>CM077305.1:8877500-18877500 GCA_039655065.1 Glossophaga mutica
AGACATAACTCTGCCATCAAATAGGGTAGTGTTATCATCTCCATGGTTACAACCAAGTGACGTATGCTCAGGTTTCAGCCAGTAGAAGAGAAAAGAGAAAGCAGAGGTGTCCCTACAGTTTTAAGGCTCCAGCCAAAGGTGACACATGTCACTTTTGATCACATGTTATTAAGAACTTAGTCACATGGCTTTATCTAACTGCAAGGGGTCCTGGGAAATGCGTTCTCCAGCTGGGCAGCAGTCCCGAACTTTAACTCAAGCACTATGAGAGTGATAACGCGTACAGTGTGTTGAAGAGAAAGGACCTCTCTCACTCTCTTCTCCACCTGAAGAGAAACCCCTTTCACTCTTGTGCTGTTGCAACTTCTACATTTCTCCTAATCTCAGTGTAAATTTTGGGGGTCACATGTACAGAGTTTCTATTTCAATTCTCTACTTTATAGTGACATTGCACTAGTTACTTTGGAGTCTCAGTTGCCTTATATCTTTTAAAAGGGCATTAAATATTCATTTTGTAGATTTATAACGTATAATAAAAATGCTTGTAGAAGTACTTGCAACAGTGGGTGGCACATGCCAAGTAAGCTTCTAGTACGTATATCCTATTGCAATTGTGGTCATTGTATAGTTTTTGTTGTCGTAATGGCCAGGTGCATTCATCACTGGTAGGTCCTACAGATGCTGTTGCTGGGGTGAACCTGAGATGCACATTCCCACATGAGTCAGATCCCGAGAAGGAGCTCTCAGTGCCCTGCCCCTGGACATGACTGCCCTCCCCTGCAACCCATACCACTCCCCAGAAGGTCAGACACCTCTGCTGTGTGGCATCTCGGATGGGTTGGCACCTATGCTCAGAGCCTCCTTTCGGTAGTGTTGCTCCTCTCAACTCCCCAAACAACTCCTCTCCAACTGTAAGAAAGGGGCCAGTGCAAGCCTTGCAACTCTCCGCACATGTCCACTGGGCCTGCTTGTGACAGAAGAAGGTTTCTTCCTGCAGAGTCTCACCAGCTTGCTTGGTCAGCCCCTGACCACCCGGTAGAATCTGTGGCGAGACACTGCAAAGCAGGCCTGTGGGGACAGCTTCATGGTGCACTTGCACGGGGGCGCTCCGGTCCAAATGTGCTTCCTACCTTGCTGCTTAAGGAGGTGGGATGGGTTTTACGTAGGTTGCTTAGGGGATTGCCACCCTAAGTGAAGGGAAATCGGCTTTAGGGTCACTGAAAAGTTCCTGGCCTGTCTGATTTCACAATCTCTGGTAGGCGGGAATTACCTTGTGCTTTTGTTCTCTGAGTTTAGTAAGCATGTTCAAGCTTACCACTCCCTTCACCCCCCAGACTCACGAGAGTTGAGCTGTCCAACAGACATTTGGACTGTGTGTGACTAGTGAGCTCATTAAACGTGCTAAAATTTTAAGTATATTCTGAGTCTCAAAGATTGCGTAGTAAGAAAATATTTGAATATTACTAAATACTTTTACATCGATTATGTTAAAAGGATGCTTTGGAAATATTGACTTAAATACAATACATGCTTAAATACAAAGAATACATTTATTCATTTTGTTTTCTAATTTTACTTTTTAGAAAATGCCACTACTAGGACATTTAAAATCATGTATGTGGCTCAGATTATAGTTCCTTTGGGCACGACTGCAGACTAGGGACCCAAGTCATGCAGGAATATGAATTTCAACTCTGTTTGTGTCCCAGGAAAGTTGAGGACAACTTCAAGAGGTAGGCAGGTGTTTCAGAAGGACATAATAGAAATGCATTTTGCCAATGCAAGAACTGTGTAAAGACTGTTGACTACCACTGGCTGACTCTGGGAGCTTTTCTATCGTTGATCAAAATCATAAAGGAGAAACTGTTATGGTGAATAGTACCTGGCACTGTATGAATTATTATTAAATTCTGCAAATTTCAAATGATGTCAATCTTTACATAAGGAGGACTTAAAGAAGATAATTTGGGTGACCCAGACTGCAAATTAGAAATGATGAGATCCAAAATTTCAACATTAACTGCCAGAACATGTATTTTTGAAATACTTTTGTCACATGCTTAATTTATGTTTAATAAAAATTAGTGACGATGTCTAAGTAAGTCTTAGGAAGATTCTAATTGGTTGAGGATATTTCTTTCCAGTTACTCTCTCTTTATACTCTGATGGATAAAATACAACTTTATGAATGAGGGGTGGGGGGAACTTACATGCGTGGGATGCTGGTTCTGAACTGAATTCCAGCAGATAAAGGGAGGTCTACGCTAGCAGGCTGGCCGTTCTCAAAGCTTAAACACTCAGGGAATTGTTCCACCAACTTTTAGAAACCTGATTTTTGTGGTATATGTCTGTATCAGTCAGGCTACAATCAGACAAGCAGAACCACTAGATGCTTCACTCATTCACTCATTCATTCATTCATTCAGTCATAGATTCATGGATTCATTTATTTGTGTGTTGATATTGAGGAATTTATTGTGGGGTTTGAGCTTATGCAATTGTGGGAGCTGATCAGCAGGTTCTGTGAGGCTCTTGTTTTCCTGTCTGATGCTAAGGCTTGAAGTCCACAAAGATAAGGGAAGATACATGCAAAGCAGAGGAGAGCAGGAATAAGCAGAACCCACAAACATCAGCTCTTACTGCCTTTCCCCTTGATGGCATGGCTTTCTTGCAGGAGTCAGGCCCTTCCTCACGGGCCACACACACACACACACACACACACACACACACACACAAAAGACAGCGCACATTGGAGGGAGAATTTAGCAGAAGGTGGAGCAGCCGTGGCCCCGGCCCCTGTCTCACACCAGTGGGGTGACCAGAGGATAAGTGGTGGTTTGTGTGACCTTCAACAATGGCTGCGGCATCACCTCCAGCCTCCACATCTGCGCCTCTGTGGCTCACATCAGTGGAAAGATACAGGAGAGGGAAACCTGGGAAATGTAGTTCATCCAGGCCAAGTGGCCACCACGCAAAGCCACTACAGTGTCTCTTCAAGAGTGTCTTTTTCTCTTCTGTGCTTTTCAATCTGTCCTATGTCTAGTGACACCGGGCATACGGGTTTAGTCTTCCCTGTTTTTCTTTTCATCTCCTTGGCACGTTTTCGACACATTTGCATTGTCTCTTTGGTGTGTCACTGTTTGCTGCTGGTATTTTAGGGCCTGTTTTTTTTTGTTTTTTTTTTTTGACTCTATCTTTTCCTTCCTGTATCTTTGCCTCTTGGCCTCTTGCCTGTCTGCCTCACTCTCTTCCTCTTTTGAGATGAAGACATTAAGTTGCTTTTACATTTTTTTAAAATCCATTTAGTGAATATATTTGTATGGTCTCTATTCTTAATGTTCAAATAGACTACAGGACAACTTAGATTATTTTCTAGAAAAATAAATAAATCAACTTAAAAAGAAGTTGAGTGACCCTAGATTAATGTTTTCTGTAAGCAAATTGCCCTGGTGGAAATAATCTAATCAATATTAAAAGTAAATGATGCCAAACTTTAATGGATGCCTTAGAGCAGCTCTGACAGCTGCTGTATGTCACCCTTTGTCACAACAACACTTGCCCCGCACTCCATCTGGTTTTTAAAGGGTATTTATTACCTCATTTCACTGCTATGCACTTTTCAGATTAGGAATTGCCACAGGCATGTCAGAGCTGATAGCTACCACTAAAGTGAAGGGATCTCCAGAAAGTTTTATTTTCCAAGCAACTTTCTAGAGACCTTTTAAAGCCATTATCCATTTATATTAATTACCCAATTATTAAGAATAAAATTGCCTATGTGGATGTTGCTATTGTTTTGACACACTCCCATGTGGACCAAATCAATGAGACATTTTCTTTGTATTACCTAAGTGCATAGAGTTGGAGTTGAGGGGAAGGCTACTTTGAAAGCATCACGTATTGCTCCATGCGGCACTGGGGCGTTCACCGAGAGGAAAGATTTAAACTTGCCGAGAATAGCAGAGAGCAGAGGGATACTTGAGTGAGGAAAAATAAATGTCAGAATTGGCAAGATGGGAGAGTGCAAATAAATCTCCTCTGCTTCTTAGCTGAACTAGGACAGGCTCTCTGCTGCTGTGTATATTCAAGAAACCCCATCTGAAACATGTAGGTAGTTAGAAGTGTCTGGGTGTTGCCTGTCTGTGTAGGTTTTGGCCCTTTCTGGGCAAGAAGGGGCCCTCAGTTCAGGATGTAGGACCGTTCACGACAGCTGGGCTTGTCTCTCAAGTACCTGTGGACTCACACTGCACACACGTCCCACTCACAAGCCACGGATTGGAAAGGGCGATTTAAATTCTAATACTGGTATCTGACACTGGTGCAGAATTTTAGAATTTACAGTGTTGTCGCGTACGGTGCCTCAGAATGAAGAGAATAAAAAGAAGAACCGATCACCACGATGTCGGCAAAGAACAAGACACTAGATAGGGAAGACAGCGCCCGTGGGTGGGGACCAGTTGGAGGTATGAAACAGAGACTGGCAGTTAAGTGAGGGGACCAGGTGCCTTATCTCTGATCTCATCAAGCCGTGGCTGTACACTCCCCGAGGCATCGTGAACAGAGTTGCAGCAGATGGGAGAGTATTAAGGTTTCACAGTCTAGACTCCAAAATGAGGGAAGAGCATTTGGAAAGAATTAGTACGGGGGCTTCGGGGAAGGACAGCTGTGCGGCTGCTTTCAGTAAGTTCCTGTGAAGTGCGGCCTGAAAAGAAACTTCGGGTCCCGCAGGGCTGGGAATGCCGAGGAAAGCCCACCCGTGTTTCCTGCAGCTCTTTGGTCATGGGGTAGAAGAGGCAGACAGTCAGTGGGCTGTCACCTCCTTCAGCAGGCGGGATGTTGGAAGGGAGTGTGTTGGGCAGGAGGGCTGGCAATTAAAGCGGCCAGGCCAAAGGACCTGAGGTCTGGCAATGCGGAAACTAAAATGGTCCCAACGGACTTCACTAACACCACCATCCTGTGACTCCTCTGGACAGATGCCGACATCAGCAGGGAGAAGGACGCAGCCACCTGTCCACTCAAGGGCTTGACATCACTTAGTTCCTCGGGGGTAGCTCCTGTGTAGATTAAGGGTCTGTTTTTCCTAGTTTGTGGTGGTTATCTCAAAGCCAGGATGCCTTTGATCGTAGCAATGAGGCTGTTCTCTCCACTTTAGGGCTTGCACATTCGTTGCTGTTCTCTGCAGCACATCCGGGCATCCTTGATAAGAAGACTTGGGCTGTTCAAAACAATGGGCTTCTTGAAACTTCTTTCAAATTTGCTACGATCTTCTTCAGTGTGGGTTTCCCTGATGCAAGAGAGAAGAAAATAAACAAAAAACAACATGCTTTTAGTTCTGGCTCAGCCCCATTTCACAGGCATCATAACTGGGCTCGTGTTTCCTTATCTTCAGCAGGAGGAGACCACGCTGGGTTGTCTTCAAGTCCACTGGCGTGCTTATAACGTGTGAGGGAGGCAAATTTAATCCCTTCTGTCAGCCTTTCTATTTGTAATAAGCTTATGCTTCTCCCTGCTAAAATTACTAGCAGATTGGTTCAACATTTTGAAGGCCTCAAAAACACAAAGAAACTTTACTGAAAAGTGAAGAATTTGGAAGGAATTTGGATGCATCTCTTAGAAGAAGTCAGTGATAGTATTTGAGGAGGAGGTGGCAGTGCCCAGCTCATCCATAAGAACAAAAGGGTGGATGCCGGGAGGGCGTGGGGAAGGTGGGGGGTGCGACGCTGTTACATAGGGCTGAGCTGGCGCAACGATGGCTGCTTTGTCATGGCCGGGAAGGGCCTGGGACCGTGGCGTACGGTAACAAATCAGGATGCTGCCCATCGACTGTCCTCGAGGGAGGGTGTAAAAGTCATGGCATGTGCAGCCTGTGGATCAAAGGACCTGGCCCAGGGAGACATTTCTTTGTGGTTGTTTTCTTTGCCTCTACACATCATAGAACATGTTACTATCAACATTTTTAAATTTTAAGATGGGCATGATCCTTATTTCCCCATGCTAAAGAGGGCAGTGATAAGCCAGTGCCCATTTTCAGCAATTTTTTTAAAGATATTTTTATTTATTTATTTGTAGAAAGAGGGGGAGAGAGAAATATCAACGTGGGAGAGAAACATTAATTGGTTGCCTCTTGCACAACCCCAACCAGGCACCTGGCTCGCAACCCGGGCCCGTGCTCTGGCTGGGACTCTAACCAGTGACCTTTCGGTTTGTGGGACCATGCCCAACCGACTGAGCCGCACCGGCAGGGCCTCAGCAGTTGTTAGAGTAGACCAAAGTCGTCTTGTCTTCGCTGGCTCCGATGTCTCAGCTTCGCCCTCCTGACCTCCCCACTGCAAGCGTCTCGCACGACGGTGCTTCTGCCCCCACCTCATTTCCTCACATCAACCAATGCGCCTCTACCTGACCTGTGGTTCTTTGGAAACTATTCCCCCACCATCTGTCCCACACTCTAGCACTAACCTGCAATAATATGTGTATATTTAAATGGGAATGTTTTGAACACCCAGAAGCCATTGACACCATATGATCACATATGATCCACTTATGCCGGAAGTGGGTTGAGATGTTCTCAATCCCGGCTCGCTGTACTTGGAGTCTTTAGTTGAACCTCCACAGGTTCTCACCGTTGGTGCTCCAGAGAAGTATTTCCCTTTCAGCGTTAACTAAGCCTTCCATGTATAACCCGATTATGAAGATACCCTATTTCCATCTGGGAATCTGTCTGTTTCCTCTTGTTTCTCTTTTATAAACATCATCTTATCTTCTAGCTGGGCCTCCAGGCCATGGAAACTGGGCACTGATTATAACATTAAGATTGTAGGTCATAGAAAAAAGGTGGTGCGTCCAGTTAGATTCTCTAGGAAGTAGAGCCTAAGCAAAGGCTTAAGTGCTAATGCTCTACTGAGGTGTGAGATCCAAAGAGGTGGAGAGAGGGCCAGGTGAGCCGGGATGGAGGGAGAGCGGAACAGGTACATTGCGAAGTCGGAGTTGGGCACTGCTACAGATGAGTAGTTGTTGGAGCCCCCAGGTTTGCCTAAAGGGGCATAGCAAAAACATCTCAAGATGACCAATGTAGGGGAATAAATGAGGAAGGCGAATCCACCGCTTACATGTCCTGTTAGTTACAGGTTTACCTCACAGGATGATAATTTGACAGCGTTTTCAAGTTTCACTTTTGTGAATTCACACAGGTCTACTACAATGTTACTTAAAAAGCTCCTGGGTGAAAGTGAGTGATGTGTGGCCCGGACCCCAGGGGGAGGAACTCAGGTGGCAACAGGGTGAAGCCAGTTGGTCAGAATGAGATGGGCGAGGCCAAGAGTACCTGTATGGTGTCAATCAACGTTCATAATGTAGGGAAGTAGCAGCATAAAAATGGAAGACAGAAGACAGAACAGGACAGAAAACTCTCAAACACTGTGACCTTACCCGTGAACTTGCCTTTGCACCCTCAGACCCTTCCATGGTGCAATAAAGACATCGATGTTGGCTGAACATTGAAATAATGGGGGGATCCTTAAAAGTACCAATTCTAGGTCTCATCCCCAGGTACTCTAACTTACATCGTCTCTGTTGCAACCTAAGTATTGGGATTTTGAGGGGAAAACTGCCTAGATGATTCTATTATAATATGTGGGCAAGACTGACCATCTCCATCTAGAATCTCTTAAGGGCTCATTCAGTTCTAAAGTATTATGGTTCCAGCTGCTATTTTGAAAACTTCTATCAAAAAATACTCTTCAAGCAACTTCAGCTTGCTATGTTTTGTAAGAACTTTCAAACTCAGTGAGTTTACACTTATATTTGTCCATTTAGGAATGTCTCAAACAAATGATTGTGGATTCCTCAACTTTGAACGAATTATAAATTAAGTTAATTATTTCAATTGGGCTTTGATTTATATGTTTTTGTTTCTCCAGAATAACTCTGTTGCAATTTTTATTAGCCGCATAGTCTAGTTCTTCAGAACCTCTGCCTGGTGATTTTCTTGTTGCCAAATTCTTTTGGAGAAATTGTTCACTGGAAACTCTTTTTCCTATTTTGCAACATTTGGACTGATTTTCAGTTACTGTTCTCTAAAAATGTGAAATACTAAGCAGATATAAAATTTAAACAATAGCAAATATATGTACGGTATAGGGAAGAAAGATATACTTAAAAAATGCTCACACATGCTCTACCCATTTTAGGGGAAAAATGCAGTTAAAATCAACTGTGTGTATACCCTTGCATTCTAAACTATCCCATTAGTACCGCTCAGAGGCAGCTGGCATCATCAATGTGGTATTTACAATTCTCTTGCTTCTCTTTTAACTTTATATGTTAGTAAGGCTAAACAATTCATTGATCTGTTTTGCATAGTTTTGAACTTTATATAAATGAAATCATGTGAATTCTTCTTGCTTTTTAGGCCTAGCTTCACCTGGGATTTATTTATATTGCTGTAGCTGCAAATTATTCATTTTTACTGCTGTATGTTGTTCTATAATGAGACTAAATTATAATTCATCTCTCTGTGTAGGTTAGATAACAAATAACCTTAAAACACCGAGGGGCTGATCCTCCTGCTGTGTGCACCCACCAGCTCGTGGTCTTGGACTCCAATGTGGACGTGGGAGGGAGGGTGAGGGTACTGTGTCTGTGCAGGTGAGTGGGCAGAGTGAGAGAGGGAGCAGGACACAGAGGCGCAGAGAGAGCGCACGGGGCAAGAGAGGAAGAGGAGAAGGTTACTGCATCACTAAGACTGGTCGCACGCTCCTCTCTACATTTTAGACAGAACCCAGCACTGTGGTCCCATCTAAATGGCAGGAAGACTGGAAATGTCGTCTTTCTATGTGCCTAAGATGAAAACAATGCAGTATGTTCTCTGACATGCCGTCACACCTTGATGAACATTCAAGCTGTTTTCTTCTATTACAGTTGAGCTGCCATCGACATTTGATGTCTCTCAACATCCATGTGCAAGAGTTTCTCCTGCACAGTTGCTTTTCCACAATTTTTCAACCTTGAGATATATTTTAAATAATCTCTCAATATAAACATATGCTCACATAACTACTTACAAGTGGGAGAGAATTATCACCAAGAAAATCTTACCAATTATTCTTTAAATAAATTCACCAATGTAGAGTTCTCAATCTCTAATCTCTCCAACCTGTGTAAACTTTGATACTAATTCTCTTCAAGGAGAAAGAACTAAAAGCTAATTCTGAGATGCTACCTTTTCACCTTTTAGATTCACCAAGTTTTTCAATTATAATTTTCCATAAACACTTGATCACTTATTTCAGAAAATTGTATGGGTTTTCACATTTCTTCTTTTATCAAGATCATCTGACCTCTTCCCTGAACCCAGGTGGGGGGGTCATGCATGAACCAATCCAAGTGGAAAAGTTTCCTCAGGTCTGACGGGAGAATAACAATTTCACGAGCATAGTCTATTTCGTTATTAGGGTTTTTTTCTTCCAATTTCATCAGTGAGTGTGGGAAATACACCATATTTCTGTGGAACTTATAAGCATAAGCTTCTCATTTTTCAGATGTTTGTTGCCCACTGCATGTATATATGGATGTAGTTGTATGTGTGTGCTTTTGTTTGGTTGCAAATTATTTAGAAAGTCCTTTGCCTGTTTTTTGATTAAGTGCTTATGTTTTTTATATTTTATGAGTTCTCTACATACTTAACCTTTACTATTTAAACACAAAAATTAGCAAGTGTATTTTATTTTATATACAATTTCATTATATAAATATATATTATGTAAATGTGTAATAATTATAATATATAACTGCATTTATTGTATCCATATATAACAAATATAATGTATATATAAATATATAGTATATATTCTTTCATTTTATAATGACTATGGTAGGAGCTATAATTAAGAATATTAATATGAATTTAAGAGCATTAATAATTTATAATATAGTAATAAAGTAGTTTTTAAGACCAACTGGAAGGAAAAGTGAGGTCCTGAGACAATGTAGCAAGTCTTTGCATTAATCCATAAGTAAAGATCATAAAATATGAAATGTATATTAGAAAAGTGGAGGCATTATAAGTTTCAAGTGAACATTTTCCAAAAACATGGAAGATTTGGCCATTCATTTATGGACCTAAGAGGAGATGTTACCAGTGTTGATAAGTTATTGTGTCTGTTGCCTGGGGAGAAGATGCTGTCAAAGAGAAAAACGAGAGCTGGTAGCAGGAGCAGTCTTATGGAGGAAATGGTTGGCTTGGGAGATGTAAAAAGGATAAAGAAGCAGAAAAAGTCCTCATAATTCTAGAGGGCAACTGATTCTAAGAAAATATATGTGTGTGTGTGTGTATATAGATATATGCATATATATATTCTTTAAGACTACTCAGAAGTATAACCTACAGAGTTGAGATATTATTTTAATCAACTTTTAAAATCATTTTGTATTAATATGAGTACATCTCCATGTTAACAAAAGCTTTTTATAAATAGCAATTTAAATACACGCAGTGTAGCCTTTTATAAATGTATCATTTTCTCACTTTTAGACATTTTGATTTAGTTCAATTTGCTATTATGTTTTTAAAAATCAGTATAATTGGAGATATTTTGCGTATAATTTTCAATTAAATTTGTTATTATCACCTAGAATAGAGTCTCAGGAATGTTACCATTGCAACGATGAATGTTTTTCAAGCCATTTACTATGTGCCTTCTACTTCTCGGAAGAACTATGCCAATGTATACATCCTCCGAGTGCCCATTTAGCATACCTTCTACATTAAGTGCATGAAAACAAACAGATAAAAGCAAGAAAAGGAAATATTGCTTACTTAACAGGGTGAAAACAAATCACCAGCATCACAATGTTGCTTTAATTACTTGTTTGTTTCTTCATCCATCCATTCATGCCGTCAAATACTCTGGGCCTCTAACTCCGGGTCTGTGTGTGCACGTGTGTGTCTGAAAACGATCTATTATGGCTGCTTATTGAGATTCAATATTTTAATCAATTTACACATGTTTTATATATGCCAAGGATTTCTTTCTACTTGCACTTTAATATTATTTTTGCAAGTACATCTCCCCAGTTTGCTGTTCAAGAGACCATTTGAACATACTGATGTTGTGAAATTCCTTATGATAGTTAACATATTCTTCAGAGAAGTGAAGTAGGCGGAGGCTCAGGGGACCCTGGGATCATCGGGGCAGCGCTTGGCACTGGAAGCCCCGCTGCGGAAGCTGAGAGTTGAAACGAAAGGATGGCAAGGGTAAGTGTCGCTGTGATTCTCTGGCATGGGGGACGCTTAATGAATGTTAGATTCATTGCTTCTAAATCCTGACCAGGGTCCGTCTTACATCTGTCTCTCCCCCGGTCAGACATGGCAACGAACCTCTATTCTTTAATGAGTGCAGAGTATTTTTAAAAAGTAATTTACAAGTGGGTAACAACTGGAATTTTTTCTGATTCCTTGCTTTGAGCCAAGATGGTTGCCAGATCCAGACATGCGCTTAGCCAACAAAAGCCTCTAGCTTTGTCTCTTTTCCTTGTAGTGTTAAAACTCCCTGGTACGGTTTTGTGTCTTCACGTTACATGGTAGCAGGAAGGGAAGAGCCACTAGCTTTGGAGGCTTAATTATAGGGCCTTCTGAGTAGATGAAGCAAAGTGCGATGTAGCCAAGAGACTTCTTGGTGGAGCCTGTAGCTTTGTGGTCTCTCCTACATTATGCTATATTTAAAAGAGATATAAGGTTTGTCTCAGTTGGTTGTTTCTCCTTTTAAACGGGCTGCTTTGCTGGACTTGATGCAACATTTTGGTTAGTATGATGAACCTAGCCTTTCTTCTACCGAGTGTTTACATTCATTCTTACATACAGACCAGAATTTATCCCTGGCCTTCTAAGATGTTTGTTGTGGTGGGTGATTGTATGCAACCTAATTGTGTCAGGTATAAGTGATTTTCCTGTTATTTTTGCCATCTTCACAACTAACAGTGAGCCAAGAAGTGTCTGTCAATGTACAGTAAGGGGGGTGCACATTGAGGGTTGTGGGCTTGGGGACAATACACTAAACAGAGTCTTGATTCCACCACCTACTAACTGTGACGTTTTTCAGTGAAGAATTTCCCCATTCTTAAAATAGAGGCCATAACCTTATGATGTTCCTCTAGCATCAAAGCCCTTGTATCCTGCAGCTCTAGTTTCTCAACCCTGGGGTTTGTTCTTCTCTGAGTCTCTGGATCCCCCAAACCAGGTCACTTGATACCTTCTAGATCTCCTATATTTCTTGTACAGGCTTTGGAGAAATTAAAGTGCAGCCACATCCTTAACTATTTGATCACTTTCCTTTTCTAATGCTGGACCATGTCATACAAGGCACCAGGCTATATAGGGAATGACTCCCTCCCAGCGTGGGCCCGAGAGTTTCAGGTGCCCCGAGGCCTACTGAGTACTTTCCACCATGTGCCCCGAATCCCTACGGTCCCAAAAGGGGAAAAGTGAGGGTGTTAGCATTCGTCCTCCTCGCTCTGACTTCCCAGTCTCCCTGCACCTCTCACTGTCTTTCCTGCTTTCCCCTCCACCCCACCTTTTCCATTTTCCCCAGGCTCTGTGCATCCTCCCTGTACTGTAGCCCGGGATCTTTCTACCTGTGTTTTCACATCAGTCAGACTGGTATCCTGGCAGTTCATTTTGCTAGAAGAAATCTAGAAAACCTGTTTATTTTTCAGGAAACCAAGAATTCAAGCTGCTGCTTCTTCTTCTTCTTCTTCCTTTAAATTTAGCATTTCTCTTTTGGAAGTCAAATCTGAATATTAGCTCTTTGTCTGTGAATTCTGCTATGACAACACTTGTCATCCTCAAAGCAAATGAATGCCTCAGCCTAACTAAAAAAACGGCTAGAAAACAACGAAAAGAGAAAAGTATGTTAGTATTATTCAGTAGTTATCTCCATTGTCCTTTCTTAAGTGATCACTATAACTTCAACTTCTATAATTATTAACATAAATTTTAAGTTTCAAAACTTAAATTTTAAATGAAAAGTTGAAGTTCTCTTTGACATTAATCAACGCACCCTGGCTTTTTGACAAATTTATTATTATCATATTTTATTCTAAATGCATCTGTGTATTGGAACATAATTGTCTTGGAGGGTGGTGAATACCTTTACAAAGTTTTTGAAATTATTATTACATTAACCTTGCTAACATAATTTTTAGAATCTAAAATTCAGCAAATTTAAGTATATAACTCATTGAGTTTGGACAATACATAGAGTTGTGTAACTACCACTATGAACATGATATAAAACACTTCCCCTGACCCCAAAACTTCTCAGGACCCTTTGTATTCAATACTCATCTTCTACCTCCTGCCCCTGGCCACCACTGATCTGCTTTATTTCACTATAATTTGGTCTTTCTCAGAATTTCATATAAGTGGGAATATAAAAGACTACATTCTGCAGTCTTTCGTGTTTGGCATATTTCCTACAGTATAATGCATTTGAGTTTTCACATTGTTGCACAAAGCAATTGCTTCCTTTTACGTTGAGCAATTTACATTTCCTGCATATATCACAATTTGATGAGTATTTGGGTTGTTTCCAGTTTGTGGCCATTACAAATAAAGCTACTATAAATATTTAAGTATACATCTTTCCATGGAGAGATGTTTTCATTTCTTTTATATAACTATCTGGGGCTAAAATTACTGGGTTTTATGACAATCAAGCGTTCAACTTTTTAAGAAACTTCGAACCTGTTTTCCATGTGGCTCTTCCATTTTATCAACAAATTCCCATGAGCGATATGTGAGCATTCCAGTTACTCCACAGCCACACTAACAAGTGCCGTTTCGGCCATGTTAATTTATGCCACCAGGGAAGGGGTGCAGTGTGATCTCATTGTGGCCATGACTAATGAGGTTAAAGTAAGCATCTTTCTACATGCTTACTTGCTAGTAGTAATATATATTTTTTGTAGTGAAAAGATAAGCTTCTAAATAAGTAGTACAGAAACATTTGGATATCCATTTGAAAAAAAAAAGCAGAGCAAAAGATATGTTCAAATCTTTTGTTTATCTTTTATTGGGTTGTTTGGCTTCTTTGAATTACATTCCAAATGCTCTGTACATACTCTGAGTATAAGTACTTTATCGGGTGAGTGTCTTGCAGAACGGCCTCTCCTCAGCTCTGTCTTTCCTTTCCATTTTCTTAACATGCCTTTCCAAAGGCAAAAGTTTTGCATTTTAATTTTGATGGTCTACTTTGTGAAAATCTTTATCATATGATTTATTTTTTGTGTGTGTCCTAAGAATCTTTGCCAAACCCACAGTCACAGGATATCCTTCGACTTTTCTTCCAGTTGTTGTATTGTTGGTTCAGCTTATATGGGAAGATCTGTAGTCTGTACCGAGTTAAATATTGTCCACATAAAGTGAAGGTTGAGGTTTTGTTTGCTTGTTTTGCTCAGCTTTTTTTTTTTCAAATGGATATCCAAATGTTTCCATACCATTTGTTGAGAAGGTTATCCTTTTACTCTAAAATTATTGATTCTTGGGTATCTTTAGTGAAAATTGTCTATATAGGTCCTGGTCTATTTTTGGATTCCCTTTTCTGACCTATTTAGCTATATATGGTTATCATAATATCAATGTTACACTTGACTACTATAGAGTTATAGTAAATTTTGAATTATATAATCATTTAGTATGAGTCCAGCTTTCTTCTTTTCGAATCATTTTGTCTATCCTATATGTTTTATATGTTCATATAAATTTAGAATTAGCTGATGCATTTCTACAAAAAGTCTTGTTGAGTGGGATTGTGTTGAATCTGTAGATCAACTTGGGGAAAATGGACGTATTTTAAACTTTTGAATCATTCTATTCGTAAACATGGCTGAATTAGTCAGCTCATGCTGCCGTAACAGAATACCACAGACTGGGTGGCTGAAATGACGGAAACTTATTTTATCCCAGTTTTGGAGGCTCAAGACCAATCTCAGGAAGCCAGCAGGTTTAGTTTTCAGTAATGTCTTTCTTCTTGACTTGTCGCTTGTCACCTTGCTGTGTCCTCACAGGGCCTTTGTGGACGTTTCAGTTTTGGGAGAGGGAGAGGGAAAGAGGGAGCAAGAGTGAGTGTGAACGTGCTTTTAAGACCCCCATTTCATTGGATTAGGGCCCCACCCTGTCAGCCTGTTGGACTATTCAGAGAAGCCAATGACATCTTTCCAAGGGAACTGAGGTCACTCCACCGCCTCGTTACTACCAGTTGGTCCCCACAGCCCCTGCTTGCTTACTCGGGTCCCTAGTGCGGTCCTCTGTAGTGCCCCATGTCGAGCTAGGTGCTTCTCCCCTGTGCTGTCGATGTATGTGACTAAGACACTGCAGTCTCGCTCATCTTTGTGGTTTCGGGTGCTGTACTTTGGCCCTCCCATAGCCTAACCCAAGGGCAGGAATCCCCGCCCCCCACCCCCAACTAATGGGGGAAAGAAGAGGTGACCAAAATACATACAGCAGGCAGTTGATTGTGTTGTCTCTTCTTTGCTTCTATGGAAGAATAATATATAAGGCTATACATTTCTCTTTGTCCTGTCTCCATTTTTCTTCCCTCTCCTCTGGTTTTTATTTTCCGGCTTCAGGAATTCTTCACGGTAGGGAATGAATGCTGTTGAAAGTCTAACTACTTCCCAATGTTTTGTGGAGGCCTGAGCCCCTAGGGCTGAGGAGGGCAAGAGTGAGAGTGGGAGGATGGGAGCGCTGGCAGGGCGGCAGAGGCCGAAGAGAGACCGTGCCCTCGGGGTTAACTTGGAAGTTAACCTTTCAGGGACTCTGAACTTTAGTGTGCTCCTGACCCATGGAAAATCGTGGCAAATGTCCCATCCCACAGCCTCCGAGTGGCAGGGAAGCACAGCCATTTGTATACACGGACTGGGAGGGCTCAGACCAGTGTAGAGAGGAGTCTTTTCACATAACTGAGACTTCCACCAGCCTGATATACTAACTCAGGGTGAGATTTAAATTGATGTGAGGAAGAGACGTGAGTTTCCTGAGTATACGTTTATAGCGTATGCCTTCTACAATTGCCAGGACTTTTTTACATGTGCGGACTGACTGGCCATTTTGAGTGAAAGTCTCAGTTCTACAGAAGTGATAAAACAGTCAAAGAAACACCTGGTGTCACCAAAGTGAGGGGTTAAATATCCATTCATTCCTTTTCAATGAGCGCAAGCCGGGGGATTAATGTGCGGCCATCAGCGACTGCTGTAATGAACACACTAGGGTTTCGGTGATGCACGGAGTATCCCCGCTGTAACAGGTCTTGCTTCTTTATAAGTCTGAATGCTTCTCTGGCTCAAGTGGCAGGTGGTTGAAAATATTGCCTTTGTTTTGGGCAAGGAATAGAAGGGCTAAGCAGGAGAGATTTCAGATCTCAGTCCAGAACCTACTCTCCAGGGAAGCCAAATCTCCTCATCAACAGAGACATTTACTGGGTGTCATAACTTTGAGATGCTTCTCCCGTGGTTGTGAAAAATCCTATCAAACAGCTAAAAAATCTAACTAAACAATTACAGAAAGAAAGCCTGAAGGGATGCTTGAGACAGTGTTCTCCCTAAGACTTTGATTTTTTATGGCTTCCTACATCTCAGTAGAAGTGGGGATTGTAAGTAAACAATTAACCACTTTATTATAAAAGGAGAAAAATTATACTGATAGTTTAGGTTTCAAAGCCATTATGAAATTTACTACAGAATGAGGTCCAAGTAGTAACATCCATTTGGTGAATTCCCTTTCTAAGTATGTTTCCCTATAAATATTTTCTGCAATGTTAGTGAGAAGAAGAGAAAGCTTTTGCTATTCATCATTCTCTACCCCTCCATCACCTCATGCAAAGCACCATTATTCATGCTCCCTAAAGCCTCTCCAGACTGAGGCTCATCAAGCTGTAATCTTGGATGATCTTTATATGCGTGTGATTAAAATGGGACGATTGGAGGGTTCCATAAAAATCTTGTATTTGGTAACTTTCCTCAAATGTTAAGTTTAAAAAGATTGTATTTTTACAAAATCTTAAATGCATAAAACCTATCAATTCCTCTCTTTTATGGCTCCAAGATAATTTATAGTTCCCTGTTGTAGTGCAGCAAGCCCGGGGCGGGGAGTCAGAAGCCTGCGTGTGTGTCCTGGTTCCTATCAATGCGATCTGCAGTGTATTTTCCGTGTGCGTCATTTTCTGCATCTGTGCCGTGAAAACGCAACCCCTGCCTTTCTAACCTACCACGGGGGTCCCGGGAGGTGAGGTGAACATCCTCTGTAATGAGTGACACAGTCTGTACGTTTGGGTTGTTATTATCTGCTCCAAAGCTGTCCTTTTAAAGATGAAGCAACCAAACTTCTGGTTTCTTACTCCTCCAAGGTCAAATTAAAAACTCTGAGAAGTAGACAGGTTTAGTGCAGTATTTTAGAAGCACCCTAATAAGCCCTCTGAATATTCTCTACATTGAATATTTTTGCACCCACACCAAGCTCCTCTGTTTATGTAAAAATTAAGTGAAACATCTACCATTTTTATAGTGATCATGTATGTCTTTCGTACGATAATTGCCTCTGGTTGTCCCCTTATAGCTGTGAGAGAAGTGAATTTTAAGGGACATATGCAAATTTAGTTGCATGCATAAACACACTAATTCCCTAGGCCTGCTGAATATTGCAAGGGCCTGGCAGGTCCCAGTAAAATAGGACGATGCCATCCTTCTGATTTTATGTCATCTTTAAGAGTTTTCTGTTGGTGGCGGTGGTGTTTACTTTGCTTAATAGAGGAAGATCTTTCTCAGCTTTCTTGGCTGTTAAATCCATAGAACTTTGAACACTCCCTGGCATGTATTAGGGTCCAGCGGATGCTTACAGAATACATGAAGCCTAGCTTTTATAACGAGAACCCAAACAAGTTACTGCTACAAAAGTCATGTATGTGAATTTAGGGAGGGTGTGGTTGATAGATTCAACTATATCATATATCAACAATTAAAAAAATAATGCTAGGATTATGCAAAAAAACCCTTTTTTTGAGGTTCCCTTTGCTGGTGTTCAGGCAAGTGGAAGAAAGAATAGGGAGAGGAATGAGAGCCAGCAGTAATGAAAATTTAAACTTTACAGAGACAAGGGGCAAACCTTTCCTCTGTAGTCCTGGGGCAGCAAAGAGTTCCTGAAGAAGGCAGAGTATGCGGAGAATGTCAGTGTTGAACTTGGCAATAGAAATTGGCAAGATGTCTAAACAGAGAAAATGTAAGGACTAAAGTTATGAGCAGACCTAGAAGGAACGCATGCAGAGTTCTAAAAAGAACAATTTCCTAAATGTTTTCTTTTTTATACCCAAATCCTATTCTCTACATGAACTCCCCACCAGTGTAAAAAGGCAAAGTAATATGTTACCTTCTTGGTTTTATGTTTTTTTCATGCAAGCCTTCATCTGACAAAAACCTATGATCTTTGAAATCAAATTCTGGCTCAGCTGGTTTCTTAGCCTCTTGGAAACTCAGTTGCCTCATCTTTAAAATGCAGATAATAATAATAAAATGCTTAAATAAGTAGGCACCCAGCCTAGCGGCTTGACATGTAATTTTTCCTTTTATCCCCTCCCTTCTTCCTTCCTAATCGTCTTTTATCCCTTTCTTCCTCTCTCTTCTTTTCTTCTTTTCCTCTTTCCTTGCGGGGTCGGGGTGGGGGTGGATGCTTCTGTACTTAAAAAACTCATGTATAGTATGTGAGCACTAAGGGAAAATTTGATTTAACTGTAACTTTTCAAGTGTTGAGTTCTCTAATATTCCCATGGGTCTTCCTTGATGGTGAAGGGAAAGCATTATGTGATGCGGTCCCTTCACAATGTTTTGGGGGAGTTGGGATTTATGTGCAGGAAACAAAGAACCATAGGTAAAAGACATAATACTAAATTGAATGTAGACAAAGATCATCTAGTACAAAGAATAGTCTCTTCCGCTAGCTGAGGAAGAAGGAAGATCCATCTTACTTATGACTTGCAGTTCAGAGAACTGGGACTGGCCAGCGCAGGCGTACTTTCTGGGAAGTCGGCTGCTTCTGCCAAAGAACGAGGAGGGCAGTTTTCTCATCGCTCATGGACACCATCCCCACTTTAGCCTATGGTCTCATCTGTGTACCACACTTACAAAAAAAATGAATTTTTATGTTGAGTAGATACTGGATATTGAGCAGGACATGATCACTTCCAAAGAGCTTTTTTTGAAAATATTTCTCTGAGTTCTTGAGACTGTAAATCTGCCCAATTTGAAATTCCTGAATTGTACCCAATTTGGGAACAGGCTATTTACAAGGTATCATAAAATTAAGACATCCCAGTAGAGAAGAGAGAAAAATATTACCCTAGAGAGATGATTTCCTCAATGCTAACTTTCGTTTCCCTGTCTTTCCTCCAAATCCTGTGCTGTTGGTCACAACATAACAGCTTAGAATTGAAGAGAAACTTGAGAAACTGCCACTATCTTAAAAATGTAACTAGACGAAAAATATGACTTCTCTGTTTGTTAGTGTCCTACCTCTGCTATAAAACTACTTGACTATTTCATCAGATCCATTATCCCAAGGATGTATGTATCATGCTTCTTCATAGGGAAGATTACAGCCACCAGGGGGTCCCTGTCTAAGGGGTTATTATGAGTTACAAAGGCACTTAGCAGGTTTGAAAACACCTCGGTAAGGGTTTGAGATCTCACAAAATATGCAGAGACCCAATGTACCGAGGTCCCACTGTAGGAAAAAACTGAAAGGCACAGACCCCCTCCACCACCCAAGGCTCGATTTTGGAATACCCATTTCTGTACCCCAAACTACTAAAGGCATGGGACGTCATGGTGGCGGAAAGAAAATACTTGTAATTTCCACTCACATAACTTTTGTTTCATGCCCCCTGCTTTAATGTTTGAGCACATACGAACTGTTTTGGAACCCAGAGAGCGTGCCCCACAAGTCAGCTTTCCCTGGGGCATCGTTACAGGATCTTCGGTACCTTATAAAAACAGGTATGGGGATATAGATACAATATAGAAAAAAGTTCCTGGCAATGCCTGGGACCTACATGAACAGATGTTTCTGGCTTAGGGGTCCTCATGTCATCATTCAACTTGCTGGTATCACAAAAGTATTTTGTAAAATGGACCCCAGTGCAAAGCATGGGAATCTCAGCCCTATGTTAACATTCTGGTGGTAGACGAGGTGGCAGCAGGTGGCATCTGGGGCATCTGGTTGGTTTGGAGAGAAGCTAGCAGCTATCCCTCCCATTAAGTGGGTGCAACTTGACTTGCCAGGGGCTGGCAGGCATTTCTGAAGTTGAGTTACTTTCATAACATAATCCAGATGCCAGCTGCATTTATAAACATGCGGCAGGGTTCAAATAAATCTGCTTGAACTTGAAAACATTAGTGTGCCACATTGGAAACTCGGTCTTCTATCCGTCCAGCTTTCCCAAGCTTCACACATGCAGTTTAAGGAATGCATTCCTCGGGCTCTGATGAGGGGACGGAGACCTAGGGGCGGGGCTTGGGGGCTGGGATGGGACAGAAATAGATCTAGCTCCTGCAAGTCAGAGGCTCCAGTGCAAAGAGGTTTTTCCTCTTATTTAAAAAGCAAACAGACCAAAGCCCAAAGACTTTGTGATCCTAAAGGGTCATGGTGATGAAACAAGGACCTCCCATTTCTCTCAATACTGAGGAAGAGTGGACTGGGACCTATGAAACTCAAGTTGCAGACTTGACTCTTTTGCAAATGGTGTGAGCGCTCCCCACCATTCTGGGCCTGAGTATTTGCTACCGCACACATACAAAATGCTTATAGTAATTTTTGCTACACTTCGTGCAGTCAGAAAGCTGTAAGAATTAAACTGAGAAAAAGCTGTGAAGGTTGTGCCTTGGTTCCCTGGAAAGCTTTAGGGATCCCATTGTATTCTCTACAAATATCTGTTTGATCCCACTGTTTTCTAAAAATTATTTTATTGTTCAGGTACAGTTGTCTGCATTTACCCCACCACTCCCTTGTTATCTGTGCTTTGAAATGTGTTATTTGTATTATCATTTAATTTGAAACTGTTGCCCAAATGAGATAATGTATAAGCTCATCGTTAAACCTGTGTACATATATCCTGTGCTTGTTTTTTGTATGTGAAAATGTTGACTAGACATCGAAAATGGGATCTTACTGCATAGGAGGAGATCAGGTATTTGTAAATAAATCCTTCTTCATAAAATGGTACATTAAGTACACATGTCATATATGGTATAGTATTTGAGGACACTGACTAAACTGTAGATAAATTTCAGTTCTGCACTTTGTGATTGGGCAACCTTGGGAAAACCACTGAAGTACTCTGAGCCTCAGTCTCCACAGCTATAAAATGGGGCTATATTTTGAGATTGAAAGGCATAATGCATGTAAAATATTTAGTGTGATTCCTGGCTCACAGGAACCTGGAAATGTTAGACATTAATACTGGTTGTTAATTAGAAGACTGTGTTCCCTTAAACTTTCAAAAACACTCTAATTGGGCCAACTGGATAAAATTGAATAAGATGTATAATAAGCATGATGGCTTTGGTGCGAGGATAAAGAGAATTGATCAACATTTAAATTGAATGTTGATCAATTCTGTTTCTTTAGTCAGCTTAACACTTTGAGGTCCCAAAGATGAATAGGGCACCATCCTTGGAGGAAGGAGGCCAGGCCTGGGGGCCATAACCTGAGGATCCATGACCGCAGTGGGTTCTGATGGAGCTGTTGTGAGATTTCAGAGGAGGGACTCCCGGGCTGAGTCAGCACCGCCAGGACAGAGCGGGAGGAGTGAAGTATCCAGAAAGACTTCTTAGATTAGAGGATACTTGAGCTGAGTCTCAGTGGTGGGGAGGGGTAGGAGGTGATTTCTGGGTACAGGAGGAAACAGGGTGAACCAAGAAGCAGAGGCCTGAGAAAGTCTGGCAAGTTCATTGATAGAAGTAGGTGTTGGCTTGGCTTGTGGGAAGTGTGGCTTTGGAAATGTGGGAAAAGGATGGACTGTCCAGGAAAAAGTTAAGGGTATGGGTTCACGCGCAAAGGCAGACTGTGGAAAGGTGCTTCTGATAGTGAGCGAATGTCACCGGGAGGAGAGCATGGCAGAGGTAAAACAACGAAACAAAACAGAAACCTAGTTAGGCTGTTATTGCTGTAATTCAGGCCAAAATGCTGATGACATGTTGCGGACCGTTCAGCCTGGTTTCAGGAGTTGTAACCCTCACCCCATGGTGGGCTGTGTAAGAGCCCAAGGGACCCACTTCATCTGGGTCTGTTCTGTCACAAGGACGTGACCTACTAAGGAGACAAAGTTTATCTCCCTGGCAGGAGTGCTACTTCTGCCTCTCTGGCCCAATTGCTTGGTTGGCAGTCAATGACGGGTAAGACTCCTCATGGGAGGGGCAACCTAAGCCAGACGCAACCACTTGGGAGGCCTCATGGAAGGACTCGGGGGGTTGCAGCAAAGAGGATGTGATGGACCCTCGCCCCCCGGCTATTCTGACATAGCCCGAGTCCTCATTTCCATCTGGGAGATGTCTCCTGCTTCCTAATCGGCTTAAAGCCTGAAACTGTGGGGGTGAGCGGTGCAGCCCTGTCCTGGCCAGAACGGCTCCTTGGGTGATTGGCATAAGAAAGAATTCCTAAAGTCCTGTGAAACCTGCTTTGCTAAGAGTGCTCTTCCTTAGGTGATAAGTGTCCCAGGAGGAAATGAGTATGTCTCCCAAAGTCTGGCAACCCCCTTTCCTGACAAACACTGGCTCAGATTAAGCCCTCAGATTGCTTTGAAATGTTAACCATTGTTTGGTCCTTGTCGCCTGACATACCTGTATTCCCGTGTGTTTAAGCCCAATAAAAGCCTAGTGAGGAAGGCGCTCTGGGTCATTCTCCTCTGAGAGTTTGACCCCTTTCCTCCCCAAGCACAAGATGTCTTGGTAGTTTTTATTTTCATCCGTGACGAACGGGGGATTCTACGGGTGAAGCCCCCCGCAATGACACGAACTAAGGAAGTTGCAGATGAGGTGAAAACAAGTGGCAGAAAAAGAGAGATAAGGGTGGCAGAACTGACTAGCAAGTTGGGAGGGAGAAGATAAGATAAAAGATTACCCACAAATGTCTGCCTTGGGCAACTAGGGCGCAAGATAACACAGCTGTTTCTTTACATCCTTCAGGATTTCTTTTCTGATTTCCTCTGTATTGACCTAGTTCCATACTGACCTAGTTCCTGAACCTTTACAGGTGTTGTGTCTCAAAGCAACTTCCAGAAAACGGGCAGCATTAGGTGTCAGGCCCAGGAATCTGAGTGTTACCGAAATTCACCCATCTACCCCCCAGGTACATTGGTGAGCTTCCCTCCACATTAAAATTCAATTTGATGATTTCTTCATGTAAAACACACCTAAACCAAATGTGATGTTGGGGTAGAAACACATTTTCTGAAATACTAAGCCTGAATTGAGGGATGTAGGTAAAAATCCTTCAAATCAGAATAATGTAATGCCTGACTTTAATTTTAGTTCACTTCTCTGGACCTTAGTTTCCTCATTTATAGAACAGATATATGTTGGTCTAGAATTTTGTTCTTGATCATTGGGGCATAGAAAACTCTTTGAGAATGTAATGAACATACTTACATATAAATTATTCAATTTCAGAAGGGATTCTGGATCCTTCCTAAAGTCAGTTCCTGAATCCCAAAATAAAATCCTCAGAGCTAGATAATCTATGAGGCTTTTCCTAGCAATGCATGTTAGAAAGGATATGTATGTATATGAAGACAGAAATCCAAGGAGTAGGAAAGAAAGAGACAGAAAATGAGTGGCAGAAATGGTGGCCCTATTTCTATCATGTTCATTATTATTATTATTAATGATATAATAATATATTATTGCTATATGTGAATTATATTGTGCTATTGTCTTGATTTTGTCCACTGCGTTCTAATGCAAACTGTACTTATCAGGTTAACTTAGCCTTGAGGGCTCCATCAATGGCTTAATGTGCCTTTTTCTTTAATTTATATCTTAAGGTGAAATCTACTACTTATATCTAAATTAAAACCGAACCCAACCCAACCAGATGAATTCTTCCTTTCTGTGTCAAGATTTCTTTCCTCCACTTGGATATGTGTATTGTCATCTCTACCAGAAGCATCTAGAGCTTTCAGGAGGGGCCAGAAGTATGCTGCAGGTGTAAAGAAAGATAGGTGTTGAAAGGTGCTTTTACATTTTGTTTTCTGATTTGGTGAGTCTGCCCTCATGTGTTGGCTGTTTTAGTGACAAATGTTCATTGTAACTGCCAGATTGAGAAGATAGGTAAGGCCAGGAAACTTTGAGTTAGTTTTTAGGAAGAGAAGATGGAGAAATTTTAAAAAATGTGTCTTATATGTGTTTTCATTATTGCTTAACAAAATAACAGAGTGCATTTCTTTTTCTCTCCAAACCTTGTAGTTATGAATCATTTTCCAATTTGGAAATTTTCAAAATCAAATCACTTTTAAACCCAAATCAAGTTCTTATTTGGTTATTTCTTTGGTAGTCTAAAGTCCTCTTCATAAATCTAAAGTTAGTGGCAAGTTTGAGGTGATATTTGACTCTTGAATAAATGTCATAAACAAACACAGGGACAGAACTCTGTATGAATTTCAAAAGATATATTTAGACGAGGTTTCCACCAACTGTTTTAGTAAGCTTAACATATTGTGGTTTCAGTTTAAAATGGAAAATGCACTTGGTTTCTCAGGATTCCCTGGATCAAAAACAGTCGGTGAATCAACAAAACAAAGCAAGAAAAATCACAACATTCCTGAGTAATACACTACATATAAAGAATGCAGAAATCACCAAGAACATGAAACCTGTTTCTAAACAGTGCTTTACCTCCAACTATCCTAATTTGAGGTACAAAACTAAGCTATGCAGCACGTTAACAATTCTGTCATCTGCACAGGGATGTGTTGGGCTTTGCAGAACAGCAGCGGTACTGTTTTGCAGACATCTGAGTACACTCAGTACTGGAAGGAATGAACTTAACGGTTAAGAGCTGTGGAGCCAGGTAGAGATGGATGCACATCTTGGCTCTGTCTCTTGTTGATCAAGCGAAAGCGGGCCACTCTTACTTCATCCGAGTCTCAATTTTCTTCGCTGCAGAATGGAGACGATAATGTCCCTGCTACATGAGGGTGTTCTAAGGATAATGGGATACTGCAGATGATGCGCATCATCCTACTTTCACGGCTCTCTGGGACTTGAATGCTGTTGAAATGCTGTTAGGCTTCACTCCACCCATCCCTCTTGGTATGTAAACTCCATTCACACAGAGACTTTATCTTATTCATCCTGGCATTTCTTAGAGGGATACGTGCGCACTGCAAACATTCTATAGATAGGAAGTCAATGGATTAACCTTCAACGGCAGGCTAGAGGGCTAGGGAGTGGTGGTGGCAAATTAAGTTATCAAGGAATATAAGTCTAACGACAGCTTCTTAGGTACACAGTTGGGAGATGAGGTGGGGATTGACACCAGAGGGAGGGATAACCACTGAGATCTGATTTCATACCCTTTGGAATAATAAAAGTGAGTTTCAACGGTCCTCCCCCTAAAATAAGTAGCTGCACGTTAAAAGCCCCACCTTTCCGGTTTGATACTTTATAATGATCTTGCCTTTCCTAAAATCTCCAAAGATCTAAACCTCCAAACCTTATTCGTTAGAGAGTGAAATGGTTGCAATGGAGCATGACTTCTGCTGAATCGAGTCACCATGGGCTCATCCTCTGTCTTCCTACTTTTGAGGAATGGGGGAAGGGCTGAGAGGGCGTTTCTCCATGCCTGCTTCGATCTCACGTGGAAATCTGCACATGCAGTCTCTTCCAGGTGGACCCTTATTGGGTTTGGATTTGCAAGACCCCAAAACAGAGGGGCCCATTCCCATCTTGCTCCTGCAGCTGAGCCATAGCTGACGTGCCCTTGAGATTTTAACAGGAGCTCTGAAATTTTCAAAGTTGTGCCAAGTTGAAAAGATGAAAAATGAAAAATGAGCCATGCTGAGCAATTGGTCTTCTCACTTCCAAAATTGTTCAGTGAAAGAAATATATGTCATGCTGCTTAGATATAAAACTAAAGATCTTCAGCTACTGCAGAAGATATACACTGATATGCAGCAACAGATTTTTTTCTTTCTCCTAATTTTGCCTAAATAGAGCATGCATTTCTCCCAGTAAGCTACACAGCACACACTCTTTTAGAAAATACCCGCTTTACCTGAACCCATGTACTTTCCTCCTTTGCATCTTTGCGAAGTGATTTTTAAAGGTTCACAACTCACTGTGTTTACATATTTTGTCACTTGGAAATGTGCTATATATTCCTTGTTTTCGCCCCTGAACTGACTGATGAAACCCCACAGCAATGACTCTCCTCTTCGACGAGACTCTCCTGCCCGCTGGTATTTCTGTTTTTTCTTTGCTGCTCCTCAGCACCTCACCCTCCCGTCCTCCCCTAGGCAGATTAGATTTCATAGAACAGCCCCCCATCTCCAGTTAAACCTCGTCTGCCCTCCTCCTGCACCTGAGCGTTTCCTCCTGATGTTTTTGGAGGTGATCTCACCACCATGCTAAGCAGCCCCACTTGAAACATAGGACCTTAAATATCAGCTGGCCATTCAGCAATACCTGGAGAACCCACCGCATCTGTAAGTCCTTCCCTCCACTTGCGTAGATGGGTGTTTTAAACGTCCCAATTTTTCATCTGTCTCCAATTTTTCCTCTCATTCCCAGCCGACCATCTCAGCCGACACCTCAGTTATTGTGCCGTATCAGATGGGGACCACTCGACTCCCACAGCACCTATAACCTACTTGCATGCATGCGGTCTCTGCATGCTACATGCATGTAATGGACCAGGGTCCCTGCTTCCTGCCAAGACCCCCCACCCCACTAGCACCTGGATCTCATTCCCTCTCACCAGCTCGTCGTCTTGGTCCTGCCGCTGCCTCACCCCACCCCCAACCCCTTCTGCACAGAATCAGTTTTATGGACAGACACCCCTGAACTGTCTCCTCTCCCTTGTTCCCGTGAGTCCCAGCTAAGGCTAGTTTCCAGGCGGCCCTTCACGGCAAGCTGGTCCTCAGCGGCTTCTCCATTTTGCACCTCCTGCTCTTCCCTTCAGGGCTCCCGCCTGGAAGTGAGGTGGCCGAGTCAAACCTGCATGCATATAAAACTTCAGTGCGTTTCCCAAGCCTGCCTCCCGTAAAGATTCTACCAACGTATGTTCTCACCAAAAAGGCGTGTTTCCACCATCTTACTGATGTGTTGAAGGAGTTCATTTTTTTTTTTTTTAAATTTACCTTTGAGAGTAGCAGATGCTGGGTGGAACTATAGCAGTTCCTATATTGAACTGCAAAAGGTTTTTTTGAATAGGAATTGAACTAAACTTTGGAACTCTTCACATTAAAATGCCCTGATTTACTTCAAGTTTTATCATGTCATGATTGTAATGGAATACTTGGGGGGAACAATAAACTGAGCACCCAGGATTTGTCTTCATTTTCTTCTGTACGATTCTGAAAATAATAGCACAAACTCAAGAAAGAGTACTCACATAGTTTTAGGCCCATATATCTCTGCGTTATTTAATATATTCCCCCATTTTTATGGATTTAAAATTTATAAATGATTTTCTTGCACAAGAATATTTGATTCATCCTCCATCTAGCAGCATAAATGCTAACCTGCATAAGTGTCTTTGATATTATAATTCCTCAAGAAGCTAATTACAAAATACAGTTGAAGCTAATTTACCAAACTGATATTTTATTTCAATGCACTTCAACACATAATTCATAATTGTATCTGTCACCCACAGATTACGTGAGCCCTTTCCATGTGCTCAAACGAGTTTCCAGTGACCCTGGAGAGGATTAATCCAGTAACAAATGCAGCTTTTTTTTCCCCCCAACAAATTGAAAGCTGATGTTAGCATCCCTGGAGCTTATGATCCACTTTATACACCTCATAAATTGAACAGTTTACTTGCTCAGCTAAGTCCTCGAACAGGGCAACTGAGAACAACCTTTGAAAACACATTAACATCACTCTTTCATCATCTTTTATAAATAAAATTTTCCTTGTGCAAAAATCCATCCTTGGAAGATGTTTAACACATGATAGTATTTACATTTCAATAACTGATAATTTTTGAAAGTTCATTTGTGAGACTCATTGGTAATTTTATTTCCTGTGCACTGATTGTATCAGAATGACAAAGCAGTCTCAGAAGGACATGCATCCAAGTCACAAAGTAATGACAATGACAGTGAGCTCTTTTAGGAGGTCTCTGCAACCAAAGCTTTGGGTCGTAAACCTATGGTGACAAACATTCTGGTGAATGGTTCACAGTTCTGAAGACAACTGATACACAAAAACCACACCGAAAAAAGTTTAAAAGGTGAAAATTTTAGGTACTGATAAGGAAGTGGAACAACTGGAAGGATTTTAAATTTGTTCATCCACTTTGGAATATAGTTTTTAATTGTTAAACAAAGTTGAAGATATGCCTTATTTCCTGTATTCAGAAATTCTACCTTTAACGATACACCCATAACTGCTTATTTGCCACAGGCCACGGAGACAAAGACTCTATGACACTATTGATTGAATATTAAAAGAAATCAAAGTAAAAAACAAAGTTTGTAAACAGTTGAAAAATAAAGCAAGCAATTTTGAGCTATTGTAATTTATACAGAAATATTGCACAGCAATGAAAACAAATGCAACTTTGCTACATGTAAGATTAAAAATGAATATCAAGGCATATTTAGGGCAAAGTGGTAATTTCTCAAGATCACATAGAATATAATTGAATTTACATGAATATTAAAAATGCCCCAAATCAAGAAGTGTGTCTTTTGAAGACACAAGCGCACAGGGTGAAACTCTAACAACACAAAAACTAAGGGAGTGAAGGGAGAAAAGGAAAGAGGGGCACCTCCCCCCAAATCTCGGCGGTGGAGATTCAGGTGCTTATTGCATTTTTACTTCCTACCATAATTTTATGTAATTTGTAAGCATTACTTTGTGGCTTTTTAATACTTAACAAGAATACATTTTTATAAACTCAACCGAACATTTTAAGAACATTTTTAAAGAACATTTTAACCTTTGGGAAGAAAACATTGTGTTATATGTTTGTCTTGGCTCCATAAATGTGTTGCTTTAGTCAGGGCTCACATGGTAACCAGTTTAGCCAACTCGAAAAAGAGGTGGTTACTTTTTAAAACACTGACACCTCCTGCAAATTCTGTCCAGCCAGGCTTCATGGGGCCTGGAACCAGGACAGAACGCATTAGGGAGGGGGTGGGGATCTCCCTCTCTCTCTTCTTCTCCGTCGTCCTGCCTGTCCTCTTCCGTGTGAGCTCTGGCATTTGTCACATCCCCTCTGAGACCCGCTCTCTTTGCTCATCTGCAGCTTTCTTAGCCAGAGCGCTGATTCCAGCTCCATCTCAAGTGCGGCTCCTTCTCAAGGGTGCCGTTTCAGCTGCCACATCTACCTGGTTCTCAGTGCCATCCCCGGGGAACAGAATCGGACTCCTCCTGGATCTCTGTCATTGACTGATCAGAGCCAGTTGCCTCTCATTCATGCGCGCAGCCGTGTCCAGAATGGAGCCCACGGAGCAAGGCGGGATGCCCCTCCCACAGAGGCTGAGGTCTGGGGAGAGTGCCTAAGAGGAGAGCGTGGGGCAGGACGGCCACCTCACAACATGCTCACATTTGTGTCACATGGAGTCTCCTGCAGGTTTCTCCATGTGGGGCTTGTGGGGCTGCTTCCAACGGGAGCTGACTATGCTGGGGGATAGCTACCCATTTTCACAACGGGTAGTGCAGCCTCCTACTCTTTTCCGTTCTCTGGGGTCACGTTCCGCCAGTCTAAGGGCTTCGACTGGAGATCAGGAGAGTGAGAGAGGGATCTTCTTCTTCTGAGATGTCTAGTTCCCTGCGGGTGGTGTAGATTTCCAAGAGCTGCCCAGTAGCTCCGGCTGACTCCTTAATGTTAACCTCTGCTTTTCCTCTTCCTTATACAAGTCAGTGCTGGGATGAAAGAAAGGGTCAAGTTCCACAATGCCTTTCTCTTCCCTGCAGATCAGCTAGATCAGATGAGTTCAGAGGAGCAGACGGCTCACCTCGCCCACCGCTATGTGCTGTGGGAAACAAACGGACCAGCTGAAAGACAGCTGATGGAGAGGCAGACAGCTGTCTCTGATGGCCCTAGAAGAACGACTCCCGGGGGCCGGAGAGCACACTGCCTCCCGGGCTGGATGTGTGTCCAGCTGTGCTCAGGTCCCGTTCTCCCCCAAGGCCACTGCTGGGTATTTTTGCAGAACAGGCATTGAAAGATTGCATTTGCCAGCCTCCATGACAGCTAGACCCCATTTGGGTTCTGTGAATGGGGAGATTGTAGAGGAAGGAGGGACTGTCCTGTCCTAGATTTTGTTTTGTTTATTTTTAAAAATATTTTACTTATTTATTTTTACAGAGGGGAAGGGAGGGAGAAAGAGAGCAAGAGAAATATTGGTGTGTGGCTGCCTTTCACATCCGCCCCCAACTAGGAACCTGGCCTGCAACCCAGGCATGTGCCCTGACTGGGAATCGAACCAGGGACCCTTTGGTTCACAGGCAGGCACTCAATCCACTGAGCCACGCCAGCTAAGGCAACACAAATGCTTCTGAATTCCCAAACATTGGACTTGGAAGAAAACCTTTCAAGACATAAACAGTCAGAACTGTCAAAGTAGTGACACGAAAGTGAGGACCAAAGGATAAAAGATAGCCTCACTTAGGTCAGTGGCAACAAGCACTCAGGGACTTGCAAGTAAAATTAGATAAGAAGAATCTCATTGCACACGGCAGAACAAATCTGTGAAGACCCGCCAAGATCCCCAAAACCTTCTGGAGTGGCTACATTGTTCTCATAAACTGGAGCAACTCAAAACTGAGAAGCCAAAAAATGAGAGCACCCTTACCCTATCACTTCTGTCTTTGAGAGCAGTTTCGGTTTTGGACGTGGGCTCAGGGATGCAACCAGTAAAATCGCACACATCTGCCATGGTCCCCATCTCCTGCCCTGAGCGCCCTTGCTCCATGCCAGCAATGTGAATTAATTCCTGCTGGGGATGCCTGCGGAAGATGTCACAGAGATGGTTATATTTTCACTCAGTCTTTGCAAACACAGACCTTGGACGATGTGCAACAAGGAAAAGGCACAGCCAGCCGGGCACCCTCAAAGGCAAACGCGAGTGGCACACTTTTACGAGAAGATCAAGTGCCTGCTTGGGAAACGCAGGAAGTCCCTGGAACAGGCAGGGAAAGAGGATAGAAAATGCTTCTCATCCGAGGGGCAGGGCATGGAACTGGGGACAAATGGATAAACCAAGGATCCCCGTGAGGGTCTGTTAGCAGTGGAGGGATGGCGAAACTTTGGATGTGCTGGATTGGACCCAGTTCCCAAAAGGACGTATTGCAGACGAGTCTCCCCTTTCTGACCATGGCCATTCGTATTCTCTGTAAAGCAATAAATGTAATTCAACGTGGCGGGAGGGGCACGGGCAGCCCAAGCTAAGGGCTGCGGACCTGAAATGGTACTCTTCATCAAGTGATTGTCCGTCTACAATTCCCGAGGATTCTGCTGTTATCAAAAGGCTGAACTAATGTCTGGGAAAGTGGACAGGAAAGACTGCCGCTTTCCCACCCCGTTCGGTGTGACCATCAAAACCCAACAAGGGAGATGGCATCTAAACCAGACCCTCTCCCCTTTGTGGTTACAACACGCACACGTGTGTCCTGCTGACCATGTTTCCTTGCAAACAGGAACGGTTTCCAGTCCCCTGGACTTCCCCAGTTGGCAGTGGCCGTGGTGAACAGAAACGCAAGTTACCTTCGGTGCCCAGTGAACTTCAGGAGTTCAAAATAGGCCTCGGGCACATGCTTCCAAAGTCTCAGCTGTAACCCAGAACAAGAAAGAATTCCACAGGTGAACGTTTTTTAAACTATAGAATCTAAATGTCTCACCCAACATTTTTAAAATCCTGGCATGTTACAAAAACAGAGCATTTCTTTAACATCCCTTCCTGGTTTAAATTTTAATTGTTTTTTTTTTTTAATTTAAATTCTGGAGAAATTATCTTGGCAATCGGGAAGAATGGTATATTTCTCTCCCTTTGTATTGAAATGAACACCAATCATTTCTTTTCCATGGAAAAAAAATAGACAGGTTTTTCTCTGGTCAGTGAATCTAAAGAACTCTTTGTGGCCATTCGGCCTTGTTCTCCTAAATCAGTCATGCTGTTTGTCTCTAGAATTAACCATTACTTATCATTGCCTTGACTGAGCCAATAAACCTGGCAGAAACCTAAACAGTCTAAAAGCAAATCAAATAAAAGCTAATGTAACTGCGCCATCTTTCTTTCCGAGAAAAAGAAAAAAAAAAAAACAAATTATGAAAAGTCACTTTTAACCTGAGGTTTTTTTTTCTTTTGAGGCAAAAAAAAAAAACAAACCACTGTTTTCACATTATTCATGTCTTTTCATAGCCTCTTTGCTCCACATCAGAAATACTCTTATTTCATTCAATGCACGCATGTCTCGTCTAGTTTCCCTGTTATTTTCTTTTTAATGCTATACCCAGGTAGTGTTGAGTCCCACTATTTTTTCCTCTACTGTATTTTCGACATGTATTTACTTACTTTTTAACACAGTAATAAAGAACTAGGATTTTATTTGTATGTATGATTGGACAAATAAAATTATATGACAGAGTCTTTGTAGCTTTCTGTTTCTCCATATCCTACACAATTTGTCTAACCAACTCACTGATGCAACGGTCTAATTTCAGAACTTATCTAACGGTGAACTTCTCCCTAACACAAATAAGTGTTCCCGTATATTCATGCAGTGAATGAGAACCTAGTGGTATTTTTGTTCTTCTTTCTGTCTGGGTAGTCACAAATCTATTCCAAGGTTCTAAGAGGTTAGTTAGAACCAAAGAAACTAGGCCAGGCCAGGTAGAAGGAGTGCAGACACCAGGAGCTGTCTCTTGGCCAAACATCTGTGTCTTCGCCTGGCATCCTGATATTCCAGCTGTCACAGGGAAGCAATGAACTGAGTTAGTTAATGTTCTGCGGCCATGAAGGATTTACTTCCTCTGTCAGTGAAATCAATTTCCACCTCTCCATCTTCCTCCTCTTTCTTCTCTGCTCTGGCAATAGCAGAACAGCCACTTCAGCAAGTACTTGGAAACTGTGGACATCAGAGAAGGTTAATAAAACACTTTAAGAGCTTTCAGTGAAAGGTGTGGCTGAAGGATAAAGTGTTATATGGCTCAGGCAGGCAGGAGGTATCCTTTGCTATATTGGCCACCTCTCCTGCTTTGCTCCAGGGACCGGTGCTCAGGAAACCTCATTGATTGTTACAAATCATGCTAGAAGTGTCGTAGAAAACTTCTTGACATCTTGATAGTGGTTATCAAGCTCATAGAATCCACCCCTAAGGCTAAAATTAAATTAGAGGACAGACTGTCCTCATTAAATGATACTCCCGGAGTTGCCAATTTAAGCTTAGCTATTACGAAAAATACAGACAAATAATCTAGAGGATCATCGCATTTATTCATAATTTGATTGGGGTGTGAAAAACTGTTGGTTAATTTTTTTTGCAAGCCACTTATTTAAGCCCCTTTTATTACTTTATAAAGCTTGAAAAAGGTTCATGAGAAATGAGTACTGAAATTAATTGTGCATACCCATGCTTGAAGTATACCCACAGAGAGTAGGTATGTGGTAGGCTGAGTACAAATAACGATGTTAAGGGAGCTGCATGTGTGTTGTGCTTAACCATTTTTCTACAGAATTAGAAAAGTTAATGAAATGAGATATTGAGCTTTTAATCTGTTTATGGGTTACTTCTTATATAAAAATGTAAGCTTCTTATATAAAAATAGTAGCTTCATTCTAACTTGGGAATAATTTAGATTAATTTACATTAAGGAATATTGACTGATTAGAAAGACAGGACTACTGCTATATGCATTTAGAGGACTTTTCATCACACGAAGACACTTGATTGCAACAAATATGAAAGTATGCTCATACAGAAAAGTCTGGAACTCTCTGGATCTCTGCCACTGCCTCCTTGATGGTGCCTGACTGGCACTTTGGGGTGCCCAGCCAGAAACACTGTAAAATGCTTTGTCCAAGAGTAACTGGAACATTTTCTAAAACATCTATTTCATTCTTGTGCTTTAACAGAATATACTGCATTCAGAATTTAAAAGCATCTTCCTTCTCAGAATGGTGCTCAAGCCTCTCTGTGTGTGAGTTTTTACCTGTATCTCACCCTTATTTCCCAATATAGACCATGCTTTTTATTGTATTTCACATATTCTTAGTCTGGCTAGCACCTTGTCTTCCTTCAAGGCTTTGACCAAGTGCTACCTTTACCTGGATGTCTTTTCTGATTTTTCCAGTCTGGGTTAGGTGGAAAAATGTCATTCAATGCACACATCTAATGATCTCAAAGTACTTGGTCTGTTTAAGTCTTTGCTTTGTATCCTAGCCTATGAGCTCCCGGGCAGTAGAGACTGTTCATGGAATGTTTAAATCAGTAGCACCTAGCATGTAGCCTAGCAGGTGCTAAGTGCTCAGTAAATCAAGTGAAATTGGAAAAACAAATTAAAAATTGTTAATGAGGTCTTCTTGCCTTATATCCTTATGTGCTTAGAGAATTTACAGCAAAGGAGCAGTGGCCATGGTTAGGTAGGCTAGAACATGATAAACTAACTAGCTTCAAAATCTCGGAGGATCACGCTAATAAAAGTTTATTCTTTGCTCATGCTACCTGGACAGTGCCGGTTGGCCCCGGATGTTGCCACAGGCAACCACTCAAAACCCCATGCGGACAGGAGCCCTGGCACCTCGACGTGAGGCGCCGGGGCTAGAGAGGCTCTGTTGAATGTTTCAGTGCATCGTGACACGTGTCGCTGTTATTCACAATCTATAAACCAGAACTTGGACACCTACTACCTCACCCTTTAGGGAGGCACACAAAGGTGAAGAGGAGATGTCTCTGCCATGGGCCCTTATGTAAGAAGTTTGAAATCTTTCTCAAATGGAACCCACAAAGCCATCATTCCTGGAGCTGACTGTCTATGTTGTTTTCACGCACGGTGGAGGACCTTGAAACCGCCAATCAGTGATTCAGAACGGTTTCAATGTGAGACCCTTCTAAATTATTTCACCTATGAAGGACAGTCAGAGAAATTTATACATATATATATATATATATATATATATATATATATATATATATGGAGAGAGAGAGAGAGAGAGAGAGAGAGAGTGCATAATTATTAATTTCTTTGGCTGTTTTTAAATTTAAATTGATTGGATTAACAGTATCTGCCAGGCACTTTTAAATCAGTTCTATATCTTTCTTTTTTTTTTCTATTCAAGTTACATTTACTGGTCCATTTACTGTGTTTAATTTGTACACTTTTGCGCTACGAAGTATAAAGTATATGACAAGCACATTCATCCATCAACAGGAGGATCTTGGCGTTCTTTCACATGTGGGTGACCTTGTTAATTCCTAGGTGCAGTGTGCTACAAAAGGCCAATGCAAATTGAGGCAATTTCCCACAAACTTGGAATCTATTTCCTCAAAATAAATTGCTTGACTATTTATCATCTCTATTATAAGTCATAATATACTCACTCAGTAGTTTGATTTTATGGATGGTGGGGCAGCTGAGGCTCTTTAGTCATCAAAACAAATTTTAATAAAATAGATCTACTCCTTCCCTGATAAAATATAACAGTTTGCAGGAGCTGAGGCAGGTGCAGTTACTGTGCTTATGTTTCATCCACATCTTACTGACTAATCTACTGGTCAATACCAGCACAATGTACCAGGTTTCAAACAGTGATGCTAACTGGAATGAGCGGCTGTGAGGGACATTGATAAATGTTCTTCCAGCCACCTAGCTCTCCACTGGCTGTCATCGAAAGAAATTTGGACGATTGTTCACAGCAGCAGTTTAAAAAGAAAAGCTTGGGGACAGCATCAATGTTATTGAGATAACTTATGGTCATCACTGTAACAGGCCGACTATTTTGAGCAGGAAAGCAGACCAATGGTATGGAAGTTAATGATACTAATTATAGTGTCCATCCCATCCTCCCAGAAGGAAGGGATGATTCATAATCCACCCCAAATTATGAGGGAAACTGAGGAACAACCCAGTAAGAGGGCTTGCATGTATACACACTACCAGCAGTCTAAAATGGAAATATAAATTCAATTTTTCTAAAACTGGAGTTGAAAAGAAATATAGATTTGAAATGATACTCTCTTAACGGGAAGGACTTTCTTTAAAAGTATGGTGATATTGCCCATTTTAATGATTATATCTGGACTGTTCTGCTCATTTTTCTTTTGTCTTTTGAAAACAGTGTGAAAATTTAAGATCCGCAGTTAAGTAAGTAAAAAAAAAAAAAATCAGCGCCTGTCTGATGACAACGTGGTAAGTCTGCACAGGGACAGGAAGAAAATGTGAGCCTTGTTCTTGGTTTACAGCTACATTTAGTTTAGCGGTTTAGTTTAGTTTCTAATTCTACTCTAGTGTTTTCTGAAATGTTTCTCTCAAAGAGAGATTTTTGTAATCAAGTAAGTGTGAATCTCCTTGCATATTCTATCTAGAGAGACATAATGTACATTGTCATATTCCAAAAATGTTAAATGGCTCCTTTGGTAAAGAATCACAATGAATTCTGCTTAACCTCACAAACAGTTTTTCTTTTAAGCTCATCTATTAACATTTCCTAGAACACAGCTGTGGCATCTGCGGGTGCAGTGAAGTGTGTCTTTGTAGGTGGTGAGTGGGAATTACGGAAAGACCCGTTTTCCATTGGCTGACGGTCCTCATAGGTGAGAGATGGGGAGTAATGGGTCAGCCGTTGCCACGAGTGATTAGGTGTGGAAGTAGAATCAATATGTTTTTAGTCTGCACCACCTTTCCATCACTTACCATGACTCAGTTTGTTTAAAAACCATTTTACTGCCGATGCTTCCGAGGGCCCCATGGATGTGGTCCAGCCCATCCCTCATGCCTCATGCCTCATGCTGCAAATGGGGAGGTGATGGTTTGTTTAACTTGGCATTGCAGAGTCACTGACTCTCTGAATTGGCACATTTATGGCACTTATCACTAAGGGCCCAGGTGGTTGTCCTCAGTATGAATGAGAACTTGAGCTCATATAAAACTGCCTTCCTGCTTCCTCATTTGTTCAAAAAGAACAGACCATAATGTTCTTTGGGGAAAGTCTTGTTTTATTCATCAGAGGTATAATTTGAGTAAGCTATTACATTCAGGGTAGTTATTTCAAGAAAGATAGAACAGGACTAAAGTATTCATTAATGTACTAGGAGGCATATCTTTTAATGTATTCTTATTTTTTTACTGCAATTTTGATGTGGCTTTTAAGGAATAAAAATTTAGTTAATCCTAATGTAGATGGCCACATCCTGGCTATGAATATGGGTAAGCTGATTTTATCATTAAATCAATTCAACTGTAATATAGGAAATCCAAGGGGATGATTGAAATGTCCTAGATAGAACTAAATGTTGCACCCATCTCTAATCATTCAGAAAAAAAAATTTAAAGAACAACCAAGTTCTCAAAAAGATGAAGATAGAAGTAATTTTGTGCATGAATTGTTTTGTACGTAAACTTTCTGCCCTGAAAGATTCTGTAATAGGCTGAATGTTTGTGTCACACTAAAACTCATACATGGAAATCTGAACCCCCAATATGATGTATTAGGGGTGGGGCTTTGGGGGTGATTGAGTCATGAAGGCAGAGCCCCCATGAATGGGATTAGTGCCTGCATAAAACAGACCCCAAAGAGCTCCTGGTCCCTTCTGCTATGTGAGGACACAGCTAGAGGACAGCCATCTGTGAACCAGAAAACGGTCCCTCACCAGACATGGGATCTGCTGGACTTACAGCCTCCAGACGTGAGAAATAAATTTCTGTGGTTTATAAGCCTCCCAGTCTAGGGTATTCTGTTTTAGCAGCCCGGATGGACAATGGCAGATTCTGAGTACTATTTAAATGTAAATAAGGAAAGTACCAGAGAGCTTTTTACATTTGCAATAATGATATTGCAACAGCTGCCATCCTTTTTTCACATGCATGCCTGGTAAATATCATATTCATAATCAAGGGAAACCAACATAACTGTTATTTTATACCCTGTAAATATGCATCTGTGTTAAAGGGACCTACTAAATGTGATTTGAAATCAAGCACTTAAAATTTAAGGCTGCTAGGAAAAGAGATGTTTTTCAAGACCACTAAAGAGAGAGAGAGATGTTTTTCTTTTGTTTCCTAGAGAAAAAAATGCAGAAAAATGTCTCCTGAGTGATCACCAAAGGCAAGTTTTATCAATTGCCTGCGTACTCTATTTTAGCATTATCATATCAATAAAAACTTCATAGTTAAGGAAAAGAACCATGGAAACTTACTATTTTGGTGCAGAAAAGAAAAAGGAGATTTATATGATTGCAATCTATTGCAAGAAGTGATTGACAGTTGGATAACAGGATGGGAGCTCTACTGTTCCCATTTCCCAGTCAGTTTCTGCTCATTTGAGATGAACGTCCATGTGATGCCCCCTGCAGAGAGTTTTGCACAAGCTAACGCACTGTTGACAACTGTGGTGCAACGTAGCCTGAGTGAACTGCCTGATGGGCTTCAGGACGATGTATGTGCTGCCCTGCAGCGGTGACATAGAGCTGCATCTGAAATTATTGGGGGCCTGGACAAGCAGTAGACAGAAAACTATTAAAAGTTCCTTGATTTGGAATTGTAGTAGTATGACTAATTGTCTTGTATTTCTGTTTTTTTTTTGTTTGATTGCATATTAATTTCTTAATAACTTGTTAATTCATGTTGCCATCCCACAATATGTAGGTAGGGACTGCTTGTGTGCTAGGTTTAAAGATCCAAGGAGGAGCACATCCCTGACCTTGAGTAGCTTCCAGTCTAGTGGGGAGCAGAGAAACGTGCAGGTACGGTACCATGTCAAAGGGTTATGAATGCGGGAATCACACGGCACCCAGGGATTATGCTCAGGAATTAATGCACAGTTCCGACTAGGGAGATCAGCAGAGGCTTCTCAGGGGAGGGGGGGATAACCCTGAGCAAACTGGCAGGGGCGGTAGAGTAGGGAGTGTGGGCAGAGGTAGGAGAGACAGAATAGTTGGGAGGCTGGTGTGGCCATCCAGGAGAGAAACGAGTGCAGGCTGAACTGGAGAAGGGAACGGAAAGGCGAGGTTCCATTCAGCTGCCCGTGGGGACTGGGGCAGGGAGTGGGGAAGTGATGAGCAAGCACGAGAGAAGTAAGGTTGCCCTGCAGAACATGACTCCCAGATTCCTTCCTTACGTCTCCCCAAAATGGTTCCAGGAAGGCTGAGCTTAGTTATGGCTTTGAGTTCCATAGAGAGTCCTAACAAGAATGAATTAAGTTAATTCGGTTCTGTAAACTCACCCAGTTCTGTAGCTGTGTCTATAAAAGTCCCAGGAAAATGATCATACACGGAGCACAATGGTGATGAAGCTAAGTAGATGGTGAAATGAAGTTATATTTAAAATTATCTTCAGCTAATTATAAAGAGTCCAGTGAAGAGTGTCTGTCTTTGCTTTGAAGATCAGAATTTCTATCGCAAAAAAATACGGTTGACTAAATAATTTACATAACATTGAAATCCATATTAAAATGTTTCCATCTGGGCTTTCCTAAAACGCCAGCTATGACGAATACCCTAACATGTGGCCCCCCAGTAAGGAGACTTCCGTTGGCACTGAGATTATAAAGGGTCAGAATTTGAATTAGCAACAACCAGCAGAATACCTAAGAACAGTACATCCCACTAGGGAATTTTGTGGTCTATTTTTGGGCGTATTTTGATCCACGACTGGGTAAAATTCTTTCACTTAAACCATTTATCAAAGCAGCAGAGTGAAAGATAGACCACTGAATTTATTTTTAAATGACAAAATCCTCCTATATCCTTTATCTTATTTGAGTTTGCTTTTGCCTCCAAAATGGATGTTAGTCTCATATTCTCACAGAATATGACAGACACTATACTCTAGCCAGAATTTAATAGAAGTATATGAATTACATGGAAATCTAACTGAACAGGTTAAGGCAAAGTCCTAAGATGTATGTGACAATAAGGTGAGGCTGACAAAGATAAGCAAGAAAAAGAGGACATTTAAATACCCCTTTAACTGTGTAATTTATATTGTGGTATGTTTCTCTTGGGCAGCTAATTAGAAGCCATCCCCCATTCTGTTGTACATGAGACAGGTGGTTTGCCTTTGGTAAGTTTCTCGAGTCGTAAAGCAAGATCATTAGGATGATGGGAAAAGATGGTTCTCAGTTTTACCCACTAAAGTATTATTGTTATTTCTTTGAAAAGTGATGGGTAAGAGTTTAATGTCATTAGCTGTCCTCCAGGGCTAGTTGTCCTGTTACATATTCTGTCATATGCTAGATAATCCTTTGATCAAAAAGACTTTATCTTTTAGTATATCACTATTGATTTAATGCCACGTATTGTATCCTTAGTATTTGTTAATTGATGAACCAAGAAGGAAAATATTTAAACCTGTAGCCTTGAGGGTTATACATCCAATACCGTTTATTTTCACAAGCAGGGAAACTGATATCCAGAACGATGTCAGATGCAAACTTACACTAATGAGAAGCCTCTCCGAAACCCACACCTTCGCTTCTCCCCTCCTTCCTGTTCGTTAGGAGAAGCCCGTTTCCTGCCATTGTGAGGGAACGACGACGCTTTGAAACTGGAGCTTTGCTCTGTTTGGCCCTTGCGTTGTTTCTGCTGACCTCAAAACGCTCAGGGCCAGACTGGCTTCACGGCCATTTCTTTCTCAGGATTAAGATTAATTTCTCATAAAGAAAAATTAACGCCCCTGCTTCCAGTGAAGAAGGGATGCCAATGTCTGTGTAACGCTGCTCTCTCATAAGCCTCATGTGTTTCTCTGCTCTCGAGCTTCTCAGTCAGTCCGTGATGCAGTGGTCCATCGTCAATACATTGCAACATGGTGGGTGGTCCCCCATCCGAAGGCTTAAGAGGAAGTCAAGGGGGAGCAAGACCAAAGTAGTTCATGTACACGGCCATGTGCAAATGTTATCTTGGCGTTTCAGGCTCTTCACAACCTGCTCCTACTGGGCCTGTCCAGGTTGCCTTCTAACAGACAAAAATTGGACTCTTTGCTCCGATTGAAACAAGTGTTTTCAAGATTTCTTTTAGGTCAATTCATACCCACTTTCCAGAAGCCTGTTCCCCACCCCTGCTTTATCCAACATGGTTACAGCCATGAATGCCCTTGGTCCTTCTACTTCCCACTCAGGATCCAACAAGTCAGCCACGGTCTCGCCTTTTCCACACACATCCTTTACTCACGTACCCACACGTGTCTCTTTTATCTCTGAAGTCCTTAAACACTTTTTTCTCAGCACCACGCTCTGAGTCTCAGAACATCTTGTGCCTGCCACCCAACTCTGTTGACATATGTTTATATACCTGCCTTATTCTGCAACTAGTTGCTAAGGTTTTAGACAACAGGATGGTACTTAATTAGGTTTCTCTTTAGATGGGCCTGTAGTGCTTAGGCTATCCACACGACTCTGTCTCTTTGGGGTCCATGGCAAGGGTATACTTCCTCAATCTGTTTAAAGCTCAGCACAGCTTTATGACTTGCTTTGGGCAATAAAATGTGAGAGAAGTGACCTGTGTCCCTTCTAGGTATACACTTTAAGAGCCAGTTTGCGGTTTACTTCGTTACCATCCTCTGTCATGATACAACGGAAGCAGATACGCAGATAGAATCTCCATCAGCTTGGATCCTTGAATGACTGCCAGGGGGAGCTCACCGTTGAGCTGTGGGGGACGTGTGCTCTGAGTGAGAATGAACCACCCCCCAGTGTGCCACTCAGGTGTGGGCAGTCTTCGTTTCTTCAGCCCGACCTGCAATATCCTAGCTGATGCAGCACCCTGGATAAGGGTCATACCTACAGAGGGTATCCAGGGAAAAACGTGAGGAGTAAGCAGTTAAAAGGGTTAACTAGACACTATAACTTAAAATTCATTTTTGAAGAGTCTGAGTGATAACCTAGTGAGCATCATTGGGGATCCCAGTAAAAAAGTAAAAACAACAAAGAGATGATTTTGTGCTGACATACAAAATAAGGCTTAACAATCTTCTTTAACTCTGATTGACCTGAGAATGGCTAAGAGAGTCTGGGACAGTCTGAAGTTGCAAATAATTGATGTCTCAATTCGCAGAATAGTCGTTTCTAAGGCCAGGAGGGGAACTGGGAGGAGGTGAAGAGGGAAAAGCTGGAATGATGAGTGCCTTACAGAGTTGGCAAATTGTGTGAGTGAACAAATTGAACAGGGATTTTAAAAAATACTGGTCTTTGATCCAGTCTGAGATGTGCCTATATATTATGCTTCTATGTATTATGTCCACTTAATATATGTATCTATTATATATAGCAGCATGATAAAGAGGAAAAGCAGAAGGCTGGCATGTGTTTTATGAAAATAACTTCTTTCAGAAAGATGGCTTGACAAAAAGAAGTAATGATTCGGTGATTTAATAACTTGTAAAGACTGTAAGTAGGGCCATTATGAGAAGTTCTGTTCTACTTGCAGTCAGCTTCATGCTGCATGACATCTTCAGATAAACTGTGTTTGTGTGAGAGTAAATCACAGGGAAGTTCTTAAGTATACCATAAAACACTGCAAGATCCTTTCCGTCCTCTGCATTTTCATTATATAAATCATATAATACTATTTCACAAATATTCATTGCCTCCTGTCTCCTAAGCAATATAAAGAAGCAGTGCTTCTTGATGTGCTTACTAATTACAAAGAAGTCTTGTTAAAATGCATGTTTGTGTCCAACGAGGTGGATGGAGACCAAGATTCTGCATTTCTAACAAACTCCAAAGGGGTGTCAGTCATGCCTGTATGGACCACACTTTGAGGAGCAAGGTTCTAAATAAAGTTTCTCCTGTCGCCATCAGTCTGCCTCAAGGTGTTACTTCCCACCTGAGAGGTTAGAGCTTACAGGAACCAGCAGCCCCCACCCAAGGACCCTCATCAGGAGATCAGTCCTCAGAGGGGCACCCAGGGGTCATCTCTTGCAGTTTTCATAGGAAGCCACATTCAGCCCTCACAAATTTGCCCCACCTCACTGAACCTAGCCAAAGGAAAAAATCCCCTACTTGGACAGTTAGCTAAGAGCTCTTCTGTCCGCATCATCAACGTGTAGCCCATTGACCTGATGGAGAACATATGTTGCTGATTCTAATGGAGAAATATCTGCAACCCACCAGAAAAGGGGAAGCAAAGAAGCCAGGTGGTGATCCGGAGGAGGGGACCACCAAGCACCACCATCGACTGGGTCTCCACTCAGGGCAGAGACGTTTGCAGCAGGTGGGGTCTGGCAACAGCTGCCTGGTTAGCTGAGGAGGGCTGCCCCGGTGCACGCACACTGTGCAAATTGGAGCTGCTTTGTCATTTTGAAACTTCGCATGAAGAAAGATTTAGAGCGTTGGCATTATATGAACATTCCAACATTATGTTTCATAATGAAAATCGAAAGATCTGCTAGTTACTGTAAATAGACTTCTGTTGCAAATTTTTATTATCTCTCTTTGTGATAAAGTTTCTCATTGATACTATCAAGAATTTAAAGATACCGTCATTAAAAGATCATCGTACTTTTTGCTGGTATTTCAAGCACAAAGCTTAGTATGAGACAGTGTGTTCATGAAAACCAGGTCATATTTCATATTCAAATTATATAAAGATTTTTTAAACTTTACAAAGTTTAATATTTAATATGATCCCTAGTATTTATATCCTATTTGCCTTATCATAATTATATAATAAATACAATATTTTTCATTAAGCTCCACGTAGATGTAGCAAATCCCCTCTAATTTACCCAAACACGCCAAACAAATTTTATCATTTCTGTGCATCGTATGATGTCAAACAGTAGGAAAACCATGTTGTTTGGACTATTTTAGTGAAGGAGACAAGGCCCCTGTCCTCAGGAAGCTCTCATTTTTGTGGGAGGAAAGTAAAATCACGGTAAATAAACGTACAACCAAGAAAAACATCAGAGAGTTGTACTTTCCACAAAGATAGGCAAAATAGGGTGGGTTGTTTTGCTAGACGGTCATGGGGTGGGTTCTCTCAATTTGTGATCTCGAAGGTCTCTCTTAGGAGGTAACGCTCCAACCCTGGGATCCGAAGACCCGGGAGAGGCAGCCAGCCTCTCACCAGGAGGGCATGTCAGGTGGCAGGGGGAGGGGCCAGTGCAAACGCACGGAGGCTGGGAGTACTTGCTTTGTCACGGGGGAAGAAAGGCCAGTGTGGTCGCAGCATTGCAGGCCGGAGGGAAGCGCCAGAGATGGCTTGGGACGACCAGCAGGCATCAGACTGTGCGGGGTCCCCAGTAAGGAACGCGCTCCAGCGTGATGGAAGCTACATGGCCTCCACTGGGGAACCGGGACTCGGAGCTGGCGCTAAATCCACAGCGCCTGGGCCAGCCTGAGGGTGCAGACCCCAGCTCCGCAGTCTCCTGGGTACCTGACACGCGTAGGTTACTGCGCTTCCCGTCTCAGTTTCCTCATTGTGAAATGCAGATGGCAGCGGCGCCAGCCTCGTAGGGTGGCTGTGCAAAACAAATGCGTTGATATGGGTAGAGCAGTTAGAACAGGGCTTGGCATGTTGGGGATCTGTAAGTATGTGTTTCATCGGGAAAACATAAAAGTTCGACTTTTGGTTTTAAAAGTCAAATTTCCTTAAAATCCTCATTTTCATTTCTCTTAAATCCAGACACCTAAAGCAATTTCTCTTCAGCTCTCTCTTGTCCCCCTGCTACTTTCTAAAGTGCAAAATGCTCCCAGCCCCCCAAACCCAGCTGTCTCCAGCTGCGGTCTCTCGTGCCGGTGCCGGATCCCGCCCATCAGTCTATTCCCCGCCCCTCACACGCGGTGGGCTTTGCTGCCCAGACCCGATGGCGTCCTTGGTTCTTGCCTCACTGTCGCCCTGCTTCGCAGAACAAAGACCAATCAATGGGGCAGGACACAGTCTAGAGAGTCTGAGGACTGGTTTCCAGGGAGTTTAATAACAAATTTAAAGATGTTAATAAGTTTGAGGCAAATGTCTTATTTCTATTGTATAACATTAAACTTTTAATACAACACACTTCTTGGTTTTTGCTTTATCCTATAAACATGCGGAATGTCTGAACCTTTCCAGTATAAACTGGTGTTCTTCGAAAGCAGATGCATGCACTATTTATTACCTTTACAATAATTCCGAATGCTTTCCTTTCCCCAAGACCCCCCCGAATGGCTGGAATGAAGGGGGAGGAGGGCGAAGGGCTGGGGAGGAGGCGTGAGTGTCTGAGAACCCCGAGACTGGGTGGGGAGGCCGGAGCCTGAGGTACTGTGTGGCCTTGTGACTTGAGCATGAACTTCTGCCCTTGGGCTTATCTTCTGAAGTATGAAAGGCATTGGGAGGCAGTGAAGGACTCTAAACCAGGAATCGCGTGAACCAATGTGTCTTTTGTGAAGAACGTAAACACGAGGAAGCCAGCTTCAGGCAGGCAGATCAGGAAAGCGCCAATAATAATTTGTGTTAAAAATTGCCAAGAGCCAGAATTACGACAGGGGCAGCAGCCGTGGAGAGAGATGTTGGAATCGAGAGCTGCTAAGGAGATGGAAAATAATGCTATTTTTCAAACTGCCCATTAGCGGGTTTTGAAATCAGTGTGGTGGGCCTCACCTAAGATGGTTTGTCTTTATCTGGATTGCTCTTTTTGGACTCTGCTGTGTTTCTTTAGATATTAATAAAATTGTGTTTGACGTTTACTTACTGCTTTTACTGGGTCATTTATAAGAAGGATGCACAGTCTGTCATGAAACTTTGTTTCATTTCTACCTGTGGGTTGTGTGCATGTGTGTGTGTGGGGTAGGTCGTGACCAGACACACGCGTCAGAGGTGGAACATCGCGCGGGCCCAGTGAGGGCACAGGCTCTGGAATCAAGTTGACTTACCTGCTGACTTCCGTCTTGACCTGCTGTCCGTTCAGAGGGCGACTTAGCCTTGTCCTGCCTCGAATTCCTTATCTGCAAAATAAGGATAACAATGTCTGTTTCACAGAGTTCTATGAAACTGGAATGTGCTAAGATTGGTAAAGTTCTTAGAGCAACGCCTTGCGCACGCTGTTATGTAACTGCTAGATCAAATGGTCACTACAGACAATAATTGTAAAGAGCAAAAAATTAATCAATGAATTAGTTAATTAATTAAAAAAAACAAAGAAACGACAGATCAGAGAACTTGGTGATGGACTCAGACTGAGAGGTTAGTGGATAGAACTACAATAGATTTAGTTTTCAGCAATGGATTCTTAACTAGATGCTGAAGTTCGAACTTGAAGTTAGAAAGAGAGGAGGTCACTCGGCAGTAAAATCAGCAGTTGTTTTAGACTGAGAAAGGGGAGGTCAGACATGATAGGAAGAACATTAAAAGATATGATAGAATTAAACCTCCGGCAGAAAATAGGAAGAATTGGACGTGGTTATCAATCTAAGCAAAACTAATGGCCTGTAGCGTCCCATGTTCCTGAGAATTTCAGGAAAATGAAGAGAAATGATTATCTGTTGGCTTTCACCGAGCAGTGGTGGCTAATAAGAACAGTTTCTGCAGAGGGATCGGGCAGCCAGCTAATTCAGCTGCTCAACACGTGGAAAAAATAAACTGGTCAAGTTGATTTTTTGTTTGCTTTTAGATTTGTCCATGTAAAGTAATGGTTTGTGTTCAATCCTACGAATTGCACATAAAGCTCAGGAAAATGAACCACAGGAAGGTCCTGTGGGTAAAAGTGGCCAAATATCAACAATTTCCTATGGTTTCACCTGTGACCGTGTATGGTGAGCAAATAACGACAGTTCTGACTTGCTTTATTCTACAGGAATTCCAAACAGCAGAGCACTAGTGAGTGTGTGTGTGTGTGTGTGTGTGTGTTTAAGTTCAGGGGGCAGGGGAGTTGAAAAAGGCCAGTCTCTCCCTTCACCCTGTCATCCACGTGAGACAGCAGGGAGGTCTGGAGGGGAGGCGGGGAAGCTAGATCATTTTCCTGGTGGATGTGACCAGGAACTCTAAGGCTCCTAAGGACCCTAAGAAGCTGGGTTCTTCCTCAGACTGACACTAAGTTTTGTCAGAAAATGTGCGCATTGCTGTTTCCGGGCTGGTAGTAGGATAAGGAGGAAAGCAGAGTGACTGTGCAGAGGAACAACGGAAATTATGGGAATTAATGATCATGTGATTCTTTTTCTCTAAAGTGCACCTTTTCTACTTTCTTGGAAGACTCCCGCACCTGGGGTCAAGGAAAAGGGAGGGTCTCACCTTATTTTTAGAAGTAGTCTGTGTGATAACCTAGAGCAGGCCCACTATTGATTATTCATTACTCATTTTTCTCCAATATTATACAATTTTTCAGTAAGGCATTATATCTATAAAAATAAATCTTTTTCACATGAAATGCAGCTATGAGTTTGCCCTGGGAGTTTTCTGATTTAAACAAATAAAAGCATTTTAAATGTTACCAAATCAGTCTCCTGTTGAGAGGAGAAAGCTTAAGCAAGCTATAAAAAGCCTTCTAAATTTTTCTAGAAGCAATAGAGTTCTGAAAAGCTACCTTTTTAATGGTATATCAGAAAATATAGAGTAAAATTTACTTTGTATTTGTGAAAATTTATGTGTAATAGGAAGAAGTAGTTTCAGCAAAATTACATTCAAGTTTACTTTTTCAAAGATTTTTAAATGTATTTTTAGAGAGAGAGGAAGGGAGGGAAAAACAGAAGGAGAGAAACATCAGTGTGTGGTTGCCTCTCAAGTGCCCCCTAGCAGGGACCTGGCCTACAACCTGGGCATGTGCCCTAACTAGGAATTGAACCAGAGACACTTTGGTTGGCAGGCCGGTGCTCAATCCACTGAGCCACACCAGCCAGGGCTATATTTGAGTTTTTAACCATGACTGGTGATTGTGACAAGGTACAAAGGAATCTACCTACTTTCCTTGAATATACTTCAGACTGTACTGTATTTATATCAGAACAGTTACATTGGTGTAAATTTAGTCTCCAGCTAAAGGTTAGCTTTTCGTGTGATGGGAACGAACTTGTGAGCACCGATTTGTTCCCTCTCACTTGACCTAGTCTGAGTTGAACCTTACAGTGGAGGCGGTGGTTTGAGTGCCTGTGGGTAGGGATGGAAGGGACCCATCTTCAAGAATTTAGACCCTCAGCTATGTACATATCGCCCTCTGCTGGTCACTGAACACATGAGTCAAGAATATTCCACGGAAAAGAAGGACATTTATCCCTACTGCAACAAAATCAGCCTTTAATTCTAGACTGGGTATTAAACTTAATTTTCTAAGTCTAAAATATAATATTAATAAAATAAGGACTCTTTTATTTGTGATACCTAAGTTAGTTTATCATATGACTTTGACTATGGCTGGCATATATATAAAGATTTATAGTTTAAGTTCGTTATATGGAAATACAATTCTTAAAAATAGATTAAATAAGAATTAGTAATTTGAATAATAAAAATATATGATGAATTTCCTTTAAATGCTCACCTCTCATAAGGACATTTAAACATTTTAAATTGTTATTCTCATATTAAATACTTATAATAACTTGAACACACAGTTTGGAACTATCTCTAATGGGAAAAATCTGGTTTTCTACATATATCATCATAACTTTTACCTGGGGACAGAGCAAAGGCAGAGAATCCAAACTGAGTTTGGGCGGTGGACACACAAGGCGACATGCCTCCAGAACACGCATCACAGAGACTTACACTGGAAACCTATGTAATCTCATTAACCAGTGACGCCCAGTAAATTTCCGTTAAACAGAAACCAAACAGAAAAGCTGAGATATGTTGAGTGAGGCCATCATAGCTTCTTCCGTCTCCTGGCTCAGGGCTGACTCGTTTGGGCACTGGACCAGTGTGGAGGCTGTAGGCGAGTAACAAGCAGCTCAACGTGTAGGGGGCAGGCAATGCACCTGACACCTATACCTGCAACCCATTCTTTCTGAATCTCTCTGAGTCCCTCTCAAGGAAGCTTGGGCTGGACTTCTGAACTCCGGTTTCTCCCAGGGGACACTTGATAAGAATATTCCACCTTATTTATTACAGGTGTACCTTACTTATTACAGGTGTAGGCATATGTAACTCAGACACCTTTCATTAAAGACCACAAGGAAGGAGAAACCAATCTAGACCTGCCCCTCTTAAACAAAGTGTTAACTTCTATCGTCTTTAGAGTCATAATAGAAGCTGACATCTATTCCAAAGCATATATCGAAGCTAGGAAAGAACAGAGCAAGAATTAGTCACTCACAGTGGCTTCCAAGTGACAGATCTTGCTGAGTACTGCCAACTCTCCAGTGTGCACGCATAACCACCATTTCCACGGTTAAAGAAACTTCCAGGCACACATTGTAGGGAGAAAGCCAAAGCAGTGTCGAGGAGAATTATCGTAGATAAATGGCACGCTAAACTCCATTCTGACCACAAGTCCCGGGATATGGCTGCCACTGACGTGCGTGAATGAGGTTCGTGCCAGCAGAAACAAGGGCTGGGGCAGGGCGATCCTTCACACCAGTCAGGAGACCGGCGGTGGGGCGGGGGGGGGGGGTCAGTCCCTGTCAGTCCACATTCTTCTTCACCTGCAGCGGAAAAACAAAATCCGTCCGTGCTGACTTTTTTTTAAAGAAAGAAACGAACAAGGAGAAGCAGTGATTTCTATTTTTTTAAATCCGGGATAGAACGGGACTATATTCACAACACACTTTGCAGTATGGATGTGTGTATAAATACATATGACGTGTGGCGATACACACCTATCCATGTGACCAGAAGCATATAAACTCATGAGTAATATGCCTTTCGGAAAACCTTTGGGCCTCCTTTTCTTTTCTGCAAAAAGATGTTTAGACTAGTGAAATGCGATGTCTCTCATCGGCCTAAGATTCCGTGAGTCTGTATATTTCGCCATTTATAATTGTATATACAACGTGTAAAAATGTTTTGGAAGAAAGACCGGGAAGTTTCAGAATTGGCAGAATGATGAAAATCAGCTGAAGTTCCCTCTAGGAAGTTTCTTGAAGTAGATCTTGTTTATGTAGATTCTTATCTTAATTTGGCACCTACTACAAGAGTTATCAGAATCCAGACAACTGATAGAAATGTTTTCTTTGAATTCCTTGATGTATTTGCTTTTTCGAGTTGGCAAAGCCTCACACACAGTTTTGAAAGAGAGAAGGAGCTGGGTTTGAGAGGCTTGGTGTAAGTGTGACTGGTAAGGGAAATCACATAGTTTAGAATTTTAGACTTGAAAGGTCACTTGAGATTAATGAAAACAGTTTTCTACCCAGGCACCAATCCAGCCCTGACAAGCCTTGATAAGTTTCAGGGCACTATATGCACCAAGTAGAGCAATGTCATAGATGTTAAGCACTGGAAAATGAGTAAGAGTTAGCCAGATAAATAAACGTGAAAAAGAAACCCCAGAAAGGGAGAAAGAAACACCATGACCGAAGGCAAAGAGATTTTTTTTTAAAAGCATGGGGTGGGGGAGGGGAAATGACAGGCATTTCCACACCGAGGGTACTAACTGTGAGATAGGAAATAGTGGTAAATGTGCCCGAAAAGATGTAACCATGTCACGGTCTCTGCCAAGCTAAGTGTGTTGGAGTTTATTCCATTGCCAGTAAGGATTTTAAGAAAACCAGTGGTACAATTAGATTTGTATTTTAAGCGGAGCAAGCAAAGTGTGGCACGGAGGGTCTCTTGGAAGGGGCAGGACTAAAAGCAGGGTATTTCAGTAGCCAAATGGTGGTCACTAAGCTGAGATCTAGGGCAAGTAGAAGGGATAGAGGGGAAGGAGGAAATGGAGACTAGAAAGTTTTGGAAAATTAAATCAACGGGACTGTTTACTTGTTTGCTTTTGAAAAATGGTAAAGAACCCACCCCCACCCTAGGTTTTGGTTTGAGTAACTATTACCATTGGGGAAACAAAAGTGTGGTGGAGGAAAGGGAAAGTGAGAAGCAAGCACCTGGCCTTGGAAATGCTGAATTCTGTTGCACGCGAGCACCTACTTGAGTCAGTTTAAGGGACAGGACGTACAGAGACGCACACGCACAAAATTGACAAGTATCATCAAAAACTGAATGGTACCTAAACAAAGGATCTAAAGTTTGGGATGGAATTGAGTTTAAATTCAACAGAATTTACATTTTAAAAAAAATTTTTGGTTACTACTCAAGAGGTAAGCTCATGAAAAGATTAGGCAAATAATAGGCAAAACGTTCAACTTTTATTTTTCAGTACATCTGAATTTTATCAGCGATTTGGTTGCCCCTACCACTAAGTAAAAGTATTTTAAACACATCATAAATAGTTAAATAATGGTGACTATGATGATTATTATTAGTTAGAATTTAACATCAACTTGGGATTGGAGACAAAATATGAGATAGACCAATTCTTGTTTTTACAAAGGCAGGGTCCTATAATCCCAGGTGTGAATTTTGCAATTAATGAATGTTCTCATAATTAGGTTTCTAGTAGACTGAGGATGCGAAGAATAAACGGATTTGAAATAAGCAGGGAGGATGTTTCTGAAACAGAGGGCGTGGTTGGCTTTGCAGCACTGCAAAGAAACAAAGGGAGAAGACGCACAAAGGCAGGAAGGGCTACTGGAAAGGGACTCGTGTGAGGCCCACGAGTCTGGGCTTCGTTTGTAGGCGGAGACTTTACACGTGAAGAGCCTTGACCAGATGGGGGTTTTCTGATTCTGATCACGGCATCTGTGTGAAGACGCGCTGAGGCCCGGCACGGAGAGGGTATAGTGAGAGAGGAACAGGTAGGGGCTCAGGGGATAGAAAGAGAGTAGGAGCGTGATGGGGGAGAAGCCCATAACAATGCTGTGAGACTCCACGTTGGGATTGTGACAGGTGGATTTGCGCACCATGCTCTGAGGTCCCTACCACGAGAAAAATAGTCTCTTCCTGGTGTACATTTATTTCTCTTTCTTCTAACTCTGCAGTAAAACATTTTGTCTATTTTTCATGAGAAAGAGGAATGGTTGGCACTTTTAATCTTTGTGTTTCTCACCACGAGATAAGTAAATTCAAATCACGTCATTGTTATCATTGGTTTTCATGTAGAGTATTAATCCTGAACTAAATATTATTCTCCTCAGCGTAAGTTATATCTTTTTATCATTCTTGATTCCATTAACATCACTGGTGATATCACCATTGGTATTTAGCTAATTATTAATAAAAGGGAGGGAAGCAAAGGGGGCTAGACACTGAGTTTAGTGATTGGGAGCATGAGCCTGTTACCTTCACCAGGAAGCTATAGGTTCACACTCTCTAGGGGATCACAGCACTGCTTCGCCAAGGGGATTAACCCTTCTCCCTTCCTCACTGTGGCACCAGATTGCTGTGCGGGGAGGTGGGGGGAAGGAAGGAAGGGAAGGCAGGCACATGAAAACGGAAGTCAAAATGGAGCAGGGGGAGGTGCTTGACCAAAGGGGCCTGTCGGTCTAACTAGGAGGTGGGCCTATCAAAAGCCCATCAAAACTTGGGATGTTCATTGGCCAGTTTGAAAAAAGCTTCTGAAGCCAAACTAACACAATCCCAGGGGAATAAAGGATCTTGCTCTCCTTCTGCCCAATGACCTGCATTCACATGGTACACATGCCTGTTCTCTCCGTGGTCACGTGGCCCAAGCAGCTGCATGCACCACAGCCACGGGGTCTCCACCCACAGGCCCCAGGAGGAGGGGGCCTGAATACTTCAGCACAGCAGTGGACTGCAGCTGGAAACACATGCCCAGCTAGCCAGGTGCTGGACTGGACTGACCTGGTCTTTGATACGGAAACTCTCAGCAGTGGCCTTCCCCTTGGTCCTGCTGGAGACAAGATTAGAGCTTTTCCATGGCGAGACAGGCAGAGATGGGGCACTGGGAAGTCAGGGGGGAAAATGCTTAATTTTTACATCATCAATAAAGCTTACCATGGAACCCCACCTTTCCGTGAGGTCTCAGAAAATTCTTTTTCTTGTGACACCTCACGAACTTCACTTCCATGGGTAACAGAGACTTTTCTTTTGGTTGCAATGGTTACATTTATAAATATTTATTTAATGAATATACCTTCATGAGTGTTCTTGAGTTCAAGTTAACAGTATTGGAACAATTAAGAGTGAAAAAATAAAAACCCACACGCCAGAAGTGATGATTATACAAAAACACAATAAAGGTACATATAATTTTTATTCATTGATTCTTCTTAATTTAAAAAAATTAAGATTTAGATTAGATACTTTTGATTAGATTAGTGAGGCCTACCTGATAGTGTTTCTTATTGTTTTAAGCTGAAGTGGCTTTGAAATATATATGTTTCATGTATACATCAGTACATCCCAATTTCACATTATGACTCAAGGCCAAGTAATTTTCTTTACCTTCTGGAATTCCCCAAGCAGCCTGACAAAGCGTTTGGCTCCAATTTTTATATAGCCTTTAAACAGAGTTTTACTTTAAATTGGGGAAATGTTCTCCTAGAACAAATTTTCTTCTGTCATGTAAAGGCCATTTTTTAATGAATTCCCTAGAGCGTCCATTCTCTAACTTTATGGTCCAGATCTCGCGTTATGCTTACACTTTTCCTGGGCACATTGTAAAGTTAGACTCAATCAAAGATAGCTAGATGTTCATGCCTGCTTCTGCATTAGATCTATTGCAATATGTTCCGTTGAAGTACAGGGGGAAAAACCTGGCTTCACACAGATAAGGAGTTAAAAAAGGAGAGTGTATTTTAATGAACTTTTCAGCTGTGTATGTATATTCTTTCGTGCAACACAGAACTTGGCAATACACATTTTCTTGGAGGTTGGTTGCAATGTAGAATCTGAAAACGTAGCACTATATTTTTATAATCAGTTACATTATAATCTGTTAATCTATCTTGCACATTGAGTGCATCCTTTATCCGTGGATGATTTAGGCAGGCATGCATTGGTCATTTAAAGAATACTGATTCACTAAGTTGTGAAGATCTTCCAAATGTGCATACATTTCATGATTCAATATCATCATATGTTATGTGGCCTCTGGAAAATGCCACTGTACAATGTGGGAGAGTGGGTGTGAAAGAGGCAAAAATGCCTTGACCCGATCTTGATGTGTAAAGGCTTGCGAACTGTGCGCGGAGAATTAATATTCTAGGAAAATTGGCTTTTTTAAAAATAGAAAATGAAGCTGTTGGCAAAGTTTTATCTTTGGCTCATTTATATTCCCCCTTTACGTTTACTAAGACAATAAAAACAGCAGGTGTCAGCAGGTTGAGGAAGCCCACTGGATGATGTCTGTGAAAGCTGAGTGTGTTCCATTCCATGCCTCCTGTGAAACCTCATGACTTGTACATACGCAAATCTCATCGCACAGACTATGCAAGCTCTCCTTTCAGCATGACAAGCCTAACAGGTATTGTTATTCATGCAGTATAACAGCAGTATGTGAGAGAGCTGCTGTGTAAGGAAATATTTCTTGAAAAGCATCAGAAATAAAGAGAATTCATTGTACTACATGCAGAGAATAAATATGAAAGGACTCAGATAAAATATATGACCATAACTCCTTTAATCTGTTAGTACTTTAAAAAATACTCCTTTTCCTTAGAGACAAATAAAAGCTCCATATTGATTTTTTAAAGCATACACAAATGCATAGGAACTGAATTATTCAATACGATATTTTGTCTCTAAAGGAAAACAACAGATAAAAAGTTTGGATGCCTAGTTTTTGGCTTACTGTTCTGAGAACAAGAGACTCATGTATTTATTACTAAAGAAGGAAATTTGTCAAACCAGGGAGAAAAATACTTTCTATAGTTTTTAGATTGGTTCTCTTTAAAACAATTTTTTTATCTCTTGTGTAGTCTTTGGAAAACATTATATTTTCCAACATTAGATTCCCAGTCAGGGCACATGCCTAGGTTGCAGGCCAGGTCCCCAGCGAGGGGCACGTGAGAGGCAACCATGCACTGATGTTTTTCTCCCCTTCTCTCCTTCCCTTCCCTTCTGTCTATAAATAAATAAATAAAATCTTAAAAAAAAAAAAACTAGTAGTGAAATAAGACTAGTCTCAAATATGACCAATGATTTATAAACTTTTCAAAACGGATACTTTATTACTTACTTATTAATATGACTTCATTGGTGATCGACTCCAGGGTGAATCTTTAATCTCCTGCAGAGACCTCATCTTCCTCTTCCTGCACTCGCTATAACACAATGCCAATAAAAAATAAAGTACTCAATCAGATGGCTATTCGTGATGTGTAAAAGACAATAAAATTGTTTTGACTAATTATTTCAGCTAAATCAATCATTGGTTGTTATTTCATAGATAAACTCATGGTGACACACACATACCCAATATATATAAAATCATAGATCTGTATCTGTGGTCAGTATCTCTCATGCAAGCCATTCTAATAGATATGTAGTAGTATCTCATTGTGGTTTCAGTTTGGATTGTACTAATGACTAATGATATGGACCATCTCTTCACTTGCTTACTTACCATCCATATATCTCCTTTGGTGAAGATTCTCTTTAAATATTTTCTTATTTTATTTATTGGATTGTGTATTTCTTATTGAATTTTGAGAGTTCTTTATATATTTAGCATATACATCATTTATCAGATATATGATGTGCAAATACCTTCTTCCAATCTATGAATTATCTTTTTATTCTTTCAACGTCTTTTGAAGAGCAGTTTTAAATTTTAATGAAATCTAATTCATTACTTTAAAAAATGTTACGGATCATGGTTTAGTTGTTGTATATGAGAAATTTTTGCTTAACTTGTTAGTGGTAATGTAAAGTGGCACCATCGTTTTGGAGAGCTAGCTTGACAATGTCTTAACAATTGAAATGCCCACCTACTGCATAATCCAGCCATTCCACTCCTAGGTGTTTACCTAAGAAAAATGAAAACATGTGTCCGCACATAAATATGCATAGCAACTTCACTTGCAATAGCCCCCAACTGGAAATAACCCAAATGTCCGTCAACAGTAAATGGATAAAAAAGTTGTGGTATACCTTTACAAATGGAATATTACCCACGATTAAAAGGAACAAATTACTGAAAGATGTCAAGTGGATGAATATTAAAATACTTACACAGAATGAAAGAATCCAGACAGAAAATTAGTGTCTGTTGTATTACTTCATTCATTTAAAGTTGTATGAAATGAAAACTAATTCATAATAACAGAAAGAAGAGGAGAGGTTTCCTGAGGTCAGGGGTGGAACCAGGGGGGAAAGCAGGGAGAATTATAAAGAGGCCTGAGGAAATTTGGGGGGACGTTTGTTATTTTGATTATAGTGATGTTTTCACGGGTATGTTCATAGGTCAAAAATCGTACACACACCATGTACTGTTTGTCAGGTAAGCCTCAACGAAACTCCTTCGAGTTGTTTTTACACTGCAGTATCACAAATGTACAACTCAGCTAAAAAATACTGCTTGTTCTTGTGATTTCTTGATCGAAACAACTCTGTTTGGCCTCGAATGTCCTGGTGGAAGTCAGAATGGGGGTTTGTGTGCAGATGGATGCGTTGACGCATCGAGAGAAGGAAAGGGACCAGCACGTGTGCCTGTTATGAGGGACCTCTGCACTCAGAGGTGCCCCGTGAAAGCCCAGGTACCTCTGAGAACCTCGTCAGCCATACTTTCTACTGGCAATCTTCCATCTGTGACCCTTGGGCCCTCGGGACTCCTCAGCTGGACAGCAGTGGTCTTATCATTGCACAGATAAAGGACAAGATGCAGGGCTCGAGGCTCCCCCCTCCATATTGAATGAGAGCAGCTTCATTTTTATCCACTGAACACATTGAGAGTTTCTAAACAGGATTACATTGGAAGAAAGTAGTAATTACATTAGAATACTATTACCTTAGTTGCAGCTAGTCAAGAGGACTGTGATCGTAGGTTCTTGTCTTAAGTAATTTTGCCTTCTAAGGTGGATCTTTTGCTTGGAGCAGCGAGTTACCCACCTCATCATCACACCTGAGCATCCCTTTCAAGGACTCTCATGCTGTGTCTACCTTTGCTTCAGCATCTACTACTGTACTTTCCGCCGCAAACCTTCTGCTCTTTGTCAGGTGGGTGTCCTGGCATCCCTTCTGGGCCTGTGCTTACCCTCCACCCTGAAATCCTGCCTGCACTGTGGCTCCTGGAGCCCTTTCCAGGCATGCAGATCATATTCTTCTTAACTGCCTACTGCATACACTTCCAGTATTGCCCATACCCAACAATCCATCACTTTCTTCTATTTCTTCTTAGTTTCGATGACGTAGCAGCCGTGTCTTGTCACCTAGACCATCGGACCCAGAGTAGACACTCAGTAGATAAGTGTTGATGGACTGATTGCTGTATTACACCTACGTTAGTACATCCTGAGAACCTGGCCTCATCAGTGAGGCTAGTAGGTCTTTGCTTTCTACAAAAAATAAACACTAATTTTGAAACAATATCAATGTTGCAGACACCCAGAAAGTACAGTACAAGGAGAAGTGGCCAACCTGATGTCCAATCACCCCAAAATATTCTAGTGTTGTCATTTCACCAAGACCTTTTCCTGTATAATCACAATGAACCAGAAAAATTAGGAAATTAATGCTGATACATTCCTACCATTAAAACCTTAGACACCATTCCAGTTTTGCCAATTATCTCAAAATTGTCTTTCGCAGCAAAGGTTCCTGTTCAGAATCATGGGCTGTATTTTGTTTTCACCCCTTGTAGGTCTCTACGACACTTTGAAAGCTTACGGTCGTATTAGTTTGCAAAGCAGCCATCAGCTGGAGTTCGTCTGCTGTTTCTTCATGATTCAGTTCAAGTTACACATCTTCGGGAGGAATATCACAGAAGCGATGCCGTGTTCTACTTACTGCATTCCATTGTGTAGCCCATGACTTTAATATTTACCAATATTAGCGACATGCACGTTAGTAACGTGATTAAAAGTGGTGTCTGCCAGGCTTCTGCACTGTAATAGACTCTTCTTCTCTTTTTAATAAGAAGTGTATTATGGGGAAGTATTTTTAACTACATGAGAATCCCGTTTGTCATGAGCTTTTTATTACTTAAGGTCTATCACTACGCACTCACGGTGTCCTATTTTATTCAGTGTGTCAGAACACCGTCCCGTCATTACTCTTCTGATGCTCCACTTGTCCCAGAGTTGTCGTCCTCGGAAGACCCTTCGAGCTGGCTTCTATGAGTCCTTGACATACTCCTGTCGCTCTTGGAGCGCCTCCTTGTTTTCTGGCATAAAATGTTGCTCTAATGCATCCCACATTTCATACCGGCGTCTGCCATTCTAACCCAACACCAACTGTTCATCCTACTTTTCCCCAAGTCTGTGTTTGCAGCTCCCTTCTCTGGCAACACCAGTCTGGTCTCCATTGATCTTAATAAATTTGCTCCGTACCTCTGTGTGGACATCAGGTTGGCCACTTCTCCTTGTACTGTACTTTCTGGGTTTCTGTAACATTCATATTGTTTCAAAATTAGTGTTTATTTTTTGTAAAAAGCAAAGACCCACTAGCCTCACTGACGAGGCCAGGTTCTCAGGATGTACTAACGTAGGTGTAATACAGCGATCAGTCCGTCAACATTTATCTACGGAGTGTCTACTCTGGGTCCGATGGTCTAGGTGACAAGGTTCCCACCGCTATTTGCACCCGTTCCCTGTTCACACTGCTCTGGCTCCAGAACCCTGAGCCAGGCCACTCTCCTCACAGACTCCTTTCTCCCCGCCCTGCCTGGGCCCCACGCCCTCTGCGCACACTCGGGCCTTCTCCTTCCGAGGGGCTTTGACAGCCTGTGCGGGCCGCTCCGGACTCGGAGCTGCTGTCCTCTGCTGCTCGGTCCTCGGCACCCCACCCCAGGCTGTGCCTCCTCTCAGACACCCAATCTTCCTGCCTGTCTTGACGACCGCACTGGGACTGAGTGATTCAGGAGGGAAGGAAGGTGAGAGAGAGAAACAACACTGAGAGAGATCTTTGATCTTTTTTGTGTTCTTATAGTCACCAAAATTTTCTTTTCTTCTTTCCACAGAGTCCCTTCCAATTTACTTTGGGACTTTTATGGTAGTGAAGCCTTGTTTCCCAGCCAGTGATCTCAACCCTGGCTTCTCTGCCTGTGTTTTTACATGAAAGTCATTGCATAAATGAGCGGCCAGGTACAAATGGACACATTGGATGTGAACGAAATAATATTTTATTTTAATTCATGTCAGTGCAAGAAATTACTGGCAGAATGACGAGCTCTGATGAGCTATGATTTGCATCCTTTTCTTTAGAGGTAGATCTCCGCAGAAATATCATAATTATTGTATTCCTTTAATTGTCTTGAGTGTTTTTTATGTTGCACTACAATGATACTTTGAAAGTAAAAAATCTAGCCCAGAAACCAGTAAATATGATTGTAATAAACATGTGACTTTCACCTCCACTGGACTGACTAAAGTCGCTTGTCATTTGTCATTATCTGGTTATATTCTTTTGGTCTTGAAATGTCCACGTTCACTTTGAAAATTAAATACAAATGCAGATGCAACACAAAGGATAATGTTCTGAGGCAGGCAATATTTTTAAGGAGGCTTTCTTTCTTCCTTCCTTCCTTCCTTCCTTCCTTCCTTCCTTCCTTCCTTCCTTCCTTTCTTTCTTTTACTGTGTTTATTCACCGTATAATTACATAGGAAAAAATATATACAAAAAACCATGAAGGTTTATAATATTGTTTTGATGGGGTTTGAGGAAATAATTTAGATTGGGATATTAGCACATGTTCTAATCAGTCCGATTATTTGTTCATATCAGAAGTAACAAAGACACTGCATTTGAGGCCTGGAACAATTACCTTGTAGATAAAGCACAACTCTAACAGGATAAACTAAGAAAAGAAAGGATGTTTGAATAGATATGCTGATTTAAGTAGGAGTCATATGTTTACCTAAATGCATGTTATCTTTTTAATGGAAAGACAACCTTTGTTGGCTTCCTCTGCCCTGAATGAACAGAGTTCCTTTCTTACTAATTTTAGTCAAAAATAGGTCAGTAGCTGGCTGAAACAAAGCAAAGATTCCAAGCTGTGTGAATTGCATCTGGTGGTAAAAGTAGCAAGTTTTTCTGTATGAGATGCAGGCATCCTGCAGGAAAGACTGGGGAGGAAAGTTCTATGCCTCGAGCACCATGTTATTTTATATCTTTCTCAAGCCACCCTGAAAGATAGTTGTCCTTCATCTCAGATAACAGCAAACTGGAAGAGAAGTCAGGTAGGTTGCTTGATCTTTGTATCACCCCCGGGGGCACGCAGAGGAAACGAAGTGAACCCCAACTCCTCAGGTCGAGGGTGCGTGGCTGCGTAAGAGTCGGGCCTCACTTAGTCTCTTCCCCAGCTTTCCGTGATACCGTCTTTCTTCCCAAGCGAGCTCCTTGTAACAATGCAAGAGAGTTTGCAGAGCTCATGAACAGTAAGTAAAAGCAAAATCAGAAGGAATTTGGGTTTGCATATTTCTTCAGTGAGGAAATTGGCTAAAAAACAAGAACTGATATTCTATAGGCATAGGAAAGGGTTACTCATAAGTTATTTATTATTTCCTAATTCTATATTAAAAAACTCCCTGTCCTTTAATATTTTCCTGATATAGAAAAACAGTAACTTTTCATTGAAAATTGCAACAGTAAATGTAAAAGTTTAATTCGATGTGTATAGCCTCGCATGGCCAAGAATTAGAAACATTTTCATTGTAATCTGTATGGCCTTCACATGTTTCTTTAGTTTTGCCACTGACCCTACATCAGTGTCAGAGGAGGCACTTGACCCGTGCCTGATACTGCCTTTTAAAATGCTATTAATGCAAAGCACAGCTGAACCTAATGGTTGTGCTCAACTTTCACTTTACTTCTCCCAGAGTCTTCTCTTAAATTGACAACTCCCAAAGCTATCTCTGACTCAGTTTCCTAGGAGCGAATTTCGAACTTAGTGCTAGGAGACGTATCCAAGGGCTTCAGAGAAGGGTGGCATTATTAAGCTGAAATAAAAAGAAGAGATATAGTCATTGTCAGCTCTCTGTGAGTTTTAATTTTTTTTTGTACCTGCGATTGTCTCCCCACCACCCATAGAAGCCAACGCAAAACACACAATATATATTCATATACAAACACACACACACACCATGTGCTTGGATCCTTGCTTCGCAGCCCCCCCCACCCCCCGGCAGTTAGTTGTCAAGCAGCTTTGGTCACGTCACTTGTACTTACAGAACTTAATTGTATTCATTGAGCAGTAGGAAAATGACACTACCCCTGTTATTTGCTAATTATGAGAACAACATGGTTGCCCTGGCTGGTGTGGCTCAGTGGGTTGAGTGCCGGCCTGTGGAACTGAAAGGTCGCCAGTTTGATTCCCGGTCAGAGCACATGCCTGGGTTGCAGGCCAGGTCTCTGGTTGAGGGTGTGCACGAGGCAACCCATTGATGTTTTTCTCACAGACTGATGTTTCTCGCTTTCTCCCTCCCTTCTTCTCCCTCTAAAAAAGAAATAAACTGGAATGACTCCTAATCATAATCAGGGGCTCAAAAGTTTGAGCATGGGACCCTGGTGGAAACGGACACATTTGTGCTCAGCAGTGGGGAGAGGCAGTTCATATATCCAGTTACCTCTTACAGCCCCCTTTTTTAGCGTATTATTACTTGGTAATTGGTTTGAAATATTTCTTTGGTTCTCCTCCCTCTTGTTAAACTCTTTGCGGTGAACAACTTTAATCTCTACCAGGTATCAGAGGTCAGGCTCTGGAGTCTGAGAATCAGATTCTGGTCCCTGCAATTACCACAATTTCATGCAAACATGACAGTGAGTGATCACAGGCTGGTGGTCAATGAGGAAGAAACAGATTATAACTGAGGAACACACTTTGGGGAGGGACCGAAGGATTTAATCGGTATGTTTTAAAGAAAATGAATTTAAAGTTTTTGTAAAGATTTTATTTATTTATTTTTAGAGAGAGGGGTAGGGAGAGAGAAAGAGAGGGAGAGAAAAGTCAGTTTGTTGCCTCTCACACGCCCCCTACTGGGGACCTGGCCTGCAGCCCAGGTGTGTGCACCAGCTGGGAACCGAACTGGCCACCTTTCGTTTTGCAAGCCGGCACTCAATCTACTGAGCCACACCAGCCAGGGTGGATTTAAAGTTTTTACACTGAAAAAATGAAAAGGCTATAGTAACATTAGCGTTAAATTGCATATATTGGTTTTGAGTCATGATTTTAAAAATAAGTGATCTTTTCAGTGTCATAACCAATGTGGCCCACTAATAATATCATTCTGGCCACCACTGGTATCTATGGGCAACAATTACATATGGATTCTTTGGCCCACCTATTTGATTTCTAATATTCTCCATTCACAGGAATCAAGTATCTTTGGAGAGTGGCTGGTCCCATGTCTTAGGGTAGGGAAAAATCAATACGGGTTTGAAAATCTTGTTTTTACTGGTAATCAAGAGTACAAAAATCTCAGAGTACAAAAAAGTGAAGGAAGGTGAATAGAGGACTCATGGGCGCAGACAGAGTGGGACACTGACTGTGGGAGTGGGGGGGAGTGGAGCAGGGGAGAGCAAGGGGGAAAAAGGCAGGACAACTGTAACTAAGCAACAATAAAAAAAGGAAAAAGTGATAGTAAGCTTAGTGTGCTGCTGAGTCAATGTGTGATGGTCCAACATTCAAAACAGAGTAATAATTACAGTTAAATTGAAGTTGAGGTTTTGACGTGAATCATAATAAAGAGAAAAATAACAGATAGAGCATGTGGTAGGGTTGTTGTAATATAAAAGCAGGTTGACTCTATTAGGATATGCTTAACCTAAAACTTGTTTTTGTTATTATTTTTTCTCACCCGAAGACAATTTTTTCATTGCTTTCAGAGAGAGGGAGGGAGGAAGGGAGGGAGGGAGAGAGAGAGAAATCAATGTTAGAGAGAAATATCGATGGGCTGCCTTCTTGTACACACAATGAGCAGGCCCCAAACTCGCAGCCTGGGCATGTGCCCGGACCGGGAATCGAACCCACAATGCTTTGGTCTGTGGACAGTGCTCCAACCAACTGAGCCATGCCAGACAGGGCTTAAAACTTATTTTTAATGAGCAGAAGAAGTTTAACACATATGAGCATTTTTGTCTTTTATTACATATATACAAGTTTATAAAATGTAGATTGAATATGTAGTTATGGTAAGTAGCATGGCAACAGGTTTTACTTTGCTGTATAAAATGGCTATAGAATTCCCGGGCAGGTCAGATATTGAAAGCTTTTTGTTTTTTTTTTCCTCATGGTACTTCTGTGAGTTCTTCCAGGGTCAATGGTGAGAACGCTAAGCTGTGTGTGTGTGTGTGTGTGTGTGTGTGTGTGTGTGATGTTGATTGACATGTTCCCCCAGCTGGCTACTTCCTCTGTCCTCAAGCCCTGCTTTTCTGGTGGTCAGAAAGAAAGAGAGGCTCTCCTCTGGGCCCCCCTTGTCACTCCACGTGCCCTCCGGTGCGTTTAAAGGGACTCCTGATCTGTTTGTCCTCATCTATGGGATTCCACATTCGGCTCGTAACAGTTGTCCATTCTTGCCTTGAAAAGTCTGGGCCTACCACCTGCCTAATTTAGCTGTCTCTCCCGCTAGACCAGCCACTGGTTGCTCCTTGTAACTTTTCTGGTGGGTTGAACTTGGAGCTGGAGCCGTAGCCTCTCCCACCTGCAGATAGCACTTGGCAACTTCTCTGAGAAATCCCAGGGGAACGCCCTCTCTGGACTTGAGGTGAAGGGGGAGGCACACTCAACTCCTCCTACTTACTGTGTTAGGACTCAGAGCAGAGCTGCCTCTCAAGAACTCCTCCTCACACAGCTCACCAACCTGTTTTCACCCTCAGTATCTGACAAAATTTTATATCCTCACTGGACAAGTGCTCTAACCTGTTCTTCTTAGTCCGTACTTTTGAGAAGTCTGCATGGTAATGTCTCCCACCTCACTTTGGTATCTGAAATCTACTGCCTTTGAATCTCAGGGACAATTTCATTTTAATATCCCATTAGATATAAATGTTGTCCGTAATGCTAACACACAATGCTAACACATTCTGACGTGTTACTCTCACTGTGGGGAGTAAGCAAGAAAACAGGTTTTGTAAGGCCGAACAAATGACACTTTAAAAATACGATTTCAAAGAAAAGCACTAGGACCCACATTCATGGCTTGTCATTGGTTGGTAACATAAATCATACACCCTTGGCGGGTTTGAGACAGTATAATTGTGTGTGTTGGGGGCTGGGCAAAGTCTTGTAAGACTGCCACGATCCAGAACGGTATTGAAATATACTTATTATTGCGAACAGACTAAAAATTACAAGGGTAGAAATAAGGAAGGCATAAACCCATGGCACTGATAGTTTTAAAAATAATGCATTTTGTAAATATCATATTTGTGTAGGCTTTATCTGTTATTTATTTTATTTTATTTTATTTATTTTTGTCTGCTATTTTAAATGTTTAAGGAAAGGGTTGTGTTAAATGTCCTGATTTTTTTGTTTGTTTGTTTAAGGTTGCGGTTAGTAGAACTGCCAACTTTTCTCAGTATCTATTCTCACTTCCTTCTTCTCTTTAGTAATAGAACCCTCAGGTTTTAAGTGGGGCACATGGCTTCCCAGACGGAAATTGCATTTTCAATCTTCCTTGCAGCTAAGTGGGCAGATGTGATTAAATTGGTGTCGAGGCATATGAACAGATTTATGTTTTCAGTTTATGGATCATCGTCAACTTGAAGACAAGCACGGAGTAGCTCTCCCTTCCTGCAGGGTGGAGCGCAGCTGGGCAATGGCACAAGTCTGTCAGGCCTATTGCGCAGGGGTGATCAACACCCCAGGCCTGCGGGAAGACGGAAGGGACTTGTGTCCCCATGTGACCTTGGAGAGCAGAGCTGCCCTACTACCTAGCACAGATAGAATTTCATATAACAAAGAAACATACATTGATTTTAATTTAATCCACGGGGTCTTTCGTTCTCTTTGTTCTAGCATTTCTCTTTTATCTTAAAATACAATAGAATCTAATGAACTTAGTGTTCTGATATGACAAAACCACCCTCAAACTTAGTGGCGTAAGACACTGATCACCTCTTGCAGTTCTGTGGGTTGACCCAGCTCAGGCGGAGTTGTTCTCCGGTAGGATGGCTCATACTGTCATCAGAGAGCTGTGGAGGCCAGAGTCCTCTGAAGGCTCAACTGGTGTGCACATCCCAGAGGGCTGACTCCCGTGACCACGAGCTGATCCTGGCTAAGAGCTCAACTGCAGTGGATACTGAAACGGAAGCTCCTACATGTGGCCTCTCCATGTAGTTTAAGCTTCTCACCGAGTGATGCTGGGTTCCAAGAATGAATACTCCAAGAGACACAGACAGGAGTACCCAGGCTGCTTGTAATCCAGCCTTGGAAGCCCCATAACATCACTTCCACTCATTCCACCAGTCAACAGGGCACGATGGTGAGTTGAGATTCAAGTGGAAAGAGATTAGATTCCACCTCTCAATGAAATAAATAGTGAAGAATTTGCAACTCTCTTTCAACTACCACATCAATTACATGAGATTTTTTTCCCTAGATATTCTTCCTAATATTTTTAAATGTCTTAATAAATTATTTTACTGCGTGAAATCTGTATTATTTAGGGAAGTTTAAGAGACTGATCATTAATAACATTGTGAACACTAGTTAGTGCTCCTCATCATTACGTGAGAGTGCCGTAGACATTAAATAATCTCAGCAAGAGATAAAATAATTAATATTACATCAGAAGAAAATACAGTGCCTTTTTAACAACTATGTGGAAGACACTGGAATTAGTGCTTTGAATAGATTATCTCATTAATCCTTCATAAAAACCAGTGAGTTATATGGTCTATCACTAATTGTACAGTTGCATAATTGTGGAACTGAATGTTATAAAATTAAAACTTGGATTAAGTAAATTGCCCAAAGCATGAAAATTAAAAACGACTGAGCTCATCCTGGGTTCGGGGCCTGAACCACAAGGTTAAACCCGGATCCCTGCAGCTCCTCTTTGAACAAAGATCGTTTTGTGTGCTGTTTCGTGTGGCAGGAGCGTGATTCAGGAAGTTTCTGCCTTGTGTTTTCCTTTTTCATATTGACTTTTCGTATCAATATGTGGGTACGTTCTTCCAGGTCTCATGATTAATGGTCACGCTAATTTTTTTTAATGCTTTCAAATATATCTTGTACTTTTTAGGTTAATTTTATACCATTTCTAAATAATTAGATAGAGAAATAATCACTCGTTAGGTTACTTTCAAGAGTCAACTATTATTTATATCTTGAACTGGTTTTGTCTTTTCTCTCTATATTTTCTATAGTAAGTTTATATTGCACTTATCATTTGGTGACCTGCTTTGTATTCTGATATGTGAACCGTATCACAAACATGTTCTAATGTTGGGGAAACACTTTAAACATCAGATTAAAAACTTGTATATTAAGTAACATTTCAAACATACACACATACGGACTAGTGCAGTGAACCCCTTGTACCCATTGCACAGCGTCCACACGGGAATATTTCATCTGAGGGGATCACCACTTCTTCTGCTCCAGCTGCTGTATCATTTCGTCTAAACATCACTTTTCAGGAGCAGAATGTTATTCAATCTCATGAGGAACCATATTTTGCTTACGTAAAAAAAAAAAAACAAAACCCTGGTTATAATTGGTATCTTATCATGCTGTTCCTGACTAGATTATCCACTGTTCTTTGATTATATTAAGCAGAAAAATGCATCAGTGTTCCCAGATGAACATCTGTGCCATCCGAAGCTTCTTCTAATTAACTTTCATGCTGCTGATATTTCAGCAAGATTTTCTAGTATATACACAACACGCTGACGTAACGAATACAGCAAATTAATAAAAAAGCAAAGCTCCGGTATTAATCGCTTTGAAACCATAAAATCCATAACTGGTATCTTTGAGGACACACAATAAATTACCGAGAGAAAGACAGAGTTTAGAGTTCTCATGCAAGTATCACAAGGGAACATAGCCTTCATCTTGAAATATTAATAGCTCTGCACTGTAAAATCCTTCTTCCCATTATAGACTCAATTTCTCTTCGCACCACCTCTGGCCCTCACCCTTGCCCAAAGAGAGTATTTATCAGGTTGATTTATGTCACTTGCCCACATAATGAAACTAGTGAAAAATGCCTGCCTCCCAAATACTGCCTCAGAGGCCTCGGTAAAATTCTCTCAATAACCCTTTGGGAAACAAAACATCAGCGACGTAATTTAGAATAAAAAGTCTCTGTGAAAAGAATGAGGCATTGTTTCGGAGGTAAAAGATGGTCTCAGAGACAACTGCGAGGACACCTGGTCGAACCACCGCAGGCAAGCACCTGCGAACAATCCCACTGAAAACCCATTTCTAAGAGGCTCGCGGCTGCGCTGATTCAGTCCCCGGGGGTCCCGTCTGACTTGAAAACAGTGGTGATCTTAAATCACATTTGTCAGTCCATTTGAGCGGAGGACTAAAAAAAAGACAATAGTAAAGTGTTTTAATCTGGCACATATGGACACTTTCTATATCAATTGCCTTTGGAAATGAAGCACGTACTGCATGCGTGAGACACGAATTAGGAGATGTCTTGGTGCTGGTGGTTCACGTCTCATTTAATCCTCGTTTTCTCTCCCTGCAGTCCACTAGGTGTATGTCTGGGTAAGGCTGCACTTAGCTCCCATGCATTCGCCAGTGTTATTTGGTTCTTGTGATTATTATTAATAAGAACAACCCTTGTTTCCGCATATTGAATGTTTGCCATGGGCTGGGAACTTTACAGATTTTACCGCAAATCTTCCCCCTACAGCGGTGTGAAGGGGACCACAGTTTTGCCGCCCTAAAACATGTCCTTTGGGGTGTTGATCTCAAGCTGGTTATTTTTATAAGCAACAAAAGACTCAGAAAGAGACTTTGACCCTCCCCCTTGCCTGCCCAAAGGAATTCCAACGGAAAAATGTGTTTCAGGAAGGGGACTGTGGCACGTTCACCCCAGCACATGTGAACCACGTGTGGCCGATGGGGAGGGTCCCAGCGCGTCTGTGGGTTAGACCCCCCTCGGTGTCCCCTTGTTTCTCTGTGGCAAGACTCGGTTTACCACGTGCTCGCTGCTCCTCCTTCACCTGTGGATTGCCTACTGTCCTTTTGAAGTCCCGGACCCCTGCGCCCAGCTCCTTAGACCAGAGTGGTGCGTAAGCACCAACTGCCTGATTTGTCTGTGGGCCTCATAGTCTTCCAGAAACTTCAACATGTACATGCATTAAATTGGACATTTTCTTCTGTTAGCCTGTCTCGTGTTGATTTGATTAGTAGTCCAGACAGAGAAACTTAGAAAGACGGGAGGAAAACCATGTTCGCACTGTCGTATGGGCGAGGGATATGCTGTTACCCCTGATGACAGACGAGTTAACTGAGCATCAGAAAGATTCAGTAACCGGCCTACAGTCACTCAGGTGCTTGGGTTTGGGGAGCATGTTTCCGACTGAACGAGGCCTGTTTGTTCGTGAATATTTTCTGAGTAGGTGACAAAAGTATCTTGCTCTAAAAATGTCCCTGTACTTAGGCCACTTTTCCTATACCTCTAATAAGATGTTTTTAATTTCGGTTATATCATTGATCTCCGAATAGAAAATGTATAATTTGACTAAAGAATGTTAAGCTGCCCTTAGTAACATATCCATAAAAGTTAAATTTAAAAGGGTGTTTAAAATTAGTTTACTCCAATACAAAAATATTTTTTCTTATTCTGTTGATATATTTTGATTTTAAGTCTAAAATATTCACTGTCTCTGTTTTCTGCTAGAGGAAGACCCGAACTTAGCAACTGCCTTCTGAACTCTTCTACAGCCCATCCTCCATGTCTAGAATTCTGTTGCATGTATATTCATAATAAAATATATTTATTGGTCGGTCATTGATTTTTGGTGTTAAAAATTAAAGAAACTGCAGCTTTTTACATTATTTTGTAAAAAAAAAAAGAAGGATAAATCTGTCTTTCCCAAAATGTCATAGCCTTCCTTAATTTACTTTTTTTAAAAATTATTTTTCAATTACATTTTACATTCAATATAGTTTTTTATTAGCTTCAGGTGCACAGCACAGTAGTTAGACAATCACATACTTTACAGAGTCTCCCCCCAATATTTCTACTACCTGGCAGGCACCACACATAGTTATTACAATATTATTGCATGTCTATAATTTTAACTCTAATTTTATAAAAGCAAAAAATGTTTAGCTATCCATAGTAATTATATATTACATTAAAAATACTTAACTGTGCTTCTAGCATTTCTTTGCTTGAGCTTACGGCTCTTGCTGTAGTCATTGTTTTAGTGGGGTTCTGTGGGATTCAAAATTCCTCATCCTCCCCCTGTCTGAGATGTTTTGATTTTGCCATGAGAAGTTTGAACGGGCTATAGAATTCTAGGGTGACCGCCATTTCCCCTCAATGTTTATTGTTTGTATTGAGAAGTCAGCTGTCCATCGAATTGCCCTCCCTTTGTTGGTAAGATTATTTTGTTAGAAAATATTATTTTAGAGCTAACTTTTACTGTTTTTATCTTTTCCTTGTTCTGAAATCTCACTGCACTGGGTTTAGAGGTGGAGTTATTTTATGCGTGCTTCTCGGCATTTGGTGCTCCCTTTCCTCCTGAGGAAACACCTCGGCAGAGGGACAGCCGTCAGTCACACGGTGGTGACCACGTGTGGTGCCAGCTGGGCACTCGAGTTATCGGGGGCATCGCTTTCTAAGTTACGTAATTGTCTAACCACAATGCTGTACGTCTGAAGTATAATCTTACTAATATAAAATAACGTTGAATATCAATGGTAATTGGAAAATAAAATTTAAATATAATGCAATGAAAAAATTCTTTAAAACATTAAATAGTGTCCCTTAGTGTTGCATTCTTATTTCTCCTCTCCAAACTCTAAAATTCCTCTCAGGCATGTGTAGGTACTTCTTGCTGTGGCATCCGTGCTTCTGAACTCTGTTTTCAAAATTTAAACTAATATTTTTATTTCCTTCAGTTTACTAATTATCTCTTCATATCTCTATGGGCTTTTATTGGTCCATTGACTCTTTAAAATTTCAATGTTAAAAATATTTTTTATTCCCAAGATTAGAAATTTTTTGTTTGTTTTTGATTCATAGATACTTGTTTTCCTCTAAAACCTTTTAAAACATGAATATTCTTTGTTTCTTATCTGTGTTAATATATCAAGTATGTATAGTCTGCCCTGGTATTTCTAATTTCTCAGGAGTCAATTTCCTATTTGTAAAGTGTGCAAGATTTCTTTTATGACCTTAATTTTTCTCATATCGTATGAAATTTTAGCTTGCAAGATTGTGCCGGGTTTTCATTTAAATATCCAAACAGGATAAAGATATATTTAGTATTTTTAAAAAGGTTTAATATATTCAATTAGGTTAAATTCTATAAATGGAAACAAAAACTCACAAACCACCTTGAGCACAAATTCCACTATGACACATTAGTTGGAACCATAAGATCGCATAAAGTTAGAGGAAACCCTTTTATTTTATAACAAAATAAAACTCAAATTCGGAAAGCACAGTGACTTGTACAATGCTAACACCTTTGGTGAGTGGAAGATAGAACACTGCACACTCGCTTCCTTGCCTTCTGACGCCTCTACTGCACTTAACTGATTCTCCTCATACAAAATATTCATTGACTCTGAGAATGAAGGCAGAAATAGTTGCCTCAAAATATCCTCAATTAGTAAATTAGTGGTGGATCATCAGGTTGATCTGGCCCACTTAGAGTTAATAATTTACGTGGTTTCTCCTAAGAATGAGAGAGAAAAACCAACCAGAACAGACTGCAACACTCGGGAACGGTTGGCCACCTTCTAGCCTGGCAGCGATCCCTGTCTCCCTCCAGGTGGAGAATTGGTGCCAGTATCCACGCCCCCGACCCCCCCCCCCCAGCAGCATGGCACATTCCTACTCCTTGCCTCGCCCCTCTGTTAGCGATCCCGAGCTGAACTCTCGCGGTGCTCTAACACCATCATTGAATCCCCACATCTTTGGATTAAAACACAAGGTCTCTGTTACAGCGATACCTTGGGAACATCTACCATCACCCCCTTATGACCCATTACTTAGTTCAGGTTAAGTATTTTCTGGAAAAGCAAAATCCTTTTCAGCAAATGAATTTTTTAGCGCGGTGGGCCGCACGGGCAGGGTCAGGAGTTCCGCAAAGTTAGGCAGCAGCGAAGAGTGCTTGGGCGCCCGGGGGGAGTTTGGGAGCCCAGCGAAGGGGAACCGGGGGGTGCTGATGGCACGTTTCACTTTCTTCGTGACTGTGCTGGACGCTTACCTTAATGCCTCTGCTCCAGCGCTAGGCAGCAGGGGGTCTGGGTTGCCTCCCTGTGCCTTTCCTGCGAGGGTCTGAGCACCTGTGGGGTGCAGGGTCTCTCTGACATTGACCTGAAGGCTAAGGGAAGCTACCTTTGGGTCTGAAGGACCTCCTCCTTTGTCCTCTGTACCGAGAGAGCAAGCAGCCCTGCTTGTTTCAATGGGGAAAAGTCCAGTGTTGAGTGTTAAAGCAATTCAGATGCAAATTAGGAAGCAGTACGGAAAAACAATGTTATTCCAGTGGTAGCTGTTTAAAGAATTGCCCTGTTTGTCACAGAATTAATCAACCAAAGGTTGATTCTAAAATTATTCTTTCATCTTTTCTTGTGTGACTGTACCTAAGACCTTGCCAACGCTGATCAGTTCTGTCAATTTCCAGTTGCGCAGTCCCGGTCATACATTCACATTCCACGTGCCATTAGCCAAGCCTAAGAGTTTTCTGGGTTTTCTGCCTCCTGGCTATCTTTAGCTCATTATCTTAAAAATCATCAGTCTGAATTATGGTATATTTTTGTATGCATGTGCATACGCACAGAGATAAATTTCCACTGATACCTAGTAATACCCCACAGAAAATGCCCAGATAACATGGAGTGTAATATGGAGGACATTTTCTTTCTGGCCTTTAGAATACACTGCACAAATTTCTTCTATGTCAACACAAATCAGGTTGGATTAGGGCCTATCCCACCGGCCTCATTTTAACCTAATCACTTCTCTAAAGTTCCTTTCTCCACATACAGTCACGTGCTAAGATATTGGGGGTTAGGACTTCACTATATGAAATTGGGGATGGGGGAGGTGACAAAATTCTGTCCAGAACACCAAATGTTAATGCATTTGTTCACTTGATCCCTCTCCTACTAAAAATGAACCACTTGGAAGTAGAAATCATGTCATACTTATCTTTGTGTCCCTTATCCAGCACTTTTGATTATAAAAAAATAATTATGGAACTCAATAAGCTCAAGAACATCATTATGATGTTTCATAGCTTTTTTAAAAAAGATTTTATTTATTTATTTTTAGACAGAGGGGAAGGGAGGGGGAAGGGAGGGAGAAAGAGAGGGAGAGAAACATCACTGTGTGGTTGCCTGCTGCATGGCCCCTACTGGGGACCTGGCCCACAGCCCAGGCATGCGCGCTGACTGGGAATCAAACTGGTGACCCTTTGGTTTGCAGGTCGGCACTCAATCCACTGAACCACACCAGTCAGGGCGTTTTGTAGCTTTTAAAGAAGTTTTATCTGGTCCTGACATATTTGATCAGGAATGATGGATGTCCGAGGGACTTACCTTCAACCAAATTACACTTATAAAAAGTAATTCTACATCTAGCAATGTATCCAGGGATAGCTGAGGGATATTCTTTTCCACTTAACATGCGTGGGGGAAAATAACACAAAACCATGAGAAAACATGTGAGGATAAATTATACTGAGAGACGCTGTCATTTAATATACACTGTTCTTCCTTTCAGAGAGCTCATAAAGCTCATAACTTAGGAACAAATATATTCAAGTGTTTAGGGGTCTTTAGCCCCAAAAGTGGATAAAATACAGATCAGTGGGAAAGTGCCAACAAGTGCCGGAAGGATGACACAGACCAAATTGCACTGTGGTTTAAAAAATGGCTGCAGCTTCTGGTGACTAAAAGTGGTGACTTTACTGAGGATACTAGGTTAGAGCTGAGTGACTCGGCATGAGGTGGAGAAAGCAGCACAATTTAAATGGCTGGTTGCGGAGAATGGCGATCAGTGATGGCGAGATTGTCAGGAAGCAGCTGGAAGGGAAAAATCCCCATGGCTTTCATAGCCCAAAAAATTTGCCATTATTTTATCGAATAACTTTGCCTTCTTAAAAAATGTTCTTCCAGCTCTAAAAGATGAACTGTCATGAACACTTCACTGATAAATTAAGTCTTCCTCGTACCAGCTCGCTGTGTTCAAGGGATAAATAGCTAATTACTCATAAAAAATATCTTTTTCTTTTGTCTGGCTGTCACTGGAGTTCAAGTTCTGAGACGGAGGCTGTGAATCATCAGGTGCTGGGTTTATTCCCCCAGATAACAAGCAGGGAAGAACAAGAACTGGAGGACAACACAAGATATCATCATGTCAGTAATCTCCTCTTCTAAATTCATAGGAAAATTCCCATTAGCCTAAACCCTGACAACCGGCAAGTATTTTGTCACTTTATCCCGTACACTTCCTATGGCTCTACTTACTTTTTTCTTATCTTTTTTTGCTCTAGGTGTTGTTTCCCATTCTTCACGGCCCGAAAGACAGTTTGTTTTGTCTTCAGTGGAAAAGTCAGTGCACACTGTAGGTACAGGTCTTGGGACATGCGTATCTGTCCGTTGATTTTGGCTGTGATTCTCTTTTTTCCTTTGATTTGGCATGGTTCGCATTTCTCTTGTATTTATTTTAGGAGATATATGTCCTGGCACACCCTGCGGATCAGGAGTGCAGACAGCTCTGAAGCAGTTTCCAGCTGACTTTACATAACAGGTTATTTTGATGGCTTTCCATAGTTGAAGAGTTGTGCCTTGGGATTTGCATCTTTATGTTCATCTATTATAGTTTTTTAAGACTTTGTCATAGATGATGGTGATTAAGGTTATTTTAAACATTCTAGTAAAGGTGAATTACAGACAAAAATGAAGAGGGGCAATGAGATTCTATACACGTTTTCAGATACAAATGCATTGAAATAACTTCCCTCCATATGCTGTTCCTTGGTGTGTTTGAACTGAGATCCCTTCCTTATCCTGCTCTCCCTCTGACCCTGTGATGCAGTCTGTATTCTAGGGACCCCCAGGATGATCTTGCTCATTCGTGTGTCAGAGAGGCTCTGGAGGAGCCCCATCAGTGGGAGGCATGATGAGGAGATTGGAGGTGAGGGGAGGGAGAGGTGTCCAAGGCACTTCTTCACTGTTCCCTTTGCCTCCCCAAGCACGTCTACTTGGACCTGTGCCTCTCTGACTACAGCTTCCGCCCAACAGGCCTCCCTAGCTTCCTCTGTGTGAGCCAAGCTTCTGGATTCCACCAACCCGTCTCTTCCCTTTGTCCCAGCTTATAAGTGGTAGCAGCTTCGGCTGTTTCTGATCTCAGGGCTACCACTCCGTCCTCTTGGTTGGAGTCTTGATGTTATTAAACCCACGTCACTTCTATTTTAAGTGTTGGAAGTGATTCCGTTTTCCTGGTTGGATCCTAATTGATTTGTTCTATTTTCCTCTTTGTTCACCTGAGAAGCGATAGATAAAATCACTTAGTTCTCTTATCACATAGCCTCTGCCGTTATTGTCACAATTGTTCATAGAGAAATATATGTGCTACTGTCTGCAGGGCACAGTGCCCAGTGCCCTGGATGGAAAGAGGCATAAGACTAGTTCCATGTACTGGGAATGGTAAGACCAGGAGGCAGAAATGTTGACACATATGCTGTGGGCCTGAGTTCACAGATGTCTCAAAATACGGGTCTTGTAGAATGAAGATAGTAGTGAGGAATGCTGGGGCCTCCGATTTGACAGAACTTGGGGATATCATCTCTTTCTTTATTCATTCACAGACAGTTATAGGCTCTACAAAAGCCCCAGGATCTTTGCCAGAGAGTAGGATGAGGCCCTAGGAACAGGCCAAATGCAGTAAGGAGGCACTCCTTCTGGAGGCTCTAGAGAGAATCCTTTTCTGCCTCCTTCAGCTTCTAAAAGCTGCCTGCATTCCCTGGTGTGTGACCCCTTTCATCTTCAGATCCAGCCATCATACTGCTCCAAGACCTCTGTTCTTCTCACTCTGACTCTCCCCTCTCCTTCTTCTATTTACAAGGACCCTCTGATTACACGGGGCCCACCCGGATGACACCGGATGATCTCCCCATCTCAAAGTCCTTAGTTTAATCTGCAGAGTCCCTTGCCATGTAAGGTAACCTATTCACAGGTTTCAGACATTAGGATGTGGCCATATTTCGGGGGAGGCGATGGGAGTTATTCTGCCTACCAGAATGCTAGCATGCCTGTGCAGGATCGAGGCAGTCATGGACTTGGGCAAGGAAATGCTGAGAGCAGTAGGTAAACCCCAAACTTTAAGATCAGTAGGTGAATTTGCATTATTTACCAACACCTCCCTTTTTTAGGGAACAGTTCCAAAAATCAGAGAGCTGGTGAGACCCTTAGCAGAACTTATGAAAGCACACAGCTCTTGGATACTCAATGGAAAATGTTTTCCTGGGAATAATTTTGCAGCACATACGTATTTTGGGAGGATTTCCCAGAAATATCAGTTTGGGTGGCTTATAAGCCCCAAACAAGTGGGGAATCATGGCTGATGGTAACAGTCTCTTAGAAGCAACTGGAAACAGGTGCATGCCACGTGCAAAGTGAGGGCAGGGTAGGAAGCAGCTCTGGAATCTCCCAGCAGCACTGGGCCACGCCCCTGGACATCGTGTCTATAGAGGTGGACATAAGTAGTATTCCTTAGTACACTTAAAGGAGAATGGCACATAAAAATACCATGTGAAAAGGTATTTGTAGACTATGGATTCATATATTTTGAGGGACTCCCAATTTTCCATTGAAGACTTCCAAACAGAACTATAGGATCTGTGGGAGCTAGAATGTAATTAAAAGTGTAAGGAACCAGAAGCATGTTCTCAACCAGAATCGGGAGGGGCGCAGGTGCCTGGAAGAGCCTTTTCCGTGACCTCCTTCTGTTGGGGTGCTAAGATGTGGATGTGTGACGTGAGCCTGAGACGTCTACGGGGACACGTCCCAGGAGTGCAGCGGCGCTTCCTCGGGAAAGATGTTATTCCATAAGCCTGAGCACATCTGTGTTTCTCAGCTCTGCTCAGGATGATGAGTTAAAACCCAGTTTCTGTTGTATTTTTGTTGCCATGCAGTGAGATGTTTGACTCAGTCAGTGATCTAAGTGTGGGCCCAATAAAAAATTTAAAATAGCCCTGATAGCTGATGACAAGGATTGCATAGCTTCTTGTTTGTTTGTTTGTGAACTGACGTAATCTTTTAATTATCAAAGTATCATGATGAATTGTTTCACAAGATTTGAGATTTCACATCTAGTTCCCAATTCTAAATTTATGTGCACTAAGGGCAGAGATAATCTCTTCAAGAAACAAATTTCTCAATAAATGATTTATTGCTTTTTAAAGCATGATGTAAGAAATTGGGTAGAGCATAGATCTATTTTTCTCAGTTTAATTCACAGACCCTGGCTTAATTTGAAAGAAAGGACTGTTTGTATGTTTGCTAAACCCTCTTTTTCCCAAAATCTTTTCGTATCTGGAATGAGGAAGTTTAGGTCAGTGACAGGTATCTGGGAAGACATGGGAGTTGATGCTAAGGAACCAAGTAAGTTGACTATGAACTTGGCACAGGACATGTTTATATCCTTGCAGAGAATAACCCTGATTTTTTTCATGCAAAAATGCTTATTTGCATAATCATTTTCAAATTCACCATTTCTCAAGTGAAATAGATTTCTGATCAACATCTTCCATGATTGTGTAAAGAAAAGCCAATGGTATTATCTACATTTCATCTATAATTTGGCAGACTTTTTTTGTATTTTTGTGAAAACTCTTAACAGCCCAACTAGGTAGTTAATACTCACCCATTTTCTTATGAAGAAATCAAGGATCAGAGGACATTTCTGGCAAATAACTAAGTTGGGATTTCAGTCGTGAGAATTTAATCCCAAATTCTGTGGTCTTCCTACAATGACTCGTCTCTCTGAAGGGATCTTCCCGGACATGTTCCCCTGTGAGAGATGCAGTCGGTCATCACCAAATTATCCAGGGACAGGGACTAGACAGGGACACAGTAGATACTCTAGACACTTTTTCCTCCTCTCTGGTTCCATCTCTTTGGTCTCTTTTATTAGATTCTTTTCCTTATCATTTAACCAGAATTTCTTAGGTAGAGCTGTTTTCTCTACTTCCAGGAAAATAAGAAAAGTTTGAGCGTAATCATCCAATGTCATGAGTTTTCAGTTATGCTTTAACTAATAGAACAGAATAGAAAAATATCCAGTTATAATTTTGCAATGTTATTGTCTCCACATTTTCATTTTTAAGTATTTTTATTAATTATGCTATTACCATTTTCCCAACTCTCCCTCGTTATCCCCCTTCAACCCTGTCCCCCAACCCTCCAGCATTGCCCCCCTAGTTCATGTCCATGGGTTGGGGTTGTACGTTTAAGTTCTTTGAGTCCTCTGTTTCCTATACCATTTTTTATCTCTCTCTATTTTATGCCTACTAATTATGCTTCTTCTTCCCTGTACCTTTCCCCCCCATTATTCTTCCCTTCCCCCTCCCCACTGAAGTCCCTCTGTGTGATGTCCATTTCTCTGATTCTGTTCCTGTTCTGGTTGTTTGTTTAGTTTTTGTTTTCATTATTTTCCTTTTCTTTTCCTTTCATTTGTTGATAGTTGTGAGTTTGTTCTCATTTTATTGTTCTTATTTTTGAGCTTCTTTTACTTAGATAAGTCCCTTTAACATTTCATATAATAATGGCCTGGTGATGATGGTGTCTCCACATTTGCTATTGATGGGAGGATTGGGATACAGTATATGCAAGTGACTGTGTTGGGGAACACAAATGTGTGCCTAGAGGCAGTGACTGCCACTTGTACATGACAAAAGAATTCACAAAATCAATCACAGTCTGCCCATCCTTGTTAATCCAGTGGTATCATGTAGTAACTAACAATAGAAAGAATTGACACTTGAAATTAAATGCATTTTTTACCGAACAGCAAGTGGAATCCTGCTGCCCACCACCACCCTCTAGGCAAAATTCTGAAGGCAAAGTTTTGGTGATAAATGAAAGGAGTCTTTATTGAAAAACTACACAATTTTGGCTTTCCATGGGCACTAGTCACTTAAACCTATGAGTTAAGGGTAAACTCTTTCACTCTTAGTTACAGCTTTAACCACTTAAGCTTATCAATTGAGGCTAAAATCTTTAACTCCTGGGTTTCCCTATGATTCCCCCTGTTAGTTTTTAATTATCGTCTATAGGATTAATCTATAAAGTAAACCACCATAAGATACAAAAGCTACACAAATTTGGAAAAATGGCAGGCTTCTGCCTCTGAGGTCGCCCCTTTAGGACACCCAAAGGAGAATAACCCTGCCACCTTCTCCCAGGCCAGCCTGACCCTAGGCTGTGCCCAGATTTCCTTCCCATCCAGAATTCTGTCCTTTGGGAAACGTAGGCAGCTGCAGCACGATCATCCAGGCATCCTTGAGGCACAGAGCCAGAGAGCCCGTCTCTGTCCTTTTATTTTAAACCTTCTCACCCATAATTCCATGCGCTCATCTTCTCAGCCAATCCTGTCATAGGCTGTTTACCATCGCCTCTGGAAACCTCCTCCTACGGCCCCTCCCTACTGCTCAGTGATCTTATCTCCGTCGTATTCGCCACGACCAAGGGACTCCCTGGTCTTCTTATCGACCTTTGTTTATTTGCTGGCTGGGCTGCACATTTGAGGAAAGCAAAGGTAATTTCCACAACTAGAAGATCTCAAGGAGCGATCGAATCTGAGAGTTTTCCAACTGTGTTCCACAGTAATCTCTATTCTACGGGGCCTTGGGAGAAAAGAGGAGCAGGTGAGCTCGGTGCCCACCGTCCAGCCTCAGACCGAGCAGCTCGGCATCTGTGTATGTGGCATGCATCGTATTGGCTTCCATGTGGGGATTTATTATAAGAAATAGTCTTGCTGCTAAAAATATTCTAACAGTTGGTTATCCTTGTCCATCCGACTGAAGATACAGATAATTACTCTGAGGCCCCCAAACACACAGCTATTCAGTCTAAACCGGAACCCACATGTTTTTATTGTCCTCTTTTTCCTAGGTTAGCTGGTACTTCTGAAAAATACTTAGTAGAATTTATTGACTGCTCATTTCCCCAAACATTTAATAATTGATTTTTGACTGGTAGGATGCTCTCTTTTGCCTTTTGGGCACAGCCTTCTCTTTGGAACTGTATTTGGAGGTTTAGATTATAAAATCCTCTCAAAGAATTTCCGAATAGACTTTTTTTTCCTAAAAGAGGTTTTCTAGGGGGGAAAAGGTAACTACAGGGTTAAGCATTGCTAACTTGTTCTTTTTGAAGCTCAGGCATGGAGAGATATATTCCCTACCCGAAACCAGAAGTACATTCGTCAGGTATGCGTTTACTCTCGAGTTGTGTAATTTTTACTCTCTTTAGGATAACTTACAGAAAAATCAGTCATGTTGTGCTCAGAGGAAAATTCTATGCAGACATTGTCTTTTATTCTTTAGAACGCATATACTCTTTGACTAAGTTAGCTTATTCTTCTGCATAAGCAAAGCGTTAAGATGAAATCTATATGAGATTTGTTTGACTGAAGGAATATAAACAGGTGTTTGTTTAGAAAATGCTTGATTTCACTCATACGTGGACTCTAGTGAGCAAACTGAACGAGCAAGCAAAATAGAGACCGACTCATGGATGGAGAGCGGGTGATAGCTAAAGGGGGGTGCAGGGGAGGGGTGCAGGGGTCGAGGAAAAAGGGCTCATGGACAGGGACGGCAGCGTGGTCACTGGAGGGGAGGGGAGTACAAGGGGACTGAATGCTAACGGAAAAACACAATAAAATTTTTTAAATAAAATATTTACGTCATAAAAAAATAAAATTCTTTCCAGATAGGAACTCGGTGCCTGTTTAGGCAGCGTTTCTCCGAGGGCAGCCCCCAGGGCCCCTTGTTGTGACTACAGCCAGTCTGATGTTGTTACTTCCCGCCACATTCTTGGGCTTCCAACCAACTGTCGTGTTTCTCCCTGGGGATTCGAGTACTGAACAGGGAATGGAATATAGGAAAGAAAATAAATACATGGGGTTTTTAAATTTTCTCTTTTCCTTCTCCTGATTTCCACTAATATTCATGAACGCACTGGGACATCAAAATAAAAGGCAGTAGAGTAACATAATAATGATTAAAAAATGAACTTGGGTCAGAATCTGTGTTTGAATGTCAGTTTGGCTATTTACCAACTGTGTGATGTAGGGCAGATTCCTCCATCTCTTGTAAAATTGCAGTACGTTTGTGAAATGGGTATTACAATTCTATGTTTAATGCATATGGGTATTCAGGAAATTGTTAGCTGAATATGATTTTATAAATGACAAAAGATTCACTCCAAAATATCTTTTTTCACCCATATAGATAGAACTAAAATGTCATTTTAGTTTTGCATTACAATCTGCGTTGTTATAATTACCTGGGGGATGAAGTACTAAGCATGCAGGAACAAACATACCTGTATGAGGATGGAAAAGCTATTGCATAAGATAACAGAGCATATCCCTGAAACACTGAGCACTGGAACATGTAGATAAGTGAAGGTCAAGAGCAATGTGACTGGGAAATGATAACATCTCAGTGGTAAGAGCTGTTGGCTGAGTGAGTAAATCTAAGAGCCTCAGCTATTTGGAAGTGTTTACAGTGTCACTGAAAGGAAACTTAACAAGAGCTTCAGGATAATTTATATTAGCTACTTGATTTTTCCCAGGTTCTGTCTATGTGTTGACATTTTAGAAAACCACGTAGGAGAGAAGGAGAGCAGAAAAGGAGTAACACTTACTAAATTATATCTTCCAGAAATCATGTTCAGCACTTTTTGTACACAAGCATAAAGTTATCTTGCAAGTGATCTTTTTTTTTTTTTTTTTTTTTTTTTGGTAGCAGCAAAAAAAAAAAAAATAAATAACTCTCTGATGGTACCAGAAGAATACTATTGAAAATAAAAGTTGCTTTATTATATGTGTATTTCAAATGCTAAGTAGCCTAAATTTTATTCATTTCCATCTCATATCCATGGATGTAGAATTAAGTGTAAGATCTTAGTGAATGAGAATCATGAATGAAGTGATATTAGTTTGCTCAGGCTGCCATAAGAAAGTACTACAGACTGGTGGTTAAATAACAGAAATTTATTTTCTCACAGTTCTGGAAGCTACAAGGTTTAGATTAAGGCATTGTGGATTTGAGCCCAATTCAGTGAGCTCACTTTAACTTAATCACCTTAATTACCTGCAAGGATCCTATCTCCAAACACAGCCATGTTCTGAGGTGCTAGGGCTCGTTAGAACTTCAACATAAAAATTTGGGGGCTTAGGGAGAGGGAATACAATTCAGCCCTGAACCACTGCATTTTTTTTTCATTTCTCTTCTTCACAATTCTTAGCAGGAATTGACTTGTTCCCAAAAGATGATCTATACATATTTGATAATAATTTGAAAATTCTTTGCATCAAATATACAAACTAAAAGTTTATTGCCCTGAAGATCCCATAAAGAAATAGCTTTATAAACTAAGGGAAAAGAGAAACTGTCCACACTGGAATACTTTGACCATTTGAACCAGGCCAGACCATAAAAGCTAATTTAGGTTTGAGAACGGGATGGAATGACCACTCAGATACAAGGTCATTTCCTCTTTTGTTTAATACCAAACCAGAAACATAAAATCAAAGATCATACTAGGTCAAGGACACAGATCAGTGGACATGGCTCTGTGTTACGTCCCTTCATGCCTCCCAAAATCATCCCCAGTGTCTGGTGGGCCTGCCGGGCAGACCAAAAACCTATCACCACGGGGAGCGGGGCGGGGGGGCGGTTCCTCAACCGGAGTTGGTTTACATGGTTTTATACTGAAAATGGGAGGACTGAGGAAGATTGAGGTGTGGAATTTCAACATTCAAGGACCCACCCCATTTACAATGAGGAAATCCTCGCTAAACCACAATTAAATACTTCGAAATTTTATTTCTTACTGTCATTGGGTCTTCTCAAGGTTTTGAGGAATATACACCCTATAATGCTTCATTTTCCAGTGGAGCATACAGTTGAGAATGCAGTCTGTGAAAAGCACTTTGTAAAATGTAAAATACTTTGCACATCATTGATTTCGAATGTTGTAAATAAATGTCAACCATAACTTCCATTCTTCAGTAAGGAAGGATATATATTTTGACTACTGATTATGTTCCAGGTATTTTGCTATGAATTGGGAATAGGGAAGTCAAAAAGACAAATGTGATCCTTTTTTGCATGAAATGTACAGTACAGCCATTTTGACGTAATTTTCATAATGCCAGTTTTATCCAAACTACATACTTATTACTATAAACAGTTTGGAGAGAGGCTCAGTAAGCCTCCAGAACTTGGCAACAGTTGAGTAGGTTGGCTTTTATAATTCTAGGATGCTGAAATAAAATAAAATAAAATAAAAAGTGTACCATGGTACATTTCTTTCTTCTTTATATTCAGGGAACACTTTCTCTCCAAGTCCAGAATGAGAGAAAGTTGTTCTTTGCTATTTTCTGCCTTTCTTCCCATTGCTGTACAGCCTGAAGCTTTCTGGTCTCTTTCTTTGAGGTAGGCAACGTGCAGGACTAGTCCTTTGAGGAGAATCTGAACAGCCCTAGATGTTGGCCTGGGAAATGGCAGCTGGAGAATGCAATAGTGGGGACTTGGTGTCACACACTACACTAGTCACGCAAGGGTGGGGACACTCAAACTCTCCTGCAAGGGTAGTCACAGAGGGTCTGTTGTATGCATGAACTTGTTACTCACGGATTGAAAACTGGGTTTATTACTGTTATGATTGTTATTTTAAGAAGTTAGATAAATTTATCTTAGCATCTCAGAAAGAAAACCACAACAGGAGATTAAGGATAATTGATTGCATTCACTATTTTAATTCAATCTTGAACCTAATACTCAGAGAACATCTCCTCAGAGCTTTCGGCCAATAGTTTTTAAACTTTTACGGGATAAACTCCTTCTGTACATCTTCCGTCAGGCAAAAGTGCTACACCTGCACAGAATGCGCACACCTTTCATTTACCCTCTTCCCCTGCCGGTGGCACGTTTAAGCCAAAGAACAAAGTCGTAATTCCACAGGGACTGCGGATGGACTTTAAGTGGACTTGCGTGGGCTGTAAGTTGTCTCCAGCAGTAAATCGCTGCACAAGTAGCCCATGAAAGTCCACTAAAATCTAAAATTGGAAAGGTTACAGCTAGTGCAATTCTTATCTAAGTCTTGACTGTTAATGATAGCCCATGGCCCCGTGGTGGCCTGAAGGGTACATCATGTGCCTCAGAAAGGAAAGCTCTGAGTGTCATTTAAAATTCCTCTCAAAAATGAATTCTGAGAGGTCGAGCGTTCATCCTCCGTAAAGATGCCACAAAGAATAATCTGCTTTATTGCTCTTATTTGGGCAACTCTTAGAGCTGTTAGAGATTTCTGGTTGAGTTTTTTGAGGCTTATGACTCCAGATAAGAACTTTCTGTAAAGATGATATAAAGAGAAAACTTTTGACATACTGTATTGCTATACGTTATATTTAAATGAGTACCCCGGGTCTCAGACGGGCCCCCGTTAGACGGAAAGTATTGTCCTGTCCGTGATAACCTAGGGTCGGTTGACATGGGGAAGCCAAGTGTTACATTTGCCGTGTGGTAGGCGGATAAAGGAACGAACTGGCTCACTCCCTTGTGAGTAGTAGTCTTCTTGCCAAATAATTTTCCTCAGAATTTCCAAATATTCATTTACGACCATGAATTTTCAGACACACACTTCCAGGTTTAGGTGGTCACTCAGTGATTCAGCCATCCACTCTGCCCTGCGCCCCTTCCCGTTTCCCTGTATTGTCTTCCTCCCTCAGGACCTGCCCTTTCTGTGGGTAACCCCTCCCTCACTCCAGCGGCCACAGTATTTCCTAGCTGACGCAGGATGGCTCCAATTTCAAGTTCTCCCTGTCACTGATGTCTCCATGTTCCTATTTGGATTTCTGACCCATTGTTTCTCTCTGTTCCTCTGTACTTGAGCATGTCTGAACTTTGAAGGCTTGACTAATCTGAGGACCCTCTGGCTTCCTAATCTTGGTTTTGTGAATCTGCTTTCCTGGCCTACCTCCAAATCGATGGCCACTCATGCTGACGTGACAACAGTTAGCTGCCTGAACTTAAACAAGTCTCTCTTAACCTCTAGTCTCAGTTTGCTCAGTCACACATGAGAATCTGCTCCGTGGTGCTCAGAGGCCTTTCATTCCGATGTGTCAGTGAGGTCGAGTTGCTAATACAATGAACGAACTCAACCAGTTTCAGCTGCGGTTATCCTAACTTTCCAATGCTGAATATCTGTACATGAATAACAGATTTAATTATTTTTTATCCTCATCCGAGGACACTTTTTTTTTCATTGCTTTTCAGAGACAGAGGAAGGGAGAGAGAGAAACATTGATGCAAGAGAGAAGCATCAATTGGTTGCCTCCAGTTCGCACTCGGATGGGAGATCAAACCCACAAACTAGGCGTGTGCCCTGACCAGGAGTCGAACCTGCAACCTTTCAGTTACGGAATCAGGCTCTAACCAACTGAGCTGCACCAGCCAGGTTGCTAAAAGAAATATAAATGAAAATTACTAATTGTTTTGGCCCTCTAATATATGCCAAGGGCTGTTCTAAGTATCTTCCATACATTAACTTATTTATTGCTCAAACCCTGGAAGGCGGATATTACTATTACTTCCATTTTTAGATGAACTGAGTGAGAGAGATGTTCAATAACTTGCCCGAGGTCAGGCAGAGTGGGAGAGCCCCGATGTGCACAACCAGGATTTACACAAGGAAGAGCCTGTGCGTGTAAATATCACACTACCTGCCTTCACGACCCACTCAAAGAGAGTCCTTGAAGGGAGTGTAGTGAGGTAGAAGAGGCAAATAGGGTTTATATTTATTTATATCACAAAGCAAACCTCCTCACATTCTACCCTACCACCCTACTCTTAAAAACGTCAATGGGAGTAAAAGCTGCTTATCCATCTGCTCACTCTTACTCTCTTTTTCTCTCTCCCGCTAGACACAATCTGCATGGCTTTTTTGTAGTCTCCCCACCTCTTCTTTCCCAACCTCCCAAATATATTTTATTCTCCCCACAAGGTGCATGTCCTTTTCAAATGAGCTGGTTTTATTCCTTTAGCTTGTTCAGTACAGCATCTCTACCGATTGCCAAACACAGGTCAACATGGGGATGGCCCAAGAGAGAGCTTGCAGGACTCTTCTAGGAGCAGAATTGAAGAATCTTGTTCCTGTAATGCTCCGCCTACTTCTATCTAAACTCAGGTGTAGATGTCCCCCATGGAATTCAGTTGTCTGTCCTTGAACGTACGTGGGTTTCTCCACACTAAGATTTCAGTCTTTGGGTTTACTTCCAGCTCTAGGATCCCTGGAGGATGAAAATGAAGAAATATTTAGGGACAGATATTTTGACCTGCATCAGGGAAGGAGGTGAGTCAAGAGACAAAGAAGAGAAAACTTCTGACTACCATCTAGATATTTTGTTTTTCTTGTTTTTTTTTTGTTGTTGTTGTTCAATTACAGTTGTTCCCATATATTCTCCATTGCTCTCCTCTGCCCACCCCCTTCTCCCACGTTCAGTCCTCCCCGCCATGGACCCTGTCCATGGGTCCTTGACTTGGCCCTTCCCCATCTTTCCCCTGTTTAAAATGCACAGTAACATTTCGAAAGATAATGTCTGCTTTGAAAAAATGGTACAAATTTCTGTCTCTTGCTTAACCAACTCACAAAATGAACTACATATCTCACTCTTCTGGCTGTTTAGGGGATAAGGAAGCACAACCTAAGGAGAAGAGGTGGCTTTTGAAAACTAGTTTTTCTTAGAAGAAAAAGCAAAGAAATTGGGGTTATAGAGAGAGAGACCTGGACATTTACAGTGAATTCTAGAGCGTCACTATTTCAAAAATGGCACATTTGAAACTTGACTTTCGGAGGAGTTACAAAAGTCTTCTTTAAAAGTGATTTGAAGTTAAATTATCAGTGGTCAATGAGCAAAAGACTTATAAATCTGCCTTGCAATTTATAATGTCAAATTTATAAACTTAGTAACTGGTTTGATTCTTTTGGAGCTGTAGGAATAAGTTAATCAGCGCTTGCTCATGTACGACTGGGCGAGCTCCTGTTTGCTAAGAGAGGGGAGCCCTAAGTCAGGCTGACTCACAACCACCACAGGACACTTTCACCCCTGCCTCAGACAAGAAGAAAGCTCAGATGGGTTTTCGTCTGGGCACCCCGCCCATTCATCACTGCATGATAATAGATAGTCATCCAGCCGGGTGCATGTTTAGAACAAAGCTTTATTTTCTAGAGATGGAATCTCATAGTTTTGGAGACCTTTTTCCTTTCACATATTCGCTGAACTTATGAATCCTATTAGGAGTGGAACCATTAGAAAAAAATTATCACAAATGAAAGTAAAATATCCTGCTCTAGGAAACAAAAACACCATCGGTAGATTAGCAAAATATACATGAAAAGTCTAATACCAGTAGAATAAACGAAGTCGGTGATATGTCACAGTCCTGGAACTTTTCTTATCTGGGTAGATAAAGTTGCTGGTTTGCTAAGAATAAATAAAAAATAGCCTATTTATATGCCAAATACTAAGTACTAAACACACATTTTTCCTTAGATACCTCCTCAGGTTTTCTCAGAACTTAGTCGTTCTCGGTTCACATAGTCTCAATAAACTTGACCATGTCTTATTCTAACCCTTTGCAGATTTTAAAATGGCAGCAACCACAACAACAAAAAAAGCTAGTCAGAAAGCGTAGGACCACATTCAATAACTTTAAGAATATCAAGGAATAAAAGTAGGCTACTTAACTGTCAGACAACACGCAGAATAATTAAAGATTTCAACGCTCACAGGAATCACGTCCAAGGTGCTCCCTCAGCTTTCCATGGATCATGAAGCATCTGCGCTTCCGAGCATCATCCAGAAGTTGGGGGGCAGAATAGTGACCCTGAATTTTCACGAAGGGGTGTAATACATCCTCTAGCTATGAATTTACTTGAAGGGATTTCAAATAAAAATGGTTTATTTTAATTATTGATGTTTATTAACTTAAATATTTACTAATATTAAAAGTAGACTCTTCCAAATGGCTTTTTCATCAATTCCATTTAAGATGAAGATACAACAATTACCACAAGGCATTCTGTAAGTTAAGAATCAAGTGTGTGGTAGTTGGGGTATTCTTGATAGAGCCAGAATCATCTGTAGCATCTATTTAAAACTAAACATGATTTTGTCAACGTCCAGAATAACACTTTCAGTAATTTTCTCCAGAAATACCATTAAAAAAAGTAACTAAAGAGGGGAAGGTCTAGGATGAACCTCCCTGGACCAGGTGGTGTCTGAGACTGACGAATTCAGATGCTCCCGTAATGCTTGCCTGGAAAGGGGGCGTCATCCAGGAGAACTATAAAGCCCTGACAAGGTTGAACACAGATGACCTTTCACTTTTAGTTGCTGTCAGACCCTACTCATTTCCTCATGAGAAATAGTTACTTCAGTGAATATGAGAAGGATGATCGACATCTGTACCTTTGCCCAAGATATCAAAAATGATTCATTCTCCTAAGGCAGAGAGAGTTGGAGAATTCTAAGCAGAATCCTCTGGCCAGACTACCACTACCTGCTGCTCCCCAGGGGAGCCCCATGAGCAAACATTTCCAGCATCACCTCTCTGAAGCTTTGGGTATTTGTTACTCCCAGAGGACTTTGGGGTCTTGGCAGCTGGAGAGCTGTATGATTGTGTTTCTTTTCTTTTCTTTTTTTTTTTTAAAGATTTTCTTTATTTATTTTTAGGCAGAGGAGAAGGGAGGGAGAAAGAGAGGGAGAGAAACATCGATGTGTGGTTGCCTTTCACACAGGCCCTACAGAGGGCCTGACCCGCAACCAAGGCATGTATCCTGACTGGGAATCGAACTGGCAACCTTTTCGTTTGCAGGATGGCACTCAGTCTGCTGAGCCCCACCCGCCAGGGCTGATTCTGTCTTGATTGTCTTGATCAATCATCTCAATGAACAGCTTTTTAAAAAAATCTTCACTCCTCAAAGACATACTCATTTTTTTTTTTAGAGAGAAAGGAAGGGAGGAAGAGAGAGAGGGAGAGGAACATCAATGTGAGAAAGAAATATCAATTGGTTGCCTCACATGTGCCCTGATCAGGAATCGAACCTCAGTCTTTTCGTTTATGGGATGACACTCCAACCAACCGAGGTACACCAGCCAGGGCTCAGTTAACAGCTTTTGTCAGTCGATCTGTTCTCCTTTATTTTGGCAGTATTGATGGCACACGATTCTTTAAAAAAACATACCTCTAAAAAAAGTTACGTTGAGAGCTACATCGAGGCACCACGCCTTGTCACACCACACAGACGGATTCCTGACCATCTCTTTTGAACGAAAGGTCAGAGGTTAGAGAACAAATACACTATTTAGTATTTTTGGTAGATATTATGGAGCGTTAGAGTTTCATGTTAACTCAATTTAGCTAATTTGTGTCAATTTGTTGGGATATGAATAGAATACTCTATTTACCCCATCTGTTTCAGAAATTCATTAATTTCTCGGAACAAATCAAAAATGTTTATGAAAAAACACACACAGGAGAAAAATATTAAATTGGCTTTTAGAAAAATGATGAACATGTTATTAAGTTCCCAGAAGTTTTTCATTTAGGTTTAATATGAATTTGGGGGAATGCTTATAATGATTTTACTTGGTATTTTTCTCTTAATCATTAGTATAAAATTGTTTTCACATGAGAAACTCATCAATTACTAGTTTTAAAATTATTTTCATGTCAATCCTATTTTATATTCTGTTTGGTAATATGGTTTCAAGTCATAAAGAAAACTTTAATTCACATTAATGTTTGCTAATAATTAAATAGTATAATTTATATTTAATAGAAAATTATTTCTCTTTTATATTTTCTCAAGAGAAAGCATTCTGTTTTCCTAATTTTTATATTAGCAAATTTGTTGGCCAAGTTTATTTGCTAAAATAACCATTCTGTTTGTATAATAGAAGTCAGAAAATAGATGACATTTAATGAGAAGAAATCACAATTTTTTTTAATATCTTTTTTTTTCTTTTAGATTTTATTTATTTATCTTCAGAGGGGAAGGGAAGGAGAGAGGGAGAGAAACATCAATGTGCAGTTGCCTCTTGTATGTCCCCTGCCGGGAACTGGCCTGACAACCCAGGCATGTGCCCTGACTGGGAATCGAACCGCGATCCTTCGGTTCGCAGGCCCGCGCTCAATCCACTGAGCTACACCAGCCAGGGCAAGAAATCACAATTTTTAAAAAAATAAATTACAAGAAATGTGTTTGTGGTTTCTTTTTAGTTACTTTGTCCATTGCATTAACAAACTCATTGTTTTATAAAGGGCACATAAAGATCTGGGAAACATATTTTTAAGATCTGTAACGACAGCTTGAAACATTTTGAGGGCTGAGAAATGCCTTTTGTTTTTCTGGAATTGAACACCAGCTGTTGTACTTGACAGACGCTATGGTCCTGGTGAAATAGCTGTGTCTCTGATATAATCTTCAAGGTAATTTAAAAACAAATCAATTCATTTATTTATTCACTCATCCATTCTTTTATCCACAAATATGTAACTCTTGAATATTTAATAATATGTGCCAGGCACCATCTTTTATGTTAAAGGAAAAATATCAATAAGAGCAAATCCAACTCTGAGCATTGTGGCTCAATGGGTTGGGCATCATCTCGCAAAGTGAAAGGTCCCCGGTTCTGCCCCCCGTCAGGACGCATGCCTGGGTTGCGGGCCAAGTTCCCAGGTGGAGGTGGGCAACAGGCAAGCAGTGAGTGTTTCTCTCTCACGTTGATGTTTCTCTCCTTCTCTTTCTCCCTCCTTTCCCTTCTCCCTAAAAATAAATAAATATTAAGTCTTTTTTAAAAAGAACTCATCCAGTGTTTAAACAGTTTGGAATGCTTAAAGTAATCACACACACACACACAAAAAATGGTCTGTTTTCCAAGCCACTGTATCAGTCCATCATAGCTCTGATACAAGAACAAGATAAGAATAGCATGAACAAAAAGCAAATTATAAACCTACCTCACTCGAAAATAAACAAAAATTATAAGTAGCCCTGGCTGGATTGCTCCGTTGGTTAGAGCATCATCCCAATATGCCAAGGTTATAGGTTTGATCCCTGGTCAGGGCACGTACAAGAATCAACCAATGAACGCATAAATAAGTGGAACAACAAATTGTTTCTCTCTCTCAAGTCAATAAATAAAATGTATGAAAATTAAAAACAATTAAACAGCTAAAAATCATTAAGTAGTGATATATTGAATGATTAATTTATCATGGACAAAGAGAGTTTCTTTCCCCCAAAACGCAAGCATGGTTCAACGTTAGAAAATCTATTATTGCAATATATTACCTTATGATATTATAGAAGTAAAAACACAATATAAAACAGTCTAGGTATATTAAAGATATATTTTTTAATTTATGAAAGAATTAGGAGGAATAAAAAAGAACATGTTTAAAAATTGCGATTAGAAACATACACTGATGCCAATTTCAGGAACATAAAGCAAGAGACAGATTTACCTGCTTGAAAGTTAGAAACAGAACATAGTTTGTACAGAAAAAAATATCATGTGTAGAGTTCAGATATAACTCACAGACTTTAGGTTCTGGGTAAAATGGAGTAAACATCCTTTGTCTTTCACTGAACGCAGTTATCAAACCTGAACAGAAGGCATGACCAGCTAGCTGTCTGAGAACTCCGAAAATTCAGTACGAGAAGGCAGATGGCAGAAGAACACCAGAATCCAAAGGACCCCTCAGCCCGCTGTACACTTGCCACGTTTTCCCCCTCTGGTATGTCCTGCCCAGACCCATCAGCACATCTGAAACCCCAGAAACCATACTGTGGTGAAGACAGGGGGAGAGGTGGGAGAAACCCTCTAGTTCTAGCTCAAGAAATGGAAAAAGGAAACTCCTAAAACTCAGAGACAGTTGGGATCTTAGATGTTTTTCCTTCTCCTTCTCCGTTATCTTAGGGGAATGGTGGTGATAGAGGCTGTTGCGGTAGTTGCTAAGGTGGTTTTAATTGCTATTCATTCTCCCTTGAAGAACAAATTTTATTCCTTGAAACACAAACAGCTGCAAAAATTTGTTCTAGAAGTAAGTGGCCTTTGCAGTACATAAAATATTTTCAATACCAAAGTATGTGTTCACCATACAAGAGTAGTGTGCTTACTATGCACAACAAAGTATTTTAAATCATAAAATAAGTTCCATAAAGTACAGCCGGCAAGTTGTGATGCCTGCGGGGGTCTGTGTGTTGTGTTTGAATGAACAAATTCACACAGACTACAGAAGTCCTGTGGAGAAAAAGGGACAGCACGGCCACTCTCTGAGCGAGAGAGGGCCCCGGCCCCTGCCTGGGACAAGCTTTTATTACTTTTCTGGGTACATTACACCGAGGATAGTCCTCATTTACTATGCACAGGTTCGCTGTCTTTTACAGAGAACAAAGGGGAGGAAGTTGCTAATTACTACAAAGAAAAAGGACATTTGTAAATGCAAAGGAAGAACTGGTTGAACTGGTTACACTCCATCCTTGGGGGGTTTAGCATAGATTTTAGGAAGTTATTTTAAAGATATGTAGTAAACATTTGCTGCCTCAATTCAGGGCAAGGGAATTTTAGCAAAAAGAAAGTCTCAAAGCAGTCTAGGCACAATGCAGGCCTGATTCCCCACGGGAAAACCGATCCATGGTCCTGGGTCCTGTGTGCCGACTTGCTCCCCTGTCAGTTTTCTGAATCAGGGGCTGGGCTACATTCGCCATGGCATCCAAATAGGTTCCCTATCAAGTTGGAAACCAGCAGGAGCCAGGATTTAGGAGCGCAGGATCCTTTCTTTCCTTCAGCAGCACCCTGGCTCCAAGAAGGTGTCACCAGACCTGCCAGGTCTATTTTCTCCCCCTTTCTCTGTCCCTCTTCGCTTACTCTCTGAGCAGGGTGGAAGTGGGCAGGTTCTTCCTGGAAGTCCACAAAGGCACTTTTTAGTGGAACGTGAATGTTCCTGTGTGATAGTGAAGAGGAGGAGCTTAGACAGCCCACTTAGTAAAGCTGTTCATGGGCGGGGCTCCCCCTCCGGTGGTGTACCAGGAGGAAGGCGCGTATCTTTACTGAGCAGAAAGAAAGGGACTGTCCACTCAAATTTTCCATCAGTGGAAATGTCCTTCAGGACTGAAGGTGGAACAAAGACATTCTCACATGAAAAATCAATCAATCAATCAATCAATCAGGGTAGTTGTTGGCAGCAGCCCTGCCTGGAAAGACTTGTTAAAGGAAGTTCTTCAGGCAAAAAGGAAATGGTGCCAGCAGGAAACTGGGAACACTGAGAATACAGAGAAACGCGATGGGAAAATGCCTAGGTGTACGTAGAACATTATTCTTCTGCTCTTGAATTTTGTGCAACGTGTTTGATCGTTGAAAGCGTAAAGTACACCATTCTCAGACGGGAGTTTCAGTGTATGCAGAGGTGGTACATATATGTATACATATGACGGTTAGCTGTGTGTAGGATCAGGAGGGAAACTGAAGGGAATTTATAATGGTAACGTCTCCACCCTCCATTTACATACTAAAACACTGGTTTTTTAAATAGACTGAAAAATAAGTATGTATTTTGTAATTCCTAGAATAAGCTATACAATGTTATACAAATAAATAATGTTATACAAATGTTATACAAATAAATATAGTCACAATGACTAAGAGAATGGCATTTCAAACAGTGAATAAAAAAAGTATCAAAAGAAAAGATGAAAACACCAATGGCCAAATAACATTAAGTTTAGAAAAAATGCAGTCTCTCTTCAAAGTTGCTTGGGAGATGTTATGTAATACACTTTTGATAATTTAGAAGTATTTTATTAATATCACTTTAGGGATACATTGTGTTAAAAATGCAACACGCACAATGAAGAGCAGTGAAACAAGTTGAATGAAATAGCCATAGGATTTTTAAAATTTTTCTATTATTACAGCTATTTGATTTACGACGAGACAAATGCTATTACTATTTAATGTGCTACCAGACACATTAGATAATCATAGATAACCATTACTACTTCCATTGAATGATGGATTGCTAAAATTTCAGGTGGGGGTGTGTGTCTGTGTGAGTATTTGGCTAAATTTAAGAAGTAGGTATTATCATTTATGAAAATCTTTTTTTACATAAGAAATTGAATGTCACATTTAACTTTTAATTTTATTTCATTAATTATTAATACTTACAGATATTTACTTAGGCAAGATTCTACCCAGTACTTGGGGTTCTGTGACTAAAGGCAACGTGTGTTGACTGTATAGAGTGACTGAAACTCTCACACCCTGCCGGTGAGGATACAAATCCGTGCTTTGGAAAACTGTTGGCAGCATCTGTCAGGAGCGCACAGAAACTCTCCGCACCAGTGTTCTGTTGTGTAACAAATCACCGTAGAGTTAGTGGCTGAAACAAAACCGCACAGTTCTACAGGTCGGAACTCCAGCACAGTGCAGCTGGGTTATCTGCTTGGGGCATGACAAGGCTGAAACGAAGGTGCTGAGTAGTGAGTCCTCATCGGGAAGATCTGGGGAGAAATCAACGTCCTGGCTTGTTCGGGTTGCAGGCAAAATTCAGGTGGTTGAGATTGCGGGCTGAGGTCCTGCACTCTTGCTGGCTGTCAGCCGAGGGCCCCTCGGCTCCTAGGGGCCACTCCTCAGTCTTTGCATGGGGAACCCAGTGTCATCAAACCAGCAACAAGGCGGCAAGAATCCCTTGTTTCAGATCTCTCTGCCTTCCACTTCTGCTCCTGCCGAAACAGCCTGAAAGCAGCTCGGGTGATTAGATGAGTTCCACGTGGGTATCTCTTGATCATAAATCCCACCTGGATAACTCCCTAGGATCAGGCGTGGACTCTTTTATTTTTTTTTTTTTAAGATTTTTATTTATCTTTAGAGAGGAAGGGTAGGAGAGAGGGAGAGGGAGAGAAGTATCAATGTACGGTTGCCTCTCATGTGTCCCCTGCTGGGAACTGGCCTGCAACCCAGCCATGTGCCCTGACTGGGAATCGAACCTTTGGTTAGCAGGCCCGCGCTCAATCCACTGAGCTATACCAGCCAGGGCTAGGTGTGGACTCGTGTGGGAATTTTTAGTATTCCATCATCTCCTATGACTGAGCCGGGTGGTTCCAGTTGTAGATATATGAGGTCTGTCCGGAAAATATCCAGCCACGTGCTATGTAAAATGGAGACATTAATTAAAGAAGAAACAAGATACTAGAAACACTGTACCCAGGACAATGAAGCCTCAGTCCCCTTCAAAGTAGGCACCTTGGGACCTCACACAGTTCTCCCAATTGCCATCAGCTGCTCCATCGTATTTTCCTGAATCTCATTGACAGTCTGAAATCTCTTCCCTTTCAAAGGGAATATTCATTTTGAGAAAAGCCACAAGTCACAGAATGCTAAATCTGGGCTGTAGGGGACTGAGTCACCCAGGTGACTTGATGTTTCACCAAAAAGAGACGTGATGCATGAGTGGCCACATATTGTCGTGATGAAGCTGCCAATCACCAGTTGCCCACAGCTGCAGCCTTCTGAATCATCCAAATAGTTTCCGTGGAGGAATGCTCAAGCTTAACGCAAAATTTGATGGAGATTCCTTGCTCTATTGGACCAGTCATTTTGATTGCGATGGCCACACAGTACACAAGCTCACTCAATGGCGTCTACCGCCCCCTCTGACTAGTGCAGTGAAGTCATCATTGTTCACACGTGTGCATTCCGGTCCACTCTTCCTTGGCTGTCAGGTTACATTGATGTTGCACAAACCATTCTCATTATATTAACAATGGATGGACTTTCCCCAGACATACCTTACCAACAAAAATGCATACATATGTTCACCAAAATATAGCACAAGAATGCTAATAGGAGCACTACTCACATTAGCCAAGATCTGGAAATCTTATTCAACAACAATGGGATAAATCATAGAAAACCCTTTGATTGGGTACAGATTTAGGAATGAACACATCAAAGGTACTTAGGGAGACATGAAGGAGTCTCACAAATAGTGCGGAGTAAGCAAGTAACTATGTTTTATCAAAGCAAACTCAGCCCAGAGAGTCATAGAATGCTGCCAAGGGAAGGTACAGCTTTCGCTGCAAAGCATTAGAGAGAGTGACGGGAGAACAGAGGGAACAGAACGGAATTTTAAATTTAAAGAAATAGTATGAACATAAGGAACGTCTGTAAAAATTATAAGCAGATGGGTATGATGCACAGAGAGCAAATGGTGCGGATGGTGGGATAAAGGTACAGCTGCAGCACGGCCAGGGTCAGGACATGGAGCCTCTCGCAAGGGAAGACTGACTTTACTCTGACAGGTGATGGGGCCTTGGTGATGAGGACTTTGAAAGATGAAAGATATGAACGTATTTATATTTGGAATCACAGATGCTGCTAGTGGAAGAGGAAATTAAAAGAGGATAGGATGGAGGAGACTAAACTAGTTAGCAGGGTATTCAAGCTGTACAGGTGAGAGATGATGGGACCTCCAGTTAGCAGGAGTGGAGGGCAGGAGGGACAATATAATGAGCTTGGGTGCTTGTGTCTGCCCCCCTTCCCCCAATCTCTCATTGAAGTCTTAGGTCATGCCCAAATATACCTGCCTACTAATTACAATTGTCGACTATTTCCATGTCTCCCAAAAGGTGAAATTACCAAGTAAATAAGAATTTAGGGTCGAAGTTGAGAAGGTGACTTCTGGTTGTGCAATGTCAGGTATCTCCTGCAGATGGTTTTATTTATTTTTGTTTCTTTGTTCTGAAGTCATCAGGACTATTCCTCATGCATCACACCTGTGAGTAAGGGGATGCCATAAAAAATATATATTCCAAAGCTGAGATGTCTGAGCAAAATCGATGCTTTCCTTCTATGACCTTCACAAAGTCAGCAACTGCAGAGACCTGGGACAGAAATTATTTGGGACTGTCACAGGCAACTGTGACCAGGGGAGCAGCTGTGTCGAGGAAGTTTCCCAAGTCATAAATGTACTACATCTGCTAGAAAAGCCTCGTAAAGCCAATTCCGATGGACACATAACAGGCCGACAGAGGGCCGGTGACATTTGCACAAATGTATTCAGTTTGACTTGTATATGAAAATGGTATAAATGTTCTTCTCTTTTTAAATTTCCATTGTGATTGTTTTGTAAAGACCTCCCCAAGGTTTTAACCCTAATAAGCTTACAAAGAGAATGGAACTGGCTTTTGAAATACAGCATATGTGTTGATGTTATTAATTTTACTGAAATTCTATGTAAATTTAATTGTTGTAACTGTTTTCAATAGAGAAATAAAGAACTACTCTTCTGTTACTCTAATTGACCTAAAGTTCGTTTACAATTATTGTTTGGGCTCAGTTCTTTGGATTTCCCCTTCCATCCCCACTGCACACACGGTCTCTCCCTCTCTCTCTCCTTCTTTCTCTCTTTTTCTTCTCCCCCTTATATTTTGCTAAGAATTATTTGACAACATAAGAACTTTTAATCAGGTAAATATTCAAAATTTTATCTGTACCTAATTTATCCACAACAGGGGAAAACAGCAATGCCTTTTAGCCGAATGTTACTTTCTTGAAAGTTTTAGCTTTTCTCACACCTTCTCATCACGGTTCGAGTTATCTTAAGAAATCGTTTTGTCTAGCTCTCGCTCTGTAAGCAGTTGCATCTGTGAGATGAACCCACGCAGTGCGCTCTCCCCGTCTCAGGCTTTTCTCACTCAGGCAGGTTTGCGATCCACCCCTGTGGCGGTGTATTCATCATCTGTTCCTCCTCAGTGGCGCATTCCACTGGATGACCATCCCATCTATTTATCCACTCTTCTTTTGAGAGACATGTGGCCTGTTTAAATCTGGGCCTATTATTAATAAAGCCACTGTAAATATCCTTCTACAAGTCTTTTCGGGGACATCTGTTTTCATTTCTTTCGGGTAAATTATCAGGAGTAGAGTTACTGGATCATAGGGACAATGAGTTTGCTTTTACAAAAAACATCCAGACCTTTTCCAAAGCAGTATCTCACTGTGGCTTGTGAAAGATTTTAAACTTTGTGTGTGTGTCAAGCCATTTAGTTAAACACTGTTTCTTTTACTAGAAACATTGAAGAAAAATAGAGAATAAAATTCTCCAGCTTCATATCCAAAGATATTTGTTTGAACTGCCTTCTCTAAATATATTCTTTTATTTTTTATTTTATTTTGTGGATAGATTTTTTATTATTGATACAATCACAGGTGCCATTTTAAAATAGTTCTCCTTAATAATTGTTCTTTGCATTGTATTTTTTTTTTAAGTTTTGATCTCTGCCTAGGGGAATTTGATTTCACTAACATTCAGTGAGCTTTTGTGGGAACCTAATAAGGTCTAGAAAATTCCTGCGCTTGATGTTTAAATAGGTAACTAAGTCATAATCCCTGCTCTTAGTGGTCTTAACAGGAGACAGATGTGTAAACAGCTGTGTGTAAATATTATAGATACAATTCTGGTTGTTTATATGTGGCGTAGGGAGGAGAAAAGGAAGGAAGGGTAAAATTTGCGTGGCGGAGTTGAGAAGAGTCAAAAATCTTTGATGGGGAGATACTGGCACTTAATTTTGTATCTAGGACTTTCGGAAGATCTTATGGTGGTTTAAATCCTTTATTACTATTCCTTGTTGTTTTTGTAGTTTCGTGATGGTGTTGATTTTCTTTCTCTGCAGTCCGTACTGTGGAATTCAAGCTGGACAAAAGATGCTCGTGCCAGTCCCCTCGCTGTCTCTTGGAATGTGACTTTCAAAGCCCTGGTTTCCTAGTCGGTGTCTTTGACAAACTCACAACATTGTGAGATTGTGGGGGAAGTATGGAAATTCACTTCCTTAAAACCTAAGCAAATACAAGGCATTGTGAAAATACTGTCAATAATCACAGCACGTACCCTTCTTTTTTCTCTGAAATTTTCTCAGATGCTCTTCAGATCACTTCTGTGCTTACTTAACATAAGCACAAGCGTGTATCTTCTTCACGAAGCATCGCACAATTGCCTCTGGACATATCTGTTTCTTTGGCTCAGAACTCTCCTCTGTCTCCTTATTCCTGTTACTAGTCTCATCTGCCTGGGTCTGCATCGTATCCATGGAGTTATGTTTACCAAACAAAGTATGTTCTAATCTCAGATTCATTTTGTTTGTTATCCTTTACTCTGTTTATTAACATGGAGACACACACACACACACACACAACCAGTTTTATTAATTTCTTATTGTTGTAACAACTTACCACAAACTTAGTGTCTTAAAACTATCCACATTTATAATCTTATAGTTCCAGAGGTTAAAACTTTGAAATAGGTCACACTGGGCCAAATTTGAGCTTTCAGCAGAACTGTGTTCTTTTCTTGGGTCTCTAGAGGAGAATGCATTTCCTCACCTTGTCCAGCTTCTTCAGGCCATCTACATTCCAAGCATCCTGGTGTCTTTCTCCATCTTCAAAGCCAGCAAGGTGGCATGTTCAAATTTCTTTTTGAGTCTGCTCTTCTGCCCACCACACCCACGTTTAAAGAACTCTGGGTACACTGGGGCCACCAGATAATGACGAGTAATCTCTTTATTTTAAAGTCAGCTGATTAGTAACCTTTATTCCTTCTTGCCATGTAATATATAACATATTCACAGGTTCTGGGGATTCAAAACATGGGTATCTTTGGGAGGTAAGTATTATGCCTGCCGTATTGGTATTGATTTTTTTGTGTGTTCATTTGTTTGTTTTTACCTCGTAATGTCCTCATTGGGAACCCTAACCCTCCTTCATTGCTACTAGCCCTTTGCCCCGTCACCGCTTTTGTTCCCCAGAGTCACTTGCTCCCCACATTTTTAGGACTCTTCCCTCTTAGTTTGCAAAGCTCCTTTGGTCAAATGACTTCTCCTCTTAAAGTTTCTTTTGGACAAATGACTCGCTCTCAGAGCTTGAGATACCCTCAGTCCTAAGAAAGACTTTGGGGTTCAGTCTTGCTTTTGTTCCCCCCCCCCGCCGTTCATTTTGGACGTCACCCATTCTCCTTTCTTGTTGAAGTGCCAATGTTTAGTGAAAAATAAAAATAACATTTTTATCACTCCGTGACATTTTCCCACTTCTTTTTAGAGTTCAGAAGTTCTTAATGACCTTTATGGTCTTGACCTATTGTTGGTAGGTGTCAATGATGAGCCTAGGATAAGAAGTAGTGGGTAGCAGACAGAAGTTTTAGTTTAGTGAAAATTTCCTTAAGGTCTCATTCTATTTTTTCAGTCCTGGTAGAGTGTGTATGTGTGTGTTCAGGAAATACTAGTTTCTGTAATAAATAAATAACCCTCAATAACCCTTAGTGTCTCCATATATTAGAATTTTGTATCTCACTAAGAAATAGTTCAGTGTGATTCTTCCTGATTAGGAAGTAACTTTTTTGCATGCGTTAATTCAGGGAGTCAGATTCTTTCCACCTAAGAGCTCTGTCGGTCTCTATTATCTCTCCATACCTTCCCCTCCAAACCCACTGCCCACCGTCAAGATCTTGGTCCTCCATGACACTTGCCCAGAAATTCTCTACTCTCCTCATGTGGATGGAGAGAGACTCATGCCGTGAAGTGGTTTCTGACATGTGGGTTACCTGTACCCCTGCTCTATGGCATGTTACTTAGCATATCATACAGTATAACTCTAATTTTTATTCTCCTCTCCCTTTCCAGTGTTGTCCCATAGAATATTATTAGAGTTTTGTTTTCTTTATATTCTGAAGTTTGGAGTCTCTGTTTCAGGACTGACATGCTAATCTTGTCACTGCAGCAAAGCCTCCTTTTTTTCTCTCTTATTGTTTTCCTATCATTACTCACCTTAAAATAGCTTTCAATCTTATCCAGGCTCTTTAAACTCTCTCATGTTTTTAATATTTTTTGTCTTACTTCATATTGTGTATCTAATACCAGTTTATCCACTCTAAGTCAGATTACAGTAAAAGCATTTTCTTAAGACCTTATCTTTCCTTCCCCAGGCAGAGCAAACAATTTGAATAAACACACGAAGGTTTAGTGACTGCCTCTGGCACGAGACTTTGGAATATTTTCCTGGGCTTCTACGTGGTCAAGACTGATTTCTCAACTATTTCCTGCATAACTCTTTTGGTCAATGACATGCCGCAATTGCTAAAATTGCGTGTGGGTGGTCAATCCCCACACTGACCATTCTTTGGGTTAAAATAAATGAGAAAACAACACTGCAAAATAGTTTAGGTTTTCATCTTCTGGAGTGGAAAACACGAAGTGGAATTGGTTATTATATTGTCTTTCTATTGATGATAAGTAAAAATCTTTCTTTTTTTTATTAAGGATTATACATTGTGTTTTTCTAGATTTGTCTATAAAACTAATCAAAGCTGTGACATACACACTACAAAATCCCAACTTCATTCCCGTCAAATATTTATAGGTGTGGTTGCACAAAATTCTTTGTACAGTGAAACCCTGTTTTAGACCTATTGCAAGGAAGTAGCCCCCATGGTCAAGATCATGGCCTCTGGGGTGGGGAAATTCAACAGGGTTTCTGATCTTGAGTAAGTTTCTTGTCCTCAGGTGCCTCAGTTTTGTCTTCTTTTAAATAGGGTTGTGATGAAGGTTAAATTAAGTAATGTTTCTAAAACAATGCCTGCTGCATGATAAACACTGTTGACTTACTCATTAATTAAATAAACTCAGAATACATTATCAGTTATTTTCTTACTGAGTTCAAGGGCTCAAGTATAACAGGTCATCACTATGATCCCTCTTCATTTAAATTTCTGATGGCTGAAGTCTTAATGAAGCCACTGAAAAACATTAAAACTATTGCACTAGCTAATATGGATTTCTATTTTTTAAGTGTTATATATTCTGACATTGGTTTCAATTATTTAAAAGATCAATGAGTTAGGTAAGAAGCTAACAATTCTATCACTAAATTGTGCAATATTGGAGTAACTAAATTGTTATTAGAACAAATTAATTTTAACACTCTAAGAGACACTCTATTTTAATAATTTCCATGTTTTTCCCCAAAATGAAGTAATTAGGGGAGAACTTGATGGTCCTATGTGTTGGAAATAAAGGATAATATGGAGAAAGAATTAAAATTATAAAAGAGAAATAGTGTGCTATATTCCTCCCTCCCCAGTTTCAGTCTTATCTTTTTCTTTATGGACTTTTATTCTCACCTAATTTAATAATAAAAAGATCAAATACTGTGACTATAAACCTGTGAGCAAACTATACTTGCTACTGTGCTTGATTTTCCCTTTTCTTATCCTTGTCACTCTGTTTTTTGCTATTAATTCTTCATTTACTCTTTAGTTCCAGCTGCTCTAAAACTTACTTTTTCCTGTAAGCAATCGTGTGTGTATGTGTGCATGTGTTGGCTCAAAGGATGTCTTAAAACAAAATTCATAATCTAGAGAAGAAAACTTTTTTTAATTCAGAGTGCTGTGAATTAGCTGTGATTAGCACCACAGCCATGAGTTACAGAATCTTCTGAGTGAAAATAGAAGTAGTTCATTGGTGAAAACTAGAAAAGTCTAATTACTCATGGAGGAAGAACATCTCTTGATCCCAGAGTATTTTGGTTTCTGTGGAAAGATGGGAAGGGAGGGAGGAAGGGAGGAAGGGAGGAAGGAAAGAAAGAAAGAAAGAAAGAAAGAAAGAAAGAAAGAAAGAAAGAAAGAGAGAAAGAAAGAGAGAGAGAGAGAAAGAAAGGAAGAAAGAAAGGAAGGAAGGAAGGAAGGAAGGAAGAAAGAAAGAAAGAAAGAAAGAAAGAAAGAAAGAAAGAAAGAAAGAAAGAAAGAAAGAAAGAAAGAAAGAAAAAGAAAGGAAGAAAGAGAAAGAAAGAAAGGAAGAAAGGAAGAAAGGAAAAGAAAGAGCGAACATCTGTCTCCTGAATGCTAAATGATCATTTTGGGAGTTTGCTTCTCAATTCAGTTCAAAGAACCACAATCCTGCTGAAAAAACAGTTCACTTTTGCATCCAGTAAGTTATTTCCTTCTGCATGTAAGAAAAGGAATTAGTATTGGACATGTCACTTGCGTTCCTTCTTTAGTGTTTCTGTGGGCCTTACTTAATGGCTTCTGTTTTGTAAATGATGATTTCCAGACACTCATCTGTTCCTTGTCCAAGTAGAAGGTGATTTGAAGCTCACTAAATTGCTATCACATTTGTTCTGAAAGAATTTACATCAGAATCTTGAGAAAATCATATTTTATCCACATTGACATTCAGTAAAATTAATTAAAGCAAAGGCATACTTTTTGGGTTTAATAATGCCAGCCCAACAGATGAAATAGACATTAATTTACCAGTAAATTAATGCATTTTTAAAATAATGGCTTAATAACATCTTGTTTGTTTTTAACTATTTAAGAGACCAAAAGCCTCTCTCAAACAATGAATTATCATTTCTCATGGAAAAACTAGAGCCAGTCTGATAGGGGTCTTGAAGGAAAGAAGCAGTGGGCTTGGCCTAAGAGATCTATCCAGGTCCTGCTGCTCCGTAAATCTCAGCTCTGTCAACAGAAGTCTAAGAGAATCTACTCATTCAGTTCATCCCTCGACCAATAGGGTCCAAGTGAACCACACTTGGGACTTAGAGCACGCCCTCCCCAGCACTGCACGTGGAGGGCTCGGTATCCCCCTTGTTCCTTATAACTGTTTTCTGATCGTTCTCCCTTCCTTCTCACCGTGTTCGAGGAAAACAAACACAACAGAAAAACACAAACCCACTGACAAAAAACACAGCCCAAATCTCATGTCAGCAGATTGAACTCTTCTCAATCCTGTGATCTTGACTTTCACCCTATTTAAGCCATTCCCTCCCATGGTCATATTCTCAGCCTAGTCATTACCAATAAGTGCAACCCATTATTATTCCAATTTCATGCATCCTGCACTCTGACTACCACCTCCTACGTTTTCAGCTCATTTCTGCAAACTTTTGAACCCTCTGTTAATGTAGATAAGAAAGTAAACTGAGACAAGTTCAAATTACCAGAAATTGAGATGACTTGGGAATGAATGGCACAGGAACTGCATCAGGAAACTCCTGCTGTAACAAACTACAGGCAAATTCAGAGGTGAATGGTACTTATGGGCAAGGAATACAAAGAGGGGGAAGTCCAGCCAGAGTCTAAGCAGTAGCTTTATTGGCATGAGGATGGGGAGAGATTCTTGGTGGGTGTCCAATGGTCAGGAGATGGCTCGGTCTTCTGTAAATAGGTATTTATAAGAAATCAGCCTGTCAGTTCTTCAGTTTCAGGCTTCTGAGAGCACATGTGTGAGATTCTCCATTTCACATTCTCTGGGTTCATTTTAGATTGAACTACTTTCACACCAGGCACATACGCTATTTATATGTCACTGTTTCATTCATTCATTCATTGTCACTGTCTTCATTCATTTGATATGTTCTTATTCTCCTTAGTAATCTTAAATTCCATTAATTAAATTTCATTAAAATTAGTCTCTTGCACATTTGACTTCTTCATAACTCTTTCCCTTTGCGTTACACATTCGGCAAAACCACAGCCTGGCTAAATCCAACCTTCTGCCCCCTCTCTGCCAGCCTTTGTAGCTTAATCTCGTGGAGAAATACACACCGTGACGAACCTGTTCTATCTCATACAGATGGCCATGAAATTCACAGTGGGCCCTTCATAACTCAGGAAATTATTTCAGTGTCCCCCATACTTTCAGTCTCTTACTGTCTTCGATGACTATTTCTTATCTTCTCATTTCTCTAGACACTCCCAGAACCTCATCCTCTATTCTCACTCCCAGCTGATGATCTTATGTAACTGAGAAAATGGAAGCAACCAGATAAACTGCATTGACCCTGTGACTGTCATCTGCACCCACAGGCTCAGCCTCCCCATTGAGAAATTAACTGCACACCCACTGATCACCATCCCCACTGCTGTCACCACTGAACCCCCATCACCATGTGGATTCCAGCCTAACCTTCCCGACCTCCCTGCTTTTACCTTGGCCTGCCTCCCTTATCTAGTCTCATTACAGAGTGGTCCTCTCTATAATAAGTCATATCATGGAGCTCCCCTGCTCAAATCCTTTCAATCACTCCCTGTTGCCTCCAAGTAAAACCCAACAACCTTATAAAGGCTCACAGGGCACTGTGTTCTCCAACCCCTATCACCCGTCATTTCCTTACCTTTTTTTCCCCTTGGCTCACTTCTCTCCGGCCACTGTTTCCTTCTTTTTGTTCCTGGCACACCCCAGGAGCACCCTAATATTAGGGTTTTGCATTTGCTTTTTCCTCTGCCCAGACTAATCTTTCTTCATGTGGCTGACTGTCTCACCTTCAATCTTTTGCAAATGTCCTTTTCTCGTTGAGAACTTCCTTCACCAACTTATTCAAATTACAACATTCCCATGTCCTTCAGTATTCTTAACACCCTTACCTTGATTTACCTTTATAGCACTCATTGAAGTCTACTTTATTAAATTCTTTAATTTATTGATCATCTTCATTGCTTATTGATAATTTCTACTCACTGAATGCGAGTTTATAAGGATGATGTTATTTTTTTATAGGTGGATTTCAAGAGCTAATAATATTGCACTGGTTCAGACTAGATATGCAAATGTGTTGGATAAATGATAACTTTCATAAAGATTTGATATTAGCATTTGTGAATGAATTTTAATATCAAATTTACATATATATATTTGATGGAACTATTTAGAAGCATTTAAATTGACCATCAGAGATGGAAAATATAAATTGTATGTGAGGTTTCAAGTTGAATATATGCACACATTCATAAACCCAGTAATCAAAAATTTTTAGTGAAGAATTTATTTCATTTCCACAAATAGGCCACTAAGCCTGAGAGAGTGAATAACCCTTTACCTTAAGCTCTCTGGATAATACTTTCCTCTTCAACTAAATTGTTCCATTGTAGAACTGGCCATAAGAATACTTGACTTTGGAGAAACAATTTATATAATCGTCTAAATATGCTACATTGCGCTTTTGGGTGCAGGTACAGGTAAGACTTACCAATATATAATCACATCATAAATCTCATACTAAAGAAGTGCAGCTAGGAAAATAATAGCCTTAAATAAAAGTCACTCATATCTTATTTAGTTGGTTGGTATACATGTAGCATCAAAAATGGTAAGTCAGAAAGTATGTGATAATACTATAGAAAAGAGTTTGGATAAAATGTCAAATTCCATAAGAAATTAGAATTTCTTGATCTTTTCCTCATAAACAGTTTTGAAAATATGACAAAGAATTAAAAAATCAACCCTAAAAATGCTATTTTGAAATAGAATTTGTCCTACATTTTGAAGTTTGTAGAAATGCTGCATGCCTTATTCCCTGTGATTATGTGGTTGGGTTACATCTTGAAGTTGCGTACAACAGTTAGGGCTGATGTGTTAGTGAAGAACGATGCTCCAGAAAATGAAAGGAATGGTGTGCAATAAGAAAACGTATTTCTCTAGAATGTTTTTTAGAAACTTTAGGAACATTGACCTAGAGTTTTAGAACCGTAGATTTTACTATCATGGTGGAGGTTTTGGACAGAGACCAAAGTTCTGGTTACGCTGGAGGAGAATTTTAAAGGGTATTGGATATTTTAACTCCGCTGCTTAACTCAATTTGCAGCCATGAATTCCAGAGCCATGCCCAGGGCCAGAGCCAGAACCCGTGCTTTCTTCTCTCTGTTTTAAGCAAAGCAACCACCCCAGCCCTAAGTGTTGGCAATAGAACAAAGTGGATGGATAAACTGATTTTAAATAACGGTGCCATTTATCGTTACAGAGGCTCGTGAGGCCCCAACGCCACTGGACTAGAAGGAAGCGGAACAGGGATTGTGCCAGAGCCCCCACTGCCGGGTTCCAAGAAGGGAGAGCCCGTGTGATCATTCATCACCGGCCCACTCTCATGCTTGGGCAGGAGGGGAGCGAAGCTCACAGTGGAAGACTCACCTCTCTCCACATGTCCTTTCATCAAGGAACAGGGGTAAAGAATAGGGCAGAGCGTTGACAGGGAGAGGCAGGATGAAATAGGATGGGGAAAAGTGCAGAAATGATAAATACAGATTCTCTGCATGGAAGGGAGTCACTGTTTTCCAGAAAGAACCAGCACACCTCTTCAAGCTACTCCACCCATCCCAGTGTTACCGAGGTTGCTATCTCGACTTAGTGGAAAATGGGTTACCTATGAATGTACGCAGCTCTCTGTCAAGTATTTGTTTATAAAAGACTGATTGACCATCTCAAGGCTCTTCCCTGTTCTCTGGCTGAACCTAAGACATTTACCAGGATTTGGAAAGGAGAGGCATTAAGAATATACAAAAATAAAAGGTGAAAAAGGCAAGCTGAGTTTCTGTGGGCAGACAGTAATAAACCCAGAGTCGAATATTCAAAATGTTTTTCAAGTTTGGAGCATTTGAAAAAATTAAAAATAGATGTAGTTAGTTTTTGCTCTGAATTGACATGTACTTTTGCATTGAAGAAATGTTACTTGTCTTTCTCTTTGAATCTCATAAGATTTTTTTTAATTGTAAATTGATGTTAATCTTTGACTTATAGATTATACCACTAGGATAATAAATTTCATTACATCTTTAGCTTATCTTTGGGATTTCATAATAAAACAAAAATCTAAATACTCGTGAAATCTAATTCATCCTTAGATATGATAATATACATGGAATTTTCTTATACGATTTTAATATTTTGTCTAACCAAGGAAGGAAAACTATTTACTTGAAATCATATATGCATAGTGCTCTTTCTTACTCTTTTGGTTGCTTTCTCCTTCAATTCCAGGAGATGGTTGTAACATTGGTATAATCCCAGACAAAAATGTAGTTTGTTTCTATAATGGTTGTGTCCAAGGCAGTGGGAATAAAAACAGTGTCACCAAAAACAATAGTAGCTAATGTTGGGGAAATTGGAAAGCAATTTACATGCATCGTATCCTTTAACATTCCAAACCAGCTTCTGAGAGCTACATACTAATTTTACTGGTTGCTATAGCTGATAGATTTGAGATTTAGCAAAGTTTTTAATTATAAAGTATTTAGTAGTGAAGTTGGAACCATATCTTGAATCTTTTTTATACCAAAATTGATTTTTTAAAACCTTCATATTATATTGTGAGGGGATTAAAACAGATTGTGAGTTCCACAAAGGATGAATGCAGTTTCTCATGGATTAAATGAAACTGAAGAAACAGAGACCAAACAAAGCTGTTAGGTATCAGATTAACTTCCATTTACCTGCCATCATGCTATGTCAGGGGATAATAGTTTGGAACTCACATTTAGAGTGAAAAGTAAGGAAATGAATCAGAACCCCAACTCTGGACTTCTTCCTTTGCAGCAGAATAAAGCAAGTGAAGGCAAATTTCCTTCTTACTCCCCTCTGCCACAGAGCAAGTTAGCATTCCTTGCACCTTTTTCTCCAGTGGCCAGAATAGTAGGCTTGGAGATGGAATTCACTGTGACATTTCTGAAATCTCAAAACATTCACTTCGACAAGCACACAATCAGAGTTTACAGGAGGAACTTCTCTATGTAAACATACTGTTGCAATTTAGCAGTTATCAATATTTTTATCCATGTGTCATAAGGAATTTAAAGACTTGCTCAAGCTATGAAATTATTTTTGAGCCAGTGATATGAACCAGAAGAAAAATCAGTATCTTCTTCACCAACATCTTCTGTGTCATGATAGATTCTTCATAATTGTGTATCATGTGCCTTTAACGTCTAAGTACCATCGTGTGAAAAGGATATGCTAAAGCTATAGCTTTCAGGCGAATGATGAAAGATAAACAGGAGCTGAGACAGAAAGTTTGTTCAAAATGTAATGGAAAATAAGCCACGTTAGAAAGAAAAGATGAAGACTCAAACTCCTTCCGTCAGTTAGCCCTAACTTGGGTTAGAGTTCTTCATCACATGTCTTACGAAGTATTTGTACATTTTCAGGCATGTTTAGAATACATGGATTAAACGTATGTAAGAGGCATGTGAAAGAAATCCCACGGGAAGTTTCCTTAGCAGCTTGTGGCTGAGAATGCAAACCCAAGGGTTTATCCCTTCGCTTGGTGTGCAGCTTGCTGAGGGCACACCGTGCCCCTGCCATGGTGCTAAGCGAGGGGCATCTATGAGTGCAGCGCAAGCACGAGTCGCCCTTGAAGAGTCTGCAGTCTGGTGGCTGAGAGCACAGCACGTAGAAAAGCCCGCGAAAGCACTGTGTAACTGCGTAACTGCAATAGTGCAGGCGAGCAAGGACAAGGGTGACTGAGGAGCCTAACAATGGAGCGGGAAGAGTCAGGAAGATATAGTGAGTTTTGAGGAAGAAACTCACTGAAGAAGAGGCTGTATGGAGACAACTTGAAACTGTGTGGTTTTATGAACCAGTGTCACCTGAATAAATTTTTTTTAAAAAATGAACTAAATAAAAACATATTAAAAATGTAAGTTCAAGGAGAGGGAGCTATAGCATTCCAGGAAGGGGAGAAAATAAACAGGTATAAAAAGTCCTGAGGAGAGAAAGTGCTGGAAGAAGGCCAGAGTTCATCTTTTGGAATGAGCGTTTTTGATTTCTTCAGATAAGTGCCCAGAAGTGAAGTTTCTGGGTTGTACGGTAGCTCTATTCTTAATTTTTTAAGGAACCACACACTGTTTTCCAGAGTGGCTGCACCGGTTTGCAATCCCACGAAGAGCGCATACCTTACCTCCACTTCTTGCTAACTCTTGTTCTTTGTTGATTTATTGATGATAGCCATTTTGACAGGTGTGAAGTGATACTTCACTGTGGTTTTGATTTTTATTTCCTTGATGAGTAGTGATGCTGACCATCTTTTCATGTGTCTGTTGGGTATCTGTATGTATGTCTTCTTTGAAAAAATATCTATTCTGGTCCTCCGTTCATTTATTTATTTTTATTTCCCCAACATTTTATTATGAGAATTTCAAATATATAGAAAAGTTTAAAGAATTGAATATTGTACAATGTTGTACAATTATACATCATCTGCCCAGCTTTTATTGGATTCTTTGCTTCTTTTTTTATGTTGAGTTGCATGAGTTCTTTATATTGTGTATATCAACCTTATCAGAAGTATCGTTTGCAAACATCTTTTCCCTTTCACTAGGTTGTCTTTTTGATTTCTCAGTGATTTTCCCTGACATACAAAGGTGTTTAGTTTGAGGTAGATATATGCATTATGTTCATTGAAGCAGATAAAGGCAAATACCATGTGATTTCACTCATAGGTGAAATCTAAAAACAGACAAAACTAATTAGCAAACAAAACAAAAAGTTCACATTGCAAGTTATGAAATAAGTCACGGGGATGGCAAGCACACATTGGTGATATCATCAATAATATTGTAATAACTTTGTATGGTGATAGATGGTTATGAGACGTATCATGGTGCTCACTTTAAAATATATTGAATATATAAATGCAATAGCTATGTTGTATACCTGAAAGTAATATAATATTGTATGTTGACTATAATTTAAAAAAATAAAAGAAGGCCAGTAATGTTAAAGTTCAAAGACCAAAGACCAAGGTCACTAGAGAAGGAATAAAGGTGGAGAGGAAGCTGAGATATGTCATGCAGGGTCTTGGAGACCATGGTATGAATTTTGAACAAACTGAAAGCAGGAGAGTAAAGAAGTTCAATTTATATTTTAAAAATATCTTTCAATCTGCTACATATGAAAAGGGGACTGAAGGGAAACACAGTTGGAAGGAAAATGTTTGGACTGCTTTTGTAGAGGTCTAGCTAAGCAAAGGGAATAATTAGAGGAAGAATGGGGGGAAATGAAAATCAATTTGAGATACATTGGTTAATGCATTACATGTGGGAGGCAAGAAAAGAGAAGGTGTGAAAAGGTTCAGGAAAAATGTAGGCAACCAGAACCGTACTATACTGTTCTGTATCTTCATAGTATTTGGGTACATAGGCACATGCATTGTCCATTTTTGCATTTTTATAGCGAAAGAAAAAAACTATAAACTGACATTGGACACCAGTTAACTATATATAGTGAAGCATTTAGGGGCAAGTATACTGATGTTTGCCATTTAGTTTGAAATACTTATAAAACCATATGGATTGATGGAAAACTAGAAGGTTGACTAGATGAATAGATGCATGATAAAATAAACACAGTAAATAGCAATTATCTTGCTGAAACGTCATATAGCTGGCGATAATGGTGCTTGCAAATATGTATTAAAACATTAAAATGTATATTTCTTTGATCTACTTATTCTACTTCAAGAAAAGTCTTGTGAAATAATCAGAAATACATACAAAGGTTTATTATATAATGCTTAAAGATAGTGAAAAATAAACATAAAGATCTATAAGTAAGGACATGGATTAAGTATATTACAGTATACCTATATGGTTAAATTCCATTATTTTCAGTATCATTCTGTGGGAGGAAATTTAAGCAATTGTGAAAAAAAATTCAAGGTATATTGCTAAGTGGAAAAATAACTGTAATATATGACCTATATTTTGTAAATGTATCGTATAAACGATATTTGAAATGCCATTAGATAGTTTACCAACATGTTAAGAATTATTAAGTTATAAATTATTAAGGACTCTATTACTTACATTTTCTACAATATTAAATATTTTTCCACTTTCTTAGTAAAAATGAAAATGTAATCTTAAAAGTGTTTTACCATAAGTTATTTAATATCTTAGTGTCTTAACATCTTGATGTCTTATCTTAGACACCAAGATGAGCAATATTTATCTATTATAGAAGCAGTCACACGAAAATGGAGAGGTAGATTACAGCTTAGAACTTTGACAATTATTTAGAATATTAAATGGGAACTTACTAATTTTTGGCTACATCCCACTCCTAGTTATATGTAGTATGGGGAAGCAAAGTCTCCATGAGGTTTGAGAAGTAGCCAAGGGAGCTGCTGCCAGAGAAAGAAGCCAAGAAGGCTGTTGGCTGACATTTCAAATCCCGAAGCAAGGACAGGAAAATCACTATTTTGCGTAGGACAAGTCTTGGTGTGCTGGAGAAAATTGTTTGTATTTTTTTCCTATGTTGTTGGGTTTTTTTTCTTTTGTTTTAGTTTTCATTTTGGTTTCTTCGGTTAAGGTAATGGAAGTTCTATGATACACTGACTTTCTGATACCACTAATTAACCTTTGACTAAAAAATGGTAGATTTTTTCCCCCTGTGTTTAACATATGCCCTCCAAGTCTCAGGCTTCCTAAAACCTTTATCAGGAACCTCAAGTGGTGAGAAACACAATTTAGGTAAGTTCTGTTAGATCACTTTCTGGATAGCTAAACCAAAAAGAAACAAACAAAAACAAAACAAAACAAAAAATAACATAAAAAGACACTAAGTTATCCATTGACACCAGGTTTAATAATGCTCAGATTTACATTTAGTTGTGTGCTATTTGATACTTAAAAGTTTTTCATTGGTATCAGAATGGGTTGTTTTCTAATGTATTCAACAACAGGATAAAAATCAGGAATTAAACTTCTGGCCAAGATGGAGGCATAGGTAGATACACTTTGACTCCTCGCACAACCAAAAGAAGTCCGACAATAAATTTAAAAACAAAAAGCAACAACAACCAAGGAGTTAAAGTAACATTCATCCAGGCTGGTAGGAGGGGTGGAAATGGGCAGCCAGTGGGGAGAGGACTTGAGGCAAGGCTGGTGGACAGGGGTGGGCAAGGTGGCACTGGCAGAGGGGGTGGCTCCATATTTGCACGCAGATAAATCAGGAGGAACAACTGGGGAGCCAGACACACTGCACAACCCAGGGCTCCAGTGCAGGGAAATAAAGCCTCAAAACGTCTGACTGAAAACACCTGTGGGGGTGGAGGCAGCAGTGGGAGAGACTCCCAGCCTCACAGGAGAGTTCATTGGAGAGGCCCACAGGGTCCTAGAACGTACACAAACCCACCCCCCCAGGAATCAGCACCAAAAGATTCCCAATTTGCTCTGTGGGTAGTGGCGGAAGTGACTGAAAGCCAGCAGAGAGCTGAACAAGCAGCATTGTTCCCTCTCGGACCCCTCCTCTACATATAGCACAACGATACAGCAATGTGGGTACCCCACCCTGGCAAATACCTAAGGCTCCACATCTTACTATGAAATGGGTGTGCCCAGACAAAAAATGGCCCAAGTGAAAGAAGAGATCAAAGCTCCAGAAAAAATATAACTTGGCAATGAAGACATAGCCAACATATCAGATGCAGAGTTCAGAACAGTGGTGATCAGGATGTTCACAGAATTGGTTGCGTGTGTTGCAAAATAGAGGAAAAAGTGAAGGCCATGAAAAGTGAAATAAAGGAAAATATATAAGGAACCAACAGTGATGGGAAGGAAACCAGGACTCAAATCAACAGTTTGGAGCAGAAGGAAGAAAGAAACATTCAACCAGAACAGAATGAAGAGACAAGAATTCAGGAAAATGAGGAGAGGCTTAGGAACCTCAGAAACAACTTTAAACATCCCAACATCTGAATCATAGGGGTGCCAGAACAGAAGAGGAAGAACAAGGAATGGAAAACTTATTTGAACAAATAGTGAAGGAGAACTTCCCCAATCTGGCAAAGGAAATAGACTTCCAGGAAGTCCAGGAAGCTCAGAGAGTCCCAAAGAAGTTGGACCCAAGGAGGAACACACCAAGGTACATCATAATTACATTATTTAAGATGAAAGATGAGAGAATCTTCAAAGCAGCAAGAAAAAAGGAGACAGTTACCTACAAAGGAGTCCCCATAAGACTATCAGTTGATTTCTCAAAAGAAACCTTGCAGGCAAGAAGGGGCTAGAAAGAAGTATTTCAAGTCATGAAATGCAAGGACCTACATCCAAGATTCCTCTATCCAGCAAAGCTATCATTTAGAATGGAAGGGCAGATGAAGTACTTCCCAGATAAGGTCAAATTCAAGGAGTTCATCATTACCAAGCCCTTATTATATGAAATATTAAAGGGACTTATCTAAGAAAAAGAAGATCAAAAATATAAACAGTAAAATGACAGCAAACTCACAACTATCAACAACTGAAACTAAAAAAAAAAAAAAAAAACAAAAAAAAAACAAAAACAAAACCCAAAACCAAAAATGAACTAAACAAACAACCCAGAAAAGACTCACAGAAATAGAGATCAAATGGAGGGTTATCAGCAGGGAGGGGGAAGGAGGAGAATGGGGGAAAAGGTACAGGGAATAAGAAACACAAACAGTAAGTACAAAATAGACAGGGGGAGGTTAAGAATATCGTAGGGAATGTAGAAGCCAATGTAGAAGAGTAAAAAATGTTTTAAAACCTTAATAAGAATGACATTAGCCAAGATTAAAATGAAGAAGAGAATTCTAGAAGCAGCAAGAGATAAGGGGACAGTCACTTACAAAGGAGTTCTCATGAGACTGTCAGCTGATTTCTCCAAAGAGACCTTACAGGTAAGAAGGGGCTGGAAAGAAGTATTCCAAGTCATGAAAGGCAAGGACCTACATCCAAGATTGCTCTATCCAGCAAAGCTGTCATTTAGAATGGAAGGACAGATAAAGCGCTTCTCAGATAAGGTCAAGTTCAAGGAGTTCATCAACACCAAGCTCTTATTATATGAAATGTTAAAGGGACTTATCTAAGAAAAAGATGATCAAAAATATGACAGTGAAAAGACAGCAAACTCACAGCTATTAAGAACCACACCTAAAACAAAAGCAAACTAAGCAAACAGCTAGAACAGGAAGAGAACCACAGAAATAGAGATCATATGGAGGGTTAGCAACAGGGGATTGGGAGGAGGAGAGAGGGGGAAAAGGGACAGAGAATAAGTAGCATAGATGGTAGGTAGAAAATAGACAAGGGGAGGGCAAGAATAGTGTGGGAAATGTAGAAGCTAAAGAACTTATGACACATGGACATGAACTAAAGGGGGAATATGGGTGGGAGAGGGTGTGCAGGGTGGGGGGAATGATGGGGGAGAAATGGGACAACTGTAATAGCATAATCAATAAAATATATTTTTAAAAAATGAATGGTTAAAATAATTGGGGCCATTCATCTAGAAAAGACAAATAATTGAAGACTTGCTGACTCCAAATATTTGGAAGTGTCTCATAAGAGAAAGAAATATTTGCCTCATATGGCTCAGAGTTTAAAACTGGTATAAATGGGTCTGTGGAAATTGAATATTTCTTAACATAGAGAGAAATTTTACATGATCTAGACATTGCAAAGCACTTTCAGAGTTAACACTTCCATGTCCTTAGAGGTATACCGGCACAGGATGGAGGACTGACTGCCAAGGGTTCAAACATTAGGCAGAAGACATAAGGCTCATAACGGATGATCACTGCTCAGGGATGAAGGTTTGTCAGTGTGCAAGAGGCGAGCAAAGGTGCGAAGGTGGAGTCATGTACGTATTCCATCAAAGTGATGTCAGGGACATAACAGGAAAACTTCTACATCAGAGTCAGTATTAGTACCAGAATCAGGGAACTACTGGATATATGATGTGGACACCGGCTAGCAGCGTCTGCGTCATTATGGATGAAATAAAAACATACACACGGACGACTGAGCTCAGGGGAGGAAAAAGGATGACAGCCTGGCTTTTCTCTTAAGGGGAGCAAAAGCTGTGGCCTCCGCCATGACAGGCTTTTATTTTATTTCTGCTTACATTACAAGAAGGTCCTCACTCACTATCCCCAGTTACAACAAAAGGAGCCAATGCCCCTAATCACATCACAGAAGAAGGATATTAGCAAATGAAAAGGCAAAAGTGGTTGAGCCTGTTACACTCCTCCCTGCAAGGTTTAGCACTTACAGGGTGAGGGAGTTTTAACAAGAAGCAAGTCTCAAAAGCAGCCTAGGTATATTGCAAACCTGATTTCCCATGAGAGAACCTATCTTTGGGTATGGGTCCTGTGCATCCCCGAGTGGGAGCTGGGCCCACGCCACGCAGAAGGGTCTGCCACAGATGGAATAGCAGCATGCTACTCAGAAAGAGAATCATGCGGACTCTTATGAGACCATTAAGAAATGTGGGGACCCTGCTTCCCAAATGGAGCCTTTCATCCCAAAGACTATATTGGCTATCACCTGATGCTTCCAGAAAAACATTTTGTTACTCGTTTCCAATGTTAGACAGAATAGATAACACACTTTACCAAACACAAGAGATATAAGCCTCCCTTCTGCCTCTAGGTCTCCCAGTTCCAAGGAGAGGAAGCAGGGGTCCTCCATGGTTTAAGGAAGTACCAGGAAGTTTTTCTGGAATTCTTTACAAGCTGCGATGGAGGGATTCTGGACAGAGAAACAGGGATCCCTGAGTCTGAAGGAAAGTTTCTGGATGTGTGGGCTGCCAAGATCCTCCCAGCCTGCCCTCAGCCAGGCCCATGTTGGGGGTTTGGTGTTAGGTGGTCTCTAGACCTCCTGTGAGTCATCGTTTGCCCTTCTTGTAGGATCTCCTTGGAAGAGCATTGTCCCTTTAGCCCCCCTGTATCTGAAAATTCATCTAGAACATACTTTTTGCACCAAATATTCCTGGGAAATACAACCCGGCAAGAACTCCATGCCATTGTGGGAGTGAATTGACTTCTCTTTTACCCGAGAGCACGTATTGGTCCCTGTGAAGAAAAGGAAGTCACTAAGGGGGAAGGCACGTGGAAGGGGAGTGTGTGGAGGATGGTTTCCTGGTCAGGACGTGTGGGAGAGTCATCTGCTGCAAGAGGGCTGTTGTGTCCCCTCTGCCTGGGACCGCTGTGGGTAGATTCTGTCCTTATTTTATAAAAGTTGTCCCGAGTCTGCACAGATTATGAACCCTTTGATCTGCTCCAACTACAAGGGCACATGGTGCCCTATTTCAGCCGCCAAGTTTGTGTTCTTCTGGGAACCACACTTAATAGCTTGGCAGCATCCATGCTAAACCAAGCAGAGAGAGATTTCCCAGTTTTATGAAACACCCACAGAAGTCAACATTCTGTTTTATAGCATCCGTTCACCAAGAAACAGAGTAATAAAAACAACATTGGAAGGACTTGAAAGTACTCAAGATATTTTACTCTGGCATCTAGTACAATTTCAAAAAAACATTCTGTGGTCTAGTTAATAAAATGAACAGGAAAATAAGTATTTATTGAACGGCTATCATGTTCTCTGAAATTTAAAGAAAATACAGTGTGCCTATAGAAAATTGACCCCACTCTAAAAAGCTAGCAATTTGTTGGATAAGAAAAAACAAGCATATCAAAAAACTTAATTATACCCAAAGCAGTGCAGATGAAGGACACTGTTTCTTATTTTTCTTTAATACCTGACAGTTATTTTCTAAAATACATCTTAAATCTGTTCTTGTTTTTTCTTATTGGAAGTCACCAATCATCTTCTGCCTGAAACTCTTCCTTTTAACTGGCTCCTCCATTTGTATCTACGCCTTCTTCCAAGCAAATCTTCATGTAGTAAACTAATCATTTGAAGCAAATCCAGTGATGCCATCTGCATAAACCCCTTCAAGGGACTTTCATGACCCCTTAAACCAGCCACAATCCTCACCAAGCTGCAAGGCCCAGCATGAGGCAGCCTTGCTCATTCCTCCAACCTCTTCTTGGGCATGGACATGATCTGTGTTATGTCCCTCTTCCTAAAATCCACTCCTCACACACCCACCCTCCCCATCCTGGAGCCTGGCCCCTTCCATTGTTTGGACTCGAGCCACCTTCAGAGGGTACTTCCTTGAACCCTCTGACTTTAGTCCCCCTCTACGCTGCTCTGCCTCAGCTCCCCATTTCATTCTTAGGACATATTCGGCTTTTAATTTTTGCCTATTTTTTAAAACCAACTTGCATGCTTGGTGTGTAGCCTGTCCCTGACCCCACTTTCAGTCTGCGTTACTCTTACCCATGTTGCTCTCAGCCTGAGCACCGGCTTTGGCGTGAGCGCTTACTGCATTTTTGTTGGATGTGTTGCTGAATAAATGAAGGCTCCATTTTTAAAAGCAGACTAGTGTTTTGTTACCTGCATAGCACTTCATATAACTACACACCAGGCAATGAAGTCGGGATAAAAAGAACTGGACCACGAGTTTCATCATCAGTGAAAGAGACGTTAAACAAACTGAGGTTTGTTGTTAAAGATTCAACCTGCTCCATTTGTGAAGCGGCAGTTTGGAAGCACCGACAAAGGCCGTTTTGCTATTAACCAAGTTGAAGAAAGGGAAAGGCTTCCACAGGCTGGCGGATTCAGGGACAGTTAAGGTAGGGGAAAGCACTTGGGGTAAATTCTTGCAGGAAAGGTGGGATTTGGGTTGGAATGGAAGGGTTAAGAAGAAATAATGAACGACCATGCAAAACCATAGATTAAAGAAAACCAGGATTATGTTACTTGATGGGCACTTAGGAATCCTAACTTCCTGGCTTTAAAAAAAAGACATAAAATTCCATGGAATTAGAATTCTGGAGACTCTGGTCACCCACTTCATTATCCTGGTTTATTCTAAAGCAGTTCTTTGTTTTTCTTAAAGTGTTTCACAGAGTGTGCCTCCCTTTGACAAAACCATGAAAAAGGAAGAAATCTGAATATTTTACTCTGTGACCTGTCTTGAGATTTGGGTTTTATTATAGATCATGTAATGCTTTTGTCCTTATTCGTTTTATTATAGAGTCGGTGACATTGCAGAACACACTTCCATCTGACATTAACTGGCTGCCACGGAGGCCCGTTTACCACCCAGGGCTCTCTTGTAATGAAACCAAGTGGGAGGAAAGGCATGTCTGGCTTTATTATTTGGTTAAGCCTCCTTAGGGAAAGAACTTTCTGCACTCCCACTTTGTGCATCTTGAGAAGAGATTACCCTGAGGGCAGGCGTATCAGAACTAGTCTTCAGTGTATCGGACTTTCCTATGTACCACTTCAGCTTCTACTTGCCCCACCTCTTCCTCCAGCCACTGCTACAAAAACCAGTTCACTGAACCTTGGCCTACTTTCACCCAGGTAAGCACCTTGCTCTGACTCACCCCAGAGTTCTGCTTCCACAATGGGGCTTGTCCTGTGCTGCAGGCATGTTTGGGTCCTGATGCAGGTGTGCAAGAAGGTTGGAGAGTTAATGCCCATGAACCATCCTTGACCAGTGGGGCCAGGTACTAACAGATAAGTACTTGTTCCTTTGTCCCCCGAGTGGACAGCTCTGAGGCATATGTCATATGTTTCCTGTTAAAGTCACGCTGGATCAAGCATCAGTCACCTGCAGTGGATGATGAGGGAATTTCTTGTATTGGTTTTTCCTTCTCTCTTCCGCTTTTCATCTTGTCTCCTTCCCTAGTGAACTAACTGCAAACAAGCCTGTATCCCAGGCTCCCCTTTGGGGAATCCAAAGCTAAAGCATCCCTTAAAACAGCAGGAATGATTCAAATGGCAGGATGTTCACAGTTCGCAAAAATGCCTCTAATCCAAATAGCTGATGCAAGACAATTCACAGTTTAACACATCCCCGTTGTAAACCCTAGGCTTTGTTACAGAAATAAATACTTCGGGTGGGGGGGGTTGGGGGGTGGGGGGAGGCGGGGGGGGGGGTGGCTATTGGGGTGAGGAGCTGGAGCCAGGTTGGCCAGACGGGGAGCAAAGTACTCAGCAGAGAAAGCAGGCAAGTTCGGGCTCTTAAATGATCAACGACCTCCCAAGGACTGTGGGCTGAAATGCTAAGAGAAACAACGAGAAACGGGGCGATCTGATGCTGAACGCAGTCTCTACGTGTGGTCCGATCTCGCCTGGCGTCTGCAAAGGTGTGGGACTCTGAGGGCCGGCACCCTGCTGCTTCTTGATGTGGCCTTTATTTATTTACTTATTTACAACGTGACATGCTTTAATAATTTGACAAATGCCTAAAACTAATCTCTCCAGGGCAATCAACAGCAAGCCTGCCTTTTCGATACAGGCCATGGGCTGTGAATTATTGAGCCGTTGTAGTAAAACATTACCCGCTTTATTCATAGAAAAGGGTAAAACCTAGGCTGATCCACTCGAGTACTTTGAACTCTTTGCCGGGCCCTGCTGAGCCTGCGTAGAATCACACAGCTAAAAAGGGCTCCAAGGAGCTTGCTAATAAGGAAGCAGGACTCTGGTTGGGGTGTGGGGAGGTGGGGAGGGTCTGTGACCGTCCTGACTAAGAGCAGGAAGCAAGGTCTCTCTGCCTTCCAAATCAGCCTGTTACCGTGTCTCTGGCTTGGGTACCTTCTCAAACGGGAAAATGAGCAAGGTTAGCATAATACCCTGTCTTCCTTTGAGAATTTGTTGTTTTTCTTATTTCATAAAAATCTTTGCTTTTTGTTCCCTTCAAAGGCCTGTTCTTTCCTCTACTTGCTATTCCTGTTTGATAAAAATAAAAGGGTTTTTTTTTTTTTTTAGCACACATATGTACCTAATCACCCAAAGTACTTGTGCCATCCACTCTGTTCTCTTTAAACACTGCCAAGCTCTCAGGTTTCCAAACAGCTGAGAAAGTTAGCACTTAGCACATGCTCTGATCCCAGCCACCCCACAAGCCTTGGGCTCTGCTATGATTTAATATTAAGGAGAACCCCTTGCCGGGCTCCTAGGGACTTGAGATTTTAAGAGGCTTGCTTCTGCCTCCTTCATGTTAAGTTAATTGCTTTTTTTAAAATATTGTTTAAATTTCTTTATTTTTGTTATTACTTTTAAAAAACATCTTGATCTTCAGAGCACTGCGAGTGCCTCTCGCAGTTCACGTTTCCCTAGGTAAAGCTGATATTTTAAAATATTTTTGTTAAATGGGTGTAAGCAAATTTAATACATTCCCATTTGTGGGAAACTGCTATTAATATTACATAGCTAGTTAACCTAAGGGGCTCCAACAGTTTAAAGCTCACATAAATATTAACTTCAATCCCTTATGTCTAGGATTTCCCCATGTTAGTTTAACCCACAGAGCCCAACAAGTTGACTCCCCTGAGGCAAATCCTCAGGAGTCCTGTTCAGCTTCGAAATCCATCCGGAGCTCCTGAGTCATTTCTTAGGCTCTCACTTTGCTTGGCTCACTGATGCTGTTCTGTCGTTTCTGTTGTTTTGTTCCCATCTCACAAACGTGTGTGAAGTGCATGAGAATATCAATTTGTATATTTACCACCAACAGTTTTCTTTTGATCTCTAAGTCCATTTTCACTAATCCAAGTAAAATTCCAACTTTCAGTATGAAAATATTTTACAAAAGTTCTTTCCAAATCGAAGTATTAGGAGAGCCTGAAATGAGTTGAGCAGCAGGTCACTTTTGATTGCTTTCTAAACAGAGAACTTCAGATCTGTGAATGCCTTAAATCCAGAGTTTACTAAAACAGATGAATATTCAAGTACTCGATAGAAGCTTGCTGACAACTGTGGGAAATATGCTAAAGGAAAACAAAGACCATGTAAAACATGTTATTTTCTTATCAGTTCCTGATGAATGATTGAGTCCAAAAGCACTCCCAAGTCCTGTCTCCCAGCCTTTCTTTATGGAAGTAGCTGCAGACTGATTTCCCCAGCCTCCTTTGCTTTCCTAATAAAAGAGACTCTTAATTGGCGTTGACACTCTGTCCTTTAGCCCGTCCACAATGAAGAAAGGTCTCACTCCAGACGTTTTGTAACGTAAAACAATTGAGCTCCATCCGCCTAATCCGGTATCGTTGGGTTTCTCTTGCAGTGTGCATTTAAATACATCTGAACTGCTACGTCTTCCTTTTAAAGATATACCCACCAGGACCCGGGTTATGCCCCGAGGATCATTGTCCTCCACAACCTTCTGTGCCAACGGAAGCTTCAGGCAACCATAACAGCTTAATAACAGAACAGAAGCATTCTTTTCTCCAAGTATTCTGTAATGAGTGAATGTTACTTGATCCAAGTGGCATTAATTAGGTTTGTACTAATTAGGTTGAAGAAGCAGTACAGAGATTTTATTCATTAATAATTAAGCCTTTTGTTTGTTTGTTTGTTTTCACTCCAATGCAATTCTTCTAAGCTTGAGGGGTAGTTCTTTGAATGTTGGGGAATGCTAAAAAAATAATTACCCTTAATTATGTTGGCAGTTAGAAACCAATGTGGAGTTATAAATTTAAATCAGGACACTCTAATTGAGACAGCTGGCAACCTCAGTTCTCACTGTCTGTCGTACCGATCTCAGACCGATTTCTCTCCTTTTCCCCTGATTTGGATACAAGTGACATGAGAGCTAGCTTGAAGTTCTTGGGGAAAAATGGAAAACTTTTACACAGAGGCAAATAGTTACCACTGTTTACCATTAGTCAGTAGAAAGGGGAGGTGTGATGGAAACTAGAAATCTAGTGATTATTGCCCAGAGGAGCACGGAATTCTTCTAGAACTACCCATTAAAGTGACATGCTTGACTCTGTTACTGGAACTTTTCTTTTTATCCATCCAGATGAGGGGTCGCTCACTGATCTAGTGAATGGGTGATAGTGTGGGAGACAGGCGTTAAATTAGCACATCGTCCAAAGGTCAGGTAGGCTGAGTGGATTGCTTTGCCTGCTCATCCTTCCCTTTAATTAATGCTAATGTAGAGACCAAAGAAATTGAGAAGGTACATCTGCATGGGGCCCTTCCATACCAGGGGTCCACTCCAGGGGTAAGGGGATCCTTGGCATAGGACTTACTGTATTCAATGCCACAGAGATATCTTTCCTTTCAAAAGCATTCTGAATCAAACCATGAATCCATATAAATGATTTAGGTAGAATCTATATTTAAAAAATGTTTCTGTCTCTAGGCTTAATGAGCTTTTGAAGGTAAATGAAGGAAAAGTAATCTTAGGAATAATGTAAGAGACAGAGAGAAAGCTCCAGGTGAAGTTTTCTATCTCCATTGGGGAAGAATTATTTAAAAAAACACAATAAAAACAAAAACCCAAAGGATTTTATTATTCTTATCCCCTTCCCTGTTTTTTTTTTTTTAATTTATAAATTTTCAGACCTCTCCTTTGAATTGGAAGAATGAACCAAAGTGGAATTTCCTTTTTCTCCAGGAGAAAAAGCAACACTCCTACATAAGTATATGCATTTCTTAGAGCTGCTATTACAAGTTTTTGTCTCACAGGTCTGGAGGCCGGAAGTCTGAGGTCCAAGTGTCAGCTGACTGGTTCCTGCTGCAGCTGTGAGGAGAATCTGTTCCATGCCTCTCACCCAGTTTTTTTTTTGGGGGGGGGGGGGTTGGTGTTCTGGCAATCTTTGGTATTCCTTGACTTGTAGATGCCTCATCCTGATTTCACACGTTATCCTCACATGGCATTATCCCTAGCTGTGTTTTATCACTGTGTCCAAACTTCCTTTTTTTATAAGGATATAGTCACATAGGCTTAGGGTCCACCCAGCTGTCCTCCACTTGATCACACGGAAATAACCTACTTCCAAATAAGGTCACAACCATAGGTACTAGGAGTTAGATGTCGCACCTTTTGGAAAACACAATTCAACCCATAACATTAGATGGACTGAACTTGACTGAGGGTTTTAACAAAACCTCAACAGAACAAATTAAGTTCAGCTCCTCCAATGTAGACTGTGCGCAGGTCCAGATAATCTCTCAGTCTTACACCCTTGGACTTGAGTGAAGTGCTTCAAAGGTAACATTTATCCTTTGATTCCATGTTCAGTGTCTTATAAGGAAGTCAAAGAGTCAAGGAGAGATCATCAAAACTAAAACACAGTGACAAGAATGTCTGGGTGAGCAAGATGAAACGAGCTGTCAGTGCAAACAAGCAAACTTTTCCCAGCAAGGACAGGCAGCATATCAAGCAAAAGGCAGACAGAGAACAGTCTAAAAGACAAGACAAATGAAACGCCATTTAAAAAAAATCTTGCATGAGTGCTACGTATTAAAGGAGAATTCAGAGAAGACATGAATATTGAAGGAAAAGTACTCAGATAATTATTAAAAGTAGCAGAGTGACATTAAAAGCAATATTGCAGAAGGAAATTAAGAATTAAAATGGCATTATTGCAAACCAATGAATTTAACAGAAATAGCATCAAAAGAATAGACGAGAAAAATTTTAATTACTTATTGGGGGAAAAGATCATTGCAATAAATGTAGAGAAAACAGGAAGTAGATAGAAACAAATGAAACTAATTAAGAGGAAAATACAGAAATGAAGGACAAAGACTATCTAAACAAAAACATAATTGGTATCCTTTAAAACCATTCAGAGAAATAAAAGTTTAAACTTGTCCTGAAATGGATCTACATGTCATAGGGCACACATAGTTATAGGAAAAAAGACAAATATATGTTGAGGCTAAGACATAGCTTAATTTATTTAAGTAATAGATGGGAAATTGAGTAGCCTATAAGGAGGGGATATCAGGGTAGCTTTAGACAGCTTTCCCCAATCCTGTCATTCTAAGAACAGTAGAGAAATGTCTGCATTTATAAAGGTCTAAGAAGTAGAAAGCGTAACAAGAAATTTATACCTTGCTACATTCTTCTTCATTAAACCACATATTTTCTTGAGCATGAAACAATTAAGGAAATAAAGCACCCAAGATCCTTCCTTTCAAAAGTTGCTTGATGAGCAAATCTAGACAATAAAGATGAATAAAAAAATAAATTAACTAAAAATAGATAATCTTTGCTAAAATACCAGTGTTGAAGATTTGCATACAGAATTAGGAATAAGTAACCATGGGACATATAGTCACATAATAATGTAAATGTCATAAATCTTAGCAACTTAACAGCATAATTAACAAAACTGAGAATACTAAAGAGGTGGAAAAATGTAGAGTGTACTAATTTACTTTCAAAGTAGGGAGATAATTGGTAGTAATTACTTTTTAAAAAATAAAAAAAAATAGTGTTAATAAAAGTTTAATTTTTAGGAAATTTTAAAATTAAACTTATTGGGGTGACATTGGTTAATAAGATCATATAGGTTTCAAGTGTACATTTCTGAGATATATCATCTGTGTATCACATCGTGTGCCCAGCACCCAAAGTCAGACCTTCCTCCATCAGCAGGTGTTAGGCCCCCTTCACCCCCCACCTCCCCACTGCTTCCCTCTGGTAACCACCATACTGTTGTCTGTGTCTTAAGTTTCAGTTCTATATCCCATACATGAGTGAGATCATATAGTTTTTAGCTTTTGCTGGGGCGGGGAATTTTAATAGCTACCACTACCTGAGATTCAAAAAAATGAATCTGAGCTTTACCACTTTCTTCATTTTCAGTTCAGTTTTCTCCCTATGTTAAATATAATAAAAATAAATTTTAATGCCTTTTATTCAAGATATTATGAAAGCACTTCCAATAAAAGTACTTTGTTTATAGTTTTCCACCCAACATCTACCATGATTAATTCTAGGTGGAGAAGCGTGGGGAATTTTTTTAACCTTGCATTTTTTTCTGTATTGCTACAACGTTTTGAATATGTAACACTAAAACAGTAATAAGTCAGTTTTAGAAATAATAGAAATGGCCAACTTGTATAGGAAACTAAAAAGCTAAAGAGAGAAGAGACACCAACAACCATTTCTATGTCCTTATTTATTTCAACAATCAGATTCCTACCCCTCTGTTCTACAGCTTTATAAACTTTGGATTTTGAAGAACATTATTGGGAGGTTTATTAACTTAGGAGCTTATGAATATAGATATTCTGTCACTGTATAGTATGAAATATTCTTGGGTGATTGATTTCAGGCAGAAAAATAATACACATTCTCAGTTACCTTAGGGGCAAAGTTGCCACCTGAATTTATTTGAGCCTTATTTTTGTTAATGCTGCTGTTATATCGTAATGAAATATTGTCAGCCTCCAGCTCACTGAGAGTATTATCCCATCAACTATTACCTAACTTCTACAGGGAGAGCAAATACATTGCTAAGGACCTGTCATCTTCCCAAGCTATGATTGATAACCCCTTGCAGGTTACACACACAAAAAGGAAGGACCGTTTTAAAGACGCAGCGTAGAGTAAATGACGTCTGTACATGAATGACGAGGGGGACTGGTAGGGGGACACTGCCCACTACTTTGACAAAACTAAAAGGCTGTGAGGACTCCTTGCGACATGTTGGCATGTCGACTTCCCAGCTTTCTTCTTCAAGTCTTAGACAGATGTGCAGTTAGTTCTGGTTCCACTAGAATTGACTCGTGTTTCTAAATATATGCTGGACATGACAAAAGCGTCCCTTCCCTTCTGTTCTCTCACCTGGAGCAGATTGCCCTAAGGAATTCTGGGTATGTACAGGGTCAGTTTATACTTCTGACTGCGAGGTAGATGGGCACCCACCGGTGTCGTGTAGTCTCCAAGGCCCTGCGTGTTCCAACACGTGGAATCAGTCAACAGAAGTTCTGAATATCCAGGGTGCCCAAAGCCTCATGCTGAGACGAAGTGTTTAAAGATAAAGTCCGGATGGTCTCTCGTATCCATTTAGATTTTATCTTGTGCATAATCTATACATACACACACACTTTATAATAAAATAAAATACAGGGCAGTACAGGAACTTCAGACGTTTCTTAAAAGTAAGATATTTAAAACTTTACAAACTGCCTTTAGTCAGATCCATTCAAATTGAACATATACTCATTGATTATGTTCTAAGGGAATACTTGGAAGACTCCGTGCTAAGCATAATTTGAATAATGTGATGCACAGCAGGACTAGTTTCCTGCAAGAGCCTTCAAACAGGGGAAGTGCTAGCAAAGTAGAAGACAGCGGGGGTGGGGGGGGTGGGGGGGTGGGGGGGTGGGAGGGTGGGGGGGGGTGGGGAGGGTGGGGGGGGGTGGGGAGGGTGGGGGGGAATAGCTGCATAAAGATGGAGTTAAGCAAAAATGGAAGGACGCTACAGCATTTAAAAAATTACCAGCAAAAGGAAAAGAAAGGGTGTGTCACGTGGAGCTATGTGAGGCAGGTTGGGCTTTACATCAGCAGAAATGCTCGATTTAGTGTGGGATTTGATGGAAGAGAAACGGCCATGCCTTCATGCGTACTGATGCAAAGTCAAAGTTGGGTATCTGCTCAACGTAGATCAACACAGGCAGATTACATGGATCACTGAGGCAGATCAATGTAGAAAAACTCACCACCCAACCTTCACCTTGCCTTCTATTTCATAGGGAAATATAAAATGAACAGAAAACCATAATACGAGAGAAAGAACGGATGGTAAATTGTGAATCTTCAAGGGAGTGTGGTGCATTGCGATGCACCCCGCGTGTCCCCTTCCGGGATGAAAGATCGATTCCCTCACTGCTGGAAAAACACCTCCAGGTGGCAGTCGCTGCAGTTTGCCTTAGCTGGCGAGGGACACATCACGTGAGCTGCCCTGCCAGGGTGGCTGTACCTAATGACAACTGATGTGGGGCCTGAACGCCAGCTCGCGTACCCTGGGTTCAGAATTCCCTGGGAAGTTATCTGAAGCCCCCGCCAAGAAAAACGACAGCCCACTTCCGTTGCTGCTCAGCCTTCCCCTCTTTTCCTGCATGCAAAATCCCCCTTCCATAGGGGTCGATGGCAAGAATGCTCCCTGGTAAACCGTCTGCATGTTAATTGCCGTGTAAGTGTCTGCTTTCTGAGGACCCGACACCACAAATGGTCCAAGAAGGCAGGCGGGGGGAAAGGGAGTTTGGGAACTGGGTTATTTGCTGCATGGCTGGCAAGGAGATCACCATCACCAGTACCAGGTGGAGCACAGGTAACTCTTAGCAGAAGGTGGCACTGTGCTGGTTAAAACTGCCGCTGGTGAACCGGGATGGGGTAGCAGTAAAAGAAAATTCGTTAGTGCTATAGCAGGCTTTTGAGAACTACAGGGGCAATGGTATCTATAGGGACTATGGAAGTGGGTGATTTTTGCTAGGCATTACTGATTGACTGGGCCAGCAGGCAGAAGAAAAGTTACCATTTGGGTGTGGATAATGCGTACTGGGAGTCCACTGTCACAGGGCAGGGAGGAATATGTTTGGGAGCAGATGGTCTGCATGACACCTTCGTGCTGGCTGTTCGCCGCATTCTGACTCTAATGGACAAGTTCATTGCTGCTCCCTCTCTTGTCATGGAAACAGTGTTATTTTAGAAGCCAAAGACCCAGATGAATTCTAATTTGAGTAAATGTTTATTATGCTTGTGAATTACTGCATAGCTCTGATTCTGTTTCCTGTCTATGAAATACAGGAGGTTAGAGAGCTACCACCTTTCTTTGTTAGCATTATTATCATCAAAGAAAAAAATGAACAGCTATTACAACGTGACGTTTAAAAGAAGCCATCAGTTTCATGTTTGCATAAAAATGTAGCATTTTATGCATTGTCCGGAGAAGAAAACATATACCCATCGTTTTTCACGCTTTTTATATGGTAAGTAAAAGAACTCGTTGTTTACCTACTATGTGATGTGAGGAATGAGCAATAAAAGACAAATTTACCGTATAGAAGCAACATGGCATGTTAAGAATAGTACCATTTGGAATATCCCCACACTTTAAAGTGTGTTGTGCTTCTGTTACACACAAAGGATTGAAATGCAACACCGACAGAGGCGGGGAGAACTCAGGCTTCCGAATTGGGATGGGCAGTTCCATTTGATTTCTGGAATCTGATTCAAAACAGTTTACCAAAAAAATGTAATGCTTTAGCATTCATCTCTCAGCTATAATCGTAGAACGCTTAATTTACAAATAGCCTAAATGAACAGAATCTGATTGTGTTTTCCTGGGTCTGGCTTAGAGAGGGTCTCCATCGTGGTAAATTCTTTAAATCCAGCGGACCTAGCAATACGGAGAGGGTGGGTGATGCGGGTGCTCACACCGTGCCCTTGAACCCCCTTCTGGGATTACTCAGGCAGCTCTGCAGGGTGTGAACATGTGCCAGAAAGTCCTCGTGCGAATTACAGTTACTCTGTGAGTCAGGCAACTCACAAACTTTTCACACTAGTATTCGCTAGACTGGTTTTAAAAAGAGAGATTGTGTGTGTGGGGGGGGGGGGCGGATGTACATTGTGGGACCCAGAGAACAATAACCATTACTGATGTGTCAGTTTTGCTTCCTTAACTCATTGAACTGTATTAGTTCAAGACTACTAGAAAATTTGAAACAACTATGAAGTTATTTTTCCTTCACTTCGAAAAACTTCAGCTGATATCACTATAGCATAAACAAATCTAGATATCCTCATGACTTAGTACATTCCATGAAACAAGCATGAGGAAGGGAAGCCAGTTTGAGACATTAACTGGCCATCGTTGTTTCTCATTAGTTAAGTCAACAATAGATCTGGTTTTGCCATGACAGCTGTGGGCATGCCATAATTATATTAACTTCCAAACAGAAACCTAATTGTATGCATCATCTTAGCATTTTTTTTTTTTAGAAAAGATTAGAGTTAGTTTTTAGAAATTTTATTTCACTCATCATATTTTTATCTTATGAATTAGCCACACACATAATTAGCCACAATACATAAAGTTGCTATGAGATTTGTACAATGAAATGTTTTCTGCTCTGCAGTTTGGCTTTATATTGTATCTAAAGTACTCATCTTGTAGAGATTTCTCAAGGTCTTCGGTCTTCTGTTTTATAAAAATTATCTTTGGTCTAAACAAGTAATTAAAAACCACACCCACATTTTCGAACCTCTCCTTTTGCTGTCCATTTCCCCTGCTTTCCACTATGCCTTTTATTGTCATTACTCATTCATTTCTAAAAATAGGTATAACTACCACTCATTTCCCCCCCAAATGCTGAAAGACAGACATAAAGAAATATATTATTTCCATGGACCAGAAATATTGAGTTCTATGGGATTGAGCTTGATTTTATCCAAAATTTTCAGTAAAACATTTTTAACCGCAGGAGCATATTTGATTTTATCACATAAAATAAATCTTGCACTTAAATATGTGAAATTTTAAGATTGGAAGGGACCTTGGCAATAATCTTCTAATCTCCTTGTTTTAGAGATGCGAAAGCTGATGTCCACAGGGCTTGAGTCTATCCAAGGTCACGCAGCTGGAAACAGCAGTGCTGTTCACTAAAAGGACCTTAGGAGCCGGATTCACTTCCCTCTGAAGGTCCCTTGTGCTACCATGAGACTCAGACAAGACTCGAGACTGTCCAGGAAGAGCGGCCATCTGTGAAATGGGAATGATGCACTGGCTCTGCTCCGGAGGGCCTCCCAGGAAATCCCCATGCACCTTACATAGCTCAAACAACCGTGAGACACTTAAATACCATTTGTTATTTTCAATTTGTAGGGGAGTGAATCAAAGAGATATACATCTCATGTCAGTTTATTTTAAAAGGGACTGAGTTTTCAGCCGTAATTTAACCCATGATCTCCCATGAAATATACATCTGTCAGAATGCAGTAGTCTCAGTGCCTGTGAGAGCGAAATCCACATTGAAGAACAGCAAGTGGGGCTGGAAGACAACTACATAGCTAGGAAGATCGCCACAAATTAAATTCTCCAAGTGAGGTGGAATTTACAAGCTTTACTTTTATAAACTCTCTTTAAAGATACTCAGAATAAAGCTAATGTAATTAAATGCACAAATGTCAATTGTTTTCAAAGCAAAACATTACATCTGAAGAGAGGTACTGTGTGTTAGAAACATAGAAATAAAATATTTAAGCAAAAATATAATTTTCTAAAAGATTTTTTCATGTTGACTTAAAGGATTCTATTTTGAAAATGCTAACTTTCAATATACATCAACATGACCTTTACCACGTCTCGTCCCTAGAGAGGAGACTGAGAGGGAAAATATGCTTGACAATCAGTTTTATAATAAAATTCCCAGAAGAGCACTATAAAAAATAAGTTTCCAGATTGCCATAGAGATTTAAGAAACTTCTGAGAGCTCTGTAGAATGCCATTCGTTAATATGCTAAATAAGAACTATTTTATTTATTATTTAAATAACAATGAGTGGAGAGAATAGTAAATTTTAGTGAGTTACAGTTTCAGGGCATTTCATTTGATTTGACCTTCATAGTATCAATCTATGCAATATCAAAAGATGGAACAGATATTAATATACTTATTTTATCTAGTAAGCAACTGAAGCTCAAATAATAGTTTCAGAAATAACAGCCTTCCCTGGCTGGTGTGGCTCAGTGGACTGAACACTGGCCCGTGAACCTAAAGGTCACCAGTTTGATTCAGAGTCAGGGCGCATGCTTGGGTTGTGGGCCAGGTCCCCAGTTAGGGCATGTGAGAGGCAACTGATTGATGTTTGTCTCCCTCTCTTCCCCTTTCTCTAAAAATAAGTAAATAATATATATTTTTAAAAAACAGCCCATTATTAACAAAACAAAAAATAAAAAGAATAATATAGCAATTTGTTGAGTTCTTAGGGTAAATAATATCAAAGATGCAACTAAATTATGTTTTCTAGCTGTCAAGCTAGGGCTTCTTCTACTAAACTATCTAAATATGTCGCTTATATCATATAACTTTTTATTTAAAAAACTATTTTTATCAAAGCATAACAATCTACTTTTATTTTTCATGATATGTTTGACAAAATGAGAGATCATCAGATTTACGATGGGAGCCCAACAATTTGATGCCTCAACTTAATGGTGCAAGAATTAAATAGTAAGCACTTGCCTTTTTGAATCTTTCTTTTTTCCTGCTTTTCTATCAATCATCTATCTACCAGTCTATCACCATCTATCTACCTACCTACCTATGTATTCATATGTATTTGGCATAATATACTATTAACAATTTAATAATCTCTATATAGTTCATTTCATGTTGGAACATAATTATATTTTAGCTCTGCATCGATTATTTTATAAGACTCAGTACCTAAGTCGCCCAGCTTCCCGGCTACGGGATTAAGGCAGTTGCCGTACACATAAAGAGAAGTACGTAGTGCGGGAGAAATATGAAGTGGGTAGATTTTGTAGAACACCAGGACTTTTGATGTCATCCATAAACAGTGTCAATTATGCAATGTTAATTATGTTTCCATCTCAACTCCAGACCTGGGAGCATAAAGAACAAAATGACACTTGTGGATGGCATTAGCCTAAGTGACAATTTTGGATTTTATTGTACAGTCTTTCTAAAGCCTTTGATAATTTATATTATATATTTTTGTTTGGTTCTTATTCAATCAAAAAAAAAGAATAACCCACTTTGGATTTTGTATAAGATTAAGTTTATGGGACTTCCAGTCAAGATGGAGGAATAGGTAGATAAACTCTGCCTCCTTGAACAACCAAAAGAAGGGTAGCAACTAATTTAAAAACAAAAAACAACCAGAACTGACAGAAAATTGAACTATATGGAAGGCTGACAACCAAGGAGTTAAAGAAGAAACATTCATCCAGACCTGTAGGAGGCGCAGAGATGGGCAGCCGGGTAGAGAGGACTCATGGCAAGATGGCAGCTGGAGGACTGGGCAGTCCCACATTTGTGTGCAGATAAACTGGGAGAAACAAGTGGGGAGTAAGACAGACCATGCAACCCAGGGTTCCAGCTCGGGAAAATAAAGCCTCAAACCTCTGACTGAAAACACCTGTGGGGGTTGAGGCAGCGGGAGAAACTCCCAGCCTCACAGGAGAGCCTGTTGGAGAGACCCACAGGGTCCTAGAACATACACAAAACCATCCACCCAGGAATCAGCACCAGAAGGGCCCAATTTGCTTGTGGGAAGTGGGGGAAGTGAGTGAAATCTGCTAGAGAGTGGAGCAAGAGGCATTGTTCCCTCTTGGACCCCTCCCCCACATACAGCGTCACAACGCAGTGACATGGGTTGCCCCACCTGGATGAACACCTAAGGTTCTGCCCCTTACTATGTAACAGGTGTGCCAAGACCAAAAAATAAAAAAAGGCTCAAATGAAAGAACGGGTCAAAGCTCCAGAAAAAATAAAACTAAGTGACAAAGAGATAGCCAACCTATCAGATGCACAGTTCAAAACACTGGTAATCAGGATGCTCACAGAATTGGCTGAGTATGGTTGGAAATAGAGGAGAAAGTGAAGGCTATGAAAAGTGAAAGAAAGGAAAATGTGCAGGGAACAAACAATGATGGGATGGAAATCAGGACTCAAATCAACAGTTGGGAGCAGAAGGAAGAAATAAACAGTCAACCAGAATAGAATGAATAAAACAAGAATTCAAAAAGATGAGGAGAGGCTTAGGAACCTCTGGGACAACTTTAAATGTTCCAACATCTGAATCATAGAGATGCCAGAAGGAGAAGAGGAAAAGCAAGAAATGGAAAACTTATCTGAACAAATAATAAAGGAGAACTTCCCCAATCTGGCAAAGGAAATAGAGTTCCAGGAAGTCCAGGAACCTCAGAGAGTCCCAAAGAATTTGGACCCAAGGAGGAACACACCAAGGCACATCAGAATTACATTAGCCAGGAGATTAAAATGAAGGAGAGAATCCTAGATGCAGCAAGAGATAAAGGGATAGTCACCTACAAAGGAGTTCCCATCAGACTGTCAGCTGATTTCTCAAAAGAAACCTTACAGGCAAGAAGGGGCTGGAAAGAAGTATTAAAGTAAGAAAGGCAAGGACCTACATCCAAGATTGCTCTATCCAGCAAAGCTTTCATTTAGAATGGAAGGGCAGATAAAGTGCTTCCCAGATAAGGTCAAGTTAAAAGAGTTCATTATCACCAAGCCCTTATTATATGAAATGTTAAAGGGACTTACCTAAGAAAAAGAAAAAGATAAAAAATATGAACAGTAAAATGACAATCTCTTAACTATCAACAACGGAACCTAAAACAAACAAATAAGCAAACAGCTAGAACAGTAACAGAATCACAGAAATGGAGATCATATGGAGGGTTATCAGCTGGGAAAGGGAGGGGAAAGAATGGGGGAAATAAATAGCATAAATGGTAGGTAAAAAATAGTATAGGAAATGTAGAAGCCAAAGACCTTATATGTACAACCCATGGACATGAACTAGGTGAGTAGGGGGTATGCGATGGGAGGGGGTGTGCAGGGCAGAGAGGAATAAAGGGAGGAAAATTAGACAACTGTAATGACATAATCAATAAAATATATTTTACAAAAAGACAAACTATATGAATCAAAGGAAAGAAAAGTGGAAAACATGGCACCCTGTTAGTAAACCAATACAGCAGTCAGCACAGGAGAATCTGAGGGCCTGAGCTGAGGCAGCTGCAGTGGGTGTTAGAGAAGGGAGGGAACCAAGTGATCTGTAGGAAATAGCAGGATATGCTGGAAGAGTAGAGGTTTAAATCAAGTGAAGAGAGGGGTGAATGACGCCTCCGAATTTCTCCTTTGGAAAAGTGGCGATTGCAATTAAAGTGAACATTGAAGTAATTTTTTTTCTTTTTGGTCCCTTTATTTTTGCCAAGGCAGACTGAGTAGAAGAAAGGTGATTTCAATTCAATTTGGGAACTATCACTTAACTGCTCTCCTCAGATTAACTGCAAGCACTCTATCAGAGTTCTGGGTAGGATGGTAAACGGTGGCTACTGAGAAGAGCAGCAACTGGCTTGTCTCGATATTTACGTTTAGTGCAGGAAGAATGCAGGGATAGAGGAATGTTATCTCTAAAGAACATGCAAATCTGAGTGTTTGGGGCTGCATCGGTAAATAGAGGAACGGTTTGTTTTTTAACTTTTATATTCAAAACTGATGGCTATGAATCGCTATGTACTTGGGTGTGGGTTACCCACTCAGTAGCCTGGATCTCCAACTATTTCAGTAGAGTTTCATATGTGTGCACAAAGAGGTCCTCCAAACTTTCCTGTATGGCCTCAGGGTCCAGCTCGACTCGGGAAGCCCCCTCAGGGTCCTGTCCACTTGTGCTCTGGGAAGTCACGGTGTCCTTGCCATTTCCAGGCCATGGCTTCACTTGTTTCTTCACATTCCAGGAGGAGATGGCAGCATTTTCTAAATCCGAGGTGGGAGGAGCTCAGCTCCATCCTCCGCGTGCTGTGTGCTCTCTCATCCCTGGAGCTCAGAAGCTGTGCAAGGAAGGCAAGAAATGTTCCTGCAGCCAGAGGCCTTTAAAACTGGGGGCGTGAGAGGAATACCCACGCCGCCCCCTTCCTTCACCACCTGTCTCTTTCACTTCTCTAACCTAGTACCTTTGGACCCAACGGGCCTAGCTCTGTAAGGCAAGCCATCAAGACATCTCCTCCTCGTACTTCAGTCGAAGGATGAAAACCGCCAGTTACATCAGTTCATATATTTGCTTGGGGAGGAAACTGTTTTCTGCTACCCAAAAGCATCTAACCCCAGGCTTCTCCTGCCCTGGGCCATCAGGATGGCAGATTGCAAATAAAACTCAACAACTCAAGCCAGGCTGTAAATCCTCTTCTTTGTTATCAACGGGGTCAGCCATCTCCCCACCCACACCAATGCCTCCAGGCCTCCTTACCCTGTTACTTAATCTCCGTGTTCCCCCAGTGTGGTCTGTGCACGTTAGTGAGAAAAATTGTGACGTTGTGGAGCCCACTACCGCCCACCTGATTCCATTACTCGAGCACAGGCTCACCGCTTTGCTTGTGTTTAAAGGTGCACTCACACTCCCATAGAACTGAGAAGAGACTCGTTTGCTTGGTATTTCTGTAGTTTCATATTTAACGTTTGCAGGGTGTGGGGGAAAGGGAGATTCCAAAAATGCTGTCTCAATTTCTTCCCAGAGGAGGACTCGCCCTTCCAACTGTTGGTTAGAATTTGTGGTTTTACTTTCTTGTGCACATCTGTGCCTGTGGCAATCAAAGGTTGATGCCTTATTATCATTTGCTCATCAGTTCAATCACAGGATCTGTCTCTGTTTAATAACCACTGGAAATGGAAATGATTAGTCCTATAATTAAAATAATAAGCAAAAACACATAGCTAATGAAATTATTTTTGGAGCCAATTTTTTCCTAAGCTAAAAAACATGTAGAAATATTTATGCTGTGGCTTGCATTGCTTTCCTCTTTAAGGGCACTACCCAAATGTGTCTTCTCCCAGTGTCCCTGAGGATTCAGGAAGCAAGTTTATCTAGCAGAGACAATTAAATGTACATTAAACTTATCCAAGTTGCTTTGTGGATTCAAAATTAGTTTCAAGAACCCACCCTGATCTGTTTGTTGTAATTTTCTGATTAATAGATTATATAACTACTAAACTTGCAAGAGCACTGTGTAGATGACAATCATTTTAATTGACATTAGTATTGAGTGACCGCTATCCTTCATTTACCCTTCAGTGAACTCCTCCTTCAGGTAAACAAATTCAGTTTCTGGAATTCTGCAAACACTTTCCTTTAAAAACTTTAGCAATTTCCCATTTTAAAAAAGTAAGGATTCCTTTGTGCTAATTGTCTTGTTTCATTTTTTTAATTGAGCTTAAGCATTATAAAGAAGTAAAACTATCATCTTTATGCTTTAGTTTATGCTATTTTATTTTTAAAAAGTAAAAATAAGATAAGTAGAAAACATCATTAATATTTGAATTCAGATATAACTTAATTACTTTTACATGGAACGATAACTGGTTGGACAAAAATTCAAACTCGTTAAGATGACGTAATCTGCACAACTAATTGAATTATGTTGCTGAGGAAATACACAAAGTGACTAGAAATGTTAATAATTTCTTTTTTGAACTATAAATGATGGAAAGATGACTTAAATCAAATAAGAAACATTCAAGCTCTTTCTAAATTAATAGAATGTGAAAATAATTTATTTTTGTTATATTTTCTCTCAAAGGATATTATGGATTTCCTGATTTCACTGTTTTCAATTTTACCAATCTGCACCTTGCTTTGTGATCACCAGTTTTCCATCCTCAAAGAATCAGACTATGTGAAACTCACTTTCATGTGGACATTAAAATGGTAGATTATAATTCCATTAAAGTGAAGTTTATGAGTGAATTTCTCAGGTGAGAGGTGAAATCTCTGCTAAAGATTGTTATTATTAGGCTAACCTCTTTGCCAGCTGTTCCTGGTGGGTGTTAATCCAGCTGTGCACAATAAATTGAAACAAGGAAGGGCTGAGGGCAGTAAGATTGGTTAGGAAGCTTTCTCAGAAGTTCAGCGAGAAGTGATGATTTCTGAATTGGGGTACAAATGGAAAGGAAAAAAACTCAAGGGTTATGGAAAAGCATAATATGAAAGAACACTGAGAATGTTTGTGGGAAAACATTTAAAAATTAAAATGCAATTGTTTCCTCGAGTATGAAGCCAGGATGAACAGACATTATTAATGGATGAAGACTCAGAGAAAAATGCCAATTTGTGATTGAAAGAACAAAGAAAATTAGTTCAATTGTAACTTTAAGTTGACTATGAGGTCCTCGTTGGAATATAGAGTTAAAGATATTCCACAAGTTGAAATGAAGGATGGAGCCCAGAAGATGATAAGACAGAGTTAAAATTCAGAATTCTGCATCAGTGGTTCTCAGATGTCAATGTGGACATGAATCATCTGACATTTCAGGAACGCACCTTTGCCCAAGTAAGCCCCAGGCTAATGAGCATCTAGATGATGCCCAAATTACTGGTCTGATCACCACACTGTAGATAGTAAAGTGCATCATTTCTTCTCAAATGTCACCACTCATTGGAATCTCCATGAAATTTTAAAACAAACAAAAAGTAATGCCCTCTTTCCACCCCTTTGGGAGCCTGATTATGTTAGTTTGAAGAACAGCCTGCACACTGTGGGTTCATTCCCAAGGTAACTGTGATGTGCTGTGAGTCTTGAGAGTATTTTGAAAGAATACTCTCAAAGTATTCTTTGAGAATACGCCCAAGAGGTATTTTGTTTTTTTTAAAGATTTTATTTATTTATTTTTAGAGAGGGGAAGAGAGGGAAAGAAACATCAATGTGTGGTTGCCTCTCACATGGCCCCCACTAGGGGCCTGGCCTGCAACCCAGGCATGTGCCCTGACTGGGAATCGAACCTGCGACCCTTTGGTTCGCAGCCCGCGCTCAATCCACTGAGCTATGCCAGCCAGGGCCCAAGAGGTATTTTGAAAGAAGGAAAACAGCCACTTAGATGGGTTCATTAAAGGGAAAAGTGAGACCCTAAGGAAAAAGAGCAACTAAAAAGATGGGAGGAAAACCAGATGCATTTTTTTTTTATGCATTGTAAGTCAAAGTCGCATAACTCCCAAGTAATAAGAGTCAGGACTTGACCTTGAGCAGCCTCAGTGTCAACACGAGTTTGGCTTGAATGTTGTGAAGGAGCCTCAGCCACGTTGTCCGTTCAGCTCTCCTCTCTTTCAGGCTACTTAAAGGTTTGCTGAGCCTTTCTTTTTGACCGTGTCTTCTGATTTTCAATGTAATGCGGGGCACCAAATCGCCTACATTTACATTGAGAACATTATTTGAGACATAAAGTTTCTTCACTTGGCAAATATTAATATACTGATAATGAAATTAGTGTGCATTATACTCATACAAAAGAGAATTTGATATTGCCTTATATAGAATATATCACAGTTGCCCAGTAAAACAATTAAAACCCAATTATTTAGAACTCTGCATTAAAATCAGACTATTAGAACTTCAGGGTTCGGTAGCAATCAGCTCCAGTGAGAGTAACCATAAAACCAGTGTTTTCCAGTAGTTTGTATAGGAATATAAAAGTTTAGTTCCATTAAATTCGTCCCATTGAACGTCAGAGAATAAGTTTTATGTATTTTACAAACACTACTTTAAGACTAAGAGCTGTACATCAACATGACACAAACTGAAATGGTACAAAAAGGTATGAAATAGAACATTAGATCCATGTGTGCGGCAATGTCTTTCGTAACGTGTTTAACCATTTCCGTGTGGAGAGGGTGACTGTATCGTTTATCACCTAGACCAGGATGTTTCTTAGAGTGACGAGCGCTAAACAGACAGAAAACCGGGAGCGGGGGGTGGGGGGGGGCAGGCAAAACCCAAGACCTAACTGAGTTCGTTGCGGGAAATAAAAGACATTAAGGTCTTAATAAAAGACATTAAGGGCTTTTCCAACAACTAAAATATGCTGACATAGGTTTAATATATTTTGGTGTTCTTTTGAAGGAATGGCTAGTGAGTAAATTACTAAACATTTGTTAAAATCTGTGTAGATTTTTGGTTTTGTTTAATATCAAATTATTCTCCAAATATACATGATACCCATTCATGCTCCTACCAACAAGGTATGAGAGCCCTGCGGTCTCGCAGTCTCTTCTGTAAGAAATAAAACCAAACATTATTTTCGGCAATATACTCATAGGTAAAAAAATCACTTTTCTGGTTTGTATTCCCTTTGTTACAAGTAAAATGTAGCACTTACTCATTTTTTGTCCATTTTTTTGAAGTTTCACAAATTATTTAATTAGTTTTATTATTTTTTACATTTTTTCCCAGCAGTGGCTTTTTATCTATTTATTTTTTGTTGTTGTTGTTCTGAGACTTATTTATTCATATACTTGGTTCATATTTCTATTATTTTTCCATTGTGTGTATATATATAATACATAGTAGAATAGAGTATATAATTCATATATAATATATAAATATGATATTTCTATTATATTTGTTTTCTTACTGGTTTATTAAAGTCTGTGAATTCAAACAATTCACCCATTGCCTGTATGTATATTTTAAACTATTTTATTGTTGTTCAATTATAGTTGTCTGTATTTTCTCCCCACCCCTCCTCCCTCATGCCCTCCAAACCCACCTCCCTCCCTTGCTTCCACTCTCCCCCTTGCTTTCGTCCATGTGTCCTTTATAATAGTTCCTGAAAACCCTTCTCCCTTCTGTCCCTCCCCTCTCTCCTCTGGCTATTGTTAGATCGTTCCTATTTTCAATGACTCTGGTTATATTTTGTTTGCTTTTTTCTTTTGTTGATTGTGTTCCAGTTTAAGGTGAGATCATCTGGTATTTGTCTTTCACCGCCTGGTTTATTTCACTTAGTATAATGCTCTCCAGTTCCATTCATGCTGTTGCAAAGGGTAGGAGCTCCTTCTTTCTTTCTGCTACACAGAATTACATTGTGTAAATGTACCATAGTTATTTGATCCACTCATTTGCTGATGGGCCCTTAGATTGCTTCCAGCACTTGGTTATTGTAAATTGTGCTGCTATATTTTAAATATTTTCCTAATAGATCATGTCCTTGGTGTTTCTTGTGGCATTTTTAAGAGCTGTACCATTTCCTTGTACTCAGATTTATTTCCCATTTGCTTATTATTTTTCAAAGTCATAGTATTTTGAGCATTACTTAAAGCAAAAGCGGGGTAGGGTAGAGGGTGGGAGGTGGGGATGGCTGGGGACGGGGAGAGTGGTGGGGAGAAAATGGAGACAACTGTACTTGAACAATGACAATGAAATGGGAAAAAAATTAAAAAGGGTACAAAAAAGAATTAATACATTGTGGAATCAGTGTTCAAGTTTTAGAAAAAGATAACAATGAGGTCACTACTTAGATGCTGTTTGAACACTTATATCTGCTCTCTTTATGGCCAAAGCCTGTATACATAATTTCAGACACCCTCTTCTCTAGTCACAAGCACCGCTGAGGGAGAGCACAGAGATGAATTGGTTTGAATCCATTGCTACTACTGAAAAAATAACAATAAAAACACTCAGCAACTGTGATGTTCACTGTGCACCCTGAGCCCATCTCGGTGCTGGATGTAACAGGAGGCAAGAAAATCAGCAAGTGCATTAACCAGATTTCTATTTGTGCTTCTGAAAATAGCCCTCTTCTTCATTAACTGCTTATCCCCAGACCATGCAAAAGTAATATTCTAAGTTTTTCACCGAGGCAAAATTTTCCTCTTAAAACTCTAAACTTGCCTTTTAGTGGGCCATCATTGATTAACAAGGTTCAGTATCTCAATTTAGTTAAGAACTAATTGACTGAAATATGATTGAATATTAGTTTGAATGAAACATTGATGAGTTAATTGTTATTATTACTTTCAATTTGCATCTACTTTGGATAAAATATCAAATTAATTTGTTAATTAATTTAATTTACTAATCAAAAATCAGCTGAGTATCTGTTAGGAGTTAGGAACTGGTAAGTTTTTAGGATTCAAAGATAAGTAAGATATTGTGTCTACATAGAAGAAATTCAAAATTTAGTTGTGAATTAGAAAAAAGGTATATTGTAAAGTGAAAAGGTCTGTATAAATATAATGTAATGAAAAAAGAGAAATTCAGTTAGAACAAGTACAAAACTGTTGATGTCAGAGGAAGACTGTATACTCAAGTCAGGAAAAATTATCCACAGCTCCTAATTATTGTTAATATTAACAGGAGCTCAAGTGCATTGAAATTAATTCTCATGCTCCTTGGGAGCTCATGTACCGCTGGCCTTACACCTTTATGGGAGATCGTTCACTGTTGTAACCGAGCTCCGTTTCAGGGAAGATTCGTGAAATAGTGAGAGAGAAAGTGGACATCTGCTTAGCTTGTTAAATAAGCCCTTACAGTTTGGCAATAATACAGTTTCAAAATCATATCCACTCACCGCTCAAATTCATTTTGAGAACTTTTAAAATCCTGCCTGGGAAAACCGAAGAACTCAAGTAGTATTATAAAAAAGACTTTTCGTTTCAGACATTTGAGGGAGAGGAAAAGGAACAAAGGAGAAAAGCCAACTTCTACAACTTATTTATGGAAACATTGGAGTTGGTCAGTTCACCCCTCAGGGAGCAATGGAAGTAGAACAAAATCCCTGAAACACTGCTTTTCTTTCTTTCTTTCCTTTTTCTTTTTTTTTTTTTTTGGTCATTATAGGCAACTAGATGTTATACACAAAACTTTTAGTTCCTCTCGGTTACCCTTCGAAACCCTTATGATAAGTTCTTAAATTGCATGAATGTATGTGAGTGTATTTCCTTTTCTTTAATAATACTTAATCCTTATTTAAAAGCTACCCTCTAGTCAAAAATGTTTAAATTTAATTTCTCTATTATTGTGAAAATTGTTTTCTTCCTGGGATAGAATTAGCGAGTTATTCTCTGATAGTGAGATTTTTCCAGATATCTGACTCATTCGAACTCTATACACAGATTTTTAAAAGACAGTTTCTATTTCACGTCAAAGTTAGATTTTTGACTCTATTCTTTAGAGCCTTTGATTTAGCTTCAGAGGAGAATATCTCACTTTATGAGCTTATTTACAACAGCCCAAGGACTGCTCGTAAAAACAGTCGGAATCCCACAGTCAGAAGTTACCCAGCCACTCAACTGCACGCCTCCCAGGAAAGGTTGTTGAGAAAATTCGGGCCTATTAGCTGCAATCATTAAGGCTTCTGAAGACCAGTGAGACGCACACACAAAACGTGATTTCAGGGATTTTATAAGCAGTGCTTCCGACCTTTCATTTCCCTCCTGGAATCTTTGTCTACAGGATGATTTAGTGGTCATCACCAGCCTGCACTCTCAGCAAGCATCTAGTGTAGCAATAACCATAACGTTTGATAGGCACACTTATTTACTACCAGCTAGGGTCTATATAAATAGTGAGATATGGCCCGTTTCACCAAGCAACAAATTTTAACACCAACAGCAGCGCCAAGGGGAAGCTCGCAGACTGAGGATTGCTCTAGTGTTCCTGTTATCTCTAGCCATGCAACCAACCAAAGATGACCCAAATCAATAGAACATCCATGAAAAAGCGGTATGCTTGCTGTAGAATTACAGCCTCAAGAGAACTTTCCTAGCACACAGACTTCCCTCAAGACAGGTGGAGTCCTCAGGCACTCCTAATGGAAATTCCAGAATCTTTGTTGGTTGGTACTCAATCATTTTAATGTTTGAGATAATGAAAGGAAGTGATGTTTATTAAAAACCTATTCTATGTTGTTTCACCTAATTATTCTATCAGTGTTTGAGGTAGATATTGCAATTGCAGTTTTACAGAGAAGAAAACAGAGTAAGACTGTTTAAGTAACAAGATGTAAGCTATGAACTAATAAGTAGGAGGACTACTATTGAAATTTCTGTATATAAAATAGAGCTCCTATTTGTTTACCTTCGTACATGAAAATATCAGCGTTGGCTGTCACTATTTGTTGCAACTCTTTGTCTCCCAAGTTTGAGTTAGGTCAAACCTTAACAGCAGTCAGAAATTGTGTTCTAGGTCTGAGAAAGGTGGCGTGAGTCTTGACTGTGATCTGAGTTAGTAGTATCCCACGTGGTGTGTCCCTTCTCCCATGCATTCATGCAACCCTTCCATTCCTGAAGATCTTTAGGCCACTGAGCACCTATCTGGACTGTCCATTTTCATCTGCCTTCCTTTGTATCTCTGTTGATATTTTCTATTAAAAATGTTTGATGTCCAAATATTTTTAGGATCTCAGAGCACCTTCTAGTGTTTTATTCCTCTATAATCAGTCCTTGTCATTGTTCGCCACAGTAGGAAATATTCTACATCATCAGTGTTCTGTGCGGTGTGCTGGTCAATGTCACTTGCCTCATTCATCTTTTGTAGATGCAGAGAGACTGGGAGGCCATCTGACCTCCTCTTCCCACCCCACCTCCCACAAGAGCTGCAGTGGGCCATCCTTATCTCTGTAATTCAAGAGATAAGACAAGTTAAACTGCATTCACTTTATAATGAACTCTGTGCATTTTTGCTCTCAATCCCACCTGCAAAAGGTTTATTCATTATCCAAACATTGTAACTGAAATTTCTTTTACTCAGTGGCCTTGTCATCATCCCCATATCCTAGATTAGGATTTCTTCATATACAACTGTTAGTGCAGAAAGGGCTGGAGTTCCACCTGCACTTTCTTGGATTTATGTCCTGTGGAGGGGCCATCGCTTCTGCTCACTCTTCCCATGGCTCACTTCTGGAACTCAGTTTGTCCCTGTTTACTAGCAGACTGTGCATTTGTAGTTTATGTCAGCTTTTTTTTTTTTTTTTAGAGCTATTTCTTAGTACATGGTTTCCCATCACCTACCTGTTGTGAGCATCATGGTCTCATTATAGGCTTTTCTATAAGTCAACTTTCAGTCCCCACTCGGATCATCTGATCTGGGCCTTAAGAACTGAAAACACTGAGCTGCCTGTATGACCACCAGTCCTACAGGTGACACCGGTACTGAGGAATAACAGGGAGCCAACCCAAGTGACCGAGCTATTCACTCGGACTTTATTAATGAAGGTCCACTCAACTTTTATTAATGCATATTTAATCCAAATCTATACTAACCTAATAACAACATAATCACTCAGAAACAATCAGGAAGAATATCACATGAAAGAATTGGGAGATAACAAACCCAAGTCCCACAGTCTCAGTCTGCAGGTCCGGGAGACAGCACTGTAGGCAAAGGAGCTGTCAGGGTCTTGCAAGGGAGACTCTCTGGAGACAGGCAGTAAGCAGGGTGGGCAAAGCCCTCAGTCCAGCAGGACAGAGCCTCTGGTGGCTGATGCCAAGGGAGATCAATGTGGTGTGACTCAGAATCATGGCGCACGGAGCTCAGCTGTCTGAGGGATGGCCTGAAGCCTTCTTCAGTTACAGCTTGAAAGTGGTGGACTCCACCTTTCTGGTTCTCTTGATAAAGTGCCTTGGCACCCCTGATGGCAAGTGGGGAATTTCCCCAAGCATCCATCTATGGGTGGTCCTGCTCTGCAGACACCACTGTTCTGATTACATGTGCAGATATCTTTGGTGTATCTCGCCAGATGTACCTAGTGTGACTTAGGTAGTTTCCCACTTGGACCAAAGTGTCACGGCTGACTGGCAGCCATACTGGTGACATGAGTGACTCCATTTTGTTTTATATACTTTATGTTATCTTGACCAGACCAATGCTGTTTTATTGGTCCTGCTCTCCACACTACCAAACAGAATTCAAACACCTTAATATAGTATTGATTAATCAGTTTCAATTCAGTGGTGTGACACCAATTAAAAGGCTATATTCTCCCTGGTACCTGACTTCTATTTGTCTGTATGACTCTCTTTCTTGCCGTTGTGGATCACACAGAGACATTGAACTGCAGGTCCTAGCTTGTATGATAAGACAACAAAGAGAAATAACAGGCATACAGCTTTGAAAAGAAGGAATAAAACTGTCATTAATCATAAACATAATTGTTTACATAAACTTTCCTACAATGTTTACAAAAAACTTTTGCAACTTGTGAGTGAATTTAGCAGGCCATAGAATGCAAATCAATATATTGTATAAAACTCAATTGTACTTTTGCATACTAGCAAGGAACAACTATTCATTGAAATAAAGTATCTTTTACAATTGCACCAAAAATGCAAGTTCTTAAATCTAAATCTAAAATATATACATGTATGTACAAGATCTGTTCAGAAAAAGTCCAGCCATTGAAAATACAATGAGAATGGTTGTGCAACCTCAGTGTAACCTGGCAGCCAAAGACAGTGGATTGGAATGCTCATGCATGAACAATGATGACTTGACTTCACTGTACGAGTCAGTGGGGGTGGTAGATGCCATTGCGTGAGCATGTGCGCTGTGTGGCTGTGGCATTCAAAATTGTTGAGTGAGTAGTGCAATGCATCAGATTTTGTGCTAGCTTGAATATTGCTCCACAGAAATTATTTGGATGATTCAGAAGTCTTTTAGGGGTGATGCAACAATGAGTACAGTGCAAATAAAAGTGTGGCACAAATGCTGCATAGATGCTCAAGAATCTGTTGAAAATGACCCACATTCTGGAAGGTCTGCAAGAAGCAGAAAACGTGAAAATGTTGAATGTCTGTGGGCTGCAATCAACAAAGATTGGAGACTGACAGTGTGAGAACCAGAAGCTGATCTAGGGATTCCGAAATCTACTGTGTCCATGGTTTTGACAGAGGATCTTGTCATGAAATATGTTGTGGCAAAATTCATCCCATGACTTCTGCCACCATAGCAGAAGGAACATCATGCTGCAGTTGCTAGTGACTTGATTCAAACCACTACCGAAGATTTAGATTTCCTCAAGAAGAAAATAATGAGAGATGAATCATGAGTCTAAGCTATGATGCAGAAACAAAGGCCCAGTCACCCCCATGGAAGTTGCCTGATTCTCCATTCCTGAAGAAGGCACAGCAAAGTTGCAACAAGATCAAGACCATGCTAACTGTGTTTTTTGATTGGGAAGGTGCCTACTTTAAAAGGGACTGAGGTGTCATTGTCCTATGTACAATGTTTTTTGTATCTTGTATCTTCTTCAATAAATGTCTCTATTTTTCACATTATATGGTTGGATACTTTGTGGACAGACCTCATATGTACAGGATCTATATGATAAAAGCCATTAAGTACTGATTTTTAAAAAAAACACTTGAATAAATAAAGAGATATAGTATGCTTATAGATTGGAAGACTCAATTGTTAAAATGCCAAGTCATCCCAAATTAATCTATAGATTTAACTCAATCTCAATCAAAGTCTTAGCAGGATTTTTTGTTAGTCTCAAAAAGTTGGACTCTAAAATTTATATAGATAAGTAGAGGAATTAGAATGGTAATGGGAATATGAAAAAGAACAAAGGGCTCATACTAACTAATTTTAACACTTACTATATCTATAGTTACAACTGTGTTCTCTACTGGATGTGATATAAAAACATATCAGTTGAAATTGGCTAAGGTAATTTTTCAAACCCCCCTGAAAATGCCAAGTTTTAGTGATAGGAATGCAAAATGGCTCATTCACTTTTGAGAACAGCTTGGCAGATATTTTAGAGGTAAGTGTACATTTACCATATGACCCTTCAACCCCACTCCTGGATGTTTGTGCGAAATAAATGGAAATTTATGTCCTCACAAAAGCTAGACTTGAATGTTTGTAGAAGCTTTTCAATAATTGCTAAAGAAATAAAAATAATCCAATACCTTATACTAAGTGAAAAGAGCCAAATTCAAAAGGCTTCATGCAGTATGCTTCCATTTATATGATATTCTAGAAAAAGCAAATCTAAAGAGACAGAGAATAAATCAGTGATTGACAGAGTTGGAAAATAAGAAAGAAAACTGATGAGCAGAGAAAATCAGAAGGGATTGACTTGTGGGGATCATAAGATTTTATGCATTTGTCAAAATTCATAGAAATTAATACAAAGTGGAATACAGTTCAATGTATGTTAATTAAAAAATTTAAATATGTTTTATTGATTGATATTTAGAGAAGACGGAAGGGAGGGATAGAGAGAGAGAGGAGAAACGTTGATTTGTTGTTCCCACGTATTTGTGTATTCATTAGTTGATTCTTCATGTGCACTGACTGGGGATTGAACCCATAACCTTGGTGTATTGGGATAACTTTCTAGCCATCTGAGCTACCTGACCAGGGCTGTTAATTAAAATTTTTTTAAACATCTTAAAAATACTCCTGAGGTTGAAGCTCCATATCTGGTAATCAACAGCAAAAAGTCACTAAAAGCATCCATAGATGAGAGCAAAACTTAACACAGTTATACGATCTTGGTCTACACAGGTGTTCTTCCATTTCTCACAACGATTCTAAACATTTAAGAGAAATACATTCTGGAAACATGAGAGAGAGACTACAATAGACTAAAAAGCCTCTTTTCTTTTATCATAGGGAAATGAGATACAGAAAATCTGAGTAAGTTCTATCCTCCTACACAGAAAGATTTGATTATCTTGATAGACTGAACCCATCAAATCAGTTATATAAAAATTTCATCAGTTAAGAAAATGTCATCATATGAAATTCAGTTAAATACAACTTTACCATTACTAAATTGATCTTGATCCATCAAAGCAGTTACACTAGTTTGTAGGTATTATGGCCTGAACTTGTATACAAATCTTCAAATTCTACCTAGCTCAATGTTTTTTTCCCACTACTGCAGTCTAGTTTAACTTCAGTCCTGGAAAACATATATTGTGGTAAGTTCTGCCTTGCATTTCATTTCCTTCTTAAGATAATAATTAGCAGCTAGCTTAAATGTGCTACACGACATGTTACTGGTTAACTCGGCTATACGTCTGAATCATGACAGGCAAGCCTGGGTTCTCTCTGTGACTCTATAGAGAGCCCTTGGTCTGCGAGAGGTGACCGCACCATCACTTATCTCAGTGCTCACTATGGGTGCCGCCACCTGCTTCCATCTCCACAGAAAGTGCAACTGTTTTACAGTTGGCAATAATTCTGCCCTCTACTGGTGTGTGACAGGAAATAAACTGGGGCGCTCTGGAAGATGCAGGGGCGGGGCCAGAGCACTGACGGCATCCGCCATCCATGGCAACAGGCCCCTGTAGGGGAGACTTGCTTGGGCATCTAGAATTTTACCTTTCAGAACAGCTTTGCCCCTTTGGTGTGACAACCGTAAGCACTAGTTGAAAAACAACTGCACTAGTTAGTAAACAACATAATTGCATGTATGTTACTTCTCTTAATTCAAAGCAAATTGATAAATACGTTAATTATGCTAACACATGGCATGGACAAGAAGAATTTGTTTTACATCTTCTGATTTTGAAGATCAGAACATATTTCTTAATATTTTACTTAAAAGGTGTTTGGACTGAGTTGTATCACGCCCAAATCCACAGGCTGAAGTCCGAAATGACACTGTAACTATACTTGGAGACAGGGCCTTGAGGGAGGTAATGAAGGTGACATGAGGTCAAAGGGTGGGCCCTCATGTAAGATGCCATGACTGGTGTTCGTATCAAAAGAGGAAGAAACGCCTGGACTATAACCGAATGGGGGAGAAAAGGCCATGTGAGGACAGTGAGAACGTCACCATCTGCAAGTCAAGGAGAAAGGCCTCAGGAGAAACCAAACCCCTCCAACACCTTGATCTTGAACTTGGTACTTCTAGAACTATGAGAAAATATACTTCTATGGTTAAGTGACCTGTCTATGGGTTTTTGGTCTGTTTGTTTATTTTTTAATTGTTTGCCTCCTACTTCCTTAACTCTTTATTTTTCTCAGAAAAAAACACTTTTCACCTGCTCTTTGGGGCACATATGGGCAAAATGTAGCTTCCCCACAGATTTTGAGTTTCATGTTTCAAATGTAGCCACTGAGAAAATCAACTCTCTCTAGGCTCAAATTCTAAAATCCCAGGAGAAAGAATCTGATTGGCCAAGTTGGATTCAGATGCCCTCGTTGGCCCAATTGTCTATAGTCTGGAGCAAGATCACGTAACATGGTATGGACAGATTCTGGAATCCTTTGGCACTCCGCATGAGTTGAAATGATTTATTTTATATATTTCTCTCCAGCAGGTTGCCATTTTCTAGAGGGCAGGGATGATATCTTATTCAGTTTTTCACCCTCGTAGTCTAGCATGACGTCTGGCACATAGGAGATATTTAATATGCATTTATGAAGCTCACAAGTACAGGTAGACACTAAAGCATCTTGATTAAGGTCCTATTTATACTCTGAGGAGCTGTAACCAGAATATGTGGACATGAGGCAAGTTTATTTTTTTAATTTATTTTATTTTTCAATTACAGTTTACGATTGATATTATTCCATATTAGTTTCAGATGTGTAGCATAGTGGTAGCAATCATATAGTTTACAAAGTGGTACCCCCAATATTTCAAGTGCCCACCTGGCAATGTATGTAGTTACTGCAATGTTATTGACTATGTTCCCCATCCCTGTGTTTATTTTGTAACTACCAATTTGTCCTTCTCCATCCCTTCATCTTTTTCGCCCAGCCCCCTAACTCCCTGCTCCTCTGGCAACCATAAGTCTGATCTCTGTATTTTTGAGTCTGTTTCCATTTTGTTTGTTTCCTTATTTTGCTCTTTAGCTTCCATGTAAAAGTAAAATCATGTGGTACTTATCTTTCTCTGTCTGACTCATTTCACTTAGCATAATACCCTCTAGGTCCATCCATGCTGTCTCAAATTGTAAGATTCCATTCTTTTTTATGGCTGAGTAATATTTTATTATATATATGATGAAATATTTAAGTTCTTAACCACTCATCTATTGATGGCTCTTGGGTTGTTTCCACAGCTTGGCTATTATAAACAACCCTACAAGGAACACAAGGGTGCAGCTATTGTTTTGAAGTAGGTTTTGGGCTTTCTTTGGATATATACCCACAGGTAGAATCACTGGGTCATAAGGCAGTTCTGTTTTTAATTATTTGAGGAAACTCCATACTGTTTTCCACAGTAGCTGCACCAACCTGCATTTTTACCAACAGTGCACAAGAGTTCCCTTTTCTTCATGTCCTCCCCCAAATTTGTTGTTTGTTGATTTATTGATGATAGCCATTCTGATAGGCATGAGGTGATATCTCATTGTGGTTTTGATTTGCATTTCTCTAATAAGTAGTGACGTTGAGCATCTTTTCATGTCCATTGACCATCTGTATGTCCTCTTTGGAGAAGTGTCTATTCAAACCCTCTGCCCATTTTTTAGCTGGGTTGTTTGTTTTTTAGGTCTTAAATAGTATAATTTCTATATAAATTTTGGATAATAACCCTTATCAGATGTTCCATTGGTAAGGATGTTCTCCGATTCAGTGGGTGTCTTTTTCAATGGATGGTTTCCTTTGCTATGCAAACACTTGTAGTTTGATATAGTCCCAAATGTTCATGTGTTCTTTTGCCTCCCTTGCCCCAGGAGATATATTGGAAAATTATTGCTATGAGAAATGTTTGAGATTTTACTGCCTATCTTTTCTTCTAGGATTTCTATTATTTTGAGTCTAACATTTGAGTCTTGTATCCATTTTAACTTTATTCTCATGTATGATTATAAAAAGTAATCTAGTGTAAGTTTTGCATGTATCTTTCCAATTTTCCTAACACCATTTATTAAATATACTATCTTCACCCGGTTTTATGTTCTTGCCTCCTTTGTCATATATTAATTGACCAAATATTTATTTCTGGCCTCTTTATTCTATTGATCTATGTATTTGTTTCTATGCCAATACCATGCTGTTTTTATTACTATAGCATTGTACTATAGTTTGATATCAAGTAGCTTGATACCTCTAAGGCTGTTCTTTATTCCCAAGATTGCTGTGGCTGTTTGGGGTCTTTTGTAGTTACATATAAATTTTTGGATTATTTGTTCTAGTTCTGTGAAAAATACCATTGGTATTTTATGGGGATTGTCTTGAATCTATAGATTGTTCTGGGTAGGATGGACATTTTAATGATATTAATTTTTCCTATCCATGAGCATGGTATATGCTTCTACTTTTCTGCATCCTCTTTAATTTCTTTAGTATTTTATAATCACTGAGTACAGGTCTTTCACCTCCTTGGTTAAATTTATTGCTGGGTATTTTTTGATGCAGTTGAAAATGGGATTGTTTTCTTAGTTTTACTTTTTATTTTTTTTATTTTTAGTTTTTAAAGATTATTTATTTATTTATTTATTTATTTATTTTTTAGAGAGAGGGGAAGGGAAGGAGAAAGAGAAGGAGACATACATCAACGTGCGGTTGCCTCTCACATGGCCCCCCACTGGGGACCTGGCCCGCAACCCAGGCCTGTGCCCTGACTGGGAATTGGACTGGCGACCCTTTGGTTTGCAGGCCCACACTCAATCCACTGAGATACACCAACCAGGGCCTTAGTTTTACTTTTTAATAGTTTATTATTGGTGTATAAAAATGCAATTGATTCCTGAGTATTTATTTTGTATTCTGTATTTTACTAAATTAATCTGTCAGTTTCAGTAGTTTATTTGGTGGACTCTTCAGGTTCTCTATATACAGTATCATGTTATCTAGAAATAATGACAGTTTTACTTCTTTCTTTCCGGTACTGGGCTGAATAAGTGTGGTGAAAGTGGACATGCCTGTCTTGTTCCTGATCTTAAGAAAATTGCTTTTAGTTTTTCCCCATCGAGTATGATGTTAGCTGTGGGTTTGTCATATATGACCTTTATTATGTTGAGGCATGTACAACATGGGCCGAGTTTTAAAAAATAAAAAAAGATTATGGTTATGAGTAGTAGCAAATGGCATTCTGCAAATAAACATAAAGTGCAGTTATAAAGGTGGGGGATTTATCTGTGTTCCATAAAGATAATGGCTGTTAAGACTTTCCAGAAGAGCCAGAGAATTGAGGAAATAATGATTTAAGTAAAAAACAATTTGGTATTTCTTCTTTGAAGGTGCGAGTATGAGATGAACGTTCTGTGGTATTGTTATGACAACCCTAGCAAACGAATGAAAAGAGGATTATCTCATCATTTCTCACTGCATTCTAACCTTGAGTCTGGCAGTGGCTGCCAGGGACTTTGAGACAAATTAGAACTTTTCAATGAGATTTTGAATTGATTATTTGTAAGAGCTACACAATCATGACACTACAGACTTCCAAAAGAAGACCTTGAAACCGAGACTGAGAATGACATGGTCAGGAATTGCGTTGTTCTCCGTCTCACTCTGTTTCTGGCGTGGCTGGGCTCGGAATGCCACCCCCTCACTGTGTTTAGATGACCAAAGGCATTGCAGTTCAGTCCGAATTTCCCCAAAGTGACCCTCAAGTCTCTCTCCTATCCAGTAACTCACTTGTATTTATCTGAACAAAACTATGCATTTATGTTAAGGAATAAAATATTCATTAGGTGTGGGACTTCTGCTGAAGTTTTTGACTCATTCTCACTGACCGTGATCGTGGCTATTTAATTATTTCAATGTTGGTGGTTTGCTGTTCACTTTAATTGCTCTGTCTGTATACCCGACAGTTGTAGATGTATGATGATCGTGTCTGTTACAATACAAACAGCACCACTGGGGCGATAAAATTTTTACTTTAGCTCAAATAGCATCTTTACAAAAAATAGAAGCGATGGTTTTTCTATCTTATGAATGTGTTTTCTGATGCAGTTTTATTATCTACAGCTTCTTTTGGTTAGGTCATTATCCAGCTAATACTTGCGATTTGATATTTTTTATACCTCTTTAAATACATGGCTACAGTCTTGTGAAATCTAGCATCTCTCTCCAACTAGGGTGAAAGGGTTAGCATAACCACTGAGGAGATAATGGAAAATATTTAAATTTATTATGTTCAAGGTATTCCTAACTTGGCTGTTAAAAACTGTGGCTAGCATGAGATAGTTTGTGCAACAAAATCTGCAAAAAAACGGGATTTGAAAGTGTGCTTCTAAGTGCTAGTTTGTGTTGATGAATCTTCATTAGCATCCTTACCGAATTAAGGGGATAAGCTCATGGTTGGAATCTTCCTAGGTGGCCTAGTAGGCTGGAGACAAAGTATCCTGAACAACAGAATCACAGAATCATTGGGCATGGGCAGTGAGCTCAACTGCCTATGAATTACATTTGAACTGAAAGTTGAAAAACCAGTTCCTCACTAGAAAGTCTAGAAAGACTTCCTAACTTGAAAGAATAATCTAAGTTTTCATCAGCCTAGTAGACTGAGAGTTTTCTATTTTATGAGTTTTTAAAAACATCTCCCGCCCAGCCACAACAACTTGGTCTTCCCGAATACTCACCACAGCACTTCTGTTTCCTGCCAGTGCTGCCTCTGATGACTGCTCCCTGCTGGTGGCAGAGGGGCCATGCCAGTGGAACTGCTGTGTTTATTGACACCCAACTTCTTTAAATTCTAAGATAAGGAGATACACAAATACTTACAGTATTCGTCTGGCTTGGCTTCATCGTTATGCTCTGTTAACAAGCAACCACAAAGACTCCATACCCGAACACAGCAAAAATTATTTCTTGCTCACCCAACATGTCAGGAATGGACTGGAGGGGGCTTGAACCCACAGTCACACAGCACACAGGCTGTTGTATGATTCACAACCTTTTGTCTACTTCCTACGGAAGATGTGGCCTTTTCGGTTGCAGCAGCAGAACAGAGACTGATGTTGCACATGGACTTGACACTTTGCCATAAGTGACATACATCACTTTCCATCACAACCTATCCTCCAAGACTAGTCAGAGGAACACACCGAATGACAAGCAGGTGGAACAGTGAATCCAGCCCTGTGCCAGAAGGAGAAAATAACTGCATACGAGTGAAAAACAAAACTTTCTACCGGAAGTGCATCTTTTCTGACTCCCTAGTAGAGCGATATGAATTGGTAATTTTAAACTACATATAAGCAATTTAAAGCACCTAAGAAAAGTGTCACATACATGAAATCACTTTCTAAAACAGATATATCCAATAACACATTTTCCAGTTGGTGCTGTACCTCTGCGAGGATACATATATATGTCACAACTCAGGATACTTTTTGGTAAACCTGTCTCAGAAATTGTTTTCAGATTCAGTTAGTGAATACATAACCATATATGGTTTTAACTTCATAACTTACTGATCAAAGACAGAATCATTCACGTGAGAACTTGCCTACGCTCGACACCTGACTCTTAATTTTTATTCATATGTATTCATGTGTATTTCATTTGTCTCTTCAAAACTAAGCCGAAGTATTTAATGCAGGCTCTGAAGAAAATTCGAACAAGTAAATTTCGAGAAATGTGTTAACAACTTGTGTAGTTGATTTCCTCTAGTGCCCACCTGCAGAGTACATTGGAAAGTACAATGTTAGTTCCAACTTTTTATGTGGCACCTTCATTTCCTTAACTGTATAATTCTATTTATTTAAAACTTAGTGCAGGAGGATATTTAGAAAGTCACTGACACTTAAAGTCCCACGTGGAGCTCAGCTGTGAGTACAGGTTGCGATAAGCCGAGCGGATGGGCAGTGTGCGGCCTTTTCTCTGTATCAGCAGCAGTTCGTCCCTCTGACATTCACAATGAGCAAAGCTACCAGGGAAGCCTGGAATGAAATGTGAGAATTTTTAAAGGCATAGTTTTCATCACAAAGAAAGGGACACAAAGGGAAAACAAATCAAGATGATTAACTACTTCACGTTATCACCAATAGAGTTTTTCTAACACGCAAAGACCAATTAACAGCAAAGTATGAGTATATAAGGGGATAGACTCACAGGCAATTAGCAGTTCCTGTGAAGCCTTATATTTTTTGCACTTGAAGGCTTCCATATCCACGAGGGATTTTCAAGACAAGCTGTGCAACACCAGCTTTATACTTTGATCTCACCAATGAAACAAGGCCTCTTGTTCCCATGACAACCAAGAGAACCTGCACCACAGAACACCACACTAATGCAACACAGTCTGGGCATCTTCATTCTCTCCAACATATTTGTCTTGATTGAACCAGATAACCTTTCCAGAAGAGTAAGTTATCTTAGAAAGGCAAGTTAAGTGTTGAAATTTACATAAAGAACCTCAGGTATGAGGATTCAGCCGGGTGGTATGTTGCTTTAGAAATCTATGCTAGTGACCTCCCAGGATGTCCACCCTTCTTTACAAGGGCCAGGGTCACACCCTACGCTACCACACTTGAGCGCAGGTGCCCCGATGTTGTTGGGTACCATGCGGCATGAGAGGTGTTTCTGGCCCATGTCCCAGGAATCTGGCTGATGCAAACATCTTCTGAGAGCCTGATGATGGTCCTGGGATTTCCCTGAGAGAGAATTTTAGATCTTCCTGGTGTTAGCTACTCAAAGATCTTCAGTCCATTCAGAAGAGATCTCCTGGGAAATCTGAATGGTGTCACTGGGGGTTCCCTTGGGAATATGTCCCATTCAGGCAAGAGTCCCTGGAGATCTTGAGACACTTTGGTTAAAGCCATTTGAATACTTAAGAGAGATCAGTGCTCTTCCTGAAGAACGGAGCATATTACTATAAACACTTCCTCGGAAAGATACCGCCAAGAAGAGAGGTTTTCACAATTCTTTCTTCTTACTTTTATCCAAACAAGCTTTGCCCGGCTGCTGCTACATTTTTAAAGCCCGCAGAAGTTTATAATTCTTCATTAAGGGTGTGATGGTCAGTGGGATGTGTCAAATGGGCGAGGATACAGTACCCAGTGATTCAAACAAACACTATTACAGGTGTCGCTATGTAAGCATCTTGTACGTGTGATTCAACTATAAGCATTTGAATTTAGTAAGGGAGACTATCCCAGATAATCTTGGTGGGTCTAATTCAATCAGTTGAAAAGCCTTAACAGAGGAGCTGAGGTTTCCCCGAAGAGGACATTTCCAGTGGTGGGCAGCTGCTTTACTCTGCCCGGCTGCACCAGCCGGCCCCTCCAGGCAGCCTGCCCTTCAGATCCTGGACTTGTCTAGTCAGGCTCCACAATCAATTGGGCTTCCCATGGGCTGCTTCTCTGGTTGAACGCTGGCTCCTACAACATACCCAGGAAGCCCTGGACCAGCATCTGGAATGGATCTTAGATTCCTCAGAGACAAATGCATTCTACAAACTGGGAGCATTGCATTATTGGAAGTTTGGGGTAGTAATAGTTCAAAAAATATTATTTATAGACTAAGCAGCTACAGAGAAATATTAGCTTGCTCACTTCTGGTTGTATGAGGTTTTCCTGCAAAGCACAAAACGATCTCTTTGAACCAGTCTAGGCATTGTTATCTCTGTAAACATTTTTATTTAAATCCAAAAGAAAGTGTTGTTTCAGGTATGGTGTGCTTTTCCTTTCCATGGCCTCACAGATCTAGGATAGGTCCCCTTTCCCAAGGGGCGAGGGTGTGGCAAGCTTCGTTACAAAGTAAATCAAAGCATTATTAGCTCGTTTTAGAGTCTGTACTACGAAAAGTCTGATTATTCATCAGATTTTCGTAATCTACTTTTTAAAAATGCTATCAGGAGTTTAGACAGCAGTACCAGGGTGTAGCGTGGTATTTTAGATTTGGGATTAACCTAAAAGGTACAGATGATCTACTTGCCATGCATTGCCTGTGCTTGATCGCCTGTCAGAGTCCCTGAGTGACACGGAAATAGCAGCCAGGCCTCGCCTCTCCTGATGGGGTGAAGTGGGCATGCAGAGGCCACACCCCGATGCTTCATTTGAGGCCCTTTTTAAGGTGCTTTTTAAGGCACTTTTTAAACTCTTATCCAAGTTTGACTCTTCTGTATGGTCATTTCCCCCCAAAAGATGAATGAGTTTTGCCAAATCAGTCAAAATGCTTCTCTTTATAATAAGGCAATACTCATCCACTGTGTATCATTTCTTCTTTGAGTTTGGCAGCCAGAGAGTTGTGGAATAAAATTTAGCTTTGACATGTGGTTATCTGTGTTAGTGTATTTTATTATTTTGTTTTGCTGCTTCCTCTGTGGTTTTAAATGTTGAATTTTTATTTACATGGTCACCAACAGGAGCTGAGTTGAATACTTGGGTTCAGAGGGTCTCCCAGGGAGTTGAGGAGGGAGGGAGCAGAGATGAGGAAGGAGGCAGCCACTCCCCACCTCACCAGGGTGCGCCCTGGGGCTCGGCTTCGGCTTCGTGGGATCTGCTTAAGTACACAGTAAAGGCCCAGGAAGTACCCTTGAAGGATGAGTTTGGAGCCTTCCTCCAGTGACTCGTCCCTTTCCTTGCTCCTGTCCCATATTGATGGAGGCCCCTGGGTTATTCTTGCTGGGCGAGGCTTCAGGACGAAAGCCTTGGCATCAATACTAAGGATGTTGAGAAAATCTGTATCCCAGCTGCCGCCATGGCTGAACTCAGAAGCGGGCCAAGGAGACTCAGGGTTAGGACTGTGATGGGTCCCAAGGGCATCTGCTCAGTCATGCCATGGCTGTGCCCTTGGCACAGTGGTGCAGCACTGCTCAGTCGTTTGGAAAAGAGTTGAAGAGGAAAAAAATACAGACCCATACACAATCATTACTTTCAAGTATCCTCTGTAAACTCCATTATTTTGAGTGTACCAAGCTTGAGTTACGGAGATAAAGAATGAGTTGAATGAGACATTTTATAAATAGAAAGTGAAATAAATGCATGGAAAGTGTCTGGAAAAATGTGTTAATAGTGGTTGTACTGGAATGGAAGAAAGGAATGTATCATCTCTGCAAAGGCTGCACTTGAATGAGCTGAAACATTGCTTCCTATTTCATGGAGGAACCAGAAGCGATCAGTTCCTCTGAAATCCTTCTCACACCAGCAATCTGCCTGTCCACATGCCTGCGCAACCTCAGAGCCTGCCATGCGTCTCACCTGTGCATGTTAACTGTCTGCCCTCCCCTGAGGGACCAGTGCCATCCACCTCTTCCCACCTGCTCACAGCTATGGCTGCCATGGCTTCCCCTCCCTCTGGAATCATGGCTTTTCAATCAGGAAAGAAAAAGCAGTAACATGTTTCATTAAAGGGACAACAAAAAATAAAAACCTTGGCCTGCTTCCCCCTGCATTTGCTGCTCCAGTCCTCTGCTTCTCCTCACTACAAAAAATCCTCGGTGATGGACTTGGGCCCCTCACCTGCGGTTTTTCTCCTGCCCTTCTCCTGGCATCCATGCCTGTGACGCATCAGCACGCGCCCACTGATGTGTCCTCCGCGTTACCAAGTTACAGGTCACTTCTCGGTCCTCCCTCACCCTGGCCGGACTGGGCACAGCAGATGGCTCTCTTGGCATTCAGTGCCCAGGACACCAGCCTCTTTAGTTTCCCTCTTACCTCACTGTTCGCTCCTTTCTCAGGGCCTGCTCACAGGTGAGAGAGGGCTATGGGAAACAACAATCATGAAACTTAAACACGCCCCCCAAAAGCAAGTTCAAGGAGCCCATAGGGAGTGAGTATGGGATCTGGGCTCATTTAGAGTACCGATGCTTCTGTGTGGTGGTAAAAGGTACAGCTCTGGATCTCCTGCGTGGGTACAGCAGACTTCACCCTCCGGCCTCCCCAGGTGTGGGCCTGTGTGACCCTGTGTTCCTAAAAGTGCCCAGGGACTGAGGAGGGCGTACGAATTAAAGATAATAATAATAATCTGAAAATGCAAATCCATTAATTAGTATAATTAATTAAATATAAATTTTTTCATAACCAATATATACTTGTAAAAAGCCAGCAAAGATTTCCTAAAACGCTGCTTCTGGCCTTCTCATTACTATTTGTCTTGTCAACTTTCAGCCTGAATCTGAAAGAAGTCTAAAACACAACTTTTCTAGAATCGCTGAAGAAGCTGTGTACGCGTGGCAGGAGGGGAGACAGCACGTTGGAGGAGGCAAGCCCGTTAATGTGCAGCGTGAACGGAGACAATTAGCAGTTTCAAATCTCAAAATCTGTGCTCATCTATTGGGGCAGGCATGGGACCTTCATGAAGTGATCAGGGTGCAGGACGGGAATATTAGAGAAATCTACCTACTAGTCAGATAAAGGGCAGAGAAAGGTGGTGTCCGAGACCCCAGCAAGAGCACTGGAGACAACAAGGTGAAGAGCATCGAGCGCTCTGACAAACTGCGCGGCAGTGTGCGGGAAGAAAATTGTCAGAGCAAAGCTCCGGGGAAGAAAGGAGGAGGCTCCCACAAACCAGATGTGTTGGTCACAATGTACTTACTTCTAGCTGTTTATAAAAAAAGTGCCCACAGCTGTATGTATCCAGGAGGTACATTTCCATTCGACACATTCTCAACCATGAGTCATAAAAATTAATTTATAGGGCAGTTCCATATGGTCAAGACATCTGCTAAAACACTTCCCCCAAGCCGACTCAGGAAAAGACAATGAAAGCCCGCTTGCAGAATGTCTGGAGTCATTTTCACGTGTGCCTAGATGAGCTAAACTTCAACAGCTGTCTGGGTAAGGTCAAACCTTGCCAAATTACAGTCACACTTAACCACTGACCAGCATCCCAAAATACTGTTAAAATTCAAAGCTGTGTATATCTGGGCGAAAATGCAGCCAATGCAAGGTGATCTCTTTGAGGGAAGAAGGGCACAGCAGGGAGTATTTCGGCACTGCTTTCAGTGTGCAGAAGAGAAACACTTGGGTTGATGGAGGCGGCAGGAAAGGCACCTCCACCCGGGGAGTGCGGTCCCCATGAGCTCACACTAAACCCCGCTGCTTCCCCTGAAGCAGGAGTCTAATTGAGTTGGAATAGTGAGAAATCTAGACTTGCCTCGGAAGGCAGAAGCAATCCTCCCTCCTTAGATGCATTCTACCAGACTGCCGTTCCCAAAGGTCTTTGATCACCTTATCAAAATGCCTCGTTTTTAAGGACATGGCGGCAAACCGAGCACATGCTTGGTACCAAGTTAATCCCAATGTGAGAAAATGTGTGATGGTTCTTTTGTAACTACTGAAAACAGAACAGGGCTGCATTCCGATGATGTCAAGCAAGAAAACGGACCACGTATAGGAAAAATCTGGCAGAATGATGATGGGAATCTATTTTTATAACTTGTTTTTCTAGTGATCTGCCTACCTCCGTTGAGTTTCAGTTCTTGACCAGATGTAGGACTTGCTTGTAGCCAAGGCATAAAACTTATTGCGCTTTTTGATTCAGTATCCATTCACATTGGTTGGCCTGAAAACTCTAAACAAATACAGACTTTAGGTAGTCATAATTACAACATTTTCTTGTAAACTGGTCATAAATGTCCTAAGGGAGAGTATCTCGGAATGGAAGGAGGGGCGCAGGAGAAGGGGGCTTGGTTGGTCCGTTTGTCTTTGACACTGTGCAGACGGAGGATGCTGTGACTGGTTACGAGAACATGGAGATGGAGCTGTCACCTGGACCCCGCCTGACTCGGTGTCGTGGGTGTATTTCCTACGACTGTCAGCAGATAGAGGGGTAATTGAGGAATCTCTTGGTCCCTCTGGGATGCGCATCAAGTTTCTGCTCTTACGCTCAGGCCAGCATCGGGCCTGACTCACCAGACACTTTTTGTTCCTTTACCAGTGAACCGTCTGATCTTTGTGGTCTGTCTTTGATTACAAAGATGAAACCCAACCAAGCCTCATATTGAGCATTCATTCAGAGGGACTGAGAAATAAGTGCAACTACATGAAGAAGGGCACGTTCAATGTCTTTACAGATAACCAATTAATTATTTCCACAGAGGGGCCTTCTTGGGTCCGTGATTTATTGCAGAAATACCCGCTTGTGATTAGAATAAGGAGGGATGGTGTATGGCAGCATTGTTGGGCTTAAATTCATACCCATTGTAAAATGTAGGAGCTGAAAGGAACCTCAGAGACAAGCTGATGTAGACTCCGGCCGGCAGTGTCCGCATCATTGTGAATGACATGAGACATTCACACAGACTACCGAGGCCGGTAGAGGAAAAGGGACAGCATGGCTTTTCTCTCAAGGGGAGCAAAAGCCCGCAGCCTCTGCCATAGCAGGCCTTTATTGGGTTTCTTCTCCCATTACATGATGGTCCTCACTGACTATGCACAGGTTTGCTTTAGGTGGTAACCTTTTACAGACAACAAAGGAGCCAATGCTGCTAATCACATCACAGAAGAGGATATTAGCAAATGAAAAGGGAAAAGTGGTTGAGCCGGTTACACTCATCCTGGGAAGTTTTAGCATGGATTTTAGGAAGTTACAATCAGCACTTGCTGTCCCAAATCAGGGTGAGTTAATTTTAGCAAAAGCAAGTCCCAAAGCAGCTTAGGTACAAATGCAGGCCTGCCTGATTCCCCATGGGAGAACCTATCCATGGGCCTGGGTCCTGTGCATCTCTGAGTGGGAGCTGGGCCCACGCCACACAGAACAGTCTCCTACAATAAGCTAATTACATGAAAGCCTCATTTTACAGATCAAAGAAATAGAGACTCAGACAGCTGTCACAACTTATTCAGACAAAAGGCTCATACGCAGCATGTTTAGCTTTAAGACCAGGAATTTTTCTTTGGGCAGCTTACAAAAATTCACTAAGAAACTTTCAAATCTGTTCCCTGCCATCTTTGAGCCAAGATAGTGTAAAGGGAGATAAGTAGTAATGGAAAAACAATGAAAAAATAAAATTGCAAAAATAAATAAAGTAAAACAAAGCTCCCAGTTTGTCCACACAATGGGTTCTAAACCAGTTCCTGTTTAGCAGGAAATCTTGGCAGGTTTGAAAGCATAGCAGACCCTCTTACTCCATTTTCCTGTCTCTAAGTGTGAAGTGGAAAGGAGAAGAAAAAGTCAAGGAGAGAGAAGGAACTGACTGTTGTTCCCCTACCCCACAGGGAGCAGAAGCGTGAACCCTTTGCCCAGTGGAACTCAGGCAAACTGGGTCTGAGATTAGCTACACGAAAGTGTTAGCTGTGGTGGATAGTGTGACTTATCGACTTAACTAACATGATATTTTGTCTGGTGGTTTAAAAACACTCAGTAAGTAGAAGAAGTATTAAAATGTGTTTACAATATATAAAATGCCAAAGAGGAATATGACAAACCATATTATCATTGTCTATAACAGGACACGCATTATTCTGACATCTGGAAAATTTGTAGCTGTACCCCCAATTAATAAAGGACATTTGTATATCTGCATGTGACAACAGTTTGTATAGAGAATACCATAGTATCATTAATAAAACACTTCAAGATCTTTAAAGAATTTTTTTTACCCATGATGGGAGCTGGCTTGCCTTTTTCATGCTATTACGGAAAAGGCAGTCCTTAAGTATCATCTTAGTTAGTTATAATTGTTTTGTTCATGGATGTCTCATAACAAATTGAGGAAGTTTCTATTTATAGTTTACTGGACATTTTTATTGTTAATAGGTATTGGATTTTGTCAAATTCTTAACTTATTAATATTCAATATTTTCGGACTATAAGATGCACCCCCCAAATTTGGGAGGAATAATGGTTGTTAATGCTGCTGTTGAGTCCTGTTTACATTTACACTGGTGAAATATTATGTTATTTATGCTATTAAATATTTTACCACATTTTTTGCTTCAAATTTTTTTTTCCTATTTTCCTCCTCTAAACCCTATGTGCATCTTATGGTCCAAAAAATACAGTAATCATGTTTCTTCTGAGTTGTATTAATATGATATATAATAATAATTAAGAGATAGTAAACCAACCTTGCATTTCTATGATAAACTCCATTCGATAATGGTGTATAGTCTTTTTTTAACGTACATTTCTGGATTCAGTTTGTTACCATGCTATTAATTTTTTGTGTTTTTGTGCATATTGTCTGTAGTGTACTTTTGAAATTCATTCTATTTCCTGTTTTACATCCTTTTCTATTTTCTAAAACTTTGTGTTGAGTTTGATATTATTTCTTCTTTAAGTGCTTGATAGAATTCATCTGTGAAAACTTCTAAATCTGAGCTTTACTTTGTGAGATTTTTAATAACTGTAAAAAATCAATTTCTTTTTTTTTATTTTTAAAGATTTTTTTTTTCCTTTTAGATTTTATTTATTTATCTTTAGAGGGGAAGGGAAGGAGAGAGGGAGAGAAACATCAATGTGCGGTTGCCTCTTGTATGTCCCCTGACAGGAACTGGCCTGGCAACCCAGGCATGTGCCCTGACTGGGAATCGAACCGCGATCCTTCGGTTCGCAGGCCCGCGCTCAATCCACTGAGCTACACCAGCCAGGAAAAATCAATTTCTTAATTTTATAAAGATTTATGTAGATTTCATATTTTTTTCTTGAATCAGTTTTGGTAAACTGTGCACATCAAAGAGTTTTTCTATTTTGTCTAAGTTGTCTAATTTGTTGGCATAAAGTTATTATTTATAGTATTCCCTTGTGATACCTTATATAGAGTATGAAGTCGTTTCTCTTTCATTACTGATTTTCACAATTTATGTCGTCGTGTTCTTTCCCCTGGGTTAGACTAGCTTAAAAATATCAATTATGTTGATCTTTACAGAGACCCCAATTTTTTGGTTCATTCATGTTTTTTCCCTTAAGTTTTCTTATTTCATTAATTTCGGCTCTAATTTTTGGGTTAGCCAAAAGTTTGTTTGGTGTTTTCTGTAAGATGGCTCTAGTAGCACTTAGTTGTTTTTAACTTCATTCAAAACACTTTTTTGGATTGTTTTGTGACAGCTGTCATATCGGCATGCATTTAAAAAACATAAAAATTGGCTAATTTTTGTGTAGCCATTTTAATATTTAATATGGAAGGAAATATGCAACATTTTTAGCATATTGTGCTTTATTATTTCAGCAAAGGTGAAAACACAGCTGAAACACACACAAAAAGATTTGTGCGGTGTATGGAGAAGGTGCTGTGGCTGATCGAACAAGTCAAAAGTGGTTTACGAAGTTTCATGCTGGAGATTTCTCGCTGGATGGTCCTCGACAGCTGGGCAGGCCAGCTGAGGTTGAAAGTGATCAAATGCAGACATTAACAGAACAATCAATGTTATACCATGCAGGAGAGAGTCCGAATACTCAAAAGATCCAAATCAATAAAGTTATTGGTGACAATGAAAAATGTGACTTTATTTAATGGAAAAAAACTAAATGGACTTTTTGACCAACCCAATACTATGTGTTTGATTTGCTCTATTTTTTCTAAATTATTGGAGTAGAAGATTAGATCATTAGTTTTACATTTTCTTCCTAATATATGCATTTATAGTTATAAATATCTAATCAAGGCATTACCAGTATCTGATACATTTTGACATATTGTTTTAATGTTCCCTTTGAGACATTTCTTAACTTTATATTTAATTTCTTCTTTCAGTCATGAGTTATTTAGAAGTTGTTATTTAATTTCCATATGATTAGGAATTTCTCAGATATATTTTCTGTATTAGTAATTTAATTCTGTTGTGATCACAGAACATACTTATATGATTTTATTCCTTTTTTGTTTTGTGAGATTTTTAAACATATATTAATGTATAGTCTACCCTGAAGAATGTCCCAAGTGTTTATTCTTCAGTCATTCGGTAATATGTTCTATATATGTCAATTGGGTTGATGATGTTTCACATTACTAATTTTGCTTCTAATTGTGCCAACTATTAATGTGAAGGATTAAATCTCCACCTCTAAATTTTAATTGTCTATTTCTCCTTTTAATTTTCAGGTTTTGATTCATGTATGTTGAGGCTCTAGTCTAAGACATGCATACATTTTAATGGCTATGATTATTGTATCCTTTTGGCATATTAACACTTTAAACATTAGGAAATGGCTTTCTTTTTCTCTAGTAATATTGCTTGTCTTCAGGTCTAGTTCGTTGGACATTAATGAGGCCATTCCAGTTTTCTTCTGGATATTCGCATGATATATCTGTTTCTATCTTTTATTTCAACAATTTGTGCTTTTGAGCCTTGAGTTTGTCTCTCACAGACAGGAAGTAACTGCATCTCTGCCCTTAGAATGGATTATTAATCTATTTACATTTACCGCATTTATCAACATGGTTGGATTAATACCTGTCATTTTGCTATTTGTTTTTCCTGTCTCATGTCTTTAATATTCCCTTTCCTTTATTGGCTTTTTTGTATTAAAAATGTTTTTAGAGTATCAATTTTACATCTGAGTGGAGTGTTTTAGCTAATTTTTTGAGTTACTTTCTCAGTGGCTGCTCTAGTTACAATATGAATGTTCAATTTAATCACAATATACTTCAGTATGATAATTCCAACAGAACATGGCATATAGAGATATTGATGTAATTTGCTTATATTTACCTTCCTAGGTACCATTTCCATTGCTTTACATTATTTATTATTGTCATATTCGTTCCTTTAACATTCATGCTTATTGGCACTCTCTGGAAAGCCCTAATAAGCCATAACCGCTTCAGTGGGTGCCACACCTGTCTATTGCCCATAATGGTTTTTCATTGTTCCTTCTTTGAGCACAGCTGGTAAACTTTATCATTCTTGGCTTCTCAGATTCTGCAGTGAGTACAGCAGTTTCTAGCTGGATGTCGTTTTCAGCGGCAGAGAACAATTTCAAACATATTATATTTGAAAAAAGAAATGTGCCTAAAGAAATAAATCTTAATATACAATGAGAAAAGTCAGATTAAATGCCAACTTTTTAAGGGGGAATTTTAGGTTCTCACTTTCATTCTATTTCATAAGATCACAAACTATCATGTAAGATATTTAGAGATTAGAAGCAATTTTCTGCAAATATAAAACTTCCAAGTCTAGATTTCTAGAAGGATATTTGGTTGTCACTGTGTTAGTTTTCTAAGGCTCCCATAACAAATACCACAGACTGGAAAGCGTACATACTAGAAATTAATTTCCTTACATTTATGGAGGCCAGAAGTTCTAAATCAAGGTGTCGGCAGAATCGATTTCTTCTACGGCCTCTCTCCTTGGCTCACAGATGGCTACCTTTGTCTTCATATGGCCTTTTCTCTGCATGAGCCTATAAGAAGAGTCTGCTCTTTTTGCAAGAACTCTGGTCATATTGGGTTAGAACCCACCCCAATCACCTCACTTAAACTTAATCACCTCTTTAAAGATCCTGTTTCCAAATATGGTCACATTCTCAGGTGTTGGGAGGTGGATTCCACCATATGAAATTGGAGGGACACAATTCAGTCCATAACAGTCACTATCAATAATACTTTTACGATTATAAAAATAAAAACATTGGTTAATTCATTTGATCCTCACAAGAACACTAGAAGGCATTTTGTTATCCCTAATTTGTAGATGAAGAACAGGAGGTTAAATGACTTAACAAGTTTACACAGCTGCTAAATGGAGAAGAGAGAATTCAGTCCCAGGCAGATGGATTCCAGGGCACATTATCTTATCCAAAAAGAGTTGAGAATTATAGTCTTGCAGATATTTCCAAAATTCTCCCTCTTGCATCTTACAGGCTCTTTCAACTGGCTTCACCACTTAGTCATACTTCAGAATTTATTTCCTTCAACAGAAGCACTAGAACCGATTGTTCTGTTATTAAGAAAATGAATTATTCATTACGTTTTGAGGTGGATTGGCTGGACCTCTGCCTCATAATCCTTTCAAAGGTAGCTAATAATGCAATTGCATTGCCTTGTAGATTTTCTAAGGATCCATGTGTGCTTTGCCCAAGTACAATTTTTATCTGGCTTCCGAAGAGAACGTATCATTTTACATAAGTTAAAGGAAAAGTCCACTTTATTTAGTAAAACGTATAACTCTAAATATCTACTAAGTCATTACATAGATTAATAAGCAAAAATTCTAATGCTAGACTCTGTTCAGGGTTGATTCTCATTTTCTGTTCATCTCCTCACACCCCACAAATGCCATTTCCTCCCAGGCATCGTGGTTGGGCTGTCTCATTCGGGATGCCTGAGGACGGAGAGCCTCCACACACGGGTTTTCGGACGGCAGGAACTGCTCCTTTTTGTGTCTTACGCCCCCGAGAACACACAGGAAGGGGCTCTGTAGCTGTGAACGGCAGCCAGATACGTGGCTTTCTCTGAGAAGCTCATTACAGGATGCAGGGCTTGCTCTGTTTTCCATGTTTACTTGAACTACATCCTTTCCCCTTCCCTTCCATTCACTTTCTTTTTCTCTCAAGTTTTCTTTGGGATTTTTCCCCCACTGGTCCCACTACACATCAAGAATAAAGAGCTTCAGACACTCCACTGACACAGGGAAAGGTGCACCAGAAAGGACACTATTTGATGAGCTGGTGAGTTTATCATAACAAGTGCCATCACTGATGGGTAGGGAGAATTCTTTCAAGTGTTAGTGAGTGAAGTATAAATATCTCTAGTCATTTCAAAAGCAGTCTCCTTACTTGGTGCCCATTCCTTTAATATTTCACTGTCATTTTTCATTATTATTCTAGGAAATCATTTGGGTTAAAACAGGATGTTTACAGAAAGTCCTCTTGCTTTTACCCAATAAGGCCTTTGGAGTCCTAGATATCATAGTGCCATGAACTTGGACAGTGCCCTTACACTACGGAATGCTGAGTGCTTTCACTGACTGAGTGCAAACTCACCAGCCTGCCTCGTATGTCTGTTCATAGGCCTCCATTTTCTTTACCATAAAATAAGGATATAAAACGAAGATGTCAATATACATATAATTTATACATGTAAATACCATCTTATCTCCTTTCTATTTTGAAAATTCTCCCAGCCATTCCTCCTATTTGTGACCTTTATTTTTTCCAAATGGTTTAATGTTGAATCACAGCAAAATTACAACTAAAATACAGAACAACCATCACTTAGAACCATCAGAAACAAAGCTGAACGGAAGTCTGACAATTATGGAATTAAAGAAATCTAATGCATCCAGATGGGTAGGAGGGGTACAGATGCAGAATGGGCTGGTCCCACAACCATGTGTGGTCCCGCATCCATGGATGGTCCCACATTCACAGGTGGTGGATAAAAATTCAGGAGGGATATCTCAGGAATGAGGAATCCCAGCCCACACCAGTCCTCCCATCTCAGGGTTCCAGTGCCAGGGAGATAAGTCCCCATAACTTCTGGTTGCAAAAACCAGTAGGATTGCGTTGGTGGAAGAAATTGCTAAAGCCCTAAGCAGATCCTCACATGGACTCAATTGACTCAATCAGACTCACTCCCTCTGAGCTCCAGCACCAGGGTAGCAGTCTGAAAGGTACCAGTGGCATACAGGAAGGATATTTGCAAACTGTCTAGCATCAAGATAAGAGCTGGGGGACAGCTTTCTCTCAGACAGCAAGGTGGGCAGAGGACATTGTCTCTTTTCTGAACCCTCCCTGCGCTGAACCACAGAGCAGGCAGGCTGGTGCCATATCTGAGACTCCATCAACCTGGCTTACACTGCTTGTCCTGCCCTGGAGATGCCCAGAGACTCTGTCCCTCCCAACTTACTTTATCCAAGATGCTTTTCCATACGAATGGCTAGTCTTGGATCAGGCTTCACAACTTCCTAAATCTTCCCAAACAAGCAACAGCTGGCATCAGTGAGCTCCCAGCCTGGTACCTCTTGCTAAGTGGCCCCAGGCCTGGCCCTAGCAGCCGCCAGCCTAATTTCACAGCTTGGCTTCATCTGGGAATCTCCAAACCCAGCACAAGTAGTAGCCACCTCAGATTGCTTTATAGCGTGGGGTGGGTGGCCCTGGGCAAAATATAGGGGGGGCTGACCTTAGTCTACACCACCTGGGAAACCCCCAGAGCCTGTGCACCCAGTGAACAGCTACAGACCATGTCAGAGCACCACCACCTGGCCCATGCATAGCTGATCCTCCACAGAGGGAGGAGGTTGATGGTCAGTGGCCATGGCCAGTCCTTACAGCTGACTGGCCTGGGTAAAACCATCCCATTGACCTGCCAATAGCAGCCAAGGCTCAACTGCAAGAGGAGGGTTTACTCAGCCAACACAAGGGCATGCCTCAAGTACCTTGCTGGGTGATAGGGGAGGCTGTGCCATTGGACCCTACAGGACACCTACTACATTAGGCTACATTACCAAGAAAGGAAGTCAAAGCATCTCTGCCTAATACATAGAAACAAACACAGGGAGGCTGCCAAAACAAGAAGACAAAGAAACATTGCCCAAATAAAACTCCAGAAAAGGAACTAAACAAAATGGAGATTAGCAATCTATCAGATGCAGAGTTCCAAACACTGGTTATAAGGATGATCAAGGAACTTAGTGAGGACCTCTGCAGCATAAAAAAGAGCCGGTCAGAAATGAAGGACACACTAACTGAAATAAAGAACAATTTATAGGGAAACAACAGCAGAACAAATGAAGCTGAGAATCAAATCAATGATTTGGAACATAAGAAAGCAAAAAACAAACTTAACAAAAACAAGAAAAAGGAATCCAAAAATATGAAGATAGTGTAAGCAGTTGCTGAGACAACTTCAAGCATTCCAACATTCACATCATGGGGGTGCCAGAAGGAGAAGAGAAAGAGCAAGAAATTGAAAATCTATTTGAAAAAATAATGAAAGGAAACTTCTCTAATTTGGTGACAGAAATTGACATGCAAACCCAGGAAGACCAGAGTCCCAAACAAGATGGATGCAAAGAGACCCACTCCAAGGCACATCATAATTACATTACCCAAGATTAAAGAGAAGGAGAGAATCTTCAAAGCAGCAAGAGAAAATTTGACAATTACCTAGAAAGGAGTTCCCAGAAGATGCTCAGCTGATTTCTCAAAAGAAACCTTGCAGGCAAGAATGGGCTGGAAAGAAGTATTCCAAGTTATGAAAGGCAAGCACCTACATCCAAGATTACTCTATCCAGCAAAGCTTTCATTAAAATGGAAGGGCAGATAAAGTGCTTCCCAGATAAGGTCAAGTTAAAGGAGTTCATTATTACCAAGCCCTTATTATATGAAATGTTAAAGGGACTTATCTAAGGAAAAGATCAAAAATACAAACAGTAAAATGATAACAAACTCACAACTATCAACAATAGAAACTAAAAAAAAAAAAAAAAACAAAAACAAAAATGAACTAAGCAAACAAGTAGAACAGGAACAGATTCACAGAAATAGAGATCACATGGAGGGTTATCACCAGGGAGTGATAATAGGAGAAAAGGTACAGGAAATAAGTAGCATAGATGGTAGGAACGAAATAGACACGAGAAGGTTAAGAATAGTATGGGAAATGGAGAAGCCAAAGAATTTATATGTATGACCCATGGATATGAACTAAGGTGGGGAATGATGGTGGGAGGGGGAGTACAGAGTGGAGGGGAATAAAAGGTAGAAAAAAATGGGACAACTGTAATAGAGTAATCAATATAATATATTTAAACACTTCAAAATTGGTGAATTTTTGTGCAGCTATTTTAATATTGAAAATACAAGAAAATATGCAACATTTTCTGCATATTATGCCTTATTATTTCAAGAAAGGTAAAAATGCAACAAAAAAGATTTGTGCAATGTATGGAGAAGGTGCTGTGACTGATTGGATGTGTCAAAGGTGTTTTTAAAAGTTTCATGGTACTATTGGCATTTTTGGCCAAATAATTCTTTGCTGAGGGGCTGTCTTATGCATTGGGAGATATTTAACAGCACCCTGGGCCTCTACAGACTAGAAGCCAATAGCGGGAGATAACCAACACACTCAACATATCCAAATCAATAAAGTTATAGGTGAAAAAGAAAAACATATCTTTTATTTTATGGAAAAAAAACTAAATGGACTTTTTTGCCGACCCAGTAATTTCCTACCTGTTGAACTTAGTCGTTAAAAAATAGACATGCATTTTATGCCATTTTTTCTTTTCTCTTTTTTTTGTCATTCATTTTATTGACATTTACTTTCATTGGTCATGAAAATAATGATCCACTAAAGACTGAAAATTGTATAAAAATTGGTCCTTTATCACAGATAGTTTAAGAAGCTGTTTTTGGACCAGTGCTTCCTAGCCCACATCATATTATAGCACAGATTTAAAAAATGGTAATATTTTTAGAAGACACTAAAGCAAAATCAAGGGTATTTCATTGCTTTGTAACTAGGTTTGAAGAAAAATTATTTTTATTTCAATATTTATGACAAAAAGCATAATTCAAAATAAGAAAGACACTAAATAAAAACATTTTCTAATTCTCTTTTAAATGATAAATTTGAGCTTATTTCTGTAAAGGTAATTCTTTGCATCAGTACACGAAAGAACTGAATTATATTTAAGGAATTTAACAAGTTTTCTTTCCTTCAATCAATGAACAAAAATTGGGAGTTATTTGTTGGAGAATGCTAATTGGTTTTTAATCCAACTTGACTGTTTTTGTATCAGGCACTTCAAAATATCCAAGATGCTCTAATTTGCAGAGTGGTCATGCTGAAGTTCCTTGAACCTACCACGCAAAAGGCTCAAGAACAAATGGACAGAAATTTCTGATGCGTGGAAACAAAAATGAAGGAAGTTACCTGGAGCTGCCATGACCAGATCTTCTTCCTCTATGGCCTCCTTTCCCCGCTATCACTTCTGGCCACATGTGGGTCTTCTTTACACGTTCCATGGTGCCTGAAATATAAACTCCTGCAGCAGCGCCACAGGCCTTGGGAAGCGATGGGCAGCAGCGGTGAGCTCTGTTGCTGGCTGCTGAGGTCGAGTCCAGGTAGGAGGGGCCTCCTGACGTTTTCCCTGTGTCCTACCCGGACAGTGTGCGCCTGGTGCACTCATTCTGCTCACAGCCTGCCAGGACCACAGGCAGCCCAGCTAATCACTGCCCTGCCCCAGAGCGGCAACCAGGCTGGCTCACAGCCAGAGGCTGCTGAATCAAATCCTCCTCTGCTGAGCGCCACCAACCTGCCGCAAGAGCAGAAAAGACTGGCTCGTCATTTTGGGCCTCCACACATCTGTCTGGAAGCTCTGCACCAGACTATACACTCTTTAAAGCGGAATCATCTCTCCCTTGCTCACTGTAGTACCACAGAGTCCCTCACAGTTGCCTCTCACATAGTGTGTGCTCAGTAAAGAATTGTCCAATGAGTGAATTTCCATCCATTCATGACTGACTGAGTAAGTGTGATCTGTTCATGCACGGAATACTATACAGCCTCTAAATTGAAGGATACATATATTCCAGGATGCCGTCAATAAATAATGCTGGGTGAAAAAGTTAAGTTGCTAAATAGCAAACATAATATAACCCAATTTACCTAAAATGTACATGGGTTTAATTATACACATAGGGATACCATGAAGAATGTTAATCATTGGAATATGGTCTTATTTTAAATTTTCAAATTCTTTCCAGCTGTTTTTCATCTTTTTTGTGCTTTCCGTGCACTGTATTTCTCAGTGCTTTCCAACTGTTATCCCAGGGATACTCAGCCTGAAAATACCATGAAGCTGTGACTATTAATGGCAGAGTTCAGGGAGGAAAAAACTGTTATTACAGAATTTTCATCTAGCAAGATCACAATTCAATTATAAAGCCAGAGTTTGACAATTTTATATGAGAGCTCGGGGACTGTAACAACCAGAGCCCTTCTTGAAAAATTACACTGTGGATTAAAATCAGATCATTCAAGAGATGAATTAAAATCAAGTAGCTAGAAGTGGAGAAGCTTCGGGAAAGGAACTGGTATTTATCATGGAGTCAATTGAACATACAATCAATATTAAACAACTATAAGAATTATGTCTACAGAAATCTTAAACATCTTAAAAAGCAATAATGATAATATAATCAATAAAAATGAGGCGAAGGAAGAAAGGGTAAAGAGGATGTAAGATTTCTAATCACGTTACCAGGGAGTTGATTTTTACAAAATTGAAAAAAAAAAGAAATTAAAAAAATTGATTATAACATGTTGGTTTTTTTAAAAAATAATTGTTTCATCCATCCCTTGGGTTGCAGAAGGATTGCTCTGAAGTTCAACATTTCCCTCGCTTCAAATTCAGTTTCCTTATTCAATTTCCAAATTCAACTTCTTTAGTTTCAGTGTATTTAAACTTTAAAATTGTATTAAAATTGTACACATAGAATGATTATAATATTTTGAAATTAAGCCTATTTGCAAAGTTAGTATGTACATGTTACAGAACTTCATCCTGCTTCCTTTACACTTTTCTGTCAGTCCATCTTTTTCATTATATAAATGTATTGGCAATACTTGTCATGAGACTTACACAATACTAATCGTAGTTATTTCATGGTGGTGGGATTTTACACCTACCGTGTGTTAGTTCAGAATTGTTCGAATTTTATGTCACAAACTCATGTTTTAATAAAAACAATTCCTTTATTTATAAGAAAAAATACTGTAAAAAGATACCATCTTGTTACATTCCAGAAACTTTACAGGACTGTGACCACATTTTCAAAGAAAGTATTAAACAATGCAACCCATAGTATTCTTGCAATACAAGAGTCATTTTCTTGGTTTCTCTGAAAACCAAAGTATATCTGTAACTAAAAATAACCATGTTTTCTGATGTTTATGTTTTTGAAATGAGAAATCATGACTTCCTAAGTAGTCTATGATGTTTTGCACACACAAAAATTTTATTTGCTTTTTAGTAGAATCATAAAAGTTTGGATTTTTAAAAGAACTTAGGGGTCATCAAGCCCAATTTTAGAGATGGGAAAAGTTCACCCTAAAGAGGCTAAGTGATTTTTACTGAAAGATTTACGACTAAGTTAACTAAAATGCCAAGGTACGACCTGCCTGCTGAAATCACCCTAATTTAGCCAAACATTACACATTTGATTTTTTTATACCATAGAGATGAATGTTTTACCTAATGAAAGTACTATTTTATCTGAGTATGTAGAAAGAATTGCCCTTGGTTCTTTTAGGCTGGCTTTCATTAAACCAAAGCTTTAAAAGTTCATGACATAAACCATAGGCACAAAACTCCACTAGATTGTCAACAAGATTAATAATGGGGTGCTGATGTACTGCCCGATTTCTTTCTCTTTTTTTGCTTGTTTGTGTTTTGTAAATTTTCTATATTTATATTTATTATTTTGGAATACTAAAAGATTATGACTTAAGAATCAGACCTAGGAATTTTAATTCTTAGCTTCATGAGAGAAGTTTCTTTTTCCAGATAAGATAATACGGCCATCCTTTCTTTACGAAAGCTGTCAGAAAGCTGACAAATACTTGGTAGAAAAAATAACTTTCAAAGAGCCTGGTCAGTGTTCAAAGGATCCCGCAAACAGCAGCGCGGACCAGTACAAGAGGAAATGATTCGTCACGCTGGGGCCATCAACTCACGCGCCTGAGTCAGGGCTCAGGCCTCCCAGGAGCAGCGTCTCAGGCCGCTGTCACCCGTGTGAGCGGAGGAGCAACCGTCTGTTTCCGTGGTGACGGAGGCTTTCACAATATCCTCTGGCCAAGAAACGTAACCACAGCCAGAATGATTTCAGACTCCAACTATTTCAGCGGCAGCAGCAACAGCAAAAGCACAGCAGCGGCCAATTCCCAAATGAACTCATGTGAATGCCTCCTATCAGCTAATTATCAAGGGGATTTTTATGGGAACCCGTAGGAAGAATGTCGCGGAGCTTCTTAGGATACTGTTTTTCTTTGCTTGGGTCTGAAGAAGGAATGGAATGCTGGGGCCGTGGCATTTGCACACTACTTATGCATGGTGGAGGGCGAGGGATAGAAATGTGAGCGTTCTTTGGCTTTGTGGCCTCTTGGTGAGTCCCTGACCTCTGTGCGTCTGGGCTCCCTGCCCCTCCCACCTGGTCACCTCCAACCCGCCATTGGAGAAAAGGACGACATGCTAGATAAATAGATATTCTCAAAAGTGTTTTATTCTGAGACAATCTTAGTAAATGGCTTTTTGCATGTAACATTATTCCATGAGCAAATCCATATTTTGACATTAAAGAAAATCTGTGGGGAAAAAAGCAGGTAATGCTATGGGAAGACCAAGGCATAGATAATATAGGTCATGAGTCATGTTGGATTCCCTGTATATTGTCTAGCTCTGCACCCCTTCCCTCCCACTGAAGAAAATACATTGGAATGCAAGTGAATGAGGAGAGTATTACTATGAGGGTAAATTTGCTTTCACACTGACTTATATGCCACTCCTTAAGGCTAATCTTAAGGTACAGTGAGTTTTTACAAACCAATAAGAAAAAAATTAACAGTTTTTCTAAAAAAAGCCAATGAAAAGAAAGGGTATTTTTGTAAAGACAGAATGATAATGTGTAAAAAGACTTCAAAAGGTCCCCCAAATAAACCACCATTAAGAAATCAAAATTACTAAAAGAATAATTTTAAAAAATTTAAATATTTAATAGTATGCTCAGTTGCCTAGGGCATGAGTAAACAGAAACTCCTGTGAAAATGCAATTGGCTCTGCCTTTGGAAAGATTTTGATGATACACATAAAATTTTTAATGTATGGATCCTTTGATCCATCAATTTTTTTTCTAAGAATACACCATACAAATACACCTGCTGAATTATTTGAATTAAATCATATTTTTAGCAGGAATACAAGTACCTGTAAGCTAATGAAGGAACTAAATTTGTCTTAGTGAACCTTGATTTAAATTCCTCATCTTATGTAGAAAATTGAGCAATCCACTTAAACCTTCTGCTCCTCAGTATTAGTTTGAAATTTTTAACGCTATCTACCTTACAAGAAAATTACAAAGATTACACAAGACTAGAAAGGCAGAATATTGTTGGAAATCCTGAATTATCAATAATATTTTTATCAATGCCACCACTTTATGAAAAAAATCAAATACATATTTTGTTGAAAATAAGACAGAATGGATTCTTATTTTTACTAAAAAACTTTTTGGTCTTGGGTTGTTCCATATAAATCATGTTAAACATATGTTTCAATTATACCCAGTAATAAATGTCCATTTGAACAGATTTGTGGTGTGCACATCAAATAGAAAAAGGAAGATATACCTACATTTCTGTGAGGCATATTTTAAATATAGTACAAGAAAACATCACTTCAAAATGAAATGCTTTTCCACCTGTTCCAGAACAGACAAACAGTAGTTTCATGTTGTGGAGACTAAATTAAAGTGAATTGCTTTACATTTTTTAAAAAATGTGTTGGCCTTTGGCGATGAGTATTGGAGGACTATGATAAAAAACAGCAGGCAGGAACAATCTACTAGAAGGCTGTGTATGATATAAAAATGAGTCATCTTGAAAACACTGTTTCTCCAAGCACATTTCAGTGTCAGAGACTAAATTAACACCAACAGGGGATTATGAAGCTTTTTGATATTCTAAAAGTCTTGAACCTGACTAGGCCGCCCAAAAGGGTACCTGGGCCACATTAACCAACCAAGCAGAAACTTCATACCGTCCCACCTGACAGGCAGTGCCCTGGGCTGAGAACCAACCCTCTTTGGTTTCTGGCTGCAACAGCATTGCCCAAAGTCTTGTCTTCAGCGCGCTGGCCCTGGAGGGCATTCTTTCCAGGAAATGTTAACAAGTACTGTGCGCCTACCCTCATTTACAATGCTCTGCGGTGAAAAAGTGTTTGGGGAGCACAGGATGTGGTAATTCTCCTCTTGAGGGCCCCTGATGCTAACCCGCTTATTAAGAGCTAAGAGAATTCTTAGTGTTAAGAAAAGTAGAAAGGTATAACCTACACCTTCCCAGTCTTGCTGGAATCCAAAATTCTTGTATACTTAACGCACCTGCTAAATTTCCAGAAAGCAGTAATTGTGTGGGATACCAGTTCAGGAGACACTGTTACGAAAATGTGGAACACGACTGCATAAACAATTCCCCTTTTTTTCAAATGGAGTGCTTATTATGCTAGAAGACGAGACCTTCCGTGCCTTCTGGATTTGGGAGTCGTAAAAATATTTGTCCCCATGAATTGATTATTTTTTTACTTTTATCAGATAATGTGATGTAGAAAATAAGAAACATGGCCTCGTATTTATTGCCTGCCCCATACCAGCCGCGGCTTAGCAATGGAGAAACAGTATTGAACAAGGCAGACAAAAACCTCTGTCCTCAGGTGTCCAACCAACAGGAAGTCAGTGACTAGAGGTGCTTTAACAAGGTGGACCAATTAAGAAATGACAAGACTAAAGATATTTTAAGTTACTCTGGGACAGCCCATGAGTGAAGCAACTGGAGTTTTCCAAGCTCATGTCATTTCTTTGGTTGTCTTTTGCCCATTTTTTCCAGCATTATAAAAATTATGCTTACCAGCTTAACCATTTTTCAGTGTTTATTTCTGTCGCATTAAGTACATTCACACAGTTGTGCAACCAATCTCTGGAACTCGTTTTATCTTGCCAAACTGAATTTTGCCTGTTTTGAGTACATCGTATTTCCAGGTACTCTGTGGCAGATCCTTCTGCGTGGCGTGGGCCCAGCTCCCACTTGGAGATGTACAGGACCCATGCCCACAGATAGATTCTCTTGTGGGGAATCAGGTTTGCAATATACCTAGGCTGCTTTTGAGGCTTGCTTCTTGCTAAAACTCCCTCACCCTGCAAATGCTTGTTGTGACTTCCTAAAAATCCATGCTAAACCTTGCAGCGACCAGTGTAACGAACGGTTCAACCACTTTTGGCTTTTCATTTGCTAATATCCTTCTTCTGTGATGTGATTAGGGGCATTGGCTCCTTTTGTTGTAACTGGGGATAGTGAGTGAGGACCATCTTGTAATGTGAGGAGATGTAGAATAATGGCCTGTCATGGCGGAGGCCGCGACTTTTGCTAAGAGAAAAGCCACGCTGTCGTCCTTTTTCCTCCACTGGACTCGGTAGTCCGTGTGTATGTTTTATTTCATCCATAATGACGCGGACACTGCTAGCCAGTGCCCGCATCAGTACTCTCTAAGAATGAGAACAAGACAGGTTTGGGTAATTTCCAAGTATTTAATAATGTATGAAATCAAAGGTTTTTATATTATCTAACATAACATGCATTGAAAATAATAATTATTAAAAAAAAAAGAGCTCCTGCTCCCTCCCAAAAGTTTTCCTCTCCAGTGGTAAATCTGTACTTCCCTCTTCAGATGAACAGAAGTTCACTGTGAAGGTCTCGTGTTAACTTAGCGCTGACCTACAACACAAAGTACGTCTGAAGATGTGCTCAGCAATAGGTCCAGAATCATCCAGCTCCGATTTACAGACAACGCTATGATTCGGAAGTGGGGTTAGAGACCAGCTGCCTCATTCGTAATTCTGCTTTGCTGCTCAAAGAGTAACAGCACCACAGCCAAACCGACACTGCTGATCCTATCTCGCTAACTAACCAGGCCTGCAGAGCGAACCACAGAGTGTTACTCGAAGTCACAGGACAGCGTGTCCTCCAGCTGAGGCTCCTCAGTCCCCCCTGAAAATGGAGCCAGTTTCCTAACCCTTTCACTGGAGTCAAATAAGTAGTTATAACCCTTTCACACAGGCACTGAGAAAGTATTGCTACTCAGTCTGCTATTATCCACCCTCACCCAAAAGAATTTGCTTATTATTTGAAAAAATTTTAATTTAGTTATTACTCAGCAATCTGAACAATTCGTATCCTTTTCCAAACAGCTTGTGAGCTGGTGATCAAATTCTGACATACAAAGATGAACAAAAACTTCTAAACATGAAAGGGAGTATCATTCCATCAACTTGGTTGAAGTCAAGCCTCACTTACATCATTCACTTGCTGGACGAATTTACTCATCATCTGTACTAATAGTCAGCAAATACCAGGACAGCTCTTCTGGTTACCTACAGCTACTACCCTTCCCGAGTGCATGTGCCACTCATTCTGACTGGTCTGTGACATGCTGTTTCCGTTACCTCATCACTTGGAATGCCACTACCATTGACAATTTATAACAGTTCAGTGTCCTTAATTTCATTTCTAAGTTATTGAGTTGTCCAAAAAAGTTCATTTGGTCTTTTCCCTAAGTCTTTAACTTCATTTGAAACAATTTTGTTAGATTGTTTTGTGACAGATATCATATCAGCATGTGTTTAAAAAAATCAAAAGTGGTGAATTTTTGTGTAGCCATTTTAATATTGAAGATGGAAGGAAACACACAACATTTTTAGCATATTATGCTTTATTATGTCAAGGAAGGTAAAAATGCAACTGAAACACAAAAAAAGATTTGTGCAGTATACGGAGAAGGTGCTGTGGCTGATTGAATGTGTCGAAAGTGGTTTGTGAAGTTCTGTGCTGGCGATTTCTTGCTGGATGTTGCTCCATGGTCAGGTAGACCAGTTTAAGTTGATAGCAATCAAACTGAGACATTAGTTAAGAACAATCAACATTATAACATGTAGGAGATAGCTGACATACTCAAAGTATCCAAATCAATAAAGTTATTGGTGAAAATGAAAAATGTGTCTTTTCATTAATGGAAAAAACTAAATGACCTTTTTGGTCAACCCAATAATTATTTCAATAGTTGGTAGTGAATAATTATTTGCCTGTGTCCTTGCTTTTCTACCACAAGAATTTACAAACTAGTTACAAGTCTTCACCATCACGCCATAGCCCCCACCTTCCTTTTATCTAAAGGCACCAAGAAATCAAATGTAGCCTCCCTTGAAAAAGTGGCAACTATGTGCTATGATTACAATATTTGGAGACTTACACTTTTCATTTGTTTTTATTAAATTTGTTTAGATGTGCCTCTGAAATGGTTTATTTGGAAATTGCTCCAGGCAACCCAAGCTTTCACTGGTTGCAGATACTTCAGGATTTCATGTGTTAAAATCTCTTACTTCATCAGGTTTGTGTTACTCAAGTAACATATTTTTAATGTGACAGGGTAGCAACATTTTGTCCTGTCTGAAAGACCTTTCCCTGAATTACTTTAGTATTGCAAAATCCTCTTCAAACAGACAACCACAGGCATTTGAAATTTCGGGCATTCAAAAGCTTCATTCACATTTAAGTGCTAAAAAGTTATTGCATTCCGACTGAGTTCCAGTTCCCAGGCTTACTGAATTACTGTCTCACGCTGACTCACGGATGGGTCTTATCCCTGGATACTGCTTATTTATAACCTGAATCAAACTCTCAAGTTATTGCTTTTTAAAACAGTTTTAAGTAAATAATGTGCCAAGAGAAAAATCTGTCTGTAGCGCTGATTGATCTTTTCAGTTCTGTACCTCATTTACAAGAAATACATCAAGTGAGGCTGTAAAATGCCGTGAAATATAAGACAGACATAAAAGGAAATGCTCCCTGAACTATCGTCATGGTACTTTCAATTTATATAGTGAAGTAGTTCGTATGCATCAGTTCATGTGAGCCACGTAACAGCCCTGTTTGGCACACGGAGTCTGCTGCGGCTGCCGCAGGCCGAGCTCTCAGTCTCTGCCCTTGGAGCTCATTTTACAGGGACTGCCACCCTAGCCATTTTCCGTCGTCAGGAACTGCCTGAGAAATGTGCCTATTTACCTCTGCATATGTGTGTGGGTAGACGTTCTGAGAGCAGGTATGGCCGGAGGCAAGAGGCATGCGGTACTTCTTGTCTAACCAGGCACGAGGTTCAATGTTAGCAGTCACTCTGTCTGCAGGTGCCTAAAGAATTATTACACAGGCCTTTTAATGCTCTTGGCCCCTGGTACCCAGATCCTTATCTGAGCCACTTTCTGCCATCCTGTTAATTCCATTGCCTATCTAATTAGCCCTGCTCTTAAATCACCAATACAATCAATCTCTAGTCTTTGGCAAGAGAGCAACAGTGAATTTGTTTCTTAGGAAACTAGGAAAGTGGACAGAAATTTAAGGTCTTATTTTGGACCAGTCTCCAAATTCTCAGTTGGATCTCTCCTTTAATAATAGGTTCAACGAAGGAGGAAGTTTAGCCATGTCGGTAGATTCTTTGTGATATTATTAGAAGAAAAAAACTAAACGTGTGCACGGACCGATTAGGGAGTTAAATATTGAGATTCAGACATTGTACACCTGAAGCAAAAATACAATAGCAGACCCACGGGAATACAAAAAGAGTATTTTAGCAAGGGATGTCCTATTTCTTGTGTTCCCTCATTAGCCAGCATGAACATTTAGGGAGGGTGGCTGATTCCACAACCATTTCTCAGTCCTCATCTTATTTGAAGTATCAGCAGCATTTGACACAGCTGATCCTTCTTTCCAGGACACTAGTTGGTCTAATACAATGCACATTAATTGTGTAGAATCTTGCTGGAGAGTGTGTTGATGACTAGGGAACTAGGTAAATGAAAAGGGAATGGGAGTAAGAGGATGGTTAGCAAATAGCTCAAGCAAAGATCCAGGTGCCAGGGCTGGGGATCAAAGGGGACAAATAATAATCCCACCCCATCTGCAGCTAGGGTGATTGCTGACCATGAACCTAGATGCCTCTTGCTTACCCGTCATTCCAAATCTTCATGAGCGGGCCCATTAAAATGTAATGCAATTTAGTCGAATTGTTTATACAGACAGGGTCCCACAAAAACTATTTTCCTGGGACCACACATACTCAGTGGGTGTCCCTGACTGAAAATCTGCATCATTCCATAGAATAGGACATCTTTTAATTATTTTCTACCCGTAGTGGAACATTGGCTTGCTCTGTTACTGGTACAAGCCCTGATGCTGGGCACGCCACGATCTGAAGCTCTCTGCGCCTGGTCCTCCGGAACAACTCTTCCACTAGATTGCTACGGGTGCCACCGCTCACCTTCTTCAGATGCCCTCATCTCTGGGAAACTGGCCCTTGATCATCCTACTTACTAATGCATCTATCTCCCTTCTTTTTATCATCTCCCCTTACTTTTTTCTTTCTATGTAACCCTTACCACCATTTTACCTATTTATTAATTGTTTGTTTGTGTCTCCCCACTAGAATATAAGCAAGGATTTTTATTTGCTTATTCATTGCTCTGTCCCCAGTTACTGAAGAATATGTATTGGAATGAAGGAAGAAATTTGAATGAATGAATGAATGAATGAATGATGGCTGAAATTTATTTGAAATTACTTTCAGTTCCAAAAGCCTTCATAAATTTTTACTTATAAATTTTTCAATGTATTATATGTAGATATTGATTTCCTTCTATAAAGATATCAAATTACAGTAAAGGATAAATCAACACTAAAGTTAAAAATATTTTCAAGGAAAATCTTACAGAAAGTTATTTTCTGGTCTTCATTTTGGTGGGAATCATTAATGTTCTACCCACTTCCTTAAAACCTTGAAAAGAAGCATTTAATTCCAAAACTATTTGCTTATTGCCTTTTGTCTTATTTTAGCACAATATGTAATGTTTCTTTTTTCTATTTCTGGAACTATATTGAATTAGCCAATTTCTACTTTCTCTCTCCTTCCCAATTTTGGCCTCTTTAGGCTGGTTTTCATTTTTTTAATTCAGTCCTAAAATTTCTTCTCTAAGTCACATTGTTTTGAGGTTGCCCTATCTATAAAATCATTTTTTCCATTGTGATAATCTCAGAATAATGACTAGTGATATTTTCTATGAAGTATATCACAGGAGAATGTACCAATATAAAATGATATTTGCAGTTTCCATGATTTAAAAATATATTTCAGAGTGGCAGTCTATATAGAAGGCATGATGAACTTCAAGTACGAAGTTTCACTGTCATCTTTTTTTCTGTTTTGGCATGGTTAGGGCCTGGATCAATCAACTGCGTGAAATATACTATGAGTTTTTTAAATTTGAGGCTAACCAGCAATGATTCTGGTGTCAGCCTCATTTTGGAACTCAGGCTTGCAAAGAGAAAAAAAACTCCTAAGCATTTAATTTTTCTGCCTTTCCAGTGGTGCAACTTATTAATAAAGCTGCCTTTTGAATATAAAGTTAGTCAGTTGAATTTGGACTCGGAGCCCTTTTAGGAGTGGTGATCTTCAGCCCGGTCCCCGCCACACGGGCCCCCATGTAGCCAATGGCATTGCTTTGAAGACGAGTGGAGGCCGGTGGGAGAGAAGTGTGATCCTCCATCAGGGTGCGTGGAATTTGGTCACTGATTTGTAATGATATTATTTTTAGGACCTAACCTATATTAATAACCTGAGATGAATAAATTTAAATTAAAATGACTAGAAAATTAGGAGGCCAGTTGTACACATAACATTATGCGTAAATTCTAGTAACAACCACAGCTATTACCTTGGATAACAGTTAAGAGTTTGGGTATTGAAATTAAACTACCCTGCCTCTTAGCTGGCATGTGGCCTTGGGTAAATTTTCTGACCTCCGTTTATGACATTGTTATTATTTTTACTATCATCTTTTAAGACCTACGAGCAAAGCTGAAATACTCTTTTCTACGCAATGTTTATCAACTAATATTTAAAGCTGTGGACTTATGGAAAATAACAGGAGCTCTCCCAAAACAAATAAAGAATTAATAATTTTTTGAAACACCACCATGGTTTTTTTTAATGGCGTATAAGGTATAGAAAGAGCAATCTCTGCCCAGCAAGGCCAAGATGAAGCAGGAGTCCGAGGAGGCTGGGGGCAGGCATCACGAAACAGCGGGGGCCCGGACATCAGACCGGTGCTGGCGGCAACGAGCACGACTGAGGCTGCCCGGAGGCCACTGAAGACCTGTCTCAGAGGACGACCTGGCTGAGGAACTCAAGAGTCATGGCAAAGTTAGTTTCCAGAACCCAACATGAACTATCTGATTTAGAGAAGAGTATTGGCTGTTCAGACCACACTAAGGAAAATGCACAGTAATTTCTTGAGGTCATGGTGTCTAGTGGTTTCCTGGGTAGCTTGGCGCCCCAGCCTCACCCACTTCTCTTTAAAAAGGGCCGTAACATAGGCGATGGTTTTATCAATAGGTATGCAGTGGACTTCTTCAGAACTTTTGTTCTTTTACCTTTAAAGAAATACTGAATAAAATACCCCCCCCACACACTTTATAAGTTGATAGCAGTAAGTTTTGAATGAAAGTTCAGTTGCAAAAAATATAAATTCCAGGATAGTGTGAATACTGATTTTTAAAATAAAGCTATTATAACACTCAAATAAATCTACTGCGGTTTGAATACTATGGTGATTTGATACTTACCAAATGCATAAACAATCTCTTCAATAGTATAAAACTTTGTCTTTTTGTCCCATGAACTACAATTTTTATTATACTATGTAGAGTTTTATCCCGATGCAATATAATTTCATGCTTGAAAATTTTATGCTCCTTGTTCAAGAAAAACATGTACATACTGAAGTAAAAATTTTAAATTGTATGACCCATAAGTCTCTAAGTGTGACAAAAAAGTTCTTCTGTATTGAATACTCATTACAATTATTTTAGTTCATAATTGATCAAAATGATGTAAATATAAAATTTGAAACAATAATAATCAAAACTATTTTTAGAAATGCATGTTATTGATTTATGTTGGTTTATTAACTAGTGAGTTAATATGTTTGTAAATACTTTATTTTGTGCTAAATTAGCATAAATTCCATTTCTATTTTTTTGCTGTTTTTCGCAGATGTAAGTGTTGAGAAACAATGCTCACATGTGAGGTAGATAGAAATGCAAGTTTGCCTAAAGCGCTGTCATTCAGTTCTTTAAATTTCATCAAATTTCTTCCAAGTTTTGTGTCAAAAGTCACATAGTGACCATTCATCAAAATTATTTTTAATGACATATGACTGACGTTGTTATTATGACTTTCTTCCATGTTCTTGAAAGCAAAGAATTGAAAGTCACCAGGTTTGCAAAAAAGGATTTCTTACCTATTCATTGGAGTTACTCACTTTATTATCACTCTCAACGACATATAAATTCATGTCTTTGTTTGGTGCCACAAAGGTTTGACACCCAGGGACTTGTACCAAGGTACCTTCAATATTGGAGAGAGGTGTGGCTTTATTGTGTAAAAATGGGGGCAGAGTGATTTCAAAGAGGATATTGGGCTCACAAATGAGTTCTCCATAAGACTCATTTTAGGAAAAAAAATTTAGAAGTTAATGTTAAATATCTAGTAATTGATTCCCTTGAAATGATTATTCTTGCCACCTGACCACACGGAAAGTCTGCACGTGCCCCAGGGACTCACGCACCCCCGTAGGAAGAATGCCGTTTTTGAAAAATAAGTCTCTGAAAATAGTGATGAATATTTATAGTAGGTGAAAGTCCCTAAAAAGAAGACCTGACACTTGGAGGAGAACAAATAAAATAGATTGTACAGAAGTGGCAATACACATGCCAGCATGTATGTGTGTATGTGTGTATGTATGTATGTGTTTAAAAATAGGACCATGGAATAGACCCGGAGGTACAAAGTTGTCTTTCAATGTCAAAACTGAAACTAGGACATCAGCACCCAGGACATCTCTTCTGTTTCACAGCTGCTCAATGGAGTCCAATCATACTCAACACGTGGCTAATATTTTATTAACTCTAGATGCAGTACAATATTATTCTCTCAGAGAAATGAACAGTACTACACAGCTCAAACATATGATTTCATTTCATTCTTGTTATCTTCTGCAATTCAACAAAAAGGGTGGGTGTGGGCACAGTGCCTGTGTATGTTTTGCAGGTGTGGGGAGGTGTCATTACAAAACATTTAGGGTAAAGCAGAAGGTATGCTTCTAGTTTGATGCTTTAGCCCACCTGCATAAAACTATGAATCATCCTCACTGGTTTTCTAGAAAGAGGCTCAGAGAGGTAAAGAGATGACACAGAGAACTTGTTGAAGGCTGAGTAAGACCACTCACCACGTCCCTTACCTAAGGGTGAAGCATCTTACCCTAATTCCACGGCATCATGCTCCATGAAACTGCTGAATTTAAAAGGGTGGAAAGTAGGTAAACACTTACAAATTTTGATTTCTTTGAAAGTGAAGATTAATTTGAAAGCAGACAAGTTGGGTCAGGTATATAAGAAAAGGAAAGTAAAACTATCTGTAGCACATTTCAGCATAAGCCGCGGAATTAACACCAAGACCAGAGGGGCTTTCAACTGAGTCAGATAGAGAGGCATTCGCCGAGACCCGGCGGCCCCACTGAGCGTCCCTGGGAGCCATGAGAAAGCCGGAGCCTTTCATGGGCTCCCACGTTGAATCATGCAGCTTGAGTCAAGGATGCCAAACGACTGGGTGCGAGAGAGAAAAGATGACTGATGGGATGTACTCATCACCAGGTTTTCTGTGGACGGCCTCACTCTTCATTCTTTAAATGGCAATAACACATCACATGGAACTCCGTCATAAAAAAAAACACAAAGTGTGTGTATAACCAGAAAAACAATGAATAATCAGTTCAAGAACGATTGTTCATGAGCTCAGCCTTATTGGTGGTATTTTACTCCATAACTCCAAACTCCATGTCTAGGATGATCGCTGAAATTACAAATAATCTCTCATGTTTTCAAAAAGCACTTTAAACAACGTTTAAATAATTTATCTCACAACTGTAGAACACTGTATGAATTCACTTCTACGTGGTATTCTATTCAAAATAATTTACAACCAACGGCCCTTTCAGGATTCTCACAGGAATGAAACATTAATGGGGCAACAGCCTTCTTCGCACATCTGGCAAAGGTAAAATTTACTCTATTTCTTCCACATCTAGGCTGTCAAAACTTAGCCCATCCCAGGGTTTGCAGGGGCTGTGGCGAGAACACAAATGAAGGATGAAAAATAACTTCCAAATACACTCAGAGTATATATAACAAGTGTAAGTAGTTTCATCAGAAAGGTACACTACAATGAAAGTAATAACAAATTATTGAAATTATTTTACATACTTATTAAAGTTTATCTTTTCTAGAACATTCAAATCTGTCTGTTAACAGGAAAATATAATATATGGAATATCAAATTTCAAACCAATAATTTTAAAATTAGCTATGTTTTTATTTAATTTTCAGAAGTTAATTATGTTTAACCCACCCTTTTATAAAACTATTGCCCATTTTATAAATCAACAGCAGGAAAAGTTAACATTTTATAATAAACTAATACTTTAAGATATAGTCTCACAAATACCTATTGTAGCTAGTTATTTTGTACTAAATAAACCAAGTCATGAAATTATTTTTACCCCCAAAATTTTGGGAAAGACCCGAGCTGGTGTACCTCAGTGGACTGAGCACAGGCCTGTGAACCAAAGGGTTGCCGGTTCAATTTCCAGTCAGGGCACATGCCTGGGTTGCAGGCCAGGTCCCTAGTGAGGACCACATGAGAGGCAACCACACATTGATGTTTCGCTCCCTCTCTTTCTCTCTTATTTCCTCTCTCTCTAAAAATAAATAAATAAAATCTTTTTAAAAAATTTTGGGAAAGAAAATCTTAAACATTTTATATATGTAGCAAAATTTGATCTGTAGTTGATAGTGACTTATGTAGGATTAAAATTAGTGTCATATCCCCTCATTTTTAAATTTTTTTTATTTTTTAAAATATATTTTATTAATTATGCTATTACAGTTGTCCCATTTCTCCCCCATCATTCCCCTCCACCCTGCACACCCCTTCCCACCCACATTCCCCCCCTTTAGTTCATGTCCATGTGTCATAAGTTCTTTAGCTTCTACATTTCCCACACTATTCTTGCATATCCCCTCATTTTTGGTTCAAATCTTTTTAATCTTACCATACAGAAAGTCCGAACAATTCTAACTAAATAGCTTATAGTCACTACAAGTTCATGAACAGCAAACCAAAAATTATGGCAAAGACTGTGTTTACTTTTATATCCATTCCTAAAACCCAGTATCCCAGAAAATAATTGAAAATTGAATATTTTAAAAAATACCATAGCATTACTTATACCAAGAAATAAGTAATTTTCTTTTCTGGTTTCGAGGGACGAAAACCATACACTCCCTCCAAGTGGTTTCAGAGAAGCTGCCTTCCAAGCAGCAAGTACCACTGTGGTCTGGGTGAGGGGGAGAAGGAGAGAAGGCGCCTGCACGGACACTGGACACACTTCTGCACCAGCTGTGTCTGCTGCGCAGTCTCAGGCTCAGCTTCCTAGTGAGCCTGGTCATAGCCGGGTTTTGAATTCCCATTGAACATGTTACCAGTCCATGATTCGAAAGCTAATCTGTGTTCAGGAAGAACAAGTCCATGTGTTTCTCAGCATCATGATTGAACAACACAAATGGGCGATTCGCACCAGAGGTAAGAAACTAGCTCTCTGACTTTGTGCTATATGCCAAGACAGAGCGATGCTTGGGAATGTTGATGTGTACGGCTGATAGAGCTGACCATGGCTGAGAAATTCTGTCCTCCCCACACTGGACTCTGATCTTCTTTGTTCTTTTCCAGTCTCCCTCAAAGCACCCTCCTCCCTACATACGCGTCTATCATGCTGTCCGTTCTGCTGTGTTCCTGATTCTAGTCTGACAGCACATTTGCGTCAGCACGGTGGCTGCAAGTGGTTGAGGACTCTAGGCAGCCCACAGGACAGCAGCCCTCTGGCCCTGTCCCCAGATCGCTGCTGGTCGCCAGATTGCCACCCGCTCTTTCCAGTGCCTCTGGTCACGGGGCTGGGAAGGATGCGTAGCCAGGGCTGAATCACAGGCTCGTCATGCGTTCTTTCACATGATATCGACCACCGCCGAAATCTCCCCGCAGTTTCCCCACGGCTGAATGTACTCATCTCAGGCTATTCTGAGAATGTGGCTACGCGGGCAGATGAGGGAGGCAGTAAAATTGCTTTATTTGAAATAACAATGAAAAGCCAGCTTGGAGCTGAGCGAGAAGGAATTAGACCACCACATAGCCTGACCGGAATCGATTCCAAGATTCTACTTGGAAGGCAGTGTATTTTCTGGAACAAGAATCAAAGGTGGATGGAGAGAAGCATAGACAAGTAAAGGCGGCCATGGGGAATATGAACTTTATCATCTTGATTATAGTGTTTTCGAGTATGAACTGCGTTTGGCAAGCAAACGGCAGTTAAAGGTCTAATACCCGAGTGTGAATTTCAACCCCCTAAATCTCTTCCAATAGTTCTGGACAGTTCTTGGCGATCAGCTTTGTAAATGAGTTTTGAACAAGTGCTGTAACGATCAAACAATACCGGGGAACAAACTGCGGTAAGGAAAGCATGCCATTCGTCAGAAAAGTCAGACTGTTACCCGTCACGCTCACCGTCCAGTTTCGTCCACGCTGGTGGTGGTCCCAGCCACAGTCTCATTCCTCAGGCCTGCTTTTAACATTAGCACTCCGTGAGCCTTGGAGAAGTGCGGAAACCTTGGGTCCCTTTAAAAATTGGTTAACGATTCAGTTAAACAAACGCTCAGACATGTAGACTGTAATCCTGATGTATTGACATATATTGTTTGGAATATACGAGGAATAAAATAGACAATAATCATTTTAGTCATTTATAAGCCTAAATATCACCCTTTTGCCTCACTCCCCTTTGTGGTCATGGATCTTCATATTTTCTCTTCTTTTTCAGTAATTGCTATATCCATGTATGATGCGGACACCGGCTAGCAGTGTCCGCATCATTATGGATGAAATAAAAACATACACACGGACGACCGAGTCCGGTGGAGGAAAAAGGATGACAGCATGGCTTTTCTCTTAAGGGGAGCAAAAGCCGCGGCCTCCGCCATGACAGGCCTTTATTTTATTTCTGCTCACATTACAAGATCGTCCTCACTTACTATGCCCAGTTACAACAAAAGGAGCCAATGCCCCTCATCACATCACAGAAGAAGGATATTAGCAAATGAAAAGGTAAAGTGGTTGAGCTGGTTACACTGGTCCCTGCAAGGTTTAGCATTGGCAGGTGAGAGAGTTTTCAGCCAAAAGGAAGCTTAGGTACATTGCAAACTGATTACCCACAAGAGAACCTATCTGTGGGTGTGGGTCCTATGCATCTCCGAGTGGAGCTGGGCTCACGCCACGCAGAAGGGTCTCCCACATATGTATTTTACTTCAAAGTAGTATTATATAATTTTGATTGACATTTTAATTATAAATTGCTATATCCATGTATTTTAATTCAAAGTATTTAGTACTATATAATTTTGATTAACATTTTAATTCAGGAAAAACTTCTTTTAAGATTTGAAACATAATTGGATTTTTTTTATAATTTAAACACAATTGAACACAATTTTTCCATAGCACTTAATTAGATGCTACTCTGAACCATGTCAAATGACACATTTTATGCTCTTAAAAAACTAATACCATATTTGGGAAGAGAAAAGTATGTGCATATTTAAATGAGAATAACTAAATTATTTTCAATCATAAAAATCTCTAATAACATCGATAATTTTATTAAACATCATAATAAAACTTTTCTATATAATAATGCCAGTATATAATATATATAGTAATTAAACAATAGAAACTACAGCATGTAATTTATTTTTTGTTAGATGTACAGAATATTAAATAATTTATGAAATAAAATAATGAGCATTTACTAAAATTGGAACAATAGGTCAAGATGTGATTTGATAAGGTCGGCTCTATTTTCTTTATTATCTAGTGTTCAGTAAAGTTAAAAGAAATTATATATGAGTTTTGCTCAATGATTTTATTCAATATATACTGAAAATTTTGATAGTGTTAAAATATAATTAGTGATTAACTATGAGGATTAACATTATAATTGAGGATGCATTGAAACTTGAAAGTGATTGCTTTTAAGAGAAAGTACAGCATTTTAGAGGTGAGTGTTTAGAATTTCTGAAGATAATGGCTTGAGTTTAAATATGTTTTTAAACTTTTTTTTCATTTAACGTTTCTTTCTTGTAGCATCCTCTCTTAAGTATGATTGAGGTCTTTCTGACTTCGTTCATCTGAATTTGCTAAGTGAGTTACTCCCACCTGCCCAGTTCACCATACATCTACCTTCAAAACATCCCAACAGAGTCCAATGTGCTGCCCATTCCACCTTTCATTCCTCCTTAAATGGTATGTTTACAAGACGGAGACTGAGGGGCAGCCTCGCAGTGTTTGGATTTGATTACACATTACAGCAAGCTTTCCTTCGTCCCCATGCTTCGCATCTGAGAGGTCTGCATGCACCCTAGGACAGTAAAATATCCGGAAGTTAATTCAGCTGATAGATTCCCCTAAATCTGTCCTTGCTGGCATATCCCTGGGGATGTCGTTTTCAACTTGAATGCTGCAGTGACAGAGTAACCAAGTGGGGGTAGAGAGTGCTTACTAAGCTAGAAGGGTCTGCGAGACTCTCATGGGCCCAGGTTTCTGTGACCTGAGGCAGACATAGAGAAAGGGGCAGCAACACTCAAGCTGGGCGGTCGACCAGTTTAAGCAGGGAATGCACGCGCGAAATCCTACAGTAAGGAGAGGCAAGGCCAGCGTGGATGAGCAGGAGAGGCGGAGAGGCAGGCTGACCTGCGGTGGCCAGGGCCGAGGAAGTGAAACAACGGAAGGCTTGTGTGCAAATGTGAGACATTGGCATTTCGGTTGAAATACAGTGTGAATCCATAGAGAGGTTTTAAGCATAAGAAATTTCATGATCTGATTTATATTTTTATGATATAACTCCAGCTCCTAAATGGAAAATCCGCTAGAGGGGGCAATAAATGAAGCATTGTGAGAATCTGTGAAATAAGGATAGGTTGGACAAGAGAGATAGGGATAGGTAGAACTGAAATTTATGTTGGAGGTGTAGCCAGGAGGACTTGCTAATAGACTGAATTTCAAGGTATGCAAAAAGGAGAAATATGCCTGGTACTCTGAAATGCGGATCGATGTCAGTGCCATTTACTGAGATGGGGCTAACACTAAGGGAGGAGTTCTATTTTGGACAAGCTAATTTGCTATAAAACAAATATGTATAGGTTAAAATCCCCTATTAAAAAAGATCATATATTCAGGTCAAAAGCATTTGGCTTGCAAGAATTACATCTAAAATCAAATAGCAATAAGAGGTTAAAATAAAGAGATAGACTACAATATATCTGAGAATCTGAAACAGGCAGTGTTATTGATATCAGTGCAGACTCCAAGGTAAAAGGGATTAAATAAGAGTTATTTTGTATTGTTATGTTTCACCATGAGTATGCATGCTCCAACAAGTACTGACATAACACACTTGTTTTAAAAAGCAACCAATCAAGTAGATAAAAAGTAAATATAAAATATTTAATATATTAAAGATAGCTAAATATTTAACTTTAAATTTCACATTTTCAAGCATCTTTTGGAGACTGGAAAGTAAATACTGGCTGACCACAAAATATTTCTGAATAAATTCCCAAATGCAAAAATAATAGATATCAATTACTCATCCACAATATAATTCAGTTACAATAAATAACAAAAGCATAAACTCTAAGTCTCATTCATCACTACATACACTTATAAACACAATTAAAAATTTAAAAGTATTCCATAATAACTTGTAAGTCAAAAGGAGGGTCATAAATCTAATTATAGACTATGATGGCATAATAAGTATTACATAATAAGTAGCAATAGAATTTCTATTAAAATCAAGTAGAAATAAGGAATCATGTAAATAGCATTATATTGAATTAGAGGTTGTAGTAATTGCTGTAAGGCATGTAACAAAAATTAAAACTATAGCTTTTGTAAAAAGTAAAAAATCCAGTGGGAAAAGCATGGATTTCCTTTAAATACTTTTAAAACTTCTATTTTCAATTAAAAAATTAATACTGTATATATAATAAAGTTAGAACTTCCTTTACAAATATATACAATAAACTATAAATGGACTAAATACTAAAATGTAAAACAAAACTAAAACCCCAAAATTCTGAAGATAAAACAAGTAACGATATATTCGACTATATAGTCAAAATTGCCTTAGTGTTAAAAAATTACAAACTACCTGAAAAGACAAACTAGCAAAATTATTTGGAACATATATATGTTAATATATTTATGGTTTATTAAAAATATATTTATTAACCAAAAGGACAGAGGATGTTGATTTACTTATACAGATTTTAGTGAAAGTCAGAAAAATAAAAGTGGTAATAAATAAGAAAATATTTTAATCTTATAATCAAACAAATTTATATTAAAATAATGACATACTTTTTTTTTTTTTTTTTTGCCTATCAAGTTGTCAAAGAGAAAAGTGGTGAAGGAACTATGAACCTGCACTCCGATTTAACGTTTTCAGGAGGGAAAACTGATGAATCTTTTCAGGAGGAAAATTTGTAACTATAGATTAGTAGTGTTACATCACTAACATGAATTCAATGAAGTGCCATTCCTTGTAGTAATCCCTTATTAGGACACATTTACTGACATGGACACTAAAAACCTATGCAAAAATGTTCATGAGGGAAATGTTTATGACACAGGTGGAAACGGAGAACACAGAACTATGCATAAAATATCCTTTCAAAAATGTCTGTAAGTTTATAAATATGTTGAAAGACACTACTATAAAATATATCAAAATGTAATCTTACTCCCGATAGTTGGAACCCAGTGAGTATTTCTTTCTGGGCACATTCCGTTTTCTATAATGACCCGCATGTCTTACGTGCCAAGGAGAAAACATGTGTTTTGATACAAAAAGCCCTAAATTGCAAAATCTAGTAGTTGCTTTAACACTCCTTCTGCAAACTCTTTCTGTAAAACAAATTAGATAACCCAATGATTGTTAGTCATTTGAATTATAAATACTCCCATAATGTTAGTTACTCTTATATTAAATTAATGCCATAACATTAATCACCTTAATTATGACTATTAGCTCTCAAAATATAGCCTCTGCTTTTCTCTCTTCCTTCATAAATTTTGATTATGGGAATTTTCATAAATATGCTATCAAACTATTTTTGCCCTCGAACTATTAAAACATTTCTGTTGCGGTCTATGTAACTATCTTAGCTAATATCCTCTTTCCACTGCTAAAATGAATTACACTCACCTCAAGCGAGGAGACCTGATGTTTCTGTCAATATGCTCAGCATACCGTAAGCACACAAACGTTACTTGTTTGTGACTCCTAATCTCTTCGGCCATTCGATTTCATTTTACACATTCAACAACTTTTGCACACACACACAAATAGCTAAGGCAAAAATAAATAAAATAGATGATAGACGGATAAGAGACAGACAGACAGAATAAACAAAGGATCGAATAAACCGCCGGTCCAGATCCCGTCTCTACCTCCACCCACTCTGCGCAGCGCTCTGGGAGCCTGGCCTGTGAACTCTGTGAACTCTGGCCACACCCAACGCCCTCTGGCCTCCAATTCAGGTTTGGCCAATGGGAGGCATCTGCAGGCCAGTGGAGGAAGGTCCCTCCTTGCTGGTATTTTCAAGGCCTCCTTGGGCTTCTGCGAGGTCCTGTCTTTCAGAGGTCCCATCTGAAGAGTGGCTGAGCCTCCTGCCCCCTAACATTCTCCTGCAGCCGCTCCGTGTCCTTGCTGAGACTGACAATGTTTTTACCTTTAGCTTGGGGGTGGGGAGTTGATACGTGTCTGTATCTATCTCACTGTGGGTTAGTGTGTAATTCCCTGATTGCTTCGCAATTTGCACATCTTTTGTGAAATGCCTGTTCCATTATGCTATGGATCATTCGGGTATACCCTTTCATGAAGGTTTTGTTTAAGCCCGTTTTACAAATCCCAGTCAGTCTTTTAGTTTAGTTTTCTGGGACCTCTTTAATCCGAATATGTCTTCTCTAACACATACTATCTTATCCAGGCTGTGGCTTGCTTTTTAACACTTTTAATGTTAAAAATGTCTTTTGATGAATTTAATTGCTTAATTTTAAGGTAGTCCGTTTATTAATGTTTTTTTTTTTGTTATGGGTCGGAGTGTTTGCACTCTGTTTAATAAATCTTTGTTTACACCAAGGTCTTGAAAATTTTCTCCTGTGTTCTTCAGGTAACTTTTTATAGGCTTCCTTTTTACATTTTGGTCTATCACCCAGCTCTAAGTAATTAACTTTGACTTAATCTGTAGGGGGTCAAAGCACCCTTTCCAACCAGGCAGCCGTGGACCCAGCACCGCTCAGCCCGCTCAGCTGCAGGATTGCTTCGGTCCCCTGTCACGTCCTGCCCTGTGTGCACAGCACGCTCTCCTCTGTCCCAGGGAGTGACGTCGGCCTGTTCGTGCTTGTGCTAACTGCACCTGGTCTCAATTACAGTGGCTTTAAAGCAAGTCTTTGTATTTGGTGTTGCACATGCTCCGGTGGTTTGTCTTTTCTGAGATGGCCTCAGTAGCCTACGTCTCCTGCGTTTCCCCAGGAAGGTGTCACGCACACACAAATTGAAATTGTGATTGAGATCGTATTGCATCTGCAGGTCGATTTGGGGAAAATTAACATTAAAATACATTGTTCACTGTTGTTCAAGGACAGTTATCTCCATTTTCCCTCCTTCTACTCCTCGCCCGCCCCACCCATCTCCGCCTCCCACCCTTGATCCTACCCCTTTGACTTTGTCCGTGTGTCCTTTATGCATGTTCCCTGATGACTCGTCCCCTACTTTCCCCCATCATCCCTCTCCCCACTCCCCTCTGGTCACTGTCAGTTTGTTCTTTATTTCCATGTCTCTGGTTCTGTTTTGCTTGCTTGTTTGTTTTGTTGATTAGGTTCCACTTATAGGTGAGATCATAGGGTATTTATATAATTATAAATTTTACTATAATTCAGTTTTAGCTTCATTTCATGTGTTTTTTTTTAAATCATCTTTTTTTAATTTATTATTTATTTATCTTTTTTTTTTTTTTTTTTTTTTTTTTTTTTTAGAGGGGAAGGGTAGGAGAGAAGGAGAGGGAGAGAAATATCAATGTACGGTTGCCTCTCGTGTGTCCCCTGCCAGGAACTGGCCCGCAACCCAGGCATGTGCCCTGACTGGGAATCGAACTGCGATCCTCTGGTTCGCAGGCCCGCGCTCAATCCACTGAGCTACACCAGCCAGGGCCATTTCATGTGTTTTGATATGTCATATTGTCATTCAATTTAAAATATTTCCTAATGTCTCTTGTGAATTTTTTCTTTTACTAATGGGTTATTTAAAAGTGTGCCGATTGATTTCCAAACTTTTAGAAGTTATTTCTGTAGTTATTTCACTCTTGATGATTTCTAGTTTGATTCCATTATGGGGAGAACTCTGCATGATTTTAATTTTTTGTAATTTGTTGAGATGTACTTTATGGCCCAAGATATGTATAATTTTGGTAAATGTCCTTGTTCAATTGAAAAGAATATATACTTTACAGTTTTAGGGATTCTTAGTCAACATATGTCAATTAAGTCAAATTAGTTAATTGTATTGCTTCAGTCTTCCAAATCACCATAGACTTTTGGCAATGTTTTCCATCAGTTACGGAAAGAGGTGTGTTTAAATCTCCCATATCAATTTTACATTTATTCTTTTTTCAGTTTTGTTAGCCCTCACTTTATGTATTTTAAAAATATGTTATTAAATGAATACAAAAACAGATGCTTTCAACTTATGATGGGGTTACATCCCAATAAATCCATCATAAGTTAAAAATATTGTATGCTGAGCCCTGGCTGGGTAGCTCAGTTCATTGGAGTGTTTTCCCATGCACCAAAAGGTTGCAGGTTCGGTCCTTGATCAGGACACATACCTAGGCTGCAGGTTCGATCCCTAGTCAGGGTGTGTATGGGAGGCAAACGACCCATGCTTCTCTCTCCCCTGCTTCCCCTCTCTCTAAAATCAATAAATTTATCCTCAGGCGCAGATTAAAAATATTGTAAGTTGAAAATTCATTTAATACACCTAATCTAGCAAACATCCTAGCTCAGCCTAGCTGGTTTCTACTGAATGTGTATCACTCCGCACCACCGTAAAGTCAAAAAAATCATAAATCAGACCATCCTAAGTTGGGGACCATCTCTCTTAATTGTTACATCTTTCTCTTGAATTGACCATGTTGTCATATGAAATGGCTCACTTATATCTAGTCATAATTCTTATAATTCTTATTTTAAAGAAAGTCTATTTTGATATCAAAATACCTACATCAGTTGTTTTTTTTTTGTTTGTTTTTTTTTTTTGCTGGTGTTGTATGGGGAATCTTTCTTATTCTTTCCCTTCATCCTCTTTTTTTTTATTTCATATTTCTACCTACCTCTTACAAACAGCATATAATTGTTTTCTTTTTTCAATCTATTCTAACAAACTTTGTCTTCATTAGAATATTTTTTCATTTACATTTACTGTATTTACTAATACATTTAAGTTTAAATACTGGGTCTCCTTAAAGGAGTGGTAGGTCCCTCCAAGTGAGAGTTTAAGCAAACAAGGTCACCGGGACAGAACGTAGTGGTCACCGACATCCCTGAGAGCCTTGGGTGGGGGCAGAGGCTGCGAAGCAGAAGCGCTGGCAGCCCCTAAGCAGGAGAGCGCAGATACACGCGTGCGCCGTGGGGCTGCAACCTGAGCTCCTTTCCCCTCTACCAAGACTTTTCTCTAAGAATACATGTACTTTTCTAAGTCCAGGAGGCCTGTTTAAATGCTGCCGTCTGGAATGATAAAAAGAAATGGGTTTCTACGTGAGGCTGGTTTAAAATCAGACGGCACCCCTGGGCGCAGAGTCGGGACTTCGTAAACGCGGATAACCTCTCCTTTGCTGGAAACGCCTCTCTGCGGTTTGAACACCCTGTGGGTGCTCGGTAACTGCGCTCCAGAAGGAAGACGCAGGGCCCCATACTGAGCGAGTAACGATGGCGTTTGGGAAGAATACGGTGAGAAAACAGCAGAGGGGGGTGTAAGAGAGCTAACTTCTCATCTTCTTTACCAGGAGGATAGTAAATGACACTTAAGATTAAAAATAAGAGAAAATGAAGATACACATGATATTTTAAATTAGGTAAATACCATAAAACTGAAAAAGAAATTTAAAACATTGAAATGTACTATTTTGGGTCAGTTTCATAAATTGAAAAGTAAAACAATTTAAAAAGTTCCATAAACATAGTTATTTAGTGAGAAGCCATACTTTATTTAATAATTAAAAAAACTTTTAAAAGGGAAAAAATTCATATTTTATAAAATATTATATTTATCTTAAAAAAGAAAATGTTTTAAGCCTAGAAATAGCTAAAATATATTTACGTGATAGTCTTTTCTTAATGGAATTACATTTTTTAGGGAAAAAATGGAGACGTCTAATTTCTGCACACCTCTGATTTGTATGTGACTAGATGCGATACAGTGCTGTGCCCGAATCCCACATTGTTGAAATGAACCAGGAATCTGCAACCTGAAATTAGCCCAGGTAAACCACTGTGTGTTCAAGGGACCAAAAATACTATTGCATGTGGGACATTTTCAATGTGATTCTTAAAGTATGTAAGTACATTTATTTGGTTTATTTTTAGAGGAAATACGCACAGCTCACTACAGCCCTCTACTGCCGGGAAGGACAAGGAGAAAAGAACTGTCACAGAAACTGACTGTCTAACCCACACTTAACCTAAATCGCTCTGTTAATGCACAGAAGCCTTTCTTCTCTGTCCAGCACGCTGACCGATACTCACTGCAAAATGAACCTTGAATTAGATTGTTAGAACACCCTCATACTTTCAGAGAGAAGGTAGTAATTTAAAAAATCTCATCAGACAAGAAGATGGATCTCCATGAAGCAGTTGCTATTTCAGAGATAAGTTCTGGAAGAAAATTATCTTGTTACTAATCGGTCCGTATAGTTTCTCTTACATGGTTAGTGTTTTCTTGTGAAAGAAGATTTAGAGAACTTATCATCCAAATACCCCATCAATGATAAAAGTCTATTGTTGCAAACCAACATAAGTCAATTTTGTCTATTAGGAGCTACAAAGTTCTTTTTGTTATATGTGGAAAGCCTCCAGCTATGAGAGGGTAGGACTACACCCCTCTTGCTAACAGATGGCTTGTTACAATCGGAGCAAGTCTTAAACCACCATCTGCCAAATATGCAAACATTTATTAGCAAATAAGAAGTCATCCAATCTAGTCATGCAAGCTGAAAGAAGCCCCCCCAGATCCTCACACACTCCCCCAAGCAGGGATCAATGCCAGTCTCTTGGCCGAACCATCCAACACTCTAATCAGTCCACAAGATGACTGCCTGCCTCTGGGAAATGGGGTGGCATGGTAGGGGGAGGAGTCGGAATCAAATGTGACACAGACGACGTAACACCCTACTCTGAAGACAGAAGTATCCTTTCACATTGTCAAAACAAGGTCACAATAACACCTAATGAAGCCAAAAATGATTTCTGGTTGTCCTTGCCTGATCCATTTTCAGTTCCCAAATATTCCCAAAATGTGCTTCTCAACATCTGAGCCGTGTCCCTCGATACCTTTTGGTGATGCTCCGACTTGTAGGATGGTTTTCCACTGGTAGAAATTTCCCACATTGGTTGGATCTTTGGGTCCTTGAGTGAAAGGGTTATTTTGAAGCTGATAAAATGATATTTTAATAGTAAGATCAATCAACCCTTTTTTTTTAATCAAACAAGTTAACAAATTCCTCTGTGTTAGGAGTGAGGGCACCAGACAAAACAGAGCTTTGGGATTGCAATGTCTCTTATCTTAGATGTTTATATTTTGTTCCTGCAAGGTAATTATCCAAAGTGGCTAAGGATAGAATTTGGGGACTTTCCTAACATTACAAAAAAAAGGGTATATGAATGTTTTCATGCTTTTTTTCTAATAATTATTTGATATTTGACTTGTTTTAAACTTGCTTTCATTACAGCATCTCACCTTGTAAAGAGGCTATGAAGGTATTTCTAAAAGCTAGAGGGAATGATTATTTATTCTCTCTAAAAAAAGAAAAACAAATCCTGACAACTAATAAATAGTTGACTTAAGAAATTACAAAAGATGTAGGGGACATTGTGAAGAACGATCTGAAACGTAGAATATTCTTGTAAATTAAACCACAGGTAAAGCACAATTAGCAAGAAAAACATCAAAGCAATATATCTAAGTAAACTAATAACAATGTTGAGAAAAAAATCAAAAGAGTGATACAGTTGATCAGAGAAAACTTTCTGGAGATGAGCCTTAAATCTGCTCTTAAAGAAGGAAGAAGTCTAACTCCTGGCCAAGATGGAGGCATAAGCAGACACACTGTGCCTCCTCACAAAGCCAAAAGAAGGACAAAAACAAATTAAAAAAAAAAAAACAAAAAACGACAGAACTGACAGAAAATTGAACTGTATTGAAGTCTGACAACCAAAGAGTTAAAGAAGAAACACTCATCCATACCGTTAGGAGGGGCGGAGATGGGCAGCAGGGGCGGAGAAGACTCACAGCAAGGCTGTGGTGGCTGGCCGATGGAGCAGGTGGTTCCACATTTGCCTGTGGATAAACCAGGAGCAACAACTGGGGAGCAAGACAGACTGCACAACTCAGGGTTGCAGTGTGGGGAAATAAAGCCTCAAAATCTCTGACTGAAAATACCTGTGGGGGTTGAGGTGTCAGGAGAAACTCCTAGCCTCGCAGGAGAGTTTGAGGACAGACCCACAGGGTCCTAGAAACTCACCCACCTAGGAATCAGCACCGGAAGGGCCCAATTTGCTTGTGGGTAGTGGGGGAAGTGATTGAAAGCCCACAGAGAGCTGAACGAGCAGCATTCTCCCCTCTCATACCCCTCCCCCACATACAGTGCCACAACACAGCTACATCTGTTGCCCGACCCTGGTGAATACAGGCTCTACCCCTTACTACATAATGGGTGGACGGAGACAAAAAAAAAAATATGGCCCAAATGAAAGAACAGATCAAAGCCCCGGAAAAAATACAACTAAGTGATGAAAAGAGAGCCAACCTATCACATGCACAGGTCAAAACACTGGTAATCAGGATGCTCACAGAATTGTTTGAGTATGGTTGCAAAACAGAAGAAAAAGTAAAGGCTATGAAAAGTGAAAGAAAGGAAAATGTATAGGGATCCAACAGTGACAGGAAGGAAATCGGGACTCAAATCAATGGTTTGGACCAGAAGGAAGACATAAACATTCAACTGGAACAGAATGAAGAGACAAGAATTCAGGAAAATGAGAAGAGGCTTAGGAATCTCTGGGACAACTTTAAATGTTCCAATATCTGAATCATAGGGGTGCCAGAAGGAAAAGAAGAACAAGAACAAGAAATTGAAAACTTATTTGGAAAAAATAATGAAGGAGAACTTCCCCAATCTGGCAAAGGAAATAGACTTCCAAGAAGTCCAGGAAGCTCAGAGAGTCCCAAAGAAGTTAAACCCAAGGAAGTACACACCAAGGCACATCATAATTACATTACCCAAGATGAAAGATAAGGAATCTTAAAAGCAGCTAGAAAAATGGAGACAGTTACCTACAAAGGAGTTCCCATTAGATTATCAGCTTGATTTCTCAAAAGAAAGCTTACAGGCAAAAGCAGCTGGAAAGAAATATTCCAAGTCATGAAAGACAAGGACCTACATCCAAGATTATGCTATCCAGCAAAGCTTTCATTTAGAATGGAAGAGCAGATAAAGTGCTTCTGAAGTAAGGTCAAGTAAAAGGAGTTCATTATCACCAAGCCCTTATTATATGAAGTGTTAAAGGGACTTGCCTAAGAAAAAGAAAAAGATCAAAAGTATGAACAGTAAAATGACAATCTCATAACTATCTATGACTGAACCTAAAAAAAAAAACAAAAACAAACTAAACAAACAATTAGAACAGTAACAGAATCACAGAAATGGAGATCACATGGAGTGTTGTTGGTGGGGAGGGGGAGGAAGAATGGGGGAAAAGTTACAGGGAATAAGTAGTATAAATGGTAGGTAGAAAATAGGGGGAGGTTAAGAATAGTATGGGAAATGGAGAAGCCAAAGAACTTATATGTACGTCCCATGGACATGAACTAAGGGTGGAGGATGCAGGTGGGAGAGGTGTGCAGGGTGGAGGGAATAAAGAGGGGGAAATGGGACAACTGATATAGCATAATAAAAAATTTTTTAAAGGAAGGAGTCTGAAAGACTAAATTGAAAGAATCATATTTTCTAGTTTGAAGTGGCAGTTCTTAATGTTTTAGATGGATGAAGATGTTATCTAGGTAGGAAAGCCAGGATAAGATAGATAAGGCATGAATAAGGGGACTGCAGCGTAAAGAGAATCTAACAAAATGAAGATGGCTGGCCTAGGCTCTTGTAACACAATTTTGATGTTTGCAACACATGCAATCTACCAAGAGTGAGCCCCCCCAAAAAGGAATTATCTTCTGGAGGGGAGCCCCTTGTTTTATAGGCTTCCCCCACTAGGGAAGTGTTCTAGGAACCCATCTGTATCAGTCTTTAGCTGGCATTGTTGTGAGAGGCTGCATTCGACTTCAGTGAATTTTTTAAGACTCTATCAACACTTTGCCCATTTCATGATGGGTGATTTATGAGCACACCTGCCACACCACACTGAGTGTGGAGCAGTTTTTGACCAAAAATGGTATGACCCCTGTGCCCCACCCTCCCTATTCACCAGATCTTGCCCTGAGTGACATTTTTTGTTTCCCTGGAAGAAAAAAGTCCTCAAAGGAAAACATTTTGCCAATGTGGAGGAAGGTGGAAGAGGTGAAACAAAACCCAGAAGCACTAAAAGGCATCAAAATTGACAAGTTCCAAAACTGTTTTGAACAGTGGAAAAAATATCTTTTTAAAAATTTTTTTTATTTTTTAATCAGTATTTTTTTAATTGTTGATATTGTACAGTTTTCTGTCTTTTACCCCGCCCCCAGCCCACCACCCCAGACCTCCCCATCTTCCTCCCATCTTAATAGGTGTGATACATCAAATGGATAGTACTTTGAAGGTGACTGAAGTTTAAACATGTAAGAATCAATACACATTTTTTATTAAGAAATTCTGTGGTCTTTTCAGCCCTCCCTCATATGCAGAAACTCTACTACACAGCTTTCTAGTAAAAGGTGATGAGATCCCCTTTCAGGCTGAAAAGAGTTTAGCATGTTTTAGTTACATACAATTAAACTTATTAAAGTAATAGTTGTGGCGTAAACTTGCATTTAGATTTTGAATGAGAAAGAAAAGTTTAACCACTGAAAAATTAATGTGGACTGTCACCATACGGAAGCAGCCCAGAAGCAATTGGTGGTTGAAAGACAAGGGCCACTGTCATGATCAGTAACATGACCGAGGGGTTTATTTCCTTGTCAGGAAAAGGGACTCAGACCAATAAAGCAATTTACTAAGGAGTTTTCTAGTGAAAATATCAAGGAGTTGTAATGTATTAGAAAGATAAGATGCATTACACATATGCTACTTAAGGACTGAAATTACGTTCTGGGTAAGACAGGATGGGTTACTAAGCTGGTGCTTAATTCGTCAAAACTAGTCAGTTGTTCCTTGTTCAGAAAAGGATCTTCAGCTAAATCTGGTGAAGGTGTAGGGCACTGATAGTTCTGAAAGTTCTTTGTCATTTATCGCCTTCAGCGGATGGGCCTCTCCAAGTTCATCTTGGGTTTCAATGAGTTGCAACGAAACACAGCATTTAGGTTTGCTATCGTTCAGGCAAGAGCCCCTCTAAGTGGAAAGGTCTCCTTTGACACAATGTGCAAGTTATCTAAATTGAATTTCTGCTGTGATTAAATTTCTCGGCTAGGTCTTCATCCTCTTCCCTCTGACCCCCATATTCCATGGCCCAAAACAAACAAGGCTGGCAATATACAGCCTCGGCAGGTGTGATTTCTGATAAAGGTTGCGTGAATAAACTTCCCAGGTAAAAGGTTCATTGCTTAACATTTCTGTACTTTGAATGAGTAACAGGATGAAGTGAGATAAAAATGTTTCCTATTCCCTGGAAATGGTTCACTTGATCCATCTGTTCTCATACAGTTTATTAAATTTACCAACACCACAAAGTTAAATTTAGGTTTATGGAAAGGGAACTGCATGAGCCAACATGAATTTACAATAATACTTAAATCTATTCCTGTGTCCTTGGGCCAGAATAAATGGCCAATTTCACAAATGTTTATTGCCTAATGTCAACATTTAATACATAGCAAAATATATCTCTTCCTGGAAATGTTACCTGTAATTAAAGCACAATGATTCAACTTCCCCTTAGTGGAAGAGGTGCCAGTCCTTGGCATCTTCAAGTTACATTTCTTTATAATGTTTGCCAACTGGCATTTTGAAATGTAACCCTTCATATATGCCCTGTTTGGATTCGGAAACTCACCAAGTGAAAAGTTACAAGATAGTACACGTCAATAGCCTGTGCTGAATGGAATGTATACCAGTAAACGCTTGTCCATCCACTAGTCTCCCATACTTAATAAACTAAGGTAGTATGCCTATGTGGCCCCAGAAAGGAGCTTGAGTAATATATACAAGTTGCTCAAATTGTGTGTGCCTCCATTCCCTCAATGGTAGAGACAATAACATATTCTCCCAGGGTCCTTGTGAAAACCAAATATGATAATACATGTAAAAGTCTGACAGTGGAGCCTGACACATAGGAAGTACAAAGTGTGTTAGCTACTGATACTATTGCTAACAAATTCTGTCCATTTGAATAACATCCTATTGTTCATTTTCACTCTACTATGAAGCCAGGCAGCTGACTCAGCCAGGTCGAGAACTGGGAAGAACAATACTCAGAGGTATGGCCTTTTGTTCTGAGAGATTCTGAACAATCAGTTCTGCCTCTGCATTAAACGGTGTTCTGAGATTAAAGGAATCTGGGACATTTATTACTTTCTTAGCTGGATCAAAAGCAGAGCCAGGAACAAAAGAACCCCTGGGTTTGACCTATCTTGATCACTAGTTGTGTGCTTTCAAAGAAATTAGCAGTAAAATTATGGATAATACTTATTTTCTTCTTCATACTTTCCTTGATCTCCAAATTTCTCCAAGCCAAGCAAGTATTACTTCTACAGCAGAAATAAATGAAGACATACCCTGAAAATATTTTTAAAAGACGAAATTAAAGAAAGTACTAATTTAATAATAAGTTGACTTATAAATAACGTTTCATGGCTTTAATAAATGAACTTCAGTTATGTAAAACATTTAACCCCCTGAATCATAATCTGACAAGATGCACGAATGAAGAGTGGCCGCACTGACCTGGAAGAATAATTTCCGAGGTATTGTCTACGAAACCGGGACTGGGACTCATCTTGGGCTATGTGGGAGGCATCCTCTTCACTAACATACTCACAATAAGCAAGTACAGTGTAGGAGCATGGATATTAATACCCATTAGTATTCAAATCTTGAGCTCCAAATCCCTACTTACTTATTTATAAAGGGCACCTCTTTAAATGTCTTTGAGGATTCTCAAGGGCACTTATAAGTTTTGTCTCTTTGTAACCCAACAAAACGGAGGTTTGGCGGCCTGCCACAACCAAAGCCAAACTCGTGAGGCGGGTGCGGGTACAAAAGGAAAGGGATTTGATTCAGGTGCAGCACGAGCTGGGAGAGCGGCGGATTCCTGTCTCGAAGATCATCTAGTGTTCATGCCAGAGCTACAGTTCTTATAGGGATAGGGAGGAGGCTTTTTTCCTATCCAATTGCCTTTCTAGCTTTCTGCTTGCTCAGGCCTTTCCGTTCAGTTTTCTAGCTTTCTGCACATGCTTGGGCTTTATCCATTGATATCTCGAGCTGTCCTCGCACTCAAGGTAAGAACCTCCCCTGCTGCCATACTGGCCAGTATCCATGGTAACATGATCACTTCTGGCCTCTTGCCTCCTCTTGCTGCTCCCCAGCCTGACTTGACTTTTCCTGGATTCGGGGGACCCTGTCCTGGGTGCCAGATGTGGGGGGGCTCCGCCTGCAGAGCCCCATCCCTCCGTCACGGATGAAAGTAAAAATTACCAAGACATCTTCTGCTTGGGGAGGAAAGGGGTCAAACTCTCAGAGGAGAATGACCTAGAGCCCCATCCTCACTAGGCTTTTATTGGGCTCAAATACACGGGAATACAGGTATGTCAGGCAACAAGAATCAAACAATGGTTAACATTTCGAAGCAATCTGAGGGCTTAATCTGAGCCAGTGTTTGTCAGGAAAGGGGGTTGCCAGACTTTGGGAGACATACTCATTTCCTCCTGGGACACTTATCACCTAAGGAAGAGCACTCTTAGCAAAGCAGGTTTCACAGGGCTTTAGGAATTCTTTCTTATGTCCGGATCACCCAGGGAGCCGTCCTGGCCAGCACAGGGCTGCACCGCTCACCCCCACAGTTTCAGGCTTTAAGCCTACTAGGAAGCAGGAGACATCTCCCAGATGGAAATGAGGACTCGGGCTATGTCAGAATAGCCGGGGGGTGAGGGTCCATCACATCCTCTTTGCTGCAACCCCCCCCCCCAAGTCCTTCCATGAGGCCTCCCAAGTGGTCGCTTCTGGCTTAGGTTGCCCCTCCCATGAGGAGTCTTACCCGTCATTGACTGCCAACCAAGCTATAGGGCCAGAGATGGGTAAGGCAGAAGCAGTGCTCCTGCCAGGGAGATAAGCTTTGTCTCCTTAGCAGGTCACATCCTTGTGACAGAACAGACCCAGATGAAGTGGGTCCCTTGGGCTCTTACACAGCCCACCATGGGGTGAGGGTTACAACTCCTGAAACCAGGCTGAACGGTCCACAACACCTGGGCATGAAACCCTACTCCTGACCTGTTACTAGATCACTATTCTTTCCTCATGATGCTTAGTTTGGGGAAAGGTCCTACAGTAAGGGAATGCATGCTTTCACATTTCCTGGTAACTAATGATGGAGCTTTTTCCCTTCCCACTTGATTACATGACCAAAGCAGGTTCTCATGGCCCTAGGCACCCACTTAGAGGGTCAGCTCCATGCCCTCACCAGTTCCCTTGACCTTGAGAGTTACCACTGCTACTGTCACCTCCTCCTTTGACGATACCTCCTGACCTACTCAGGCATCAGTATGTTTGTGAAGAGGTTAGTATTTGCCACATACCTATTGTGTTCGTACGTTCTGCTCACTCAGGGGAGACACGCGAAGGTGCTTGAGTCCCAAAGTGTTGTGACTTTCCCTGGGCTCACCCCTTCAGTCATCTGTCCCAGGTCACACACATACACACCCAGTTTCTGACTAGAATGAGTTTCAAAACCAGCTGTGTCTGGGTAACACAGGACTTTTTGCTAAATGTGGGTGCACAACTCCAGACTCTTCCTTCCGTTTGGGATGCTGTTGTCTCTTTCTGTGATCTGGTCACTTTGGGGGCTTCTCAAATTGATCAGATATATTTACATATCATTTCTTACTATATTAACATGGGTCACAGTTTTCTTCCTTAGCACGGGAAGTCAATCTCTCTGCAGATTAGTAAATTCAAATAGGTAAGATATCTGTCAACTCTTACCAGATGTAGAGGTATAAGCTGCTGTCCATCCAAGACAATTTTCAAATAAGTATACCTTCAGCAGTTACTCCCTTCCCAAGAAAGGAAGTTGGTAGCTCTGTCTTTCACCTCCTTTCAACCATTTATGTCCCAACTAGAAAAAGTGTTAATGTTCATAGACCAAATTGTAGTTTCACGGCACCGGCACGACCTGTTAAAGCTCCCAGTTATCAATGTTTTTGACTTTTTGCTTGTCATATTTTATTTGCATAGATAGTGAGAGATAATCTATACATTTTATAACTCTTATATTTAAAATACAAGTATTGAAATAATATGGGGCAATATAAGGTAAAAATGTGAGAAAGAGAGAATTAGAAAAGGCACAGAAAAATCAAGAGAGGCACGGAAGTCCTAACAATGGCTATGTTGAAAATGTCATTGGGGGAAACAGTTGGGGAAATTTTCACCCTTTATTTAGTGGTACACTGATGTGGTTAAGACTGAGCTTTATTTTTATTTTTTGGTAATATGAGAAAATGTAGTTGAAAAACAGTGATCTATTTTCACCTTCAGGGTACACATTTTTACTCTTTGAATAGCACTGTGTTTGTTCCATATAAATTCTCTAGATTTTGAATAGGAATAGAATAACATCAACATCTTTTGCCACAGATTATTTTCAGTTTAAACATTCTGCTAGTCACCAAAATATTACTGCAGTCTAGCTTTTCCACTCTTGAATGTATTCCACAAACTACCAAATAAAATCAAATTCAGTGGCTTTTTATCAGGACCTAAAGTTGGCAGCATTATAAGTGGGAAAGGAATCATTTCCCATAAATTCAAAACCCAATTCTACTCTGTATAAGATATAGTCAAACAGTAAGGTGCACTGTCTTCGATAAGCCATTTGATATATGCAGAAAACAAGAAATTCCACCCAGTGTTCAAGGATTTCAAGCCTGTACTCTTGAAAGTAGACTTAGTTTCATGTTTATCCTATTCATCTTCACTATTCATATCTCCCCACCTCCTGACAATTATTGATGTATTTTCTGATGAAAAAGTACCTGGTATGAAGATCAAGTGGTGAAAAATGATCCCATCTATGTTGCAAACAGTTAGATACAGTTTCCTACTTTGCTTTTAGAGAGCAGTAATATTTCAGGGTCTCTTTGAAAGCTCCAGTGGTAAAGTCATCTGTGCAGTCCACAGAGACTGCAGTGATCTTTCTCTTCAACCTGTCCTTGATCTGACCTATGAACCCTACGTACAACAAATGACTGCCCACGAAAGCACAATGTCTGCGCTCACGTCCCTGACCCCAACACTCAGATACTCCAAGGGAAAAGAGCGAACAAAGTCCTGGGAATGCAAACTTGATGTTTGAGGGCCCAGTGTTGCTTGTGGCTAGTGCTGGTGATCAGACATGGGAGAGAGAAAACAAGATTTGTTGCCACATTTCTCTTCTTTACCAGCTTCCTGGATTTTTTTTTCTCTATAATATACAATGGAGATAAATAGAATGGGGGCAGTTTTCTAGCTAACCCCAGAACTGAAGAAGGATGACAGACTGGCTAAGAGTGAAACCCCAGTGGAAGAGACTCATGTGGGGCTTCAGTACTGGGAAGGACAAGGAGCTGGGCTCGTGACAGGCTAACAGTGACAGCCACAAGACCTTTGTATAGGATGAGTCCTTTTATTCTTACTCAGTAGGGAACAGTCACTGTGGACCTTGGGAGGAAACACATCAAAGATTTTTCTTGAGCAAGGCCAATGTCTAGTGGAATAGTTTTCAATTAATCCGCTGGTATTTTAAAATTCTTATTTGTCTTCTTCAGCCAAGATAATATTGAGTATTTGACCTGTTCTATTTTATCAGCAGAGAAGGATGGGATGTGAGGAAAAAATAAGCATTTTGGTAAATATAAGCCCTAAGATTAGAAAACTGTAAGTGGAACCCCTGGAAGTTTCAGTTACTGATTTAGATGCAAGTTAGGAACTGCCATTATAAGAAATTTGAGTTTGTGGTTTCTTATGTTGTTAATATTATAGTTAGAATGGTGATCTTTTGTTATTATCAGCTTTCCTGATTATCCTTGAGAATAACAAATACCAAGGGAGCTAGGGTGACTTGTCCTTTATGAACTCGGTTTTGGAGAGCAGAGATAACTACAAGAAGCTGGAAGATAAGCTCGCATTTACACAAGAAGGAAGTTGAGTTCTTGAGACCTATGAAGAGATTAATGAACACGGGTGACTGGCTTGGTTTTGCACGATTTTAGAAAAGATATTAGCAATGAAAAGCACTCATTGAAATTTTTAAAACAAGTTTAGTTTCACTCACAAAGTTTATGGAAACTTTGAATTCTATATCACTGGGTGAAGAGGTTACACAAGTAGGAAGTGCCAGGCTGTTCGGTAAAATCTGTTTCATTCCGTTTTCTCAGGAGAAGGTGAACAAGTCCCCAACATAATTCAAGGAAATATCCCCAACCCTCCCCTCCTCAAATCATCTCATCCTCCTTCCGGAAGAGACACAGCTGTGCTAAGGGTTACATTGTCACATCGGTATAGGGGAATCTGTTCCATTTGCTTGTCAGAATTCTAAAAACAAAAGCATATTCATATTTTGGTAGTAAGTTGTAAATTTCCTATCAAATATGCTTCCTGTATATCCTCACACTGAGTGCTCAGCAGACTTCAGAAAAAGTAATAAGGCAGTCCTCTAAGAACTCCCTTACTGAATCATTCTCCTTTCCATGGTTCATATACAAGGTTCTAAACAAAGTTGTAGAATATGAAGCAAAATTGCATATAGCATTATGTAATAATAAAATTGCAATTAGAAGACTACAATTACGTGAATGCATGATGTTGATGATCACTTTCAATCCAAAAATATGCCTAATTTTAGGCTTTTATTCATGTTCCTCTCCAGCCTGGAATCCTTGAGTAGTTAATGAGCACTGTCATGGCCCACTGGCCCACCCATCCCTAAGGAATTCTGCCCACTCAGAGACCCTGCTGGCCAAGCAGTCACGCAGTTGGGACTGAGAGCACCACTCTCATTCCTGACTTTGGCTAACTGAAGCTGGACTGGTCCCTGATTACAGGCAGTTTATCCATGGGATGCTCAATCACTTGTCATACACAGGGTATGATCAGATTCTCTTCCTGTTGACTACAACAGGAAGTTGGGAATTTGCCATTGGAAAGCTGGGAAGCGGTAGGACCAGAATGCCTAGAGTATGGCCATGTCATCATTGCAAAGTCTCAGAAGACAAAATATGTTCTCTAAAAAATCTAAGCTTTCTAGAGATCCTAAGAATCCAACTTCTCCCCATCAAGCTCTAGATTTAGTGAGACCTTAGTCTGACAGCTCTTCCCAAATTTTCATGAGAATCTGTTTATTTTCCCAAGAGCAGCCTCGTGGTAAATTGAATTAATTTTTTCTATTCATTACGACTATAAGAATCAGACCAAAATATCCTATAGTCTATTTTCCTTCAAGGCAAGGTTTCCTTCCAACATCATTCAAAATTTTCATTCCATAAGCAACATTCCTTTTAGGAAGTCTCTCCTACACATTCCGTTCCAATGTAGAGACAGAGTTTGTATGACAGAAAGCAACCATCGTTAATTTTCTCTGGTTGTTTTCCTGTCCTTGTTTTATGAATTTCACCAAAACTGGGAGTGAGTTTTCTTCTCCTGTACCTCATGGATGGCATAATACATGCACACCAAAAAAAGAGCTTTAAAGATATTGTCATATAAGAGATCCAGCCAAGGGGAGGGAAAAATACTAGATTTGGGTTAAAAAGCAAATGAGGCTTTTATCTCACATGATTCTGATTGTCCCGTACTTCCCACTAGGGGCTGAGTCAGCCACCAAAATGCCCAATTGCCACATGCTCTGGGCCAGCCCCAGCACGCTCACAACATCGTTACCTGCAGTCACCGCGTTGCGTCTAAGTCTCCCATTCGCCGTGTGTATGTCAGGACCCCATTCTTCCTAACACCATTAATCTGACTTCATCTCCCACCGTTCTCCATCCTCCCAGCGCCTTCCATTGTAGCTTCTGGAATTTCTGCTCTGTCCTCAACAGTCTTTCCCATGTCTTTGACCTCCTTTCTGAAAATCCCCTCTACCTTATTGCCCTAAATAAAATTTGGCTCTTGCCTGAGTATGTTTATTCCTGCTTCCTCTCAAGCACAGACACATTTTAATCCTCTATCCCTAAGGGTCTGAAAATTGCACAAGTCTCCTCATTGTCCCCCTTGTCGCTTTCAAACTGCTTCACACCTTCTTTCAAAACACACTGTTTCCTGAAGCACATGTCATACAGCTCACCACTCTCACCGTACCATGATATATTATCTACCAAACTCTCAAATGCAGTCTCTGTGGTGAACTTTGCGACTCCATTCATCAATCACCGTGACTTTAATATCGACAGATAGCCATCTGACACTACGGCTTCTCAATCCTTGGACCTTCCAGGGCCAATAGTCTTTTTCTGCTCCTTACCTCTGCTTCCCTGGTAAATCTCGGTATGTCATCTCATTTTTAACAGATACTTATACCTGTGTATCCTATTTCCCTAAGGTAGTTCTAATATATTACTTTGCCACTTTTCATTATCCATCGCTTCACTCTTAGTCTTTATCCTCATCCTATCCAGCACAGATTCCATGGCCCAGAACTACATCAACTCCTTACAAAAAGTGTCTTTCATCACACTGGACTGGCAAAACTCCCAGCCTTCTTCAAACTCAGCTAGCTTCTGACTATGGAGAAAGTCCCACACTTCCTGACCGCACTCACCATAACTTTGTGTTCGTGCTAACCGGCATTCGGCACCACTCTAGGAAATTCACTTTCCACTCAGACAACTAGTTAATGCCTGCTATTCATAAATCTCTAGGACTTACTTGACTCTCACACACAGTTGTCTATCTCCAACTCACAATTTCAGGGAAAAATGGAGAAAAATCTCAAAAAAAGCATGCCAATTTCACCTTCCTACTTCTAATTTCCTCAAACTATCACCATTATCCATGCACACACATTTTTGCTTTCTGTCCCCTTCTAATGGAATTAATCTTTTTTTTTTTTTTTTTTTTTTTTTAGCTACCCTCCTTGTTGTGTGCCCTAAATCCTGTCTTCTTTATGAAGTCGTTGCTTTTGGAATTACCTTTTTTCTTACATCACCAATTTTTCTCTGTATGCTGGATCATTGTTACTCTGAGAAATATGCCTCTGTGTCTCCTTTGTGTTACAACAAACAAAGCTCTCCTCCTTTGATCCCACCCGAGCTTCCAGCCGCATCTGTGTGTCTTGGATCCCCACCATGAAGACTCTAACCGAGACCCAGCCAGCCCTTTCGCTGCCACCTCCTTACCTCACGTTTTCCTCTCACTCCACTGCAGCTGAGCTTTCGTTCTTCTCATTTCACTAAGTTGACCTTGCTTGGCACCAGTACCCCGAGTCCTGCCAAACCAATGACCGCTTCTCTGTCCTCATCCTACCGTGATTTTTCCCTCAACAACCGACACAGCTGACTTCTCTCTTCTTTTTTCACCGCATTTATTCTCTGATTCTATGATGACGGCGTCTTAGTTTTCTTTATACTTTACTGGCAACCCTCCCACTCCCCCCCCTGGCCTCGCTCATCCTCCCTCGTCCCTCCCTCTCTATCTCGATGCCCCAGCATCAAGGTTTCTGTCTTGAGCTCTCTTGCTTTCACCATAATTTTTATGGCATCAAACAGAAAGATGTCCAGATTTACATCTTGATCTTTAACTTCTCTCCTGGACTCCAGAAAAGGACTATCTAACTGTTCAATTCATACATGCAATGGACACCTAAGAAGCCAATCAAATTCGGAATGCTGACTCTTTCCGTAGCTTTAGTTCTTTCTGCAAACATCACCTCCATACTGAGACCTTCCCAACAAACCTATATAAAAAAACCAAACCCACCCTAAGACTTCGCATTTTCCTTGTAATGTTAAAATTTTCTCTGTTACACTTAACATCATCGGATGTGTATTATTTATTTGTTGTTTGTCTCCCCTCACAAGAAAACTAGATCTATAAAGATAGGAACTTATTCTGTTGTCTTTATAGCTATATTCCAGTGCTAAGTATAATCATGGGCTAGTAATGTGCATTTAATAAATATTATTTAAATTAGTATCCCTCACAACAGGCTTTGTTAACTCAGAAAATGGCATCACTGTATTACCATTAGCTCAGAACAAAAGCTCCCAGAATTAGGCCTGATTCTTCTCTTTCCCTCACCCTCCACATCCCATTTGGTCAGTCTAATTCAAAATGCACCTCACATCCTAACATTTCTCATGATCTTAATTGCTACCCACTTCCAGTACAAGTGTCTGTAGCCTCCTAACCATGTTTTCTGCATGACAATTTGACACCCTCCCCAGGAAATCACCCCACACACTACAGCCGAGTGGTTTTTCTAAATCGTAAATCCAACCCCAGCACACCTATCCTCAAAATTCTCTAATGGCTTCCCATTCAAACGGCAGGGTCTGGCAGAAGTAAGGCCTGCTTGAGTGTAGTTGCTAGGGTAATAATATGGGTGCAACAATTTATCATTTTAATTTGAACGTTTCACCTAAAATGTTATATGGTGTGCCTGAGTGCGATATTGTTATGTTACAGAATTTCATGCTTATGATTTTGTAATAAAAAGGGTCGTTATTTGTGCCAGACCCTGTATAAAATATTTCAAACTATTCAACAGGGTATGAGAGGTTCTACACGATCTCTACTTTGCGTATATCGCCGTCCTTATACTTGCACCTTGAACCTACCCCTCATCACTCCTTTGAATACATCGTGAGATGATTCTCATCTCAGATCCCTCTGCTTAAAACACTTCTGCAGGGTCTTTATCTAGCTGATTTCTTCTCCTACTTTGGGTCTTAAAGGCTACCACTCGAGAGGCCTTCTTTGCCTACCTTTTCTAAAGCAATTAGTTAGCACTGTCTCTAAGTTCTGACATATTACCCTGGGTTTTCCACATACAAGTAATATCTGAACTTTGTTTATTATTTGCCTCTTTGCTTCCTTTTGGTTAATTTCTTTATCTATCTTAGCCCAGGGGATTGATTATAAAACTCCGTGGGAGCAAAGACTGTCTCATTTACCACTCTACATCTAGTACTCAGAACGGTGCCTAGCCTACAGTAGCTACTTAATAAATATTTGTTTTCTGACTGACTGATTTGAAGTTGGAAAATGCTTAAATCTCAGACTATACCATTAACTCATTTTGTGGCTGAGTAAATATTTAACATCACTAAATGTTAATTCTCATACTATAAGAATGATAGGCCTAGAAATTACGGGACTATAATGAACCTCAACTGAGATCAGGCAGTTCAAAGTTCTATGTAAATCATAAAGTACTATAATTATACTCCAATCACTATCTATGCAGATTATTTATGTCATTAAAATCCTGTAAAGAGCAATTGAAGTTTTATACAAAATATAGGCCAAAAAATAAGTAAAAATGAAAATTTCTACTACAGAAATATATGCTTTTGTGTAATAATATTTGATATTTGAAATATTGTATTAATGTGCTACTCTTTATGTCAAAGATAAGAAAATGATATTTATGACAACACTTGTTGTCATGCAATTTATTGTAATTTTATTTCATGAAAGGGGAAACATTTGTAGGGAATTTTGTTCAATATTCTTTAAATTTTGAAATCTGAGACATAATACTTAGGACAAATCTACCGCCATGCCTCACTACCACAGCCATTTTCAACTACATCATTTCCTACCTACTTATACAAATGATTAGAATTGAGTCTTAGGGAGACCCTTGAGTCCAAAAAGGAAATTAAAGCTATGCATTAGTGGACTAGTAACTGTTCTTTTTATTTTTTAAGAATTTATTTATTTTTAGAGAGAGGGAAAGGGAGGGAGAAAGAAACATCAATGTGTGGTTGCCTCTCATGCACCCCCTACTGGGGACCTGGCCCACAACCCAGGCATGTGCCCTGACTGGGAATCAAACTGGAGACCCTTTGCTGGCACTCAATCCACTGAATTACAGCAGCCAGGGCTGGAATGGTAACTGTTAAACATGAATTGCAACCCCATCAAACAACTAATTAAAGTTACTATTGACTGACAATTAAAATGGCAACCATGTAAACCTGAACACAGATACATTAATCGTTGACCAGAGTGTTGGGAAAATCTACTGGAAAATTAAAAGACCGGAATGGCTCCATTGAATTGGGAAAACACACACACACACACACACAAAACAACAACAACAACAACAACAACAACAACAACAACAAAGCAGTGATCTGGAAGCAAGAAAACAAACTCTATTTCTGGATGTGAAGCTTAGTAACTCTGATGTGTTTTCCCACCTCTCTGGGCATCATTTTTTTCTCTTTTTTTCTTTCTATTGAATTTATTGTGGTAATGCTGGTTAATGAAATTATGCAGGTTTCAGGTGCACAAATCCACAACACATCACCTGTACACTGTATTGTGTGTTCAGCACCCCAAGTCCAGTCTCCTTCCACATCCATTTACACACTCTATTCGCTCTTCCAACTCCCCCCACCTTATTTTCCCACAAAAAAGGTAGAAGGTGTGGAAAATGACCTAAATGACCCCCAGTATCTATCTACTTCTGGAGTTGAAATTTCATTAATATTTTCAGAGAGACCAACTTCAAGATGGGAGAAGGTGTTAAGAAGCTAGAAGTTTAGGAGAACCTTGGAAAGCTGAAAGGGGCTATCAGGGACAGAGCACACCCGTTACCAAGTTAGAAAGAAATCCAGGGAGGCCCAGATTCAATACCTAGCTTCACTGCAAACGCTCTGAATGACCTCGGGGAATACTTGCTTTGTTTCGGTCCCCACACTCTGGAGAGTTTTGGAAATTACAGGAGATAAGGGTGGGAAAGCACCATTTCCCCTTGGAAAATTCCAAAGGAAAGTTATAAATACTTTCTATAGCTCATTATCTCAATGTTGTTTGCGAGTATTTATTTAAATATTTGCCCAGACTTTTGTTAGCATAGATGAAATCAGAGATGACAGATTGCTTCTCTATTTAACAGGCTCTAAAAAGAATGTACACAGAATGTTGGGAAAACCAGAACTCCCTATTTGAAAAGAAAACAACTCTGAACTTTGCAATACTAAAGAAATATAGCTTCAATAACACAGGAATTTGAAGACGTTTGTCTTCAGTTGATGTAGGTTTTGCCAGGGTAGGTGGATTAAAATTGCATGGGAAAATTACTTTGGAGACCTGATACCTTTTCATTTTCCCACAAATCCACTTGGGTAACTTTGAGGAATCACAGTTTTTTTACACTTTTTTTTTTCAAAATTCTCCTTTCTCAAACTGACCATGATTTAATAAATTACATTTTTTGGTTCAGTGGTAAACAGAGCCAATTCAAAGTACGTGTAACTGTCGATGAGAAAAAGGTTTGGGTTCCAGGTTTAGTCTAGCTTGCCCTATGTTATTTGCTAAAAATCCTGTCTCTTAGCCATGCCAATTAGTCAAGGGGTTATTCTTTCAGCCTAGAAGTTTAGTGGTCAAACTGTTGTAACATTGAAGTAGGTTGTGTTGTACTTAGTAAAAAACTATATTATATAGTTTAACATAATTGAAACATTATATTAGATAACTATATTATATAGTTCATATAATTAAAATTGTATTAACTATTGATTGCCCCTTTTCTCTCTTCACATATGAAGAGAGGCAATGTCTGTCTCTATAGAAGCCAAAATACATTATTTCCAATATGACCATATAGGATTGAATTATCATCCTTCTACTGATATAGATGACATGTATTCTTCATAGGACTTAGACAATAATCAAATTTGTAATTCACCTCACATATCTTCAGTCAAACTCAAATAGCTAGATAAAAACTAATCTGAACATGAATTATCACATGCAAAAATAACGGTAAACTATAATGCAGATTAAAGTGGGTTATCTGACCATTATAGATTTGAATTCACTTAAAAATTATATTAATTCAAAATAAAACCTCAAAAATCCTCAGAAATGGTTTTTACAAACACGTACACAGCATATCCCACAGTCCCTGTTTAACTTCTCAGAAACACAGGGAGGAAATGAACTATGCAGGCAGAAGAAAAGATGACGAATTGAAACAGAGGTTCAAGAAGGCAGGGCAAGAAAAGGCAGAGGGAGAGAAGAAAGAAAGAAACCAAGAAAGTAAAGAGTAATGGAGCAGGAAGGTGAGCGATAATTAAATGACTTACTGATTTTCTTTTCTTTAAAAAGTTTTTATTAAGTTTATTGGCCGACATTCATTAATGGGGCTGTATAGTTTCTAGCGCACATTTCTATGATACACGATCTGTATACGGCACCGTGTGCCCACCACCCAAAATCAAACCATCTTCTATCACCATACATTTGACCCCCTTTACCTTTTACTGCCCCTCCCCAAATTTTCTTTCCATGCCTTCCTGCTTGATAATTTGTGTCTGATTTTTTCAAAAAACTTCAGTGCTTTCTGACTACTTTGCCTCACAGGAACTGTTTCTTCTTCCATTTAACGCACAGCCAAACAAGGGGTAGTCGATGATCTTTCCTACCATTGCCTCTTCCCAAACTTGAGTAGGTTTTTACGGAGAAGACAAGTTCCTCAACTTCCAAGATGTTGAATTATACACCGATTATCTTTGCAGTGTGTTCCGAGGTGCTGATATGTATCACTCAGACCCATGCTTGCAATGGTGACGTGAGTTTGCTAATCTTCAGGTAAGCAGATGCCATGACATATACACTCTTTATACGTTCTTGATGAAAATACACAGAGGAGTGAGCAGGGCAGGCATAATGAAATGATGAGAATATTTCAGTTTTATTGTTAACAGTTTGGTTTATTGGGCTTGACTTTCATTGTAAGGGTTAGGGTTGACCATGGGAAAGAACAGTGGGCAAAGTCTAAAGAGACTCAGGTCCCAGGATTGACTCATATTGTTGGTTTTTTTCTTTTAACATAGAAATTGAAAAACAACATTTTCACACTGGCTTCCTACTTGTTCTACTTTGTACACTATGAAACAGCTACAGAAAATGCTGACCATTATTGTAATTTTTGTGCTACGGCACTATTACCGACTACACAGCGGTATAATAATTTCCATTTACAAGGCTCGCTCCACCAGTTTGTGGCATTTCCTCTGCACCTATTTGTCCCGATTAAAGGCCTGTTTTGGTATGATCGCCCTTCTACAACCCCTCCTGGCTCACTTGCGATGTTTTCTGTCATTGACAATCGGCCCCACTTCCCATTGCGACAAACCAAGCCCCTAGAATCTCCACTCAAGCCTGTAGCTCTGCTTGTATAAGGCGGAGCACTGCCCCTCACACTCGGAGGAGGCCATAGAGTTAAACCAACCTACTTACAATAGCAGCCACGTGTTGCTATGAGATGTGCCACAACAGGACAGAAGATCATCATCCGTGCCGTGCAAGGGGAGGTCTAAATAAGGTGACTAGAGAGGTAATTTGTGTTAGCAACAGATGCAAGAGAGCAGAACAGCTGCTCCAATGACCCTGCCCGTGGGCTGGTGCAAACAAAAGAAAGCTGTGGCGGTCCCAGCCTAAGTCAATTAGTGCTCCTCAGTGATGCCATCGCCCCCGGTAGGGCTGTGTTCCTGCTCGATGGTGCCTTTTCAGTGCCAAGTATCTTGTCAGTTCCCGCTAACCAAGAGCCAGGCTGCCTTGGACAAATTCCACGGAGGGCGACTGCCTCATTCACAGGTTGTTAACGTGATGTCTCCTTTGTCCTCAGGTGCCCTTTGGGGACCTAACAATGGGAATAGTGGTTCTGTTTTGCTTCCACTTCAGTTTTCAAAATCATCCCTCTTGTCCCTGACTCCACCTCTAGCTAGAATTTGGTCATCCTTCATTTCATCGTTTGCTCCCCTGCCCCAAAATATGAAATGGGAGAGACTTACCCCGACCATGAGGTAGGCTCAGTAGTTACATTAAACTAAAGCCTGAAGAATTAAAGCCTCAACGTTGTACTTTAGCTCACAATCCCATGAGTTCGTACATTTCTTTTCCTAGCACAATTGATGTGCTCGGTGAACAAGTCTCTTTTTCACACACAAACCCACCCACTGACTCCCTGCTCATTCCCATGAACATCAAGAACAGTCTTGAAAGAAAACAGAAATCCTATTCTGGGCAAGGTTGGAGTCACAAAGGAGGAGAAACACACACTTATTTTTATTTTGATATTAGTGATAGAATATGGCCTGCCTACTTGGATATATGAATGTTAGGATTTTAAAAACAGTCTTTCCCCCCCCTCACTGGTTTCTCCAATAACCCCAGCAGATTTGTAGTGCTGGAGATAAGATGTTGGCAGTCCACATTTACCCACTCGTAAATCAAATACTGGTTTGAAATGAGTATTACATGCAGTATATTATAGTCAACCCTGTGGGGAGCATGAAGATGAATTAGTGTATTTATCAGACAGATCACAGTCTGACAGAACAGATTAGCATCTTTGCATAAACAGCTTGTACACATGCTTTACTCTCTTGCACGGAGGATGACATTACCGGGGATTAGACTCAAAGTAGAAACTGCAGCTCCATCTTCACTTTTTCTCTCCTTCATGCATCACTTTGGTTAAAAAGCTATTATGTAGTTTATTTCCAAAACGTGTTTGACTGTTTCTCTTCTTTTCCTTACCAGTGTATTGGTTCATAAACTTAAACTTTCTCATTTGCTCTATTGCAATGAATTTTTGTTTGATTATTCCGGGAGGGGTGTGGAGCGATTGAAGGATGCGGAGCAGAGACACTATGTGACTATGCCTGCTTTTCTAAAAAGTAAAATAGTAATGTTGGTGATGGCATTGGATTTGGATCACAAACAGGCAGCTTTGCCAAGAGTGGCAAAGGTGAGTTCAATCTCACTGTTGAAGAACGAGAAGAAAAAGGAAAAACAGTTAAACCAGAAATCAATTGTAACAAGGAATTATCAGAAACTTTGTTTATGCCCTTTTCAGAGCCTTAGTAAAATGCGTGGCAATATGCAGTTCCTCAACAAATTTAACGCAGTATGAACTGAATTCAGAACACTCTGCAAAGTAAGTGGGATGGACAGAGAGATGGGCCACCCAGATTCCCTTGTAAGACCTGAGCGATGACTGCCATTGACACGCTTAGGAGATGAAAGGAACCCCTTGTCAGGACCTTTGCCTGTAAAGCAAGATGAATCACCGTGGAGAAAGCCAAGGGAAAGCCTCTAAAACTGTCCTTCCTACCCCTGGCCAAGGTATCAAACCAAAAATATCATCACATTCCTTCCTATCCCTGGCCAAGGCACCAGATCAAAAACACTATCACGTCCAAGGGGAGGACAGGTGAACAGTATCACACACTTTAGCCAGGCAGTCAAGGGTGTGCAAGAGGGAAAGGCTGGAATATCCAGGAAGAAGATCACTGGGGTAGAGGTCAGTGGCTATGCCTGCCAGAGACAGCTGAACATGAAGATTTCCATATCATCTGTTAACATGCACAAGAGACCGACCATCAGTGAAGAGGGACCACACCACTAAGTGCACCAAATGCTTGGGCAAGCTGATGTCAGCCAGCATCCGTCATTGGTCACTCCGATGTTGGCATGATAGGCACGTGGAAAAAGTGATCACAGTGGCAAAGATGGTCTAAAGCTGATGTAACCACTGCCACCATTGAATGAGCAAGAACAGCAAACAATTGTTAAGAAGATAGATTTCATGTTAAGGGCTCTTGTCAAAATAAAATAAAATTTTAAAGAATGCACACAATGAAAAGATAGGGCACCATTTGTCAAGACCAACTGGCCACATGTTGCATTATTAGTCACTAGGACTCAGGCCAACTATTTGTTTTGGTACATACTCGGAGTATATGTTTTTATATCCTCCCCATGAAGGTGCGACCATAACCACTATCCGAAGGTTTATAAAATGTTTGATCTGCTGGTATGGAATTCCACATAACACCACAGCAGACCAGGCTGCCCATTTTACAGTAACAGATACTCGGGAGTGGGCCCAGGCCAAGAGACCCGCTAAGGGTTTCACAGCTCGCACTGGAAGGGCCCAGGGCTGTCCTCCCCAGCACGCGCACCTCAGCCTGTGAGTTATTTCGAGCTGGAGCAGTCAAGACCCTGCAGACTCGTGAGAGGCTTTTACCTCTTCCTTAAAGAATTTAAATCAGGGGTGATGCTCACAATAAGAGTGTCACCAGAAACAACTCTGTATGGCCTATCTGTAAGGCAGGGAAAACTTCTCATTACTGAAAATCTGCTCTTCTTATCACCCTGCAGTGATCCTCCAAAGCCCCAAGGTGTCTTACCCCATCCTTAGCTAGAATGTCACACATACCTCATTTTCCCCGTTGTCTCTCATCCTCTCATGTATGTGGGTTCCCATGTATAATTAAACTTGGTCATGTTCTTTTGTTAATATTTCTCATGGCCACTTGATTATTAGACCAGCCAAAGGAAGTTAGAAGGGTAGGAAAAGTTTCTCCCTGCCCCATAACACAATCCAGAAGCAGCTGGCCTCACTGAACAGTGGAATGACCTTCTGAAGGCACAGTTGAGGCATCAGCTTAGATATGATTCTTTTTGAGGTTGGTGCCTACACATTGCAGAATGTACCTCAAGTCAAAGAACTCTATATATAGTGCTGCAGCCCCAACAGGAGGAATACATGGGTCCTGGAACCAAGCAGTAGACAGAGGAGTGGCCCTGAGTACCCTCATTTCCAATAACTCACTTGGGAAATCCCTGCTTTTCTTACCCAAAAACTTTGGGATCTGCTGAGATAAGAGTTCATGGTCCCCAAATACAGGACACTTCTTTCATGGGATACAGAAAGCGCCCCATTCGTCTGTAAGTTACCCTGCTCTTGGGGCACTTTGGATGGGTACCAGCAGTCACGCCGACCAGCAGTCATGGAGGGAGGAGGTGGGGCTGCTGTGACACCGTGGGTGCAGGGGGCAGACTTTCTGATCTCAGACTCGAGTGCCTCTTGTTATTTCCTTGTCCTGTTAAACGGACAAGTGCAGCAACCACCGTCTGAGGAGCCATAGTGACCATGGGCTCAGACCCTGGGGGATGAGGTTTTGTCATAACACCGGATATGCCATGGAGCCAGCAAAGATGTCCACTGAAGTCAGGGAAATCAGGAATGGGCAGTGGAGGAGGGAGACCATGATAACTGGTGGCGACTCCGGAGTCAGCTGCAGCGGGGAGAACTGTAGTTCATCCCACTCGCCTCCTTCTCCTCTGTTTCTCCGAGGAAGAGAGGCCCATCAGATGCCTAGTGGAGTTACTCTCCACATACGTATCATGGGCAGTGAATCTAAGCAGTGCAGGCATAGACTGTGATGGGCCTGGAGGTGTAACACCCAGAGTCCCCTCGAGAAAGGACATGCCACCCAGCTTCAGGAGGCTGATCACTGGGTAGCTTCCTAGCCACTTCAGGGTCTGCCTTGTCTGAAGAGTCAGCTTACCCAAGGAACTTTTCTTCCCAAGGGGGCCCCATTCAGTGACCCATTGAAGTGGGGTGAACCATTCCCATCCACGGGCCCCTTGAACTCCCAGGAGGAGGCCCACATGGCAACTTGACTTCTCTTCATGTTCCCTACCCTCTGTTTCAGAGTGCTATTCCCAGAGAACCCAGACATTAGAAATGGCTCTTCAGTAACAGATTTTGAAAAATGCCCTTCACATGATTTGGAAAGCTTGTGTGACAGTGCTAAGAAAAGGTAGACAAGTCCTACCTTCCTTCAGGGGTAGGAGCATGCTTTTACTCACCTTTGTATTTTTTATGCCTGGTGTGGTAGCTGATATATAACATTAAATTGCAATGCATTGAATTATACTAAACTAGGAGACTGGAATATTATACAATATTCAATAATTTTTAAGGTTCTTTTTTTATAATTAATCACCCTGACTGGCTCCTACTTACTTATTTGCACTTGTAGAGCAAAGTGTGAGAGAGTGAGAGTCACACCTCCTTGAGGTATTTCACCCTGGCTATTGAGGGAATCCTGGTTTCCAAGCCTCACATTTCCATAAGGAAACGCCCATTAATATCATGCTTACAGCCACTCTTCTCACCAATTTGTCTGAGCTGTGAGGCTGGGAGGCATTTTATGTGAACTTGGGTCCTGTTTCTCTTTTGGAGCAGCCAGTCAACAGAACACATGTTCCTTTGTTTGCTTTGCAGTTTTTAAGAGGGCTGCACCTGTGCTAAAGGGCTGTTAAGTTTAGGACGAGTCGGTAATTATTCCAATTGGAGGGAATATGGAAAAGTTTTAGAAAGTCTATTTGGCTTTTAATCCAAGTCATATTGTCCAACATCAGTTGGATCAACCACGATGGTGTACTTTGATGTCTATCAGGTGAAATTTTATGGGCAACCACCTGAGATTGGGAGAGAGGTGGGATTAAATCTTGAACTTTAGCTGACTCCCCAACTGCTGATTCCTGCTCCTTCTATTTATAAAGAGGAGAAGGCCCCAAGCCCCTTGTGTACCCATCCCATCCCTCGATCCCATTCACCAGCTCATCCACAAATCCCACATGGCTTGGAGTCTATTTGAGCACTTGCTGGTGATCGGTGTGTAAAAACTTAGTGCTGAGGGATGGAGCCAGAGGCAGGAGGCACTGTCCTTCCCAGTCCATTTCGGCTTGCTTCCACCAATAGCCTGGAGGGTAGGTGAAACCCTGGCAGGCAACTACTCCATTAAGGTGAGGAAGACCCGTCTGTGATGACAGTGTCATTACCACCCACTTACCTTCTATCCTAAAATTTATATTGAAACATGTTCAGCATAGCAAGATTATAAGCACAGTGAACTTAATGAAGATCTTATTTTCTTATTATTTGACTTCACTTTTATTGGGGAGAGCAAACCATTGCTTCAAAATTATCTATCTTGAATAACAAAAATATCCTTAAAATATTAAACTGGTGTATGAGATTAATTTCCCATAGGTCAAGTTTCCCTGCTTCCCACAGATTGCAGATATCACTCCGAACAAAGAAGAAAAAGGTAAGTTCAAATTTTAAAATATATTTTTAGTCTATAATAATTATGGTCTGACAACTACAAAACTACTTTTCTATATTATAAAAGTTTTTCTTTATATATTAAGAGTAAATCTTGGAAATCTGAGCTTAGAGGTTTACTACAGTTATTAAGGATGGTGACTGTGCAGTTTCATGTTCATTACATTTGTTATAATTTTTAATGATAAAATAGAAGAAATTTACATTTTTCACTTTCATTTAATGTTATAGCACATTGTCCATTTTTATAATGCCATTTTTTCTTCTTCATCTTCTCAACACACATGTACATCCAAATGAACAGGTCAATAGCCTAGTATGTTTCACTTCACTCATGGGCGTATTTTCATACATCATAATAAAATAGCAATAAACACATATCTATCAATAATTGAATCTGAAAAACTAAGCCAACAAGAACAGAGACAGAACCATGGATACAGAGAGCGTTTTGAGGGTTGCCAGATGGGAGGGAGGTTTATGGGAATGGGTGAAGAGGTGAGGGGATCAAGAAGTACAAATGTATAGTTACAGAATCCATGGGGATGTAAAGTACAGTATAGGAGATGGACTAGCCAAATAACTTATATGCATGACCCATGGACATGAGCAATGATGTGGGGACTGCCTGAGGGAGTGGGGGATGTATCACTGGAATGGAAGGGGGGAAGGGGGGAAAATTGGGACAACTGTAATAGCATAATCAATAAAATATAACTAAAAAAAAGAATCTACAGGACTTCTGGCCAAGATGGAGGCATAGGTAGATACGCTGGGCCTTCTCGCACAACAAAAATAAGGACAACAAAAAATTAGAAACAAAAAAACAGTCAGAACTGACAGAAAATTGAACTGTATGGAAGTCTGAAAACCAAGGAGTTAAAATAGACACATTCATCCAGACCTGTAGGAGGAGTGGAGTCGGGCAGCTGAGTAGAGAAGGGTTTCCACAAGGAAAGCGGCAGGTGGTGACCTGGGAGCGCAAAGTGGCAGCCAATGAACCCAGCAAAGCAATGGATTGTGCAGGGGCGTGGTGCACAAGGAGGCTGGCAGACAGGGCAGTCCCACATTCCCACGCAGATAAGCCAGGTGAGAATGGGGAGCAAGATAGACTTCACAACCCAGGGCTCCAGCATGGGGAAATAAAGCCTCAAAACACTGATTGAAAACACCTGTGGGTGTTGAGGTGCTGGGAGAGACTCCCAGTCTCACAGGAGAGTTCACTAGAGAGACCCACAGGGTCCTAGAATGCACACAAGCCACCCACGTGGGAATCAGCAGCAGAAGGGCCCAGTTTGCTTGGGGGAAGTGGGGGAAAGGACTGAAACCCAGCAGAGAGTGGAGCAAGCGCCATTGTTCCCTCTCGGACCCCTCCCCCACAAACAGCATCACAAGGCAGCTGTGCAGATTGACTTGACCTGGTGAATAGCTAAGGCTCCACCCTCACCACCTAACAGGCACCTCAAGAAAAAAAAAGGCTCAAAGGAAAGAACAGATAAAAGCTACAGAGCAAATACAACTAAGCAACAAAGAGACGGCCAACCTATCAGATGCACAGTTCAAAGCACTGGTCATCAGGATGCTCACAGAATTGGTCGAATATGGTTGCAAATTAGATGAAAAAATGAAGGCTGCACTAAGTGAAATAAAGGAAAATGTATAGGGAGCCAATAGAGATGGGAGGAAAACTTGGACTCAAATCAATGGAGTGAACCAGAAGGAAGAAAGAAACAACCAAATAGAAAAGAATGAAGAAACAAGAATTCAAAAAAATGAGGAGAGGCTTAGGAACCTCCAGAACATCTTAAAACATTCCAACACCCAAATTATAGGGGTACCAGAAGGGGAAGAGGAAGAACAACAAGTGGAAAAGTTATTGGAACAAATAATAAAGGAGAACTTCCCCAATCTGGCAAAAGAAATAGACTTCCAGGAAGTCCAGGAAGCTCAGAGAGTCCCAAAGAAGTTGGACCTAAGGAGAAACACATCAAGGCACATCATAATTACATTAGCCAAGATTAAAATGAAGGAGAGAATTCTAGAAGCAGCAAGGGATAAGGGGATAGTCACCTACAAAGGAGTTCCCATCAGGCTGTCAGCTGATTTCTCAAAAGAGACCTTACAGGCAAGAAGGGGCTGGAAAGTATTTGAGGCCTTGAAAGGCAGGGACCTACATCCAAAATTGCTCTATCCAGCAAAGCTGTCATTTAGAATGGAAGGGCAGATAAAGTGCTTCTCAGATAAGGTCAAGTTCAAGGAGTTCATCATCACCAAGCCCTTATTCTTTGAAATGCTAAAGGGACTTATCTAAGAAAAAGAAGATAAAAAATATGACAGTAAAAAGACAGCAAACTCACAGCTATTAACAATCACACCTAAAACAAAAGCAAACTAAGCAAACAGCTAGAACAGGAACAGAACCACAGAAATAGAGATCATATGGAGGGTTAGCAACAGGGGATTGGGAGGAGGAGAGAGGGGGAAAAGGTACAGAGAATAAATAGCATAGATGGTAGGTAGAAAATAGACAAGGGGAGGGCAAGAATAGTATGGGAAATGTAGAAGCTAAAGAACTTTCAAGCATGACGCATGGACCTGAACTACAGGTGGGGAATGTGGGTGGGAGAGGGTGTGCAGGGTGGAGGGGAGTGAAAGGGGGAAAATGGGACAACTGTAATAGCATAATCAATAAAACATATTTAAAAAATCTACACACTCTGTGTGTATGTTTCCAAGGTTTATTTATTTTTAAATTACAGCTTACAGTCAATGTTATTTTGTATTAGTTTCAAGTGTACAGCACAGTGGTCAGAGAGTAAGAGACTTTACAAAGTTCCCTCACACCCCTAGATTTCCAGTACCCACCTGGCACCATACATAGTTATTACAATATTGTTCACTATGTTACCTATGCTGCACATTACAGCCCCGTGACTATTCTGTAACTACCAATCTGTACTTCTCAGTCCCGTCACCTTTTTCACCCAGTCTCCCAAGCCCCTCCCCTCTGGCAACCATCAGTTTGTCCTCTGTATCTATAAGTCTAGTTCTGTTTTGTTTGTTTATATCAATCCTTAGATCCACATTTAAGCGGAAACATATGCTGTTTGTGTTTCTCTGACTGACTTATTTCACTTAGCATAATACCCTCTGGGGCCATCCATGCTGTCATAAATGGTAAGATATCTTCTTTCTTATGGCTGAGGAATATTCCATTGTATGTATGTGTCACCACTTTTTTATGCACTTGTCTATCGATGGGTAGGTACTTGGGTTGCTTCCGTAACTTGGCTATTGTAAATAATGCTGCAATGAACACAGGGGTGTATATATTCTTTCAAATTAGTGTTCCAGGTTTCTCCAGATGATATACCCAGAAGTAGAATAGTTGGGTCATGAGGAAGTTCTATTTTTAATTTTTTTGAGGAACCTCCATACCATTTTCCACGGTGGCTGCACCAATCTGCATTCCCACCAACAGTGCACAAGGGTTCCCTTTTATCCACATCCCTGGCAACATTTGTTGTTTGTTGATTTATTGATGGTAGCCATTCTGACAGGTGTGAAGTCTACAGACGATCCATTTTAATGACCAAATTTTAGATGAAGAAACTCAGTTTAAGACAAACAAAAGGAATTGCTTCAGATCGCTCAGTCAGTTATTGCTAGGATCAAGACTAAAACAAATGTCTTCTTAAATGTAAGATCAAACATTTTTTTTCACTATGCCATACTTAGTCCATCCAGTATTTAGGATTGGTTCAGTATGAACTCAGCCATCACAGCTTCTCAATTTATTCAGTTAGAAATATAAACAATTTTTATGGGCCCACCACGCTTCTGCTGTGCTGCCCTGCTCTGACTACTGCAGGTATTTATATAAGTAGAATCACGGAATTTGTCTTTTTGTGAATGGCTCATTTCACTTAGCATAATGTCCACAATGTTGATCGATATTGTTGCATGTGTCAATTTTCTTTTTTATAAAAATATTTCTTTGTAAATATATACGTGCCACATTTTGTTTATTCACTCATTCATCGTGGGCAGTTTGGCTGCTTCTGTCTTTTGTTTATTGTGAATAATGCTGTTATGAACACAGATATACAAATATCTCTTCCAGGTCTTGATTTCATTTATTTTGGATATGTACCCAGAAATGGAATCGTTGGATCATATGGTAATTGTATTTTCAATTTTTTGAGGAATGAGAAAGGGCTGAGTGAGATGTGAGAATTTCATTTCTCTCTCTCTCTCTTCTCTCTCTCTCTCTCTCTGTTTGCAATGGATATGAATAATAAAAGCAATAAATCTTTGTGAAAAATCACATCAGAATATTTACACAAGCAGTGTGTTTATAAATATAAAATTTGTTATAAAAATCTATATATCATATATTTTATGTGTTCCTTGGAGACTTTGTTGGCAATAAAATGGTTTGTTGAATAGATTGTGAATGTGAGCCAGGGTGGCGAATTATATCCTACTGGGGACAATTCTACACGGTAAAGATGGCAATGTTGATATGTTTATTTTTTTATTTTATTTTTTAATCAGTATTTTTTTAATTGTTGATATTGTACAGTTTTCTGTCTTTTACCCCACCCCCAGCCCACCGCCCCAGCCCTCCCCACCTTCCTCCCATTTCCACCCCCCTAGTTTTTGTCCATGAGTCCTTTATACTTGTTGCTCTAAACTGTTCCCCTTTTCCCCTGAAATTCCCTCCCCTCCCCCTCTGGTCACTGATATGTTTAATATAAAAATCTGATTTTCCTTTCTGTTACCTGAATAATTCAGGGAAACAAGATATGTGTATTATTTCTCTCCAAACATCTAAACTATGAAAACCTGAACAGAAATGATAACATTTTAAAATGTTAAGTTTTTTTGCTTGAGTTGTGATGGAGCATATTTCCTGGAAACAAGTCCCGCCGGTTTTCAAGGGGCCAGTTTGCAGCCAGTAAGTTCGGGAAGGGAATGGCAATGGTGAAAGAGGATGAGTCCGATACTGTGAACCGGTCTGTCTTCCTGTCTTTGCAGTCCTGATAGCCTTAAGCCAAACCCTATCTAAGGCCCTGGTGACTGATGTGGAACTCAAGGAAATCAGTCTAACTGGAGCCTTGTAGCCATTTTTATCACAAAGCTATATTTAGCCATCTGGAGCCTTTGTGTCTGAACAGAAATTTTTTAGTGGCTCTGATGCTTATTATGTGGAAAACTTTGGGAAAGTTAATTAACTCCTTTTTTTTTTTTTTGCCTCAATTTCCTTTCAGTAAACTGGAGATAATCATACTACTACCCTGATGAGGGTTTTGTAAGGAATTCAAAAAGTAATACAGGCAAGGCACATACATGGGGCTCAGTAGATGTCTCTTGTAATCAAAGTGGCTGTATTGCTTTGGCAGCACATTCCTCTGGAAAAAAGAGAACCTAGATTTCCAATATGTTGACAAACAGCTAGCCACTGTTAATGACGTCATGACTTCCTTATTTCTACTCTCAACTCCCCAAAAGACTGCTGGAAAAAAGAATAACCTGGTGATAGAAGCAAATTAGTCATTGACTGCAGGTATGGAGAATAACAACTGGGCAGAGTCTGAACTGTGTCTTAAAGTTTAAAGTACAGGGGAGAATATTTATAGGGTTTGAGGATTTTGGCTCTAGTGATTTTTCAAGGTGAGGAATGAATTGGGGTTGGTACCCTTAGTGGCTCAAGATATCACGCTGAAAATGAGAAGATTTTGGATCATGCCAGTCTTTTTTCCTGTATATATTCCACAATTAGCTTAATATCTGAAGGTAAAGAGCACATCGTGTTGATAAATCAATCTTAAAAATCTAGTTTCCCTGTCCATTGCCGGAATAATACAGGGAAATAAACTTTGTGTGTTGTTTCCTCTGAATACTTACACTACAAATACCCAAACAGAAATGCTCAAGTAAGTGTTTTCAATTTTAAATTAATGGAAGATACAAAGAAAAGAAGTAGTGGACCCCAATTAGAGTAGAGATTCATAAGCTCATTGAGCTATTACAACATCAGGGTAGAAAATATATATATTTGCCATTCACCATGTGATAGATCCTTTGATTGAAGAATAAGAAGTAAATGTGAATTCAGTGGTGATACTCAACTCCACTATGAGAAAGAAGAGACTAAGTTGTTAAAATCTTTCACTGAAATGTACTTTTTACTATAAAGATATTTTCTTTCCTTTTTTTTCTTTTAGATTTTATTTATTTATCTTTAGAGGGGAAGGGAAGGAGAGAGGGAGAGAAACATCAATGTGCGGTTGCCTCTTGTATGTCCCCTGCCAGGAACTGGCCTGGCAATCCAGGCATGTGCCCTGACTGGGAATCGAACCGCGACCCTTCGGTTCGCAGGCCTGCGCTCAATCCACTGAGCTACACCAGCCAGGGCAAAAAGATATTTTCATGTATAATATAAATTACACAAGACATATCATAATATATAAGAAATACAATATTGAATTAAGAACAAAAGCCTTAATCTTTTAAGAGTGTTCTATACAAAACAGGAAATGGAAGGTTAACCTTTGAATTCCCGAGACCTGGAAATGTGGAAGACAAAGACGCAGCTGCAAAGCTCTCTGGTTCTGCGGACTAACTTGATCAGACTTAGTAGTTCTGCTCCTCCTGAAATACGCTGTAACCTTACTTGGATGGCCTTGCTCACATTTCAGTTCTACACAATTCCATGTTAATCCTTATTGAGAACACATGTGCTTCTCTGATACCTAGATTCTCTTCTTGCAATTGATTACAATTCAGGTCGCATAGTAATTTCTACAACTGACTCTGTCACTTCTATTCATGTAGTGTGTCAGTGTTAATTGTTGTCATCAAAGTGTGAGATTTTCACCTATTAGAGGTGAAAATGTTAACCTTTTTAATCAGGATGCTTCCCCAAATACTTGATGATTATCACTGAAAAGTCTGAAACCGGAAGCAACATATAACTTGAAGAACTCACACTGAATACCTGACCAGCATGGAGATTTTAGCTTTCAATCAGGGAAATGTTTGTAAAGAAGGAAGGGAAGACAAGTTGTAATAGGTTGACATCTTGACTAAATTAAGCTTGTTATAGACAAAGCATTGTCCATGTGATGTAATATAATAGCATCTTTTTTTTTCATGGCAATCATGATCTGAAGTGTGCTAGGTGCTTTCATAAACATTATTATCTTATCATTTTGAAGTGTGAGGAGAGAGCCCCATAAAAGTGAACACCTTGCCCAAGGTTGCACCCCTATTCTACAATAGAACACAGCTTCTGTTCTATTCTGATGGCCTCGACCCATTGTTTTCCTATGATGTTCTTCTCCACTTTCTCAAAACCTTATACTGTGAGTTCTAAAATTTGTGCTGTGAGGGCAAAGATTTTACCCATGGTCCAGATATGAGTCATGCGGGTCAGACAGCCAGCCTGGAGCTGATTTAGAGTCTGTCCAAGAGGGCTGCCTGTGAGCGTGCGAAGTTCTCTGCAGGACACAGACAGACAAACAAACGAACAAACACCAGGAACACAGCCTGATGCAGGGATGCACTTGCTCCTACCCAGAACAGGCCTGGGAGTAACGGGGTCCTGGCAGTGGGGTGGAGCATTCATAGTCTTGAAAGAACACACAGAAACATCCCAAGAGAGAAAGGATCTGTTTTAAACAGCTACCAAACCCCCAAACTACCAGTGCTAGGTAACTATAGGGTCCAAATAAAACTTTTCCCTTGGTGACAGGTAGAATAATGACTCTTCTCCTTCCAAAATGTTCACCTCCTCATCCCCCAAACCGGGAAATGTCGCATGACAAAGAGGACTTGGCTGGTGTGATTAAGGATTTTGAGATAGAAAGATTATCCTGGATTCTTCCAGTGGGGCCAGCATAGTGACAAAGGTCCTACAAGGGGGAGACAGACCAAGGAGACAGGACAGCAGAAGCAGAGTTGGGATGATGGACTTCGAGGAAGGGACGCGGCCTGAGCCAATGGACGCCGGGGCCCACTAGACGCTGTGAAGTACAGGGAAACCGATCTCCCCCTGAAGCCTCTAGAAGGAACACAGCCCTTGGCAGCACCTTGGTTTGAGACCTCTGACCTCTAAAACTATGTGAAAACAAATTTGTGAAATTTGTGTTGTTTTAACTTTGTAGAATTTGTCATAGCGGCTAGGGGAAACTTACTATTTTCTGTTCCTTTCCTTCTTCAATTCTGAAATGTCCTGTGGAGAAGGTTAGTGAGTGGAGGAGAAGGAATATAATTCTAGCTGGGAAATAGGCTAAACAATACAGATGAAGTGGTCCATGGACCCTTCTTCCAGCCAGAGGTGTCCAGTCATAAAAGCGCAGACTGACCTGGATGTATTGATTACTGAACCAACTGAGAAGTGACGGACCAAAGGACATTTCCTTAACCATGAGTTATGAGACTTGTATTGGACTTCACCCAAATGCCAGGGATGAGCAAGACAGTATGAGAAACAGAGAAAACCATTTTCTGATTATATCCTTGAGTCCTACTTTTCCAAAATTATAGAACCACGTGAGAACAAGGCTCATTTTGTGTTAGGTGACCGCTCGGTGGCCTGTTCATTCTATCGGGCTTAGACTTCCTCTGGACACTCCTGTTTTTCTGACTCTTGCTGTCTCTGCGGTTGTCCCCTTTCTCCCCTACACTGTTCCAGTGAGATTCTCAGTGCTGGCTTCTCCGATTTCCCACATTCAGATCTTCCTACCTCACGGATTGTCAGCCTTTAAAAATTCCTCTTAGTGCCCTGACCTGGGTGACTTGGTTGGTTGGACGTCATCCTGCAAAGCCAAAGGTCGCCTGTTCTGGGCACATACAAGAGGCAACCAATTGTATTTCCCTTTCACATTGATGTTTCTCTCCCTCTCTGTCTACCTCCCTTTCCCTCTCTCTAGAAAATAAATATTTTTTAAAAATTCCTCTTGTTGAAATATAATTTTTAAAATGTTGAAAATATTGTTGTCATGCATATAGATACTGAGCAAACATAGAAGTTTTATTTAACTCATTAATGCGGGAACTGGTAGAATGCAAAATAGAAATTTCATACGGTCAGTGAAGAAATTTCATACGGTCAGTGAAGAAGTTTTATTTAACTCATTAATGCAGGAACTGGTAGAATGCAAAATAGAAATTTCATATGGTCACCATTCATCCAACAAGATGGCTAAATTGGATGCAATTTGGAAGCAAACTGGTTGCAGATTGGGTTATATATATGGAGAAATAAAACCGTGACTTTGGAAGTCATCTACTCTGACAGAGGAAAAACAAATCATTGCTCCTTATCAGTTTTTTGCAACTCAAACTTTACGGTTCAGAGCAGTAAAATGTCTGAGCCCGAATCAGTTCCGATTCCTAAAGCGAAAGCTTTGTCCTCTGAGGAGGTGAGGTGTGGTAGGTAGGTAATTCTTTAGCTTAACATTAAAAGTTGCGCAGTCACCTTGTTGATTTATTTCCAAGCTGAGAATCATTCTCTGTAACATCATAAACAAATTATTACAGTGTCTAAAAAATTTAAAATTGTGAAATAACTGTTGATATTAAGGACAGCGAATTTACTAAATAATGTGAACTTCTAGTAAAACGAGGTTTTCATCGTTCGGTCCCTGTGCTGGATTGCGCTACACCACCTTCACTAAGCTAGGGTTGAGACTTTCCTGAACTTCCTTCTCTGCGTGGTTCTAGATGTTCTAGATGTGGGGGCAGATGCTGACAGCAGCCACAGTTCTCAGAAGGACAGTCACAGCGATGTTCCTTTGCAGAGACACCCAGAAGAACCCCCCCACCCCCGATCCTCTTGCCTTCCTAAGGACGGACTGCTCTGAGCGGAGCTGACCCAGACCCCCCTCCATTGTTGGCGGTGGCTACATAGAGACAGCGGCTTCCTATAGACATCTCCACGGCACCGCTCTGCACCCACTGTATTGTGGGGTGTGCTTAGCTTCTGTATTTACCTTCGAGCTCTGCCTGTTCTATGTTCGATAGTGTTTCAGGCAGATGAACTGGTCAATGGGTCTGTGTCTGACCCCCTTCCCTGTTCCAGACCTTCCCCTTACTATCCTCCCATGTTTCTGTAAGATCGAATGTTCGCAAGGATATAATAAATCTCTTATGCCCCCAATAGCAGAGTGGCTCACTGTGCTTTCCTGACAGCCTGGCTGATGCGTTCCTATTATTTTAGAGCTGGGCTCTCTAATGTCAGCCCTCTCACATGAGATATTTCCAACCTTGTTCTGCTCTGGAGTCTACCCACTCAAATGATGATGATGATGATGATGATGATGATGGTGATGAGGATAGTAATAGCTAATACTTGCCTAATACTTACAAGGGGCCTAGCATCACTGTAAATGATTTATTGCTAAATGCTCAAATGTTTCTCAGCCTCTTTGAGATTGTATCCTTTGTCTCTCAGAAGAATATCATGTTTTAGCATGTTAACAGCACTCTTCTTAATCCTGAGTCCTTATTGGTATGAAAGGTTCACAGGGGAATCTAGAGGTGGATAGGTAGGCTAATCCAGAGCTTGTATTTATAGGGCAGCATGTTCCTAATTAATGAGTAGTATTGGTTCTCTCAGATATTAGGAATAAATGTTAGAAAGAATGGTGCACACACAATTTTTGGGCCCCAAAACGCTGTATATTGCAATAACAGGACTTACTGGGGATGTGTCGTATGTCAGATACTTTGCAAAGATTATGTATACCTCATATCATCCTGCCAGCAACTCCAAAAGGCAGGAACTGGCATCCTCTTTACTCAGGTGAGAAAATAGAGATTGAGAAAAGTCACTTGCCCAAAATTACACTTTGTGTATGTAATTGTAATTGAGACCGCTAATTATCATTCTGCATTCATTCTCTTTTGCACCTAGACCCCTGAGTTTTAGCTAAACAGACATTCACAGTGATAATGACTATATTCCCATTGTCCCTTGCAACGAGGTACTGCCTTTTAGCTATATTTTAATCCATGGTGGAAAAGTAGAAGTGGTGAAAAGGGGCCTGGTAGGGAGGTCCCACATTTCCTTTCTTGTCTTCTCTCCTAATTGTTGTAATGAAGATGTAATGGCTAGATACCCAGCAGCCATGCTGGGTCACCAGGAGACTTTGGGGCTGGCATTGAAACACAGTGGAACAATAACCCAAAAGAATCTTGAGTCCTTGATATTGAGCAACCTTAGCCACCTGCCTCTGAACTTTTACCTGAATAAAAGAATAAATTTTCATTCTATTTCAGCCACTGTTATTTGGAGTCTTCTTTAAGTTGCAATTGAGTGTCATTGCAATTAATGTAGTAATATAACCTTTTTACGTACACACAAAAAAACCTGGAAAACCTTACCACCAGTACCACCATTTATTCCAACAATTCTTTTCCCCGTCTGGAAGATGGAAAACTGGAAACAGTTCTCTGTCACGGTTTTCCAACCTCAAGGTTGAGACCTTATAGTTATCAGGAGTCCTTGAAAATGCCATTTTTTTTTTTAGTAATGTGACCTCTCATCAGAATACCACCATTTATTCTCACAATTCTTTCCCCATTCCGGTTGATTAGAAATTAGAACTATTTTCTGTTTTAGATTCCCAACCTCAAGTTTGAAAAATTATGTTTATCAGTTTTTGAAAATGCCATTCCTCTGTCAATATGATCTCTCATTGGAGTACTAACAATGGAGAGCTGTTGCTAAATTGCAACTGTGATTATTTTTTTCTGGAATAGAACATTGGTGAAAAAATGCATTACTCAAGGTCATGAAAATTAAAAGGATTTAAATTCTAAGTGATACTTATTTGTAAAATTAGGCTGGCTTCCTTTTTACAAACTTTAACAGCATAGCCCCAATTCACTTCAAAATACGTTTTGACTAAATTGAGAGTTTTCTGCTCTTTCTTTACGCCTCTGAGAGCTGAATCGACTCACCTTTGTCTTGTCAACAACAGTGCACAGGTTATATCACAAAAAATTTTTTTTCTTAAAGTTATGAATATCAAAGAAGAATGCTAAGAAAATAAAACACTTGTCAATGGGCATGTGTAAATATGCAGACAACAAGGCTAACACACTACCTGCTTAAGCTCCACTCGTTTTCCTAGTTCTACCATTCCTGGGGCCAAATTTCCAAGACTGCACAAATCACAATTCCAGCTTGGAAGCTGGTGGCCTTTATTCACCAACTACATTGATTTCTTCTGGGCCCGGGGACTTTAGCCAGCCTTGCAAGTTGTGCACATAACTTCTGCTCTGAGCACGCAGATCTGGATAAGGGGAGACATAAACTGTGTTAAAAACTGGTGTGAGACAGTGAAAATCTCTGATGGTGGGATTTTAAGGCTCAGTGAGGCAATCCCTCTGTAAACTAGCTCTCCCTGGACGGCTAGATGCCAACAGCTCACTGTTGGAGCTTCATTGGGTCACAAGACAAAGGTGTCTCTTGTTGAAGTTTAAATACTCCTGAAGTAAATAACATGTTACGTACATGAATTCTGCTCTAAGTGTATACATGGAGAATAGACCGCGTAGAAGGAGGGACCCTAGACCAGCACAGGGTCTCAGATCCTGTGGGTAGGCAAGCTCAGGTCACATGCGTTGGGTCACCAGCAGCAGGAAGGCATTTTTTCCCTTTGGCCAGAGGTGAGGAAGAAACAAACCAGTGAGTGAGGTGAAAGAGGGGTAGCGATAGGCGTTGGAGACTTGTTTCTCGAGCTGACTGCCAGGTTGCTTTCAGGTCGCAAAGCTGGACTTAACATCACCTCAACTTCCTTCTCAGTGATATTCTATCCATGTGAGGAAAAAATGCTACTGAATCCAGTTGAATATTGGAAAATGGCCCTGGCTGGTGCAGCTAGTGGATTGAGTGCCAGCCTGCAAATCAAAGGATCGCCAGTTCAATTCCCAGTCAGGGCATAGGCCTGGGTTACGGGCCGATCCCAAGTTGGGGGCACACGAGAGGCAGCCACACCTTGATGTGTTTCTCTCCCTCTCTTTCTCCTTCTCTTCCTCGCTCTCTAAAAATAAATAAATGAAACTCTTTAAAATAGAAAAAAAAGAAAATTGAAAAAGAAACTACTCAATCAACTGAATATCTACTTTTATGATGTAAAAATGGTTTTACCAACACATTGCCTTGAGTGTACCAAATTAAGCAACTTTTTCAGCATCACTGGAACTAAGCCAGAAAAGGGAAAAAGAGGTTGATTGTGTCCTTCTTTGGGTGGGCGGGAGTAAGGTGAAGGGTGAAGACAATGGTCAGCTGAGTAAACCATCCCGCAAGGAGTCTTAGGCCGGTTTATTTGTCCCATTTAGTACACAGCAATTCTCCATTTCTTGTTGTGATAGCCCTGCTGCTTTTCTGGAAGGAACCGAGGTTTCCAGCATCTGGGAATCTGTTTCCATTTCATCAGGGATGAATACGAAGACGCATTTCTACTTGGACTTTCCAGGCTCTCTTTCAAAAAGCTGAGTCTGCGACAGGGAAGGGAAACATAATCCAATGAACATCATCCTACTTCTCGTTTAAAATACTAGGATCTACTCGGAACTGAATAATACAGAGGAAACATCAAAATAATCTTGTTAGAACTTGGCAAACACGAACCCCACTTGGAGACAATGCAAACCCTGGGTCTCTTCCCTTAGTGCAGGTTCAGAAAGGTCCAATGGGGACAGATGTCCATGTCTGTGAGTATCTGGGTTGTTCAAATGGGACACGGATTTACTTGCCAGCAGTTTTCCTCTTGTTCTCACTACTTTCCCCCTGACAGTCTCAGATAAAATAAGGCTCTAATGGTTTGTTTTTTGGAGCTATAGATCCTCTTTCTGCAGCCCCTTCCCTGTGAAATCAAATAACTGTGTTATGGCACATTTGACTTAATATGGCTGCTGCTTTTAATGTAGTAATCCTTGCAAATGAAAATTGAGTTAAGGGAGCCTGTCTGAAATGGAGACTCCAAAATAATGAGTAACAAATGCTCAATAGTGGCAGGACCCAGCATCCCAGCTGAGTGCACTTGTCTTCATTTGGAAAGTTATGTTTTGGTTCACATATAATCGGGGGACCAACCAAGGCTACAACAAAAAGCTGCCAGGAATTGTCTTTACTTTGCCTTAAAATTGCCACCTGGTTTCCAATTTCTTCGTTACCAGAGTACCACAGGGCCTGTTTCTACAGTAAACACAGCTTTAAGATCATTTAAAAAGTTGCCCATGTTAGATGGGATTTAAGGCAAATTACACTGAGAAACCTAATACAAGAATTTCTGAGTGATTATTTTATTGTCTTGTGTACAATAATCCTCTCGTATTAACATTAGCACTACTATAGTAGGTGACAAGGTGCTGAATACAGCTTTGATTTTTAGGAAAGAAACTATTTTCTGCCTTTAACTGATATGAGTTCGCTCACATGGAATGGTTTCACAAATACCTTTCAAATTATGTTTGTAGGCTCAGTCATCATGTGCATTTTAGAAAACACATTCCTGGCCAGATGGAAGAAGAAAAATATGTCCCTTCATTTCTTTAAACAAATACATATATCCCTTTTCAGCTTAAATTTGTAGAAAGCTTTTGCTGTTCTCTAGTACTCAGAGATAAAGCATTTGGAAGAGGCAAGAAAGTCCTATGTGAAGAAGGATTACAGGAGTGTGAATGTTAGAAAACTAGCTCACCAAATATAAATAAAACAGGTACTTTATGAGGAAACTTTAAAAGGTTCACTATATTACCAAATTTAGACTTCATCTATTCATAATGGAAAACAACAGTTTTCTCACTTGAATATCATACCCATGACATCTTCGTATAATCAGGCACCGCACTGCAAAACGCAGGAAGAGAGCTGTGTTAGGGAGTCAGCAACTTAAGGGAAATGCTAGAATTTTCAACTTTTTTGGAAGACTAGGATTGTGTTGGAAGCCTGCCTTGTTGTTGCCATTTGTTCTGTTTTGTTGTTTGCCTTTATCTCAGGATGCAAAGTGATTGTTCTCGCTGTTTATTGAAAGTGAGGTTCCCACTTACCCACAACGGCACCAGGGCAAGGCATCATTGCTTTCACGATGGGATACACGCAAAGGTTTTGCATCATTATGTTGAAAATATAAGAAAGAAATGACAAAGGAAGGGCATCCAGAGCGGTGTGGAGAAAAGAAGATGACCAAGGAAATGAGGCAACAATCGGCATAATTAATAATTCAGCATTATCAGGAATATGGTGTAAGGAGTAAATACAATAATACAAGTGAAATTTCAGAGATTTGAAAGAGAATGAAGACTTCTCTCAAAACCCTGGACTGAAAGCTCAAGTTTTTATTTGGATACTAATGAAGAGAAACTGGAGGATTTAGATATATGTAGATATTCTACTCTTGGCTTTCCAGAGGGGCAAGTCGATAGGGTGAATGAACACATGGGCACTGTTCTAGAGAAGAGTATAGTCTGCCGATCTTGGTTCCCTTTTAGTTAAAAAGTATGTTGTAGGACCGGACTTCTGAAGACGACTTCTGAGGTCAAAGAGGCCTTTGTACACCATAACAAACCAAACAGGAGATGGTCCTTTTGGGGAGGGTGGGGAAGGGCTTGTATTGTCCTGCATATTACTCTATATTTAAAAAAAAATCATTTTTATAAATTCAAAGTTGTCTTACAATAACAACACCAAACCCCTCTTTAGAAGAATTGTCCTAATGCCCATTGGGTTGCTCTTCTTTTTGTGATTTTTTTCATGATACCGCTCGAGGACATTACCTTCCACCTCTCTAAGTGCAATTGGCCATTTCCTCTTTCGTACGTGATACTGACACAGCATGCGTCCATGGAAGAGAAGGTGAATGAGATAAGGTATGTCAGCTAAGGTAACATCTTGCTGCCTCTCTGGCTTAACACAATCCATTAGACTTCTATTTGGGGTCTATCAGCCCAATGGGTTTTTTATCGGGGAATCTTCTCAGTGATTCGAGGACCCAGATACCTCCCATCTTCTGACTATCCCATCCCCGCAAGGCCTTTGGAATTCTTTGCCAGGATCTTGGAAGCTGGCTAACAAACGGGGGAGGAAACACTCACGCACAGAAAGATTTTACGTAACCCAGACCTTGAAGTGGCACACATCCTCCCATTGGCTGTACCTTAGCCACATGTCCAGGCTTAAATGACTGCAAGGGAGGATGGGATTTGTAGTCTTCCTGTCTATTCAGAAAGAAAAATAAATTACTTCGGTAAACGGCTGACTAGTCTCTGCCAAAAAGTTAGCTGCAAAACAGTTTTCTTCTTCTGAGACATGCACATTGAATGACATTGTACAAAATAATCTCGGTTTCCAGGAACAAAGACACACTTGTGGTCAAACCTGAGGACTAGAAATGTCCCGCCGCTAACTGCACACTGTGCGATTGCTACATTGAGTTCTCTCCATCCCCGCTCGCCTCCTTTAGTACTGACTGCGCGCAGAACGTGAAGTATATATTCAATAAAAGGACATCTGGCTGCTCTTAATGTCAAAATTATTAAAGTGGTATGCATTTATATCAGCCCCTTGTGTGTTTACTTTGAAACAGGTTCAAGTGGAGTTCACTTCAACAGAAAGCCCTGACGACTTCGTGCACTGATTAGCCCGGTCTAGTGGTGAGAGCGTTAAGCGAAGTCGGTAATCCTACTTATTAACGCTTTTCAGTCCGGCTTTGCTACTTTCGTGCTGCGGGTGTTTTTGAAGACTTGGGGCTCGTTTTCTCCGGCTGTCACAACACAGGGGACCCTAGGGTAAAACAGGTCGTTGTAATCCCCCAGGCTCTGAGGTGTGACAGACGCCAGGGCGGCTACAGAAATGCTGCCCCAGGACCGGCTGACCTTGAGGACTATGTAAATTTACTAGCAAAATTCACCCAGCAAACCCTTTATTCAATTTGTGATCAGGCTCGAAAAACAACACTACCCTGAGTTAGTGAGTACAACCACCGATACATTTGTTTTGTTTAGTTTTCCCTTCTCTTGTGGAAATCTTCCTCATGGTACCAGTAGTCATAAGTGTTACGAAGAGTTACATAGACATTTTTATTAAGAAACTGACTTAAATTTAATCACAACCCTTCCCTTTCCAAAATGCCAGTCTACCAGTCTGTGTGGATTCACTTTTGTTTTCTTGCTTTCTTTTTATAAGGTTTGAGGCAGGGGGAAGAAGGGATGACAACAAACAACTAAAATTACAATTTAATATTTAAATCATTTCTTTATACAAGTTTTAGTTTGCATTTCATTTTTTAAATTTACATAATGTATTAAAGCAGAAATACACATGCAAATTATAAATGAATGAAAATGCATATGTTTATTTTAAGAACATGTTCAATAGATACCCGCTCAAATAGTTTTTACTGATCAAAAAGAAGAATGAAAATCTACATATATAACCTGAGGCTAAAAGAGGGATCCAGCTTCCATAAGAAATGAGCTTACAATATAATTAAATAACTTTGGCTTCTGTGTCCCAACCTTACTCCCTAAAAATCTTGCTTCGACTGCTCCTATCTTGCAAACTTATCCAATTTGCTTTACAGAGATAATAAAATAATATACAGATAGAATTTCTATAACGGTCCGATTAAACCCAGAAGGAAACCCTAAACAAACTCCATGGAAATTAAGTATGGTGCTTGATTAAATCAGTTACAAGTTATACAAATATATTTTTCTAAACGCTGCTTACTAACTGAAGACATAGCCTTCGCCTTCCCCCGGTTTCAGTTTCTGCACAGGCAAATCGAGGATGCTTGCGCTGTCTCACAGGGGGGTTTTGAGGGGACCAGATAATATTCACATGCTTTGCATAGGCTTCAATAATGTATATGTTTGTATATGTTATATAATTCGATATAGAATAATACTGTTCTTTTTTTCATGTAGTGCTGGGGACCCTGTCCTGGGCGCCAGATGCGGGGGGGCTCCACCCGCAGAGCCCCATCCCTCCGTCACGGATGAAAGTAAAAACTACCAAGACATCTTGTGCTTGGGGAGGAAAGGGGTCAAACTCTCAGAGGAGAAAGACCCAGAGCCCCTTCCTCACTAGGCTTTTATTGGGTTCCAATACACCAGAATACAAGTTTAACATGTCAAAGAAATCTGAGGGCTTAATCGGAGCCAGTGTTTGTCAGGAAGGGGGGTTGCCAGACTTTGGGAGACATGCTCATTTCCTCCTGGGACACTTGTCACCTCAGGAAGAGCACTCTTAGCAAAGCAGGTTTCACAGGACTTTAGGAATTCTTTCTTATGCCAATCACCCAAGGAGCCGTTCTGGCCAGGACAGGGCTGCACCGCTCACCCCCACAGTTTCAGGCTTTAAGCCGATTAGGAAGCAGGAGACATCTCCCAGATGGAAATGAGGACTCGGGCTATGTCAGAATAGCCGGGGGGCGAGGGTCCATCACATCCTCTTTGCTGCAACCCCCCGAGTCCTTCCATGAGGCCTTCCAAGTGGTCGCGTCTGGCTTAGGTTGCCCCTCCCTTGAGGAGTCTTACCCGTCATTGACTGCCAACCAAACTATGGGGCCAGAGATGGGTAAGGCAGAAGCAGTGTTCCTGCCAGGGAGATAAGCTTTGTCTCCTTAATAGGTCACGTCCTTGTGACAGAACAGACCCAGATGAAGTGGGTCCCTTGGGCTCTTACACAGCCCACCATGGGGTGAGGGTTACAACTCCTGAAACCAGGCTGAACGGTCCGCAACAATGTAGCCCATGTACCAAGCTCAGACATGAGGTCCTAGGAATATAAAGAATAGGATGAAATGTAAAGAATAAAAATATAAGGATCAGAATACTCAATTAAAACAAAAGCATGGGTTGGAAAGGCAGATAGTTTAGACAAGCAAATGACTTTTGATGAAGTAAGCTCAAATCATGTACAAACCTATGAAATAATACATTCCACAATAGTGTTCAATTCATATTTTTTCCTGCTTGAGTCCTAGATGAAGTTGGCATTTGCAAGTAATCATGTTTAGTACAAACACTCACCAAGAAAATCAATAGCAATTCAAAGTCGATGTACTCATCAGCTGTCCTTTCTGAAATAGGTTGCTATCGTAGGGTAAAATCATTACAGATATCTAGCTGTGTTTTTGAAAAAAAAAAATAACAAGGTATTTCTCTTAATTATTTAACTTTCCAATGAGGGACACACACTTGCCTCGCTGAGTCCGGGCCCCAACACTTTTACTTGACTTAGTGTGCTGCCCAGGGTATTTTGCTTTTGGCTAAAAAAATTGTGCTAGTGGAGTAAAAAGTGGTAAAATCTTTCTTCTTGAAGCTCAAACTCAGAAGGAAAAAGGTGCAAACAAAAATGAAAGATGCAGACATAAGAGAGGTCCTAGCTCATGAGAGATACCCAACAATGGTTAACGATTTTTAGAAAGGCACTAAGGAAGCAACGAGTCCAATAGAGGAAATTCAGTCCCCCAGATCTGTTCACGGCACAGTCATACAGGAAATCGTGTACTCGACATTATGTGTCGGCCTCCAAATGTGATCATTTTTCACAGTACTATTCTTCAAGAACTTTAAAATAAAATGCTGCAGAATAGTTTCTTTTTAATGTGAGAGAAAAGCCAGGTGTTGTTTTGAAACCTCAGGAGCTTTCCTACTGAAAACGAAGCTGGAGCCCATTTGTAGAGGGCAAGGAGAGACCGATCAAAGAGGCAGGCCGTCCCGAGTGGTGGGCGGCAGTTTTCTGGAGAAGCAAGGGAACTCACAAGTGTAATCTTCAGGGGAAAGGTGAGTAGGTGTCCACCCCAGCCCTCTAGAATTTAGTAGTTTGTATAGAGGCCTTCTCTGGGCTCAGTCTCTCACACACACACACACACACACACACACACACACACACGGTCCTGATGGCCTCAGGGGCACTCTGGTCTCGCAAGGCTGTGACCTTGAAACAGCTCCTGCTCGTGGGACCCTCGGCAGGATGTGCATTCCAAGCAAAAGTTGGGGGCAGAGCCTCCAGTTGCCCTGATCCAGCTCAAGGGTCAGCCGGAGATCACATCCTCTCAATGACCTCTTCCAACATGAGATAATATACATATTTTTATATACGCATGATATCTTCATTCTATTTTTGTTACTCTCATTTATCCCATTTCATTTTCTTAATCAGAGAAGACATCTGAGTTGATCTTCACTACATTGTTTTCTAAGCATATTTTCTTACAAATACCAAAATAGACATCTAGCTCACATTACCTGACCATATTTTTATATTGCATTCAATATAAACATTCAAAGTTTGTTTTTAATATAAAAATTAATTTCAAAAATTCATATTATGAATTTCCAATTTTTATAATACTTTCTAGCATGTAAATATCCTTGTACTCCAAGACTATTCAGAATCTTTAAAACAATATTTACCCACTGAGAACCTTTCATGATTGCAAAACAGTGTTCTCTTGTGGGAAGACATGATCAGTCCCATCCCACACTTAATCTCTTTGATGCCTCTCTTTGAATACTAAGTAAAGCTTCAGGCATCGACAGTGTGCTGACTTGGGTTTGGCACTCAGCTCAGAATTTACTGGGACTAAGTGCAAAATAGATATCATCTTCTCATTAAATGCTTTTCAGAAGAATTACTATTACCAATGCAAGTAACTATGATCGGCAGTCTTTGAACTTAAAGAAATGGACGCATATGTACTTCCCCAGAATAGAAATGTTTCGTGTTATTTACATGAAGGTTTGAATTGCTTGTTTTTATTTCATTATAAACATCATAGTCATATGCCTGAGTTTTAAAGTTTAAGCTTGTGTAACTTTGTCTTTTCTTTTTTTTTGGTCTCTTTTTCCAATGTGGTAGCCCACCATATAAGTACCTACTAACAGAGAAACTAACTTTCCCAGCATAACACACAGTCTTGGCTCGTCTTCGTAGTTCTTACTGAATGGTGTATTCAATAAAAATATTCACACTCGAGTTTAATGTGCACCCCAATTCTGTATCTTGTTTTGGGGTGCCTAGTGGCAAAAACCTGCTCTTGCCTTCCATTCTGCCAAGAAGATTATAGCTTTATAATTATTTGTAGCTAATGCTTCTATTTTATCCATCACAGAACATTTTATTCTTCTCATTTCCCCTCATTCTTGTCAATGTTCTCGGTTCATCTTTATTGTCTTAGTTTCTTTCCCATTTAATGGTCAACTTAGCTCCTGTTTCAAGTGTACTTCTCTGGTTTCTCAGTGGGTTTTCTCATCTGTTATGCTTTTTAAAAACTTGATCATTTTACTAAGTATATAAATGTAAGAAGACATGTAACATTGTGTGTATAAATAAATAAGCACTTCATGATCTTTCCAATCACTAAAAACATTTTATGTTCACTAATTTCATCTAACTTTAATTTTTAAAAATATGAAATAAATGCTGAGTACATAAAATTCTCTTCAACAGTATCTACTTTTCATCTCTCAATGTCAATATTTCTAAAATGACGCATGTTCTATGTGATTATGAAATGAATGAATGCTTGTTGGTTGGAGTAGACAAATGAAAACCATGTTCAGTTGAACTTGAGGAAATTTTATAGCACACTTAAGTTGAAAGAGATGACAAAATTTTATATGCTCTTATTTCTGAATAATGTTTTAAAGGAGTTCTGCAGTAGAACAGCCCATATGGAAGTTTCTAGAGCAGTGAAAATGCTCTGAGTGTGAGTGAAACAATAAAAATGTGAGCAGGCCCAAGGCAGGACTGCTCTTACTTCTGTTCTTTGTTTCTGGTGTGTGTCAAGCGCCTGGCATGTAGCTATCCAGACAGTATGAATCTTGACCTTGTTTTTAAACAAATTTCAAACAGCCCAATGTTTAAAGTATTCCTATCACTAAAGCACCATTCCAGCTTTAAGGAAAGCACATAGCCATTGAGAAATGTGTATGTGTCTCTGTGTGTGTGTGTGTGTGTGTGCGTGTGTGTGTGTGTGTGTGTGTGTGTGTGTGTGTGGCCCTGAATGCATGTACTTTTCAGCGTGGAGTGACCAGTAACAAATGAATTATGATTCTTACCAGGTCATTAAAATTTATCCTGAATTTGGTTGTTGAACTACTTAGCCATGTTCTGAGTAAATATTCTGACATCTTTTCTTTCGATGAGCTTTCTTTCTGTCTCATCCTCTATGGCAGGGGTGTCCAACCTTTTGGCATCTCTGGGCCACACTGGAAGAAGAAGAGTTGTCTTGGGCCACCCATTAAATACATCGCAACACATCATCACAAAAAAGTATCTCATAATGTGTTAAGTCAATTTACGGTTCTGCGTGGGTCCGCCTTCATAGCCTCCCTGGGCTGCAGGTGGCCCTGCGGCCCCCGCGAGCCTCAGGTCAGACCCCCCTGCCCACAGTAATCTTCAACAATGCTAAGTGTTCATTTCCCAAACATTCAGTTTCATGTCAGACTCGTGAACAGTGTGACCAGAGGAGCCACCACATTTTAAAATACTGGCCCGAAACTCTACTCTTTCATGAATCACATACCAAACCAATGAACTAAAAAAAATAAATGGCGGTCCTTAGCAAAGGATGCAGTCGCTCTCACTTCTGTGCCAACCATCTTTAGGCTGGGAACAAAAGGAAGAGCTGGATCCAAAGCAGAGAAGTATCTGTGGCCAATGAGATAGCAGGCTTGGGGGGCACTTTTGTGCGGTTAACATACCCGGCCAACCCTTGTTTTTGATTTATTCTTCCCTTGTCCGATTATAAATTTCATGAAGGCAAAGACCTTGCCTGTCTTGTTCACTGTTTTTGGCCCAGCACCGACAACAGAGCTTGCCCCCTTGTCAGCATTCAGCAAGTCCTGGTCGAATGAACAGATGAATTAAAATGCGAACTGCCTGACAGATGCATGTTATTAGAGTGATCCTACGCCATACTAAGTAGAGGAGACGGGACAGCCTGGTGTGTTAAAGTCCCCTCTCCTACTTCCTTCCCATGGCGCTTCCAATTCCACCACGAAGGCATCGCCTCCGCAGGGCACCATCTGATCACGTGAAATTTGAAAGCGAAGAACCCTACGCCATACTAAGTAGAGGAGACGGGACAGCCTGGTGTTTTAAAGTCCCCTCTCCTACTTCCTTCCCATGGCGCTTCCAATTCCACCACGAAGGCATCGCCTCCGCAGGGCACCATCTGATCACGTGAAATTTGAAAGCGAAGAACCCTACGCCAACTAAGTAGAGGAGACGGGACAGCCTGGTGTTTTAAAGTCCCCTCTCCTACTTCCTTCCCATGGCGCTTCCAATTCCACCACGAAGGCATCGCCTCCGCAGGGCACCATCTGATCACGTGAAATTTGAAAGCGAAGAACCCTGTTTTCAGTTGCACATTGTTTTCTATGAAAAAGTCCGTCCAGGGCAAGCTATTCTTAAAGTTAGCAGAGAGCAGGCCTTAAAGAGGATCCGTGTGGGGAGTCAGGAAGAAGGGAAGATGGCGAATGAGGTCTCACCTGGAGCACGAGGCACTGCCCAGGGCTGACGGTCTTGGGGAGGGGGCTCCAAGCGGCCCTGTGTCCCAGAAGAGGCTTGTGATGGCTGGTGCTTCTGCTGACGTAGGGGAGAAGCTTAAAGATACAGAGCAGGGGTGCTCAGCACAAAATGTGCCCCTTTGCCGCTCTGCGTCTGCTCCTGAGTTCGTACATCAGTTCATGCAAGAAGCAACTTTTCTTCTCGTATCTAAGCTTTTCCTGCTGCTACGCAGCATATAGTTGCTCTGTTTAGTAAAAATGAAAAGGAAAACAGTTTAGAGGATAATTGCCTTTTAAAAATAAGCATGTAGGGCATTTACCTGGACAGTGCTCTGCTGGACAAAGCCCAGAGACCTCTCCCATCTGTCTTTAGAAAGCACTAACAGCTCTAAGTAAAAACAGACTGTTCCCTTTTAAATCACCAATTACAAAATAGAATATGAACAGAGGACATCTTGACACTGGAATCATTTGATTTTGATTTGGTACTGAGTACATACTGAAATGCATTTTTAAATACGCTCTAGGAGTCATATTGCATTAAAGAGCACTTACATTTTTTAGTCAGAAAGTCATTATTTGCTAATGGTATGACATTAAATGGAGAAGTGTACTTTGGTGGATTCATTTTATACTTTATTATTAACCCCCACAATATCCTTCAGTTCCAAGAGTCTTAAGTCCAACATGCATTACAGATGATTCCCAACCATTGTAAATGGTTCGGTTTACAATTTTGAAATTTACAATGGGGAGAAAGCGACAAGTACTTAGTAGAAACCATAGAATTTTGAACTATGACCTTTCCCTGGGCTAGCGATATGCGGATACAATCTTGATGTTCCCCTGTAGTGCTGGAGGCAGGAAGCCGCAGCTGTCAGGCAGGGACGTGATCACCGGGGCAAACCACTGACACTCCTAAGTGTGTTCGTGTGTTAGACGTAAGCATTCTGAGCGCATGGAAAGTAGGCTAGGCTGAGCTGTGAGCTCAGCGAGTTCAGTGCATTTAAATACATTTTCAATGAAAGGATTTTTTTTCAATATACGACAGCTATAAGTCAAGAAACACCTGCATATCAATTATTTAAGTATGAAATGGTATGTCTTATCATTAAATATCATAAAATGGTCAGAGAAGCTTAATACTATTAAAATTTAAAGTAAATGCCAAAGTAGATACACAAATGTAAAGTAAGAAAGTTCATCCTAACAGAGTGGAGTGGTATTGGGGACCGCCTAAAAAGTTTATTTTTCTTTTCTTGAAACTTATTGTATAACAACAAATATGTGTGTGTGTATACATATATCAATGGATATATAACAAATATGTGTATGTATACAAACACGTATATGTACACGTATATGTACACGAATATGTACATATACATACACATACTTGTTGTTATGTATGCCACACATGGCTCCCTCGTAGCTTTTGAGGAAGATCTCTTACCTTAAGGGAATATCTTCATCGCAGGCAGAAATAAGCAGGAGAGCTGTGCAACTCTTTAACGTACTCATCACAAGCATCTTCGCTGGGTAGGAAGCAAGCAGTTAGTGATTCAAGGCATCGGACAAACTCTCGGCCCTGTGGATTTTGAAGGTGCTTGGCAGAGGGAGGGATGAGTAGGAGAGAGAACACGGGACTGGGGGTCAGACGCCTGCCTACTTGGATTCGGAGCCTCAGTTTTTCTCATCTGTTATACTGAAGGGTTCCACAGAAGATCCGCAGCTTCTCCTCCAAGTGACTGATCTTATATTCCAACCCAGGAGTCAAAACATTGTCATCCACGTGAAGTCAAAACATTGCCCATCGCATTTGGGGCAGCGAGGTGACAGCGGAAGGACAGCTGTTTCATTTGACTAAGGCCGGCAGGTCCCCTGTGTGACTGGCAGAGATTCCTAAAGAGGGTCCATTAGCACCCTTAACAAACTTCAGTTTTTAGGTTGGACTTTTGACTGCATTATTCATGTTACAGTTCAGTTTATATCCCACAGAGGCCGTAAACACTATCCAGTTCATATCTTTACAAGTGGCTTTCAAATCCTAAAATGTATCTTGGCCTTTAAAATTTTGCAGCAGCAACACTTCTAGAATTGACCAGCTTTCAATAGTTCCAGAGGCAGATTATGGTGTGTGGTTAATACATTTATTTTCTGGGTTTATTAAGCCCTTATTCCCCAAGTAATGACAAAGTTAAATAAGTAAAACATAGGATAAATCTATTAGATCATGTGAGGAAACTTGGGAGGCCACATGTAAATTTTGTTTGATTTTTATGTATATATACTTTCACAATTTATAACACTCATCAAAGATATCTACATCTTTCTGGCACTATCACGTGCCATTAATTTTACATTAGAAATGCTGCCTGATGAACTGATAAAGATATATTTGAGCATTAATGATGTGCATTTAAGTTCATCCCTTGAGAAATTAGAATTCAAAATGAGGAAAGAATACAAATCCAAAAGAAACATTAAAAACAATTAATAACTGGTGATTGGGGTATAAGTCAAATTAAATAAGTTATCTCACAACTTTGTTTAGATCTTAAAGAAGAAAAAAAGCTTCTGGGACATTCTTTTTCTTGTGGTTTTTAAACTGCATTCATATGATTCTTTACTGCTTGACGTAAGCAAGGCGTATGTGTTTTTCTTCATGGATAAATGCTCACTACAGGTCAAAAGTAGTAGGAGGCCAAGCCAGGGTTGAATTTAATTCTCTTGCCATGTCCTTATGCTTCAGACATTTTTATGGCTATAGTGGATTCACTCCCATATTAATACCAGTGAGACATGAGAAATGATTCTTTTACACAGGGGTGGGAAATAGTGGGTCTACAGTCGTACTGCACAGCAATAATACAACAAGAAATAAATAATAATACCAGAATAAACTGCATTTTACGCACTCACAACTGTAAACCTCTAACAACTAAACTCAGCTAAGACTAGCCTCTGGGTGGGACTGAGAAGCCAGACAGGAGTCCAAGTCCTGGGCAGGGCCCTGCCTCCTCCGGCTGAGCAGGAGACTGCCCCAGGCTGGGGAGAGACAGCTGTCTCCTCAGATGCCTGGGAAACGGCAGAAAAGGGAAGTTATCAAGCTGAGAGCACTCAAATCTAATTCTCTCTCTTTCTTTTACTTTTATTTATTTTGCCGGCATCAAGTACAGCGAATCAGATTTTGCATTAGTCAGAACCTTGGTACATGACATAGCCATCAGCATTGCATTTAAGAAGTCTGCTTCTAGTGAATTAGCTCTTGAATTAATAACTCTCAATAATGGAATAAGCCTGATGGACCCAGCACCCCAAACGGAAGCAAGGCCCTGGACAGCAACGTCCACACAGCCGTGTGGCCCACCACACCCGCTGTCCTTGTCTGCCCGCCCCCAGCAAAATGCCCAGGCTCACACAGGTCTGGACCGGACTTGAGGCGCTGTCACCGCAGGCAACGACATGCCTGGATTTGTGTTATACCGAACTAACCATTATTTTTTTAACCTCAGGATTTTCACACAATTAGTTTAATCAACTTTCACATTTCAGCTTGGGAAAGCAGTAGGGAAGTTTGGTTAAGGGCTTGAATTCTGGAGTCAGACTGACCTTGGTTTAATTTCAAGAGCCACCGCTTGTTAACTGTTACCCTGGGCAAATTGTGTAACTCCTCAGAGCTTCAGTTTCCACATTTGGAAGGACAATGGCCAGTATTGTGAGAATGTGATGATACAATCATGGAAACTATTTAACACAGTGACTGGCACAGAAAAAACGCTCAATATGTACAAGCTATTATTATTTCCATCTACTACTCTCTGGGCAGTATTTTCAAGTATTACGTTTAAAAATGTATAGTTATAACATGTCATAAAACAAATTTTATATTATCATAGGCCTCTAGTTCCAAAGACATGGTTACAGTTACTATACATAATAGTAGTGATATACTATGTTTTATAAAATAACATGATTTTTAGAACACCCTTAGCTCATCTGGTATTTAAAAGTGTTCTATGAGCCATTTCAGGAGGCAACATTGTTTTAAAATTGTGCAATTCAGATTCAGTGAAATTAAGTAACTGGTAACAATGCATGACACTCATATGTCTAAAATAACCTGGCATTCAATAAATCATGTTTGTCTTCGGTCTCTCCCTTCTGCCCAGAGGATGTAGACAATGTTTTAGAGTCTCTTCTTCGTGCTGCGAGGTCCTATTTTGTTAACTGGGACGGGGGCGGACTCCTGTCCTCACCCAGAGACATTTGTTATTCAGTTTCCTAGCCTGAACCCCTGCTTTCGAAAAATCAAACACACACCAAAACCATGTCCTTAATTTCTTTTTACGACTATTATATCATCACATCCTGTTTATTAGAGAAACTATTTCCATGTCCTTGGAAGCTGACACACATCCTTTGCCACCCCTCTCGCATTAACCAACATCCAGTCTTCCAATGCATGCAAACGGCATGCGCATTTGGAAACAGCTTTGAAAACCTTGCTGAGCTGGAAGTGACTGCTCTAAACTGGCCTGTGCTTCCTGCTCCATCTTAATTTCTAGGTTATTAAAGCCTCTTGTCTACTCAGAGTTATGAGCTCTGTTATTTTATTTATATAATTTTATTTTTAAACTAAATTAACATGAGAAAACACCATTTTTGTGAATAGGTCAGTCTTTCTTTAGCTCGGCTAACGTGAACAGACTTATTGTATAACAGGACTTTAAAAATGTCTAATATTACATTTCAACACCCAAGTCCTTTACACTCGGTTTTTCACATGAGCATCAGAATTATCTTTTATATTACCAAGTATCAGTTATCTACTAAAGTGTCTTAACGGCTTTCATCGTTCCTGGATTAAAATTGAAATTCCTTTCCACAGACTTCAAGGGTCTATAAATTCCGGCTGTCCCCTCTCTTTCTAACGACCTTCCTGTCGTTCTTCCCTCCCTCACTGCTCCGCAGCCACCCACCCTGACCTGCTTTCTGTTCTCTCAACTCCCCACCAGCTCCCTCTGCTTAGAGCCTGTGCCCCAGACGACCAAGGCGGAGGGCTACTTCTGGCCATTCAACTTTCTGCTCAAACAGCACCTACTCACAAAAGTTCCCTAGATTATCTAGAACAGCCGATCTAGACGTTCGTCCTCCCAAATAACTCCCTGTTTTATTCTTGGCATACCTTATCAAAAGTCATCATGCTATTTTTGAGTGCATGGTGCTATTTTCTGCCTACCCCCAGTAGAATACATCCTCTGAGAGAGTAGCGAATCGCTCATCTTGTATACCATGCATCTCTAAAAGTTCCTGGGACATAAGAAGTGCTCAATCAATACTAGAGAAACAACAAAGGTTGGGATAAATTGATAAAGTATACAGACAATAGACTTAAATCTAGGTCTAGCTCAGTCTAAGTCTTCTCTCTCCACTAGATCTTACGTAGCTTTCACATTCTGGAAATAACTGTACCGTGAGTCATGGTTACCTGCATAGTCTATACAAGTGGCCCTTCTTGCATTCTGGAAAGCTAAATCTTCTCTTTTGTGAATTACATATTCACCACTCTCAGGCTTAGATGACTTTCCCTAATAAGATAAATGAACAATTATGTCATTGTCAGGGGTGGGGGGAATGGAAGTGATGTTGGAAGAAGAGATGTCTATGAACGAGGCTCAGAAATCAGGGGTGATGAGTAGGAAGAGATGTGTCAGGGCATTTATATTTGTATAAAGTTGTTATTTATATTCATATGGTTGAAGAAAACTACAATGGGTTAAATAGCAAAATTACGTAACTAAAAACACTACATGCAAACCAAAATATATTAAGAAAAGTTACATAAACAAACAAACAAACAAACAAACAAACAGTAATCCTGAATAAAAGGAAAAGAAATAAAGGCAAAAATACAGATGAATGACGATGAAAAGACAATTTCAGAATTTCTGAATTGCATATAAACAGGGCTTTTCCATAACAAGTGGCTATAGTCATACCAGAAAACAAGAGAGACTGAAAACATGAGTCAAAAATTCAAATCAGTGAGACAAAGGGACATCTTTTTCACAAGGAAAGAAAGAAAAATTTTAAAGGAGAGAATCGAGAAGACTTATTTTGTGTTGGTTTCCATTTCTTGGCTATATCCCAGGCGCTGACCATAGTGAATGTTCAATAAATGATTTCCAATTGAATGAATAGCAGTTGGCGTGCTATTGGTGGGAATGGAAAGCAGGATAATGACCCACATGAAGTCCTTGGTCTCCTACCACCTGTTCCCGTTGGACCAAAGAAGCAAGGGGCTGGAAGATTCCTCAGGAAAACCATGCCCACACGTGCATATCAAAAATGAGGTCTATTAGAACTAGGAAAACCTAGTAGATCAGGCAAACTGGGAAGCAATCTCACAGAACTTACAGGAGGAATGAACTTGACCTTTTCCTTTTAAAACCCTTCGGCCAGTCAAATGCCGGTACAAGGAGGATGTAAAAGCCTTAGCACTTGAATCTATTTTAATCCAGATCCAACCCAACCTGGCAGGTACCAGGAACTAGGTTAACGCAGGGAGATACAAGCTGGAGTGCACCGTGGTCCCCTCTCCCACCTGCCTCCACCCTGAGTCACAGGGCTGATTTCTGAAAAGTCCCCTGATCTGTAAATGACTTAGAAATGCACCAGAAATCCCAGGACTCTCCAAATTTCTAAAGTGGAGCCCAAACTGACTCCTTTCTGAGGGAAATGGATGTTTCCGTCCTAAGGCAATACCATCTAATACAATGACATTCTTTGAAATCTAGACATGGATCTCTCTCTCACTGAGAAAAGAGAACTCAGCTTCCTAGAGTCATCAGGGACCCAGGTTGCCTCCATCTGGCAACTCCACGTGGCTTTCTCTTCATAGTCCAATGTAGCTGCTGGAACTCCAGCCATCATATCTGCATTTCAGCAGGTAGGAAGAAGGAATAAGAACGGTGCACCACCTCTCTTCCAAAACATTTCCCTAACATCATACGCAGCGCTTCTGTTTATATCCCATCAGTCAGACCTTAGTCTCGGAGCGCAGACCAATGCAAAAGACCAGCACACGAATATTTAACCCACGCAGCCATGAATGCAGCTATAAACGAGACATTCCGGTGAAAATGAAGGAAGGGAAGATGTCGTCTGGTGTCCAGATCTGGCTCACTGCCCGTTACTGTAAATATAGATTTATTAGAACAGAGACAAATCCATTCTTTTATATATATTTTCTGAGGCTGCTCTTATGATATGATGGCAAAATTGAATAGTTGGGACAAAGATCATTTTGCCCACCAAGCCTAAAACACTTACTGTGAGGCCCTTGACAGAAAAAGTTCACTGACCTCCGACTTAGAATCCTGGAGCTGGAAACACTTACTTTTGACCTTTCAAACAAATACCGTACCTCCTTTTTTTCTCCCAATGCTTTTCGCCTTTCAAGATTATATCTCCCAAATTATATTTCTCAATAAAATAATTTAAGGCACATCATGACTTTAGATCAGAATACATGCTCAGCCCAAGACCATGTGCAGGGCCACGTTAAGCTGCTATTGTTGCCTTGAAAGGCAAAGGGAGTATTATTCAGACCGTGTTCCCTTACTGAAAAAGACATAACTGATTTCAATGAAGCTTTATTTCAAAGACAATCAAGTTTTCAGAGTTCCCTGGCTTCCTAAAGGACCCGGAGGGATTTTGGGACCCAACCCCCCCACCCCAGGTGGAGAATCAGAATAGGAGAGGAAACCAACCCAGAGAGCTTCTTGTTCAATGTCTTTAAGTAAGATTTAACAGTGAGTAAGACCTAGGTATTTGGACTCACCTTTCCATTTACTGTTTTGCCAAATGTATGAATGAATGAGGAACCAGGAAATAAAGAGTGAGCCTCCTACCCCTCATGTAATATACACCAGCAAACAAACCAGATTCCTCAGAGAGCTGGGCCTCAACCAAAGAACAGGTTGGACTTGAACCTTGGAAACCAATAAATCTCTTAGAAGGAAATTTTTTTTAAAAAGAGAGAAAGACAGGAGAAATATGTAATACTTTCAAATGTTAATAGATTTTCAATTAGTTTGAACACCCAGCTCTCTGAGACATAATAAATGTACAGCACCCTTAGTCATGACCACAGGGTAAAACAACGGTGGAGTTTTCTACATTCTCCCAAGGAATTCAGGCAATTCTCTGAAATTGCTTCTTCTCCTTCTCAACATCGTGTTTTCTCCCTCACAAAACCCAGTTGGCAAGAAGGGCCTTCCTGCCACTGTGGTCTCCCTTTCCCCGTATCTCGATGGTTTGCAGAATAGTTTGCTCAAGTCCCGTGGAGTGATTCACAAATTCTATGCTCCACATGCACTAGCAACACTGGAATTTGTCTTGAAACAGGATGAAGCCTTGTGCAAGCTGGACTGGGAAAAGGCCACACAGAGGCTTTGGCAAGGAACTCAGAATCACACCATCTCATTTTTCATTTCCAGTGTGTTACAGCGTTGATGGAGTTGTTGTTTTTCCGTTCATTTGTTTTGCTCAGAAGTAACTGAAAGTGTCAGCAAAGTGACAAGCATGATTGGTCTTTTATTTATTCATGTGTTCAAGTTAGCCTTGTTTTAATTTACTAGAGATAGAAATAAAAAATAAAAGCTAACAAAGAAAGAGATTTTTTTCCCCCTTTAAATCACCTGAGAATCATTAACACTAAGAAACTCCAGCAATCACCTAATTCAAATGCATGGAGAAGACGTCAGCCAGCGTAGGTACTCAGCCAAGCGGTGGAAGGGGAGCTCCGAGCAGCCGCAGGGAGACCTGCTGGTACTAGTGACTCTAGAACTACAGGTGAGTGGACGCTGCTTTCCTCACCATGAAATGACGAGGACAAGGGTACTCTGCATTTGCATCTCTGCGACTCCACGGCTCAGTAACTCTGCGAGACCCCAGGCGATTCTGGGGCCCCAAGCTCCCTGACCCCAGTGCAGTGACGTTTTTGCTACATCTCTCTATCCGCTGCCTTCTCAGAGTGGATCCAGGCATCCAAACTTAATTGAAAGCTGTCTTCATGACCCACTTAATGTCTTCCTTGGTCCTACCATGGTATAATTATTTCTCATAAATTTTAACAATGTATGCACCTAGTACCTCTAATTGTTTCATTAAATATTAAATCAATTGTTCTCAAGTAGCTACCAGTGGTCAGCACTGTGAACAATGCCGTGGAAAAAATATTTACAGATGACCAGGTCAGTGCCCTCAAGGAATCTGTACTCTGTGTATGAGTGGGTACAGCGGGCCGTCTCCCTCTGACGGGGGAGGGGACAGTAGCGCAGGGAGGGTAAATGACTTGCCCTGGCTGCCCAAGAAGCCGGGGCCAGACTGTACGCTGGAACTTGAAGTTCCTCCCCGCAGGCTCTCGCCGCCAAATGCAGTTGGGTTTGCCCGGCCTGTGTTTTCCTAGCTTCCCTCTTCCTGCGGTCCTACGTCGTGCAAAATAAAAACAGTATCCACCTCTAAGGCAAAACTTCCACTGGTCTGACATTGGAACTGCTTCACGCAGGACCAGTTCTGAGCTCAGGCTGGACGAGAATGAGAACAAAAGAGAAGTCATGACAAAAAAATCGCACGATCCTAACTAAACCCCGTAACTGGTATGCGGACGGGCTCTCTGTATTGAAAGAGGAGGGCTAGCTCAAACCCCGTCCGCTGTGGCTGACCTGTTCGTCCCAGACCGTTCCCAGGAAGAAAAGAACCCTGACTCCCGGTGGCCCTCGCGGCGATTTGGAAAGCTCTTCTTCTTCTTCTTCTTTTTAATATATTTTATTGATTATGCTATTACAGTTGTCCCATTTCTCCCCCATCACTCCCCCCCACCCTGCACACCCTCTCCCACCCACATTCCCCCCTTTAGTTCATGTCCATGTGTCATAAGTTCTTTAGCTTCTACATTCCCCGTACTACTCTTGCCCTCCCCCTGTCTATTTTCTACCCACCGTCTATGCTATTTATTCTCTGTACCTTTTCCCCCCTCTCCTCCTCCCGCTCCCATTGCTAACCCTCCATGTGATCTCCATTTCTGTGGTTCTGTTCCTGTTCTAGCTGTTGCTTAGTTTGGAAAGCTCTTCTGATTGGAAGCTTTTCGTTTGCCTTTTCCACTTCCGTTGGTGTTCTAAGTCATCTTTTGAGCCCAGTGCTTGACGAGCTTTTAATTGTCTGAATGGTAAGAACTTATGCAAATACCTTATAGCTGATACCTAAAGCAAACCCTTTTGAGTAAAAGATTGTTTAGTTTGTGCAGAAGGAGAAATGAAACTTTATATCTAAAGGTGACCTCAACTTTTAAAAATATTGAGATAATCATCTGAACATTTTATCTACACACTGTCCAATTTCTAGACAATGAAAACCTCTACAGTTATCTTAAGTTATTGTTCTTTCTTCATATAACTATTGCATGAAATTATAGGTCTGCCTAATATTAAAATAGTTGAAGTCTTAATCAAGGAATGTTGTTTGTTATAATAATAGAGTATGCTATAACAATAATGTGGGTTCTTTATGAATATAAACACAAATACTTCAAAATAAAATATGCAACATGCACTTACCATCAGCATTGAATGGCATCAGATCTTTTCAATATTTTATAACATTTTGAAATTCAAAAAAAGAATACCATTAAACTCTTTTAGTATGAGAAGTATTCCACAATACTCTTAAACTGGCTTTAATAAAATGCAGCCACAGGGTAATAATTAGATGAAAAAGACCCAATTATATTGATTTATTTTCTGTATCTTAGTGTGTTTCATACACTATTAAAAACAGGGAGCATGTTTTATTGTTTTTATGACACTGTTTTAAAATTCTATTCAAAATGCAAATACTCTTAGTGTTAGAGAATCGAGCGAATATTAAGTCAAAGACAAAAGTTTTCCATTTTGTTCAAAGTTGCCTTTTAACCATTATCCTACAGTTATTTTATGTGTGATTTAAAAAATACAAGAAAGACTAAAAAGCATCAGTGTGCCTTGAAGACATTTTTGCCTATAATTTGTCAATGTCTCATGGAAACATTGCTTTCTCTGGATTTCATTTCAATGAAAGCCACCTTTTTCTGGATGCTTTTAGGTTTTTAGGCTTTGAAGTCTGTGCAAGTAGACATACTTCCATTTCTTTTGATATCTCTGGTGAAATGAAAAATAAAATATCATCCTTATCTGTCCCTTCAGATTTGGGTCACCATTCATATTAAAATTCCATTCAGCTACTCCAAGTGGCAGTAAACTCCCCTCGTCTTTTCTATTTTCCTCTTCTTTTTGCATTGTGGTCTCTCCCAAAGGAAGCCCATATTATAACTTTAATTCAGCTAACCCAGAATGCTGCATTATCAAAATATCCCACTTAGAATAAGCATTCCACAAACCTCTGTGTTTCCAGAAGTTTTGAACCTTCAAGGTAATCATGTAGCAAGCCAACGGCATTAACTTTGATTCTCAGAGAATGTCCGGTGAAAGGAGGCGTACGTAAAGAGAGATCCTGTAAACTATAACAAACTCTATGCATGCACAGTTCCCTTATTTCAAGATGAACTTCCATTCCCCTCAAAGTGAAAGAGGTGCTTGTTTACCAAAGCTTGATGATATGAATTCTGGGCAGATTACTTTGGAATTAGATTCAGTGGTTCTCAGCTCCCACTTTTCCAATTCACCTCGGAGCCTTTACACCCCCACAGAAGGCCTGGTTTCACCCAGAGATTCAGATACTGGTTTAGGGCACAGCCTGGGTATTATTATTATTTTTTAAATGTTTCAGAAATGAGTGTAACAGCAGTTAGATTAAGAACCAATGAGCTAGGGTAAAAAAACAAAAACAAAAAAATAACTTGTCGTAAACATTCAATTTCCCTCTAGGAACTCAAGCAGCCTCAATACATGCTGTCTGTCACAATCGGTTCTATGTTTTCTATTGGGGCATTTGTGTCTCTACCAAATATTGAAGTATCCTAAGTGCTCAATATTGCTTATAAAATTATATCATGGAAACACGTGAGTGGAAGATCACAAATTCCCTCTGTAACCAGAAATATAGTTCTTAGAAATAATAATATTAACTGAAGCACAAAGGTACAAATCAAAGAATATTACACCAAAATGCTAGCAATATTTTTATGTGAATGGTATGTTTGGTTATCTATTCTGTAGTGTTTTTTTTTTTTAATTTTTATACCTACTTTTAACAAAACAACAAAAAACATAATTTGGAAGAAAGGTATAAAGGAACAAGAAAAACAGATGAAGTGGGAAAAAAAAGTTGCTTGGGTTACTTTGAATCATCAAAATTGTAGCTGGTCTTGAAAGATAAGTTTGTAAAAACCTTGAGGTAAAATCGATTTCAATTTCCTAAGTGTGTTTGTAGTGAGCTGTTCAATTTCCCTGTTGACTCTGATGAAGCCTTTTGAGAGTGTTGGAACTTTTAAAAGAAACACGTATTATTTTAAGACATCTACAGTTTTTATAGTTTCATTATTCATAATAGGAGAATCATAAGTGATAGATTAGTTTATATGGTCTAGTCTTCCAAATTAAAAGTAATTCAAAAGTGTTTCTTGTTTAAGGATGTGAGAATTTACTATACTTGAAGAAAATCTAGATCATTCTTCCTAAAATTTCCATGACATTCATTTATGTAACAAGTATTTATTGATTAAAAATTAGTTAACAGTCCAGAAATAAATTATAATGTATGTTCATCTTGTTTCCTCATTTTATCTCATAGAGATAAAAAATACAACTTCGCAATCATTTTTCTTTCAAAGCTGTAATGTGATTCTTTAATCATACCACCTCTGAATCGTATTTATTTTCTGTAAAGCTCTATGCCAGATACAGAGTGCGATGAGCACGTCTCCGTGAGCTTACAATGCATTGTAGAAAATATAAGTCTCTCTCACACACACACCACACACACCACACACGTGCACAGTCCAACGTGAAGCAGACATGGCTTTACACCTGGCACTAACCAGCAAGAATTCCCGTCTCGGGTGGTCAGGATTCTTGGAAGACATCTGAACTAGACCTTGAAGATCCTGCCAGCCCCACGAAGCAGAGATTACATAGAGGAGAGAGAACACTCTAGAGGCAGGGCCATGAAAAGTAACTTGGGGTCTTATGAATAGACTAGTTGGGCTGATATGAAGAACACATATCATCTTGTGCTAAGAAAGGTAAAGTTGGAAGAAGTCCAAGAAAGTCGCCAGCGGGAAGCTTTCCTTACACAGTCAAGGAGTCGAAGTTTTACCGATGGAAATTTGAGGAGAGATGTGTGAGCAGATTACGGTGGGGCTGGCGGCTTTGCCGATATAGCCGTTTTGAATCTTCTCTGACTTGCTCTGCTCCAGCCGCGCTGACCTCCTTGCTCTTTGTCAAATACACGAAGATTTTCTTGGCTTTCGGCCTTTGCACTTGCTGCCGGTGTCTTGTCACTGCCATACTTCGCTTATCTGGGTCCCTCCCTTCATGGTGTGTCTGCTCAGCATGTGTTCCAAAAAGGCATAGATCGAAAAAGTAGTACTTCCCAGACCATCACGCCACACTCTTATACTTGCCTTTGGTTTTCTTCAGAGCATTACCTAACGTATTTCTTTCTCGCACAGTGACACGTACATTTTTGTTGTTGTTGTTTATTTATCATGTCTCCTGCACCAGGGGGTGAAAAAATCTTCATCAGTGATGGACAGCACATCTCTGTCTTATTCACTCCAGAGCCCAGAACATATAATATCTTAAGAATTAATTAACTAACAATAAAGAATTTTAGGAAGATTGGCATACGGAATGAAAATTTATAACAACAACCTAGACAACAGGCAAAAAGAAAAGAAAAGAAATGGGTAAAAATGCTTGGGTCACCTCACTGGACTCAATCCTTCTCCATAAAACAAGGATTGTGGGAGTAAAATGACAATCCCGCATACCTGTGGAAGTGCGACTATAAAATATGGGAGTCCAAGTGTCATGAGGAAATGTTGCTGTGAGAGCTGAGGGGCAAGGAAAACTTAAAGGAGACAGTGGAGAGAGAATCTCCGTAGAGAGGGTCCTGGCCCGGTGTTACGAGTTTGCCTCTCATCCCGTCGGACCCCCTAGGATAATCTGATGTTGAGTAATTCAAACTAACTTCTGTGGCTGGAAGTAAGTCCCGAGTCTCCCCCTCATTCAACGGAGGGAGATTATACAGGTCTACACATCAAGGCAGGGATTATGGGGGCTCTCGTGGCATCTGGTCTAATGCAGCCTTTAATACAAATGATCTTTTCCACTTTGGGCTTTGCCTACATTGTGGTCACAGTTTGTTAGCTTCTTCCCTTCACTCTTCATTTAGCTGTTTCCTGAGCATTTTTCAGAACTCGGTTTATATGTGACTTCTTCACATTCTGCTTTCTGATCAGCCTATAAAAACTATATGCTGTTGTTCTTTTTTTATAGCCTATTGCAACAGCTTTATTGAGATGTAATTCACATATCTTATAATTCAGCTATTTAAGGTGTACGATTACATGGATTTTTAGTGTATTTGGAGTTGTGCAACCATTGCCATAATCTAATTTTAGAACATTTTCTTCAGCCTAAGAAGAAATCGTCTGCCTGTTAGCAGTCATGGCCCATCACTCACCCCCACTGGGCCTCACCAAACACTCACCTACTTTCTGTCTCTGTATATTGGCTATTCTGGATGCATGATGCAAGGGGAATCATATAATACATCGTCTTTGGCGACTGGCTTCTTTCACTTCACATAGTGTTTTCAAGGTTCATCCACGTTGTAGCAACTATCGGCACTTAATTCCTACTCACTGCCAAATTCCTTCAGTTGTGTACATCACAACATTGTGTTTATCCATTACCAGTTGCAGATGTCTGGATTGTTTCCAGTTTGAGGTTATCGTAACTAATGCTGTTGTGGACATTCATGCACAAGTTTTTGTGTTGACACGTTTTCTCTTCTTTGGGGTCTATCCCTAGAAGTGGAGTTCCTGAGTCATATGGCAATTCTATGTTTAGCATTTTGAGAAACGGCCAAGCCGTTTCCCAAAGTAGGTGCACAATTTACACTGCTTCTAGCCATCATGCAAGTTTCAACTTCTCCACATCCTTGTCAACACTTGGTACTGTCTATCTTTTTTGTTTGTTTTTTTCTTTTTGGCTTCATAGGTGAATTTTACCAAACATTTAGAAATGTAAAAAAGTTAATACAAACTTTCAGAAAATTGAGGAAGGAATACTTCTCAAAACATTTGTAAAGCCAGTATTATTCTGATACCAAAATCGACAATACATTACTAAAGAAGAAAATTATAGAACAATATCCCTCATAAAAATATATGAAAAATTCTTAATAAAATAGCAAATAAAATCCAATAATATATTGAAGGATGATGCAGCATCACTAAATGGGGATCGCTGCAGGAATATGAAGTTGATTTAGCACTTAATGAAAACTAATGTAATTTACCATATTAATAATTAAAATAGAAAATTATATCTTCTCTAGAGGTACAGATAAAAACATCTGACAAAATTGAATGCCCATTATGGTAAAACTCTCAGAAAACTAGGAAGAAAAGGAAACTCTGTATCTGCTACTAACAGTTATATACTTAAGAGTGACAAACCGAACTCAATCCTCTTAAGATTAACAGCAAAATAAGAATGTCCTGTCTCATCACTTTTACTCCACATTATACTGGAGGTTCTAGGAAGTGCAATCAGAAAAGAAAAATAAATAAGACAGAAATATTGCAAAGGAATAAGGAAAATAATCTTTATTCACTGACAACGTAATTATGTACTTAAAAATTTCCTCCCAAACTAGGCTAATAAGTGAATTTCACAATTTCTCAAGATAATGTCAGGAAATGATTCTTTCTAAATCTCTAAGATTTCTGACCATCTTGCAAGGGGGGGCACCAACTGCCTTTGTTCTAGGCTATATTTTCAAGATGTATATGCATGTGTAGATGTATGTTTATATGTATATGTATGTGTGTATGTATATGTATGTGTACATGTAGGTGCATGATGTAGCAAACAGCTATGGATGATAGTGACAGTGTTTCCCCCCAACCCCAGAGCAAAAGATAGGTTTGTTGAATACTCAGAATAACAAAGATAGTGCCTCCCTCAGGGCCAAAGTTCAGGCAGGCTCGCTGTCTATTATAACAGAATCGGGTCCCTCAAGTTTGGGTTCCCCTCACTGCACACGCAGGCACCACTTGGTCCTCTTCATGTTGCGCAGTTCGAACCAGGGCCTGGAGGGCTGAGTCAGCAGCTCTACCCTGGTTACTGCTAACACTGAGAGGGATCAGCTGCCCTCGGTCTCTGGCCTGGAATTCTCTTGCCTTCTACCAGCATCCACGAGACCCGTCAGTTTGCAAGTAGAGCAAAACCTTAGAGCCTGCAACATTCTTGTTAGATACAAGATACAATATACAAACATCAGCTGTTTCAATATGCTGGCCACAGTTAGAAAATAAATTAATAAACAGCACGTGTAAAATTACATGAAAAGTATAATACAGTAATAAATTTAACAGAATGTGTTTGAGGCCTTTTACACTGAAAACTATGAAAATATGGCTGAGAGAAACTAAAGACCTAAGGAGATGAAGGACAATTCCACGTGTGTAGAGAGGAAAATGTCAGTTTGCCCATGGCACCCTCTGAATCTGGAGTGGGACAGAAGAGAGCAGCAGCCCGCGTCGGCCACTGAAGGCACGAACCCTTCCACCCCAGGGACAGTGCCCTGAGGAGGCTGCCTGACAAGTCCCATCACAGAGATCTCAAGAGCATCTCTGGTCCCCTGGGCTCTTTCCTTCTCTCAGTGGATTTCCTTCCGGTTTCTATTCTCCATACTCGATTTCTAAGGAACCTTGTCTAGTGTCAAAAACTTTGAAGAATCAGAATTTGCTGGTATGCTGCTTTTTGTTGATTTTTTAAAAAAATGTCATTGAAGAGCAACAGCCACCAAACCTAGACCCAAGAGAGGAAGGATGGGCACAAGCCCAGGTGACTGACCAAAACCATTGGCGGTGTGAGCCCCTTTCACCGTCTGTAAAATGATGGCAGTCCCTGCTCTGCTCTGCCCATTCGCCAGCATCAGTGCTCAGACTGAACTCAGAGGTGCAGGGTTTGTCAGAGGAGTTTACATGTGGTGTGATCTGAACAGCCGAACACACTAGAGATGAAAAGGGAAGACCCCAGGAAATCCTTGTCACCAGAGATTATTTTAAAAGCCTTTTGGAAAGGTAATAATGGAAAGAACTCATATTTGCAAGCAAGAACACAAGGACACCCAGAATTATATCCCTGTCCTGCCACCCAGACACTAGGGGGCGTGGTGGGTGTGAACCTGCCAGGGTCCTATGGGCCATGTGGCCCACACCTAGGACACTCCATCAGTTAGGGGTCACTTTTTCCTGACCTGTCTGGCCCGCCCCAGACAGTATTCTTCACATCAACCTCCCTTAGAATTTAATGAAAGGCAAAAGAAAAATCATCTACCTCCAAACGCTGATTATAAAGAATGCAAACGAGAAATAAAATAAGCCTGGAATTTGAAAGAATATGGAACTTATTAGGTATTAAATATAAAAATAAACACATCTAAATGGGTACCCACCAGCCAAGATGGAGGCATAGGTGAATACACTGTGCCTCCTTGAACAAGCAAAAGAAGGTCAACAACAAATTTAAAAACAAAAACAACCCGAACTTCCAGAAAAATCAAATGTATGGAAGTCCTACAACCAAGAAGTTAAAGACGAAACATTCATCCAGACCTGTAGGAGGGGCAGAGATGGGTGGCCGAGGTAGAGAGGACTCATAGCAAGGTGGCAGCTGAAGGACTTGGGGCAGGGGGCAGATGGCAGCTGGTGGCCTGGGCAGTTTGACATTTGCATGCAGATAAACTGGGAGGAACAACTGGGGAGCAAGACAGACTGCACAACCCAGGGCTCCACAGCAGAGAAATAAAGCCTCAAACCTCTCACTGAAAACACCTGTGGGGGTGGTGGGCCTCACAGGAGAGTTCATCAGAGACCCACAGGGTCCTAGAATGTACACAAACCCACCCACCTGGGAATCAGCACCAGAAGAACCCAATTTGCTTGTGGATAGGAGAGGAAGTGACTGAAACCTGGCCAAGAGCCCAGCAAGCAGCATTGTTCCCTCTCAGACCCCTCCCCCACACTCAATTCAGCTATGTAGGTGGCCCCGCCCTAGCAATTACCTAAGGCTCCACCCTTTAGTACCTAACAGGCATGCTGAGACAAAAAAAACAAACAAACCAAAACAAAACAAACAAACAAAAAAAATCCATGGCTGAATGAAAGAACACATTTTTCATCAACAGCAGTTTACCTTGTGAGTGTTGAGACTTTGGGTCTGAGTGAAAAAAAAAATGAAAGAGCAGATCAAAGCTCCAGAGAAAAAGAACTAAGCAATGAAGAGATCGCCAACTTAGTAGATGCAGAATTCAAAATACTGGTAATCAGGATGCTCACAGAAATGGTTGAGTATGGTCGCAAATTAGAGGAAAAAGTGAAGGCTATAAAAAGTGAACTAAAGGAAAATGCACAGGGAACCAAGAGTGATGGGAAGGAAACCAGGACTCAGTTCAACGATTTGGAGCAGAAGGAAAAAATAAACATTCAAGTGGAACAGAATGAAGAAACAAGCATTCAGAAAAATGAAGAGAGACTTAGGAACCTCTGGGGCAACTTTAAATGTTCCAACATCCAAATCTTAGGGGGCCAGAAGGAGAAGAGGAAAAGCAAGAAATTAAAAACTTATTTGAAAAAATAATGAAGGAGGACTTCCCTAATCTGGCAAAGGAAATAGACTTCCAGGAAGTCCAGGAAGCTCAGAGAGTCCCAAAGAAGTTAAACCCAAGGAAGTACACACCAAGGCACATGATAATTACATTAGCCAAGATGAATGATAAGGAGAGAATCTTAAAAGCAGCAAGAGAAAAGGAGACAGTTACCCATAAAGGAGTTCCCAATTAGATTATCAGCTGATTTCTAAAAAAAAACAAAAAAAAACAAAAACAAAAACAAAAAAAAACCCTGGTAGGTAAGAAGGGGCTGGAAAGAAGTATTCAAAGTCATGGAAGGCAAGGACCTACATCCAAAATGACTCTATCCAGCAGAGCTATCATTTAGAATGAAAGAACAGATAAAATCCTTTCCCAGTAAGGTCAAGTTCAAGGATTTCATCATCACCAAGCCCTTATTATATGAAATGTTAGAGGGACTTACCTAAGAAAAAGAAGATCCGAAACTATGAACAGTAAAATGACAACAAACTCAAACTATCAACAACCAAACCTTAAAAATCAAAAACAAAAACAAACTAAGCAAACAACTAGAACAGGAACAGACTCACAGAAATGGAGATCATATGGAGGGTTATCAGCGGGGAGGGGGAGAGGGGAGAATGGGGGAAAGATGCAGGGAATAAGAAGCATAGATAGTAGGTACAAAACAGACAGGGGGACGTTAAGAATAGCATAGAAAATGGAGAAGCCAAAGAACTTATTTGTATGACTCATGCAAATTAACTAGGGGTGGGGGATGTGGGTGGGAGAGGGGTGCAGGGGGGAGGGGAATAAAGGGGTAAAACAGGTGAACTGTAATAAACAATCAATAAAATACATTTTGAAAATAAATAAATAAACAGAGTTCCCTTCATTCTCTAGCCCTGAACCCACATTAAAAACATCCCCACACAAGGGTATCTAGCAAAGACTAAAAAGAAGTCTGCTGCTTTCCAAAATGACAGAAGCTCAGCAATAAGCAAACTGACAACTGAGTCAGATGAGCCCAGTCCCGAGGGGGCCCACTGTTCATGCAGCCACCGCACCAGGTCCATACTCCAGCCCCTGGAGCGGAGGCTGATGTCAGGGACTGGCAGAGCATGGGGCTTGGCTGACATCACGGGTTGGGAGGCAGATCACTTACTCCCTCTGTGCCCCCTCCAGTTGCCTCACTATCAACTCCTGCTGCTGCTCCACCAGCCCCTGATAGAACCTATGCATGGCGAGTCCTAGCTGCAGAGGCTCATCCACAGAGATGAGGTGGAACCGGCCAGACTCTTACCGTTGCAGATCTTGCCATGGGACAACGTCAGCTTGCTGTCCAGAAGCAGCAATGGAGAAGCAGCTCTTCCTCAAATTTCAGGAATAGATGTCACCCAGAGGTTCTGAGGCTTAATTAGCTCAAGATCACTCTCCCTGCTTAACTCTAGCCTCAAGCAGGGCTTGCTCTCATGTGTCCACGGGAAGCAGGAAGGAACAGATGTTCGCATCGGTGACCTCACAGCCCAGGTACATGAGAATCAGTTCAACTTTCACATTCCAGCTGAAGATAAAGATGAAGCCATTGGGGCATTGGAATCAGAAAGGCCTCACCTAGATCACACAGAGCCCCAGCCAAAGCAGAGCAGACGGAGCAGCAGCTTTTTACAATGGCCAAGTTTTGTGGATCGAGACGGGCAGGTGCCTTAAGTCATAGGTCAGGACCAGGTCACCTCTTCCCACAGGGATGGTTGGCCTCTTTAACTGGGATGTTGCGGCAGGATCTCCTCAATGCAGCCCATGTAACCCCAACTCACCCCAACTCAGCCTTCCAGTGATCAGATCAATGCAGAGCTAATTCTCTCTGGTATCAAGGTTAATGAAGTCCAGGGTGTTCTTGTCTTCCTGGCCTTTGTCTCATTGATAGCTCTTGTACCACTGGAAGCTGCAGTGGTATAAGGCAGAGATGTCTCGCATGGCTGGACAGGTCCCAGCTGACATATGCAACTTCAAGATCAGTCAGTTATTGAACAAGTTGGTCAGCTTGCCTGGATGGGTTTGCCCACTTTCCACCTTTGACATCATGCCTAGGGTCCTAGGAAGGGCAAGGCAGTTGAGCTTCAGGCAACTCATGGCCCCAGACTGTCGAAGGTGACCATCTGGCACAGTTAGCAGCCCGAGAGAGCTTTCCACTCAAGCGTGGCCTGACTGTGCATTCGATCTTCCAGCAACCAGGTCCTGCTGCAGGTGCCTAGTCATTAGCTGCCTGATGGGCTCTTCTGTGGTCAGCTGCAAGGTCAGCCTGCTCTCCATTAACTAGGTGTGAATGCAGTGGTTCCTCTCATTTGCAGCAGGGCATCTCATCTGGCCACAGGGCATGCGGAAGCTGTCTGATTGGTGACTCATACTCTGGGACTTCGTATTGACCTCAATAGGCTGGCTGGAACTTTTGTCTGTCTCTGCTCCTGTCTCTCTGATCTAAAACCCTTAAGTCTGATGAAATCATCCTTGTTCATCAGGGCTCAGAGACCTTTCCACTACCCTCCTCCTCTCACTAAGCTTGCTTACCTGTTTTTTGTATTATAACCTCCCTAGCGAGTGTGAAGTGGTATCTCATTGCAGTTTTGATTGATATTTCTCTACTTACTAACAACATTAAGCATCTTTTCATGTGCTCATTGGTCATTTGCATATCTTCTCAGGATAAATGTCTATTAAATTCTTTGCCTACATTTCAACTGGGCTATTTATCTTTATATTATTGACTTGTCAGATGGGCTGTTTATCCTTATATTATTGAGTTATCAGAGTTCTTTATATATTCTGGATACAAGTCTCTTGTCAGATACATGATTTGCAAATATCTTTTCCCATTTTGTGGGTTGTATTTGCATTTTCTTGATCATATTATTGGCAGTACAAATTTTTTAATTTTTGTGTGGTCCAATTTATCTACCTTTGTCCTTTTATCTTTTTAGTGTGACATCAGAAAAACCACTGTCTAACTCATGATCACTAAGATTTACCTGCATGTTTTCTTCTAAAAGTTTCATAGATGTGGCTCTCACATTTAGGTGTATGATACATTTTTAGTTCATTTTTGTGGATGGTGTAAGGTAGAGTCCAATTTCACTCTTTTGCATGCGGATATTCCATTGTCCCAGTACCATTTCCTTGAAAGACTATTCTTTCTCCCATTGAATTATCTTAGCACCTTTGTTGAAAAATAAACTTGCCTGTAATGTAAGAGGTTATTTCTGGACTTTCAATTCTACTCCATCTATCTGTATATCTGTCATTATGCCAGTACCATACCATCTCGATTATAGGAGCTTTGTAATAAGTTTGAAACCAGAAAGTATGAGTCAGTCAACTTCGTTCTTCTTTTCCAAGATTGTCTTTGCCATTCACAGTCCGTAGCCTTCACTTTAAGCTGTTGAGAACACATCCTCCCAGCATGGTTCCAGGCTGACGTGTCTTTTTTTAGTCCTTCCGCAAATGCCAAGCCCTCCATCCCCTTTGTTTGGAAACAGGCTGCATGCCTGCCCGAGTTATCACAGATGGCAATCAGCAGTGAGCACAAGGAGCAGTTGGAAATCGAGAGCAGGATGGAAAACGGGCTGCAAAGAGAAAATAACTGATTCGGGTCACCAGAAAGTTTTTGAATAGGATGTTGTGGAAACAAAGTGACTGTCACAGTGAAAAACTAGATCGTAAATCTTCAAATAAACTCCTGAAACATTCTCCTTGTGTTTTTCTTTTCCTCATGTGGACTGAGTAGATTGTGTTGACTAAATTAGTTCATTTTCTCAGACTCCATCACAATGAAATAAAGCCACATTGTTTCTCATGTTCTCATTGCAGATCCTGCCTTTTGGCCTTTGTAGCTAGTGTTCGTGAGCTTTTTCTTATTCTTTAGAGATGAAGCACTTCATGCTTTCATTAGGATAAAAGGGAAAAGTTATCATTTGGTGAAGCACCTGTTATGAGAGAGTCACTAAACTGTACATATAGGAGGGTTTTGAGATCATGTGTCTTTGTGTCAACTCTTTAAATAGTCACATCGTTCCCTGTCGTATGGCCAGAGAAAGCTATTGCTCTGATTTTATAGAAGTAAAAACTGAAGTTCTAAGAGATGAATTGACTTGCCTAGATAATGAACGTGTCAGGGACAGAGCCAGTATCAAAGTGCAGTTTGTCAGCCTCCTGGGGATACTGTTACAGACTGGATTCTGACCTCTAAAATGATGTGCTGAAGTTCTAACCCCTGGTACCGTGAATGTGACCTTACTTAGAATACAGTCTTTGTGCAGGTAGTTGAGTTAAGTTGAAATCATTAGAGTGGGCCCAAGTCAGATAGGACTGGTGGCATTATGAGAAGGGGACCACCATGTGACAACACAGACACAGGCGGGAGTAATGCAGCTCCAAGGCAAAGAATGCCGGGTTCCGATGGCAATCCTCCCAAGCTAGGACGAGGTGAGGAAAGATTCTCCCCTATAGATTTCAGAGAAAGCCCGGCCCTGCTAACACCTTGATTTCAGCCTCTAGAAAAGTCTGAGACAATATATGTCTGTTGTGTGATATCATCTAGTATTGGGTCCTGTGTATGGCATACCTAAGAAATTAGTACAGACACTGTACATTCCTTAACACAACACTTTACAACAGGATCACTTCCAAGATGATTCACTCACATGGCTGGCAAGCTTGTGCTGGCTATTGGCTGGGAATTAAGTCACGCATGGCTGATGACTGAGTTTTGTATTCTCTGTATATGGATATTTCTTAGAGCTGGTTGGGCTTCCTAAAAGTATGGTGACTAGACTGAGCAGGAGTCCCAAGAGAATGAGACCAAAAGAAAATCACTTTTGGGATTTAACATCGGAAGTCACAAAGTGTTACCACCACTGACAACCAGATTCAGTGGGGAGAATGTAGACCCCCCCTTCTTGATGAAAGCTGCATCAAAGCTGTAAGACAAGCATGTGGAATGCAACGTATCGTTGCCATCAGCACTACTGCAAGAGTGATCGAGCAGCAAGGACAGAAATACTTTCTGTAGAGCTGATTTTGTATGAAGACTCTTTGACAACATTGGGCACATTATTCTTCAAAAAAAAAATGTAGGTCTGAATACAGAAATCAAATAAAACAAATTACATTCTCTGAATTCATGGTCTCTGCAAAAATCAGAAAAATTTAACTGCTCAGTAGGGGAAAGTAGCATTAATACTTACTAATATGACCTTGGCCAAACTTTTGAGCATGTATAAACCCCAACTTCTTCATCTCTGAGTTGGAATTACTTATATTATGACAGCTGGGAGAGAAATAAAATATTTTATGTAAAATGCGAAACTAGCAGATGCTTCCAAATAACATTTACCTTCTTCCTTGAGGCTTGCATTTCATTGGCTATTACCACCAGCCCTTGAGATCCACAATATGATAAATTAAATAAGAAATATAAAAGGAGATCATTTCTAGAATTAAATTGCACTAAGAAAATTCTAGATACTATGCTGTGGATTGATGTATTATAAATTGTTTTTTTAGCCTATTAATCAAATGTTTTATTCTAAAAAAACAACTCACTTAACAAGTTAAGTGCTATGTGAGCATATATTAGTCATGGCTTAAATATTCAGAGGCTAAATGTCTACCCAAGAAAAACAGAATTAAGAAAGCCTTAGGGAACAGTAAAATTAAAAACAAAAATAGAAAATACCCTGAAATGCTTCTAGCAAAGCAGGAATTGGGTTGTTTAAAGGAGATAACCAAAATATTAGCTTGGAAGACACTTAAAGTTCCTATATCAAATTAGAATATGTATATTCATTGGATGTTACAGGCAGTAAAATACACAAAGTAGTTGTATATATTTTTGCTATTTAATCATAATTAAGTACAATTAATGTTAAATGCAGAAAGGTTAAAAGGAGGACAAGAGGAATGATTAACGTTTTGGAAAGTGGTAACTAAGAGGGAAAGACTGACATGAAATTTATGCACTCTGGTTAAAAGGAAAAGACAGCCAAGCCCTTACTAATAGTTGCTTACTAATATGCAAAGAATATCTAAAAGAACTCCTACTTTTACTTCCCCCAAAATGTCAATAAACGTGCTTAATAATGACAAGATTTTAAGTGCAATTGTTTTTAAGTGCTTGACAAGGGCTATAGAATTAGGTTTACAATTAATTTTTCCAGGAAGGGGAAATCATTTGGCTTCTTAACATTGATGTTTTTCTAGCTATGCACAGAAACTTGACTAATGATGACCACAAACATACTGTATCCTAAAAACCAGAATCCTATGGGAAAAATTAATTGCTCGTTGAAAAAATTACATATGGCTTGGTCATTCAGCTACCAAAATAGATAAAATGCCATTCTCTTGGCAGGTCCTATAAGAATTTATTTTACAGAGGGACGCACATTTGTAAAAAATAGAAAAGTCATTGGTAGTCTGAGCTGTGGATGAGAAAGGGGGTAGGGAGGGATGTTGGGGTGCAGGCAGCGATCAGGGCAGCAGGGACTTGTCTGCTGCTTCTGAGAGGAAGGAGAAAGGCGGATGGGGTGAGCAGTCAGCCCCGACACCCACAAGAGAACAGAACGTAGGAGCCTGCCCTCAATATGCCCCCTCACCAGTACATCTTTGAAAACTTGACCAAGGAATATTACTCAGTCTTTAAAAAGAAGGAAGCACTGTCATTTGTGACAGCATGGAAAGAACTGGAGGGCCTCGTGCTACATGACATAAGGCAGACAGAGAAAGACAAGTAACCCATGGTATCACTTACATGTGGAATCTTAAAAAAAAAGTTGAACTCATAGAAACAAAGAGTGGAAAAGTGATTTCCAGGGACTTGGGGGGTGGGGGAAATAGGGAGAGGTTGGTAAGAACACAACACTTTCAGTCATAAGATGAGTAAGTTCTGAGGATCTAAAGTAGAACATGACCACTATAGTCAATAGCATTGTTATCGCACAATTTGCTGAAAATAGAACTCAGATGTTCTCACAAAAAAAAAAAAAAAAAAAAAAAGATAACTTGTGAGGTGATGGACATGTTAATTAATTTGATGGGAAGAATTATGTATATCCCAAATCATCACTTTGTACACCTAAATATATTACACTTTTATTTGTCATTTATACCTGAACAAACCTGGGGGAGTGGGGAACAACTTTACAAACTGCTTCCTTGGATTGGAGTAAGCAGATCTCTGATGAAAAAACAGTGGAAGAAAACTGAGGTTTTCCTCTACGGTGCTATGTGTATTTCAGCAGCCAAGTGACTCTGGGCTCTGCCAATAGGGACACAACATCTTTCTCTCCCACTTTGTTCCCAGTTTTAATGAACTGTGTTCCAGACATCCATTTATTGAGTCTGTTTGGATTTGTAATGCATTTTTCCAGAGAAATGGGATGTGTGTGTTCCTAGACCTGTCCAGAAACTCTGTTTATCCATAGAATGTTAGAGCTAAGGGGGTTTAAATCTAATTCAAGCATTTTAAAACACCATATTGTTGCTGAAATTGTAATCATAGTTGTCTCCGGAGAGTGTTTGGAGACCTTCTGGAGACTGTCCAGACTCCTTTGTGTCTTGGCCAGGCCAGTTTGTTTGGGGCTGTAGAAGACAATATCCAGGAAGCCGTACCAAGAACTGGGCTGATCCCAGGAAAATCTTGGGCAGCAAGAATATTCTCTGGGCTTTGAGATCCATTAAGGGGTGTCCCAGCAGTGAAGCAACAGTGAAATCATTCCTAGGGTAGAAGTGTCGTACCGGGAAGCAGGAGCTCTCAGTGTAGAATTCCTCTTCACAAATCGGACTTCATTGGTACTTTTCCATGACTGACTTGACTCTACACGGTAGTTCTCTTGAACAAAGGATGAAAGGAAGCGTCACCTCCGCTGGCATCAGGACACTATGCTCTCCCAGGGAACCTGGAGTGGCAGGGAGGTCACAGTAGATAGCTGGGACAACCTCACTTTTAGTTCCCAAATGCCAAAGTTCAGGGTTGTTTACCCTCTGTAGACTCCATACAACAGCAAGGAGAAGCCAAACTTCTTCAAGTCAACAGAATCCCAGTGGGCAAAACAACACTTGTAAACAGCTTCTTCCTAGCAAGACAGTTCCAGAATAGCAGTGCTCTGCCATTTATTTTTAAAGCCATATCCCTTTTAGTTATTCACCTAAAGAAAAGTTCATCTCTGTCAGCCCCATGAAATTTACTTCTTCCCCCTTAAGATGACATGCACCACCGTCAAGAATTACTGTCTCGGGACCAAGTATAGTTTCTTCCATAGACAAACCAAACCAGCAGTGTCCAATTCTTTTGTCTGTGGCGCAGTATGATATTCTCATCATGTTACTAGAGACTCCTTACTACTAAAAAATAGAATGTCTCAGCTCATTATTTAGAAACTTTAGATATTTAACACAAACCCTGGGGTCAGACTTAAATCTTTATCTCACTAACTTAATAGCTCATAAACTTGGGAAAGTTACCAGATCACACCAAGCCTGAGTTTTCACCACTGGTGAAATGGTGATAATACCAGCACCAACTCATAGGCAGTTTTCAGAATCAAAAGAGTAATGTATGTAAATGACCTCACATGGGGACTAGCACCAGCACAGATATTTAGTGAGCAGCAGCTTTTACTGTTGTTGTTAATGTTACGTTGTCATTGGTTTTATTTTAAATCTGACCTAATTCTTCAGGTCATTTGGCTTTCTATTTGATTTGCCATAATCCTGTAAGTTTTAATCATATTTACATAAAACAATATCTCTTATTTTACTGCAAGTGCAGTTTATTTATAGATGAATTTGCTTCTCTTTAAATGTTATTTCAGCAGTTTTTACTCGTATCTCTGATTTGTTCAAATAATTCTGAAATCTAATTTCTCTAATCAGCAAGCACTCCCGTCTTCCCTTCCCCGTTCTCTATCCAGTGTGATATTGGTGTGAACAAAGGCTACACCATGATCAAACATCAGTTCCTGGAACTTTTCACTACCCAGAAAATTCACGAGGGGCCAAAACCATACTTCATTCAGTCTTTTCCTTTCCTTTTCATTCTTCCATTCAAAAAAATACAAGTAATCTTTCTGCCTCGTGGGTGCTCATTCAATGTGTTGAACAAAGTCATTTAGAATCTATCACCATTAACTATGGGTAATCAGTATGACTGTCCTCTTATTATCAGGACACTGTTATGATCTGCTGCCCCCTCCTTCACACCCATTGATGGAGCTGTTAAGTATGTTGAATTTGAAGTGAAGATGCATTACTTCTGTCACTTCAGATTTGTCACCACATCGCAGTCATTTTCCCTTCCAGTCAAATCTCCACGACCCTGGAATTTAATTTTCTGAGGCTACTTGCTGACACCAGGCTGTGAATACCATCCACGGAGGACATTTTGTACTGCCTGCAGGAGCGCAGCAAGCCTGAAATGTAGAAGGCTGGGAATTTCACTCCACACACTACTGTCTTAAATAATTGCTATCATCTTTTTTAGCATGGCCTAAAAAAAAAAAAAAAAAGGCTGTAAAGGTTTTGGCTAGGCACATCAAGTGACAATCACACAGTGTTCTTTAATTTTGCAAAGTAAAATAAAATAAGATATGGTGGAGACATTTTAACAAAATTTACAAGAGGTAGGGATATTAGACGCTCTTTAGACTTCCGATTTGTCTGCAATTTTTATGACTTGCCTCCTTTTTCACTATCAAATGCACATTTTTAATAACAATGGGGCAGTACAACTGACTGACTTTCATGTAAAGAACACTAGAACTGCATTCATGGATTATGAATTAAAATGAATAATGTATGACTGGTTTTGAAGTTTAGACACTTTTTTAAATTTATGAGTTTAGTTCCCTTGAGGCAATTTTGTGCTGGCCACTTTAAGAGAACAACAATGCTGTATTTTTAAATTTATATGTGCTATGTCAATAAAAACATAGCTCAAACTTATACTTTCTCTCTCTGCTCTGAAGTATAAACCTACTCATCAGTCTTTGAATGTTTTTCCTGTCTATGATCTTTGCACATACTGTTCCCTCTACTAAGCAAATCTACTTTTACATCTCTCTATACAGAGAATTCTCATTCCTCTATGACAGCCAAGGCAAATGTGTACTCTTTATAAACCCTTTCTCGATTGCGTTGTTCCCCAATGCCCCGATAACACCTGCATATTTGTCAAACTCCACCCTGATCTCAAGACCTGTCATAATTCTGAGTATCTCCAATATCCATTTGTTTGACTCATTGGACAGCCTGGTCTCACACTTCTTTGACTTCCTGAACTGCAATGGCTTTCACAGCTATCCTGCTTTATTGTTCCACGTGGAAGGTATTTACATTGCTGTTAAATTAAGGGATATCCAAACTTCTCCAGGAGTGGTTTCGATCAAATGCCTCTAAAGGTCAACATTAATTAAAAGATTATTATCAACCTTAAATAAGCAATCATTATAATGAAAACAGAAAGATATTCCAATAATGTAAGCTATATAACATAATGAGGAAAACAAAAATATGTATGTGCACTCAATAGAATTAGAAGGTAAGTCACAGACTAGAAGAAAAGATTGCAATAAACATATCTGATAAAGACTGCTATTCAAAACAGACAAAGAACTCTTAAAAGTCAACAATAAGAGACAACTTTATTAAAAAATGAACAGAGATCTGAGCAGACACCTCACCAAAGATCCATAGAAAGCAAGTGAGCATATGAAAGCCTGCTCAACATCATCTGTCATCCGGGAAATGCAAATGCAAACAGTGAGATGCCACTTCACATTATTAAAATGGCTAAAATCCAAAGCATGACAACACCAAATGTTGATGAGGTTGTAGAGCATGGACTCCCATTTATTGGTGGTGGAGATGCAAAATGGTATTGTCACTTGGAAAATAGTTGGGTAGTTCTTGCAAAACAAAACATACCCTGAGCATACATCCAGTAATTACACTCCTTGGTATTTACCCAAATGAGTTGGAAACTAATTTCCATTAAAAAACCTGCACATGGATGCTTATAGAAGTTTATTTATAATTGCCAGAAGTTGGAAGCAACCAAGATATCCTTCAGTAAGCGAGCTGATAAATAAAGTGGTACATCCAAACAATAGAATGTTATTCAGTGCTAAAAGAAAATAAGTAATCAAGTTGTGAAAAGACATGCAAGAATCTTAAATGCATCTTACTAAGTGAAAAAAGCCAATGTGAGAAAGCTATGTGAGATATGACACTGTAGATCTAAAGTCAAAACTAAGAAGACAGTCAAAAGACCAGTGGTGATAACTCTGTGCTAGAGAACGGTGGGGGAGGGAGGGAGAAGGTGTCGGGCCACAGAGGATTTTTAGGGCAGTGAAATTATTCTGCATAACACCACATGCCATCATACATTTTTCAAAACTCATTAAACGTAAAATACCAGAGTGAGCCCTAATGTGAACTATGGATTTTGGGGGTAATAATGTCAGAATATAGGTTCATAGGCTCAATTTTGCTGTGAACCTAAAAAATAGTTTGTTAAAGAAAGAGACATGCACACAAAATGTATTCATAATTAATCTATAAAAGCATGAAACGAGAGTTGTGGAGTTTAGAATAGTCACTACAAAAAAATCTTAAATTGGCAATTGTTTAAGGTGTGGCCATGGGAACAGATGTATCATCCAATATGTTGTAAAATGTGTGATTCATGTAGTCAATTAATTGGTGACATACTCTCTACAAATGGGCTTGATCGATTCAATGTGGAGCATTTATCCAGTAACATGTCTCCCTTGGAAAAGTTATATGTTTATTGACCAAGGATCAAAGACTACATTACAATGCCAAAAGTTTTGTTTCGATTAAAATGATTTAGTGCTACAAATTCCGTAACTTGCTCAGAAGACACACAACTGGGAAAAATGGTGTTTATTAAGTGCAAGTATTTTGTTTACTGGAAGGAGGACAACTCTCAGATAACTCTCAAAATTTAATGCCGTACAGTTTATAGAATTAGTATAAAGATTCTGATGTAAATACCTCTTAGCCCTTCTGGATCCTTTTCCGATGGTGACTGTCATTTGTCTGAGCTCTTTATTTAATATCTGACCGAGTTGAGTGGTCATTATTTTGTTCTTTCTTTCTTACTTCCACATAGGAATTCAAACAACCTACTCTTGTAAAGTAATTATCTGATATAAACATTCTTGCAGAGAATAAGTTACTATATAGGAATTTGGTGGCCATTTTCCTATAGCCACCAAGCTATAACGTCTGTTTTTTTCACCTCTTTTCCAAGGTTATAGAAACTTTGCTGATAAAAACACCTAGAATTAGATGTAGTAAACCAAAGCATTATAAAATTTTGTCACTAGCACTTTTAGAAGACTTGAGTGTATGGAGAAAACAAGAGGAACTTAGTATGTGATAAAAAAGTATCTCAATTAAATTTGAGAATTCTTAATTTTTTAATAATTTATATTGGTATATTAAAGTAATTCGGGCAATTATTTAGACAAAGTAAGCCAGATTCTTCTTTCCTGTTGATAAAAAGAAAGATGAAATAAGTGTTTGCCTGTGTGGTAGGCTGAATAACAGACTCAAAGATATCTGGGGCCAACCTTTAGAGTATGTGAATGTCACCTCCTATTGCAAATGGGACTTTGCAGGCATGATCAAGTTACAAATCTTGAGATAGAAATATAATCACAAGTGTCCTTATACCGAAGGGGAAGGCAGAGAGAGATTTAACTACAGAAGAAAGGGACAATGGAGGAAAGAGGTGGGCATGGTGTGAGACAGAGATCACAAGCCAGACAGAAAGGGTTCTCCCTTGGAGCCCCCAGAAGGAGCCAGACCGGCCTTCACTTTTGGCTCAGTGAAACAGGATGCATGTTTTTGGGCCCCCAGAACTATAAGAGAATTAATGTATTATTTTAAGTCACCCAGTTTGTGGTAATTTGTTTCAGCATCCAGAGGAAACAAAAACCATATGTAAAAGTAAGAAGACAAAATATATATTAAATACATGTAATGTGCATACTGAAATATGTGGGAGAAATAATTGATGTCTACAGATTACTTTGAAATGAATAAAAATACATTGATGTGATGGATAGAATGGTGAAAATATACGAAGTCTGTCTGGAAAAATACAGCCATTGTTAATGTAACAAGGAGGTTTGCATGATATCCATGTAACCTGGTGCCAAGGAGAGTGGAGTGGATTGCACATGCATGAACAATGACGACTTCACTGTACTAGTCAGTGGCAGGGGGTACATGCCATTGAGTGAGCATGTGCACTGTGTGGCTGTCACATTCAAAATGACTGAGTAGAACACCGAATCTGCATTAAATTTTGTGTTAAGCTTGAACATTCCTCTGCAGAAACTATTTGGATGATTCAGAAAGCTGCAGGTATGGGCATCTGTTGACTGGCAGCTTCAACATGACAAAGTGCCTGCTCATGCATCACATCTCGTGCAGTTTTTTTGTGAAACTTCAAATCACGCAGATGACTCAGCCCCCTTACAGCCCATATTTGGTGCCCTGTGACTCCTGGCTTTTCTAAAAACTAACATCACCTTCGAAAGGGAAGAGATTTCAGACCATTGGTGAGATTCAGGAAAATACGATGGGGCAGCTGATGGCAATTGGGAGAACTGTGTGAGGTCCCAAGGTGCTTACTTTGAAGGGGACTGAGGTGTCATTGTCCTATGTACAATGCTTCTTGTATTTTTGTATCTTCTTCAGTAAATGTCCCTATTTTTCATAGTACATGGCTGGATACCTTCTGGACACACCTTGTACATGAAAGTAAGTAGAGTACAATTTAAATAGTGGAGTCTAGGTGGTAGAGATATAGGGTGCCATTGTAAAATTTTTCAGGTTTTCTAAGACTCATGAGAAAATATTGGGTAGAATCATAGATGAAAATATTGGTTATCATGAGATAGGAAACAATCTTTTATTCCATGACATTGAGGGTAAAAAGCTATGAAAAAAATAATTAGATTTGCATGAGTCAAAATGAAAAGCTTTGAGATAGAAAATGAAAAAAATAATAAAGTTTCAAGAAAAATAATGAACTGGGAAATATTTGCAATATGTGTGTCAAAAGATATGTTTCCACAATATGACAATAGAATATTGTCACTAGAAGTGTTTAATTGTCTCCTAATAATGCTAAACATGTAAAACTACTGTGTTTAGGATTCAGGTTCATACTCTTTACCTACAGTTAAACTTTGTAATCAGCTTTTCTCCTTCCTCACCTATATCATTTTGTTATTACTTGGGGAAAGTTATACACAAAGGATATAAAAGAAGAAACTCTATTAGAAGTCATGAGAAGGTTGTTCTTAGGTTGTAAGGTGACACTGATTAGTAACATAGATGACACTTTGGACCTTTTACCCGCACAGCATGCACACTCAGTGTTACTCAGAGCCAGAGATGCATCTAAAATGAAATGGGAAGGAGGAGAGGAGGACTGGGGAGGGGCGGGGGAACCTGGGATGGGGGTAAAAGGTGGAAAACTGTACTTGAACAACAATTAAAATAAATAAAATAAAATAAAATGACCTGTTTATTAAGAAACTAGCACACTTCTCATTACCTTAAATGCTACCAGCCAAATATGAAATATAAAATGCCCCTTAATTGTTATTGACTACAATGAAGACCATGATAAATAATGGCACACCATCTCTAGAGTAGTCATCAGACAAAGAATGAATAAGTAGAGCACCACGGTGCATCCAGTCCAGTCAGTGGAAGAGCATGTAACCAGCGCAACTTCTTTCCAGATAAATTTTAGGGATCAGAGAAAATGCTTGTGAAGATTGTACATGAAATAACAGTATAGTTGTTTCTATGGTATGGTCTCAATAATATAATGAAATCTATTAAATAGAAGTAAATACAAAAAATAAAAACCCAAAGGAAGAACATTACATTGTTAGCCATCATTTTTCTGGATTGTGGATAATGGTCTTTGTTTCCATCTTTCCGATTTATTTTATATTTTTGCAATAGACATACATTAGTTTTATAATCAACTAACACTGTGTGTCCAAAGCACGAAAGGCACATTTATATGTGCAGACAATCTGACCATATGAAACACGCCTGCAATGGCTCCCGCAGACGAACAGAAGGGAGGTGGTCACTATTGGATACCGCCTCCCCTGCTTCTCACCTGTGCCATCCCAGGACCACGTGGTGGTCACAGGGCTACACCTGGACCCCACCCCAAGAAATTGTGAGATTTTTCCCCAGTGGTATCAAGGCATTTGTACTTCATTAAATTTCCCTGAGAGACTTCAATGGGCAGGCAGATTTGAGAATTACACAGCTAAGCAATGTTTCTTCTCAAACTTTAGTTTGCATGAAAACCACACGGTACTTTTTAAAAATTACAAATTCTTAGTCTTTCAACATGAGCCAAAGCCCAAGTAGAAATCCACATTTCTAACAAGCACCCAGCTCTTCTGATACACATGTTCAATGGGAAACACTTTAAAACTTAAACAGTTATACTTTAAACTATATGTATGTAAGTATGTTTTAAAAAAATGTATCACTTTCCCCAACTTATCGGTTTTCATTTCTGGTTTACCTTGCTACTGCAAAGGTGTCATGTAGTGGTCAGACAAGTAACTGATTTATTCGAGTTTCGCATTAAATTATTTGTACTTATTCCATTTCTAAGAACTACTTGCCCAAATACTAGGGAATCAGAATCAGTTTCGTGCTTCAAAGCGAGGTCCTGACCTTTGCCACTTAGCTACATGATCCTCTGAGCCTCAGTCCCCTCAATGGTACTATCACTAGTGCTTACCCACAGGGTTAAGTAACGATCCATGAAAGTACCCGGCACAGCGCCTAGTATACGCCACGAGCTCAACAAAAGGTTGTGTCTTCTTGTACCAAAACCCGCTTATTAAATCCATTTGTATTTACATTGCATACTACGACTCCAGTGACACATACTATGCTTGGCCATGGCAGGAGTGCCACTAACATCTAAAATCTGGAATGAACGTTTTATCTGCAGTCACACTGAGGCAGATTACTTATGGTAACTAACCCTAACAAGTCTCTTCGAAACTAAGAATCTACTGAATTCAAATTAGTCAAATTCACTACGGAGTTTTATTGAAATCTTTCTAGGATCCAAACCCGATACAACACTCCAAGGTGCACCAAGTATGAGGCACTCCCTGTTTTCCATGAATGGGCAATTGCTTCTCCTGCCCTGTAATTTGTTGCTGGAGAAATCAGACAGCCTCTGACAAATGTGCCAAGAGTGGCAGGTCAGAGACTGTCACCTACCTGTGGTCCACCTGTCACTTAATACCAGACCTGTTCTCTCTCCCTTTCATGGCCAGCTGTCTCTGATGCTGTGATGTAAAGCTGCCCCCCAGCATCACCCTGCATGCCAAAGTGGACAAATTTGCCTCTCTTCATTATAAGGTATGAATTTACTATTGTTTTTTGTCCTCAAAGAATGGGAGGAAAGATGCAACAGCTTTAAGAGATTACTTGGGGTCACAGCAGATAGATTCATGGTTGGTGTTAATCCTTATTTAGAACTGGGAAAAATCCAGAGACATCAGAGTTCTCTCCAAACATTCCTTCAGTGTTATCTTTGGAAAATCAAGTTACTCTATATTAACCACGCACACAAAACTCCGAATGTTTTGGCCAAAGGAATGAATCTGTTAGATCTTATTTATTTAAACCTGTTTCTTCTTTCTATTCATTTCAGAACACTTTCTTCTTTAATTGGCTTTATGTGTCTGCCCAGTATCTATCTTGATTATTAGCCGGATCACTTTTTAAAGCCAACTAGAATCTGTTTTCAATTTTTCTCTTAGGCTGGTCAACCACAGCATTCCGAGCATCTGGCCCGAAGTTTTCAATTAGGTTGCAATGACTTTTTAACTTGAAAATATTGTTGTTCTTTCTGGCTATATACTTAATGGGAAAGGAAAAACAACTTTCTCTTTACTTTGAGAGTCTTCCACTAAATACTTTTTTGAAAACCTGGCTCCCAAACAGTAAAGGAGATCAGTCCATTGAAACTGGCGGGAAGTGGGACACACCATGGAAATGAGGTAGCACCGAAAACTTTGACAATAACTTAATTTTGTGGGGTTTTTAAAAAAGAAATCTAACATCAAAGTAAACTCAACCTCTGAGTTGTGGTATTTAAAAATAACATTCGTTCTATTTTTAGGACTTAACTATTATAAAAATTATTATTGACTTTGACTTTTGCAGTGTTTTCATTCTAAAGAACTCCAATTTCACTTGGAGTATAATTTTTAATTTGTATTTAAGGGTGATTCAGCAAAGCTGTGAAGACGAAGTGATTTTTCTGTGGGGTAAATCTTAAAGGGATAGACATGCATTCAGGTGATTCCCACTGGGCTACTTTCTTTCTCATGCTGGAGTTGGGCTGGTTTATTCTATGTGATTTTTCACATCCTATTATTTGATTCACTGGGTCATATTGGAATAGATTTACTGAGTAATATTTGAGCAAAAGGTACTCAAGCATTATTGCTGTGACCAAATAGTTTTCAAAGACACCCTGACATACCTAAGACTTGGGGTTTTATTCAGGCTCTGATAACTAAGCCTTCAACACATTTGTCAATGGGCTTAGTGAACCACCAGTACTCGGTGAGGACAATAATGGTGTAAGAACAAGGACTATAATGACAGCGGCAACCTAAAAATTACTGATGCATATGGTGCAGGTATGCAACTGACAGCAGCTATAAATAGATGCCACATTCCAGCTACCTCTTTGTTACTGGCATTTTTTTCAAGGTTTTCTAATGGAGATAATACAAATTCATCTACTGATTTAGATACCATCAAGATAAAATCTCAATTGTTTTGTTTCTTCCTGTATATTATTATATATCATAAATATATGACATGTTTCAATACCTTTTAAAATAAATACAGTAGCAATCAATTATTGTTCACTGTGTGCCAGGCATCCTGCCCAATGGTTTAGGTGCATTTTCTTTTCCATTGAATCCTCCTAACACCCTTATCTCTATTGAGAGATGAAGAACTTGAGGTTAAGTGAGCCTAAGTGGCTTGTCTAACGTCGCACTGTTAATAAGCATCTCTTGATCGTCTTGTGTTACTCATGCTATCACTTCTAACTCACTAACCCGGCACCACATCTTTTACCTTCTAATAGGGAAAATTCTAGCAGGGAAAAATAGAAAGACTTCCTTTCAGCTTTTTTTTTTTCTTTCCAGATATTGCAGCCACCAGTCCTGGAAGAAAACCCCAAATAATGAGGTATAGAATTCAAGCCAATAGAGTTGTAGACCAAATAGTTCAAATAGAACTTATTAATTTGAACAAGTCCAAGAAGGATCGATTTTACTATCCAAAATTTACCAAATCTGTTACTAGAATCCTTAGCCAACATAAAAGATCTAAAGCAAAGTTTCTAGATATGGAGAAACTGGAAACTAACATGTTTTCTTGTTAAGCAGCCAAGATGATTTATTAACTGAGAGCAAATGAATGTAAGCATCATCTTTGGTATGCAGTTATGGTATCAGTAGCTACCTTGCCTCTTACCTATACAAAGACTTTGTGATCAATACCTCTTCTATGGATAGGAAGGGTCTTTCTGGAAAACATTGCCTCCTTGTCTAAGCTTCCTGGCCCCACTTCCACACACAATTTTGTAAAAAGTGGAGCCAAATTCATCAGTCTTGGCACATCCTACCCTAAAGATGATTCTCAGGAGTAAAAAAAATATTCTTCTTCAAATATAGGCAAGAGTTTATTGCCACAGATTTACTAGTATATTTCTTTCTTTCCCTCTTTCCCATTTTCCACTAATTACAACCTTCTCATGACCCCCTTTGGTGAAAGCAGCAGATTGAATATACCAATATGTTCATTTTTCCAAAGCTCACAGGCTTACCTCTGAAAACCACCCCTTCGGGCTCACAACTCTGAGTCTTTGTGAAAAGAAACATATATGTGTAAAAACTGAGACTACATGTAGCAACATGACTTGGTTGTTCAATAAAACTGTGCCCAAGAAAGCAAGACTGTAGACTAATAAATAATATTTTCACCAAGATATTCATGCAAATTAACCTTTCTGAGACAATAGTTTGATTAGTTTGGCAAGGAGCTGTCTTGTCAAATAATAGCTGATTCATCAAAGCTTCCCTGAAGTCACTCACCTTGCTCTGTCCACCAATCCTAAACCATCCTGTCACAAATTTCGCCCAATCTCCGTCATCTCTCTGACTCAAAACACCTGTCCACACCCCAGCATCCTATAAACATCCAGTGACTTCTCGCCTATTTGGCTTTCCTTTAGTAAGTGTTTGTTTTGTGATATTTTGGGAGTTTAATAAAGGAATGTCAATATGGTACAGAGATCTGGAATCTTGAAGTCGAATCACTAAGAGCTCCAGGATGTCAAGGTCATTTAACACAGCTTCAGAGATTGTGAGTGTAAGTCAGAAACACTTTCAGTGGTTGGTTTTTAGGTTTCATCAGTTTTTGAAAGTGAAACTTAAAAAAAGAAAACCAATTGACTTCAATTAAAGGAATGCAGAGGGCAGAATTCAATTTTTTTTCATTTTGTGTGTGCATTTCTCACAAATTAAAACCACACTTGTTTCCTAAATAGCCCAATGACTAATTATTTGCCCACTTTAACAAGTAATTTAGAGAATTCCTTTTTTCTTGTAATGTTTACAATTTATTCCAAAACTTAAAAAAAGAAAACCAATTGACTTAAGTTTTAAAAGGTAAAAAGCTTAAGAGAATTGAGCTACAAGACTCTAAGTAAACATTTGTTTAAAGCATTAATTTCAATTATCTCTATTTCCATGAAGTATTATTGGCAGTTTTGTCATTTAAGATAAAGAGAGCTTATCATTGTGTTAATAACTGTCTGTTTGAATATATAAAAGGTAAACCCGTTATGTTAATACCTGTCTGTTTGAATAAATGGTATAAATGTCCTTTAACTCTAAATGCATTGATATTTTAGGCCAGCTATACATATCCTCTGTGTTGCCTGATGCTGGACAAGTTTATCCACTGATTTAGATACAAGACATGTGACTTGATCAAAGAGCTTTCTGCATCTGCCCCTTTTTCACTGTTAAGAAGTTTTAATGTCAGAGGTGTAACCTAGGTTCATGGACAAAGAGTTTAGCTTTTTGAGAAAGGTAGGAAGAATTATTGACATAAAGATATTTCCACTTTTTCTTGGTAAGATCCCTAGGGTAAGGAAGACCTACCTCATTGGACCAGATAGAGGGGGGTGGTGCTAAAAACACAAAATGTACAAATTAAGGTCTCAATGACTTAGCCTGTCACAGAGCCATCCTGTGGGACACCAGAAGGTAATAGAGAACTTTCCTTCAGTATTTACTTTAGACAGAAGAGGAACACAGAAGCTAATTAAGAATAAAAATCTTGCCCTGGCTGGTGTAGCTCAGTGGATTGAGCGCGGGCCTGCGAACCAGAGGATCGCGGTTCGATTCCCAGTCAGGGCACATGCCTGGGTTGCGGGCCAGTTCCCGGCAGGGGACACAGGAGAGGCAACCGTACATTGATGTTTCTCTCCCTCTCCTTCTCTCCTACCCTTCCTCTCTAAAAGATAAATAAATAATAAATTTTAAAAAATCTTTAAAAAAATGTTTAAAAAAAAGAATAAAAATCTTAAATGCAAGAAAATGTTTAACCTTAAAATAAATGGATTTTTTGCTAATAAAACACATGCTTCATTATCAGAGGCTATGAAGCTATCACACAGGCTATGAACCTATCACATGAAGAAAATTTAAATACCAACTAGAAAGAATAATCAAGGAAATGTTCAGCAGAGGTATGAGATAATTAGTAACCATGCCATAGAGGTTACTGAAAATAATGATTTCCATTTATCTATTTATTTTCCATTATTTAGACATACAAAGAAGGATAACAATGTAGATCATTCAAAGTTACAATTAGTTTATATTAATTTACACTGGGTTAAAATTCTTTCAAAGTTTGACTTTGATATGGAGTTTGGGGTACGATGGCTAGATTTGCCTTACAGTGTTAGTGCATAAAGCAATAATGAGAGGTGGACGAATAGTGAGTCTGTGAACCTCTCAAGACCCGGCTGGGAGTCCCAAGTATTTTTGCAGTCGTGGTGCTCAGCTCAGCATCTGACATTAATGGGCACCCATCTATTACTCTGCGATGGGAATATTCTTAAGGAGGTTAAAGGACCTGAGTATCTTCAATTGCAGATGTCAATACTGCGCAATTGTTTACTTAATCACCTCTCTTGGAGGCATAATTGGGAACATATACGGCAATTCTACCATCATGTCTTCAGTAGCAGGGCTAGAATGATTATGGAATCAGGTGGCTCAAGGTCAAATTGCATCTGGGCAGGTTCCTTAACCTTTCTTGGAGCAACTCTCCTTGCTGGGAAGTGGAGATAAGAGGATCAGCTGTCTCAGAGGACAGTTGTGAGGATTAAGTGAGATAATCCATGTAGAGTGTTTAGAAGGGTTGTCTGGTTCATAGAAGACATTCAATAAGTATCAGCTGTCACTGTTACTCATACTCTAAAATAAAAGTATAAAATCTATTGATAAATAATTACCGATTTTCTGTTACTGCTTATAACAAATCACCACTAACTTGGTAGTTTAAAAAAAGAAACTTATTCTTTCGTAGTCCAGGAGACCTGAAGTCCAAAATCAGTACCGCTAGGCTGAAACAAGCTGGTAGAAAGCCACAGTCTCTCAGAGGCGCTTGTGAGGAAACCTGTCCCATCCTCGCCTCTTTTGGCTTCTAGGGGCTACCAATAGTTCTTGGCTCGTGGCCACATTGATCCAATCTCCGCCTCTTCTGTGGTCACATTATCTCCTGCTCTTCCATGTGTTTGTGTCCATCTTCCTCTGCCTTCCTCTTATAAGGTCATATGATTGCATTTAGGGCCCACTGTGGTCATCTCCCAATTTCAAGATTACTAACTTAAGCACATCTGCAAAGTCCTTTTTCGCTGTACAAGGTCACCACCACAGACTCCAAAGATTAAGACCTAGATGTTTTGGGGAGACCATGATGTAGCCTACCACATCGACATTCGGTGCTTCAGAAATCAGAGGATTTACTTCCCCGGATGCATATTATGGGAATAGTTTGCTTGTGCCCTCCTTTCTCTCTCCCTCCCCTCCAACCCTCACTTACCTAGAAGACTGAGGTAGGCAGCTGCCAGCTCTTGTTAAGGGGCTCACTCAGGTCAGGCCCTGAATCTTTGTGAGGTTCTGGGGTTCTCTCATCTGTGCAGGAGATCAGGGATGGCTGTTGTATAAACCAGCCAACAAAGTCTATAAGATACCTGGTCTGTGGAAATGTTGGAGGGAGGAGGATATTGGGCAGAGGAGGAAAGAGAAGCAAAGAACTCCTTGACTATGTACTACTGGTCAGGCAGTGAGTCCGAGAATTCCACAGTTTCTCATTTCATCTTCACAATAGTTCTTTGAGGTTAGTATTAGCATTCCCATTTTGCAAACAAAAACTAATGTTCAAAGCATTAAAAAATACATTCTCAACACAGAGTTAAAAATGATAAAACCAGAAATAAACTTAACTTTGTCCAAACCCAGACACTATACTCTTTCTAGTATTTCAGAATGAATTAGCAGACCAACTAGATCATATGTAGTTGACTTTTTCCCTAGTAGCTACTCTTCTTCAAGAGCTGTTTTATTTTAACAGTGATGATCAAAACTCAGACTACTTCACCAAAATCGTAAGTCACTCCAAGGCTGTGGTTACGAAGACAGCTGACATGCTCCAGTTCCATCACAAACATGTTCCAAGAGGCCTGGTCGACACATTGCCTGACGCAGTTGGAATGGGAATGTGGCACCATAAGCCTGAGACCTTGTCCTCGCCACAGAGAGTGGGCGTCTTGGGCTTCCTGTGGGACATGGCATGCTTCTCATCAAGAATCATTGGTTAAATCGTGTTTGTTGATGGCAAGTGCTAACAGAAACACAGCTCGAGTATTGCTGCTGACATTCGTTAAATTTACCTTATGTCTTCAAATGTGCCCTTACAGACATGAGTTTCTAAATATATTGCTGAGAGATTTTTACAGAGAAGAAATGCCATTGGTGGAAGCTGGCTTATTTTGGAAGAACAGCATATCCTTTGTTTAAAGTGTCTACAAACATAGGGAAGTGTAGACAAGCAGGAAAAATATAACTCACTGCCCCAGGACTAAAACAACCGTTTCTGAGTATTTGAATTCCAAGCCCTCGACCTCATCTCCTTCTCCTTGACCTAATCTATAATTTCTGCCCTTGTTTGGTTTCTATATTTAAGCTGATCAGTTGATGTGTTTTTTAAAGCAATAGAGAAAATAAAATTTCCATTTTACCTAAAAAAAAAAAAAAAAAAAACAGTGAATAAGACAAAACAACTTTTAGATTTAGGCTTTTTTTTTTTAAGTGTACAGATTGTAGTAACACAAATTAGCCAATATCAAGACGATCTCAGATTCTTGCAATGAATTCATTCCCTTGCCGTTAAAGAAGTTTCCATCTGGTGAAGACACAAAATAGGATTTCATAATTTGCATATGCTTGGGGTAGATGGGGATTACTGAGTTTATTCATCCATGAAAATAAGCACTGATTTCCTTACCTATGGCTTTGCAGGGGCAGCAAAACCCTGGTGAAATAGGAGTGAATAGGAGCCCTGGTGAAATACCAGCTCCTGGGGGACATCCAACCCCTTCCAAATAAGAAAAACTAGAACAGGAGCAGAAACACAGAAATGGAGATCACATAGGGGGTTAGCAACAGGGGAGTGGGAGGAGGAGAGAGAGGGAAAAGGTACAGAGAATAAGTAGCATAGATAGTGGGTAGAAAATAGACAGGGGGAGGGCAGGAATAGTGTGGGAAATGTAGAAGCTAAAGAACTTGGACACATGGACATGAACTAAAGCGGGGAAATGTGGGTGGGAGGGGGTGTGCAGGGTGGGGGGAATGATGGGGGAGAAATGGGACAACTGTAATAGCATAATCGATAAAATATATTTAAAAAAACTGAAGGAAAAGGAAAGAGATCTGTTTTCTAGCTTGTTGGGAAGACAGATGATGTTTATAGACCCAGTGTCTGCCACACTCAAAGTCAAAATGCTTGGCTCACCAGACCCCCATGCCCACACTTGACCATTTGTTTTAATTTCTGGCCAGCCAGAATGGCCCCAGAGAAAGGCACGAAGTGCTAGCAGAGCCACCTTCATAGACCCCTACATGACATCAACTGTCAGGAAGACACAGTTGAACTTAAGTGTTAGCCTTACTGGATTTGTAGAGGCTCTGGAAAGGCTGAGTAGCACCACCCACAAGTGCGAGGGAGCTTCCCGTAAAAGGCCGACTTGGACCAATGCAACACAAGAGGTGAAGGGAAACCCAGGAGGTATATTGCTCACCCTTTTCTTCCTCTATGGGCGGCTCTGATACCCATGAGGTCTATATCTGCAAGATGAGCAACCAGCTGTGCGGGTCAAAAGCCATGGCTGGCTGGGCAATGCTCTGCTGTCCTTCCCTCTAGCTTTCCTAGAACTGCATCGCCCCCAATTATTAGCTTGTGAGATTTTCCTCAGGCTTTGTTTTCTGTGATAATAGTCATGCCTGTCCCAGGATTAGTTCCTAAGTCAGGGATGGCAGGGCTTTCACACTGGAACAGTCACAGGCGAGTCCCAAGGAAGGGACTGTTCTCTAGGTCTCCCTCTTTTTATCAGAAAGACAAAATCTCCAGGAAGTCCCAACGGACCTCCCCTCAGATCTCATTGGACAGACTGGCTTATATACCCCACTCCAAACTAATCATAAGTGAGGAGGTAGGAGTACCCAAACTGGTTTAAACCAATCACTATTCATCCCTTGGGCCTGGGGCAGCACCCCCCCTCCTCTTCTTAGAGCCCATTACCACCAGACAGGTGAACAGAATCAGAGTTTTGTGGGCACAGAAGTAGAGAATAGCATTGACTAGAAAACCAAAAGTGACAAAATTGAAAAGCGCTAAAAGTATTTTTTAAATACACTGTATGACAAACTCTAGGGATTAAAAAAATAAGTTCCTGTTCTTAAGGGTCTTAAAATCAAACCTAAAGAAACTATGACACAAATAAGCTTTATCGAAAGAAGGAAGCTTTATTCTAAAACTCTGTTTTCCCCTGTGAATTTGGATTCCCGCTCTTTGCAAGACAATCAAGGCGTTTCCCACTTAATTGACTGGTTCTGCAAAAATGTAAAAAAGAGGAAATGAATAACATGATCTTCCCATTAGAAATAAATTTCGGTGTATGAAATTCAGAGTTAAAGCTGCACTCCTGGTTGTTCTAGATTTAAGAAAAAGTCAGCATCTGCACTTTCTTTCTGTTTGGGTTCTGATGTGCACCTGCCAGACCAGGCATTCGAAGCCCTTGGCACCTGACCGCAGTGGGGACAGGGTGCCTAGCAGTAGGGGGTGACTTCGTCTTTCTTGATGGGACTGTTGACAGAAATGGTACAGGGTTTCAAAGAACTGTAAGCAGATGCAGGTGTTTGGGAATTCATAAACACACGTTTTCACTGACAAAGAACAGATCAGGGTTCCCGGAGGATCCGCCCCCATCCTTTCTTCTTCCTGTCTTTATGCCACTTCCCATTGCCTCTCTGTTCGAAAACTTGGTCTGGCTATTAGTTTTTCATGAAACCAAGATGTTTATCATATTGGATGGCAGACTCGGTTTTTTGCCACTTGTTATTTTTTTCCTCAGATTCAACTGGCAGCCCCTGCAGAATCTTTGCACAAAAATGACACCAAAGTTCTAGTGGCAAGAAGCAAATTCTACAGCTCATAACTCTGCCAGCAGGAGAAAGCACTGCAAGTGATTTTTCTTTTCCTTGAGGAAAAAAATAGAAAGGATAAAAAGTCTTAGCGAGAAAACACGGCCACAAAACAGAGCCATGGGCTTCAAAGGTTTCTGTAATTCTGAACACTTGGTTGACTTGCAGTGGCCCTTTGGCACCATGGTAGAAGACCTTGGACTTGGGGAACAGACTCCGTTTGCAAGACTAACTTTTGTAATTCCAAAGCTTCCGACATCAGCAGTGGAGAGAAACAGAGCAGACACTGAAGAAAGAATAAATAATGAAAAACATGTTGCAACATTCACTATCAAATTATATTTCCAATCTTTTCTTACATCCACAAATTCCTTGCAAATTGAAGTTATGCAATGTCATTCAATTATCTAGATGTCACTTAAGGGAAAAAAAAGGAAAACAACTTTGGTATAATTTGAAAAGTCTCCTTCCTGAAGACACAAAAACGCTAGAGTCTCTGTTGTCTAAAAGATTTCCCCTTGTTCCACTGTGGTTAATCATTTCTTTCCTTTCCTTTCCTTTAGCTCCAAACTCTCAAGAGATTTTACATTTTCTTAAATATTCTCTCCACTCCTTTCTCACAATGATTGTTCTGCCTCCAACAACTTGTTGTTTAAGCATTTCTTAAAATCCAAGGGCATCTTTTCAAATGATTGCCTCAAACTTTTTGAAATATCTGTTAGTCCTGTTCCACTCATCCTGCTCATAGGCCAAGATGCCATAGTCACCTGAAAACACTGTTTAACTTGGTTTCTCCTAAATTATCCAGGAGGCTCCTAAGGATTCAGCCTTCTTCTCCCTCTGACTGTCTCATCTACACCCATGACCACAAATGTCCACCATTTCTGTATATTAAATTTTACCTCTCATCTAAACAGCAGACACCTGTCAACCTCTAGTTAAATCAGCATGTAGAAACACCACAGCAATTCAAAAGGCTCCCTTTTTCAATCCTGTCCCTTCTCCTAATATACCTTGAATAGTGCCCCCACCCCCAAACCAGGATTAAAAGAAGAAATCTTTGCTCTTCCTTCTTTAGAATGACTAAGACCCAGTAATTGCTCAGTTCTCTCCCTTCTGTGCCTGTAGTTATTTCTCCAGCTAAGCTGCAGTTTTGATGGCTATGCTTAAGGTCCAGTTCCTGTGACGTCTGTTCTAGACCATTTTCAACAGACGTTTACCCTGTCTCTTCATGGTCTTCCGCTCATCCTTTCCCTGTCGGAGTTATTTTACTAACACGCAATCGTACGTCACTTCAGACTCAAATCCATCTACTCCTTCCCTATTTTCTACAGAACGAAGATCAGTATCCAGTTTAGCATTTAAGATCCTTCCTAATTAGGGTATCACCACACTTCACAACCTTAAACAATCTTGTGTAGAATGAATTGTTTTAGCAACCTAACAGGATTCACCACAGGGAAGCCACACATACACAATGAAAACAAAACAAACAAACAAAAAATATAAAAGGTAAGTTGTTTTTCTTTCTTTTTTAAAAGTTACATGGTGAAACTTCATTTTTTAACAACGATTGTATTGCCATCTGCTGGATAGGTTAGAGCACTGCGTTTGAAGCAAGTTCAAACATGTTAGGTTGGGTTTCAATTTTCAAAAATTCTCTCTAAATATCTTTTAATATCTAATCTACTAGCAGATGTTAGCGTTTTGTGTAAAAATTACTTTTGATTTAGAAGCACACAGTATTACAATTGACAAATCGGCATGACCTCTGTTGATATGAGACTGTGTCCTTTCACCTTTTGATGCTGAGAATATCCGGGCGAGCCCAAGAACGAAACGATTCGTGTTAATGGGGAAGTGATGTGTCTCATCGGGTGTCAGGTGACATTCAGAAAAACATTTGCTGATGCTCCTCAACAATTCCAATCTTTCTTAACCTGTGGGACTCCGAACTAGAATTACATTTCTCAGTGAAGCTTCCCCAGGCCAGGTCTCAGCCTCCCTGAATTTACACAACTTACTATTCGCACCTGCCTTTTGTTTAGAAAGCCAACCACACCGCATCGTACTGGCATGTAACGTCTCCCATGTTCGCCTCTTGATAGGCAGCCGTGGTTAAGAATCTGGTCTCTCACATCAACCTGTTTTCAAGCGTGAAGCTGCTACTCGGTAGCTGTTAATATTTCTGTTATCAGCTTCATCCCCTGTCAAAGAGAAATAAAATATTTACTTCACACTGTCATTAGAAAGATTAAATTAGCCAAAATGTAAAACTACTCAGAACAGTGCCTGCACTGCGGTAAGCGCTTAACAGTTATTGGCTTATACCAAGCGGATTGTCGCAGACAAGAATACTGCTAGACAATACTCCCAACCGACAGCAGTGAGTCCCACGTATGGTAGGCTTACAGCGAGTATTACTGAGTGACACACTTTTCAGCTAATTTAGAATAAATTAGATTTTTAATGCATACAGGTAACATTCATCAATGTTAAAATGTGATGAGTTAATAATCATGCCCGCAATCGAGATAGAGGAAATGTCCATCACCCTAATATGTTCTGTGCCCCTGTCCTATGTCCCCTTTTCCCACCCCAGCCCCTGGGGAACCCCAAGCCTTAGTAACAACCACTGATGTACTGTATTTCACTATAGCTTTCCTTCTCTAGAATTTTATATGAATGAAATCATACCAAGTGTTGTTTTCTGTGTGTGGCTTCTGTTACTTAGTGTAAGGATTTTAAGATCCATTTGCATTGTTTTGCATAACAATACTTCATTCTTTTTTTATTGCCTATTAGTAACTCCTGGAGCGGTAAACTCACACATGATTCTGTGCAGACAGACATTTTCACCTCCCTTGGCCAAATACCTAGAAAGTTGCTAGGTTGGATAGTAGGTAGATGTTTCAATATAAGAAAACTACCAAGTGGTTGTAGCATTTTATTTTTCAGTTAACAAGGATGAGTTCTGATTATCCTATAACCTTGCAAATACTTGACATATTCAATTTCATTGATTTTAGTTATCCGAAAAATTAACAATATTAAACATTTTAACCTGCATATTTGATATTCATATATCTTCCTGGCAAAATATCCATATATATTTTGCTTATTTTGTAATTTATCTTCTTACTGTTGAATTGTAGGTACAAGCCCTTTACCAGATGTGTTTTGCAAGTTTCCTTCCATCTTGGATTTTCATTTTCTTAATAGTTTCTTTTGAGGAGCAAAGTTTTTATTTTGATGAAGTCCAATTTATCATTTTTTTCTTTTTTTCTATCTATGAAATTTTTATGGAGAAATAAATAATTTAGGGAGAATTTAGGACAACAATATTTGGTCTTCAGATTCATTAATGATGTTTCTACACATTTCAGATTTCTTTAATGTTTTTTCTCAGCAACATTATGTAGATTTGTTGTGCATGGCTGGTACTTTTTTTTGTTAAATTCGTCTCCTAGTATATACCACTTTTTTAATGCTGTAGTGAATTGAATGGTACTTTTCTTATTTCTATTTAAATTGTTTATTGCTAACATATACAATTAAAACAAATTTTGCATATTGACCTTGTAGTCTGCAACATTGCTGAAAAAAGAAAAACTAAGTTCTAATAGCTTTTTGCAGATTCCTTAGGATTTTCTATGTACATGGTCATGTCTACAAACACACTTTGTTTCTTTCCAACCCACATGGCTTTCATTTTATTTTCTTACCCTATTCTACCGGTTAGCAGCTTGCCTTTTTCTTGATCTTAGGTAGAAAGTATCGAGCCATTCTCCATGAAGTATGTTAATTACAGGATTTTTGTAGATAACCTTTTACCAATTTGATGACAATATGTTCTACTTTCAGTTTGTTGAGATTTTTAATCTTAAAGTAGAGAAGGCAGAACGTACTTAGCTGGAATACAGCACAGTGGAGGAGTTGAATACCAAGCTCATATAGAGGGTCCTTCAATTGTTACAGGAAGAGGCTGAATTAAAAAGGAAGTGAAAAAGAGGGCAGGTGGGAAGAAACAGAAGATATTTCATGAATATGTGGCACAGCAGTGTGAGAAAGAGGAAGTTCAGGGGAAGAACTGGACAAAGTAATAGAGAAACAGAAGGAAAAAAATGAGTTAAGAAGGACAGGGAGCTGAGACTTGGAAAGGAGACAAGAAAACAACTTGTAAATGAGGTCCTATGCACAAGAAAAGATTCAAATTCAAGAAAGGTTGCAAAGAGAAGAGAGACTTCCAGCCAAGACGGAGGCGTAGGTAGATACACTGTGCCTCCTTGCACAACCCAAAGGACAACAAGAAATTTAAAAACAAAAAAACAACCAAAACTTCCAGAAAACCCAACTGTATGGAAGTCCAACAACCAAGGAATTAAAGAAGAAATATTCATCCAGACTAGTAGGAGGGGCAGAGATGGGCAGCCCGGGGCGGGGTTTGGGGGGAGAGGACACGCAGCAAGGGGGTGGCTAGAGAACCAGGTAAGGCCTAGGCTGGAGGACTGGAGCAGGCAAGGCAGTGACTTGTGGACTAGGCAAGGTGGCAGCTGGTGGACCGGGTTGTCCCACATTTGCATGGGGATAAATGAGGAGGAACAACTGGGGAGTGAGACAGACCACACAATCCAAGTTTCCAGTGAAGGGAAATAAAGCCTCAAAACCTCTGATTGAAAGAACTTGTGAGTGTTGAGGTGACAGGAGAGACAGCTTCACAAGAAAGTTCAATGGAGAGACCCACAGGGTCCTAGAACGTATACAAACCCACCCGCCCAGGAATCAGCACCAGAAGATCCCAATTTGCTTGTGGGTAGCAGAGGAAGTATCTGAAAGCAGGCCAAGAGCTAAGCAAGCGGTGTTATTCCCTCCCAGATCCCTCCCCCACACGCAGTACCACAACACGGCAACATGTGTTGTCCCTCCCTCGCAAGTACCTAAAGCTCTACTCTGTACTACATAACAGGGTCACCGAGACAAAAATAAAAAATAAAAAAAGGCTCATATGAAAGGACAGATCGAAACTCCAGAAAAAATACAACTAAGCAATGAAGAGATAGCCAATCTATCAGATGCACAGTTCAAAACATTAGTAATCAGGATGCTCACAGAAATGATTGGCATCAACTATTTGGTCACAAAACAGAGGGAAAAGTGAAGGCTATGAAAAGTGAAATAAAGGAAAATGTACAGAGAACCAGCAGTAACAGGAAGAAAACAGGGACTGAAATCAACGGTTTGAACTGGAAGGAAGAAATACACATTCAACCACATCAGGATGAAGAAACAAGAATTCAGAAATATGAGGAGAGGCTTAGGAACCTATGGGACAACTTTAAATGTTCCAACATCTGAATCATAGGGGGCCAGAAGGAGAAGAGGAAGAACAAGAAATTGAAAACTTATTTGAAAAAATAATGAAGGAGAACTTCCCTAATCTGGCAAAAGAAATAGATTTTCAGGAAGCCCAGGAAGCTCAGAATCCCAAAAGAAGTTGTACACAGAGGAACACACCAAGGCACATCATAATTACATTACCCAAGATGAAAGATAAGGAATCTTAAAAGCAGCAAGAGAAAAGGAGGCAGTTACCTACAAAGGAGTTTCCATTAGATCATCAGCTGATTTCTCAAAAGAAAGCTTACAGGCAAAAGCAGCTGGAAAGAAATATTCCAAGTCATGAAAGACAAGGACCTACATCCAAGATTATGCTATCCAGCAAAGCTTTCATTTAGAATGGAAGAGCAGATAAAGTGCTTCTGAAATAAAGTCAAGTAAAAGGAGTTCATCATCACCAAGCCCTTATTATATGAAGTGTTAAAGGGACTTACCTAAGAAAAAGAAAAAGATCAAAAGTATGAACGGTAAAATGACAACCTCACAACTATCAACAACCGAATCTAAAAAACAAAAACAAACTAAGCAAACAATTAGAACAGTAACAGAATTACAGAAATGGAGATCACATGGAGGGTTGTTAGTGGGGAGGGTGAGGGGGTAGAATGGAGAAAAGGTACAGGGAATAAAAAACATAACTAGTAGGTACAAAATAGAGCGGGGGGAAGGTTAAGAATAGTATAGGAAATGCAGAAGCCAAAGAACTTATATATACAACCCATGGACATGAACTAAGGGGGAGGGGGGACTGAGGGTGGGAGGGGGAGTGCAGGGTGGAAGGGAATAAAGGGGAGAAAAAATGGGACAACCGTAACAGCATAATCAATAAAATATATTTTAAAAAAAGAAAGTTTGCAAAGAAAATCAAAACAATGGGAAGGATGAGCTATGGAACAGGATCATACATTTAAGGTCATAAAGAACTTTACAGTGAGTAGGAGAACTTTCGAGAGATGCTGAGATCTAGCCCAAGGGTACAGGAGGCAACTGTGGATGCAAATACCTTACTGGCAGCAGGCCCCGGCAGCAGAGAGGGAAAGAGGCTGCCGTGAATTTGAAGCAGAGATGGCAGCCGGCAGGAGCAGCCAGGACAAGATGCAAGAGTCCTGGACCCCCCATCTCAGGTGTCTCCTAGAAACTTGCATCCCTGACAAAGAGCATGCCTTCCGTGAGCTCCAGCATCCTCTCGTAAACACTGGCACACTTGTTTTTAGTCTTTTAATATGTTTGGCTACAATATACTTGTATGTCCGTGCTTTTTAAAAAAAGTACAGCGCTCTACATAAAATACCTGTGGAGAGGGCATCTTTGATGTGATCACCGTGCTCCAGGTGCACCAGCTGTTCAGCATATTATTAGGGAGATTCCTTAAAACTGCCAGATCTCCTAACGGGCAGGTACAAGTTAGCCGACAGAAGAGAAACTATACTTTACTGTCCCAGGACGCTGGTGGCAACAGGCCGACCAGCCGTGGTGGTCGAATCAGCGGATAGGAAGTCACCAGGTTCCTGGGCTTCTCCCAGAGACGCAGAAGGTTAGCACCTGAGCGGAACATCTTGGCTCATCAAGCGAGGCCTCTGCCGGGCAACTGCGGACTGAGCCAGCCCGTCTGAGGGTCACCGAGGTGACAGGCCTGGGCAGCTGGCGGACATCCTCGAGCATCTGCGGTATTACTGGAGTTTGCCCCAGGGTCCTTCAAAGGTGTGAGTCTCTTCTCAGGTCTTTCCAGTTCCTGTCCCAGCTGCTCCCACGCTGTCTCCAGGAGCACCTGGTCTCTGCTTTGCGGCCGGGGCGGGGGGGGGGTCACTCCTCATCCTGCCTCCAGAGTCGGCTAACGTTCCCCTCCCCCCTCTCGCCCCGTAGTTATACAAACCAACTCCCCAAAGTCCCAGTGGGGGCCCTGGGAGGTGAAAGGGGTCGAGCGCCTATGCTGAGCCTAGTGTCTTCTCAGCGTCCTTGGGAAACCGTTTACTAGGTTTCCATTATGATTGTTAAGCAGTTTTCCTCCCCCCCCCCATACATCATACATTCTTTAAGAATAGAAACTTTATCTTTTAATTGTCTCTTATCTCCACTCTCCTTATCATGGCATTCGGATTAAATTTGAAATTCCGTAAACATCTGCTCCCAGAATTCACGTTACGTCAACTTTCCAGACAATTCCAAGTCATACCTCTAGATGGGGCACCTGATACATTTCTCCTGCCTGAGAAAAGCAAACAAGGATTCCGTGGGGTGGCTCTGACAGCTCCGAGCCTGAATTTCGTTTGCTTTTCATATTAGGAAAGGTCTAAGTCAGTTAAAAGAGGTGGGTCAAAACAATCTCACTTAAGACTTAAGAAGTTGTTTCTATGGGTAAGGGAGGAAATGAGTAACTCTCCAGCCACACTCATAGCATTAGCAAAATGAAATGTTTATTTCAAACAGGAAAAAAATAAAATAAAGATGTCAGGGAAAAAGAATTGTGCTAAAAAGAAATAGTTCCTCTGTCCATAGTTTATTGTTTGAGGTTTTGATTTAAAATTAGTCTCAGAGGTTATTTGTGAAATGCTATGAGGAAAAAAAGTCAGCCCCCGCCCGCCTCCGCGATGGGCTGGAAAATGTATTTGCCAAGCTTCATTGACCTTGGCTGTCCATCCTGTTCCACTAAAATGAGCAAGTTATGTTCTCTAAAAGTAAATGCCTAAAACTCTTTCCATGGATGCTAATAGATGAGATGGAACTGCCCTCTGCAACCACCAGTCAAGTGTTAAAGGTCAGAGTTCACGCTTGCTTTGTTAACATGTAATCCGGTGCCTTGCTCAATCCAGCATGTCGCTGGTTCATCTTTAACACTGTCCTGGGAGGAAGGTAGAAGAAAGAATCCAGAGGGAATCTTAATAAAAATCTCCTCCATCCGACAGTGAAAAGAAACCCAGAGAACTTAGATACCTCTTTCATTTGAGAGGAAAGACGTGACTTGGATTAATAAAAGCACCAAAGGGTGCTTTTGGGTTAGCTAACCAAATAAATGGTATTCGATTCTGTAAAAGGAGCCAGCTGGGAGACACACACTGACCTCTGGACAGAAGGGGTTCCCACCTGGTGCACCTCTGATTCCCCAGAGTTCACTGACACAGAGGTTGCCCATGGGTCTTTCCCCAGAGGTCTGCTCCACGCGCTGACCCAGAACAGGAGCTCACAGTCTCTGGCAACCACACTAGTTAGGAAGCCACAACAATCTGGCTGGTTTAAATGAGCATTTTTGTCTGGCTGTGCTAAGAGCAGACACCGTTGCCTCTGGAATCCCACTATACAGTTGCTCGTTCATGTGTCCTTTCTTGAGAAGGACAGGAGGGGCTGGCAGGTCATCTGAGCTCCCTACATTACAGGAGGGTCACAGGAATCTGCCAGAACTGTGATTCGTTTGTTCACGCCAAAGGAGATTCTTGGAACACGGTCAAAAGCAGCTAGGCCTACTCAACAAAGACTTAAAAAAGCAAAACTATGAAGGCTCAGGAGATAAAGTGTATCATGGAATTTGGGGCTGTTTATACCCTCACATCAGCAGTACCGTACACTGACAATCCGACTGGAGCCGGCAGAGAATTCTGGAAACAGTCCAACCTGGGTGTCTTCTCGGGTGATTGGCACGGATGGTGTTCTTTTCTCTCATCAGGGTGCAGGCCACTGGTGGCACAGGCAAGGGAGGAAAACAGAGCCGATATTCCCCAGTACCTTGCAAATGCCCTCATTCTGCTCCAGGCATAACTCTGGCCAATTCCGACAAAAGCATCTTCTTCCCCAAGTCCATAGACAAAATAGTACATTACGTATTGAGAGTGTGCCTGCAATAGTCACTTGACATACATTATCTCCACTAATCTTTACAGTAATCCTATGGAGCACTAGTATTCTTACCCCCATTTTATTGATGAGAAAACTGAGGCCAGGGAAGATAAGTATCCAAGGTCTCACAGGTAATAAGAAGTAAAGTTCAAATTTAAACTCAGTTAGTTTGACCTCAAAACCCCAAGGCAAAGTTGCCCCAGAGTTATCCCCCACACATATAGGTGCTAGATAGAAGTGTTATCCTAACTGTCTCAGACATTCCCCCCAAAAAATGTGTACATGTCACAGAAGCAGATGTGTAAGGAGCACAGAGAACAAGGTGATTCACTTTGGATTTAGGCACCCGTCAAGGAGACGCCTGCAGGAGATGAGGAAAAAGAATGCGATGTTTGCCGGCCACCTAGGCCTGGGAAAGGGACACCCGTGCACCGTCTGGACAGCACTGCTCGGCAGGGCGAGTTCGTGTCACTGGGTGGTCCAGTTGGAGTGTCAGCTGCAGGTGAGGCCGTGAGGCCCGCCAGCAAGCCTCAGATCTGATCAAACGGGGCCTTTGGCAGAATGTGTTGTCACGAGTTTGGAGTTTTATCCGACAGATCGTGTTGAGTCACTGAAAGACTCAAGGCCCTGGAGGTGTGTGTGAGGATGCGGGTGGCCTGATTAGGTTACTGCAGCAAAGGTAACTGCGTTGTTTCCCACCGTAGGATCGTTCCACTCAATCTGGGCGCCCAGCACGCAGTTAGGGCCGTCTCCGAGGACCCCGCGCAGCATTACGTGGAGTGAAGACGGCGCCGTTAGCAGCCTCGCACGTTCCTCCCCAGGCACTGAACCCGGAGGTGGAGGCCCCGCTCCTGCTCTCCTGCTGCTGCTCTCCTTCCTCCACCTGACTTCCGGTAACTCAGAACGACTAGTAGTGTCCTTTTTTTCACACTACTTATCTGCGATGCAATCAAAATGTATTTCCTAGTATGTACATGTGCAGGCCAGGGTTTCATTGGAGGGTTGACTTTCCTGGTGCACGTGGGTGATGACGTTGGAAACCATCACACTGACTCTAAATAGGGAACTGAAGTCTCTTCACTACAACAGGTCAATGTTGTGTGTTTCGCATGAGCAAACATACATGTATGTATACACATATATGTAGATGCAGACGTATCTGTGCATACACAGACATAAATACACATGCATATTCATTTTACTTTAACATTTATTCTTACAAGTTAAAAGAATATACTCTCCTAATGTCTTGAATTTTGTGTTTACAAGTTGGCAATACCCAATTGATAGAGTTGTTACAAGGCCTAAATGACATGACATATTATGTACCTAACACAGCCTGACCCAAAGCAGGCTTATACGTCCACCTCCCTCACCTCTAGGTGACTAAGGAATCCCGTATTGTATTTCTCTGGACAGTGTCAGGCAAAATAATAATAAAAAAAAGAGTAGATTTCTTTTTTGACTTTTGCAATAACAAAACTCAGAAACAGCTGGACCCAGGGCCTCAGGTGGATCCACTCTCTCCTTCTCTTTCCCCTCTGACCACTCACCTCTCCTTTCTTCCCTCCTTCCTCTTCCTTTCTTTGTGTTGGCCTGATGCTCAGAAGGCTTCTCCCCAGGAGGGACAAGGACAGCCGCCAGCAACTCTAGACTTGAACGTTACCAACTGAGCAATCTCAAAAGGAGAGAACAATGTCCCAAAAGGCTGGCATGACCTAAAAACCATGAAAAGTCTAAGAATCATTAGCAAATTATTTTTACAATCTCTTTGTGTCAAATGGGTGCGTTGTGCTTAAAATGCTGGGTGGGACTCTGGTGCTTTTAAACACGGAAAAATAAATACCCTGGCGGATGTTCAAACAGAGACAATTACTCAGACCAAAGGTGTGAAGAGGACACCATATTGGGTCATAAAACAAAGATTAGATTCCAGCCTAGAAAAATGAGGGCTTCAAGCTTGCACATAGCATGCCTTTCTAGAGGACAATAAACTATAGAAAATCCAATGACTAGTTTCCTTATAAGGACAGACACCCCCTGGGGGAAGAAACTTCTGCGAAGCCAAAGGCAGAAGTTGGGAGCGAAGTGGCTACAAGCTGCAGACCTTCGTGAATAGGGAAGAGGCATGAGGCAGCTTCCCTGTCCAGGCCTGCAGAACAGTGACAGATAAGCGATCTGCTGTGTAAACACCCCAGTTTGCGGTGCTTTGTTACAGCGGCCATCTTTTGCAACCTGTACAGAAGGGCAGCTATCATGCGGAGAGCTCCACCTGTCTTATCTATCAAATGGGGATAATGATGTTCCTCCTGCCAACCTCCAGAAGTCTATGAAAATTAAATCAAACCTTTTAAATTATACTGGGTATTCCAAAGTGCGTTCGGTCAAACTTGAGGGGATGTAAGGATGGGTTCTTTGATGAAGTAAGTTTGGAAAGTCTTACATGTCTGACTTTTCTGCAGAAGACTCATAGCACAGGTTATTCTATAGAAGGCAAGACGATTTGTAATTTGGAATCTATTTAGCCTTATTTAACCCAGTCTCCAAATTTTTTGACCGTGAAATATGTCCTTTGAGAAACTACAATTAGTATCTCACGGAAGCTTGCACTGTTTTGGAGTACAGTCTGGGAAACCCTGGACCGAACCATTGGAAGATGCTCTGTCTTCTGCCTGCATACACTTGGAATGATTCGGCAGGAGAAATGGAGAGTGAGCAAAACCTGCAGGAACCATCCACACATCCTCGTGGCAGCTCTCCTGGTTTTGCCCACATGACTTCTGCTGAAGGGAATTGGAAGATGTGTAAATGAAGCAACAGGCTTTTTTTTTTTTTAAATGCACATTCCACCCCCACATCCAGGAAGATTAGAACTTTCTCTCACTCCAGCAGGATGGCAGGAAGACAATGAACATCTACTAAGACTCCTCCGTGTTCTGGATCACAAATGTGATTTAATTGCGTTGAGATCTTTGTGGTTTTAACATTTGTCTCCTAAAACTTGCATGTGAAAAATTATATTTAAATATGAGCATATATTTCCTTTAATACCAAAAATAATTCGACATCACATTATTTATTAACACTTTCATTAGCAATAGAATCTGAAATAAGGATTTAAGATGTCCCAGATCATGTATATTTTATATTAAAAAGATCCTTTCAGGACTTTTATCTTAGTGGACCATCAACTGTTAACTATCCTCACAGCTCAAAGTGACAAGCTGGTTCATTCCTTGTCCTTGCTGTGGAAACAGAGCAATGAATGCAGCAGACACAGCCCCTGACTTCTTGGAGCTTATATTCTAGAGGAAGGAGATTAAGCACAAAAAAAGGAGTAAAAATACGAATGAGAATAATACGATAATAATATTATGGACAAAAACTAAACGGGAAAGTAGAATCGACAGTGAGGTGAGTGTGTTATTTCATGTGCATGGTCAGGGAAGGCCTCCCATAGCAGGAACTTCCAGCAGAACCTGATGGAAGTGTAGGATCAGTCAGGATCCCTTACCAGAGAAATGAGAGTACCAGGAGGACACAGCAAACGCAAACAAACTGCCTGCGGTGGGATAATACTTACTATATCCATGGAACAGCAAGCAAGGAAACCTAGTGTGGCTTACACAGAGTAATTACGGGGTAGAAAACTAAGAGATGAAATCAGGTCACTGAGAGTGGACATGAGGTTACCGATTGTGTCCTCTTCAGCGGTTTCACAGGACGTTGGCAAGACTTTGATTTGGACTTGGAGTGAGTTGAAAAGCCATATAGGGGTTTGAGCAGAGAAGTGGTATGATATGACTTGTATCTACATATCTTATCCATGTGGAGGATATGATGATGGTATGTGAGAGGAGAGAACCACAGAAGCAGGAAGACCAATTAGGGGCCGTTGATTCAAATTATTCCAGCTAAGAGATGATGGTGGTTCAGACCAGGGCGATAGATGCCGAGGTGGTGGGAAGTGCAGATGTGTTTTGAAGACACCTGACGGGACTGGCTGGTGGATATAGTATGTGAGGTGTGAGAGAAAGAGAGGAGTCAAGGCAGAATGTGAGGTGTAAACCTAAGCATCTGGAAAGATGAAGGCCCATTAGACAAGATGAAATGGCAGGGTAGGAACATGGTCTTGTTGGAGGGGGAGAGGGAGGGGGCAGGCAGGCAGGTAGAGAAGGGAGAATCCAGGGAAAGTTTGAGACAAATTAAGGTTAAGATGCCTTGTAACATCCAAATGGAGATGGTAAGTAGTCAGGTGGATACACTAAGGTGGTGTTCAGGGTGGAGTCTGGGCTTCGTGTCACCTGTTTGAAAATGAAACCTAAATCCATGAGACTAGATGAGATTACTCTAGAATTGAGAAGAGTAAAGGGTGAGAGACTGAGTGTTGGGATCCATCAGTGTGCAGAAGACCGTTTCAATACATGAGGTTCAAGGAAGGTTAGTACTTTGGTTCAAGTAGCATGGTTGGAAAGTTAGCAAGCCAGGGTACTTTATCACAGCCACTGAAGTTCTTCCTCACGTAGCATATTTATATTCTTGTCATGAGGAGACAGTTCAGCAGGGAATCTGGAGACACTGCTATTTTTTTTTTCCTGGTAATAGGGTACATGTGAAGGGACTCTACTGAGCACTGGTGAATTGGAGAGAACCAAGATTTTAATCCCATTGATTCTACTAGGTACGTAAAACCAGATAATCTTTTGATTTCTTGGGATACAGAAGAAAAAGCTATAAATTACAGATCATAAATACTTACAGCCTGCTCTGTTGAATATATGCAATCGTCGATTGAGTGATACTGTCCCAGGCATTTTGCTTCATTTCTATGCGGAATACTTCCCCTGCGTCTTCATAGCTACTCTCCCTCCCGCCCCCACCAGCCCCCACCACTGCTCTGTGCCTAGAGATACTCATCAGAATGGATTGCGCATCAGAGGGCTGTCTTATCCTATCTCGAAAAGCTATCATTCTAGATGCCATCCTCACCCTCTCCACTCATCCCTCCCAGGGCCAGAGGGATGGGGTGGGGAGGGGGCAGAGGCCATCTGTTGCAGCCTAAGGACACAAGACTAGCCTTTGTGCTGCCTTGCTTTTATAACCTACCTGTAATTGTGCAAACTGTCCCTTTCTTAAACTCTCTTCAAATGACCCCATTTGCGCACGTCATCTTTTTCCTTTGGGAACCTGGAGTAATGTAGCTTTAGAATGTTGTCTGATTAGGATTAGCCTTCTCTTCTTTTGCATGTCACTGTGACGTAGGCATAATCCCCATTTTACAAACAAGAAAAGAGAGGTCATTTGCCTGAATTCACAGAAAGGGGTAGAGTTAGGATCTAAACCCTGGGTTTTCTGACTCCAAAGCTTATACTCAAACATTTCACTATATTTTGATGCAAAAGCAATTCTAATTGATAATAATTACAAAATCATAACAGTTATGAAGCCACAATTAAATCAATGCATGATGTATTAAAATAATTTTTAAAAAATAACTGCTTATTATACGTCAGCATTTCATAAGCATTGGCTCCTTTGATGCTTACTCTAACCCCATGATTAGTACCATGTTGGAGATGAAGAAAGTGAGGCTAATTTTCTGACCAGCATTTCCAAAGGAAAGAACTTTCACAGAAAAGCTATCAAAGATCAAACAGCTGCTGCCCAGGGAGAAAGATGACAACATACCCATTGCAAACAAGTTAATAACTTTCTAATAATGTTTCTTCTTCACCGTTCCTCCCTGTCTATTCCACCTGCCAGGGCTTGGCTCATCCTCCTCCACCTGTGCTCGGCTCTGCTCCCTCTGACAGTCCTGCTCTTTTTTCTCACTCCCAGGACCCCTCGTTGCCCCGTTGTCTGAGCTTCTCTCAATTTTACAAACACTAATGTTCTAGTCCAAGAATATGACCCAAACTGCACGTCTAATTTGGATTGTGGGTGAGTGTCCCTTTAGCATAATCTAACCTCTTAAGAGAGTTGTTAAAATTATCTACCACCTACTTACCTATCATTCTCTGTCTAGGTGTGTGTGCATATCTATGGATGTCTTTTTCATTACGTCAGTGGTTAGTTTCCAGAACAATGCAGATGTGAGATTTAACTTTCAAGCTAACGGATTATTCTGCAATAATCCTATGGAGGCTGTCTGAAGGTGAGAAGGAGAGAGAGAGGGTTTAAATAATTTCTCGATATCACAATCCATGAAAGGCAGAGGTGGGCCGCAGCTGCTCCAATGCCTGCGTTGACTTCTGTGTCATATAGCAGTGAGAATGCTATAAGCACAGAAATGTTTTTTCTCGTTGACAAGGAAGGGGAAAAAAATGGCCATTTAATATATGAGTTAGATTAGTTTAAGCATTTCAAACAGACGATACTTCTTTGCCAGGAATGCAATAAAACTGACAAGGACTTCCCAAACGTCCGAGTGCGCTGCACATTCATTTGCTCCTGTGGTGAGTACTGACAGCAAGCAGAAGCAGACCTGGGCTTAGTCGTCAGGCTCCTCGATGCATTTGACAATCAAGGGACCTGCCAGTTACTAATCAACACACCAAGCTTTTCTGAGGACCTGTCCTGTGCCCAGCAGCTAAGCTAGCAAACCTTGTGTGGGATGTAAGTAGGAACACATGTTCTCAGTCTCTGCCCTGCCTCTAAGAAATGTATAGCGGGAGTCCAGACAGAACATATAAACACTCATTCACTATGTAAGATAGAGCATACTTGCGCACCGAATTGCAGATGTGAGCTACTAGTAGCAAAAGGGAGAAAGGGGCCAGAGTGGTCCTGGGACTGTCCACAAGGAAGTAGGCTGATAGCCTTGTTGATCCAGAGGTGACACCTCCCTTTCTGGCTCTGGGATCTTAATCACTAGCTGTTAATCATTAGATATCAATCCTTCCGTCCAGCATTCTTTTGAAATAAATTTTAACTAAAAAAAAAAGGTTCCTTTGTAAAGGTAATCATTGCTTTAAATAATTTTCTCCACTGAGAACAGAGGGTCATGCCATCTCAGGTGCCTGAAGGAGGTTAACCAGAGCAGCTCCCTCCCACGAGCATCTTCCACAGCTCGCACTGGCCTCTGCCATGCCTGCAGGAGAGTTCTCAGAGCCCCAGCTTTGTTGGGACTGCTCAGCAATCCCGGGTCCTCAGGCTTTCAGGGAAGCACACCAGGTTGCCCTGCAAGCCTCCTCCTCAGTCGCCCACACAGCTACGGGTTTAGTCCCTCCCCGGGATACAGGGCAGGTAGTAGGAAATCATCGGTCCGCAGTTGTTGTGAGTCCAGGACTTCCAGACTCTAATCCTGCCTAGTGTGGGGCCCATCGGGGGAAACTAGCCTATGTGATTCACCGCGGAGGGTTCCTTAGAGTCCTGTGTCACAAACACAAGCCCTCACCAGGCCACCGGTGGGGAAACGATGGTGAAGGAGAACAGAGACTATAGTTGACCTTCGTACAAAGTGAGTTGTATGTGGATTTTTTCAATAAATACTATGAATGTATTTTCTCTGCCTTATGATTTCCTTACTGTTTTCTTTTCTCTAGCTTACCTTATTATAATAATACAGTATATAATGTGAAGTTTTGAAAGGCAGGGGCCTACATCCAAAATTGCTGTATCCAGCAAAGCTGTCATTTAGAATGGAAGGGAAGATAAAATGTTTCTCAGATAAGGTCAAGTTCAAGGAGTTCATCAACACCAAGCTCTTATTATATGAAATGTTAAAGGGACTTACCTAAGAAAAAGAAGATCAAAAATATGACAGTGAAAAGACAGCAAACTCGCAGCTATTAAGAACCACACCTAAAACAAAAGCAAACTAAGCAAACAACTCGAACAGGAACAGAACCACAGAAATGGAGATCATATGGAGGGTTAGCAACAGGGGAGTGGGAGGAGGAGAGAGGGGGAAAAGGTACAAAGAATAAGTAGCATAGATGGTAGGTAGAAAATAGACAGGGGGAGGGCAAGAATAATGTGGGAAATGTAGAAGCTAAAGAACATAGGACACATGGACATGAACTAAAGGGGGAGAATGTGGGTGGGAGGGGGTGTGCAGGGTGGAGGGGAATGATGGGGGGAGAAATAGGACAACTGTAATAGCATAATCAATAAAACATATTAAATTAAAAAATACTAAACAAAAAAATAACAACAACTCAAACATACAAAATTATGTTAATCGGCCATTTATGTTAGCAGTAAATCTCTCCAGTAGGCTATTGGTAGTTAAGTTTTGAGGGAGTCAAAAGTTACATGCAGATTTTTTATCACATGGGGAGTCAGTACCCCTAACCCTCACATTGTTCAAGGGTCAACAGTATTTTGTTTTTCTAGTGTTGCTTCTGAATCTTTTTCTGTCTACTCATCATGAGTTTTGTGCTCACCTAACAAGGGGCAGAGTCACCCTGACAGTTCTTCCAGGTGCCTGACCAGGAAATCTGAACGTGTCTGAGAATGTTCAAAACACCCACCAGGCTGGGGGTGGGCTGGCAAAGGAGTAGCACTCATTTCTCTGTGTTGGCCAGGTGATATTACGTTCACAGAGCGTTAGTACATTTGTAGGCAAAAATCAGTGTGGAAAAGGTAAGGGGACCTTTGGGCTCTTGTTTTCAAACGCAGAACAATAACCTAGTGGCTGGCAGTCAAGGTTCAAAAGGCCAAGAGCGTAATTCGTCTGTTAGAGTCCCAGTGGTTCAAGGTTTAGGGATTTAAGGGATGGTATTAAAATGTCATAAACATCGCAATCCGCAGAATAACGTTTTTAGAGCTATTTGCTTTTGTTTTCTTGTTTTTAAAGAAAAGAGGCCTTTGCCTTTATGAGCTTCTTCATAGGGATTCCATTTTAGAAGCTTGGGCTTTAAAGAAGTAAATAAACCAAATTCCAAGGCACATTGAGGTCTCGGCAAGAGGTGGCATTTAGAAGCGGATTGCCTCAGAAGTAAGCAGGGAATCGGGGTGGTGGCCCCTAACAGTCACTCGTTGTCACACGGAGGAGGCAGCAGCGCCTACGGCGTGACTGTTGAAAACTGTGGGGCACACGGCCTTCCCTGAAATCAACCCTCCGTGCTTCGCTCTTGTTTTAAAAGTCACTCCTTGTTTTAAAGCAGAGATTTTCCAAGGGCGCTTCTCAAACCCCAGGCCTCCTCATCAGCACCACGGGGCTGTGGAAGCAGCCAGATGGGTGGCTTCTGGGACCCCGCTCGGAATTCACCCCCGCTTTATGTATTTATGTGTTGGTTTGAAACATGGACTAACAAATGGATTGAAATATTTAGTCGTAAAAGGGGTTTTACTAAAAAAGTAAAAACAAGAAGACGAAAACCAGACCACCCACAGGCTGAGAACAATACTGAGTGAAGGTGTCACTTCCCAGTGGCCTTGGGGAAGAACACCGCAGTAACGCGTCCGGTCCACGGGAGTCACTGCAGCTTGCTCCACAAAGCGCAGACTCTAAGGATGGAAGCTCAAATCTCGGATAGAACAGGGAGGGGTGGGGAGGTGGGCCGAGGAGGATGAAGGAAGGCGGGGTCCCAGGAGAGTGACACATTTTAGGCAGTTGGTAGAGTAGGTGGGTAAGAACGTGGACATTTGCACAGAAGATTCTAAAAGGGGCAGAGAACGTTGAAAAGAGATGATACATCACATTAAGTGGCAGATCCAAGGGAAATGCCCTGTGAACAATGTCAGAAATCAAGTGAGCAGAGAGGCCTACAATCAACAGGTGCATTTCCAAGGAAATTTCATAGAACCAGTTACATGACTTTGGGCCTCTCACCAACTTCAAGGATTAAAAAGAGTCTGCGAACAGGAAATTAAAACAGAGATTTAGGAGAAAGCTTTAGATAGAGAAAGCTGTACTGCGAGTTCTACCCTCCACCCCACGGGGAGCGAGGGGTCTCTTTTTGTAAAGTAAGAATGACCAGCAGTGTCACGTACATGCCTGCTCGTTTTCTTCCTCAGGGGGAAAAGCTTTTCCAATGATTTACTTTGAAAGTGGAAATGAGGGGAAAATGCCTTTTAATTATAGGCTCTTTAACTAGGTTTGTTTATTGCACCAGTAAAAGTGCTTACAGGATAGTCGATTCCAGCCCCATGACGATGTCTGGAGCAGGTCTCGACCCCGACCTAAAAAGTGGAATCCCGTATGCCGTGGCCGGGGAAACAGTGGTCAGTGAAAGAAACCACGGACCGTTTGGAAGGTTAGTTACACAGGTGCTTGTTTTGGGTCTTTCAGAGTTTCCTTGCAGGTAGTACTCAACCCGGCAGGACTTTCAGTCCCACTACATGCCAGACTCTCCGTGACCCCACTTGGCTTCTGTAAAGTGGACCCACAGAGAAAGGGAAGAGAAAGGCTGTTGACTTATAGGGAAATAAGAGGCAACGGTTCATGCACCCTAACCCTGAAAATCCTTCTGGTTTCTTTACTTGTTTGGGGAGTGAAGGGGAATCATTTGTCTCCTTTCAAAATATTGGCTGTCTATCTACATCGGTCCTTACTGGCTTCTTTCAGCAAGATCCTTCGTAGCTTCTTGCTAATGGGAAACATAGTCACAGACCAAGAAAGAAAAAGATTAATCTCTTAGGAAAAGCAGATAGAGATTTACAATACCAAGAGAATAGGTAAAATGTAACAGCGCATCATCTAGTAGATGGAGCGGGAAGTAGGCCTGGAATGATGCTCAGGAATTACAGGAAAAGGCACGTGACCGCCGTATTTCCCTGGGGTTTTAGGAAGTGCTTCTAATGAGCGGTTTTATTCATAAAACATTTCTGGATATTTTATCAGAACAGTACAGAGTAATCCCCTAGGAAAAAAAAATACAGTTCTGTTTCTTGATCCACAGGTGGGGGAAGAGCTTGTGTGTCATGAAAACTGGAGGGAGGATCATGCTTTTTTTGGATCCAATAAAAACAGTGACATTGATCACTGTCATCTCAGATTTTCGCCTTCTCATGGGCAACACTAAGGTGCATTTATTCATTCACATGCTTAATAAGTGTCAGTGGTTAAGTCACACGATGGTTTAGAGCTCAGCCTCTGTCCCATTACTGGCTGAGTGGTGGTAACAAAGTCACTTAATCTCTCTAGGCCTTAGTTTCCTTACTTGAAAGCAGGAATGACAATGGTCCTGACCTCATAGAATGTTTGGGAACATTTAACAAACTAATAATGCAGATGTGGTGGCCTTGAGAAAGAGCTGCTCAGATTTCGCGCTGCAGGAACATACTCAACAATACCAGCTCCTGTCTTTTTGGGTCTACCTTCATCTTTTCCTACAGGGCCTCCCCCAGCCAGTGACCGAGCACAGCGGAGGGACCAATGCCAGTCATTCTTGTGAGATAAGGGACCCCCACCCTGCAAAAGATGACTTTAGTTTGAAGACTCGCATTGGCTTGGAGGAACATTTCTGGGAATTGCACTCAGCTTGAGACTCTTCCTACCCAATCCTTCCTCCCCACCCCCTCCTTCAGCACGTGTCAGACGGTTGTTGTGGTATGAAGGCTCCGTCAGCTTTCCGCCACCCCCTCCCCTTTATTCTTTGCAGAGTTTTCACCCACAGTTAACCTTTTTCATTTTATCCCACCTGAGTATATACAAACTAATGCAGTTGGTAAAAAACCAGCACCTGGTATCTAGCATGTGCTCAATAAGTGGCACTTTTTTATTGTTAACAAATATATAGAGCGACACGTAGCATAAACATAGAATTCCAAGGAAGGAAACAGCATTTCAAACCAAGACATTCACGAAGATTTCATATGTGAGATAGATTTTGAGCTAGCTGGAAGAATCTGGAAAGTGAGGTTTGCTGAAGATCAGGGACAAGCAATTGGAGCTTGGAGAATAATACCTGCAGAGCACAGTGACTGGGGAATGGAGATGCTTCTAGAGCGCCCAGGGCGTGGGCTGCCATGTGCCATATAAGTCTGGAAACGCAGGTTGGGGCTCAAGGGTGGAGAGGGATCCATACTAGTCAATGTTGCTGTCATTCCAAGAAAACCCCCAATCTCAGGGGCTCACGGCAACAGGTACCTGCTGCGCATGCGTGCTCCGTGCTGGCGGCGGTGGATCCGCTGCTACGGCTTTATTTCACGTGTCTTCTCACCCTAGTCTCTGACTCAGGCTGAAGGAGCTGCCCCCATTTGGAAAACATGGTTTTTCAAGGAAAAAAAAATTAGCAAAAAAACAGACATGGCTTTTGAAGTTTCTCCTGGAGAAAAGACATATATCGTGTCTGCTCATCCTTCATTGGCCAAAGCAAGTCCTATGGTCACACCTGGCACCGGTAGGGCTGAGAACGCCCCGTCAATCGGGCGGCACTGAGAGTCTCCTTGCGGTGGATGGGAATCCACACCTTCTCTCAGGAAAGAGCGTTCAGTAAAGCAGGCAAACGCAGGTAAGCAGTCACTCAGTTGACCAAATGCAAACACGTAGCACTTTTTAGCAGGCCAGTGACACCATCGGGGTTGTTTTCGGATACGGAGACGAAGTGGGATGGGGGAATGAAGAGAAGGATAATGCAGCACCTGTCCAGTGACGGACGGTGCCAGGCAGGCTGCAGGAGTGACGGCCGGAATTAACTGCCTTCTGCTCCAGGACCCAGCTTTCTAGTCTTTATTCTGAGACCTACACTAGCAGATAGAGAAGATTTTGTGGGTTAGGATGAACAAAATCAAATCCCTCTATAAGTATTTGGATATTGGGGCCAATTCTCAGGTTGACCTTAGAAAACTATGAAAAAGAAGTTGAATTTGCCCTGGGCTGGTGTAGCTCAGTGGATTGAGCTCGGGCCTGCGAACTGAAGGATCGCGGTTCGATTCCCAGTCAGGGCACATGCCTGGGTTGCCAGGCCAGTTCCCGGCAGGGGACATACAAGAGGCAACCACACATTGATGTTTCTCTCCTTCTCTCCTTCCCTTCCTCTCTAAAGATAAATAAATAAAATCTAAAAAGTACTTAAAAATGTTAAAAAAAAAGTAAAAAAAAAAAAAAAAGAAGTTGAATTTGTGTTCAGAGCCCACTCTCCTTCCTGTACTTGTCTCCTCATCATTCGCATCCCCATGGCCCAAGCCCCAGACACAGCACTCTCAATCCGTACCCCAGATGCCCATGTCTCCTCACCTGCAACCCTGAAGAATCCCTCCCAGCTGCTCCCACTGCCTCTGCCCAACCTTCTGCTTCAACCCAACATCCTCAAAGAACCACATTCCCAATCACTAATCCCGGGGGGCCTGGCCAGGTAACTGCCTTGCTAGCTGTTCCCTCTAAAAATACAATACACTGCAGAATGTTACTTTACTCTCCTGTTCTGAAATGTTTATATTTTATAATGAATGTCTTAGATAGCGAATACCTTAACCTCCAAAGAGCAGTCTCTTCTGTAAGCCAGTTGAAGGAGGTATTTTTAAGCAAGGAAGGCAGTTCAGAGAAAGTCTTAGATCAGACCACACAGGCAAGTGTCTTAGCCTCCTGGGGCCTCTTATGAGCATTCTTCCCTCTACGAAACTTCGCAGGGGGTCAGTTCACTTATGGTTGTCCTCTCACACCCAGGGACAAAAAGTTTCAAACTCACTGTTTTTTGATGGGAACATAAAGGAGAAAGCTGTCACCCCAAACTAGTACTGGTTTGGCAAGTATGTCTGGGCTCATCTTGAGATAAAGGTACCTTTCACCCACCACAGAATTGATGAAGGCAATTCCGTTTGCTCTTGAACTCAGTGATTCTAACAACAGCTGCCTCTTGGGTGAATAAATAACCCGGCACTTCCTTACCAGTGGCATCAGGTCACACAACAATCTTCGTCACACCATCTACTGCAGGCACAGAGAGGCAAAGGCCTCCTCCAAGCGCAGCGTCCAGCTTTTCTGCTCGAAATACTAGTGCATCCAGTTGGACCTGCAGATACAGAGCCTGGGGCCGGTTGCTCCAGAGCCACTTCTGAAGTTGTGCAAGGCTGAAAAGGACAGGCCACCTGGAGGCTTTGTCACTCTGTGGCCTGGCAGCTCAGCCACCACATCGGTGCCCCAGCGCCTGGGACTCCGTGGGACTTTTGGCACCAGGTTCTTTTCTACAGGAGGGAGAGAGGCAGCCTCTACTTCTACCGCAAGTAAGTGGAACGGCATCTATCTATCTGTGAATACATTTTGCAAATTTGAAGCAGAGAAAGACGACAGAACAGGCAAAATGGAGAAACCTGGGCTGCGGGAGGCTGGGAAGACTTGGGCTGACTTGGCAGATGACAGGTTTCGTTACAGATTTTTAAAATAATGTTGCTTTAGGAACAGAAAGAAAGCCAAGCCAAGAAACATCAACAGTAAGTTTTCCTCCTCCCCCTCTAAGATATGCTGAAGCCAGGTTTAATTTTATGTCAGGAAAGAACTCTCTCCTGAGACTTTCCTGGCTCCGGTTCAGCTGAGGATAATGTTTTCCAGCCATGTTTCCAGAGTCCCTGAAAAGTTGAAAGGAAAACGGCAACCAGTCGCGCGGCCTTGACTTTGAAGCAGCAGGGGGAGCTGTTATGATAAAGACATGGGTGGTTTCCCCTGCGCGGGGGTGATTTCTGAAATTTAGTCAACAGCCTCTGCTTGTCATTTTCGGGACCAAGGGAGCACCTGAAAAATGGAATGTTTACAGATGCTAGCAGCTTTTATACCTCTGATTTTGATGTGAAGCCTTCATGTTATATTTTAAAGCAAAGGGGGAAAAAGCCTCAGATATTTGTACAAGTTGCCAGCAGCCCGCCAAGCATGACAGAGTTCCGTGATTACTTCCATCACCGCGTCATGGCGTCTCGTGTTGTACAGTGCGGTCCCAAAGTCTTTGATGGAATCGGATATTTAAAGTGGGACTTCCAGGGCACAAAAAAAGAGTCTTTATAACAACCGCAGTAAAACGTACCCACACTTACCATATAAGCCATATCAATGCTGCCCAGGTGACCTGTGTGCTTAGTAACTCTGGTTTTCAGATTACTTGGACCTGTTTAAAAACTGGGGAAGGAAGGTAAGGAGGCCAAACTCGCTGCTTATCATTAGTAATTTTCTCTGCTCTTCTTCGTGTTGGGTTTTTTAAAGTTCTGCAATCTGTTAAAACACACCACTGTTTACTGAGTGACTATTAACATTTTAGGTAATTCCCCTCTCATGAGTTGATTTCTTCCAGCATCAGCAAGAACTTTCTGGAGCTTAAATTTGACAATTATTGGTGCTTCTTGTATATTCTGTGACTATTGTCTATATGGTATGGTCAAGGGTGCCCCCAGGGGTAGTAAATGTTGGCTTCCACCAGAGTCAGCTAAAGGTAATGCTGACATGCAGGGAAACTGAGTCCAGGAGAAGAGAGAAATAATGAGGGCGGGGGGGTTCAAGAAGAAAAGAGGCATCTTTGAAGGAAGGAGTTAAAAATCAGAGATCTCTCTGACCTGGTATATGGCCAATATGATCACCTTAAGGACTAACTTTATATGGCCCAAGGAATTCCATTGTAATGGAGTGCCTCGGATTTTCAGACAGATTATGGTAAAATAGTCTGAGAAACCAAGAAATTGTCCAGAAAATAGACTGAGACTCATAGAGGGCTGTCGGGAATACGCAAAATAATCTGAATATATAAATGGAGGTGGAACAATGGAGAGCATTAGATACAAATAGTTCAAGATTGGCCTTGTCTCCTCTCAGAATAATTTTGGGAGAATTACTCTGCATACTCTATCTATAACATCAAGAAATATTTTACATTTCTGCCTCTGAGAGAAGAACAAGCAAATAAACTATTTTTTTAAAATGTGGTGGCTTACAGATATTTACCTTCTACGATGCTGATCAGCAGTGTGCTCAGTGGTTCCAGAAAGTTCCAGAAAATTCCAGATCGCCCAGCAAATGGTTAGGTGCTCATTCTGAATGGTGGTCTGAGTAGGAGCTGCCATCCATCTTAGCTTCCCCCTTATACCATGAGTGAGAACTATATTTTTGGATCAAACAAGATGGCCTTTCTGTGTGTCCCTCCCACCAGGATCCCTGACCATGCTCTGGTCTGCAGAGGGGTCACTAGAGATATAAGGACAGTGTTATCTGTTGGATTCAGGGATAAATCAGTAATGAAAGATTTGCTTTGATAGTAATTTGGAGTTGAAATTTGTTCTTTTATAATTTCTATGAATTTAAATGGGTTTATAAATGTGCCTAAGTAAGTGGTATTAACTCAGTAAGACAGTTGAAGCTTTTCTGTTTCTAAATCATTCCTCCCACTTGTATGCTACCAACTCTGAATTCTTTGTGGGGTAGTCGGTTTCCTTAGGGAGCCTGATGCAACTCCACAGTCTTCCAGTTGTTTCCAGATAGGAAGCCTCTGGCCAGCCAGTCATCAACACAAGTTCATCCTCACCTTCTGTCCTCTTCCATTTGACCCAGTACAAGTATGAGCTGGCGCTCTGCCTGATTGGGGTCCATCTCGGGGGACATCCCCACCTTGCATTCCCCTCCTAGGATTCCTCTTCCAGGGTTCTGAGCTGCAGGTGGTCAGGGAAGGGAAGGGTGTCATGATAACACGTGCTGCCATTACCTCTCTTGCTCGGTGAGCACAGCCAAGAAATGCGATGGCCAAGATGCCCTTGATGCCATCTCTGAGCCAAGCCTCCTGCTTCTGACTCTCTCTGGGGACTGGAGGTCCGAGTCCTTTGCACCCCAGTGATTTGGGAAATCCTCCTCAACCCCTTCAAGCCCTCAGCTCCTGCCTGTGTCCTCCATAGCCTCTTGCACTGGAGTGTGTGGGGACACTGCCTCAGAGCAGGAATTGAACAAGCTCACCTGAATTCAAAGTACTGTTCGCCTCACCCACAGGTACTTCCCATCTTGGCCATTAAACTGAGTGAGTGCACACTGTCCCCTTGTAGCCCCTCTCTCTTCAAGACTGATCTCCCAGGAACCTATGAGGCCCAGGCAAATTCACAAACCCTTTTCCTCAGTGAATGCCCAGCTGGGGACTAAATTATACAACAGTCTTGTGAATGACTCTCCCAGGGAGGGGCTCAGAAAGAACGACTGGGCACCCCCATTTCCATTCCCCATGGAAAAGGGAGGGAAATGCCTCTCATCTTTCACACACTACATTGCCGTAACTCTTGAATCTGCTGCTTCTCTGTCTTGCTCCCAGTTATAACCTGAAGATGGAAGCTAGTAGTAGCTGGCCATGTCTATCACCTCTTAGGAAATGTTGGCTCTGACTCCAGGAACTGTCAGTGCAGGTACTGAATTCTTCCTTCTCTGTTCATGCTTTGGGTCCTAGTTGCCAGACCCAGGAGTCCCACAAGTAGATTGTAACAGGTCGAGAGTCAACAAAGTCCTTTAGGAGAAAGAAAACATAGAATAAATATATAGACATTCAGGAGAAGTATTTGGAATGGGGGGGCATTCTTAAGATTTTTTCATGATCACCCATTAATTCAATTTATTTAGCAAACAAGACCCCAATGTCTATCACAAGCCAGACATGATGATAGATTCTTTAATGAAAAGAAGCTATATCCCCTGATCTTTAAAAGTCCTCTCCTATTGTGTAATATCTACAGTTCATGACCCTGGATGTCTATAGGTATAAAGGTGAGGGGCTAAGGGCAGCAAAAGAAGAGAGAATGTTTTCCTGGAGAGGTCAGGGTCAACTTTAAAAAAAAAGAGACAGTATTTGAGCTGGCTCGGAAAAATGAATGGCATCTAGCATTAGGTGGAAAAAGGAAAATAGGGAAAAGCATTTCAAGTAGAGATAGTAATGGAATGTGCAGGACAAAAAGACAATGGTAAAGTTAGCGTGTATGCCTTTGGGGTGGGGCGGGGTGGTGGGAGCGTGGTGAGAGAGACTCTCAGAGTCGAGCAGAGTCTGTTGAGGCTGCACTGCTGCTGACTTTGTGGTATCTGTTCAGAGTGTCAGATTTTTCTCTAGGAAATGGGGAATTATCAAGGTTTTAAAGCAAAAGAGTGGTATACAGAATGCCATTTTAATAATAAGTTATGATATCAATATAAGAGAGACAGGAGAGTAAAGAGCTGGGAAACAGTTGACATCGTCTGAGGAGCTGAGTGAGCTGGTGAGTCCGTGATCTAAGTGTATCACAACGGAGAAGGAAGAGGAGAGGTGCAAGGGATCTTTACTCATCAAAAGAGAGTGGCTCAGTGACTCTGAAGCTGGGATGTCTGGGTGCATGAGAACACTCCGAGGTGGAGGGCACAGGAAGAGCTCAGCCGGGAAGGAGGTAACGAGTGCAGTTTACTTCGACGTGCTCATTTTGAGGGGACTGCGGAACATCTAGAAGGAGCTGCCCAGGAGGTATCTGGGCTGGAGTTGAGAAGGGAAGTCTAGGCTGAGTATGGGGCTCTTCAGCGAGTAGATGAGGCTTGAGCTAGGCAAGTGGGTGTGAGAACGTCCTGTTGGAATGTGCAGGGAAAAAGCAGGGTGCTAAGGACAGAACAGTTGAAGGACTGAAAGAGGTGGGAGACGAGCTGGTGAAGAAGGGGCAGAAAAAGTCATCCAGAGAAGAGACCACCATGGTGGAGCAGTGCCGGGAAAGCCAGGGCAGAGGGACTACCAAACCAGACCCCAGTACTTCCAGTGTTAAAGGTTAGAGAGAGGCTATGCAGAATAAAAACTGAAAAAAAAAAAAAAATCAACAATAAAAAAATCAGGAAGGACTTGGGTGATGCGGGCTTTAACCAGACAATGTTTCTCTTAACGTTTAGGAATTTGAAATAAATATCTTAAAATAGATGTTTTAGAGAACTTTAAGCTGTCTCTCAGATCAGAAATCTCTGCAAATGCTGATTTTGCCACAGCATAGAAAATGTGCTTATATCCTTACATTTTTCTTTAGGATAAACAATTTTTGAGCAAATAAGCAAAAAGGAAGAGACAGTCACTTTTAAAAAAAAGCACACACTAAACATGAAAGAGGCCATTGCCGAAGGGGTTGGAAGTGATAACAGCAATTTTTCTTTGTAGGAAAGGAAATAACTTCGATTCAGGAAAAGTGGCTTGCTGACTCGGCAGTCAGTCACATGGCTCCCCAGGGGAAGTGAAGAGATTGGTTTTTTAAGGTCATAGTTCAATGGAAAGTGAAGCTGATGTTCACTTGAATAAAGCTTTCTTCAGTTATACCGAGTGTACTGGCAAAATAACCAGGAGAAACACAAAGAACAGGGTACTAAAGCCTCTCTCTATGTTCCAAGCTTCCAAAGGTCAAGTCAGATTAGTTGCTGGAAAAGCAAACAGCTTGAGGTATAATGAGAAAATGCATATAAGTTATTTATTTATTCAACATTCTAGTCTCACCTTTTTGCATGTAAATGCACATTTTCTTGAAAAAAACATCAACAGTAAAAGGTTTTCAAAAGTATGGCATTCTTCTGTGAATAACTGAATCAAAGGATCATTATAAATATACAGTATTTTTTCTTATAGCTGGCACATTATAAAATTAAACTGATTCTTTTGTATGTTATTTCTGCTCAAGAATTAATGGAATTTGGAGATAGCAGAATTCAAGAAAATCTCAGAATAGGTGTGGAGGCAAAGAGAATGAAGGAGAGCAGAGGTAAAATGCCTACTTTCTTAAGTGCCTACTGAACTTCAGGCATGTGATGAGAGTCGTGGTAATCTCGCGACACAGCCTCTGAGCTGTGCCCATTGCTCAAAGAGCTGAAGTGCCTTCCACGTCTGGAAAAGTCTGCCAGGTTCTCCAGGCCCCCTTTCGATCTTTATCCCATCGTGGTATTGTTATCAATGATCTTGGCTCTGTTCTCACTCTGATTCAGATCCAAGGTTAACTTGGATCTGAGAGTGAATGAGATGAAAAAAGTGAAAGATTTTCTTGGGCACCTCACTATGTATGGATTGCTTCCTCTCTTCCACGAGGCTCCACCTCTTGGCTCTGTTTGGGAAAGCAGGCTTGCTAAACTGTAATTAACCCGTAAGATGCTACCTACATAACTTGAATTTTCTTAGAATTATAGATACCTTTATAATCCCAGAGACTTATCTAACCTACCTCATACCCAGTACGGGAATCCCTCCTACATAGCGAAGCAACCAAGTCAAATATCTAGACTTGGGCACCAGACAAACTCAATTTCCACCCACGGCTCTGTCACTTAGGAGCTGTGTTCCGAAGCAAGCTGCTTAACCACTCTGAGTGAAATGGGATGATTGAAATGCCTTCTTTGTGGGACTATTACAAAGACTCAGTGTGATACTATATGTTACATAGTTGGTATACTGCTCAGAACTGAAATGGTAGTTGGGAGAAGAAAATGACTTGGATACTTCCAGTTACCTGAAACTCACTATTTAAACATCCTTCCTCTGGTTAAGCCAAAAGCTCTCTTGCTCCGCACCACCACGGGGGCGGAATCTCTCTGACCCCACCTCCTCCAGTCCTCTCTCCTCCTGACTCACAGTCCTGACCCTGACTTTCCTATCAAATGGCAATCGAACTTACCCCCAAATTGCTCTACTCGAATATGTTTAAAACGTGTGCCCGCCCTTAAGAGCAGGTTGTAAAGGTGACCCAGTTGTGGTTTAGCGTTGACAAAGCCCAGGGAGTGCGCGGGAGGATGTAACTCTCTTACTGCAAGCCACCCAACATATTATTACCTAAAAGGTACAAGTGATCTCTTTAATGAAATTTTATTATAAGACTGTATTTTTGTTATTTCTTGGTAGTGCGATCGTGTTTATTTTTGACACTCTTATACTGTCATTGAAACTGCTCCAGAACTAATGAACAGATTTAAAGGAGCAGATTGATAACAATGAAAAGTGTTATCCATCTGCTAGATTGATTTGTCTTCCAGCAGGGCTAGAACCGCTGGAATACAAATGCCCTCACTAGCTGTGTGCTCCAGGCCAATCCTTTCATTTCTCTTTTCCTCCATTATTGCTGTGAAGGTAAAGTAACATAATAAGTGACACAGAAAGGCGCACTCATTTAGCTACTGCGGAGCCGTTGAACCCTCAGGGAATGGGCGTAGTCTATAGGCCCCCATCTGTAAGAGAGCAGGATGTCCTGGCTTAAGGAAAATACCTGAGTTATATTAAGTAGTAATAATGATCATCAAAAGAAGGTATGGAAGGATGTTCAAGTATTGGCTTTAAATATTGTTCTATGTTCTCATTCTTTAGGTGCCGAAGTAAAGTCATGTTTCTTTGTAGAGCATAATTTATAACACTAAGTTTAGGTTCCTTTAGATCAAAGCTCCTTTACTTACCTGTCACTGGTCCTCTCTGCTAGTCACTCAGAGGAGTGACCTTGTCCTTCGATTCATTCTTCCAGGAACAGAACACTACGCACTTCTTTGCAGCTGCCGTTAAAATATACGGGTTCTAAAGAGAAACACAGAACCCATGTAGGGCGTGCACTTCCAAATCTATGAAATAACGATAAATATCACAAGCAAGTAATAAGACTACTCCTCTGTTTCAAGAACGCTTTCGACTGGATAATAATAACCTCCACTAGAATCAGTATCATCTTTTTATCATGAGCTTAAAGTGAAACACTTCATTGTTTCCTCTTCAAAACTCCTTTCTCACAACAAACTCACTTACTGACTTCCCTAATATCTTGCCAGTAGGTTGTGTTTTGGATACCATATTTTCATTACGATAAAAGAATTGCACCTCTCTTGCCCTGGCTGGTGTAGCTCAGTGGATTGAATGCGGGCTGCGAACCAAAGGGTCTCGGTTCGATTCCCAATCAGGGCACATACCTGGGTTGTGGGCCAGATCCCCAGTGGGGGCCATGTGAGAGTCAACCACACATTGATGTTTCTCTCCCTCTCTTTCTCCTTCCCTTCCCCTCTCTCTAAAAATAAAGAAATAAAAAAAAATTAAAGAGTTGCACCTCTCTGAAGGATCTGCGTGATATCTGCATTGAAGCTCTGGCATTCTTGAATGGATTGGGGCGTGGAATTGGTGCATCCAATAAATATCCTACTTCCTGACCTCACCGTCATAGGGGGACTCCAGAAATCAAACTAACTAAATCTGGAATCTCAATTCTGTCCTCTTATCTTGTCAAGAAGTCCTTGCCAGCAAATACAAATAGTCTTGTCTTTTCTATCACTCTAATTTTATTGTGAAGTGCTGACTTAAAGGAATGGGAAATGGAGTCCAGTGTTACTCATGGTTCCCCAGGTGGATCCAAGCTACCCTGGGCACAGTACTTAGTAGTTCTGTGTCTCAGTTTCTGTACCTGAAAATGGATAATATAGCCATAGGGTGTGCATCACAGGGTTATTGTGAAAATGAATTAAGTAATTTATATGAAATGGTGCAACACTACTTTGCATACATTAAATTCTTAATAAATATAAGCTGTTATTAGTACTGTTACTGTTTTTTTTCCAATTTACTCAAAACACAGCAAGCTAAGACAGGTGTGATATGAAATGTCAACATATAGACTAACTTTCAGGCATCTCATGTTTCAAATGACCATTCAGGCTACTTAGGGACAGAAAGCCGAAGTCTCTTCAAGTGATATATATGCAATATTTCCATGGAGGTACAGGAAGGGGGAAAGATTCCTAAATAAAAATAGAAGCACAGTTTCAAACCATGCCTTAAAAAACACAAAAATATTTTTCACATTAATGAATTTTGTATTTGCGGCCTGTAGGAAAATTTTGACTTTGTAGTCCCCATCATGCATTGCTGCTGGTCCAGAGAAGACCCACCTAAGAACTGGCATGAAACATATTCACCTCAATTCTATGTCCCTCATTTTCCCCCTCCTCCCAGGACAGATAGAGTCACATCTGGGCAACTGTTCCAAGTTTCTCCCTCCCTATTACAATGCTGAGTAAATGGTGTGTCCAAAAAATTAGGAGGACTCTTAAGACGAGAACTTGTTTTAATCAGAAGGAAGAAAACTGGCACTTCATTTGAGAAAGAGTTGATGTGAATACATGGCTAGGAAAGGCATCTATTTATTTAAAAAATGACAATAGGCCCCTCGGTGTATATCTGACAATACTGTTGACTGGCTATCATGGGAAGAAGCTACTGCCACATTTTCCCTTAGATACAAAAAATTCAAAGAGTAGGACAGTAAAGGCAAAACAAACAAAACATTGATTATCAGATGGTTCAAAGACATTAAAAATAGAGATCAAATGAGCATGTAAATAGTAGGTGATATAGTAAGTGATACAGAATATTGTACTGCAAACTTGAGTGCTCTGAAGTAATTTACTATAACACCTTATCTTCAGTTCCAAATAACCATTCAGATGACATCAAAAATGTACACAAAGTTATGACTAACTGGCCAGGATAATGAGAACTAAAAAGAGGCTATCTTCTTGTGGTAGCCTGATTGCAAGATGTGTTCTATATAAAACATGACAATGTCTTTAGCAGCAAACTACTTAGGGGAAAAGAAAAAAAAAAGGAAGTCTCTCTTGACTCATCAAAAAATATGAATGAATAAAATGAAGTTTAAGGAATAGATAAATAAAAAGAAAATCAAAAGTTATTGAGAAGAGATAAAAGTTTCAATGATGAAATAAATTATTTGGTTTGGATGATTTGAAAGATAAAAAGAGTCTAGATGACTAAAGACATGTGCCTAGGGGTGACAGAAGACTAAAGTAAAAAAGTAGATTCTGGAAGACACTAAAAAATATGACTCAATATAAGAAATGGGGAAGCTGGTTTTAAAAATTGGGACAGAGAAATAAAAATGCCTTACATTTTACTGCATAGTATACTTTCCAAAGCACTGGGCAAAAGCTGTCTTTCTTTCCTACTTCCAAAACTCGTCTTTCAAATTAGCCTCTGCTCTTTTCTTACTGAAAAATACCATGAGTCTAGATAGCGATGACCGCCAAGATCCCACTGACCCAGTCACTGTGTGGAGTATTCCTGGGAAAATGGGCAGAAAAGCATCAAAAGGGGGGTTGTCCCGCAGTATAAGACAGTAGCCCAGATACAAATCTTTGACATGTTAATGTAGAAAGTACATAATGACATAAAGAAACAAAAGATAAGCAATGCAAAATCTGTAAGGATCAAGTATCTTTGGAGTGTTCCAGACACTCCCAAAACAGGAGCTCAGACTTTCCCTTAAAATAAGGGCCAACTATCAGCTGATTTCTCAAAAGAAACCTTACAGGCAAGAAGGGCCTGTAAAGAAGTATTCCAAGTCATGAAAAGTAAGGACCTACATTCAAGATGATTCTATCTAGCAAAGCTATCCTTTAGAAGGGACGGGCAGATGAAGTATTTCCCAGATAAGGTCCAGTTAAAGGAGTTTATCATCATCAAACCCTTATATAAAGTGATAAAGGGATTTATCTAAGAAAAAGAAAAAGATCGAAAATACGAACAGTAAAATGACAACAAACTCACAACTATCAACAACCGAACTTAAAAAAAAAAACAAAAACAAAAACGAACTAAGCAAACAGCTAGAACAGGAACAGAATCACAGAAATGGAGATCACATAGAGGGTTATCAGTGGGGAGGTGGAGTCGGGGGGCTGGGGAAAAGGTACAGGGAATAAGAAGCATAAATGGTAGGTACAAAATAGACAGGGGGAGGTTAAGAATAGTATGGGAAATGGAGAAGCCAAAGAACTTACATGTATCATCCATGGACATGAACTAAGGTAGGAGGGGATGATGGTGGAAAGGGTGGCACTGGGTGGAGGGGACTAAAGTGGAAAGGAATGGGACAACTGTAATACTGTAATAAATAAAATATACTTAAAAAAAAAAAAAAAGAAGGGCCAACTCAGGGAGGAGTTAAGCATTCCAGGGAAGGGGGACAATGAATGAGGGAAAACATAATTGACAGGATTGGGTGACTCCTACACCAGCCCAAGGAGGCGGGATTTTTTTATCATCCTAGCATGTGGACCAAGTGGGATTTTGAACACAAGAGAGGCATTATGAAAGAAGCACGTTAGAAAATGTACTTTGATGGTAGGGTGCAAAAGGGCAAAGGGGAAGAGAGACCAAAACAGAACTCTATTTCAACAGCCCTCCTATAGGATGATAGGTTGAGGCAAGGTGGTAGACTAAATTGTTGGATTGAATGGAGAAGTAGAGAATCAAGAGACTATGTAAGAAAAATGACTTGTTATTGAGGGCGGAGGAGAATGAGACTCAGTACCACTCTAGGATGGCTTGTCCTCTCCTTATTTAAATGTTTATTTGAAAGATCTTTCATCACAGCTGCTGAAGCATACTAAATTCTTAGGAATGCCGCTCTTTTTAATACCTCCTATAAGACTCATATAATTCAATGGGAGGAATATCTGCAACATATATTTCAACAAATGCTCTCAAATTGTTAGCAAACCACCAAACTTCTAGAAAGCATGTTAATTATAAGAAGAGGCCTCTGAGGCCATCCTTGGTGTTAACAAAGAATAAGGACTATAAATACCACAAGGCAAATACCGCAGATAATCTGAAAAGTGGGGGTTTTGAAGCTCTAATTTGAATGAATACAGGTGGCAAAGCTACTATCTGAATCCCCTCTATTTAAAAAAAACAAGTCTTGAACAGTCAGTGCCACCTCGTTTTCTGTTAACAAAACGAGGGCAACATTAGAACTCCAAATGCTCCCTCCACCCCTGTTGTAAAAGGAGAAGGGAAACAGCAGAGTCAAGGGCAGACTTGAACACCAAGGCCAAAGTGCAGAAAAATCCTTTCTCAGAGTGGGTGGGATTTTCTCAGTTGATTACTTCTCTAGTTTTGCCCTTTGGTAATCAGGCTACACCAAATAAGATGAGAGTCTCTTCAGCAGAAACCGGGGAATGGCTGTGTCCCCCCATCTTCCCTTAACTGCTCTCCAAGTGAACACCTTGACTTCCAGACCCTTCCTCATTCTGCTTGTTGTTCTCTGTATACGGTACAGGCTTTTTATTTCGCCTCTTGAAGGACACTGTCCCAGACTGTACCTGTGACATATCCAGACTGGATGTTTTAATCATCATGCCCAGTCACCTACTGGGGCAGTCAGACTGTAGTGTTCATTTATATTGAACTTTCAGAGTACTAACAAATTCCAGGAATGAGATTCAACCAGGTCACCTGCTTCCGATACTTCTGCATGTGATTTTCTGAATCAAAGTTAGGATTTTGCATATATCCCTAGTAAGTAACAATGAGATTCGACTCTCATTTCCATGCTCCTGAGATCTTCCCAAGTCCCCGGTCTGTCATCCAGGGCACTAATTCTCGGTCACGGTATGTGTCACCCAAACTCCTTAATGTTGATTGGACCCTCATTTTTAAAACTTTGCTTTCTTTCCTTCTAAAAATTACATTCTTCTTGCTCTCTGTCATCTTTTTCACTTCTCTTTCCCAGTCTCCCTTTAGGCTTTCTTCTATTTACCCACTCACTCATTTATTTGCTAAGTCATGAAATAAATATTTATTGGGCAACTCCTCTGTGCCAGGGACTGGGCTAGTGTCCTGACTGGAAATAACAAAGATGAATCACAGCCTTTGTCTTGCAGCCCATTCCCCAACGTCCCTTACCCTTCACTTATTACTGGGCAACTTTACCTATAATCATTGCTAAAACTGTATACTCTGCTAAATCCTCAACTGAAGTATTCAGCTTTACAATGTCTTGAGCCCTACATGCTTATTTTCAATTGTTTACTAGACTTCACTTAATTATCCCACAAAAATCCTCAAATTCAACATGGTCAGAAATCAACTCATAATTTAACACTACTGCTAACCCCCTTCATGACACTGATCTCGGTTAATGGTACCAGTCATCTACACTAGCCAATGGGGTGTCACCCTGGATTTCCTTTTATTTACCTTTCACAAACAATGGGTCACCAGGTCCTGTCAACTCAATCCCATCAATACCTCAAACCCCTTTTTCTCTGCCTCTCTACTGCTACATCTTGGTTATCTTCTGTCAAGTGGATTCTTCTTATATTCTTCTAACTGTCTTCCATACTTCTTATCCCATTCTTTCCAAATCCATCCTCCATGCTGCTTTCAGGATGCCAAAAGGAGTTAAGAGGTTTCCAAAACATGCATTCCATACAGCAGCAAGACTTCAGTGAACAAAAGAAGTAACAAAGCATGAGTCAAAAAGTAGACTGTGGAAATAAGATGAAGCCAGTAATAATATCTAACACTTAGTCCTTCTTACTTGGACCCTGGCACAGTTCTCAGTGCTTTACACGTGTCAGCTCATTCCGTCACAGGTGCCCCCCGAGAACAGACAAGGAGCTGAAAGGTTAGCTCGTCTGAGATCACTCAGCGGGTGAACTAGTCAGTCTGAACCCAAGCGGTCTTTCTCCAGAGCTCATGCTCTTAATCACTCACTGTGCTGCCTGCAAAGAATGAAATGGAAGTACAAAAGTTATGCCATGAAATTTTAGACACTTGCTACAGGGAGTCAGCAGACTTGACTCTGAACTCTCCAATGGCCACCACAAAGAGCAATGCAAACAGTTACAAGATGTACAGTATTGACAAGTAAAAACAAACCGGTCGCCCATGGAAATCACTGCAATATTTAACGTTCAGATCACTTTTAAAAAGTGGGGGTTCACTGACATAAGACAATCGGGCTGCTTCAAGCTGTCAAGTTCTGGTGCTCTCCCTCCCAGGAGCATGCCCAGGCCCTCCCCTTCTCTCCTCTTCTTCCTCTCCCCCAGGCACGTTACCTCTGCCTTGCTGTCTCCTAAGCTCCCAAGGCCCCCCGTTTGCTTCTGTGACTTGTTTCCTGAGCCAGTGCAGCCCAGATGTTTCACTTCTGTTACCTCTGTTACTATCTAAATAAAGTTTTTCTTATAATTTGAGAAAACGGTCAAGTTCCTTTGGTGGGATCTATAGCCTCTCATGATGAGGGGTAGATAGTCTTACAGGTTCTGTCCCCCAACAGCCACACCATGCCACGTGGGTGTGCTGGAATGACACTTTTGTTCATTTAATAGCAACCAGGCAGAAAAAGTAAATACAGTCAGACCAGCTTATAAATTTAGGAAAGGCTCAGCTTCCGCCTCAAGTACTCAGGCCAGCAGGCACCTTATAGGAATGGTTGGCTCAAGGCAGATGCAGCTGTATTCTAGCAGCCAGTCTTCTAGCTGACAGGCCGCAGAACCTTCTGTCAAGGACTAGGCAACTTCATCCTTGTTACGACACTTCCCATTCATGCTAGGACAGTGGTACATTTACAATACTTCCAGCAACTCTACCCACCTTGAGTGCCAGTCGACACCAGTGGGTACTTATTTCTATCACCTTTTTGCCAGGGCTTTTTCCTTAAACTTTTTATACCATAGATGCATTTGGCCATCTGACAAAGCCTGTGGACTACTTATCGGAATAATGTTTTTAATGCATTTAAAAAATACTTCAAAGATAACCAGTTATAGTGGAATGCAGTTATCAAAAATAGTTTAATAAAAACGCATTTCTCTTTTAAAGGATTGAATAACAAGGCCTAAAAACCTCTGTAGCTCTGAAGAAATAATGAATCTAATTTTTATTTTGAGATACTTGCAATAATGTAATGCTACATGAATATTGATCAGATTGCTGGTGAACTGCAAATCAAGACAAAGGGTGTTCTTTAAATGATGTCAACAATGATGTCAATATCTCCAAAGTAGACATATTCCTAACAGAGGGACTGGAAAGAGAACAAGTCTCAGCAAATGTTCTCTGGCCAGAAATAACAGTGAGCCACTTTGTAACTTAAATGACAGTATTAACATATGAAAAGAATCTGGTAACTAATGGGTATCCGAAACCTGTAGGAAACTCAGAGAAGGTGAGGCTGGACAGAGCCAGCCTTGCTCACGCACACTATCCAGGGCAGGGCTCCAGAATCTTGCTTTTCTAAAGCACTTAGTTTTAAAGATGCTTTGCCCATACTTATTTTCACCTATTGTGTATTGACTTTCAGTTTAACTCTCAATGTATGGTGGGGGGCTATGGGGCTGCCTTTGCTGGTACCCCGATATTTCAACGACCTTCCCCATCAGGGCACTTGAGTTGGGGTCCATGGACCTCAAAGTCTTCTATGGAGTCTCTGATCCTTCTGAATATGGGCATAAAATTGAATCCAAACAAGTAATCTATAGCTATCACCAGATTCTTCAAAGGGAACTTGACCGGTCAGAAAATAAGCACTTTTTATACTATTTGTCCCTTTGTTGGCACACCTGTTTGTCTCCATGGCAATAGTTCAGCATTACTCTCCTGGGTATATTTTCTTTCCTTCACAAATTTTAATTTCAATCTTTCTTGACCTCATCAAGAAATCTGCCCTGCCCAGCCTTTCATTATGTTCCTTCTAGTGTGTGAACACCGGTAATGAAGTACCTCTCCCTGGCCCCACCTTACCCCGAAGGATTTGAGGGTGGGCACTCACTGAGTTTGGAAGCAACACAGGAAATGCATAAAAAAAAAAGCCTTCCCCTTCCAGGTTTTTCTCCTTCTAAACTAAGTTTCATCCCTGGGATGAAAGATCTGGATGCAGGAAAGGCAGTCACCAACCAAACGGTCCCGCAGGGATAGGTATTTGGAAGCATGTAAAGAATCGCGGAGCAGCCCGTGAGGCTGGAAGCAAACTGTAAATGCTGAGGAGGGGGCTGTCACTCATGCACGAACTGTGCGTCAGTCACTGCTGTCCTGGTGGCTGCAACCGGCAGAAGTGTCTCCTTGTTGACACGGGTGAACCTAGAATAAAGAAAGTTGATGACATAAACATATCCTTTTCCCCAGCACTTGAGTGTGTGATTTAACCTTTAACTCCGGCTTGTTGATGTAGGTGAGATGTCAAATACTTTCTACGGAGCGGTTGGCAACTGTTCAAAGTGTTTTCATCACTCTCGCACAGAGGAGAAGCCAGTCCCGATCCCCCAGTCCAGTCGGTCTCACAGAGCCGCCTCCCCCACTGGCCCTCTCCCGCTCTGCCACTTCCTCCCACGGAGACCGGAAAACGGCAACAAAGAGCTGGATCAGCCTGGTAGTCACTGTTAAATCTGCACTTACTTAAAGTGTCACTTCCTGTTTTTTGGAAGAATATGCTTCTAGCAAAGAACTGAGACTTCAGTCTCATGACTGACTGTGAACAAATTACCCAAGCTGTGGCACAAACAATAAGGAATCCAGTATCAGATACTGTTAATGGCTTTTCTTGTCCTCCTTTAATCCCTTAGACTCCGAGATAAAGCCTCTTACTTCCTTTAGATCCAACCTTTGTCCTGAAAACACCAAACTGTGTCTTCTACCCATGTTCATTCTCAGAGGAAACCCGTCCAGCTTTTCCTGAGGCTGAACCCAAACCCATCCGTCTACTCATTCAGGGCAAAAACTTTAAATGGATACATTTCTCTTTAATGTTTAAGCCAAAGTATAAAGTTCTTATTAGTTTTGCCTTTGCAAGACAAAGGTCCTCCTACTACCAAAGGGGGTAAAGCATAAAATTCTCAGCAGTGTAATGTCATACCTATTTTTTTTTTTCCTTAGTGGTCATTCTTGTTCTCTTAGAGATAGGAGACAATTGTGCTGAGAAAATTGACTCTTAAGCCACCAGTAAAATCATAGCACATATGTAACATGCACTTGGAGAAATCAACTTGGATAAGGTAGACACTACCCAATAAGTAGCATTTCATCTTATCAGTCTGGAGTTGCTGCTCATTTCTTGGAGAGGAAATCTCTGTTCATTAAAGAAAAGTGGTTCTGTCAAATGCACTAAAATAAGAGTGGGAAGCAGCAGGGTGCAGGTAGGGTGGCGGAAGTTTGCTCCATCACTCAGAGAAGTTTGGCTTCTATAATTAGTATTTTTAAGCCATCTTATTTCATTTTAAAAATACAGTTATATGGTCAAAGGGAAACTAATGCATCTCTAAAGTACAGTGTGTCAAAACAACATATATATATACATATAAATACATATATACATACAGTTCATTCATACATATTCATACACATATACATATAATCACATATAGTGTCTGCTATGTGTTTATTGGTTCTAGATTCTTATTTTAAGTATATTTTATTGATTATGGTATTACAGTTGTTCCATCTTTTTCCACTTTATTCCCCTCCGCCCAGCACCACCCTTCCCACCAGCGTTCTCCACTCCTTAGTTCACATCCACGGGTCTTACATATAAGTTCTTTGGCTTCTCCATTTCCTATAATATTATTAATTTACCCCTGTCTATTTTGTACCTACCAATTATGCTTTTTATTCCCTGTTCCATTTCCCCCATTCTCCTCCCTCCCCATCTCTGCTGATACCCTCTGTATGATCTCCATTTCTGAGATTCTGTTCCTGTTCTAGCTGTTTGCTTAGTTTGTTTTTGATTTTTAGGTTCAGTTGTTGATAGTAGTGAGTTTGTTGTCATTTTACTGTTCATAATTTGATCTTCTTTTTTTCTTATATAAGTCCCTTTAATGTTTCATATAATAAGAGCTTGGTGATGATGAACTCCTTTAACTTGACCTTATCTGAGAAGCACTTTATTTGCCCTTCCATTCTAAATGATAGCTTTGCTAGATAGAGTAATCTTGTATGTAGGTCCTTGCCTTTCATGACCTGGAATACTTCTTTCCAGCCCCTTCTTGCCTGCCAGGTTTCTTTTGAGAAATCAGCTGATAGTCAAATAGGAACTCCTTTGTAGGTAACTGTCTCCTTTTCTCTTGCTGCTTTTAAGATTCTCTCCTTATCTTTCATCCCAGGTAATGTAATTATCATGTGTCTTGGTATGTTCCTCATTGGGCCCAATTTCTCTGGGACTATCTGAGCTTTCTGGACTTCCTGGAAGTCTACTACTTTTTCCAGATTGGGGAAGTTCTCCTTCATTAAGTTTTTAAGTAAGTTTTTGATTTCTTGCTCTTCCTCTTCTCCTGGCAACCCTATGAATCAGATGTTGGAACATTTAAAGTTGTCCTGGAGGTTCTTAAGCCTCTCCTCATTTTTTTGAATTTTTGTTTCTTCATTCTTTTTCACTCGAATGTTCATTTCTTCCTTCTAGTCCACACTGTTGATTTGAGTCTTGGTTTCCTTCCTTTCACTGTTGGTTCCCTGTATATTTTGATTTATTTCACTTTGCATAGACTTCACTTCTTCCTGTATTTTGCAACCATACCGAATGATTCCTGTGAACATCTTGATTACGAGTGTTTTGAACTCTGCACCAGATGGGTTATCTATATCCTCATCTCTTAGTTCTTTTTCTGGAGTTTTTATCTGTTCTTTTATTTGGGTCGTATTTTTTTTGTCTCAGTGTACCTGTTACATAGTGAGGGGCAGAGCCTTAGGTATTCATTAGGGCAAGGCTACCCATGTGCATTGTGGCACTGTCTGTGGGAGAGGGGTCTGAGAAGGAACAATGCCACTTGTTTGGCTCTTACCCCACTTTCAGTCACTTCCCCCCACTAATTGGGCCCTTCTGGTGTTGATTCTTGGGAGGGGGGAGGTTTGTGTATGTTATAGGACCCTGTGGGTCTCTCCAGTGAACTGTCCTGTGAAGCTGGAAGCTTCTCCCACTGCTACAACCCCCACAGAATTTTACGGCCAGAGGTTTTGAGGCTTTATTTCCCCGCACTGGAACCCTGGGTTGCGTGGTCTGTCTTGCTCCCCAATTGTTCCTCCTGGTTTATCCACATGCAAATGTGGAACTGTCTGATCAACCAGCTGCCTTGCCCACCATTCTGCCAGCTGCTGCCTTGTCTGGCATCCTCTCTGCCTCTCCTACCAGTCTGGATGAATATTTCTTCTTTAATTCCTTGGTTGTCAGACTTCCATACAGTTCAATTTTCTGGAAGTTCTGATTATTTTCTGTTTTTAAATTTGTTGTTGTCCTTCTTTCAGTTGTGTGAGGAAGCAAAGTGCATCTACCTATGTCTCCATCTTGGCTAGAAGTCTTTAGATGTAGAATTTTAAATCATCCACAACACATAAAATAAAATTATCTCAGCTAAACTGCCTGCTGTGAGAAACTGGGTAAAATCTTCCCACAAGGATGTCTAAAATAGCTGTTGGCATAACTCTTATTTCATCAGTCATTTAGAGCCATTATATTCATTCCTATACATTGAGAGGGAGGGGGAGATGGAGCATCAGACACTTTGGGGATCGTGGTCCCTGTCTCAGACACCATCTTTGTATCACTCTCTGCACTAAATAACTCAGCAGTCTAATGGTTTAAAGAGTTCCTATACAAGCCAGAAATGGCCTTAAGCATTAGCTCTTAAAGGTATCCCTGACATAAAAAATTGCACCTGTAGAAAATAAATCTTAGGGAATTGATAAAATATGGTGCGCAATCTTTAAACATTAGTAGCCCCCCAATTCAAATTTAAGGCATATAAAATGTCTACGTTATAAGTTAGAGAATACGAAAGCTTACACAGTTCCATGTGACCCACTAGTGACTATCCAGGGAGCTGAAATACTTTGTGAGTTTCATATTTTAACTCGTAGGCAGACAAGAAAAAGCAAGAACAAAGGAAAGATGTAAATTAATCTCTTTATGATCAGAGCAATACCTGAGACACAATTTAGTCAAAAGGCAAAATTACTTGACAGAATTTAAATTTTTAAAGACAAAATTTAGTGAAATTATTTTCAATATGCAGGACAAGACTGCAACTCCTCAAATTATTTACTGTTTATAAAAAGTATTCCATTAAATAATGTTTGTGGTAAATGTAAGTTTTGTGGCATGTATGAGCATCAGGATGTTAATACAATAGCGCCATACACACAAAAAAAGAAAGAAAACAAGAATCGTGCTGGTAGAAGTGCCTCATTGGAGAAGGCATCCATTAGTAGGAGTGTGGGTGTCAAAGAAGCAGCAAAAAGCAAATGACCTACCTGATCATAAAAAAAATTTGAATCTGCTTCTTATCAAAGTGTTTACTGCTGCCAAATTTTGCCAGGCACGTGTCTTGACTTCTTTCCTCTCTGCTTTTCCATTCTTTCTCAATTATTCTGGGGATCCCTTCCCTATTTGTTTCTGTATATGTCTCTTTCTTGTTTCTCTTCTAGACCCTATACTGTTGACAAAAATCTAAAGTTCATTAAAATTAAAATGATATTTTATTATTGAAGTCACATCCCCATAATTTATATGGACACCAACTGAACACACACATGTACAACTTGTTCACTATTGTAAATCAAGTCAATAGAGAATTTTTTTGACTTACTAGATGAGTGAATTAACCATTACAACATTACAACTCACTTAGCATGTCCCTTGGTGCATTGTTCAATGAGGAACATACCAGACCCAATTGGATAAGAGACATTTTGGTGGACAGAGGAGAAATCTGAACACAGTTCATTGCCTTTTTGCATGGCCCACATGGGAAGAGGCGATGAATCACTTTCACATTTCTCCTCTATCTTTCAGAAGGAATTCAAAACACCCAAGGGTACACACACCACCTGGGCGAGGAAATCTGGGAGGACACCAACAGAATCTACCACCATGGATATGATGGAAAAGATGAGAAGGAGAGGAAGAAAGAGTGTCAAACAAATCCGGGTGGTCAGTCTCCAAAGGACACACTTTTCAAGTGATGCTCCCATGTCAGTGTGGAAGAATGCTGATCCAGGGTGCGGCAACTCTGCAGCCTCACAGAGTGGGAGACCATTGAATTGTATGAAAGCACTGACAAACTCCAAAAAGCTTTTTTTTAACATAAGAGCTTTAAAAGTTTCCTTCTTAGATGAACCGTCGATTTGTTCTGAACCCTGAGAAAGTTGGAACAGCAGGTATAGGCAATTTGCTCTAACACTAATACTTTTTCCATGCACTTGTGAGCCTTAAAAACAGCTGCTAGGGGTCCCCTGGAGATGACTTATTTTGGAATCAGATGAAAGGGCTCCTTGGTCCATTGGTGCAAATTACTGAGATGCTAGAATAAGAAAATCTATAAACTATGCTATAAAAACTTCCACCATTCCTGGCTTTGATGCCTTCGTGTTGCCAGCAAACATGATACACTTTTCCAAATGTCCCTCCTCGTTCCTTGCCCTCTGTGGCTGAGCTGTAGCGGACAGTGAGAGCATCTGTCTGGTAGCAGGCTGCAGATCTTCCCAAGTCCTGGCTCCACAGGGTCTCGATCTGCCACCACTGAGTGAAGAAATCAATCAAATCTATTACTGGATCCTAGGTTGGTCCAAAAACTCCTTACTTTTCAACACGGTAAGATCGTATTGCGTAGAGCCCACACGGAGCATGTTTTTCTCTCTAACTCGCTCATAATTTAAGGTGGAGAAGTTCAAGGCAGAAAATGAAAATACTCACAAGTAGTAATGCAGTGTGAGCAGAGAGGTGGAGAAACTTCTTGTTGGAAATGCTAGGGAAAAAAGAAAGAAAGAAAGGAAAAGTGGAAAAGAGACATTTGGAAAAAAACATCTTTCTCTCTACTAAGTAATTTGTTTCCTCACTTTTTCGTGGCTCCAGTGATAGTGTTCAGGAAACTCGGTGATGTCATTTCCTTTCCATCGGCCAGTTACATAAACGTTGGGGAAGAGCCAAGTAAAACAGCCCTCAAACAGATGGCCATGTGTGTAAATGCCAGAAAGTGAGAACAGCCATTTGCAGTAATTTTTTTTTACCCCACACATGGTGTAATGTTTATTTTACAACCTCTCTTATGGACTTATGTGGATCATTCTTGTCATTTTTCTAGGAAAATAAATCCCAAGGGAAGCAGCCATAAAATACAAAAAACAAATCACGAAAGAGCGAAAGCTTAGGTAACGGGCAGAAGCGAGCATGGCCCCGGAGCATGCAAACCATCAAAGGGAGGTCCAGGCAGGGCTCCTTGGGTGATCACACGTGCTAGGGAAGGGATATCTCCAGAGGTCAGGAAAGTTCCAGCGAGGCAGATTTGACAACGAGGCAAATGGATTCACCTTACGATCTTCAAAAAGTTCGAAATGAAATGCATGCATGGCTTTCGCAAAAAGCCACAATTTCTAGACTGACTCTCGTATCCCTTCAAAGCAAAGCCAAATGCAGCGAACAGAGTCCCTGCACAATGAGGGGTCTTCATATCTCCCTGTGCCAGGGACATATTGATGCAATCAAGAGGAGTTCACACTTGTGACTGTGAAGAATTTCAGTTATGCATAATAAAACACAGCAAGGAGTGTGAGGCCTTCCAGCCTCAAAAAGTAAATCCTGCTCTTGTTGTCTGCGGTGACTGATAACAGCATTTTCTCTCCTTGCTACCAATGAAAATAAAATGCAGGTGTTGTCCTAATGCCTAAGACAGCACATGTTATGCAAAGAAAAGTAAGTTAATCTTTCATAAATTCTACCAGTGAGCTTCCTTTGATTTTTCGATATTTCAATTAAGTGAGGACATGCAAATCATAGAAAGGAGTTGACCTTCTTCAATCCAGGCGATGTAGGAGGTATTGGCAGGGAGCAAAACAATAAGAGTAAACTAATCATGACTCTTCCCTCTTTGCTAAAATGTTTCTTTTCCGCCCCCCATGGAGATCAAAGTATTTACTTTTACTTTATCCACCAAATTTCCACAAGTATGTGGCTGTTCTTTCTAACCTCTACTTGATGAATAGCAGTAAAATGCCAGGTTTATTTGTTCCCAAATATTTATTAAACACCAATTATGGGCCAAAGACTGGGCAGGAAATGGGTGATAAACAGATACCAAATGAAGGATCATTACTGTACAAGTCAAATATTTCACAGATTCTATTTAAATATGACTTTGGTCTTTTCAAAGCTTCTACCCACTTTTGTGCTATTCTAACATTTGGATCCCAAGAAAATATTTGGAACGGCACTGCTTCCTGTCAGAGTTCTATAGCTCTTAGGTCAGGGAAGGACAATTTTAGAGACCCTGTTACCTTAAGGTAGGATTGTGTCCTCAAAAGGTTTTTATGCTTATTTTGGACTCTGCTGCCTGAACTCCACCAAGCAGACTAATAAGTTCCATATGCCCATTTTTTTGAAGAACACGTTTTCAAAGCAGCAAATGTTTTGACGGATTGGCTCTTGGAGAGCCTGAATACTGTTATACACATCGTTTAGCATTTCACAAGGCCCCTACTGTTAAATTCTGGGAATGGGGCCAGGGTAACCTACCTACTGGTGCTCTAAGTAACGTTAAAATATTGAGAATTCTTAACCATCATGCTTTGCTAAGACATATTTGGAATGTGAGGATTTCTTTGCTGCCATGAAACTGTGTGTGGTGTGTGCATGTGTGTTATAAAATAAAGGAAAAGTCCCTTACGGTCAATAACTGAACAGAAAAGCTTGATGATGGGGACTTTGAATATTTAAACTTCTAAATCTTTCATCTACAATAGTTATTGAAATCTGATCCTAAATACGTAGACAAGAAGAAATGGAAAGTGACAAAAATACAATAATATGAAGAATTTCATAAAGTCTTGCTTATCTAATATTACTCTCTGTATGCATCCTATATTACTCACATGAATGAAAGCATTCTTCAGCTCAGTCTTCCCAAATTTGCTTAAATATAATACACTTTTGGGGCCTCCCCTTCTTTGCCCATACCTACCTTGGGATTCTGAATCAGAAGATCTGGGTTGAACCCTAGAATTTCTAGTTTTAAGAATTACTTCAAAACAGAGTAGGAAATACGAGTTATTTAAGTTTAACTTTTTATATGAATTCAGAGTTTATTTATCAATGGAAATATGTACAAAGAAGCTTCAAATGGAATACTTACTGACATTCCTTATACATGACAGACACTGGCTCACTCGGAAGATGATGTTAATAATGAAATGTGTTTTTTTTATATAAAAAAGGAATGACTTCAAATCTTTCAAAGGATCTGATATGAAACTTATAGAAAATTTCGGGAAACACTTCAAAATTAAAAATTAAGATTGTATTTGTGTACAGCCACAAAATATACTATTCTAATTATTTTTCTTTTAACTTGTTGGCTTCTTAATTACTTTCATGCAATCTATACTTCTGCTAAAATCTGTATTTATTTTTTAATATATTTTATTAATTATGCTATTACAGTTGTGCCATTTCCCCCCACTTTTCCCCTCCACCCTGCACACCCCCTCTCACCCACATTCCCCCCCTTTAGTTCATGTTCATGGGTCGTACATATGAGTTCTTTGGCTTCTACATTTCCTATACTACTCTTAACCTCCCCCTGTCTGTTTTCTACCTACCATTTATGCTTCTTATTCTCTGTACCTTTTCCTCCTCTCTCCCCCTCCCACTTCCCTACTGACAACCCTCCATGTTATCTCGTTTCTGTGAGTCTATTTCTGTTCTCATTGTTTGCTTAGTTGTTTTTTTTAGGTTCAGTTGTTAATAATTGCGAGTTTGTTGTCATTTTAATGTTCATATCTTTGATCTTTTTCTTAGATAAGTCCCTTTAACATTTCACATAATAAGGGATTGGTGATGATGAACTCTTTTAACTTGACCTTATCTGAGAAACACTTTATCTGCCCTTCCATTCTAAATGATAGCTTTGCTAGATAGAGCAATCTTGGATATAGATCCTTGCATTTCATAACTTTCTTGCAAATATGGGGCCACCCAGTCCACCAGTCGCTGCCTTGCCATGAGTCCTATCTGCCCAGCTGCCCATCCCCACCCCTCCTATTGGCCTGGATGAATGTTTCTTCTTTAGCTCCTTGGTTGTTGAACTTCCATACAGTTCAATTTTCTGTCAGTTCTGATTGTTTTTTATTTTTAATTTTGTTGCTGTCCTTTTGGTTGTGGGAGGAGGCACAGTGTGTCTACCTACACCTCCATCTTGGCTGGAAGTCCAAAATCTTATTAATATTTCCACATCTGATTTTTCTCATTATTCCAATATCTGTCTTGCCTTCGACTATATATAACAATAATCCCATAGATGAGTGGCTTATAAATGACAAAAGTTATTCCTCACAGTTTTGCAGGCTGGAAAGTTCAAGCTCAAGGGTGCCAGCAGATTTAGTGTCTAGTGAGGACTCACTGTCCGGTTCTTAGAGGGTGTCTTCTAGGTGTAACCACACATGACAGAAAGGGCAAGGGGTCTCTTTTATGAGGGCACTAATCCCGTTCACGAGGGCTCCACCTCGGGACTGAATCACCTCCCAAAGGCCCCACCTCCACATGCCATCGCCCTGGGGATTAGATTTCAGCATACGGATCTCCTTGGTATATAAATATTTGATCTATAGCATGCCTACTTAGAAAAATATATTATCTACAATGGTCTGAATGTTCAGTGTGATAAAATTTTAAATTACTATTTATGGTAAGAAACAATACACTATGCTAACATATTTCCTTACAGATATGGTTCATTAGGGAAAGTATACAAAGAACATGAAGATAAAATATTAAGAATTATTGCTCGCTGAAAAGTAATACAATTCAATAGTCTCTTACGATGACACAATGGGCATGTTTTACTTTATTTAGTAAATATAGAGGGCATAAGGAGGCAAAACAGCAAGGAAATGCAGTGTCTGAACTGGGTTTCCCGTTACACCGAGGTTCTGAGCGTGTTGCCTCTCTAACCAAGTTTTTCTCGTCTGGTAGAAGGAAGATCTACCTCCTAGGGCTGATCTGAGATTCAGGGAGGTAATCTATGTGTGCTCTTACATGTAGATAGGTGCAGTTAGGTACCCATAAATGTTTAGGTGTATCATTATTATTATTACTAACATTGAAATATTAATTGATGGCCTACTGTTGGTCAGACATAGTCTAAGCCTTCTGTTCTGTGGAGAGCCTAGTGGAATGGGCAGAAAGTAAACGAGTATGGAATGTCAGAATCTCAGATATCCCTAAATGCTTGGAAGAAAACGAAACAGAGTGATGTGCTGGGAGTAACCAGGAGGCATGGACGTCAGCTGAGATGGCCAAGGGAGTTCATTCCAGGAGGTGGCACATTGCTCTCCTAAGAGTGAACAACCAATGGGAGTCTGTTGTCCAAGGATATGGAGAGCTTTCCAGGAGGAGGTGCAGAGATGGTCTCAGTGGGTGAGCGGGGAGGGTGCAGGGAATGAGATCGAATGGGGAGCAGGCAGGGATGAGAGGCATGCTTCCCTGTTTGCCTGTTCCGTTTAAAACTGGAAACATGCCTATTGATATTTTGGATGATTAAAAAGAAATTATTCTTTTGTGAGGATGGGGGCAGGGAAAGTACTTCAAGTTACGTTTTCTTTGGTTTGGCTTAGTTTGTTAAGGCTCATTTCCCAGGTAGCTATTCTGTGTGGTTGGCGTCTATTCTGACAGGTGGGAGCCCCTGCCATACACATTGTTCCATGTTTTGAAAAGCACAGCAGGTATCTAACATTTCATTTTTGAGTAGGAAAAATACAGGTGGGTTTTTAAACCTGGAACGTTGAATGTGCCCTGTGACTGGTCAGTGAGGGAAGAAGTCATAAAATGCTTCCATTATTCAGAATGTCATTTTGACACGCCACTCCCTCCCCCACCCCACCATTTCCATGAGTAATTTTGTTGGGCTGCTGATGGATGTTCAGCTTTCTAAGCAGAATGCCCAGGCTTTTAAGTCATTGCCCATTCAGTGACAAGGACATTCTGCTCTACCATAAGGAATGTTGCTTTTTAATACAACGAACAATGATTTATATACTCTTAGGAATCCTTTCTATACACTATTATAATGAGAAACAGCAGGTAGCAAAATTAGCAACTGCACCACTTCAGATTAAAAAATAAGGATTTTTCATAGAATTATAAAATTTCAGGGTTTGGAGACTGTCATTGAAGTTTATTATTCAAAATCATCATTATAGAGATGAAGAAAATTAAACCCAAAACAGCAAACCACTTTCACACACACACTTAATCAAAAAGACACGGTTCTAACTAAAATTCAAATTACTTAATTCCTTGGCTTGTTCTCTTTCTATACATAAACACACAGAGACACATATGTTTGCTATGTATGAAGGAAATTGGATTCTTCTGGAGACTCTAAAGGAAAACTAAATTAAAGCTTTCATTCAGTTCTTATTATATGAGTACAGTTTATTGAATATTCGTCTAGGACCACATAATCCTTGTTGATCCAAGCTTCCAACAGAATGGGCTTCATAATGTAGACATTTCATATTTTAGTAGTTCTAAAATGTGAAAACTGAAAACCTAAGTAGCAGAGAGCTGGTGCCCCCCACTTTGCAAAGATTTGGAGGAATTGGAACAAGTATGAGCAGAGGTCTTGGTTTGCAGACTCTGTCTGGACTCCATTTTTAAGACTGTAAGAGACGACGGCAATGACTTGTAAAGTCTTTCGTGAGGTCATAGCCAGAGAGCATGTGCCTACTTAAAGAGGAGCATGGTGCTGTCAAAACTGGGACCCTCATTTTTTAAGGGGGAGGACAAACTGAAAAACATTATTTTGAAACGTAAGAGGGTTTTCCACTGACAGGTGCTCTGCCCCAGCTGGTGAGCGGTGGACAAATGACCACCACCCTCCCAATGCCATCATTGCCATGTCAGTGTGTCCTGGCCACCAGAGAATGGTGTACAGAAGTGGTTTGGTTTTTATGCTCACTAATGCAAATTAGTAATAGGTAAGGAATGCTGATGATACCATTCTCCAGGGTAGCTGACTGAATCAAGGGGCTTTGGTACCCCATGCTCATGTGTGACCTGAAGGACATGGAGACTAAGGGTGCCCCAGGTCAGATCATGAACAAGTAGGCACTCAGCTTTGTCTATATCTCAAAGTTGGGACAGATGGCTGGCAACATATTAGAAACAGGCAAACACAGGTAAGCAGGGAAGAGAGACAGTTAGAAGAGAGAAGTTAGCAAGGAAGAGAGAATGTTTATTAAATGTTTTCTATGAGCTAATGTCTGTGGCAGTCATTCTGAACACTTAAGTTTCCTGGCATCCTTTGTAGGATAGATTATAGCTATTTCATTATAACAGGTGAGGATCGGAGAGGTTAAATAACCTCCTCAAAATTAGCTGGTTATTCAGCGGAGCAGCCAGAATGTGAGCCGATTCTAAGTCTAAGCTCCTTCCAGTCAGCTGAGATTCGAGTGCATAACCTGGTTCTATACTCAGTGAGGGCATCCAGGGATGAGAGTCAAGACAGCGTTTATGGGCTTTTCCAAGTAATTCCAAAGAAGGGTTTGTGGACTGCTGTTTTTTATTTTATTTTATTTTATTTTATTTTATTTTATTTTATTTTATTTTATTTTATTTTATTATTTTATTTATTTTTATTTTTAGAGGAAAGGGTTACCTAGTTTTGGACATGACAATACTGTTATTTGTTAGACCTGGGATTAAATATTTTTGCTCCCCTTTTTTGTAACATCAGAAATACGGTCAAGTTTCAGAAAAAATGTCAGTGATGTTGAAATGTAAATGGGTGCTTGCCCCAACTGCTGACATGACCATCACTGCCTCACAGCTGTTAAACCCGAAAACATCCTGCATCTTCCCTACCCCCCAGGAATTGCTGCTACCTGACACTGGTTTCATAAATTTTTGCTTCTCAAGTTCAAATTTTTAGTTCCTATAACAAACAAGTTAAATCAGCTGGTACGTGGAGAACGTCAGACTTCAGGTGCAGCTCATTGCCCCACAATGGTTATCTTTATAGACCAGCTAAGCACACTCTATCCCTGCTCCAGTGAGTAAGAATAAAAATGGGTTATGCATCAAAGATTCACATAATAAGTCAGGAAATTGACTTCTGATGGCTTCTCTCCCAACTGTGGTCAGGTACCGGCCAGATCTGATAATGAAGATCTGAGGACATCACTTCATTCTGAGAGTTAATACATCCAAGATGCATTTAATGCAGTGTATCTCCTTTCTTAATGAATGTTAAGCAGAAGTAGTCCTGTTATACCAAGAGGATGATTATAACACTGGCCAGTATTTATTGAGCACTTAGCATGGACACCTCACATTTGATTCTCATAGGGGCCATGAGGTAGGCATTATTATCCTGTTGGTAGTAAGGATGCTCAAGGTCAAAGATGTTGTATAACTTCTCCAAGTTCACAGAGTAAGTGACAGCACAAGCCCCCAGCTGGAACTGAGATCAGGCCTCAGCCACAACCACCCAGGGGGCCCAATTTTGTCTGCATGAGTCAGATATTTAGAGTTTGACAACATGTCTGCTGTTCCAGGAAACTCAGCATCGGGAGGCAGGCTGTGCAGCAAAATGTCAGAGACTTGTCTTTGACGGTGAACATAATCTTGAAGATCCACCCAACGGGTCAGACCTATTTTCCATCCAACCTGGTGATACATCTCTGTCTCTGCCCATGTCAACCATGAGCTAACCTGAAACCTTCCTCAACATATTACTGTTTTCAGTCTCAACTGCCTCTTTGATTCTTTCAGTGATACGCAATACAAATGTCCATAATAATGAAAGCAGTTAATACTTATTTGGTGCTTAAACTTATTCTGTACCCATAATAATCTTAATTAATCCTCACAACAGCCCAGTGAGGAAGATACTACTTTTAATCTCTACAGATGAGGACACTGGGGACTTAGTGAGCTTAAGTCACTTCACCAATGATACACTGTTTGTAAATGATAAAGGAGTGTCTTCATCCACCTCCGAGTCAACAAAGGATTCTCTAAACCCTGATATTCAGATTCCCCAGACAAGCAGCCCCATTAGCATCATCTGAGAACTTGTTAGAAATGCAGGCTCTTAGGCCTCACCCCGGACTCACCAAATGCGAAGCTGAATTTTAACAAGATCTGCAGATGTTAAGTGCGCACATTAAAGTCTGAGAAGTACCACTTTAAAAGACACCCTTGACTGGAGGCAGGGTCATGGTGGACTGCCCTGGCTCCCTGAGGTCTGAGGGCTGCTTGAGAAGATGGGCTTTTCAATGCTGAAAGGAGGCAAATCTCAGGCAGGCCCAGGCAGGCTGGTCACCCTGACTATAAGACTAGTGCACTGGGGCCCTCAATAGAGAGAACAGTGAGTATCTCCCCTTCTATGGGCTTGGAGCGCGTCCTGTGCAGGCCTTCAGCCTGCCCTGCGATCTCAGAAGCCTGCTGAGTGCGGCTCCAGAGAGTGCCCCTGACACACACGGTGTGGACGGGGACCACCATCAAGGAGAGAGGGACCTTCTACCTTCAGACCCCTGGGAGTTACCCTTGGGCACAGCTGGGGTCCTGAAATGTGACATTCGCCCTAGGCAATGACAGGAAGGATCCTTTTCCTTTTCATCGATCTTCCTCACTCCATTATCATCTTAAATCGGCACATTATAACTGCAAATCAGAACACTCGCTCTCACTGTCGCGGATTCATTCACTTAGTTCGTGACTCTTTTTCTAAAGCTCCAGTAAAATCAGGATACGGGGGAAAACCCTCATTATTCTAATATGAATGATTTCCACAAGGAAAAATGTAATCCATGTGTTTACAATTTACTCATACATCATCACGTTGTTGCTTTGTAGAGACTATTAATTCTTAGGCTGTTGCTACAGATTTCTCCTCATGAAGGAGAAGTTGTACGAATTGTAACCCAAACGGTGGCCCAAAGAGGTTCTTCATCTTCAGCAAAGATGGTAGGTAAGTTCTATGTGTGGGTTCTAGAAGGTTTCCTTGCTCCAAGGAAAAACATGTTTTAATAATTTATACAATGATATTTATACACAGTATAGGTATTTGGTAGGTAAAGCACAATGATTCCCTTCCTTGGTTTTAATTTACGTTGTGGATACTGAGAGGGCCTATCCATTATTCTCAACTGTTAATACCCTGTGGAATGACCTCTAAAATCTTCAGGGGCCAAGCTAAATATCCCTGTCTACTTTTTTTACTTATTTCTCCTGTGACATTTCATACCAATTGCTCAGACCCTTAGCACTACCTGTGACTTCATTGCCATATATATTTAGGCCTTTTTCTTGCCTCTCAATCACACTGAGGAATTTTAATGAAATCACTGCCATTCACTCATGTATTCAGCAAACATTTATTCAGCACCAACTCTGTGTTAGGTCTTGCATATAGTGTAATTAAAATGTCAACAGTACCGTAAGTAGCTGTTAAGCCAGCCTGTAAGATAAAACTCAGAAAGTAAGCACAGCTCACTATAGAATGTTCAACTGCCATTGCAGATGTGCGTAAAGAGAACTTAGAAATTCAGATGTCCAAGAGATGCACTCTTACTGTAAGATCAGGGAAGAATATTAGGCAGGAAATCATACCTACTTGAGCTCATTGTGAGATATACGGAAAAGAAAACCGTATACAAAAAGTATAGGCCCTTTCCGGGGCATGTTACAGGTGTAAAACGTGTCCAGTCTAGCTGGAGTGTGTAAAGAAGACCTAGGAGAGATGAGGTTTCAAAGGAATTTGGAAACTGATCGTGTGGTTTGAGATGTAATTCATTAAAGCACAGGAAGTCACTGAACCTTTCTGAGCAAGGGGTTGTCATGGTCTGGCAAAACTGTGTTCACTCCGCAGAACGTAGTGGAAGGACGGGAGCAGGAGGCAGCAAATTGGTTGTGCAGAACTTATCCGAGGTCATTAAAATAGACACAGGAGAAGTACGAAAACCTACATCAGGATCTCCTTCTCCCGCCCTTCGCCACTGGCTTCTTTCCCTGAGATCCACCTGACCATGACTTATCCATCTGGCTCTCAGCATCTTTGAAGGAATATTTTTTTAGTTTTGCTTTTCTTTCAGCAAGGAGTCTTCAGATGTTTCTCATTTAAGAAGAACACAGAAGTGTAGGTTTAACCACAAAAAAAAAAAACAACAAAAACAACCCACCGACCACTTTCATTTATTAAGGACGTACCATCACGCACTGTGGGCGGGGTTCTGTGCCCATAGCGCCTTTGTTTCTCAAAACGGCCTCATGAGGAAGCTCTTATTATTTTGATTTTACAACTGCGCTTAGGTAGGCTAGTTCTGCACATTATAAATAATATTTGCTTGCTGTTATTTCCCATGGGAAGAACCCAGAAGTCTCTCACTCTGAGTTTGTAACCTTGCTCTATTCTTAATTCTAGCTTTCAGTCAAAACAAAATCGTAACCAGTGTTCATTGTTCCCAAGGGAACACAGCCAGAGAGGCCATGAGGCAATAGTGACAAGGACGCAGGGACTGGCTGGTTCTCCTCAGACGCCGGGCTCCAGGCGACCCTGGGCGGAAGTGGGGCAGGCACGTCAGAATGGTGATGGCATTCATTTTAATTTAAATAACTCCTTATAACATAATTATAGATGTTGTATAGACATAGGGAAAATTAAATCTGAGGTCTTTATTTTACTTTTTAATCCTCACCTGAAGATATATTGATTTATTCTAGAAAGAGAGGAAAGGGGAGAGAGAGAAGAAAGGAGAGAGAGGGAGATAAAGAGAGAGAGAAAGAAACATCGACGTGAGAGAGAAAGAAACATCGACGTGAGAGAGAAACATTGATCAGTTGCCTCCGCTGTGCACCTAGACCTGCAATCAAACCCACAACCTAGGCGTGTGCCCTAACTGGGAATGAACCCACAACTCTTTGGTGTACAGGATGATGCCCCAACAAACTGAGCCACAATGGCCAGGGTGAAATTGAAGTCTTTGAAATAAGTATTCACAGCTGGATAAAACTCACTGGACTAAATGGATGGAACTAAGGGAAACTTCACTATTCTTAGAATAGTGAAATAGTCTTTGGGTTTCTGTTATCACCTGTTTCTGCCATCAAGCACCCCTTAGATGGCCCCCACGGTGGGTCTACTACCCAGCAGGCTTCCCTCCTAACTGCGCAGAAATTGAGGAAACATATTTCACCCTTTTGAATTGACTGTAGCCATGCGGCGTCTGGTGAAACCAGATCAGTTGGAATAATGAAAGCAGGAAAGGTTAGAATATGTAATAAAAACCAGGCAAGATCAGAATCTATGAATTTATTTTATCAAAATGTCCCCTTGGCCAGATTTCATATGAAAATAATTGTGGACTTTTTTCCCTTGGAAACTCTAAATATTCCCTTTTCATCCGCAAAAATAAAGGAACACTGACAGGCACCCCAGCCGCAAAGCTCAATGACCAGCCACGCCGTGGAAGAGCCCGTTTTTGATTTTTCTTGTGGTTAGACAGGGTGCTGGGGTCCCCCCCGCTCTCTCTGCAGTGCATCTCATGCTCACTGTAGTCTGTTTTCGATCTGAAAATAGCCCTGTGTTTCTAGAAGTCAGTTTTTAATTGCACAACACAGTGCAATAGACTGCCATGCGCATCAGGCTTTTTTTACAAGGCTGAAAGCTAAATGTCAGAGCAAAGGCTCCCTCGGATTTTTATGGGGTGGAAACTTTCGCCAGTACAGGAAATCAGACTAAAAATAATTTACCCAGTACTCATCCATCCATCTATTTCCCAAATAATTATTACCTCCATGGCACTCGGCTAGCTGCTTTGGGGACACTTTTGAAAAGTAATTACGTGCAATCAAAAATTATACGTGACGCATGCAGGTGGCCGTGCACAATGTTTCGGGAGACTGACACAGAAGTGACCTAAACGGTGAAGACACAGCCCCGGACTGGGTTTAACTAGCTATGTGTTCTTTGCATGATGACAATAACCCACATAGCGTTTGCTTGTGGCATTCATCAGTGGGCTGTGGCCAGGGCATTTCCAAGTGTTGGATATGGGCTCAACTGTCTGTTTCGCCTCTAAGAGATGTGTCTCAGATGTAATTATTTTTATATCTGGGTATATGGTTTATTGTATGTTTGTAATATTATGTCATATATTACATGAAATCACACTTAATTTACATGCATGTCTGCATGATATAAATTATATCATGATTGGTAGGTCCAGAGAAACAAAAGCAAGGGCAGGAGGAAGGAAGGGAAGACAGTGTGAAAAGAGAGCCTGTGTCTTTCCAGACTGTTCCTTTCCTCCTTCCCCTATAGAGTGAATGCATTTGTACATGAATTAAGGCACGAATGTTACATTTTGTTCTTTAAAAAAATCAGTGTTTAGTGCCTCAGTCAACAAGGTTGATGAGAAATACTATGCAAGTGGTTCTTGCGGTCCGGGGGTTCCTAATGTCTGGGAAAGCGGACTTGCTATTGCCATCCATCCTTCTACATCTCCCCCTCCCAAGATCCTGGAGCTAGCCAGGCCTGGTCCTCATTCATGGGTCCCTGACCATGACCACCAGCACCGATGTCTGCCCAGGGTGCACCTGCGTGGTTGAGGGTCCGTGGGAATCATGGGAAGCCCTGCTCTCAAAGCCACCTGAGAGCCAGCCACACCTCAGAGTTCGTTCTCGAGTCCCCGGTGTCCAGCCACCTTCTCGAGGTGAAACCACTCCCCTTTAAGTCCTCGGGAACACCTTCCACTGTAGATAAGACAGTTTAAACACCTCTGCAGGTTAAAACTTGAAAAAATTTTTTTAAAACTCAAGTATCCCATGAATTGAGAGAAAGCTAGACTCAACAATTTAAAAGCTTGTCTTTCCCCTTGGGTGAAAGATGGAAACATCTCTCTCTCATTTTTTTATATCACAGGTAATTATATTATCAATATCTACTTATCTACATCTATATATCTATATATGTCATCAATATCCACAATATTTATTCTCTATCTCCATCTTTATCTACCTATATGACAGATTATTTCTGAATGGATCATTGCCACATTGGGCTTTCAGTGAATTGTCTCAGTGCCCTTCTTAGACCCTATTAGCCACACCGTTGTCTTGAAAATCTTGCAAAATCAAAAGAAGTATAGGCCTGAAAAGTATGTCCGAGTTTACTTACTTGGTATTTCCTACACTTTGAATATTACAGTGCCACATTCACAACTCTTGGTATACTCACATGCCATGGCCTATTATTTTCTTGATATATTTCTTTAAATTAACTCATTTATTTTACTATAAGATGTTATTTTAAAAGTATTATTAATTCAAGTGGAGAAAAACTTGTAAAAAAATGCCTGAAAATAAAGTGAAAACAAAACATTGTTCAGTCCTAGCACCTACAGTAGGCAAAGACTGAACCTAACACTACTCCTCGCCCCATTTCTTTACGTAACCAAATAAAGAATTTAAAAAGAAATCACTTTCTCATCACGTGATCTTTTTAAAAATATATTTTATTGATTATGCTATTACAATTGTCCCTCCCCCCCACCTTTATTCCCCTCCCCCCTGCATACACCCTCTCACCCGCATTCTACCCCTTTGTTCATGTCCGTGGGTCGTATGTATAAGTTCTTTGGCTTCTACATTTCTTATACTATTCTTAACCTCCTCCTGTCTATTTTCTACCTACCATTTATGCTACTTACTCTCTGTACCTTTTCTTCCTCTCCCTACCTCCCACTCCCCCACAGATAACCCTCCATGTGATCTCCATTTCTGTGATTCTTTTCCTGTTCTACTTGTTTACTTAGTTTGTTTTTGTGTTTTTTTAGGTTCAGTTGTTCATAATTGTGAGTTTGTTGTCATTTTACTGTTCATGTTTTTGATCTTCTTTTTCTTAGATAAGTCCCTTTAACATTTCACATAATAAGGGCTTGGTGATGATGAACTCCTTTAACTTGACCTTATCTGGGAAGGACTTTATCTGCCCTTCCATTCTAGATGATAGCTTTGCTGGGTAGAGTAATCTTAGATGTAGGTCTTTGCCTTTCATGACTTGAAATACTTCTTTCCAGCCCCTTCTTGCCTGCAAGGTTTCTTTTGAGAAATCAGCTGACAGTCTTATGAGAACTCCTTTGTAGGTAACTGTCTCCTTTTCTCTTGCAGCTTTTAAGATTCTCTCCATATCTTTCATCTTGGGTAATGTAATTATGATGTGCCTTGGTGTGTTCCTCATTGGGTCCAACTTCTTTGGGACTCTCTGAGCTTCCTGGACCTTCTGGAAGTCTACTTCCTTTTCCAGATTGGGGAAGTTCTCCTTCAGTATGTTTTCAAATAAGTTTTCAATTTCTTGGTCTTCCTCTTCTCCTTCTGGCACCCCTATGATTCAGATGCTGGGATGTTTTAAGTTGTACTGGGGGTTCCTAAGCCTCTCCTCATTTTTTTTAATTCTTGTTTCTTCATTCTGTTCTGGTTGAATGTTTATTTCTTCTTTCTGGTCCAAATCGTTGAACTGAGTCCCAGTTTCCTTCCAGTCACTGTTGGTTCCCTATACCTTTTCCTTTATTTCACTTTCCATAGCCTTCATTTTTCCCTCTAATTTGCAACCATATTCAACCAATTCTGTGAGCATCCTGATAAACAGTGTTTTGAACTGCACGTTCGATAGGTTGGCTATCTCTTTGTCACTTAGTTACATTTTTTCTGGAACTTTGATCTGTTCTTTCATTTGGGCCATTTTTTTCTTATTTGTCTCAGCGCACCTGTTTGTAGTAAGGGGCAGAGCCTTAGGTATTCACCAGGGCAGGGAAACCCATGTTGCTGCATTGTGACGCTGTATGTGGGGGAGAGGTCCGAGAGGGCACGGTGCCACTTGCTGTGCTCTCTGCTGGTTTTCAGTCACTTCCCCCTCTACCCACAATCAAATTGGGCCCTTTTGGTGCTGATTTCTAGGTGGGTGGGTTTCTATACAGTCTAGGACCTTGAGAGTTTCTCCAAAAAACTCTCCTGTGAGGCTGGGAGTTTCTCCCACTGCTGCCTCAACTCCCACAGGTGTTTTCATTTAGAGACTTTGAGGCTTTATTTCCCCGTGCTGAAAATCCGGGTTGCATGGTCTCTCTCACTCCCCAGTTGTTCCTCCCGGTTTATCTGCACACGAACGTGGGACCGCCTGCTCCACCAGCTGCCACCTTGCCGTGAGTCCTGTCTGCCCAGTGGCCCACCTCCTCCCCTCCTACCGGTTTGGATCAATGTTTCTTCTTTAACTCCTTGGTTGTTGGACTTCCATACAGTTTGATTTTCTATCAGTTCTGATTGTTTTTTGTTTTTAAGTTTGTTGTTGTCCTTCTTTTGGTTATATGAGGAGGCACAGTGTGTCTGCCTATACCTCCCATCTTGGCCAGAGTGATCTTATTAAACTTATTCAATTCTGCATCTGTGTGTCACCTAAAAAACAAAACAAACAAACAAAAACCACCCTGTCTCACTTTAGAAACACTGATCGAGCTTGCTCTCACTTTGTTCAAGAATTGGGCCCTGAGGAAAAACAGGTTTATATCCTGCTCCTGGCAGAAAATAGTCTTTGGACTTCTTAACCTCCAGCTCCACACACTTACCCACTTCATCCACTGGCCCTGCCACAGGGTTGAGATGGAAGCATCCATGTGTCTGTGACCTGCCTCTCTAAAGGATGGCAAACACACTGAAGTCAGGAGCCAGCATGGATTCTTTGTACACTTTTCTTTCCTGCACAGGGAGTCCTTTACTCTATAGACGCTAGATTAAAAAAGTCTAACTTAATGTGAATTGCCAGCAGTGTCACTAGGGAATGGTTTTGCAAGGAAATCAGGATTACCCTTTTGTGGCCTCCAACTTAGGATAAGTGGCTCTTTTTGCCGCTGTTGTGCTTGAGACACCCTCTGCCACCAGGAAAGTCCTGGTGGTGGCAGGGAAGATGGGGGATGGGAATGGGGAAGAGTTGCATAGATATAACTATCCCAAAGACAAGAAACACAATTTTGGTGCTTGTTACAAAGAACTTAAGGAGCACAGAGGAAAGGACTATTGCGAGGGCAAAAACACATCAGGAATTAAAAGGGGGTGTGAGGGAAATTGCAGGAGAGGATGAAGAATCGGAGAAAGAGAAGTACATATTGGTTCTGGAGACTAGAACTGGTGAGAAAAGCTGAAGGGCACCAGCTCAGCTTAAAATGAAATGCCAGAGGAACCGCAGCTGCAGAATTCGGATTAAGAGTAGAATACCACACCAGGGGTACCCAGAACAGTGTAAATCAGTAGGAGTGGCTCCCAAAACCTACGTCTAGTCTGTGGACCTGGGTTGGTCACATTGGTTCACAGTCTCTCACCCGCTTAACGTGGCTGTGCTGTGATGATGTCGGTAGACTACTGATGTGCTGCAAGGCAGACTCTGGAGAGCCAAAGGGGACACTGGTAGCATGGGTCCCCCCAAGCCTTCAGGTTAGTAGAGCAAATATTGAGGAGCAGTCCACCAGGCCACTGAGATGGAGCCAGCCGTTCAGCCTCACCTGACGGAAAATTGCCTTGTATCCCCTATAGGAATTTTCCTTGTTCCTTTACTTGCCTAAAGTCAATTTATTGGCACCAACTTACATTTCTGAGAAAACATGTTCCTTGGGTAATATCCGTCATCAGTTTTCCTCCATGGCCATCTTACTGTAAACAGGAGAGAGCTCAGGGCAGCTGTGTTGGCAGAATCTGCGAGTACTGTGCTTTGATGGAAATCTAGCAGCTTCTCGGTCCCCCTCAGTGTAGCCCCCCCTTGCAGCTCCCCACCCTCGCACCCTTGCCGCCCATCCCCACCCCTGCTCCTTCTCTGGAATCCTCTTATTTTTTTTGGAGATGCTCTTTTACATGTCAACCAACTGCAGAAATTGGCCCTGATGTTTTAGAGCCTTAGGAGGCCCTCAGAGAGGATTCACGGTTATGTCAGAAGGAGAAGATTATCCAAGTTCACTCCAAGAGAACTAGCCTCTAAAAACAAACCGTTACAAACCGTCTCCAGGGAATGCAATGGTCTTGGTGTCTGAACAGAAGTCCTGGTCCAGACTTTCCACCTCTAATGCTCATTTTATTCCCAGTAAGAAACCGCTCTTTTCATACTCTTCTCATAGACTTGATAACTTCAGTATCTTCTGTCATCCAGTCGAGTTCTTTGTCCTTTGAGTAATCTTACGAAAGGGAAGAGGGGATGCAGATGAGCTTCACTTCAGAAACTACCTCTCATTCATCTTTCTACCCCCAAATCGAGTGTAGTCGTTGGTACAGAGCTAATGCTCAAAACAGAAGGTTTGCCAAATGAATGATCTGTGAGTGTCCAGGACTATGCCAGAGAGTCAAATGTACAGGTAAAGTAGATTTAGATACCTGATAATTTCCTAATAATTTATCCCATGGTTGAAGTCATATTACTAATGGATATCTTGTGGCTTACTCATGGTCGAAGTACTTATAGCCTATATGTGACTTCTTGGGAACCTTCTTGTTACTACTTTATGAATGCTAAAGCACAAAAGTATTGCTTTAACCCATATGATTTAGTAGTTTAATTAAAAGTGCACTTCTCTTGTGAAGGCACTGTTACTGCTTAGAGAAGTTAACTGGAGGCTTTCCGAGCTACTGCTGGCCCAGAGCTACCTGGGAAAGGGATGTATGGGTAAACGGAGAAGGCATCTCGAAACAAAGGAAGGTGGAGAGCACAAGCCTGCCTGCAGGACAGACCTCAACACAGGGAGAGGAAACAGGTCAAAGCTCCGATCCCAAACTTCCACACCCGCTGGTCAGCATTGCTCGTCAGGAGTGTCAGCTCTGGCAGACAGACTGTGGCAGCAGGTTTCTGGTTGAGGTGCTTTCTGAAGTCAGGTGACCAGCAACCAGTAATCAGGGTGGTGATTCCAAGTGATCTGTCTGGTTTACAGCTCAACTCCTATCAATAGCTAGGGATGCAGGTTGGAAGAAGCAGTCATAAAAAGGGGTTGGTGAAAACTTATCATGGGTTGAATTGGCCTCCCCCCTCACACCCCACCCATAAATTGAAGTCCTATCCCCAGTGTCTGAGAATGTGGCCTTACTTGAGAATAGGGTCCTTGCAGATATAATCAGGCAAAATGAGGATGACTAGGGTAGCGTGGGCTCCCAATCCGATAGGACTGATGTCCTTATGAAAAGGGGAACTTTGGACCCAGACATATAGACAAGGAAAATGCTATGTGAAGATGAAGGCAGAGACTGGAGTAACAGAGCAGAGGCCAAGGCCACCCAAAGATTACCAGAACCCCACCAGAAGCAAGAAGAAAGTCACGGAACAGACTTTTCTCCTTACAACCCACAGAAGAAGCCAGCCAAACTGACACCTTGATCTTAGACTTCCAGCCCAGAACAGAAAGACAACACATTTCTACTGAGCTACTGGTTTTGTGATACATCGTTGGGGCAGCCTTAGGAAATGGACACAAACCCCCAGTCAAGTCAACTGGCAAAGCTCCAGAGAACTGGGGTAAAAACTGGGACCCTGGACTAGGCAGATGGGGCAGAAGCGAGGAGGTGCCTGCAAGTTGTCCAAGCCAGCTCAGTGCCCACGCCATGAATCCCAAACACCGGAAGCTAGAGCAAACCTGATCTCACGCACTGCCCACTAGCCAACCGAATCTCTTACCCTGAAAGCTTCTTCCAGACTAGACCAAGGCCCTGATGGGCTGGGAACAGAGGCTGACATCCCTTTGCCTGTAGGGAAAGGTGGAAGCCGCAGGTGGTATGTTAGGGGGAAGGCTGAACCTGAGGCCATTGCCAGCCAATGCTGAGTTTGCATTTCTTTTCCTAACACCCTCTTGCAACCACCCTCAGATTTTGCTTATGATACCTGACATTCCTTTGGTTCTTAAACAGGCTTAGCTGTGGGGGCTTAGATCGGAGTATGCCTGCCAGGAGCTTAGACTCTGCAAATACCCCTCTTGCAAACCCCACGCCCAATATTTGTTTTTAATACTTGAAGTTCCTTTGGTTCCCAAATGGGCTGTGCTGTGCAACGTTAGATCTGGACACACCTCCACTAGCACAGACTCCCCACACATTCCACCTGTGTCCCCCTCACCCCTTCTGCCATTTGGGCTCTTCCCTCCCACCTGCAGTTAATGTGTCCTTCTCTTTGACCTCCTGTAACTGACTAGCCACACCCCCAGACAGAGTTTCTGCTGACTTTGGTCCCAAGAGCCAGGACACCTCCCAAACCAGTGGCCAAGTGATAGACAGACTGAGACATCATCAGGGCTGAAACAGCTGCTGACGGGTCACTGAAAATCCAACCTGGTACAAGGAGAGAAAATCAGTAGCTGTCTGAAAGCACAGGATTTTAGAGTAAGAAAGAATTTCAGGAAGGTAGCTAATATAACTCATTACATAAATAGGCAAATATGCCCTGGCTGGTGTGGCTCAGTGGATTGAGTGCCGGCCAGCAAACCAAAGGGTCACCAGTTCCATTCCCAGTCAGGGTACATGCCTTATCACTTATAGTAACAGCATTAAGCATTTGCTAAAACATTCGCAGACAGAATTAATATTGGATCAGATTTTGCAGAAGAGGCTTGGACTGTCAGCAACAGGGAGCCAACGACAGAGGACAATGACTTACATTCATTCCATTCCCTTGCTACAGTGTGTTCAGTGACAACCGTGCAGTGATTTGAGGACTTCCTGTGACCCCAGATACTGACAGCACCCAGTTTGCCAGCACCTGAGCCCTTCAAACAGCTTTATCAGCAGAGCCTCCAAGCAGAATGAAAAGGCAAATTGTCCCTGGTTGCCAAGAAGTGAAACCGGAGCCGTGCAGAACCTGGACCAAGAGCAAACCTGACCAAGCCCGGCACACACACACACACACACGTGCACGCACACACGTGCACGCACACAGACTTGAAAAAGAAACCCACATTGTTTTCTTAACCATCAAAATGTAGAAATCCCATGGTTACTACCTTTGCAAAGGGCTAGCACTTAACCATTTTTATAGCTGATGGATCGTGTTTGCTTTAGTGCTTTGGACTACATTACAAATTTTTTTTAAAAGAAACTGTTCGGTCTTCATTGAAATCATCAAGAACAATGAACTGGAATTATCTATACGTCACCCCCACCCCTTAGCCCTCTTTTTCTCTATGTGTGAAAAATCACATATTTTTCAAAACATGGAAGAGTTTGCGACCCTGTGAAAATTTTATAAATGGTTCCTGTGAATCATCCTCGAGTCATCCGGAAGGAGGCCTCTCCATCCTGTTCCAGTAAATGTTATTCCAGTTCATGACAGTGTTTGCTGGCTGCTGAGAGATCCCCAGGAACGACTTGGACCTGGCGGACAGTCCCTTGGGGTAATGGCCTTCTCTGCCTGCTGGAAGTTCAAAAACAAATGTCATCTTTTGCATTTCTGTTGTTGGGTTTTAGTAACCAATTGTGTCTGCTGAAGACATCTTGACCTAAATATGAAAATATCCATTTGAATCTGTTCCTCTCTCATCGTCACAAATTTTTTCATAGATCCACCCAGAAGTAGATATCTTGAGCTCAGAACTGCACACACATTACCTGGAAACAAGCATCCTATAGGAAATATAGAAGACCTATACCAGGCCAACAACTATTGGTTTGCATAAGATTAGACATGTAAGTGTCAAAATTAGGTAGGCATTCAAGTTCTAAAATGTTTTCTCATTTTTATAGTGTATTAAACACATAAAGTGTCACCATGTTAGAAATCACCCAAAAAGGGGATCTACCAAGCTGTAAAATTAATCTTTGGTTCATACACCCAGGGCTTCAAACGATATTGAATTCCATTAAGCAATACTAGGCATAAATTAAACTTGTAAATAATTCTGTCCCTACATTTTTAACCCACATTGGAGGGACCTTTGTTTAAAACTGAAATGTGTCTGTCTATAAATACATTTGTTGTTTCCTGATATATATTCAGATCAATAGGTTTCTCATTTTATATCTATCGGGTGACCTTCCTTTGACAGCAGTAGAGGGAAAGGATATTTTTAAGATGAAAGATGTCACTAAGTACACTTGAGTGAAACTAATGTTAACTTTGATCTAATAAAAATGTATTCACTTAATAATTTTATTTTTAAAAATTGGAAGGTTGAATTTACACCGGTTAAATTTAAACTGTTCATTGAGTAGAACTTCCCATGTCTCTGAGACTTAGCCACTATGTACCTGTGTTATTTCAGGATTGCTTAGAACCACTTGCCCAGGCAGAATCAGATGTGCAAGAGATTGACTGGGATAGGAATCAGGGAAAGGCAAGGAGATGCTTAAAGTGGGGATGGAAGTCTGTTACTAGCAGCAGGAGAGAGGGGAAAAGGGAAGATTGGGTAGAAAAGTCACAGATAGCAGTGTAATTCCATGAAAGGTTTGGCAAAGCCGAAGGGAACTTCTTGGGTCTATGCCTCACAGGAATTGGTTTGTCTGAATCTCCCCCACCCCTTCCACACCCTGTGCATGGTCACTGGCTAGGAGCAGCTCTTGGGAAGCATAACTGTCACCAGACAAAAAAATGGAGGTTCTGCTGCCCATCACCACAAAAGCCAAACTCGTGAGGCAGATGCTGGTGCAAAAGGCAAAAGGTTTTATTCAGATGCTGCACAATTTGGGACAATGGTGAACTCCCATCTCGAAACCTATCTCCTCTTTCTGCCCTGGAAAAACATCCAACCGTCTTCAGCAGGACCAATACAGAAGTCAGTATCCAGAGTTCCTGCTCCAATTCAAAGTACAGTCCTTTGGAGCCCACAGGCAACTGCTAAGCAGTCACAGTCCTTCATCCAGGTAGCTTAGCTTGTTCCTGGCTACTGTTGATTTAAGGCTCCCTCCTGGAGCCTGTGTGTGGGAGCCTGCACAGCCATGGGTCATGTGGCTGCTAAGGTCACATGGTCATGTGCTCCCATGCAGGATAGTGCATGAATACACGGTGAATGTATTACCAAGTGGGCAAGGCAGAGAGGAAGAGAGACTCCTTTCTGAAGGCCATGAGCCATGGGGAGAACAGGTGAGTGCACTGCATGAGACCTGGCCACAAGCAAGCCAACCACAAGCAAGGGAGGGTTTCTTTGTTCCCCTGGGATGACATTAGTTTGGGTGTGGGATGGACAAGGTGTTTTCTCAAGAGGACCAATCAACCTCTCAGACTTTCCCATGCATCAGGTAGGTCCACCTCTCAGGCAGCCCCTTCTTTCCCCAGGCTAGACTAACAGGCCTCTTTGGTCCAGCACCTCGACCTGCACCATTTTGACTTCCCTGGTGCATGTGCCTGCCTTCCCCGGTCCCGACCCTAATATGGTACTGAAAGTGGGGGAGGGCTTTTTCCTATTCAGTCGTATTGCTAGCTTCTCATGTGCTCAGTGTAAAAACCTCCTCCTCCCGTCATCTTGGCCTATGGGGGACATTCACTGGCTTTCCAGACAGGTTGTCTACATGACCTCAGCACAAACGTGATGATGGATTCAGAGAGGCAGCACCTGAGACCCTCAGTCATTGTGCTTTTTGTACAACAGTTGACACAAGCAACACATTTCGATGTCTGCCACTCTGTCAATATGAGCATCAAGACTAGCAAAGTTTGTAAAATGCATTTGTTCATAGATTTATTGAATTGATCTTTTCTGAGCCTTTACTATATATCAAGTACCATGTCCAGTATCATAGATGCCACAGGAACAAGATACAAGTTCTGTCCAGAAAAAGTCCAACCGCTGTAAATAGAACAAGAACAGTTTTTGTGAAATCAGTGTAACCTGACGGCCAAGATGAGTGGACTGGAATGCATATGTGTGAACAATGATGACTTCACTGCACCAGTCATGGGGGTGGTAGACGCCATTGAGTGAGCACGTGTACCGTGTAGTCATCCCATTCAAAATGACCAAGTGCGTAGAGCAACAAATCAGCCTCAAATTTTCTGTTAAACATTACTCTGTGGAAACCATTTGGATGATCCAGAAGGCCACAGCTACGGGTAACTGGTGATGGGAAGCTTCATCATGACACTGGGACTGCTCATGCATCACGTCTTGTGCAGTTTTTTCGGCAAAACATCAAATCGCCCAGGTGACTTGCAACTTCTGAATTTTCCCAAAACAAAAATCACCTTTGAAAAGGAAGAGATTTCAGGTCATCAATGAGATTCAGGAAAATACAACAGAGCAGCAGATGGTGATTGGGAGAATTGTGTGAGGTCCTAACGTGCCTACTTTGAAGGGGACTGAGGCATCATTGTCCTATGTACAACGGTTCTTGTATCTTGTATCTTCTTCAATAAATGTCTCTGTTTTTCATATTACATGTCTGGACACTTACTGGACAGACCTTGTATGTCTCTGCCTTCATCTAATATATTGTATGGCGCATCCTTTGAAAAACCTGCCTGGCAACTGAGGACCTGCTAAGCTAAAGATATCTGCCCACTTCTAAGGGTTAAGAAAATGACTATTTAAGGATCTTAATTCACATTGCCCATTTTGGAGTTAAATGTGTTGTCATTTATTTGCTAAGTCTGCACAGAAACTCATCACAAATATATGAAATGATCCTGCCTATACTCTACCTGAGTCTTTTCATTTCAATCCATTGGACTGAACAATTGATAAGTCAGTCAGTGTTTCTTAGATACGTTTTTCCACACAACCATTCCAAACCCCTTGCATTTGTGAGTTTCCTCTCCAATAGCTGAATCTAGAATAGGGAATGACAGAGACATAGAGATGAGGGACGATAGGAGGGATGAGAAGACTTCATCCTCGTTGTTTTATCCTAACTCATATTCTGTTCCCACCCCAGCGAATGTTCATTGCATGTACTACAGAGTCCAAACTTCCATCATTAAATATTAATCCCTTTGAAATAAGGATTGGCCTCTCCAGGCATTCTTTTTTTTTTTGTTTGTTTTCAAATTTCAAATTCTTGGAGAGAACTCATATACCAACCGTTAATACCTGTGTGTGGGTCAGGTGATCGGCCCACTTTTCCTGCCTGTAGGATAAGCGGAAAGAATGTTGTGTTGGGATTACTGATGCCTGGAAGTGAGAGGGTCAGCGCTGATAAACTCTGAGTTTGTCTGTGGTCAAGATAGAGAATGTGAAAAAACACGAAGTTGCAACATCATCAGTGAGCTGGATGGTGATGGTGAACTTGGTCCGCAGATCCCAACAGGAGGATTATTTCTGAACATTTTCTGGCATCTTTTAATGCTGTCATTGTGAAAGTATGCAAGGAAGTACGTGTTTCAAACTCATCCTGATTTTGCAAAACAGTGAAAAACTAAATACCAACCTTCCAAGTTTAGTAACAATGGCTGTTTCCACTAATACCTTCAGCTTTATCCTCAGGGAAAATTGTTATATGGGTGAAAATGGGCTTGGTGTGCCCTGATTTCTGATTTTGACACTCACCTACCCGGCTTTGGCCTCCACCTGAAGATACGATATCCTCAGCTCTACCCAGGCCTTCCTGACCAGTGTATTGTGTTCAGGAATGTTTCCAACTTCTACACAATAATAGTAACAGCCAGTGCCCTACGAGTGTCTAGATTCTGTTATTATCCCCGTTTAACTGGTGAGAACCTAGAGGCTCAGGAAGGTTAGATAACCTACACAGGTTAAAAAGCTTGAATGCGGAGGATCTGGGCTTCAAATCCAGACTTGTCTGGCATTCAGGCCCACACACTGACCTCTTTCTTGATCAATTTTGGCTATATTTTGGGGGGTTGGACAACAGGCACAGTCCCAAATATACCCTAGAGAGAGCCTCCTTCCCATGTGCTATTTTGAATGCTTCGTGTGCTTCTATGTGTGGTATACACACGGTGCACAGACTAGAGACATGACTCGCTCTCATTGGACAGGACTTGAGAAACCTTGACACGGGGTCTATTCCATGTCAGTTAACCTTGGGCCATGCATACCCACCCCCGAATTGGGGGTCTACTTGGATGTTGTCTAGTAACTCAGAATCTTGCCCTCCAAGCTTTTGTCCCTCCCTCTCAATCAGGCTTCTGAGTAGAAATTACAGTTTATTATTTTATTTCTTTGGGTGAGAGCATCACCAATGGCAAATGCTCTCTATCATGAACTAGTTTTATTTCCAAGCTGATGTGACCAGGTCACTGGAATAGTCAGTATGCATTTTTAAGCCTGGGTAAAGATGGTCATGTCCAGCCACGTGATAACTTAAATGATAGGCAGCTACTCTTTGTGCTGCATTGATTCATTCAACCCATAGTAATTGAAGGCCTTCTCTGTGCCAGGCACTCTGCTAGTAAGCAAGGGAGACATGTTTCTTGGCCCCACTGAAAATACAATTCATAATCCCAATGCCCAATAGGCACTAATAATGACCATATTCTCTGAGTACTTAAGGGCTTGGTGCTTTACAGAAATTAGCTCTAACCTTCCCAATGACTGTGTGTAAGAAGACAATGCCCCATTTTACAGATAACTAAACCAAGGCTCAGAAAGCGGAAATAATTTGTTCAGTGTCCTGTGCTTATTAAGGACAAGAGCTAGAATTCAAAGCAGCCATGTTTGAATAGAGTCTGTTCTTCCCATCATGTGAAACCTGTAAAGTAGAAGTGGGGGAAATGACTGCAGTCCCAGCTTTCTCCCCCTCCCCTCCCCTCCCCCTCCCCTCTCCCCTCCCCTCCCCCTCCCCTCCCTCTCTTAAAAAGTAGCTATCTTAGGGCCTAAGAAAACACCTTTATCTCTTTGCTTTTTATCTATCTTAACTGAAAAATGGGGATGATAATTGTACTTTCACAAGAATCATCAAAAACCTACCAAAATGCTGTAAAAACATTTATAAATACTAAATGTCATTATTAACTTAATAATCTGCTCTAATTTTATACATTCCCCAAATTTCCAGTTCAGGTGAATTAGTATTCCTCTTGTAACCTAAGTGTGTATGGAGAGAAGGCTCGTCCAGTCTCTTCCCACTTTAACCGATGTTTTAAGCAAAAACTGAAGTTGCCTTTGGCTTCTCAAAAGGCAAACCTCAGCTTTCTGGAAAACTGTGCCAACAAGTATGATTCAGTTGAAAATCAATTTGACTAAATTGGTAATAAAACAAAATTTCTGGCCATTTCAGTGCAACATAGTAAAAGAGAACATTTATGTATATGTAAAACAATTAACACTGCATCTGGCACACTGGATTTGCTGACTAAGTTGGATATTTATATGGTCCCCATTTCCCTGGCAGAGCTCCAGGTTATGCTGTAGCAATAATAGCTTTCATTTTTTATTAATAATGTGCTTATCAATTAATTAACTAGCAGAGTTGCCAAACCAGAAGAAACCAATCTGGTCTGGACTATAGCAATTTTGCTGAATTTTTTAATTCTTTTTTTTTTTTAAAGATTTATTTATTTATCTTTAGAGGGGAAGGGTAGGAGAGAGGGAGAGGGAGAGAAACATCAATGTAGGGTTGCCTCTCATGCGTCCCCTGCTGGGAACTGGCCTGCAACCCAGGCATGTGCCCTGACTGGGAATCGAACCGCGATCCTCTGGTTCACAGGCCTGCGCTCAATCCACTGAGCTACACCAGCCAGGGCAATTTTGCTGAATTTTAAATCAGAACTAGATAGAGTTTGCTTGAAAGACTGAAAAGTCATCTGTATGATCAGAAGCCTAAGGAAGTGATTGAGAAGCATCTGCCTCTTGTCAATACCCACCCTCCCTCTCTCTCTCTCTCTCTCTCTCTCTCTCTCTCTCTCTCTCTCTCTCTCTCTCTCTCTGGGGACCATGGACAATTTCAGTGAGGACTGGCACAGGGCTGGTGGCCACAGTTTTGGAACATTAGAGTCATGAAATCGTAAAATGCCATGCCTACATTTAAACTCAGAATCTCCACTCCCTCCATTTAATAGTGTCAGATTAAGGTCAGAGAAGCTGTTTACGCTGAAATAATCAGCACTTGGGTAAAAAAACAACGTGCATCTCAGTACTGACGAATCATTTTTCACCAACACCCAGAAGTGTCCTTTTAGGAAAACAGCAGTCACATATACCTTCTGCTTCTCTTAGAATAATCAGATTCAGTCACTAATGTTTGGTTGGCTTCCTTAGTATTTGAGAGTTGGAAGAATACTCAAGCATCTAGTTGTTGACTGGGGGGCCCTAGTAGCCTAAAGAGTAAACAGCATGGTTTTCAAAGTGTGATGCCTTGAACCACAGCAGCATCACCTAAAAACTTGCTAGAAATGCAAATTCTTGGCCTCTGTCCCAGACTCACTTCAACAGACCCACCAGGCAATTCTGATGTAAGCCAAAGTCTGAGGACCTCGGAGTCCGTGCAAGCCCCACCATTTCCGATTCATTCTCAGGATGTAAAACTTTTGCAGCTTACTTCAGGTGCTATGAAATAAAAAGCTCGGCAACTAACAAAGTTGGGTTTGATAGCGAATCGACTTGCTCGATGGAATCTCTGTATGGAGTTTCAAAATACGGAAAACTGAGCTCTGAAATGTTGTGATGTTGGTATTGGCAACCAGTACTGCTGAAGTGCAGAGAAATACAGGATCCTCCTGCTGTTTACTTTTCGCTGAATTCCTTTCTGGCCTCTTGGAAAGATTCCCTTGAGGCATTCTGAAAATATAAACCTCCCATGTAAATGAGTTGTTTACCCTCCTGATCATTTGTTAGAAAGCATTGAATTCTGCTGAATCAGGACTAATTGCTTTTGACAAGCACACACATAAAACAGTAAGTGATACTGCAAGCACGTGGTGTGAGTCTCAGAACTTGGAACGCTGTAGACTCTTCCTACGGGTCACGCCATTTGGCACATCTTTTCATGTGATCTTAAACAAAGTCAGGCCGAGCAACAGAATAATGAAAAGTGAGTATAAAAGTTGAACCCAATGAGATCTTATCCTGGTAGAGGGGCAGCATACAAAGCATATAAGAGACTTCAAGATGGTGAAGGGCGGGGGAGTAGGAGGCTTTTAAATATGAGATGTTTAAACTCAGCCTCAATACTACTTGACGAGGAAAAAAGAAATCTATAGAGAGAAAAACTGGGTTCACGGAAGTGGATGATTTCCAAAAATAGAAAGATGGGGAAAAAGTAATTTTTTTAAATTTGTTTGTTTTTATTTATTGGTTTTAGAGAGAGTGTGGAAGGGAGAAAGAGAGAGGGGGAGAAAGAGAGTCATTGTATCACTTATTTATGCGCTCATCAGTTGATTCTTGTATGTGCCATGACCTGGGATTGAATGAGCACTCTTGGTATATCAGGACAACATTCTAGCCAAGCTACCTGGCAAGGGCTAGTAAAAAAAAAAAAAAAAAAAAGTATTAAAAACAAACAACAGTATTTTTAAAAATATTTAATTTATTTATTTTTTGAAAGAGGGGAAGGGAAGGAGAAAGAGAAGGAAAGAAACATAGACATGAGAGAGAAACATTCATCGGTTGCCTCTTGCACCTGCCCCAACTGGGGTCCAAACTTGCAAGCCAGGCATGTGCCCTGACCAGAAGTCTAACTAGTGGCCCTTCACTTTGCGGAATGATGCCCAACTAACTGAGCCTCACCAGTCATTGTAACATTATTTTGGAAAGAAATATGTTATCTTTCAAATGTAGTTGCAGTCTATCTTTTAATTGTTTTAATTTATGTATAATTTAACATATTTTCTTTACACTTTAATTATGAAAGTATTAAATTCAAATATGGAAGAGAAAAGAATAAAAGAAGAAAATTGCTCCCCATTCATTTATTTTTTTTTTTCTGTTTGCACTCTAAGAGGTAGCCACTGAAAATTATTTGGTACCAATATTTCCAAGCTATTCAAATCGTATTTCTGCTCTATCACATGAAATTGGCTGCATGAATACGCACCAAATTTGGAATATATATATATACACACATATATATATATATATATATATATATATATATATATGAAGACATCTTAGATATAATAAGCAAACAGTACCTTCAACTATGTGCCCCAAATCAAACATGAAAAGGGCACATATTCTATGTATTTTTATTTGGGATTAAGCTGTTCCTCATTTGGGCACTGAGCTCTAGCATGAGCCAAGATAAGCTTCAGCAGGTATTAATTAATTAATAATATTTTGGTGTCTCTTGAGAAATAATGGACACAATAGTTTTGTTTATTGTAAAATAAGGCACTGCACATATTGTCATGGATTTTTTTCACTTATCTTTGTTTCTGTGAACAACTCTGCATGTCAGATTAAACAAATTTACTTTATTCCTATGGAAATAGGACAATGTCATTCTGAAATGATGACTGTACCATGATTTATTAAGTCTCTTCCCCACTGATAGGCTTTGGATTGTGATTTACTCGCTATTATAAATGATCCTTCAATAGATGTCCTTCTATGTTAACCTTTGTGTATTTTTATGGGCATTTGGGTAGCGTAGATTCACAGAGATGGACTTTTAGAATATAAAGGAAGGAACATTTAGAGTTTTGATGGGCACTGCCAAAGCACTCTGAAATGGCAACCGGAAATGAGCACAAGTGCATCACCATGGTGTCACCAAAGCTGAAGTGCATTGCTGCTCAAATGTTTTTGTTCTAGTCTGAAAGGGGTGTTTTGCTTCCTGATTCATTTTTTTGTTAGAGGATTTGAAAACCCATCTGCGGTTTGTATTTCACTTTTGGGCAGTGAAGCAGAACAAGTTTTAATTCTGAGGAAATCTAATTTATCTTTTTCCTTATGTTGTCTCCATTTTGGGAATCATTTATGAGAAAACATTGCTTAATCACAGGTCAAAAAGATTCACTTCTCCACTCTCTCCTAAGAATTTTGTAATTTTAGCTCTGACGTTTAGAGATCATCGGTCCGTTTTGTAATTTTGTATGTGGTGTGAGGTAGGAATCCAACTTCATTGTTTTGCAAGTGGATTTCCAGGGGTCTCAGCTCCATTTGTGGAGAAGACTATGCTTTCTTCCATTGAATTGTCTGGCACTTTTTTCAGAAATCAGTTGAATGTGAAGGTTTATTTCTAGATTATCGTTCCCATTCCGCGGATCCACATGTTGATCTTTTTGCCAGTCCCATGCAGTCTTGGTTGCTGTAGTTTTGTAGTAAGTTTCAAAATTGAGAGATGTGAGTCCCTTCACTTTGTTCCTTTTCAAGATAATATTAGCTACATAGCTTCCCTGTATATGAGTATGGATTTTATGACCAGTTTGTGAACTTCTACAAAGCTGTCTGGAATTTTGATAGGGATTGCTTTAAATATATAGGCCAATGTAGGGAATATTGCAATCTACAGGTCCCAGTTCTTAGACAATGTATTTGCCTAATGCCAAGTTGACCAACTTGAATGTATAAAACTGTATAGGTTCATTTAATCATGTAACGTACCTTTTGCATGTTCCAAGTTCCACCGCTCATCCTTCACCTGCTGCAAAAGTGACTTGCCTGTCCCTGGGGCTCTGGTCACTGACTTTCTCCTAAACTTTTTGGTCTGGGTGGGTATTTGGAATAGATGTTAATCTAGGAGCACATGCGCGCATTCCAGTACTAAAATCTGAACTAAAACTGAACCTGGACCAAAGAATAAACTGCCCACCCAGAAAGCCGTATAACCCACGCTTGAATTTAACAGGAGAAGAAAAACAAACCCTTGCCATTTCCTTTGAGCAGGCTGTAGAAAGAATGTGGAAGACTGTTGAATCATCTATTCACTTCTCAGCTTGAAATGTACTTTTTGACTGATTGCATTCCTCTCCAACTCTCCCCTCTTTGCTGAGGGAAAGAGATGGAACGAATACCCAGAGCACCCATAGCTCCGGTAGGGTGGAGTGAGTGGGAGAAAGGCTTCTCCCCCAGGTCCTGGCAGCTGACCTGCTGGGCTGTGGCAGTGTGCCATGAATACATTATCCAAATGGCCTGCAAGGCAGCCAGCAACCGCGCCTGGGGGCAGCCAAGTCACCCGAGAAAGGCTCACTGTACCCTCTCAAGAGGGACACGGCCCCACCCACGCTCACTGGCCAACTTCCCCGTATCAGGGACTGAAAAAAGTGTGGCGAAGGCTGGTTTCTTCTTTTAGAGGAAACGTTTATCCCGTTGGGTTAACCTCCACTTAAACGTCCACCCTAGTCCCTCAGACACAAGGGAACCTTGCTGGCTCCACACAAATCTGAATAAACTGCTTTGACGGCAGAGGAAGCTAGGTGCCCTTTCCATCTCGGCTGAAAGGCTGGGCTGGGAAAGAGACGGCTTTGGAAGGGCTCCTCGGCTCTGTCCAGCCAGGGATGAAAACATATTCTGAGGGGCACACGTCAGTTTCTGAGGCGCACACGCTTCACTGTTGCTCAGTCAGAACTGTTTTCCTGCCCTGTTCGGCCCCCTCTCCTTGGCCTATCCTTTCCTAACTTTAATCACCACCCGCCATTCCCCGCCACCACCCCCGCCCCCCACACACACACCTTTAGGACAGACCTTGCGTTGACTCTAGTCTGACTTCAGCTCTATAAAAGTTCTATCCTGTCTTTATTTGACATTTTTTTTATTTTTTTAAAGATTTTTTTGAAGATTTTTATTTATTTATCTTTAGAGGGGAAGGGTAGGAGAGAGGGAGAGAAATATCAATGTACGGTTGCCTCTTGTGTGTCCCATGCTGGGAACTGGCCTGCAACCCAGGCATGTGCCCTGACTGGGAATCGAACCTCGATCCTTTGGTTCCCAGGCCCGCGCTCAATCCACTGAGCTACACCAGCCAGGGCTTTATTTGACATTTTGAGGCAGGGATTTCATTCCAATTTTGTTTAACATGAATTTTTGCATTTTTTTTGATGTTGCATTTAAATAGTATTTATTTTGATCGCTGAGTTTTTTCGGGACCCTGTACATTTTGCTCCCGAGGCAGGTGGCACCCTGGCCTTGCCCGAGTCCTGGCCCTGGTCAGCAGGGCTCCCTTCAGACACCAGGCCACCGCTGCCCTTTCTCTGTCACAGCCCCAAGAGTATGAATACAGCCATGGAGACCTGGGGTTCCAAGGAGGCTCTCCCTTGTTCTGGAGTCAGTAGTCCTGGAACCCAGAAAGCTAACAGCACGCTTACCTCTGTCCCCACAGCTGTGTTTCTACGGGGTTCTTCCACGAATGTTCTAGGAAACACTGAGTGCAGCATAAAGACACATTCCCTACAACAGAATTCCTTTGTTCTCGTATTGAGTGCTGCTGTGAGGTGCGCCTACAATAAGTATAAAACTATAAAGCACAAGGAAGAGAGTATCTTGAGGGACATTATTATTCATTCTGAGATAATAGTCTCCTGCTGGTACGTGAATGCTGATCAAGCCAAGTGGAAACATTATGGAAAACAAACGATGAGGCAAAGCTGACAAGTTTATTTTCAAGGCAGGAGATGTGGATCCTGTCATAACCTTCCGCCATGGTGACGGTTTCTATTATTCTAGGTGATCGATGGGTGTTTAATGATTTTTATCTGATGCGTCCAGGGTTGTGGAAATGCCATTGCTTAGGTTAGCACGTGCTGCTTCTTAACGAGCGGAGATTGTTTTATCTGCAAAGCAGAAATCTTGCTTCGAAACTCAAGTGACTCAGAAAATCGGTTTGTGTAGCTCCTTGAGCTGGAGGGATACAGTCCAGTCACTGGGTTGGACGGGGTGGTCCCGGTTCGCCTCAGAACCTCTACATTTGTGGGACACTTCGATGGCTGTGGTTTTATTCACATGCTCACAGCATCATTCTGCAGTAGGTTAAACAGTTATTAGTGTGGTCCACTTTCACAGGTAAGGAAAACAAGGTGAAAAAAAGGATATGTGGAAACCTGGCCTCATGCTGAGTCAGGAACGGCCTTGGGATTATACAGGTCATTCCTCTGAGTACGTAGCTTGGGCTTCTCCTTTATCTAAACGGAAGTTACTATTAACTTCTGTGCTTAGACTGTTAATAAGTCCACAAACCTACGTTTATGTGTTAAGGATGTCCCTCTGTGTTTTCCTGTAGCACAAGCCAAGTCTGAGAGCTCTCCTCTTTCTGTTTTTCTGTGATTCCCACTCCTTTCGTCCTACTAATAGGTACTCCTGGTTTCGGGAGAATTCCAGGAGGGGACTGGATCCTATGAACGACCTTTCAAAGTGCCTGTGTCTGAGCGGATGATACCAGACACAGGATCAGATCAGATTTAGCTTCAGAATATTTTTTCTGCTATATTTGTAATCACTCCCTCTTGTGTGTTCCAATCTTTTTCTGGGACACAAAGGATTCATATTTAGGGATTACTTCTATGACTTTCATATCTAAATTCTCCTGAAATAATTTTTCTTTCTTTGCCCCTTCGGATCCTGGATTATATTTTCAACCGTGTCTTCCAACTCACTCCATTTTCCTTCCGTTTTCATTGGGCTAGTTCCTCTAGTATAAATGTAATCCTGTGATCACAACTCGCTTTTCTCTTACTCTTTCTCTATAGCATTTAAAATGTCCTATTTATTTGGCTCCCTCCCAGCCATAAAAGTTTTGCTTTTAAATCCAATTCTGTTGTCGTATCATCTCATAGTCAATCTTTTAATTGATAGAATCCATATGTTCTTAATTTCTGTTAAGAATCAAAACAGGTACTTGTAAAAATAATTCCCATTGCTGCAAATGCTTGTCGTCCCCCCAGCACCCTTCTTTACACAATCTTCTATGTTATGAAAGCTTTTACTTGACCCCTTGTTACTCGTGTATGAATGAGAAGATGTACATTAGGGAATTCCTTTAATCGGGGAGTCAATGTTCCTAAGTTCCGAGGTTCCTCTTAAACATCCTTTCTCAGATATGAAGGTAGAAAGAAGTCTGAGATACGTGGATTCCTAGCTACCTGAGAAGCAGAGCGGGAGAACCCTAAGGAATGAGCAGGCCCCAGGACAGACTCTGTGCCTGTGGCAGCTTCCCCTGCTGCAGCCTCACTCCTGACAGGAGGCCTTGCTGCCTCGTTGACCAAGGGCAGCCCCGGCCTGGCCACCCTTCTACCTGGTGTGGCCGCCTCTTTTCTACGAGGCTCTGCTCACACTTCCTCTGCACCTGCTTCTCACGGCTTCCTTTGCTCGGTTCATGAACCCGAGCCTCCCAGAGGTGCTAAAATTCGGCTCAGTTCCAGGCAGTGAAATAGAGGAGTCTGAGCAGTATGGCCCTCAAAGTGAGATGTTGTGATGTAATCATGCCAGGGTGACATTTTGATGTTAGCGTTCAGACAACACAGTCCTATGTTCAAATGGACCTCCTGAGTGTAAAGTCAATTGTTCTCTATTACCAACTAGCCTGCACAAGATTGTTTGAGCCCGATGCTGAGTAGGGTAGACTTTACTACTTGTTGTAGGTATTTTATCAATTTCTATATTGTGAATTTTTTTCTCCCAAATATAAAATTCTAAAGAATCAAGCAGTACAATGTCTCAGTTCAGCCTGGGGCTCCAGAGTCAGATCTTTGGATTAAATCCTGACTTCATCACTTACTAATTGTGTGACCCTACGACATGCGTGTCTGTGTGCCTCAGTTTCATTAGCTATAAAATGAGGAAAATAATAGCACTGAGCTTAGTATTTTTAAAAGTTAGAATAAATGAGTTAATATATGTAAGGCTTAAGAATGGCTCCTGATCCTGACTAAACACTCAACTTATTTTAGATAGCATTATATTTTTAAAAGATTTTTACCATTAATAAACAAATGCATGCTTTCTGGAAAAAAAACATGTGAAATATTCAGAAGACTATAAGATAAAAGAATTAAAGTTTACATTCCTGACTCATTACCTTTCATCATAAATTGGAACAGTGCAATAAGTAATTGGGAACAAACCCTTTCCTAGGACGACCTGGTGCAACTCTAGCGGAGAGAGTGCATGTGATCAACGTGAGCTTATACTTGCAGCATCTGTCAGTGTGATTCCAGGGCTTCTTATGCATTTCTGGCCCACAGATCATTTCCATACGGAACAGAGCATCCTAGACCGACCACATATCCTGACCAAAATTATTGAGACATGCTGTTTTTAAGGAGACATTAATGAGGGCTATAAAGTGATTTATTCTAGACTACAAAGAAAGTATAAATGTGGTTGTGTTTAAATGCTGAAATTACAAGAGACCATCCCAAAGGCCACCTGGAGGATCCTGAAGGCCACCAGTGGTTATCAGACCGCACTTGGGGAACTGCCGATTGACCTCTATTTATACCTTCCAATAGCAAACTTGCTTTCTGCAATGGCCCTACCTCATTATTCCATGCTGGTCAGTGTGAGCCTCCCTTAGATCGTGCCATGCCTTTTTCCTGCTCTCCAGAGACAGAGCAAGTTTAAAATGAATGTTATTACTCCACCTCATTTTTTTATGTCATTTAAAATATAGTGTATGAAGATTCAAGCCTAAGTCAACAGATGCTTCTATTGATGCCATTGTAAAAGCAGAACAACTCCTGAAAGAATCAAATAAAAAGAAAAAATTGTGATTGCAGTTTCTTTAAGCTTCCTTCCCCCCCCCCCCCAGCGAGTTCTCTTCTTTTCCCTGTTTCTATGTTTTGCGGCCCAGTTTTGAAAGTGGCCATGAGCGGTCAGAGCAGCCATTAAAGGTTCCATCCGACTACATGTGCGGAGCAAATGTAGATGCCCAAGCCCTGAATACACACACTGCCTGGAGTCCTGGGAGGCCAGCGGGGCAGAGGCTTGAACAGCTCAGGGCCCCTGGGCCTCCCCGCAGCCATCCCCGCAGATGGCGTCTGGATCTGAGGGGCAGTGCAGATTTCTGGAATGAAGGTCCCCCGCCCTCGAGGCAGGAAGCCTGATCCGGAAAGCTTGAAAAACCAACATTCTGTAGGATATAAATAACGGACATTTTCTCTCCAAGTATTTCCTGTTTTAAAGAAGAAGTAGCAGAACAACTAAATTTGCTGCCCTCTCCTCAAGTATCTGATGGTTTATTTTTAATATTCAAAACAGTTTCTAGGGCACAAGCCTCAAGGAGGAGACCTATGCTAACTGGAACTGGGGGGGGGGGGGGAGGAGATTTTTCCCTAACACGTAACAATTGTTTTCTTATCGCTATTTATCATTCTTATTGTAATTTTTTAAATTACCATTTAGTCCCCTTATACTCCTCTCCCCCACTTGCAATCACCACACTGTTGTCCATGTCCATGAGTCCTTTTCCCTTTTTGCTCAGTCCCTCCACGCCTACCCTCTCCTCCTTAGCTACCATCCTGCTCTCCATCTATGAATTGGTCTCTATTTTGCTTGTTAGTTCAGCCTGTTCACTAGATTCCACATATGAGTGAAGTCATACGGTACTTATCTTTCTCCAACTGGCTTATTTCACTTAGCACGATGGTCTTCAGGTCCATCCATGCTGTCACAAAGGGTAAAACTTTCTTCTTTTTTACAGCCAAGTAGTAAACCAGCGTGTAAATGTCCCATGGTTACTTTATCCACCCATCTACTGATGGGTATTAGGGCTGTTTCCATATCTTGGAGATTGTAAATAACACTTCAACAAATGTAGGGTTGCTTATGTTCATTCATATTAGTGTTTTCTGTTCCTTCACATAGATTCCCAGAGGAAGAATTGCTGGGTCAAAAGGCACATCCATTTTTAATTCTGTGAGGAAACTCCATTCTACTTTACATAGGGCTGCACCAACCTGCATTCCCAACAACAGTGCAAAAGTGTTCCTCTTTTTCCACATCCTCGCTAGCATTTATTATTTGTTGATTTATTGATAGCAGCCATTCTGACAAGTGTGAGATGCTATCTCACTGTGGTTTTAATTTGCATTTCTCTATTAGTGACATTGAAAATCTTTTCATATGTCTATTGGTGTATGTTTGCCCTCTTTAGAGAAGTGTCTATTCAGGTCCTTTGCCCATTTTCAATTGGATTGTTTGAGGGTTTTTTTCTATTTTCAATTATCAAATTTTTTAAAATATATTTTATTGATTATGCCATTATAGTTGTCCTATTCCCCCCTTCATTCCCCTTCACCCTGCACACTCCTTCCCACCCACATTCACCTCACCCCTTAGTTCATGTCCATAGGTTGCCATATAAGTTCTTTGACTTCTACATTTCCTATAATACTCTTACCCTCCTCCTGCCTATTTTCTACCTACCATTTATGCTACTATTTCCTGTACCTTTTCCCCCATTCTCCTCCCTCTCCCCTCCCCTCTGGTAACCCTCCATGTGATCTCTATTTCTGCGATTCTGTTCCTCTTCTAATTGTTTGCTTAGTTTGTTTTTGTTCTTGTTTTTTGGGGGGGTTGGTTGTTTTGGGGGGGTTTGGTTGTTGATAGTTGTGAGTTTATTGTCATTTTACACTTTGTATTTTGGATCTTCTTCTTTCTCTTAGATAAGTCCCTTTAACATTTCACATAAACAGGTCTTGGTGATGATGAACTCCTTTAACTTGACCTTATCTGAGAAGTACTTTATCTGTCCTCCCATTCTAAATGAAAGCTTTGCTGGATATAGTAATCTTGGATGTAGGTCCTTGCCTCTCATGACTTTGAAAACTTCTTTCCAGCCCCTTCTTACCTGCAAGGTTTCTTTTGAGAAATCAGTTGACTGTCTTATGGGAATTCCTTTGTAAGTAACTGTCCACTTATCTCTTGCTGCTTTTAAGATTCCTTATCTTTCATCTTGAGTAATGTATTTATGATGTGCCTTGGTGTGTGCTTCCTTGGGTCCAACTTCTTTGGGACTCTCTGAGCTTCCTGGACTTCCTGGAAGTCTATTTCCTTTGCCAGATTGGGGAAGTTCTCCTTCATTATTTTTTCAAATAAGTGTTCAATTTCTTGCTCTTCCTCATCTCCTTCTGGCACCCCTATGATTCAGATGTTGGAATATTTAAAGTTGTCCCAGAGGTTTCTAAGTCTCTCCTCATTTTTCTGAATGCTTATTTCTTCATTTTGTTCCACTTGAATATTTGTTTTTTTCTAATGATCCAAATCGTTGATCTGAGACCCAGTTTCCTTTCCTTCATTGTTGGTTCTCAGTACCCTTTCCTTTATTTCACTTTTCATCGCCTTTACTTTTTCCTCTATTTTGTGTCCATACTTAACCAATCTGTGAGCATCCTGATTACCAGTGTTCTGAACTGTGCATCTGATAGGCTGGCTATCTCTTTGTCACTTAGTTGTATTTTTTTCTGGAATTTTGATCTGTTCTTTCATTTGGGCCATTTTTTTTTTTTTTTTTTTTTTTTTGTCTCAGTGCACCTGTTACATAGTAAGAGGCAGGGCCTTAGGTATTCACCAGGGTGGGCAACCTACATCACTGCGTTATGATGCTATATGTGGGAGAGGGGCCAAGAGAGAACAATGCTGTTTGCTTGGCTCTTGGTGGGCTTTCAGTCACTTCCCCCATTACCCACAAGTGAATTGGGCCCTTCTGGTGCTGATTCCCAGGTGGGTGGATTTCTGTACATTCTAGGACCCTGAGGGTCTCTCCAACGAACTCTCCTGTGAGGCTGGGAGCTTCTCCTGCCACTGCAATCTCCACCTTTTTCCAGTCAGAGGTTTTGAGGCTTTATTTCCACACAATGGAAACCTGGGTAGTGCAGTCTGTCTTACTCTGCCAGCTGCCACCTTTCCTGCCGCAGCCCTCTAGCTGCCACCTTGCCACGAGTCCTCTCCACTCACTGCCATCTCTGCCCCTCCTCCAGGTCTGGATGAATGTTTCTTCTTTAACTTCTTTGTTGTCAGACTTCCATACATTTCTATTTTCTATAAGTTCTGGTTGTTTTTTATTTTAAATTTGTTGTTGTCCTTCTTTTGGTTTTGCAAGGAGACACCGTGTATCTACCTATGCCTCCATCTTGGCCAGAAGTGAATTGTTTGTTTTGGGGGTGTTGACTTTTATAAGTTTTTTATAAATGTTGGATATTAAACTCTTATCAGATGCATTGGTGAATATGTTCTCTCATTCTGTATGTTGTATTTTTATTTTGTTGATGTTTTCCTTTGCTGAACAATTTTTTTTTAATTTGATGTAGTCCCATTTGTTTATTTTTTCTTTTGTTTCCTCTGCCTGGAGAGAAACACTTGATAAAACATTGGTATGAGCAATGTCCGAGATTTTGCTGCCTATATTTTCTTCTAGAATTTTTTTGGTTTGGTGTCTAACATTTAAGTTTTTGATCCACTTTTAATTTATTCTTTTGTGGTAAAAGAAGGTGGTCTAGTTTCATTCTTCTGCACCTATATGTTCAGTTTTCCCAACACAATTTATTGAATAAACTATCTTTAGTTCATTCATAGTATGTTCTTTCTTCCTCTATTGAATATTAATTGACTATAAAGATGTAGGTTTATTTCTGGGCTTTATATTAAGTTCCATTGATCTACATGTCTGTTTTTATGCCAGGACCATGATTTTTTGATTACTTGGTCTTATAGTATAGTTTGATAATAGGTAGCATGATTCCTCTAACTTTTCTCTTCTTTCTCAGGATCAGTGTTGCTATGTGGGGCCTTTGTGGTTCCATAGAAATTTTTGAAATATTTGTTCTAGTTCTGTGAAATACATTATTGAAATCTTGATAGGAATTGCATTGATCTATAGATTGCTTTGGGTAGTGTGGACATTTTAATATTAATTCTTCCTATCCTGAACACAGTATGTATTTCCACTTATTTGTATCTTTTTCAGTGTCTTTCTTCAGTGTCTTATAATTATCAGAGTACAGGTCTTTTACATCCTTGGTTAGGTTTATTCACATTTTGACTCAATTGTGAATGGGATTGTTTTCTTAATTTCCTTTTATTCTAATTTGTTATTGACATATAAAAATGCAACTGCTTCCTAGATATCAATTTTGTATCCTGCTACTTTGCTGAATTCATTTGTCAGCTTTAGTAGCTTCTTGGTGGAATTTTTGGAGTTCTCTATGTACAGAATCATGTCATCTGCACATAATGATAGTTCTACTTCTTCCTTTCCAATATGGATGCCTTTTATTTCTTGTCTGATTGCTGTGGCTAGCACTTCCAGTAAGTACTATGTTGAATATGAGAGGTGAAAGCAGACATCCCTGTCTTGTTCCTCATTTTAAGGGAAATGCTTGTAGCTTTTGCCCATTGAGTATGTTTCTGGCAGTAGGATTGTCATATATGGCCTTTATTATGTTTAGGTATATCCCCTCTATTCCCACTTTCCTGGGAGTTTCTAGCATAAATGGGTGCTAGATTTTACCAAATGTTTATCTGCATCTATTGATATGATCATGTGATATTCATTCATTTTGTTTATGTGGTGAATTACGTTTATTGATTTGTGAATGTTGTACAACTTGTATTTCTGGGATAAATCCCACTTGACCATAGTGTATGATCTTTTTGATGCATTGCTGTATTCAGTTTGCTAATATTTTGTTGAGAATTTTAGCATCTATGTTCATCAGGGTTATAGGCCTATAATTTTCTTTTTTTCTAGTGTCTTTATCTGATTTTGGGATTAGGATAATGCTGGCCCCATAAAATGAGCTTAGAAGCCTTACCACCTCTTGAATTTTTTTGAAATAGTGTGAGAAAAAGAGGTCTAAGTCCTTCCTAGAATGTTTAGTAAAACTAAACTGTTTTAGTTTTAAAACTAAAACTCATCTGTGAAGCTGTCCAGTCCAGGGCATTAGTTTGTGTGGAGTTTTTGTTGTTGTTGTTGTTGTTGTTGTTGTTGTTTTTGCTTTTTTTATTACTTCTTCAGTTTCACTACATGTGATCTGTCTGTTCAGATTCTCTGATTTTTCCTGATTTAGTTTTGGAAGATTGTATGTTTCTAGGAATGTATCCATTTCATCCAGGTTGTCCGTTTTGTTGGCATATAGATATTCATAACATTTTCTTACAATCCTTTGTATTTCTTTGGTATTAGTTGTTACTTCTCTTTCATTTCTGATTTTATTCATGTGGGTCCTTTCTCTTGTTTCTTGATGAGTCTGGTTAAAGGTTTGTCAATCTTGTTTATCTTTTCAAAGAGCCAGCTCTTGGATTCATTGATCTTTTGGATCATTTTTAGACTCTATTTCATTTATTTCTGCTCTGATCTTTATTATTTCCTTCCTTCTATACACTTTGGGCTTTGTTTGCTGTTCTTTTTCAAGTTTCTATCAGTATAAAGTTACACTGATTATTTGAGCTTTTTCTTGTTTTTGTTTTTGGTTTTTTTTTTTTTGAGATAGGCTTATAATGCTATGACTTTCCCTCTTAGGATTGTTTTCCCTGTGTCCCACAGATTTTGGATTGTTATGTTCTCATTTTCATTTGTTTCCAGTTATCTTTTGATTTCTTCCTTGATCTTGTTGTTGATGCATTCACTGTTGAATAACATATTATTTACCTCCTGTGTCTTTGTGTGTTGTTCAGTGTTCTTGTGATTGATTTTTTTTTGTTGTTTCATAGCATTATGATCAGAGAAGGTGCTTGCTATGATTTCAATCTTAATTTTATTTGGACTTGTTTTGTGTCCTAACATGTGGAATATCCTAGAAAACATTCCATGTGCACTTGAAAAGTATGTATGTTCTGCTGCTTTGGGATGAAATGCTCTGAAAATATCGATTAAATCCATTTGATCTAGTGTGTCATTTAAGGTCACTCTCTGCTTGTTGATTTTCTGTCTAAAAGATCTATCCATTAAATTCAATGGCATGTTAAAATTCACAAGCATGACTGTATTTCTATTGATCTCTCCTTTTACGTCCATCACAATTTGCTTTATATATTTAGGTGCTTCTATTTTGGGTACATAAATGTTTACCAGTGTTATGTCCTCTTTATGGATTGTTCCCTTTATCATTATGTAATGTCCTTCTTTGTATATTACTATTGCCTTGGTTTTAAAGTCTATTTTGTTGGATATAAGTATTGCTATGCAAGCTTTTTTTCTTTTCATTTGTATAAAATATCTTTTTTCCATTCCTTTACTTTTAGTCTGTGTGTATCTTTTGATCTGTGGTGGGTCTTTTAGAGGCAGCATGTATATGGGTCTTGTTTTCTTGTCCATTCCGCTACCCTATGACTTTTTGTTGGAATATTTAAACCATTTTCATTTAAGATGATTATTGATAAATACATATTTAGTGCCATTTTATTGTTAGACTATTTTCATCTGTTCTTATTTTTCTCTTTTTTCTTCTTTTTCTTAAAGCAAAAGCAAGCCCTTTAACATGTGTTGCAGTACTGGTTTGGTGTTAACAAACTCCTTTAGCTTTTTCTTGTTTGGGAAGCTCCTTATTTCTCCTTCAATTTTAAATGATAGTCTTACTGCATAAAGTAGCCTTAGTTGTAGGTCCTTGTTTTTATCACCTTGAGTATTTCATATCACACCCTTCTGGCCCGAAATGTTTCTTTTGAGTAACCACATGACAGTCTAATTGGTGCTTCTGTGTAGGTAACTACTTGCTTTTCTCTTGTGGCTTTTAGGATTCTCTCCTTGTCTTTAGGCCTTATCATTTTAATTATGATGTGTCTCAGTGTAGGTCTCTTTGGGTCCAACTTATTTGGGACTCTATGAGTTTCCTGGACTTGTATGTCTTTTTCCTTCACCAGATTAGGGAAGTTTTGGGTCATTATTTCTTCAAATAGGTTCTTGATCTCTTGCTCACTCTTTTCTCCTTCTGGTATTCCCATGTTGTTATGCTTCATGTTGTCCCAAAGGTTTCTTAAGCTCTCCTCATTTTTTTTAAATTCTTTTTTTTCTTTTTGAGGCTCTGGTTGCATGTTTTTTCTACCTTGTCTTCAAAATCATTGATTCAATCTTCTCTTTCATCTAAACTACTGTTCATTCCTTCCAGTGTATTATTTCAGATATTACATTCTTTATCTATGACTGGTCCTTTTTAATGGTTTCTATGTCTTTTTTCATGTTTTTGAATAGCCTGATAATTATTACTCTAAACTCTCTGTCTGATAAATTGCTTGCCTCCAGTCCATCTAGTTCTCCTGGAAAATTCTTTTGTTCCTTCATTTGGGGTCTGTTTGTTAGTCTTTCCATTTTGGGTGCCTCTTTGTGTTTGTTTCTATGCGTTAGGAAGATCTGCGAAGACTCTGATATAGACCTATGTCAAACCTAGCCTGTGACTGACCCTGAGCAACCTGTTTGGAGCTATCGGTGGTCACAGTGGGCGATTCCCTCTGCTAGGCATTTCTGTGGGCAGAAAGAACCAGACTGCGCACCAAGGCCAGCTTTTACCAGCACCAGGCTCACTGGATGATCAGCTAAAGTCTCAGAGTTCCCAGAGATCCACCTGTCTGCAGGTTTTCAATTGGGTTTAAAGAGTGAAAGTCTTCCAGCTGTACTCTTCCACAGCAGGACTTAAGCACCACATGGTGGGGCAGATTAATACCTGCAGGTGGGGCTATTGCTTCCCCTTAAGCTGTTGTCACTTAGAGGGGAGTGCTCTGTTTTAAAAAGATCACTCCTGCAGTATAGCAAATGACCCAGCACAGGGATCCTTGTGGCTGACCATTCACTTCTCTTCCCAGAGCCACCAGCCCCAGACTCTCTTCATGTGGCATCTCTAATCCACTCTGCCCTCCTTCTGCCAGAGCCCAGGGAAAGTGGCTACAAATAGAATTTTGTGTGTTGGCCCTTTAAGAGGCTTACTGTGTCTCTAGCCATCTATATCTAGTGTACAGAAACCCCATCGCTTTCCACATCCGTATGCTAGTTAGTTTCCTTTTCTGGCTCTGGTACCATCAGCGAGGGAGCCCAGCTTGGGGTTTAGACCCCAGGGAATCCCTGGCCTCTGAAACATCCTTCTGGAACTTCAGCTGTCACCCGTGTGTGCCCAACCAGCCATCCCTCATCTCCTCCGCACTCCCTACCAGTCACATTGTGGTGATGTGGCTTCTTCCATCTGTCTGTGGTTATTAGGCTTCTCTCCAACTAGTATCCAGTGGTTATTCAGAGTGATTTTTCTATAATTTAGTTGTAATTTCTGTTTGGTCCTGGGAGGCGGTTAGTATAGCTTCCACTTACTCCTCTGGCCTCTTGGATCTTCCCTAATACTTCACAATTTCTAAGAACACTAGAAGAAGAGTCAAGGTCATTGTTTCACTACTGTGAATCTTTGAGAATTTTATGAACAACTGCTGAACCATATTTTTAAATCAGCAACTTGAATTTTTAATGAGAGAGATTTATTGTAAGGGTATTTTCTAGTTTAGATCTTCCTTTGTTCTTCTAGTCACAATACTATTCTTCTAGTGACTTCATATGCTCTGAAGTTCACGGTACAATAGTAAATAAAAAAGCAGGACAATATTAACATCAAACCAGTGTAGATGTAACACTCTTTTGTCTTCTAAATTGATATCAATCATTACATTGGTGAGAACCCAACTTCCTATTCTTAAAACTCACTGAAGAGAACATTGGAGATTATATATATATATATATATATATATATATATAAAATATTAAAATTTATCTCCATTTTATACATGTCTTCAATTAGATATATTTATATATTATTATAACATGCATATATAATATATACTCTCCGGTCTATATATAATTGGACAATACATATATAAAATCTTCAACAAAGCACTAGGTTTCAAAACACGTAAAGAGCTGAAAATCAATAAGTAAAAAAAAAGGGCAATCTTATACATAAATGCTCAAAAGACTTGAAGAGGCATATCACCAAAAAAGATAACTAGATGGCCAATAAACATATGAAAAGATGTTTAACTTCTTTGGGAATCAGGAAAATGCTCATTAAAACCATGTTGAGATTATACATAGATGAGCAAAGCTAAAAAGTGTCATAATGCCACGGCGAGGATGCGTATCTGGAGAAACATTCACACAGTGTAAGAGGGAATGTTATGGGTAGACAGTCCATCTGGCGTGCCAGGAAGTCTATGCCTTTGGCCAAGATGGCAGCAGGGGGAGGTTCTTACACTGAGTGCCCGAAAAGCTAGAAATACCAATACATAGGAACCAATCACAGAAAGCTAGCAAGATAATTAGATGAAAAAAAAGCCCTTCCCTCTCTCTTTTAGTACCAGATTGGGGGTGGAACCAGGGGAAGGCTAGCCCACGTGCCCTAGATGTCAAAATTGTGCAGGGGTGGTGCTGGGCCCAAGGGGTCTGTCAGTCTAACCAGGGGAAAGAAGGGTTTAGTTGGGAGGTGAACCTACCCAAAGCATGCAAAAGTTTGGGAAATTGGTCATTTTGAGAAAGTACCTGGCCCATCCCACATCCAAGCTAATATAATCCCAGGGGAACAAAGAGGCTCTCTGGCTTATGACTGAACTCACACAGCGCACTCACCTGTTCTCTTGATGAGCCATATGGTGTTAGCAGCCATGTAGCTCATGGCCTCCGGGAGGGAGCCTCTCACCCTCTCCTATCAACCTGGCGATGCACTTGCTGGTGGTTTTGTGCACTGTCCCAAAAGTGCACAACCTTGAGGCCCTAGCAGCCGCATGACCCCTGGCCATCTGGGCTCCACATGCAGACTCCAGGAGGGGGCCTAAAATGAACAGCACCCGGGAGCAAGTCAGGCTACCTGAATGGGGACTATGACTTCTTAGCAGCCATCTGCAGGCTCCAAAGGGCTATATTACAAACTGGAGGAAGACCTCTGAAGATTTGCTTTTGTCTTGATCTTGCTGATTGAGGTGTACTTGGAGAGACAGGAGTCTGCCATTGTCCTAGATGGTATAGCATCTGAATGAAACCTTTTTCCTTTCGCACCGGCATCTGCCTCATGAGTTTATCTTCTGTGGTGACAGGAAGCCAAGCCTTACCGTTTTTGTTTGGTTACAGGAGGAAACATTTGTATGACTCTGGAAAACAGCTGGACATCATACGGTAGAGTTGAAGCTTATGATGTAGCGCTGTGATCCAGCACTTGCACTCTTAGAGATGCACCTTAGAGCAATGCATGGTGTGTTCCAGGGCACGTGAACAAGAATGCTCAGAGCATGCTCAGAACAGCCCCAATCTGGAAACCACGCTAATGTTGATCAACAGCAGCACAAGTTGTCTTTATGCGCTGGAGCACCATAGAGGAAAGCGAAAGAAAAGGCCACAGCTAAGCAACAAGAGGAATGGAGCACAATGTTGAGTAAAAGAAGCCAGACATGATGAATGTACTATGGTGTTCTTGGTATGAAGTTCAAAAAAAAAAAAAAAAAGAAACTATTAAAAAATCAAAGAAACGAATCTCCTGAAAGTCACTGCAGTGGGGGAAAGAGAGTGTGGTAGTAAGGAAGGAGCAGAGGAAAGGGTCTCTGTTTTGTATTTCTGATCTGGATGCTCTCCTTCGTAACCACTGCATTACACCCTAGATTTGTTTAGACTGTTTGTTCTTCTCCACGTATACATTATATTTCAAGATTTTTTAATTTTAAATTCAAGACAAAAATGAAAAGTAAAAGACTAGTTGGCTGATGTGTGAAAATCGGAATATGTATTGAGAAATCAAACCCTTGGCAACTGAATGGGTATGGAACACATTTGGGAGTGAAAAACCTGATGTAGGAAAATTCTAAAATAAGAGTATTTTCTACTAAAATTAGGAGCATACTTATTTCCCAGAACTGGGCAAACCATGAGTTAAAAATGTTCTTTTTCTTTTTCTTTTTTTACTTTTTTTGTAAAAGAATTCAGAAGTCTAAACTAGCTGTATGTGCCCTGACAAGTATGGCTCAGTTGGTTGGGCATCGTTCTGCAAAGTGAAGCGTTCCTGGTTCGATTCCCAGTCCTGGCCCATGCCTAGGTTGAGGGTTTGGCTTCTGGTTGGGGCCACATACGAGAGGCAACTAACTGATGTTTCTCTGTCACATAAATGTTTTTCTCCCTCTTTCTCCCTCCATTGTCATCTCTCTAAAAATAAATAAATAAAATCTTAAAAAATATTAACTAGTTGTATGTGTACAAGTATATCGAGGGTAACTAGTCTCCTTGGTTAAAATGGCTTGAAGAAGTGATAAATATTAACATAATAATTAACCTCTCTAAAAATGTCTATAAAGCCAGTAATGATGCCAGAGAATTAGTCAAATGGATCTCTGAGAAGCACAGGATTCACTGTCTTTAATTCCTGCGTATGATTCACCCACCTGAATACGTATGGACAACCCTGGGTCAGTATTTCTTTTCATCTGTTTTTCATCAGCAATTGATTATGTTGCACTGTTTACCTGATCCCTCTGTGTTTCCATTTAATGTGATCTTTCTCTACAGAAGGCAGAAATGGACAAGACAGATACATACACGACTTCAGTTTCTTTCAATAACAATGCAACATCCTCAGCCTTCCCTGCTTGAGCTTAAATAGTCCCAGTTTTTGGCAGGTCCCCTGTAAATTTCAGTAGTTGTAGGACTTCTTGTATTTCTCCAATCTGTTTTTCTTCATTTTCTGCCCATCTTTACAACATCTACAACCATAAGGCAGTTGGTTTATTTTATCCTTACATGGATTGCCTATTAAATTTAAAAATGTGAATTACTCAAAAAATACCCGGAGGTCATGCATCACCAAAAATCATGAGGTGAGGATAAATTCATCCCCTTGAGCAGATTGCTGGTCACCAACATGTGAAGGTGGCAGTCCTGCTGTGCGGCCCACTGGAAAGTCACACCGCACGTGGACACAGACCTCTTTAGTAGAACATGGAGGGGGGAGAAAGAGGGGACAAGGAGCAACCAAAGCTTCACTCCAGATGTCTGCAATTTCAAAGGTTTGTATTTCCTAATAATTTATTCCAAAGTTATAGGGAGACTTTCTTTCTAATCCTAAATCTAGACTTATAATTACTGTGTCTTTCATTACCCAGTTTAAACACTTTCTCATTCCACTTTCTCAGTTGCACCCCAAGCTCAGCTTGGCCACCTCACCGTGCAACACTCCTTTGCGCAAGCTTAATAATATATGACAGTCTCGTGCATATTTTCCATATATGAGGACAGGCCATCAGAAAATTATATTTTGCTTCAGACTCACGGAGAGAAGGAAATGCACAAAGATCATTGCCCTTGACGTGAAGTGGACCCTGAGATCTGAAATCACCAGTGTTGAGGTGACAAGAATCCCAGAGCCTTGCTGTCTCTACACCCCTTCCTCAGCCTGTTCCTGAAGTTGGATAAGAAAGAGCATCTCTGCCAAGCGGGCGAGGTGTTGGGGCAGAGAGGTGGGGGAGGGGAGGCCTGTGAAGGGAGGTCTTTTTCTCCTTTCCTCTCCCGCTTCTTCTGTGGCAACTTTGGAGGAGACGTTGGTACTACTCCCTGCCAGATAGATGAACCCATAGAGAGTCAGCCCCTTTCTTCCAAAGACCCATAAAACCAGCTCTTATTTGATCTATTTCCTACACATAGGGGCACCTGCGTATATGGAGGTGAGGAAAAAAATGTTTATATTTTATCCAATTATTGACTCGTTTAAAACACAGAAGAAGAGCAGTCCTAGTGTCTTTTCAAATGCCTCTGCCAGTGTTCCGCTCATCCAAACCCTGGCCTGGCCTGGCTGAATAATTACTACACAGAGTTATTCTTTCACTGTGGCGACGACAGAAAGGTAAATCGTTAACAAAAGACTAGGTGAGTCCATCATCGCTGACCTTCTCTGATGTGACTTGGGGCCACTGTGTCATCAAGAGCCTGGTGCGATAGTTACAAACAGGCCTGGAATGTCCCCATTCCATCCCCTCTTCCTGTCTAATCTCTGCAGTTAAGCCCCTGGCGTTTCTTGCAGGTCCCAGAGTCCTCTCACTCCCATCTATCTCCCTAGACGACTTGCTCTATGGACACAAGTTAACCTTGGCTATGGCCACCATGGTTTGCTCTGCCCATTGCAGTTGCCTTCTGTGTTGGAGATTTCACGTGTTAGTCGAAGGACTTAAGTCTCTTCTGGTCAGCTAGAAGCTGGGAATCCCCGGTGCAATCACAGGAACGTTCTCACAGGCAGCCTTTCCTGATTAGCTCACTTGGGCTGGACAGAAGTAAAGGAAGATTTTGTCGTGCATGTGCAGAACCCGGCTGTGGTTCTAGCAGGCGCTTTCTGCATTTGTGAATTTATGTGATGTGTTCAGACTCATCCTAAGAAACACTGTGTATTCTGGAAGACAGAATGAAGGCATGGCAAGGAGAGAGGTCAAGAAGTAAAAGGGCCAGAGGCTCTTTATGTGGGGGCATCAGAAGACAGAACCTCAATAAAAGTCTGATCCATAAACCTCACCAAGGAGGGGCAGCCGAGGGGTTGGTTGACGTTGAGGCACACGCTTCTGAAGGGTGCCATCCGGCTTCCGAAAGGATGCTCTGAATTCATGGCATTTCATAAGGCCGTGGAAAATGCTTAGTAATCATTTGCAGCTGCAGCTCAGCCATTTCCTTTACATTCCACGGCCCTGGAAACAAAAAGAAAAAATTCTTTATACCTGTTTTTTATTTCTGGATCATAGAGTTAGCTGTAAATCCACTCCACTGCAGTCTATAAAATGTAGTTTAGATTTCATTGTTGCCACATCATGCCACATCATAAAATTTTTAAAAATAAAATAATATGCAAGGAAGAAACAAATAAAAACCAAAGGAAAGTCGTTTGAAGGAAATTGCCCCTCAGACTCAGCAAACGCTCAGTAATTCAGGTCTGTCTAGATGAGTGCAAGTCTGGATTACAGGCTATTGAGGTTCAATATTCAAGTTCTTATCATATAAAAATATGTGTGCATGTCTGTCTCGGGGTGTTTACGTTCTAAGGTATCCGGGGGTGCTGGGAGGAACAAATACTACAGCTTCTGACCGTCCAGAGCTCCAGTAAACATTTGTCAATCTGTCAGCCTCAGCACACACACTATTACGTCTGTTTATGGGACTAACCCATTTTAAAGTTTCTTGGAGTGCTGCAATCTCAAAAAGCTGATGGAGATCCCGAAGGCACCCACTTTTAGGAATGGCAAACTGTAACCAGTGTATGGTGTATAACAGACAAACAAACCTGTGCACTGAAATCATCTAGGGAGGTTTTCTAAACTCCCAGACCAGGGGCCCACCCTGTCCATTGTCTTCGCTTCAGCCTGCAATGGAGTCAGGAAAGGATGCTGGCTTAGAACTCTATTTGGTAATTTTGGATACACACTCCTGTCCAAATGTCCTTGTCTGGGGTCTTTGCAGGATTTATTTCTTTAGGCAATCTTATTTCCAGAAATATCAATGATAGATGTCATCTGACTCCCTGTTCGAGTTAAATGTACACATTTCAAATGACTACAGGGTAAATAAAATGATCTTACCACTGATCGAATTTGCAGCTTTATTTCTGGAACCAAGACTTTGCATTTTTCAGATAACCACAGAACGATGTCCAGTCAACCCTTCCAGTTTCTCAGGCTAAAAACCTTGGACTCATTCTCAGCCCTTCTCTTTCTCTCACTAACCTCACACAGAATGTTCAGCCAAGTCTGCTTCTCACCACCTCCTCGGCTGTAGCCTGCACCAGTTACTATCAGGGCCACCTGGCTGATTTCCTGCCTCAGTCCTAACCCCCACTGTCTATTGTCCACACAGCAGAGTGGACAATAAAATTTAAGCTGGATCATGCCATTTCTCCGGGTACCCTCGCAAGTTAATCCCAGTCAAAGCAAAGTCATCAGAACGGCCTGCAAAACCCAGATGCTCCCCCTGTATCTCTTACCAGCCCTGGTCTCCTTGCTCTTCAGTGGGCACTGTGCTCCTGCTGAGGGTCTTTGCGTACACTGCTCCTTCCGCCTGCAATGCCAGCCCTCCAGATTCCCCCACGGCTGTCTCTCAGACCCTCTTCAAGTCTTGTCTCCAGTGTCACCTAGTCAGCAAGCACCTGGCTAATCGCCACTCCCATTCGAATGAACCCTATTCCCCAGCCCGCTTTCCTGCTTTAGTTTGCTGTGTACTATGGGTCACTGTGCAGCAGACTATGTAGTTTAATTATATATCTTATCAGTCCCAGATGACAGGGATTTCGGTCTGTTTTGCTCACTTCTCTACCCCCAGCATTTAGAACAGCGCCTAACTCGTTGCAGATGCTCAATAGATATTTGCTAATAGAAACAAATGAATGAATCAGCCAGTGGACAGCATGATTCACTGATTAGAGGAAGCAGCATCAATAAGCAATGAACGAGTGAGCCAACGTGTTCTGGGAATTTACTCCCTGAACTTCCTTATTCACTTCGCTCTTCTATAAAAATTGACTAATTATTCTTCCCTTTCATCAGCTCGCAAGGTTGCATTCAGAACAAATAGTGATTTGTTTTAACGCTTTAGAAGAAATGTTCCATCTTACATAAATAGCCAGGAAACAATTATGCAATTTGCTAATTAAGTCATTAGCCTCTGCTTTTCTTTCCCTACGCTATTTCATTTAGCCATTTCATAAAATATAAATAGTCAAAAAGGAATACAAGTAAATTTCAAATAAACCCATTCTTACCTTATTGATTTCTTCATAACTAAGGAGAAGAAAGTTCAAAGTATTAACTTAAAACTGACATGGAGATTATCTATTTAATATTTTCTCTGTTCCCTTAGATAGAGTCATCATATTTTACTAATAAAATATATTGGGGTATTTCACAATAATTTTGGGGCAGTTCCTGGATATGAAAGACAGCCTAGAATAAGTAATATAATACAAATCTTTGAATTTAAAAATATGACTAATATTTATGAGTATTTTCTAGATATCAGCCATTGTGCGATAGCTTTGAGTAAATATTCTTATTTTATTCTCATTTAAACTCTAAGAAGAAGGAACACACTTAAAAAAAATGGGGACTTTAAAGAGTAAAACATCTTACCTAAGTTCAGGCAGCCTAGTAGGTGGCAGAGCTGTGATTCAAATTTCAGTCCATTAAAAGTGGCTTATGGTAAGATAAAATATTTCAGATCAGGATAGTTCTAAAAAAAAGTGGGTCATAAGCGTAGAGTACTTCACGTTATCCTGAATTTTTAAGTGTTGACCGTACAAACAAAAGTTATTATCATAAAAAGTCAGAAGAAGAAGAACTGCCGATCACAGGGCGCCCTCCCCCAGGAAGTGCAGAGTACTTCCACCACGCACACCCACGCGGCGGACGTCCCCGGCGCAAAATAAAGTGGGGAGTCGGCCTCTGTCTCCTTAACTGGGTCAGTGAGACGTGCGAACTGGATGACTCAGCTCTCAGAGTGATTTACTTTTTAATTTGAATGATTCAACTTATCTGTCTCCAGAGATCAGTGAACTCAAGCTGGGCCCTGGTGCCACCTCCTGACTTCCTGTCTGGACCATAACTTATTTCCAAGTAAAGACAGCTTGTCAACTTAGCCCGTCACGGGATGTCTTTTGTAACTCTGTCATTTGAAATTAAGTGCCTATTTCTCTGCCTGTTTTGGAAAGGGAAGAAGGTAAAGAGAAAGGGAGAAGACGCCTGAGGCGCACGTGTGTGGCGGTGGTGGAAGTCTCCCTGGCAACTCACTCCGTGTCAAGACTGGGAGTGTGTAATGGGGGACCGTGAAATATGGGGGAACCCTAGTTTCTCCCATATGATTGCTTTCCCACAAGGTCTCAGGGATTCTTATGGTCTTAAAAAGATTTTACAACCAAAACACACACCACAAAATATCCTTGTTGCCTTTATTAAGTCTAAAGTCTTTGCTGTCTGCCCTGGCTAGCATGGCTTAGTAGACCGAGCGCCAACCTGTCAACCAAAGTGTCGCTGGTTGGATTCCCAGTCAGGGCACATGCCTGGGTTGCGATCCAAGTCCCCAGTAGGGGGCGAAAGAGGCAACCACACATTGATGTTTCTCGCCCTCTCTTTCTCCCTCCCTCCCTGTCTCTCTATAAATAAATAAATAAATAAGCAATCTTTAAAGGATAATAATAAATGAAGTCTTTGCTTTCATTCCCTTTATAAATAGTTTAGGTGACCATATTCTGAATATTGTAAAATGATTCGCTGCCATAATTGGAAAAGCCTTTCTTTCTATTTAATTTTTTTCTCCTAGAATTTTTCAGTTATTCATTCATATCCCAGTAGAACTCTCAAGTCAAAAGATAGAAAACAGAGATTGTGAGTCAATGTAAGTTCATAGACGAAAGGTGAGGAATCTCGGTGAATCTAAGAGAAGAGGGTCCATGAAAAATCAGGGATGTGTCAGGAAAGTAAGGAGTGGTGATGACAAATGGCTCATATGCCGCTGGATAATGGCCTGCATGCCGTCTTTGGGTTATGAGGTGAGCAATATGATGTCTGCCACAAGGAGGGCTGTCTAACTGTAATGTGTACCCAGAGGCTTTGACCTTGAATTAAAACTTTTACCTCTTTTAGGGCGTAAATAATTATGCTAACCGTTAGCCAAGAAAAATCAAGTACATAGAAAGCCCTCATATTTTTTTAAACACTTGACACTAGAGAAACAAATAATCTTAGAATTAACTGGAATGAGAACATACGATGTCTTTATTATAAAGAAAATACAGCCTCCATTTGGGGGGAAGCAAATGTTCTAATTAACATTATTGAAAAAAACTACCAGCTTTGAAAAAAATCCAATACATCTATAGGAACTGTCTTTGTAACTAAGGCTGAAGTGTTTAGTGGTCAAGTCTTCAGGGTTTTTGTTTTGTTTTGTTTTGTTTTTAGAAAAATTATTTTATTGTTGTTCAATTACAGTTGTCTGCATTTATCCTCCATTGCTCCTCCCCCACCCCAGCCAAACCCACTTCCCTCCCTTGCTTCCATGTCCCCCGCCTTGATTTTGTCCATGTGTCCTTCATAGTTGTTCCTGAAAACCCTTCCCCATTATTCCCTCCCACCTCCCCTCTGGTTACTGTCAGATTGTTCTTAATTTCGATGTCCCTGGTTATATTTTGCTTGCTTTTTTCTTTTGTTGACTAGGTTCCCATTAAAGGTGAGATCATATGGTATTTGTGGCTCACCCCCTGGCTTATTTCATTTAGCATAATGCTCTCCAGTTCAGTTTTAAATGTTCCTTCTGAGTTCTACTTGAGAGTGGAATAAGGTGGAAGCAGGTGCTTGGAGGGTGGAGTCAAAGCAGAAGCCAGAGATTTTCCTACTAACGAGGGGTTCATGGACACAGCCAGAAATTCCAGAGTGCTAAGATCACAGCCTCTGGTCCCAGACAACCCAGGTTCAAGACCAAGTTCCCCCACCTGCTAGCTGTGCTATCCTCACAGAAATTAATTATTTAACATTTAAACTATACCTCAGTTTTCTCTTCTACAAAGTGGAGATAAAAATTAATTCTTCCCCATGGGTTTTCATAAGGATCAAAAATTAACATATATAAAGCACTTGGAACAGTGCCTTGCCCAAGAGAAATGCCATATTTTTATTGTTATAGACAAATAAACAGAATGGAAGCTGGAGGTGTTGCTATTGCCTATAAGTCACTCCTGTGACGTGAGGTGACATGAGCCATAGTGATAAACCAGCGTGGTGCATGGCATAGGATAGAGGATGAATAAACATATGTTGAGTGAATATTTTAATAAGTGAGGATACTGACTGTAGGACAAGAAGATCCAAAGCAAACGTGCATTTGCCTGTGAGTGGCCCAGAGGCTGAAGCAGGCTAAGGTGGCCAAGACTGGGTTTGATTGTCAAATGTGCCCCTGGACTGAAGCAGATCATTTGAAGGAACAGTGCTTGAATTTGTTGCCAAAAAAAAAAAAAAAAAAGAAAGAAAGAAAAATACAAAGTAGTAACCCTAATCACTCACTGCTATGAAGATTTGTGCTTTGATTTAGGGAATTATCTTTCTACTCTAGTTTTAGCGATTTGATACATTCAAAAGTCTCAAAAACAGTGCAAAATGACATTGCAATTCACTGGATAATTTTGGTACAATAACAAATAAGGAAATGTGACTAATCTGCCCCTGCCTTATCTTTTTCCTGTAGCAATAAACCAGCTATTTTGGGATGGTCGAACACCATCTTCCCTTCGTCTACCCTCCCTTTCCTAAAACACTAGTAAAGGTTTTGTTTGCCAGAAGAAGTCTGTTCTCACTACTTCATTCACAACATGTGTTCTACAGGCTTCTGAAAACAACAATTCCCTCTTGGACTTACAAATAGTCATGTCCAAGAACTCCTACCAAAAAGGCTTTCCAGCATAATGGTTAATACTGTCTCGAAATTTCCATCTAGTCATTGCCATGGTCTGGACAAATCAAGTAAAAAGCATGTAAAAAGCATGGCATAACCATCCAAAGACAGTTCAGAATGTCCATTGGACTATATTGTATCTTGGTCCACTGGCCAGGGGTGTATGCAGGGGTTACACCACTCAGGTTATTAACATGAGTTCTAATGAGTTTAAAAGAATGACGAGAGATTACAAAGCCTTGACATTGGCAGTACCCAGGCCCTCAAGGTCTCAGATGCAATATAGAAGATGCAAATACTTTAAGTGTAGATTAAATTGCAAATTAAATTTTGATACAGATTTAATTGGGATGCAGAAGCTGAACAGTCTACAGGGCAATGGAGCGTATTTCAGTCAAATATATCAGGAAGCAGAGCCTGGCTTGGAGTTCGCAGAATGGCTCCGGGCAAGGGTGACTGACACCTGGGCTTCTCCAAGTCTTCTGCTTCCTCTTCTCTAAGGACAACTGAGACATCCCTGCCCAGTCTTTGTGCTTCTGGCCAGGGGTTTCAGTTCAGGGGACCTTCCGTCTGTCCCATACAGGCCTCACCATCGTCTCCATCTTTGAACAGGTATATTGTCCAACAAAAACATAGGGAATTTGCAAGAAAAATTAGTACATTTGGGGGAATAGGGCTTAAGTGTCACAGATTCTCTCTCTGTTGCTTGTTATAACCAAGAAACATCCTCAGGAAGGTCAACAGTCATGGACACGAAATTAATTTTAATGTGAAAAGGTAGCATATGCTTTATAATAGTTTGCGATTTTTGATCAAGAGAGGAAATAATGACATGGACATTTTTTAACACTGAATGTCACTATTTCAAAAGTCAAATGAATACAGGCCAGAAAGTCTCCAGATGAAAAATTTGGGGTCTGATTTAAGTCAGCGATTTCACCATCCTGGCTATGCATTAGGATTGACCGTAGGGCTTATAACGAATTTACACTTCAGATAAGTTAAATCAGAATCTCTGGGAGAGAAACTCCCAGCACCAGTATTGTTAAACGCTCCCCAAGTGATTCAGTGTGCTGCCCGAATGGAAAACTGCTGGCAGTTGTCCTGATTGGTTGGTCCCCTCGACCAAATGTTCCTGAACAGGGCTGTTTAAATGCTGTTGCAAACAAATTCTTGCACAAAGAGGGACTGAATCAGAGATTTTAGTGGTGGGAGTGGGTGGGGGGGGGTTGGGGTGGTGATAATGTGGTTATAAAGAGCAGGAATGTATATTTTAAGGGCACCTTATGGGAATTCACCTCAACTGACTATCAGCACTCCTAGGAACCGCTGCAAATTTCATGTTTGGTTTGCTAAAATGGGTCATTGACTAAGTCATACTAGTTTGTTCAGACTGTTTCCATTCTTATTGTGAGTTTATCTTGACTTGACTTATTGCAAAACATTTCAAGTTTATCTTCCGTGATGGCTTTTTCTCTGTCAAATTTACAGGCTAATGAGATTGCTTTGGTAAATCTGTGAGTTAGGATTTTGGAATCCTTTGGAATAATATGGCTGGATATGCCATATTATTGTGAACAGAAAGAATGCAAGGACAGAGTTTTTTTAAAAACCGAGCTCTTTTACATGGAATTTTCAAGCTCTAAAATAATTACTCTCCCCAGCATTCCAGTCTCTCTCTATGGACTAACTCTTCTGACATTTTCTAATTAGCAAGCAATAAAGATCACTTGTCTCTTCCAAAAAAAACTTCAGTGTACCACTCGCTGACACCATGCCTGGAGCAGAAGTTCTATGTCCTGATTTCTAAATGCGTGTATTTCCATTGTCCAGCAATATTTCATTCTTTGTGGTTTTGCAATCCTCTTGATTCTCTCCCACCCTGTGATGAAAACAGTAGAGAGATATCCTTTCTGCATTTTTCTCTAGTCCTGAGAACAACCACACTTCCTTTTCCTTGGGGACATTTATCATCCAGGCAGAAACGTCTGCTTCCCACTCACCCCTGACTTCCCCTGCCTGGAGCTCATGGCTTTTAAGCTCTGGGACTTGGGGGTGGACCCACGCTGCCTGTTTTGTTCTGGGCTGTCAGTCAACCTACCGATACTCAAAGTAGAAAAGCTGCAAGTGCTGGGCAGAGGGTAGTATTTCAGAAACACATTACATTAAATGCCTTTGACTTGACCCCAGCAGTAATGACAGGCCTTTGCGGCAGACAGCTGTTACGCCAGAAATTCAAGAAGACTTGGCCTGTTAACCCAGGAACGAAATGTTATTTACCCCTGAAAAGTACACAGCTTTTCCAGTCCCGTATATTCAAACTTTTTATAGAAGAGAGGGCCTAAATTAGTGATGAAATCTGCCTACGTTGACCGAAAACACTTTAAAGTTGCTTAACTTTATACTTCCTAGCCATAGTTAATGTAGGTTCCTTATAGAAAAAAAGTTAAGTGGAACTTTTCAGGAAAAGAATGAAGCTTAGAGCGAATAAGACCAAAGAGAAGAAGACACAGAACACTGACGATCTTCTAGCAATTCAGTTTACACTCAGAGAGAAAAGATGTACAAAAATGAGGAAGTGATTCAAGGAAGCATTTCATCTGTTTTTAAAAATATATGATCTTTATTATATTTTTTCCATTACCATTTTGTCCCCTCCCTCCCCCAGCAGTCACCACCCTGCTGTCCATGTCCATGAGTCCTTTTTCTTTTTGGAAGCATTGCCTCTTAAAAGCATTCATTTCATAGTGTATCCACCTCAGGGCAAAACACAACCGATCAAAAGGGAAATACTGAAGAACTTTCAGAATTGAGTTGCCTTTTTTTTTTTAAATTTTTTTATTATTTATTTATCTTTTAGAGGGGAAGGGTAGGAGAGAAGGAGAGGGAGAGAAACATCAATGTGCGGTTGTCTCTTATGTGTCCCCTGCTGGGAACTGGCCTGCAACCCAGGCATGTGCCCTGACTGGGAATCGAACCGCGATCCTCTGGTTCGCAGGCCCGCGCTCAATCCACTGAGCTATACCAGCCAGGGCGAGTTGCCTTTTTTAATATCCTTAAAAACATTAGTCTTTATAGGAAGATATGGCAGACACCATAAAAAGGGAAATAAAAACACAGTGTTGTCTAGGCTATACACTTGAAACTAACACAGAATAATATTGAATACAAATAGTAATTGAAAAAGAATTTTTCTAAAAGAGGCATAACTTCAGGTTACTAAATAAGGACACCGTTTCCATGTGCCAGCAGGATAAAATATTTGTTTCAGCACATCTTCAGAGGAAGCATTGTTCTTTTGACAGAATAAGGAAAGAAAGAGAACACTAGGCCAAGTAGTAATTGCACATACAATGGATTACAAATAAGGAAAATAATATTCCCACAGATCTTAATTGAAAGTTGTTCATGTTTACTTTTACAATAAATATTGCAACACATGAAATGCTATTTATTTGGTTTTGCCACCAAAAAAAAAAAAAAAAAAAAAAAGGAACAAGAAGCCGACAGCATCACGATGGATTCGATTCTGAGGAATCGGAGGAAAAGAGAGCCCAAGTGTAACGGCTCGAGACTGTGCGGTGGGCACTGCCTTGCATGTGTGGGGTGCAGCTGGGCCCTCGGAGATAGGTTACCATTTCAAAATAAGGAACTAATTAGACCATGAAAAATAATTAAATGATCGCAACTATCATAATCTCACACTCGCTTAAAATAGGGAATGCTAAAGAATGTGCTTATCCCCATGTAGCTGTTTTGAATTACTCTGTCTTCATACAGTGTGTACAGGCTGGGTCTGAAGGCTCCCTCGTGTTCCCTGCAGATCTGAGCATCTTGGATCCATCCCATCCGCACCGCTGTCGAGCCTGGTCTCGGGACATGACCTTGACCATTAGCTCCCAGCCTGCTCCCCACTCAACTCGCCAAGCTAGATCCCAAACAATGGGGACAATTAAATCTGTTCTCAAAAGAAAGCATCTTACCAATAATGAAGGTAATTGAAAAAAAGATGGGTGTGTGCGCGTGTAGAAAATTTCAAAAGAATTGCATAAAACAGAACTCCAAAATGGTTTCAGGCTGGGTCATCCCCACTCAGATAAAGCCACCCCCTTACTCTGAGTACGTGATGGGAATGCACTTGGATCAATGACCGCTGACAGTTTTTTAAATCCAGGCCCTTTGTTCTTTACCTTATGTAAATGATGTGACCTCAAGGCCCCACATTTTCCCACTGATTTGGATTTGGAGGAGATTAGACAGTCATCGCTTCTTGTTTACGTTGATGAGCCCACAGTGCGGAGACAGAGCTGCAGGGAGAAGTGGGCCAAGAGTCTTGGAGTCGGACCGACTGTTTGAACCCAGGATGTCTACCACCTATGAGCTGTGTCGGCTTGTAAACATCATGTAACCCGTCTGAGCCTCAAACACCTATCTGATCATAGGAATACTGTATAATATACAACAAATACATTATGATGGCCACATCACCCAGGAGATGCTCAGTACTCAGGAGTACAGCTTGGGCATCATTGGCTTGCACAATTATTTCTGATGTGATTCTGGACAAACCATCAGCTCCTCACAGGCTTCAGTCGCCCTGCTCGAGCATGGGTGGGACCTCATGACAATCTCCTCACTTCCCTCCAGTTCTAAGATTATAAGAAGGAAGTCACATCTGCCCCCCAATATAAACCACAAACACAAGTTATGAATTTCTGCTGAGACGTAGTTCTACTTCTGCATTAATGGAAATTTCACGATCGACTTAAAAAATGACAGAGCGGTGGAGGCAGAGGTTTTTCTAGCTGCAAAGTTCTCCAAAACACACCTTCCGAACTGGGTTCTAGGAGAGGACAAAACAACTGTGATGGTTTCCATAGGAGTTTCCTCTTTGGTTCATACAACATTTACATTATTTTTAGTGAATTTCTCACACAAGATTGTACGTAAATTGGGGGTGATACGGCCAGAGAGCAGGAGACAAGCTTTGGATGCAAGTTCTTGCATTGACCCCTAGCTGTCCTACCTGCTCACCGGGTGCCCCGGAGGTCCCCTTGTCTTATCATCAAGAATAATAATTTCCACATTTAGGGCACTGTGCCTGCGCCTGCAGCAAGCCTGGCACATAACAAGGACTCTGTCCCAGCCACCCTCTCTTCCTCATTCCTCAGGGGTAGGGAGCTGCAACTCAGCTAACAGGTGTTCATCACCACTTGTTGAGTTGAGATGACATGCATTTTTCGGGAGTCAGTTGACCTCCAGAGAAAACTGAAATAGTTCATTGCTTAACAATAATCAAATGACTATTGACATTTTATCCAACATCTAGAGTCAGACTCATTGAAAAGTTACACTCCCCAAAGGAGCACACTGGAAAGTGCTCTGGGAGAAAGGAGTCTCACAATCAAATGTGTGTGGAAAAACCTGGCATTCTGAATCTGTAATGCACCCCCCCACACACACACACACGCACTTGGGGATTCAGTGTGAAATAACAGGTTAAGGGCTCTAAAATGCTGCAGCAAGCCACGTGTTTTGCTGTGTTTAAACCATCATTTCCCAGCAATATTTCACCAAGGAACCCTGTGAACTCCAGTTGAGAAATGGTACTTTCTCAAGAAAGGGAAAAGAAGTAACAAGTATGCATAACATATTTAGATTTTGAGAACCATTATAAAATCAGTGTTAGAACTGAGTCTCTAGGAGTAGCCGCAGTATTTAGATGTGAATAAGCAACCTTGTTAGAGGCTGGAAAATAGAAAACTCAGTGTTATTAATCAGTGGGTACTACTCTGCAGAAAATAGTGTTCCCAGGTACTGCAGAATCTTTCTGCAAACAGGTGTTATCGTTTAATAGCTGGACAGATTACAGAGAAGAATGAGCTAGCATTGGTTAGTAAATAATAAATAAATATTTTAGAATAAATTAATAAAATCCATTTTGTGAGTAACATTAAACTGATTTATGAAATTACAGGACTGACAAAAAATAAATATTTTAAGATTTAATAAGTTTATATGTGGTGGATACATTGTAATGTAAGCATTCAGGGTAAATATCTAAAATTCATTCAACCAACCTATATTCATTGAGCACCTGTTACATAAGCCAGATAGGGTGCCGGGTTATAGAAACAAATCAGTAGGAATAAAAAAAAAAAAAAAAAAAAAAAAAAAAACCTTTGCCTGCAAGGGGCTTACAGCCTATACAAGATACAGATGCAAATCTAATAATCATGAAAGTGTCAGACTGTGCCTTAAAAGTCCTGGGAAAGGAGAAGAGCTTGTGCTGCAGTTCCTACCTTGGATAATCAGACCAGGAACCACGGATGCTCAAGCCACTGTTGTGTCCCAGAGCCTGGCCAGAGCCCAGCACAGAAGAAGATAGTTGTTGAATTATTTGAACAAATAAATAAGTGAATGAATGAATGAATGAATGAATGAGTGAATGAGATCGTATAATGGGCTACAACATAGAGCTCTGAGGGAAGAGGAACCCTCAATGCAGCTGACTTCTGAAGGATGCTCATCAGCGAAGAGGGAAGAAACACGTGCCGGGGAACACAAGGGCAGGAGAGGAAGCATGGCTTGTGTGAGGAGAGGCAGGCAGGCCAGGCGTGGTCGTCACAAAGAGAGAATGGAGTTGTCCGTGCAAGATGGGACACAGCTCCAAGCAGGAGGGAGCAGGCCCTCTAACACCAGTTAGAGAGCTTCGTTTTTATCTGAAGGTCCAAGGGAACCCACTGAGTACTTTAAGGCAGAGGGAAGGGTAATATACTCAGATTTTTTGTTTAAAATTATGATTCTGCTTATTAAATTGGGGTAGGAAAGGCAGAGCAAAAGGAGATATTGATGGACTGCCTGGGAATCTACTGCAATAGTGTAGACAAGAGATGATGGTGACTTGGATTATTGCAGCCATAGGGGATTGAACTGATTGGAGAAAAATTTAGAGAGTGAAATCATAAATAAAAGGACACAGAGATAAAGAAAAGAGAGGCATCAGGAAGGTTCCTGGATTTCCGGTTACCCTAACTGTCTCATGCACTGAGTTAGGACATCATGGGGGCTGCAGTGTGCCTAGAGGGCCTTAAAGAGAGGAACCACTTACTAACTGTGCACCCTTGGTGAAGCAACTAAGCATCAATTTCCTCATCTCCAGTAAAGAATAGTAATAGTACCTTCTTCATGGGGTTGTCATGAAGATGGAAGTAACTATGGGTTCAGCAGTAAGCATTTCCTAAATGGTAGTTACAGTATTATTCACAAAGGCATCACTCGGGGAGGAGGTCGAGTCTGAAAGCACAAATTAGCTGAAGAAGGATTTAGGTAACTTCATAGTTAATGGGTCACGAGTATTATAGTTATTAAGACGGATGAGAAAGTTTGAGGCCAAGGCATTTCACCATGACATACGATGATTGAGTTTAACTTATTAAATAACTCATATTGTACGTTCATTATTTCTCATTGGTCTATCTATCAAGCTGCCTCCTCCAATACCAGTGCCAGTGAAATTGTGCCAATTTCTGGACACTGACGACTGAAGCTGACAGAGACCTCCACTCCATGGGAGAAAATGCAACTGCAGGACTGTCGTAAAAATGTGTTTATGCTCAAGTGCAGGCTTCTATGATAATAGGACTTTTCTCCTCCATTTCTCTCCCAGTGAAATGCTTTTTTGTCTAACATTACAGATGCATGAATTACCCATACTAAAAAGCATGTAGAGAGAAAAGGATACACTCAATCCATCTCAGTGAACATGCAGTTGGCAGACGGAGGGAACTCTGACTCTTTCTGATATACTGTGCGCCCCACAGGCCCTGCTGGAACCCAAGGAAGGAAAAAGGTCCTTAAAAAATAATTTACTTATTGACGTCAGCAAGTCTGAAGTAAAACAATTAAGTGCTTTCAGTTCGTTGATTGAAAACAATTGTGCATTGAGAGTCAGCTATATGTCTGCAATTGTCCCAGCAGTCCTGCCAGGGCCAGAAGTTTCAGAGTCAGTCCCTAGGCCCAAGACGTGGATGATTAGTTTGTCAGACAGTTCATACACCCCTGCAACCCAGCAGTGCGCAGGGCGCCGGGTGACTGGTTGCCAAAGTAAAATGCGTGGGAGTTAGCAAAGGAGGGCGGAGATGCGCATGACAGCCTCGGAGGGGAATGCCATCCAAGGAAAGAGCATTTGATTTGGGCCTTAAAGAGTAACCAGGTGTGTATGAATCTAAAAATTGGACGGTCATTTCTGACAGAAGCCACACGAACAAGCTTAGGGGGCAGGAGGGATGGTAAAGAGATATGGCATGAGTTTGTATCTACAGAAAATCATGGAAAATTGGAGCATAATATCCAATTCAACAGCACCCAGTATGGTGAGGCAAGATCATGGGAAACTTTTGATGACTGATGGAGGAGACAAATGGGAGAGGACAATGCACTGAAGGAATGGGTGTGCGGATGTACGTACGGCCATCTGTGTGTTTCTTGAATCGCTGGGGGAATTGTTGAAGCTCGCCCTTCCCATACAACGCCAGGCGGTGAAGCTAGCCTAGGCGCCCTGCACCTGCGCATGTAGCACCTAAGCCTCGTCAGCACGAAAGCATTCTGGAGTCAGAGTGTGTGTCCACTCTGCCCTTCCACCTGGGAACTCATGCATAGCAACGTATAGAGGGACTCTTCTGGCTTGGAACCTCTGTAACTGATGCACTTACTGGGAATAATTGCACCCACACTCTCGTAATACGAATTTATGTACTTCGATTTCCTAACTATAAACAGGGATCTCTAGAAGCCCATCAACATGTTTCACTAAGTAGCTAGCCACAAGACTTCATCGGTGTGGCCAGGGGCTCTGGAAACGTTGGATCCTATCTGATGTTCTTCTGTGTGTATGCAGCGATCTGCACAACACGATGTCTGGTTGGGGCTGGAATGTCCATCTCTTGCTTCGGGATTCCTATTTGTACGTCTAGGTTACTACGCGTGCCATGGCTAGCTCAAAGCGCCATCTTTGTTGATCGAGTCCTTCCTAAAGTTCTGCTTCCCTCCAACAGGTTCCTCAAACGCTGGCCCTGGCAGGGCTGTGTCACTGCGTGTCCATGTGTGCCTTCTCCCCGGCAGCTGTGTTCCCTCTGGGAGGGCAGTGGTCCTCTGTGTGCTGTGGCAAGCAAGTCGCTTCTTGCCGTAGTGAGAACTGAAACCAGAACCACCAAATGCCATTTCCTGGACACTTCCTATCCAAGCCCCCTGTCCCTCACCCACAAAAGCTGCAGTTTACTGGTTAGGAACAAAGATTCTCGAATTCGAGCGTCAGCATTGCAGTTTACCCACAGCATGCTCTTGGATGCTTCACATTTGTGTACCTCAGCTTCCTTTTTTATTTGAGAATGGAATGATAATAGTGCCAACCTCTAGAGTTATTATAAAGATGAACTAAATTAATATACATGAAGACAGACAGAAGAGAGTTTGTCACTTAACAAGTACTAAGTGAAGTTTGCTTTATTATTATTATTACAATTATTATTATTTAATCTCTTCATACCCCAATATCATGTAGATTACATGTGCACATTACTCACCAATTAAGTTTCTTCCCAATGGTCAAATAGATTCTAACATTACAATCTTTATCATTGTCACCTAAGTATTTGAGTATCTACGCAGGTTTGCTTCTCTGTGTCATATGAATGGTATCACCAAGCATGACAGAGTTTTACCTTACTATTCAGTTGTAACCTTGCTCGTTATTTGGGGGGGGGGGGGATTGCTGATAATTAAGAAACAACAGAAGTGTTTTAGCACCTGATGCAATTACCAAACCTAAAGTTTCAAAGTAAAGGAAATCTGATATTCTTAAGTGCCTTTGCTGCTATGCCTTTACATAACTTCTAACTTTACGAAAGCTCCGTCAAAGAGGCCGCCAGTTAGCTGACACATCCCTAAGCCTGTGTTCTGGAGGGAACCGAAACAGCGATGCGATTCTTACGGGTGAGCTTACTGTAGAGACGAGGTTTTTGTGTATGAAAAAACTCAAATGCAATACAAAACTGAGGGTGTGTGGGAGGTCAGGAAGGAGCGAGATCAAATGGGCTTAAACTGTAGTGCGAGGGACAGAGAATATATGTCAGGAAACAGTCGGGAACAGTAAATGTTATTCAAATGAGGTCATTACAATCTCCCTCCCCAAGAGCCCTTAACAAATGTGGATTTAGATGTAATCCTGTTTTAGCTCAATAATTCAATGCATACTTTAGAGGCAAAAGGAGTGGATTTAATTATCTCGTTAAAGTGTCTTTGGTCCTCTGATGCTGTAATTCCGAGAGAAATCTCTTGGCATTCTTAAATCTCGTGTTGTTCTACTGTGTAGAGTAACTGTGTCTACACTGCGTCTACACTGTGTCTACACTGTGTCTACACTGCGTCTACAAGGCCCTGCCATCTTCATGCTAAAGGTGTCATGAACAGCACAGATGCAATGCATTTATTACTAATCAGGGCAAATTGATGACTTGAAGAAAAAGGAGACGCTCTAAATATTTAGATATTTAAGTCTTTCTTAACATTTCTTGATCTTAGAAACATTTACCTGTAACTGAGAACATCCTACACTATTTTAAAAACATATTATAACTATTTCCGTAACATTTCTTTAAAGAAGAATGTTGGCTAAGGAAACAGAAACTAAATTTTTAGACTAAATCAACAGGTGTTCATTTTTTAAAGCATTACAATCATCTCTTTAAAAAAAAAATATAACAATAGAGGCACCACCCTTTCCCCCAAGGCAGAGAATCCATAAAGAATGCATATACACTACTGATTTCATGAATAACCTTGGTCTAATTTGTAATTACACCGTGAACAAACTTGCACAATTATTAAAGAAATCCTATATGTATCTGTTCTACTGTGACCTTGTAGAGAAAACTCTCCCTTCTTTGTTTTATTTGGTAATTATTTATTGAGCACATAAAATATGGCAGATGCTGAGTTGGACATGACCTGGAGAGAGATGGACACTAAAGAAATTAATGAACAAGAAGTCATGCCATAATGATATTGCTGTGATGAAATGGGGTGATGAGATGGGACATGTCTGGGCAAGGGGACTGCTCTAATTGGGTAACATGCTTGTCTTTGATCTGATTTCATTCAGATTAACTTCTCCAAGGGCTCCCATGTTAGCTACCATCTATGGGTTAACCAGTGTGACCACTGACATGGACTGGGGCATGGTGGGGGGGGGGGGGCGTTCTCTCTCCTTGCCTTGGGTGATGTCAGCAGAGACCGCACCTCCTCTGGGGCTCTCAGTTGTGTCTGACGTGGTACTAGACTCAGCTGTGGTCCTGCACTACAGTAACCCTCCCTTCTCATTTTGTCCCTCCAGCCTAAGGTTGGTGGTGGCTTTCTGCTGTTGCTAACCTCCAGTTTGTTTGTTTATTTGTTTGTTTAATGATATCCTTCTTGCCTTCTCGACTCTTCCACCAAATCTGTAAAAAAATGTGTTAAATTTTATGTTTTAAATACTTATGAGTGCTTTCATTTCTGGGGTGGACCCTGGACTGTGACAGATACCAGTTGAGGCTAAACTGAAGAAGTGAAATTTAAGATATGATCTAGAGAACGAGGAGAAGCCAGACATATGAAGCTCAAGGAAGGCCAGGCCAACAAACATGAAAGTCCATAAAGCATGAACACCCTTCGCCTCGTCAAGGAGCATAAAGCAAGCCAGTGCGGCTGCACCATCACATGGGGGGGGAGAGTGAGGAGTTAGGGCAGAGAAGTAGGTGTGCACAGGATTGCATAGGTTCCTGCTGCGGGTCGGAGGGAGAAGGATGGGCATGCTTCGATTTGGACTTTTCAGAGGTCACACTGGCTACTTTGTGCGTAAATGGATCCCATGTTGGAAGGGAAGATACTTCAGACTAGTCGCTGAGAAAAATGGAGAAAAGTGGAAAGATTCACAAAGTTTTATAGAGTTGGCCCAACTTATTAGTGGTATCAATGTTAAGGATGAGAGCAAGAGAAGAAGCAAGGACGACTTGTTGATTTTTATCTGAGTAACCACTGAGAGGGAAGAATGGGAAAGAAGGAGGTTGAAGGATGGGAAACAGAATTAAGAATTGAGAATTCTGTTTTGGTCCTGTTAGGTTAAAATGCCTCTTAGACCTCCAAGTAGAGATACATGAGCGGTAGTGGGCATATGAGGCTGGAGTTTAGGGGAGAGCTTAGAGCTGAGGATATAAATTTAGGACTTATTGGCACATAAATGGTTTTAAAACCGTTTCCACAGATTTGTGTAACATTGCCTGAGAGTGAACTTGGAAACAATTTTATTACAAGTCACCAGTGATTGTTCTAAACACAGGATTTGGACAGGAAAACAGTCATTAGACATAACCATGTTTTAAAGAATAGACTTTTTAAGGGACAAGTAGAAACATTTTGTATGTGTGTTGAAGAATAGCCTGAGAATCTACACAGTTGCTTTGATTCATGTAGACAGCTTTTCAAATGCTTTGGGCCATGTGACAGATGGCCTGAGTGGTTTTGCCATTTACATGGCCTACGTGAAGCAGGTGCTAATGACAGACTCTTTTCCTTCAGAGACATCCCCAGGAAATCAGTCATATTTGACACACCGAATGAAGCGAGGGTGCAAATACCAACGGACCCTGATTATTACAAAGCTTTAACAATTTATCTTCCTTTCCCGTATCCCTACCAAGACAAGTAATGAATCCTCTTCCAGATATTCCGAGTACAGACCCTGAGAAACCTTCAGCTTGTTACTGTCCTTGACACTCCACGTTCAGCCTGTTGCCCAAATGAACATCTACTTCGTGTAGCTTCTGTGCTTTTCTTCGAACCTTCCAGTTCTCGTCTTTCCTCATCTGGACTGCCTGCCTTCTTTTGGGGCCCCCCTTCCCAGCACCATCTCCTTCGAGTGTGCTCCCACTGCCATTCCCAAAGGGACATCTCGTCCTGCTACCTGGGAATCAAGAAGGGCTCCCTAATTCATTCCTGATTACATCTTCTGTGTCTCCAGCCCTTCCAAACAATCTCCACACTGCCTTACCCAGAATCCTAATCTCCTGGATACCTCGAAAACATCACTAACTGTTTATGTCAATAGGGCACCCTGATTCATGTAAAATACAGGGGTGGGCAAAAGTAGGTTCTCAGTTATAACAAATAAAATAACAATAATTAATGAATAATAATACAAGAATAAACTCTGCTTTACCTACCTGCTCACAGCTGGAAACCTCCTGTTGCCTACCTCTGTATGCTTGCTATGCTTTGTTCCAAATGTGGTTTTAAACATTCGGGGAGTGAAAAACGTAGTCCCTAAACAAAGACTGCAGTTTTGAATTGTAAAAAAGGCTTCATTGCAAATCAAGAATTAACAAAATATGGGAAGAGGAAGAGTAAACTGAATGAGTCAGTTATGTGTGTATTGGCAGCTTTCTTCTAATTAAAAAAAAAATCCTGGTGTCGGAGGATGGATTTGGCAATAAGGAGTGAGATTTCCCCCTTCTTTTCTGATCTTGATAAGATTTTTTTTTTAAAAAAGAAATTCTAAATATGAAGAAGAGATAAATAGAAGCCTTCCCAAAGATCTTAAGACAACTTTATTTCTGAACAAGGAAACGTACATTTTGAGAACTGAGAAACAGTCGAAGCGATCAGGAAGACTCAAAAGAAGCAAAAGCAAGGCCGTGTTCCTACCCCCGACAGTGCAGCTGGGGACACACCAGCAGAGAATGTAAGAGTCCTGGTGACAAAAAGGAATGTGAAGTGTAGCATGATGGGAAAAATTAAAATAATGTTATTATTTGTTGAATTTAATTATTTAATTTTTTCATCCAATTATTTCCATGCCTGGTATTATGTTCTATGTTTGTAGTTTGCAAGGACAGTAATTTATCATTTTCATTGTTGCAATCTTTACTTATTACTGAAAAGTGACCATCTCTATAGTAAAACAATAAAACATGGACTGGACTGCAGAGTAAATGTTGAAGGACCTAGCAATTTACATCCTTAGGCACACTCTCCACCAAGCAGAGACGTTTTATCACACTGGCTTGGAGGAAGTAATTACTCTTGCGTCTTTCTCCATGGACCTTTGAAATTCTTTTTAAAACTGTGGATCTTCTATCCAGATTTCAGATGGTCACTTAAATTCAAAAATTTGCATAAAATTTCAGGGCTTTATTTACTCCCCTGTATCTAAGAATCTCAGCTATACTGTGCGTGCTTTTAAAACCTTAAGAGATGCTCCCCTCGCCCCTCCCCCAAGCATCCCTGCCCTAACCCACGTGCCAATCCAGGCTGCTCTTAGCAGTGAGCTCCTGGAATCCTGCCTCATTCACACCAACTCCACACACTGATGAGAAGGAAATAAAAGTTTGCTTTCTGAAATTCCTTTTGCTGTAGGTTCTAGATTTCCATTCAAACATCTCCATTTGGCATTAACGAAAGTCAGTATTGGTTGAATTCTGACTTACGGTTCAGAAAAATGTGGAATTTACCTTCATCCTCAGTCTGAGTGTGTCCTACAATGGATGGGACTATTTTGCTTAGGTGTCAAGAGGTCTGGGTCCCAGCCTTCAGAGTTCTACCACCACTGGGAACCTAGAGCTTGTCATTTAGCTTCTCAGGGTTCTACCTTATATTTGCAATGAGTAAGTTCAACAATGAACTTTAAGACCTCTTCCAGCTCTAACATTTTATTTTTCCCTAATATAAATGTTATCAGGATGGATACAGATTCCTCCATCTAAACATAAATTTCTGAAGACAAAAGCTCTGCCTAGTGCCTCAGTAGTGCCTCTTTAAATACCAGGTATTCTTTTGTACCAAACCTCACAGGATGGAAAAGTAGGTTGGGAGAACACACTGAGAGCAAGCAATGAACTCTCAGGATGACAGTGTCCATTCGAATATGTTCCCTACATTCATCGTGCTGGGATTATTCCTCTGCCAGTCAACGACCATGGACTCAGGAGTCAGGAGGGCTTGGTGCTCAGCTTGCCAGAAAATGAAAGGAACGGGAGCCAAAAAATATGTCATTCTCAGTCCAATGAAATGTGAAGCTAATCCTAAGTGCCTTTCAATAGTTGACATAACGTCCTCTATTAATGGGGCTTTCGGTTGACTCCAATCTTTTTAACATGAACAGTGCTGCCGTGGACATTTTTGGATGAGTGCTTTTATGATTGCATTTGGATATTTGTATGTGACAGGTATATGACATTTACTTGGTGATGATGTTATCAGGAGGCATGAAACCTTTTAATCCAATCACCAGTGATGAGCCCAAGGGAGTTTACTCGCATAGGGACTGCAACCGATGTCTGGCCAATGTTCTTGTTCATAGAATGACTTTTAAAATTGCGACTGATGAGTAAAGGAAAGTTGAAGGGAAATATACAGTTTCAGTTGACATCATTTTAATATCTAAAAACATAATGTTTGGGAGTGTATTTAAAGAGTGCAGGTTCCCATCAAGTTTTACGGCTTGTGGAATTAGATAGGAAAAACAATTTCTGTCTGAAAACTCCAAAAAAAGACTAGACCTCTCAGGTAATCAATTCCATGGATGATAAGACATCCTTTGAACAGACAATGGGCCTCTGGTACACAAGGAAAGAAGACAGGGGCCCTTCAAGAAGTCCCTGTCATAAACTCTGAAATAAGTCTCAGTATGTTCTGTCAAAAATCACTGAATGTCCTGATCTAAATTTCTGGTTCTTATGCAACTTCAAGCAATCTGTGAAGTCGACTCCCAAAATGATAGGTGAGATCCTTCCTTCATGCATTCTTCAATGCTAAGAAAATTTAGAATTAAATACAAAAGTGTTTAAGAGAATCAAAAGTATTTTATCAGTGTTCTTCACTACATGAAATATCCATGCATGGTAATTATAAAGTACTGGTAATGTTTAAGGGAACTCGGCATATTAAAATGAGAGATGAGGTGGGTGATCCCAATTTAAAAAGGCATACTAAAATAGTTGATATAGAAGTGATTTTAACTTATATACAATGTTTATAAAAGCTTTGTAATGTGAAAGAGAATTAACGTGCTTTCACTATGAATAGAATCACTGTGTTTATGTGCTTATTTTTTTAAGATTTAAAAGTCTATTAAGTCCTTGGGAAAGTTTTTCAGATAGACAACTGAAATACTAAAAAGGAAGTTGAGCAGATTAAATTGGCAAAATTAGTTTAAACTATATGTAGGAATTTAGTTAACTAAATGCATAAATGTATCTATACACATTCAAAATTCCTTTACAACAGTTACAAAAATTATCTAGATTTACAAATAGTACAATAAATCTGTTAACTAAACTTAAAAGCTCAAGTGAGAAGTAGAGTTTTAGATTTTTTTTTATTGACTTTTAGAAAGAGAGAGCCAAGGAGAGAGGGAGAGCAAAAGAAAAACAACAGTTCGCTGTTCCACTTACTGGTGCACTCATTGGTTGTTTCTCGTATGGGCCCTGACCGGAGATCGAACCTGTAACCTTGATATATCTGACCTATCGGGGTAACACGCTAAACAATTGAGATACCTGGCCAGGCTGTTTTGCATTTTAACTCTAATAAATTAAATATTAAATTTTTAAGCAAAAGTAAACTCCAGAATAGTCTTTTCTACGTACAAAAAACCACTTTTCAAAAAAAATTCCACAGGTAATAATTGCTACCTGCACTAGACCATTCCTACCAATTTAATAGGACTCAGAAATAAATTTTAAAAAGGAGCTCTTACACAAAAGTAACAACCCCGTAGAAAAATTGGCTAATTTATAAGGAAATGGAGACAGGCCACCAGAAGAATTTAAAAATGTACTTAATCTCACTCAAGTTTAAACAGTGTCGATGAGGTTGCTGAGGTACAGACACTCTATCTAGTATGTACATAAGAATGTAAACCGGAACAACTTTTTTTGGAAGACAATTTGCAAAAACATATCATGTTTTAAAATGCACATACTCTTGGACTTGATATTTCCACTTCCAGGAATTTATTATGTACACATATCTGAATGCATTCATAAAGGCATTTCTCCAAGAATGTCCCCTGTGCCATTGTTTTTATTTAAAGAATTGGAATGACCACCAGTAGAGGTCAGGTTCAATATATTATTAAAGCCAGGCAATGATTTTAGTATACAGCCGTTGAGAAGGGCAAAGTAGCTCTTTTTGTGTTGATATAGAAAAGGCTTCAATTATGTTAATGAAAAGACAAATAATAAAGAAGCCAAGTGCAGAGCAGTTTTAGGATATACTTCTAAAATATACTGGAAACGAAAAAGATGCCTATGTGTGTATCCGTAAAGACAATTCCTGGACGAGTGTAAATACAGAGGTGGCCCCGAAGAGCGATCGGCTGTACTGAAGGTCTGTTGGTTTCCTAGGGCTGCAGTCATGCCTCCAACTGCGAGGCTTAAAATGAAAACGCATTCTCTCACAGTTCTGGCATCCACAAGTCGAAGATCAAGTTGTGGACTCAGTTAGTTCCTTGTGAGGGCTTTGAAGGAGAAACTGTTCCACACCTGTCCCCTGGCTTCTGGTGAGGGCTGGCTATCCTGACGTTCTTTGGCTTGTAGATACAGTGTTCCCGCCTCTGCCTCTATCTCCACATGGCATGCTACAGCTGTATTGGAGATGGGGCCCATGCTACTCCTGTGCGGGACTTCATCAAAGCTAGTTACATTTGCAACAAATGTATATCCAAATGAGGTCACATTCTAAGGTATTGGGATTAGAACTTCACTATATCTTTTTGGGGAGACACAGTTCAACCCATAACAAAAGGATGTGGCCATCTGGGCTGAGAGGAAAAAAAATTTAAAAATTAATTAATAACAAAAGACTACTAGTTAAGGGATGCAGGCATGATTAATTGCTGTTTATGGTCTTAATCCCTTCTAACATAAACATTTGGACAACAAATATCATGCTGTATAAACTGATTGTCCACATCTCAACATTTGGCATTCAATTAATTTTAACAATGTTTCTCTCCCTGACTCAGAAGATTTCCTTCTGGCTGGAAAGAGCATGAAGTTAAAATTTAATGTCCCTCGGTTGCTGTTTTTATTTCACGGCTTCTCAGAGGTGAAGGGGCCTTTAGATTCCTTTCCCTGTGTACCTGCAGTGCTTGACCACATCTTCAGCAAGGGGCCCCGTCCCAGCGAACGGAAAAGGGCAGCGGCACTTCCTGTGGCAGGGTAGTCTGGATGGCTGGAAAGCGGGGACTGAGCCACATTCTGTCTCCTGACAATCTTCACTGTTTTGTCTTTGATCAGCCACCTGAGCTTTGAAAAATTATGTATGTACTTATTATTTTAAATTGATATGCAGATACAAAATATGTATAAAAATATATTATTAAGTGTATTGAAATATATTATCCATATTTACATTGCAACTAGTAAAATACTTGGAGACCTCTGTGGGCTCTATTCTAGGTCTTATCTGAGTGGCGACTATAACCCAACTGCTGAGAGATGAATATCCAAAGTCAAACTACAGAAGTAGTAGCCGGGGAAGGGGAGAGCAGTGAGAAGGCAGAATGAGAGAACTGCGTGGTGGGGGCGTTAGCAAGCAGCAGCATTTTCACTGACACCCACCCTTCCCGGTATATTTGTCAGAAGATAATAATGCTCATTGTGTAGTTTAATTCACATTTTTATAGAAGAATACCCAGTAGAAATATAAGTTCTACAATTTCCTTTGAAGACTCAAGTTTTATTTTCAGGATGTTCCAAAGGAGACTTATTCTCCTGCAGCGAATGTTAAAAGCAAACATGTTTCGTTTTTCCGAGGAAGAGCTGAAAGCCTTGAAAATAATAGGAGAAACTTTGTGAGAAGTTTGCCCAAGAAATCTTTTAGAAAACTTAAATACTTTAGGCAGCTTGAACAAAGCTGCCTAAAAGTTCCATAAAGGTTCTGTATGTGAAAAGGTTCTATAACATTGTGACAAATTATTCCATTCACAGTCACTCTGCCCGGTTTTGTCACACAGTATGAAAGATGTTAATAAATATATGTCAGCCTGTCATTTCTTTACAAAATACTTCTTTTACCCAAATAAGCAGGCTTGTTTGAGGCTACAATGGCCATCTTTGTCTCAGAAACACTCACTCGATTTGCAGATACATGCTGTCCGCTTGGAGCACCAACTGGCACGGAGCTCTTTATACCTGAGCAAAAGCGACAGCGATGCCTCTTTGGCACTGTGACCCGGCTCTAGGGCTCTCAGAAGTGCTGCAGGAAAATGCACTCCGCAGTCACCTGGGCTTTCAGCAACTGCTGGAAACTCAAACCTATAGCCCTGCGAAGATGAAGTTCCAATCAGACAAAGGGAGTTCCGTGTTAAAGGACTTTTGCACAAGGAGGTAGCTCAGGTGAGGGATGGTCCAAATTTACACTCCCGCTTTCATTCATTGTAAAAGAAAACATTTCTTCATCATTTCTATAAAGAAAACATCTCATGATAATTAAGGCCTAGAAATAATAATTTCCCCGCAGAAAAGCAAGTATTACTGAAAATATAAAGTGACACAATAATATCTGTGACCAGCTCGTCATCACTAAGGCTAGACAGTGTGTTAGGCCCAGCCAACGGCCTTCCTCTGGCGTGCCGAAATGGGATTTTCTTACCAGGAAACAGTCCATTTGGTTCCTGGGGGTGAGCAGTTTGTTGCCAAACAACAGTTTATTCAGCATTAAAAAGAGTTGCTGTTATTTAGCCCTTTCTAGAATTTATGGTGTAAAATGGTTTGTTGGGGCTGGGGTGGGAGAAGGCTTGCGGAGGGGGGGTGTTGTGGAGCAATCATGGACATGAACAGCAGCGTGGTGACTCTGGGGAGAGGAGGTGCGTGGAGGTAAAAGAGGGTATGGGGAGGATGAGTGGTAATGGGAAAAGTGTACGATAAAAGTTAACTATTAAAGAATAATAATTGGGTTTTTTTGTTACTTCTTCGTTTTCCCTTTAAGGGTGACTCTTGTAAAATTAGTCACTACTGAACAATAAATCCCTAGAGAAAATGTAAAATATTAGAAGCCTTCATAAAGCAGTGGTGAATATATGCAGTCAGGATATCAATTACGTCCTATTTCAAGTTCACCGATCAATACATCCCACATAGTACACCGCAGAAGCTCGCTGATGGACGTGCTGGGCATCTGGAGAGACATGCTATTAAACTACTCACAAAGCACCCAGACAAGTATTTTTCAGCCCAATGTAGTGTCTCCCATTATTGTGACTTGCCCTCAACTGATTTCACTAGTGGTTCGATGGCAGGGATTTGTTTTTTGTTTGGGTTTTTTTCCCCCCTTCTTGGACTAAACATTCTGCTATTCTTCTAAAAAAAAAAATACTTTCTAAATAGTTTCCCTCACTGGATTGTACCCAGCCAGAGCTGGTTTGGGAACAGGTTTTGCAAAATCAGGGGTTTTACCCAACAATGGCTAACTTGGGTTTTGGTTTTGGCATCCGGGCCTCTAAGAACATGGACGGTTTGCACTTTCCAAGTTTTCTTAACTGACTGGTGACGCGTCCTGAAACAAGAATCCCTGTTTTTCTTTTCAATAATCTCCCTCCCGCCTGGCAGGGAGGCCTGTGAAAACCTAGTTCGAACACGGTCTTGCAACACTACCAAGCAATGAAATCAAACTAACCTTTACCAGTTACGCGTCGCACCCCTGGGCGAGTGCGCGCGGGTGAGCAGCTTCACCCACCTGCGGCCTGTCGTGTTTGTTTGGACAACACCCACCGCTTTCCTGCCCCGCTCCCACGCTGCCTGGGCCTGCTCACGCTTTTCTCTCCGAGCCCAGAAACTATGACAGTGTGTGTGTTCAACAGCCCCTGTCCGTTACGCGCTCAGCCGGCCTCAGACTCCAGCTCCAGCCCTTCCTGCACGAACGTGGCGGGCACGCCGTACAGGCGCTTCACCTGGACGGACGCAATTCATGAGCGCTCCGCCTCCTTCCATTGCTGGATGCCGCGTTGTCCGGTTTCCCAGCACGAAGGATGAAAATGCTGCTGATGTAAAAACAGATGCCTGCCATTAGAAGTGTGGCCTGTTCTAACTTCAGGAATAGTAAAACGTGAAAAAATTATCTTAGAATGGATAAAGTCTGGTCATTTAAGGCAAGAAGAAAAGAGAATACTTTCAAGTGTCCTTATGAAGTTATTAATTGAACCACCAACCTCCCTTTTTTTGATTTACTGGTTGACTATTGTCCTGCCTGTCTCTTCTGTCACTTGATTTCATTTATATATATAGATATAGATATAGATATAGATATAGATATAGATATATAAATAGGTCTCTCTCTATACACACACATGCAAATATATATATATATATATATATACGTGTGTGTGTGTGTGTGTGTGTGTGTGTGTGTGTGTATATATATATATGGTGTCTCCAATGCGCAGGTGCTGTGGTAGATGCTGGGGACACTCACTAAAGAAGAGACAGTCTGTGACCAAAGAGCTTTCATCTGGGAAATGGACACCAAAAGAAGCTAGGGAATTACAGGAATGCCTGTTGCTCTCCTAGGCAGAAGTACCGGACTCTGTGGAAGCATGGTGCAAGGTGGCCTACCTGAGTCTTGCAGGGCTTATGGAGAACTCTCCAGAAAAACAGCATCTGAGCCAAGATCTCAAAGATGAGTAAGAAAGGTCGGCCAGTCAAAGGGACATGGCTGGTGAGAAAGGAAGAGAGAGAGATTTAAGTAAAGGAAGTACGAGGAGACAGCGAGAGAATCTGTAGCACTGGGCGCTGGCGAGCACAGAGGGTCCCATGGACTCCAGGACAGGAAGGAGTGGCATCAATTAGTGCCAGCTCGGGAACAGCCTGTGCTGAGGGGCTGCACATGGATTCTGAGGAAGTTCGTGAACCAATGAGAGGCTTAAGCATGAAGTGACAAGACCAGTTAGAACCTTTATTCTAATTTGTTTGAACTTTATTTTGTAACAATCAAATGAATAGTAATTTAGATCTTCTCTCTATCCTTGGCTCCTAAGCATGCCCTACGATTGTAATGGATATTCAGTTTAGTCTTTTTCCTCTAGGCATGTCTATCCATCCATTATGATAAATTTTTTTCAGCACCCTGCAATTTTCTCTCTTCAGTATTTCTTTCTGAAATTTCCACTGGTAAGGTATTTGGCTCCCTAGATTGATCTTTATGATTCTTATCTTACTCAAATTTTCCATCTCCTCATCTTATGGCTCTATTTTGGGGAGCATTCCTAAAACTCATCTTCCAACCCTACTACTCATTTTTATGGGGGAAAGAGCACATCGTATTTTTAGTGTCTTAGAACTCTGTTTTCTTTATAGAAATCTGTTATTGTTTACGGATTTAACGGCTTTTCAAATCTCCCCAAGAATAGTAATCAATAAACCGTTTTACCATCTGTATGATCCCCTTGTTAGCCTCACTTTCTTCTTTTGGTCTCTCTCTCTCTATGGTGATAGTTTCCCTTCCCTATCTGTGGTCCACACTTGTTCATTTGTATTTCAGAGGGCAACTTTAAAGCCTGAGTGGGAGCTCGGTGCATTTTGAACAGGGTTCGCCGACGTCCCTCTGGTGAGATTGTGCAGGGAGCTGGTCGGTGCTCTACGACTTCTCAGCCACTAGTTTGTAGGTGTTCTTCTTCCGGGTGATTCAGTTCTTCTAAGGAGGTAACCTTCCATTCTCTTGTCTTGGGGGCAGCTTCCTAGTTGTGGTGTTGTGTGCAGATGAAGGGGAAGAGAACTGGAGGGATCCAACAATTCTAGAAATGTCTAGTACGAGCAGGCTTTGGTTAGTTCCCTTGAGTTGAGCTGTGCTCTCACCTTCACTCACCCTCTACCATGCCTGGCCTCTGAATCACCAGCCACTCTCATGCAGGTTCTCTGGTTAATGAACAAAGCTCCCATCGCCCATGGTAACGACGGGCAAAGTAGGGGTGTTGTAGAGGAATTAGTGTTCTGTGGATGGTGGGCTTTGAGGAAGGAAACGGTTGTCAGGGTCCACTCCTTGAAGAGAAGATCCATGTATATATGTCACCTTACCTTCTAATCCCTGCTCCAGCCCACATCTCAACCCTCCACCTACCGTTCAAGCTACTGCCGTGAACTAAGCCTCTGCAGGGTTCTCAGGCGCGAGCCACTTCTGCTAGAGCAACTGCACTACCCACGTGTTCATGAGGCCTGCGGTCCTCTGCTCTAATAAATCAGTGTCGGCACTTTCCATCATTGGGTGATTTGTTCAGACAGTTTGCCCGCTGAAGCCTTCTTCTGTTCCCTTTGTCCTTCTGGGTCTACAGGCTTTCATTCGTTTAATAACAGTTCAGTGGGGGCTTGGGAGAGAGGGAGGGAAACATGTGAGTTCAATCTGCCTTCTTTAATCGAACACTGTATTTGCAATGTAGATTTGCAATGTTTCAGCTCAGATAATTCCTTAGGCTCATACATGAAATAAACATTTTCTCAACTATACATTAATAAGCATAATATGAACATTATGAGAGACATAAAGACAGAATATTTGAAGTCAGAGCCATCCTGAATATATTAGAGGCATATAGTCATACATCCTCGCGAACAGCTACTCTCTGCTTTCTTCTGCTTTTATACTAGTTATAGCCTTAATTAAATTTTATGAAGTCAGAAGCCAAAATGGAATAGTCACCTGTCAGAAAAACTTGAACCCAGGCAACTGCCACCCCCAGTCCCAACGCTCTAACTGGGTTCTCGCAGACGACTGTCACCGATGCCTTCGGGAATGGGTACATACATCCAGACTGAAACAAATGTTTAATCTCGGTAAAGGCCAACTTATCCAGTCTTCACTCAGAAAAATACATCTGGGGTGAAGGGACTGAGCGAAAAGGAAAAAGGACTCATGGACATGGACCACAGTGTGGCGATGGCGGGGGGTGGGGGTATAATGGGGATAAATGGGATGGGGAAAATACAATGAAAATAAATTAAAAAAAGAAAAACATATCTTTTTATTTTTTTCATAGTTGACACAGCACAACCAAACCAACAATTAAAGTTTTTTAAAAGGTCTTTCTTTTTCCTTGTAAACTGCTCAGTAAATGTACTCTAAATGTGGCAAAACCGGAAAAGATCCTCAAACACCAAAAACTTTTAAATATGTACTTATGTATCCTCCTCAAGGAGTATGTAGGTTTTATTTGAAATGTCTTGATAAGCCTTTGCAGTGGATGATAGGAAGTGAGGGCATTCAAAGCTTGAGTTTAAGGAGAGAAAAATTTATCAGCATGTCACCAATAAGAGTGCAGATACTTGCAAAGACAAGTGGTAGCAAATAAAAGGGATTTCTGAATCACTTTGCATATGAGAAGAATGGAGATTTGAGAATGGGGAAAGAGTATGGCTCTGCAAATGAGCAAGGATAATATTTTTAATAATAAGGATGTCTAATATTTAAATACATAATGCTATCTGACCAGAAAGTACCCAGCCATGCACTGTGAAAAGTAGAGACAATTATTGAAAAAGATACAAGATACAAGAAACATTGTACACAGGACAATGACACCTCAGTCCCCTTCAAAGCTATATGACCTTTTTGAGGAAATCTCGTTCATTGGTAGCAGTTTGAACTAAGTCATTAGCAACCACAGCACGATGTTCCTTCTGCTCCGGTAGCAGAAGCCATGCAATGAATTTTGCCACGGCATGTTTCAGACCAAGAGCCTGCGTCAAAATCTCGGACACAGTAGTGTTTGGAGTCCCCAGATCAGCTTCTGGTTCTCACACTGTCAGTCTCCAATCTTTGTTGATTGCAGCCCACAGACGTTCAGCATTCTCAGGTGTTCGGCTGGTCGCAGGCCTTCCAAAGCATGGATCACTTTCAACAGATTCTTGACCGTTTATGAAGTGTTTGTGCCACACTTTTATTTGCACTGCACTCATTGCATTGTCCCCAATAGTGTTCTGAACCATCTGAATAATTTCTGCAGAGGAATGTTCTAGCTTAACACACACTTTGATGCAGATTCATTGCTCTGCTCACTCAGTCAGTTTGAATGGACGACCACACAGTGCACATGCTCACTCAATGGCATCCACTGCCACCGACTAGTGCAGTGAAGTTGTCGTTGTTCACACGTGTATATCCAGTACACTATCCTTAGTTGCCAGGTTATACTGATATCACACAAATTGTCCTCATTCTATTAAAAATGGCTGGAATTTTTCTGGACATACCTTTGTATATGTGTACAAGTCTGTGTCAAAATAAACAAGTACTTTTAGTATATCTCAAAATATATAATCTAATATATAGAATTGATATCTATTATGTCAAAACAAATACATCAAAATAAAATAAATCCTGTTTATCTCCACACACTTTTGGAAAAGACGGTTGCATGCACAAAGGTCTTGATTTAGGTGGGCTTCATTCACATGGGGGGGGGGGTGGCGGTGAACTGACCAAGGAAGGACGTTGAGTTTGACATGGTACAAAAGAGGGATGGCAGACAAGGACCAGCAAAGTGAACCAAGAACTAGAAAGGAAAAAAAAAAGTAGCAGAAGCAAGAGCTTCACGCCAGCAGTGGCCAGGAACATTGTAAATCATGTCCCCTGGAGAATCCACAGAGAGACAGGCAGGAACTCAAGGTCCCACTCTAAGTTCTCAACACATTAGCTGACATCTGGGTTAGTTTTATGCAATGTTTCTGGGTCTCCAAAAATGCAAGCAAAACCTGTGGCTTGCTGAAGAAGACTGAATCTTGTATTGCATCTACTTTTGATGAGGGCCAAACGGGCAGGTAGCTAACCTTACGTAAGGGCACGACAGAGTGCCTCCAGAAATTTCCTCTGCCGAAAGCGTCCTAGGGTAAGTTAAATAACTTCACGGGGCAGGGGAAAGTGATATCGTAGGTGAAATTGAAGAGCTGGATGGGAGGCTGGAACGGATGCCCCCAGGGTTCTTAAGACCCTTATAGTCTGTGTTTCGAGGAGCTGTGCAGACTCAGACCATTTCAATTTTTCCCAAACGTAACTAAAGTTAAACCGATGTTATGCATAATGGCTCAAAGCCCTCTTTGCAAAGTCCAGCAACACCACATGGTAGTCCTTATTCTTGTTCAAGCCAGTGGCAGGGAAATGGAGGTCTTGCAAAAACTATTCCAGTATTTCCTGTTGGATAAGCTCTGCTGTTCTCTAAAAACACCAAAAGGAGAAGTGGACAGAGTCAGAAGCGGAAATGCTTCCCAGACCTGCAGGGGCTGAGCCGGGCTGGAAGAGCGGGGTGGCCTCTTCCGGGAGCCCCTCCTGCTCAGGGGGAGGGCTCTCCTTTCCGTGAAAAGGGCTGGTGTGCTGAATTATTATTTGCATTCATGATGCTTTCTCATAAGCACCCTCTGGAGATCTGCATTTTAATTCAAAATGTGGTCTTAATTTTAGGGATAAATCAGTAAAAAGGGTCTGCACTAACCTGTCATTTTCCTCTTCTATTTTGAAGCTTTCTGTATGGGAGTTAACTTCTCCCAAAAAAAGCATTTGGAAAATTCCTGGTTAGGCCACTTGCTTGTTTTGTGAATGACGTTTGTGGTCAGCTATAACATATATAGCATGCCTTCTTAGTGCTGCCTTTTTCATGCATGTTTTTCTTATTTTGGCATTTTTATGGAAGTGATTAAATATTACTTGGTTTCAAGCTGTTGTAGAAATTATGGAGATGTAGAAAATAGTCTCTGGCTGAAATCTAGCGCACACATACCCACACGGTCATAAACACAGACATATGCGTGCAGCATTCTTAAAATCTGTGCAGAGAGCTTTGGTTTGATTCCGCTTGCTTTTCTGTTCCTCTCCCTTTCTCTCTCTCTCTCGTTCCTTTTCTTTCTTTTCTTCTTTCTCCTAACAATGTGGAGGGAGAGAAACGAAAGTCAATATGACTCCCATGTCCTTTTAAGGCTGCTTTCTCATAGAGGAAGCATTGTTTCGATGCCCAAACCTCCTGCTTTTACCCAGAGTTAAATGTTGTAGAAATGTTGTTTCAAGTCGCATTCAAAATGACTTAAATATTTTTGCAGGGTGTCGCCTTCCAAGCCATCACATTAATGTTTTCAATTTCAATGGCAAGTTGTACTGCCATGGTAGCTCTTAAAGGGATATTAGGTCTCCCCGCCACCCCACTCACCCACCTCCCCAGAAAGCATTAAGCTGAAGAAAAAGTAAATTCTGGTGTTCGGACCAAAAATTCCTGACACACTGATTAGTGCCCAGTAAGTTCCAAAAAACATCCCTAAGAAGCAGAATGGTTTTTATCCCATAAACTGGTTTATATACTGTTGTATGATAAAATCTAACAGTTTTAAAAGAAACTCTGTTTTTTGTTATTGGAAACTTGGGACTCATGTCAGAACGAAATTCCTGTCAAGACTCCTACAGCTATTAGAGGAAATTAAAAGCCTAGTCAGTATCCCATATCCGCCTGTGGACCTAAGAGGAGAAAACATCCATTCCATTTCATTACTGCCTAGAAGGGTTATTGGAATATCTGACTTCACTCCAAATAATCCAGTAGTTGGGTCTGCATAGTATTTGTTATAAGGGAAAGGAGATTAGATATGTGAATACATTTTTAAAATTCTTTATATATTTATGTTGTTATAATAATAATGATTAAAGGCATATTCAGCCTTGGCCAGGTAGCCCAGTTGGTTAGAGCATGGTCCTGATATGCCAAGGTTTCGGGTTCAATCTCCAGTCTGGAAGGAACATCAACCCACGAATGCATAAATGAAGTGGAACAACAAATCAATGTTTCTCTTCCCCTCTCTCTCTCTTTCCCCCCAAATTGATTAAAAAATAAAATACCAATAAAGGATATTCAGAAAATTTCCTTACCTATTCATATTATTTAATTGCTAGGGGACAATATGAATTATCTAATAACATTATTATGACATGGGTCATAAAAAAGTCTTAATAAACATGAACCTGGCAAAATACACATTGAGGCTCCCCTAAAAAGTAAGATGATCTCTAACTCAGGGCCTTGTCAAATTATTTGCAAATAATTGATATGGTGAATTCTTCTTTTCGAACATAGGTGTGTAATTATAGCTTTCAACAATAGAAATATTTTGTATAACATTTCTGTCATGATATACAATTGAACCATGTCACACTTAGAGATTCATTGTTTGCCACAAGACATTAAGTAGTGGCTGTGCCAGTATTAGCCACCAGGTCACCTATACCCAGCCTGGGGTATTCACTATTGGACTGGAAAAAGTATCTCCCCTACTGAGGAATCTCAAACTTCAGCCTTCCTTATTTCGAATAAATTATCCAGTGATTTGTGTCCTCATTAGCATTTGTATTCTTTGCATATTTCTATCATATTTTAAGATAATCCATTCAGATAAATAACATCTCTTTACTTACTTTTTAAGTTAACATAATGCTTTTATTGCTTTAAAAAAAAGTTCTTGAATTTTTTGTGTCCAGACTTACATGGTAATTCAGCCTGGAGACTATTCAGTAATAGCAAATAGTGTGGATTCTTCAGAAAGATTACTTCATTCCAAATCGATTCCCACACAAAGGGTGAGTTTGCCACCTGATTCATGCCGATTTTCCTTTCTAGTGTGAATAGCACTTCCTTGCAACTCTACCTCTCCTCCCTCGCCCTGTTTTCTTTGCCTAGGTTGAAGGTCATATCTCTTCCTAGGAGCTTTGCTCAGGACTGCCACTATGGTGGGCATTCCTCGGCTAAGAGGAACCAGATGGCCCCAGAGAGACATTAATGTTCCCCTGCATGCCCTCTGGGCAGTCCTTCCTCACAAGGCACGAAACGTGCTGACTTTCCACCACTCTGGTTTTTACCCGGGCCCAAACACAGAGGACAGCTGTCCTCTCTCAGTGGCAGGCACAACCCAGAAGATCCTGACTTTACGTAGCTGAAGTCAACCTGTTTGGAGAACTAATTGTTCGGAGGAAGCCCCGAGTTGTACCAGGTATTACATGTGGTACTAAGGTAATTTTCTGACCCAATTAAAATACGTGGGCAAAATAGTAATAAAGACAGTATGATTTTACATCATGATGCTCAGAGATATTTGGAGATTAAAAAGAGTATGCATCTATCAAAACATAATAAAATGTAGCTAAATTCACAGCAGTTGTGATCCTGGAGACATTATGGATAATTTTAAAACTCTAATATTTCTACCCTCCTTCCTTCCTTCACCTTCATCAGATGATTAAGAGGTCTTTCAGAGTAGGTGAAAGATCACCCGGCAGGGTAATAGGAGTTAGAAGAACTGATGCGAATCTTGCCACCTTCACCAGCAATCTGCATGCACTTGAAGGAATCCCCTGGCTTCTCCGAGACCCAGCCTTATTATCTTTAAAATGGGGACAAGTGCACTGGTCTGACTTGCAAGATGGATCTGAGGATCAAATGAGAATACATTAGAAAACGTACTAAACTTGCATGCAAAAAATGCATACGCAGCATCTTCTTTATAAGGTCACACTGATTTCCAGGTTCTATCCCATTCTTTCTCTGCCCTCTGGCAGAGGGGCCACCAACACTTGAGCAACAGATGAATAAGGAAGAGAAGTGAAGCCCCCTCACCCCCCAGTACCTGCAGTACCTTCATAATGTAGAGTGGCCTTTGGTTGCAATATCCTGGTTACCGAAGATGTCCCTGAAAGAAAACCCCCTTGAAGCTTTGCAGATTAATGTATTTACTTTACGAAGCCAGGAAAGGAGGAACAAACTCTGGAATAACTCCTCAGACAAACATATGACAGCAATACAGGCCTCTTTCTGGGACTCAGAAGCCAAACAGACTTTGCACCTATTTGTTCTCCCCACTCCTGTGGTGTGAAGCAGATAGGAAAGACAAGGTCGTTTTGCAAATCATCTGACTCCAGCCTGAAATCAGTAACCCAGAGAAGAAGCACTCAGGAGCACAGAGGCACAAAAGAGGGGCCAGGCCTGGGCCTTCTGATAAGGGTTACTGTTGAGTAGAGAGTTGTCGATGTGACTCAAGCCTTCATCCCCAGAAGCCCAGCTCCAGCACAGACAGACGTCTGGGTCCCCTCTCGGGATGGGGTGGGGAGTTAGGGAAACAAAGCCACTCTCTCAGTCGAAGGTACTTTGATATCCAGAGTCTAAATTCTGAATTTCTAAATACTAAAAGGATATCGGTTTTTCTATAAAATAGTTCCACATGGGAAGCTTTCTGAGTTAAATCATGGGAATCCTAGAGAGTGAAGCTTATCTATAGCACCCAACTGGTAACCCGGCAGTAACTGGCACATGGAAAATGTTGAAGGGATGAATGAATGAATGAATGAATGAACCAACAATTCCATAGAACACCAAATGGTAGTAGTGATCTTTAATTTGTTCACTATGGAAACTATAAAATAGAAACACAAACAGAGAATTGAACCCCATATACCATCACTCCGCTTCAACGATCTTGTTTTATCTATTTCAGTTTGAGGGATGGAGTACATTATTTTAAAGGAAATCCATGATTCCATAAATTGCATCCATAAATACTTCACTTTACATCTCTAATACATAAGAACAATCCATGTACAGGTTTGATAAAATTAACAGTAATTCCTTAATATTTTCTAAAATCCAAATATCTTTTAATGTTATTTTTTAAAATCATAATTCAAACAAGACACACAAAGTTGTATATTTTCTTCATCTTTTAAGTCTCTATAAATCCATGACAGTCTTTCCTCCCACTCCCACGACCCCACTCCATTTTGTTAACATCATTGACTCATTCAACAAAACAGGCCACGCAGCCTGTAGAATGTGGACACTCTGGATTTGGCTGACAGGCCTGATGATGTCATTCAATTTGATCCTCTATTTGTGTATTTCCCCTACACTGGTAAATACACCTAGAGGCTTGATTAGATTCAATCTACTTCAAATTTGTTTGCAGTGGATCTGAATTGGTGTAGAAATATGCACAACTATTTTCTGGAACTTGGGACAAGAGGAACAGTGGAAGAAATTGGATCAGTATCCGCTTGCTAAAGAAGGAAGCCCAGGCCTGCCGGGATAAGCATTTCCAGTTTGGAAGAGTAGGTGAAAAGGAAAAGTTAAATCATGTTTGGAGACGGTGATGACCAGGCTCTGTCAGGTGGGGATAGATGCCATCTCTCGTCCAGTGACATCACACGACACTTTGACGTAAGTCACGGTGGCAGTAGTTACCCCGTGCAAATCAGCAAATGCTATCAATCAGAGCTTTCCTATTCAAAGACTCAGTTTACCAACATACAATTGCCTATAACTCAAACTCACACACAACGAAATATAATGGGGGGTGTCAGATGGAGAGAGAGAGAAAGGGAGAGAGAAGACAGAGATTGTTATCAAATTGCTAGGTGAAGTTAATGTCTAACATTAGTTTTAAAAATGGCCTCAAAATAACAGAAAGTGTCCAGTTGACAGGCCAACACATAGAAAGTTCATGGTTATACATTTTCCAGTTGGCCTCAGTGAAGAGACTGTAGGACTTGAGCATTTTCAGCAACAACTGCAGAGCCCAGCACGGGTTTCCCCTTCTCCCAAAGCCACACCTAGCCTCGCCTTCACAGATGCTGTTTCTTCAGCAAATGCACTTCTGGTGAGCTCGCCCCCTCCACGGGAGACTGAAGCCGCAGCAATCCGGGTGGAGGCCCCATGCATAGGTGTCAGTAGCTTTGGCTCAGCTCCCAGCAGAAGCCAGTGATAAGGTTTCCTTCCCGGGGCTTGCCTGGCGGAATGCTCTGCCCCAGGAGACAGATTGGGGTGGGGGTGGGGAACAGTCTGAACATTAATCAAAGTAAGCGTGATGTCCTCACCACGGGAGAAAATCAGGGTAGCTCCACTGCGACGGACTGATTCCATCTCGAAGCCAGGGAGAAATTATTTAAGGATTATTGGTCATTTCGGATCATTCCTACAACTTGTATCTTCCACCAATATTTCTTTTAAAAAACAGCAGTTTATGTCTTGAACCAACACACCACACCTACTTGTACCTAATCTCTCTTAAAACTCTTCCCACAGCAACAGTCCTTTTTAGTGGCTCTTCATTGCCGACCTCTCATTTCCTCTCCTCCCTCCCACTGACCATTAACCAGTGAGGGCCAAGCCCATATAAGGTCAGGACAGAGCTTTCTCCTTATAGTCCGAGTCTAGACACCAGATACCACCTGGAAAGAGTGCAAGAGTGCTGAGGTCAGGATCAAAGCCAAAAAAGAAGAAGAAGAAGAAGAATCACAATGAGGCCATTGATTCAGGGAGGAGAAAGGAGCAGGAGCTGAGGAGCCAAGCCCAGTGTGGGGTGAGGAAGGATGAGGAGCCCAAAGGCGCAGAGCGTCGAGGGCACAGGCCAGCGGACCGCGATCAGCATGCGTTCCGACGCTGCGAAGGCAAGTCGGTCTTGTCGCTTCTTTATGACATTCTAACCAGCGTCAGCGCGGCGGTGGAGGGTCAAGTCCCAGACGCTGGAACGAGACCAGCTGGGCTTGAGCCGGGGCTCTGCCGTGAACTGGCTCTGGGAACTTATAGTCAGTTTCCTCAGTCTCTTTACCTGTGAAAGGGAGATACTAGGTTTCAGCTCACAGGATTATCATGAGGATTCAATGAATTAAGAGCTGCAGGGTGTTTAGCAGAGCATTATGGGACATAAGGTAAAACAAGATGCACCCAGGCACCCTGCATGAAACCATACGGGGAAAATCACCAGCACCTTTGGAGCTTGTGTTCGGTCACCTCTCTTCCTTCTCTCAAAGGGAACCGCCTTCTTGAATTTGTTATTTGCCACTCCCACTCATTTTTATATTCATTCATATGAGTAGTTGTATCTCTAAGTAACGAGGAAATTGTATTTTTCACATTTAAAGCCATATGTAAATAGCATCATGCTTTATGCATTCATCCGACATTTGTCCTGCCTTCTCAGTTCATCCTCATGGGTACACGCAGTTCGTGGTCACGCCTCCATGTCAGTGCTCTTATTGTTGGGGTACTGCTGGGAGACGTACGCGCCACAACTTATTTTTCTGCTCTCTGTTAATGGACACCTGTGTGGCTTCTCAGCATTCTTTGAGATATTTCTTGGTAGATGAGTTCTAATTTCTATATGCTGACTTAGAACTGAATTTTCTGATGTTTAAGGTATACTTATTTTCAAATTTACTTTTAAAAATTAGTCTTTTAAGATGTTCCAACAAATTCACATTATCATCGGCCCTCTATTATGTGCTAACGACTACGGCAAGTCTTTTAGACAGGTTAACGGATGAACTCAAAACATTGTGAAGGAAGCCCCATTATTTCTCTCACTTTCTAGAAGAGAAGCGTGGCAATTTTCCTCAGCCCGCACAGCTGGTAAGCTTTGGAGCTGGAATTTACGCCTTACACACTGGTCCCAGAAGTGCGCCCGATGCAAAATAGGACATAATGAAAAGCAGAGCTATGCTGATCAAAAAGTATGGTAAGGCAGTTAAAAAGTGTCCATTGGAGGTGAGACTTCATATAATTCAGTATGGCTTCATCTTAGCTGATGACGTCTACATAGATCTTACTTCCAAATGGACCCGTTCTTAGGTTGCAGGGGGCCATGAATTTTGCAGAGACACTCTTCAGCCTGGTAGAGAATCCCCTTCTGCCATCTATGGCCAAAGACAGGAGTCTAATCTTTTCATTTTTGTCACTTGATTGCTTAAACTGTTTATTTTAAAATAAATTCTAGACTTAGAGATAAGACACAAAAGTAGGACAAGAGTTCACGTATACATTTTCCCCAGTTCCCCTAATGTTAACAGTTTGTGGAACCGAAGTGCAATGATGAAAATTAGGTAGTAATATTAATCCGGGAGTAATATCAAGACAGAACTATTGATTCAATTACAGACCTTATGCAAATTTGACCAGTGTCCCCTCGAATGTCCTTATTCTATTCCAGGATTCAATTCAGAATCCCACATGACTTTCAGTTTTTGAGCTCCCTTAGTCTTCTATCTGTGACAATTCTTCCATCTTTTATGACTTGGGAGGAGCCCTGGTCAGGTCTTGCGTGGAACATCTATTAATTTGAATTTGTCTAACATTTTCTCATGATTGAATTGAGGTTATGCAATTTGGGGCACAAATACCACAAAAATGATGTTGCGCCTTTCTTGATGTATCATACTGGGGGTACGTGATGTCTATGTGATATTTGCTGGTGGAGAGGATTCTGATCTACTTTCCACGTGGCAAGCTTTTGGATGTTTGGAAAGAACTCTGGTCTCCGTGGGCCTCCCCTCCCTAACCAGCCTCCTATGCCCAAGATGTCTCTTGCCCTGGCTGTACAAGCTTAGTTGAGTCAGGCCTCATGGGTAGAACCTCCAGTGGTTCTCGGTCGCCAGGACATTCCTCTCAGTGCCCGCTCAGCCTTGCTGTGGACACCCTTCCATTTGTCAGGGTCTTTTGCATGAAGGAGTATCTGTAGCAGATATTCTTTTCCAGGTGTAGACAGACCAATACAGAATACTGGAAACCCAAGGAGTTGTCACTAACCGCTACAATTATGGTTGGGCCACGAGCGCATGAGTGGTATGTCCTAGGTCATTCCAAGAGAGTTGAGTAATAGTTTTAGCTCTGCCCCTATCTCTGTAAACAAAAGTAAGTCAAGGTTTCTGTGCTTACATTTCTAAACCTTTAGAGAAAGAAATACTTGCCCTAACCTGTTTGACAATAATATTGTGAGGACTAATCTCAGATTAGTGCAAAAGACTCCAATACAATCCTCAGATGAAAACTGATAAGGAGAATTTGGCTCTATACCCATCCTACAGTGGGTTTTAACCTTGTTTTATGCCATGGGGTCCTTTGATAATCAATGAAATCTAGGGTGCACCTCCTCCGAAAATGCATATAAGCATGGGTACACACATATTCATGAGCTTCTAAATCACTAGGCAGTTAAATTACTCTGGACTCCAGACATGTTTTCTCTCCATTCTCTGACTAAGAAACAATGCGGAACCTGAGTGTCAGATGAGTTCAGCAAATACTATTCTTTTATCATTCACAAGTGGCTATTCCAGTTTGGAACTGAGGCTATTAATCCAGCCCAGGGGCCCTCCCACGGCCCAGGGCCACAGATGGAGCCGAGTAGAAGTGTTTTTGGATTGAACTGAGCATCTATGGATGGTGAGGCACTTTTCTCAGCAATAGCAACAGATCTTCAGAGTGAAAGAGGTTGGTCTTTAGAGCCCATTTTCTCACTTTCTGCCTTCCGCCCCACTTAAATCTGCCCCTTTCAGCAGAGAGTCACTGGTCTCTCTTTGGCAGAATGAAACAGATCCGCTAAAGGAACGCTCACTAATGTGTCAGAAAATCATGGTCTGGTGCCGTCCTACACGAGGGGTCAGCCTTCGGAAAGTTCACTACAACCAAGGCAGCATAGGTGTCTGAGCACCTAAATTACTAATGATGGAGTTTCTGATGGTGGTGGTGGCAATAAGTGGGATAAAAACACCTTTCTAGTAATAACGGAGTTTTTTGTGTAATTTTTACATACTTTATAGTATTTATGTCATCTCACACTTTACAAAGACCTCTGAGAAATACGACTTTGCTTCCCACCAGAAGCCAAGATGGGAGGGGAAAGCCAGGAATGCCCATTTCATGGGGAAGGAAATGGAGTCATGAGAAACTGGGTGACTTGTCCTCAGTCTCGCAGTTAGCGAGAGATGGAGCCAGGACTTTCACCTGGGTCTGATGCCGAATCCCACTTACTTTGCTATATCATAAAGGCAGTCTTGTACATAATATGCAGTTTCAATTGTCCAATGGCCCTTTGAAGCCAAGACAGAGTATCACTTCAGGGATCCTACGGGATCATCCCAGGAGCTGGGAGTCCTCTTTTCCAGGGTAACCTCAAGTTGGGTGCGGGTTAGGGTTGACAATCCCTTCCACCTGGTCCAAAACAGGGGGGAAAGCCTGTTGCTGCTCTGACTGATGGCACCACCGGAGCCAGGCCCCAGAGGCTGCTGAGAGCCAAAGGAAGGGAGAAAGGCCAGGGTCTGAAGGTGATGCGCCCACTTCCTCCCCCTAACCTTCTGGTTCTCCTTCTTCTGCACAGTTCTCATCCCTGCGCAGAGAACAACACGCGTGTCCTCTGACTGCAGGAGAAACGCAGCATTTCTAAATATGTGGTCTCCGAGCCTACAGCCGCTGCTCACGGGAGGTGCCGAGCAAAAGCGCATGCTCCAGGCACTTCACACCCCGCCACCAGCCTGCCCTCACGCCTTTCCAGTCCAGGCCTCTGAGCCCCGGGCCGGGAGCTTGCCCTTGCAGCGAGCTTGCAGGACGTCTGTGTTGAGCACTGAAGTGTAAGAACTATTGCTCTGGAGACGGACTTCGAACATGAGAACAATGGTGAATACTCACTTTTGAAAGGCCTTGTGGGAAACACGACAACGAGAGTCCTTTTATGAAAGAGATTTGACAACTCTTCTTTTTTATCTTAAAATCCCTTGGCACGTTTAAAAAATTACGCAAACGTGTGCATATTTTATTTCACTTAGATGCATAAATGTGATCGACATCTACATACAGGCAATTTCAGTTTCTTTTCCCTTTGTGCGCAGCGTTCCCCCCTCCCCCTCCCCGCCCCGTCTGCTCCGACCTCCATCGGGTCCCAGTAATCGCTGTTGCAGTCCAGTCTCTAGTCTCCCCAAACACGTGTACTCACAGCCAGATGAGCAGATGTCGCACTCCATGTTACTAAAATCAAAACATCGCTTACACTTTTTCTGTATCTTGTTTTTCTCACTCAACAATAGCTAATAAATATCCTTCCACATTACAAGGTTGAACTCCAATTTATTCCTTTAAATGACTGTCTACTATTTCACACACAGATGGATCATAACTTATTCAATCATTCTCCTCTTGACAAACATTTGTTCCCAGCGTTCTGCTGCTATGGACAATGCAGCAATTAACATCTTTCTATTTTACATATATGTTTATTTCTAGGGGATAGATTTTATCCATGGGATAGTGAACTACATGTGTTTGCTAAAATAATAATTAATATTGGTACTTTGCAGATTACCACATACGCATTTTTATTTCTAATAACTCTTTGCAACTTGCTTTCCAAGTAAGATAATATTTTAACCAGTAATTTATGCAAGTATTCTTTATTATTATTATTTTTCATCCTCATCTGAGGACATGTTTCTTGATTTTTAGAGAAAGGGGAAGAAAGAGAAGGAGGGAGGCAGGGCGGGAGGTGGGGGGAGAGAGAGACAGAGAGAGACAGAGAGAGAGAGAGAGAGACAGAGAGAGAGAGAAACACTCACTGGTTGCTTCCCACATGCTCCCTGACTGGGAATCAAACCCATAACATTTTGGTGTGTGAGACTGCACTCCAACCAACTAAGCCACTTGGCCAGGACTGAGTATTCTTTCTTAACTTTACTCTTCTCATTATAAAAATTTATGTTGGTAAAAAAATGTATTTGGTTATACAAATGCACCATATTGAATTTTCAAATGTTCTTCACTGTATTTACACCACTCCTACTTTTCAAGTATCCTTGAGTTTTACTACTATGTCACATCCCAAGCAAATAGCAAGGATGGAGTTCTGAGGTGCAATACAGGTGTAGCCAAGAAAACAAACAAAAGCAACCTACCCAACAAAAACCAAGCTGCCTTCAATGAGGCTGCCCTGCCAATATTTTTAATTTTAGATTTTAGATAGATAGGTAGGTAGCTAGATAGGGGAAAGCCTCCAATATTTGTCCTGCCTTGCCAAGAGTCAAATCTGGCCAGGCCAGTTCCTCTGCGCCTATAAATATGCGGGACCTATCAAGGTCAGAGAACACGTTCTGAGAACAATAGCTAGTCTCTTCATTGTTTAAAGGACGCTGAGGAGGTGGGAATGAGAAGATGTGACCCTTGCTAGACCCGCAGACTTCAGCCCGTCCTCGTCTGAGGGGAACAGCTGGGAGTGTCCAGCAAGGCACGGAGGTGCAGTTTACCTGTGGCCAAGTCCCAAGTGGCGGTTACAGTTCATGGGAATGGCAGGATTCAAAATGGATGTTTAAGGGAGACGAGGGCAGCAGGCAAGGGGGAAGAGGAAACTGCAGAGGAGAGAGAAAGTGCATTAGGTCTGGGAGCGAAAGGGGGAAAAACCAGCTTAATTATGGAAGAAAAGACATACACACAGGATAGCTCACACAGACAGAGTTGCTGTGGAAGCACATTCCAGGAAAATCTTAAGAGATTACTTTAATAATAAACCATGCATTCTTCAGCAAGCCATCACGGGATTAACTACCCCTTTCCTGGGCTGGGAATGCAGTCATCAGTTTTATTTTATTTTTTCCCTTCTCCCCCCGCAGGCAGGTTTTGTGCTCAGGGAAGAGTCGCACAAGGAGCAGAGTTTCCAACATTGCATTGAATTGTCCTCACTTTAACTTTTCAAACATTGATTTCAGTGGCAATGAGGAAAGACCAGAGTTTAGGCAGAGTTAACATCTGGGTGGACCAGGCTGTGATTCTCGGCTGCAAGGGTGTTCATTTGAGTCCTGCAGAAAACTGAACAACATCGATGGGACAGGGGACTGTGTGCCACCAGGGAGAAGAAGGGTTAAATGATTCTCATTTTTTTTTCCTTCGGGGAAGCAGGACACTGAAGTACTGCCAGAAGCAATATCAGCGCCTTAGAGCATAAAAATGCACTTCAAATAGAGTCCTCCACTGTCGACTCCTAAGATTTCTGTGTGAAATGACAGACTGTCCATTTGAAGCTGTCTGTGGGGATGTGCGAGCCCGCTGCTCATAAAAGCCCTGTTTTCATCACAGTCCTCCTGAAACTACAGCTCATTGCAGATGAAATCATTTTCGTCCTCTGGCTCCTTAGGCAAACCCTTTCCCTTTGCTGGGGCAGAGCAAACATAAGCTAGCCTTTCTCAGCAAGAGTGTTTTTTGATTCAAAAAATAGGTTTTGGGGGGGGCGACTTCTGAGCTGAGAAAGTATAGCATATGGAGGATTAGTAGAGACCTTCTTTGGTTTTGTTTTTAATTGTCAAAGCCTTCCTTTGCCTGAAATGTGCTGTCATTTATGTCTTCAGCTACTTAGCCTACAAAGTGAAATCACCCCTTGGGAAAGCAAAGGGCCAGGTCCTGAGATGTGCTCGAATTTGCATAAATGTTACAAATACCATCCTAAGACTAAAGTGCGTACAGCTCTTGTCATTCACACAAAGTTCTTTTACACAAACAATGGCAAATTACCTCACAGGAATATTGAAAACTGTGGGCAAAAGCCTCCTCGCCCCATGCACCCCTAGGTGTAAGGGGATGAGACAGGTGGCAGAAATAGTAGGATCCAGGAGAGGCGAGATTCCCATTCTCACTGGGCTGGGCCGCTCTCTGCCCCTGGGACCCTGGCTGTTCCAAGCCTGACCTACTTGAGAGCAGGGGCTGCCACTCACATCGAGCTGCCCCAAATTACACAGCAGCTTTGCCATCCGGGCCAGGCTTGGACCACAAAATGCATCCTTGGTGTCCCAGGAGCCCCACGTGAATCCCTAGCTTCCAGAGGTAAAATGCAAACGCACTGTGCCTTGCTTACTCCCTCGAATCAATAACCCTTTCCCACCCAACTCACAACTTGGCATTTTCATTTATTTTAGTACACGTTGTCTCTGCATAAAAAAAAAAAAAAAAAAAAAAAATGGGGAGGTGCATAGACAAGCTTTTCACAAGAATATTTTCACAATTCTTAAAAAGCACCAAAGCTTCTGCCGGATGTTTTGCAATTGTCCACGATTTGTAAATATGGAGAAAATGAACTCCCAGCGTGTAAAAATTCACTGAGACTCGGTGTGGAGTGTTTTCTGCCGTTCAGTGTGGATGGCAATAGTTTCAGATACTTTATTTCCCATATTTCCCATTTTTCATAGAGATGGAAGAAATGCCATGGAAATCGGTACCGATAAAGCCATGTTAAACGCCCACACACGGATGCACACGCACTGCGAGGGAAGCCCGTATGTAATTAGTCGATATCGGATATATCGCCTGTTTAGACAGGTTGTATAGACGCGAACGTTTTTGTTTATATTGATTTCATAGAAAGAGAACTGTTTTTATATCTGTATATACGGGGTTATATTTCATATGTAAATACAGTAGGTCTTACATATAAACACAGAGAGATTCCCCACCGATTTCAGTGAACCCCCACGTGTAACGGAAGAGACCCTGATCCCTTCAAAGGAGGGCAACCGCAGGGCCGGCCGTGGCAACAGCAGATCTGAGCTGGGAACCGGCTCTTGCCAGGAAAGTCAGGAGTAAAGGCAGTCCTTTGTTCCCCAAGACCCAACGGGTTAGGATGACTCCGTGTGCCACAACGCTCCAACCGGCAATCCAGGAAGGAACTGGTGGGATGAAGGTCGGGGTCCCACCCCTTCCCTAAGGAGCTTCCCTTCGCTGTCCTTACTTGCACCCTCCCCGGTGCCCCCGGCTCCGGGCCAGCCCCGCGGGTCTGCTTCTGGGGTTTGGACGGCGCCCTGCTGTCCCCTCCCCTCCGCGCCGTTCGGCTCCCCGCGATCGCCCCCCGCTGGCGGGGCTCGGGAGCCCGGCGCAGCCGTGTCCTGTGCGCGGGGGCACCCCGAGTTAATAAACAGTTAAGTTTGGAAGACTCAGCAGACACGTTGAGGGGGAGTTACCGAGCCCAGGCAGCAAAAACATCCCGGCGCATTCCTGGGGAGTCCTCAGCTGCCAGCATCTGATTACAACCATATCTCGCCGGGAGTGGCCCGCGGCGGAGGCTCCCGGGCCCGCGGCTATTTAAGCGCGGCCGCCGTGTGGGCTGTGCGGCTGCCTGGAGGCTCGGGCGCGGGCGAGTCATGCTCGCTTCGCAGCGGCGCTAGCTAGCCTGTGAGTAGCTTTCCAACCCTTCTCCCCTTTGGCTCCATTTTTTTGCGACCTCCTTCCCTCCCTTGCTTTCCCCCCCTTTGGGGTGCAGCCGGGGGACTGTTGGGGAATCTTAGCCAGGAGGCGGTGGACTTGGGGACACCAGCGGTTGGGTTGTGCGGCCTGACATCCCAGGAATGCTGCCCTGGAATGCATTTACCTTTGGGGTCGGGCTCCAGATGTCCAGCTTGTGACATTTCACAAGCGCCTCCCTTTTGTGTGCGCGCGCGTGTCCGTGTGCTCTGCGGGCAGCCCTGGTAGGGCTCCGGGGCGCCTGCCGACCGCCTCATTAACTCCTCCAAGGGTGTTTATTTTTGCCGTGTGACAAAGGCTGGGGACCTGGTTTGTGCCCCAGAGCAGCTTTTCCCTGGTGATTGACAACGGAGGGCAGGAAAACGTGAACTTTGTCTTACACCCGCAATAAGAAAGTATCTGCCCGAGACACTGAACAAACTTGTTTTAAATCCACGCAGCCCAGGGCTGTTAAAGGGTGTTCGCCTGCTTGCTGTGAGACGGCTGGAAAGATGAAGTAAGAATTGTAGAAAACGGGGGAAAATGAATGGGTTAAAAGCCTTGGAGCCCCAGTCAAAATAGCGGTTTCCAAAGCATAGAGCTGACTCTGTTATTTGTCTCTGCTGTCCTTTCTTCTCAACTTAATTCTTAGCCGGGAATTCAGGTCCCCAGTCAGTTCCAGCAGGGAGCTGTTGGAGTCCAGAGGGAAATTTTACTGGATTAAAAACGCTTAAAGAATCTGGATGTTATCTCCTCCCCAGCCACCCCCACCTTTTCCTCTTTCTCTTTAGTTTGTGTTTGGAAGGAAGAGAGACACTGTGTAAAACGAACGGAGCAGAAATAAGCTTCCAGACACATGGAAAAACTTAAAAATTATGGAGGGGGGACTTCATGAATAGTAAATGTTGTTATTGCACTATAAAGTGACTTAATGAAAAAATTTCTGGCCCTAATCAGGCCAAGCAGCGGGAGGGGGCTGGGGGGGGGCAGTAAGAAGACAGAGGTAACTCAAACAGAAGGAATGGCCGAGCAGGAAAGAAAGCAGTTACAAAAAAAAAAAAAAAAAATGCCTTCAAGACATCTGATAAGGCTCTTGGAATGGCTTTGATGGGATGGATAATTGGCCTCCCTTACAGGCTAGAGGTTGACTCCCCACACCGGAGCCTGAACTGGCTGCAGGGGAAGGAAGAATGAGCTGGGATGGGAGAGCCCGGCAGCCACCAAACGGCCTGTCCCTGCACTCTGTGCGGGCTCCACACTTGGTTCCTACACCAGCAGCCAGACCTTGGCGGCGCGGCTGCCGCGCTTCTATGGCCCCCGTGCCCGCCCGCCCCAGGCTCTGTCTCTCCCTCGCGGAAGGGCAGAGGAGCCTAAGGACGCTGTGAGAAAGTTTACCATCTTGAGAATTCAGGAGTGTTTGGTTCTGAGCTCTCCTTAATCTCTGGGGAAGGACCATGGCACGCAGCACAACACAACACAACACAACACAACACATAACACAACACGGAGTGGGCACTGGGGACAGTCCGGAGAAAGCCCAAAGGAGCCCCGGCCGTGTGTTCCGATGCGTAGTACTTCTGGGCAGGTTTCTTCTCACCCCTTCATCAGTTTGCTCCTAGAGCAGAATGGATTCTTTTTCCTGTTGTCAAGTGACTTAACTTCTCCCTTTCTGTCCCACGGCCATCTCTATCACTTCTTATCTGATGACTTGCCCTAGAAACCAGTTCTTCATAAGCTACGACCTCCTATATTTTAACGTCCGACCAGAACAAGTAGATAGTAGGGGCCGTCTTCCAAGTTTGAACAGGGACTCTGGTGAGGTTGCCATTCCAGGGATCTTGGATACTGTCGACTTCGCTTGAGGACGTAAGGAGAGACACAGCCCTTGTTGAAAGCCTTGCCTACTTTGTTAAAGACAATCTGGAGTCTGCGTTTCCACACAAGGATTTTTACAGCTTTAGGTTCAACTAAAAGTCCAAATTCTTATGCATTAAGTTTATTCTTTGCCTTGCTCACAAGGTTGAAAGGATGGCAGTCACTTTGTTTGGATTGAAAGGAATTGCTTTTAAGACACTCATTGGCATGAAGGTGGTGGGACAGGGACCTCCGGAAGCTGCCGACGAGCTGGTTGGGGTGCTATTTATCAGCCTGCTTGGCCATGCCTAGTTAGCTGAAGATCAAGAGGGCAGGAGAGCCAATGCCTTGCTGAGTGTCTCCTGGCCGGCAGGAGGCTTTGTGGAGACGTGGACTCTCGGTGGCCCAGCAAGCACGGTGCAGCTGCTCTGTCTCCCACTCCACCATCCCATGTCTGCAGCCCAAGCCTTCTACCACCGGTATTTTTTTACCGGGGTAGGTTTGAAGGCTTCACGTGTTTCTCTTCCTCAGTCTCTCCTGGCTTGAAGATTTCAGTAATGCTCTTCTTAAAGACAAAAAGCTAAGATGCTGAACTCCCTGAGAAGGCTGCGGCTGCAGACTGGGCTCTCCCGGGGGTTAATTGCTCTCCTGGTCCTCAGAACAAGCCTCCCCAAGTTACAAGGCCTGAAAGTGCACCACGCTGGTTGGGAAAGCTTCAGTAACTGACCTAACACATCAGGTTTCTACCCTGCACACAGAACCAGAATGAGAGCTAGATTGGCAACATGACACACCTGAGTGGCAGGATGTGGGCATTTAAAGTCCTCCCCGGTGCTGCTGTGTCATTCTAAAGTCGAAGCGTGCCACTGAGCGGGGCCGAGGTAGGCCCAAATCACACTGAGGTGGAATAGCTGTAGCATCAGGTAGGTGTGTCGAAGGGAAGCCTAACTCATGGAAGCATTTCCTGACTCGATGGACTGTGTGAATCAGAAGGGAAACAGGCCAGCAAGTCTCTTCTTCTTCAAAACACGGGCTAACTTGGGCTGAAGGGAGCAAATGGCACTGAGGATGGACCCAGAGGGCTGGCCCCTGCCGGTTTCTTCCTCCCACCTAGCACGATCTCCTGGTAGTTGAGCATGTGGGTTCTGGAGTCCCATGGCTTCCCCTGGCCTTGGTTCAAATCCCAGTTACAGCACTGCTGCTTACCTGACCTTGGGCAAATTGCATAACCTCTCTGCAAGCTTTCTTATCTGCAGAAAATACATGTACCTACCCCTAGGTTTGTTGGGAAGACTGAACCTAACATGCTTAAAATACTTCACTCTGTCTGGCTTAGAAATTGTTTTGTTTTGTTTTTGGCCCCTTCAACCACTGAATTATGTTATCTTCGTAAGAACTGAAAACAAAATGGAGAATTTCTTGGTCAAAATTGGACACAGCTTGTCCACCTGAAAGATGTTAATCATTCAAGCACTTCATATGAACAAAACCAGCGTGTTTGCCATGCTCACGCAAGAACAGACAGGGAGTTACTCTCTGTTCCCGGCCTGGAATCCCGCAGTTCGGTTTGATCAAGCTGACCTCCACTGGTCTCACTGAAGTCTTCCCCACCCCCATCTAAGACTCCCTCCAGAGAGGGGACAGCCCTTCCCCCGGAGTTAGCATCATAGCTGAAGGAAGTGGGAAGGGAGGGACATCCGTGCTAAACTGAGAAAGTAGGCTGTAAATAAAATGTCTTCCAAGTGAAGGCAGCCCCATACTCTCGTTGCCCACATAGCTGGGCAGGTTGCCATGGTTATTCCTCTTGCTGAATCCTTCTCCTACCTTGGAAGGAAGCCTGGCACTCTACGGTAAGCAAAATCTGAATAAATTGCTTCCTGGTCTAAAAAGGGAAGTTATATTTTTATTAAGTGAGATAGAATCTTCCCTCTACCTACCTCATCCTTTTCTTCTTCTTCTAAACTTGTTTGAATCCTACTACTTAATTGTCTAACTCTTATCTAATTCTTATATCATCAAGGTAGCAAAACATTAAGGCTTATGAAATGTCAGGAACATAAAAGCTATTGCCTCAATATAGAAGCAGCCTGGCCATTTTTCTCTGCTACCATAATGTATAACTTAGGGCCAAGTAACATTTAACTGCCTTAAACTGCTAAGAATTCTGAGTGAATGGAGCAGACTGTGTGTGTTCAGCTGTAGGGAAGTTACCAGGAGGCAGAATCATGAGGATTTTCACTTTGATTTTTTAAGTAACCACAGAATAAAGGGAGCAGGTAGCACAGAAAGTAGCAATCCTGAAATATCTAGGTTTGAAATACTGTACAACCTGGAGGGAATTTGGGTGATGTGCTTTAAGGAGATGTGCTTTAAGGTTTTCTTTGGGTAGAAAGCTACCCTATTTCTCCCTAGCAGTGTGGTGCCAAGTATGACAATGAAATAGGCTTAGATCTTCATGTGACAGATAAACTGCCCTAAATTCTCATTTAACAATCCAATTAATTGACTCTTCAACATTGGACACTTGGTTGGTACGGTGTGTATTCCACTGCTCCAGAACTCAGAGAGCTAAGACAGTGGTTCTCGGAGTGTGGTCCCCAGACCAGCTACCTCAGCATCACTTGGGAACTCGTTGAAATTACAAGTTCTTGGTTCCCATCCCAGAACCACTGAACCAAACTCTAGCGATAGGGTCCATCCAACTGTATTTCAACAAACCCAACACATGATCTAAGAGTAACTTTCATAATTCAGTTGTTCAGAATCAGAAAGCGTAGCAAAGTATCTGAATTCCTACAGTCATGGAAATAATAAAGCAAAGCATTTAAATATAGTTCAGTGGAACTGAATCTTGGGATGCAGGAAGATGAAAAAGCACAGACCTTGGCATTTTTCCTACTATCTCAACAATTGCTTTCTTGGTCTTAGGAAAACCAGTGTAGCCCTTCGTTTTATCACTGACTTCCAAATCCTTTTCCCTCCTCTGAGGTTTTTAAAGAGCATAATTAATCTCTATTTATTAGGAGACTATCCCAGTTACTTCTTTTTAAAAAAGATTATAGAAAACTAGATCATTACTCTTGAACCAGAGGGTTTTCTCTGACCTATAAAAGTTTTTATTTTGTTTCTCGTGCCATGCCCGGAGTGCAGACAAAGGCCTTCCCATCACGGTGAATGAACTTACTGCATTTAGTTTTTATAGAGTTTTATGGTTTATGAAGTAATGTCACATTTGCCCATTTGACTTTCACTTTAAATAACTTGAGATAGAAAAAACATCTCCTTTTTTTTTAACTCCATTAAGATCATTAGATACCAGCTTGCCCCAGGTCATGTCATTAAGTGGTTGCGCCAGAATTCAAGCATGAATCTTTATGATGTGAATCTCAGTGTTTATCGGGATATTTACTAAGTCCCTATGATGGGCCTGGCTGGCAGTGGAGGAACTTCCAGTGAGTTGAAATCGAGAAGAAAATCTACATTCTGTGAAGCAAAGAATGTAGACTATGGGCCTGCCATTCCTTAGATAGGCTACTCCACGTCGCTGACCCTTAGTTGACCCACCCACCTTGCAAAACAGTTCTAAGAATGACTGATGTTAATCAGAGACTGACGCTTAGTGGAGATCACCCTGTAGACTGGGAAATACAAGGATGGGATCTAGAAGCAGAGAACTGGAAGTCTGGCTTTGAAGAGGCAACAAAAGTTAGGGGCCACGGGCTTGGGCTCTGAATTACACATGACTGTGTTTACAACCCAGGTTGCCACTTAAGACAAGAGGTATAACATCTAAGTTTCATTTTATTCATCAGTAAAATGAGTTGCCTCGCAATTCAAATGAGAGAAGCCATTCAAAATACTTCTTCAGTGCTTCTGCTTCAGAAATATACCTGCTCTCTCACTAACAGTTCTCTACATAGCAGCTACGCTGGCATTAACAAGTGGTCTTGTCCTCATTGTTTGTGAGTGTTAGGCAAGCTAAAGTCTAGAGATGAACACATGCAAGCTGAAAATTAGAAGACCGTCTTTCCTACATATCTTGAAGCAATTAAATGCAGAGGTCAAGCAGGAGAATGTGGCAACGCTTGAATAAACGAGTGCAGGCACACAAGTGTTAGCTCTTAAGGTACCGCTCACATCTCCTGGGGGCAGGACAGTTGAGTCCTCCTGAGGCCTAGAGTGAATCCATATGCAAATATCTGGAGAGGAAAGGATAACTTTACTAAATGTGCCCGTATTGGATACAGCTGCCCTCATTGTTCTAAACATTGCACTCAAATAATCTCATTTATTTTTCATATTTTAAGTGTCCTCTTAGGGGGCCCAGACCTGTTCGAATCTTCTGTAATATCTCATACAGATACTAAAGTGCTTGTTGTTGCCGCTGAGTGCAGCAGCAGCAAGCCAGGTGTGTTGGAACCTTTGTCAGAGGGCTGGAATGGTGCTAGGAAGAATGCCGAGCCAGTCTGGCCTTGGAGCGCAATGTTCATTGAGACAGGAAACATAAAACTGACCTCCAGATTAGAGGATCAGAAGTCAGAATGGTACGCATAGTAGGTGTTCAACTATGTGTCGTTTAAAAAAAGATCTCAGCTGTGCATCAGTTACATCAGCATTGGGGGTGGAGATTTTTTTTTTTTGTTTTGTTTTGTTTTGGGCTTTTTATTTTAACCTTTGCCTCTAAAGTCAACATCTTAAATACAACTCCATTTCTGAAGTAGAAAACAAATATGTACCTGATACAACAGGCTCTTCCACCCTTAGTTGCTTGATAATGAGGAGATTTGGTATTGATTTCTGCCTGGACCAAGGGTCAACTATAGCTGAGGCTTTTCAGAAACGTACATGTATTTGAATTGCAATTTTATTCAGTGCCCAAGCTGTCTTCTAAAGGATATCTTGATGCAGAGATGCTTGCTTAACTGCCTGATAACTTATTATTTGGGATTTTCGATTTATCCAGCTGGTCTAATGCTCTCAATGACTAAAAGCTGGTTGTAATTGAAAGTTGGATGGAAATATTTACCTAACACCTGCTAGTTGACACATAGATGTCAACAATTGCTGCCTATGAGAAATTTCAAGAAAATGACAACTACTCAACTAGCATATGGTTGTGTTAATATTATAATTAAGTGTTACAGAATAGAGTCCAGAGGAAAACACAGACACCCGTGTGATAATGGACTTGGCCTCTAAAGGAATGGCGGAAGACAAGAGGAAAAATTCATTCTAAGGAGAAGCACATAAGCAAATGGGTGTCTAATGAATTGGAAATCTGGCTTTGGCAACATAGATTCGAGGTTAAACCTTGGGCTCTAAGCTACAAATGACTGTTCACAACTAGTCTGGTCAAGAGCAAGTACAAATGGCAGAGAGGTATCAGGTGAAATCACTTGGCAAGGAGAGCTGGACTGCGCTGAGCCTCAGATGTCAGGGCGAGAACTTGGATCTCTATTTGCTAAGCCATAGGTCTCCTTGTTCAATGAGGAAGACAAAATGCTGACTCGGATGAATTAACGTGGCTACACAGGCAGGATGGGCTTGAGTGGAGATTTCTCAGCCGTTGAAGAAAAACCTGTAGTTCAGGAAAAGTCAGCGATCAAAGTAGAGAAAAGTTTTGTTTAACTCAATAATAAGAAAAAATGGAAAATATGTATTTCTTCCAATGTTTTAAGTATACTGCTCTTTACCGGACTGTGTTGGGCTTTGGAAAGTAGGACAAATGATTCCCTAACCTCAAAACTTCGCTGAGTTGGGGAAAGAGTGGGACCTGAATCAGAGCGCAACAAAAGGTGATGGCAACGTCAGGGAAGTGGTGCGGCTGGTGGGAGGTCAGAGAAGACTTCCCGGAGACAGCGCACCTAGAGCGGACTTTGAATGACAGGTGGGAATTCAGGTGGGTGAAGGCAGTAAGTATTACAGGTGTTACAGGGTAGGGAGGCAACGTGAGAAAAGACGGTGTGTGTGTGAATGTGTGTGCGTGCAGAGTAAATGCAAGAAATTAGCTTCCCCAGGGAACGGGTGGAGATCTGTATACATACACTGTTATTCTGCCATGCTCATTGCGAAGGGCTTTGAATCTTAGGTTGACTGTGAGTCTGGAATTGACGCCTAGCACCTGGTTGGTCCAAAATCGGGAAGACCATGATGTCTGATAGGACATCACGACAATGATTCAGCCATCACTGTAGGTCAGGTGCAGCTAGAGTCTCTTACAACTTTGATTCTCATTGAAGAACCCTTTGGAGAAGATGAAGGAAGAATTTGTCCCACACCTACTTACTTTATGGCAAGTATTTCTAAATAGATTCAAAAGCACTTATGTCACGTGTCCAGAAAATATCAAAATAGCACTGTAATGTGAGTTGGCTAATTGTGAGGGACAGCGCAGTATAGCTTGTTTGGATGCAGGAACTTGGGGCCGCAAGGAGGCAGGACTGGGGAGGAATGCTAGAACTAAGAAAAAATTGATACTGAGGAAGAAAGGTATGAAAACAAAGAGTAATTATGGGAACTAGAGGGTCAAAGCTTCATCAGTTTCAGTAGATAAAATCTTAGCCACGTGCTAAGCTACAAATCACACTGTTGTGGATCTCAGGTATATTCAGAGTCAAAATAACATCTGTACTTGTATTTCCAGATAGTCTATGGAGATACAAACATTCAGCTTTCTCTACAAGAACTCTAATAGAAGCAACGCATGCAACCGTGTCCTGTTTTAGGGTTTGAACTCTGCGTAGTCTGCAGCCAACACTGGTTGAAGGCTTATTATTGGGGGGTGATAACAAGGTCCATTTTCTCTGGAAGGCTCACATTCGCTAAGGGTTACCTGATATTCCCTTGCTAAAGCTCTTGTAACTAGCGAGTGCTCCTAAAATAACCAAAGCCATGACAGGGTGGTGGGAGGGGGTGGCGGTTACATTTTCATCATATTGCTTTATTTAAATCTGCGATTCAGTAGTGTGGCCTGACCCGAAAGTGGCACTGCTGTCCTCTTAGAAGGTCTGGCCATTAAAAATGCCGAAGAACGTGATTGGTGCTAGAGTCGAGAAGTTGTGTCCTCTCTGGCTTGCTCGTCCTTCTGCAGTGTGGACACTGAATTCCAGATGAGCCCCGTGCTTCCTTCTGGTGTTCACGAAAACAGCGTTGATTTAAAAATACGGATTTTAAGGCCACTTTGCGGGAAAGGTCATTGGTATTCTCTCATAACCTGACGTATGAGGAGACCCCTCCCTCCGTTGTCTGTGTCACACACGCTCTTCCAGATTACCATACGCTCGTGAGAGACTCCCAGACGTTAAACACACATTCCCCATCTGAGGAATGTTTCACGGAAATGTCATAATTTTAAGACTGTCCGTCGAGGAGGGTAATTAAGCCCTTAAAACAAAAACTCGCATCTTTCCATGGTTGATATTATTAAGAAAGTGATTTATATAACATCCCTTGAAGTGTGCAGCGCTAATTTTGATCTTACGAGACAAACATTTTCTCTAAAGCGCGTAGCTGTGACTACGGTTCCTTGCTTGTTCTCTGTCCCCTGCCTGTACTGTAAGCCCCGGAGAGCAAGGACCATGTCCATTCTGTCGCTCTGTATCCTGCATAATACAGTGCTTGGCACACAGTAGGTGTTCGCTAGACAATAGCCAGGTGGCCAGGTGAATGAATGTCTCAAGCTACTCATTTGCAACGTTAATTGTAAATTTTTATTATAGAGTAAGCAAAATGGGAAACTTCAGCTTGCCTTATTATCTGTTGCTATAAGTAAAACAGTTCTGATAAAAAAAACTTTAAGGTTATTTATAATGAGTAATATCCATATGTTCCTCTAGTTTATATCTGCTCAGGGCCTGAGAAAGGCAGACAAGCTGTGGCTGAAATTCTCCAGATGGTGTGGTCTTTTCAAGTCCTTGGTTTGACTTCTATCAATGGAGTGTTCATCAGAGCGCATGCGTCTGTCTCTCTGGTGTAGTCACCTGACTAACAATAATAGTAGTGAATTGTTTCTACCTGGTATTTCATCCAGGGAAAGCTCCTTATTCTCCTTCTGTTTCTCCTTTTAAAAAGATATTTGCTAAACTGTTTACTAAAGAACTAATAAAAATTGAGAAAAACAGATGAAACCTTTGGCTCAATACCTGATAATTTAGGCCACCGTTTTGACTTACTGCAATTTCTGCCCAGGTCAAAGAAACTTGTTTTTTTTTAATTTTGCATGTGCAGATGTATTGTAGGTAAAGATGCGATGTCCATTAGGCTTTTTAAAACTCTTAACTTAGGTTGACAACTGATTACTGTCTGCGCAGACGCCAGTGGTTCCAAGAATATCAGCCTGGAAACCAGCAGTAGACCACACCCCGATCAGCTTTCCAAATCCTAGCATGAAAGAGTTTTTCCAAACCCTGGTTTCACTTGCTTCAAAACTTCCTGTTCATTTTTGAATATGTCAACAGCTTTTCTCAGCAGCTTTGGGTGGGCAAGTGCCAGGTGATGATGTCTAAGATGCTAGTGCCCAGAGCTGCTGTGGGCAGCATCCTGCAGGCCCTCAGACGTGTTGGCTTTGTAGGCTCTCTTGGCCGTAGAGTGTCATTTCACATAACTCAACCTAGAGCATCTTCATGATTTTACCTTTAGCCAAAGTTAGCCTGTAGATGGGCCTATATTTTAAATGTTGCTGAAAAGTTAGTCTGTCTCCAAGGAATTTAGTTGTTAACATACAGAAAGTCACGTGTCACTTTACTATCACTGCTCTAGATGTGTAAGAAGAAGACATCGCTGTCTCTCGCTCCGCTGCTGCTCCTCTTAGTCAGCGTTTTCTTGGTTCTGATCTTTCTAGTCTTTGAATAGTTATATGGAGAAACATATATAAAATATGAAAACATATATAAAATATTCTGCTTCAGGCAAGGAGCTATAATGACACAATTAATTTTTTTAAAAAGATGTTCCTTTGAGGAGCTCATATTTCAAAATATCATTTCACTTATAGAAGTTTTTATAAAACTGATATAATGGAAATTTTATTTTTAGGATGCAATGGACATTCGAATGAAGGTTATGAGGCGCAATGGCCTTTAACTTTTTTAAAGCCACCTTTAGGTCACATTGTTTATTTGAAGTTTGAAGGTCACTGAGCATCATAGCTTGGCAAGAATGGGATAACCTTGAATCCGACATTTGAGATTTTTAGACCTTAACCTTTCCATTAAAAGGGTTAGTTCCCAAAAGATTAGCCAAGTATTTAAACAAAGGAAACCAGGAATGTGGAATCACTCAAAGGGGCAAATTGATGCAACTGTCATACTACAAAGCTATCTGACTCTTTGATGCCATGGCTGTGTCCTGGGATTTGTCACCACAACATTGCTCGAAACCTCAAAGTCTTCTCAGTACCATCTACAGAAACTACAGTTGCGTGGAGCACTCTAATCCAGTTTGACCTACCTTTCAACCTTGGCCCCTGGTATAACCCATCACGGGGTCCTGTATTCTGGCCAAGCTGACATAAATATCCTTTAGGTGTTGCTATCAATCACTCTTTCCCAGTGTATTTTTTGGGGAGGTAATGCACATTTCACCTGTCAGAAGAACTAGCTTAGTTCTCTCTTTCGCATGTGTTATTCTGACGCAGAGCAGTTAAGAGTTTACGTGTTAGACCTGTGTGGCTTTCAGCGGGCTGCAGAATACTTGAGCTTCTACTCCTATCAAAAAGGGATGATGATACCTTCCCCATAGGATCAAATGAGAACATCTTGGCAGTACATTTGGTCTACAATAAATGTTCAATAAATTTGAACCAATACATGTAACTTTTAAAAATATAGTATTCCTTCTGTGTTTCTAAGAAATCTGTTTGAGCCATTCCCAACCCTGCCCTCCCAATCCACTTAGCTCTCTTTGGAGCATTTATCACCTTCTGAAAGACTGTAATCTGTGTATGTGTTTCTCCTGCTAGAGCATAGACTTTGTAAGAAAACACATCTTTAGTTTTCTCACCGACATATCCCAGACTCTAGATGAGTGTCTGGCACATAGTAGGGATGTCGATTTATTGCAGGAACTAACTTGCTGGTAAGCTGATCGCTGGCACTCAGGGGCCAACTTTGTTTCCAGTCTCTAAGTCGATGGCTCTGAGCAGGGATCAATGACCAGACCCCTGTGCTGTGAACAACAACAGCAAAAGGCTACCGATCTTTGCAGGTGTTTTAAATTTTCTAACAGAAAAATGCAGGGTAGCCAATGACTCTGTTTGCGTCGGCACTCTGGCTGGGCAGTGCGCAATAGATGGCGTGCTCTTCAGTGTGAGGAGGGATGGTATGTGTTTCTCCCCCAAGGGATTGTCACAAATGGAGGTGCCTGTGTAGAATGGCATTTAAGGTAGGGAACGTCACCACTGCAGGGAGTGACCCTGAGAAAGAAACTTGACTCACACCCCACTTCTGATAATTAGCTCGACAAGTAGAACTTTGCTTAGGTTAGCGGGACAAAGCAAAATGTTAGTGGTGTTGCTCTCACTAGTTTCCTTGGTGGAACGAATTATCCACATAAAGTACATTGCTAGTTAACAACACATCACAACAATAAGCGTATTCCCAACTTCAAATGTCACTGCCCTTGAAGGTGTCTATCAAGTGTAGGAGGCCTTGATTATTACTTTTCTGAAGATGTGCCTTAACCTCCTTGCCTGCCATAGTGAGTCTTTTTAATGAAGTTTGGGTCAGGAATGTAACAGTGGCTTTTGAAGAAGGCATGTCTTTGCACAGGGCTGTGGAGTTCAGCTGAGGAAACACGCGATCAAATTGCATTCTCTGATGCTAAAAATGCCCACATAAGAAGACTAGAAAATAGTAGATGCCACAGTGGAGTGAACCTGTCTAAAGCTTCAAGGACCAACTCTAGTTACTTTCATTTAATGACCATAACAGAGATCACCAATAGAGGCTACAAATGGAGCCCCTACCTAATCACGTATATCCATCCCATGTTTTCCTCTAGTATCCATGTGTCCATTATTTCGCAGGCACAGAATTTTTCCACAGGCCATTCGTGGTTCAGAGAATGGACAAGATTACTCTGAGAGCTAATGAAACATCTTGCTTAAATATTACATTTTTTTAATGAACCAAGGGAACTTCCTTTATAGTGAGTCACTGATGTTGACATTCCTGTGCAAACAGAATGCCTAGACAGAAGCCTTTTGGCTGTTCCATGGAAATGTGAGTATATCATCATGGGCCAGGAGATCTCAGCTGAAGTCCAACAAAGTGGCAGACGGTACATAACCATTTCTACTTGTTCATTGGATACTAGAACAATAGACCTGAGAGAAATCCCCATGAATTGCCATCTTAAAAAGGCAACGAAACCCTTTAGGGATGGTCCACATTCCACAATCCTGGGAGAAGAAAGAACGCTCATTTACCTGCCTATTCTGGAATGGCTCCCCATGGTAAAGCAGAGTTTTGACCAGCCTCTTGCCCTAAAACCAAGCCTTGATCATTAAGTGACACTTGTGACGTTGAGTGCTAGGCAAGTATAAATAATATCTTCATGCAAAGGACAAGTACTCAACGCAATTTCTAGCTAAAGCTCTGAGAAATAGAAAGCAGAATATAATTCATGTGTTTTTAGTGCAATTATTAGACAATACAATAGTCTCACCATTAACTTAAATCAAACTCATTCCACATGGAAGGAGCAAGGGTCACCCAGCATTTGATTCACTCTAAAACCATCTGCAGCTGTAGATGATTTTGAATAACACATTTTAAGAGAGAGAGACATAGATCCAATAAGTATCCGGACAGTCTAGAAAACCAGAAACACTAGATTGTCCTAGCATGCACATGGATCATCTCAAATAAGTTAAGCCCTTTGGGAAACAGCAATTTCTTCGGCACTCTATGAACTGATGATCTGTTTTGTTGGTGCATTTATTACCTTTAAAATATCTAAGCTGACTTGTTTATCAGGCTAGCGGTATAGCATTGATAAGAAACAGCATATTGTGTAGAATATTATTTCATATTAATACAAAGTGGAGACACTAAGTACTTTTTTATCTTGTAGAATAATATCTACATTAAAAGTGAAAATAGTTATGTTGGGTTTGAAGAAAAAAATAGCACTTTTATAGTCTCCTCACAGTCATAGGTTAATGCCATCTTAGGAGCTCTTTTTTATTTTTATTTTTTTATGAAACGGTGAGAGGGCAAGAAATGAAATATTCAAGACTTGAGCATTTGAAAATGTTGTCTAATGACATAACGAGGACAACTTTCCTAGATGTCCTATTTTTAAACAGTGGGTACAAGGTTTGATTTTTCCCCTCCCTCGGCCCTGGAAAGATTTTACAGTTAGAAGAGGTAACTTAAGAAAGCAATCCAGTGGAATATGTACTGGTATGTTAGGAAATCTTTCAAGTTCACTCCTTAGATCCCGAAATAAACTTGTTGTAGAAATCTGTATGGATTAAGGCAATACCTCAGGTCTTTCCTTCTGTTGTTTGGTTATTACACCCAAGAAAGTAGACCACTGAGCTGTACCTTTATTTCCTAAGAACTCTTACCTTAGTTCTCTGAAACATCACTGTCCATCTTCATTGTATTGGTGGAAGTCACTTAAATGACTTGCCAAAAGGGATTTAGAAATTGACTTCTTGAAAGCTTCTCTAGATTAGTAACAATGTTTTAGTGTTTAAGATCACATAAAAGTGACATTTTCTTGAAAGCTCTACTAGATAAGAGGGTTACTATCATCTGAATTACTCTCCCCAACTTGCTGACTGTATGTCATGATCCCTAAGGCTGATGTCTACACATGTTTGCAGAAGGGAGGATTAATTTATGGTGATGACTTAAATGATTCCAACAGGTCTAATTTTGATCATGCAACTTGAATTTATATATAAAATTCATGCAAGAAAACCTGTCTCACTTACTTACATTTTATAAGTAAAAGTCTATATTAAGTGGTAGGATTTTTTATTGTCATTGAAAGTGCCTGTGCTCATTGATCTCTGCAGTGAATGAACTGCACACAGATATTTCAATACATCAGGACACTTTATTGTTCAAGGTGGTGGTTTCAGTTGTGCAGCGATTAAAATTCCAAATCTGTTTCATTTAGCACAGATTAACGTGTGGCCGTTGAGAATTTGCTCATCCTTCAGTTTAAAAATGAACTTATTTACTCCCATGTGATTATTTGGTCCAATACCGCTTCCCAAAATGAGAGAACAATGACAGAGCGTGAACCTCAGCTCCAGGATGCAGGCGCTTGCGCCACTCTGTCCGTCCCGTCCTCACTCTGCAGCAACTGAGCAGTATAACTGCGTGCACAACTTCAAAGCAGGCGGCCCAGCTATTTCGGGATCTTTTTTGGATCCTGTGTCTTAAATTTTTAAGAAAGCAGTAGTGTTAATAGATAACTTTTCAAAAAGCAAGAAAACAAGTGGGCAGATTCACCTTTCTGCCTTGTATGCCAGAACCTGAAATTACCTAGCGATTTCTCATCTGTTGGTCTAATTTGGTCAGCAATGAAGAAGTAAGCAAATGAGCCTATATTCTTAAATCTTCTCGAAGAAATCCCCTGGCTTTTTAGATAGCATTCTCGAAACTTCCTAACCTTCAGCATGCTAGAACACTGGTATTGGAAGGGAGAGAGTTGGTTAGTAGGTTGCTGGTTCTCAGAAAACCTGAAATTTTTAATTGACTCCCATGACTCCTTTTTGTTTTGTCTTTTTTGAGAGCAACTAAGTCTTTCCTAAAGGAAATTAGCTAAATTATGAAGAATCGTCCGTGATCATTGATATATCAAGCACAGAAGATGCTCGTTAACAGTAATGGTTTAAAATATATATATTTTTAATGGGGTTTAGTAGGGAGGGCCATCATTCGTTTTGGAGATGAAGCCTAAATACCCGTTGGCATTGGACATCTTGCCCAACTAGAGCAGATCATATCAGCTGCGGGAATGTGAGCTAATGGCAAGTTTCTCCTGGAAGGGAACTGCCAACCCTAAAGGGGAGACTGAACATTAAAACAAAGGGTGTGTTCTACTGCAAAGGTGTCCTAGAACCCAGAGACAATACTTTAGAATCAGATAACTTGAACTGATCTTGTGTAGATTCCAACATAACGTTTTTATGGGTTTGGTCTAGATACAAAAATGTAACCAAAAAGAAGTTCCACCTGTCTTTAGCCACTTGCTGTGTACCCCTCAGTTTGACGACTCTGTGCTGATGTCACCAGGCAGCCGGATTCTAACCTCTTTCTCTAACCTCTTTGAAACACAGCATGTATCTGAAACAGGAATTGTGAACAGGTACAGAAATACTCAAGCAATGGCTTGGAGGATTATATAAATGTGGGACCTGCCTGAAAGGAAACCATCCCGGGGTTTAACATAATTCAGCCAGGCTACTTAAGAACAAACCAAATGGCAAGCTGTGCTTCTTGCACTGGTTTTTGGAAGAGGAAATTTAAGACTACCTGCCTTCTTTTAAAGTGCCCTGATGTAGTTATATTATAAAATAACTCTACTAGTGTTTATAGTTTCAATATTCAAATGCATCTGCTTCTAAATAACATGGTTTTCAATTCTTTTACCATCACATAGATCTTCAGGATGACTTTAATGGCACTTGCATAAGATGGAATGTAGTTAACAGTTAAGACTTATGTGTATGAGCATTGTAGGTGAAATCAGGGAGACTCAAGGGAATAAACTACTGTATCCTGACGTCCGCATGCTAGGTATACTGCACATCATACTGACTTCACTCAGGATTACTTCATTTGGGAACGAGAAAGCACAAGTTGATGTTGCATGTTCTAAGAAAAAAACTCCTAAGACTCATTTATATAATTTATTTAATGACTAACTTGGAACAGGTAGCAAATTTAGTTTTGGTAGAAGTATCTATCCGAACTGAGAAAGGATAGACGTGAAGACAATGAGATATTTGCAGGTCAGTCTGGGTGAGTATAGACAGACACGAGGGAGGCGTTGTTAAAAGGGGTGTGAATAGTGTCAGTGTTCTGGCCTGGGAGTCAGTGGGTATGTTGTCACATAGCCCAATCAGTGTGTGCACACGTACCACCCACCAGCCACCATGCAGAGGCCTGCTCGAAGGGCCAAAGTGTCTCCTTGGCTGGGTGAGGTGGGAACCCTGACATCTGAGCCCAGGTTTTAAGTCTAGATGTCTTACCTTCCACCCATTCTCCAGCCATGGGGAGTTTTCCTTCTCCTGTACCCCTCCACCCCATGTTGGAGCACTCAGTCCACCGGCCATTTCCCAGAAATGCCTTAACTTGCTGTACACACGTACCAAGTTGTCAGCTCCCTTTCAGCCCAAAGCCCAAGGCATATGGGGAAGAGTAGCTTTTGTGAAGCCCCTCCAACCCCCCAAAACCCATATTATCCTTTCTCCCAAAGCAGTGGATTCCTAATAGCCTTTCCTCAGGATTCATGGGAATCACGCATGGCTTCTTCCACAGGTGATGCGACATCTAACAAAAAGAGAGTGGCTAGTGACCATGGACTTATATTATGACCTTGATCTCAAGGATGCAGCTTTTACCTTGCCAATCTCTCTTTTCCACATAACAAGTACAAAAGAGACAGAAGCAGATAAGGAAGCAAAAACTATATCTTCAGTAGGATCAGGGATCAATAACCCCAAAATGCAGAGCTCTGGTGAATCTGGGGTGAAACATACTGCACACTAGACTAGAAGCCCCCCATTCCCTCTTCTCTGCCAAGTTACACCCACTTTATTGTCCTGCCCTGGTCACTTGAGATATGCAGAGTGCATGGGCCAGAGCCCAGTTGAGCCATGCCCAGATGGTCCTCGGTGTCAGGGGTGTCAGGAGAACCACATCAGAACATAGCTTGAACAGTCCAATGCCAGCCCTGTGAGGCAAGGATGGAAATGTGATTTTTGAACCTCAGAAACTTCAATGTCACTTCCTTCCTTTTGTTGAAGTGACTTAAAAGATAGAAAGTTGGATTTCAGTTTTTCTGTTCTGTTTCGTCTAAACAGGAAGTCACACTTAAGAACTGGGATGGAATGAATAATTGGCTGGAGTGTTAAAGTTGGTGCTCTCTAATTTCAGTTAATCCAATCACAAACCTCATGTGTCCACCTTCACAAAAATTCCCCTTGGTCAAAAGACCTCAGGAATATTGCAACACTACTTTCTTTTGTAGAGTCTCAGTAAGTGTAAAGAAGGATGCTAGACTCAGTCCCCTCGGCAGGTCTTTGTTCGTATAAGCATTTCATTGTGTGCCTCACTTTCCCAGGAGGCTAGAGCAGACTCTCACTGTGAATCTATACGTTCTACCATTTCTTACTCCAGTAAAATGTTGAAAGTTGTTATTGTACTGAAACAACTGAGTAATACAATTATAAAGCTAATAATAAACGTAATACTTCAGTTCAACCTGTGAACAATTTTTAGACATTTCTAGTGAATTGATTGCATCGCCCAGTCTAGAGAATGGACTTCCATGTGGATTGCATTAAGCTCATTTTTAAAGCTAAAACTCTCCTAACCACTCTTTAGGCCTGGTAGGAGATATTCTTAATAAAAACATTTTAAAAACAAAATGGGTGGGGGTGAGTACCAAATTAGGAGAGGTCATAATGACTCAAGAATATTGAAAGTTGCCAACTAAAGAACTCAAACTTCCTATCATGCTTGAAAAAAAACAATAACAAAAACATAAAAGACCAAGCACTGAATAGTAGAGAATGTCCTGAAATAAATTTGAGTTCTTTGATCTGCGGGTTGCGTCTCAAACCTAGCCAAATACTTTCTTCCCTGCAGCCAAATCGACATTAATGAGGCAGTTCGACCGAGTAGGACTCCAGCTACCTAGGCCAGAAAGAATCCAGTGACAATGTATAATTAGACCACATCAAGCCCTTTTTCTGTTTTGGTTCAGAAAACATCTGTGAAATTCCATGTTCAAACTATTCTGCTAAGCTGTTTTCTTGTTCTTTGCTTGGTATATCTATGAAGTAGAAGTTCAGGCTCTGTGCAATGGGCTTTGTACAACTTTCTTAAAATATAGTTGTTGTTTTTTTTTAATAGGACAGTAGAGTCTCATGTTAAGATCTAGATTTCCCTCGGTACCAACACTATCCCCAGTTAGCTATGTATCCTCTTTCTTGCCCTGAGTTTCCTAATCTTTAGAGTGAAAGGGTATGATGAAATTATTCCCTAGGTTTCTTCCAGCTCAATAGTCTAACCCACCTGCTATTTCTTTAAGGGCACAAAGGATTGCAATAGTAGACCACTGGATCTCAAACTTGTCGGTACATTGGAATCATTAGGAATCTTTAAAATATACTGATGCCTGCATCCCTTCCCCAGAGCTGCTGATTTCATCAATTTGCATGTGGCCTGGGCAGTGACATTTTAAGAGCCCCCTAGTAAAATTTCCCCAGGTGATAGGAGTTAGATGTCTAAACTGCCCGTAGCAACGGTACAGGCTTAGGCTGGACTCAGGGTCCGTTAGAACGGACTTCTCTGGAAAGCTTAGAGCAGATTTCGTTCCCAGAGTCCTGTTTCCATCAGAATCTGCCTCTGTAGGCTCAGAAGCCTGAGTCAAATAGGAGGTGACTCCAGCGTTGGCAAACTCTCACTTTCCACCCCGGCCTGACTATTTAAAGCGCTGCATCCCTCCAGGATTCTATCTACCAGCTGTTTCCTTATTGGTTCCAGTTGTTCTGAAACTATTTAAACACTTGCTGTGGAAAAGCAGTGTTGGACGCAACATAAGGCCACACAAACGTAGCACCTGTGAAACCCAGCCTTGATGTGATCCCAGCAACCATCCGCTGAGCACTTTCTAAATGCTAGGCACTGGCTTCTCTACATAAGTTCTTACTGACGTTTTGTAACAGCTCTGCCAAGGGTGAAGAAATAAATATTAGTCAAGATGACTCCGCCAGAGAGCTAAAAGGTGGTGAAGGTCTGACTTGGTCCCAAAGAGAAGGAGGAAAAGCTCCTTGGTTCAGAGCTCTCTGTGTCCTCCAAGTCGTGCAGCATCCCTCCTGAGGGCGGAACCCAGTGACATTTGCTGTCTGTAAATGCCTAACTTGTGTATACCTCCAGACTCAGACATGTTCTGCTTCTGAGGGCGGTGCGGCTGTGTCAGCATGTACGAGAAAATCTTCCAAGGACTCCTTTTCGGTGAGCGTCAGTACAGTCTCATCTCCCCAATTAAACAGGCTGCACAAATCTGTCTGTCTTCTCAGCTCGGCCTTTGCGGAGTAGAGTTACCCTTCCTAAAAACATAGGAATCCGACAGTTAAGGGAGAAAGGTGTTACATCAAGTTTCAGAAACAGCCTAATGTCACTGCATCGTTTCTGGCAACCTGCTTATTCTCAAAAGGCTACTTTGAAGATAGGGGTGAAGGCCGCGTGCTGCCCTCTGGACCCTGAGAACTGCCTTAGAGGTTAATATTTCACATGTCCTAATACAGTAGCTCAGCTGAGACAGACATAAAGTTCTAAGGACAAGGAAACTTGTCCTCTGACCAGGACAAAGTCCTGGACACCCTTGTTAAAGATGTTTATGTGGCTTTGTTCATGACTCCCCTTAACTCCCTTTCCTGTGTCTACTTACATGGCTCTTCCTGAAAAGTTTACTGGTATCTTAAAGTCAATGGGACTATGACTTTGAAAGCAGCTTATAAAATGCAGGTTAAAATCAAGGAGTGTTATTTTTTTAAATAAGAGTAGCAGCATATATACTAGAAAAAGGAACACAGATCATGTTCAGTTTTGAGCCCAGACACTTACTAGCAATTGGTCTTGCGTCACCAAGTCCATTTCATTATTCATACACAAGAAAGAGACACACTCTACTTCATGCAGCTGTCAGGAGAAATGTTTGCAGTGTTTGGGAGGCTAGGTGCTTGTCTCATTTCCGTGAACATTAAAAATAGATCCCCTACCAATTTTGGAATGGGTCTACCATTAAGTAAGTTCTTAAGGCAAGTTACTCCTTTTACCAGCATTTTGAGACTGACCAAGCGATTTCTTCTCTGTTCTGTATAATTAGGATTGGTAGGTAGACTGGGAGGGAGGTGGCAAACTGGTGTCCTGATACAGCTTTAGACCCCTGGGATTATTGCGTGTCATTGCTGTTATCAATACATGCCTGCTGATGGAAAAAGATAAGCAAGAATAAGAAGGTGCCAGCCAAGTTTGTCTCCACACGAATTTGTGCTAATGCTGAGCATTCCAGGGCTCTAAACACTAGATGTCTTGCATGCACTTTAAGGACTAAACAAACTAAAGCAGATTTTTTTTTTTTTAGTGCAAAGGACATAGTTGTCTGAAGATGACTCATGCAGGCTTCTGGTTTACAATTTTTACAGCCTTCTCAGAAAAGATGTTGCAAGCTCCAAAATGTCTCCTAGTCATCTGATTCTTAGGCCATGGAAAGGGGAAGTCCCCGCATTCCTATAAGGGAGGTTTGTCAAGTCCAAAATCCAAGTTAGATATCTTTGACAAAAGGAAGCAAATGTTATTGACCTAGCAAAGTCTCATTTACAACTTTCTGTTCTACGTTAGGCTTCAAAGAGTCAAGAATATACAATAACTTTAGGTCCTCATTCAGTTCCAGGTGTATTTTCTTATTTCTCTGCTCAAGCTTCTGATGAAGGAAACAGCCTATCCCTAAGAACTAGAATCAGCTGGGTTTAGAGGGGAGCTGTTCATGTAACCCTTTGTAGATGTCTTGAGCTTTAATTTGCAATTCCTACCTTAAGATATCATTCATTGCATGTGTCTCCCGATTACTGTTGTGCTCTTGGTCAGAAGGGGCCCTGGGACCAAACCCAATAAATGAGAAAGCTACATGCTTCCTAGTTTTCCTACACCCACTTGTTCTCCCTTTTAAAAAATCTTTTACTTTCCTAGAACTTTAAAACAGACCCAATAGCTTAATGCAGTCAAGATTTTTTTTTAAATCTATGCCTTAGAGGAAATGATTAGGGTACCTTTTGGCCCTAAGCTCCCTTTTCCAGCCCAAATCCTTTTCAAAAATCAATTTATTATAAAACCTGCTAAAGGTTTTATGAAGCAATTGACAATTCTGTAACACTGTTGGAAGAATTACATATTTGAATTTTAAATGTTGGACTTAAGTTGATTATTCTCTACAGAAGGACTTAAGTCTGGAAATAAGACTTCTGTTACCCCATGTCAAATGGTAACTTGGGAGTTTGAAAAATCTGTCATGGGGGATTTGCTCTTGAAACTTTGGGAAAAAAGGTGAATGTTTATCATTATGGTATATGTATGACTGAATGTACACTTTTGTTAAAATCCGTCAAGAAATCTACTATTTCTTTAGAAAGGAGTTATCTTTGAGCCATAGGGCCTCTAAGCAAAGTCTGCTTTCCAATCATTTCAGGGAATATAGATACGTTCTAAATTGTATGGCCTACACTGGAGACTTACCCTTGGTTATTGCAGTACAACATACACTACAACATACGCATACCTTTGCTTCAGGAAATTCAAATATAAATTTAAATTTTCCCCCTAGTTTTTTCTGTCTTGCCCCTTATAACGACTCATTCCTAACCAGTGAAAGGGTGTATGAAAAGATACCCAAACACCTTTAAAACAATTCCAGTGTCATGAGAAGTTATGCTGAAAAGAGAAACTTTCCTTAAAACCAAGTACAGTGGCACCGCTCATTTCAGAACCCTTCCGTCCTGGCCCCATCTGACAACACTGGATTCAACACCTGGCCCCGAGTTGTGAGGCTGCTACGTCTTATATCATTTTTAGGACTAAACCACGCACTGCCATTCCCTCTACCAAGCCCCTCAAAGTGTTTTGTGGCACATCTCAAATTCCTTTAAAATATTATCGCTTTAGAATAAAATTTGCCAATAAAATGGGTTCCGTCATTTCTTGTCAGAAACAATACACTGCAGAAAAGTACAATAGCAGGCTTCAAAGATGGTCAACAAACTCTTACAGCTAGGTGACCTTACTTTTCAACTGGAACGGGAGGGGAAGGCTTTGGGGGAAGGTCTTATCTGTGGGCTTCAGGGACGACAAGGCAACTGGACGGGCGGGCTGTGAGGGGATAAGGGAGCTCAGAAAATTTGAAAAGTTAAGGAGTCAAAAAGCAAAACACAAAAAGCAAAACATGTTCTGAGAGAAAAGAAGAATGAGGGTTGTTATACAAGAATGAAAGGAAAGGGAAGATAAAGAGGGCAAAGTATTTGAGTCTCACAAACAAAACAAAAAGTGTGTTACCTTTGTCCTAAATTCAAGGGGTGCCCCACCACAAGACTAATCAGAAAAGCTTCCAAAATTATGCTAAAATTTAGAAGAACTTCATTATTTAAAGAGAAATCCAGATCATCCCAAGTCCACAAGCACAAGCCATGGACCAGAGCTTCACGTTTGTCGTGGGAGCAAAAAGTGGGGGGAAATGCTCACAAAACGGTGTCGGTGTCTGATGCATGGAGTCAGATACCCTCGAAAGGGAGAAAAGCTAAGTAACTGCATTCGGTCAGGAGACCCATCAGCAGTCGAAGCTGACCTTCTGAGACTAGAATTGAGATGAACATTCATTTGAGTGGAAGGGCATATGAAAAGATACAGGGTAGGGGACCATCAACTATAGATGTTGAATCGTGAAGGGATCATGAGATGACCATCACGAGGGGACCACAGGGTCACAGGGAGTATTTTCCGTATTGGAAGTGGCCCACGGGGAGAAAGCAAGGGTGCAGGCGGATGAATGTCAGTGTATAGCCCTCTAGATCAGAGCTTAGTCTCACCCCCTGGTGTTGTTAAGGTGGGTAGTATCCCTTGCATTGGAATAAACTCTCTGAACTTAAGAAAGTGGTTGTTGGCTTCCTGAAACTGGAAGAGTGTGGATATGACTAGGGAGTTATCATCTCACCAAGAAACAAGTTATGGGAGCCACAGAAACCAATCAAGGCATAGAAACAGAGGTGCTGTGTTGGTTTCCTAAGGCTGCCATAACAAATGACCAAAACCTGGATGTTTGAAAACCACAGAAATGTATTGATTCACAGTTCTGGAGGTCAGCAGGGTTCTTCGTTCGGGTGGCTCTGAGAGAGAAGCCGTAATGCGCCTCTCTCTGTGTCTCCTGGTGGATGTTGGCACTCCTTGGCATTCCTGGTTTTTAGGGACATCGATCCAGTCTCTAGCTCTGTCTTCCTACCGCCTTCTCCTTTGTGTGTCTCTATGTCTCAAGTCCCCCTTTGTCTTTCTTTTAGAAGAACACCTCTTACAGGATTTAGGGTCTTTCCTAGACCCAGAATGATCCCAACTCAAGATCCTTAATTACAACCACCAATACCTTTTTTACGGTAGGGCCACATGAAAAGGTTAGTGTGTTAGAACTGGACGTATCTTTTGGGGGACACTATAGGTATATAACAGAACATCTCTGTCACTAATATGAGACTTCACACATGCGATTCATGAGTGTCACTCTTGAGGAACTCTGGCTTGGGGCCAGGCAGCCTGGACCAGACCCGGGTTGTACTATTTGCATCTGTGTAGGTTAAAACCTCCATGCCTTTGCTTTCTCTCAGGAAAAGTATAATAACTTGATTATAACACTCAGGGTCACTGTAAATGTCTCAGCATTAACACAGGGAAAAAGCTAACTGCTCTTGGCCTCCAAAGAAGTCTTGGGTAAAAAGAGCTCTGAGTCCTCTCCTATGTAAGACGTCCCCCTGCAAAGAGACTGCTCTCTGCTGCCTACTAGTCAGGTGTCTTTGAGCAAAATTAACTACTGAGTCTCCAAATGAAATAATTCGTGTAACATTAAGCATACATAGACTTATGTATTTATCTACATATGTGTTTTTTAAGACTATTAAGACTACAAGGACTATTTAAAAACTCTTAGAGGGAGAGATTAAGTACTGACTTTCAGGAAAATACGTTGATATTCATGAAGCAAGTAAATGCAACTGAAGCTCATTGGTGGACTTGGCCCTTGAATTAAAAAGGTCAAAGACATGGGTGCCAGAGGCACAGAATTAAGAGGGCCTTTGGGGGTGGGAGGAGCCTTTGGGTGGTCTTACCGGGATTACAAACCTATGAGTAGCTTTCCTTTGCCTTTGGTCTTCAGTCCGTGTAGGAAGGTAACCTTTCTCTAGTTCTCTTAGCAGCTGTGTAGAAACTTGGACTCGTGGAGGTGGAAAAAACCTTTGGAAACTTCAAAGGTTCAAAAGTTCACTTCCATGTGCTTACAGTGACTGCCCTTTTCTGGCCCACTGACTGTGATATATGAGAAAGCTTTACGACAGCACACATCACAGGTGTTTTGAGGATGGTAATGCTAAATAATAGCATAAAAGTATTTATACTCTGAACTGGACAGCAGACACCCCACGAATTCTTTTTCTCCCTGATATGTGTGGTGTTAAATGTCAAAAATGGATGTCTCTTAAAATATAGTACGTAGCCCTGGAGATCATATGCAGAATCATAACATTGTTTAAAAAATTAATGTAAAGCCCTGGCTGGTGTGGCTCAGTGGACTGAGCACCAGCCTGTGAAGCAAAGGGTCACCGGTTCGATTCCCAGTCAGGGCACATGCCTGGGTTGTGGGCCAGGTTCCCTGGTGCGGGGTGTTTGAGAGGCAACCACACATTGATGTTTCTCTCCCTCTCTTTCTCCCTCCCTTCCCCTCTGTCCAAAAATAATAAATAAAATAAAAAGTTAATGTAAATAAGATAAGATTTACAGCTCTACTCTTGACACAGCCTTTATAGTTCAAAGATTTTTGGAAGAACCTGGATTTACAATACCCAGTTTCACATGCCAGTGGCAATTTTCTCAAGCTCAGCATTCGATTTATTTCTACTTTACTCTGAAACCTTATTTCCCCGTGTGAAACACACTTTGACCCCCATCTTTCTCACTAGCCTTTCATGCCAAAGATCCAACACAAACAACTTAGCTAGATGATCATTAAACGTTAGCAGATACCAATTGATTAAAGAAAAATCTGGTAAACACCTTCTTTCCTTTTGGAAACTACAAAGGGAACACTCCTACCCACTCCCCTGCTTGTAGCATTTAGTCTAATAGAGAAGAAAGAACAAAATGAGTCTGCGGAACTACACTGGCCAATCACTAGTCGTAGGCCTATTGTGGCCCAAAGTCTGGCTTTGCTGCTGCATTATGATCTCATTACGCCCCTCAACTCTGCCTACAGGTGTCTGTAGCGGGTTATGTTCATTTGAGACTGCTCCGTCGGGGATCTGCTGGAGTCACTCAGTGTCTGCTGGTGCTGGAGTTTGCTCTCTGCTTTCTTGCCATGTCTAACGAAGCAGAAACGAGCACAACCAATGGTCAGCCTGACCAACAGGCCGCCCCAAAAGCGCTGTCGAAGAAGGAAAAAAGGAAAGGTATGAAGAAAGAAATCCTCTTTCGGCCAGTGAGGGGAGCTAGTGGTGGCTACCTGAGAACAAGTGAGAAGTGCAGGGTAAAGTGAGGGCTGACCCTGGCCTTGCTTCGACCTCAGCCTAGTCTCAAGGACTCCTAAACAGGAGAGGTAGAGTTTGGTTCACTCCCCATGGGAGACACGCCTCTGAGTCCTGTGACTGCCCCAGTGACTCTGCCCTGCCAGGATGCAATTCGGGTCCTGCCAGGATGCTCTCCTACCGTCTTGTTCAGCTGCTAAGTGCAACTATTGATTATGATATGGTTATCTTTCAGTAACCTATTTATTCCCTTGCGGTTTTTTAAAAATCAAAATCTTTATTTTGTTAGACTCTCTATTTTGACCTGAAGTAGCACTAAAAAGTGCCAGAGTTCTTCATAATGCCTAGTTTGAGACTATTCCGTGACTTGCTTGCCTTTTGATTCTATGCTTTAGCAATGGGAGTGAGGCTGCTTAGGCCTTTTAAGAGAAGCAGCAGAAGTTATAAAGATGGGATAATTATTTTAAATGATTTTCAAATAAATTTACCCATAATTCCTTCCTGCCTTATCGACAGTTCAAAATGTTAGTAAATTGTATGGTGCCTTATTTTTCTTTCCTTGAAAAACAAAAGCATTATCTCTTTATAAATTCTTTTACAAATACGTTTAAAACTATAATGAATATCCCCACATGCCACCTCATATATTTCCATAAGTTTCCCATAATTCAGTCCATTTTGCACCTTCAAGAGTTTATTTTCTTTCTCCCTGGCTGGTGTAGCTCAGTGGATTGAGAGCGGGCCTGCGAACCGAAAGATCGCGGTTCGATTCCCAGTCAGGGCACATGCCTGGGTTGCCAGGCCAGTTCCCGGCAGGGGACATACAAGAGGCAACCGCACATTGATATTTCTCTCCCTCTCTCCTTCCCTTCCCCTCTAAAGATTACAAAATAATAATAATAAAAATAAAAAAAAAAAGAGTTTATTTTCTTTCTACCCCAGCATCATATATAGCATAGCATGATTTTTACTCACAGGGAGTGAGAATAAGGATAGAATATCACACACTTACTCGATCATAGTGTAGATCAAGCTTTATATTACTCTGATTTGGAGAATCTGGAACATATTTGATTATACATGGGGTCAACATTTAAATACTTTCATAAATTTTATCCTATATTTCTTTCTTTTCTCAGGCTCGGAAAAGACAGATGAGTATCTTTTGGCCAGATTCAGAGGTGATGGTGTCAAGTACAAGGCCAAGCTGATTGGCATCGATGACGTGCCGGATGCAAGAGGAGATAAAATGAGCCAAGATTCTATGATGAAGCTAAAGGTCAGAGGGGACAGCATGCTCTGTCTCTGTCTTCAGCTGGCATCCCACAGAGGGAATTGTATCAGAAGTTTACCCGTATCTCAGTTATTTGAGAGAAAAACATTTCCGATCACATAATTGACCCAATGGCACCTCATTTTCTGAGGAGCCATGAGCTTGTTTGTGTATCCTGAGTGTTGTTCTAGTGCAACAGGACTCGGCATGCCTTTCCCTTCAGGCAGGTCAAATTCTCAACCCTGGGAGTATTCAGGTAAAAATCAGGACTCGACTTGGAAACCGGTGTTCTTTCCTGTTAGCGCATTTGGTTTTCTGAAGTTTTGGAGTCTAGTACTGCCACCGTGTGAAACTAATTAAATGATAGTGGTTAAAGAAGACACGGCCCAGAAGAGACATCTTTGAAGATCTTCTAGCCCAGTCTCTGTGTCCTTACCAATGGCTTTCTGAGGTCAAGAGAATGAGAAGAGCTTGCCCAGGTTCGCAGAGCTAACCAGTGATACCCTGGCTCTGCCTCCTCTATTCCATCCCACTGGCTCTTCCAAAGGGTGCCGAAGCCTTTCCCAGATGGGAAACTAAGCCAAAAACAAAGCTGTCCTTTAAACGTTTAGTATCGGGAGCATCGTAGGGCGCTTTTAACTATGTTTCCCCTGTTTTTCCAACCTCATCAGGGCATGGCGGCAGCTGGTCGGTCTCAGGGACAACACAAGCAAAGGATCTGGGTCAACATTTCCCTCTCTGGTATAAAAATAATTGATGAGAAAACCGGGGTAAGAATTCACGTTCACTGACACTTTTCTGACACTGGAGTTTGACAAACAACTTACAACTGAGTTTCAGCTTCCTTTTTCTCTTCCTGTAGAAACAAATTCTGTAGGGAAAAAAAATAGTATATATTACTTCTCCAGAGGTAAAGGCAGAAAACAGGGTAGGATATGAGGAGTCAAGACACTTGGTTTTGAAATTTATTTCCTCTAATAGATGGAAACTGCAGGTCTATGAACATAGGTATGCTATAAATACCACCTGGGTATTTTTTATTTTTTGAACCCTGGGTACAAGAACTAGATTACCGTATTTTTCAGACCATGAGATGCACCTAGGTTTTTAGAGGAGGAAAATAGGGAAAATTTTTTGAAGCAAAAAATGTGGTAAAATATTTAATAACATAATATTTCACCAATGTAAATATGAACAGAACTCAACAGCAGCATTAACAACCATTATTCCTCCCAAATTTGGGGCAGGGTGCACCTTATCGTCCAACAATACGGCAATTCTAACCTCTAGTTTGTGATGCTATCGTAGGTATATGCATGGGTCTCATTTTAATATACAAGGGTGTGCAAAAGTAGGTTTACAGTTGCATTTAATTAATAATAAATAACACATAATGATACAAGAATCAACTCTGTGTTTCACATACTCTCAGCTGTGAACCTACTTTTGTCCACCCTATATTGAACACATGCAAACTCACTGGCTAACCTAATGCTAGAATATTACCTGTAATACAGATCCCTGTTTTTCTTTCTTTCTTTTTCTTTCCTCCTCACCCCACAGAGGTAACTTTGATCATTTTTTGTTGTTGCTGCTGCTTTTCTATCATGTATGAATAATCGTGTTTGCTTGTTTTTGAGCCTCATCAACAAGCTATCATATTGTAAGTCTGCCAGGACTTCCTTTTTTCCCTCTATTCAAGATTCATCTACTTGAAATGTTTGTAGCTTATTTTCATTGCTGTAAAATACTCCATTGTATCAAGGTATGTGGGGAGACCTCCAGTCGCTATCTATCCCTTTCTAGAGATGCCCTCTATCTAATGTGCAAAATCCATTGGCCACACCAGGGTTCCGCGTACACTGCAGCCCTGGTAAGTGCTCACTCACTGCTGGTCCTCCTGCACTCCTATTGCCATTCCACCTCATCTCTCATGTCTTATCTTCCCAAGTCCATCAGAGAATGGTGGCAGGTCTCCCTCACAAGCATTCTCTCATTCCCAACCCTCCTACGATAGCCAGAATAAACTTTTCAGTGGCCTTAGGAGTTTGGAAACAAAAGCAAAGACGCATTCTGACTACCTACGAATATCACTGAAGGGTTGAGCCCTGCTGTCACTTGAAAGGACCAAGAGAAAGGGGGAGGGAAGTAGGGGGAGGGTACTACTAACCCTATCACGTATGCTCCTGAGTATCTAAGTGGGGTTAAGAAACACTTGAAGGTAGCATCTGGCAACTTCCAGAATATATTTGGAATAATTGTTCTAATGATACTTAGGTAATTGTTCTCTGGCCACTCTGAGCCATTGTCAAAGGAACCGTGTGAACACTTCTCCAGCTTAGTTATGCTGTTCACTTGAGTTTGTCTTTGAGCTGGGAGACTATGCTTGTTGGAATAGGTTATATATCCCATCTTCGCCTTAGAAACTCTTGGTCTTCCAATCCTCAGTCCTTCCTTCTATGTGACATTACATCTTTGGGGGAGAGAGATGCAAGTATCATTTTTTCAAGAAGGGGCATTCTCCCCCCTTTTGTTTGCTACTCTTTGTTCCTTTTGGGCCCGCCCCCCCCCCCCAACCAGGATAAATATAACTCTAGCTTTCACCCGGAAGTAAAAAGATTTTTCTTCAAATGTTTTAGCTTTTTCATATATCTGATGCTTAGTTGTGCCAGCCTACAATTAGATTCTAGTTTTTCCAGGAAATCATTTTTTCTGGTTCCTTTTGCAGGTGATTGAGCATGAACATCCAGTAAATAAGATTTCTTTCATTGCCCGTGATGTGACAGACAACCGGGCGTTCGGTTACGTGTGCGGAGCAGAAGGCCAGCATCAGTTTTTTGCCATAAAAACAGGACAACAGGTAAGCGCTAAGCTTTGAGGTATACCCAGGTCGGGACTTGTCCTCAGTGGAGCGCAGGAGTGTCTGTTACTCAATTAGAGAGCTTTCTAGAAACAACTGGAGATAAGAGGAAGAATAAACAAGGGTTCAAAGAATGACTATCTTCATTGGTCTAAGGAATCTTTTTTAAATGTTGTTGGGGAGTGTATGGCACACAGATTATTAGAGTGGGCTTTCTGATGAGGTCAGTACTGATTTTAGAATAATAGTGAATTGTTCCTAGAAGTGCCGAAGGAATTTGGAAGATTATCATGGTGTTTTTTCATTTTATCTAAGTACTCATTAACCCTGCTGTCTTTTACGGGGATGAGGGTGGTGGTGATATCCCACGAAACAGGGGAGGGTAGTAAGGAGCTTCAAGAGAAAGGAAGAAAACAGTGCTAATCAGAACTGATAGGAGACAAAGGAAAGAAAATCGTAAGATTAAAATACCAATAAATATGCTTTCTCTTACTTCAGGCTGAGCCCTTGGTCATTGATCTCAAAGACCTTTTTCAAGTGATCTATAATGTAAAGAAAAAGGAGGAAGAAAAGAAAAAGGCAAGTACTACTTAATACAGGATCTATTACACTTAAGTCAATATTCAGGACCATACTTGAACATTATGTAAACATATAGCTTATCTGGACAGTTGGCTTCTATGTGGCTTTCTGAAGTGTGCAAAGCAGAAAAATGTATTATCTGTTATTCCCCGTAGAGTAATGAATAGATGCTATCTTTAGGCACTTCTGATTTCCAGTCCCTGATGCCTGTCTTTTCCCCCTACAAGCTTCACATTGATTCTAAAGACTATACAAGACTATCAAGTTTAAGTCCAGTAACTCTATTCAAATCCAGTATTAATATGAAAAGGGCAGGGGAATGTAGGGCAGAAATAACATGCAAGAGTCTCTCTTGCTTATGCCTGTGAGCCCATTGGTATGTTTGTTCTTTGATTTAAATCCCTTTAGCTATAACTACTAAGATCGCTGAATTTGTGTCCTTTTTTTTTAGATGGAAGAAGCCAAAAATGCAGTGGAGGTAAAACTGCATCTCCTCTTCTTGTGAACTGTGTGTGTATGATGTGTAGAAGCCTTTGTTTGCTGCCTGCCCAGCATGCTTCCCTTCTGGCTAATCACTCTGTTCATGACCCTCTGGTCAGGGGAGTTGTACAGTTGAATGATCAATGCCAAAACTGTAACTGCTTAGCAAGCCAGCACACTAGGAAATTAAAACTGGCCAACTAAACCCATAACCATTTGCCATCTTTTCAGAACGGAAGCGAGGCCCTAATGACTCATGATGACCGAGCTAACAAACTGAAATTGGTATGTACGTGACCTTTTATGATTCTTACTTACATGATCATGGGTTTCACTTCCTGTAGATGTTGTAAATACAAAATCTGTGTGAAAATCCAATTGGAAGAACTATTTCCCTAAACATACGTACAACATTGATATCAATATACAGAGTAATCTTTTTAGTAAACAGATCTGAATCTAATCCAAATATTTTTAAAGAGTTCGGACCAGATGGATTTGTTTGGGTACCTGTCTACACTTCCTGACCTAAATAGCCTAATATCAAATCTGTATGAGTTAAATGAAAATCCAATTGTGACAGCTCGTTTCCTACACTTTTGTTTAGTTTAGGAAACAGTTTCGACAATGTACAAAGTAATCTTTTCGAGTAGACACATCTGAATCTAATCCAAAATACTTTTTTAAGGCTGTTGACCAGATGGATTTGTTTGGGGACATGTCTACACCTCCTGACCTAAATAGTGCAACAGTAAGTGTCTGTTTTTAAATTTGCAATGTAATGGAAATGACATCTATGACTCAGATTGGCAGTTAGCCAGAAATCTTGAGTATCTCATTGAAACTTGGAAGGTGACTGCTGATTTTTTTTTTTTTTTTGCATAAAGTGTAAATGGCTACTAGAACAAATTTGCATCTTAAGTCACCATGGGGACCTATCAGCACTAATTCAGCTATATTAATATTGCTCAGTTAAATCTAAGCAATAGGTCAGGCAATGTAGTCCTTCTTGGTGTTACTTAGGATCAGAAGGAGGAGCTGAATAATAATTTTTGGCATGAGCCTCCTTGGAGGAAATATACTTGTTAGATGCTTAATTGGAAAGCCTCCTGACCTCTCCATGTATTGTCTGTTCTTTCTCTTGTGATTTAGCATAAGTGTGGTGTGAAGTAAGACTTAAAATAAATATGAGACTCAGTTGTGTTTTAAAAGTTTCTCATGTTTTACAGGATGCTATAATGTATCAATCTTAATATCAATTGATTCACTAGAACTTTGTGAGCATAAAACAATATTTTTCTTTACAGATAAGGAAATAATAATTCAGAAAAAAAGCTCATTTACCTAAGAAAAAAGGTTCAAATGAAACACTAAAAGCCAAGTCTCAGAACTTTCAAAACAGACCTCAAGTGAAATTACCCATGTAATTTGAAGTGGCTTTTTACAACTTCTATTACTTATTTAACAGTTTCTTGAGTACGTTCTCTCTGCCAGGCACAGTGGTAGGACACACAATGTCAGTGACATCATGAAGTGTAGTATCTCGCAGAGAGGCCAACATTAAAACCAATTACAAAGCTTGTTAGTGGATGTTAATTATAGGGTATTTATCTAGTTTTAGAGGGTCAGATACTAGCTCTGAGTGAGTTTCTGGACTTGAACATGAACCAGACAAAAAGGGCAACACTGTCCAGCCAGGAATCTCTTATATCAGGGAGTCAGCAAGCAAGTCTATATGACCAAGAAGGTCATTGGAGTTAAAGCCACAGCAGGTGGAGGACTGGGAAAGTCTCACTGCCCCCTGAGTGCTGCAGAGAATGCCAGGCCTGTGAACGTTTACGTAAAACGCCCAAGCCCAGGAGATGAGAAGGGGCAGGGGCTTCCATGCTCTTCTCAGCCCTCAACCCTGTGGGGTTCACACTGTGTAACAGCATTGCAGAGGCCCTAGAAATCCTGCAACGGAGACGCTCCTGTAACGTCTAGTGTTCTTGCAAGCAGGCAGTGCTAAGACACTTGTCTACGGGACATTTCATTCTTCGCAATGTTTGTTTCCATTCTAAGGATAAACTTTTTGAAATACTAGCATAGAAGCCCCAAAAGGTCCATGCTAGCTCTGAAGTCCTTCTGATTCCTAGGCAACTTCACCCTTCATCCACTGGTAGCCCCCTTCCCAAAGTAAATTCGTGTCTGAATGACGCACTTTCTAAGTATAACTGACCTTCAAACAAGTGTATTGAAAGAGATCAAAGCACTGAGGCTACGAAGGAGAATTCCAGTGGGGTAGGCAAGGAAGCACTGACTGCTTCATCTACTTCTGTAACCTTCTAGAAGTTTCTGAAAAAGGAAATGAAAAGCAATGTGAGTAATCCCAAGTCTCATTGATATTGGACTTCATGCATTCTAAGAATCTTTGGTTTATAAAAATAAAATTCAAGTTTTAGTTGTACTAACAATAGATTAAAGGGATGAATACCATCAAAGCACATGGTATCTGACAGGTAAGAGAACCCTAACAGTGCTAATTATGAGCTGGCCAGACTTTGCTGGTGTGTTCTTACAGAGTGACTTTATATTCATAGGTCACAAAATAGATTTATCTCTACTTGATAAAACCAGCATGTTAAAAAATATTCAAATCTTGTCATAGTTGCACCAGTACAGATGAAGAGAGGAGGAAATCTAAATCACCTAGACTTTATTGGTCATGCCCTGCCCCTCCCCCAACATTTATACAGAACAGTTTTATGCATTTCAAATAAAACTCATGTTGCAAATTATGTAGCTTTCCTTGGGTTGTAATTTTTTTATTGTAAAACCACTTCTTCCATACCAGTCTCAAAAACTTAAAAAAAAAAAAAACAGGAGAAAGGGGGAAAAAAGACATATTCTAACTTGAAAATTTTGACCATTCAAAAGCACAGTTATCCTCACAAAATTTAAGGCATGGCTCCCCATCAGAGAGATTAACTCTGGTGCAGGGATGGGATCAGGGCAGTGTTATGTAAGTGAGACACCATGAATAATCTGAACTTGAGTGTGGTTAGGGTCAAAGTAAACTGGATCCCCTTGTGGGACATTTTGGAAGTTGAGCTCATAAAGCTTGCTTTAACCTAGGGAGCAGCAGGAGGCCCCAAAAGCTCTGGTTAGGGAAGTGCAGGACTTGGCAGGCTGGAGTGATAGCTGAGACCTCTACATGGACAAGAGCAAGGCCAGGCAACTCAGTCTTAAAAGCCTTGTGTCTGTACAGACACCTCTCGAGTTGCCTTCTGCCCCTCTTACGGGGGCTCCTTAAAAGCAGGGTTTGTATTCTACCTTCCTGGTGCCAGGGCTTGTCTCTCTCCGGTCCTCTGACGGTGGCTAAGTGGATGCAGTGTTGACGTCCAACAAAGAAGTCACGAAGCTCTGGATGGAGGTGGGGAGGAGGGGTGGTTAGGATGAGGGGGCTTGCATTTTTCAGTTGTAGTCTGTGAACTGGACTCTTAATCTCAAATTAACAGCAACCCTGCCCTGAGGAGAGCCTTATACATTTTGCTTATAGGGTGACTATTCAGAAGTCTAACATTGTGGCTCCTGTTGGGTGTCCTAAGAACTTCTTCCGAAGTATTTGAGAAGGAGAACCCTACCAGCTGTGAATACCCAACTGTTCTAACTGGAGGTGGCTCATAATAAAGCAATAAATATTGAAATCACAAGCTTTCGTAATATGCTTTCCCCTACCTTTTGATTGTTAAAGATCCCTACATTCAGAGATCTTCCAATCTATTTCTTTGATTCAAAAAATTATTTTTAATGACAAGCTCTTCTTCTGACAAATTCTTTTGGTTATAAAAAGAAAAGCTGGTTTTTAAAAATCGTGTCTTATACCTAGCACTAAAGCAAGCCAAAAGACAGAATACCACTTAGGTCGGATTTAGGGCCCAAACTTTTTAAAGATGTGCTTCTTTTCTCTTAAAACCAAAGAGGCTTATTCAGACCTCCTTTTGACTTTTCAGAATGTTCTATTCCCTTAAGGTTGCTCTTGTTTCAAGGATCAAACTATTTAGTTGTCTCTGCAGAGTGATGCTGGAATTCTAACTTCCATTGTATAGGTGTTTTTTATTGTTTATATTTTTCTACAGCTAGCATCGTTCAGTATTGAATGGATCAAAGTCAGTCAGGAGGAAAGTCCGTCCGCATGACAGCAGGTGGACTTTCACCCAGGGTGAATCCTAAATAGTTGTAAAGACAGGTCAGATTAACCAAATTTGCTGCTTTTATGCTGAGAAGGATGTCTTTTCTAACAACTGTGAGTCCAAATAATTATCGTACCAGAACATGATAAAGGATAGAATTTGTAGAGGAGTGCATTTGGTATGTCTTTCAGATGAACGCAAACCTGTATCACCACTTTATTCATAAATTAAAGATTAGATTATACATAAATTAAAGATGAATTAAAGAATAGTTGGATTTATCCACTAAATAGATGAGATTACTGTTACAACAAAGGTCCCTCTAACGTGAGAGGTTAATGTGATGTGTTACATTAGATTAGATCACTATTTTGAGTATCACTTTCTCAGAAAGGTTTAGACCAACGGGTGTGTCCAGAGGAGAGACTAGGACGATGAGGATGAGCGATCTAACTGGGCTAGCACTTTCGAAAAGATCCTTAAAGATTTTAAAAGGCGTATGTGACCGTCGGTGATCTGAGAGGAAAATTCCACCCCCAAAAGGGAAGACCAATTACAGGGAGATATATTGGACCTTAAACTTGATGACAGCCAGAACTGTAAAATATGAATGCATTAGCCAATAAATGTGCTCGTTTAGAGAGGTGAGGTTCTGTCCCCAGGGGGTCCAACAGAAGGGACCGCATCACGTAGGAAGTGGTCTAGGCTTTGGAGATTTTGTCTTCCTTTCAAGCCTTGCAAACCTAGATAGTCACTTGGAGCCACTCACAGTCTTTCAAAGACAAGAACTGAAACAAGGATGATGGTGAACTCAGCCAATCTTAAGGCTGAGCGGTGACATGAGTAAAGTAAACAACTTTCATCCAGTAAGATTTCACCTACTAAGGGGCCTATGAAGTTGAGATGTCCAGAAAAGGACATGGGATGGGGGAGGGGCAGGGAGGACCTATTCAACCAGTAAATGCGCTCACAGAGGTGGCAGGAAGAGGTCATGGTCAACCAGTTAGCCAAGATCAAAAAAAAAAAAAAAAAATCTAATGGGAAATTTGATACTTCTGGTCACTTTACGTAGCTTTCTCATTTGAAGTCACAAAATGGACTAACACTTCCTTTTTTTTCTTTTCTTTCCAAATGTGATAGGAAAGCAAAGATATCCTGTTAGTGGATCTAAACTCTGAAATCAACACCAATCAGAATTCTTTAAGAGAAAATTCATTCTTAACAAACGGCATCACCTCCTCCTCTCTTCCTCGACCAAAGCCTCAGGCACCTTTCTTGCCCGAAAATGCCTTTTCTGCCAATCTCAATTTCTTTCCCACCCCTAATCCTGATCCTTTCCGCGATGATCCTTTTGCACAACAAGACCAATCGCCACCCTCTTCGTTTGATTCTCTCAAACCTCCAGATCAGAAGACAGAGGATTTGAGTGGCTTGTCTACTCCCCTGAGTAATGGGCCCCTGAATGGGGATGCTGATTACTTTGGTCAGCAGTTTGACCAAATCTCTAACCGGACTGGCAAACAGGAAGCTCAGGCAGACCCATGGCCCCTGTCAAGTCCACAGACACAGACACAGCCAGCAGTGAGAACTCAGAACGGGGTATCTGAAAGAGACCAGAACGGCTTCCATGTCAAATCCTCCCTGAACCCTTTTGTGGGAAGCCCTCCCAAAGGACTGCCCGTACCAAATGGCATAAAGCAGGACTTGGAAAGCCCTGTGCAGTCCTCAGCACATGACTCCATAGCCATTATCCCACCTCCACAAAGTACCAAACCGGGAAGAGGCAGAAGGACTGCTAAGGTGAATGATCTTCTCTGCATGTCCGTTGGCAGATTGCATGTGCGGTATCAAAGGGTGGCAGGATGTGGCTGTCTTCCCTGCTGCTGCTGCTTCCTGTGTGGCTGTAGAGTAGAAGGTGGGGCGAGGCCCCTGCCCTTCAGGAATCCCGTCCTCTAATCACCGCCCTGTGGAAGCTTCTCACCCGGCAGCGTTTGTGACCCCTGCTTTCTGTCCGCATGTCTTGTCTCTTCGTATTAACTAAACACAAGTTTGTTTGTTTTTTTTTTCATTTTTAATGCTGCTATGCTTCTGTACCACCGGTAAGTTTGACGGTCACACTGGGAGCGGAGGGCAAGGGTCCTTGTGATCCCCTTCATACCCTCCCACACTAACCCACGCCCCGCACACACCCCTCCTGTCACATTCATGTCCCAAGTGGTGCTGTGGAATTCTTGAGTTTGTCTCCTGTGTGAAAACTTGACTGACTAATCCATTCTCTTAAAAGAACCATGTATTTACTGTTACTGTTTCACTCAAAAGCAATTTAAAATGCGGTTTCCGGATGCTTTTTTAAATCTCGTTGGAATAGGTAGGCTGGCCTAACAATGAGACCGCTGTGTCAATTTTATGGATTCAAATCCCCTAGCATGATCGAAAATATTTCAGCTACTTATTTACAGTTGTCCCTTCTTTCCCAGCTTCAAGCTTTGAGCGGATAAGGAGACCAGACAGATACAAACGTGTAAAATAAGTAAATTAGATTTCCCTTTGAGAGTCCAAAATCCAACATTCTGCCTATTGCAGAGATCCTTGTCTTGCTTGGTTGGTTGGCTGGTTGGCTTTTTGCAGAAGTCTATCAGTAATCGGAAACAGTTTCCCTCTGTGCGGTTCCCCAATCGGAAGGACAGAGTAGGAGACGGAATAAGGCTGCATTTCTCTGCCCCCCACCCCAGTAACCCCTCTCGACCCCCCTCCGCCCTGCCAGTCTCCAGCGAATGACTTGCTGACGTCAGACATCTTTGCTCCTCCTGACTCGGAAGCTCCAGGCCAGGCATCACCCACCGGACAACCTGCAACCCCGCAGGCCAGCCCTCTGGATCTCTTCAAAACCAGCGCCTCTGCCCCCGTTGGGCCCCTCGCAGGTCTGGGTAAGTACCCGAGAGGGAGTCCGGCTTGGCTCCGTGACTTTCACTACTAGGGCGATCGTGCGTAGGGCGAAGGCACAGCATATCCACAGAGGTTTCAGGGACAGGAAATTTAGCAATCTAGGGAACCTTTCTCCTACTTTTACTTCCCTACCATCCCAGCCGCATTTGGTGCCCTTGACTTGTAGATGAAATCCATCTCCTTGAGCTGGCATGTGAGAAGAAATCTGTTCTCAATGGGGCGCTTATTTGAACCAACAGGTAGCAGCTTACTGAAGACAATTACAAAGGAGTCTGAAGCTCAGCCCAGCTTTATGAGAGAAATGGGGCTGAGATGACGGAGTCTTAACTGTCGTCTTTATTGGAAAAGTAACAACATGTATGTCTTCCGTATAAGTTGCTGTTACCAGATCAAAGCCCTGGTCCCTATTAAACTGATACCCTACTGGAAGGTATATTGGACCGCAAGAGGGGTCTGATTGAAGTCTGAAGCAAGTGTAAGTCATAGAATGAAAGTCCTAGGTTCTAAGCCCAGCTCTGTCGCTAGGCCTCAGGTGGGTGTAGGACAAGCGCATATCCTATCAGTCTCTGCGTATGCGAGCTGTAGCAGTTCCTTGCCAATATTTTGCCTAGCTGAGCGTCTTAATAGGGTAAGAAGACAAATGCTAGAAACCTGAAGTTGAAAAGAGCGCAGAGATCAGGGAAGAGGTGGGATTTTTATCAGAGAACTAGGATGTGCTGGTGCTGTCATTCATAAAAGTGTCCTTAGCTCACGTGAGCCACGGAGCCACTCCGTGGCAGATGCCGGGCAGGGTCACCTGGTTGAGGGCTGGCCCTGCTGCTCCTCGCCCACAGCCTCCTGGTCTTTCCTGCCCCTGTGGTACAGTCTTCAGAAACCTCGACAGTAGCCCTTGCCATCCTGCTGGGGATTCTCTTCGTATTTCTGCTTCTTGGCACAACTATGAGCTCCAAGTTGACTGCAACCTGGGAGTGGGTGGAGAGGGGCTTTCTTCCTCGTTTTGTAAAATTTGATCAGGGACCTTCCTCTGCCTCCCGCAGAGTCAGTCAGCAGGACCCTGTTTCATTGTTTTCTCTGCTTTCCTGCAAAGGAACGCACTGCGGTTCTGTCCTATTGCATCTGTCTAAGCATATCTGGAGTCGGGTGTAGCAAAAGGACAGTTGTTATCCAACCGCTCAACGGCTGAAACCCATGTGGGGCTGAGAAGCCAACGTGTCCCAGGGCTCTGCTTGCATTTGTACCGTCCAGAGACTCTCCCTGAGCTCTTTGTGTCTTCTGGGGGCTTCCCCTTTCTGCTTTGCTCTTTTCCTGGTATCCCCAAGTAGAGCTGGTTCATGCTTTTCCTTGCAGAAGAAAAGGGAGCTTGCAGGCAGTGCCTGCGGCCAGATCACATCCCAGAGCTTTGTAGTCTAATATCATGCCCTGAAGAATTTTTACAGCCAATATTTAACAAGTCAGCCTGGAAATACAGCTGGACCCTATAACCGTTAATTTATTCAGACGAAGTGAAGCTTTTTGGCTAGGTGCCCCTGCGGAGGCCTCGGGGTATACAACTGCAGAATACTGATGATTCTTCCAAGTGGAGACCTGGGTCTCAAACTGAGCTCTACAGTGTAGCCCCTGTCCACTCGCAGGGATCCTCAGCCAAACCCTGGAAGGTTGCAGGTCTGGCTTCAGCTGAACCCAGCTGGAGGACTCTCCCCTCTGGAGAGCTGGGGGTGGGGAGACGGTGGGGAGACGGTGGGGAGAGGGGACTACAGAAAGCTGAGCCTTCAGCTTTGACGAGCTACCCCGTGTTTTTACCTAGCATCAGAAGGAAATAAAATTAACTTTTTTTTCCACTAAAACTCTCCTTTTTTTTTTTTTTTAACCTCTTGCCTCTATCTTTTCCAGGGGCCTTAGATACATATCTTGGGAACACAACACATGGAATCTGGTAGATGGGAATGAAGGCTGGCATAAGTACACACCGGGAAAGCCTTCATTTCTTGGCTTATTCAGTATCTTTCTCTTTCACCATCACTCCTGCTGACACCATCTATGACTAAGGCCATACATTTCCCTAAGGGAAGGCAAGCCATCCAACATGGAATCTGATAACATTCTACCCAATTGGACCATCCAACTGGTGTAAATTATTAGTGAGCGACTCTGGGTTCAGTTCACGAAATTTAAATGAATCCGTTTGAAAATGCTAGAAATAACTTTGTTCAAGATCAACTCACTTTTAGAAGCCCGTATTATGCAATCTAAGAGAAATTTCCCTTTGATTAGTTATGCAAAGAGTATGTATATGCTTTAGTGTAAATGACATCTGATACTGCATCTGTAAAACAAATATTCGAATTAACAGTCCATTGAAAACAAATAGTCCTGCCTCTCGGTGCCAAAGAGGCAGAGCAGGAGGATAGGCTGCTGGGTTAGGAGCCAGCGCGCCTGAGTTTTAGTCTGCACTGTCACGGACTGACTTTCCCGAGTTGAGTCATTAATACCCCCGTACCCAGTTCCCTTACCTCAAAAGTAAGCATGTTAATTTAGTAAGAGGACCTTTCCTGAAACCCGCTGTTCTCCGTGAGCACGCCACGTGCACGCATGGCCAGATGGCTGGTGTCCGTGTTGATGCAGACTTACTCAACACCGATCTCTAATGCTGGGGAAATTCGAGGTGCAGCACCCCGCTACAGCAGCCCCTGCATACCATTTTCCAAACATTTCTCACTTTGGGAACAAAAACATTCCTCACTCAAGTTCAAGGGCCTCAGTTTGGTTAGAAAGTTTTCATGATGGAAGAATGCTCAGCTCCGAAGCTCAGAGCAAGTAGGCTTTGAGAGCGCAGCATCATCTGTGAATCGGTCTGGGGCCGAATGTGGGTTTTCTGTTAGTGGTGACCATGTAACCAGGTCACTGACACACGCGGGAAGAGGCAGGGGAGAAAACGCCCTACAGCTTCAAACCAGATGGGGGCGATGAGCACCTCCAGAAGAGGGTGTTGAACATGGATTCAACTCTGGATAAAATCCAGAGACGGATTTTAGTGGTTTTGGCAATTCCTAGTCCATGTGGCTGGGAGGCAGGCCACGGAGTGAGTCCCCCTTTGAGATCAGATCCCTAGGCCGTTAGTTTCCTCGGGAGCTTTTCCTGCTCTCGGTGTCTCTTCTCCCTCCCCTCCTCTTTGCTCTGGTCTAACTCCTGGCAAAGCTTTGTGAGGGACACATGCAGGGAGCACTTTTACTTGAAGTCGCTCTCCCAGGATAACCAACCTTCCCTCGTGTTTGTACTGTCTTGGCCCCAACCAAATGCTTTGATCCTTTTATATAACTCCATCCACCTTGGCCGCATTTAAAAGCAAGGCAACTTTGAAAGGGTTTCTTGAGGATGCAAGCACCCTTAGGCCTTGAGGCCGAAGGCACAGGCATGCTAGCTGGTTTCCATAAGGAGACAGGAGACAGCCGCCAGATGAGAAGATGTAATTAGTGACTCGGATGCCCTGTGGAGTATCTTGATGAATCGCTTCGTAATCATCCTGGTTTGTGTATGTAGGGGTTCTCATACAACAAATAAGTTGATCAGATTGACAGGCTCTGTTCTAGCTGCATAAAATGCATCAGTGTCTGTATAACAAGGGCTCATTTTTTCATGACTGGATACTTAAGGTAGAAAAAAAGGGGCTTCAAAATTGCTCTGGCTCGTGTGGCTCAGTGGATTGAGAGCTACCCTGCAAACCACAGGGTCACCTGTTCAATTCCCAGCCTAGGGTACCTGCTGTGGTTGTGTGGCAGATCCCCAGTAGGTGGCGCACAAGAGGCAACCACACACTGAAGTTTCTCTCCTCTTTTGCCCACCCTTCCCCGGTGTCTAAAAATAAATAAAGTCCTTTTAAAAAAATTTAAAAATATATACTCTGCAATTGGGTGCTAGCAGTACTAGATGAGCTAGTTAATCTTCAGGTGATTTCATTTCTCAGAGTTGATTGTCCACAGCCGACTCAAGGCTGAAAGAAGGCATTTGCCCCATAGATGCCTTTTATAAAGATAAATGCTTCCCAGAGTCGTGCTTTCTGAAACTGAACATCCTCTTCAAGACTGTCTCCTGATCAGCCCTTTCTCTCACTTCCTTCAGGTGGGGTTCAGATGACACCCCCTCAGGCAGGACCCTGGAGCCCAGCATCTTTAGTGTTCAATCAGTCCACCTCGGTGGTCCCAGGAGCCCTGGTGGGCGGCCAGCCTTCGGGATTCAGTGCACCAATGGTTTTTACCACAAGCCCAGCTGTGGCAGGTTGGAGCCAGCCTTCATCCTTTGCAGCCTCAACTGCCCCTCCGGCCCCTGTTGTTTGGGGCCCATCAGCATCTGTGCCACCCAATACCTGGTCACCGGCAAGCCCTTTGGGAAACCCTTTCCAGAGCAATATTTTCCCAGCTCCTGCCGTATCTGCCCAGCCCCCGTCCATGCTCTCCTCTCTCCTGGCCACTCCTCCTCAACCACCTCCCCGAACTGGCCCTCCCAGGGACCTCTCCACTGATGCCTTCGTTGCCTTGGACCCACTTGGGGATAAGGAAGTCAAGGAAGTGAAAGCAATGTTTAAGGACTTGCAGCTGCGGCAGCCTCCTGTTGTCCCCGCAAGGAAGGGAGACCCGACCCCTTCTGGGACCTCAAGTGCCTTCTCCAGTTACTTCACCAGCAAAGTGGGCATTCCTCAGGAGAATGCAGACCACGATGACTTCGAGGCTAATCAGCTGTTGAAAAAGATCAATGGTAAGCTGCCCGCTTCTCTGTGCACTATACCAACCAGTATTTCCACCGCTGTCACATGGGCCCGCAGAGTCCCTCAGAAGAACTCTCTCCCACCCACCAACAGCCTTACTCTTGCGTCAACTTAACCATTTACCTTATGAAGCCAACTATTTCCCTTAGTTCTTTCTAAGGTCTGGCCCAATGCTGCCCTCTTGCGACAAATCTTAGAAGAGCTGCCAAGAGCTACTGAAATTCAGTGGGGTCAAGGCACCCCGGAGGGCTGTGTGACAAAGTCCCAACCACACCCCATGGCCTTCAGGGAGGGAATGCTGAACCTCTTCCACTTCCAGCAAATCGTTATGCATTGGCATTCTCTTCTGAGAAGGGAGGAATTTTCCTGTGATCTTTAGCAGTCCTAGCATACTTTTGGTGGTGATTTTCGTGCCATTGGTGTAAATTTCAAAAGTGTAGAACTTAACTTGCTAAGACAAGCCTGACTGGGGACTTGTGCCTGTGTTCGGGGAAAGTTTGTCTACTGACTCCTCGGGTTTCTCACCTTTTAGAACCACCAAAGCCAGTTCCGAGACAAGGCGCCCTGCTGGTTACCAAATCTTCTGACAATGCATCTGAGAATCCTTTCTCTAAAACTTCTTTCAGTTCCTCACAAGCCTCTGTAAGTATCGACTGATACAAGCGGTTCCAGCAAATACGCCACGTAAAGCCACTGCCTCCTCAGGGAGCCTTGCTTGTAGGTGTAATAACTCTCTGACAGGAAAGGACATTTGAAGAAGATTTGTCGCTGAGAACCAGCACAGCGTAAACATCCACTCAGACTGGGGGAAGATTATTTTTGTAGGGATTACTATTCGGAACGTGGGAAATGAGTATTGTACAGAAAACACCCTTTGTATCTCACTGAACCTGGCTCCTAAAAGCATTCTGGGAGAAAATCAAACTGAAATACAACCTTCAAAAAAAAAAAAAAAATCTTTCAGATTTAAGTTCCTGATTTCCCACCCATGATTCTGTAGCTCATAAAATTAATACTTCCCATTCTGGGGGGTGGGGAGCGGGCAAATATAATTTACTTAAACCTTGGCTTTGATGTAAATAATAAATATATATCAGCAGGTACAAGCTGGCAAACAGGAATCATTGTAGACCCTTCTGTTACCTAAGTGATCTTTAAAGAAATTAGAGAAGTCTTCACATAGGTTTTTTTATTTTTCTTATTAATTACTATATTTATACCTGCTGACTGGGTGGTTGTTTCTCCATAGATGGCTTCTCCTCAGCCTGCAGCTCCTGATGCATACAGGGATCCTTTTGGAAGTCCTTTTGCCTAACTTCTGTAAGTAGAGTGGCGTAGGGGGAGAGGGTGAGGGTGAAATTTTCATTTTAGCAGTGGGGAGAGGTTACATCTAGGTCATTTGGAAGTAATAGACATGGAAATCTACACTTAGCTACTTTGATAGTGGCTATTGGGCACTTAGGAATAGAATCCTTGTCTATATCAAAAACAGTAACATGCCCATAGGCACATGGATTTCTGTCACATCCTAGGTTTTTGATATTTCAGTTCTGTACAGAGATAAAGTGCAAAATAACGTAGTAGCTTTCTAGTTTGTTTGTTTGGTGTTTTACCTTCCTGTTTAAGTGATTGCAAAGCATCCTGGTACTTATTTGCTTCCGATAGAAGGTTCAAAATCTGTGGACTTTCTGAAGCCACCAAACAGGTCAGATAAACAGATAATGGTCACACCACTTCTGCCTCCCAAATCAGTACTCATTTCTTTGTGGAGGCCTTCAGAATGAGTGTGAAGTTGTCTGACGACATTAAATCCCAAAGTGGTGACAGCTGCTGATACCTCCTTCAAAAGCAGTGTCAAGTGCACACAAGTTGGCAGGTTGATTCTTCTCGCCAGTAGGTTTCATCCGAAGTAAGTTATTGGTGTGATCAGCTGAGACCGAGGCTCTGGGAGGACTCAGCATGACCCTTTCTTTCTCAACAGTGAGTGAAAGCAACTTGGAGTGAAGCTAAAAGAGTGAAGTTAGTGGAGGAAAGGAGGCTTCTCTGCATTTTAGAGGAGGTGGAGCATAGCTGGTCGGGGAGAGCCATAGGAAGCATGAAAAGAACCCAAGCCCACTTATTTCTTCAGTCTTGCCCCATCCAAGCAGACTTCAACTCCATGTCTTAACCCAAAATTGAACTGCTTTAAATAGATAAATGTCTTCAATCTGACAGCAATAAGACTGACTTTATTTGCAATTTGGATCATCTACCTTCAATCCATTTCTACAATTACAGTGTTTCTTCAAGTGTGTTTTCATGAAATCCACTTCAGAGAACTGGGTGAGATTACTGAAAAGGCAAAACTCCAGGACCCTACCCCAGCCCTCAAATATCCCCATCTGGTGCTGAGGAGGAAAGATTGGTCTCTAACGAGCGTCCTGGTGATTTCTAATGCTGATGAGCCAGCGGGCTGTGCCTTGGTGCTGGAAGTCATGGTGGAGACTCGTTCTCACCCTCCGCTCTAGGGGAGACAAATAGAAAATTATAAACAACACTCACAGTGGTTGCACTAAATTGAATTGACTGGAGTTCTCAGGTCATGAAGAAAAGATAATCTTGGCCACCCTGCTATATTTATAGACTGGGAGGGGGGCTATCACGAGAGAAAATAGCCCACATTATTGATCACTTGGGGTCATCCCTTTATTACAGGTTCTGTTTATTATCTTATTTAATCCTCTTGCATCAGCCCAAGGAGATACCATCACTGACATTTTAAACAATGATGTGATATTTATTTTATTGATATTCAATCCAAAAATTCTAACCACAGGTTTGCTGTTGCTGTTGTTGTTCTCCGTACTTCTCTAGGAACCAGGCCACCTGACTATCCAGAGGAGCAAAAGGATGGCCAGACACAGTGGATAGCCAGACAAGCCCTGACCTCTGCCCTTGTTCCAGCTTTGATATATTATCCGTTGCCTTATTTCTTGCTGCCTCTTCCACGTGTAAAATGCCTCTCACTTGTTGTTTAGGTTAAAGCTAAACCGAATCTATGGCTTTAAATAAATTAAGAACCTGAACTCTCTAGCTGAAGTGTAAATGAAGTAGTTTCCCTACTTGATCCCTTGCCTATTGTGTCCCTCACCTTCTAGAACATTCTGCTATGTACCCTCTGGTTGAGCGACGCAGCCACCACAACCCCTCAGATCAGACCGCTTCGAATACATTTTAAAATCCTCACTGTTCACAGTTGTGCGGGGGTTTCGTTTCAGAGCATAAAACCCAAACGCAGTAGAGCAAGGCGCCTTCTTAAGTCTTGCTCAGACCATCACTTCCAGAGAATTTTCCAAGTTAAATTGAAGCAAGCGCAACTTCTCCCTAGACGTGTTGGAGCCCGATGCACCCAAGAACCTTTTTAAAGATGGCATTTCTGCTATTTCTGAAGACCATTTGTTTTTTCTCAAGGGCAAGCTTGTCCTCTTTCCAATCTGCTAGCTCTTGCCATTGAGGGAAAAGCATTACTTGTCTCTCCTCTCCTTTTCCTTCTGATTCTCTTGCCCATCAGTCTTGCTCCCGGGTTCATACACTATTACCTCCCTTTCACAAGAAATGGAGTTTTATGGGACAAAAGTTCCAATGATTCACAGACCTGAACCCTCACCACCTTTTCAGTAATTTCTAATCCCAGTAATTAGAACCGCAAATGGGACAGCCTTTATCCTTTCTGTGGAATAAGGGGCCATCCTCTTGAGCTGAAGTCCCTGAAGAGCAGTTAACGTGGAAGAAAACCTGAACTCAACTCAGCAGTGGAGGACAACACATCACAAAGATGAATGTGATTGTGCCAGACATATAAGGTGCTTATTTGGGGTCATGTGAGACCTTTATCAAGTAATGGGAAAACTTTTCTTGAAGTCTCAATCTCATGGCTAGTTAGAAGATAAATAGGAAAAAATGGCAAACAATTATTTGCTCTTATTACTAAAAGCCTAATGTCTGTAATATTTTCCTCCTCATAACCTTGGACAATTCCCCAGTTTGTGTTCGATCCTATTGTTAGCACAGTTCTGAAGGGTTTGTTCTTGCCAAAATGAGTTTTGTTTGTTTATGTTGGATTTTTAATGTTGTCTCTTGACTCCTAATGCTCAGGTTCTGGTGGGTGTTAGTCGACCACGTACAATGTAACCTTTAGATAAAAACGAGGTTGATGGCTCAGGATCTAAATAAGATGGTGGCTTCATGAACCTCTATTAATTAGCCCCAAGTCGTCCAAGCTGAAGTCCTGTGGTTTTCTGTTTAATGGTAGTGAAATAGCTCATTGTGTTTGGCATAATTTTCCATCTGGCTTCCTATTCAGTCATTACAAATGCAGACTTGAAATAGTATTTTACATGTCCAAATACCTAAGTGTACTCAACTGGAGACAATTATTTCCAGGTAGCTGAATTTTTGAAAGTAGAAAAAATTTTTCAAGTGATGATCAGCCACTCAGTTGTTTTATACATACTTGTTTACTTGTGCACTTTTCTGTATGCAAATAAAGCTATAAATTTACTCATTTCAATAAACTGGAATGGCAGAATCTCATGTGTTTCTATCAGTTTATTCTACCATTCGACCTCTGTTGTTTTGTGTTGATGTATTAGGGTCAAGGTGTAAAATATACCCATCTAAGGTGAGTAAAAGTTATAATACATTGTGGATTGTCACAAAGATGAAGAGAAAATGGACACCCATGAAATAGGACCATGAGTAAATTACTGGGTGACATCTTTCAATTTTCCCCTCTCAAACTTATATACCCCCTTCCTGGGAGTTTAATGGGAGTCCAGTGGATTAGCTCTGCTCCAAAACAACTTCGACAAATGTCTGGAACAAAAATCACTCAGTAGAGAACTCTTGACTCACACCTTTTACCCTTCACCTACTCTTGTTCTTGTTTGACCTCACCAAGACACAACGGCGGACTGGCCCAGGCTGGTGCAGGCCATTCAGGGGAACCTCTGTGTGAGGTGGGCTGGCTGATGACGAGCAGCCATCTTTAGCAGTAGGACACTCTTTTTTAAAAATTTTATTTATTGATTTGAGAGAGGGGGAAGGGAAAAGAGGGAGAGGGAGAGAGAGATATCAGATATCTTATTTATCTTATAAATAAGATTGTTCCGCTTATTTATGCATTCATTGGTTGATTCTTTGATGTTCCCTGGCTGGGAATCAAACCCACAATCTTGGCATATTAGGACTTTGCTCTAACCAGTTGAGCTACCCAACTAGGGCTTGGCAGTAAGACACTTTGTTTAACTCTCCCCTGTATAAAAGTTTAAGGCTCTCATTCTTTTCAGGAAGACCTAGGTGTATGAGGAAGTTGACCCCAAGAAGTCTTAGTGTTAGACTTGACTTCTCTACGAATAAGACAAACTTGGCATGGGTGTGTTGGGGCAAGGGGGTCATTGATTGGTGTTTACTGTTTGAGGATGTTCAATATTTACTGCCTTACCTTCCCCCTCACCTTAAGTAACACCTGGTATCTTTCTGACAATGAGTAGAACGTAGAGAAACACACTCCACACAAAAGCAGCTTCCAGAGAGCCACAGATGGAGAAGGCTGCTGATAAGCACGTGTTACACAAATTATCTGGTTTATCCAGATGCTCTGCACTGTATCTAACGCACTGCGCCCGTGTGCCATTTCCAGGTGGCTGAATCTGTAAGATCTTGCCAGAGGTGAACCCTTGCACATGTGTACAAGGAGAGGACATTCACCCAGCAGCAGGAACTACTCCTCACCAAGCAGAGGAATGTGTTTACTGAAGTGTCCGAGCAAAGAGGAAACAGACCTCTTCCTCACGGTCTCTTTAGTCACAGGTGCTACTCACACCTGTGTGCCAGAAGCTGAGTGTTCACGGTAACACTATCCTCCCTGGAAAAGGGTTCCAGTTTGGCATCAGAGAGATCTAAGCTAAAGCTGACCCTGAACAGTCAGCATGCCCCTATTTCTCACATGAAGGTGATACAAAGAGAGAAGATATCAATCTTCTCAAGATAACCTTGCATTTGTGAAGTGCTTTCCCAGTTACATGACGTAACTGCATCCGGTAGCTATCATCACCCTGTGAGGCAGGAGCTGCTTCTGTTCCAAAGCATCCGAAAAGCGAAGTTGTGCTTTAACGCGGCTGCGACCCGCTCCAACTCTTGAGTGAGTGGTTTCCGTGGCATTCTATTGTAGAACTGTGTGTTGTGGTAGGAAGACCTTTTCAGTCAGTGATTTCAATTCCTCCATCACAATGTGAGCTGTGTGTCTCAAGAAAGCTGATCAGAGCCCAGGTCTGTGCCTTTCCTGCACTCAGAGCAGGGAGGGGAGCACACAGAGCACGCAGGTAATTCAGGAGTTGACTGACCCTGAAATAAGCCACTGAGTGAGGACTCCGACCCCGATTCCCGGAATAGGATCAATACAAAGTCTTCCAGCGAAAGAGGGGAGCTTCCCAAAAGTCCCTGGCAAATATTTAAGCTGTTACCATTGGATTCCTGCTGGGAAAGGTTTTAACTAATTCCCTTCCATTAGAAATAACTAAGACCCCCTCCCGTTCTAAGCTGATCTGTCCAACACGGACACACACAGGGCTGTGTACTGGCCGCAGCCCGTTCACACGCCCTGGTTACTGCCATGCTGGTAGGTAAGGACCAGCCACGTGTCAGCTCCCCCAGTGAGGGACTGAGGCCTTATACGCCCTCCATGCTCTGGAATTGTGCGCTTAATTACTAACCCTCTCCCATGTGCTGAAATCATCCGACTGCCAGTCTCTGGGAAGATAGCAGTATGGGGTCCTCAGTGGCAAGGAAACGGGACTTCTGCGGTGACCAGAGATGAGGTGGTTATAAAGGGAAAAAAAAATAAATCCCTGATTCGGAAAGTTTTCATGGCAAGTTTTCCTCATGATGCTAGTCCTGAAGTTTTCTGTTGTTTCTCTTTTCATCTGGTTAATGTCAATCGCTATTATTTTACCTTAACGGTAAAAAAAAAAAAACGGGGGGGGGTGGGCAATTATTGTCATTCTAAAAGTCGCCTGGTGACCTGACCGGGCAGAAGCTCAGCTGTGGGTGTTTCTGAGGTGTGTCCGAAGCTGCCTCCACCTGGTACCTACTCACACAGATTGATCAGCACAGAACCTTTTGTTCAGAACAGGGGAGCTAACGGACAGGGCTGAGACAGAGGATGGCAGGGTGGATACGACATTTGCCTCCCCGCCTCCCTCACGGAAAGACTGGTTTAGAGCCTCGAGGGTGGAAACGATGAGGCTAGAAGCTGGAGTTGTTTTTTCTTACCAAAGATCCTGGGCTGGCAATTCACAAACCACAAGCCCAGTAGTGAAAATGGACCATAGTAACGGAAAGGCTCATAGTGGCTAGAATTAGTCAGGGGAGTGAGGCAACAGATCGTCGATGTTTCTCTCTCACCTCGATGTTCTCTCCCTCTCTTCCTCCCTCCCTTCCCCTCTCTCTAAACACAAATAAATAAAATCACTTAAAGACATCTAGATTAATGTCTGCTGGTTTGGGCTCAATGAGGCCCTCAAGGACATAGTTTCTCCTAGCTTCTCATTCCAACCTTTGTAGCCCTTTGGCTTTCTGCTCTGGTGTTTATTGCCTCATAGTCACAAAATGGCTGCATAGCTCCAAACATGATGTTAATGTTCAAGGAGGGCGGAAAGGGAAAAGACAACACAATTCAATGTCTTCTCCTTGTACTGGGCATTTAGTTTTTCGTGAGGGTTCCCTGTAGACTCCCAATGTCTCATGGTCACTGCCAGGTGCAAGGGAGGCTGGGAAATCAAGCTTAAAGTTTTACCAACTTCTATAGTGAAGGTACTTACGGAAGAGGCGTGGGTGGCTAGATAATTTGTGAGGCCTAGGGCAAAATAAAAACCCATTGTTCAAAAAGCAGGAAAAGAGCAGCATTAAGGACGTTAAAGTATGAACTTCCTTTCTTCTTTCTGCAGTCTCTTTCATATCATGATGTATTTTACCTGCTATTTAATGTTCCGAATCAAAAAAAAATTAAAATGTGAGGTATTCACATGAATTTTACCCCTCACCTTGAACTCGTAAGTGGAATCACTGGCATTCCACAATTTGCATTTCCTAATTCCCGCATTCATGGGAATGTCATTCCAACCAGACTAGCAGAAACTGCGCAAAACTACCTCCGCTGCGTTCAGTCCACTTCCTGACTCATGCACCTTCCATAGTGCACGCTCCTTTACTGATGAATAAAGAAAGGTGGGGGAAGGGAGTAATGGGTTTCTCTAGCCTTTCCTTTTCTCCTATGTCATTATATTCAGCTTAAGTAGCTAGCTAGCGCAGGAAAGTAACATTAGTAAAAAGACAGGACAGTGTTTCCTGGCCATTTGTGTTTCTTTTTGCGTGGAAGCGAGTTCTAGTTCAAAGGAGCAGTGTGACTCTCAGAGCTGTCGCATCCTCAGTCACAGACACGAGACACTCACCTTATATTCATCCACTTTTGCTTGGAGTTACAGAACTTCCACACATCGCGGGTTCACCTGAATTTTGTGTTTCTGGGGCAACGTAAACACTTGTGTACAAATGGGGTGACATTTCCCATGGGTATTTCCTCTGTTCGTGGGCATGCTTCTTTTTTCCATCAGACTTTGCTTTCAAAACAAAAGTTCAAACCTAAAATTAAGAGTTTCAAGATGGCAACCGTAGAACATTCGACCAGGATGCGGCCCTTCTGCACACCGAGCCCCGTGCGCTGGGCAGACAGCATGCCCACGAAGCCAGCCTTGGCCAGACGCCTTCGGGAATGGGTGCTGAGTCGGTCAACGTGGCTCCCACACGCCCAGATGATAGCTGCTGCTGCTGTTGTTTTTTCTTTTTTTTTTTTTAGCAGTATCTAGTAAGTTTTTAACGCACAAACTCTTCACTCAATAATTCACTTAAAAATTCACCCTGAAGAATTCTCACACAGCAGATACATGTATGAACATGATTCTTAGGGACTGGTTAGAAAATTCTGGGCAGCTATTCGATTTGCTACCATCATTCAATAGCAGATTGTGCAGCTAGTGAAAAGTGAATTCCTATATCGTCATTGAAATACATCCACAATAGACTGTTAAGTGAAAGAGAAAAAGATTCAGAATAGTGCATTGTGTTCATTAAGCATATTATATGGTGCATGTAGATATGTTGTTAACTATGGTTATAATTTTACATCAAAATTTCAATTTCTATATTGTACTCTATTATCTATTACTTACAGGCTTTATAATTATATCTTATTTAAATATGCTAGTATTCAAGCTTACATTTTTAAGCAAAAAGATAAAATTTATTTTTAAATAGGACCCTCTTCCTTACTCACTTGGTGAACAGGCGGTCATTAGATACGGCCGAGGACTTACAATGAGTACAGCTCACCCATTCCGCAGTTTCCGGAAATGCTGGTCAACAGGACCCATAGTAGCCAGCCTTCAAGACAACTTACATAATTCCTGCCCCCGATATCCGCACCCTTGTGTGAGCAATAGAATGTGGTAGAAATGATGGTTTGTTGCTTCCAAAATTAGGTTACAAAAGTCTGTGGCTTTTGGCTTGAGCTTGCTCCCTCCTAGATCACTTGCTCCGGGGGAAGCCATGTCATAAGCAACTGTACAGAGGCCCCGTGGTGAGGAACTGAGGCCTCCTGCCAGCCCAGATGATAGTTTAACCCAGTGTTGGCCCCCCTCCAAATGCAGGTCACAGCGGTCTTTGGGCACAAGCACCCACAAGGTGCTTGCCACACAAGTGGATAAGAAAATATATTTTTGTTCATTTTTAATTCGGCCGGTTAATCCCCCTTCAGCTTTTCCAGAGTGCTCCCTTTCAGAATGCATTATCACTTCAAAGTCTGAATTTTCTGGTTTTAAATGCAGGACATCAATTTAACCTCACATTTAGTCCAATCTAATTTAGGTTTTACCTGCCGGCATGTCTAGGTGTTTTTGATGTAAACCTCAGGTTGCTCACAACGAAAGATGGGTTGTGAGCAGCGTTCTCCCAATTTCTTCTGCATTGTAAATAGCAAACCGTCCTGCATCTGCCTTCAGTCAGGTTAGACACGTATTCATGGTCGATGAAGAAGGCGGTCCGCACAAGCCCATTTTGTGACGGGAATACTGTGCATAGTTTCGTCAAAATCGAACATCCAATGGTATCATACTTTTAATTTTTAATATATTTTATTGATTATGCTATTATAGTTGTCCGGTTCCCCCCTTTTTTCCCCTTCACCCTGCACATCCCCTCCCACCCACATTCCCCTTCTTTAGTTCAAGTCCATGGGTAGAATATATAAGTTCTTTGGCTTTTACATTTCCTATACTATTCTTAACCTACCCCTCCGTCTGTTCTCTACCCATCATCTATGCTACTTATTCCCTGTACCTTTTCCCCCATTCCTCCCTTCCCACTCCCCCACTGATAACCATCCATGTGATCTCCATTTCTGTGATTCTGTTCCTATTCCAGTTGCTTGCTTAGTTTGTTTTTGTTTTTGTTTTTGTTTTAGGTTTGGTTATTAATAGTTGTGAGTTTGTTTTCATTTTACTGTTCATATTACTGATCATCTTCTTTTTCTTAGATAAGTCCCTTTAATATTTCATATAATAAGGGCTTGGTAGTGATGAACTCCTTTAACTTGACCTTATCTGGGAAGCATTTTATCTGCCTTTTCTAAAGCCATTCTAAATGATGGCTTTGATGGACAGAGCAATTTTGGATGTAGGTCCTTGCCTTTCAGGACTTGGAATACTTCTTTCCAGCCCCTTCTTGCCAGCAAGATTTCTTTTGAGGAATCAGCTGATAGTCTAATGGGAACTCCTTTGTAGGTAACTGTCTCCTTTTCTGTTGCTGCTTTTAAGATTGTTTCCTTATCTTTAATCTTGAGTAATGTAATTATGATCTGTCTTGACCTGTGCTTCCTTAGGTCCAATTTCTTAGGTGCTCTCTGAGTTTCCTGGACTTCCTGGAAGTTTATTTCCTTTGCCTGATTAGAGAAGTTCTCCTTCATTATTTTTTAATTATGTTTTCAATTTCTTACGCTTCCTTTTCTCCTTCTGGCACCCCTATGATTCAGATGTTGTAACATTTAAAGTTGTCCTGAAGGTTCCTAAGCCTTTGCTCATCTTTTTGAATTCTTGTTTCTTCATTCTGTTCTGGCTGACTGTTTATTTCTTCCTTCTGGTCCAAACCATTGATTTGAGTCCCAGTTTCCTTCCTGTCACTGTTGATTCCCTGTATATTTTCCTTTATTTCACTTTTAATAGCCTTCATTTTTTTCCTCCATTTTGCGACCTTACTCAACCAACTCTGTGAGCATCCTGATTACCACTGTTTTGAACTGTGCATCTGAAAGGTTGGGTATCTCTTCGTCACTTAGTTATATTTTTTCTGGAGCTTTGATCTGTTCTTTAATTTGGGCCATTTTTTTTTTTTTTTTTTGTCTCAGTGCACCTGTTACATTGTACAGAGCAGAGTCTTAGGTATTCGCTAGGGTGGGGCAACCCACATCTCTGTGTTGTGGTGCTATATGCAGGGGAGGGGTCTGAGAGGGAGCAATGCTACTTGTTAAGCTCTCCGCTGGTTTTCAATCACTCCCACCACCACCCACAAGCAAATTGGGCCCTTCTGGTGCTGTTTCCCAGGTGGGTGGGTTTGTGTACATTTCAAGACCCCGTGGATCTCTCCAACGAACTCTCCTGTGAGGCTGGGAGTTTCTCCTGCCACCTCAACCCTCACAGGTTTTTTCAGTTAGAGGTCTTAAGGCTTTATTTCTCTGTGCTGGAACCCTGGGTTGTACGTTGTCTCGCTCCCCAGTTGTTCCTCCTGGTTTATCCTCACGCAATTGTGGGGCCACCCACCCCACCAGCTGCTGCCTTACTGCATGTCCTCTCTGCCTGGCTGCCCATCTCTGCCCCACCTACAGGTCTGGATGAATGTTTCTTCTTTAACTCCTTGGTTGTTGGACTTCCATATAATTCTATTTTCTGACAGTTCCGGTTGTTTTTTTTTTTTGTTTTGTTTTAAAATTTGTTGTTGTCCTTCTGTTCATTGTGTGAGGGGGCACAGTATGTCAACCTACACTTCCATCTTGGCTGAAAGTCCTTGTATCATACTTTTAATGAACTGATCAAACTTATGTATTAATGATACACAGTTTATTTAAACTCTTTCTCCCTAAGTTATTCAGGGTTTAAAAAGTCTATCAGTGGTGATGATTTACTTAATCTTTTAATTTGACAAACACAAACCCTTGAACTGTAGAGACTGAAAACAGAACAGGTGAACACACTGCAGAGTGATACCTGGCAGCCCATCAACAATATACACAAAACCCCAGACAGGGAAAAGCACAAATCAATAAAAAATGAAAATATAAAGCCCTGACTGGGTGGCTCTGTTTGTTAGAGCATAGTCCCATGCACCAAAATGTTGCAGGTTCAACCCCTGGTCAGGGCACATACCTAGCTTACAGGTTTGATCCCCAGTTGGGACATGTATGGGAGGCCATCTATCAATGTTTCTCACATCAATTTCTCTTTCTCTCTTTCTTTCTCTCTAAAAAATTAATAAACATATCCTTAGGTGAGTCTTAAAGAGAAAGGGAGAGAGACAGAAAGAGAACATAAATAAGGGAGATGATGCTAGATCAGAAGCAGGATTGAATTCCTGACTACACGCATCTATTACTATCAACCAGCCCTCTCCCTGGAGAGGAAAAATTAGCAGAATATGTTTGAGGAAGACAAATACATTTCTTAACAGGGTCAAAAATTGGCTTACACTACACTTGTGTACAAAAAGAAATGTAAATTTGTTTTTTTTTATTTCTTGCTTTGTTTCTCCCTTTCCCCAGTCTAATCTTCCCCATACACCTCTACTTTGCTGGGTGCAGGTGCCAATGTGAAATCTCAATCCAGTCCTTATCACTCCCTCTATAAGTAACTCTATCTCTTGGATTTCCACCCAGTATTTCAAGCATCGTTCCGTCTTCCTGCTCTTCCCCGTGGTAATGTTTAGTATTATGGGAGTGCAGATGTGGATGGGGGTGTTGAGAAGGCTCTAGATGCTCACACAAGTCCTCATGCTGTCCTCTGGTTCTTCCAATCTCTATAGCATATACCTCATCTACCTGGCCAGCACCCTGTTGATATCTGCACCTAAAGCTTTTGGCTGAAGAATGTAGGCTCTGTTCCTCGCCAGGCACTCGGGGGGCCTGCAGGGCCTGGTGGTTCTCCCTGCTACCTGGGCCCCCATCTTGGCCCTCGCTAACACTGGACTCCTGAGGTCCGACTGCAAGTACTGTTCCATCCCTGCCTGCAGCTCTAGACCCATGCTGTCCTTGATTGGGCAAGCCTGCCAGCTGCCCTTCCTCACCCGCCTCAGGTCAGAGGGGAACTTTCAAAACTTCTGTGGTCCATGATTTTCCAAGAAGCAGAGGAAGCTGGTTCAGGGCCTCCCTCTCTGCTGACCGCACGGCACAAACACTTGTGTTCTGATCGGGCTTCCCCATACTGGGAAACTCTGAAAGCTGTTCTCGCAGCACTGCAGACGGCAAGGACAGAAACATCTATCTTGGATTTCAACCTATGTACCATGCTGGCTCCATTCTGGAATTCGGCCTGGCAAAGTTTATCAGAACAGGGATCTCCCAGCCTTCTTCTCCCACCTTCATCTTCTCCCTGTTGCAATTTCTCGGGCTGGCAGTCTGCGCACACTCTGCATAGTAACCTCTGCTGTCTCCACTGCTTTGAGCCTCAAAGGTGATCAGTTGCTTTCTTATTCTACCATCTCTTTCCCTGGGCGATAAGCTTAGGTTTCAGCCTTAAAGTTGCAGAGTGTCAAGAAAACATAATTTTAAAAGAGAAAAATTAGAGTTAAAGTTTGCAAAGTGTACCATCCCCTATTATATTTAGTTGAGTTTACATGTTGTTAACTGATAAATCTGAATACAGTTTGTTTTTATCGAAGCCTAAGTTCCAGAGGCCAAATACACCTTAACCAAGTAAAATTAACCGACCATCTAGTAACTATGGAATAGCTATGCAGTAACCACTATGAACATGCTTAACACTTTGCATGCTGTCAAAAAATAATGCCATAAAAAGCAAAGATGGCTTTCAGATATAAATACCAGAAAGACAGGGCAGGTGGTACTCATTAATGAAAATAAAAGGTATAGAAAGATCCTCTTTGACAGGGAGGGGGCGAGAATTATGTGTTTGATTTTACACGTGGCAAGTTTAACTACCACAGACAAATCAAAGTCACCTGGGGATTTCTTAGAAGTACCTGAAGATTGTTAATCTAAAAGATTATACTATAAGCCTTGTGTTTTTTGAAAATTATCATTTGTAGATATCTATACTTTCAAAACAAGAACCCAGAAAATTCTTGTAAAGAAACTTTAACAGGGCACCATTTGAGAGTTCTGCGTCTGAATGGTAGGCTTGATCTTAAGAGTGGGTAAGAAAAGGGATTATAGATTGGGGTGTGAAGAAGACAGAGGCTAGACCTGTGAGGAACACCAGGGTTTGTGTGATGGGCAGAGGAGAGCAGTTAGTAAAAAGTAAAAGAGCTGGATATGCTGTTTCACAAAGTCAAAAGAATAGAGTTTTTAAGCCTAAGAATAGCCAGCGGGATCAAATGCCTCTGTGGGACAAAGACAAGGGCCAAGAATTGTCCATCAAGTTTGGCACTAAGGAAGTCCTCAACGGAGTAAAATAGTCAAAAGGCAGACTGCAAGAAGTCGAGTATAACACACAGTAAAGTAAGACATTTGCTACAGACTGCAAAAATTGGGTCAACGAGGGCATTAACAATAAAAGGAAATCAAGAAATTAGGTATATTCTTTAAAGATAAAAGATATTCGAGCATGTTCACAGGCTGATGAGAAGGAATTAATCAAAATGAAGAAACTAAGGAAATAAGAGAAAGAACAACTAATATAACTGAACCCTGGGAAGTCCAAATCTAAGCACACAATACTAGATCTTCCTAAAGAACAGCAGGCATGCTCTTCCTCTGAGAACTCATTGAGATGCAGGGAACCTGCAAGGAGCCCACAGGAAACCTAAGGCATTTCCGAGTTTCTTGGTGGTGTAACAGGACATCATTTTCCTCATCTGTGCACCGATTAGTGCATGTAACTCACAACACCTTCGAAGCCCAGTAGGTGCTAGGCCCAGTCCTAGATGTTAGGGATACGGTGGTAAGTGGGACACACGGAAACCAAGGGGCCTGCAATGGACAGTCATCTCCAGGTCCTCCCTGTGATTCCAACTATCTCCAGCAAGTGCGTGCAAAAGCACTACAATTAGTTCATTGCCACGTTGTGAGACCCACAGACCTTCAGGGGTTTGATTATAGTCAGATATGCAATGAGACAGTGGTTCCCCACTTGAGGTCCCTGGACACACTAAAGAAGTCCATGAAATTATCAATAATGAATTTTCAAAAAAAAAAAAAACCTGTTTCTATCACTTTAAAAGAGTTAAATGGGAATTATACTCAAAACATTAGCATCACCCCAGTAAAAAGTGAATGTCCCTGCGTGACAGCCGCACATTCCCATCTATGTACGTGCATGTTTCTACCTTAAAACGAGGGGTAGCATTATTATTATGCAATAAATAGAATTTAGCACCACAAAGCTCCCAAGCAAGTGAAAACCAAGGGGAACTTTACAAATCTTTCTTAAAGGCTCCTGAGTGGTGAAAACGGGGGGCAGCCTCAGCAGCGAGGAAGACCCTGGAAGCAGCGTTTGGAGGAAATGGCTTGTTCGGATCCCGCCTCGGCCGCCTCTTCGTGCGGAGCCTTGGCTGTGTCTGTCTGAGCCTCATCTGCAAGACCACACTAAAAGCGAATCTTTATGGAGTCGAGAGGGTTTAATGAGGCATTTTATAGTTTCATGTTGTTAGCGTGACATAGGTATAATAACAGCAGAGTTCATGGTACAGTGAGTGGGAGGAGCCTAAGATGCAGAGTCAGACACCCCAAGTTCAAATTCGAGTTACAGCTGGGGGTGGGTGATGCTGGACAAACATGTTTACCTATTCTATTCCTTGGAAGCCCTTGGGTGTTTTTTTCTCTCTCTCTTTTTTATTGTTGTTCAGGTACAGTTGTCTCCGTAACCTCCCACCCCAGCCATCCCTGCTCCCCACCCTCAATCCTACCCCGCTTTGGCTTTGTCCATGTGTCCATCATACATGTTCCTGAAATCCCTTCGCCTTTTCCCCCCATTATCTCCTCCCACCTCCCCCCTGGTTACTGTCTTAAAAGGAAAGATGTTACGATTTTCACTTTTCTAATCTAGCACATCATGATGCTCTATTTCCCCTAGATATACACAAAAACATAAACCTCATTTCAAAACCCCATGTCAGATATGTGATAGATGTCAGGGCAAAGAAGAATAAGGTACATTATACTATTTATAATCATTACATGGTAATTATAATAGTATGCTATTATTATACTTTATTGATCCCGTTACTTTGCTACATTACACTCATCCTGAACCAGGGAGATGAAAGAAAGATTATTACCACAGAGCAATTCAGCATTCAAGTCAGTTAGCTAAGAAATCCCCTCTCCCCTCCATCTTCCCTCCCTCTCTCCCCTCCAGTGAGTCTCCAAGGACAGAGGTAATTTTTCAGTTTCCAGTTATGCCTATTTATCAAGTCAATTATCACAAAACCTAAGCAATCAGCATTAAGTCTAATTAGCAGAAAACATCGTCCTACCCTGACTGTTTCCCTGTCCTCTCCTTTGATGTCCTGGCTGTGTCCAGAGAGGCCACATGAGAGTCTTCAGCATTCCTCTGTTGTATTTGACAGACACCTATTGTATCTGGATACAGTCCACTTGTCTTTAGCTTAGACTCCCAAGAAGGGTCCTTTGGGCGTGGATTTGGTCACTGATATAGTTACTGCATCCACTTGAATCACCTTTTACTTGGCAATTCAGCATGGCCTACATGTAGACCATATAAGTTATCCATAAACAGCAAGCTCAAGAACCCATGACATTAATCCCATCAGGCGCTGCAAGCTCTCTGCACAAAGAGGAGGAAGGGCAAGAAAGGATGATGAGAGTAGAGAACTTTTACTGTAGGTAGGACCATTTCTGGAGCAGGTAAGGCAGTACTGAACAAACTAGCTCCAAATCTGTTACCTCCCCAGCCTACCCCTGCTTCATTGGTGTTTGTATGCATTAACGCTTGAAAATTGCCTGCTGAAGGCCCTTCAAGTCCTACGATAGCACCTGAAAACGCATTCAATGATACATCACATCTCATATCTTTCTTCTCAAAGGGGCCATTCTAAATCTCAACCCCGGCCACACATTTGCATGACTCAGCAAGCTTCACAAAGCACTGATGGAAGGTCTCACCCCAGATTAATTATTAGAATCAGCTGGGATGGGCAGTCACTGATGGTTTTTCTCAGGTCCCCAACTCATTCGATTGTGCAACCAGTGTTGTAAAAGCAGCTGTGATGTCCACGTTTTCACTTACCGTACTTTCCAAAGCACCTTACCCTTCCCCCAAATCCTGGAGAACACGTGGAAGTCAGGAGGTCGGGTCTGGGGCCTCCTTTCTGATGGCTCGGAGCAACTGGTTCCATCTCGGAACCTCTCGTGCTGACAGAATCGATCATGTGTTTCTAGACCAGATAGATCCTCCGAGAGGATAATGTTGATGCCTTAGGGGGTTTGCCTGAATTTTTCACAAGGACGAGCTCTGCCTATAAAGAAAGTCAGGTTGTAAGTGCCTTTGACACTTTGCCTTTCAGTGTGTGCAAAGAAGCCACGCAGCTGCCTTTCCCATCGGAACATGTGTCCGACACCCTTCCCAGGAGTGCCGTTCTCTGGTTAATCTGAGTTCAGGCCTCCATGGAAATCACCCACGACCTCTCTATCCCAAGTTCCACACTCCCTTTCCACCCTCTCAGAATCTCCAAAGATGAGCCACACTGGGGTTGGTTTGTTTTGCTGTTGTCTTTAATACAACATCATCACTAATCTTAGCCAATTTATCATTTACAGGCTCCTGGCTGGACGATACTTGCCAATACAAGAAAAGAGTAGGCCAAGAATTATGAAATGTCTCTCCTTTGATTGGACTTTGCACCCAGGAAAGCAGTTCAGCAAAAAAAACCTGATCAAAAACAAACAATTGCTCTGGTACGCTCACCCTTGGCCAATAAATGCCTCTGCGGATGTGTTTGACCATCACACTCGGAGCTGCCTGAGGAGACCAGATGCCGGCCGGCCCGGGGCTCGCCTTGGCCGTGCTAATATGCACGTTAGAGACCAGTGTCCTGGCAGCGGGGCCGACTCCCAGGTGAGCCCCTCTTCTCTTTGTCTCTGCGATTTCACTGTGTGGGCTTCGCTACTTCAAGCTGTGCTTCTTAACAGAAAGCAGGTAAAAAAAAATTAACCTGCACTAAGATATGTAGCCTCAGAATTTAAACTTTGAAAAAAAGTAAGAACAGCCAGGGGGGTGTGCCTTTGAGAGAGTTTCTGAGGAAACCCGCTGCTCTTCCCAGGGATTTCTTTGAAACAAGGAATTCCAATGTTAAGGCTGAGATCGTCTGTCTTTCAGTGCCTGGAATTCTGAAACAAAGCTGATTTTTACTAGAGTGTGATAAACCCGGGTGTATCGGTGTCAAATGTCCGAGAAGGTTAAAAGCTAAGGAAATGAGTCTTTCCCACGCTCTGCCTCAACGTCTAACACTGCACCGTTGAATCCATTGCCCTTTTGTCCGGCATTAGGCAAAGGTTAACCATCTTTGCTTCTCTTGCTTGACATCCCAAACTGTGCCCCCAGGCACACACTTTTGTCCTACGGATGAGGGTGGGGATGAGGGTGGAGTTCCTTCTATTCAAGAAGAATCACCGAAGCACAGACCTGGTACTCGGGCATCCGGCAAAGCAACTTGCTTTCTCTCCTTTCGCTCTGATCCTAACTGGAACCACAAAGCCCAAGACAAGCTGATCCAAAAAATAAATCAATCAGACAATGCTGAACATCTACACTGTACGCAGAATTGCTGGAGAGCAGAGCTGCGTGACCCGACACAGCACGACCCGATCTGACCACGGGATTGAAATGTTCTGGGAGAGCTGGGGGGAAGTATCTTCCCAAACGCTGCCTTTCTGCCTGGACATAACTGCGCCCCGCATTTCGTTCTTCTTCAGTCATTTGACCCTTGGTTTAACCAAATTCTGTTTTGGACTCTGGGGTCCACCCCAGGCGAGTCTTTGCCTGCCTCTCGGCTGCGTTAGAGGCTGCTTCTCTGCCTGGAGCCCCTCGGCCCGTGGTTTGCCCGCAGGGCTTCATCTTCTAGGAGCAGGTACTCGGAGGTGCTACACAGACCAGCAAGGGCTTGAGTCAGTGCTCCCCCAGGCTTTCCTTCATCCCCTCTCTTCCTCTTCCCATGTCGCCTAAGAAGCATTGTTCCTCTTAGTTAGCATGTTCATTGACTGGGCCTCGAGTACAAAGTGGAATGAGGAAGCCAGTTCCTGAAAGTTGCTTTAGCCCTTTTACTTACCCTAACCTTTTCTTAAGTTAAAATAATTTAAAAAACCCACTTTTTTGGACTGTGACTCCTGCTGATTACAAATGAGAGGCTGTGGGGAAGGCTTCAACTGCTTCGAAGTTCGTACCCCCTGGGTCCTGGCCATGCTCAGCTCTTCTGGGGAGGAGAACTAGGGAGCCCTCCTGGCTGGCCCCCAGCTCTGAGCAGCTGCGCTGCGCAGTCGGACTTGGCTGTGCGCCCTGCTCTGCGGTGCCCTTGTGAGTCTGCTAGGGTGGCCCTGCTCTGAGCGCTCCGTGCTCCGCCCTTTGGTACAGGCCTGAGGTCGAAACAGAGCGTTCAGATCAACCATGAAGTTGGACACACAGTTCAAACAGAGAACTAAAGTTACAAAGAATTATTTAAAATGCCAATTTGATTAGAATGGAGTACTAGGCTTCCCAAGCTCAGTTCAAGGCCATGACTAACAAACGGACCCTACAGGTGCAAGGCAAGCCATTCAAACTCTCCATGCCTTTCTTCCCTTGTCTGTAAGGTGGTGATTGTATCCATTTCCTAGTATCAGGAACTGGGTGGCTTCAAACGACAGAAATGCATTGCCTTACCTTTCCGGAGGCTGGAAGCCCAAAATCAAGGTCGGGGCACAGCCATGCTCCCTCCAAGACTCTGGGAAGGAGCCTTCTTCGTTCCTGGCGGTAGCCGGCCCTCCTTGGCATTTCCTGGCTTGCAGCTAACATTCCAGTCTCCGCCTCTGTCATCCAATAGCCATCTTCACACCCCCTTCCCTCTGTGCACGTCTGTCTGTCTGACACCAGATTCCCTCTTTTTAAGGACACCAGTCATATCGGATTAGGGCCCACCCTGATAGCTTCGTTTTAACTTGATTTTTCTCTGTAAAGACCCTCTGTCCCAATAAGGTCACATTCTTTTTTTTTCTTCTTATTTTATTTTATTTTTTAAATGTATTTGATTGCTTATGCTATTACAATTGTTCCATTCCCCCCCCCTTTATTCCCCTCCACCCTGCACACCCTCTCCCACCCCCATTCTCCCCTTTAGTTCATGTCCATTGGTCATACATATAAGTTCTTTGGCTTTTACATTTCCTATATTATTCTTAACCTGCCCCTCCATCTATTTTCTACCTACCATTTATGCTACTTATTCTCTGTACCTTTTCCCCTATTCCCCACCTCCCTCTCCCCCACTGATAACCCTCCATGTGATCTCCATTTCTGTGATTCTGTTCCTGTTCTAGTGGTTTGCTTAGTTTGCTTTGGGTTTTGTTTTAGGTGTGGTTGTTAATAGCTGTGAGTTTACTGTCTTTTCACTGTCCTATTTTTTATCTTCTTTTTCTTGGATAAGTCCCTTTAGTATTTCATGTAATAAGGGCTCGGTGATGATGAACTCCTTGAACTTGACCTTATCTGAGAAGCACTTTATCTGCCCTTCCATTCTAAATGAAAACTTTGCTGGATAGAACAATCTTGGATGTAGGTCCTTGCCTTTCATGACTTGGAATACTTCTTTCCAGCCCCTTCTTCCCTGCAAGGTTTCTTTTGAGAAATCAGCTGACAGTCTTATGGGCACTCCTTTGTAAGTAACTGTCCCCTTTTTTCTTGCTGCTTCTAAGATTCTTTCCTTATCTTTCATCTGTAATTATGATGTGCCTTGGTGTGTGCTTCCTTGGGTCCAACTTCTTTGGGACTCTCTGAGCTTCCTGGACTTCCTAGAAGTCTATTTCTTTTGCCAGATTGGAGAAGTTCTTTTTCATTATTTGTTCAAATAAGTTTTCAATTTCTTGCTCTTCCTCTTCTGAGGTCAGGGGGTTAACATTTCAACAAGTCAGCTCTGAACAGTGACCATGACAGCAGCTACCTGATGAAGTTTTTTGTGAAGGTTCAATATCATATTTACATGTAATGTACTTACAATACCTGTGCCTGCCACATGGTAAGAACTTGGTAGATGTGAAATATGCTTCAAAATAATGGCACTGCCATGCCTTTCACTGTGATGTGCTTTCTGGTTCAGGAGAGGAAGGGATGGAGTTACAGCTAGTATCCACGTGGCTGCATATATTTCATCTTAAAGCCACAGCTCCTGAGAGCTATTGCTGCTGGTGAACTGTGGGAGATTCTCAGTGACCATTTGTTTGCAAACTTGAGTGTGCCTTTGAGAGTAGGTCCTGAAGGGACCATCACCTCCTGTGTCACTCCAGGTAGAATAGCAATGTCAGAAACCACTGTGCTGGTAGAGCAACAATAGCTCGTTTCCTAGATCCTGGGGCCAGGGGACCTGAGTGTGATCCCAGGTCCGTAGTTCACCAGTTACTCGGCCTGAGGCAGATTCCTTAACTTCTCCAACTCTGTCCTTCACCTGACAAATGGGAATAAAACTGTGGCCTGTGGGGAGAAATCCCTGAGATAACATGCACAGTGCGCTCAGCCAGTGGGAAGCAGGGCTTCAGTGTGCAATGAGTATAGCTATCATTATATATATTTTTTATTTTTAATGTGTAAATACCAAAATATTGACATGGGTCAAAGACTGTAACAAGGTAGGTATTAAGAAGTCTTGATTCCTCACTCAGAACTTTTCATGAGATCCGTGTGATCACAGGGAAAGGACTCAGAACACTCCTGGAATCTACCTCACCCTTTGCCAATAGGTAACCACCTTGATGAGTTTATAATCTTCCTTTGTTTCTTAAAGGTACCATATTATATGTGCTATCTTGTACTTTACTTTTTTCTTTTCATGTTACGACATAGGCTGGAGACCTTTCTGTATCAGTATAGAAGGAACTTCCTCATTATCCTCACACCTGATTAATTTTCTGTTGTTGGCTATACCGTTGAGATAACCGTCTTTTATTGAACATTTGGGTTGCTTCCAATCTTTTGCAATGAATAGCCTTATTCATCTATGGTTCTGCGAGCAGATTATTGTACCTGAGGGCTAATTCCCAGAAGCGATATAACCGGGCCAAAAGGTAGTCAATCACCTTTTGACCTCCCCAAAATTGCCCCATGGCCTTGGAAAGTTTGTATTACTTTGCACTTTCGCTGGGAGTGTACGATAATACAAATAAGTGGGAGAATATACTATGCTGAAGGATGGGAAGCAGTATTATTATAAAAATGTCCTTACTGCTTAAAGTAATATACAGATTCAATGCAAGCTTTATTAAAACACCAACACATTCTTCTCAAAATTAGAAAAAATAATCCTGCAATTGATATGAAACCACAAAAGACCCCGAATAGCCACGGAAACCTTGAGAAAGAGCACAGTGGAAGGTATCTCCCGATATGACACCATACTACTACAAAGCTGCAGTAATGAAAACAGCATGGTGCTGGCAAAAAACCAGATAAAGAGATCATTGGAACAGGGTAGAGAGCCCAGAAATAAATCCTTGCTTTTATAGTCAATCAATCTACAACAAAGTAGGCAAAGATATACAATGGCGTAAAGGCAGTCTTTTCAATAAGTGATGTTGGCAAAACTGCAAAAAACAAAATTGGGCCACTTTCTTATACCATACACAAAAATAAATGTTCATTGCAGAACTTCTAGTAATAGCCTAGTAATATGGAAGCAGCCTAGGTGTCCATCAGTAGATGAATGGATCAAGAAGATGTGGTGGATGCCTCCAGTGGAATATTATTCAGGAATGAAAAAGAATAAAATCTTGATTTGCAACAACATGGATGGACCTAGAGGGTGTTATGATACGTGAAATAAGTCAGAAAGACAAATACCATATGATTTCATTTATATGTGGAATCTTAAAAAAATAAATAAATGAATAAACAAAACAAAAGAGAAACAGACACAGAGAACAAGCTGATGGTTGCCAAAGGGGCAGGGGTGGGGTGATGGGAGAAATGTTTATAATTTTTTTAAAGGAATGCCTGTTTCCCCACAGCCTTGCAAATGGGAGCTCTAGGCCAGCCTTATGACTCTTGACAATCTTATAGACCAAAAAAAAAAAAAAAAAAAGGTATCTTTGAATAGTCTTTTTTTATTAATTTTTTAAGATTTTTATTTATTTATCTTTAGAGGGGAAGGGAAGGAGAGAGGGAGAGAAATGTCAATGTACGGTTGCCTCTCCTACGTCCCCTGGTGGGACCTGGCCTGTAACCCAGGCATGTGCCCTGACTGGGAATCGAACCAACAACCCTTTGGTTCTCAGCCCAGCACTGAATCCACTGAGCCACACCAGCCAGGGCTTCAAAAAATATGCATTGAGTGTTACGGGTTGAATTGTGTCCTTCACCCAACAAATTCATGTGTTAAAGTCCTAATCCCTAGTACTTCAGAAAGTGACTGTATTTGGAGATAGGGTCTTTAAAGTGGTTATAAAGTTAAAATGGGGTCAATGGGGTCACTAGGATGGACTCTAATCCAATAGTCATATACATGTGTAAGACTTATAAGAAGAGTAAATCTGAACACGGACACATACAGAGGAAAGCCCAGGTGAAGACCCAGGGTGATGCTAAAACAAAATGAAAATATGATCATCTAAGTAAGTGATGAATACAAAAAATACAGGAGGAAATAATCCACTTGAAGGCAATAACGCTAATACTGAAGAAATCAGAAGATACTGAAAAACTCTATGGAGACATTAATAGGTAGAGCCTAGAGCACAGGTGGCAAACACAAGGCCCAGCGCCTTGTTTCTGCCCGGCAGCAGTGCTGAGCTCTCACTTAACTATTAAGGAGGAGTTACATTTACCCAGTCCTAAAATTACATTCGGCCCTTTGAAGGCAACCGTGAGGCTGATGTGGCCCCAGGTGAAAATGAGTTTGTCACCCCGGCCTAGAGTAATTCCTGAAAACAACTGTGGTCCGGCTCAGTCGCGGCCTCAGCCTTGGGTCACTCTGATGTAATGTCCACTCCCCTTGAATAACGCCCCATCGGATAGCGTGGGTACCCACCAGGTATTGTCGGCTGGTGTTTCTCATCATTGTGTGACCATGGGGGTCACCTGGCACACCTTTTGAAAACCTTGCTGCCTAAAGCTGGTCCTCAGAAGGCCTGATTTAATTGATTTGGAGTAAGGATCACAATTGTATAATCCCTATGTTTAACATCTGAGGGATATAAAATGCTACCAACATTGAAAACCGATGCTATAGGTCATACAGGGGATTTTGCCGTTGCCCCTTGATGAGGCCTGTCAATTCTAGATGCCACCTTAGTTTTATGGAGAAGTTCTAGCAGACAATTTCTCAGTCATGTGGTTTTAGATATACACTAATAATCAGACTTCCAGGAAAGCAAGGTCTTCAAGGAGTTTTGGCAGCCGTGTAGTATATTTTTATCTGTACTTTTAAAGGATTGATGCTTTTCAGGACTCCTGATTTTCTGCGTGGTGTAGGCAAGTGTCAGGCTTACAAAAATGCTGTCTCCAATCATAGAGCCAACCTTAATGGCAAGCAATTTTTGCATAAATACAGGTGGGTCGTTCACGGTGGTTCACCGTGAGCATAACCTAGAGCAATAAAAGACTATCAAAGACAAAATGATGAAGGATTTCCCTTTCTTGAAGTTCATTGATTGGCTTAAAGAAATTTACTGAGCACTTACTACATTCTAGGCACTTGATATATGCAATCTGAACAAGATTTAAAAGTTCCTTAGCTCACTGATATTTTCTTCTTGAACATGGCCTCTGTTAGTGTGGGGATCGTGGTTTTTGTTTTATCTCATTCTGATGTTTTGCATACCATTGTGTCTTTGATGCCTAGCAAGTTGTAGACAATTAATAAATATTTGATGAATCAATAAATGAATGGACAAATGAGTGAAAATAAATTAATTAAATGATATATGAGGTCTCCAGAAAAAGTCCAGCCATTGTTAATAGAATGAGAACACTTTGTGCAACATGGATGTAACCTGGCAGCCAAGGACAGTGGACTGGAATGTGCATGTGTGAACAATGACAACTTCACTGCACTAGTCAGTGGGGGCAGGAGGCACTGTTGAGTGAACACGTGTGCTGTGTGGCCATCGCATTCAAAGTGACTGTAAATCTGCATCAAATTTTGCATTAAACTTGAACATTCTTCCATGGAAACTATTCAGATGATTCAGAAGGCTAGTTATGGGCAACGGGTGATTGGCAGCTTCATCATGACAACACACCTACTTATGCATCACATCTGGCTCAGAGGTTTTCAGAGAAACATCAGGTCGCCCAGGTGACTCAGCCCCCTACAGCCCAGATTTCATGCCCTGTGACTTCTGGCTTTTCCCAAAATTAAAATCACCTTTGAAAGGGAAGAGATTTAGACCATCCATGAGATTCAGGAAAATACAATGGAGCAGTTAATGGCAATTAGAACTATGTGAGGTCCCAAAGTACCTACTTTGAAGAGAACTGAGGCTTCATTGTCTTATGTACAATGTTTCTTGTGCCTTGTATCTTCTTTAAAAAATGTTCCTATGTTTCACATAACATGGCTGGATACCTTTCGGACAGACCCAGGTGCAAATATCATTATGAAAGAGCTTATGATATAGAGAAAAACAAGATGCTATAAGAATATGTACACAGAAAAGTGAATTATACCAGAAGTTAAAGAAGGTTCTCAGGGGGAAAAAATGTATGACCAAGATGATATTAGTATGGGAAATCAGAAATAATAGGTTTAGCCATTACTGGTATGCACAGTGGATTGAGCACCTGCAAACCAAAGGGTCTCAGGTTCGATTCCCAGTCAGGGCATATGCCTGGCTTGTGGGCCAGGTCCCCAGTAGGGGGCATGCGAGAGGCAACCACACATTGATATTTCTCTCCCTCTCTTCCTCCCTTCCTCTCTCTAAAAATAAATAAAATCTTTTTTAAAAAAGCCCTTTTAAAGGCCTGGAGGTATGAGAAAAAGTAGCTTATCTTGGAAATGCCAAGTTCATTGGGGCTGGAAATTCAGTGGAGAAACATGAAGTTGAAGAATTAAGCAGATACAGCCACGTACAGTTCTCTAGACCAGCAGTACCCAACATTTTTTGCACCAGAGACTGGTTTTGAAGAAGACAATTTTTCCACAGATGGGTGGCGGGAGGGAGGGTGAGGAGAGGATGGTTTGGAGGTGAATGAAGTGCATTACATTCAAGGTCACCTTGGGCTGGGCAGCCCGGTTCCCACCCAAGCACAGACCAGTATGGTCCATAGCCCAGAAGTTGGGGACCCCTGCTCTAGACCATGTTTCTTATTTTCCTATTGCAACTGTAACGAATTATCACATATTAGTGACTTAAAAAATACAAGTGTATTATCTCACAATTCTATTAGTCGGAAGTCTGAAATGGGTCTCACTGGGCTACATTCCAGGTGCCAGCAGGGCTGTGCTTGTTTCTGGAGGCTCCGGGGGAGAATTCTTTTCCTTGCTCTTCCAGCTCTCAGAAGCTGCCTCTCTTTCTTGGCTCCTGGCTTCCATCCATCTCCAGAGCCAGAAACAGTCAGTGCAGTCCCCTCTCTTGCTTGAGTTTTGCCTGCCTCTTCTGTCTTCACATCCCTCTGAACCACTCTTCTGCTTCTGAGCTCACGTGTTTGGAATGGGCCCACCCGAACGATACAGGATAATCTCCTCTTAATCACATCTGCCAAGTCCATTTTTTGGGTAAAACAACACATCCACAAATTCCGGGGATTAGGACACCTTGGGGTCATTACTCTGCCTACCACACTGTGTTGGGAAATTTGAACTGTATCTTAAAAGCAGAGGGAAGTCACTGAAAGGTTTTCAGTAGGGGAATGATATCATCAACTTTGCATTTAAAAAAATCTCTCTGGATGTGTTATGGAAACTGGATTAGAAGGAAACTTGTGTCCTGTAGGAGAGATGCAATGTTCGTGGAGACCAGAGAAATGTCCACACTAGAGGAGATGAAGGAAGGATAGATTTGACGACCACTCAGGAGACTGTAAGCAACAGGCTTTAGATTAGATACGGGAGATGAGCGTGGTGTGTTCAGGAAAACACAAGTCACACCCAAGTCTCTGGGCAGCACGGCTGCATAAATGGAAGTGCTGTTTACCAGGACCGCAGATGTGGGGGAGGAGCAGCTTTAGAGAACTGGAAAAATAGTTTGTTTTGGGATCCATTGAGCTCTTTGAGCCACGAAGACATGCAAGTGCAGATGTTCAATCGGGAGTTACGTCCAAGAGTTTAAAACTCAGAAACGATGTCTGAACGGCAGACTTATCTCTGACCGTCATTAGCATATACATGGAAATAAGTGTGGAGAGAAAGAAAATCCAACCACGGGACTTTGAAGAAAAACAACTTTTCAGAGACTATCAGAGGAGGAAGAGCCTGCATAGAAGAGCTGGAAAAGAGGGCAGAGGAGGAAGACATGAAAGGGCCATTCAGTCCTAGGGAAGGGAGTCTTTTAAACAGCAAGAGTGGTCGATCACATTGACCTGTGGGAAGAAGTCAACAAGATACGGACTGAAAGGAACCAGGAAAGTCGTCCTTGACTTTGGCAAGAACGGTACCCTTGGGGCAGGAGGGTGGAGCGTGGTGGGGAGGTAAGGCACAAGAGACCAGGGGCAACTGCTTTTCCAAGAGAGATGGCTAAGAGATGAGAGGATTTGGGAGGTAGCTAAAAGACCATGTGCGGCTGAAGGGGGAGGTGAAACTATTTTTATTTTGGTTGAGAGAGAAACATGAATACGTTTATGGCAATTTCTTTAAGCATCCCTGTGAAGGGAGATGAGGGTGGCTGAAAGAAAATGTAAAGTTCAGGAAGAGTGTTTCATTTGCTCACTCATCTGCTAGTTTATGTTTAATGTCAAAGACTTGAACACAATTTATTGCCAATGGAAAGGAGTTGGAAATGAGGGAGAGTTTTAAATGGAGGAGATATTCAATGGGTCAAGGTCTCCATGAGGAGCTGGGGTCTAGGGCTTGTGTGGAGCGATCAGTTTTACCTGGTCAACCCCCTGGACTAAGAGGCTGCCCTGCCAAAGGATGAGATGCCAGCTCAGGGATGTGGGAACAGGGGGCTTGATAGAATTCTTGTTTGGTAGCTTCTGTTTTCGTCTTCCCCGCCGCCCCGCCCCCATCATTGAATGAGAGAAAGGTGGTGTTGCAACCAGTAGAGATCCAAATGGTGAACCAAAAGAGAAAGAAAAGTCCAAAGCCAGAAAAGCACGGCCCAGGGTTGGGTCTGGGAAAGGAAGGGAAAGTTGTAAGTGCCAAAACATATGCCGTGAAGATGCAGAAAGATGAGAAATGAGTCCTGAAGTGGAATGTGAAGTGGTAAGTCTTCCAGTTCAGGAAATGCAGAAGGCAGGGGTGGGGAGCCTGGTTGATACGGCCCTTGCTTCTGGAATGGCTAACCCAGCTGGAGACCCAGCTGGGTTGAATTTGCAGGAGACCCAGGCAACTCCAGGCTTTGCCAGACTGTCAGCGGGGCAGAGGAAGGCGGTGGGGAGCGGGGTGCAAACTGAAACAAGGTTTGTCACTTATGAATTCAGTGAGTTCACAAACCCGCTTAAAATATAAGGCTAATCAACGTGAGACACCAAGCAGGATGCCCAGCTAGTTTTCCTCATCACCCTTAGTTTTGGTTGTCGTTGGGTTGAAAGTTAAGTTACAACTCAGTGCAAAAACGAAACAGAAAATTAGTTGAAATTACAACATGGTATGTGATAAAGTGATGAAGTAATGAGAGAGAGAATAAAAAAGGTAAGCAGCATGATTTGGAAAGGGAAAAGACAGTACATAAATTTAACTGGGAAACAGGCGCACACGATGGTCACGGTAAGTTGACGTGTTCTCTTCTCTCAGTTCTGCCACACAGCCAGAACAAGGGACGGGCACCCCACAGCCCATAGACTGCAGACTGAGCCCCTGGAGCGAATGGTCGCAGTGTGACCCCTGCCTGAAACAGTCGGTAAGCATTCAACACCCTTCCCCGCTGACATCCCCAGATGGAAACTGTATTGCCGGCATCCCCAGGGAAATGCTGTAAGGCAGGGAGCCTCCAGCCAAGGTGCAAACTGAGAAGGGAAAATAAACATCTGATAGGGATCCCTTGTTGCGTCATCTGAATTTCACACGCGGACCCAATGAGTGTCACGAGGAACCATCCTCTCTAGAAGACGCTGCCAGCCTAGAATGGGAGGTGTGCCTTCGAGTCGCGCTAGGGACCTCTTTCGTGGCTCCCACCTTAAAACTGTGCGGGTTTGGAGGGCTGTGGTGGCGTGTGTGCAATTGTAGATCATAATCCCTCTCGGGTTTAGAAATTCTAATATTTCCAGCCGGTTTTGTATAGTTTCGCTCCAGGACAGTTGAGGCCTTTGGACAATTTAATGGGAAAAAATGCTTGGCCAGTCTGGGAGACAGGCGGCTGTGTGTGCCCACCGAGAACTGTGAAGACGCCGAGGAGGACTGCGGAAACGACTTTAAATGCGGAACAGGTAATCCCCGCGCTCTGACTCATCATGGGTTTCTGCGTGCCCTCGTGGGTGAAAGGCAGACACAAAACACATTTCTAGGTGCTCGTGTTTCCGAATGTGAAAGGGGCCCCCAAATGGGCCGTCTCCATGCTCTGTATATTCTGGGGTCAAGTGTGTGTGTGTTCCCTGCACTCCAGCATTCAACTGCACTTGACACCTTGAGAGAGAGAAAACGTGGCGTTAGACACACGGTGTCCTCCTGATTTTGATTGCAGGCAGGTGCGTAAAGAGGCGACTTCTGTGCAATGGCGATAATGACTGTGGAGACTATTCAGATGAGGACAACTGTGAGGATGACCCCCGTAAACCCTGCCGTGACAAAGTGGTGGAAGAGTCCGAGCTGGCGCGGACAGCTGGCTTTGGGTCGGTATTCCACGTGAATGTTCTGGAGGAAGATGAGTGAAAATAATCTCTTTCTCTCTCCGTGCTAAAGTGGTACAGGGTCTGAATTAGTAGAAAGAGTGGCCTGTGGGTCTGTATGCTGCTTGACTTATGTTTGAGCTTGAAAGAGGGCTCGTGCTGTATCTCAAGATAATTTGGACAAACTGCCTAACCTCAGTAGGTGTCTGTAAAATGGGCTAGACTATCAAGAAATTAGGTCATTACTTCCAAGTGAAGAAGAAGATGAAATACCTCATTTACGAGCCTCTAGAAGACCATAGCAGTGTTGAAATCACATGTTACCACTGAAAATGGAACTGCGAATAGTAGGTCTTGCAATGCCATTCAAATGTCGGAATGGCCAGGAAGACCGTCTTCCATGGGAACTTCTCCTGGATCTGTTCCTGGGTAGAAGTTCTGAGGAGGCTCCAGTATTCTAGGGTTGACCCCAGAGGAGAAGGACGGAGAAAGCCCCTCTGGGGACAGCTGGGGATATCGTTGAGACTGTGGTTCCTATCACAGAACTGAGTTTTTACACTTTCCACACAAAACAGCTGGTCAGGTAAGCTCTGGTGAAAAGTCTCAGCTCAGATGAACTCAAAACTATACAGAATAGATACCATTTGCAGAAATGTGTCCTCTAGACGTTGGCAAAATGACCCAGAACCGAAGTCCTAGACAGTTCTGTTCCCTATAGTCAGAGGACATCCCACAGATGTCCACGGCATCGTCTCCATCATTGTTCTGAGCAGAAGAGACACCTTGGGTGGCTTTGTTGGTACACCATCCCCAACGGAGACGTAACTGTTCCCCACCCAGTAGGATATCGACAGAAACGCACACAGCTCTGTTTCACCCCCTGAAAGCAACGTGGCTCTTCATCCTCGTAATCCCAGTGCCTGGTTTATAGCAGGTGTTTAACAAATACCAATGGGTGGATAAATAGGTGACTAAATTAATGAATATAGGAGCTTTCGAAAATATTATTGTCTGGCACTGGGTCTGAAACTGGGTCCCTAGAAAGAAATTCCTGTTCAGGACTCCTGTCCTGGGGATGCGGTGAGGAAAGGAGCTGGGGGTAACATTAACAGCAAAGTTGATAGAGGTTCTCAACCAGAGGGGACACTCTCCCAGGGGATATTTGGTGATGCCTGAAGACTGTTTTGGTGATCACCACTCTGGGGTGTCGGCACAGGAAACTTGGAGGGGAGGCGATGTCTGGTGGTTAGAGGGCCTACACTGCACAGGACAGCCTGCCCCAAAACGTGAAGGGTACTGAGGCTAAGATACCCTCCACTAAGAAACTGGACAGTCCCTAAGACCTCTTAAAAATGAAGATATCCCCTCTCTCTGTCAGAGGAAACATCCCCTTCAATCAATCACAGAAGAGAAAAATTCCAGGGCACCAAATACCAAGGGTCAGGCACTGCATAAAGCATTTCATACATCTTTTATTCACTTTATAAAATCTTCCCAAGCAAGCAGCATCCAAATATTACACACAGTGCCTTTGGCCCTAAGCCCAAAGGTAGGAATTTTGAATCAAATGGATGATCTTGGCTTCCAGACTCAGCAGGCCCTCCTAATAACTGGTGGCAATGGTACAGGAGTTGGCTGAAACCGTATAACCAGATCACTGCATGCTCCAGTGCGTTCTGACTCTTCTTACTGCTTTCCCCAGGGAGAGAGTGGGAGTGGAAAAAGCCCGTTATTGCTTTATTTTGCTTGATTTGGGATCCAAGAAACAGTTTTCTTCCTAATCTAAACAAAAGGACTGGAGGCAGGGAATTACATATGTTATGTATTCTCACTTAATGCAAATTTGCATGGTTTCTTATAGGAAAGGGATACAGAAATCTTGGCCCATTTAGCTGAAAAACAATTATTTATAATTTTTTGGTTTCCTTTGTTCAGGGGAAAGAAAATTTGTTATGTAGACTTTGCCAGGGAGTCCATTGTCGAGGCGTCCCAGAGGGCTGGCGAGGGCTCTGGAAATACCTCGCGCTTTTCCATGGTCAGGGAACATAAACCCAAGTGCCTGTGACGTACATAAGCTCGTATTTTTTATCTGCCATGCCGCTTACCTTTTTCTCCTTCCCGCTTGCCTGTCTCCACCTCATCACCTCTCCCGCCGCACCGCGCCGCACCGCAGACACCCTAACTTCAAAGCAAAACTAACTTTAGAAAATGAAACTCAGGGAGCAGTTTTCACCCAACTATTTGAATTAAGAGCATAGAAGAGTAGCCCTGGCTGGTGTAGCTCAGTGGATTGAGCGCGGGCCTGTGAACCAGAGGATCTCGGTTCGATTCCCAGTCAGGGCACATGCCTGGGTTGCGGGCCAGTTCCCAGCAGGGGACACACGAGAGGCAACCGTACGTTGATATTTCTCTCCCTCTCCCTCTCTCTTACCCTTCCCCTCTAAAGATAAATAAATAAAAATCTTAAAAAAAAAAGAGTATAGAAGAGTAGTATAAATTAGTAATCAATATTTAAGAATAGGTTTCCAAATAACATGCTTTGCTATAGTTATGATAGTCTTCCATACCAGTAATACGACATACATATACACTATGCATCTCCATTATGCTAACACAGGGCTAGGGGATGATGGTGAAATAGATTTAACGGACATTAGCATCCTCATTAATCATAGCAATATGCATATGAACTGCTTCTCCACCATCCAGCCTGGAACCCCCCCCAAGTCTTATCGACAGTCCTATCCAGTCAGATCCTTGTACACATGCAAGTGACCAGTACTCATAATAATTAATTTATACTTCTTTTTCCATTTGAAGGATTTGTTACTTATTTACTTTTTGGAGGACTCTCATTTAAATTCTTATGCCAGGAGAATTCACATTTATCACAAATGTTTCAGCCTCGTACCTTGTAGACATCTGAGATGCTCCAGAAATGTTTAGGGGAAGCCCCACCCCATCTTGCATTCATTGAAGAAAACACATATCCGAACCAGCTGCAAATGGTGTACAATAGGCAAGAAATGGCTTTTTGTGCATGATCCAGGCCTAACAACACTCAGGTGGAGGGGCCTTTCTATTCAGTTCACCTGTAAGATGGAGCTGCTTGTGGTTCTAGATGCAGGTGTGAGAATGGACATCTGTAAGTGCTGTCGAAAAACACAGGTTTTAAAAAAATTTCCCAGGCAATGATATTCTATCTATGAGAAGTTTCATGTTTCTTGGCAGAAAAAAAAAATTGGCTCATTCTAGACTAGACTGGCTGTCTCTGCAGTAGTGGAACCAAGTCAACAGTTTTGAAACATTTTTCCTTAGTTGTGCTTTAGACCATGGATCAGCTTCATCAAAACGTTCCAGATGGATTTAGCCAACTGGTCAACTTGCTGATCTGTAAAGCAATAACCTTCAAACTGGGTTGTGGGTATCACAGTGTGCAAAAGTACTTTCCAAGGGGGAGGGAAACTGATACATTTTAAGGTAATAGTTTCCTCAACTATCAGTTACTTAATCTAACGCACGGTAAATCCTCAATTCCATACACACATGTTTTTCATAAAATTGATAAGCTTGACGACTCAGTGGCTTTCAAGTTGTCAAGCCCACTCTCCTGTCTCACCTCCCCTTTGCAACCACCTGTCTCCCACTTTCTAAAAGAAGACCACACCCCTCCCCCACCTCGTACTGTACAGTGGGGTAGAAAAAACAGAAACAATGCCAATGTTAGTACTCATTTAGACTCTCACACTTTGTAGGTCAAGTGGTCTCAAGTTTTTTTTTAATCAACAACATTAAAGATATCCCAATTAATTGTCAGATAATGGACTATAAAATAATTTTTGATGAAAGACTAGTATGTGATCTTTTCTTGGCCTACAGCTCAGAAGATCAAAGAACTGACTGACATTGCTATGCCAAAATTTTTCTATTCTTATCTACTTATTTATGTGAGTAAAGTTTCCCGGTTTTTACTTCTATATACATAAAGTAGAAATAAAATTGATACTGAAATCTGTTTGTTTTCCTTAATAGGTATGTAATTTTCATCCACAAAGTGAGAAGTGGTTCATTTTAACTACGATTCATTTAATATGGTCAGCCTTGAGCAAGATATACATGAATTACTTTCTTAATTTGCTTCCCACTAAAGTTGAGCTATAAGGTTCATTTTATTTGTAGATTCAAAGCCTATTAAGAGTGTGCTGTTTATCTAAAGAGGTTGTTTTTAACCAACCCACTGGCGATAGGGTACCCTTTTATTATTACTATTACTACTAATATTATTTATTAGCAATGGATTTACAGTAAGTCATCCACAACCTTTGACAAATTGCTCTTGAAATCATCGTCTGAATTTGTAATCCAGCTCATTGGAGTCAGGAGTGTGATCTAGAGCAAGGAAAGAGTTTACACTTTTGTGTCCAACTGAGTTATAGATGTCAGGACCAAACCTCCATTGTGGCCTCCCTGGCCCGGGGCCATGCATTCCAGATACAGCCTAGACAGCATCAACTTCCTCCAATTAACAAAGGTGAACTTCACGTAGAATGAACTGCTTCTTGTTTATCTATTATGTTTAGAACTACAAATCAAACTTAACTTGTTAAAGATGAACAAGGTCCCTATTTTTAATTAAAACTTGCCAAGTAAAAATACTTTGGCAGGTGCAGGGGGAGTAGAACTTCTGAGAATGCCTTGCCGGGATGCTGAAATTGCGGGGCTTCCTCATAGAAACATAGGAACAATACAAGCCTGGAGGGAATGAGGGTCTTGGCAGGCTGTGAGACCTCTGGAGGAAAGGCTTAGGTTTAAAGAGAATGTGGAGAGAAAGAGCCCTAATATTGATTGACAAGCTAAAAATCACATGCGTATGTTATACTGCCCCCTTCTGAGGTATTGCGTTCTCTAATAATTTAAATAGGTGGTATTATCCCATTGGCTCTTAGCTCCCTAAGAGGGGTTAGTTAAGAGTTACAGCAATGAGTTAGGACCCCAGGTGCCAGATGGCCCTGGCTCCGAGTTCATTGTATTTCTTTCACTGTGCTCGCTGGTGTCCTGGTCTCCTGAAAGAGTCTGCCCTGTCTTTCCGAGGTATGCTTTCCGCCAGTGACACAAAATAGAGCCGGATAGGCTCCTGCCTCTGCTCCTGATTGTCATATCACACACGTGTTGGGTGACAGGGACATGAGTCGGAGCTCTCTCTTTCCCCAGCTGCAGAGGGCTGCCTTGCAACTGCTCCTGGAATCTCCCTACCTGATGTTCCTGTGTTCATTCACAGGATCAACATCTTAGGCATGGTGCCCCTGAGCACGCCTTTCGACAACGAGTTCTACAATGGCCTCTGTGACCGAGTTCGGGATGGAAACACCTTGACCTACTACCGCAAGCCCTGGAATGTGGCCACTCTGATCTATGAAGTAAGTCTCCTCAGAAGCAAACGCACTGTTCTGCTTTTAGCTGGAAGTGGTTTCAATAAGTCGAATGCTACATAATGTGGAAAATTCAGTAACGGGAATATAAGATTGACTGAAAGGAGAGGAGGTATAATGTGGAACTCTTTAGAAAACATATAGTTGTCTACAAGCAACCCTCAGTAACATGTACCTGCCTAGTGGTAGAGTTTTGGCAAATGCCTAGAGTCCTTAAAAGAATCTTCTAAGGTTCTGATAAAACTAAAACTTTAGTTGGTGCTGATTTAAGTATGGAGTACACTACTTTCGTGCTACGTGAGGTCGGCGTTTGCTAGCCTATCAGTGAAAATCTTACACATGTTTTCTTTCAACACCGCCCTTTATAAAGCTTGCCTGACTAACGTGAGTGGCTATTTTCACTCACCTCAAACCCTCTTATGAAACTATTTCTCAAAGTGAGTTCTATTCCCACAGTGTCACCCCAACTTACCACCTTCCCGAAAGTCACCTGAATTCTCTAGAACCATCTACAAATTGGACCCATTCAAAGGACTAATATTTATCATCTTTAAAGATACCTTCCTTGGTCTAAGCAAGATATAATAAAGACTAATAATTAGCTTATTCTAAACCAGGAGCTAAAATGACCCATTTCTTTGAAGAGTCTCATTGACGACACAGTCCTTTTGTATAGTTGTTACTCCCATACGTTTGAGAAACACATATACTTTTAAATAAATGTAGTTAATATTCCTTTTATTTCTAACAATGTGGGAAGCCAACTCCTACCCATTGTAGCCTGAAATGATCATGTTCCCCCACAAATGCTAAAGATTGTCATGTTTGGACTAGTTGACTGGTATTTTTCTCACATGGGACAACATTGTCATATTTTTTGTACCTGTAAATTCACAAGAGAATCAATTGCCCACAAATCTCAGGGAACATTCTGAATTATGATCTTTCCTCATCTTGCCAGATTTATTTACTTTAAAGCACATTTTTTTTGAGGGAAAACTGATAATCTTTCTAGAAAGTATTACACGTCCTTTCTTAAAAACCATGTAACAAAGAAAAGGTGACCCTTGTGATTGCTGATGGAAGAAGGGTCCTTCTTGTGCCACATTATTTTGTTTTTAGTTCTCAGACGTACATCATACAGTTTTTCTATCTTACTCATTGTGACCAAACTCTTAGCATCTCTATGGGCATGGGAACTGCTACTGGCTGGCTGGAACACTGCCCAGGATGGCTCTTGAAGCTACATTTAGGGAGTGAGCCCCCTGTTTTTCCTGACCTACAACCCTGGACACAGAGGCGCTTCCTCATGCCAAATGTTTTGAACTTTACAAAGGAGAGGTGGTATTTTCCATGTATGCTACCTACACTCCCGGTGGAGTGAGGAGAAGCATCCCATAATCAAACACACCGATACTTCTGCAGCAGAACGAGCCCATGTTCACACAGAGTGGGAAGAAGGAAGACTGTAAATAACGATTTACAAGTTCAGATCAGATGAGTGCCTTCGAATGAGCTTTGGCATCGAGCTTAGAAGAAAAGCAGACAGAGATTGTGAGCCTCAGTGTTTGTCTGGCGCCGTCGGAGGAGGAGTGCCGACGGAGCGTTTGCTCAAGGCCCCAGACGGACTCCTTGGCGCTACGACTGCTGGCGCCACCCCCATTCCGATCCGTTGTGACCTTAGAGAGTGAACAGCCAGGCTCGTTTGCACTCAGTAAATGTTAGTTATCACCATTCGTTATACTGGATCTGCATATTAAATTGAATAATTTTTTATTAGCATCTACTATGTGACAAAGCAATTTACTAAATGGTGACACTATAGCAGCGTGTGAATAAGGCAGACAGGGTCCTGGACTTCATGGAGTCGACCGTCTGAACGCCTATTCAGTAAGCAACTTTAATAGGGAAAAGTTCTTCATTTTGTCTTATTGTGAAAGAAGAGCCATAAGAGCTTATAGAAAATGGATTTGTTAGTCTGCGGGCTCAGGAGAGGCCTCCCTGGTGTTTAAGCTAAGACTTGAGACAGGAGGAAGAGTCACCAGGGTGAGGGAAATAATACACACCTGTGCAAGTGTGCGAGCGAATGTGTATCAGTGTGAACAATGCTTGCGTTCTGGGAGGGTGGGAGGGGGTGTCAGAGAACATTCCAGAAAGCACAGAAGGGCCCTGCGATGGGAAGCAGCATAGTCTGTAAAAGTGACTAGAGGGCTTGAGTACAATCGAGAGACTAACTTGGAATAAGTCTAGTCTGGACTTTATCGTCCAGGCAGTGGAAAGACTCGGAAACAGTTGAAGCGGGGAAGTGAGTCGGTTTGGTTACTCTTCATCCTCTTTCCTTTGAACCCTTTTCCCAGCATGCCTTACTCTAAAGAAACTTCGGTGCATTTTTGTCTTTCCCGTTAGATGGTAACTTTAGGTGTCCTGCCTTCATCTGTTCAGGCTGCTATAACAAAATAGCAGAGATGAGATAACTTAGAAACAACAAACATTTATTTCTCACAATCGTGAAGGCTAGAGGTCGGAGATAAGAGTGCTAGCAGGATCACGTGAGACCACAGACCTCCTGCATGCTCACACGTGGAAGGGGGTAGGGGGTTCGTTCAGTGGGGTTGCTTTTATTAGAGCACTAATCTCACCCATGCAGGCTCCTCCCTGAGCCCCACCCCCTCCTGATACCATCCCATTTTGCAGTAGGATTTTAACATATGGGTCTGGGGAGGAGGGGTGCGTAAACATTCAGACCACAGCGTTGCCTACGCCTACGCAGAAAGATTACTCAGTGCGTGCTACAAGGTCTGGCCTACGGCCCTGACACAGATAATGCCCCCTTCCCAGTATCACAGCTGCTTTCGGAGGACTTCTGGACAGAGCTTCACTGTGGAGACCAACCGCCCTCCCAGGGACACCTGACAATAGCCAACTGGGCAAGGAATGCTTTCATTGAAAGTTTTACTTTTTAACTAGGTTATTAGTTCAGTTCTTTTGTTCATGCAAAAATGAATGCGGGGAAAATTTTTGAAGTTCCAACAGCACAACAGATTATGCAAAGAAAAAGTGTTTCCGCCCTACATTCTCATTTCACAGTCCCCCTGCTCAAGGGCAAACATTCTCTGTGGTTTGTCTGTGTTTCCAGTAATTTTCCCTGTGTGTGTGTACTTGTTTCTTTTTTATTTTATTTTGTTTTTAGTTTTACAGGCAGTAGAGTGTAAAGGTTAAGAGGCAGTTCGAGGCTGAAGCCCAGGCCTCTCTACTTAATTTAATTAACCTGTGTGGAATACACAACCAAGTCCCTGGCCCAAGGCCCACACGGAAGAGTTAGCTTTATTCACTTTCTCTGTTGTCATACAAGTGGAAGTATACTGTGCATCTGTTATGCCACTTGCTCTTTAATTATGACTGTATTAACTTTTGAAAGCCGGCTATGTTCTACCCTTCATCTGTATTATCTCATTGAATCCTCACAACTGCCTTTGGGCTCGGTCGGTGAGCAGCCCTGTTTCACAGAGTGGGAATCAGCCTGGGCATGCAGAGGCTACGGTAACACCCTCCAGGTCGGGGAGCCGGGATTTGAACCCCTGCCGTCTCATCTCAGGGCCTTCACTCTTACCTCCTTTAAAGGTTCTACTGCCTTTCCAATAATTAAGGGGTTGGGTTTGTTTGTTTTTTTTTCTGTGTTAACAACACTTTGTTATTCTCTTTTAGACCAAAGCTGATAAAAATATGAGAACTGAACATTATGAAGAAGAGTTTCAAGCACTAAAATCTGTCATCCAAGAGACAACATCACAGCTGGATGCGCACGTGTCTCTAAAATTCACACCGACTGAAAAATCTAGGATGCCCGTTGTTCAATGTCAAAACCCTGATGGAGAAAATTCCTCGTCGTGTAATGACTCCCCAAGAGGTTTGAAAGGCTCGTTTAGATTTACGTATTCCAAAAATGAATCTTACCATCTGTTGCTGTCATATTCTTCTATGAAGGTAAGAACACTTCATGTAGAAAATATAATGGGATACAAACTAACCAAAACTCCTCTTTCCAATTTAAGTGTTCAGAGCACAGGAAGCTCATAAGAGAGAGAAAAATTGATGCTCAGCAAGTCCTCCCATATATAACTAGAAGATCAGGAAGAAGAATGTAACTGGAGAAAAATCCCACACAGGATCTTCGGTAATGGGAAGAGATGTTTGGTGGTAGTGAACAGAGAAAAGGTGTATTAAGAATTCAGAGCATCCTTTTTGACTTGGATTGTGATAATAGACTGTTCAATGTATACTATTTTCAGAATTACAATGAAAAATCATACTGCATAATTTTGATCGTTCACTGCAATGCCTTAAAATTGTGCACATTGCACCCTGGCTAGTGTAGCTCAGTGGATTGAGTGCCAGCCTGTAAACCAAAGGGTCACCAGTTCCATTCCCAGTCAGGGCACATGCCTGGGCTGCAGGCCAGGTCTCCTGTGGGGGGCGCTCAAGGGGCAACCATACATTGATGTTTCTCTCCCTCTCTTTCTCCCTCCCTTAAAAATAAATAAATAAAATGTTTTTAAAAAATTGTGCACATTACATTGAAATTGGTCTGTTTACTTTGTAAGCATACCTTTAATTTTAGACTTTGAAAATGTGTTTGCTTTTTAATATTTAAGCCAGATTTCAATGTTTGTTTCCTTATCTTTGGAAGTATAGACTATACTTTCTGTAATCAGTATGATGCTTGTAAAATTCTCATTCTTCCTTTTTTGATATCACAGACACCTATTTAGATACCTTTCTCCACTTTGAAAATAATAATAATTCACTTAGTACTTATATTATACCTAATGATATAATTATTTTTATGGGTCTACACATTGCCTCTATATTCACATGAATACCCACCTAAAGCGTGCAATTGAAACCTCCTCAAAATCATTCAACAAATATTTAATGGTAGACTTACGATGTGGTCAGGCAGTGCTCCAGGCACTTAAAATCCATTTGTGAACCAAATTAACAAAGAGTCCTCATGGACAAGACAAAGATCAACAGGGGAGATAGACAAAAACAATAAACGCAATAGCAAAAAAGGAAGCTCTGTGGTGTTGAGAAGATGATAAGTGCTATGGAACAAAATGAAAAACAGAGTGACGGAAGGGAGGCCCCGCGTGCTGGGCAGGTGGCGGTGTTGAAGGGGGAGCTCGGGGCGGCATTCGTTAAGGAGGTAGGATCTGAGCAAGCCTTTGAAGGGCAGTCGGTAGCCAAATAGTTAAATCTGAGGTGACATATCTGGCACAAGGAACTTTTAGAGACAAATCTGTAAGATGGGACCACACCTGGCCACTGGGCCCAAGTGAACCAGAAGGAGAAGAGGTTAGGGAGGTTCCCTTGAACCAGATCACGAAGGGCCTCACAGCCTCTTCTAAGCATTTGTGTTTCTCTGGGTGACAGGAGAGGTCGCTGAAATGGCTTTCAGAGAATATTGATAGACCCTAATATATTTAAAATGATTACTCTTGGTACTCGATTAAGAAGAGATCGTGAGAGTTAACAGCAAAAGCAAGAAGGCTCGTGAAAAGTTATTGCAGGAATCGAGTTGAGAGTTGATGGCAGTTCGGGCAGGAGAGTCCCAGAGTCAAATATGGCTCTGAGGTGTTGGGCCTGAGCCGCTGGAAGATGGCGTTGCTGTCAACTTAACGTGGAGATGACTTCAGGGAGAGCAAGTTTGGAGGAGAACCCCAGGGTAAAGTTTTAGTTTGACAAAGGATGAGATGTGCATGGGACCTCCAATTGGAGATGTCAAGCAGAAAGCTGGTGTTTTGATTCTGGAGTTTGGGAAACAGCTCTGGGCTTGAGCTACGAACTGGGGAGTCGTTATACATAGATGGTGCTTAAAGCCACAGGGCTTGGTGAGCCCACTAAGAGTAAACATACATGGAAAAGAGAAGAAGATCAAAGACTAAACCCAAGAAACTCCAACAGAAAGCCTGAGAAAGAACAGGAAGCAGCAAAGGAAAGCTAGTGGAATGTCCTAGAACCTTGCTACTCAAAGTGTACTCCGTGGACCAGGAGCATCTACATCTTTGGGCAACTAGAAGTGCAGACTCTAACCCCACACCTCCTGAATCAGAACTGCATTTTAACAGGATTCTCTAGGTGATTTGTGCCCACTTGACAGCTTGAGAGGAGCTGCCCTGGAAGACAAGAAAAGAAACCCTACCAAGAAGAAAGGAGTGGTAAACTGTGTCCAGCATGCTAACATTTACGTCAGAGAAGATGAGGACAGAGAAGCAACTGGCTTTAGCCTTTTGAAGGTCATCGGTGAGCCTGACAACAGAAGTTTCGTCAGGATTGTAAGGATAGTGGCAGGACTGGGTGGGATTTAAGAGAAACTGGAAAGAGAACTGGAAAAGAGTGGTATAGAAAGCTCTGTAAGAGAATTTTGCTCCTCACGAGGACAAAGAAACAAGTGGCAATGTTTGGATAAGAGAGGTCAAGAGATTTTTTTTTGTGAATTTCTGTACACGGAAGAAACTGCAGTATGTTTGAACAGGAATGACCTAAGGTCTACCTCCAAAGTAAGTTCAGCCACAGAACATAACGCCTTCCTGGCAATTTGAGCAACATGCAAAGGAATCCAAATATGCTTTGGGCATCGTTGAAACTTCATTGAGAATTATTATGCAAGTCGTCAGATGGAGAACTCATATGACTTAGTATGTCTGCAGTAAGTTTCTTTAGGATTTTTGTTAGAAACCGAATCACCCGCTATCGCCTGCAGTTAAGTCATGCAGTGTGTCTAATTACGCTTCTATAATATGGAAAGTTTGGTGTGATGCTCACATACACTGAGATGTACCTTTTAAAAAATAATAGGATGTTTTTAACTCCCATGTAACCAACATGTGCCAGCCACAGCTACAGCAGGAGAATTTCAAAAGAATAACGTAGAGAATTACAGGTGACAATTTCAATTCAGTTCTGGCCAGGACAGTCCAGATTTCGTCACATAGTTCATCACTGCCCCAGTTTTCTCTTAGTAATGTAAGCCATCTGCCTGCGGAGCAATTAACTGTTGAGCTGTGTTAGGTTGGCCTGAGATCCATGTCTTAAAATATTGTCTATTTCATCTCAGTTATCGAAGATCGAGAGGACATAGTAGAAGGAAGAGGGGCACCTGATGGGTTTTTAGTACCAATTGTTGTCACAGACTGTTTGTGTCATCTGGAGCCAATACCTTGATACCTTTAAATCAGTTTCTTCATCCGCGAAATAAAAACATTGGGCTTCATATATAACGTCTACATTTCCTTCCATTGTTCACATTTTAAAATCAACTTAGTGAGGTACCATTTGCATACAATGAAGCGCAAAGATTTTAAACATATAGTTCCGTGAATTCTGACCGTCGTATCCATCCGTGTAACCATCTCCTCAAAGAAGATGTAGCACATTTCCGTGACCTCAAGAGAGTTCCTTCATGCCCTTTGCAGTCAATCCCCTGCCACCTGAGAGGCAACGAATGATGCAAGTTCTCTGACCATAACCTAGTTTCAGCTGTTCTAGAACTTCATAAACATGGAACCACATAGTATATATTCTTTTGTGTCTGACCAAATTCAGTCACCACAATATGTTTTATTTCCCTATGTTGTTGTATGTTATCAGTAGTTCATTTCTTTTTATTGCTAACTGGTATTCCCTCGTGTGAACATACTACAACTTGTTTATTAGTTTCCCTGTTGATGGACATTTGAGTCATTTCCAGTTTGAAGCTAGGCTGACTAAAGCTGCTACGAAAGTCTTCTACAGGTCTTCCTGTGGACAATTTGTTTTCTCTTAAGTAAATATGTGAAAGTGGGATGGCTGGCCATAGGGTTGCTGTGTGTTTACTTTCATAAGAAACTCAAACAGTACTCCAAAGCGGTGATGCCACTTTCCACACCCACCGGCAATGCGTGAGAGGGTCCTAGCTGCTGTACCTCTCCAGCAACAGTGATGTTAACGGTCATTGAAGTTTGCCATTCTACGGGGCTAACGTGATGTCATACAGTCGCTGCTAAAGAAATGTATCGCCTGTGAAAATTTCAAATTTTGTGATTTTTCAATTCAAAACAATGGTGCTTAAACTCACATTTATTTTTTTCTGGTCTACAACAAAGGGAAAAATGTTTCTGCGTGTGAAAGGAGAAGTTGATCTGGGAAGATTTGTGATGAGAAGCCGGAATGTTGTGCTGACGTCAACCTTCTTGGATGATTTAAAAAACCTGCCAACCTCCTATGAAAAGGGGGAATATTTTGCATTTTTGGAAGTCTACGGAACTCACTACAGTAGCTCTGGGTCTCTAGGAGGACAATATGAACTAATATATGTTTTGGATAGAGCTTCCATGAAGCAAAAAGGTATACCTAGAAATAGTGCTCTAACTTCTAATAATGTTTTAACCAACCATTATTTCTATTGCTAACCTTTTCAACGGTTAAAGTCTCTAGAATAGAGTAATGTAACCAGCTTCCCTGAGAGAACATTCTCCCTGACCTTTGGCATCTAAAACCCTATCAAACAGCAAATTGACTTCTACCTCAAATAAGAGGACCTGGTCTTGAACTAGTCAGCAACAGAAATTGTATTGCTATTTAATGATATTTGGTAAAGTTGCTTTTAGTGAAGTCCTATTTAAAAGGTGAAAGAAAGTACAGGAGACATAATTTATATAACCTATTTCTTATTCAGTAGCCTGGTTCAATTATTACATATAAAAATTGAACTAGGCTACTGAGTATGATCATTTTCTTCCAAAGTATTCTGCAGTATTGGGAGGGAAGAAGCAATGTTAACATCATATACATCTAACATTTAAAGCAAGGGTAGAAAATGAGTTTTACCTTGGAGGATGACAATTCCAGTCATACGGTGGTAGCTTCCTGCCACACCTGAAATCACAGAAGGAAGGCCACGTTGCCCATCTGTGTTTGCCCTAGGTACAGGTGAGTCCTGTGTGTCGCGTAATTGCCATCCTGGCCTGAAGTCTTTATTGAAAGCTTTTAAGGACCAAGTAGATGCAAAAGACAATGTTAATAGGTTTTATTCATCTATTTTATCAGTAAGGCAAGTCATTATATTTCTTAAAGAGGTGATCGATGTCAGCATATTTCCTCTCTCTGCCCTTAAAATTTGGGGCGGGGGGGGCATCTCTGAGGAAGGGAGGTGTTGCCCAAAACCACTTCCAGGGCTCCTTCTCTGGAGCCCCTGGCAGAATAAAGTGAAGAATGGGATGCATCTCTGATCTTAAAGCCAAGCACTGTCCCCGTGGTTGGTAAACACACGATGAATGAAATAAGTATGTCATAGCCAGAACCAGTTGCTCTTAATGCCGCAGTCTAGTCTGGGCAGGCAGAAGAAACCTGGGGAAGGGAAATATGAGGTTTCTTGGCTTAGATGGCCTCCCAGGGCTCAAGCCTGCAAAATAGCATTACCAGATCTCTGAGCACTGCCTGGTAAGCTGCCTTGATCGCTATCGCAAGGTCAGGGGCACATGAGCACTGTGTCTCGAGCAGCATGAAAACCAGAAGAAAAAGGCTCCGATCCGAAGAGGTGGTCAAACCCCAAGAAACCCTTCAGGCTACGAGTTTGGGGATGGAAAAGCTCCAAGGGCTAAAATCTTTAATCTTAGAACTGTAACTGTCGTCGCTGGTGAAAATAAGTTCTGTTGGTGAAAACACGAGAAAGAAATTTCAAAGGGAGAAGTTTAAACATAGTGTCAAGCTGTCCTGGGGCGAAGGGAAGTGCTATGTCCTCAGGGATGTGGAAGGTGCGGGCAGGCTCTGGGAGCAATTGCTCCCAGATCCTTGAGAATCCTCCACGTACTTTCTTGGTTTGGGGGAATGAGCAGGCTTGCCGTCACACTGCCCAACCTACTTCCTGGGTTTGCCCAGGCCTGTGCGGCTCTCCCCCTAAACGAGTTCCTTTCCTGGACCTTCTGGGGTTCCACACCCTCGTTCAATCCAATCCTTTCCCCAGATTTTCCTAGGCTAGATTCTGCCCTTTTATGCTGCCATTTTGGCTCCCACCACACATGCCCCAAAGTTCTGTTGCATCATTTGCCTTCTGCTGAGCAAAGGAATTTCCCCTACTATTCTGACGCTTCCCTAGGTAACCCCAGTTAATGGCCAGTAATGGATTCTTCCTGCCCAATTCAGGGATCGTAACCCCTTGGAGGAGGATGCTGCGGCTGCCCCCTGGAGAGACTGTGAATGCTGTGGCTTCCTAGTGAGTGAGGGTTAATGTCTGACTTAGCTCCCTAGTAGATTAGGCTTAATACCTGATTCAGCGTCCTAGTTTATTTGGCTTACTGTCTGATTCCATTTGCACCCTTCCTTTATTTATAACTAGCTAACTACATGTAATAACATAACTACCCTAGTACAAGCTATCTCCCTTTTACAGGAGGGGTAAATTTATATGTCCTTTGCCACTAAGTTGGCAAGCAGAGTCAAAAGGAGGCCGCTAGAGTCAAATATGTGGACAAAGCAGGAAAGATAGAACATGCATTTGTGTTTGATAAAAATGCATAGGGATCCAAGTATGTTCCTTACAAAAGAGCAAAACTGGAATTTATTTATGATATTGTTAGATATTATCTAATAATTTGCAACTAAATATATTAAACAGGTATTGAATTAGAGGATGTAAAGAGATGTCTCGGGTATAATCTGGATTTATCTGTGAATGCCGGAGTTGAACTCGGAGGACAGGTTCATAAAAATGATTGTGTAAAGAGGGGTGACGGTCGAACTGGTACGTATGGCCTAACTTATTAAGTTAAAAAATAGGGGGTCCTGGCTGGTGTGGCTCAGTGGATTGAGTGCTGGCCTGCAGACTGAAGGGTCATCGGTTCAATTCCTTGTCAGGGCACATGCCTGGGTTGTGGGACATGTCCCCAGCCAGGGGTGTGCAAAAGACAACAGATAGATGTTTCTCTCCTTCTCTTTCTCTTTCCCTTCCCCTCTACAGAGAAAGAGAGAAAGAAAGAAAGATCAATTAGCACTGCCCTGTCACTATGAGCCCACTTATTGTCTACCCTCTTTATTTAAAAAAAAAAGAAGTGCTAAAAAACTATTTCTCTTCACAGTGGTTCCCGAATTGCTACAAACACAAGGAACCCAGGGGCACGTGCTCCCTAGCAGGCTGTGCGGGGCACAGTTCTGGGGGGCTGTGCCCTCTGCAGTCATGACAGACTGGTGCATTTGTGATGGCAATGGTAGAATAATATCTTCAGGAAATAATTTTCTTTTTTCCCCTCTAATTTTAACTAAGCTTCTAAAAGGGCAAGTGACAGTACTGCGTGTTAAGAAAGAAAACCCAAACTCTCTTTCTAACTCAGCCTTCCATTTGACTTGAAGTCCCTAATCCACCTTCACTCGATTGGTCACGCAGTACAAACTTACAATGATAAGAGAAATGGGTATCAGAGATGTAATATACAACACGATGACTACACCTAATTAACAATGCTATGTGGTATATTTGAAAGTTCCCAAGAGAGTGGATCCTAAAAGTTCACATCACACACAAAAAATTGTAACTATGGGATATGAAGTGTGTTAAATAAACTTACTGCGGTAATTATTTTACAATACATATAGGTCAAGCCACTATGATATACAGGTTAAGTTGACACAATGTTGTGTGTCAATTATATTTCAATAAAACTGAAAAAAGAAATCCCTAATCCATCCTTAACATTAAATGAGTTCATAAGCCTTAAAAATATAAGTATCTTTGGTATAAATATTACTTCCATTGTTAATGAGGCAGTGCTGGAATTCTCAAGTTTTACTCTAATCAGAAAAACATGAGAGCATTTTCTGAAATACAGATGTTTAAGACTCGCCTTTGCAGATAGCGGGGAAGCAGAAAATAGAGAAGCCCGATTTTCTTAAAGCACAACAACCACTAACATGCGGCCACGGTTGGAAACCACTGATGAACGAAAAAGAAAACCGGCCTTTCCGTCACATGTCGTAATTTCAATATTCGACCTTTAAACTGACTGTGTGGTTTTGAGCTAGTCATTCCAGCTCTCTGAGCCTCAGCTTTCTTGTCCACAAAATTGGGGAAGGTTAAAAAAAATCACCTTGAAAATGTTTCTAGTTCAAAAAACTCAGAAGTCTAAGAGATTCGCAAAAGTTTGTTAGAAGTGGTTTAGTCTGGAGAAAAGGACTGAGGGAGAAAATGGGTAGGCATTTGGAGTGGGAAGCAGTTTTGTGTTTCACTTTATTGTTTGTCCCCTTTGATTTTTTCATACTATTAAAATAATTTAAGGCAAACCAACATAAAATATAATTATGAAGGCAATTCTGCAACACAAATATTACATAGTACATTTAAATTCATGTTTGGTTCTCATCTGTGCATATGCATAAGTGATTAACTTTGAATTGCCCGTGTATCTCAATCATGGTACCATTTTTTTTAGGAAAAAGATGATGGAAGTCTACAGTCAGCTACTAATAAAAATTGCCCTTGGAGATTTGGGCTGAAAAAGTTGCATCCATCATTCGTATAAGTAAAATTCAATACATATACTAGACGACACAAAAGGGGCTCAATACAAGTTTACCAAGTATCACAGAATGAAAAATCCCTGACTTGCATTCTCTGTCTCTTCTCAGTAAACATCACCAGTGAGAGCATCATCGATGATGTCATCTCACTCATCAGAGGAGGAACCAAACAATATGCACTTCAGCTGAAAGAGAAGCTTCTCAGAGGAGCCAAGATGGTGGATGTGGCTGACTTTGTAAATTGGGCATCTTCCTTAAGTGATGCTCCCGTGCTCGTAAATGAAAAGGTAAGGAACGGGCATTTTCAAATAGAGGGTTTTGTCATTCTCGTATGACACGTCACTCTGGGTTCAAACGAACAGTTCTTTCATCCGGAAGAGATGTGAGCGTTCAAACGCACACCCATCTCGTCCCCAGAAAGCAGCATGGCAGAGAAGAAAGGCACCGAGTGGGGCATCAGACTGACCCGGGCTGAGCCTGGGTCGCTGTCCCTTGCCAGATGAGTGGTCATTTCTGACTTCTGCAACACTGAGTTCTCCAGGGCTCCGGGTTTCTTTTAAGGATTTAATACGATTGCACATACAGAGCCTGTAGCACAAACTGGCACAAAATAGGTCCTCAGAAACTGTTAGTTGTCTTCTATCTGCCCTCGACTGTCCTCGTCTGTGGGGGGCATCCCACTACCACTTCTGACACGGAGAAGTAGTTATTAAGGCCTTAGGGAAGGGAAGTTCATAAGGTCTCCTCCATGAAAACAAACCTCACTTTCAAGGATCATTTTTGTGTCTCTTGGGAATCAGGAAGTTCTTGTTTTTAATGCATGTGATCATTAAATTCAGTTGTCTGACTCAATGAGCTAGAAAATTTGTGGTCAAATTTCTGACCCACCATGTGCAAATGGGTGGGTTCTCCTGAATCTGGGGCTTTTGTGTGGCTTTTTCCTTCATCTTGCCTTTTCTATTCTCAGTTCTCCTTTTTTCTTTCCCCTCCACCATTCTTATCTATCCACATGACTTTCTGGAACAGCTTGGGTAATTGTGAACCAATTAACCTACGATTTTTTGTTATATTGTGCAACTTGACAATAATGCACCAAATGTTGGAGAGCATCAGTATTTTAAAGGGCTGCAGTGCTCTGTGTCACAGTCATTATAGTTCTAACTACAGAGTGAAAATGCTTCCCAACAGTCTTATATAGGGATGGAAACAACTCATCCTATCAACAAACCACATTTGGTACCTATACTTTAGTTAGTTTGGAAGCCCATAAGAAACCTCAACACTTAGTATAATAATATAATACTTAATATAACATCCCAAGTACTTATTATTAAACTATATTGTCTTTTAGCAAGTTTCATGACCAACTACATTCACTGAAAATATATCTACCTACGAATGGTAGAATGATAGGGTTAGTGAGAACAGGAGAAAATTTGTAAGTATTTTCTTACTTAACAGAAGGCCAGAGTTCATCAGAAAAAGATGTGGCTCTTCAGGAAAACTTCACAAAGTGCGTTGGAATTGCTATTTGTCTTCCTGTGGGATTCTTTGGCTCTGGGGTTTGAGGTTCCTCTAAGGCTGCTGCCATTACATGCCCTTCATGTTTATGCATTTCATCCAAACTGCTTGTCTCCATGACCCCCCGGGTTCCTGCCTCTTAGATTATCTGGCCTTGACTTTCCTTTGAAGGGTAAAACAAGATGAATTTCTTTTCTTAAAAATCAAAAGAACTCCACCACATGCTTCCATTGTTTGCGCCAGTGTGGCAAGGTTGGTAAGTGGTTTCTTTCTGCCGAGTAAATACAGCGTAGCTGAAATTCATATCCTATGCACTAATCCATAAAGGGCTACACTGGCGGACGGTCATTGGCTTTGTAAGAGTTCAAACACATTCTGGATAAGCGACTATTCTACTTGAAAGTGTTAGAAATGTCTTCTCTCACTTGAGGACTTTCACCCTTTAAAGGTATTTTTGATAATCACTGTCCTCTTTTTTACTTTTTAGTTTGAAATACGTTTAGACTTATCATAAAATTGCGCAAATAGGACAGACATTAAAACTGCAAAAACAGCAAAGAGTTCACATACACCCTACACCCAGGAGCCCAAATGTTAACAACTTACATAACCATGGTGCCTTTTAGCAAACTCAGAGCATTCCCATCGACTAAACCATAGACCCGATTTAAGTATCACCAGTTTTCCCCCTACGGTCCTCTTTCCTACTGGATCCTGATTCCAGGATCCAATCAGGATCCTGCATTTAGTGATCATGTCCCTCTAGTCTCCTCCAATCTGTGACAATTCCTCAGGCTTTTCTCGTCTTCACAGCCTTAACACTTTTGATGAGTATTGGTCGCTGGTATCAACTGTCTCTCAGTTTAGGCTCAGAGTAGATTAAGGTTGTGCATTCTTGGAAAGAAGACCCCCAAAGCGATGTTGCGTCCTTCTCGGTGCCTGCTATCAGGAATTATCACGTTGATTTTTATTATTTTGATACAGTTAAATGTATATTTCTTTTCATTACAGTTAGTGCTTTTGTGTCCTGTTTAAAGTCATTCTCGCCCTGGCTGGTGTAGCTCAGTGGATTGAGCGCGGGCCTGCGAACCAGAGGATCGCGGTTCGATTCCCAGTCAGGGCACATGCCTGGGTTGCCAGGCCAGTTCCCAGCATGGGACACACGAGAGGCAACCGTACATTGATATTTCTCTCCCTCTCCCTCTCCCCTACCCCTCTAAAGACAAATAAAAAAAAAAAAAATCTTTGGAAAAAAATAAATAAATAAAGTCATTCTCTACCTCAAGGTCTTAGAGATGCTCTCCTGTGTGTTAGCTTCAGACACTTTACTGTTTCGCTTTTATATTTTTACCTACAATAAGCCTAGAGTTACTCTGTGTGTGTGTGTGTTACAAGTTAGAAAGTCACTTTTAAAAAAATTTCCTATGGCTATCTCTTTATTCTAGAACAATTTAAGTTGTATCTCTGATTGGTGACATATTTTTTATATCTATGAAAATCAAATGTCAGTCTACTTTCAAAGTACTGTGGGTTTTTACTAAGCTGCTTTTAAGATTTTCTTCATTATCATTGTTTGTGGGTTTTCTTGATTCTTTTTTAGCAATTTTACTCTGATGTGCCTACGTGCAAAAAGAAAAATGTTCAATCTTGCTCTTCCTTGCAGGGGTATCTGGATGTCTGCCACCATACCTATAGTATTCTCAGCTATTATTCTTCAACATTTCTTTTTATGTATTCTCTCTTTCCGGGACTCAAATTTTATACATCTTTTACCTTCTCACTTTTTTATGTTTTGGGCCTTTTTTCTGTATTTCCAAAACTTTTATCTTTTCATACTTCATGGTCGATAATTTTTCTTCTGACCTGCGTTCCAGGTCATTAACTTTCCTTCAGTTGTGTCCCGTCTGCCCTTTAACCAGCCCATTCATTTGTTTGCTATAGTATCAAGTTCTCCTATATCTGGTTATTTCTTTCAGACCTTCCATTTAAAAAAAAATAATTTCCCGTTCTCTGCTAACATTGGCAAGCTTGTCTTATCCCCCTGCTTAGGAAGTTATTTTAAAATCTGTGTCTGATAACTTATATCTGCTCATCCCCCTTGCTCTGTCTCCAGTTTCTATTATTTCTTTTTATTGTTTGACTTTATCTTTACTGTCGACACCATTGCAGATGTCCCCATTACTCCCCCACTTTGCTCCTACTACGCTGCCCCCATCCTCCCTTCCCTCTGGTCATCGCCGCCTTGTTCTCTGTGTCTGTGGGGAATGCTATATGTTCTTTGGCTAATCCCTCCAATTCCTAGTATTTCTATGGTTTTCAATCATGTTGCTTTGTTTCCTTGTGTACCTGGTTCTTTTGATTGTGGGCTGGAGATTAGACTTTAAAAATTGTTATAGAAATAGCGTGAGACCTGAGGTGATTTTATTTTCCTCCCAAGGAAATATATATTTACATCTGGAAAGCTTCAGAGTACCAATCAATCAGGATTATTTTAACCCAAACCAGGATGCAGTCTTTTCCAGGGCTACACTATGTTCCACTTGCCTCTTGCTTCTAGGACTGTAGTCCTTTGGGTTGGGATGCTTTGTCAGTCCTGAATTCCAACCTTTGTCCCCCGAGTTCAGTAATACGTTTTCTCTGCCTCTTAGCCATTTGACTGCCTCTTCCTCAGTTAGGAAATATGCCAAGGGGACTGGCGGCCCCGAAACACTGGGCTCACCTCACTGAACTTCCACCGCCTCCCAGATCCTTATTGCCTTGTCACTTTTCTGTCCCCTTGTCTGTCCTCCACAGCCTTCAAGCAGATTTTTCATTTTGGTTTTATTTTGTTCAGTTTTTTCCTTGTGCCTAGTAAAAGGATTACTTGACAATATTTATCCTGTTATTACTCTTCTTCAGGAATTCCTGGTATATATTTTATATATTCTTTCTTGAATCTTTAGGTTCCAATTTCTTTTAAATTTTGGGGTCTCTTTTTTCAAAGTGCTATGCCACCAAAGGGCCTCACTTTGTTACAATTCTTTCAACCCAAACAGCTATTTATAGTCACATAATTAAATTTGCTTACATTTATTTTTTTTTAAAGATTTTTATTTATTTATCTTTAGAGGGGAAGGGTAGGAGAGAGGGAGAGGAAGAGAAATATCAATGTATGGTTGCCTCTTGTGTGTCCCATGCTGGGAACTGGCCTGCAACCCAGGCATGTGCCCTGACTGGGAATTGAACCACGATCCTTGGGTTCGCAGGCCCACGCTCAATCCACTGAGCTACACCAGCCAGGGCTGCTTACATTTAATGGACATATGTTCCAAGTTTTCATATATGTTATGGTACCTCCATTATGCACTTGATCTTAGCCAAAAGGCCAAGAAGCAAGGGTATTGCCACTATACAAACTTTTTGAATTCTGCACTGTATGACTACAATATTGTTCTTTCTTGCTTCACACCTTTGAATCTCAGCTTAATAGTCATTTTTTCAGGAAGCCTGTCCAAGCTTCCCTGATTCAGTTGTAGCAACTTTGTGTCTTACTCTAGAAATTTAAGTGTGCAAAATATATCATTTTACTTCATTTTCTTTAATTAAATTTGTCATCAAGATCCCATCCCTCCACGAAGGAAGGAAAATTCATCCTTCGTTCATGTGTTGGATGGAGTTCAGGGAAGTTCTTCCTTGTTGCTGAAATTAATACAAGAATCCTGCTGCTTCTGTTGGGAAAATGGGAATGTGAGATCTGTACGTGTATGGTCCACTGTGGTCACCCTGACAACCTTGCTGATGGCATTCACGTGCTCACCTGAAGTCAGGTGGGTCCCAGGCTTCCAGGCCAAAATAACTGCTAGGGATCTAAGGATGCTTTCCTGCTACCTGAGGTACATGCTAACTCTGTCCCCTTCCTAGTTGAGAAGACTTTCCTCCTTCGCTGGCATTCTTCTCCTACTTTTCTCAGTAAAAGTTTCCCAATGAGTTCAAGCTTTTAGAAAAATAAGTCAATAAAGAGTTGACTTTCAGGGCATTCTGGACTTGGCCTTGCACACAACTGTCCTCTTAAACAAGACAAACACTTGGCTATATTCTGAAAGAGGAGAGAAGGAGGGAACACAAAAACACCCCAGAAAATAGTATGCCAATACATTGTACTGCCAAAAGCTTAAATCCATGATTGTTCATTTTTTAAACACACATACCCATCCTTTATAGCAGTATCGTAGTTCCCATCTAAAAGTATCTATATGATTATTTTAATATCAGTCTCCTTACTTCCATAATGTCATCTTCATGACCAGAGAGATCATGACTAATTTTCATCACTAGTAGAGTCTTAAAGGCTAAAATGATATCTGGCCATAACGATCCTTCACTAAGCCTTTGCTGAATTAGTTGATTAATGAACAAATAATTCTGTGAAGAATGTTAGAAATTCCATCAGTAGAAAAATACCTGAAATTTGTTTTGCTTTCTTGCAGCTGTCTCCTATATATAATCTGATTCCATTGACAATAAAAGGTGCAGACCAAAAGAAACAAAATTTGGAAAGAGCCATTGAAGATTATGTCAGTGAATACAGTGCAAAAAAATGCCATTCATGCCAAAACGGGGGTACTGTGCTTCTACTGGATGGAAAATGTGTGTGTACTTGCCCGCTCACGTATGAGGGAGTTGCCTGTGAAATCAGTAAACGAAAACTTCCTTCAGGTGAGAACAAGTGATTTGTATCATTAGGGATAATAACGTGTTTGGGGGGTTCCTTAATCTGACAATTCTGTGTCTTATTTATCTCAAGTGTCAACCTGATGCTTTGCAATCCAAAAAGCATTTGCATTCTCCCCAAATCCATGCTAGTGGTATGCAGGACCTGCATTTCCTACCTGTTTTCTCTTCTATCACTAGTCACGTTTACTCTCCCTACACAAGGTGACTGTCCCATCTAGTTTGGAAATGTGTCCTGCGTCCTAAATGCCATCCTCTTCCCAGCACCTAGTCAGAATCTGGCACATCACGGTACATAACAGGCTGAAGGGGATCAGTACATGGATGGGTGGATGGACCCAAAGTTGAAGTCCTATGAATCCTTAAGGTTTGATAATCCTCTGTTTTCTCTAGAATTGTCACTGAGAGAGAAATTGTCACAGAAAGAGAAATAGCGTTGTTGGCTTCTCTGAGATCACAGGGAAGGGAAAAGATCAGGAACACCAGGACTTTTGACTGAAGATGCTGCCCATGGAGATTGTCCTTGCTGCCAAATGAAAAGCAACATGCTTCACAAAATTGTGACCAACCTCCGCAGTCTCCTCTCTTGGAGCCACGATGCTTCTTGTCCTCCTTCGACTCCTGCGATGTTTCCATTTCTTTTTTCACTAAGGAGCAGAGACAGCAGGGAGATATACCAGGACTGCTTGCTCCCACAAGCAGTAACAATCTCTTGCTAACAAAACAAAATTAAATTGAAAAGAGAATGTTGGTTAAAAAGACTAAAGCAATTGCCAAAGTGCTTTGTAGGACTAATATATTCTGCTAGTTCCACTAGCACAGTCTGTGCCACGCAGTTTCGTTTCTGTGTATTTCGTTTCATCTTTTTTGGTCCTTAATTTGTATGTGCATGCATTCATTCACTCAGCAAATCCTTACTGAGCATCTGCCGTAGACACAGCCCCTGCTCCTTGGTCTTAGCTCTCCAGTTTAACTCTACCTGTCCACAGGAAAAAGTCTATTGGATTTGTAACCAAATAGATTAAATTGCCATGCTTTACCGAAAAAAAAAAAAAAAAGCACAGAGAAATGAAAACAGTGATTTATATGATCCAACTTAATACCTACCCTTACGAGTTGTGTAAGATAAAGCTACACGCAAGAAACTTTAAGGGAGCTGGTTGCACTGTTTTATCCATTGGCTAGCACGGGAGTTAAAGCCTGAGATCTTTGAAAAGAGCTGATAACTGAAAGAATGAAAAAAAAAAGGAAGGAAAGAAAGAAAAGAGGGAGGGAGGGAAGGAAAAAAGAGCGGCTCAAAGTGCAAAAGGAAAAATGCAAAATCTAAGTTAATAAATGTTTAATTAAATGTCAACAGCATGTACCATGTTGAGTCCATTAATTGTCATTCTTATTCATGAATAAACATTTCATACATTTATTAAACAATTGAAACTAGCTTTTCTCACTCTGGAAATTCTCAAGAAAGCACATGACTGCTGAGAGATCACGGTAAATAAACTACTTATTGGCAAACAAATTTAAAATTTTTGTAAATTTCAAGTTTTTTAACAAAGAAAAAGGTTATTAGATATGGGATGCATTTTAGTATATTAGGTCTGATATAGAGATGATCCTCTAAAAATAAAGGTGCTGGGCCCGTTAGGGTACAGAATAGCCAGGAGAGCTCCGGAGAATTCCCTGCTCTTGGAAACCTGAGTGGCCCAGGAAGCATGATGATGCTGGGTGCACGCGAACGCTGAGATCTGAGATGAGGACCTCCTGGCTGCTGAGCACGACAGGGCTCGGCCTGGACTGTGGTTGGGAGAAGCGGACTCCTGAGAAGACAAGTCCTAGTTTGGTGGCGTATATCTGCCCCCCCACCCTCTCATGCTGTCTGCCAAGGCACCCAACAAATTCAAGGAAAGGGACATGTGAGGCAAAGAATCCTCTGAAGCGCTGGCCAGACATTCAGATCATCGCACTGAACCCCATTCATTATCAGGAGAACCTGGAGAAGCTGGATGGACATTCATGTTCCCTTGAGCGTAATAGAAAAGCATAGAAAAGGGTATTGCTTCTCGTTTCCCTTTTTGTACCTAAAACTTAGGTTGCTTATTTCCCTTTTTGTACCTAAAACTTAGGTTGCTTATTTATTCTGCTGACTGGGTGGTAGACAGACAACACATACCTGCCAGCTAATAACTCGGAGGTGTGGGTCCGCGACCCGGCCCAGCTTTTCACTGCGTCTCCCCCAGGGTCCTTTGCGCATGCCCTGGGGCATACAACCGCCACCAAGGCAGCTCATGGGTTCATTTCCCAGTGACTTGGGGGGGAGGGGGGGGACCCAGAATGATGGATAAAAAAGACCAGGTCAGTTTAGGTCATTTACAAAGAAACTGAAATGGTTCTCTCTGCCCCGCCCCCCCGCACACACACAAATAATTCTTAGGAGACACATCTGCCTGTCTGTCCCGCCGCGCTCCCCTGCCTACCTCCTGTTTGCTCCCCACCACCACGCTAGGAGCAGCGACAGGCCCAAGAGAAGAGCGCATGGACTGTTGAACAATAGGTAAGTTACAGAACCTCTAAGGCCCAGGATGATAACATCTCCTTCATAAGCTATATTGAATCTTGAAGATAATGAATACAATCACCTTGTCACCTGACAGACAAGCAATGACGGTAAATGTTACTGTCGTTGGCAGGCAAGGCGATTGGTACCAATCCTCCCAAACATGACTCTCACATTCGTGACATGAGACGACTGTGAAGATTCAATCTGAACGTTGAGGATGATGGCCTATGGCAGAGTGGCTTAGTACTCTCTCTCTAAATAATCAGTTGGTTCAGTGATCTTTGTAAGAGGGGACATGTTTTATTGCGCTAATACATACATAATATAACATTGACCATTTTGACCATTTTTAAGCGATATTACTTACTTTATGATTTCTGTGCAACCATTACCACCATCCACCTCAAACTGAAACGCCATAGGAATTAAAGAATAATTCTCCATTCCCTGCTTCCCCAGACCTGGTGCCACCATTCTATTTTCTGCCTCTATGAGTTTGACTATTTCAGGTACCATATGTAAGCAGAATCATGGAACATCTGTCCTTTAATTGCGCTTCATGTAATGTCTTAAAGCATATATTAGAGTTGTATCGCTTTTTAAAGGCTGAATAATATTCCACTATGGTATATCTATAGAACATTTTGCTTATCCATTTCTCTGTTGATGGACACTTGGGTGGCTTCGACTTTTGGGCTAGTTTGTAATAATGATGCATGGACATGGTGAACAAATACCAATTTGTGTCTCTCCTTTTAATGCAATCGAGTATATATCCAAAAGTGTAGTTGCTGGATCATAAGGTAGTAATTCTTTGCTTAACTTTTTCAGGAACCTCCATACTGTTTTCCACAATAGTTGCACCTTTCTACATTTCCACCAGCAATGCACAGGTGTTCCAATTTCTCTACAGCCTGGACAATGCTTATCATTCTTGTCTGGTTTTTTATTTTGTTTCTATAAAAGCCATCCTAATGAGTGTAAAGTGATATTTCATTGCAGTTTTGATTGACACTTCCCTAATGATTGGTGATGTTGAGCGTCTTTTCAAGTGCTTATTAGTCTTTTGTACATTTTCTTTGGTGAGATGTCTATTCAAGTCCTTTTCCTGTTTGTTAATCAGGTTGTTTTGTTTTGTTTTGCAGTAATAATAGCTCTTTGTATTTTCTAGACATTAATCCTTTATCAATAGATAATTTGCAAATATTTAGCTCAACTCTAGGGAGTGCCTTTTCACCCTACTGATAGTCCTTTGATGTCTAAAAAAATTTTTTTAAGTAACTATTGGTTCCCTGTGTATTTTCCTTTATTTCACTTTTCATAGCCTTCACTTTTTCCTGTATTTTTTGCAATCACGCTCCACCATTTCTATGCACATCCTGATTACCAGTGTTTTGAACTGTGCATCTAATAGGTTGGCTATCTCTTCATCACTTAGTTGTATTCTTCCTGGAGCTTTGATCTGTTCTTTCATTTGGGCCATATTTCTTTGTCTTGGCACACGTGTTATGTAGTAAGGGGCAGAGCCTTTGGTGTTCTCCAGGGCAGGGCATCCACGTCACTGCATTGTGATGCTGTATGTGGGGGAGGGGTCCAAGGGGGAACAGTGCTGCTTGCTCAGCTCTCAGCCAGCTTTCAGTCACTTCCTCAGCTACCCACAAGTGAATTGAGCCCATCTAGTGCTGATTCCCGGGTGGGTGGGTCTGTGTACATTCTAGGAACCTGTGGATCTCTCCAATGAACTCTCCTTTGAGGCTGGGAGTTTCTTCCACCACCTCAACCCCCACAGGTGTTTTCAGTCAGAGCTTTGAGGCTTTATTTTCCTGCTCTGGAGCCCTGGGTTATGTGGTCTGTCTCGCTCCCCAGTTATTCCTCCCAGTTTATCTGCACGTGGATGTGGGACCGCTGGCTCTGCCAGCCGCCACCCTGCCATGAGTCCTTCTCTGCCCAGCTGCCCATCTCCGCCCCTCCTACAGGTCTCAACGAATGCTTCTTCTTTAACTCCTTGGTTGTTGAACTTCCATACAGTTCAATTTTTCTGAAAGTTCTGGTTGTTTTTTGTTTTTAAATTTGTTATTGTCCTTCCGTTGGTTGTACTAGGAGGCAAAGCATGTCTACCTACATCTCCATCTTGGCTGGAAGGCCTAAAAGGTTTTTAATGTTGAAGAAATCTAATCAACTTTTTTGTTGTTTTCTATGTTTTTGATGTCATGTTCAAGAAATCTTTGGGTCTGAGTTAATGTCATAAGCTTTTCCACTATGTTTTCTTCTAAGAATCTTACAGTTTTATTAACTCTTATGTGGAGTTTTTGACCCATTTAGAGTTATTTTTTTGTGTATGGTATAAAGCCTTCAACTTCATTCTTTTGCATGTGGATGTATAGTTTTCCCAGTATCATTTGTTGATCAGTGGTTTTTAAACCTTGTGTTAGTCTACTAAAGCCAATCAGCCTGGAAGCAACAATAGAAAAGAGGGTCAGGATAACATCGAATTATTGAACAAATTGTGTTCCAATAAATTTGCTTTTACAGCTAGTATAAATATTCCAAAGTCCTTGTTATAGCATTAGTAAGTAATAGTGTTAAGTTGCAAAAAGTACTATAAAATTGAAATTTGAAATATTCCTATTCTTCTGACCAAAAGAAAAAAATTGTCATTAGGTTACACTCAGGTATGGCTAATTTGTATTACGACACAATAATTTTGTATTTAGGTCAATCTTCCTGCCTGACAAATTCAAATTTGAGCAATAGAGTATAAAAAAAGACTAAGTTCGGCTAACTTTTCAAATAGAGAGAACAGGGTAATTCTAAGGTGTAAAAAAATACAAATGAAACTCAAGCAAAAAGTAAAATCTGGAAATGTTTTCAAATTTACTATTTTAAACCAAGTTCAAATTATATTCTAAAAGTGCAAAAAAGATGTGTGTCCTCACCAATATTCATCCTGGACTGAAACGAATATTCCTATTTTAAAATTCACCAGTCAACAGTTAAGGAACATTAGGATATCCAAACCTGCAATTCATCGACAGTGGGAAAGGGAAAGAACTTTGGGAATGATGGAGTGACCTGCTGTCCCCTTTGTCATCTTCTCTGAGTCTATAAAATCCCAAGACATGTCTGTGATTTTCCAAAATTTCTGGCCTAATCTTTCTGTTGGAAAGCAAACTGGGAATGAATGAATAAATGAATGGATGAAACAAAAATAGATCCATTTTTTTGTATAGGGCTTTTGCTTTCTTTCATTCATTAAAATTCAAATTACCCCTAACAAATCATTAAGCACAATGACCAACCCAAAGAGGGCTGTATTTTGATAATGCCAGTTAAATCTCTCTGTCTTGGAAACCCAGCGAAATAAAAGAATTACAACTTGGATTCTGCTTCGGGGAAGAATATACAAGGAATGAAGAGGTGAGAAGCCTTGGGAAGAGAATAGAAAAGCCACGAGAGGAAACATACAAGACTATCAGACCTCACTGAACATTCTGAGTCCCTGAAAACCCAAGAAGAGGGTCAGATACAAATGATAGCCAAAATAGCAGAAGAAAGTGGTAAGTAAATTAACATACAACAGAATTCTTCTATAAGCTTTGTTCTTTATTCTCCTTGCTCTCAAAAGATTCTTAAGTACATTTTAGGGTGTTTTCCATTTTCTTACTTCAGCAGTTCTTTTAGAGTTTAGTAAACATTTTGCCTGGGGTTGGCAAATTGCCCTGGGGTCCTTTAAATTGTAAGGACAACTCTTCCCTGCTTTTGTTGAGTTTAAATGGAAGGTCCTCACCCTATTGAATACAGTGGAAACTCTCCTATTGGAGGATGAGTTCATTTTACACTGAAGTTGATCAGTAAGTTATTTCTGCAGGAGCACTGATGTTCTGAAAGGGTTCTGACCTCCTTTTATGAAAAATAGATAGTGCAAAAGTGAAAAAATACCCATTTTGTTTTCAAAACAAAAAGTGAAAGAGGAATAAGCCGAATCAAGGAACTGCCTGTTTCCCTCTGCACAGCCTTTCAAGCTCGCCTGGTCATATCCTGCTTCCTCGCTGCCGCGTTCTCTCTGGCTGTTCCATATCTATCCAAGCAGAGAGACTAGAATTTCCATGGATCTATTTTGTGAGTCTGAGTTGTTTTTTTTTTTTTTGCTGGCAGAATTCAAAAGCTTGTTTATAAAAAGAGTCAAATGTACAAAATAATGACGTTTTAGGGGACTGGAAACTAGAGGGGCCCCTTAATATTTCTGTGCTATCATTTTGTTATCAAAGAGCACAATGTAGCGATCATGATCAATCATGATGTCTGTCAAGATTTTAGCCACGAGTTCTCCCCCAGCTTCCCGTAAGTGATAGGCTTCAAGGCTGTGCACATGCAGAATTAGTGTGCAAAGAGCTCAGATTCTGAAAGGAAACTGTGAGCAAAAAAAAAAAAAAAAAAGTTTAGAAAAATAGCAGTTGCTCAGGGATCTTAGGGTACAGAAGAAAGCATAAAAATTAGCTCACACTGAAAGAGTTTCAGATCTAGTCAGGGAGCCAAACTTTGTGCAGCCCATTCAGCGGGAGAACGCTGAAAGGTAAATGTAGCAAAGAGCTCCCTTTCTCGATGCAGCCCGCAGGAGTTCAGAGGAACAAGGAGGTGAATGAGCGAGGAGCAGGGAAGGCTTCCTGGAAGAGGTGAGACTCAGCCTCCCCGAGCTCTCGTCCCTCTGGGGTTTTATCAGGGTGTGTTGGTGTTGGACCCCTCAAGTAGATGATCTTGTGTTTCTACCCTGCAATGTTAGCCATTCTTTTACACAATGAAGCAGAAATTGTGTGAAAGAGTATTTCTCACCTTCTTTACTAACAATTTCCACCGCGTGCTTTTTAAAGGCCGTTAGATAAAACCTTGACAATACTGTGAAATAATGATCAGTAGATAGTGTTCCCTAAATTTTCATCAAGGCTATCTTCTTCTATTTTCCTGTCAACTGATTTTTTTCTTTTTTTTTTAAGGATTTTTTTTATTTTTTTAATTTAAATTAAGCTGGTTTCTGCCAGCCCTGCACTGTCTCTGGGTCAGAGTCTCCACCTAGCTGTCACCTTCAGGGAACAGCAAGGGGACAGACTGATTTTATCATTGCCCGAATGAAAACAGTTTTGTAGAATGCAAATTTATGACAAGGAACGCATGCCCAAGCCCTTGAGGAATTCTAACCACTTTCGCCTTCTCTGAGCTACTTCTTCCTTCCATAGCGGGAATAGTGGCAGCTACCAAACCAGGAAAATGTAACTTTATCTTCTCTAGATGGTGTCAGTGCGTTGGCATCTTGATTTCATTTCCTGCTTCAAGGACTTAAGCACTTAGTTGACTTGACAGAAAATGCACTCGCGTATGTAATATTTGAAGTAATTCTTTGAAGTGATAATGTTCCAATAACCAAAAACATAAACTTCTTGGTGGATATTGAGTTGTGGTTGGGAGCTTCACACCTTGCCTGTTTTTCTCTTCGCCAAAATACTTCTCTTAAGTGTATGCTTTTGAGAGACTGCTGAATTTATGTCGGTTACAACTAAAAATTACCTTAATCTGCATCTAGAGATAAGTAGGAACCGAAATGGAATTCAAGTGAAGGAAATGAAATTTGAACTTCTCTTCACCAGCTTGTCCCATCAGCTACATTGTTCATGGAAGTTGCTAGACATCTGTTTAGCATGTGATTTTTGTCCAGGTACTGGTACAGAGAGAAAGTCATAGAATGCCCCAGCGTAAGTAATTATTATGTAGTGCATGGTGACGATATGTTGAAAAACTTAGCAGTAAACAGTATCAGCGTGGAGAATTATTTCTACCTGCAAGGCATACCTAGTGACCTGTTTACCGTCTTGCTCGATGAGTGTGCCCCTCCTTCCAGAGTCCTGCACCATGAAATCACCTCAGGAACTTTAAAAAATACTAATGCCTTGGTCTCACAACTAGGGATTTTTATTTTAATAGTCTGGGGTAAAATCCTGGGAACTGGGCTTGAAATAAACTTCCAGGTGACTTTAATGGCCAGCCAGGTTGAGACCCATGGCTTTCGACTCTAAGGCGTCCGTCCCATCACCGTGATAATCGCTGGTCCAGCAGGTAGTGAAACGAGAGGCTTTGGGGTTAAGCCGAAGCACATCTCCATTGCGACGTCTTCTTCCGGCAGTGGTCTTTGTCTAATGGCATGCCTGGGTCCCATGCCTGGGTCGTCTTTCTTTTCCATTCTTCCATTGCACATTTATTATGCGGCCGAGACTGTGCAATTTCAGATTGCTGAGGACCCTCCCAGCTCCTGACGGCTCCTCAAGCCTCACCTAGCCTTAAAATCCGTACAGGTTCTGAGCAGTGCCAGGTGCCTTCCACCCCTGACGTTCACCCCTGCCCCGCCACCCTGCCTCGTCCTGGCAGTGATTCTGCCCGAATTGCCCGCCACACCTTGATTTTGAAAAACATTTTCATCTTAAGGAATAAATAAGGAACATTTTTGAAGGAAGGATTTTTGTATTGCCATGGTATAATTAGTACTAGCTCAGCATCAAATGGAGAAATTGGTGCCCCTGCACCAATTGTGATAGTATATGCAAGAGTTTCTAGAAATGTGCAACCCCAAATGAAGGACTCAGTTGGCTTTCCTACGCAATAGGAACCAAAGATGAGCCTCTGCCTTTGACATCACTTTAGGAACAGGCTATATGTTCAAAATAAAAGAAATAGATCTATATGCCAGAATATGTCTGGGTAGGTACGACAGTTGATTGGTGGTTAATCTAACTACCTGGCAACAAATGCCATGCTCTTAACTCACGATATCTAGTTCACCAGTGCGAGCAAAGGAGGCTAACAAAAATCACTGAAAAAATTAGCACATGAACCTAGACGGAAATATGTTTTGTATTTTTAATGAAATCAATGACATTCTGTGATAAGCTTATGAGTATTCCCACCAGTTAAAATGTTAACGAGAATGGTTTAAATATATTTGGAAGTGGTAATTAAAATGATTGTGATCCTTTTGTTCTTTTAAAGGTTATAGTGTTGTTTTCAATGAGCACCATATACTCAAAATAGAAAAGTCTAAAAGTCAGCAAAGTACAAAATAAGAATTATGTATAATAATCCCTCCAACCCAAGTAAGCCACTCCTAACGTTTTAGAGTGGGTCCTTCATTCATAGATAATAGAGAGATTGATAGATTCACATATACAGACTTTATACAAACCAGGTTAATAACGTACACAGACTTTAACACCCAGGAGCTTTTTAAAAAACATTTTGTGCCAATTTTCTGACTTCAAAACTTCACCTAGAACTCTTTTCATGTTATTAAAGGGTAAAAACTAGATAAACCTGGCCAGCTATACAAATGCTCCCAGGGCTAAGATAACATGCAAATCAACCTCACATATCAATGTGTGAAAACTGGGCAGACCACACAGTTCAAAAAGGGAAGTGCAGTCCTCCAAGCTAACTTGCACATTCACTGCCCGAGTTACAGCATCTTCGGGGTCGCCGTGGGCTGAGCACATCAACTCTTTTCAGTAAAAATGGTAAGTAACCGATTTTCCGGCTCTCCCTGGTCTCCTGGCGAAAGGTTCAGCTCAGCTCATCAGTGCAGAGCAGGGAAGGGCCGCAGTGTTTTAAGGCCAGACCTCCTTTGCCTTGTCTGTTCCATTTGCTACTAAAGCTGCTGAGTCTTCATTATACCAATTGAGAGACTGCGGCTTCGGGAGTTCCCTTTTCTGATGCTACCCTTCAGAGCAGAGGAAGAGCTATGCTTTAGAGCAAGAAAAGTTGTGTTTTGGGCCTTGGCCTGTTAAGAAAGCTGGAGGCCACAACAAGCAATGGCACTGGGTTTCCTCTGATGAGTATGTTGGGTCCCAGGAGAGAACCCAACCAACTGCATCAGGCAATATGACTGGCGGTGTGGGCCACTTTGACAACACAGTGGACTTTACAGAAAGAGTTCTTTTGTTTTTAAAAAATGTGTTTTCATTATGGTAATTAGGAGAAGCAAACAAAGCCCAAAGAGTCCAAACCTTAGGGGCAGGTCGTGTTCCCAAAGTGAATGGAAAGGCACTATTCAGGGCACACTTAAAATTGTGGCTGCGTCCCCAGTGGTACCATGAAAACCAGCTTAACCTATAAAAGGTAGCTGAGCTACAGCATGTGCTGTGCTACAGAGTTTCCTATTATTTCTCCGTCAAAATTGGCTGTGTTCTTAGACATGCGGTGTCCTTACGCCCCCACCTTCTACAGCCCCAGACCGTGGACGTGGGTTATGGCTTCTCTCATCAGGGAGAGGGCTTGCTTCTTCCGCCAGCTCCCAGTGGGCAGATGGGGACTGAGACAATGACTCACGGGTTCTGGGCGGGGCCGGGCGCTGGGACACGCTCCGGGCATGGAAACGGAGAGGGTCACGGGAAGCGCGGACTGGCCGCTCTCGTGCCAGCAGGGGCCAGTGTAGACGTGAGAGAGTGTAATCTCGCCACGGCGAGGGGAGCAGGAGAGCTGGGGTCCAGATTGTAGTCTCAGGGAGAGAAATTCGCAGCCTGAAGACAAGCGCAGTGCAGGCCCCGCCCTGCCGCCGCACCTGGAAGAGGAAGGCAGTCACCTATAAAGGTGCGGCTGGTAAGTCCCTTTAGTGTTTCCAAACTGGACCTTTAGGTCCAGGATTCTTAGAAAACAGCGCGACCTTAATTACTGTGGAAACCTGTGGGAATGGAGCACAAAAGTCCACGGGATTTCGTGAGGACAAGCCCAGTGGCTACTCGGATGGATGGGTGTTGGCCCTGCAGCGGCGAGGAGTGCCTGTTGCCGGGCCCAGCCTCCCCTAAGGCCCTGGGCGACCTCCGTCCAGTCTTTCTCGCTCTTTCTCAAACCCAGGGAAAAAGTATTTTATATGCAAATCGTAGAGGGTTTTAAGAAAGAAGTAAAATATGTGTTTGGGGCTTTTGTTAGTTGATTTTGCTCCTTTCACTCACCTTTCAGTTCACATGGGAGTTACTGACAAAAGAAATGTGCCATCGCTCGGTCATTGACCAAGGTTTATGGCGCCCCTGCCCCGTGCCGGGGCTCGGCTGGACGAGAACACAGGGTAAACCACACAGGTGAGGTCCCCGCTTCCTGGGGCTTACACATCCTGTAGTAAGTGGGTCTCAGATGTCAGTGAGCCCCCAAGTCACCTGCAGGGTCAGGGACGCAGCCTGATCATTCATCATTCTAGTAAATTTCCCGATGATACCAACACTGCAGGCACTTGGAGACCACTTTTCCTGGAAGCGGACAGACCGAAAGCTCATGAAAGTAAACACCTTGCAGTGACCTCACAGGAAGTGACTGAGGAGCTGAGATACAGTGCACAGAAGAGACGTCCCTCTGAGGAAGGGGTCTGGTCTCTGGTGAGGTGACGTGCAGACTAACGCAGTGGCCGTCCACTCTGGCTGCACATTCACAGCACTTCACCAGCTTATGAGTCACAGCCATTGTCAAGGCCAGTTACATGGAAACCTGGCCACGGTGGGGGTGAGAGGGGGCATGCAATGAGGGTTGAGAGTCGCAGCATCAGCATGACCATGAGTTGGGCCTGGGGGAGATGGCGGCAAAGACCTTGTCTAGCGGAGGAGGTGGCAGGTGTGAAAGAAGGGAGGCAGAGGAGAGAGTGGATCTGCGGGACGACCAGGACTAGAGGATGAGCAGGAGGAGAGCGGCAAGAGGTGCTTTCAAGAATTAGGCAGCAGCCACTCAATTGCTGAGTCACGAATACCACGATAAGGAATTTCACCTTATTTTGCTCACCTGGCAGTCACCAGGGGCTCCTAAGCAAAGGAGTGAGTGCCCTTCCTACGTGATCTACATTTTGAGACCAGGGCTACCTCTGAAGTGACAGGCATCCTCACCAGACAGCTAGCTGGCTTGTGGCTTGGGACTTAAATGTTGACTTTTTCTCCCTCATCCTTCATACTGTGGCCCCAAACTTGAACGCAGCCACGTTAGAGAATAAATACACGGTTTCTGAGGACAATGGTTTGGGTCACCTGCAAATAACTTGAGGGGTTGTGATGGAAACCCAGTGGCATGCCGGTGGCCCTGAGGAAATAAGAATATTTAAAATCTGATCTAGAAGGACCCCCCTGAGAGCTGGGTTCCAACCCACTTCTTTCCAGTAGAGCTGTGATTCTTGTCCTTATCTCGTAAGCTGGAGGGGGTCACAGTCCTAAATGATACATTAATAAGCCCAGATAGAAATCCAGTCACCTCCACCTGGTTCACCGTCCCCACCCCCCACTCCCTGACCTATTCTTATCCTGCCCTACAGCAAAAGTGGCCATCCTTTTGCAGCGAGAACTTGCCCAATGTGTTAAAATTTTCTTCTGTGCCGTGACAAGTGGGTTTTAAGCCGAGGATGAGAGGTTGAATTCTAGGAGATCCCTTTCCACTACGCGTTGATGCATGCAGGAGAAAATGAGGGCCATGCCCTAGAGCAGAATGTGGCACGCAGCAAGCTCGTAGCACCATTGTTCTTCAGGGGGCTGGGCGTGGGGCCCCAGCTCTCGATTTGGCAACGTCAATACCACTTCCCTAATGCTTCGAAGTACATCCCGTCCGCCCTTTCTTTCTTCTCCTGTCCTTCTCCTTTTAAAATATTACGGTATAAGAAAGACGGTAAAATGTAATGGTTACCTTATAAAACAAATAACATGCTCACATTTTCACCACCCCAATCTCATGCATGTTGCCATTTCGCCATAATACTGCCATTTGCCGTCTTCTCAAAACATAACAAAAGACGAAGTTGAAGCCTCTGTCCGTCCTTCCCAGTTCCACCTTCCTCCCTCCAACAGCTAGGACCGCTGGCTGTGGTTGTGGCATCTCGCTTTCCCAGCCATACTTTTATATTTTTATTTCTTATGTCTATATCCATAAAATGACACATAGTGTTGTTTTACCCGGTTTTATTTTTATGATTTCTGCATTTGTTGTCTTTCACTCTACATTGGTACGTTTTCAAGATATTTCCATTTGGACACACGCCACTGTGGTTCAGTTTCTTGAATTGCTGTGCATTTATATTGCAATTGATTGACCTATTTGCCAACTTTTAATTTGTTGTTGTTATTTTCAGTTTCGAACGGAACTAGCAGGAGTTTTTTTTTACATAGGGAATATAGGCATACACTCAAGTTTATTGAATGTTAGCAAATTGTTCTCCAAAGTCATTGTAACAATTCACCTCCCACCAGCCTCCTAGGAGAGTTGCCACTTCTCTACAACATCCCAGAACTTGGCATTGTCAGATGGATTGATGTAGTTTTGAACCTTCATTATATGCAAAACTCCACTTCATTGTGGTTTTAAGTTTCCTGATTACTGCTGAGACAAAACATCTCCGTAAGTTTATTGGCCGATCGGGTGGCCCCTTCTGTATGTCCTTCCCGTGCGTTCTATTTACTCTTTTCTTACGGACTACTTTTTCATGTTGATTCGTGGGCAGTCCTTATATAATAATTCTAAGCATTAATCCTATGTAAGTTATGTGTGTTGTCAACTTCATGTCCCCCATTTCTGGTTTCTTTTTTACTTTACTATTGGCATCTCTTCTTATAAAGCAAACAGCTAGAACAGGAACAGAACCACAGAAATGGAGATCATATGGAGGGTTAGCAACAGGGGCGTGGGAAGAGTGGGGGGAAGGTACAGAGAATGAGTAGCATAGATAGTGGGTAGAAAATAGACAGGGGCAGGGGAAGAATAGTATGGGAAATGTAGAAGCTAAGGAACTTATGACACATGGACATGAACTAAAGAGGGGAATGTGGGTGGGAGAGGGTGTGCAGGGTGGAGGGGAATGATGGGGGAGAAACGGGACAGCTGTAATAGCATAATAAATAAAATATATTTAAAAAAAGAAATATTAAAAAATTGAAAAAAAAAGAAGTTTTCCATCTAATCCTGTCAAAATTTTTAATGTACCTTTTATTATTTCTGCTTTTGATGGCCTTTAAAAGAAGTTACTTTTGCTACCCTAAATATTAGAGATGTTCCCCTAATCTTCCCTTTAAATGGTTTAAAGATTTGGTTTCCGTATTTAGGTCTTTAGTTATTGGGGTTTTATTTATGGTTGTGTCGTGAGGAAGGCCTGTAGTGTGATCTTACGTGGATAATCAGCTCGGCGCCATTCAGTTCAGCCTGCTCTCCCCCCACTGCTTCCCGATGCCCCCGCCACCACGAGTCCATTTCCCACACCTGTGTGGCTCTGCTTCTAGGGCTCCCACCTGTCATGCTGGTCCGTGTGTTGATAAAATCCCCATGTTTATCATTGTTTCTTATATCTGATTCCACCAGTCTGGATTCATATATCTTCTCACCCAAGTACGTACGCTCTTACCTGTTGTCCAACAATTTCTACAGTTATTTAGTGTCTGTTATTGTTCTCCCAAACATGACAGGGACTTAAATCGAACGGAATTACCCATTGAACACAATTCTCTGACCCCATTTCTAGTTCTTAAAGCTTCCACTTGTGCCCCGTGACTGATGCGGCTCAGCTGGTTGAACATCATCCACAGGGTGAAAGGTCACTTCAGGGCGCATGCCCAGGGTTGTGAGCTCAGTCCCCAGCGAGGGGTCATATGAGAGGCAGCCAATGGATGTTTCTTTCTCATACTGATGTTTCTCTCCCCTCTTTCTCTCTTCCTTCCCCTTTCTCTCTAAAAATGGATAAATAATTTTTATAAATAAATAAATAAATAAAACTTCCAGTTGGAAGAGATGTCTATTACTTTCACGACCATTTAATTGGTCAAAATAAGTGTCATAGTCATGCTTCAGCTATGCAGGACAGAGATGTGAGATGCACGATCCTCATGCATTCAGGGGAATGACCCAGATGGTACTAATTTGGAAGAAGGGTGAAACATGCTACAATGTATATTGGTCTTTGTAAGACTGAAAATCTCTTCATTTTAACTTCTCTCTTAAAGGGTAAGTTAGCTCTATATAAAAATTCTAAACTGATACTTTTCCTCAGCATTTAACAGACTTACTCCAATGGCTTATGAGTTCTATTGCTGCTGATGTAAGTGTGCTATCAAGTCTAATTGTCATTTCCTATTGTCAAACTCTGTCGTTTGTTTTAAGATGTTTATCTATGTCCTGCAGCTTTATTATACTTCAGAGATGTGAGTTTATTTTCATTTATTCTATTGGATATTCAGAATATCATTCATTTCAAAGCAGAGCGCTACATCATTTCTGTAAAGACCCAGATAGTAGATTGTTACAGTTCAGTTCTACCATGGTAGCATGAAAGCAAACACAATCATAACCAATAAAAATTTTGACTGTGTTCCGATAAAACTTTATTTATAAAAACAGGTCACAGGCTGGACTTGGTCTATGGCAGTAACTGCCTAATCTAAAACCTAACAACTTTCTGCAGTTCTTTGAAGTTCTCAACTATTATTTCTTCCAAAACTATTACTCTACCATTTCCTCTTTCCTAGTTATTTTGTCTAGATTTTCCATTAGATAAGAGTTAGACAGTCTCAACCCATCCTCCATGACTTTAATTGCTCTGCTAAATTATTTATCTCTGTGACATTTTTACTTATAAATCAATTTATCAACTTTATCTCCCAGTTTACTAAGTTCTTCTTCATCTGTATTTGCAGTGACCAATTGTCTATTTGCGGAGTCCTTTTCCAGCTTTAACACTGATGTCCCATGTCCTGGACACCTTCCAATCCCAGACAGATCACGAGAGCTGTTCACCCTCTCTGTGTCCGATTCAGATTTTAGTCTACGCAGAGGTTTTTGTTTCACTAATTAAGTTTTATTTCCAATTTTTAAAATATATTTTATTGATTATACTATTACAATTGTCCCATTTTTTTTGCCCCTTTTTTCCCTTCTTCCCTCTACCCCACCCAACATCATCCCCCACCTTAGTTCATGTCCATGGGTCGTACATGTAAGTTCTTTGGCTTCTCCATTTCCCACACTGTTCTTAAACTCCTCCTGTCTATTTTGTACCTCCCATTTATGCTTCTTATTCCATGTACCTTTCCCCCATTTTCCCTCCTTCCCACTAATAACCCTCCACGTGATCTCCATTTCTGTGGTTCTTTTCCTGTTCTAGTTGTTTGCTTAGTTCATTTTGGGGTTTGTTTGTTTTGTTTTGTTTTGTTTTTAGGTTCAGTTGTTGATAGTTATGAGTTTGTTGTCATTTTACTATTCATATTTTTTATCTTCTTTTTCTTAGATAAGACCCTTTAACATTTCATATAATAAGGGCTTGGTGATGATGAACTCCTTTAACTTGACCTTATCTGAGAAGCACTTTATCTGCCCTTCCATTCTAAAAGATAGCTTTTCTGGATAGAATCATCTTGGATGTAGGTCCTTGCCTTTCATGATTTGGAATACTTCTTTCCAGGCCCTTCTTGCCTGCAAGGTTTCTTTTGAGAAATCAGCTGATAGTCCAATGGGAACTCCTTTGTAGGTAACTGTCTTCTTTTCTCTTGCTGCTTTTAAGATTTTCTCCTTATCTTTAATCTTGGGTAATGTAATTATGATGTGTCTTGGTGTGTGCTCCCTTGGGTCCAACTTTTGGGGGACTCTCTCAGCTTCCTCGTCTTCCTGGAATTCTATTTCCTTTGTCAGATTGGGGAAATTCACCTTCATTATGTTTTCAAATCAGTTTTCAATTTCTTTCTCTTCCTCTTCTCCTCCTGGCACCCCTCTGATTAGGACGTTGTAATGTTTAAAGTTGTCCTGGAGGTTCCTAAGCCTTTCCTCATATTTTTGAATTCTAGTTTCTTCATTCTGTTCTGGTTGACTGTTTATCTCTTTCTTCTGCTCCAAACTATCGATTTGAGCTGTGGTTTCCTTTCCGTCACTGTTGGTTCCCTGTGCATTTTCCTTTATTTCACTTTCCATAGCCTTCACTTTTTCCTCTATTCTGTGATCATATTCAACCATTTTTGTGCACATCTTAATTACCAGTGTTTTGAACTGTGCATCTGATAGGTTGGGTATCTCTTCATTGCTTAGTTGTATTTTTTCTGAAGCTTTGATCTGTTCTTTCATTTGGGCCATATTTTTTTCTCTTGGTGTATCTGTTACGTAGTAAGGGGCAGAGCCTTAGGTGTTTTCCAAATAAGCTGTGGCTCTGTGTGTGGGGGAGGGATCCAAGAGGGAACAATGGAGCTTGCTCAGCTCTCCACCAGCTTTCAGTCACTTCCTCCTCTACCCACAAGCGAATTGGGGCCTTTTGGTGCTGATTCCCATGTAGGTGGTTTTCTGTACATTCTAGGACCCTATGGATCTCTCCAACGAACTCTCCTGTGAGGCTGGGAGTTTCTCCTACCGCTGCAATCCTCACAGGTTTTTTCAATCAGAGGTTTTGAGGCTTTCTTTCCCTGCACTGGAACCATGGGTTGCAAGGTCCATCTCACCCCCTAGTTGTTCCTCTGGGTTTATCTGCATGTAAATGTGGGACCACATGCTCCACCAGCCGCCGCCTCACCTGCCCTGATCCTCCAGCCACCCGCTTGCTGTGAGTCCTCTCGGCCTGGCTTCCCATCTCCAACCGTCCTGCGGGTCTGGATGAATGTTTCTTCTTTAACTCCTAAGTTGTCTGATTTCCATACAGTTCAATTTTCTGGAAGTTCTGGCTATATTCTGTTTTTAAATTTGTTGTTGTCCTTCTTTTGGTTGTGTAAGAAGGCAAAGTATATCTACCTATGCCTCCATCTTGGCCGAAGTCTCTATTTCCAATTTTTTAATTGATTGTTTTTTGTAACCATCTGTTCTTGTCTAATGTCTGCCTATTTTTGTTTCAAATATTCTTATACACTCGTATAGATATCATTCACTTGTTTCTTCATGAATCCTGAATTTTTGAAGTCATTTTCAGATTGTTCTTAGTTTAATTTAAGTTTAACTTACCTATAAGATAGGTAAGCCTATCTTATAACTGTTGATTTTGTTGGGTTTTTATTTCTTATGAACAGTTTTCTCATATTTTGAAATTTTGTGTTGCAGACACATTTTGAGAAAGTTTGGTTGGTTGGTTGGTTGGTTGGTTGCTTTTCCCTTCCACCTACCTCCCCTACACCTTCTCTAATGTTGGGCTAATCTTGACTAATTCTCCCTAAGGACTCCAGCCTTGAACCACATGTATATTGACAGCTGCACGATCCAGGCCCACACTAACGTTGCACTTAGCGTAATTACTACTAAGCAAACTGGCATCTTGGTCCAGGTTCTGGCTCTGGGGCTGTATCTAACCCAGGGTTTCTCAACCTCATCACGTTTGTGCATTGTAGGATGTCTAGCAGCATCTCTGGTCCCTACCCACTAGATGTCGATAGCACCCCTGCACACCCTCTCATTGTGACAACACAAAGCATTTCTACATATTAGAAAATGTTCTCCCCACACCCCCACCCATGCTGTATTAAAATCATCCTCAGTTGAGAAATGCTTGTCTAACCCAACTTTCAGTGGCCGATCATTTGGCCTCCTTTCATGGTACTAAGGATGATGGGAAAAGGGTATCTGTTTCTGCCCTGGGTTTCAAAGAGTGACCCTAGCTGAGGTTTTCAGGTCACCCTATAGGAGCTGAATAGCTCATGCTTCCATACCCTGAGCCACAGCCTGCCCCCCCAGTCCTCCAGTGTCATTCACTGCCTTGCCTTGCTGTTCTGTTTCTGAGCTAGAATCGTTTATCTTCTCTTTGAGTGTGGACATCTTTAAACATTTTAATTGTATAGTCCATCCATCCTTGACAGGTGGCCAGTGAGAGAACTAGAAAGCTTTAATTTACTGACCGGAGTTGATTCCTTTATCACTTTTCCCTCACTTCCCTTTAGCTTCACATCTTTCCTTTTTCTTTTCTCCCTTTATCCTGCAGCAGTGACACTGGGGAAATCAACAAAGTGGAGGACATGCGTCAGCATCAGGGATGACGAGATACTGGGAGAATTGTCCAGTTCCTTCCAGGTCTCCATCACACTCTTGTCCCTGTCCCAACCTATTAGGACTGTAAATCTCGAAGTATACTCTTTAACCCAGCAGCATCAACATTAAAGTTCTGGGAACTGTATAGAAATCCTTGGACTCCACCCAAGACTGAAGAACAAGTTCTGGGAGTGAGGCACAGCCACTTGGGTGTATTAACAAGCCCTGCAGGCGATTCTGATGCAGGTGCAAGGTTGAGTCTCCTATGTTAAGACTCAGCTAAAGAGGTTCGGATCAGTGGTTCTCAACCTGGCGGCACACTGGAACAGCCGGCCACCCCCAGAAATTCCCATTCAGCTGGCTGGGTGGGGCTCAGGTACTTTTTTCTTTTAAGTTCCCCAAGTGACTCAAGCATCCAGTCAAAGTTTAATTTAGTTATTAATTTACTGCATGGCCCATTTGGACAATCACCGTGCCAACTCTCTTACCCAGTGTTTCTGGAATTCTAAGTGGCAATGGGTCAACTTTAAGTGCACAAAGTTTGAAATGAATACGGAGTTGAACTTCCTTGGCTGGAATCACAGTGCTGCCCATTACCTGATATGTGACTCTGAACAATGTACCCTCTCTATGCCTCAGTTTCTCTGTGTGTAAAAAGAGATGAATAATTATACCTACTTACTACGGGTGTTATAAGGATTACAGAGGTTTATATGTGAATGTCCTTAAAAAATACCTGTAATGCAGCAAAAGTTGTACAGAATTTTTCCAGCCTATTGATGTTGTAAATAAACCATGCAAAGGACCTGCAAAACAAACTTAAGTTGAAATAAGTATTTTGAGAATGGGAGTTTTAAAAAGTGTTTAAAGAATGGTTCTCTTTTTTTTTTCCTTATTGGGACCTTTTGTTTCATAAAACTCATTTTCCCCCCAAAATGCTATATGGTCTTTACAAAGTATTGATTCAATAAAAATTACCTTTTTTCATGAAAAATTTCAGGATTTTACTACATGCCCTTTCAGATTAGCTAGTGGAATTATAAAACCAGAGCTCAGAAGCACTATTCTATAGTCAGATTTTAGCTACAGAAACTGATAAGCCAACAATAAATTCAATCCTTATGTAAATTCTGGCAGAGATTAAAAGAAGTGAACTTGAAATAAACATCTGCTGAATTCAATCTATGAAAGACATTTAGTTGAAAGAATTCATATGAAATCTAGTAAAAACACTTTAACAGATAGACATTTGGGAGGTTTAACTTACATGAATACATTTTAATTTGTCAGTGTATGGACATTGTCCAAAGAAAACTACTTGCAATTTTGTTTATTAGAACTTTGAAAGAAAAGTAGTTGAGTTTACTTTATCACAAGTGGACATTCACCCAAAAGAAACTAATTTTATCACATGTAGCCACAACTGCATGAGACAGCACTTCAGGGCTGGGTGGAATTTTTTTGATAGCAGAACAGAGCTACCCCAACACAATAGGGCAGAGACACACACTGTTTAAATTAGTCATCTGAGGAGGGGTGGGGAGTTTCCAAGCTTTCTGTTGTTAATTATCAAGCAAACAAAGAGTGTAAGGGTGGAATTATGGTAACTTCTGATTTCTAAGAAAGGCCTACCTGTAGTTACAGAACACACATAGCATAGATGCTTTCAATTCCCAGTCGATGTAAAAGCTAGACAACCTGAGCAAGTATGGATTGAATTTGATAAGCAGGGCAAGGACGGTAGGAGGAAGTTCCAGAAAGTAGCCAGAATAACTATGTTTTGGTGGCTAACTAGGCAAGAAAACCCGGATATAGTTTCTATACATCTTGACTCTTCTACATCCGCATTTACCTCACTGTTCTTCCCTTCCACGTGGTAAATCCTTGTATTTAATTTGCATCACACACACACACACGCACGCACACGCACGCACACAGGTCTGCCAGCATACTCCTGAGACAGGAAGCTGTACCTACCTACTCTTTGATCCATAAGAAAACTGCTTTCTCCTGTCTTTGACTTCATTACAGAAAGGTATTCATCCTGGGGTGGGAAAAGGGTGGGGAACATTGTCTTCTTGGGCAAGTAGTTCACCAAGACCAGAACCATTCCACATCTTTGCCTTTGCAATATCTGTGCTACCGTTTCCATTGTTAAAGCCTGCATTTAACTGAATGGCTTAGAAGTACAGCTATCCATAGTTGTTTTTTCTTAAAGATTCTATTTAACAGTGTACTCTTTTAGTTATCCTAATAAATGTGTAGCTTCTAGACCCACAGGGGAGTCCAAAGGAGAGATGATGGTTATTTACAATGCAGGGCTCCTAAGACCACTGGCCGAGGCTGGAAGCTGGGTCCCAATGTCCAATTCTGTTTTGCCAGGCTCTCTGAGAAGCCCAGCTTCCCCTGCGCCCTCCCTACACTGAGGCCTGGTCAGCCCCATTATGAGATCCACCTGATTATCTCATTGGTGACTCCCCATCAGATAGCTTCCCTTTCTGGATGTAGTATTCTATGAGCTGAATGCATTGCAGAGTTCTGGATATATAGACGGAGTCAGGGTAAACTTTATCTTCTGGGTAGGCATCTGATATGGAACATGTTTGGATTGGAAACAACACCTAAATTGGGGGTGGGGATCAGATTTCAATGCATAACACCCTGCTGGAGGTTCTGGACTTGTCTTGAGTGTGTTTGAGAAAATATTGGGGAATGGTTAAAATTTAGTATGAAATGGGGTATTGATGTCTGAAACTTACTTTGAAATTCATCAAAGAACAAAAGCGAATGGATTAATCAATCGACATGATAAAGCAACAGCAAGAAGAGCAAAATGCCAACAATTATCGACTCTAAATGGAGGTATTCAGTGTTAGCTTTCAACTTCAGTTTCAGCTTGTCAATGACATATGTGCCATTTTTCATAGTAAAAACTCAGAGGAGTTTAAATGTCATACATTGGATAAATGGAGCTGATGATTTTAGTTTAATACTCCATTTTCTATATTCTTTCTTAAGTATATTTTATTGATTATGCTATTACCGCTGTCCCATTTTTTCTCCCCTTTCTCCCCCTCTGCCCTGCACCCCTCCTCCAGCACTCCCCACCTTAGTACGTGTCCATGGGCCGTACATATAAGTTCTTTGGCTTCTCCATTTCCCATACTATTCTTACCCTCCCCCTGTCTATTTTGTAACTAGCATTTATGCTTCTTATTCTCTGTATCTTTTCCCCCATCCCCCCACTTCCCCACTAATAATCCTTCATGTGATCTCCATTTCTGTGGTTCTGTTCCTGTTCCAGTTGTTTGCTTAGTTTGTTTTTGTTTTTTTTTTTCTTTTAGGTTCAGTTGTTGATAGTTGTGAGTTTGTTGTCATTTTACTGTTTATAATTCTGATCTTCTTTTTCTATATTCTTAACCAGCATATTTATTTATACAGCCTCTGTTTATTCACTAAGGAGATATCTGCAAAAAAAATTCCCCTAAAAATGTAAATAGATACATTGTTTTGTTTTCCTCTTATAAAAATGAGATTCATGGTGATAATAAATTTTTCTTAAAGCATAAAGGGGAATGTAGAGAAAGTAAAAACCCAACATCTAAACAAAACCTCAATTAATGTTTTTAAAAATTATAATTGGCACACACTACTATTAGTTTCAGGTGTCCAACATAGTGATTCAACATGTGTCCGCCTTGTGAAGTGAGCACCACACTAAGTCTAATAGCCGTCCACCATTGTACATAGTTATTACAATGCTATTGATGCTACTCCTTATGTTGTACATCATATCCCGTGACTTACGTTGTAACTGGAAATATATGAATATTTTCCTGGACGTATGACCAGACAAGAGAGAAGACCTTCCATGTGTGCTTCTTGTAGCTGCATTCGTGCTGCTTCCCTACTCTCGGCTCAGCCAAATGAGCCCCGGCGGTCCTTCAATGCGGGCTCCGACTCTCCTCCTGCAAGAAAGCTTCCGCTTTCCCCTCCCGTCCGCTTCCATCCCTCCTGACTTGGCCTGTCCTGCCTCCAGCGTCTCTTGCCAATGCCTTGACATTCTCATCAAGCGTCTTTATCAAATGCATTCTTTCCCCAATTAGTTTGCTATTTTGCACATTTCAAGCAGTTGATATGTATTTGCTGTGGACTCATAATTTAACAAAAGCCCAATCTGATTAAGGCAAAACCATCCTCTAACTTACTATGCAGTTTAAAACAAAATTCTCACTCCAGATAGAAATGAGGATATGTATGCCAATCCATTTCTGTTAACTTATAGGAAACACAGATTATAATAGTAACACAGAGAATTCTTTTTTAATTAGGTGCTTCTTTGTTTGTTTGTCTGTTTGTTTGTTTTTAGAGAGGGGAAGGAAAAGAGAAAGAGGGAGAGAAACATCAATGTGTGGTTGCCTCTCGCATGCCCCCTGCTGGGGACCTGGCCTGTAACCCAACTATGTGCCCTAGACTGGGAATAGAACCAGTGACCCTTTGGTTTGCGGGCCAGCACTCAATCCACTGAGCTACATCAGCCAGGACATATGGAATTCTTATTTCACAAAATATAAAACCAACTTCAGCTCATGCAGTTTTCACTTGGATTTTGTCGTTGTGCTTCCCAAGGATTCGGAATGAGGGATCAGCATACTTTCTGAAGGGCAGGGAATGTTCTAGGCTTCCAAATGGATATTGGCAGAGTTTATGGACATTTTTATTTCATGGAAATAAGACTGTATTTGGGTTCTTCAAAAAATGAAAAGAAGTATTCTTGTTCACATTTGAGAGGTATCTTTACACTGTGCAGCTACTTCAAGGAGTTTCCATGAGTCACTTTCATGCATTGTAAATTTTATAAAGGGTTTCCTGATTGTATAGAAATATCTTAGTTATTTCCACTACAAACTCCTTTCAGGGAATTTCAGAGAATGGATTACTGGACTAGATGATCTGAGCAGTAAAAAGTGTACTTTTCTTTAGGAATAGAAAAGCAAATTGTTTCTGTCTTCATCCTTCTGTACAGCCCTGTTCTGAGCTATATCAAAGTTCAAATCACTTTTCAAACTTTGAATTTGAGAAAATAAAAAATACGGTAACAATAACTAACATTTAACGAAATGCTTTCTATATGTTTTTATGTTAGACAATGTGTTTTTTAAACATCAACTCATTAAGTTCTCATAACAAACCTGCCTACATTTACTACATTTCCTCCGTTTTATGAATCTGGAAACTAAAGGAGGTTAAGTAATTAATTGGCGACCAGTGAGGAAGTGGTCGAGCTAAATCCAAACCCAGACTGGCCCCAGGGCCTCCATCTAAACCAGTGCACTCCCCGACTCTCCAGGGTGCAAAGGAATGGTGCTAAAGTGGGCTAGAGGTAGGGCACGGTGGGAACCTGCTGCTTCATAAATTTAGGATTGAGTCCACCTAGATCTCTCTTTACCTGAATCCGTCCTCTCCGCTGTAATTTCTTTAAAAATCAGCACCTTTCTGGACACATACTGCAGTCTATACTCTGCTGATTTTCCTTCTCAAAATAATATCTGTTTAGATATCCTCTTTTCCCATTTTTGGTTACTTTCAGATTATCGTATAGTATGACTCTCTTTTGAGCCATTTTATTTTTGTATCATTATCATGTCTTTTTAAGGATAGTTTTGTAATTTATTCTAATATCCAAAAGTGTTCATCTTTTTTTCCAACATCACTTCTCTTTTCACAATATCCACTGATGTCCTTTCCCCAAGTATTTTTCTAAGTGAAGTTTATGATTTTATTAAGTTCTTAAAAAATGCTAGCTGTGGCTCCAATTGTAATTCTCTTAGTTTCAAAAACATGGGCCAGTATCGTGTAACTGGCTTTCCATTTTAGTATTGCTCTGCAGAGGTTAAATTTACTTTTCACACCTTGTGCTTTGGAGGTTTCCCACCTACTTGAGTAGCCGTGTGCATTCTCAGGATGACTGCAGGTCACAGCAGAGTCGGGCCAAGGAGCAGGAAACAGACCAGAGAGAGAATCAAGTCATTTCACGGCAAATCTGTAGTGTCCGTTAGAACTGTATTCCAGTCTCACTTAGTGAGCCAATTAGTCACACAGAGGAAGGGACTCCTTTTATTTTTGTTGTTAACTATTGTGATGTTATTGTCATTGTTTCACTCTCCCTTGATGTGGTTTAAAGAAGCAAATTAATGGAAAATATTCAGACGTGTGTGTTATGCAGCTTTTTGTGTGTTCGTTAAGCAATTCCTTCAGTGACAAACACTAATTCTCTCAAGACATACTCTTGAAAACCATGAGCATGATTTTGCTACTTTTTCCACGTTTTCAGACAAAATTGTAAACAACAGATCACCCGAAGTTCGAATGAGGTACATTCATCCATGAGGTGTGTAAAATGTTTTCCCAATATAAACTCCTTCAAAGGTGGCCATAAATCATTGGAAACTCCGCCATTGAAGGGGTGACTAATCCCTTGACCAGTAAATGGTGAAACGGAACACTCCCAAATCGTATGATTCTATCTTAAAGCTGCTGCTACTCAGTTTCTTCATTGAGGTGGCTTCAGGATAGAATCTTTATGTGTGTCCAGTGGTTATTACATATTCAAATTCTGGGGTCCCTTGTCCTAAGAAGTCCACTGCTTTTTTTTTACACACACCCTAAAATCAGCACTTTCTATCATTTTAAGAAGTTGCTTAACCACTTTCCAACACTCACAGCATGAAGCTTACTTGAGAAATGTGCGCAGAGATCACCTCAGGGTGACCAGACTAGATCTTAGCCACCTTTCCACTCCTAAATGGAGTGATTGCTGGACCAGGCCATCTACATCGCCTCTCAGGGAGGCGATGAGAGGCACAGGACCCCAATCACCTCCCTGCTTTTAACTAATCCTACCACTTAATGCTAGAAGAAAAATCAAGGGCATAAAAAATGGATCACCCCATTTAACCTAATTTTTTTAAAAAGAGATTCTAGACCAGACAATTTTTTTTGTTTTATTTTGTTTTATGAAATACGTTCTGGGTAACATTCCAAAAATGCCCTCCAATCCCCACACTTAATGGAATCTTTGTAGAGTCCTCAGTAATATTTTGAAAGTCACCTCTTGTTCTCTGTGATACCATTCTTCCCTGGTCCTCCATCCTTTAACCCTGCGCTGTCCACTTGGTAATACTCACGGAGCTCTCATCTGCATCCCTCTGGCTCCGGCTCCAGCCTCGGCATTTGCTGTCACTCTCCATAGCTTTAGCAGCTAATCTTCTGCTAATGACTCACACATATGACACCTCAAGTGCCACCAGACCCAAACCAGAACCACCATCCTTCCCCAAATCTGTTCCTGCTCCTTTATTCTCTAACTCAAGCCTTAGCCTTCCATGTCGTTTCATATTTCTCTATTGTCACCAGTGCCCTGCTACCCGATTTGAAAGCATATACAGATTTCCTTTTCTCCAAGCATAGTCAACGGGTAACATTCAGAACTCAGGCCCTTGTCCACTTTGACTGGACTATTTCAGTCGTACGTCTCACACTTCTTAAGTCCGTCCTCACTCTGCCACCAGAAGGGTCTTTTTAAAGCATACGTCTAGTCATACAGCTTTCTGACTTCAAAGCCTTTTCATGTGACTCCTCGTGACCCGGATCAGGGGTCAGCAAACTACTGTAGTCCTCCTGCCAAACCCATCCCTTTACCACTTCTTTCAAGGAGAATGTTACGGGAACACCACCTCGCCCATTTGCTTATGTGTTGTCTATGGTTGATCTCGAGCTACTACAGCAGAGTTGTGTCATTTTGGCAAAGACCATGTGGTCCCAAGAGCAAAAAATAGTGACAACCTGGCTCTTTATGGAAGAAGTTAGCAGATGAGCAGCCTAGTGGGTAAAGTGTGATCTCCGTGGTAGGGCAGGTAAGGCCTCCGTCCTCTGACCACTCTTGCAAGAGTTAAAGTATCCTAGCAACACCTCCCCTTCGTCCCATCGTTTGTGGATTTCTCTTTGGGAAAAATAACTGATTACAGCCCCCTCGGCAGCCTGATTTCAGTCACAGAGCTTAAACTTCACTTTCATAACAGCATCTTTGGGACTCAAAGTCCAATACACCACATTCCTCTAAAAGTAGTAAATGGGGAATCCATGACTGTTGTGCCAGCCTCTTGTGGGACCTCAGTGACATTGGTTCATCCCGCCTCGTTTGAGAACACTCCGTTTCCTCCCGGCTTGTGCGAACCCTTAGCTACCACAGCGAACTTGCTTTGCTGTTAGTCCCAGCAGTTTTTTATATTATCTACTCTAAGGACAATGGGGAACTCTGTGGTTTGAGTTTTCGACAGGCAGGACCCCAGTTTGTTAAATGGCGCATGTGGCACCGACGACAAACAACGGTCCTTAAAAGCAGGAGCCAAAAAGTGTCAGTCAGTTCTAAGAAGGTTGGAGAATTTGATGCAATAAGTGGATTTCAAAGTCAGCCAAGAATCCCAAACTACTAGTGTTCATAGGGTACCAAGTACCGAAGCAAAACTTCGTGCACTTCGTTTTTGGAGTTCCTACTTACACATTGACGAGTTTTGGTCGTGTGGCTGCTGCTGCTGCTGCTGCTGCCTCTATGGAATTAAGAGCTCCTTAAAATACATTACTTCAAAATGCTTTTACACTTTCTCAAGACTGACATGTTTTAAATGGCTGAGGTTTCAAATTACGTGATTATAACCCATCGCGAGTGGTTTTTATGCTCTCGTATTCTGTTTATGTTAGTACCGTAGCTGAGTGTGATCAGAGAACGTGGTAGTCTGTGTCGCCCTTGCACACACACTCCTGGGGGTCACCTGTCCAGTGGATCTGCCCTCTGGTTAAGACCAGTCTCCAGAGCCAGACAGTCCAGTTCTACCCCTGGCTACCTGCTTCCCTCTCGGAGGTCCAGCTCTCCCCTCTGTAAAACAGGGGCAATGGCCATCTCTGCCTCACAGGTAGCGAATGATCCATTATTGCAGGAAAACTTTTGGTACCGTGCCTGCCACAGACTAGGTACTCAGCGGATATTTGCTATTTTATTTGTTATTTAAAACGCTTTGATCTACCGTGCAAATGCTTTCAAAGCCTTTGTTTAAAATCCAAAGGATTTGAATCCCTTCAAAGTAGTTTTGAGGGGTTCCAAACTCTCACTTAAAGAGAAAAAAAAACTCAATAACCTACTTTTTAATAATTCTTAGAAACATCTGGATTTCTTTGGGGATGCGGGAGAAGGGGAAAATCAAATAGCAGCAGTAGATGGGAATCAGAGGCTTTGCGGCTATGAAAATCATTATCGGTGGAGAATGTTTTCACCTGACTCCTGACCCACCTAGAGAAGGTCAGAAGCAGGGATCCCCTTAACCAGGAATAGTTTTCCTTTTGTTGCACCTCAGCGACCAATAAAGGCTGATTTGACTCTGTCTGAGCTGCTGCACCCAATTTCCAAAACCTCAGAAGAGGAAAAACAGACTCTCTGAAAAGATAAAGTAGGCCCGGAACTTACAAAAGAAAAGTTGGCAATAAATTAAACTTTCAAATGTTTATAAGAACAAATTTTTCTAAAAGCACAGTCTGGTGTTGGCATATACCAGATGCTCAACAACTGTTTGGTGAATAAAGTTTGCTAAAACTAGCTATGGATATGTGTACTTCCCCAGGTAGTATATTTTAAAATGGTGACATATCATGGTTGACATATAAAGAAAGTATCTATAAATATACCTCTAGGGTGCAAAATGTCTAATATAAATTATATTTTATAAAAGTCATATTTTAATTCCTTTATTTGGACAGATTTTGCTTTTTAAATCATAGTTCTTGCCATTTAGAGTGTTAACCTACAGACACAAACATAGTTTATTAAATTGTGCCAAAACTGTGAATTTTTATCCTTTTTTTAAATCTAACTAACAATCTTGGAACAAGACCTTAAGGCAAATAGAATATTGCATGCCATTTATAAATATAAACTGAAGATTTTTTTATGTGTCAAAATTATGTGGAGATAAATTTTTCATACATATCCTATGTATTGATGGAAACATATTATCAGTTGTGCCAAGTCAAATAAAGACATATGAAATAGAAAATCTGTTAAATATTTCAAAAGTTAGTATCTGAGAACTGTAATCCATTAGGTCAGAAAGTGACCATTTTTGAAAGTCACACTTTTGAAGAGCATTCGAGTTTCAAGCTCTTACTTTCTGTGCGCGCGCCGTCCAATATTCCTCTGACTCCATCAGGTAGGTAGGATTGTCATCGTCAGTCCCAGGGTCAGGTGAGCAAATTGAGGCCCAGAGAAGGAACTCACCTGAGCTCTCCCAGGCCGGCTCCAAGGGCCAGACTCCAAACCTCTGCTCTTCTGCGTCAGACGGGAAGGAGCCGTCTCCTCTCTGTTCCCTGCCACGCCTCCCTCGCGCGACTCCTTAACGTGAGCTTTCATTTGTTTCAGTGCATAGGGACCCACAGCACCGTTTTTTTCAGAGCAGAATGGTATTGGTTGGTCTGAATGTGCGCCCTGCTGTCTCACCTGTTCCCGCGGACACTGACCTTCTCCTTCCCCACTATCAAAGTCATGTTCTGCTCTCAGAACTATTATTGCCAGTGTGCCATAAAAAAGGAACTGTGTGGGGAAAGTGTGTGGACGGTATAACTTAGGGTTCTTGTGAAAGGAAATGGTATTTTATTTCCCCTAGGAAGGAATCGTGCAATAGCATCTCAGAGGGTTTAACATTTTGTTATGTACAGATTAACTAATCACACCAAATTATCATGATGATAAAAATGGGATTGGCAGGCAGCAGCTCCAAGCTGAGCTGTAATCATACAATGTTGCTTATTATATAATATGTGCCCCCACATCTGCGTGTTATCATAAAAGAGAAAACAGTGTCCTTGAACTTGGCCTTTAACACCCTACGGAGGCATGCTCCAGCAGACAAAGTGATGAGCACACAGTACAACTCTGAGGCCGGGGCCGCTCTTTGCTGCCGGATCCCTTTCCCCTTTGCCTCTAAGCTTCCCTTCCTAGTTTGGGGTTTTCCCATTTTTACCCTCCCTCCCCCGGCCATCTGTTCCCCGCAAAGAGAAGTGCACTGCTTTACTTTTTTTACTCTAGCTAAAGCATGAACAAAAGGAAACAGAAGAAAACATTTTTTTCCCCTTTCTTCTCTTGGCACAACAGCTTTTCTGTGCAATTTCTGGAAAGAAAGAAGTGGAACTAAACAAAACACCCCTCTCCGAGTCTCAGGAGGTCGTCGTCTCCGAAGATGGATGCTATAGTCACTAACACCTCCGCTTGCCAAGCCGAGCAAAAGCCTGTCTCTCTACTCCCGTGGACATCCCGGTCCAGAATGCCTTGCTCTTAGGTGTCCCTCCGTGCAGCTCCGCTCTCTGTCCTCTCACTTCGAAGGGGCTGTCGGGCTCCTGTGGGATCACGGCGAATTCTCAGCGAGAACCCCCCTGACCAACTGTCACCTTATTCCTGCTTCTCTCTCGCAGAAGCTGAGTCAGTTCTGCTCTCCGTACCCTCCGTGTCAGTCTCCCAAAGACGCACACACATCCGCACAGACATTGGCAAATATTTACCTACTGCCTACTTAATGCGAGACATGGGGATATGGCCGCGTATTTCGTTCTGAGTTGGGGAAATACCATTGTACAGATGAGAAGAAACCTCGCCCAGCCTCACTTATATGCACACATACGCTTACTTTATTTTTAAAAAATGTTTTTCAGGTTGCAAACTGTTTTTTTTTTAAGATTTCATTTATTTGTTTTTAGAGAAGGGGCAGGGAGGGAGAAAGAGAGGGAGAGAAATATCAGTGTGCGACTGCCTCTCACATGCCCCCAATTGAGGACCTGGCCTGCAACCCAGGCACGTGCCCTGATTGGGAATCGAATGGGTGAGCCTTTGGTTCTCAGTCCAGTGTTCAATCCATTGAGCCACACCTGCCAGAGTACAAACTGTTTATTTTTAATTGTTATATATTTTGTGATTTTTTACTGTTGTTCAAGTACAGTTTTCTGCCTTTCCCTCCCACCCCTCCCCATCACCCCATTCCTCCCTCCCTCCCTCCCCCATTTCCACCCCCCCCCCCGTTGGGTGGAAAACTCCCTACCTCCCTCCCCCATTATCCCCTCCCCTCTCCCCTCTGATCACTGTCAGCCTGTTGTGAATTTCAGTGTCTTTGCCTGTACTTTGCTTGCTTGTTCATTTTGTGGTTAGGTTCCTGTTAATGATGAGATCATATGATATTTGTCTTTCACCGCCTGGCTTATGTCACTTAGCATAATGCTCTCCAGTTCCATCCATGCTGTCACAAAGGGTACGAGCTCCTTCTTTCTTTCTGCTGCATAGAATTCCATCGTGTAAATGTACTATAGTTTTTTGATCCATTCATTAACTGATGGGCACTTGGGTTGCTTCCAACACTTGGCTATTGTAAATTGTGCTGCTATGAACATAGGGGTGTGTAGGTTCTTTTGGATTGGTGTTTCAGGGTTCTTAGGCTATAATCCCAGCAGTGGAATTGCTGGTTCAAAAGGCAGTTGCATTTTTAGTTTTCTGAGGAAATTCTATACTGTTGTACAAGTCTGCAATCCCACCAACAGTGCACTAGAGTTCCTTTTTCTCCACACCCTGTCCAACATTTGTTGTTTGTTGCTTTATTTATGATGGCCGTTCTGACCTGTGTGAGGTGGTATCTCATTGTGGTTTTAATTTGCATCTCTCTGATGGCTAGTGATACTGAGCATCTTTTCATGTGTCTCTGGGGCCTCTGTATGTACCCCTTGGAGAAGTGTCTGTTCAAGTCCTTTGCCCATTTTTTTAATTGGGTTGCTTGTCTTCTTAGAGTGGGGTTGTGTGAATTCTTTATATATTTTGGAGATCAAATCCTTGTCAAAAATTTATATGGGACCAGAAACAACCTCAGATACCTGCAGCAATTTTGAGAAAGAAGAGCAAAGTAGGAGGAATCACAATACCTGATATCAAAATGTATTACAAGGCCACTGTAATCAAAACAGCCTGGCGCTGGCATAAGAACAGACACATGGACCAATGGAACAGAATAGAGAGCCCAGAAATAAACCCAAGTCTCTACAGTCAATTAATATTTGACAAAGGGGGAAGCAGCATAAAATGGAGCAAAGACAGCCTCTTCAACAAATGGCATTGGGAGAGCTGGACAGCTATGTGCAAAAAAATGAGACTCGACCACCAATTTACACCATACACAAAAATAAATTCGAGGTGGATAAAAGATTTAAATATAAATCATGATACTATTAAAGTCCTAGAGGAGAACATAGGCAAGAAAATCTCAGATATTCTACATAGCAATATTTTCACTGATATGTCCCCAAGAGCAAGGGACATAAAGGAAAGAATAAACAAATGGGATCTCATCAAAATAAAAAGCTTTTGCACAGCTAAAGAAAACAGCATTAAAATGAAAAGAGAACCAACCGAATATGGGAAAACATATTTGCCAATGACATATACACTTATTTTAAATTGCAGTAGAACAGACACATACCTTTTTATTATGGATTCTAAATCCTAGCATTTGACAGCTTTAAGAAAATTGTAGATACAGATCAAAAAGAAAAACTTTGAGTTGACCTAAGAGATTTTAGACCGTTTTTGGAGAAAGAAACAATAGAATATGAAACGTGATTATAAGGCATTCTGAAGGTTTTCAGAAGCATCACCCTCAGGATGACTGAAAAATTGGGGGGAAATATGGCTAAGAGGGAGCATGAAGCAAAATCCTAGGCCTGATAAAAACTTTCTTTGGGGCTTTAATGTAAGTTTACAAGAGACTTGAATTTTAAATAACAAATCCTCAGAACAGATGATTGTAAATAGGTGCCCTTGGGCACAAAGAAAAGCTTAAAATGTAGCAGGAAGAATTCAAATGAGCCAAAACCACAAGGCCCCTTTCCAATGCACCTGCTTTTCAAATGAGGCAGATTCCTCACTGGCAAGTGCTCTGTACCACAGGTCACGTTGTGAATGACGCCCCTGGGTTGTGCAGGGCACCACCTCGTAGACACGCCTGTTCCTTTACCCACACAGAGACACCCAGAGAAAGGAAAACCAAGAAAATAGGGTGGGACCCCACCTCCACTCCCCGCTGACCTCACTTGCCTCCCTTTTACCACCTCTCCACCACTCTAGGTTTTTAAGGAACAAGCGAAAGAGGAAAGTAGAAGAGAAAATGGGCATAAATGGGAAGGTGCAGGGAGAAGCTGAGCTGAGGGTACACAGCTCCAAAGCCAGGGAGTGGGAGTGAAGTTTACGTCCCCTTCCGCCTTGCTGATCTCCCAGAATCAAGCCTAGGAAGCCCTGGGATGGTGAGGAGGGACCCCCACCCTTACGCCCAACTCTCTGTAAACAGCCTGAGCTGACCTAACCCGCAGGCTGGCATCTGCAGAAACCTGCAGCACATTCTCATGCACAACAAAGCCTTTTTCATGTGTTAGAAGGGGAAGTGGTTTGAAAACTTAGCTTTTGGAGGCAAGAGGTAAGCAAAGCCTAAAGCCCCACCCAGATACCCCCATGGCTTTCCTAGGAGCTGAAAAAAAAAATTGTTCTGAACACTATTAGTTAATTTTTGTTTTTGCTTAGTTATTTTTGATATGCTGCTAGAATACTTTCTATTGGTCTGATGGGGCTGTTGTCGAAACAACATACACATACCTGCAGGGCTTGAGGACTCCTTTTTTCTCTTCCTGCACCAGTAATAAATCAATCCTTCCCTGTTCAGCTACAGAGACTTCATTGTCCTCATCCAGCTTCTCCACACACAATAACTGTCTTTTATTGTCCCTTCTTCACCAGGCAGGTGGCCTGGCCCACAAAAGTATTGCAAGCAATTGCTCTTGGCTTAATTCAATATTTTGATCTTTGACAAGTTACAGTTGGATCTTTAGCAAAGGTACAAAGGAAGAAACTAAACATTCACTTAACAATGGGTAAAGCATTCTCTTTGGTCTTCTCAGGCTTTCTTAAAACTCACCCCCACAGTAATTTAGATAGATACATACATACATACACACATACACATACACACACGCACACACATGCATGATAGAGAGATGATAGAGCAGTTCAGTGGCATCAAATATATTTGCACTGTTGGGTACACATGTTTATTTTTATCTTCTTAGTTTAGGGTCAACAAATTATTCTGAATCTTGATCCTATCAGCCTGTGTCTTAGCTAGTCCTCCCATATTTGTATGATTTGTAAATATCAGAATGCTTCTATAGATCTGTGCCTATCGTGAAGATGAAAATAATGAATAGAACAGACCTAAAGACAAGGAAGATAGAGGCAAGCTGATGTCACCCCACCTTCTCTGAGGGTGTTTTGGCCACATGCAGTTGACTCTACTCCATTATTGGTGAAAACAATCTCCAGCTCTAAGAGACCTTTCATCTTTGTTTCAATCCTGTTTTTCCAATGACCTATTCACAGGAATTTTTCATATTCATAGCAACTGGAATATCCAAAACAAAGGCTGCAAACCAGTTCCCTTCCCCACTTCCGCCATTTCCATCAGCACCACCCATCCTGTCTTGAAGAATGAGAGAATTGCAGTCACGTTAACTCTTTCCCTCCTTCTTTCCTGATATCCTGCCTGGCACTAAGCACTTCGGTTCAGCGATGATCGGAGTTGTTCATGTCATGTCCCACACAGGAAATGATGATATTAAATCAGTTGGGTAAACAAAGGCTGTTTATGTCGAAAACTAATTGTCTGATGGGGAGCAGAGTGTTCCCCCCCTCCCCAAGGCCTTCGGGGATCAGCATCTCCACTCACCTGTGATCCCTGGGCGCACAAGCTGGGAAACTCAAATTTAACTCATTCTTTCTTCAAAGTGTTTCTGACAGTTGCCCTTTTATGTCCATTTCTGCAGCTACCAGCTTTGTCAATGCGATTATCTCCTGCTTGGATTATTGCAACATACTCCTAATTTCCTTGCCTTTGATTAATCTATTTATCCACTATTTCTGGCCTGAATCTACAATTGGTTCTCATTACCTATGACAGTCAAATTCAAATTATTATCAAGCCCTGGCTGGTGTGGCTCAGTGGATTGAGCGCGGGCTGTGAACCAAAGGGTCACGGTTCGATTCTCAGTCAGGGCACATGCCTGGGTTGCAGGCCAGGTCCCCAGAGGGGGCCATGTGATAGGCAACCACACATTGATGTTTCTCTCCCTCTCTTTCTCCCTCCCTTCCCCTCTCTCTAAAAATAAAGAAATATTTTTTAAAAATTCTTATCAAAATTTCAAGGAAAAAAAATTATGTGGGCCTGTCTTACCTATTAAATTTATTCCCTAGTTCCTCTAAAAATTCTTTCAAGTTAAATTCACTTATTCACTGCCTAGCACAAACATCATCATATTTCACATATTTGCTCTGTGTCCAGAAGATCCCGGTGGTGCTCATTAATAGTTGTAACTACTGGAGTTCTAGAATAGTCTTGAGTGCCTGCTATGTGTCAGGCCTTGTGCCACCTTCACAGCGTCTTGCATGTTAGCTAATAGTATCCTGGTTTTAGAGATAAGAAAGTTAAAAATGAAGTTAAATAGCCTGGCCAAGGAGCAAAATTGATAAAAGTGACAGAGCTTAGAGTTCAAGTCTTGGCCTGACTTTATTTTATTTTTTTTTTAAAGATTCTATTTATATAGAAAACAGTATAGAATTTTCTCAGAAAACTAAAAATGGAACTGACTTTTGACCCAGTAACTCCACTGCTAGGATTATATCCTAAGAACCCTGAAACACCAATCCAAAAGAACCTATGCACCCGAGTGTTCATAGCAGCACAATTTATAATAGCCAAGTGCTGGAAGCAACCTAGGTGTCCATCAGTAAATCATCAGTAAATGATCAAAAAATTATGGTACATTTACACAATGGAATGCTATGCAGCAGAAAGAAAGAAGGAGCTCCTACCCTTTGTGTCAGCATGGATGGAACTGGAGAGTATTATGCTAAGCAAAATAAGCCAGGTGGTGAAAGACAAGTACCTTATGATCTTACCTTTAACGGGAACCTAAACAACAAAACAAACAAACAAGCAAAATATAACCAAAGACACTAAAATAGAGAACAGGCTGACAGTGACCAGAGGGGCGAGGGGAGGGGATAATGTTGGAAAAGGGGAAGGGTTTGCAGGAACAAGTATAAAGGACACATGGACAAAAACAAGGGGATGGGTAGAAATGGGAGGGAGGGGGGAGGGAGGTCGGAAGGGTGGGAGGTGGGTTGGAATGGGAGTAAAAGGCAGAAAACTGTACTTGAACAATTAAAATTTTTAAAAAGTTTTATTTATTTATTTTTTTAGAGAAGGGGGAAGGAAAGGAGAAAGAGAGGGAGAGTAACACTGATTATTTGCCTCTTGTATGCAACTATACCAGGAACTGAACCTGCAACCTAGGCCTGTGTCCTGACTGGGTATCAAACCAGTGACCTCTCACTTTGTGGGATGACACCCAACCAACTGAGCCCCATGAATCAGGGCCTCAGCCTGACTTTGAACAGAACACTCTTTTCTACTGCCCTTGCCCAATATGAATTTATCTTTCTCTACCTCATAACATTTCTTTGCAAACTTCTAATTTTCTAATTTGTCAATTAATAATTTACTATCATGTGTTCATCCCTTTTTACCTTAATAATTTTTAAATATTCAACTGTTTATGCTGTTACAGTTGTCCCAATTTCCCCCTTTGCCCCTCCCCCAGCCTGACCCCTACTCCGTAGTCCCATACCATTGTCCTTGTCTGTGGGTCATTCATACATGTTCTTTGGCTAATCTCTTCACCTTCTTTTAACCAGTCCCACCTCCTCTCTCCCCTCGTACAGCCATCAGCCTATTCCATGTTTCTATGCTTCTTTTTATTTCTCAATTAGGTTGACATACAGTGTTACATTAGTTTTAGGTATACAAACAAGTGATTGGGCAGTATATAACTTACTAAGTTGTCACCCTGATAAATCTAATACCTATCTGACACCATGCATGGTTATTACACTATTGACTATATTCCCAATGCTGTACTTTACATCCCTATGACTATTTTGTAACTACCAATTTGTACTTCTTAATCCTTTCACCTTTTTCACCTATCCTCCCCAAACCTCTCCCATCAGCAACCATCAAAATGTTTTCTGTATCTACTATTTCTGTTTCTACTCTCTTGTTTATTTTGGTTTTTAGAATCCACACACAAATGAAGTTATATGGCATTTGTCTTCCTCTGTCTTAATTCACTCAGAACAATAATGTCTACGTTAGGGGTCCCCACCCCACCGGCCACAGACCGGTCCCAGTCTGTGGCCTGTTAGGAACTGGGCCACACAACAGGAGGTAAGGGTGGGTAAGGGTGGGCAAGCAAGCAAAGTTTCACTTGCATTACCACCTGAGCTCCGCCACCTGTCTCCCCCCACCTACCTTGTCCATGGAAAAACTGTCTTCCATGAAACCAGTCCTTGGTGCCAAAAAGGTTGGGGACCACTGCTCCTCTAGGTCCATCACGTTGTTGCAGATGAAAAGATTTCATCATTTAAAGTAAAGATAGATAGATATTTACTATCAGTTTGTTATTCATATTTTTTATTTTTTTCCTTCTTCTTAAAGAAGGCCCTTTAACATATCTTATAATATTGGTTTGGTGATGATGAACTCCTTTAGCTTTTTCTTATCCGGGAAGCTCTTTCTCTGCCCTTCAATTCTAAATGATAGCTTTGGTTGGGAAAGCAATCTTTTGTAAATCCTTGCTTTTCATCACTTTGAATATGCCATGCTAATCTCTTCTGGCCTGAAAAGTTTCTGCTGAGAAATCAGCTGACAGTCTTATGGGAGCTCCCTTGTAGGTAACTAACTGGTCTTCTCTTGCTGTTTTTAAGATTTTCCTCTTTGTCTTTAACCTTTGGCATTTTAATTATGATGTGTCATGGTGTGACCCTCTTCGGGCTCAGCTTGTTTGGTTCTATGCATTTCCTGGACTTGCATGTGTATTTCCTCCACCAGGTTAGGAAAATTTTCTGTCACTATTTTTTCACATAGGTTTTTAATTTTATTGCTCTTTCTCTTCTCCCTCTGGCACCTCCATGATGAGAATGTTGGTACGCTTAAAGTTGTCCCAGAGGCTTTTTAAACTATCCCCACTTTTTAAAATTCTCCTTTGATTTTGCTGTTCTGATAGGGTGTTTTCTGCTTCCTTATCTTACAAATCTCTTATTGATCTTGTGCTTCATCTACTCTGCTGTTGATTCTCTGCAATGTAGTCTTCATTTCAATTAATGTATTCTTCAGTTCTGACTGGTTATTTTTTATGTTTCCCATCTCCGTTTTTATGTTTCCTATTTCTTTGTTGAAGTTCTCACTAAGTTCATCTACCCTTCCCCTAAGTTCATTGAGCATCCTTATAGTCAGTGTTTTGAACTCTGCTTCTATTAGATTTTTTTGTCTCTATTTTGTTTAGGGTTTTTTTTTTTTCTGGAGATTTGTTCTGTTCTTTCATTTGGGATATGTTTCTTCATCCCCTCATTTTGGCAGCCTCTCTGTCCTTGTTTCTGTGTATTAGATAGAGCTGCTACATCTTCTGGGCTTGGTAGAGTGGCCTGATGTCAGAAGTGCACTGTAGCATCCAGTGGCACAACCTCCCCACTTATCTGAGCTGGGCTCTCCAGGTGCACCCCCCAAAACTCATGGGCTGTGTACACCCTGCTGTTGAAGTTGGTGCTGTTGGCACCACTATGGGAGGGATTTGCCCCGAGGCCAGTCAGTTGTGAGGACTGGCTGTGACCACTGCAGGGGATTAGCTGTGCTGGGGCCCACCCCATGAAGCAGGACTTACTTCGGTAGGGCTCTCGTGCTCGCTGAGTCTGCCCCTTGAGTGCATAGCTATGGAGATGGTTGAGTGGTGCTACAATGTGGTCTGAAGCTATCCACTGGGTTGCTGGCTTTGGGGCCCCCAGGGGGATATGGGCCAAGGTCACCTTTTGCCAGTGTTCTGTCTGGAGCCACCTGGCATAAGCTACAATGTGACCTGCCGATAGCTGCTAGTTCTGCTGGGCTTGGAGGTGCCCAGGAGAGGCCAGGCTGAAAACCAGGAGTAGCTGCCACTAGTACCAGGCCTGGAGCCACTTAGTGAGAGGTGTACAGCATGCCAGGGCCACCTTCTGCTTCTCTGAGAGATTTTAGAAAAGTCTGAAGCATGGGCCAGGACAAGCCATTTGTATGGAAAAGCCACTGGAAATGGCTTGAGTGGACTGGCCAGTCATGCTGGGTGGGGCCTCAGGGAATTACCAGGTTGGGGCTAACCCATTAGCCAGGTTGATGGAGACTCACATGTGATGCCTGCCTGCCACCTCTGTGATGCGAAGGCTCAGAAAAGGAACAGTCCGCCAGCATGTCTGTCTGGGAGAATGCTGTCCTTCCAGCTCTTGCCTAGGGCCATACAACTCAGTTCCTCCTGGTGCGTCCAGGTGCCCCAGTGGTGGAACTCTGGGTGAGTGAGTCCCATTTAGTCTGTTCGTGGGGGTCCTTTAAGAGGAACTCCTGGGACTCCATAAGCCTCTGTCTCACTCAGCCACAATTCCCACTCATTTTTACTGCCAGATGTTATAGGGATTTCTCTTCTAGGTGCTAGAACTCTGGGTTAGGGGGCCTGGTGTGGGGCTGGGACATGTGGCTCCTCAGGACGGACCTCTCCACCTAAGCTGTCCCTCCTGATTTTGTCTGCCACACATGGTCTTTAATTTCTGCATTTCCTATTCCACTCTCACCAGAATTATTTACTTAATTTTTCAATTCATAGATTATTACAATATAAAAACTCCAATGCCTTCTTTAGTCTACGATAGTCTGTAATGTCCAATAGATTTCCCAAGATGCCCTGATCCCTTTAAAGTGGAGATCTAGTCACGTAAACCTTCTAGTCATTATTCTCAAATCTATTCCTAGCTTTAGAACCGAGTAGCCTGTTGATCTTCACATTAACCCAGATTTGAGCTTCAATAGCAATATGAATAATATAATTTAACATAAAAGTATCTTTTAAAATCCTATCACATGCCTAGCATTCATGTGGCTGAGAGGTTTAGAATGCAAACCTCTATATATTGTATAGTTCTGGTCCTCTAGAACTGTACTATTCAAGACTGTAGTCACTAGCCTATATATGTGGTTATTTAAATTTTAATTAATTAAACTTAAGTGAAATTTAAAATTCAGTTTCTCCATTGCATTAGCCACATTTTAAGTGCTCAGTAGCAGAATATGGCTAGTGGCTACCGTATTGGACAGGACAGACACAGAACATGTCTACGTTACAAGTAACCCTGTGAGCAGCACTACTCCAGAAGCATATCAACAGTTTTTTTAATACATATGTTTGATGTAATTCACAGCAGCTGATGGCATATTAGCTCAGAGTTCCTGTCAATAAGTAGCTATGATAAGTTAGGGCTTTATCCATCATTATTCATTCACTCAGTGTAACACCTGGTGCCTAATAAGTGTTCAAAAAATTTTAACAAGTGATTGTTGAGTAAAGATGGCAGCTCCTATACATATACTCAGCTATCTGGTATCAGAATATGTTTTAAAAAGTAAAGATTTAAATAGCAGAAAAAGAAACAAACTGTTTTATGCACAAGTGGCCTATGCTTCACGAATTCTGCCAAAATGCTTGAATGTAAACGCACGGCGAGTCTTTGACACCGCTCTGCCCCTGCTTGGACAGCTGCACACGACATCTGCATCAAGTCCGCCGGGAGATGTTTATTTTTGAAACGTGCACTGACCCACTTCTAAGCCCAAAGGGTAAAAATGTCACCTTTGTTCATTTCTCAAGAAAAATATTTTTAAGATCCTGAGCTGACTGTGAAAGGAATAGCTGTTCCTTGGGGTGTTATCCTAAGTCCTGTTTCATTGCAGGCTCTCTGACAGTCATCAGTTCTTGCCTTCATTCCTACTTCTAATATGAAGAGGAAAGCAACTCCATTGCCAAGAAGGCACGTTGGCCTCTTTTCTTCCAGAGAATGTGCTTATGAGCTGCGTGATTTTGTAATTATCTCTTCATATTTCAAGGACTGTGAGCTGCTTGGCTGAATTGGACTATTTGATTCAGTCTTATGTGGTTGACCCTCGAACAGCCTGGGTTTGAACTGCATGGGTCCATTTATACCAGATTTTTTTCTCAATAAATATATTGGAAAAAATTTTGGAGATTTCCTTACTACCAAGAAGCAATCCCATTGACTACACTAGGCTATACTGTTACTTCTGCATTATCAATGCATGAATTGTTATACCTGTAAATAAATATGACTCCCTTTTTCACATCATCTTTTTATTTTTGATAATCTAGTGTTAGTTATACCTATAATATCTACAATATTTTGTATCATGTAAGACAATATTGATGTAGGTGCTGGCACATAATTCATCTTGGAAGCAGATAGCATAAACTTACGGTATTGATAAATATGCTACAGTACAATTTTCTCTTCCTTATGATTTTCATAATATTTTCTTTTACCTAGTTTAATGTAAGAATACAGTATTTAATATATGTAACATACAAAATATATGTCAGTCAACAGTTTATATTATTGGTAAGGCTTCTGGTTAGCAGTAGGCCATTAGTGTTAAGCTTTGAGGGACTCGGAAGTTATACATTTTCTGCCAAGTGGAAATCTGCATCTCTAACCCCCAAACTGTTCAAGGATCAACTACAGTCCGGTTACCTGAGACTTGGCCACGTGGGAGGTAACCAGTAGATACTTTCATATATATAAATTCAATAAGACTAACAAATATGTCTCCTTGCCTGGAGTTAAGGCTTTTAAGTATCAATATTTTAATAAAGACATAAATACAATGAAAAAGAAAACAATATTGATGAGTGACCTTTCACAGATTCCTCATAGTTCCACACAAAATCAGATCCTCCAACATAAGTGTGCTGTGGGATGGGGCAGTTATTTTAGAACAAGGTAGGAGATTTTTTTTTTTTTTTGGAAGACCTAGAAATAAGGTTGAATGTCATACATTTGGAGTCCATACTTAATGTACTTGAACAAATCCACAGGTAACAGGAAACTCTGTTTCCCCCGGAAGTACATCTGGCCCGTAGCAGCTAGAGAAAGGCCAGGGCGGGGGTTCTCCCAGTGTGGTCTCAAGCCCCTGGGAACTGCCAGTTGCCCTCTAAGGAATTCCCAAGGTCAAAACTACGTGCATGATAATACTAAGATGTTATGTGTCTTTTTCATTCTCATTCTCTCATGAATGTTCAGAGGCTACATAATTATACAGAAAGACTGTTAAGATATTCTTCCCTTCGAGGCCATATCTTCAAATACTTCAACTAAAACCTGTCACAACAGATTGAATGCAGAGCAAACACGAGAACATAGCTGTTTTATGTCACACCGCACACGAAAGACATTGGCCGAAGTAGAAAACAGTGCGATGTCTCCTACTGAACGTTTGGTTTTGTTTTGGAAAATAGAATTTTCATGAAAGTGTTACTCATGTTGTTATGTAATCATTTATTATTGTCATTTTAAATGAATAAATACATGATCATTTCTCAGTTGTTATCCACTTTAGCAAAAGCACTTTGGGGACCTCCAGTAATTTCTAAGCATGCGAAGTGGGCTGGAAACCAGAGTCTGCGAGCTGCTGCTGCAGAGTGTGGCGTGTGCAAACAGACAGACAGGCTCCCAGACGATGATTCACTGACGGAGGGAAAGGCGAATGGAGCCCTGCTTCTCAGCCGCCCACAAGCCTGCTAAAGATGCTGACCGCGGCTCTACATCCGACCAGCCGACTGCGCTTGGCTTTTCGGAGGCTCCGTCCAAGTCTCCCTTCACTCTTCTCTCATAAACCAAACCATTCATTTGCCCAGCCAAATATTTGCTAGCTCTTTTCAGTTGCATACAAATTGTTTTGTTCCATAAAATATTTACTCTCAAAAGTTGAGCTTACCATGGTTTCAAATGAGAATTCGGTTTTAATTTGAGAAGGTGGTTGGTCTGTTGGCAGCCTTGGCTGAGGTCGGGTGTGTGGTCACGGCACGCTGATACCATTTCTGAGACTTGACGCACATCATCTGTGGGTTTTTGCAAAGAGAATGGCTAGACTGGTGCCACAATCAGCTCTGATTTATCTTCCCAGTGGCTTATTTGTTTAGCTTCATGTGCCATGTTTTTAGGGTTTTCACATGCTAATTTGTATTCAATTGATCCTTTTTTGTACAAGAATGCAATGTCCATTACAGTAAAAAGTGACTATGGAAGGGCATTGGTGTGTGAGACCTCACATAGATGTTGTCCAGTCTCCTTCTTTTAACCTCTCTTATCTTTGGCTCCGAAAGTTCACCACTCCTAATTACCCTGTTCTTATCCATCTCTCAAGAGCTCAGATCTAGGCCCAACACTTTGAAGATATAATCCTCTGCATCCATCCCTGTAGCTTCCCTCTGTCTTGCATCCTGCTTACAATCACTTTTCAAGTCCCATCACCTGTGTAAAAATCTATTGTGACTCAGGTGACCCAACCTTACCTGGACACCCTTTCGGTGGCATGCCACTGAAGGCTGATGGCAATGTGGTCTAATGACCGAAAGAGCTGGAGAGGGAGCAGCTGGGGGTTGCTGACTCGGTGAGAACTTGGCCTGCCCGGTCTCAGTGCCCCACTCTGTGGAAGAGAACTACTTAGCTGTACTTTTGTTCACCTCCCAGCCATGTGGCAAGAATTTTTAGGATAATGTAGCCTCTGTGCTCCTCTTTATTAGCCCTTTTTCTCACTTGGTTAACACTGTTCTCTTGGTCCCTCACCCCGCCAAATCCATCCATACCCCAAGCAGCATTCGGGATCACTTCAATGCACAATAACTGCTCATATCTGAACAGCTTATTTGGCGCTTAACATAAACTGCCCAGCAATAGTCATTGTACTATGAATTTTCCAGAAATATGTCATTTGTTTTTCCAAATGGCCTTGAGATTTTTAAGAATAGAGATTTTTCTTATGCATCCTTGACCATAGTGCTTGACATAATGCCTTGTAGCTTAAAGGGTACTGCATACATTCAGAAGCGAAAGGTTGACCCAACATTTATTCCATACCCGCCATGTGCCAAGCTCTGTGCCAGATGCTTTTGCATATATTATCTAGTGCAGTCCTTGAATCGGAGGCTCAGAATGATGAATGGGCTTGTCCAGTTTACACAGCAACCCGAAGCAACCGCAGTGGGGGCTGGCAGCCTGAACGGTGTGTTTGGCTCTGAGCTAAGCATGTTTTTCAATGTTATCCCGGTGCCTCCCCCAACAAGTCCTTCTTGATCGATAGCTCTTATTCCTCCTCATCTTCACTTTCCCCCTTTTCCTACTCAATACCAACCAATATCATGTTGTAAAATGAGTATATTTTCCTTTTAAAATACAAAGCTATCTGTGCAAGATTGTGCTCTATGGCTTATTATGGCCAACCAGGGGCTATCGGTCATTCCACTCTCTCTACTGAGACTTTAACCGGTGATTTCAAAGTGCTCTAATGAATCCTGGGAACTCAAAAGAGAGGTATCAGAGGGCTACAGTAGGGGAAATAATTACCCACCCTGCTTCAACCAGAGCAATTTTAGAACTCACATCATTTTAAACACGGATTTCATTTGTAAAAGAAAAAGTCTTGTACAGCTTTAAAATTTTTTGAAACATGCCGTATCTCAGTGTTAGACCTTGGATGCTGTGGTGTTGTAGGCACCACTCTCAGCAAAGTGGTCAAATATGGCCCAGTCATTGCTGAATGTCCCATGCTGTAGGGACCAAAGACTTCAAACACTGATCTAGGCAGGACTGCCCCAGAGCCGGCCACACGGCTATAGAGGGCAAACTGACTCACCAACTTTATGACTTGAAAAATGCTGCAGAATTCTACACGCACCCACATATTTCCTCGGGTTTTCTCCTTTCATAGACTCTCCCTCCACACTGTGTGTAGGGACTGGGCCTACCAGACAAAATGGGGTAGCAGTTTATGCAGACAGCCAGCAGTCTCTGTTTCTCAACCTGCGGGATGGTGTGGACTCAGTCTCATCCCAACAGGGTTGCTAGTCCTACTGGTGTGTTAAGTCTTTCCCTGTGTAAGAGAGTGTCAGCCCCTATCTTCTCGAAGACTCAGTTCACTGTTCCTGGGAGCCTGAGTCCCAGGTTCTTTTCATCAGCCCAGCCCCATCCTGGCCCAGGAGGTGGGGCTGACCCCAGTCCTTGTGTAGCAGCCACACCCTGTCCCACAGAGAGGTGAGACGCTCTGCATTACGCCCCTTTGCCATCCCATTTGCCATGCTGAGGATTAGAATGAACAGGAAGAACCATTCCAATTTTATAGTGAGAAAAGCCTATTTAGCTAAAATCTCAAAGGAGTCATCAATTTTGTTTTTAAATTTTACTAGCTTCCAAAATAAAAAACGGGGGGAGATTACGTAGTAAGTAAGGGATCTTGCTTTATTAGCTTCCTGAGTCAGAAAAAGAAGAAAAACTACATCATATATAAGAAAGATATCATACATATTTTCATCTTATATTTTCCTTTGCCAGCCTCTTTCTCTAGCCATTGGGAAATTAAGGAGAAATACTGGATCAAAAGCCTTCATCCTGATAATTCCAAGTGAACTCTGTGGTTCTTAGTAGTCAGGAAAACTACAGCCTTTTGATTTTACTTCCTCTTCCTTCATCCTGGAAGGGGACTGACCGCACATTGCTGCAGGTGACAATGCTGCCAAAGTCAGCGTGTCTGTGGGATGGGTGCATGAGATCCTTCTGTCCCGTGTGAGGCAGAAGCAACTCAGTTTTTGAGAAATTTTAAAAATAGAAAAAAAGCACAAAGAACAATGGACTCATCACCGAGAATTTTGTCATTCGTTTGAAGTCTTTTCTAGTATGAAACAGACGAACAGTATAATGAATAGTACCCTCGTGCATAAAGGTGACGTCAGCCACCATTCCTCCTCAGTTCCGTTCCACAGCTTTGCTTCACAGAGACAGTCTCTGTCATGATTTTACTGATTCTTTGGGGGCTACATTTTTATTCATCAGCGAAAGTCAGTTCTACTCATCCTGACTTGTGTGGCTAGGACACCAAACCCCAGAAGATGGAGTTGAATCATTGTTCCAGAGAAGAATCACTGCACCCCTGCTACTGACTTGATCTTTCACTTCATATTTCGACCTGGTCACTGATCTTGGAGAGAAGCACTGGGCTGAGTGTGTACCAAGAGAAGACACCGCCTACATGGCTAGCCCAAGCCTCCTGTTCCCTACTTCCCACTTCCCCTTCTCAAGGTAAAAGGCCGTCCCCAATGGAAGAGCACTTTAGGTCATTCTTCCTGGAGGTCAGAGCAACAATCCAATGAAGAGAATCAGGGAAGAGAACTTCAAGGGTTGTTGGCTTCCATCTCATGAGTTGTAAACCCTGGGGCCAGGCAAGTGACTTCAATAAGCAATGCAGTTACAGCTCATTACTGTACTGGGAAATCAGACTTTTTAAGAAAAGCCACAAATCTGAATCATTAGGTGAAATCACTCTAGTTTTTACATTTCCTTATTTTGTATGCACATTTAAAGTTTAAACAATAATATAGTGAATAAATACCTTGTATTTAGCCAGATTCACCCAACTATTAACATTTTGCCACATTATACATACGTGTATAAGTGATATCCTGAACGATTTGAAAGTAAGTTGTGCAAATTATGACAAATCACCCCTAAAAATTTAAGGATGCATCGCCTAAGAATTAAAGCATTCTCTATTTTAACTGTAATACCATTATCGCACCTAAAAAGTAAGAATTTCTTCATCATTTTATTGCTCATATGAAAATATCAACAATTGTCTCAAAATTATTTAATTATTTTGTTCAAGTCAGAATCCAATCAAGATTTATATACTGCATTTTATTGTTATGTCTCTGGGTGCTGGATTTTATCAAATGCTTTTTCTGCCTCTATTGATATGATCATGTGTTTTTCATCCTTCATTTTGCTTCTGAGGTTTATCACGTTTATTGATTTGCAGGTATGGTGCCAACCTTGCATCCCTGGGATAAATCCCACTTGATTATGGGGTACAGTTTTTTAACATATTGCTAGATTTTGGTTTGCTAATATTTTCTTGAGGATTTTAGCATCTATGTTCATCAGGAATACTGGCCTAATTTTTTTTTCTTTGTAGTGTCTTTATCCTGGTTTTGGGATTAGGATAATGCTGGCCTTGTAAAATGAACTTGGGAGTCTTCCCTCCTCTTGAAGGTTTTCAATAGTTTGAGAAGAAGAGGTGTTAGTTTTTCTCTGAATGTTTGGTAAAAGCCATCTCTGAAACCATTTGGTCCAGGACTATTTTGGGGGGAGTTTTCTTTATTACTGCCTCAATTTCAGTAGTTGGAATCTGTCTTTTCAAATTCTCTGATTCTTCCTTATTTAGCTTTGGAAGATTGTATCCATTTCACCCAAATTGTCCAGTGTGTTGGCATATAGTTGTTAGTAATATTTTCTTACAATCCTTTGTATTTCTTTGGTGTCAGTTGTTGCTTCTCCTCTTTCATTTCTGATTTTATTTATATAGGTCCTTTCTCTTTTTTCTTAATGAGTTTGGTTAAAGATTTGTCAATCTTGTTTACTTTTTCAAAGAACCAGTTCTTGGTTTCATTGATCTTTTGTGTTGTTTCTTGAGAATCTATTTCATTTATTTCTGCTCTGATCTTTATTATTTCCTTCCTTCTACTTGCTTTGGGTTTTGTTTGCTGGGGTTTTTTTTTTATTGTTGTTCAGTTATAGTTGTCCCGCCTTTTTCCCATTGCTCTCCCCTGCCCCATCCTCCCCGCCCTCCCACAGTCAATCTCCCCCACTCTCCATGACCCTGAGTCCCCATTCGAGTTCCCTGGCTTGCCCCTCCCCACTTCCTTCCCATGCCTCCCTCCCCTCAGGTCACTGTCAGTTCTTTTGTTGTTTTGTTTTTTTCTCATGTTCCTTTAAGTGTAAAGTTAGATTGTTTATTCGAGTTTTTTCTTGTTTCTTGAAATAGGTCCTACAATTAAATGAATTTCCTTCTTAGACTTGCTTTCCCAGTAACCTAAAGATTTCGGGTTGTTGTGTCCTCACTTTCATTTATTTCAAGGTATTTTTTTTTTATTTCTTCCTTGATTTCATTGTTAACCCATTCATTGTTTAGTAACATGTTATTTAACATCCATGACTTTGGGTGTTTTTCACTTTTCTTCTTGTGATTGATTTCCAGTTTCATAGCGTTGTGGTCAGAGAAGGTGCTTGATATGATTTCAATCTTCTTAAACTTATTGAGACTTGTTCTGTGTCCTAACATGTGGTCTATCTTAGAAAACATTTTATGTGCACTTGAAAAGAATATATATTTCTGCTGCTTTGGGTTGAAATGCTCTTAGGGTATCAATTAAATCCATTTGATCTAATGTGTTATTCTACTTAAGGCTGCTATCTCCTTGTTGATTCAATTCAATAAGGACACAGCAGCCAGCAGATCTATCCATTGATGACACTGGGGTGTTAAAATCCCCTACTATGACTGTGTTACTATCAAGATCTCCCCTTATGTCCATCAAGATTTGTTTTACATATTTCGGTGCTCCTATCTTGGGTGCATAAATGTTTACAAGGGTTATAGCCTCTTGTTGTGTTGCTCCCTTTTTCATTGTGTAGTGTCTTTCTTTGTCTTTTACTATAGCCTTGGTTTTAAAGTCTAATTTTTCCGATATAAGTATTTTTAAGATTTTTATTGATTACGCTATTACAGCTTTCCCAATTTTTTTCCTCTTTATCCCCCCTCCAACCTGTTCCCCCAACCCTCCAACATTCCCCTCCCCCCTTAGGTCATGTCCATGGGTTGTACATATAAGTTCCTTGAGTTCTCTGTTTCCCATACCATTTTTATCTCTCCCCATCTATTTTATGCCTATTAATTATACTTTTTCTTCCCTGTACCTTTTCCCTCCTATTCCTCCCTTCCCCCTCCCCACTGAACTCCCTCTGTGTGATGTCGATTTCTCTGGTTCTGTTTCTGTGCTGGTTGTTTGCCTAGTTTTTGTTTTTATTGTTTTTCTTTTAGGTTCATTTGTTGATAGTTGTGAGTTTGTTGTCATTCTATTGTTCCCATTTTTGATCCTCTTTTCCTTAGATAAGTCCCTTTAACGTTTCATATAATAAGGGCTTGGTGATGATGAACTCCTTTAACTTTCCCTTATCTGGGAAGCACTTTATCTGCCTTTCCATTCTAAATGAAAGCTTTGCTGGATAGAGTCATCTTGGATATAGTTCCTTGCCTTTCATGACTTCACATACTTCTTGCCCATAAGGTTTCTTTTGAGAAATCAGCTGATAGCCTTATGGGAACTTCTTTGTAGGTGACCGTCTTCTCTGGCTGCTTTTAGGATTTTCTCTTTGTCTTTAATCTTGGGTAATTTAATGATGATGTGCCTTGTTGTATTCCTCTTTGGGTCCAACTTCTTTGAGACTCTCTGAGCTTCCTGGACTTCCTGGAAGTCTATTTCCTTAGCCAGATTGGGGAAGTTTTCCTTCATTATTTGTTCAAATAAGCTTTCAATTCCTTGCTGCTGTTCTTCCTCTTCTGGCACCCCTATAATTTGGATATTGGAACATTTCAGGTTGTCCCAGAGAATCCTCAGCCTCTCTTCATTTTTTCAGATTCTTGTTTCTTCCTTCTATTCCAGTTGGATGTTTATTCCTTCCTTTTGTTCCAAATCGTTGCTTTGAATCCTGGTTTCCTTCTCGTCACTGTTGGTTTCCTGAATATTTTGCTTTATTTCATTTTGGGTATCTTTCATTTGTTCTTTCATTTTCCAACCAAGCTCAATCAGTTCTGTGAGCATTTTGATTACCAGGACTTCTTCTTCTCCATCAGATAGGTTGGCAATCTCCTCATCACTCAGTTCTCTCTCTGAGGTTTTGCTGTGTTCTTTCATTTGGGCCATGTTTCTTTGTCTTGGCACAGCTGATAAGTTGTAAGGGGGCAGGGCCTTAGGTATTCACCCAGGCAGGGAGACCGAGTTTGCTGCACTGCCTGTGGGGGAGGGGCCAGAGAGGGAGCAATGCAGCTCACCTGCTCCTCTGTAGCGCACTTTCCCACAGACTCTCCAGTCAGACTGGAAGTATCTCCCACCACGGCAACCCCAGCCGTAGCCCACAGTCAGCTCTGGGTCTCAGTTTGCCCCTCCTGTGCAGCTCTGCTGAGCTCGGCAGTCAGCCCCCCAGCCGCCTTGCTGCAGTTTTTCTGAGTCCACCCACACGGTCCACCTTACTGGTCTGGTTGTTCTGGTTGATCTTTTCTTTAATTCCTTAGTTGTCAGAGTTCCATGCAGTTTGATTTTCTGGAAATTTTGGTTGTTTATTGATTTTAGATTGGTTGTTCTCCTCCTTTGGTTGTGCAAGGAAATGAAGGGTTTCTACCTACGCCTCCATCTTGGCCAGAACTCTCAGATATAAGTATTGATAGCCCAGCTTTCTATAACTTTCTTTTGCATGAAATATCTTTTGTCATCCCTTTACTTTTCTTTTGTGTGTATCTTTAATTTGGAGGAGGATGTCTTGAAAACAACATATATATGGTTCTTGTTTTCTTACCCATTGAGCTACTTAATATCTTTTCATTGGAGCATTTAAGTCATTTACATTTCAACTGATTGTTGGTAGGCACATATTTATTGCCATTTTATTTTTAAAACTATGTCCCTCTGTCTTTTTTTCTTTTTCCACTTCTTCCTCTCTTCATCCACTTCCTCCCCTCCCTCCCTCCTCCTCCTCCTTTTTCTTCCTTTCTTCTCCTCCTCCTCAGATGTTTTCTTCTTCTTCTTCTTCTTCTTCTTCTTCTTCTTCTTCTTCTTCTTCTTCTTCTTCTTCTTCTTCTTCTTCTTCCTCTTCTTCTTCTCCTCCCTCCTCCTCCTCCTCCTCCTCCTCCTCCTCTTCTTCCTCTCCCTCCTCTTCCTTCTCTTCCTCCTCCTCCTCTTCCTGTTCCTTTTCCTCTTCCTCTTCTTCAAGTAAGCCCTTTAACATTTCTTGTAATAATGATTGGTGGTAACCAACCCCTGTAGTTTGGGGAGAGGAGGTTGTTTTGCTTTTTTGTGGTTGTTGTTGTTGTTTGGTTGGTTTTTTATCTGGAAAGCTCTTTATTTCTCCTTCAATTTTAAACGTTAACCTTGCTGGATAAAGTAGCCTTGGATGGAGGCCCTTCCTTTTCATCACTTTGAATATTTCATGCCAATCCCTTCTGGCCTGAAATGTTTTTGTTGAGAAATTAGTTAACAGTCTTATAGGAATTCCCTTGAAGGTAATTAACTGCTTTTCTTTTGCAACTTTTAAGATTTTCTCTTTGTCTTTATCCTTTGCTATTTTAATTATGATGTGTCTTGGTGTGGGCCTCTTTGGGTCCATCTTGTTTGGAACTCTCTGTTCTTCCTGGTCTTGTGTGTCTTTTTCCTTCACCAGATTGAGAAAGTTTTCAGTCATTATTCCTTCAAATAGATTCTTGATTTTCTGCTCTTTTTCTTCTCCTTTTGGTACTCCTATGGTGCAGATGTTGTTACACTTCATGTTGTCCCAAAGGTCCCTTAAACTATCCCCAATTTTTTTAAATTCTTTTTTTCTCTTTGCTGCTCTGATTGGGTGTTTTTTTTCTACCTTGTCTTCCAAATTGCTGCTTTGATCCTCTGCTTCATCAAACCTACTGTTTATTCCTTCCAGTGTATTTTTCGTTTTAGAGATTGTGTTTTTTAATTTCTGATTTCTTTTTTCTAGTGGTTTCTATGTCCTTTTTCATGCTGTTGAGCATCCTTAACATCATTACTTTGAACTCTTTATATGATAAGTTGCTTTCCTCTATTTCATTTAGCTTTTTTTCTGGAGAAATTTTTGTTCTTCTGTTTGGGGCCTGTTTGTCTGCCTATTTCGGCTGCCTCTTCATTTTTGCTTCTAGGTATTAGGTAGATCTGCTGTGACTCCCAGTCTTGGTATGGTGGCCTTATGTAGTAGGTGTCTTATGGGTGCAATCTTCCTGCTCACCAGAGTGGAGTGCTCTAGGAATACACTTTGTGTACATTATGTGGACCCTCCTATTGTTATTGAGTCTCAATTGCTACTGGTGTTTTCATGTGTGGGACTGACCCTCAGGCTGGCTGACCATGAGGTTCCAGCCCCAGCACAGTACACAAGCTACCGTACAAGTATTAATCACAAGAACCATAATTCTCCTTAGCAAGACTCAGTGCCTGATGAGATCTTCCTGTGGGTTTGCTGCTTATTAAACTTAATGGATCCTGCTCTGATATTATCTGAAGCTGGCCACTGGGTGTGTTGGTTCTGGGTCTCTTTGGAAGGATGCTGGTTCAGTCCTATATCAGACACTGCCTGTGACTGGCCCTGGGCAACCTGTTTGGATCTATTAGTGATCCAAGCTTGTGGCTCCCTCTTCTGGGCCTGAGTGTGTGTGGAAAGGAACAAATTGTGCATGAAAGCTGGCTTTTAACAGCATAAGGCCCAGTGACAGATCAGCAAAAGTCTTAAAGCACCCAGAGATCTGCCTCTGCCTACAGGTTGTCTATGAGGTTTAATCACTGAAAGAACCCCCAGCTGTATTCAGCAGGGCTCAAGCTCCACAGGGTGGGGTGGGAGGTATTCTTGAGGGTGAGGCTGTTTATTTCCCCCAGGCTGATGCTGCGTGGAGGTGAGTGCTCTACCTGAGAAAGATGGCTTCTCCAGTATGGAGAAAGACTAAACACAGGATTATGGCAGCTGGCCATTCAGCTCTCTCACCAGAGCCACATGGCTCTGTCCTACCTCCACTGGAGCCCAGGGTGAGTAGTTGTGAATGAAATTTTGTGCATTGGCCCTTTAAGAGGGTGGCTGCATCTCTAGCCATCTCTCCCAGGCAGACAGAAAAACCACTGCTTTTCACAGGTGGATGTTATGTGGGCGCCTTTTCACCAGCTGCTCTAGACTGCAGAGCCCAGCTTGGGGTTTAGACCCCACATTTCTCAGGAGGGACCTCCCCCTACAGCTGAGATATTTCTCCAGAACTTTAGCCGCTGCCTGCAGGAGTCTGACCAGCCTGCTCATGTATTTGTACTTTCAACCAGTCTCAACGTGGCTTCTTTTGTAAGTCTTCAGTTATGAGGCTTCTTTCCAGCTAGTCTTCAGTTGCTTATTCCAGATGATTTTTCTATAACTTAGTTGTCATTCTAGTTTGGTTTTGGGAAGAAGTTAGTGTAGTTTCTGCCTAACTTGCTGCCATCTTGGATCTGTGTGCAGAGTTTTGACAAGAAGAAGGAGAAATAGTTGTCAAAGTCAGAAAATAAGCAGATCCTGTTTCTTGGCTTCTCTCCTACATGGTGATCCATCTTCATCCTAACTGCCCTACATATGGGCATAGGTTTCTGACAGCAGACAGTGAACTCATTCTAGGAATACACACTCCTTTGATGACCTGTGATTGGGACATGATTGGTGTAAAGACAAAGCTCCTGACAACCAGACATCCATCAGCTGGGCAATGGTGAGCTTGCAGAAGGGTATGGATTCATGTGTGTTTTATCTGTTGCTCCTTAGTCTGGACCAGTGGCCAGACTTGACCTCTCCTGCCAAAGGCGCTCCTGTGCTGAGCAAGCAGATTGAAACCCAGCCCAACCTTCTCTGCACCACACTCAGATCCTTATCAGATAGGAAGCCAGCAGGACTGCCTAGCGCCTGATTTGCTTTCTGAATAAGTCCCTGGGGGCTTTAAATGGCACGGCAGAGCCTTCAGACCCAGATCACTTCTCTCTCCTTGAAAATGGCTAGCTTGGACGCTGGCTTCATGTCACCTACTCCTTTAAGAACTAGAATATTAACTTCATCATTTTTAATTGAGGGAAATAGTGTTACAATTGCTAAAGTGTAAGAACAAGAAGTACCATATTTAATTTAGAGAGCAACAAAAAACCAACCATATTGAAAGGCCACAGGTATAAACAGGCTGATGCTGCAGGTAGTAATTATGCTGACCAGATAGAAATAGGTAAGATTCCTGAAGTCTGGGGTAGAGGTGAGAATGAAATGAGATAGGGAGAGTAAAATAATTTGCCTGGATTGTAGAGACAGAAATTCCGATACACTGCATTGATACCGGCCTGAAGTAAGCTGATTTCCTCCACCCTCAGTACATAACTCACTCATTTTCCTCCTAGAGTATTGTATTGTTTTGTGCTGTACAGGATGGGGAAGAAAAAGCCTCGTCTTCAAGTTCACAAAGAATGAGTTGTTCATTGAGACTATCATTTGCTTAGAAATTGTTCTTGCTAGTAGAAGGGGAGAGCTTTAAACATCTTATAAAGTATCCAGAAGTATTCAAGTGTTAGCTATGATTCTTCAGGATATGTAATGCAAAATCTAATATTTGATTTAAGAAACCTTAGAATTGTTTTATTTTACAGCTCAGGTTTCCTTGTTATTTATATTCACTACAAATGTAACGAAATGGAGATATTCAAATAATAACCCAGTATTGCATAATACAAGTAATTTTTTCCAACTCCGCCTTTTATTAACACCATCTCAAGAGGGCTTATATGCAAAGAAAATATGTCCCTTGTGTTTTCTATTTTTTCTAAATGAACATAAAATTATTTCTGCTTTAAAAGTCTTACATTAATTTGCTGGCTTCAAAAATTGGTTGCATCTACCCAGGGTCTACAGCAAAAGAGGCTTACAGTAAAACAATGCTCTTGCATTCATTGATCATAAGCCACATAACATAGAGGGGAGTGGGGAGAACCAAATAAAAATTTTATCATCATCATGTTATTGCTATAAAATAATAAGATTATTGTACATTTTTTTTGTGAGGAAGAGTTTTATAAAAATAGAAAAAAATGAGTTTATTTTTACATAGTAAGGTAGATTTGAGAAAGTATCTACATTTCCATTTATTCCAGGAACATGTCGTTATATCTCTAAACTCTCCTTATGGCTTTTTATTAAATTTTCAAACCTTTTCAGACACTATTGGCAAGAAGTACTACCGCCCAAATCATATAAGCGTTCAATTTTGAAAATATAATCTTTATAATTCTGTACATTTCTTCTCTCCTATTTTGGAAAGCAAAATGCACTTCCCCTCAGAGGTAAGAATTGCTGAGCTCATCTTTTCCTGGGTTAAATGTGTGGGAAATCAACTGCCCCACAAACCAGGAAGCTGCCCTCAGCCTCTGACAAACTAGTTCCTTCGGTAATGTTTGTAAAGCACCTTCAGTGTGGCAGGCACTGCACTAGCAGCTAGGAACCTAAGACAAATAAGAAGCTGTCTCCACCCTAAAAGAGCTCAAGTTCTAGTACGAGCGAGAGGGAGACTAGTCTCCAAAAACTAAAGGATACCGCAGAAGCCAGAGGAAGGATGCTGGGCCTGGCCTGCAGGGGCTGAACTGAGTTCAGAAGGAGGCGAAGCCTACACGGAGCTATAGGGCATGCGTAGGAGTTAACCAGGGGCAGAGGGAAGAAAGACCAGGGTGCATTCCATGAAGGCCTGGCAAGTTCTGGATTGGGGGAGGGACTTTTATTTTGGCATCATGGGGAGGTTAGTGGGGGAAGGAAGAAACCTAAGACTGACTTGAAAAAGTGAACATTTCTTCTCTTTTTCCTTTCTTTATCTCCCTCATAACCATCGAGCAAAATCTAGAGACAGTGGAGTCGCTCCCTGGTGCAGTGCCCAGGCTCCTTCCCTCTTCTGGCCCTGCCATCCCGAGAGCATTGCCCTGAGCCATCAATGAACCAGGAGGCTCAGGCCCACACGGCCGCGCAGCCAGCATGGAGGAGATGCTCTCCCCAGCACCTACCGAAATCTCCTCTGCTTCAATCCCATGGCCAAAATTTAGTCATATGACCACCTCTAGAAACCAGAAGGACTAGAAAATGTCCTGTCCAGTTTAGTTGTATGTCTGACTCAAAAGCAAGAGTGTTCTTACTATAGGACAGGCATTGGCAAACTTTTTGGGCAAAGGGCCAGAAAGTAAATATTTTAGGCTACATACAGTCTTGGTCATGTGTTGTTGTTCTTCTTTTATGGTTTTTACATTTTTTTGCAACTCTTTAAAAATACAAAAATCATTTTTATCTTGAGGGGCTGTGCAAAACAAGCCACAGGCCAGATTGGGCAATGGGGCCGCAGTTTTCCAATCCTCACTACAGGCGAAAAGATGAGTACCCCAGGAGGAGTGCGGCCATCTCTGGCACAACCTCCACAAGATTGTAAACCACTGAGAGGAAGAGTCTTGTGTTGTTCAGCTGTCTAGTCTCAGCGTAGTGCTTGGCCCATGGTAGGCACATAATGTTTACGCCTGATGCCTGATGCCTGATGAATGAATGAATGAATGAATGAATGGTAAAGGAGGTAAATTTACCAACGACAATTTGTTAAAATCCCACTTTATGCCAATGGTAGTCTCTTAACATGGATTTTCATTTGACTATTGCATTTTCGCCAGAATATTCTATGCGTCGGGGTGCACCTCCCTAACTGGCAGTGCCCCCCTCCTTGACCTCCACTGCAGGGGACAACCCTGGTTATGCAAATTGATTACAGAGCCAAAAGCCTTACAGTTTCTCCCCGGATGCCCTGGTGGCTGGCAGGAGAACCCTGGTTTTGGTTTTGGCCTTTTAAATATCACATGTTTGATGGGAATGTCAGCAGAAGTGTCCAGGCTGAATAGACACTTTTAGTTCCCCTCTTTCTCTTCCTTCTTGCTCAATATCCTGAGGACATAATAGAGCTTTTCTCATCTAAGTCATTCTAGTTGGGGGAGGGAGGGAAGGATCGCTCAGCCATTCCCCTGGACATCTCCCCATCCAGGCATCAGAAAGTGCCACAGTCCTTGGATTCTGTGTGCCGGGCAGCCACAACGGCCGCAAGTGAGGGGGTGGCCAACCCCTGGCCCAGGAAGACTCATTAAACAAGGCCCTGCCCCCACCTCGTTCTACTGGAGTCAGGTAACAACTGTGCCCAGGTTTCTTCTTTCAGATAAATGTGCCTTTTTTTTTTAACTTTTTACAGCAAGAAAAGGTACACCCTCCAAATTCTGGCAGCATAGACTGACAGAAAGGCACATTCTGTTGGAGAACAGCACAAGAGGTGGAGCGCAGACATGAAAACCCAGCCTGAGGGTGACAAGCAGATAAAAGCATGTCATCTGCTGTTTTGTAACTGGATAGGGCTGCTCACATGCTCCTGGTCCACCCTCTGGTGCCGCTGGGATTAAGCGAAGTCTTGCCCCGAAACCAGACACATAATCCTATCGGGCACAGACAATTTACTCCATCCTGCTCCTGACAAGCGAGTGCCCATCCATCTTCTTTGATGAGAAGGAGCAAATTTCAGTTTCCTGCCAAACCTTAAAATCTGGCAGGGGGTGGGGTTTCATGCAAAATTTCTACACAGACTAGAGAAGGGGGCTATCATCAACCCTACCTTCTCAGAAGGAATGTGTGGAAACCAGGATAACAGAGGGCTACAGATCCTCCCAAAATTGGGTGAGAGCCTTTGGCCCTCTTGTATAAATTGCCACCTCTTCTAAAGAATTCATAAGGTCCACCCTCCCCCGCCTTTTAACTAAACTGATGGTGAGGTCATGAAAAGAAGAGGAGGAGCCTCTTACTCTGCCTCCCATTGGCTGTGTGACTTCGGGTGAGCCACTTAACCTCTCTGTGCCTCAGTGTCCTCCACTAAAATGATGAAGGTAATCATAGTACTAACCTTACATGGCTGTTGTGATTATAAAATTTCCTACATTTATTATGTGTTCCTATGTGATAATAGATTGTTAGTATTTGCCATTGAAATATTTTGTCATCAGAGAGATTCTTCTGTGCAGGAAAATGGATGGGCACGTGAGCACAAGGCAAAGTTGGGACTGTGCTTACCTGCCCCTGCTGAGGCCCTGTCAGGAGAGGCGCCATGCAGACCAGTGCTTGTGCACCTACAAGGCGAGGCACGGACTTTAAGCATTATAATGTCCCAAGAAATTAATGATAAGTGATAGGTGAGGCGGGGAGGAGGAGGCTGTGTTTTCCAATAACAACCACATCTTTAGGGGATTAAAGGTGATCAGGAACGTCAAAGGAATTGCGCCGTAATGAGCATAATGACACCCTGGAGAAGTCAAAGTCTTCTACTGCAAACAGCAAAGCCTGGAAAGGAATTGTTTCTCTTGGGAGTTTATTTTAAAGGCTCACACCCACGCTGCCTGCTTGTCATGCCTCCCCATGTGTTTAAATGCCATTGGGTTTCAAATGCTCCCCAGCTCCTGCCTAAATCCAGAGGCCCGTTTTCCTGCACTCCAAGCTCCAGAGAGCTAGTTTCTGGAAAAGCTCCCCATCCCAGAAAGTGACCGCTGCCCCACGAGGCAGTCACACTGACACCTAGTGGTCCGAATGCTAAGCGCAAGCGATTGCTTTGAAGCTTTTTCTAGTCTTCGGGTGCCTTAAAAATCCTGTTTCCGCCGTTGGTAGATGTCCCATCTTAACAAGAGGCAGAGTTCAAGGGAAGTAGACCGCATATTTCACTTGTCTGATGTGTTAGCAAGGGCCGCCTCTGGGTGAACATTCCAAGAACAAGAGTGTGGGGAGAAGAAGGTGGCCCACTGGCCTGGTTTAGGCTGCGGTCCTGGGGGCTGTGGTTAAGACGGTGGCTCCAGAATGAAGATCTGAGTTTGACCCGGGGGCGGGGGGCGGGGGCTCTGCTGCTGCTTGGCAGCTGTGGGTCTTGGGTGAATTGCTGAACTGCTCCCCCTGCTTTGGTTTCTGTATCTGCAAAATGGGGCGAACAGTAACTTTTTCATGGTTTTCTGTGACCTCCTACCACAGGAGGCAATCGGCAATGCTCCTGCTGGATGGTGTTTAAGAGAAAGTTGCCTTGGAAGCCATGGCCCCCGCCCCGCCGCCCCCCCCTCCACAGGTCACGCAGCACAGGATAGTGGGAAGCCCAGTGGATGTACAAGGACCCAGATTCAAGTTCTGCCACTAATAGCTGTGTGACTTTGGACAGATCACTTTGTGATAGGGGAGATAACCAGAGTCCAGGGGTGGCCTCCTCCCGTGAGCTTGTTCCTCGGTTCTTGCCTTGCTCACAAGAGATGAATTCAAGGGAGAGACAAACACGTACAGTGGAAATGGGATAGCAAGTTCATTTATGAAAACCATATGGGCACAAAGCGGCAAGCGGACACCCGGCTAGCCTGAATGCCCCGCGTATGGCGGAAAGAAAGTTGTTAGTGAGTTTGATCTATACACTTAAGCCAAAGCTACAAGTGGGCACTCAGCTACTCTGATGTGCCAACTATTGGGGTTCCAGGATCATATACTTTAGTCAGTTTCTAGGCTCCACCTCCTTCTCCCCCTTCTAAACCCTGGGAGTACTGTACAACTACAAAGGCTTTCTCTCTCAGCTAGTAAAGGCTCTTTGTCTTAGTGAAATCGCTACAGAGGCTCCCTTTTCCAGCACAGAGCCCCAAGGACTCCCCTCCTCTTGTGTTGTCCCTGCTTGCGGTGTTCGGCACACCAGGCAATCTTACCAAACCAGTCACAGAACTGCTGAGTCAACGGGTGACAGGTCTCCCTCCTCCTCTCCGCCTTGGTGTACTGTCCTACCTAACAACTTACCCCGTTTCCTTTCCCGTAAAAGGAAGAGCTTGAATTCACTGATGTGTAGGGATTTTTTTTTTCTTTCTGAAACACTGTGATTCTAAGGTAAGGCTTCCAATCGAAATGGTCTACCTTTAAGGCTCGTTTTGATTGGCTTTCTTTGTATCAAAGCCCAGGGTCTAGCATGTCCAAGCATTTATTTACACAGTTGCTGACGAATAAAAAGTGGAGGTTGGAATTACCTCTGTATTAGCCTCTAGGATTAAACCAAGTACGTGTTTGGGCCGGAATGAGAACCTCCCCCCCATCAGAAGTTGGTCTGGGGTTTCCCTGATGGATTTGGAGAGATCAGGGCTTGTCCGGGGGGGGTCACTGCCTCTGCTAACCAGCCTCCATAGACAGACAGGAAACCAGCAAAACTATTGAGCTGTACTAATTCAACCCATACTTACTGATAATATTTGTTCAGTTGTTGCCGCAGGTGTTGGTCAGACTAGTACCCGACCTGCTGAGAGCAGATTCGATGCCCCCAAAGCCCTCCTGCTGCGTGTGACTAGTTCCCCACTCAGTCCTTCCAAGCCAAGGGCGATCCCAGCAGGGCAGCCCAGAGAAGGGGATCACACAACAAGATTTTCTGCCCTTCATCCTAAACCTCATCATAGAAATACAACACAAAAGCACTGTGGAGCTTTGCGAGAGTGGGGGTACTCGTTTCCTGTGGTTGCTGTAACAGGTGACCGCAAACTCAGTGGCTTCTAACAACAGCAATGTCCCGGAGGCAGAATTCTGAACTCAAGGTGCTGAGAGGGCCGGCTTCCTCCAAACGCCCCGGGGAAGAAGCCATTCCTCACTTCTTCCAGCGGCTGGAGGGTCCGGGCACCCTAGCTGCGTCATTCCAATCTCTGTCTCTGTCTCCGTGTGGCTTTGTCCTCTCCTGCCTTGTCTTGTGCATCTTACAGGGACACTTGTCGTTCGATTTAGGGTAATCCAGCATCCTGGATCTCTTCATATGATCCTTCATTGCATCTGCAAATACCCTTTTTCCAAATAAGATCACAGTCACAGATTAAGAGACATGGGCTTCTCTTTTTAGGGGGCTACCATTCAAGCCACTTAGTAAGTATAGAAGATAGAGAGAAAATTTAGAAAGTAGTCAACATCTGCACCCCAATCCCGTTCACCTGTGCTGAATCAGGATAGCCCTGAAAAAACCCCAGTCCTTGCAGTTAAATGTCTGCAACATTTTTAGTAGCAGTTGATCAATATGGATGTGAGGATCAGAGCAGGAGAGATCCAGGATCCCAGAAGAGCCAGGGTTTCTTAACCATTCGTAATGCACCACGAGATGCCTGCCCTCCCTGTAGGGCACCCCGGGGCTGGCAGTCCTCCAGAGGGCACCCCGAGAGGGCCAGCAAGATGGACGGGGCCACGGAGCATGTGCAGCGTGGAAAATGTCCCCTAAGGATAATCCCGCCACATCCTCTGCCTTCCTGTCCTCACCTCAAGAGACCGTTCAAAATACCTCGTTTACCCTCTCCGTCCAAGACTCACTGCAGTCAGCGAAGTGCGCTTGTAGCTCTCAAGCGTTTTTAGCGTTTTTATGCACATTAGAAATTCGGCGTTGGTGCATTGTTGCATCTCAGCCCCACTTAAGTCGTTTAAAATGTTTTAAAAGTTTTAAAAACTGTTTTGAATAAAATAAAAATGTTTCTGGACCATAAAATGTCCACATATAAGCATGACTCATTGAAATGCCACTTTCTCCTCCCTTTTGAGTCACTTCCATTTTATCTTCCAAGAACTACAACTTAGACAAAGAGAAAGAAAACACTGAAGTAATTTTATTATTTATAAAAAGTTTTCACTTCATTTAGTAATTCTCCAAATACCGGTTAACTGTTTTTTCTAAATGTTTTTGTTGTGGTCAAACTTGCGTAACATAAACTGTGCCTTTTAAATCATTTTAAGTGTGCAGTTCTGTGACCTTAAGTCCATTCACATTGCACAACCATCGCCACCTTCGCACCGAGAGTGTTTTCACTCCGTGCCCATCAACCCCACCTCCTGCTCCCACAGCCCCTCAGTCCCTGCCCCCGCCCCTCTCCTTTCTGTCTCTACGAGTCTGACTTCTCGAGGCACCTCGGATAAGTGGAGACACACAGCGTTTGTCCTCTCGGGACTCGTGGATTTCACGTAGCATCAACCTTGCCTCCCAGGTTCATCCATGTTGGAGCACGTATCAGAATTCCCTTCCTTTTTAAGGCTGATAGTATTCCATGCCATGTATATAACACACTTTGTCTTTTTCATTGCTCCATTGATGACGCTTGGGTTGCATCCACCTTTTGGCTATGGAGAGCAATGCTGCTGTAAACGTGGGCATACAGATACCTATTCGAGCCCCTGCTTCCTTTGGGCGTATATTCAGAAGTGGGATGGCTGGATCATGTGGTAACTCTACTTTCCGTCTCTGGAGGAACCACCACACTGTTTTCCACAGTGTCTGCAGTGCCTGCACCGTTTCACACTCCCACCAGCAATGCCCGTGGCTCGATTTCTTCATGTCCTTGCCAACGCTTGTTATTTTCTGTTTTTCGGCAATAGCCATCCTCATGGGTGTGAACTGGTGTCTCATCACCATTAAAATGCTTCATTAAAAGAAAATTTATTTTAAAACAATAGGTAAATCTCTGTGGTATCTTTATTCTTTAAAAAAAAACTACTTAGTGTTAGAAAATTATAGAACAGAAAGGAATTTTGCTTTCATTTTATATTTCAGTTCTTTGATTCAACCATAGATGTAACGCATATTTTTTTTTTTTTGCTTGTCTATCATCTCGACAGAAAAGGTTATTTTGTATGAATGTATTGACATCCATCTAATTTTTGCCACAGAACTTCCCAAATCATAGTCTCATTCCCTAGTTATATTGGTTCACACCCTTCAACCTCTCTCTGGCAATGAGTCTTAAGCTAAAGCCAGGTTAATAATAAACCATGCCAGGCGGCCATGGTTGAACCAGAACAGTGCCCCAGGCCGATGAACTGCCAGTTGGATGACTCATGCCTCTCACTCTACGGAATAGCTTGGGGGAAAGAGACTCGATACAGTCATCTGCCTAAACACGCCACCTCTGCAGCAACACACACAGACCAAGCATCCGAGCAGCAAGCAAAACCGTCTTCTCTCAGTTTTTGTTCCCTGTGCAGATTGCCTCTGATGCTTCTGAGTAAATCAGGACGTTCAGGCTCAGAGCCCCCCACCCCCTGCCCCGGGCTCTGTGCCCTTGCTCCCGGGAGATGCGTGCTCACGCCGGGGGCAGGAAGAAACTGCCAGCACCTCCCCTGGAGCGACTAGGCGTTCTGGGACAGAAGGTCAATTACTGGGGCTAATGGAAAACTTGGGATCGGAAGAAGACTGTTAAGGCTTTCGTGTGTGAGCTGAGAATTTAAACTCAAAGTAGTAACTAGACCAGGAAAAAAGTGATGATTTCTATGGTGTGTGGGGGCAAACACAGAATTTAGAGTCTGAAAACCTACGCTTAGTTCTCCTTTCTGACGCATGCTCGCATTTAGTTTACCCTTCTCTACAAATAGCCATGCTTTGAGACAAACGAGATATCGTAGGTACAGTTTTATTTTAAAATGATTAATAGTTCTAATAATAATATTAGCAATAGGTGTGTAACACCAAACTCCAGCATTTTTTGGCTAACTATACAATTGTACGTTTTCTGTTGTTGTTGTTGTTTTGGGGGGGTGGGTGGAGGCGGAGAAGTGTTGAGATCATTTGTATTCTGGAATAAGTGACCTTAATAAAGCACAAACTTTAAACTAGATGGTGGCAAAGTGCCACATACTAGAACTAGCACATATATGAGGAGTCCCCAGCCATCTCAGAACAAAATGAAGGAATGCATGAATGAAAGGGTAGTGCAGACCCAGAGTAGGTGAAGCCGTCAAGCCCTCTGGAAAGGTGAGGGGCCGTGGGAAAAGGGCGGCTACGTGCTAAGAACAGGATATCCACCATGAAAAGCTTAAAATTTCAAACATCATAATTTTCACGAGGAAAGGTGCGGCCCACAGTAAACAGCCCCACAGTGACAAAGGTGAGCGGAAACCGCTCGTCTCAATGTGGAGTCTTGTTACTGTGACTTGTAAGGGAGAGACAGTGGAGGAAGAGGTGTGGGGTGCTTCTATTTTTCATCCTGATTGCCCAACAGTGAATGTGTTTTCTCCAAAGGTTAAAAGGAGAAGAGGTAGACCGGGAATAGAGGAAGTTAGGGGGAGGGTCTCGCACCATCCTAATATGTAAGGTGAGGCTTCAAAATACCATCCACCTCTGTGGAATCTCCCGTGGCCCTCCATGTCCAATGCCTAACTCGTACCTTCCTCCACTCGAACCGTGGATACCACATTGAACAGCAGCTGCCACCTGCCTCGCTTCGTTGGTTGAAGTCTTCCTCTAAGCCGTTTACTTCACACAGAACTTTTCACATGCTGGGAAGGAAGTCTCTAGAAAACCCCACAGATGGCCTCATTGGCCTCCTCCCCCACCCCACTCCATGTAGACCGTACGCTTTCAGTTTCTAACTTCTTGTCAAGCCCAGAGAAGGAACTCACAGCCCAGCTGTGTGTGTGTGTGTGTGTGTGTGTGTGTGTGTGTGTGTGTGTGTGTGTGTGTGTTCAGAGGGAAATGGAGGCTGGAAAAGAAGCAGCGTAATATCTCTGTTTTGTTTACCGCATGTCAAGCAGCAACTTTCTCTGCCATCAAAAATTTTTATTTCAAATTTCATGTTGTGAGCAAAGTGAGTTTTCTTTTGGTGCTTCATACTATATTTCTATGTGAAAATCAAACAACCACAAGAAGTAAGAGATGAAATTAAGATCTCTTTGCCATGACAGAGTTGAAGATACAGGGAAAAATGGAAGGACTTATATCATATCAAGGTCTGTGTACATTAAATATTATGCTAAAATTCAAATAAGCCACTAGTAACATATATATGTGAAAACAGGCTTCAATGATCTACATGTGCATTAGTCAAAATGTAAATAACTCTTCTCCTGTTTGGTATATTTAGTTAATGCAGGCTAAGTGAATTCTATCCTAAGCAAATGTAAGCTAAATTTGCTGGAAAAAACTATATAAAACAGAGTAACGAAAATAAATGGTTTCAGGACTGTTCTGTTGTTCTATACCATCTACATCCTCTGAACCTCCTATCACTCTTCCATCAGCATCAAGAAATCAAAAACTTAGAGCAGAACTAGCTTGAGAAACACACGCAAAGTCACGTGTGACTTCTTCATCATTTACGGTGAGCCACGGGAGGCTGCAGCAAAGTCGGACTGTGTTTGTGCAGAAGCTGTTTGGTAGGATACCCACAAAGAGAAGGTTTGAAGGTTAAATTCGTATCGTGATGGTGATTGTCAGGCTCTCGGTCTTTAAAGACAGAGGCTAAGCCAACCCTGACTGATCAGCACACCCTGAGAGCTCAGGGCGATGCAGTCTTTGACAGTGGGCTGTGCCGCCTAAGCTTCACCACTTGCTGAACCATCTTGCGTCCTGTTTCAAATCGCCCTCGAAAAGCAAGTTCAAGAGAACCCAGCGGGGACCAGGGAAGGATCAGAGCAGCAGGGGCCTGAGATAACCTGAGAGGGGATGCTGATTCTCAGTGACATCTGCGGAGGGTTTCTGCCAAGGCGCCCGGGGAGTTTCCTGAGGGAAGCCACACACTGGGCTCCCAGAGAGACCCCGCCCTACCAGCCGCTTTCTTCTCACAAGGCACCTGACAGCACAAAGCTGCTGCTGAGGTTGCTGCCTGGCGTTCTGTCCCCACCCTCGCAGCCCACCGAAAAAACTGTCAGGGGTTGTCACAGTCAGGGCTAACACCAGGGCCGCCGCCACCCGCTCCTCCGGCCTGTGCCCTTGCCAGGTCAGCAGCAGGCTGCTCCTGCCCAAGCCGCAGAGTCTGCGGTGAGAGGCACGTTCCCACATCCTCTCGAAGAGGGGCCTGGGGCTCCCTCCAGCCCTGGAGCAGCGGCTGCTAGAGAGAGAGAGCCCTTCAAACACTCTTTAAGACGTCTGGGAGATCATTTCTCCAGCCACGATCTCTGCGATCCAGTGTGGTAAAACTGGCCGCTGTGGGAAGTTAGCACTATGTTTAATACACACGAGGTGGGAGAGAAGTCAGTTCCCGGTCGTGAGTACCTGAACTGCAGTGCATTCTTGTATTTCCATCATTAATGATCGTATTATTTTCATGTGAACCAGTGCAAGCCTACTTCTGCCCCACCCAGCACTGTGGAAAGGGCGGCATCAGGGTGGTGCCTGTTCGGGTGGGTGGGGGCAGAGGGTGCGTTTTTGAGGAAGACATAAAACCAGGTCCCTGCCTCTCCACCCCTTCGTGGAAACAGGCACTCAGAGGCCGAGAGCCCATCATCAGACGGTGCTGACGAGGACGGAAGCGTCCACTGCAGTTTCACGGTCAGCGGTAGGACTTCCCATCCACCATCTCCTGCAGGGTTTTGACACAAGTACTGCCTCTCAGCCAACTTCCACGTGCTCTGTTCTTACAACTAAAACAATTAGTTTTGTTATGTAATTGCTAACCAGAAAGAGTTTTTTAGAAGTTGATTTTTCAGATTAAAACCGTTCTCGGTTCCAGGTTTCCTAGGTATAGCACATCAAGTCTCTTTAGACAAAAAACAACTTACTGCTGTGCATGTGTGTGTGTGGGTGGGTGTGGGTGTGTATGTGTGCCCATGTGTGCGCATGTGTGCGTGTGGGTGGGTGTGTGTTTGTGTGTGCAGGCCTGTGCACAGGCGCATGTCTGTATGGGTGGGTATGTTCAGAGGACATGATCACAGGGAACATAGCTGTTCTTGTCTTTAACCTGGGCAACATCCTAAACCAGTGAGGCTGAATGTTACTGCTCAGTGAAAGTCTGAGCTGCTTGAGTCCATTACAAATTTTCACCAGCCTCTCTCTACCGCAAAGATGGTGAGTTTACCTGGCTTCCAGGAGAACTTTTCTATCTTCTCAGTCATTCTGTTTCGCCTCCTGGTCAATCAACCCTTAGCTGTGTGGACCGTAAGTTTGAGCAACACAAGCCATCACCCCAGCAGCCCTCACCTGCCTACTTCCCCATTCCAGACACCTGGTTACCGAGGTCTGATGACTTGCAAGACCCGGGCTAGTTTCCCGGAATCCTCTCTCTTCGCATCTGCACCTCCTTGCAGCTTCATGTTACCCCCTGAGGCCACTGTTCCTGCAGCCCTGTTCTGGGCAATGGTGGTGGGGGCGGGGGGACTGATTTTGTTCCATGAGACGAGCCAGCAATTTTGACCAAATAGCTATGGGTACTGACATGTTATCTCAACATAACAATTAAAAAACCACATATACCAAAATTAATTAATGGTGAAAGGGAGAGACAGACAGACAAAGAGACAAAGAAAAAGAGGAAGAAAGAAGAAAGGAAGGAATAAAGAAGAGAAAGAGACACGCTAGTCTGGGTAAACTATGGTTACTTACTGTCTCCCTCGTAATGAAAAGCATTACATGCACTAAAATAAAATCAATTTCTTTTCTTTTTCTGTGGGTTTTATGTAGAGAATATTGAATGAGCTCAAAAAGTGTCTGCAGGTTGTGGCTAGAAACAAATGATGAAGATTTATTGATGCGTCTTAGAGTTTGTAAACTGAGGACACAGCTAGGCAAAAACCAGAAACATTCCAAAGAAGAAAGACAAGTTAATGATTTTTATTGTAAAAAGTACATTCCTGAGAATCATCAGGCCTGCATCAGTTGCCCAAGATTGGTCCAGGACAGTTATCTGTCAGATGTCAGTGAGTCTGGATGAGGGATACCAGGTGGCCTGGCCACACCTGTTGGTCTGGATGATAGGCGTCAGGGGCCTGGATACCTAAGTCCTTCGGGGTGTGATCAGATGGTTATCTGGAGGTCTGATGTATGTCTGGATGTATGTCCAGACCTTCTCACAGTACTGGCAAGTTCAAAAACTAGTTTCCACACCAGTTAGAACAAGAGTATAGTCTTTCCTCATGCCTCGACCTTCATAATGCTGATAATTTCAGTGGCTTGGGTAAAGTGACTTCATCTTACGTACTCCCTATCTTCACTCTTTTCTCAGGAAAAATACCAGTATCCATTAGAGTGGTTCATTCTCCTCATGCATTAATTACAAAAGTGACACAGACACAATTTAAGGAGGTGAACTCAGGCTTCATAGTTATTTTAAATTTATTAGATATCCATGACCCAAGGATGTTTTATTTCTTTTGTGTTTTGCAAAATCAGACTTTACAGAGATGAGACTTTTAAAGACCAGGAAATTTAAAAACAGTCTCTAGTAGTAGCCTTTGTATTATTTGGTCTATTTATAGGTTTTAGAGTGTACTCTAGTATTAAAAAGTAAAAGCAGAATTTCCGTGTACAAACTGGCCGATACAAAAATAGTCATGAGGACGTCGAGCGCAGCGTGGAGAATACAGTCAATAACATCGCAGTGACTGTGTGTGCTGTAGGGGGCTGCTGGGCTTGGCAGAGCGATCGCTCTGTAAGTTACATAAATGTCTAGGCACTGTGTTATACACCTGAAACTAACATCACATTGTATGTCAATTGGAATTGAAAAATGAAAAAGATACATTATTTTTAACAAAGCAAACCCTCTGGTAAGGTGTTTTCAGCGATTCAGGAGCAATAGGGTTGGCTTGGGGCTTCTCGACCGCAGCAGACTTTGGACAGACGGTTCTGTGCTGTGGAGGGCTGCCCTTACACCGCAGGGCGTGCGGCAGCTCCCCTGGGCTCTCCTCACCGGGTGCCGAGAGCACTCCCTCCATCAGTCATTTCAACCAAAAAGCATCTGCAGACGTTGCCAAAATTACCCCCAGCTGAGTACCGCTGGATTCACCTAATGTCCAAGATAGATTAAAAAGCGTGAACACTGTAACAATAAACCCCAAACCCTGTTATCAATAATAGTTAGAGAGTATTTTTAATCTTCCCTAGGAAACTATATAGATGAATTAGCTACAAAAGGAAGCATTTTCTTAACGCCTGTACTAAACTCCATCTCGGCCTTTGTTTAAGTATGTACTTGATTTCCTACCTTTATGTAGGTTGCTAGAAACAAAAATAGATTGTGGATTCTGGAGAGGGTTACCGGAAATCAGAGGAAGTATTTGCTAGCCGTTAGCTTCCCAGGGGCTATGACAGGTGTGGTAAGTTCATACCAGTGAAGGCACAAAATTCTGAGGAAGTGGGACATATATGGAGGACTAAAGAAATTCTATTTGTGCCAAGAGCATCTCTACCATTACATCTGTGTAATGGTAAAGCAGTGTTACAGTTTGGGCTAAATATTATGCGTGTACCTAGATGGAAATAGTTAATGAATTGCTTCAAACGACTTTGGGGGGGAAAATCCAAACAATCTAAGATGAAATGTTAGTTTCACTTAAAATATCATGAGCCCTGCAATTTTCCAGATCATGAAATACATCTTCTTAAGAATAAATAGACGCTCAATCCTAGAATCATTAAAAGTTAAAAAGGTCCTATAAACTAATGTGAAGTGTCAATTGCAGGGGAAATGGGATGGACGGTGCATGAGAAGGCTCTGCGTTACCTTTGCAATTTTTCCCTAAATCCAAAACTGCTCGAAAAAATAAAGAGATAAAGTCTATTTTTAAAAGATTCTGCAAATAATACGTGCTGATAAAGATTGGTTGGCACAGGAAATAAGCAGGGATAAGGTAGAAAATTTAACGACTGGAATTGCACGACAGGCATTAAGCAATCACAACAGTTCTGACCGTATGTCCAGCTGCACTGGTGTGTATCAGCTGATTATCACTTCTGGAAAAAAGCAAAGCACAAAATTGGGGTTTCCGTTTGTACAAAAAGTGGAAGAGGCAGGCTGCATGCATGCGTATTTATATGCATTTGTACATGCATAGCTTAGATATACACATAAGAAACTGATGACATCGTTGCCTCTAGTGAGGAACTGGGTGAGTTTACCATTTAATTTGTTATTCACAGCAGGGCGATTTTCAGAGCAAAAGGGAGCATTACTGTTATCCCAGAGCAGTGGGCGTACGCTTGTGGTGCGCTGGTCAGTCGGGATACCTCATCTCCCTAGAACGGGGGGACCAGGGCTTGGGGGTTCGGGCCGTGGAGCAGGCGTAGTTTTCACTTGGTTGCACGATGGCACATCGCTCCTGCACTGTCTTTTCCTTTTATCTTTTACGTAAAATGAGCCCTAGGAAATGGACTGGGTATTCAACCCACAATGAAGTCAGCATACGAGACTCAAAAAAAAAAATTGATCATTTTTGACTTTCTGTTGTCATTGTTGAAGAAGAAACATGGCTACTATCGCTAAGATGAAGGGGAAATCAGGGTGTTAAAATGCATCTAACACACCTCCTGACGATGATAACAACCTAAAGCTAGGTGGGCAGTGATTCAGTAGCCGAGTTGGGGCTGTGGATCCGCCAGGCACCTCAGTCAGCTCAGGTGCTGCTCCTGCTTCGTCAGCGTCTCCCACGGCAACTTGCCCTTTCCGGGCCTGTCCCTCAACACCCAGTGAGAAGTTTCGGAGTGCCCTAAACTAACTCGAACACAGTACCCCTAGTGTGTTGCCCAGTGCCGCGCTCGTTTCAGCCACGTAGATTTAAAGCTAGGACGTAACATTAACAATTGCAACCTCACACGCTGGTCACCTGCAGAAAATGTCATTATATGATTAGTGAGCTAGAAAAACAACAATGGCAGACATGCAACTGTTGATCTTAGAACATGACGCACATTAAGCCATTCAATCCTTTTTTGAAAAACAAAACCCTGGGGGAAATAGGCACTGTTCTTATTTGCATTTTATCGATGGAGAAAACTGAGTCCCAGAGGGGTAGGTAGATCACATGGCCAGGAAGGGGCAAAGTCAAGGTTTGAACCCAAGTCAATGATCCCAGAGCCTGTGTTACTCAGCAAGACGCTGCCCTGCCCCCTGGGTGGGGGGTGACATCTAAGAGAGAAGTGCCAGCTCCCAATCAACCACATCCATCGTTTCTCCATTAAAACCAGGATGCGGAGTGTGGCAATGGGTCAGAGTGTTCCCTGGGATTTCCCCCACAAAATTCAAGATGACAGAGCGCTGTAACGAAGCAGGATGTCACTGAAATCCTTGGGTTTCTGTTCCTCCCCCCCTGGTGGGAGAGATGGACTAGGCGATCTCTATGGCTTGACTTGTTCCGCAAAAACAGGAAACCGCCTCTCTACCAGGCACTGTGCGCTATGCTTTAGGAATATTAATTTGTTTATGATTCATAACAGCCCTAGGACATTCCCGTGATAGAAGTGAACAGTCCAAGGGTTACTGTGTTATTGACCTCTCCGCTAGGCAGCCTCTTGTTATAAAGCGCGGAATAAATTCTAGACCTAGAGTGTGAATGACAGAACACAGAGCAAGTGCAGAAATAAAAGAATTCTTCCCCGGAGACAGATTGTCCTCCAGGTAGGGAGCGATTTCGGTAAGGTTGCTTCTTTACGCTGTTTGGAGTTCCCTGTGGCCGTGCTCCCCGCCGGGGGGCCCAAAGCAGGACCCAGCCTCTCCTCCCCCGCCTCCCCCACTCCCACTCCCAACACCCAAACTCTCCCCGGTCCACCGTCCTCCTCCCCGAGGCCTTTGGGGATGGACGAAGGATTTGAGGAAACCACGGGGATTACAAAACACGGTCAAGGGAGGTAAGGTGGAAAACAAGATGTTTTCAGCAACTCAGATACAGGGTTGGAAATAAAGGAGCAAAATCCAAGCTGGAAAATGTTTCTCTCATCCCGTTTTCATCTCCTGCCCAGGTTCCTTACCCTCAACCCGCAAGTTCCCATGCACCGCAGTTTGGTGCGGGGACAAACTCCTGCTGAGGACCTCTTTTCCTTAAAATCGCTGTTCACAGTGTTCAGCCCAGTGCCAACCTTCACTCCCCAAATAGACATTAAAACCCTGGCCTTGGTCCCGGCGTTGTGGGGAGACAAAAAGGGAGGAGACGGTTTCTGGGTTTTGGAAACTTGGACAGCCCCGAGTCTGCCTGCCTGTGCTCACGGTTCCTGGCTGTGAGTCCTTGAATTCGCTCCTTACCATTCCTCTGAATAACAAGTCTCCATCTGCTGAGCCCACGTGGGGGGCCAGGCAAACGCTCTACAGATGTCATCTCTAATGCGCATGATGATTCTGGCAGGCCTGTGTTATTGTCCCCATTTTACAGATGATGCAACTGAGGCCCAACTAATAAACTGGGATTCCAGCCCAGTTCTCATGATCTCTCCGTGGTCTTGCGGTTCTCAGCTCACTTTTCTTTCCTGGGAAGCGGAGTTAGATGGTGCCATCCTCCCGAAGCACAAGATGGGCCACGCAGGTCACACACTAAATGGTGGTGCTTACTGTTAGGAAGGAAGCCACTCAGGGGCCTGGAGAGGTACTGAAGTGGGACGTGAGTTGAGAGCACAGAGCGAATCTTCCCAGCCGGACAGGATCTGGTTTTGTGGTATTCGAGCCGGGCCCTAAGAGATAACATGAGCTGGGGTGTGTGGCAATGAGCAGGGGGGCCGGGGGAGTAAGAAAACTTTTCTAGGTCAGTTTTAAAGCACAAAAATAGAAATGGTGATGACCAGACGTGTCACTTCAATTATTTTTTAAGGCTTCGGATTTTTTAAATGTTCTAAAAGAGCTAGAATACTCTGGAAGACCTTGCTGATGAGAGACAGACCCAACACAGCATGAAGTCCACCAGACTAGAAGGGGTTGTACCCACAGAGGAGGGTATCTAGCTGCTCTCTTTCCTAAGCAATACCCTAATTCTAGACAAGGAGCATAGACACTGTGGAGCAGGACTTCAGAGAAGGAGTGACACATGTCATTACCGAAGAGACAAGACCGGAGAAGGAAGAGGTCTGGGTGATGAGACTTCCCAGCCAGTCTCTGCATCCTTGTCCCCTCCCCCAAGTGCCCGAGACCATCCCCCCAGGCAGGACCCACCCTGGAAGGGCGCACACTCTGCCTGCTAGTCTGGTTCCAGGTGCATCGCTGTATACAACTAGGTAGAAAAGCTTTGCATTACTCGCGCAGGCAATGAACGGCTCTTTCCGCCACATCTCTTTGTTAGCAAACTGGCAACCCTGCAACGCAGATGGGCAAAGAGAACTCTGGCAAACCACAGAGATGTTAAACACGGCCATGCAGTGCAGGGCACACAACCTAAGAGCTTGCTTTCGTTTTTGAAGGGCAGTTTCTATTTAAGAGGCTCAACTGTAGAATATGGAAGAAGCCACTTGTTAGAAACGTCCATATTTTTTCAAGTGAAATACAATGGGCCACTACCACCAAGTGAAGAGTAACTGCAACGAGACAGCCAGAGAAACAGGGACAGGAAAGGGGAACAGTCAGTGGTGACAACGGTAAGCATGTCAGTCGAAGGCAACTCCAAGAGTGTGCGTAAATAGCCCTCCCCCTTCAAGAAGCGCTCGCAGCTCATTTTGCCATAGAGGAAGATAAATGTTACAATATCTCGCTGCCCAATCAGCAGCACTGCGGGCCTCAAACCAGGAAACCCTTTAAAGTGGAGTGTTTTAAACTGTGCAAGTGCTGCTTCTGGTTCTCAGCTAGTTTTTGTTCCCTATACTCGTAGGATGGGAGAGCAGATGTGAAGTCTCTGATGGCGAAGTTTAACACGCTGGGCAACCCCACTCAGGAGGTCAGCAGCCGGCCCTTCAAAGTCTCGGGGCAAAATTCACCTTCGGGAGTACAAGCGAGAAAGAACTTGTTCGACAGCCAAGGAAATGCCAGCCCTCCAGCGGGACCCAGCAACCTACCAAAGTTTGGATCACCAAAGCCTCCTCTGGCAGTGAAACCTCCTTCTGAGGACAAACCTGACATGGAGCCCAAGCCCCCCTTTCTAAAGCCCACAGGAGGGGGCCCAAGATTTGGATCGCCCTCAGCAGCAGCCTCGGCCAGCAGGGACCCAGAGGTGAAGGCAGGATTTCCCAGACCTGTAGGCCCCAAGCCCGCCAGCCTGCCCCGAGAAGATTCCAAACCCCCCTTTCCCCGGCCTCCTGGGAACAAGCCTGCGCTTCCCGGGGCAAACCAAGACCATGACTTAAAGCCACCAGGTCTGAAGCCCAAGTTTAACCCTCCAGCCCAGGAAAATGAACAGAAGCAAGCATTCCCAAAGCTGTCTGGGATTCAAGGCAAGTTTATGTCCGCCTCCCAAGACCATGACCCCAAGCCCCTCTTCCCCAAACCCATCTTTGGCCAGAAGCCATCCCTGAGTGTGGATGACCCCCATGAAGCTGAGAGCCCCACTAAGAATGCAGCTCTACAGCGAGGAGCCTTGGCCCCCCTGGGAGTCAAGTCCAAAATGGGCCCTTTAAAACCAGCAAAGGAAGACCCAGAAAATAAAGACCATGGAGGTGAGACATCAAGTTCGCCTTTTCCTGGAGTAGTTCTGAAACCTGCGGCCAGCAGGGGAGCCCCAGGCCTCCCCAAAAGTGCTGAAGAAAGAAGAGAAGACAGGCGGATAGATGCTGCCAAGAACGTATTCCTGAGCAAAATGAACCAAGAAGAACCAGCCTCTGGGGCCCCGCCGGCCAAGTTCCCAAAGACACCATCCAAGGTGGCCGTGTCAGGGCCCTGGAGCCAAAGTCAGGAAAAGGAAAAGGGCGACAAGAACCCAGCCACCCCTAAGCAGAAGCCCCTGCCTCCCTTGTCTGTCCTGGGCCCACCGCCCCCGAAACCCAGCCGGCCACCGCATGTCAACCTGACGAAATTCTACAAAGCTGCTCCTGGAAACAGTGAGTTCTCTCGGTGTCTATTTCATGTGTTTTGCTCTGCTGCAGAGGGTGTTTTAGCTCTGCGGGGGGGGTGGGGGGGGAGTCTGTCATCAGGAACAATTCCATCGGTATATGCTGTGGCTTCTTTGGCATGATTTCCCTTTGGTGTGAGAGGTCTGAGAGGTGGGTCTGGTTTTGGGGGTGAAGGAAACACATCCATTGGATTTGGTATGTGGTTTGGCTGAAAGGTAATCATTCCGTTTCCTTCCTTAGTTTGGTTTCATTTCATTTCTGTTGAACAAGACGGCAGGGGGTTATTCCTACTACCACTCAAGAGTTGCGCAAAAAACACGAGCAAAACACTAAGGCAGCGATTCTCAGGTGGGGCAATTTTGACAGCCAGGGGGCATTTGGCGAAGTCTGGAGGCACTTTTCACTGTCACAGCAGGAGGGTACCACTGGCATCTAGAGTAGAGGGCAGGGATGATGCCACACACCCTACAGTACACAGGACAGCCCCTCACACCAAAGGAGCACCCAGCCCCGAAGTCAATAGTCAGAGGTTCAGAAACCCTCCTCCAAGTGACTGTGAGTGCCCACAACTTCACCACATGTTTCTTAAGCCCGATATTCAAATAAGAGAGCAGCGGGGCTCTTGTGAATGATACTCTGTTTTCTGCTTTAGCTGCTTTCTTCTTCCCAACATAAAGCTTTCTGAACTTCTCTGATTCATAGAGTATCACATAGTTAGGATAGCAAGCCAGACAAATGGGTGTATCTTCTTCCGGGTGAATGGTTTATTTTCTACCAGAGATGTTACCACAGTACTGTGGCACACGCCATCATTTGATGCTGAGCGACTTCGTAAAGATGCGTAACTCTGCATAGTGATGAGGGAAACTCACATGTGCCTGCAATGTGTAAACTCACATATTTGAGGCAAATAATGTGTAACTGTTGTTTACTGGGGAGAGGAGGCTTGCGAGTGACTCTTCACTATTAGACACATTTTTTTCCTTACAAAAGTATGGTCCCATTAAAGCTATTTCAGGCATAAAGGTTGTTTTTCTTTTCTGGTTCTGTAGAAGTATTTTGCAATATAGCATCTTCCTGGCATCAATATCTTTAGAGCTGATCAAAGGATTCGTGATCAAATCGTCCGTTAACCCATCATGCAGGGAAGCAGGTGTGGAATGACCCCATGACCTTCTAGGAAGACTCAGGCTTGTTACACTGTGTCCTTCCCAGCTGTCACCTTCTCGTTTTAACACCGATCTATAACTCAGAAATGTTACTTTCGGGAGACCTTCTGAAAGGTCCCTGATCTCTCCTTCTTAGTGGTTCTGTACCTCAGATTGTACAATGTTGCTATCCCAGCCTCCATTCTACAGCTCTACTCTTCATGCCAAGGAAACTGTTGTGACGTCCAGCAGACATCCTTGGGAGCTTCCTTCTGCATCCTCCACCTAGTTTCCACCCCACTCCCAGGTATGGGCACCAGGAACCAGTGACCTGGTGTCATGCCATTGAATGAGCCTTCACGCACGCTCTTGGACCCCTCTTGCTGGCTCTCCAGTCCTGCCAAAGTCAGCATTGAGCTGATTTTCAGTACAGTGCTGCTCCGAGGGACCCAGGAGTGATTGCTCAGCATGAGAGTGGGTGCTCGCACTTGTCCTTCCCTCTGCTACTCCTCCCCACCTCCTGACATGCGTCCCCACTGCTCAGGTGCCCCATAGCATGGCCTAGATTCTAAGTCCTCTCACCAGTGCACCCTGCTTCCAACGCTGCCCCCTTGGTGGTGTTGCACTCCAGAATGGACCGCACCCCCCTTCATTCATCCCTTCCACGAATCAGCATTCAGTCCTTCACAAGGGAAACTGAGCTCGGATTGGTGTCAGGATAAAGCAATCTGTTTCATAAATTTACATCCTGAATAACACCCCTTTAAAGCACTCACTTCCCTTTCATCTATTTTTTAAATAGAGACCACATCTAGCTCCAAAAAACAGCAGGTATAAACAGGTGTAAAGTGGGACACAGTGAAAGTCACCTTCCATCCTTTTCTGCCATTTGCAGGGTCTCCCCAGCCTCTGCCCCCAACAAACAACCCCTCTTCTGACTTCCATGGCCCCCAAAGTTTGCATATGTTCACACAAGCAAGCAGAAGTACAGATTCAATCCCCTCACTTTTTACTCGAGAAGTGGGATATCATATGCAACGCTGTGATCCTTGTTTCTTAAAACAAACAAACAAAAAACCTAATAAATCCTCCATGTTTTTTCACATTTTAGCAAAAGGTAACTGATTGTTTGTTAAGCTAATTTAGAATTACATTTAGGAATGCTAAAAAAACACCAGAATTAGAAAGTGTGCAATGTTCAGATTAACTAAAGCTTCATCTAATAATTGTGTCAGCTTTCAAAACTCTGAAGCTCTTTTCCTAGCCTTCCGCCTGAGTCCCTCCCTTCCAGACCCACGTTCCCAGACCCGCCTTCTGTCTTTCTCATCTTCACCCAACACATTCACCATTAAAAATGCCCATCATGGATGGAGGACTGGTGCAGAAATGGTATATATTTGTTAGTTGTTCAGGTTTGCCTTCCACCAAAGTCTCTATAGTCAGAACTTTGTATTAAGACTCTGTATAGTTCAACAATCATTTTTCTAACAAATTAGATAACCCTTGCCAATAGATTTGCATGCAAATGGAATGAGCTGCTATGCAAAATGAATATTATACACAGAGTCTATATTGTAGATCTTCGCAGCTTACTTTCCTGTACAGCGGAAGCTCAAATACAACACATTGCTTTTTGAATGTGGGGCTAATAACTTTTTTCCCCAGAACCATTTCGGGTTAAAAAAGGCCAAACTTTTTTAAAAATTCAAAATATCACAATGTTATTGGAACTAACCTTTTCCCTGGTTTCTTCTGGTCCCCGGCCATCCGTGAAAAGACTCCCTTCCAAGCACCATGGTGCTTGCCTCGCCAGCAAAGTCTGGGGTGCTGTGAACCCCTGCCCTGACAGTGGGTTTGTGCGTAGGAGTTAGCAAAACCTGCTGGGAAATATTCCATCCAGCTTTTTCCCTCCTAGTCTTGTTCTTAACGCTGGCGAGAAATGAAGGCTGATCTTTCCTGTGTTGGCTGTAAGAATGACTGGGTGAGCATCTTGACAACTGAAGGGCAAGGTCAACATCCTGGACAGCTTTAGCAATGAGCTAATAGTGTGACTGACCCCTCGCCATCTGCTTATGTGTCACCTTAACTCACCCACCTACAGCAGTTTGGAGCCGAAAGGCATTTGCCCTCTTTTTACCAGCCAGTGACTTTTTTCCAGGGGCGGGGGGGGCGGCGGGGTGGGGCGGTTCCCTTCGTAGATCCATAGATCCGAAAGCTGTGGCCTTCCTTCTTCCCTGCTATCACCTTTCACGTGTGCTATCCGAAAACTGCCTTATAGTTACAGATCATGTTTTAGCTTGGTGCGTTGCTCCCAGTCATGACAGGGGACAGGGACTCGCTTCTCAACCACATTTAAGAAGTGAAGGAACTTCCGGGCTGCTTCCAGAGTGGCCGCATTCCCACCAGCAGTGAATGAGCGCTCGCTTTTCTCTCCAGCCCCTGCAGCCCCTGTTTCGGTTGACGATGGCCATCCTAACAGGTGTGCGATGGTATCTCACTGCAGTTTTGATGCGCACTTCCCTAAGAGCTGGTGAAGTTGAGCATCTTTTCATATGTCCCTTAGCCTTTGGATGTCTTCTTGGGAGAAGTGTCTGCTCAGGTCCTCTGCCCACTTTTTAAATGAATTGCTTGTTTGTTTGCTGTTGAGTTGTATGAGTTCTTTGTGTATTTTGGATACTGACCCCTGGTTGGAGCTGTTGTTTGCAAATATCGTCTCCCATTTGATGGGTTGCCTTTTTGTTTTGTTGTCGGTTTCTTTTGCTGTGCGGAAGCTTTTTGGTCCCATTCATTTATTTTTGTCTGTACTTCCCTTGTCTTTAGGGACAAATGCATAAAATGTTCTCTACAACCAATGTCACCCCAGTGAATTTGATTTAAAAAAAAAAAACACAGGGCTGAGTGGATTCCTTACAGCAGGGTTTCCACAAGCACTGTTTCGTGAGTGTGCCCTTGGAATCTAAGACCAACTTGCCTAAAAAGCGGGTACTTTTACTGAAGCGCCTCACACACTGGCTACTTCAGCACACAGGGAAACCGGAGGCAAAGCTGTGGGTGCACAGCCTGGATGGGAAGTCACCGACAGCCTGGCTCAGCCTCCGGTGGCAACGGGAACCTCCCACGCTCTTTGCTCTTATTCTCCAGCGCCTGGTGCACGCTGTGGCCGGCAGCCGCCCTCACCTTTTGCTAAGCCCGAGTCCAGTCTATTTCACTTGCTCTCCTGGATCCCCGGGAGAAGAGTTTTTCATAGGACCTGTGGGTCTTCCCTCGATCTTAGGTTGAAACTTGTGAGGCAACACTGTTCATCGGCAGCTCGCCTGGGCTTAGCTGCGTAATAGCAAATGCCTCAGAAAGAGCCTGCCCCCTCCTAATCACACAGTTCATGGTCAGATCTGGGGAGCTGCCTGTTCTTTGTCCTTCAAAGTTCTCTCTGCTGCTACACCAAGATAAACTAGCTTCCCAGTCTAAACCCTGTTGAACCACCTGACCACCCTGAATTTTTCTCTTTGAAAATGATTGCTTTTCTGTCTGGATTCCTAAAGAGATCTCTGTTCTTAAGGTTTAAAAACAGCCAATCATTCTGCCGTCATTGCCGGTCATGTAGCATCATTCTAAACCTGTGTCAATCATTCTATCATCACTACACTCTGAGAGACAACATCCCTCTGCATCCAAGGATCTTCAGGCCCCCGTGTGTAGGGCTCACACTGTTTCGTTTTGTTTTTTAATCTGCCCGATGGGTGACAAAGGCATCTACTCGCATTAATCTATGGTGATAAGTTTCTCTTCCCCTGGGAGCTGCGACTGCAGTCCTGGTATTACTTTTCGCCCATTCTTCTGTGGCGTAAAGGGCAGCTGCACTGGTCTGGAGGGCAGTCCTTGCCGGAGTCTGGACCCCGTCCCGTTGCCTGAGACCTCATGCAGTGCCCTGTTCTGTGTGGCAAGGCCGACCATGAGAGCTCAGCCCCCTCCTGCCTCTGCCATGGCCCTGTCGTGGTAGCTATGGCTTTCTTGGTATAGGTTGCTCCTCCACCAGACTGCTCAGTCATTCCTGAGTTCACTTCTCCAAGCTGGAACATTTTAGGGAGGATTCCCAGATTTTTCTAGAATTGCTGTCTTCCCACAGTATTGCTCCTGAGCCTGGGGACTAAGCGGGAAGCTTCACTCACCTCTGCGACACCAGAACCTTCTCTTTCCTCCCTTACGTACCACCTTCTGAAATTTATCCAATGAGGTTCATTTCCTTTTCTCCTGTGGCAACCACTAGTGAATCGGAGGTATGTTCATCTTGCCTTATTTTGTTTCTGCTACTTTATTTGGGAATTGGAGGAGGAACATGCTGGAAGTACCCTCCCTCATTATTTAATTCCAACTAAATGTTTTTATTACAGTCCAGGGGTTAACAATATTTCTAAAAGATCGTGAATTTACTCTCCACAAAGCGAGCAGCAGGATGGAAGGAAGGAACCTCGCATGAACTGAGTCCCACTGCCAGCCTTGTTCCATGTCCTCTGGGCTTCTCCTGTTAGTCATGGGCTTGGACAGCACTCCCTACCCCTTCTCTAAGTCTCCTGTTCTGAGGAATATTCTGGACACAGTCAAGGTGGGGCAAGGGAAATATCCAGCCCCACCCAGATGGGTGCGTCACCCCTGGACTATTGTATTTTTTAACATGCATGTTGATTTAGAGAGGAACAGAGAGGGGGGAGAGGGAGAGACAGAGAAGCATGGATTGGTTGCCTTGTATGTGCCACGAGTGGGGATGGAACCTGCAACTGTTGGTGCACAAACCGCACTTCAACCAACTGAGCCACACCAGCCAGGGCAGCCTCTGACCTCTGCTAGCCCATGCATTTCCTGACAGTAGTCCTGTTTTAAGTCTTCACCAGCCAATCAGTTCACACTTAGACTGGGAGAGGAAGAGAACACTGGGTAGGAAAATGAGCCGAGAAGGGGGAGGGCTGGGGGGGCTGATGCACGGGGAAAGCGAACGCCTTCCCTCCCAGCCCTTGGTCACTTCGCCATTGAAAAGCCGCCTCAGCATATTTGGGTCCCTAGTTCCCGGCTCAGAGCTCTGCTCGGTCTTCAGTTGTTTTGTTTTTTTTTTTCCCTAACTTCTCAGGCACCAGATAGTCTTTAAAATTAATTGTAGCACAGCAATAATCCACATATCACTTAATTTACAGGGAAGCATTTCCTTACAGAGATATTCACCCTGCATACGATAAGGGCTACCATTTTTCTTAGTTATGAGAAGAGAAACTTCTGTAAATTCTAGTTTGCAGCAACATGCCATGATTTAGCCTATTGTAATAAATCTCCCCGTGATCAAGAAGCAAGGGTGGGTCTAATTTTGAGCGTGTACACAGGAAAATGCCCGATCAATTGGCATTTATCAACATTAGTAGCATTTGTGCTAGATCCAACAAGACATGGCCACTTGTAACATAAATATTTCATTTCACTATGGCTGAAGTATGAAATGCATGTGAGATTGCACAATACATACCAAATTTGATCACGAGTATTCCATTCTTAAAATAGTCATGCAGCCCATAAAAGTTAAAGCATTAAAATGAAATTTCAATTACTTGAGAAAGGAAGGAGATTAGAAGGAAAGTCAGGTCTAAGAACCAAACACATAAAAGCTCTTTCTAATTTACTTTCAATTGTGCTTACACATGGAAAAGTTTTCTTTCAAAAACTAGATAAGGGGAGTGGAGCGAATGTGTATGTTATAATTCAGTCTTCTCACTCGGCAGGAGATGCTCCGCTTCATACAACCCGCTAAAATAATTTCTAAGCCATGTCAAATAAAATTATTTTTAGAGGATTGGGTTCCCATAATATGCTTTTGCCTCTAAAGGTCCTTCTTTGGCTCGATGAAAACTATTTCTGAATATGGGTTCATAGACTAAAAGCACCGCTTTCTGCATATGTTTTTTTTAAAAAAATGAAATTAATTTTTATATAAGAATAACTCCAATTATTGGAAGAACAAAATTATGCCTAAAGAGCAGAAATCCAGCCATCTGTTTTTACAAACATAACTGGAAATTTACAAACACACACCCACTGTGTGTGTTCATCCCTTTAGAGACAGCACAATTGTGATAGTCAGGGCATGGCTCTAAAGGTGAGAGAACCATCTAGACCACTAAGTTACTCGTATTTCCAATATGTGAAGGCGCAGGAAGAGAAAAAGAGTCTAGAAGTTGGAGAATTGAACTGCTGTGTTAACCACTAGTAAATAGACGAGAAACATGCTCTCTTCCGTTTACATCGCCGCTAAAGAAGACGGAGCAGACTTTGTTCTGTCTGGCACAGCAAAGTAGAAAAAACACCTAGAACACCCAATAGCAACAGATACTATCAGGAAAAAGCAACTGAAGGTGAGACATCTGCTTACAGAAAAGAAACGTCTGAGCAAAAAATCGCATGAGGCTTTTCTTTCCCTGGGGTAAGAACTCGCACACCGAGTCAGCTGTTTGTGTTTATTCAACAGTCTGCGTCCCTGTCCCCGGAGCTGCGCTTCTGCACAGCACAGGGTGGGCGGCAGCGCGTTGGGCCGGGGGCAGCGCCTGGCCACCCAACCGAGCTTTCCCGGGCCGGCCACTGGGCCCGCTGTGGGGCTGGCAGGGGCCGAGGAGCAACGAAGGTGCAGGGAGAGCTTCTCGCCAGATAACACCGCTCTCTTTTCCTGATGTTCTTAGGATTCTCCAGACAATAAGGTAGCAGCTCACCATATCTTCCAAAGCCGTCCCTGTGGGGACAGGATGAGTGCAACCGGGCAACTAAAACTCTGTCTTTAAAAAAATGGCAAGGCAGGTATATATCACAGACACTCGAAGTGTGTTTGAGTATTTGTTCCTGTTACTCTGGAACAAAAGTTGCTCCACTGTTATTAGGTGGAGAAAGAATCCTAGATTTTAAAAGCCGCCTTCAGTAAGTGGTTTATTTTAAAATCCCACGGTATCTCCCATTTCTCTTCCAAACTGTCACCAGTTGGTTGGAGCATTGTCCCAACACACCAAGGTTATGGGTTTCATCTCCAGTCAGGGCAGGTACAAGAATCAACCAGTGAATGCAGAAAGAAGGGAAACCACAAACCTCTTTCTCTCTCAAATCAATAAGTTTAAAAAATGAAGTTGAGGCCCCCCGTGCACCTATCCTCAGTTACTGAGGATCTAGACTGCGTCTTCTCTGGGAGCCCTGCTCTCTCTCTCTCGTCCAGCCTTTAGCTTCTTCATCTAGATTAGGTAAGGAAGCCACACACACACAGATACCATGACTTGCTTCTCAGCCATTTTCTCAAAAGCAGTTATATGTGGAAGGAGGTTAAGGCCGGTCTGTAATACACATGTCAGTCTTTCATGTTACTGTAAATTAAGGAAATTTTTCTAGCCCCAGCATGAGCAGTTTAGTGAGCAGGAAACCTCCCTATTTTGTGTGAAGAGGCTGTCTTTCATGTCTCCCACGCTCTGAGTTCTTATTCCTCGGGGGGAGAAATGAATCTCGCTCGGGCTGAGCGTCATGCAACCCAATGATGTTTCAAGACCTTCCACTAGGTCTCCGCCGCCCAGCTGGGGACTTCTGCTTTCCCCACTCACTCTGAGTGGTTATGTAATGGACCGACTGTTTGGGCAGACTGTTACAAGGTGAGGTGGCATCTTAGCCAGTTCAGGCTGCTGTTACACAAGTGCCATAGACTGGGCAGCTTAGAAGCAACAGAAATTTATTTCTCACAGTTCTGGAAGTTGAGAAGTTCAAGATCAAGGCACCAACAGATTCATTGTCTGGTGAGAGCCACTTCATGGCTCAAGAATGACTGTCTTCTTACTGTGCCCTCACATGGCGGAAGAGACCAGGGAGCTCTCTGGAGTCTCTTATATAAGGGCACTGACCCCATTCAGGTGACCTCCACCCTCATGACCTAATCACCTCCTGAGGGCCCCGCCTCTTAGCACTGTCACCTTGCGGGGTGGGTTCCAAGATACGGATTTTGGGGGACCACACCTTCGGTCCACAGCAGATAGCCTATGCCAACAGACCTAGGAAATGGCACTCCACCCGTGCCCCAAACATCTGTCTGCCTTTTATTTTCTAGCTTTCGTCTTCATCCTCACCGTCTAAGCTATGATTTCTAAAATCTTATTTTTTCCCATTCCTCCATACCATCACCACTAATCTCCTTTCTTTTGAGTCAGTGAAACCTGCTAGCAAAACCCACAAAAAACGCTGATGGATTATGCGGACTCCAACCAGTGGGGTTCGTGTGTTGTGGATATGGCGAACAAATTCACATGGACTACAGAAGTCCTGTGGAGAAAAAGGGATGGCATGAGTGAGAGAGAGGGCCCCGTCCCCTGCCTGGACAGGCTTTTATTGCTTCTCTGGGCACATTCCATCTAGAATGGTCCTCATTTACTATGCACAGCTGTAGGTGATTACCTTTTACAGATAACGAAGAAAAGGATGTTGCAAATGCAAGGGGAAAAGTGGTTGAGCTGGTTATGCTCCATCCTTGGGAGGTTTAGCACAGACTTTAGGAAGTTACTTTAAAGATATGCAGTAAACGTGTGCTGCCTCAACTCAGGGTGAGGGAGTTTTAGCAAAAGCAAGTCTCAAAGCAGCCTAGGTACAATGCAGGCCTGGTTCCCCATGGGAGAGGCGATCCGTGGGCCTGGCTCCTGTGTGCAGCCTCGCTCCCCACCGGTTTTCCAAATCAGGGCTGCGCTCCATTCGCCACTGCCCCGCAGATCGGTTCCCTCGGTTCCCTATAGAGGATTATGGAGGCTGTGGACCGAAGAGGGTGCTGAATTCTGAACTCCTAGGAAAACGTGGTCAATCCCATGTGCCAACAAGACTTCGAAGTGGAAAAGCTAAGGCAAGAAATAGAAAAGCAGCGAGTGTGGTCTTTAAAATCTGGATAACACCAGCCATGTCTTATGGAAAAATCTAATGGCCTCCCCAGAAGATCAGTGGATGACCGAGTGGCTCACTTCTGACTCTCAGTTTGTGCTTCTTTGGACTTGGGTCAGTGTGGGAATTGCCTCTCTGACCGTGGGCTCTACTGCAGGCACCCGAACAAGACTTGGCGCTTTTCCTCAGATTTCACCGCAAACCACTTACTGAAGGCATGTTTATGTGCCCAACAGACTTTACTGAGGGTGTGAGGAGGCAAGAGTTTACATTGCATTGAAGCTAGAAACTTGAAACGGATTATGGCTGCAACCCTTCTTCAAAAGCAGCTAGGTATTTGCACTTCAGACTCCTGTCCCCTCTCCCCTTGCTCACCCTTCCCTTTCTTTTCCTCATTTTTTGACTCCTCTTTCTCAATGGCAAAGAAAAATAAGAACTTTTTTCATTTTTTTAATTAAGAATAGTCCAGCTGCCTCTAACCCAAACTCTTAAACTCAGCTATTTTCTTCCTTTGCATACAAGTAGACATTTCTTACTCAAAGATCTCTTCCCTGCCTCGTCTGAGAGTAGATGGAGTTAGGTGAAAGGTTTGGCCAGGTGAAAGGAAGTGGTTTTATTTTATATTGCTATCAATAGTCATTACATTACTAGAAACAAATTACCGATGAATAGAATGTATCCAGGAGAGCTTTGTCGATCCGGATGGAAGTGCAGGAACTGAATTGTTCCGAATGGGTGTGATAATCAGGTTGTTTTACCCCCTTAAAAAGATAAGAGTGCTGAAGAGCAGCTTTCTCCTAGGACTTCAAAGTTCTCAGATTCTTTCTGAATTAAAATATTGCAGGGACTCCCATGCAAGCCACTGTCTCTTACAAGTCTTCCCCGATCCTTATAGCCCTAAATGGGCCTCTAAGGAGGATGATGGCCGAAATGGACAGACATTTGGACCAATAATGTGTACATCATATATTTGGAAGGAGCAAGAGAACATCAAAATTGGGCCTTAATCATTCAAAATTTATTGAATTTTAAATTGCATGAGAATGTCCCCGAAGTTTCTAGTTCAAGAAGCTGGATGGGACCCAAGAATTGGAAAAGCTATCACCATCACCAGGTGGTTCTAAGGCAGGTGGTTCTTGGACCACACGGAGAAATACCGCAGTCTAAGAGACCAATCACAGTTGTGCCCGGGGGGTAAAAGGGGTGATGGAAAGAGATAGGGTTTCTAACCCATGGGTATTACTCTGAAAACAGAAGAAAAATACCATGAGACAGGATACTAGAAGTTAGTGATTATAAAATGTGGAAATGAGTGAGTGATCTGTTTAAGCCAACAGTAGTGTCCAATGGTGGATATTAAAAATTTGCTTAATTAGTATAGGTGCCACAGTGCTATTCAAATTTCTAACATCTGTGTGGCTGGGGCCAGAGTCCTGAAAGTCCTTTGCTGTATCAGGTTTAACCTTTTGTTTGCTGAATCAGAAAGAGGTCCAGAGACCCCTAAGGAATGTCTGGAGCCCTTAGAGGGACGTAGCTAGTTCACAATTTTAACAGTTGGTGGTTAAGTTGTACATACTCTAACCATCAGCCTAGAACAGCAATTTTCAACTGGCATGCCCCAAGAATTTTGGAATCATGTAATACCTGACTATTTAGTCAGGCCACTGACACCTTTTCCCTTAGGCTGTCAAGTGAAAAAGTGAAAACAACTAACACAACAATAGCCATCTGGTGTGAATGAATCACAATTCCACCTATTTTTGTCAGATCAGCAAAGAATGTATTGTTTAGAATTTTAGTAATTAGTTTATGAGATGAAGCCGTGAGACGAAGAAAGCTGACAGTTGCTGAGTGCGGTGCTCCCCCCACAGAACATCCGCAATCACGGCCTCACCACTCTCTCCCCCCTTTCCTTCCTGCCCTTTTTCTGTTCTCCATGCCCGTTTATTTTTATTTCTTTTCTCCCTTCCTGCCTTGCAGTGGCCTTCAGGTCAGCTCAGCACAGAGATTTTCACATGGCACATGTAACTATTATTCATCAAATTAAAAAGCCACATTTCGCACGAGGGTGGTACTCAAGGCAAAGAAAAAAACCAAAGTGGTAAGATAAATAGACTTTGAACACCTGAATCATTAAGTTTCACTGTGAGAATGCCGTAGGACACAGGCCAGAATGACGATGGAGCCCAGCGTCCTGCCTAAGGTGACCACGGTTGGTCCCTTGGGAGGTCTCCATGCTTGGTGTAGCCCAGCCCCTTCCGCTACACCAAAACCGACCTGGAGGGCTAAGGGAGGGGCAGAGTTAAACCACTGGGTGTCCCTGTGCTCTGAGTCTGATCAGCTCTGAGTGTGACTGCGCTGGCCTCCTTACCCCGCTATCCAATAGCTCTTCACTTGGTCACAACCATCATCTTTTTCTTCAACAAGTTTAGTATGTTAAGTAGCTATTCTTCCAACGAGGCCTGTGTTCATGTAGTACATTGTAGAAATTAAGTCAATGCAAAAGAAAGTTAGTCCACTGTCCTCAAATAAAGGGCGCATTTATTTTCAGTGGCACCTTTCAGCTGGCCTTCAAAGGTACGCGTGTTCACAGAAAAGCGCTCTCAAGTTTTGATGCTGCAAACAGATTCCTGCATTCATGAGCCTCCTGGTGAAAGGAGAGCGTGGATGTGGCCCCGACAAACTCGAAATTTGTTCAGGCTTGTCACTCTGTGTTTGTAAAGTGGAAACCTTTGTTAATCTCGCTGTGAAGGTGGTAAGAGAGCTTGTTGAAAACACTGTCAACTCTTACCCATCTAAAAGTGAGATGCATTGTGAAGACAGGAGCACTTTTTTTGGTCTTGAGAAATGCAAGAGTTTATACAATTGCTTTTCTTTTTTTTTTTTTTTAGAACTTTTTTCCTTTTTTTTTTTTTTTTTAGATTTTATTTATTTATCTTTAGAGGGGAAGGGAAGGGGAAAGGGAGAGAAACATCAATGTGCGGTTGCCTCTTGTATGTCCCCTGCCGGGAACTGGCCTGGCAACCCAGGCATGTGCCCTGACTGGGAATCGAACCGCGATCCTTCAGTTCGCAGGCCCGCGCTATACAATTGCTTTTCATCAGGGAGAGTTTGGAGCAGATGCTGTCTTGCTGGAGAGCCCCAGAGTCCAGGACAAGCTCTGTCACTTACTGTGGGACCACAGTCCTTAGCCTCTCCAAGCCTCAGTTTTCTCATCTGTTACTATAAATCAACTCTGTCATATGGGGATTGTGAGGATCGAATACAAGTATAAAGAATATTTTTAAAGTTCCTGACAGATCATAAAGATTTAAATCATTGACAGCAATTTAATTATACTTATGAAAAGGTGATAATGCTCAAATAACAAGCCCCTGAAAAATAAACAAGTAATAGATGGTAACCCTCAGCATTTGCCCCAGGTATCAATCAACACGAGGAACAATGACATCCAGTTGTTGCATTGTCACCCTTTATTCTGTTTAGAAACAGCATAAAATATTTTCATTGTCACAGCGTCAGCCTGGTCCTCTTTCAGACGCATCTCTCTTGCTGCACTACTGTCCCCTCGGGTGTGCGTTTTGCTCTGTGTTGACTCCAGAGTCCTCCTCTCTCCATGCCGATTTTCCTTGAATGTTAAGAGGTTCTGCGCTTGTGCACGTGTTGGTAGTAAAGACTCCTCCAAGTCCTCCCCCTCACCCCTTTCTGCCCCAGCATTCTCCATCTCTTAGTGTGGGGTGCTCTCAGCGGGTGCCCACTCGTTGTAACCCACTCTTACGTGCTCTGCTTGGGCTTCTGTGACCTCTTTTAGCTGAACTCTCTGCAGACCTATCCTTCAGAGCACAGATGGCAAACACAAGGCCCATGGGCCGAATCCGGCCCTCCACCTTGTTTTATCAGCCCGGCACCTTGTTTCTACCTGGCGGCAACGCCGAGCTTCTTGACCCTAGTGAAGGAGTAGTTACATGTATACAGTCCTAAAATCACATTCAGCCCTTTGAAGGTAACCTCGAGGCTGATGTGGCCCCCTGTGAAAATGAGTTCGACACCCCTGTTTTAGAGGTTCTTCATGGCTCTGGTCCACTGTGGGTTTCCTTTCTTGTTTTTCAGTGTGTTTATGGGGTTTTTTAGTCAAATATACTCTCCATATTTTATAGAGATTTTGGGTCAGTAGAGTTGCTATAGTACATCATCAGCCTGCTATCTTGACCAAGAACTTTTAATCACATATCTAAGGGGAAAACATTTTATTGTAAAACATCTATCAGGACAACGGATATCTATCAGGATAATGGATTATCTTAAAAGAGTCATCTAAGTCTGGTTTACACCATGCAGAAAAACATAAAATATTCAACCAGCCTGATGAATAGACAGGATTATATGCCAGAGTTTGCAAGTACTCGTAGGACAGGTCCTAACAGCTCAAATGCGTACAGTGTGCTTGCTTGCGCTTGTGACTAAAGATACCTTGGAGACGACCACTTTCCTTCCTGGACCAGAGTTCCAGAAACCCTAAAACAGGGAACAAACGCCAACAGGGGGCATAGGGACCTTTGAAGACAAACTTTGTCACCTGAGTTTTGCTGAGAGCCAGGCAGGCCTGCAGCTCATTCTCTTTTTTCCAAGGAGACAATTCTGCCCTGAACAACTTTGAGGATAACGAAATTTTCCTGAAATGCCTAGAAAACTAACAACAGAGAGAAGGAAACAATGGCACAAAAGTGCGTAGGAAGCGGTGCCAGCTGCCACGGGGAAAGCAGCGGCGCCGAGAACGCCTTCTCGTTTGCACTCCTCCGCCTCCCGCTGGGCACCTGACTTCACCCGGTATTTGACAGCACCGCATGCCAAGTGCTCTGACCACCAAAGCGGGTCACTGTGGCTCCTTGTTTTCACCCTGAACTGGAGCTGTCATGCAAGGGGCCTGATGGTGCTAAAATGAGCTCGGCGTCCCCATACTGTGCCTGCGTAGCGCACCAACCCAGTTCACATGATGTACGTGGCCAGAGTCTCTTAGAAAGCCTCCCGTTTAATTAAAACTTTCACCAAACAAACACAGACCACAGGCCTAAATATAAGCATTATTTTTATTGCTTAGAGGCATCTGCACGGGGTCTCTAGGAGTTTCCTCAAATTTTGGTGAAACCAAATGGCAATGATATCTAATATTTGACCACACACACTCAGACTCACTCACATGAACACTCTCACACAAACACTCACACATGCTCGCATACACACACTGGCATACGCTCTCACACGCACTCGCACATACACTCACACGCACACCTGTAGCATTTGTACATGCCCCCGGGCCCTCCATTTGGTACAGTGTGTTTAATGAACGGTAAGAAGTAACTAGGTAAGTGAGGTTGCAGTGGAGAGAAAGGAGTAAAAGCAATAAAAGTTGGCACTAGGGTCACAGGCAGAGGCCAAACCTTATAGGTCATGTTAAGGACTTGGAGCTTTTGCCTAGATATGAGGGTGACCTGGTCATATTTTTTTATTGATTGATGTTTAGAGAGGGAGCGAGATTTGTTGTTCTACTTAGTTGTGCATTCGTTGGTCAATTCTTGTATGTGCCGTGGCCGGGGATCAAACCGCAATTTTGGCGTATTAGGACAACGTCCTAACCAGCTTAGCTACCCGGCCAGGGCCGTGACCTGGCCGTGTTTGGTGTTTGGGAAGGACATTCTGGGAGCAGTTAAAGAAGTGATAAGAGCCTGGATGAGGAGGTGGCAGTGGAGACAGGAAGAGGGTGAATCTGACAGGTCCTTTGGTTCGAAAATTGGGTCAGCTGTGTGGCAGGACCGTGACTTTATTCTGGACACGGGCAGTGAGAGGAGCATTGAGATGTCGAATAGGCAGGGGGTTACACAGTCTGGAGCCCGTAGGAGCTTCAGTTCTCTCTTTACATTGTTGACACTCCAGTCTGCTCCGTGGGTCCCAGCGCTTTGCGGAGTTTTTACATTTCTACCGGTCTGATAGACTCTCTAGGTTTGTACTGTCCAACACAGTAGCTACTAGCCACAGGGGGCTATTTCAATTTCAGTTAATTCAATAAAACTTAAAATTCAGTTCTTCTAGCCGCATTTTCCATGCTCAATAGCTACCCGTGGCTGGTCGGAATAGTGCAAGCCAGCACAAGAATTGTGCATGCCCATCATCCCAGACATTGTACAGAACAGCGCCAATCTGATGACCTGCTGGAAACTCAGCTATGTCTCTAAAACTGAAGTCGCATCCCTGCCATAGCATGCACATTGCACGCCATGTGGTTTTCGTTCTTTCTGCCCCCGACCCCTCGTGTTCTGTGACTCCCACGTAAGTGAGGACCGTGCCCCATCCTCCTCATGGCCCTTCCACTCACTCAGCGACACAGCTTGGTGCTGGGTGTTTGGCAAGCATCGTTGAGTGAATGAGTGAGCAACTGAGGGGTCAATGCCTAAACTTCTGTTCCAAAAAATATATAGAAAAATAATCGGTCACTTATGTCATTTCTTAGCTTTATTCTAATGAAACGGCAACTCAAAATCGAAAGTGCGAAGTGATACAGCCTGGTTTCTAAGACAGCTGCAGTGAGAGGGTTCATCGTACACGGTGACAACAGAATCAGCGTCGAGGCAGGAGAGGCAGAGAGTGGGTAACGGTGCCTCTGCCCCTTCCGCACTCACTTTTAACTCGACCAGCGTTCTGCAGGTAACACCTACCACCATCTCCCACTCATGGAGACGGCGGTGGCAGCGGCAGCAGCGCCTGTTACTAGAGCGTCTCCACTTCCATGTCTCCTGTGTTCCGCTCCTAAAGGGCCAGGCCACCAGCCAGATAACCATGGTGATGGTGAGACTCCTGCCCACACTGTCTTTCTGGGAATGGTCAGCGTCCCATGAAGGACTTCCCTGACAGCCTTGGTCAACACCCAACCTAAATATGCTCAAAGCGGTGTTGTTACAAGAGATCCTCTGGTCACTCCTAAGGATGGAAGGATTGGAGTGGGGATTATGTATTGGTGGAGGGCTCAGGAGGAAGGATGAGGCACATGAAAAGAAAAGGAGAGGCACAGCTTGAATAGAAACACACTCTTCTTTCAGCGGCGTGATGGGTCTGATACACTATTCCTGTTCATGTGCTAGGAAGAAGGAATTCCTGCTTTCTTGAACCTTGACTTGTAATGAGAGCCCCAGACAAGTCAATGAGCACTTATACTCCATCCCATAAGGGCTAAAGTAAGGGAGGTGAAACCTACTGGGTGCTGTGAGACTTAACTATTCCTAAAGGGTCAGAGGCAAAGCCTTCCTGTTGGAACTGACACCTAAGCAGAGCCCCAAAGAGAGTAGGCATCACCAAGGCCATTGAGGACGGAGGAGAGAGGGGCTAGGGGAGCATGGGTGAGCATGAGCTGACTGCAGGAGAGAAGGGAGGGTCTGGTGGCATAGCGAAGTGAACTGCTCTGTGACTTAGAGTATCCGTGGAAGCAGGAAGTAAAAAGTGACTGTAAAGACAAACCTACGTATCATTCCCTGGCTCCTAAGAATGGAAACGGTCTCATCTGTTGTTTCCTTCTGGACCCCATATTTCCTGCTCCCCCACAGGAATTGCACCCTGTACGGCTATTCAGCTACACCGGGGGTGGGGGGTGCCCAGTGGTCAAGGTGCCAGCTCCTGAGCCAGGCTGTCGGGGTTCGAGCCCCAGCTCCACCCCTCACTAGCTGTCAGACTCTGGGCAAGTTAATAATTTGTATGTTTCATCACCTATAGAGAGAAAAATAATGCTACCTATCTCCTAAGGTTTTTGAAGAATTAAATGAATCTTTCCATAAGCAAAGCTTTTAGAGCAGCACCTGGAACAAGGAAATGCTCTACAAAGGCTGTTAGTATTATGGGCTAGAAAGACTTGTTAGCTAATGTGATAACAAGCTCACGTTTCCATAGGAAGCAACACACAAACTATTCTGTGCCCCAACTCACTGAGAATCAGGAATAGAAAGATTTTAAAACTTAGCACATTTTCTGTGTGCTCCCCAAGATATATTTCCTAAAATAAAGGATTTCCTAAGCTTATGAGAAAATTATCAGGTACCTATCAGAAAACAATTGCAATATGTTCAAAGATCTGCAGGAAGAAAACCTGCCTTATCGCACCCATGATACATATCCGGTGATAATTCTTTAAGGATTAAAAAAAATTAGCCTCTTGGTCCAGTTAGAAAACTAAAGTATTGCTCATGTGCTTCTGTTTAGATATTCTACCAGTATTTTTTTCCCACACACTATGTCACAATCTATTCTTCTTCTCCCCATTTTGCAAGGAAGAAAACCAAGGCTCAGAGATTGTTGTAATTTACCCATAGTTATTGAAGTAGTAAAGAGGTGTATCCCAAATTGAATTCTGAATCTCCGACTGTGGGGGCCCCTGTCCTGGGTGCCAGATGTGGGGGGGGTCCGCCCACAGAGCCCCATCCCTCCATCACGGATGAAAATAAAAACTACCAAGACATGACTGCTTGGGGAGGAAAGGGGTCAAACTCTCAGAGGAGAAAGACCCAGATGAAGTGGGTCCCTTGGGCTCTTATACAGCCCACGATGGGGTGAGGGTTACAACTCCTGAAACCAGGCTGAACGGTCCACAACATCCGACTACAGAGTCTGGATTTGTCCTTGGGTGTTTAATCCTTAAAACAGATTTTATTCCATAAAATGCCTGGGACCCCGTGAGACATAAGGAAGGTACTCAGTAAAGGTTGGTTGTCACCTCTCCACTGCCCACCTCCTGAGAGCTCTGCGGGTTGTTAGTGAGTGTGATGGGCAAGGCGCAACTTCACTCTGTTCGGGAAATCCTGGCTGAAGCAAAGTTAAGTTCATTTTTATGGTCTTTGGTACTCTGCTAATTATTATGAATATCAAAAGTAGAGGATAGTTTGTGGCAATTTTTCAAATCATATTTGATCTCGGAACTCTTCCTCTTCCTCTCTCTTTCTCTCTACCCACCCCCCACCACCCCACCTCTCAAAATAGCTTAGTAGGACCAATGGTCCCGGGGAACTGACTTTGAAGGAAATGCTACATCAGATAAATGCAGGGTAGCAGATAATACTTACAATTCAAATTCACTGGTGAAAAGCCATTCATGTTTGCTAGGAAGGCTGTTCTACTGTGCGAAGCAGAAGCAGCCTAAAAAGGAACCTGAAGGCATTGTTCTAGACCTGAACTTGCTTGAGATGGGGAAGCTGAGAACAGCTTTGCAAAAATATGTCACCAGCGAAGTAGGAAGTGGGTATTCTTGCAGCTTTTCACAGCGTCGTTGGTGGAAGTGGGTATTCTTGCAGCTTTTCACAGCGTCGTTGGCTTTGTAGTTCAGAGCCAGCGCTGCAAGGCAAGGCACCTTATCTCAGAACTCACTCGCCCCCGCACTCACAGCCTCACGGACGTGGGGGAGACAGTGGAGGACGCTGGGGATTTGGGTGGCAGCCTCCTTTTATATATAAATTTTAAGGTTCAAAAGTTTGAATTAAAGCAATTGCAAAGTTTGAAAACCTTGCTGGGGAAAAGTATTCTTGCATTCTAACGATTCCCGAATTCTATCATAGCCAGCAGTTTGAGCAAGTCCTAGTGAATCCAATCAGCCCGCAATTCTTAAACTGGACAGTGTGGTTGGGTTTCATGTCAAGAGACTCCATCTGGGGCTCAGCTCTGTAAATTTGGGGTGATCTAGGACAAGTAAGTTCTCTGACTGCCTTGTCATTTGCAAAATGAGAGAGGTGAATTAGATCACCTCTCAGGTGCCTTCTAGTTCCAGGGTCCTGTGAACTCAAAGGAATGGGTACCTTACAGTCCTCTCCTGGTTGTTAATGACTAGAGGCCCCTCTGGATGGTGAAGACATTGTAACAGGAAGGCAGCCACAAAAACAGTCAACCAGAGGTTAGCCACAGTCCTTCAGAAACCAGACAGGTGTCTCGCGCTAGCGTGCTGGGCCTCTGTATGATGTTACTGAATTTGGAGTGGTACTGAAATAGTAAGTGTGGGCCACGAAGGCCAGGAAACGATGACAGCTGACAAAACGTTGCATTCTGGTGTTACGAGGGCCAGCGTTCCTGAGATAGTCCACATCTCTCAAAGCCTGGAATACATTCTCTGTAAGAACGAAGATGGGTGCCCTCCTCCCATCAGTGCTAAGGCCTCGTGACAAGGGGCCAGCCCGGGCCTGGAAATGAGGCCGACGCCAGCCTCTTCCCTTCCTGTTTTCACCCCTGCCTCTGAAGCTCCGCCGCGTGCACACCGGCACCCTGCTCTCCACCGCCCCCCCACCATCTCAGTTAAAATGGGTTTGGGAAGCCAAACCCAGCGACCGGCCTGCGGATTGATCGAATCAGAAAATCAGGAAGCTGTGCTGCTATTTTTACTTTGCTTTTCACTTTGACAAAAAGCCTCATTACTGAAAAACTCTGATGTTTCCATCTTTGTTTCTCCTCCCGCCGTTTATGACTGCCTACAGAGGCGGACGGCATTTATTTTTCCAAAGACTGGCACTTTCAAAGTGAAGGCACTCTTCTTCACATTTTTCTATCCCACCCGAAGACATGCTTATTGATTTTAGAGACGGCGGAAGGGAAAGGGAGAGGGAGAGAAACATCAGTGTGAGGGGGAAACATCCATCAGTTGCATCTCCTACGTGCCCCGACAGGGGACAGAACCACAACCCAGGCAGGTGCTCGGACTGGAAATCAAGCCCGCAACCTTTCAGTTGCAGGGCAACGCTCCAACCAATTGAGCCGTGCCAGCCAGGGCTAAAGCCGCTCTGAACTGACGCCAGATGAAGACTAATCGCCTGGCCATCATCTCAAGCTGCAAGCGTTTATACGTTTAGTTATGTGAAAGTACAGATTTGATTTTGTTGACCAGGCCAAGTGTCGCAGCAGCAGCGTGCCCTTCAAGTCTTGCTGATCTTGGGTGGATATAAAAATGGCAGGCTTCTCGGAATACAAGGCAGAAACCATGAAGAGGCCGCTGCGGGCAGCAGCGTGAGCCCCGCGAGAGGGATGCCACACTACTCTGGGTATTCCGAGGAAGCTCGTCTGTGCTCTGCACCTAACTCTGAAGCACTTAACACTCTGGATCGCATACGTAAAAGGAACTATGACGTTTTCCAGAATGCCACTGGCCGTCTGGAATACACTACTGCTCACCGTGCAGAACCGTCTCTCCTAGGGCAGGAATGTCAACTTCCTTGACCTCTAACCACTGAAAAGCCAGCTCTGCTCACTGCCCATTGCAACAAACAGAAACAATCCCATCGCCCCCACGCGCACCCCACCCCCAATTCCAAATGCCTCCTTGGAAGCTGCTACTGCCCCATCCGCATTTGGCACACGAGCAGATGCACCCTGAGATGCCTTTCTGCCCAGCATTCCGTAAGACGCAGACAAGAAGAGCGCTGGGCTGTTGCGGATCTGCAGTTCCAAACCTTTTGGAAACGTCCCACACATTAGGAAACCTGCGTGTGAAAGGCGCACTAACAGTTCGGGGTGTTATGAAATCGGAGAGTGGCGATTCCACATACTTTCACAGCAACTCTTGTCATTCTTCTCTTTTAATCTGGAGAAGAAGGCAGGGGTTTTTCCCAATGAGGTCAAAGGAAGCCCCCAGCTAGTTGCATCCAAGGAGCAGCACCAACCCCAGACCCTGTGAGCCATTCTTATTTCAGCACAGTTTCAGCTCAATCCAACCCGGTTTATGGCTGATAACAGGCTCCTTGGTCAGACGGGACCTTCACCAAAACCTGCATAATGTCGTCTGCAGTCACTGGTGTTCTACCTCCTGCCCCCACCAACTGGGTCCCTTCTTCGATGGTTTTTTGGACTCTCCGTAAAGAAGCCTGAGCCATCAATGTAGCGTTTGCCTGAAGAATCTCCACTCTGCTCACTCTTCCCCTCCCCCTCTCCCACTCCCTCTCCCTTCCCCCAGCTCAGAGATTTGACTATTAGCAATTCCCCTCCCTTCCAGGAAGTTAATTAGCCACCTCACTCACCTGCAGAATCATCTCAGCACACATATCTCTCTCTCTCTCTCACACACACACACACACACACACACACACACACACGAATGAGCAAGCAAACATGTAGCCATGACTTGTAGGAAATCTTAAGTTTTTTCTCTTCACAAAAAAACTGGGACAACTATTTCTGTCTGGGGGACAAGCTCTGCCTGGTTCTGTTTATCCTTAGTCTACTGGGCTGTTGATTTTCTGTCTTGCTTTGTCTCTCCCTAGTTTCTTCTTTCATCTTAGAGAGTAACATGTACCTTTTTGTTATCTCATCACTAAGATGCTGAAAAACTTACAAAAGAAAGTTGTTTATCTTTGGTCTTTTTAGAATTTTGAAACAAATAAGGAAAGAGAAAGAGAAAGAGCTACGTTGGGTTTCATGGGATGGTAGAAAGAATACGACACCTGAATAAGGAAAACAGAATTCTGATCCCCGGATCTCAAGATGTGCAGCTATATGTACTTGAGTGAATCACTAAACTCATCTGGACCTTGGATTTCTTAGCTCTAATCCGAGTAGAGGGCCTTTTTAAAGAGTTATCCTTGGCTGTGTCATCCCTCAGGCTGGGTGAGTCTCTCATTCTGATCCAAAATCCTACGCAGGAACAGGCAGATGGCTTCATACAGAATCAACAGGTCTGCTTATGCCAAATTGCATGAAAGTCACTGGAATGGTGACTCGCAAGAACTTTCAGTCCTATGGGTTTACGGTTCTGTCTTTAGAACCAGAGATTCTAATTCCTTGGCTAGTTGCTCTGTTGATCAAAAGGGATTCTACTGCGTTTGGTGGATCAATCCACTTTGCTTCAGTCCATTCCCTTTCTAGATAGAAAACTGGCTGCCAGCGGTCTGTAAACAGCATGTTAAGAATGGCTCCTCGCCCCTTTGTCTACTGTTTTACGGTCTTTCCAATCAGCCTCTCGAGTCATCTTCTGATTTTCCCCATCGCCTTTCATCACCCTCCAGCCCTGCTTGTCACTTCCCCATCCATCCAGTTACTAAATGAGTAGTGCTGCGGCATTTTAATGAGGTTTTTCCCACTTCCTAACCACCAGGCTCTCTTACTTCAACTATGGCTGGATCGTATGAAGTTTGGTTCTTATAGAAAGGGCAAGAAGGGACTTTCAAAGAATGAAGTACTACCAAGTGTCAGCTAGTACCTGAAACAATATAATTGAGAGTCAAAAATAAACAAGCTGTGCTTTAAGACTGAACAAAGAGAGGTTGTGATGATGATACAGTTGTGAGTACATGAAACAATTTATTCTTGTATCGTCATTTATTATTGTGTTATTTTTCATACAAACAACTGGAAGCCCACTTTTGCCTCACCTGTACATTTCAGGCATCGAGCTGCACATCTTAGGAGTGCAATGACGTCTTAAAGTTACCAGTATCTTTATTTTTATGTTGACCTTCCAATAAGACAAGGTCCACCATTCATTCTACACAGGCGATGCTTAGACTTTAGCATAGAACAGATCGCCTAGAAGGCTTATTAAATGAGATTGCTGGGCCCCAGCTGCAGAGCTTCTACTCCAGTAGATCTGGGATGAGGTCTGAAAATCAGAATTTCTAATAAGTTTTCAGGGGATACTGCTGTTGTTGGTTCTGGGCTTATAGGCGAAAGTGGATAAATGCTATCTGCAGGTTATTTTTTTAATCTTCTTAAACAATCAGCCTAAAACATCTTTTTATACCTTAATCTAAACCTTTTGCTATGTCAGTAATGCCACCATTAGCTGGCATTTCATTTAAAGGAGAGGGGGGAAAAATCAATGTTTCTCAAAGTGTGGCTCATAAGCCACAAGCACCAGAACTCGCTGAGACTCTAAGCAGCCGTACAGACCCCTGAGCCCCATCCCAAAGCCTCAGAATCAGAGCCTCTGAGGAGGGTTCTAAACTGCATGTTACATGAATCCCAGTGATGCTGATGCTCCCTGAACGGCGGAAACTGCCACCATAGACCGGAGTTTAGTGACAACAGTGTCCGAAGAGCTGAATTCTGATGATTTAATAAGAGCCTGAAATATGACTCTTTTCAGGAACTAGGAGTTATATTTCAGTTATCTAAAATGTAAAATATCATTTTATCTTTTGAGTAACTATATTATAAAATTTATTAATATTTTATCCATGACATAGGGGTACCTTAAAATTTTTTTCTATGATTCTTGTACATAGTTGATTTTTTCCTTGCAGTGTACTAAATTTTTTGTCACTAAGTGATTATACTTCTTTCTGCTTGATGTCATTCCAGTCATATGTCTCTAACGTACTAAGGATTCTTGTCATATGATCTTGTCTTCTAAAGAAACAGTAGGTCCTTCACGAAGGTGTCATCAATAATCTGAGTCAACTGGGCATCTTCGGTGCGGTCCTACAAAGGACTGCATTAGAGGTTTGGTCAAAATGAGCACTGAGATACAATTTGTACGTGTCAAAGTTTACCAAGATAAGTGTAAGTAATACAGTTTTTGCAAAGCCTACCAGAAGAAAGCAGGCTGGGGGGTCTTAGGCGGGGATAGCTTCTCCTACTTCCTCGGTCCCTCGAGGTAACTTTGGGGTGGTGTCCATTATAGCAAAGTCTTGGCGCATGTGGCGAGTCTGAAGTGAGGGCTTACCAAGCCTCTTATTCTCCCCGCACCCAGCACAGTTTTATCACGCTACATCTCCAGCATCGCTCCCTTTCATGGTTGTAAAAATCTGCATTTTGCAACTCGTATTATCCAGATCTAATATTGTTGTTTCATGTATGGTTTCTTAGTCAGCCACTAGAATTGACTTGCTTCATTGTTCACTAGTTATGTAATAATGATTAACTTAGATATCGTAGGCTCATTGCAACCAAGTAACAATGTTCAGTCAATGAAGGAGGGCAGCAGTAATCTACAAGGTCAAGGGGGTTTTACTAAAAGTCTGACTAACTCCAGAGCATATGGTCTTAACTGATACTCTATATGGACTGACTAACTTGGACTCTGGTGCCTTGTTTCTGGCTGATCTTTCTGAATGAACTTGACCAGTCCAATTCTGGAATACCTACTCAGAATCTTTAGTTTTGGGCTTATGTTTCTGACTGTCCCTGCTCTCTTATTGCCAAAGATTTCCTTTCTTTCAGCCAAGTCTGTGAGTTAAATTTTAATTAAAGTTAGACCCAATGACTTCCTCTATTAGATAACTTCTCATTCCAATTCCAATCCTATGGCTAATATTAAATGTTATTCTTTCCACTCACTATATGGCTTCAGCTTATATTTAACCATCATTCTTTCTGTTCAGTGCCCTATAACATTTAATTCCACTACTTTGTACTAAAAATAACAATCATCCTTACTGTGAATATTAATGATAAACATAAATTACATAATGAATTCTTTATGGTGTTTAATTTTTGCTGTTGATCTAAAAGAGGCAAGATCCAAGAGGGTTTGATATTTCATAATTTTTAAAAAGATTATTGATTTATATGGCCATTTAACAAGTGTTCCATGACTGACAACTATGTGTTTATACTTGGAAATATAACAGTGATATGGATGTATATGGTTTGAGTTACCTCCTAATATGGAGGAGCAGAAAATAGAGAAGTAAATGAATAAACAAATTCAAAGAATGCTGAGAACTGTGAAAAAATAGTGATGCCATGGAGTGCCTGAGCAGGTGGTAGACATGGTGAAGCTATTAAATGAGGTCAACGGTGAAGAACTCCCTGAGAAGATGATGCTTAAGCAGATACATGAACAGTGAGAGGGTCCAACTGGACGATGATAGAGGTCAACAGCTGTCTGAGCAGAGAGCAGTCAGTGTGAATTCCTTAGGTCAGAACCAGCCTGATGAGGTCACACAAACCAAAAGGCTTCGAGTGGGCTGGAGTGCCAAGGATGAGGGGGAACGGTTCAAGAAGAGGCTGCAACAGTGGCCACTGACTGACCAAACCCTATAGGTCCTAGAAGGTCATAGTGTGGAGCTTGTCATAGGAAGCCACTGAAATTGAAGCCATTACTATCTGGTTAATCTTGTAGGGCTTCTCTTTGACTGCTGTTTGGAGCATAAAATGTAGGTAAATAAGAATGAAGCAGAAAGACTGGTTAGAAGACTTTCCAGTGAGAGATGATGTGGTTTGGACCAGGGTGGTGCGGCGGAAGGGAGAGAAGTAGGTGAATTTGAGATGTGTTTCAGAGGTAGCATTGGTAGGAGTTGTTCATGTGTGAGATGTTGGGGTTGGAAAAAAACAAAAGAGGAATCAGTATGAGCAGTTGTAAAATATTTGTTCATGAGACTTTAATTTCACCAATTTACTGGTATAGTTGGACTTCATACAAGATTAGATGTGCAGTGTAACTGTGATGATATTTTAAATTGTATAATACAGTGATGGAGTTTGTGAATTAGATTTAGGAATTGTAAAACTTGGTGATCTTTGACTGGTTTGAATCATTAATCGAAGCACACAGATGAGATAAATGAGGTGGAGAAGTCCTTATGTTCAGCTGGTAAACCTGACTGAGCTGCGGACAGTCAGGACACTGTATTCAAATTTGAGGTCTTTGAGCATTAGCAGAAATCCTAAATTTCCCCAACCAATTTTTAAACTGGATCTACACTTCAGTAAAAAATTTTAAAAATTAACATAAGCTTACCCTGGCTCAGTGGGTTGGGAGTCATCCTGCAAACCTAAAGGTTGTTGGCACATGCCTGGGTTGAGGGCCAGGTCTCCAGTAGACGGCGCGCATGAGAGGCAACCACACAATGTTTCTCTCCCTCTCTTTCTCCCTCCCTTCCCCTCTCAAAAAATAAATAAAATCCTTTTAAAAATTAACATAAGCCTATATTTACATTAATTTTCATTAAAGTGCAGCTTTATTCACCTGAGATGAATGAAAAAGACTAAGTAAAGGCCAAACAATGTCACAATAAACTATAAAAACAAAGGCTTCACAGTAATTGAAGAAAGAAATGTAGTGGGAAATTGAGCTATAATATAGGACATAGTGAAACACTAATGCTGAACTGTAAAGAGATGTTCCTAATTAGAAAACTTTAATTAAAAATAGAATTTGAATATAGGCTAAAGAAGTGAATTTACTCAATGGTTAAACACATGCTACTAATAACAAAGGTTTATCAACACCATAAGAAAACCATACAAATACATCAAATTTGACTGAATATTTCCTCACTAAAGAAGCTATAATACAGGAAAGGAATGAATATTTAAGAAGCGTCTACTCTGAGCTAGGTACTTCTAATAAGCACTTGTGTTAACTGACATAGTATTCATAACATTATTGTGAAGTAGAACTTTTATCATGTCACAGATTAAACAAAGGCTCGGAGAGATTAAGTAATTGTGTTGGCAAAATTGAAAACTTTAATTTTTTTAATTTTTTTATTTTAATTGTTGTTCTTGTACAGTTTTCTGTCTTCTACTCCCATCCCAGCCCACCGCCCCAGCCTTTCCCACTTTCCTCCCATTTCTGCCCCCCCTAGTTTCTGTCCATGTGTCTTTTATACTTATTGCTCTAAACCCTTCCCGTTTCCCCTGAAATTCTCTCCCCCTCCCCTCTCCCCTCTCCCCCTCCCCTCTGATGACTGTCAACCTGTAACAAGAACCTAATCAACAAAACAAACAAACAAGCAAAATATAACCAAAGACGCTGAAATTGAGAACAGGCTGCAAACTGTTTTAAAATGTCCAATTGCGCAGAGGCTATGAGGAGGCAAAGCTTTGGCAAGCCCACCTGGATGAAGCCGCGCTCCCGGTATCTGTTCTGGAGAACTGCGGACACCTGCCCGCAGAGGAGCGTGTGAGCGCATGCTCGTGGCCCTGTGGTCGGCAGTCAAGGCTGGGAGGCCAGCAAGCTTTGGGGACCCCAAAACACTCTGCGGCGGTCACGAAGAATGGGGTGGGCTCCACGGATGTGCCGTGCAATATTCAGGGGACCAGAATATTTAGGTTTTTAATCAGATCTACGCGTACATCCACAGGTGAGTATATTTTAGAGTAAGTTCGGCAAAGATGAAACACTGGCTGCCTCAGGACAGGACAGGGAAACAGGGAGTGTGAAGTCATGTGAAATTTCACTTTATACACTTTTTTCAGAAATGCTTAGCATATTATTTGCGTAATTAAAAAATACTCTCTTTTTTTCCCCCAAGAAAAGAAGGAAAAGGGAGAAACCTAAGACCACGACTCTAATGGGAACTTTGCTATGGTTTCTGTATTTTCTCTTCTGGGCCTTCTCTTCTCAAGGTCTCGGTTTATCAAGTGATGCTTTTGTGTGGTCTCTCCACTCGGGGTCCTTCCTTTCTGCTGCCTAGGTGATCTTTCAAAACGAGCAATGACAATAAGAGTCGTTGTCACAGAAGTGCAAACACGAATTGGACTGAGCTCCTTCTCTTTGCACCCATCTGTCTGTACAGTTGTGCTTCTTACGGCTCCTCTGGGCGGCGGTCCCTCCGTCGGCCCGGTGACCCTTCCCCGGACCGGCTCACCGGGAGCGAGGGCTCTGTCCCAGGCGCTGCAGGAAGCTCTGACTTCTCCTGGCAGTCCCGGGACTCTTTCTTCAACTCATTGTGACCCTCCACCTGGTCTGATGGTCCCATCCACCCCTTTAAAACCTCATAGTGTCTGTTAGCAGGAACAAAACTGGCTTTCTGGGTGAACCTATAATTAGGCAATTTCCCTTAATAAACTTTTTCTTTATGGCAACTTCCTCTTCCTTAACTTAAAAAATGTTTCACTTGTAGATTAATACAGCCTGCAAATGTGCTTTGTTTGGTGTGCAGAGTTTGGGCATGGGGGGTTGGTGGTTTTACTTATTTATTTGTTTCTTAGTTGTCAACGTTCAAAAAATGGGAAGATTTCGTAGAAAAATCTAGACTTGTCCTTCATAATTCACAGTGGCTGGAGCCCTTTGGTAGCCACCCCACTGAGACAGGGCATTGACCTCCTGCTCCCCTGGTCACATTCACAACTCGGGGGACAAACACAGGTTCGTACCTGGATTCCATTGACAGCTCGAGTTTGGAGCATCCATTTTTGTTTTCCCGTCTTCTGAAGTTGCGATGTCGTCTCTGTAACTCCTTCCCTGCTCATTCATGCTATGTTTCTGGGTTACATGGATTTTATTTTTAAAAAGTGTTCCTTCACCCAAACATTCACCATTCCTTCAACACATGGATCAATTCATCTGAGGAAGTTTTGAAAATTTGAGTTCCAGTACTTTCTTTCCTCCTTTAAAAGTTATTGGTGTCCTTTTAAAACAATGTTAGCATTTGAAGGAAAGAAATTCAATTATTATTATCTGCCCAATTATGCTCTATCATGGAGCAGGAGAGAAGTACTCTATAAACTCTGAGCATATGACAAAAAAAAAAAAAAGATTTTTATGTATCGAATTTTTCCTTTTAAAGTAATACTTAATATTTTTTAAAAAGAAAAGATTCTAAGTCAGAAATTGTCCATCAAATAACTGCCTGATTTAATTTCATGCTATTTTATGAATTGAAAATAAATAAAATCACTTATAAAAATAATTTACATTTCTTCATTACATATAATTATGCCAATAATTGTACAAACATCAAGTGGATAGCCAACGAAGTTCCTGGGGAAGCGAATCTTTAACCACTAAAATAACATACAGAGACATCGAATGCTAAATGCTAAAGTTAAGTCCCAGTTGGAGAAATTTAAGATAGTGATCAAAGCCTTCCTTTACTTATCTTCCTCTAATTGGTCACCATATCTGTTTTGATCTCTACTTCTTCACTTTCATCCTAATTTCTGCTTTGATTATCTATGCAAAAGCTAATGTTTCAGTATTACTTTTTTTTCCATTTTGTTAGACTCTTCTAAGCTAACCAACATTTTCTTGGTGGCTTGCTTTCAGAGCTAAGTGTTTCTTACTAATATAGTTAGTTGTTGTTTTTAACTAAATTAGTTTTCAAAATTTCCCATCCACTCTGGGCTTACTAACCCTTTGAAGATAAGAACAGGTGACTGTTAGTTAGGGCCAGGAAATTTTCTCTAAAACTAGGTTTTCTAAACCAGTGGTCCAGAGGTTTCAAGTGCTTACCTCTGAAGGCTGCTGAGGATCTTCTGGAAATTTCTAAGCTACTTTGACATAGATAAGTCAATATCTACTTTTATGCCTATATTATGAATTATTTTCTACATTAGAGCAAATTCCAGTTATAAAAGAGACAATGTTTATTCTTTTCAGCTACTTAACTAAACAGGATGCTGTACCTCCAACATTCAGTACAAAGGAAACACAGACAGACACATACACAAATAGAATGTCTTATAAATGTATGAAAAGACTCTTATCCTCACTTATAAACATAGAAATGGAAATTGAAGTGTATTATTTTTTACCCATCAGAACTGTTAAAACTAAAGAAGTATGATAATGCACAATGTTGGTGAGATTATGGTAAAACAGGCATTTACCTTTTGTGCTAGATGACATACAAATGGATAAAATCTCACAAAATGGCATTCTTTCCCAAAATGTTGTAACATTGGTTCTTTTGACCTACCAGTTTCACTTTCTTGAATTTATTCTAAAATGTATTTCTATTTATGGTCAAAGGAATGAGTACAAGAATAATTGTATAATTGTGATTAATAATCCAAAACCATAAAAATATTAGAAACAACCTACAGTTTCTCAGAAGTTCAGCATGGGGATACCTAGCAATTCTACTCTGGGCATATACTCAAGGAAAATGAAAACTTATGTCTACGCACAGACAAGAACGGGGATGGCCACACAGGCGTTATCTGCAATAGCTGAAAACTGGCAATAAGTCGAACATCCACCAACTGATGAATGGACAAAGAGATGCGGTATTCATACAGCGGGCTGCAATTCAGCCATTAAAAAAACATCAAGTACCAATATCTGCTTAAAACACGATTAAACTGCAAAAACAACTAAGTGAAAATGACCAATCACAAGAAGCCACATATTGTATGATTCCATTAATATGAAATGTCCAAAACAGACGAATCTATAAAGACGAAAAGTAGGTTAGTGGTTGCCCAAGGGAGGGAGGGAGCAGACAGACGCAGGGAGGGACCGTTAGTAGGTTCGGGCTTTATCTTCGTGATGATTCATTTGTTCGAAAACTGGGTTTGATGAAGGCTGCACGATTGTAACTATACTACCAATGAATTGTATACTTTAAACCAGCGTATCTATGTAAATCGTACCTTGATAAAGCTATTAAAAATAATCTAAATTTTTATCAGTGATAGGGCTGACCAAATAAATTATAGTAAATCCATGCACTAGAGACCTCCACAGCTCTGGACAAAAACTACATATAGCCCTATCACTATGATATGACTATGATAGCCCTACTTGTAAAAATAGTAAACAATCTTGTTTTTAAAATTAAGAGAGCGAAGTACAGAATAATGTATTACTATGGTCCCATTTGTGTAAAAAAAAAATAAATGAAATATCTCTTGAGGGCGAGGACCAGGATATGGGATCTAACTGTTAGATTTTCTTTTCAGGATTCCCTCTTCCCTTAAATGTTTTACTGTGTACATATTTATTTTGTAACAAAATATTTTACATTAGGTTTTTGCCTCCAAACGGAACAAGAAGGTCCAAATCAATAAAGCAGCAAATGCCCTACTATGTATGATAGACGCCAAGCACTGTGGCCTGTTGTTGACCCATTAGACCTGCTTTTAGAAGGTTACCATTTAACTAGGAAGAAAATGAATAAGTAAATGAAAAAGTAGTTTATGGGAATTTTTTACGAAATAAAGTTAGTGTAAGAAACCACGTGGGCGTGCTCTGTGCACAGACGAGGGAAAGCTCTCTGGAGAGCGTTAGTGCCGGTTCACGGCACCATGACTGAGGGAGCCAGGACAGCCGGTCCCACGACACTCACAAGGGCCCACGGCTCTTCAGAGTCTGCCTTCCGCAGAGGGTGCGGCAACCAGCGTGTTTCGGGCCCAAGCGGCGGTTTCGGGAGAAAAAGGGTTTAACTTATGAAAAGTAGGATTATCTCAGTCTTTCTACAGAGGTAGAAGTCTGAGAGCTTAATAAGGGCCTGTTCCATTAAGAACACAGGGTCAGGTTCTGGGATAACTCCTAAGTAGAACACCTATGATATGCGGGCCAGGTATACATATTATTTATCATTCTCATAGTCATCCTACAAGTTAGGGATCAGAAGTCCCATTTTAACAAGCAGGAAACCTGACACCCAGAGAAGCAAAATAAATACCCAATGTCCTATTGTTGCTGCAGAATGAGGTTAGGAGCCAAACCCACGTCTGAATCATGCCAACGCGAGTATTCTTTCTATCACACCATGCTATTTCCCGTGTTAAAATTGCTCCTGGTTTGTTTAGGAATCAAGAAAGCAAAAGCAATGTTTGTTTTGGTACCTAATGGGATGGATTGAAAGTTAAACTTCCTCATTCTTAAACCATTCTAAGATACTCTAACAGAACCAGTGTTAGGCGTGACTGGTTTGGGGGAAAGGGTTTTTGTTCGGTTGGTTGATTGATTTGTACAGTCGCGGTGGAAGACTGCTGTATCAGTGATGCAGCCAGACCAAGTGATAGCCAAGGAGGATAGGAACATTGGTTAAGAGCCAGAATGTGTCCGTTGCTTCTGCAGGGTGGGTGTATACGACCATTTCACAGATGAACAAATGAAGACGTGGGGAAGTCAAGCAGTTTACTCAAGGTCGTAAGTTGAGTAATAAACAACTGAAGGTTAACGTGGGAGTGGTGGAGCCTGAATTCAAACCCAAGCTTATCTATCCCAGAACCCTTTCATTCTTATTCTGCCATGAAGCCACCAAGTACAATAAAAATATAAAAGTAGCAGGCCCTGGCTGGGTAGCTCATTTGGTTAGAGCATCATCCTGATACACTAAGGTTGCAGGTTCAATTCCCAGTTACGGCACAAGCAAGAAGCAACAAATGAATGCATAAATGAGTAGGAAAAAATCAATGTTTCTCTTTCTCCCTTCCTCTCTCTATCTAAATTCAATAGATTTTTTTAAAGATATAAAAGTGAAAAAAAAAGTGAAAAAAAAATAAAAAAATAAAGATATAAAAGTGGCAAATATAGACTTTTGTTCCAAAAAGTTTGGCTCTGAAGAGGAGACAAAGCAGCTCATGGCTAGAGGGAGGGACAGGGTAAAAAAGGATGTTGTTGTGTTCCTTTAGAACAGGGCTGTCAAATTCATTTCCACCGGGGGCCACATCAGGCTCACGTTTGCCTTCAAAGGGCCGAAAGTAGTTTTAGGACTGTATAAATGTAACTCGTCCTTAACAGTTAAGCGAGAGCTCGGTGTTGCCGCCAGGTAGAAAAGGTGCCAGGCTGGATTCGGCCGCAGGCCTTGTGTTTGCCGCCTGTGCTTTAGAGGAGAGGGGCTCAGACCATATTTAAGATGGGAAATGCATCTTAAAGGATGAAACACACAGTCCAGAGCATAGAGTAAGTGCTCACTAAATGTTTCTTGCTTGATGCAAGGGAAGGTGTTATTAATGAAAGGAGCATCTATAGGGCACTGATAAGAACCAAGAATGCCTGTTCACACAGGTAACAAGAAATGACATTTTTCCAGTGAATCAGGGAAAAGGAAATAGGGAGAACAAGACATAAGGAGGTTTTGAGTTTGAAGGAAGGGTAGGGGAGGATGGTTGGGTGGCTCGCTCTCCATGTGCTTAGTAAAATGATAGGCAAGGCTGTCCGAGGTGGGCAAGGGAGGCGTGGGTACAGCTCGGGAACGTGGGTTGAACCATCCCTTATGGTAAATGTGATCAGATCTCCGTGAGACTCAGTCCTGAGGAAGCCCATGTGTCATTAGGTGTGAGTGGGTGTGCTAGGGATTCCATGATGGGCGCCCTTCTATTGTTGTACAAGCTACTAAATGCAGAGTTCACCAGTCCAGACTCCAGAAATGCCACACAGACCTGGGGAAACTAAAAGTCCATGCCTCAGGTTGCCAGTTCAATGACTAAATCCAAGGGCAGGCACAGTTCCCGGAGAATATATATACAAATGACTTCAAAGTAGTTTAAGTCAGGAAAACTTAATAATAACTCTATTTGCAGCACCCCTTTCTATGATCATCATTTATGGGGACACACTGCTTCAGACTTTCCAAGATGCTTTCATGTATATCAGCTCTGCTAATCCTTAAATGCCTGAGCAGTGGCTGGAATCGTATCACTGCCACTTGACAGGTGGAAAAACTAAATCACAGGGAGGCTAACTGACTTGCCAAAGACAAAGAGCTCTTTGGTGCTAGAGCTGGTGGTAAAAATCAAAGTTTTCTAATGCCTGCCCTAATTCTAAGACATCCCAACAAAACCAGTATTAGAAATGCGCTGCCCGGAGTCAGGAGTTTATGGCAATTGGGGGCAACATGGTACAAGGCCTTTGGTTTGGTCAAGGAATCCAGAGATTTAAAGGGAAATTGAGAACCACAATTCTGGGTGCTCCTTAGACCCCTGTGACGTGAAGGCTCCGGGTACCTTCTTAGTCAAAGGTCATCAATGTCAGAATCTGCAGGGCAGATCTCCTGGGTCCTCATAGATCTCTGTGTTGCAAGAGTATTGTGACAATATCTAGAGCCAGTGTGTGGTTTGCAGAAAAATCTAAAGTGCTAAGATTGTGAAATAGTATAATTTCCTTTTCCAGTGAGTATGGATAGTACCTTCATTGTGTGTTCATTAATCACCCCTTCCGCTTCTCATTCCTTCTTTTCTTCTCCTTCAATTCTAGTTCTCTGTTTATAGAGTTTTAGGCGCTGGCAGAATGCCATCACTTTGGGGAGTCTGTGTTTCAGGGAATCTGGAGTCACCCTGGGGCAGGGCCAGATAACTCCGGGGTCCCACTGACTCATGGAGGGCCCCTCCTAGTCCTTTCCTCCTCATAAAACGGCTTGCAGTTCCACCCACCCGGGTGTGCCCGAGCCAAGGCACATGACTTGTGCAAAGCCTCTTCTGAGCTTCCAAAATGAAAGAGGATGAAAAGTTTGAATCAGAGGCTGTTAACTTTCCAGATTCTTGAGAGCTGTTTGCGTGTCTACAAGGTTTTGCAATTTCTCTCCCCTTCCTTCCCAGCCTACCTCATTTTTTTTCTGTAGCCAGTATGAACTGTTCCCTAATAGAAGTACAGTCAGTTCTCTCTTATTTTTGCCATTAGTCACATTTTTATTGTAGTTATGAATTATATTATTAAAATTATTGCATGCCTTGTGAAAGTTCAGATGTTACAGCAAAACGTTAGTCAAGCTCCCACTTGACTTTTTCAGCAAAATGCCCAGCATCTCCTTTCAGGGTTCAGGACAGGCCTCCCCAGCACGGCACCTCGCATGCAAATTATTTTGAGCTAAAGCTAATCAAGACCCTGTAGGCACGAGAGAAACTTTTATCTCTCCCTTAAAGAATTTAAATTAGAGGCCTCCTCCTTATTTAAACAGAAGTTATCTGATGTTATCAACAGAAATAATTTTTGATGGACTGTCTATAAGGCCGGGCAAACTCCTAATTACTGAACATCTGTTCTAATTAGTGTCCTGTAAATGACCCTCTTGCCCTCAGAAGCTCCCAGGCACCTGACCTCATCCTTAAATCAGAATGTCATGGTCACCTCGTCTTTCCTTCCTGTCTCCGAACTTCTCCTGCATGCGCGGTTCCCATACAGGGATCCCATCACATTTGTGATGGAGTTTGGCTGTCTCTTGTTAATTTGTTTGTGCAGATTTTATTGTTAGACCAGCTGAAAGAACTTTGAACAGTAGAAGAAAGCTGCTTCTGCCCCCAGGTCCCTCTTGAACTCTCAAGCTACTGTGAAAATGCCCCCAAAAACAGTTCCTGGATCTGACTTGAGAGGAGAGTGGGCAGTAAATTGCAAATCTACCCGGCTAGTTCACTGTCACTGAGTCATCCTCTGCTGTCCAGGGGACCAGCTCTGCTCACTGCTCTGGGGCCCAATTCTGTCATTTTTGAGGAAGGAATTCCAAGTGGTCTTTTTAGTTCAGCATTTTTAAACCACTGGCAATGCTCCCTGATGAGCTTGATCAGTTTGAGGTATTATCTCTCAATTTTTACCCATAATTCTTTTTTGTTAAAGAATTTATTTATTTACTTTTAGAGGGAGGGGAGGGGAGGGAGAAAGAGAGGGAGAGAAACACTGATGTGAGAGAGAAACATCAGTCGGTTGCTTCTGACATACGCCCCAATCAGGACCAAACCCACAACCCAGGTATGTGCCCTGACCAGGAATCAAACCAATGACCCATACTGGTCAGGGCAGTCCCTAATTCTTGATGCCAGCTAAACTCTAAATTTGTTGTTGTTGCTTGCCATTTTATTTATATTTTATCTTCTAAGTTCTTTCATGACTTTATTTCTTTTCTTAATTATATTTTATTGATTATGCTATTATAGTTGTTCCATTTTCTCCCCCATCATTCCCCTCCACCCTGCACACCCCCTCCCACCCACATTCCCCCCTTTAGTTCATGTTCATGTGTCATAAATTCTTTAGCTCCTACACTTCCCACACTATTCTTGCCCTCCCCCTGTCTATTTTCTACCTACCATCTATGCTACTTATTCTCTGTACCTTTTCCCCCCCTCTCCTCCTCCCACTCCCCTGTTGCTAACCCTCCATATGATCTCCATTTCTGTTGTTCTGTTCCTGTTCTAGCTGTTTGCTTAGTTTGCTTTTGTTTTAGGTGCGGTTGTTAATAACTGTGAGTTTACTGTCATTTTACTGTCATATTTTTGATCTTCTTTTTCTTAGATAAGCCCTTTAACATTTCATATAATAAGGGCTTGGTGATGATGAACTCCTTGAACTTGACCTTATCTGAGAAGCACTTTATTTTCCCTTCCATTCTAAATAACAGCTTTGCTGGATAGAGCAATCTTGGATGTAGGTCCTTGCCTTTCATGACTTGGAATACTTCTTTCCAGCCCCTTCTTGTCTATAAGGTCTCTTTTGAGAAATCAGCTGACAGTCTGATGGGAACTCCTTTGTAGGTGACTATCCCTTTATCCCTTGCTGCATCCAGGATTCTCTTCTTTATTTTAATCTCCTTGGCTAATGTGATTATGATGTGCCTTGGTATGTTCCTCCTTGGGTCCAACTCCTTTGGGACTCTCTGACCTTCCTGGACATCCTGATAGTCTCTTTCCTTTGCCAGATTGGGGAAGTTCTCCTTTATTATTTGTTCAAGTAAGTTTTCCACTTGTTGCTCTTCCTCTTCCCCTTCTGGTACCCCTATAATTCGGATGTTGGAACATTTAAAGATGTCCTGGAGGTTCCTAAGCCTCTCCTCATTTTTTTGAATTCTTGTTTCTTCACTCTTTTCTGTTTGGTTGTTTCTTTCTTCCTTCTGGTCCACTCCATTGATTTGAGTCCCAGTTTTCCTCCCATCACTATTGGTTCCCCGTGCGTTTTCCTTCATTTCACTTATTGTAGCCTGCATTTTTTCATCTAATTTGTGAGCAAAATCAACCAATTCTGTGAGCATCCTGATCACCAGGGCTTCGAACTGTGCATCTGATAGGTTGGCTATCTCTTGGTCACTTAGATGAATTGATCTGTTTTCCCGTTTGAGCCATTTTTGTTTTTGTTTTTGTTTTTGTTTTTGTTTTGTTAGTCTGGTCTTGGCTGTTACGTAGTGAGGGGAGGAGCCTTAGGTGTTCCCCAGGGCGGAGCAGCCCAGTCACTGGGTTGTAATGCTGTATGTGGGGGCGGGGTCTTGGTGTTTTTAGGTTTTACTTCCCAGCGCTGGGGCCCTGGGTTGTGAGTTCTGTCTTGTTCCCCGTTTTTGCCTGGATTATCTACGCGTGAATGTGGGACCCCCTGGTCAGCCAACCTCCGCTTCCTCCTGCCCCAACTCCACCCCTCTTACCAGTCTGGATGAATGGTTGTTGGACCTCCATACAGTTCAATTTTCTCTCAGTTCCGATTGTTTTCTTATTTCTAAATCTTTGTTGTCCTTAATTTTGGTTGTGTGAGGAGGCACAGTGTGTCCACCTACACCTCCCTCTTGGCCAGAAGTCAGAACCCTCATGACTTTGTTTCAAATTCCATTTCTTGAGACTGTTTTCCCTGCTAGCTCACATCAGTCCTGCATCTCTGGGGACCATTTTTCACCAGCTCCTAAATGTCTACTTTGCTGCTATCTGGCTTCCAAAATCAAATTCTGATGTAAGTTATAACTTCAACATCTAAAACACCCATATACGTGCATACATGCTTGCGACTTATTTTATATCCTCTAGAGTTGGTTCTGCTCTGCCTGAAACTAAAAAGTCTTACAAAGTTGCACAGAGAGGAAAGGTACCCATTGGAAAAGCTGGACTTACACTGAGATCTTAGGAAAGCATGTCAGTGAGTCCATTTGACTTGATCAGTAATTCCATTTCATCACTTTAAGGAGCAGCGAAATAGCCGAAAGGGCAAGAGATCGTAAGAAACTGACTAGGGTTTAAATTCTGGCTGAGTTTGACTCCCACTTTTATTGCTTACAAACTCCCTGAACTTGGACAGTTTTCTTAACTACTGAATAGAATTTAAATAATTATACATACCCCTAGCCTTATTATGAACATTAAATAGGATTACATTAGTAAAATGCCCAGAATGGTGCCTGGCAAAAAGTGTTTATTTTATATTATTACCATTAATCTCAGAAATTTCCCATAGATTTATTCTTTCTGTTTCTTTTTTACTTATTTTATTACAATCCACCTCCTCTTTTCCTCACCACAGATTAGATTTTTCTGCTTTTGAGAATTCCAGTATTACTAATTATATTTGGCATACTTTAAAAAGTCTGGGTTGAGATTTTAGAACCAATCATTTTACATTAATGTAAGTCTACCCGTTTTTCCGCTGAAAAACTAAAGTGCTTTTTCTTAGAATTATTTTGTATACATGCAAATATATTCTTTGTGGTATTTGAAAGTGACCACAGGCTTTGCAAAGCAAAATGTCCTTACTACTCATGGAGCATAAGAAGACTTTGGCATATATTCTCCCAAGCTTGATGAGGAGCAGGACACACACAATTAGTTTAGAGCCTCATTAAGCCTTCCAAATGATCTCTAACAATTTTTCCAGGGTAATTTATTTAAAAATCCAACCAGTCCCTCTCACTGTTCAGCCCTGCTGTCCACTGGTTCTGCTGCACTCTCAGGCCAGCCCTCCCCTGGTGGTGGCCCGGTGGCTGCCTGCAGCCCAGGAGGACCCCCACGAGCCCCCGGTCCAGTGGAGAAGCGAGCACACCCTTCCCAGGAGCTCCAGTTAGTATAATTCGGACAGGGAGGGCAGACGCAAGCACAGCAGCGGGGCTGAGCCTCAGATGCCCACTCAGACCATCCCATGAGTCCATGCAAAGGCGAAAATGCACGTGGGTTGGGGGCAAGTCGGTTTTTAGTGTTTACAGTTCATCGTTCCCCACACCTTATCTACAGTTTCTCATCTCCATCCCTTAGATTATTCTCCTGTGGCATCACCTCCTGCTTGTCAAATTTTTTCATGAAAAGATGTCACAAACGGCTAATAAACATTTTTTCTGTCTAGTTTGATGATGGTTTATAACATCCACTCACAGTGGGTTATTCTCTTTGTGTACAGCTATCAAATCACTTATGAGTCTATCAAATCACATTATTTGTACATTAAAATAACAAGATATCATTTTTATCTGTCAAGTCCAATAGGATTTTAAGTAGTTACTCCATGAGACAAGAGGCATTTCATTCAAATCAGTAAGTAAAAGCTAAATGGCACTGGGACATTGAGTAAAGGATTTAAGAACAATAACAAGAAAAACCATAAAAATAGAGCCTGCTCTCATGTCTGACTCCAAAATAAATTGCTAAGAGTTTTAAGGAGTTAAATAGAAATAAATAAATCCAAGAGAAGTAGGAGAAAAGAGAAGGTGGATAATTATATGTTCTCAGAGTAGGAAAGACCTTTTTAACATAATGCTAGTGATAGAAATTACCCATAAAAGAATTTATTCATTGATTTAGAGAAAAAGTAGTAAGTCCTATATAGCAAAAAAGTAAACTTCACTTATGACAAAAATGAAATGGACAAAACATTTCTAGTAAAAATAGCAGCAGTTGGAAGTTTTTACATATCAGATTTATGAGGGAACTCATTCTTCCTACCTCAACTCCCCCTCTCTGCCAAAGGCCAGAAGAGGACCGTGACAGTGAGGACAGAAGGTAATATTTTTATTACCTTCAGTGAAAGAAACACTTTGGAAAGAGGCAGAAATATCTAAAAGGAATTCAGAATTAGGCAGCTTTTTGTGTGCCCATATTTCGTTATGTATAATGAACAGCTTTTGCCCAAATTTTTGAGGGAAAAATAAGGATGTGCATTATACAGGGGTAGTACGAATTCAGTATCTATATAAATGTTTTTAATTCTTTTATTTATGCTTATGTGTTCAAAGTGTAACTCTAGGAAGCAATAATAATACCTACACAATAATACACTTCATTAATACAAAAAAGTATCTAAATATAAACAAGTAATTGAATTTAAAAATTAAAATGAAAGACTTTTTTTCCTGAATGTTTGGGCCAAAAATGTGAGCCTGCATTATAAACAATGAAATGTGGTAATATGCCATTGAAAAGCCTGCCATTGGCTCATTAAGGAAATTTACCGTAAAGTACCCCATTTTCTTTAAAGGTTTTGAAAATTTTTAAGATTTGATTGGTTGTGGCAAAGTGTTTTGTTGCTGGTTTGAGTATTTTGTTTGTTTGTTTGTTTGTTTTTGGCATGGACATGCAGAAGCAGGAGCCAAAGCAGCCAAATTATTATGTCTAGTTTGTCCATGTGAAAAGCAAAATGATTAAGATTTTGATAGAGGTTTCATAAACCAGTAAGAAAAAGGAAATGCTATTTTTAAAACAGGCAAAGAATTGAGTAGATAATACAATGAAAATGAAAAATGGTTATGAAAATGAAAAAACTGACCTCACTAGTGCTCAGACATATAAAATTAAAAGGAAATATTTTTCAAGAGGCCACCCCTATCATTTTCAAAAAATTGCCCCAAAATAAAATAGATAAGCAATATAAACTCCACATTCAGGAAAACCAAGCAACAGGCATAATTCCTCAGCATAACATGTGAAATTGGAAAGTGAATGGGGAGGTAACAGACGGACCGAGGGTCAAAGTCAAGGAGGAGGATACAGAGACACGTGGTTCCATTCACCACCAGACCTATTTTAGACAGAAGCAATGGTAGGCTGCTAAATGTTGAACAAGTTCCCCAGGAAAAACAGTGTGTGTGTGTACTAAGTGTGTATACATACATGCATTAAATTTTATTGATATAAAGTGTCTATAACACATAATGTACAAATAATAAAATATCCAGTACTTTTTATTGAAAACTCCTTATAGCCATTGTTGATGTTTACATCTGTAGCCAACCTGCGGTTGTAGTTAATGAAGGAGAGTAGCTCCGACCTGAATGTTGATTGACATTTTCACTTATGCTAACAAGACAAGTGTGAAACAACAAAGACATATGTCAGAACTTCACTCACTTCCCAGTGATCAAGTGACTGCTTTGCTAAGTTGTATAATAGTTTTCAAATACGGGGAAATATGTCCTCGATGGTGTACACTACTCACAATGTAATCTACAGAAACAACACACTTTTAAGTTTAATCTGCATTATCAGCATTTTCTCTATGGCTTTTTTTAAGTCTAATCAATAAAACAATAAAGCAAGCTCAAACTTGTAGTTCTTGCTGGTTTTCATGACAAAAATATTCCCATCTTGCCAAAGTTTAATACACTCATAGTAACTCCATGTTACATGACCCCTGAATGCAAAGCTGGGAAGAGATGCCGTAGTACATTATGATACAACTTTCCACCATGCAGAGAATTTCTCATGATGGTGTCATATGTGTTTCACCTGACTTCATTTACTTAGTATCTATCTCCCAAATCCATAAAAGGAAAATTTTTGATCTATTATCTCTCTGTTGTGTCCCTAGTGCCTAGAACAGAGGTTGACACGTGGTAGACGTTCCATGAATACTTGTTAAATGAAAAATAAAATGTTGAACTCATAATATGCCAGGCACGATCCTAAGTGCTTTACATATGTTAAGTCCTCACCACAACCCTACGGGGTGACATCATTATTATCTGTGCTACAGAGGAACCCAGAAAGTTACTTAGCCGAGTCACCCCACAGGTAAGTGGTGAGGCCAGAATTCAAACCCGGGCACTCGGGTCCCAGAGCTGGCACACTTTGTCACAGTGGATCCTCTCGGCACACCAGCGCCGTGACACCGGCACAGAGAATTCCCAGGACCACAGCTGTGTGACAGCCCTTAAAAGCAACCAGATCAAATTAGAGCAAATGGAAAGAGGCAATATATTGGAAGTGGTCGACTAAATGACAGGTTTAATTTTGTAGAAAGTTTTTAAAGGCATTTTACAAACTATTGGATATTGTGAGAAGAAAGAGTTCCAAAGAAAACTTTGCAAATGACAGATTTACTCTAAGCACAGAGTAAGTTGAATGAGAAAGAAAATTATAGTATGGTATACTACCTGACTCAGCAAAGAACAGTATTTGCCTAGTCATGGTAATGAAAACAATCGATACAAATTTAATTTTTTTAGAAAAGTCATGCCCTTGCTCTATTGGAAAGGAAAAGGAAAGACAGCAAAAATCCACATCTACTAAACAGAAAGTCAATAATATTTTTAAAAATCATGAATCAAGCAGTGTATATGTATGTAAATGAAAAAGAAACATCTCAAATGTTGGAAGTGTTGTTGTATGTTGGTCACCAACTTGCCAATTCCTGAGCATGTATTTGTTTGATAAAAATGAGATTAAAACAAGAAAGGTAGAATTTTTCCATAATATTGTCAAAGATTCAAAACAAAAACGCCAATGTTGGCAAAATGAATGAAAATGAGCTCTCTCGTACTAACAGAGGAACCTTTCAGTTGGTATGTCTCTGGGAGATAATTTGATATTTTGTAAAAAAATAAATAAATAAATAAAAAGCCTTAAAAATGTTGTTTGACCCAGCATTTCTTCTTAATGGAGTTTATCCTAAGAAAAAACTTTAAAGAAATGCACAAAGACTAAGCCACTTATTGTTACAGCAAAAAAGAAAAGAATTATATCAATATCTAATATTAGAGCTCTGCTTTTTTAAACATGGTGGAGCTACATGAAGAACAATAGTTTAATAACTTAAAATTATATTTATAGTAACCTGAAAAGATATTTAAGAATATTGAGAAAAACAAAAAGCTGATAGCAAAATAGCAAAATGCTCTCATTTTGCTCCCCTCTCATAAAAGTACATATTTGCCCTAAAATGTTTTAAAATACATATAACTCAGTAGTTACTGCTTGGTGATGGAATTACAGGTAATTCATATATATTTAGTGTTCCTTGTCCCATGTTATGCTTTCTGCAATATATATGATTTGCTTGTGAGATTTTTAATAGGTTTCAATGTTTAAAAATCACACCTCAAACAAAACATACTTCTCATTAAAGATTCAAGAAAATCATCAAAAACAGGTAAAAATGTGTTATCTATGAAGACAGACACAAAAGCTAAACCCCTGTGGTATAAAGTGATGGGTCAGATGAAAAATAATCGACATCTGTAAAATAAAGAATGTGACATTAAAGTTGATATAGGCTTGTTCACAAAATCCATAATATGAAAACTAAGGTTTCTAAAAGCAAGAGAATTTCCTTTGGTCTGTTTACTTTTTATTATGAAATACTTCATTCATATACTCTACACATAGATTTAATAATTTTTAAGGTTTCCCTAAACAAGGTAAAAAAAAATATTTTTAAGAGTAGGAATTAAGCTCAAAGAATTTGTCCACCTCAAGAAATGGAACATTTATCAAGTAATCATCAGGGAAATGCAAATCAAACGCACAGTGAAATATCACCTCCCACTTGTTAGACTGGGTGTCATAAAGAAAGACATGAGATGAAAAATGGCAGGAAGTGGAGAAAAGGGAACGTGTGCGCAGTGTCGGTGGGAATGGAAATCCGTGCATCCGCTCCGGGACACCGTGTGGCGTTTCCTCGAGAAGATACCGTTAGACCTGCCTGTGACCCGGCACGCCCACTTCGGGGCATCTACACAAAGGACACAAAGTCACTGCCTCGCGGAGATCGCTGCCCTCTCATAGCCACATTATTCACGACAGCCACGGTATGGAAACTAGCTGAGTGTCCAAGAACAGATGAATGGGTAAAGGGAATACGGTAAATACATGTGGTGGAATGTCACTCGGCCTTAAAGAATGGGAATCCTGTTATCTGTGACAACGTGGATGAATCCGGAGGGCATTACGCTAAGTAAAATCAGCCAGAAAAAGATAAATATTGCAACGTAGGACTTATGTGTATAATCTTAAAAACAAAGTTGAACTCATCAAAATAGAGTTGAAAAGTGGATGCCAAGGGCTAAGGCAAGGGAAATAGGGAGAGGTAGGTAAAGGGTGCAAAGTCCCAGTTATAAGATATGTAAAGTTTGGTTCTAGCAAGTGTAGCTAAGTGGATTGAGCATGGGCTGCAGACCAACGGTTGCCGGTTCGATTCCCAGTCAGGGCACATGCCTGGGTTGCAGGCCAGGTCCCCAGTAGGGGGCATGTGAGAGGCAACCACACATTGATATTTCTCTCCCTCTCTTTCTCCTTCCTTTCCCCTCTCTCCAAAAATAAATAAATAAAATCTTTTAAAAAAGATATGTAAAGTTTGAGGAGCTAACGTTTAACATGGTGTCTATAGTTGGCAACACTGTATTGTGTGATTGAAATTTGCTAGGAGAATAGACTATAAATATTCTTCCCCTCCCCCCACAAAAAGTAAGCATGTGAGGTGATGGATGTGTTCATTAACTCATGGAAGGAATCAAACAATATATAGGTATATAAAATTATCATGTTGTACACTTAAATATCTCACAATTTTATTTGTCAATTATACCTCAATGAGGCTGAAAAAATAAAAGAAATGGAGCATTAAAAATGCCATGTCCCTTGATACTTAGAATATTAGACTCTCCAAAGCATTAATTGAACTTCAGATGCATTTCTTACATTTTATATTTAAAATTCTTATTTCTACATAATGGAGTAACCATTGCTTGTGCTTTGAAGACACGTCTTAATTCGTGGTGTGGTTTGTTTTGCTTTTTAGGTACCAGCAAAAGCCAAACACCTTACTCAGCGACTTCCGTACCACCGCCTCCGCCGGCCCATCCGGCCAGCCAACCGCCCTTGCCAGCTTCTCACCCAACACAACCGCCAGTCCCAAGTCTACCTCCCAGAAACATTAAACCTCCTCTAGATCTAAAGTAAGCAAAAGTTATCTTGTCATGTCTTTGTCAGCCTCTTGCCATAGATTTCCAAACTGTGCTTGGCTGAGCGCTAAGGGTTCCGTGGTAAACTGGTGGGGTCCCAGCAGCGGACCGCTAGCGGGGAGACAGGGTGTCTAAGCAGGCTGCTCTCCTACCTCCAGCACCTCCAGCCACTCTTGGTTATCTGTGTTTGCAGTAGTTTCCCCCTTAAACATTTGGTAGAAGAAAATTTCCGCTGCCCAATGAGGGTCAGCGCCGCCACCACCACCGCCACCACCATCGTTACTATCATCACTGCCACATTACCACCGTCCTTGTCACCATCACCACCACCCCCGCCACCACCGTGTTTTACTGGCAGCCTGTGCTGTGCCGGGCATGCTACACACAGACTCCCTATCATCTTAGCGAATGTGTAACGCTTCATCATTTCGCAGATGAGGAGGTGGAGCCCTACAGAGGCTACACAGCTTCTCCAAGATCACGCAAGAGTAGAGGAGATATTTGAGCCAACGTCAGTGTGAGCGCAAAGTAAAGCGGGTTTCCCCCCATTCTTCAGATTTTGGGCTGTTTTAGAAATCTAGAAACTTTTATTCAAGCTTAAATTTTCTTATATGGTACTTTTTAGAAATGTTAAAACTACATGGGTTTCCGTATGGACTCTCTATCCATGGTTTACCAGGATGAGTGTGTGCTCGGGGGAGAGCAAGTGGAAGATTGGAACAGAACCCAGTGTTGTTTTGAAAAGAAGCATTCAGTCGGTGGCAAGCCTGCCTCCTACGGCTGGTGGGGCTACATTTTCCCTTTCCTCTTCTAGAAAATTGCGGCCCATGATTCTCCTGTACCACAAATAAGGAATACCCCCAAATATTTAACTACAGTTTATTTTCCCTTCACTTTAAGCCCCTGCCAGATTGATGTTCTTTACATTCGAAGTCTTAATATCTGTAACACGTATAATAGAATCTGTTCATCTGATTGACAGTTTTCTCTAAATTCTGAAGGTTACAGTTCAGAGCAGGGGGTGCAAACACATTAGCCAGGAGTAACCTCCAGTGCGTTTCACTTTATTATGCTTTTGGGAGGATGCGAAGGCAGGAACCAGAAAGTGCTGGAGGAGCTTAGTGGTGAGCGGTATCTTCTGTATGGCCTACCGTGTGCGTCCATGTTAACGGCACGCCCTTCCAAACTTGTGAGTTTATAAATTTAAATTTAAAGTCTGTAATACCTCATGATATGCAGCTACCAAATAAGAGGGTAAGCCGTCTGCCTACTGACATATAAATGCTCAATAAATATTAGTTTCACTAAAATAACTAATTACTATGTGTTCTCCAATATACCCGATTTGTGTGAATTATTGTCCTTTCACATGTATTAATCCTGTTTCTTTTTTCTAATTTCTTTCCTATTTTGATAAATTTAACCCACTAGATTTCACACTCAGCATTTTGAATTTTATTGTGCGACCTTATCCCAGCGACAGGCTTCAGTTAGACTTCCGGACTCTGTGTAATTCTAGTGAGAATTGGTAATAAATACCTTGAGCATGAATTCCTGAACATTTACAAGCCATGGAGACCAGTGCATAATAGTTTGAGCAAAGAAATTGGGGAGAGAAGGAGCATTTGGCACCATTCCTGCTGTCTGCGGATCCCCAAGACCATAAATGTTTGATGGTTTTCTAATGGGATCGCAAGGCTCTCCATACAGCAGTACCGACAGCTAAGGCTTAGCAAGATGCCACTCCCCTTCTGAGGCTAGGAACAGACACACTGGAGGTGCTCTTGCCCCCAGCCATGGAGATGCAATGCATGTGTGATGCTGCTTCCCCAGAAAGCCTGTTAGAGACAGGTTTGTACTGAGAGCTAGTCACCTAGGCACCTGCTACCTAGCAACTTCCAGAATACCAGACTTCTAGAAAAAAGCAGATGTTCATCATAAATCACATTGTGTACACAGTCGAGGAGTGGCAAACCACGCTTAGCAATTAGGCAACTTTTCATATCAGAGTCCAAGCCAAGGGCCAACCTTAGTAGAAGGATCTTCTAAATATAACAGTGTCAGGCCTGCTGTGTTAACTCTTTTCTGCGAACCTCCCGCCTAGAATCTATTACGGTAAGGTGTGGAGTAAAAAGTTGTGGAAGGAAAAAAGGATTTCAAAAATAGCCCTTTAGCCTATACAGCTACTTCATACGGATGCTGCTCAGTTTCCCAGCTTTGCAGGGAATTCTTGGAAAGTCGAAAAGGGCCTACAGACCAGCTAGGCTCAAATTCTTTTTTTTTTTTTTTTTAAAGAGGTCAGTTTTTCTTTTCTATTTATTTATTTATTTATTTATTTATTTATCTTTAGAGGGGAAGGGTAGGAGAGAGGGAGAGGGAGAGAAATATCAATGTATGGTTGCCTCCCGTGTGTCCCCTGCCGGGAACTGGCCCGCAACCCAGGCATGTGCCCTGACTGGGAATCGAACCGCGATCCTCTGGTTCGCAGGCCCGCGCTCAATCCACTGAGCTACACCAGCCAGGGCTCAAATTCTTATTTGAAGAAAGCATAGCAGAAACCACCAGCTGTAATGAACTTTACCTCACCCCTGTTTCCATCTTATTAAGGACTTCTAATTGGAAAGTCTGATTCATCTAAGAGTTGTCAACTCCACAAAATGCATACTCTCAGAAGGAAGAGGGAAAGGAACAAGAGTCTTAGGTGTTATATTGCCTAGATCAACTATAATTGGAGTAGCTGAAAGTTAATTGGTAAGTGGAGACAATAGAGGGAATGAAAGCTAAAGCACATCTATGAGATAATATTTTTTTCAAAAATAAAAATGTGGTATGTAATGAAAACTTCTGGGTTCTCTTCAGAGAGCTCAAGCAAATTCCAAAATGAAGCAATATCTTGGTTAGAAACTTTCCCCCACGTAGAGGAAGCTAGATAAGACACAAAGAGGAAATGAAAGCAAAATGGATCTTGATAGTCTGGCTCAAAATTTTATATGTAATGCAGAAGGTAAATTTATGGCTTGATCTTTAAGTAAAATCGTGAGGTATGGGTGTTTCTGTGCTTCGCCACACCACCCTTCAAACACACACTTGGGCACGTCCCAGGTGTTCCCGCCACTGGGCTGCAAATGCCGTTCCTCTCTTCTCCAATCAGCGGCCGCTGTCAGATCAAGATCAAAGAGATTATTTTACAGTCACTCAACAACTATTTTTCAAGCCACCACTCTGTGCCTTTGCAGTAAGAGTTAAGACGGTAGTGAATAAAAGGCCCCTGCCCACATAAATCGGGGGCAAGAGAGCAAAGGAATTGAAAGGATAAACAGGTAAAAGATACAGTATGTTAGGAAACATCTATCGCTGTGGGAGAAAACAGCACAGGGCTGGGTGAGGGTGAGATGGGGGCAGGGTGGGCCGCATGTTACAACTTTACCCAGAGGTCAGCGTGGCTCCCTTAGCAGCAAGGTGTGCTTGAGCAGACCCAATGAAGTGAGGGAGTTAGGCTTGCAGGTATTTGTGGGGAAACCGGTCCAGGCAATAAAAACAGAACAAAGACCTAGAACATTCAAAGGCTAGGAAGGAGCTGGAGTGGACCAAAGGAAGGGATAGCAGGAAAAGACTTAGTTTGTGCAGGGCCTTGTGCAACGTGATAGAGATTGTGGCTTTTTTCCTACGTGAAAGGGAACCACAAAAAGAGGTTGCACAGTGATGTTTTCTGACTTGTGTTTTTAAAAAATTACCTTAGCAGCCATTTGATAAGAGACAGCAGGCAAATGCTGGAGCAGAGAAAGTGGGCGGATATCGCACAAGCGCGGGCAACCTGTCGAGGGGGCTCTACCCAGGGTGGAGTCATGAGCGGTGTCCAGATCCTGGATATATTTTGAAACAGAATTTGGATTCGGGATATGAAGGAAAAGAGGATTGAAGATGGCTCCCAGGTTTTGGCCTGAGCAGCCCTGAGGATGATGCTCCCTCGTCTGCTGAAATGGGAGAGGCTGCAGGCCAGCAAGTTTGGCTAGGGAAGGTCGGCAGGGTGTGGCCATGTGAAGCTTAAGGTGTCTCTGAAGCATCCCAGTGGAGATGTGGAGGAGGCAGTCGAGTGTAAGAAGTGACGAGTTTTGGAGAGTCTGGTTTAAAAGTGTAAATTTGAGAGTCATAGGCGTATATTCCACACTTAAATCATAAGACTGTTGCCATTCCCCGAGGAAGTGAGTATAACTAGAGAGAAGAAACAAGCCCTGGCACACTTGAACTCCACTGGGCCTGAGAGAAGAAAAATCAGGGAAGGAAAATAAAAAGGAACAACCAATAGAGTTGTTCCTAAAGTCTAGGAAAAAAACAAGATAGTATGCTGAACAAGGAAGCAGTGATTGGCTGTGTCAGATGCTGTGAAGACAAACAAGTAAGTGAGCATGATGCAGGTCAGTGTGGAAGGAACTTCCTGGAGAGGTGGGGATACAAGCCTGACTGAAACAGAGTTTTAAAACAGCAAGCAAGGAAAGGAATAGATAGACAGCATGCTAAAGGAGAAACAGGAAGCAAAGAAATAGGGCAGTAACCAGTGAAGAAACAGAATCAAGATTTTTGTTTTGCAGTGGAAGAGATCGGAGTGTGTTTGTATGCTAATGAGAAAGATCCAATAAAGAGGGGAAATGACAATAGCAAAGAAAGGAAAGAATTCCTGGAACCAGGAGCTAGAGCAGCTGGGCCTAGCGCTCAGAGGAGGGGCTGACTGTCAAAGGAATGATGAGCTAGTAGGTTCAGTATTCTCCCCAGGACTTCAAGTCTGCATTGCTTAAGGCAAGAAAACAAATCTCTCAGGAGGAAGGAATTTCAGGAGACAGGATGCCTTTATCACCTGCCTTCTCCCAAGAAGTCACTTGTAATTATATCATTCAGGTCAGGATGCCATGGGAATGGAAAAGATTGGAGGCAGGTAAAAGTTAGACGAAGTAGCTTTAAAAATAAAGTGAGGGAGGCCAAAGTTATCTTGTGTTTTAAATTGTATTGTTTCCCCACCTAGTGGTCAGAAATCAGCTAGTTATGGTTTCTACTATTTCACTCAGACGTCTGAGGAGGAACCGAAATGGATCAAAAGAGCATATTTATCATTATTAGTGCTCAGATCAACATCTTCAGTGTCACGCACTTTTCTGAGCTATTTTTTTAAAAAATTTAAATTTTAACAGCATGACTAATTGTTCATGTGAAAACAGAATCAATGGTTGAATACTTTGGAATACAGAACAAATTACATGGTTATTAATAGTAATGAGACAGGAAGAATGAGGTAATAAGAAATAATAAATAATGGGAAGTGACTAAGGAGGGAAAAGGAAAGGTTAACAGTGTTTTTCCCTGTGGTGTTTCATAGTTTAAGCTTTGTTTGGATATATATATATATTTTTTTTTTTTTTTTGCGTGTCTGGCTCTAAAACTAGAGGAAAATTAAGAATTCATCATTATAACCTTTTTATGAATTAGAAATGCTTTAAATTCTCCTGGGTTTGAGACTTGCCACATCACATGCGCGCCGACATCGTCTTACCGAGCCCCATTTGGGGAGCTGTCGGAGCTTCCTAACGCTCTACGCATTGGATGTCACGTAGGAAGAGCCAGAGTAACGTTCACAGGACTTCACTTCAGTAAGGGTCAGGTAGAACACAGATTTATGTGCCACTTAGGTTTCTTCCTCCTTTGAAAACACAAACTGACACTTAAAAGCTAAAGTCATGCGTAGGAGTCATGAATGTAAAGATGCCGAAAGGTCAACAGGCTCACCTCTTTAACAGTCAGGAAACAGTTCTAATGTTTTCCCGACAGGACAGTCACAGTGACGGCGGTAACATTACTCTCCCTATTTAATTTTGCTCGCCATAGCGTAACCACAAGAACTCTGGTGAAAGGCCTTCTGGACTGGGCATACTATTGGAGCAAACGATAAGCGCCCTTCGCTTCCCGTCCACCCACACCCTCGGTTTAGCTGCCCGTGCCCTGCGCTGTGACTCCTTTCGCTGTTTGCCTCTCCAGCCCCTGTAGAGCCGTTCTCTCTGCCTGGAACCCTGCTGAGCACATGGGGGCACTGATCTGGATTTATTCCTGACATTCATGTGCTTCTCCTCCTTTTCCCTTTTACTCTTCCCTAGCATCCCTATTCTTATCACCAGTCCATGTTTGTTGAATGTTTCCATGTTATACGTTTGTGAATTCAGAGCTATATAAAACGAACTGAGATTTACATGCTATAATGTTGGGTCCATGAATAAGTGAATGTATGCAAACATGCTCTACAAGTAACAAACGGTTTGCGTAACGTGTAGACGTAAGTGTGAATGTGATATGCAGCTAACCTTCGTTTTGCTAGTATTTCTTATTCATCCACGTGTTTTAGCAAGTAAACCACAAGTCTGGTAGTATTTTTTACTTAGTATTTTTCTTCATAAATGATAATAAAAAATTCACTTAAATAGTGAAAGTTAATTTAGTTTCTTACTATTATTAAGAGACCATTAATTCGTTCAAAAAATCTTATACATGACAAATTATTCTAATAGCTTACTAAAAATGACAGTCATATTGATAAATTAACTAACACAGTGACAGTCTCTTTCCTCCAGGGGCTTATGGTCTCAGAGCAGGAAGAGACACGGGCGTCAATTTCTCTGTAATTACAGTAATGCAGAATAATCACTGCAAGGGAACGATGTATGGCAAAGAAGGTGCAGCTGCATGGGTTTGGGGGAGTCAGGGATGACTTCACAGAAGACGGTGTGTTTAAGGAGAAGCTGCAAGATTAGGAAGGGCCACAGGCAGGGGAGGATGGGAAGGGGAACAACAGGGTAAGCTTGGAAGAACAAGAAACCAGAGAGTGTTCAGAGTAAGTCAGTTCACTATGAAAATGTGAAAAAATTAATGGAGGGAGAGGAATAGGAGGAGTAAAACTGCAAAAGAGCAGGCCTGATGGTAAAAACCTTGTATACCATGGAAAGGGCTGTAGGTGAGATTCTGTAGAAAGTCAGTATATTTCCATGTCTATGGTAGTTACACCTTGTACTCTTAATTAATATTTAATTCATTAAAGTTTATGCAAAGGCCTAATTCATTTTAAGTACTTAAATTTACATAATATAACTTGCTATTCTATTTATACAGATAGTAAGTTTTATTTAAGTAACAATTTTTACGGGGAGCTTTGATTAATAATTGGACAACTCACACTAAATTCTTTCAAATTAATAGTTTTATTTATAAATTTAGTTAATTCCCTTACATGGTTTACATTGAACGTAAAAATGTATATATGGAATTTTTAAGCATTATTTTTAAGCATTTCAAATACCCAACTGAACAAATGTAATAACTCTACTAAGCAAAAACCCTTCCAAGAACCTAAATGATTCTTGACGATCTGTTAAACCATAACAAGTCATTTGAGATATTAGAGTTTTATTTGCAATTGGATTTTCATTATACTTTTTAAAAAACATATTTGCTTTTGAAGCAATTTAAGCCCACAAAATGCAGGGAGAATAGTGTAATGAAGTCCCATGTCCCTTTCACCAACTTCGACAATTATAAACTCATCACCAATCTTATTTCATCTACACCCCCACCCACCTGTCCCTCTTCTCATATTATTTTGAAACTAATACCAAAAATTATATAATTTCATCCATAAATATTTTTTAAAGATTTTGTTTATTTATTTTTAGAGAAAGGGTGAGGGAGAGAGAATGAGAGGGACAGAAACATCAGCGTGTGGTTGCCTCACATGCGCCCCTCACCAGGGACCTGGCCCACAACCCGGGCATGTGCCCTGACTGGGAATCGAACTGGCGACCCTTTGGTTTGCAGGCTGGTGCTCAATCCACTGAGCCACACCAGCCAGGGTATACACAAATATTTTAGTAGATGTCCTAGCATAAAAGTAGATGTCCTATTTTAGTAGTAGCATAAAAATAGACTCTATCTATTAATATAAAACTTCAAGTCATTGTTCAAATTTCCTATTGTCTCTTAAATTGTGTATGGGTTTTTTGTTTGTTTGAATAAGAATCAAACAAAGTCTAATGTCTTCATTAGCTTATATGTTTTATAACTCTCTTTTAAGCTATAAGCTCATCCTCTATCACTTTTTTATTTATTGCAGTTTATTTCTTGAACAAATCAAGTTGTCTGTGGGCCTGTAGTTGCCCACAGTCTAGATTGTGCGGATTGCTTTTCTACAATATAGCTTCCGTATTCTCCTTTTGTACGTATTTCTTATAAATTAGTTGTGGGATATAGAAGCAGCTTGATTGAATTGATGTATGTGTGTGTGTGTCTGTGTGCATGACTCCTTCCTCGTGATGGGTGATTCTTTTGTCAGGGGTTCGTAATGTTTGGTTCACTTTCTTAATGATGTCGGCCACCACTGACAATCAACACCTAGAGTCTTTCTTTTCAACTAAAAGAAAGTCTAACTCATGAATTTTAAATGATGTGGTGCATCTAATTGAATATTCCCTCATGTAACTAATCTCTAAAAGATTATAAACACTTAAAATATGAAACATGTGTATATTGTCCCAATGATTATAAAACTTATTCCACAAATGTTTGCACCATGGGTTTAAATTACTCCATCCTTTCTGTATTTAATTCTCCATCTTTCAGGATTTAAAAAGGCTCACTAAGAAAAACAAACATCTTGTCATAACCAATCTACACTTAGCTAAATAGAAATCTATGCATATGTAAGTTGAATTTTAAATGTAAAAGAGTAAGTTTGTTATACTAACAGTTTATGATCATGTGTTTGCCATCTGAGGTAGAAACACATATGTCCGTGGCAGTTTTTCCTGAGCTCTTTTTATGGCCTCAGTGATCTTAAGGCACTTCTACCTCACATTCCTTAAATAGGTTAAATTTTCAACCAGTATCTCTTACATTCCAGTAACACTCTGTCCTCGCTCTTTGAGTGTCTTGAGTATGGAACCTAAGAATGATATAACCTTATTTTTGTGTTAGAAAGATCACTTTGGCAGCAGTGTGCAGAAGGGGCTGTACTCATGTCTAGCAGGAGAAAGGAAAGAAAGACATTAAGTTTGTAGAACTGACAAAACTTGATTAATTTAATGTGAGCCTGAGAAGAGTGAGAAATAAAGGATGACTTGAGGCTTAGGTGAATATGTGAATTGTGGTGCCATTCCCCTAGGTAAAAAACTTACCAAGAAAAACAGATTTAGGCTGAGATAAAGGAGGAAAACCTCAGCTTCTGAGACGTTAATATAGAACCAGCAGTTGCACATCCAAGTAAAGATAGATAGTTAGATAGGTAAATAGTGAAATAGAGAGATAGATAAGTAAGTAGGTAGATAGATAGATGATAGATAGATAGATAGATAGATAGATAGATAGAATAAAACTCAAAAAATAGGCCTGGACAAGAGATTTCAATATGAGAATCACTAAGTTTAAGATAATATGCGAAGCTTTGGGGGTATTTAAGACCATTCAGAGACAGACATAGGGTGAAAAAAAAAAATGAAGAAAGCCAAGACCAGAACACAAAGAAGCATCATCTCTTAAAGGAGAAGTCAGAGGAAAATAAACCCACAAAGGGAATTGTGGGATAGTGTCCAGCAAGACAAGAGTTGAGACAGGCAGGATTTGTCATTGCAACAAAAGAGACTCAGAGAAGGCAAAAATGACCGATGCTGTTAAGGGCCACAAAGCAATCAATCAAGTAAGATGCAGGCTGAGAGATGTCCGGTGGATTTGGTAGTTAACTCTTTTAAGAGCAGTTTCGGGAAGGCTTGGCCGTAGAAGCTAGATTGTTCTCAATGAAGAAATGAGAGGAAGGAGAGGAAGTAAAGTCAGTGACTGTAGACATGTTTTTCTACTTTGTCTGGAAAAAGCAGGATTATCTTATGGGGATACAGAAGATTTAAAAAGGCAAAGAGAAGTGTTTGCTCTTTATAAATGAGTCACTTAGGCCGAAGAAGAAAACAAAGAGAACAAAGAGTTAGATATTTAGAGATAGAGAGTGAAAGAAGAGGATCAATAATAATAATATAAATAATATACTGAGGTGCAGAAGAAAGGTGATACAATGATTAAAGTCACTGATAATTCATATAGGATTAAGAACACAAGTGGAAGGAAAATTTTTGGTAGGGAGAAGGTAAGGATGTTCATAACTGTAGGTAAGATTTTGGGTTAAAAGAATGTATTTTCTGTCCTGGCTGGCGTAGCTCAGTGGATTGAGCGCGGGCTGTGAACCAAAGGGTTGCGGTTCGATTCCCAGTCAGGGCACATGCCTGGGTTGTGGGCCAGGTCCCCAGTGGGGGCTATGTGAGAGGCAACCACACATTGATGTTTCTCTCCCTCTCTTTCTCTTTCCCTTACCCTCTCTCTAAAAATAAAAAAAATTAAAAAAAAGAATGTATTTTCTTAGGAGAGTTCACACCCAATAAACTGTTATTTTTATCAGTGAAATGAGAAACAAGATCATCTGATTGTTGGGGAGAGGAATAGGAGATTTAAAGAAAGTAGTGAACAGTTTGAATAGCCATTGAGAAAGATGATGCAAGAGAAGATGGTCTAGAAAAAACGTAATGAGATTATAGAACAGTGTAGAGGGTATAGTGGAATCGAATGTCGATTATTTGTGATATCTGAAATCAGTAAAATGGCAATTCTCTCCAGCTGTGCTCCTCACCTTGAGAATAGAAATAGAAAACATAGATGGCTCCACAAATCATTAGGGATCTTCCAGGGCCAGGTATCATTAACTGTTAAGAGCAGCTGGAGTGAAATGGTGTAGAATGAAGCACCTTGGAGTGCAAGCCACAAATGATGGGAGTGAAGCCATGTGGGGAACGTTTGGAAAAGAGGAAGGAGTCAGGACTGGAACTAATTCTCTTGGGTACCCGCACCATGAAACCAGTCAGATGCCTTCAGAATCCCAGAACTGAATTATTGACACACTGCAGTTCTAACAAAAAACACACTGCTGCCCCGAAGCAATGAATTCACCGCGTGTGCCCACTGGGAAAGCCCAGTTCCGGGCCCCGGCTCCCCGACTCTCCGCTGTGGGCAGCGGTGGCCGCGTAAGGACTGTTCTAATCACTCCAACGACCTCTGAAGTTTTGCATCAGAGACGATGTTAAAGAGAAAAGAATACCTTTGAAAAAGTATCTTTGTATTCTTTTTTCTTTTTTACTGTTAGGTAAGTGTCCACTCGTTCCATTTTCACTTTTTCTTCTTTCTTGTTTCCAGAAGCTCTGTAAATGAAGACAATCGAGATGGTGGCATGCACTTTGATGGTAAGGGGTATCTCTTTGTTACCTCATATTACAGAAGTGTAAGTTCTTCGTTCTCATCGGGTTATTAATGGGTCATCATCATCATTGATCCATGCAAGACACCTCTCTAGTTTTACTTATTTGTTTATTCATTTTAATGACCCACTTTCTTTCCTCTCTTCCCCTCACCAGGGACAAATATTCTAATGTATTTAATGTGTGTGTGTCTGTACATAGTCTCCCCATACTGTTGTATGCCCGCATATATTTCAGTTTACGTCAACACTATGTTAGCACTCACTGTGATTTTTCTTTTACACTCAACATAATGTGCTTGGGGGGACCCACCCGTGTTGCTATGTGTACTGTATTTAATTTGTTGCTGTTAATGACTGCACACATATTCCACAGTATGCATGTTAAGTACTTCATGGTATGCATCCTACGCGTTCACAGTTTACCTCCAACTCACTAGTCCCACAAATAATAATTCAATGCACCTTCTTGCCCCTGTGTGGACCTCTGAGAGACTTCATATATATATACCTATACACGTATAGGGGTGTGTGTGTGTGTGTGTGTGTGTGTGTGTGTGTGTGTGTGTATCCAGCCCGGAATGGTTGCTCATAAGCTGTGGCATATTCATTTTGACTGAGTAGGACTAGAGAGCTCTCCAGAAGACCTTTGTCTGTGTAGACTCCCATCAGCAGGGCGGGAAGATTCCAAGATGCCTACCTTTCACCAATCCATGGTATATTGAGCTTCCCAATTGCTTCCAGTCTGATATGTATAAAATGCTATTTCGCTTTCATATCTCTGCTTACTATTGAGTCTGAGTACTTCACTTGTTTATTAGTCTTTGTGTTTTCTCTTCTGGAAGTTGCCAGTTTATATCCTTTGACCATGTTTTTAGGGGGAAGGTGCGGGTTGGTGTCCTTTTCTGGTTGACTTGCAGGAGTTCCGTGTATTCCAGATACTAATTCCACGTCAGTTGCAGACATTGCAAATACCTTCTCCCATTCTGTTCAGTCTATTAATTTAGTCCCTGCTGCCTGAATATAATAAATATAATGCAATCAAAATTATTCATTTTTATCTTATAATTTATGCTTTATATTTTATCAAAGAAGTGTTATCCCTAGGAAATAAAAAACAGTCATCTTCTATTTTCTTCTATACACTTTATCCCTTACTTAGATCTTTAACCTTGTTTCAGTTCACCTTTGGGGAATTAGGAGGACCAGATTCACAGCCTCATGTATGGGGCCAGTTTTCCCATTACCATACCTTGAAATGCCCCTCATTAACCTATAATGCCACTTTATACCATATCAACTCTGTGTGCATTTGTGTGTGCAGTGCATGTACATATGTAAATGTACTCATCTGTCTCTGAGCTCTCTGTTCCACTGGTTTGTTTCTATACCTACACCATACTGCTTTATTATTATTGTTTTAGATATGTCTTACTATCTGGTCATTGATATTACTGAGTACTTGAGCAGTAGACTGTCTTCTTTAAAAAATCTAAATAACTTGATTTGTTTGATACCTGAAAGTGAATCAAAGTAAGTCAAAAAGTGCCAACTAGTTGTGATTTCCTGACAATACCTTTGTTGCAGACAAGTCCCAAACAGCAAACGTGCACGCCTTTCATAAGGAGAATAAAGGGTGTCTTCATTATCTTATGGAAGCCAATGAAGTGGTTTTATAATTAAATCACAAGTATCAAAAAGACATAAGGATCTAAACTACATATTCTATTTTATACTTCTATAGCTTTGCTAAAGCATAAGTTTTGTTTAGATTATGAACTGTCTGGAATATTATATTACATGTAACAACCCTATATTAAAGTGCTTTGTAATTATAGTATGTTTTTCTTATTTTAAACCCTTTAGGTTCTGGAAACCTAGATGAGGTCAGTTTTTTTTTTCTTTCTCATATTATACTGCTGTAACTAGAACATTTAACAAGTATTGTGATTCATTTCCTATTGGTATAAACCACCAAATGAAAATTCTTATGAATAAAGATGATATTTTTCCATTTATGATTTTAGCTCATCTAAAACGCTCGAGACATTAAATACCAATCATTATTCCAACTCATAGTAATTTTGTGGCACTAAACATAAACTTAAATCTGGTAACACATCTGAGTTACATAGCAGGATATAAAATGAAATCTTTTGGAATTTACTTTCCTAGTCTATCTCTAAAAAGGAAAAAATGCTTTAAACAAGCCAAATTTATGTACACTTAAATTTATGCTTATTTAACTAAGTACTCAATCTATGTAATATGTGTATGCTTCCCTTTTGAACAATTAAAATTAATTATTATTATTTTTTTCGACAGGAAGAAAGTGAAGGAGAAACATATGAAGACATGTATGAGTTACTTTTTTAACATGATATTCTCCTTCTAAGATGAATATAATGATTTGTAGAAGGGAGAGTAGATGAATATTCAGCACTAGGACAGAAAAACATTATTGTTCAAATGACTGACATATAATGGTAACCTTTATTTTAATACAAAGGACTAAAGATTCTTGACTTATCTGAGGATTTCACAGAGGACTCTGTAAAATGCTGTAAAATGCCAGAGACTAGCCTCTAGATAGACAGCATGTTTGTGCTCTTGACCTAGGAGCGCATGGATGTCAGAGAGAGAGAGAGACAGACAGACAGAGAGATCAATTCTAGTCATGCCAACAAGCAGCAAGAAGAGGGCCTTTATAATTGGTGTCTTCCACTTGTTGGCACCAGCTGTAAGGGAAAGCAGAGCTTTTGGAAGAAATCCTCATTTGTATATGTCCTACTAGGGTTAGGAGCAATCTCACACACCCAGGAGTATTGACGACTCTTAGCTTTTTACCTTCATCTAGACTTCAGATACCATATGCTGTCATGGGTAGAAACTCCTCTGGAAAGGGAGCCTTTATCACACCAATGCCTGTGACTGATGAAACAACCAAACAATATTTATCTACAGAGAAGCATCCAAAGAACGAGAGAAGAAAAGGGAAAAGGAGGAAAAGAAGAGGTTAGAGCTGGAGAAAAAGGAACAGAAAGAGAGAGAAAAGAAAGAACAAGAGATAAAGAAGAAATTTAAAGTAAGAGCTTGCTTGCTGATAGGCGGAGTAACCTCTTTTTATAATTTTCCCGCAAAGGGGGCGCCACTCTTGAAAGCTTGCCTGGTTGGAGAATTACTTAACTGTGGTTGATTGGTGTTTTCTAAAGAGTAACTATGCTCACAACAGATTTTTTTTTTTTTTTTGGTCCAATGCACTCTCTTATTCCTGAATTAAAAGTATACTAAGATAAAATTCAAATAAAATATGGTGGCTTAGAATTAGTGGGCACCCAAGAAATTTGTTGACTGAGTGAGTGAATACTCAGTTACTCACGTCCATTGTGGCTCTTATTTCATATTAAACTGCTTATGCTGTGAGCTTCAAACCACACACACCCCTGGGGCATGAATTATAGTGGCGCTAGGGACACGGGTGTCTCCAGATGAACCAGACCTGTCTCTGAGCCAAGTCTCTATGAGCCACTCTCACCGAAGCATTTTGGCCTCGATTTTAAGTCTGTGTACATGTTGGTTTCTGATACCTGCTGTTTCTCATCCCTCTTCATCTATACGGATTTCTGACCTGCGTCTCCTCCAATCTCTGATTTCTAATTGTGTGTGTGACTTGTGTTACTACCACCAACACTACCCTTGCAGGCTGTCTTCTCTTGGCTGTACCATCTGAGATGACATGGCCTATTTAATGTGGGTCTGGTATGTCAGCTATAGTTTAGGTGAGTTACAAAGTTATTCTTTTCTTTAAAAAGGAGTCATATTGTTTTCTTTAAACATTTAATTCCCCTGAAATATTCACTACATGTTTTAAATTATTAAAAATTTGGTTTGTATATAACTTCTCAGTATACGTATTACATTAAAACAAAGATTCACCAGCATGGCACAGAGAAAATGTGAAGCCTCGTCAGTTGGGCAGATGTGAATTGAAATTCCAGCTCTGCGTGTGCCATACATGATCATGTGTATGTTACTAAACTTCTATGAACCTCAGATTCTTATTCTTTAAGGCAACAATAAGTGATGCTTCTCCCAAAAGTTGGGTTTGGAATTAAATAAGAATGCACATAAAGTACTGTATCTATTATTGGTTCTCATTAAATTTTTTAAAAATCTTACTATATATATAAGTAAAATTGAGATTACAATGCAAATATTACAACATTTTACTCAACAAAATATATGGCTACCAACATTTATATTTTCGAGTGAAAATATGAATAATTAATTTTGTTAATGAAAATCTTCACAACACACATTTTATGAAAAGACTGTTTATAATTTTAAAGGAATTATATGAAGTTTTTCTTGTGTTTCTTTTGGATAAATCAATTTTTCAATGTTTCACTCATTCGTTCAAATGGTCTTTTTAGTAAGAAAAAAATAGTGTGTGAGAATCATATCACTAAATATGAATTCAAAAGTTGATCAAGACTAAGACTTCACAAGCTATATTTCTTCCACAAAATGTTCATAGATGTTAAAGGAAATAAATTAAATAAATGTAAGAACTCTTACATGGTACCATATTCCATTAATTCTAAGACATGAAACATTTCACATTTTAAAATTCTAACATTAGGATGCACCTTGACATTGGTGGCACATCATAATTTAAATTAAGCTGTTTGCTTTCCTTCCTGGTGGCACTTAATTAATGGCATGTCTCACAACTCATAGCATCATAAGACAATAATAAAATAAGGTAAAGCTTCTTCAAAACTCACAGTGCATGTCTGCACATCAGAAGAGCCAAGAAGTTCTGTTTTAGAAGACATCAAGTCAAGATTAGAAAATTAGACTGTTAGGGTCCATCCATGGTCTAAACCAGATTATTCCCCTGCTCTCAAGAAACCACTCTACTATTCAGGACATTAATTTTTAAAAACCTCACAACATTTGCCTGCTATTTTTTATTTACAAAGCTATTTCTAAAATGTTGTTTTGTTTATAGCAGGTAATGTCTACCCCACATGTATAGACAGACAAAAATCACAAAATTAAAGAAAAAAAAATGCCCTTCCCAGGAGTACACCCACCACTACCATCTACCCTTCCCTTTGGTGGTCTAGGCCTGCCAAGAACCATCAAAATAAGTTCACAGTGTGAAGTGAGGAAAAGCCTCCACCCACCAAGCAGACCACCAGTATCACCCATAAAATCACACAGCACTGAGAGTGGACTGTCACACATCGGGGGTATTTGGTTATCAGTGGCTTCTTTCACAAGCCTTTCAGCGTTGCTGAGGCCCGCAGATCGGCACCCTCTGCTGGAGCCCATGCACATGCACTCGCTCTTGCTCTTTGCTCCTCCTCCTGGCCCCCGTGAACTCTCCCTAACTTCCCCTACCCTCGGTTTTTAGCCCAAAGCTGTAACTGTTGGAAACAGGTAGATTGGCAAGTTGTGAACCTACCAGCTTCCAAAACTGCATCCCTCAAAGACTTTCTGAAGAGCAGGGAAGCCTGTCGTGATTATTATTTTTCTCTCATTGCAGCTAACAGGCCCTATTCAAGTCATCCATCAAGCCAAAGCTTGCTGCGATGTCAAAGGGGGGAAGAATGAGCTGAGCTTCAAGCAAGGAGAGCAGATTGAAATAATCCGCATCACAGACAACCCCGAGGGAAAATGGTTGGGCAGAACCAGCAGGGGGTCGTGTGAGTGCACATTTTCCTATGACTTCAAGTTGTCATCCTTTTGAGGTAAAATGAAATGTGCGCATGTTTGCAGAATTACTCATCAGCTTTGAGTAAGGAGTTTTGTTCAGGGAAGACAAAGATAGGAGGATTTAAAATGACAGGTGGAGTTCCATCCTCACCTCATTATCTTTTAGCGGGGAACAACGTAAATGTTGATACTTCTCCAGGGAGGCAATGGGACACTGGGTTTCTCATTGATGTTAACAGGGGAAAAAAATGAGTCATGCGAATCGCTTGGGAATGTTGAAAATAGACTCTAAGCCTACTCCAAACCCCAACAGCATAAAACATGTGTTTCTACCTGGGAAGTTTATAAATCAGAATTGCAAGCAACAAAATAAGGGGTCACATTAAAGAGCAAATGTGCAATTGATATTTTGTTCACCACTTGGAAAGATTTAAGCTGCTGTTACCTGAACACAGATCATTCCCCTTTTGGTAGATGGCTATATTAAAACAACCGCTGTACAGATTGACTACGACTCCTTGAAACGGAAAAAAAACTCTCTCGGTCCTCTTTCATCGAAACCTATTGAAGATGACCAGGAAGTGTATGATGATGTTGGAGAACAGGATGAGGTCAGCAGGTATGTACAGAAGCAACCCGTAATGCAAATCAGACCACCTCCTTGACAGCGATTGTGGATTTTAAGGTCCTTCCGTATTTTACCTTCCATATGTCCTGCTACTCTCTACCCCTAGACTGAGTTTATGTATATCCACCTGTGTAGGAGTTACTACGTACAGCAGTTGTTTATCTGTGTACAGTAACTCCAATATAGGTGCAAGTTCATTTGAAACTTCGGACTCTTTTATTGTATTCTTTGGTTGTACGTGTCAAAGGCTACTTGAAAAATAACGGGCCATTTGCCCAATCTTGCCAAGTGTGTTGTCATTCCAAAATTCTCTTCTATAATATCCGTTCTAATTTGATCTTAAGGATTCGATGCCTAAAATAAATATAATGTTGTAAAATATGAGGCATAAGAATATAACATTTAGTTCTAAGAAATACAAAACTTTTGCTCTGAAATCCTGGAGTCTAAGGTATTCGTTGCTCTTATTCGAACATATAACAGAGAAACTAATGCTTTTTACTACAACTCTACTTTGCTCTTTAAAAGAAGACACAGGAAAACTCAGCTCCCTGCTGTTACCGCATGTGGACTGAAGGGGCCAACTTCCCATCGCCCATGTATTCCACTGGATTAGGGTGAAGTTCCTCCCACAAACTACCGGCACACCTTCCCAGGGCAGGGAAGCAGCGCAGGGCATTCTTTCTGGAGGAGCCGAGAGGGGAGAGCGGTATCTTCCTCCGTGTGCCTTTCCTTCTCTCCTGTCCCCTCTTAGCCGTCCACTTCCTCTCTCCCTGCCTCCTCATCTCTCTTTTCTCCAGCTCTGATCTTCTTTGTCTCTTCTTCCACTTCTCACTTTTCCATTCCCCTCCCCTCTCATTTCTTCTTTCCTCCAATATCTCTCCTTCCTGGTAAAAATCACGATCTCTTCAAGTTGCAGGGAAAGGAGGAGAACAACCTCCAGCCCAGAAAAGAGCCCTTGTTTTTCCAGGCCCGCAGTACCGTGTTGGGAATTGGCCGCTAGCTCCCAAAACACAGGGTCTGCGCTGGATCTTCTCTCGGGTGAAAACGCATCTGCATTCTTCCCGATTCAGATTTCAAAGAAAAAAAAATGTTTTCCTTATCAACCATTTAAAAAATGTAAAACTATCAAAACAGGAACCTACTTCTAAGACACAAGAAGAATGGCATGTCCCTCTTGTGGTCTCTGACCCCTTGTCATCAGTGAAATCTGTTGTGTGGCTTTCTGGCAGTTTCGTCCTTCTGAAATGAAATATAGCCTGCAGTGCCTTCTTACCATGTGGTGACCGTAAATTATGCAACAGTGTATTACAACATGCAGTGTGTACTCGGGAATACACGGACCACAGATAGACTTTAGTCATCAGAAACACATTGGCCGAGGTTAGGAGTCAGTACATGTCAGTTTCAAGTCAGGTGAAGTCCTAAACGGTCATAGTCAGAGGTTTACAAAATTTTTTGAGCACGTGTCATTCCATATATATTGTCATGTTATAGTATGTTTATGTGTTACTTATTTTTCCAAAAATACATTTTTCTTATTTGGGGGCTGAAGAACTTCACTCAAGTGAGTAAATACCTATGGACACTGAAGCATGTATGCAGGAAAAACAATACATTCCCAAAAATGAATGCCGTGCTTACAGTGAAGCATTATCAAGTCCGTACATACCACAGCTCTGGTGAGAGGCATGCTTCAGTGAGTAAACACGCAGCAGAGAAGGATCCGTTATTGAATCAAGTGGAACTGGGGGAGGTGAATGGTTTTAATGCTCCCTGTTTCAAACAGGTAGAGAACCACAGTGTTTACTAGCCTCTGTTCCTCTCATGCATGTTTCATAAGAAAATGAAAGAGGAGACATCATTTCTACACAAGTTTTATCTTTGAAACTACAGCTGCTGCGGGCGGGGATCTTATAACAGAACCCGCTTTGTCCTCCGCAGAACAAGGACAGATGCTGACAATGGCCGGCAGCTTGCCCTGGCGAGAGTAAGAGAGGGCTCCGTCGTCTCCGCCACCCCACGCCACCCCCCCACCACCCTCCCACCCCCACCCCCCCACCCCACCCCCCCCCACCTCCCCGCCTCCAGGCCCCTTGCACTCTTTACCTGCTCCTTCCGGATCCCTCCAGGGTCCACAGAGCAGACTGTGCCCTTCAAACTCAGCAGACAAAAGGCTGAAAATGTTCTGACCTCTGTCCTCCTCTCTTTCTTTTCACGTAAAGCAGTTTCTGGAATGAAAATGAAAATTGAAGGAAAGGAAATTACTAATGCAAATTCCTATCCTCCAGCACATGGCAAACATTTTCCTACGTATGATTAATCAATCTTTTTCCTTCCATTTCTTCTTTTCTCACACTCTCTTTACCTCTGCTTCATCTGTTAAACAGTACTTTAGAAAGCTGAAGCATTGCTCTAGTGATGAAATAATGTTTAGCAGCTTTGTTCCTGATTATTATAACCGCCTTCTTTGGGAATTGAATATGAGAATCTCCACGATGGGATATATTTGCCAGGAGTGTCAGTCAACCAGAATAAAACTCTTCACATTATTCTTTTTGCATTATGCTCAAAAGGAAGTGTCAGAGGAAATGAGTGTGAAAATGGTATGTAAGTAAAGAAGATACTTAAACTTCCTCAAAAGTTAATTCTTCATTTACATATGAAAACATTTGTGGCATGTTATTCTATAAAGTTCCATTAGCAGGAGTTTTTTTATTTCTAAATTAACCTTAGAACAGCATCAGACCAATTTCTTTGATCTGACTTTAAGGTTGAGGAATCAAATATGAGTATGTAATTATCCTGTACCATGGTAACATCAGACTGGTACCTGTTGTGGGTGAATTATCCGATGGGCACTCATGGTGGTCCCAGGAATGCAGCTGGGTGCAGCCAAAACATTTCCCAGGAAGGCAAGATGCTGAGGTTCTTATCTCAGCTCTTTGGTTCATGGAAAAGGTTTGCTCAAGCCATTTGATTTCTCAGAGCTTCAGTTTCTTTTCTGCAAACTGAGGGAATTGAGCCCTATGAATTCTGAGATTTTCCAATTCTCACGATTTATACTTCCTTTGCCGTCACAGAACGAACATTTTAGTGGCAAACACAGGCAAGAAAACAGATGATTGTAAAATAGGATCAAATGTTATAGAAAGAAATGAGAAATATTAATATAAACAGTCAAGATTTAGAAAATCAGAGACCACACTCCATAGAAGCCCCCTGAATAAGATCTCAATTTTTTAAAAGTTCTCCCTTTCAAAATAAACTGTATAATGCTATGGGACTAAGAGTAAAATGCTGTGATTATAAGATGTTGAAAGAGAACTGAATTTAATGCAATAATGGTTCTATATGACTCTTGGAATAATACTAATTTTTTAAAAAATAAGTCCATGTGTGGAATGATGTGATGTATAATCTGAAAAGTCCCTTATGGGAAATGCGAGAAGCAAACAGCACCATTGTTTTGAATACTTGATGTAGCACCAAAACTCACTCGATTTTTCTTAGGTTTGTTTTGTTTTGCATTTGGCTTTGTTATTACGTGGCCATACATAACATTCTAAAAACTTTTAACTAAGTATTATTTCTTTTTGGTATAACTACTCAATACATGTACTTCTCTTCCTGATAACTAAATAATCCATATTAATTTCATTTGTCTGTTTTCTTTTTCTAGCCACAGTCACAGTGGAGGTGGAGGTAAGCCACATACTTTCAGCAGAAATTTCTCCAAGTCTTAAACATTTTTGAGTCTATTAATGACAAAGTGCTTTTGTTTTCACCTAATGAGAAGTGTACTAAAGTGCTAGAAAGAGCACTGGACTGAAACTAGGGACCTGGATTTCAGTGCTGGCCACCGAGTGACCCTGAGCAATTCACTTCTTTCTCCCAAGTTTGCTCTGATTCGTAGGGTGACTCCATTTTCAGGGTGCCCAGGGAAGTCTTGATTTATGCCAGTCATCCGAGCATGATTATTAAGAGAAGCCTCCTTCACTTTCAGAAGTGTCTTTGTTTGGATGATAACTTACGTGGCTACCTTGGCCATGACTTCTAAAGACCCTTGTCCTCTCACCAACCAAACAAGGGAATTTTACTAACACCTTGCAGTGCTAGCATTCTCATCCCAAAAGTCTAATTTCAAGTTCATGACACGTAGTCTATTTTTTTTATTGTTGTTCAGTCACAGTGGCCCCCTCCCCCCCACTACTCTCTGTACTTTTTAATTCAATTTATTGTTGTAACATTGATTAATAAAATCACATAGGTTTTAGGTGTATAATTCTGTACCACATCACCTGTATATTGTATTGTGTGTTTACCACCCCAGGTCAAGTCACCTCCCATCTCCATTTATCCCCCTTTACCCTCCTCTACCCTCCCTACCCTTCTTCCCCTCTGGTAACCACCATACTGTTGTCTATGTCTATGAGGGATTTATTTTTTGTTGGGGGGGTGTTTTATTTTGGTTTTGCTTAACCCCTTCACCTAGCATAATGCTCTCCAGGTCCACCCATGCTGTTGCAAACAAAGTACAGTATTCCCTTCTTTTTTATGGTTGTGTAGTATTATTCCATTGTGTACCAGAGCTTTGTTATCCACTCACCTACTGATGGGCACTTGGCTGCTTCCAAATCTTGGCTACTGTAAACAGTGCTGCAATGAACATAGGGGTGCATATGTTCTTTTGAGTTAGTATTTCAGATTTCTTCAGATACATTTCCAGGATGGAAACACCGGATCATAAGGCAGGTTCATTTTTAACTTTTTGAAGTAACTCCATCCTGTTTTCCAATCTCAGTGGCTGCACCAGTCTCAGTCACACCAACAGTGCACTAGGGTTCCCTTTTCTACTCATCCTTGTCAGCACTTGTTGTGTGTTGATTTATTGATAATAGTCATTCTGACTGGTGTGAAGTGATATCCCATTGTGGTTTTAACTTGCATTTCTCTGATGATTAGTAACATTTGAGCATCTTTTAATATGTCTATTATCATCTACATTTCTTCTTTGGATATTTTATTCAGGTCTTTTGCCTGATTTTTTTAATTGGATTGCTTTTTTTGGTGTTGAGTTTTATAAGTTCTTTATAAATTTTGTATATCAACCCCTTATCAGATGTATCATTAGCAAATATATTCTCCCTCACTGTACATATTCTTGTACACAGAAGATATTCAATAAACATTAAATAAAGATTTGTCAAATATCAAGATTCCTGAGGATTGTAAGATAACAACTCAAGCAAGAAAGGGTTTAACTTTTAAAATAACACATTGATGAAATGAAATGAAATGAAATGAAATGAAAGGTTTGCTTCAGCTACCATCAATATTTACAAATTCACATTTTATTACCTTTGCTTTTCTTCACTGATATCTCGATCAATAGCTTTTCCTAGACATCTTCTCAATATTGAATTGTTCGTATCGCCTCCACCCTTCTCTTTTTCAACAATAAATTTAAAGTGTATTCTCTATTTCCTTTTTCTAATATTAATTCTATCCATTCCTTTCATCTCCTTTGCACAGCACCTTTTTTATCCCTCGTATTATTACATCAACATTTTATCTCTAAGAATTCTGTAAAAAATAATCAACAGAAAAATTTGCCTACTATCTAGAAGAGAGTAGGATAGTAACATTTTTATTTAAATCGTTAATATGAAAGAGGGATGCTTTCTGCAGTTAAATAAGGCAGATTTATTATCAGATTTCGCATGACTGCTACATGACCAAATTACGAAATTAACAGGAGATTCCCCACCTTTATCCAAACAAAGGGTTCCCGCCTCCCCCGGATGACGACATTTATGATGGGATTGAAGAAGAAGAGCCTGATGATGGGTAAGAATGACCAGCGAATTTCCTTCTTGAAAGTTATTAGGTTTACTAAATTTAGCTTTGGTTTCTAGTTAGAATAAAGAGCAAAAAGTAATGTTCCTTATTACATTAACAAAAGTGATTTAGATATTTAATAGCCATAGTAAATCAGGAAGTATAATTGCACCATATTTCAAATGAAGTGGTATATGATTTGGAAAAACTTGGGCAACTATGTCAAATGAAAAGAGATAAAGAATTATACGGTTGTAGTTTATTCTCTAAACTTTTCCCAATTGTTTACTTATCAGTTGATAATTTATTTTTATAAAAATCTCTGAAGAGTTTATTGATTATATGGCTATCCTTTGTATAATAATCATAGTCATAGAAAACCCAAATAAATTGAGACCATATTCTATCTGTGGCAAAACCAGTACTGAATACCCTACCCTTCAGTTGTTGAAATTTTTGAAATGGCATATTGTAAAATTCCAGATGTATTTGTTACCTAATTTTAATAAAAAATAAAGCTACATCGATGTTTAAAACTTAATCCTGACTTAGCCTACTATTTTAAGAACCAATAGAAATCTCACCAAATAGAACAAAATACAATTTACCTACTACTTACCTAGTAGCAGCAAGATTCAAAGCTCATGACCTATAAGTTTAATAGCATCTTCTTGTTGCCTAGAATGAGTAACTTATTGCCTGAATGATATGCAGGATAATCGTAACAAATCTAAACATCCACCCAATGTCTTCATGTTCCACTGATTATTCCATTCTGATCAATGCCTGCATGCTCCCAAGCTCCATGCTCCAGGTTGAAGAGAAGAGTAACTCGTGGTCCTGGGGGATTTTGAAGATGTTAAAGGGAAAAGATGACAGAAAGAAAAGTATCCGAGAGAAACCTAAAGTCTCTGAGTCAGACAGTAATGAAGGTTCATCGTAAGAGTCAACCAACCAGATGCAGTGCACAATAACTACACTAATACGAATTTAATCAAATGCTACTAATATTTTATGGCCAATAACCAAATTCTGACAGGCTTACACAATTGTCATATTACTTCAAATTAGTCATCTTAGCCTCATTGACTTTCTCACGCTTAAACTCATGCATTTACATAACAGAAGCACAAAGTATTAAAAAACCATCATATAATTTTAAGGTATATTTTGTTTTCTCAACAAACATGCACACACGTACACATTCATGTACACATACACACCTTTACATACTCATACACCCTCTACCTAGTAGGACTTTTTAAACTGTAACATCACATCTAAAAGCTCACAATTCTAATTCCACATTTTGCTATATAATATTTTATAGCAACTACTCAAAATACACTCTTTTAAAAATTAATTTGCTTGAAATAAAGGGCACAATTTGGAATTTCTTTTCTCTAAACACAGTACTTAAAGTCTTAAGTAGCTCTCTTTCACCATGGTGACATACTAATTCTATTTGAATGACATATTTATCCTATACCAAAGTTATTCTAAGTATCTTCAGTTTGTCTAAATAAAAACTAATGCATAAATTTTCTCTTCCCATCCAAAAATAACCCTGCAGTACAAATTCCATGCATGTGACTCTGAAGGATCTTAATCCTGTTATCAGGTCCATGACTCAACCCTCTCGTGTGACGCTAACACAACATTCAATAAATAGGTCACTTAAACTTACAAGTAGACATTACAAAACTTGAAGAAGCATTACTCGAATATAATTCTTACTCAGAAATAAACGCAGAGATTATTTTTTCTGCTTCAATTACATGAAACCTAATTCTGATTTTGGATAATTTTAACTGATGACCCCTCACACTTTCACAAAACTGCACGCCATTTTTTCCAGTGATGTGTGTGTGTGTGTGTGTGTGTGTTTAAAATTTAGAAAGTAATAAAAGATCTTTTTCTGTTGCAACTAAATGCCACCCGATGCTGATTTCAAATCACCGCTCTTAATAAGCTCTCCCTCACTTGTTTCCGTGGACATGCCTCTCATTCACCATTCTCCAGTTTGGGGATATGTATGTACATATTGGGAAAACGTGGTCATATAAAGACTTCTGTGACCTTTGTAAATTACAGTTCTGCATTTCTGCTCTTTGAGTCCAACAAACAGTTTTGGCCTGAGCTATGCCACAATGAATCCAAAATTTTAAGGCCATTTAATTTACTTTGATGTAATATGCCCAAACCTCATAAAACAAATCTGAAAACACTGGTTCAGTGGCTATGGGCAAAGAAATCATTCAATGTCTTGACTCTTGACTTTTTTCGGCTAACATTGAATGAGTTCAAAAAAGTCTTGCCAAATTCCAAATGGATGAACAGAAACTGGACTTAGTGGAGAAATGGAGGATGAGAAAGGAATGATCGTTGACAAACTGTTTAGCCTCTACAAGCCTCCAGGCTGTTACTTGTTCCCGTCTCTCCCACATGAAGGGCTCAGTTGCTGTGTTTCTAATGGTCTGATTACAATTATGTTCTTCTTTCCTTTCCAGTTTCCCTCCTCCTCCTAAACAACTGGGTAAGTAATAAAAACCAACTGTATATTTTATATAACATTCCTTGCAGATAAGATAGTGAGAAATCATTGGATGGAGCAATGATATCTGGATTAGAGCCCTGACCGAAAACAGTAAATTATATAACCTTGTCAAGCGACTTCACGTTGGGTGGCCACAGTTCCTCAACGGTGAAGTAATGTGAAAAGGAAAAGGGAAGGGGGCAAGGGCTGCATGGAGGTGGGCAGAGGGGGCGGGGGAGTGAGGGCTACTGTAACCGCATAAAGAAAAAATAAAAATAGTGAAAAGGAGTAAAGAGTTCTTGCAGTGGCGAGGATCGTGGGGCAGGAAGGGATAAGTTAGCAAGGGTGGCCACCACCCTTCTCCACGTCCCCCACACCCCAGTTCCATGAGAGCTGGGTATACTGGACTTTTTCATAAAGATTTCTAAGAACAAACTGGATCAGATGCTGCCAAGGTCCTTCTAAATCTAGAATTTTTTATATATTTTTAAAATGTATGGTTTCTGTTACATTTGGAAATTTTGCTACTGCTGAATTCAAAAATTTCTTCTTTGTACAATTTCAATAAATTTATTTTTTTACCTGTACTGAAACAAACTTTTAAAATTTTTTCTTAGATTTACTTAAACGAAATAAAATGTCTCACAAGAATATTCAGGAGCTTTTAAAAACTTTAATTTGTAAATAAATTGAAAGAGCAAACAAAATACTATATATATATATATATATATATATATATATATATTCTTCCAGGCTGTTTTTCTGGTTTTATTTTCAGTTATAAATTTGAAAATATGTAAGGAACTAATTCAAATTGATCAGTACATGATGATGATCATTATTTTGATCAGTAAATAATGATAGTAATCTACAATTTTTAAAACATATTCAAGAGACAGCTCAATGAAGAACAGATATAAAATGTAACAAATATGATCAATTAAGTAAAAATTATATATTTTTGTTTTATTTTTCCTTTTGTTTTTATGTGTTCTAAGTACATGTAAATGGAATACTAAGTTTTTCTTACCTGGAAACCAGTAGGTCATTTTTTTCTACATATTAATATGGATTCTTCATAGCTAAGCAAGTTTTATCCTGTGAAATTAATTAACCTGAGTAGGGAAAGAAATCAGTATGTATACTGATATACACCACCAGAGAACATTTGAACTTCCTGTGATAATCATTCCTTAAAATATTTGTACTCTTCCACCCATCTTTTCATCTTCACTTGCTATGGATCTTTATTAACAAGAAGTCTGGGGAGAGGAAAAGGCATTACAGGTTGGAAAAACCATTGAACTTTTCCATGACTACTGATTCTCAATACTTCCTGGTTTCAGAAATCCTATTAACATAATATCCTTTCCATTCTAAGGTGGTGCCACACCTAATATACCTAGTATTGCTGTAGCAAAAAAGTTAATGAGGAACAGATTAGTGAACAAAAAAGAATGATAGATAGGCAGACAGACAGACAGATTAAAAGTAGACGTAGACAGACATAGACATAAAAAAAAATGACATATATTATTATAACTCCAAATCCCAAGAGAATCTTGATTTCAGTCTTCACTGCCAATGACCAGTATGTCAACTTTTTTAGTCAGTAACCTACTAATCCTGCCATGTATCACACTTGTGAATCTTCAAGTAACCTGCCGCTGTTTTGTTTTTTTTTTCCCCCCTCTGAGAATGATAGTTACAATCATGGTCACTGGTTTTTTCAGGGAGACTTAACACAAGCATCCTAGGAGAAAGGAACCTCTCCCCTTAAAGGAAAAGACAGTGTTTCCGGGAGAAATGGACAGAAACCACAAGGAAACTTACTTTGTGGTCCTTGCAACATGAATTGCTCATTTCAAAATGTACACTAACAGTGTTTCAACATTTGATAATTTGTCTTTCGTTAGAAGGGGGAGAAGAAGTTTACGATGATGTCGATGCCTCTGATTACCCTGTTCCATCAGCTGAAACGAGGTAATTAAAACGCTCTCGTTACAATGAAGTAGTGAAAATCAGACTGCTCAAGAAAATCCAACTAGAATCAAGCTCTGACAGGGTGTGGATCTACGGTGTGAGGTCCTATTCGCTCTGTGTTCTCCCTGATCCCAGCTCTAACTCTGGCCAGGTTTGCGAGTGGATGACCCTGATCCTCCTCTTGGGTCTCTCTTCCTCCCTCGCCTTTCCCCTTGCCCTCCCCCTCCCAGAGGTCCCGTTCCTCCTCCCCTGACTATCCTCCTCTCCAGGACTCACTGATGTCTGCATTCATGAGTTCGTTCATGCATTCCTTCATTCATTCATTCCCCGGGAAAATGTTTGAGAGACTGATCACAACTTATCTTTTTCCCCAAAACCATTTTGTCTTGCATCCACTTCTTGATTATATATCAGCCTTCACCCACCTTGTTTAAGCCTCTTCTATCCTCCACAAGATTTTTATCTTTTATGAGGAAGAAGAGGATTTTTTTCTTTAACAGGACTTCTATTATGTCTCCTTTTCACAAAAGCATCAGTTTCTCAAAGGTTCTATTCAAATTTTTTTAAAAAGCTGTGCGTAGTGACATTCTTTGGTTCGCCTAAGGTTTCAATTTAATTTTAGGCTAAAATTGTAAGAAAATCTAAAATCAGTTAATACAAGAGGAGTACCTTTTGAAAACTCTTTTGAAATAGAAAATAACATGGTAGGATTCTTTTGTATAGTTCAATAAATAAGGGAGACGTTCTAATATATACAGTGTACAAAAGCAAACACCTCTCTAGCTTTTCAAGAAAAAAGAAAGGTGAATAAAAAGATTCTGGACTTGATTTGTTGAAGGATGAAAGTAACAAAAGTAGAATACAGTAAGTGATATCTTCCGAGCTGTACTGGTGAAAATGCATAAGTGAACTTGAAGTACTCGTTTGTTATCAGTTGTTCAACTAATTTCACCAAACAAGAGGCACTACCAGAGTTAAAGGAACCGAAGGGAAGATGAGCTGGCATCTGTACATGAACACTGAGCTTGACAGGGGAAGCAAGCAAGAACGACGAAAGGAGAGTCCTTCTCCCTTTTTAGTTCTTCATGAATGGAAAAGCTAACCATCAGTGATATGTTAAGTTTTAATGATCCTCACCATTGGGAAATCACTTCTATCCCTGGCAGTTTTCAATGCACTTTTCTGTTGTATATTCCTGCCGAAATGCCTCTGCATTCCATGAAATAGCTCTGTGGGAACCCAGAGTCACACACTGACTCTATTCTTCAGGCAAAAACGCTTTAACTGATTAAATTTAACGTAATATGTAACTGTTTTCTTACCAGTTGCTGATTTTCAGAGTTTAAAACAGCTTTATGTTCTCTAACATAATGCTCTAGTTTAAAATAAATGTCAAATTCTCTTCAAAGAGAGCTTGTGGGGAATATTTACCTTTCATGTATATTCCAAAGACTTCAGAGTGCTGATTGGGGACTGCAGCCCCTCACCTTTGCCCTGAGGGCCTCAGGACAGGAGATGCTGGGGTCGGGGGTGGAGTGCTGTGCTGACTCACCTCCCAGGGAAGGAACTAAGTTCTAGGATTCAAACATTAAGAATCGGCATTTTAAACAAATCAGTTATAAACAAAACTTCATCTTAGGTCATCTACCTAAAAATTACTGTCACTGTTTAAAATGTTTCATTATTCACACATCTTCTGGTTTTTTAAAATTCCCTTCTGCAGAGATGCATGATGTTTCCCTCACATCCGTATTTAACCCAACCGAATGGCTCTCAACCATGGCTGAACATTCCTGTCGCCAGGGGAGCTTTTAAAATGTGGCAGTGCACGGACCCCGCTTAGCCTAATTAATTAGAATTTAAAATTAACTTAATGTAATCTGGATTGCTAGGAACTGGGTGAGGGCAAGCTATTCTTTAAAAAATAAATAAATAAATAAATAAAAATAAAAGCTTCCCAGGTGACACTGTATGTAGCCAGCTGGAGAGTCACTGCCTTAGGCTTATTAACCTCTTATAACAATTGGCTTTATGCCCACTGGTGTCTATAGCATACCACCCTGGCTCCACTTTAAGTAGATAAGGAAAAACTTACATATAGATATAGATAAACTTTTTAAGCTATGAAAATTCATTGTTTTAAAAGTGTTCTTTTTAAAAACTCCTTTTCTTCTTTTTACTGTGAAAATTGGAGACATTTATTGAACAAGATACAAGAAACATTGTACGGAGGACAATGATGCCTCAGTCTCCCTCAAAGTAGGCATCTTCAGACCTCACACAGCGGCCTCGTCGTATTTTCCTGAATCTCCTCGGCAGTCAGAAATCGCCCGGCACCAATTAACTGGCTTTCCCTGAAAGTAAAATCACCTTTGAAAGGGAAGAGATTGCAGACTGTTGATGAGATTCAGGAAAATACAACGGGGCAGCTGGTGGCAATGGGGAGGACTGTGTGAGGTCCCAAGGTGTCCACTTTGAAGGGGACGAAGGCATCATTGTCCTGGGTACAATGTAAAAGCCTTTTCTATGACATTAACCTATTTATTCGATTACTTAGGAAGGGATGAAAAACATCAGGGGTTCAAGAATAGGCTGAATCAGGCGAAACTGCTGGCACGTGACCATGTTTAAGCTATGCCACAGAGACTTAATATAGCTCGACCTGATAGGTCAGCTCTCACTTCCATTTTAACTCATAATCTGCATTCTCTTGCAGAGCCTCTTCTGCATTAGGAAATACCATCATTTGTTACAGTGACTACAGTGGATTTCTAAGAAAAAGAATTAAAAACAAAATTTAACAAATATTTCATGTTATTAATATAGTTTCTGTTATACATTATTCTTTTTCTATTTTTAAACTAAGTATTATTTTACATGTGTTCTGCCTCCCTAGTCAAGGAGCCAAGGCCAAAACAGAAGATATAGACCTTAAGAAGCTAAAAAAGCAAGAAAAAGAAGAAAAAGACTTCAGGAAAAAATTTAAAGTATGTCATATTAAAATATCTTGCAAAGTTCAAAGTGCTAATAAAAAATTCTATGATTTTTAACTTCTGAAGTGCAGTGCAATTATCAATATCACAGTTATGCATCATAATACATTTATTTTCTATAAAATTTATTTTAGGTTTAAATTTATTCCTATAACAAACTAAGAAAACTCATGTATGCATAATATATGCATATTAATAATCACCTAAATTAAGCCATCCTTTGAACTTTGGTAAGAAAGTAATCTAAAATAGAATGGATAAAACAGATATGATATATATATATATACATATACATATGGATATTATTCAGCCATGAAAAAAGAAGAAACTCCTGCCATTTGAGACAACACGAATGGACCTTGTGGGCATTACACTACGTGAAATAAGCGAGAGAGGAAGACAATTACTGTATGACCTCACTTAAACCTGGAATCTAAAAAAAGCCTAACTCACAGAAACCTAGAGGAGAGTGGGGGTTTACCAGACGCTAGGGTGGCGGGGAAATGTCAGTCAAAGGGCACAAACCTTGAGTTACAAGATGAGCCGGTCTAGAGATCTGATGTACAGCACGGTGAGCGTAGCTGGCAGGACTGTGTTTAGCCAGTGGAAAGTTGCTAGAAGAGTAGATCGTGAGTACTCTCACCACAAAAATGAGATGGCAATTACATGAGGAGATGGAGGTGTCAGCTAAATATAGAGGTAAGAATTTCGACATACACGAGTGTATCAAAATAATAAATGTATGCCTTCAACATTTTTGTTTTTTTAATTTAAAAAATAGATATTAGGTTGGTGATGTTATATGTGATTCCCCCCAAAAAAACCTTTCTTTAGTGTTCTTACATTATCTTTTAAAAACAAGGAACTATTGATATTTATTTAGCAAAGACTGTCTTAATAAACACATCAGTAAATGAATTACTTTAATAACACTCATCAACCAGCACCATATTCTTTATTTCCCCAGTATGATGGAGAAATTAGAGTCCTCTACGCAACCACAGTCGCTCCGTCCTTAACTTCTAAGAAGTGGGGGAACAGAGATCTGCAGGTGAAGCCTGGCGAATCTCTCGAAGTCATACAGGTCACAGATGACACAAAAGTTCTCTGCAGGAACGATGAGGGAAAATGTAAGTCACTGCTTGCTCTACATCAGCGATGTTCAACCTTTTTCATCTCATGGCACACCTGAACTAATTACTAAAATTCTGCGGCCCACCAAAAAATGTTATGTTTTTTTGCTGATCTGACAAAAAAGACATAATTTTGATTGTTTTACAAAAAAATTAAGAATAGTAATTACCTACCTTTTTTTGCTACCAAGTGACTTTTTAAAAAATCAGGTATATATAAAGATTTCTGGTACCAAGAATTAACCAATCAGATGCAAACTTGTTATGCGACAGGACCAATAAGATGCAACTCCATTATATGACCTATACATTTATGGTTCAAGACAGAGCATTCACACCAGACAGCTGTTGTTGTGTTGGCTATTGTCATTTTTGTTTTTTTGACAATTTAAAGCAAAATAGGTCAGTGCCCCTGACTAAATAGGCATTGCATGTTTTAAAAATTCTTGCAGCACTCTGGTTGAAAATTGGCGCTCTGCGTAGATATAGCCCTCCAGAACTTAACAACCACACAAGGTTCCGTGATCGCTGCTGTTTTCATGAACTCTTTGTTCTATGCTTTGTGCATTACGGAAAACATTAAGAAATCTTGCTGCGTGTCAAGCAATGTATTTGATTTTCATCTCTTTTCATTTCCCACCTGCTATCCCTCGCACTGCAGAGCCAAATTGGTGCTTCTCAGAAATGAGGTCCCACAGACACCCAGCATCAGGAGGCCCTTGGGGGTGCACTGAAACTGAAGTTGCCTGGGCCCACCTCTGGCTTCCTGAGTTGTGAGCTCTGTGGGGTCAGGTGGCATCTGGGGTTGTAACTCATCCCCGGCTTATTCTTGTGTGGACTAATGTGAGAATCACAGTGCGAAAGTAGTGAGTGGCACCAGCTCTGGCCTGGTTTTGGAGTTTATAACATATGTCATGTCACACCTAGAATTTCCAGTTTTCCTGCTGTGCAAATTCTCTTGTTTTCATTTCCTATTTGGACGCATGTAATATGACATACAATGAAAAGACAGCTCCTGTCTTCTTTGACTCTGTCAGCTATTAAAGCAGACAGATGGAAATGTGTTTTGTGAAATTTTTATAAGGAAGCTTATTTCATTTAAAGTCGAGGAAAGAGTAAATTCGAACTTTGCTGCCCTGTATTCAAAATGGGATAGCCAGCCCGCATGGCTGCCCCTCATCAGCTAGGTTAGTCTGCAGAGGAAACGTGGACTCCACGTCAAATTTTAAACACGGGAAGATGACTCAGGGACACAAGCTTTAAGAACAAAACACAGCCCTGGCTGGTGTGGCTCAGTGGATTGAGTGCCAGCCTGCAAATCAAAGGGTTCGACTCCCAGTCAGGGCACACGCCTGGGTTGCAGGCCAGGTCCCCTAGTAGGGGGCGTGCAAGAGGCAACCACACATGGGTGTTTCTCTCCCCTTCTCTCTCCTTCCCTTCCCCTCTCTCTGAAAATAAGTAAATAAAATCTTTAAAAATAATAATAAACTAAAAAAAGAGCAAGCTATGTGTGTTACTAATGCATTAAAAAAGAACAAAACACAGTGATGAGGGTGAGACAAATGGATCTAAAGTTATCTTGGACAAGGTGTGGTTGGCTTTGATAAGGAGAGAATGGAATGTGGGTACAAAGGATAAAAGCAGGCAGAGTGTGGTATTCAGATCTGAAGCCTGACCGGAGATAAAATGTCAACAGAGCTCCAGGAAACAAAGAAAACCCCCTTTCAGACCGGCATTTGCACAGGTGTACCCCTTTCTGATCCAGCCTCATCCTCATCAACTCTTTCCCGTGTGCAAATGACACCCCAGACTTACAAACTACTTACTTGTCATTTCCTCAACAAATTATGCTATTTCATCCTTCTACACTATTTTATTCTCCTTGGAATGCCCATGATTGTCTATTTAAAACAACACAGTTGTCATTTGACACGTCCAATTGGAAACACGTCCACTCTCTACTCCCCAGCCACCCCACCACAACTAATATCTCCCTTGCTCCACCATGCTACTATTGATACTTTTGTTGCTGTAATTGCCTTATTGTTTCACCAACCTGTTATTAGACTCTGAGAGTAGCTTCAGTGAACTGTTCTCAACATTGTTATGCCAACACATTGTACAGTGCCTGGCACCTTGCTTAGGGCTTGCTGAATTGCATTTGACAATTTGGAGACTGCAGCCAGAGAACCAGATAAAAGTCTGGCACACAAACACTCACAGGAAAATGTCTTTTGAATAGTTGAGCTGGTTAGAAAACAGAAGTCCTGTGTCTGAGCCTTAGTAATGCGGTTCACTTGTCGCATGTCATTTGGGAGCCTCTAAACCTTTCAGTTCCTTATTTCTGCATCTTGTGATTAGCAGCAAAGGCATTTGCAATCCAACACCATGGTGACCCTAACATTTTCCTTACTCTCCCTTCTTTAATCTGTCAAAGGAAAGAAAGCATCACTTACTCAAACCTAAGGTTGATAACAATAGAAACTAGAGGCTAAAGCATGAACAGTAATCCCTTCCCATCGTGGATTGGAGCACAAGCCACTTTCGCAGGCGGTAATCCCATCTGATCAGGTCTCATGCACTGACTTGTGTGCGCTATTGCAGAGGCGTGGAGATGTGCAGTAGATATTTCTGGCACAGTCCCAGATATTTAGAATTTCTCCCTAGTATTGGTGTCTATCCCACAATTCAATGTCTCATAAGCTGTGAGTTTTCCCACCTCTTGTCACTGGAGAAATAATTTCTACAAAAGTATGCAATGATACATGAACTGAGTTATTCGTGGCTAAAAATGTCCTCCATTTCTTTGGAGCATCAGAGAAAGGGGAATTTCAAAGGTCCTTTAAGTTTACCCAAATCCAGCTGATCATTTCTTTGCTTAAGTAATTTTGTTTCCAGTTTGAAAACAACACATCCCCACTGAAGAAAATATTTTAAATTCAGAACTTTGAGAAGTCACCCTGATTTGAAGCCTCAGAAATTAGAGAGGGAGAGACTGAGAGAGATGGAGAGGGAGAGGGAGAGAGAAATTTTATAAAACTAGGATACTATAACAATTTATATTCAGTATTATATACTGCATATTCTTTTTATTACATTATGAGCATTTTTCCTTGAAATTGGACATTGTTCTACTTGCCTGGGCTAATCTATGGAATATGATTTCATTGTTTTTAAACTGCATGAGACCAAATTGAGTAAATTTAATTTTATATCTGGACTTGCTCACAACAAGTGAAATAATGAGGAAATAATAAAAGTTGTCATTTTTATCAAGTAAAAAATGGGAAGTACTAGAATGCAGATATTGTGCGTTTCTGAAAGATGGCATTCTATTTCCTTAGTGATTCCGTGCTCACAACGCCCCTCTGCAAAGGGAGCCGTCAGTCCTAGGACTCGCAGCTGCACTGCAGCGAGCAAATGTTCAGTGAAGACAGTACCCAGCACATATTGGGGGTGGGTGTTACTTTCTTAACTAGCTCTACCCCACCACATATTTCAAAACATTTGTTTCGAGCCACTGTGTTCTGCTCTATGAATGTGAGGATTCCAAATAACCCTTTCATATTATTGTCAGAATCTCTGCCCAAACCCGCCATATCACGGGGCTCACTAGACATGGCAGTCATTCTCTGTGAGATAGGGCCATAAGGTGGTTTTTTTAATTAATTTCATTAGTTTGTACTTTTCATTATCATTCCCTTATGATGGGTGCACGTGGAACATGTGAGCAAAGAGAGCACTTTTCTACGGCAAAGGAAGTATAGTTTCTAGAAACTATAATGGAGAGATTATATTATATTATATAAAAATTCATGGCAAGTCACTTGTGTTGACGCTGTCATGATTCATGCTTTCCACAGAATGAAGTTGCAGCAGAGGGTTTTAAACGCACTACATGGCAAAAACTGTGCTGTATGGAAAGTCACTTGCCCTGTAAAGATGCTATTCAATAGTCATTTTATAGCTAAGGAGCCCCAATTTTTGCATCATTTTAGGGAACTAAATACTGCAGTACAGTGCCGTCCCATGCTTCATCTCCTTGCTACATTTTTCTTTAAAAGATTCGCAATCACTGGTATTTATGTACCAAACACACAAGAGCGATAAAAATGGAGCGTTCAACAGAAGAGAAAGCCAACTCTTGAACAGTCAAAACATAGGAGGAAATGTAAGAGGGCTTTGAGAATCTAAGAGAATGTGTCTTTATGATTTATTTTGTGAAGTTAGACAATTAAGACATACATTAAAAGTTACTAACTTTGGCATGCAAAGGTCTGTTTTAGTGCTTACTTACAGATAGTGTTTTATCCAGGTCTACCCAATTTTTGCATAATTGAGTTTTAAAAAGTAGTTTACCTAACAGCACAGGAAAATAAAAACCTTTGACATCCAAAATCATGATTATATTCTCTTTATTTTTGTTACTCTTAATCTTTCAAAGAGGTGTTCTTTTTTAAAGATTTTATTTATTCATTTAGAGAGAGTGGAAGGGAGGGAGAAAGAGAGGGTAAGAAACAACGTGTGGTTGCCTCTCACATGGCCCCCCCAAAGGGGCCCTTGGCCTGCAACCCAGGCATGTGTCCTGACTGGGAATCGAACTGGTGACCCTTTGGTTCACAACCTGAGCTCAGTCCATTCCAAAGAGTTTTTAAACCAGAAATATGGTTGATGCCAGAATACTTCCAGTCTCTTACAACACTTTATAATTTCTTATATATTTCTCTAATTTTCTGCCTTTTAATTTTAGTTCAGAGAGACTAGAGAGCCCCAACAATCTCAATGAGATTGATGTACTTGCTAAAAGCTTCAGTTCATATGTGTAGTTATTTTTAAATTTTTAACTTGAACATGAATGTATCATAGAAACACAGTTGTATTGTTTTACTTTCCAATTTTTAAGAGAAAATTCAAAATGAAACTAAAACCACAAATTTTAACTAAAAACAAGTTTGGGCCTATTACTGTCTATAGAGAACTGCTCATGTTTTATTTGGGCCCCAGGCAGAAGTGCAGGGAAAGACAGATGTCAGTCATTAAAACCTGACACAAAATCCCCATTTATTCTAACACCTTGTGATCTGCACCCATTTTCTCATTTGAGAGACACACGTATAATTATGTTAAGTTATGATATATACCTTAATTGTTTCAAGTCATTAACATGAAATGAATGAAAGAACTGTGATATCAAAGACTATCCCAGGATGATGAGTATTAATTTTAGATGTTCTTGCATTAATAATTTCTGCTACTTTTGCTTTGACTGAAGTAAAAAAGAAGGTATACGATGGTCTAATTCTTCATACTTGTAATAAAATAGTACTTTACTGTGCTTTTATCATTTTGAAACATGCTTCATTTACTTCCATACTACAGGAATTCAAAGAAAACCTTGATTCTTTCTTTTTCCAGTATTATTCTTATAAACAGTTTTTATCTGAAGGTGGTGAATTTCTGGATAAAATATTTTGGTGAAGTTTTTTGATGCTGGAATATTTCAAGGGAAAGTTCATTGTCTTAAGTTTTAATCTACAGTTTTAGTTGTATGATTGTAACATTTTAAAAATATGTTTTTACATGTTAAATCAATAATAACATGATATCAAGGTGTTTAAGTAAGTTCACTACCACTTGTATAAATCTCCACGTAGGAGCTTCCTGCTTTGCAATTTTTACATATTTGCTCTGATTTAGAGCCCAAACTATATGTCAAGTAGATCAAGACCCATAGTTGACTCAGTGAAAGACGTGGTGCAGAGGCTGTATTGGCAAGGCAATAAATGGTACTGACACCCCGAATACAAGAGAGTTCAGGCAGTAACACAAAAATGAATCATTTGAAAGGTTAGTGATAATTAGATGTCAGCAGACAGTTCCTGAACAAAATGGTCCATGTGTTTTCTAAGAGCATTTTACACTGTAGGGGGGCAAACATAAGGTGCTCAAAAATATTTTTTGCTTTCTTGTATAAAATATGTCTATTTCCTACTTACTCAGAGAGTTACCAGAATCCCTTGTCTGTGTTCTTCTGTAATGATTTGTCTGAGAACAGATGAAAATGCCACTATTGAGACTGTCAAATGGCACAAGCAGTAGAGGAAGACCTTCCACACCACGCATCGCAGATCTGTGTTGAGACCGTCAGAATGCGTGCTCCCCCAAGCAGCCCCGGGAGAGCTGGCGTCCAAAAGCAGGCCCGGTTCTGCCCACTATTATAATATTCGACATGTGAAGTCTTCGATGGGGTGGTATTTAAAATACCTACTTATGAACTACTTTCGTAATTACAGAAACTATGCTTACTAAATTCTTCCTCAAATGGGTCACATGAGTGTCACCTTAAAAATAGATTAAAATTTCAAAGAACCTTATACTTCAACCTGCAGTAGTTTAGAGAAGTAAAATCACTTTTTTTTTATTCATAGGGGAAAGGAGGAAGCATTGTAAATGGAGGACAGACAGACGTAGGAGAGAAAGAGAAAAGTTAGAGAAGAAGAAAAGAGAGAAAAGTAGACACAAGAAAAATGGGTCATATTTGAAAACAGATACAATTATTCAATATATTATGTTACATTAAAGGAAATAGTAAAGATTTTTCAAGTCTGTCCTACTAATAAAATTCATGTCCTTTTTCTTTCATAGATGGTTATGTTCTTCGGAGTAACTTGGTGGACAAGTAAGCCCTTTTTCTTTTCCTATTATATTTGTAAAAAAAATTATGCTTTGCTTTAGGAAAGATTCTTAATATCGTTTAAATAATATGGTCTACTGAACTATCATACATTTTAAAACAATATACTATACTAATGTCATATGAATGTCAGTACCCATAATAAAGTTAAGGGTTTCATGAAGCATCACTTTAAATAGACAAGAAACCCTTCCCATTCATTATTCTACAGTTCATAGTTTTATGTATTCACTGGAGACACATTGCAAACACGGGAGACAGGTCAAAGCCACTAACACGTTCATCAATACTCTGTATTTCACTTCCTGATTAATGCAGTTGGTTGAATTGAATAATCAAGGACCAATTACTGTCGGCACAGAAGGTGTCAGTGTCACCTATTAACAGTTCATAGTCTGGCCCTTAACTGGAGGACTTTTCTTTACTCATACCAGACATAGTAGAGCATTAAGTTGTCTTTTGGGAAGCATGCCAGAATTGAGATAGTAGTCAATGATTCTTCTATTCTTATGAATGAGATGTTGTCACAGTCTGGTAGTAGTGTGCTATTAGAGTCCCCCCAAACATTATGAGATTCTGTTCCTAGTAAACTGATGCAAGGAAAGAACTCCATTATATTATCAGTTATGCCACATTCCGATACAAAGATTTACAGAATTCAGCCTCGAAATAATCAAGGAGGATTCACAAACTGTGTCCATAAACAACCCAACACCAGCAGAAAGAGACAAATCAGGGTTAAGGGCTCTGTCTGTAAACCAGAATAGAGGCGAAAGAAAAATATTTGTAATACTTTTATTTTCTTCAGAGCATTAATCACGGTGCTAGCCATGGGACTTCTCAGTAGGCTTTATTCTATGAAAGATAGAAATGTCAAAGAAAAAAATGTATGGTAAATAACAGGCTGACATCTTCCCCAGTGAATATGAAGGATGATTGAGAAGGAATTTAGAAAGTGTGCTCTGTAAGTAATTGTTGGCTTACCACCTACTAAAGTGAACACTTACAATTCTTTTGAATGAATAATAAGAAAATCTGTGCTCTTCGCATTTGTATCAGATTTCCATTAGCCAAAGCCTCCCTCCATCTCAGAGAAAGGGTCCAAACAGAAGACAGGGAACTCAGAGAATCTGCCACAGTTGGCAGCGGTCCAAGGGCCTGTGGCTGCTCCGTGGCAAAAGCACAGAGCTAGTACAGGAACCAAATGCGGTCTGGTCTAAGTGACAAAGTCACCTTGCATTTCTGAGCTTTGAAACTGCGCCCTGCGTTTCAAGGCTATATTAATATTTGTAATACTCTCTATGTTTACATGTATATCATTTCCTCCTCCATTAGATTATAAGCTTCTTGAAATCAAAGCTTGTGTCTTACTCATATTTATACCTCTTGGAACTTAGAAGGCACTCAGTCTAACAGAATAGACTATTTCACAAAGATTCAGGGCCAGGCAAAACCTAAAATATGTAAAAATAACCAGAACTATTATTACGGATGCTGCCTATCACCGTAAATACTTTTAGAATTATGTAACATAGGAATCACCATAGTAACTATATCTTGGCTACTTATTTTATAACTAATATGTATATGTTTTATAATTAATATTTGTAAATTATACCTAGAAACATGCAAAAATGATACATCCATTTCCTATATCAAATATTATTGTATTTCACTTAACATTTGAAATACAAGCAAAAGTATAAATCTGGCATTAGCAGGTGTAATGAATGCATCAACAATTTTTTGTTAGAACATCCATAGGTTCTAATGCTCTAGCATTTGCCAGTTCGTTTAGTTCAACAAAGACACTTCTCACCAAGCTCCGCCGTGTGCTAGGCTCACTGCTGGGTCTGGAGAAGAGCGAGGCGTGGTCTGTGCTCTTGAGGCATGTTTCCGTTATCCAATGTGTCTGACAATCAGAAATAAATTGTGGGGGGTTTTTAAAAATAACGAAACAAAGGGTTAGATGAAGCCAATGAAAGAAGATGCAGATGAAAATGAAATTTCTTCCCACTTATAAATGCACAGTAACTTCTCACCCTTAAATGCCTGTGTCATATAAAATCCTATATTAACCTTTTATTCTAAATATTGCTTCAATGTCAAAAGGATACTTTCTTTAAAATAAAATGTATTTTCTACCCTTACAGTGATGGAGAAATCTATGACGACATTGCTGACGGTGAGTCCCCCGTGGCACTGGCCGCAGAGAACAGGAACAGTGGATTTACTGTTCCTACAAATACTAAAAATAGCTTGCTGGATTAATTAGAACCTTCCAATCTGATCAGAATTTGAATGACTTAAAAATGTTAGAAAAGCCCTGGCTGGTGTAGCTCAGTGGATTGAGTGCGGGCCTGCGAACCGAAGGATCGAGGTTCGATTCCCAGTCAGGGCACATGCCTGGGTTGCCAGGCCAGTTCCTGGCAGGGGACATACAAGAGGCAACCGCACATTGATGTTTCTCTCCCTCTCTCCTTCTCTTCCCCTCTAAAGATAAATAAAAATAAAATCTAAAAGAAAAAAAAATATTAAAAAAAAAAAAGAAGTCTTCCTAAAAAAAAAAAAAAAATGTTAGAAAAGGTATATGTGCTCATATAATGAAAAAAATTATTTTTACACATGACTGGAAATCAGGGAAGAATCTCATTTATTTTCTTTGAAAATAGGCATAGGAAAATAGTTGGTGAATTTTTATTATACTATGAACCCACATCTTTGACCAACTGCTTTCCCACAAAAAACATGTATTTGGTACTTATTTCATAACCTACAAAATTAATATTCCCCAAGCATTATCTATTCCTAAATTATGATACAAAAAATTAATCTCAACTGACATGAAGCACAATGTTAGTCATTTGCCTTTGGTCTCCTTTTAAATTACTTCTTACTGCCATTTAACATTTTCAGCCGCACTCATGAAGACTTCTACAAAGTACATTTAATTCAGTGCCAAATAAAATAAAATAACCCTGAGTCTCATTTTGATAGAGAATAAATTTGTCCATAAACTTTATTGGAATTGAATACTGAGCAATGGCTAAATAAGTGATGACCTTCTACTTTTCAAAATCCTAAACCAGGAGCATCCGAATCAATCATATTTCCAGCTTTGGAATACTCACAGGGTATGTTTTGCATGACATTATTTAAATTTGTGGGTTTTTTTCTTTCAGGTTGCATCTATGACAATGACTAACCCTCAGCTTTGGTCATCTGATACCTACTCGAAGTCTGGGTTTGAATTGGCCTATGTTATTGGTTATCACAGAAAATGAATGCACAAAACTACTTATCATTTGTTATAAAGTTATGATTATCTTGATAAAGTTTTGACATTGTGGACTTAGAAAATGATCTCTCTGCTTAATCAACATCTGGGAAGACTGTATCATGAAATGTAGGAATTATCAAATATTTAAACATTCCATTTCTGCCTCAGCTATACTTACAAAGATGCTTCTTATAGGCCATCAATAGCAACCCCCATCCCCAAAAACATTATTTGGGAAGAAATGACTGTGTTGTCTAAAGAAATATAAAGAAGGACCATAAAGAAATATAAAAGAGGAAATTTTAAAACATCTGCAAGTAGAAAACTATTGTTTACACCCCTAATTTTGACCGTCTCTTCTCTCTAGCTGGTGGGTTAAATGTTTTCCGAAATTATACTAGTAGCAGAAATTTTGTATAAAGTTTGTCCCTATTTGTTAATTGTGAATATGTGTTAATTATTTCATAAGAATGTATGCATTTGGGTATGCACGCCTAAGATTAAAACTAAAGAAGAATATGAAGTAAGTTTTCTTTTTGCAGATTCATACGCTAACAGGGTAATTCTGTATTCTGTTTGAAGTTCTGTTGTAACCGGAGTAGAAATGAAGGTGGATTATCCTAAAATTATGCAGAATGAAATTTGGGCTTCGAAATTACCCTTTTATGGCGCTTCTTTACTACGAAGACTTTTTTTAGTTTTTGTGTTTGTTTTTGTTTTTGTTTTTCAATGACCTCTGTGGACCTCTTTTAAAAGCCACTTTACTGGAAAGTTGTTCAGCAGAGGGGGTGCAAATCAGTACATCCCAGTGTTTGTGCTGGGGTGTTCCCCTTGACACACTCTCTTCCCAAAGCAGCCCAAAAACAAAACGTGAAACAAAAGCATTGGGGCCCCAAATGCTAAGAACACTAAGTACCATGCTACAGAGTACAAAATCCTGACACTCAAGAAAATTGTTTCTGAAGAGTGACCTCAAGGAATTGAAATAATTTCAAATGGTCGTAAAGGACCTCAAAGCCTTTGCATGGGTAAAGTGGAACTTCCATTAGATACACTGAAATTGGAAAATAGATCAACTTCTTTTGCTCAGTTTATAGATTCTGGAAGAGTGAAGCCCCCAGAACAGAAGCCACTGACCTCAAAGATCCCCGCCAATTTTGAAATACTTTGATGTCTACTTTCTGATAGGGACATCAGTCTATGCTCACATGATGAATTTAACACCAGATAAAAATCACATAGTTCAGAGTGTTTTTTGTTGAATTTGATAACAAATTTATATAATGTACTAACAGTATATTTCCAGTTATTTTTTTCTGATTGATTGAGAACAGAATAAATTCAATAGAGTATCAGTTTTTAAAATTCCAAATTAAGTCAAGGGAATATTTTAGAGTTTGGATTTATACAACCAAGAAATAGACACACGCAACTATGAAAGATTTATGTAATAAACAACCATCTTAATGTAGAATAAATATTTGAAGTATTAATTTTAATATACTAAATGTTATTTCTATTACAGTCTTATGTATGGAATTTGTCATGTGAGAAGAGCCACAAATAAATCAGACCTTCAGCCTTTCTCTCCCATAACTTGAAGCCACATGTGAGCTCTTCTTACCTTTTTGCTTCAGCCTCAGAGGAGGGGTTACCACCTGCTCAAGACCAAACCTTCCATCAGGGCTCCTGATAATTTGGCTCATTTCATGGCAGACATTGAGATAACCAAGTGCAACTTCCTTTAACTTCCAACAGTGTTCAATCCTTACCGCTTATCCAAACACTAGTGTAGAGAATAAGATGTCACTTCTCAGATTCAAAGCCATGACCTTTATCCCATTTCTTCCTCTCGCCTGCTCTTGAGTTTTCTTGCTCCGCAATTAATTTACTCTCTTTCCCCTTCTTAATCTCTCTCTCTCTTTATCTCTTTCTCTCTCTCTCAGCCCCCCATGTACACACACCCTCTCAATCCATCTTTTCTTCCTTCCTCTTCTTTTTCGTTAACTTCTCCCATTGTGCAGTTTCCCTCATCTAGGCCTACAGATACATTGAAGTCTTTCCCTTTCAAAAACAGCAGGAAACCTTTCCTTAAATCCAAATACCTCTCTAACTACAGCCCATTTCTATCTTCCTTTTCTCATCCGATTGTCTCAAAATTGTAGGGAATGTGCGTTGCAGACCCCTGATGATGGGGAGCTTAACTAACCAAAGACCCCAGCTTCTGCCCCCTGAAATCCATTGCCAATTGTGCCCACACCATGCCCCCCCACACACACCCTGCTGCAGACCAGCGGCTGTGTAGCCAATGCCTGGGCCTGCCTGGCCTCTTCCTGAAAGGTCCTGAAGCACTCAGGTGGCGATTTTGGTTTGAGGACCACCCAACAGCCTTGCTAAACCCTCCTTACCCTGCACAGCACTCTGAGACACTTCCACCCAACTGTCCCTCCTCCCTTCACTGGGGTCAGCCTGGCATTGTTCCCTGATGGTTCCTCAGCCCTCCCCAGCTTTCTCTCCATTTCCTCTCACACATGTACTTGGCTCAGGAAAAAAAAAAAAATAATGCATTTTCACCTCACATTGGTGTCTGCTTTCCAGAGTATCTGCACTAAATATAGCACAGCTAAGAGTTTGTCAAAATATATATCTTCCTCCTCAGGTCAACTGGATCAGAATCTCTGAGAAAAGACATTTTTAATCAATTTTTAATTCACTCTAATACGAATGTAATGTTCAGCCAGCCAGATGAGAACCTCAGGAGCAAACGCTGCTCTTCAGAGATCTCTCCCTCTGGGCCCAAATGGCCCACCATTTGGCTCCCGCCTCTCTCATGCCCACACTGGGCCACCTGGGAAGGGCACGACCCTGCGCCAGACGACTGAAGCTGAGACAGACCCTGAAGGAGCAGACAGCTGACGGGGGCCAGCTGCAGGCAGAAATTCACCCCTTCCTTGAACGGGGTCTGGCAGCCCACGTGCACAGGTGAAAGGGCAGCTTAGAACACGGAGGCAGCCCTGAGGGACACCTCTTTCTAGGAACTGCACCCTGAAACGTAGAAACATGGTGTAAGTGGTAGTCAGGTAGGACAATTTAAAAGGTTTTTTTAAAAATTTGTTTTGAGGAATGGTTTGTCTTCTAAGACAGAGAAGACGTAAGTTTATTCAAAAGCTAATGAGAAGGATCTAGTGGAGAGGAAAGATGAAAACATAAGAAAGACGAGGGACAATCAAAGATCTAAATTTCTTGAAAAGATAGATATCCAATTTTTCTTAATAATTTATTTCTTATTCCATCTGTGAAATGCTAAGCATTGTACTGGACAGACACATCATAAGGACTCAAATATCACCACTTACTATCTTTATTAATATTACTATGATTACTACTAATTTTGAAATGCTTGCTGATGCTGGCTCTACTGTCACAATTGTGCTGTGTGTTTAAAGGTTCCTTTTAGTGACTGTGCACAGCATTTCTTGACTCCTGCTTCCAATTATCAGCTAAGTTCTGTCTCCTCAAACAAGCTCTCAACTTTGCTAACAGACTCAGAATTTTCATCTATATAACATGAAAGTACCTACTTGACAGGGTTGTACATAGTCCAGCATTTAGAGCATCGTCTGACACATAGTCCTATTGTCACCCTGCTTGCTAGTTGGCTGTTGTACACTTTGAATGTGTCGGTGCCATGGAATCCTATCGAGATGAGCATAATTTCAATGGCAGTAAACTGGCGCTGAGTCCCAGTTATTTGCCAGCTGATATTTGAGAGTGATATAGAAACACTGAAGGTTAAACACAATAAAAATGTTTGAATAATAAGTGTAATGGCCGTGCCAGGTCCAGGTTCTACATTTGAGTGTGAAGTCCCAGCATGCCACCGCATTTTGCACTCGGTATTTCCTGCACCTACACCGCAGGAAGATCCATGGGCATAGATACAGATGTAGATATATTGAGAGAGATACACCAAGTATATTTTATTTACATATTAAACACACAGTAATATTTTTACAAGAAAAAATGTGGTGTATATTTTATATATATATAATACATAAATACTTATGCACACTTTCACAGTTTTTCTCGAAGAATTTGGTCTTCTCTTTTTCTCTTTTTTTTCTGGCTCCCTTTGGTGAGAGACGTTGGTGGAGAAATGGTTCTTTCCTACAAGAAACACCATAATGTCAGCATGATGATAAGCGGTAAGGGGCAAGTGATGGTAGCTTTGGGGTGGGGCTGTGGCAAACAGTAGAATATAAGCTCTGTGTGCAAGACTGAGTGGCTAATGGGGCTGGCCACTTTTGGTTTGGCCCCCAGATCCCTCTCTCCGACCTTCTCTGTTCTGCTCTGTGCCCCCAAGACCGGCCTTTATGGACTGCTTCAAGAGGCCCCCTTGTCTTGGAGCTTCCGGTCTCTTTTTGCCAATCAGGAGCACTAGCAAGCAATCAGAGGGACAGGAGAGTGAGGTTTGGACATTTATTCTTCCAGCTTCCTCCATGAGGTCCCATCACAAGTGGCTGTGTCCTTCATCCAAGGTCACAGCTCTGTCAGACAGGCTTCTTCACCTTGTGCTGACTCTGGGTTCCAGGTCTTCTCCTTCTCCCTGTTCCTTCTGGATTTGCAACCAGCCCCTGAGGTGACCGGTTGCAGGGGACGGCCCTTCACTATGCACTTTCTCTACACACCACTCGTACATTCGCAAACAATTCTCAGGCTTTCCACCTTGAGCTTCCCATTCGTTTCCTGTCTGTGCCTTAGCATTAATATGACTTAACTCTGATGGACTGTGAGTCCAGTATTGATAGTCTTCAGTTTCCAAAAGAAGCTGATTATCAAGGTCTATACATATAAAATTTCTACTATTTTTCCAGTTGACTCAATTTTTCTGAAATGATCTAGGCAGGCCAAACGAATTATCCCTGTAGGCCTGATTTGACTCATGCAGTGAGTCTGCAACACTGGCCATTTACAATGGGAAATTAGTCAGATGAAGCACACGTTATTCTGCAACCATCCGACCTGCCAGTAATGAGTCTCTGTGGGGGTGAGTGATGGAAAAATTTACTTAGTGCTATGCCACCCAGATCCCATTTCTGTTAGTAGCACCAAATGCCACTGAAAGGTCTACTAGGAATGCAATCATAAAACCAATGCCGTTGCCCACAAATTCCTCAGCACCTGATACATTGCAAATGCCATGGCCTGAAACAGAACAGAAAGTCAAAGTCAGATTGTGGTTTGGCCCTTGCCCAAATGAGAATGATACTCAATAGCTAATGCATACGCTGTTTGTGGTCATGTCTTTATTAGCAAACGAGAGCAAAGAAATGCCTTCTAAGACCACCAATGTCGAGCCTTTCATCTCAATTCTTGGGAAAAGATCTTTGAAACATTGTGATGTCGTTCAAAAACTTCAAGTTGACAGAGAGTTTTATTCAGGCTTGTAAACGATCTCTTTCCCTTCCAATGCATGATCTAACAGCAGGTAATGGAGACCGAAGCGTGACTCTCTATCGTGTTTCTAGCAGCAGTACTGAAGTGTTTAAGTTATGATGGAATTTAGGTTATTGTATTTGAGCTAATATGGTATGCTCAGAGCTCCTACTGGGATGGTAGGAGCTATGTTAAGAAAAGCATTAAAATGCTGTTGCCACCCACATATCTCAGAGGACCAGAATAGTTGGTTGGTTTCTCTTCTTTCATAGGTACAGATCTAAGAGACGTCTACCAAGCTATGATGGTTACTAACCTCTGAGAACTAAATAAATGTACAGGACTACAAACCAAAACCACAAAGTATTCAGAGACATGTAAAAGTTTTTTAGGCATTCATCTAGAGAGAAACAACACAGACATCACCATTCTTCCTAAGACAACGGTCAAAGTAAACATACTAAGAAGGTTTCTTAGGTTGAGTTCCTAAAAGTAGAGCTTGAGACTGGAATCCTTGGGTGAGGGATTTGTTGAGAGGCTTGCCCAGGGCACCCCTGTAAGGAATGAGGAAGCAGGGTGGCTCAGGGAAAGCAGTTGGCAAAGATGTGGGTCCAGCTGCAGCCCAAGGTCAACCTCATTGCAGAGGGAACACTGAAACAGGAATGGCTCCACTGAGTCATAGCACACTAAGGTGAGGGGGCTGGGCTGTACCCCTCCCCTCCTCCAGGCAGTCGTTGGCTGCCAGAGGCTTCCTCCTCCTCCAACCCCAATCTCCTCTGCTGGGCGTATCTGAGCATCACCACCCCTTTGGTCTGAGAACAATTCTCTGAAGTAAGGCGCAACTGTGGGCTCTAGCAGCCAATTCTTACAGCAGCTGAGGGATCAGTGCACCTGCCAGTGAGTTAACAGGGACGGATCAGAAGTGAATTTCCTGCAGAAATAGTGCTTCTCACTTCAAAGAAGAGATATAATATTATATGAACCCAACCCTAAAGCTGGCCCTCCTCACATCATAGGGGCTTGTCCTGGACTGTCGGGGTCCTGTCAGCATCTTGCATCATTTCAGCTGCAACATTACCTAGGTATTCAAATTTATACGGGGCATGTAAGTTGAGAGGCAGCTGAAAGGTAAGTGTTCACTAAAAGCCTGTTTATTGTTAGTTTATGTCTCTTACTCATTTACTCAAATGGTAAAAAAAAAAAAAAAAAAAAAAAAAAATCCAGTCTCAGGATTTAAGTCAATGCCATATAAATGCTGCATCATCCCGTCATCTTCACCATCCACTGGCTTTGTCTGAAGGCTAACTGTGTACTCAACACTGTGCTAGGTGTTTACAGGCTGTGTATCATGTAAATCTATGCCAATCCTACAAGTCAAGTCATCTTACTATGAATAAAGGAGGCTTAGAGACCATGTATGCTTTGCCCAAGTTCCATGGCCAATATTAGGCTTATACTCCATGTCCAAGATCTTAATCATTGGGCTATCTTGCTTTCCATGGGTATATGATACACATTGCTCCCGAATCTTTCGGAATAACTTAAACAAGAAACAAACAGAAGCAATGAAAAATATCAATGAGACACAAAGAAGCCAGAAAGTAGGAAAACTGTTGGTTCCTTTTCCATTACGACACAGATGACAATCAAATGTTACTGTTGAATAAGGTAAGGAGCCCAGCTTCATGAGAAGGAGTTACGAGACTAAAAAAATCAATTTAATTAAGGTTAGGTAAATTAAAGAATATGAGCTGTAAAGTCTGCAGGAACTTCAGAAAAAAACGATGGCAATGTATTATAATTGTCTCTTTAGCAAACATACCGGAACCTACATATTCGGAGTAGCATTGTCCCCTTCAAAGTGGTCAGTGGTAGGGATCTATTGCAGAGGTTTATATAAGGCTAAGATTTATTATGCCAAAAGGAAAGATTTGGCCTTCAAGTCTCACTTTAGAACTTAAAAAAATATTTTGATAACTTTGTTATCAAAATATAACAAATATTTATTCTTTGAAAGTGGGTTTGATTTTTACAAACCAGCTAAAACTACTGGAACCTCACCTGGCATGCAAGGTGGGTGAACAGGCAGGGCACATACAATTCTGTGACCTGACCGTATGTTAGTGACAGATTCGTGTTCATCATCAATTGCCTCTAAGCTTTCTTAGTATCTAAAGATCGATTTCATTGGACATTTAATTTTTTAAGTTCATAAGTGATAGTATAACAGTTTTCCATCTCTCTCTCCATCACCCTTTAAAAATGAATTTATTATTAAATAAAATATAAATAAATTTAAAGTTCCCTGTGTACTTCACTTTATTCCGTCCTTCCCTCCTTCTCAAATGAGATCGGGCCTACGCAGGATGGTATGGCTGAAGACCCTTCCCTCCTTCTCAAAGAACACAAGTACCTGCTTTTGGTGTTTATCACTTCCATGCATTTCTGTTATACTTTCATTACGTATGTATGTATCTCAAAATTTTTCAAGGACTATTCCTTACTCTTTAATATTAGATGTAACTAGTATCATGCTGCACGTACTTTTCCACAACTTGTTTTTGTCAATCGTTACATTTGGGAAAGGTGTATCATTCCATTGAATGAACAAACCACAGAGATTTCTGGTTTTCTACTGAAGTCCTGTTTTTCTACAGAAGTTCCCATTTTCTGTTCTCAAAAACAATGCTACTATAAACATTTATGTTGGGGTTTCCCTGGACGTACTTATGAGGGTTTTTCTATTGTGTATATGCTAAATTTTTCTTGAAAATATTTGCCCTGGCAGGGAAACTCAGTTGATTAGAGCATGATCCTGATACCCCAAGGTTGTGGGTTCAATCATTTGGGCACATACAAGAATCAAACAAAGAATACATATAATAAGTGGAACAACAAATCAATGTTTGTGTATCTTTCTCTATAAAAACAATAAATAAAAAATTTTAAAAAATAAAAATAAAAACATGGGTATTCTTTTGTTGTTGAGTGGTTCATTCTGTAAATGTCAATCAGGTAAAGTAGTTCAAAATATTGTTCAGATATTCTATAAGCTGACTGATTTTTCTGTGTATTTGTTCTGTTGATTGTGGAGGAAAGAGAAGTCTTCAACTCTAGTTGTGCATTTGTCTCTTTTTCCTTGCAGTTTGCTGTTTCTTCTTCCTGTTTTTGTCTCTCCTTGTAGCCACACCACACTGTCTTAATTACTGCAGCTTTGGTATGAGTTTTAAAATCAGGAAGTATGTAATTAACTTTTTATTAACATTTTTTATTTTAATTGTTGATCTTGTACAGTTTTCTGTCTTTTACTCCCACCCCAGCCCACCACCCCAGCCCTCCCCACCTCCCTCCCATTTCCACCCCCCATAGTTTTTGTCCATGTGTCCTTTGTACTTGTTCCTGTAAACCCTTCCCCTTTTCCCCTGAAATTCCTTCCCCTCTCCCCTCTGGTGACTATCAGCCTGTTCTCAGTTTCAATGTATTTGGTTATATTATGCTTGTTTGTTTGTTTTGTTGATTAGGTTCCTGTTAAAGGTGAGATCATGTGATATTTGTCTTTCACTGCCTGGCATATTTCGCTTAGCATGATGCTCTCCAGTTCCATCCATGCTGTTGCAAAGAGCAGGAGCTCCTTCTTTCTTTCTGCTGCATAGAATTCCATTATGTAAATGTACCATAGTTTTTTTGATCCATTCATTTACTGATGGGCACCTAGGTTGCTTCCAACACTTGGCTATTGTAAATTGTGCTGCTATAAACATAGGGGTGCATATGTTCCTTTGGATTGGTGTTTCAGAGTTCTTAGGATATAGTCCTAGCAGTGGAATTGCTGGGTAAAAAGGTATATCCATTTTTAGTTTTTTTAGAAAATTCCATACTGTTTTCCATAGTGGTTGTACCAGTCTGCACTCCCACCAACAGTGCACTAGGGTCCCCTTTTCTCCACACCCTCTCCAACACTTGCTGTTTGTTGCTTTGTTTATGATGGCCATTCGGACCAGTGTCAAGTGGTATCTCATTGTGGTTTTTTTTTTATTTTATTTTTTAAACATATTTTATTGATTATGTTATTACAGTTGTCCCATTTCTCCCCCATCATTCCTCTCCACCCTGCACACCCTCTCCCACCCCCATTCCCCCGCTTTAGTTCATGTCCATGTGTCATAAGTTCTTTAGCTTCTACATTTCCCACACTATTCTTGCCCTCCTCATCTATTTTCTACCCATCATCTATGCTACTTATTCTCTGTACCTTTTCCCCCTCTCTCCTCCTCCCACCCCCCTGTTGCTAACCTTCCATATGATCTCCATTTCTGTGGTTCTGTTCCTGTTCTAGCTGTTTGCTTAGTTTGCTTTTGTTTTAGGTGTGGTTGTTATTATCCATGAGTTTGCTGACTTTTCACTGTCATATTTTTTTATCTTCTTTTTCTTAGGTAAGTCCCTTTAACATTTCATATAATAAGGGCTTGGTGATGATGAACTTCTTGAACTTGACCTTATCTGAGAAGCACTTTATCTTTCCTTCCACTCTAAATGACAGCTTCACTGGATAGAGCAATTTTGGATGTACATCCCTGCCTTTCAAGACTTCAAATATTTCTTTCCAGACCCTTCTTGCCTGGAAGGTCTCTTTTGAGAAATCAGTTGACAGTCTGATGGGAACTCCTTTATAGGTGACTGTCCCCTTATCCCTTGCTGCTTCTAGAATTCTCTCCTTCATTTTAATCTTGGCTAATGTAATTATGATGTGCCTTGGTGTGTTCCTCCTTGGGTCCAACTTCTTTGGGACTCTCTGAGCTTCCTGGACTTCCTGGTAGTCTATTTCCTTTGCCAGATTGGGGAAGTTCTCCTTTATTATTTGTTCAAATAAGTTTTCCACTTGTTGCTCTTCTTCTTCCCCTTCTGGGACCCCTATAATTTGGATGTTGGGACGTTTAACGATGTCCCGGAGGTTCCTAAGCCTCTCCTCATTTTTTTGAATTCTTGTTTCTTCCTCGTTTTCTGTTTGGTTGTTAGTTTCTTCCTTCTGGTCCACTCCATTGATTTGAGTCCGTTTTCCTCCCATCTCTATTGGTTCCCCATGCATCTTCCTTCATTTCACGTATTGTAGCCTGCATTTTTTCATCTAATTTGTGAGCAAAATCAACCAATTCTGTGAGCATCTTGATGACCAATACTTTGAACTGTGTATCTGATAGGCTGGCTATCTCTTCATGGCTTAGAGGAATTGGCTCTGGAGATTTCATTTGTTCTCCAGTTTGAGCCATTTTTGGTGGTTTTTTGTTTTGTTTTGTTTTGGTTTGGTTTTAGTCTGGTCTCGGCTATTACGTATGAGGAGTGGAGCCTCTGGCGCTCCCCAGTGTGGGGCAGCCCAGTCGCTGGGTTGTGACGCTGTATGTGGGGGCGGGGTCTGAGAGGGAACAATGGCGCCTGCTCCACTCTCTCCTGGATTCAGTCCCTTCTGCCACTTCCCCTTTGCCTGGACCGTCTGCATGCGTGAATGTGGGACCACCTGGTCAGCCAGCCACCTTGTGCAGCCTCACTGGGTCTGCACAGTTGCCCCCCTGTGGGCCCGAGGACCGCCAGCCGCCGCCTGTGCACCTGGGAACTGCCAGCCACTGCTGTTTGCGTTCCCGGGACCGCACCTCCACTTTTTCCTGCCATGACTCTGCCCCTCTTACCGGTCTGAATGAATGGTTGTTAGACTTTCATACAGTTCAATTTTCTATTAGCTCTCGTTGTTTTCTTGTTTCTAAATATTTGTTGTCCTTAATTTTGGTTGTGAGAGGCAGCACAGTGTGTTCGCCTACGTCTCCATCTTGGCCAGAAGTTTCTCATTGTGGTTTTAATTTGCATCTCTCTGATAGCTAGCGATATCGAGCATCTTTTCATGTGTCTCTGGATCCTCTGTATGTCCTCCTTGGAGAAGTGTCTGCCCAAGTCCTTTGCCCATTTTTTAATTAGGTTGCTTGTCTTCTTACAGTGGAGTCGTGTAAGTTCTTTGTATATTTTGGAGATTAAACCCTTGTCTGAGATATCATTGGTAAATATGTTTTCCCACACCGGTGGATAAAAGATTTAAATATAAGCCGTGACACCATTAAAGTCCTAGAGGAGAACATAGGCAGGAAAATCTCAGATGTTTCACACAGCAACATTTTTACTGATATGTCCCCTAAAGCAAGGGACATAAAGGAAAGAATAAACAAATGGGATCTCATCAAAATAAAAAGCTTCTGCATGGCCAAAGAAAACAGTATTAATTAACTTACTTTTAATATAATATTTAATACAAGAGGGCAGCTAATCTCCTATGTAGCTATTTGTATAATAAACTTCTTAACTAATCATCCTATATCTTAAACTAATATTGCACTACTTTATATATAATGATAACCTTACAACTCCAATTTTCTATACATTTCTCTTCTACGAGTTGAGCCTACAATACATTGTTATTCCCTTTGTTTTAAATGAGTAATTATCATTAAAAATCTTTGTCATTTACTGATATATTGACCTTGTTTTTACTTATATAGAAACCAAGGCATTCTTTGTCCTTTGTGTAAATCTGAATTTCCATCTGGTATTATTTTCCTTAAGGCTGCAAGACTTCCTTTAACATTTATCATAGAACACATCTGCTTGTGACAAATTCTTTGAAATTTTTACATCTGAAAAGTGTTTTCACTTCACTTTCCTTTTTGCAATTTGATTTTACAAGATATATAATTCTAGATTATAGATATTTCTTTCCTTTTTCACTTTAAAGATGTCATTTAATTAAATTTTGGCTTGCATTGTTTCTGACCAGAAGTCACCATTGGTTCTTACTGTTTTTGCCTATAGTTAATTGGCCTTTGCTCTCTCCTCTGATTATTGTATCTTTCTCTTCTTTATCTTTGATATTTGGCAATTTGACTACTATGTGCCTAGGAGTGTTTTTCTTTGTGTTTACCTTGTTTATGATTCATTCCGATTTTTGGATCCGTGCTTTCATAGTTTTCATCAAATTCGTAACATTTCAGCCATTAGCCACGCACCGCTAAATGATGAGAAAATGGTCTGAGAAATACGTCATTGGACGATTTCGTTATGTGAACATCATAATGCACTTACATAAACCTAAATGGTGCAGCCTACTACACACCTGGGCTACATGGTGTAGCCTATTACTCCTAGGTTCTAAGCCTGAGCAGCATGTTACTGTGGAAAACAACACTAGATTAAATCAAGCACCAGGAAAAATGGTGCAATCAAGAGATACGGTAAACCTGAGATGCAGCTGCTGCAAAGGTAACACGGCGCACTGTTTCATAGCAAAATACTTTTTTCTAGAAAGAGTATAAAGAGTACACTCTACAGTAATGATAAAAAGTGTAGTATAGACAATATGTAGACCAGCAATTGTCATTTATGGCCATTATCAAGTGCCGTTCTGTACATAATTGTGGTGGTGTACTGTTACACGACAGAGTGCAGTATGTTTGCGGAGCATCACAACTAACACGAGGAACAAGTTGCACTACAATGTTACAATGGCTATGACATCCTTAGGAAATAAGAAATTTTCAGGTCTATTATAATCTGAGGGGACCGCCACTATAGATGCAGTTTGTCATAGACCAAAATGTCATAGTGCAGTGCCTGACTGTATCCCTTCAGTATTTTTTCTGTCCTAATTTCTCTTTTTATTTTTCTTGGGATAACAAATATATGTGTTTTAGACTGTTTGATTATTTTTTTTACTCGGCTCACTAAGGCTTTTTTTTTTTCAGTCTTCTTATATTTTTTTCTATTGGTCTAGCTTCAAATTCAGTAGTCCTTTTTCTTTTTTAGTGTCCCATGTGTTATCTTCTGATGGATTCTAACATTTTTATATTGTTTTTTTTTCATTTCTAGAATTTTCACTTGATTCTCTTTTAGACCATACATTTCTCTAGTCAGAATCCCCATCTGTTCATTCATTATGTCCAAGTTTCCTTTTAAATCTTCAAACATACTTATAAAATTCTGCTAATTCCAATATCGATGTTACCTCTGCACCTATTTTATTGACTATTTTTTCTCATGCCAATGAATCAGAGGCTCCTAGTTTTTTACATTTAATACAGCTTTTATGCCAGGCTGGACATTATAAATGTGAGAGCTGAGATGCTGTTGCTTTCTTTTTAATGGGTCTTGTAAGATTTTCCCCCATTATTAGTTAATTTACTTGCAGATCAGATTCTTCCTGTTGCGACTTAGTTTTAGTTTTTGTTTGGATGTGTGTATAGTAGCATTTATTTTAGGGATAGTGCAGATTTTTTCCCTAGGTTATGACCTTTACAGGGTCTCCAGCAGCTCTTTTCCCTAAACACAGTAATAGCCTTCCGCGGGGGGCCTTAACCGAATGCTCGGAGTGTTCACCAAAGTTTCTCTTCTTGCTGCTTGGAACTCTAACATCTCCTAGCAATCTGCGACTTCTGGAATCCCCGGGTAGCTGCTCTCCGCCAGGCCTCTCAGAGACTCATCCTGTGGTTATGCGGCTTCAGATTCATCTAAATAATCAAAAGGATCCGTGCGCATGTTTCTGGAGCAGAGCCTCCCCTCTGACATTCTCAAATTTCACCTGCCTCCTTATGGCTGAACTTCAGGCCGTTTTTTTCCTTCCACTGGTGAGACTGATGTGATCTGTTTGGGTTCCAGAGCCCGTGCTGTAGTTTGAAAGGTGTCCTCAGGTAAAAACCAGAGAGCTCACCTTGTGATGGAGCTCACCTCGTTTGTGTCTTTGATTTACCTCAAGGTCACGGTGTCATGTTATCTATAGTCCGAAGCCTAAAAACGTTGTCCATATGTTTTGTCGAGATTAATAGTTGTTTATTGTGAGAAAGTAAAGCCAATATCTGTATTCTATCATGGATGAAATCAGAAATTCTTCATTTTAAAGGGCATTTCATATGTAGCTACTTTTTATTCTGTTTCTTATCATCAATATTTGAAGTTCATGAGCTACATTTATTTTTCATTTCTTATTATTACTCATGGTGACTTTTCCCGATGAGTTTGATGATTGATGTTTGAACATGAGTTTTTATTTGTTTCATCTTAATTTGTGAAGAGCCAAGGACTTTTCCCCAGACAGGGTTTGTAATTGCTATTGCTGGAAGCCAGGGGTCGCTACCAACCTGGGTCAGCCTGGAAGCCTCCTGTTCTGCCTTTCTACCTTCTGGTACCGGTACTGGCTTAGTCTTCAGATCTCAGGTATGCTTTTATGCCCTGGATAGCTCTTTTCTTTTTTTAAGAGTCTGTGTATTTATTTTTAGAGAGAAGAAGAGGGAGAAAGAGAAGGAGAGGATGTGTGAGAGATACATTGATTGGTTGCCTCTCACATGCCCCCAACTGGGGTCCTCATGAGCAACCCAGGCATGTGCCCTGAGCGAGAATCGAACTGGTGCCCCCTTGGTTCACAGGCTGGCACCCAGTCCACTGAGCCACACCAGCCAGGGCTCCAGTTTTCTATTTGCTCAATGTCCCTTTACTTGGAGTGCCTGCTTTGTTTTTATGTTTTCTGATGGAGGATTTTGGCATGTTTTTCAGCCAAGGAAAAAAAAAAGAAAAGAAAAAAAGAAACTATTGGTGTTTATTATACAGATGAGCAATGAAGCTGTCATTTGGTCAGTGGGTTAAATCGGCAGGAGTCATATGAGGTGACTCCAAAGAAGACTGGAAATTCCGAGGCTTGGAGGGGTCCATAACACCTCCTCAGGAGTTCTTTCTGCTTGGGCACAAGTCCATACTATGTGCAGGAAGCGGACTGAAGGAGTGTATTTTAAAGCATCCTTCTTGAAATGGATGCTTGGCTTGAAAAGAACCTTGCATAAAAACCTGCAGGTAACATGCAGACTGAAAGAACAAGCACAAGGTTTTAAAATATGAAAGATCAGATGCTTCTACCGCTGATATTAGCATTTCGTCAAAATCATTACACACTAAAAAACACAATAATCAGGCGTCACAATGTCAGCCACTATTTTAAACATTGAAATTAGGTTATGTGAAATATGAATGTTTGTACATTATTCTTTACTATTACTTAATTCTAAGTGTATATTATTCCTTGAGATCTTAGCTAATGATAATATAAAACTATCCAGCAAAATATTTAAAAATAAGCATTGAGAATATGAAGATAATTTTCTATATTTTTCAGTTATGTTACAAGTCATGAAGAATTGATTGAATCTGTTGTTTTGCAAAACAGAGAGACTTCATTTTAGTAACTGACCAAAAGGTATATATCAAGAGGGAATATATTGGCATTTCCTGCTGTGCTAAAAAAAAAAAAAAAAAAAAAAAATGGCTGGAAAAAACCCACAAAGAAAACAATTTGTTGACAAAACTAAACTGCAGTCACATTAGTCAACCAAGATGGGAAGAGGAAAAGGAAAAAATAGCTGAAGATTTGAAGAAAAAGGTATTTGAACAAACAAGTATTACAGAAGTTTTGCAGTACAGTTAGATGAAAGCATAGAAGTTTCTACACTTGTTCCAGCTTAGGGTGTCTGCTAAATTCTGTTCAGCAATGAAATACACAAATAACTGCTTCTGTGTCCCCAAAGTAAAGATGTACCAAGGAATGTGTATTGTTATCACTAAACAGCTTCCTTATTAAAAGCCATGTTTTATGAAAAATCGATGAGTCACTTTAAGTGAAATTTAAAAATTAGAGATTCACAGAACAGAGATAGTACATGTGATAATTTTATATAATAAAGACCTTTAAAAGGCAGTTTAATTTTCACACTTTGAAAAGAGAAGGGGAGTGACTATAAAAATTTTCTGCACCATGTAAATGTTTTATGTTTATTTAGTGGCAAATTTTTTTTCATGATGATTGGTGGTTTCCAGTCTCATGTTTATTTAGCGGATTTTTTAAAAATATTAATTATTTCCTTCAAAGTACATGTGACAACAATAACAAAGTTATTACTTATCAAAAAAAATGTGTTACAGAGCATTTACAAAAATAGATATTTAAAAAATATTTCCACAGTTTTGTGATTTTCTTCTGAAACAATTAAAAATATAAATGTCACCTCTGTAATATTAGCACACTTAAAAATCTTGGAAACAGATTTTTCTAACCAAATAAAAATTCTTTGGATCAAGAGTTTTAAAGCATTTGATAAAAATTTCTGAATGTTATGTCTTCCAGCCTATGAAAACCGATTGACATTAAGAAAGACAGACATTTAATATGTAAAGTTAAAGGAGTTCATCATTACCAAGCCCTTATTATACGAAATGTTAAAAGGACTTATCCAAGAAATGGAAGATCAAAAACCATGAACAGTAAAATGACAACAAACTCACTATCAACAACTGAACCTAAAAACAAAGACTAAACGAACTAGAACAGGAACAGAATCACAGAAATGGAAATCAGTTGGAGGGTTATCAGTGTGGAGGTGGAGGGGGAGAACAGAGAGGAGGGGAAGGTACAGGGGATTAGAAGCATAATTGGTAGGCACGAAATAGACAGGGAGAGGTTAAGAATAGTATAGGAAATAGAGAAGCCAAAGAACTTATATGTACATTCATGGACATGAAATAAGGAGAGGGAGCAATGTTAGAGGATGGAGGGGTACAGGGCAGAGGGGGCATAAAGGGGAGAAAAAATTGGGAGAACTGTAATAGCATAATCAAGAAAATATACTGAAAAAAGATAGACATTTATTAGCCAAGTTACATAAAAAAAAACCCTTTGTATTACTGATGGATAGAATTTAAAAAACGAATGTTATGATTTAGAAACTGCAGCCAATAGAATAGTTCTTCCATTTTTTAATTTGTATTTTGTAGGTTTCAGCTACTAATCCCAACATCCAAATAAACTCTTCTTGGAATTAGACTTTTGAGTTGCTGTATCACAGAGTATTGAACAATAAAATTTAAAAACAATGAAGTATATTTAACCCCATTGCTTTTTTTGTGCCATTAGTAATATAACATTAAAAATTACTTTTAACCATTTTTCACCTTTATGTTAATAAAAAAGTAAATATACATATGTTGGAGTATGTGGACAAATTATTTTAATGAGATGCACAGACAATTTTCATGAGTCCTTTACTGAACAAATTATTATAATCATATATACATATAATCGTGGTTTGGGACCACCAACAAAATCTCTCTATAATATTTTCCTTTAAAAAGTTACACAAGTAAAAATTTGTTTTAGGACAATAAAAATGAATAAAAAGAAAGATAAAAATATCAGTCAAAATTCTACCAACCAATAATAATTGCTGTTGAAATTTCAGTCCACAACCTTCCAAATTTTATTTTACAAATATATGTCTTCTTCTTTCACAAACATAGGCTTATCTTGATTTAAAACTGTGTTCATAGAGGGCCTTTATAGCTTACAGAATTTTTTAAAATGAAATTTAAAGATTTTGTGACAGAAATTAAAATTTAAGACAACAAGACTAAAAGGCTACTTCCTGCTGTGATCAAGGCTGAATCTTTATAAACAACCCTGTGTAGGATTATAACCTTTGCTGAATTTAGCCCATTGCCTGTCACTTTATTGTTTTTACTGACTGATTTGAGAGAGAGAAAGAAAGGGGGAGAGGGAGAGAAACATCACTTTCTTGTTGCACTAATTTAGGCACTCGTTGTTTTGCTTCTTCCTCCTGCCCTGACCCGGGATTTAACCTGCGATCCTGGCATATTGGGACAAGGCTCTAACCAACTGAGCTGCCTGGCCAGGACCCCACTGCCTGTCACTGTCATGGCCTTTATCTAAATGTTACATGTGTGGTTTAACTATGAAGAGAAATTACAAAAAAAAAAAAAAAAAAAGATTGACCAAATGTGATTCTTGACTTGCTTTATCTTCCCTCACATGGCCTAGGTAATAAGGCAGATACGGGGAACTAAGATTTCGGCAAGACTTCGTTTCTGATCCCTGTTACCACTATACCTGAAACCAATGCGATTTGGTTTATCAGCTAGAATAGTATCTGTGTGGGACAGGACAGGAAGTAGAGCCCAGAGTGTGACGGTCCATGGAGTCTTTATATCGTCTGAATCCAGCAGTTATCTCTCAGAGGTGTGGTCCTGGACCTAATCTCATACATTTTTTATCAATGACTAGTACTATGAGAAAAAACATTCATTCACACAGAAAATGAAACCCAGTTGGGGAATGAAAACTAAGAAGAGGAAGTCACATTCTCAATGACCAGATTAGAATCGAAATGACCCGGAAAATTGGAGAAGTAGTAAGAAGTAAACAAAATGAGTAAGAAACAGGAATGGAGTGGGGGGAGAAAAGCAAGTTTCAAGAGGAATGGCTAGTAATGGGCAAGTATAGAAGATATTTTTAAAAATAATGTAGTGCTATGGTTTAAAAAGCAAACACAACATTGTGAAATGTTCCTTACTAAAATTTACCTAAACTCCTGCTTCTTAGTTGAATATCATTTGCAAACACTAAGAACTTGTTTTTTTTTCCAGAAATGCCATTCACCGTAAGAACACATGTGGAGAACACAGCCATTCAAATGACTGAGACAGTAACAGAGGGAAAACTAGTTTCATTTTAAGACTGAAGGGAGATGATTTTTTTTTTTCTCCTTGAAGAGATGGAGTCATTGAATAATGCCCTTTACAAAGGAACATACAGTTATAAAGATGAAAGGCTACTGAATTCAGGTTCCCCATACGCTAAACAATGTAAAAGTGGATCAATTGTACTCAACTTTCATGAAAGACTGAAAGAGAAAATAAAGTTAAATTGTATTAGGAAGGAGTTAATTTAGAATAGAGAAGGATAAGAAAGAGTTTGAAAATATGAAAAATTTTAAGGATCTGATAGAATTTACATTGATAGATTTCAACTCTTGTAAAATAGTGAAATGTGGCAATGCAAGGAGGGATGAAATACAAATTTTTAATGTTCTAACCAGACCTCAAGTTTTGTGATTTTTGCCTGGGGCTGTAAGAAGAATGAATCATTTGCACCAAGACTTAAAACCTACAAAAGAGGGAGCAAGTTGGTTATTATTAAAATTATTACTGGTGATTTCAGGAGATACTTTTAAAAAGTACTCTAATTGTGGTGCACCCTTGAATTTAAGTGCAATATCAGCAGCAGATACCTGATTGCATATCTAACAAGACAATGATCTGGAATGCACAGAGCATAATGTCTTGAGGAAGCAGTGTGCCTGTTTTATTTTCCTGATGATACTACTCCATAGTGCTTTTATTTTTCTTTTTAAAACTTATTTATTTTACAATTGACACGCAGGCTGTGGCAAAAGAGGTTTAGAGTTGTTAGTATGGAAAATAATACAATAATTAAGAAATAATACAAGAATGAATTGTTTCACATATTCACCTCTGTAAACCTACTTTGCCCTACCCTGTATATTAATTATAGGACATTTTGAAATCACAGACAAGCAAAGAACAACAAAAATTGTATATATGTAATTCCACTACGGAGGGGAAAAATCAGTTAACATTTTGATGTATATTACCCTCAGACTTTTTCTACTTACACAGGTATGTTAAATGTTTTATAAAGTATGCTTTTGATATATATCTTAAACGTTAATAAAAATGGTAATTTTGTAATCTCTCACTTGATTTACTATCATGAACATTATTTCCTATGAAATATGCTAGACCTAATTCATCATTTTTAATGGCTGCAATAATTTTCATAAATCCTACCTTTGGGCATTCAAGTGTTTCCAATTGTTCACTATTGTTAACGACTTGAATTAGTATCTCCAATATTGCTCTTTCCTTCTTTCTTTCTTTTTTCTTTCTAACCCCCCCCCCCACCCCAACCAAGCAAGAGCTTTGAAACAAAGTAATCTGGGCATTTACTCAACCAGCTAATTCTATATCAAACATTTATTTGTGCCGGACATTGCATTTTGGATACTGAAAGAGAAGTGGTCAAGGCAAGTTTTCACTATTAATTTCCAGTCTCTGGAATAAAAACACAAGTGTTGAGGAATAGGAGGCAACAAAACGCTCATCCTCTCTTTAAAGTTAATGTAGTTCAAGGAAAAGTTGCTGGGTCAGAGGCCAGGTGTTTATACGTTAATTAGCTAAAGCAGTTCCTAGAATTAAACTCTCCAACGTTAACAACTGTTAGGCTTACACATTAAAAGTATTAACCCACATTTATCTTAGCCACTGTCTTAGCGGCTACACAGACAGAAAACCGGGACACAACCCTCAGCAGCCTTCTCGGTTCCAGGCGGAGAGGAAACCCGTCCCCGGGCCTCCTGGCATGCGCAGGCAGGACGACCCAACCCACCGCCACGGCCGACCACCCCGCACTCCAGCTAAACGGAACTTCCCCGACCGCTTCCACTGGTGGGAGCCCCGGGTCGAGCGTGGCTTTGCAGATCAAATGCAAGGCCGTTTAGCACGGAGGGCAGAGCGGGGGTGGAAAACAAACTTTGTTACGTGTTCCCTTGGTTGGAGCAAAGCGACTCAGAAGGGAACTGAGTTACGTTAACACTGTGCGCAGCGTTTGTTTTTGTTTTTAGTAAAAATCGTTTTAAGTTATGAATAAGGAAGGGGGGTTGCCTATCCTCTCCCAGGGCTTGAAAGCAAGCAGGAAAGTCACACAGGATGGTTTCGGCGGGTGGCCAGCCAGCCCCATCCCGGCCTCCTCCCAGGCTGCCTGGGGTTGTGACCACGGTTTCCGCGGTGGCAAAAGGGAAGCATCTCCCACGCCGTAAACTCGCATCAATGGGATTCCCCTAGTGGGAGATGCCCCCTCCCGACAGGCGTGTTCCCGGAAGGCCGGACGGGTCGCCGCAACCTCCCACCGACAAAGCAGAGGACGCAGGAGCTGCAAGTTGCACCCAAACCCAGTATCGGCTCGGAGAACGCAGAGCGCCCGCGGCGGAACCGCCGCCGCTGCCGAGGGGCGGGGAAGATGCCACGGGGGGCGGGCGCGGCGCGGAGGGAGGGGAAGGGGTTCTCGCGCGATTGGGCGAGGTTTCCGGTGTTGTGACTGAAACCCGTCAATATGGCGGCGATCGGCCGCGGTCGCTCGCTGAAGAACCTCCGAATACGAGGTAAGCCCGCTGTAGCCCTCGCTCTCACCGCTCGGCGCCTGCCATCCCTGGCCCCTGCCTTCCCTTGGTTCAGGGCTGCGGGAGCAAGCCGGGGCGCTGGCCTGCCAGCGATTCCTAATTGGGGCTGTGTGTCTGTTTCGCGCAGGGCGGAATGACAGCGGCGAGGAGAACGTCCCGTTGGATCTGACCCGAGGTAACGCGGGGCGGCGCGGGCCCGGGCGAGGGTGCGGTGCTGGGGTGGAGCCGAGGCTGGGGGCCGGCGGCAGGGGCGGGCCGCGCACGGGACCGATGGGGGTGCGGGAACCCCAGCCCGGGGGCCGCCTCCCCGGACCCATCCCCCTTCCCAGTGGTGCCCGCTTCCCTCGCCCCGAGAGCTTCTCCGGGCCTTTGGGTGCTGTGGGACCCGGGGAGCCCCGCGCAGGACTCGGCACAGCCGGCCATTCTCCGGCTTCCTTGGGTCCCCCGAGAACGCGTTTTACTCTTGTCCGAGAGTTGGTGCAGCCGAATCCTGGGGCGGCCCGAGAGAGGTGGAAGCTTGGAGGTTGTTATTTAGGTTGCGGGAGGATGTCTGTGGGAAGAGCGACCACATCCTGCCTTCCCCGTCCCCCCAGCAGAAGCAGGAGCTGCGCGGTCCGTGCCGCCTGCCTGTCTGCTCCTTGCCCACCGCCCCGGGGACCCGAGGCTTCGGGGACCCGCTTCTGAAAGCGAGAGCGACGATAACTGCGAAGTGTCTGATTCACGCTGGCTGTAGTTCCCTCCCGCCTGCCTTTCCCCGGCCGGCAGCGGGGCCGGAGTTGGCGGAGACCGCCCCTCGCCCCGCCGCAGGTTCATTGTTTACCTTCTGCAGCGGCCGTGGGTTTGTTTACACCTTCGGAACTGCGTCAAGCCCCGGGGTATTTTTAAAGACCTAATCCGGCCGCCGCCCGGAGTTGCTTCCATCAGGCTCGGTACTGGACTGGATTTGGCAAAGTCTGGCTGAAGGTTTAGTGCTTGTGTACAAGCTTTTTCTTCTCTTCCCCCACCGTAAACCGGATTTGGTCTACTCGAAACGGAGAAGTCTTCTTTCGCACTAGCCGCAGCTTGCTTAGAGTGTAACCTGGGCCAGCCGTACAGAATCAGTTTCCTTTTTGAGGTCTGAAAAACACTTTGGGAAGTTAAACCAAAAAAAAAAAAAAAAAAAAAAAAAAAAAAAAAAGTCACTGTAAACACTCTATATAAAAATACATTTTTAAAGCTATGTTATGCTTGACATACTGTTATCTACAGTATTAGACGCGAGCTTATCTCTGTATTGAAAGCACAGTGTGATCTCTGATTTATTTTGTGCATCAAAAGGTATGATTACTGTTTTACAAACTAAGAGGCTAATTTTAATTTAGCTACCAGAGTACATTTTTTGTAAAAATATTTTATTTTGAAAGTTCCAGGACTTAGTTTTTGGTGAACCAGATCCTTTTACAGAAAGAAGAGTATAAAATACAGGGTCCAGCGCAAATAACGCCCCCTTTTTATTACAAAATCTCTTATTTCAAAATCATAAGAATGTAATTCTGTAATATAACAATATCACACTCAAGCACACCATATGACATTTTAGGTGAAATGTTCAAATTAAAACTAAATTATTACACCCATATTATTACCCTACCAACCACACTTACGCAGTTCTTACTTTTGCTTGACCCTATACAATACAAAAGGGCTTAAGTAATAGAAATAGCAACTAATCAGATCACTAAATTGGAACTTTTTTTTTCAGATGGGGTTTGAATATTACTAAAGATGGAAAGCATTTGACTTCTGTGAACTGTGGGAACTTGATTATATAAAATCAAGTTTACACAATATAAAACACACATGAAAATGTATATAAAATATGTATGGGAAAAAGTTTTCTAGTAAATTTCCTAACAAAATAAGCAAATTTCCACAGGTCTCAAAATTAGCATTTGAGTTCTGTGACATACAGTTTATTAGTGATTTAGTTTATGTCTGAGAATATATGCTTTAGATAGAGGTGAAAAGAGCATTCATTAGATTTTGAGTCTAGTTTGTCAAAGCCTGATTGGATGTGGTGCTAGAAATAATTTACAGTTGTGCTTTAATTGAGTTTGCTGAGTTCCAATGTAAAGTGGTTTCTCTGGTCCGTGTCCAAGTTTTGGGTTGTAAAAGCTACATACAATACAAATGTGGTTTGATGCCTTTGGTTCACTCCAGTTTTACTCAGATACACAGATAACTGTGTACGTTCACTATTTAAAATACTGTATTCCCTGAACATTTAGTAAACCCGTATGCCCATAGGGGGTTCCAGCCTATTCAAAAAGTGCAGAAAATGCTATTTCTACTTGCCTTGACAAAATGTATTTCAGTTTGTAATGAAATACACACAGCCCATTGAAACAGATGGCAAAAGCAATATGTAACTAAGAGTGAGAGGTTATATGAGAACTGTATTCCTGAATCCCAAGGAAGTTTAGAATAAAAAAAGTAATCTGAATTAAATTCACTATTTAGTGAAACTGTGGTTTAAGAAGTTGTTATTCTGACAAACATTTCATTGTTAAAAGAAGACTTACGGATCTACTGTGAAGAAATTTCATGAGGAATAAACTTTAGTAATATTTTGAGAACTGTGGGACACTCCGGATTGCAGCTGAAGGGCAGCTGTCTGCGGATTGGATTACAGTGTGTTTTAGATCGAGTTTAGGTAGTCAACTGTGTGTATATATGCATCAGTGGTGAGACAGTGTTGGCCCTTGTTTTGATTTTTTTTACGTAATATCCGAGAAACACATTGTGTAGATAGCTAACAGAATTCATTATAAAATAAAGACCATGGTCTTTGCAGTTATTCTAGGAAAATAGAGCAGACTGTAAAGTCAAGTAGTTCTGGGTTGTAATCTCAGCTGTCAGGGTGGTTATAATGTGAGAAAAGAATGACTAGCACTTAAAGTACTCAGCACAAGACCTGATACTTTGTGAGCAAAGTTAACTGAATGTTAGTTGCTTTCTACACTGTGAAATCAAAATTATTTATATTACATTCAGAATATTTCAAATAATTACTTTGAATATTATGAACTTTCTAATAAGGCATTATGTGTTCAAAGTTTTTTTTAATAACATTTAAATGGCTATAATCTGTCTGAAGTAGAGTTCTTGAATATAACAACTGTGAAAAAGTAATGTGAGATTCCAATAAATAAGATCTAAGCAAAGAGCAACCTATTAATGAACGTAAGATAAAATGTGATATTTTATTTTATAGAACCTTAGAATTTTTTCCCCTGACTCCAGAAAATTTCCTAGTAATAATAACTTGGCTAGCCTTGCAATCTTCTTGAGGCCTAGGAGAACACTAAAATGTTAAAAATTGTTGATGGACCAATTTTGATCTAGTTTAGGAACTTCATGTAGCAGGTCTTCCAGTCAGTTTATTGGTAATTGTTGCTTTCAGTTTTATCCGACAACTACTTAATTTGTGAAAGTCCCTGATATTTGCTATTGATACCGTTAAATAATCTCAGTTTTGCATGTCAAAATCTATTTTGAAACCCAGATGCTTCCATTAGCTACTTCTGCTGCAAAGATAGTCTGTTTTTTATCAGTCCAGTCGTGTGTCTCTTCCTGGTATTGAATAGCTTGAAAAGACAAAGTATTTTTTCTGTGTAAGCCCCTCCTAGTATAATTTAATAGTATAATAATTTATTGTGTTCACAGTGAATTTTGAGGACATGGACACACTTACATTCAAATACAATTATTAGAATCTAATTTATTTAAAAGTATTGAGGGTGTTTTTTTTAATTATCCAACCCTTTTGCATTAATAAGAATAGAAAAATTGTCTTAGTTGATGTTTAATACTTAGAAAAGTAGAAAGGTTTTTTGAATGATGATTTGAACACTAACTTCTTGTTTTCTCATTTCTTTTAGTTAAGACATTACTCATGTTATTTAATTACTCACTTCAGTTAGACAAAACAAACATTGACTGAATGCCTATTGTATACTAAATGTTGAATTAAGTGCCAGAGGAATAAAGAGGAAGATGTTACTCTCTTTAGGAGTTTACTGGAACAGACAAAAAGAAGTGTTTACAATGTGAAACAATAAATTAAGTAATCATACTGTTTCGGGAACAGAAGTAGCCCTGAGGAGAGAAAGATTATAATCTGGTGGGTTGAGGGTCAGAGATGGCTTCAGGGAGGGTTTGACTGCTCATGAGGATAGTCCTGGACAAAGCGGAAGGAGATGCGGGCTCCCCGGAGACTGCACCACCCCTTAGGAAAGGTGAAGTCTAAAGTCCGGAAGAGGAGCTGCGTAGCAGGCCACTGGTAGACTCTGAGAGGTGATGGGGGACTAGGCCGAGGTGCTGAAGACATAATGAAGTTGAATAAACATAGGCATGGAGGGATCACCTCATTTGTTGTTCGAATTCCAGACTGAGTTTGGAATCCTCCTACTCTGTGCAGAGAACTTTTCTTTCTTTATTAAGATTGCAGAAACTGTCTAGTGTGGGTTCCCTTGTGGTCCCTTTATGTTTTACCCTACTTACCTTCTGTTTCTGAGTCAGAGAATAAAGCATCCCTGTTCCTGTCCAAGGCTAACCTGGAACAGAATTTTATGCTTCTAATACTAGTGAATATTCTCTGTAGAACTATGATTGCTGCTTTATTCCTTCTTTTTGGTTCAGTTTTCTCATGTTCAGCAACGTACGTTGTGTCCTTCATGTGGATCAGGTACTAACTGTACTGGGCAGGAGATGATGATGGGAGATGTGGGAAGATAAAGACAAAGATTACGAAACTGTTGTTTCACTGTAGGCTCTACGGACAGAATAGTTTATCCTCGTTTCACAGCTTTCTTCCTTAACCAGTGTAGTCTTACAAACACAGGTCTCCCCCTGTTCTGGAAATAGTGTCTTTTTAAAGGATGCTAGTAACCTCATTGGCATTTTTAAGTTCCCCATTCTATTCGTAGTAGTACTGTATTTAAAATATATTATCTCATTTAATCTTCAACAACTTTTTGAGGTTCTCTTATTGACCCTATTTTACAGTTGAAGATAAAGGCTTTGACATTCTAAAGGACTGAATTTAGAAAGGTAATTCAGCCAAGGTCACAGGGTTAGTGAGTGACTAACTTATCATGTACTATAACCACTATATTATTGCTATTCTTGCAACTCTTTCCTCACTTGACTTTGGTGAAATATTCTCCTGGGTAGTCTCCTACTTCTTATGCTGCTGCTTCTCTTTACTGGCTGGTCTTGGAGCTGTTTACGCAAGCGAGCCTTAGGGTCCTGTCTTGTTCTGTTCTCTGCTACTGGTGTTACTTCCCTAAGCAGCCTTTTCACTCATGACTTCAAAAATGCATAAATTGAGATTGTTAGAATAATTACATTTCTATTCAGACTTTTTCTTCTAAGCTTGCAAAACACATCAGTATCTGTGTCTGGTGATCATAGTGGTGATGTGTGATATGTTACACCCCATAGCATACCTAGTTTTTCCTTTTTAGGAACCGCCACCATCTTCTGTTGTTCAAGCTAGAGGTATACAGCTCATCCTCTTTGTTCAGTTGCCAAGTTCTTCCAGTTTGCTTTGGAACTGTCTGCTGAATCCAGTCTCCCCTTTTTTCCCCATTGTCATTGGTCTAGTTCACATCTTCATTACCTCATTTGGACGATAGTTCTCTCACCTGTTTTTAATCCCTCTGCTGTGTGATTGCCAGGGTTATTTCCCTGAAATCTAGATCTGATTCTCTTAAATAACAACAACAACAAACAAAAAAAACCCCATACACAAATTCACACTCACACTTTACAGGCGCATTTTTGCTCACTGAATAGAGTCCAGATGTTTTTGCCTAGCACTGAAGGCCTTTTATGATTTATTTTAAAATTTTTTCCGGTACTATCTTATCTTAACCATGCTATTCTCAATCTGTCTGTTCCTCTGCATAGTTCATTTGTATATTACTCTCCCTCCCTTTATACACAGTGCTTCTCGGAGGGATTGGGGAGAGTTTACTAGTCAAGTACCACCCTCCTCTTTCCTCATTTTTCCCCTTGAAGATCATGCTGTGCCCCTGGTTGAGAATTATTGCTTTAGTCAAAGATGACTGTTTATTATCTGTTGCCTGTGACGTGCACTTTCTATTTATTTGACCTTGCATAGGATGTTTCCTTTGCCTAGAATTCCATTTGCAGCACAGTTTATCAAACTCCTCCTTTAAGGTCTAGGTCACACACCACTTCTAGAAATCCTTCCTAATCATCCCAGTGGGAATTCATTGCTTTCTCCTTTACTCTTCCACATCTGTCTGTGACTTTCTCAGTATCACTTACCATTGCCTTATTTAAGTTCTTTGTCCAGTTCTCTTGTCCAGTTTCTTTCACTGGATCTCAAGCATCTCCTCCACCATCTATTATACAGTAATAACTGCAGCATTTATTAAATGGAAGAATGGAGAGACAGGAAAGGGGTAGTGTAGTACTGTATTAAGGAGATCAGACATAAAAGCATTTTAAGTTTGCAGTCCTGAAGAACAGTGAACTTGATGGTACCATGAAATGAAGAAATCATTTTGGGAGAGATGGTATTGAGTTGCTTGCTCTTTGAGTTTAAGGCGATCGACTGTCAGAAATGTGTAAGAGATAGCAGCAAATACTGAAATGGAAGTTTTAGTTGTTCCAAACTTGTGATCCGATTGTGCCCTGCATAGGCTTAGAGAGAAGGAAGAAAGTAAGTGGAGAAGGAGCTGAAGATTTGAGTGTTAGGTGAAAGTATGGCGTAGTGGAGGGGTGACTACAAAAAGGGGGTCAACAGAAGAGAAGAAAATTAGCAAGGTAGGATCTCTGAAGCCAAGAAGGAAGTTTTGGGTTGAAGGGTCAATGAGATTGTAGCATTGTGGTTGGGGTCAGATGAACTGAGTTATGCTCTTCCCTTAATCTGAAGAGGATTTTGGATTGCTTATTTAACCTCTCTGGGTATCAGTTTCCTAATCTCTAAAATACATACTACTTTCCATTTGTAGCACTTTCACTTTCTGTCTTTGTGATTCTCAGATATCACTATGTTTCTGGGATGTTGAAAGGTTAAAGAGAAAGCATTTATGGTCCTGTTAAGTCACTGTGAGAGCTATTCCCATAAACAGCAATGAAGACATGTAGGAGTGATGCTATTTCATAGCACTTTAAATGTAAATCATAGTCAACTCTCAATTTCCTTTTAAGTGATCATCTGCAGTGACTTGCTGCCTCCTCCCCCTCCCAGGTCTCAGGCTACTGAAAATAGGGCTGTGAAAAGCACAGTGGGGTGAGTGAATGGTTTGCATGCCTGTGTATCTGTACCTCTGACTATCACCAAGCTACATACAGTCCACTCTCAGTTACCTACACTTGATAAGGTGAATAATAATAAGGTGGAAGAGTGCTAAATGTATAATCTAAATAGCATTACTTATGCTATTAGTATATGTACTAGTATATAAATAGCAATACTTAAGCTATTATGTGTGCCTTGGGAAGATTTTATATTCTTTCTTCCCCTACAATAAATCGAAGTATCTAGTATATGAATTATTAGCATCAATTTTTATTTCCTAAGCAAATACTGTTAAACAGTGGAAGTAAACAGGCTAAAGTACTTATTAGGTGATCTACATGTGAATAATTGAGAGTTGGCTGTGCTTTTTTGGATCATTCATTGTTTTGTATTTGTGCTTTTGTTAGGGTGACCAGGTTAAAGTGATTAGTTACTTTAAAGTTATATCTCTATGATGAATTATACAGATGCTAAAATAAATGGAAAATAATTATGTAAAACTAGCTAAATATAACATTCATATGTCCAGAGTCATAGGGTTGAAAGAAAACCTAAACCTAAGTACATTCTTAAAATTCTTTTTATAGAGTTACATAGTCAGATTGCATAAACTAAACAATGTACCTGGCAATGAAGAATTTTATATAAAATATAATAGAATTGAGGATATGCTGAAGATTCAAACATATCCTGTTTAAGGAGTCAGTTGATTAGTAAGAAATACAGAAAGCAGTTTTAACCTTAATTACTTGAATTTTAAAGACTCTGGCTCCTTCAGTTACTTTATCATTTTTTACCCCTGTATGTTGAAGAAATTTAAATTTGTGGTGGCTTGTTAATGTCACTGAGCATATTTTAGGTGAATATATTCCATAACTAGGTTAGTATGTGTGAATGTAAATCAGGAAGGCATAATTTTTGGCTTTATGGATTTATACTATAGCCAGGATATACCGGTATCGGAGCATAGTTTAAGACTGCAGTATTGAAGCACCTGCTGATTATCTTTATAAAAGAATCAAAAGTTGGAGGAATTTCAGCAAGAATGGGATAGGTAAGGAATGACCTAGAGGGAAGAAGACCTCCTAGAGAGTTGACACCTGTAAGACTCTTGCATAAAAAAGTAGCATTTGAATAGTTACAGCTCCGGTTCAGTGCTTAAAAAATCATAGCTTAATTTTCTGAACTAACATATTTCTGGCATATTATTCAGTATTTGAAGAAAAACCTCGAGAAAAAGTTGGCGATTTCTGCATGTAAATCTCTACTTCTGAAGACTGATTATATTTTAAAATAGGCTGCTTCTAACCTTTGAAGGCAGTCCCGGACTGAGAGATGGGGGCATATTGTGAAGTAATTGTGTGCTTTTGATTATGAGTATATAAATGCTTGGCTGCATTCCAAACCCAAGCATACATGATTTTTTTCTCGCATTGTTTCGTAGAATACATATCTCCTCTCCCCTTCATTAGTACTGCATGTTCAGAGGGCTCTGTTAATTTGTTATCAAACTTACTTGGTATATGCCATTTAAAAATAGAGACTATAAATGGGATGGGGAGTGTTTTTGTTATTTTTACACTAAAATGATCATATTTTCTGAACTAAAAATTCAGATGTGACCTGACAGTGATATGGAATATTGAATTTAAGATTATCCTGAAAAAACATGGAATGTTTCATTGCCAAATCTAGATACCCTACCCAGCCCTCTGGTTATTTCGGTAAATACTGCTCTATTAAAGTAGCAAAATGAGAGAGTTGTATTGCTACTTGCAGGGATTTTAGTAATCTGTTCACAATCCAGTGTAATTTTATGTATTTCTTATAATGGGTAGAGTAAAGAGACACAGAAATTATAAACGAAGATGGTGACCAAGAAGGAGCAGTTTTCCAGATAAAAAGTACATTTAACTGTTTTTAGATATGTGCACATACATATTTTTTACCAATAGTTTCATACTTTGAGAAATCACATCTTAAATAATAATGCTAATTATTTCCATGCTTGATGTTCATCCCTCATATACTAAAAGTTTTAATTGCCCTGTTTTCTTTTCTACTCATAATTCCGTATAATACACTCCCTAACCTTCACCACACCACCATCACCACCAGCCCTCTCCCCCAAGAAAAAAAAAAAGAAAAAGAAAAACTGAGGAGAGTAGAGTTGCAGAAAGAGTGAGAAGACTCCAGTGGTCGGAGGTAGGTGAGCTGTGAACTGTGACATTTAGCTATATGGCAGTTTCTGTGTGTGACCGGGTGGCAGATGGAATATTGTGGACGTGTTATTTATCATGTGTTGTAGATAAGTTTTTAATCATATCTGTCATGTGATATTAGTATGCAGTCATGATAATGGGGTGCCTTGTTATTTTAAATGACTTGATGTTTTATTTTTAAACTTAGATTGTAACTTCTAGTGTTATTTTTGAGTGGCATACTTAATTTGGTATAAAGCAGGTTAGATTAATCTTATAGGATTTCATGTGTCATACAAGTTTTTAACATAAGATTTTATAACTTAATGAGTTGGATTTTAGATTAGCATAGTCTTAAAAATGTTTAAATCATTTAATATATTGTAATAAGAACCTTTAAAAAGCTGTTTTCTCCTTCCTTCGGGAGAATTTAGTGTTGTGTTCATGTTTCAGCATTGTTTTGAATGCATGAATATATTGTTTTACCTAGAAAAATGGAAGATACACTAAAAGATGCTGGCTGTTTTTCGAAAGGAAATGAAAAGAAGCTTAAAATACTTGGATAAATTGCTACAGTTGCCTTTTGCTATGTTACTGCTTTTTCTAATAGTTATCTGGTTTCTTTTAAAAGAATCAGCTTTATTTTTGAGTTCTAGGAAAAGTTTTTCACTCACATCAGTAATTGTTTCTATGTTGTAAAAATACTGCAGGAAAAAAGTGTAATTATTTCTAAAACAAGTAATTATATTGCCTGGGGTACATATTCACTACATATTTACCTGGGGTACTTGAATATGAGTGTATTGGAAGAGATATGTGTGCATATAAATATTATGTGTATCTTTAAGCATATTTCTGAGCTACTTTAGAAATTAGCTGACAGATGTCATTCATTACCACTCAGAGCTTTCACTGATAAGTAGCTTATTCAAAGAGACTTGTTCTTTTGTTGAATAGCTATGTGTGTTAACAAAATCCCCCTATCAGATTAACCAAAAATTTAATAAAAGAATAATTTTTCAGTAATTGGTTTTAGTTCTTGAAACAGTTCTTTTATAAGTATTTACAAATAAAAAGTAGTGGATATGATCAGGTTGTGCATTGTCACATGCCATTAGAGAGACTTTTACCTTTTTCCTCTCGTTTTGTAGGCTGATCACCATTTATTGAATACCACTAGTGTGTCCAGTGTTGTTCTGGTTGCTAGGTGTTTAAGACATGATCTTTAATTACAGGAAAATAGCAGCAGCAGCTACGATATTTTAAACCTTACTATAAAATGTTGGGAACTGTGTTAAAAACATTACTTAAATTACTAAGTGCAATCTTCTGCATGCCTAGGAAATACATATTAATATTCTTGTGAAGAAAGGGGGGCCCAGGGGCTGCTAAACTAGCCCCAGGTCACTTGGCAGTAGGAAAGAGAGATAGGGTTCAGATCATGTTTATTGTTTTTTATGCTAGAACTCATGTACTTAACCCTTCACAGTTTTAATAAAAAGCAGGTAACCCATATTGCTGGAATAATTAATAACCAAATGAGTATTCTATATATCATAGGACTGTTGATTTGCAACACTCAGGAAGCAAGTTACTGCCTGAGCTCTGAAATAGACATTTTAAACATTTTGGATAAAATTATTTCTAGAACTATTTCATATGTTTCTCCTTTCTTAAGAAGAAAATATCAACTGTAGTTTAACTTTTTCTCTCTGGCTAGGGGCATCATTGTGATACCAATCATTGTGTTTATTACCACCCTGTGTGACACCTGCCTGCTCTTTTTGATCTTTCGTGCTGTTTCATTGCTCTCAGCTCTCACTTTACATTGTACTATTGTTTCTCTATTCAGCAGTCTTTTCATTCTTCAGTTTTTACTTTCACTGCGTTGTAAAATAACAGCTGTACCACGACTGGTTAATTTATATGGAAAATAAGGATAAATGGGTCGTCATTATAAGGAATTAAGGGGGGGTCTACAATCAATAATATACATGATTGTGGTGAGTAAAATGGTGATGACACATACTTTGAATTTTTATTCAAAGTATAAAAATTCTCTTTTTTACTTTTGGAGTGCTTGTTTTGCATCCTGGCTATTTTCCAGATAGTTAATTGTCTCATAGCATAGTTCAAGGTAGGTGAGGTATGACTTGATAAAGTTGGTATATCTGTGTACAGTATGACCAGCAGGATTATATAAACATGGATAACAAAGTACAACATGTAACTAATATGGAAAAATAACATTTAATAACATACTAATTGCATGATACAAAGACAGTCCAGCCCTGGAGCTAAGACCATGATGGGCTTTGGAGCCAGACAGATCTGCGTTTGAATCTTGACCCTGCCTCTTTTCTCATCTCTGTTGGAGATAACACTTATTTGAGGAGTGAGTAAAAATGTTTATAAAGTATTAATTACAGTTTGGGCTCACAGATAAAAATAAATAGGTATCAGGTGCTCTTTATGTTGTCAATTAAAGCAAAGGAGATGAGAGAAGGGAGAGATAAGCCTGAGCTAGAAAAAATAAAAGTGGGACATTGTTTCAACGTTGAGTGCTTAGGATGCGGTTAAATCAAGAAGAATAGGGCATGAGAAAGGTATGAAGTATGTTACTGGGACAGGAATAAAAGCACATAGAATTTTAGCATTTATACTGGATTTGTAGGGAGGGGTAAGTTATTGAGGGCCTTGAAAACTGTGTAGAGATGTTAGACACTTTTTTCTTTTTCGTGTTAAAATACCTAATGTAGTGAGAGAGCAGTGAACGTTATTTAAAAATATTTTTAACTGAATGAAAACATGGACCCAAAAATGTATAGTTCTATGAATTTTGACAGATTGAAAACAGGGATAATCAGAATATTGTAATACCCTAGAAACTCCCATTTTGTCTCCTTCCAGGCACTACTTCCCCACCAGGGACACACCCCACTCTGACTTCTAACACGAGAGATTGGTGTTTCCTGGTCTTGAACTTTGTATAATGTATTCATAAGTCTGTACTCTTGTGTGTGACTTTATTTGCCCAGTACTGTGCTGTTTCACCACCACTTATGTAGCGTTAATGTTGTTTTAACCAAGTCTGCCCGTGTGTGTCGGGTATCATGATGCACGTGGACTCTTTGGATGGGCAGGAGCGTGCATGAGTGGGTAGAGTTTGAACAAATCACACTAATTCCTGCTTTCTTTAAAAATGTTCAGTGGCTTTTTTAATATCTCTCTTGTATCTTCATCCTGAACTTTGAAATTAATAGGCTTTAGCCAGTTAACACATAATTCATGAGTGAATTTTTCCTTTAATTTTTTTTTTACGACTACTTAATGAAAAGGAAGCATAAATAATCACAATACCATAAAGAGTTCAAAACTACAGGTTAGAAAGCAATGTTAAAGGGACTTATCTAAGAAAAAGAAGATAAAACTATGACAGTGAAAAGACAACAAACTCATAGCTATCAAGAACCACACCTAAAACAAAAGCAAACTAAGCAAACAGCTAGAACAGGAACAGAACCACAGAAATGGAGATCATATGGAGGGTTAGCAACAGGGGTGTGGGAGGAGGAGAGAGGGGGAAAAGGTACAGAGAATGAGTAGCATAGATAATGGGAAAAAAATAGACAGGGGGAGGGCAAGAATAGTGTGGGAAATGTAGAAGCTAGAAAACTTATGACCCATGGACATGAACTAAAGGGGGGAATGTGGGTGGGAGAGGGTGGGTAGGGTGGAGGGGAATGATGGGGGAGAAATGGGACAACTGTAATAGCATAATCAATAAAATATATTAAAAAAATAAAAAATAAAAAGTAAATGAAAGACAAAAAAAAAAAAAAAAAAAAAAAAAGAAAGCAAGTTAGAAAAATTAGAAGTTCAATCCAATAAAAGTTTTTGTTGACCTACTTTCTTTGGTGGAATGGTTACCAAAATTGGTCTAGTATAGAGATACTGAACACAGAAAAATGGAGGGTCATGACCATTGCTTGGTCTTCACTTCAATAATATGCTCATGTGGACAATAATATGCTCATGTGGAAATATGTGTTAATGTGTTAGATTTACAACATGTAGTTTTAAATACACATCAGACTGGAAAAGTTGTTAAAGTATAAAATAGAAATGCCTCTCCTTGAAAAAACATGTATTTAAATGTCCAATTCTTTTTTCTTAAGGGCTCAATAGTGGGACATGCTATGGATATGTACTACATTATTCTTTTGCTGTGATAATGTTTTATGTTCCTTGACTTGAAAGAAAATTAATTTTTAAAGTTTTTTTTAACTTTTTTGTTGATTTTAGTTGGTGATGGTTTTGTAGACCATTTCTTTATGTTTATATCCAAGAAATTAGAACTGAGTATTCCATAGGAAATTGATTAATACTTGATAACAACTTGACAGCATGTGCTTGGCATAGATTAGTACAATAAAGCACATTATACTTATTTCTCTATGCAAAGGCAAGTGTAAATGTGAAAGTGAAACAAAAAATATTCAGCTATACTAAAGGTGAAGAAATTTCTGATTAAGTATATTTTCTAAATGTTGATCATTTAAAAATATTATTATTCACTTCATTTTAAATCCAGGGTGGGGTGAAAGGGTTACAGTTGTGAGAACACAAGAGAGTTTATTTTCGTATTGTATTATAACAATTATTATATTATTATTATATTATTTTCCATATGTACCTCTGTAAACCTACATTTACCCCACCATGCATTTATTCTTTGGAAGTATGGAAAACAGTGAATTCAGAATTCTCCGAAGGTGAGAACATTTAATAATCGTGAAGATCCTTGCTAATTGTGAGTCTAGACTATTTAATTTACTGAGCAGTTTTAAACTGAGGATGGATTATTAGCTACCAAAGGAATATTTGTTTTTAGTGGTGAGTTTTGAGTGATTGCTTGTATAATTCTATTAATTAGGAATGGCAGAGTGCAGTGAATCTCTATTTTTTTTAACCATGTTTTTAAGTATATTACTATTACTCTTAAACATACTGGCACAGCTTATTTTTTTCCAACTATTTTAAATGATTTTTCCTAGAGTAGAACTGAAGTAGCATGGTAAACTCTTGGCTGTCCAACATAATTGGATTTGGTCTGAAATTATATTTTGATTATGTAAAACATTACCACATGTGAAGGGTTTATTAAATGAACTGTTGTTTTAGCAGACAGTCTCATAGTTTTGTACTATACTTTGAAGTAGATGTTTCCTTCTGTGCAGTCCCCTTAGAAGGGCATGCACTTGTTCCAGGGGTAATATCACTGTTCAAGACATTGAAAAACTTCTGCTTCTGACGATTTCTAAAGCTTATAATATAGTCCTTTAAATTGCTTCTTGGTTTGTTCTTTGCAGCTGAATTGGAGTTTGGGTAATGGTCAAATACAAAATGAGCTCATATAATGGGCATTTGTTAATCCATTCACTCATTACTTTGAAAAAAATTAGTTGAGCACCTATTATATTCTTAGCACTGCATTCAATACTAGAATGTGTGACAAGATAAGTTTTCTAACATAACTCTGCTATTTGGGATGAGTCATTATAATCTAGTTCCTGGCTCCCTCTACAACTATTCTCATTGCCTAACTCTTCCTCTTGTTCAAAATAGCCTTCCTGGCAGTCTCTTCTACTCATATTCTCTTTTCAGGGCCTTTGTGTGTCTTGCATTCTGTCTGGGTTGTTCTTCCCCCAGTATATGTAGGCTTACTTCCTTACTTCATGTAACTCTCTGTTCAAATGCCACTTTATCAATGAGGCCTTCTCTGATCATTTTATCTAAAGTAGCCCCTCTCCATCACTTTCCATTCTTTTATATATCTTTTCCCCATAGCCTTTGTCAGTATTCCCATTACGGTATTATTTATTGTTTGTCTCCCTAGATGTAAGCTTTGCAAGGACAGGACCTACTTTGTTTTTTTACCATTGTATCCTCAGTGTCTAGAACAGCCCCAACACATTGTATTGTGCTTGATAAATATTTATTGGTTGAATAAATGACTATCAAATTTGTGTTTTAGCCTGAGGGTTCCAGACCAATTTTTTTAATTGTTGTTCAAGTACAGCTTTCTGCCTTTTCCCCCCGACCCCAGCCCAACACTCCAGCCCTCCCCACCTCCCTCTCCTGTTTCCACCGTACGCGCCCCCCCCCGCCCCATTATTATCCATGTGTCCTTTATAATTATTCCTGCAAACTGTTCCCCCTTTTCCCCTGAAATTCTCTCCTCTCTCCCCTTTGGTCACTGTCAGCCTGTTCTCAATTTCAGTGTCTTTGGTTATATTTTATTTTGCTTGTTTATTAGGTTCCTGTTAAAGAGATCATATGATATTTGCCAGACCAATTTTTTCACTGCTTAATCAACATCTTAACCATGTAGTCACATATATCAAACTTTTCTGTTTCAAACTTATTAATTATCTTATTATGCTAAAAGTCTTTCCATATTTCCCATCTGGGTTAAGAGCAGTACTTTAATGGGGCCAAATCAGACACCCTGGAGATATCCTAGCCTCATTCCTTGCCCTTATTCTACACATCAGATCTCCAGTGCTAATAATGATGATAATGATTTTATCTTCGAGGCACCTACACAATCTGTTTTTTCCATTCTGTTGTCATGCCTTTATTAAGGCTCTCATTCCCTTTCCTGCATGGGTGCGCAGACTCCCTGTCTACTCTCTCTATTTTAGTTCTGGCCTCTCCCAGTCTACCATCTTCATTGAAGCCAGCAACAAGTTTCCACAGAGTCAGCCTTAGCTTCCCAGCAGCGTCGAGCATCTTCCTTCTCTGGGCTTCTATAGCATGTTATGTTACCTTTCTTACAATGTTGCTGTAATTTTTCACAGTCGACACATGTTTATTAACCTGTACTCTGTGCCTGCGTACTGTTGTTCTGCTGGTGATTGAATGAGGAGAGAAATTGAGTCTTCCCATGAGGAGTTTATATTCTGGTGCGGAGAACACGGACAATAAAGATATGAATACAGAATTTTAGGTAATAATAAGTGGTCTGGATAATGTAAAATTGGATGTGTGAGAGTTGACTGGTGGTTGGGAGAATCGTCAGAGAAAGATTGTCTGTGGCTGTGATATTTGGTTGATATGGGACTACCTAGAAGGCACCAAGTGTTCCAAGGAGAAAGAACGTGGAGTACAGAGGACTAGAGACAGGAAGAAACCTATGTGGCTAGTGCTTGATGAGGAAGGAGAGTGGAGGATACCAGATTAGAGAGATAGTAAGCAATAACCTGGAGACAGTGTTATGTTTGCAAAGGGACGTCAGAAGGTTTTAAGCAGGGGAGTGACATTATCTGATTATTTAGATTCTAAGTTTAGAAGATCACTCTGGCTGTGCTGTTGAGGATGGACTGCTGCCCTGGAGTAGGCTCTGCATGTCACCTGTCACTCGGTCAGCGTTAAATTGAGTGAGTGAATGAATTCATCCTTACACTTTACGTCTAGTTTGAATCATGCGAGACTTAGTATCCTCTTCAGGAGGAGAAAGCAGCAAAAACATCAATATATGAATGTATTAAAACGTCACTGCTTTGTAAGCTGTGTATGTCTGCCTAACCCTACTTACTTTAATATTTTGAGTTACTGCCCTGGCCGGTTGTCTCAGTTGGGGCATTGTCCCATGCAACAAAAGGTTGAGGGTTCTATCCCCAGTTGGGGTGCATACAGGAGGCAACCAGTCGCATTTCTCTCACATATCAATGTTTCTCTCTCTCTCTCCCCCCCCCAAATAAATAAACATATCCTTGAATGACAACTTTTAAAAAAGAATACAAATTGGGAGGGTTAGCAAATAGCATTGTAATAACATTTTTCAGATTTCTAACCCACACTCAAATTGAGTGTCCTGCAGTCAAAGTGTATGTGTTTGTAACTTTTGTTCCTTTATTAGTTTCTGGGAGGGAAGCCCTTAATTACATTCATAGAAGCCACCTGTCAGACAAGTGATCTGAACTATAAATAGTTATGTTTCATAGAGAAAAACAGAAACATGAAAGTAGCTATACAAGCAAAATGTACAACTTGTAAATAATTCTAATAGGCTGGGTGTGCATCACACTTTTTTCAGCCTTTAGGCACAGCTGTTCTGTCCTTTTACAGGGTTCATTTATATGGTGAATTGTTTCTGAGATGGATTTTTTCCTCTTATAATAAATTATTCCTAATTAGGGGACTGTGGAAACCTAATGATTTTACTGATATCTTTGTAAAATATGATAAATTAAGACAGAAAACTTAGCAGAACATTCTGTGATTGTAATCTTTATACAATAATTGCTTTTAGTTATTTTTACTCTCAGAAAATGTTCTAGTTTTAGATTGTATTTTTTATATTGTTTTTCTGCAGAAAAATAACATTAAAATAAATGGCATGATTTCTTTAATGAAAGCCATTTCTGTAGCCTGGTACATGGCCATTGTGTATTCCTTGTATTGACTTGTATATACTTTGTACCTGTGTAGAAGAAGTAAAAGATCTTTGTGAATTTGGTTACAATTTTTTTTTACCACAGTTATTACAACTCGTAAGTGTTGTAAGCCCACACTTTCCACTGATCTCTAATTTTACAGTGAAAAAGGGAAAGAGATAAACTCTAAGACAGCACCTGGCTGTAAGCAGCTCTTCTCCATTTTCTACCTCAGACATCTAAGCCATCTTTACCAGAAAAATCATAAATTCACAAATTACTTATCACGTAAAAATAAATAGGATGGAATAATTAGAGGATTCTTGGCAAGGTAAACAGTTAGGCTTTAGTTCTTTGTCTGACTAGTACAGCCTGGGAACATGATTTCTGGCGCTGCCATGAATGTAAGTGTGAATGCTTCAACATGGATGTCCATGAGTTCTTTGCTGGGCGGAGGAGGGTATAAGGATACTAAAGGGAAAAAATACAATAAAGATTAAATTAAAAAATAAAGAAAAAAAATGCTTGGAAAGGAGTAGGGGAGTAGAGAAGGATCAAGGAAGGTGATTTTCTGAAGGTGGATAGCAGGCTTAAATTTCGACCTCTTTCTTTTGGTGTTCTTAGGCATCGTCATTTACAAAATTTGTTTTTGACAAGCGTGAATAGGCCAAGGCAATTACATTGTTAATTATATTAAATAGGTTCGTTCTTACTTTAGAAAGTGAGATTCCTTTCCAAAGCAGTAGAAAGATGTTTTGGTTAGATTTGGAGGGAATAATTTTTTTATTTTTGTTTCTCAGAGTTTGAAAATAGAGTCATTTTAAAGCAGCATGATCTTTTTTACTCCTCTTTTACATTCTTCTGTACTACAGCTATTGTTATTATAATCGATCACAAAATATTATTTCATTGTAAATTCTTGTATTTTAATATTCACAGTTCTGACCTGGGGACTTCTTTTGTTATAAATGCCAGATTGTGAAAAATCAGGTTAAAATAACAAATTCCTAAAATAAAAGATGTAATCTGTAATATCTGATAATATAACAAAAATGTATTTTTGTTTCTAAACTACTTACTGAATTATATCTAGAGAGAAGTCAATATATTACAAGCGTACTGCTCAATGAATTTTCAGGTTGACACACTTGTGAGGCCATCATTTAGATCAACAGATTGTTATATTTAAAATTTTTATGTACTTATTTTGAATAGCGTATTTATTCAACATACATTTTGTGAGTGGTTACTGTGTGTCAACCATTGTTCTAGGTGTTAGGATGATATCACAGTGGCGAATTAAAGCAGACTTCTGTGTGGGGAAATAAACATCGAATAGTCACACAAGTGAAGTAATTGCAAACTGGAATGTACACTGAATGTGCACTCTCCTACGAAAGGCAGTATAAGGAGGTACACTGTAGGGTGTTGCATTGTGGAGAATGAGGGTAGACTCTGGAGTCAGAATGTTTATGTTCAAGTCATGTTGTCATTTCTGGTATTACGGTGACTTTAGGCAGGTGAACTAACGTCCTGTTTCTTAACGTGAGATGATGAAAATAGTAGTACCTACCTTCTATGGTTGGTACGGAGATTAAAAGAGATTATTTATATAAAAATATTAATGTCCAGTATTACAGGCTCTCCATACGTAATAGTAATTATTATTTTCATGTCATTGGGTGTTGTTTCATGTTATAACAATCTTATTTATGGTACAGAAGCATATTTCACAGAGTAGATTCTTACCTCTTCTAGACTTAAGATCAAATAATCCAAAGGGATATGGGAACCTCCCTACTTGACATTCTGGCAGTCTTTATATAATGTTTTTATAAATTTCAAGGTGTATAAGAATCAGTGGCTGTCTCTTATATACACAGAGTACTGGGTCACTTTCTAGGCATGCTTGATTCTGGAATCACTATTTTTTATAATAACATATATTAATGCAGGCCAAATAGATAATTTATTTTGACTTATTTTAACATATAACATTGTATGGTATTGTTTAGTTGTTATTGTTTTTGCTGCGTAATGCTTCCTGCAAGTGGTAAAAAATTTTCCCTAAGTATTTGCCTTGTGATTCCAATTAGAATAGTATAGCTCATTTTACCCAGTTGGTAAACTTGGATTCATCCTTGATTACTTCCATCGTTCCTACTGTCTCTGATCCATTATTGGTGAAGTTTCTTGCATGGAAGATTTTTGTAACCTCTATTTAAACTTGGCTTTATCCTCTCCTGCAGTGTATTCTCTAAAGCGTCTTTCTAGAACACAGACTTGGTTGTGTTATCTGCTTGCATAAATGTCATTCTTAGCAGTTACCTGTTGCCCAAAGATATCTGGGTTTCTTAGTATATCCTATAAGGTCATTGCAGTGTATTGCACTTTGCTTTATTCCCCGTCATCTCATTTTCTGGGAATAATAGACTTTCTGGCTGTTCCTTAAGTTCTTTGAGAAAAGTACCATATTTTTTCATATTTCCTTGTTGTTTACATCACTGTTCTTTTCTGTCTTAGGTGCCTGGAAGACTTACAGCTTATGGTCAAGAATCAGTTCCATGTTAATCTGTTCCCAAATAACAGCTGTCTTACTCTCTTGCTCAGTCTTTCCACCCGTGCTTATTGAGACCCCACTGAGAGCCTGGCATTCTGTCAGAGGCCAGGAACGCCTGTGTGAACAAGACAGACACGTTTCCCATCCTCACTCGTCCTACAGTCCCTTGCAGGCTCTGTCTAGCACCCTTCTTTCATTTGCATTGTGTAGTGTTACTGACCTCCTTTCATATTACTACTAAACGTTAGACGGCCTCTCACTGAATTTTTCCCACTGAATTTTGATCTCCAGGACTGACACCATATCTATCTTATGTTCATCGATTTCCTCACCTAGCATTTGGCACAGTATATAATGCATATAGTGAGCACTGAAATATGCAATTGAGTAAAACTTAAGTATCTGAATACAAAGCTACTCCCAGGGTATTTCAAAACTTTCCTTTATAACATACATGTATATTTTAATTGTATAAGTAATAAAGCTGTTAAACACAGTCTAAAGGGAAACCTGTGTGCCCGCTATAGTTTTCCCCTGCATAGTGTCAGGGTTGTACTCTTTTCTTTGAGAACTTTGGGATGAATGTTGTCATTTAAAGTTTAATTTTAAGCCACTTATATCAATTTTATTTATAACTTATTCAAAGTAATGATTTGAAATAAAGACTATAGCTTCTAATTATTAAGATTATATATTCATACAGCTTTTCATAGAAGTTCAGTTCAAATGAGTTACTATTTCCAGCTGCCTTCCTTTATTTTCAGTATTCTATACCTAGATCAGCCCTGGTCTGTATCTTCTAGTTACATCATAAAATGCTCATAATAAACCGGCTGAAGACATGGTTTTTGTTTGTAGAATTTTAAAGCACTCACATCAGTGAACTGATAGATATTGCTTGTTTAATGTATCTAATCAAAGGTATGGAATGATAAACCTTCAACGAAGACCTTTTTCTCCGCATTAGTGTATGAACTTTTTCCCTTTAAAGCATTCAAAATGAGCAATATTTTGACATTATAGAAAGATGTATTTTTGTGTTACTTAACCCAAAATTGATGGGGAGGGAAAAATACCTGCACACTTGGGTCACTGGGAAGACAGTCTTACAGTGGCACACATCAGCGAAAGTCACCCCACCTCTTACTGCCATCATCGTTATGAGAGTAGGACACTGCGTCAAGAACTTTTTCAGTCTCTGGGAGAAGGAGATGGAACACAGATGGAGTCGTAAAGAAAATCTGACAAATATGAGTTGAAATTTATACCTATCGTGACCACATCATTCATAATACCAACTGGGATACACTGGGGAGTAAAAGGAGGTAGTACAATAAATACACTGGCACAAGAAGTGTACATTGTAATCCAGGCAAATCAGATGCGTACAGTCAAAACTGCTGCAATAGTGGTACGAAGAATGTGTTGTGGGAACATAAAGAGGGGAGCTTGTAACTTTGGGAAAACATTTACACATCTGAGCCAGACTTCTAAAGAAGGAGAAGGATCTCCCCCTAGTTGGGTAGAGAAACAGGGCATGCCGGGCTGAAGAAACCTATTTCTATCTTTGCGCCGTGTAGCCCTGCCTCTATTTAAATCATTCCTTCTTAATAAGTGATTCATGTCTATCATTCTTCTAAAACAGCCCTACTAAAATGTTAGTTTTTACTATAAGAAACCTAATGTTTAAGAAAATTATAAAATCTGATTTATTTGCAGTAGTAATTGGCAGGTTTTCCTTGCCCATGTAAGGAAAAAAATGTTCTACTCCATGCAAAGATGGAATAGGCTCTCTGGGAAGATCTGGAATTCCTCTGCATTAGAGGTAAAAGGAAGACCCTTTTTCTAGGATGCTATCATTAGGATAGGTCCTTTTCCTACTAAATTAGATAGCTCTTTGATAGTAATAGTTGTTAGAGTTACAGGACGTGTTAAAGAGTTTGAAGCAGTGCTTCCTCGACCTCTGGACCTATGGGTCAGGTGAGAAGGTGTACTTACTCTTAGTGTCTCTGTTGGTAGAGGAGACATTTACTGCTGGCGGTTGTAGAGATAATACTAGCTGTGGTAATTTCCTCATATTTTAATTTGCTCATAATAGTCATACATACTATTAAAGATATAATTAAGCACATATCAGATTTATGTAGCCATGTTTAATTTCCTTATATTAAATTATTATGTGCCCAACTTTTCTAGCTCATTGCTTATGTAGCATTTGTTTCCATGATTTTATAAATAAGTCACAAAAATATTATTCATCTCTGCTTGCCTCATTCATCTGAAAATTTTAAGGCAAATAGGATGATAAAAGTTTCTACTTTAAAAATGAGAAATCTTGAATCCTAAACGTAATACTCTAAAACTTACAACAAAAATTCATTAATTTTGACACTGATAATGTGAGTTAAACATTTGCTTAGGCTAACCACATAACTGTCACATGATTTAAGTCATAGCAATTGTTCTTGCTAAACAATAACTTTAAATTACAATTGCTATTTATTGTTTGTTATGGGCTAGGCACTGTGCTAGGAAAGTTCCACCTCACGTCTTGTAACAATGCTTCCAAGGTAGGTAATTATAATTTTCACTATACATTATAAGTAAATGGATGCCCATGAGGTTACATGGTTTGTGGACAAAAATGCTACATTTGAATCCAGTTTTTCATTCCAAACTTGTTGTTCTTTCCATTACTCCCAAATAGTTGCATGCCAGTAGTTTGTAAACATTAATTTACTATGTGTACTCGAACCTAAATTTATATAAAAATCTATTGTATGTTGATATTATTAACAGATAAATATATTAATATAGTCCATTGTAGCATGTTTTAAAGCAGCATATACTGAAAACATTTAAAAATTAATGCATGTTTACTTGCACATTCGAGGTCTGTCCAGAAGGTATCCAGCCATGTAATATGAAAAATAGAGACATTTATTGAAGAAGATACAAGAACCATTGTACATAGGACAATGACAGCTCAGTCCCCTTCAAAGTAGGAACCTTGGGACCTCACACAGTTCTCCCAATCACCATCAGCTGCCCCGCCATCTTTCCTGAATCTCATTAATGGTCCAAAATCTCTTCCATTTCAAAGGTGATTCTAGGTTTGGGAAAAGCTAGAAGTCGCAAGGCACCAAATCTGGGCTGTAGGGGGCTGAGTCACCTGGGTGACCTGATGTTTCTCCAAAAACCTCTGTACCAGGTGTGATGCATGAGCAGGCATGTTGTCATGATGAAGCTGCCAATCACCAGTTGCCCATAACTGCGGCCTTCTGAATCATCTTAATAGTTTCTGCAGAGGAATATTCAAACTTAGGGCAAAATTTGATTCAGATCCATTGCTCTACTCACTCAGTCATTTTGAATGCAGTGGCTACACAGTACATGTGCTCACTCGGCAGTGTCTACTGCCCCCCACTGACTAGTGTGGTGAAGTTGTCATTGTTCATGCATGAGCATTCCAGTCCACTCTCTTTGGCTGCCAGGTTACATCGATGTCGTGCAAACCATTCTCATTATGTTAACAACTCTGGGTTTTTTCTGGACAGACCTCGTATATACATTTATGTGTGTGCATGTACATAGGTATGCATATGCACAAAGAATTACGTGGAAGGAGGAATTGTGTGTGTGTGTGTGTGTGTGTGTGTGTGTGTGGATATGTTGATACAGATAGAGAAAGGTTTATTTACTGCAGTTTTCTCTTGGTGGTTTTCTGTATATATGTATGTATCTCTATCAAATATGTGTATGTTTATAAAATATTAAATTGCTGAGTATTTATTTATAGTTGACATCAGTTACTTCATTACCCCCAGAGAGATGTATCAGGAACTTACAGTTTATACAATAAGAGGAAAAGAGCCACTGTAATTCTTGTAGTTCTTTTGTGTTTTACTTCCTTGCCATTGAAAGGTTGTTCATTACAGTCAGCTAGGCACAATTTTTTTTTTCTTTTTCCCTTAAGCGGCTGTGGGTTTCCTAAACTTCAAGCATTCAGAGAATGTGCTAGTAGATTATCTCATTTGTGGTTTATGCATCTCACATACCACTATTATTGGGACAGTTTTGGAGAAACTAAATTGGAAACATTACATGAGAGCAGGAAGAAATAGAAGGAAACCTCTCCTTAAATTTCCTTTTGTTTCTCCCCACCTCCCCGCCCAAGTAAAAGTCACATTGATCTCAGCTTGCTCACTGCTCTTATAGTCTAAGTTCTGACTGTAGCATAGGAGTTGGCAAAGTACAGATCCTGCCAAGCCCATTTTATTGCAACATAGACACATTCATTCATGGACGTATTTTCTTTCTTTTTTATTTTTTATTGCTGTTCAAGTACAGTTGTCTCCCCTTGGTTTTCTGTGATTGCTTTCTTGGTACAGCAGCAGAGTTGAGTATTGCAAGGGAAACTTATTGCCAAGAAAGAATGCTTACGATATGACCTTTACAGAAAAAGTTTGCAGACTTTTAATCTAACCAATAAGAAAGAAACCAGGGATTGCTCATTTCATTATGGTAGGAACATTATAGCATCTCATGTCTGAAATGTCCCTAATACTCTTGAATTAACATTCCATAAAGAAACTTTGAAATTCTTCCATAGTCAGGGGTTCCTGTAATTAATTACATAAAAGAAAAAGGGGATGAGGGGGGAAATGAAGTAGAAAGACTAGTTCATTTTGATTTATATTGACAGTAACATCTGTATTATAATGTGTTAAGTTCATTTTATATCATCACTCATGAGACAAACATTTGACACAGTGCTGGCTTCTTACCACCTGTCAGTTTTCAAATTGCATGCATGTCTTTTTCTTTTTTCTTGTTGTTGATTGTCTATTTTCTTCCGCTTGTAAGGGTAATTAAAGAAGCATCTGTCTTGATTACTGATGTATTCCAGTACCTAAAAGTACCTGACCATAATAGTTGTTTAGGTAATACTCGTTGAATGAATGAACTCAGATATGAGGTTTTATTTTGAGTATGATTGTGTAAGATGATTGTAACATGGTTGTGTGTGTTTTTTTTTTTAAGTAAAAAAAGTCTTCAACCATTTTGTACCCAGAAAATAGGCAATAATTAGAAATCTGCCAGTTTTTATAGAGTATATATCTTTTCAGACCAATCATCTTAACTATGAGTCCTATCAGATTATTACATTGTAGTATCGTCACTTTAATGCAACTTTCTGTTTGATGCCTGGCATCCTAATTACAAATTGATGTAGGTTATATATTTACATTAGCTAAATTTAACACTGGCTTTAATGATCCTTAACTCTGACTGCAAATTGATATAGCCTCTAAATTACTGTAAGTGGTTTTAGAATATATCTTTATAATTAGTGATTTAAGAGTATCTTAAAAGTGAAATGAAAACAGCTCATCATTGGGTGGAATCGGATCTCATTAAAAAGAATTGCAAGGGACCATATTATAAGTGAACCAGTGATGTTAAAGTGATTTAACTATACTTCAGAACTTCATAAAAACTTTACAACAGCTCTTAAAATTAGGTTGAATTTTATTGGAGTTACAACACATATTATTCAAAATGTACGGGAGATGCTCTAACGCCAAAGGAGCACTCTCTGTATGTTGAAATTTCAAAGCGATTGGAAGTAGCTGGGATGTGTGGCGTGCTTGTGGGTCTGATGCAGCCGAATGTGTGGCAGTCATGGCTAGCACCCAGTGTAACAGAATGGAGGGAGGTGGGCAGATGCAAGCTAGGTATAAAACAGGGTGATGCAAACAGTGTCATTTGCTGAGGAAGCACTAACTCAAAATAAATAGTTCTTTGGTTTGTGTTTACATAAAAACCTGAAAGTAAGTCATAGTGGCTCTTGAGCTGAAATATCTGCAATGTGATACATTTTTTTTAGATTGTGTTTTCGTTACGTTTAAAACAAAAAAGATGCTGAATATGTTATTATAGAAGTAGCTTATGGAAGCCTGAGGAAATTGACACTTATATACTGAAGAAATACTGACCACGGGGCCATATTTGGCTCTGGCTTCTTTTTGTAAAGCAAGTGAGTTAAGAATGGTTTTTGTACATTTTTCATAGCATTTTTGAATTTAAGTATTTTGAAAGTGTTCTACTGTTTTCTCACTTGATTTGTTTCCCACAAGAAATCTGCTGTCATCCTTTCTTTGCTCTTCTCTATGTAACTTTTTTTTTTTTTTCAAATTTTTGATCTGGTTACATTAAGATTTTCTTTACCAGTGGTTTTGAGCAATTTGATTTAATTAAGATTTGCTTTGGTCTAGTTTTCCTAATGTTTCTTGTGCTTGGGGTTGGTTGAGCTTATTGGATTTATTGGCTTATTTTCATCAAATCTGGAAGGTTTTCATCTGTTATTTCAAATAATTTTTCTGTCTCCCATTCCTTTCCTTTGAAGACTCCAGTTACAAATACTGTAATTGTAGTAGGCCCGAAGCCCCGTAGTTCACTGATTGATGCTCTTTTATTTTTTTCTCTTTGTATTACATTTTGAATAGTTTCTGTTGTTTTGTTTTCAAGTTCACAGTTCTTACCTTGTATAAAGAGTATTATGCTGTTACTCCCATCTGAGATATTGTAGCTTTTTATACACCTTGTATGCCTCTCCCTAAGTTTTTGAAAATACAGACTACAGTTATAAAAAGTGTTCTGATGTCTTTTTCTGCTAATACTAACGTTTGTATCAGTTTTGGGTACTTTTCAGTTGAATGGTTTTTCTGCTTATTGTAGGTGGTGTTTTCCTGCCTCTTTGCCATGCATGCCTATAATTTTTGACCAGATGATAAACATTGTAAATTTTGCCGTTACATGCTTCATAGTTTTTTCTGCTTATAAATCTTGAGCTTTGGTCTGAGACACAGTTTAGTTACTTGGAATCATTTGAAAGCTTTCAAAACTAGCTTTGAAGATTTGTTAGATGGGTTCAAAGAATTATTTAGTCTGTATCTGATTTTTACCCACTACTGAGCTAAGATTTCTCAATTTGGCTTTTAGAAACAAGCACAGCTTTCTGTCCTGTATGAATGCAAGGTCCTCTTCCCTTTAATTCTTTTGAGTAGTAGTTCCTCACATATATACGCACACCAATCATTGCTATACTGACTACCTGAGGCATCTCTTTGCAAGATCTTTCGAGTTCTCTCTCTCCAGTGCTCTCTAATACTTCTTGCTCTCCTTGGACTTCGAGCTCTGTCTCTTCATCTCAGTTTGCCTAGGTTTCTCCTGTCAGCACCAAGGCCTGAAGACTATTAAGACTGTAAGCTGGGACAGTTGTAGAGCACACTTCCCTTGTTTCTCATCTCAGGGATCATTTTTTCTTTACTTGCCGATGTCCAGTGTCTTGAACTATAGTTTCATTTGTTTTGTCCTGTTTTTTTGTTTGTTCAAATAGGATAGTAATTTTGGTGCCCATTACTACCTTATAGCTAGGAATGAAATTTGGTATGTTGAAATTTTAAGATTTAATAGTTGAATAATTCCAGATGATGACACACAGAGTTGGACCACAGATTTAGGTGGGATGTAGATGTAAAGGACATTGCATGAGTCTTCCACGTGGACTCTGATGTCACACAAGTGGATGGATTTGAGATAGAGAGTAAGAATGTAAACCAAAAGCCTAACTGTAAAATTCTAATACTGCATGTTATATGTATTTGGTTAGGAAAATACTCTTTTAAATTATATTAAATTATCTGTCTTTTCTTCTAGAGCCTTCTGATAACTTAAGGGAGATTCTCCAAAATGTGGCCAAATTGCAAGGGGTTTCAAATATGAGAAAGCTGGGCCATTTGAATAACTTTACTAAGGTAAGTAACAAATCTTTATTCATGTTATCATCTAAAACTTGTTTTTCCTTACTATACTTATTAGATGCTTCTTAACCATCATTAATAAGAATTCTTGAGTATTCACTCAGTATTAGTGCTTTCCTGTAATGCTGCTTATGGATTTTGTCATGTGCTTTTAAGTTTAAAAGTGTATTTGAATAATGGAAGTATTATATACTTGTAGAAAATTTGGTAGGTTCAAAAAAGAATAGAGAAAAAAATTACTGAGAAGTCCATAATCCAGTCTTCATTGTTAGTCACATATTGATGTATTTATTTTGCCTTTTTGTACTTATTTTTATTTGTTGGTATATGATATGTTTGTACATAACTACGTGTGTGTTAATTTCATAAGCATGACTGTAATTCCCATAGAAATACTAGAACTTTCTCTTTCTCTGATGGTCTTTCCCATTGTCTGGACCTCAGTTAGAGCCTAAGATAAATGAAGGGACCCTCATCCCATATAAATACTGAGTTGATCTCTATTAGCAGCCAAGAATTCCTGAGTTTGATGTATTGGTATGTTTTGAACCTGATAATTCTGGACAGCCAGCTCTTGGAAACACCGAAATGCTTATTTGTGGGGATGCCATAAATACAAATCAGAATGGATCCTTTGGGAAAAAATTTATTTTCCCATTTTAGTTTGCTAAATAAAAATTGTTCTGCTCCATTTTAAATGTAGGGATAATTGTATGTTTTAACCTCCTCCTTTTCTAAGTGTGATCCACAGACCAGTGTCTTTGGCATCAACTTAGCACTTGTTTGAAAGGCACTGTTTTCAGCCCCGGAGTCGGAATGGACATTTTAATAAAGATTCTCTGGTGACTTTCTGTGTACGTTAAAGTTAGAGTGACTCCGTTTTAACCTTCTAAAATCTTTAGTTCTTTCCTATCTAGTGATTGGACTGTGGCTTAGGTTTGATTTGATTTTATAGAACTATAAGCGTGTAAGAATATAGTCACTATGTAACAAAATGATTTTGTCAACATGGTGTTGTGCAACAAATAAAAAATAGGTTAGTTTTTTTCATAGTTAGGGAAGAGAGTACATATGCATTTTTAGTGAAGTTTTGAGATATTCTGGCATTTATGTTTATATAACAGATGAGGAACTTGCTTTATATGAGGGCTGAGAAAGGGATTTTTTAAAAACAACTTTCAAAAACATTGAGTAGATGCTTGAGAATTCAAAACCACTCCTGTGTGTGCTTTTATTTTGAAGAATGTAATGACATTATTGAGTAACTTCCTCCACTGCACTCTGCAAGTCTTCAAGACCCAGAGTTGTTCTAGAGTTGCCAGTGGTATCTCCTGCGTTAGCTCCCTTCTGTTAAATTTCCAGTTTTATTTCACCATTCACTCGACTCTGATAAGTCTTTATCACTTACTTGGATCTAATGATTAAAAACATTAGTAGGGATTGTCCTGTTTGAACTCATGGCTGTTGTTATAAATCAGTTGACACCTAGATAATTGTTTCACACCCTTGATAGTTAGGGTTCTGAAAGTTGGGGATGGATATAAGAATGGCAGTGATTTCTCTCACTTCATTCTGGCACCTGTGCAGGTTCTAAAGCATTCTTAGAAACCTAGAGTAGCACTGTCCAGTAGAAATACAGTGTGAGCCACATACATAATTTTAAAAATTCTAGTACCTACACTAAAAGAAGTAAAAGGAAATGTGAAATTATTTTAGTAATATATTTTCTTTAATCCAACATATCCATATTATTATCATTTGATGTAATTAGTATGAAATACAGTATTTTATATTATATGGACTATTTAACACTGTTTCATACTCTTTAAAATCAACTGTGTGTGTTAAACTTACAACACATCTCAGTTCAGACTGGCCCCGTTTCCAGTTCCCATAGGCACTTGCAGCTAGTAAGCACCAGCTGTAATGGACAGTGTACTTTTTCAAATAGGACTAATTTAAACATCTTTTTGTAGTAATCTGTGGGACACCTTTCTTTTTTTCTTCTTTATTCCCCATTTATTTCTGTCCAGCCCCCAGGCTTCCTTGGGTTAGGGTCATTTGCTCTCTTCTTTTTTCCTACTTCATTTCCTTATTTCTCTGTCTTTGACATTCCCCGACAGTAGTTTAGTAAGTTGTTCCCTCTGCTTGGTCTCTGCTTGATTTGTGCCCTCCTAATCTCTTCTCCCCTTTCCCCTTCCCTTTCCTCTTTCCCTCTCCTCCCCTCTCTGCTTCTTCCTCCGTTTCCCTTTCATCTCCTCTCTCTCTACCCTTTCCTACAGATTCCTCTTCTCTCCTTCCCTCGTGCCTTCCTCCCTCCTTCCCTTTCCGCACTGTACCACTGTAGAGTACAGAATGATTTATCTCTGTAGTGAAGCTCCTAGGCTTTGAGGCTTTTTGTATTCTTGTTGGTTTTTTGTTTTGCTATATTTCCCTATATTTGCTTTCACATTCCCTTGTGGCCCTGGTGCTAGGTTATAGAAGCCCTTCTGTTTGCTCTTTTAACTGGATAATCAGCCTTAACTAGAATTTTTCTAGTAAGGGATTAAACTTGAGTTGGAGTTTGAGGGGCTGTCCACAAACGTTGGACTTGATAAAATCTGTTTTGACTGCTGGGTGATAAAATAGGAAAAGTACGAGCTTTAGGTCAAATAGAAGAGGGCTTACAGCCTACCTGACCCTGACTAGCCACGCAATCATGGCCTGATATTTTTACTCTGCGGTAATCTGGCAGCCATTACAAGGCTAGGTCCGTGTACAGTGCCGGACACATTCATGTAGTGCCTTTCCATGTGGGGTTTGTTTTTGGTTGTGTATGATACTTTTCCCACTTTTCTAGGTTTTTTTTTTTTTATGTTTTTTTGGGGGGGTTGTTTTTTGTTTTTTGTTTTGGCTAACTCTAAGGGGACAGGTCTCCTTAATAGCTTGAGTTACCGATTGGTAAGCTGTTTCAACCTCAGCAATATTGATACATTGAGATGATGTATCAGTATGATGATATATCATCATATTGGTGAGATGATGATTTCTTTTGGGAGGCTGTCTTGTTCATTTTAGGGTGTTTAGGAGCTTCCTTGGCCTCTACCCCTAGATGCCAATAGCATACCTCCACCAGCAGTGACAAGCAAAAATGTCTCAGACATTTTCAGATATTTCGTGGGAGACAGAGCTGCCTCTGGTTAAGAACCACTGTTGTAAATAAATCTCTGTAGATTTTATTGTAAAATTTCCCCAAATACCAAGCACAGGATAAATGCTTACTAAATTTAATCGTAATATAATGTGTCTTTGAATTCCATTTTGTTAGAGAGCTAGATTAATAATAAATATTACAGAGCTGGTATTCCACAAAAATCTGTGTTTATTTCTTTATAGAATAAAATGTAGAAATTCTCAGAAATCTCTTAAGAATAGCTCTATAGACTAAGAAAATGAGAAAAATAATTATGTTGCCGGGAGACTCATTGCTTTTAGGAGTTAGTTTGGCCACTCTTCTCTGTGTTCCCGTAACAGGTTATATTTATGTCCAGTAAATTTTATCTAGTCTTTTATAATCTGTTGTGGGTTGCTGTCTTATTAAACAGAGTTTCTTTAAGAAATAACTAATATTTATTTTCTTACTCTTACATCCCTCTCTATCCCAAAATCTGGCACATAATGTTTAAAGTTACTGTATTAACATTGTGAAGATTTTGCATTTTAAATGAGTTTTTGTTATATTAGCCTTTGTTTGTTAAGAATAAGCCTAGCTCTTGCAATTAAGTTGATTTAGTGTATCGGTGGGCTAAAATGTTGTAGAAGGGGGACTCCATCTCCAGAATTTGCACCCTTTTGCGGTATGGAGAGAGGGTGCTAGCGATGTGATCCTCTGACCATGTGCCTGTCACACAGCGTGCTTGCTTTCTGACATCATTTCACTAGATAAAGCAGTATGTGTAGCAGCCTGCTGATGAATGTAATCTTCGCATCCTATTTGAAAACTATCAACCTGCTCATAAAGACCTGTTGTTAAAGATGAAAATATTTCAGCTTTTTTATATTCTAAAAGTTCTCTTTTCCTACATTTATATTAAAACCTCCAAAGGAATCTTTATGTCATTGTTCTAAAACTTCAAAAATAATATAAACTAAATATGAAAAATTAAAATGGTACAGAGCAATATATACTGAAAGTGAAACATATTTCCCATCTATCTCCTCACTCTGACAAAAATACCATTCTCCAGAGGGAACCACTAGAAGGTATTTATCCTTCTCTGGCATAATTATAAACGTGTGTGTGTGTGGTGTGTTGTGAAAAATAAAAGAGTTAAAAAGAAGGGTTTAATATAGTGCTTAGTTTATTTACTGAATTAGAGATGTGCTTTTTTGATCTAGGCCCCTGAAAAATAAGCTGTCAGTTGAAGCCTTAGGGGTAGGGAGGGGAAGGAAAAACCAGAGGAAGACCGAGTCTTCCCAGGGCAGCCACCCAGTCTGGACTCTGCATTGTCCAGTGGCTAACAGAGAACGATGAACCTTCTGTGCAGAAAGATAACATCAGGAATTCGGGCAAGTTTTTATATGCAAAGGTGACAGATAGGATTAGGACAAAAGGAAAACCAAATAATAGAAACAGAGGGATGACCCCCATCAATCACATCCACTTAGTTGATAAGCACTTAAATGTTTAAAGTATGATTACTGTCAAAATCGAAGAAGCTATGAAGCAAATGGGTAAAAAATGACTTTTATTATAGCACTGGATGTATATAGAATTAAATGGAAACACAAGAAGGAAAAATACAATATCTAAAATTAAAAACTTAATAGATAGGTATAATAGAAAATTAGATGTATCAGAAGACAAATAAATAGAGAATATCCAGCTGAAGCAAAGATATAAAAGAGACTGGAGAAAACAGAAAAGGGGATTTGGAGATTTGTACTATACACAAAATATTTCAACATTTGAATTACCAGAAGGAAAGAAGAATTGGACAGAAGCAATTTTGAAAAGACAATGTTCAGAAATTTCTAAAACTAATAAAATATGTCAACCCAGAGATTTGGGAATTTCTGTTTTCCCTAATCAAGATAGAAGAAACCTGAACAATAAGATTTCTGAAAACCAAAGACTAAGAAAAAAATTGTGAAAGGAGTCCGAGAAGAAGGCTGTGACCTTCAAAGGAGCCAGCAGTAAGATTGATTTCAAACTTCTCAACAGAAACTGTGGAAGCCATCTTGAAAAACTTTTAAGAAAATAGCACCTAACCTAAAAAATCTATAAATCTAGCAAAATATCCTCCAAAAGTAAAAGTGAGAAAAAATCATTTCCAGACAAACAAAAATCAAGAGAATCCATTACTAGCAATCTTGGCTAAAAATTAAAGAAATGAAAATACAAATAAATCCATAACAACAAAAAGGATTCTTCAGACTGAAGGAAGAATTTCCTGTAAAGAAAAATGGAAAAGGTGAATTTGTTAGTAAATATGTACGAATTGATTTTAACTAAATATTAACTAAAAACAAAAATAAATATTTTATGGATTTTAAGTTAGAGGTGACAAAACAGTTATAACAAAGTGGAAAGGTGAGGGTAGTAAGTGAAGTTAAAGTGTTACAAGAGCCTAGCATTATTAAGGATGGGATAAAGTAATAATTTCTGTAAGACTGTAATAAAGTCAAAAATGCATGTTGTGATCTCTATGGTAACCACAAAAAGAATGATAAAATTATTGAGGGGGCAAATAGAATAATCCCAAATAATTGGTCAATTCAAATGAAGGCCAGAAAGGAGGGTTAAAGAAACCTAAAACTGACAGATCAAATAAAAAATGATGATAGAAATAAATATCCACATTTGAAGTACAGAATCATATTTTAAAAATTTTATTTAAAATATCTTATTTTCCAGTCTAAAAGAGTAATATATAGAGACAAAAATATATAACAAATACATACATATTTGTTTTGTCTTTCTGACAGCTTCTTTGTGATATTGGCCACAGTGAAGAAAAATTGGGTTTTAACTATGAGGATATTATTATTTGGTAAGTATAGTTCAGTTTCTTCTTGCCTCTTACGGATTTTAGTGTTATCATTTTGTGTGGTTTTTTTTTTTTTTAATTAAAATTGGGATACTTTAACACTACATATGAGATCTTATAAAAACAATTGTTTGAACATTAGAAAAATTCAAGATTTCAAAATTTGTCACCTGTTCTGAAGTTTCGTAATTATCGTAAGTTTCGTAAAGAACCAAAACTAAAGTTGAAAAACTTCTGGACTTAACCCAATTTAAACTTCTAAATGGCAAACTTGTTGATCAAGCCCACTAATAAAGGCATCACGTTACAGTACTAATAACCATCTTTTTGGCATTAGGAATTAAAGTTGATATAAATAACCTGTGCCTACTGTCATTATAAAGTATTTTTATTTATTGTTTTAAACCAGATTATTTGAGAGGAGTGGAGGTAGATAAGCAGATAGGGGGAAATAGATTATAGTGGCATATGTGATACAGCCTGAAAAAGGAATATTTAATGTCTCATTGTTTATATAAAATAAACTACAGAAGGTAGAACAAACCTCAGTAACTTTTTCTTGATTGGTGAGAATGTACCAAGCAGGTCCAGATGTAAAAATTTCATTAGTGAAGTTCCATGGCTTATAGCAAATGATTTTTATGTGTGTAAAATGACTAGTAGTTTTACCCTGGCTGAATGTCTCGGTTGGAGTGTCCTAGTGTTTCACCAGAAGGTTGTGGGTTTGATCATCAGTCAGGACACACAACCTGGGGTGCGGGTTTGATCCCTGGTTGGGGTGCAAACAGGAGGCAGTTAATCCATATGTCTCACATTGGTGTTTCTCTCTTTCTCTTTGGCCCCACACCCCTTTCCTCTCTCTCTTAAAAAACAAAAAAAAGAGTAAATAAATATATCCTTGGGTGAGGATTTAAAAAAACAATGACGAACAGTTTTGCTTATTTCAACTGAGGAGGAATTGGGTACCATAGTTTTGCATGTATTTGAAACTTATGCAGCAAAACTTTCGTTTTCTAACAGCTTGCGGTTAGCTTTGTTGAACGAAGCAAAAGAAGTGCGGGCAGCAGGGCTACGAGCTCTTCGGTATCTCATCCAGGACTCCAGTATTCTACAGAAGGTGCTGAAATTGAAAGTGGACTATTTAATAGCCAGGTAATTTTCTGAGAGTAGTCTGTGTTTTTATATGTTTTGAAAATTATGTATTGAGTTTTAGCATAGCTACCATAAGCTGTACATATTTTTAGTGTAAAGCCTAATCATTTTTACAGATAGAAAGAACCAAGTACCCTGTTACCCTGAAAAAGATGTAGAACATTTTCAGCATCTTAGTCAAGTTTCCTTGTGTCTCCAACTACTATTTTAATAAGCATTACTCTGACTTTTCTCATTGTAGACTAGTTTTTCCTGTCTGAACATCATATATTGGAAGTACATGGTTACTCTTTTCTTTCCTCTCTTATCTATGAGATTTATCCATATTGATGTTTTTTAAATTGCTCTGTAGTTTTTGTTACGTATAGACTACAGTTAATGTATCCCATTCTGTTGATGATTTTCTGAATTGTTTTCAGTGTTTGACTATTGTGAATAAAGTGTCTCTGAACATTCTGTATAATTCTTTTGCTGGACTTACATACGCACTCATTTCTCTCAGGTGTACATGTAGCAGTGGAGTTGCTGGGTCGTGTTTGTGTGTATTTAGCTGTAGTAAATACTGCCAACAATTTTCCAGAATGATTGTACCAATTTACATTATTACCAACAGTGTTTGAGAGTTCCAGTTTCTCCATATCCTTGTCAGCACTTGATATTTTCAGTCTTTAATTTTAGCCTTTGGGCTGTATTTTTCATTGTGAATTATAATTGTGCTTTTAATTTGCGTTTACCAGGTGAGGAGTGATGTTAATTAAGCACCTTTCATTTGCTTATTGACTATTTATTTGGGTATCCTCATTTTTCTGCTCATTTGTAAATTTGATTATCTATCTTATTGTGTAGTTCTTGATGTCTTCCATGTATGATTCCTTTAATATTGCATATTGAGAATATTTTTTTCCAAATCAGTCTGCCTTGCCTTTTCACTTTCCTTAATAAAATTCAATTTAGAGGTCAGTTATTTTATAGTTAATACTTTAGGTCTCTTTGAAAGATGATAGTCTATGTTTTCTTCTAAAAGATTTATTCCTCAATGCATTTCAGGAAGTAATGATTCATTTTTATCTTTATGGATATCCAATAAATCTTTATCGAAAAGATTTTTCTTTCACATCTAGATTAGTGTCTCTCATTATAAATAAGATAGCAAGATAAATACAGATTAATTTTTGCATCCTGTATTCTCTTTAGTAGGTCTGTTTGTGTATTCTTACACTATTTTAATGACTGCAGCTTGATAATGTGTTGACAGTTGTTAATGTAAGTCCTCTATCTGCTTTTCTTCAAGACTGTTGGCTCTTTGTGGGTTCTATATGAACTTTATGATCATCTTGTCCATTTCCATGAAACTTTCTGGGATTTTAATAGTAATTGCATTGAAGCTCTAGGTTAATTTGGGGTGAGTTGACATCTTAATGATGTTGATTCTTCCAAATCTTTATTTATTTGGAACTTTAATTTTTCTCAACATTTTGTAGTTTTCTATGCAGAGGTCTGGCACATAGTTGTTAGGTTTATTTAAGGTATATTTTATGATTTATATATTTTTATGAATATAATTTTTAAATAATTTTTTGCTAACATATAGAAACATAATTTTGGATTTCTCTTTCTTATCAATATTTTATTTATTTATTTTTAGTGAGAGGGTAAGGGATGGAGAAGAGAAGAGAAACATCTCATCAGTGTTCTCTCACACACCCCCAACTAGGGATCTGGCTCGCAACCCAGGCATGTGCCCTGTCCAGGAATTGGACTGGCGACCGTTAGATTCACAGGCTGGTGCTCAACCCACTGAGCCACCCAGCCGGGGCTGGATTTTTCTTTTTGTATGTTAACCTCTTATCTAGTCATCTTGCTATATTTACTTTCAATTCAAATAGTTTTTAAAATTATTTTGGAGTTTTTCTTATATAAGCATTAATTGCAAGTGCTGACCATGTAATTTTCCCTTTTCAATCCTTATATCTTTATTTTTTTTGCATCATTGCATTGGCTAGAATAATGCACTGACTTAAAAATGGTTATAGTGGAAAGTCTGTTTTGCTCCTAAGCTCCCATTGAAAGTGTTCAGCATTTTGCCCTTATTTATGAAACTTGCTATAGGCTTTAAAAGGATTTCTTCTTATTTTTTGTTTGCATTCCTGAAGTAAACACCACTTGTTTGTGATGTCTGGCCCATCTCACGTATAACTGAATTTGGTTTGCTAATATTTTGTGGCACATTTTTGCAGCTATGTTCATGAGATGTATTGGCCTCTGTTTTTCCATTCTTCTAATGTCCTTGTTTGGTTTTGTATCAAGAGTATGATTGCTTATAAAACAACTAGGGAAGCTTTACCTTCATCATATTCTGTGGAAGAATTTATATAAGATGGGTATTGTGTTTTCTTACATGAATATTAGAATTCACCAGAGAGTAAGTCTGGGCCTGGGGTTTTCTTTCTTAGGAGTTTTAAGATTATGGACTCAATTTCTTTAACGGATACAGTATCGTTAGTACTATTAAGTTTTTCTACTTCTTGTGTCATCATTCTTTATATATTTTGAAGGTTTGTTATGGCATTCATAATAACAAACCTTAAACCTTCACATTTGGCTAATCCTTTTATATTTATGAAATGTCTCTATCCCTAGTAGTACTTTTATGAGTGTTTATGTTATCTAAATATAGCTTCAGTAACTTTCTTCTACTTAGGGTTTGCTTAATATATCTTTTCTCATCCTTTCACTTTTTATCTTTTTGTCCTTACATTTAAGTTTCTCTCCTATAAACATTATATCTTTTATTTAAATATTCTGGTTTGACATCTTTATCTTCTAATTGGAGTGATTAGACTATGTCTAGTGGTTTTTTTATATACATGGTCTCTGGGCTTTATCTAATGTAACTTTATACACACACACACGAATACGAGAGACAGTGTTTGTCATGTAGCTATCAGTTTTCTCATGTATTTGAGTTTGTTTGCTATCTTGCTGTTGCAGTCTATTGTCATATCTGTTCTTTGTTCTTGTGTTTCTCGTATTTTCTATTGGAATAATCAAGAATTTTTTCCTATAAATTTTTCTTTGTTCTTGTGTTTCTCCTGTTCCTATTGGAATAATCAAGAATTTTTTTTCTATAAATGTTTCTTTAGCAGTTGCCCTAGAGATTACAACAGGTATTCTTTCTATATTAAGGTCTATCTCTTTTATTAAAACCAGCACAATGCAGGAAGCCTCTTACAGTTTAACTGTACCCTCTCTCTTCTTTTGCATTATTGCTGTATTTTTTATTTCTACATAAATTTGTAACCTCACAGGATAATACTGTTTTTGTCTTAAACTGCAACTACTGATATTTACTTACATTATTTATGCATTCCAGTATTCTTCTTTTTTGCATTTCCATTCTTTATCTTGGATCTCTTCCTAGCTGTTTGATGAACTTTCTTTAATGTTTCTTGTTGGACAGCTTTACTGGAGATGAATTCTCTCACCTTTTATTTGCCTATAAATGCCCCTATTTTGCCTTCCCATTTGAAGGCTATTTTTATGACCAGGTACTATTGTTCAATGCTTCAAATAAGTGCTCTGAATTTTTTTCTTTAAACTGTTGAACAGTAAGTAGCTCACTTTTTGTTGTTCCTTGTAAGTGATGTATCTTTTTTTCCCTCTGGCTACTTTGAAAGTTTTTGGTAATATTCTCTCCTACCTATAGTTGGTACTCCAACTATATAAGTTGAATCCGTTCACTGTCCCAAATGTCTCTGATGCCCTTACTATATTTTCATCCTTTGTTGTTGTTAGTCTTTGTGCTTCAGTGTGATTTTTTAAATTCCTCCATCTTACTAGTAAATCAGTCTCTTGAATAACTAACATTAGTTGTTGTATTTCTATGATCTATTTCACTCTTACTTAAAGATTCTAGGTCTCTACCTATTTCTTCATCTTTCCTTCTAATTCCTTGAGCATATTACGCATAGTTGTTTATAGAGCCTTGAACGACAACTTCAATATGTGAATCACTGTGTTCTGTTTCTAGTCATTTTCTTCTTTTAGTTTTTTGTTACTTGGCCTTTTGTTTGTTTTCAAGCATACCTTATTATCTGATTGAATGTGAACACTGTGTATTCAAAATTTTTGGCTATGGTCATGTTATTCTCCCCTTAAGAGAGTCAAAATTTATTCTAGAATGTTGGTGTATAACACTGATTCTGTTAAAGTTTAGTTTTAGTTTTGCCTTTGCTCTAGGAAGTGACTATTTGGGATCTCAAGTAAAAGTGTAGATGTTTAGCAGAATCTCCTCACCTTGACCAGCCTTGAGGCCTAACATCTATCTTAGAGTATTTCGTACCTGCTAAAATGTATGCTTCTCAGCAGTAGCTTTTAGTTTGCTTTCTTAGATTTTAACCCTGTTTTTGCACAACATAGAAATTGGCATATAGCTTGAATAGGAGATTGCATGCAGATTTGTACTCACCTTCCTATCTTTTTTTCCGGTGGGATTTTTCCCCTCAAGTCTCAGCCACTTTGGTTGCCCCGAGGTTCAACCTGTCCCTCCACTACAGCGAGACTTTTGCTTTCTGCTAAGACCATTTACCTAAAAGTGGGCATTGACAAAGGCCCCCATGGAAAAGCCTGGGGTGGGTGTGGAGGTTACACTTCTCTTTCCAGGGATTATTATCCATTGTTCTTTTAACAGTAGCCTTGCAAAATACGTTGTTCAACCTTAATAGTTGTTTTTGGCAGGAGTGTTGGTCTGAGCCAAGCCTCTCTGTTGTGGCCAGAAAGGGTATTCTATTACATACAGAGAGAAGAAATGCTTTTTGAATAGCAAACTATACACACACACACACACACACACACACACACACGTGTGTGTGTGCACGTGCGTGCGTGCGTAATATTGATTAGAAAAATTAACTGCCTAAATATAAATGACAATGACTTATCATGCAATATAAATCAAAGACTTGAGAAATTGAAAAATTTAATAAATTTCAAAGAGAGAAGTGTCAATTAAGTGATACTTGATAGAACATTAAGTTTTGAAGTGCATTCAGACTTCAAATTATATTTTGGTAAAATGGAATTACTGTGGCTAATACATAAGACTTTTAGCTTATAATACAGGGGTTGGGAAAAGTAGGTTTACAGTTCATGTGAAAAATAATACAATAATAATAAATAATGCAAGAATAAACTGTGTTTTACAACTGTAAACCTATTTTTGCCAAACCCTGTTTGTAAAATTTAGGCCTGTTTAAAATCACAATTAACTAAATCATAGGCTTAAAATATTTTTCTTACACAGTTTGTATAAAATATCTGAATTTTATCAAAAACAGGTGAATGTTTCTTTCAGTAGATTTTTGGTACTTTGCTTTATGTTTATTATTTCTGTATAGACATATATGAATCTGTCAGTTATTTACTATATTCTGTGTACTTTCCTAGAGTTGTGAATGAAATAGTTTTGAAATATTTTATTATAACAAGTATTTATCACTAGAGATATGTAAGCTAACTAAATAAATAGCTGCTGGTAGTACAAATTCATGTGTAATAAAAATGTTAAGTACCATATTGACATCATGAATATGTGTCTAATCTAGTGGTGTTGTTTTATAGGAAATTGCTAATAACACTTTCACCAATAATTATTTTGTGTATTATTTAGGTGCATTGACATACAGCAGAGCAACGAGGTAGAGAGGACACAAGCACTTCGATTAGTCAGAAAGGTATGCCCCGTGTCTGAGAGTAAAGGCAGGTTTGTGGTTTTCATGTTGGGTATTTTCCATCTTTAGATTTACACTATTTTGTGAAATTTTTCTATTAAAATTTACAAGCTAAATTCTCATTAAACATTTTGTTAAAATTACATCAGTTAAATAGTTCTGTTAAACTTCAAGATAAGAATAAACATTTTGTATAATTATTCTATGTGATTGGGTATAGCTAGGATAATATTCTTTTAAATGTGCATTGTAAAGAATGTTACTCTCTTTAGTAGACAAGTAAATGAAATTATTGCTTTGAAATGTTATTGAGAAAAGTGGACTACTTGCTCTCTCCTCTGATTTTCTCTTCAGTGTATGTTTGGAGTTAATACTGTTAAATGGATGCCACAAATAGTTGCAGCCGTTTTGAAGATGAATTTGGATACAATCGATAGGCACTTGCAATAAGCAGGACAGGACTTTGTACATGATAAAAGGCCAAAACCTAAACTCCTCAAGAGAATATGTTAAGAGTAATCATAGTGCTTCTGATGAGGGGCCTTCAAGGAATTTTTGTCGTAGTTTAATGTAATGTGGTGTCCTAGGGGCAGAGGAGGAGTGAACTGAGAGGTATTTAACTCGGTTAGGACATAGCGCTGTAAGAGTTTCATCACATTCCATTTAAAGTACTGCGTTTGATTCTAAACATTCATAAGACTCATGAAGTGTATGTATGTTTTGATGTAAAAACGTCTAACATTATTTAGCAATTAAAGTTTTTAGCCCTTTCCCCACCTTGGAATTCAGTGCATGCTCCAGAATGCTACAATGTTGAGTTTGTACATTAACTGGATTCCCTTTTTTCTTCTTCCAGTTGTCTAGCTTGTGGTTAGTGATTATCCACTGGTGAACATAGTAAGGAAAAAGTAAATGTATGGGATGTCTTAAGAGATGTTTGCAGTTTTATTAAGAGTGGTATTGGAGATCATGAATTTCTGTTGTAGGTAATCTTATATTGAGATCGTGGTTTGACTCCTAATTTAAATGTAAAAATTAGATTTATGATTTTTACTTACTCATACAATCTCTCCTACCACCATGATTTTGAGAATTCCAGATACGAAAACAAAATTGGTTCTGAAGAACCTAGAATGACTTTGTGGTTATTGCCATTATATGTGTCAGTATTTATCATAGTAGGATATAAATTAAAAATTAAAATGTATATTAACATAAAAATTATAAACTCATTACATGAAACATAAATAACATTTTTATAAAATAACTATTTGCTAAAAAGAAAATTAATGAGTACAGTGACATCATATTAGATTTTTGCAAATCTGTATAATGTTTGTTTTGATAGAAGATAGCTGGATTATCATATTTGCTTTCCCATTCAGTCTGTTGTGATTTCACCTGCAATGGGACCTCTGGAAGACTTTAGTATGTACTTGTAAAAGAATGAGAGTAAAAAAGATGAGTAATGTTTTTGTTTTATTATGAAAATAGTTTTAACTTTGCAGAATGCCTGAAAATGTCCTAGAGATCCTCAGTTTCCTGGACCACACTTTGAGAATTGTTGCCCTAGAAATTGCATTCAGAAGAAATTACAATTCCAAATGAATTCAAACAATGAGATTCAGCTTTTTTGAATTATTTAGAGAACATTTAATTTTATTTTGTAAAATGTTTTGTACCCATTACAGTTTATAAAAGAGCCAATCAAAGTAAACAGATTCTTGGAAACAATTTACTAATGCCATAACAGAAATACACTCTATTGTGTTACCTTTTGAAGTACGTAGTAACTTGTGGCAGATACCATTTGTGAATCCAGGATCAGCAAAATTACTCGTACCTGGTAGAATACAGGTCAGAGGAAGCGTGATGGCACAGGGATCCTCCTTGGTTGAACTAAAAGCAGTTAGAAGGGCTGTTTTCAGCACTGAGCTATTGTATCAACATAGGGGTGCAAGTTCTTTTGAACTGGTGACTTGGGATTCTTAAGGTGTATTACCAGCAGTGGAATCCCTGGGTCAAAAGGGGGAGGAGGGCACAGGGAAAAAATTGGGACAACTATAATAGAATAACAGTTTTTAAAAAAGTAAAAGCAGTTAAAGGGAAAGGCCACTTGCCGAATAAACAGTGTCCTCTATTGGCCAGAGGAACTACCATTTCGTTAGTACTTTCAATAACCAAAGCAAACCGTTCTTTTTTTTCAGTAACATCTTGGCAACTGAGCTGATAGAAATTAATGATAATAATATAACTGCTGGGTCACTGACAGTTTTTTGTATGCATTCAACGAAGTTTAAAATTTTTCTGTAAATTTTTTTCTTCTGTATTTTATAAGAAAAGTAAAAATATTTGTTGCTTTAGGTTAACTTGTTCTATGAAAAATTAAGGAATACTCTTGTTACTTTTCTTTCTCTTTCACTTACTTCAATCATTTGGAACATTTTTGTTTTATTTTTTTCTCTCTTTTTAAATACCTATCTTCTTTTCCCTGTCTTTCCAGTCCAAGCAATCTTCCTGATTTTTACATCTGTAATTATCTGTATAGTTTTTCACTGGTCAGCTCTTGGTTTTTGTTATCCTGTTTAAATTCTAAGTCATCATTTTCCTCATCTCTCATTTCTTTATCCATGTAACAAGAGGTTAATACAGTGGTCCCTCGCTATATCACGGTTCACTTACTGCAGCTTCACTGTATCACGAACTGCGATATAGCAAGGGATGACCGTATACTTCACTGGTGAGTACCCATATAGAATTTTATATGTTGTTAAAATTATGTAGGTTTAGCAGTGTAGAAAGTGTTTAAGAGCATAAGAAGTATTTGTAAGAGAGTGAGAAAGGTTTATAGGAGTGTGGGAAGGGTATATAAAGCCTTAAAATATACATAAATAATAAAATAAATATAACACCGCTACTTTGCGGATTTTCGCCTATCAAGGGGGTCTCTGGAACGTAACTCCCATGGCAGGTGAGGGATCACTGTGTATCAGTTTCTGTCGTTTGTTTGTTTTTTTTTTACAGTTGAAAAGAGATTCATTTAAGGAAATTATTTGTCCTTGATTCATAGCAAGATATTGCCAGATTCAGTGCAAGAACTTAGTTCTTTGAATTTCCAAACCTGTACTGACGCACAGTTGTTTTTGTTATTAAGCATAATCTGCTTACCTTGGCATGCAGAGCCAACTTTTGGTCCAACCAATTAGGACCTGTCTCATTATGCCATTATTCACATAAACTGGTTTCCTATACTACTATTATGATCATTATTTCTTCCCTACTCTTTTCATTTTTTATTATTTTTATGTTGTTGTTCAATTACAGTTGTCTGCATTTACCACCCACCACTCCCCCCACCCCAGGCATCCCCACCTCCCTCCCTTTCATTTTTATGTTTTCTACATTATATTCATTTCAGTCTCAGCTCAGATTTCAGATACTCCCTTAGAGATCTCTGTCTTTCTAATTCCTTCATAGCAGTTACGAATTATTACCTACTCATGATCTTTAATTTAATTTATTGGGTTGGCCAAAAGACACATTTTTCATTTTCACCAATAACTTTATTGATTTGGATATTTTGAGTGTGTCAGCTATCTCCTGCTATTAGTTTCTAGTGGGTAGAGGCCAGGGGTGCTGCTAAACATCTCCCAAAGCATAAGATAGCCCCACAGCAAAGCATTATTGGTTAAAGTGTCAGTAGTACCAAAAAACTGTGCAAACCACTTCTGATACATTCAGTCACTCACAGCAGCTTCTCCACACACTGCACAAATCTCTTTTTACATTTCAGTTGTGTTTTTACCTTTCTTGAAATAATAAAACAAAGTATGCTGAAAATGTTGCATATTTTCTTCCATCATCAATATTATACTGGCTGCACAAAAATTTACCAGTTTGATGAGGTTTTTTTTAATGTGCACTGATATGATAGCTGTCACAGTACAATCTAACAAAATCGTTTCAAATGAAGTTAAAAACAACTAAGTGCTACTAGAGCCAACTTACGGGGAAAAGAAAACAAACTTTTTGGCCAACCCAGTATATCTGTTCTGTCATGCCCAAAAAGATGATTAAACTTTTATTTTAGTAAAGAAAAATTCTATGACATTTTTTTGAGTACTCAGTGATTTATGAGAGAAATATTTTCTGATTTGCACAGAATTTAAGAGTTTCTTTGCATATATTTCCCACAAAAATAAGGAGATTTCACTTGTAAAAAAAAACTGAATTACAGGTATCCTTTTTCATAACACTTTAGCTTTATGGAGTAGGATTTTATGCTTTAAATTCTAGAAAACATCTGGTAATACACATCCTTTTTTACAAATGAGGCAACAAAAGCATTGAGGAGATTGATTTGGCCAAGATAACAGTTTACTAATTGAGATTGAGCTCTGAAAGCCATTTAACCTGGTTTCCTAGCCAGCTCTTTTCAGAATACATTATGTTTTATTTTGGGGAGAATTTTTCTAAGTTCCTTATAAGCATAATAGATCAGTAAGTATTAAAATACAAATTAATATTATAAGCGTTAGAATTTTCTCATCCAGGAAGATCAGTTTTCTATACCTCCTTTTCCTTTCTTTCTCTCTTTCTCTAACATTTTTGATTAATGGAAATTACTGATTTAGAAATGAATGTGAAAACTTTTGTCAATTCTATAGTTACTGGAAAGCTATTTTATGGTTGTATATTATTTTATTTGAATTTGGTAATCATATATAACGCTAGTTAAACAACATAAACCATTTGTAAGTACTCTAGCCAATACAGGTGTTTCCTTTGGCCCTTTATAGGAATTAACTGGATATCTTTAATTTAGTTATATTACATCTTCTAATCGTTTCATAGCACAAGTCTTACTTTTCAACAGGATTATAAATCCAATAACATCCAGGACAGGATGTTAATTATCCCTAATACTTTATCATCACCCAAATGGAAGAAAATGTTTTCTTCTAGTTTCCACTTCAAGGACATATTTTGCAATACTCATCTACCAAATAGTCTTTATTTATTAAACAGTCATTACTACACAATGTGTTTTCTTTGTGTTTTGCAAACTGAAGATACATGTATGTTACCTGTTTTCAGTTTTTCAATATGTTATTGCCAATTAAACTTTTCATTTGAAGTGAAATTCATCCAAGGTTTATTACCGGATACGCTCTATTTCTATCATGATTTTTTGAAATATTAAAGAGGTTATAGATTATTAAGTTTGCCTTTGGTATAGCAATAAGTGATGTTAGAGATAGGGAGATTATTAGGCATTTACTACAGCAATGTGAGAAAGGATGAGGGGACAAGTCACTGAGTTTGATGGGGGAGAGAGTAGACGTAATGCGGTGAATGGGTATATTGGGAAGAAAGCCAGAAATGTAACAGTATAATAGTATGTTGACAGCTGTTGGCCCTACTAATTTACTTTGTCTAGGCATTGAGAAGTTGTTTAAAATAGGTTATCTTCCAGCGGAGCTTAGAATTTCAGAAATGTTACATCTTGTTGGTCAACTAATTTATGGTCTGGACTATTGGGGGGGAAGCCAAAACTTTTTTTGGCACAGTAATGATATTAACATCAGTTACATCAATTATTTTATGTAGATAAAATAAACTTTAACGTAAGTTTATTTTATCAATTAACTTACGTTAATTCTTTGAAACGTTTACATAAAGTAGAAGATTAAAATTGATGCCTGAATCTTATAAATACTCTAGGGCACTGGTGTAAACACAAGGCCCGCGGCCGAATCCGGCCCTCCACCTGGTTTTATCCGGCCTGGCACCTTGTTTCTACCTGGCGGCAGCGCCGAGCTCTCACTTAACTGTTAAGGAGTAGTTACATTTATACAGTCCTAAAATTACATTCGGTCCTTTGAAGGCAACCACAAGGCTGATGTGGCCCCTGGTGAAAATGAGTTTGACACCCCTGCTCTATGGTCTTAAAAATCTCAATTCAGACAAAGTAGGTTTTAAAAATATATTTTGAAGTAACTAACTTCTTTTTCCAATTTCTCCCTGTTACAGATGATTACTGTGAATGCTTCCTTGTTTCCTAGTTCCTTGGCCAACTCATTAATAGCAGTTGGAAATGATGGACTTCAAGAAAGAGACAGAATGGTCCGAGCATGCATTGCTATTATCTGTGAACTAGGTTAGAATTTTCTTTTGAGTAAGGAAAATACAGTAGTTTGGAACACATATATAACATTTCTTAATGCCTTTGATACATGAATTCTTCAGTTATTGGTACAAAAATATGAGAAAGTAGGACATTCCTGATAGGGGAGTAGAGGACTTGCTGTTGAACAAATAATTTCAAAATGACCTTGAAACTATAAATTTTAGCATTTTCCTCATCATGAAATTTAGTATATCAGAATTGTACAAATTTTGGTAATTGGAATAAAATCTCTTAAATTCTGGCTGTCAGACACTAGCTAACTATTCCAAATCATGATGTAGGTTAAAAACAATAAACAGTCCATTATCTATTTTAACAAAAAAAGAAATTCTAAATGTAAAAGCATTGAAGAGTCCAATGGGAAAAACAGGAAAAAATGGAAGAGGAATTTTGAATTACAAAGGAAATAAGATTTCAGCAGCTATAGATTATATTATAAGGAGGCAAGAAAACATACTACAGTGCCAGAACAAAGGAAAAATAAATGTAACAAACATGATAAGTAAATAACTATGTAGACCAATAGGAAAAATAAATAATCCTCAAATGCATGGCCAGTCAACATATTTTAAAAGTTCAGCCTCACTTGTAACTAAAGATATGTATTTTAAATAAGAAGATAATATTTTTTTTGCCACTAAAAGTAGAAGTGGTGTCGGCTACGTCAACTCTTGATATAATAAATGAATCAATAACAAAATTTTTGTTTCAGCAATAATCAGTAAATCGAACAGAAAAAAAATTGTACTATTTCCAAAGTAGAAAATAAAACTACAAGAAATAAACTTGGTAAGAAATGTATAGGACTTACGGGTTATGTTTGGGGAGTACTCTTCACTTTCGAATTTGTCCACTTGATTAGCCAGAAGGCACAGGTAATCTACACCTGTAGAAATGAGGGCGCTGGCTACCTTTGTGGTGGGGGAGAGCTGATTAAAGAGGGGCCTGAGGGAACTTCTAGTTTGATGAAGGTTCTGTGCCTTGATTGAGGTACTGGTTACAGGGGTATAGACTTTTTTTCTAAAGTTTTTGAACTGTAATCATAAAGGTGTGTTCATTTTACTATATTTAGCTATTCTTCAGTTTAGAAAAAATCAGAAAAGAAACTTAATTCTATAATTCAACTAGAATTAACAGGAGAGATCCAACCATGCAAACATTTTTAGAAAAAAATTAAATGTATTGGAAAGGAATATTTTTTCTACTATATTTTAAGAAAACTATTCTAGTTTTGAAGAGATAGAAAAAAACTATTCTGCTAGTTATGAAGAGGTAGAAAAATGAAAAAGAATCAAGAGCTGGCAGACCCTGACATATAGAAAACTTTGGTATATCAAAAGTATAAAAATCAGTTTATGAAACATGCTGTGATAATTGATTAAACATTTTTAAATAAATTTGTTTCTCATATTAAGCCAAACTGAATTTTCTGACGAATTGAAAACTGAAATGTTCATCACAAAGTCATTAAAACACATGCATTTGTACACACATACAACGAAGTGCCTGATCTTTGAAACAAAGGAGTTTCTAAGCTTAAAATCTGAGTTTAAAATCTAAAGTAAGATTGTAAATTTGGTAAAAGATTTGAAACAAATAGAGGGCTAATAGTCTCGTAAAAAGTCCTTGCAATTCATGGGAAAGAAGAACCATTTCAGTAAAATAGGAATAAAGGATATGGAGAAACAATCAACAACGTAAATAAAGAAGAGTTTTGAGAAGTATATTTGGGGACTCTTATTAGATACGTTTTATCCACTTGCCCTTTTCAGTGTCTTTGACTAGAAAGATTTTCAAGTCAGAAAGGAAATTGTTTTAAAATAAAACCCCAGATTTCTGATTATATTTTATTAATTATCCCCTCTATATAATATATTAAGTTTTTCTTTTTTATTTTAGCACTTCAGAATCCAGAGGTGGTGGCCCTTCGAGGTGGACTAAACACCATCCTGAAAAATGTGATCGATTGCCAGTTAAGTCGAATAAATGAGGCCCTCATTACTACAATTTTGCACCTCCTTAATCATCCAAAGACCCGAAAATATGTGCGAGCTGATGTAGAATTAGAGGTAGGAACTTTAATATTCTTTTCTAGTTTTAAAATAGAACTTTAAATACAAACTCTTACTTTGAAATTTTAAAGTTGGTAGAAGCAGCACAGCATTATCAAACCTAAATTTTCTAAGACTGGCTTATTCCCAGCAATATTTTATAGCCCATTCAGTTTGGACTGAATTGAAAAGTATTATTCTCAAAATATTTCCTCGTTGTGTAAAGTGAAGTTTATTTTTTTAACAATGAACATTTTACTAAGCAAATTAAAGCACAAACAAGGTTACATAGGCATTTACCTATTTATTTAAGAAGACTTTCTTTTTAAAGACTTTAGTGTGTTGTGTGTAAATAGCTCCTGCTAATTATATGTTTATTAAACCATGCTAAAAGTCTTTGAACTTACAACTGCTTATTAGCAAATAATGACCATGTATACTTGAAAGAAATAGAATACATATATATCCTTTAAAATTTTTTTTACTAATTTATTGTTTTTTCTAGTTAGTATAAAATAATACATACTCTTTTAAAAGTACATAGTGAAGGTTGGGACAATTTATTTGTGTACAAGTACTATATTGTTATTCATTACAAATCGTGAACTCTAGATTTGTTTGTATTTGGGTTGAAATTATGCAAGGTATAAAAGATTTATTTTCCCTAGTTTGTCTTTCTAAATTATTTTATGTGAAACTTGTCTTAAATGTTATAATTCTGCTTTTATTAGGGCTGTTAGAAATATTTGAGATTATAACACTGACATCAGCCTGTATCATACTAACAAATTTAAGTACAATAATCCTCTTAATATGTGATTGTAAATACATTACTCTTGGTAATCTAATGGGAATAAACTGACATTTTTCATATTTTACTGTATGTTTAGGTTTAAGTTTTATCAAGTAGAAAAACTAGAATCTTAAAATTGGAGAGATGATTACAGTGAAGGAAGGTAGTATGTATGGGCCTGTTTTTTTGTTCCTGTATAATTGTACAGCAGATTTAAAAGCCTTTGTATAAGTGAAAATTTTTCAAATTTTAAACATCTAATAATATATTAGATGTTTAAGTACATGACTATATCTTTGTTTATATCTTGTTCTTTAAAACCACAAAAATTGGTCCTTACTAAGCTCCCCCAAGAACAGCATAATAATTGAGAGCATATACAGATCTGGTTTTGACTTTTTTGTATGACCTACTAACTTTATAATTTGGGACTAGTTAGTAACTCGCTCGTTCTTTTCTTTTCTTTTCTTTTCTTTTCTTTTCTTTTCTTTTCTTTTCTTTTCTTTTCTTTTCTTTTCTTTATTTCTTTATTTCCTGACCCGAGGATACTTTCTTGTTGCTCCTTAGAGAGGATGGGAGGCAGAGAAGCATCAATGTGAGAGAGAAGCATCGACTGGTTGCCTCCCATAGGCACTTGGACAGTGGGGAGGGGTGGGGGGGTCAAGCTCACAACCTAGATATATGGTCTGACCAGGAATCAAATGTGCAACCCTTTGGTTACATGATGACGCTCCAACCAACTGAGCCATACTGGCCAGGGCTTAGCCTCTCTTGGACCCATTTTTTCCCTCAGTAAAATGAAGGTCATGGTTTTTATCCTGAAGAGTTGTTGTAAAGAGTGAATACTATAGTAACAACGGTAGTAGTAGTATTTGCTAGAAGCAGCAGTAGTAGCAGTAATAGTAGCTAACACTAATGTAAAGCCTTTGATGAGTTGGGCAGTATTTCTTGGTGCTTTTCATATATTAATTCTGATATACATAAAATACTTTATTTAGTACCTGGCACATAATAAATATTCAAATACTGGTTGCCTAGGATATTACTCAGTATCATCATCTACTTTATCATCCTCTTCTTCATTGTAGAATCTGCTCTTAAGAGAATATTGTCCTCATTTTACTATATTTTATCAATTTCATTTTAAATTGATCATTCCTTTTTCTATATACAGAGGAACCATTTTCAGTGCTACTGTCTGTTATTGGGCCCACATCTCCTTCCTGTTAGAAATCTTTTTTAAAATTTACCCTGGCTTCTATTTATATTACATGTAATATGTTTTAACCTCAGACAGAAAAAGAAATGTAGATTTACTATAATAATGTTAATAGAGTAGAAACTCTGTAAAGGTTATAAATTAATTGTAATTTTGTAGTAAATTTAAAAAACATTTATTGAACTTACACTTCGGAGTGCAATAGGGTAGTTCACAACATCTGCTGTGGAAAACTGGAAAAGCTGGATGATGATGGAGATCGTCTATTTCAAGCAGTGTAGAGCTGCAAAACCAATAAAGACCAGAGGGAGTGAAGTTTATTTGTGTATTTATTTATTTTATTGCTGGCATTGTTGCAGAGGGGAGTGAAGTTGTAAGGAAGGAAGGTACTTGGAGAATTTCCCTGAAGATTGACAGATGCCCTTGGGGTACTTGCAGATTTCAGGCGCAGGCTAGAGGCTGAGGATGTGACCTAGGCCTAGGTAGAAGACGAGAGTACTTGGCAGTCCGGGGGGTTATGTCATGACAAGGCATGACAAGCCTAGAGACGTGTAAAGTCCCTAGACCAAGTCTGACTTATCCCCTAGACATTGGCTGAAATGAGCATCTCTGCAGGATAGAGGCTACAACGTCAAACCCTGAGGACAGCATAGGGGAGTATGCTATAGTCTCCAGGCACAGGGCGCAAGGTCCTCCCACACTGTGGGCAGAAGGGTAAAGGTCTTTACAGGAGTAGTGAATTCACAGATTATGCAGTTGCTTTTTTTCCTTGGTCCACTTACTGATTAGGATATAATTAGTAGCTGAAAATCCACATAGGCTTTTGCTGGGATCAGAAAAACTGGAGGAAAATTAAGCAGTAGTGTGTGGTGCTAAAGTGACAAAACTGGGTATTTCATAGCTGATTTCCTGTTTGTGACATTCCCTAAAATCTGAAGCTATCATAGATGGATAGCTAAAGATCTTAGTTCAAACTTATGAAATAAAAAAATAAATCCAGTCAGCACCAAGGAGAAAAATACTTGTTAAGCTCTCCATTGAAAGCACTGAAGGGCTGTTCTTCAGGAAAGGAAAACCAAAATGTACTCTATCTTATCAAAATTGCAACATAGTCTCAACTTGGTGATCAGAAAAAATAGTCAACCACCTTAACCTACTGAACAGTGGAAAAGATAAACCATCTGATGGCGATAACATCACTTGGATTATAAAATTCAACATGTCTGACATTCAGTCAGGACTTTGACGGAATGTCATACGAAAAGATAAAAGTCTATATGACTGAAAACCCAGACAAAAAATATTGTGTAGAAATACTCCCAGAGGTGATCCAGAATGTTGCAGTTAGAGGGAAAGGACTTTAAAACAACTATGATTCATTTGTTCAAAAAAAAAAATGGAGGAAAAGAGGAAGAAAATAGATGAGATATTGGAGAATTTCACCAGATAATTGTAATATACAAAATGAGTCAAATGGAAATTCTAGTACTGAAAAACATAATAGCTGAAATTCTGAACTCAGTGAAGTTAAAAATTCATTTTGGGCAAGAAGATACCATTAGTAAACTGGAAGAAAAGTCAGTAAAAATATTCAGAGTAAGGCATAGTGTGGGAAAAGAAAGCAACAGAACAAAAGGGATAAAATATGATTGTTGTCTTTGGAGAAGAGACACAAAATAGGCAGAAGCAAATATCCAGAGTCAGTGGCCAAAACTTTTGTTTCTAAAACTGATGAAACTTCATGTTTGAAAAGCTCAGAAAACTCCAAATGAGATAATACAAAACAATATGTAGGCACATTATGGTAACATTGTTGAAAACCAAGACCAATAAAAATCTTTAAGAGCAGCTTTTGAAAAAAAGACATTACTTTCAAAGCAGCAAGTCCAACAGCTGATTTCCCGAGAGAATTAATGGAAACCAGAAGAAAGTAGAATGGAATCTCTAGAGTGCTGAAAGAAAATAATGCCAAAATAATGCCCAGAGAAAATGACTTTCCAAAACAAAGGTAAAATAAAGATTTTTCAGACTAAAGACCCAAGGGGATATAAAGAAACATTACTCTTCTTGGATTGCTTTCCTGTGTGTCGTGCGGAGGAACTGAGCCCTGTTGCCAACAACTAGCATGTTGTGGGTAAACTGTCTGGAAGCAGATCCTCCAGCTCCCATCAAGCCTTCAGAATGCTCCTGCCCTGATCAACATTTTGAAGCTTATGGGGGACCCTGAGTTGTAACTGAGAACTAAGCCTCTCTTAGATTCCTGAGTCACAGAAACCATGTGAGATAATAAATATTGTTATTTATAAAATGAGGAAGGAAGGAAGGCAGGCAGGCAGGCAGGCAGGCGGGCTAGAGGGAGTCCTCAGTCAAAATGAATATGATCTAAACAAATGTAGGAAGGAATGAAAAATGCCAGAAAAAGTACATATATGACTAAATATTTTAAAAACTACTGATTGTCAAAAGCAATATTAGTTACGTCTTCCATATTTTAAGTTGAGTTTAAAATTAAAAAATTCAGACCACAATAATGCAGTAGGCACTGGTGGATATTAGCAAATGCGGTAGAGCGGTTAAAGCTCTAAAATGAGTGTGCGTAGCAAGGTTGCTGAATATAGGGGCAATACACAAAAAATAGCTTGGATTTCTTTATAATAGCAACAAGAGGAGAGTGTAATTTATAGAATAAATGACGCCATTTCAATGACGTTCAGAAGTGGGCAAAACTAAGTCATAGTGTTGCAGGTCAGTATAGTAATCCCGGGGTTGGTAGCGACTTACGAGTACCAAGGGGGAGTGAGGAGGTTTTGAGGCTGCTGGTGTTTTCTTCATCTGGTGCTGGCTACAGGAGAGTGCTTAGTTTGAGAACACCCATCGAGTTGTACATTTATGATTTGTGCGTTGATTTTTATATGTATATGTGTATTGCACTTCAATTTAAATTTTTAAAAATTCAATTTCTATATTTAAAAAATCACTCAAGTATATTTCTTGATGATGAGTTTGAAGAAGTCAGTCTCTCAAACAGTTTACCCAATTAAAGATATAGAGAAGTGGAATTAATTTTAACTTGTTACAGAAAGAATGCATTTTACAACAAGGGCACTTATTTTTTCTGCTTTTTTTTAATTAGCGAATTTTAGCACCCTATACTGATTTTCACTACAGACATAGTCCAGATACAGCTGAAGGACAGCTCAAGTAAGTGTCATTTATTCCTAGTAATTTAAAAGGTGATGTGCATGTCGCTAATAAAGCTTAAAAGTTGCCTGATTGCATGTAGAGTCAGGGCAATGTGAGTTTGACTAAGTTTAGTATCTCATGGAATTATGTTGTAAGTCTCTGATAATGTAATTAACTGTGGTTTAAAAAATTAAAAATAAACTTTGAGAAATTTAAAGACTAATTTTATATATGAAAATATAAACTAGGCTGCAATAGAAACCTAGGTATTTTTTTATTTATATATTTTTAGTATAATTACATTGAGAGACTAAAAGAATAAAATAACAAGGATAGAATGAAGTGCTACCCTATTAACAAGTTGAGTAAACAGAAAGATAGCATAGGTAGAATCTTGAAAGTAAGGTTAAAAGGGAAGTAAAAGGATATAAAGATTATTTTCTAAAAATGAGGCAGGATAATTTTCAAAGTTTTTTGGGAGAGAAAAAGCTCATAGTTCACTAGATATTCTGGGATAGCTTTTTAATTAAATTGATTAGACATCAAATAATGTACTGTCTGTGAAGATTTTACAAATGACACAATTCCTATAAATATGTCATGAGTTGTTTTTCTGGTAGGACTGTTTGTTGCAGACATACTTATTTTGATAGATAGTAAATATTAAAATTACTAAGTTAAGGAACATTGTGAAATAGGGATATTTTTGTTGTTTTTCATTTTCCCCTTGAATTAAAAAAGAGTGGTTGTATATCTTTAATCACCTCCATCACACTGGACTCCTCACATTCTAACATATCATGACCCAAGCTAAGAAATCAAAATAGATGTTCTCTGTTTAAGACTTCTCAAACCTATTTCTGCTAAGTTATGAATTTAGGGGTTTTAGACCCCTTTCTTGGCTTTTTCTTATGATACTTGGACATTCTCTTTATTGACACAGAGCATACATATTTTCTATTGCTGCATGACAAATTACTACAAATGTAGCACGTTAAAATAACATCATTTTATTAGCTCCCAGTTCAGTAGCCCAGAAGTCTGGCATGGCTGTTGTCTGGAGGTTAAGGGGAGAAATCCGTTTTCAACCTCATCCAGGTTGTTGTCAGCATTTACTTTCTTGCTGTTACACAACCTAGCACCCTGGTTCCTTGCTCTCAGCTGGAGCCTACTCTCAGCTCCCAGAGGCCAGCCTCTTTCTTTGCCACATGGTTCCCTCCATCTTCAAAGAGGAGGAATTCCCTAATCCTTGTGCTTGAATCTCAGACTTACCAGTTTAAGAAAACTCTTGAGTCAGATCAAGCCCACTAATAATCTCCCTGTCTTACGGTCTGCTGGGCTCTACAACATAAACATAACCACGCTCATGACAGTAAAATCATATACGTAAGATCCACAGATTAGGACATGGAATCTTGAGGCAGTGAGGGTATTTTTAGAGTTCTGACAGAAATGCTTATTAAGCAAGCTGAGGTTGTCTGTCTAGTGCTCAATTAAAAGTGATAATGAGCTATCTCAGAATACTTTTTTTAAAAAGCAGGGGACATGAACCTAAACAAAAAAGTCAACATGTATAACTTACTTTAAACCGTGTTGTGGATCTGAAATTGGAAGGGGGTCCGTATGTTACTGAGACAGTTCCGATCTTTATTTTTTTTAACATGTTTCATTTCCTGCGTCAATACTTAAATGTTAACTAATGATAGGGCTCATTCTGCTATAGTACCAGGAAAAACTCACTTTTTGTTTTAACATTTTATTCTTTTCTTTGACCGCCCCCACCCCCCACCCCTGCTGCCATCCATGTACCACACCCAGAGAAGACAGGGAAGCAAGGTTTCTAGCCAGTAAAATGGGAATCATAGCGACATTCCGGTCATGGGCAGGTAAGCTCCTCTGCGCTGCTGTATAAACACTCCCTTACGTAAAAACTTCACTGTGTTTTCAAATGTTAAATTATTATTGCAGCATCTAGTTCAGGTGTTATTCTGGTCTTACTTTACATGTTATTTCTAGAGCTAAGGGGATTTGTACAAAATTATTAAAACTGACTTCGTAAGTCTATATAGTCATGATTGCCTGGACAATTAAGAAAGTTAAATATGATCTACACTTTTTTTACTTAAAAGTATAATATAAAATGTCATTAATACCAAATAAGCAAGGGTAGGCTATCATTACTCTTAAATTTCTTTAGAAGAGGGATTATGCATGTTTTATCTTTGTGTGGAATAAAAAGCAAACATTTTTCTTAATATAATACCACCAGTTATATTAGTAATTACCTTCTTCCTTCTTGACTTTTAGAGCAATGTAAGGAATAGCATACAAAGGAGTGTAGCAGTAAGCAGAACTAGAAAATTCACCTAAACACTTGGATGTACCTAGATAACCCTAACAAAAAGATGTCTTCTTCATGCAAATTACTTTCCCAGCCTTTGGCCCCTGGCTAGTGTGTTTGCAGGGACTTCCTGGGACCTCTCTGAGCTGTGGTGAAAACTCCACTTGTGCCATGTGTGCCTGATGGCTGCCGATTTTCCTTACCCTCAGGATAAAGTAGTGTTTACCAGGGCCCAGCGATCACACATTCTTTCTTATACTTAACCAGCCTCCACGCACTATTTCAGTGTGGAACCAACACAGCCCTCCTGCCAAGCTTAGCTATCACGGTCCTTGCTCCAGAACTCACTCTAACTGTTATCTGTAGCTATGGCCGTCACCCTTTACTGGCCTTCACCTTCCTTGCCATTAGAGCTGTGCCTGTGTCACCAAATCATGAATTCTTTCTGGCTTTAACCACCAGGACAGCCGAGTTACCGACTTCTCATTCTCCCTCCAGGCTCTGCTTTCCCTGTCACTGTCGCTAATCTCTGCCGTTCTCTTCCCTTGCCTCTCTTAAACGTTCTTTCTACCACGCTTCCCTTTGTCCTGTGGCCTTTATGTACTGATCCATCATTAGAAACGGGTACTATTTATGAGGTAAATGAGCTTTTTTATATCTGTGATGTTATTTCTGTTACATATAATAGATTTCAAAATCCAAATAAGTGATTGACAGATGAACTCTGGAACACAGTTTATTCAGGAGTTGCAACTGCCTGCTTTCCAAACTATTAGTACAGAGTATGATCTGTAAAGACTGTATTTTAATCTATAACCTCTCACATTACATCAAACATCAAAGTTTGAGAAATACTGATATAAGTGCTTAAATGTAACAGAACTTCAGAGTTCTATATGACTTTTTAAAAACATTTTTCTCCAACGTTTTATTATCGAAAATTTCATAAGTACAGCAAAATTATACAGTGAACACCCATATACTTTCACCACCTAAATTTTGCTTTATTTACTTCATTGCTTATTTGTTCATCTGCCCATCCCTCTGTGAATTCATCAGTCCTCTACATTATTCTAATATATTTCACAGGAAGTTGCATATTTTAGTACTCTTGACTCCTAAACACTTGGGTATGAAGATTATTACTTAGAATTCAATATTTGTTTATGGCCCTGACTGATTATTTTTGTTTGTTCCTGTAGCTTTGTGTTTTTAGGTAAAATTTCCCCTTATATCACAAATCTTGAGTCCATTTAATGAGTTTTCACAAATGCTTATATATGTATATCCAAACGCTTTACAGGATATAGAACAGTACCCCCACCCCAGAAGGTTCTCTCACACCCTTCCCTGATTAATCCCTAAGCCAGCACCCCTGAGAAGTAACCATTCTTCCGTTTATTTTCATCGTAGTCAGCTTTGCCTGTTCTGACTGAAACTTTATATAAGTGGAATCATAGTATATTTTTGCTTTAGTGTAAGGCTTTTTTTCACTCAGTTCAATTTTGAGATTCATTCATGTTGTTGCATATACCGGTAATGTGTTCCTTTTTATTGCGGAATAGCATTCCCTTGGGTAAATGTATCACAGTGTGTTTAGTTCTCCTCTTGTTAGTAACACCTCATCTGTTTCCACCTTTGACTATTGTTAATAGGGGTGCCATGAGCAGTTTTATTTATTTTATTTTATTTTTTTTAAAATATTTATTTATTTATTTATCTTTAGAGAGGAAGGGTAGGGGAGAGGGAGAGGGAGAGAAATATCAATGTGCGGTTGCCTCTTGTATGTCCCCTGTTGGGAACTGGCCTGGCAACCCAGGCATGTGCCCTGACTGGGAATCGAACCGCGATCTTTCGGTTCGCAGGCCCGAGCTCAATCCACTGAGCTACACCAGCCAGGGCCCATGAGCAGTTTTATGCACTTCTTTTTGCAGATGTGAACTTTCATTTCTCCTGGGTAAATACCCAAATGGAATTACTGGGTAACAAGGTGGATGTATGTTTAGTTTTACAAAAAATTGTCAGTCTTTTTCCCAAAATACTTATACTGTTTTGTACTTCTGTATTCAGTGTATGTGCATTCCAGTTGCTCTGCATCCATGTCAGCATTTGGTGTTGTTGGTCTTTAATTTTAGCCATTTTGCTGGGTGTGTAGTGGTATCTAATTGTGAATGGAATTTGCATTTCCCCAATGACAAATGATATTGAACACTTTGTTTATTGACTATTCACACATCTTCTTTTGTGACATGATATTAATATGCTTAAAATTATTTGATTCAGTTCTCTCATTTAAAATTTTGATCCATATAATTTATTTGAAGTCTGTCAGTTTCACTCTTCTATGCTAAAAGTTAGATTTTAAGATTAAACTTTTTAAAAAATGTATTTTATTGATTATGCTATTACAGTTGTCCCAATTTTCACCCTTAGTCCCCCTCCACCCAGTACTCCCCTTCCCTCCAGCATCTCCCCCCTTAGTTCATGTCTGTGAGTTGGGCGTGTAAGTTCTTTGGCTTTTCCATTTCCTGTAGTATTTTTGATATCCCCCGTCTATTTTGTACCTGCCAATTATGCTTCTTAATCCCTGTACCTTTTTCCCCATTCTCCCCTTTCCCCCTCCCCACTGATAACCCTCTAAATGTTCTCCATATCTGTGATTCTGTTCCTGTTATGATTGTTTGCTTAGTTTATTTTTAGATTCAGCTGTTGATAGTTGTGAATTTGTTGCCCTTTTAATGTTCATAGTTTTGATCTTCTTTTCTTTAAAATAAGTCCCTTTAACATTTCACATAATAATGGCTTGGTGATGATGAACTCCTTTAGCTTTACAATGTCTGGGAAGTATTTTATCCACCCTTCCATTCTAAATGATAGCTTTGCAGAGTAATCTTGGTTGTAGGTCCTTGCTTTTCATCACTTTGAATACTTCTTGCCAGTCCCTTCTAGCCTGCAAAGTTTCTTTTGAGAAATCGGCTGATAGTCTTATGGGCACTCCTTTGTAGGTAGCTCTGTGCTCTTCTCTTGTTGCTTTCAAGATTATCTCCTTATCTTCAACCTTTGGTATTTTAGTTGTGATGTGTCTTGGTATGGTCGTCTTTGGGCCCACCTTGTTTCAAACTCTCTGTGCTTCCTGGGCTTGGATATCTATCTCCGTCACCAAGTTAGGGAAGTTTTCCTTCATTATTTTTTTCAAATAAGTTTTCAATTTCTTGGTCTTTCTCTTCTCCTTCTGACATTCCTATGATTCGGATGTTGGTACGTTTTGTAGTTGTCCCAGAGGTTCCTAAGCCTCTCCTCATTTTTTTAAATTATTTTTCCTTCCTGCTGTTCTAATTGAATGCTTTTTCTTTATTTCATTTAGTGTAATCTTCATTTTTTTCCCTGATGTTTTTGGTGTGTTCAGTTAGTTCTTGCGCATTCTGATCACCAGTGTTTTGAACTTTGCATCTGATAGATTGGTTATCAAACTTTTAAAAGACTAATGCGAAGCAGAGTTTTTCACTTTAGTTTAAAGATGCATTAAATAAGGGAGAAAGACCGTTGTTTTACTCTCTCCAATATTTTTATTTCCTGAAAATCACTCATCAATAAGCCATCCTAAGCAGTCAGATACTATAAACTTTTGAGGGTGTGAAACAGATAGAAGAAGGAAGTAAAATAAAATTATGGGTTATCTCTAATCAGTAGGCAATTCAGAGAATGTTTGAAATATACTATCACTCGTGATACCCAGATAATACAGTAGTATAGTTTAGCTTGGAAAAACATCACAGATTTTTATATTATGGGTATATTACTAAAAAATTTTTTTGAAATTCAAGTCAATGATTTTTTAAATTTTCTTTAGGTATTATTAATTTATGTAAACCTGGAAACTCTGGCATTCAATCTTTAATTGGAGTACTTTGCATACCAAATATGGAAATACGGGTAGGTAAAAATTATGCTGATTATAAAAAGCTTATTTCAGGTGATGCTTTTTCCTCGTGAATTGCTAATCTGTATCATAGAGCATTTAAAAGTACATAAATATTTACAACTTAATTGAATCTTAAGGATAATATGAATCATTAAAAATACTGCTGTTAGGAACTGTGACTATACTAAAATTGGATTAAAAATATGAAGCTAATTATGCTTTATTCATTAAATATGCAAACAATACAGAAAGGCATTCTCACTGTAAAAGATTCATACAATACAGAATTGTATTTAGGAAAAAATAACTGATATTTAACCTGACAGCCCAGAAGAACAATGGCGACTTCACTGCACTAGTCAGTGGGGGTGGTAGACACTGTTGAGTGAGCATGTGTACCGTGTGGCCATCGCATTCAAAATGACTGAGCCACTAGAGCAACAAATCTCCCAGATTTTGCCTTAAGCTTGAACATGCCTCTGTGGAAACTATTCAGATGATTCAGAAGGCTGCAGGTATGGGCAGCTGGTAATGCATCACATCTTGTGCACAGTTTTTTTGGTGAAACATCAAATCACCCAGGTAACTCATCCCCCCTACAGCCCAGATTTGGTACCCTGCAGCTTCTGGCTTTTCCCAAAACTAAAATCACCTTTGGGAGGGAAGAGGTTTCAAACTGTTGATGAAATTCAGGAATATATGACTGGGCAACCAATGGTGACTGGGAGAACTGTGTGAGGTCCCAAGGTACCTATTTGAAGGGGACTGAAGTGTCATTGTTCTATGTATAATATTTCTTGTATCTTCTTCAATAAATTTCTCTTTTTCATATCACAAGGCTGGATACCTTCTGGACAGACTATATGTACATATATATGCTTATTTATTAGATATATTTGTAAATGATTAATGCATAAGAATTCATATTATACAGCCAAAACAAATTACCAAATGGAAATTGAAGGGAAAAATTAACTTTTTTCTTTTCCCCTTCAGTGTGTTTTAATTTTGTTCAAAGGAGCAAAAAAAATTTTTTTGTTTATATGAACCAAATTCGGAGTTGAGCAATATTATTAGGAAATACTAGCCAGGGGTGCCTCACTTAAATTATAAACTAAAAAGCATTTAGACAATGGAAATGGAAGGATGTGGTTATAGGTAGAAAGATTGAGAATCAAGCAACTAGAGGTTGAGACAATTCAATTGACTTCTTACTCAGGAGATGATGAAATAACGTCACCTTTGGAATCTGACTGAGGTTTGACTAGTTTTATTATTTATAGTTCTATGACCTTAGGCATACTACTTTTAACCTTTAAATCTGTTTCTTCACATGTACAATGGGGTTACTAAAGATTTATTGAAAAGATTAAATCATGTATGTAGTAAGCATTTAGTAATTAATTTTTTATTGAGTGTAGCTCAAAAATATATATTAGTTCTGTTTTTTCAATTTTTAATTTTGTGAATAAGATATTCATAACATCTTTAAGCCAATAATTTTTCCAGAAAAGTAAATGAACTGTATTTATTTGCATTTGCAGCGAGGTCTACTTGAAGTGCTTTATGATATATTTCGTCTTCCTCTACCTGTTGTGACTGAAGAGTTCATAGAAGCACTGCTCAGTGTAGGTAAGTATTGAAGTGTATTTGTATTTATTCAAATGTTGTAATTTTTAAAATGTCATACCTAATTGAGACACAACCTCTCAAAGGCAAAATACTGAACTAAATATTGAATATGATTTTCTTTTATTACTGCATCATAGTGGCATGAAATTAATATAGAAATAAAAACTGCTATAGGTTTCTAAAACTATATTTTTAATTCTTCTTTGTCACCCTATCTCTTTCAAATAAGCAAAGAAATTAATAGAAAGATGGACCAAGGAAGGAAGAGAAGACAATAAGAAATTTGTGTAATTCTCAAATTAGATAATCTAATTCTTGTCTTATTTTAGTCAAATGACCCCAAAGTCCCAAAATAAAGTTAGATTTGTATACCTTTACATAAATCATTTTTTTCTGTATGCATTTTTTAATCTATTTTTTCTAACTGGTATTTAAAAAGATTATTTATAGCCTGGCTAGCTGGTAGTTATATACACTTATCTAAAGTGTTTCTGTAACATCTAATTATCTTCTAACTACGTAATTTTAACTATTTTAGATCCAGGTAGATTCCAAGACAGATGGAGGCTTTCAGATGGCTTTGTAGCAGCTGAGGCAAAAACTATTCTTCCTCATCGTGCCAGATCCAGGTAGAATTTAGATATATAAAGGATTCAAATTTATTACAATGACTGGTTTTATGTTAATTACATAATATATGGAATATTGTTTAAGTTGTTTCTGTGTGGTATTTATTACAGGCCGGACCTCATGGATAATTATTTGGCATTGATACTTTCCGCATTTATTCGTAATGGACTTTTAGAGGTAAGACTTACAAACCTCATTTTATTCTATTTTATTTATTTTCTCTAACAGAATTCTTTCAGAGCAACAGACATTTGCGTACATGTATTCATGTATACTATTTTGTGACTACGGTATTTCCTTCTTCTTTTCAAAGGGTTTGGTTGAAGTGGTGACAAACAGCGATGACCTCATCTCAGTGAGAGCCACCATCCTTCTAGGGGAGCTTTTACACATGGTGAGCGGACCAACTCCTGATTGTGTTCGATGTCATTAATATTTTAACTTACGAAATAGGTTAACAGTGTTACTTTGTAGTATCTCAAAGAATAAATTCATGTTTTTGGACATACATCTTTTTGTTACAAAGAACCCTTGATGTCTTATATCTTGATATATATTGGCTAGTTTTAGAAATGAAACAAATATAAAAAGTACAAAGTACCAAATAAGGATTTTTGCACTAACTTTCAGTGTTGACAGTTTGAGTCCTTTAAATCTTAATCTCTCTTAGAAAGACTTTCTAAGGAATTATAAAACTGTAAATACTACTTCACTCAGCTAGGAATGGAATACGACAGTCAGTGCCTGAGTTTTAGAGAACTTTGTGCAGAAGTTCAAATTATACATACCTGCCTTGTTTGAACACAGTCTTCTCTGTAAACATACCTGTTGAGGTTCATGGGATGGGAATGTTTGTTTTTTTTTTTTTTTTTTTTTGGCCATGATTTTGTGACATCAGTAACATCTGGAAACAAGGAGCTAGGAAAGTGATCTGATCATTCCTTACTCCCAGTAAATCAAACAATGAGGAAGCTTTGCTTGTAAGATAGAAGTTCATATTTGTAGGTTACCTCTTAGTTAATAAAATGCTAAGCAGAAAAGAGCTACTTACTTCAAACTCAGTGAGGAAGAAGTAGCCCAATGGCAAGTCTTTTAAAATTATACTATGGCTTGCTATTACTGGCAGAGTATTTGTTTTAGTTATTGTTTTAGCACCCCACCTCACCAGTTGTTGTTTTAATTTGTTTTTTCCCCCACATAGCAGCTCGGCTGTGTGAGTGAAGTAAGAAGAATTAACAGAGTTTAATGATAACTGTCTTGTTTATCAGTAAATTATTTAGCCACTTGCTCTGTTCTCCTTTAGCCCATCTATAAAGGAATTAAGTAATATTGCAGGTACTCAGGTTTGATTATTTTTATTTCTGTTCATAGGATATCATTTCCTATAAGCATGTTAATATCCAGAACTACTTGCTTTTATATGAACGAACTTTTTTTCTTTGCACCTACACACCAGAATTCTATGATTCTCTTGAAATATAAAAGTGCTTTTGTGGTGTTTGTTAGTTCATTACTTATTACTCTTACATCTTCTTGCTTCCACATTTAATTAATTTAGTTATCTTCATTGATAAAAGCAGATTGAGTGGCAGAATTTTGTTTGGAAAGCAGGAGTTAATAGGTTTCTTATGTTAAATATTACCAGAATATGAGACAAATCTGTTTTGAGAAAGTGGTTTTTAAAACTTAAGAAGCCAGTTCATAAGATATGGCATTTAGCATTTTAAATATTACTTTTAATGTAAATTATAGCTCTGGATCTAAGTTTTGTTGTATTGTTTTTTGAAATCATTTAAAGATTGAGTTTAATTATGTACCACTTAAAAATTACAATTTAATGTTATAATGAACTATCTGTGAAATTTAGTTTTATTAATGTGAATCTGTATTTGTTACATATCTGTTGAAAATAGATAAGATAAACTTATAAATAAATATGTATTGTAAAATAAACCATTGTTAATGTCATGAGTAAAACCTTAGAGTCTTTTTATTATATCTGTAGATGATCTAGAACATAAAATATTTCTCAGCTCTCAAAAATGTTATGTTTCATTTTAGGCAAACACAATTCTTCCTCATTCACATAGCCATCATTTGCACTGCCTGCCAACCCTAATGAATATGGCAGCATCCTTTGATATCCCCAAGGAGAAAAGAGTGTAAGTATCAGAGCTGTAGGAGAGTTTTTGCCTGGTGTCTTTAATACCCAATTAGATAACCCTCTCTTCTTTTTAAAAAGTAGTATGAATAGGCTATGCTTGGAAATTCTTCTAGGGAAACCATACAGATAGGAGGAAAATTAATGGTTTTATTTTTTATAATTTGTATTTTAGGCCACAAAGTATTATAGCTTGGTAAAATCAACTCTTTCTAGCATGTTTCTGGACAGGGGCATCAGCTTTATACCAAATTAATAAAAATGTTGGTTGTGAGGTTTTGGGACTATTTTATGTTTTGAGCAGCAATTAAGGCTTGTTTTTAATGTTTAAATTATTTCACATGAATAAAGCACAAAGATTAACAGTGTTTTCTTTTATATGAGGGGTTAAAATTAATGTTGGAATTTCATAGCCCATACTGTAGGCATTGAAGGAAGCTAAACTCTGAAAGAAATATTGCAAATACAGAATCTGTAAACAAAAGTTTGGGAATGTAGCCTTTGCTTTGCTGGAATTCCAGTTCTAATAACAAAATATAATATATAGGGTAAAGGTAGAGGAGCTTGATTGGGAAGGGCTAGTAGGAGTCTCTTTATTTGGTAAAGATAACGTCTAGGCCAGGGGCGTCTGTTTTTCAGGTGTGATTTTAAAAATCTGTAGTTTTGGACCTCATATATTTTTGTAATGATAATAAAATATAGTTCATTAGCTGTTCAAAACTGTGAATTTTTGTTAATAGTTCATAGTAATATTCTACTTATTTTAATTCTGTCAATGAAAATACTGTTATTTAACAAGCTGATGTATTATAAACTGAGGGCCTTATGGGTCATCTCAGTCCTGACTCTAGGCTTACATTAGTGATGGTAACTTTCACCTTTTATTTCAGTAATTTCGTAATGGAAAAATATACTTTCCCAAGGCCTGATAGACTGAAATTTACTGGGTCAGTTTATGGCCATGAATTTCTTCATACATTTCAGCAGTGTTCTTAATTTCTTTTTCTTTGTGGTTCCAAATTTGATTAAATAGTTACTTTTTAGTAACAATCTCTATACTTAAATTTATGCAAGTTTTAATAGAGTAATTTACCAAAGTGATCTCTTTAAAATTATGCTAGCTTACTACAGTATTAATTGAAATTTTTTCTCATTAGGCGAGCCAGCGCAGCCTTGAACTGTTTAAAACGCTTCCATGAAATGAAGAAACGAGGACCTAAACCTTACAGTCTTCATTTAGACCACATTATTCAGAAAGCAATTGTAACACACCAGAAACGGGATCAGTATCTCAGAGTTCAGAAGGATATATTTGTTCTTAAGGTACTGACACAAAATCGCAGTTTTTACCTTGGTGTCTTAAGTTTGCACATACTTACTTGACTTTTCAGTTTTATTCATGCATATGGATTTTCAGATGGCTTCCAAGTTTTATAATGATTAGGCAGTTGAGACTGTATCTTTGTAACTTTTAAAGTTAAAGTTTTGATAATCCACTATTAAATGAAAAATATTTTCTTTTGTTTTTAAATTTTAAGCATAATTTTCTGATTTGAGACAATTTGCCTTAATTTTCCTTATTATTTTCTGATGATTTTAGGATACAGAGGAAGCTCTTTTAATGAACCTTAGAGATAGCCAAGTCCTTCAACATAAAGAGAATCTTGAATGGAATTGGAATCTTATAGGGACCATTCTTAAGGTATGACAAGGTGCTTCTTGGTAATGACTTGTCTTCATTTTATTATTCATTTTAATTCATCATAGTTTTGTTTGACATTGGTAAATATATTTATAATACAAATATTATGTTTTTCTAGTGGCCAAATGTAAATCTAAGAAATTATAAAGATGAACAGTTACACAGGTATGTAAGAACTATTTTGCTTTTTACATGTATAGACTTAGCTTTGGACTATACCTATCTGTTACTAATTAGTGCCTCACAGATGCGTACATACATACGTTGTAACAGTTTGTATTCTGCACACAAATACAGATGCTCCTCGACTTGTGGTGCGGTTGTATCCCTATAAACCCATAAAGTCGTAAGTTGAAAGACAAAAATTCATTTAATGCATCTGACTTACTGAGCATCATACCTTAGCCTACCTCAGACATGCTCAGAACGCAATAGACGAAAACTGCGGCAACCCACTGCACTGTGTGGAGTGTCCGTTGTTTACCCTGGCGATCCCATAGCTGCCTGGGAGCTGTGGCTTGCCGCCACCACCCAGCACCGCACGAGAGTATTGTACTGTGTACCACCAGCCTGGGGAAAGTTTACAGTTCAAAATTTAAAGTACAGATTCTGTTGAACGCATACCTCTTTTGCAAGTTGAAAAATTGTTAGTCTGAGACCATCTTTTTATATAATTTTATGTGTAGTCTTATTTTATAACCAGAAAGTATCAGTTAATTCTCTTTCTAGTTACTTAGTTTTAAACAAATGAAGTACTCCGAGATAAAAGTTTCTCAAATTGGATAATATCAACCTTGTAGCAATCTTACCCTAATGTACGAGGATGGCATAGTAAGGACATAATGTTTCCCTCCCAAAATGTTGGCCATTATTAGTAGTCTACTTCTACTTCCATTTGTGTCTGATTTTGAAGGGTTAGCCATTCTTCCTCCTCTTTATGCTCACCTTACTCAAGTTAATGCTCCACACCTTCCACAAAACATGCTAATATTCATAGGAAATATAGCACTTCAAGCTTTTATGCATTTTACTGCATCTGAGTTAAGTAACCAACCACCAGTACTGATCTCCTTGGAGAAGTACAGAGGGCTCCCTTCATGATTTTGGTTTTGTTTTTTTTTTTTTTAAGATTTTATTTGTTTAGTTTTAGAGAGGAAGGGAGGAGAAAGAGATGGAGAGAAACATCAGTGTGTGATTGCCTCTCACACGCCCCATGCTGGGGACCTGGCCACAACCCAGGCATGTGCTCTGACTGGGAATCGAACCCATGACGCTTTGGTTCTCAGGCCAGTGCTCAATCCACTTGGCCACACCAGCCAGGGCTACTTCATGGTTTTGATTGTATTTGTCAACTCATGATATTTTACTTAACATCTGTATTGAAATTGGAGAAATCTATAGATCACATAAATTACATTGGACTAAATAATAAAGAAGCACAGCACTAACTTTTATACTCTTTGAGAGCAGAGATTATGTCTTATTCACCTGTGTTTCTCCAGCTTCTCTCTCACTGGCACCTTTATTAGATTGGATTTTAGTGAATGAAACTAAGTTGAACTGAATTAAATGGAAGCTTAGAATATAGTACTGAAAACTATAACATTGAAATACCACAAATTATGTTCATTGTTTCATAAATTCAGTTGTCAAAAATTTACCTGCAGTTTTTATACTTGGTTTTTTGCCCAGTTATTTAAAAAAAAAAAAAAAAAGACAATTATAGTATGATAACATGCTTACAATTATCTAGAGTAAGATTATTTTATGGAGTCATGGTACAAAGTTTTTTATAAAATATAGTAGAAGAAAATTTATGTCTAGATGACTTTCTCATATTTATCCAACCTTATCCTCTAGCTATCTTATCTCTGCATTTTTCCCGCTAGCACATTTGTTCTCCACAATTTATTTCAGGCATCTCACTGTAAAATTCTTATTTTACACAAATATTCTTTAAAATGAAGGGGTTTGAGGGGATTTTTATTTTGTTTTCTGTGTGTGTGTGTGTGTGTGTGTGTGTGTTAAATTTCTTGCCATATACCTCAATGGTTTAGACCTAAAACATTCAAAACTTTATTATTCCTAAAAGTATGGTTAGGATTCTAAAGTAATTGTTTGGTTTATTGGCTTCTAATTTTATTTTGATCTTAGGTTTGTACGAAGACTACTTTATTTTTACAAGCCCAGCAGTAAATTATATGCCAACCTGGACCTGGATTTTGCCAAGTCAAAGCAGCTGACAGTCGTGGGCTGCCACTTCACTGAATTTCTTCTTGAGTCTGAAGAGGTAAGAAGCACTTTGAATATTTTCCGGAGCAAATCTTTTTCATTAAATTTCTTCCTTTTATTTCTGAATATGCATAAACTATATTTAGAAACATAAAGAATGAGCAGACCTAGATTTGAATCCTGCTACTTTTGTGACTTTGGGCAAGTAATTTGCCGTCAGGAACACCTGGTTTTCTTCTTATTGAATGGAAAATAACACCACCTCCATGCAGCATTGTGTCTGCTGGGATTAAAAACAGCAGGTACTCAGTGACTTATAATCTGTTATTAGTAACTTCATCATCGTTACATTTTGTGGACTTGATTAAAGTTAGTTTTTCTAATTATAGGTACTGAGTGCTTTTCTAACACTGTTACAATGCATTTGCTTTAAGGATGGGCAAGGATACTTAGAAGATCTAGTAAAGGATATTGTTCAGTGGCTCAATGCCTCATCTGGTATGAAACCTGAAAGAAGTCTTCAAAATAATGGTTTATTGACTACCCTTAGTCAACACTACTTTTTATTTATTGGAACACTTTCTTGCCACCCTCATGGAGTCAAAATGCTGGAAAAATGCAGTGTATTTCAATGGTGAGCATCCCTAGATTTTTTTTAATGAAATAAGTAATTTAAAAACAGACATGACTATTAAAGGATAAATGGTAATCATAAAAAAAAAAAAAATGACTAGTTTAATGAAAAACATTATTTTGGGTGTTTGACCAAAGGTTTAGCATCAATGTTGGATATTTATTCAATTTATTTATTTTTACATTACTTATTTTTGTTTTTTATTTTATTGTATTTTTCCCGTTACCATTTATCCCCCTTTTACCCTCCCACAGTCACCACACTGTTGTCCACGTCCATGAGTCCTTCTCTTACCGTATTTTTCCAATACCGTTTGTCCTCCCTGTACTTTCTTCTGCCTCCCCTCCTCCCCCTGCGATCACCATACTGTTGCCCATGTCCATGAGTCCTTTGCAACAACGCGGTTGGACCTGGAGAACATTATGCTAAGTGAGATGAACCAATCAGGTGCCATATGATTTCACTTATATGTGGAATCTAATGAATGAACTGAACTACAAGCCAAACAGAAAGAGACTCCTGGATGGAAAGCAGGCTGACCGCTCTGGAGGGGCGTTTGGGAGGAAGGAGGGGTCACGCAAACAAAGGAAAAAAGAGAAAGAACTTGTGGACACGGACAGCAGTGGTGATTCTATTTTTGTCATTAAATGCTTTCTTTTAGAAATGCCTGTTAATATTAGGAACTTTAAAATATTTAGCAAATTAACAAATTGGTACAATAATTTTAATAATCTTCATTATTTTCTTCCTGATGTTTTAGTCTCCTTAACCTTTGCTCCTTGAAAAACCAAGATCACTTGCTAAAACTGACTGTTTCTAGCTTGGACTACAGCAGAGATGGGTTAGCCAGAGTCATCCTTTCCAAAGTCCTCACGGCAGCCACTGATGTGAGTGTAACAGCAATTATACTATGTTTTTTATAACCAGGTAATTCCTTATTTTATAGATTTCAGCCAAGTAAAACTAATTAGAAATTATAAGAATATGGGATGGAATTTGAGCTTACTATAAAATTTTAGTTCCTCAAAAGAACTCCGTATAGAATTCATATTTTTATATAAAGGGGGAGAAACAGCTAGATAGAAACAGAAGTATTTTATTTTACTAGCACTAAAAAAAGTATTCATATAAAAGGCTACATTATCAATTCCAATTTTTCTCCTTTTTCAAGTAGCAAAACTATCCCAAAACAAAGTAAAATAGCTATTCGTGATGAAGTTCGTGGGGTTTTTTTTTAACATGTTTGTTTGTCTTTATAGGCCTGCAGGCTGTATGCAACGAAACACTTAAGAGTATTGTTGAGAGCTAATGTTGAGTTCTTCAATAATTGGGGAATTGAATTACTAGTGACCCAACTACATGATAAAAACAAAACAATTTCTTCTGAAGCTCTTGATATCCTTGATGAAGCATGTGAAGACAAGGTGATGGTTCATAATTTTCTAAGAAAAATGCACACATCAATTTTTATTAAGTCAGTTTTAATAGAAAACTATACGAAATTATAATGTACATGTTATGGGTATTTTGAAGATAATTTACTGTCTTTGTGCAATTGTTAATTTACCTAATAATTATTTATTTTAGGCCAATCTTCATGCTCTTATTCAGATGAAGCCAGCTTTATCCCACCTTGGGGACAAAGGTTTGCTTCTCCTTCTGAGGTAAATTTTAAGTAAATTTTTCTTATGGTTATGTTTTCTATTGTGCTCTCACTATAGTGTATGTTCAAGCTGGATTCCAGTCTGAAGAAGAAGCGCCCTCAGGACTTTAGCTGTTAAGTTCTGAAAGAGGTCTACATTAGAACCTTGGACTCCTTTAAATACTCAGTGTTTCTTTTATATTTCTGTATCTCAGGAGCCTTGGGGCATTTTCTTGACTGTGATTGGATTCAAGTGTTTTTTGGGAAAGATTGTGAAAATGTATTTGTAATTGAAGTTACAATAAACAATAGTTGACTTTTCTGTTTTAGGAAGGAGCTGTTCCTAAAGTCTTTTCACTCCTTAAACATATTTTTTGTTTGAGGTATTTTAGTCTTTAACCTTTTTTGTCATACCCAATGTTAAACTATTAATTGTTTTTATTTTTAGATTTCTCTCCATTCCAAAAGGGTTTTCCTATCTGAATGAAAGGGGTTATGTAGCAAAACAACTAGAAAAGTGGCACAAGGTAACTTTCTATTGAATAATGTCTAGTTTGTGTGTTATCTTGAGAGATAGATTTGTGAATTTGGAGGATTTATTACATCATCAATATTTTGAAACTAAAGATGTTAAATATTTAAATTTTATATGAAGTCCTGAATTCTACATAATTGTATTTATAGTTATTTTTTCTTAAACTACAGTTACTTGATTGTGAGCTATTGATTTTGTGTATATTCTATGGAAATTTAGATCATCTCATTTTCTTTAATGCCTGCATAGTATATTATTGTATGAATGTACCTTAATTTTTATAGCTACTCTTGTATTAATGGGTATTTATATTGTTTCCAACTTTTTAATTTTTAAACCGTGTTTGCTGGATATTCTTGCATATATATCTTTCCATACTTCTCAAGTATGAATATTGGATAAATTTCTAAAAGTATAATTGTGGGGTCAAAACATACATGAATTTAAATTTTTGATAAATACTGTCAAACTGCTTTCTGAAGAGGTTCTACCAATCTCTTCTGAGCACTCTGAAGTGAAGATCGTTTGCAGTGAAGATGTCAGTGTGGTTGACAAATGTTTTCTGTGTTTCGGTTGGAAACATTTTTTGCATTGACCTGATTTACATCAGTGGGGAAAGATATTATTTCTTACCAAAGGTACTCAAATGACAGAACTCAGCTAATTTCCTTTCTAAAATTTCCTGTGGTTATCTTCAGTGCTTAATATTAAGAAGCTAGGGTTGTTTTGTTTTGTTTTTTTATGGGAAAAGGGATTCAAGTAAAATGAAAAACAAAATTAGTAACTTCTGTGGACTCCATTGAAAGCAAGGGTGGGGGGTATAAGCAGATATACTTTGGGTGTGCTAGAACATTTGCATTCATAGTGCCTCGTCTACCCTTTTCACACATTTCTTAAATTTCCCAAACAGATATTTATTTTTCTCGTATTTGTGCTCAAAGATTTGCTAGGTACCTAACATATTATAAAGTTTATAGTACCTTGTACTAGAATTTATAGTACCCATGTACAGTTAAAACAATATTATCTTCCAGGAATATAATTTGAAATATGTTGACTTGATTGAGGAACAACTTAATGAAGCACTTACTACTTATCGGAAGCCAGTTGATGGTGATAACTATGTTCGTCGGAGTAACCAAAGGTACCATCCAGTTAATGGAGTAACTTACTGTTGGTCCTCAAATAAAAAATTTAAAACCAGTTTGTAGTAAGTTATTTCTAGTTTTCTGAATACTTGGATATTCTGTTTCTTATATCGAAAAAGGAGAAAAATCTTCCTAAAGGACAGAATAGATTGCTCAAAAATTCAGTGACATTCTTAGCATACTGAGAATACCCTTACAGAGACAGCATTCAGATACCCTGCCTGCTGTTACTAGTCTTGCTAGTCTCAGCTCTCTTGCTGTAACTCTGAGACCAGATAACCTATTATCTTCCTAGAGAAATCCTCATGTCTTTCCGCTTCCATATTTTTATTTATGCTGGGGGATTATATCTAATAATTCTGTTTACCTAGTACTTTGTTACTAGTAATTGTTTTAATTGACATGCTTAAACTGAGCCAATAGGTATATCAATCAACTTTATTACACTAGATTGCAGCGTCCTCATGTCTACCTGCCTGTACACCTTTATGGACAACTGGTACACCACAAAACAGGCTGCCATTTGTTGGAAGTACAGGTAAAAACATAATTTGCTTATTTTAAATAGCTACAATAGTAGGAAAAAATCTTATTATTGAAGTATTATTTTTGTGAAAACTTCTCAAATGCCTTAAGGTCAGTGGCAAAATTGCTTTTAAAGCATCCATCTTGTAATTGACTTTGGTGGTCTTTGTGGGTAATCCTTAGATGTATTACTAGCTCACATGCATTTCCTTGATACATGTAGCATCTTTTTTAAGCTTATTTGTTATGTAAAGCCTGTAACCCAGTGAAGGTCTGAGTTTTTTCCTTTAGAGTGTATTGGGGAAGTTTATCTCCTTAGTAAAAACACAACTAAAGAACTGAGTTTCTTCATTCCTCTTATTGGGAAGTTCACCTGAATAACTAATACAAATTCAGTTATCTTTGTTGACTAGCAGAGAGTGTAAGTTGCCTTTTGTTAGTGCCTCACTATTCTCTTACACTTCACGGAATGTAAAGGCTTAAGCCAGCAGTTCTTCAGGTCTAGTATGCATGCCAGATTTATGGCTGTGAATATGGCTTACCACTAGGTGTTTTCAATAAATACCACCTTTTTCTTCTGTTAGAAATAGTGATAGAAGTATTTGTGTGTAATATAGCCATTTAGTTCCTTCTCGTGTCGGTGTTCATCTCAGTACAAAAGTTGTACAAAAGTTGTGCATAAATATACTCTATAGTTTCATATATGGGGTGGGCAAAAGTAGGTTTACAGTTGTGAGTACATGAAACTCAGATTTTATTCTTGTATTATTATTCTTATTAATTATTGTATTATTTGTTTGTATTACAACTGTAAACCTATTTTTGCCCATCCTTGTATTTCTATATTATGTTACAAAGACTACTGGAGTACATATCTTTATACCAGTTTTTTAAAAGTTTACAATAAATTTAAATGATTTGCTCAGTGTATCTTTACTTGCATTGTATGATAAAATCTTGGCATTAGTATATTATTTTATATTTAAAATAAATGATAATTTTGACTAATATTTTTATAATACTAAGTAGTAAGTACATTTTTAAGCACTTTATATGTAATGATTCATTAAATCAAACCTCATGAAATAGGTGCTATTACTATTCATATTTCAGAGATTGGGAAATCAAGACACGGGGAGATTAACTTCTTAAGGCCACATAGCTAATAAGTGCTGATTCTAGAATATTGACTAAGAGTCGATGGTGCTTCTCAAGATATTTTACATAAAATTATTTTAGAATTTTAAATATGCAAATTTTGCTAAAGGCAAACCTTAAATAAGGTCCTAAGATATAATAAGATACATTAAAAACAGTTGTTCCTCATATTTTTTTCTTTCTTTCTCCAGAACATTATTACAGAACTGTGTCACAATGTTCGTACACCGGATTTGGATAAATGGGAAGAAATTAAAAAACTGAAAGCATCTCTTTGGGCCTTGGTTTGTAATAAACATTTATATAAGATCTTTGTTATTTTTTGATTTTTCTAATATTCCCATTAATACTAAGTAAATAAAAATTATTTTATTTGGAACTTGTTCTAGATTAATATTCAGAGACTAAGTTTGTTCTTGACCATTTAAATATTGTTTTTTAAAAGATTTTATTCATTTATGTAGAGAGAGGGGAAGGGAAGGAGAAAGAGAGGGAAAGAAGCACTGATGTGTGAGAGATACATCAATCCATTGCCTCTTGTAGGCCCCCAGTTGGGGGCCTGGCCCATGACCCTGGCACATGCCGTGACTGGGAATGGAACTGGCGACCTTTTGATTTACAGGCTGGTACTCATCCACTAAGCCACACCAGCCAGAGCTAAATATTATTTTTAAGCTGGAAAATAGATGATTAAACTATCAGTTTTCTTGCTAAGGCAATGGAACATTAATTCCTAAAGTTTCTTATTTAATATTTATTTCACATTTTATTTTTCTCATAGATGGTATTAAAATTATCCTTTTTTGGCTAGCTTTCCAAATCTCTTGAAAGAGTTATTATTGTATGAGATTGTATTAAAAGTGATTTCTTTTCTTTCAGGGAAATATTGGCTCCTCAAATTGGGGTCTCAATTTGCTGCAGGAAGAAAACATAATTCCAGATATACTCAAACTTGCAAAACAGTGTGAGGTTCTTTCCGTCAGAGGGTATGTCACATGACTCAGAAGTCTTTCTAGTGTATGGCATATTGTTGCTCACAGACAGGTGGGAGGGAAGAGTACTTCGTGATTCAGAGTCATCCATTAGAACTGTTAGTTCCTTAAGTTAAGCATCTCAGGGACATCTTAGATCCTCGTTTAATGTTATCATTATATTTTTCTCATTATAATATTGAAGTTTACCTTACAAATAAATAGTGAACTATAGTGTTTGTCTAAATATTCCAGTAACCTAAATATTCCAGATTTATTCCTTAAGAAAAATGGCTAATATATGTTTTGTTCTAAGATTGCATTATGTTCTTTTAAATTATTTCATTATGATTAATATTTTTATTAGGAAGGTTTTCATGTTATTTATTACTTCTAATTTACCCCTGACTCATTTCGATACATTTTCCCATGAGCTTAACAATTTTAATAGCTTTGAAGAAAAATCAAATGTGCATACCAGCAAACCAGTATTTTTTTGTTGCTTTAGAAATCTCATTTTGGAGTTTTAAATGGTCATTACTGCATCTTCTATGTACAGGACCTGTGTATATGTTCTTGGGCTCATAGCCAAAACCAAACAAGGCTGTGACATTCTAAAATGTCACAACTGGGATGCTGTAAGGCACAGTCGCAAACACCTGTGGCCAGTGGTTCCAGATGATGTGGAGCAACTCTGCAATGAACTCTCATCTATACCAAGCACCTTAAGCTTGAACTCGGAGTCAACCAGCTCTAGACATAATAGTGAGAGTGAATCTGCGCCATCGAGTGAGTATTGGGACCGAGTTACGTAAAGTTAGCATTTGTGTTCGTGTCACCACAATTACATGTATTCGTCATATTCCCGACTTACCTTTTCTAAGATGATTTGGCAGTAATAGCCTCTTGGAAAATGCATATTTTTCACAATAGAATATATAGCCCCAACCTGCATTGTTGTCTCCCTTTGCTTTCTAAATAGCCTTTGAAAAATCCTACTATCAGAGTTAAATAGTAAGTCATACGCCAGAACCAGAAGAACCATTGCCCGTTTTTGCTTGTTATGTAATGTAACAAATAAATGTTCATTTGCCTATCTTCTTAATTTATTTTTCAGATACACAGATTGTTGACTCAGAATATGTTTATTAAAAGATAGATTCACATGTTCATTTTTGAGAAAAGAGCTAAATTTTAAAATTGAACCATGAAACTTAAACAATGGAATGTCAAAAATCAATCAAGTAAAAAATGGTTTGTGATTTTAAGCTCTATGCTAAATGTTACTATGTGTATAAAAGTTAAGACTTTTTTTAAAGAAGATAATACATTTATCCAACCATATTTCACCAGATCTAAGATGCTGTGAATTATGAGGTGTACCAGTATTTTTATACCACTAAAAAAGAAGGGAAAAAATGCTGCCTATTAAAGTAGGACATATCCCTGCTTGCAAGATGCATCCTGATTTTAGAGATATGAAGTGTGAAAAATGTAGATCAGAATGGACAGAATATGGAAATACAGTGCATTATGCAAGTTTATTCACGATTTCAGTTTTGACTTCCAAAATATATTTGAAGTATTTTATAATTCTTCAATAGAATAGTTAAACATAGAAATAGAATAAAATCCTATAGATGTCATTAAGCCTGTGGGTTTGAGTCTTTAAAGAGTTAAGCACTAAATTTAGATGAGTGTCTTAGTACCTATGGCAAATGAGAAATAAACATAGTTGGTTTAAATGTGAATTTACAATGTTTTGACTTGGTTCTTTCTAAGTGTATTTTGTTTTAAGACTGGGAATTTATTATAAGATTAATTTCTCCTGCCTATTGTGATTTGAAGAATAAACCATCAAGAATCTGTACCAACCAAGTGAACATCCATGGGTCAAGTCCTTTTTGTTTTTTTCCTCTTTTAATTTTATCCTGAATATCTGGAGGTTTTGGAAACATTCTGGAATAATAAAAAGAAACTTCATGTAGGCCATACCATGAGTAATCCTATCGTTTTCCTTTGGAAATAACAAGAGAACCTCATAATGTCATAATTTTACATTTTCTTTAAGCCCAGACTCTGGGCCTCAAGGAAGCTCTGTTTTTCCCCCAATAATATTTTTTAATTGAGCACAATTTTTTTTGTAATAACAGATATAATGGAAAGAACAAAATTCTTTTAGTGGTCGAAGGGGGTGAGTATATTAGTTTCCTAGGGACAGCATAACAGAGTACCACAAACGGAGTGGCTTCAAACAGAAGTTGATTCTCACGGTTCTGGAGGTGGGAAGTCTGAAAGCAAGGTGTCATGGACCCTCTGGGCCATGGACCCTCTGAAATTCTGGTAGAATCGTTCCTTGCCTCTTCTAGCTTCTGGTGATAGCTGGCAGTCCTTGGCATTCTGAGCATGCAGCTGCCTCACTCGAGCCTCTGCTTTGTTATCCCATAGCATTCTCCCTGTGTGTCTGTCTTCACAGTGTTCCCTCCTCTTACAAAGACACCAGTCATATTGGATTGAGGGCCACCCTCCTCCAGTGACCTCGTTTCAGCTGATGGCATCTGGAACAGCCCTGTCAAGGAAGCTCTTTTTCTGTGGCTCACCAACTTACCCCTTCATTTTTGACAATGTGTTTACTTCCTATGACTTAAAAATTCCTGGAAATATGTCACTGCTAGGTACCATGATTATGCTTGCCATTTTTGTGTGCTTTTATTAATCAGTCCTTTGGTCACAGGTATGTTCATAATGGAGGACGACCGGTTTGGCAGCAGCTCCACGAGCACATTTTTCCTCGACATCAGTGAAGATGCAGAGCCAGCCTTTTATGATCGGCCTGGACCTGTAAAGGATAAAAATTCATTCCCTTTCTTTGCTTCTAGCAAACTTGTGAAGAATCGTATCTTAAATTCACTCACGTTGCCTAATAAAAAACATCGCAGTAGCAGTGACCCAAAAGGAGGGAAAGTGTCATCTGAAAATAAGACAAGCAACAGGCGGGTCAGGACGCTTACGGAGCCCAGTGTCGACTTTAATCATAGTGATGATTTCACACCCACAGTGCAGAAAACATTACAATTAGAAACTTCATTCGTTGGGCATAGGCACATCGAAGACACTGGTAGTACTCCAAGTATTGGAGAGAATGACTTAAAATTCACCAAGAGTCTTGGTTCAGAGAATCACAGAGAAAACACGAGCCGAGAAAGGTTAGTTGTGGAAAGTTCAACGAGTTCACATATGAAGATACGTAGCCAAAGTTTTAACACAGACACTACAACAAGTGGGATAAGTTCAATGAGCTCAAGTCCTTCCCGAGAGACAGTAGGAGTAGATGCTACAACTGTGGACACAGACTGTGGAAGTATGAGTACTGTGGTAAGTACTAAAACTGTTAAGACAAGCCACTACTTGACACCACAGTCTAACCATCTCTCTCTCTCCAAGTCAAACTCAGTGTCCCTGGTGCCTCCAGGTTCTTCTCATACACTTCCTAGAAGAGCACAGTCCCTTAAAGCACCCTCTATCGCTACAATTAAAAGTCTAGCAGATTGTAACTTTAGTTATACAAGTTCTAGAGATGCCTTTGGCTATGCTACACTGAAAAGGTTACAGCAACAAAGAATGCATCCATCTCTATCTCATTCTGAAGCTTTGGCATCTCCAGCAAAAGATGTGCTCTTTACTGATACCATCACCATGAAGGCCAACAGCTTCGAGTCCAGGTTAACACCAAGCAGGTGAGTAAATATAGACTTAAAACTGAACAGTAGTGTTTGTATCTTAACAGACCTAAATGTGAACTAGCTAGGGCTTACATCTACATAGAAGCCTATGAACTGACCTCTTGTTTACTATGGTAGGCTATAAGCTCCTAGTTACCCGATATGGTTTGAAATGGATTCTTGCAGCTGCGAGGGGGGAAAAGAAACTCCTTTAGGCCCTGAAAGTAAACATATATGCTTTACAAGGACAGATAAGTCACAAGCTTTTTTTTATTTATTTCTCGCTTCTGCAAGGATTGATTTTAAAAGGAAGCATGTCGGGGGAATCAGGAGCTTAAGACCTACAATAACAAACAACCTTTTCAGGTAGGTCAATTTAAGGCTCCAAAAGTTGACCTTTTTTTTTTTTTTTAAATAACTGTAAATTTCAGTGAATTTCTTTTTAGTTTAAGTAGCCATTATTATTAAGTAGGAACCTAATGAACATTAAGTGAATTACTTGGCCCTCAGGATTCCGCAATACCGATGGGCCTGTGCTCAAGAACTTTTAGGGCCCAGGTCCCCAACCCCCAGGCTGGGGCCTGTTAGGAACCCGGTTATAAGGGTAGCTCCTTGCCTGAGATTCACCTCCGTGTCCCCCACCCCCTGCCATGGAAAAAAATGGTCCCTGAGGCCAAAAAGGTTGGGGAATGTTGATTTAGGAAATTTCTGTGCGTAGCTAAAGATTGTAGCAGGCTGGTCAAAGTAAACAATTTAGATATGCAATGTTGTATGTGATTGCTGCAAAACTTTCTGTATCTGTTTTTGTTGTTTCTTGTTGGGCCAAATAGTTCGAAATGTTCTTTCTTTGAGATTATTCATTTACATTTATTCACTACTCGTCAAGTACCGAGAATAATGCCTGGCATGTGTTAAGCATTCACTAAAAGTTAGCTATTGTTCCACCATCATCATCATAATTGGTGATCTTTTCCTAATGTAATTCATTTGGCTCTTATATAACCAGAATCTTAATCACATTAAGAAATTATTAAGAAGTTTTGTTTTAATATTGGTAATGTATTTAGTAGATTGTGTTCCTGGTAGCAGATAATTACGTCTCTTTTATATAATTTCATAAATTATGCAGTAATGTCTCATTTACCTGGAACACACTGGTTTTGGCAACCTCATCAATTCAGAGCAGTCAGACAAACCTCTCATCAGCTCACCAATATAAGTGTGCAATGAAGTTCATGAATTTTTATTCAAAGGAGGTACCTCTGACTGTATTCAAAGTTTGTTAACATTTATTCTAACAGCTTAGGTACTGGTTTTCAGGCCCATAGAAGCAACAATTAGAAGTTTCTCCTTTGGGCACACGGTAACAGCAAAGGGCAGCTGATGAAATTGGTAGCAGAGGAGGAAACTTTAGTACTACAAGAAAGCATTTGAGAACTGAAAGACCACAGCAGCCTGGTCACATTCAGTCGGGGCAGTGAGTAACACAGTACACCAGATTAAACCGTGAGAGCGCCGCCGTCTTCCAGCGCCATGCAACAGCAAACGTGCTGTTCATGCCGAACTTTCCAGCGAAGTTAATTGTCTCTCACTGAAGCAGGCATTTCTGTCCACGTTGATTAAAGCGCAGATAAAAAGTTGTAGTGCTTAAATATTCATAGGAATAAATTACAAAGACATTAACCCCAAGTTGTTTATTCTCTAACCAGTCTGGGGTTTTAGGATCTTATTTTCCCTATTCTCTGTTAGAACAGGAGAAGATTTGGAAATTCCCTAGAGTAAAATGCCATATCACTGGTATTATAAAGAAGGGATAAGTGTTTTTAGTTTCTTGGGAGAGAAAAAAGAAAAAGCAGTCAAGAGAAAAAGGAACAGCTTATCCAGAGGCACAAGACCACAACAGAATTTATGCCCATCAAATCTTTTTTTGCTCTTTCTGCAAATTGTATTTGGTGCTTACTTTGTACTGGGTTCCACGGAGGAAGAACTCATGTTGGCATTGGTCTTCCTATTTCTGTTCTTGAGTTAGTTCAGAGAAAATAAAACAGTGGGTGATAACTACAAGTTTACTTTAAAATAATGGTTTTGAATCCAGGCTGAGAAGATTTTTTGTTTGCTCATTTTCTTATAACATTAGCAGAGGAGGCATGCTGATACGTGTGGTGTGATGGATAGCATGAATCCAACAACCCTAAAAACTGTATCTCACTGAGAGAGTACCTTGTGCGTAGTAGAAAAAACACTGAAGTAGGGATCCCTTAATCCTGAGTTCTGAGCCTGGCAATGTGTGAAGGAACTTGGACAGAGTTCTAAATTATGCTGTAACGTCACATCTTCCTGGAATTCAACAACTTCGCAAACCTCAGCAATCTAGAACAAAGCCAGACAAACCTCTAAGTCGTTCACCGTTACAAATCTATATAGTAAATATCTACACTTCACGTGCCTCCTCTCAGAGACTGGACTAGGTCAGAAGTTTTAAGCTTTTTAAATGCTGCTTTTTAAGTAGAGAAATTCTTCCTTCACGAAAACATTTCTATGGAAACCCAATAGTATGTGGAATAGATAAAGGTAGAGCTACTCTGGTTGAAGTAGAGGTTGAAAAGGCAAGTAATCCAGTAATTCCTTCTGTCCACACCAGTAGACCTTGAGTTTTATGGGGTTAGAGACATATAACAGTACAACTTAAAAACCACTGACCTATTTTTTGAAATTCATAAATTTTATTTATTAGTGATTTTTAGGTGGAGATTGGTAGAAATTGAGTGTTTTTTGCTATGACAATCTTAAGAGCAATTGTTTATGAAGCATTTATTTTATGTGTTTCACAAATAATTCTTTGCTTTAATACCAGGCTACATTATTACATTTTAAATGACTTGAGCTTCCAAATATCAATATACATATACTATGGAACCTTGAGTAGTTCCTTGTATATTCTTGTAGAAAGCAGATGTCTAGTAAATATTTTAGCATGTCTATTGCATGAACAGCAATCTGAGAAAGGTGTATCTTAGTAGGCCATATTTGTTAGGGAATCAGTAAGGAGTACATCGAGGAAATATCAGTATTTCATATAAGACTATCTTGTAATTACAAATGATACCATTTTTGTATTTTGTTATCTGCTGTATTAGATGAATCTAATGTTGATGAAGCACTGAAGTAATTACCATTCAGAGAATAAGTAATTTTTCTCATTTTTCATAAAAATAATAAAGTTATACCTGGGTGACCATAATAGTTGTTTTTGGTAATGGTAAACATTAATGATGACCTTTTGTATATCAGTTTATAACAGTTGAATATTTCCAAGTGTTTATATGTTCTCAGTTAAGAAGATGGCACTGTTTGATACTTGGCTAGCTACTATTGATCTTTTATGAAGACAAGAAAATAAATTAAAATGTCTTTATGTAATTAATACACATTACAAATCAAGAAACTAATGCAAGTGATTTTTTTGTGGCATTGTAGGTTCATGAAAGCTTTAAGTTACGCTTCATTAGATAAAGAAGATTTATTAAGTCCTATTAATCAAAATACACTGCAGCGATCCTCATCAGTGAGGTCTGTGGTGTCCAGTGCAACATACGGGAGCTCAGATGACTATATTGGTCTTGCTCTTCCAGTAGACATCAACGATATATTCCAGGTATCATAAATCCTATCGTTTTCTTACCAGTTGGTTTCCTGGTTTTTCATGTTCTGTAACTGTTTGCTAGAAAGTATAAAGCGAATACTAATTTAGAGAAAGTGATTTTAAAGGCAGTTTTGTTTAAAGAAGTTTCATGAAAATTATTTTACCTTTTTCAACTATTACATGTTATTTAGTGTCTCCAAGTCCACAGAACATTATCTTCCCTTCTGATGCCTTAATGGTTAATGAGCATCTTGTTAGATTTCTTTATCACTATATTCTCTATAGAAATTTAGTGAATTCCTAGCCTTCCTTTTCAGTTTGACTTACTCCTTATTGGTTTTTTTGAAACTGAGAAATGATTGACATGACATTGTGTAAGTCTGAGATGTATGTTGTATCCCTTGTTTTTTTAACCCTTGGTCCTATTTATCTCGCACAGGATAGCACATGTTGTGCCCAGTTGTATGAGGTCGCCCTAGTCCCCTGAGACACTCACAAATCCCCAAATGGTACACAGTACTAAAGAATACACATTTGCTCAGAGGTTTAAAGACATTTTGGATAATTCTAAAATAATTACTTTAATATCCATTTAAATTGCCAAGAATAGATAAGGATTTAAGAATTATTTGTTATTTTGTCAAATTTTGGTAATTTAACCTTCGGTAAATTTTTTGTTATAGGTTCATGTGCTGTAATAATTCTATTTAAATTGTATTTCATTTCATTTTGCTAGTAATTCATAAAGTGGACTTATTTTTTATAGCAGGATTTACCATGATTTATGTCTGTTTTAGGTGAAGGATATTCCCTATTTTCAGACTAAAAATATACCTCCATATGACGATCGAGGCCCAAGAGTGTTTGCTCAGGATGCAGGAGGTAATGCATGGTTTCGTTCTCAGACTTCTCTTTATAAAAGAAAAAAAAATTTAAAGAAAATTGAAAAGAATGTTCTTTTTAGTAGGATAATACTACAAATCCAGGGATACTTACATTTGGACCATCTTTAAAATTATACCAAAATAATTATTTGAGTTCATTTAAAATTTAACCACAAATGTGTGTGGTAGGGGGAGGGGGGGGGAGAGAGAGAGAGAGAGAGAGGGACTTAAAGTGTTTCTTCAACTAAGTACTCATCCTCTAAGAAGACAAAAACTAGATCAGTTACTTGTGTTTTTAAAAAATAGTACATGAAAAATTTGTGATGCTAATCCTCATAGGTCTAAGAAATAGCCATTTGGGCAAAGGATAAAGATGAAAATGTACTTATACATTACATGAACTCTCTTCGTCATCAACTGTAATGTTTTAATGACTGTATGCATCTCAACCACAGATTTAAAGCTTTATGATCTTGAGTACTGTTTTTAAATAAGTACCTCTTTAGACTCAGAATTATTACTTCTTTTTATGCAAATATTGAGGATAATTGAAATGATGCCTTAATTGTACAGTTTTCCATTTTGAATCTAAACCCCATATTAAAGTAATATAAATATATCTGTTGACTATATTACTTTCCCGATTAAAGCAAATTATTATTTTCTCTTGCCAGTTAAGGTTAGATTTTGAGTGATAAAAAAGAGTTCTGGTTTCCTTTCCTAGCTTCCCTCCTTTAAAATTTCAAGTAGTTTAAAGCACCTTGAAAGAAGCGTCATTGATACTTTCTTTATCAGATTGTTTTGTATTTACTCACACTCAGGTCTTCCATCTGGAACCGGAGGTCTTGTAAAAAATTCCTTTCACTTGCTACGACAGCAGATGAGTCTTACGGAAATAATGAATTCAGTCCATTCAGATGCTTCTCTGTTTTTAGAAAGTACAGAAGACACTGGACTACAGGAGCATACAGATGATAACTGCCTTTATTGTGTCTGTATTCAGATTCTGGGTTTCCAGCCCAGTAACCAACTAAGTGCAATATGTAGTCATTCAGGTGAGTGAGTGTGTCCTTCTGGATGAGCCCACCTGAACTTGAATTTATCGATCATCCCTCTTACTCCATTCTCACGACCTCAGCCTTGGTTCAGTCGTTTAGCATCCCCTGTTGGAGTGGTGGTGTTTCTGTCTCCAGTCTGGCTCCTTCCAGTTTACTTTCATACTATTGCTTGGAATTCGTTCCCTGACAGTTCTTTACCATCTGTTCACACCCAGCCCCCAAGACCTGTGTGTGATCTGTCTAGTGTTTTTTTTTTTTTTTACCATTCTCCTCTCTCACAGTTTACGTACCATTACTGACTGACTTGAAGTTTTAAAACAAATTGTGTTCTTTTTCATGATTCTAGGTATGGCATATGTGTTTTCCCTGCTGTTTCTTCTTGTTCCCCCCTTCCTTACACACATGGCAATTCACACTCAAGCACATTCTAAATGTCTGTTTAGTAAGTCCACCCCATTCTAAATGTCAGAGGTGTTTTGTCTGAGTTAGATGTTGACACTCCTTATAGATCACTTTTGATAATTACTGCTTGGTTATTCTTTCCCTTGCACTTACTAAGTTCCTTCAGAGTATGGCCTGATATTATATCTTTTAATTTTTATAGTGCTGATACTTAACTACATACTGCTTCGTATAGTAGGCACTCAGTATGTTTTTGGTGAGGGAGTAAATAAAGCAGACCCAGATTTAGCTTTTTCATATGATTCAACAAGTGAGACATATATCAGCAATTTCACATTAGTGTATAGGTGTTTAAAGTATTACCATAGATACCTTTTCTTGGTGGATATCACTTAGCTACCCTCAGAAAAACCCAGTGATGACCAAGTCTTCTGGGCCACCCTTGCAAATTCCTCCTTGGTATTAAAATTCAGCGCTTCCCAGCTGATGGGTTATAGCACACTGATGTGCTGCAGATGGGATAGGAGTGTCCTGGGATATTCATGCCCTCCATGGTTCCAGGCCCCAATAGGGCCTGTGTTTTTCAAACCCCTTCCCACTGTGGACAGGCCTGTGAGTGAAAAGGTTTGAGCAGTGTTGTTCACAAGTATTGCACACGGTAGAGGAGGTGTTGTTGTATGCCACTTGGCAGTATGCGTGCATCATTTATGGTGTTTGCACTTCTGCAAGTTCTGCTCTTTTCATCACTCATTCAGTAGTACTTACGAAGCACTTACTGTGGATTTTTGCTATACTTCCTACTTACTTATCAAGTAAGAAATAGGGAAACCAGCCCCTATGTGCCCAGTCACAGTCCCAGCTAGTGCTAGTCATCTGCAGTTCGCAGCTGGGAGAGTCATCACACAGCGTCATAGCATGCAGGGCTTGTTATAGTCCTGAATTTGTAAAAAGTGCCATCTGGAATAGGCACAGGTATTAGCAAAGGAATATAGCAAAATAGGTCGAAGAAGAAACTTCTGAAGATGTTAATACTGAGCTGTGGTGTAAAGAATGAACAGAAGCTAACTAAGAGAAGGCCGGAGTAGAGACAATTTTAAAAGAGGGAAAAGCCTGAGCAAAGGTCTTCTCTGATGAAAGCGATACCGGTACCAGAAGGAACTAAACTGACACTTGTGCAGATTAAACTCAGAGAGCGAGGGGAGGAGGAGATACAAGAGCAGGCTAGAAAGACAGGTAGAGAACAGGCCCTGCAGAGCCCTCGCTACCCAAAGTGTGATCAGTGAACCAGCAGCATAGCATCAGCCTCAGCCTCACCCGGGACCTTGTTAGAAATGCAGTATCTCAAACTCCACCCACATATGGAGTCAGAATCCACGTTTTAACAAGACTGCTACATGGTTCATGTACACAGTAAAGTTGGAGAAGCTCTTCTGTAGGCTCTAGTGAGGGTTTTGTGCATGGGAAAGAAGACGTTCTTATCCATGGCAGGACTAAAAAAAATAGTCCTACTAGGGTATATGGGGGATAACTGGTAATGGGAAAAAAAAATAAGTAAATAGTAAAAATTTTAAAAAATAGTCCTACTGTTTAATGATCATTTTAAAGGGATGTCAAGATCTGAACACAAGACATTTCATTCTCTAGAACGTTCAGCCCAGTGGCAGTAGTGATGGCGGTGGTAATTCAAAAAGTGCTAAAGCTCAGAGGAAGGGCTACTAGAATATGATATTTAGTAATGTTTTATTCTGTGTCTTCCACCTTCACAGATGTTTATGCATTTCATGGCTCTACTGTGCAAGGCAAAGTGTCAGCCTTTCAACATTTAGTATTACATGCTTTTGCTGGGTCTGCTTTATACATATCACCACACTGGGAAACCCTCATATATTAGACCAGGCCATCTGTGAAAGTAAAAGCATTGGAAACAGTCGGCCAACTCTAAGAGACAACAGCAAGATGAGTTTGAATGTCTAGGTTACTACATTGACAGTTTGTAAGGAGTAGGTAGAAACTACATTGGGGAGAGGAAGGCCTTATAAATACAGTGTTGGTTTTCAAAATTATTTTAGTTGTAGAACCCATGTTTTAACGAAAATCTTTACAAAATACCAGTGGCATGCAGATGGTAGAGGAGGGGGGATGATGAACTGGGTCCCTCGCTGTCTGGCCTTGCCCACGTGACGAAGTGGTGGGCTGAGGGGCAGGAAACACTAGGGCTTCCAGAAGCACCGCGGACCACCGATGTCGACATGGCAGCGCAGTGGGCTTTGGTGTCCGGAAGACTTCGACTGCGTATTAGAAGTAATATTCCCTCGTGCGTTCTGACAGTTCAGTCTTACTGCGCTCCCAAGGAAAATTTTGCTCACTTTCTTTTACATCTTCTGCCCAAGAGAATTGGTTATCAGGTGGTTATATTTTTAGAGGTGGAGCTCCTCACAGAAATTTTGGGTTTCTTATTAAATAATTATTTCAGCATTTCCCATAAGCTATTTGGGATTTACTACTTTCTGGTAGGAAAAAACAAGCTTATGATTTTTTTTCTGAATTAACCATATAGATTCATATTATCTTTGCTTAGAGCTTTTTCTTTTTTGCCACACACTTCATGTCTGCATTTTTAATTAAAAGATAAAGCTAAACTAGAATATTATTAATTAAAAATAGAGGAAACAATAAAAGCAAACCACAATAGTTAAAGCTAAACATCAATCATGTAGATAAAATGATTCAGTTTATGGATATAATGTTTCATCCAAATTAAGAATAATCTTGAAATGTCTTGAGTAAAAGTGTGTCTAAGGTTCATTGCATTGAATACTTCTTAAGAGAAGATGGAAAATAAAGGTCCTTAAAGGTGAATGTCATTAACTGAGTATATGTGGTTTTGCCTTCAGCGGACTCAGATACTAAATTATCTTCCATGCAAGAGAAAAAGTAGGCCAACTAGCTGTGTTCCTTTCCCCACTTAGAAGAGTTTTTGCTTCTCCTTATCCTGCCAGTTTCTAAATAGTGTCCACATTTTTCCCACATGTTCTCTGAAGTTTCCATGTAACAATTAATGTCATTTAAAAAGTTTATTCATATGACTTAACGTGTTTCACATAGACAAAAATGTATCCTACATAAGAAGAAATGACTTCTGTTACTATTTTACTTAAGATGCTGTTCTCATCTCCAAAAAGGGAATGAACTAATTACTGTATTAGAACCTGACTTAGCTAGAGAAATGATTTTTTAAATTAGAATAAATGACATCTTTAGAAATAGAATGCAATTCTAACAAGTTAGATATGTTAGGAGTTGTTATTGGTTTAAAGTGAGGCTTAAGTAAGTTAGTTTACAACTTTTTAGAAACAAATCAATGGAAGAAAGCATAACTTCCTTACTGTTACTTGTGCTGGAACATTTTCTCATTTCACTCCCTGGGTGGAGCTGAGTCTAAGATGATACCATTCATCTCTTACCTGGTTATTCAGCAGTACTGGTTTTTAAGCATATCTAAAGTTCTCAGATCTTTTGGCAATAGGTTTATTTTTAAAATCAATGCATAATTTAAGTAGCATATTTTACTTTTAGTTAACTGACAGACACGTGATTTTCTTAATAACTGAAATTTTAAAACTGTGCTAAATTTATAGATATTTTCCAATGAATCCACGTACTTTATGTTTGTATCACATAATGAGTAATCTTAGGAGGTGATTAGGTGAGAAGAGGTGGTGATGTTTTTGTTCTGTGGAAAACAGCATAGGAGAGGTAGTACATATTAACATTGGTCTAGCTTCCTGGACTGTAAAAAATATACTTTTTGCCCTGGGCAGGTGGCCCAAGTGGTTGGAGCGTCGTCCCGTACACCAAAAAGTTGCAGGTGCAATTTCCAGCCCGGGCACAACATTACCTAGGTTGCGGGTTGGACCCCAGCCCGAGTGCTCACGGAATCCAACCCAGTGCTTCTCAGGTCGATGTTTGTCTCTCTCTCCCTCTTTAAAATCATTGAACATGTCCTTGGGTGAGGCTTTGAAGTTGGCGTGTGCGCCTGTTCCTCTACTCCAACAGCGTGCTGTGGTTGAAAAGCGCTGCACTGCCATCCGGAGGTCTTACCGTCCCGCTGTGTGCGTCTCTCCTCTCTGAACCTTCTCCTCCTCAGATGGAAGCTTTAATGAACTTCCAGTGCTTTCTATAGTGCTACGGTTGTGTGATTTTATAGGTTGCCCAGTGTTACTCCCTTAAAAGAATAACCAAAGACTTCTGGTTTTCACTTATTCTAATCATTTAAGTGCCCGGAAAGTTTTTAAGTTAAAAAAAATTGATGTTATTTTAGCAATGCTAAGATATTTGGTTACTTTAAAATACCATCTTGGAGTACCTTTGTCATACATGGGTAGTATAGTAAATTTAATTCTAAGGAATAATACGGTAAGCCAGGAAAATAGATTCATATGTTAGTAATTATTAAATGGGGAAAAAAGTAAGTCAGAGAATAATGCATGTAGTATAATCCCACTTCATACCCAAAGAGCAAAAAAGATAAATTTATAATAGCAAAAGACTTGAAATTATATACAGACTTTAAGCAGTATTTTTCTATGGAGAGCAATATTTAGTTTGGGGGTGGAAAGAATAGGAGAGGGAGAAATAAGGTGTCTTCACTTGTTATTCTACATACATTTTTACTTGAATTTTTAAACATATTTAATACTTTTATAATTTAGGAAAATAAAATCTTATGTATAAATGTCTTCAGAATTTCACAGATTTCATTATCTGAGTAGGCTGACTTTATTTTGAAAATCTTTATCATGAAAAATAATTGTTGAAAACTGGACAGAAATTACAAGGAACGTCTCCTTGGCATGCAGTGCAAGCGTAGGCATGAAGCCATTGCAGTACTTTAACTGCAATAACGAATTTTTCCTTCAGACCTTCAGGACATTCCGTATTCTGATTGGTGTGAGCAGAGCATCCCTAATCCCTTAGAAGTGGTGCCCTCTAAGTTCTCGGGGATTTCTGGCTGTAGTGATGGAGTGTCTCAGGAAGGCTCAGCCAGCAGCACCAAAAGCACAGAACTGCTGCTAGGTAAGTTTTCAGATTCAAATCCAAGCATTGTTAATAACCCTAAGTGTCGTTGTTGCTTATAATCAGTGTTAATTAAAGTTGTCTCAGAACTGTGACATCACTTTTGGTGAGGCATGTTTCGCCAACCATTATACTTTTATCAGCACCTGTATGTACCCTCCTAGCTGTCTGCTTTCATTAGAAATAATTTTGTTCCCAAATGACCAGCAGAGCATGTGCAATTTATCTCAGTTTTAAATCTTTACATAAATTTAACAACAAATTCCATGACATAATAATTTTCTATTATGATATAGATAAAATATTTTAATCTTCTTTTCAGGTGTTAAAACAATTCCAGATGATACACCAATGTGCCGTATACTCCTTCGCAAAGAAGTTCTAAGATTAGTCATTAATTTGAGTAGTTCAGTTTCAACTAAATGTCACGAAACTGGGCTTTTAACGTAAGTTAATTCTAAGCATGAGTATCCTTTGTTTGCTTCTTACGGTGAAAAAGATGCGCGAAATCAAAAGTTAGACTAATTCACTTACATCGGTGGTTCTCAACACATGGTATATCTGTGTGAAGCCAGATTTTCTTCATACACTTCAACCCAAATAACATATGGTGACAGATAGAATGCAGAAGCAGGTATGTGAATCCAGCTATCTTTATTAAGCGAGACTTTAGAGAGATCTGTAAAAGTATAAAATAATATTATTACATTTTTAGTGTTGGAAAATCTATTTTTTGTTAATATGTATATATGTTTATATTAACATGAAATTGGCTTATTTTTAAATGAAACAGTAATAATTTTGAAAATTTTTTTTACTTCAATTTCTAATGGTAATTATTTATAGCTATAACCCACAAAAAATAAGCTTTTGGGGGTCTTTATTAATTTTAAAGTAAGGGAATCCTTCAAGTTTGAGAAAAGCTGACCTACATGAAACAAGTGATATTTCCTAGGATTAATTTTCCCCTATTTTTCCATCTTTTTCTTAATAAAAGTTGTAGAATTTTTATTGTTTTTCCAAATCACAGCATCATGATAAAAGAAAACTCAGACTGAATATTCAACATTTTTGGTTTGTACGATTTAAAACAGTGGTCCTCAAGAGAAGCACGTCAGGGTCTCCTGTGAGGCTTTTAACAAAATAGTAGGTTGGCCAGAAAGTCTGTTTATTTCCATAAGATGGCTCTAGTAGTGCTTAGTTGTCTTTAACTTTGTTTGAAACAATTTTATTAGATTATATTGGGACAGATGCCATGTCTGTGTGCATTTTTAGAAAAAAAACATCAAAATTGGTGAATTTTTGTGTAGCCATTTAATATTGAAGGTGGAAGAAAATAAGTGACATTTTTGGTTTATTATACTTTTGCTGGAGATTTCTCACTGGATTGCTCCATGGTCAGGTAAACCAGTTGCAGTTGATAACAATCAAGTTGAGACATTAATGGAGAACAGTGAACTTTCTGCCACATGGAAGATAGCTGACATACTCAGAATATCCAAATCCGTAAAGTTATTGGTGAAAATGAAAAGTGTGTCTTTCATTTTATGGAAAAAAACTAATCAGGCTTTTTGGCCAACCCAATAGTAATGCGGCTGCCAAGGTCTCACTGCAGCCACCTGTGGCCAGAAGCCCCAGGAGCCGGGGCTCCTCAACCTGTGTTCTACCTAAGCCCAGCCCAGCCCACCACCGGTCCTCGGGGATTGTCCTAGCTCAGAGCCACTGTTGAAAGTTCGAAAGATACACGGAGAGAGTTCAGTTAAGGATATTAACAACTTCAGTCCAATTTGAAAAACTTCTGTTTTAAAACTTAATTTTGAAAATATTTGAGTCATCCTACACTAATAAATTTTGCAATTTCTCATGCCAGTGAAAAAGAATATTTGTGACTTTCCAAGAAACATTCAGGTTTTGATTATTTTAAGATACAGCCTGAAATGTAAAATATCTAATTGAAGTATGAGGTAGGAGTATTTAATATTTTTTATTCTTATACCATCACCCCAAATTTGGCATCTAATCATTATCTGGAGAAAAGTATTTACAAAGTGATACTCTGGAGGAAACACAGTTATTGCTACAGTTTTACTCCACCGTAGCCTTGCCTCCCATTGCAGAATTAAGGAGAAGTACCCGCAAACCTTTGACGACATCTGCCTCTACTCGGAGGTTTCCCACTTGCTGGCCCACTGCGCATTCAGACTCCCGTGTCGGAGGTTCATACAAGAGCTATTTCAAGATGTACAGTTTTTACAAGTAAGTAGAATTCCATGTGCACATTAAGAGAGAGATTATATCTGTTAATACACTAGAAGGTTATTAAAATAGACCCCTTCTTCCCTAGATGCACGAAGAAGCAGAGGCTGTGTTGGCAGTACCACCAAAGCAACCCGTAGTTGATCCATCGGCCGAGTCCTGACCTCATGTTTGCGATGTGTATAGACGGCTCCTCTGTACACATTCCCATCGCGCAGTTCCTAAACGCCTCAGCAGATGCTGGCGGGCTGGGCGGCGAGGACAGGAGGGTCCGTGCGCACTGCGCCGGCAGTTGTAGCACACGGACCGCTGGAACTGCAGACTTGCGTACCAAACAACGTCCTCTCTCCCCGGTGAGCCCTGTTAGGGCTTCATTGTGCATTACCACCGTTTTAAAAGTTTTAGTTACCATTGTATGCAAGAGCCAAGCACTGAATACCTACACAGGTTTTCTATTTTTCCATTGTAAGTGCTTAAACACAGAGGAACAATAATAGGATATGCAGAAGCACCCTTCACACAGTTATTTCGGACTTCTTTTTTTAGGGTAAATAGAAAGATGCCTTGTTTGTTAACTAAGTCATGGAAACCAGGAATCAGTGTCTCTGAGGCTGCAGCCTGTCCCCACAGTGGGGTGTGCTGGGGGACTGCTGGTGGGAGAGGGGAGCTTTTCTTAATGTTGTAACACTACTTCAAGGGTTGTGACCTCAAAGCGAGCGAAGAGCCTCAATGACCCGGGACGTTAAGTTATTTTTATGTTGTCAGACTTGCATAAAGTCTCGTATTTGTTTTCCTTCTCTTGGTGTGTTGTTGTTATAGGCTATTTGAACTGATTAAGGTTTTTCACTACAGTTCCTGATGAAAGTCAGAAAATCATGTCACCGTTCAGCTGTTTCCCACTTGCAAAAGGCACGCGTGTGTTCGGTGGGCTTGCGTAGTCACCGCCTTCCCATATCACCCTGTTACATAGGGACTTGACCGAGCACTATTGATTCAGATGCAAAGCAGCAGAGAGCATTAAATGATACTTTAAGGGAAAGATCAGATTGCCTACAATTTCCTGTACATTCCATGGAAAAAGAAGAGCCATATTTCCTTTTAAAAAAATGATTAATGACACTGTTATTACAATTAAAAATTGTAGTGAAAAGCCTTAAGTACCAAATTTTAAAGCAGCAGTAATTTAATTTTTATATCAGTGTTCTTGTTCTGCACAAACTAAATGCAGTGATAGGTGAGTTTTTGCATATAGTAATTGTCTTTATCACATTTGCGAAGTGGTTAAGTGGATGAGGGCAAGGTTTTGTTCATTTGTGTGTTTAATTTGTATATGTCCAAAGATGTTTGGACATCTTCACAGGAATTACACATATATGCAAATTTGTATATAAAAACAGCATGGCCACCATCATTAGAATGCTTGTAAATGAAAGGATTATCTTTTTTTAGGTCCGTGTATAAATAGAAAAAAATCCAGCTGGACTGATTAGGACCCTTTTCTAATTCATTGGTGTATGCCATTTTTAGTCACACATCAGCTTTGACACAGTCATCATGCGTCGAGTAACACTTTCCCATACTACAGATCCTTCTGATGATGGGCTTGTTCTCTGAGATCTCTGTAAAGAACCCTGTGAACTAGAAAACATAACTCACAGAGATACTTTTTAAAAAATGGACTGGCACTGAAAGTTCCAGTTGAGATGAAGCGCTTCATCTCACTTCATAACACCTCTTTGACTGCACTTCAGCAAACTGTTCTTACATGCACTGTGCAGCAACTTACATTCTAACAAAGCAGATAAGGGCTGGAAGCTGCTGCTTGTGTCAAAAAGTGGTTCTTCACATTTTCTCTCATAAACCCGGTTAAAGATAAGACACACACTTTTTTACACTTTAACTTATCATGGAACCCAAGTGTTTAAATGTCGACAGTACTTTTAAGAACGTTGCCTGTCACCTTGGTCTTTGGTCTTGGATGACGAAACTGCCTTCCAGAGAACCAGGTGTTAGAGAAACTTAGACCGGATAGCAGTTTAAACTCCAAAGGAGGTAACGTAGTAATCTTATTTACAATGGGATTAACGTATTTTAAACATTCATTTTCAACACTACCTCAGTTAATATAGAGTGTAATCTGTGGTTTAATCCCTCAGAAGTCAACAGCGATTCCTTTGTGTCACACACACCTCACCCCGTCCCTGCACCCAGACTCACTCACCTGCCCTGAAGTGAAGTCTTCGTTACTCTTAGCCAGAACAGTTCTGTGTTTTTTGGACAGTTTCATCATCATATTTGCCTGTAGCACTTAGTTTGGGGAGATACTCAGAGCTTTGTGGTTATCAGTGATTTAAGGAAAGAAATGTACTTAAATGTGTAGTGCTATTTGGTTTATCCATATTTCACTGACAGGTCTAATATGTTTTCTTTGAGTACTTGTTTGCATTAAGGTAGACGTTAATGATGAAAAAAGCTCACATGCGTGCCAAGTGATTAACTTAGGGGTTTAAAAATACTAAATTATAGCAAAGAAGGTTAGGAAAGGTGTTGGTGGTAATAGAAATAATTGAGAAAATCATCTATAAATGATAAATATTGCCAGACTACAAAATACCAAAATAATGTCAATATTATAGTTTTTCAAGATTTTAGAATTCTTAGTCCATATAAATTTGTACTAATGGTAATTATGGATAATTTGGAGGAATTTGGACAGTTGTGCTGGTTGTAAACTGTGAATTTCTCATTGTAAAGTGAATTGTTACTTCTAACTGAAATTTTTTTTCAAGAACAAATTTTCAGCCTCACATACTAAGTTAATACTGATAAATAAGGAAATTAGAAATTAGTATTCGTAATTAAATATGATCTAAGATTTCTTATACTTTTATTTCCTGTTTATGCTTAGGTATATTTGAGGGGGGAAAGTCTCTTCTCTCTAATAAAGAAACTTTTTAATAAAGATTGGTAGCATATGGACACCCTGTAAGACAGTGACATTAGAAAAGGCTCTTTGGAGCCAGGTATATTCATTATTAGACTAGTTACTCTAATGTCATGTGTACCAGTCCTTTGAAATGGTGGCTTTAATAGTTTTCAGCTCTTCCTCCAGAGCTTGAGATAATTAAAGCTGAATTTTTCAGGGCATATTCCAGTGGCAAAGTGTTCAACAGTGAGGTGTCAGTACTTATTTAGAATTGTCTACTGCTATTTAGATAAGCATTTTCATTCCATTCAAAGGATGCCTTTTATCCCCACATTAAAGCACAGATAATTAAGCAATAAAAACCAATCAAATTGTCATCCAAATTATAACCACAGTTATTTTTGCATGGTGAGAGTGAGGTGCTAATTCCGTGTGACCTGAGCTTTGTAAGCTGCCTTGGGAGAGGCCCTTGGGAAGTGAGGGGTTTCCCTTGTCCTGTGCTTCCAGTTTTGTCTCAGATTATCCATCCATTAAAAAACATGGGGGAAACAAAATGTAGAATTGCCAAGAGTTTTACAAGAAAAGCTATTGGAGTAAAAGGATGTATCAGATTTTCCAGAATGTAAGTTGGGGAAGTTCTCCCTTGTCTCCCCATTCAGGAAGTACATTATTACAGGTTCAAGTGGAAGTTTCATCATAAAAACATGCCGGTGAAATGAATAGCAGTGCTTATCAAACCATATTGAAACCTGAGAATCTTTCTAGGAGCATTCATTTTTTTCCTTTTGTTCCAGGTTCCCAGGGGATTTTTCATTCATAGTAGGGTTATATGACTCACACAGAATGTGGATTTTTCACCCTTTGGAGTATTTTGGTAATGTAGGTGGGTAGCTATGCCACATCATGCATAAATTGCACATTTTGTTTGACTTCCTTTATAAAGTATTTAATTTGAAAAATATAATTTATGCCAAAAAGTATACCTTGTAATTTTGCCACTGAACAGGTTGATTTAGCACAAAATGCAAAGTTTTGGGGCCGAGAGGGTTGGGGCTAAAATTTTTCATAGATGATAGTTGAAAAATGTTCCATTACTAGCCTGTCAGAAACCCTGAAGCTGCATTGTAAAACAGATAGTTAAATTAGTTTTGAAAATGGTAAGGGATTGTGAAAAAAATCTCAGATTTATACTCCCTGACCATAGGGTTTCCTTCTCTCTCTCTCTCTCTTTTTTTTTTTTTTTTTTTAATTTAGTAATACGCTGCTACATATTTGGAGGTTCTGGTGTTTGTAGGTCACTGAACAGACATTGAAATATGATTTATATTGTATAACTGTAACATAGAAAGAAAAAGTATTTATATATTTTCCGTAAGAATATTTCATTGAGTTGTGTATAATTTAAATAAGGTTTGTCCCCGAATGGTTTTGCTCAACCTTGATTTTTTTTTGTGGTTTTCTTGTTTTTGTATAATGTGTACAGTTTATGTCAAGGGCATTAAAAGCCTCCTGAAACATAATCTTATCAAAGGGATACATTCTTAATAAAATGTACTTAAAATTCTTAAACTTGTGTTGTTCTATTTGAAATTTTAAAACAATCAGTGTTGATTTGAATTATATACCCCTGAGGCTGACAATAGATGCTTCCCCCTAAAAGTGACTTCTAGGCAACACAGAGAATCTACTTCACTACACATTTGTGGCTTGTTCCAAATATTTGTAAATTTATTTTTAACGGAACTTAATGGAGTGACATTGGTTAATGAAATTATGCAGATTCCAGGTGCACAGCTCTACAACACATCATCTGTACACTGTGTTGTGCGTTCTCCATCCCAAGTCAGCTCTTCTTCCGTCCCCGTCTGTCCTGCGTTACCTACCATCCTCCACCTCCCCCACGCCCTTCCCTCTGGCAGGCACCGTGCTGTTGTCCATGACTGTGAGTCTTTCTTTTCTTTGCTTAATCCCTTCCTTCTTGTCACCCAGCTCCTAACCCCTTCCCATCTGTCAGTCTGTTCTCTGTATCCATGAGTCTGTCTCCACTTCGTTAGTTCATTTTGTTTGTTAGATTCCTCATATAAATGAGATCGTGATGGTATTTGTCTTTCTCCGACTGGCTTATTTCACTTAGCATAATACTCTCCATCCATGCTGTCATAAAAGGTAAGAAGATTTTCTTCTTTTTTATAGCCTAGTAGTATTCTATTGTGTAAATGTACCACAGCGATTTTTATCCACTCATCTGTTGATGGGCAGTTGGGCTGCTTCCAAATCTTGACTATTGTAAATAACACTGCAGTAAACACAGGGGTGCGTATGTTCTTTCTAATTAGTGTGTCAGGTTTCTTTGGATATATTGCCACAAGTCGAATTGCTAGGTCATAGGTGGTTCCATTTTTAATTTTTGAGGTATCCCCGTACTGTTTTCCATAGGAGCTGCACTAATCTGCATTCCCACCAGCAGTGCACTAGGGTTCCTTTTTCTCCAAATTCTCGATAACACTTGTTGCTTGTTGATTCATTGATGGTAGCCATTCTGACAGGTGTGTATGATACCTCATCGTGGTTTTAATTTGCATTTTTCGGATGATTAGAGATGTTGAGCATCTTTTCATATGTCTGTTGGACATCGGGATGTCCTTTTTGTGGAACTGGCTATTCAAGTCCATTGTCCAATTTCTTAATTGGATTGTTTGGGGGTTTGGGTATGTTTTAGTGTTTAGTTTTATAAGTTCCTTATAAATTTTGGGTATTAAGCCTTTATCAGATATATTGGCAAATATGTCTTACTCAGTGGGTTCTATTTATTTTATTGATGGTTTCCATTGCTGTGTGAAAACGTTTTAAATTGATGTAAACGTTTATTTATTTATTTTTCTTTTGTTTCCCACACCCAAGGCGATACATCAGGAAAAATATAGCTGTGAGAAATGTCTAAGATTTTACTGTCTTTGTTTTCTTCTAGGATTTTTATGGTTTCTTGAGTTGTGTGTCCATTTTTATGCCAGTACCATGCTGTTTTGATTTGTTTCAGATATTTTTAAAATAGCTGTTTCCATTTTCTTAAACATTCTTAATAATCCAGTCAAACTTACCTTGACAATTTTATTTTGACTTCATATCATTATCAAGGATTGGAAAAATGGATCGATCTTTAGACAGAACAGTTTTGAATATTTTGAGGAGCTAGTGTACAATAAAAATGCTGATGGTATGATGACTCCTGGGGGTGGTATTTGATTTCTTACGGAAAAACTGACCTGATCAGATAGGTGATGTACAACCGGAGGCCTAGGAACGGAAGAGTACTCCACAAAGGAGATTACCCAGCCTGGAGAATAAACGTCAGTGTCAAAGCTGGGGTCTAGTACAGTTGGTTAAGTGTGGTAAAAATGTATGTCTCACTTTTAGAAATAGATTTATTTTCGATATATTGGTCTTTAAGCACATTTATGTATATCATTTTTTCATTGCCTTTCACTATATATGTCATTCAACAAAAACAGTAGGCCCCCAAATAAACTAAAAAATATACCTAATAATCCAGTCAAAATACAGCTGATCTTTGAAAAACATGATAATATAGCTGAACTTCAGAAAGTTTGTTTCATTTTTCAAAGCTCTTTTTTTTAACATTTTGTTGTATTTTTCCATTAACATTTATTCCCCCCATACCCTCTTCCACCTCCAACTACCCCCTCACCCCCTCAATCACCAAAAATTCTTTGCTACCTGAGGTCTGTCCAGCCATTGTTAATGTAACAAGAATGGGTTGTGTGACATCAGTGTACCCTGGCAGCCAAGGAGAATAGACTGGAGTCTGCCTGTGTGAATAATGACGTCACTGTGCTAGTCAGTGATGTCGTAGGGGGCAGTAGATACCGTTGAGTGAGCATGTGTTCTGTTTGTCACATTCAAAATGACTGAGCGAGTAAAACAATGAATCTGCATTAAATTTTGCTTTAAGCTTGAACATTCCTCTGCAGTAACTATTCAGGTAATTCAAAAGGCTTTTGGGGACAATGCAATGAGTGATGGGCAGCTTTATCATGACAACAGGCCTGTTAGTGCATCACATCTTGTTCAGAGTTTGGCGAAAAATCAAATCACCCAAGTGAAAAAATCAAATCACCCAGGTGACTCAGCCCCACTACAGCCCAGATTTGGGGCCCTGCAACTTCTGGCTTTTCTCAAAACTAAAATCACCTTTGAAAGAGAAGAGATTTCAGATGGTTGGTGAGATTCAGGAAAATATGACGAGGCAGATGATGGCGATTGGGAGAACTGTGTGAGGTCCCAAAGTGCCTACTTTGAGGGAACGGAGGCATCATCCTACGTGCTACATCCTATGTTTCTTGTATCCGCTTTAATAAATGCCTCTGTTTTTTCATATTACATGGCTGGATACCTTCTGGACAGACCTCGTATAAAAATACTAAAAAATAAAGTACTCTCTTAGTCCCTTCAGTCTGCTGTAACAAAACAGCACAGACTGCGGTAGTTAATAAACAATAGAAATGTATTCCTCCCAGAGGTACAGGCTGGAAGTCTGAGACCAGCGTGCCAGCATAACCAGGTGCGGGCCCTCTTCTGAGTCCCTGACTATACTGTGTCTGTCCTCATGGTTGAAGGAACTCGGGAGCTTTGTGTGGTTTCTTAAAAGAGCATTAATCTGACTCATGGAGGCTCCAGCCTCATGACCTAATCGTTTCGCAAAGGCCCCACCTACCAATACCGTCATCTTTGGGGGTTAGGTTAGAATTTTAATATACAAATTTGGGGGGTGGGCGTTCATTCAGACTATAGCAACTGCTATTGTATTGAACTCAAAAAAAACCAAAATGTACTAAACCTTTGCTTCTTCAAGGCTTACACAATAGGAGACTAAGACAGCTACGTTAGTCCTTCAGATTTAATATACTTAGTTACTGTGTGTAAATACTTTAACTGCTAATTCTGAAGGCTTTTTATCTCCTCAAGGGTTTTTAAAAATTCTACTTCATGCAAAATTTTTAATATGTTTTGTAAATTCTTTAAGATGAAAGCCAGTTTATCTTTCCACGGAGCTCTTAGAACACACCTTAGATGTTGTCTAATCCACCTTGATTTTCTTCATAGTGCACCTTCTAGTGGAGAGTCTGTTCCACTGGAATGAGTGGGAGTCAGGCCTTAGCGTGTCGGCAGAGCCTTCCCATGGGCCTGTGCCATGGTGGGGCCAAGCCCCTGTCCCAGCCAGGCCCGGGCAGTGCCCTCCCTGCACCTGAGCACCAGTCCCCAGGCTGATGCGGTACGTACAGGTCATTGTCGCCAGTCCTGCCCTCCGTCCAAATACCCTGACGTTTCTGAGGGTAATTATTACTAGGTTGGGCTTAGGTGCAGTTTTATAAAGGTATCATGGCTCTGTTAGGAAGAGTAAAGCCCATGTAGAGAACCACAAGTATTTACAGATGAAATCATAGATTTGCTTCAAAATAGTATCGGGAGTGACAGGGGGTAAGTCTGTGGATGGGGCTGAAACAGCCATGGGGTCGTGCCTGTTGGGGCTGATGCGCAAGTACGTAGGGGTTTCTTCAACTATTCTGCCTTTGTGTAGAGTTGAACTTCTGTTAATAGTTTCCATCCTAGTAATTCTGACACATGAATAGAAACCTCGAAGTTTCTGAATAACACTTCTTAAAGCAGTGCTGTTAAGCACATAGTCTTGAAAATTAAGATACTAATCTAGTTGGTGATGAAGAACATGAGAGAGGAATGTTTATGCCCAAAATGATAGTTAAACAGTGGTAACTGTGAGCACAACGTTACGTAGCCCCGCGTTTCCTACTGGCACATTGTCGTCGTTGCCAAAGAGTCTGTTTCACTTGGACCGGCCGCGCCCCGAGCTGCGCCTGCAGCCGAATGCCAGGTGCAGCGCGCAGACTCCAGGCCGCGTGCCGAGGAGGTCCGCATCGGGCGGGCTGCAGTGGTGCCCAGGCGTTTGCATTAGCTCATGTGGTGACATCGGCATTGGTGACTCAGATTTTCATTTCACCGAGGTAGAGAAAACACAGAATAATGCAATGGTGACGTATTTTATTTACGGCCGTTGCAGCAGCCTTAATTACTGAACAGAGACAGACAACTTCAAGGTTTCGTGCATTGTTATTTTAGAGAGTCTACGTGAAAGACTGTTTACATCAGTCATCGCTGTTGTCGACGTTTCTGCGGACGTCCTTGTAATTGCCTCATGACGGAGCATCCCATGGGTGAATGATGACCATCTGGACCATCTTCCCAACACCATGATGCTAATCGAGATACTCGCGTGCACTGTGTAAAACTGGCCTTTGTAACCAATTTTCCTAGCAAAGGGCACAGGACGATGTCCTGGTTTGTACCTTGTGTCCAGGTCAGCTGACAGCCGCCTTCCTCTGAGACGTGGGTCCTGCCCTCCCTCCTCGTGGTGGTGGCAGCCCAGGCGGGGCATGTGGCACCAGAGGCGCGGGCAGTGTCATGTCCGCCTCGGCAAACGAAAAGGAGCCTGTGTCTGCGCTTGTTTAGAAGCACGACCGGTAAACATCACGGGCTGACTGCTACCAGGAAGAGAGAGCCGCGCCTGCCACGTGGAGCTTCGCCCACGTTGGTTCAGGGCCGCAAAGCTGCCGCTCGCTGAGCCACACGGAGCTGCCCCCCTCGGGGCAGCCTTTCGTGGTCGCGCCCGGAGGATGGATGTCCAGCAGGGTGGTTTCATTGTGTTGACTGGCTTAGCATAATATGAGTGAGAGTGCGGGCATTACGTGGCCTAGACAACCTGTTGTAGAGTCTGAAGGATGCTAAACGAAAACAGGTCACGTATAGTACAGTTCTGGGGAAAAAATTAAAAAAGGGAACCATGAAGTGTGCCTGGAGTTACTCGGTGATGTGCTTTCCCTTTCCCATCTGAGGCAGTCGTCAGAAATCGTGGCAGAACAGAGTGTGCTCGGCAGGAGTGCTGTGGCACTAAGACGCTAAGTCGGGAGGTTCCTGCCAGCCCCTCTCTCTGACGGGTAAGCAAGACAAGACGCCTGCGGGGACCCCATTCATTCACGCGTCTTACCTGTTGGAAAGGCCTGACTCCCTGCGCACCCCCCCGCCCCGGGGGGAGAGTTCCCTGCACTGTGCCAATGAGCTGTACATCCTTAGCACTGCCAGACAAGCCCCAGATGAGCTTCCGTCTCAGACGCCTGTGATGTTTTTGTTAAGGACATCCAGAGTAAATCAACACGGACAATGTCCGCCGTAGTAACCAGCCTTCCGCGGTCTCTAGTAAAGCCTTCAGTCTGGTGCCTTCACCCTCACGACAGTAAACGCGGGGGTAAAACTTAATGGAAATCCTTTCTCGCTGAACTTCTAGGGCCGCAGCCGCCCTGTCCGGTACCCAGCGGATGGGCTCACCCCCACGTCAGGTGCTAGGCTGGCTGTTGCGAAGGTGGCCTGGACCGTGCGGCAGCAAGGTAAGCCTGTGCTCATGGGCGATGCCGGCGTTTCTACAGCAAGCCGGCTCCAAGGATGGTGAGTCTCCTAGCTCTTGCACTTGGAAACCTAGCCAGATGGCCATGGCCTCCTGGAAGTCAGGCCTGCCAGGGGTGGCAGCTCACCGGGGTTTAAACGCCGGGGTGTCTGGTGATGGGATGGGGTCAGGCGCGCGTCTCTCGGTGTTCTGGAGCGCGCAGGTTTGAACCGCGTGGACGGTTAGCCGTGGTGTTCTTGCTCTTAAATGGCAGTTGGGGAGCAGTTACTGCTCTCGTTTGGGGAGGGCGAGGCGAGGCCAAGGGGCATGGCCATTTGCATTCGATACTCGCAACAGAGCGCCGGCTCCGGCTCAGGGGACTTGGTTGGGAGAAGGTCCTTGTCCCCAGACACGGGTGAAGCCAGCTGGGACACATAATTCAAAGCAGTCTCCCCAGCTGGGGTTTCTGCCAGGGTGTTCATGTAGTTTTGTCCTAGTGGCTTCAGGAAATTCTCAGGTGAGGCCAGTAGTCCCAGCTGACTTGGCGGGGCTTCGTGAGGTCCCAGGACATGGGCGCAGGAGCCCGAGTTGGGAGCTGCTTGGTTATAGGTCAGGTTCTCAAAGCAGATGCAGGGGCCAGGGTCGGGAGCGTTCTCTGTTGGGAGGAGGTAAATGTAGTCCGGCCTAGAGCGTGCAGTTTCTGGGGGTGACTTCTTGGTGCCTGCGAACTGGGTCTTGCTGCCTTCGGGCTTCTTGACAACTTCAAGAGCATCCGGAACGCAGTCGTTGACATGCATTATTGTTGGGGGAGCGGTCTCCTGGAACAGAAACGGGAAATGCACAAATGTGACTCGCGCGTCGGGAACGGGGCAGGCGCGCGGAGCTTCCGCGTTTCTCGTTGCATCCCGGTCACACGTCAACGGCGGGTAGCGGGATGTCCCCTGACACAAGAAACCAAGGTCGGTCCACCCGTTTCCTGGCTGTGGGGGGAGAGGGGGCTCTGCTCGCTGTTACACCTGCCAGAGGAGGGAGGCCTAGGAAAGCAGGATGAGCACAGCCCTGCCCCTGGCTTAGAAGTGGACGGGTACATGGGATCCCTGCACTGGCACCACGTTTACCTTGGGTTTTAATAATGACAGCACGCTGCTCTTGTAAGGGTCTGGGATGTCAGGATAGCACATCTCCTTCATCCTAGAGAAACAGAGACAGAGAGACCGAACTTTAAATGTATCGGAGCAGGTAAGGGTGAGCAGTCTGAGGTCGGACTCCTGGGTTACCGCCCTCGCTCTGTGGTGGGCCGGGCACCAACTGCAGAACCCTTCGAAGCTTTTGTTTCCTCGTCGGTTCCGTGGAGGCGGCAGCAGTGCCGGGGGGGGGGGGGGGGGGGGCGGCGAGGCCTGGTGAGCTGCTGCATGGAAAGCACTTAGAACAGTGCCGAGCACACAGTAAGTGAAGTACAAGGATTAGCTGCTGCCTTTGAACAAGTCTTGAATCCTTTAGAATGGTCATTGTCTTTATGTGTCGATCCAAAAAGCAGAATTGTTTAAAGCTTTCTCGTGTGTTCCTCTAAGCCCCCTCCGTCCTTCTCCTTCTCAGCCCTAGTCCTCATCTTGTGCAGCGTGATTTCCGTTTCATCACACTCCTTTCTGGATGCTTCTCCGACTCTCTTCTCGGATGACGTTCCCACACACTTACCACTGACTCTTCAAGTAGCACAGGATCGCGATGAGCAGAAGGCAGGCGGTCATGGGGAGTATGATACGTATCAGCACGTGGGCTGCAGAAGGAAAAGGAAAGGATTTGTCAAGGGAGTGCTCTTCCTTCCTCAAAGGAAGAATAGTAAGCTTAAGGATAAGTGTAACCCCTTACATGTTCGTTATTTCTCAAAAGTCTACATACGCAGGATTCAGTAAAGGTGGGGCGTCCGATCAGCCGGCGCAGGCAACTACTTGCCTGTGACACTTGTGACGAGACCGTTACCTCTTCTGACGGGGAGCCATGGCTCCCAGTCGGCCCCCCACGCAACCCCCATGTCGGAATTGCACCCTGCACTCTCGCCACAGCATCATGGCGGGTGGGGTGTGCTCCTCTCCTCCCTCACTTGCGGCGCAGCCAGTGGCTTGGTTTGGCTGGTGGGATGTGAGTAGTTAATGTCAGTAGCGGCTGTCGGTGTATCCGCAGAGTTTCGCTAGCCCTCTTGTGTGCCTGGATTCACCATGACGAGACTTTGCCCTGTGCCCTGGCTGGTAGCTCAGTTGGTTAGAGCATCATCCAATACGCCAAGGTTGTAGGTTCGATCCCTGGTCAGGGCACGTACAAGAACCAACCGATGAATGCATAAATAAGTGGAACAGTGAATTGATGTTTCTCTCTCTCAAATCAATAAATAAAAAATGGGGGAAAAAGGACAAAAGACTTTGCCCCTCAGCACCGCTCCCCCCTCAGCCTGAGCCCCAGACAGAAAATGCATGAAACAAACTTGGACCTCACCGGAGCCGGGAGCCTTGCCTGGCCCAGCCAAGCCATGAGCAGAAAAAGAATTTTTTTGCACACCCCTCAGATTTTGAGGTATTTTGTTAGACATTAAAAATTGACTGATGCACCCCTTCTAGTTAAGCCTCTGATACAGTCTCCTAGTTAGGCAGTCTCTAGTCCATTCCAGTTTTAATTCCCAGACAGGTCAAGCAGTGCTTCATCTTCTTGGATGCCTGTTTTCCCGTTCACACTGAGAGCACGCTCCGCCAGTTACTAATGCAGCAGGGTTGCTAAGCACCCGCTTCCACAAATGCAAACTGCACGGGGAGGGTTTAGAGGCTGACGGTCACTCACAGGCAGTAGATTCTGTTAGATCCATGCGCCCACCCCCCACCCGCCCATGCCCTGGCCGCAACACTTGCTGTCCTGGAAGGAATGGGGTTTGATTTGGGTGGTGGGGGTGGGTACTGCTGGAGTTTTGTAAGGGAGGGCCGGCCTGGGAAGATGCCCAAGCCAGGGTTATCAGGCAGCACAGGGCTCTGGGGAGAAGGGCCCAGTATGGGGGCAGGGGGCCAAGCGCCTTGACAGCTGGTCTCCAATGAACCCTGGTGCCAGGGAAGGGGAAAGAAACCTCTCTCTGGACACCACTAAGAAACACCTTGCTCTCCAAGTCAGTACCTTTGACTACTACAGTTAGTTTTAAAATGTGGTCAAATTTGGACTTTTATAATGTAATTGAGAATAAGCCTGGAGACCTAGCCGTAGTAGTTTCTGAACTTCAGAGCGGCTTGCTAAACCTTTTACTGAAGTGTGATTATGCACACAGAAAGGTGCCTGTAAGTGTACAGCTGGATGAATTTTTGCAAACTGAACGTATCCACGTAACCTGTACCCCGGTAAAGAAAACAGACGGTACCAGCTCCCCCAGAAAGCCCCCTGGGGACCCCTGCAGTCATCTCCCCTCCCGAGCTAATCACTGTCTGGTCTTCTAATGACAAACGGTACTTGCCTCTTTCTGTCCCCTACAGACGGGATCAGACAGCAAGAGGCAGGTCTGTCTCGTCACTCAGCGTCACGTTTGTGATTCCTCCAGACCATTTCCGTGACTGTAGAGTGTCACTCTCATTGCCGCAATCAGGCAGCAAGTTACTTCCATTTTAAGAATAATCAATATAGCCGAGGTTAAGGAGGTTTAGCATGAATCAGGGAGATAAATTAGAAAATATACTTGAGATAATTGTATGTATTACATAGGTGTATACTCACAGACACACTTCTCCAGCCACGTAAACACCAAAGGTAGAAGAAAATTAACCTAGAAATAAGTGTTCAAATAATATGAACCACTGACTGGAATCTTCACCTGACTGTGTGCTCTGGCCTTTGGCTTAAGGAAGTGGGGCGGTGTTTCAGTGAACGGTAGTGAGTGCCCCAAACTGCCACGGCCCTGTCACTGGTCAGGGCCCTCAGGGTCAGCAGTTATACCCGATGAACCTGTTCTGCCCCCACGGCCCCGCCTGCAGCAAAGGGACCCCACACCAGGACAGCCGGGGACTTCCAGCAGACAGCTCAGGCAGGAACTTGGGTTTCACGGAGGACTCTCTGCAAAGACCACTTCCAGGGTGGGCCTCTGTGCTTCCCGATGACACTGACTTTCCTCCTTCCTCCATCGGAGTCTGTTTCCTGCCCCAGCTTCCGGGTCGGTGCAGGAGGTCAGGGTTTACCAGGAGAATCTTACTTACCATGAACCAGCTCCCACCTCTCTTCTTCCTTCCTTCTTTATTCATCTTTCAGGCCCAAAGCATTTTGAAAATACGGACCTCTCTATCTCACCCTTTCCCCACCAAATCTGCAAACACCAGGTTTGTGAACAAATACTTCTTGCCCAACTGCACCCCCGAGAGGCAGTCAGGAAGCAATTAGTTTGCCCCTGAGGGAACCAGCCAGAAAGCTGCCCGCAGGCAGCCAAGGCGCCAGCCAGCATGGCCTTCTCTGCACAGAGCTGCAGGGCCCTTCTGAAGCCAACACTGACTTTTGCTGTCAGTGATTTTCAAACTGTCCCAGGACTGAGTGCCTGAGAAGTGCCGCGGGGACTGGAGTGAGGCAGGAGGAAGGTTCCAAGCCACCCAGCGGGCAGATTAGCCACCCTTGGATCTGCTCTATGGAGTGCAAGTCTGTGCAACATGTTTTGTGAAACAGATTTTCGTCTAGAGAGGGATGGACAGAGACAGAAAGAGAAGAAAAGTGTAAAAATTCCTGATCTAGACGAAGCCCACGGCAACGCGTGTGCCCTTTGTCAGTGTGCAGGGAACGCATGAGGGGCCGTCTGGACTCGGGGAAACTCACAGTGCTCGTCCGGCATGGTGACCTTGGTGAAGGCGCCCAGCGCGCCGGCGCCAGCCCTGGTGTAGGGGATGACCGAAAACTCGTAGGAGGACTCCGGCTGTAGGTTCCCCACAACCAGCGTCTTCTGTTCCGGGTCATTGATTTCATATTGGCAGCCTACCGAACCATCTGTTATTTAAAAAAAAATTTTTTTTTTTGTTTTTTTACAAGAAGAAAAAAGTATTAAGAGTGTGAGAGAGACTTGTGAGTTGGGTATTACTTCCCTTGTTGGCTCAGCACCATCAACATGTTTAAACCAACCAGAAATTAGATCATAATTTCATCACACCAGGAACCCTGGTGACGTTTTCAGGGGATGGCAAGAAAAGTAAAACATCCACTAAGCAAGGGATGTTGGTGATCCGGGGAGAGCACGCAGTTCCGCAAGAGGTGGCAAGAGCGAGTGAGAGGCTTAAAAGCACTTTCCATGGCCGCAGAGAACGAAGTGCTGGTTGCCAGAGGGGAGCGGGCTGCAGGGCTGGGTGAGAGGGGGAGGGGATTGAGAAGTGCGCACCGGAAGTTGCAGAACAGTCGCAGGGACATAAAGTGCAGCACAGGAAGTATGGGTATAGTCAACGGCACTGTGGTAACTCGGTGTGGTGTCGGGAGTACTTGAATTATCAGGGGACCACTTCGCAAATTACATAAATGTCTAACCACTGTGCTGTACACCAGGAACCAGTATAAAATAATACAGAATGTCTACTGTAATTGAAAAACTGATCATGGTAATAACTTTGAAGAAGGTCAAAGGGAAACAGAAAAAGGAGTTAGCAGGCAAGTTCTAAGTGGCAGGTTTTCTGAAGGAGATGATGGGACTTCAGGTGCTTCTGAAAACCAGGCCACACGGCTTTTTAAGGAAGTTCAAATACCCACCCGCCATGCTGCCCGCCGACGAATTTGTGTAAGGATGCCGTTTGACCGTAACAGCACACAAGGACAGAATTCAGCCTGGACACAGCCCCAGGCGGGAGCCTTTCCCATGATTTCGAATGATGAGATCTTAAAAGGGGTAAACAAACAAAAACACGTTACCTGGAAGGACCGTCTTTTGGAATTCTGGTTGGCACTGCTCTGCCTTGGACTTCAGGTAGACGTAGTACCCGCGGACGAAACCAGGTTGGGAGTCCGTGGGGTAATCTTTCCAGCTCAGCGTGAAGGACTGGGAAGTCAGGTTATACACCAGCACCTGAGGGGTGTCTGAAGGCTCTGGGAAAGGAAGTTGGGGTAAGAAGAGAGTCATGATTTGGAACTAGTCTCTGAGCGTTCATGTAAACTACAAGTACAACCACAGCCAACCCCAAAGGCTGTGGGAGCTTGGAACAAGGTAAGGAATTTTATCTTTTTCTCAAGAAGATTTAGGCCTTGACATCATTTAGGAGAGCTGGGAAGAAGTTGAGCAATCTTCTTTTATTTTATTATTATTTTTTTTAATCCTCACCCAAAGATACATTTTTTGGTTGATTTTAGAGAGAGAGGAAGGGAGGGAGAAAAAGAGAGAAACATCGATGTGAGAGCAAAACATTGATCAGTTGCCTTCCCTACACACCTGGATTTGAACCTGCAACCTAGGTGTGTGCCCTGACCAGGGATCGAACCCGAAAACTTTTGGTGCATGGGATGATGCTCCAACCCACCGAGCCACGTGGCAGAGTGAGCAGGCCTCTTGTTCAAGCCTTGCCTTTCACAGATGTTGAATGGAAGCCCAGAGGGACTCAACAGCACGAAAGAGAGTAAAGGCTTCCTTAGGATTCCTTCGTTCCTAAGTGCTAAATACAGTGGACCCTTTAACAGCATGGGTCTGAACGGCACAGTAAACTTACATGAGGATTTTTTTCAGTAAATACAGTCAGGCCTTCCGTATCCTTGGGTTTCTCATCTACAGATTCCCAAGTAAAAATCAGAAAATGCTGTTTTCTCTCCGTGGTTGGTTGGATCCACAGATGGGGAGTGCCGACCATACGCACTGCTCTACACCACGTTACGTACGGGACTCGAGCCGCCATGGCTTTTGGTATCTGCAGGGGTCCTGGGACATGCCTCCCGCAGACATGGAGAGACCACTGCACTTAAGTGTTGGGGGAGTCCAAGTTATACGGGGGGCAAAGGCAGCCGGAGGAAGGCTCATGTGCCAAGGCTGGTGTGGACCCGAAGCACTCTGGTTCCCAGGCTGAAGTCCCACAAAGCCATCCACGGGCCGTTGCAACAACCCGGGAGCCTTGTTCTGGGCCTGTCTCGTCCCGAACATGTGGGCGCTCAGTCTGGGCTGCCCGGCACACAGCCCCTGCATGTCTTATACAGCAGCCACCAAACGGAGAGCCCCCATCAGGGGTCTGGCCTGGCGAGTGCCAGGCAATTGAGGGCCCAGGCTCCCGGTTTCCAGTGGGTGTGAGACCGTGGGCGCCAAGAAGGTGGCTAAGCACCACGTGGAGGATCAAATCCCCTCCACTGCAGCGGGGGGGGGGGGGGCCGTTGCAGTGAAATTTCTGGGGTGATTTCACAACATGCATCAGAAGTCCCAAACAGTGTAAAGGCGATGAAAAACGAAGAAGCTCAAACCTTTTGATTGATGGGTCTCCCTCTAGAACTTCATGTAAAAACGGTCACTGTGGATGTGGGCAAGGATGTGGCTAAAATGGTGATGCAGACAGGGCACAGAGGGGATGGCGCAAACAAAAAGGAGATGTGGAGTATTTGGGACTGCGCGGGAACTCAAGGGGGGTTCTTAGTTTCTAGTCGGAAAACACTGTAATCCTCCTACATGTCCAGTACAGATGATTTGATGTGTTCACACAGTGAGGCACTTGGCAGTCATAAAAATGATACAGCGAAACAACAGTAAGTGACCGAAGTCCAGCCGCAGAGAGGAAGGCCCCATGGTCCCCGAAAACAGCCTGTCTGTCTGTGCAGGGAAGGGGACACCTGGACAAACATAAAATCTTAACTCTGGGTATTTGCCTTTGTGGGGTAAAATTGGCAAGGAGTTTGTCTTCTTTTGCATAAGATTTATAAATTGTCTTCATTGAAATTGGCTTGCATTAGTATGATTCAAAAATAATTTCTTAAATACCCAATTACCAGAACAAACCGGACACGGAAAGTTAGGAGTGGTGCTGGAATCTTTCTGAAGCCGAAGCTAAGAGCCTGTCCGCACTGTTCTCGGCAAGTCCCCGTGGACAAGTTCCCCGCGGTCAGCTTACCCTTTTCCTCGGTGTACCCTGTTTTTTTCTCCAGCAAATAAGCCATCCTTTTCGGGGAAATTCCATAAATCCTGAAGTTGTATCGGACCCCTGGTCTAAAAGCACCTGGAGAGAAAGATCAACAGCTTTTCCATAATAACCCAAAAGAACATTCTTTGTACTTCTGGAAAGGAACAGAAGGAAAACTGAATTCGTCCCCTCGTTGATGTCCTTCTCGGAGCTGCCGCCCTTCATCGGCACCGTCCGCCCTCCTCCCGCTGAGCCCCAGAGTCCCCCATTGCTCCCCACGAGCCCGTGGGGACGGTTCTCTCCGTCACCCCCCGGAAGGAAAGCTCTGAAACATGCCCTTGGCCATGTGCACGAAACTGGGTGCACGGTTCGACCAGACGGAAAACCAGAAGCAGGTCTCCTTGGATTCCAAACCCCCCTCCAGCATCGCCCCTTCTCTCTGCCCCCAAAAGCCAAACGCCATGTCCGGAAGGCTTTGCTTCCTCTTCCTCGCGTCCCCTGGCACATGAGCACCTCTGAGACCCCCTTGCAGCACCTGCCAGGCCAGGGCCACTGCTCTAGCCAAGGGGGACCTCACCTCCTCACTCCCTGAGGGCTGAAGAAAACCCTCCAGGGGCCTCTGCGACCCTCCAGACGCAGACAATTCCCACACCTTTCTCTTGACCAGCAGATGGCGCCACGGACCCCCCCCCCCCCCCCCACTCAAGCCACAGACCAAGGCTCTTGATTTTGCTAATACTGTACAGCAATCTTGAAATTACAAATCCAGTGTGGAAGATAAGACACCAATTCTATATAACCCACTAAAATTGAAGGAGTAGATGATCGACTCCCATCAATGCTGCCCTAAATGCCTGCCAAATCCATACACGCCTTTGCTTTGTAAAAGCTCTCAGGACAGCTGTTAGAATGTCCCGCGGCCATTCACGTGAGAGCACTAATGCAGAGGAACGAATTCGTGAAAATCACGAAACCCTTTCCCAGCCTTAGGTCCAGATAGTCTCTGTCAAGTAGATTTAAGGTCAAATCTCAGGCCACATCATTTGCCGAATCTGAAATCCTAACGCCCCCACTGGATCGGTAACTTCAAAATTCCGAGTTCGTCACAACGCATCTTGGAGATGGTCCGTCTGGACGTCTGGGTTGATGGTGCCGCAAGGTGGGTGGAACAAGATGGTACTGTGGAAGGTTCTTCTTACCTGAGCTGATGACTGTGCTCGTGCTGTTGGGGCCCAGGTGTCTCCACCGGAGACCACAGGGTGAGTCCCGGGGACGGTCGCACCAGTCCACGACGTAGCCTACGACGTCTTCAGGTGGGGGCTTCCAAGACATAGAGAATCCCCGCTCTGTGTGTTCAACTCGTTCTTCTTCAACCTCTCCTGTGCGTCACAAACAGGGCAGCGTTTCAGATTTGATTAGGCGGAAGTTTTGTAAAAGCATCCCCAGGACTTCAGTCGCTACAGGGACTTCAGGGACGTTTCCCAGGTGTTTTTCTGCCTCTCGCTTCCAAGTAAATACACCTGCCCTTCAGATGCCCCTTGTCCTGACCCCCGGACACCCAGCCAGACTCCAGCACCTGAAACAGCCCAGCACACTACCGCCTGCAGGGCACATCTGGCCTCTCAGATGTATGACCCTTGAGCTAAGAATGGTTTTAAGATGTTTAAAGACTTGTAAAGAAAAGAAAAAGAAAAAACACTCTATAACAAAAACAGTAGGACCTGTGACGCCTAAAATACTTCCTGTCCGCCCTTTTACTGAAAAAGTTGCTGACCCTTGACCTAGAGCCATATCTGGTGCTTGATCTGCTTTCAAAAAGCCATCCATGGAATGAACGAATAATTCGGCTGAATTCCCCATTTAACCCTGGCTGCTCCTGAGCTAACAACTGCTTCTCAGATGTTAGGTGTAGAAATTGGAGTGAGGACAAAAAACAAAAACAAAAAACAATTCAGGTATGTGCTGTCGCATTATGCCGGGATGTGCACGCCACTTACGCCCAAGGCTGCCACCTCAACGGATTCAAAACTGCACAGGGCAGTTTCAGAAGGTCTGACAATTGGAAAAAAGGTGACACCCTCTCAACGGACTACCAGTCCTACGGACTTAGAGCAGACCCCCCTCGACCTTGTGGGATGAAGTCGCCTCCTTCCGAAGGCCGACCACAGCCTGTCACCGCTCACAGAGCCAGGGCACCGCTGGTCCCTCGGCTGGCCCGATCACAGAGCCGGCCCACAAGCAGCTGCTCCAGAAACAATCACCGAGGACAGACCAGTGCACCGGGTAGACGCACCCTAACGGCTTACTCAGCATTGCCCTGCACTTCCCGTTTAACTGGGCCTCCCGCACTTGGTCCGGCAGTCCTGATGACCGCTGACCATCAGTGGGAAAGCGTGATGCTATTTAAATGTGCCAGGGCACGGAGTGACTGCCCAGTGGGGGCACCCGAAGGAAGGTGCAGCCCCAGGTGTAAGGCGAGGGGTCCCGAAGAAGGCCTTCGTGCGGCCGGCCCACACAGCCTCGCTCTCTTCCTGCGCCAGAGGAACAAATTGCGTTCGCGCGGAAGTGACACCGTTCACTTATTCACGCTGCAGTTTCACCCCGAACTGAGGACCCTAGCTCTTGTCAAGCTGCTGCTTTAAAATGGCAAAAAGGTGTTTGCAGAGTGGAGGCCGAGGTGTCTGTCTCACAGCACATCTGTGTCTTTGTCCGCTCTAGGGGCTTCGGTACGGGAAGACTCACAGAGGAAGGGAGGGGTCTGAAGGCAGAGCATGGGGCGGAGGGGACCCCCAAACACGCGAGCATGCCCGGCGGTGTTCGGGCCTCGCCTCGCACGAGGCAGCCTTTCTTTCACCTTCCGGCTGCCCCGGGGAGCAGGAGGGGCCCCCTTTCTCTGGTCTGCTCCTATTGAGGACAGAACACAGCAACTCATCTCCTTCTCCGGTGCCGCCCTTGACAAGCCAAGGCCGAATGAAATAACTCGTGAGTTTGCTTCTGTGCCACGATCCCCATTTTCCTCACTTGACATAATGCCTCGTTCTTAGACAAAATTAAAACAGAACACCAGCACTTTCTAATCTAGTCCACTTACCCAAATGTAAGGCAAACATGAGCAGGTAAAATACCACGGGACAGCATCCCTTAAGCAGGGGGCTGAGAAATTTAACAGCAGTAACTGAAGGGTGGCACTATTGCGAGGTTCACGAATGGCCTTACGGTGTCAACGGGTGTGTGTTCAGGTGTGCGCTGTCTCACAGTGAGACTGAGGGTAGAGGACCCTTCGCACGGCCCCCCAAGGAGGAATTAAATCACTACTGACTTTGCATGCCAGGTCATTTCCACCTCGTTTGCTCTTTTTACAGGCGAAGGGATTAGCCAGTCCCCATGTTTTATTCTACAGCTTTGGTTGGCAAAGCCCCTCTTGAAAGATGAGACTGGTTCTCCCTAAAATCTCTGGAAATGTTCATGGGGTCTTTATAGGCGACAAAATAGTGTACAGTATAATACCTACGACTCATACTTCACAAGCCACAAAGCGCATTTTCACCAACTGCATGTCTCTGTTAAGACTGTTCGTTGGTGTTGCTTGGATTCGAGTAAATACGACATAATGTCTCAAGTCTGTGGAAGAGGGGGCAGGGCAGAAAGCGGCAGCGGACATCTCATTCTCCCCACGCAGAGGAGGACTGTCCTCAGAAACCCACCGACAACGCCGGGACCAAAGGAAAACGCTTAACACTGCTTGCTAGCTAGACACGTCGTCTCTCCAGGTCATTGCCCTTCCAACGTACTGAATAACAGCAGCAGCACTTTCCTGGAGAATAAACACAAAGCAGGACGTAACTCACTGTCTGCAGGGTCCCCGGAAATGACCATCACAGCAGCAGGAGAAGTGCCCGCGCTGTTGTTAGCTGTGACAAGGACTCGGTGAGAACAGCCGTCAAGGGCTACTTCTGTGCCGCTGGCCGGAGCAGGGATGGGGAAGAGCTTCGAGCTGGACGGTCTGTGCAGGTTTTCTACAACCACGTTATGGAACAGAATCTCCCCACGGGCATGCGATTTGGAGAGTGGCTGAAAAAGTGTTGATAATCATTTCACAATGAGCTTTCCTCTGAAAACAGTTTGCACAATTACTTGGTCATCTGTCCTGTCCCTGAAGCGTGCACACACGCACAGCACATTAAAACAGTTCACTGGAGAAAATAACCTTCTAAGCCAGGCGTGACCTCAGGCCGCCTTCTGTAAAGCGGAGGACAGGACAGGCTGCTGAGGGATGCGCCCCTCCCAGTCTGTCACAGAAGAGCCACCAAGTCAAGGATGGAGAGAACGGGGGACTGTCTCGCCAAGCATGAACCCTAGCCGAGGGCCCAGCAACCCCTGTTCCCATCCCCTCCGACTGCGAACCCCCCTACCCAGAGCCCACGCCCCCCCGCTAGAGTATTCTCCAGGTTGCGGAGAATGCCCTGCTCATACAGACTCAGCCCACCCCCAGGGCCTTTCCCGCGGGCCCACCCACCCAAGGCCAGAGGGCGCCCCCCTCAGCCGCGAGATCGGGCTGGGAATGGCCGTTCGCTCGGGTGTGCACAGAACACGGGCGTACAGACTGGCATGTCCACACGCATGCACGTGGGGCTTCTTGCAAGAGCCAGAGTGGAGGCGGGAAGGAAGCGGGATGGGTGGTGCCCGGGGGCCAGCTCCCCCAGCGAGACATGTTGTGTCAGACACTGAGGACTTCGGAGTTCTGCACCAAAGCTGGCCCCTGGGGGCCCGTGAAGGTGCGTCCATCAACGTCAAAGGACAGCATGTGGTTTACGTTATAGTTTCTTAGCTTAACTCCTGACGTCTCATCACAAGTACCCCGACTATCCAAATAACCACACTTTTAAATAAGTGCTTCTCCAGTTACACCCGTGAGACAGTGGAGGGGCGACCCTGGACTCCAACTTGGCCAAAAGCACTCCACCGAGGCCTGACCGTGACGCCTGGCTTTCAGCAAAATTCCGCTGTGGAAACAACCTGACCACATCCTCAAAGGAATGGACACAACAACATCCTTTCTTAACATCATGTTCTGCAAAATAGTTGATTTGTCAATGAAATGGTAACTAGCATATATCTGCACACACTTTATTTTGCAGGCCCTCTGGGTGGTCCACGCACCGTGGGAAACATCTGGCAGCCACCCCAGCACCCCTGCCGCCTGGTGACACCAGCGGGACAGCTGACCGCATCCCCAGCCCAGGGCCCTCGGGAAGCCGCCCTCTCTGTGCACGAGCCCCTTTTCAACATCGATACCCGCCTGATCTGGCGCTGCGTTCAGCGCTCGCTGCTCTGCTGTGGAGGCTCAAGAACCTGGCGTTCAAGGCCTGGTTCCTCTTGTGCCCTGGGCTCCAGACAATCCCGAGGAGGCTCGAGTACAGGTACAGAGATGCAGGTTCTAGCAAAGAACTGGCCGCCCGGGCAGTGGGCTGCCAGGAAGGAGCAGGGCAAGCGTTCGCCAAGCGGGTGTGCAGCGGGGCCCACCCCTGGGGGAGCCATTCGCCATCTTCCCAGTGAGGTCCCTCTCTAGGAGCCCGAGGTTGGAAGACAGCCCCCAGATCCCCTGGTTTCACGGTGAAAGACAGGGCCACGCGAGCCCGCCTTTCCGAATCCGTGCATCTTACCTTCCAGAATAAAGTTACGTTACAAGATCCCAGCGCTGACTTCACGTCTCTCCAGACGTCAGGGGCCTCGGAGGGAGCTGCAATTAACCAAGGCAAGTTCCTGGGTCACAGGCACGCGAATCGAACAACGCATTCCAGCTTCCAGTTCGGTCAATGAAGTGACGAATATCCTCTCGGCTGGCTTCTCGCCTTGACACTCTTTGTGCCTTTTCTACCCATTGTTATCATTATTAATATTTCTCTGCCACTCCTTAACTTGGCGAACTAGGCAAGCGTCTGTGGGCCCAAGTTGCTTCATCAGTAAACTGGGCGATGCTAATACTTAATGACCGTGCAGTAGGGCTGGGTCACCTAATCTGCTGAGGCCTGTTTGAGCTCTGAGACAGAGACATTTGGGAGAAAAGCTCTCTGTTCTGTCAACACTGAGGAAACGACCCCTCGGAGCACAATAGAAAGGGTGCACAGCTCGCTGGTGCTGAACAGGGGACCTGCCAATACTGACCGGGTTTCCAAATACCGCTGCCTTCCCAAACTCGGCGCAGAGTGGTCTGGCCTGAGACCAGTGCTTTGCTTGGCTCGACACTCTGCCTGTCCCCCAGTCCCGAGTTACAAGTCTACGCTGATCTGCATAGCTGTAGACCCAGCAGGAATCCAGCGATGCCCGAGCTTCGGAACCACTCTGGCAAAACCCAAGATCAGAGAGACGATAACAGAGTAGAAATCACACTGACAGCAAACATTTGAAGGAGATGCCTTCCCACTCACGTCTCATGAATCATTTTATTCCATTTTTTAAAAAACTTTAAAGATAGCCCCCCCAGCCCCTTTTGTAATATTGTCCCCTCAGCTATTGGTACAACCAGGAGTTCTCAGAGAAGCCAGCCGGCCTCCTGGGAGTCGGCTGAGGCCCCTGAGTGAAAGGCCAGGGACCTGCACGCACCAGCCGCGAGTGTGCTGAAGTTCCAGCCCGCCCATTCGCTCCATTTCCAGAAGTGCCGGGCCACAGCGCAGCGCACTCGGGCCACGTACCGCGTGAAAGGCTCCAGCTCGCTGAAGCTGCACTGACCTTCCTCCTCGACGGAAACATTGTGCTGCTTGAGAGAAAAGAGAAGGCCCGTGAGCACGCTCTGCCGCAAAGCCAAATCACAGCACGGCGCATCCCGATCGGGCCAAGACGGCTTCTTTGCAAGGAAATAGTTCTGAGGCCCCTTCTCCACTCTGAAAGTCTAGGATGTGCCCTGCTTAAAACCCACACCAGCTGAACCCACACCGAAATAAGAGTTTAGAGGGATTCTGTTCCTTCGTCTCTGTCTGTTCAGGACATAAAGGGATGTTTGAAAATAGAATATTAAGCAGTCTCCTTACCTGTATCACTTTCCCTTCACCGTGGAGTTCAACCTGACACAAATATGTGAAATGATGCCTGATGGAGTGCACCTTCCAGGTCACGGTGGCATTTGTGGCACCTAAGCTTTTCAGGTGCATATTAGAGGGGGTCATTGGATGAACTGCCAAAAGGAGAAGAGGAAGGAGAAGGAGACACAGTAAAGTAAGTAAAGCATAGATCCCAAAGGCTTTGGTAAGTCGGCAGTTCATTTCCTCATTTATTTATTCAATAAGTATGTTTTTGTTTCTTTTTGAGAACATGGCCAACAAAACCAGACTCACAGCCAAGATGGAGTAAGCCAACTACAGCCTTTCTCTCTCCCTGATTGCATTAGGAACCCTGAACAGCAAGGAACCCCCGGAGGACTCCTACAAATTAAATCCGTCAGGCAGGTTGTGGAGGGGCGCCCGAACTTGGAGAAGCTGCCCACGGGGAGAAGGTAACAGGACCCAGAGTCCAACCAAAGGAAGAGGCCAGAATTAGAAGCAACTCTGAACTGACCTGTTTCTTTTCCCTCCTAATACTGGGCACAGTAGTGGAAGTGAGTGTCAGAATGGGGTAACTAAGAAAGTCCCATAGTGCCGGCTGGAGGGGAGAAAGTAGAGTTGCGGAAGAGTAAAAAGCACCAGGCTGGTCATGGAGAAGTAGGAGCCTGGGACGGCGAATCCGCCACGGTGTCTGTGAACTCCTGCGCTCATGTCCCAGCTATGCGTGCGTGGACCTTGATCACGGCGCCCAGGCCTTGAGACCCAGCTCACACACTACTGCCCAGGGCCCAGCCTGTCCCCCAGAGGGACTGGGACAGGTCTGAAAAGCGCTGCAAAGGCTTTGAAAACAGAACTGGCCTTGAAACCACAGCCGGCAAAAGGCGGGTTGGCGTGTGCTGCTCGAACCTCAGCAGGCGAACGGTCCCTGAAACAAAGCCGGCGATCGTCCCTCTAGGGTCTGCACACCGAGTCTCACCTCGATGGGCCAGGTCAAAAACAGTGTTGACGCTTCTCTTCCTTAAGTAGTTTTCAGCCACGAGTGTGAAGTTGTATGTTTCCTGTGAGTCTGGAGCTACTTGCCAAACACACTGGTTTTTGTGTCCACACGGTCTCTTTTCCCCAGAAAACCTTAAAAACAAAACAAAGCAATTTCAGGATTAACACTTTTGTCAGCGCAGATGTGTATTCCTGTCTCCCTCAGGGACAGGTGGGGACTTTAGAACTCTGCTCCACACAAGACCCAGCCATCGCCAGCCAGGACAGCACACTTCCGACGAGTTCGGTTTACGAGGATAAGTGCGGAATGATGAGTCATCGACTCCCCCTTGCGGGTGGTGAGAACTCAATCCTTAACTTACTCTGGATATCCTTAGAAAGCTAGAAACTAAAGACTCACATGGAACTATTATTTAAAAGATGAAACTATGTTCATCAAGATGAACCATTAATGGTCTTACCATGTTCATGCTACATTTTCCTTCAGTGGAACTCAGCTAGGACATGCTGTACATTGTGAGCCGCTAAGGAGGTCCTGGTACTGGTAGAGTGACTTTAAAATATTTGTTCGAGTTTCATGCAACACCTGAATGTGGCCTTTGTCATGTTGTCACGGGCACCTCAGACAAGGAAGACTCTGTCACCGTGGAACCAGAGCTGACTTACGCTTCGAATAAAGTGTAGCTTTGGGAGCGATACTTGGGCAGGTCGGTGTCAGTCCCAGGGTCCCAAGTACAGGTCAAAGTCTTGAAGTCCCGAGTTTCACAAGAAAAGTTCTTGGGCTCCTCAAGTACTTCTGTCCGCAGAAAGAAAACAACAAATGAAAGACCTCATTAAATAAAAACCAAATAAAATGGGAAGTGCTCTGTGGGTCCAGAGCAACAGAGTGACTCCGAACAATAAAAGGATCGTTGAGTGGATCCTTTCCCTTTACAGGTTCGCAGTCCCAGAAGGTCACATTTCAGCTGCGCCATCACTGTGGCCCCTGTCCCTCCTTCCCTTGTGCTTTCCTGGGTGTCCTGGGGGTGGGTGCACAGGCGGTGTTCTGCACATGGTCAGCACTGAGTGCTGGATGGGGGTTGTACCCGCAGCACCTGCTAGAAGGCGCTCAACAAGCATGGCGCAAAAACAGACCCAGTGTGGGGAAGAAGGAAAGAAGAAAGTCAGCGTTGCCTGGTGCCTCATGTTGGGTGCTGTGGCGCGCAGAGAGCCCGGGGGTCCTGCTCGGGATGCCAGCAGTCGATCAGGTTTGGGGGACCTGCCACATTCAGCAGCACAGAGCCAGGAGGTCCAAGGAGCGGGGCAGACCTCCGACTCCTCGGAGTCACTGCCGTCGTTGGAGGCCATTCCAAGGAGCACAACTAAACTGAGCGCCCCGGAGCTTGGATGCACCCTTTGCCAGGGAAACAGTAAGGGCGGAACTGTAGATTCTGCTCTAATGTGCAGGGAAGGGCCACCCGCATGTGCCCACAGACCTACATAAAGCAGAAAGTGCCCCCGCTCCACTGCGGCCACCAGCGGGGCTTCAGAACTGGGAAGGCTCATCTGCGGGGCGCCTGCCCCCTGCAGCGATCCGAGCAGGGCCAGACCAGGTCCACGTTCATTGACCCTCACGACAAATGTCACCATGCCCCTCTCCCAGAGGCAGAAAGCAGCTCCGAGAGGCTGGGAACGGCACGCCCAGCAAGGGAAGCAGATTCACCCTGGGCCCCGAACCAGAGACCAGGCTGCCTCCCGGGCCACCACCCTCTGCCGGCAGCCCCGCCCTCCCCGCAGCAGGGCCAGGGCAAAGCAGGGCATTTGCAGGCCCTGACCTGGACTTTCTCTGCTTGAACACCCTAGTTTCTAGGAATGCAACGGTCAGCAAGGACAAGAAAACAATAGGACATCCTGCGCCGGTTCCTCGGGAGTATCTTTTCCTGAGTCTCTGCTTGCAAGACTTAGGAAATCAAAGAAAACCGAGGCCGTGCGTGGACACGTTTGTCTTCTGGCAAAGAGGACTCCACCGATGCCTTAAGAAATGGGACAGAGGGCACAGAGAAGGAGCATACTCACTCAAGACAAAGAGAACGGAGCCCCGTATGTCCTGTGTCTGCTGACAAAAGAAATTCGTCCCCGTCTTCCTGATGAAAGGGACGTTGTTCAAAGTGAACACAGACACATTGGGGCCAAGCTGTTCTCCGAGTATGGGTACACCTTCCAAAGAACAGGACACGTTATTTTCGTGGCTCCTGGAAACGTAACATATGGTGACATTGGAGCCTTCTTCCACCAGCTTCTCTCCGGGGAAAACGAACAACGAGTCAGGTCCAAGCGACTTCTGTGCTGCGAGAGAAGACAAGACCTTTCGGTTACAAAGTCGCTCAAAATCCAAACCAGCCCCCTCCTGCCTCACTCTCAATAGGTAACCTCAGCTTCTCCTACCTTCTGGAGACGAGGGGAGCCCAGATTTCTACAGCACACCTATCAGCGCTGATGCCCGCGCACAAAACGGTCCTCGGCACCCCTGCTCCTGTGGTTATGCTGACCCTGCTGCCACGGAGCCGATTTCCAGCACCGTGACCCCTGCGGGCTGCTGCCCCAGAGTGGCTGGAGTTAGCGGATTCTGACAGGGGAAGCCATGTGGGGAGGCCCTGTCTTCTTAAGAGGCATGTCCTTAGTCTCATGGCATCCTTCGCCCTCACAACCATGGGACAGGGAGCACTGAGCCCACGTTCACTCGAGTGGCGAAGCCTCGGTCACTCACGCTGGTTCTGGCCAGCTCCCAAGCCCCACGTCCTGCATCATCTCTAAATTGTCCTGTGAGCCGCATCCCCTCCCACCTTCTCAGACACGCCGGCCGCGCCGGCAGCTCCCTGCGCTTCCGCCCCCCCCCCCCCCCCCGCTGTGCGGCTGGCCAGCACACACAGGCCCCACGGCTCTGCCATCTCCACCCACGCCACCGTCCTCCCCAGGTGTGCCTCCTGCCACCGCTCCGCCTGCCCTCACAGCCGGCTCCCTGGGGCGCTGCTCCGCCCCCCTCACCCCGCTCAGCCAGCCCCCTGCGGGGTGGCCCAGGCACGGGATCGTTGTTTTTTTTTTTAAGTTCTCCATGTGATTCTAACGTGCGGCCGTCGTTGAGAACCAGTGCTTTGTGGGTCGGGAAGAATCCGGTTTCCTGTTTATTCCTGAGTTGCTCTGGAGAGCGCAGTTTTGAGAAGTGTGGTCTATTTCATCAAAATCGATACGTTGCTAATAAAGCTGCTCTCTCTCTCTCGTGACCGTCTTTTCAATCTCTGCTCTGTCTGCGAGCGCGTCCCTCCTTCAGCGGTAGGGAGCGCAGTTAGGAGCAGGGCCGTGGGACATTCCCGCCTGCTGCACCATTAGCGGGCTCATGACCTTGCCTGGGTTCTTTAACCTAGTGGTGACTCAGTTGTCTCATCTGTGAAGCGGGGATAAGAATACCACATATTTCACTGGGCAGACATGAGGACTAAGTTAAGATGCATAGTGTTTAAAAGAGTGACTAGATTGTAGATTTAATTCTATTATTTAGCATTAAACCAATTCCCAAGGCCACTTGTGGGTAAATGTGTCGTCAGCTGAGTTCATAAACTGGTGTAAACACTGGACGAAGAAAGACCTGGGTCCGTTGGCGGGAGTTCCGGATGGCCTGGCGGGGGAGGTAGTGAGAGAAGCAACTCCTACCGCTTGAGAACCAGCCTACCACTCAGCTGAAGCGTAAGAAGCTGTGGCACAGCCACTCTAAATTTCAATTAACAACAAAATGGAGCCATGAAAATTGACATATTTAACATGTATTTATCCACAATCTCATTACTCAAGCTAAACCTTCATTTTCCCATATGTTCGCCCCCCTTCTGTCTACATTAGGGATACTGGCAAACTAAGCAAGGGGCCCATGCCAGCCCACCATCTGTTTTTGTCAATAAAGTTTTATTGGAACATGACCACTGGCATTCATTTACGACTGCTTCAAGAATACAGTCACAGTTGCATAGTCATAACGGAGATTGCAGCCTGTGCTCTAGCTGCGTACACATTTTGCATGTTATTCTAATAAAAGCATATGTTGAATTTGTGTTCTGCTTGGTTCACTTAGTGTTTGTAATAAACACGTGTCGCACATTTGGAAAGCAGAGACGCATCATCTGGGTTTGCATAATTATTTCAATTAATAAATTCAGAGGCTAAGCCTCAGAAGTCTACCTCCCGGTGCCAAGCTTCACTCCCCAGCTTTTTAGTTTTAACAGGAGCCAGAGGGAATGAGTGCTGGTGTCTCCCGCGTCCCCCAAAGGGGTCACCACGACTGGACGGCTGATCCCCAAGTAGTATTGCCTGTTAAACCCTGTCACCCTCTCAGCACCTCACTACTTACCATCTGCTTCCTCCCACGAACTCCAGTCACTCCAGGACCTCGGCCTGGGGGTCCCGGCTTCCTCCACCGCCCCCCTCAGTCTTACGAAGTGTGTCACACACTCCAAAGGGAGCTCGGAGTCCCATCTCCAATGCAGCACCTGCTTCCACTCCACCGTGGTGCTGTAATTCTCCTAGAAAGAAAGAGAAAAACTTGAGAACACAGCCATGCTGTCCGGGACAATGGCCTGCCTGGACTCATCCCAAAGCACACGCCCACCGCAACTCCATAACATGCGCAAGACTGGCCCCTGCTACCCAGGCAGCTCCCCACGCTCTGACGTCCCAGCGAGAAACCAGCCAGAGCCTCGCACTTCTCAAAAACGTGGCTCCCACCCGCTCTAGCCCTCCAACTGCAGCGGGTTCCAGTGGAGCAAGCGACGGACAAGGAAGCAACTCAAGTCTTGGGGGGTGAGGTCAGAGATGCAAGGTGCTCACAGCGCTGGTCACATAGGACCTGCTGAGAAAATTCCAGGGAATCAAGGGCTGGACGGATCTGGCCCTTGGGCACAGCTCTTGGTCCCCCTCTGAGACACTGGGACTTCGGTTCTGCGGTTCAATGGGCTTCCGTAGCTCCTCTGCAGCTCGCCCTGTCGTTCAGGGCCACCTACAGTCCGACTCCAGCCCACTCCCCCTTCAGCAATCTTCTTCCGGACACAGCGTTCCACCCCGCGCTTCAGGAATAACTGGTGTTTTCCACCTCTGCATTTGCTTCCACAGTGTCCCACACTCTCCCTCCGCATGGGGAATCAGTCCCATCCTTCAAGCCCAGGTCCCACCCCTTCTCCTTCCCGATGCCTTTCGTGCTCTTTGCTCCGGTCTCCTCCCACCCCCACCTCCCCTGGAGCCACCCCGTGTCCCAGGCGTGGGTGCTGGCATTTCATCAGCGGGTGTGTTCCTGACTCGAGCATGGCCCCAAGAGAGCAGGGACCGAGCTTCCCTCTCCTTCACATCCATCCCCACAGCTCCAGGCACCTCTGTGCTCCAGTGGGACCGCCAGGACGCCTGCTCTCTGGCCCCACAGCTGGGAGACGGGGACAGCTAACAACTTACACTCCCCGGGGAAAACCAAGGCTGCATCCACATCTCGAAGGACCGATGGCACCTCCTACAGTGAAGAGGATGAGGCAACGCACGCGTGTCTCACGCAACCTGGAGGTGGCAGGCTTGGAGGCCGTCCCTCCACTGAAGCCCTCCCCATGCGCTGGGTCCTGACCTCAAACACAGCCCTGGAGTGAGAACACTGTGGGCACCTGGGTGGCACCTGATCTTGCATGTTCTCTACACTGAACTCCGGTTTCTACATCATTTCTATTTCATTCAGTGCATTGCATTACTTTATTTCTAGAGTTTAAAACATATTTTGTTAACTACAAGTTTTGGGGTCCTGATCCATGCCACTTTCACTATTTAATCTGGCAATTTCAAGTGCAATTTTGCATACATGTTGTTTAATTTAAGAGCCAATACAAAAAAAAAAAAAAAAGAAAATGAACAATATCAGTAATGGTGACCTTTCTATAATATCAACAAGCCCCAAACTGGATCTCACCCAAAGGTGAAAAGTGGAAAGTGACTGGAGGCTTTAAAACTAGTGGCCTTTATGGTTAACTCAAGGAGCTAATCTTCTGGACCCCTGGACCCCTGCTTCCACCGCCTGAGAGAAGGGTGGCCCCCCGATGGGCAAACAGAGGTTCCCCAGCGACACATCGCTGCGTTTGCCTTTTCTCCAGGCAACTCCTCCATCCCCGTTCGGTGAGAAAACAGTGCGCTGTCGCTCAGCGTCCCGTGGCAGCGAATGGACGGCAGGCACGTGCGGACCCTAAGGTTCCCCGGACCATAAATGATCATTGAAAGAAGCCACCCACGCGTCCCAATGTGCTGGATGAGGAAGCATCCGGGGAAAGACCGTGACTGGAACCAAGACAAGGGAAAACGCCATCAAATGTCTCAAAGGCAAAAGAGTGTGACATCAGGATTCTCTTCATTTAATTCATTATCAAGAAAGCCACCTGCGACGCAGCAAAGGACACCGTAAGTCACCCTCCAGCAGGCTCCATGGAGAAGCTCGTTGCCGGCCAGGACACAAAGTGCCAGAACTCACTCTTCCTGGCTTATAACGGCAGTGTAAGCAAGACACTGACTGGAAGCCACGCTGCCAAGAAAAATGTTGCCGAACTAGTACATCCTGTTAGGAAAACATCTGGTGGACCGGGAAGAAAGAAGGAAGAGGAGTAGGACGGTTGATCTTCATGGATATGGGCAGTCGGCGCTCACTAGGACGGACCCGACAGCCTCCTTAGGGGCCAAGCAGAACTGAAGAAATGATGTATTTACTTAATGCCCCCCCATGCAACCTACCAAACCAGACTTGTCACATTACTTTGTCCCAGATGCTCTTCGCCAAAAACACAGAAATGCAATGCTCAGGAAAACTTTCGAGTTGCTAAAACGTTTCTATGCTGGGATGTGTTTGTGTTATAGAAGACAAATCGTGGCACCAGAAAGGGGTTTTTAAAGTATAGATCCATCAAAAAAAAATACTTACCACCCAGATGACATTGGACGTTGTCATTCTACTAATCTCTATCTGAAAAACCATTTTTAATTCCTGATGATACGCAAGGCTGTGGACACTCCATTGTAAATGCAAACTCTGCTGTGAAGAATCGATGGAAACTTCCAGTGACTCAGGGGTCAACGGTGAAGGTTCAGACAGGGCTGCAAGACCGAAATGAGATATCGAATAACACTCAATAGAGTGCGAATGAATAGCTACAGATCATTATTGTTCAGTATCATCATTGTTTAGCTTTGAAAAACCCTGTTCACATGAGCACCCTAGAATCAGACACCTTGAAAAGCTGGAAGGGCATTAGGACTTATTTGGCAGGTGAAGAAATGAAGGCCTAGATGAGTGAAATGACATTAACAGTTAAACAAACAACACAAACAATAGACAATAATTAAACAAATGACACAAACTAAATTTAACAACTAAACAATCTTTATTAGATAACACAACTGGTTTGGAAATTTACAGCAAGGCCGGAGAAAGAAGCAGGAACTTTTGCTATAAATTTCATACTTCTGGAAGTCGAAAACTGAAAGTTATTTTTGAGAGTCAATATTTTTTGTTTAGTATATAGATAAATAGTAGGGCATTATCCCACTTCAGTAGAGCACAGAACTTGAAACACCTTCGGCAAAAACTCGCTGAACCCCGTGGATGAGATCAGCGCCTGCAACGTGCTAGGCATTCAGTGTGAGGTCGAATATCCGTGGCGGGTCCCTGGCTCCAAAGACACTGTTGGAGGGACACCGCTGAGTCATGAAACAAGCAGAGACTGCAAGTTTAGAGTGTTTAGTGGTGTGACGGAGCCTGAGAAAGAGGAGAGATTCAAACACGAACCAGGCTCGCAGGGGTCGGTGGGCTGGGGAAACAGCCCGGATTGCGATTGCGGATGGGCCCTGCTGGGGGGAGTGAGTCCCTGCTAGTTGTTCCAGAGGAGAGAAGCACCACCTTCCACGCAGGTGGAAGAAACGCCCCACACAGTCGAAAGGAACTACGTGTTGCTGACTCACTGGTGGCACTTGCTGGTTTGAGGGGGTCGGAAGAAACTACGCATGGTGCGAAGGTATTGAAAGGATTAAGATGAAGACTACTGAAGTCAGCTGGTGCCTGATGGCCGTGGTGTAGAGGGGCATACTTTTAGTCATCGTGGAGCCAGTGGCACCAGAGCACGCGGGGTGCGTGCAACATCACCCCATCTTTCCTAACCCTCCTTCACTTTGCCTGTATGGTGGTTTGCTGCTGTTGGTCTCCCTCTAGAGTCAGTTTTCCCAAAGGACAGAGGTTGATGCTTATACATCTTTGAATGGACTCTCGTCCCCAGCACTTGGCACAACGTCTTACCCGTACATGGCACAGGTTGATCTCAGATTACAGAGAGCCAGGATCTGCATGAGGTCTTACGTGCCCCACAAGCAACTCCTCACGAACACCTTGATGTGTCGTTCCGGGCGCCCTCTTCTCCCTGTGGCTACTTTCTGAAGCCCTGGTGTGAGCACTGATCACGGAGGGCTGTAATCCTCCGTTGTGTGTCTGTCTCGCGTAGACTGCGAGGTAAACCAGGGTGAGACTAAGACTTACTCAGCTCAGTGAAACCAGGGCCAGTAACACACCTGTCACAGCTCAGACACTCGGTGACGGTCACTGGATGAATGAGTTACCTACCAGTACTGTCTGATGCATCAGACGAACAGCGAACTCGGCACACCGACATGCAGTGTCAGCAGCTGCGGGGTGACTCAGGTACTGGAGAGGCATCAGTCAGTGGGAATAACCTGGTTAGAAGCAACCTAGGGCTTCCTCGGGCAACAGTGGGAAAGGCCAAGGTAAAGCCAGAGAGCAAGGGGACCTTAGAGATTATCGAGTCCATTTGCATCATTTTTCGAGTGAGGAAATTGAGGTTAGAAAAAAGGAAGTATCTTTCCCCAAACCACACAACTAGACCAGAGCCCACGGTTCTTGGCCGTTGGCCCAGCGCCCTTTGCACGACGCTGCGCTGGAGCACCGCCAGATGGGAGTCAGGCCTGGGAACAGGCTGGCCGGGGCTCCGTCGCAGCCCCGCTCCCACCTTCCCAGCCCCGTCTGTCTGCCCGGCCCCAACACCACCTGAGGAAGTAAACCATGGCCCATTCATAAGATGGGACACTGTGCAGCCGCTAAATGTAATGTTATTTCAGGAAGAACATTTCCCATCCAAGGTAAAAACTCTCACTCTATGTTGTATTAATCTTCTTTGTATTAAAGTATAGAATCATGGGTATATTAAAATGTGTATACTTTATTAAGTATATATAGTATACTTTGCCAGTATATATACTTATGCTATAGATAATAAATATACTTTATACTACAGGTACTTTAATAAGTCTATCTATGTAGTTATCAGAAGTGTATATACTTTAACAAGCATATATATGTGTACACACACACACACACACTTAGGTATAAACACTCCCAGTAGATATGGTATAACTTCACTTCTATTAAAAAAAAGTGTACACACTCACATCTTTCCCTCCGTGTGCACCTACGCACAAGAGACCAGAGGGAAACACACCTGGAGGCAGGCGGTGTGACCTCCGGCTGAGGGAGACGCCAGCCCAGGGCTCGCTGAAGCGGCCGGGAGGAGCTCGGTCCCTGGAATGGAGTCTCCCACCTGAGCCTGGCCGGGCGATCCCGTGGGAGGACTACCAGTTTGCCTGGGGAGGTTTGGTAGGCACCTGTCAGATGCAGCGAAAACCAAGACAAGAAATCCAAGCAGTGCAGGTGAGGCCCAACGCAGGGTGACTGAGCAAAGCAGGCGTGCTAGGCTGAGAAAGCTGGAAGCAGAAACAAAGACCCGAGAGAGAAAGACAGGTGAGTGCGTGTAGGATGTAAACACCGGGGGCTGAGAGGGAAGCGGCGGTCACTCTGAGCGCAGAGCCCGGACAAGGGGAAGGCACACAGCGAACAGTTGTCGGGCCAGGACGTGAGACTTCACTGGGGAAGGGAGCGGCCCAAAGCCTGGCTGAGTGCCTGGGATGGTCTAGGGGGCCGGGAGCCGGGGCCACGTGCCCAGCAGGCAGGGTCAGGCTTAGATATCCATACGGTAGATGGAGGGAGGGTGCACACGCTACCGGTGAGAAATCCCGATTCCCACCGTTCAGCTCCAGACTAGGGGAGACGCCAACAATCAAACCATCATTTTTAAGAAGCCATTAAAGTAGCATTTTTCCACGTACTCTGAAGCTGAAAGAACTCAACCCAGGCCTAAAGGATATCAGACGGGAAATTAAGCTATTAGCAGAACGCAATCTCCTTTTTCATGTCCGACCATCTTTTCACAGAGTTGTAAGGCAACGGTGGAAAACGCCGTGGGTGTCTCCCGCGGATGCCATTTCAGGACCGCCCAGCCAGGCTGCGCGGTAGCCGCAGAGAGCTCACACCCGTGCTCTCGCCATCGCACCACGGAGTCCAGAGAGAAGCAACCCAAAACCAGGGAAACGGAGAGCTTTGTGACGTCCAGGACACAGCAGCAGGAACTTTACAAACCAAAAGGAGCTCTCAGGTTCCAAGAATAAAGTATCCGTAAACATTTTAGAAGAATTGAATTCTTCTTGACTTTTTTATACGTTAATTTATTTCAAAACACCCTCGCTGGAGGCGTGGCTAAGCCACAAGTACTTTTTAAAAAATCCATAAAGGGCATCTCAGCACTTAGCCGTCCTATCCTGCAGCTAACAGCCTTCCTATAAACACAGCCCAAGGACATTACTGCTTGTCCTAACTTAGCAGCCAGCCCCGGGCTGCTTCGCCCATCTCTCCCCAGCAAGACGCAGAAGGGACTCTCCTGGTCACGGTCATTTCCAACGTATCGACCCGGAGGCTCTACAGAGTTAGGTCCACTCGCAAACACCCTAGTATCCAGGGGGCTGGAGCCCAAGGGCAGCTTATTCAGATGAGCCATCCAGCTCTGGGAGGCCATGGCTGAGGGAACTGTGGCTAATCACCAATTCCGTGTAATTTCAAGAGAAAAAAAGAATTGCGCAACCTTTCTTCAGAGCCATCAATGACCTCATTTGTTTCCTTTACGTGATTTTCTTTATTGCTCTTTCCATGTCTTACCTTTGCCGAGGCAAGTTCTCAAGGACAGCAGTGCCACGAGGAATGTAGCTGGAAGGGCTGCCGAAGGAGCCATAGTTCCTGAAAAAGGTAAATAGTTCAGAAGGGAAACCTCGTTGAATTTTAGCTCCTCGAGGGTTTCTACCTGTGGTAGATGGTGGCATTAAAGCTGCCCATTCCCTCTTCCCCTGTCCTGTGACTCTGGAGTTCCAACCCAACGAGAACTGCGTGTGTCCCTCACTCCACGTGACTTGCTTTGGCCACCATGTGGCCGAAGCGACCGTGTGCTGGCTTGGAGGTGACGCCTAAGGAGACCTTGTGTGTTTTTGCTCGCTCTTTCATGTTTCCGCCTTTGGCATGAAAAGCATATTTCTAGGCTACGCCACTGGAGCCCCGAGGAGAGTGAGCCCCGAGGAAGGTGGAGCTGAGTCACCCAGCCGGGGTGCCGCACCCCAGCCAGGACCAGCTGATCACAGGGGAGAACACAGACTGTTCCTGCCTCTCGGCTGTGTGGCAAGAGATGCCTGATCCCCCACTTTCTTCAAATCAAGCAAAGGTGGGTAAAGAAAGGGGAAGCATGGAGACAAGTTTAAATACAAAAAAAAAAAAAAAAAACCAGATCGATTAGCAAGAGAACAGAGGCAGTCTCAAAATGACTTATGGGGCTCGGGGGACTCATCTTGGCTCTTCCCTGTCTCCCTCGTTAAAATCACAGCCAGGAAGAGGGAGCGAGTTCTACCTACAAAGACGGTGCTTCGTTGTTTGAAATCATTTCCGGTTCTCCGTGCCTTCAGAGAGGGTTTGAAACTGCAAGCCCAAGAGGATCCCCTGATTCATCAAGCCCTTTGACCAGGGGACAGTCCGAGGGCAGCAGAAGGAGCCTGATGACCTCCAGAAGGTCGATGAGTCTCTAATTCAACAGCCGATGTGTCAGTCAGGGACGCACTGCCCTCCACTGCTTTACTTCAGACCCTGGCTCATCAGACAGAGAAACGAACAACTCAAGGTCAAGATTGGCCTCTGTCTAGCCACCTGGTTCTCATCCATCTCTAGGAAGTCAGTGACCCAGACCATCACTTCACACTCCCCACACTCTCTGCCGTTTAACGGTCTGTGTGGGTCGATGGGAACAAGTGGAGACAGGAAGAGGGGAAGCCAAACCATCACTCTGCTGAGGTCCGGCCTGCCTGCAGGCGAGTTGAGCCCAATTGCAATGATGCAGAAGTCTACGAACGACAACTTCTGTTCACATTCTTTAAGCTCTGCTGTCTGCCACTTGTATTTGGCCAACAGGCCATGCACCCCTCTCTAAAATCTTTACTTACAACTTCACACTGGTTCCTATGACAACTGGCAGTGGGGGATGGTGGGGCACTAATTCAAGAAAACAAAACAAAACAAAAACCAAAACCTACTTTCTGCTGCGAGCCAAAGGGAAGGCAAAGAAAAACTGCCAAAGGGACGTGTCTGGCGCTCACCTTGCAGCTTAAACACGCGTCCAGTCCTGGTCTGAGTTAACTTCGTCACCTGAGCGAGGCAGGGTGGCACCACGGTGAGGAGCTCTCATCCCGCAAATTCAAAGGCGGGTCTTTCAGGAGGTGATGCGGGCACATCACCTTATGTGCTCTTTATAAAAACCCATTTAAAATGTTCCTAAAAGTTTGGACTTGCAGCAAATCAAGTATTTTACACGGTGCATAAATTAAGTCGCAGGGCTAGAGAAACATAACACTGAGAGCTAGGAGCCGCCTCCCCGTCCAGGGTAACCAGAGGTTCAAGAAGGAACGTTGTCGAGCAGCACAGCCGCGTGCTAAGCACGACAAAGGGCGCGCTTCCATGGTCGGGGTGTCTCGGGAAAGTCTTTGGGAGCCACCGGCACAGTTTTTCCGGGGTCCTGCGCTTCCCCGCCCCCTCGCCCACCTCGGCTGGCAGCCCGAGGTTGGCGTCAGCAGCCGTTTGGATTTACTGTTTGTATTTCCGTCGGTTCTGACGTGCCCCGTTTCACACTCGCCGGGCGGGTGGCAACCTGGACACGATGGTCCCTGCCTGCACCCCAGCAAAGTGGGTGTTCTTTCCCACGGGGTGCCTCACAGAAAGACGTCCAAGTGCAGCTGTTGTCTGGAAACCTTCTGATGAAATCGACAAAGGTCACCCCAAACTTGCGGAATGAGCCTCAGCAGCTGGAACACCCCAGGAAGCCCCCTCCTTTCCCAGGAAAGGGAAACGCCACAGGAGCAGGTTCCCCGACAGCACAGAGGCTCTCGTCGTGGGGGAGAAGCACAGAGCCCGGCTGCTTGTGAGCCCCACGACTGATTGCACGACGCACGTGGTCCCCCCTCCACACCTCACACCTAACCCCCCTGGGGTTCTGGACTCCGAGCGCCGGCTGCTCGCGGATGGGACTGGGACTGGGACGATGGGACCCTGACTCCCGCAGTGCAGAGCCTGGGGGTGAGCGAGCGCCTGTGCAAAGATCCTGGGCTGGGAAAGTGCTTGGCGGAGTCTCGGGGGAAGAGCCCGGGGCTGGCGTGAGCAAGGAGGCCGGGGACAGATGGCGAAAGGCAGGGGCACGCAGTGCAGGGAGCAAGCAGGAGGCGCGGTTCTGGAAGTGTGGCTTCTGCTCGGGAAAGGCGGCAGCCACACGGAACTTCGAGCAGAGGAACAACGTGGTCTAATGTGCAGGGCACAGGGAGGACCCCGGAATGTGAAGAGCCTGCAGCGGTGACAGCGGTGGCGGCGCTGGCGGTTAGGGGGTCACAGTAGTCGCCTGGGGAGAACGACGCTGGCTCAGACCAGGGTGGTGGCAGTAGCGGGGGACTCCCAAGGGGACTGAGAGACAGGGCGGGGAGTGGTGGCGAAGCAAGGCGTCGTGGATGGAGTTTCGGCTGAGCGCCCTGAGGACTGGAATTGCCTTCAATAGAGAAGCCGGAGAGAGGAAGCCGGCTGGATCGGGGCTCGATTCGCCTCGTGTTAAAACTGAGATGAAGATATCGAGGAACAAGCCGGATACACCGTAGGGAGTTCGTGGGAGGAGGGCTGGCCAGGGTGTGAATTCAGCTGCGTGCCTAGTGTCAAGACGAGGAGGGCAGACAGAAAAGAGGGAGCCCCAGCGCAGAGCTCTGGGGCTCCCCACACCCTGCTCTGCCCCTCCTCAGGCAGAGGGAAACCGAAATCCAGAATTAGGCCCGGCTTTCCTGCACCGCCCAGAGGACAAGGGCTGCCTGATGGGATGCCTGGAGGGCTCCTTCAGGCATCAGCGGTGGCTTCTCCCCACCTGCCCTCCGTATGCCCAGCGTCTGGCATGGAAAGGCCCCCCACCCTCTCACTCCTTCCAGGGCCGTTCTTCCTCCACCCCCACCCCCACCCTGCCCCCACAGTGGACAGTGAGCGTGCTGCCACTTCGATTTCCAGGTACGAAGAAAATCCGGGGAAGCACAAAGTAGCAGAATTCAGAAAGGAAAAACACTTTCCTGCCCCATCCACACTCCTTGGTCCTTTCCCCAGATCTGTTCTTCGTTTCATTCTGTTCTTCAGATCTCCACCATCCCCAACTAGACCATGAGCGGCCTGGATCCCACTCCCCACGGTCCGTCATAGGCCCAGAACGTACTTGCTACCTAGTAAATATCTGGCAAAGAAATAAGAAGTTGTAGCAATTTTCTCACATTCTCTCTTTGCTTTCAATTTTAATGAAAATAGATTCTTTTTCAGGCCCCTCTGCTTTTCCTGTGACCAACTATTGCCTCATTCATAGTCTTTTGTTGACATCCCTTCTCTAGAGGGAAACAGGGAGAGAAGAAAAGAAAAAGTACCCACCCATTTGGTAGAAAGAACTCCTCTTTGCAGAATGAAGAGCCCTTTGACTGTGAGAGTAAATACTCCATGCGTGATAAAACACTACTTTGAAAAAGGGTGTCCATCTGCCCTTCCTTACCAGCACTTCTTGTTCTGCCTTTACTGAAATCTTTATTCCTGGGAAGTTGTAGGACACCATTCTGTGTGGCGTGGGCCCGGCTCCCACTCGGAGATGCACAGTACCCACGCCCACAGATAGGTTCTCCCGTGGGGAATCAGGCCTGCATTTGTACCTAAGCTGCTTTGAGTCTTGCTTTTGCTAAAATTCCCTCACCCTGAATTGAGACAGCAAGTGCTTATTGTAACTTCCTAAAATGCATGCTAAACCTTGCAAGGACCAGTGTAACTGGTTCAACCACTTTTCCCTTTCCATTTGCTAATATCCTTCTTCTGTGATGTGATTAGGGGCATTGGCTCCTTTGTTGTCTGTAAAAGGTAACCACCTAAAGCGAACCTGTGTATAGTCAATGAGGACCATAATGTGAGCTGACACCCAATAAAGGCCTGCCATGGCGGAGGCCACGGGCTTTTGCTCCCCTTGAGAGAAAAGCCATGTCGGTCCCTTTTCCTCCACCGGACTCAGTCGTTCATGTGAATGTCTCATTTCACCCATAATGACGCAGACGCTGTGGCCAGTGTCTGCATCAGGAAGTTACCCCACTGCAAATAATCCCTGTGAGAAGCAGTATGCTCAATCATTTGCTTCCTGAGAATGTGGGTGTGTTGCTGAGCTCTCCGAACTGGCTGCATGCCTGAGAATGGCATAGGCAAACAGTCTTTGAAAGAAAGAAGCTGTTCACACAGGACGAGGTGCTGGAACATGTACCCGGAGAGAGAAGCGGCAGAGACTACCCGTGCAGTCTGGCTGAGCACAGCGTGAGAGCCAGAGCAACACAGACAGAGATTGCTACCCTGATTACATGTTGTAAATGCTTAGTGCTGTCATTGGACCAACAACAGACAGAGCCACAGTTTTAATATTCTGGGCAAAGGGTTACCATTCCTGCCACTTAAGGAGCCCTTAGAAACCAAGAAGAAAAACACAAGCAACCCTGTAGAAACGCTTGCCAGTAACATGAATATGCAATTCACAAAAAAGAAGGAAATGTTAAGAACCAAAAGAGAAGAACTAGAACCTGGATGCTATCACCGACAATTAAACAATGCAAGTTAAAGCAGTAATTGCGTGTGTCCTCCTGTGTGTCTGTGTGGTGTCCTATTGCAAAGCTTAAAAAGGTCTTAAAGTCCAGTATTGGCACGAGTTTGAAGAAGTAGGCCTTGTTACTCACGGGTGGTCAAAAAGTACAAACTTAAAATCACTGTCGACTTGGCACTATTAACATTTCAATGTTTATCACCTCCGATTCAGAAATATTATTTCTGGAATTTTGTCCTACAGGTCATGTGCGTGTGTGGTGTTCATGTATATATACAAAATGTATATGTTTAAGGAAGGGTCATTGTAACGTTTATGTTGAGAAAAAAGCAAAAAAAGACCTAAGCATCTATCAAAAAAAAAAAAACCCTCAAAAATATAATGATGTTGCATTTTTACAAAGGAGTATTATGCAACTGTTAGAAAGAATGAAAGAATGTACGAACTGACATGGAGGAGTCCCGACCACATTGAACGGAAAGGCAGGTTTCAGAATAGGGTGCGCAGAAAACCACCTCTGGGAGAGAAGCCTGGGGACCGAGCTGCTGCTCCCGAGAGCGCCCTTCTCGGGAACCTCCTGCAGGAGCCCCACTGACTCGGCTCCCAGGCCGCGTGCCTGGGCTATCTGCACTTCCACATCCAAGCCCACAGTCCCACCAGATACTTCCGGTCAAGCCAAGCCTGTTCCGCCCAGCATGGGACTCCTCTAACCGGTGACCTCTGGTCAAAGATTTCAGATCTAAGATCAGAACTTGGTGTTACATTCAGTGCTCACACTAACCCTCTTTCCTTGAAAGAAAGAAAGAGAGAGAGAAAGAAAGAAAAGAAAAGGGAGGAAGAAAGAAAACAATCGTAATTCTTTAGCATATACTATTAAAAGAAAGCAATGTCAATCCCTGTTGATCACATTTATCCTCATCGGGAATTATTCTATGACTCCCAGAATAATTTTAAATATCAGTGAAAGACTATAAACTCAGAGGGGGCAAAAGACCAATGGCACTGACATCTCCCATGAGCCTGCAAGAAATGCGAGATACTAGATCACATCTTAGACCTACTGGATAAAAGTCTGCACTTAAACAAGCTCCCTGAAGTGATTCACATGCACAATGAAGCCCGAGAAACACTGCTGTCTATATCCAGTATTTATGACATATGGTTGTCTCCTAGGATACTATCGACCCACGGTACAATGAAGAGTATTTACTCCCTCCTTCTGTGATCATCATCGTCACAGCTGGCACAGATTGGACGCTAACTCTCTGCCAGGTGCTTTGCTGCGTGATTTGCATGCATTTATTCTCACAACGGCACTATTAAGGAGATTCTAATATTATCTCCATACGCGGTCGAGGAAATGAAGGCTAACAAAGGTTAAAAGGAACTTTGGCAGAGGTTGGCATAATTAATGGGGAACCTGAAACCAGGAAAGCCCCTCCCCCAAGGGCAGCACCCGCCTCCCCCGCACACCATTTCCTGCGTGCTTGGAGCTCATACTGGAATGCACATCGAGGACAGAAAGATTAGTAACAATTATAAACCCAGGGAAATCTTCGGAAAAACTTCAACAGGATTTTATCACACTTGGCAAGCTATTTATAAAGTTTGCACAAAAGGGAAATAGTACAAGAATCATTTCTAAAAATTTTTTAAAGTACAAATATATGCTAATAGATACAAAAAATACTATAAAGCTATAGCATTTAACATAGGGAGGTACTGGCATAAAAAGAGACAAAAAAGCTCAATGAAACAAAATAAAGTTCTGAAACAGGCTCTAGTATAAGTAGAAATTTATTTTACTATGAAAACAAGATTTCAAGTGAGTGGGGAAAATGGATGACTAAATAAATTGCTGTCAGGTTAACTCTGGAAAAAAATGTTAATCCTTGTTTTTCACCTTACACAAAAAGTATGATATTTTAAAGAACTGAATGTAAAAAGCAAAATTCAGTATTAGGAGACAAGGTAATTTTTAAATGATTTTTAGGTAAAAATAAAAAGACCTTTCTAAAGTAAACAAAGAGAGCACAGAAATCATGAGATTGCAGAGTGGATGACACAGACATTTAAAATTTCTGTGCAGAAAAAAGATAGTTGAAAATAAAAGTATTATGAATAGGTGAGCAAAATGCAGCATATTACACACAAAGAAGAAAATTCTGACACCTGGATGAGCCTTCAGGACATTTTGCTGAGTGAAACAAACCAGTCACAGAAAAGACTCATCCGTGCATGAGGAACCTAGAAGCAGCCAAGTTCTCAGAGACAGGAAATAGAATGGTGGTTGGGGGGGGGGGGGATAGGAGGGGGGATGGGGAGTCACAGTTTGATGGGCACAGAGACTCAGTTTTGCCAGGTGAAAAGAATTCTGGGAAAGGATGGTGGCCATGGCTGCACAGCGATAGGAATGCCTCACTGGGTTTCACTAATTTGCCAGGTTTGAAATGTTAAATTGAAAAAAATAACAGCTGATATCAGGAAGGATGAGGAAGACAGATTCTGGTGCACCAGGTGTGAATTGGTACCTGCTCTGGGGGGCAGTGGTGCAATTTGAAGGGTTGTATCTATTAGGCTGAAAAACAAACCAACCCTTTGATGCAAGAATATCTTAGGAGTCTAGTCTTCAGAAACACTCAGGCCCGAGGGTGAATGCACAGCCTTCCCTGAAGTACTGTTGCTAATGCGGAATAACTTCAACTGACCCAAGTGTCCATTAATAAGGGAAAGGATGGGCCGAGTGTATTTCTATTTAACAATGAAATGTAGCTGTTACCAAAAAGACGCCCTTACAGACCAGGAAAATCTCTAAGGCTTGGGAATGACAAAGTAAGCTTTAATGTACAGCAGGACCTCACCTACATACATTAAAGGGCATGTATCTACACCTGTTGTGCAAATGTATAGAAAGGAAAAAAGTCTCGGAATGGCTTCACCACAGTCAGCCGGCCCTCTTCTGCCTGCGAGGAGGAAAGATGACGGCGCTCACACCACTCATCCCACATGCTTTTCCGGTGATCGAGAGTGTGTGCGGTGATTACGTGTATGATTTTAAAAACACGGCAATAAAACAGAGACCTTGGAGTAAACCAGTGCTGAAAACTAACAGAGCTAAAGCGAGAAGGGAAGGAGGCCGCGCGGACGAGGCCACGGCTGTGGGAGAGGAACTCCGGCTCCCTGCAGCTAGCAGGAAGCCTGCCTGAAGGCATGGCATTTCTCACCAGGTCCTGTTTATTTACATTTCCCATTTCATCTATTGCTTTTTTCGATCAAGGAGGACCTCCACCTCCCCCCCTCCACCCCACCCCTACCCGGAAGGAGGGCCGGGGCTCCCGGTGTAGGAGCCGGACTGCACTCAGAAGATTTCCTTCTCTCCGCCCCAGCTGTGCCCAGCCCGGTTCCCGCAAGGAAAGCTCGCTCTGTCCTCTCGTCGAGTCCCACGGCCACTCAGCCCTTTCTCAAAGCCAGAACGCGTCGTTTTTCCTGCTTTGGTTCCTTTTCAAGACAGGAGGGTCCTGAAAGCATCAGGGACTCTGGGACCTCTCCACGTTGCCGCTCTTTCGGATTTCAGAAAGGAGACCCGGTGTGTAAGAAACGGTTCTTAGATCCCTTTGCTGGGACAACGGGAGGCAGAACTGGGACCCAGACGAAAGTCAGAGCCGAGCGACAGCTCTGTGCAGCCACAGCGCGACGGGTGGTGGGCTCCCTGCCGCCGCATTCTGACAGTGACAGCGCCGGGTGCTGGCCAGCTGCCGGGGCAGACACCAACGGAGCGCGCCCTGCAGGTCCTGAATGGGCAGCCGAGGTTGGAGTCCAGTGCTTTGAAAGTTCCAGAAATGATTCGGAGGCACTGCAACATTTGCAAACCCCTGGCTACTAGGACCATTGGAAGCCCTTCGGCCTCAAGGGCGTCTCAGCCAATTTAAACACAAGTTTAAACGGAGAGAGACAAAGCTGAACAACAATGAGACACCAAACCCAGGGCCATTCCAACCGTCCCAAATTCGAGGTGCAGCGCAGTGGTGATAAGCAAGCTCCAGAGTCAGACCTTGACTCGGCCACCTGCTAGCTGTGTGAGCACACACAGGTTACTTAAACTCCCTCTGCTTCCTCTTGGATAAAATGAGCATGACAAAACCAGCACCTACCTCGACGGTGAAGACTAAGTGAGTAACCATATGCAAAACACTTCCCATAGTCGCTGGCCTGCAGTAAGTATAAACCATTACCATTTTGCAGACAAGGAAATTGAGGCTAAGGGGATGCATAACTTTGACCTAAGTTCCAAACTCAGTTTTAGGCTTGGGAGCAAGACCTAAAGCTTCTTTCCCTGTGGCCCCTTAAGTACATGACATTCGGTTCTTCCCTGTCCTGTGCTTACGTCGCCCCCCACCTTCACTCCTGCTTGAGCTGGAGAATAAGCCTGCCCACAGAGGGTCCTTTAAGCTTGTCGCTTGTCAAGCGGCCTTTCTCCGTGGCACCGTGCCTTTCTCCCTGCAGGCAGGATGGGCGGATGGGCGGGTGGATGAAGGACTCTCAGGAAATGAATCTCTGAGTCAGGAGCAAAAGAAAAACCCTGGACTCAGAGATTCCAGGGCCCCACAGCCAGCTGCACGGCCCTGGACAAGTCACCGACCCCTGGACCCCAGGACTGTCTATAACACGGGGGGAGGGCCGCGCACAAACGCCAGGCCCCTGCTGTGCATCCCGCCAACTCTGCGCTGCCTGCGTGCACGCGGCAGAAAATGTGCACGAGGCGGCGCGTGTCCAGACGCCGGCCTCACCGGGAAGCGCTCGCTCCACCTGCGCGGAGCGCCTCCCACCGCCAGGTGTAAACAGAGACCCGGTGCGGCGGGATCGGAACTCGGAGCGGAGTGGCTGTCCGCGGGAGTCGCTGGTGGGCGGGGGGATGTCTGGGGGCGGCGACGAGCCCCCGGCGGGGTGTGGGGTGGGAGGCGTAAGTGGATCCAGGGAAGTTCGGAAAGGTCCGGACCACCGGAGGGAGCGGGAGTGGGACGGGGAACGGAAACGCGGGGCAGGAGGCCGGGCGGCCGGACGGCGCGCGGTCTGGAAAAAGTCGGTCCTTTAGTGCGACGCGCCAGGTGGGCGGGCCAGCGGCGCGGACCCTCCAAGCCCGGTCTCCCCGCAGATCAAAGCGAACGCGGGGCAGGGGCGGCGAGGCTGTCCGAGTCTCCGCCGCGCGGCGCCGGGTCCGCGGTCCCGAGAGCCACCGAGGGCGGCGGGGCGCGCGGGGAGCGGGCGGCGGGGCCGGTACTCACCCGGCGGGCCGGGGCTCCGCGACCCGGACGTGTCCTCCGCGGCGCGGGTGGCGGGTGCGGACACCCGGGAGGCTGCGGGGCTGCCCGGCTCCTGGGCTATGAATCAGCCGCGGGACGGGCGGCGAGGGGCGGGAGTTACGGGAAAGCCGCGGGGGAGGGCGGAGGGCCGAAGACTTTTGCAATTTCCCGTCTAGCTACGCACTCTTGGCACCCCTGGGACCCGCAGGAATTCGCCTCCTTATTCCCGGGGGAAGGGGTCGGGTCCCCGCGGGAGGACGAGGTGGGGCCCTGCAGTTGTGGGTCGGGCCGGCGGAGAAGGAAGTGGGAGAGGCCGGGAGAGGAAAGGTGGGGACCGCAACCTTTCAGCCCACGGCGGGGCGCGGGGCGCGGGGAGAGGCGACAGGCCTGCGAGGGTCGGGGGAGCCCGCGGGGCCACCTGTTATCCCCACCTGGCAGGACCCGTGGGCTTCGTTTGGTGTGCAGAGAAGTGATGGTGTTGGGACGGATTTCTAGGCGCCTGGTCCTGGTTGCACGCAGAAACTCCCTGCCAGCCTGCGTTTCACGGAGTTGTGGCTGCCGCTTCCTGGTGTACTTTTCCTCCAACAAGCGCCAGCGATCTCTGAGATACACATCTCAAATCCAGCACCTTTCAAATACAGAGTTGCCCTCTCTGTATGGTTACAGGATGGACTGTCGAGAGCCACATCGCTGTGGAACTCTGAACACCGACGCTTCCTCAGAAGCGTGGGGCAGCGTGGGCGCCAGGGTCTCCGGGTCGTGGCACTGCTCCTGCTTGGCTAAGCCTGTTCTGCTTGGGGCTTAGGGACCCTGGAAAGTATCACAAATGGCAGGGACAGTGGTGGAGGGGGGCAGGAGTGACGGAGAAGGATGGCCTGTGAATCAATCATGCATCAGAAAGACTTCTTGAATTGACTGGATGGCTCAAATTAATGTCAGAATTACTCCAAACGTTCCTGTCACGTTTGACGAGGTGTTTTGTTCCTCCCTAATGCCGTCGCAGAGAAAGACTTGCTTTTATGCTTGAACACACGCTTAATACCTGATGGTGCCATGAAGACTATCATGCATAGTAAATATTTGATGATAATGAATAAAAAGTACTTTTGTCTAAATAAATGTGTGCTGCTTGGCCACACCTCCCGTTACTTCAAGAGTCTTAAAGGGTCCATTAGTTGAGCCATCTGCATGGCTGTGGACACTGGCAAACCCGGTCCCCACCGGCCAGAAAGGCTTTCTGACGCTATGTTTCACCGAGGGGAAAAAAAAGTGCCTTTCTTCTTGATAGAGTTCAGAGGGGTGTCTCCTAGAGCAGGTGAGATGCCAGGTAAAAGTGCTGAGCGTGAACAGTTTCTACAAAGTGAATTTTAACTTGCTTTGGTCTCGTTACAACCGAAGGAAACGAAGGTGCAAAAACAATGCAGTGCTCTTGGGGTGAAGCCTCAGGAGTTGCCCCAGGGGAAGGAGAAACTGGCCTCCGGCCCCTGGGGCAGGCCACTGCAGACAGGTAAGTGCAGCTCTACTAAGTGAGGGAACTCATAGGCGAGTGCCGTCTGGCTGGTGGCCAGCGGCGTGTGCATTTCCGCACCCTCCCGACAGAATCTAAAGAGTTCATATGGAGGCCCTAATGGGCTCAGGGGAGTATTCCATCCAGTTGGTCTCAGTAACACAGTCCCTCTCGGAGACAGCGTCCTTTGTAGGTGTCTCCTAAGGAAAGGGGAAGGGCTGAGGAGCCTCTAGTTGTCTAGATCCGGGCCTGGGGTCAAGTGGGAGTCCTGGCCTCTCACTGACCACTTCCAGCAGGTGCCCGCATAAAATTCAGTGATCGTGTACACCATTCTCATCGCCCTTTGTCCCTTTTTCTAGAGTCTAGTTGCTGTAGTGCTTGTAAATTTGTGATCACACCCTTAGGATGGCGGGTTGAACCGTGTCCTCCAAAAATTCATGTCCACCAGGACCTCAGAATGTGAGCCTACTTGAGAAGATGGTTTTTGCAGATTTAATCAAGTGAAGATAGTCGCACTGGATGAGGACTGGATGGCTGCTGTCCTCATAGGAAGAGGGCAGTTTGGACACAGACACTTGGGAGTAATGCCGGGAAGACACTCATGTGACTACCGCGGCAGAGATTGGTGTCAGTCTGCCTCACACCAAGGAACACCAAGGGTTGCTGGCCATCGGCAGAAGTTAGGGGGAAGGTACGGAACACCCCCGCCCTGAGCCCTTAGATCTCGCCTGCCTTCACCTTGATTTCAGATGGTAGAACTCTAGAACTGTAAGAAATCAAATTCCTGTAATTTTTAAGCCACTAAATTTGTGGTAATTTGTAATAGCATCTCCAGCAAGGTGTGCATGTGATACATATTCTAAAGGTCACTTTTAACAATTAGCCTGAAAACAGCTGAAATGAAAAACATGAGCCCTGGCTGGTGTGGCTCAGTGGATTGAACACCAGCCTGCGAACCAAAGGGTCGCTGGTTCGATTCCCAGTCAGGGCACATGCCTGGGTTGTGGACCAGGTCCCCAACAGGGGGTGCTCAAGAGGCAACCACACATTGATGTTTCTCTCCCTCTTTATTTATTTATTTATTTATTTAAGATTTTATTTATTTATTTTTAGAGAGGGGAAGGGAGGGAGAAAGAGAGGGAGAGAAACATCAGTGTGTGGTTGCCTCTCACGTGGCCCCCACTAGGGGCCTGGCCTGCAACCCAGGCATGTGCCCTGACTGGGAATCAAACCTTCGACCCTTTGGTTCGCAGCCCGCGCTCAATCCACTGAGCTATGCCAGCCAGGGCATCTCCCTCTTTAAAACAATGAAAAAGAAAAACATGAAAACTACCAACCTTTTACTAAGCTGAGCACTGCGATGTTCCCTCTTGCTTTTGATTTTCAGTGGCACAACTCTCCCCATGTTCCTCCATTTCCCTGACTCTCTTCTCCGTCACCATCTTGGGGTTCTTGTTCTCTACGAGTCCCTTAAGTGCTGGTGTGTCCCAGGGTTCCATCCTTGACGTTCTTCTCTGAATGCAGTCTCCCAAATGACCACATGTGTGGTCCTGATTTCATAATCGCTTGGGCACCAACAACCCTAGAATCCTCCTTTCCATAGAAATGATCTCATCTGAACCCCAGACCAACTTTGCACATCAGAGTCAGTAGGGCCAAGTACAAACCCATCACTTTCCCCATCTGATTCTCTTATATTATGTGAATGGCCCAACCTTTAATTTAGACACCAAATCAAAAAACCTGGGAGTGATCCTGGATCCATCCTCCATCATCCTTCTTCTTCCACGGAAAGTCTCAAGTATATAACTGTAATATAGACTTACAGGGGAGGCCTCAGTGGACTAGGTCCCTAACCCTGTCCAGCTCCTCAGGGAAAAATGATTCTGAAACTGTAAATGTAATGTTGGATATAACATTATATTAGTATAGATATGGGTATAGATATAGACATATGAAATCAACTATTACGATTCTATTTGTTCATGTACCACAGATGTCTATAATCACATGTTTCGCAGTATTTGATAACCAAACTGACAGAGTGTGAAGGAACTGGGAGTTTTCTGAAGAATGTGGCTTTATCAGGTAAGTGTGGATGATGATTTACAGTCACCCACAGGGATAAGAATTTTTTTTGGGGGGATGGGGCATAGTATAGTATCACATTTGATCTTTTAAAGATTCACTTTTAGGCCTTAAAGCATGCTGCTGTGATTATGACTGCTGGTGATACTGGCATTATTTCTAAGAAAACTTAATGAAATTAACATTATTTTGCATTGTGAAAAACTAAATAGGCCTTCTGAAATTTTTAAGTCTGAAATATATCATAAAGCTTGATTAGTTAAGAGACATCTATCACTTCCAAATATCCCCTTTCCCCCCAAAAAGCGTGGAGGGAGCCAGCAGTTGCATGCGACTTTCACATTTGATGATTTTAGGGGTTTTCTGTTATTACTTCACTATGAACTGCTCCCCTTCCAATATCTGTAAAGTAAATTTAAATTAGGTGTAACATCATCCTTAAGAGTTCCAAAGGGCTTTCTTGCTTGAAGTAGATATTACTTGAAGACTAACTGATGGATTGAGTTTACACATTTCTTCCTCTCCTAGATATTATCATTGTGTTCACACCTGGTTCCAGAAATTATCGGAAACCAGACAATGGGGAGAACTTTTATGGGTCTTTTATTTTTTTTCTCCCCTGGGCTTTAGGGAGAATGTTGAATACATGTTTGTTTAGATAGTTGCTTTGATTCTCTTGGCCGATGGTTATGGGAATTAATAAATATGAATGCAGTAGTTAATGCTAAAAAACAGAACCTTGATATAGTGAGGGGGGAAGTACTTTGGGGAGGAATTAGATGGGAACTTCGGGGACTTTTAAAAACTATTTGCTAAGTTTGATCTAAACTATATATAGTCGTATTTTCATTTGTTTATTTTTTTATTTTTTATTGTATGTTTTCCATTACCACTCATCCCCTTATACTCCCCTCCACTCACCACCACCACGCTGTTGCCCACGTCCATGAGTCCTTTTTCCTTTTCGCTCAGTCCCGCTTGTATTTATATTTAAATAGCATCACTTGCAGACAGAAATGTAGTCAAGACTCTATAAAATTTACCCTGCAAATTTCTGCATTTTAGTGTGATAGGAAGTGTTTAGCACATTTGCACTCAAGGCAACTGTTAATATGGTTGAGTTTAGCCTCCCATTTTACTATTTGTTTTCTGTTTTGTTTCCTCTTTTTTGTTCTTCTATTTCTCTGTTTCTGCCTTCCTTTAATATATATACACATACATACATATGTATATATTTTTCAGAATTCAATTTCCATTGGTGTTTTTTTGTTATTCCTCTTTGCAGGGTTTTTGGTGTCTGCTCTATAAATTACAATATGCATCCTTAATTTTTACTGTTTACTCGTCTTTGAATTTCCCCTGAACTTTGTTCAAATGCCAAAAACAAATTTTATTTCAAGGAGTTACAGTAAGCTGCATCTTTATCTTTCTGACTCCATTTGTACCTAAATTAATTCCATCTAGATTAAACTGAAAACTTCCTAAAGGCATTCGCTTCCATCTTCGGCCATAGTTTCTTAACTGGAACCTCTTCCCTCCGGTTCTAACACAGCAGCAGCAATTGTTTTGTCCATTACCGAATATGGTCAGAAGATGCTTCGTCACTCTGGCCTAGCGTGCAGGTAATTTCCACAATCCTGAGGTGCTTTGTGGGGGGCAAACCAGGGATGAATGTTTATTCAAACTCAGGGTGAAATAACCAAGCTAAACTAGAATAAGATGAAACACCCAAGAAGGAGAGACATATCATTAAATCAATGTTATCAGAGCTCGTAGCACAAATAATTGTAAGAACTTGTCCTCCTAGAATTTATTGAAGATGAAGGTGTAAATGTTTTTTAAAAGGTCACCAATAGATCATTTCTTTTGAAAATTCCCCTCCCCCCTCCATTATTAGAAAAAAAAAGAGTTTTTACTTGACCGAAAATTTAGGCTTGCAAGCATTCACATATGCAAAATTATAATACATACAGAGATGCTCATTAGGAAACCATTGTGGGAGAAATGGAGAGATGACAGGAAAAAAAGAACATTGTAATAACAACAAACTAGTAACAAGCTAAAGATCTTCTAATGGATCTTAGACTGAAGACTGAAAGCTTTTTATGATCCATAAAAATCCAAAGAAGGAAGATTATTGCTGTTATGGAACTATGTACAAGATATATGACTAAGTGACAGAAGTGAGAACCAGAAATGTGTATTTGGCATGCTCACGCATCTATTTGTTAATATTTATGAGATATGTACATAAGCGTGTTTGGAGTCGGATTGTAAGCTAACTGTGGCTGTTCTTGAGGAGAATGTCTGAAAGTGGGGCTGGTGTGGAAGGCCGTCTTGCACTTTTTATTCCAGACTGCAGATTAGTTTTTATCACATGTTTTTCATTTTTAAAAAGTAGTCATTTTAAAAATTAAAGAATGCATTACTTGATTCAGAAAGAACGGCATTTGTTTTTTGTTTTTTTTTGGTTGTTATGCGCAATTTGTAATCAGTTATAATCTCTCTGAGGACATAGAAGGAACAAAATCAATTGCCTTTGGGAAAAGAACTGGGGGACTGAGGGGTCTAAGGGAGAGTTCTAACTCTCGTTTTGTACTTCTTGAATTTTTATGCACATGAATACAGGTATCAGTAGGTAGAAAATTTAAAATAGCACCCCCGCCCCCATGATGAAGAACATGAGACGCTGATCTGAAGTGTATGTGTGGGCCAAGCTTGTCGGCCAGCGGGATTCCTCCAGTGTAACAGAGGGGCCTTGGGCTCCCGGTGTCCGCGTTTAGATGCCAGCTGTGCGGCAGCAGGCCGGGAGTGCCGGCTCCTGGCACCTGGTGAGTTTTAGAAGATGGCTTCTGAGAGCCAGGGGAACTACAGCCTCTAACCCACAGGGCTGGGGAGCGGGGGACACAGACCCTCCCAGAGGAAGAGTGAGCCATTGTGCCGGGCAGTCCTTCGCCCGATGAGCTCAGCCTTTTGGGTCATCCTCCAGGCACTTCTGCTTGTCTCTTACACATTAAAAAAAAAAAAAAAATAGCTCTCTGCAGAGAATTCTAAAGTCTTACCAAAATATAGACGAGAAACAGCTATCTGCTTATTTAAAATAGGGGGCAAACCCAACCTGCTATGTCTTCCTTATTTTAGCAGCATAACTGGCAAGGCCCCAAGTGGTGGCATTCCCTGACAATAACGGAAAGTTGGAAGCAACCTTTACCCAGGTCTTACCCGTGCTTATTTCTCAAGGCATTGCCAGGCTGTGGGCAGGAGCACACAGGGGTCTGGTTTGCACTCGGGCCATAGTCTGATGCCGACCGGATGCTCTTTCCTCTTCCAGGTTGACACAGGATGGAGGCTGCTTCCACGCTCCAGCCAAGCCATCTGCCACATGTGGTTTCCGAGTGGCTGCAGCAGCAGGAGAGATGGCAGGAGGATGACGTGGGTGGGTTTCAAGGCCAAGGCCAGTCACTGTCACCCACACTGCATTGTCTGGAACTCAGTCGCCTGGTCCTAACCGAACTGCAAGGGAGGCTGGGCAATGGAAGCATCCTGTGTGCATGGCGGCATGAGGACATTGTTTAGGGAAAGAAGGAAATTTATTAATAAATTACGATACCCTTTACAATGGCATGCCATTCAGCTGTTGAAAGTCAGGTTTCAAAGAGTATTTAATGACAGGAAAATGCCAATGATAAGTGAAAAAGCAAGACACAGAATCTTGCGTTTCTAATTTTGGAAAAACACAATATGCCTGTGTGTGTGTGCTCATAAGGGGATAAAAATATGTTATCTGTGGTTATCTCTAAATGGTAGGGTTATAAGTCATTTTTATAATTTCGAAGAAATAGCTAACTTTATACTTTTCAAGGAAATATGTATAATCTGAACAGCAAATTCCTCAGATCATCTGAAACCAGAGCTGACACTTAAAATTCCTTTGTAAATTGTTGCAGAATATGAAGTTATGCTAGTAAGGATTTTTTTTTTAAGCAGCACAAGGCCACTCTCTGCTTTAGTGCTTACTTTTTCTCACAGCATAGATGCTCGACATGTCCCCTGCTGCCCACATTGTGGTCAAACCATGTGTTAGACCTATTCTGTGGGGGCCCCTGTCCTGGGCACCAGATGTGGGGGCGCTCCGCCTGCAGAGCCCCATCCCTCCATCACGGATGAAAATAAAACTACCAAGACATGATCTTCTTGGGGAGGAAAGGTGGTCAAACTCTCAGAGGAGAGTGACCCAGAGCCCCTTCCTCCCTGGGCTTTTATTGGGTTCGAATACACAGGAATACAGGTTTAACATTTCAAAGAAATTTGAGGGCTTAATCTGAGTCAGTGCCTGTCAGGAAAGGGGGTTGCAAAACTTTGGGAGACATACTCATTTCCTCCTGGGACCCTTATCATTTAAATGAGAGCACTCTTAGCAAACAAAGCAGGTTTCACAGGACTTTACCTCTTAGCAAACAAAGCAGGTTTCACAGGACTTTAGGAATTCTTTCTTATGCCTGATTGCCTGGGGGAACCGTTCTGGCCAGCACAGGACTGCACCTCTGGCCCTGATAGTTTCAGGCTTTAAGCTGATTAGGCTCAGGAAGCAGAAGACACCTCCCAGACAGAAATGGGGACTCGGGCTATGTCAGAATAGCCAGGGGGCAAGGGTCCATCACCCCCTCTTTGCTGCAGCCCCCCGAGTCCTTCCATGAGGCCTCCCAAGTGGTTGTGTCTGGCTTAGGTTGCCCCTCCCATGAGGAGTCTTACCTGTCATTGACTGCCAAGCAAGCATTGGGGCCAGAGATGGATGAGGCAGAAGCAGCATTCCTGCCAGGGAGATAAGCTTTGTCTCCTTAGTAGGTCACGTCCTTGTGACAGAACAGACCCAGATGAAGTGGGTCCCTTGGGCTCTTACACAGCCCGCCATGGGGTGAGGGTTACAACTCCTGAAACCAGGCTGAACGCTCCGCAACACAATTCCTCTGCGGGGAGAAGCCAAGTCTGCAACCTGTCTTTGTGCATTGCATCGCACTGAAAGGGACACATTTTGCTGAACAGAACAAATAAGCGCAGCAGGTCCGCCTCTCCGGGAGGTTTTCACCTACAGCAGGCGGTACTAATGTGCGGACGGGCTCAGTCCCAAATCGAGGGGGGAAAGCACACTGCACACAGCGGGCGCGTCCTCACAAGAAGACGGCCGCAGCGCTTGTGGGAGAGAACTCGGGCCGGGCCAGGGCGCTTAGATGGGCCAGGAGGAAGGGACTGCACGGAAACCGTCCTTCCTTTACACGGGGAGACTTTCTGGATTAAAATGTGTACCACTTCTTAATATCCATATTGGGCAAAGAGTACTGACAGGACAGGAACAGACAAAATGCAGGAGCTCATTAAAAACACTTGCTCCGTGTGTATTTTTAATCCATCGTGTCAGTAAAATTGATAAGATTGATCACGTCCACTGTTAATGGGGGTGTGGCTGCCGAGTTCATTCTCAAGTGCTGTTGATGGGAGTGTAAATCAGTCAGACTTTGTATCGGTGTGGATGAAAACACGGCCACACGCTGAACCTGACAGGCTCTGGGGAGGCCAGCGTGGTGGGCCCTGCAAACTCAGAGACTGAACATTAACCACAGGTGATGGTTTGAACATAAAAACTCCTTTTGGAAAGCTGGTTGTGGTGGGCAGTCGTGTCTTAGACCTGTAGCTCCCTTGACGAAGTCACTCGTTATGTAGGTGAGCCTGTCTATTGTCATTTGCATCTAAGATAACACGCCTTTGAACGGTCAGAATCATCTTCTCCAGACCCCTTAGTGCTGGAGCAGACACCACAGAGCCCTCACTGCTGTCTGGGTCCCCGCCCACCATGTCTGGGTGCTGGAAGTGTTCATCGGTAACTACCCTGCACGCGCCAGTGGAAAAGAAGGATGGGTCTCTCTGTTTTCCTTTTTATCTAGTTTCAGAGATGTCTCTGCTTTGCTTTCTCCTGCCTCCCTAATCTGTCACCAGTGGGTTTCAGGTAACTGTCCTTATGTCCCCTCACGTCACAATTGAGAGAGGTTCATTCCAGGGCGCAAGGGCGGTTCAACACACTCGGATCAATTGATGAGATACACCACAGTGACAAAGAATAAAAGCTAAAAGATCATATCAATAGATTCTTAAAAAGCATTTGACAAGATGCAACATCCACTTAGGATTAAAACACTCAGTAGAATGGGTATAGAAGGGAAGTACCTCAACATAATAAACGCCAGATATGACAAACCCTCAGCTAATGTACTCGGTGAAAAACTAAAAGCTTTTCCTCTTAGACCAGGGACAAGACAAGGCCACTGCAATTCAACGCAGTTCCAGAAGTCCTCAGCAGAGCAATCAGGCAAGAGAAAGAAATAAAAGGCACCCAAATGGGTAATGGAGAAGTAAAATTGTCACTTCTTGCAGATGGCATGATTCCTTATATAGAAAACCCTAAAGATGCTGCCTAAAAACTATTAGAAACAACAAACAAAGACAGTAAAGTCACAAGGTACAAAATCAATGTACAAGAGTCCTCTGCACTCCTATATACTAAGAAGAAATGTCAGAAAAGAAAATTTAAAAAAATCCCTTTTGCAATCGCAGCAAAGCGAATGAAGTACCTAGGAATAAACAAAGGATGTGAAGCACCTAGACACTGAAAACTACAAAGCGTTAGTAAAAGAGATTAAAAAGACGCAATGCAATGGAAAGATATCCTGTGTTCACCGACTGGCAGAATAAACATAGTCCAAATCCCCCTATCACCCAAAGCAATATACAGATTTAATGCAATCCCTGTCAGAATCTCAATGGCATCTTTAAATGGGTAGAATAAAAATCACCAGATTTGTTCGGACCCACAAGAGACCCCCAGTAGCCAAAGCAACCCTGAGTAAAAGGAACAAAGCTGAAGGTGTCGCACTCTCTGACTTCTAATAATACTACAAAGTGACAGTAAGCAAAGCATGGGGCTGGCAGAAAAGCAGACACGCCGACCAGCGGAACAGAATTGAGAGCTCAGAAATAAACCCACCTGTACACGGGCAAATAATTTTCAACAAAGAAAGCCTTTTCAATACATGTTGCTGGGAAAATTGAAAAGCCACATGCAGAAGAATGAAACTGCATGGCTATTTATCCCCATACGCAAACATTAATTCAAAATGGATCACAGTCCTAAATATAAAACCTGGAACAATAAATTACATAGACAAAAACATAGGTTAGGACTTTGGTCCTAGAGAGGATTTTTTGAATTTGATCTCAAAGGCAAGGGAAGTAAAAGCAAAAATAAGGGAATGGGACTACATCAAACTAAAAAGTATTTTACGCACAGTAAAAGAAACTGTCAACAGAACAAAAAGGCAACGAACTAAATGGGAGAAGATATTTGTAAACAGCACCTCCAATAAGGTTGATATCCAAAATATATAAAGAAGCCACACAACTCAAGAACAAAAACAATAAACAATGCAATTAAAAAATGGGCAGAGGACCTGAACAGACACTTCTCCCAAGAAACATACCAATGGTCAACAGACATATGAAAAGATGCTCAACCTCACCAGCTCTTAGGGAAGTGCACATCAAAACTGCAGTGAGACACCACAGCACACCTGTGAGAATGGCTGTTATTAATAAGACAGGTAGTAACAAAGTTATGGAGAAAAAGGAACCCTTACTCACTGCTGGTGGGACTGTAGATGGGAAAACAGTATGGCGGTTCCTCAAAAACTTAAAATAGAGTTACCATATGACCCAGCGACCCCTCTTCTGGGCATCTATCCCCCAAAGCTGAAAACACTTATTTGTAAGAAGATATGTTCCCCCCATGTTCATGGCCGCGTTAATCATGGTGGCCGAGATGTGGACACTAGAATGTCCTTCAACAGAGGACTAGATAGAGAAGATGTGACTCTCATATAACGATGGAGTTCCACTCCGCCGTGAGAAAAGATGGAACACTGCCTTTTGTGACCACATGGATGGATCTTGGGAATTTCATGCTAAGTGAAATAAGTCAGAAGGAAAATGTTAAGAACTGTATAACTTCATATGTGGGCTATAAAACTGAAAGCAACAGATAAACAAACAAGACAAACAAACAAACACAGACAGACAACGGTGGCTGCCAGAGAAAAGGGGTGGGGATAGCACAGGGTAAAGGGGGTCAAATGCAATGTGATGGGAGACGATTTGACTCTGGCTGGTAAACGCACAAGGCGGTACACAGATGGTGAACCGCAGAATTCTACACTTGAAGCCTATATAATTGTATTGACCAATGCCACCCCAATACATTTAATAAAATATGTTTTTTAAAGAATGCAAAACTGCCATTCTCCGGAGCATTTTCTCAGTCTGTTGCTTCCTGGCAATTGTCTTCCATTTGGTTCAAATAAACTCCTTAACATTCTCTACAGGTTTGAATGTTTCTTACATCAACATTAATTAGCAAAATACTAAATGTATGTTTACTTTAATGGGGAAATTGAGCTTCTCAGAAGCCCCTTTGCCTCCGAGTGACTCACCAAGCAGAAGTAAGGTCCTCCGCCGTCCTGCTGTCTGTCTTCCTGTCCTAGCCTAGAGGACAGAGCTAGATTCAACCTCCTGACCTGGACAGCAGAGCTGCATTCTGTCCCTCCGCAGCTCTTGTAAAGGTCCAAAGCCTCTCCCTGAACCTGTCAGCTCCCGGCAGGACAAGCTGCCCAGAGAAACGCTGAAGAGCCCTCTAGTGGCTGCTTTTTAGAGAACAGGCTCCTTCAGGAATTTGCCTCAAGCCTTCCTACCTTGGCGCCAAAGGTAAGCCGGCTATCGCAGGGCATTTTTGCTTGACCACACCCGGCCCCCTGTCCCGGTCCCCCACCCAGTCCCTGGTCTCTTCCCTCCCACCCCCAGGCTCTGATACGGGCTAGGAACAGCTCCCTGACTTGAACCTGCCTAGAATCTGGGCGTTCTCTGGGTGTCACAACTCCAAATTCCTACCCCCCAGTGTGCTAATGCAGAGAGCCAAGGAATGTGGCAGAATCCCAAAAGATGCTGTCTTGTGTGGATCTCCCCACCCCAGAAAACACGGGGACACAGCGCTAAAGCAGTCCATGGAGCAACTTAGGGTTCCAATTGCTTTCTTGAAAATATGCAAATTAACTTTAAAAAAAGATTTTATTTATTTTTTAGAGAGAGGAAGCGGGGGAGAAACAGAGGGAGAGAAACATCAGTGTGTGGTTGCCTCTCACATGGCCCCCACTGGGGACCTGGCCTGCAACCCAGGCATGTGCCTTGACTGGGCATCAAAACAGTGACCTTTTGGTTCACCGGCTCAATCCACTGAGTCACACCAACCAGGGCATGAATTAACTTTTTAAGTGGCCTTGAGCTGGACAAGATTGACCAGGTAAGGAAGAGGTTACGCCGATAGGAAAAATGGTGGGGAGGGGGTGGGCGCAACAGAGCAGTGTCTGTACGTGCAGAGTGCTTATTGTGGGCCAGGGACCACGGCTGCCACACATGCTAGTGTCATGTGCTGGACCACCCACAATGCTTAGGGACCTCTGTGCACATTGGCCAAATGTGGGTGGGGGGCTGGGCAGAGAGAGTCTTTGTGTGAAACCAGAAATGCCCCACTTTCAGGCACATGTCCCTGTGTGCTGACACACAGTTTGGCCAGAGAAGGGACTTGAGTTTAATTCCCAGTCACGTCCATTCTGGTGGCCAGGCACCTTGTGGAGTCCACTACCTGCACAGATGTATCAGGAGTTTTGGAGTTTTGCAAGGTCAAAGGCACCAGCCAGGGGAAGAGTGAGGGCTGAAATCCGGCCGTGCTCTGCTGGGTGAGCCCTGAGCCCTCGCCAGTCTGGAGGCGTCGCCCTTGTGTAATAACTACAAAGGTGCCTTCTGTGTGCTTGGCCCTGGGCTCTCACGTCACCTCTCTTGGCCCTGTAAGACAGGCAGTGGAGGAGTACTGTGGAGCTAGTGATGCGGACTTTTTAAAAAGATTTCATTTATTTATTTTCAGAGAGAGGGGAAGAGAGAGAGAAATATCAGTGTGTGGTTGCCTCTCACGTGGCCCCCACTGGGGACCTGGCCCTCAACCCAGGCATGTGCCCTGACTGGGAATCGAACCAGCGACCCTTTACTTCACAGCCTGCGCTCAGTCCACTGAGCTACACCAACCAGGGCATGATGCAGCCTTTTTCAAGATCCAGGAGGGACCCACGCATGGATTCACATGGTTGTATTTTGTCCTAAAATTTACAAAAGTAAGATAACTTAAATATAATTACTTGAAACTATTGTCATAGCAACTTTTAGAGGCAAGTATAATTATTCTCCACATTTTCCCACCAGGACCTGGAAAGGTTAAGTAGCATCACTGTTCAGTGGGACGTGGATTTGGTGCAGGCTGACTCCGGAAGTGCCAGAAGACGATCGAGAAAGCATATGTCATTTGCAAGGGGGCGAAGTTTCCAGGGGAACTCTACCAGGGGCTGTGCATTCTTGCCCCAAATTGTCCAAAACTTGTGTGAAGCCAAGACGAGAAGAATCTTGACCTGCTCCAGTCAGCAGAGACTGATAAGAGGCAGAGAACAAATTCTTTCAGGGGTTCAGTCCTGACAAGATGCAGTGGTCGCTGCGAAACCAGCCCAACACCCATCCTACGGCCATTGCACTATATCATGTACAGTATAATAACACTGCGTTTTACCCAAAGCTTAAATGTATGTAATTTAAGAGTCTAGAGGGGCATGGCCTGGCCACCTGGGGCAGCTCTGGCATGAAAATCACGGCTCCTGAGATGCTGCAGCCACTGCCTTTCTCCACCCAGAAGGAAGGGATCTTGAGAGTTCCCTGTTCAGATGTAATTGCCTGGTCGTATCCAGTTGCCTAAGAAGCTGAGCAATGAGTCTCTTCTTTGGCTCGGAGGAGCTTCTTTGACTAAAAGAAGGAAGGGAAGGTGGACCTTGGGAGATTACTAGCAGCCTCTACCAATACCATAAGCCAAGGATGGTTTAACCTTGGAAATGGGGAGGCCTGAGATCTGTGAATACTACGTGGGAATCAGGGTGAATTGCAGGGAAAGGAGGTGAGGGAGAGACACAGCCCTCGCCGAGAGGCAGTGAGATACGGGCTCTGTGGGGCCAGGGGGAGGCAGAACACGGACACACCAGGGGCTGCGGATTCAGGGCCCTTGCCCGCAGCTGCAGGCTACGGCAACCCGACAACCAGCACGTGCAAAGGGAATCTGAGAGTCCCTTCTGAGGACCCACCAGAAGACTTAGGAGAACCAGGAAGAAGGCTCCTTGGTTCAGGGAGTAAGAAGAAGACAAGGGGAGAAAATGAGAGGACAGAGACTGAGACACTTTCTGGTTGGTCCGTGGCAGACGGAGTTTCCCAGGCCCTCGGTGAGGAATGAGTCACTATCGCACAAGAACGCGTGGACGGGGACCACATCCTCCTCCTCCCTTCTCAGCCAAGCTCCTGGAAAGGGGGCTGTGTCAGGCCTCGTGGTCTCTCCCTTCTCGTCTCGTCACCCTGCCAGTGAAGAAGCCCCGTGTTCTGGTCTCCCGGGACATGATCATTGCCCGATTCAGTAGATTCTTCACATTTTTACATGGTTGCTCCACATCATTCCAGCGATTAACCATTCGCTTCTTCACACTCTCATCACGATTTTTACGACACCAGGGCCTCCTAATTTTCTCCGGCTTTATGTTCTCGTTTCTTCCCCAAACTCCTCCTCCTCAAGCGGGGATGTCAGAAAGAGTAGAATGTCGCACTCAAGGCCCATCACGACGTTCTCCAAGGCTGGAAAGCTAAGAAGCTACATGTTCCATATTCCTGGGCAGCTCGTGTTCCAGACATGCTTTCCATTCTGCCAATCAGACGGACTCACCTGGAAACCTGGGGGAGACAGGGATGCAAGAAGGCTTGGAGAAGAGTCTGATCAAGACGTTTGTGGATTCTCAAGAAAAGTCTGTGATCCTAAAGTAGATTGAATCACGGCTCTGCACAGTCTCCTCTGAAAAGGCGTCCGCTCTCACATGCCGTTTGCGTATGCAGAGGATTTCTGTGTCAGTCAGCCACCGGTGCAGTAATGCTGCATGACAAAACACCTCCAAGTTCAGTGACTTGCAACAGAGCTGTCGTATCTTTTTGCTCACAGCTCTGCCTTGGACTCTGGCCTCCATGTTGTAATGCGGCTCAGATTTGCTCTGTGTGTCTTTGCCTTCTCCTTGATTGACAGTTCCCCAGGGTATGCTCTTCCCATGACAGGTCACAGAAGCCTAAGGGAGAAGCCAGGTCACCCAGGCACATTCAGGGCTTCTGCTCGCGTCACGTCTGCTCACTGTTTGTTGGCCAGAGCAAGACACCAGGCCAAGCCCCACAGCCAATGGGGTAGGGAAGCATATCTGTCTTCCAGGGGGAGAAGAAGGAGATTCATACCATTTAAAAATTAATGCAATTACTTCCAGCTTCCGTATAAATATTTCTCTGGATGCTGCCTGCGGGACCTCTGCTCTGGCCTGATGCTGCTCCCCAGGCTGCCTGCACAGAGGACCAGGGCTACCTGTCGTCCCTTCACGGTCAGGTCACCAAATAAAGCAGGGAAATGGAAGAGGTTGAGCAGGCTTCTACAGAGAAAGGACATTTCCGGGGGGGGAGGGCACTCGTGTCTGGGGGTGGCTGGAGATCCTGAACACACAGATGAAATGTGACATGTAAAGCCCGAGGTGATCAAGCTGCTGTCTGATTTTTCAGTTTTCTCTTTCACAATTCCCACTCTAGAAGTGTCTCCTCTAAGCTCAAACTACAACACATGGAAACAAAACCCCATCAGAAAACAGGGGAGAAAGGTCTCGTGTGGATACTGACATGTGTCTTTGTCTGGAAGACAAATTCAATCTCATTTGCCAACACGCAACGTGAAATCATTTATTATATTACTAAATTTTCAAGTTAATCACCCAAATTAAATGTTAAAAATACCAATAGTTTGATGAAGTTTTCTTCTGGAAATGCATCTGATTTTGGGCATCTTTTTTTCCGAAGAGGAGAAAAATAAGGGAATTCAGGAACCTCCCGTCAACCTTTAACCAAAGCTTCTACTAATGTACATAATTGCTTCAGATGAAAACATAAAACCTTTGGATTAAGCTCTCTTTGGTCAATCTATTAAAGAAATAGATGTATTTCTTCTTTCCCTGTTTGCTTCTCCCAAACTGGCCTCGCCTCTCCAGGTGAGTCAGGGACACACCTGACTCAGGTGAGAGCAGCCCGCGCCCAGGGACACCGGAGCCGTGGAGGAGCCCTGTCCCGGGGGCCGATGGGAAGATGCCGGCTGAGGGCCCCTGAGTCCGGGCCCAAGTTTGGTGATTGAACCTTTCCAGGGGTCTAACGTGCCGCCCCTGAGAGGGACGAATTTAATTCAACCTTCTAGAAATGACAACCATCAAAATCACTGCAAATCCTCTTACTTTTTAAAAAAAAGTTTGTATTATGGAAAATTTCAAATATATATAAAACTAAAGAAAACTCTTGTAATGTGGTCATCACCCAGCTTAAACAACGGTCTACCCACCCCTGGCCAGTGTTTACACTGTGTGTTTGTTTGTCCACTTCCCCCCTTCCCCTGGGTGATTTTGAAGTGATTTTGAAACACATCGTATCATTTGGACTATAAATATAATATCTCAGTATGCAATCTCTAAAAGGTAATGATATTGGCTTTTCTTTAAAATATCCAATACCATTGTCGGGATCGGTGTTATATATTAAATTAGTGCCATGTATGCATTGCTGTTAAAGAGAACATCCAATTGCTTTTTTGTTTGGTTTTGATAAGACACCGTTTAACCACACACACTGTCGTCTGTGAGTATTAGAACCTGATTACTGATACTTAGAGATTAACCGCGGGGGCGTTAATCTCTGAAGCTCGGCACTGAACATGTCACTTCAGCTACTGACTTTAACTGGAACAGTTTGATTCTATTTTCTTTTTTTCTACTTTATTATTTTATTGTTTATTTTATCACAGTTGTCCCAGTTTTTTCCCTTCCGTCCCCCTAGCCAGCCCACCCCCGCTCCCACAGTGCGCCCCCTCTCCGTTGCTCCCGTCCATAGGTCCCTCACACACGTTCTCTGACAAGCCCCGCCTCCCTCCACCCCCCACTCCCCTCCCCCTCCTACAGCAGTCAGTCTGTGCCTCATTTCCATGTCTCGCTTCCATTTTTCTCGTTAGTTTATTTTGTTCATTAGATTCCAGTTATAAGTGATTCTATTCAATTTCAACGAACTCAGAACGAAAGGTTTCCACATTGTGCTCAGCCGCCAGTTTGTGAAATTCTTCCCATTACTGCTCTTGAAGAATTTTCTAGGGAATTATCTATCTTACAAATACAATATCTTCCCCTGTATCTTAGTTAAAACATCCTTTGAGCCTTTCGTTTTCCTGCAAACCGACTTTCTTTTCTGCTCGTACAGTAAGATGCATTTCCACAGTGGTCCCACCAGCCAGCACACTGTAGGTCTCCCGCTCGGGCTTCTGTCCGTGCCTCTTCAACAAGTTTCAGAGGTTTAAATTCCAAGACCCTTAACACTGTTATCGTCAGCATCCCTCAAGTGGCTTATCGAAAATAAGGAGGCGGGGTGTGCGCCCGAGCAGGTGGTGGGAGAGGCTCAGGACGAGGAACCGCATTCCCATCTCAGCCTCAGGCACTGGTGGCTGGTCCACGGATTGAAAAGACAAACCCATCATCACTACAAACTTTCATTGCCACAGGACACTACTTTTTCCTGTTTTTCTTTAAACAGCTTGTGCAGCAGTCACTCGGAAATTATGAAGACATGGACAGGTGTCTTCATAAGGAAGAAATATGTCTTTTTAGAACTTTCTAAATCTCTCTGCCTGGCTTGTCCACTGAACGCTGGGCATTTTGCTGATTTGTTTAACTCCTTGTCTTAGTCAGTTTGGGCTGCGAGAACAGAATATCATAGTCCAGGTGGCTTGTAAACAGCAGAAACTGCATCTGTCATAGTTCTGGAGGCTGGGAAGTTCGAGGTCAAGGTGCTGGCAGACCCTGTGTCTAGTGAGAGGCTCCTTCGGGTTTCCTGAAACGCTGATTCTCCAATGGTTCAGGGAAAAGAAGTCCTGCCTTGTGTACCTGAAACTTTTCTGTTTCCAAAAATTTAAAGTGGCATGTGGCTAGTTCTCGGGTAAACGCGGGCCTGGCTCTGACGTCCTTCCCAGCGTTGAAGTCTTCCAGGGTCCCCAGGTCCCTGCTCACACCCACCCCCACTGCTTCCATTCTGTGGCGGGAGCAGGGAGTAAGAGGTGGCGTGATGACCTCATCCGTCTCAGAGGGCCTCTGGACACCACTGCCCACAGTCGAAGCTCTGTCACCCCAAGGGGGCGCAGGAGAGCACAAGCACGAAGGGCTGCCCAACGTGGCAGGTTGAGGCGGGTCCTCCCCTTCCGCCAGAGAGAGGCAGAGCCCAGCAGAAGGAAATGTGAGCTGGTGGCAACGAGGTGGGGCCGGGGGTGGGTGCGGTGCGGTGCGGTGCGGTGTGGCAGGTGCAGTTGCGGGCGGGGCCACATCAGACCCTACCCAGGTCCAGTGTGACTGGCACCTTTGGCATCATTCAAGTGCGTTTCTGAAGAGCTGGGTTCCCACGTTTTCCTGGGAGGCAATGGGGGCTCACAACTGCAGTCTCAGCTGCTCCCCCGCCAGGCAGCAGCCACGTGGGAAGGGACTCCGGACAGCGGGCAGGCGGGGGAACTCCACCAGGACGCACGTCCTTGGCAGCCAGCCGTCCACCGTGCGTCCCACCTGCTGCCCGATGGATGACTCCTCTCCACCGGCCCTTCAGTCCAGGCCTCGGTAGTGGAAACGTTGCCGTCCCAACATTTCCAGCCCCAGTTTCTTCATCTGTGAAACAGATCGTTTTCGGATGGTTGGGGATTTGCTTTTTGTTAGATTTCTTTTATTTAGTTATTTAGTTATTTATTTGTGTGTGTGTGTGTGTGTGTGTGAGAGAGAGAGAGGGAGAGGGAGAGGGAGAGAGAGAGGGAGCCATTTTTGGAAATCCAGTTTGTGAGAGATCCCAACGTGGGCTACAGGAGAAAACCGGGAAGGAGGCGGGGACTCAGTCAGGATACCAGTGCGCGCACAGAGGCGAAGGCAACGACGAACCAGAGACCCCCAGAGCGCAGGAACCCCAGAGCTGGGCTGTTGCTTTGCCAGGCAAAGGCACGAATTCCCATGAAGAAATTCTCTGAGTAGTTGTCTGAGGGGGAAAGGCTTTTAAAGTGACAGTGGGGGAGGGTTGCTTACGGTAATTATGCTAACTAAACAGGGAAAGCCAAGGCTAAAATTAGGACAGAGCCTGTCCACAGATCTGTGCAAAGTTGGCTAAAACAAGTCCTGCTGTTTATCAGTCACACGGTGTCTTCGATCAGGTCCAAACGTCGATGGTGCCATCTCAGCTTTAGCTGGTCTTGTTCAAACGTGACAGTCAGTTTTGATTCTCTTCGGCCAGCGATTTTCACCTGGTGTGCCACAAGAATTTTTAAAACACGCAATACCTGACTATTTAGTCAGGGGCACTGACCTCTTTTCTCTTAGATTGCCAAATCAGATCATCAAATTAAAAAATGGTAACAGCTATCTGGTGGGAATGCCCTGTCTTGAACCATAAATACACAGGTTGTATAATAGAGTTGCCTCTTATTGGTCACCTGACATAATAAGGTTGCAGCTGATTGGTTAATTCTTGGCACCAGAAATCATTACATACAAGTATAGGCACCTGATTTTTTAAAAGGCCCTTCAGAGCAACAAGGGTAGGTAATTACTATTATTATTATTATTATTGATAACTCAATTAAAATTATACCTAATTATTGTCAGACCAGAAAAACATGTTTTGGGGGGTGTGCTGCGGAACCTAAGCAATTAGTTCACGTAGGCCGTGAGATGCAGAAGGTTAAAAGTCGCCATCTCAGGTACATGCTGCTGTCGGTGGAAAATGTCCCTTTATAAATGGGACTGTGAGAGCCAGAGCAGACTTTCTACGGAAAACCATTTAAAATGAGCAGAGAAAGAGGAAACTTGGCCTAAATTCTTTTTTTAAATGTCAACAAACGCAAAGGAGAGCCAGGCACTCCCTCCCTGCGCTACCCAGGCTCTCAGCGGGACGGCAGGGCTGGGGCGCCTCGTCCAGGGGTCACAGCCGCGCCAACTGTCAGTGCCCCTGACACGCCCACCACCGCCTCCACCCGCGGCTGAGAAGTTGTGACGGGGGTTCCCACACCTCGCAGACCGGCTGGCACACGAGAGTTCGCGCTGCGCCGGTGACTCGGCTTCCCGTTTGTTCCAAGGCCGGGTGTGGTGCCCGGGGAGGGGAATGGGTAGTCTGCCAATGGCAAATCCCGTAGATAATTTTTTAACACTGTTTTTTTATAGAGCAGCGAAACTGAGAGGAAAGCACAGAGATTTCCCGTATGCCTCCTGCCGGACGCACGCACAACCTTGCCCGTTATCAGCATCTCCACCCTCACCCGCCCGCCCCGCCACCAGAGTGGTACCTTTGTTACAGCTGACGAACTTGCACTGACGTGCGATAATCCCCGAAGTCCATAGTTTACATTAGGGTCCGTGGTGGTGTGCATTTTATAGTTTTGGACAAATGTGTATGACATGTACCCACGCACACAGTGTCATACAGAGTGTTTTCACTCCCCTGATAGTCTTCAGGGCTCCACCCCAACCCCTGGCACCCCCTGATTGTCTTCCTGTCCCCGAGACATTCCAACCCCAGAAGACAGAGCGGAGGCCCAAACGAGAGCTGACACATGCAATATTTTAGTTGCGTACTATTTTACAAAATATGCAAAATATGGTCATTGTACGTGTTACAGGGCAAAAAACCTAGAAAATATTCTCTCGGTAAGCATACTTTTTTTTTACTTGATTTTCCTATAAAGCCATGTTCACTTTGTTATTTTGGTGGACAAACTCACCCTATTTTCGTTCTTCAGAGCATCAAATATCCACAAAGTGGACAATTATTGAGTGCTCACCGTGTGTCAGATCCTACGCTAAGCATTTTATCTGTAACAATACTCAGAAAATCTTGAAGATTTGGACCTGTGGCCATCCCATCCTACAGATACGTATTGCAAAATCTCTTGTTATGATTAAGATTCTTGATGTAATAAGTTCACATGTATGCTACTTAAAATTCAGAATACTGTGTTAGATGATTTGCAAAGATCCTACAGCTAAATAACATTTTGTATTAGGAAACAAATCACATATTTTGGTTAAGAGTGTAGATTGGTGGGATTCCAGAGAGTGCATTTTGATGATACATTTATGCTCGTTTCCCCAGTGGTTATACTTCGGGGAATTTATCATCCCTGCCCAGATGCAAGTGAGGCAGGTTCTGTAGTAGCCACTGCAGCATTGTTTGCCAAAGAGGAACATGTAAATGTTTATAAGCAGTGAACTGCTTAAATAAATTGTTTTACAGCCACAACGTGCAATCCTATCCATCAGAAAAGAAGAATGAGGAAACCATATAGTCATGTGAAAACACAATACCTCCAAGGTATAAAACATGAAAAAAGCAAGGTTTAAAATGCTGTGTATAACAGATTACTGCTTGTGTGTTGCTGACCCCGAGAAGGAATACACACGCCAAAAAGGAAACCTCGTGGTTCACAGGGCCCAGATTCATAATCGAAGTCCAGCAGCCACGGTTTACGGAGGCCTCTCACACACCCTGCATTTCAGAGGAGGGATCCTGACTGAGCAGCCAAGCCTCCTGCACTGCGTTCCGGCTGGCTAAGCTGAACTTTATAAAGGAGTTCCTGGAATCGTAGTTTCACCAATTGGCTGAGATCTGCCCGATCCAGTTGGAGCTTTCATTTGCATCTTCACCATGAATCAGAGTGGCTCCATTACAACCAATCAGAGGTTGAGATTTTAACCAATCAGGACAGTGCTATTTGGACCAATCGCCGAAAGTGGACCAATCAGGGGACAGGACAGGCATTTTTTTTTCTCTATACAGGAATGTCTCCCCTTCCTCTCCAGATGCATTTTCGGTTTCCGCGGGTGGTTGTGTTTCCTTGGTTTGCAAACTGTTTGCCTGAATAAAGTTTCGCCATGCAGTGGACCCCGGATTAAGGACTCATGTTGGCATTGGATTGATGGCAGTGACAATGTGTTGATATTAAAAAAGAACAAAAAGAAATACATATCCGGAGCTTGTTACCGGTTTGCTTTTCTGGACCTCTTCGTCACCAATCCCTGCTGGTTATATGCTCTCAGCAGATTGTACGCACTGTGTGTGACGGTTAATTTTGTGCCAACGTAGCTAGGTCAAACACCGGTCTGGGTGTCCCGGTGAAGGTATTTTTCAGATATGATCAGTATGTAATCAGTAGACTTTGGGTAACGAAGAAAAGTCTTCATAGTGCGACCAAGCCTTATCCAATCAGTTGAAGGCTTGAAAAGTGAAAACCAAGGTCTCCCGGGAAGAAGGAGTTCTGCCTGCAGAGTACAACATGGAAATTCTGCCTGTTTCTAGTCTTCGGACTCAAAACTGCAACACGTCGACTCTTACCTGAATCTCCAGCCTGTTGGCTTCCCCTGCAGATTCCAGATTCGCCGTCCCCTAATCACGTGAGTCCATTTATTAAAATCGATCTTTCTCTGTCTTTGTCTCTGTCCATGTGCAGGCTCTGGCACAGATGCCACCCCCTTTTTTAATGACAAAATCATAAGCGTGTGATTCTGTAACATAACAGCATCACACTCAAGCACACCGTGTGGCATTTTAGGTGAGATGTTGAAATTAGAACTATAAATTATTACACCCACATTACTGCCCTACCGGCCACACTCACGCAGCCTTCTGCTGGCTTCTGTGCATAGGGGCTGTCTCCTCTCATCAGATCCATAGAATTTTGACAACTATCACAGGTTGAGTTGTCTGGACTCATTTATTGGGGCATGCTCTGGAGATCAGCGTTTTTGGAGGAGACCCGAGTGAGGATCAGGGTAGCCCGTTCCTACAGGTCAGCCCTTGCGGGGAGATGGCACGTGGAGGGTAGATCAGAGGATCACGCAGGAGCCAGTCGACACAGGCTCATTTTACAGCAGTCGGAGAACATGCCTCCGGCTCCTTTAACTGCCATCCCAATAAATTTAATAGTAATAAAAAGACACGTCACTGTCACACATATGCTTTAATGTGGTGGTGGTTATACTCTCAAGGAGCCTGCCGGTAGACACCTCCCCTTTCTCCCCCTGAAAAGGTCTTTGGGTCCCATAGAAAGGTCTGAACATTCTTGCAGAGTAGGGGCTGGGGACTAACTTTATTAAATCCAGTGTTTCCCAGATGTATTTGTGCACAACCTGCCTCTCAGATCACATGATGATACCCTCAGGAACATGCTTTAACTGTGGTTGGGCTTTCTTCAGGAATTCGGCCTCCAATGATGCCATTGTTCTTACAAGGAAATATGATTCCTTGTGTGAGGAAGATTCCAACAACTGACTGCCTGTGGCAAAAACAGGGTCTGCCTGTACGTGTCTGGTCAGGCGCTATAACATGGAAACAAAACAAGACACACCTAACTGGAAGGAGGAGAATGGGGGTGGGGGTGGAATATAAGGGAGGGGTGGAGGCTATTTTGAAATAGGTTTGAAAGATATAGTAATAAGCATCAAGGGAAATTATAAAAGCCCAAATGTAGGACAGCTTTGTTTGTTTTTAAATAAAAAACGGAGTAAGGGAATGCTCGGTCCCCAGAAGGCTGGATGGAGGGGAGGCGGCCCCTTGAGGAGCAGGTGGGGTGGATTCCCAGAGAGGCAGGCGTGGGGCTGGGGTTCAAGTGCGCCAAGGCATTTGGTTTCCAGCTAAACTGGCTGGGTGTGCGGCAGCTAGAAAGCAGCAGTTTGAGATCCCGCAGGGGCTCTGCTTCTCGGGGAGCAGCCAGTCTGCGGGGAAGGATGCTGACTGTGAAGCATCCTTCTCTGTGTGGCTGTCCGGCAAGGTCAGATGCCTCTCGGCGTGTCTGTGCTTTCCCCCTCTGCGGCTGGCTTGTTTGGTGAGCTGGCCCCGTGCTGGGTGGACTGCGCTGTCTGAAGCAGAGACTGATACAAGTTTTTACGCTGTTGCAGTGCCCGAGGTCAAGGGGAGGGGCAGGTTGGGGAAGACTGGGTGGTCTTCTGATCCTAAGATGACGCTCTGAAGAGGAGCAGAAGTGTACATCTCTCTCCCCTTTTCCGTAGGAGGGGGCGAGCGAGGTGAGGTGGGGTGAACATGAAGTGCCCTGCAATTTGGCAAGTGCTGGGAAGCTCTACTACATGAGCTGAGGGTAGATGCTGGGAATCACCGTTACATGCACGGGGCTTTTCTGTTTTCTTTTCTTTTCTTTCTTTCTTTCTTTTTTTTTTTTTTTTTTTTGCTTTTTTAAAATTATATTTTATTGATTATGCCATTCCAATTGTCCCAATTTTTGCCCCTTTGCCCACCTCCACCCAGCACCCCCCTCTCCCTCAGGCAGTCCCCACACCATTGTTCGTGTCCATGGGCCATGCATATAGATTCTTTGGCTGCTCCATTTCCTATGCTGTACTTTACATCCCCATGGCTATTCTGTAACTACCTATTTGTACTTCTTAACCTCCTCACCTCTTTACCCGTTCCCCCATCCCCCTCCCATCTGGCAACCATCAAAATGCTCTCTGTATCCATGATTCTGTCTCCGTTCTTCTTGTTTGCTTAGCCTTTCAAGCAGCTACCCTGATACTGAAAGAAGCTCAGAGGGAGTAAGTCTCTATAAATTCGTGTGTGGCCTTTAAGAGGAACTGCCTGGGACTCCAGATGTTTCTGCCATTGACTCAATCCCTGCTAGCTTTTGCAGCCGGAAGTTGTGGGGACTCATCTTCCTGGCACTGGAACCATGAGCTGGGGGTTCTGTTGGGGGGCTGGGACTCCTAACTCCCAAGATATCCCTCCACAATTTTTATCCACCACACATGGCTGTGGGGCCAGTGGGTTCTGCGTTCTGCTCCTTCTTCCAGTCTGGAAGGATGTAGTTTCTTTAATTCCGTAGTTGTCGGACAGCCATTCAATTCAAATTCTGATGGTTCTGAGTGATGGTGGTTCTATATTTTGTTTGTAATTTTGATGCACTGAGTTTTTTAAAATTAACTGAATACAAAAGAGCATTAAAAATATATGTAGGGTAACAAAATTATAGTGATACCAACAGGCACACGGTTGCCAGAGGTTAGGGTTGGGGAGAGAGTGGATAGCAAGTTTCTTTGTGGAAACGGAACAACTTTGAATCTTGAGTGTGGTGGTGATTATGCAAATTTATACATACGAGATAAAACTTGATAGAACTGTATACGCAAACGCATACACAGCACATTAAAAAACCAGTGAAGTCTGAATAAGGTCTGCAGTTGGTTCACAGTATAACCCCCAAGGTGAAGTTCCTGGTTTAGACCACGTGAACTAGGCTGATGTAAGATGGTATCATGGTGGGAAGCGGGGTCCAGGATGCATATAGGAACTCACTGCTCTTTTTGGAATTTCTACGTGAGTACAACACTATTTTAAAGCAAGAAACTTTAAAAGTTGAAGGAGTTTCAAACATAAGAACACAGCCTGGATCCATCACTGACAACCCACTTCAGGAACAAGCGTTGCCATTTCTCTGAATGCCTGCAGAGAGGTACATCCAGGCTCCTTCCGTCTCCACCCCCATCAGGAGTAACTTCCGCGTTTCCGTTTCCTTTGTCCCTTTTTTGTTCTTTATAGTTTCGCCTTATACACTTCTCTCCCCAAAGAGCGTGTTGTTTAGTCTTGCATGTTTTTGAATGTTACATAAAGGAGACCATTCTGCATATATTCTTTCACTAGTTGCTTTTTCACTCAGTATTTCCTTGCTGAATTCCCTCTGCCGTATGCATCTTTTTGATTTGTTCGTGGATGTATTCATTGTGAAACACCACAATTTATTTATCTGTGCTACTGTTTATTAACATTTGGTCTGGGTTCAATTATTTTTCCCCAGTTATGAACAGTACTACCATTGCATCCCTCCACATGTCTCCTAGCACACAGTGCAAGAGTTTTCCTAGGGACTGTACCTTGGGGTGGAGTTACTGGGTCAGAAAGTTGAGCTGGTTTCTAACTTAGTAGCTGATGGCAAAGCATTTTCTAAAGTAACTATTCTGTGAATTCTCAGTAACATTTGGTACTGTCAGGATTATTTCTTGTGTGTACAAGTATAAAATGGTACCTGATTATTGTAGTTTTAATTTGCATGGTTTTTGTAAGTTCTAATACGATTGAGAATTTTCCATATATGTTTGTTCAGTTCTTTCTCTTCTTCTGTGAAATACACATTTAACACTTTCGACCATTTATCAGTTGGATTGTCTTTTTCTTTTTAAAATATATTTTATTGGTTATACTATTACAGTTGTCCCCCCTTTGTCCCCCTCTGTCGGATACCCCCATTCTCTCCAGCAGTCCCCCCATAGTTCATGTCCACAGGTCATGCATGTAAGTTCTTTGGCTTCTCCATTTCCTGTACTTACATCCCCCTGTCTCTTTTGTACCTATGAATATGTACCGATTCATGGAAATTCTCTATATATTCTGGAGATTAATTCTTTGTATTGCAGATATCTTCTTTCAGTTTCTAACTTACCTTTCTCTTTCATTGGTGTCTTTTAAGGAACATGAACAGTAGTTATCGCATTTTAGGAATAATTTTATTTATAGCACATTTTTTCAAAGAAATCTTTATAAACCAGAAAAATCATAAAATCATTCCACTTACTAATTTTAATACCTTTGTAATTCTACTTTTGCATTTATGTTTTAATATAGTAGAAATGGCTTTTATGTGTGATGTGAAGGGTTCAATTTTATGTTTGAAATACATAGGTAATTCATTTCCTCTGTACCCAGCTATTGACAAAAAAAAAAAAAGAGAGAGAGAGAGAGAGATATTTCTTCCAGGCATCTGCAAAGTCAGCTCCAGAAAAAAAACATTGTGCAGTTTTTTTTAATTTGGTCTTTATTGTATGTTTTTCCTTTACCATTTAGTTCCCTTACACCCTCCTCCCTCCAGCAATCACCACACTGTTGTCCATGTCCATGAGTTTTCGTTCCTTTCTGTGCGTGTTGAAAACTCTTCCTGGCTCTCTATCTTTCTGCGCTGGTTCGTCTATGAGTTTCCTCTCCAATATCACACTACCTTAATTGCTTTAGCCCGGGGATCATTTAGTATCTGGGAGGTAAGTGCTCCCATGTGGTTCTTCTTTTCGAATGTCTAGTCTGTTCTTTCACATACATTTTAGAATCAGCTCGCCAAGTTTCTCCAAAGCTCAGAGGGATTTTGATTGGAACGATACTGAATTCACAGAGTCGTGAATCTTTGCATGTATGTGCATGTATACTTGATCCCATTTGCAGACCAGTAGATCATTCGTACAGCATCGCACTGCGTCAGATCACTGGTGCGTGTCAGGGTCGGGAGGTGGTCTCATGTGAAGGTACAGGAAGTCATGGGTTTCCTTCCCCCCAACTCAAGTGCACCAGTGTCCGATAACAACGTGGAAGGAGTTGTATTCGAATTACCATAACTGGGCTTTTGCTTAAAGCGCTGTTGCCTAAGTCAGAGGTTAGGCATTGTAATTACTATTATGGAAGTATATCACCAACATACTATTGAACCCATGAAGATTTTATTTCTGGGTGTGCCTACTACAAAACACTGCAGCTGGAGCTGGAAGCAAATGCTGTATAACATAGTAAAAAAAAAAAAAGTCTTTTATGTCTATGCATGTCTTCCCACCTGTAAACTATTAATAAGAGTTTTTGATCAAGGACTATCGACTCAGTTCAGATGAGAGTGTGAGATTATGCAACCTGGCTGCGGGATGAGACTAAAATATAGAAAGAGCATAGACTGCTTTGCTCTTAAATTAATAATTATATTTCTTGCAGTCCAATCAGGGCCTGATTTAAAGAAAACCACATGAAGCCTAGAGGTACCAGACACAAGAAACTTGTCAAGCCAGTTTTTCCACCACAGAGGCCTGAGCACAGCTTCGTTCATCTTGGTCAGGGAAGCCCAAGGAAGCCACGCTCTGTGGCTTCACCTTTAAAAGTCCTGTATTTATGTGTGTGTGTGTGTGTGTGTGTGTGTGTATATATATATATATACACACACACACATATATAATATATATATTATTTTAATTGTTGTTCAAGTACAGTTTTCTGCCTTTTACCCCCATCCCAGCCCACCCCCCAGCCCTCCCCACCTCCCTCCCATTTCCACCCCCCCCTAGTTTTTGTCCATGTGTCCTGTATACCTGTTCCTGCAAACGCTTCCCCTTTCCCCTGAAATTCTCTCCCCTCACCCCTCCGGTCACCATCAGCCTGTTCTCAAAAGGCCTGTGTGTTGATGGGTATCCTGTGTCTCATGGGCATTAACGCATGGCGTCAAAGGCTTTTTCCGGGAAATTCTTCAGGCACTCACCTTGTGGGAAAAGACATCAGTTCGCCACTCCCTAAGAAGTAGGCCCTTCCGGATGTTGTTTTGTAACCTGATTCTCGTGAGGCATTGACTGAGGACCATAGAGCCCAGAATCAATGACAAGACACAGAAGCCAACCCTGAAGAGATGCTCCAATGTGTTCATTTGACTTAGCGTCGATCCGGTTGATTAATAACATCTAACTCTTAATCATAGTACTGTGATTCAGAAAAGGTATCACTTTCCAAATTGTGTGGGCGTGTAACCCCAACGGACAAAACAGTGTGTAGCAGTTGTTTGTGGGCATAGGGTGACCAGGCCGGACCCTTGCACTCAAGAAACTTACAATTAATAAATAAAACGTGAAGGAAACCTGATTGCCACAGGACCGGTGGGGACAGCTCACTGAATCAACCCGGGGGGGTCCTGGGGTTTGGAGAAGGATCGCGGTGGCAGGCGGAGACAAACAGCCCTGATTGTCCATCCGCTGGTGGCATCAGTGCAGCATCCATTCGGAGCAGCGGTCTGTCAACTCTTCGGCCCGCTCCTTCCTGCAAGAAGCGTTAGAAGCTGTCCACCTCCTCCTGCTTGTGTGGCCAGCGTGGGGATAGTCAAGTAAATTGCCACCGAGCGTGCTCCGCAGGCACAGTCTGCTGTGTTAGCTAATGAAGACACCTCCGGGGGTTGGTTGGTGTACGAGGAGACTGGGGTTTGCTCCTTTAGATGCTAGGGTAATTAAACTCTAGTTAAATACTTCCCTGGCCAGGGAGACACTGTGATCATGAAGGTGGTTTTCCCTGGGCGAGGCTTATCCATTGCACTCCGGATGTGCTGACCCCTGCGGCTTCCCCAGATGTGGGAAACTGAACTGCATAAACTGTGGTAGTGGGGGGCTGCATTCACACTCTCCCCTGAAAAAACAAACAAAAAAACAACTCCAGTTACTATTAAGTGCCCGCCGCCTGCCAGGCCTTATCCTAAGCACTTTATGTGGTTTATCTCACTGTTCACCAGAGCCCCATGGAATCCGTACTAGAGTTATCCTCATTGAATAGAGAACTTAGGTGGACCTTCAGCGAAGCAAGCGTGGGACCCAGGCATCGGCTCCCGAGTCCACGTGCCCAACCGTCACACTCCACTGACCCTGTAGGCGGTAAAGACTGTCTCGTCCCAGTGTGGCCATCCAAACAGCTTTTGCCTGGAAGCTCAGATGCGGGTTCAGTCTGCTTCCCTGCGAGCTTTCGCGTCTAGGGTGGGAGGGGCTAGCCACCGCTGGGCAGGGCTGTGGTGGTCAGGGTGCGCCCAGGTCTCTTGCTGTGCGGCAGCTTCAGCAGGCATGGCAAGTGTTTCCCCATGGGGCCGGGTTTGGGGGAGCAGGGGAAGCCCCAGTCCACTTTGCTAAACCCAAAGGAGCACAGTGACCCCACGATGTCACCAGGGTGCCCCTGGACTGCACGCTGCCTGAGTTTGCCCATAGAACCTGACGGGGGCAGGGAGCCCTTCAGACCTCTCGGGAACCCCCAGAGATAGATCTGACCAGGGAGAGAGAAGAAAAAGGGAAGTGGGGGGAGGGGGAACCCACAGGAGAAATGGTGGTTCTTTGTCAGTTTCAAAATCTACAAGATCTGTAACTTTAGGCACAATCAGGTTACTCTGGTCGCAAAGACTGCACAGTCACAGCTGTCACTGGGGGAGATGCAAGTTTCAAGAGCTAGACGCTTACCCTCGTAAGTTTTGATAACAATTGCCTTTGGGCCACATTTTCTCATTAGATGCTAATAAATATTTTCCATCACGTGCAAGAAAGGTTTTATACAAATTCCATTTCCCAGAACCCAGTGAATGAAATGGAAACCCCCTTTTCTGGTTGTGGAAAAAACAAAAACAAAGAAAACCTGAACCTCCCAGCTCCGTGTTGCTGGAGTCCCCTCTGGCTTTGCTAGGTGGCGCCCCAGGCTAGCGCATGGGCCCCTGGGGCTGGGGACCGGGAGGGCGGGCGGGCGGGCAGAGGCTTCCTGGGGCTCTGTGCCTCTCCAGGGCGGGTCAGGCCCCTCACTGACAGGAGCTGCCCCCCATGGCGGGGGTGGGGGGGGAGGCTCTGGCCTCTGGCATTTTAGGAATTGTTCCCTTTTTTTCTCCTTTCACCTTCCCTGCTGCTCACAGTTGGCCTTGAGAAGGGTTTTAGGCCCCGAGTTTTGTCTGTCCTTGAGGAAAACCCTGCGGATCTTAAACCTAACCTTAAATACTGTGTCTTTCTGTCTGAATCTCCCAGAAGTTGTTCAAGAATTTTTGGAGGAAGAGCCAAGCTCTTGTTGAAGAATGGAAGGACAGAACAAGAATCAAAAGGTTTGCACCAGCTACACCCCCATCTCAAGTGTCCCCTGAGAACCCGGTGTGTCTCGGCCTCCTTGGGGGACTGGGACGACCTTCCTCCGTCCCTCAGCTCCCAGAGCCAGCTTGTGGCGAGGAATAGAAGGCCCTGCTGTGGGACCAGCACTGGATCCCGAAGCCCTGTGTGGTCTGGAGTTCACCAAGGTCCTTTTGTCCTAAGAGAACCCCACTTCCCCCTGCCAGAGGCCTCTGACTCCCCGATTACTCACTCCTTTGCCAGAAGGCATGAAAGACTCCTGAAATGACAAATGCGATGGATGGTTTTCATTGGAAAGGTTGGAGGATGAATTCATGGCGCCTGGCCCTGCTCAGAACCCCAGGGGGCAGCCGGGCGTGGGTGGGATGGGGCGGGTGGGCTGCAGGAGGCCAGAGGAGAGCGCTAGGGTGGAGACAAACTCCACACGCCCAGCGTCTTGGGGGGCCGCAGCTTCCTCAGTCACACACCCCTCTGTGTGCCCGAAGGTCCCCAGGGCTCCACGTACTGCCTGCACATCTCCACGAGCTCCCCCACATGTGTCCCCGTGTTGGTTCTGACACTTTCTGGCTTGCTTGCCTTCCCGGCCTCAGGCCTAGGGGCACCTGGCAGTCGGCGACCAGGAGGGTGAGGAGAGGCCCCGGCCCTGGGGGAAGGTCCCCTGCACTATTCCAGGAGCAGCCAGGCTTGCGGGGCAACCAAGACACAGGCAGGGCTGCCACCAACGGACGGCACACTTCAGGACACTGTCCGGCACCCCGAACGCCCCTCCTACTCAAGATCCTGAGCAAGAAATCCTGTGACGTAACCATGTCACACTCAAGCACACCATCTGACCTTTTAGGTGAAATGTTCCAATTACATCCATATTATTACCCTACCAACCGCACTCACGGCCTTACTTCTGCCGGACACTGTCGATAGAAGGGAGAAAATACTTTGTAAAAGTAATACGTAAAAAGTGAAAACAGAAATGAAAATACAATTTGAAATATCTATGTATGTGTGTGTGTTAAAAATGGACAGCTGTGGATTTTCACGGCCACATTGGGAGGTTACTTGTTCTGAACCCCCCCCCCCCCAAAGACCTGTGTCTGAGCAGTGGCGGGAACACTTCCAAGGCCAAGTCCGTCTCGATTCCTCTGTGGGCTCCAGTCCTGGAGTACCTATCTGCCCTTCCCACATTTGTCTCTGTCATAGCGATGCTGCCTCTTTTGGCAATCGACATCAGTAAACTTAAGCGCCATGAGTCATATTTTCAATTTTTAATTAAATCATGAGCGAGCTAGAGTTTGATTTATTTAGGCTTGAATTAATTTCGACCCTGGCCCACATAAATTTACATAGTTTATTTAACAGAGTTCATGATTGCATAGATTGTAACATTTCTTAGATAACAGTGTAGTTTGTAAAAGCTCTCTCTCTAAACAAAGAGTAGTAGAATATAGTTCTAAGGGTGGTATGAGCTTTATTCTTAAAACTAACATTATTAAGGAAATGGGTTGTTTTCCTAAATAAAGACGTTTACGAGATCATTTAAAGATATTTTTCACTCCATGTGTTTTCACTCACGGTTTCAGTGATATGGCAAAGCCTCATTAAAAACCAGCAGTGCTAGTTTTTATTTTCTTTCCCAGAATGGTTACAGCTGGTTGTAAACCCATAGAGTAAGCATCTAGCAAAACACTCATTTGCCTCAATCAAATATAGTAAGTACCGTTTTAAACTGCAAAGCGTGAGTCATGCAGTTATCACTTTCCTAGAATTCTAATAAAAAAGAGCATCGTGACTAATTAATGTTCCCAAGAAAGGGTCACAGCTTGCAGGAAATAAATCGGAAGGGGACAGGAAGGAAGGGTGGGGAGCCCAGCACACTCTGGCTGGGATTGTTGGTGAGATCCTTCCTCCTGCCGCCGGAAAGTGCCGCCTCAACGTTTGACCAGACTGCACAGGCAGGGGCGGAGCGAGGGAGGGAAGGCGGAAAGGTGGGGAGAAGGGAAGGAGAAGCTGGCCAAGGGGCCGGTGGGGCTCAGGAGAAACGGCCCAGTGGGCAGCGGCGAGACCCCGGGACTGCGGGGCGCTGGTCGGAGCCCTGGTCGGAGCCCGCAGCCAGGTTGCTCTGCCGGCTTCGTGTGGCCTCGGGCTGTTCCATCCGATTGATGAGCGCTTCTGGGCGTTCAGTGTGATTGAATGAACACATCTGGCGAGTCAGCCCGATGACTCGGTGGCATCTGTGGCCTGCAGCAGGGCATCATGCAACCCTAAGAAGGGAAAATGAGTCAGACTGATCTTCCCCCAAAGGCAGGAGGAATGGGCTTTGAGGGAGGAAAGCCGGAGGCTCCCGGTGGCTGGCGTGCGCCCCAGTGGGGCGACGTGTGCCCTCCGTGCCGGCCTCCCGAGGCCTGGGGCTGGGGCAGAGGGCTGCGGAGTGGTTCAAGCTGCTCTCCCGCCTGCCTCCCAGGTCCTTGTTTACAGCGGGGCGCAGGCCCCGCATCTCCAAAGGAACCAGCAGGATACAAGGTCTCTTTCTTGCCCGGTTATTTTTTCTGATGAATGGTTTGATGGACACGAAACCTTTACAAAAAGTCTAAAAAATCAAAGCAAATCTCATTACATGCTTAATGTACTTATTCTTCAGAAAGAAATGAGGCTTCTTCCGGGAAATCTGGACAGGGTGGGGTGGGTGTCATACTTCTAGCAATTCCTGAAAATCCTTATGTATTATTCATTTTCCTGGAGGGAGGGGCTCCGAGGGCCTCCCTGGGTGAGCAGCGCCAGCAGCGCAGCTGCGTTCATCTCCAGGAGGGATGTGTCTGGGGGCTGTTCGGTGTTTTTGCTTGATCTCTTCACCTTTGTCACCCAGTCCCCCAAACCTCCTGCCTTCCGACGACTGCCAGTCTGCGCTCTGCATCCGTGAGTGCCTTGATTTTGTTTGTCCATTTTGTTCACCAGATTCCATGGTTAAGCGAGACCATATGGTACTTGTCTTTCCCTGACTGGCTTCTTTAATGAGCATAATGCTGTCCAGGTCCATCTATGCTGTCACAAAGAGTAACAGTTCCTTCTTTTCTACAGCCGAGTAGTGTTCCATTGTGTAAATGTACCACAGTTTTTTCAATCCACTTATCTACTGATGGACACTTAGGCTGCTTCAAAGTTTTGGCTATTGTGAATAATGCTGCTGTGACTATAGGGGTGTGTGTACTCTTTCAAATCAGTGTTTTGGGTTCCTTCGGATAAATTCCCAGAATTGAAATCACTGCGTCGTAGGCAGTTCCATTTTTGACTTTTTGAGCTGTCTCCATACTGTTTTCCACAGTGGCTGCACCAGTCTGCATTCCCACCAACAGGGCACTAGGGTTTCCTTCTCTCCACATCCTCGCCAGCACTTTTGTGTGTTGATTTATTGGTGGTAGCCATTCTGACAGGTGCGAGGTGGTATCTCGTTGTGGTTTTGATGGACTTTTCTCTGGTGACCTTGACTATCTTTTCCTATGTGATTGCACTTTTGACAGGGGGAGGGTTTGGGGTGGGGAGGGAAGACTGTCATATAATCGGATGAAACATCAGGCTGGGGCAGATCTCTAAAGGCTGGGACAGTTCGGGCTGACCTCCAGGAGCCAGGAAGCATGGGAAGAACCCCCTTTCTGCTCTGTGCCTGGCAGGGCCCTGGTGGCCCCACCACAGATATGATGAGAAGAAAAGTTGGGTTTCAGTGAGAAGCTAAGGACCATCTGCCAACCCATTAGAAAACACTGGAAAGTCCCACTTGCATGTGATATTGTTTTTATGAAATGACAGGTTTACTGAAAGGACATAAGAAGCCAAGAAAACCTGAGTAATGTTTACAATGTATCATAAGGGTCCAGACATGCTTAAATTCCAGCTGTATAGTGAACTAGCTGTTTCACCTGGGACAAGCATCCTATTTCCCGGGTCTGGACTTCCCAGGAGGAGTGAGTTTTCAATCAGTACAAGCCTGCCCAGCTCTGAACTGTCTTCAGAGTCTTCTAAGTTTCTTTCATTGTGTTTTGGATACATTCTAACAAGGAATGGAGGACAAGCAATTGACTTTTTCTCAATCTCACATTATCATCATATAAAATACAGCGTGGGGCAAGAGAAGGTTTAAGCTGTGAGTACGCAGTTTATGTAGAGGCACGGGAGGGGAGGCTGAAGTCAGCCTCCTGCGCTCTCGTCACGCAAGGCCTGAGTGCAAGTGCACGCCTGTGTGTGCGTGCTGGGGGTGAAGGGAGAGCCGTGTGGGCTCCACAAGGGAGTCTCCTGGGCTTTGAACAAATGTCTCCGATGGTTAACTTCATGTGCCAACTCGGAGGATGTTGTGGATGAGGTAGTCTGTGGACTTGGAGTAAGCAGATTGCTCTCCACGAAGTGAGCGGGCCGCATCCAGCCAGTAGAAGGCTGAAGCAGAACAAAAAGACCAGCGTCCCTGAGCAAGGGGAAATTCTCCAGCAGCCTAACTTTGAACTTCGTTTGCACCATTGGCTCTCCTGGGTCCCAAGCCTGCCAGCCCACCTTGCAGATTTGGGACTCACCAGCCTCTGAATTGTGTGAGCCAGTTCCTTAGAATAAATCTCTATATTTACACATACGCACACCCTGTAGGTTCTGTTTTCCCTGGAGAACCCCGACTCGTAGTGTCCCTGGTGGACTTACCTATTTCCTTCCTCTTCCCCTCTCTCTTTACTTCTTATAGTCTTCCATCTTTCTGTCCTCTCCCCAGTGTTAGTACAGGTGGGGGCCCTGGGAAACAGAGGTTAGGGCACTGGCTATTTATTAGGGGGACCAGGATTGGGATGAAGGAGAAGCGGAACTTGAAAGCTCCCCAGGGGTAACCCCAGCCAATTTCATGTCAGGCTGAGGAAGTAAAATGGTTTGTTCACGTTGGAGGGAATGCCCTCCTCCCTGTCCCCATCTCAGCCACTGAATGTGAGCAAACCCTTGGGCCAGGCAGCTCCCTGCAGCTGAGGCTGGCCTTGGGGGGCTGGAGCTGAGGGCTGTGCACTGGCAGTAACGCTCCCCCCACCCCCTGCCCGCCCATAGCCAGGGCAGCAAGGCCTCTCTTGAAGGGATGGACGGGGGTGCATTTCTCTGTCACCACACCTGTGTGAGAGTCGGCTTGTTGTCCACCGGTAGGCATAGCACCCTGTTTTAGGTACGTGACTTTCATCTAGACACCTAACAAAGTGTCTGAGAATAAAGGCTGCATTTCCCAGGCGCTCTGGGAGCCAAGTGTGACTTTTCACAGTATATCCTTAAATGGAGGAGCAGGGGCTTCTCTTCTCCCCTTTTTCCTTCCCACTGACTGGAAGATGGATACAATGGCTGGAGATCCAGCAACCACTTTGACCATCAGCTTGCCCATGGCAGAGCAGCATAGGGAAGGAGCCTGCTTGCCTAATGCCCATAGGTTATTTGCCAACCTTGCTGTGCCTGCCTCCAGACTCTTTGTACATGAGAGAGGTGATCTTCTTCCTTGTTTAGGTCATTCTTATTTGGGAATTTTCTCTTTCTTACAGCTGAATCTAATTCTGATTTATACCCTTGTATCCCTGTTTCTGTACCTTTTGCCACTGCTCCCCAGAGAAATAATAAAATCCTACATCATTTGGTGCTTTCTAGTGTTGCATCTTCGAAACAACCTTTGTCCTTGGCCTAATTTCTGCTGGTTAGGCAACTAAAAGAGTAATTTCTGGTCTCTGACATGACCAGCCTGCGGAGGGGGCAGTGTCCATATGGAGCTGAGCTTTGGCCAGTGGGACAGACTGAAAGAAAGGGCTTACACTCTGGCTTGTTGCTTATTCTCTCTTTGAATGTCTGAAATTAAACCTATCTCATTATAATGAGGATTAATTTCCTTCCACCTAAAAGCATTTGATTAGCACAAAAAACCTGTATCTCCCTGTCATATACATTTGACTCTATTGCGTGCAAACTAGTGCTGAGGTCTTTTCATGTTAAGGGTGAATTTGATCTCTTTTTGCTCTGGGTCACATTGCCACCACATTAAATGACTTGTATTGGCAATGAAGAGCTTCTTCCCAAATGCCTTTCTTTACCCTTAGTGTAAAGGTTGGGGTGGAAGAAATTTTACTTCCCTTGTACTCCAAATTTGGGGCAACCTGGGCAAAGACTGGGAGGTAGGAAGAGGAGGTGGGGAAAGAGGGAGCATTCAGAAGGAGCAGCAGGGTGGGTGCATGCCCGCGACCCACGGGACAGACAAATTCACGGTCTGTGCCTCCGGCCCTTCCCGCCCCCACCCCTTGCCTTGAGTGCGGGCAGGCCCTGTGTCTCGCTTCTGACCAAACAGGACACAGCGAACAGAATCGGACTGCAATTCCGTGTAAGCGGCCACACCGTGGACAGTTGTGATTCCCACCGTGAGAGGTGCCCCCTCCCTCGCTGCCTTGGGAGAAGAAGGCTGCCATTGTTGTGAGCTCTCTGTGCAGAATGCGGCATGGCAACTTGTTCAGGGCAGCCTCTGGCTACCAGCCAGCCGGAAGCTGAAGTTCTCAAACCTGCCACGGCAAGGAATTGAATGCTGCCAGCAACCTGAACGAGCTAGAAGTGGAGTCTTCTGCACGCGAGCCTCGATGAGGTTGCAACCCCAACCAACACTTTGATTGCAGCCTTTGAGACATTAGCAAGAAGACCCAGCCAAGTTGTTCCCGGGCCCCTGACGCAGAGGAACTGCGAGAAAATGAATGTGTGTTGTCTTAAGCTAGTAAATTTGTGGTAATATTGTTACACCGCAATAGATAATTAATATATCTATAATTAGTTTGGCCTCAGAAAGGAAAAGAAAATGCATATGCCTTTGAGGAAGATTTTTCAGAGCGAGATAATTATACCCTGGAAGACTAGGGATGCAAACACAGCAGATAAGGATGAAGGTTTGCTTTTATACTGTGCTGAATATTTTTAAGTGGAAGGAGGCTGGGCCGCTGGAAGAAGGTCGGAAGTTCGACAGCCCAGGTACAAAATAGCTAGAACCCCAAAGGACATTAACTGTGGGAATTAGCGAGGAAAATGCTGTATAGAGGTTTGTGACTGCAAAATGGGATTGCTCTCTTTTAGGGTAAGGATTCAAGTGAAGGCAAAAAAACCTAAACAAAACCATATTTTATAAAAATGTCCAGCACCGGGGCTTCGGTTACGGTGCTGGAGAAGGTGGAGATGGTGGCTGGGGAGAGTTCCGGCCTCAGACTGTCTGGCAGGTGAGAGAGGCACTGCTGAGAAATGGCGTTGCCAGGGGCAGGGCGGTGCGGACCCACAGTCTGGTCCCATGGGCTCTACGTCGGAAGGCCTGGCTCGGAGTCCCAGGCCCGTTTTCGTTACCTGTCTCACGTTGGCCAAGTGACTCATCTCTTCAGGCCTTAGTTTTCGCATCCGTAAAGTGGGGCTAGTTATAGGACTGGCCTCATGGGATTACTGAGCTGGGTCCGTGAAGCAAGTCCCCAGCCTGGAACATAATAAAGGCCCGACCAATGACAGCTTTGAAAGAATAGTGACGGGATGAGGAGTCATGAGATTCGGTCAAGGTCAGGCCTTCCGAAGTATTTGCGGTGATCAAAAACAAATTGCATTACCTCTTTGAATGGAGGTGGCCTATCAAGCTGTCACGATTACTCCAGCCAAGGATTTTCTTTCTTGGCTGCACATTCAAACTGTAGGGGAGATTTAAAGCATATTGATGCTTGGGCTCCACTCCTAGGGATTCTGACTTCGTTGGTTTGAGCATCAGGATTTGAACCCCCGCCTCCGCCGCCTGCCCCAATGGGATGCTAATGTGTAGCCAAGAGGAGAATCGCTGCCTTGTCCCTTCAGCCATTTCTTCATGGTAGCCCTCGATGGTTTCACGGGTAGGGGTTTCGTGTACCCGGCCAGATGGCAAGGTCCTGTGGACTCACCTTTGTGTTATCGTTCATTGCCTGGCAAAGTAAGAGGCACAGGGGATGGGAGTTGAAAGATTTGGTTTCTGGATCTGGTTTTTCCTCCTGAGATGGAGGTTGTACTGTGTCCAGACACTATTCCAAGCACTTTGCATGCATTAGTCTATTTATTTTATCAGCCTGCTGAGATGGGTTGAGCAGCCTGCTCTGTTCTTAGCCTCAGAGCTCATACCAGCACAGAGGAGTTAGTGACCTGCCCAAGCCCACGCTGCTGAGCATGTTGATGTGAGCGCAGGAAGCTGAGGGCCCACCGTGAACGCAGGAACTGACCTCAGGCCTGAATGGGCACAGCAGGACAAGGGGGCGGGCACAGGAAATCATGGCCTAGGAGGGTGGCTCTGCTCGAAAAGGTGACCGGGCTGAAAAGAAAACGTTCTGCCGGCCACTGTCCACCCCTGTGCGCTTTTGGCCTTCTGTTTAGCCACAGGAATCAGTTCCATTTACTAGAGCTGGTTTAGCCCAGGATGTAGAAAGGAGAGTTTCCCTGCATAAAAAAAAAAAATTATCGGGAATTTGGGGGAATAGGGCCTCATAGCAAGAGAAAAAATGAACAACTCTTTTGAGTGAATGTGACCCTAAAAGTAAACAGTAATTCTACGTCGCTGGAGTTTCCCACAGCTGCTGGATTGGAGTCGGATGTTCAATTTTCCGTTGACACCTGCGATTCCGTGTGGTGATGCCCTTCGTTAATGCTAAGCTAGCCATCACATTTCACTCCCAGTCTTCTGTTAGCGGTGCTTTGAGGGAATGAAGGACTCCGGACGGCGTTGATCGGGTGGAAAAACGGTGAGGACGATGGGGTTGGAGGTTGCCGGAGATAGTGCCAGGAGTGGAGTGGAATGGGCTGGGGGAAGCAAGAGAGCTGGTGGGGGCACCCGGGCTCCTCGGGAGTCCTCGGGTCCCTTGGGTGGACGCCAGGCTGGAAGGAGTCTCCTTCAGCCTAGTAACAGAGCGAAGGCCCCAGAGTGGGAGGGGTGGGGGCAGCCAGGAGGCTGACGTGTGGGCTGCAAGGTAACGTAAGAGGTCGAGATGGAAGAAGGCACGCTCTGTGGCCCCCCAGTGAAGACCCCCCCATCCACGTCCACGTAGGGTTTGAGGAAAAGGAGCGCAAAGGTGAGGCAGAGTAACTCCTTCCCCTGGGCGGGGGAGGGAGCCGCAGCCCCACCCCAGATGTTGCCCGGGGCCTGCGTGTCCTAGGGAAAGGAGGCCTCAGTTCTAGGTAAACAGACCCCAAGTGTGTGCAGAGTCCTGCCTTCCGGTTCCGCTGCAGGGAGAAAGGCTGGTGTACGTGTCCTGGAGGGGCCCTGGGTGCAGGACTTCTTAAAGCCCCTCTGGGGACAAATTGTAGCCAAGGTTGGGGGCCACCGTGGTGCGGACCGGGGGACAGGAGGGAGAGGCACAGGCACAGAAAGGGATCTGCTTGAAGCTTAAAGGTTGTGTGTTTCTACATTTCTTAGTTTTAAGCTCATTCGTGGTGGTCGCACCGCATTAAGTCACGTTGTGACGTCAACATTAGGTATTTTAAGTGTGAGTAGATACTTAGAATAACGAGTGGAGCTTTCCTTGCATAAAATCCTGGCAGGAAGTTTCCCAGGGAGAAGCCCCGCAAACATTGGCTGTCAGCTGCTAGAAGCTGCCTTGGGTCCCCTGGCCGGAGACATGGAGGCTGAACACCCACCGTGTGACCGGCTCAGGAACCCGGGAGGCGCCAGCTCTCCCCAGACAGCCCTGTCTAACGCTGGGCATCCTCTGCTTTAAGAGCAGGGTGAACTTTAGAATTTATCTAGCGGAACTTCTGATGTTGGTAGACATTTTTAAAAAATTAAGACTGAGAAGTGATGTGCCTGGCCCAGAAAACCCATCCTCTGTGCATAAAGCCAAGACAAGAGCAGAGTCTTTGAATACCCAGCCCATTGCTTTCCCCTTAAACCTCCCGGCCCTTCGGATGCAAAAGTTAACATGCGGCTGCCCTTTGCAGAAGTGATCTGACTTAAATTCACACTCAAGTGTACATGACTCATGGAAAAGTATTTTCTTTTCAGTGGGTTATGCTAACTTGGTGATATGTGTGAAATTTAGGAACCTGAACATGAAAAGAGAGAGGAAGGTATCCAGACTGATGGGAGAAGTCTAAAGAAGGGGACTGGGTCGGGGGAGGAGGGCAGAAAGAGTCAATTTCACAGCTGAGACCAGCACTGGGTCCCCAGAGCTGGACACGGGGTGCACCTGTCCAGGACACTGTCGGGGGTGGGGAGAAGAATGGCTTTGTGTTGCATGTGTTTATTGGTGGACACATTTTAAGTCAACAAGTGCCAAAACCACCCTCCCACCCAGAGCTCAAAGGGAGCCCCTGAGGACAGGCCCCAAGTGACTCAATCCATTGCTAAGAATCACTCGCATTAGGGCTATTTCTGCTTCATCCAAAAGGTTTTCAGTTACCTTCAGAGTCAACAGGAAATTAATCAGCGAGTGGAAAATGGGAAGAAGATCTGCATCTTGCTGCAGGAGTCATTAAAATAAAAGCAGATTTGGCCACATGGCAAGGTGCTTTTGCAAAGCTGTTTTATCTCTCTGTACCCTCTCAGTGAGTTGAAGATTCCAGAAGTGAAAGCCCGAGGAACACAGACTCCTCGGAGGATGGGGCACACACTGTCCCTGGGCCCGCACCCCTCCGCGCTGCACACCAGCCTGGTCACCGTCCAAAGAGCTTTTCCTTTGCTCTCTCCAAAAGCCCCTGGAAACCCGACCGCACCGCGGCCCGGTCTATTTAAAACTTCCTGAACTCATCTGAGGCCATGTCTCTGTCCTGCGTTGTTGGACTTGCCTCTCCCCTCTGAGCTCCTGGGGGAAAGAGGGTTTTTTTTTCCTCTTTTTGTTTTGGAATGATTTTGTTTATTATTGTAAGCCTGGGTGGAGAATGTACTTCCTTGCTTATCGCGTGATTATGTAGAAATATTAAATAATAATAATAATACCTGGATGCGGTAGAGACCATAAAACCTGGCCTATCGTATAACCTTTGCTCGGCCGTGCTGAACATCTAGGGAAGCAGCTTCTCTCAGTCTTCCTTGTTATGGAAACTGGAAACCTAGAGACCCTAAATTCCAGAACTGATCTGTGGAAAGGTGGCAAGAAAAATGTTCTCATTCTCTTCCACTGACTTTCGACCTACTGACCTTCAAGAGTTCCCTTTCTCCCCTGCCCCAAAGTGGTTATGAAGAGAGTGGAGAAGGAGTCAAATGCATTTCGTAGGGAGTCTTCATTAAGACCCTTGGGTTTGCCAATAACTGAAAGCATAATTCCAGTTGGCATAGCAAGTGGGAAGTTTAGCGGAGAACCGCTGGGTGTTTTGCAGAACCCACAGGCTTGCCAGGAAACTCAGCCTTGATCTTTCGCTCGCTCTCTCTCTGCCTATCATCTTTGTTTCCTGGACCCTAGTAAACGTGCGTTTCAAAAAGCAGGGACTTTGCCTGGTTTGTTTCCAGCAGGATCCCACGCCTAGAACAGTATCCAGCATCTAGCTGTTGCTCAGTCAGCGTTTGCTTCTGTATGTCTACTCGGAACAGCTTCCGGTGCTGCTCTGTGTGCCTGTCGGAAGGCAGCCACCCCGCAACCCCCAGAGTTCCACCTTGGAAGTTCAGGTGGATGCTCAGGGCATCTCTTCCACCACCCTTTACAGATACAACAGTTGTCATCAGCGGGGACATCCTTTTTGAGGGACACATGTTACCTGCTGGGGTAGATGGGCAAAAGACCCAAAACTTATCAGCTGGTTACTCTGAACCCAGGAAGACTGGATTGGTAACCTGTAGCTGTCCCCAAGCTAATGGCCTATTTATTATTATAAATTTCTTTGCCCCTCTGTATCTTATCTGTTGCAGGCTGAATTCTCTCTGTCTTTCTCTCCATTTAAGTCAAGTATTTAACAAGCATCTAGAGAGCACTGACTGCTTGCAAGGACCTGCACCAGTTGTTGGAAGTACTAGCTGTTGGAATGACAGATAAAGGACCAGATTTCTACCTCCAGCAAATTCCGAGTGGAGCAAGAATAGAGAGCTGGGCAAACACGTAGTGTAACCTAAGACGGGAGCTGTGACAAAGGCATAGATAAGGACCTTCGGAGGTAGGTACTCCCTGGGAGGCGACAAGAGGTTTGCAGGGAGGGAGCTCTGGGAATGCTGCCTGCCAAAGGGGTGCCTGAGACGAGTCTGCAAGGATGAGTCGCAATCAGCCAGATGCAGAGGGTGGGAGAGGTGGGGAGGCCGGGCCGTGGCTTTGCACCTGCAGAGCTGTGAGCCCCACACAATGGGTTGTGCAGGGCAGGGCTGGTGCAAAGTGCACGAGCGCCAGGGCACTCGGACAGATGGAGAGGCACAGGTTTGCGTGGGCTGTGACAGTGGGCTGTGGCTGTGTAACAAACCACCCCGAAAGCCAGGGATTGGACAATAAGTTTTTATTCATGTTCGTAAGTCAACAGATCAGCTGGGAAGTTCGGCTGCACTGGCCCAGCCCCATCCAATCGTGACTGGGCTTGCTCACGTGTAAGGAAGGGGTCAGGTGGCAGGCAGACTGGGCCGAGCTCGGCCGGCCTCACTCACATGCTGGCGGTTCCCTGGCTGTCGGCTGGGTGTCAAGGTCGAGTTTCTTTTCATGCATCAGGATAGCCTGGGTTCGTTTGTATGCTGGGGGCAGAAAGGAAGTGGAAACACATGTGTCCACCTAAGACCTGGGTTTGGAACTGGCATGCAGTCATATCTGCCCCACGTTATGATGGGAAGTCACCGGTCCACTTCATTCAAGGGACAGGGTTGTGTCTCAGTGGGAGATGCTGCAAGGTCTTGTTGCGAAGTGTGTATGCATAGGCGAGGGTACGTCGTTAAAGCCATTTCTGCAATCAGTTCAGCTCAGGAACTCCGATGATTGGAATTTCTCTTGACAAAGATGGGGAAATAGCCAAAGGAGATCTTATTATTAAAACTATGCTTTAATGATTAAAATTTATTATAAAATTATATTAAAATATTTTATTTATTATATACTGTAAAAAATATTTATGAATCAAAAATTATTTTTAATTCATGTGTGCAGCATTAAAGCATGTTTTCCCTTAAAAGGGGATGTCAGATGAGGCTGGGGTCTCCTGCCAACAATATCCTTGTCCAGTAGGATGGTGCGGGTGACATTTCCCTGGACACCGGCCTCCAGATCCCCTCCAGTTGGCATGGACCATTCCTCAGCATCCTTTGCCTCTAGTGGTCCAGCTAATTACGGAGTCACATGAATCTCTTTGCCCCCAGGCCACAGTCTCTGTCTTCCCACTCGTATAGCGCAAGAAGTTTTGTCAGCCGCCTCGTGACATCCACACCCACCATGTCTACAACATTCCTTACTGATTCTTGGTCTAGTAAACCTGTCAGGAGAGGGAATGATGTAGGTCCAGTCTGGGCTCTCTGAATCTCCTTTAATAACCTGCTCTAGAAGGAGGCTCAAGGTCCTTACTGAGGTGACCAGTGTACTTTTGGGAGCATCCCTATTGATGTAGTTTTCGAAATTTGGGATTCAATTCCCCTCTCAGGGCCAGGCTTCCTTACACACGACGAGCAGGGGTTCCATCACCTTGGCCCCCGGTTCTCCCAGCTCCCTGGGATGCGCTCCCCAGGGCCCAGCTGCTTGGTCTCATTTAGATTTTCCAGGTACACACGCCAGCTCCTCCCTCGGTTGGATCTTCAGTTCTCAGGCCAGTGAGCTTCAGTCCTGCAGCGTGACACAGGGGAAAGAAAAAGAAAGACAGGGACATATGGGGAGAAGGGGAGGAAAGTTTAAAGATGAGGAAAGAAGGCACAGATCAGTTATGCAACTTGTCTAAGGCCACACAGCCACCAGGAATCAGTGCCAGAATCTATTCCCACCCATTCTATCTGACTTCACAGCCAAGGCTTTATCCACCATGTGATGATGACTCATTCCATCTTTTAATGGATATTCTTTTAAAATTTGGGGTCACCAGGGAGCATCTGAGGCAGACATTTAACCTCCTGTGGCCACCCCTCCCAGGCCTGGGTCATCAGTGTTGGGTGGGATTCTAATCAGAATGTCTTAACGGGAGCCTGTACCATTCTGTGTTTTCCCTGAACTCTGAGACTCCACCCCACTGATGTTGAAAGCTCACGTGTGACTGAACTGGTGCTATCCCTCCACCCTTTCCCAAAATTTAAGCTGCTATTTACTGTCTGCTTGTTCTTTTCTTCTTAGTTGGTTACAACCGCTCAAGATTCAGGGTGGAGCAACGGTCCCCCGTGTCGCTTCTTCACCCTCCCGGGAGATGAGGTGGCCGTGCCGCCATGTGAAGAGTGTTGTGTATGTTCTTAGCTGAACTCAGCCCCGTCTTAGCCGTGTCGTAAACTGCTCTGAGTCCTGCGTTCTGCTGGTTACTTGGGGTTTTGTTTGTTTGTTCATCGTTAGCCACAACTGAACTTCAAGTCTGGGAATAGTTTCCAAGTTTCTGGAACTAGTCAGTGGCTCCCCATCTTTCTGGTGTGGCTGTAGATCAATTCTGAGGAGAAGTTCAACCTCAGAACCTCTTGGATTCTCCCGTCTATTCAGTTAATGACTGTTCTCTCTTCAAAATATCTCCGACATCCTATTTTCATAACTATTTTTACCATGATAAGTAAAGCAAGTTCAGGCTTTTGAAACTTCTTAACCTGCAGAATGGCCATGAATCCTGGATGGACCCGCTGCCATGTGGATTTTCTCGCCTGTGCTAATCCCATCTGGAATGGCACACCTCAAGCAGGTACATGAAGTCTATTCCCCTTTCAGTGGCTTAGAACGGGCACGTGGCCTGATTCTGTGAGGGGATGTCCACCATGCACCTTCTGGGAAAGGTATTCTTGCTCCCATAGAACACAGAAGAGTTGCGGTCTTTGTCTCCTTGGGATGTGACCGTGGGATCTCCGGGTACTGTGTGTGTGTGTGTGTGTGTGTGTGTGTGTGTGTGTGTGTGTGACGTGGAGCCCACCCTTCCTACACAGTTCTTGTTAGGTGTTGTGTCAGCTGTCCACACTGTAAACTACGAACTTCTCAACAGGTACACCAGCCTCTCTGCCTATAAACTTCCCACTTTCCATTTCACTCATGTCAGATTGCCACCCTAAAACGTAAAACACCTTTTATGGCTTCAGTCCTCTCTTCAAGCGGCCTTCCGTGAAGGCGAGTGAGAATCAGAGGCCAAGATTAGATGCATCTGTACAATTCTGGACCTTTGTTACTCCCCATGCTTATGTTTTTTACATTACTCCATGCTTGCTTATTTCCATTCATGGAACAGACATTTATGGCGCATGCGTGGTCAGGTGCTGTGCTCCACCCCGGAGGTGCAAACAGGATGATGGAGGCTCGGTCTCTGCCCTCAGGAATCTACAGTCTGATAGCAGAGTGTGGCGGGCACTCAGTAGATCCCCTGCTCCTTTCTTCTTCATGGGCCCCCACCTTTGTTCAGACAGTGATGTGTCCGGCCAGAGGAGATGATCTGTAGTGCATGCGAATGGAACATAAGGGGAAGTCTGCTGGGGATTCAGGGATGGATTTCCCCCCAATAAAAGGCATGAGCCAACTACCTATGTCCCCTGGGAAACGAAATCTCAGACAGCGGGCTGGGGTGAAAGCCAGCGAGGAGCAGCGAGGCCCCCAGGGCTTGCTGCTGGGAGGAAGGGGAGCCTGGGCCAATGCGAGTGGGTCTGCAGCTGAGAGGCTGAGGTCCGATTTTCAGGCTACCAGGCTCAAGGCATTCGCCAGCCCCAATCCCTGCTACTCACTGCACTCTGGTCGTTGGCAACATAAAACTCATCCTAAGTCCTTGAATGTGCCGCTGCCTGCCTCCCAGCCTCCACGCATGCTCTGTGCTCAGCCTAGAAGGCTCTGAGCCATGTTTGCTGAATTTCAGTTTCTTCCCCCAAACCTGGCAGGACGTTGTCTTTCCTGGAAAGCTTTCCTGACAGACACATCTCTACCCACTCCAGTAACATTGATTTCTCCTTTTCTGTAGAAACCGATGTCCTGAAAATGATCATTTTGATAATGGTAAACATTTATTGAGTGTTTCCATGTACCCAGGATTGTTAAATGCTTTATACTAATTACTGTATTTAAGCCCTATGACAATCCTAAGGAGTAGATACCATTATTAACCTCATTTTACCGATGAGAAATGTAAGTAATTTGTTCAGTAGCTGGTACGTGGCGTATATGAAGTTTAAACCCAGCTCTGTCTGGCATCAAAGTTGGCTATATTTACCACTTACTGTATCGCTTTTTGCCAACTACTGGTTTGCAGAATGTAAGTGCTATGAAGGCAGTGAGAAATTCTTGTTTTTCCTCAATTCCCAAAGCCTAGGAAAGGATCTGGTGCATACCACATACTCCAGCAGTGATTGTTGAATGAACAAATAAATGATTGACTCAAACACTCAAATATGCCCATTGTCTCTAGGGTGAAGCCTATCATTCAAGGCTTCCTACTAATCGTATATCCTACGTTCCCCTAAATGGACCCTGCTGTGCATAGGAACCACTATCTACAGAACGCACTTGGCATTGTCCGACTTCTGGTCTCTTCATGCTGTTCTCCTCGTCATGAATTACACCTGCTCTCTTTGTATCCTTCCCGAGTCAATCTCATTTGAGTAAGTGATCTCTCTCTCTTCACATCAAAATGCCCATATTCAGAATTACTAATTTGGCATGTACATATTATCATACAGGATATGTGTTTCGGGTAGGTGCTCAAACATGTGTTCCAGATTGTCAAGTTGCCTGTCATCTCTGAGTCCTGTGTGGTACCCATGGCCATGCTAGGCAAGTGGGTGGCAATTCGTGAATGTCTGCAAGATGAATGGGTGAGTGCAGGGTTCTTGGGAGGTCCTCTGTCCTCCCAGTCCCTCTACTCAGGTAACTGAGGTTCAAATCTGACTACCAAGCCTCTATTCTTTTGGCCTCCTCTGAGTTTATCTTCTTATTCTCATTCTCAGTTCTCATCATTCTCATTCATCTCATTCGCCCACGCTGATAGCCGTGTTTTCCTCTTGGGTCTTCGGGAGTTAATGGTAGAACCATGTGCCCCTCCCAGGGAAGACATCAAGGGCTTCCAACTTTGAGCCAGGCAGGCCCTGAAAGTCATGTCCAGAACCAGCAGGCAGAGGACAGATTCACGTGGGCACTCAGAGGGTCTCCTCAGCCACTCTTACAGAGATGTCAGTTTTCATCCACGATCGGACGAAGGGAAAAATATACTCAGTTCAGGCACTGTCTACAGATTTGTGAACAGTTAGTGCAGCAAACAGCCATGTCTGGCTTGTTATTTCTGGTCCCCTCCTATAGCTACATTATTCAAAGCAATTTTCCTTTGACCTGCTTAGTGCTAGCCTAGCTAAAAGGTGTTTTAAACACAAACCACTATTATTGACCTTGGAAGTAAAAGTGTCAACTCTTGCACATTCTATCAGTTTCCCAGGGAGTTTGGAAACTCCCTTGGGGCTTAGAGTAAACTGCGTGTTACCGATCTAGACTTTCATAGGTTTTATCAGAAGTCCCACCGTCAAAGGCCAGGCCTGCATGACAAAAACGTTGTCAATTCCAAGCCCTGGATCTGAAGCCATCATCCCTGGGAGGCCTTTAATGTCGTTCAGACACCCATTGGCAATACCAAACATCAGTTTCCTGTGAGATCAACGTTCCTTCCTCGAATCAGTTTCTCTTTTAACTTAACTCACCAATTTTGGATTAATTATCTTTCTGTTTAAGTGCATGTGTTTTATGTAAACCCTTTTCCCTTTGAAGACCCAGGGAAGGGCTTGCTCCTCGTTTCCCTCAAGTTAACCCCTGTCTCAGTCCCCACAGTCTGTGTGGACCCCGGGGCGAGGAACGCACGGGGCCCTGCAGAGCACTTGCCCTGTAAGCCCAGTCGCTGTGTGCGGTGAGCTGGGGGATCTGGACCCAGCTACAATCCATTTAAGATCTGCACCGTAAGAAACGTCCAAACCTGTAAGAATTTTTACGAGTTTCTTCGAGCCAAACTGGCAATTGCTGGAGAGTAAAACTCAACAAATTGAGAACATGCTCCAGAGAATGGCAGTTTTGCACCTTATTTTATAGATCACAGTCTCCGGAGGAGATGCGGGCGGGGGGTGGGCTTACAGGAAATTCATCAGTGATTGATTACAGAGGCAGGAGAAAGCAAAATGGGGAAAAAAGTCTCTGGAATTGGATAAAAAGTGAAACAAATAGACACATACTTGTTTTACATTGGTGTGTATAGGATATTTGACAGTTAACAATTAACGTGACAGCGATAGCAATGAGGGGATTTATGGTCTCTGCTCTGGTGGGCGATGGTGCTTTGAGGGGGGAGGGGGGGGGAAGGAAATTACTTTGGTATTCCAAAAGTGTGTTACCAGGTACGTTATGGTAGATGCAAAGGAAGAGGATCAGCTCAATTAAGGAGAAGACTGACCTTCCTTGGGGAAGAACACTGGCCTAGGACGTGACTGCCCACCACGACCCGCTTTTAGTTAGAAAGTTTTAATTTCAGACCATCTTGTGGTAAACTTAGTCTCTGAGTCTGGGAGGCCGCCACGCAGGCCTCTCCTGGGCTCGTCGGGTTTAGCATGTGGTCCGTTGTTTGTCCACAGAGTCCATTTTGGAGGGAAATATGATTATTGGCTGAGGCTGGGCCAGAGACGAGCAGTGCTCCCCCACTGATTCTGCAGAGAGGAGCGTCCCTGTCCTTCACATGCACCCGCAGCATCCTGGCCTCTGTGTGCGTCGAGGGACCCTTACCGTCCCCAGCCCCAGTCACAGCCCCGGCCCTGTCACTCAGTCAGCCCCGGCAGTCTCAAACTCTGCCCTGTGGTCAGGCGAATCAGCTGCTCCACAAATGATTTTCAGTCCAGCCTCACATCTTATCAACTTTCCAACAAGCCCCATGAGGCTCAGCCCTGCAGCCCATGAGTCAGTGGCTCAGCTATGCTGTAAAACGTGGGGCCGTGTGGGCTTCTCTCTAACCAGCAGACCACATGGGCCCCTTCTGCAATAGGATCGGCCAGTCTGCAGAGAAATGGAATTAAACTATTAGCAAGTGGTTTCTGACTCTTGCAGAAACACCAGCAACAATAGCCACTTTTACATAATGTTTAAAGAGAGCTGTTTGTTTTGGCAGCCTTCACCATATTACACATTCCTGTCACTTAATTGTCCTTGCAAAGATAAACAAAGACCTTCTGGAGCAGAGCTGGAGCTGCAGTGCCGAGCTCAGCCAACTGAATGTTTGTGAGACCGAGGAGGACCCGGGGCTGGGCCCCACGCAGCCAGCCGTACCCTGAAATGACACCATTTTCTCTGCACATGGCCCGCTTCCTGCACCTCTGGAATCCTCCCCTCCTGCCTTCAATTCGGAAAGAAGGTTTAAAAATACGCTCTAACTCTTGATCTCATTATTATCAAACTGCTTCCTCTGACCTTCAGAGTGGTTTGGCAAGTTCAAAGCTCACTCACACAAGGCATGGTGTCCAGTTTTTTTCTTGCACTTGAAATATATCACATCATTAGAATGGTGTTGATGAGGAGAGTGAAGAAATATCTTAGTGGACATTGCTGAAGGATCCCCGGAGGCTAAGACTGCAGAACATGCACCAGAGTGTGGGTTTCTCTCTCAATAAAGGCAAGAGTGAACACAGAACACAGCTGTTTATACACATTCTTTCCCTTCACCTTTCCTGTGCAGTTTCTGGCTGCAGAGCCAGGGCAGACACCAGCGAGATGGAGGGTCCGTTCCTACGCACACTGGTGTACAGTGTAGCTGGGTGATGAGGTCACGCCGTCGCTAGAGATGGCGAAGACCTTTTAAATGTCTCCAACGTCTCTGGGGGCAGAGGCATTGTATAGTGGCTTTCCTGAGGCTTTGGGAACATTGAAAATTTAAAACCCGTTATTTTTTTTAAAATTGTTGTTCAAGTACAGTGGTCTCCATTTCCCCGCCACCAGTTTTCCCCGCCCCATCCACCCCTACCTCCCACCCTCAATCCTTGCCCCCTTTGGCTTTGTCCATGGTCCTTTATACGTGTTCCTTGACGGCCCTTCCTCTGCTTTCCCCTGTTATTCCCTTCTGCCCCCACCCCCCGGTTGCTGTCGGTTTGTTCCTTATTTCATTGACTCTGGTTATATTTTGCTTCGTTTGTTTTGTTGATTAGGTTCCTCTCATAGGTGAGATATGGTATTTGTTTTTCACTGTCTGATTTATTTCTGGAGCGAGTTATGCTAAGTGAAATAAAGTCAGTTTCTGAAGGTCACGTTTAAGGGTCAAATGAGAGTAAGAGTGACATCCATTTCGGCCACACCTTCTGCTTCTGGAGAAATGTTTGTTTTGTTCTGTGTGTTCTACCAAGAAAGCCATGAACTGTGGAGAAACTGCTGCGCACAATGGGTGTGCGAGGCGTGGCAGTGGGACCTGGAACTCCTGTCTCCAGCCCTCAGCTGCTGATTCTTCTGCTGAAGACGTGTCAGAAGAGAAGGCAAGGGGACTGGTTATGTCAAATTATACTTTATCCTTTGAATTGTTAGTAAACATACATGGAGCCCTCGGTCCAGAAGAAAAGGCATTTTGTGGGTCTTATCGGCTGACTGAAGGAAAGTAAGCGTGCTGTAGGTAAGATGCCCAGGACCTGAGAGACAAACCAATCGCTGCCTTCGAGCACGCTCCTTTCCGTCCGGAGCATCACTCTTTGCCTGGTGCACCCTCCTTCCCACACAAGCCTCAGATTAGATGTCGCCTCCTTGAAGAAGCCAGGCTGGTCCCCTCAAATTCATACCCACTCCTCTGTGATCTCGTCGCCTCTCCCTGTCTCGTACTACTGGTTTCAATGTGTGTGTGTTTGAAATCGCCCTGCCCGGCACTGCCCAGCATTGACCGAAGCGCTTTCTGAGTAAAGACACTGTCCACTTAACATGTTTATGCCTAGACCCTGGCCTGCCGTGGGCCTACATCGAATATTTGTTAAAAGAGAAGAATAAAATGATCTCTCTTCATGAAAGAAGGCAACAAAGGAAAGGTTTTAACAGTGTAGCTGAGAGAGAGGGTGTATTAGTTTCCTGTGGCTGCTGTAACAAATGACCACACACGGGTGGCTTAGAACAACAGAAATATATTCTCTCCAGTCCTGGGGGTTAGGAGTCTGAAATGAGTTTCTCCAGGTAGAAACCTAGGGGTGAGCGCAGTCGTGCTTCCGAACCCGGTCCTTGCTTTGCCCAGCTTCTGACGACTCCCAGCATTCCTTGGCTTGTGGCTGTATCACCTGAATCTTCCAGGCGAGCGTCTCCAAATCCCTCTCCGCTCCGTCTTCACATTGCTCCCCCCTCCCTGCGAGTGTCAGATCTGCCTCTGCTCCCCTCTGAAGGACACCTGTGATCACACTGACCACCCCCACCCAGGTCATCCAGGGTAACCTTCCCATCTGAAGATTCTTAACTTAATCACGTTTGCCAAGACTTTGCCACATAAAATAACATTCACAGGTTCCGAAGATTAGGGCATGAACATCTTCTGGTGGGGTCGGGGGGAGCATTGTTCCGTCTGCCACAGAAAGCTTAGAGGGAACTTTTTGATGATAAAGGCATTATCCTCATAAAAGTAATTTGGTAAAGAGTAGTATGACTGACAGAATGAGCGAAATCCTTGAAAATGAGGACATTGATAAAGAGGAAATAAAAGAGAAGTTACTATTAAAAAGGAAGAAAGATATTCAGTTTGGCAATCTAGGGAGACATGCTTCATAGCCTGATAGTTAAGAGCACAGCTAGGACCTAAGTGCCTGGCTAGAATCTGGTTCCACCATTTACTGGCTGTGTGACCTAGAGTAAGTTACTTACCTTCTCTGTGCCTTATAGTCCTGATCAATAAAACGGGACTAATAGTAGTACCTCTTCATAGGGTTGTGGCAAATTATTATAAGACTGAATGTATTTAGAGCATGTGGAAGTGTTTGCTATTATTATTCTATTATTTTAAGGAAACCAGAAATCTACAAGAAGAAATAAGAATTTAGAACAAAATAGAAAAGAGCAGTGTGTGGAAGAGATACTTGAGAAGAAACAGAAACGTTAAAATGACTGACCAAGAAGAGAGTTTAAAAAAAAAAGCAGCATAAATGATGTAAGATGAAAGATATTTTTAAAAAGCAAGTTAAAAACATTTGCAACCACAAATTTGAGAGGGAAATAGGGTAAACATGTTGCATATCAGAAGAAAGATGAAGACTGTAATTGAGGACATCCGGAAAATTGCAGAAAAGGCAGAAAAGAGTGTTCCAAGACTAACAGCTCTTCTTTCCTTTATGTGTGGTTTCCTTTACATGTGGTTGGTAGTGATTTTTTCAGATATTCTATGTCTTTGCTGATTTTTCTGTCCAGTTATTCTATTAATTGCTGAGAGGAGATTGGTAACATCTCTGAGGTTGTGGAATTGTCCACGTCTCCCTTTAACTCTCTTTCTACCTCCTGCATTTTGAATCTCTCTTATTAGTTACGTACATATTTATGATCGTTATCCTTCCTCATGTACTTTTTTATTAACATGAAATATCCCTCTTCATCTGTGGTAATACTTTTTGTTTTGCCTGTTAGCTTCCTAGGATCGCCATACCAATGTATTACAAACTTGGTGGCTTAAAACAAACGAGACTTATTTCTCTTGGTTCCAGAGGCCAGAGGTCCAAAACCAAGGTGTTGGCAGGGCCTTCCTCCCTCTCAGAGCCCCAGGGAAGGACCCTTCCTTGCCTCTCCCAGCCTCTCTTGGTTGCCTGCCGCGCTTGGCGTTCCTTGGCTTGAGGATGTATCCGTCCCGTCTCTGCCCGTGTCCTCACATAGCCTGCTTCTCCCTGTGTGTCCCTGTGCACGAATTTCCCTCGTCTCCTAAGGGCACTCATCGTTGGATTCGGGTCTCTCCTAATCCTCAGAGACCTCCTTAATGACATTAGCAAAGACCCAATTTCCCAAAAAGGTCCCATTCACAGGTACTGGGTTTAGGACTTCAGCATTACTATTTCCCAGCTATTTATTTTTGCCATTTCTGTTGCTCTTTATTCTTTTCTGAAGATCCAAGTTGTCATCTAGAATCTTTTTTCTTCAGCCTAAGAAACCTCCCTTAGAATTTCTCAGAGTCTGGGTCGGCTGGAAATGAAGTCTCATAGTTTTCTTTTATTCAGGATTGTTTTTATTTTGCCTTTATCTTTGAAGGGTATTTTTGCTGGATAAAATGTTTGCTTTTTCTTTCAGTGCTTTAAAGACATTTTTTCACTCCTTTCTGGCTGTCATGGTTTCTGATGAGAATTCACTTCTCAATTCCATTCTGTTCCCCTGTATGTAATGCGATATTTTTCTTTTGCTCTTTCTAAGGGTTTTTATTTATCTTTGGTTCAACAGTTTAATGTATTTCAATGTTAGTGTCTTCATGTTATTCTAACTAGTGTTGACAAGGCATCTTGAATCTGTAAATTTGTTTTTCAACAAAATTGGGAAATTTTGGCCACTATTACTTCAAATATTTTCCTTCTCCATTCTTTCTCTTTTCTCATGACATTGTGTGTTGAATGATTTGATACTATCTGAGAGATCCCTTGTTTGTTTTTTTTAACCTTTTTTCTTCCTGTTTATTTAATTTATTTTCAAGTTCATTTATTGTTTTTGTTTAGTAGCTCCATTTGGTTAGGTTCACCATGCAATTTAAAAATTTTATTTATTTTTTAAATATATTTTATTGATTATGCTATTACAGTTGTCCCATTTCCCCCCCATCATTCCCCCCACCCTGCACACCCTCTCCCACCCACATTCCCCCCTTTAGTTCATGTCCATGTGTCATAAGTTCTTTAGCTTCTACATTTCCCACACTATTCTTGCCCTCCCCCTGTCTATTTTCTACCCACCATCTATGCTACTCATTCTCTGTACCTTTTCCCCTTCTCTCCTCCTCCCACTCCCCTGTTGCTAACTCTCCATATGATCTCCATTTCTGTGGTCCTTCTCCTGTTCTAGCTGTTTGCTTAGTTTGCTTTTGTTTTAGGTGTGGTTCTTAATAGCTATGAGTTTGCTGTCTTTTCACTGTCATATTTTTGATATTCTTTTTCTTAGATAAGTCCCTTTAACATTTCATATAATAAGGGCTTGGTATTGTATTTTTCAGATTTAGAATTTCTACTTTTTTGTTGTTTAAATATCCCTGCTGAGTTTTCCTATGTTTTCATTCATTGACTATTTTGCTCTACTTTATTGAGGATAGTTGGAAGAGCTGCTTTGACACAATCAGTCCATTTCACTATCTGGTTCATTTCAGGCGTGAAGTGGTTCAGTTTCTTTTCTCTGGAAAATGTGCTCCTTTTTCTGGAGTCTTTGTATGTCAAGTCATTTCGGAATGTATCACATACATTCTGAATGTGAAATTATGAAGATTCTGGTTTTCATTATTTTTCTCTAACGTGTATTATTTCCTTTGCTGCAGCCAGCAATTTTCTTGGGCAGGCCTGACCTGCAAATTCTGGTCCTTTGGACAGCAGCGCTGGCCTTGATTCACATCATCCACTTTGGCTGGGTTGCTTTATTCTGTCCCATGTGTGTGCGCACGGTCCATCGGCCAGCCTGAGACGTGGGCAGAGATCCTTTCCCTGTCTCTTCTCTTTTCCCTTCCAGGGCTCCACCACTCACTTATCACTGCAGCCGCAGCCTCCCAGCTTCACTTTTCTGATTCTGCTACCCAGAAAGACTCTGGCTTTTTCCACCAGGGCCCTCACCGCCAGGTGCCAAATGCCAAAGGAACCACAGGAATCCCAGACTGCAGGCCGCAGAAATGGGGAACTTGCACCCCAGCGCTGCCTTCCTCCAAGCACTATCATGATACTCCCCGCAGTATCATGTCCAGTTTCCTCCGGTGGGGACTTTTCTGTCATTACCAGAAGCTGGAAGTCGGTTTCCCTGCAGAATTGTTTCTACCAGTAAAGAGTTGGAAACAACCAGAGGGCCCATTAACAAGAATGATTATAGAGACTGCTGTGCATCATTGGGTGGAATACTATGCAGCCATTAAAAAGAATAAGGTCCATCAAACTACTGCTGAGGAATGATTTCCAGGACACTTCTGAGGTTCACAAGCAAGTGTGAGAACTGTACGTGCAGCCTGTGGAGCGGGTGCTGGGAGGCGCCTCCAGTCCGCCCTTCCAGCCACCTCCCTCGTTTCTCCAGCAGCAGGTGTGCCGGCCTCTGGAGGGTCAAAGGGGAGTGTCTCTCTGGGAATTGCCCTTGGTCCCCCCACAGGGGCAGCTCTCCGTCAGTGACCGGGTCGAGTGGGAGGGTACAATAGCCTGGTCCCTTCGTCTCAGTTTGGGTCCACTCTGAAGGCCCGTTCCCGTACTAGAGTGCCCCATTCCCGCGACGGCGACATCCGCTGTGCCTGCGTCCCAGTTCAGCCCGTCCTGCCCAGCCCGGCTCCCTCACCTGTGCGTTCCAGCCGGGCACGCCCCGCCCCTTTAGATGTCCCGCATGCAAACCTCCTCCTCGGAGTCTGCTTCCTGGAGACCCTGACCTGAGACAGCCACGCACCTTCCAGGTAAACAGACAACACGTAGTTCTGAAAGTCCAGGTGTGTATGGAAAGGCAGGGCAAAGTTCAGGAGAGTGTAAGTGAAGAGACCATAGCAGTTACCTTTAGGGAGAGACGAGGCTGGGGGAAGGTATTTAAGAGACACTTTAGGTATGCGGTTTAAATTCGTTTCAACTCAGATATATCTGTGTATCTTTGTGGAATTAAAAACAAATGTAATCATGATAGCCAGAACATAACTCTCGATCTATACCCGCATGCAACAGCCTTCAAAACCTGGGCTTCAGGACCACGTACTGACTAACTGTGGTGTGCACCTCTGCATGGACATCTCTCAGAATCTTCTCCCTCAAGTCCCCCCGAAGCAAATGCCACGTCTCCCCCTCTAGTTCTTTTTCCTGCATTTTCTCTCTCAGCGAGCGAGAGCATCACCCTTTTACCCAATCACACAGACAGGAAACATGGAAGTCGTGTGTGACTCTTCTGGCCTGCCGCTCCCCTTCCAGTCTGTGGTCAAGCCCTCTGGGTTGCGTCTCCGTCCTGTTTCTCAGAGCATGTAAATGCCTTCCATCCCCAGCCGCCGTCAGCTTGCTCCAGGTGATCATCCACTTTCGCCTGGATTCCTGTTTCCGAAGCCTGACTTTCCTCCGTGGCCCCAGGCCTTCTCCTCTGTAACCCACCCTCCACATTCCAGCCAGGACCATCTTCCCCACACAGGAAGTTGTTCCCATGAGACCGGGTGGGGGTTTGCATGGAATCATTCATGTTCTTCCCGTTGCGACCTAGCCCACTCTCTGGCCATGCCCATGCTGGGACCTTATTCTTTTTAATGCTGGGAGGCAGCCTGCTGCCCGGAGAGAGACAGTGAAATGCCCAGCCTTGGCCGGGGGACAGACGGTGTCGTGTGGGCTAACTGGTCGTTCTCCCTGACGTTCTCCTCTCTTGGTGATCCCACGGACCCTGGGAGAATGCTGCGTCCGCGGGCTAACTGGAGGGGGTTCAACAGAGGGGGAATAATGAAAGAATGAGGGAAAGATATACGGAGACAAGTTAAAAATTTAAGAGTTAAAGTTAAATTATGGTTTTGGCAGTCCGACAGTGAGAGAAGTCATACCCTTAAATGCAGATCAAGGCTGGGAACTCATTTTTTTTTTTTTAAGTAGAAAAGTAACTATAGAGAAAGCATGGAGAGGATTAGAATAGAATTCTCAGCACACTGACTGGGCCCGTTGTCCTGGGTTTGAGATTCTCAATAAAGCGAATCTTTCACATGCTGTCTAAAAAAGAAAAAACTATTCTTGAATGGCAGACTTGTAGATGTATTTTGTAAAATGTTATTTTCCATTAAAATTTTGATATTTTTGCTGTGTTCATAGTTGTAATTATAATAACACCAACAGTTTAAAAGATTTTCTTTTAAGAAAACAAGCCTGTCACCTCGTTTTTTACCTTAACTTCCTGTCACAGAAAGCGTTCCAACCCACAGCCCCTGTGTGTGCGTGGCCCAGTTTCAACAACCGGCCTCTGTTCCAGGTGTCGCCCTCACGCCGGTTGTTAAGCTAAGAGATCGGCTCTAGACCCTTCCTTCCACGTTCTCCTTGAGGTGCTGGGGGCTGGGCTCTGCACACCTCACTTCTGTTTTGCCCTGGGGCCTCTGCCAATGAGGGTGGGGGGAGGGCACCACCCTGAGATGCTCCTTCACCCTGAGCCATGGTAGCACCCGAGTTGCACGTCCTCTAATACTCCAGCCGGCCCCTCATGTTCTCGAAGACACGGTGGCCAGAGCACCCCTGGCCGTTGTCCAGGCCTCCGAGCCACCCCCCGCCCCCCCAGAGCCTTTCAGTGACCTTATGTCCTCAGGTCTCTGGGAGGATGAACGGCAGGACTTGGCACGACCTCTGCCTCCTGGCAGGTCCCGACTGGTAAGCCCCTCCTCCCTTTCTTTTTCACCAAGTGTTTTAAAAGCAGATGCAGACCTTCTGCCATTGTATCTGTGAGTGCCTCAGGCTGCACCCATCGAGAGCGTGTGCATAACCGCTGTGGTGCAAGAGAACAGCAGCATTAACGGTGATCCTTTAATGCCATTTAAAAACTATTTTGTATACAAATTTGCTTGATCTTCCAAATGACTTCTGAGATCTTCCTAACCTCACTCACGGATGCCTTGGGGATGGAGGGAGGCAAGGGGGTGGAGAGTGGGGACGTGCAGGCTTGTGCGGGCTGTTTACTGCCTGCTCCTGGTAAGGATTCCATGAGAATTCCAAGAGAACGAGCAAACTTTTCACTTGCAGGGAGCCTACACCTAGAACAGAAAGGAATCCTGGGAAAAGGCAGGACTGGAAGGGCCGAGCCGGGGCAGTGGGCGGTCCTGGGAATCGGACAGCAGGACGCAGATGTGTTGGCCGTGGAATTATCGATCGGCTTTGGGCACTGCCTCCTCCCCACAAGCCGGTGGGGAGACCACGAGTGAAGGAAGTATCTTCAGTTCCCAGCTTCACCAGGGAGAGAGCTGGCAAAGGGGTCTGGGGACAGGGCGAAGGTGACATGCACACAAGGAGCGGAACTGGATGCTTCCTCGAGCTCGTTCCGTGACGGGGACGCTGCCCCCAGCAGTGCGCTCAGCTGGCTGCACTGTCCTCGGGCGTAAATCTGCGTCGCATCCCCAGAAGTGTCGCCATTGCCAAAGGATGGTTTTCATAATGAAAGTTGCCGTGATTTATTTATCTTCCCAAGACTCTCCAAACAGAAGAAACTTAATTGGACTTGTCTAAACACTGTCAGTCACCCGTAGCCTTGAAGACCTCCTTACTCCATGTTTAGAACATAACTAAAATTAATGACACAATAAAGATGCCAAAACCTGGGTCTCTGGTAGAGGCAAAAGGAAAAGCAGTGAAAAATGATGGTACGTATTTCATAGCGGGGCTGAATTACGATTCGATGTCACTGGAGGAGGGGCGGGTGAGCCCGCAGAGTGGGAAGACAGGCTAGCGCCGGGCAGTTCCTGAGGGCACAGGGGACCCGCCTGCAGACTCCTCGCACCGAGCTGGGAAACTCTGGGTCACAAAGAGATTGAGGCGGTTTTAACTGACTTTTGGCAATATTCAGTGCTGAACCATGAACTATACAGCTATATTTGCACATGATCACCTGCATTTTTGTTTTTTTAATATATTTTATTGATTATGCTATTACAGTTGTCCCATTTTTCCTCCCCATTATTCCCCTCTGCCCTATACCCTCCTCCCACCAGCTTCCCTACCGCCCCTTAGTTCATGTCCATGGGTCGTACATACAAGTTCTTGGCTTCTCCATTTCCGGTACTATTCTTAACCTCCCCCATCTATTTTCTACCTACTATTTATGCTTCTTATTCTCTGTACCTCTTCCCCTGTTCTCCCCCATCCCCCTCCCTGCTGATACCCCTCCATGGGATCTCCATTTCTGTGATTCTCTTCATGTTTCAGTTGTTTGGTTTTTTTTAGGTTTAGTTGTTGATAGTTGTTTGTTGTAATTTTACTGTCATGTTTTTTATCTTCTTTTTCTTAGATGAGTCCCTTTAGCATTTCATATAATAAGGGCTTGGTGGTGATGAACTCCTTTAACTTTACCTCAACTGAGACCTACCCCCAAGATGACTCTATGCAGCAAAGCTATCGTTTAGAATGGAGGGGCAGATAAAGCGCTTCCCAGATCATCTGTTTTTTCAGTGCATCAAATTAGCTGTTACTTCCACAGCTCGATTAGAACAGCACTGATATTTTTCTTGACCTTGGAGTCCAGGCTGTCCCGGAATGTGTTTCTTGGTTATTTTCTCTGGATTTGATAGGCTCAATAACTGTGTAAGTCCCAACTTTTGGGAGATCAAGCTGTATTCTTCTTAATCTCGGCCTATACCATTCACCAAAAGACCAGGAGAGAGAAAGCTAAGTTTCTACCTTTGCTTTGCTGCTTTTAGTGCTATGAACTACTTAAGTAGAACTCACTAGGAGATAGCAGTTCCCTCATCTGTAAAGTGGAAATGAGTACAACATTCGCCTTGTTTTACGTAGAGGGTTGTGACAAGAATGCAATGAGGTAGAGTCCTTTAAAAATGCATACAATTATGTACTTGGGAGGTCTCCAGAATTATGTAGCAGTTTATGTAAGTCTTAAGATTGCATTTGCTATGACCTTACTGAATTATTTAACCTTGCATAATTTAGCCCAAGGAGAATGCAGATTATCAATTCCTTTTTCTAGGCCCTTCAGAGAAAGGTTTGGAAGGCAGGTACCTTCCTGGACCTTCTTCTCAGTTTCTTCTATGGATGTTCTTCATCTGCTCTTTTTTTTTTTTTAAAGATTTTTATTTATTCATTTTTAAAGAGAGGAGAAGGGAGGGATAAAGAGAAGGAAAGAAACATCAATGTGAGAGAGAAACATCTACTGGTTGCCTCTCCTACATGCCCCCAAATGGGAACTGAGCCCACAGCTCAGTCATGTGCCCTGATCGGGAATCGAACCAGCGACCTTTTGCTTTCTGGAACAACACCTGATCAACTGAGCCATGCCAGCCAGGGCTGCTCTTTCCTTAAATGATGATGTTCCTCATGTTTATTATGCCCCAGGGTCACTTTTCCCCCTTATCCTATTGTGTGTGTGTGCGAGCATGTACGTGTGTGTGTGTTTAGATAATATCGTTGGAGTCCATGTTTCCAGTTACCATCTATTTGCTGTGAACTCCCAAGTCCGTACCTTCAGTACATATCTCTCTTTAAAGCTGCAGACCTGTGCGCCCAACTCCCTACTAAAATTGTGCCCTAAAGGCAAAACAAACTCCACATGTCCAATAGTGAATCTACCCTGTTTTCTCTCAAAAAGGTGTCCTTTTCCCATGGTTTGTAATCGTCCATGTAGTGGTCCAATCCAGACCTTGGTGTTTCAGCTTTCCACCTGCTGGCTGGTGCCCAGGAGGCAGGGAGCAGGTGCGGGCAGGTCAGCTCAGGGCTCTATGTCTGTAACTGGTGCATCATCACTGCCCATGGATTGTATTGCTCAGACCAGTCACCGAGTTCACCCCGATTGAATGTGGATTCAGGAGAAGTCAACTAAACCTTGTAACAGGGGAGTGGCAAGTTCACATCGCATAAGAACGTGTGGATACGAGAGCTCACCGTGACCGTCTTTGGAGAACACAGTCCGCAGCCGTGGCAAGATGGCACTTGAGATCCAGACTCGACTGACTGTGAACCCAGAGCACTCACCCGTGAAGGGCGATGCTTCATGAGTCCAGAAGAGCAGTTTCTTCACTTCTGGAATGCAGCGGAAATGAGAGGGCATGGGTGTTCCGCAGTCATTAGTTAGTTGCTCGTTCATTTATTCATCCAACATCTTCGAGCACCCACAGCAAGCCCAAGCATTGTCTGAGTGTGCCCCGCAGCAAGTAGAACAGACAAGTGACCAGTGTCTCGGGGCCTAGCGCCCTTTTCTCCACCATCGCCCAAGTACTTTCGTTTTGAACCAATGGAATCAGAATCGGTTGGTTTTAAGAGCAAGTTACGAGCAATTTTTGATCCTAAGGAATGCTGGAATGAAGCCCTAAAGGAAAGTAGAGGCTTGCGCAGAGTTTAAAATGGAAGCTTGACCCAATCAAAGTTTATAGCATCATAAAATATTTAGACTTCTCGGTGTGGCATGTATACAGGGGCCATTGTACATTTTAAATATTTACAGCTGGTAAATATTTTTAATTGTATGACAGTACTTGACACATAGCAGCTTGCAGGAAAAAGTGCTTGAATTTGGCGTGCAAGTGAATTAATGTCACATCCTGGCCCAGGGTCAAACTGTGGTGCTGGCTGAACGGACGACAGTTGGCAGGCCACCTCCCCAACCAATCAGTTGGGTCACCGTGCAATCCAATTGCCTCATTAAGACAACTGAAACAATGACAACCAAATCAGATTCGCTCTGTGAAAATCTAATCAATTGCTCCAAAATCAGATATAACAACTTCCCAATCCAATTAATTTTATTTTATTTGGTTGCGTTAAGTGACATAGGCACAGCCGTCTCGCGTGCCTGTTCTCTCCCCGTACGCACAGCATGGCATCATGGGAGCATTTGAAGGGACCCTGCAGACATCTGGCTCCGTGCCTCCCCGGAGGGAGTGTAGACAGTGTACAAAGTCACGGGGTAAATGTGGTGTGTCTCTCTGGAGCGCTAAGTGTATCCTCAAATTTGGAAGGAGATACCTTTACATATTTAAACAAGTGCAAATCTGTCATGGAATATGTATTAGTCACAATAGATTAGATTGTGCTGTGGTAACAAAACCTTCCCAATCTCAGTGACTTAAAACAACAAAGCTTGCTTTTCATTCATGGGACAGACCCCTGAGGGTCCCCTGGGGCCTGTGTTCCATGCTGTCCTCATTCCCGGAGCCAGATTCATGGAGCGGACTCTGTAGAACTTTGCCTACGGTCTTAGTATAGGGAATGACAGCTAGAGGAATCGTGGGCTGGATCTTAATACATTCACCTGGAAGCAGCAGATGTCATTTCCACACAAACTTCATTGGCCAGAGCACGCCATGTTGACCCATATATTTCAAAATGGGTCAGGGGAGTGCCGTCCTGCTATGCGCCCAGAAGAGCTAGAAATATTTGCTGAACAGTATTAACATCTGCCACAGAATGAGGTGCAAAGTCCATAGAAACTTTAGGATGAAACACAAGACTTAGAAGAAGTTTCTTGCAACCTGTGTGCATCCATTTAAAGATTGATTTAGCAGGAAAATCCTAGAAAATGATGCATACTTGCCTGAAAGATTTTGTCTTTTAATATACATACGTATATGCCTTGTATATAAGATATATACATGTATATTCATTGCCTTATCTTTTGAGATCAGTCTAGGGGGATTTCTGTGAGAGTGAATTCCTCGACTGGAGTTTCTTACTGTCTTATACACCGAAGTGCTGGGTCTATGCGAGAGTCTGAAGCCACCAGCACAACCACGTGAGTGGAAGACACTTCAAGATGTTTTACAGCTCTTTCACTCTTGTCTCTTTCAGGCATTATTTGCCAGCAATTTCCAAATGCAAGTGATGTGCATTTGTTAAATTTTTCCAAAGTTTTTAACTTATTTTTCCAGCATTTACTATTTATTTTGAAGGATTTCAAACCTATAGGCAAGAATCCATTCCTGCATACCTGCCAATTAATCTGCATAGTTCGCGTAGAAACAACAGCTCTACTTCTTTTTGTAATCATATTCTGTGCATTTCAATAATATTTAATCAAATTCTGTAATTGTAGTAAGTGCAAAAGTCACCAACATGTCTGGAAACGATGCAACTTAAGTGGCAGGAACAGCCGTGCAGGGCATTCTGGAGAGCATATGGGCCAGGAGCCCCAGCTGTCCTGTCCAGCAGGTGGGACATCTCAAATGACAAACAGAGGGCACCTGATGATAATCTGGTGAAGTGATTTGTTAAAAAAAACTTGTACTAAACTTCGGTGGAAACGTTTTGAAGCACTGTCCAGCATTGCAATTAACAAACCCAAAGCCCAGAGCGTGTGAACTACTTAAATTCACCCGTCCATTCGCTCATTAATTCGTTCAGCGACACGCTCATAGACAATATAGCATGTGGATACGAACATGGATTCTGGCACCGGACTGCCTGGATTTGAATTCGTTATGCTACGTGACCCACGGCAAGTTTCTCCACTTCTGTCTTTCTCAGTTTCTTCAACCGTCAAATGGAGGAAGCAGGACCTACCTTACAGGGCTGTTGTGCAGGTTAAATGAGATGATGGATGTCAGCGCTGTTTAAGTGGGAACTTATGACAGACACATCCCCCGATGGACATTTGCTGAGTCGATGCCGTGCGGCCTGGACCGAACTAACTGATGGAGAAAGAAGCACGAGCAGCGGCGCAGGTGCTTCTCCTGTGGCGTGTGCGGTCCAGTGTGGCAGGCAGATACTGCATAAGTGGGTTTCGGATAATTGGGTGCCATTCAGTACATTCTGTGGGGAAGCGCAGGATGGTTAACCATGAGCTTTCCCTCTCTGCAGTCGGAGTGTTCTGAGAACGCAGACTGCCCCGCTTTAGCACAGCGAATGACCGCTGAAGAAATCTCTCCAGTTGAGGCTGTAAAGGAGGGAGTGGGTGGCCGGGAACTGTTTCTGTTTGCTCCTGTTTCCCTCGTTGGTAATAGTGTCTCAGATGTCGAACATGACCAACAAGATACATACAACCTGGAAGGATGGAGGTGTGTCCAGAAAGTATCCAGCCACGCACTATGCGAAAGAGAGATACTTATTGAAGAAGATACAAGAAACATTGTGCACAGGACAATGACGCCTCAGTCCCCTTCAGTGTAGGGACCTTGGGACCTCACACAGTTTTCCCAGTTCACCATCAGCTGCCTTGTCATATTTTCCTGAATCTCTTTCACGGTCTGAAATTTCTTCCGTTTCAAAGGTGATTTTACTTTTGGGAAAAGGCAGAAGTCGCAGGGTGCCAAATCTGGGCCGTAATGGGGCTGAGTCACCTGCGTAATTTGATGTTCTGCAGAAAAACTCTGGACAAGATGTGATGCATGAGCAGGCATGTTGTTGTGATGAAGCTGCCAATCACCAGTTGGCCCCATAACTGCGGCCTTCTGAATCATCCGAATAGTTTCTGCAGAGGAATGCTCAAGCTTAACGCAAAATTTGATATGTGTTCATTGCTCTGCTCGCTCAGTCTTTTTGAATGCAACAGCCACACAGTACATGTGCTCACTCAACAGCATCTACTGCCCCCCACTGACTAGGGCAGCGAAGTTGTCATTGTTCACACACTCTCACTCCAGTCCACTCTCCTTGGCTGCCAGGTTACATTGATGTGGCACAAACTGTTCTTGTTATATTAACAATGGCTGTACTTTTTCCAGACAGACCTCGTATAGCTAGTTATCTATTTATCTACCCCATTATCTGCTAAGTATATTTATGAACATGACAGGGAAGAATATTTTTAATAATTTATTTATTAAAGTATAGTTGGCATGCAATATTATATTAGTTTCAGGTTTCTAACACAGTGATTCGACATTTATGTACCTTACCATTAATCACCATGATAAATCTAGTAACCATCTGTCACCGGGCAAACTGACTATAATATCATTGACTATATTCCCTTGTGCTGTCCACTATATCCCCATGACTTGTCTACTTTATAACTGGAAGTTTGTACCTCTTATTTCCCTTTACTTTTCACCCATCTTCCTAACCCTGTCCCCTCTGGGAGCCATCGGCTTGTTCTCTGAATCTACGAATCTGTTTCTGTTTTGTTTGCATGTTTGTTTGTAGGTAACTCTCTGCTTTTCTCTTACTGCTTTTAAGATTCTCTCTTTATCTTTAACCTTAGGCATTTTAATTATAATGTGTCTTGGTTTGGTCCTCTTTGGATCCAACTTGTTTGGGACTCTCTGTGCTTCCTCGACTTCTATGTGTATTTCTTTTGCCAAATTAGGGAAGTTTTCTTTCATTACTTTTTCAAATAAGTTTTCAATTTCCTGCTCTTCCTCTTCTCCTTCTGGCATCCCCATGATTCGGAGGTTGGCACATTTGGAGATGTCCCAGAGGCTTCTTATACTATCCTTGTTTTTCTGAATTCTTGTTTCTTGCTGTTCTGGTTGAACAAATTCTTTATCAACCTAATTAATTATCTCCATTTTATTAGGTTTTTTGGTCTGGTTTGCTTTTCTTGTTTCCTCATTTGAAACATATTCCTCTGTCTTCTCACTTTGTTGAATTTTCTGTGTTTGTTTCTGTGAATTAGACCAAACAAATATCTCTCCTGATCCCGAAAGAGTGGCCTTATGTATGAGCAACTGCTGTGTGGACTGTGAGTGCTGGGTGGTGCTGGCAGGCTGCTGGAGCGCCCTGGGGAACTGGCTGGCCAGGTTGGAGCAGGCTCGGTGCAGGGAGGCCCAGGGTGTGTGGGTGTGGTGATGCTCTGAAGGCCTGGCTGTCTGGGGCTGGAGTGGGCTCAGGTTCGGGGGGCCCAGGGCACAGCGAGCCACCCTTGCAGGCCATCCAGAACCTTCGCACAGAGCTCCCTCATGCGATGTAGGTGGAGAGGGAACTTAAACAATGGCACTCACAGGAACCTCTGATCTTGTGGAGTTCCTGCATATCTCGAGATCCCGAGAGTTCTTGTGGTTCCCCAGTATTCTCTATGCCACCTTTCTGTTCGCTCTTACTTGTCGTGCAGAAGCTGCTCAATCAGCCCTCAGCTGTATTTCCGGAGGAGTTTCTGTGTATGTGGGTGTATATTCGGTGTGTCGATGTGAGTTCAGGGTCTTCCTGCACCACCACCTCGGGTAACTCTTTCACAACATTCAGTACCTGCAGCATTCGGTGTGCAGTTTTCCGTAGGCGCCCATTGAGGCGGATGTGTAGCAGTATTTAGTTAATTAGTTATTGTAGAAAATTATCATAGGGAATTAAACTTTCAGAAGTCAATTTTGCTTGTCTTATAGCCTCCTCTCTTGTCCTCTGAAACCTGAACTACATCTTCTCACTCCTTCCTGGACTTAGTCTCTATATTTTTCTTCCTTCCTTCCTCTCTCTTCCCTCCTTATTTTCTCACCATTTTCCTCTCTTTCTCCCACCATACTCTTTTTTCCCATTTTTCTCCCCCCGATTTCCCTTCTTCTTATCTCCTTCCACTCTTTGTTCTTCCTTCCCCCTTGCTCCCTCTTCCTTCAGCTTTCTCTCCCTTTGAAAAATCCTACTTCTCTCTCTCCAGCAGCAGAAACCACCTGCGTATCTGGTAATCTTTAAAGCAGTGTAAGTCGTAGGGTTTCCCTGAGGTGTGTCCCCTGAGCCAGCCAACTATTTAAGACTTCAGATCTGGAGATATAGCGATGCATATTTAAAGAAGAACTGATAAGAACAATCAAATACAAGCTGCCTGTCAACACTTGACAGCTTGCAGAAGAGTTCTCTTAAAGAGAATGGAAATAATGCTGTACAGAAGCCAGAGGAGGTTATAAAATTTCAAACCAGCATCCTGACAGGCAGGGCAAACAATAGGAGAAGAGAGATTTAAACAAAGGAAAATAAAAACACAACATTGGATCTGGGAAGAGTTCATGGTAGCTAAACTAAGAATTAGAAAGTGGGTTAGAAACTTCCTGTGGGAGCCCTGAGTTGGCCTGTTTTCCCAGCCTGTTGACTCCGTGCCAGCGAATACATCTCCTTTTCATTTGTCAGCATTCGTTTTCTTGTTAGAGACTGGGATTCCCGGCAGTGGGAGAGACCAGCGCTGCTTAAAATGCAAGACCTGAGCTTCTGCAATGATCTCTGCGCGCTGGCATCTTTATGCTTTGGAGATGCTGTTGGTAGTCCCAGCCATCTGGGCAGAAGCTGAGTGTGTTTCAGGGGCTGGTGGCACCTGGGGACACACCCTTGCCTTTCTCCAGAGGCAGTCCCCTCATATTGTCTAGCGACCCCTCCCCCTTCCAATTTTTTTGGCCTTGAACCATTTCATTTCTGCCTGAGCTTACCTGGGCTACCACCTTTCTTCGCATAGCCAAACAGTTAAGCATTAGAGTTCTGCTCGTTTTTTTAATCGAGTTTTTCCCCCATGAGCATTTAGTCCCCTTTTATACCCTCCTCCCCGCTTCCCTGCAGTCACCACACTGCTGTCCATGCCCAGGAGTCCTTTTGCTCTGTTCCTCTTGCAGGTTGCTGGAAGATTGACTGGGAGGGGACACAGGGAGCGTCCTGGGGTGCTGGAAGTACTTTCCGCCTTGGTCTGAGTGGGGTTGCGTGAGGGCGCGCTTTTATGTAAAAGTATTCATGGGCGCTGCACTGCGCGTGAGTTATACTGAGCGGGAGAGAGAGAGAGAGCTTCTAGGATCAGCAGATCCGAGTTTGCATCCACTTAGGGCTATGTGACTTTTGCTCTCACCAAGACCACATGTGTTCCTGTAAACAAGAAAACTATGTCACCTGCCCCATAGGAAGTTTTGTGGATATGAAGAAAAAGCGCTCAGAAATGTGTAAAGTGCTCAACGTAAGAGTAGTTCTGATGATAAATTGCAAGAGTCATTACTTGTTTGAGAAAATTGGTCTCTGATTGTGGTAACAGATGCAAATGTTTTTCTTTAAAATCCTTCTCTGCATATTGGAGCAGCATCTTTCAAGGCCTTAACTCAAGGGTATATCGGTGCCTACGATCTCTGCATTGACTTATCTCTAACTCAGTGCAGAGATCGTAGGCACCGAAGCAGAATTATTGGCAGAGGCCTGTGGCTGCTCTTTAAATTACACTGGCCAGGAAGCCCCAGCCTCCCGGCCAGCCTGTGCGAGCCGGCCTCACCTGTGTATCACATCTATCCCAGATGCGTTTCTTGAGTGGTGGAGGTAAATTTTTGATGAATTCATTCTGGCAAATAAACTCCACTCATATTCAAAATGCACGCTCTTGATATATGCGCCCTAACACCCGTGCTGAGAAACACAGCTATAACTAATGGCATTATTTCAGCTCAGCGGTGGACCACCAGACCTTTCCTTATTCTCTGCCTTCCGCCATTAAAGTCTGTTTCACTGTGCCCAGGAAATGGATGAGACCCCTGGTGTTTATTGCTGACCTCGGCTTTGCACGTGACTACTTGGAAATCCACAGCACTATAGAATTTTGGAGCTCTGTGAGCTCCTGAGGATTAGTTAAGTGAAAACCCCTCAGTTTATAAATGAAGTGGGAGGAGAAGTAACTTGCCCAAGGTTCATTCATTTCCAACAAGTATTAAGTGACCGTGCCAGGATTTGTGGTAGACCCCGGATTACATAACACGCCGTGGAAAATTTCTTCAAGCTCTCTTCTAGAGCGCTCCCAAGCCAGACTCTAATTGAATCAGTGCTGCCTGATGTGCGTCTGTGTCTTCAGTAAAACATTCATCTAGGCTGTGTAGGATGGCTGGAGGGCTGAGTTAAATGGCCAAAGGGGAAGCAAGGACTCCGGCAGCCGGCACAGCGCCACGCCGGCTTGGACACAGGGGAGACCCCGAGCTGCGACTCTGAGCACCAGTGCCCTGCTTTGGGTGGGGAGCTGCAGCCTTCACCCCCCGTCTTCCCTACGGGCCTCTTAGATCTCCCCTGCTGCACGCGGTCCTTTGGGGCATCGCTTTTCCTCCCGACTTCCCGATTCATAAGCTACTCTGAGAGTCACTCCATTACGAATTCAACCAGCTAAATGTGCTGGAAGGAGAAATGGAATACACAAGGGGACTGGCCCAGCCTCCAAACCCCCCGAACCCTGGGTGGGACTGCGTGAGTTATGGGGCGTCAAACCACCCTCGAGGAGGCACCACGGAGCCCTGAGGGCTGTGGCGCATTGGAGAGGACGCGTGCTACGTCCTCTAAAGGGGCTGTCACTACGCTGCTCCCAGGGTTTTCCACGGAGTGGGGCACAGACCCAGCATTGCAGTATCTTCACATGGTTCTTAAGCCAGAAATTTTAATTTTTTAACATGGTACTTCCCGGTTTTTTGAGATCATTCTGTGGGTCAGATAAAAAACATTTGTGGGTCTTGAGCTGTTTTTTGTTTTGTTTTGTTTTGTTTTGTTTTAACTGTTGCCCTCAAGGATGGTCCAGAGATGTTCTTTCAAACCCAGGGTTAGCAGGGGACAGAGAACGAGGGTGGATCTCATAGCCGGTTGCTTCTCGGATCAGGCAAGGCAGAGCAGTGCAGTGGCAGGGAGCTGTGATCGGAGGCAGCTCGGTTCCAGCCGCCACACCTCTCTCCCTCTGGCGAAGTCATTAAAGCGATCGGAGCCTCCTTTTCTCCCCTGGTGATACGGGGCTCCTGCCATCTTCTCGGGGATTAGTCATTCCGTCAAGACACTTCATGTTGCTCAGGTGCTCATCCACTTGTTCATTCATTCAAATATTTGTTAGGAACCTACCGCCCAGCACACACTGTGCTACATGCTTGCAATGAGTAATGCACGGAATAAACACAGTCCTGGGCCTCCGAGAACACACAGCTAGGAGGGCAGGGCAGACGACTTCGGGGGCGGATGTGCGGTGGAAGCCACCACGTGACCTGGCTTCAGCTTCCTCGCCTGTGCCCCCTTCCTGTGCCCTCCCCACAAGTCTCCCAGCTACTTCCTGAACGCATCGCACCTCTTCATGCCCTCCTCTTTCCTGTCTTCACTTCTTTGTCCTTGCTGTTCGCTCAGCCTGGAATTCTCTTTCCAGATATTCGTAGAGCTGCTCCCTTCTTTCTCTCACACCTTCCTCAGAGAGGCGTCCTCCAACTGCTGTTCCCAAAAGAGCAGTTCCACGTCCTTCTCCGTTGCCTGTGGCTCTGCTTTATCATTCGTGTGCACCTGACATTCTGGTATAGCTCTGTCATTGCTGTCGTTGTTGTTGTGTGTTCGTTGTCTGCAGCTTCACGGCACCTGGACTTGCGACTCCTTCACTCAGGGCTAGCTCCCTAGGGCTCGGAACACAGCTGAGATCCTGGGTGTTACTCTTCACATGTTTATTGAATGAGTAAGTGAGGGGAAAACATGGGGACCTGATGTGGTTCAGGGCAAGCTTTGTGGCAGAGGTGATGTTTAAGCCAGCAAGTTGGTCAGCTAAAGGAGTTGCTCAGGAGGAGAGGGGGAATGCACATATTTGGGGCAGAAGTCCTGGAGGTGAGTGAGGGCCTGTCGCAACGGGGACAGGAGCTGAGTGTGGCTGAGTGACAAAGTGCGGGTAAGGAAGAGCGCTGTGCGTGGCGAGGCAGGCAGAGGCAGGGGCGGACGTGCAGGGCCCTGGAGCCCTGCTCTGGAGCTTCGACTTCGTCCTCCAACACAGGGACGCCGCGTGGCCTGGCTGCTTCGGGTGACAGCGTGGCAGCTACTCACCAAGGTAAACACGCCCTCATCGTACCCCCCAGAAATACCACTCCAGGTAATTCCACCAGTGAGACAAAAACTGACTTTCCCACGAAAACCTCTGTGAATTTTTATGGCAGCTTGATTCTTTAGCACCAAAAAGAACCGTTCCATATTTTGAATTCCATGCTGGTGACATGGCTGCACGTGTTTATCAAAATCTGCGTAATCATACCCCCAAAAGAGGGATTGTTCCGCATGAAAAGTAGGAAGCCACTGGCAGGTTCGCAGTGGAGGAGTGGCACTGTCGGATCCGTGTTTCCCGAAGGTCGCTGCGGCAGGGGCGACAGCAGGAATGGACCGGGCAGCCCAGGGAAGAGCTCTCTGCGGACCGGGTGAGAGGAGCTGGCCGCAGCTCGGACTGCGGTGAGAGTGGGGTGGAGAGCAGTGGAGGACTTGAGACACACTTAGAAAGTCAAATCAGCAGGGCTTGGTAATAAATTAGATATGGGAAATGAGGAAGAGAAGAGAGTCCAGAATGATGCTGAGGAATTTGGCTCAGGCGCAACCAGGTAGACAGTGGTGCCATTGTCATGTACACACAGGACGGCAGGAGGAGGCACAGGCCTGGGGGGTAGGTGGCGTGAGGACAATGTGTGGGGACCGTGAGTTGACACACAGCATGAGGGCGCTTATCCCTCACATCGGTCTGACTGGTCTGCTTTGTTCCACTCCAGCTAGGTGGCGCCTGCCTGAGTGCCTGCTTCTGGGGCTTCTTTGCGGCCGCGATCAAAATCCACCTGTCTTATAAGTTACAATTGAGACTTCATGTTCCGTAGCATCTTCCCTACTTGGTGCTGCCCACATTTGGCTGGTTCAGCCATTGTGTCTACTCAGTTTACGCAGGGACAGCATGAAGACAGTTACCGAGTCGGATGACGGACCTTTCCACATGCCAGCTACCATTTTCGGGGCACTTTAGAGACACCTCAATAAACAAAATGAAAAGCAAACACAGATATCAATGAAAAGCCAGTACAAATGGCCTAGCAAAGAGAGTTGTCTCCCTTCCCACACCGCGAGCACCTGCGCAGGGACATGGCCTGGGTGGGTCTGACTACGCGGAGGGACGTGAGCGTCCACGTTCCCCTCTGTGCTGCCCGCTCCTTTCGTCCTCTGGCCCAGAGAGAGCTGAAGAGTGAGTGTATCTCCGGCCGAGCCACCTTCTCCGACTTTCATGCGGCCCAGATTTCATGGGGTCTGGCCTGGCAAGGAGAAACTCAGACCGAATGAGTGTGGGTCATGGCCTGGAGATCGCTGATTTCTTTCAGAGCATTCAAAATGACCAATCAATGACACTTTATTGCTCCCCAAAATATTCCTGTGAAGTTAATTGGAAACTCTTGCCTATGCTTATGAATAGGGAAGCCAAAATGAGACATTCATTCTAGACAAATCAGCCTAGATTCTAAATAGGATAATGGCAGAGTATTTCCTTAATTTTCCCTAAAACATCCTACCCTTGCCTTAGCTGCGTGTTGCAACTTTACGGGCTCTCTAAATGTCAAATTAGATCAAATTGCTTTCTGACGCTTGCCTCTTGGTGGGTGGAACTACAGGGTGATTTTGATGTCCTTACGTTGTCTCTGTTTTCTGGTTTTCCTGTACCAGCCTGCATTACCTTTATAGTTGCAGAGATGATGGAAGAGATGTCACTAAAAAACAGCCTGCACAGCACGAAACCCGTTTTAAATGTGTACATGTGAGATCACACATCTGCACGTCAGTAGTGGCCGCATGTCTGCCTGGGGACACGGGTGGATTTTCTTTCCTTTCTAGCGCTTTCTGCATTTTTTCCAGTTGTTTTGACAAGTACAAATTACTTTCTTTTTTTAATTTTTATTTTAATTGTTGATCTTGTATAGTTTTCTGTCTTTTACTCCCACCCCAGCCCACCACCCCAGCCCTCCCCACCTCCCTCCCATTTCCACCCCCCATAGTTTTTGTCCATGTGTCCTTTATACTTGTTCCTGTAAACCTGCCGCATCCTCTTCCAGCCATATTGTCTGACAAGATCCGGATGTGGGGAGAGAAGCTTCAAGGAAGGCGTCCTCCGGGAAGAGGACTCGACATGGGGATAATTGGTAGTATGGGAATTATATTACTAGGAGTCATAATTTTCATTGTATATATGATTAACCTGGGAAAGATGAATAAGACACATGAGAATGAAACCGATAGGCGAGCCTCGGATGTGATTCCAGCTTCCACAGAACTAGACGCAGTCACCACCACTCCTGAATCATCTGTAACTGCATGTCCAGGTTGTACTAACAATTTACTAGTTAAGTTAGCAAAGAATCCCCCCTGAAAACCCCCAATTGAACAATTCATGACCGAATTACACCAAGCAGAGGTAATGCAACCACAGCTTACTCCAATTCCCCCTCCCATAGTCACTTAGGTCATTAAGGAAAATAAAGAAAAACTGTTTCACCCATTGTCCTTTACAGGAGCCTATTTTGAGGGCATAAGAATAGTCAATAAGGATAGAAAACATGTTCCTTGGCAAAGTCTGCCTTTTATGAAATGACTAACATGCCAAAGTCCCCCTTGGTGACTGTCCATATTTGTTTAAAGGCAATGAAGGATGGTTGGCTGAAGAAAATTAATCAGAAAGACTTAAATCAGTTCACCCATTGTAAGTAAGTAGAACAAAGTAATCTTACAGGAACAGCTTTGCACCGCCATCGAGTTGTGTAGTTGTCTGTCTCCCATTGCCGACGCCTTACCCACCTTTGGGACCCCCTGGATCCTGCTGCAGCTGGACTGTGGCATAAACCCTTCCCCTTTTCCCCTGAAATTCCCTCCCCTCCCCTCTCTGGTGACTGTCAACCTGTTCTCAATTTCAGTGTCTTTGGTTATATTATGCTTGTTTGTTTGTTTTGTTGATTAGGTTCCTGTTAAAGGTGAGATCATATGGTATTTGTCTTTCACTGCCTGGCTTATTTCACTTAGCATGATGCTCTCCAGTTCCATCCATGCTGTTGCAAAGGGTAGGAGCTCCTTCTTTCTTTGTGCTGCATAGAATTCCATTGTGTTGACACCAGTCAGAATGGCCATCATAAACAAAACAACAAACAGCAAGTGTTGGAGAGGTTGTAGAGCAAAGGGGACCCTAGTGCACTGTTGGTGGGATTGCAGACTGGTACAACCACTATGGAAAACAGTATGGAATTTTCTAAGAAAACTAAAAATGGATCTACTTTTTGACCCAGCAATTCCACTGCTAGGATTATATCCTAAGAACCCTGAAACACCAATCCAAAAGAACCTATGCACCCCTATGTTCATAGCAGCACAATTTACAATAGCCAAGTAAGTGTTGGAAGCAACCTAGATGTCCATCAGTAAATGAATGGATCAAAAAACTATGGTACAAATTACTTTCATAATTGAAAAATAATAAACTACTTTTAAAAAATTGCTGTGCAGCTTTCTTCTCAATTAAGGTCTCTGAGTGTGAGGAAACCTGGCTGTCAGTGCTGACCCTGAACATGACTCAGGCATGTTGCGTTCAGCGGGATGACCATTGTCATGGGTCATGGCTTTAAAGAGGTGTCAGAGTGTCAGCACAGTCTCCCCTATCGGCAGTGAGCTAACACGTGTAAGAGCACATGGGAGCAGGGGGCTGAGCTGGGTACCACAGCTAGAGCTGCTGTTTGTAATACTCTGTCCAATATGATCCAGGGAACCTAGCCTTTAAAGGCACATTGTTTTTACTTGGGGGGAGGAGACTAAGTCACAGTGATTAAACCAATCACCTGCACTTTGGCACTTCTTGTACCGACTGATGCCATGTGAGAGCAGTGGGAGGAAGGTTTGTCCCTACGCGCCTGGGCGTCCTGCCGCCATCCAGGCTCAGGCAAAAGAATCAGGCTCTAGGTGGGGGGAGCCCCTGGGGGTGCGGGAGTCCAGGGCACTGCCATCTCTGGGAGAGGGCTGCCCCCGTGGCCAGGCAGGAGCCCAGTCTAAACAGGAATTCTGGGAAGCTGCGGCGTGCTGGCCCTCTGAGTCTTGTCGGTGGCTGTGCCTAAATCTCCCACAAAGACAGACAGTCAGACCTTCTAACTAGCAAAGCCCAACTCTTGGCTGCACGTTGACAGCAAAATCTATGGCTGAGTAGGATGGCTCCATCAAGAAACCATTGTTCTCTTCCAGTTAAAAGTCGTGTAATATTCAGTGTTCGGTCATACAGCTTCATGGTGGTAATGATTCGCACAGATTCTCGGTGAGCATCGGGGAAAGTGACACAGACGGAATGGCTTTGAGATCCACCTGCTCGAATAGAGGAGGTTTTATCTGTACAACCAGAGAGAGGGAGGTTTCTATTTCTCTGAATTTGAAGCTTCACTAAGCACTTAAAAATATATTCTCTTGGTTATTCCCTCCCTCTCTGTCCCCAGGAATGGAAATAGAAATTATTTAGTGTGGGAATTCAGCTTAGTTTAAGTTTCTCCTGTGGCTAAGCACTAGTGGGGGAGGGGAGGACTGCTTTCAAAGGCTTGTATTCTGATCACACTTTTATTAAGACTTCCTTATCGTTAGATGATTGGCATTTTGGTGTCATCTATTGTTAAATGACTGGCACATTGGTCGGGTGGTACGGTTCTACAGTAGTGCAATTATGGGTCCTTGATTTGCTTTTCTGTATTACATTTGGCTTATTTTCCCATATACTTAAAATGTTTAAAAAGCATTCTTCCCACTTTTCAAGCATTTTTAGGAATCGTCCTATGGTTAGAAAAAATTACAGCAAACAAAGCTTACGTTTATGAATATTAAACCCAAATGTTGAAGACATCTTGACATAATCCAATTATTGTCAGTGTGACCGCATTTAAGCCAGCCCAGAGGGGTAGCCAGAACTTTCCAGAGGAGATAAGATGCTCCTCACGGCTCAGGCTCCAAAGCTGAGGGCAGCGGCTACGGGCCCATCAGCAGACTGGTTCCGTAGAGGTTGGGACCAGTTTTGCCCCTGCCGTGCATCATCCACCTTCGCCCACACAGAGACAAGGTGATAACACCTTGGACCCAGAATACCTCCTGGAATTCTCTGGACCCAGAATAGCTTCTCCCCTGCTCCCACTCAAAAGAAACATGTGAAGGGAGGTGAGAACAGGTAGGGGCATGAAGGTGTTGGCCAGGATAGGAGACTAAATCTTGCCCACTCACCCCCAAACTAGTTGCTTGCACACCTGCAGAAACCCAAGGCTGCCATGGATTTGGAGAGAATGCTTAGGGTAGCTGGACAATTATTCTGCAGAATCGAGAGGGCGTAGAGGCAGCACAAGTCTACAGGGGAAAGATCAACGGAATTGTTCCTGACCATAAGGCTGCAGGGACAGCAAATAACACTTCTCCCTGTGGGGGCAAGGGTGGGTGTCATCCTGTCATCCCTGGGCCCAGGGGGACATCTCAGAGGAAAGCTGGGCTCTAGTTGCCGTGAAAGGACCCTGCCCAAGGGGCCTGCTCAGTTTTGGAGACAAGCCGTCTTGGTTCTTGACGTATAAAACTGTTCCTTCCACTTCTATTGCACACACCTGGGCAGACTTCCGTCTTTGCTAACACGGTCCAGTCTAGTTCTGGGTTTGAAGAGCTCTCCTCTGCTCACTCCGCAGATACTCGGATGCTCAGAGCTGTGGAGATGGTCCAGAACATACAACGAGACCTTGAAAGGCAAGTTTTCTGTTGAAATGGAAGGCACTGGGCAGCCCTTCTCTGATAGGCAGGTTTGACTTTAACAGAACCCCTGGTAGTTGGTAACCAAGAGCATAGCGATGCAGACATCAAACCCAGGGCCTGGCTCTGTTGCTTCTTAGTTATATGACTTTGAGAAAAATTGCAACACCACTCTGTGCCTTAACTTTCTCCTTTGCAAAATGGGGGTAGTGATGGGTAACTATCTCACGGAGCTGTGGGAGGTAATATGTGTAAGTGCTTAGAGCATCGTCTTATATGGTCAGCGCTTAGAATTGTTCATCATTGTCACAGACACTGTCAGATCCCTGCTCCAGAATTGCCTTCGATGGTTCCCATGCATCCCCACAGTTCCTGTCCCTTCCTCTCCTGAGGGCATTTCCTAGCAGCAGCAGTGAGCTTAGCTCAAGTGCACGGTAGGTCAAAAGGGCCTGGAGTTGGTGCCCCAGAAGAAACTCCTAACCAGCGAGGGCTGGGGCTGCAGGACAAATGCCCCAGCTCCCGTGCCGCTCAGGGGGTGGATTCTGAGGCACGTTCTGCGTGCTTGGGGAGGACCCTCAGCGGGATGGAGCTCTGCTTGTCCATAGCACTTGCCCGTGTGTTCACACACCATCTACTGGCTTGCCTCCCTTCTCTGTCTCACCTCCCCACTCCTTCATCAGTTTTCTAAGATCACCTCCAAAACAAGTGGCATAAGTGTAAATCCTTATTTTAATGTGGGGCATTGGGAGAACCAAAACTAAGACAGCTCTTTTATTGCGTATGTGAGTTTCCTACATCCTTACAAGTCATTCTGTCTTAGGTGTTTGTCGTGTCACCCGCAACCCGTAGGAGGTGCAGGGCTCACAGAATGAGCTCAAACGCTTGTTGATTTTTAATTCTGAATGATCTCCATCACTCAGTAGTTCTCCCTGAATCCCCATGAGCTGCCAATTAGAACTGTATTCCCAGAAGTTCAGACAGATGGCTCGTTATCCTTAAATACCTCCACTGAGAGGATGCCAGGGCTCTGTGTCTGCTCACCTCCGTGCTCCCAGAGCCAAACGCAGCATCTGGCACTCGCAGAATTCAGTACAAATCTCTGCTCTCTTATCATTCGAAACCCTACCTTCCATGTTTAATCAGAACCTATCTTGCTGCAGATTAAACCTCAAATAATGAGAAAGCATCATCAGACTAACTTTATAGAGTACGCACACCAGCCTAATGGTTGTCTCGAGATGTTCTAGGCCTGTGCAGCCCAGCGCAGGGGCCACTGGCCCCACGTGGCTACTGAGCGTGTAAAATGTATGAGATGCATGCTTGAAAATAGGCTGCACATTTTTCTGGTCTTTGAACAACTTGCTTAATCTTCCTAAGCCTCAGTTTCCAACTCTGTAGGATGGGGATGATGTCGCTCAACCGTGTACTTCATAGAATTGCTATGAGGAGCGAATCAGAGGGTAGAAGGTTAGATTTATGTGGACCAGACTCTGAGGTGATTCTCTGAAAATAACCGAGCTTAGGGAGGGGCAGAAGCTTTGACTCTGGGTGACCGAAGAATGACAGAGGATGTCCAGTGGCAGATGAACTGTTCTTTTTCCCTTTGTATAGAAGATCCCAATATACAATCCGTTCGAGAATACAGACCTGAGTACGTATCATCACTTAATTTACTTAACTGAGTGTGACATATCGGTTAGTGTGATCGTTATCCCTATGGGTTTGTTTGTTTTTATAGCTATGCACACATTTTCATTCTTGAGAACCCCAAGGAACAAAATGTTATTGGCATCCTCTCCAGAAACAAAGAACAGCTGCATTTGTCTGGGACGTGTCCCAGGCTACTCCTTTCTCCATGTGTGAAGGATGCTGTTATCTGTGAGCTCAGTGTTGACCAAGGGGACCGGATTCCCACCACCCTCCTTCGCTGGCACCCAGGCAGCTGCTGGGTGTGCGTGTAGATACCCCACTGTATCTCTCACCCCTACGGCAGGGGCCTGAGCCCAGGGAGCACTACCTGCCTTGGCCTTTCCCCTGAAGTACGCTTGGATGACCAGAGCCCCAGTGGAGGAGAGTTCTGGAATGTCCCTGCTTCTACAGCCCTGACTTCATTCTGACCACTGCTGCTGAATACGGAGGAGTCAGACTGCTTAAGCCTGGTCGAGTCTCAAGCAGTGGTTCTCAAGTCTGGATGCCTGTCAGACTGCCCTGGGGGAACTCGGTCCTGAGAGGCTGAGGTAACTGAATTAGCACAGGGTCCTGGGACGGGGTAATTGATAAAACTTCTCAGGGGTGAGGACCACTGGTCTCAAACAGGGGCTGGGACCACTGTCTCTCAAGTTCCCACCCAGGTCATCAGACAGAACTTGGGCTTCAGATTAGGATATCTTTGAATTTTGAATTTGGTTTCATTTACTCACTCACTGGGGACTTGAGTGAACTGTTGAAACTCTCAAATGCCGTGCTTGTATAATGGGAGAAAGAACGCTTAACCTCAGAGCATTTTGGGGAAAATTAAGTCTGTTTCCTCTCCTCATTGTAAGCAACTCAAGGAGAGGGACCGTCTGGTCATAAACACAACAGGACCTTTCCGACCCCAGCGTTCATTGTCTCAGCACACGACAGCGTCTCCCCCGCCAGTGCTGGGTACCATGCCTCAGCCCCTCGCACGATGCCTGCCACGCGGCAGGTACTCCCTGGTATTCGATGCATGGATACGAATGAAAAGATGTAAGCGAATGAGTGATTCAATGAATGAATGAAGTATCTAGACAATTAGTTAATGTTAGTTCTCTTTACTGTTGATCAGGCCTCTCTACTAACACTGTCGGATAAAAAGGGTTTCTTTTCAATAAAGGCAACATTCAATAAATGAAATTATATTGTGCCTTATATTATTGCTATCCCAAAATGGGAAACTAGACCAGCAACAGGGCAGTCCCATCCTTTCATATACTGTTAGGCAGAACATGATTTTAACTCGGAGGATGTTGATAGCCCAAGAGCAGAAAAGCAAATTTCCATTCATGTCTTGGGCTTCTGTTACTCTTCCAAATTATTATCTGGATACTCTGCCAGCACATTTTGTGTGTTTCCTTCATGTATTCTGACCACAGCTGTGCTAAAGCTCTGAGGACTGATTGTAACACGTTGGAGCAGCTTGGAAAGTCAGAAATGCACAGTGTGGAGTCAGCAAGTACGAATTCAGGGTTTGGACGTCCACCTACCAGCTGCGAAGGTTCAAACCCAGGCATCTCAAATGAAGTGTTCATGCCCTGGAGGTTTGGGACATTACACTGAAAGGTCTCAGAGATGCAGGATAAACACAATACATTCGTTCATCCATTAAGCAAATATTTATTGAATGTCAGGCATTGTATTATAAGTGAAATGAACAAGACAAATAAGGTCCCTATTCTCAGAGAACCTTAGATTTCCCAAAGTGAGATATATATATAAAATAATTTCAGAGATTGCTGCTATTAAAATAAAAGGTGACATGCCGTTATTTTTAAAAGGCAGGTAACAAGTTTAATTGAAAAGGCCTGGTAATGGGTTGTTATTAGTTGTCCAGCTAGAACCCATTTTTCTCTTTCTAAGGGTATATGCTGTTTTCAATGGGATGTCTACTGTTGCCACACACCACCCATGTGGGTGGGCATGGGTTGACTTAGGTGAAACATATCCCATTCCCTATTGGTTTAGAATGGTCATATGACCCAAACAATCCAATCAGGGGAAACCTGAGGACTCTGACAAGCAAGCCGGGCATCGAAGGTCTTTTTTTCTGCCCTTCCCCTCAGAACTGGAGGAGGAAGGTGTAAAGACAGACATTGTTGGAGCCATTTTTACTATTTGACAACGACCACAGTAACACAATTCATCAATAAATGCTAAAATTCATGGACAAATTATGATGGGAATCAGGATATTTAAATCATCTCAAAGTATCTCTCAACAAGATTATAACGGAGAAACGTGGCAGGTGCCGCTTCATTTAGTGGTCAAAGTTTTCATCCCTGTAATGGTCCAGCTCATCATCATACGTCTCCAGTCATGACGCACTCGAATGGACCCAGGACAACTTTGTGGTATTTGTTCCAAAATATATGACCTAATTTTAAATCATGAGCAAACACTGGGCAAATCCAAACTGAGGGCCATTCTGCAAAATGATTGATCGACAGTTTCCAAAATGTCAGGGTCATGAAGGACAAAGACAAACAATTCTGGATTAAAGGAAACTAAGGAAATATGACAACCAAATGCAAAGTGTGATCCTGGATTAGGTGTTGGACCAGAAATAGGACATTAGTGGGGCAGTAGGTGATACTCGAATAAGGTCTATAGACTGTGTAACAGGATTATATCAGAAAAATGTCCCAATCTGATTATTTTACAGAAGTTATATTAGATATTAACACATTTGGAGAATCTGGGTGAAGAGTGCACAGAAAGTCTTTTACTATATTTGTAACGTATTTGCAAGTGAAGTCATCGCAATAGAAATGTTTGAAATATTTTAAAATTATTTTAAAATGTGAAAATAAAATTCTCAGCCTTTAAAATACTCCCATGGTCACCCTTCCCTTAAACCCTTCCCTGGCCCCTCACCTATTGTCATTCGTGGTTATGTTTACTTCTGTATGAATGGTTTCTGTTATGACTCAGACATCCACATCTGGCAGCCTGTGGGCTAACTTGACCTTCAAGCCTTTTTACATGTGCCCACTGCAAAAGTTCTCCCCACCCCGCCCTGCCAGTTTGATTTGTCACAGCTCCCCACTACTCCTTATTGTCTCACATTTCAGGTTGGCTTTTGCGCATTTCTACTACCAGATCTTTCCTAATTGTTTGAACATTTTTACACACATCTTGAAATCTTGTTTAACAAATTAAGCAAAATAGCTTTTGATAGATGATTTCAGACTCTTTAGATGATCACATTCACTGATTCATAGGGCCTGAATTAATGTTCCCTTGACTTTTATTACATCATGAAAATAAGTGCTATTTCATTTTTGACTCAGAAATATCCATTAGTCACAAAAATTCCTAGCATTGCTCTTTTGAGTGTAATAACAGTTGAGATCAATGGCAAAATATATGAAAAGGAGGAAGTTCACAGAGATTTATTACCCGTTTCTCAGAAACCTGATGGGCTCTTGGTTTAGGGATTACATCAACACTTCCAGAGTCTGCCCCCCTTGCCTTCATATTTTTTTTTTTTACATTTTCCAGATGATTCTAATGTGCACCTAGGTTTGAGAATCACTGATCTTCCCTGGTTATGTTTGAGGTGGATGAGTACCCATTGTTCTGGGGAAAGGATGTAACAGGAACATTGGCAATTTAACAAAGTCTACCCTTTCCAGCACCCCTTGATGTGTAGGCTGGGTCACTGAAGAGAAATTGCACCTCGAGAATTCCCGGGGCTCTTGGTGAGCACGCAGACGTCAGGGTTGTGAGCACGCAGACGTCAGGGTTGCACTGTCCTGGCTTCTGATTCAGTGTTTCTGCTGCACACCATGCTCATTCCCTGTTAAAGGCTTCACAGGAGCGCCTGTGTCTTTCAACTCCTCAAAGCTTTATTTCTGAACCTCTTGTCCTGACCTGTTCATTTCTCCCACTGCCTTGTCCCTTTTTAATCCCACAGACTTCCAGATTTGTTGCGCAGGCTCCCTTTTCCATCTTGAACTTTCCCACTGGACTTGACTTCTGGCCATTTCCTTCTTTCTGACTCCTCACTGACCACAAGTATGGCCTCCCTCTGTGAATCCGGGTCCACTCTTCTCAGAGGTTTTTCCACCTTAGGGTCACCTCTCCTTGTCTTTCATATGCTGGACTCGCCCCTGCTCGAGCCTCCCTGTATTAGCTGTTTAAAAAGCTACCTTAAAACTCAATGACTTGACACAACGAACATGATTCTCTGGCGTAACTGGATGTTTCTTCTGGTCTGGACCACCTGGGCTGGAGTGGGACTCACTCAAATCTTTGAGACCTCAGCTTGGGTGGCCGAGACAGCTTGGGGCCTCTCTCCACATGATCTCTCATCCTCCAGTTGGCCAACTGGGCTTCTTTCTGTGGCGGTGGACAGACTCTCCAGAAGCAGCAAGAGAGGGCAAGCCCTAATGTACACACGGCTCCTCAAGCTTCTTTTCGCTTCACATTTGCTGATATCCCATTGGCCAAAGTAAGTCCATGGTTAAGTTCAAAGTCAACATGGGAAATAGCTACCTGAATGTATGAATCACTGGTGGCCATTACCACAGAGGTAGAACACAGCCTTCCCCCCAGTTCCAATTATTAATGCCCCTCTCATATGCAAAATAATTCTCTTTCTCCAAGGACCCCCACAAGTCTTGTTCAACCATGGCATGAGGTTCAGAGCCCCCAGTCTAGTGATTTCTGTCAACTCCAAGGGCAGGTGAGACACGTCCTTGGCTGGGGCTCCTCTGGATCCAAAACCTGCAAATGAGACAAGCTGTACGCTCTGCACACAGTCAACAAACCACGGGAGACAGAGACGGGACAGTCGTGGTGAACGCTTCCATTCCCAAGGGAAATTAAAGGAAGATGCACAGCAGGCCTGGAACCCTTCGGGGCGCATGCTGCCAGGCCTCCCGTGCCGAGGGCCGGGCGCACTCCACCAGGACTGCAGTCCGTTGTCTCCCATTGTGCTGGGCAGCCCCGCCCCGGCCCGGCCCGGCTCTGGCTTGGCCTTCCGCGACAAGCTTCCTTTCCACACGCACTCACTCCTGAGACAGACGCCTCCGAGGCACACCCCGGTGCCGGGAGACTTCTCCTCTCCCATATCCCCCTGCGCCGAGGCTGCCTGGCTCTTTTCAAGAGGGAGGGCTGCCTGTCCCGAGGGCCGCCTCTCCTGACGGGGACAGCCTCCCGGAGGTCCTCCAGGTGCCACGTAGAGGGTCACCTTGAAGTACTGATGTCTGTGTCTTAGGTCCATGTTTTGCATTGATTTTGAGTAGGAGGAGGTGAAAGATTAAGATCATAGTTTCAAAATAAATTATATGGAGTATTTTCTTTTTTTTAATTTTTATTTTAATTGTTGATCTTGTACAGTTTTCTGTCTTTTATTCTCACCCGATCCCACCACCCCAGCCCTCCCCACCTCCCTCCCATTTCCACCCCCCCATAGTTTTTGTCCATGTGTCCTTTATACTTGTTCCTGTAATTCCTTCCCCTTTTCCCCTGAAATTCCCTCCCCTCTCCCCTCTGGTGACTTTCAGCCTGTTCTCTATTTCCATGTCTTTGGTTATAGTATGCATGTTTGTTTGTTTTGTTGATTAGCTTCCTGTTAAAGGTGAGATCACATGGTATTTGTCTTTCACTGCCTGGCTTATTTCGCTTAGCAAGTAACATACAAGGGAACCCCGATAAGGTTAGCAGCTGACTTCTCAATGGAAACGCTCCAAGCCAGAAGAGAATGGCAAGAAATATTCCAAGCAATGAGAACCTGAGGCCTGCAACCCGGACTACTTTACCCAGCAAGGCTTTCAATCAAGATAGAAGGCCAAATAAGGAGCTTCCCAGACAAAAGAAGTCTAAAAGAATACACCTCTACGAAACCAATTCTGCAAGAGATACTATATGGAGTATTTTCTTAAACATTTACTCAAACTCATGGGGAAACAATTTTCTTCAGCTTTGTGACCAAAGATCCTCGTGAATTATAAATCCATATTTGTTTCTTAAATGCGGGTAGCAGTCTCCTGCTTGCTTCAACTTTTCTGCACAGTTAATGCTGGTATTTCCACAAAACATTGTCTTATTCTAGCAGTAAGCAATATCCATCCATAATACATGAACTAATCTTTAAGAAAAAAAGTTTCCTTTTTTATGTGTACTGATTATTTTTAAATTTTATATTATAATTATTTTATTTTACCCAATTATATACCAATATAAATTGTAATGGTAAATCAGTCTAGAATTTTACTGCTGAGAAATGAAATGGTGTTCAATAAAAAACTTTTTAGCTTAAAAGTATATCATGCTAAGGTAAAATTCTGTGGGCGATGTAGATGGGAATATAGGTGCCAAGAGGAATAATAAATGATGGAAAATTTCTGGATGCGAAAGAGCTTATTCCTGATAAAGAGCTTTTTGAATAGATGAAGGTGTGTATTCAATACATTTAATCAAGTGATTTAACAATTTTAAAAGTCAGCGTGTCAGAAGGTATATATTTATCAATTACTTAAACTTACAATAGAAATTGTGTACGTTAACTTAAGAAGGTGTGAGGAGGGCCCAGTTTCCCCACGAACATCGGGAGAGCCCAGAACAGAGCTTTTCCGTAGATCCGTCCCAGGTGGTGGGAGATGAACGCACAGTGGGGGCACGTGCGGAGGAGGTATCGGCCCCTCTGCAATTTTGTGGGGGGTGGCGTTGGGCCCATAGTCACTTCTGGGCTGTCTCGGCCTTGTTGTCAGGAGTCTTGACTAGCTTTCCAAGAGGAGGTGAAACAGAGAGACCCTGAGCTAGAAGACCCTTCACCCTCCAGAGTGTGCTCAGGTGTGCCTGGCGTCCCGACGGCCTGCACTCGGTGTCCCGACTGCCACTCATTCTGCGGTGGCCGCAACTCTACTGGAGAGGCAGGCGGTGGAGTGGGGCGTGGCGTGGGCTAGCACCCTGGAGTGCTAGCATCTGGATGGCACGGCCATTTCGGTGGAAAGATACGGTATGAAAAGTGCATGATGGACCGGGGAGGAGACTCGGGTTATCCTCTGAGCGCTCGGGGGGCCTGGAGCCCTCAGAGAGCAGGCGTCAGGCATCTCTGTGCCGGGAGCCCAGGCAGCAATGGGGCTCTCAGTCCCCTGTCTGTCGGTGGCGATGGCTGCCCCTCTCTGTGACCTCGTCTCGCATCTGCCAGAACTGCCCGCGTGGTCCATTTCATCCTCCCCTCCTGCAGCAATCCAGCCCTTCACCTCTGGCTCAAGATGTGTGCCAGCAAAGGCTGTTTGGGCAGAAGGCACGCTGGGTCCTCTGGGTCTAAGTAAATGCCAGTCGCTTCCCAGCGGCTCCAGAAGTTATTCTGTGCGGTTTGCCCAGTCCTCACAAGGACAGGCTGTGTCCTGGAGTGTTGACTCTGGGCGGGGCCTGGCGGGAGCGGGCAGGTGGGAGGGCCTCTCTCAGGCCTGTGGAGCCACCCTGTTGGCAAGTGGAGAAGAAGGGAGTTCTCGGACAGCCACTGCCTGTGGTCCCCACAGCTCTGAAGGTCTAAGAGAAAGCGTGAGAGTGTGTGAAGCGGCCTCTGCCGTTAAAAGTTAAAATAATAACCTTCTCAGTTTGCTTTTTCCGTAATGAAACTCCAACTTGCATTTATGGTGTGAGGGTATCACTGTGAGGTCTGTGAGGTTAACACTATTTCCATAATGATATTAAGACTTTTTCCTAACTGTTTATTCTCTAAGAGTGTGGAGGAGAGGAAAACGTTTCCATCCACCCTCTTGGGTGAGGGTTTCAGGCTGGATCTGAAGATTAAACTCAGACAGATGAACAGGAGTAAAGCCCACCCATGATGCTGAATTTTCCTAGGTGCCCAGGAGCCTTCACAAGAGAGTAAAGCCCACAGAACTGACCACAGCTGGAAGCTTTTATCCCTTTCAGACAAAGGAACAGTAAGTTTGTAATGAACCGATAGGACGAAGGTGTTGGAGCTGTGAGTAGGCATGCAGGAGAAGTGACTAGAAAGAGAAAGGTTCGCTGTTCGCAGACTCGTCCGGAGGCCTCTCCGGGCTGACGACTGTCTTCAGGCCAAGGAGATTTTACAGCCTTCCTTGAGGCAGAAGCAGGGGAGCTTTTTCTGTGTTTACTGCTGCTTCATTGCCTTTAGCTCAAAATAATTTTTGTGCCAAAGAGGCACATTCTGAGGTGACATATTCTGGTTTCTTTCAAGTGTATTGTGGACTTTTCCAGAGGTTCCATGATACACGATGACATCTTTGCTCCGATGACAAAGAGAATGTGTGCTTTTGATTCATAGGTTTTAAAGACATTCCCGTTTTAATTTTTTTATGGTAAAGATCCACAGATACAACCCCATAGATAGAATGATAGCTGTTTGGGAGTCTTAATAATTTTTAAGAGTGCTAAAGAGTCCTGAGACCAAGACGTTTGAGCATTGCGGCCTTAGAGCTTCCGTTTCAGCGCCTGTTTTGTGGATTTGGAGAAAGAGGCCCCAAAGAGAGGGGGTGAGTTGCTCAAAGTGACCCAAAGCTTGAGGCAGGGCCAGGAGGAAAGCTGTCCACACCACACTGCCCAGGTCACTTTGCCCATTAACCACTGGCCACAGCAGTGAAACTCATACGAGGGCTTACTTCTCTGTGATGATGTGGGGCAGAGGCTTTCGGCCCCTTTGCCTCCTGCCTCCCTCTTCACCACCGCAGGGGAGGAGGGGGTCTCTTCATATGAGAACACAGCAAAACACCACCACGGGAGGCCGCTGGTGTTAGGAAACCTGGCAAAGGCGGGTCTGTTTGTGCTCCTCTCCGAAGGATGTGAGGTTTCTCTGCAGGGAGCCGAGAGCGGGTCAGGTTGGGACAGGAGCTGGTGAGGTTGGAGCGCTGGGCAAGGAAGACCGGTCCTCAGCAGACACAGTCTGGACAGAGGGATGGAAGGGGACCGTCAGACGGGAACAGGCAAGGGCTGCGGGGACTCACTTCTCGGTTCCAGCTGTGACACTAATCAAGCTACACCTTTAAAACCCACGTTTTTCATCTTAAGTTCTACTTAGACACAGATTAAGATGGGTAAATCTGGAAAATTTTAAGTCATTTTGGAAGACCTTAGATTAATATGTTGCATCACTTACAAATTCAGTTAAACTACTTTAAACATTTAAAACCACATATATAAATTTAACACATTTGATCACCTTTTTAAGTAACTCAACCGCCTCACTTAAAAAAAAGTCCTGAGAATGCAAATAACCTCTTAAAGAATTAACAACTCAATCTTATGAGTGCGATAAAGCTTAATTTTTCTTAGATGCTTCAACAGTATATAAAACAGTGAGGTTTCAACTTAAAATCAAAAGTCTAAATTATTGTTACTCATTTTAAATCAGAATTTCAATACCTGTTTATAACTTAGGCCAAATTATCCTAAATGTTCACACATCTAAAATACCAAATATGCACAGAGTCCCAAGGCAAAATATTAATATTTATTGTTTTGATAGTCTTAAACATTTCTATGTTCATTTTTTAACTCTTTCTGAACTAAGACAAATTAGGGAATGCTTTAGGTAAATCACCCTACCAAACCCTGGGGATGACCTTCCCATCGAATTTGGGGTGGTTGTCTCAGCCTGCCGGACGTGCACATGGCCCAGACCCTGATGAGACTCTCACCTGTGGCCCTGATATCAAGGACCCTCCACGTGGTGTCCCAGGGGCGGCTTTTACATTCAAGTCAGGTAATAACTAGTTCTGCTGCTGCTCTAAGAAAATTTCAACTTTTACTAAAACCGGTCATTTGATGGGATTTTGCTTTTTGTTGGATCTTAAGATATGCAAAAGTTTTTGATGTCAAACAAGAGTCCATCTCAATTCGCTCTCCCCTATGTTAGAACCTTCCGACTCTCAGGAATAGCGAGATATTGATGTGTGTTCTACCAAGGGTAGTGAGTCACTTCCACCTGTGACACGTGAACAGCCCTGCCTCTACTTTAAAATCACATTTTAAGATGAGGCCCTGGCCTCCAAGGAATTTACAACTATGCATTCTGTTCTTCTCTAGCTCTACCCTGAGCTTCTCAGAGGGTCACATTGCATCAGATGTATCTCTTGCACCACCACCCCCCGCACACACTCACACACACACAGCATGTGCTAGTACAGCATGTCCCAGATGTGTGCTAGGAGTTTAACAGATGTTTGAGGGATTAAATAAGAAACAATGATGAAAAGGTGGAATCAAGTGGAAAAGTAATACAGAGTTAGTCGAGTGGAGACATACATGGAAAGTTAGTCTCTGAAGTTTTGCAGCAAAGAGTTTGTAACAGATGGAAAGGCAAGGTCTAAGAAAGAATTCCTCATAGAAATATAACAATAACAGAAAATTTGAGTGTGTACTGTGTCTAACTCTACTTTACATATTTTGTTCGTATTAACTCATTCACTCCTCCCAGCAGCCCCGTCAGGTAGGTGTCATCATTCTTGCCATTTGCCAGAGTGAGGAGACGGAAGCGCAGAGAGAAGCCTTTTCCTGTTAGGCTGTTTGCATGATGGTCTGCTGTAAGATACTTCAGCATGAGCCTGAGGGTGATGTTTGCATGTGTAAGTTAACTTTGCCCCCCTGGGCGGGTAGGTGCAGTTGAACCCACCGCTCAGGAACCCACACCCCCGAGGTGGTCCTGCTCCCCAGACCTCTCTCCCCACCCCTGCAGGCTGGTCCTGCTCTCAGAGCACTGCGCTGTCTACCTGGAAGTGCCTCTTAGGCAAGGCGCTTGTTGGAGTGCGTGGGGTGGAGCAGGGCCACGCTGCGCTTGAAGCATAGGTTGGGGGGAACGGTTTTTGTTTGTTTTTTTTTTTTCTTTTCTTTTTTTTTTTTAATCAGTATTTTTTAATTGTTGATATTGTACAGTTTTCTGTCTTTTACCCCACCCCAGCCCACCACCCCAGCCCTCCCCACCTTCCTCCCATTTCCACCCTCCCTAGTTTCTGTCCATGTGTCCTTTATACTTGTTGCTCTAAACCCTTCCCCTTTTCCCCTGAAATTCCCTCCCCTCCCACTCTGGACACTGTCAGACTGTTCTCAAATTCAGTGTCTTTGTTTATATTATGCTTGTTTGTTTTGTTGATTAGCTTCCTGTTAAAGGTGAGATCATATGGTATTTGTCTTTCACTGCCTGGCTTATTTCGCTTAGCATGATACTAACTTGATGGGGAAAATCCCCAAATCATCAAAATCATGGAGATTGAATAGCATGCTATTAAACAATGAATGGGTAAAGAATGAAATTAAGGAGGAAATCAAAAAGTTTCTGGAAACAAATGAAAATGAACTCACAACAACCCAAAACTTATGGGACACAATGAAGGCAGTCCTCAGAGGGAAGTTCATAGCAATACAGGCCTACCTAAAGAAGACAGAAACATTTCTAACAAACGACTTAACCCTACGCCTACAAGAACTCGAGGAACAACAACAAAGACAGCCCAGGGCAAGTAGAAGGAAGGAAATAACCAAGATCAGAGCAGAATTAAATGACATAGAGACTAAAAGCACAATCCTAAGGATCAATGAATCCAGGAGCTGGTTCTTTGAAAAGGGGGGAACGGTTTTGTGCCTGCTTGTCGATAACCCTTTGCCCCTGTCGAATCCGATCTAAGACTTTCTGTCTTGGCAACATGCCCCTCCGATCGCCAGAAACCCGGACAACTGTCTACCCCAGTGCTGTGTGCCACACACAGCCCCACGTCCCATGGCCGGTAGGTGGCCACACCAGTGCTCATCCCCAAGCCTCCGGCTCCCCAAGCGGCACGCCCCACCGCCTGCTTCTAAGGGGAGATGGAACGCAGCGAGCAGGTGTTAGCGAGGGTGGGGTGCTCGGGCGAAGGCCCTGGTGGGGAGCAGCGGTGTTTCCAGGGGGAAGAGTCCTTCCGGTCAGGAACAGAGTGGGTGATGGTGCGAAGACGCCGGGTGCCTCTCCAAGGGAATTCTGAGGCAGAGGGAGGAGGCGGCGTCTGCCTGATGGATTCGCTGTCTTCGGCGAAGGAGGAATCGAGGACGTGGGTTGAAAGAAGGGGGTGGGGTTGAAAGAGGGCTGAAGTTCAGTGGTGATGGGGACAAAGTTTCCTTTGTTTCTCCCTTTTCCGTCGTCGTGTGAAGTGGGGCCATCCAGGACCAGGAGTGGGGAACTTCTCCAAAGGAAAGCTGGGGATGGGGGCGGGAGGCTGAGCGTGGCCCTAGAGTCAAAGCTGGACATTTGTCCCGGTTCCGGGTCCCTATTAAATGTCAAGGCCATCCAAGGGGAGACCTGGGGACCTGGCCTGCTGTGAGAAGAGGAAGGCACAAAACTCAGCCTGCACCACCAATTGGGAAGAGACACCCACTCAGCGGGACTCAGCCAGGGTGGAAAGGGAGGTGACGGGGCCTTTTACCGTCCCTTCCCAAGGTGCCTGGGAGAGTTCAGGGTGCCCATGGTGAATTTTAAGGTCCCCTGGGGCCAAAGCCTAGGATAATCAGTTCTGGGGAAGATGGAATGACTCTGCCCTCTGTTTCCCTGCAATAGCTGATGAATAATTCAAGGCAACGGTTAGGAAGTGGGCTCTGTGGGACAGGCCGGCTTGGAGCAGCAACGTCCTGGTGGGTTACCATGGGGCCGAGTCCTTGTTCCAACTCAAATCCTCCTCAGCGTCCCTGGCACTTATCCCGCTGGGCTCCCCTGGAGCCGTGCTCCTTTTCAGACCAGGGGATGAATGTGGGCTGCAGAAAGGCCCTGGAAGACCTTCAAAACCTAGCTGGAGACGGGCAGGCGAGAAGGAGCCAGCCGACTCCCTCTCTGGCATTTGCATTGACCTGAGAGGACAGCTGAGGGGGGACTGTCACAGGAAAGAGGGCCGGCTGGCGTGGGAGTCCCGTGGACTTGCTGGACCTCATTTCTGCCTGCACGACTTGGCCGTGAGCTCCCTTCCCCACTCAGAGGACACAGTCTCCTCCCTAAGGATAGGGACCACTTTCCCAGCAGCCCTCCTTGGACTCACCTTTGCTCTAGATTTTCGTTGAAGAAGCGGAGCCCTCAAACACAGCAAGTGCCCCCTTCCAGCTGGAACTAAATGTACACGCTGGCCCAGCAGCCACCTCGGTCAGAGAGACACTGATCAGACTGTCTGGACTCGTCTCCGCATTCAGCTGCCAGTGTATTGTCCTCGAGTCCCATAACACTGGGAAAGCCCCCTCAAGGCGCTCGGAGTGCACGAAACACCACACGGCCTCTCTCGTTCGGGACAAGGGCTGGCCCCTGCTCCCGGAAGGGCTCTCTGCTTTCCTCGCCACGTGGGAGCTCATCTCAGGCAGCCACACGGGCAGCTAATGATACGCGTTTGATATGACTGAACTTCGGAGTATGAAGCTTTCGTATAGTTTTCAGTAAACAGTATTCAGTTTTATAAAAGCATGTTGCAGCAACTCAGTCGAAAGCTAATTTGAGAACTATCAGCCGCCAAACCAAGGTCTGGAGTGGGACAAGGGAGAGGATGTTGATGTCAATAAAGCCTTCATTAATCTTTAGCAATATTCCCCCAAATGCAGAGTAAGGAACAGCTGTGCGGCTGCAAACCCTACTCAGCCGGTCAACCCCTGGCAACTTCGAGTCGGTCACTCCCTGGAGTCGGTGCGGCCTGATAACGTTTTGGTCACTCTGGGAAAATTAAGCATCTTATTTCACTGAAACACATGTCCTCGCTTTTTTGGTGAAGTAGTGCTTGCGGTTATTTTCCCAGAAAAGTGTGCGTGGGGGTGGAGAGCTGATGTGAGGGAAGCTCTGGGAGAGAGTGTTGTGTGGGGGTGTTTCTGTTGGGGAGCAGGGGAGGGACCCCAGAAGGAAGAGTTACTGTTTACAAAGACAGAGCGTTAGGAATCCACTCATTCGTGCGGCAAGCCAAGACTGAGCACCCACAGGACTACGGAGATGTAGGGGCGACGTGAACTGAGACAATGTTAATAATGATGACAGAGCACTTTCTGTGATTGAAGTCCATTCCAAGCTGCTGTGGTTTGAGTGTTTCTGTCCCCCCAAAATCCATACGTTAAAACTTAACCCCCAAGGTAATGGTTAGGAGTTGGGGCTACTGGGAGATGAGTAGGTCATGAGGGCCGAGCACTCATTAACGAAATTAGTGCCTTTACCGAAGGGATCCCAGAGAGCTCCCTCGTCCCTTCCTCCACGTAGGAACCCAGTGAGAAGACAGCCATCGGCAGGGAAGCTGCCTCTCGTCGGACACCGGACCCGCCAGTGTCATGCTCTCGGGTTCCCCAGCCTCCAGAACTGTGAGGAACAAGTTTCTGTTGTTCATAAGCCTCCCAGTCCATGACATTCTTGTTAGAGCAGCAGGAACTTACTCAGACAGGAGCCCTCGTATGTTTCAGAAAATGTCATCTGGCAAGGAAGAACAGGATACACCTAATTAACAACAAAGCGTAGAAGGATGTAATCAATAGTATGAGAAGAGCATGCGATGAGCTTGCACCGGAGGGAGACGCGAATCCTGAAGGTGGGGGCAGGAGACGGGAAAGGCTTCCTGAAGAACGTCTGTGTCGGTGGCCCAGGCACAGCCAACTGCCCCTCAAAGGGACAGGAGCCTGGCAGGGGCCCCCGCCTCTCAGCTGACACCTAGGACGCTGTGCTACATAATCTCTTTGGGTGAGCTCTCTTAAACCCCGTTTTGCCCTCTTTCATAAGGAGAGGTTGGAAGGCTGAATTCAAACCACTCTTCCAGGCCTCCTTGCAGATGGAATTCTGCGTGGGAGTTCGAGTCTGCCTGGGCGCTGCCCCGGCACGAGGTTTGGGCAGCAGGTGTGAAGCAGAAGCCGTCCTCTCTGCTGGTGGCCGCCGAGTCAGCTCCGACAGAGGCGCGTGTCGGAGCAGCAGCTCGCAGCCTGCGGCAGCCTGATCCCTGGAGGCGACCAGGGGATTGATCTTGAAACCCCAAGTCTGTGGCAGCTCCCTGACTTCTGCCCCTGCGGCATTGCCGGTCTGCAATGTCTGCCGTGGTGGCTGTGTCCTGCAGTGGCCCCTGAGAAATAGAGACGTCTTGAATGGCAGTGAACCGCTCCTGCCGATAAATAGGACATGGAGAAAGTTTCGGCTACTCCGGTCACGGTCACAGTCGCATTCACCGCATCCATTTGTCAGCCTCCCACAGGGTGGCCTCTGCTCCATCGCCGATGACGCCCTATCGTTGATATCCAGCGTCCTCATCCTTGCAGGGACTCCCCTTAGTGACCGCTCTGCCCTTCCTTCGCACCGCGTCTCCTGTGCCTGCTCTTTCCACACTGCTCCTTGTCTCTCTTTCCTCTGAGTTCTCGTTGCTGCCACCCCATCAAACTGCCTAAGCCCGACCCTTCCGCTTTTATTTTTGCGCTCTGGCCTTCAGGAAAGTGTAGTTTTTCTTTCTTTTGTCACTTCCTGGTCATCAAGTATGTGAATGGGCCGTGTAAAGATGGGTGGCCAAAGTTGTACTGTAGGAATTTACTGTTTAGTAGGAGAGATAAGTCAGGTAGGTATACAAGGTCTGTCTGGAAAAAGGCCCAGCCGTTGTTAATATAATGAGAGCGGTTTGCACCACATCGATGTAACCTGGCAGCCAAGGAGAGTGTGCTGGAGTGCGCATGAGTGAACAATGACGACTTCACTGTACTAGTCAGTGGGGGTGGTAGACACCATTGAGTGAGCACATGTACTGTGTGGCCGTCACATTCAAAATGACAGAGTGAGTAGAGCAATGAATCTGCATCAGATTTTGCATTAAGCTTGAACGTTCCTCCGTGGAAACTATTCAGATGATTCAGAAGGCCACAGGTATGGGCGTCTGGTGATGGGCAGCTTCATCACGACAATACGCCTGCTCATGCATCACATCTCGTGCAGTTTTTTGGTGAAACATCAAATCACGCAGGTGACTCAGCCTCCCTACAGCCCAGATTTGGCGCCCTGTGACTTTTTGCTTTTCCCAAAAGTAAAATCACCTTTGAAAGGGAAGAGATTTCAGACCATTGATGTGATTCAGGAAAACATGATGGGCAGCTGATGGCGACTGGGAGAACTGTGTGAGGTCCCAAGGTGCCTACTTTGAAGGGGACTGAGGCGTCATTGTCCTGTGTACAATGTGTCTCGTATCTTCTTCAATAAATGTCTGTTTTTTATAGTACATGGCTGGATACCTTCTGGACACACCTCATATAAAGAGCACATCCAGAATAATGAGGACTATAGGAAAGGAATCAAAAAGGGATTTGAAATTGAAGATAGAACATAGAGGAGGTTTCATGAAGAAGGCATCTGGCCTCTCTGAAAGGTGAAAATGACCTCAGAGGAAGAAGAGCATTTTAACAGGTGGAAATCACGTGAGAAAAACTGAGAAGTGAGAAGGTACGAGTTAGGCAGGAAAAGTTTATACTCAGATCCATAAAGCAATTTAGTAGTTAGAGGGTAAGCCCCATGAGCTCGGAAACCTTGTGTGTCAGCTGGTGTCTCTTCAGCGCTGTGCCTGGTACACAGTAGGCGTGCAGTAAATACAGGGTGGGCAGAAGGCGGTTCACAGTTGTGAGTACGCAAAACAGCTTTCGTTCTTATGTTGTTATTTATTAATTATTGCAATATTTTTCATACAGACAGCTCTAAACCTACTTTTACCTCACCCTGTATTTATTGAGTAAAAGCCTAGACTGATGAGCATTCTCTCCCATCATGCCAGGGCATGAGTCCAGTTAACAGCCCTGAAGCTCCCCAGGCTACTGAGAGTCAACGAAGACAGTAGGCCCCTGAATGAGGGACCCCCGGCATCCACATTTTCTATACACCCCAGCCAAAGAGCATCCTCCTTATTTGACCTTCTACCCTTCTGCAGTTAACTAATCCACAGGGCTAAAGGTGCCGCCAACCCCCAACTAATCTTGATGGCTCTGCCTGGAAGATACACCCAGCAGATGGCCACTGCTTACCCCCTCCCCTGCCACTGCCCAGGCCACTGCCCACTTTCCACTCCTGACCCCCAACAAAGACAGCAGCCGGAAGGATCTTTTCAAGAATATAAACCACCACCTATCCCACCCACACTCTTCTCGTTGCCCACATTCTCCAAGGCTTCACAGGACATGGCCCTGGCCCACGCCAGGCGGAGCCCAGACACCCAGTAGAAGATTAATGGTAACCCTCCTACTTTGGTTAGTGCCACGCCAGCTCATTTCTTCCTCATGCGTGGGAAGATACACACTTTGATCTTTTTCCCACTTTCTTTCAACTCTTGCCTATCATGCTGAAATGTGTGTTTTTGCTTTTCCTCTTTTGGTCTCACATGTGAGCCAAAAGACAAGCTGTATGAAGTCTAATAAACCTATAAATAGTATTCTCACTTAACTGCCCTTGTGTCAGGAGTGAAATGAGATAAAACTAAGAACCAGTGCTGGCGTCTTCTGGTTGGCTGGGACCTCGTGCCTGAGGGTCCTTGCGGGCGTCCCCACAGCTGTTCCCGTTGCCACTTTCTCCTCCTATGAGTCACCTGCTCTTTTTCAAGTTCCAGTCTCCTTCACATTACAGAATATTTCCAAAATAATGTCTTCCTTGAGGTTATTGTTTATACATCTTGTTCAAGTAGTATTCTTAAAAGGGCTTTCTTATTCATTTCCTCTGTAATAAACATCTTCCACCAATACTATTAATTACATAGCCATTTGTGATGTTACCCTTAGGATATAATTAGCACTTATTACATTGTTTAGGTGGAAAAACTACCTAATTTATGATGAAAGGATGGAAGGAAGGAGCAAAGAAAAGTTATTGCATGAAAATAGTTATTTCCAAAAATATTCATTAAACTGCACTTTTCCTGAGTCATTGTTGGGGAAAGGCAGAGATAAGTCCTGGTCCCCAGTGTCAATCAAGTCACAATGCAAAAGAGGGGACAGAGCAACTAAACACACCCATGCACACCTGCGCATACCCATGCACACGCACACACACGCAATGGGGACAGCCTCAGATTTCAAACCAGAGTGGACGCCAGCAGTCCACTTGAATTCAGATTAATGGCTCCACCAATGAAAAGACCTTGCCTCTCAGGTCAGCACTCCATTCTCAGGAGCCAAAGAAGAGAAAGCCTCAGAGAGCTGAAGTCCGATCCCCCACGGAGCTCACTGTCTCATTTCACAACACACCTCCTCGCGCGGGTGCTGTGGCCCCCGTCGTCTCTGAAAAGGAGGCAGACGGGACATTTCTGTTGAGTGTGTGAGTCCTAGGTGGAGGGTCTAGCCAGCCTAGGTAAGTGGAAATAAAGGCATGGCTGGGGCCTGGAGCTTAGAACTCGAAAACAGTTTGCTGCCCCAGCGTCTGGATGCTGCCTGTGATGACAGTTGGCTGCAGGCCTTCGCAGATGCATTTCCCAAGCATTTTCGGGCTTAATGAGTCCAGAGAGCGTCCCCGGGGGCAGGGCAGTCACGGTATTACCAGATGACGGTACGGAAATGGGGAAATCTAAGGGTGTGAGTGAGCGATGGGGACATCAGGAGTGAGCCTCAGCCACATCCCTCGTGCACACGTTTGCTTCCAGGAGAGGCCGGGAAAGAGGAGGGCTTCAAGCATGAGTGTGACTTCAGGGAACAGGGAGGTGATTTTCCAAGTGTACATTTAATCCCCTGCCCCCGTGTTCGCACGTATCCCTGTGCCTGCTGCCCAAGCCTGTAAAATCCACTGCACATCCATCATGCCACATGGCTGCCCAGGGCTTTCCAGAACCCTTCCTCCGTCTGAAAAGTTTCAGATTTATGGTTCTATTTCCCCAGAAAGGAGCCAGAAATTCACTTTCCCAAATTCCTTTGCAACCAGAGAGAGGCCAGGGCCTGGCCTCTCCGATGCAGCCATGCAGGACTCTGACTAGGAGAAGCGTTTGCAGAGTGAAGAGTGGTCAGTCGGAGACTTCCAATGAGGATGACAGAGAGACACTGCGGAGGTTGTGGTGGTCCCAGCGGCTGTCCCCTGCAGCACTATGACAGCAGCATCTCTCCTGGAGCGATAATTCGAGTGTTGGTCCTACCGAGTGGCCTCCACGTCTAATATTCTAGCCCTGCCAGGCAGTCTGTGTCCAGACTGGGATGGTTTGGTGAATACAATTGAGGTCGCTACAATGAACAACCAAGAACTCTTGCTAATACTCCTTGCACTTATAGGGATGCCAAAAAAAAAAGTCAGTCAGTGGTCAAAATGAGTATTTCAATAAGCGTTTGGGAATTCCAACCTTGCAAAATGTATGCATGTGCTTACCTTTATTTTAAAGTTAAAGGAACAGAGTCTCAGAGACACCCAGTACTGTACTCAAGTGGCTCATTACACCCAGATTAAAGCTAGAACCTGGCTTTCTGGCTCCTCGTTTTGTGCTTTCTTCACAAAAACCTGCTTCGTTATACAAGGAGGCTTGAGTCACAGTCTTGATTCAATTCAACTAGAAATTCTCAGAAACATTTAGAAAATCATTTACGAAGTGGCTGTTGGCTTCGGGTCCTCACAGTACTGTGAGCAGAGCTGGGAGGAGGGGGAGGAAGTAACAAAATTTAAGGGCTGTCAAAATATGCAGGGGTCAATATAATACTGTAATGCAATGCTTTAAAAATCAAAGTTAATAAAAAAATTCTTGATGGAGGAAATATCAAAATTTTAGATGAAAACAGGCTCAGTATGACTGATTTTTCCCTTTATCTCAAACTCCAACATAGCTACTGATTTAGTCTTTAGGGAACGTATCCATATTACTTTGAAATAAATTAATAGCACAGATTAAGCTACCTAATTTCCTCCTCAGATATTCAAAGTTTGAATGGTTTTCACCCTGGCATGTGAGTTTTCTCCAGCAGAATACTACAGCATCTCTCTGTGAGCATCCCTGAGCTCGTAAATTTGGATTAGATCAGAGTATCCATGTCCAGACCTGCCTGGATCTTGCAGAAATATTAGCTCTGGCTGGGTATCTAAAAGAATAGCGTAACAGAGACCAAACGAAACACGAGACATAAGATTAAATTTTAATGACTATATGGGCTGTTTGCTGTCCAGCACCTCTAAATAGATGCCTTGATAAATCATAATCACGATAATGGCAAGTAACATTGATTGGACTCCGTGTGCCAGAGACTGAGTTAGACACTTTAAACAGCTGATGCTTCTTCTTACAGCCCCTGTGAGGTAGGAACCCACGGACGCGGGGTGAGGCCCCTGGTCAGGAAGTGGCAGAGCCACCGCACGAGCCCGGGTCTGACAGACTGCCAGGCGCAGTCCCCTGCTCCCCTCTTTCCTTTCAGGCTGCGTTCAGAAAGTGGGTGTGTTCCTCCTTGAAAACAGGAAGCCTGAGCACCACAGAGCATCAGGACAGGACTTCCCAGCAGGCCTACAAATGAACGTCGTCGTTAGACGGGTGGCCTCGCCTTCTCTTTGAGCAGTGACCTTGCACCCTGCAGTGGCTGTCCCGTGACCAGCACCCCTGACGTCTTCCTGCCATCCTGCGATGTTTGTCTGGTCCCAAAAGCCAGCCTCACCCACTTTTACGGCCATTCACACTAACTGGTAATGAGAAAACCTCTGCAAAAGGCCTTCTAAAACAGGTGGGCAAACTGAGGTCCAGGTAACTAACACAATTTCTGTAGTAAAGCCGCGACTGAACCCACTCTTCCCAGCCTCCAGGGAGAACTCCATTGACCGCACTGTGCTGGCACCCCAGGGATGTCCGCCGTTCCATGCGAAGGCGATGGTGCTGCATCAGTCAGCCCGAGACACTGTCCGTGCTGAAAAGACTTAGTCTGCAAACCACGCTTCAAAAACTGGCATTTTTATGGGCCAAATCTAATTTGCAGATGTGTTTTCCCCCTCTGGTTTGTAAAGTGTTTTGAAAAATTTAAACTAGCTGATAACATTTAAAAATCAGGAGTTTTCACATACAAATCCAGATTTCTGGCTTCTTTTGAAAAGTTCCAAGATGAGAATGCACTACAAACATTTTCACAGATGCCAGCTACTGGCTAGAGCTGGGGTGCTGAGGCCAGCTCAGACCGGCTCACTGCAGCCAATTATAAAGTGTTCGGAAATGTTGCGAGCCAATTGTTAAATAGTTGATAGTCTGAAATTGACCGTAATTAGGTTATTTACACCATGGGCATTGGCCAAATGACAAATTAGGGCTTTTATGTCCCCTTCCCTTCCCTGTCCAGCCCTCCCTTTCCCCTCCTTCCTTCCTTCCCTCCCTTGTTTCCTTCCTTCTCATCTCCTCTCTCCCTTCATCTTTCCTTAACCCTCCCTCTCTTGCTTACTTGCTTTTTTTTTGAGTGCCAGTTTCCCACCAGTATCACTGGCTGGAACTGAAGAGAACTCACTCTGTTCAGAAGAACCACAGTCCTGCTGGGCCACCTTCTCTTATTTATGTTACCTCCTGGGTAAGGAAGGAGCTGGAGTTGCATCTCATAATAGACTAAGGCAAGGAATGGCGCTTTTCCTAAAGCAGGCTTGCACATTGCTGTGGAGTAAGGAAAAAGGGTCGTCCATCACTCTCTCTTGATTTTCAACTCCTTTAAAACCGGTTTTAAAATTCAGGTCTCACACAGTTGTGTACAACCTAAAAGCCCAGCTCAAGGAGTTCTCATAAAGTGAGCCCCGCTCACCGCTGTCCAGTTCAAGGACGAGAATGCTGACAGCGGACCCAGAAGCCCCTCCTAACCTCTCCCAACGACTGCCTCCTGCCCCCGCCAAAGAAACCACTCTCCCAACTTCTTAACACTATGATTTTGTCTGCTTTTGAATTTTGTATCAATAGAATCTAGAGTATACATCCTTTCACCTCTAGTCTCTTGGACTCGATGTTATATTTGTGAGATCCACCTATTTTTTGGAATGGATGAGTTCCACAGTTCTTTCTATACACATTCCATCATTTATGTATGCATTCTACTATAGGGTGGTTTCCAAACTGAGCTAGGCCCAAGACAGAAGTTTGCCTGCTCACACTTTACATGGAGATATTTTTCCTGGGACCAGGTGTGCAGGGCAGGGAAAGTGAAATGGGAGAGGCAGGGAGGCCAATACATGGATGTGCTATGAAGTCACCACTTCTCCAGTTAACTGCTGTTCCGTCCTGCCCACGTCTTCCAAGGGGATGGGTGCAGTACATTTTAGAACTGTTCACTAGGGGAACGGAGAGTGGAAACCCTTTTCCATTGTTCATTGGCTTCTACCTCCCATTGGCTGAGGATGATCCCACCAGAATTCCTTCAAGAACATTCTCCTGCTCTTCCAGGCCATGCGTACACAAGTTTTCCAGGGAAATCCCAAGTCAGAGAAGCTGCATTGCAGGAAGTCCGCTGTGTGTGGTGCAGGCCCCCCTCTCCCCGCCGCACAGACATCACGCATTGTTCCTGCTAGAAGCCAGAGCCTGCGGGACAGCAAGGTGGGGCCGAGCCGATTTTGAGGTCATGCAAAAGAAGTGTCCACATATCGGCTTCTGAACAGTGCGGCTATGGGCATTCTTGTACACGTGCCTCAGTACGCGTGCGCGTGCAGCCCCGTTAGGCGTAGACGCAGGAGTGGGATTGCTGGAGCCTCGGTGCGCGTGCGCGTGCAGCCCCGTTAGGCGTAGACGCAGGTGTGGGATTGCTGGAGCCTCGGTGCGCGTGCGCGTGCAGCTCCGTTAGGCGTAGACGCAGGAGTGGGATTGCTGGAGCGTAAGGTACTTACATGTTCAGCCCCAGGAGGTGCTGCCCGCTTTCTAAGGCGGCCATTTATTTACACTGAAGTTGCTTCCACATTCTGTGTTGTCATATCTCTTTTTAAAATGTCAGTTTATTTTTTAAATTTGTTTAACGTGCTATTTTTTCTGTAAATAGTTACATGCAATATTTTTTTCCTCTTTTTTTTTTTTTTTTACTGTCATTCAGATACAGTTGTCTCTATTTCCCCTCACCTCTCCCCCTCGCCCCAGCCGTCCCCACCTCCCACCCCTTTGGCTTTGTCCCTGTGTCCTTGTGTTCCTTGACAACCCCTCCCCCACATCCCCCATTATCTCCTCTCCCCTCCCCTCTGATTACTGTCAGTTCTTTATTCAGTGCAGCAAAATATAGCCAGAGACATTAAAATGTCACTTGAAAAAGCACAAGTCGCATCATAATGGCTGAAGATCGTTGCCAGACTGCGTCTCCTCGACCGTCTGGTTCACTTAGCACCACGGTTTGCATCTGGTCATCTGAGTGCTGCGTCCTGGGCTGCAGATGTGCTCATGGATTCTGGGTCGTTGGGGTGAAATCAACAACTTCGCACTTGACCTCAGGGGCAATCCAAAGTAAACAAAGAGAAAGGAACAAGACGTGTAACATCCCCCAAAGAAGCTAGCACAATTGATCACATTTCACTTATCGGGACACCACTCCAAGCCTTTGGCTAATTTGAGACTCCCTGTTGTGGCAGAGAATCTCTTCCTCCCCGGGATGTTGTGATTCCTGCCAGGCGCCCGCCTGCACCACACAATCTTTGCTAGAGAAACAGGAAGGAAGGAAAGACCACTTCTCAAGGTCTGGCCCCAAACTCCCTTTCTCCTTAGTTCCAACTCAAGGTGAACCCTCACCTGACTCCTCCATCATGCAACAAATCAGCCAGGGCTCTCATTCTGAAGGGCTCTTGGCTTCCACTACCCAGAATAAAACTCCCTCCCAAACTTCATCTTGGCCTGAGCTTCAGTGGAACCCCCAGGAGACGCACCAACCCTGGGGAAATCACACGTCTGTCTGTCCCTCTGGCTTCCAAACATCCCTTTCAAAGACAGGGAAGGGCAGGGAATGAATTGTACAGACAAGGGGTCTCTACTCAAAAGCCTCCAGAAGCTCCCAGTGTCCCTCCTGCTCTGTGGCCTCTGCCACCACGCCCCTCCTGGCCACTGTGAGCAGAAGCCCTCCGGTCTTGCTCTGCTTTTCCTGCTGGCCCTGCCCACGTGGCATCTGATACAGTTCCTGGTACCCTGCTGGCCTGCCCTGCTCTGCCAGGCCGTGGAGCTGCGCCCCGTGTGGTGTCCTGGGAGACCTGGGACATCCTCTTTCTTAGAAAGATGGTTCACCCATCTAGGGCAAAGGATTTCTCTTTACCACTGGGCAAAGGGGGGGTCAAACTATCCGCAGCTTCTTGCACTGATGAGAGAACAGGAGATGTCCTCAGGTTTCTCCACGTCCTGCCATTCTCTGAGGAAGAAGGCCCAAGGTTTCAGCCCTTTTCTTTCACTGTTGCTCTCTCAGCCCCAGGACAAAGCTGGCTTCCTCTGGAGTCCTTCTGCATTTCATAGATGCTAAACGTGCTGATTCACTGCCCCATGGGGGAGGCCACTGTGAAGGTCATGGGGAGCCAGACCTTGGAACTTTACCCTACCATTCACCATACCTGTGGGGGTGAGGCCACCATGAAGGTGATGGGGAGCCGGACTTTGGAACTTCATCCTGCAACAGCTGATATTTATTGCTGGACTCACTGTGGATACTTACTAAGCGCTTTCCATGCATCTCATTTAAATCTCACAACTCTTTGAGGCAGCCGCTAGAATTAACCAGTCTTATAGCTGGGGGAACTGTGCCTTTGGATACATAGTTAGGAAGTGGTTGAGCCATGATTCAGACCCCGGCAGCTGGTCTCCAGAGTCCGCACCCTAAGTAGCTATGTTGTACCAGGATTTCTTGCCCAAGTCACCTAAATGCAGACTCTCAACTCCAGCTCCCTGCTTTAATCTCCTTTTTTCACGGTACCAGCCCGGAGCACTATCCTGAAAAGGACTCCCGGGATTTTGGTTGGGGATTCAGTTATCACCTTGACTAAGAAGTGTTTGTTTCCCCATCTCAGCTTCATCTCACACTGAGCTTTATTGACAGTCTGAGCCAGCACTACAAAGAGAGCCACAAAGGCAAGCCTCACACTCGCCATCTCAAGTTTTCTGTGGCATTGCTTTTAACAGGGCAGAAAGAAGGAGGGGAGTTAATTTTAATAATCTACTGCCTTTAACCTAGTATCCAAGACATGATCAGATCGACATGTATTCAATATCAACATTACTAATGAGATAACTTACTGTTTTTTCACTGGTATTAAACCTTTAAAATCCAGTGTGTCGTTTACACTCAGGGCACATCGTCAGGCACACTGGCTGCGTGTCAAGCATTCGGTGGGTGCGGGAGGCTACGGGCTCCCCTAATGAGAGCGGAACTGAGCCGTGCCTGGAGGAGGTCCTCACGGTGGTGCGAGCCCGTATTGCAGAGCCCGGCATGTGGGAGGAGGGCAGAGCACGCATTACCCCGCCTCCTGGCCTTGGCTTTTACTCATTCTCCGACTGACTTCTTCTTCACTTCGTACCTTGTTATACCCGGTCTCCCTTTTTCAGGCGCCTGGAAGGCAACGTCTCCAAGGCCAAAGCAGCTCGCCTTTCCAGGACTACGACTAGACCCCTGCTCTGCAGGCCCTTCGCCCAGCCCTTTCCTAGCGTCTCCAGAGTGCTTTTGCACCAGCTAGACACACAGGCGCGGAAGACCCTTACCGATGAGCCGTATTAACGTCAGAGAATGTGCAGCGCATTTTATCAAAAGAACACCGGGAAGCTATCCATGAGCTGGTTTCTTATCCCAGAAGGGCTATACTGCTCATGCTAAGGCCCTGCTTTCTTATCTCCGGTGAGTATATATGATTGAGGTTAAGTCTCATACTTACACTAGGCAGTGTTTTTTAATCAGGCAGTTGATCAGAATTACCCCTCTGAGGAGATTTCTCAGAACATCTTCTGCCCCAAGAGCCTAGCATAAATTAAAATCCCTGCACCAGGGATGCGTATGTTCTGATTCTGACGCTGTGCCCCCTGCAGCCCCTGCGACCACCTTCCCCCTCCACACGGTGGCTTTTCTGAGACAGCGTTCCAACGCGCAGCCCTGAGATGGGCACTGGGAGGACCAAAACAGCCAAATTTCCTGCACCTGCCTCCTCGATTCCCTGCCTTTTCGGAGCAGCCCTCGTGCCGCTTAACGCACAAGAGCCCTGCCTTGACCTTCTCTGCCCGACAGTCCTCCTGGATTCCTCCGCCGCCAGGTCTTCGCCCCTGTATTTCTGCGCAGGCGTCTGAGACGCAGCGATAACCAAGCACCTGCAGCGATAACCAAGCACCTACAGCGAGTTAAGGGATGGAGCCCAAATGGAAGCGGCGTGTCCCACATCTTATCAATTCACCGGAGAACAGGGTCCATCTCCGTAGAGGTTCCTCTTTTATGCACATAAATGAGAGTTAGAGCCTCTCTGCCCTGCTTCTTCCGGCAGAATGGCTCTGCAGTGGTGCAGCCGCCTGCTCCGCGGCAACAGGCGCCATAAATTTGCTTTTAAAAGACGTTCTCTTACAATACTGTCAATGGCCCTTGCATTAAAAATGAGAAAAATATGGAAACATGTATTAAAATATTCGGAAATAAATGGCTTCTCTATTACATAAAAGCTCTCATGTGTCTCAAAGGTACTGAGAATAGAATAATTTATCGTAAATGAGATTATTATTGCTGGGAAAAGGTCCATTTTAACGCCAGTTTTCTTGGAGATTAAACCAAACCCTAACAGTCCACTGGGGGGTGTTCACAAACGTGGAAGTCAAATGCTTAAAAGCTTTAAGTGGGAAATATACGCCAATGCAGCAATCTTGGGGAAGAGAGAACACTTCTGTTTGTTCTTATCTTGGGGGGAGGGGCCAGGGGCTCAGCTCCAGGGTCCAGAAGGGAAAAATGAGGATAATGACCTCTCTGAAAGCAGGACGAAGATCCCCTGGGCGCTGGGGGTTTGAACGGTCATGTCAGAACCTCAGTCTCTGGGCCTCCAGGGTCGCCGGCAGCTGGGCGGTGTCCAGTGTCAGGGACGCACTCTGCAAAACAAACATTGTCTTGAGAAAATGTTATCCTGTGTTCTTTTGGGTGCATGTTTCGCAAGAAGATAAATGGGGACTCGAAAGGAAAAGTGCAGATCCAGAATTAAGGAAGAGAGTGAATTGTATTTTCTAACATAGACAGAAAATAGGGTGTTTTGATTCACGTGCACAGAAGATGTATGGCCGAGTTTCAGAGACTCAGATCCGATGGATTTCTCACGAAAATCACAAGGACTCTTACTTGATCTTTCTTTGTTGTGTTGGGGTCAGCTTTATAAATATTAACGACTATGGTACAGGAACCAAGCCAAGAGTAAGTGATCAGAATGCCACTGACTCCAGCTTTCGTGGGACATGGTTTTAATGGTCCTGGGGGGAGAAAAACAAGCTTTTGCACTAACCCAGGCTGCCTGATGACTTATGCGAGATGAGAGGAAAGCCATTTTGCTACCTGTCTGACTTCCACAGAGGACCGGGCCCCTGGGGATGGTGCTTCGCATTTCCTACACTTATCACAGCTTAATCTCACGGTCCAGCACAGTGATGATGGATGAAAGGAGTCCTGTTTGGAACTCTCCCTCCTGTCCCATTTTCAATGCCTTCCAAGCTCCCTTTATCCCAGGTCCTTTTGCGTCTTTGTTTCTGTCCTGTGCCCTGCCACTCTTCTGGAAAGATCCATGGGGCTGAGTACTAAAGTTGTTCTGACTGTCTTTTGTTTAGAGGGACGGAAGGGTGGGGGTTGGCCAGCCAGGGTCCACGGCTGGGAGAGAGTCGCTGGCAGGAAGGAAGTTTGCCGTAAGGACAGGTCTCCCAGGACGGATGCCTTGGCAGTTGATTCAAGTCCTTGGATGTCTGCGCTGGGGTTATAGCAAGAGCCAATCCCTATTAAGCACTTGGTGTGTGCCAGGACCTGTGCGTGCATTAGCCCCCTTAATCATTGTACAACCCCGAGAAGGAAGCACTATTATCTCTGTTCTAAAGATGAGGGCTCAGGCTTAGCGAGGCGAGGTAACTTGCCAAGTCCACACATCAGCTGAGTGGCTGGTCCACGTGGTGTCTTATCGCAGAGCCTGAACTCAGGACGACTCTGCCCACCTGCCCCTCTGTTAGCTATAGCTTCCTTCCCTACCTCTACTTCTTGGTCTCTCTCCTTTTTAAGATGATGGACACTTTAGAAAATGTGTTCATATCATCTCTATTCTCTGTAAACTCTTGAAGGGCAGCCTGGTAGTCTCTGGACCAAGTCTCACAGAGCCCCGATTCTCAGTTCTGCATAGCCACCAGCTCACTGAATCAGAGTGACCCCGGGCCCCCGGGCCTCAGTTTTGCCATCTGTAAAATGAGGGAGTTGGACGAGATGATCTCTGAGGAGGACTGGGCCTCTGATGGTGGGAGGCTGTCTGTGGTCTGAGAGGGGCTATGCAACATGACTTACCCAGGTGGTCCCCACCTGGGCTCTGAGTGCCAGGGGGACAACGCCCCTGACTGCAAAGACTGGATTGCCGATTCTAAATGAGCACACCCATCATCTGAACCGGTAGGTGACGACACATCTAATAACAGTGACATTAAATTCCCAGAAATTCAACAACGTGGAAAACATGGCGGACAAACCTGGACCTACCCTCTTGTGAACAGAGAGGAACATCAGGAATGCCTTTATTTCTATCCCCCTCTCTCTCCTTCGACACCCAGACGCTGCACTGCTCCCCTGCCCCAAGCTCCAACAAACAAGACAGAGCCGAAGGCAGTGTTTCTGTCCTGTTATCAAAGCACTCCTAGGATTCTGGGTGGTATAGCTGATTTGCATGGTATTCATGTCACTTTCTGTTAAGTGGTTCCAAGTCTGCTTTGTAAAAATAAGAAATTGCAGCAAATCAGCGCAGACAGGGCCACTGCATTCCCATTTGGAGCAGACACACCCAGAGGAAGTGTGTTTTTCAGCCAGGCCATGGCAACCCTACCCACTTGAAGAGAGAGAAAACATAATTAAGCAAATTTGCCATGGCAAGAAGCCTGACTTCCCTCCCGTTTAATGGGGATGCAGTACGCAGAGAGGAGCGGTGCCAAATAGTATGTGATTTCTAGACTCTTGTGTTTAATAATTAATCCTTGTTTTCCTTCCATTCTTCCCCACCCCCTCAACTCCTTCTCCTACTCAAGTGCAGAGCTTTGATATCCTCTCGGCAATTAGAGCATCTTGAGTTGTTTACATAGCCAGAGAGTAAGTCTACTCTTAAGAAAATTGGGCAAAGAAAATAATTGTCATGACAGGAAGACCAGAAATGTGTGCCTTGGGGTTAGGTGCTCAGATCCAGTTTGAGCAGCCTCGGAGGGGTTGGGGTGGGAGAAGTTGGCTGAGTATTCCTTGCAAAACTGGATTAAGTGAAAGCAGATGGTAAATGACACCTGGCCTCCTCTCTGAAAGCAATCTGCTGTGCTTCTGAGATAAGATAAAACTCTAACACGAATAATATTGATTTTGTTTCTCCTTTCTGTGTTTGCTTGCTCAGCTGGATTCTTAGTTTTGTTCAATTGACGCTGGTTCAGCTCGAGATTTTCTAGGCGGAAAGTTGTTGCATCTTTTTACGCGGTAGGTCTTGTGTATGGAGTGAATGTAGCCCAACCCTCTGCCCCTCCTTCCTCCTCTCTAGCCCCCATCTTCTCTGATGAGCCTGCCAGACTCTCAGGCAAGATGAGCCATTACTTCTATCAGCCATTATTCAAAGTGGGTTGCAATGATGAGTGCCCACAGTGAGCTGGCACCGGCCTCGAGTTGCTAATCATGGAAGAGCAGATGGGGGTGTGCAGGGGAGGAAGGCGATGCAGGCAGGTAGATTCGAGGTACTTCCTGGGTGAGGGGGGCGGTGGGAGGACTGGGTGGTGGCAGGAGCTGCAGAGGTCAGTCTGGGTCAGTGGCTTGTAACCTTCTCCGGTGCAGAGGAATCGGCCAGGCTGCTTGTGAGAATGCAGAGTCCTGGGTCTCGGCTCCAGGAATTACGACTCAGCCCATGTGAGCAGAGTCTCAGATAATTCGGATGCAGGCGGCCTGGGACCAGAAACACCGTAAAGCGCAGTGGGATGCCTCCCAAAGCGGAAGGTCCAAGAGGAGGGAAAGGGGTGGAGAAGGGAAGTCTAAGGTGCACGAGGGCAGCACAAGGTAGGTCTTTGGAGACAGATTTGGGTTCCAATCTCAGCCCCGTTCCCAAGCTGCTTGAGCATTCCTTCATGTGTAAATGGGGGGATAAGGGTGATAGTAGGCGATGTGCAGCGAGTTCTTACTTAGAACAGGGCTGTGTGTTTTGTGCATTACCTCGTTTGAACCTCACAAGGACACATGTGACAAGACCAAGCACAGACTGAGCATGTAACTTGCCTAAACGGTCGCACTGCTAACCGGTGTCGGAGCCGGAAGTCTGAGTTGGGGGACGTCAGAGTGAAAATGTGGAGGAAATATGTAGCCCCCGCCTGACACATGGGGAAACAAGAAAGGGGCCGGGGTTGGGGGGATGCGTCTCTGCAGTTTAAGTGGAACCTCTTTTGGAGGAGAATCAACCTGGACCTGAAAAAGGAACGTGGCAAGAGCCACAGTTTCTAGAGCAGACAGTTAAAGCCAGCCAGGAAAACAACTAGTGTGAGTTCCTCTCTTCCTTTTCTAGGGGGTCTCCTCGTCGTGGTTCTTAAAAAATCCCAGATCCTGCCCTGGCTGGTGTAGCTCAGTGGATTGAGCACGAGCTGCGAACCAAAGGGTCGCCGGTTCGATTCCCAGTCAGGGCACATGCCTGGGTTGCAGGCCAGGCCCCTAGTGGGGGCCATGTGAGAGGCAACCACACATTGATGTTTCTCTCCCTCTCTTTCTCCCTCCCTTCCCCCTCTAGAAATAAATAAATAAAATCTCAAAAAAAAAAAAAATCCCAGATCCATGAACAAGGATGACTGACGGTTGCCCATGATGAGAGTCTGCAAATCAAATTTGTGGTGTATCGGCACTCCCCTCCCCGCGCTCCGCCCCCATGTGGACCTGTAGATACATGGCCTTCTGAAAGCAAGAGGACCGTTTCCTACTGGGAAAGGTAGGCAGGAGACCTGGGAAGAGCCCGATTTTAAAAAAAGGAAAGAAAAGCTCCAACCTTCTGGCTGTAGGTAGAACTCACGTGTTGGAAATCTGCGTCTCGTGAGGTAAGACCCTTTAAGTTAGGTCTTCTCTTTAAGGTAGACCCGAGTTTGGGGAGGGAGGGAGTGGAACTCACTTTAGGATTTCAATTTCTTTCCTTCCCATTCAATTCTATTCCCTTCCATACAATTGGATAATCACTAAGGAACTGGTCGGTCGGGGGACTGCGTTGGGTGCTGGGAGGCAGGAATGGAAGGAATGCACTTGTTCTCTGCTCTTCAGGACCAGACTGGAAAGGGGCCTCATTGAGCCGAGGGGCGCCTTTTTTTTTTTTTTTTTTGGACAGAGTGGGATCAGAGCAGACAAAAAGGCCAGAAACAACCAGGATCCGAAAACTGGATGCAAACGTTGGTGACTAGGAAGAAGGGATGTTAAATAAGGGGACACGAAGACTTACCTCTAAGCAGACCATCTGTTTGCGACTCCGTGAGGGTCGTTTCCCACTGAGATGGTAGAACTTGAGAGTGTGTGGTGTACTTTCACAGACATGCTTCTCTTCGCCCCTAAAACCACCCGTGTTCTCATCACCTTGATTTTGCAGATGAAGGTGCTCACGTTCAGTCATGACTTGCCCAGGGTCTTGAGGTTTTCACACGGGACATTTCCAACATGGGACATTGAACTCAAGTCTTCTGTCTCCAAATTCAGCATTCTTTCTGCTCTGTCACAATCTCTATGAAAACCGTGCATTCATAGAACCTCTTGCCCCATTAAAAGTACTTTATATTATATTGTCCTATGTTGTCCCAACTTTCCACAGACTTCGTTTATATTTTGCTTAAACCCTCTACCAAGGATGATGTAGCCTTTAGAAACTGTGGCTTTTATTGTTAGCTCGTTACTTAACAAAGCCTTAGTTTCCTCACCTTAAAAATTGGGTCTGGACCAGGTCACGTCTGGCATTGTTTAAGTTCCAGCATTCTGTGATTCTGAAATCTGTTATTACATCAGTTCACACTCCATTTTTTTTTTTTTTTTTTTTTTAGTTTTCCAAAAATCACATTTTGAGAAATGATGTTCATGCCAAATTCATTAGAGTTTGAAAACAGAGCTATATTTCAGCTCTTTGGAGGCCAAAAATGAACTTTGATATTTTTGCAAATGTGAGAATTCTTTCAGCCAGGCCAAACTGACTTAAAACATCTGAATGGTCTGCCTCCAGGTATCATAAAATCGTCTCGTTTAGGCTTGGAATTCTATTTTAGAGAAATTCTATTCTCTTAGATGTTGCAGTAAGGCGCTGAAAAGTTGCAGAGAACTCTGGTGGAATGATATTTGCAAGATGGGCTGAGAGCCAACTATTGTTCTTGCCGATTCTCAGTAGAGAAGGGAGAAGTATTTACTAACTATCCCTGGAATCTCTGTCAATTAGCTTGGAATCCAAGGGATTTTCCTGATGTGTTTTGTGGAGGTCATCTAATCTGGAGAGGCCCAGGTGACAGTTCTTAACCCTGCGGTGGAAGGTAGGCTGGCTCAGAAGACTAGCTGAGGGTAGACATCACACGCCATTCTAATCAGCCGGCTGGTGGCTTAGCTGTGTGACACCATGGATGACACAGGTGCAGTTTAAGACCCGGTCCACACAGAGGAGCTTGCGGTCTTCCCACCTCGGTTTCTAGGCCCAACCTCGACCAAGTATCTCTTACAATTTCTACGGGTGGTGGCCGAAATCTGTGTTTGACCAAGTGTCCCAGCGACGCCTGAACGTGCTGTAGATTGACAATCACCGCCGTATACTCTTCCGAAGGAAACACAGTTTCTAGGCACACAGAAAACAGTCATCACAACAAAATCCCATACCTAGTGGAGCAATCGAGAGTAAGGCAGCGGGTGCGTGACCAGCTCCCACGGAGTCTGTGGCTTGCTGGAGAGCTGGAGAGAAGACTTCCGAGGAGCCCGCCCCCACTTGCGAGGCCCTATGAGACAAGATGCACCGAAGAGGCCAGGAACGAGGTAGACAGGAGAGTGGAAGATGGGTACCAGTGGGTGGCGGTGGGGGACCGCATGGATGCAACAGAATCCAAGCTTGGCCTTGAGGAAAGGAGAGGCCGTGGATGGCTAACATTGACTGAAGAAGCATTCAACTTTAAAAGGCAATTTAAAATGTTTTTTTAATACTTTGTAGGCTGTGGCATATATGTTAATAAGACATTCTGTTATGTAGCAGCTTTGCAGACCTTACACACTAGTTGTCGGGGGCGGGTAGGGTGGAGGGTCAAAGAGAGCAAAGTATTAGGAAGCCAATCAGTCCCCCCCACAGTAAGAGGTGAGCAACAAAGGGAACAACTGGAAATGCCCAGAGGGACCTACAAGGTCTCAAACGAGAGCCACATCCCTCACTCGTGAAGCCAGGGAGAACACAAGGGCCCCCAGGAATGGTGCACAAGTGGGAAGGCTGGAAACTGAGCTCAGCTCTGGGGCTTGGAGGAGGTTGCCCAAAATGCACAGGGAAGGGAAGGGAATGGAGTGAGAGGTCTCCCTCTCGGGGAGTCCAGGCCGAGGGAGGGAGGAAGGGGCTTGCAGTTCTCTTCCCAGTTTGGCCGTGGGCTAGAATTCCGAGTTTCCACTGTCTTCCACACCAAACACTGTCTTCCAAGGCTGTAGCCCCTTGCTTAAGTGATGCTGAGACCTATGGAGAGACAAGCCTTGCAGGCTTAAGGGTGGGATCAGCCCCAGGCTCCGTGTGCACAGACCCAGTGCTGGGGGTGGGTGGGCGTGATGCAAAGCAGTCCTTGGCCTGCCCCAAGCTTCTCTCCGTGAGTTCCCATGTCACCCTAGGTATCATTTATCTCTGGCTCCTAATTTGCGAAAGTGAGCCAAATGTTAATTAACACAAAAGGTTAAGCAGTTGCTTGACCCCCTGGCTGGGCAGAGGGGGCAGGGCGGAGCTGCAGGAGGGGGAGGAAGGCCCGAGATCTCTGCTGGCCTCTGTTTACAGGAAGTGCCTTCCACTCGCTGAGTTCCAGCCGAACTGTGAGATGTGCAGGGTGTGATTGTGGGCCTGGCGGTAAATGGGAACACACTGTGGCTTTGTTTGGGCTTGCGGGGAGTTTCTGGCGAATTTTTTTGCTTTAACCCCCCTGTAAAAATATGTGGAGATTCATTGATGCTGACTCCACATTTCTCACCTCCAGCCCACACTTTCTCTTCCTTGAATATGCGTGTGGTTTCTCAGTAGCCCTTGCTGCCCCGGTGTGCCTGCTCCTGCTAACTTTGCACAGACCAGATGTGTCTAAACAAGTCACCACTATTGCACCAGCCTAGGCTTCCCTCCTGAACATGAACTAGAGTTGGGGAATGTTGGTTCCTGGAAGCTCACAAGGATTCTTCTAAACCAGCAGGACATGTTTATTTTATTATTTAAAATTTTTTTTTCATTGAAAGCGGGACACTGCTCACATTCAGAGACTCGCTGATCCTTTCAAGTCCATGGAGTTGCGCTGCACTGGCACCGGGGGCCCCGGCAAAGCCCATGGCTCTCTGCCAGTGCCTGGCTCTGCTGGGATGCTCACTCTCCTCATCGGGAGGGACCACCTGGGCCGGCCTTACCCTCAGACTCAGCGGGAGTTGGGGTTATGGGTTCCAAGCTTCTGTTTTCAGGGATAAAAGAGATAGGTGTTTGAAAACTCTTGTTGAGATTTAGCTAAAGCTTGGCTCTGGCTGGCACCAGTTTTGGTCTTTGTCACCAAGCCCATGGGACAGCTTGAGGGAACTGCTGCCCTGGGTGTTCACAGACCTCCCTCCCCTGACCACACCCGCAGCTTCTTCTGCTTTCTTCCCCAGAGCCCAGGCCTGGGGCCCCACTCATCCCCCAGCTCGACGGAAACGCTCACGGGCTGCAGAACATCCTGCTTCCAGGCGTCTTGGTGGAAAATGTGCCCGTGTGGACCGGATCACTGTAAAGGGACAGAGGCTTAGGGAGACCACGGATGGAGTTTCCTCTGCCGTGAACCGAGCCAGAGCTGCTGCTGCCTTCTAGATGCTGTCACACGTCAGTGCGCTCTCCTCCTGTCTGTTCCGCCTTTGTCTATGGTCCGTTCAACAAAAGTGTGTCCTACGTGACTGTGACATGCGCGGTGCCAGATGCCGACACGCATCCCTTCATTCATATGTCACTTTGTACTTTTCCAGGCACTTCACAATCGGTGGTCTCAGGGGATGTCCCTCTGTGGCTGAGCAGGCACAAACAGCCTCATGTGAAAAGGAGCTTGCGGAGGCTGGTGGCAGGTGCCTGAAGCCACAGACCCAGTAAAAGGTACAGTAGGGATGCAAGCCATGTGTTTTGACCGTGGTCCCTGAGGACCGCAGCTCCTTAGAGGTCGAAGCCTGAGCACTGTGAAGAGAGTCACTGTGACAGGTTCTTCGAAACTGGCAAGAGTCAAGGTGAGACAAGACGTGGACAGTGACTCAGGACTGAGTGTCTGCTGTGCCCACTGCCCCTTCCATGTGCCTGCAGCTGACAGCAGTGGCTCAGTGGCAGGCTTGCCTCAGTGCAGGGCTAAGAGCTGGCCCAGCTACCTAATGGCTGTGTGGCTTGAGCCACCTATTTAACCTCTCTGTGCCTCAGCTTCCCATCAGTAATATGGGACTAATACAAATTCTCAATTCACATGGTTATGAACATGAAATGAATTGATGTCAGTATAATCTTAGAATAGTGCCTGGCATACTGTAAATGCCAGGTACATGCTGTCTACATAAATAAAAAGCATTGTAATCAACTGACCCAGTCTCCCCTGAGGTCCAGCCCTCACCCCCACAGATTGGGAAGCCAAGGTCCAGAGAGGGCACTCGACTGCCTAGAGTCGCTCAGTTCGTATGCCCTGGTAACCTAGCCTTCTGAATTGTCCTTTTCCCTCTCCAATTGAAGGCCTAGCCTCCTGGCCAGTGGAAAATTGGCTCAGGATGCTTACTGACCTGGCTTTGTGCTTATTCTGGACCCAGCTCTGGAAGCTCTCATGGCTTGTGGGGCCCCTCTGGAAGTGAGGGTTCTGTTCGCTCCTGTCGGGCCAGTGACACCTCACAGAGGGAGGAGGGGTCTGGATCTTTCTTCCCACGTTCAGCCTTGCTAAGCACTAAGGTGGCCCACTGTACTCTCAAGAGATCTCAGCAAAATAGGCACAAATTCCAAAGGCATCCTAGGTGGCTTCAAAGTTCTGGGATAGACCCAGAAACCCAACAGACCCCCTGAGTTCTTGGGTCAATTGGTTCAAAACAGGGATGGTTGTACAACCTACTATTTTTTCCCTTGTGAGAGATGCCCCATGTCAAATACATACCCATTGGTTTTCAAAGTGGCAGTGTTGGGGGTGGTTGAATAAGAGCCTATAGATGGTTAGGAAAATGCTGGAGCCATACTGTTGTTGATAATGACGGTCACTGTCACTGTTCATTACGAGCTGAGTATCCTGTTGCCCTGCTTTACAGATGAGGCACTTGGGGCTCAGAGATGTGGAACTACTTGCCCGTGATTACACACTCAGAACATCCGAATGCAAGCCGATGCCCCAGCCACGACCCTTGCTCTCCACGCTGTACTCTGTAAATGGACCACGTGAAATCTACAGTGAGCATACAGAGAGGAGACCCAAGACCTTTCACATCAGTGCAATCTGAGATGTGCAAGGCGGAGGCAAATTAAAGAGCGTGAAAGGGAAAGGGAGGCCCGCTGAGAATCCAAATGGCGAGGAAGCACATTGCAAGAGCAAATATAAAAAACCCAGGCAACGGAGGGACCGTAATGTAGAAGATGAGTGACAGGAGAAGCCCAGGACACATGTCCTCTGCCACCTGCCTCATAAAGAGCTCAGGAACCAATTTTTATCTTCACAAGTCATTGCTGGCTGCAGCCAACTGTTTGCATAGTAGGCTGATGGAAATATGTTATTGCTTTATGGATGCCATAAAATAAACATGATTAAAGGCCATGAGGGCACTCATGCTCTGGCAAAGGAAGCTGTAATGTGGGAGCCAGGGCTTTCTCTGCACAAGGTCGTTTAATCAGAGAGTCTGCTTCCCAGGCTTGTGCTGGGAAGATAACGTAAGAATGGATGGCGGATAAGAGGTTTTCAAAGAGTCAAGATCTAAAAATGAGATGGAAGTGATTCATTGGGGGTGGGAGGCACAGATGGAGAGGCATTAATGGCTCAAAATATGAAGGCTCTCTTAAAGGGGACAGATGTAGGTAGGGTCTGAGACCCACTGGAAATAAGATGAAAGGAATCTTGAGCATGTTCAGAGGATAGTATTTCCAAAAGTAATTAGGACAGCATATTACTTTCCCAGAGAAAGAAAATTCCAGGAGAAGGCAATGTCAAGACTTAGGGGACTGAAGATGAGATGAGGCCAGGGTCCACTGTGGGAAGAAAGGGGGAAGCAAGACTGGAATTCACAAACAGAGGGAATGGTGAGTCCCATTAATCCCGAGCCATGGAAGAGCTGCTTTCCCTGAGAAAAATGCACATTGGATCCACAAATATTGACCCTCAAGAACTAAGCTGGGTGCTCAGGGCTAGAGGAGGGAGTGAGCAGGAATAATGCTACAAAAATGAGTAAGAGAAACACCTGCCATCCTCATCAAGGAGTCTGTACCCTCATGAGGTAGTGCTATCAACATCTCACTCTATACCGTGATACGGAATGGCATAAATATAAAATGTGGTCACTAAAGTAGGAGTTTGGACCCTAAATGGGGGAGTAATGGGACTCATAACATGCTGGGGATGTGGAGAGAGTCAAGGAGTTTTCAGAGGAGGTGGCATTTCAGATGGCTCTTGAGGGGTGAGGATTGCGTGAAAGAAGGGGATGCAAGACTTTGTCACGTGCCTTCTTAGGAGAAGCCCGGAGGCGGGAGAGCTCAGGGCATTCACATTCAGGTGCGGGAGTGGAAATCAGGAATGGCCAGGTCCAAGGCTCTTTGGAGGTTTTAAGGGAAACCAGGTCATGTGCTATTTTGGAACCATGTTGAGGAATCTGTTTTGCTAGATAGGCTAGAATTTTTCTGCCTCCACACCATTTATGAACACAATATAAATTCCTGGCTTTCAATAGCACCGGCCCTCTGAAGGATCCTATCAGAACTGGAAGGAGGAAGATGGTGGGATCTGAGCCAGGGGATGACAAGATCAGGATGGAGATCTGTCAGTGATTATGGTTGTCCAGGTAGAGATGATGAGGGCCGAAACTCACCTGAAGTGTGTCGAGGTAGAAATGACTGGGCTTCCCTCATTTTTGCCTTCACTGAACACCCACAGTGGGCCAGGCACTATGTCTGTTATTAGGGGTACAAATGTTAAACCCCAAGACCTGCCACACATTGCTTACAGTCACTGAGGCAAGTAAACCAATGCCAAACCATGCAGGGACTATGAGAGAGGCAACAGAGGGGCCTTCAGAAGCACAGGGAAGAGGCGTTTAACTACATATCATCTCAGAAAAAAGGCTTCCTGAAATAAATAAGCTTGAGCTGAGGCTAGATTAAGTAAGCACTGCCCAGCTGGAAAAGTGGAAGACAGGACCAGGAGGGAAAGGGGAGAACGGGAGAGTGTGTACAAACACACAACGGCATGGAATGGCATTCGACCTAAGAGGAAGAGCAAATATCTAGGCCAAAAATGGAAAGTAGTTGCTGTCTACTGAGCTAGGCTCCATCTCAGTAAATTAGCATGTGTGACTGCATATGAGTCATGGGTTATACGTAGCATGGGCTAGAGGACCATGGCCCAAGGTTGAAAGAAGACTGTCACATCAAGGACTTTGGATGTTAAATGAAAAAATGCTGTAAATCAGGTTTGTATTTTAGATCATTCTGGCAGAAGAATGAAGGATGGATGGAAGGGGCACAATTCAGGAAGCAAGCAAACTAGTTGGGCAACGGTGAGGTAATGGGAATAGCAAAGGGGACAAGCACAGGTGTGAGAAAGTGTGAACGGGAGCCATCAGCACAAGCGGTGATGGATCACCTGGCAGAGGAAGGAGGCACCTAGCAGGACCCAGGTTTCTTCTCTGATGGCTGTGGTTGACAGTGATACAATTCACAGAGTGAGAAAATGAAGCAAGACAGGTTTGGGTTAGGGGAACGGCAGGCTGGAAGTAAGAGGCAGTGGGTTCTGTTCCCAACCTGCAGAGGAGGAATGGTCTGGGGGTGATTTCTAGCAAACAGTTGGACACACAGTTCGAGAGCCAACAAGAGAAGCCTTGGCTGAAGGTCCAGACTTGGGATTCATCCTCCTATGTCAGCGGTCAAAGCCAAGTGGGCGGATCAGATCACTCACCCTCATGTGAAGGGAGAAGAGGGCCAGGGACAAACCCTTGGGCAGCAGTCACACATCAGGGATGGGCAGAGGAAGAGGCAGCTTTGAAGGAGACCAAGAAGGAGGCATCTGAGGGGTAGGAGGAAAGCAGGAGCGGGGTGCCTAGAAAAGGAAGGCCTTTCCAATAAGGAGGGAGTGGTCCACAGCATGAGGCTAGTCAGGAATCTGGGAACAAGCAAGAGAAGGCTCAGCCAACCCTCCGATGCGTGGGACTTTGGATATCAGCTGCGAGGAAATGAAACATAGCCCTCTATTGTCAACACGGTGTGAGGAAAAACATAAAAATGATAAAGGAAGATGTGATATTGTGATTTATAGTAAGAAGTCTAGTTTTGGTCTCTATGCCATTTCTGGCGCAAAGTTCCTAAAACCCTTGGAATTTTCTGATAACAGTGATATCCATAACAAACTTTTTTTCAGTGACACCTGAGTTTAGGTCATCTGGTGACTTCTGGAAAGCACCTAAGGATGGGGGCTGGTTGCCAGGAAAACCAACCCTGTGATTAAGGGTTGGAACTTTCAGTCTCACCCCAGACCTGTGGCGTGAGGGTGCGGGGAGACGGACTGAGGTTGAGTACACCACCAATGGCCGATGATGTGATTGATCTTGCCTGGGTGGAGAAGCCTCCACAGAAACCCAAAGTACCAGGCTTGGGGCGATTCCAGGTTGGCGAACCAGAACACTGCCGTGTGCCGTTGTGCTGGGCCCAGACGCCAGAGCAGAGATGCTCTTCTGGGCAGACCTTGCTCTATGTGTCTCTTCCTTGGGCTGTTGATTTGTATCCTTTAATATCCTTTGTAATAAACTGGTCATCTAATGAGTAAATGAGTTTCCTGAGTTCTGAGAGCCACTCTAGCAAATCAATCGAAACCAAAGAGTGGGTCTTGGAACCTCTGATTTATAGTCAGTCCCCCGGCAGGACAGGTGACCACCTAGACGTGCAGTGGCATCTGCAGTGGGGGAGGGGGCAATCTTGCGGGACTGAGCCCTTCACCTGTGGGATCTGATGCTGTCAGATGTTGTCAGAACTGGGCTGAATTGTGGGACACCCAGCTGGTGTCAGAAAATTGCCTGGTGGTGTGAGGGGGAAACCGACCCATGGGAATTTATTAGTGAGCAGAATCTTCGAAGGCCAGTTTAATGGCCTAGGAAATAAGGCACCAGGGGACAGGCAAAGGAAAATGCTGTAAAAATAAGACAACAGTCTAAGAGAACTGTTGCAAAATCCACTGCGCCATCCTGACATTCATGTTCCCTTCCTGGGGGCAGGGGCTGCACAGGAAGCGGAGGAAGGAAGAGTAGCCACCTCCTGGCAGAAGAAATGACACACTAGCGTGATTGGTATGATTTTGGAAGCTGATGCTTCCGGAAAAAGTATTAGATAATTAATGGAAAAGAAAATGGGCTAAGACCACTATAAAACTTGCAGGTATTTTAATGACTCTTTTAAACTATGTATAATATCACCTGCAAAAAACTGGGGTGTAAAGAGTTTTGTAGAATAAATGATGGCTGCTCACTTGGTAGAAAGAGAGATGATGATGATGATGTACCTCCTAAAGACTGTACATAACACCATCTGTGAGGTGTTCACAACCAAACAATGGAACCTGAATCCGAGGTACCCCTGGCCCCAACCTTCAGTTTACATGAAATAAAGGGGCAGAGGAACACCTACGAGGCATGGAAACAAAATTAGCAAAATCTAGACAGTGGGAAGCTCTGCAGAATAAGTAACCTGGTGTTTTCAACAAATAAATTGCAAAAAACAAAACAAAAAAGAGAGGGGCTGCAGATTATGAGGCCTGAGACCCATCAACCAAACGCAAACGGGTGGAGCTTTCTGCATCCCGATTTCAGTAAAGCAATGATAAAAACACTATGATTTAAAAAACTGAAGGAAACTGGAACACTAACTGGATATTTTACGACACTAAGGAATTATTTCAAATGCTTTTACATGTAATTTTTAAAGACTTCTTTCCATCTAGACATACGTATGTCTCAATGATGCGTATCGATGAAATGACGTACTAGCTGGAATCCGCTTCACAACAGTCCGGTGAAGGTGGGACAGAAATGTGGGCGTGTGGCAGGTGAGGCAGGGTTGGCCTGAGACAACGTGTTGACACTGTGTTTTGGAGCTTTCCATTTTCAATATTTAAGAACTGTATTTTGGGTCCGCAAGGATTCAGCACACGATTCCCTTTATTTTTTGTATGCTTGAAAATTACCATAATGAAGGGTTAAAAACAATCAACGAGTAAATAAGAACACACCCATGACTTTCTTTTGGAACTATGAGAGGAATAAGCATAAAGTGTTATTACTTCACAATTGGCTTTGTTTCCTTTTGATGTTGAGTCTCCTCTGGTTTTAAATGTTCCTAATTAACGAGCTTCCACCAATTCTTGAAAGTCGGATTGCTGCTGGCCCCCACCACACAGTGAGATGCGTGAGGCCGTGTGGGGCTGTGTGTGGTGTGTAATTACGGCCAAAAAAGGAAGGTAGTGTTCCCACAAAATATGGAATTCTGCAAAACCGGAATAAATAGGACAACTGTCTGAAGACTGTAGGGGCTTAACAAACATGTCCTTGTCGCTCCCCCGGAGGTCCCTGAGTTTCCTCACTTACAGAAGCCAGTACTTCGTTGCTGATGCCTTCCAAGAGCCAAGCACTCCTCGGGGCTCCGAGGGTGTGGCAGGAGACCAGAGAGACAGCATTCCTCCCTCCTGGAGCTCACGTGCAGGTGCAGAAGCGTGTCCGAACCCACAGAGCGGTTGTGCAGGTTGGGGACAAAGGAAGCATTTGACGGTTGCAAACGCTCGACTGGCGTCTGGAATTGCTGGAGTGGGCGCCGGAAGTAGGGAGGAAAAGCAGATCTGAGACATCTAAACAATGCCTGGCCGGGCCCTGGGCAGTGCTGCAGGGTGGACAAGTGCGGATTGCTGTTGTTTCTGTTGGGTGTTCCTCTGGGTTCAATTCCTGGAAAAAGTTTCCTCAGACTTTTGCCCAGTGAGAGGACTTATCTGCAATGTCTCCCTTTGGCACTGTGCACTCTCCCGGGGTAACGGCAAATGTGAATTTAATGAGTATCATGTTAGAATCAATGCATTCTAGTCTCCAAATAGTCAGCCCAGCTTGAATCAATCTAAGCGTAAAATTGCTTTTCTGAATCAAATGTTCTTCCGATACCCAAATATGTGAAGTCCAATGTGTTTTTCCTTCATTCCTTAATCTTCCAGTTCTGTCCAAAAGAGTTAGCAAATTTCCCTGGATTCACTTTCTCTTTTGAAATTCCCAAAGTAACTTATTTCTGAACTGGTTTGGGTTGCATTTCGTCTGCATGTATTGGATCTTATCAACTCGCAAGCTGGCTGCTTGACAGCATTTAAAGGATCAGCTACTCCTATTGGGAAATTACTGCCTCAGTGAACTTACCAAATAATACCCTAGCGGCTTGAAAGAGTTAAAGTAAGTTCTGAAAACAGCCTGATTCCCAAACAGGGAATAGCTTACATGCTGGAAGACTATGGAAAACTGCACAGTGATGAGTTCCTAACAAAAGAAATGCCCGGGAGACCAAAACCAGAATGTGATAGATGGAGACAGTGCAACGTGCTGGAGCCCGAACGGCAGAGGGGAGATGCATTAACCGGGCCTGCAAATGTGCCAAGTCCATGTAACTTTAGCTTTCAGCCGCTCTGCAGATGACTAACCCAAGACGCTCATCGCTCATTCATTACTCCTAAGCCGCATCCCTGCTCGTGGGCCATCCTTTGTTTACCATGCCGCTTGGACTGATGGTTTCACTGTTTGGCTAAAGAGTCCAAGATTGAACATTCATTGTACTCCATTGATTCTGGCTAATGTGCATAGTAGGTTTGTAAATCATGCTTCTGTTTATAGGGTTATTCTCAAAAGAAAAGAAAAGCTTAAGGCTTTCATTTTGATTAAATAGTATGTAAATGAAATTACTTGCTACACTTAGCTATGTCAGATGAAATGCAAGACTTTGATAGTTCAATCATGAGGTAGGAATATAAAATGACTCTTTAAAGAAAAATCTCCTAGAACCCAAAGGAATGTTGCCTCTGCTCAGCACATTCTCGTCGGGAGGTCAGAGACTCAGTCTGACTGTGTTGTTTTGCCTCTAAACATGTGGAACTGCTCTTGTGGAGTTGCCTTCGGAGCCTGCAAAGCATTTTCCTGAGAGTCCCGCTCTGTGCCGAGTCTCCATCCTTTGGGGAGGGCTGGGGGATGGGAGCCATGGAAGGGAGTGGAGTTAATGATTTCTGAAAAGAGCCAAGAGTCATCCAGAGGCCAATCTGGTAAACGACATGAGTATAACCATTTGGGGTTAAAAACGAAAAAGAAAAGAGGCTGTCTATGAAGAAGGCTGGCCGCCCGGGCCTGTGAACAGACTCTTTGAAGGCCGTCCTCGGAGAGGCGTTCCCAAGCATTCTTGGAATAAATGTATAGCCTCCTAAAGTGGCTGCTTTTGAAGGAGCACTTCAAACACTCCCCTTGCTTCTATAAAATGCGGAGTTCTTTTCTGCACAAACTAGCCTGGTCATGTGTAGAGGAGAGCCATCATTTGCTAAGGATTCGAAATCAAGGTAAAAACTGTTAGGTAAACATAACAAGGAGGAAAGAAAAGAACTTGCTGTGAAAGTGTGGGTTGTTCTCCCCCCACAAACCTCGCTGAGGATTGGGCCATTGTCAATGGCTCTACCGTATATGCCCTAGTATAAGGCAATGCCAAACGTGAGACCTGCTTCCATTTTCCAAGTCCTCTCCTTCTCCTCATCGAAAATGTTAGAGATGTAACTAAAGATCACCAATTGTTTACTGATCAATACTTTATCACTTCAGCTACATATATGTAAATGATTGTATGCCCTTATAAAATTGATGTGTTAGTATCATTTACATATTATTTTTTGTTGGTAATCTGTTCTCACCCTTTCGGGAGACATGAAAATTCAGAGAGAGGCGCAGTCTTTGTGGGGTGATGAAGAGCAAATCAGAAACTCAGTGCACACTCAGACACCAAGCAAGGTTTCCCCAAAGTCATTCAATGGAAAAAGAATCGTCTTCTATTCAGAGTCCCCTACTACAGGGGGTTCTCGTCATTATTTTATTTCAAATAACACTTCTTTTCAGAGAAGACACATATCCTAAAACACCCTTAATCAATGCAAGATTCTGAAGTTTCTAAGTGAAATCTTTGAACTTTAATACTATGTAATTATTCTTTCACTTGGGGGAATGGCCTCTCAGTTGCAAGAGTGGGTGTTGAAAACAAGCCTTTTAAGTGTTACTTTTTCAAGTAGGACGGTAATTGGTTGCATTGTGGTTGTTGAGAATAGACAATGGCAGGAGGAAGGAAAGAAAATAAGGATTATAATGGTATGCTGCAGCTTGGCATAGAGTTGAAATATGAGAGTGGAAAAACTAGGACTATAGTAATATCTCTTTAAAGAAATTCTCCTCACAGTGCTTCGTTGGCCAGAAATGTTGACGTCCTGTGGATTTAGACATCGGCAATAAAAATTCCTGTCCATCCCAGAAACACGAGTTTGTGTGTGTCTTCTCGAGGAAGCCTGGGGAGGAAGGAGTGGCAGTGGAGACGAGACCCGGTGATGAATGGGTTGAGTGGGTGTGTCCTTTCTGATCTCCCCGTTGTCCCCAGACTGTGGGCAAGTCACCTCATTCATCCCATTGTCCAGCCTCACAGTAATGACTCAAGAGTTGACTCACTCACCTCTCAGATGTGGTCAGGTTCTAACATTCTCTGATTCCAAATAATAGTGACGGCTGGGGACGGAGCGCTTACTCTGAATCGGACACTATGGGGGGATGGGCAAGGCTCAGCATCTTTTGTGCATCCACCCAGCCTGGCAGATGGGCACTGTCTTCCAGGTAACAGTGCCCAGCCTTCCGAGGTAAGTGACTGTCCTAAGGAAGATGACTTTTCTTTGACGGGGTCCTAGGTAGTGGTTAAATTTTTTCTGGAGAAGCAAGACAGACATTTCCAAACACCGAGAGACAGAGATCAGCCAGAAGGTTTTTTCCACACACCCGTGGTCTCGTTTCCTTTCTTCACTTTGTCTGTCTTAGGCCTCAGGTGTGCAGAATTGAGTTATTAAAACCCTTCTCTTCCTGATCCATTACCAACATCAATCCATGCAAGGCCCCTCTAACTATTTTTATAGTTTCCCCCTTCCTCCCTCGTCCCCCTCCCTTCATCCATGTGCGCACACTACAGTGGACTTAATCTACATCTTTGCGATAGGTTTTCCCAATGTTTGTTTACACATGTAGGTCCTTAAAAAATAATGTTGTTTTGTATCAGTGTTTTTGAGTTACATAAACGCTATCAAGCTTTGAATCTCATCCTTTTCTTTTTCTTTTTTTACTCAACGCTTCGTTTGGAGATCCATCCATGTTGTCACTTGTACATCTTGTTTTGTCTGATGGCCGCTCTGGATTCCACCATATCCTGTAACACCTTTCCTTTATCGGTTTCCCTAATCCGTGGACATCGAGATTGCTCTCAAGTCCTTGCTCTCGCCAACAGCTTAGCGTGAGCATCCTCTAACATGCCTAAATACTCACTGAGGTAAGAGTCAGGAGTAGGAGTTCAGGGCCATCCTTTGTGTGCGTGTATTCTTAATTTCCGTAAGTGTTGCTGGGTTGCTTTCTAGCAAGGCTGCGTGGCTTTGCGCTTCCTCCACTGGTGTGTAAGGATCACGGGTTCCCCAAGTCCACACCAGCAGCTGCTTTTTCTCATTTTTGCAGATCTCTGTGCATTAAGTGGTGTATCGTTCTTGTTTTAATTTACATTCATCTGATTTCTAGTGAGGGACACCATTCTACCTATAATGATTAGACATTTGGGTTTTCCGTATGTGATTTCTCGATTTAAACCTTGACCCATTTCTTTTCTTTTTTTTTACTGTGTTTCTTAACCTGACTGGTTTTGATCATTTAACTTTCTAATTTGTCTTATTATCTATTGGGGAGGTTATTCTCTATGTTCTCTGCTTTGAACTTCACTATCAATATTGATTCAACTAGATTGCAACAGTTTCTTTGTACATTTTAAAATTTAATTATGTGTGGGTTTTAGCTATTGTCATTATTTTCTCGTAGCCTGCCAAAGTTATTGGCTTTATCAATAATGTGCCATAATAGCTGATATAGCTCTTTTTTGGTATTGCCATGACTCTTTAAGAATTTTTATTTTCCTACATAAATTCTAGAATCTAGAATTTTATGTTTAAAAATCCTTTGGGGATTTTGATTGTAACTGTATTGAATTTAGAAATTAATCAAGGAAAAGTAAACTCTATATGATGTTAAAACAAGTTGTTAATCTATGTGGTATTTAATGTTCTTTTTTATAAGCATATTTTATTGATTATACTATTGCAGTTATCTCAATTTTTTTACCCTACTACCCCCTTCCCTCCAACAATCCCCTCTCTTAGTTCATGCCCATGGGTCATATGTACAAGTTCTTTGACTTCTCCATTCCTATACTGTTCTTAACGCTCCCCTGACTATTTTGCGCCTACCATTTATGCTTCTTGATCCCTGTACCATTTTCCCCTTTCTCCCCTCACCTGCTCCCAGCTGATAACCCTCCACATGATCCCCATACCTATGATTCTGTTCCTGTTCTGGTTGTTGGCTTAGTTTGTTTTTATTTTTTAGGTTCAGTTGTTGATAGTTGTGACTTTGTTGTCATTTTAATGTTCATAGTTTTGATCTTTTTCTTAAATGAGACATCTTTAACATTTCATGTAATAATGGCTTGGTGATGATGAACTCCTTTAGCTTTACCTTGTCTGGGAAGCACTTTGTCTGCCCTTCCATTCTAAAGGATAGCTTTGCTGGATAGAGTAATCTTGGTTGTAGGTCCTTGCTTTTCATCACTTTGAATATTTCTTGCCAGCCCCTTCCTGCCTGCAAAGTTTCTTTTGAGAAATCAGCTGACAGTCTTATGGGAACTGCTTTGTAGGTAACTCTCTGCTTTTCTCTTGCTGCTTATAAGATTCTCTCTTTATCTTTAACCCTTGGCATTTTAATTATGGTGTGCCTTGGTGTGTTCCTCTTTGGGTCCAGCTTGACTGGAATTCTCTGTGCTTCCTGGACTTGCATGTCTAGTTCCTTTGCCAAATTAGGGAAGTTTTCTTTCATTATACTTTCAAATAGATTTCCAATGTCTTGTTTTTCCTCTTCTCCTTCTGGCACCTGTATGATGTGAATGTTGGACCTCTTGAAGTTGTCCCAGAGGCTGCTTATGCTACCCTCATTTTTTTTTGGATTCTTTTTTCTTCTTGTTGTTCAGATTGGTTGTTTTTTGCTTCCTTATGTTCCAAATCATTGATTTGATTCTTGGCTTTGTCCACTCTGCTGTTGTTTCCCTGTAAATTGTTCTTTGCTTTTCAATTAGTGAATCCTTTGTTTCTGACCAGATCTTTTTTATTCTGTTGAGGTCCTCACTAAGTTCCTTGAGCATCCTTATAACCAGAGTTTTGAACTCTGCATCTGATAGATTGCTTATCTCCATTTTGTTTAGCTCTCTTTCTGGAGTTTTGATCTGTTCTTTCATTTGGGCCATCTTTCTTTGTCTCTTTATTTTGGCAACCTCCCTGTGTTTGTTTCTATGTATTAGGTAGAGCTGCTTTGACTCCATGTCTTGGTTGTGTCACCTAATGTTGTAGGTGTCCTGTGGGGTCCAGAGGCACAGCCTCCCCTATCACCAAAGCTGGGTATTCAAGTTATACCCTTCATGTGGGCTGAGTACACCTGCTCTTGTAGTTGAGCCTTGGTTGCTGTTGGCAGGTCAATGGGAAGGATTTACCCAGGCCAGTCAGCTGTAAGGACTGGCCGTAACCACTGACCAGCAACCTCCTCCCTCTGTGGAGGATCAGCTGTTCAGGGGCCAGGTGATGGTGCTCTGAAGTAACCTGTAGCTGTCCACTGGGTATGTGGACCCTGAGGTTTCCCAGGTGGTACAGGCCAAGGGCAGCCCCTACCTGTGTTTTGCCTGGGGCTGTCCTTCCTGACCTATAAAGCAACTTGAGATGGCTGCTACTTGTGCTGGGCTTGATTCCCACGTGAAGCGAAGCTGAGAAACTAATCTTGCTGCTGCTCGTGCCTGGCCTGGAGCTCCCTGAGGCCAGCTGTTGCTTGTTTGATAGGATTAGGAAGTTGTGAAGTATGAGCCAAGACCAACCATTCATATGGAAAAGCAGCTTAGGTGAGCCTATAAATTGGGTGGGACAGAGTCTCTGGGGATCTCCAAATCAGGTCAAACAGTGTTAGCCAAATTGATGGAGTCTCAAAATATGGTACCAGCTTGCCTGCTCAGTGGCTCTGTGGGTGGAAGGCTCAGGAAAGGGACAATGGACTCTGCTCTCCCCAGTGCCAGACACTTCAGCCTCTCCCAGTATGCCACTGGTGCCCTTCAAGCTGCCACCCCAGCACTGGAGCTCAGAGGGAGTGAGTCTGAGTAGGTGAGTCCATGTGTGGGTTCTTTAAGTGGAACTGCTTGGGGCTCCAGAAGTTTCTTCCACTGACTCAATCCCCATTGGTTTTCATAGCCAGAAGTTGTGGGGACTTATCTTCCTGGCACTGGAACCTTGGGCTGGGGGACGTGGTATGGGGTGTGGCCTGCTCGCTCCTGAGATATCCCTCCCAAATTTTTATACACCACACGTGGGTGAGAGATAGGCCCTTTCCTCATCTGTGCCTGTCCTATCAGTCTCGATGGATATGGTTTCTTTAACTCAGTAGTTGTCAGACTTCCATTCAGTTCAATTTCTGATGGTTCGGAGTGGTGGCTGCTCTGTATGTTAGTTGTAATTTTGATGTGGTTGTGCGAAGAGGTGAGCCATGCCTGCCTGTGCCGCCATCTTGACTGGCAGCTCTTAATGTTCCATTTATTCAGGTTTCTTGGTATGTTGTCTAATCGTTTTAACTGTATTCTCTATAAAGAACTTGTGTTTTCTTTGGTTAACATCTACATAACTTTATAGCTTTGGGTGCTAGTATAAATGGTATCTCATATTCTGTTATATTTTCCATTGGGTTATTGCTTGTTTATAGGAATACTATTGAGTTTTGTATGTTGTTTTTACATCTAACAGGCTTGCTGAACTCTCTTTCAATTTTAGTAGTTTACTGGTTTTCTTAGGTTTCCCAGTCATTGGATCATCGTGTTGTAACTGCACATAATAACGATTAGGTGTCCTTCCTTCTCGGTCTTACTGCCCAGGACACTGTACCTGTCAGAGATTGGCTGTAAGACCAAGGAAGGCATTCTGGTCTCCTTAACTTTAGAGGAATTGCATCTAAATTTTTGAAATTAAATTTGGTGATTGTAGTAGATCATCAGTAGAAAGCCTTTATTCAGTTAAAGAAGTTCCCCTCTAGTCCCAGTTTTCAAAGACTTTGTTTTAAAAAAGAGATGTCAAATTTTATTCGATGCTTTTCATGCATTTGTTTAGATAATCATGCAATTCGCTTCTTTAGTTTCTTGATGTGATGAAATATTTTAGTAGTTTTATATTTTTCTTAGCTATGTGATCATGTTTTATGTTTTAAATTCATTATTGAATTCTGATGGCTGATACTTTAATTAGGATTTTCAGGTTTGTGTTCATAATTGAAATTCGTGTATACACAGCTTCGTCTTCTTGAACTGAATTTGACACTAAGACCATACGAGCCTCACAAAGGGAGTTAGATTCCTTCCTTTTTTTATTATTTGTGCAACAATTGGTGAAAGACAGGGAGAGTCACCATAAAATGGTCCTTCTCCATTTTCTTCACATGAATAAACTGCAACCAGTTATCAGAACAGACTCCTCTCTTTCCTTTCCACCCACACTTGATTTCAGAGCAAACTGTACTGGTGCGCCTTCACAGTGTGTCCCAAATCCAGCCCCATCTCCCCACCACTTCCACTCGCATCTCTGTGATGTGCTAAGTATGCCTAGAGGATGCCCCGTCTGGTCTTGTTTCTGTTTTCCTCTCCTTGAAGTTCATTCTCCACACTAGCTGGCGGCACCCACTGGAAGTGTAAATCAGCGCACGTGTCTATCATCACTGCCTCCTATTCAGCCCACTGATGAAGAAGGCATTCCCACCTCAACTTATAGGCATGGCTAACGGCCAAAGACTTGACACCCAGCGCTGGACAGGTGACACCGATAGCAGTTTGTTGGTCGTGTACGCTCATAACCTGGGGGAGGAGAGCACTGCCCATCGTGCATGACCACACGGGGGCTGAGCTCAGCAGCACAGTGAGCAACCAGCGGGGTGGGAGGCAGGCTCTGCGAACTGGGGGTGCGTTGCTCTCTGGTTCCCACAGGACGGTGTGATTGGCTGTTCAAAGGGTTGAGGGATACGCAGGAACTGCACCTTGGTGATGTCATACAAAGTGGCATTTGGTTAGGGGATCTTTTGTGCAGGAAGAAAATGAAAAGGAGAGCGTGTAGGTAGCCATGTGAGGTCTTCTGCCAGATGTCAATGCGGAACATGATATCGTCAGACCTTCATTTTAGGCCTCAGACCATAGGCTGCCTGGTCAAAACTTTCCAGTGGCAACTAGAGGGCTCCTCTGCCCTTATTTCCTATTCTGCCCGCCCCCCCTCCCCCGCCAAATACTCTAACCAGCCACACCGACTTGTTCGTTCTTACTCAAACCCCAGCCAACAGGTTTTGACCTCAGGCCCCAGGCCCTTGCTTTTCCCACCACTTGAAGTCTCTTTCCCCAAATGTCTCCGTGACTTCTTTTCTGACTTTCTTAAGGTCTCTGCTCACTTCCTCAGTGTATCATAGAAAGCATCATTTTGCGTGTTTTCCAGCCTTATGTAAATGATATCCTGCTCTATATTGCTTTTCTTCTTTATTATTATATTTTTGCAGTTCATCCAGGTTGCTACATTTATCCCTGTATCATTTATTTTATATATTTAAAATATTGAAATATTATATATTCGTATATTTAAAATATTAAAACAAATATCTGCTGTATCTATCCCCTCCTGTGAACGCAGCAACATACATTCATTATCTCTTACGGGTCGGTATCTAAGCTGTTTCCAAGCTTTCGCTGTGACAGGCAGTGCTTCAGGGCATAGCCTTGCCAGGTCTCCTTGTGAGCAGGCGTGAAGTTTCTCTCTCAGGTCCACATGTGAGTGTGGAACCGTTGGTCGCAGGGCACCAAGGACTTGCTGGGCGGTGGACTCCAGAGTGGGGCAGAGAAAGGTGCGGGCAGCCTCCCTCCCGCTGAGCAGCACAGATGCTGCCGGAGGAGAGGAGCGGCTCCGAGACCCAGAAGAGGCCCTGGCCCCCGAGCGTGCTGACAGTCGTCTCCGTTTGCTGGAGGAGCTTTAGTGGTCTGTGGCAGAAGTCACTGTTCCTGGATGACGTCACTAAGGGCCACCTTCTGTGAAGCCACCAAGGGAACTGTGTCCAGATGCTCCCACTGGCGGGGCGGGGTGGGGGGCACAGCCGCTGTGACAAATGGTTAGCCTGGGGGTCGGGGCGTCTTAACTCTCAGAGATGTTAGACTTTCTCCTGCAGCCATGCGGGAGTTGTGCTTCATCTACAGCGAAGAACAGAGAGACTGCATCTTTGTCAATAATCCTCATTAAGTTGAGAAAAATAACCATTTGCCCCTGGGAATCATTGGTAAGAATCAGATGCCTAGAAACTGAAAAGAAACTCAAAACAGATGAGCGCTCCTGAATTAGAGTCCCACTTTCAGATTTCTGATGGAGGGTGTGGCCCAGCAAAAAAAAAAAAAAAAAAAAAAAAAAAATGGCCTCATCGGCGTGAATCTATGCTCCCCCTCCTCTAGTCCTTATGTTGTATGTGTGTGTATCTCCTCTGTCTGCATGTCCATCTTTGTCTCTGTCCCTGGGTGTCTCTGTCTCCCTCCCTTTCTTTCTCCCTCGGTCCTCACTTTCTTGGTCCCTTCTGTGTGTTGGATTTGTCAGTACTATTTCAAGACCTTGGTCTGCCCCTGTGGTGTTCATGTTTTGACACCAAAGGAAGCCAGAAGAAGTGATTCATACTTTCAGTAATAGGAAAGGGTTCAGACGAAATCCATGCATACCAAGCCAGCCTCCATCCTACACGTCATACATGACTGAATGAGCCATGTGCTTGGTAGGACTCTCCAGTGTGTTACAGAAGTGATGCTTCGCCTCCAGATGTCATCGTGGAGACCTCTGGGTCACAGGCACTTCAGAGAGGCCCAGGAAGATGGTTACAAAAGCCTAACTGACTAAACACCATAAAATGTCATGATGCCTGTATACCCAGTCTCTTCAGGAACAAGAGCCGACGGCGGTGTGGAATGAGGGTTGAAAACAATGAACTGAACGTCAGGAAACGTGAATTCTAGTCCTGACTCTGTCACTATGTAGCTGGTGACCTTGTGGCAATTACTTAATCCTTTGGGCTTAGTTATCTCACTTAGAACATGAAGGCTGTGGGGTGCGAGATCTGTTCACCCTGATTTTATTGATCATCTACTTTAATGACCTGTGGGAGGCTATAAGCTACTAAGCAGCTACTAAACACACTCCAGGGTATATTTTAGTTTTCTAATTTCTTGACATTGGAAAGAATTACAAACTTTTTTTTTTTTTTTTTTTGGTATTTTCAAGGTCATTTGAATTGTAATCATTTGAGATCTAGAGCGATTTTCCAGTTGCCACGCTACCAGGAGGTCTGGTGATTTCTCCGCTCCAAACTCACACCTGTTCTCTCATCTCCGCATTTCCACGGAGTTTCTCCCATCTCTCAGTGCTGTGCATCCCCGCAGCGCCGTACGGTGGGGGCCACAGTCCAGCGGGAGTTAGATCAGCCCTGCCTCACCTGGCCACTCTGCTTCTCAGCCCTTCCCCCGCCACTCAGGGAGCGCCTGTCCCAGGCCAACCCTGCTGCTCCTATTGGGAGCACACACACTACTTCCAAGCTTAACAGTGAAAGGCATTGTTTCAATTACATGTTTCCCACTAAATAAGGGTTTCAGTCTACTCCTGTGGCTTCCCCAGGGGCATTTTCCATGAAATTGGAAGGAACGTTCTTTTAAAGAGGTTGACAAAGGCATGCATCTCTTATTAACCGTTGTGAGAACAACTTGCTCTTTGCAAGTATGGCTGCCATGTTTCAGCCAGAGCAGCAAACTTCTCCTCCCACTTTCTATCCCCAAACTGCCAGCAGGCCTTTTTACTCACCCCCACCCTTTTAACAGAAAACTTTCATTCTCTGGCCTCTTCTTACCTCTTTACCATTTCCTGTTGTTCTAGTTTGCACATTTTTTTTTTTTTTTTGCTCTCAATTCTTAAATAAGGCTAAGTGGAAAGCTGTTGTTAGCAAGGACCGTTTGACTTTGGACCCATCATCGTTTTCGTGTAACACCTGCCGCCCAGCCTGTTAATCAGCAGAGTTGTTTTGGGAGTCGCCGTGGGCCGACCAGCCCAGTACCTGCTCCTCCCGCCCCTTCGATCACCTTTGTAAGCAGCCATCTTCCTGAATTAACTTTCTTTGGGCTGACAGAACCAGAGTGACTTCTGGATCTGGACTGACGCAGCCCATGCTTGAGGAATATTTTTATATAAATAATAATATCACATTATTTTAGAACTTAGACTTCTTTTAGCCATGCCTCTTTGTTTTATATTTCACATATAAATATAAAAGTCATAATAACCCATTGAGGTTGTTAGATCACAGAGAGGTAAAGAGAATTGTCCAAGATTGCAGGGCTAGTTAGCGACAAAGTGTAAACCATTTTTTCCCTCAGAAACAAGGAACTAAGGCGACAGGATGGGAGCATTTTGGAGCTTTAGACGTTTGGTTTTTTTTTTTTTTAATTTTTATTTTAATTGTTGATCTTGTACAGTTTTCTGTCTTTTACTCTCACCCCAGCCCACCGCCCCAGCCCTCCCCACCTCCCTCCCATTTCCACCCCCCATAGTTTTTGTCCATGTGTCCTTTATACTTGTTGCTCCAAACCCTTCCCCTTTTCCCCTGAAATTCCCTCCCCTCTCTCCTCTAGAGCTTTAGACGTTTTTAACCTGGGTCCCAATCCTGACCAACACTCACTAGCTCAATCTTCATTCCCTGGGCCTCAGTTTCTTCATACGTAAAATGGGAATGATAACTTTTTGCACCATTGTTGTGAATATTGGGAGATTTTACATGTGAAATACATAGTACAGCATCTATCTTATAATATGCGCTCAATATATGATAATTAAGTGCATTATTCTCTATTATCCTTAATCAGCAAGGCCCGAAAAGCAGAAAAATGTCCGATAAAAACATCGATCCTTTCGCCACCCCTTCCTAAGTCAACAAACCTAGAAAGCAGCTCGGGGGGCATGGACCAAGACTACTCGGTACCATATCTGGTTCCAACAATTCATCTAGTTCCACACACTGCAAAGATGTGGAGGGTTTCCGATCAAACAAGGAGTCATACGTTCTGCCCCACCGCCGCTGTGAACTGTGCCTGTGTCTTCAAGGGGCAGCGCTTCCCAAAGTCACCTTCACTGGAGTGACGGTCTGGCTGCTGTGCGTGGCCGGGGACATGTGAACGTGGCCAAGAGTCTGGACGGAAATGCAGATGTCTTGCTTCCACTGGTGGCAGTATAGTGTAGTTCTCAGGTCTCAGCAGAAAACGGAGAGCACATCCAAGGAGGTCACCGAAGAGGGTTAGAGCGGGGACTGTTTGCAGAGGTAGCACAGACTGGGGAGTGGAGCCCAAACGGATGGTGAGGCAGAAAGGGGCTGAAGGCAGTGAGCGGCCATCACTACTCCTGGGCTTGAAGGGTCAAGGGGGGGAGGTGCGGTTAGCAGAACCTAGATAGGGCTGTGAGGTGGGAGAGGGGCCGTCTGATGGGAGTTTGACCATCAGTGGGTGCACAAGGCCGCCACAGCCAGCAGGGAGAGGGTCAAAAATACCCTGACCTCACTCTCACCGTCCGGCCTCCTTCCCGTGCCTGCCGTGGATGGAACCCGACAGAACCCCGCCGATGCGCGGAACCCTGCGCAGGCCAGCCTCTGGGTGCCCGGTAAAGTGAGGGAGGGCAGAAATGGACTCGGAGGGGCACCTGGGAAATAGCTCTGCGTGGGCAGCCTGGGAGCGCAAGGAGAGGCACAAAACCCTTATTTTTCCTGCGTGATGATGGCTCCATGACTCATTCACACTTACTGATGGAAAAAGGATCTACTGCATACTTGCACCAGGTCTTATTAGATGGGGCAGTTGGGGAGTTATACTCAGTTCTCTCAAGGAGCTGAATTCTCTCAACTTGGAAGATGTTTTGCTCTGAAGTCGTACAAAGATCCCCAAGGGCTCACGTTCTCAATAGTCTTCTGTGTGTGTTGGGGTTCCGAGGGGCCCAGGAAGCAACACTTCCATTCCTTGCTCAACATAGACATAGGAGTTGGGTAGATAAAGAATGTTTAAGTCGCCGTTAGTATTGATAAAGGTGCATTAGTAAGCCAAGTTTAGGGAAAAAGTCAAATGGGTTCCCCAAGACTGCTGAGGAACACAGCGCACTCCCCCAGCCAGGGTCAAGGCCAGAGACCGTAGGTCTGGTCCGCCAGGGGCAGCGTCTTCACTGCTCTACTTTTGAGCAGACGAAAATCCAGGCTTCACGCCAATGGACAGACCCCAACAGAGGAGAGGCAGGAGCGGAGGCACCAGCCTTGTTCCTTTTCCCAAATTCAGGGGATAAGTCTGTCCTCGTCCCCTGGAGGGAAGAGTTCCAACAGCATTTAGAGGAGTATGAAAACAGACAAACCCGCCAGACTCAGGGTTCATCCACCACGATCCCCTTTCGGAAGGCAACACCCAGGGGTCATCCATGAGAGAAGGGGCCGGTTGTTTCCAAGGCCTTCCACGGAACACACCTGTGCCTGCACCTGACCCCAGGAAGCCTCGTTGGACCTCTTGGCACTGATGTGCACAACTTCCTAGGGAAGTCAGGCCCTCAGCCTACCCCCACGCCCACCGGCTCCGTACACCTGCACTAGGAAGGAGAGAGGCAGGAGGGCCAGGTGCCACCTCCACTTCTGTCCTCCAGGTGGCAGAAGCACCCTGGACCGTCCTGCTCCTGGGCAGCCTCAGGCCAAGCCAGAGATAACACTGTGTCCGTGCATAGGAGCACGCTGCTAAGTCCCAGTCAAGGTCAACGGTGCTGTTAGACTGTGGGTAGCTCACCTTTAGGGTATGAAGGACAAACATGAGGCCCCAGAACTTCCGTCCATCAAGGCTCAAGAGCACCCTCACAGTCCCCTCTGGGCCTTTGCTAACTGGGTTCATTCAAGCCCTGTCTAAACAGCGTCAGGAATTCTTGACCAGCCTAACCCACGTACCCAGGGTGGAACGCTACTCTAGTTGCTCTGGACAGAGGCGCAAGTTGTTGCAGACCATCACACCGGGTCCCACTGACTGTCTTCTCCAATGTACCCCCTCCCCCATTGGCCCAAATGGAAGCTAGTGCCATGGATGCTACGTAGGTGACCTGCTCACATACACAGTGCAGAGAGTGTCAGAAACTGGAGCCTTATATGCAACTGCCTACCTGGTATTTTTCCCTAGATCTCTCAAAGGGACATCCCTCACCTGTAGCCCAAGCCCGGTCCTTCGGCAGTGTTCGCCAAGCTGGTGAAGGCATCCCCACCCAGGCGGCTGCGTGGGCCAGAAACCTAGGAGTCACTCCTGCTGTCTCAGCCCCTCCTTAAGGCATTGCCAGCTCAGGCTGATGTTGTGCCCTCCTTATCTTTCGAGTCCCCTTCCCGACCATCCTGGGCAGGCCCCACCATCACAGCTGGCCCTATCTACTGTGCAGTCCCCTTGCCCTGCCTCCAGTTTCGCTCCACCCTGCAGCTGGAATGAAGTTTTCCCTTTCCCGAATGCAGATCTCATCATTGCCCTTCTCTGCGTTAAAGCCTTTTACGAGCCCCCTCTTGCTCCTGGGACAAAAATGAAGACCCTGCCATGACCCACTGTACCTTTTCCTTGCCCTTGCCTCATCTCCATCCCCTTGTCTAGCTTCTAATTCCCAGTCTCCCATGCACCATTTCTCCGCCCACCAAAGGGCTGGGACAAATGAACTTCCTCTGCGTGCAGTGCTGTGCCCTCTCCTGCAGGTGGGAGGCTGTCTGGTGCTTCAGGTCGCAGCTGCCACTCACTTCCTCGGGGACCCCTTCTGGCCTTTCGGAATACTGAAGCTCTCAGTTACACCTCTTCATGGCACCAACGCACATCCCCCTTCGGAACACTTACCAATGTCACAACTTGACACTGTGCTGGGTTACTTTATTGATACCTACCTGTCCCCCCAACGACAATGTATCCCCACATGTGCAAGAACCACTTCTGTTCCTGCTCACAGTGAACTGCACTCACAGTGTCCGGTGTAAAGATTAGCAGGTGGTCTGTAATTGTTGGTTGGATTGCACGGTCCTCGGACATCCACCGTGTATGTCTTCCATTGTTACTTCCACTCTGGGCTATTCCCTTTCAGCTCCTCTTGGCTTCTCAGTTTACCCAGCGCCGCCACCCGCCCCCCGCCCCTGTGAAGGCCTGTTTTCCACCCTGCTCTGTGCCTCCCCCAGAGCGTGACACCACTCGGGTGGGAGCCATGGCCAGAAGGACCCATCACTAATACGGCACCACCAAGGTCCCCCGCCCTCCCCAGAGCCACTTCACTGATGTAACTACTTTAGGAACGTCCCTGTCCCCAAGCTGCCAATGCCACCCCAGTTTGGGGAATTCAGCTGAGCTCACTAGGATTCCCTGGCTCTTTCTGGGTTTCAGCAGAGGGCAGACATGAAACCTATAATATAAATAAGGATCCCTTGGCCTTCTTTCCCTCTCTATCTCTGCCCTTCCCTCCTTTTCCTTCTCTTCTCTTTCCTCCTTAACTTCTCAATCAATGCCAATCCTGAGACATTCTTTCCTTCTGGGGTAAGCACAAATAAAACCCTCTCCTTAGGAGCTGGCGGTGACTAAGCAGAGCAACAGGACCGAGTGGGCCCCAGGCCCGCACACCAAGCCCATAAAACTGGGCGAGGGGGGGATGTTCTTTGATCACACCGCTCTGCAGAGAGGTGTCTATCTGTGCCTTTCCGAATAGGTAGATCTCCAATACTGTGTGTGTGTCCACAGTGTGTGTTTCATAGCATGTGCTTTCGTGTATATGTGTGTATGAGGGTGTGCGCGCGCACTGGGCCTGGAGAGGGGTCAGCCCCTATTTCCCACAGGTGGCCTTTCTCACTCTGCCAGCTGCCTGAGGTCTCTGAGACCTCAGGCAGTCAGCAGCCACATTTCCGGGGGCAGTCACGAGAACGCACATGGCGGACCTCCCGCCTTGGGGAGCGACACAGTGCGGCTGCTACACCGAGAGCCCTCTCCTGCCTGCCCTATGATCATACCTTCCTCAGGTTGGTCCCAGCTGATGCTGTCCACAGCAGCAGTGCCAGGGCAGGCTGGTTCCTGGGTGATGTAGGGCTCCTCTGACAGCCGACTTTCACTCAGGGAACTCCTGACCATCAGGACGCATCTCTAGGGACTGCAGGGCACTTTGGGAGGCACCTACCCAGCCTCGTTTCCTTCTTTCCTCTATTTGGGTCAGATTGGCATTGCCACTCCCAGCCACTCCAATGCCCTACACACAGCTTCTCCCAGGCATTCCCCTTATTAAATCCTGGCATGTTCAGCCCCATTGTAGCATCCATTCCTCAAAGGATCCACACTAATCCGTCTTCCTACCCATCTCTAGAAGAGCAGCAAGCCAATATCAGCAAAGATTTCTGACCATGTGTTTGAGATAAGAGGATGAAGAAAGCATTAAAACTACACATATACAGTATAGTTTTATGTGTAGACATATGGATGTGTTAGCAGCAATGTTGGATCTCAGATCTCGTTCTTGACTTCGTGCAAGAAAAGAGTTCACAACACGACTCCAAGTGGTTTTGAGAGCACATTTATTAAAGCTGGGGATGGTGAAACAAAGGGCTTAAGATAGAAGGGGCAAGATCCCAGCAACCGGAGAAAGCCTAGAGGGAACTGCCTTGGCCCTTTAGAGAAAAAGTCACAGAGGCAGAAGAAGTGAGTCAGCTGGGCTGTGTGGACTCAGGAAGCAAGTTACCGAGGCAAAAGAAGGGCCCTTGGAGAAAGGAAGCAAAGATGTGCGCCTTAGGAAAGACCAGTGGGGAGAAGGCGTACGCGTGCTCTTGACAGAGAACTCACTGGGTCCTTTGCCTTAAGGGTTTTTGCCTGTTTTCTAAAGATGGAAATTTTAAAGGAGATCTCAGAGGAGGATCTCAGTAGAATATTCCTCAGCTTTCTAGGTGTGTCCTTTTAGGGCTGTGGTCTCTACTGATTGGTTGGCACTAGGGTGGAGGGTCATAGGTCATCATATCTGGTCCTCATGTCAGCCATGGTGTCTCTTCATCTGGTTCTGCTGCTTTTCTGGGCCTGGAGCTGAAACACAGCTGAGCCTTAGACGTTATCTCTAGTGTTACAGGAACTCCGTCTCCGTGGCCAGTAGCCCCGAGGCTTTGTTCCCAAGGTTATTTAATGCTGATCAGAACCACGCTGTGCTGAGGGCTTAGTGCTCAAGAAAGTGGACATGCAGGGGAGCAGGAGGCAGGTGAGTCAGGGGGCTGGGGCAGGCCCGTGTCATTCAGCCCTCTGTCTGTCTCAGGTTCCCCACTCCAACTGCTGAGGCACTTTCCCGGCTTATCACTGTCCTGCCTCAGATGGACCGCACACAGTATGTAATTCTCACACAAATTAAGCAATGGCATGTTTTTGTAAAATGCCCTCAGAAAGGAATGAAACAGGTCAACATGCTGGGTCCATAGGTAGTCCCTAGTCCTGCTGAATTTCTTCTTGACTTTGAGAACCCTATGACGTAGTGACGAGTCCTCCAGGGACCTCAGCAAGGTCAAACTCTTGCTCATAAAGGCCAGGGCACCTCTGCATTAACCCAGGCTCTGAACGCTGCTGGTCTTGTAAGGCTTCTCCTCATTCATTGGGTCAGAAACCAAAAGGAAATTGTTTGTATGCCAAACAAAAAGGAGAAAAACAGTGAGAGAACAGACAAAGAGTTGGCTTTGAAGTGGGGTCCCCGAAGCTGTGCTGTGGAAGGTGAAGGTGAAGTTCGTGGCTTCACCAGCATTCTGGGATCGTTGGAAAAACTGTGTCGTTGATGTATATGCGGGAGTTATTGTCATTCTTAGTCACATGTGTACTATAAATGGTGTCCTTGTAAACCTGTGAATGGACTGCTCCACAGTCCAATCAGAAAGTATTCATTATGAAAGTAACTACAGCACTTAGCGAATGCCTGAGCATGTGCGCAATGCTCCAGACCACGTGCCCACACGTTTCACTTGTTTCCAATTTACAGAAGATGAAGTGACACTGTAGGAGTGGATTCTGCCCACCAAAGACCATTTTACTCTCTCAGAGTTTTCTCTAAATACATCAATTTTTAATCATCCAACCAGTAAGCAGATCAACTGATCTTAAGGTTCTAAGGAGAGAACCACTTGGGACACTTCTGGAATGACCAAGCCAGGCAGAGTTTAAGAACTCATCCTGGGTTTCACAGCCAGCAAGTCCAGAGAAACAAGACGCACGCTCAAAATTGTTAAGGTCCCCAAATTTCTGTTCCTTAGAACAGTAAGAGTGAGCACTTAACAATCAAGTTAAATGTTTGAAAAACAAATAACAACAAACTGTAGGATTATAGAGATAGTTGGGCAGTTCCATACGTGAAATCACTACACAAACAGAGCTTTCTCTAGGGAGAAAAGAGCCTATTTTCTTAAAAGTACAAAAGGGCTAATGGTTTCAAGAAAACGGCCTTCTCTTGGAAGCAATAGAAGGAATGACAAAAAACGTAAAATGGAACACATCAACAACACTCCATGCAATGCAATTGCTTCAAACAAGCTGACGACATTTCAGCATTCTGATGGGCACAGGGAACACGTCATCATAGCTGAGTTGTACTTTCCTCTCTTCCTTATCGCCCCAGAAATTCCAGGTTGCAAAATGAACTTGCTTTAAAAAACAAAACAAAACCCTACTTCTTTGAAAATTATTCACTCTTTTCCGCCTGTTTTCTCCCCGAGAAATATTTTTGCACAGTGTTTGCCACCCCCTATTTATAGCGCTCCAGTTTTGGCAGGTATGGGAACGTTTATAAGTGGTTTGTTTTTTTTGCTATATCCAGTGTTGATTTAGGTCTCTTTAGCCACTAAAACAATTGGAAGCCCTTTCAAGGAAGGTTGAAAGCTGCTGATGACTGATAACATTGTGACATCTAGATGGTCTCCATCGAGATTTGGGGGGATGGGGGCTCGGGTCAGTTAGAAACTCTTAGCCTTGCCATGGTTTGAATGATTATCTTCAGGGCTTTTTTGGTGACTGTTCCATGTGTGTGTGACTGTTCTGGAGTAGGTTTCCCTCGGTGCAGGTAGGAAGAGCATGCCCCAAATATTTTCCCAGTTGCTGATAACTCTGGGCTGGACTCTTAGTTGGACAGCAAGGGAAGAAAGCCCCTCAGGCCCTCCTTATCTGAGCTCTGGCCTGTAAGGGCCCTTCCTTGGGAACCTATGTCTCACATTTGGGTTTTAACCAAGTTTCACATGCTGACCAGAAGCAAACATTAGTGGTTCTTTTGTTTAGGAGAGATGCCTGGAATTTCTGGGTTTTGTTTCATAAATGACTGCACTGAATACATTTGAAAGCCAGTAGAATTGTAGGCCTCTTCCCCTCCCATGTGGCATATTTTTATGGGTGGTATGGCTGGGTTTGTTTTTTTTTTTTTTCCTGAATTTTTCCACCCTTAGCCTCCCTATAATTTGCGGGCCTTGAAAAAGTTATGGTTTGCCCTGTAAATGGAGAGGGAGAGCTTGTTTGGGGTCGGCTCACTTTTTCTTGTCTCCTGGTTCTTGTCAGCTACAGGGAGGGGTGGGGGGGCACAGAAATAAAGAGCCCCCCCCATAGAAAGATGGATTTCCAGCTTCAAAAAAGAGAAAGCTGCACTTTTCTGAGCTGAAAGGGCTCCTGCAAAGTCAGCTTCACTGGGGCCAGAAGTAGAACCTGGGGCAGCCCGCCTATCATCCGATCCAGGAGACGCGGGACAGGGCAGGGCTGTGAAAGCTCCCAAAGACTTAGGGGAACAGAGGCCCTTGAAGAGCTTCACCCAGTCCCTGGGGACGCGGAGCAGGCTCTCAATTCCCACACCTGGCAGGCAAGCGCTTTCCCAGTCTCACCTGGGGAAGGAACTTTCCCTGGGGATACTCAGTCAGGCTAGGCCAGTTCTCCAAACAGGTCTGAGGCAGCTCCAGGCCCACCGCCCGCCTCCTCCCCTGCCCGCCCCGTCTTCCAGTGGGTGGGCCTTTCCTCTTTGCTCACCCCTGTGGTTTGGGTCCCTCTCTTTTTGAAAGGTGACCAGCACTTCAACAAAGTCTTTAAACATAGTCTATTGTGAAAACTGCAAATATGTGCAAAGCTAGAAAGAACAGGATCCTGACCCTCACAGGCCATCCCTAACCCTAACCCTAACCTGGGTCACCCCCACTTTTCTCTGCTAAAGGATCTGAGAGCAAACCCAGACCTCCGTCCCGTCGCCTCCACGATGCCGTGCACATCTCTGAGCAAGGCAGGCGTTCTCATGTGCAAACGTGCTGTTTCCCATTCGTGGAATTCCTCAGTGACATCTTTCCAACCCTTCCATCGGCCAGTTGCCAGCTGTCCTGAAAACGTCTGTTTGCAATGGACTTGGTGGAAGAAGGGTTCTTGAAGGGCCCCTCATTGCATCTCATGTCTTCTGTCTTTATCTTTTTTTCCCCTGCCACAATTTTTTTTTGGAGGAATAAAGTCAACCATTCAGACGCTCATTGTCTTATCACAATTACATGTATTATTTGGTACTGAAAGGGGGAACACCTGCCCCCAAAACTCTCATGGCCACCCAGTAAAAATTTCCTTCGACGAGACAGGCACTTGCTTTGGAGGCAGCGAGTTGAAACCGGAAGTGTCACCAGCAACAGCGTCTGGGCGGCACTTGGAGAAACGGTCCATCTGTTGCCTGTTTTTCTCTCTGGGTTCACTCCCTCATCCCTTGTTACCTATTTTTTCTATCGCTGAGTTTGAAAAACAGCTTTATTAAGGCACATATAATAAAGTGCATGTATTTAGTATAAGGATCATATAATTCAACCGGAAGTTTCCAGATACCACATTGCAATTCCTCCCTCCCTCCTTCTCCCTGCTCCAGAAAACCACCAATCTGACCACTGTTGGCTACGGATTAGTTCGCATTTTCCAGAACTTTATGTATATGGAGTCATACAGTGTGCGCTCTTAGCTGGTTTCTTTCATGGAACGTAATTCTTTTGCAATTCATCAATATGCACTGAGTATCAGCAGTGCAGCCCATTTTGTCTGTTCTGTTCCCGATTAACCACAGTGAGGTTTAGAAGGAGACCCCTTAAAGCTCAAAGTTCTCGCGTGTCTTTAGTGGCTCAGTACTTCTGATGACACATTGGCCTTCGGTCAAATGGCACTTGCTCAATAAACCTACTCATAAGGGAACAAACTCTTGTCCTGTCATTCCTTTCTTGAACTCTCCTGACCCCGGTTCAGAGAGATAGGGATCTGAAGGCAATGTCCTCTTCCAGTCTCTGATCACAGGAGCAGGTAGGTGGTGGCGCTGGACACGGGTGGGTCCGGGGAAGAGTCCCAGCCAGTTAATAAACCATCAGGGCACCACATTTGACTTTCAGACAACACCGAAATCCCTTTACCCACTGGCGTTGTGAATGCTGCCTTAAGCTCTGGAGTATTTGAAGGATCTTATTTCTTTAACTACTGTGACATAAATTCCTTTACCTTTTCTCCAAATTGGAACGATGACACATAGTGGGAATGAATTTCTTCAAATCTGATGCAGAGGCTGTTGTCGTTTATGACTCATCATTATTTAAGACACATGAAGTTCTCTTCAAACGTGGTCTTTAAGCACAAGCCCCGAATGGTGATCTAATGGATCGTGAGACACATTCACAGAGAACAGCTCCAGGAAAGGAAGGTGCACGAATACGACTGTGGTGAGGAAAAACACTGTTTTTCATCTCGCCCCGAATCCGCACCATAGAATGAAAACGATGTACCTACACTGCCTCCCATCCCCCACCCAAGGGTGATTCAGAAGGGACAGGATGTCTTTTTCCTCGTGAAAGCTTATCTTTCCCAAGAAAGCAGTTCTGATTTGCTTGGCACGCCAGGGCCCTGAGCGGTCAGCCTTCTTCCTTAAGGAGTCAAAAGGAGAGTGTGAGGAGGGTGTGGCAAGGGATCCGAGGTCACCACTGCCATTTTATTTCTTCCTAGAATAACATTTTCTCTACTGGTTGCCAGCACGCTTATTTTTATGTAGATTTGACCTTGGTTGCAACCTTGAACAACTAAAATAGAATAAAATAACTATAAGCTACTTCAAAAAGCTTGACCTTAAAAAAAAAGTATGTAAAAAATAAGACAAAGGCAGGAAAACAAACCAGGCTACCGCTTTGAGCACAGAATCAGCGAGCTTCTCGGGTCTCGTTAAAATATCAGCCTTGGGCGTCTTAGGTTCCATCCCATGTTTGGCGATTTGTGCAGCGAGTGCGGCCTTTATCGATTGTTAGAGTGGAATGTTCAAGAGCATTATGTTACAATCTGTCTCCAAATGGCTTTTCAGAAAGAAATTTCCTGTAACCCAGAGGCAGAAGTTATGCAGGGAATTGAAAGGGAAGGGACTAGACAGCTGAATTTCACCCAGACTTTGGCACATGGGGAAGCGATGGTGTACACCCACAGAGAACTGGTACTGGTTTTCCCAGTAAGGAGGGTCAGCTTCAGCTCATTATTATCACATCACCAGAAATGATGCTGAATACTACATAAAGCAAACTGAGGATCACAGTGCTGGAAGGCTGATTTCGAGGCCAGGGCCTCTGGGCTCATGTTGCAACCCTGGCTTAGCTCCCCTTCACCCATCGGCCTCCTGCATGGTCTTGCCTCAATCTCACCTCCTCCGCGAAGCCTCCCATCCTCCTTCAGTGATCATCTAAAAGCACTACATCTTGTACTGACTGCTATCTGAATATTATTTTCCAACAGTTACACATGCATCAACTTATGTCACAATTAGACCTCCAAGTATGTCTTACCCATTCTGTATCCTCCGAAGAGAGTTTTACTGCGCTGTGCAGAGATCAAGGTGCTGTGTGTGTTGACCCTACCCCGTCACCAACTGGTTCTTTTAATCAAAGATATGGTTCATCTAAATTAATAGTATTGGGGTTGTGTATACCAGCAATTTCAATGCAACTCAGCTTAAACAGTAAAAGGAATTTATTGGCCCAATGTCACCCCCAAAATCTGGTTGTTGGTTTGGAGTCAAGTGAGGTTTGATCCAGGGGCTTAAGGATGTCAAAATAGACCTGGTTTCTTTCTGTTGCTCTGCTTACTCTCCATGAAACTGGCTGTATCCTGTGATTTTTTTTTAATTTTTTTTTTTATTTTTGGTTGCAGGGTGGCTATTAATGGTTCCTGGGACAAAGTGTGCATCCTTGTTCACATCCAGAGGAAAGAGAGCATCTTTGCCCCAGCATTCCCAACCAAAGTCCTAAATATCATTGCCTAGACTGACTTAAATCTCACCGTCACCCCCCGGATACACAAATTAGTGGAGGCTAGCTGCCCTGGGGTGATATGGGTCCCCGGACTGAAACTGACAAGGTGGAATTAGTCCACAGGAGCTTGGGAAGCTACCAGCAAATGCCCTAAAACCCCAACAGACTTTATTTATCAACCTCCCACAATCAGCTCATATCGAGTCTCATGTAGAAGGGATCTGTTCTCTGACTTTTAGGTATTATTTTACCCTTGAGAAAATAAAAGGAACCAATCAATAACTCTGGCCTCTGCAGAATTTGGCAGATTCTCATGTTCCACGTCACTAATGAGGTTTTCCAGAGACTATAGTTTCTTTCCATTCTCTGCCCATCACCAAAATTTTCTCTTAAAAAAAAAAAGTGCAAAGAGGGATAGAAAGAAAGAAGGAAAGGAGGGAGAGAGAAAAAGCAAGAGGGAGGGAGGGAAGGAGGGAGGGCGGGGGCAAGAGAAGAAATGCGCTTGAACTTGTAGGCAAACGCAGAACCCCCATGGGTCTGGGTCACTCAAACCGAGGAAACTTCCTGGCCCAGGTCTGCCAGAATGTAGCATTAAGATTGTAAAATGAGGAGCGATCTCCATCGCTGGACTTGCCTGTCCCTGCCAGTTTTTTTGCCAGAGGAGCATCAGGTGTTGCTGGATGAGGGACCGGGCTCCCCGATGGGGAGACATGCTTCTTGAGTATGAAGCCTGTTCTTTCTTGATCCGATTGAAAACCTCTACCGAGGGAAGCTGCACGATTTCAGTTTCTATGTTTCTGTTTCCGGTAAGATCTAGGGCCATTCCCACTGGCAGGAGTAAGCTATTGGTCCATGACAGGGCTCAAATATACGTGCAGGCTGCATGACCGACCGAGCAAAGCCTGCTTCTCTGACATCTGCCCACAGAAGCTCAGAATGAGTAGGGCAGGGGTGCTGGGAGGCACACAGCGAAAAAGACCATTCCTGCCCTGATTTTGCCATCTGAGAAAGTCAGTCTTCAATCTGCATCTGGGCTGGGAGAGGAAGGCAGGCGGGGAAGAAGATAAAACAGAAGGAGGAGGGCAGAGCGGGGGAGAAAGACCTCTGCATCCTTTGGCCCCACCAGTTATTTTTAAGTACAAACTTCAGACTTACGAACAGTACAAATATTCTTTGCGTTGCACAACCCTGGTGTGTGAAAATACAGGGCGGGCAAAAGGTGCTTTATGGGTGTGAGTGCATGAAATACAATTTATTCTTGTGTTATTATTTATTAATTATTGTATCATTTTCCGTACGAATGACTGCAAACCTACTTTGCCCCCACCCTGTGTAATTGACAAAGCAGCAATGACAGAACGTTAAGGGCATGGAGCAAGCAATTCCTTCTTTCACAAAAAGATCTCGGCAGGGGTATCACAAGGACAAAGTCCCCTTAGCCTCGTCAGGTAGTTCCATGCTCCCCAGACTTTTCTGGAGCCCATCTACTTTGTAAAAGGAGGCAGATATGAGATTTGACGTTTAGCTGCTTGTTGAGACTTGAATAAAAATGTGGAGTGCTGGTTTTATTTGCCTAGTAGAAGACTTCAGTTTAAAGAGATCTTAGATGTGTTTTTTCTTTAGCACCTTACTCAAATTACTGCCTTGAAAGAGATCCGGAAGGTAGGAAGAGTTCTTGCTCTGGGGAAGGAATGATATCAGATGAAAGAGCCACAGACTTCATTAAACCAAAAATGATGTTTGGAGACACATTGTTCCATCTCCTCCAGGGCCTGTCCCGGCAAGAAGAAGCTGCTGTCTAGGTCGCTCGTCCGTACAGCGAGGGGAGGTTGCACCTGGCGCCCTTCCAGCCCCGTCAGTCTTGGAGTCTGTGCACTTGGGTCCACGATGCGAGAATCAGAGCTGACACAAGGCAGGCCTTCAACCAGCGGGTTTTTCTTGCCAACTGCGCCTCCTGGGAACTGACTGTCCCCACACAAGGCGATTCCCACTCCTCAACATCATCCTCAACATCATCTGTGGCGCTTGAGTGCCTGCTGACTCCTGCACACCCAAACACCTGTGAAAGGAGCACTCTACAATGGCAAAATGAGAAAAGTCACTTACAGCTACTGTTTAGATAAGATGAGCTGGAGGTCTTTGTGTTAGCTTGTCACTAAAAGATTGTTTAAGAAGGGATTAGTCAAAGAACATTTATGAATGCCGCCCGGACATGCACAACAGCGGGGAATTGCCTGAGGAAGTGGGGGTCAGCCTGGGTGTTAGGGGTGAAGGAGGAAAATCGGGATAACTGTAATAGCATAAACAGTAAAACATTTAAATTGTTTAAACAAAGCAGTTGTTCTCTGGAAGACTCCAACACGGTAATCAAGGTTTAATAGGTTGCCCTGGTATGTTTTAAATTCTTGAAGGGATGTTTGTGGCTAGAGGTTGACCTGTAATAGAGGCGGCATATCAAGGCTAAGATAATTTTCACAGCTACATTACAGCAGAGATAATATCAACTGGATCCTTCCTACAATACCAGGCTCAAGTCTGGGTACCCAGTACTGGTGAGACCCACAGAGAACCTTGGAAAGGGCACAGAAATCTAGTTAAATCTTATGGGAAAATAAGCTGATATAAAGGCCTTGGAATTGTTTAGCTCAGAGAGAAACAGAGGTTGCTTTGAGATGATGGTAGTTGGTGTTGCTCGGGAGAGTGCGAACACTGAGGAGCTTGCTGAGATGGGAATGGTTTCCAGCAGTGATTGAGGATGGATTGGTCTTTCCAATTTGGGGCAATTTATGAAAAACTGGGCCTGAGAGTAGAAGAAAGACTCCTTAAAGCCATCTTCTCATCATTTTTAGTTGTTTTTCTCCCCATGGAGCTCATGTTTTGAAAAATTCTGTCAATCAATTCCACTTACTATACAATCATATATTCTTTTGTTTTTTCTAAAATAGTCTCAATCTATGCCTTTTGTTCAGTATAATATTAAGTACTTCCCCTTTCAATCTCTAAATATCCCATTAGAAAAATAAGGGATATGGTTATCATAATAAAAACCAGTGTGGTTTGATTTTGGAAATACACGCACGGATCTCATTGGCTACCTCTTTTAAAAAGTAGCTAAAAAGACTCTATTATTGGGGAAATTGTTCTATATAGATGATCTTTTACCCTGCAAATGTATGATTCTGTGGCACTACTGGAATTGTCCGGAATGCCCATCAGTCATCCCATGAGAGCGACGTGAGCAAATACCCATGGTCTCTTCAGCCTCATTTGAAACAGACACAAATTATAACAAAGCATGTACTTTTAGCCCTGCATCTCAAGGGAGAGGAAACCTCATTCTGCCATCTAAGCTGGAAACTTCACAGTTTTCAGATGCTCAGGAATTAAGACCCTCGTGTATTCTCCTATTCTTCCTACTTCTGGTAATGCATGATTATGGAAAGAGAATCAACATAAATCTCTAAATTGAGTTCTCATGTAATTAATTCGGCAAATACTTACGGAGCACCTGAATGTGCTAGGCACAGTTCTGAGTGCTGGGGAAACAAGAGTGAAGAAAAAAGACTTAGCCTTTTAGCTCACCTACCATTGGTGAGTATGTTCTCCCATTCAGCAGGCTGTCTTTCACTTTGTTGATGGTTTCCTTTGCTGTGCAAAAACTTCACAGTTTAGTGTCATCCCATTTGTTTACTTTTATCTTTTGTTTCCCTTGCCTGAAGAAATATATCAGAAAAAAACGTTGCTATGAGAAATGTCTGAGATTTCACTGCCTATGTTTTCCTCTAAGATTTTTATGGTTTTGAATCTTATATTTAAGTCTTTAATCCATTTCAAGTTTATTCTTGTGCATGGAGCAAGAAGGTGGTCTAGTTTCTTTCTTTCTTTCTTTCTTTTTTTTTTTTTTTTTGGCATGTGTCTGTCCAATTTTCCCAACACCATTTATTGAATAAACTGTCTTTACCCCATTGTACGTTTTTGCTTCCTTTGTCAAATATCAATTAACTATAAAGGTGTGGATTTATTTCTGGGCTGCCTCTTCTGTCCCATTGATCCAGATGTCTATTTTTATGTTAGTACCATGCTGTTTTCATTACTATGGCCTTGTAGTATAGTCTGATATCAGGTAGAGTGATTCCTCCAACTTTATTCTTCTTTCTCAAGATCACTGTGCCATGCAGGGTCTTTTGTGGATCCATATAAATTTTCGGAATATTTGTTCTAGTTCTGTGAAGTACTACGTTACCATCTTGATAGGAATTGCATTGAATCTGTAGATTGCTTTGGGCAGTATGGACATTTTAATGATGTTAATTCTTCCTGTCCGTGAACACAGTATATGCTTCCACTTATTTGCATCTTGTTCAATTTCTTTCTTTACAGTCGTAATTTTCCTAGTGCAGGTCTTTTACATCATGAAATATCTTTGCCCATCCCTTTACTTTTAGTCTGTGTGTATCTTTCATTCTGAAGTGGGTCTCTTGTAGGCAGCATGTATATGGGTCTTGTTTTCTTATCCATTCAACTACCCTATATCTTTTGATTGGAGCATTTAAACCATTTACATTTAAAGTGATTGTTGATAGGCATTTATTTATTGCTAGTTTATTCTTTATAATTTTGTCCCTCTGTTTCCTCCTCCTCCTCTTCTTCCTCCAAGAAGACCTTTATATTTCTTATAATACTGGTTTGGCAGATTTATAAAGAACTTGTACAACTCAACACCAAAAAATAAACAATACAAATAAAAAATGGGCAAAAGATCTGAATAGACACTTCTCCAAAGAGGACATACAGATGGCCAATAGACATATGAAAAGATGTCAATGTCACTAATCATCAGAGTGGTGCAAATTAAAAACACACTGCGATATCACCTCACCCCTCTCAGAATGGCTGTCATCAATAAATCAACAAACGACAAGCGTTGGCGAGGATGTGGAGGAAAGGGAACCCTCATGCACTGTTTGTGGGAACGCAGTCAGTTCCACATTGCACTGTGAAGCCACTAGGAAGCACGATATGGAGTTTTCTTAAAAAATTAAAAATTGAACTGCCTATGTCCTTGCAATTCAACTTTTGGGAATATACCTGAAGAAACCCAAAGCATTAATTTGAAAGAGTATATGCACCCCTGTGTTCATCGTAGCATTATTTACAATAGCCAAGATCTGGAAACAACCCAAGTGCCCATCAGTAGATGAGTGGGTAAAAAAGCTGTTATACATTTACATAATGGAATACTACTCAGCTGTAAAAGAGAAGGAAATTTTACCTTTCGTTACAGCATGGACGGACTTGGAGAATATTATACTAAGTGAAATAAGGCAGTTAGAGAAAGACAAATACCATGTGACCTACTTATATGTGAAATCCAATGAACAAAATGAAGGAAAATAGAAACAAATTCATAGATACAGAGAAAGACTGACAGTTGTCAGTGGGGAAGAGAATGGGGGGCTAGGTGAAAAAGGTGAAGGGATTAAGTGAAAAACAAAAAACTTGCCCTGGGTGGTGTGGCTCAGTGGATTGAGTGCCGGCCTGCAACCAAATGGTTGCTGGTTCAATTCCTAGCCAGGGCACATGCCTGGGTTGCGGGCCAGGTCTTCAGTAGGGGGCGCGTGAGAGGCAACTGCACATTGATGTTTCTCTCCCTCTCTTTCTCCCTCTCTTCCCCTCTCTAAAAATAAGTAAATAAAATCTTTTTTAAAAAATCCCTCATAAACACAGACAACAGTATGGTGGCCACCAGAGGGAAAGGAGGGTAAAGGGGGCTAAAAGAGGGTGAAGGGGGCTCAATGGTGATGGAAGGAGACTTAACTTTGGATGGTGAACGTACAACACAATAGACAGATGATGTGTTGTGGAATTGTACACTTGAAACCTATTTAGTTATATTAATCAATGTAACCCCAATACATTCAACAAAAGTGTTTTAAAAAGGAAAGAGCCTTAATCCCATCTTCTTGGTACTTACAGTTCCATTGGGAGACAGACAGTGAACCCAGCAGGTGAAAAGGTGAATGACAAAGTTTAGTCATTAATATATCGTGAAATTTATTTTATCTATTGTTCAAACCATAGAGCCCAGTCTCCAGTCATGACTATAGTGCAAAGGCGACACCAAGGCTGCTCCGTGGGCCGTAAGGGGCCTGCTTTATCCCTTCATGTAAGTAAAACGAGCAACTGCAGGCTGCACACAGCAAGGGACCGTCACTGCTCAGGCCCTGCCCGGGAGCTGGCTCCCCGAAGGCAAGGGGAATAGCTGTGGTGCCTCCCTGAGCTCTCGGTAGGTGTGGCCGTGCCCCAGGTCAGAGGAAAGGGCAGATGCGCAGGGATTCCGAGTCTCCCAAAATAAAAGCAAGGCCAGAGAGACCCAAGTTTAGTGTCTGAGACATAATTGGGTTGGGGATTTGAGGTTATTGTTTTCTCCTCCATTCTCACTGATTCATCTTTAAGCCTCTCCCTCCCGCCCCCGTTTCACTCCGAGGGGTGTCAGCAGAGGGAACAGTGTTAGCTGGGGTGTTGTCTTGTTTATAAATCAGAGAAGACTTTTGGAAGGGAAAAAATGGGGGGGAAATAAATTGCTAAGAACTATACCATGACTGTGGTCATCACGCTTTTCGCAAACAGGCAATAGAGTGGCAGAGTTGTTATTTGTGTCCCCCCCCCAAAAAAAAACTGGGTAGATAGCTGCAGGCGTACAGACAGTGTTCAGAAATAACTTGTTGAATCGAATGGAGCATTTGTGTGTTCCATAAACAAGCACTTCAGTGGCTTGGGGGTCTCACCAGCACTTTGTTCTGGCTGCATTCCAGGAGCTGCTGGCACCAAAGGTTGAAATATATAAAGATGGTACAATGGGCTCTGTTTTCATGGAAGTAAACTGGACGCTAATTCATACACCAGAAGATGAATCACTTTGTTTTTTCAGGCACATGGGGAGGAAGTGCCATCTCCCCTCAGTTATGACACACTGCCAGTTTGTTGATGTATACTTACTTCTTTTTTAAAAAAGAAGTAAGACAAGAAACAGAATCAAGAGTTAACACTACAGAAACCTCAAAGACAACGCACACAAGGAAGAAGGAGCTGTGGGAAGTCCACTGCATTGCCCCGTGTCACGGAGTCTGGCAACCTTGGACTCTCTTTTCTTCCCCGGGCCCTGGGAAGAAGAGCCCTCGTCTTAACACAAGAACTCTTCCAGGTCTACCTGGACGACCTCTCTCTCCCATGTCTTCAAGCCCACCAACAGCTTCCCACCCACCCCCGCAGAGATTGAATCTTCTACCTCACAGGTAATAGAGAAGCCTCAGAGGTAACTGCCTCCACTTGGCTACCACCGTCTTCCTCTGGGCTGTCATTAGACAGTTGGACCAGTGACTTTCCTCCAGTGTCACAGGACCAGTGACTTTCCTCCAGTGTCACAGAACCCTCCAACCTGTATCCTACATCCCTGCCTACCCACATCTATGGGAATTTGCTCCTTTAGTCATCCATATTCCTTCCTGTATCCTCTGCTCACATCTTAAAAGCAGCAAGGGATAAGGGGACAGTCACCTACAAAGGAGTTCCCATCAGACTGTCAGCTGATTTCTCAAAAGAGACCTTCCAGGCAAGAAGGGGCTGGAAAGAAGTATTTGAAGTCTTGAAAGGCAAGGACCTACATCCAAAATTGCTCTATCCAGCAAAGCTGTCATTTAGAATGGATGGACAGATAAAGTACTTCTCAGATAAGGTCAAGTTCAAGGAGTTCATCATCACCAAGCCCTTATTATATGAAATGTTAAAGGGACTTATCTAAGAAAAAGAAGAAGATCAAAGCTATGAACAATAAAATGATAACAAACTCACTACTATCAACAACTGGACTAAAAACAAAAACAAACTAAGCCAACAACTAGAACAGGAACAGAATCACAGAAATGGAGATCATATGGAGGGTTATAGTGGGAAGGAGGAGGGGGGAGAATGGGGGAAAAGTACAGGGAATAAGAAGCATAATTGGTAGGCACAAAATAGACAGGGGGAGGTGAAGAATAGTATGGGAAATGGAGAAACCAAAGAACTTACATGTATGACCCATGGCGGGGTGCAGGGCAGAGGGGGAGATATGGGAGAAAAGAAATGGGACAAATGTAATAGCACAATCAATAAAATATACTTTATAAAAGCATGTGCTTGAATCTCCCCATCTTTAGAAAAGTGAAATAAAATCCCTCAATCGTACATTCCTCTAACAGGGGATCTTAATCATTTCAGGGCTAGGATTTTAGAAGAGGTGGCATCTCCCCCTCCATACTCCCAGGCCTTCCTTCCTCGCAGCCCACCTCTCCAAGCGCACAGACGCACAGATGTGACTCCCCCTAAGGGCTCTCAGGCCGTGCTGCCGGCCAGTCTCGTGGACGTGTTGTAATCCTTGCCTTTCCTGACCTCTCTGTGGCGTTGGGCACTCTTGTCTCTTCCTATTTCTTGAAACACTCTCCTTCTAGTCCACAAAACCACTCGCTTTTGGATTTCCTTTGAATTCTTTGGCTTCTCCTCGCCCGCCTTCCTCTTGGCCCCGTTTCCCTCGTACATGTGGGAGTTCCCTGGGGATCTATTCTGATGCATTCTTGTCCTTCTTCGCTGTTCCCAGAGTGAGTTTTCTTTTTTAGGCGAACAGAACCCTTTCACTCTCCCGAAGGCCTTTCCGATGCTCTCAGTGACCCTCCTGGACAGGGCTTACCAAACCGCTCCTGATCACACGCTCCTGTAGCTTCGTCTCTGTCCCCGTCCCTACCAACTCTCTCAACTCCAGTTCAAGTGAGCAATTCACTGAACAAATCCCACTCTTCCTGTTTTAGAATATATTGTTTCCTTTGCTCAGAGGACACTTTCTTCCCCCCTCTTTACCTAACAGATTCTAAGGTTTTCTCCCAAGGCTCCGCATCCATTTCTATCAGAGGGTTTATTAATTTGTAGTGTTTTCGTCTGTTTTTCCCATTAGAGTTTGAGTTCCTTAAGACAAGGACTCTTACTTATTTACTCTTTTAAGCTCTATGGACTCCCTGCCTACACTGTACCTGCATGAGCAATACATTTGTTGAACGAATATCTGAATAAATGAAAGGCATCATTCCTCCTGATTCCAAGTCCAGTAAGTAACCCAAGTTCAGGTCACACAGACTTTTCCTATCAGACCTGAGTACAATGCTTCTAAACCAAGTGCACATTCTCCACAAAGCAAATACCTTGGATATTGATTTTCTATCTTCAAAATAAATGTGGTTCCTGTTGGGAGTGATGTGTTTGTTCTGGCCTTCCTGGTAGTCATGGAAATGAATTACAGCCTTGGGCAAAAGGGCATCCCTCAGTCAAGGGGATGTGGTGTGATCTGGTGGGTAGAGAGGGCGTCTTGGAGGCAGCATTCTATTTATAACTGCTGTTGACTCCTCTGAACCGCTAAAGGTGGTGCGCAGTGAGGACTGATCCCTCCTTTCCCCGTTCAGTCTGTCCCCGACATGATGCTAACAGAAGGGATCAGCTCTTCTAGTTTTTCAGTCCGTTTTCTAGGTCAGGAAAGCATCAGCGGAGAGATGGAGGCCAAACAGAACTTCGCTAACGTGTTATTCCCATGGAAGTTTCTGGTGTGGTTGCTACCTCGGTGTAGTTCTTACCAGCTCATTATGGGTTCGTGCTGTTTTCCTCACAAGATACCAAATGTCTTTAAGAGCAAGAACCATGTGGTTTTCTTCTGTGTAGTATCCCTCAAGCTGAGCTTAGCCGTCTACTCTCGGAGTGCTGGCTAACAGATGTTAATAATTGTGTGTGAATATAGTTACCAATCACAAATGTAGATGCCTTTCTTGAGTGGAAGTGAGAAATAATCCTAAAACCATCCTTTAGTATCGATATCTACAAGATGATGACGTATAAGATGAAGACGGCAATCGTGGCACAAGCTTTTACAGAACACCGACACAATTTTCCACTGACTTCTAGGACAGTAAAGAATGTATTTTTAAACTGTGGCATAACCTGCTGCAGGGAGAGGAGTGATGGTCCGTCCTCAAGGAGAGTGAATGTCACCCACCCCCAAGTTCCGCACATTTCTAGCTCCTTAGCTCCCCTCGGATCCTGAGTTAAACCATAAGAAGACCTGACCATTTGAGAAGGACCTTTGGCTCAAGCCCTATGAAACCTCAAGATCTCTGAAACCTCTTCGTGGTACCTTGTCTCCCAGAAGACCCCAGTGGTCTTTGCCTTCAGCATTCACGCTCTGGTAGAGTCTCTTCCTATGGATAGCAGGGCTGAGGTATAGGATACGGTAGGGTTCATCGTAAACGATAGGATTCATAGACACCACAGCGTGTAACTTTTGAGTCACGAAAGACACTGTGGCTTCTGCCCTGCTCTCTGCTGGATCACTTGACCAGCCCCTCGGCTGTGGGGACTTTCCTAGCAGCCTATGGAAATGTCCGTGTGACCAGCCATCGAGGCTTCTTGCCCTCTGTCAATTTGCTGGCAGCATGAGTGAACCACCTTGAAAGTGGATTCTCCAGCCCTCGACAAGTCTTGCGATAACTGCAGGCTCAGCCAAGATCTTCTCTGCAGCCACGTGAGAGATCCCGAGCCAGGACCAACCAGTTAAGCTGCTCCTTGATTCCTGATCCACAGAAGCTGTGAGATAACAAATGTCTACTGTTGTTTTAAGGCACTGGGTGTTGGGTATTTTCTTACACAGCAATAAATAACACTGAAATCTGAATTAGAACAAACCGATGCTCTAGCACAGCAGTGAATACCGCAGTCACCTCCCAGATTGCTTCTTCGGGGCTGATGTAACCCTCCCCCATCTCCTGAAAATACTGTTTTGTGACAACACATAGCTGTGTCCCTCACTAGAAATGCTCTCAGCTGAAGTTATGTCTTATCTAAAATGATGGCCCTTGCCTAGGGCAACCTGTGACCGATGACTAACTGATGTGGAAATAAAAATGTCAAGCACCTTTCCTTCCATCTGTTCCTTTCCCCAACCTTCCTTCCGTCGGTATCTTAAAGATGCGTCTCCTGAGTGCTCTCCAAAACAAACCTTCTACACGCAACTGTGTCTCAGAGTCAAGCTTCCAGGGCACTCATCCTGACACGGTAGGTACCTGGAAGGGTCCTTGGAAGCAGAGCATATGGCAGATGGCCTGGTTGGTTTTCTGGGCCTGGGAAGGGAGCAATTTAAATAACGGGGGCAAGAATGCCTGGGGAGGAGGCATTTGGATGGGCCTATGTGAGTGGGTACCACTAGGATGTGCTGTAAAAGAGGAGTTAAATAAACAGGTGACTCAGCTAGCAGATGTCAGCCAGCCTCTGTCCTCCCCCACCCAGTGCTCATACAATGGGTTCGTGCACAGAGCAGCCAGGACAGCAGAGACGAAGGCTTATGCATGGACCCAACAGCACACTCAGGATGGCTGACTTTGCTACCAGTGCTGTTGAGTGTTCATCTAACCTGCCAGCAGCAAAAGGTGGCACGGGTCTCCAATGGCACCTTCACTCAAGGAGTCCTGTCAGTCGTTTGATAGCAAATCAACTCCTTTGAAGCTTTACAATTCTCAAAGGACCAATTTATCCTGACTAGGACAGACTCATGGGCCAGGTACGGGTTTGCTTTTGTTGCCCGCAGTGCTGTGGCTGGATGTCTTTGGTATCCCTTTGCCTGGATTTAGTGGTTGATGCACAGGCACAAGTAGCCACAGTTTCAGAAGGACTTGGTAAGTTGGGGAGGCTGGTCTAGGTCCTCACCAGGTCAGCCACCTAGAGCAGTAGACTTGATGGCTAGGGATGATGGACACCTGGGGTGAGTGGGACAACGAGCATCGGTCATGAATGTGAGACCAACTGCAGCAGGAGGGTTCTTGCTCATCCCACTAGTGCTTCTAAGGTTTCCTAAGAAATAACACTAACCAGAACCCTGGACACATTGTTTCCAGGTGGGGCAACATTACCATTAGATGCAAGGAGATCTGAGTGGCCTGTGGTCGATGCTATGGTGCCCTACTGAAGTCCCTCTTCAGGGATACTGTATTCATGCCTCAATGACCGGACCGTCAGCAGCTGACCGGCCATAGCTACATGGCTCACTGAGGGTTGCCCTTGGCTACAGGAAACCACGTTACCTGTGGTTATGCTGTCTCCCAGGGACAGCTGGTGGCCGATGGTTGGTTGGTGTGAAGATGCAAAGGTGGGTGCATTTGCCACAATTAGGACAGAGCTTCCCATGGGAATGGCTGAGGCCCCTGTTGCTGCTGCATCGTGGATCAGCTTCCACTTTTCCCCACCTGCCCTCCTCAGGTCCTCATGGGTGTATGTCCCAAGACACACCCCCGAAACCTTCTGCATGCAGCGCTCTGTCTCAGAGTCTGCTTCCAGGGAACCCTAACCGAAAAGCTTCCCTACAGGGACTTAAAACTTCGATCCACACAGAAAAAGAAATGAAGCCAGAGGGCAATCCATGCTCTTCATCATTAGCCCCCTCGACAGGAAGACTAGCGGTTACAAGCTCTAGGAAGAGGGGGGAAGCTGATTAAAGAAGGTATTACAGAAAGCACTACGAGGCTGAAAATCTCACTGACAATTAGTCGGGTCGTTTCCTAGAAGGACGTGGTCGTGAAGGCGCGTGACACAGGACAAGTAAGTCGTGTGAAGGCAAGGAGAAGGAGAACATTTGTCATCGGTGGGTCTGACTGACTTGCTCGTGGCCACAAAGAGACACTGAGCCTGTCCTCACAGCCCGAAGTGGCTGGGAGCTCCGCGTCTGCTTCCCCCACAGACGGGCATGGACAAGGATGGGGTGTTGGGCAGGGACGCTCACGTGCCTCAGCTTCCCTAAGGGGGCTGAGTGAGAATCACCGTCCGCAGGCTCTTCGCCATCTTTACTGACATTGTCGTCACATGGTGTTTGGTCTGTGGTGATCGCTCTAGCGTAATTATCAGTGATTTGTAAGTTCCATCAATATATTACTAAACAACTTGCAGCCTCTTTAAGAGAAGAAGCAGTGTCATGGAAACCTGGCATGTGGAGCGAGGAGAGAGAGACCAGCAGGAATCAGTAGGTGGCAGGTGGAACAGGCGAGAGTTCGCCAACCCGTGTACCCAGAGTTTGCACTTACTGAGATCAGTGCAATCCTTGTGCAGACTTTCATTTCCCCCACAAACTTCTCGTCTTTTCTTTGCCTGCTCCCTCCTGCTCTCTGCCTGGGAGGGAGGGCGACAGTCGACGGGACCACGGGGGTCTCTTACCCTCCAGCCTCTGGTCGGATTGAGCCCCTGGGAGCTCAGCACGGGAGGAGACGGCAGGAGGGAGGGGAGCGAGGCCGGGGTAATACTCCTCGCTCTCTTCCCGTGAGCTTGCCGCAGGCTGGATGCATTCCTCCGCGGAAAGTCACCCGTCCTGTCCAACAGCCCCTCCTGCACAGCCTGATGGATCCACAGTCTGGTGACAGCTCCCTGGCCCGGCCCCTTTTCGCTCAGGGGTGCTGACTGCCCCAAGTTGTTGCCTGCTAGGAGGCACCGCTTCCCCTTGATGGTTTCCCAGCACCCACCCGCACCCTTGTCAACAGTCTTTTCATCCATCCCTCCCACCGTCCAATCCCAGTGTGCCCCTGCGAGGGCCCCGAGGGAGTTTCCCTTCTATTTCCTTCACGGTTGGGAGATGGAATTCTGGACCTGGCTCTTCGGGAACAAGCTCAGCGTCCAGGTGCACGTGGCCTCTAGACCAGCACATCCGCAGATGAGGCATTCTAAGACTGAACACGCAACTCTGGACCCGGTGCGGGAACTCCCCCGCCTCACGCCAGGGCTTTGCTGTACTAGTGTTGTCTTCCTGCAGAAAGTCCGGCACCAGGCAGGAGTGTGGAGAAGAGAGGAGGAAAACACACTGAGCTGCCCGTGAGGAGAGGGCGGTGAGCACTCAGGCTTGGCGTGATCGGGGCCGCAGGTAGCAGCAGGCCCGGGAGGATGGGAGCGCGAAACCAGAGGCTTCCGCAGAGCCAAGCCGGGAAAGCGATTTGAAGTAAACTCAGGCTCCCCACGGACAGAGGGGCGGCTCCCTGAGTGGCCTTTCCTACATTCTCCGTCCCGCGAGTGCCCACCGTTCCGGGGCAGCCCCGTTGCCTGAGCTCCTGTCCGGCCCCAGGCATGCGGAACGTTGCGCCCGTTGGTTCGTGTCCGCTCCCCAGGACAGGGAAAGCTGGGGTGGGGACACGGGCCCAGGGACTTGCCCAAAGACCCAGGGCTCATAAACGACTGAGTGAGCATTCCACACCGGGGACTTCATCACCTGGTTAGTCACCCTCTTCTAGAACAGACTTGGCCTGGGCCTACGGAGGCACGTCCAGGCCAGAGTGGACACAGGGAAAATTCAACGCGACCTCCTCTTAGCTCTCAGAGGTCGTTGATGTAGACCCACGTTCACGGCCAGCCCAACGCCAGTCCTGTCTGTCTGCAAGAGCCAAAAAATCATGCAGAACCAGATGAGGCCCCCACAGGCTGGCCAGTCCCGCATCCGGGGGCGTACTGCCCTCACTGCCCCCTCCCCCTGCCCTTCCTGGCCGGATGTGGATACTCATTTCCTGGGGGTCAGGGCCACAGTGGGGCAAACCCTGGGGACCAGAGAAGTGGGACATGGCGAGGTGTTTGCCTTCATGGATTCCCTTCTGCGCGTGGGGTCGCGCTGGCAGAGAAGGGTGGACGGGAGACATTCCTCCTGCAGTAAACAGCCCAGGCCGGTTGGCACCCCGGCCATGGAGCCATAATCTTTCCATTATGCTTTGCATGTTTATAACCGAGAGCTCTCCTCCTCTGGTACAAACAAGATTGCAACGGGTCTGCCAAAAGATTGTCTTTAAATGTCAATCTTTACAGAAGAAAAACCGGTTTTCCACGTCGAACTGCCCTTTACAAAAGCAAGCGCGCCACGCTCCAGCTCTCTTCGGCTGGAAGACAGTGCACAAGCTTGGGCCAAAGAAAAGGGGGCTCACTTCTTTTTAACTGCTCCCCAGGCGTCCTTCAGTTTGGTGGGAGCAGCGCCGCTCCTTTCAAGCAAGCGCTGTGGCTGCAGGGAGTCTGCCTGCAGGAGCGGCTCCTGAGATGCCGGTTCCATAGCCACCTTGAATCGGCGTGTCCTGAGGGCTCCGTGCTCTTCCAGGTCCCTGACGTGAGTAAAAATAACCGAGGAGCCTAGAGCACATGGCCCTATTCCAGTGTGCAGTCCTTCCTTGGTTGCCAGTATGGTTGCCAGCGTCCACGCCCATTTACTTTAAAGAAAAGCTGGAACACAAGGAGAGACCTTCTCTCTGTTTCCCAGACCTGTGGGGCTTGTGCGAGGCGGTGAGCTGGGACAGAAGAAGTTAGTGATCCACCAGCCAGACACGTGTTCCTTGACAGAAGCCCTCCCTCCTTCTGCTGGCCACGGAAAGGAGCCGTGGAAGGAGAACCTTCAGCTGATGTGGGCAGATCCCTTCCTCCCCTGGGGGACGCCGCTCCCAGCCCCCCCCCCCCCCGCCCCAGCACAAGCCGGTGACGGGAACACAAGTCGTAGGAACAGAGCTACTTCCTCACCTCCGGTGGACACGGCCCCTGGAATTTTGAACTGGACTGGAAAGTCCTGGGCTCCACAGGGTCTTGCTCAGGGTCAAAAATGTTACCGAGAAGTGGGAGGGGCTCCGAGAATTCCTGTGTTACCCTAGAAAGACCCCAAAGGAAGCAGCATCCCCAGCTGGGCCAGCGCAGGCTCTCGCTGTGGGGGAGGGCAAACCCAGGGCCTGTCCAGCCACAAACGTCGGGATCCTTTCTCTGGTTCTTTCAGGACCTGTGTGAGGGAGAGGCAGAGTCAAAGAGGGCATTTCTGCTACTATTCCTGCTCCTCTGCCCGCCAGCCCTCCGTCGCCAGCATTTCTCAAACCGTCCTTTAGCTGTGAACACCGGAGATTTTCTTCCTGCCCCCACCACGGTCGCCCGGTGGTCATGCCACTGTCTGGCACAGCCCTGGGCGGAGGGCCAGCCGCCTCAGATCCTCCAAGAGGACGAGCGAGGAGAGATGCCTCCCCTCCACGGGCCAAAGGGGCTGTGGGTTTCAACCGCCTGGCCACGCAGGGTAGAATCAAGCTGAACAAATTACAGGGAGTAATTTAGGGACAGGGTGGGGGTGGGGGTGGGGCCGCGCCTCCCTCCAGACCAACGTTGTCAAAGGCCTTCATTTTGTGAAGGTGTTGTAGCCAAAACTTGACTTCTTTGTAAATGAACCCCTTTGTGGAAAATTCCGGAAATAAAAGAATAAGAGGGAGGAAAGCAAGAAAAAGCTAGACAAATAAGTCTTTTCAACGCTAGCTATCAAATAACCCTACAATTTCGGAGCGCCAGCCTCCCCCTGGAGGATTCTCTGACTGTCGTTAGCAGTAATTTGGTCCCCACATCTTTTCTGTAAAACGCTGGGACACGGCTCTCTGGTGCTCCGAGAGGCTTGCCGATGCGGGGAAACATGTTCCAGTCCGTGGGGGGTTGTTACCAAGCAGGCAGGAGCCCTGTGCTGGGGGGTTCACGGGGGTCTTCTGCTTTGATTTGGAAGCTACAACTTCCATATGTGAAACATTCGAAATAATTTTAGGTCCATATGTTAGGAAGGATGGTGGACAAAGATACCAGAAAAGAGAGATTTTAAAGTCAACAAAAGAGAATTGTGAGGTGGGGCGCGAGACTGGAGGAAAAGAGAGCAGAGGCGTGAGCGTAATGTCCTACAGAGTGAGGGTGATGGTTTTGAGGGACTCGTGTGCACCTCACGTATCAGCACTTCCTTGCCTTTGACTCCCACTCCCCCAGCATCATCATCATCATCTTCACCTGCCAATGTCCCTCCTTCCCTCCTGGGCTGAAACCTTCCTTATCCTTCACGGCCCTGTTCCACCTCTACCTTCCTCGTGGGGACCTTTCCCGCACCATCATCCCACACTGGTTTCTCTTTCTGGAAACTCTTCCACTTATAGTCAGCATCAGCCAGTTAAGTGCTCATGGATTTCTGTTTATTCCAAGCGTGTGTCTTGTTGATCTTGATGAAGGACGTGCTCCTTGAAGACCGGGGTCACATCTTGCAGTGGGACACGACATAGCAAGAAAGAGTGGAGCCACTTGGCAAACACTGGTCTGATGGCTTGAAAGTTCAGGACCTTGCTTCCCTGGGAACATCATCGTGTTGAGTGTCCCCAACTGGAGAAGCTTTCTGTTTCTCGGACAGCCCCCCCAGCACCTCCACGCAGCCCGCCTCATGCTTCCTAGTGGCTCTGCAGGCTTCCCTTCCTGCCCCGTGGGTGAGCACGTGTTAGCTCCTTGCAAAAGGTTTAAGAAGAATCGCATTGTTCTTAGAAGACGGAGAAGAGCGACCAGCCTCCTTTTTGTACTTTAGTACATGACTATTTGTCTAAGCCGAATTTGGAGACTACACACTCAGTGTGGAAAGGAGGGCAGGTCCGTCGGTGATCCTTGCGGTGAATACACAGTAACATCAGCTTCCATTTCAAGCGCAGCCAACCTTGGTTACTCAGTACGTGACCCAAGACCTTTGCTCTGGCTCAGATCGCTCCTGTCCTCTTTTTACCACTTTGAGTTTCTAAGATCACTCTCCCAACAGGCACACAGGATAGGAAAGAAGAACGAGGAAAAAAGACAATTAACAAAGGCGATGTTGTTAGTGGTCACACCGCCCTGCTTGGAGGCTTGCTGGAGAGAAGGCTGAAGGCTAGAGTCAGAAGGAGAGTTTTGGGTTGAGGATTACCTCAAGATTTAGGAGACGTGGACCAGCCGCATCCCAGTGACGCTAGAAGTACACAGCACGCCAGTCAGGGAGAAAAGTGGGCCACGGCAGTGTTTGAAATGTACCACAAAGAGCTTCCCCCTCTGCTTTAATTCTAGTGCAAGATGTAACCATAGCTACTACCATCGAATAAATATCAGTTAAGTGCTAGACACTTTATGTATGAGGTGATGTTGCGCAAAACTATTCTGCCCAGTGGGAAAAATCATCCCACTGATACAGATCAGGAAACTGAGGCTCAGGAGTGTTACATAAACTTCATCTGTTCAACAGGTCGTGATTGTGAACCTTTCACGTGCGAGGACTTGGAACCGGAATGTGCTGGAACTTGGAGCCGGGGGCAGATGGGCCTGGATTCCGAGGCAGCCCTCTTCCGGTGGAACTGTGCCGTTCCCGTAGGGAGCAATGTCTCCAAAGACTCTTCTCTTTCATCCTCATTTTAAAAATATTCCCTTTGAATTCTGGGAGCTCTTTGAGTACCAAGTAAGGCCTGTTAACTGCGTTCACCCACTGGTAATGATCGTGTTGGGATCTGTCTGGTTCGTGCATTATTTTATAAAAGGGCAGGTAGAGGAAGACAGTTTTTGGACTTAACTTCATGCGTCTTCATTTAGGAGCAGACCTGGGAAAGAATAAGAGAGCCAGTAATTCCTAAAAGCAGTACTTTGGCTGTGGGAGCCTGTTCGATGCGATTAACTGAGCAGAGAGGATAGGGGTGGTTTTTTCCAAAGACGAAGTCTGCCAGGGAAATTGTGTTCCGAAGCCTTCCTGTCCACCAGGCCCTGTCTCGGAGGATCTACCCAGCTGCCCAAGCCACAGCCGCGGGAGTCAACTCGGATGCCCCTCCCCCAGCCCGACTGCGGGAGCCCACCTCTCCAAAAGGCCGCTTGGGCTAGCCATGCTGCCGCCTGCAGTGCGGACCACGGTTTTCTCTCGCAGACCTCGCTGCCACGAGCTGATCGCCAGCGCTCCGCTTTTATTTCCCTCAAGTCCATCTCCCGCGCAGCTGCCAGGGTAAATCTGCTGATATGGAAATAGGCAGTATGCAAATTCGCTCCTGTCTCTTCCGGATGCTCTTAGCCTTAAGTCCAAACATATTAGCAGAGCAAACGAACTGCCTCACAGGCTAGCCCAGCACTGTTCAATAGGATGTCAGCCGCGTGTATTATTGAAGACGTGCTAGTAGCCATATTCAAAAGGTGAAAAGGCACAGGAGAAACTAATTTTAATCTTTTATTTAACCCAATATATTCAAACTGTTATGATTTTAGCATGCAATCCATATTTTAAAAATACCAGTGGGATATCTTTCCGTCTTCTTTCTTGTACGTCATCCTCAAAACACCAACTTTCTCTCAGAAACCCTTAATCTGTACTTAGATTTCATGAAATGTACACTTTAAAGAGTAAGTTTACACCTCCAAATTCTTCGAATGTACTTTAAATTATTCCAATAACTGAATCGGGTATTAGTTTGAATTAAAATTAATTAAAATCAAGCACAATCCAAAATTCGGTTATCCTGTCGCATTAGGCACATGGAAGCACTGAACAGCTACGTGGGCCTGGTGACCGCCACAGCGCAGAGCGCAGGCCTGCCCCTGCTCCGACCCTCCGGGACATCACGGCAAGTGAGAGAAGTCAGACAGAGGGGACAAACACCAACAATACCACTTCTCCGAGGAATCTAAAAACGTCGCCCTCCTAAAACAAACGAGCAGAGCGGTGGTTAGCAGGGCCGGGTTGGGGGGTGGGGGGATGGAGAGACGCTGCTCACGGGTGCAGACTTGCATCTCGGAGACCAGCGAGTCCCGGGCTCTAACGCACAGCTCGGAACGACACTGTATGGTAATCACCGAACCTGCTCAGAGAGCGGATCTTAATTATTCCCACCACAAAAGGAAAATGAGGAGCAGGCTCCATGGTAGAGTGCTCGCTGTCCTTACAACGGCAATCCAATTACAACCTATAAAGGTGTCCAATTAACATGCATTACACCTTCAATTTGTACAGTGTTATATGTCAGATATATTCCAGTTAGGGAAAACCGAATAGCAGCAGCTGACAACGGTATGTGCCAGGCTCTGGTCTGACTGTTTCCCTGTATTACCTGATTTTAATTGAGTTGTCACAGGACAACAACGCTATGTAGATCCTATTACCGTATTTTGCTGTGTATGATGTGCAGTTTTTGCCCAAATTTTTGAGGGAAAAATAAGGATGCTCATTATACATGGATAGTACCTGGAATACCTTGTTTCTGTTCTTGTGTTTTGTAATTATTTATTACATAAATTTTTTGGGGTGCCATAATGTGTTCAAAAATAAAAGTTAAAATTCCTTTATAATATAAAAACAAGTATCTAAATAAAAAATAAAACATTGAATTAAAATATTAAAATAAAACATATTTTCCCTGCAAGTTTGGGCCAAAACTATGGGAGCCCATCATACATGGCAAAATACGGTTTATCTCCGACTGATGCAAGGCGAAATGGAGGCACAGAGATGTGGAGGCCTTTGCCCCAGTCCACACAGCGAGAAAGTGGCGGAGTTGAGGTGGGAACCAGGCTGTTGCGCTCTGGAATTCGTGCTCTTAGCCACGGCCAGCTTGACTGCCTCCAACTCCTGGGGCTCCAAGAAGTGGCCTCGAGCCTATCATATCCGCTTCCCCGCCTGCTGTCCTGAACCTCCAGTGAAGGCGCATCAGCTCCCTCGGCCTGGGAGGGGGCCATTTCCCACACTGCAGCATCATTTTTCTGGTAATTGTTCGGTACTTATCTGTGGGGATTGTGGAATGTCAGGATTCATAACAAATTCCAGGGCCGAAAACGTATTTAATCTCATGTGCTTATCAAAGCTCATTTCCCCTCACCACCCCCTTTAGAAATGTCCAAGCTGCTTTCGAGCTGATACTGTCCCTCGACCCCAACTTAAGCGTTTGATCGGCCCTCTGGGTTACATAACTTGGGGTGAACTCGCTGCCTCGGGCCTGGGAGACGATGGTTCTCAGAGCGCTGACATGAACATTTCCGGTCCTTCCCAGCTAATGAAGAACAGCCTTTCCAGGAAGCATGTGCTCTGTAAAATCTGACATTAAGAGTACACCAAGTCAGCCGGAGAATGGGGTGCAGTTAAATATGATTAAAAGTAGAAGATTAAAAGTGTAGCAAAAAATATTATAACAGGAAATGAAAAAGAATGAGAATTATGGGCAAGGAAGCTCTTATTGCACTTTGGCCTCAGCAGAGAAGTTACCTGGTTACATGAGAAGGTAAAGGAGTGCCGTTGCCATAAATCACTACTAAAATTCACATTAACAAAATTGCATTTAAAAAATTAGATGAGAAGAGGGAAAGCTAATTGGATTCTGGTGTAGTCACATTCATCAGTATTCCTTTCACAGACGGAAGGTGGGATTTATACGGCAAAGCTACCGACACATTAATGGCTGCTGGTGAACAGGACCGAACGGTTTGGTGAAACTGCTAGAGATAAATCAGCATCTTAATTTAACCTCCTAGACATGAACCAAGAAAGATTATCTTACCAGACACTAGCCAGAGTCTGGCCTTAACATAGCTCCAGGTTCTAAGCAAAAGAACTGAGCATCTACAGGCCTCGAAGCACGACTGGAGGGCCTAGAACAGAAACCCACCGACAGTATGCGGGTTGTTTGAGAGAAATGACATGTGGGTTGGGGGTGTGAAAAACAACATCTACACTTGCAGGGGGAAAATGAATCCTTCCTTTCCTTCCCCCTCACCTGTCCCCATACACACCAGGGAAAGAGGAAGAAATGTTTGGCATGTTATTTCAGCAAGCTTGCTGATGTCCACTCAAGATGTTTTGCCTGGAACCCTGGCTGGTGTGACTCAGGTGGTTGGGGTGTCGTCCCACGCACCAAAAGGTTGCAGGTTTAATTCCTGGTCAGGGCACGTACCTAGGCTGTAGGTTCAGTCCCCAGTTGAGGTGCATACCAGAGGCAACCAATTGAACTTTGTTTGTTTGTTTGTTTCTCTCTCTCTTTTCCCCTTTCCTTTCTCTCTGAATAGCAGTGGGAAAAAAATAGCCTTAGGTGAGGATAAAATATATATATATTTAAAAAAAGATGTTTTGTGTGGAGACCAGACATCTGCTTCCAGCCAGAGGTACACTCCTGCTTGAAACAGCTAAAAACTTTTAAAAAAAGAAAGAAAGAAAGCAACAATGGTGTTCAAGATGCTGATCATCAGGCAAGGGCAGATAGCAGTCTACGTGAGATGGAAAAATTGAAGTGAGTCCTGCGGTGGTCCCGGCTCACTGCTTTGAGATAACTTATAGGCATAGAGCAGGACGGAAACCCGGAGAAAGTCCTGAAATGAGGAGGTAAAGCTGAAAGAAGGAAGAGACCAAGAGCACTACATTCTCAGGAAAGAATCTAGAGAGGAGAGAGAGCAATTCACAGAGAGAACTCCTGCTCCTTTGAGTAAGTATTTAGCTGGCAAGTGCAGGCGTGTGAGGACCTGCTGGAGAGCAGAGAAAGAACCACTGAAAGGAGAAGAGGGGGCAAGGTTCAGCTGTCACGTAGGACCAGAAATCATGCCTGCTTTCCCAGTATAGACCGAGTACCACCATGACAAGGGGGGAAGATGAGTCTTGCTTCCGTAGTGGGAACTAATGAGGCCTAATTATTGAAGACAGGACACAGTTCCATTCCCACCTAACAAATCTTAAAAGCATATCCAAAATGATCAGACTGTTTCCAAGTAAGTGAACTGTTCCAAAATAAACTATAAAATGTTTATAGGAATACAAAAATATCCAGCATGCAACAAGGTAAAATCCACAATGTTTGGCATCCAATAAAAAAGCACCAAGAAGTAGGAAAATATAAGAAAAAACATCAATTGAAATTGACACAGGTGGTAGAATCACAGCAAAGGACATTAAAACAGTTATCATAATTCTATTCTTATGTCCTAAAAGTTAAGCAGAGATATGGAAGATAAAATAAAGCCCCAAATTTAACTTTTCAAGATGAAAGTATAATGTCTGAGATGAAAAATGCACTGGGATTAGACTGATAACTAATTAGACATTTTAGAAGAAAACATTAATGAACTCGAAGTCATAGCAAAATAAATTATCCCAAATAAAGTACAGAGAGAAAAGTGAATTTGAAAATAGTCAACAGAGCATCACAACTTTAGCTGGAACAACTTTCAGCGGCCTCATGCACACGTAACCGCAGTTGCCAAAGGAGGAGCGGGAGTAGCAGGTGGCTTCTAAAGTCCCCCCTCCACAGCCGCCCCCCCCACCCCCAGCTGCCACGATCCTTGACTCCTGGTACTCACCATCTTCTTAAATCCTCACCTCTTGAATGTGGACGGGATCTATTGACTCACCTCTAAAGAAGTAAGCATGGCAGAAGTGATGGGGTGTAACTGCCCATATTAGATTACAGAAAGACCCTGCTTTCTATTTTGGGTGCTCTCTGTCTCAGCCTGGGCTCCCTTTTCTGCGAGGAAGCCCGATGCTATGCCTCGAGGCAGTTCTGCAGTGTGGTGGGCCTGGCAAGGAACCAAGGTGGCCACCACTCGTGTGAGCTGGGTGCAAATGGATCTTCTGAGATCCACCAGTAGCTATAGGCCAACACCTTGATTACAGACCCAGCGAAAGTGCGACATAATACACCTCCGTTGTTGTCAGCTGCCCAATTTTGGAGACATTTGGTGTCTGACAATATAACTAATACAGAAATAATATTTACAGAAATAATGGCCAAAAGGTCTCCAAATTTGATGAGAACTATAAACCACAGACCCAAGAAACTCAGTGAACTCCAAGCACAGAACAATGCTGACAACCACGGTAAAGCCAATCATCCTCCAATTACTCTAAACAAATAACAGTGAGACTATCTTAAAAGCAATGAGTAAGAAAAGATTCACCAACAAAGATACAGATGACAGCAAATTCCTTGTCAGAAAAAATACACAGGCAAGAAGACAGTGGAACCATACCTTAAAGTTCTGGAGGCTAAAAGCTGTCAACAGCAAAACTGTGTTTCACAGCAGAGGTGAAGTCAGGACTTTTCTCGGCGGAAGACCAGACCTCCATCACGAGACTGTTAGCCGACGTCCTCGAGGCGGCAGGGAAATGATGCCAGCTGGAAATGGGCACCTGTGTAAGGAAATGAAGAAAACGAGAAATTGGAACCTCGTGGGTAAATGTTTAAGATTTTAAGAAATATCTAAATCATATAAAAAGATAATTTGCTATTTAAACAAAAAGAAATAACAACTCAGTGTGGAGTTTAGGGAAAAGTAAAATGCTTGACAACAGAAGCACAAAGGACGGGAGGGAGGAACGACCTATTCGGGAAGAGGGACATGCCGTCAAGCTGGGCTGTGATGAATTAAAGATGCGTGTAATAAACCCTGAAGCAACCGCTAGAGTAGCAAGAATGTTAACTACTGAGCCAGCAAAGGAGCAGGACTGAGCCAAGTATTCGCCGGGACGTGCGGACGCAGCACCTGCCATACCCTGCTCCTGGGAACGCAACGGGGGCAGCCACTCTGCGAAGCAGGCCGGCCGCCTCCTTTTTCTTTTTTTTAGTGAGTCTCCTTTTTCTACTTCATGGAGATATAATCGGCGTACAACATTGTGTCATTTCAACGTTTTGATTCGGTCACTTAACGAGTTCATTTGATGCATTTATAGATGGCCAGCCGATTGCCTCCGTGGAAGGAGCTTATGCCTCCTTCCCGTCACGTCACTACCATTTCTTTTTTGCGCGGCAAAAGCATCCTAGTCTCTTTTCAGCCTTCAAATCGGTAACACAGTGCTGTCAACGACAGTCGTCCTGTTGCGGATCAGATTCCCAGAACCTGTTTATCCCAGAACTGGAAATCTGTGCCTGTGACCACCAGCACGCCTTCCCCCCACCTCCGAACCCCTGACAACCGCCATTCTCTGCTGTCTCCAGGAGCTCAGCTTCTTTAGGTTCCACGGGGGAGTGACGTCATACAGTACTTGTCTTTCTCCTTTTTTATTTCACTTAATGTAACGTCCTCACTGCTGGACTGTCTCCTGACATGGAGCGATTGACCTTGTGGCTTGCTGCTATTTACAGATGGGGCGCTGGGTGAAAGAACAGGTGCCAGTTCCTCCCTTCTCAGAAAAGGAACCAGAACCCCAATCCTGCAAACTCTCCTCTCAGGGGAGGGCCTGAGGTTCATGTGTGTAGATCAAAGTCAGTTCCAAACCAGTTTCGCCAGTTTCTAGGGCCGCAGAGTTGGCACAGGCCAATGGCAGGCTCAAGTCCAGTTCCTTGTATTGGTCCAAGGCCATGACTCCTTGTGATTGATAATCATGTCGGATCCACATGTACTTTAAAAGTCATGCATCTGTCAATCTCTGGGATTCGGGAGTGTGAAGGTCCTACTGTTACTCTCCTTGCTAAAACATCCTAAAGGCTAAGAACACATTATGTTTGAAGTTCATGTGTAAGCATGTGTCTGTACGTTTGAACTCAGGTAAGTCATTTTTCTTTTTATAAATGGGAATATTAACTGTACTTTACAGATATGTGTAAAGAAACAAGCATGAGCAACACTAGGACAGTGGTCCAGGGACTCTGAAGACTGTCAGCAAAATCTATAGAAGGTTCCGATTCCTTAATAGGTCTTCTTGGCCTCAGTTTGTAATGCGGGTGTCCACAGCGTTCAAATTAGCCACAAAAGTAGCAATTCTCCCTTCACTTGGTGTCTACTAAGGAGCAACATTGAATTTGCATTTGATTGTGTTTGGTCTTGACCTTCAGGATTTCCTTTCATCTGGGTGGAAGAACGGTGCCGTCTGAGCTGAGGAGATATTTCTTGTCTCTGGTTTGGTTTGTTTGGATATTTTTTTGGCAGCGAGCACTTGCATTTGTTTGCATGTTTATAAAGAGTCCTTTATTTCACCCTGTGTGAACTTGACCTTTCACTTTTAATATAAATAAATTGCAAGTAAAACAGTACTCATTTAACCCTATGCCAACAAGAGCAGCTAAATACAAAACCCAAAAAGTCTGGGAGTTTTTCGAGAAAGCAAACGTGCCTGCTCCGGCTGGAAGGGCAGCCTCCTTGCGTCCGTTCAAAGCTAAATAGTCCAAGGAGACGGTCAAGGACCCTGGCGTTTTCAGTTTCCAGTTCATGGCCTCCGCCGTGGCTCACAGCGATGGCGGTCACGCCGCTTCGGCACCTTGGCTTTGTGAACTGGGCCTCGTGGTAGCAGCGCACACGTTTCCGGTTCCACCAACACGCGGGCAGTGACGCCGGGTCTCTTCTCTCCTCCCCTTCGGGACCCAAACCCCTACCTGCCTTCGTGCGCGCAAATAACGTAATCTTTCTGAGACGCCTCTCTCCTGTGAACTGTGGGTGATGATGCGTCTCTCACAGAGTTGTTCCGAAGGTAAAATGAGTTGCGAGCGTCTTGCTCTGTGTCTGGAATACGGCCCACGCCCGATGAAGGTGAGAGCCCTGCCCCTAAGGTTCCTTCTGTCCCCAGGGCTGACTTCAGGATGTGCAGCCTGTGGAACCAAGTCAGGCCCCTGCTTAAAAGGGTCCTGGCTCTTGGCTTTATGCTTTGCTGTCATTGTCTGGACATTTTTAACACTTTTTGAACCAGAGGCCCACCCACATTTTCTGTTTACCCTGTAAATTATGTAGCCAGTCTGCCTATTCTTTTTTTTTTTTTTAACTCTTTTTCCCCTTTTGCCAACTTTTTGGGTTTGAAGAACTACAGGTGCTCTTTGTTGCTGGGGTGGCCCATGCTGCCGGCCGCCCACAGGGTGTTCCCACGGCCAGAGCCATGCCCACGGCCCCGCTCCACTTTCCTGGCCGAGACCTAGGCCTTGCCCTTGGCCTTGCCCTTCTCCAGCACAGAGCTGCAACCCATCTTCTGGTTAAGGCCCACGTGAAGAGGTCAGGAAGTAGCTCTGAACAAGAAAGCTTTTCTTCAAGGAAGATGTTTGCCCACAACTTCTAGTTGACCCAGCACGGAGGAGACGAACGGCCCCATCGGCAGCCACATTGTTAGGTCGCTGGGGGTTTTTAATTGTATGTTCTGTTTCTTAATCTTTGCCACTGGGGACAGAGACGGATTTTGTGGGGCCTGAACTTATGGAATTTGGAGTCTCTAAAAAAAAAAAAGCACTAAACTACTTTTAAAAAGTACTAAACTATGTTTTTATACTTTTTTTAAAAGTATTAAACTACTAACATTATATTTAGGGTTGCAAGGAGCCCGTGCGAGAGAAGGAGCCTGCAGCTTGCGTTCTCTTGGCCTCCCGGGAAATCGGCCTCGCTGCCTCCCTGGGGTAGCAAGGCCGTACCCTGGCCGATGCGTTCGCACTGTGTTGCTGTTTACACCCAGGTGACACGGAGCTGTTAAAGGGACCGTGCCCACAGCACACTGCTTAGCTCCTGTGAATGTTGCAGTGACTCAGGACAGGGCTCCCCGTCTTTTTAATTCCCGGAGTGACTTCACCTGTGCCTGTCCTTTGGTGTCTTGCCGTTGCCAGAAGCTTGTTCATTTTCATCTGCAGCCCTGTACCCTTCCTCAAGACACAGCTCGTGCGTGCCGTGGCCTGCTTGTCCCCTTCACAGGCGTTCCCTCTTTCCCTCACTCCCACATCCACCACAGTCCGAAATAAACCTTGAACCCAGTCTTTTTTTTTTTGCATGCCTGCTGATGCCAGCCTGGTTCATGTCACATCCGTCTCCGGGATGGTCTCCACGTCACCACCAACGTTCCACTCCAATACAGTCTCCGTTTAGCATCCAGAGTAATTCTCTAAAACCCCAATAGGTCATTGTCATCCCCAATTTAGTGCCCTTCATAGGATTCCTATTGGGTTCACGCCTGGCTCACTCCTGCCCCCTACCACCCTGCCCCACCTCAGCCCGCGCTGTGCCCCTGACCATGGCGGAAGCAAGGTGGGCAGGCGGGGCTCTTGCCTCTGCTCTTTGTGAGATGGGTCCTTCTGTTCTTCAGGGCTCAGCTGAGACACTGGAGAAACTTTCAGGAGCAGAGGGCTACCCCTTCTGTTATCAGCTGTGCCCTGTTTGTTTCCTTTGTAGAACTTAGTGTCTCGGGAAATTACATACTGTTTTTGCTATTTGTTTGTCCCCTTGTTCGTTGTCTATTCTTCCGTTAATCTGCAGGTTCTGTAAGTTGGAGGCAGTGTCTATTTTCTCCCCAGTGTTTACTGCACTGCTTGGGTAGTGACTGGAAGAAACAGGCACTAAATATGTATTTGTTAAATGAATGAATGAATGAGCTCCCTCTGTGATACTGAATAGGCCTTAGGATTGTACATTTATCGCAGTGTGGTGTAATTTAATTATTTCCATGTATCTTTCCCTGCTTGACTACGAGCTATATATGCAAGTTACAAATAATGTTTACTGTCTGCATTGACAGCATTTAACATGATGCTCCAGATACATCTATCCTACTAAGTACTCAGTGTGTAATTAGTTAAATTAGCTATCAAATTATTTTTTAAAGATTTTATTTATTTATTTTTTAGACAGAGGGGAAGGGAAGGAGAAAGAGGGAGAGAAACATCGATGTGTGGTTGCCTCTCACGTGCCCCCTACTGGGGACCTGGCCCGCAACCCAGGCACGTGTCCTGGCTGGGAATCGAACGGGCGACCCTTTGGTTCGCAGGCTGGCATGAGCCACACCAGCCAGGGTGTCGTTTCACATTAATTTTTTGAAATAAGGAGAAGGTGTAATCTAGGTACTTACAGATACTTTTGATAGTAGATAACCCCCTGCTACTAACTGAAGTGCTAATGCAGTGTATTACTAGAATTTTCATGAATGGAGAAAAGTCACAGCTTTGCCCTAAACACATCAGCACTATTATTCGGGATACTCACTCAGTTAGGAGCTCACTCGTGCGATAGGTTCCCAATAAATGTTCGCTGATTAAATGAAATACCAGGTGGCACTTCTGAATATTTTTATCTGATGTGCTGCGTCTCTCTAGCTGAGTTATAATCTTATTGATAGTAAAACCATGGAAATATAGTTACTATTTCTCTGAATTCTCCATAGCGATGCCCCACATTTTTTTTTTGCCGAGAGAGTACTCAGGGCATTTTTGTTGACTGATACGTAGCATGTTTGCACACTAAAAGCCAAGGCAATAAACCAGGTGCTTAATTGTTATTTAGGCTTGTCACACTGGTAATCTGCCTTCTTACTAATGCAAACTTGTGATAACTTTACATATCACCTGGCGACACCATAACATTCCCAACAAGCAGACAGTCTGGAGAAGATAAGCGACTTGCCGCGGTGGCACTGCACTTGAACTAGACCTCGGGCCCTCAGCTTAGGGTCGGTGTGTACTAGGCTGGAGGGTGCTGTGTGCGGCTTCAGAAGAATTTATTAAAAAAAAAAACAGAAATAAGATAGGATTTACTTAAGTTACAGATTATTTAATGAGATTCTTAAGCATTGAGAAGTATTTATTTTTTTTGTCAGTTTCATTAGGGAAAGCAGAGTGATGATTCCAAGGTTAATGCTAGATTAATTTGTCTTATGAAGACTCCATTGTATTGAAACAGGGAGGAAATGTACAGAATTAGACTGGTCATATTTCATAGAGACAATGTTTGTGATTTACGATACTATCCCATTATTTTTCATAAACCATAATTCATCTCAAAGCTGTAGTTTAGGGTTGCTTTATCTTTCTACAAGAGGATAAAAACATTTTTCCCCGTGACAAGTAAATAGCTAGCAGAGAGTGCTTAATTAAGAAGATAGCTTCTAACCTTTGATTTACCCTCATTTCCCGATTTTGATAAATAGTTAAAATTAGTGTAAGCCCCAGTTTGAGATACAGAAAGACTCCGAACAAAGACCCTCAAGGAATCCGAATTTGCCCAGGTGACCCCGGCTGACCGCGCAGCTCTCCTCCACCGGGAAGAAGGGATGCACTGATCGGCCGCAGGGCCCCGGAGCGACTTCCTGCAGCTCTCGGGGCAGCTCTGCCCTGCCCCCAGTGACCCGGGTGCCCGTCCTGGACCTTATTAGCTCTGCCGCACAGAGTTTCTGTCTGGGGCATGTCTAAAACATGTCTCCCAGACCCCGACCCAGACCAGTTTTCCTTGAGTTCAGAGTATCCGTGTTCTGAATAGTCTAAACATCTGAAATGACAGGAACAAGATGTGCAGCCAAGACTGAAGCCACTGGTCTGAAAAGCCTCCCTGCCCACATGGAGCCCTCTGCCCAGGCCCTGGCCGGGCGGGGGAAGGACCCGCACGGGGGACGGAGAGGCTGGGTCTCCAAGATCCTGTTACTTTCTCCCGTCCCAAGTTGAGATGGGAGGAAGAGAACAGCAGGCTCCAGGTATGTGCCTGGAGGACAGGTTTGGTTTTGTTTTTGTCGTTCTGCCAAAAGCAGAGAGAGAGAATAAAGGCTTCCACTGTCTGCTAGAGCAGGGTGTTTCAGCCTGGCTCTGTGGACGTTTAGGGCCAGGTTCCTCTTTGCTGCGGGGGCTGTCCTGCCTGGTGCAGGGTGCGCAGCGGCAGCCCTGGCCTTTGCCCGCTACGCACCAACGGCCCTCCCCTCTCCAGGTGTGACAACTAACAGCCTCTCCCAGACATTGCAAAATGACCCCCGTGGGGAGGGACATTGCCCAGTTGACACAGAGTAGAGCGTGCAGCTGAAGGCCTGTGGGAGAATTTGGTGGTGACCAGGAGGAATGATTAAATATTGGCAAAGGAAGGCAAGCAAGCATCCCTGTGTAGGTGAAGACAGTGGTGGAGATGGGGACAAGGCAGCAAGTAGAACCCTAACCGTGGTCGTAGTGACCGAGATGCGGAGCCAGGCGGTGCGGTGGGGGAGAGACCTCCGCTGGCTGCGCAAAGGCTCTGGGTTGAGGGAGTGGCGTCAGGGGGCCAGGAGGCAGGAGCAGCTGCGGATGCCCGGAGAAGAGGGTCCCTGTTCCTCAAACTCGGCCGGACTGGGGCTGGGAGAAAGAAGAGGCATGTCAAAGGGTTTGGAGGGGACTCGAATGCCGCTTTTGAAGGACGAAAATGTCCCTTTTGGATGGGACTGTTGAGGACGGCCAAGGAGAAGCAGCAACGCTGACGGGGTGGGACTCCTGGAGAGCGAATGAACAGAACGAGAAAGACAGACTTGGCTTTGGGATCGCCAAGATTTATTTAACACTATCATTCCTGTTCCTTTAGTCATAGGCATTAAATTTGGCCTTTAAAAGTCATATTTACCTGCCTCACTCTCCCTCCTTAGATGAAAGAGGGAAGGGGGAGTTAGAGAGGATGAGAGGGAGTAATTTTCAAAGCTTAAGAGATTAGTCTTGACTTCACAATTTAAATCACATAATTCTACCATGTATGTTCGGAAGGGACCATCGTTTTTTCATCTGTGCTTTTCCACGATGTCTCATGCAGAAGGATCACCAGTTACGTCCACAGTGACAAAAGGAACACGGCTTTGGCAAACAATGTGTAACGCAACACTTTTTTTTTTTTTTTTTTTTTTTTTACAATTTAGAAATACTTTCCAGAGCTGGTTTACGTAATTCACCAGGTTTTCCAGGTTTAGGGAGCAAATGACTTTCTTTTTATAGGGAATCATAAATTTTAAAGCAGAAAGTGATCTTAGAGATTATCTGGTCCATCAAATATCAATCTCAATAAAAACTAGACACTATTAGAACGTGGTATTGAGCAATTCGAGTCTTAAAAATGCATTTGGCTCAATACAAGAATGTTAAATGGTGCCTGCATTTCAAAGTTAAAAAAAAACCTCATGAGCTCTCTAGCTCCCCTTCTGACGTGTGTAACTACGATTTTACCACTGCTTATTCCACCGTTTAGGAAATGTACTGTTCATTCAGCATCTCGGACTGTTTCAATGGAAATAAACCAATTGCCACTTGGAAGAATTGTTGAAAAGTGTTTAGAGAACCATCCACCAAGGTTTAGCTGGTGACAGTCCAGGTCCCATATCATGTTGCAAACAGGCTGCTTTTAGACTGGCTCAGCTGGCGCTTACCTTTTTTTTTTTCCCCCCCTAATAAGGTCATGGAAGCTGAAGGTTGAAAAAACAATGGGAAAAAGAAAACAAAACATTTTTTTAAACTTAGAGATAAGTAAAAAACCCAAAGAACATGTTCTTAACAGTAAGACCTCAGTAATAATAATACTGAGTAGAAATTCAACCAAGCGGCTCAGACGGATGCCCAGACAGACTGGCGTGTGCCGCTGCGTCACTCCTGGGCCTCCTTTGCCTCCTCTGCACACGGGGGATGGACTCGGGGAAGCCTGTCACACTACGAAAGTGTCATCTCCTTCGTATACACATTTAAAGTGTGTCTCAGTGCATAAATCATTTCTAAAAGAAGCATCCTCTCGAGAGATAGCTGTAGAGTTAATGCACAGTAAAGCCATCAAATAAATAAAACAATCTATGCATTTGTTTGTGGAACATTGCCCAAGATTTGGGGAACGGAGAAGGTGGAGGAGGAAAGAGGCCTGCTTTTTATTGTGGAGTACAAAAAAGAAAAAGGTCACGTGCAAATTTAACTCTTCTAATGAAGGTGCTAATTAGTTCCAGACATATAGGTGGGCTATGACATGAATCGTGTGATTTAAGAGGTTTATGAACCACGTCCTGACCAGAGAGTCAGGGAACTACTGGGTAGCCTCGAACCTGAACACCCGCACGGGAAAAAGTGTCCCTTGATGAGAAGGGCTTGAGTTTGGGAGAGAAACAGGCGTGAACTTGAAGGCTGGCTCCCTCGCCTGCTGTGGAGCTGCACCGCCTCCGAGCCTGCTCCTCTCAGAACAGGAAAATGATACCCACTTTGTAGTTGTCGGGGGGTGGAAGCAGACATCAGAAGTACTAGCTTTTATTTCTGCCTTTAAACGGTAGGTGCTGGCACTAGAGATAATTTGCACTCTCTGGCCATCATCAGTTGCCTCATCCTGGATCTGCCCCAACTTAAACACTGATATGAGTTGATTTTACAAACACATACAGCACTTGCTACCTGCCAGGCACTCTTCTACGTCCCACGTGTATTGTAACTCATTTAGTGTTCGTAAGAATCCAAGTAGGTAAGTACTATGATTATTACCCCCATTTAACAGATGAGAAAACAGAGGCACAGAGGCAGCAAGTGGTGAAGCCAGGATTCCAGTCCACACACTGGGCACAGTGCTAACCCTAACCCTCTGCACGGCACTGCCTCCATGCAAAATGGGAAATATAGTTTGATGTCTTTAAAACAGTTGGCCTTCTTTGAGGGGAGGGTGGGATATCCAAGTCAGAGATGCTAATGGGCCCCTTTCTCCCATTCGCGGGTCTGGGTCTGGGCATTAGAGACCAATGAGTGAATTCACTTTCTTCTGGGCAGAAGTGAAGGAAAACTGTCTGCCCCCGTCAGCCTCAGCAGTTGCAGAAAATACCCCCCCAGGGCTTTGACTTTGACTTTGACACATAGGAGCTCAGGCTCTGCGTCATCACATTTGCACCTCTACAGCCTTGATGTAAATAGGAAATACTAAATTATACTTGTGTTTCCTGCATTTGGTAAATGTTCGCTTGGTGCCCCATGTGCTTGGGACTCACAGAGTCCGTGGAAGAACCAGGGTCTGCCTTCGGGAGGCCTGGAGTATTGTAATTGGAGACCACTAAGCCATACACAGGAAAATACCAACAATAGCATAATGGATGCGAGGCCTTAAGTGAGTTGAGCTTAGGGATGTGATTCAGGCCAAGGCAGGCCAGTTCAAAGCTGAGTCTGACCACAGGAATGAATATGAGACCCGAGCATCCTGGAAGACTTGACTTTCTTTACATAATAAAACTCATCGGATGTTCACATCCAATCCTGAAGTTCAGGCTCTGGAAGCATTAGGAGACCAGGGCCTTTCCCTCCTGGGATTAAATTGCTGACTACCCCAGTGCGAGTGATGGAGATCACTTCCTCCAGAAGTGCTGCGAGCGGCCCCCGAGCCTGGGCTAGCCCGCCTCCGTTCCCCCAGGTCACCCTGGGCGCATCTCCACCCGCGCCCCTTGCACACGCGTTGTGCGGGTCTGCTACGGGTCTGCCCTGGCAGAGAGACTGAGTTAAACCACGTCAGACGGGTTTCTGCTCAAAGGCTTCCCTGAGCTCATGTGTATTGTCAACATACAGCTTTCCCCAAACACATTGACCACAGATTCTCATGTGAGAAATGCCTTTTAACAACTCACGGGACGAGAACTCCGAAGAGCTTAGTTGTAGAAGCGCTGTGCTAGCTGCAGAGAAGGGAGCCATCCTGAGACGAGCCTCTGCCCTCCAGTAGTTCAGGTTTCAGTGGGGAAGACAAAAGCCTAACAAAGAATTATAATTCAGTCCACTGAGTGCTAGATTACAGGTAAGCCCAAGGGATGAGGTAGTGGAAAGGTCTAGGGAAAAAAACAACAACAAGAAAATGTCAGGGAAGCCTTCGAAGAGGAGCTGATGCAAGAACTGAGCTTCTGCGGATGAGCTGGCCTTCGTCTCTGTTCCTTGGCTACTGTAGGTAACGCTGCGGTGAACAGAGAGATTCGGATCTCTTTTCCAATTAGTGTTTTGGATTTCTTTGGATGAATACCCAGAAGTGGGGTTGCTGGGTCATAGGATGGTTCTGTTTTCAATTTTTGGAGGTATCTCCATGACATTTTCCACAGTGGCTGCACCGATCTGCAATCCGCCCAACAGTGCATGAGGGTTCCCCTTTCTCCACAGCCTCACCAGCTCTTGTTTGTTCATTTATTGGTTGGTAGCCATTCTGATTGGTGTGCGGGGAAATCTCACCGTGGTTTTGATTTGCATTTCTCTCATGAAGTTGAACAATATTTCACATGTCTGTTGACCATCTGTGTGCCCTCTTTGGGGAGATGTCCTTTCAAGTGTTCTACCCATTTGTTAATCAGATCGTTTGCTTTTTGGTGTTCAGTTGTATGAGTTCTTTATGTATTTTGATGTTAATCTCTTATTGGCTATATCATTGGCAAATATCATCTTCCATTCAATAGGTTGTCTTTTCATTTTGTTGATGGTTGCCTTTGCTGTGCAATTTTCTTTTAGTTTGACGTAGTCTCATTTCTTTATTTTTTTTCTTTTGTTTCCCTTGCCTGAGGAGACATATCCAAAAAAAAAAAAAAAAAGCCTGAAATTGATGTAATATTGAATGTCAACTGTAACTAAAATTTTTAAGGGAATTAATTACCTTTAAAGTCCCTAATGAGAAAATTGTGCTTAAACAGTGTTAAAAAAGAAAACAAAGGGCATTCCAGCCATGGGCACCCCTGCACAAAGGCAGGGAACAAGGTGAGCACAGCTGTTTAGGAGGTCGCCCCTGGCGGCAGATGAAGCCCAAGGCACTGCTGGGAAAATGGCTGTCAATAAACAGAGAAGGAAGATGGCAACTCAGGAAGGAGGCTGTGTGCCAGGGATTGTGTTCACGTTTTATCTGGGGGTAGGCAGCGAGAAGTCATCGAACCGTGGAGGGAGATCATCAGCTTCCCACTTTGGAAAGAAAATTACAGAGTGGCCTGGCAGGGGGCGGGGGAAGGGTTTGGGGGCTTGTAAAACTAGACACAAGTGACTGGCTGGCAAACTGCTAAAATAGCCAGCAACTGGCAGTGGACAAGGGGAAGTGTGACGAAATGAACACGTGATTGACGCAAAGTTGACTTATGGGCAGAGGGAGATGAGTCAAAGACGAGTCCCCCGTTTCTGGCTTGGGTGACCAGGTGGCTGCCTGCATAATTATCAGGGGAGGAAATACAGGCGGAGGGGCGGAGTCAGTTTGGAGGACAAGACAATGGCTTCCATCCGGGGAATGCGGATTCTAGGTTTTTTGTGGAATCTGTAGGTAGCACTACAGGTCTCGAGTTTAGGCTGGAGTTACCTTTTGGGAGTTGTCTACCTAAAAATAGTATCTCAAGCTGTGGGAGTGGATGAGATCACCCAACAAAGTGAAAAAGGAAAGAAGCAAGCTGAACGCCGAACCCTGGAGAACAAGGGCCAGGGGGATGTGGAGAAAGGAGGAAGGCGGGCTCGGCAGAGGGATGTGGCAGAGCCTCGTGGAGATGGGGCCTGGAGCCCCACACTCCTGGGCCGTGCTCACGAGTCGTTCCCGATCTCACGAGGAGTACACGGACCCACAGAAGAGCTATGCTGTGATCAGAACTCTGGGTCCCTGCGAGAAATCTGGCACTGGCATCAGACCTGCCTGTACCTTGCATCTCCCTCTTCCTATTTTTACCCCAGTCCTTCAGGTTTGCTGGTTGGCTGCCGCCACCCTCCAATGTCACCCTCCCTGCCTCGTTCCCTGCTCTACCTCTGTCCTTGCTACTCCATCGCACCAGTGTTGGTTTCCAGCATCCGCCCTGGGCTGCTGGCCGCTTTGTGAAAAGGTGCCTGCACTCAGCCCCTTCTCTCAATTCCAGGGGACCAGGCCCTAAAGGATCAGAAAACACATAAGGCTTGAGCCTTAGATGTCGAAGTTACCATCACAGAAGCCATTGGCTGAGACTGTGGGCGAGATTGTCAAGGTAGAGCTTGTAAAGAAGAGAAATGAGATAAAAAGAATTGTGAGCAATAATCTGCTTTCAGGGGACCAAGGGAGGAACGGGGCTAGTGAGGGAGGCTGAAGAGTAACGTTCAAGAAGATTGGGGGTGGGAACAAGAAAACACAGTGACGTGGAAGCCACGGGAGGGAACAGGTGAATGAAGGAGGGGTGTCCGCGGTGCCGAATGCTGCAGGGTTGGCAGAAGGAGACGGGAGGAGAAGCCAACAGATTGGACAATTCGAAGTCAGGCAATTTGCTGAAGAGTCATTTCAGTCCCTTAATAGTAGCAGAACTCAAACAGTTAAAAGTAAAGGGAATGGAGGCAAAAAGAAGGCTCTTTCCTGAAGTGTAATGATGGAGAAAACACTTACTTAATTCACTTAACATGCTTAATTCTTAAGCATCTCCTCTGTCCCAACCACTAAAGTGATAACAAAAAAAATTTTTAAGTGTCTGAAGCTGCCCCCAACACCAAGAAACCTGCAACAGAATTGGGAATATAAGAGAAAAGAAATACAAGACATTGCAGAATCATTTGCCATTTTCCATGCTTGGCCCTCTTCTTGCTCTGCTTTCATCCCTTTGTAATTTCATCCACACCCACAGCATCAGACACCCTCTGCAAGCTGTGGCCAGTGTAGCTCAGTGGGCTGGGCATCATCCTGCAGACGGAACGGTCGCAGGTTTGAGTCCTGGTCAGAGCACATGCCTGGGTTGAGGGTCCCATCCTTGTCAGGGCGCAAGCAGGAGGCAACCATTTGATGTTTTCCTCTCACATCCATGTTTCTCTCCCTCTCTTTCTCCCTTCCCTCCCCTCTCTCTGGAATCAGTAAAAGAAATATGTATATATATTTATATTATATATATATATATAATTTTTTTAAAGGCCACCTATGACATAAGCCCTCTACACTGTGCTTCAGCTCCCAGCCTTAGCCGTGCCTTAGGTCCCGGCCTGCCCTCCAATCTCCAGATCCATGCTCCGCCTGCGAATGAGTCTTCTATCTCTGCTAGTATTCTCATACCCCCGGATCCAGTTACGGGGCTGCTGACCCTTAGTGTTGGTGCCAGACACTGGAAGTCCAATTTGGGGCTACTTTACCTAAAATGCTTACCTTAGCTCTAGGACTTGGAGGCAGTGGTTTTAGGCATGGCTTCTGGTTTATCTTTTAGAAAGAAGAATGGACAGGTCTTGTATTTAGGAAAAAACCCATATCTCCAACTCACTTTCTCTCCTTTCTCTGTTTTTTTTTCTGTGCCCCATTTCTAAGTAAGGCTCTTTCACCGGGGGGTCCGCTCATTCTCTCTTTCCTGGCCATAGGTCTGGGTGAAGTTTAGGACCCAGAAGAGGACCCAGAAGGGGTATTGTGGTGGGCTGTCCTCTGGTCTCTGCCCCTAGATGCAGGGAGCACCTTCCTTCCCAGTTGTGACAACCGAAATGTCTCCAGACATCGCCAGTGTCCCTTGACTGAGAACTACTTCCTCGGTGCATTTGCTGCTGGCTCTCCTCTCCTGCACAGAAGTGTTCGCAGTTGCCATGACTAATTTTTCAGCCCAGGAGTCATGGCATCCCTGGGTCAGCAGTGCCAGGAAGGGAAAGCCCTTGGCCCTGGTTTTGCCATCCTCTCCCCTACAAACCGCTCCTGCGTCTTCCCTTTCTGCAACACCGAGCTCTCTCTCCAGCACAGACCTCCGGTTCCGAGTTGATAATCCCATTACAACTAATCCTGTTTACAGCCATTCTCTTGGCAGAACAATCTTGTTCTGACCGAGGGTTCTTGCTGCTCCATTGTTCCTGGGGACCACGGCCTGGCCCAGGGTAAGCTCTCATCGATAGGGCTTATCCTGTTTACCGGGAGTCTGCAGAAGGGCCTCATCAAATACTTCCATCCCTTCCTTCAGTAAATGGCTCTCTTTGATCTGCGCAAGGCGAAGCAATGTTTATCAGAAGCTGGGCTTCCTTTAGCTAATGATGGGCACGTCCTGTCCCAGAAAGCTCCCCAAAATAACACTTTCTGAATTTCAGACTATTTTCAGGTTTCTGTCTCTTTGTAAGCATTTCTTGCTGGGTATCTCTTTAAGGCAAGTGAAGAAAAGGGCTGATTTTGATTTTTGAAGTTCAAGGTAACACAAAGCTGAATGGTTTTCTGCAGGTCACCGCCAAACAGAAGGAAAGAACAGGATTGATGATAACATAAACACTTGGAACCAGGACAGAATGCGAGATTAGGGCTGGCCAGGTGAGATCCCTTTTCACATGGCCAACTCAAAACTCCCAAGTTGTTTAACAAGGTGAACAAAAGGTCACGGGTGTCAGTCATCTGATTCACAGGGCGGCAGAAGCTAGTTCAGTCCTGTAGATGAATGTCAGTGGAACTTTACACCTTCTTGGCTTTTACAAAATCACCGGGTCCAGAGAGATCCTCCGTCTACAGCAGTGGTTCTCAAAGGGTGGTTCCTGAATCCAGCAGCATCACCAGGGAACCTGTGGCAAATGGCAGTTCTCAGGCCCCACCCGAGATACTGAGCTGGCATCTGCTGGCATCTCTGGAGGCGGGGCCGGCAATCAGTGTGCCCAGAAGCCCTCTGGGTGACTCCGAGGCTTGCTGGATTTAGAGAACCACCAACCCACATCAACACCCGCCAGCTGCGGGGCACGCAGGGAAACTCTCAGGAAGGTGATTAAAATGCCAATGTCCCTAAAGATACAGGTCACGGACCCCTTGGTCTAGAGTGGGCCTGGAAGTCTGTCTGGCTTTTTGTCTGTGTTATTAAAATATCATTGGCGGTTGACCACAACGTTGTACTAGTTCCAGGTGTACGACATAATGATTCTGCGTTTGTGTACCTGTCGATGTGATCTCCGCAGTCGAGTCACCGTCTGGTGCCATGCAAAGTCATCAGGAAACTACCAACGACGTCCCCTCAGCTGCACAGCACACCCCATCCCTGTAACTCACTGATTCCTAGACCGCACGTCTAACCCTCTTAGTCGCCTTCACCTTTCCACCCTCCCCGCCCCCTGGCAACTGCCAGTCTGTTCTTTGATTCTGTTTGTCTTTTGTTTGATTGTATTGTTTTTTGAGATTCCACATATAAATGAAATCATCTGGTATCTGTCTCTCTCTGACTTATTTCACTTAGCACAATACCCTCTAGGTCCATCCGTATTGTAACAAATGGCAAGACTTCATTGACTTTTACTGCTGAATAATATTCCATTATGTGTATGCGAGAATGCCACCTCTTCTTCCTCCTCACATCTATCAATGGGCCCTGAACTTGCTTCCGATCTTAACTGTTACAAATAGTCAAGAACTACTGTGAGTGAACGCATCACGAACTATGTGCCCGAGAACTATGTGTGAGTGAACGTAAAGCTGCTTCTGTTTTTTTGAATTAAGGTGTGTGTTTTCTTTGGATAAATGCCCAAAAGTGGAATCGCTGGGTCATGTGGTAGTTCTGTTTTTAACTTTTTGAGGAACCTCCATGCTTTCTTTCATAGTGGCCGCACCGATTTCCAGTCTCATCAGCAGCACATAAGGGTTGCCGTGTCTTCACGTCATCGCCAACACTTGTTATTTGTTGACTTTTTGATAGCAGCCACTCTGACAGGTGCGAGTTGATGCCTCACTGTAGTTTTGATTTCCATCTCTCTGATGATCATGAGGCTGAGCATCTTTTCGTGTGTCTGTTGGCCATCTGTATGTCCTCTTTGGAGATATGTCTCTTTAGATCCTCTGCCCATTTTTTAGCTGAACTGTTTGCTTTTTTTGATTTTGAGTTGCATGAGTTCTTTATATATTTTGGGTATTAACCCCTTATCGAATATGCCATTTGCAAATATGTTCTCCCATTCAGTAGGTTGTCTGTTCATTTTAATAATGGTTTCCTTCACTGTGCAAAAGTTTTTAGTCTGGTGTAGTCCCATTCCTTTATTTTATTTATATATTATAAATATAACATATTTATATTTTATATATCTATATTTCTATATATCTAAGACTGATGTCCAAGAGTTTACTGCTGGTTTTCTTTTGGGTATTCTGTGGTTTCAAGTTTTATAGTTAGGTCTTTAATGTATTTTGAATATTTTTTTTATCTTTTGTAAGAAAATAATCAGATTTTTTTGCCTATATCTTCCCAACATCATTTATCAAAGAAATTGTCATTACCCCCATTTTACATTCTTACCTCCTTTGTCACAGCTTAACTGGCTGTATAAACCAGTATGAGTTTATTTCTAGGTTTTCTATTCTGTTCCATTGGCCTATGTATCTGTTTTTGTATCAGTACCATACTGTTTTGATTACTATAGTTTTACAAGATAGTTTGAAATCAGGGGGGCATAATAATACCAACTTTGATCTTGTTTCTAAAGATTGCTTTGGCAATTTGGGGTGTTTTGCAGTTCCATATAAATTTTAGGATTTTTTGTTCTATTTCTGTGAAAAATGCCATTGATATTTTTATAGGGACTGCATTAAATCTGTTCATTGCTTTGAGTAGTATGAACATTTAAACAATGTTAAGCCTTCCAACCCATAAGCATGGTATATCCTTTCATTTATTTACATCATCTTTAATTTCTTCATCGATGTCTTGTAGTTTTCAGAATACAGGTTTTTCACCTCCTTGATTAAATTTATTTCTACGTATTTTATTTTATTTTTTTACTGCAGTTGGGATTATCTTCTTAGTTTTCCCTGCAGATCCCCATCCCTTTGGCAGGCGCCTTGGAGTTAGTGTGGATTTTTTTTCAAGCACATATAGTGTAGACTTTAAATGGCTGATTTATCACTGTGCCGTATAGCAGGCTTGTATGCCCAAGCCCCTCCGAGATCCCCCTCCCACTGCAGGTCATCCCTTTGGGGGTGGGGTTCCCACGCTTATCCTCTCTATGTCTCTCCTGACTATTTTCTATATGGCCTGTCTCTCATTGATTATGCAAAAGCTGTTCGCTCAGCCCTCAGCTGTTCTCCGGAGGAGCAGCTCTATGTGCAGGTCTAGATTTGGTGTCCATGGGAGAGGCGAGTTCGTGGTCTTCCTTGCCACCACCTTGGACACGCCTCTGCCTCGTTAACAAGCATCCCAGGCTGATTTGGATGCAGGGGTGCAGGGCCCCCACCTGGGGAAACCCTGCCCTATACACGCAGGGGCAGTAAACATTTTCCACAGCGCTCCAGTCCTTCTGAGGAGCCCCCCTTCCTGGCTAAGAGGTATCACATTTCAGCTTCCCTCCCAGACATTCGTGAAGCTGTCTGCTAGGGTTGATTACCTATTGTGGCAGGTGGTTCTTTTCAGGATTACTCTAATTCCAGAAGGTGAGGCTGGCCCTGTCAGCTCCGTTGCTGCTGACATCTGAAGCACTTCGCTAACTCCTAACCAACCTGGGCTGGGCTCACACTGCTGGCCAGGGAGCAGAAGCTTTTATCCCATTACCAGTTCCTTGAACCACAATCCAAGACGCAGCTCGGTTTTCCCAGGAGTTTTGGTTTGCACAGCTGATGCATTCCAGTCATTGCTGAGATGCATTTTCCTTCTCCTCTTTCCCTCCAGTCCCCGGACTTCATGATGTGAGTGCATATAGCCTCCTGGTATGAACATCCCCAGCTCCTAACCCTTTCTCCCAAAAGCTGTCTCGCCCAAAAGCTGTCTCGCCCACCAGGTACCCAAGCCCTCACCCTACAGAACTGCACTTACCAGGACCACTCCAACTCCCAAGCCCCAGCTCAGAGAGCACATGGCGTGGCCCAGACATCAGCATTCCGGCACCGTGTTGCTGTGGTCTGCCTCCCGCCCTCCTGGCCTCACCCCCCCTCCTCCTCCTTTTAGACTGCTTCCCACCCCACTTCGCTGTCAGCTCCGAGGGACCCTTGGGGCTCTATCCTCAGTCCTCCACTAACGAAAATAGCACTTCTCCTAAGGTGGACTGTGATCTGTTCTTAATGACTCTTTCTCCAATCTGACCTTTGCATCCTGCTGAGATGGCCATCCCTTGTCCCCAGCCATACAACCACACCAGCCCCTGCTGGGAACCCCACAGTAGTAACCAGTGGAGTTCCGGTAGTGCCACTGTGTACACTGGTATAGTTTGGGCACTTGCACGAAGTCATCTGAGGGCAAAGACAAGTGTGGACTGAAATCCCGTTCACACGCTCCTCACTGAGATGTGCGCCGGGCACTGCATGGTGGACACGCAGAGGGGGTGCACGGCTTATTTTACGTGGCAGATAGTTACATATGTAATTACATTAGATTATCAGCCGAGACAAAATTTCTATTTTATTGTCATCTCATTGTTTACATGACAATGAAGGCTTTAGAGCACTTGAAAGTATTTTACGGGAAATAGTTAACCCGCAGATCCTACTTCTTAGAGTAGTTTTGGGGTTACAGATACACTGAGCAGAAAGTACAGAGGGTCCCCATATACCCCTACCCACCCCTCCCACCACACCTCCAGGTTCCCCCATTATTGGCACCTTGCAGAACAGTGGTACACGTGTTACAATGGATGGATCAGCGCTGATAACACTGTTAAACTGGTATCCACAGTCTAGATGAAGATGCTCTCTTGTGTTGGACATTCTATAGGTTTTGATGCTATCATGACACGTGGTCACCATTTTTGGATCATGCAGAATCATCTCGCTGCTTTAACCGTGTCCTGGGCTTCACCTCTTCACCCTCCCGCCCTCCTCTGTCCTCCCCAGGCCCCGGAAGCCACTGGGCTTCTTACTGCTTCACAGCTTTGCAGAAGGTACACTTTCTTCTTTGTACAAAGGAATACATGCCATCCAAAACCACAGGGATGTTTCTGCCTAGAGGTGCGTCATTTTTTTTTTAATTCAGCAAATGCCCAGAGTCTAAAATCAAACCCAATTCAGGGTCTCTCCCGAGGTCCCTTCTGGGTAGCCCATCCCCTGTTTCTCTGTCCCTCAAGTGCCCTTTTCTTGGTAAGTGTCACCTTCTGTTCCCCCTTCTCCCACTGCTCCATCCCTTCTGTTCTTCGAGGCATCTTCTACTTTGGGGCCACCCCAGAGAACTTCCTGCAGGGATGAAAATGTTCGACGTCCGTGTGGCTGCACAGTAGCCACTAGCTCCACCTGTCCGTCGAGCACTTCAAATGTAGCTACTGCGATGGAGGAACTGAATTGTAAAATGCTATTTTGTTTTAATAATTTCAACTCAGCCCCACGGGGCTAGTGGCTACCGTGTTGGGACAGCACAGGTTTTGGTGTTTGCCTGTCCCGGACCACCCACCGGAAATCGTCCATAAGCTTCCCCCTTACCTTCATACTTGAAATTCTTCCCTTCCTCTCCAACCTCCCCTGACTGATGAGAAAAGACCCAGAATTCTGCCCGAGCCCTTGCTGGGATGCACAGGTCCCATCTCTGTCACGTTTATCGCCATCGAACATGAACACATCTTCTGTTACACATCACGTTAAGGTGTCTTGTAAAAGTCCTTTGATTTATGAGGCTCTTCCACATTCCTTTCCTACCGTTTTTTACGTCTTCCTCTGTAAAATGTTCTATGTCCAAGACTCTGTATTCCTAGAAAACACAGTAGAAGTGCTAACCAATGCCTCCGTTAGCAACGGTGACAAGCCATTGTTAGCAGGTCAATGATGCCACTGAAGTGGGTTAAGTGGCCCACACTGAAGGTGTGAAAAAGGAAGGAGAGCAGAGATGATGCCATCTGAACACATAAAAGGCTTCCATCCAGGAGCCGGCTTGGGGTGAGGAGCTAGGGACCGGGCTCTCAGGAGGCCAAAGTTCTGAGCACAACTGTCCCAGGAACCAGCAGGCCCATGACTTTGGTCCTGTTACTTAATCTCCCAGCGACTCAGCTTTCTCCTTCATACAAGGCAGGGTTTTGACCAGATTTTCCAACTGAAGGTGTCTCTGATTAAGATGCTCCTGGTGTCAACAGTGGCCTGGGAATAATTGGGAAAGTTGAAACAAAGTTTCGTCACCCAGACTATTTCACACAATCCCACCCCCGCCACCCCCTTCCCCAGCTAGCGGTGTTGGCGAGGAACACAGCAACTTTGCTGAGGACGAGACCAGAACAATGCTTTCAGAACCAACAGAACCCAGTTCAGAGTGAGTCACTGGTCCTACCATAGTCTCCAAACTGACCACACGAGTTTGTGAGTAGTCCGCATGGTCTCCTTAAGACATCCGCAGAAGCCTTTTATTTCCAGTACTTTGAACAGACATAAACACAGTCATTAAGCCAAATTCCACATTCCACCCAACAGATGGAAGGTCAGAGTGTGCGCGCGGACTCTCTGGCTGAGGCCCTCCTGCGGGCATGCCCAGCCGAGGGCTCAGCTAAATGCCCGGTCTCTGTCCCATCAGCAGTAGCACATTTTCGCACGGAAAATCAGGGGGGGCTGTTGCTAGAGTAAAATCCATGTTCTGGAACTCCTAACGTGCACATGATTACCTCTTCGGTTTCCACGCTAACTGATTTGCTAATGGCTACTAAAATGTGACAGGAGGCAGAGAGAAGCAATTGCTTCATAACTCTGGACGGTCTGAAGAGACTGTTCGCAGCCAAGCGCCTGGGTATTTCTTCTGTCTCCCCTGAAGCCTTGCCTCTGCTGCCCGCGTGCAGAGTGCACGCAGTGCGTGGGGCTGTGGTCACTACACGACACCAGGGCCCGGCGTGGCAAGCCCTCTGCCTTCAGAGCCTCCGACGCCATCGCCGTGCCTCGGTTTCCTACATGGCAAGTTCCAGGAGGGCAGGGAGTGGGCCAACTTTTGCTCGGATCTTGCAGCAAAAAGTCCACAAAGATCTTTTGAAAGAAACATGTGAGCCATGCGCAGTCACTGGAGTCACACCTCTGAGCCTGGATCCTGTGTTTTTGGACAAGCAGCTGTGCTGCCTACGTCTGGGTTTCCCCTTCTGCAAGGGAGGGTTATAGCAGTGTCTACTTGATTGAATACTTGTGCAAATTAAGTGAGATACTGCATGCGAAGAGCTTGGAACAGGGGCACAGGGTGAGGACTCAATAAACATCAATGTTTTTTAATGATGATAATGATGAAAGTGAATGTGTAGTAAGCCCTTAATGGATGACAGTTTGTTTGTTTGTTTGTTATGCACTATCGCTGCTGAAAGAGTGCTTGCCCTTCGGAGCATTGGTTAAATGAGGTCCTCAGTCACGGGCGCTGTAACGGGACTCCTGCTTTCCCTTTGTCTGCCGTGCTAGGCACTCTGGCGGAGACAGCGCGTCGAAGGAGATGCCAACGTGGTGTTCGCAGCAGTACAGGGGTCTCTAGGGTCCGAGGAAAATTTACAGGTGGTTTTCCAACCCCCACGCTCACCCCTCCCTTACCTCCTGGTACCTCCTCTCATGTCCATTTGACCAATTCTCCCAGAAAGTCCCCAGCTCAAACATCAGCCTCCCCCATACAATCCATCCCTACCATCACAGTAAAGGATGCTTTTCAGCAAACGTGTTCTCTTCTGAAAATAATTTATTGCCAGAAGGTAAATGATAGAAGCCTATATTATTTATATTCAGGACAAGACGGGAAAATAAAAAACTTAACGCTAATTCTGGATCCTGTGTTTACCAACTGAGTCACCTCTAGTAAGTTCCTTTATGAATTGAGTCTCAGAATGACATCCCTTAGGTGGGAATAATCAATGCGTGATCTACCTCCTGGGCTTGTGAAAATTAAATGAGATAAAAATGTAAAAAGACCTAGTTCCAATCAAGATTAGAGAGCTGCTACATTGACGTAAGTAGAAATTGTACGACCTCCCACCCTTCCAACTCTAGCCATTCCGAGTTTCCAAACTGATCTAGGAGATTCAGGTAAGAGCTCTTTTCCCCTTTCTCTAGGGACCCTCTTTTAAAGTGGTGGAACCCCCCCCCCCCCACCGTCTGAGGACCAGTGGGGGAGGAGGAAGGACACACGCATGCACACGCCCACGCAAACACACCTTCTTCTTTGCCTTCTGACTTTTCTCTAATGTGCAAATGAAACTGGAATAACGCTATGATTCCATTCCAGTATTTTTCATGAACTGTTCTTGAACAGAATAATGTTATCAAATCTTGTCCTTACCTTTCTCCTTCAATTTCCTGGATTTAATGACACTAGATTGGAATTTTATTGCATTTTCAGGAACCAGATTTTGTCCACATTTGGGTTTTAATTTAATTTAATTGAGAACTGACAGTTGTTAAAATCAAATTATTTTTTAAAAGCAAAATCACATTGATTCACTTTGTTCTCTTTTTCACAGTTAAGAAACACTTTAATGTCCATAGGAATGTGCAGTATTATTTCTTGTTCAAACATATCTAGGAAGATCAATAGTTAATTTATTCTAAAAAGTGGGGGAGAGGGGTTAGCATGGCACTTGAAGAAGGCAGTACCCCAAAGAACAGGATTGTAAAAAATGGGAGTAGTATCATAAAGCTCCTCGATGTGCAAGTACAATCAATGCTAAGAAACACACGCATAGTCTGATCCCGTTCGTTCTGATGGGTGGAATATACCTACAGACATTCCACCGATGAGCGGGTGGGCGATCTGGGAGAACAGAGCCTGCTTGGCTGTGTAGCTCTGAGAGGTTTGTTTCCCGGGGACAGATGCTCATCTCCTGGTTTTGGCACATTCCACCTGTGCCTCTTGAGAAGTAGCTTAACCTTCTGAACCTCAGTTCACTCCTCTGTGACAGGGTTGCTCTCGTAATTAAATTGGGCAGTGGGGATTTTGCTAGAAGGAAAATGGTTTTCCTCTCAGCCCCTAGTCCCACTTTAAACTTCCTCTTTGATACAAATAAAGTGGGCCTTGGGATATTTGTGAATGGATGGGGTCAGAATTCCAAATTCTCCTGCAGCCACCGAGAAGGAGCAGAAGGCAGGGTATGGCTCCTGGCCGAGGCCTTTGAACCCCTACACCTAATGTGTGGGCCCAGGCACATGGAAAGCAGGGGGCATGTGTGCTTTTGAAGGGTCTTTTGGTGCGTTTGATAGAGGTAAGCTGCTCTGACTGGCATGAAGCCGGTGGAACTAGAAGATGTCAGAGAACGAAGAGTGAAGAGCAAAGGGAGGAAGGGAGGCACATTGGGTTCGAATCCCAGCTCTTGAGCAACTCTGGACAAAAGTGCCCAGTTTCTCCGAATCTCAGCTCCAATCTGATCATTAGTCTCTCTGTCCACCCTCCCGCCACACACACACACACACACACACACACACACACACCAGTGACAACATCCATCGCTTTGAATGTTGCCTTTAGAATGAAGCCCCAGTCCCAGCCATGAGACTGGGCCCCTGCCCTTCTGGTCCTTCTCTCTCCAGTTCCATCCCAGTTCTCTTGCTTCAGCAGCAGGGCCCTGCTTTCAGGCCCTCGGAAGTGCTGGTTGGCCCTCTCTTGCCCCCGTGATATTCAACAACATCTTGTCTCTTCTGCCTGGAACGCTTTTCACCCCCAGCATCAGTAACTCCTCACTGAGCTCATGAAGAACCACAAATACCTAGGCTTGAACACTTCTCAGTAGGGTTTTCCCTCCCATCTGCCTCTAGAGCCCCATCATATGCTCCTCAGCTTCCTCTTCCTCTATACTCACTGCGCCGTGGGGTCTTTTTCCTGCTGCCACGGCATGAGGTATCTCTGTGTGCGTAGAGGGCGTGGCCAGGGTGCAGGGGGCGGAGCATCAGGTCCACTTTCGTTACAACTGCAGTCCCGAGTCTGGCCCAGTAGCTGCTCGTAACACTCACTGACAGATACACGAAGGACTTAACATCAGGAGACTCCTGTCCACCCGTAGCCTGGCGAGGGCGAAAGGAGAGGACGTGTGCAGAGAGTCCAGCACAGTTCTCGGTGCAGGGTCAGCGTCTCAGTCCACGGTGACGACTGCCATGAATAAGAATGTGGAAGGGATGAATGCGCTTCCTTTCTTTGGTGGGCACGTCTCCAAATGAGAGAGCTGAAGGAAGGTGAGCACACTGCCTTTTGGCATCCATTCTTCCGAATGTTCTTTGAGAGTTTTGGCGCAGAACGAGAGGATACAACGTGCCCAGCCTAACACCGGAGCAGGACAGAAACTGGCTTTGGTGTGACGGCTCCGGTGTCACTGCGTGTCTGCCCGAGCCTCGGGTCTGCCTGTGCTCCGGGTGCGCACACCCATGCCCAGTCCATCGACTAGATGTTACCAGTGTGGGGAGTTTTTGTTTTTTCCAAGAAACACAGAAATGTGATCTCTGCTTATAGAAACCTACATGTGAGGACTCAGAAAAAGACTACAGTGAATAGCATCTCAAAATACAATTGGCAAAAGGTAATTAGGGAAAGTCAATATCGGAGTCTTTTCCTGAGTAATAAAAGGTAAATACTGTACCTGCAACTGGAATTTTAAGGTAGGAATTTAACAGTGAAGACCATATTATGTAAAACCTGATGTGATCGAGCTGCATCTTCTTTAAGTTAAGGATTATGAATAAGTGTGAGACTTCCTTTATTTTTGGCTGATCAGGTCTCTTACATTACCAATTTTGCTAAAAATCAAATATGGGCAGGAGAGAGGCTAATGATTCTCAGTGTCAGAAGAAACTTTATGATTCAAAGGAATAAAGTCATAATGTTGGTGTGTCAAGTATCAGGACTGATGTTATAAAATGGACTTCTAATTCCATCTTCTAAGACTGGCCCAGAATTGCATGAGAAAGTAGGGGTGGGGTGGACATGAGGGACATTTGGAAAAGGGAGGGAAAACCCAACTACTTCTACCTCTTCTATACTAGAATTCCTCTATACTAGTAGCCTGAGACTGGCTTTTCTCTATGCATCCCTGAATGAGCTTCTGTCAATAGACTCAGTGTATCAGTTAGGAATGTATTTGGTTGCAAGTAACGGAAACCCCAAACAAGAGTGGCTTCTATGAATAGAAGACTATTTTTCACACATTACTTAAACCCAGAGTCAGGTGGTTGCCAGCATTGTTTTCACCCCATCAGGACCCCGGTCAGTCTATCTTTCTGATCTGCTATCCTCAGACCTTTGTGTTCTACAATGGTGGCTGCCCTAGTTCACATCTCTTTTGAAAGCAGGAAAAGAGTGGTGTCTGTTTCCTTTTAATAAGAAATTAAAGGCTTTACCAGAATTCCCAGGCAAACATCTACTTCTATTTTATTGGCTGCAAAAATGAGCATTTAGTTGGACAAGTGTTTAGTGAGGAAAAAGGTGGAAGTGGATATTGGATAAATAATCACCAGGGATGCTATACTTGGCCTAGTCTTCATACTCTGCTGGTTGCGGATGGCAGGTGGGGCAGGGGATTGACTGGCCTGGGCGATCGGTCATGCTCTCTTGGTAGAGAGTGAGTGCGTGAAGATCTGACCGGCCATTTCTGGTGGTTTCCAATCCGTAAGAGCTCCTACCACTAATAATATTTTGCTGTTAACGTATACTTTTAAAGTTATGCTGTTATTTAGAAGAAGGTGGGAGTCCTTCTGAGCTGAGCTAGATGCTCTGCCACACAGGAAACAAGTGACTAAGTAGTCATTCTCAATGGCTCAGAGGTGACTCTGTATGACTGTGGGTCGCTGTGCTTTAGAAAGAGCTGGGACTTTTGGATGTCCAGACTGGCACACAGCCTTTTTGCCAAGTTGGAGAGAGATCTGAAAAGTCCCCCTCCATTCCATTTGCAAAAGCTACCGCAGCATTTCTTCTGACCCTAATGGGAAGCACATGGAGATCACCGAACGCTGGGAGCCCTTCGATGCTCCAGTTATGTTTTTTCAAGCAAGGGCTATGATAAACTAACCTCCAAACATGACCCTGGCAAAAGTCAGTAGCCTTGCTTATTCTGGCCACGTTCCTGGTGCAATCCAGGGTTCTGGGAAGATTCACTTTAATTACAACCTCTTTGGTCCTCTTTCTCTCTCTCTGACACTCATAATCTCTTACATAACCCGGGTTACACGATCCCCAAACTGAAAATTTCCTTCTTGAACTAATTAAATGGATGTCACTTGCACTTCACTGCTTTTCTTTCAGAAGATCTGGTCAAATTAGCATGTTGTACTGTTTTGTTTTTTTAGGGCACGCATAAATTCACTTTGTTTTGTTTTTGTGTCTCAGCATACCTTTCATTTTTGTCTTTTTTTGTGGCAAAGATGATAAGCAGACCTATGGCATCTTCTAAATTTTCTTAAGCTATATGATATCCTATGAAAACTATTTCTTTTAAAGACTTTATTTCTATTACTATTCTAGGCAGTTCTCAAGAGAATTGGTTCATTTACAAAGGGCTTTGCATGGTGCTTACGTATGGAAGTTGATTACACATTAATCAACTCAAAACTTATTGGTTAACACTAGAAACACTGCATTCTCCATACATCATGGAAACATTAGCTTATGTCAAAACACCAGATCCCAAAGCATTTTCAATTGTTTCATGTCACCACAAAATGCATGAGTCACATGTCTTCCTTCAGCGCAGCAGTGACTCAGTGTAACAAACATGAACCGAGCATCTCGAGTATGTGCAAAGGCACTCTGCTGCAAGTACAGAGGGGAACTGGGCACCCCAGTACCTGCTCCCAAAGCAGGTCCATTAAGAAGAAACAGATGCAAAAACAAATCATTACAGTGCAATGTGATAAAACAATGATAAGCACTTAGACATGGGGCAGGATTTAACTCTGTTCAAGGTCGGTGAACAGAGGGCGTTGGAGAGAGTTCTACAGGGAAGGTGATGCCTGATGCAAAGTTCTTGATGGGAGGGTAGCGGAGAGTGGTGGGAGGACATCCTGGGCGAGAGGAACCACCTCGGACCGTGCAGCCGGGTGCAGGGAAGGAGTAAGGAGTCCATGAACTGAGACAGTGTGGGAGGGACGATGACAGGGATGGATTTGCTACACGGAAGAGGTTAAGCCGAACGCCTCGGCAATTTGATTCGTATCTTCTTAAAAGTCTACCAACCCTGAAACTTACTGATGGTTCATTAAGATGATTTTGTTGGTATTGTCTTTTCAACAGATAACCTGATTTGGGGCAGCATTTTGACATATGCTACAGGGGCATAATCTGTTTTCACATGACTATTGCACGTACGTAAATGCCCAAGGCTATAGGCATAAACAGTATCCTTTTGAGGTGTGTGTTCTTGGTGCGCAGTGATGGACTGAACAAAGGAAGAACTGAACTGGCTTTCTCACTAGCCTGGGAGTCTCCAGTCTGCCTGTATGAAGGCGTTACTTGGCCAGTTACCACTGTGTTGGGGCAGAAAAGGTTTCCCAGCCTTGACTAATAAGGGGCAAAACAACAGGCCTCCCCACTCGTTCACTCTGTTGACAAGTTCAAGTACTAGGATGCTTGGAACTGGGGATATACAGTCAAAAAATTGTAGTCCTTGCCCACAAGGCAAAGAGAGATATAAACAGATACTCTTCTTAGAAGTGGGGCCAGAGTCCTTAGAGAATGCAGAGAAGTGGGCTAACTCGGCGTAGTGCCAACAGAAAAACTCCACAGAGGAGAAGATGATATATACAGCTTTGAAGCTTTTGAGGAATGGGGACAAAGGGCGACACAGGATGGCATTTCAAACATAGGGAAATGGGAGATGATACCATTGCTTCCAATTATTTGCTTATCTCCTTGTGAGAGGTTGATAGTTCCCTGCCCCAGTTCCAACATTACTGCTTTTCCTCTGCTGCATGAAAAAAAAAAAGTTTTCAGAAAGGGGCTTCTCAGGGTGAAGACTCTTGGAGCCGAGAGGCAGACAATGAGTAATGGAAGCAAGAAATAAACCTGTGTGGCTGAAAACCGCTGCGACCTGGGGATGGCTGTTAGAGCAGCGACTGAGGGAAGCTGACTCACGCAGAAGCAGGACGTGCAATGGTGCGGAACCGTGGCTGGTTATGACGTGTGGGGGACGGTGGGCAGCTTTGCACGGCCCGGGGGATAGACTCAGTGTTTAGAGCCTCGGCAGGCAGCAATGAAGCCAGCACAGGAGCTTCGGAACAGGTTTTTGAAGGGTCTTAACGGTCCTGCTATGAACGCTGAATTGTATTATTTAAATGGTAGGAAGCCCATAGAAGCTGAGGAGGGACGTGACAATATTTGTTTCTTAGAAAGATGATTCTAATGAGAATGGAGAGAGAATGAGAAGTTGTTATAATACTAGTAATTAATGCTCACTGGGCACTTACTATCTGCCAGGCATTTTGTATATATTTACCAAAGTAATCTTCACAACCCCATTTGGTAGGTATTATAATGATCCTTTTTTAGTTGGTGAGGAAACTGAGGCACCGATAGGTTAAATAACTAGCCTTGGTCACTATACCAGAAGTGGTAGAGTCCGAATTCCATTCCGAGCCACCTGGGAGCCAGAAGCCACACAAATCACCACAACACCACACTGTCCACATCCAGGCAATGGGCACCGGCATCAGAATGCAGTCAGTGCATGAGATGGGGAAGAAGGTCCCGGGTCTCCTGCTTCTGAGATTGCACAGCTATGAGCGTGAGTTGGAGCATAGAGGGGAGGGACATGGAAGGGCCAGAGAGGATGCCCCATTTTTTAACTTAGGAGATGAAACAAGTGGTGAAACAATGAGTGGAAACACAAGTTTGGGGAACAAAACAAAGAGTTTGGGGAAATATTAATTTTTTTAAAGATTTTTATTTATTTATCTTTAGAGGGGAAGGGTAGGAAAGAGGAAGAGGGAGAGAAATATCAATGTATGGTTGCCTCTTGTGTGTCCCATGCTGGGAAGTGGCCTGCAACCCAGGCATGTGCCCTGGCTGGGAATTGAACCGCGATCCTTTGGTTCGCAGGCCCGCACTCAATCCACTGAGCTACACCAGCCAGGGCGGGGAAATATTAATTTTGAGGCAAATTGCAATGCCAGGTACAGATGCTCTGGTGGCAATGAGAAGATGGTCCCAAGGCTCAGGTACAGTGTGTGTGGGGGGACAGATTCAGGTGGGGCAGAAGGCCAGAGGCGGACAGATTCCCCCGGCAGATGCAGAGAGCAAGTTGAGAAGAAGACCAAGGGCAGAAATCAGGAGAGCCCCATTGTTTAGGGAGTAGATGGAGAAGGAGGAGCCACAGAAAGACTGAGAGGCAGTGGTCAAGGTAAGGAAGGTATCAGACAGAGGATGGGTTCTCAAAAACATGTTCACCAGCGGTGACTTAAAACTGGAAAAACCGGGAGGTGTCCATGGCCCCTTTTGTCTGTGGCATGCTCCAGCCCCACAATGAATGACCTCGAGAAGCAGGAATCTCTGCTGACCCAGCGACATCAGCAGGCAGATCATCGGCACCACCCCTGTGGAGGTGCAAGTCTGCATTGGGTGGAGGCAGAGAGCGTGAGCTTCTCCAGCTGTGATTCTCAGAGAGCTGGGCGTTTGTGTGCTTATTGGTAACTACAGAACTGCTTGCGAACTTTGAAAATGACAGGTTCCCATAAATGGGGTTGGGGCGGGGGAGTGCATTACTTCAATTTACAGGAATTGCCTAATTCCAAACATGGTAATGAGAAAGATTTAAAAGTAAAATCTTTTCTGGAACACTCCCATACCTGGGACAACCAGCTTATTAGATTCAGTTCTTATGTGCTCTCCAGTAACACTATTAAATTTCAGCAGCCTGTAACCAGTCAGAATAATATTAAAGACATTTGCATAGAATTCCCTTAGCTTTTGATGACTCAGTGCAAAAGCAGAATTTTCTTTTCCATATGAATAGCTTGAAGCTACACAGAATCTGTTTTATGCAATATTTTACTAGCATGCATGCTTTGTAATAGGAGAAGAAGAAAACATCACTTTGTCCACAGTACAAATGACGCCTTTGTTCAGTGCACCTCAGGTTGTTGAGGTGCATTGAGACGGTGTTTGGAAAGGGTTCCATGGAAACAAAACTTAGTATATAAGGAAAATCATAGAGCATTAACAAGCAACTTAAAAACATGGGGTTACACAATCTGGACTTTTTCCATCGCAGGGTGTCTCAGGGCCTTCAATACACTAGCTCACCCTGTGTGAGAGGAGACATCACGATCGTATCCAGGGCTCTTCAGTTGTATGTGACCATGAAGTCCTCATTTTTTTTTAAGAACCCGTGACCTACTTTAACAAATGTCCTAGGTGGTAGAGTACATTTCTGTTCAAAATATTTGCTGCCTCTCCCTTCACTATCCTTTTTCTATAGGATTATCCTTCCCTACTCCACTGAACACAGAAATGGTCATCTGACCTTCTTCGGCCAATGTCATGTGGCTACAAGTAGCCTGTGTCGCTTCTAAGTGGACACATTAGGAGCCAGCCTGTAGTATACTCATCTTTCCTGCCCCCTGCTATGAGACCAGCTATGTACCCGAGAGAGAGTGTACCCAGAAGCCAGAGTTCTGGAGCACCGTGTAATGAAAATGTAAATGCATAGGAAGTAAAGCATGAAAATCGTGAGCCATGAATATTTTGGTTATTTGTTATCGCAGTTAACATAGCGTACACTGACTACAACCTGCCTCTGAGCACTTCTAAATTACCTAAGTGTTACTGTTGTTTTGTTTTTGTCTTTGTCTTTTATGGCAGGTACACACATTCCATTTTAATCGTATAAATGAAGAGATGCTCTTAGAGTTATTCTTTAGGTTCAGGCGGCGGTAACACAAAGTGAACTAGAAAAATATATATGAAATAGGACTTAAAGTAATGGTACACATACTCTTGTGTACCTAGCAAATAACCTGATATTTGGACAAAATGAACATTTCCAGGTCTAACTCCCAGAGATTCTGATTAAATGTGCCTGGAGAGGGTCTATGGAGTCTGACTTTTAAGCCCACCTCCAAAGACATTACGGATGCAGGTGATCGGTCCACGACATCTTGGAGAGCATTGCGCTCTAAAGCCACCCATCTGATTAACAATTATGTGATAACATGTATTTAAATAAGTGCCATTCCAATTTCAGGAGGCACCAGGGAGACTCCTCTTTTGAATTAGTAGAGGCATGTATTACATATTGCATTTTAGTTTATATCCATTATAATTCATTATAGTATAATGCAAAATAGTGTATGCACAAAATGGTACTCTCATGTTTGAACACCTATCTTACTCAAAAAGCCTGGCCCTAAGTGACCCTTGGCTCTTTAAAAAAAAAAAAATCAATCTTCTCTAAAAAGATTGACTTCTGTTACCAAGGGTTATTTCAGTGACAAGTGACAGAAACCTAATTCAGACATCCTTGAGAGGAAAAAAAAGTGGTTACAGGACCAAAATGTCCACGGTTTTGAGGGAATGAAGTTTAGTTGCAGGTTGAACGAGCAGGCCACATTAGAACTGGACACCGGGCCGGCCTTTGGGGAGGTGTCCAGAGTGGGAAGAGGACATGATGAGATCGATGTGCAAATTTCCCTGGAAGGAAGACCCAGCAGGCCAGGGGACCGGAAGAGTCCGGGGACAGTGATTTCCATCAGGGAAGTCTGGCAAGCTGCGGTCAGGCAGAAGTCGTGGCAGCTGAGTAGGGAATGACCAGGGGTTCAGGGGTCCCCCACCCATGGCCTAGGCCACATATGGCCCGGGATGGCTGTGAATGTAGCCTAACACAAAATTGTAAATTTACTTAAAACACTACTAAATTTTTTGGTCTTCGTTAGTGTTTGTGTACTTAATGTGTGGCCTGAGACAACTCTTTTTCCAGTGTGGCCGAGATGCTGAAAGGTTGGACACCCCGGTAGGAAGCAGGGACATGGACACAGTGAGGGTGTCAATCAACACTATCCGTTTATAGTGGGCTCCGGATGCTCATGAGATGGCTTTGAAGGGTGTGCCTTTCCATCTCTCCAGGTCTGTGCCACGTTAGCTTCCTTCTCAGGGACTTGTCCCCGGAGGAACAAGATGGCTGCCACCCATCTGGTGATGCCCCCCCGCTGGGTGTCGTCGGTCTGGCGTGGGGAGGCCAACCTTTGGCCCAATTTCTATGGCCACAAAAGCCCTGACTTGGTGACATTTCTCCTACTGTGGACCAGCATTTTGACAGAGGAGGGAACTCACACACTGGACTTGCCCTCCAAAGGAGGGATTTTTCTGAAATAAGTTAAGCTAGTGATTTCATTCCCAAGTGTTTGAAGTAAGCAAATGGTGTCCATTCCTTCCTGAGAAAATTTCAGAGAGGAGCGGACCTCAGGCCTAACCGCAGCTATAGGAACCTACCTGTGCTTTTTACGTCAAGGTTGCCTGTTAGTAACAGTTTCCCACTAGATACGTTAAACTTACAACCGATTAGCCTTGCTTTAAATTCACCATTTTTTAGTTTGCATAGAAGCCACACTTTCTGCACATGCATAAAGTTTAATGAGAAAAATGCTGGCAGCCTCTTGTCCCTTTAAAGCAATTACTAAAGGCTGAAATCAGAGCCATTTGCTGCAAAGAGTTCTCAAAATATCACAGAGAAAAGCAGTTCAGTCTGTCTCCACTACGAGTTCTGTTGACTCACTTGTGACTTTTAACCAAGAGGCTGCACATCAAGTCTCCGTGTTGAAAAACAATGGTTTTGGATGCTGTGGTGGCTTTCTCTCGATAGCTCATATTGTCACTTATTCATTGTCATGGAACAATTTCAGGGTAAGGAAGTTTACAAGTAAAGGTGTTTCTCCATTGACCTGATTCTTTTATCTAAAGAAAACTCCCTCTGCTCGTCCCCGTGTTATAATTAGGCTCCCGTTCTCAGATTTTTGTTTATATAACGTGTTAGGATGACGCCTTATGTACTAGTATTTAAGAAATGTCACTAACTGGTGACTCAGCACAGTACCCACATGTTTTCGCACTGTGCCACCATTCACTGAAACAACAGGAGTCGCTGCTGAGACCACTTGGGGTTTTGCCCAGATCTAGATATTTGGGTACTTCACCAGACACTTGGGAAATTCCAAAAATGAAACTGAAAAAAAAAATGTGGCTTTAAAAAAAATCAAAACACAACAGCTATGTTTATTTGTTCATGTTCAAAATATAAAGTACAGCACCATTAATAAGATGAAGCTTCCGGAAGAAGACTATGAAAGTCTTTCTTGTTGTTGACAGCTTCAGCCTCCAGATTCCAACATCTGACCGTGCGGAGAAATATCCACGGTGTGCGTGACCCGTGAATGAGTCGGGCGATCTCTCAGGTCGAGCACCTTCTGCCCTCACTCACTGCACATTCCCTCCCCTGCCAGGCTGGTCCAGTAACAATTCGCTGTTTCAGACCATCGTAGAAAACACAGAACCAGCCAGGAGGCCAGACTCGCGCCTCCACAGCCTGCGGGCCGTGGTGAAGGTGATCGAAGGCTGCCATCCCTCCCAGCATTGAGGACCTAAGGAGTTCAAGGGCACGGAGGGCTTCTCCACGCAGGCCCTCCCTTTGGTGGCTTGTAGAAAAACTGTTGGAAGTCGGGACAGAAAAGAGAGAGGAGGGTGGAGAGTGAGTTGCCTGGATACCACGACCAGATGTTCAGAAACCAGATCATAATAGTCTTTGCAACCGGTGTCCTTGAACTAACTCCTTGAGCCCGTCGTGAAACTGTTGTAACTCCCAATATTTGTGTGTTTCATCAGTGTCAGTTCACACCATGCATTCTGCAGACAGCTTGATAAATGACCTTCCATTTTATCTCAGACAAGTGCATTACGGTTCAATCATTTGTTTTGCTTACGTGAGCATTCTGGGATTTTGCCTATAGATCAATTTCGAGATCAAAATTTTCGTTTTCAGCGTGTGGTTTACCAGTTCTCACAGGTCGGTGCTTTGTTTGTCTCTGGATTTTGCTCAAACCCCTCCCCCGAACAGGCACCCCAGCGAACTGGAGGTAAAAATATTACGTGTTTGGTTACCTGATCTCCTCTTATCAGAGGCAGCTGACTGCGGACCGCGTCGACCCGAGTGCCGGCTGACACTGTCGGGAGGCCTGCCAGCGCAGTGGGCTGATGTCAGGTCGAGGCCGCGAAAGAGGTGGCCGCCCCCTCTGCCAGTCCTCCTTCCCGCGAGGCTCCGCCGGCATGTTGACTCTTGGCATTTGCGGCTGTTTGCTTGCTGAACCGTGTCGGGTTTCTATGGCTCCCAGTGCTGGCTTACATTACAGTCAAGTGGGAGCAAGAAAACCCGGGCAAGCCTTCCACGGAGACCCAGGCCTGCCGCGATGTCAGGGTTCCTGGTAAAGGAGTGGGGAAGGGGGAGATGCTGTCTCCCTCGCCTTTTCCAGGTTTCGACAGAAAGGAGCTGTGGCGTTGGGGAAGTGGGCAGGTCATGTTAGAACTGGAGAGCAGGCCTGCGTCTGCCCCCGGGGCAGGCAGCGGGTGGGGTGCTTCTGGCAGGAGGGGAGGGACGAGGACGGGGCGCGGGCCCAGTCGGGGGCACAGCACCTGGCGAGGCTAGGGACAGGAAGGTGGCACTCCGGACGGACAGGCGCTCTGCACTGGGAAGGTCAGGGATGGTATGAGCTCGTGAATGTGCTGTCAGATTCGGGCTAAGCCTGAGCAGAAGCGGTGGGAAGGAATGAGGGACTCAGGATCCAGAGCACTAGTCAAACCCCCCTCCAGGCAAAGGGGTAGACCCTAATCTCGGGGTGGGGGGGTGGGGTTTACATGGACAGGGGGTAGGACAGGAGCACAGAGGTTAAACCCTGGAGCAATCTGATTGCAACAGCGACTTGGCCATAGAACAGGGAGGGAGCGGGAGCTCATTCACTGACTGCCTCCCGTTTGCCTGTCGGTCTCTGAACTGGGCTACAGATTCCATTCATCTATTTATTCCGCAAGTTTTAGTTGAGCACCTACCATGTGCCCGGCACTGCCTGAGGCACAGGGGGTGGAGCAGCAAAGGAAACAAAATCCTTGCCCTCTTGGATCTTACCTTGTCAAGGGGGAGACAGACAGTAAACAAAATAAATAAGCTGTGTACTAATGAGAGGGTAAGAAGTGCTCTGGGGAAAACCAAAGCCAGGTAGAGAGGTGGCGAATTTGGAGGCGTAACATTTTACAGGAAGTCAGGGAAGGCCTGGACTGAGAAGGCGAGCTTTGGGCAGATCCTTGAAGGAGGTGAGGGAGTGAGCCAGGCACGTTCCTGGAGGAAGAACATTCCAGGCAGAGGAAACACCAGGTGTAGAAGTCATGAGGCGCAAGCGTGCCTGGTGCGTTCCAAGAACCGCCAGGACCGCAGTGGCCGGACCCACGCAGGCGAGGGGCAGAGGGAAGGTGAGAGGAGAAGCAGGTTAATGATGCGGTGGGGATATCATCTAAGCCCTCAGGCCCGTGGTGCTCACAGTGAGTTTCGGTGAATTTCAGGGGCTTTTGGCAATGTCTGGAGACATTTTTGGTTGGCACGGTTGGGGGCTGTTTGTTCCTGTTCAGACTTTAAACAATTCAAAACAGACTTTCTGCATGCATAGGAAGTCCCCATCCGGGCACATGGGTGACCAGCGCATCGGACAGGGGCATTGGATTTCAAACTGGTGTCTGCAGATTGAAGCCGTCAGGTATGAAGTTGTTTTGTAGAACATATTGTTAAAGGATAGTATACCTAAAGAACCATATACAAGTCAATAGTACACATCGGTGACTTTTCACAAGCAAAACGCTAGTACTTAACTGGCACCCAGATCAAGAGACAGAACCTTGTCGGTACCCTGACGGCCCTACGCCACCCTCTCCAGCTGATGCTCTTCCAAGGGGAGCCACTGTCCGACTTTAAATAACATAAAGCGGTTCTGCCACTTTTCGAACTTTTTGTAAGTGGAACCATACAGCATGTACTTGACTTCCTTCCCTCCACGCAGCTGGTGAGGTTCATCCACACGGTTGAGTTAAGTCGTAGACCTCTGATTCTCGCTGCCTCACCGTGGGCCATGGTGTGAACGCAGGACAGCTGATCCAGTCTACCCCGAAGGGCATCGGCGTGGTTTCTGGTTTGGGGTTACTGTGAGTGGGGCTGCTATGAAAATTCAAGGACACGCCTTTTGGTGAAGACATGTACACATTCTGCTGGGTATACGCACATACAGGAACGGAATTGCAAGGGTTGTGGGAGAGAAAAAAAAAACCTTGCTAAGATGAAATGTAGCATAACTAGACCAGTAAAAATGACACAGAAAGAATAGGGAAGGTTTGCACAGGCTCAGGAATGAAAGAAGACATCCAGGGCTCGGGGTGCACGAGGCTGCGGTGGTGAGGGTGTGGCGTGCAGTGTTGTAAGCCGAGGGAACCGTGATGTGTGCGGACAGGTGTGCAGCTTGCAGAGACCAAGTGGCAGCCGTGACAGGGAGTGAAGGGCGTGGGTGGGAGTCAACAAGTCCTGAGTTTGAACTACGTGACTCTCTGTCGCAGCCGACATAGGTGACTGAGACATTAACTCCATTCCTTCCACAACCACTGATGGAATGCATACCCACGGGCAGGGTACTGGGGACTCAGCCTCGAACCAAAAGGAAGGTTCCTTGTCCTCACTGGTTTTACGGGGAAAGAAAACAGCCAACAGCGATCACTGAGCTGCCATTATGGGTTCAAAGGATCTAACCCAGGCTGGGGGCCCGAGCAGCTTCTCTGAGCCCGAGTAGACGTGAGCCAGGCCGAGAGTTGGGAGTGAAAGACTCCAGGCAGGTGAACCAGCCCGAGGGAAATCTCAGGCAGGAAAGGAGCACGGCGTGTGTAAGGAAAAGAAACTGTGAGTGTGCAAACAAAGCACAAGGAAGAGCAGCAGGGAGAGGAGATGGGAGGGGCAGGCAGGGCCTGTCAGCAATGGGCTTTGCCCTCATTGATTCTGGAGCATTTTAAACTGAAAGCAAGCGGGGGGGGGGGGGGGGGGGGGGGGGGAGGGGGGGATGGAGCGGAGTGGTGGTAGAACTGGGTGAGAGCAAAGATACGGATTGATTTGTGAACTGGCGTTTCAGTATTCAGGCAAGAGTTCATTTACATTTATGGGATGAGGGACTCCTGAGTGAGTCTGGTAACGTCTGAAATTATTTGGGTATCAGGAACTGCTCAGTCAACAAATACACAAATAGTAATGTATGGGGTGAGCACAGCAGAGCGCAATCAGAGCTGTGCTCTGATACTAACTTGGCCCTTTAAGTAGATTTCTGTTCTAGGAAGAGCAGCTGATATTTGCTGTGTCTTTGTTATGCACCAGCTTCCATTCTAAGCAGTTCATAACAGGTATAGTCTCTCATTTAATGGTCCTCACAACCCAGGGAGGTAGGTTTGGTTTTACTCTGTTAATGATGGGAAGGTAGACACCAAAAAGCACGCTGACCCACTTGCCCGAGATCAGTAAGCAGAGCGCCAGGCAGGATTCACACCCGCGCAGCTTTCAATGGCCACTCTTCGCCGACTCCAGAAAGGGGTCACAGACAAGGCAACAAAAACATCTGGTTGGGTCGGTTGCTCCACTTGTCATTGCAAATTAGTTAATTGGCAGGGTGCGCTGCACATTAATCTTGTGAGCTGTTTGCATGATTGATTCTGTAGGGCTTCATCCCCTCACAGTGGACTAAGCAGGCTGAGCTTCCAAACCTGCAAATCCAGCTGTGGATCAATGGCTGGAGCTCAGGGGGGTGAGAGAGGCAGAGCTCAGGGAGGTCCACGGGGCCTGAATGGTGGGGGCCTATAGAGCACGGATGTGTTTCAGGTGGCTCTCCCGGTGCAGGGATCTGATTGGTTAGGAGGTGACTGCAACAGTCTGGGTGGGAGATGCTGGCCGCTTAGACCAGGGTGAGAGCGGTGACAATGGAGATGAAATGGGCACTTCTAAGGAAAAGGCCTCGGTGAATGCTTGGCCCATAGTGGGCACACTGTACGACGGGGTGGCTGTTCACAGTGAGGGCAAGTTCATGCCAACCTGCCAGGCCAGGTGTACGGATTAGATACTGCTGCCTACGGCATGGCACTGTGGAAGATTCCAGGCTCTTCCAGACCTGCAGGAAAAGTGCGTGGTGGATGAGAGGCATCTGCCCTGAGACTGGGACGAGTGGCTCGGAGCACGCACGCCGAGGGGTGCCTTAGTCATGAGGTTCGATAAAGACAAGGTTCTCATACGGATGATTTTGAGTCATCGTTCTCAATATGAAAGTATGAAAATATCTGAAATATGATATTAAAGATAGGTAGGCTTAGATTACAAAAGGATTTCTTTAATCAGAAAAAAGCAATGCCTGACAGATGGCGGATTATGGAAATTTACTGAATTGGCCTTGGTTTGGAAATATTCATGGACAATGCACTGTAAACACAGTGTTTTACATGCAACTCAGTTGGACTTGGGTCAAATACTTTGGAGATCCATAATGCAGGTTAGCCCGGTTAGCATTCAGAAAAGCAAGCACACTAGAGTCTTCCAAATTGATTTGGCTGTGGAAACTTTTTTACACCTAATACTCATCAACAGCTCATAGAAACATGGTAACATCTGTGTTAATATTGTGTTGTGATAACATGATGCTGTGCTACAAAGTTTGTAATCCCCTCGTTTTGGGGGCCTGCCTTTTGTAGAGCTCAATCAGCGGGAGAAAGAGAGAGAGAGGAGGAGACCAGTGCGCAGTATCCGTTTGTTTTTAGAAAAACCATTTTCACGTAGTGATCATGGATTGTCTCTGCGGCAACTTTGCTCTCAGTCCAGTCACCGACTCTGTGACCGACCACATTTCACCTTGGGCTGATGAAGCTCAGTCCCTCGCCTGAGCCCATGTTCTGAAATTGCTTGAATTTGGACTATGCAGCAGCCCCACAGGTCCCACAGATGGGGCCAATCGCAGAACACTAGGGCTCATTCATGTTAACATGATTTAAAATTCATTTCCAGTTTTCAGTTCAGCGCTCAGTACATAAAAGGCACTCCGCAACTGTCTTTTGGGTAGATGAATGAAAACATAACTGAATGAATAATCATGGTCATTATTTGTCTTCACAAGAGAAGGTAATTATGGACCCAGAAAGTATTATGCCAAACCTTGGAGAAATTTTAACTAAAACAGTAAGACTGAGAAATAAACAAGACGTCTTTGTTGTGCAGGTTTAGCAAGTTAGATCTGCTTTGTCTGAATTATGCATACTGAAGAAAATAGCACCTTTGGGGAAAAACTGGATAATGTTATTGAAGAACTTTGTCCTTTAACAAGTTGGGTAAGGCCCTAGCTAGTGTGGCTCAGTGGATTGAGCACTGGCCACAGGGTTGCTGGTTCGATTCCCAGTCAGGGCACATGTGTAGATTGCAGGCCAGGTCCCCAGTAGGGGGCATGCAAGAGGCAACCACACATTGATGTTTCTCTCCCTTTATTTCTCCTTCCCTTTCCCTCTGTCTAAAAAAAATAAAAGAAAAAAATAAGTTGGATAAGTTTTTGTGCACTAGACACGTCACGTAATCTCCTTGTGTTCTTGTCTCCTGAACCAGGTCATCTCTAAAGTCCCTTTCAGTTCAAAAGTGTCTGCGAATCTATTCACTGAGAAATGCGATGCTTGCGCTCGATTTCCCTTTGTGCCACTGGACATGTGTATAACCCTCCTCATAAAACCAGTCTTAGCCCAGATTGCAAGGGGCCCAGGAAAGCAAAGAACGCAGTGTTTTGCAAGAATATCCTTTCATTAAAGGAACGCTCTTAAGAGGAAAACAAGAGTTCTGTTAACAGGTTTCCCTGTGAAAGAGGTGTAGGAAGTCCCCCTCACTGAGTACATGAGTTTAGCCTCCTCTGCAGCAGACTCGATGGGCACCGGGGACACAGTTCAACAAGAGGACTGGCGAGAGGGCAGGTCCCCTGGTAATCTCTGTGAGCTGATACTTACACGTGCTTACGAGGTGGTGGCCGTTGTTCCAGATGCTCTAATTATACTAATTCATTTCATCCTGACAGTGACCCTGTGAAGTAGGTGGCATCATTCTCCTTGTTTTACACATGGGCAAACTGAGGCGTAACCTGTAAAATCCACCCACGCTTATGGACCTGGTAAGGGGTGGGGCCAAATCTGAACTCAAGTCGATGGATCCAGAAGCCCTGCTCCCAGCCCCTCTGCCACCTCAGGATCTCATCTAAGCCACCAACGAAAGCCGAAACGGACCAGTCACCCAGCATGTACGGGGAACCCACCATGCCCAGTGCTGTTAGGGACCGAGGGGGTGAAATGCTGGGTCTCACCATGCCCTGGCTCAGGGAGCAGGGAAGAACTCACTCCAGACAGAATGAAGTGGGCACGGGAACAGAGGTTCTAGGGAAAGAGGAAGGTAGAATTTAAGCTAGCCTCCAAGAGTAAGACATGGAGGCTGAAATTTGGGGGAGAGCGTTTCAGGTTCAAGCAGCAGCATGCATTTTGGGGTGAGCAAAGGAGATGTGGCAGCCCAGGTCAGGAGACCTGCAGTGGGGAGAGGATGTGTGGTTCTGAGCATGTCCCAAATGCCACGCCAAGCACCGAAATGTAGCCCTACGGTCAGGAAGGAGCAATTTGGCCTTTCCTTTAGAGCGTAATTCTGGAGAGAGCACGGTGGAGTGCAGTCTAAGCAGCAGGGATGAGAAATGAGCCCAGGGTGGTTTCAGAGAAAAATGGAAAAAGGGGTGGTGTGGCGGATGCTGCAATACGGTGCCCAAGTCGCTGGGAAGGGTGCCAGCAGAGCTGTCCAGCCCCTTTACCCAGGCTCATGCCCTCTTACCCGAGGTCGTGCCCTCTTCCTGGAGGCATTGACATCCAGTGACTGATTACTGTGTGTGTGTTGGGGGGAGGTTTAAAGACCCCTGCCTCTCACTGTAGCTCAGAACAGCTCGGCAGAAGCATCACAGATTCTGAACTCCCTGCATTGCCATGAATGAACCTCTGTCTCTGCCCGAGCCTGCTCCTTCCTTTCTCCTCAACAGGCTGGGATCCCAAGAGGACTCCCTAATAAACGTCCTCCATGCTGATCTGTCTTAGAATCTGCGTCCTGGGGACCTCGACCTGTTTCCGGTGACCGTATGGCGCGCTGCAGAAACAAAACGCACCGCTGGGCATCGATGCAGGAACGCAGCGCGGGGAGGAGAAGCGCGAGTCTAAGAAGATGCCCGACCACGGTGGAGGGAGGATGGTTTGCACTAGCATGGCTATCACCCGGACAACTGTAAGAGGCCCCTTGGTGGCCTCCGTGGTTCTCCTCTCGGCCTCCCTAGACTACTGGTCACACAGGCTAGAAGGACCACGTACAGAAGCAGATCGAATGTCCTCATCATCCCACAGCGCTCCCCCGAACCCGGCCCCGACACCTGTCCTTGCCCCCCACGCGCCCGCCACGCCGGCCTCCTTGAAGTGCTGGAACATGTCAGCCGCGTACCTGTGGGCCTCAGGTGTCCATCTCTCATTTCGTGGAGGCCCGTCGGCTCAAAGATGCCTCAGGGAGGCCCCTCCAGCCACCCCACGTAGAACAGCACCCCCGCTTATTCTGTACCCCTTACACGTGTTTTCCCCAAAGCACTCATTTCAAGTCAACACTGCCAGTATGTTATTTGCTTATTTATGGATGTGTTTATCCTCTGCTTCTCTCTCTAGAACGAGAGCTCTGCGATGACAAGTTCAGAGACATAATTTGTGCATGCATAATGAAAATTTGGGCGTAGGAGGAGTGTATTTTCAGCATTTTGAAAACGATGCATCTGAACAGCCAGTTCAGGTCTCCAGGTAAAGACAGAGTTCTCTGTAAAGTGTGTGTGTGTGGGGGGGAGAATGAGCTGGAACCACTGTTCCCAAGTTGCTCTGGGGAACATGAAGCTCTTTGGGAACAGAAAGAATAGCATGGCCCCATCTGCCTTGTTTTGCCATGAATAATGTGCCCCGGTGTATAATGCGCACCCACGTATTTGGCCCAAACTTTCAGGAAAAAATCTTTCGTTTTAATCTTTAATTCAATTGTTTATTCATTTGTAACTAGAAATAAAGCTGATTATCATATTCCAGGGTATTATTTTGCATATGGAGATCATTATTGCTTTCTAGAGCAACAATTTTAATTCATAAGCATAAATAAAAGCATTAAAAACATTTATATCGGTATGGAGTTAGTACTACCCATGTATAATGCGCATCCTTATTTTTCCCTCAAAAATTTGGGCAAAAATGTATGTATCGTACATGGCAAAATAAGGTCTCAATGGAACAGAACCCAACTCAAACAGGTTTAATAAAGGAAAAATAAATAAATAAGTAAATAAATAAGCCAAGAAAGAGAGAATGATGGACACAGAGATGAGAGCGAGCGAGACAGGCAGGGGAAGGCAGACAGACAGACAGAAGAGGAAGGCCTGCAGAGGGACGGAGGAGGGGAGGGCTTGCCGGCCCACGCTGGTGCAAAGCCCGGAGGTCAGGCGGCTGCCCTGGGTCTGGGGTCTCGGTCAGGGAGACCAGGACCTGGTCTCCCTGCACCTCCAGCTTGCTCTTCTCTGAGGCAATTGCTTTCTTAGCCAGGCTCCTTCGAAATGGGTTGCACAGCAAGGAGATCACCAGGACCATTTCCAGTTCCTTCCTCTCGGCACATCCAGCTTAAGTAAGACATGACTCTTCCACAACAGTTCCAAAAATATGCAAGGAATTGAGCCCAACAAGCTGGCGGGTGTGGCCGGAGTTAGGCACCCGGTGGAATGAGCCGTCTGATGCGCTGTGTCCGGGACGTATCTGATATGCTGAGCCGAGCCCGCGGGAGCCGACCGTGTGTCTTTTCCCAGCTCCGTGTGCCATGGCTTCACCTTGGAAATTTGACATTGGCCGTGCTAGCACTATTTACACCACGAAAATAGGCAAATGTTGAAAATTGAGGCTGTTTTTCTTAGATGAATTGGTTGTTAAACACTTGCCACCATATCACTAGTCATATAACCACTTTCAAAGTCAGGGAATGGGGATAAACCCACCAGACCTCCTGGACTAAGAAGGGAGAGGGGTGGGTCCCCAAGGGGCAATCAGGATATGGTTACTGAAAGGATGAACATTGGGTAGTGTTCTCTACCCTGCGTAGGTTATATAACCACATCACACCAAACCACATCAAAACACACCACATCATATCACACCACACCACCTCACACCACATCACGCCACATCATACCACATCACACCACACCATATCACATCACACCACATCATACCACATCATACCACATCACATCACATCACACCACATCACATCATACCACATCATACCACATCATATCACATCACACCACATCACATCATATCATACCACATCACACCACATCACATCATACCACATCATATCACATCACACCATACCACACCACACCACCTCACATCACATCCCACCACATCCCACCACATCATATCACATCATACCACATCACATATCACATCACATCAATTCACACCACATGACACCACATGATACCACATGACACCATATCACATCACCTCACATCACCTCACATCATGTTGTAGTTGGAGATCCACAATGAGCTAATGGCTCTAAAACGGCCTATCACCTAAAAGCTGTTTGGGTTTATTTATCTCATTATCACCGGGTTTCTCTGATTAGGGGTCCCTTTTTTCATCAAACTGGTGAACTTCTCAATATGTTTGGAAAGTCATGGACCAGAGGACAGACACACAAGATAAGGGAACGAAGAAGGAAAGTGTTATTAATATGTAGACCTGTTGCTGTGTTGGTGGCTGGGAAAAAAATGATTCTTTTGTGTTCCCCTCTCCCTTGAATAGCAATTTAAAAATATCTAAAATGAAGAAAGCGTTGATTTTGAACCAACTAATATGCCTGCATATTTTTATTTTGAGCTTTAGCCTCTAGATAAGTCTTAAAATCAAAGAAACAATGCATGTCCTGTATCATTTAGGCTGAACATTATATGTCAATTTCTAATTCTTTCATGAGCTGTGATTAACTTCAGGCCTTTGAGAAAACAAATGTTAGGATTTTAAACCTTTATGTCTACAGCTTCATCTAGTGCCATGACATGAATGGGGGCAGGGGGAGAAGGAAAAGGAAAAAAGAAAAACAGAGCAAAGAACAATAAAAAACTAATGAATTTTAAAGTGCGTTTTTGTTTCTGTTTTTTGTTTTTGGCAACTCAGGCCAATGAAGTTTATTCTTGACCATGTTTTAAAAGGGTCTGAAAATGCGAACTTCACGAAGACAAAGTCTCTATTTTGTTCACTGGTGTAGAGTAGAGTAAGTGTCCATGATTCTTTGCTCAATATGAATTTAAAAACCTGATAACGATGATATGGATACATTGTTCTCTCCTTCTGCATCCTCGTAAACCCGCCTGGGAACGGACCTTTTGCTCCACAGCCAAGACCGCAAGCTGCATAGCCATCTGAAAGGGTCTGTGTTGATTCCTGACCTCTCCCCTTCGGCCCTGCGCTGCAGAGTTCGTGAAGGTGGCATTTCTGCCACTTTCAGGAAGGGAACCCTCACCAATCTTCATGAATATCTATTAATCTAACAACTGTACCGCACGCAAAGTTATTCTTTGTTCTCTAACGGGAAATTTTCATTTTCTGAAGACAGACAAACGTATTGAACGTCCGGGGCTCAAACACTGGGTGTGATGAAGTGTGGTCAGTAAACACCTTGTAAGGCTCACGCAACAAGAGCACTCTCCGTGGATGCGGTGTGAGTATCCGGGGCCCTCCTGGCTGCTGGGGCTTCTTTAAATACAAAGACACTTCCACGCTGAAGGAGGCGCCCACCCCACAGAAGTAAGTGATGGTGTTAAAACATGATTATGGGCTCTCAGTGCGCAGGAGAGGAGCTTGGGGCCGGTGGGCGGGAGCCAGGCCCTGCAGGGACCCTGCACTATGCACTACGGCGGAACTCACAGGACCCCCACGTGGAACCGCACGTCATCTCCCTCGGTGACTGAGAAAATCGGAACCAGGGATGTGCAAGAGGAAGAGTTCGACTCAAGCCAGCAGAGGCGAAGCTGAGGAGCAGATGGGACCAAGCAGAGATCGAAGAGCCAGCTGTCGGGTCCAGAAGGGCTTTGCCCGGCTCTTGGTCAAAACCCATCTTTGTCACAGCGCCCCCTCCCCATTCAGGGGTGGCAAGTCGTAGCCGAGATCCCAGCGAAGCTCCTGAAATGAGAGGCGGCAGAAGGGGCTGTCACTAACTGTGGGACGCAGAGCCCGGCATCGGGAGCGTGGGTTTGGGACCGGAGGGCGGTGGTTTGAATCGCACTGTTGTCGACATCCGTGTGGCCTCCCTCGTAAAGGGGGACGACAACCCTCCCTGCGGCTCGCAGCCGCTGAGAGCGCGGAAGGAAGGTGGTGGCGCAGGGTGCAGGGCGCGCCGTGAGGCCTCAGCACCGGGTCAGCGCTGTCTCCACCGACGGAGCATTCCGAACCCTGCCTCTCGCTAGTGTCTTCCCAATCATTATCAGGACTTTGGAATTAGACTGCTATGTTTGATCTTTGTTAGTTTTCCTCTTTGAACTTTGGTCTGTTCATCTCTAAAGGTGGACTAATACCCGTAACACAGAAAATGTGCCCAGCACTGAAACTCCGCGTGTTAATAACCAGCGAGTGTTGATCTCCCAACTGGAGGGCCCCAGGTATAAACTATCTTCCCTGGAGTCAAGAAGACAAATCTGGTGGGTTCAGATTCACTGGTGCAGTCCAGGCGAGGCCTGCCCAGGGGGGCTCGGTGACAGTCCGGGGCACTCCAGTCTGCCAGGCGCGATGCCTTAGGTTAGGTGGTGTAAGCTTTCAGTCATTGGTTCCAGCGTAAGACTCTGTAGCTAAACAAAATAGCCCCGAACCTGAGGTTCCTCGGGCTTGTCTCAGAAAGGTGCTCAGAGCTGCAGACTTTCTCTGTGACAGCGGTGTCCTCACTTACCTTCAGTTCCCGCAGGGAAGACAGATGTCCCTGCTGCCTGGAGCCACCATAGTGACAGCCGCTTGTCCTCTGACAGCAGACTCAGGCAGGGGGCCAGATTAGGTACCTGAAGGGGAGCCTAGGGGAAAGGCTGGTTTCGAAATGATTTCCCCGACGTTACCTTCAGCTACCCAGTGTCCGAGACCTTGAACGGAGCCTGTTGGCAAGGGTGTAACCATTGAAAATTCCTCAGGGTCAGAGACCGGAAACAGAAACTCACTCTCTTCTGGTGTTAGGTTGTTGCATGTTGTTCCAACCATTGAAGACTGCGGGTTAAGTTAGAATAATATAGTCAAGGATTTAAGGGATTTGGGTCCAGTTTTGAGCCCTTTCTCTACCTCTGGCTTGACTTCAGCTCAATTCCTTAATCTTCTGGTTTCTTCCTCCACCTGTTCAAGCTGCCTCTGGCCACACGCTGAGTGCCATAGCTGGAGGAATAAATTGAATAATGGGCTTTTTATGGTCACTGAGAATGGAGTAAATTGCTCTTCTGTGGGATCCATTAGCTCGACTGAGAATATTAGCCCAGGATTCTGGGTCTATGATGGACTCTAAGGAGTAGGGTAGCATCAATTCTGATGCCTTGCTTTGCCCCTAAATGACTCGACAACAGATAAAGTGTACAGGGAAGAAAGGGCAAAGCAAGGACGGAAGAGAGAGCTTGGGGAGTCCGAAGAAGAGAGAAAAGATGAAGGGGTGGAGGACCCTAGGAGGGAGGGAGGCCTGAGTGGAGACAGCAGAAAAGAGGAGATGGGAGTGGCGGGGAGAAGCACGGGATGATCACTGAGTGAGAGGAAGAGCAGGGTTTGAAACGAAGGTTCTAACCTGACAGCTGGTCATTGGGGTCCAATGGGAGGCATGGAGAAGGGGGCAGAGCCGAGGGGCAGGCAGGTTTGCTCCGGAAGGAGAGGGTTTGCTACAGCCTCTGGTCCTTTTGGGGGCTCTCTCCACATTCCTGGGTCTCCCTGTCCTCAACCCTCGGCTGCTGGCTCTGTGACTTAGCTTTAACACTGTGAGGCATTGCGCCTCTCAAAAGTGTAAGAAACTTGGCAAGATCCTTCAGGTGAGAGGTCTTAAAGGCCCAGGGAGTTAATGGGTGGTCTGTTGGGGAAGGACCATTACTCGGTTCTCCGGTTCTCTGAGTTAAACAATCGGTACCAGCACGTAGGACAGGAGATGACAGGCCAATGAGAAAAGGAATGAAAGAGAATGAGACAATTTTATGGGTGTCTTAGTGATACCTGTTTACTCCTCAGTCCTCTAAGGTTTACCCACTAAGGATAACAGGAGTGTATAATCACCTCACACCCTCACCTAGCCCCAAAGCAGGCTCATCTGTCTGCTTAGATCGATTTAGGAGTGGTAATGGAAAATTGTAATAATAATGGCTGCAGCTAACATTTATTGCTTACTTTGTAGCAGGCTCATCCACCATGCAGTCTTCCAAAAGTGATTTGAGGTGATTTACAATAAAAGATGAATTATAAGAGGAAGGAAAAAACTATACATACATACCCTGACTGAGAAAAACTATAGCAAATTTAACGCTTTCAGCAGTAAGTGGTTTTAGAGAGATTAACTCTTTTTTTCTCTCCACCATCCTATGAAATAGCTACTTTTAGGGATCCCTCTTTATAGAGGAGGAAACTGGGAAAACTAAGATTTGACATCATGTCCTTTGGTTGCCTTCAAAGGCCAGTAGGAAAGGAAGGAAGGAAGGAAGGAAGGAAGGAAGGAAGGAAGGAAGGAAGGAAGGAAGGGAGAAAGAAAGAAAGAAAGAAAGAAAGAAAGAAAGAAAGAGAGAAAGAAAGAAAGAAAGAAAACTCTGTAGGAGCCTGGCTACTTATTTTCAACAATAGCAACTTCTAAGCTATTCACCAGAAAAAGAAAAATATGTATTCTGCCTGCCACCAAAAGATGGCCAAAGCAATGCTGTGAAGTGTCTCTCTCAGGGTGGAGCTCTGAATACCCCTCCTGGACAGGCCCTTGTGACAAAGTCCTCCCAGAGCTTACTTAGGCCAGGAAAGACTTGCTCCTAAACCAACTTTATGATTCCTTGCACTTGGTAATGAGACTTATGAAAATCTCCATTTTCCCTCTTTCACTTGGCTGTGAGGAAGGTTGGAACTGAGTGTAGTGCTCCAATACTTGTGTTAGTCTCAGTGAGAATTTCTTCTTCTTCTTTTTTTTATATTTGTATTTCATGACAAACCACCTAAGTCTCTTTGGAAGGAAGCACAGTATAAATAAACAAAAGACAAACAAAATACAATTCCACTGGGACCATGCTAGGGACCTAATACTTTACCAAAATAGTTTACATAACACCCTGAAAACTCTTTATCCCAAGAAGAGTATTCCAAACAGAACCCTGGGCAGACACTATCCTTCATGGTGTTTATCGCATTTTTTATGCTTCTCACACAGCATTCCACACCACTTTGGGTAAAGAACATCACATCTAGAGCAAATTAGCTGATTGCTCTCATATGTCTTCTTGTTACAGGGATCTAATTAACGTTTTGAATCTTGTCCAAAGCTGTGCTCTAAAATAACCCAATTTAAGTCTACATTTATCAGTCAGGCTTAAAATGAAGAATAGTTCCACTCATTCCAACCGTTCACTGGTGAATGACTATGCTTAATTTGTAGATTTTTATTTGGTTCCAAAATTTCTTCCAGGAACAAAGCCATGTCGTGTCCCACTGACTGACAAGCACTCCACTCCATGTTCTGCCACCCACCCAGGGAAGCCTGTTAAGAGCCAAGATGTAATTTAATAACAAGACCTCATCATGTCATGTTTGCTATTTTTGTGTGATCAATCCTTTCAAAGAACAAAGCCTTTCGTTTCTAGAACTTTCCTTACAGGTATGATTTCCTCTGCCTCAGCCTACTCAATTTTAGTAATTTAGCAGTTTGACTATAATGACTCCATTTTATTTCTTCCTTCTATTCCTCAGAAGCATTTTTTTAAATTTTATTAAATGTATTGGGGTGGCATTGGTTAATTAAATTGTATAGGTTTCAGTGTAGAATTCTGTGACACATCCTCTGTATATTTCATTGTGTGTTCACCATCCAAAGTCCAATTTCCTGTCACCATATATTTGACCCCTTTTACTCGTTACTGCCTCCTCTCCACCCTCCTTTCCCTCTGGCAACAAACAAACAAGACGAGCAAATAAAAACTCATAGATACAGATAACAAAAGCATTTAGTTTGGGTGTTCAAAATATGCAACTGGATGGAGCCGGTCGTCAGGGCACCGGCAGGGACCATGTGTTACTGAGAAACATTTTCGTCCTAGGAGCGGACTTTGTAATCAACGTGCTGGCAGGTGTTTTTGTTGCCCATTTGAGTTACATTATCAACAGGGTAAAGTTATTTCAGAAAAGAAGCTTCATTTTGCCAATTTAGAAACGGCTTTGGAATTTCATCCAAAGGTCTCTGAAAAACAGACATTGGCCTTGGTGCTGGTGCATCAAACAAATTGCAAATGAAACAAACAAGCTGGCCTCTTACTGAAGGTGTGGTTGCAGAGCCCTGTGACTCTGCGTGCCAGGGACTTTATCCGGCACATTTCTGAACTTTGCAAAATTAATTGTGCTGAAGAGAACATCATCAAACGCGTCCGGCATACAGAGTAAACATCTTCAAACCATGATTCTGCGCCATCAGACGCTCTCCAGCTAATTTCATTTGGTGCATTACTCTGGAAGAAAATCGAGGCCAAGTGAAACTGCGGAAATGGGAACAATGCAGGGAGGAAAAATCTCACCCCATTAAAGGAACCGTTTCTTCTCCGCACAAATAAGCCCACCACGCCTTGGAGGCAAGACCAGAAGGCTCCAGGATATTCTTAGAACGCCCCGCGGGCCCCGTTGTGCTGAGGGAGCCTTGCGCCAGGGAGGAGGAAGGTGGCCTGAGCGGCAGCGCCCCGGCCCTAGGAGCATTTTAGGTATATGTAATAGACCCTCTCCCCGCCCCACTCCGAGGCGCGCAGAAGCTGGTTTTCGTGTGTATTTACAGAGGAAGCTAAAACAAGGCGCCACGTTTTCCTCTGCGCTATGCTCTGTTTGCAAAGCGCATTAACAGCGTGTGGGCAGGCGTTCTCCTTCCCGCGGGGCCTCCCCGCGCTAGGCCGGCCTTGCGTGGGGATTTGCACCGGTTCGCCGCTCCGCTCTCTCTGGCTCTCCCAGGACCTTCCGAGATTGGCCTCGGGATTGGCCTCGCCGCGGAAGCACCCTTCTCGGCGCTCGGGCCCCGGCGCGCGGCCGCTCTTCTCCGGCTCTCAGAGGAGGCCTAGCGGGCGAGCGCCGGACGAGCGCAGCCCGGCCTGGCGGTGGGGAGCGGGGTCGGCCGCGGGGACGCGCGGGCAGCTTCCGGCGGGGGCGCGCGGGGCGCGGGCGGCGGGGCGGGGCGGGGCGGGGGGCGGGGCCGGGGCCGCAGCGCCCCCAGCCGAGTGGCGTGCAGGCACCGCCCCCGCGCGCCGCAGTCCGGGCTGGAGCGTCTTCTCCGTGGCCCTGGTCGTGGCCGTGACCGTTGCCTCCGCGCGGCTCTGGCGGCGGCAGCGGCTCCCGGGGCTCGCAGAGGGCAGCGGGCAGCCCCTGGCCCGTGGCCGCCTCCAGCAGTCAGCGCTGGGACCCGAGGGCGAGGAGACGGCGGCGGGTAGTGCCCGGCCCTCCTCGCCTCCAGCCCCGGGCGACTGCGGACTCCGGGCAGTCCCCGGGCTGCGGCCAAGGCGGCGGAGCGGCCGGCGGGGGATGGCGAGATAGCGGCGCGAGAACGGCCCGTGAGTGCCCGGGGCGGGTGGGCACGGCGCGGGCAGTGGGAGCTGCGGAGCCCGGAGCCCGGAGCCCGGTCCCGTGGGCGCGTCGCCGCGAGCGCCTGGCGGCCGGGGCAACGTCGGGAGCAGAGCTCCAGCCGGCTCTGGTCTCCGGTCTCCGAGAGCATCCGAAATGAGTGACCTGGGTGGGGGGAGGGGGAAGCGCTCGGAGTCGCTGCTGCTCTGTGCGCGTCCTTAGGCCACTCTCAGGTCCCGGAGGGCGCCGACTCCGAGGCTGCGAACTTCTGCCCCTACGTAGGGCATTAAGTTCTGAGGCCAGAGGCTACCGAGGGTGGGGGTGGGAAGGAGATTTAATTTTTATTTTGTCTGTATTTTGATATGCTTATATCCCAAGGCGCTATATTGATTAAATACAAAGTTAAAGTGCAAGCATTACAGTTAGGCTTCACGACGAATGCCACTTCTGATGTGTTGTCTAACAGTACAGGCTGGAGCCGTGAGTTCTGACCGACAGAAAACTGCGTGTCAGGGTTGAGGATTTACATTTGGGCTTGAATAACGCGAGTCTTTCTGTTCCTCATCTTTTGCTAGCAAAAATATATGAAGTCTTTTACTTTCAGTAGGGTATCTTTGTGTTTCTTTGTATATGCGTGTGTTTAATACAATCATCTATTGATACACCGGGAGTGGCATTTGTGTGGAAATTATTATTTTTTCATTTCTTTTTATGTGTTTTTTAAGATTACATTCAACAGAAAAGTTTGCTTAAAGCTTTCCTTCCTATTTGTTCATTTTCATTTTCAGATTTACTTTTAAACAATTGCTTGAAGTGAAATTAATGTGACTTAATAGTATCAGTCAGTCAGGGATAAGAAAATGATCTCTAACCTACATTTAAAGCAATCTCCCCTCCCCCACTAATGACAAGGCTTTAAAAGCCTTCGTTTGGTGCAAATGATGCTTGCCCCTCCCCTTAACTGATTATTTTGCTGCAGATCTGAAATCATATTTCACTGATATCAGAGGGTTGCTTGTCTGAGCCTGGCAGAGGAAAGGAAACCTAAGTATAGAATGTTTTTATTATAAAAACAGGAGACTATCCCCTCACTTGTTTCATACTTGGACTTCCTATTTTGTGGCCAGGTGGAATCTTTGTTGCTTTGTAGGCTTCATTAGGTAGGTACATGCTCAATTGAAATATGAGGTATGTTTTTTTTAGGCGAACTGTTCAGCTATTTCTCTCCCAAGAATCCAATGGAGGCTTATTTGCTTTGTGATAGGTTAGGTCACAACAAGCTCACCTCTCCTCTGGGAATTAAGGATCAGGAATGGTGTAGTCTCGAAGAGGACAAACTTTAGTGGTTTTTGAATGCTTTTGCTTTTTGATGGCCATCCCTGAATAATAAGTTGGCAATAATAGGAAATATTCCAGCATTTTACATTATCCTGTTCATTTGTGGGACAGGCAGTCCGTGGCACTGTGGAAGATTCAGTAGATGCAGACAGGTATAGAGTGGAAAGTAGATACCTCTCCCCAGTGCCTCCCTGCACCCTGTCCTCCCCAGTGACCAGGGTTACTAGCTCCTTGCTTGTGTCTTTCCAGGTGCGGCATACGTTAGTATAAACATTTAGTATGTGTTCTTTGTATTTGTCTTCCCACAAATAAGGACGCGTTGTAGACTCTGTTCTGCACCCGCCCCCGCCCTCCCCTTAGAGTACGAAATTTTGGCAGTCTCTCTGGCAGTACCTGAGAGAGCTGTCTCATCCCCTAGCAGCTGCTGAGCACTCCATTAAGGAGAAACCATAATTGATTTAACCTCTTCTTTATTGAGATACGTGCAGGTTGTTTGTAATATTTCGCTATAAAATTGTAAAACATTAGTTTTTGAGGTTTTTAAGTGGATTTCAATTATTGCCAAAGGCCCACAGAAGTCGTTTACTTCTTCGCAGCACATTCCAGGAAATAAATGCCTCTTCACCCCAATGAACACCTTTTGTCTTTAGGGAGTTTCCAAGGGATCCGTAAGGGTCCTTGGTGTCTTTGTGATGAAGTGGTGAGGGCCAGGAACTGAAGTCACATTCCTTGATTAACACCTTAGTACTTGGTTTTAACACAAGGAATAAAAGGAGAAACATGGATTTTTAAGAAGAATCTTCAAGAAAAATTCTTAGGAGTTTAAATATTTTTGAACACGGAGAAAAGACTTATACCTTTGATTAAGTTGAACCTGACAGCAGTTTGTTTTATGAAACTTGTTTGCCACCAGGCACTGAAATCCCTCCCTTCTGCACATTTTCACCAATATCTCAAACTTTAATGTTGCTCTAATAGGGTTACAGATTGCACAGTTTGGGAGGAGGTTATTGATAAGTCTTAAAGGGGAATATGGTTTGAGAAAATATTTGGCTCTTTCATTTTAAGCTAAAAAATTGAATTCTCAGAGTGCTTTCAGAACAATAAATTGTAGAAGTAGTGCTAATGGTAGAAATTGAGCCTAATGCATCATAAAATTTGAGTATTAGCCGGAGTTGAGCTTCATATTTCCATCATGTTTATTTTTGAGAATGCGTCTAAGACTAGTGCAAGCAATAATGACCTTTTTGTTTTAACTGAGCAAACAAATGTTTTAGCACTTAAGGTGTTCGCTTTTTCCTTGATTGTTTGGTACCTGTTATCATGGTACAAAACTGCTGATAGTGTTTATACTTGCTCTTCCTAAATAAGTATTTATTGAGCATTTGTTATACTATTTCAGGCAACTTTACAGGGACTGAGAATGTAGCAGGGCACGACTGACTGGCCCCACTGTAATGAGTTCACGTCTTAGTGGGGGAGACACAAAGCAGAGGAGCAATAAAGGAGATAATATCAAACAGTGCTAAGCGCTGGAAAAGTAATAAAACTGGGGGCGGTGCTGCTGGTTTAGACTGAGTGCCTCTAGAAACCTCTCTGAGAGGGAAAGATTTGAGCAGAGAGTTGAAGGACAGAAGAGAAGCCTGTGTTTTTGGAGATCCGGAGGGAGAGCAGCTCAGGCTGAGGGAACAGCAAGCGCAAAGGCCCTGGGGTGGGGCTGAGCCTCAGGTGCCCGGAACAGAGACCGCCCATGTGGCCGGAGTTGATGATGAGGGGGACGAGTGGCAGGCAGGACGGAGCAGGCAGCGGGTGCTGGGATCATGCCCTGCACATTGCATGTGTCAGAGAATGTTTACAGAAGTGGGAAGGAGACCTTGGGCGGTCGAGTTTCTCCACCTGTTGTTAGCTCCAGAAGGGTTGGTTCCCCAGTACCAGGAACAGCCTCGGTCACAATGGGCTGGGAATATTTGGCAAATTAATAAATAATCAAAGAGTTTTTTAAAAAAATAGTCTTGCTTGATTTGGGCCAGAATGCTTAGATTTGGAAGTTTTCTGTCTGAGCTTTCCACCTGGGCTCCAGCCCTTGACGTCATCAAATCCGTCACACTGTTGCCACAGCCTCTCAAATTATTGCCAAAGTCACTTGCATTCGATTGCTATTCTCTGAAATTAAAGTATGAAGCCTTAAAACCTTACCTAATTTTCCAGGACATTATAATGATTTCTAAGTCAGAACTTTACCTTGATTTCAGTGGATTAGCCATTTGCTTAAGTGTAAAATCTTCAAAGATGCGCTCCCCCTCCCCCATTTTGTACTGAATGTTTCATTCTTCCGGTCTGATGGCAGGCCAGTGAGCACATATATGTTCTCTGCGCAGGTACTGTTCTTCTCATGGAAGGAGTGTGTGCATGTTCTATTTCAGGGAATGTCAGGAACTGTGGTATTTCCTCTTCCCACTTCTAAGCTGTCATTCTAAATATATGTTCCTTTATGTTCATTGGAAGCTCGGGAAATGAATTTTGTGCCAAGCAATTGTTGTAGACGTCTAATAAGAATCTGCTCTCCTTGCCTTGACTGTGACTTTTGGGCTCCTGTTCAACATCAGGAGCTTGGGAATGTTGCAGAATGAGGGTTTTTGATTTTTTATTTCCTGTTCTACTTGGTTGGTACCAGGACCCGGTAGGTTGTTTCCACGGGAGATAATTTTATCCTCCATTGCTCTCTCACAAGCTCTGTGCAAACACTGCCGCTGGTGGGTTCTCGGACTCCGAGCTCTTCAGGCACCTTTGTCACTGTCATTGAAGCGAAGGCCCTCTGGGCGGAGGGCAGATGCTGGAAGCATCTGTGGTAAAGGTAGGGACTTGGGCGTTTGAGGTCTGGTGCTCTCACAACTTCCTTTGCATTTCCTCTGTGAACTGCAGAGATGAGGACTTGCGCCTTCGTCTCACTGTCTGACATCGCAACGCGCCTCCTCACCAGCCGTGGCTGCTGTTGCTCCTGGGAGCAGAGGTTGTGTTTTATGGTTTTATGTTGCAAGTTGAGGGGGGAACTTCTGGTGGGCAAATTCTTCATGTACTTTTGCACAGAGGTGATACACTCTTGGCGCTTACCTGTTCGTAGAGCATGTATGGAGGAAGGCTTGGAGTTGTTCTCTGTGCCTGCAGGTGAGAATGCATGTGTTACCTACATTTTTAAGTGGCAGTATCCTGAAAGACCACAAGGAGGCGATGTTAGTTCCTGAAAGTCTTCCTGTGGCGCTTCCCTGGAAGGGGCAGTGGGTACCGAGGCCCCTTGCTCTGCCTTCCTCACACTGCTGAAAGCAGCAGACTCCTCCCAGGAGACCCTGGGTCTAGAGCACCGTTGAAGTGGTGGTGGCAGGAGAATCTGGTGCAAAGTAACACGTGGTGGCAGAGGTAGTGATTCCCAGTTCTAATATTAGAAATGCTAATGGAACCGTGAGTTGTAAACACTCCGTGGACGGAATCGTGTGTCTGTTGAGTTCGGGGTTGGGGGGAGCTGCAGAGAAGTAAAAATTCACCACCAGGACTTCAGTGCTGCGGCCCCCGAGGGTGCCAGCGTGCCACCTTCAAGCTGGGGTGCCCGTCATTCCCCCCCCCACCGGCCTGGAGCCCCCACTGCCTTGCCAGTGAGGACCTGTTTCACATTTCACGCCTTGGCATTTATAGCGCAGCAGGAAAGCGGAGGAGGCGAGGGCAGTGTAGAAATCTTTTCTAAGAAGCAGTAATGAAGTCAGGAGCATAAATCTTCATCCGATTAGAACCTTATCCCATATCTAGTCCTCCAAGGCACCTGGATCATCAGCATTTTACTGTAGCTGTAAAAAGTAACTTTCTTTGAAAGCCTGACTCTGATTTTGTGGAAGAACAATACAGAGCTTGAAATGCAAAGCTCTTTTGAGTAATAGGAACTTAAACATTCGATCAGAACCAGAGGGCGCATGGAATTTGAGAACCGGAGGAGACCTCAGGTCGTCCTGTCCACTTCTTAGGTTTACTGATAAAGAAGCCAAGACCCAGAGGCCTTTGCATTCAGGCCATTGTCAGATAAAGGAAGAGGTAAAAGGATTTCGAGAACTTTGGATTGCATGCTAGCTATAAGGTACTATGTATAAAATTTGAAGGAATATACATACGATGAGTTTCTTGTTAGAAAATGAGCATGCTGCTACTGAAGCCCAAACTGCTAAGCCTGAGAGCGGCCAGAAGGGCATGTTGAGCATCGATGTTTCACGTACAAGGTTGGGGATCTTCCAGGGCCTGGTGTCCCTGGACTTCCTAACAGTCATTCCTTCAATTCTGTCTGGTGAGATGGGATGCCTTTACAGTTTTATGTTTCATATTTGAAAATGCATACACTTTGAAATCCAGCCCTTGTCAAATTGTTTGTTGTTTTCTAGATATGTTTCACTAATAGTTTCACTGTCTTTTAAAATGTAGGCCCTTACAGGGATTTGATTGTTTAAATACAAATCGAGCCAACTAGACAGTTTTGAAAATTGTCACTTCCAAATGCTGCTGGTGGGTGTTTCAATTGTTACAACTTTCCAGGAGGGCAATTTCATATTACTCATCGAAAGCCTCAAAAATGTGCCATGTCCCTTAGTCAGGCATTTCCACCACGAGGAATTTAAGGAAAGAAAATAAAGCATGTGTACAGAGACCAGGCTAGAGGAGTGGTCCCCGCCTACACAGGGCTACGGGCACGGTATTCCTGTAACCCGCCCCCCCCCCCCCCGACCAGACCCCCACGCGTCCCCCGGCACACTGATTCTTAACTTGGTGGAAGTCTGCTTAGTGGGGTGAGTGTCTCAGAATCGGGAGGGGTGTGTTGTCTGAGAGTCTGGGGGAAACTCGTCTCCAGAACCGGTGACCTCCACAGAAAGTACATGCCAAAAAAGCCACCTCTAATTTACAAAAATGATTTCTGTGGCTTTGTTGTTTATGATGTTATGGCCATTATAAACTGGAAACAACCTAAGCGCCCAGCAGCAGGGGTCCGACGGCAGCAGTGGCGGCGCACGCACGCAACGGCGAGAGAGCCCTTTCCGCACCGAAAGTGAGGTCGGGGAGCGTCTGCGGATGTGGGCAGGTGCTCAGAGTTCGTGAACCGAAAAGCAGATCACAGAGCAGTGTGTGTAAGTTGATCTAAGGTCTTCGGTTTTGGAGAGTGAGCGTGAGAGAGAGAGAGCTGGTGTGTGTGTGTGTGTGTGTGTGTATGAGAGAGAGAGAGTGAGAGAGAGAGAGAGAGAGAGAGAGAGAGAGAGAGAGAATATGAATGAGAATATGCCAGGAAGGTTGTATCCCAAATGTTAGATGAGATTATCTTTGTGTGTTGAAATTATGGATGACCATTACTCTTTTTATTGTCCTGGTTTCCAACCTAGAAAGCATGTTATATTCTACAGGGAATGAGATCAGGTCCCGTTTCCCAGTTACAGGTTGTGTGACCTTGGGCGCATCTGTGTCTGTTTCCTTATCTGGACAACGAGAGCAGTGACGTCCAGCTTGCCGGGCCCGCCCACGGAGGCAGGTCGAGGTCTGGTGTGACCGTCGAGGCCCAGAGTCGACAGGGCGGGCAAACGTAGCTTTACAGTTGTGAACAAAACACAGTTTATTCTTGCACCGTTATTTATTTGTTATTGTATTATTTTCGTACAAATCGCTGCAAACCTACTCTTGTCCCACCCTCTATTCCCGTTAATACAAGATTTCTAAGCAGAATAACTTTGTTTCATAACTTAACATCAAACTGTTGTGAAAAGCATTTCAGGACATTCTGACAAACTATTCCATTGCTTCTGGTCACTGGGAACTATTTTGTTGACTTTTTTATTTACTTTAAAACAAATACTTTCCATTGCCAAGAAATTTTATTTTGCGCTGAAGGCATTCTTTTTCCTTCTACTGTTGTTTGCAATAGTCCTTTAGGGTAAGTTCTTGAAGGGCGGGGCTGGATCTTCTTTTGGAGAGGTGTCAGAGTGCAGAGCAGTTCATTCATCAGGAACCAGTAAGGGCCTTCTTGTGTTGTGTGGTCTTTGGTTTTGCCAGCCAGTGCGTGGGCATCAGACACACAGCAGTGCCCGGGAAGGACAAGCCCCGCCCCTTGAATGACGTGGCGAGTGACCAGTGCCGTTAGGGGCCAGAGGCACACACAAAATAAATGTGTTGTTGCAGTTGCCCATCAAGGAGGCCTGCTTTCCTCCTCTGCAATTTTAAGAGACACTTAGTTGTCATGTTACTTTTCAGCGAACACAAACATTCCTCCTGCGTATTCCACACATTACAAGAGGAGCAGAGTAGGTTATTTCTCCTTGACATTCACCGATGATTTAGTGATGACTTATATTATACATGTGTGCAAATATCCTAGGCTAATAGTCTTAAAATTGCTGCTATATATCTTCTGTGAGGGACTTGCCTTTTTGAGATTATCTTTTATGAAACTACTGGGGTGGGTTCTCACCAATAAATTTAGGATGAATGGAAATCACGGGTATTCTACTTGGGAAATTCCAGCACGTAATCTTACTGAGGATGAGAGCGGCAAGGCATTCGGCTTAAAACAATGTTTCTATCTGACAGTATCTGACATTAATTTCACAATTTGTTCCTTATGCAGGGACAGTTTTTCTTGAGTTGGCAGCAGTCGTAAATATTTTGATACGAAGTAGACCCTCAGTAGTCACGAAAAATGTCTTGGAACTTCCGCGACAAACACAGGCCTCGGGTTTCACTTCCCCGTCCCGTGCGGCCTGGTAAAAGGGGACAGTCTCGCGAGTCATCTTTCCTCGCTCCTGCGTAGCCTGTGGTGAGTTACGTCACATCTCGTCACGGGCTGGGGCCACCAGCAAAGTCAACGCTTTGTTCTTTGTATTTGTCACCTCCTGTCCTGTCCCCACCGTTGCTTCTCGTGGCCCACTTTACTCCCCCTGTCCCCAGTGGAACCAGCAGTTAGCTTCCTTTTTTTTTTGGTTGGAAGGCCACTTTTCATGAAGAAACACTCTTTACGCCCCTTTACGAGAGGTACTGACTGAGTACATCGTGGCGAAGAGAGCGGCCAGGCTGCGTTGACGGGCAGACATCGGGCCGTTGGCTGGACAGGGACCCGTGCCACCTTGCCCTGTCTCCAGCGCCGCGGCTTCAGTGAACTCGCAGATGCCCCTGTTGGGGGACTTCTCAGCGCGCTTACCGGTAGGCAGAGCCGTGGTGGCGATCCTCACGCATCCCGAGGCTCTGTTGCGGGGCGCAGACGCTCTCCCGCAGGTGCCCGAGGGCCTGGTGCGTCTGCCTTGCATCCCTAGGCTTTCCACAGAGACCAGCACAGCTGTTTCACTGGCTCCTTAATTCTAGTAAAGGACAGACAGCGGTGGTACGAGACGGTGATGGCAGCTGAAATTCGTCTCCGTTTGGAGGCCCAAGAAGGGAAGGGGGGGCCTGCAGGGGGGGTGGTGGGGAAGGAGCGATGTCAGCTGAGCTTTGAAGGAGGAGTTGGTGTGTGTTAAACGGACGAGGGAGAGTGGATGACGAGGGCATCCGGAGAGGGGGAACCCTGTGCGCCGGGACACGGGGACGACAGCCTGGCGTGTCTGGGGGGACTCCACACAGGGCCAGTGGGGAGCAGTGGGACTGGGAAGTTGCACCCAACTTCCCAGAGACAGTGGGAGCCTCATCTCTGCTAGGCCAGGGACAGCCGTGGGAAATTTCAGGCGGCGCGGGAGACTGACATTCCTGAAAGGTGGCTCTGAGTTGTGCGGGAGAGGACCTGGGGGTCCAGAGGCCGTGAGGGGCCGTAGAGCAGGTCCAGGGAAGAGCCCCAACCCGCCTCCGCCAGGCTGGCCTGGAAGCCTGTGTGTGCTTTCTTAGTAATGGCGGGGCAGTGGCCTGTGCACAGGGGCCCCAGTACTGACTTCCAGCTCCTCCCTCCCCTAAGGCTTCGGATTAAACTCGCTGAAGACGCGCTGATGTGCTCGGAGCTCTCACACACAGACCTGGGCGCCCACCTGTTTGTTAAGTGGCTAAACGCACACGGTGTCCCCCAGCGCGGGTGGTGTCAGAGAAAGGGAGCGCCCTGGCCAGCGTGGCTCAGTCGGTGGGACCGTCGTCCTTAACTGAAAGGTTGGGGGGTTCAGTTCCTGGTCATGGCACATGCCGAAGTTGTGGGTTCGGTCCCGGGTCCAGGACCATATATGGGAGGCAACTGACCAGTGCTTCTTTCTCTGGTTCTCTCCCTTCTCTCTCTTAAAGCAATGAAAAAATGTCCTTGGGTGCGGATTAAAAAAAAAAAACAAAAAACGAACAAGAAAAAAGAAAAGGGGAGCAGGTGGAGGCTGGCGTGACCGAGTAGCAGAGCTACAGCTGCTGGTCAGAGGGTACGCACTTGCAGCTGGATGCACCGGCTCCAGGGATCGAACGGACAGTGCCGGGACTGGTTAATAACGCCGTCTTGTGTACTTGGCGTTTGCTGGGAGCGTAGATCTGAAGCTTTTCCACCACGCACAGCAAGGAAGGTATCTGGGAAGTGACGGATGTGCTAATTAGCTTGATCGTGGTAATCATTTCGCGGCGTACAGGCGTATCAAATCGTCACGCTGTACGCTTTGAACACATACAGTTTTGTTTGTCAGTTGCGCCCCAGTAAAGCTGGGGGGAAAGTAGGTTGCACCTATGGCGAGATGGAATGAGAATACTTAGAGTAAGATCTTTATTGAAGTGAGAATTTACAACAATTTGGGTAGTCACGAAGACAATAGTGGCTTTTGTTACTGATGCCTTCGCGTTGCGTTGTCTGCTTAGGGATTTTTCAGACTAAGAACGCGTCCTCTGTTGGTAAGGGCGCTGCAGGACGGGCCTTTCGAGGTGCTTTGTGGTGAAGTGAGGAGACAAAACACACCCTCTTTTCTTTCCTTTTTTGTTTGTCCTCACCCAAGGGCGTCTTTTCACAGCTTTGGAGAGAGGGGAAGGGAGAGAGAGAAACGTTGATGTGAGAGAGAATCATCGGCTGGTTGCTTGGACCGGGATCACACACACTGAGACCAGGGATGGAACCCACAACATTCCGGTTACGGGACGGTGCTCCAACCAACCGAGCCACACCGGCCAGGGCGTGCCCGCTTTTTCTTTTTAAAGATTTTATTTATTTATTTATTTCAGAGAGGGAGAGGGAGAGACAAAAAGAGGGAGAGAAGCATCGATGTGTGGTTGCCTCTGGTGTGCCCTCCGCTGGGGACCTGGCCAGCAACCCAGGCATGTGCCCTGACTGGGAATCGAACCTGCGACCCTTCGGCTTGCTGGATGATGTCCAACCAACTGCGCCACACCTGTTAGGGCACAACCTGTATTTCTGCATCTTGCTCATAACTATTTGTCAGGCATTAGATAAGACCTTGTTCAGACCCAGACACCTCCTGGCTGTTTCTGACCCTTGCTGTCCCCACGCAGCGGCTGGTGGAGCCAGGTGAGGAGGTGGGGCTGAGGCACACTTCTCCAGGGTCGCCCTCCCCGAACAGTCCATAACGGGTGCAGGGTCAGCAGCCAGCTCACACATCACTGCTCTGTGGAATCTGCTGTCTTGACAGACGGCCCCTTTCCTGAATCGTTTTGCCAAATGCCAGTTGTTTCAGGATCTGCATGCCACTCTTACGTAGAAAGTTCAAGAAAATGTAAGGTAATGTTTCAGGGTTTTTTTTTTTTTTTTTAAGAAGCATTTGCATTTTAAGGTTTGGGATTAAACAATACCGGAGAGAGAGAGAGAGAGAGAGAGGGAGGGAGAGAGGGAGGGAGGGGGGGGGGAGAGAGAGAGAGAGAGAGAGAGAGAGAGAGCGAGAGCTATTCAAGTTCTTTTGGAGAAGAGAGCTTCAGATTCAGACCCCAAAGAATGTTAAGAAAGGATTCAGGCACATTTTGGTTAAAAAAAAAAAAAAATCTGTGCACTGAAATAAAAGTCTTCAAACAGTTTATATTTTAAGGTTGTTTCAACAGCAAGACCAGAATTTTTCGGTGCCTGTGCGTTTTGAAACAGGTTGTTAACTGGCGCCCTGAGAACAGCGTTGGCCTGCACGCATGTTTTGTTTGGCCTGCGTAAGGTTCCTGAAAAAAAATTGGAACTAGTTGCCAGCATTTAGAAATAAGGCGATTTTACATTTTAAACAACCACCACCCTGCATTGCTGGCCCTCTTGGGAAACCGTGAAGGTCTGTGCCGACAGTGGGCTCCCGCGGCTTCAGGGCAACCCAGCAGCGAGGGCCGACTGCCCACCAGCCTGCCGTCCTCTGAGTTTCCCGGGACCAGCTTCCGCAGTGGGTCCGCTGACCAGGCGGGCCCTCCCCGCGCGGGAGTTGGCACCCGCTGTGTTAGGAGGTTGGGGTGAGGCCGTGCAAAGCATGCTTAGGGTGGGAAGGAGAGCAGTGAGGGGCTGGCCGGTGGTGGTGGTGGTTGTGTCCCTTGAACTGCCTGCTGGCCCCCGGTCGTGATGTGGTGAGTGGAAGCGCAGCAGGTGCTGTTCCCCCGAGAACGGGCGTCAGCTGGGGTGTCGGGGCGTGATCAGCTCTCCCGATGGCACTCTCCCTCTGCTCGTTTGCTGAGCTGACGGACGAGGGGTCGTCACCTCTGAGAGTAACGCAGCTGTAACATCTTCATGGCGTTTGAAGCAGGGAAGTAGGCCCTGGGTCAGCGTTGCGTCATCTTCGAGCTCTTAGAGGATTTGTCCTGGGGGACATTTGTCCCTGGTCACATACCTGCCACTTAGTCACTGGTGGAGTAGGGACTGGAGCCTGGGACTCCCAACTGGTCCAGTGTCCACGTTTTCCAGTCTAGCGCTGTGGTCGTGGGATGCGATTTGTAGTCAGACCTGGGTTCAAATCCAAGCTCTGCCCCTGACTTGCTGAGTGACTTCAAGCAAGTGTCAGAAACCTCTCTGTGCCTCATTTTCCTTGTTATGAAAAGGGGAGAATAATGATACTTTATGTTGTAATGGGATTAAATTCAATATTGGATTTAAAGAATGTAAAACAGTGCCTGCTCATCGTAAACATAAACAATGCATGATATTTAAAAAATAATACTTATGAACTGTGTGTTACCCTGGTTGACTTAGCTAAAACCAGCATGTCAGTGACACAAAACTATTACATAATTAGTATTTTTCCCTCTTAGAATGTAGAAAGAGCTTAAGGATAGTTTTCTTTCACATATTTAAAAATAGTCTCTAGCAACTTGGCTTGATAATGTCTTTTTATTCACAAATTTTCCAGTAACAAACCAGTGCATTCAAAAGCATGCCACTCAGCGTCCTCCCCAGAATGCAGAGAAACAACTGGGTGTCGTCAGAGTATTTTAAGTCCTCTCCAAAGACTCCACGGGGCCAGATCTGTGCAGCTCACCTCACCTGGAGGTGACGGTCAGTACCTGCAGGTGAAGTGAAGGGCAGGACCCGGAGGTGACAGCCTGGGGGGGAGCCAAGTGCAGAGCTGCCCCCGGGTCAGGGGGATGGAAAGGGGGCAGACTGTGGAGTCCAAGTTGGAGTGTGTCCCACCTGCAGTCGGAGCACTTGGTGGGAGAGCCTGCGGGCGTTTGGCCTGGAGCTGGAACAGATGAGGAGGGCTAGAGGTAGAGACGCGATTGAAGGTCCGGTGAGTCACTGTGGAGGACTGGCCGCCCAGGCCCTTGCTGGACGGAGGCCCTGAGTCAGATGAAGGCGTGGTTGAGAGATTACCTGTGCAGATGCGGACGAGGGCCCGAGCAGAGCCCTGGACACGGAGGTGGAGGCCAGGGCAAGAGCCAAGGCCTGTGCTGGTGGTGGAGCAGGTGAGTAGGTGGGAGGGGTGAGGAGGGAGAGGAGTCAGGGGTGGCTCCTCTCTGGGGGTGGGTGCCACGCAGGGGCCGGGGTGTGCTAGAGCCAGTGTGGAAGGGAAAGTGAGCTTAAGTTTGCACATGCGGAGTTTCTGAGGAATCTCTGAGAGATGTAAGTGGATATGTTGTATGTCAAACATTGAGTCGTTCCCAAAGGACCTCGTCCCACTGGGACGAACTTGGGAAGAAAGGCAGGACGCTGCCCAGCAGATGGTTAGTCTGTAACTGGGAGGGGCCGGTGCAGGCAGCACCGACTCAGAGGTCATCAGGTACAAGCGGGGGTGAGGAGGCAACGCTGTCAGGGCGGGAATGTGGGGTGAGGAAGCCGTGGGCGAGGGAGGGCCTCCCGATGGCCTCTCAGGCCAGCGGGGGAAGGCATGGCTCATTCCACGGATGGCGTTGGGGTGCGTGGTAGCCGTTCGGCGGGGAGAGGAGGGATGAGTCCCTGACTCATCCTGTCCACCAAGAGTAATTTCATGGAGATTAAAGCTGACCATATCAGGGCCTTAAGCGTACTTGAAGACAGTGTAGGTGACGATTTATAATCTTGGAATGGGAGAGGAATTTGGGTCAGAAACCATAAAGGACGGAATTGAGAAACTGACTCAATGAAAGTCAAATACGAACTCAGTGGGAAATATCGTTGCAGTGTCTATGACGACAGAGTCAGTGTGATGAGCCTTAGGGTGTTCCCTTCCTGCCCAGCAGGGAGGAAAAGAGGACCACCTATTGGAAAACAACAGAGAAAAGGCAGAATAAGCAGTTTATAAACACAGCATTGCAGACCGCCAGTAAACAGGTGAAAGGGTGTTTTGCCCACACAGTCAAGGGTGTGCTGCTGGCCTGACAGTTGGAAGAGATTAACATTTAGGAAAAAAGATGCCCCTTGGCCTTGGAGAGAGTGTGGGGAAGCAGACCCCGGAAATGTTGCTGTCCCGGTTCTCTTTGAAGGTTAGCTTTTGTCACGCTTTCTGCATTTAAAAAGTCGCCGGTTAACTTGGAACAAGAAGGAATGTTCTTCAGGTGGTTTCTTCCGCCGTGGCGATAGAGGGTTCCGCGTTGTGGCAGAGGCGGGAACAGACAGGGGAGCTGCTGCAGCTGTCCCCACTGCAGAGTGTGTGTGTGCGTGCATGTGTGTGCATGCGTGTGTGTGAGTGGTGGAGGGGACCCCCGGTGGCCATGGGAAGGGCTTGCCAGGCCGACCTGGACGGAGCCTGCAGGGGGAGCAGCGGGAGCCTGGGGAGGACGGTCAGCCCTGGAGCAGTGGCTCACTTGCGTGTGGATGGTGACGCTGACCGTGGACAGGCTCTCGAGTGGCCACGCAAGGCCTCCCTGGAGTGAACACGACAGAACCGACGGAAGGGTCCTCAGAAACAAACACTCCGTGTGGCAGGGCGTGGACCGCTCCCTGGAGATGCAGGGAAGTGTGAAGGTGACGAGAAGGCTCTGTTCGAACTGCAGACCAAGAAACAGCTGGGTTCCTCTGGGGAAGCAAGCGGTGCACTACAGAACCCACAAAGGCGTGTTCTCACCACAGGGCGGGAGCTCAGGGTCGGTTTTCTGCCTGCCCGCCCCCCGCAAGCAGCACACACACCCAGGCTGATCCGAGCTCAGCGCCCCCCGGTGTCCATTCCTGTCTGCGTGCCCCTGCCCCGCCCCAGGTCAAAAGAAATGACTAGCAGTTCCTTCTGTGAAGTGGTCAGGTCCAAACGCCTTAGTAAGTATTTATGACCTGGCACATTAATAGCAGTTAAAAAAATAACGCGTATCAACTTAAGGGAAACAGCCACACGTGTGAACCCTTTGGGGCTGTCGTACCTCCCCAGACTTTGGAAACTGGACGCTGCCACCCTCGTTGCCATTTCCACACTGAGTTTTGGATGTGCTTGTGTTTGTCACAGCGACCAACAAATACCCTTTCCCTGCCCGTCACTAAGACGCGACGTCATTCAAGGGCCCCTAGCGGCCCCAGCTCCGAAATGGAGCTGTCCTGAGCTCAAGGTTCTGACAGTGTGGAGCACAGACCACTTGCTTTGCTTTGAAGAATTAAAATCATAATGTAAATACTCAGTTTGTTTGCTTCTTCGCCCTGGGGCTCCTCAGTGCAGGGTTTGGGAGCCACAGCCCCGACTTAGGTTCCCCTGTTCACAGTACTTGGGTTAGTGCGAAGCCTAACAATCAGAGCACAGAGCCCGACGTAAATGTGTTTATGTCTTGCTATTCCATCTAGCCACCAGCCAGTTTTCCATGTCTGCTCAGTGCCAGGTGCTGTGCCTGGATATCGGGACGGGGGCGGGGGCTAACAGTGACCTCTTCCCAAGAAGTTACAAGCTGTTGGAGGAAGGACAAGCTGGGAAGTGATGCCTTTGGGCAGGGCCAGCACACAGCCAGGGCTGCAGCCTTTGTGGAACCTCCTCAGCCCTGGGCCGTGCTTGACAATGGGCAGGACTCTGGTGCAGTAAAACTGTTTACAGAAGCAGCACAGGTGGGTGGAATTTGTCTCCTGGGTCCTAGTTTGTGCAGCCCTGCGCCGGGGGTGTGGTTGAAGCAGAGGGAGCCTCCTCAGGGAATCCCAGGAGGGGCTGCAAAGGGGCAGCGAGCTCTTCCACCTCCTGCCTGGAGGGGGTTCCCAGGTGACCTGAGGAGGGTGGCAGAAAGCTGTAGGGAGGGAATTGCTGTCAGAAGGGAAGCGAGTGCAAACACAGAGTCACGAAGGACTCCAGCAGCTCGGAGAACAGTGCCTGTTTTAATGTGACCTGGAGTAAGATCGGGGGGAGCCCAGGAGGCTTCTCCCCTGGGTTCAAACTCCAGCTTCAGGGATTGTTTTTCTCATGGTTTTGTTTTCTGCCTCATTTTTGGGGTGAATCACATCTTCTAGTTGCTTCCAGAGAACGGGTGCCTGGCCGGTTGCTGCCACCCTCCGAGACTCGGTTTGCTGCCCGAGTGACTCGTTACCTGCCCTGCCCTCTAGGCGTGGGCACGGGCCTTCTGCCGATGCAGCAAGAGACGCGTTCCTCCTCTTGAGAATTAGCTCCTGGAATTCTGCAACGATGTGTTCTCCGAGAAGAAGACTTGGGTGGGAAAAAAGCAAGTTCTGACAATGTTGCGAATCGGAAGGGAACAGAGACAGGTTTCACATGTGTGTGTGTTCGTTTGTGTTTCTGGAAATACGTTGGAAGACTCTGTTTGTATACTGCTTTGGTCTCAGATAAGTCCATGAGGAAGTTCTGCAGGGGAGAGAAACCCGGTCTACACGAGCATCCTATGTGTTACCTAAATGCCTTGCTCAGAGTTTTCTCTGTAAACGTCAGGACCAAGAAAGGCTGCTTTGTCAGCTGCCGGTTTCCAGTTAAGCAGGCATCGGCGACTCTGCCTTTGATTCTTCACCTGCTGCTCACTGACCACCTCAGAGGTGTCCCTGGTTAGCGGCTCCTGCTGGCACAGACCTCTGCCTGCCGCCCGCCAGCAGGAGTGGGTACGCAGCTCACCGTTGGGAAGCTTCCGCAGGGCGTCTCCGCTGCACTGCTGGAGGCTGGAGCCGGAGGATTCAGTGATTGGCCCTCAGCCCCACCCTTAATCGGTACTGGAGCCAGGGTGACCCTGTGGGTCCACAGCGCCTGGCCCGGAGCTGGGCCTCGGCCGCCCCGCCCCCACCCTGCCACGACGTCAGGGGGCACACTTCTCTTTTCCGGAACAACTGTCAGCTTGTAGTGAGGGACTGGCTGCCTCCCTTCAAGATGATGGTTAGCCAGCCGTCGAATACGGCTTGTGATTATTTTCATCTCCTTCGTTCAGTTATTCCTTTACACGCCATGGAACTCTGTCACTTTAGCAACGGGCATTTTAGACATTCCAGGAGCGCATCTCCCCTGTGATACAAGTACTTCCCACGGCCCGGAATCACCTGGAAGGTTGCTCCTCCAGAAAACAGTCGAGCACTGTGGCAGTGCTCGCGTGGGGCCCTGTGTACGTCTTGGTCCTGCTGACCTCAGCTGTTCTAGGGCTCACGGCCTCGGTTCCTGACAGCCCTCAGCACCGCCGAGGAAGGCTTGCCCTCTCCTTTCTCTCCGGTTCTCTTACTGGGCTCCGGTGGTCACTTAGATGTTGGGTTTCCTTTCTTCGCTCAAGCCCCTGTTCCTCATTTCTCCTGTGACATTTTCCGTTCTTGTCTTTCATTGTTTTCTGAAAGATTGCTCAACATTTTTATCTGTCTTTGCAAAAAGTTACTATCAAGCCGTGCATTTAACTTGTAGGAGCTAATTTTGTTTCTGACCCTTTGTCCTTCCGCCTTCGTGGTTGGGCTGTGCGGTCGCTGTTCAGAGGGGCTCGTCTGCCTGTTGCCTTTCTCCTTTTAGTTCTCCTGTTTTCCACACGCTCCCTAGTTCCTCGGGGGGGCGATTTCTGTTTTCCTGTTGGTTGTCATTTCTCTGTAATGCCGTAGGCATCGTATGGGCAGGGGTGGGCAGGAGTTGGTTTATAGCTGTGAATGTGCAAAACAACTCGCAACTCTTCTTGTATTGTTATTTATGCACTGATTGTTGTAGTGTTTCTTTGTATCATTTGTCCACTTTGTAAGCTGCCTTTGCCCACCGCTGCACGTTTTGTGATCCTTGGTTGTCTGTTCCAACAGCAAAACAAGCCGACATCAGGTCGGAGCAGCGGTGGTCAGTACGGGAAGGCCACATCGGCGGGCGGGCCTTGTTCAGCGAGGGCAGGTGGCAGCGGCTGCTGTGCGGCCCCTCAGTGCCAGGTGTGCCTGGCGGCCCCTGCACCTGGGACTGTGTCGGCTGCTCCAGGTGCCTCGACTGTTCTTCGTGTCTGTAGGGAGAACGCCTTTGCGGGGCTGGGAGTAGGAACGTAGCAAAGTCACCTTCTGTAAGCAGACCTTCGAATCCTTCAGTTTCAGCCCACAAGTCACTGCTGCCTTCTTCCCTTCTTCGTGCGCCCTGAGGGGTTAAATGGCACCCTCCCCACCATCGCTGCTCTCCCACCAAGTCTGCCAGCTGTCCTTGCTCTTTACGGGGTCTTCCTGCACCTCCCACCACACACAGAGCACACAGCACTTCTGTGCGCTCGGCCTTCTTCCAGGCGCTTCACAAGTATTTGCTCCTTTAATCTCCACAAGAAACCTATGTATCGTGCCCACTGCACAGATGAGAAAACCAGGTCACAGAGAGGTCAAGGTCACACAGCAGGGGGCAGAGCTGGAGTTCAGACCCCAGCTGTGTGTCAGTTAGCCCACCGTCCTGCCTGCTCTGCATCGGCAAGACCCTCCCTCTCTGCAGCGGACGGAGCCTGAGCCTCATCGCCTCACACCGCCTCTGCCGCTCTCCCTGGCCGGCGGCTCCCCTGCCTCCGCCCTGCCCCCCCCCGCCAGAGAGTCTGTCCTCCACGCAGCAGCTGGAGAAGCCGTCCCGAAGTGCATGGCAGATCATGGATTGCCTGATTAAAACCCTCCGGCGGCTCCTCACCTCAACCCTGTTACCCTCCGCAGCCTCCCCCGAGGCCCCGAGGCCCCTGTGGGCTGACCAGCCCGAGTCTCTGACGTGTCTCCCTCCTCTCCCCAGAGGCTGCTCTTGTCTTGGGGTCTTTGCACTTGCTGCCACTGTTCTGTCCCCTCATCTCATCATGGTCCTCTCCTCATCAGTCAGATCTCAGCCCAGCGTCCACGCGCACACACGCACACGCGCACACAAGCATGCACACGCACGCACGGGCACGGACACTCGCACAGAGACTTCCGGTTTTCAGGCACATGTCAGGATCTCAATTTCTTATTGTTCAGGGCTGCGCCCCTCCGAACTCGTCTAAAGCAACGCGTTATAAGGGCAGGGACTTTGGTTGAGTGCTGTGCCCCCTGTGCCTGGAGGGGGAACTGGCACTTGACAGGCGGCCCCAGCCCCTCCCTGCCACCTGGAAGGCCTCCGCAGGGGTTCACTGTCCAGCAGAAATGCATGGCAGCACCTGTCTGCCAGGGCCCCTTTCCCAGCACGGTCGCTGTGACATTAAACTTCAGTCGTCGGTGCGTCATTATCGGTATTTTTGTCCCATCTGCAAACCCCCTCTATTATCCCAGTTTTTTGTACTTTAAACTATTTAAATGTATATGAAATAGAAACTTTATATCACAGAGTCCATGGAAAATTGACATTACTTGCCATGAACAAATGGCTGTCAAAGTCAATATATACTAATTAATTTAAAGTGTCACTACACGTATCACTTACAGTTGTCTGCCAAGAACTTCAGTTTTATGCACAGCTTTTCTATGTTCTACTAGCATTAGAGTGGAGAGCTGATACATATGTTCAGTCATAATCTTGAACTTGAAGCCTGCCGTTGGGAAATGGACCCTATAGTGGACCCTGAAGCAGCAGCTGGGTCCGAGTGCTGATGTCTCCCAAAGCCAGGTCAGCTTACGCCTGGCAGCTCCAAAGCCGCTGGTGTGCAGGACGTGTCCGCAGGTGTCCGGGTCCACCTTCAGCCTCAGTGCACACAGCACGAGGTGCGGGCTCGCGGGAGCTGGAGCAGCGTTTGAAATTCTTCTCCTCGTCTAGGACCGACCGCGCCGTACAGTGATGGACATTGCCGCGTGTCTCAGACGACCGTCCCGGACGGTGGCCGGTGAGAGCGTGAGGATGACGTCACCTTTCCGGTGGTTCTTATCCACACTCACTCTTCTCTGTTTGATGAATCAAGTAAACGGCCAGAGGAAGGGTAAGTGCATCGGTCCCAGAGAAGGAACGGCCGACCGCCCTGCTGTCCTGGGTCTGCATGGCCGCCTTCGGGGCTCGGGTGGCTGAAACCCACTTCTTTGCAAGCTTTTTTCAGTGTACCTTTGGTTTCTTTTTAAAGCAGCTCTCAAAAGATAGATCTGCATTCTTTTCCCATTAAAAAAAACTAAGGTATAATTTACATACACTAAAATCCACCCTTTTAGGATAAAGTTCTGTGGATTTTGACAGATGCCTACTGGTGTGCACCCACCAGCACAGCACAGGCACAGAACAGCCTCACCCCTCCCACCAGTATCCCCGCCCCTCCGTGGTCAGCCCCGCCCCCCTCCAGCCGCACTGTGAGCTGTTCTGGCTCAGCAGTGCTTTTCATAGTGCCCCATGGAGCCAGAATCAAATCTCTCTCTTCAATGTTATTTGTTTTCATCCTATTTAACTATGTTAAGAATGTTTGCGTAGATGTTACCTAGCTTATTTCTGCAAAACATTTGCCGTCTGCCCCGGGTTTAGTTTTTACATCATTTCCATAATTAAACCCATCTTCTCATTCCCCCAAGATCACCATTAAATAACTTTATTATAATTACTGGTAACTTCTAATCTGAGTGCTTCTAATGTCTTTGTTTTGTTTTACACAAATAGCTTTATCATTTGTTGCTATAGTATATATAGTGCCAACTCTGGAAAAATTAGAGAAAAAGACTTTTTAAGAGACATTTGTATAGAACAGTGATTTTCAACCAGTATGCCGTGAGACTTTTAAAACATGCAATTCCTGACTAGTCAGGGGCACTGACCTCTTTTCCCTTAGATTGCCAAATAAAAAAATGGCAACAGCCAACACAACAGTAGCTGTCCTTGCGAATGAATCAAAGTTATACCTATTTTTGATACATGGGCGAAACATAATGTATTTTTTGGTGTGCTGCAGAAGTTTAGTAATTAGTTGATGGGAGCCATGAGGTGAAAACGGTTGGAAACTGCTGAGATAGCCTGAGATAGAACACGTCTGTTACACTGTAATTGCTTTTTCCCTCCTTCCGCTTTCCCTTCCCCCCTTCCCTTCTCCCATATCACCTTCTTTCTCCTCACTTTCCTTTGAGAGTGACGGTTCTCCACTGTGTGGTGTGTGCCTGTTCCATGATGTGCTGTCATTTTATAGACATGAGTAAGTACTGTTAGATCGTCATCATCTAAATTATTTGTTACTTTTCAGTTGTTCGGACCCCCATGAAATATGTCCTTCTCAGATACTTGCCTGAGCTCATTACTGTATAAATTTAATACGCGTCCTAAAAGTCTGAAGGTCGGTTGCGGGATTCCATGTAGGCAGTCGTTGGGAGCCAGCAGTGGTCGGGCGTGTCGAGAGCCGTGTTTGCGGGCCTGGGAAAGACGACATTTTTACCTAGAGTTATTTATGCTCCTTGCGCATTTTTGTGTTCGTTTGGTTTTTGTTTGTTTGTTTTGTTTGTTTTTTGCAAACGAGGCTCTTGGAGGTGAAAATTCTCCCAGGCCCCGGCTTGGTCCGGTCACTGAATCAACACAGGAGCTTCCTCTATTTCTCTTAGTTGCCTGGAAGTGGGGTTTTTGATAGAAGCCTAACCCCTAAGTGGTTTAGCGGTTGGCCCACTTTATCAGGTTACTGTTGAGCTTTTTTAAGCCATAGCTACAAAAAGAAATAGAAAACCAGTCACCCTCTGTGACTGTAGGTTCATCTCAGCCTCACAAAGAACCTGGCCCCTCTGCAGCCGCCGATGCTTGTACTTAAGACTGAAAACAGTTTAACTTACTGACTGCTTACCGTGCAGTTGCATGACTAAGCAGGGTGTGTGTGTGGCTTCTCCTGCTCCAGGGGCTCCTCCTCGTGACTTGAAGTGCACAACCAATACTCTGCGAGTGTGGGACTGCTCTTGGAAGGCGCCCTCCGGAGTGGGCCGTGGTGCTCTGTATGAAGTTTGCATTGAAAACAGGTAATGGAAACACTTTGATTAATCTGCAGCTACCACCTAAAAATATTTGTTCTCTTTAATTCCAGAGCGTGAAAATTCTGCAAGTTTTTAAATGAAATTTGAAATCTTAGCTCTCTTTTCCTAACAATTCTGCATCTTTCATCAGTCAAGATGGCAATGAGCCTTTCTCCTGGCCAAAACATCGATTCTTTTATTCTGTGAATAGGGAGTCGGCGCCACACCTCCACGGTGCCGTGGGTTCTGCTGTGTCCACCCGTATCCGTTAGGTTGACGTTTTGCCTGGGCCTGGCAGCAAATGTCAGTCATAGCGGCTTAACAGATAGTCATTTGCTCGCGTGTGCGAAGCCTGGAGTAGGAGTTCAAGGCCGACCGGGTTGTGTGTGGCCACAAGAGACCCGGACCCTCTGTTCACGCTGCTCTCCTGTCTTCGGCGTGTGATTTCGCGGTTCAAGATGAGGCTTTGAGGGGCAGTTCTCATGTATATACGTTCCAGAAAGCGGGAAGGAAAAACGCTTCTCTCCAAGGAGACTTGTAAGAAGAGAACCTCTGCTTGCCTCTCCTCGGCAGACCTTAGGCAGACGGCTGAGCCTGGCTGCGTGGAGGCTGGGCCACGCTTGCTCCTGGCAGACGGCCAGGGGCCCAGGCAGATGAACGCTGCATTCATGTTAGTAAGGAAAAGGGGGAAGTGGACATTTGGAGGCAAGTGGCAGGCGCTGACAGACCGCCGTGCCCTCTCAGGTAACGACGGCATGGGCTGGACGCTCTGAAGTCCGGAGCCGAGGCCCTTGGGTTGCCCTGACCCAGAACAGTCCCCCTGCTTTCCCGGAGCCCCGAGGGCGCGGCACTGTCCGAACAGGATCCGCACAGCCTCTCCCAGGCCAGGACCGGCTTGCCGATGAGTTCTGGGTGCTACTGTACATTGACCTGACTGTGTATTGCAGTGCCCTCGGATATGTTCTCCGTCAGCGCTCATTTGCAGACTGTTGTTCTCATCCCTGGGGTCATTTAGCAGTGTGGATGAGTGTAGTTTGCAGAACAGCTCTCAGTTGTTCTTCTTTTATTTCCTTTCTGCACCTGTTTGTGTTGTCCTGGGTCAGCTGGCATCCCTGCCCTGGTCTCTTCCTCAGGGCCTCAAGGCCTCAGGGCCCCAGGCCCAGGGGCCTGGGCAGAGGGAGCCCCGCCTGGAGTGCTTTTACAGCTTCCTTCCCAGGCTGACAGCTGTGACTTTCACTCAGAGCTCCCTGCAAATGAAGGTCCGTCGCCATGCCTCGCTCCAGAGGAGCAGGAAGTGCAGCCCTACTGTGAGTCCCGATGGGGAAAACCTCCGAAACGGGGTACAGAGTGCCGCAGGCCATACCGAGAAGTTCGTGCTGCTGCCCAGGAGTTCGAAGTGGGCAAATCCGACCACACTTTGGTTCGGTGCTTGAGGGCCCAGGGTGCGTGGGCCGAGGAGTGCAGCGGGCAGCTCCGAGGCGCTTCTTGGAGGAAGAGTGCTTCCGTTTTCTCAGCAGGAAAAGGACCTTCCAGGCTGAAAGAACACAGGGCAGGAACGAGCGGAATGGCGCAGTGTAGGGAATTCAGGTGGCCTCGATGCCGGAGGGGAAGGCCCTAGGGGGCGCTGCAGACCCGAGGCAAGAGGGTTCTTGGCTCCGCACAGGAAAGACAGCCGACTCGCCGGACCGGAGGTGGGGGCGAGAGCGCTTGTTAGTGAGGCAGTGGGACAGAGCGGGTCACGCCCCAGACAGAGCAGCCCGTTCTCCTTACAGGTGAGACACAGGGACCCCAGCGGCTCTGGAGGCCGAGCTTGTATCTGCCGCTTCTGTGGAAAATCGCCAGTTGGGGGGAAGTGGGAGAAAAGTGCTGGGGTTCACTCTGACCCTTACGAGGTGTGCTTTGTGGTCGGTTCTTCTCGTGTGGTGTGAGTAAGCATTTGTGGTATGCGCACCCTTTTGATAGCACTCTGATCTCAGGCTCTGAGTCTGACTCGGCTTCACTTCCATCCGTGTGTTTGGTCCTCATGCCTCTTCCCCACAGAAGTTCTGTGTTGCTGACACCAAAAGAACCCTCGCCCTTTGAGCTGCGAGGAGGTGAGCGAGCCTTTCCCGTCCTCAGCCCTGAGTGAGCGCTGTGAACAGGCCCCTGGTAGGTGCTGGCGTGGGCCAGGAATGCAGGAGCCGCCAGGAGGCCCTTGGCTTGAATTAAAATTTGGGGGGAAGTCCTGGCTAGTGTCGCTCAGGTGGTTGGAGTGTCATCCCGTGACTGAAGGTTTAAAGGTTCGATTCCTGGCCAGGGCGCATGCCTCGGCTGTGGGTTCGATCCCCAGCCTGGGCGCGTGGGGTCCCTGGTGCAGGCACGTGCAGGAGGCGATTGGTCAGGGCTTCTCTCCTGTCCTCGGCGTTTCTCTCCCCGCTCCCTCCCTCTCTCTGTGGAGGCAATAACAATGTGCCCTCGGGTGAGGATGAAAGAAAAAAAAAATTACGGGAAGTTAGAAGTGGACGTGAGTAACGGTAAAGCGAATGCACGTGTTTCCCGAGGACCCAAAGGGCCGTGGAACCGCAGAGGCCACAGCCGCTTTTTGTCGGCGAGGTAGTGGGTGGGGAGCTGGGAGCCCCTGAAAGCCATCGACCAGGAAGGTTTGTGCAGTGGACCAGGAGCCCGGAGAGAGGAGCCGGCCCGTTGGGAGGGTGTTTTTAGGGGCATCGAGTAGCCAGTTCCCTTCCGGCAGCCAGTCTCTGTTAGATGTGCGGGGCGTCTGGGCAGGTGGGTGAGGGCAGCCGGAGGTGAGGCCGCGCAGGGCACTTGGGAGCGGTCCCGGAGAGCGCGCTGCAGCCCTGATTCTAGAAGCAGTCGGCGGTGCGTGCTCATGCAGCATTCTCACGCAGCCTGGTGGTTTTCCCTTCCCACCCACAGTGGTGCACGCACCATTGACCTCTCTTTTTCCAGTCTTCAGACACAGTGTAACCTGTCGTGGTTTTGTGCCCAAAAGAGCATACAGTATTTCCCAGTGCATTTTGTGTTAAGTTTTAATGGAAATTATACTGCTAACTTTATCTGCCGATTGAAACGTGGTTTCTTATATTGCAGGTCCCCTCCGTGTTATCGACTGGGGAGAACAAACACTAAAATCCCATCTCTTTCACCTGGTGATCACGAAATAACGATAAACCCACTGCTGCATGATTTTGGAAGTTCTATTAGTAAATTCATACTAAGTGAAAAAAATGTTTGTAAGTATTTGAAAAGAAAATGGACTTGGAAATAACTCACAACAGTGCCTTTGCTGGTTTTGTGGTGCTTCACGATGGGCAGAAATCGGCCGTTCTTCTGACGCGCGGCGGGGATAGGAGCGCTCTCGCTCCCCCAGCGGCCCTCCCGTGTTTGGCGGAGCCCAGCGGTGACGCAGGAGGACGCGCACGGCCCTCCAGGCCAGCGGCTGTCGCCTGGCACGCAGAACGTGGCGGCAGTCCACCCAGCAACAGCCGTCAGTGTGAATGAGTCAAAACCATACCCAGTTTTTGTCAGATTGGCAAAAGTTATATTTTTTGGTGCGCCACAGAATTTCAGTAGTTAGTTGACATGTGCCACAAGATGAGAAAGGTTGAAAATCGCTGTTTGAGTCGATTGAAATAGACGTCACTGAATTCTGGATCCTTCCCTCAGTTGGATGCTTTCTCCTCGGTCCCTTTGCCTCCTGGGCCCCTGCGCAGCTTTCAGAGTTTCTCAGGTGCTCCCCATGCTGGGCGGTAGCCTCTGAGCACCCCTCTCGGAGGAGACCCGGTCCCTCTCCTCTCAGGCAGCCTGCACTTCTCCCCTGCGGCACGTCTCACAGTTGCATTAATAATCCATCATGTAATGGGGGGGTCACTGTGCGTCTCTTTCACAAGCAGGTAGGCTCTGTCAGGCAGGGACTGTGCCCCCACACCCGGCCCCTAGCCTGTGCCTTGCACACAGCAGGCATCTTTTATCAGCGTGTTGAGCGAATGGCCCCGTATGCAGGCTGCACACTGAGGGGAAGCTTGAACAGCCCAGGCCCACGGGGAGGGGGACTTGGCTCTGCACGGAGACCTTAAACACCCCAGGAGTCTCGACGCTCAATGGTGGGGTAAATGGCTTGGGGGGCTCCTGACCACTGTTACGGAATTGGCATCATCATAATATTACGATGAGCCCTGCGAGGGTGACTGACTTTGCAGCAAAGGGAAGAAAATAAAATGACCTTGGCCACCTGTCCAGTTTTGCGGAGGGATGCACGTTCGGAGAGGTCTGTGTCTGAGATAGTTTGAAAGGGTGATAATAACAAACAAGCACACTCCCCGGGAGCTGTGCGGGGGGGTGGTTTTGTGCGGGTCAGCGTGGCCGCCCCAGTGCCCACGGAGGAATACCGTGAACGCTTCGGTGTGTTTTCTGTGTGTAGAATGTAAACAGTGAGCCTCATCTGCTTCACAGAAGACGCAGGTAGATTTTCCAGTCGTTATCTAAGCCGGAGCTGCAGGGCATCCCATCGAACGGAGGCACCAGAATCGCTTTTAGGTGATTGGTTATTGACATGGAGATTTTCATTTCCAGTTTTTCAGCATTATCACCGATGCTTTCATGGACACCCTCTGCACACGCATGTTTCTGAATCCGTGTGATGTTTTCCTGAGGCTAAATCTCTAGAATTAGGAATGCTGCATTAAAGAAAATCCCGCTTTTTGTGACTTTTAATATCCGTTGCCAGTTCTCCCAAAATTCCAGATCTCTCAGCATCCTCACAGCCGTCGTCTCGGAGAGTGCCTGTCCTTCCCTGTCCTTGCCAGGACTAGGGGGAGCCAGGCTTGGTTTTGCATTTCAGTCCCACAGCCCCTGACTTACAGCACTGCTGTCTTCGCATTTCCGTGATTATTCACTTTGAAATTACCAGTCATTTTTACGTTTTTCTGAACAATTTGTGTCCTTCGTACATTTTCTCATGCTAAAATTATTGTGTTTATTAATTCTGTCATATTTGCTACAAATATTTGTCCAAGTTTAAAATTTTAACTTTGTGGTATTTTTTTCACACCACAGGTTTTCATTTTTATATAGTTTCTTGCTGTTTTTCTTCATGCATTTTTAGTTTCGTTTTCATGCATGATTTAAGTCTTTTATTCACATGGAATTATTTTGTAGTATGGCATGAGGAATGTAACTTAATTTTATTCTAGATTAAAAAAAAAAAAAATTCCCCAGAAGCCTGTCAGAGAGCCTGCCTGGTTCTTCTGCAAGTGTTCAGAAGGTTCTGTCTGGGAAGCTACTTGGAGAAGACATTCATAGATAGAATTAGAAAGGCAAATCAAGAGATATCCTAGCTGACTTATTTAATAGTTTATTGGCACGTTATGTAATTGGTAGCATTTTTTATCAATGGCTTGATTGTGATCTCAGTACGAGATTAACAGCATCCCAATACCCAGATGTTACTACTACTAAGACAGCATGGATCAAATTGAAAAGCGGTTGAGGTGAATATAAGCGCTGGCGGTGGGTGCATCCGCAAATCGCTGGGCACCTGCTGTGTCAGGGGAAGCCGTGGAACGAGAGGTGGCTGTGCAGCGGAGGGCCTGGGGTCTTCGGCAGTGTGCCGCTAAATTTGAGAAACTAAGTTTTCTCCAGATCTTAAGATGCTTTCAAAAGTGCACATGCAAAAAAGCAGACAAGTTATTCAACATGAATACATACACGGAGTAAGTTTCTAGTTGACAAGGGCAGGCACGAACGTGGTCTTTCTAAGAGCACTAATGTCTGGGGTTCTTACCGTCTGAAACTTTGGATGCGTCCGAGGCAGAACACCTGCTCCGTGGATCCTGTGAAAGCGCTCGGAAGGCTCCCGCCTCTGATGTTCTAAGGCAGAAAGAACGTGGAGGGGTGAGGGAAGAGATGCTCTAGCTTTAGAAAAATGAACAAACGAGGTTGATGGAATTTTTTTCATGGCTGAAAAGGTCCCAGTTTCTAGAAAGCAAGTTAACATTGCTCTCAAGTGTCTGTTTTAACTGGAAAGAAACAGAGATGGCAGTTTCTGGGGGCGCAGGGGAACTTCCTACACATTCAGTAGAGGAAGAAGGGAAGAAAGTGTGTGTGTGTGTGTGTGTGTGTGTGTGTGCATGCACGCGCGCGTGCTCCTCCTGTTCATAATGACCGCCTTTAGCGTGCAGTCCTGGGTATGGCTTGGGTTCCGAAGAGTAGCCCCCTGCTTTTTAGATAAAATGTAAACCGTGGACTTTCCAGGGAGGAAAGCCTTTTAATGAATGAATGTTGCCTTAGTAAAATACTCCCATGTTTCATAATTTTGAAGTTACTACGTCTTGATAACTTGAAACGTTGGAGAGAACCACATTCTTGGAAGCCTCTGCTCTGTGTGGCCACAGTGGCACCTTGAACTTCCACTCCCTTGGCCCGAAAACAGCTCCTGTCTCCTCGTGCGCTCCGCTTTTAGAAGCGGTGTTGCCCATGACGTTTCTCCAGGGACAGAGCCGCCACAGCCCTTGTCCGCTGAGGAACGTGATTGTGCCGTGTGCCTGTCCTGTCTCCTGTTCAGCCCTGAACACCCCACACAAACCCACCACGGAGCGCTGTGGTCAGCAGACGGTGGTGGAGTTCAGTAGGGGCTTATGTTTAAGTTCCGAGATTAATTCATTCTGCGGGTTTGTTCTGCCGTTTCTGTTGTTGAGCACGTGCTGCTCCCCCTTGCCAGGACTTCATGTCCTTGGCCCCTGAGCTTCGTGGGGAAGCCCCCAGGGTGGGTCCGAGGCCTGAATGTGTGTCTGTGCGTTTCTCCGCTCCCCGTGGCTTCCTGTCGTGGGTGGCGGGGACATCCAAGGAAGAGCCCAGAGTTCTCTGGCCCTGACACCAGAAGCCCAGTTCGTAGAGGGGAGCAGGTCCCTACCTTCCGTGGTTCCCACCGATCCCCCCAAATCCAGTCCCTTGGCCCTTAGCCACGGGGAGACAAAGATTCTGAAGGCTCTCTTGCTTCTTCTGCTACTTTCTCTCCCCCTTCTGAGATGCAGCTGCAGAGCCCACCGCCTGCCACCTCCGCCATGTTCTTTCTCAAAGACTGACAGTCCCCTCGCCAGCGTCACCAGCCTTCTCTTCCGCGAACTCTGTTCCGTTTGCCCAGATGACAGCCCGTTTCTTTTGGTCTCAGCGGTCCTGGATTTTCTTTTCTTTCTTTTTTTCCCCTGCTTCTGTGCCCTTCCTTCTGGAGTGCGGTTTCTTCAACAGGTAACTGCCTACCCTAGGCCCCAGGCAGCTTTGGCTGGTTCACGCCTCCGAGTTCACGCTCGTTTCTTCCGCCAGGAGGGACTCGGCGGGCCCCTCCTGAACCTGTCCGCGGTCCGCACGCACATCTCCCTGACTCGCGGCCACCCAGAGCAGTGTCCTGCGTGTGTTCACGGTGCTCCCTGAGTCCTTTGGACTGTCTTGCTTTTCTGGGCTAGGAGCTTGAGGCGATCTTAGATGGTTGCCCTCCTTGTTGTTCTAACTAATCCTTTGTTTCTCTGACCTAGTCAGTTCTTTGAAATGCCCATCGGATAGCGTCCTGTCTTTCCCATAGAGGGGATCCTGAGCCAAGCCTCCTTGCTGTAGCCAGGCATGCCCGGTGGTCTCTGACGTGATCAGCTGATCTCTGTCTCAGTCCCCTGCAGACCGTGTCACACACCACTGCTCCCCTCGCCTTCCGGGGGGCACTTCTAGGTCCGCCCCTAACCCATCGGCTTCTTCCTTTTGGGTCTTCGTCTTTCCTTTGGTCTCGGTGCTATTTACTGATGCCTGTAGCCAGGAATAGCCCCTCATGTCCTCGTGTGAGGTAGGTCCCCCAGCACGCGGGGCTTTGACACTCTGAAATGACACGGGGAGGCTGCCGAGGAAACACACAGAAAGCTTTACCGAAGCAGCCTTTCCATGTCCCATGTAGGCCATTTTCTTGGGCCCAACCTTCGGCCACGCACAGCAAGTCCCCTTACTTCCCTCTGCTGCTGCCTCCGGCTGGGTCCCAGGCCAGGCGGCACCAGAGTGTTGCTGTCAGAAGGGCTGTGGGTTAGAGACAGCCAGCTGGTAACTACCTTTCTCAGGTTTGGCTGAGGAATGATTGGGGGGGTGCTTATACAAATAAATTCATATACTTGCTCTCTTAGTAATGGATTCAAGAGTTTGCCTGTAATTCTTGATTATTTTTTGATCGGGCAGTAATAGAGTTTAAGATGAATTGACTACTGGAATTGGCAATATGAAAAGTCATTACTTATTTTACTAAGTTGTATCTTCCCCCCCCTTTTAAGCCTTCATTCCAGACACTCCAGAGATCTTAAATTTGTCCGCTGACTTCCCAACTTCCACCTTACACCTGAAGTGGAATGACAAGGGTTCTGTTTTCCCACACCACTCAACTGTCATCTGGGAAATTAAAATTCTACGTAAAGAGAGCATGGAAGTCGTGAAATTAGTAAGTCTGGACAAAGTAGATTTTTTTCGATGACATTAAAGAAACCTGAGTATGTTTTAAAACGATTTTTAAGGTGGCGTTAGTGAACCTTTGGATTATTAAGGAAGTAGATCAGATATCTTTGCAGGGTTCATTAAGAACTATATGCTGTGACTCGGTAATCACTCAATGGTTAGAAGAAAGTGCAGCCATTATAAGAGGGGAAGGAAGGAATAAATGTGATTCTACTACTTGAACACAGTGAACGTTGTCTTTGTGTGTTCCAGCCTAGCCTGTTTTATATGCATGAAATAAAAGTGTACATATAACTTGGTCTGTTATTTATTATCTTTATCTAATAGAATAAATACAGAAAGAAATGTCTTGAAACATATTTAGCCATAGTAATTGTTGGTAAAATTTGTATAAATCTGTAAGTTTGAACATATTTTAATCCAATATAACATTCTTATATTTACTCATACATGCTTTTTTTCCCTCTTATTTTTTAAAATCCAAGTTTGAATGGTTTCCTTATGATCTGTATTTAGTTTGCTCTTAATCTAAGGGATAATAGTAGTGAAAAGTTTTGACAGCTGGTACATGCTAATTTTCCCTTTTATCCTTTTACTCTTTTCTTCCTTAATGGATTGGAAACAATGCTTTGTTGTAGATTGAAGAATTGGGAGATTACCTCATGATTTTACAATTTATTTGCCTAATTACACAGATAAAATAGTAAAGATAATAAATGGAATATTTCTTTTCGTAGTAGTGTCGTATTTTTTCCTTTTGACAACAACCCAAGTGTTACACTTTCGTAAGTACTGCGTTCCTCAAATGGTAACAGTCACAGCGGTTAGGTTAGCATGTATCTAATGCTTCCCGGTTCCCGGCACTGCTGTAAAAGCTCTGTACGTGTCAATTCTTTGCATCCACACAACAGGCCCGTGAGGGAGGCGCTGTTCGCATCACCCACCTTTTACAGGTGCAGCTGCAGAGTCACAGGAAGACATGGAGTGGTACAGCCACGACCTGAACCCAGGCCGCTGGGTTCCAGAGTCTGTGCTTTTTAACCACCACAGTTTATTTTATGCAGTAAGAATATATTTTTTCCATATAAGATGCCCTCCCTTTCTTCTCACCTATCCAAACTGAACCTACATTTCAAGACTCATGTAAAATCCTGCCCCTTACTTTAAAATAAGCCTATCCTAATTTCCTCAGTCTAGAATGCTTGCTCTTTTCTTGAATTTTAATGGCAATTCTTGCCTGCCAATCCAATTTACAGGTAGGTATGATATAGTGCTATATCGTTGTCCTAAAATTAGTACTTATTTAAAAAAAATTACATCAAGTAGCTTTGTGCTGTGGCTTAACATTTTGTGTTCTGCGTTCTGACCAGTAGGTTAGAAGGTACTTGCCTTAGGGTACCTTCTTGAAACCTTTCCTCATCTGGAAGGTGGGGTAATATTTGCTCTGGTTAATGATAATATGTTTATAAAGCTGCTAAACAATTACTAGCAGTCATTACTTCCTTGGTGGGGTAGATTTATTTTTTTAAACTAACTCAGGGATGCTAGAATAAGAGGGATTCTCTTTGAAGTATGAGTGAAATCCAACATGAGTGAATGGAAACATTATTCTAAAGTTCTATGACTAATTCATAAGAACGTGGCAAAGGCAAGGTAGTAATTCTGTACTTTTGGGAATATGATCTTTGAAGAAAAATCTTTGTGTGGAGAGAGAAAGCAGGAAGTAAGAAAAAAATAGAGAACAAATTCACTTTAAAAAGTGACATATAAGAGGGTGAATGGTCCAGGTTCATAAAAATGGGGCATTTTTATTTATAATTTTCCGTTATTAATATTCGTACTTGTTAGATTTGCTTATAATCAGTTGCTTTGTGATGGGTTATTAGCTATCATTGTATAATAGTTTAGAGTTCAAGAATACTGTACAGTAGCATTTTGCTAACGAGTTCCGTTCATAGTGTTTTCCTTGATCACCTGCAGCCACAGCAGCTGTGCGTTGCTCTGACCAGCACATGAATGACACCTGGGCGTTCGGGGCACCTCCTCTCCCCCCGTTTTCCTCTCCCTCTCTGTTTTGAGCCATGTTTTATGAACTTTGCAAATGGAAGACGAAAATTCAGTGCCCTGTCTCCTCCCACCTCGGGCACACACACTCGCATGTTTGCGTGCTTGCGCTCCCTGTCTCTCACACACGCTTCTTTAAAAACCTTTTCCCAATACTGTTTGCTGTAATTTTTGGAAGACCAGTATTTATTGTTTGTATTACAGTTATGTGAACACTATTTACAGCTCATCCAAGTAGTATATACTGTTCTCTCTCTCTCTTTTCCTTCCTTGCTTGCTTCCTTCCTTCCAATTTCTTGTAATGTTTTATATTTTTAGTTTAATTTATCTGCTTCCTTAATTCTAAGGCCTCTCCAGGTTGTGTAAATCCCCTATCAAAATGTTCGGACATACTAGTATTTTTATGAAGGATGTATTCGTGAACAAATCTCTCTGAGGGCCTTCCGACTTCTTTCCCACCCCTTTGCAAATGAGGGCTCGCGCACATCCGAACGATAGTTGTGCAGCCGAGTGTGGGGAATAGGTGAGGATTCTCGGAGCCAGAGGTGTCTCAGGACCTCCAGCGTCCTCAGCTCCTACCAGTCACCCCCGGGTGGGCAGATTCAAACCCAGGTACACCCATAACCCGTTCAAGACAAGCGCCTGTGCCTTTCAGCACATTTGTCAGGAAGCTGTGGTCCTGAGGTCTCCACAGTCATCCAGGGGACTCCTTCCACCCTTTTCTTTTGGCAGGTTCCCTTTTTCCTGAATTCCCTGTCTCCCTTTTATTTCTTCACTTTGGTAAAAGCATATATTCTAGTAGTTATTCGCTATTTATTATAGACTCTGCTATTTAGAATGGTAGCTTGCAGGTACATTTTTATTTTTTAAACTTTAAAAGACCATTGATTTCAACTACTGAGAAGATGTGGAACAACTGGAACTTTTATGCACTCCTGGCGGAAATGTAAAATGCTACTTGATGAATATACTGAGGCCTGACATTCTTAAAAATGTCTTTATCCTACACGCACCCATGCTTGCTAGTTTAGCTGGGTATAGAATTCTAAATTGTCTCAAGATTTTCAAGGCATTGTTCAAATTCTTCTTATCATGGATCTATCTTGATCTGTTGTGTGGGATGGACACTCATTTTGGGCCCCTTTTAGTCTGAAAAAACATGTCTCTCAGCTTGGGAAATTTTCTTACTTTATGTCTGAATTTCTCGTATTTGTTTTCTTTTTTTTTTCATAGAACCTCTGTTCTTTTAGAAATTGGGCCTTCTCTACTGGTCCTCTAACTGTTCTGTCATTCCTGCTCGCCATCTGTACTTTGCTTTATTTTCTGAGCAGTTTTTCCTAAGCTTTATCTTGCAGTCCTGCTGTTGAATTTTTATTAATATTTTTAATTTACAAGAAATCCCCTTTTGTTCTCTGTTCCTTTAAAAAATGTGTCCTGTTCTTGCAATCTCTTCTAATCTCTGAGGGTTATCAGTAATTTTTAAAAAATTTCTTTCTGTACATTCTGCTTCTTTAAAGTTGCTTTTTAAAAAAAAAATTTGATCTGTGATTTTTATATTAGAACTCTTTCTCCACTTTCTGGTCATCTTGGTTGCCGCACATTTAAGTGAGTGGCTCTTAAAATACAAGAAAAATCTAACAGGAACTTCTGTTTGCTAGATGAGGCTTGTTGACTGCGGCTCGTCAGAAGTACTTAAGATGGGATATCTAATTATCAATATTATTTTAGGAAAAATTTAATAATATTATTTTAGCTTTTATCTTGATGAGTTCATATGCCCCCAAAAAGTTTGTTTAGACTCCCCCCTGGTGAATATGAACTTGACCATCACTGCCCTGAGCTGAGTAGGGGAAGAAGAATGCACTGGTTACCAATCCCCCTATTTTTGGTGCCTTATCCCTTATTCTCAACTTCCCTGAGGTTCTTCATTCCAGAAGTGTGCTGTTTCACTTTTCTAGAGCATAAATCTCCATTCCACTGCCAAGGTCAGGAAGGGTCAGTGCTTTGGCAGCATAGAATGTGAAAGGAGATCTCCTCAGACAACTCTGGAGCCGTCTTGCTGCCTGGCACCTCACCTTCACGGTGCGTCTCCAGGGGAACCTGGTGCCGTCCCTCCCTGAGCCGGTGGCAGGCATTTCTGTGGCAGGGACCAGGCCGCGCTGGCTCTCCCGCCGGAGGCTTGGGATTCAGCGTCCGCAGGTCTTCCGAGTGAGTTCCCGTTATTCAGCTGCTCTCCAGCATCGCATTTGATCGGTGGTACTTCTTCTATTTTTTGCCCTTGTGCATTTATTTACACCTAAAAAAAAAATCTGTGTCCTCTTGTTTTAGATTTCAGGAAGTCAGAGAAAAAGAAATAATTTTTTTTTTCAAATCTGTTGTCTCTTTTAGTAGATCTTCAGTATTTGGTTAAAATCATCCACTTTTCATAACTGAGATTAATATTGTACATTATCATGATATGCTTATTTACAAATAAAATTTAAGCATATAACACATATACAATAAAAGCAAATTCTGTCTAAATCAGTAATTTATTTTGTTTTGAAATGCTGCTCCTCTATTTGACTTGAATTCCTGGATATACAAATCTATTATTTTTTCTCTGTGACAAATGGAGATCATTTTAACGAATGGTGTATTTCTTGTAAACTGTATTCAGTGTTTTGGAATATCCACATTTTTTATAATAACGCACAGGAGTGGGGTCTGATGTGGAAGTTAACATACACGAGACATGGTTATTGTTGCTATAATGCTATGGTGCCTTGTAGGCAGCTGAGATGGTTTTATACAAGGACAGCCCTTCACCCTGCTTCGCTGGTCGTTAGGTACAATCAAATGTGATGCCACTGCGGGGAGGTAGAATGCCGTCGTGTCTTGTCCCTGCTGCAGGTGACCCACAACACGACTCTGAACGGCGGAGACACTGTCCATCACTGGAGCTGGGCCTCCGACGTGCCCCTGGAGTGCGCCACGCACTCTGTGGGACTTCGATGCTACATCGACGACCCCCATTTCTCTGGCCGCAAAGAGTGGAGCGACTGGAGCCCCCTGAAGAACATTTCTTGTAAGCTTCTATTACTTAATGAATTTTTGTTTCAAGCGAATGAGATTCGCCTTGCCTCAGGGTGAGATTTAGTTTACGCTTTGAGTTCTTGGATCCCCATTTGTCTGCATGAGGGTCGCCTGCAGATCTTCCAAGTCCCCCATCCCAGTATTTTTTAAATTGATTCGTAGAGAGGGAGAGAAAAACATTGGCCTGTTCCACTTATGCGTACATCCATTGGTTGCTTCCTGCATGTGCTCTGACTGGAGACTGAACCGGCAACCCTGGTGTATCAGGACAGTGCTCTAGACACAGCCCATCCCAGCGTGTTTTCATTTAAAAAGTCTGAGATAGGCGTCAGGAATCTGTATTTTTAAAGAACTTCCTGAGTGATTGGATAAACATCCTGGTTTGAAAATCAATGCAGTAGACATCAGGAGCATCTAAAATTTCTGTGTAGCTGATAATGAGATCAAGTCCTTTTTTTAATTTATTTTTTTAAGGTTTTATTTATTTAATGTTAGAGAGAGGGGAAGGGAGGGAGAAGGAGAGAAACATCAGTGTTTGGTTGCCTCTCATGTGGCCCCCACTGGGGACCTGGCCTGCAACCTAGGTGCCTTAACTGGGAATCGAACCAGTGACCCTTTGGTTCACAGCCCACGCTCAGTCCGCTGAGCTACACGTTTTTTTGTTTTGTTTTGTTTTAAGTGCCCAATTTGTCATCCACAGAGTGTAGACCCTGTGGCCTACAGTTTTTGTAGAGACACAGGAATTTGCAAATATGCCCCCAATTATCAGTACATTGAATAAAACTCATTTGCAGGTAGAATGCTGGCAGTATGGGAGAGGGTCCGGCAAATTACTGATAATAAAACAAAGTTCTTAAAAAGACAGCTGATCATTGTAGATGGTTCAGTTTCGGGAGTCTCTGTAGAAGTGGATCAGGGGGAAGATGGGGGTGGAAGCAGGTGGATCAACAAGGAGACGCTCGTTGCAGTTCAGTGAAGAACAGGGGAGGTGTGACTAGGATACGTGGGGTTAGAAGAGAAAAGGGGAGAAGGAGCAGAAACACCGAGGAGACAGAATCGGGATTGGTGACACTGTGTTTGGTAAGGGAGAACTCAAGCCAAAGGTGACTGTTAGTTTGGACAGCTGGTGTGGCTTTCCATTGAGACAGAAAATACATAAACAAACTAGGTAGGAAAGATCGATTTCATTGTTAATGCATCGAGCTTGGGGCACGTGTGAAGCGTCTGGATAGCAAAGTCTCATAGGCAGCTGGAAATGCAGGTGTGGCATCCAGGTGATTAGATGGAGCTGGAAATACGTGTTTGAAAATCATTAGCATGTATGTGCTGTGAAAATTTTTTAACCCTGGAGGTGACCGTGACTCAGGGAAAAGGGGATGGAGACCAAGGACCGGTTCCTTAGAAGCTTTGTGTCCAAGGGGAGGAGGGAAGAAAGTCCAGTGGAGCAGACAGGTGCCAGAGGGCTAGGAGGAGCCCAGGAGGGTGCAGTGAGGGGCCCGGGTGAGAAGGGAGTTTGAAGAAGGAGGACTTCAGGCAGCATGCCGGGAGCTGTGGAAGTCAAAGGGGAAGGCTACTCAGGAGCAGCCGCTAGGCTGAGCCATTCGGTCAGCCAGCCACTACAGTACGATGGTGGGGGTAGGAGCCAGGGTGCCGTCTGGGAAGGAGGAAACAGGTCGAAAGGGGAGTACAGGTAATTTAAAAGATGGGCTATTTGGGAGAATAAAAACAAAAGGTAGGCTTTCAGCTGCAGAGTTGGGATTAAAGAAACAGTGCTTTTTAGGATATGGAATACTCAAACGTTTATTTAGGCTGATGGAAAGTAAGAAGTCTGCCCTAAATACATAGAATCATTTCAGGGGGATGGAATTATTTAAAATCAACACTTTTTCTTGGTGCTGATTTTTCATGTATGGATATAAACCCATTTATGGAATTTTTGGAACTTCTGAGACATTAACCTGTGACCTTAGACATTGACCTACAGTCCCCTCCCCCACTGTCACTCCACCCTAAGTAAATAGAACCACCCACACTTCACTTCTTGTCTATGTCTTGCTCCTTTGAAACCTGGGGGGCATACCTCATCTTTGGGCCGCCCTTATTACAAAGCACCCTAAGTATGTTTTGTATACCTTGGGTTATTTTTATGGTGAAAGATTTCTAAAGTATTTATAATTTCTTTTGATCTTTCCAGGGTCCACTGATTCTCAGGGTAAGGTTTTTCCTCAAGACAAAGTGATACTTGTGGGCTCAGATATAACATTTTGTTGTGTGACTCAAGAAAAAGTGTCCTCAGCCCAGATCGGCCATGCGAAATGTCCCCTTGTTCATCTCGATGGGGAGAATGTTGCGATCAAGATCCATAATATTTCTGTTTCTGAAGATAGTGGAACAAACGTGGTTTTCACAACAAAGGAAAACATCTATGGAACAGTTATTTTTGCAGGATGTGAGTACCATTTTTTTTTTAAGTTTCTATTCTTCATTTTTTGCTCTCTCTGAAACCCTTAATGCTTTTTCCATGGAGGGACAGGGGTGTGATTCTATTTCTTTTTTATTCTTTAATATAAATGATATAAAAGGCACCCGAGTTTTTACTCACTTAAAGGTGAGGTCTAAGCTTGTTTTATACATACAGGTGTCTATCTGATTTCTAGGCTTCGGAATAAGATTTGAAGCATTCATCTGCTAACTTGCAGTTTGAATTCTTGGTTGACAGCTTTGTTGAGTCGGGGTAGTTAGTATATAGTATTTGCGAATCCTACCTTCTTCAGTAATTATTTCATATAAGTTAATTTCCCATATAATTATAGCATACGCTTTATAAAATAAGTCCCCACATTAAAGAAATTGTAGTGAATTTGCACAGAATCTTTCAGCAGCATAATATGTGTTTCTCCAAGTTAAAAAAACCTGTCGGAGGCGAGGGTAGCCGGAGGACATGGGTGCGAGGCTGCGTCCTCTCGTGCCGCGTGGACACTGCCCCGGGCGCAGGCAGCTGTCCCAGCATGGCCGCTCCTGCAGTTCTAAGCCCACGTGGTGCAGAAGTGGCTGCATGGCCTGCGCACAGGTCGCCCTGGCTGTTGAGTTCTCCATCCCCTCCACTGTGGTCACTGTGATGTGGTGGCCTTGTCTCCAGCTGCCAGTCCCCCTGCACCCCGCATTCACAGGCTCCGAGTGGGGTCTGAGGGGCTCATGAAATGAAGGGTGTAAAATGTAGTGAGGGGGGGTTTGTGGGTTTTCTCCCCCCAAGCTTAGTGATTTCCTTCTGCTCTTTGACGATTCTCGGCTCCGCTCCAGACCAGCAGCCCTCGGTCTCCTTCCCGCTGCCACAGAAAGTCAGGGTGAGCGACCGATCTGCTTCCAAGGGAATAAACAACCGGGATCAGGTGCACGTCTCAGCCCAGTGGCTGTGCCCTTAGTCTCTTTCCGCCTCCCCAGAAAGGCATGTGGGGTTCAAGTGAGGGCGAGGTTACGTTCACATTTAAACTTCGGAAAATTAAATTTTCCTTCCTAATGGTATCTTAGGGAATGACTTGCCATCAAAGTTGAGACCCAGTGGTTCAGGGAGTGAAGCTGCCTGGCAGGTGACAGCGAAGAGGGAGGTAGCCACCTGAGAGTGTGAAAGAACAGCACGAAAACGGGGCAGAGGAGAGCACTCACAGGCGCTGTTACTTGAAATGGTGCTCCAGTCCTTTATCACTTGTAGGTTGAGATGCTGCTCAAGGTTTGAGAACTCAACAGCAGCTGTAGAGTTTCCCTTCAAAGGGAGCTCGTTAGGAACTTACGGCCAGGACAGTTGATGGTGTGAGTCAGGAATCAAGACTCATTTTCTTTCTTTCTCGTTTAGGCATCCTCTTAACCCATAAGGTATTGAAAAGACTGGAAGGAAGGTTAGCATCAGCTTGTCAGCTTCCCCTGCACACACACATTCCTCATCCAGACCTGCCCAGACTTTGGTCCGCATCACATTGCCTCCGTCGTTACCTCCATTGGTTTAGGGCAGTTTTCTCTCTCTCAAAGCAGCAGGTCACCCCGGCCAAGAGCTTGCCGCATCCTCCAGTTAGCTGGGCCTTCTTTCGTTTGTCTTAGGGATGTGAGGTCTTGTGTATCCTTTAGTAAACTTAAAAGACACTCCTCCACGTTTGATGTTTATGCCAATAAAACTGGCTTTTTTCTCTCCAGTTTATTCTTGTAATTGAAAATAGATTTATTATCTAGCAGACAGCATAGTTATTTATAGTATATGTTAGTATTCATGCATATGCTAATTTAATCATAAGCCAAATAATTGTTATGAATAATTATCTGTGCAGTCATCATTCAAATAAGTTATATTTAAATTTTTACTGTATTTTTTCCATTCCCATTTAGTCCCCTTCGGTAGTGCCCCTTCAGCGTCCAATATTGACCTTGCTATTAATCTTTCATCATATTTAAGATACTTTAAGATAATGCTGTGACATAGGATTAGAAAATGTAGATATTTCTATCACCTGTCAAATTTTATACTTTCTCCTATGAAAATATTTTCATAAAAATGGCTTTGATTTAAAAAATGCATTTTGTATTTGTTGGTGCCCAGAAATGCAGGTGATTTATAACTAGTTTGCCAAGCTTCAGCTGGTTCTTTTATAAGTTAATTTCTTTGAAAAGAAAAGAAAACTCGTACATTAGCTTTTAACTACTGGCCTCATATTTTTCCTCTTTCTGTCTTTGCTTCCACTTCCACTTCCTTCTAGTTTGCTCCTGTTACTTGGACTTTAAGTATTTCAACCTAATGTATCTTCCAAATACTAAAATAATAAACATTTTAAATATACTAAAAAATTTGGTATGTCATTTTAATAAAATGACTGAAAGTTTGGCCTTAGATTTGAAACAGTTTTTAAAACAAATATGTCAATATTAGTTTCATTATCCAGTTGTTAGACTATCATATAATGCTTATTACTCTTCCTGGCATTACTTAAAATATCACTGAAGGACATTATTCTTATCTCTGAAGAAGGTATGTGAAGTTTTCTAAGCCTTGGTTGATGAACTAAAAACTGATTAAAAATTTTAGTTTTTTTAAAAATAAAGTTGCAGAATTTTTCAACAAGTAGATCGTTGTTTTTTTAAAAGCTTATCTCGCATGACAGAGAGTTTGGATAAATGGGACAGGAGGAAATACCAGCGTCTGTCCATGCCTGGCTAAACAGGATCACGAACTTACCAATTTCTGTACTCAGTGTTGGACTGCAGAGTTTTCTCATTACTTTCCATCACAGACACACTTGAAAAACACTTTCTTTCTAGTCCCGCCTGAACAAAGTCAGAGAGAGAGTAGTTGTAGCAAAGAATGAAAATGACAGAAGATCAAAAGTCACTTTGCGTACGTACAGGGGGGTGCAGAATTTCACTGAGAACTACTCTGTAAACCATGGTCCTTGTACCTTATTTAAGAACTCTGAAACTTACGACGTATGTTGACTTATAATATGATTTGGTACTTCTTTGCAAATATGTATGGGTGGTCAGTAACGACACTTTTAACTTGTAGATTTTTCTGACTTGTTGGGTACGCCTTCCTTTGAGAGACGTGGTAGAGTCAGGTGGTGTTTAGGGGGAAGTGATAGTATCTTCGGTTTGCTAATGGGGGTTTTCAAGTGCGCTAATAGTCATGCTTTAATATATTTTAATCTATCATTTCTAATGTAATATGAACTGAAAAAACATGCTATGGAAAGAATGGTAATTCCTGTATTGTTCAAAAGGTAAAATATAAACAATACAGTATTTCATGTTTAATGAAATTGTACAAAATAGAATTAACACTTATAAGACATCATATTTGCAGGGAACATAGATGTTAAAATAAGTGATTCCATTTTTTCCCTTTTTCCTTTTAGATCCGCCTGATATTCCCCAAAAACTGAACTGTGAGACGTATGATTTAAAGGAGATCATCTGTACTTGGGACCCGGGCAGACCAACAGCACTGGTGGGCCCTCGCAGCACGAGTTACACTCTGTTCGAAAGGTAAAGGCGACCAGGAGAGGGTGTCGGACGAACAGCGAGGCGTCCGTCAGAAGGACGTCTCATGATGATGCAGGGAGATGCTCCATCTCTTCTGTATCATGAGCTCATGCGTGGGAGAAAAATTGGGTGTACTATCAGTACTGCAACTTAATGCGTGCAGACTCGATTTGTCTCCCTTTTCACAAAGCCTGCAGGGAAGAACCCTCAAATACAAACAGAGACTGTTTTATGGCTGATTATTTTCTTCCCCGAGTATGTAGCACATTGATAATTACAAAGACTCTGAAAACGTTAATGATCAGAAACTTACCCATTTATTTTTCCTGTGCTATTTATCTCTTGCCATTTTGATATTATTTTAATATTCTTTATTCCTCTCTTAATTTGCAGTTTCTCAGGAAAATACGTTAAATTTAAAAGAGTTGAAGCGCTCATAAATGAAAGCTATCAGTTATTCTTTCAAATCCTTCCAAATCGAGAAGTGTATAATTTTACTCTGAATGCTCGCAACCCTCTGGGCCAGTCACAGGCATGGATTCTGGTTAACGTGACCGAGAGAGGTAAGCAGCTGCACGAACCAGCGCCTTACACACACCGGGAGAAGTGAGGACTTGTCTTGAGAGGAGTGAGAAGTGGCGAAGTGTCTTGAGAGGAGTGAGAAGTGGCGAAGTGTCTTGAGAGGAGTGAGAAGTGGGGAAGTGACTTGAGAGGAGTGAGAAGTGGGGAAGTGTCTTGAGATGGATGAAAAGTGAGCCTCGGGATGACGTTTTCCTGATCGTTTTCTTTAGAACTGCCTGATATTAATCTTGCAAATTCTATTTTAAAAGCTTTAAAATGTGTAATTTCAGATTCACCATTTTACTGAACCCAAGTGAGTTTTTGAAATTTTCATTTACGTAGAAAGCATCCGTGGCTTCATCTAATACTTTATTTCTGAGGAAATGTTGCCCAATGTCTAAAGACCTTTTACCTTCAAGTAATTGTAGGTGGTTGCAAAAACTACCAAACGAGAGCCCTCCGGCCGCTCAGCTGGCCTTCCCCGGGGCAGCGTCGTTCGTTGCTGTGGCACAGCCTCCAGGCCAGGCCACCGACCTTGCTCAGCGCTCACCGGCTTCAATGCGTATTCAGTTGCGCGTGTGTGTGTTGTGTGTGTGTGTGCGCGCGCGTAGGTCTGTGCAGGCGGGTTTGTATAAAGGTTCAGGGAACCAGCACAGTCCAGACACTGCCGGACCGACCGTCACTGCGCCCGCCCCCGACCCCGCCGCACACGCCCTGTCCCCGGACCCCAGCAGGTCCCTTCTTCATCCCTGTTGCTTTGTCGTTCCGAGAATGTCGTGTAAGGGGGACCGTGCAGCGTATGACCCTCGGAGGCTGGCATTTCCTACTAGAGGTGGTAACCTTCAGAGCCATCCACGTTGTGGTGCAGATCAATAAACAGCGCGGTCCTTTTTCTTGCTGACGACTTCCTAATTTTACCAGTCTTGGTAACACAGACCTCAGAATAGAAACACAGTGCAGCGCGGCACTTCGGCACGCGTCCCCGGGGCCGCGCCGTGGGCACCGGCTCCACGCCGGCTCCGCAGCGCAGCAGACGCACCGTCCGGCGGGGAGGGCTCACACCAAAGGCTCTCCGCTGCAGACCAGCCGTGCTCGCTGGACGCGAAGCACTTTCATCGAGTGTTTCTTCCCATCGTCTTTTGACGTCCTCACTTCCCCTGAGGGCAGAGCGGCCACGCTTTCTGTTTCCTCGAGTGGTGGTGTCTGCAGGCCTTTGCCTGCCCTCCGCCACTGCAGCCTTACGTACGCCAGGGCTCGTCCCCCACACCCTCCCGCCCCACACTCAGGTGGGCCATCGCCAGCGCGGTGCGCCCTGTGCCTCGCCGTGCCCGGACCCCGGCCCGGAGTGCTTTTCTGCATTCGTTCTGCCACCGTTGCTCCGATTCTGCTTTCAAAGCTCATCCTAAGTCCCATCTTTCTTCCTTCCTTATTTATTTGTTTGTTTGTTTGTTTATTTTTAGAGAGAGGCGAAAGGAGGGAGAGAAACATCAATGTGTGGTTGCTTTTCGCACACCCCCTGCTGGGGACCTGGCCTGCAACCCAGGCACGTGGCCTGACGGGGAATCGAGCTGGTGACCCTTTGGTTCACAGGCGGGCGCTCAACCCACTGAGCCACAGCAGCCGGGGCCTAAGGCCCATCTTTACTGCAGGATTCTCCTTACCATGTTTGCATCTAAATTCTTACAGCACTTAATATGGATGCCATACATTTTGAACTTAGCATACATACTCTTACAAAATTTCTTTCTTTTTTGCGTGTCATTCCCCAAGTAAATTAGAGGTTCCTTGCGGGTAGAGGCTGTACTCTACCTCTTAGTTAGAATCCCTGACACTGCTCGAGGAACCTCGAGTGTGACTGGTTCTTAAAAACCATCAGCATGTTGTCAGCAGTGCAGTGAGGCTCGTGTCCTCCACAAACACCGAGTGGAATATCGTTGGTCAGCACTGACAGTACATCTCTTGTTTGTTTCCTGTGACTCTCATTTGTCATATTAGAAAATAGCTTTTGAAGTAATTAATCCTTAAAAATTATATTTACAGTTTATCCCCATACTCCTGCTTCAGTCAAAGTGAAAGATATTAACGCAACAGCTGTTACACTTTCCTGGCATTTACCCGGCAACTTTGCAAAGATTAAGCTGTTGTGTCAGGTTGAAATCAACAAAATGAATTCAGTACAAGAATTGGTGAGTAAGACTCTTCTGTAAACTTCCTTAGAGGTTATTTTGGATAAAACATTGAGCTTTCAACATAACTAAGTCAATTTATATGTGTAAACTCTGATTATTGCAGAGATTGACTAAGAACCAAGGTATTCCATAGGAATGTAATTCGACAGCTTTATATTTAGCCCTTAAAGACAGTTACAGTACTGGCTACCATAGAACATAAGTCTGACTTTCGCCACTCAGATTGCTTCTAGGTCTGGTGGTGCACCTGACATGTAGCTGGTGCTCAATAAATTTGTGAATTAATGAGTAGTTTTGCTGTGACCTTTAGCATTAGATAATGGACTCATTGGCACTGGAAAGAAGATGTGATTTTTAAAACTGCTAAGGCAGCTACAGGAGCAAGTTATAATTGGTTATTATAAGTCAAAACATGACTTTTAATACATTTTAAATACTTAGGTTGACTTTTATACTGCACCATCTTGTAATTTGTGGTAAGTCCAAAATAAATGATGTCATACTTAAATATTCATTTGGAAACTTCCTGGTGATTTCTAGAATATCCGTCACACTGCAAAATGTAACCCCCAAAGCTCCGTCGTAATAAGTAATCGGGAGCTTGGAGGCTTCCCCGAGATGTGCAGATCCTCAAGTTTGTTTGGAATTGCTTCATTTTAGTTTTAATTAGCTCAAGTATTTGTGGAGTGCTCTGCGTGCTGAGCACCGTATCAGAGGCGCGAGGTGCCGTGCGAGGCCAAGAGGATGCAGCCTCCAGTCCGCTTCCAAGTATCCTCGGAGTGACCCAGGTCCTCCTCAAGGCTGTCTCAGGTCATGCCAACATGCGAAGGGTTATTGCATCGCCATTAGCCATTGCCTGATTACCAAGTGGATATTCTCCTCTCTGCACACTTTAATCAGCCACTGTTAATTAGTTCAATACTTGGATTAAAAAGATACCTCAGCTTTGCTTCCTGCTGTTGCAGAGCATAATAATGTCACTGATCTGGCGTTTACATAAGAATGACATGACGATAGTGGGGGGGGGGGCGAACTCACTCGGATGGTATAGAGGCACACTCATGCGGCCATGCAGTTCATTGCAAACTGGGGAGGCTTTCTTGTTTTAAAAAAGGGGGTGTGTGTGCATGTGTGTCTGTGCACACCTGACAGTTCGTGCTCCCGCATCACCTTGCTTGTTTCCTGCCAGCGGAACGTCACCATCGCGGGGGCCGACGGCTCGAGTTACCTCACGGCCGTGGGCGGGCTGCGTCCGTACACCGTGTACACCTTTCGGGTCCGCTGTTCTGGCGAGGCTTTCTGGAAGTGGAGCAGGTGGAGCAGCGAGAAACAGTATTTGACCACAGAAGCCAGTAAGTTAACCAAGTGGTTTATGGTTAATCATTACTGTGGATGCTGGAATTTTACAACCATTTTTTTAAAAAAATGTCACCCAGGTGTCTAAAAATAGCATGACGCTTAGGTACACTGTGCAATTATGCAGGGAACGCTAGCGCAGTATTACACAGACATTCTAAGTGGTGGTTCCTAAAGTCCTGTGGGCACACAGAGCCTGAGGGGCACGTGCTCTGCGCGCAGGCCGGCCTGCGCTGTCCACGCGCCGTGTGGTCGCGCCGACGGCGCAGTGATGCGGCGCAGCCACGGCGAGATGGTGGGGCGGTTTTTCTCACAATCTCTCCTCCTTCGCCTGGACTTCTCACAGTCCACTTGGATTGCCTCTTCATTAAAAATGAGTTTGTTGGAATTTTTATTTCTGACCTAAGGCTGAGTCATGGATGGGGCAAAGGTCTTGAACTTCAGTCTCCATGGTATACCGAGGTCAGAATCGCCATCACATCAGGTAGCTGGTTTTCTGAGTATAATTTCCAAAGACAGGATGAGGATTCTGTCCTTGATTAACCAGATGTCAGCTTTAAAACAGAAAGTAGGAAGAGGTGTGATTTTCAGGAGTCATTCATCCAAAACATAGCAAATTCTTTATTTGCACTGTATGGTGCAGGGAATATAAAACTTCTGCCACCACACCTCACAGACAGTAAAATGAAAAGTGTGGATGCGTGCTAATCCAGGTGTTGTCTCTCCACGTGAATAAGGCTGGGGGGAGGGGCGGAGCTGCGCAGCATGTGTAAGAATTACCTGGATTATCGGACGTGACTCCAGCGCGTGAGTCCAGAGTAAGAGGGCATTAGTTACCTGTTGCTACGTTACCGGTCACCCCAAAAACAGCAAGGGTGTATGATCGCACAGTGTCTGTGGGTCAGAAACTCGGGAGCAGCTTGGGGGCGCCGCTCTGGCTTTGAGTCTCTGCCGAGGCCAAGTCACCGTGGGGTGGGGGGGAGCTGGCAGGCTTGCCTGGGGCGGAGGGTCTTCCCCCCAGGGCAGTTCCCTCACGTGGCCTCTGGAGTGTCCTTGGAGCGTGGCAGCCGGCTCCTCCCGGACTTGGGGATCGCAGAGAGAATAGGGCAGACCGCCTCGTGCTCTTCATCGCCTGGCCTTGGAAGGGACAACCCTTCATTCTGCCAGACCCTCGTGGTCACCCAAGCCAACCCTGACGTGGCATGGGAGAGACCACTGAACATGTTCAAGCGCCACCATCTCTATTGTTGACGTTGCCAGCTGACTCAGCACACGACTTGACGTACCAACTTTTCTCTCTCTCCCCTAGTTCCCTCCAAGGGGCCAGACACGTGGAGAGAGTGGCGCTCCGATGGAAGAAACTTAATAATATACTGGAAGGTAAACACCTAACGGTTGCTTGGATGCTGAGATGGCTTGATGTTGGTGAACTGCCTTACTCTCAGAGGGCCCTTGGGTTATCAAGGAGCCAGGGGTTCCCAGAGGTGCGGCACTGCTGAGAGTGTGACCTGGCTGCAGACACCCCAGGCTCCTGACTGCAGCCGCGCCACAGACAGCTTAGTGAGCCCGGTCGGGGGCCCCGAGCTCCGGGCTCTGTGTCCTTTGGGTTTGATGAGGTCTCTGGAGGGCCCTGGGGCATTTCATGAACTCAGTCCCTCGCTTTAGAAACGCAGCCAGAAGCTGCAAGTTACAATTTTGCTATTTATGTTGCATTTTTTTCCTTTTGATGAATAGGAAACCATCTTTTTATATATATTACGTATAATTTGTTTCCCTTAAATAAATTGTATTATATGATGTAATGATAGTTTTGTTAAACTTTAGATAATACATGAATCACACTCTGTTTTACTGTTTTTCCCTAGTAGAGCAGACATTTTTGTTGCTGTGTTTTTATCTGATTTATGAATATTAAAAACACCAACAGTTGTTTTCTACCTCCGATTTCCTAAGAGCAGTCATAACCAGATTCCTTTAAACGGTGGGTTCTTTGGTTGACAGTAAACAATATTATTTTTACAAAAACTTGGTGTCAGTAGAGCTTTGAGTCAAGTGAAGTCCAAGTGCCTGTTCCGTAGAAGCTCCCTTGCTTGGAAATCGTCTGAGGGGACGGTGGCCTCCCCTCTTCCTCCTGGTTAGAAATCCCCCGCTCCCCTGAGCTGACTGTCAGATTTCACAGTGACGTACTAATGATTATACAGATCACTTCCGTGTGGAAGGAGTTTGGAGCATTGTTCCAACTAGATGACTGTTTAACCAGGGATTAAAAAACTGTTGAGGTGATTCCGAGTCTAACTGCAGTCCCAAGGTTACTTATCTCTGACGTGTATGAGGAGAAAATTAAGTTGTTTTGGACGTGTTGAGGTTTTTAAACGTGTGTCACCGGGGTACCCGAGCAGAGAGAGTCCAGTAGCTGGGGATTTGAATGAGGGGTCTAGGCACTGAGGAATGAGATTGCAGCCAGAGACCAGGCTTTGAGGGGCTTACAGGGTGGGGCAGAAGTAGGACTCCAGTTGTCCGTATGGAAAATAAAGCAATAATTAATAAACCATGACACCAGAATGAGCTCCGTGCTTCATGCACTCCCAGCGGTGACCCTGCTCTGCCCACCCCCGTGTGAGTGGGGTTCCCCGGGAAGTGCTGCAGGGTGGGGGGGTGGCTGGGGTGGGCCGTGGGCCGTGGCCGCATCTGAAGGGGAGGGTGGCAGAAAGTAGCATAAATGTTCTGTGATGAGCAGGCACTACTGTAAAATGAGAACGCAGTAAATGTTAAAAAAAAACCCGATGATGCCGTACTTTTTAACGTTTTGTTTCTGTTCATATGGAGCAGTGCTTCTCATAACTTTTTTTGTTACAAGGAAATGTAGGGCTAAATGCAGCTTTTTATCGACTGCATGTTTATATTTTTTGTGTGCTCGCGGCACGTACCGTCCTTCCTCGGCGTCACCGTCCCGATTTGCCCGGGTCTCGGCGGGTTTCTCGGAGTGTGAGCAGCGTCATCTCCTCTGGTGGCATCTTTATGATGCGGGTGGTGTCCGCTCGGGGCTTGATGGCCTCGCCTCTTCACGGTCACTTTTGCAGGTCTTTGTAACCAGACGTGTCCATCTGTCTCTCACAGCCTTTACCCATCAGTGAAGCTAACGGAAAAATACTCTTCTATAACGTTTCCTGCTCGTCAGGTGAGAAGACACAGTCCCTCTCTGAGATCCCCGGCCCCCAGCACAGAGCAGAGGTACAGCTCGACAGGAATGACTACATTATCAGCGTGGTGGCAAAAAACTCTGCCGGCTCCTCCCCGCCGTCCAGAATAGCGAGCATGGAGATTCCGAATGGTGAGCGGCCAGGCCCCCCCCCCCCCCCCCCCGCTGCGGAGGGTGGGGTTCGGAGGGAAGCACTCCGAAGGTGCCATGTGCCCTCCTGTGCCTGCGCTGCCCTCTTGCCCGGCCCGGGGCTGCTCTGACACCTGCGGAGGAGCGCGGGCGGCTGTCAGCTGCCCGCCCAGGCAGCATCTGCCCTGGGGGACGAGGCAGTCGCTGTTCCCGGTCACTTGAACGCGCAGTGCTGGGGGCTGTGGTGGTGGATGTGACTCTTAGGAAGAAATGATTCAGCAGATTCCGTGTTCCTGTGTCTCCCCAGCCCCACGTGACTCGGCTCCTGGGTCAGCCAGGCTGTGCCCGACCCGTCTGGCAGGAAAAGACACTCGGTTTACATGGCGGCTTTGTTGAAAGGACATTCCTTCAAATGGAATCCTTTATTGATAAGAAATTCTTCTTAAAGTCTGAGTTGACTTTCAGCACAAACTTGTGAAAACGCAGAGACTTTAAACCTGCTGCCTGCCTGCCCCTGCGTTCTCCGAGTGCCCCGCCAGGAGGCCGTCCTCCTGAACCGCCGTGGCAGCAGCCCCTGGGGCTGTGGGTCTTCAGCGGCTGCCCCAGCCTCTCCGCCCTCTGGGCCCTGCCTCCCCGCCTTGCTGCTCGCCCCGTGTGGGCCCTGCTCTTCAACAGCTTCTACAGGACAGGCTGGGCCGGGCTTCCCTCTCCCTTTGGCCACGCCGCCCTAACCCATGCTCATGTCTCGCCCCCCCACCCCCTTGGGCCTCCCTGTCACCTAGGCCAACACCTGACAGGACCCCACGCTGGCCCCCTTCCCACCGGCCTCTGCACCGCCCCGCTCTGATCCCACAGGCCCTGTTTAGGCTCTTCCCTGGCGGCCCACGCCGGCCGTCCTGCCCCGCAGCTCTCCTTCCCAAACTGCTTCTTCGGCAGACTCCTCCTCTCCCGGCCCTGTCTCCCGAATCCCCGCAGCCCCTCACCCACCTCGTGCCATGGCGCTTCCGCTCTGCGCGCTCTGCCCAGCCGGGGCTGCCGGCACGGCCCCTGCCGCCGTGGGGCTCCCATCCCTGGGGGTGACCCGAGGAGGGACACGGACTGCCCATGAGCACGCTGCCCATCCTCCGGGCTGCCACGCCCCCTCTGATGCCCTTGCGCCCTATGCCGGAGCCTTCCCGGCCCCACCAGGTCACCGCCCGATCCCGTGTGCTCTCTTAGCACTTCGTCTCAGCAGTTGAGTTGATCTGCAGGTGCAGGTGATTGCCATAGGGACAGAAACACTTCTAGACTTCGCTGAAGGTTTATCTCGTTTGAGCGCTATTTTTAACGTTTCTGTACAGTGAAGTAATTTGTATAACTCTTGCCCGTTTTCCTGAGGTTTGCCTTATATTACTAGTTCTAACATCAAAGTGTCTGTCTTTCTTGTTGAAGATGATCTCAAAACAGAGCAGGCTGTTGGCATGGGGAAAGGGATCCTTCTCACGTGGAATCGCGATCCCAACGTGACGTGCGACTACGTCGTTAAGTGGTGCAACTCGTCTCAGGCGGAGCCCTGCCTCATGGACTGGAAGAAGGTCCCTGCGAACAGCACGGAGACCGTAATAGAATCTGGTGAGTGTCGCTCAGAGCGCTGCACACGTGTTCTTAGAAGGAGCACCGCGCGGGCTGACTGGCTGCAGTGAAGGGACCGTGCTCCCCGACCTCGGGGCCAGGCACGGGTCGGGCTGCTCTTCTGAAGATGGTTGGGGCAGCATGTGCGTGAAGGGACTCAGCTCCCTTGATCCTAGTCCCTTGCCTAGGAATTCATTGTAAGAAACAGCGAGAGCGCACCCCAGAGTCGCACCTGAGAACGGTCACCACTGCATCGTTCGTTGTTGTCGTGATAGAAAGCAGCCAAAGCAGTGCACAGGAGGACCAGTTGCGGGGGGCGCCTCTCTGAAACGGGGGTTAAGCAGCATTTGCATGGAAGGCGGAACGCCTGGGGCAGTGTTCGGGAGGAAGGCTGCGTGTGGAATGGGCTCGAGGCTTGGCCACCCGCAGAGCGCTGCTGTCTGTGCCGGCCCAGGGCCCGGTGACGGCGGTCAGGACAGGTTGTGCACAGAGGCTCTGCGCCCACACCGCCACTTGGCCTGAGGCGGGCACAGTGGGTGGGGCCAGCTCCCTTGTGGCTGAGGGGCCCTGGGCCTTCTTGGCGAGCCGCTCTCGAACCCATGCAGCCTGGATGCAGCCCCGGGGGCCCTGGTAACCTGCAGGCTAAACCAGCCCTGTGCTCCGGAGCCGAGTGCCTCTCCAACAGTCTCTGCTCCTTCTGAGCGCCTGGCCGCCGTGTCTCTCCCCGCGGGGGTTCTGGAACCCTCAGCCTGTGGCGGTGACGCCCTCCCGCTCCCGTGGGTGTCCCTCCCGTGTTAGTGGGGTTTGGCAGAGCAGGTCGTGTTGACTTTTGTCCTCCACGTTTCCCTTTTCCCTGTCAAATGGTGAGGACGAGTCCACTTCGTTAGATGACCGTGTGCAGGGCCTGATTATGTGTCTTTCCGACTTGGAGTCCAGCCAAGCTGCTCCCGTGCAGAATCGGCCCAGATACAGGACAGTTTCCTGGGTCCTTTCTCCCCACGCACTGCACTTCCCAGCATGCCCGGCTGCACCCCTCCCCACTCTTCCCTGCACCTGCCCTTCCCTTTCCCCCCCAGCCCCGCGGTAGCTCCCGGGGCCTCACACTGGTCCAGGGCCCCCTCTACACGTCCCGGCCCTCCTTCTCCATCCCTCCTCGCTGGGCTTTGAGCACCGGGGGACACGCTGGGGCAGAGCGGAGGTGCAGTGTCTGTGTGTGCGTTCAGGCTGGCAGCTGTGGGATGAGAAGGGGAGGCAGGTTCCATCCAGGAGGCAGGTGAGCCAAGGCCCTGCCGTGTTGGGAGAAGTTAGGGAACTTGCCCACGGTCACAGAACTAGTTAGTGGGTGCCGTCGCCAGGCTTCAAATTCAAAGTTTCAAGAAGCTGGGGATTTTTTTTTTCCATTTTTTTATTTTATTTTTAATCGGTATTTTTTAATTGTTGATATTGTACAGTTTTCTGTCTTTTACCCCGCCCCCAGCCCACCACCCCAGCCCTCCCCACCTTTCTCCCATTTCCACCCCCCATAGTTTTTGTCCATGAGTCCTTTATACTTGTTGCTCTAAACCGTTCCCCTTTTCCCCTGAAATTCCCTCCCCTCCCCCTCTGGTCACTGTCAGATTGTTTCCTGCCACTAGAGCCGTTTGCGGCCGTGGTAGGTGTTTCTCCTTCTCTTTCCCTACCCAGTCATCTACTCTGTCACCTCTCCTCTTGTTGTGACCTCAAAACACTCTCCTAGGGCTCTAACCCATCCAGGTGCTTTATTTTTTAGGCATCAGAATCCTACACGCTATTGATATACGTAATTGGAACATCAAACTAGGTACACATTTACCAACGTACATGCAGTTTAAAATCATGACCTTGCATCCTGGCTGGTGTAGCTCCGTGGATTGAGCACCGGCCTGTGAACCAAAGGGTTGCGGGTTCGATTCCCAGTCAGGGCACATGCCTGGGTTGCGGGCCAGGTCCCCCGTAGGGGGACGTGTGATGTTTCTCTCCCTCTTTCTCTCCCTCCCTTCCCCTCTCTCTGTGGAGCAGCACCCCATACACCAAAGGTTGCTGGCTCGATCCCCAGTCGGGGCACACAGAATCGATGTTTCTGTCTCACATCAGTGTCTCTCTCCCTCCCTCTCTCTCCACCCTCTTCCTCTCTAAAATCGATAAACATGTCCTCGGGTGAGGATAAAAATAAAACTAAGAAACATAATTAAAAAATCACACCTTCCGAGTGTCCTGTTCTTACAGAAAACACTTACGAGGGGGAGTGGAGGGCGGCCATCTCGCCGTGGGGCCTGCGGCCCCGGTGTCCCGGGCGCAGAGCAGGAGAGCTGGCGCGGCCTTCGCCCGCTGTGGGAAAGGCGCGCTCCGCCAATGCAGCGCGCGCCCGCTTGCCGGCCTTCTCCCCCAGGCAGAACCTTCTTCCTGGCCCGCTGCTGGTGAGCTCCAGGTCACCCCTCAGTGTCACGCCTCGGCGTTCTCCCTCCGTGGAGGTGCCACAGCCCACAGCGGGTCCCCCTCGTTGAGCACAGCGTGCTATGATTCCCCCTCCGTCTGTCCCCGCACCTGTCCGGGCCCCTCTGGGTTCCCGCCTCTCCCACCTGGGACTGCGCGGCCAGGGGCTTCACAGTGAAGTGCAGGTGCTGCTCGTGTCTGGAGTTGACTCAGGGCACTGAGAGGCGAAGGAGCAGCGGGGTCCTTTCACGCCGAGTGTCAGAGGGAGTGGCCGCTGTAGTGTCTGCCTGTGGGCGCAGGAGGAGAGCCGCGGGGCTCCCGCACCCCGAACTGACGCTGGTCAGGGGGCTTCTCAGAGTGTGGTGGTGACACAGCCCTCGGCCTGGGCCAGCACCAGGACAGAGGCGTCATTGCTGGTTTAAGGAACAAAGTCAAAGCCTCAGTCACGTTCCTCCCCTCTTCACGGGGACACCATGTTATGATGCTAAACGTTTTATTATCGTAAAAAATGAATTTGGTCGCATCAATTTTCCACCCAGACTGTTTACCAATTTTGAAAATACGGATGTGTTTTTATAGGAAAGCATCTGTTTACAATTAGCTTTGACAGTTTCTGAGTAAGTTACTGTAAAGCTGATGTTTCTGAAATGTGCACTTATGAAAGTTGACTGACTGTGTCCATCCCGCAGATCAGTTTCGACCAGGGGTAAGATACAGTTTCTTCCTGTACGGGTGCAGGAATCAGGGATACCAACTGTTACGTTCCGTGATTGGCTACACAGAGGAATTGGGTAAGTTTCCTTAGAGTTCAGGGTAACATGAGAGATTATAAATTGACAGCATTGGATTCTAAGAATAGATTAAATTGGGATATTCAGTTCAAGGAAGGAAAAATAATTTTATGATAAATTTAAAGTTATTTATGATTACTTACTCTTCATTTGTTTAATGTTTGTATTTCACAAATGTATGGTCATTAACGTCTTGATTTGGATGTCAAAAATACTTAATTTGCACTTATTCCAGACTATCAATAAAAAAGGGAAGTACCCGTGAGTAGCCACTTAAAGATTTTGCATAGGTTGTTTCCCTAGATGATAAGTTCTGTCTTTGTGTGTCTGGTTAATAGCTTTGCAGCGAAAGAGTTCGTAGCAGTATCTGGGAAAGTTTATGACTGAATGGAAAATAAAGCTGTAATTCCAAGCTTAGCTGTTTCCTGAGGCTAGAACCCTCACCGACCGTCAGTGTCTTGCTCCCTGTTGGTAAACTCTTCGTCCGTTGTTGGCTTTCCCCCCTCATAGCTCCAATCGTTGCTCCCAATTTTACTGTTGAGGACACGTCTGCAGACTCGATATTAGTAAAATGGGAAGATATTCCTGTGGAGGAGCTCAGAGGCTTTTTAAGAGGCTATTTATTCTACTTTGAAAAAGGAGAGAGAGACACGTCTAAGATGCGGGGCTTGGAATCAGGTAAGTTACTTCTTACTGCAGTGAGTCTAGTGCTTCCCAGGAGTTCTCAGTTAATCCCCCCTCCCCCCCAAAGAAAGAAGGAAAGAAAGTGCTGCCCGTTGCTTTAACACTGGTTTCCAAAACTGTCCGAAAAATAAGGAAATGAAAATGTAGTCATTTGATGAACATGAGCACTTCAGGATTTTAAGTACATGATAAACGAAGGGCAGTCTTTCAGAAGTTGCATAAATTATTTATTCTGAAGCCTTTGATTCCAACGGCTCACAGCACAGGCGCCACCTCTTACCAGTCTGGCATGACCCATGGCGCAGCATCTTCCAAAGGTTACTTTAAGAACAAAGTCTCCCTGTACTTCCAATAATGGAGGAGAAAAGCTCAGGAGCCCAGAGAATGGCTCCGGAGCCTCCCCGGTCTCCTGACCAAACGCCACCTGCACAGTGAGCCATGCACGGCCTTAAGGAGCCGAGAAACTTAATTGACTCACCTGGGGACAAGGGTATCCATTAGATCTTAGAAAGTACAGCTGGTCCTCGACTGGGAAGTGTATGCCCAAAGTCTTTAGAGAGTTCTCCAGTTCGCAGATACAGAAATACGTACACAGACTTCTGGCTTTTCCCTAAATTGTATTTCTGTCAGAGTCGGATGTTTCTTATCCATGGCCACGTAAACACAAGTGTATCATATTATCAGTTTGAGAGCTTTCAGTTCCCTTGATGACCTCCCCATGGAACTGAATGCCAAGCGCAGAGCACCTTCCTGCGTGGGGAGGCTGATGGGCATCAGCCAAGCCCCTTGCCAGACGCGGCCACTTTACCTGTGCACCCCCCACCCCAGGTTCACGCATCTGCGTCTCCTGAATCTCCCCAGTGGCCCGGGGAGGAGCGAAGCCCTGCAGGTCCAGTTCCACAGCCATCCAGAGCCTGGTGTGATTTCCCTCCGGTGCTCGGGAATGTTACACTTGACCCGGTTAAAATTCTAGCACCTAGACTTCCAGTGAGACATGGTGGCTAGGTGACTAAAGTTGGAGTTTAAAAAAAAACCCCGCCTAGAGCCCTGCGAGATAAGGTCCTGATATCCTGTTGCGTATTAGTTGGAGGCCCTCGGGTTCACGGGGGTTGAAATGAAAGGCCCGGCTCACGGGGCTCCTCGCTGGCAGAGCTGACACTGGCTGGCCCCATGGGCCTCAGGGGCGTGGGGTGACAGCTGCCAGTGACCACGCGTTGAAATCGCCGCGGCCACCCGTAACAACGACACTCCCCACTTTACAACCAGGCCGTCCCGACGTGAAAGTGAAGAACATCACGGACGTATCCCAGAAGACACTGAGGATCGCCGACCTTCAGGGCAGGACGAGCTACCACCTGGTCCTGCGGGCCTACACGAGCGGGGGCCTGGGCCCGGGGAAGAGCATGTTTGTGGTGACGAAGGAGAACTGTGAGTCGCGTTTCCCGGGGAAGCGCCCCATGCCGAGGCGCACGGTGTTGCTAGTGCTTTTGTTTGCATAGGGATCCCCTGTTCTAAATGTCACGTTTGGCTGCGTTTTTATAGTGAGCCTATTTGAAGCTATTTCCTAATGAGTCCCTGAGAAACTATAATGAATTAAGGATACATCTGAAGTCTGGAGATCTAAATTCATGTTGAATGTACGTAAGGGCCAAGCAGTTTAAATTTTTTTGCCCTAACTGTTCTGTGGCTTTCAATATATCCAGGGAAGAGTGAAAGAAAGATTCTGGGGAAAAAAAGTGTTAAGCACAACTGCTGACAAATTTGAGATGGGAAGTAGAGAAGAGCGATAAACTTGACCTTGACTCTCTTGTCAGCAGCGAAGAGCGTCAACATGTTACCTCGTAGCTGGAGCTCACGCGCACTCTCGCGTAAATGACCAAGATGACGTGGTTCCCGACCGGGGTGATGTGGCCCCCTTGGGGGTGCCTGGCACCGTTTGGTGACCTCTTGGTTGTCATAACTGGCGAGTGCTGCTGGGATCCAGTGGTTGGGACCCCAGGGATGCTGCCCAACTTCCTACAGTGTGCACGACCCCTCCCCCGACACACACGGACACATGGACGGCAGAGCTGCCTGGCCCACGGCGTCGGTCGTGCCGAGCCCGCAAACCCTGCTCTGGCAGCTTTTCGGTGCTGGTGCAAAATGGGTTGAAACGCTTGAAGGTTTTATTTTAACTGTGTGTCAGTGTCCCTGGAGCAGTTAGGATTGTTCTCTTCTCACCTGCCCACTGCAATACTGTCCAACATCAGTTCATTCTGCCCTTCGTACTGACAGCCGTGGTTCAATCTCGGCGCCGTTCTCATTTCAGCCGTGGGGTTGATCATCGCCATCCTCATCCCCGTGGCAGTGGCTGTCGTGGTCGGCGTGGTGACGAGCATCCTTTGTTACCGGAAGCGGGAATGGTAATGGTGCCTGCGTTTACTCTTGCTGTTTTGTTCGTACGGGAATGGTTATTTAGTTTATGTTTAACAAATAAGTACATTTTTTTTGGTTGAAGCTAGTTAGTAAAAAAAAAAAAAAATTGCTTTAGTCAGAATTAATGTTGGATTTAACGTTAAGCAAGAAGATGACATATTATTTAAAGGTTTAAAAATTAATAAAGGAAAAGTATGAATGTTTCCCTTACAATGTAAAGTAATAGCATTTGTACTGAAAAAAAAAATATTGGCAGGCTTAAGCATGACCACAGCTGAATGCAGGATGAAGTGTAGTTTAATGACTAAAGTCTCACTTACCTTGGTGCCCTATTTAGAAAGTCGGGTCATTTATTCACTTAGTCAACAGCGATGACGGGCCCTCTCAGGCAAAGAGGGGCATCTGCTGTGCTGACTAAGCGAGCCCGGTCCTTGGGGACTCGCAGCGCGCGCAGTGGGGGGCTGGGCCGTCAGCCCACAGCCGTCTAGTAGGCACGTGCTGGCGCAGTGGGCAGGGCCCCGAGCCCCGTGAGTGCGGCGGGAGAGCCCTGGAGCTGGGGGTGGCCCACCGAGGCCTCCCTGGGGCAGTTCTGTCGAGCAGGGCCCCGAAGGGTAAGGAGAGGGCAAAGAAAGTCCCAGGCAAAGACGACGACTTCTGCGAGGACCCAGAAATTGGAAAGAGGTTGATCCTCTGGAGGAAGTGGGAAGCACTGTGTCTCCAGGCAAGGGTCAGCTGGACGGAGTGTTCCGCGGTCCGCTGGCAGGGTCCACCGTGGGCGGGGCTGGAGCACAGGGCTGTGTCCATGCAGATGGTCCTCCCAGCCTCAAAAATACCGCCGTTTATGACCAAGGCAAGGACGTGTTCTTGAGATCCCGGCTTATCAATCACAACAGTAATCATTGAGAACTACAGAGTTCCCTGTGCTGGTAACCATATTCTCATTGCCCAAAATCACAGGTTAAAACTGATTTTCATATTAAAAATAGATACGTAAGTAAGGAGGGAGTCTGAAGTTAGAGCATTTCAGACTTACATTAACAAAGCTTTTGTCCTGCAGGAATTTCGAATAATGTTCTTTTGAGTAGCTGGAAGGATGGTGCAGCACTGAGCAAATCTCGTTTTTGTTTGTGTTTCGTTTTCGCTGAAGACAAATAGCCTTCCTTTTTCTAATAGCCCGGCGCCTGTTAACGAGCAGTCGAGAACCGCCTCATGCAAACATGCCCCTCCCTGACCCGCCAGGCTTCGTGCAGTTGGCAGTGCCGGCGTCTTGTTTATATGAGCAAGGCCTGTGTTTATCTGTAACCTGACAGGACAATCACCATTTTAATTCTTGCTTCCTATTTACATAAGATACATGAGATACTGTAGTCCTAGAAGTATGAGTAGGGTTTATAGTTTTAAAATTGGAACCTCTCAACACATTGTGTAGAATGCCCTAGTTAAAGGTCACGCTGAAAGTGACCTTGCATTTGTATCTCACGCTCATTTCAGCATTCTTATGAAATGTCAGAGTAAGCCTCATGATTTATTAACTGTTGGTTGTCTAAATGCTAATCTTATAAATATTAAATGTACTTAATTATTCTTTATTTAAAGGATAAAAGAAACCTTCTACCCTGATATTCCAAACCCAGAAAATTGTAAAGCGTTACAGTTTCAGAAGGGTGTCTGCGAGGTAATCCTTCGTTTTGGTCACATTTGTCGTTGAAGTACTGGCTTTCCCTTTCCTTTCTTTTTTTTTTTTTTTTCTTTTTTCCCTGTCTCCTGTGAAAAGGTTTTCTTAAATTTTAATTGTTGTTCAACTACAGATTTCTGTCTTTTACTCCCACCCCAGCCCACCCCCCACCCCTCCCCACCTCCCTCCTATTTCCACCGCCCCTAGTTTTTGTCCATGTGTCCTCCATTCTTGTTGCTCTAAACCCTTCCCCTTTTCCCCTGAAATTCCCTCCCCTCCCCCTCTGGTCACTGTCACCCTGTTCTCAATTTCAGTGTCTTTGGTTATATTTTGCTTGTTTGTTTTTGTTGTTTAGGTTCCTGTTAAAGGTGAGATCATACGGTATTTGTCTTTCACTGCCTGGCTTATTTCGCTTAGCATGATGCTCTCCAGTTCCATCCGTGCTGTGAAAGGTTTTTAACATGCAAATGTCACTCATATTGAAAAAATAAAGTGCCCTAACATCTGTTGAATTTCTACAATTATTATTTTTAATTATTTGTATCATACTCTTTTCCCCTCTACTATTCATAGTAAGAATAATATTGATAAGTAGGGGAAAGAAGTAGTTTTGCTCTAGTATGCCCCACAGAACAGTGAGACAGATTTTTCACAAGCAGATACAATGATGCCCCCTGGTGTAGGAGGGGTGTTGTGGCGGCTTTTGCTCTGTAACCTCTGTCTTCAAACTGATTTCTAGGGAAACGGTGCTCTTAAGACATTGGAAATGAATCCTTGTACCCCAAATAACGTCGAGGTTCTGGAAACTCGAGAGACGGTTCCTAAAATAGAAGACACCGAGATAATTTCTCCAGTCGCTGAGCGTCCAGAAGAAAGCTCCGAGGCGGAACCCGAAAACCAGGTGGTTGTGTCCTACTGCCCACCGGTCATCGAGGAAGAGGGGCCAAACCCTGGTGCAGACGAAGCCGGGGGCGCGTCCCAGGTCATTTACATCGACGTCCAGTCCATGTACCAGCCCCAAGCGAAGCCAGAGGAAGAGCCAGAGACCGACCCTTCGGCGGCGGCAGGCTACAAGCCCCAGATGCACCTGCCTGTCACTTGCGCCCTGGAAGACGGGGCCGCGGAAGACGCCGAGGACAAGGCTGCGGGCTACCGGCCGCAGGCCAGTGTGCACGCGTGGAGCTTAGTGTCCCCGGACTCGCCCAGGTCCACGGACAGCAACAGCGAGGTCGTGTCCTTCGGCAGCCCCTGCTCCATCAACTCCCGGCAGTTTCTGATCCCTCCTAAGGACGAAGACTCCCCGAGATCTAACGGAGGCGGGTGGTCCTTTACAAACTTCTTCCAGAACAAGCCGAACGATTAGCGGTGCGCTGTTGCCAGTGCTGCCGCGGGAACGCCGGGCGCGTTGGGGGGCGGGGGTGGAGCCCTGCGACACACTGTCAGCGAGGCGGACTCCGCCGTGTGCGGGTTGCACGAAGGGTGTTCCTGTGCGTTTAACGCAGTCCGAGAGCCAAAGTACGGGGCCGCGGAAGTCAGGCCCCACAGTCCAGACTCGGGGCTTTCCGTCGTTCGAGCCAGAGAAGTCCCACGTTCGTTCCCCGCCTTCGACGGGCGCCGCGAGCCGGATGCTGTCGGGCCCGCACGTGCCAAGCAGGTGCACCGCCACCGTGGCCTGTCTGCCGTCGTGGCTTCCTCACGTGGGCGCTGCGCCAGCGGATCGGCGCGGCGCCCGGCGTGGCTCTGCCTGACCTCGCCCCTTTCTGGACGGAAACCAAGCACAGGTTTCAGACCGAGGAGCACCATCGTCCTCTCCCCACGGCACTGGCAGAAGTCCGTATGGTCTTCGGTGTAGTGACAGCTCTTTGCCGCTCTGTTTGGTGAAGTGTGCCGGCTTCTGTGCCTACTGTACCGTGGCTGTCAAACAGTTTTCTCAGGGGTACAAACTCGGAAAACGAGCGCGGCTCTGGGCAGCTCCCCGAACCCTCCGGTCTGCCCTCGGTAGGCTTCCGGGGCCTCGCCGTTCCTTTTGTAACTTCCACACTCGCTTCCCGTGTTGCAGATGGTTGCCCTAATTTTTCAGACTTAAATTCCTAAGACTATAAATCTAAGGTGTTGCTTTTTTTTTTTTTTTTTTTAATTTGGGTCATTTTTTTGTTGTTGTTGTTCCGCAGTGTCAGTTATATAAATGTTGGAGCAAAACCAGTGTAACTCATAAACATTCAGTTGTAGTGACTTACTGTTTGAGACGACTAAGCAATATCCGGCGGCATCAGCTGTCCGCATAGTTCTGACTGGCTTCCCTTTCTCCTGGGAAGACCGTGCCCTGGAACCAGGTCCCCGGGGTGGGGGGTGGGGGCGGGACGCCTCGTAGCAGGTGTCGCTGCTTGATCGTGCCTCTTAGCCGCTCCCCTCTCTCACGTGACCATAGTCCAGACTGTTCGATCCAGACCGAGCTATTTTTTGAAAATATATAACCTAGCAAGGAAAATGCTTCTTACAGGAAGAGTTACTCAAGGGCTATTTTACATGGAATGGCAGCGAGCTCATGGGAACCCACGGGCTACCTCCATCATGGTTGCCCAGCAGGCCATCCGGAGTCGAGCGTCTTCCCAGCGTCCTCTGCCCGCCCTTGGTGTCATGAGTGATACCTGGATGGAACGTGGTCCTTAGAAAGGCAGATGGAGAGCTACAAAGTGCACCTTTCAGTGTGCCTGCCCTCAGGTTGTCTATGCATTTTGTCTTTGGATACTTAAGGTAAGAGTACTTAAAATTTGGAAATAGCTAAGTCAAGACACGCCTGTTGTTTTTTTTTTTCTTTTTAAATTACCTGAGGTTCTGTAATGTATTTGTACATAACAGATCAGTTTCCCGCCACTTGATGATGTATCTGTCTTTATAAAAACCACGTTGTGGAAGAAAACCACAGGGTGACAAAGGACAAAGTCTGTATAGGTACTCTGTTATGAATCCTGATTTTTAACTGCTAGGAGTCAGCTAAATTCCTAAGCCTCATGATATATGGACATGTAAAATGAAACAATTATATACCCACATAGTATATTAAAACCATATAGAGATTTTCAACAATGAAACAGGTATCAGACCAGAGCCACCCCTAATGGAATTTGCCCCTCATCTTACTTCTCCCCTTGGGCTCCTTCCCGTAGCTTTTTCCCGAGACACTGAGACCTGGGGCTGCCTTCCGTCCCTGCTGAAGCTTGTCATCATACCTCACGTCCCCAGCTCATGCCTCGTGCGCCATTGAAACGTGTAGGCCCTTAAGCGCATCTCTCAAAGACAGGATAAGGGCTGGCGAAGGCGGAAGTTTATTGGTCTGAGCGCCACTCACTGTGATAACGGGAAAAGCCCAGAAGTGATGGAGCCATCTCTGTCATCGGCGTGGGTGCATTCAGCTGTGACCGTCTGAGTGCAGAGCCCTCCTACATAATGAGTCACGTGTTCGGCTACTGGTGACCTCACTTTGGCTCCTGAGCCCTTCCTCCCTGTCCAAGAATTCCGTCCACTGTGTCTGTTGCACAGTGTTACACACAGAACACATTGTCACACCTCTCGCAGCCAGCGCCAAATCAGACTCCCCTGGTGAGGAAGGCAGGTCCCGGCAGTCCCTACAACTGTTTCTCTTGTGAGTGGCCCTCTTAAACAGACACTACCTAATACACTAATATCTGAGAAGACTTGGCTAGGCTTTCGGCATTGGATAGACCTGTTGTGTTACGCATTGCCTGGTGTGGGCCCGTGTACAACCGGAGTCTTCGGAGCGTGGAGCCTGGGTTTGAGACTGCGGCCCTGAGGCCTGGACAGCGGAGCCGGGTGTGTTTCAGGGCTCGGGATGGGGGCGCTGTGTGCCTGCAGCTCTGACCCAGAAGCAGCCGTTCGCGGGCAAGTTCCAGGATGGAAGCACCGGCCTCTCCGCCACAGTCACAGCTCGCGGACCTGAAGGGCGGCGTTGAGAACAGCATGTCCTGAACACTGTGGCCGAAGCCACATTCTTAGCACTTCCGTGCACTTGTGTTCTTGTGGGCGGTTAGTCCCGTAACTTCTTAATTGTCTTCATGCCACCCACACGTAAAGAGCATTATTGTCCTTTCTGTATTTGAACAGGTGTAGTGCAGTAAAGGAGACGGAGGCGTATTTTCTTCCAGAAGAAATGTGAAGTCAATATTATGGTGTTTTGAAATTAAAGTACTCCCTAACATGTCGATATGCAGAAAACGTTATCCCAAAATCTAGTACTCCAGCACATAATCTGAGACTTTTTGCTTGTTTCTTCAAAGTAATTTTTGCTGTTTTCTGTTAAAATCTGTGTATCTCTTATGAAATCTTTTTTTATTTCGAAAGTGTAAAATCGGGCATCTCAGGAGTACCGCGGGGTCATTACTGGCTGATTGCAAAGCTTAGGCACTTTGTACAAGTTCCGTGCATAGTTTCTTGTTGGCCGCGTCCCATCCCAGGCTGTGCACATGCAGCAGAGTTTTCCCGAGGGTGGCACCTGTCAGGACATAACTCGTGCCGGCCTGGGACTGTTGGCTGGGAGAGTCAGTGCTCGGAAGTGGCTCCGCAGGCCGAGTAAACACTTGGGAAAGACTCGTGCGAAAGCATCACTGGGTATCGCGTTTCTCCCTGATTTTAAGTGTTCTTAGTCCCTTTGTGTTTGGTGGGCGTGCTACTTGGGACATGGCTGCACCCAGCAGCCTGCGTTCCAGCAAACCAGCCGCACACTCGTGCGCGAGCTTCACTGATCAACTCGTTCTTTTCTAGGAGGCGTTTATTTTAAACTGGTCTTTCCTGCTGAGACAGAGTTTCGTGGTACTGTGCCCATTTATGTTCAGAAGAACTTTTCCACACAAAAGGATTTGTGGCCAGACTTACTGGACATGCACCTTTTAGACCTGACCTTAGACTGTCATTGGAAATTACTTGGTTTGATTTTGGTCTCTTTCTGTCTCCATGGATTGTGTACCAGGGCTGTTCCGTGCAGGTCTGGGGGATTAAGGGCAGCATTCAATTCACATGTCAGGCTTTATTGTGGATGGTGACATTTCAGGGGATGTGATTTGATCTAGAATGTATCCAAATCTGTGTAAATACTACACAGAGTTATGACAGGGTTCTGTTATTTTTAACCCTAAGTCATGCTTGTTTGTCCCTCCATTAAGAATGTTAATATTTGGGATTACACGTGTCCTGGTTATACACAGTTTACCTATGCAAGACACATTCTAACTGTGCAACCCTTTCCTGAAAATTAAAAGTAGCAATTTTAAGAAGAAAATCCTCTAAATGTTTTTATGTATAAGTGCCTAGCTGAAGAACCATAGAAACAAAAAATTCAGAACTTCTTAATTAAATTGTAACCGATTGAATGTTAACCAGATACAAACCAGTAGTGATTTACATTACCTTTTGGTTGCAATAACTTGTCCCCAAAACTAAGAGATGCGAATGAGTAGAAAACGGATATTTAATTAAAAAGGAAGTTGATTTTATTGTATTTATATGTCTCTGCTGAGATTGCCTTTGCAGTAGCCAGTCAGAACTTTTAAAAATAAAGTGGTAGCAGCATAGACCTCACGCAGCACTCAAGCCAGAAATACTTTGTGCACCTGATTGGATGGCTCGCTTAAGAGTGTTGAGTTCCCTCAGACACACTGACAAAGCACTTCCCTTTAGAGTCACTCCATTTCCAGTGAGTAACGTTCAGTTTCTGAACTTACTGTTTTCTCCCAGCATTCCAGTGGTGTGTCATAGAACATCAAAGGATTTACTGGTGGTAACACTGTTACTGCTAAAACACGGGCAAGTTAGCTGTTGGGTTTGGTGTTGGTATTTTTGCATTTGATCAAAGAAAACGATATTGAACAATAATTTTCATGGGTTTTTTCAAATACTGTGTCCCCAGTTTGATTCCAAATACTTCTCCCCATTATTTACGATGTACCTACCCTTCCATGTAATTTGTGTCTTCCAACATCATGTTTAGGAAAAGTATGGCTACGGCCTTTAAAAAAATTTTTTTTTTTAGTATTTTAGTTCAGATTGCTTGAAAATCTTGGCCTGGAAAGAAAGATCCTAAATTGGAGATGGTGGCACCTTAGAAGAGTGTGTCCATAGGTCAAATCGTTTTGAAATACTCAACTTTCTTTTAGTAGGAATGTATTACTTTTTAGCTAGCCATAAGTTCTTACAATGCTAGGAAATCACCATTTTTACTTTCAGAATCGCATTATAGTGAATTCCTGTTTACAAAATATGCATACTGTGAACAGATACAAGTTTTTGTTTTTTTTATAAGGTTGTTTGTAGAATGGTTGTTTTTTTTCCAAAGGGGATGTTATATGTTAAATATTTTCAATTTTTTTTTTATAAATACTAGCAACTGTTTACTAAGTTTTGTTGGGTCAGGCGTGTGCAAATGTAGCTGAAAGACAGGGAGAAACTGCAGACCTGAAACTGTTCCCTTTCTCATTTCTTGCAGCGTTACCACTGCAGACCTCTTTTTTGGCCCGAGTGATTAGTTGTGATGTTCTGTATCTGAAAATCATGCTTAATCATATAAAGAAACATTTAAACACATATATAGGAAGCAAACCATAGGTTGTAGGATATTTGTGTGATTCAGTCTGATTTGCAGAATTCTGAGCTTAATATATGGAATAAAACAACTCAATTTACACGGATGACAAGTATTGTCTGCCTTGTGAAAATCTGGAGAGTATGTTGCATTAGAATGGAAAACTTGGTCATTTTATATCATTGTATAATTTCAGAATTTAGTTTCAATATCTTTTGGAAACATGTTTATAGCAAGAACATAGAATATAAATAACCTATCACTGGGAGACCTTAAATGTAAAACTAGTATGCTTGGCTGTTAACTCCTAAAGATGTTACTTATGTCTGTTTTTAAAACATGCATGTATTTAACAGTTTTATCATAGTATTGTCATGGAAAAAATAAATATATTTTCTTACAACTTACACTGATAAATATGGGCATCGTTGTTTGTTTTTTTTCCTTCCGGTGTCAGCACTCGGGAAAAGTGGCTTCTGCTTTGTTGTTAATATTTTTGGTTCCATTCCACAAGAGCCGCAGTGGTCAGACACTTAAAAATTAAACTGATTTTTTTAATGCTTTTGTTGCTGCGCCTTTGGCATAACCTTTCATATGTTCCATTAAACCTCTATTCTAGTTACCAGGGAAGTTAGCACAAAAATAATCAAAGAGTGGGAATGTAACTTTATAAAATAAATACTCATCCTTCAGCCATTGCTTTTCATTTATTTCCTATGAAGATAACCTCAACATTTCTGGAGATTAGAAGAATGTATCAAAATTTCATTGCAACTTGTTGAATTTGGAAATAGAGTCATTCAGCAAAACCTCAGAAACTTTGAAGTATGAATTGACCTTAAGTAGAAATTATTTAAGGGGAGGAATTAAGTGTTCATATGTGGCTTAACTAGAGTAACAGCTGAACTCTGAATGGACCTGGATTTAGCCTGAAGAACCTGTAGACGAATTTTTAACCGTGACGCATGTTCGTATTTAAGCGCTAGCAGAGCTCATGCGTATGGTCTGTCCTGCAGGGAGGTCTCCGTGCATAACTCGTTTCCCAGATGGCGAATTCTTGAGCCAAAATAGCACCATCAACTCCAGAAGGAATGAAGTCATGATTCATTCCAGGGGCAAGAGAATTAGTGATGTTCGAATAATCTTTTTAATGTGTGGTATTCTACGGGACACCAAGAGGTTCGCTTACAAACTCAAGTCCTGTAGAAAAGAGCTGTGTAAGAATTCACTTTGAATGGCCTAACAATTCGATCCACTACCCTTTCCCCTGGAGAGACAGTAAAATGGAATTAAAAGTACAGAGAAGTTGAAGTAACAAGAGATGTCTTGAACTGATTTGGGATTAAATTGGAGCTAATTTTATCCCAGGGTGATTAGTCTCAGATTAAAGAGACAAGAAAAGCTTTTGAAGATGATTGATCGTCCAAACCGTTGAGCGGGGATCACATTACCGTGGGTGCAGGGCAGGTACTGAGCCGCCCACCTGTTACCTGCCTCCCAACATGACAGGTGGGAAAGAATGTCAAGTCTCAGCTCGGATTCGATCTCCCAGCACGCCCCCAGCCGGCGTCCTCACTGCTGCCGAAACGTCTCCAGCCCAGGCCGCGGCTCCGAACGCGGGGCCGGTCTGTCCACGTCCGGCCAGTGCCACTCGTGCAGCCCTTGCCCCCACGTTCCTCGTTCTGCAGGGCTGCTGGGCAAGTAACAGCTGGGCCCTCCTAGTCCCGAACTGCCCGAATTCAATTGTAGACCACCCGCACCGTTCAGAGATGGCCCTGAAGTCTGATTTTTCTCACCGACTGGGGCGGGTGGGGCCTGGGGCCCTTTCCTTTCCTGTGATGGCTAACACAGGCTTCAGGGCCAGGGCTGCCTCGGCCCCACCTGAGCTGCTCACACCTGGCTCGGGGCCAAGCTCACCACTTAACCATCTGGGTGGCCTGAGAGAAGTTACTTGACCTCTCGTTCTGCTCAGCTCCGAGCAGTTAGGCCTTGATAACCTCGTTTCCCTAAGTGGTGAGGATTCCAGGTAGTGTAAATAGCGCCCCTAGACAAACCTCAGCAACACCTGACTTCCAGTCAGCGCCTTACAGGTGTCCATACCTTCAAACCAGGTCAGATGGTCTATTTCTGTCTTCACGGATTACCTACCAGAGCCGTTAGCAGTGCCCGTCTGGAGGATTAAGGGCAGCATTCAATTCATGCGTCAGGCTTTACTGTGGATGGTGAGTTTTAGGGGTGTGATTGATTGGCTCTAGAACGTATCCAAGTCCATGTACGTTGCCCAGATGGCCTACTAGCTGCCCCTCAGGCCTGGATCCCACGTGGTTGAATGCAGCGCTCACATTTCTGCACATCCTCCGTCCTCAGCCTCGGTTTAAGCGCTGCTGCCCCCGGAAGCCTGCCCCAGGGCTCCAAGGACCCCGAGCATCAGCCTTTGCGGTGCCCGGCCCTCTCCGCAGCCCTGAGCACAGGTGCGATGCTGGGCTCCTAGTGGGAAGTCTCAGCCACCCCTGCGTCCACAGAGCGTAGCATAGTGTGGTAGTACCTGCTGTGTCACGAGTGCTTGATAAACAAACATTCTTTAAAGAATTATGCCTGGGGGGCGTGGCTCCCCGTGTTTCCCAGGGTGTTAGTGATGTGTTACTTCAGAGGCCAGCCTCCTGTGGAATGGTCTCCAGCTGCGGAGAGCTGAGGTCCCGTCAAAACGCTGGTGGGCTCCCTGTGGAGGGAGGGGCCCACATGGGGGCCAGATGCCGCCACCCTTTGACCTCCCTCCGGGAGACTGCCTTCTCCCTCTGTCTCCTTGACCAGTGGGCTGCGTCTGAAGTGACAACAGGTCAGAGCCCTTCCCCTGCCCCCGGCCGCCACCCCCTCCCCCTCTCCTCCCCACTTCAGAGTGTCTTTCATTCTTCTGGGTAAAGGTTCTCTGTATCCTGCCAGCCGCCATTCTGCGTGGCCGAGGGAGCCGTTCCTGTCCCCACTGCTCTTCCCTCGGTCGCTACCGTTTCTCTGGGAGGCAGACAACCCACACTCGACTCCAGGCCTCTCCTTCCGGTAGGTGAGCCCTGGGACCCACACTCCTCCCAGCAGTAACACGTGTCTTTTCTCTGCGTCCAGATTTCCTTTTCTCTGGCCAGACATCCCCAAAGGCCGCGTTCACAAGAACCACACATTAGAGTTGGAGGACAGCCAGTCCCCCCAAAGAAGGAAGGTGACATTCTGAGTGGACAAAACAATAGATACTCACTACAGGCTCACTGAAGGAAAGCTAGAAAACGGACACAAGGACAAAGAAAAACCACACAATCTTCTTACTCAGAATTAGCTATGTTCTAAAGATTTTATTTATTTTTAGAGAGAAGGGAAGGGAGGGAGAAAGGGAGAGAAACATCAGTGTGCGGTTGCCTCTCACGCGCCCCCTACTGGGGCCCTGGCCCACCACCCAGGCCTGTGCCCTGACTGGGAATCGAATTGGCCACTCTTTGGTTCACAGGCCGGCGCTCAATCCACTGAGCCACAGCAGCCAGGGCTGCATTAGCTATTTTTAACGAAATAGTTTTGCTTTATCCTGTGGGACATTTTCCTATGTGAATGAGTGACTTTTGATGCATACATCTTATTAATGTATTGTGTATAACCCAGACTGTGCAGCAGGCCTTGACACCGTGCACCACTCTGCCCCACAGCTCTGGGTCTGAGCACCCCTCACTCTGCTTCTGCTGGTCTCCGGCCAGTTTCTAACAAGGCCTTCCGCAGCTCATGCCCTGGCGTGGTGCCTGTTACTTTTGTTTCTAAATGAGTTTATTATATGAACAAATTTCTTGAGCTTCCCTGACCTCCCTTCTCGGAGACATTGCAGTCCAAGTACCTTTTAGCCAAGTTGGAGCTGCAGCCCCGTAGTGCGAGGTTGTCCGGGAGGCCACAGCCTCGTGGTTGGGCCCTGGCAGGGACATGGGACCTTAGGGGAGGCCATACCACATGTTCGGAGATTTCTGTGCCTTCGCAAGTCAGAGAGACAAAGACACGCCAAGAGGAAAGCAGAAACCTCATCCCAAAAGCTGAGACATAGCGTTCCTTTCACATCTTTCCAGGAAAAGACAAGTGCTCCAGGAGCCGGGCACTTTCTAGGACAAAGAAGCCTCAGCAAGGAGGGTGGGGGCAGGAAGGGGAGGCGAGGAGGGAGCCCCTCCTGCAAGGCCTGCCCTGCTCCTCTAGCCCTTGGCCTCACCAGGGCCCCGGGGAGCTGCCTGCTGCTTGGAAATAGCTTGCAGCAGCTCCCCTGAGCCCTGGAGGCTATTTGTGGAGAAGAAGGCAAAGGAGAGAAGGGCAAAGACTTCGAACCCTGAGCCCCACTTTGATGGACTAGCTCCGGGCTGCTTGCAGGTTTGTTCAGCCCCCAGTCCTTGCCGTGAGAGCGCTTTGGAAGGAGGAGCTGGAGCTGTGACTTGGAGCTGGCCTGTGCCCAACCCCCTCCCCCACAAGACTATTCTGCCAAAGACAGGCCACCCAAGGGAGCCCCGGGGCACGGGCGAGGGACCCCTCGTCCTTGGGCAGGTCGGGGTAAGGGGGAGGAAAGCTGCACTCGCAGCGTCCCGGTGCGTCTCCGTGGTGGGACCCGGTCTTCCCAGCCAGCCTCTGTCTTCCCGAGTCAGACAGGCCATGCCCATCTGCTCTGGCCCTCTCCAAGGGAGGGCCGTTACTCAGAACATTCTTTGAAGGTGAGGTCGAAGTGCGGTTACTCGCAGGGCCGTCCCAGCAGCCAGGCCCTGTGCTGAGCTGGTCCGCCGCTTGGCTGCCTGAGCACCGCCACCTGTAAGCTGCAGCCTCCCAAGGGCCCCCTGTCAACTTCAGACCCTTTACCTCACAGGCTCAGGAAGGCTGGCCTCTCCCTGCTGTGTGTAGGGTGTGCTCTGGAAGTCCTTGAATGACCCTGCTCTCCATCTTGGGCAATGTCTCTGTGGGAGGGGGCCGAAGCGGCCCCAAGCCTGGATTTGGGATTCTGGTTCTGACCCTGCGCTGACAGCCCTCTCCTGCATGGGCTCCTTTGGGAGGGCAGGGTTCGTCCCGGAGGGGGCGCTTCTTTCCTGCCTCGGGGAGCTCAGGGCGCACCCTGCTCCACTGCGGGGGCACCTGTGCCCCGCCTCCTGCCAGGGCACTCCTGGACGGGCCGCTGCAGGCGCGGGAAGGGCACAGAAGCAGCTCCTGCTTCGTGTGGGCCCCTGTCCTGGCGTCTCCGCCGCCTTCCACTGGAGCCGGAATTCTCCACCTTCGTTGTCCCCTGTACTCCACAAGCTGCATGCTTCCCCGCCCCCCCCCAGAGCCCCCCTTCCAGGGAACAGCAGCCCGCTGGGGCCAAGAGTTGGCCGTCAGAGCCTGAGAGGGGCTGCCAAGCGCCCCCCCCCTCCCCATTCTTCTTCCTCTGGGAACTCTCAGTGCTAAAAACAAGCTTTCTGAGAACCATATTTTTCTAGGTTAAAGGTGAAAAATGCAGTGTTTCCTCCAAGTGGAAAGCCCTGGCCTGCCAGCTCCGGGCACATTTCCGAGCTCCTTCCTCCCACTCGGGGCGGAGGCAGGGCGGCGGGAAGGCGGGAGGGAAGTGGGAAGGAAGGCAGGAGGGAAAGCAGAGGCCTGTTTGTGTTGGAGCCGCCCGCGGGCTGGAACAGGGCCGGCTCCGGAAGCGAAAGGCACACAGCGGGGGCCGAGAGCCAGGCCGCGTTCAGCGCGGGTGCCTGATAGCTCCTGGAGGTGGGGGGCGTGGGGACTGGGGCGACCCCGCAGACCCGCCTGCCAGCGACCCCAGGACTGGGCTTAGAGGAGGCACGGGCTGCGAACCTCGGTTTTCATAGGAAAAGCCAGCACAGCCCCTTCCCTCACCCCGCCCTCCAGCCATCCTTGCGTGGAACACGTGGGAAGGTCGGGGTGGGGGGGGGTTTGCCAGACCCTGATGGTGGGCCGGAGCTTTTCGTGAACCCCTGCCTCTCCATGTCCTTCCTGGGCAGGAGGAGGACACGTGAGCCTCCCCGTTCTCTGGCTGCTCTGCGCTCCCCAACACGCCTGCCCACAGAGCCGCCACCCCTCCGCCAGTCCCCCTCCCGGGATAAACGACACCGCCAAGTGGCAGACAACAGGTGGAGGGACGGGAGTGCAGGGAGGCGGCAGAGGAGGTGGTGGAGGGCTGAATGCTGCCCTCCTGGACCCGGCCTGGCCGGGCCAGTCACCGAGGACGTCACAGAGCCCGTCCCCAAGCCCAGCGGTCCCGCAGAAGGACTACTTCTCCCCCCAAAAGCACGTGACTTGGGTTCTCAGCACTCGTGGCCCTGACGTTTCACCCTCCCGGCCCGGTGGTGACGGACAGAGTCTGTACTCCCCTCTCTCCCACCTACGAACTTTGCCTACGAAGACTGGGCCCAAGTGGCAGGTGGCAGTTCCAAACCTCAGCTGCGCCAGGCCTCCCCCCACCTTTGCTCTGGTGCTCTCGGCCCCCGCCTTCGTCATGCCAAGGGTGTGCAGGCTCCCACAGGTCCCCGGAGGAGCACGAGAGCCACGTGGAACTGACTCAAGTCGTCTCGCCGCCTCAGGCCAGGCTGGCCTAGATCAGCCCACTGCCTTGCAGGGGAAGAGTCCAGCCAAGATCAGCAGAGCTGCCCGGCTGGCCACTCAAGGCATGTAAGTGACACACACGCATTCTGGTGTGCCGCCGGAGTTGCGTGGCTGTTCGTCGCGCAGCAGTGTTGTAGAAAGCAGACGCACTCAGAGGGCAAACCAGGCACCCTCAGGCCCGGCTCTGACCTTCTCAGCTCCCCTGCCTTCTGAGCCCAGGTCTGATCCTGCAGCTTTAGGACAATGTTTTCATCCTCACAACCACCTCTGCTGTACAAAGTCTCCCCACATCTCCCAGGTTTTGTCCACTGCCAGGGTCAAAGAACCTCCCTCCTAGCTTGGGGGGCAGTTTCTGACCCTGTTCTCCCAACCAGAGCCACCCACGTGATCAGCTCCACCTGGGGCCCCGCACCTGGCAGCCCCCTCTCTCTCCAGCAGGTTCTGCGCTGCCCTGAATCCGTCACCGTGTGGGCCACCCCTCCCCTTTCAGCCCCTTCTGCATCCCCCCCAAGTCAGTGGTCCAGAACCCTCCTCCACCTCACACTCCCGAGCCCCCGGCCCTGGGCCGCTGCCTCCTTCTCTGGACGACACTTGCACGAACAATGGCTCATCTATAGCACAGCTCTTCTGGCTTCGGCTCAGCTGGATGTTGTGCTAAAATCACAATGCTTGTTTGGCTGAAGGCAATTGATTCAAAATGTGCTGTGAAAGCTGCTCTGTTGAACCTTGGGAAGCACCGGCCCGAGCAGCCTCCACGGCAAAGGAATTGAGGTGAGGGGGTTGGGAGGCGGTAAGACCCACTTGCTACCATGTGGCTTTTCCCCAACTGCACGCGCAAGGAGACATATGTAGGAGAGGATGAATTATTATGATGGTTGTTATTGTTTTTGCTGCCATTATTCCTCCAGGAAGAGGGATCCTGCTCATCAAAGGGTCCCCAAGACAGGAGCCAGAAGCTGGAAACGCAAAGTGAACGACTCTCATTTATTTTTTCCTTTTACAGAGTTCTCACTGTGCCCGAAGGTGCGCCCAACACCTGCGCTGCATGAAGGCGGCACAAACCGGAGTCGAGTCGTGACTGGGACCAGACACGGGCTCCTGTGTGCTGGGTCGTGCTTCCCTGCTCTTTGGGGTCAGTGTTCATCCCACCTTTCCCCCTGCGAGCCCTGCCAGGGGGCTCTGCCAGCGAGCCAGCTGTCACCAGTGTCACGTGTGTGAATAGCAAAGGGACAGCTGATGGCCCTGCTGCTCACCCCCAGCACAGCCTTGGACACGAGAATGGTCTTAGCTTCTGTTTCTGGGCGTGGCCTCTGCAGGGGCCCCGGCACCTTCACCGATGAATGAAGGACCGAATGAACGAGCGCTGGCCTTCTTCATCTCCTTTCTCCGGGCTCACTGTAGACAGCCCTCCCCTCTGAAAACAAACATGGCCGTGCCCTACCCCCTGCCCCCACCCCCAGTAACACAGGTATCTTTTAACCTGCTTATTCGGGAAGCTTCCGATTTATTGCCTCCAGCCATCAATGTTTACCGAAGGAGAATGGTCAGCTCCCCAAGACAATGACCACCCCAAGTTACCTACCCCACTCCACTGATACCACTAAGGGCCCCAACTTAGTTGTTCCTAAGAGGCTCCTCTGGGAGAACATTTTCAGGAATTGTGCAAAGAATTCAGGGCTGGCCACCCAAACTTGCAAAATTATACTGGGTGGACAATCTGCAGCTATAAAAATATACACATACAAAAGGACAGCTACAAAATCAGGGCGCCCACTTTCTTGGATTACCATTATAAAAAGCAGGGATTTCTCACTAAAGGCAAACTTCAGGGGCAGCACGACAGTCGTGAGTGTACACGTAGTCTCCCCTCCCCCCTATTTTCATGGAAGAGTCAGAGCACACTGAAACAGCCAGAGAGTGGAAGGGGTTAACCCTAACAATTCCTGGGCCGAGGTGAGAAATTCCAGGGTCAAGGGCGCACCGTCATTCTGCTGTCAGTAAGTATCGTGAGTCAGGGCGGGAGAGAAGTATTTTAATACCGCCCTTCGGGTCTCTCTTCTCTCTCTCTGCCTAACGCGCCGTGACTCCCAGCACGGTCACTGAGCCACAGCTGACAGGCCCGGCTGGCCGGGTGCGTGACCTCTGGCAGCCGCTGCACGTTCAGCGGACAAAGTCCGCTGCTTCCTCCACGGAAGATTCCGCCGGGTTCGGCCCACGGAGGGTCAGCAGGAAAGGCCACACACACAGGGACCCCTGCCTGGGTTCTAGTTTCTCAGCCGGGCGCACTTTCCCCTCGAAGAGAACAAGCGCAGCCGGCCCCCGTGCCCCGGTGTATGGCGTCGGCAGGGGCCGGGGCCCCCTCGGGGGTTCTCGGGGTAGAAGGCTCTGTCCCTCGGGCAAGGCCAGCTGGCGCTACTGGGCTCCACAGGTGTTGATGTTCTTCCCATCCGCGGCGTCCTCCACGAGGGAGACGTGGTAATCGGTGGACAGGGTGAGGTGGGAGATGCAGCCCACGAGGCCTCGCGCGTACTGCCGGTTAGTGTGCAGAGCGATTTCCTTCATGCCGCCTGCCAGGGAGCCGGAGGGAGGGAGACGGGGTGAGCCGAAGGGGAGCCCTGTGTCCTCAGCGCACGCGGGCGTGCCTACTGATCGAGGCGTCCCCTGGCTGACAGGTAAGCGAGGGCCCTGGGCCCCTCAAGCCGATTCGCACATAGCGTCTGATGTGTAACTATCCTTGAAGGAAGGGGCTGACTTCATTCAATGTGATACACCACCAGAGGCTATAAATAGCTACTTCATGTGCGACTTCTAACCCAGTTGGCCACTTCAAACCAAAGAGTATCTGGTAAATTTTGCAACGTTGTACAATGTCAATAAAATGTAGTATGTGGTTAGAGGTAATGTCCCCTTAAACCGAAAGACAAACACTGATGTTGACTGCTTTCAATTAAGTTCCCACTTAGAGAAAACATGGACGGAGACATCTTTTCATACTTACGTGTCTACGCTAGCGGGTTCCGAGCTATTCACAGAAATACCACTCATGCTGATTCTGAAAGGGGCCAGAAAGCCAGCCCCTCCTTCCCAGAGGGAGCTATATTTAGCAGGTTCCTGTTCTATAAACAAGAAAAGCACGGTTTTCCTGGTGGGTGGGTCCAAAGCACAGAAGTATCTAAGTGCTTCCTGCCCCCTCGGCCATGAGTCAGAAGTTCAGAACCTGGGAGAACAACTATCTGGAGACCTTCCTGTGTCCAAGCCTGTGTCTGATCCAGGGGAGCCCGACCCGGAGGAGCCCCCTGCACAGCAAACGGAGCGACCCGAGAAGGCACGGGCATCGCTGGGGTCTGGCCCACGGTCACTCACCCACGTACAGAGGCCCTCGGATGTTGAGCTGCCTCATGGTGCCGGGCGACTTGCCCGTCCTGGCCCCGTAGTCGTCCACCGTGATCTTTCCCGACGGGCCGTCCCTGTAAAAGCCACCAGCAGTTTCGGAGCTTCATCCCATCGTCCAATTCATTTCCACAGGAATGTATTAAAGTACTGACTATGCGCCAGGCACTATGCTAAATGGCAGAGCTACAAAAATGGAACAAACAAACACACCCATTCCTGGCCCCCAGGAGCGTTAGGTCTATTGAACACAAAACAACGAAAGTACAGATGACAACTCAGCGTCCCCGCTCTGTGGAGGAAGAAGGCCAGACACTGTGGGATGGCGCACAGGCAGACAGAGGGCCCTGGAAAGCTTCTCCAAGGACAGTCTGCCTGAGACCAGTTTTGCAGGCTGGGTGGGTCGAGGGGAGGGGGAAGCTAATGCCAACAGGAAGTGGCTGCGGAAAGAGTGAGAAGACGCGGGGGCTGGTGCAGATGGAGCCCGCAGAATTCCGCAGGTGGGAGCACCGGGGAGGAAGGGGAAGCCAGAGGCTGACGGTGAGGGCCACGGGAGCTCAGTCAGCAAGGGCCCTGAAGGGGCGAGGGAGCCGGAGACGAGCGAGAGCCGGGCAGCCGTCTGGCCACACGTGGGGACTCTGCAGGGTGCTCTGAGCACAGCGGGGATGGGGCAGTGTTTGCAGGGGGGGGTCGCTCTAGGGAAGGCTGGAGAATGGCTTAGCAGCTTCTAAAGGGCCCAAAGCGTCACCCGAAAGTGACTCCGAGGACAGGGGAGTGGAGGTGCGCACCTGTGGCCAGGGCTTTGCAGGTTTCCAGGCTACTCAGACCCTGGCCCTTCTCCACAGAAGTGCGCCTGCTTCTGCAGCCCCTGGGGGGACACCAGCCCGGGCTGCTCTTCTCCTTTTCTTAGAATTCCTTATCGACTTTTAATGTTTCTTTTTTTGTAACAAACAGCTCTCGTTTCTTGGGTGAATAACCCGACCCCTCTCGTCTGTCTGATGACAACATTTACACGGTTTTTTCATTCAGAGACTTCGTTTCCTCCGCGCTGCCTCACTCCGTCTGACTGCTCTGATACCTGTCTTTCGCCCCAGAAACGCTGTTCCGACGCCCCGTGATCGCGACCGCCGCTCCTTAGTGAGGTGCTGAGCTCCGCAAGGCAGATCGGAAGCTCTGCAGGCGGGTGGGTTTTGTCGATGGTGGCTTTGGAGCGCTGTGATCTGGCTCAGGCACTTCCTGGGGACCCCTGGGTTTGCTACTCCCCTTACTGTGTCTGGCTCCCAGCATTCTGGAACCCCATTGCGGGGAAAGAATGGTGGGGTTCTCGGGACGCAACATACGCCCCGTCACGAAGTCCCCAGTCCCAATCTGTACGACCCGCAGCAGTCCAGGATTCAGCTAGAGCTGGTGTCTCCCCCTCCAGATGCCCTTACTTTACTCTGTCCAGTGAACGGACTTCGCTGTGTTTCCGTGGGTCGGGGAAGGGCCGTGTGCCAGGTACAGAGAGCAGAGGGAGGGCTCAGGTGAATTCAAGTAAATGTTTAAGACCAACCTTCCTGCTTTTAGCCCCTCGTTCACCTTCCAGGGGTCCCCGGCTCTGCCCGTGTGGGGGGGGGGGCACATGCTATAAATCCGAGGGCCCAGGCCTCGCTTCCTCAGAACAACTCTTGCAGCCGCTTGCGCTAGAGGTCTGTCCCCCATCCTGCCCTCCTCCTCGAGACGCGCCCTCCCCCCTCCACCACCCGTGGACGTGCTCGTTCGGGGCCTCACCCCCCCCCGGGGACCGTGACCTGCAACGCCTTGCCTGGCCTGCCTCTCCTCCCCATCACTCTAAAAAAGTTGCATTTTCTCCACTTTTGCTCATCGATTATAAGGCTTTTTCATTTTCTTTGTCTCTCTCTGCAATGAGGCTACGTCTTATAACCAATGATACCTTAAGTCTGAGAATAAGGGTGGTAACGCCCTCTAACCTGACACGTAGTGAACGTCCTCATCACGATCATTACCGTCTACCGCCTCCCACTAGAAGGCAAGGCCAACAAGGCAAGGGTGCTCATGCTGCTCAGTGACGTGTCCCAGGTGCCCAGACACAGCGATGATCTGGGCCTGGGACCGTGCAGGGTTCACGGGGGCGGAAGGATGAGCAGGCCCACATGTGGTGCTCCACCCCCTCCTCTGAACTGGGGTAACGGCGCCAGTCTCCCAGGCTCTTCTGGAGATCAGCGGCCGGCCGTGCGTGCGCGGCGCAGAGCGCGGTACCCGGCACACGCCTCCTCTATGAAGAGCGCTGGGGGGGGGGGGGGCGTCGTTATTGTTTATTGTGACCAGCACATCACCACCCTCACCCACAAAGTGGGGATTGTAAAACGTGTGTCGCAGCCCTGGCTGGTGTAGCTCAGTGGATTGAGCACGGGCCTGCGAACCAGAGGATCGCGGTTCGATTCCCAGTCAGGGCACATGCCTGGGTTGCAGGCCAGTTCCCAGCAGGGGACACACAAGAGGCAACCGTACATTGATATTTCTCTCCCTCTCCTTCTCTCCTACCCTTCCCCTCTCTAAAAAAATAAATAAATAATAAATTTTAAAAAATCTTAAAAAAAAAAAAAAAAAACGTGTGTCGCTGTGACTATTCACTAAGATTTGGTGTGTAAAGTGCCTGGCACCCTAAGGATGCTTTACGAATGGGAATTTGGTTTCTCTTTTCTGCGAGGATTAATGTCTGTAAGACCAGGATCGCTCAGAGCAAGGCAGGGCACCAAGCAAGGCTCCCCTTGGAGAAGTCTGCATCGATTCCCCGTCTCTGCCTCTGAGCTGCTGTGGAGAACTAAGGTCTCCATTCGGCCCTGCGTGTGGTACCCACAGACTGGCCCCAGCTCCTGCTTACATCTGTGGTACCACCCCTTCTAGGCCTGCCTGCCCCTGAGGAGCACAGCTCACAGCAGCTGCTTGAGTATCCCCTGTCCATCCAGGTCCTTGTGTCTCTTCGTTCTGTCCAACCCTCACTGCAACCTCAGGCCCACCAGGGCAGATGTCGGTGATTAAAATAGCAAGAACCCACTCTGCAAACCACCTTCTTGGTGCCAAGGGCGATGGTCTGACATCTTCTGGTGGAACATTCCCTGTTATCCCTCCAAAACATCTGAAACATAGTGAACATCCTCATTATGTTCATTGCTATCTATTAGCTGGGGTGGGCTCCTCTGTGGAGTGGGAGGGTAAGAGCTTTGATCTAAGATCCTACTCTTGGACCTGCCCACAAACAGTTACGTAGTCTCAGGAAAGTCCCTTCACTTCCGGTGCCCCAGATGTCCAGGAAGTGCCCAGAATCCCCACAGGTGTGCACCTTGATGTGCACAATCAGGCCACAGTTTGGAGCATTTAAAAGTCTTCTTGCAAGGTCTGAGGGTCCTACCAACCTCCTCTGCTTAAGAAAATTGAGAGCAGGGAGCTCACAGGATGGGGGTTACGGAGATCAAGTGTGGTCAAGGATTTCCTTTCTCTGGATGTTTCCGAGCAAGCCCATTTAAAGACGAGTAGGAGAGTGAAATAAAGAGCTTAGAGGCCACAGATTTTTAAGGTAACTTGGAGCTGGTTTGGACTAAGCTTTTTAACTTATCCTCTAGAATACATTTTAGATCAAGCCTATAAATACTCTCTATGGAAAGACATTTCTTTTTTCAATACGTCAGAGTTGGGGCTTCACCTAAATCTCTGTCGCAAGGGCTGCCAGGCTACTCGGGCAGCTGGTGGCCTCTGCCTCCTCACTGTCCCTCTCGGGAACCCGCAGCGGGGGCGGTGGGCAGGAGGCCCCTCCCACCACAGCCTGGATGTGTGCAGAGCAGGGAACTGACAGTGGTGACCCCACGTTCCCCACGCCTCACTTTTGACTTCCCCCGCTGCCCTCCCCAGAAGGGGTCATGGTAAATTCTCAGGGAACCCAGATCAAAACCTCTGCCCAGCTCATCCCCCGGAACCTTCGTCTACCATGGCCGGACTGAGCTTTTTTCAAACAGCTGAGTTTGAGTCTGCTATTGTGGTTCTCAAAACACACTGTTAGAAATATGGGTGGCAAAACTGTAATTTTAAGGGAGCGATTCACCCAAAGTTAATCAGAGGTGAGGGCAGTGACCCCACAGAGGGGAGATACACACTCGGAGCAGGACACCCACAGCTTTTAAGGCAGCGTGACATCAAAGCAACTCGGGAAATTAATATGTCATGAAACTCGAAGCACTCCTCCAAGTCCACATGCCCCAGAGTCTCGCTCCCTGGAGATGTCCAGGTCTCACTAAATAGTGAGATCTCACTGAATTCCAGCTGAGCTATCAGAAAGTTACTGCTCCACAAAGTCGTGCTGAGTGAGGATTTGGGAGTTCAGCCTCTGGGGCCCATCAGTGTCGATGACGGACCCGGGTGGGAGTCGGCGGCAGAGTGCCCTGAATAACCGGGTCCAGAGTGTGGGGCGCAGGGCAAGGTGGGGGAGAGGGCAGTGGGGCTGGGGGGACCTGAGAGCACCTCCCACCGCTGCTGGGCTCCAGCTCGGGCTTGCGCCGTGGCGGGTACTCACCGAACAGCCTTGACCCGGTGCCACCGCCCATCATGGAAGGAGCCGTTCACCACGATGGATGCCACGCCGCTGCCCAGGTTATAGCTATGGCGTCAGGGAAAAGGAGACAGAACAGAGTAAAGCTCTGAAGCCCAGGCAGACGCACATTCATTCACAAGTGGCTCTCATTGCAAAAGGTCTGTGGAACTCAGAACAGACTTTCCTTAATGCAACACAGAGCGATGTGATCAGTTAGGCTTCCAGGAGAGGCCAGAAATGGTCAAAAAATGTTTTTTAATCATGGCAACATACACAGAACATAAAATCTACCGCCTTACTTAAAAGTCTACCGGACACACATCCTTATGTGTCCGGTTCAGGGGTATGAAATGTACTCACAGTGCTGTACAAGCAACCTCCAGAACTCTTTCTCTTGCCAAACTGCAGCTCTGTAACCCACCCCCCGCCACACGAGAAGGTTCCATTCCCCCTCTCTTCCACTCCCGGCAACCGCCGTCCCACGCCGTATCTCACGAATTCGACCACTTTAGGCGTCTCAGAGAAGTGGAATCATGCAGCACTTGTCTCTTGGTGACTGGCTTGTCTCACTCAGCATCACGTCCACAAGGCCATGCACAGAAGCATCCACGCGGCATCGGGAACAAGACAGGCTTTATCATTTGCAATGTGCTACATGCTGCTCAATACTGTCCTGCCAAAGGTCATGTCCAGCCAGAACCCCAGCATGTGCTCTTCATTGGACACAGGGTCTTCGCAGAGGTAATAAATTAAAGTGAAGTCACACTGGGTTAGGGCAGCCCTAAACCCTATGGGACTGGGGTCCTTGTAAGAAAAGGCACTTGGGACGCAGACACACACGCAGGGAAGGAAGCCATACGTAGGTGAAGACAGAGACAGCCTCGATGTGGCTACAAGCCAAGGCAGGCCAAGGATTGCGGGCAACCACCAGGGCCTGGGAAAAGGCACAGAACAGACTCCCCCGCGACCCCCTACAAGAACCAGCCCTGACAACACCTGTGTGTCAGACTGTGAACCCCCAGAACTGTGAGGGAATAAATCTCTACGGTTTTAAGCCACCCAGTTGGTGATCATTTGTTATGGCAGCCCTTGGCAATGAATATGTGTGCTTTTACGTTTTGAAAAGCAAAATGACACAAAACAGAACACTGCAGAGTAGGCTGCACTCCAAAAAGATGAAAAGAATTTGCCTAAAACACCAGAGCTACGTGCAGGATGAACTCGGTGTCTCATCTGCCCCATCCCTCCATTGTACTCGGACAGCTGGTCTACGCAGCAGTTTTCTATTCCCCGTTTCAGGTTGCAGATGGCCCGATACCTCGGGGTATCAGAAGACATGCGCGTGTCGTTTCCCAGAGAGAAACACCCCTCTTAGTCCAGCGTGCACGCAATGATTCTAATTCGATTCAATTCAACAAGTATTTAGTGAGTGACGACCCTAGGCCAGGCCAGGCCAGCTGCCTGGACCACCACCCCTTGGTAACAAATGGGATAAAACTCAGTAATCACGCCTTTGAAGGGCAAGGTGCCCCACCTGGGACGCCCCTCTCCTCGTCTTGTATGGGGGCGCGCCTGTCCTTTAGTCCCCTGGCCAAGAGGCAGCAGCGAGGAAGCCTGGGTGCATTCCGAGCCCCTGCGGGCACTCAGCCTGAGAAAAGAGCAGGCGGAGAAAGCGCTCGGCTTTCCCCAGGGAAAGCACCCCGGTCCTTTCTTTCGTAACAGGGCTCAAAGCCCTCGCACGGCCCATCGACATTCAGCCAAGAATAGAACACGGGTGACTTGACGAACCGAGACAAAGCTGTGACTCTGACTCTGAAGAATTCACCGTTTCCTCCTGAATTTTCCCACACCCAGTGGCTCCTTGCGCGAAGCAGCCTGGCGGTGGAATGTTCAGATGTCGTTTTTAGCGGCCAAACGCTCGTGGAAGAAATGGATGACCGTGAAGCAGGCTGAGAGCTGGCCGGCAGGCACACAGCCGAGTGCCTGGGTGTAGCGTGGACTAACCCGCCCGGATTCCCGCTCTGCCAGTTGTGAGCCCAGGACCGTGGGTCGTGGGCTTCACTCATCTCCCCGAGCCTAAGGTGCCTCGTCTGTGAAGTCGGGCAACTGCACCTTCCCCGAAGGATCGTAGGGAATGGTAAGCATGTGCCACACTTCGTGCGGCTCCCACGTGGGTGGACAACAGGTCTGGAGGACCCAGCAGGGAGGAGAGAGCTGCCGCAGCGAGTTGAACGTGCGGGGCTGCTCCTGGAAGAGTAGTCACGTGTGAGCGTAAACCACCAGGCTGTAAATGTGTAACCGAGACGGGCAGGAGCGCCCAGAGTCCAGAGCAGAGGTGCCCCGGGTGTACCTGCAGGGACACTGGCCTGAAATGGGGTTGGGACCCAACGAGTGGAAACCCTCGCAGGTGTGTTTGGGCAAAGGAGGGGCTTTCCTCCTCTGTCCTCCAGCCCCATGATGCTCAGGGGGTTCATGCAAAAGCCAGACTGCGCTCCGTGAGTCAGCACTGAGTCCAGCCACCCGGCCAGCGTGGGCACAGGGCACTCAGCGGGCATCTCCACAGCCCGACTCTCCAGCCCACCCCCCTCCGTCTGACTGCAGACCCTGAATAACCTCCTGCTCCCCAGACACTCGGTACTTCACCCTGGACTCTCTCTCTCCTTTAATCCTCACCCAAGGATGTGCTCGTTGATTTTGGAGAGAGAGGAAGGGAGAGAAAGGCATGAGAGAGGAACATCATTGTCTTGTGTACGTGCCTGGACCAGGAATCGAATCCACCACCTCCGGGTGTATGGGACAGTGGTCCAACCAACTGAGCCACCCAGCCCTTCTTATTACTGTATAAAAGGGCTCTCTTTTACATAATAATAAATGACCAAGAACCGTGGTTATCTTTGTTGGCGGAGGGCATGAGGAAGCTTTCTGGGGTAGGAGAAACGTTCTGTATCTTAACTCTGTGTGGTGGGTCCACAGGTCTTGACACGTTGAAAAATCTATCAAACTGTACACCTAGCATTTGTGCCCTTCATGTAAATTATACTTCTTTTTTTTAAAAAAGCAAAACCATAAGAATGAATTAAGAAAATGAACAAATGAGTGCATGTCTGAGTTCACTCTCGGTGCCTCCTGAACCTGGTTAGCACGACTCGGTTATCCTGGTGCAAGTCACCCTGCTCAGGTTGGTGCCCACGGGAGGCCGGGAGGCTGAGCACCAAGGTGAGACAGCAGGACGAGCCATCAGGTGAGGCCTGGGGGAAACCACTTGCGCCATCTCCATGCTGTGCGCCCTTTAAGATGCAGCGCGGGGCACCTGCCCATTCCGATCGCTTCCCTTTCTCTGCTGCATAAAAAGGTCATCAAGGTCATGTGGGAAACGAGTGGGAAAGGCTGTCCGTCGAGTGGTTTTCACGAAACCTGCCCACTGGCTTTTGTGCCCCACGTATAATCACAAAACACAGCGAAACAAAACAGAAGCGGAAACCACACGCGCACCTAAGTGCTTTGATTCCTTTGCCTCTGCTTAATCTTGCGCAACAACCACAAATACTTTTTCAGAGTTCCACTGCTCTTCCTCATTCTCTGCCAGAGGGGTTTTGAGCGCTAAATTAGCACGAGGACCAGCATTTAAGAGAAGAGAAAAAGTCAAGGAAGTCGAGACTGTATTTTATTATTTCAGGTTTCCTATTCTTTACCTGGGATCTGGGTCAAACACCAAAACCTCAAAAACAGTTTTTCTGCCCAGTGAGACCAGTTCACTCGCTAGGCTCCGCTGAAGTTAGCTGCTTGAAGGCGGGGGCCCGCTTCTTTTAAAAATAACAACAATAGTAACAGCTGCATTCTACGAAGCAGATACATCATGCTGACTTCCTTAGTTACCGATCCGAGGTAGGAGTTTCCAGAACATATTGAGGGTAGAAAACACTTGAGCGAGGAAAGCACTTGTGGCCGTCGTTACCACTAAGAACTCGCGATGCCCGGCCCCGCACGGAGCCCTTTCGGTGAGCGAACTCACTCAGCCCTCCCAGCCTACCCCGTCCTTTTTCGCCGGCGGGCGTTCTGTCTGGTGACTTGCAGCAGGTCACGTGGCCATGGGAACCCTGCCTGCCTGACTCTGAAGCCTTCCACCACGTCAGACCCTGTTTCCCACTGCGTGCTCCCGGAGGGATTCCCATCAGCCCCTCGTGCCCGAGGAGGCCTGCTCCGTGGGGTCTCTGCGCGTAGTAGGCCCAGCGCTCTCCCTCTGAAGCAAGCTCCCCGCTGGCTGGCTGGCTGAAGGCTGCCGCTTTCCAACCACCACCGGCCTGCGCCCTGGGCCTGCCCTGGGCCCAGCCTCCCGCAGAGCATCCACAGGCCTGCGTGCGTGTCAGCGGCAGGAACACAGCGAGCGGCATGGGCAGCCGTGGGCCCAGGCCCAGGGGCAGGCGCGGCAGGGCTATGCTGTGAGTCCAGAGCCCAACCCGAGTCCCAGGCTCCAAAGAAAAAACATGGGACCAATCGTCAGAAAACTGAGAAAGAAGAAGTGGTGGCAGCGGAACCGTGTCTGGATGGAATGGAGTTGCTAGAAGGCGCCGGGGGGTGTGGGAGGCCGGCCGGGTCTGCAGGAGGCCCCTGGGAGCTGCGGGGCAGCCCCGAGCAGCGGATCGAGTTTCCCCACTCTGTGGGGTGGGGGGCAAACACATTTTGGTTGGCGGTTTAGGGGGACGTTGGCCTCTCACCCACGGCCGAGCTACTGTTTCAGTTCCCTTTTCTGGGCACAATCAAGTACTCGAGGCCTTGGTGAGGTTAACCACAGGAAAACCACAAGAAAATGGCTCCGCGGCAGCCAGCCTGAAACCGGGGTGTGAAAAGCTTGGCGTTTGACCTTGGGGCCGGGGTGGGGGGGGGCAGGGGGCAGGGATGGCTCTCAGAGGCCAACCTCTAGCCTTCAACCACACAGGTCTCTCAAAGCCCCAGAAGTCCCAGGCTTGCACCGCTCAGCGTGCTCTGCTGGTAGGGGCAAGCGCAATGCTGGGTAAGGGACGTTTCCTCTCCGAGTGCTTTTTATTCAGATGGAACAGACAGACGTCCAGGACCCTGCGCTGGCTGCTCAGGGGCCCCAGGGCACGACCCACAGACGCCCAGAATTAAGTCTTCATCCGCTCTGCGGTTCGGTTGCCGTGGCTTTGTCCACTTCAGTTCCAGTGAACTCCCCATCATCCCACAAACACTCGTGCCAGGCCCCAGGCAGGGGGCTCACAGGAGGGAACGCCAGAGGAACCCCTGCCCCTGGAGACCGAGCAGGGGCTTCGAACCTCGACGAGCACCAGAGTCGCAGGGTGACGACAGATGGCTGGCCCCACTCCTAGTTTCCCTGGTTTGGGGTGGGGCCTGAGAATTGGCATTTCTGGCGTTCCCAGGCGACTCGATGCTGCCGGGCCAGGGACCACACGCGGAGAATCGCTGGTCCCGACGGGCTGTTTCCAGCCTCCAGCGAAGAGGCACCTCCCCACCTCCAGCAGAAGCTGTTTCATATTACCCAAGCCAGGCCCTGCCAAGTGGGAGCCTGGCTCCCACTACGCTGCTGAGGAGAAGCTGTCAGGGGACCCTTCAGCTATCTCCTAGCGACGACCCCTCTGAAAACTTTGAGAGCAGTCGAAATTCGGTTTAGAAGGCCCAGAGGCCCAGGCCCTGCCTTGCCAGTGTCACCCAAGAAGCATTTACAAAAGCCCAAACGCTGGGCTGATCTAGCGAGGTACGCATCTGTGCTTCCTTTTCCGTGGCGGGAGACTGGGGAGCAGGCATCTGCTCCCCACGGCTGCACAGCCGGGGCGGGGCGGGCATGGTGAGCACTTAGAGCCGGGCCTTCGACTTGCGGTCTCCAGCTCGGCCCGGGACGGAGAGCACCAAACCACGGCCACGCTCAGCTCCCCCACGTCCTCTTCCTCCTGCTTCCTGCAAGTGGGGAGCACGTGGCAGGAGCACAGCACAACTGGGGGCGTCAAAAACCTGTCCGGCACGGAGTCAGGGAACCAACGCTTTAGGCTCTGCCACGCAGTCCCTATTAAAACTACTCGAGTGTGCCGCTGCAGCAGGAACGCTGCCACAGACAACGTATGAACGAACGAGTAAGGCAGTGTTCCAATCCTACTTCGTGTACAGAAATGCGCGGTGGGCCAGACCCGGCCCCCAGGCTGCGAGGGCTGACTGCCGCTCTGGAAGAGGGGCGCTGGGTGGAAAGGCCAGGAGCCTCCGATAAGCCTGGGGCTTCAGGCAACGGTCACGCCAGCAGACTGTGTTCTGGTTCACTTTGGCAGCACCCCGGCATGGCCTGCAAGGTGATGCTGAAGGCAGCTGGCGGGGGCCTTACCTGAACGTCAGGGCTCCGTCTCGAAGGCCCAAGGAGATGAAGTCGCTGTTGGACAGGAGGCTGTCTCCCCGCCACATCAACAGGCCGTCTTTGGCAGTCGTCTTAAACCTCATGAATACATTCGACCTGGATCCGGACACCCTGGGGGAAACACACAAACAACGGCACCAAATTAACCACCATCTGCCAGAATCCTTGCCTGAGTTCTGTCCGCCAGCCTGGAGAAGCCAGGTATATGGAGGATCTGGCACTCCCGACACTCGCCACCAGGAGGTTAGCCTTGGCGTCCTCACCCCAAGTCACAGCATCAAGGGCGCAAGGCCTGGGCTGGCCACGTGGCAGCAGTGTGTCCGGCCCCCGGTGTGATGCAGCCCCACCAGAGTACTCGGCGAGTCACAGATCAGCCAGACTCCGGTCAAGTCTACAGTCCCAGCTGCACCCCAATATCCACCCCAGTCCTCCTTTCTCATCCTACAGCTGAAGGGTCCTCAGGAAAGGGTTCCCCATCCCCCAACGGAGAGTGGCCTTCTTAGTTTCCAAGATGCTGAAGTTGGCAGCTTCTTTGGACTGTGATCGTGCTGTGGATGGCCAGCTCTGGTGGCGACTGTCCTGGAGGACAGAGGAGAGACTGGGCAGGAGGCAGAGTGAGAGGCAGAGGCCGGACGGAGAGGAACAAGAAGCCGGGAGGAAAGGGGAGGCGCCGGAGCAGGTCCGGGCCCCGGCGCAGCCGCCGTGGCTCTGCGCTCCCACCAGTTCTCAGGCAGGGAGAGCCTGGCTCCGAAGAAACCCAGTCTCACTAAAGTGACCCGTGTTCCCTCTGTCACCGGACGAAGAGCAAGCACGAGGTCTGTACAGAGAAGGTCGTGAGAAGAAACGGGACTTTATTTTTTTTTATTTTATTTTTTATTTTTGCCCTCAGTACAGCTTTTTATTTTCTTTTTTTTCTTTTTTCAGTATTTTTTAATTGTTGATATTGTACAGTTTTCTGTCTTTTACCCCGTCCCAGCCCACCACCCCAGCCCTCCCCACCTTCCTCCCATTTCCACCCCCCATAGTTTTTGTCCATGAGTCCTTTATACTTGTTGCTCTAAACCGTTCCCCTTTTCCCCTGAAATTCCCTCCCCTCCCACTCTGGACACTGTCAGACTGTTCTCAAATTCAGTGTCTTTGTTTATATTATTTACACAATGGAATTCTATGCAGCAGAAAGAAAGAAGGAGCTCCTACCCTTTGCGACAGCATGGAAGGAATTGGAGAGTATCATGCTAAGCGAAATAAGCCAGGCAGTGAAAGACAAATACCATATGATCTCACCTTTAACAGGAAGCTAATCAACAAAACAAACAAAGAAACGGGACTTTAATCCTGCCACTGATACGGCACTTCCGGAAAAGTCTCTCTCTATGCCCCCATCACTTGTACAGTCTGTCTGTCCCACGAACCTGGAGCTGGAGCACTTAGTAGTGAACGCGGAGGGGACGACTGTCTAGGTTTTCCGGAGCCCAGCCCAGGCAGGAAGAGACCAAGGCTGACCTGCCCTCCCCGGGCAGGGCCTCAGAGTGGTGAGGGACCAGCAGGGTCCACGGCGGGGACCCCTCCCCTGGGCCAGGTGCAGAGCAACCCAGCTGCGGCCCTTTCCTTAGAGACCTGCTTTCCCCAATCTTCTGTTTCAGGCTCTCCCCTCCTCCACCTGCCTGGGATACGCTGACTGGTAGAAGCCAATCACGATGGCTCTGTTTCTCTTGCAGTGAGTGGTTTGGGGATGGCCACGTGACCCACTATTATCCAATGAGCTAGAGGAAATATATCAGGAAGATTCTAGGAAAGATCCCTTTCCTTTTAGAAAAAGTCACATGAGGAAAGACATTTTTTACTTCCACTGGATGTTGCCCTGACTGATGTCCATCTACTGAGTGTCTCATGCAGAGCTGTCTCCCAACCGTGAAGGGCGTGACCGCTGCAGAATGTGCTGAGGATGGTAAGGCAAGAAGGCAGACTTGGGTCTTTGACTTTGCTGATGATTCTCTGAGCCAATCAAGCCAAGGTCCAGTCTAAGTCTGGATGATTTATTGTACGAAATAATAAAAACCCTTCCCGTTTAAGACACTTCAAGTTGAGTTTTCTGTTACTTGCAGCCAAAGGCACCTAACTGAAACACCCTGAACTTGACTTTCACCTGTGGCTTCACACACATGCATGTGCGCACGTGTGCACACACAAACACTTACACAAGGCCCACCTGAGTTGCTCCGGTTTGGGGTCCGGTGCCTCCTACTCCCACCAAACTACCCAGTGCCACTCACAAAGCATCAAGGGGGCTGAAGACTTGGGCCCCTTTCACACTGTCCCTGCTTTCCGGGATTGAATGCCCTTCCATCTCTGGAGAAAAGGACTGAAGAAAGAAGAGGGTCTCTCTTGGCTGGAAATCCATTTTGCCTAAGGTCCCATGCCAAGACCACCAAGATAAATACGACATGGGATTAAAGAAATGAAGCAATGTCTGTCTGTCTGTCTGTCTGTCTGTCTGGTGCATGTTGAGAGTTACCAGGGAAATGTTCGTCCGGTGCCCCAAGAAAATGTCTCTCGACCACCTTTGTTCCTTGAAAAGCCACCAACCTCCACCCTAAGAACTGGGTATTTTTAGCTTAAAGCTTTGCCTTAAGAAACAGTTGACCTGAAGAGGAAGGAAAATTCTAGAATGGTGGTGCTGGCGGTGTTGTGGGGGATGGCAGACTACAAACTACAAAGAACCAGGGGAGGAAAACGGGAGAGAGAAGAGGCAACACAAAAGCACCAAAGACGAGGATCCCTGGGTGGAGGACCGGCCAAGGGCCAGCCTGTCCCTGGTCACGTACACGGGCTCCTCCGAACCGGGAGCCTGGACTCCAGCGAGGGGCTGGAGCCTCGGCCACCAGGGGTTGGCAGCCATGGTGGCGACGTGGCATCTGCTTGTATCCACGTGAAGAGAGCCGAGGAGCCCCACTGAGCTGGTCAGAGCCTGAGGAGGACAGGGGATCTTCGCTGCTGAAGATGCGAAGTAGGGCAGGGACTGAGCCCTGTGCGTTGAGCTGTGGGGGCACCAGGCCCCTCCGGGCTGAGCTGCAGACTGTGGCCAAGAACAGCATGAAGCGAACCTCCCAGACTCCTCACCCTATCTGCAAAACTGGGCACCTCCCCGGGCAGGGTTTGGGTTGTTTGGAAGGCTGCCTTTCTCAAGTTTAATTTGTGTTGTTCTGTTCCGGTACCCTTGTTTATGGTACGTGGTTGTTTTCCCCTGAGGCCACGGCTCAACTGCCTCCTTGGAGGATTAGCTCCTGGCACATGAAATAAGGAAAAGTCTTGGGAACGACACTGAGAACTCTGCCCCCGAGAGACAAGGCAGGTGCCTGGGGAGCCGCTTACCTCTTGAGGATGTCCGGGTTGTCATAGGTCAGGTAGCTGCGGCCGATGAACTGCGGAGTCTCGATGGTTTCTGTGATGGCTGAGACAGAACAGAGATGGGAGTTACATGGTCTGAGGCCCTGTGGACCCCAGCACTCAACCTTGTGGCCAGAAAACACCAAGAAGGCCAGCTCCTGGAATTAGGACATTTAACAAGCTAACTTGTCAGCAGCTGCCTCCTCTCGGCCAGGTTTGGGGCTGCCTGGCCTGAGGGCCTGGAGTTGGCGTCTCCCTGTTGACCCCTCCCTGGGGCTGGCTGTCCCTGGAAATGGCCTCAGCACTCCTGAGAAGGGCCTGCAAGGTGCTGAAGCTTGGCCCGTGCCCAGCTATCCATGTAAGCCTAAGAGCAGGTTGTGGGCCGCGTGGGGAGCAGCTGGGCAACTCCAGATGTCCTCCAAGGGAGGCAGAGGAAATAGCCCCCAACAAAGCCCTCCGGGATTCCTGTATTTAAAGCCGACCTGCCCTAGAACGCTTCCAGCCACAACTGCAAGGGGCTGGCAAAGTGCAAGAAATGAGGTGTTGACGCCTCTTTACCGAGCGCTGTGTGTCTCAGAGGGTCTCCACCACAATCTCACGAAGTAGTGGGGAGTCTGCAGAAAGGGGAGGGGTGGGTAGTCCCACTTTACAGGAGAGGAAATCGATGCCCACAGGTCACCAGGGACCTGCCTGAGATGAGGCCACTAAGGGAACAGGAACCAGACGGGCGCCCTCGGGCCGGGGCCTCAGCCCACGGCTCACTTCCCAGGACTTCGCAAGTGGGTTTCCTTCCTCTCAATCCGCCTTCACTTTGTGTTCCTGAGAAATCGTCCTTTTCCGCCCCGTTTGCATACAGTTAGGTTGTGTTGTTTGCTTTGGGGTCAAACACTGGGGATAATTTAGGACATTTCAGCCAAAGAGATAACAGCCATATCTCTTTCGTCTTTAGAAAAATTCAGAAATGACACCTTAAAGAATTAAGGTGGAGTGAATCTCATTTTCAAAGAAATGTGCAAAACAACATAGAATAAGCCAGTTTATGAAATGAGTTACTTTCACAAAAATATGTGGTTGGTGCAAAAATGATATTGAATTTTTCTGCAAAATAAAAAACCCAAAAACAAAAAACTAAGGATTTTACACCCAGGAGAGAACATATATAATTATTTGACAGGATGAACACCCAGGAGAGTTTAAATATAACTTCTAACCATTTCTTTAAAAAGAGAGAGATAACAGCAAACCCTAAAACCCAGTAACATGGGGCTCCCAAGTGTAAGTTCCTGTGTTGACAAGTCCCAAAATATTTTCATAAAAAGTAAAAATTTTAGAAAGGGAGGAAAACAAGAAAATCAAAGGAAGAGAAAAACTTTTGAAGCAATTCCTGAGAAACTGCTCTCTTGCTCTCTGAAGCCACACAGTCCCAGCTGGCCAAGCGCCCAGGGCCCAGTGGGCCTGCTGGGGGCAGAGTGAGCAAAGGCTGTTGTATGTGAACTCCCGGGCCCGCACTGCGGGCCTCTGTCCCCTTCTGGTTAAGGTGGGGAGGACGGGGGGGGGGGGGGGGGAAGCAGAGAGAGGAGAAGAGAGTGGGATGCAAAAGAGGAAGACAGTGGCGAGCAGGGGCGGGAGGGGGCGAGCTAGCGGGAGGAGGGGAGAGGAGAAAATGCCCAGAAAGGAAAGGAGGAGAAGGCAGGTGGACAGGCAGCCCCGGGGGCAGGGAAAGGGGGGCGGGGTGGAAAAGGCAAGGTGCGGGCAGAATGGCCCAGGGGAGTGGGACAGAGGTGAGAGGTCCCGCAGGGAGGCCCAGCAGAGAAATGAGGGTGCCAAACTGCGGAGCTGCCAGGGGGCTCCTAGCTGGGGGCTGGGGAGCCTTGAATTTCAGGGTCTAGAGCTGAGAACGGAGCAGAGAGGCTACCTGGGAGCAACACACAACCAAGGCGCCCCCCTGGGTTTGACTCCACCCCAGGGAGAGAGGCATAGGCGGAGCCTGTCCTTGCTGTTACTGACCATGGACCTGGGCCTGTGGCTAAGAGCCACGGCCCCACTGGGCTCCTTGAAGTGGTCGGGAAGTGCTGGTCAGGCATCGGCTCTGCACACGGAGCCTAAAGGGGTCCGTGTGAGCCGGGTCCCGCCACCGGCCAAGCCCCAGCCCAGGAGCTCAGTGCTGCCCGAAGCCCAGCAGGGACGCAAGTGCGTTCTCAGGGCAGCTGGTGCTTTGGGAGGGAGGATTCCCGCCACCCTGGTGGGTGTGTCTGAGTCCCACGCTGCCGCCGGGGTCACCCTCTGCGTGTGCGGCTGCCTGCACTGCGCCCACGGCCGGCCGGAAGCGGCCCCGGCAGGACCCCGGGCACGGGCACAGCCCCTCACAGGGTGCACCGTACTTACTGTTGAGGCAGTAGTTCCCACACTCTGCCGTGTGCCAGCGTGAAACAGAACAGGGAAGGTCAGGATTTCACAGTCCTTGTAAAAACCCCAATTACACCGGTGGCGGATCCCTGGAAAGCAGGCCCATTTCCTCGTAAACCCTGCAGAGGCCCCGCTGGCCTCCCAGCCTCTGTCGCGGTGGGGGTGAGGGGCAGGCGGTGGCGACCCGAGAAGACGTGTGTGTAATGTGTTGTCTGGCACCTCTGAGGCTCCCCCGACCTTGAACCCACAGTCCCTGGTTTGTTCTAACCCTGGAGAAACAGTTCCTTGCTAAAGAGTTACTTACCTCGTCAATGATTATTACTTTTCTTGGCTCTGGGCTGTGTGTGAAAAAGGAGTGATAAGCCTGCCGGGGCCTCTTTTCTGTGGAGCGGAAAATATCACCCTAATTCCCACCCCAGCACCCCGAGTGCAAGCCTCCAGAGCTCTGGTGCTTTGGGACACTGCTGAGTGCGACGCAGCGAAAACACTCACTGTGGTCGGCGTGCATGAACGCATGTTGCTTCTCTCCTGAGCCATCGGGGCTGGAAGTCACCAGCTGGTGCTTTCGGGCCCCTTGCGGCTTGTTTAAATAAGCAGCACGAACGAGGCTCTAGTTAACCTGACCCGTTATATCTATTTTTTCACACCGTCTTTGATGCATTAGTTGAAATGTGTTTCTGTCACTCCCGCCCCCATTTACACGTCAAAGCTGGTGCCATCTGATGACACACAGACGAGAATACCCGGTGACGGGAGCCTCCAAGCCGGGCAAAGTCCACTTTCCACTTGAGGGACCTGAAAGTCCCAGTAGACTCTTAAGAGCTGAGGGAGGGCAGGGTTGGTCATGTAGTCACAGGACGTGGCAAAGGAAGGACCGGGGGCGGAAAGGCGGGGGCGGGGGGGGGGCGGTAATCCAGCTTTCCCAACAACCAGGACTCCCCTCTCGGACATCCTGGTGGACGCAGTCCGGGCCCTGGAAGCGCTTTCCTCAGTGGACAGCTCACTCATCCCCCAGCCCTTGGGGGACAGTGCTACCTGGTACAGAAATCTTGTTACAAAGCAGACTCTGTAGCCACCAGGTGAACAAACAAACAAACAAACACAGATCTCTCCACACTACCAGCCCTTGGCTATCTAAAGAGCAGCGTGGAGGCTGAACACCTGCAATTTCTCACTGGATAATCCTACACCATCCCAAGAAAAGAAACTCCCGGCAGCATGCATGTTTTGTCGATGTGTGTTTCTCTGACCCGGGCTGTGTTAGAGTACGGCCTCCACTTACTGCAGCTGTTTTCCACACACCGGGACCCGGAGACATGCATCCAAATCAGACCCAGCAACATGATGTGGATCCGCTAAACACAACCCAGAATGTCCTGGATGTCGTGCATGTGGCACGTCGGTAGAGATCAGGCACACCCCACCTTTAGGACCTTGTCCCACGAAGAACCCCTGCCCTAGCCCAGGCGTGGCCTCCGAGGCTGTGGGTATGGGGACCGACCCGCGTCCAGGTCACTGGCCGCAGAGAAACACCGCCACCTAGTGGCCTGCAGGGTCCCACACGGTCTGCGTCTGAACTGCCGTCAGCCCTGAAGGCACAGGAAGGAGGCCTGGCTCCTGTCTCTGCCCCAGCAGCCCTCTGAGCGGCCCAGCCAGCCGGGAATACTCCTTCAGACTTAATGTGTGAGGCTGGGCTTTGACTATGAGTAGCTTACTTGGATGGAAGGTCTGTGAGGAGCTGGAACGCAAGGAGGGTAAATCGGGACGGGAGTAGAAAGAGGACAGAAGTATCGAAGGGTGGGGAGTGTTTTTTTGAGGACAGAGGGCTTGCTGACAGCCCCCTGGTGAGATGAGAAGGGCCTCGGGGTTGGGGTGCTGAGGTGTGAGGCCGTGAGGAGGGAGGCACCCAGGAGGGAGAGCCCCGGAAGAAGGTGGGCGGGCAGTCACCGAGGTCAAGCCTCGTGACTGCCTTGGCATCGGCACCTGAGTCGTGGCCGGGACTCAGGAGACCCCGTGCTCCCCCTGCCTCGGCAGTTCCTGAGTTGGGACCGAGGCTGCATTTTCTGCAGCTGCCGCTCCAGGGGGCCTACAGAGCCTGGGGGACGGCCCGGAGCTCAGAGGGCGCTCCTGCCCCTGCTCCTGGCCCTGCAGGGACCGAGGGGACTCCCAAAACCACCCTGATGGTCTGGCTGCCTACACCCTCTCTAGGGGAGGTCTTGTCTGAGTTTGGGGCCCCAGCCATCCAGGTACGTGTCCACTTTCCTGACAAGGTCCCCAGGGGAATTCACCTGCCTGCCACAACCCTCTGAAGAGGCTAGAGAAAACCACTCACTGAGGAGTCCCACACCAACCCCCTGACGGAGAAGGCGCCCCTCGGTGTAGATGGAATGGGGCCTGGTGCTGATGACGGCTACACCAGCCGCTCGATGTAAAGGGACGGGTCTACCTTCCCTGGGGACAGGGTCTACCTTCCCTGGGGACAGGGTCTTGCTTTTGAAGCATGACCTGGTTTTGAGGCAGAGGAAAAACCCCAGAGCTCTAAGTATTCAGTATGCGAGGCTATGAGGCACCTTGCTGGGTTAGACAGGACTCTCTCTGACCACCACGGAGGTCTCCCAGCCTGCGTGGCCTTCCAAGCTGAGACTTTACCAAACGTTTAGACTGCCCTTTCGCATCATCTCGGTGCCCGCGTCGTGGTTGCCCACTTCCCATTTCTCTCCAATCCTTATCTGGGACTACATGCCCTCCCCTATACAGAAGCAGGCTGTGTTCTGCTGTGTGCCCGCTGGGGCCTGGGACAATCATCCTCGAGAGCCCTCACCGGCACCCAGAACCCCGTTAACCCTCCGAAGCCACATCACGGATGAGGAGGGCCATGCCTCCCCTGTGCGCCTCTCCCCAGCACCAGCAACGGCCGCCCTGGCACCAGAAGGACTGCCTGTTTTCAAAGCACAAGGAGATAATGGCACAACGGGGGCAGCTGACGGTCCAGCCCAGTGTGTCCCCTGGTCCCTCTGCCACTGTCCATTGCTTGGATCCTGCTAGGAAGCCCAGAGCCTCACCTGGGGTTCTGCCCCTTCATTCTAGCAAAATTTATTTTTCGTTGAACCTGAACCCATAGTTACGGGGCTGTGAACGCAAGCTTTTCGTATCTGTTATGGCTAATGTTCTGTAGCAGGACACTTGGGTCAACAAGATCACAAATGAGCCAGCCCCTCCTCCTTTCATTCCCAAAGCTGCCAGCTGTTTGCTGAAGCCCGGACTCTGTACGATGACCATTAGGGCTGGTGTCCAAGGTGGGAGCAAGCTTGCGCTGCTTGTGGTGAAAGGCAGACCTTGCTGTGGGAAATCCGGTCCCGATTTTCTGAATGAGGGGCCACGGGGACTAAATCTCTGCGAGTACACGCTCTGAGCTAAACAAGGTCTGCCCGTTAGAATTAGTATCAGACTCCTTCACAGATGGCTCAACTACTCTTTTTTAGGGGATTACCATAGGTTGAGCTATGTTAATAAATATATTTCATGTGCCTTGCCATGCAGGTTTCAAAACTCATTTAAGTATAATGCCACTTAATCTTCTACCTGGCTAATTGGCATCTTTCAGATTTTCCAAGACCGCTGCAAAACCCCTTCTCCTATCATTCCATGTACCAAATATCTGCCAGTAATTTACAGTTTTCCTCTAAGTCCTACCTCCAATAAAAATCGGGAACCCGGAGCCCTGGCCAGTGCGGCTCAGTTGGCTGGAGCATCCTTCCATACATCCAAAGGTTTCAAGTTCGATGCCTGGTTAGGGCACAGGCCTAGGTTGCTGGTTTGGTCCCTTGTCGGGGCGCATACGAGAGGCAACCAATCGATGTTTCTCTTTCACATCAATGTTTCTCTCCCTCTCTCCCCTTCCCTTCTCCTCTCTCCAAAATCAATAAGGATGCTCTCAGGTGAGGATTTAAAAAACATTAGGAACCAGGAAACAAAATAAGAGAGACAGCATATTCCCTCACTTAGCCTGGCTGCTTGGTGTCCCCCAGGTCTGGCTGCCTTTCCTTTATTAGTTCCCTAGCAGGTGAGGCCGTCCCGACACCTGAACAAGACGCTCCATAGGGCCCAACACGATGAAGGCCACAGGCGGACAGGCCTCTTCTGGACGCCAGGCCACGGCCCGCCGCCCGCACGCAGGGGCGGGCAGCTCTTCCTGCAGGGGCCTGTGCTCTGTGACCTGCTCCAGGGGCCCTCAGACAAGGGCGGTGCTGAGTCGCTCACAACACCTGCTAACAACGGGTTTTACGTTCCTCATCGATAATTGTGACGGCTGGTGTTCTGTGAGAGCGCACCAGGCCTTCCTCCAAGGAATATGCGTTGTCCATTGTACCCACACCGCACCCTCTACTGTAGCTATTTCTATTCTCATTTTACAACGAGGAAACTAAGGCACAGGGAAAGTAGCTCTCCAGAGAAGCTTATTTACACTTTAGTTTGGAGAAGTGCAATTCTTATTTTTCTGTACCTGGCAATATTTCTTTATAAAATTCTCAGGCAGGGGTCAAAATTTAGTTAAAACATTTACCAGCCTATCAGGACAAGCTCTGAGAGTGCCTCGGATGGAGGGGGTCCTGCAAAGGCCCGGTATTAAGGGCTCACCTTCCGATTGCTGGGCCGGAGGGGACTCCCAGGCAAGGAGCCAGGGCAGGGGCGCAGGGAAGCTATTTACCTACCGTTACAGAGGGATTTCCGCATTTTAGTTACTGAAGAATCGCAGTGGCTTCTATGGGATTGGCCACCCACGATGTCACTGAGATCACTGATAAAAATGGCCGGCATCGCCAGCGCTGCAGTCCGCTCACAGCCTGTCCGCGTCCCTGTCCCCAACGCCCGGCCGAGCCCCCACGTACCTTTCTGGCAGTGCAGCCCCTCGAAGCCTAAGGGACAGTCACACTCATAGCCCTCCTTCTGGGGCCGGCAGCTGCCCCCGTGGGCACAGGGGCCGGCCACGCAGGGGTGGGCCGCGTTCTCCACGTTCACGCCCCAGCTCAGGCCGTGCTGCACGTGGACGGTGCGGTCGTTCAGGGTGAGCTTGAGGAGAGAACAGGTGAAGAATTCGGGAAGTCAGGAAACAGCTTTGCGGTTAGGAGCTCGTCCCTCGCCCACCAACCCAAACTGCACGCGGCGAGAGCTTTAAGTAGACGAGAGCGAGTCCATGTGCTGCCTTTGGCCCTAATGAGGCAGGAACTGACGTGATTATGTCTGGCACCTGGAGCGCCTGCAAAGTCAAGGCCCCTGTGGTTCTGGAAGACCCGGTCCCACGAGAGGCCAAAGAGGAGTCCCAGTATCTGTCAACACACAAGCGGGGGTCTCAACCTGGCTGCCTACTGGAACCCCCGGGGGAGGGGGGCGGTTAGGAAACACCTAGCGCCCAGGTCGCACCCAGCTCAGTCGTGTCAGAATCTCTGAGGGCGGCAGCCAGTGATCAGTAACCTTGGAAAGCCGTCCAGGTGGTTCTAAGGTGCAGCCGAGGTCGGGATATGTGCCCTAAAGCTGAGCAGGGGAGGGTCCAAAACAAAAAAACCCAAGAGGGAGTGGGGGCTTCGGGTGATGGCGGAGCAGCTTCTCCCAGGACTGCTTTGTAATTCTGGCTCACGTCCCCCTGTGAGCTCCTCAAGCACCACCCCTGGGCCTTTCCCTGGCCTCCTTCCCTGACACTCTCGAACTCCCTTCCACTCTCCACATCCTTCCCCATCATTAAAGAAAACACTGAGACTCAGCTCACGTTCTCCCCACTGCTGGGCATTCTCACTGGGACCGCCCCCTTCGGTCCCTGCGAGGGGGCTCAGGAGAAATTGATGACTTTGGGAATAGGTTACAGGGCTCCTGACCCCAGATAAATAGACCCATTGTTTTCCGCCCTTGACTCAGACTGTGCCCCAAACTCTAGCTGCTGGTGTTTCAATGTCTCCAATGCTGCTCAGAACTCGGGGAGAAAAGAGAACCCTGGTGGGAACCCCCACACTGCGGGGAGTCCTAACTGGTTAGCAAGGGCACTTCCTGCCTCTAATCCTCCAGGCTTGCCTCGCCCTTGGAGCGGGTCGAGGGCTGGGAGACAACTTTTCCTCCGTCCGGCGTCTCAGAAGCTGCTAGAGAGCAGTCTTTCCATAGTCTGCCCTGTTCGTGCTGCAAGTGAAGGACCGAGGGACCGTCACCTGTAGCTGAGACTAGCCAAGGACGGCAGCGTTCACGGCAGGATGCGGCCCAGGCGAAGGTGTGAACCCTGCGAGGGGCGGGTAGCCAGGGCGTTCTGTCCGCAGCAGACGTGCAGGCTGACTCACCCTCCCAGAGTTCCAGGACCATCGAACCCGGGAGGAAAAGGGTTTGGAGAAAAGTGTGTTAGACGTGAGCGTCGTCCAGTTTCCCTTTGGCTGCAGGGTGGGCGTGGGCCGCTGACCCTTTTGAAGCTGAGGCAGAGGAGGGCTCGGGAAGTCGGGAGGAAAGGCTTGAGTGCGTCTGTGCTGTCCGTGAGGGGCTGCGCCTGACCAGGGTGGCCGGGGAGGGGCGGGGTGAAGCCCCTTAGCACCTCGGCTTGCTTCCTGAGTGAGACTTTCAAACACGGGAGGAAACACGGCCAAGCCCCCTCATGGTGGTGGGTGGGGGGAGACAGCGGTCTGAACTGAGGTTCATTGTCACCACAGTTTTGCAGCAAAGGTGGACACGTCAGAGTTGGCAAACCTGTCTGGGCCCCATGCCAGGATGCGCAGCCCCGATGAGCAGGTCAGCGCAGGGCCCTCCTTCCCCGGCCCTCCTCTGTCTCAGCTTCGAAAGGGTCAGCGGCCCACGCCCACCCTGCGGCCAAAGGGAAACTGGACGACGCTCACGTCTAACACACTTTTCTCCAAACCCTTTTCCTCCCGGGTTCGATGGTCCTGGAACTCTGGGAGGGTGAGTCAGCCTGCACGTCTGCTGCGGACAGAACGCCCTGTCCTCGTAACTGGAGAGACCCTGGCCGCCCCCAGAGAAGGAAAAGAAGGAAAAGTGAACAGGGGTGGGGCCTGGGCCCTGGGTTTTTACTAGTGGAGCAGTCTTTTTCCTGGACCTCCTGTGGAAGGAGCCTTTAACCTCTGCTCTTAGGAGCTTGGAACATGACTGATGAACAACTGCTAAACTGTGGGGCTGGGCTGGGCTGGGGTGGGGAGAGGTGGAGGTGAAAGTGGGTTCTCGCCCTCAGCAAACTGCAGAGCACCCCCACGGAGAAGCACGGAGTTGCTGTTAGACTCCGTGCACCTCCTCCCCTTTTGTACAAGTTTCTGAAGCAACCCAAAGCCAGCTGCCTCCCTCAGCAGTCCCGGGGCTTTTTTGTGGATCCGCTGTAAGAACTCATCGAGTCACGTTCATGCTATGTATGCTGGGCAGAGACCCAGGAGCAGACGTTACAAGAAATGGGGCCGGAAAGCTATGCTGTGAGCATTAAAAAATGAAATCTTAAAAATGTTAAAACTTTATCAAAATTTCTTTGGGTACCGTGCGTTGCACACTGACCACAGTTCTCAGTTCCACTGTCTGCGGTCAAGGTCAAACAACAAGCATGAGAAAGAGAAGCCTGTACCTTCTGGATGCTCCCACTGAATGGCCGGCGGATGCCTGACTTGTCCTTCACCTCATCGTAATTGGGGACTCCACCAATAAAAATATCCGTGTTGCAATTAATCTGTGTGAAGCCACCCTGCCAACAGATCAAAAACAAAACAGTATATAAAACTTTAGGAAAAGGTGGTTGAGACGACCCCATGTGCCTTTGGGTCCTTGTCGCCTGGCCCCTCCAAGACCCGTCACGACAATCTGTCCTCTCCATGGCTTGACTTGCACACTGCTCTGCTTTGCTGCTCGCCACTCTTTGAGTGTTTGTAGATTTCCTAACCTCTCTGAGACTCAGGTTCATCATCCATAAAATGGGGGTCACAACAGCGACCTCACAATGTGTCGTAACAAAGGTGGTGGACTGCTCGTCAGCAGTGCCCTCTCTGTGCAGGAAGGTGACCTCCAGCCTCAGGTTGGAGGCCGTGTCACTGGCGTTTTTCAGCAAAGCACGAGTGGAAGAGAAGCAAACCACTTCCGGGAAGAAGCTTTTCGGGCCGGGGAGCAGTCTGCTAGGCCATCTTCCTGACCCCCGCTCCTTCCGTCTGGGTCTCAGGTTAAGGCTGCAGCTGGCCGTTGGCGGGCATGTAGCATGAGTGAGAATGAACCCTATTATAGCTGCTGATACTGGGGCTTGTTTGGGACTGCCTGTGGCACCATCCAGCCCATCCTGACACTGAGTGGAACCACCCGCCGAGGCCTCTGTGGCTATTCTCCACACTCACGGCTGCGGAATAGAAAAGCTAAGTACCTTGCCCGGAGGGGAGCTCGGGGGTCAGCTCAGGCCGTCTGGCTCTGGCATCCATGCACTTGACCACCATGCTGCTGCTCTCGTCTCCAAGACGGAAAGCGAACAGCAGCCCCATCCCCACACCCCCCACCAGGGGCACAGCTGAATCCTTACCGCCGCCATGCCTTCCACCACCTTCTGCTTATCCACCTGTAAGAGGCCGTTCCTCGCTGTGCGGGACACACGCAGCTCATGCCAGTGGCCGAGGGCGAGGGGTTCTTCACTCCTGTCAAAGGAAGGACACTGAGCGTGGGTGAGCATCCTTGGTCACAGGTAATGCTCATCAATCTAGCTCTGGCAACACCAGTGCACCCCACTCAGGCACCCCACTCTGTCCGGCAAGAGACAATGACCATTCCTGCTTAGCAAACACTGCAGCGCTAGCTGCATTTATCAGACCCTTTCATGGTAGGGATGGTGCATTTGTTATCATATTTATTCCTTGCAACAGTCCTGAAACATGGGTAGGATGAGCTTTGTTTTCTAGGTGAGAGGTAACAGGAGGGTAAAATGTGATCATTGTTGCACACAAGCTTTGAAGAAGAGAAAATTATATGGATCACAGTGTAAAACAGGGATTCTTTGGTGTACTGATGTCTGCAGCATTTGTTGAAATGCATAGAAAAGTAAGATGGGTGGATGGATGGATGGATAGAAGGAAGGAAGGAATAAAGAATAAGGAAGAAAGGAGGGAAGGAAGGAAGGAAGGAAGGAAGGAAGGAAGGAAGGAAGGAAAGGGGGAAGGAAGGAAAGAAGGAAGGAAGGAAGGAAGGAAGGAAGGAAGGAAGGAAGGATAGCTGGATGGGTGGATAGATACGGGATAAAAGCAAATATAGCAAAGCCTTATTAACTGTAGACTACAGGAGGTGGACTATTCTTTAAACGTTTCTATGTTAGAAATTTTTCATAATGAAGTATTAGGGCAAGGACAGGTTCCATGCTATCTGATATTGTGAAAAGGATCCAAAGTATTTTAAAAATTCAGTCTTTAATTCAAGGTGGAAGCATGTGAATTTAAACAATATTAGTAAGTTTTACACATTCCTTTTTACAGCAAGGCATGCAAAAAGAGTGCAGCTCTTGCATTTGCATCTCTAACGATGGGTTCCTGGCCTTCGCTGCGCCTCCTCATCATTTTGCAGACCTGGAAAACCACCAGGAATACCAATGTGCACCATTACTGAAAGGTCTTCACCTTCTTACTTGATTTTTTTTTTTTTTGCTTTGGCAAATGCTTTTGTGATTTGTCCTAGCAATTACGATTTAATCACGTTGGCTGAATCAATATGCAATAGAGACACCAGGGTCACTTTTCACATGGCCCCGTGTCCGCAACAAGCAACAGCGCCTTAGTCACGCTCCGTCCTGCAGTGGCGGTTGCCCGTCGACGCGCCGCTGCCCCAGCCCAGCTACGTTGATCATGGCCTCCACCAGCTCATTGCAAATGTCTTGATTTTTGAATCAAGTTCATAATCCATTTGACAACCACACCCTTTCCCCAAAGTTAAAAGGCTCTGGCCCATTCCACAGCCTTGTGCTGTTCAGGCTTTCAGGGGATTTTCTTAACTGAGCAGGAAGTCTTCAAAATGGTTTGTGACATCAATGTCTTCCCCAGGGGTGCCTGGGACATCGACAGTGATCACAGCTGTCAGGTGACCCTGGAGAGGGGTCGGACAAGGGCGCAGGTGGTCGGTCCTTGTTCCTCGTGCACTCTGAGTGTTCGCCTCCTTTTCTCCACACCTAACACGCAAGAAATCTGTTTCCAGGTGCCTTTCTTGACAGGCAGGAAAACAGTAACTTATTTTCTAAAAAAGAATTAAAAACTCCTCTTGTCCATAGTGGGCAGAGAATTAGGAAGAGGAAAAAGCTAGACTTCTGAGGCCCCGTGTGCCAGTGACCCCGATAGCTGTGGCCACCACTCGAGGTGCAGACAGTGATCTGTCCATCGGGAGGGCTCGTGGCCTGGCCTTGCTGGTCACTCCTTACCCAGGATGAAGCCATTTCAACGTCCAAGGCGATCCATCCGCAAGGTGTCCTCCTTCCTCACCTTGACAAACAGTTCTTAGGGAATTGCTTAGACTGATTTGCATAATCATATGTACATTGAATCAGTGAGATACCCACCGAGGACGCTTCTGAAGAACCAGAGGCACAAAAATGTTTGTCCGTTCCCCGAGGTGGGAGGTGTCATTGATGTGTAGGGATTCAGCCATAAGGACAGAAACGAACTGTCCTTTTGAAGAATTACGAAAACTCCAACGCAGCAAGCATTTCCCATCAGCCATGAAAAGTGACCGGCCATTAAGGACCACACTCAGTGGTAACGTCTCAGCCCCCTATTCTTTCTAAAATGACAGTCCAGCGATACGAATGGAGCTTGAACATGACCCATGACTGCCTTCGAAACAACAGCAAACTCGCCAATTTCCTGCCGCAGGGCATCACTGAAATAACATCCCAGGCAGTTCCAAAACAGAAGAATCAGACAAACACAGGAACAGAAGCATGTCGGCATTAGATTAGCAGGCCTCTGGCTTGAAGGTAAAAACTACCATGGGAGGCATACAACTAAGAAGAGCAAGACGCAAACAAATAAGAAAATACACAAAAACCTCCCAATCACGGGCTCCGAGGGACTCGCAGCAGCGCACCGACACCCTGTACGGGAGGATCGATCTGCGGAGTAAATGAATACCACCAGGCAGGGAAGGGGAGGAGGGCTGGAGGACCCAGAACCCACTGTGCAGACACTGGCGGGTGCCCGAGGCACCGATTTACGGCCGCGCTCTTGCTGAAAGCCCTCATCACACAGCGTCCTGGAGCACATTGGTCCGAGATGGGTCTTTGCAGTTGCCGATGATTCACGGTCAGAGAAAGGCCCGTCAGAGACTCTCGAAGGGACTGGTCACCGTCTAAACGGCGCAGGAGGGAAGCTGCCACGTCGAGTGAGGCCGCCGAGCCCACTGCTGCTCATCACATTTCTGTTCATACTCTCTGACCGCTCATCATTTATCTGCCGAGCACCCACCAAGTGACGCTGTGGGCACGGCGCTGATTAACTGCGACTCCTCCGACTTCCTCGGACGGCCCGCTGTGACCCCACGTGGAAAGGAAGGCAGTCCGCCCCCGTCGGAGGCACACCCATGTTCCTTGGCCTGAGGCAGAGGATGGCTGTCTATCGGGCAGTTATTTGGAAAGGGAAACCTGGGCCCCAGGACGGCAGGACACGTGGGAAGTGTGTCATCAGCATGAAGAATTGGGACAGGTTTCAGAAAAGGGACCAGGTTTCAGAAAGGATCGCAAGCCGCTGAATGACAAAGTCACCTTTTCCCAAAGTGGCTGCTGTTTGGCTTTTCGTATGGGTGCGTGTGTGCGGGGCGGGGGCGGGCGGTGCTGGAGGTCTCAGCCCTTACCTGAGGACAGCGGTCCCGGAGCCACAGTCAAAGCGGAACTCCACGTGGCCGCCCGCCATGGTGAGCGACAGGAAGTCCTTGCTGCCTGTGTCACAGCTGTACAGGAGGACGCCGTCACCCGAGTCCGGCCGGAAGGTGATCTCGAACTCCATGAAGGAAAGGTAATAGCGGGGCTCCAGGGGCCAGGGCGTGGCAGCGTAGGAGCGCAAGGACTCTCTGAACTGAGGGACGGTCAGGGTGAAAGCTGGAGAGACAAGCATGGCGTTAGGAATCCCTCCGGGGCAGAAGGAGCCACGCCCGTTTCTTCCTGGGCACGGAGTTCAACTCTGTCTCTCAGCTGCCCTGCAGCGCCGTGGGGGGTCCGGCTGAGCCCTGGCCAGCGGGATGTGGTGGGGAGGGCTAGCCGGCACCCCCGGCCTGGCCCCTAGGACTCCCTCCATCTCCTGTGTTCTCGCCCCCCTCGCCTGCTGGCGGATGCAGGGATCAGTGGGGGCCTCTGAAGCCCCGGTGGAGCCCCTGGAAGGCAGGGGCCTGTGTCCCTGAAGAGGCCACCCCGGGGGGCTGGCACCAGCACCTCCACTGACCTGCAGTGTGTGTGACATGAGCGGGAATCTGCCTTTGTCACGTCGGGCTATGACAACATGAGATGGCATGGGACAGCTCCGGCCCGCTCTGACACACAGGCCCTCCTCTACAAGCCATGAGACCTTACATTCTACAGTAACAAATCTCTCCAGGAGGCGTCTTAGGTCCAAATCTGAATCGCCGGTGGGCAGGTTAAAGCTCATTCAACTCTGCATGGTTTTCCAAAGTTCCCATACCCTATGCGTGTATGGGTGTGTAGGAGTGACTGAGTACACGCGTATGATCCATATGTGCGGTAGCGAGCGGTGGGGAATTCAGCGGAGCAGGACAAAGAAAGGGAAACGAGACCACTCCTGCCCATCGGATTGTTAATGCGCCTTCCCAGCCTTGCTCTGCACCGTTGACGGTGCGGCCTGGGCCTGACACAGGCCACGCAATTGCGGGCTCTGCTGAGTTATCTGAGGGCCGAGAGGAGCCCACCGAAGCCTGGCCAAGAAGGTCTGGTCTGACACTTACACCTGAGGACACACCAACCTAGTAAAAAAAAAAAGTTTCTCTCAAGCCTCCCAAGAAAGCAACATTAATCCCGTAAACATGCACGGGGCTTTGTGTTAGCACGCAGAGAGAAAAGCCATCCGCTTGCGTCTTCCTCACCCTCTTCGCAGTGTCGACCTTTAAATCCAAGGGGACAGAGGCAAATGTAGGAGTCAGCTTTGACTGCCGCACAGGTGCCGCCATTGATGCACGAGGTCTCGTCGCAGATCCCGCTGCTGCACTCGCCTAAGACAGAACGGAGATTACACAGAGACCCATCAGCAGCCGGTCCCAGACCACGGGGCTGGCCGTGCCGATGGCTCACAGCTCAGAATACACACACTTCAGTCCCCACTCCTGCTGACATGCACCTCGGTCAGTTCAGTTGCAAACCGGCCTGCGGGATAAGTGGAGCCGGTCCTTCCTTTCGATTTGATTCTGGCTGTTTCGGACCGTTCAGCCTGGTCTCAGGAATTGTAACCCTCACCCCATAAGAGCCAAGGCTTCATCTGGGTCTGTTCTGCCACGAGGACATGAGTCACTAAGGAGACAAAGCTTATCTCCCTGGCAGGAGTGCTGCTTCTGCCTCATCCATCTCTGGCCCCAATGCTTGGTTGGCAGTCAATGACGGGTAAGACTCCTCATGGGAGGGGCAATCTAAGCCAGACATGACCACTTGGGAGGCCCTCATGGAAGGACTCAGGGGGGCGGGCTGCAGCAAAGAGGATGTGATGGACCCTCGCCCCCCAGCTATTCTGACATAGCCTGAGTCCTCATTTCCATCTGGGAGATGTCTCCTGCTTCCTAATCAGGCTTAAAGCCTGAAACTGTGGGGGCAAGCGGTGCAGCCCTGTGCCGGCCAGGACGGCTCCCTGGGTGATCGGGCATAAGAAAGAATTCCTAAAGTCCTGTGAAACCTGCTTTGCTAAGAGTGCTCTCACTTAAATGATAAGGGTCCGAGGAGGAAATGAGTATGTCTCCCAAAGTTTGGTAACCCCCTTTCCTGACAGACACTGACTCAGATTAAGCTCTCAGATTTCTTTGACATGTTAAACCTGTATTCCTGTGTATTTGAACCCAATAAAAGCCCAGCGAGGAAGGGGCTCTGGGTCATTCTCCTCTGAGAGTTTGACCACCTCTCCTCCCCAAGCAGATCATGTCTTGGTAGTTTTTATTTTCATCCATGATGGAGGGATGGGGCTCTGCGGGTAGAGCCCCCCCACATCTGGCACCCAGGACAGGGCCCCCCCGCATCTGGCCTGTTCCTTCTGAACAGCCACCAAGACTCTCTAAGTCGTGGTGGACACAATGAACCACATGACAGATGTGAGGACAATTTTATAACCACTGGTGAGGATGTCGGAGTCATTTCTGCTTTAATTCATCTCCCTGGTGTGCCTGTGCCTCCAGTGTCCACGGGGAGTGCAGGTAAAATTTCTAACTCGCGTGGCCCCCATGCCTCCTGTGAGTGGAAAATGGAGGCGACCGAGACAAGCACTGCAGGGGTTGAGCAGCCCCGTCTAAGCTCATGAACTGGCTGAGTCAGGCACCCCCCAGGGTGGAGGGGGAGGTGGGTGGGAGGGAGGGCTCTGTAAGACCTCAGTGAGTGACCCCAGCATCCCTATTTCCACCTCAAAGATGTGATCTCATGAGGGAGAGAAGGGTCACAGCAAGCGGAGAGGCTGAAAGGTCCAGCATCAGAGGGGTGGGCTAGTTCTATGAACCAAAGCAACCCAGGTCAGGGAGGCCCCTGGAGGGTGCCCTTGGTCATTTGCAAGTGCAGATCACCAGAGGACGTGACAACAAACGGACTTTTCCCGGGCTGCTTTTCTTCTACTTCTTTGATCTCCCTTTTCTCCTTGTGTGTAAGAAATAAATAAGACAGAAGGACCAGACCACATAGGTGACCACAAAACACTTTTGGGGGGAATGGAGAAAAGGGGGTACATCCTGATGGAGCTGTGAGGGTCCAGCTCTGTGCCTGGCGGTCTCCCAGGGTCCGATGCTACACCCGTGTGAGGTGGGGCCCCCCTGAGAGGGGACACGCCCTCCTCAGCCCTGAGAGGGGACACGCCCTCCTCAGCCCTGAGAGGGGACACGCCCTCCTCGGCCAGATTGCGTCCTCTCAGCAGGGCGAGGCTCTGACTCTTCCCTCATCCGTCACCCAAGTTCGCTGGACTGATGCACTTTTTCCCTTTTGTAAAGCCTCACTGGGTGGTGCGGGAGGGGCTGGGGGCACCGTGCACCCAGGAGAGCAGACGGACATCAGGGGCTGGTCACGGAACTTAATGAAAGCCCTTCCAGATGGCTCGCCACTCTAGCGGGGCGGGCTGGTCTTTGGGGATTCTAGCTGCGGGCCACTGGCCTTGCAGGCAGAAGTGACCACGGGCCTCTGTTCGGCCGCAGCATCCACAGGTGCCAGACAGGCTGACTTTGACCTTGAGAACCAAACTGCCCGCACTCTAATTTCCGTGGGCTGAGCGTCTTTCTCAGAGAAGGGCTGGTCCCACAGGAAGAAGTGGGGCCCTTGGGTTACCTTAGATACATGTGGAAAATGTTTTTTTACCCATTTGCACGATAGCTATTTTTAAGAGGGGGGCTGAGATGTGGGCGGGGGGAAGCCAGCCAGAGGTGTTGAGGGTGAGAGCAGCATTGCGGTCACATTACTCTGGCAGTGGGCTGTGAGCCATGGGGCAGGAGAGAGGAAAGAACTCCCCCAGGAGGGAAAGAGGGCTGGGTGGCCGGTGGCACAGCACATGGAGAGAGAGGGCAGAGTCCAAGGGACACAGGGAAGGAGGAGACAGCCAGCTCCTCCCAGAACCAGAATGACCTCAGGGTTTCTAGTCTGCAGATGAAAGGAACTTGGCAGGAGGAAAGGCTTGGAGCAGGGAACTGGGGAGCAGAGGAGAAGTGGGCTTTTGCTCAGCGGGCACCTCCAGTGACGGAGGGGGTCTGCACACAGGTGAGAGGGGGTGACCCCGACACCAAGAACGAATGGGCCCGGGAGAGAGGATGGGATGAAAGGGTCCACGGAGCCCCCAGGGAACCACGGAGGGTGAGAAGACAGAGGGACACAGGCGACGTGAGCCCTGGGGACCCAGTCAGGGCAGGTTCTCAGAGCTCAGGGGGCAGCTTTGTTGGGCAGTGGGAGGCAGAAGCCCCCGGGACAGGAGGTCGGACGGGGCCTGGGAGGGTTGCTGGAGTCAGGTTTTGGAAGAAAGGGGAGTGAGCATCCCCAGGGTTCCCAAACCGGAAGCGTGGCAGGGCAGTGCAGGCGTGGTGCTGGTTCAGGCTGCAGGGGACCCGAGCTGTGTGAATAAGCAGGAGAGCAGGGTCTGTGAACCCAGATGGGAAGAGCGGTCATCTTTGTTTTGCCCCCTTCCAGCTGGACTTGAGGTTTCCCGTCAATGACAGATGTAGACAACAAGCCTCCGGAATCAGCAGTCCTTGCCACTTGGAACCCACGGACCGGAGTTATTGCCGCAACATGTTCCATTTATTGCAGAGATCTCAAAATATCATTCATGTTGCTGACTATCTAGAAATCATGTCATTATTGCCACCATCATGAAACAATCTTGTTCTCTATATTTTATAGAGAAGCTCATACATTATTATTATCAAAATTTTAAAATACTGTATAGCTTTAGTTCAATATAATTGTTTCCCATCACATATATTATTCTCTGCATTTCAAAAGCTCCACTCTGAGCAGAGGCCCAGAGCCCTCCCCCGACGGCCAAAGGGGTCCGTGGCACATGAAGGCTAAGAGCCCTGGGTCATCGAGAACGAGAAGAGGGAGTCCTGGCAGAAGGTTCCAGGCAGGCAGGGCAGTTCGGGTGCGGAGTGGAGATGAACAAGTCAGTTTTCGTCAGGACGAAAACTTCCAAACCTGAGAGTGGGAGGGAGGAGGAGCAAGATCTTGCACGTGGAGAGTTGGCAGGAGCTCACCATCGGTGTGTAAACAGCTTCATCGGCAGCGGCACCTACCACGGACCGGCCGCCGAGGAGGTTTGTGCGAGATAACGAAGTGAGGGTCAGAGGAGGCACCAGGCTCCCGAGGAGGGGAGAGAAGGTAGGGCATCGTGGGGGGGGGGGGTGCATTAGGGCAACATGGACAACGAGCTGCCTCCCTGCCCTCCACCCCCCAATCCAGCCCGATAACTGAGGTTCGTCTGTTCCTTCCCCTAAAGATCTGTCGACTCTGCTGGCACCACCACCTGGGGCACACCACCATTAGCTCCGGTCCGGACTGCTGCAGCAGCCTCCCCTGGTACCCACTGACCACACCTTCCCACAAGCTGTCTGCAGTCGGAGGGACCGCTTCAGAGCAGGAGCAAGACCGTGGTCCCCGCCTCTCCCCCACTCTTCTCCGGGACAAGCCCTTGACTCTGCCTGGAACGCCCCTCCCTCTCTTCGCTGTTTTCGAACTCCCGCTCTCGCTTCAGACATTGATGAGGTCCCGTTGCACTCCCAGAAGGGCACTGCCTGACTCGAGGGCCTTGAAACCCCCCCAGCTTGGTGCACCGTCCTCTCTCCTGGGCATCCCTTACCCCAGATTCTCATTTACTGGTACGGCTGCTTGATTCATTTGTTCTGTCCCCATGGCTGCCACACCAGGGCTGCACTGGGACCCTCCTCTTGTTCTTTCCTTTATCCCCAGTGCTCAGCATGGTGCCTGGCACCGAGCAGGTGCACAAATAAACACGCAATAATGTAAACAGAAATGAGTAAGAGTGATACACCACAGCGAGACTCAGGGCCACCACAGACCTCTGGAGTCCCACACAACTTGGGAAGTTGGCTCTGCGACATGGCTCTGGAGGGTGTGGCGAGGCCAGGCAGGACTGGAAAAAATGAGTGCTGGCGGTTCAGGTTTGAGAATTTGGGTGGAAACAAGAAAAGAAAAGGCTGGGCCAGAGAATGTAAAATTTTGCCAGGATCGCCGACTCTTGTAGACTGTGAGTGCAGAGACAGTCCAGTAGCAGGGGACAGCCTCATAAAGGAGGTGAAGCGGGTGGGGGGCGGACAATGAAAAGCCCCTGGGAGGGGGTGGACGCTAGTTTGTGAGGGCTGTCGGTGGGACGGCGGAAAAGCTGCGGTTGCCGGGGACACTGTCGAGCTGGAGGTATCAGACGGAAGACCGCGACCCCGCAGCTGCCGTCACCTCTGACGGGAGCCTGTATGGTGTCTCCACCAGACGCTCACTGCTGCCTGCATGAGCTCAGTCTTCCCCGTGTGGGAACTGCATTGAACTCACAAGAACTTGAACTTCAGGACCAACTCAGAGTGAAGCAAGTACGGAGGTGGAAGAAAGACAACCAGCCCCATTCCTATGCCCCAGCGGGAACAATGGGAAGAAGTGAAAGCAGGTGATGTGACCGATGCCTGCCGTTTGGGTGCAGAGAGAGAGATCAAACACTCCAGTAGGAGCCCAGAGCCAGCCAGGTGAGCCCGCCTGGAGCATCTGCCCAGTGGGGAGGCTGGAGTCACACTGCGTGAGAATTTAAAATGCTGTCAGAAATGGGTCCTTGCCTCACTTGGCAACTTCTGAGCTGCCCGCCAGAGGTCGGGTCACGGAGGGAGAGGAACCGTTGCCCGCTGCTCGACGGGTGGAGTGAGAACATCCGCAACAGGCGATGCTGAGAACACGTCCGCTACGTGCAAGGCATTATCCTAGTTCTCTATATGCGTGCAGCACAAGTCGCCTGGACGGAATCGTCTTACGAGGCAGCTACTGTTCACAGACGGGGAAACTGTGCCCCAGAGAGGTTAACTCGCTGGCCAGTCCCAGGCCATCTGCCTCAGAGTCCAGGCTTTTTAAACAGCGCAGGAGACTTCTGATGTACCTGCTGCTTCTCACACTCTCTTTTTCATCCTCACAGAGGACGTGCTCATTGATATCAGAGAGCAGGGAAGGGAGGCAGAGAGAGGGAGAGAAACATCGACTGACTGCCTCATACACCCCCACCGGGGACCAAGCCTACAACCCAGGCATGTGCCCTGACCGGGAATCGAACCAACCATCTTTCAATGTACAGGATGATGCTCCAACTAACTGAGCCACACCGGCCAGGGCTGCTTCTCACGTTCTGAATCATCCCAGATACCCAGGAAGAGGGATTTGAAAGACACCGTCCCACCACAGTGGGAGCTCCCTCATTGTTTTGGTGATCGCTGTCCGTTGTCCAGTTTCAGTGATCGGCCGAGGAAAAATACCATAGGGCATAACAAGGGATGTAAAAATGGCCTATGAATAGCAATTCTTCCCTTTGAAGTAAACTCCATCTTCTGTAGTTTTGACAATGGTGCGATCTCCGGGAGTGAGCAGGGTGGAGGGAAGCAACTGGAAGCCCGTCCGGGACCCCTCGCTGTGGCGTTTGCGGGTAAGAGGGAGGGCACTGGAGCCGGAACGGCTGAGGCCACACTCAGGCTCTACCACCTACCAGCTTGTGACACTGGGCAAGTGACATGACTGTTCCGTGCCACCGGCTCTCGTTAGCTAGGGCTAATCACAGCACCTCATGCAAAGGCAGCTTGGAAAGATCGAAGTAGTTCAGAATGGTGGCTACACCTAGCAAGCGCTCGGCCAACATTAGCTACAAAACAAACAGAACGCATGGCACCCGGAGACGCACTCCAGCACGTTGACGGTGGAACCTGGGCAGTGGGACACGGTGTTCACTGGGCAGTCTCCCCGAACAGCCCCTTGCAGGTGGAGGGACAAGAGACCCAAGAAAGGGACTTGCTGTTTCTTGCCAAGGACAATGTCCTGTGAGGATGCAGTGCCCAGAGACGCGGCACCATCCTGGGATGATGCGTCAGAGCAAGGGAGTCACAGAGACACCAGCCCAGAGTTCCGATGCCACGGAGCCGCTGTTCTGGACTGCACTGCCTCCCCGGAATCCAGAGTGTGGGGCTCTGACGCCCAGTATGCCTGGATTTGGAGATGCAGCCCTCAGGGGATTAAGGTTAAATGAAGTCACACGGGTGGGCCCTAATGCAACCTGAGTGTGTCCTCATAGAAAGAGGACGAGACAGCAGGAATGGGAGCACAGACACATACGGCCCCGGGTGGGAGGACGCAGTGAGAAGACGCCACCTGCAGGCCCGGGAGAAACCAGACCTCCGGCACCTTGAGCTCGGCCTTCAGCCTCCAGGACTGGGGGAAAATAAATTTTTCCATTGTTTAAGCCACCCAGTTGGTGGTATTTTGCTAAGGCAGCCCTAGAAGGTGAAAACAGTCACTTAATTAACCAGCCTCAGAATTATCTATCTACTGCCTTCAGTGATAGAATAAACATGCTTATCGTTTGAAAAACAATCCTAAAATTTTCAACAAATAATGCTGGCACAACTGGACGGCCACATGCAAGAAAAAAGAAAAAGAAAGAAAACAGATACAAATCTTACGCCCTTCACAGAAATTAACTCAAAATGGATTGCAGACTTAAACGTAAAATGTAAAACTATAAACTCCTAGAAGATAAAACTAGGCACAAACCTACGTGACCTTGGGTATGCGGTTGACTTTTTAGATACAACACCGATGGCACAACCCATGAAATAAATAATCGATAAGCTGGACTTCATTACAATTAAACATTTCTAATCTGCAAAAACAGTGTCAAGAGAATGAGAAGACAAGCCACAGACTGGGAGAGAATATTTGCAAAAGAGGCATCTGATGAAGATTTTCCAGCACCTACAAAGAACTCTTACAACTCAGCAACCAAAAAACCCAGCTGAAAACGGACCGAAGACCTTACCAGACACCTCAACGGAGAAGATAAACAGACGGCAAACAAACATATGAAAAGATGCTCCATCACATAGGTCGTCAGGGAAATGCAACTTACAACAGGACAGCCCCACACTTCTATTACAAAGGCCAAAACCCGAGACTTGACACCTCCAAGTGCTGGCGGGGGTGGGGGACAGCAGGGGCTCTCACGCATTCCCGGTGGGCGTACAGAACGGGGCGGCCGCTCTCGAGGACAGTCTGACTGCTTCTCACAAAACCAAACGCACTCTACCGTGATCGAACAATCGCTCTCTGCGGTATTTATCCAAACGAGTTCAAAACTGTGCCCGCCCCCAAAAGCAGATGTTTACAGCAGCTTTACTCGTAATTTCCGAAACTCGGAAGCAACGAAGGTGGCCTTCAGTAGGTAAATGGGTGAACTGGGGTCTAGTCAGACTATGGGATGTTATTCAGCACTGAAAGGAAGTGAGCTATTGAGCCGTGACTCCCTGAAAGAAGCCAGTCTGGGAAGGCTACACACTGTATGATTCCAATTACATGGCGTTCTGAGGAAGGCGGCCCTGCAGAGAATACACAAAGATCGGTGGCTGTCGGGGATGGAGGGAGGGGGAGGAGAGAGATGAGCAGGCCGAGCACAGAGGGCTTTTAGGGCAGCAGAAATACTCTATCTGACACCGTAATAGTGAATATGTATTGTTATACATTTGTCCAGCCCAGAATGTACAACTCCACAGGTGAACCCACATGTAAACGGTGGACTTCATGGGGTGATGCCGTGGCAGTTCAGGCTCGTCGCTGTAACAAATGTGGCGCTCCGGCGGGGGGGTGTTGATAATGGGGGAGGCTGTGCATGGGTGGGGTGGGGGGCATGTGAGAAATCCGTGTACCTTCCCTCAGTTATGATGTGGACCTTAAACTTCTCAAAAAAAAATAACATCTTAATTTAAAACAAAAGAAAATAGGAGAAAAAGAATAAAAAAACTATCCTAGCCCACTAATTTGGACAAATCACTCAATTCGACGAGCCCCAGTTCCTTCGTGTATAAAACAGGTGCAATAATAGTTTTTGCCTCCCAGACTTAAGTGTGAGGAGTGAGCCCCCGAGAAAGTGCTGGGCACGGGGTCAGCACTCGGAGCCGACCGTTGCCGTCAGCACCGGGGAGCACGCGCCCCCCTCCTCACATCGCTGTGCTGGCTGTTCCACCGGAGGGTGGCGTGTCCGATGAGACCACGCCACCCTCCACGAAGAGGGCCAAGGGGCAGCGGCATGTGGGCCAGGGCTGTGCAGCGCGTTGCCTACATGTCTTGGGGCTCAGACGCGGGGTCTGCTGAGCACCCCCATCACCCCAGGGCCCCCCGACCCCGTTCCTTCAGTTCTGCAGACCCAGCTGTGGAGGGTGGCTGCATAGGAACCGCCCCCCTCCCGGGCCCCCACAGAAAAGGCCGTGCCCCGAGAGCACCCCAGCCCGTCAGGCAACCACTTACCCACGTCGGCCCCGCTGAGCGCCTTCCCCACGGGCCAGGGCCTCAGGTCCGTTCTCTCCCCGTTCACCGAGAGCGACTGCACACAGCCCTGAAAGCCGCGGTCGGTTCCAGTGGCTCTGAGCATCCAGTACGTACTGGGAGCCCCACCCAAGTACAGAGGCGTCCGGAAGGTGATTTTACTGTAGTGGCCCTTTAAGAAAGACGAAAACGGTGATTCACGGAACAAACTCAGAAGTCAAAAAGGCAACTGACTGTCATGATTAGGATGTAGTCTACGCCCATCGTGTTTATCTTTAAGCCTTCGCCCTACAGCAACATTCAACCCACAGTCACCTCAGGAAACTGGGGGAGCTTCTCGGAGGGCTGTTTGGAGAAAGGGTGAGATGGGGAAGCCTAGAAGGGCAGGGAGGGCAGGGCAGGGCCGGGAGCGCCCCGACAGGCAGCGGACCACGCTGGGCATCCAAAACAAACTGTCTTTTTCCAGTCCTCACGCCGATTCACTGTGTACCTTGGATGGGTCGGAGCCACGCATGTTTCCCAAGGCGATAATGCTAATTTGGTGGGAACGTAAGCTAACATTTACCCTCTCTCCGCCCGCGTCACCTTCGCACGACATCCTGCAAGAAATATCTGGGCTGGGGGGAGATGACCAAACAGACTTTATTGCAAAATATTTTGAAATTTGCTTATGGACACAACTTTTTTTTTTTAAGTGTTATTATAGTTAGGCGGAGACATTTCCAGTCAGAGAGCAAACCACAACCTGGATTGCAGGTCTTGAGGTTATAAAACACAGAGCTGAGCAGTAGGTGGGATGAAATTAAGCCACCCTCGGTCATCTGGTTTTTGGTTATGGAAATATCGCCTTCATTTGGGTTCACAGCTGTAAAGAAGGATGCTGGGAAAAGGCATGCTGCCAGACTTATAAAAGGTCCAGAAGTCAAGCCACCGAAACGTAATCTTTATTCTTTACACGTCTGTTACCGAAAAGCAGAGCATCTCGTCATCGCTCTATCTTGGCTAATGAACAGGTGAGACTCCTGCGTAGGTGGCACAGTGGCTATGAGCCGGCAGGTGGGAGGTGCGTGCAGTGAATGTGAAGGACTATCTGCCGGCCACTGGCTCCCTGCATTTGTCAGACTATTGGAGCGCCCCGTTGGCGTGTTCCCCCAACATCCTCAGAATTAATTCACTGGCCCTGCTCCCTGACCCTGGACCAGGGCAGGGACCCGAGCGCTCAATCCTTCCCTCCTTTCCTGGAGCATCATGTGCGTTGTGGGCGTTCAGTCCCTCCGAGGACCGCTTCACGACATCCCAGGCTACCTACAGCCTCTGAGCCTGGCCTGTACCTTCCTCTGATGAGGGCTGCGTTCAGGTCCCTGGAGCCTGCCTTGCCTGTTTATGCAGAGAACTGGACCCGCCCCAGAGTTTGCATTCCCTCAGCACAGCCCTGACCGGTTTTTAATGAGTGCAGAAGTGTGAAAATCCAATTCACTTGCTTTGGGTTGTAGTTCCTCGGAGGTGTAACGTATACTCAAGGTCCCCGGTGGGCGGAGGCAGAAGCCAGACCCTCAAGGACTCAGTCCAGGATCTCACTCACACTGACTTCAGTCCTGCTCTGTCCCTCGCTCCCTCCCTTACAGGCCTCCTGTGACGGCACTTCCCTATGCATCATTTGCACAAGACTCCCCATCTCAGCAGGTCTGCTTCGGGGGAACCCCAACTTAAGACACAGTCATTTTCTCCCCAAACAGTTGATTAAACATTCCGCATCTGAGGCCCTGCTTACATAACTTGCTTAGCAAGTCCTGGGAGTAGGGAGACAAACGTTATCCTGAGAATCCATAAAATTATATGCTTCTAACAATTAATTTTTATATTCATTAAAATCACAGACTCTTAGAATTAGAAAAATATGAAAACTCATTTAACCCAAGCTCCCATTTAATGCTGGATTCCTGGCACATTGCTACCAGAAGGTTTGGGTAAGTTACTCTCTGAAAACCCCCAAGGACCGGGAGCCACCCCGGAGACAGCCTGCTGGAGCTCTGCGAGCCTTTGCGTGGCTCCCCCCGCTCAACTTCAGCCTTGGGATCCACAGAGGAAGTCCTCCCCCGCCCCCCAACACTCTCCCTTTGACTCTGATGACAAGCCACCACCCACACCTTCATCTTCTCTCCTCCAATCCAAGCAACGCTCCTTCAATCCATCTTTCCAGGGATTTCCGGTCATCTTCTTGCTTCATTGGCTGCTCATTGGACAGGCTCCAGTTTGTCCGTAGCTCAGACTACGATCACAGATCTGAATACAACCCTCTTAGAGGACCAGAGTCACCATTGGAGCTTTGGAAGCTATACGCACAGTCGCTAGAATAAAACAGATTACCTCCTCCTTTTTCCTAGATGGCATGGCTCTATTAATGCAACCTATAATTTCTTATGCTTGTTGCTACCACGTGGCTCTGTTTATTAACCTACATTGAACTTCCTTGCTTTAAACCTTAAGACATTTTTACAGGTGTTGCTTCTATTACAGGTTCTTCAACCTGTTTTCATGTTAGTATTCTGGAGCCAGGTTCAAAGCTTCTCTATGCCTATCAAACTGAATTTTCGTCACATTGTCCCTACTGTTCTGGCACAGATGTGACTCTAGTTCATTTACTGTCTTTTCCTTCCTTATAAATGAGTGATCTCACTGGATTCACACTTATTACATTTGGATTCTTACTCCTTTGGAACCGCTGGGGTCCGAATTAACAGGAAACAGCAAGGTGTGGCCCTTTGTACAGCGTGTCTTGCAGAAGAGAGCCCAGGCAGGGGGGAAGCAAGCGATCCACAGATACGCAAAGGCTCTCTTGCTACACTTTTCCTCAGAGAATACAGACACCTGACTTCTTATAATTACAGGCTCAGTTCCTTGGCGGGCTGCTAACCCAAACTGCTTATTCCAAACACAAGCCTAAAATTGCCCCAAGCAGGACAAATATACGAATACCTAGGTGATTTGCTGAGCAGTCCAATGGTTAAATTGTTTTACCGCTTCCTATAATCACGGTCCCCCGAAAGGACTGATGAGTGGCGTATTCCTGCATACTGAACCAAGTGAACCTCTCCGAACTACCTTCCAAAGCCGCAGGATTGCAACATCCTTGTCTTAAAAGCCAGCTTGGCGTCTGGCACCAGTGCGGCCTTTTCCTCTAGCCCCGGCTTTCGTGTGCCCGTGCACCCGCCGCAGCGCTGTCTGCAAACTCAGTTCTGCTTCTGGGACGGATGCGTGCCCTGAAAGACCCAGCAGGAGCGCACCAGAGCTCAGCCGCGTGGGGCGGCCGTGACAAAGGGCCCCTCCAGAGCTTGGGTCCTGCCAGGTCTGCCCCAGCTCTCGGGACGCTTCCGGCGGGTGCCAGCTGGGTGGGCGGAGGGGCCGGCGCACACTCACCTGGGACTGGCCCGTCACCGGCGTGGAGTTGTTCAGCTGCAGCAGCCCGTTCAGCCCGTCTCTGTGGAGCGTCACCGTGTGCCAGCCCCCCAGTTTGATTTTGGTCTTGCTTTCGATGATGGCCACCCCGGTTCCACAATTAAACCTGTGGAGGAGGAAGAGCAAAGAAAGGCTCTTTGATCAACCCGCTCAGTAGGTTTTCAGACCCCATGGATGTCACCGTCAGGGTGACGGCTTCCTGCAGGGTCACAGGTATCAGGGGCAGGTGACATGGAGGCACGGAGGAAGTGGAAGCCTTTCTCTGGATGACGTCAGTCTAGTTGTCTCAAATCCGCCCATAAAACCATTCAATGTGGGGCTTCTTCAACCCGATTTTCTCCGCAGCTTGGAAACCGACGGGCAGCCGAGCACTCCCTTATCCTCTTCAGAGGTTACCAGATGTGAATCGGATTCAAGGCGCAGCAAAGCAGAACTGAGTCATTCTGCTTCCAGGGATTTCTCGGGGGACTTCCCCCAGCTTCCAAATGGCAGGCTCAGTGACACTAATGAAATGTAAAAAAGCCAAGTGCTCGCACTTGGTCACTATGCCTGACATCCAGAATTTTGCATCCTTTCCGGTTAACTTCCGAACAGCCACCACGTCACTTCCCGGTGGGTCCTGGGGCCGCCCATTGGAAAGGGAAGCGTGGCTGGCATCATCCTTACTGGGACCTGAACTAACTTCAGCCCACTCTCATGGCCTCTCTCTGTCTCGCCATCCTCGGTGGAGTGAAAAGGGGTAGAGAGGCGCTGTGGGAAGATACGGGCCCCACTCAGCAGGAGCTGCAGAGCTCGGGGCTGCTCGCTACCAGCTCTCACTGCCGGTGCCGCCAGAGTCCCTCGGAGCCTCCAGCGTTAGAGCCCGGCAGGTCCAAACTGATGCCGAGGTCCAGGTGGCCGACATGAAATTCCCACAAGCCCAGGAAGGGGGACCACTTCCTACCCCAAGTGGGATGCTCAACACTCTTCTCCAACATAACCAGATATACTTTTTCATGCTGCAATAATCAAAGACAATAATGGCTGGTGCTGAGAGCTTGCTACGGGTCAGGCACTGCTCCTAGCACTGTGCACGTTACCCCACTTAACGCTCACAACAGCCCTCTAGGGGTCCTCAAGGAGGAAATGCAGGTTCCAGGAGGGTGTCGTTTGCTGAGGGTCTGGCAGCGGTGCCGTCGGGATCTTAACCAGTGGGCTCTGGAGAAGGACGAGGCTGATCCCCACCGGTTGCTCTCAAATAGGTGCCGTGCACACCTTCACGAAGGGGCTTAAAGCACTCATCCGTCAGCTGAACTCTGCCCACAGGAAACGGTGCCCAAACTCAGGGAGGCTTCCAAAGCGCTTTGGGAGAGCAAGGACCAGGGCAGAGGACCTGAGCCAAACAACCCACCGCAGCCTGAGGGGAGACGAGGGGACCCTCGGAGGCGGGGGCTCCTCTCTGCTCTCCGTGGCTGTCAGTCGTATTGACCACAGGGAACAAGGACAGGATGCCAGCCTTTGTCCCCGCACATCCACAGGGCTCCCTCCAGAGGAGAAGGAGCATTGTTACCCCTTCGGCTCCCGACTGCACTGCCAGAGCCTACAGCAGTGCCCGGGGCATTGTGGGTGCTCCAGAAACGCTTGCCGGTGACGGAGTGAATGAATGAACCCGGTCACCAGGCTCCACACGTGGCAAAGGTCCCCTCGCAACCCTGAAACTCCAGCGTTGGGTAAACTGGTCCACGCTCCTCACACACACCGTTCTTCACCTACGGGAACCCACGCTGCATCTATTCTAGTCACACTGCAAAAATGTACCATATTTTGCCGTGTATACTGTGCACTATTTTGCCCAAATTTTTTAGGGGAAGGTAAGAATGTGCATTATACATGGGTATCATGAATACGTACCATGGGTATAATCATGGTGACAATAATCCCATGGATAATGCACACAGCACGTGGGTGCGAACTATACACAGCAAAGTACGGTCAATGCAACCTAGGGTGGTACGAAGAAAGCTGTGGGCTTTCGGCGGGAGTCACCTGAACTGGAGGGAGCGTCGGATGATGGCCAGGGACATGAAGTCGCCCCTCTCGTGTTCACTCTCCCCACAGTAGAGCAGCAAGCCATCCTCGGCCTCGGCCTGCGGGACAAACAGAAGCCACAGGAGCGATGAGCGCGTCCTGGTCCGTGAAGCGACACCGGGAAACACTCCCGAGTGTGAAACTTGGGCGTTGCCCTCTGTGGCCCTATTCGAGGAGGGACAAGCATGCGGACTCCAGTGAATGAATCCCCAGGCACCTGCTCCCAGCTCATTGCCAACACACCGGGGACCCGGAGTGGGACAAACCGTAAGGGACGGCAGGGAGGTGACGGAGGAAGGCACCTCATTTTCTTTTTTTTTTTCTTTTTTTAAATATATTTTATTGATTATGCTATTACAGTTGTCCCATTTCTCCCCCATCATTCCCCTCCACCCTGCACACCCCCTCCCACCCACATTCCCCCCCTTTAGTTCATGTCCATGTGTCATAAGTTCTTTAGCGTCTATATTTCCCACACTATTCTTGCCCTCCCCCTGTCTATTTTTTTCCCATTATCTATGCTACTCATTCTCTGTACCTTTTCCCTCCCTCTCTCCTCCTCCCACTCTCCTGTTGCTAACCCTCCATATGATCTCCATTTCTGTGGTTCTGTTCCTGTTCCAGCTGTTTACTTAGTTTGCTTTTGTTTTAGGTGTGGTTCTTGATAGCTATGAGTTTGCTGTCTTTTCACTGTCATAGTTTTATCTTCTTTTTCTTAGGTAAGTCCCTTTAACATTTCATATAATAAGGGCTTGGTGATGATGAACTCCTTCAACTTGACCTTATCTGAGAAGCATTTTATCTTCCCTTCCATTCTAAATGACAGCTTTGCTGGATAGAGCAATTTTGGATGTAGGTCCCTGCTTTTCAAGATTTCAAATATTTCTTTCCAGCCCCTTCTTAAGGCACCTCATTTTCGACCCACTCTTTCCCTGGCACTGTGGGTCCACCAGCAGAGCCTCAGGAAAACCAGGGCACCAAGACCAGGGCCACAGAAGGCTGTTCTTAGTTAGCTCATCAGCTCTATTCTCACCAGAGAGCATCCTATGGTTTTCCTTTTTTTTTTTTTTTTTACTTCCCTCTGTCTGAGAAGCATGCGAATTTGCTTCTTTCTTTCTATCAGAAGAACAGGGTGGTAACAACAGCCCTCCGAGACCTAGTTTGGTTTTCGCCCATGTGGGCTATTCTCGGCTGCGACAGATTGTCTTGTGGGCAATCAACATCATGACCGTGACCTCAAAGAAGACTTGTTTCCAGATCTCCAGACATTTTCACATCGTCTGAGGGACCCAAAAGAGTCCCTGGAAGTAAGCTGGAGCCTCTGAGCTGCAGTGGGGTCAGAGCAGAGGGCACCGCCTGGGCCTTGCTCTGTGCCAGGACCGTGTGTTTTGGTCCTTATTTGTTCAGTTACGGCCACCGCAATGCCAGCCGATGTCTGGGCTCCTTTAACAGGGGTTTGGGGATGGGAATGCATTGTGCCTTCTCACATCCTGGCCAGGGAGGAGTGGCTTTTATGAGCAGCATGGCTGGGACCCACACATCCTCTCTGGGAAGCTTCAGGCCAGCCGCTGCCACTATTCCACGACACGCAGAGCCCGCCCGCCCCTCACTGGCGCCCTTGAACGTGTGAATGGGCCCATCGTCCTTGCTACCTGTGGACAAGTTTCAGGACGGGCTCTGTGTCCTAGTCACCTGCCTGCTTCCTCTCCCCGCTCCCTATGGTGATAGGACCTCCAGTGGGCACTCATCAAACCGAATTCCTTACCCGAAATTCAAGAGTAATGTGAAATGCCCGATGGGAGTTCTTCAAAGGTTCAAAGGTTACGTAAGAGTAGCCAAAGAACTGAGGGTACTGTATAGCGATGTCTGAAAGAGAAAAAGACAACACAAAACAGGCTGTTTCCTCTCTTCTTCAAATGCAAAAACCAACGTACACCGTTGCTTGGTGGAGGTCGTTCAACGAAAAGCTCTGATCTGTGAAACCTAGTTTCCTATCTTCTTTGCTCTCCTTTTCACCCCTGCAATTCTCATGCTTGTGGACACCCAGCTCCTGGCGTTCTCAGGGAGAACCGGGACCTTTGGAGACTGTCCCTTGCTACCCGACAGAGCAATGGACGGCTGCGGGATCGCTGGCCCCCGCTTTCCAGCCGTGCCCCTGTGTGATCTCGGCGGGCTCCAGCGTTGCTGTTCTCAACTTCCGTGCACCCGTCTCGGCTGCATGTCTTTCCGTAGAGATGTGATTCCAGCAGAGCCCACCTCCCGGGGTGCCATCGGGCTGATTTCTTAAGGGCACCGAGAGCACGCACTCAGGGCACACATGGACATGGGGCTTCTCTCCAAGAAATGACGGGAACAGCCTCACAGTTGCCCTGCCCAGCTCATTCGATGACATACACGTGGGAGAAGGGGCTTATCTTAGAGAAAAGGCTGGAAAGAGCCCCAGGCGGGCAGCAGAAGTGGCCTTCTGGCTTCCAGTGGGGCCCACCCAGCACCACGGTCTTCCCCACACCAAGGACCTACCTTCTGAGCAGCTCTCACCACCTTTGCCCAGGTTGCAATGGCACCGCGAGTGCCCCCAGGTGTAGTCATTGGCACAGAAGCTGTCAATAGGGCAGAGAGTTTCCTCGCAAGACATGTCAAAGAGCCTCGGCATCGTGGGCACGCCCTTCAGGTCCTCTCTCTTCACTGGAGTGGGCTGGGGAGCCACCGTCATCGTGGGGAGGGCCGCTGGGGTAGGGGGCACCGGCTTAGAAACGGTTTTTGGGTCTGATCTTGGCGCGATCTTGGATTCCACCAATAATTTCTCATTCCCCCCTTTGATAGCAGGAAGTGGTTTCACCTGAAGCCAGAAAAAGAGGCACACAGAGCACCAGCATCAGACTGCCCTTTTATGGCAGACGCCTGAGTCTGGAACACATGGTCACTTTCGATGCATCCTACAACCCCGGGGTGTAGATGGGGCAGGTAGCACTGACCCTTGTTTATGGATAAAGACCTTGAGGCTCAAGGATTCGAGTGCCTTGCTGTGTGTTACTCAGAAGGTCAGTAGTGAAGCTGATATGATAGGATTGACTATTACAATACCGCAAAGATGGAATTTTCCAGGAACTGCTCGTTTCCTTATGACACCTGACTTTGTAAAACCCTGCTTGGTGGGGAATCGCAACATGTTTTCCCAGACTGTGAAGCGAGCAGGCAGGGCTGGCCACAGAACACCAGCATGGTTGGTGCTTAGTTACCACTAATTTATGATCAGCCAGAGCCTAATAGTCAGGGGAAATAAATGTGTTAAAAGCAAATGAGCCGATTTAAGTCAGTTTTAAGTAAAGTGCTCACAGTCCGTTGGCCAAATTGCCTTGTTCAGCAAGAAAACAAAAGTACCCAGGGTTTTAAGAGCGGAGATTTCTGTTACCTCCTCAAAGAAAATATCCAAGTCGAAGTCATCTTCAAGGCCATCGTCGTCATCCTCGCCGACGCCCGAGCCGGTTATGTAATGGGGTCCGTAGTGGCCACTTCCCACCTCCTCGGGGCCTTTGCAGGGAAGAGAAGCAAACACACGGTGCGAACACACCCTTCAGCCCCTCGTCTCGCCTGACCAGTCACAGACGCTGCGCCCAGTGGACTGGGGCGGACGGCCACACAAAGAATTCAACACAGAAGAGGAAGCACCCACCACCGCAAAATATGAAAAGCGGTTCGTCTCATACGTAATCAGGAAAATGCCAGTTTAACCCAGGAAGGGCTGCCCTTTTATACCGACAAGATTAGCAAAATTGTCCGCAATGAAAAATATCACCAAGGATGGGATCGATGGGGACTCGTACACACCGATGTTAGGCGTGTACAACCGCTCTGCGGGACACTTGGAAACATTTATGAAGTAGAAAATGTTCACACCTACAAGACCCAGCAATCTTACCCTAAATTACAACATCTAGGAAAACATGTACCAGGAGATGCACAAAACATGTTCATAAGCATTAGAATTCGTAGCAGTAAAAAAGATCTCAAATTTGCTATTTAGAATGGCAAGCAACACCCCAAACACCTACCAACGGAGAACGGATAAAGGAATTGGAGTGTATCTGTGGGGTGGAATGCTGCGTGTCAGGGAACTGAATGAATGAGCATCTGGCAATGCATCCGTATGCCCCTAACTTCCTATCATTTCATGCCAAATGCCAGTTGCTAATAAACACACCCAGTTTGATGCCACTTATTAAAAAAGTCAACAGCAAGCAAAACTTAATATGCTATTTAAGGACACGTAGGTATGTAGTTTAAATGACTAAGGAAAGTCAGTTGGTGACTGACATACCTGCGGGAGGAGAGGAGAAGGGTGTGCATGAGGTGTCGCAGGGCCTCCGAGGGTCTCTGTGACATTCTGCTCGTTAGGGTAGGTGCTGGGTGCGTGAGAGGGGTCACGTTAGTGGGTTGGCCAAAAAGGTCATTACGTGTTTTTCCGTACGGTGGCTCTAGTGGCGCTTAGCCGTCCTTCACTCCTTCAAGACAGTTTTGTTAGACTGTACTGCGACCGCTGTCATGTCAGTGTGCATTTACAGAATACTTATCAAAATAGGTGACTTTTTTGTGTAGCCATTTTAATACAGAAGATGGAAGGAAGTAAGCAACGTTTTCTGCACTTTATGCTTTATTATTTTAAGAAAGGGAAAATGCAACGGAAATACAAAAAAAAATTCTGTGCCGTGTGTGGAGAAGGTGATGGAAGGTGTCAAAAGCGGTTTGCAAAGCTTCTTGGTACTGACATTTTGTATTTTGGCCAAATAATTCCTTGCTGTGGGGCCGTCTCATGCATTGGAAGGTGTCTAGCAGCACCCTGGGCCTCTGCCCACTACAAGCCAATAGCGGGACAGAGCCTCAGAATCTCCAAACCCATAAAGTTATTGGTGAAAATGAAAAATGTGTCTTTTATTTTACCAGAAAAAAAGTAACGGACTTTTTGGTCAACCTAAGATTTCTGTTATATTTTTGCTTAAACATTCTTTAAAATAAAATAAAAGAGGCATTTGACTGAAGCAAACACTCCCACACGCAGGGAAAGGGCGTCCGATGTCGTCTGTTGGGGCCCCACGGTTTCCGTTCGCTTTAGCAGGGCAGCGGGGTTTGTCAGCACTGGAAGGTGGGCGGGGAACTCTTAGGGGACGACACAGAGCGTTGTCCTTCAGGGATGGTCAGGTTCACATTTTCCTGCAGTCGTCAACCATGAGACCCACTGATCTGCCGCGGTCCTGACTGGGCTAGACACAGGAAGCCCGCCCTGGGGTGCGGGGGGTCTGCCAGAGTCCCGCTCCGCGGCGCCCCCTTCCTCCCAGCAGGTTTGGGCAAGCGGGGAAGCAGCTGCCTGCTCTGAGCAGGCACCCAGGGCACGGGTCTCCAGGGCAGCAGCGACAGGCAGCAGAACCGACCTCATAGGCTTTGGATGCTCACTGGTCATTAGACATGAAGGGTTCGCACGACTGGGGGAGGGAGGGAAACACGGAAAACAAACGGAATTTGAAGACATTCTGCTTTCAGAACAAGCTACGCCCCATACCTTCCTTCCTCGTGAAAGCAAACTCGCCCTCTTCTAAGCAAAACAGCAAGCGGCTTGCAAACAAGGGTGAAGGAAAGGACAGAAAGGGACTGTGGGCAGTGTTCTCAGCAGACAGCTGCTGAGCAGAAATCGCTCCTGCTCCCGGACCAGGAAGAGGGAGACCTGGGTGGTCGGCGGGGGGTGGGGGGTCGGGGGTGGGGGGTGATCCGGAGACATTTTGTATTTCCGGAAGGAGCTGTTCTCAGGCAGCCGGAGAGACGCATCTTGGTGGAGGTGGGATAACACACCGCCTCCACACCAACTCCCCACAGTTTCACTTTGGAAAGCCCGCCTCAGCTGCCATCCAAGCCTGTGGATGCCAGACTTCCACCTGGATGGTGGAAGATACGTATCTGCGTATCTTTCTACCTCTCTCCAAGCCTCTCTCTCTTTCTCGGGGTCGTCTTCTCTTCTCTGCCCCTTTCTCGCTGTCCATTCCTATGCCTGCCTCTCTCCTACATTTGGAACTGTCGGATATCAGAAGACAGAACCCATTTGGTGACAAAAGAACTGTATTTGCACACACAGGAAGAATGCCGGGTTTTATCTTCAGTAGGTTGGCCTCGCTCTTTCCCCACATTTTCATCATTCTTGTTCTATTCTCATCTGCGTTGAGATTTCTCATATTTCATCTTATGATACCCTATCTGAAAATAAACTTTCAAAGATCCCCCATCCCCACCACACCCCCCTTGCCTGCAGGATGAATCCCAAGCTCCTTGGTCAAGAATTTGAGGATCTCAGTGATATCGCCCCCTCCTCTCCTCCTCTGTCTCCCACCACCATTACTTACTGAAGCCAGGTACCTTTCCCCTATGGACGGGTACCGTTGCGTGTTTAACACAAAACATTTCTAAGCTTTACAGTGATCGTGCAAGGTTAACCATGGTTAGTCTCACTTTGTAGGTAAGTCCATTGAAGCTCATGGAGGTGAAGTGACCTAAGACCAAAGACTCTGTCACTGGCTGAGCCTGACTCCAAGCCAGGTCGGTCCGGTTGCTGCTCTCCCCTGAGAGAAGTGGCCACTGTGTAGGTCCAGGAGCCTGGGGTTCAGAAAACTCACATTTATCGATCATTTGTACTGGGCCAGGAGCTTTTCAGACACTGTTTCTGTTAATTTGCACAAAACCCTGTGAAATTGCTATTATTGCTCCCATTTTACCACGTGGAGCTATGAACTCAGCAACATTAAAGACCGTGATCAAAGGCATGCTGATAGTAGACAATAGAGCCAGAATTCATCCTTGGACTCTCTGTGATTACATCACGCCATTTGTAATCCGACTCCAAATTGTGCCTTCGGCTCTCCTTCCTCTTCAAAAGTCTCAACGGACAAGCCGGTCCACCAGTCGCCTCTGGAATGCACCTTGTGTTTTCTTACCCCAAGACCTTCCCTACTGCCCTTCTCCACATTGCCATCCTTCCCCACCCCCCTCCATCCTTCTGCATAGCCTACCCACCCTTCCGGCTGCACGCGTCCTGGGCAGACAGAGTGCATTGTAAAAAAAGCCCAAATCAAGTGATATTTTAAGGAGAAAACTCTTCTGCAGAAAAGAATGGAGGCTCCATGTAAGACAGTGCGGCCAAGACCTATCAGACATTCCTGCACCTCCTGCTGCCCGGGGCTGTCCACCCTCAGATATTTGCCCCTTCGTGAGCTCCGAATCGGCTCCCACAGCTTGATGGAATCCGAAGAAGTTTAAGAAAGTCTTTATACCTCCTGAGCTCCTGGCCTTGGCATGATGCCCGTTTCCCAGCCCGACTGTGAGTCCCTCGAGGGCAAAAACCGTGTACTGTTCTGCTGCAGCACTGGCTCTGTCCTGGCTCAGTGGGCCGTGCCACGGAAAGGAATCCTTACAGGGTCAGACTCTGCCCCCAAGTCCACAGACATTCCCTCAAAACGGCCCCGATTCCTGACCCTTTCCCCAAGTTGGACTAGAAGTTTCCAGTTGAAAGAGACCTCAGACACCAGAGGTCCAAACTTCTCATTCCATAAATGTGTGAACTGAGGCCACAGAGGAGAAGCAACGTCCTGCCCCTTAACTCCCCTCCGGCACCGCCCCCCCCCCACCCCCGCCCAGAAGTCTATCTTGAAGGAAACTCCTTCAAGAAAAGGGCTGTGCCATGCTGTGTGGCTGCAGGTACGAAGTGCTGCCACAATGAGAATGGACATGATTCCAGATTCTCTGCTCATGTTGACAAGGAAAATAAGGTGTATGCTACTCACTGGATAAAGTTCTTTGGTCTTTCTATAAACTGCTCTGTGTTGACACTGTATACAACATATCTCCTTGACACCAGATGTTGCTTAGTTTGGGAACAGAAAGAGCATGAGATAAGAGTGGGCAAAGGAATATGAAATTACAAAGACTCAGAGTCAAAGAAATTTTGATTTTTGTAGAAAGATGTTAGCAATCAGGTGGCACAGCAAGTCCACTTTACAGAGGGGTAAACTGATGTCCGATGAACCCTGGAACTCGCCCAGAGAGGCGGCTCATTCATGGCAGAGCTGATCTGGAATTCTGGACTCCCGATGCTGCACTCAAGTACTCTTCGCAGCATCTCAAACTCCCCATCTCCCATAACAGCCAGGCTAACAGTCATTTCCCATTTTTAATAGGAAGGGAATGCACACAGAGAGGACCAGACACAGCAGGACCAGGAGGAACCTGGAACAAAGCTCCCTGCTGTTGCGCCCCACCAGCCACCACCTCAGATCTCAAATCCAGGGCTTACACGAAGTTTTTGCTAACGCTATTTCTAAATGAGGACAGAATGCACAGTCCAAGCCAATGATAAGAATTCTCCCAGTAGCCTGGGGTTATTGTAATTAAAGCGCATAACTTATCTCTTTCTACTTGGCGCTTTGTTAATTAGGAAAAGAGAACATTAAAAAGGAAGCATTTATTTAAAATCGGGATAGTCTAACCACTGACTGCATGCAAAACAAGTTCAAGGGTATTCTACTGCAAGAGAAGCTAATACACGAAATACAAGCTTCTATTAATTAGTTAAGGATGGCTTTTTAAAAAATAACTGTATGTTTGTTTTTATAAAGGTAACATAGCTTTTCTATGTATACATAGTGAGTTTCTTTGATGTATCGAGATGGTATAATTATGATTTTTAAAATCCCAACAGGTTATTTCATGGAATTAAAAACTGATTCTATAGTGTATGTTGAAGAGCAAAAGGTCAAGAACAGACAGGGCAATTTTGAAGAAGAACAAGGTGGAGAAGAATTACCTATGAGGTACCACGACTTTATAAAGCCGTAGAAATTAAGGCAGCGTGGCGCTGAGAAAGGATAAAGAAATGGATTACAGGGCTCCGAAGCAGAGCCACAGCGTACGGAGGTGTGACACCCGAAGGTGCCGTCGCTAATCAGGGACAAAGGGTGCCCGATTCAGTAAGCGGTGCTGGAGTGACCGGTTCTCTGCGTGAAAGGAAATACTAAATCAGGCTCCTTCTTCTCCATAGCCAAAAGTAAATCCCAGGTAGATTCAAACCCTACATGTGAAAACCAAAAATGTTAAACTTGTAGAATGAAATATAGGATTTTGTTTAATTAGTTTAGGAAAGGGAAGTAGTTTTAAAAACCTAGAAGACATAAATCATAAGTAAAAACTAAAATATAATTACGCGAATCAAATACTTCTTTTCAATAACTGATACAATAGGTGAAGTAGAAGATAAGTCACGAAGTAGCAGATGTTTGCTGCACATGTTATGGATTAAGGATTAGTATTTAAATGTATGTATGTAACTAATATATCTATCAATTAATGTTTATTAATGTTTATCTATATATGCTTATATACCAATAAGAGCAGCATATAAACAGTCAATTCACAGGAAGACTAACAGTTATAAGATCGTGTGTAAGCTCACCAGGAATGGGAAAATGCAAAGGCAAACAGTAGCGGCCTATCACTTCCCGCCCGCCAGCACGGCCTCATGTAAAAGCCTGGTCCTGCTGGTGCTGGTGAGAAGGCGCAGCTAGAAGGACCCGGAACACGCTGCCCGGGCAGCGGAGACCGCTGCAAACACGCAGGGGACCGATTTTCCGACAGGTGATGGAGCTGCAGACAGGCGCGCCCGACCACCTCGCAGCTCCACCTGCGCGCGCTTGCTCAAGGAGGAAACACACGGGGAATTGTTGGCTGCGGCGCGTGTATCGTGGCAAGGATCGGGGCAGTTGGAACAGCCAGTGTCAAAATGATGAATGAACACACGATCGCACAGTCACAAGGGGGCCACCGTACAGCAGTGGCGCCTCATGAACCGGAACTTGGCAATTCGACCCCCGTAAAAGTCAAAAAATTAGTCACGGAAGGGCACTTGCCATGTCACTGCAGTTGTGAGAAATATAAAAAAAGTTCAGAACCGTGGGGTGCAGGGTGGGTGTCCACTCCCTGCCTCTGCACCCCTCTGACCTTTGACCCCATGCCCATTGTCAGGGATCCCCCTTCCACACGCAGCCAGACCCTGCCGACCCTCATCCCCCGTGCCTCGGGAGAAATCCGCTCCGCTTTCCCTGGCCATCCCCAAGGTCACTGCGACACTGTGACCCGTTGCCAGCCCACCGCCCAGGTCCCTCATCCACCAAGTCAGCCCCGCCCCCACCCCCACCCCGGGGCTGCGGGGCACCTTGTGTGCGCCGCCTGTCACTGTGCCCGTCAACTGAGTCCTCATCTGACCTCGCCACTAGGTCTGTGACGTAAGTGAAGAGACACATAAGGACTCCGATTCTAAAGAGGTAGGTCGCTATGGAGTCTCATCACATTGGGACGAAAGGACGTTACTCGAGAACCCGCGGCCGTTGTATGTGCGCGTCTGTTCGCTGGGCTGGGTCGTGAACCCCTGGAAGGCAAGGACTGGTCCAGTTCCCTCTGGAAAGGGTTTGGCGAAAACAGATATTTGTGACATTAATGGCTGTGTCTTTATGGTGACTTCTCTACTGAATGCACCCTTACTTTAGGCCTTTCGGGGCTAATGTGTAGTTTATATGAAACTGTATTTAATTTCCTTATATATTTGATTCGGTTCTATTCACACTGAAGATTTCAAACCAATCAGTAGGCAGTAAAAATAATTCAGTTCTTTGTACCATTAAGACACAACACTGATGATAAGTAAGATATCATAAAGGCCTCAGGTCACTGAAGAGATTTCAGCTTTTCCTTGCAAACTTTTCTTTCCAGTGCAAAAACTAAAATCTAAAATGAGTGGGCCTCTCTCCCGTTTCGGTCGGACTCGATAGCCCCAGAAATGGTCAATCAGCCCAGGCAGCATAGCAGACCTGCTCCGTTCTGCGCCCCACCCCCCATCTCAACGGTGTCAAGCGACTGCAAACTAATTCCAAACAACTCTTCCTGCTCTGAAAGTCTGTGACCTGTCGCCATCTGCTGGGTGACTTGTGAACTACCGCCATCTGGGGATGCGTCTGCCTAGTAGGTCCTGCCCATCCCATCGTGGGTCATTTCCTACTGCTTGTGAGCCTCAGAATCAGCTGCGCTCTGGAAGCCCTTATGACCATGTGATCAAGACCACCGATGGGAGGAACATTCCACTGGGCCAGGACGAGCCTACCTTCACATTTTTCAACACAGGAGAGCCTGGGGTGGAGTTAGAAGGCAGCAAATCGTGCTCCGGGCCCCTGCTCTCCGTGCCAGTGGGAGCGAGAAGCTGGAACCACCAAAGCTTTGTGTGAGACCTGAGCTTAAACAACGGGTGGTTTCACCCATGTAGCAGATGTTTTCCTTCTGGGGAAAAAAAAAAAAAACCTGTCTCAAAAGTGTGCTTAACTATGGACAGTGTCTGTCAAAATACTAGTGGTTAGACCAGCAGGTAAGAGGCTTGGGCTTCAAATGCCATCCATAATGCCAATGGCTGTGCACACACGTCTGCCCATCAGGACATACAAGAGAGAGGTCACAGCCCTGCCCCACTCCGCCCCCTGGAGGCATCCAAAGGGGAGATGTGAACTAGGATGCGCGGAAGGATACGGACGCTGTCCAGCGGCTCCGCTTTGTAAACAGCAGTGAAACAATCTGATCGTCCATCGATAAAGGATCTGTTAAATGAACGTGGTAGAGCTGCAAAGTGGAACACACTGGGATTATCCAAATTAATGAGGTGTCTCCAGTCACTTACCTTCAAGCATGTGTACAGCATTTTGTTACACCCCAGAAAGTATGTAGGTACTATGATCTCATTACTGGATTAAAAAATTGTAGATTATTGCCCTGGCTGGTGTAGCTCAGTGGATTGAGCGCGGGCCTGCGAACCAGAGGATCGCGGTTCGATTCCCAGTCAGGGCACATGCCTGGGTTGCCAGGCCAGTTCCCGGCAGGGGACATACAAGAGGCAACCGCACATTGATGTTTCTCTCCCTCTTTCCTTCCCTTCCCCTCTAAAGATAAATAATAAAAATAATTAAATAAATAAATAAAATATTTAAAAAAAAAATTGTAGATTATTGACCAAATGGTACTAGTGGCCATGTCTGGATGCTAATCTCAGCACTTTTATTTCGTACATCTTTTACGCTGTTTGAATTTTTTCCTAATAATAAGCATGGGTTATGTTTTCTAGTTAGAGACGATCAAAACACAGTTTCTGCTCTGGGATTATTACCATGGTTCCCTTCACTGGCCCCCTGGCCTCCCCAGAGTCCTTCCTTCACATACCAGTGAGTGATTTTGCCAAACCTAAGCAAGTTCTTTTCACTCCTCTGGTAAAGAGGATCCAGGTGTACATGTCCGGAGAGTTCACGCGGTTCTTTTGGCTCGAATGTCACCTTCTCAGGAGGCTTCTTCCTCTGACTGCCCATCACCTCCCCAGTTTTGTTTTTCTCTGTAGCCTTCATCACCATCCGACACGCCGTCCACATTTTTTCAGTTTACTTGTCCTCTGTCCGTCTGCCAGACTAGAACGTAAGCTCTGCAAAGTCAGGGATTCCTTTTGCCCACTTTGCTCAGGGCTGAATTCTCAGCATCTGAAACAGCGCCCGGCACACAGTGGGTGCTCGACAGTCATTTGAGAGAGTAAGTGGGCCCACTGTAAAGTGACTTGGGGAACTGGTTCTTTAGAAGATGGGAATCCCCCTCATAAAGGGATCACCAGGCCAGGACCTGCCACGGAGGGACCTCGGGGAGGCTTCCGCAGCACCCCTGGGCCTCCATTCCCCAGGTGCTGACTGAGGCAGTCCTCTGCAGCTCTGAGAGTGTACAAACCCTCCATCAACAAACGTTTCAGTGTGGGGTCTCATGATCTCCTGTGCTCAGTGCAATATGCTAAACAGGCAAAGGTGAATGAGGTAAGGTCTATGTTCTGAATCAGTGAGTGAAAGACCAATTCACGCTTCTGGACTCCACACAAAAGGCACCATTCTTTTATTATATGAGATGATGCTATTACTTCTTGGGGTGATTCCTTCTCTTCTGCACTCTGTCTGCACTCTGTCTGGGGGCCGCAGGAGGCTGGCCTGGGTGGCTCCCAGCCAGGTTCTGCCCAACAGGAGTCTTCAGCAGGAGTGAAAGGAGGGAGGAAAATGAGTCAGATTCTTTGTTCTTCAACTTCCACCCTATGAGGTTGTCACAGGACACGTGTCTGAAGGCCACAGCTCTTGCCGGATGGCCCTCCCTGTCTGTCTTCAGAAGTCAGTAATTGCTTCCTCTTGATTTCCTTTCATCTGCCTGAACATGTGCAAATAGTCCCTTCACTAAATTCACTTCAAATGGCCCAATTGCTCGTGCCTCTGTCTCCTGCAGGGCGTCTGGTGACACCTGACATCATCAGCAGAGCCATCTTTTCTCCCACGCTTGTTTTTGATTTGCACACGCATGTGTGTGTGTATTTGTTCCATGAGTGGCTGCGTGATCAGAGGAGACCCAACAGACTCAGCCAGCGGCAGCGTGCGTCCCATCCGTCCGCCGGTCACCGTGTCGGGCTGACTTCTTGTAACTTCTCCTCGGGGCCACACCACGGCTGAGGCCTGACTTGCGCTCATGGAAGAACCCGATTCAGGGACTGAAATGCTAAGAAACCGTCCAAACGGAGAACTGTGTAAAAGTTACAAGTGCTTTAACGGAAAGAACGGTGAAGATGAACCATGAAATGAGGAGTCTGAAGGAAAGACAGCAAAACGGATAACAAGGAAATGGAAGGCAGCGGAGGAAAAATTGTTAACGTTTGGGTATGGCTCAGGTCCACACATCAGCGTTTAAAAATCCGTCGAGACGGAGAGGAATAAGCAGCACGGAGTTGCGCGCGTGTGGCTGGCTGACTGAACAGATGCTGCGGGTGAAACCGGGGCACCAGGAGTGCCTTTCTTTGGAGAATTGTATTTGCTTATTTATCCCTTGCGTTAGTCTTTCTTCCCTAACCAGCTGGAGGGGGTAAAGTATGGGTGTGCGGATAACAAGTAAATGTATGGTGGTGAAGGGCGCACAGAGGCCTCGGAAGGGCAGGTAGCAGGGAGCGGGTATTTACATGGCTAAGGGAATGAATCATCTCCCCCAGAACTGGTCAGGTCGTGCCAGTGACTGCTGCTCGGATTCACACTCGGCGGGGCCGCAGCACGTCCAGCAGGCGAGCCAGTGAGCGGAGGGCGCCTGAGTGCGGAATCACACCCGGGGTGACGTTTAGGTGCAGACCGCACACTTAGCATGCGGATTGCCTAGGCTTTGAGTGAAACGAATGATTTGTTCTCTCTCCTGTTTCCTTGCGTGTCCTCCATTCCCAAGATTTACAAATCCGTGAGCTCCCCGATTTATCGGCCTCTTTACTCCCAGCTCCGGGAGCAATGCCAAGCAAAGCCAGCCCTCCTCCCCCAGCTGCTCTCTGGCTAAGGCAGGAGCGGCCCAAGCCTCTCTGAACACAGCTGGGTTGCAGGCTCTCTGCGTCTCTTATTAACTTCAGAACATTTGTGTGAAAAGTGACTTGCAGGGCTATCTATCAAGGCGACAATTTCATTCACACGCACTCATTGATTGGTTCCAAGTTGGACAAAATTGCTCCCCGTGAGAGGACTTCCCAGATTTCCCGGAGGATCTGCAGAGGTCAGCCAACTATGTCCCAGAGGCCACACCTGGACAGCCACCTGCTTTTGTACTGCTGAAATGTCACGGCCCAAGACGCAGCTGCCCCTGCCCGGTTCCCGCTCAGCAAATGGACACTCAGGGTCCCTGTAAACTCTCCACCTGACCGGAAACTCAGGCTGTTCCATCGGCCCATCTGCCAACGCCAGCTCCGAGCTCCACACCGATTTCCTCCTTCCTTATTCACTCCCCACTTCCCTCTCTCGTTCTTGTTCCTTGTTCTTTATCTGAGGAAGGCTTCCTGCCTTCGGCCGCATTTCCCAGTTTTCTGACCTCCGAGAATGGAGACTGCTCCCTCGGGGAAGCATTGAGTCAACTTGGTTTCTGTCACCTCAATTGTCGTCTTCAATCACGTGTAACAAAACGGGAGTTCAAAATGGTTTTTGCACTCTTCACTGGTTGAAAAGGCTTTAGAAATGGATAGGCTTTAGATAATCTCTTGGGACACGTGAAAACTATGTGAAATTCACATTTCGGTGTCCATCGATACAGTCGCATTGGGACGCAGGCACACACATGGCCTGCAGCTGCTTCCATGCCGAAGTGGCCTGGGAACCCCGCCTAGTGGCTACCTTGCCCTCCAGAGAAAAATCTGACACCCCTCGTGTGAGTGGGTGGTTAAGAGTGGGGAGGTTAAAAACAAACAAGCAAACACGCTCATGACCACCACAGGCGCAGCGCTAACTCCGTGGGGCTGTTCTCGTTTTCCTCTTGCCTGACCCAGGATGTGCCTGCGTAGTGACGGCTGTGAAGTTATTTTGGGCCTCACCATCTGAATTCTCTGACGTCTTTTCAGTCCGCAGCCTTCTAAAACTCACCAACCGACCAAAGCCCATGCTAGTTAGTGAGTCTTCCTGACCACACTCCCGCGGTCCCTTGTATTCTTCCACTTCTGTCAGCAGAGCTTTTGCTCCCGGACCTTTGTTTCTGAACGGTGACATTCTGATGCCTCCAAGTCCCAAGAGCAGAGCGCAGGGCGTGGTGAGTCACAGAGAAAGAGCCGCAGACCAGCTGCTGCCGCCGCCCAGCCAGATACACCACCCTTCAGCAGTGGCTCCTGGGTCAACTCTCCTGCACCTTGGAGAGTGAGGAGAAGCCGTAAGCTCTATTCACATGCATTTCCCCAAAATAACCCTGAGAAGTAGAAAATATTACCTACAGCAGATATCACTGTACCCATTTTACAGATGAGAACACTGAGGCCCAGAGAGATTAAGTGTCTTTCTCCAGAAGATCTCACAGCAAGGCAATAAGAGTGCAGTGCTCCTGGCCTTCGGACCCAGACCTGCTGGCCACATCCCGCTCTGTCTGAAGGAGCCGATGACCGGAGGCAGTGAGGGGCGTTCAGGGGTTGGTGAGGACTTTTCAAAGCCGCAGGCTATGTGGATGACGGAAAGTGGCAGGACTTTGCAAAAGCTGCTTCCCGCCCCTCCCTGATTACTCCCCCCGCAGGCCACCTAGTGCCGGCCACCACCTCTGTCCCCACTTCCTCCTCCTCTGCTCACTGGTGCCTGCGGCTGGTTCAGGGCCATGGCTACCCCACAGGCGGCCTCACTAGTGACCAGGATAAAGGAACTCTCTCTCTTGTGGCTGCAGAGTGACAACATTACCCAGGAACACAGGCACGCTGTGCTGGTCCCTGGGGAGACAGTCAGGCAATTAAAAACAAGGGTCCGCATCGAGGAGCAAGCCTGGGCAAACGCCAGATTCACACGCGGACACTTGTGTGACAAAGGGCATAAACAGATACATGGCCAACAAGAGCTGAACTGAGCGGCGTCTGAGTGAGCAGGACGGCAGAGGGAAAAAGTGGGGTGAGGGGTGGGGGTGATGGCGGGGAGCACTGTGGAATCAGGTTTACTGCAGAAATTTGATTGCTTTGAGCCAGGGTGGGTTTGTCTCAGTTCACTCAGTAGAAGGAGATGTTTCTGGAACTGCTGGAGAATTGGATTGTGGGGACAACGCGGCAAAAACCAAAGAAACCAAACATCTCTACTGTCTCCCTGCTCGATCTCCGCGGCTCTGAGACCATAGCTAGACTTATTAGGACCAGAGGAGAAATTTAGTAGAAAAATAATAAAAGCTTATTCTTATGATCAAGAAAGACCACAGGCACAAAACAAGGGCTTGGTGAGAAAACGTCTCGTTTCCTTCCTTGCTCACCCTCCATATGACTAAATTGTTCCCTTAATCACAGGAATCTCTCTCACACACCTCTTTTAAACCATTCTTGCCTTGAACTTAACCCCCCTGTGTCTGCTTACTCCATTCTTCCCTTCCTGCCTCCCTCTTTTACTCTATTTACTTTTTCTCATCTGTGTCACATTGCGATTCTGGGCGCTCGACTTTGCCTGTAAACCGTGCCGAGGGGACAACGCTGGCAGGTCCCGAGACCAACTTTCTCCCCTGGTCTCCTCGCTGAGTTTCCCGGACAGCGGCAGTGGAAGGTCCGCCGGCCCCAAGGCAGTGCCTGTGTCGTCAGGTCCCATTCGGTCACTCCTGCACTCAGTCAGCACTCACGGAGCGCCTCCTGTGTGCGGGGTGTTGCAAAACAACCTGGAACAAACCATTCCTCCCCAGGGTGGACCTGACCCTGGACGCTCGATATCCATAGCAGTTTCGGGCATGGAGAGGGCCCAGAGGACATCAAGCAGGAACGGGGCTGAGGCAGCAGCGAGGGCAAGGCCTGTCGGAGGAAGTGACATCGCCACTAAGGAGGGGCGGTGGGGACAATCCCAGCAGAGTCTGGGGAGGGAGAGTTCCAGCAGAGAGCATGGGGTGTGAGAGCCCCCGGGCGGGAAAGAGGGAAATGACTGTTGATAGGAAGGAAAGGACACCTTCAGCTGGGCATGGCCCTGAGGAGGCCAAGTTCACTGCGGTGGAGAACCGGGCTCTGTGTCTGCCTCCATCACGGGGACAGAGCACGAGAAATTACATGGTCTGAGGGCCAGGATTACCTACGTGCCCAGGGAAGGGTAGTATATGTCTAAAGTTGGTCACACGTGTGAGTTATTTTTGATTCCATTTCATTTGTCTTTGGTAAAAAGAAAACCACTTTTTGACTCTGGCCCTCTCTGTTATTTACAGTTCAGGCTGTCATCACTTGTCCCAGCCTTCTCGGATCCCAGGGAATAAGTGCCAGGCGGGGCAGGTGGGTGCCCTCCAAAGTCACATGGGCACCGTGTCTGTGAGGGTCCGCAGAGACCCCTGTTCCAATCGGCTCGTTTACGAAATTAATCACGGGGGTAAAAAAACGCCGCGGAGCGCCAAGGCAGATTATAACGCTGTCGGCATCGCTTCGAAACGTCCGCAGGCCGGGGCAAGAAGTGAGAGACCGTGACCTCAGCCTCGGCGTGGCCTTCGAGGACCAGAGCAGGCGCTGGCAGGTGAGGCGAGTCCCTGGTGAAGAGGATGGAAGCAAACGCAGGGGAGTGCGAGTGCTTGTCCAGGTCACTGAAACGCTCCGTCTCCCCTTAGGGCGCAGGGACACTACAACGTCTTAGGGTTTTCTTCCTTCGCCCAGTGACTTTGTGGAGATCAGCCGTGGACACTGAGAGTGCTGAGCAACACCCCAGCGAAGCCATCAACACCCTCCCCTATCCTCGCTCACTCGGGCGGAGGAGCGCTGAGGAAACCCCAGCCCTCGCTTTCATCAGCCACAGAGACAGAAGCAATGGAGACCTACCCATCCTCCCTTGGGGCAATGAAGCTGCTAATGGGCGCTGGCGTTGACAGGTCCCGGGGAATTCAACGCTGGCTAGAAGAGCCAAGTGTTGTTTTTCCTCAGAATGAGGAGGGTGGAGGCTCAAAACAGGCGAGAGGAGCCCGGTGAGCGGCTGTGCCCAGGACGGGAGGGATCTAAGGGTCCCCAACGGGCCCTCTGTGCCTCAGCACTGACCTTGAACATCCATACTGAAGCTCACTGTTCAGGGAGCAAAGGAGGCGCCGCACCAAGAACACATCCCTGTAGGAAGGACCCTGAGGAGGGAGAGCCCAGCAGGTAGCAATGCTGTTCTCAGAAATGCCTTCAGGGCCACCTGCAAGCTGTTTACCCGGGCTGGGGTCTAACCTACTGGGAGGGCCACGGGCTACCAGCTCCCAGGGCTACACACCCATGGCACTGGGTGCATTTCAGGCCCGCATGGCTGCATGGTACAGCTCACAAGTTTTCAATGAAAAACGTTGTCACGGGCTGGCCCCGTGCTGCCAGAACTTCCTCGGCCTGTCTGTTAATTTCATCACTGACCTCGCCACTCTCCTGCTACTTTGCATTAGAAGAACAGGAGCATCCCTTCATTCAAATCTCACCCAGGGAAGTGGCTTCGCAGGCGGCCAACCCCGAGTTCGAATCTTGCTTTATAATTTTCTTTCTTGACAAAATACATAACCTTTCAAAAACTCAATCTTTAAAAGTCTATAAAAAGGAACACCATTCCGCCGGCACAGGGCGTTCTGGGAGGAGGGACACGGGATCTGCTGGCTGGAGTGCCCGGTGAGGGGCCTGGCCCACGGGAGACTATCTCGACGGCAGCTCGGGTACCGACAGTCGACTGCAGTGCCAACAAGTGCTACTGGGGAACGCGGTAGCTTCGAATATTGGGAAATGGGTTTCGGAAACAAAATAATGGTCTAAACTGGCAGCAGAGACGAAGTGTGGGTGTGCCAGAGGGCAGGCGTCTCCAAAACAGCAGGAGTGATGGTGAGAAAACCCACAGCTGAAATCCAGTTACGGCACGTCCTCGGGTCTCCGTGAAAGAGGCCCTCCGATACCGTCTACATCCGCTGCCCTGATTTAAGGAGCTGTACCCATGTAAAAGCAGTTCAGCTGTATCACTGAAGAATATTTCATAACCAAGGGTTTCTCCTGAATCAGCCACCTCCCCGCCCACAATCACCGAAAGGATAAAATGTTACTTCGCATAGCAGCCCAGTTGTGATGAAATGTTAAGTAACTGCAAAGCACTCTCACATCCTTCTCCCACGGAACCCACAAGCCTGGGATCCACCAATGGGGCGATGGCTACCAGAAACTCCAAGACCAGCCCCGCGCTCCAGTTTAAAAGGAGAGAGCCCACGGGACGCCCCGCCCCATGCCCCGCCCCTGCTCTGATGACCACGCCCACGTCCAGGGCAAGGCGGGGGTGCTGCTCCACCTCACCGTGCGCCTGTCTCATCTCTGTGGAGAGGACACTACGGACAGAAGGAAGGAGCGGAGTGTGGATTAGCTCACAGCGTGGGAGCGGAAGCGTTCGGCGCTGGGGGATGGGGGTCGGGCACCCTGGGCACCTGGTCTGCTTGTCACGCACTAAATGTAAACGAGTCAGATCCGAGGCTTGCCGCAGCTCCTGTTACCCCGATTTTTGGCCGCACATCCCAAGTTTAACGAAAGCTTATAGCACAGACCTCAGCCAGTAAGAGCGGAGGGAGGCCCTCCTTGGATGTGAAACAGAATCGTTAACATTTCTTCTGGAAAGAAGGGGCTTCATGGCCCACTACATGCCTGGGGAGGTTTAGCTTCTGAACTCCGAAGAGGAGTCCACCGCTTCACAGTTACCGTGCCCGTAACAGTGTGTGTGTGGCCTCCTCATAGGTCCACCTCCCCCAGGAATCCCACTCGAAGGGCGAAGGAAGCAGCCCTGACACTCAAGGACAGGGCAGGGGTTATTCTCAGAAGAGTCAAAATTCCTAGTGCTTGGAGGACTCAGTGAATCTCCACCCCCGATAAGAGCGTTGACCTTGGACGTCAGCTGTGTGGGTGTTTTGAGAGCAGAGAGGCGTTTACTGGGATCTGCTAACCAACAGAGCCGGCGCTCTGCGCGGGCTCGCGGGAAGCCAGCTGACCGGGGCACAGCATCGGGTCGGCTTCCTTCCCGGGGAGGGGCGCCCAGGGTGACCTCAGGGCTCTTCAGACAAAAACTGGGAGGAATGTATTGGCAAAAACTGAGATGACAGTCTTCAAACGAAACAGTGGCACCATTCAGTTCTGAGGCCCCCCACTCCACAGGGTTGCAGCTGTATGTCGGTGTGCCCCCACTTTGAGAGGACAAAGGTCCCCAAGCAGGGGTGGCAAGGCGGTCTCAGTGACTGAAGTATTTATTGCTCCTGAATCACTCCTGGGAAAGCTTCTTACACCCTAGGCTATAATCAGAGCCTGACATTCCAAAACCCCTCAGGAGCCCTGCTAGACACCCAGGCTCTCCCAGTCCCCCGGAGAGGCCCTGTGACAGCCAGGGACTTACGCACCAGCTGGGCCCCAGTTACCTGTCACCCCTCCAGGGCCCCTCTGGAGGATGCTCCAGAGGGACCGGTTTACCTAAGTGCCCTCGATTGGCATGCGAACAGTAGCCCTGAAGAGTCTGGGAGCATTATTTTCAATCCTGTGATTTTCAAATGAACCCATGTTCTCAAAAGATAAAAAGTTCGTGGGGGTGGGGGGTGCTGTGGTATGTGCTCTGTCCCTGCGACCGGGAAAGCAAACTGACCTCACACTCCCTAGGGGCGGCGCAAAAATAAATCTGCTGACCTTGTGTCCCCGTGGAAAGCCTCAGACTTCCCCAGGGCTGGGAAAACGGTAGCAGAGAAGGCCCAGGAGAGCCCAGGAGTGCGGGCTGCCCTTCCGCAGGGCCCCGGTACTCACGGGAGGTCCGGACGGTGTCGCTGGGCGGGCTGCGGGGGCTGGGGCCGTGCGGATTGACGGCCCTCACAGCGAACTGGTAGTTGGTGTGCGGATCGAGGCCCTTGATGACCATGGAGTCCATCTGGATGCGCTCTTGGATGAAGGCCCAACTCTTGTCGAAATCCGGTCTGCATTGATTAAAGAACAAAACAAAGCAAAGAGCGGTTGTTCAGAAACAGCAGAGGACGGGGACACTCGCAGGCGGTGTCCACGGGCAGCGCCTGACCTCTGGAAGCAACACTTACAAAAAATGAGTGAGCACTTCCTACCCAAAAGTCATCTTGACATGAAATCACAGGTCATCATTTCTAAGTCCCTGCCAGTAAAAGCAAGGGGATCATCTTTAGGGCCCGTTTTTAAGTACTGTTTAAAGACCGGCCACTTTTCCTTGCATGGCCTTGACTGCGGCAAAAAGACCCCCACCCAGGAGTTCATCATCCGAGGCTCTGTCCTCCAGAGGTTTCATAAGCCAGCCGTCCCCTGAGGGCCCCCGTGCCCAGAGGTCAGGAGAACTCAGGTTCCTTCCACTCACAGTCTGTTCACAACACAAACAGATACGAGTTTTGTGGAGTGACCAATCCGTACGAATAGTCACGGGGAAAGCCAAGAAGATTCGGTTCACGGCCGTTCTTCCTACTCTGAACGAAACTGCACAACCGGGCCAACTTGCGGAGTTTTCTCAGGTCCCCGGAGGGTGCAGGCCTCCACTCAGAGCTGCCATCCGGGAGCAGCAGCAGGGGGCGGAGGGTCGGAGGGCAGCTGTGGAGCTGACGGAGCCGCTCGAGTCCTGCCTCTGCCGCCAGCCGGCCCTCTTTACGAGGAGTGGGCAGGGCACCAAAGTTATCTTCGGGAGGGCAGACCACAGGTTGTCCCTGCCTACACTGCCACATGAGTGTTCTAGGAACCCATCTGTATCAGTGTGCCAGCTGGTGGTGTTGTGAGAGGCTGTGTTCCGCTTCAGTGAAATTGTTTTGAAGACTCTTTCAACATATTTGCCCATTTCATGATGGGTGAGTTATAAGGGCGCCTGCCCACACCACGCTTGAGTGTTAGCAGTTTTTGACCAAAAACAGCATGGTCCCCATGCCCCACCTTCTCTATTCACCCAATCTTGCCCTGAGTGGCTTTTTTGTGTGTGTGTCCCCGGATGAAAAAAGTCCTTAAAGGGGAACGGTTTGCCGATGTGGAAGAGGTGAAACAAAAACCAGCAAGAGCACTGAAAGGCATCAGAATCGGTGAGTTCGAAATCCGTTTTGAGCAGTGGGAAAACATCTCGACAGGTGTAGTGCATCAAGTGGAGAGCAGCACTTTGAAGGTGACTGAAGCTTAAATATGTAAGAATAAGTACACAATTTTTTATGAATAAATTCCATTTGGGGGGCGTCCCCCATCCTAACTTCCCTAAATATTCATTTTTCTCATCTCTAAAATGGGAGTGATGAAAGTTCTCACCTGAGGGGCTGTCACGCAGGTGAAACAAGATCCATGTGCTCAGCAGAGTGCGAGCACTCGGCATGTGTCCGCCATTATCCAAGGGAGCACCCCCAGGCCCAGAGCTGGTGGGCACCCCGGGCCACCTGCTCACTCTAGACCTGGGTGCAGGTGGCCAGGCAACACCTGGAATGTGGCTAGTCTAAACTGACAGGTGCTGTGAGTGTGAAACATACATTGGATTTTAAAGGGAAAAAATGTAAAATCTCTCCTTGAGTACATATTGAACTGTATTCTGGGTAATAAGAGCTGCCTGATGGGAATGATTGTGCGTGACCGGGGACAGTGTGAGTGGCCAAGTCGGACGGCGTGCAGGTTCTGTGTTAATATAGCGAACAATGGCCACCATTTACCCAGGTCTCATGAAGTACAGCCATCCCCCCTTATCCAGGGGGGTCCGTTCCATGACCCCCAGTGGATGCCTGAAGCCACAGATAGTACCAAACACATATTTTTTCCTACACGTGCATAACTGTGATAAACTTAATTTACCAATTAGAGATCAAAGAGAATAACTAATAATAAAATAGAACAATTGTAACAATGTACTGTAGTAAAACTTACCTCAACGGGGTTTCTCTCTCTCTCTCTCTCTCTCTCTCAAATATCTTAAGTAGTGCGCTCACCTTCTGACTTAAAGGAAGCACTCTACAGCTTCTCTTTGGCGTTTCCGAATTGTGAGCATCTTGTGCTTTGGGGCCATTAGTAAGTAAAACAAGGGTGACTTAAACCCAAGCACTGCGATATCACGACGGTGAGCCTGCCCTTCCTACGCGTCACTCTGACAACCGGGACGCCTGCTAAGTGACTGATGGGCGGGCAGTGCACAGGGTGCGGATGCCCCAGAGAAAGGCATGAATAGCGCCCCCAACAGGAGGAGTGGACTGGGACAATGTCGTCACGCTACGCAGAACAACGGTGCAATTTAAAATTCATGAATTATTTATTTCTGAAATCTTCAGTGTAATCTTTTCAGGTCATGGTTGACCACGGATCACTGAAACCGTGGCCAGGGAAACCCTGCATGAGGGGGGGAACCGCTGACCCAAGCATGTTCTAGCACTTTTAACTCACTGACTTCCCCAACCTGCACTACCCAGTCGACAATAATCTTGAACACCCCTTTCCCCAACCCCCCCTTCTAGAGAGGAAACTAAGCCATCAGACAGGTGGGTCATCTGCCATAGGTCGCACAGCTGATACGTGGTGAGGCCAACTCGGGTTGACGGGGGAAGGTCAGATTAAGAAAATGCTCGATACTGGAGGAAACACTGGGGCGATGGCGGCTGGGGCCGTTCTCCACCCCGTAGCTTGCTGCCTGGCCGCTGGCCCAGCGTCCTGCCGCTGAACACCTCTGCGCGCAGATATTCGGACTGCAGGAAGCGAAGAAGGTTGACGTCCGTCCTTCCAGAGCCACTTGCTGGGCAGGGAAGCGGAGACTCAGTTTGCCGCACGGAGTAGCTCAGGGGACACACACATGGCTCTAACAGATGCTTGCCTCGTTTCTCTGCAGCAAGGGACTGTTGAATGCCAATGGCGCCCTCACGCCCTGGGGAAGATGCTTCCGCGGGCTCCCCGTGCAGAGAAGATGCTTCCGCGGGCTCCCAGTGCAGAGGAGGCGTTGGCAGGAGAGTGCGCGCTTCCGGAGACGCGGAGGTCAGGGCATGGCCTGGAGGAGGTGGGGCTCAGCCTCTTTCTTGATGGCCTTTCCCTAAAGATGGGCTTCTATGCGAACTAACTTCATCATCAAAGAGAAAGCCTCAGTGAGTGGAAGGAAACACATTTACAAATGCAAATTAGCAAACCACTTCACAGAGGAGAGCCACAGGGAATACCCTAACAGTAAAGCCAATGTCCTCTTCCTTTCCTGTTAGTCTCTGCTAAGCTTCCCTGTAGCTTTTATAGAGGAAACGACCTTTGACTGTTCTCAGATGCATTTATTTACCCAAATATCTGCAACAATCTTCATGTAAACATGATAGCACACACCCCGCCCACCCAAAAGGGTGATTATTTTGTGTTTGTTCATTTAATGCAGGAAAGAAAGCCCTCTTTTCAGTGAATAAGAGGTTAAAATCATTAACCTTTAATTTCCTTATCTGGAGTGAGAGAGGCAAGCTCGGGCAGACTGATGCTAGTTCCCCACCTTTAACACAGGGCCTCTGCTTTTCTCATGGGGGTTGCATTTAAATGGTTTCACAGAAATGGAGATCATATGGAGGGTTAGCAACAGGGGAGTGGGAGGAGGAGAGAGGAGGAAAAGGTACAGAGAATAAGTAGCATAAATGGTGGGTAGAAAATAGGGGGAGGGCAAGATTAGTGTGGGTAATGTAGAAGCTAAAGAACTTATGACACATGGACATGAACTAAAGGGGGGAATGTGGGTGGGAAGGGGTGTGCAGGGTGGAGGGGAATGATGGGGGAGAAATGGGACAACTGTAATAGCATAATCAATAAAATACATTTAAAAATAAATAAATAAATGTTTTCAGAGTCTCTCAAGGCACAAATGTGCAAAGGTGAGGGTGAGAAAGAGATAGCTGGGCAGAAGTATCGTCTCAGAGCACTCTCAAAACAACAGCTCCCTTGTTTAACTAAAGAAAATTATTTTATTCCACTACACAGTGGTCCGTCAAATCACCACAGCAACACTCGCCTGTCAATTCCCCCGACAACCAAAAGGCCAGCGGGAGAGAAACAGACTACGAATTCTCTGCTGTTCCAGGTGGAGGGGGGGCAGCCACCGGCAGTGGGCACTGGAAGTGCCTTCCCAAATAGTGGGCGAGGGTTGGGCTGGGCGTGCCGTATCTCTGGAAGATGGGTGGGCAGGAGAGTTCAGGGGCACGAGCAAGGTGCTGGCAGTGGCCCCCAAATCCCAGGGAGCTGATTCAAGTGAGCAAGACTCACTCCGCGGTTCATCTGGATGGGAAGAAGCATTCCCACTGCGACAAAGCGTGCAGCCCGGGCATCGGGCATTACAGATCACTTCTCAGAAAGTACGTGTGAGATTTGAGGTGTGAACATCATTTTTTTCATGCTAAGGAAAGAGTCCTTAGCTTTTATCAGATTCTCAAAAGCCCTAAGAGTCACTTGTCTGGTTGAGTTAGTCTCTCATTCAAACCATGTGGGCACTGAAGGTAATAAATTATCCAAAGTCGCAGAATCACTGGGTGGTGTATATATATATATATTTTGCTTTGTTCCCTTCTTTCTTTTGGCACTTTAAGTACCTCTAACACTGCCAGCCTCATCCTTAGTGGACATTTTCCTTGGTTCCATCAAACTAAGCAGGTAGCTGCCTTAGGCTAGACATCTGGCAAGTGATCAGTGATTATCAAAGGGGCACCCATCAAGGAAGCTCTGTTCTGGAGGCTCCAATGAACGATAAACATACTTCTAGTCTCACGGAGTTTACAATCTAATTGGGAGGTAATACACCTAAGGATCAGTAGGAAGCGGCTGCAAAACAGCATATTTCAAGAGCTCTGTTTGAACGGGTCCACGTGAACCGAAATCCAGGGGAAAGTCCGCGAGGACCAGGGAGAACTTAAGTGAGATTTGGAATGTGTCTGAGTTTGGATAACTGAAAGGAACAGAGCATCTTTGGGTGGAGAAGGACAGAGCACCATCACCTCCGTGTGCGCTGTGCTCGCAGAAGGTGCTCGGTAGTGTGCGTCTGGATGGCCATACCCACATGGCAGGTGTCCAGTGAAGGGTGGGTGAGTTGGACTGAAAGATCTTTAGGGTCTGACCTGGGGAATAACGAGATGCTTTAAAGCAGAGGGTGGCAGACTTCAGCTGGCCGCCAGTCTTTGTACAGACGTTTCACTGGAATGCAACTGCGTTCACTTGTTTATGCACCATCGCCTGGGGCTGCTTTCCTGCCCCTGAGGGCACAGCTCATTAGCTGAGACAGGGACCAGGTCGCTGGCAAAGGATGACACACTGACCATCTGAGCTTTCGATAAAGAGCAGTACAATGCTGGCCCAAAGCAACAATCTTTAAACTTGGTTGTGCCACTTTGCTAGTCTGAAGAAGCCTGTGTACCTTCTCTCAGAACGATACTTTTAAATAAATGAAAGGAAATACAGAGAATCAGCGAGGAAACCAATTATGTTGAAAATAGTTATAAAAACAAAAACTTATGGTATACTACAGTCTATGCACCTCGTTATTAATACATTAAATAACAATACCTAGCCATTGACTTCGTAACCACAACCAGTTCAAAGCAGCGATAAGCATAACCAGTGTTTAGAGATAGACACACCGGCTGAAATGGGGTGAGGAAGCATCTGTGATTCTAATGGTGACAAAGTCACAGAAACTGTTAATACCACTGCGGTTTGTTGCCTACGTCCATATTTGAAGAAAACACCCCGATAATCATTTGTGCCCATCTGAAGTCCAGGGAGCCCCTGAATTCTACCCACGGACCCCTTAAGGAAGCACAGACTGCAGGCTGGCACCCTGTCCTAGCAGAGACGGAGTCCCAGAGGCCACCCAGGGTGAACGCACATGAGTGAGAGAACCCTCCACGCTCAGGAAAGCCCCCAGTTCTCTGTCAGCTTCACTGGGATTTGCTCTGCATGAAACGAAGGGCAGAGGGAAGTCCGGAACCACTAAGTAGTCATCGTCCTCCAAAATGTGCTCTTTGACCTTCAGCTTCCAGCCTTCCTCCTTTACAAATTGGTTCAACCCGGCCGAACGGCAAGCAGACGGACAGAACGGAGAAATGGCCTCGGCCCGCATGTTGTCCTGGGCGGAGCCTGGGAGGGGCACACTGTCATTTACAGTACGAATGGCCCTCACGGCTGCCACACGGGAGCTCAGTGTATGCCGACTGCCATCCGTCTGACCAGGGATTACATCCGAAACGCTCCCGCTAGGAGGGACGGCAGCGTTCAGGGATCAATTTGTAGAAGAGAGTCGGTCAGACTTCTGCAAAAGCACTCAGCATCGCCCTTCCCTTTAAGCCTGAACGGGTGAACTTGACAGCTCACGGAATTTCTGGGGCCGGGCGCCAGTCTGGAGGGTGCTTCTGAGATTTTCAATTTGGAAACTAGAGGTAAGAAGAAGGAATTCGCGGTGAAGCACCATTTGTTAATATGAAATCTCAGCTGACCTCCCAGCAAGCTCATTCTCGCTGATTTCTAAGGCTGTTTCGGGGGGGGGGGGGGGGGGCGGTCGGGAAGACGCAAGCTGAAAAAGCGTAACTTCCTAAACACCAGTTTACAAAGAAAGGGAGAGTATTTTCTCCCACGCTCCCCCAAATGAACTAACTGTGAAAAATTATTGAAATATTTTAAGTTCTATAGTTGTTGGGGCCGGAAGGCTGACACAGCGCCATGTCGCTGTTCAATACTGCGGTCATTTGCCCAGTGACTCTCGAGGCACATTCCAGCAGAATGCCACGAAGAAAGGCTTCCGGTTCTCTCACATCCTACACAGAGCTCCATCACACAAGCTGGCATCCAATAGGAAATAAACTCACAATGGGAACGTCCAAGTTAACCTGATACATTTGAAGCTTTACCACTTACTGATATTCTTTTCATGATGAGAAAGCAAAAGCAATCAATGACGTCGCATGGGGTGGGGAGGGACATGGGTGTGCAGATGCGTGTTGGGTTTGTCTGGCTTCGATTTCTGCCGCTGGTGAGGCAGGGCGTTGGTCTCCGTTGTGGCCTCTGAGATTAGTGGTAACGGATTCATCGAACGCCCTGTGGCGAGTGTGGCAATGCATTTCCATTTCCTTGTGGCTCCGGGTAAGGGAAAGAACCAACGTAAACAAAATCACCCATGAGCCTCTCTTCTAAGTGCTAAACAGACATCTTTTCATCTTCCCATCCCTCAGCACCCGGATTTTACAGCTGAGGGAAATAAGGCTCGGAGAGGTCAAGGAGCTTGCGCAGACTGGCACGTACCTGGCACGCGCTGTGTTTATGCCAGGTGCTGTGCTCCACGGAACGGAGGCAGCGAGGCATTGCCCGCGTGACATGGCGGGGAAGACAGACCTTGAACAAGTAATGAACTGCAAGTGTGATGAAAGGGGCAAGTAAATGTCGTGGGTGTACCTAACCTAGCCTGAAGAACAAGCAGACGTTCAGGGAAGGCTTCCTAGAGGAAGTGGTTATTAAGCAAGGGTCCTGAAGGATGAGCAAGAGTTAAGTAGCAGAATTATCCTGGTAGAGAATGGCAGGCATAAAGATTTCTAGCCAAGAAAGTACCTGGCTGTATAGAAAAGCAGAAAAGACCACTCACAAAATCCATAAATAGGAAGAACTTGCATTGATTAGGTGCCGACTCTGTGCCGGGCGCTGCTCTGTGCATTTCATGTATATCAACAACTCATTGCATCTCCCAACAACTCTACGAGGCAAGTAATTGTTATCCCCCATCTTCCGTCTGAGGCACAAACAAGGGGCGTAAATAACCCACCCATGAGCAAATGGTGTAAAAGTGGAGAGGGCAAGGGCTGGACCTGGGAGTCTAGCTCCAGAGCTTGTTCGTAAACCACCAGTCTACACAGCCTCTTCTTTGTCATGAGAATAGAAAATCCAAGTCACCAGACTTCAGAGGTCAAACGGTCCAGCCTTATTTTACATGTAAGGACACTGAGAATTGGAATCAGGCCCCCTGCCCCCAGGACCAGAGGCCAGCTCACATCTTGTCTTCTGATTCCACACGTGAGCAAACTTAGACCTGAGAGGTGAAACCTAGAATCAGACTGTAAGTCTCACTTCTGGTAAGAAACTTCCTCAACTTTCTTAGGCTATGACCTTGACCATGAGTCAAATCATATTATCCCTTAAATCTACTCAAGGAAAATCCGGAATCCATCCCAGCCTTCACGGTGAATCCCAGACTTGATCTTCATTTTAGTGACAGCTCAGTGACAGCCTTTGCGGGCTCACTTCCTGTGAGGAAACTGAGTTCATTTGTTACTCATAGATGAAGAGGGTTTATGATGGGATGGGAAGACAGACAACTTCACAAAAATGTCATTTACTGAGTAACTGTCAAAACCGAATCAAGTGGACATGACCTTGAGATTCTCAAGTGAACGGCAGCTTAGAAGCAGCACTGTGTGCAGATGAAATGTGCAAGTCTTATAATGGAAGGCATCTGCAAGGGACGAGGGCATCGTTTAGGAAGAAAAGTATGAAAGGGAAAAGGAAGGAAACCTCCCTCCTTCTCATTTATTAGTATAACAGTCTCAGGTTGATTTTTAGAGATCTACGTTTCCTGACCTGTGTCCCTACAATATACACAGAAATACTGTGAACTCTCACATGCACACCAAAAAAGTCAGTGGTAAACTTTTTATTGAAAACAGCCATTGAAAACTTCAATCTACCGACTTCCAGCCAAGATGGAGGTGTAGATAGATATATCTCCTATACACACACACAACCTCCTCACACAACCAAAAGAAGGACAACAAATTTAAAAATAAAAAATAACCAGAACTTCCAGAAAAATCAAACTGTATGTAAGTCCAATAACCAAGGAGTTAAAGAAGAAACATACACCCAGACTGGTAGGAGGGGTGGAGATGGGCAGCCGGGGGGGGGGGGGGAGAGGGGGCTGGCAAGGTGGGGGCTGGCGGACCAGGGTGGGCAAGGCCGCAGCTGGCGGAGTGGTCAGTCCTGCATTTGCCTGTGGATAAACTGGGAGGAACAATGGGGACAGAGAACGACCACACAACCCTGGGTTCCAGCGCGGGGGAAGTAAAGCCTCAAAACCTCTGACTGAAAACAACCTGTGGGGGTTGAAACTGCGGGAGAAACTCCCAGCCTCACAGGAGAGTTTGTTGGAAATACCCACAGGGTCCTAGATTGTACACAAGCCCACCCACCTAGGAATCAGCACCAGAAGGGACAATTTGTTTGTGGGTAGTGGAGGAAGTGACTGAGAACCAGAAGAGAGCGAGAGGCATTGTCACTTCCCTGGCCCCTCCCCACATACAGTGTCACAACGCAGCCACCTGGGTTGCCCCACCCTGGTGAATACCTATGGCTCCTCTCCTTACTACATAACAGGTGTGCTGCAACCAAGGAAAAAAAAAAAAAAAAAGAAAGTCAAAATGAAAGAACAGATCAAAGCTCCAAAATAGAACTAAGTGATGAAGAGATAGCCAACCTATCAGATGCACAGTTCAAAACACTGGTAATCAGGACGCTCACAGAATTGGTTGGGTATGGTTGCAAAACAGAGGAAAAAATGAAGGCCATGAAAAGTGAAATAAAGGAAAATATACAAGGAACCAACAGTGATGGGAAGGAAACCAGGACTCAAATCAACAGTTTGGAGCAGAAGGAAGAAATAAACATTCAACCAGAGCAGAATGAAGAAAGAAGAATTCAAAAAAAGGAGGAGAGGCTTAGGAACCTCCAGGATAACTTTAAACATTCCAACATCCACATCATACGGATGCCAGAAGGAGAAGAGGAAGAGTAAGAAATTGGAAACTTATTTGAAAAAGAGAACTTCCCAATCTGGCAAAGGAAATAGACTTCCGGGAAATCAAGAAAGCTCAGAGAATCCCAAAGAAGCTGGACCCAAGGAAGCACACACCAAGGCACATCATAATTATATCATCCAAGATGAAAGATGAGAGAATCTTCAAATCAGCAAGAGAAAAGGAGACAGTTACCTACAAAGGAGTTCCCATCAGACTGTCAGCTGATTTCTCAAAAGAGACCTTATAGGCAAGAAGGGGCTGGAAAGAAGTATTCTAAGTCATGAAAGGCAAGGACCTACATCCAAGATTGCTCTATCCAGCAAAGCTTTCATTTAGAATGGAAGGGAAGATAAAGTGCTTCTCAGATAAGGTCAAATTCAAGGAGTTCATCATCACCAAGCCCGTATTATATGAAATGTTAAAGGGACTTATCTAAGAAGAAGATGATCAAAAATATGGGGGAAAGGGTACGAGGAAGAAGAAGCATAATGGGCAGGCATAAAATAGATGGGGAGAGGCCAAAAATAGTATAGGAAACAGAGAACTCAAAGAACTTCTATGTACAACCCATGGACATGAACTAAGGGTGGGGAATGCTGGAGGGTTGAGGGGTGCAGGGTGGAGGGGGAGATAAAGGACGAAAAATTGGTAAAACCTCAATAACATAATCAATAAAACATACTTAAAATAAAAGAAAAAGATGATAAAAATATGAACTTAAAATGACAATAAACTCACAACTATCAACGACTGAACCCAAATTAAAAAAAAAAAAACACTAAGCAAACAACTAGAACAGGAAGAGAATCACAGAAACTGAGGTCACAAGGAGGGTTATCCATGGGGAGCGGGCAGGGGAGAATGGGAAGAAAAATACAGGGAACAAGAAGCATGATTTGCCCTGGCTGGTGTAGCTCAGTGGATTGAGCTCGGGCTGCAAACCAAGGGGTCGCAAGTTCGATTCCCAGTCAAGGCACATGTCTGGGTTGCAGGCCAGGTCCCCAGTGGGGGGCCATGTGAGAAGCAACCACACATTGATGTTTCTCACCCTCTCTTTCTCCCTCCCTTCCACTCTCTCTAAATGAATAAATAAAATCTTAAAAAAAAAAAAAAAGAATAGCTTTTCTCTTAAAAAAAGAGTAAGCATAATTGGTAGGTACAAAATAGACAGGGAGAGGTTAAGAATAGTATAGGAAATGAAGAAGCCAAAGAACTTACATGTATGACCCATAGATGTGAACTAAGAGGGGGGAATGCTGGTGGGAGGAGGAGGTGCAGGGCAGAGGGGAATAAAAGGGAGAAAAAAGGGAAAACTGTAATAGTATGATCAATAAAATATTTTTTTTAAAAAAAGAAAAATTAGTCTACCCTTTTCAGCAGTTGACATCGCGAAGCTCTGAGGCAATTTTAACAAATCAGGTCACAACTGTAGGTAAGTTAAATAAAAACTATTTTTCACCTTTTACTAATCTGACAGATAGTATATGTGAAGGATGGCACCTCACTTAGAACATCAGGGGCGAGGAATATTTTTCCAAGCCTTTGGTTTTCATTGCCAGCACAGTATATATTTTTTGCTTATGAGAAAGGCATTTACCCTGGGGAAATTCTTAGGCAGAAGGAGGAAAGTTTCTCAGATATTTATAGCTAAAATATTTCAAAACATAGGTAGCTATATTTATGCTGGGCTCATATTTTAATAAACACTAAGCACTGCTGCCCACAAAGAAATTTTCGGTATCACTTTAGAAACGTTCTCTTTCACCACAAATGTGAGATACTTCTGTCTTAAAAAGGCAGGTAAAAATTTTGAAGACATTGCAAAATAAGTTACAGCTCGCAGCCTTCCTTAGAATTTGCCTCTTCAAATCTTTTCCAACCTGGTTAAAAATTTAAAATCTACCGTTCGCGAGGAAGATAATGAACAACCCCAGGCCAGCTTTGGGGGAGACAGAAGCTGGAGGAGAAGGAAAAGTTGGCTGGACCGTTCACCCCTGACTGAGGAGAGCCTCACAAGTACATGACGTCCACCTGCAACACCATCGAAACTGTCAAATAAGCAGCCAGGTCCCCATATCCTGGTCTAATGTAATTTCCCAGGTTAATCTTTCATTAGCCAGTTAAAGATTTTTAAAGATTTTAAAGACTATTTCCTAACAATGCCTTCGATGCCATTATCCTCATTTAATAAATAAAAGCAACTGATGTCCAAGCAGCGACCAAGACAGAGCAAGGACCGGAACCTGCTCTCCTAGGGACAGACCTCCGATGGCAACTTCACATGGAGAGGACTGCACTCTGGGGGTAACCTCTGGCTGTAAGCTGATTTCCACGAGTTCCTAGCCTTGCACTGCCAGGGGTCTGCCTCTTGGACCTAACAGGAAACTCTGGGCTCGCACCCAGACCCACCACGGGTGTTTCTGTGCACAGGAGGTCCTCTGGGCAAAAGGAATTCCATACTCAACATTCAACAGGCCTCTCTGGGGAAAACAGAATAACAGAAGGCCCCCAGGACTTGTCTCACTGATGGCGATTTCGGATACGGAGCCCTGGAAAGCCGCCTCTAAACACACATCCTCGGTCACGCACCCGTAAGGGCACAGATGCTGAGATGTTCACAAAACACACGCGAGGGTTTTCCTTACAGCCGAACAGTAAAGGACACAGCCAGCTGCGAAAACGTCTTCCTGGTACAACAGCCCAAGCTGACGGTCCCCATTTCCTCAGCCAGTGGGGCTGGAGGTGGGGGCCGGGGGTGGGGGCGAGTCTGCACTTGGTCTTGGGAGGCGGATCCGACGTGAAAAGATGCGGTTGGTGAAAACAGCACTGGCCTGCAAGTCAGGGGACTTGGGTTCCAGTTTTAATTCTGTCCCCATCCAGTCACTCTGCCTTGGCAAAGCGACTTGAAGCAGCTGAGTCTCAATTTCTTTGTCTGTAAAAGGGAACCGGTGGTATGGCGGGGAGGAGACAAACATGCTGCACGCCTGCTATGCGCAAACACTGTGAAATCCACCACCCGCGGCCCCACGACGAGGGTCACGTGGACGGGGTATTACGGACGAGGAAATGGAGGCCGAGACGCAGTCCCGGGACCGGAGCCGCATCTTCCGGAAGAGAAAACGGAGGCAGGAGTCCTAGTACGGGCCGACTGGGGCGTGGTTTCCTCACCCACCAAATCTGACACTAGCCTTCCAGGGCCTTGGGGAGGTATGTTTCCCAAGATCAACAGAAAAAAATGTATATTAGCGGTTTGGTGCAGTGATGAATAATTTAATAATATTTATGAGAAGGTGGGGCCTCAACCCTCAAACGTTAGTGACAATTCTGAACGTTAAAGTGCATTTTGGCTGGGGAGGAATTATAGTTATTAAATACAGACACAGAACAGCCAGACGGACCTGGCACTTCTGTGGGTTTGTAACGTCTACAGAGTCCTTTCCCATACGTGAGTTTGCTGGATTCCCCTAAGCACACACCATCAGGTTGGGAGGCGTCGTCGCCCATGCTTTGCAAATAAGGGCAGTGTCATCAGTACTTCTAAGGAGTCACCTCCCCGACTCCCACTTCGGATCTCAGCAGCAGCTCCGGTGCAGACAGGGCCCTGTGAGCTCAGACTCTCCTCGCACAGCCAGCACCCAGCCCAAGCACCTGCTGTGCTCACGTCACAGCTCCCTCTCTCCCAGGACCCCTCTTTGACCCACATGCCAGCAGGGCCGGGAGGTGAGAGTTATTCCCCTGGGGGGAACCCCCATCAAATGGGGAGGGCAGGAGTCAGAGAGGCAATGACTCCCGCCCTTTGACGGGAACATTTTCGAGGAAGGACTCTGTACCCTTCGGGGAGAGCGCAGCCGCCTCCAGCTCCCACCCAAGACCCTGATGTGCAGAAGTGACTTCAGTGACACATCTTCTGTGTCCTTCTTCCTTCTCTCACTCCGCTCACATCTCATTCCTACTTCTGAGCAACAGAACCCACCAGCACCCAAGTCCCCGACTCAGGCTCTGCTTTGGGGGACCCCAGACTATCCAAGGCACTGAGGCCTCAGGAGGAGAAGTGACAGGAATGGGGCCACCTGCCCCAGTTCTTCTGGTTCTTAACCCAGGGACCGTCTTTTACATTCCACTTTCACTCGTACACACAAAACAGCAAACTCTAATTTCTAACTTTTACCAAGATGCCAGATCTATAACAAATTTTAAAAAATACATGCTTTAGTGCAAATTAGTAATAAATGATAACTATCATCTTTGCTGGGGGTTACACAGATCATCTGCTAAGCTACCTTTGAAAAACTGCATTTTTTTTCTAAATTTCGAAGTATTGCACTTGGCTTTGCTGGTGCCTTAGAAATGTTAAGTGTCACTCCAAGTTTTACAGATGAGAAAGCGGAAGTTTTAGGACTTTCCAGAATTATACTTGTAACTATTATTGGAACCAGAATTAGAATCTCTTCCACTCCAGGCTTTGCCTCCCAAATCTATCCAACAGCAGGACTGTACATTATGTTTGAGGAAGAGCACCGGCCTGGAGCTTGGATGGTAGGCAACCTTTTAAATGTTCTTCCCTTTTCCATTAATTGTACCACGACTTTCACCCTCTGGAACTCTCTGTCCATGTACTTCAGGTCGGAGTGGCCTGCCAGTCCCCACCAGCAGAGCTCAGAATACGACCAGTGCCGACCAATCAGCGTAGTCTGCCCCCAGCCACAGTGATTGGCTCAGAGAACAGAGAGGAACCTACACCTGGCCAATCAGAGTGACTATTGAGACTCAATGGGCCCCCTTCCAGGGGAAGCTAAGCAGGTCTACTGCAAGCCTTCAGTGCCCGGTGGCCTTCTTGCCACCCTGCCTGAACATGAAGCCACCAAAGGGGAAAGCATAGCACGGCAGAAATGGATGGAGACAGCCTGCTGAGGTGGCACGGACCTAGGCTGCCCTGAAGTTAGATTTGTCATTGGACTGGACAGTCACAGGGGCCAACCCATGACTGCCTCATCTTCTCTCAAACCTGCCCGAAACAAGCTCCGGGCGCAGGCGTTAGAGGCTCAGCATCATACTCTGCGAAGGAACGAACGGTTTCCGCGACCAAGGAGTCAGCTGGAAGTCAAGAAAGAGAAGCAGAGCTCGTTAAATCTTGGCAGAACGCTCGGGTCCAGCTTCCGAGAGCCTCAGGAATGAGGAACTGAACAAGTGTCTTCGTGGATCCGTGAAGCGGTCCACCCCAGACAAACCACACACCTGGACTGTGGAGGCCGCCGCTCGGCAAACACCGTTTCCATCAGCCAGGCGCTCCGATTCAAAGTACTACTGCCGCTACCGTTCAGGGGCAGGGCCTTAGGGTGGGGGTTCCTTCTGCTCACTTTTTTCCTTCTGCCTAAAATTACACATAGCAGCATAGAGAAGCCATGTTTCACATTCGTAAACTCTCAGGAAAGCTTCTAATCGCTCGCCTGCCCTCTGGTAAACTGAGTAACAAGGACGGGAGAGGCGATGAGAAAAAATAAAAAGCTGAAACCAAACTGAGAAACTTGCCCAAGGCAATACGGATACAATGAGTCGTACTTGTTTTTGTAACGGGCTTTCCCCTCTCCCTCCAGAAAAGTCACCGTCAGATTTTCACTTCAAAGACAGTGATTAAAACGCAGGGAGGCAAGCAGCGAGCCTGAAAGGCAGACAGGCTTTTTAGAAATGGTGTCTCGGAGTTTTCAGAGAGGAGGTCAGTCTCTGACGGGGGAAGGGAAATGGGAAAGAGGCCAGGTTCACCAGATGACCCACCTGAGTGAGGCCAGGCTTAGGAGATGACCCACCACTGAAGAGGAGGGGTCAGGTGCGGGCTCAGGGATAGAGCATAAATATAGGTGTCCTCGACTTGGTCATCTATTAGACGCAGTGCTGCGAGACGACACTCCCTCTAGCCTTCCGTCATGCTTGGAGTGCCCGAGGTCACTGCATTCGGCCTTTGGGTGTGAGGCTCAAACTTACCTGATGAATTCCACAGAATAGTGCTGAATAGGGGAGCTTCCTTCACTCTCTCCCGGTTTCCAGGACAGGGCCACCTCGGACTCGGACACCACGGTGACATGCGGCCGTTGGGGCGCTGAGGGAGGCAGGCAGGAATCTAGGCAAGACAGCAAACAACTGTTGGCTGGGGGTCTTTGCTGCTGGAGATACCGACTGTGTCATAAAACGCGTGCGCCTCCTACTGCCCAGACAGCTCTGTTCAGAACCACATCAGAGTCCAAACGAAACAACAGCCACAACTGGATTCACCATCTAGGGTGTGAGTCCTTCTTCCCCCAGCCCTGACGCTGGCTGGACATTCAACTGAACTCTCATCCAGACCTTGGGACACACCACAGTGTGCACGGATCAAAACCTCAAGTCATTCTTCCACCTCCTAACAAACAGCCTTTCATCTCGGTTTGCACGTTGGAATTGATATTCGCCTACAGGGGAAATAAATGCTGAGCCACTTGCCTGTGAGTGTGTGTGTGTGTGTGTGTGTGTGTGTGTCCCACGCCTGATCATCGGAGTGCATGCTGACGCTAGGGCCTGTGGGAAACGCCTTCCAGGGTAGAGAAGGAGGAGCTACCCATGATCCTCTCACCCCAAGGTAACTGCTGCGCTGTTTTCATACCCAGACTGTCATATCCCTTGGCCTTCATTTACACAATAGTTTCTGCCAGAAACATTTTTCCTGCTTTCTTTCCTAGCAAAACCCTATGCAGTTTGAAAATCTGGGCAAAAGATAGGATTCTTCCTGAAACCCTCCCTGAGCCTCAAGAGGGAGAAGCGCTCTCTCCCGAGTGCTCCGGCGTCCGTGGCGCAGATCTCAGACACACGGGAGCTACTCGCTGCCTATTTGCTTGTCCCTCCACAGCGAGCTCCTTGTGAGCAATGTCGTGTGATCAAAGCACCTTTGCCCCCCCGCAGCCACCTCGGTGAGCCTTGGATGGGTTCCCTTTGCCTATGAATCTCTCCCCCCACTCCCTTTCCTCACCTTCTTAATTCCCACTCACCATCGGATCGCCACTTAGTAGGCACCTCAGGGAATTCCTCACCCCCCGCCCAGTATGGGAAGGTTCTTACAGGATTGTAGGGAGCATGTGGCCCAGCCTGCGGCTGCACATGAACTAGGTGAAGTCTTGACCCACCCCGCTAAGTTCCGAGAGGGCAGGAGCTGTTCTGTTCCCCATTGAATTCCCAGAGCCTAGTACAGTGCCTGGCACATAGTAGGTCCTCGCTGACATATACCGAATGAAAGGATGAATGAAGAGCACACGTCACTTTCCCATTGTTGATGCATTGAACCCGTTTTACCTTGGGGCAAGGTGGTAACATGCCGCAGAGAGCTGAGCCACCCTTTGCCCGTCGGGCTGGAAGCCGCCACACTCACTTCGTATTCGGTGCCTGGTTTCAAATCTCCGATCACTTCCTCCTGTCAATGCCCAGAGAGGAAAGGGGTCAATGGGCAAGCCAGACCATTTCCACGAGGGCTGCACCCTGAGGTCCCTATGACATTGCATGGGACAGAGGCTGTTCTGCTTCTCTGAGATGGGCCACGTTTTCAAATTTGCAAAGAGGAAAACACCACACTACATTTCCCAAGGCTAGAGAATTACTTTTTATTGACATCCGCACAATGAACATCTAAGGGCATGGAGCGTAGACAGTGCGGAGAGGCTGGACCAGGGAACGATTCATGTCCTGGGCGGGATGCAGCGAGACGGCACGAGATTTCATCATGCTACTCAGAACGGTGTGCAATTTAGAACTTACATACTGGGTTTTTTTTTTTTTTTGGAATTTTCCATTTAATATTTTCAGACCTCGACTGACTGAGGGGAATGAACCCAGAAAGCGAACCCTTGGATAAGGGAGGACTCTGCACTCCCTCAGCTTCTAGCACCCACCCTCACGTGGCGCCCCCCGGGTCCACACCTCCAGCCCCACCCTGCCTCCCGACCTCCAGCTGCGGGTCTGTGACTGCCTCTTGAACGTCTTTCCCCAACACCTACCCAGCGACTCAGACCGAACGTCCCCGAAGCTCAGCGAACCCTTCCTCCGCCTCCCACCGAAAACACAACCAAACCCGGCTTCGCCTCCTGTCCTCCCCCTCGTCACCCAAACCGGACACTCCTGACACCTTCCTCTCCGTTCACCGCCCTCCCTCTCCATCAGCACTTCCCCGTACAGGAACCAGCGCCCGCATTTCATTCGAGTCTGGCTGTGTCGCTGTGTCCTCACAGACGTCCCAGCCCAAGTCCTGGTGACTTCGACAATAGGCTCTCCCCGCCGCCAATTCCGCCTGCTCCTCCAGTGCAGACTCCTCCCCGCTGGAGTTATCCTCCTGACCCCTGAATCCGACCATGTCCCTTCCCACCTTAAAGCCCCTCGGAAGAGCACATCTGTGTCCCCCCGTCGAATCCTTCCAGCGTCGCCTCACGCCACCTCCCTTCCGTGCACTCCCTAGTCCAGTCACACCTGAGAACTTGGCAGGGCTCCGATGCATGCCGTGCAATCCCGTGTCTCTGGGCCTTTGAACCTGCTGCTCCCTCTGCAGGAAGTGCCCTTCTCCGCGGTCTTGCCCGGCGCACCCCTGCCCGCCCTTCATGACTCAGTTCAGCTGAGACGTTACCTCATTCCTCTGACCCCTAGACTCCGGCCTGGTTTCTGGCTAGGCCCCCTCCTCTCTGCTTCCTGGTGTCCTCGGCGTGCCTCAGTCTCAACAGCGCTCACCTTATGCTGCCATTGTCAGTTTGTCTGCCACCTTCTCCCCACCCGGCTGAGGGCAGGAAGCAAGTTCTTATTCTTCCAGCATCCCAAGGCTTAGCATAGTATTATTAGACACGTAGCCAAGGCCTAAGCAATGCTTTTTGATGAACAAGGATGTTAACCAGTGAATGAGCGAAGAAAAGGAGTGAAGCCCAGATGCCCAGTGTAAGAGGACGACCTCCTGAAGACCTAGCTCCCACGGCGGACCCCCCACTCTGATGAACAGCCTCTGTACTTTTGCTCCAAGCCCTGAAGTTAGCGAGTAACGTCAGGGACATGACCGGCCCCCTCTTACCCACCTCCCTCTGGCCACCAGCACACGCCTCTCAGACCTGCTCGCCCCTTCCACTGCCTCTGAATCCTGGCCTGGGCCGTTTCCACAGCCACCTGGAGACCGTCTGTCCCCAGTCCCACCCTGCTGCTCCCGCTCAGTCCTACACGCAGCCCCACGCGGCTCCTTCGCTGAACACACGGACCTGCTGCCGCAGCCTCTCCTGCTCGGATTCTCTGCATCTGGGCACTCTAATTCCACCATCTGACCCTTGGCTGAATGTCAAGCTGGGCTGAGACTGGACGGAGTAGGTGACTAACACCAGACTCGGTTCTCACTTGTCTCCCAACTGCGGGCCTAGCTTTTCGCACAGAAGCAGAGATATAGTTTCAAACCACATGCTGTTCTCACAGGCTTTTGCTTTAGGGTCCTTTTCCTTGTGAATTTGTTACGTTGTGTAAAGTGTGGAGGTAGTACTGTGGCCTCACGGGTTATTGTTGTGGATATTAGCTGTATTGTAGATATGAGCCAATACCCAGTACAGCTACTGCTAGTTACCACACGTGGTTTCTCTGCTCCAGGAACACGTATAGCCTGGCTGAACCCTTCCTTCAGTCCTACAAGGTGGGGATCACTCCCATTTTCATTTATAGAGGATAAAAGGGATCCCTGAAACTATTTGGAGGAACTATTTGCTCAAGGACATATATTTATGAAGTGACAAGGTGAGCATTTCAAGACTCCAAGGCCCAAATTCTTTTCTACAATATGCGTATGAAAAATACGAGATATTTAAATCTACAAAACATACTTATCATAAACACTGAAGGCCGGGTGATTTTATTTTATCTATGAACACAGAAGTTTGCGTACCAGACATGTAAAAGTTATCACTGCATATCAGCCCTTAAATACCAGGCCCTGATCTCAGACCTCACCGTCACTCCCTCCCATGCCGCATTTTCTCCCTCTGCTGGAAACCCAGCCTGTGGGTTCCCAACATTGATGCTACAAGTCGTCTTGCTCACTAGCCAGACACGGGGCCACTGCACTGGGAGGGATTCAGTTCACACGGCTGAGCGGGGCACCAAGTGAGAGCCCTGGAGGAGGAGCCAGAAGACTCAGGCTCTGGCCCAACAGCTGGGCCGCGCAACTTCTCTGACCAGTGCTCGACACCGAAATCCTCCGATGCTTCTTCAACGACTTACATTGGCAGCTGGTAACCTTGGACTCAACTTCACAGTTGACTCTGCAAGTCAGGGCTGGTTCTCAGCTGGGAATATCTAGCATCATTAGAGGGAAGGCACCAGAGAAAGGGAAGAGCCCTCTCTTTCACACATGCTTCTCCCAGTGGTCCGGAGCAAGGCCGTGCAGGCCAGAGTGGAGGGCGGGGTCGGAGGGACTTCCACTCACTGGGTGGCCACAGACAGTTAGAGAGCACCTCCCAGGGGTTTGCGGGAGGGGCAGCAGTGGCTTTGGGCCGGGACAAACCTTTCTCCAATGGACCTGTCCTGTTTATTGCGCGAGCGTCAGCATCCCTGAAGCCTGTCCAGTCAAATGCCCACACATATCTCCACATGCCCTACACGGGACAAAGGAACCCTGCGTTGGGAAACATCACTCATCGAGCGTTCCATTTTACAGTCAAAGGGACGTTCGGAGGGGTTCGGTGGCCTTGCCCAAGGGGACCCTTGCTCTGGTGACAGGGCTAGGTGCAGTCTCAGGATTCCTGGCCAAGCTGTCTCTCTCTGCCCTTGTGTAGGATCCAAACAGAACCACCGTCTGAGTCAGCAAGAACAGAGGAGCCCGGGCGGGCAAGACGCTCTACCGAGAAGAAACAGGAAAACTTTCTACGGGTTTATTCTCCTCCTTTCAAATCCCGTGGGACGTACACGGCGTATAATGTATTAGTAGAGTAGCAAATGTATAATTAATAAGTACATAACATACATACATTGGTACATGTTCAAATATTTATTAACTGATGGTGTGCATGATCCGAAAGCGTGGAGACTGCCAGATTAAACATCCTTTTCTATCTCTATCTGTAAGAAATGACCAGCTTGCCCTGATTTCTTTTACTATTTATTTTTCCAGGATGAAAGTGCAGGTTGCTCTTCTAAGAAAAAGTGTCAAATGCTAATCAAATCAGAAGTCTCTGTACAGGCGGATTATCAAAGAATGCCTCAGAATTCCTCAGCCAGGTAATTTGGGCCATCTCATTATTCGTCAACCCAATCTTTTGCTCGGCATTTGACCCAGGAACACAAGCCCCCAGCGTTAGGTGGCTGCTCCTGTCCTGGTGAGGCCTGGAACAGCCAGAGGAGGAAAGACCCCCCCCCCCAGGGGTGCTCACTGGTTTAAATGTTTTCTTTCTGTTTCAGTCTTTTCTACCTATTTCTGAAACAGAGATCAAATCACTTCAGCCTTTAAAAATGACCCTCTTAACCTTACTCTGCTGTGTGAAATGAAGCAGTGTGTACAAAGGTGCCTTCTTCCTGCCCTGGCCAGGTGGCTCAGATGGTTGGAGCGTCGTCCGGTAAACTGAAAGGTCTCAGGATTGATCCCTGGTCAGGGCACGTACGTAGGTTTCAGGATCAATACCCAGTCAGGGCGTGAGACAAACGATCGATGTTTCTCTCTCACGTCGATGGCTGTCTATCTGTCTAACTCTCTCTGTCTCTCTCTTTCTCTGTCTAAAAACCAATAAACAGCCTCGGGTGAAGATTTAAAAAAAAAAAAGGTGGCTTCTTCCCAAATGACTAACAGTTCACCTGGGACAGTGTGCCTTCATCAGTGGGAGGGAGATGCGGGAAAAGTAACATTTTGATCAAAACAGAGCCCCTGAATCCTGGGTTGGCGCAAAAGTTTAACTTTCCAAAAGTTCCAAAAGCGTACTTACAAAAACCGCCTGATGAGCAGACTGCCCCTGCAAAGGAGAAAAGGCGCCGGCGGGAGGAGGAAAGGAACACTTCTAGGAGCAAAGTGCGCCCACCCAGGGCCGCCACCACCCCGCCTGCCCCAGGCCGCCCAGCCTCCCTTCACAACAGGGACCCTGCGGACCCCTCACCCGGTTCTTCCTCTGTGCAGGGATGCTCTGAGGGCTCTGTGACCGTGACCTCGTCTAGTGCTCTCACGTAACAGGATGCTCCAGGATAACACGCTACAGGGCAGAGGTCCCCACACTGCCTCTGTGCACGTCACCTTTAGTGCCTCAGTAGGATTTTTACAGCACAGTCTCTAGTCCAGAAGAAATGCCCACCAGCTCCCTCGTCCGTCTGGTAGTTACACCCAGTCCACTTGGTCGTACCAGTTCATAGCTGTTTCCTTTGAAAACCCAAGTTCAAAGATTCCACAGTGCCCCGGGGATTGGCTGCAGGACCCTGGAGCCCCCTGGCCCGAGGTTTGGAACCGGACATCCACCATCTGTGGGTCGGTACTACTTTTCCCCCTGTTGCGCTGATGAGGGAACTGAGACCAGTGAGGCTGCCCAGCGGGTTGGCCGTACCGCGAGCCATAGGAATCCAGGGCCCCCCTGCCCTCTCCCCGACTCACTGCCTTCACCCGTCACTATCTCCTCTCTCCCCAGGCTTTGTGCTCTGCTCGTGCCCCACCCCCACCCACACACTCATTCCTTTTGATCTGAATGGCCCTCCCTCTTTTGCCTTTCCAGAGACAGCCCAGCTTCAATTCTCAGGCCCAAATTTTACCTCTCGACCACCTGCTCCTACACGAATCTCTGCCTCTTCAAAACCTCAGCCTGCCCGTTAAGTGGCATGTTAATGACATCTGACCTCACGTTGCTCTCTCACTGTTCAGTCAGTGTGACTGTGGTTTTCCCAACAAGCCTGAAAGCTGCCCAAGAAGAGTGCTTCTGCTTGTCTGGTGAGAACAGCAGCCACCGTGGAAGGTACGTGGAACCCGCAAGGCGGGCGAATGCTGTGACCAGGCAGCATCCTCTAACTCCTGGCTGCAACCAACAGAGAGGATACATTTCCCACAAAGGCAAGGACCGCCAGGAGTGACAACGGACATCTGTGTAGTTGCTTTTACATTTTACTGAAGGCTTCTGAAGGCACGGTCCTGGCTGGCACTCACCACAGGGTAATTATCGCACCCCTTCCGTGGGAGAAAGGTGAGGTTGAGGCAGGATAAGGAACTTTGGACGGAGTCACCGACCTGTAAGCATAGGAAGGGGGTCTGGAAACCCGGTGCCTCTCCCCTCCTGGTCCTCTCTCTGTTTTGTGTTGGCACTGCCGGCGGCTGTCCCGCTAAGGCCATGAAATCCGAGGCGCACATCAAAGGGCCCGCATGTCCAGCCCAGGTTCACATGGCGGGGCAGGATCTGGATCTCAGAGGCACTATCCATAACACTCGTCACCAGCCCTGTGCCCTCCCTGCCTGGACTGCTGCAGCCACACTCACCGCGGGACAGCAGGCAAGTGGCTGGGGACGCTGCTAAGACAGTGCCAGCCTCCCCGGTGGGCCCCCTGGCTTGTCGAAACTTCCAGTGCTGCCGAGATAAGGCCAACCCGACACCCCCTGTTAGGACAGAGTCAGCCACAGAGCTTAGGGCTGAGGGCCTCCGCTGAGGCAGATGAGGGAAAGTCGGAGCAGAAGTCTGGGATCACAAGCACATCATGCGAAGTCCACGCAAGCTGAAAATGCTCTTCGTTTGCAGTCATGGGGCCTTCGGTAAGCACAGCCGGAGCGTGGCTCAGAAGCCCTGGGTTACCGTCGACTCTGCAACTGGCTAATGTGTGATTTGGGTACAGTCATGTCAGCTCTCTGAGTCTCAGCGTCCTTGCCAGTCACTAAAATGAGGCCGCAGGACAGTCGTGAAGATTACACCGAAAAGCACATGGAAAGCATGAGGGATGGAGCCTGGCAGGTAACCGATGCTCGGGAAGGGACAGCGACTTATCGCCGGGACGAGTCGGTTTCCACGGGCAGCGCAGCCCCTGGAAGGCACGCACCCCACGGGAGTTCCCAGAGTGACCGCGCGCTGCCCTTAGAGCAGCATTCTGGGCACGAATGCCGACTCCTCGCAGAGAGACGGGCGAGGCTCTGGCCTGTGGGCCAGTTGTAGAACGGGGAAGGGGAAGGGGAGCGAGAGAAGGCAGAGCACGCCCAAGGCAGAGAAGTTCACCCAGCGAGACCGTGACAGGAAACAGAAGAAACAGATGGAGAAAAGCCAGCAACAACCGGTCGGTGCAAGGACAGGGTGGCCGGCTCCAGCGGAAAAATAAATGATGCGGACCCTTTGAACGTCCACTTCAGATGACATCATTTTCTTCCGCGTTGTGTCCCCGGGCAGTGAGCGGTGAGGGCACAGATGTGTCATGGTTGTGGATAAAGATTTACTGAGATTGCAAAACACTTGGACTCAAACTTTTTGAAAAAAGAAGGGGAAACAGCTGGACGGGGCTTTTCGCTGCGTGATAAGCCGGGGGCTTGAGTCCAGGATTGGAGCGCTGGCACCAGAACCTTCTTCCTGTGGCTGCCTTCCCGGAGGTGCAGACGTGCGTGGGCGTGAAAGGCCGCCGCACGCTCCCAAGGACCACACAACGCACACTCGCTGTTACCGTTGCATATGGAGGCGCCCGCACCCCCCCCCCCAAGTAGAAATCCTCCCGAGTGGGGCTGAAAGGCCAGCCCCGGGGGCGCTTGGCACACAGGTACTCACGTGGGTGGCGACGTCCTGGCCGAGCTGCACGCGGTGGTGCCGCTCCTGCGGGGGTTTATCCGCGCCGACCGCGCCGTAAAAGACCTGGGAAAGCGGCAGACACCAGGGTGAGGGGGGCGGGGCTTCTGCACCGCACCGAGCCTGTGTGTTGTGGCCGGTGGGCGGGCACCGCCGTGGGCCCCGCGAGGTGCCCCGCCTCCCCTCACACGCTCTGCCAGGCAGCGAACGTCAGACAGCTGGCCAGGCCATCCGCCCGGAACCCTGCAGAGCCAGGCAGGGCCTCCTGTCGGTGGGGTGGGCTGGGGAGGGCTGGACCCAGCTTCTGTTGCTTTTCTGAAAACCACGGCTGCCAAGTAACCTTTCCTTTTCCCGAGTTTGCTACATGAATCGGGAAACACATTTCTCTACTTCAAGAAGACAGCAGGACGAGGGCATGGATAGGTGGCCACCCTCCCTTGGCGAGAGGGTGACAGGAGGGCGTGGGGGTCTGGAATGTCACTGGGGTGGGGGTGGGGCAGCGTCCCACCTGAAGTGGGCAGTCAGCTCCAGCCCACGTGGTGCCCCACGAGAACGGTGGCCCAGGGCAGCCAGCGCTCCCAGTACCCCCCGAGATCTGAGATCTCCAAAGGTTTCCTCGAAATCTTCTGACTTCTAAAAGTTGACTCATTTCAAAAACACCGTTCAAAGCAGAGGTTCTGGTGAACTGCGGTCAGTCCCCTGGGTAACCTCCGATGGGTAGGAATGCATCCTCTCTTCCCTCCTCCACCTGGCCAGTCCACCTCTTTGCTTTAGTTCGGATCCTACTCTATTTTGCACGTATCAGCAACGTTCCACAGGGACTACCTATCTCCCGTGTGCCTGCTTTCGTCTAAGTTCGACTGCAGGCACACGGGACACAGGAATCGTGTCCTGTCTGAATGGAGGAAGGGCGGGCAGACCCTAACCGACTTTCAGGGCACTCGAGAATGCCCCCGGTGAGGGGAACGCCTCCTGCGGTTTCAGGAGGGAGCGCAGGGCAGGGGTCAACACGGCAGGGCTGACCGAGGGGCGCACGGGAACCCCCAGGGCCCAGGTACTCACAGTGTAACCGGGGACGGGGTGCCTCGGATGCCTGGGCGTTTTCCACCGGACGCTGAAAGCCGTGCAGTTCAGCGCGTCCAGCACGACATGCAGAGGAGGCCCCACCTTGCCTGTGTCGTTTTTGCCCAAACAAAAGAGATGGCGTTAGAAGGACCATGCGTCCCACCGTGGGTGTACTTACGCAGGACATAAGGGGCGGGGGGTGTTTGCAGATGGAGCGCCGGCAGTGCAGCCAGCTGTCTCTCCGGTGTGACTTCGCCTGAGCTCTGCCGCTCCGCCCAGCCTGGCAGTGCTGGGGAAGTCAGCCCAGCGACGGCCCTCGGTCCCCTCGGCAACTTAGGGACCAGCAGAGGGAAACTTGGGTACCACAGATCGAACACTTCTGACTTAACGCTAGGAGCTTGGAATGTATTAAAGCTGGATAAATTCACTTTTTACACTCAGTAGCACATGACATTGTACGTATCTGTCTCCACAGAGCCAGGACGTTGCCATTGCAGAATGTTTCAAAATGTGGTTAAGTGTGGGACTGGGGTTAGAGAATTTCCAATGTTTTACTGTACACTCACCTTAAATAATTTTATGCTTACACATAATCAGTTTTATGTTTATAAAAACAATATATCCAAACTGCCAACATTTAGAAAATACAAAAATAATAATCTCACCATTCAGAAATGAGTCTTGTCAATATTTTAGTAGAGTATACCTCCTTTTAGTCAATTTTATTCAAGCGTTTCAATGCAATTTTTCAAACACTTATATGTGCACATACATTTTTATTCTGCTGATTGTTGTGTTCGTTATATACACTAAATGTATAATAGGTATTTACAGTTTTAAGCCCTGGGTTCCCTAGGACAGTCCTGATTCTCAACTATGTCCCACGACTTTGTCCCCTTGGATTCCCCACCCTGTGGAAGTTAGAGGTCATCAGCCCAGGGGCGATGGGGCCTCACAGGGCGCGAAGGCCAGGAGAATGGCCCAGGCCAGGTCTCATGATGTCTAGGGCCCTGGCTTCCTGTCTCCATGAAAATTCTGCACTAGACCCGCTGGGGACGCCCAGTGCTCCAAGCAAGCCACCTTCACGTAGACTTACTCAGACTTACACCCCGCATACCAATTGGGAGATGTTTTTCTTCTTCCTCAAAATAACTAACATTTATATGATGCTATAATTATTACTATTATTATTATTATCATTATTATTATTATTTTGATTTTAGGATCATTTTAGAATAAATAAAATTGGGGAAATATTTGCAAACCATATACCTGATAAGGGGTCAATACTCAGAATGCAAAAGGAACTCGTACAACTCAACAGCAAAATACAAATAATCCTATTTAAAAATGGACAAAGGATCTGAATAGGCCTTTTTCCAAAGAAGACATACAAATAGCCAAGAGGCACATCCAAGGTGCTCAACATCATTAGCCATCAGGAAAGTGTAAGTTAAAACCACACTGGGCTACCTTCTCACACCCGTCAGAGTGGCAGTTATCAAACAGGCAAGAGCTAAATGACCCAGACAAGGGTGTGGAGAACAGAGAACCCTTGGGCGCTGACGGGAGAGCCTGTCGATGGGACAAAGGGCGGAGACGCTGAGAGGTGCCCCTCCTCGCACCATGCCTTAGCGTCCATGCTCTTGGAGGTTCTGCCCAAGCCCCTCTTCCCAGCTCCACTGTGCCCTGCCCCTGGGTGCTCTCACCCCTGCCAACCATGACCACTTGTGTGCCGGCGGCTCCTCAATCTATTTCTCCAGCCCAACCTCTTTCAGAGGGCAGGCCTACGTACCCAACTGCCAAGTGACCCAGATGTCACCAGGCCTCTCTCAAAGTCAACGTGTCGAAACTGAATTCATCGCCTTTCTCTTCAACCTGAGCCCCTCCAGTGATCCCTGTCCTGGCAAACAGCATCACTGTCCACTGTGACTTCCCGAAACCTGGCGGTCACCTTTGGCATCAAATAGGTCACATGGCATCCATCCTTCCCTTTTCATGGGGGCCTTGGAATCCTCTTCAGCCCAGTGCCTGGTGCAACGCTGCCATTGTTCGGAGCCACGCATGCCACGGAGCCCATTTGCCATTGGCCAAGACTTCCCCACTGGTTTCTTGAACCTTTCTGGATCCTCAGAGATACAGTCCCTTCCCACAGCTTCCACAGCCTGCACGACCCCCCTCCCTCGGGAGGATGTGTGTCAGTAAACCACGTGAAACTTTTTTCTGCAAAGCCGTTGAATGCAACGTGAAGGTTGTTGGGGCCGTAGGGCCGGTGGCTCTAAAACTTGCGAGTCGCATTTATCTGAAGAAACCCAAAACACCAATTCGAGAGACTATGTGCACCCCTGTAAGCATTGCAGCATTATTTGCAACAGCCAAATCTGGAAGCAGCCCGAGTGTCCATCAGTAGATGAGTGAATAAAAAAAGCTGTGGTACATTTACATGAGGGAATATTACTCGGCTGTAAAAATGTAGGAACTCTTACCCTTTGTGACAGCACGGATGGACCTGGGGAACATTATGCTAAGTGAAATAAGCCAGTTGGAGAAAGACAAGTACCATATGGTTTCACTCATACATGGAATCTAATGAACAAAATGAATGAACAAGCAAAACAGAGACGGACTCACAGGTAGAGAGAGCAGGCTGACAGCCCTCGGGGTGGGGAGAAGGGTGGGAGGCTGAGCGAAGGGGTGGAGGGATTGAGCAAAAAAGAGAACAAATTCATTGACATGGACAACACCGTGGTGATTGCTGGGGGAGGAGGGGTGGGGGTGTGGAAGAGGGCGAAGGGGGATACATAGAGAGGTAAACACATAATACAGTGTACAGATGATGTGCTGTGGAGTTATGCCCCCCAAACCTATATAATGTTAACCAGTGTCACCCCAATAATTTCAATAAAAAGGAAAAAGAAGACTGGTGAGTAGTGGGAGTGTATGAACGGCCCTTGGGTTGGAAGGAAGCACCAGAGGCCTGGTCTGCAGGCGCGTCTACATAGCGAACACAGCTTTTGGCTCCTGCTGTGTTTGTTTGATGTGTCCTTGAGGGCAGGGCAGGGCTCCAGCTGTATTTGCAGAGCAAGCACGCTGTTTACACGCAAATGGCACAATTACTGGTGTCTGTGTGGAGCAGGGTAGATTCAAGGTAGCAATAAGCCTCCAGGTGCCCGCCCCCATTCCCTCCTGTCCGCCCCACCACAGAGATAGAGTCCCGGCAGGAAAGGGCCAGAAAGGCCAGAAAAACCAGAGAAATCTCGACAACCCAGCTGACCAACTCCAGAAGCAAGAACACGATGGTATGTGGCCCCAGCTGGGCTGCACTGATCAGCGCATTTCCCTAAATCTTTTCCAGCTCCCCCAGTGAAAGATAAGAGTGGAACTAACTCTTCTCACTTCTCTACAAATCCTGAGTCACCAGGAGAAAGTCTAACCTTTGGACAAGCCAAGCCCCAGCTGCGTTTTCCAAAAACTCCGAATGAAGCAAAGATTTTGATAATGGTTATCACATGGAGGTCTCCTGGGATTTTATCTGTTGTAATATTAAAAACATACCAGTGCTTCCTCAATATTAAAAAAAAAAAGTCCAAGTCACAGGCTGCTTACATGTGGACTGAACAAGGCTGAGGCAGTTAAATGCAAGAATCACACTCGTATTTAACCAATGATAGTTACAATGACAGAGACGTATATTACACAATAGAAAACTAACTTTGAGGAACTGAAGCCTTTAAAACTAGCATAATACATTTATGCAATACATCCTGAAGCGGCGTTCTTGTAAGCTAAAAGCTATGCTTCTTAGGAGATAAATAAATAAAAAGAGTGTTCCTTTGCCGTGAGGGAGCTGTATTCCTGGGCTTTCCTCTTTGGAGGGCTTTCAAAAGTGTATTAGATTTTTGTACCAGAAACTTCTGAATAATTAGGTCAATTTCTTACGATAACTTTACAGCATAAAATACTTGAACTTCCGGAACAAAATTCATCTCTGATTCAATTAGTTTTGTGATCCAATTCATCAAAACACTTCAAAAGGCAAATAAAAAATCATCTGTGGCAGAAATACATCGCTAGCTTTTTACTTACTTGATTTTCAGAGAATGAACCAAGTTACATTCCCTGATGCACTGCAAAGTGCCTGGACTGACTAAAAAAACCCAGAAAATTCCGACTAGGGAAAAAACTTTATTTCCATCTTTTCAGAGCTTGTTCCAACTGTTAGTGCTAACCCAGCCCTATGAATATGTAACTACTCAACACAAATCGGCCACCAGGGCCAACTCCACAGCGATGCCCTCAAGGCAGCAGTAAAAACCGGAGTTGAGACACAGACCAGTGTTTGTTCTAGTCACCCAGGATTCAAGAAATTCCCAGACACTCCAGAGATGCGTGAAGTGACTTCCAGAGCCCTGCCAGCTTGTCTGTAGGGGGGCAGCAGGTAGCGTTCACATCACAAGCGTGCTTCCCTTTGAAATCCACCATCCTAGAGCAGAATTGCAGAGAGTCACGCCCCACTCCAGAGTGTAACTGCAGAGAGTCACGCCCCACTCCAGAGTGTAACTGCAGAATGTAACCCCCCACTTCAATCCCACCACTCCCCCTTGCTGGCATGTGGCATTCCAGGCCAAGAGGACATTCCAGCTGAGAGTCCAGGATGCCCCCGCCCCTGTAGAGCAGTCCCTGAGTACCCAAGACTCAGGATTCCCTGCCCAGAGAGCCCTGAGGCTGTTCCCTGTCCATGGCGGGCTCTTCCCTGGGTGTACCCTTTGGAGGGTGACCGTGCTGCTAGAGTGTGTGCCCTCAGGAGGGGGGAGGACAGCAGATTGCTGGTGGCCAGGATGGTGGCGGACAGAGCTCACAGGTTGAGGTGCCCACACTCACACACAGGAGGCCCCTCAAGGAAAGGGCAGAGCAAGAAGTGCGCCAGACCGGGGCTCGGAGCCAGTTCTCGCCATGTCGCCTCTCTTCAAAGTGGAAATGCAAGGAGTCTGAGAAAGCCAACGTTGAATGCGGTCTTCCAGATCATTGGGAAAGTATACTTGTCAGGGCGGAAGGAGAGAAAAATAGTGCACCCAGCAGTCTGTGAGCTTGTTGAGTCAAGGGTGAGGTTTTACACAAATGTTCCATGGGTGTCCCTGTGAACTTTCCCCCGGCCCCCGACCAGGCCCCACGGCGAGTCCCATTCTCCCAGGTGACCTCACTCACCCCCACGGCATCCCCAGGCACCTGCCGAGCGTGCCTTTCCAAGTAAGCTCCATGTGGGCATCTAACTGGTCTGCTCAGCTTTGGTGGTTCCCACACACCCCACGTCCAAATGTTCCAGCTTGAAACCATCATCGTCTGCCTCCAAATCTCTCCCGCTCCTGTGGCCCCTGGAGTCCAAAACCTGAGGATGTCTCTAACTCCTCGCCCTCACCCATGTTCTGCAGGCAGCTCTCCATGCTGCCCCAGGAGTCCTGAGAACATGACCACAAACGAGGGCCCTTACGTGGAAAGAATCACCATCGGGAACCCGGTAATGTTCACGGTTCGGGCAAAATCCATGGGCCAGTAGAGGCTGTCGTGGGGGAAGCTTTTATAAGGAGTATTCGCAAGGCTTCGACGTACTTCATCAAAAATATTGACTCATTACGGTGGTGATTTTAACATCTGTCCACAAACTCTTTGATTTTCTTCCTCTAGGTCAGGAGATGGAGCTTAACTTCGCTCTCCTCGAGTGTGGACCGGATTCACATCTAAAAACAGACTATGAGACAGGAGAAATGGTAGCTTTCACGGGGAACCCTGCTACAAACCACTTCAACCAAGTGATCAGGGGTAACGTCACCAGCAAGTAGCCATGCTGTCCCCTGATTTGATGAGATGCGAAGGATACTTCGCCTGTGTGGTATTCCTGTCAGGAGTACACAAACTCACATCGAAGGACGCTCTACAAAATAATTAGCCGATACTCTTCAACAGTGTCAAGGACAGGAAAGACTGAGACTCTGCCACAGACTGAGTGAGTCTAAGGAGATAAGACAAGAAAATGCAGTGCGCTACCCTGGATTAGTGCTGGAATAGGCAAAAAGCCATTCGTGGAAAAACCGATGGAAGTTGAGAAGGGACTATCCTTTCGTTAACAGCACACCACCGTTCGTGTCTTGGTTTCGGTAAATGTACCATGGCAACGTAAGATGCGAACATCAGCAAAAGCTGAGTTACGGAAGCTCTGTACGATCGCCACAGCTCTTCTATAAATCTAAAATAACCCCCCAAATAAAACTACGGAAGAAAAAATGCAGACCCTCCCTTTTTTCACCATAATCGCAGCGGGAGCCCCGCTCTCTCAGGCAGGGCTCCTTTCGCCAGGCAAGGCTGTCTCCCTCCTGAAGCCCGCCCCCCCCACGCCTGAAAACCAGTGACAGTCGGCTGACACCATCCCTCACTGCCCACTTGCAGTGACTGAGCAGCCACAGGAAGTCACTGGTGACAGGGGCTCTCGCTCACTCTTTCTCGTATCCTCGGGGTCAGGTTTCTCTGGTTTCTTCCTGCCCACACCAGCCCCAGCACCCCGTGGTAGCACACCTGGTGAGGGGTGTCTGGGCTGCACCTGCCTCAGGAAGCAGCTTCGCCCCGCCCCCGCGCTGGGCTGGAATCTGGCCTCTGCGATTCCCGGGATGGCAGCAAGACCAACCCTTCACCTGTGGCTCCTTCCTGGCAAAGCCTGTGGGTGAGTCGAACGTGAAGCGTCATGATCGGTAAGCTGCCTAAGCTTGTGCGGAACCACACGTGCCTGGCACTTCTTATCCTTGAGGGAACAGAGATTACTAGTCATTGAAAAATGGAAATAAACGACCTACCTCCCTTTTCCCAAAATGCTGGAAACTTTAAAACAGTAGGTTCGTAATTTCGGCATATGAATTTGCTAAGGATGATAACGACTGTAATTTACTGACTGTCATCTCAAAGCCAGGCAGTCTTCCGCATTTTACCGTGAGAGTCCACTCCATCCTCCCTGCCCCCCAGAACCACGGGGCCTGTTTGGGAAAGCAGGAAAGAGAAGCCGCTTTCTGCAGACGCAGACCCCCGGGCCAAGGGCCAGGCTTGGAGAGAGGAAGGAGTGCCCGCCCTGAGGCAGAGGTACCCTCGCTCACTCAGGCTTCACAAGGGGGTCCCTGGCTGGATTCCGGATTTCCGTAGCTCCTGGCTGTGCACAACTGGCCCACCATTGCGTACATTATTCCTTTTAATTCTTTCAACAGCTCTGCCAGGTAGGTGTCATTATGCCCATTTTTAAATGAGGAAACTGAGGAAAGACAGTTATGAACGCGTTCAAGATGACCAGAAATGGAGTAGCCAGGACTTTACCCCAGGGGTAGAAATTTCATTGAAAACGGATGTTTGCGCTGACTTGCAGAACCACGCGACGGAACAGCCATTGGAATGTTGATGGGCACAGACAGATTTGCTACATGGGACAGTAGTTGCTGCCAGAAATCACACCAACTGTACATCCTGCTGTTCTGCCCTTGGACCAAGACAGCAAGTCTTCCCTTGCCCTCCACCCTTTCTTAGTAGCATCTTAAATGGTAAAAAAAAAAGGGGGGGCGGGTTTCATTTCCCCAGGTTTAGGGTTGGGGGCAAACTGGCAAGGTTATTCCCAACAAGGAAACAGGAGGGGCAGCTTAATTGGACCTCATGTCTCCAGGAGGCTCAGGGGGGAGTGAGGGGCAAGCGGTGGGCACATGGGCTGCGGAAAGCAGCAGAATGCAATGGAATTGAGCCTGCAGGGCAGAGGGGATGGATGCCTAAGAGTCAATAAAAACTGCCAAGCTTACAAAATGTGCAAATAGAGAGTAACAACAGTGCACGCTTGCTGACTGCTTATCACAAGTCAGGTGCGGCTCCAGCAGCTTTCCATGTATGAACTCCCTGACCCTCACGACGACTCTGCGAGGTAGGCAGGCACTTACACTGTCCCATTTTAGGGGGAGAAATCTGAGAACGAGGGGGGCTAAGCAGCCATTCCCAGGCGAGCAGACAGGCCATGAGCTGAGGACAGCTCCAGAGCCTTGGGCAGTATTGCGGGGACTCTGCCGGATTTAACCCACCAGCCAGGAACAGAGAACCTCCAAGGACATCCGGGCTGCACTAGCATTATAGGAAAATAAAAAGAACGGCTTGAATCACTACTGCGCTTAAGCGCTTTACACATATTTTCTCATCTAACTCTACAAAGAAGCCCATTTTACAGATGAGGAAGCTGAGGGTGACAAAGAGAAAATAAGTTGCCCCCATCACAGATCTCATAAGGAGAGCTAGGAATCCAGGGCAGTTGGATCCCAGAAATCAAGCCTTGTGGTCATTAGGCTTTACCATCCTCCCACGTGTTGGGAAAGACGCCAATATCCTTCTTCCCCACTAAAGCTTCTAGTCCCCGGTCATCTGTGCAGGTCTGTTCAGGGAGGGGCAGCGAGGTCCTATGATTAATAACAAAGTTCAGTGGGAGCACCCCACACATGGGCTTTGAAAATATAAAATGCATTTAATACATATTGTGGATGAACGAAGGACAGTCTAGTACGGCATTGTGGTCTGTGAAGGGACAGAAGCTGCCTGAACACTGACCATGCCTGTTAGGACTCACTGAGGAGACACGATAAACAGGGCTGAAACCACAAAAGACAAGGTTGTCTGCCGTCCGGCACGGCCGAGCACATCACTGGTAATAGAGAGGGGCTGGAATCACTAAGGACTATAAAATCGAAGTTAGAAAATCGATACTCAGAAAATGAGGTTTGTGACATGCAAAGTCACCTTAAAGAAGAAGGGATGATAGGACCTGACTGAGGTACAAGACTAGCGATCACACTGGACACACCTCCACGGTGTCCTGGCTGGCAGGCGTGTTGATCGGTTAAGGCTCATGCTGTGCCAAGTGTGACATACTATGACGCCTGCGATAAGTCAGGACAGGCTAGGTAGTGATGCTGTAACAAATGACCCCCAAACATGGTGGTTTACGACAATAAGGATTCATTTATCATTCATTCTACAGAATCGTCGAGGCTGCACCTCTCCTCCATTCTGTCCCCACTGGGGGGCCCAGGCTAACAGAGTGGCCTCTGTCTGGAGCCTGGTGAACCATGTGCTGGTCCTTCAAGCTTCTTCCCAATAGTGACACATGTCACCAGCACTCACCTTCATTGAGCAGAGCTGGTCACATGGGCCCCCCTGAGCTCAAGACATCAACATTATAGATGAACATTAGCATCCCTTCAGGATGTGAAAAAAAGATGCTACTCCTTGTTGGGGGGTGGGGTTCACGTGGAACACAGAGAAGGTGGAGTCAGAGGCAAAGGACAGTGGTACCCGCCTGAGGCCTGTCTGGGGAGCTAATGACCGGTAGGCCCTCTGGGGACATGCCTACATCACTGATTGCCTCCTTTCCACAAATACCAATCACTCTGTGACACGTTCAAGGCCAAAGCTGGGCAAGGAGAACGAAATTAATAGGCGTTTGAAAGTATCTGTTGCCTATATCCTCATGTTTGTGTAATTGTTCTGGCTCTGCTGGGCTCTCCCCTGAAATAGTGGACTTAAAATACCCTTCCACTATAATTACAACACCAGGGCACTAGCATAGAAATGAGCAGGCAGATCAATAGAAAAGAAAGGATAGCTCTAGAATGTATAAAAACTTAATTTATGATAAGAAAGTTATCTTGGATCAATGGGGAATGGAAGAATTATTCAACAGATGACATTAGAACAGTTGGTTAACGAATTAGAAGAGAAAATCAATTCCAAGACTTAATTCATATTACATACCAACATAGCTTTAACTTCAGGTAGATTAAAGAATTAGAGAAATTTATATTTGCAAGCCATTAAACAAGATTCTCCCCTTTCACCCCCAACTACCCCGGCATACTTACTTGTAAATTTTTAATTAATGGAACAAATCATACACAAAATAAAAGAATTACACAACAAACTTTTTTAAAAATGACATTTCTTCCTGTCAAAACAACAACCAAGATAAAATATAGCCTGGGGACAAATATTTACAGACAGGAAAAAGATTGGTATTTAATATACAGGGTCTGGCACAAGTAAGGCCCCTTTTTTATTACAAAATCTTTCATTACGAAATCATGAGCATGTCATTCTGTGACATAACAGTATCACACTCAAGTACACCGTGTGACGTTTTAGGTGACATGTTCAGACTGCTGTCCGTCTCGTGTGAGACATTCAGGTACCCTGCCGACCACACGGCCAGACTCTGTCCAAAGAACTCATACAAAACGCAACAGAAACACCTTATGGTTTGTAGAGAAAAATGGACAGAGGGCATGAACAGACAAGTTACTAAAAAAGACACAAGTTTAAAAACATACACAGAAAAATACTCAAAACTCATGAATATTGAGTTCATGAGCACAACTCACTGCAACCCTGAGGGTCGTCGTTTACCTATAAATTGAAACACACTCTTAAAAATGACAAAACCCAGTTCTACAAAGGAGGCGTTTTTATACACTTGGACGGTACTTCTACCTGCTGTAACTCTTTTGGAAAGTAATCGGGTGACGCACGAGGACCCTTGAATACGCACGGCTGTGGCCTAGTTCTCGGGCCTCTCACAACCTCTCCTGAAGAAAGACCCCCAGATACGAGGCAAAAAGTCTTCAGTACGAGCTCATTCATCTCAAAATATGTGTAATACTGAAAAATTAAAAACAACATGAATTCAGGCAAGAATGTTTAAGTAAATTAGAGTTAATAACATGAATGTAATTGATGGCCTATCATTATAGGTATTAATAGGATGTTTACAAAGGGTTTACAATAACATGGGGAAGTGCACGCATGTGCAATACAAAATTACTCAGAGCAGCACTCTGAGAAAAACTTTTAGCAAAAGTTTATTGTAGTTGGTTCAAAAGATTAATTTTTCTTTCTACCTTTCCCTACGTTTAAATGTTCTAAAAAAGAGCAGTATCCCTTTCAGGACAGAGAGGTCAGCCTCTTAACAGTCGGTGATGATAACCGAGCGCTGGCTGTGCCGGGGGTCGTGCCAGCACCTTACGAAATCAAGGTGGAGGCACCTACAGCTAAAGGCAGCGCGACATCTCACGCACACGAGAAGCCAGGTACGCTCCGATGGACCCGTATATTATCCTGTCATTAGGAGTTATTATTATCATCGTCCCTATTTTATAGGTGAACATCGGAGACCCAGAGAGATGCAGCAGCTTTCCCAGAATCACACCGCTGGTGAGTATGCGACGGAGCCAGGATGTGAACCAAGACAGACAGGCTCCAAGCCCGGGCTCATAACTACAGCGATTGTGGTGTTTAACTATCGCAACACCCCATGGGTACCATTTGGCAGATGGGAACACTGAGGCTTTGAGGGTGTTCAGTGACTGCGGTTGGGAAAGGAGCTTGCATGAGAACTCAGGCGTGCTGGCCCTGGGGACTCCTGCCTGCTTCCCAGCCGCTGGGCAAACTGCCTGGTTAAGTAATTAGTACACGCAGGGCCCACACTTCCCCCTTCCCCTCCACGCCCCCTTTTCTGCAGCTAAGAAAGGACGCACTCCGTTGCTCAGTGCGCCGAGTGTGCGACACCTTTAGTAGCCATCCCTTCCTTCTGTTCCTCGGCCTTTTTTGCAGATCTTTCTCCACGTTTGCAATCCAAGGCTTGCCCACTTTGCTCCAAGCTCATGATTTGATAAAGGTCCGGGGAGGGAGGGGAGTGTAAATGCATTACACTGTTTTGGAGATGACTTTATTTCCATTCTTGCTTCCATTAAAACAAAACACAAGCAGACAGACGGATGCTGCATACAGAATGTCACAGTGACAAACCATGGCTCCAAGTAGGAAGAGAAAGGCAGGGAGGGGCCCAGGCAGAGCGAGGGTTGGGGCGGAGGGCAGTTGGAAAGTCCGCAGTGGGGAGAGGCTGCTCCCCACATCTGGCCACCTCTGGAAGGAGCCTCCCCATCACCAGACTTTCTGGCATGGAACAACACCCTGAGATGATCATTTTCTTCAGGAGTTTGCACCTGTGAACAGTTCTTTGCGGGCAGGAAAGACTTTATTGGCCAAATTGGTTTAAATAGGGGCATGTCGGACACAATGTCTACAAGATTGAAATCTTAAGGTCAATGTCACTACATTGCAACCTTGTGTTTCATTTGAAAACTGCAAATTCAGGCCAGAGGACAGATGATAATGGCTTCAAATTCATGAAAGACATTAAGGGGGAAATTGACAATATTTTTTCTCTTTTTAGTGGTTAATTTATAACATTCAAACAAAGAGATTCCTAAAGAAGGAGGAAAAGTATGAAGAAGGGGTAGGGTGCAATACCTTTACCTGAAAATAATTATAACAGACACGTTCTGAGCCCTTCCGATTCACACGGCGTCTGAGTGATTTAACTCAGTGTAACACATATAACTCAGTTAATGCGCACAACCATTGCACGCGCTAAGTGTTGCATCATTCCCATGTCACCGATGAGCAAACTGTGGAACAAAGGTGCACAGGGGGGAAGTGACAGCAGGATCTGAACTCCACGGTCTGGCTCCAGAGGCCACAGCTCTTAATCACTGAGCTCATCTGCAGAGAGCAACCTCAGGGCGCAGCAGAGACTTAACAGAAGGCGAGAAGGAAGGACTACACTGTTTGGAGACTTGGGGAAATAAGGAAAGCACGTGGAAAAGGTCACCCGTATTTGTTAGAACACTGAGAAAGACAACAGTGCACTTCTGTTTCCGGGAAGACAGCCGTCGCTGGTCCCCTGTCCGTGCTGCGTGCCCCCCACCCACGGGCACTCTCAGGGCTCAAAGAGAAGTAGCGCCTGCAAATTCCCTGGGGGACGGCTCCTCTGAGCCCGCTCTCCGTGCAGCTGATGGTGCAGCCTGGCCGGGGTTGTGTGGCGCGGCGGCACCTGGTGTTGCTGTGCAGAGTCGGGTTATTACCACTCAGCAGGCTGGACTTGACCTGCCCCCGCAGAGAGTTAAATTTATTGTCTGCGAGCAGGACGGTGTGTCCGTCCCCCTTTCGTGCTGTATCAGAGGAATGAGAGGAATGAAGTAAGTGCCACCAGGGGTCTAGGCCGAGAGATGAGCCTTCTCAGACTACTCGTCACGAGGTGCGGCGGCAACCTTCGGTTGTGCAGCACGGAGTCAACTCAGCGTGCAGGGCTCAAGGCTTCGCTGGGTCACACTCCCCTAGGGGTTCCTCAGCCGCACTGTGCACACGTTGGTGGCTGCACGCTTGTCAGGGTGGGGGCTCGCTGAGCTCAGCGAGCACAGATAGGGAGGGAGAGGGCATCGCACCCTACAGCTCAGCAGACTGGGGTGCGGCAAAGCCTCGCTGCTCTTCACCCCTCGTTTCTTTTCTGTACTTGTGTTAGTTTCTGGAGTAATATCACCAACACATCCTGGCCTGCAGAAGAATGAAATGCTTTTCTTGCTACTTGGTCATCTCAACCCTGCCTACTCTCAGTGGAGAGCTGGTAAAGGTTTTTAACTGCCCTAATTGGTAGCGCTTGCCAACTTCTGTGGTGTAAATGCTCACACTGTGGCCAATTTTAAGTCACCAATGTGCTGTCTCCAGCACTACCGAGTTGAGTTGAGATGGTGCAGTAGTTTTACGGTATTGGGCCAGATATAAATAATCTCACAACCACTGACAATACAAAATACAGTAAATAATTAGACAGTGATGACTTCTGAGTGAAAATTTATATGTTAACTTTTATTGGGTTGGCCAAAATGATCATTTAGTTTTTTCAATAAGATGGCTCTCCCAGCACTTAGGTGTCTTTAACTTCATTCGAAACAATTTTGTAGATTGTTTTGTGACAGCTGTCATATCAGTGTGCATTTTAAAAAACTTATCAGAATTGGTACATTTTTATGTAGCCATTTAAATATTGAAGATGGAAGAAAATATGCAGCATTTTCAGCATGTTATGCTTTATTATTTCAAGAAAGGCAAAAACACAACTGAAATGCAAAGAAGGATTTGTGCAGTGTAGGAGAAGGTGCTGTGACTGATCAAACATGTCAAGAGTGGTTTGCAGGGTTTCATGCTGGAGATTTCTCACTGGATGATGCTCCATGGTCAGGTAGACCAGTTGAAGTTGATAGCAATCAAATTGAGACATTAATTGAGAACAATAAATGTTATACCACATGGGAGATAGCTGACTTACTCAAAATATCCAAATCAATAAAGTTATTGGTGAAAATGAAAAATGCTTCTTTTATTTTATGGAAAAAACTAAACAGCCTTTTTAGCCACCCCAATACAATGGCTGTGTTTAACGGGGGGCTCACAAAATTCCAAAACAATTAACAACTGGCTTGGGTGACCTGGGAGGACCCAGTAGCCGCATGTCGCCGTGACTAATGCAGTCCCGTCACCACCAGGACGCCTCGGCGGCCTAGGCCACCCAACACCGGTGTGCCGTGGGCAGTGCGGGGTCCCACCTGCTCAGCCCAACCCCAGGAACCTCGAGGTGATAGGCAAACCGGGGCACATCTTTGTTCTCCATTCCAGATTCTTTCTCCCCCCATCCTCTTCTGTCTGTCTGTCTGTCTCCCAGAAAGGTCGGCTGATAGAATGAAGTATTCAGGAGCTCTCTGGTCCCTCTCTCTTTCTCCAGGCTCCATCATCCTCATCATCTTTATTATTGCTATCATTTTTTTTTGAGCACCCACTCTGTGTTCTTAATATACTTTACTTTTAAACCCAACAGAAACCCTGTAAAGTAGGCCTTATAGATCACAGCTTCTGGATAAGGAAACTCAGAAGAGGTTAAGGAACATGGCTTGAGAGACGCCAGTTGGGATTCTGGTCCTGATGGGTCTGGTCCAAAATCAGCGCTCCTCTCCCTGCACCAAGGTGCTGGCTTCCTTTCTCCTGGCACAACCCAGCCCTCAGCACATGGAGGGTGTCCTAAGCAGAAGACACCCGCTGAGGCTTCCCCGAGAGAAAAGAGAGTGGTGAGGGTGCTTCTGGGGGCCCGTGGGCGGGCAGGGCCTCCCATCCCTGAGGAAGAGGGAATGCAAGGAGTGGGAGGCAGGGAGGGGCAGCTGACCTTCGAATGTTGCTGTGCCACTTTGATAGGATACAGATGACTGCTGTGTCATTTCCTTAGCAGATGTGAGAAGGGCGAGGTTTTGGAAGGAACTACTTGAAAAGGACATAGAAAAAGAAGTCTGTTTACTCCTAAGGGGACATCTCTCTAACACTTTTTTCTGGGAAGCTATTCCTTCCCACACCAACTATGGGGATAGGATAGCCTTCACCAGAAACAGAGCCAATTGAGAACCAGGAGTCAGAGTGGATCAGAAAAATGTCCAGAGAACGTTCAAGGTCAAGGGAGGTCACACCCAGCCCTCAGGTCAGACTGGGCAACAAAGCTTGAGAGCATCATAACTCTGGATGTCAAAAATCTTAGACAGTCCCGACCAGCAAATTCCTAGCCTCTTAGGCAAGGGTCCCTTGAACGCTGGAGCAACGTGACACATTTTCTTAGTTGGACAGCTACCCGAAGAGGAAGCTCTTGCCCAGAGAACTACATGCACAGAGCAGCAAAGAGAACTGCAATCAGCATCTTGTTCACAGTTGCAGGGGAAAATGGGGCCCAGCACAGGCCCAGGGGCCAAGCACAACAGATAGGCAAACAAACTAACGAACAAAAACAGAAATGCTGCTATCTGTCCCTGAATTAACAGACCGCCCCCAAACTTAAGGTTTAAAAGAACCTCATTGTTCACTGACTCGGGATTCCTCGGCATGGACAGGGCTCGGAGAAAACACCTGGTCTCTGCTCCACACACGGTCGGCGGGGCCGGCCCAACCAGGGTGGGAGGGCCCGCTTCACAGGCGGCTCCTTCACACGGTGGCTCACCGGTGCTGCCGCGAGCCGGGAGCCCAGCTGGGTGGGCGACCCACGGTCTTGGTTCTCAGTTCTGGCTGTCAGCTGGGTTTAATCCTTCTATATGTGACCTATTCCCGGGGCAGTGACATTGGGCTTCCCCACAACATGGCGCTCTTAGAGCAGTTAGCCTCCCGCATTCAGCTGGCTTCCCCCAAAGTCCAAAAAACACAGCGTTCGTGACTTCCTAAGGGCGAGGTCTGAAACTGGCTCAGCATCACTCCGCATTCGATCGATTAAAGCGAATCACGGGGCTGGCCCGGGTCCCAGGAGGGAGGACGGTAGAAGTGCATGACCACCCTAGGGAGACACGGCTGGCTGGGGTTGGCCGAGGCAGCAGACCACACAAGGAGACTTGACTCACTAGCCTGAGAAATGCTGCGTACTCAGCAGTGGGACTTCAGCGCGTACGTAGGCAGAATAAATAGAACTGGAGGTACGTGAGAGCAAAATGAACCTAAATTACAGAATAGCGACAACAGCATGCAATTCATTCAAATGGCCCTGAACGTGAGATACTGAACTTTAAAAGACAATGTTGGGGACTGGCCGTAACTTCTTCCCTGTGAGCCGAGAGGCCAGGCCACCAACAGCCAGGATGTCAGCCTAAACCAGGTGGCCGTCAGGCCTAAGCTGTGTGCTCTGCTGGGTCCATTGTCTCAGAACAGATATCAGCGACAGACTCAGTGTTGAACTCAGATTGGTGGATGGACTAGTAATTTGGTGGCCCTTCAAAGTGACACTGTCTCGAAAAACAATCGTGGTGACTCGAGGTCTGTTCAGTAGGCCTAGACTTTTACAAACCAAGTAATAATAGCGTAGTAGGTTTGTTCCCACTCCAGCCTGAGGAATGCCGGGAGGGACTGGCCAACACCAAAGACCTCTGCAAGCCAGACGACTCCAACTACTGCTCGGCCTGCTGACACCCGCGGTCACCGTCCCCACCCCGTGTCTGGTGACGGTATGCTGCCTCTGTCCCCATTCTCCCTTCGTAGAAAGCCTGTTATTTCAACAGTTAATGTCTCGGACTGGGCACTGATTTCCCTCTCTTTCCTCTGTGTCTCCTCTTTGCTCTACTTTCCAAAGGATTTCTCCAATTTCCGTTTTAATCTTTATAGTGAATTTTTAATTTCTGATAACATAGTATGAAAATCCCAGCGCTCTTTTTTTCTTGCCCTCTGGTTAGTATTTCCTTTTCTCCACTCGCCTGTTCATGTTTCACGGTTGCAGTAGCTTATCTCTCTAAGGATCTGAGTGAGTAAATTTCTGGATGTGTTTCTTTTACATTTCTTTCTTTCTTACAGTCCCTATTTCTTCCAAGTTGCTCCTTTCTGTTTTGTAACATTGGTTTCTACCTTTCATGTTAGAGACGTCCTTTAGATGCCCAAGAAGCCTTCATTATCTGCTCACATTTAGACATTCAGGAATAAAAAGCTCATTGTCAATTTATGTGTGTTAGTGGGGTTCCTTGACTGTGAACTTTACTGTAGCCGTTTCAAGAATTTTAACACCAATATTGTTAGGTCTTTCTTTCCTCGTAGGCTGATCAAATCCCAGAGAGGGATCCTCCAATATCCAACCTGAAAGGAGAAGTCTATCTGCCCATGACACGGGAGACGGGTAAGGGAGCCTGGAGGTCCGGCATCCTGTGTGCGTGTTTGTCAGCATGGCGCCCATCGCGCTGCCCGGGGGCCTGTGAAGAAGGGCGAGGGACCCACAGGCCACCGCCCAGTAATTCAGCTCCGGCCCAGACTTGCATATCGCCCTCGGAAAAACGTGGAAGCCCTTGTAGATAACTGGACTCATCTTTCCTACAGGGAATTTCGGGGACTCTTTGGTTAACAAAAGTCCCCCTCACGGGTTTTATGCCATCCGGTCCATCCCAAACCATCTTTATCAAAATGCATCATCCAGTACTCTCTACGAGAAGCATTCTGGTAGCTGCAATTGTCTTCATCTTATATCTCCCGCGAAACGTTTACTTCCATCAGCTGCCTGCCCCCCCCGATCCCCACTCACTGAGGACTAACAGGAAGACCACGGGGGACTTGGGAAGAGCACTTAGACTTGGAAAATGTTTTATCTTTAGGAAGTCCTTCAAAGAGATCCCGGAAACGTCCCGGACAATCCCAGGAACCACGAGTGCGTTTTCCGCAAGCCCCCACTTGCACGCGCCTTCCTTACCCGCTCTGGGAGACGGGAAGGGCAGCCCTCCCGAGGCCTCTCCACGAGCAGCCGTGCGCACTAAGTTGACGATGCCTGCTAAGTAGGCCCTGGGACTCGAGGAGTCTGGAAGTCTGGAAGGCGCTCATCTGGGCTGTCAGGGCATGAGGACAGCGATGGAGTAGCAAGAGCAGAGATTGCTCATGAAACCCGGACTTCAAGCACTCACAGCCGTTTAGAAAACCACCCTGGGGCAGAGATAATGAAGGCGTTGTCTCTTAACAGGTGCAAGGGAAGCTTTAGGAAGATCTGGTTTGTTCATTTTACAGTTGTTAGAACATGGGGAGAAAAGGCTTGTTTTCCAGGTGCTCTTTCTTGATTCTTAGAGACTTAAAAACAAGTCTCTTAAAGAAATAGAGCCTAAAATGTTGAGAGTTTGAAGTGCCTCTGAATTGTTAGGGGGAAAAGAACCGAAAGGTGGAAATAAAATTACTTTATATTTTAGAAGGGAGCCGGGAACCAATTCACTGGCTCCTCTTCGTGCATGTGTTAACAGTTATATTTATTCTATCATTGCATTTTTATAACAGCCTTATAGGGGAGTCATAACTATAATTCTCATGATGCAGATTAGCAAATGGAGGCTCAGAGCCCTGCCCAAGAGCCCGCAGCAAGAGGGTGGACAGACTAAATTTGAACGCCCACTTGCCTGCCTCTCAGGTCTGTGCCATCCATCACTGCCACTCGGAGAAGTCCTGGCTTTCGCTCCCCCGGCTGACGAGGAGGCCCCTCCGTCCAGCTGAGGCTGCTCTCTTCCCCTCCTGGGACTAGGCTGGACCTGCCGGGCTGCCACAGGAGGGGGACTGACGCCGACTGCACGCCAGGCACTGGACAGCTTAGCTGGTACCAGACACTGTGTTGACCCAGACACCGCTGGTACCCAGTTCTCCCCAGGCTCCCAGAATTTAAGACGCGTCGATCCTCCAGATCTCTGTCTTTTCCTTCCCATAACACTTTTAACATGTTCCACTCGACCTCTTCCAACCCCCACGAGACACCAGCCTTGATGTTTTATTGGCTTTCCCACGTGAATCCTCACACAGGAAGATGTCGTCATGCTCTCTACAGGACCTGAGCTCCTTACAGGTCATTGAAGCCTGCTGTTTTTTCACCACCTTGGAAACAAGTCTCCTGATTCCCTTTTTCCTGGGAAGTACCTATTCCTTTTCTCCCTTTGCAGCAACAGTCCCCAAAAGGGCCACCAAAAGTCTCTGTCTCCTCTCCTCCCATCTTCCCTTCACCCACCTCAGGCAGGTTTTTACCCTCATGTCACGGAAATGTCTTTCGTTAAGTCACCAGTACCCTCTGTCGCCCCTTCCTGGATCGATCAGCAGCGCTAGCCAGTTGGCCCCTGGTCCTCTCGCCCACCTTCTTCACTTTGCTTCCAGGACACCACGCTCTCCCAGCATCTTCCTGGTTTCACCTCACTGCCTCTCCGAAGCTTCTGTTGGTTCCTCCTTTTCTCTGTCTTCTCAATATTTTAGTGCTTACACTCCCTCCCCTGCTGGTCTCGTCCACCTTTGGCTTTAAACACCATCATCTCGCCCACGACCTTGCCTCTGGACTCCAGACTCAAATTCAGCTGCTTTCCTGACGCATGGATGCCTAGCCAGCATCTCAAACGTAAACATCCGAAACTCCTGATCTGCCCTCTGACTGCCACCACACCTGTTTCACCCCTGACCCCCTTCATCTGAGTTGACCAAAGTCCTTCCTTCTAGTTGCATGAGCTAAAAATCTTGGCATCATCCTTGCATCCTCTCTTTTGCTCACACCCCACACCCACTGCCTCCGGAAACCCTGTTGGCTTGGTCTTGGAAACGGAGCCCCAACCCCAGCCCTTCTCACCACCTCCGCTGCCCACCCCCCCCGAAGGAGTCACCACCTTCTCTTGCTCCTGGATGACACAAATGACCTCCCCGTAGGTTTCCTGTTTCTAGCTTTAGCCCCCACAAAGTCTAGTCTCAACAGAGGAGCCAAAGTGTTACTTTATAAAGAAAATTGAAAACCCTGGAGAGGCTCCTCAACTCCTCGGCCCCAGACTGGCCCTCATGACCTTGCAGGGCTGACCCCCACCGTGGCGCTGCTCTCCCACCTCCCGCCGCTCAGCCGCAGCACGCTGGCCTCCTGGGTGCTCCTGAACAGGCCAGGCACACTCCACCTGGGGCCTTTTACTGGCTCTTCTTTTTTTTAAATCCTCACATGCAGACATTTTTTCACTGATTTTAGAGAGAAGGGAAGGGAAAGAGAAAAACTGATGTGCGAGAGAAACATGAACTGGTGGTTTCCTGTCCGCACCCAAACTGGGGATTGAACCCATGACCTAGGTGTGTGTCCTGGCCTGGAATCGACCCTGCACCCTGTCGGTTACAGGACAGCATTCCAACTAACTGAGCCACACCAGCCGTGGCTACTGGCTCTTTAGAACTTTGCTAACTCCCTCGCCTCTTTAATTCTTTAACCTTCTTGATGAGACCAGCCCGGCCCCCCTGTTTTAAATGGCAGCCGCATCTGTCCCTTCCCAGCACCTCTTCTCCTCCTGACTCCGCAGAACCTCTGGTTTTTCCACGGCGCTCTAACACATATCTGTGCGTTTATTTTCAGGTTATCCTGTATTGTCTCTCTTCCCTCTAGGAAATAATAAGCTCCGCATAGATTTGTGTCCATTTTTGTTCGTTGAGACAGCTCATGCACCTCAAACAGTGCCCCGCACATAATAGACGCTCAATAGATGTATGTCGAGTGAATCCTATCCAAAGCCTTGCTATAAAGGTGGCATCAGAATTCACACGCTGTAGCCATGCCTCACTCACGGGTCTCTCCACAGCATCCTGAATTCTGTTCCAGCTCACTCGGCTTTCACTTCCTTATATAAGCTTCATAAGACATGGATGCTTCCTAAGTTAAAAATAACAAGTCTTCATGAGAACCCAGGAGAAAAGGAATTATTTTTTCCCTAGTAATGTGGACCCGAGGAAGCCTATCCTTTCTTCCATGTGGCAGAACACAAGCCACAGCCTCGGGGCAGCTCACCACAGTGACCGAGAGAACCGTCCCTGGACCATGTCGCCTGGGTTCCTGACCCGCCGCTACCACTCACTAGCTGTGATGACTAAGGGGAACCTTTCTGTGCCTCAGTTGTTTCAACAGTCAGATGGGTTTAATATCAGCTGTACCTATTTCAGTCTTGTTAACAATTAAATTAGCTAATACAAGGTAAGAAACGTAAAACAATGCTTAGTGTATAAAAGTATTTAATAATGTTGGCTAATATTTAGTAAAAATATTTATATTTATTTGCGTAACTTAACGGGAGTCTTAACTTTCATATTCACGAGCGCTGAAATGTTTATATGAGAATGTACTCAATATATAAGCGAGCACTTAATGCCATCTTAAAACCCCAACGTATGAGCGCCTCGTAGTGAATTACAGCCCGAGAGAGGGTCCAGAGATAGGGGCTGGGGAAGGCAGGGGCTCGTGAGGACTGAGCAAGCGAGCTGTCCGTGGGCTGTCAGGCTACTGGGGAGCAACGTGGAGACACAAGGAGCTGGGACGGCCACCGCTCGGCTGATCAAGGAGCCCTGGGCGACGGTGGTTGGGAAATTCTCTCTCAAGATGACTCAGACGTGACTCAGAGAAGGCTGGAGTCACAGTCACAATATTGCATAATGCCCATCGCCGGGCAGACGGAGAGGAAGGGAGCGTCGGAGGGGTGCACCGCCTCTGGGGGGACCCAGCACGCTGGCAGAGCGCCGGCTTCCTCCTCTCAGGGACCACAGCTCCTCTACCGCTGATAGAGCCAAGCCGCACACGCTTTCGGCCCGCGTCTTCACCAGCTCTCAAGGACCTCAGTTTTCTAGAACCCGTTCTCCCCACGGTGTTGTCGACCTTCCATGTGGATCTGGGCTGAATGGCACTGCGTCCTGACTGAAGTGCACTGGGAAAGCGGTGTCCGTGGGGGAGCAGATCCCCGCAGCAAGCCACTCCCCCTCCCCCTTGGCAGTGGGAGGACCCAGAAATTGCTTGGAATCTTTGTTGGGAGGTCTGCAGAGCCCAGAGATCACTGGACCACCTCCCGGTACGTGGATGGAGAGCCTGGGGACAACCAGGTCAGTCCTCGGTGCCAAGCACACTCACTGACGAGTGGCCCTTGCTGACTCTTCTACCTGAGAAGGTTACTGTAGGGACCAGGTAACTACCACAGGGCCAGGACACACTCAGGGAGGCAAGCAGATTGGGCTTAGGACAGAATTGTTCTTAAATGTTCTCCAACTGGCTTATTTCTGATTTGAGTTATTGTTCACACAGCCTAGTCTACAGAAAAAGTCCGAAACCCACAGGACAGCGTCAAAAGAAAGGAAATATTCAACTGACAGTTTAGTGCTAAACAGAATTCTGTGGTTTGACATTCATTGCCAAGCAATTAGTTAGCTATTTTTAAAATTCTAGAAATTTCTATGATTCTCAATAGGTAAATAAGAGATGATAATGGTCTTTAGTTGATAAAATGGTGACTTATGACACAACAAAACCCCTAGCCTCTATTATAATAATTTAAACTATGTCATTCTCTTTCTTTATTTTTCTAAACTTTTTATTTTTAAGTAATTTCATACTTACAGAAAATTTGCAAGAATAGTATAGAGTATTCCTGTATATTCTTTACCAAGCTTCCCCAAATATCAACAGCTTACATAACCTTAGCACAACGATAAAATCCAGGAAAATATCAATAATCTTGTTCAATACAATTAACTAAACTGCAGCCCTTATTCCAACTTTGCCAGTTTTTCCACCAATACCCTTATTCTGTTTCAGGATCCCATATTGCATTAAATTGTTATGTCTCCTTAATACCCTCCAATTTACAATAATTACTAACTCTTTCCTTCTTCATGACTTTGACACTTTTTAAGAGTACCGGTCAGTTACCTTGTAGATTCTACCTCAGTATGGCTTTTTCACGATTAGATAGAGGCTATATGTCGTGGGCAAGAACACATAAAAGTGATGCCTTTCTCTGTACCGTGGTCAGACGTCTCATTACTGGTGAGGTTAGCCTTGGTCACTTGGATGAGGGGTGTTGGCCAGCTTTTTCTACTGTGAAGTTTCAATTTTTCCCTTTGTAATTAATAAACATCTTCGGATGAGAAGGTAATGTGTTACTATGAATTACTTTGCTTCTCTTCAAACTTTTGCCCGTTAATTTTAGCATCCACTGATGAATCGTGCCTGTATTCGCTATTATCACGGCATTTGACTAATGGCGATTTTCTATTTCCTTCATCCTTTGACATTTCTCAGTGGTAATTCTGTCAGGAAGAGGCAGCCGAGGGCACCAAGAGACTGCTGAGTCTAAATGAGGGAGAACGGACTTCACAGTTCAACGGACTTCTGTTAGCATCCAAATGACTCGACTCACCAGGGTACACACTCAGTAAATCAGTTCTATCATCGTCATCACCATCATCATCATCATCACCATCATCATCATCATCACCATATCAAAACTTCACTCTTGCCTCCTGTAGAATAATCCATGGGCTCGGTGTAAAGTAGTTAAAACAACAAAAGTCAAGGGGCTGTCTTTCTACCTTTCTGCCTGGGCTTCTCCCGTAAAGAGAGAGGATGGAGGCCACTCTTCTTTCTATCCCACCCCCTCTTTGTTTTCCGCCAACACGTCATTTCTAAAGCACTGCATGGCTGGAAGTATTGGGTGTAACCAGAACGAAACTTGTTAACTCCCTCCCAGTGTCTTAACAATTATTCTGGGCCTTGCTTAGGATTGCATTTTGCAGTTCAAACAGCACTAACCCTAAATACATGACGGATACTCCCCCACATTTCAGTATTGACACATGTGCTGCCCACTCTGGGACACTTGCCTTCGCAACGTGGGTGACACAGAGCTATGGCCTTTCAATCCTCCGTCAGTGGAAACAGTGGTTTGCTCAGCAATGGGATACGTTCTGCTTGACAGGAGTATTATTTCCCACTAGAAACAGGAAAGGTAGCTTTGCTAGTTGCCTGGTAACCATCCCATAATCTTGCTTATCATCTGGGTGTGTTTGAGGTATGAAGGGAGGTGTATCTCACTAGTAAAGTTCAAATCAGGATTTCCCCTCTCAGTTCTAGCCTAAATTTTTAAAAAGGCCATCAAATTTCTATTTGTAACTGATTATCTTCTAAGCTTTTGCATTTGGTGAAAAACCGGCATTTTTCTAACACACACCGTGGAAAAGAGAAGAGAGGTCCTGTCTGGGTGGCCCCCATTAGCCAGTGTGTCCGACGGCACCTTCTTCATCAGTCACACCCTCTAAAACTGTCAGTGTTGCACATTTAAAGACCCATCTATTCAAAGGCCTGACGCGGGCCTCTCTCTGTCTGGATTACTACTACAAACGTGCTTTCCTTTCCAAATAAGACTGATGAAATGTCATTTAAAAAACAAAAAAACAGCCCAGGTCACATTCCCTGAACTTCATTCTGCGGTCCCCTGTGCAGACGCGCTGGTCAGCGGCCCGTGGAATCTGGCTGTGGTCCTTAGCCATGGCACGCCGCCATCAGTGTGACCTTTGTCCCAGGCTATTAATTGCCAGTCATACCTACGGTACCGAAGTGGAAGACTGGTTTGCTTTTTAAAATGAACCAAGATAGATATGCTTTCTGGAAAGGGGGAGGAACAGTAGAATTGTAGTTACATCCAAGGCGAATCGGTAAAACCTATAGCCTTTCTTTTCTTTTTTTCACAGTGGAAAAGATTCTACATGGAAGCAACATCCTGTGACCACTGTCCTCTGCGTGTCACTTCAGGATGGCTTTGTAGGGGGGCATCGGGCCTCTGCTCGTACTGTAGAGTTACACCATACATATGTATTTCACTTACAGGAACTCAGCGTATGCACTTGGCAATAGCGGTCGATTAGATCATTGACCAAAAACACTGACCTTCCCCACCCCAACATGGAAAGCGTATGCCTCTCAGCCCCTTTGACATTGAGTTTGGCCGTGTGATTAGGCTTCACAGTGAGCAGGATAGATGACAGAAGTGGAGACAGAGGCAGCAACAGTACTGGCTTTGCCCACGAGATGTTAGCAGACGTAATGCAAGAAGGGGCATGACATGTTCCCGTGCACTTGGACTTGCCTCTTGTCATTTCCAAGCAGGAGTGAGAGCCCACGATAGCTCGTACGAGCCCCTGAGTCTGGGAGTGGTTTGCCAACAAGGAGAGTGATAACGGAAAGAGAGAGAAAGAAGCATCAACATGAACGGAGCCTGATGGTGAGGCTCTAGAGTGAGTGGGACGTGGGAGTGTCGCACCTACACTCCCCTCACAGATCTCAGTGCCCACATGCTCCTCGCAGGGTCGCTGTCAGCCCCAGGGCGTGGCTTCCGTGTTTGAAGAGAAATACTTTTCCTACAAACAGCTCCCTAATAAGTGTCACATGTGTAGACACCTAAGCGTATCCATGATGCTTTATGAATAATAACAACAACAAAGACTTTCAACAATAATTCTGAGTCCATGTGCAATTTCAACATAATGCGCTGATCTTGGGGAATAGCCCCATAAAACACTACCACTCATATCCTGAGGAGCTACGTATGAAGGCACGTTGGGGGATGGCAAAGAGCAACTGCGGAGGGAAAATATGTTTTCTGCGTGGTTCACTGTCTGCAGTGGAAGTGTTCCAGGAACTGAGGAAGACCTTACAGGAGAAATTCTTGGCAGCCAAGTCGCCATCACAGTGCCAGGATAATTATAACACTGAACATTTTTTAAAAATTAAATTTATATAACACATGTGACTGGATTTCATCCTTACTGTAATTCTGTGGGAAGTGCTGTTATCCTTATTTAACTTATGGTGCAAGCAAGGAAACAGAAGTTCAGAGAGGTTGAAGGTCTTCCTTAAGGTCACACAGCTGAGACGGGTAAAGAGCTGGACTCAGACCGAGGTCTTCTGATTCGAATCCCACGTTCTTCCCCCCACAGTACAAGTGAGGACAGTGGCGCACGGCCCAGATCGGAGAGCGCAGGGTCTTCGTGGTTTGGAACATGGGGCAAATGAAAAGGTTAAAAATAAAAAAGCCTTAGTAGACTAGAAGTTCTCAGTCAATAACAGTCCAACGTCTCTTGAGTGGAAATGGAAAACATATGAAATCGGAGGCTCCAGGCAAAAATAAAAGCTGCAACCCAAAAAAACAAGAAGCAGGACGGGAGATTTACAACGGCGCCGCTCTGCGTGGGGGCGCCTATACCTCGTGTTCCGCAGTGAGGGGAAGAGAAAGAGCGCAGACGCTGACTTTGTTAACGATTGCGAATGGTTCTCCAGCGAAATATCAACGGTCTCACCAAGTATGGACATAATAATAAATGTTGATACGACTCACAACTATCTTTCCTCCCAACACTGACACAGCAATTGACTCCCCCAGAAGGGCCCCCTTGATGAATCACTGCCCACCCTCCCAGCCCCGCTTACACATGCATATACGAAACGCTCATAACATCAGCACGTCCCTTCGCGAAGCAGCCTTAAACTGCTCACACGTGCACCTGTGCACACTATCCTCTTGGTATATCTGGGGTCTTTATGTGATTTCGTACAGGAAAAGCCATTACCTCACTGACTGGGTACTTGGTTAGTGAAGAACAGCAAATGGGGGAACACGGGTGAATTATAAATAGAAGGGATTGCAGAGTCTGGAAGATAAAAGCAAATGTTTAGGCTCCCTGCACGTGCAAGGGACTCACAACTGGGCAGCGGACTCTGCGGGGGTTTTCCTTGTCGACTCTATTCAAACCGTGGAGACAATCGCATGAAACGTGACAAAGCCATTCCTTCCTTCCTTCCTTCCTTTTTCTTTTCTTTCTTTCTTTTTTTTTTTTTTGGAAGAGAAGAAGATAAACTTGTTTATTATAGTAAAGTTTTTATGATTTCATAATTAACTTCAACAAACCCACACTTAGAAAACATTTAACCCCTCTTGAAGATAAATGGATCAGAAATGAACTGTTAACCTAAGTAGTATATTAAAATCCTTTAAACAAATTTTACTGACTATACTGGGGTGACACTGGTTAATAAAATTATATAGGTGTCAGGGGTACAATTCTATAATACACCGTCTGTGTATCATATTGTGCGTTCGCCACCGAAGTCGTCTCCTCCACCACCATCCATACCCCGCTTACCTTTTTCTCCCTCCCCTCACCCCCTTTTCCCTCGTAACAGCCATACCACTGTGTATCTGTGAGTTTTCTTTTTTTCTTTGCTTAATCCCTTCACCTTTTTCATCCAGTCCCCCAAGCCCGCTCCCCTCTGACAGCTGGCAGTCTGTCCTTCGTATCTAGCAGTCTGTCCTTCGTATCTAGCAGTCTGCTTCCACCCCGTCAGTTTATTTTGTTCATTAGACTCCGCAGATGAGTGAGATCACACGGTCCTTGTCTTTCTCTGACTGGCTCCTTCACTGAACACAGTGCTCTCAGATCCCCCCGTGTCTGCCGTTCCTCAAATAAACTCCTGCTTGGCCACATAAGAACTAAGGGGCAGTCGATGAAATCGAAAGACAACTCAATTAAAACAGATAAAAGAAAATGCATTTTTCCATCCACTACATAATTAACTGAAGGCTTTGCTGTGCAGGAAATTGTTAAGGAAAGCAATGTGATACAGTGTTTTTCAGAAAGGATTTGACTAAGAATATCATCTGTTCCCAGGCTTAGCGGGAGGAAAACATGAGAAGTCCACCTATCTTCGTTGAGAAGGGGTCACCTCAGTGGCCAGAAGCCCCGCTCTGGACTCGGCTGCTGGGAACTAAAGGGCAGTCAGTGCAGCAGGAGGGCGGAGGCGTTGGGAAGCCCCACAGGGTGAGACAGGTGGCCCCAAGGATGAGGCCATGCATGCTGCTGTTGTTTCTCATTAGGAGCTTGGGGTGCACGAAGAGGCCTTCTCTTCTGCAGGAACTCGGTGTCTCTTTGAAAGTGAGGGGCAGCAGGTGGGACCTCCTTCTTCCGTCCACACCTGCTTTCCCAGCCTCCTGAGAGTGCAACCCTGAATGTCAGGCAGAAGTGCTAAAGAGTCACTTCCTTTTCCCAGTTTGGAGCCCAACAAAGTCAAAGGTTGTTTTTTTTTCTTTTCTTTTTTTTTAATATATTTTATTGATTATGCTATTACAGTTGTCCCATTTCTCCCCCATCATTCCCCTCCACCCTGCACACCCCCTCCCACCCACATTCCCCCCTTTAGTTCATGTCCATGTGTCATAAATTCTTTAGTTTCTACATTTCTCACACTATTCTTGCCCTCCCCCCGTCTATTTTCTACCCACTGTCTATGCTACTCATTCTCTGTACCTTTTCCCCCCCTCTCCTCCTCCCACGCCCCTGTTGCTAACCCTCCATATGATCTCCATTTCTGTGGTTCTGTTCCTGTTCTAGTTGTTTGCTTTTGTTTTAGGTGTGGTTCTTAATAGCTGTGAGTTGGCTGTCTTTTCACTGTTACATTTTTTATCTTTTTTTCTTAGATAAGTCCCTTTAACATTTCATATAATAAGGGCTTGGTGATGATGAACTCCTTTAACTTGACCTTATCTGAGAAGCACTTTATCTGTCCTTCCATTCTAAATGATAGCTTTGCTGGATGAAGCAATCTTGGATGTAGGTCCTTGCCTTTCATGACTTGGAATAGTTCTTTCCAGCCCCTTCTTGCCTGTAAGGTCTCTTTTGAGAAATCAGCTGACAGTCTGATGGGAACTCCTTTGTAGGTGACTGTCCCCTTATCCCTTGCTGCTTCTAGAATTCTCTGCTTCATTTTAATCTTGTTTTTTTTTTTTTTTTTTTAGCACCTCCCAGTCATTTGCAATCCTCCTCGGCATGTGGTTTGGAGTGTCACCTTAAGGTCAACTGCAGTCTTCTGGTCGTGCCATCCAAATGGGGCAAATCACCCTCATTCCACCTCCATTTCTAATGGCAGTAATGTCAGGACCAACTCGCGCAGGGGAGCCTGCCGCAAACGGATGGAGACCACCTGCGCACCTTCGCCAGCTCTTTTCCCTGTCCCTGCTCAAGGCAGAAGCTCCAAGTGGCAACACAGATGCCAGAAGTTGGGAAGTAGAGAAACTGATGGTGGCACAACGAAGAAAAACAAAACAAACAAACAAACAAACAAAAAAACCCAACACCAGAAAACACCTCTCCCCGAAATCCGGACTCCAGAGTGACCTTTGGCAAGGTGAGCCAACATGGACTGAAGGTAAAATAAATGTGCACGTGGGTATGTGTGCCTATCTATGCAGTTATAGTTATCTCATTCCACCCACATTAGAAGAAACTGAATAAAATATGGCCCATGCCCTCAAGAAATGGAATAAAATACAGCCCGTGCCCCACCTTCCAACCAGAGAAAGACCCGTAAATCCGCCCTGCCACGCAGCAGAGCAGAATGGGCTACAGCAGCTAACTGAGAACTGCAGGGCTGAGAGGCCGGAGGCAGCATTTCCCATCATCAGAGGCTTCTCGGGGAAGGCTAGGTTTGAGCTGAGCACCGAGGAAGGTAGACTTTCAACAGGAGGCACCGAGCAAAGAGAACTCCCAGCAGAAGGAATGGCGTGAACAAAGGGATCGAGGAGAAGAAGGACAAAGTGGTTTGGAGACGGGACAGCGATCCACTTTGAGCCAAAATCTATGCTGAGCAACGATCTGTGCTGGTTGGTAAGTAGTGAGACGTCAGTGTGGACAGACAGCGGGTCTGGGAGTTAGAGGGCCTGGGCTTGTCTTATTCGCTGTATTTCTTGGACAAGTAACTTCGCCTTTCCGTAGGAGCCACTGCCAACACCCGCAACCCCTACAGTCATCAGCACCGCCCAGAACACTGGCAGCTTGCCTCTCTCTGCTGAGCCTGGCCTGTGGGCAGGGCAAGGCAGGGCAAGAGTGCAGAGAGCTAACATCTCAAGAGCAACCTTCAAGTGATGACATCAGAAGTTGGTAGAAAACTACCCTGGCACCTCGGCCTGAAGTGCAGAGCTCCATTCCACACGGCCTCTCATTGGTCCACAGCTGGAGTGAGGGCCCAAGGGGCCCACGGTGGGGACCTGCTCGTCATCCCATCGTTGACACTCCTCTCGTGCTGTTCCCACAGCCCCTCCTTCACTGCCCTTCCCGGCATCCAAGTCCTCGCTACAGAGTCTGATTTGGGACAAACCCAGATTAGAACCGTCTTTGATCTTCCGTTTCCTCTCCTGTCAAAGGAGGATAGCGATGCCTGCCTTGAATAATTGTTGTAAGGGATAGGTACGATGATGGATAGAAAGGACCTAACAGGGTACCTAACATAATAAGTGCTTATTAAATAGCGGCTATTCAAGGGCTGTTAGAGGTCCGTGAAACCCAGGGTGTCCGGTAGGGAGTGGGGAACTCCTGACAGGTCTTAAGTAAAGGAGCGCTTTGAAGAGACTACCAATGGCTTTCCTTGGAGGATTCTGGTCTTCAGTGTGCGATTCCGGTTTTCTTGATAGAACCATGGCCCTCACTGTAAGGTTCTTGCTTTCATGGTAGGGTGAACCAGTAAAGCCCCAATGCGCCCAATATCCATTTCTCCACTAACCGAAGCACACGAGACAGTTAGGCGCTTCTGCCACGTGACTAGTTCTACAAATGACTGTGAGTGACAATTAGTGTGTCACTTCTAGACCGCGTATTTCATTGTCAACTCGAGACCCCCCGGAGCCCCCCAGGCCCCTCAGCAGGAACTGGTGAAATTCGGAAGAGCCGAGCGCGGGTCGCTGAGTGAAGACGCAATGGATTTCAGCCTCCTGTAATCCAAGATGACCATCGACTACAAGTGAATTTTGTTTTAAGCCACTGAGATTTTCTAATCGTTCGTTACTGCAGCATAACCTAGCACACCCTGACCAGCACAGAGGGAAGGAGGCAGAGACTGAAGGCAGGGCAGTTAGGAGTCTACTGCAGGCCTCAAGTAAAGGAGCTTGAAATAAGACCTCCACACTGGAATGCGCGAGTGGGAAAGAGTTACTGCCCAGGAAGAAGAACCAGCGAGTCACAGGAAAGAGAAAGGGCGTCAGATACCACTCCAGGGACTCGGGCTTGGAAACAGGAAGGAAGGCGGTAGAAGAAAAAGGCAACCGAGAAGCAAAGCGGGGCTCAGAAGAGCCGGTTTGTTCTGAGACTCTAGTGCGAAGAGGTTCCACCCTGTAACACCACAGGAAGCCTTCCGATCCCTCTGCCCACGAAGGGGTCGTGTCCCCATGACTGCCACGCACTGTTACGGGTCCAGTGACAGCGCGGGTGTGGGATGGCTCGTACCCAGGGCCCTTCCCACCACTCACGACGGCCCAGCAGTGAGGAGGTAACCCATCCGGTCTGCCCGCCCAGAGGGGAGGTCGCTCGACGGTGCGGTTAACTTAATATCATGTAGACACGTGGATTACGTAACGTGTAAGGAAAATAAAGGGACTCCGTGTCATCTTTCTCCTTCTTACAATCTGAGAGTGTCCTAACAGAAGAGAAATTTGCATGTAGGTCACCCCAAGCTTCTTATGTAACTGAGAAACATACCACTTTGCTTCAAGAATTGATCGGCGCCCTAGATTTTCTCAACGTGTGGATCAAAGTCTCAGGAGCACAGCGCCCCACTCTCAAACCTTTCATGAGGGCTCTTTGATAGTGTAAGGTTTTATGAAATTATTTAATTTTTTTCTAGGAAAAGTACAATCGTGAAATGAAGGTTTTCTATGACCGGAAGATAATAATATGCATAACAGATAATATCGAAGTGAAGTTCCTTTCTTCCCCAGTAATATGTTTTTTTCCATTTTTCAGTTTTAAAAAATGACCATCTTTCTCTCACAACTTCAGAAGTCACAGCTATTTCACTAGTTGTATTAAAAGTGCTAGAAGATGTCAAGAAAATTGAGTGATACAATCAAACAGCCTCATCAGGCACTTAAGCCCTTTTAACAGTTACTTTTAAAATCTGCAGACCATCTAACCCGTGCCCTGAATTTTCATTTATATAAAAATACATTAATAAAGATCTACATAAGAAATTATGCTGAAAAAAACAGTTCATAATGTACCTTTCAGTTTTATAATTAGTTCTATAATCTGTAATCAGATGATTTAAATCTAATATAGCTGAATTAGAAACTAAGTAATTTCTTTTTCCAACAGGAATCATTATATCTTTGGAATTTTGCAAAGTGTTAATGAGTTTTAGAGAAATTATTGTATTTCTTATTCACTTTATCCCCAGCAGTTAGCACCATACCTGGCCTATGGCGCTTACTAACTAAACAGCTGCTGAAGGAATGTATGAATATGTAATCATGAACACCGTATGTTGCTGTGGGTAATGTGCACTTTTTTGCCCAAATTCTTAAGGGAAAAATAAGGATGTGCATTAGACATGGTTAGTACCTGAAATACCTTATATCTATTCTTGGGTTTTGTAATTATTTGTTAAATAAAATTTCTTGTACCATAATATGTCCAACGATAAATGCTAAAATTCCTTTATAATGCAAAAAACAAGGACCTAAATGTACATAAATAAATAATCGAATTTAAAAATTAAAAGGAAAAAGGTTCTTTTCCCTGAAAGCTTGAGCCAAAAACGTGGGTGCGCATGATACACGGCAAAATACGGTAAGTGATTAGCAAAAGCGCACTCCCTGGCCACGGCTCCCGCTCAGGGCGGGAGAGTGGCCCTTCCCTGTCTCAGCTGAGACCACCAACCCTTCTCTTCCTGACCGGCCGGGGGTCCTCTCTGACTGGATGGTGCCTTTGCCCTCTGGGCCCCGAGGCAGAAATGCGCCTGCCCCTGGACAGGGCATGATTGAGCGCAGAGAGTACTCATGGAAGAGTGCGAAGACCCAGGGCCCAGCTCTGCCACCCGGTCACCGAGCTTGTCCATGCGGGAACTGGACAGCGCGTGAAACCTGCTGCTGGCTGGGCCCTGTGCCCGGCCCGTCAAGAGCAGTGAAGGACTTAACTCATGAAACTCCGAAAGGGAAACGACTTGTCCCCATTCTACACGTGAAGAAAAAAACAAAACAAAACAAACACCGAGGGTCAGAAAGATGAAGGACTTGACCGAGGTCCCAAATCCAGGAGGCAGGGCTGCGAAACAGCTCCGACGCCTCAATCCATCACTAGCAGCAACTCCAATAGTACAGGTAGGAGTTCTTCAAACTCTGAAGCACCGTACGAACACAAGCGATCGTCACCACACCCCAGCATTCTCCTGTGTTTCCATCACTGTCCTCTTAGGTACCTCTTGCCCGAAGGCAGCAGTTCCACTTGATACACCAGTGGCGGCTCTGGCCAGGCCTGCTGTGTTCCGCCCCCTCGTGGTCCGTTTAGGTCAGCCGGCCTGTCTGAGTGTGTTCACACGGTTATCATTCCACAGGCACAAGCTCGCTACTCGGGAGTGATGTCTGCTCACCGTTTCATAATCCGTATAAAGGACTGCAAGCTGGTGCTCGTGGCACAGGATCCGGCCCTCAGGGGGTCAGCCCGCCCAGCGACGCGGCTTCCTAACGGCAGTTTTTTGTACACGAAAGCTAAGTGTTCTGGGGCTCCGGGGTGCGGGGCCGAGGATTCGAGAGGCTTGGCCAGCTCTCACTTGGGCTTTTCATGCCCTGGCAGGACCTCGCTCTGGGCTGGATGCCCACCATGGGCACCACCCGTGCCTTCCTGGAGGAACCTAGCGATTTGGCGAGCTGTGCCCACCTTACGTCCCCCAGGCTGGTACCTGGTGACAGCTGTGCTGAGAACCTGCCATCGGTGCCGACTGGAGGGACCGTAAGGGGTGAAAGACGGCCATGTCACTGCGCTCACAGGGGTCCAGTCCCCCCACCCCACTCTCTGCAGGGCGACCTCGGCCCCTTGGCTCACACCCCAGCTCAGCCACTTCCTTCCCTCTGCCTCGGTGTCTTTCTCTGCAAAGCCGTGATGCTGTAAAACGCACCTGGAAGGGATGCTACAGCGAATAAAAGTATATGATTCCTGGGCACCTGAACTAATATTTGGCCTGTAAAGCTGGATGAATGTTTAAGTTTTTAAAAAAATTCTAAAATTGTTTGCAAGTCAGCACTTTTTTACCTACAGGCGCCATTACCGAAGACACCTGAAAGGCTGCTCACTGAAAAGAATGTCATCGCCTTGAACTCCACCAAGGCCAAAACCAAACACCAGCTGACAATTTCGCCAGAGAAGCATGTGTAAAACGTGACGTCGCCTGTGCAAAATGTGGGTGTGAACAAGAGCGCAAGATCCGTTTTGAACAAACAGCGCGGAAGGACTTTAAAAAGCACTCTGAGCGGAAGAAAGTCGCCTTGTTTTACATCCTGAACGCGTCGCCAGCCTCCGCTCCCTCCACGAAGCACACGGACACTGCAGGCTGCCAGAGCCCCGCAGGGCTGGGGGCTGGCGAGGGGGGACCCATGCCTCGCGCATGGCCCGAGGGTGTCTGCTCCCCACAACCCCCAGTGGCTGGGCAGGTGCTCGCCAAGAGTCGGTTGTATTGTTCCAAGTTGTTTTTTAATCACGTGACCTTCCATTTTGTAAATAGACAGAATACAAATACAGTAAGAAAAAGTTGTTTCCGTAAGAACTAGGTTTATTGCTTTGAGGTAACTCAATGAAGACGATTCCTAAACGGTAATTAGCACAAATTTGAAAGACTGGAAAACAGCCGGTGGAGGGACTGAGCCAAAAGGAAAAAGGACTCGTGGACACGGACAGCACTGTGGTGATTGCAGGGTGGGGTGGGACAGCGGGGGGTGCCAGGGAAAAATACAATTAAAATAAATTAATTAATGTTTAAAGAAAGTAAAGACTGGAAAATCGAGCCACTTTCTGCACTCAGCTAGCGCCCTGCTGTTTGAGTTCACGCTCGAAGGATGTCCAAGGACTCCAGTCAGTGGGCCCATATTTTTTAAAAAAAAGCTTTGCCACTACATCCAAACACTGTCAAATAAATCTCACACTGCTACCTTCTAACTAACAATAAAACGTATTTATATTAACATACAGGGTTCCAGCAACATTTGGCCCTCAGCCTGTTCTGTAAATAAAGTTTTATTGAAACACAGTCAAGCACATTTATTTACATATTGCCTATGGCTACTTTTGCTTGACAATGGCAGGGCTGAGTAGTCACGATACAGACCCAATAAATAAAAACGAAAATAAATGAAATATTTACTATCTGGCCCTTAACAGAAAAAGTTTGCTGACCTGGCTTCTAAAGATCAATTCTGTACAAGACAGTGCTTTATGAGGTATGACTACAACTGCGTTTCTTAAAAACGGTTGGCAACTTCGCCGTAGTAAATTAATTCTTCAAGGTTATCCCTAACGATGAGAGGCAAGCCAAGTGATTAACTAAGCCCTGGACATTGTCTTACGGCACAAATTTCCCCTCAATTTCTCCTTCAAGAGCGCTTCCGGGAAGGGTTCGCTGGGGAGACCATTCCAGACGGGAAGTGTGACCCGGTACAAGGCACTCCCTCCTTTGCCTTGCTGCCCCCGCCTGTCTCCCTGCGCATCTCGGCGGCCGGGAAGACGGCGCCTCTCACAGACCCTGGAGTCTGGAGCTAACCAGGAGGAGCGAGACGGTGGCCTCAGCTTCCTTGTCACAGATTGTTTGTGTCTCCAACCATGGCACTGTCTTAGGAGCCTGGGTTGAGGGTCCATCACCTCTAAACACACAACCAAGAACAAACTCAGAAGGGAAAGAGACAGCCGATGAGCCCTGAATGGTAGATAGCTCAGTGGCCTGAGCGTGTACCTGTGAACCAAAGGGTCACTGGTTCGATCCCCAGTCAGGGCACATGCCTGAGTTGTGGGCCAGGTCCCCAGGAGGGAGCGTGTGAGAGGCAACCACACTTTGATGTTTCTCTCTCTGTGTTTCTCCTCCCTTCCCCTCTCTCCAAGAATGAATAAATAAATAAAATCTTAAAAAAAAACAGCCAATGAAAAGAGAAGTTGTACACATTCTCGACCTACCCCTGACCTACCCCTGGGTGGTGGGTCTAGGGGTCGGACCCCTAGGCCAGGGGTCAGAAGCCTTGGGTCTCAGTGCTGATTCTGCCACGAACCAGGTGCATGACCTTAGGCAAGTGACTTAGGCCGCTGTCCCTGAGGCCCCTGCTAGGGTTCTGTGATGCCAGCCTTAGGACTCTGTGCTGTTACTGCCAGTGTCGGGCACACGACAAGCACTATATAAACGCTCGGTATCATTACTGTTTTGTAAGCACACGGTGCTTGCTCTAAATGCAGATGTGGACTCATCCTCACGATCACCATCAACGATCTAAAAGCAAATTCTGAACAACAGAGCATAACCACGCACAACGAGGACTCCTCTCCACGGGCCTTCTCAATCCACACAAACGAAGGCTTTCTGTCTTCTGGCCGGTGGTGGTGGTGGTGGTTCTTAGATCTAACTCCCACGCTATCACCCTCCTCTGAAACTCTAACTAGAGAACCGGCTCGATCGATAGCCTGTATTTTGAACTGCACTGTAGATTTTTCCCCCTAAAAATCTTGATCCAGGTTGGGACTATGAACCGGAATTCAGGATTTGGAGTATCCAAATACCTTTCGTCTTCTTCCCATAATACATATAAACCCTTTCAGGGAGGAGGTTGTCTGTCAAAATGCTAAATGCCATTCAGTCTTGAGTTTCAAAAAAACTAGTCCGTTACGGGTGTAGGAGAACTGTTAGTGCCCACCATGGTCCCTCTGGCCGCAGCACCTTGGAGCTGGCCAGCCCACATCTAGCTACCTACAGATCTCGGCAACTTTTTGCCCAAGACTCTTCTCAGAAAGCACAGGAGCCCACTCTGCCCACAAGCCTGGCAGGCTGCAAGTGTGGGGAATGAGCACCCACCTTGGCAGCAGCCTTCTGCCAGCGACGGACGGGGCTGCAAAGACCCCAGCCCCCTCGCCCCCAGGTGGGGTCACTCTGAGCCACGTGTTCTGAGCCATTTTCTGGAGTTTCTCCGGTGAGTTTCCGCTCCGCCCAGCTCCGCCCACAGCGTAAGAAACTGGCCTGGTGAGAAAACCCAGGACTGCCTCCTCGGTGGGTGGGCTGCCGGTCCCACTTCCCCACTCTGCTGCCTTTCGTTTCTGTGTCGTTCTGTTTTACATGTCAAATAAACCATTTTCCATTCGAATGTGTGTCCTGTGGTCTGTTCGTGGGGAATCCAAATGAAAACAACGGGGGCAACCTAATGAATTCTTTTAAGTCTGAGTAATAAGCATTTTTAACTTTACTAATCAGAAAGGCAAGTACAAGATGCAACATTTGCTATTACAATGCAACTCACTTTCAGCTCTGCTGTATACCTACATATACATTGCAGGTGACTGTATTCCAAGAACTAAACAGACACGATTGGGGAACGGGTCAATCCATCAGTTGCTTTAACTGGGCTGCCCAGGAGCATTTATTTTTATCAGGCATATTGGTCCTTTCAATAGCAAAGATTGCAAAAACCTTTGCAAATACTCGCTTCTGGCCGCGTGACCTTCCAGGGATTGTGAAATCGATCTCTGTAAGCCGGCCAGGGTCAGCACGATACAGCTGGAGAGGAATGTGGAAGAACTTGCGGCCTGTTCTCCTCCTGACCTCGCCGTCAGCCCTCAGTACGAGACGGACCGCCTCCGTCGTCTCCTGCAGCCGGGCTCTCCATCATGTCCCCGGTGCCATTCCCACCCCTGCCCCACTCTCCCGCCTTTGGTTTTAAAGACAGGCAGGGGCAGGAGGGGAATTAAGCATGGGGCTGTTGTAACTCCTCCTCCTGCCCCCAGCTATATTTTGATGTACAAGTAAAGGCATTGCCGTTGCTTCTTAACCCCCAAGACATGATAAAACTCAGGTCTGAGGCAGCACCATGTGTTACTTTAAACGCTCCCTGTTCTCTGGGTATCAAAAACGGCATATTTCACAGTATAGACTCGATCAGACGCTCCTTAAAAACCCACCATTCCAATGGCCGTCGGCAGCACCGAGGCAGGATTTAAACTACATCCTGATGCAGACAGACTCCCTGGGCCATTTCCGTCTCCGAATCATGCCACAGCATGGGTTTTCCAAGGTCTGCCCAGTTTAAGCAAAAATGTGGACACATGGAAGTGACCCCATTTTCTGAATTGCACTGGAGGAAGGAAATGAACTTGAGAGGTGGGAGCGGGATCCAAGTATTCACATGATGTTAAGACATGTTTGTCCAAAACGAGCCCATCATTTCCCATGCCACAGCTGTCTGGGACGGGCTGGCTGCACGCAGCACACTCCCCCGGGCGGTGGCGGGGGCCCGGGAGTGAGGGCATCATAGTGCGTTCCTGGACAGAGTTACGAACCTACGAGGAGGCCTGGGCCAGACCCACCAGGAACGGGACACGAGGCGGAATGGGAGATGGGGGAAATGGCTTCTGGCAGGGAGCGTGCGGGAAGGTTTCACAGAACAGGGGGCAGTGGTCCATGCTTGGAAGGGCCAGTGCCTTCCTTTGGGCAGAGAAGCAGCGGGAAGGACGTTCCACAGGGAAAGATCAGCACGGGGCAGTTGAAGAGGAGGTCCCCGGGAAGACTGAGCTCGGTGGAACCCAGCTGTGCGCCCGCTGAGAAGACAGGGAGGCCAGCTGGGGCCGGGCTGTGGCAGAGCTCGGGCACTCAGCTGCAGCGCTTGGACGGCCGCAGAAAGCCAGAAAAGAATATCAAACGCAGAGCAACGCACCTAGAACGGCATTTGGGGAAGACTTTTCTGGCAGACTGTGGTTGACTCAAAGTGAGGAGAGAGTAGACATCATAGAAGTGGCATCTTTTACATGTATTCTTTTAATATCAGTACAAAGGGCAGGAGGACAATGGCTGATATTCTAACTGCGAACTGCCTCCTCTGAATAAGCAGCCATATCGCTGATGCCCGAAACTCTAGTCCTACTGCAGTGGCCACGCAGAGCACTCGACCGTGAGTCTTCCTTCTCGGTTGTATACAAAGCCCACAGCACATGTCGGCTGTATCTATGCAGCTCACAGCTCACTCTGGGTCTTTCATCAGTGACGCCAACTTCATGACCGATCTAGCCACCCAGCATCATCATGTAAGGGTGTAAGAACCTACAGTAACAAGTTCAGGGAATGAAATTCTTTTTTCCAATTCCATTTTCACGGGCGCCTAAGCCCAGTTCTCCATTTGTGCCCACGGCGTCGATACTTGAGGTCGCACCGGACACAGAACAACTGTCGTCCCTGCTGCTGTGTGAGCTCTCCAACCCTGAACGACCTCACGACCTTGGACTGGCTGCCTGGGCGCACTTCTCGTCATCACAGTATCTCATTTATTTATCAGGTAAAACCCCTGTGGGAGGTATTATGAGCCTTGAACTTCGGGGAAGACATCAAAGGTGTGAGGAGATTAAGAACTCTATCTGGGATCAGACAACCATAAATTTCATATTCAAACCTAGGTCCGTTTAACAGGATTCTTGTTCCAGTTCCTCCAAGCTGAAGGGGTGTGTGTTGTGTGGAAGTTGCAGCCAAAACCCATCAATTACTTTAAAACGGCTATCAAAGGAATGCTTCTTTTTTCAGCCTAACAGTTTCCTCGTTTAACTACACCAATTAGGAACTCCTAGGGCCTCACAGAGATGTTTAAGAAACTAACAGACGGCCCCAAGACTTGAATGCTGCCACATGGAACTATGCCACATGGAAGTTCTAGTACCTGTCCTTTGCCACTAAAGAAGGTGGCTAACTACAGGCAGAATGGGAAGCTTTGAGGCCAGGCTGAGTCACCGCCTGGGTGGTCCCTGAGGCCACCAAGTGGTCTTCCGTAGAGGACACCTGGGAGGACTGAAGAGCTAGCCTCCAGCTTCTAGTGCCACGTCTCAGCCACAAACGGCTCCCCAGTCATCACGAGTTTTGCAAAATGCACATCGACCCTCGAGGAATATGAGTGGGAATGGTGCCAGTGTGTCTTAAGCAGGGTCCCACGAGATGCAGGGGAGGGTGGCAAGGTCCCTCCTGAGTCCCTCCCCGGTCCCTCCCGGGTGCAGAGCCAGACTCAGCACCTTGCGGTGATCACGTGTGTACCCATCGGCTGCCGGCACACCTCTGCGCTGACCGCAAGCAACAGGGCTCGGGGCTGGATGGCCCGGGTTCACGTCCTGGCTATGCCTGTTTCCTCTTTGCTAGGTCATCTGCTCCGACTTCCTAGTGGGGCAAGGGTTACAAGGTACTGCTTCCCTGTGAGGACTGTGAGAGGGGCGGTGGTTCAACTACATCTCAGTTTATTTTCATTGGCATTGGTCCACAGCATCTCCGTCCCCGTCAAAGCAGGCTGTGGGGGCTAAAAAATAATTTTTATATTTTCAGCTGCCTCTCTCACTGAATAAATTAGTCTACCATGAATAGTCTTTTTTTTTTAAATTATGAGACACAAATAGTAAGAGCTTCCAGAAAACCCCGGGGAGGGGGGGGCGGGGAATGAGTTCTAGTTGATGTGACTTAGAAATTCACTCTGCTTAACAAGACAATCATTTTACTTTTTAAAAGGGATTAATTCTACTTTTTGTAAAATGTAAGAAATATGTAGCAACGAATACCATACATTCATGTAACCATATTCATATGTTGGGCCCCTATTGCAAATTAATCTAAATCAATTTGCTTCATTTTTAAGATCTTGTGTTAAATCACACTAGCTTCCCATAAGTAAAGGTTGATGGTTACTACCTGCTTTTCAACCAGGCTGTCCACTGCAATGAAAGCAAACTCCAGGCCAAATTCTGCCCCGCATAAAAATATCCACAGGCAAGAAGTCACAAAAGTTCTCTACTCTGCTAGCACCCCCTGTTTGTCCTTTGAGGGACTCCAAAGTGCTGCCGCAAAGCCCACCCACCTCACCTGGCCACTGTCATCCTGGGTACGCCGGTGACCCACATACAATGTCCAGCCCTGGACATGACCACGTCCCGACCTGCACATAAAAATCCCTCGCACAAGCCGGCTTTCTCCTTACCCTCCACGACACCTTGGAGGCCCGTTTTAAAGATGACAATCTGCAGGTATTAAAGGCAGAATGACTCAGGTCTTCGAGACGCCGTTGGGAAGAGAGCTGCCTAACAAGGAACATTCACGTCGGACTCAGAGGAAATGAAGAAGGCGCTGTGCGTAGAGCCACTGACAGTGGAGGAGTTTGCTCCGAGCACCTGCTGAGGCAGACATACCGACGCCCTGGTGGCAGGACCCGCGAGCGCGCCAGGAGGACCAGGCGGGCAAGCCAACTGCGTGTTAAGCGAGGGAGACACGGGCCTCAGTGCAGCGCTGGCCCAACTGCGGGGCAGCTGGACCGCTGGCCTCCTCGTGTTCTTACTTTTGGGCCCTTGTTAAAATCAAGGGGCATGTATAACCTCTCCAGCTAATCACATATTTCATAATGATGAAAACATGATTTCTAACACGAATTATGCTCACTAACAAACCCTCTAGCCTGGATTTTTGATAACATCCCTTCAGGTATTCTCCCAGCCACCTCTGAGAGTGGAATTCACTGCCAAGTTCTTCAGACAGTAACTAGCCGGCCCTGGAGTGTGGATTCCTGGCTAGCCCGCGGCTGAAGTAGGAAGTACTTGACCACGGGTACAGCGCAGTCACTGAGAGATTAGAATGGATGTGAATTCTTATGCTGGTAGCGGTATTTTGTATCCTGGATGACGCTAAGCACCCTGATGTAGAGATTAAAGTAATTCACACGGTGACTGTTTATATGAAGTATTTAAACAACAAATTACAAACAATAGAACAGGCATCTAATTCACAGCCATCATCCATTTTACTTATTTCTCTGCTCACTCTAAGAATTACGAGCAAAGGATCATGGGACCTCCTCCTAAGTGTAAGATTAGATCAATAAAATTAGCCATCTGTCCGAGGACGGCTTTAAACTCAGGTTGTCTTTAAGTATTATGTTTCCAACGGCCCAGATGTTACAGAAAAGTGCCTGCTGATGCAACTCCTTCTGCACAATGTAAACCATTCACTGGCTAATACAAACGTATTGCACCAGGAAAAATAAATAGCATTAACATTGCATTAGATCTGATTCGGGATTTGGGGTGCCCTGTCAGCAAACACGAGTGTTAAGATTCAAACTGCTCAGGATTTGCAGTCAGACGAAGGAGGGAGAATCTCTGAGTGCCTTGAAGGGAGTGGAGAAGGAAGAGACCGACCAGGAGATCAAAGCTTCGGAGGGCGTCCTTGGTCGTTCTGGTTGGCTAAGGTAATAATAATCGCTATGATTGCTGCTAGATAAAAATATCCTATCTTTGTGTAGCACTTTAGCTTTCAAAGCACTAATCTGCTTTATTTCCTTTGATTCTGAAAATAAGCTGGTGAGGTTATGTGGGGTAGGTGGGGGGCTGGGGTTTAAAGCTGAAAAAATACAAGATCATTAACAGAAAAAGAAAGAGCCTTTACTTTTCTCTGTCATGAGTGGCAGCTCACAAATTCCTCCTATTGACCATCCAGTGAGCAAACCTGGGCCATTTCTTAGCTCTCTAGCTTCGTGGAGATTTGCACCAACCCCCAGCCACACGTTACTCTGGATAATTCTCTCAAGAACAGCTGCTTCCCTACCCACCCCCACCCCTACACCCTGCAAAACTTCACCAAAGCAATTACTAGGCAAAAATCATCTGTCACCCTTGGGGTTATTGGTTCTCAAAGAAATCCATTCAAGCAAGACCACAAACTTGGCAGCCACATTTTCCAAGGCCGAAATCAAGGCATGTGGCTGACCACGGAGATTAGCCAAAGGACATACATGCATATATGCACAGCCCTTGGACAACAGATGACAATGTGGGGTGAAGGCCAGGGAAAGGGGGGCTTGGTAGAAGGGGCTTAAAAGGGGGGCTGGAAGACATCTGTAGTAGTGTCAACAATAAAAACAGTCTTTCCGATTTGTCAATTCATTTAACTGAAAAATCTTACAACTTAGTACAAATTACATCACCTGTGAGCGATCATACATTAACATGCACAGAAAAGGATAAAGGTGCACGGCATCCTAAGTACCTGCGTGTATCTCCACACCCGGAAGACAGTCTTTCCGTTACACCCGTGCATTCACGCCCGCCCCCCCTTTATATATATTGCCTTTGAGCTTCTAATCCTTTTTAATACCTTGGCACACGCACTGCCTCATTTAATCCTCCTAGCAATCTTAAACAGTGGGTTCTTTCCTTACCCTATGCTTACAGATGAGGAAACTGGGGCTTACAGAGCGAATAGAGCGTGCCCTGTGTCACCATGCAGCCAATAAAACACGGTGTCGCCACTAGAACCCAAATCTGCCGAACATCAGAGTCTGCGCTCTCGCCCAAGCCCTCCTGCGCGGCCAGGAGACACCAGGCTCAGGAGCTGGAAGAGGCGTTGCGTGGGGCGGGGCGGGGCGGGGGTGGGTCTGAGGGAAATCGGGGGAGCAGCTGGTGATACACAGTCCAGCGTGGCTTTCTGTTACCGATGCCGCAGGGTTTCCCTCCTTTGTGCAGCCGTCTCTTCGATGCATGGGTTGGGGAAGCCACGGTGAGTAAGAGGAGGGTCTGCTCCGAAGAGAGAATTTTCAGGAGCCTTCCAAAGACCACAAGTCCCAGACCCAGCCTCCGGAACTCGCGCAATGAGTCTGAGAACAGGGTTTGTCTGGTGGCGGTACTGGTATACGCTGTTGCCGCAACCGCAGGCGGCCTGGATGAACCAACCTGAGGCTGTTAGCGTCCTCCAGAGCGCCTGGGATAGAGGTTCGGAGGGCAGGAGGCGGTGGGAGGGGCCCAAACTCTAGGTTGCCAAGTCTCAAAAGTGGGCACTGTGACCCAGGTGCACCAAGTCACCTGGGGTTCGTGTTAAAAAGGCAGATGACTGGGATACCCTCCAAAACTTCTTACCCACGTGGAAATTACTTGTTTGGGTCAGAGACGTTCTCTGAGCCAGTTTTGGAAAGTGCGCCCTCTGCTGGCAGTGCTTTGATTTGACTTTCACCTGAGTCTTCCCTCGCTTGCTCCCTTCCCGCCCCACACACAGGCCTGCCCCACAGGCCTGCGCCATCCCATGAGATCAGAGGTTCTTCAAGATGGACTATCTTAAAAAAAAAAAAAAAAAAAAAAAGATTGTATTTATTTATTTTTAGAGAGAGGGGAAGGGAGGGGGAAGAGAGGGAAACATCGATCAGTTACCCTTCGCATGCCCCCTACTGGGGACCTGGCCCGCAACCCAGGCCTGTGCCCTGACAGGGAATGGTCCCTTTTGGCTTGCGGGCTGGCGTTGAGTCCATTGGGCCACACCAGCCAGGGCAAGGCAGCGCATCTTCCAGCTCATTTCATGAGGCCGAAGCCACACTCGGGGATCTTCAAAACAGAGGCCCCCCACCAGTGGAATCAGGGGCGAGTCTGGGGCCTTCCCTTACCAACTGCCATTCAGGCTCTGCAGTAGCTCCTCCCCTTTTTCCTTTTTCTGTCCCCGCAAGAGCAGGTGCACTTCCAATACCTGCATTGCGACGAGCTGCAACTGAAACAAGTGGCAGGGTCTCTGCCAGCTCGGTCAAGGCATCATGTCATTCATTTAGTCGGATGGGAGAAACTACAGTCTGGCTGCCGAGTGGGTGGGGCAGGAGAACAGAGCCTCTCCGCAGGGTGACCCGGCGGGAGCCGAGGCCCCACCCCAGCCTCAGACGTCCGAACCCCTGCCTTCCAGAAGTCCCGTTCTGAGTCGCAGGACCACACTGGAGCTCTAGTCACCCACAAACAGATGGACAACTACTCCCCAAAGAACACGAAGGTTCAGGAAGGCCAGGATCAGGGTAAGAGACAAAGACACAAAACACCGCTCAGTTCTTCCCTGGCCAAGTCACCCTTCCGTGAGAAAGAATTCTGAGAAACAAGGACTGCCTCACGTTTTACCACGTCTACCCCTGACCTGGACCTCTCTGTCCCTTTACCTCATAGAGAACCAAACGAGAGAAGGCGGGGGAAAGAGAGAGAGGGGACAGGCTTCTCTGTAGGGAATAGATATGACAAAGGGTAGGAGGGCTGATGAAATGAGAGTAGAAGGAAGGGATTTCCGCCAGAAGTGACCTAGCAGCGCGGTGCTGGGGAGGTATGCACAGGTCTGCCTCGGAAACTTGCAGGTTTGGTTCCAGATCACCGCAGTAAAGCAAATGCCACCATACAGTGAACCAGAGGAATTTCTTGGTTTCCCGATGCCTATTGAAGTTACGGTTACACTGGGGAGTCCCTTGGGTGTGTGGTAGCATTATATCTTAAAAAAAACAACATACAGACCTTAATTTGTAAAAGTTGGTAAAAATGCTAACCATCACCTGAGTTTTCAGTTCGTTGAAATCTTTTTGCCTGGGGAGGCTGTTGCCTTTAATTTGTAAAGGAAAAAAAAACTACACACACACATGTACATATATATTTGAGATATAGATATATCTCAAATATAACTGTGCAGTGAAACAAAACAAGGTACGCTCTTTCTGTGTGTGTACGTCTGGTGGCCTTTGCGGGCTCCAGTTTTCCCCAAGAAGCAAGACAACGAGATCGCCCTTGTGGTGGAGTATGGTTGGTTGGAAAGGGAGAAGGAAGGACATCCAGAGAGATGACAACCCCCCCCCACCAGACCCCATGCTTTGGGAAGGGGCCTTGGAGGAGAGCTGTAAGTGAGGGGAGAACCAGTATCTCGTGAATACCAGGATATTCAGGGTGGTGTGAGGGAAGTACGACAGGATGACCCCTGACCCCTGACCCTGTGGACACCCAGCCTCACACCAGCAGCAGCACATGCACCCATCCCCATCATCAACCCACACGGTCCATTACGCAGGAGCTAACCCTGCCCTTCCAGGCTCTGGTTTTTTTCTCCGAGTTTCCCGGGATCGTCCCGTGTGTCCAATTTGACAGGCAGAGGAATGCGGAGGAAGTGGAAGGGAAAGATCGGAAACCCGCACCTCCCTGAGGGGGACTGGGAAGTCCAGTCCTCCGGGGAAAACCCTGACTTCTGAAGCCCATCCTGACCTTGTCCCACGGACCTGGACCTCAAGGCAAACTGGACAGGAGGAAGAGGGAGGAGGGCGGGGCCCTCGGGCAGCCCTCCAGCCCAGAGACTTCGCTCTCGCCCAGAGTTAGCAACCTGATCTGCCCTGGGGAGCCGGTGGGGCTTGGTGCACACCCACACACCTGGATTTCCCTTTCCCTCTTCCCGCCTCAAGTCAGAAGACTCCCCCGCACTTCTCCTTCTCCGTGAGACTCCAGGTAAGGGAGAGGTGCCAGAGACCACTCAAGAGGGTCTGGTGCAAGTTCAAGTTCAGCTTCTATTGTTAACTTGGGTTAAGTCCCTAAGTCCCTTAGCCACTCTCTGCCCAGCTGTAAAATGAGGGCTTTTCACTTCCTGCAGTTTGAAATGGAGTGCAGACCGTCCCCCGAAAATGAAGACCTAGGGAACCAAAGGTGGTGCCCTGCCGGTCTCAGAGGCCCCCTTCCACTGCCAGGCACCCCAGGGGGCCTCAGTTCCTCCCAGGCCTTAGCCCCCAGGAGCTCAACAAGACAAAGTAAGTGCTGTCTCACCCTGCAAGGTGACACCCCTGGTTCTTGTGGATGAGGTCAGCAGACAGTAGCTTCCAGAGCTCCCCGTTGGTATCATTCACATCCTGCTCCGTCTAGAAGCCTGGGTACAATCCCATGTACAAACGTTTAACAGCATTTAACAGGACCCCCCCCAGAGCAGTGGGGTAACCCCCTCTGCCTGGCTCTGTCCTGTGAGCTCCCTTGTCCAGCCAGGAGACAAATGTCCTCCAGGGCAGGCTGCATGCCTCTGCCCATACCTGCTGAGAACTCTGTTTCTGGTCCTGAATACAAGAGCCTGAATTCCATCCCCCCACTTACTAGTTGTGTGGCCTTGGGCGAGATATTTAATCTCTCTAAGCCACAATGTCATCTTCAGAGACGGGTAACAGTGGTGCCCACCTCACAGAGCTGTGGGTTGATCAGATACATCACTATGTGTCAAGTTCTTAGAACAGCGTAGCAAGCACTTAATTAGCGTTAGTTATCATTATCTAATTTGACTTAACTTGAAAACTGTCACTTCTTGTGAGTCTCAGACAATGCAGAGGTTTCCTTATGAATGCTCAATGACAGAAGGTGAGCTACCTTGGGGTGGAGGGAAGGCGCCCCATGTCGGACCCAAATTAGACTCTTAACTCAAGCTGCGTCTTGGTTTTTGGTACCAGAGGTGGGTGGGATGGGGAATTTTCAGATTGATTCTGAATCCAAGACTTCTCCAACAAAGCTGGACTTATCAGAAAGTGGCTTTAGCAGTGCGGGAAGACAGACAGGGTCACCCAATAACAGAGGGCTGTTAGCCCGTCTACACAGTGACCACACTACAAACGGATCACAGACCAGTTTCTACTGAGGAAACGAAGCTACAGAGAATCCCCCGTACGGATGCTCACAGGAGCTGCTGGTGTCTGGGGAAGATTATACATTAGCTGGTGGCTGTTCACATCAGAGCCAAGCGGGGCCCATTCAGTGTTTAATCTGGACCAATTTTCCGGATCAAAACCTAGTCTTTCCAAGGATGTAAATAAGCCCAGGAGGAAATTTCTTCCCCTCTGAAGTTTATAGAGTAGTTGTCATTTTAATCTGAGTAGCTCTCCAACCTGAAAGCCAGTGTCTGGTTAAAATTATCAAGTAATGAAAAATTTGTCCAGGCTAAACATAGTCCAAACACTCCTTCTGCCTCAAATTCGGTGTATTTAATATGCTAATGTGTTTAACCGGTGGAGTCTCCACGGTCCAAACCCCATCTACGCTTCGAATAAAACCAAAGAGGCCGTGATGGCAGGCCCATTCGCGGCATGGAGATCAGAATGAGACTGTGCGTGAAGCAGGTAGAAAATATTTCTAAGAGAGGAACTGCAAAAAAGAAGAAAGGAAATATGGCAAATTATATGAGCAGTTTTATACAGCAGGCTTTTGTAAAATGCTTTGCAAAAAAAATCTGCTTGAATGATTGAAATCTATCCTCAAGAACACTGCACACACTGTTCGTGTGTAAGACCCACAGAGAGAACTGTGCGCCGTTCAAAACTGCGACCAGACGGCTTTACGTGAAGAGACCCGTGGAGTGCAATTGATCACGACAGGGTTATCTCAACGAGGAAAGTCAGAAAGAAGCCCTTCATGGAAATCCTGGTAGAGCTGCGCCTGTGTGCGTATAAGAAACCGATGTAATATTGGACTGCTGCTATTATCTTCAAAATGAATTGAACAGTGGAAACAGAAAAACAGAACAGCTCATAATTCAAGCATGCCGCAGGTTACGATAACGTCAAGGCAGGTAGCAGGGCCAGGTGATGGTAGACGGAGCTGAAGGTAACAAGTCACCTTTCCAAATGGAGGGATCCTTGAACAGCACACATACTTAAGCAGCCATATGGAATCTGCCAAAACGATTTTCTTTGCCCTCTGATAAATGTCCCCTGCTTTGTCTCTTTCTTATGAAAAAAACAAACAAACATTATTTGTGAAGACAAATGGCACTTTCTGCAAAGTTTTGCAGACTGCATTCAAATAAGAGTACATTGTCTTCCATTGTTCATAAGATATAATTAATCCCATAAGACAACCTTGCTTACAAAGTAAACTAAGAAAAAACAGATTTTTCAGAATTCTAAATATAGTGTCAGCAAAGAATAAAAATCGTTACACGGGAAACAATGGTTAGAACTTTATTGCTTAGAATGTTCTACTTTGAATAATCTCACAACGCAAGCCAAATCAAAGTCAACCCAAGCGCAGGAGGACTTTTTACCAGGTGTAACTAGAGGAAATGCAAGTTACCGTATTTCAAGGTCTCTCCGATTCTTTCTAATAGCCTCCAACCCATACATTTTTTTGTTTAAATCTCAGAGCAGAGACAGGAGTTGAAAACCAGATCAAATTAACCCACTGGGTCCCGCCTCCTGAGCAAGTGGCCCCGGAGTGAGAGCCAACGCTCCCGTCGCAGGCACAGCGCTGCGGAGCGCCGGGGCAGGGCCCGAGGTGGGCAGAGGGGACTGCCGGCGAGCCTTCAGACACTTCACAGGAAATGGCTGGGCTCTGGACAATGTGAATTCAGCAAGATGTTTGGAGACGCAGGAGGAGCTGTTCGCCTGCAGAGTTGCAATCCTCTGTAATTGAGACAGCATGATCTCTAGCCCAGCTCTCAGCTCTCTGCGATCAAATGCAGAGAGCCTTCCACCTCTCCTGTGTCTGTGTAATAGATCATCTTTTAACAAACATCCCTGGAACCGCCTGGTCTGGGCACTGGGGGAGGTGGGGGGTGGGGGCGCAGGATAGGGGGCGTCTTTTTTCTCAGCCCTGGACAGAGATGAACCCAGTCAAACCGACGCCGGTGGAGGTGGTGCGGAGACCGCTTTTCGTCCTCACCGGTGACCGGGACCAGGACCCGGGCGTTCCGGGCGTGGTGCCCCCCCCTCCACCCCGGACACGCTGAGCGTGTTACCTGGTTTTCGGAGAGCCTCTCCAAGCGACACAAAGCCGGGTCTGAGGCTGGAAGCCAGGAGCAAGAGCCGGAACAAGATGCTTTGGATTAAATCCATCTCACCGCGGGCGCCTGCAAAGTTTCACCAAGTCCTGGGCGCACAGAGAAAGGGCGTCTCCTGGGGGACGTGCAGGACGCCGCCCCGCGGATTCCCGGGCCGGGGTGAGGGGCGGGGGGTGCTGAGAAAGCTGGACCAGCACCCACCGAGGAGTCCAAGGAGACAGGACAGGTCGGCGTGCGGTAGCGAAGCCGGCTGCCAGCGGCAGTGCTTTTAGGGGGGGCGGGGGCGGCGAAGGAGGCCGACGGGGAGGGACCCGCTGGCCGCGGAGGGAGGGAGGGAGGCTGGACCCGCCCGGGGATGGAATTACAATCCGGTGGAAGTGAGAGGGGCAGGCCCTGAGACAATTTACTCTTCGCCTATCTCTGGGGCGGACAGCGCCCCCATCACTCCGTCCAACCGCCCCCTGGTTCAACCCTTCCCGGCCGGTGACCTAGATTGGGGGGCTGGAGGGGCAACTTCGACCCCTAGAGACACAGAGTAGGAGTTCGGTGACGGCTAATCCAAGACCCTCGGCCGTGGTCCTGACCCCGAAATATTGCGGCGCCTGCCCCCTCCCTGGCTGCACCCCACTCCTGCCGCTTCGCCCTAGGTGGCTGCCACCCAGCCTGGCGCTTCCCCCCGCAGCTCCAGAGGTACTAGCTCTGGTCGGCGCGGCGCACTTCGGGGGATGGGAAGGGGGAGGAGGGGGCGGTGATTTCAAGTGCTAGGGAGGGAGAGGAAGAGGGGCGGGGCCCGCGGGGTCTGGGCGCTAAGAAGATAAACGGGATTTAAGACGCGCAGATGGAGAGCTGATGTCGCACAGCTCCGACGGAGACGCTGAGTAGAGATTACGGCCCGGAGCGGGGGAGCGGGGTCCCCTTGCGGCAGAGGAAGGCAATTTGAGACCCTCTAGGGGCGGAGATGAAACTCCAGGTCCAGCCTGGCGTCCAGGAGCAGGACGCGAGCTTGAGCCCCTGGAGGACAGAGACAGGCCCGACTGGGGCTCGGGGCCGGCGAGGGGTCCTGGTCACTCCGGCATGTGCTTCCCGAACACTAAATAAAATGTGCCGCTGTCCGGGAGACCCCAGGACGTAAGTCGCGTTGCACACTGGCGTGCTGAGCTCCAAGCCAGGGAGAAGAGAAAGCAGATACAGTAAATAAACCAAGAAGGAAACTCAGCCTCACCAGATCCCGGGGGAAGACCAAAGGCCCTAGGAAGTGCCCCGCAGAGGGAGGCAGAGGTCGCCGCCTGGCAGACGGCGCTCTGGCCCGCCCCAACTCGCAGCGCGGCTGAGACTCCCCGGGAATCCCGCCCGTCCTTGTTAACCGCGATTTGGGAGAACCAGAGGGAATAAATGTTGACTGACATATCTCCCCCCAGTGAAATGCCCCTCCTGGAGAAAGGGCTTGTCATGAGCCCGATCTTGTTTGTTAGATACGTTCCCTTCCCTTCCTGCCCAAGGCTGCAACTGTCCATAAATTGAAAGCCCACTCCAACTTGAGCCTTTGGAAGTCCTAGCCGTGACACCAGAGCTTGTCCTCTTACGCGGATCTGGAGCAGAAAAGGCGAGGCAGGCTGCTTTCCACGCCCTCAGAGAGAAGGAAGGCCCGTCTGGAAGCCAGGCACTGCGCCCCGCCCCCCCCCCCCCGCGCTCCACCCGCCCCCCGCGCTCCACCCGCGGCTGCCCTGTCGAAGGCCCCAGAATCACAGCCCCTGAGGACCGTCAGAGCCCCCGGAAGGCATCGGCACCCTTGGCAAGTCATGCGCCTGGGCTTGAACTCCACCCAGAAGTTGTCGGGAGCCCTTTCCACACAAAAGGGTTGCTTACATCAGACCTACTGCCCCACCCACCCACAGCCCAGCAAGCGATGCCATGAAGATACCTCCCATGTTGGTTCTGCTCTTTCCCACATAAAAAAGGATTCTCCCTGATGTGGAAACTGGGAGTAATATTAACCGTTAATATTTATATAGCACCTATGAGGTACCAGACACTCCGTGAAGTGCGCAGTAATCCCACTAATAGCCATCCCAGGCAGGTGTTGTTATTAGTATCGTCCCCATTTGACAGATGAAGAAACTGAAGCACTGAAAGGCTTAAAAAAAAAAAAAAACAAAAAACAAAAACTTGCTCAAAGTCAGTCAGGCAGCTCCCACGAGGCAGACTTGCGATTGAGTCCAAGTGGTCTGGCCCCCCGACCAGGCTCCAAGGACACAGGTGGAGAGCAGACCGGGTGGCGTGCTGCGAGACAGGACCTGTGGGTGCTTTGTCTCGGGCCCTGCTTGTAGTTTGTCTCGGTAAAATATGGGGGCTGGATGAAATCATCGCTGAATTCCAGACTTTGCTTTTTTTTTATTAAGTGATAAAATACCATCATCTCCTGCAAGCCATCTTTGCTCTGAATATGCTTTGTAAAAGACCTGTGCAAGTTGTCCGTGGCAAGTTTTGCAAGCCTGAGTTTTGCGGCCTTCTCGCTGAGAGCGGCATCTTGGGCCCACACCACCGCCTCACACTTGGCCCTGGGCCTCCCTTGCAGCTTCCACAGATGGCCATCGGTGATGGGAAAGCTGGCTCAGCTCCTCCAGAGGTCCCCCCGCCCCTCAATTCTTCCTTGCAGAATTACCTCTGATGACAGTGTTATGTTTCGCTTTTCAGTGCCTCCAAAAGCTCTGGAGCTTCAGACCACTGAGTTAAGACCTTGCTTCTTGAGAGCTGCCTGTTACAACCCAGGGCGCACATTGGACAGACCCTCTCCTTTGCTAGTCAGATCGAATCGCATCAAGGGTCCCGCTTCCTTCGGTTGGGCAACTGGTTTATGGCTCTCGTAAATCTGGTAAAGACAAACACAGCCCTTGCCTTTCCCTCACTTCTCGCCTTGTGAGGGGAGGAGGAGGGCTGAGGAGGGCAAAGAGGCTTTGAATGTTTCATTTTTAAAAATCTGTTCCAATTCACTGGAGGTCTAAACTCAATTAATAAGGTCGCCAGCAGGAGAGTGACCTGCCCGCTTGGCTCAATATCATGGAAGAAGACTCTGACCTTTGCTCCACGGAATGGATTTGGAGGCCGTTAGCAGAAAGGAAAGGCAAAGTTGCCAATTGTAGAATGTTTAGAAAGTCCCTGAGTGAGAGCGAGAAAAAGGCAGCAGCAAAGAAATTAGCTTTAGATTTGACTTATTTTTGACTAGGTTATACGTGCATGTAAAATCCAAAATGCACATCAGGCAGCGCGTACAGTGAAAATTAATTTTCCTTTCACCCCTTTCTCTCTCGGAAGCAACTGCCGTTACCGTTTTCTTGTGTATCTTTCTAGACATATTCTAGGAACAAACAAATGTCTACACATAGGTTGAAGACAAATACAAACGCTGTGTTCGCACGTTTTAACCTGAAGGTCCTTCCAAATCAGCAAATGCAGATCCGCCTCCCTCTTCCGAAATGGTGCGTAGTATTCCGTTGTGCAATGCACCGCAATCCGTTCTCTCTTCCGTTGTCTTCAGTCTGACTGTTGCAGACAACACTGCAGTGAACGGTCTCGAGTGTGTGACTTTGTCACGTTATAATAGAACGTGGGTACCTTTCTAGACTAGCCGTCGCTCAGCCACAGGCCGAGTGCCTTTTCATTCGGATAATTTGGCCAGATCTCCTCCCCAGGAGATTGTCTGAACTTACACTCCCCCAAGGAATATTTGGGCGTGACCCTTCGCGCACACTCTCTCTCACCAGCACACTGTCCTATCAAACTGGAACGATGCACTATATACATGTGGATCCCGTGTTTTAGTCAATATACAGCATACAAAGAAAAGCACGCGGGGGCAGTGAGTGCGCCGACTAACGCACCACAGCGAAGCGGGCGGACTTGCACCGCTGCCCCCAGACCGAGACGCCCCCAGACCGAGACCTGGGACACGACCAGCACCCCCGTCGTTCCCCTCAGGCCTCCTCCCTGGATGTATATGTTTCTGATGAAGGACACAGACAGTTCAAGCTTCCCATTCACTTTCAATTAAGATACACGAATATACACAGGTCAACGAAAGATGTGAGCACTCCCCACCCCGCAAATATGTAAGCATGCCCCATCCCCCAGCATTCACTGCGATCTGATCCCACTGTGTATAAGGCTCTGTCTGATAACAGACTGCCCTCCAGAAAGACTGAACAAGTGTCCTCTGCGCTCGAGGGGACTGCCGTTTTGTGGAAGGAAGACAGTCTCGAGGCCACCTGCTCCACAGAGCGGGACGAGAGGAAGACCCTGTATTTCAAATGACAACCAACGTAATAATGCACTAAAAATACAGCCACCAACCTCACAAATGTCTGAATTATGCTCATATCCATAGCAGGATTCACCAGGGGCAGAACTGGAGTTTCCGGGGTAGATGACCTGGCTTTCCCAAATCTGGCCTTCCTTCTGCACACATTCCCAGTGGCATTGATTAAAAATGACCAGGGAATTAGAGTGAACTTGGGCAACTTGCTGAGCCTCCAGCCTTTCATTTTAATGTAAACTTTTTAATGAACAAAAGTGCATAACCCTAAGTGTATACTTCCGTGGGTTGTCACAAAGGGGGTAACCCCATGGGAGAAGCCCCCAGACCATAAAACACAGGGTCCAGCAGAAGCGAGGCCTGCTTGGGTGCCATTAGTGGGGTGCGTGAATGTCTCACATGAGATGGACAGCAATTTGAACGTTTCACCTAAAATGTCATACGGTGTGCTTGAGTGTGGTAGTGTTACGTTACAGAGTTACATGCTTATGATTTCATAATAAAAGATTTTGTAATAAAAAAAGGAGGCGTTATTTGTGCCAGACCCTGTAGAAAATGCCAGGCCCTAAAAGTCTTTTCATTTCTCCCTCCAATTATAACCTCCCCCACAACCAAATGAGAAAGCGCTTCCTGAATTTCTAACATCTACCTTAGTATTGCCTGGCTTTGAACTTTATGTAAATCGAGTACAGTAGGTTAATTCGGTAATGTAATCATTTATGTCTAGCCTCTTGTGCACAATGTAATATTTGAGATTGTCATGCAAGTTGTGTGGTTATTTTTCCTTGCTGTGTAGAATTTTGTTATGTACATAATTTCAATTTGTTTACATTCGAAATTATGTCCTGCTGATGGACATTTGAATGTTTTCTAGTTTGGAGCTACACCCAAAAACGTCTGTGTGATCATTCTGGTATGTGTCTTAGCTAAACACAAACACACGTTTCTGCTGTGACATCTGTGAGCAGAATACGGTTTTCCAAAGTGGCTACACCAATGCACACTCCCACTGGCGGCACACGAAAGTTCCAGTCCTTCCACAATCTCACCAACACTGACATTGCCTGTCCTTTGCATTTCAGTCACTTTGGTGAGTGTATAGTAATACCACGGAGTTTTAATTTGTGTTCCTTTGATAACCAATAAAGTCAAGTACTTTTTCACTTGTTTATGGGCTATTATAGATCTTACTTTGTGAGGTGCCTGTTCATCTTTTGCCCATTTTCCAGTTGGATTATCTTCCTATTTCTTATTGGTTTGTGGACATTCTTTATATATTCTAGATACAAGGGATAAGAGTATTTTTGTTGGTGGTGGATTTTTATATTAAAATATTTTTCCTGTTCTATCTTGTCTTTTAACTTTTTGATGATGGCTTTTATTGAATAAATGCCCTGGTTTTAATGTAATATACTCGACCTTTTCTGTTTTCATTAACATCTAGCACTTTTTACATCTTGTTTAAAAAACCTGAATTACCCCAAGGCCACAAAGGTATCAGTCCATGTCTTTTTTTAAAAGAGTTACTTCTCACCTTCCGTTTCTAGATCAGCAGTAGATTTCTGTACATGACGAAGGGTACCCCCAGCCTCTCTGCCAGGACACTCCCTCCAGCTTTAGGTATGGGCAGCGGCACCCCCATGGGGACGAGATGTGACTCCCAGGGTGTGGCTTCTGGACCGCATCTCTTCCTCCGCAAGCACCAGCCAAGCGGACGTCCAAGGCTGAAGCCACGCCTCCACCCCTCACCTGCTGTGAGCTGTGCAGACAGCCACCATGAGTTCCGTGCTTTGGAGCAGAAACCAAGCCCATCTGCTCCACAATCTCTCCCTTACTGGTCTCTCTTCATTTTCTTGAAATTTCCAAGATTTAAAACACTGCCGTGAGTTAAAAGTACGTCTTGTTTAGGACTTAGGCCCCTTCTACTCCAAAAAAGCACCGGAGAGAGATGGAAGAGGGGTGTTTTAAGAACTTTTGTCTAGGTGATCCCTCCTGAAACGCATGTATTCTTCCTGAAAAGGAAGAAAGGCCTCATTAATAATGCTATGATTTTAAACACAGAGGTCAAGACTAAGTTATGAGCAAGTTTTAGCTGTCACCTAGGATATCAGCCCCAAGGTCCGCTGCAGGTAGAGCACATGAGTTTGACCGGGACGGGGGAGGGGACGCTGCAGTGTGTGAGGACTAGGATGGGGGAGGTGGGTTGTTGGCAAGAGCAACACCCTGGAAGCAATCATCATATCCGTCACTGGGGAGAAACTGGTAAAACGCACCCTGGGGTGGGGCGGGGCATGGCACAGCTGGCTAAAAATCATGGGCCTCGGGCTTCTTCGGGTGCTGAGACGCAACAAAGTGGACAAAGCGAGACACAGGAACGATCGCAGGTGTTAACTGAGCGTGGGAAGGGTGTTGGGGGGCCTGGGATAAATGGGGGGAAATAGCATTGTGTCCTCTTTTATTGCTTCTATTTTAATCATAGGAATGTCTTTATTTGGGTGAAAAAGTATGAATGCACTTTGAAAGAATAGGGTAGACTAGGTGGAGTGATGGGGGTTGGGCAATGGTGGGGACTGAGGAGCCCAGAGAAGAGATTCGGGTCCCTCACATCTTAGCAGAAGAGCGTGAAGAGTCCGCCCAAGGGGAGGAGGCATGAAAGGCAGGCCTCACTGAGGAGGTGATTCCGTCCGGTGCTGCCAGAGTTAATGCGCGAGAAAGTGAGCGAGAGGCTGCCATCTTCCTGAAAATGCAGGTGACCCGGCCGCCACGTGTGAGAGATGTTGGAAACCTCCCAGCGTGCGTAACGTCCAGCCGACCCAGGACCGCACAGCACACAACAAAATACCGGACCCCACAGAGGCCGCCCGAAACCTTCCCAACAGCATGCATTCGGGGAGCCAGCGCTCAGCTTCAAGATGCAAGGCTTGCGTGTGAACCACATGATGTCAGGACAGTCTCGGCGGACCGGAGGTCAAGGGGCCTGCACCCTGGCTGCAGCCCTGTCACGAACGGCCAGTGGGACTTCGGTGATGCAATTGGCCTCTGCAAACCTTACTTTTCTCTTCTCCCAAATAAGGGTGTTGGATAAGATGATGTCTCCGTGTGTCCTCGGGTCGCAATCTCAGCTTCCCCGGAAGAGCCTCCGTACTTTTCCCAGGATAGACAAATGTCACCACTTAAAAACAAGAAGGAGTCATGCAAAAGGTTTATTCTCAGACAAAAATCTTTGAAGTTGGAAAGCAACAGACGCTTGTAAAAATTTTTTAAAAACAGTAAAAATGCAACATTGAACACACGCAAACCCTGCGGAACAAAAGCAGCCTCTGCGGAGCTGCCGGAAGAGGACTCCTGGCTCCGGGTCAGCCCAGGCGGAGGGAATGGGAGGTGCGGGGGGGGGGGGGGGGGGGCGGGGGGGCGGGGCAGGCGACGGGAGGCGGGGACGCGGCAGAGCGGGCTCGCTTTGTGGGTCCTTTAGCGACTGCAGATGGACGCGGATTCTCTGACGCCAAAAGAAAAATCTGTGGAAAGAAGCCAAGGGCCACATTTCCCATCGGAGTTTGGTCATATTTTCATCTGTGTGGTTTTTAAGGGAGGAAGCGAGAAGGGGAGAGGGCTGGAGGATCTGCAGGTGTGGACCGGTGGGTGAGTGCTGCCAAGCAGGTGTCAAAGAGGTAGGAGGTAGTTGGTGAGCAGTGGGTTGGTTTGGACTGCCGACAAAAGAATGGCATGCCTAAGAAAAAGTCTTATGGGCATTTATTTGAGCCAAAAGGACAATTGCCGGGGAGCAGAGTCTCAAAGGACTAAGAAAATGCTCCAAAGAATGGCAGTTTTGCAGCTTATTTTTTACATTAAAATCAAGGAGGGCTACGGGAAACCCACTGGTGGTAGATTAAGGGGACAGGAGAAAGTAAAGAGGGGAAATCTGTGGGATTAGATAAAAAACAAAACAAAAAGATACACACTTCTTTTACATTGGGGCAGGATAGTTAATATTTACGGCACACGCAGGCGGATTCAGGGAACAAGATAAGAACGAGGGAGGACCCTGCAGGGTTCTGAAAAAGGAGATTGCTTTGACATTCCAAAAGCCTGTTATCCTAGATGCAAGAAGACAGGCCTAGGACGTGCCTACCCACCACGATCTGCTTCTCCTTAGGGACTTTAACGCTCAGACCATCCTGTGCGGTTGCATCCAGTCTCAGTTTACAGGGCCCGCCACCCAGGCCTCCCCTAAGACGTCGGGGTTAGTGTGTGGCCTTCTCTGCCCACAACACCCAGCCCTAGAGAAGCAAGGGTGTGAGGGGAAAGGTGTGAGCGAGAGAAGTTGTGCGGGTGTCATCGGGGTGGCAGCGCCGCCGGGAGGAAGAGGGACAGAAGAGCTTCGAAGGAAATCCACCATCTGAAGAGTAGGAGGGATGACTTAGATTCACGCTTTCAAGTTCATCGACAGTACGAAGACAGGCTGTGGAGGACACGCGAGAAACTAGCGCCGGTGCCCTCCCTGTCCAATGGGATGGTGCACCGATTTAGAAGGCCGTGCCTACCGGCTGGGAGAGCCCCGGGCACTGTGCACACCGTGCACTTGGCCTTCACTGAAGGCTGGCTCTGGTTCGTGCCATCACTCTCACATTTATCACAGAGGCAGGCTACGTCCTCCCCAGAGAGCAAGTCCGGAAGCACTCGTGGGTTATTTCCAGGATGGCACGGTAGACTTGGGGACAATCTAGACACTTTCAACAAGAGCTGGAACTCATGGAAAGTCAAGGCTTGTGCTTTGGGAGAATGAAAGACCTCTGAAATAGATAACGAGTGCTCAGACAGGGACTGTCCTGGGAGGGGACATGGCTGCGCCGTCAGAGTAAGTGGGCACAAACGGTGGGCCTGCAGCGGTGGGACCTCAGACAGTCCTCGCGGCGGCTGGGACCGTCAGCCCACTCATGTTTTCCTTCGGCGTGGGTGCCTCTGAACCGGTCCACTATGCATAGTTTCCACGTTCCGTCTCCTCCTTTGTCCCCGGGTGAGTCACCTCGCGTCCCCGGCATCAGTTTCACGGGCTGAGCTGCAGGAGGCAGACGGTCCTTCCCAGCCTGGGCATTCCTGCATCTGGGCTGGGGCACGGCAGCCTCGGGCACTTCCTCCTCAGTCCTGTCCAGACCCAGCGACTTCCCCCAGAAAAACGAGACTGTGGCTCTGGTCTGAGCTGGAGGAACAGACCAAAGTGCTGGCTGAGTTCAGAGGATGGGAAAACCCAACAAGCGGACACAGATGTTGGCTGGCACGTAGGAGGCAGTCCTGAAAGCATTCATCTGGTGAGCAGAGACGGGTGGTTTTCATCACCCTTTGGTCCCGGGCTTTACTGTCATCATGAGTTTAGTTGGAAAAAACAACACACAGTTCAAGCCACCCACTCTCACTGGGGTGAAAAGCTGACCGCGTTGATGTAGCGAGTTTACATTGGATGCATTAGTGTGCGTGTGTCTCTGTGTGTGTGTGTGTGTGTGTGTGTGCGCCCCTCCATGTATCCCCACCCCTGCCTGCGCACACCTGGGCTTCCCAAACAGCAGAGAACGATGTGCAGGGAGGGCAGGACAAAGCAGCAACCCAGAAGTCAAGAAAATAAACTGGGAGTGGAGAAAGGCACAGAGCGGGAGAGAGCGAGACCAGGAGGAACGCTCCCACCCCCGTTCCGAAGCGTGCGCGGGGCCAGCTCACGGGCGTGACAGCACCGTTCCCGTCCCGACTCTTCGGCGTTGCGGTCACGCGTCAAGCAGACGAACAAAGCTGCCAGTTCAAAAGCCTGGCTCTCAAGAAACCAGCATTCACGTAAAAGGGTCACTGGGGAGATGATTTTTTTAAATGATTTTTTAAAAATTTGAGGAAAGTAGCCCTGGCTGGCGTAGCTCAGTGGATTGAGCTTGGGCTGTGAACCAAAGGGTCGCGGTTCGATTCCCAGTCAGGGCACATGCCTGGGTTGCAGGCCAGGTCCCCAGGGGGGGCCATGTGAGAGGCAACCACACATGGATGTTTCTCTCCCTCTCTTTCTCCCTCCCTTCCCCTCTCTCTAAAAATAAATAAAATATTTTAAAAAAAAATTTGAGGAAAGTAGCCACTTTAGGGAGACTTTTCCAGAGGTTTTCACTGACAGTGGAATAGACACTGAAGTTAAAGCTTTGATTGTAATGTATATGTATTCAAATATAAATACAAAGCATTATTGAAATAAAAATGTAGGCCAGTAAAGAAACTGGAATATACGTGTACCCCAATTGAGATTTCATTTTAAAGAAATGAAATACATATATTAGTGGAAGAAAACAATTATACTTAGAAAAAAATTATTATTCTTAAAATAGTCTCTATCTTCCTTTCTCATGTTTTCTTAGCCATGAAAGAAAGCCAAACTGCATGTTTCACAATGGAGACCAGAAATAATCCAAAGTTCTCTGTAGCTTTCCAGGCACCCAAACCCACCCTCTCTTCCCACAGTACACGCCTGGTCTAAAGAGTAAACTCCGATAGCAAGTTATCGCTGAGATCCCCCATCGGGATGTTTAAGGAACTGAGGGTCAACCTTTTATTTAAATCCTCAGGGCGTCTGTCTGTGTCTGCGCACTGTGCCCGATTCGTGCTTAAACGCACACTCGATGCGTTTACCCCCACTGGAAGGGCGAGGCGAGCTGGGAAGGGCGGGAGAGGAACGTGTGACCGTCCTTCACCCCCAAACATCAAGTTAATTAGACCAGTGTGTAGTTCGAGAAACAAATATGTACAAAGGAGAGTCTGTAAGCTGTACATTTTCTAAATTTTATTTTCGTGTGAAGGATACTCATTGGAATCTAAAGTTAGAGCTTTTTAATTTATATATTAATAAAGGATTTGGTTTGTGTTATATTTCATTAACAGTAAATTAATGTGACTAAGAGTAGTAATTAGATTTTCCCTTTCAAAATAACACTCTCTCCCTTCTCCCCCAAACTTCTACTCGATCATATAGTTAGTATGTTCAGAATTACTGTTAACCTTAAATATTCCTAAACAATTCTAATGCAGCACTATCTAAGTAAAACCAGATAGTTCAAAAGCTAATAAAACATCAACAAAATTATTTCCCCCTAAATTTCTGCAACAGAAAAAAACCCCCGCAGATTTTAGCTTCTGAAATAGACATGCCACATACACAGGGCTTACTACGGAAGAGGATTACTGAGTGGAGAAAGACAGCCATCTGCCTTTGGGGCCAGCGACAGTATGCACTAGCAAAGCTCCTCGTAGACCGAGCACGAGGCTGGGGACCCTGCTGAGCTGAAGGGACCCCTGTAGAGCCACCAGCCCGGCTCCTATAGCGCTTCTGACCACCTCCCCGCTCGCCTCTCTGTCCCTGCACGACCACAGCGGCAGGAGCCAGAGGACAGGCCAAAGGCCGGAAGTGGGCTGGCTGCAGGACTTCCCGGGCTTGGCCTCGCCCAGCTCCTTCCTGCTGGAAGCAGCTTAGCCGACCAGAAAAGGGCGAGCAGCAGGCCTGAAGTCTGTCCCTCAGCCACCTGTCTTCACATCCTACCCTTCCATCTTGAGACTAGTGTACGATATCGAAGAGTTTGTGATAAGTTGTTTGTTTGGATGAAAAAAAGTAGCCGTATGTCCAAGCAAAGTGTAAATGAGCGACAACGATTTTGCCTTTCTGAGGGGATAGTTGCACTTGCACAGAAAAGCGGAGCAAGGAGCAACGTAAACGGCCTACGATGCCGACGGAGGGCTCTCCATCAGTGGTTCCTGACTGGGCTGCACATCGGAGTCTCGCGGGGAACTTCACAGGACTCCAGTGCCTGGGCTCCCTCTCCTGAGATTCCAATTTCGTGTGTTGGGGTGAGTTCTCAGCCTCGGGATGTGTACAACTTCCCCAGGTGACTTGAACGGGCAACGCTGAGGCCCTTGCTCTACGGCGAGAGAGCCGATCCGGAAGCTGGCAGAGGAAAGCGGACAGCACTTGGGGGTGGTCAGGAGGAAAACTCTGCGGGCAGGGTTTGTCCATCGGAAGAGGGGCTGGTCGGGGCAGAGCTTCTCCACCGTTAATCTGCTCATCTCCCGGGATCTTGTCACAATGCAGGTTCTGGTTCAGTGGGTCTGATTGGCTCCTGAGAAGCTGCATCTCTAACAAGCTCCCGGATGACGTCTGAGCTGCTGATCCAAAGGCCACATTTGAGTGGCCAGGGGCTACACGACCTTGAAGAAACTTCTGACTCTAAGATTCTGTTGTTGTCTGGATGGAGAACATCACGGCTTTAGGAGTTATTTTTCCAGGGAGGGAGCCCGGAGTCTTTAACCACAGGGTGCTGTTTGCCTGGCCCTGTCATACTGACGAAGCTGCTGGCCGAGGAGTGGCCTCCCTTGGCCTGCAGTTGGAGGGGGCAGGTTGAGGCCCCTCGGAGAAGGGGATGTGCCGAGGAAACTCGTCTGAGCTCAGAGGGAGCCAAGGCGCCTCCTGGGCTGCTCTGCCGCGCAGGCCTGGTGTAAGCTCGGGAATGAGGCCCGAGGGCAAGGTGTGAAAAAGGAGGAATGAGAAGGAGACGTATGATATTTAAGTATATCAGACAGTATATACTTAACATTAAAAAACTTGTGAAACCATATTTGGACAAAACCACTGAAGATAAATCTAGTAAATGGAAAATCATACTCAGCAGTGGCCAGGGCCTTGAAGGGGGAGGGGCTGTCGACCAGGGGCCTGATGTATTTGGGGGGTGAGGATGGAACTGTCCTGTATCTTGACTGTGGTTTCCCATTTGTATGTGTTTGTCAACTTTTTTAGAACTGTATATACACTACATGTAACTTTTACCTTGATAAACCTGCTTTAAAAATTACGTTATATCTTTTCTATTCTTAAATTTGTTCTCTCTATATTTCCTTAATCACCCTTCACAGCTAATATTTCCTGACTGTTTAGTCAGGCACAATGCTAAATGCTTACGATTATGTTGAACCATTTCCAATTGCCATTTTCCTAGGTCAAAAAATGAATACCGGCTATTCCATGTGATTTAATCTAATATTTACTACAACCCTTTGAGGTGGATACTACTATCATTTCACTAGAGGTGCAAAATAAGGTTCAGGACGGTTAAGAAATTTTCCACAAAACACGGTGAGGAGCAAAGCCGGCCCAGATATACACGGATAACCAACAGAGAAAAGTGGTAAAACACAGAGACTCCCAGGGAAAGAAAAAGCACCACCCGCAGCACCGTCATCCATCACCCGAAGTGATGACATTTTGCTGTGTTGTATCACTAGATGTTTTCCAAGTATCCAGTACAGTTATTCTGATGCCTTTTCTAATGATTGAAGACGAGAGACGCAGACACTGAACACACATCCGGTGGAGCTAAAAATGAAGATTCTGTCTTATTCCAACCTGCCAGGCCTTTCGAGAACTGAAAACCAGCGTAACGCTATTTTACGCACCAACGCTTCTGATCTTCCCCGCCACCCGTCCTCTCCTCTCCTCACCTTCTACCGCTCAATACTGGAGTCGACTCCCCATATTTAAGATGGCTGTGGATAATTATCCCGAGTTTCCAACTCGATGGAGCCTAATTACCACCTTAATTTATTCCCAGGGCCCTCTGATCTGCTCCCTCCCCTGAGTCCCTGATAAGTGTCGGCTTCAGGAGGAGTTCAGTGTGAGAGGTGGAGGAGCTACATTGTAGAGTTAATCCCAGCTGCCAGAGGGGCTCAATAAGCCCCCGAGAAGCTTTTGAAGAATCAAAAAACTCTTTAAAAAGGTCTTTTAAAGTAGTTGTTCATGTTTGGCCCCACAGAGTAATAACGCATCTTTAAAGACAGAGGGAGCGGGAGACAATCAATAACACTGTTAAGGCGCTGACACTATTAAGGTAGGATTACCCGGCAAAGAAATTGTGAAACCTCTAACTTTTTCATTTTTCAGCCAGAAGAAATGAGGAAAGTGGCTTTTTAAAATTTATTTTTATCTGAATAGCCTTAGGTGATACATTCCTTTTTTGTTTTGTTTTGTTTTGTTTTGTTTTAGATCAGGGTGTTCCCCTTCAGTCCACATATAATGAAGAGATCAAGTTAACTTCCTATCTTTTTTGGTGCAAAGCTTTATCCTCAGAGCTGGCCAAGCTTCCTGGTTTGGTGGAAAAATCCAGCTACTTCCCTGGTAAAGACTCCATCCAATTACTGCCCTTATTTTCCGTGAGTGAAAATGTAGAAGCTTAAGCAGAGTGACTGGCAAAGTAGTTTGGCTGCACTTAACACTTTCAGTGGCGCTCTGGAACACTTTCTCAACGAAAGCCAGTGGTGTCCGAGGGACTATTTTTAGGCTGGAAGGGTCGCTAGAAGTCGCTGCATTCCTAACTTCACAGACAATGAAATGAGAGGTTAACTGACTTAAGACCACACAGATAAACAGATAATGTTGGATGGAAATCACCTTAAAACCCTGTCCTTTAAAATAAACCAGTGACCTCCCACTCTGCCTCTACTTTGGTATCACTTCGGGGAGCTTTACAAGTCCTGATGTCCAAGCTGCCCCTCAAGTTAATTAAAATGCAATCTATGGAGTAAAACCCCGGGCGTCAGAGTTTCGTAAACTTCCAGCGAGGTCCCCACGTTCGCCCCCCAAATGCACAGGCCGTTGGGCAGAGCCTTGCGCTACGGTGAGGGTTCACTCTTAAAGGAGCAACTTTTCTGCGTGACCAGAAGCATTTGGCCTGCATGGTCCTGCACATACTCCAGACCAAATTTTGTCCTTTCAACCTTACACACAGGTAGACGTCGTGAGTACCATTTTACACTTGCTTCCGGCTTTCTGTCTTCCAGGCTCTCTGTAGGGCTGTACTTCCTGGTCCGTTGTGATTGAGTGGCATGTGACCAGTGCTGGCCAATGAGTTGTGAGCAAACATGCCCTTGGGCTGGAGCATGTAATTGCTGATTCAAGTCCTTCCAAAGCTCTCATTCCCTCCATGCCAGGGATCAGCCACGCTCCACAGACTGATCGTGCTGTAACCTGGGGTCACAGCATGAAGTCAACAGTCTCAGTGGGTATGTTGCATAAATGAAAAAGAGACCTTGGTGATTTTAAGCCACCGAGCTTTTGAGATTCTGTGTTACTATGATTCACTACATAATCCAGAAGTTATTATTATGTGAAAAGTAAATTATCTTTAGAAGCAAGGTAAGTCTTCTCCCCCAAAATCAGAATGCAAGATTTCATTGGGTATTTCCCCCTTTTTCTGTTGAGACTGGATCATAAATATTTATTTAATCTTGACCCCGACCTCTGGAGGGTCCTGTCTTGTTTCCAACATTTACACGGCTATTTCCACGTGCCATCAAAAGTCAGCGAGAATTGCATGGAGGAGTCCCAGCTGTTCCGAGAGGGTGCCGCCTCGAGGCACACACAGGGCTTCTGCTCCCATCACGGCTGCTGTAACACCTCCCAGCAGACTCACGCCTGAACTCACTTTTGTCTCTTTACACTACTGAGCTGTTGCTTGAAAGTTGTTAAGAGTCTCCAACGAGAGACCTCATTTGCTAGCAGAATCCATATTGTTATGACTTAAGATCCAAATCACCGAATATAATACCTACCCCTTTTTCTTCTTCCCCAGAAGTTGTGGTATTAACAGAGGCCCATTGGGACCAACGTCTATCAAAGGACTGTCTTGAAGGAGAAGCTCTCCCGTCTCCAACTCAGACCCGGCAGGTGGAAGAATCAAAATGCACCAGCACCAACTGTGGGCTTAAATCCAGCCCAGATGGGGAGGACTAGGTTGTGGGAAAGGGAGGGCGAGAGTCGCATAGAAAAGTGTCTGAGAAGAGGCGGAGGAGATAGCACACCAACCCCCGCCCAGACAATCAGCAAAACGTGAATTTCCCCTGCGGTCCAGCACAGCTCAGAGTACAGCCCAGCACCGTCAGGGGGAGGTGGGAGAGCTGGTGGACCTAATAGTGAGCTTCTTCATCTAACACGTCTGAGTCTATTACTGGAGCGCAGTTCCTCCGCACTATAGGAATAGACTTCTAGGTTCAGGTGGCCCTTCAAAGCCTTCTTTGACTCTGTAGGGTCCCGTTTTATGTGGCTGATGAATCAGATTCATTTTCAAGCATTTATCTTCATCCCTTTGATTCCTCTAGGAAACATCTCCCCACCCTTAGTGCCCCATCCTGAAACCAGTGGTGGCCCCTTAACTTCCAGAATTGTAAAAAATGTGAAGAAAGGAGGTAAAGGTAGTTTGCAAAATAGTCAAGAAGGTTCTAAGAACGTTTTTGTTTTTTTTTCTGAAGAGAGCATCTATTTCCATTGATTGAAGTTAAGATCTTTCAAGTCTACTCTGAAAAGATGGTTAATGAGTTGTTGTAACTGGGCAGCCCCCCGGTGCAGAGGAGAGACCACACAATCTGGAGAATGAGGAGCCTCCATTCAGGTCTCCCTCTATCACCCACCAGTCCTGCGACGGTGACAAAATTAGGTGTACTTCCTGACCTTCGGTTTTTCATTTTGTAAAATGGGATAATAACAAACCTGTTCGATCTTATCTGTTGCATAGGAGTCCAATTAGTTAACATACTTTTCAAACTCTGGGCTTAATATTATTATTGATTTGAGAGTGTCGGAAGGTTTAATTGTAATCATATCAAAAGTAGGTTTTGAGAAGAAATTTAAAAAAGTATCGTGATGACTGCCATTTACCTTCAAAATTCCCAAATTGACGATGTTCCCTACCCATGTGCTGGTTTTCACAAATATGCAGAGGCCCTTGTTGCTCTGGAGGGACACGCACGTCTCAGGGATGGCATCTAGTACTTAATAAGGAGGCCACACGCCAGGGGCAGCTGCTGCCAGCCCTTCGGCTGTCTTTACCTCTGATCCACACCAGAGGCGTTGCTAATTAGCAATATGAATATTAACGACGGCTTTTCAGTGCTAAAAATAGTAGTGCTTGACGTATATGTGGACTGGCCAGTGCCACGGTCAGAAATCTTTTTGTAAAGCATCAGATGGTAAATTAACGTTGGCTTTGCAGGCAAACAACCGCTGTCACAATCCCTCAAACTCTGTCACTGTAGCACAAAATCAGCCATAGATTATATGGGAATAAATTGGCATGGCTGTGTTCCAATAAAACTTTATTTACAAAAAACAGGCACAAACCAGATTTGGCTTGTGCACTATAGGTTACCAACTGCTAGGCTAGAAGGGTTTAAGAATTTGAATCTCTTCATACATTCAAATGGTTCCCAAGGTTGAATTCCAAAATAGTCCTACGTTCACTGCTGGCTTGGAGGATTCTGGTTGTCTGATGGCAACTACAAGGTTAAGCAAACCCTGCCTCTAGGATGTCATGGCATTTGCTCCAAATATTCCATTTAAACGGGGACATCTAAAAGGGCAAGGGCCTGAAGTCAGTGCATTGCATGCTTTTAGGGGTGCTTGTCATGTCCGTGTGGGGGCAGAGTTGGTCTTCCTTGCTTCTATTACCCGGAGTGCAGCGATCACACTGGAGGTGTGGAGTCCTCCCCTGCCTCTGACTACGGACAGAGACCCAATGAAAATAAAAAGAACCCGAGGGTCCTATGCTGCCAAGCTGGGGTAGGCCAGTTCACAACAAAATGAGGCAGGAGACAGAAGAGCATCGCCACGAATCCAGGAGAGAAGAGTCGGTTCTGGAGAAGGGGACAAGATGAGCAGAAAAGCCCTGCTCCCTAAAGTCGCAACCACATGAACCCTGTCCTCCAGAGCCACAGGGGACACCATCTCCGTGTCGTCACGGCTGGAGAGCCTGCACCCACGTTCAGCAGCCCTGCAGCTCAGGCAAAGTCAGCTCTTCGCCTGGGGCAGCGGGTCCTTTCACAAAGCTTGTTATTGTTGGCCCATGCGGTACCTGCTTGGAAAGACCACCTCCTTTCCAGCTGCTGACCCCAGGCAGAATGTCCATCACCCCTTTTATAGGGGCTGTGAGGGCTCCGGGAGCAAGGCCTCTGAGGCCGGGCCCTCAGTAAACACTGCGAATGCCAGGTGTTGATCATCACGCCCCACGTGGCTCCTGTCCCATAGGGACGCTGTTTTTTCCTCTTTTTATGAAACCTCTGCTCTTCCCCTCATGCTTTTGTTCACAAAATTCTCCAATTTCAGGGCAGAAAAGGACATGGAAGATCATCTAATTCAAGTTTCTCATTTCATTTTGAAAACCTGATCCTTGACCAGTGAGAAAGTTTGAGGAATTGTTCCTTATCTACATATTTCCGCACCGAGACACAAACCGCATTCATATTTAAAGCAGGCTTTAGAATTCTGTGGGACCGAACTGTGTTATTAATCTATCCCAACCAAAGCATGGGTCAAAAGTAGTTTAAAAATACAGGAAAATAAAATATGGAGTAACTCTGTCAACAGTTCAAGTCACTGTAACAGGCCTATTCCAGATAAAAATAATATTTGCCTCCCCTAAGGCTCAGGGCACCCAGCCACTTCTTGAAATCATTTCTGAAAGCACTCTGAAAAGTCCATTCATTCATCCATTCAATCAACAAATTTCCATAAAATCCCTCCACGGTTAGGTTTTCCTTCTGAAGGTTAGACTAATAACGATAAATGTGGAACTCCCCAAACTATACCTCCGACCTTCTCCAGCCCCTCCCTTTGCACTTCCATTTCGCTCCTCAGTTGTGTGGACATTGCCCGCACGTCACTCGGTCAATGAATACTCGTGGGCCCTGATTCAGTGTCGGCCACAATTCTGGGCACCGCGGCCACAGCAGAGAACAAGCCAGAGCAGCCCGTCCAGCTTTTATGAAGCTGATGTTCTAGTGAACTTTCTGAAGTTAACATTCCCTGGTGCCTAGACATGTTGAAACCTAAATGCATTGAGATTCCAGCTGTTGCTGAGTTCATACTGTTTACCGGGAGTCTTCCCATGCAGCCTCTGTCCCTCCCTCACAGCCGCCTCGGGAAGTCCGCTCTGCTACCCTGCTTGTCCCAAGGCGGCTTGGCTCCAGTTGAGAGGGCTGGAGCCAGAAGCCCAGCCTGGACCTTCGCACTCCAGGCCCAGGGCTGGTGCCCCTGCTCTCCCTCCTCCTCTCTCCCCTCTCCGCACCCCCTCCTTCCACGACAGCACAGCGATCTTGTCCAGAGAGCCACCCTTCCTGAGCCACACGTGTCTTGGCATCTTTAGCCAGGCTGGCCTTAATTCTCAGTGCCTTGGTCTGCCCCTCTCACCCCTCTCACCTCCCGGCCATAAGCCCCGAACATCTCTGCCTCTTGCCTGTTGTTCTGCTCAGCAGCATTAGGTCCTGGCCGTTGCGTCCACCTGGCAGCCGGGCCCAGAGAGGCCAAGCGAGTCGTCGGCTCCGTGCATCTCGGGGCTTCTTTGGGAGATTCCTCCCTAGTAGAAGAGTCCCACGTCGGTCATTGGAAGACATTATCATGTAATCACAGTCCTTTACAGTATCTCTCAGAGTTGAAGTGCTCACACCTTCCGTTCCTTGGTGTTCAGCGGGCATGCTCACATGTGCGAATCGACATCACTGGGTAAATACGCTCTTTGAAATATTACGACAGCCAAAGATGAGAAACCACTGAATGCCCACTGACGGAGACTGGCTGGACAGGGCATGGTGTATCTGTGGAATGGAATAGTACGTAAAAAAGGAAGTCCTTTAGGTACTGTTATGGAAAAGTCTTCCAGATGATATCGTTACATTAGAAAAAAGTTTCAAAGAGTATAGCATAATATTCGCATAGAAAGACAAATATACACAAGTTATATAAAAATGCATAGAATACTTTTGAAAAGACACTTAAGAAATGGGTAGCAGCGACAGTTTCCAGAGACGGAAAGTGAGCTCCCGGAAGGGAAGGGGAGGGAAGGACTCGTTCATGCTGTTTGGATATTGTGTGCATTATATTATCGACTCAAACAATGCATCAAACTATGTAAGAAACTTAAAAGTAAGGTGTCCATAAAAGACCTGGGCAAGTCAAGAACAAAGACAATGTTAAGTGTCCGCTGCTTCCTCGGAGTTTAAGCTTCGGAAACCTAGGAAGGCTGTCACCGTGCTTTGCTTGCCCACACGCCTCCGTAAAAGGCTGAAAGCCAAACAACATTGAAGCATTAGCACCTACAAGGGGATGCAGGTCAAATAAGAATTGCGTATGTTACAGATGTGACTTGGGTTTGAATTTCTATAATCACCAACCTCATTAGGCTTATAAACCCACTGCTCTCCGAAAATGTACAAGTGAATACTTAGAGCGCCATTAGGAGGCCATTACATTAGAATCACAGAAATTTTTCCTGTTAAACAAATCAGGAAAAGAAAAGGAAAGAAAAAGTCATTTCCAGCTAAACCTATAATAAGAAGCATATGCCTGGCCACTGGTAATCACAGTCTTTTAACTCACTTAATTACCAACCTAAAAAACATATGCAGGTTTTTCAGCTGTCGCGGCTTCTGCATGGAAAGAAACATCAATTTGAAAGGAAGAGGACAGCGTGCTCTTGCACGCCCACGGCCCCCTGCATGGCGTCCAGCAGCTACAGAGCGGGTTGGCCATCTTCTCCCACGACGCAGTGTGGGTGGGCAGAGGCGACTCCGCCAGCTTTGTGAACAGCCTCCTCGAGCGGAACTTGGACACGGCCGCAGAGCTCCGGGTAAGAATGCTGGGCGGGGAGGCGCTTTCGTCCACGGAACCAGTGGGCGTCATCGCTGAGGGTCACAAGGATGAAAGCCCAGGAGCCCACGCCGGCCGGTTAGACACGGCAAACCGAGATTCTGAAGGTCCCTGTCACCTCGAGTGTTAGCCTCGTCCCTCCTCCCCTCCCGTCCCACGGCAGCGTGGCAGCCACAGACGGACTGCTGGAGCAAGCGCGCAAGTCTCTGCGTGGCTCCTGCTCATATTTACGGTGAACCGATGGGAGAGGCAGGGGAGGGGGAGGAGGGTCTGCTGCGGGCAATCATCAGGATCCAGGATCCTCCCTCCCATCCTGCGGCCCCGCCAGCCCCAAGGCAGCGACCCAATGGGCTTGGGCCAGGGACCCCGGTGGCAGTCTGGTGAAGCTTAAGGACCATGCCCAGAATAGTATTTTTTAAATGTTATTTTGAAATGTAGAAAATGAGTTACTTCAGATTGCAAAACCAGTAATAGTGAAATACAGCTCTCTCAATATTTAACAAACAGTGTCATGTGCACTTTCTGTTACAACAAGAACGTCCACAGTGCCACATGGTGATGACCCCACTGCATTCTGGGACCTCATCAGCAACGACATTTCAGAACACGGTATGAAATGCTTGTCACTTCTCTTGGTGACAAAGTCATGGACACTGTTCATTAATTCCACTGTAGTTGGTTGCTTTCATTCAAAATTTAAGAAAATACTAAATTTTAGTTAGCTACAGAAAATAAAAATTAATTATTTCCCCCTTTTAACGTCTCAGATCCCCTGAATTCCACCCACAGGTCTCTCCGGGGGGCCTGAGGACCTCAGGTTAAACCCCAGCTCCCCTCGCTGCTCCGATTCCAGCGGGAGGCCTGGAGGACAGCGAGGGCAGTTCGAAGGGTCAGGTGGCCGCAGCAAACGTCCCATTCAAATCAGACTCAGGTCCGGTCTTGCTGCCTCACTGCCGGAGGCTGGGACAGCAGGCCCCCTGCCGGAGCAGGAGGAAAGGGGCCGGGGCTTGGGAAGGAGCACGTGGCCTGCCACGGGGACTTGGGGACCCGAGGGTGGAGAAGGCGGTCCTGAAATGGTGCTTAGTGTGCATCGCAGAAAAGGAAACGCTTCTCCACAAAAAACAAGCCTCTTTTCTGGATACTGGGACTTTAAGGGAAATGATTTGATACCAATGAGCTTTAGAAAAAAAAATTTATCCCAAACTCGGTAATTTAGACACCAAAAAACCATGCTTTGGGATCTGAGCCCCAGCACAAAGCTGCGCCTTCTGATGGAGTGTCCCTGGAGGTTGTCCTTGACCCGCCTCGGCGGTCAGGTCTCCCTCTGGCCAGGCCGGATGGCCTCAGAGACACAACACGCGAGGGTCCCGGGACAGGGCGAACCGGAGTGCAGACCTGGTTTGAAGACTGAACTTGCAGGTCCCCTTCTCCTTCTCGCACGAGGGGAAGCGCCCGCGTGGGGTCATTGACTCACAGGGCGAATGTGCAGTCATTCCCCGCGGGCAAAGCTGCGGGCGGAGCGCTGCTCCGATCCGATCGGCAAGCAGGTGTGGACGCGGCTGGACCCAGCTCAGGGCGGGCATCCTGCGTAGCCCAAGCCACCGTGCGGGGTCTCCCCCCATGGGAAACACACGTGCCCCTTTCCAAACACCCAGGCCTGTGCCAGTCCCGCCGCTGTCGGTCAGCTTTCCCTCCTTCCAGAGGGGCGCCTCCCCCAGGGCCTGACGAACAGTTAATGAAAAGGGTTAACGGGGAGGAGCCTGGGGACGAGGCCCCAGGCCCCACGTGGGACGTGCCGCGCGGGCCGGTTCCCTGGGGCTGCCGAGGCCCTGCTCTGGCGATGAGTAAGGCAACCAGCCTCAGAAAAAAACCATTTGTCCCAGGACTGAGAAGAAAGGCCGAAGGCCTGGAAACGTGCGAGGTGGCGGCTGCCCCGTCCATTCTCAGGAGCAGTCGATCCTCCACGCCCCCATCTGCCCGTCTGCCCCCTCGCAGTCCGCGTGGGCGTGGGGTTCCTGCAGCAGAGCGAACAGCGCCTGGTGGCTGCAGCACCCGCGGGGCTGGCGGGGTTATCTACTCCCCGCAGGGGTCTGGAAGGGCACAAGAGTGGGGAGAGCTTTCATTTACCCTTCTAGTGACTCTCGCGGGAGTTCAAACACCAGTTTACTTAGAAAAACAACTCCAGGGAAGCATAAATCGAGTTCACTTAATGACGCAGTTACTCATTGTATAAACCTACTTCATACATGCTGCAGATTGCAGTTCATAATTGTACTGCCGCCTGGTCCCAAACTCATGGACACTGCTTCACAAACTCTCATGGGACTGTTTTTTTTTTTTAAACATATTTATCAACTTTTAGTAACATTATACTAACATTATTTTTAAAAGAAGATTGAAATGTTTCCTTTTTTCCATTTTTAATTTTATTTTTAATCAGTATTTTTTAATTGTTGATATTGTACAGTTTTCTGTCTTTTACCCCGCCCCAGCCCACCACCCCAGCCCTCCCCACCTTCCTCCCATTTCCACCCCCCATAGTTTTTCTTAATCCTGCTTGGAGTGAGCGGTGGCCGCAGACAGGCGGCCTGTTTCCCTGCGGTCATCGGAAAGCGCGCAGGTGTGCATCAGACACGTAGGAAGCACTCGCAGTGAACGCACACACAGCGCGAGGGGGGCCCCAAATAAACCCAGACTTATCTCCTGGAGGGCGGGCCCCCTTGTAAGGTAGGCTTCCCCGTCTGGGTGAATGTTCTAGAAACCCGTCTGTGTCAGCGCGCCAGCGGACGGAGTTGTGAGAGGCTGCGTTCAGCTTCCGTGGATTTGTTTTGAAGGCTCGTTCGCCGTGTCTGTCCGTTTCATGGTTTCATGACGGGTGATGTATTAGTGGGCTGCCCACAGGGCGCAGGGTGCTCAGCAGCCTTTGACCAAAAACAACACGACCCCCAATGCCCTGCCCTCCCTATTCACCCAATCTCCACCCAGAGTGACTTTTCTTCCCCCCAGATGAAAAGGTCCTCAAAGGGAAGCGTTTTGTGGATGTGGAAGAGGTGAAACAAAAACCAGCAGAAGCACTAAAAGCCATCACAATTGACGAGTTTGAAAACTGTTTTGAGCAGTGGAAAAAAAATCTCGATAAATGCATCGCATTAAATGGAGAGCACTTTGAAAGTGACTGAAGTTTAAACATGTAAGAATAAAAACACAAATTTTTATAAATAAATTCCGGGTGTTTTTAGTGCCCCCCATCCCCCATACGCCACACTAAAGGCAGATCAGACTATCCTGGACTTGGTGGAGTTTAGGTCAAGGCCAAACACCCGTGCCTGTGTTTGGGGCCCCGTGAGGGTGGGGGGTGCACAATGCCTGGCTGTGTGTCCACCAAACTGGCCGGCTCACGAGCCAATGTGAAGGCTGCAGAAACTGTCAACTCTCGACAATTCAAGGGCTGATTGTTCAGCTTTCGATTTATCAGAAACCTTCCTACTGTTCTTCCCCCGCCCCCTTACTAGGGTTGCCCCAAGAAAGTGAGGCCTATAGTCTGCAGTTTTACTTCTTTGCAAAGGCTTCAGTGGGGCAGATATTGGAAACTACTGGGGATAGGGGAGTGGGAGAGAGAACTGTTAGCTATTTGTTGTGACTATTCTCACTGAAACTGATTCATCCTTACAGCCAGCAATAAAATGTTTCCCACATGTACAACACATTTCCCCGTCCTTAAAGCACTTTCTCTCCACATCCTCTCTCTCCCTCACTCCCTCTCTCTCAGCCCAGTTCCTTCCAGCATGGAGAGGAACTAAAAACCAGCAAATTCAGTGTCTCTTTGCCATTGCGGTGCGTTTGTTCACATACACTCTTTGATGTGATCTTCACAACTTCTCGTGAATATGTTTTTACTTTCCTAACGAGGAAACTGAGCACCAGAGAAGGTAAAGAACTTGGCCACAGCTGCACAGCTCCTCAACAGCAGGGACGCCATTCTCCAAAGGCAGGGTTTGTGACGCAGGCCATCAGCTTCGGCCCACCAGCGCTGCCCCACCTAAAGTAGCATATTCCTCAGGGTCCCCTGCTGGCTTCAGTGATGGGGCCAGGTGTGGGGTTGCGGTGAGTGATAGCTTTAAACTATCTCCATTCCACAGCATTCGCATCAGCAGCGATTTGGGAAGTGATTCAGAGACGCAGAACTGAGACCGAGAAGCCAGTGCAGAGGAGAGGGCGTTGCTCCCTCGGCTGGGGCGCGGGTGGGGGGGGGGAATCCACACGGCGAGCACACGTTCGTTCTTTGGACTCGTCGAAATGCTCCTGTTACAGATCGCTGTCCCTCGGCTTCTGAGGATTTTGAAGGACACCTTATTTCTGACCTTTCAAAACCTGCAAACTTTATACTACTTGTTGTATGAAATCATGAGCTATAAAAATATCTACGAGAAGAAATGAAAACAATTAAATAGGATAAGATCAACTGCCTAGCGCCGCTTGGGGCACGCAGACGCTCGACACCACTGTTGCTGCCGCTGTCGCTGACGTCGCTGCGGGTGGAGCGACTCTGCTTTTCTGCCGACTGCGAAACAGCCGACTGCGTTTCTGTGCCTCCGACACAACACACAGAGCGCGCTTTTCCTGAAACTTTACACCTCGTTATTCAGATTAGTGCAGTGGTGGATGATAACTAAGCTGACCTCCACAAGAGCCCATTTTGATGTGGAATACGTTATGATCACAATGTTTGGACCTGCCAACTGGAGTTATTACTAAATATTAAGCGGATTACTAGACAAGGACCGCTACGTGGCCAGCTACAGTCAATAAACGGTGACAGTAAATTACGCCAACTGATACATTTTGGTCCCCCCCCCCTTCCCTGCCTCCTGCTCCCCGCTGCGGGTCTCTCTCCCCACTCTGTGACGGCCAGGAGTCTGTCACAGGCAAATACCGTGGAAGGGTAAGCAGACGGCACCTGTGAGCAGGGATCAGATTTGTATACAGTGACTTGGTGGACATTGGGTTTCTCAGCCCTGCCTTTGGTTGATGATTGCTGTTCCCGCTGGGGTTTGAGAGTGGAAAGCCACTCCCCCAAATCTTCCCCGCCCCTGAATTTTCTCCACTGGGGATTTGTATTGGGAACCGTCTTCTCTTTTCCCAGAAGTCTCTTTAAAAAGGCAAGCAGCCCTGGGAAGGGTGAGACACTCAGGCCCTTAGGACTTGGTGTACAGATGTGTATTTGATGCTTTCTTCTTTGATCCGAGCTACTGTGAGAACACTGAGCAAAAGGACGAGGAGGTGGGAGAAATGGGGAAGGGTGTGGGGGAGGGAGGCTCCTCAAGCTAGGCATTCTTTCCCTCACCGTTTGCCCAGGGCCAACCTTAGCTCGGAGATCAAATAAATAAACAAGTGGGTTCAGAGCCAGTGACTCCAGCCGGACTCTCTGCTCTTCCCACGTGAAACCGAGCGGCCTGCAGCCTCTGCACATGCGCAGTCTGCTCCAGTCCGTCCATGACGAAGACTCCCCAGGGTTGTGAATGACCTACCCGCCACGTGCGTTCTGGATCTGTCCTCTCGCACCTTCTCAAGGACTTTGCTTCTGTGGTTATTTCTTTGTTCCTCCACCTTTCTCTTTCTTCTATTCGTTTACTCCTAGCCGCGCACGCGCGCGCGCACACACACGCGCCAGCGTCAGCTGGGTCTCCTGTGTCCAGGGCGCCCCCTCTCGGTGTCCTTTGCAGGCCGCACCTTCTCTCCCAGTTCTCAGCACAGAGACCGCACAGGGCTGCGCCTCTGTTCCCTCCCTGTCCCTCACTGCCCTTCTCTCCCTGGTCTCAGCCGGCCCCACGGCTTCAAGCAGCATCAGTGTGCTGGCGATGCTCACGCTTACATTTACAGCCTGGACCCCTTTCCTCCTCGCCACACTGGCATCCCTTAGCCTTGACGCATTTGAGTGGGTGGCTAGCAGGGCCTCCAAAGGGCACTATGGATTTCTGCATCTCCTCGGCCCATAGGCTGCCCCTCCCTCCATCCTAACCATCTCAGTAGAGGACTGTTTTCCCACCAGGTAATCAGGTCAAAAAGCTAAGAGAACTCTTTTTTTTCTCACCGCCCTCCATGATGAATCCCCCCGGGTAGGGGGGGGCCTGTCAACCCCGCCTCCAAATCACACCCCAACCCATCCGCCTACTTCTGCCTCCACTGTTACTGCTGCTGTGCACACCGTCACAACCCTCTCCCTACAGGCTCTCGGGTTCCATGCTGCTCTCCACACCCCACTCTTCACGAACCTGTCAGAGTTGCCTTTTAGAAACGTAAACAACGGCATGCTTTCCTTTTCCTAAAATGCTCCAGTCGCTTCCCATTGTACTTAGAATAAAATCAAAACTCCTCATTATGGTAACCAGGCCTGCCATAAAAATCCCTAAAAGATCATACATGGAAAACTCCTAAGCTCAGTGGCACGGGTGTAGATAATAAGAGATTGTCCCAGTGCCAACAGCAAAAATTCCCCGTCCCTTAACCCAAACACGATGCCTGAGTGACATGGTCTCCTTAAGAGCAGGACGAGGCCTGGTGGTCGTCGGGCTTCCCCTCGATATGGAGGCTGGGTTCCCGGTGTCAGCTTACCGGGAGGAGGGGGCATTCTTTTTATGACCCAGCCTTGGAAGTCACAGAGTAGCTACTCCTACCGCGCTGTGTGGATGAGAGCGGTCAAAAACTCCCGCTCAGATTCACGGGAAGGGGACGCAGAGCCCGCGTCTCCGAAGAACGTGTGGGACCCGGTGCATCGATGGGTGTGGCCCTCTTCGGGAAGGACTGACTGCCCCTCGTGCGGCCATGGCTATGACTTCACGTTGCCAGGCCAAGTTTTCTTTTAGTAAAACTGCTCCCGGTTCACACCCGGGGAGTCAGTGAACACCTCGGTATCTCAAGCACTCCACACAGACGTGGAGGTGCTCCGCCTCCCCCGCGAGTCTGAGGGCCTTCTAGGGTACAGGGAATTGCAGGCTGATTCTACAAGATGGAACAGTTGGAGGTGGAATGACCGGGCAAGTAGCTGGGAGCTGCTGACTTGCGGGGCGGACGTCGAGAAAGTCTGGGGCACTTGGTTTTTCCGGGATGTGGATTCTGGGGAGTTCTTTCCGGCCGTGGGAAGTGGAGGGGGTGGGGCATGAGCAGAAGGGGGCCGGGCTGGTGAGGCCAGGTGGCATTTCCCTGAGTGCTGCCAGGGGACCTACTGCGTGAGAACCAGCGTCACCTGGAGTGTTTGTCCCGGCACAGGGTCCTGGTCCCACACCTTCCGAATCAGAATCTCCGGAAGTGCGCCCCCAGAATCCACAATTCAACAGCCTTGCCGTGGGTGCTTACGGGTTAGAATGGGAAGAGTTCATCCCCCAAGCTCTAGCAGAGCCAAACACTGAACACCAAGAGTTGCCGTGGAGAAAGAGTGGATATTTCACTGATAGACGGCACCATCCAGGACAGGAAGTTAGGGCTCAAAAGCCTGAACTCCCCAGTGGCCTGTGGCTGGCAGGTTCTGTGGGTAAGGGGAATGAACCATTTCTCCAGGTCTTGAGGACAGTCTGAGGTCTGCTCTGGCGCCCATCTGTCTGGTCGAGTGGGAAAGTCGCCAGGGGGTCACTGCGCCTGAGGGCTCAGGAGCTGAAACGTACCATAGGTCAAGATGTTACCTTCAGCCTGTAGAGGTCCAGGCCTAGTGACCAGTAGTCAGGTCTAGACTGGTGTCTAGACTGGTGTCTTCTGCTGCCCTGCGGGTTGCTGATTATCCATGGGATAATCAGGGGATAGCAAAGGTCAGAAAGACCCTCCGTCTCACTGAGGTGCTACGTGATTTGAGAATTACTGAGACAGGTGATGGAACTAACTCTGGTTTGTAAAACTGAACCTGGCTTAGATACGTGACACTAGCAAAAGGGTCCCCGCTATCTGTGCGTCACCTGGACAGAGCTCATCAAATAAAGTGGACCCTCTAGCAATGAAGGAGAAATGAAAATTTAAGTTTTCCTCGAAATAAGAACACAATTTTGGGGCAAGTGACAAATTGACTCTCCAAGACTTCAATTTTCACCCTTCAGACATGATTCAGCAATATTTTGCAGCCTTCTGTTATTGTCACTTTCAATAAATAAATGTTCCCAAAAGAAAAGTTTCAGTCGACTTTAAAACATCCCTCCATCTGTGGCGGGCAGTTAGACAGGGGCAGAGTGGGGACCACAGGCCAGGCACAGAAGGTCCCCAGGGCGGAAGGCCCCGGGTCCCTAGCAACGGGCAAAACTGGAAAACAGGACCTGGCCCCCAGGGTGACCATTCCTCCCCGAGTGTGCCATTGGTCCTGTGGTTTAGACCCCCGACCTTTCTTATCACCGGTCCCTCCTCCGACCTTTCCTCCCCGGCACGTGGCTAGTCATGCCGTCGAGCCCATGGAGGAGGAACCAGGGACCCAAGAGCGGCCTGGTCAGCTCCCTGTGGGCCCTTGCACAACCCCTCCCGTAAGCATTCGCCTTTAGGGATAACATCCGGGCCACAGCTGCGTTCCAGCTCCCGGCCCAGGAAAGCAGCAGAACCGGGCAAGCAAAGTCGTGGCCGACACCAGGACCAGCTGCATGGACTAATGGACCACCCCCTAAACTCACACCCTTAAAATTAAAAGCCTTAGGATGGAGGACCCAGGGTACCCTACCTTCAGGGAGCATGTCAGTGGCGCCCCCGACCCCCTTCTTCCCTCAGGCACTTCGCCCTCACCTTTCTCTCTCTCCCAAACTCCAAGGGCCCTTCTTCTGCCCCTGTAACTTGTTTCCTGAGCCCAGGTCTTCTATGGCTCACTTCTGCCTCTGTGACTTTCTGAGTAACCTTTCTCTTATAGTCTGAATATTGGCTCTGAATTCTTTCCTAGCCAGGAATCAAGTACTGAGGTCACTGAACTGAGATCTGGTCTGACTGCACCTGTCCAACACCTGGTGCCGGTTTTGCTGCCACCAACCCGCCTACCGCTTCCCTTGGTGAGAGAGAAAACACACCGCTTTCCGGGGCGCTCGGCTGATTTGCGCGTGCAGGGGGCAGGAAGCATGCGTTTCCACAGAAGCCAAAAGCTGAAAGCCAGCACACTATCTGTATGGGGGAGGGGGTGGGCACTTGCTATGAGGCCATTCTGCTTGTTCTCACAACCCATCCGTGTTCCCATTAATGCCGTCTCTGCCTTGTCTCTGAAATTCTTCATCATCAATGGCTTATTGTTAAAAACTCTCTTCCTTAGCTTCAGGCCATTTTTTACCAACCACTCTTCGCTCCTCTGCCCCCAGCCAAGACTCCTTGCTTTTCCTGACCACTGCGGAATTAACTTCCTGATGACATGCAACCATTTCGAGGATGTTAAGGCTCTCTGGCCATGCCAATGGGACTGACTCCTTGGGTCTTCTTGGTCTAATAGGACACCCTCACCCGTCTAATGGACACCCAAAATGTCACAGATACTCCCGCGGAGCTTTGCCCTAGGCAGCTAACAGTTCCCATGGCAACGGCCATCCATCTGCTTCACTTTTCTAGATAAGGCGGTTTTCTTCCCCCACCGAGGAGAACTTGTGCTGGGCCCTACATCATTCGGTCACACTTTGCATTCTTATTCTAAGCACTTTTTAAAAAGTATTCTTTAACTTTGTTTCTGAAAGCGGAATTGTTGCTCTTTCTTTGGGTGTCTCTGCCTTGCTCTCCACCCCACCCCCTCTCCTCTGCTCCCCACCCCTCGTGGGTGGGCTGCTCAGTGGCGGCTCTTAAACAACTTTAACACAGTCCCACTGTGTTCGCTGCATATCTGTGTTTTTGGCTTTCTGAGAGGAGGTATTGTACTAAGAGGCAGAACTATTTGATTGGAGAATTGTTTAGTCTGTGGCAAACAGACCAGTTAAATAGGGTGTTGTATGCAGTTAAACTTCAAAAAGAGAGAGAGAGAGAGAGAGAGAGATCATTAATGCACAAAAAAGGAAAAATGAAAAAGTTGGCACGGATGGAACACCGGGGTCACACTAAAACAGGAGTCACCTCAGACCTTCACCTCGGCCGCACCGAACCGGAGTGTGACCTTGGAGCCGGAGTCCAGCTGGCGGACACTATAGGACGTACGGAGGTGGTAGGACTTGGGGGGACACACGCACGAGCTTTCACATCAGGGCTGCTTACAACCCGCCATCCTCATTTTCTCCCATTCTTCCTCGTTGTTCCATCGTGGGGGATCAGCCAGCAAACGGGCATTTCTTTTCCAACGCTCTTTATACCATTTACAGAGATTGGAAGCCCACGTCTGTTAAGGTTTATGTCAAGGTGGCACACACATTCTGGTGTGCAAATGAAGCCCGTGCTGGTGGAAGGGGGAGCCCAAACCCCAGGGCCTGAGAGCAGGATGATACAATCTACTGAAATAAACACTTGGCTGGGAGCCAAGAGACCAGAGCTCCGAGCTTAACTCCTTCACTGCCTGGCCGATCTTCAGCAAGCCTAGGTGTCCATGTTCTCATCTCTGAATAACTCCAATGACCTGATGTGTCCTTTCAGCTCCAAACTTACAGGTGACTACCATTCCAGACCTAGTATTTCTTTTTACATTCATTATTCCTCTTGCGGAGGAAAGCTTAGTTTCCACCACCTCATGGTGCTACAGGAAATCACCTTCCGGTGTTATCAGAATAAAACAAAAATGTTTTGTCCATTTCGTTCTCACTTGCAGTGGAAGAGGCTCTGCTCCTGGTGCTAAAATGCTTCCACATTATGGTAGAACTACATGCGTGGCACCTAATTAGAGATGACATCTTTCCTACAAACTTTACAGAGCTCTGCCAAGGACACAATGACGGAATTAATGAAACTGGGGAGAAAGGATATTGAGGAAAAGGCAAGGAGGAAAAGACATGGAAGGTGGATTTTGCCCCGTTTTCCATGTGCATACTGATGCAAAGAACACCTGCCCCCACTACAGAATTCCATGGGCGACAACAATCCCACCTGCCTGGAGCTTCAGACATGATGAGACTCCTTCCCTTTGCTGTCGGATGTGTTATGAGTTCGAACAACTGAGGCAAAATCTTGTGAATTTGAAAGCCCACATTTTCAAGTGGCTATACTGGATACCGCAAAGATTGCGAGCTTAGAACCCTGGGTAGCACTTAGGTCTGTAAATTTCAAACCAGAACCCATCAAAGTAATAAATTCCCACGATGAAAACCCTGCTTCATACCAGAGGTTTACTGGATATCAGAGCTGTGCTTTTCAGCTCAGTGAATAATAATCACAAGGGGGTTGGCTGTGCCAGGCACGGATGTGAACAGGACGACACGGTACAACACACTTTCGGAAACAAGAAGCTTGCATGTCTCGATGGTCCAGATGCCAGAAGTACCTTCTACCCTCAGACACAAATCTGAAGACAGGATGAGCACTCCCCGTGCCATGGCTGATGCTCATTCATTCTTACTATTATCAATAGTTATTGTATAAGTTCATTACTCTAAAGTATAGTTACTGTATATGCATGTATAATTATTGTCATTACAAATCGATGTAAATAATTAGCAGTGAATTAATAATGTGTACTTATGTTGCCACCTTTTCCCCCCACATGAGTTAATTTTGTCAAAAAGAAACAGCTTTTGTCTACTCTTATTATAAAGGCAATATGTACATACTCAAAGTAAAAAATATACAGAAAGTAATGTTGGAGGAAATAACATCGTCTAGCCCACAAAGCTCTCTCATTGGCTAAATTCCTGAAACGGGTCAGCCACAGGTACTGCTTTGCATTTGGGCCCCTTGAACTGCGGCACCCTGACTCTTGGGACCTCCCCAGGAGGGTCCCCTCCTCTCTGGCCCTGCGGCACTTGGGAGGGAGTTCCCACTCTGTCCGAAGCCCCTCATCCCCCCACCCCCAGCCCTACAGCCTCCAGTCTCCTACACTCAAGGGCAGTCTGAGGTCGCACTCCGTCTCTTCCCACCCACTCAGCTTCTTGAGAGACCCTAATGTCTCTCGTCTTGGCCCCAGAAGAGTCAGCCGGAGACCTGGCCCATGGAGACCTGGCCCATGCCTAGAGACACTTTGCCTGCCCCCGTAGGGCCAGGGAAGTGAGATGCTCGGAGGAGGCAAGGGACAGAGAAGGGGGCCACCCTGGACCAGTCCCCAGAGCACCGTCACACGGTGTTCTCTATGACAGCACCCAGCAGCCCCGGACAGAGGTTGGCGGTTCCCCGGGAGCTGCGCCACCTGGTGGCCCACATTCCCGAGGACGCCCACACGCTGCACAGAGTAGTTCCCCGGGGGTGGGGGCAGCGGCTCCCGCAGTCCCGGGACTCGCCCTCTGCGCAGCCATCAGGGCCTCTAAGTGGCTCCCGTTGGCTTTGGGTTTGCTGGTCACACAAAAGGCCACCTAGCCCTTAGAATGACCCACAGCTCGTCTGAAAACAGACATTTGCTGCCCATTCTAGAACAATGCAAGTGGCTCCAACTTGCACACTAACTCCACCCAGCGCCCAAGCGCGGTGCGGGTTCGCTGTGGGAGCCAGAGGACCACCGCGCACGTCGCCTGCCCTGCGCCACAGGCTGGACACCCCCGAAAGTGTTCTGACTGGGAGTGGGGAGGGGAGGCCCGCGGCTTCGAGGCTGCACCCCAGGCTCACGCCCAAATCGTCTCTGCCACCCGCCCCACTTTTTTGATGCCACGCTGAATTTTCTTTTAAATTAACAAAAAGGACAAAACGCCCAACCTCTTCCTCTCGCTGTCTTCAACTTCAAAGCCATACCAATCCTGGGTCTGACTGACATTTGAAGTTGTCCTAAAGCGACTAACGTCCGCATCTGTCCCCTCCTCGGTCCTCCCTCAACCCCAGGCGCCTGGCGCCCCGGATGCTCTGGGTTCACCATTTCCAGGACACGTCCGTGTTTGGGCCTTGCCTTTGACACCCCTTCAAAAGGTATCTTTCTTGGGCCTCCTCCACTTAACTTCGGGGAACAAAACCGGACGCAGGTTTGTGTTTGCGATGGCCGGTCCGGGAGGCGATGCCTCCCTCTCCCGAAGCTGCGCACACGCACTCCAACCGGAGCTTTCGGCACCGCGCCCCCAGGGAGGAGCGAGGAGGGGATTCTTCGGGGAACGCAGGCACAGACGTTTGGGGGCAAGACCGCCTGAAGCTGCAACGGAAATAACAGCAGGGCGAGGTGGGTGTTCACAGTCTGCACTCGAGGAGGAGAACACGCCCCCCGCCCGCCTTTCCCCCACGCCCTCCCGCCCTCCTCCACAGCTCTGGCAAGTGTCTCCCCAAAGACAACGCGGACCCCACCCCTGAGGAGGCAGGAGTTTGAGTCTCAAAACTCTGAAACTGGACCCGGAGAGAATCTTATTGGCTGTGCGCTAGGCTAGGTGACGCTTCAGTAACAAACAGTCCCCAAACTCAGTGACTTAAAAACAAAACAAAATAAACAAATCCAGATTAGGGCATTGAATGCTTTTGCTCCGAGGGGACGAGCCAAGGATTCCGCTCTTCATCGGCCCCATGCTGAGACCAGATGACGAAACACCCACTTCTGGAACACTAGTGGTTGCCACGGCAGAGGGCGACACGAGGAAAGGGGGTGAGGCGGGTGTGCACAGGCTGTTAGAGCTTGGCCAGAGTCCCGTGTATCACTTCCTCTACCACTTCGTTCCCCGGACCGGTCCAGGGCCACCCTTCCTTCCAAGTGGGCGTGGAAGCATAAATCCACCCTGTGCCTGGACGTGCAGAGTCAGGATTTTTATGAGAAGCCCAAGTGATTAACTGGGAGGATCAACACGATCATTTTACAGTGAATTGCCAGCAACGGAACCTGGCATCCAGCAAGAGCTATCGTTATTACTGCCGTTATTGTCACCGTGACCCATGGGGACGCAGATGCAGACACACGAAACGGCGAGCTCAGGTGGCACAGCGCATCAGGGAGGGAACAGAGAAGAGGACACGTGTCCGTCGAATCCAGGACGCGAGTTCTTTGCTCTCTGCTCGTCTGAGCGCCTGGTATCGACGCGTGCGACTGGCCCGCCTCGAGTTTTGCTTCGTTTTCACACGGGGTTTGCCTCCAAAAGCAAGGGGCAGCAATACCTTCTGTGCAGGGCCAGACAGCACGCCCCTTAGGCTCTTCAGACCACATCATCTCCGTCACCGCTGCTCAGCTTGGCCGTGGTGCAGTGGTCACGGCCTCTGTCGCTAAAACTTTCTCTAGGAGAGCAGAGAGTGCAGGATATGGTCGGTGAGCTGCGCTTGGCTGACGTCTGTCCTGCGCAGCCCGGTCTGCAAACCCCCCCCCCCCGCCGCCGTCGATGGGAAAGGCAGAGAGGAGCCCAAGCCCCGAACCCTTGCGCGGGTCCCCTCACCTCTCTTGTGCCTCAGGCTCTCTTCGTACCAACAGAAGCCCACCCTCCAGGCAGACTGTGGAGGTTCACCAGGCCGGCAAGTGCGACACCCTCGGAAGTCTGTCTCCGCTCCCCTCCCCAAAGCTCGCCTGCCCCCCTCCATGCACCAGCCAATGTCCTCGGTGCTGGAGGTCCCACGGAGAACAAAACAAAAGTCCCTGTTCTCCCGGGACTAATACTCCCGTCCAACAAGTGAGACAAAGAGAAAACAGACATGCAAGATGTCAGGGGGTTGGAAAAGGCTGAAAAGGGAAATAAAGCAGGGTTGGGGGGGAGGGGAAGGTGTGTTCGTGAAGTTTTATGTGCGGTGGGTCAGGGAAGAGATTTCTAGCAGAAAACCTCATGAAGGGAGGAAGCGAGGCCTGAGGGTGCCCTGGGGAAGCGTGTCCTAACACAGGTGACAGCAAGTGCTAAATCACTGAAGCAGGAGCCTGCTGGCATCCCGGAGGAGGTGAGGTGGGCGGGGCTTGGGGGGTCTCCCTCTCCCCCTCCCCCTCCTTGCCATCTGTCTGTGCCTCTTCTCCTGTGCTCCTCTGCTACCCTCTGACACTCCTCCTCTTTTAGGCAATACTTCACTTTGTCGGTGGCACATGAAATCAAGGAGGTCACTATTGTTGGAATAATCAAAGGCGAAGATTGGCTCGGGCCAGGGCTTTCCAGGAGGATTTAACCTAATTCCTCAGATGCTGCGCATCAGACAGCAGGCTTAGGAAGAATAAGATGAGAATTAACGCAAAGACCGTCAAGAATATTTTGCCTTTTAAACAAGACCCCAAAGCCTTTAAAGAAAAATGCGCCCTGTTTTGGGATCGCGTGGATGTGGTGAGGAAGGTGGGGCGAGGAGGAACGGGGTGTGAATTTGTGATGTTGCGGCTGCAACATCAGCTCTTCCCATCCGTTCCGCAGTGGGGCGTGCGGATCCCAGGGGTCAGATCGTAGCTCGCCCTTGATTACTAGGGCCAATGGGCGTGACGTGAATATCCCAGGCTCTGTGGCTGACAATCGATGAGTGCCTTTCACAGACGAGTTTGCAAGGGAAGCTGCTGTGTCCCGATCAAACAAATATTATGGATGCAAATGATGGTGGATCTTTGGGTACATTTACTACAAACGAATGAGAGAAGGGGAGAGAGGGAGAGGGGGAGAGAGGCCACATATGCCCACCAATAATCAGGTTCGCCCTGTCATATGCCAATGAAACCCCAGCACGAGCTGGTGGGCACTGGACCCCTGCTTGCAGGCCTGGGGCTGCATCTGTGGGCAGAGAAGCACCCCCCCTTTATTTTGTTACAGAAAGACCACATGTGGGCTGGTGGCTCTGTGTGCTTCTCGGTGTGACAGGAATGACCTGGGGTTCTTATTCAATCACAGTCCACTCCAGCGGTCCAGGAGCCGATCCTGAAATTCTGCATTTCCAATAAGCTCCCTGGCTTCACACACACTGCTGCCCTAGGGCCCGCCTGACCGGACTGGCAGAGCGGGCCAAGCTGTACGCAACAAAAATGCAACAATAAACTCAGAAGCTTACAGTACATTAAATATCTATGTCATTGCTTTCAGCGGTAACGTTTGTAATAGTATATCTTGGCTAGAGGTGGGCAGGTGTGTCACTTCTGGGTTGGGGAATATTTGGAGTTTCTAAAGAGAAGTTTCCAAGGTAAACTTACTTGGTTTGGCAAAATGTTAATAAACCGGTGGGGGGAATTCCAAAGGGAGCCTGGTGTTGGCCTAGGTGTCCAGACGTCTGGACGCCAAGTGGGCGCTGATCAGTTCTTCCAGGCCGAGCTGAGGCCTGTGGAGAACGTCCCCGCAAACCAGGCAACGCTGTGCGGTGAAGTGACTCGGCGCTTGCTGGCCTTGGGCGCCATCTCGTGGTCAGAGCAAGAAAACGTTAAAAAAATCTAGAACCCTCCAGCGCGGTAGATAGTTCCACCCACTGGCAGAGCGGAGTGAAGGAGACACACAGCCAAGGCCGGAGTTCGGAGTTCGCTGCGCGCAAAGCCGAGCACACGTCCCTGGGGAGTCACCTGCCACAGGAGCTTGAGGTGCGCAAAGCAAGGTCGAGGACCATGTTCCTAACGCAACTTCTGCCTTACGCAATACTACGCCCAGGCTCCTCCGGATACAGTGTGCCCCCGTCTGAAAGTTTGGGGGAGAAAGAGGGCCACATTGTTCCTCGATGACACAAGCCTTTGATTTTTTATTTTTATTTTTGTCTGGACAAATCTCCGTAAAACGCCCTGCGGGCAGACTCTGCCTCCCCACCTCAAGGAGCAGGGGCCTCTGCTGTCAGAACACCGGGCTGTCCCGCCTTCACCGCCTCCACTGGGGGGCGCCGCCAGCAGCTGGGTTTGGGTTTTCCTCTCTCTAACCTCGACCTCTGGGAAAGGTGCTTTACGTCTCTGCCTCCATTTCCTCACCCCTGAAATGAATCAAATAATAGTACCTATTTCTTAGGGTGGTTACAGTGATGAAACGGCAAAGCAGGTGCCCAGACGGATACCAAGAACAGTATGCGTTCAGTAAAAGTCAGCCATCAGCACCAGCGGCCTTGGCCAACAACGCAAATCTAACGATAGTAATAACAAGAACAGGAGCAATGACCACCATTGTTTAAAGACTGCCACACCAGGCAGCATTCTAAGTACTTCGCCCACATAAGGCTGGCGTTTTAAGAGTGGTTGAGGTTCTGGAGCCAAAACTGTCTGATCGGATAAGGGGATTGGAGAAGATCAGATACCCAGAATCAATGTGCTAAGTTTCTCAGGACTCAAAAGCCAGTTGGAACGGGAAAAATGACTTCTGGCTTGAATTTAGGCATCAACCATCATGTGAGACAAGGGGTGGGGGTGGGGAGAACGGCATTCCTGCCAGGACCCTTCCGGTGCCCTTCCGATCATGCCATGCCTAGCTGCCCAGGGAACATCAGCCAGTCACAGATGAACTGTCCGGGGCTACATTTTCAGGTGTTTGGGGACCAATCCAAGGACTGGGATGGATGGACCTTCGCTCTCTACCAGGGCACATCGGCTGCTCTTGGTCTCCTGGCCCGGAAGGGAGGCCTGCCTCAATCACATCAGCCCCCGAGACGAGAAGTGGCAACAGTGAAAACCAAATAGTAAACAGGTGGAGGAGAGTGGTAACTCGAGCTGCGGCTGGATGGCACCCGATGTCTGCCTGCAGCATCTCAGTTTCAACCGACTAAACTTTGGTCGGAGTCTTGGGAGAACGAGGCAGGCCAATTCTGAAGAACGATCAAAAAGTGACTGTCAGGTTATTCGGAGGCACTTTGAAACTAGCACTAATCTAATAAACGCACGCGCGATGAGCTGCGAAATTGAGAACATGATGGTCCCCAGCCCCTCGACCAAAGGAATGAAACAGCCCATTTCCCTCTATTCCGTATGACAGTGGAATCACAAAGAGTCTGTGAACTTGTTCCTTTGTCTAAAACACAAAAGTCTGCATGTCTCATGCGTTTAACAGCAGGGAGAAAGGACTGGGAGAATTAGGGCCCTTGGCTTGCCAGACCCCCAACTTCAGACAAACGGCAGGGAAGAGGGCGGGCCTTGGCCTTGGGAAGCCTGGTGAGGAGCCCGAGCCCTGCCATTCAGTGCTGTGTGAAGCAGGAGTGTCCGTCCCTGGTTCACACCATCCACGTGAGGCTTCAGCGAGGTCACGGGTGTGGAAAGCGCTGTTTTAAGCGTACGAATGAGCAAGCACAAGGCAGGAAGTACGGTGTCCATTTCAGTTTGGGGAATTACAGCACATAATTTTTTTGGCAATTTAACTACAGTTTTTTTTTTTTATAATAACCCAAAATTTAATCACTACTATAAGTACGGCTATTTTAGCAGGAGGAAGGCAATGGAACTGGTGACTGGCTGGGGGGGTCTCAGGGTTGCCACTTGGAACATCAGTCCAAACCAGCCCACGGCTGCTCGGGACACCGGCTGAGTGCGTGGGGCCGAGCTGGCTGCTGTAAGAAGTGAGACAGTGATCGGGTGGAAAATGGGTAGGATAAGGTAAGCATATTGGGTACAAGGGGAAAAATTATAAATGCCCAAAGATGTTCAAAGAGTGCTAACTAATTGCAGTTAACAGATGACCTCTGGAGGGGAGGTCAGAGGAAGTTCGGGGAGGAGAGCACATTTGGGATGTGCTTTAAAGACTGGGCTGCGAACCCTCAGAGTCTAGGAAAAGCAGACCAGGCTGCCCAGTTCTAACGCAGAGGATTTAATTCGGGGGATTAGTGACAAAAACTCGGAATGGGCCGAGAAAGCAAACCCAAGATACCAGGGGTTGGTAGCTGGAGGATGACATTTTGGTCCCTTGGGCTGCAGAAATGAGGCGGGGGGGGGGGTGGTGATGCTGCCCCCAGCGGCAAACCCATCTGCCCGCTCCGCCACCTGGAACTGCACCGCCCTCGCTGCCTGGACCCGTCCTGGAGCCCCGAGGCCTCGCCCCCGACGGGAAGCACCGCAGGGCCCTGCCTCCCTTGCTGGGGCCCTTGGGAGGGCGCTGGGGCCAGGCAAGAGCCTCGGTGCCGCTGTGCACCCGCCTCTGAACGCCGGACCCCAGGGTCAGAAGCGGACTCCCGCACCGAGAGACAGCACAAGTGCGTCCTCGGCCCACCTCACGTTTTGGTGTCCCGGGGGCGCTCCTGCTGGCGGAAGCTATGCCAAGGATGATGAGCATGGGTGTCTGGGAGACGGACTTGGGAGCCCTGGCTCCCCGAGCCCCTTGGCCGCAGGGCGTGGGGAATGATGTCGGGAAGCAGGGAGGGAGGAGAACTTTCCAGGACAAGTAAGGAACAGAGCAAAGACGCACAGAGGCAGGAGAGTGCCATCTTATCTGAGGAGCCAGCTGGTCTCCTCACTGCGAACAAAGGATGGGGAGTCCCCGGGCAGAAGTGTTTGATCAGCCCTCCTGGGGCAGGTGCCGGGGAAGAAGGCTCTGGGCCCACTGTGGCTTCTGTAGTGAGTCGCAGACCAAGTCCCACCTCCACTAGGACACAGTGGAGAACCCTCCCAAGTCAGGAGACCTTCCCTTCTTTGCTGAAGAACCCAAGGAGACAAGTACGCAGTCCTTCCCTGGGCTTCCCAAGATGTGCATGCTTCCCTTCCCTGCTGCCGTGTCCGGCTCCTTGCCTCCCCATTCTCCTGTTAAACGGTAAAACAAAAACACCTCCACCAGAAGGACGATGGTTTTGTCAGTTGCTGCGCCCAGGTCCACACCCTGATCTCTGCAGAGGTAACCCCCACTTCTACTCAGTCTATCCAGTTCTGTCAAAGTCCACCGTGGTTCCGGTACAACAGAGCAGGACCCCGCGGGACGATCCCGCCGTGGGAAACGATGAACGAATCTGCACCCCTGGAGGGAGACCAGCTCCCGGAAGGCACTGGGCAGGGGGCAGAAGCAGACAAACTCTAGTGGGGAGTACAGTCTGGGGGTGGGGGGGCGGGGGCTGTCTGTGTCCCTTAGCCAGGGGCTGGGCGTCCTGGCGACCACGATGCCCAGTGGGAACACTCAGAGCTGCCGGACTGGGGAGCCAGAAAGCTGGAGCTGGGAACAGGCAAGCCACTGGATGGACGAGAGAATCTCGGAGGGCAGAAGCCAAGATGGGCAGCCCCAACCAAGTCTGCCTGCTGTCACAGCAAACGTGCTTTGCTTGGTGGCCAGGTCAACGACCCCAGCGAGTTACTCTGGCGGATGTGGAAGCAAGAACGCCCAGGAGGCACACTCCGCTTCCAAGTCCAGAGGCTGTTGCTGGCTCCCCGGGGGGGAAGTGCTCCTGCTTCTGAACCCCCCCCCCCCCCCCCAGTCGCAGCAGCCAGAGCAGCAGAGAGGAGAAGCCAAGTCCGCACCCACTCCTCGGCTCCCCCGGCACGCTCCAGGGAAACCAGCACCACACCTCGCTGGGCATGGATTTTGAACGTCGTTTCTCGCCAGCCCGGTTAACCGCCTCAACCCTGCCCGCACCTCTGCCAAGGGTCTCTTCGTTCAGATCTCTTCCGTTACGCACTTCGAGTGTTTCCTCTGGTGCCACGTCACTCCCTCAAAACTCAGAACCCCGAGGAGGGCCGTTCGCCCGCTCAGACTGCCCGAGCCTGGGTCCCTCGCCGTGTCCCCACGTCCACGGATGGGAGGAGTGTGCTCCCCTGACGTGCGAAGGGGTTTCCACCTCTCACTCGCCAAGGCAGAGAGGGCGTTACTATGATCAGCAACTTTTAAAAACGCCAGGGTTACTAGACTGTGGAGTCGGTAGGAAGTTCTACTTGGACAGAAGGTAGGGTGTGTGGGGAGCAGAAGGAAACAAGGCCCCCAAAGAAGGCAAGGACCTTATTCACTCAGGAGGGCTTGAGTGCAAGGGCAGGGAACACACGCCTCATGAGCTGGGAAACGGGGGGGCCATGGACAGTCCCGAGTAGGGAAGTGACATGACATCGTCTGGGCTTCGGCAAGACTCACTGGGCAGAAGGGTGAGAACACATCCCTGCAAGGAGAGACGCTCACCTTCTCTGTTGGAGTGTGAGCTCCACGCGGGCAGGCCCTTGTGGAATTGTTGCATGTTCACTGCCCTGGGGATGAGCCCGGCGCCCCGCCGTCCGCGCAGCACATCCCGCCAGGGCTGTGGCCCAGAGTGCGCAGGCAAGGGCCCACGAGGCGGCTGCTGAGCTGGCCCTGGTGCGAAACAACAAGGCCCGAAACAGCACAGACCGAGCGCACCCGCCCTGGGCTGGGCACCGAAGTCACAATCGATCTTATGAGGGACACAGTGTTTATTACCATTTTACAGATGAGGTTCGAACAAATTAAAGAGAAAGTCCACATTCACGCAGATAGTGAACAGCAGCACTGGGATCTGGGTCTGACTCCGACACTCACACTCAGCCACTGCATGATGCCGTGGGGGGGGGCGGGGGGGCGGGCAGTGTGGGCAGCTGTAAGAAGGCGGCAGATGTCAGCGATGTTGCCGAGTGACAGAAGCATGAGAGCACACTGAGGAGTTGGAGGGTTGGAGCTGGAATCACGGGGACAGTGGAGAAGCCACTGAGAGCAATCAGGAAGTCCAGAGGAGGCACTTCCTGAGACAGGATGCTTGGATGTGCTTTGGACACGCTGATGGGGGAACACCTGGGAGGAGCTGCCCACTGGGCAGCTGAACGTAAGGCGGGGCCCAGGGCAGGCAGCAGTAAGGAAGAGCGTTCGCAAGTAGCCTGTGCAGACACTCCCGCGTGGGCGTGGGCGTGGGCGTGGATGAGAAGAGGCTGCCCGAGGGCAGGGCGTGGCTGTCCGTGGTCCAGGAGTGGTGGCGGCTGGGGCTGAGCACACTCGATGCACCTCCTGAAGTGTGTCCTGACAGCAGGCCTCCTCACGGACTCTCCCGGTCAGCAGTTTTCTTGTGATTTTCCACGTTTATAGAAGTGGGGGGTGTGGCCAGGGGGCAAGCAAATACTCAGAGGAGCTTTGATCCACGCAGGATTGGCTGTTGGTGACGTAAGGGCCGGACATGCATAACCTGTTCCATCTTCTCAGGGAGGGAGACATTCAACATCAAGTTCAGAACTGCAAATGCGGGTGATTCTTGGTCCAAGAGCTGAAAACCCAGCCTCCAGGGGCCATGAATCCGGAGGTCACTGCCTGTCACCAGGGGCCATCTGGGCAGGCCCTAGGCACTGCCTTCCTCCGGGCTGCCGCTTTCTGAGAAGTCAGGTCGCCCCATGAAGAGTGGTCGCTGCTGAAGCTACTTCTCAGGTGCCCGATGACAGCCACGCCAGAAACTGCCACCTTCGTCTTCCCACCTCAGACCACACCACGACCTCCAGTATCGATCAGGACACAGATAATCCCAAACGGCTGAGTTTTAAAGAGCACAGTCTTTTTGCACGCGGCATGAATTCAGGAAAGCACTTGGCCCTAACTTAGCTGTAAACGACAGGAAGCGTGCTCTCGCATCTGCTTGGGATGACAGTTCGTGGCAAAGCCACACCACAATTGCCGTGACAATAAACACGTAGGCTTGTTAGATGATAGCTGCACCAATGTGGTTTCCTCCCGAGTGTTCTCACGGAGGTGGAAAGCTTCTTTTTATCCCCCCCTTTTTTTCCAAGGGGAAAAGGAAACTAATGTGAAACATGCCACACCAGAGGGGAAGACAGAGTCAACATGCCATTGCTGCGTGTGAGCTGCGGGTTTAATCGCCAGTTCGCCCTTTGAATTTTCCTGTAAAGCGCTTTGCCAGTGGGTTCTCTTCGGCTCACTCCAAGTGGCAATGCTCAGGAATGACCACCAGAGGGCAGTCGTGGCCTCATAATACACCAGGAATGCTGCCTCTTCCCCCATCCACAAAAGGAGAGCATTTGGCAACCAATGGCTTATACAATACATTCTATAACTTCAACCACCTCTCTGGACTACTGTGTAAGTAACTGTCATGATGGACAATAATGTGTCAGGCTGCCTGAGTTAAATCCCAACTCAGCACTTACTAGCTGTGTGACCCTGGACAGTCTAGTTTACTTAACCTCTCTGGGCCCATTTCCTCCTGGTTTCTAAAATGAGGACGTTAACAATCTACATCTCATAGGATGTTGTGAACACTTGATGAGTTAATCTTCATCAAGTGCTCAGAACAGAACCTTGCACATGGTTAGCTGTTCCAGCCATCGGAAACAGCTCTGGGGGACGATGAGGGCTGAAGCCTGGCCTGAGCTGGCCTGTGGCTTCCTGAGAGGAAGGACAGACCCAGGCGCGGGGCTCAGGAAGGTCAGCGTGCTGCTGGCACACGAAGGGCTGGAGCAAGTGGAGCTGCTCTTCCCAGCGCCGTTCGGGCTGGTGCAGTCCGCTGCGGCCTGGGGCGGTCATCCTGAGGCACCCACCGGTCACCAGGGCACCAAGTGAAAAGAGGACACCCACTCTGAAGGAGAGGCCTTGGGCTGTCTTACACCAGCCTTCAGCGAAGGCATTCATGTGTAGACTGGGTGGGGGGGGGGGTGCCAAGCCCCTGGGCTTGTGAGAGGACTCGAAGAGCAGAAAGGGGCTGGGAGGGAGTGGTGTGCTCTCCGGGACAGGTTTCCGAAACCTCCGGGGAGGGACGGGGAGGTAAGTTCTGGGCCAGCTCCCTGCGGGCAGGGACCCCGTCGCATCCAGCCTGGTGCGGTAGCAACCTGCCTGCGCCAGGGCTGGGAGCGGGTGCCGGAGCTCTGCCCTCCTCCGACACAGCACAGAAGTGCGTGTCCGTGCCCAGGGAGTCAGTGTGGTGAGTGACTCCCCTGGGCTAATGCAAGGTAAGTGGAAGGCTCTGAGAGCCACGGCAGACACCGCCGTGTCCTTCTTTCCTCTGACCAGCTGCTCCATGGGCCTGTGTCCCCGTGTGGCAATGGTGAGCGGGGCTGCCCCAAGGGGTGGGGATTGCAGCGGGAGGAAGAAATCAGCCTTGGCTGCTTCCGGTTGTTGGATGTTGGCATTATGACCAATAACTCACTTGTTACTGAAGCATGACGTGGCCTACCCTGACCGAGACAACATGACCCCTGGTGTGTCCCCTGCTGTGACGTTGACCACGGCACCTCTTCATCTGATCCTCTGGAAAGCACCATGACGTAGGTCTATTACCTTTGTTTTCCAGATAATAAAACTGGGCCCCAGGAAGCCCAAGGATTCAGGGTGCCAGGGCAAAGTGACAGAGCTGGGACTCCAGCGCTACCTCCTAGGACGCTGCCACCTCCCTAGTCTGCTGCCTGACCCCTACAAATGGGTACCGGAGTCATCAGGGTCACCACGCGGCCTCGAGGACGACCCTGCCTTGTTGCTGGGGACATGCTCGTGCAGAGCAGAGCAGAGCAGGGTCGGTAAGAACCAACTCGGGAGGTGTCTCCAGAGAGGACAGACATCAGACAACAGTGCCCAGGCCGGCTCGCTCACTGCTGCCGACAGCCTGATGCTGGCGAGCGCGTTTTCCCACCAGGCCCTGGGACTCCGCCTCCCCTCCCCTCCAGGTTCCTAACCACAGTCATCTCCTTCTTTGTACTAAGCTTCTCTCCGTCACTACTGTCCTTGGGCCTCAGTCATTTGGGGCCCCTTTTCTCCTGGGAAACTGGCAAACCACTCTGGCTAACTCATGAGAAGCCCCAGCCGCGCCGTTGCCCCCACACGTCACGGTTGTCGCATTTGTATTTAACTTGCTCTCCTCCAGCCCTTCCAGCATCTCGGAGCAGCTTGCAGGCTGGTCCGGGAGGTCTCTCAGCAGTGGCTGACCTTTCGTCACACCTGGAGTCACATCCTGTAACTGGCAGCCAATGCCACTCTGCTGAAGACCCAAGACCTCTAGCCACACCATCCATCCTTCGCTGCTGACTTTGAAGGGATCAAAAGAGCCCCGTGCTGGTCCCTAATCTCCCTAAATCCTCACGGCGATCCCAGCGGGGATGCGAGCACCATCACTGCCGTTTTTTCAGATGGAAGGAAGGCCGGGGTTTCAGCCACAGCCCCAAGGTCACCGCTGTGAGCTGGTGGAGGAGACCGCAGGGACTCAGCCCGGCTGACCTCCCGAGCCGTCAGTCTGCATTAGACCCTGCCATCTCGCTGAATTCCCCCCGCAGTTTTAGTTGAAGATCATGTTCTTCTTCACTTCCTGCCCTGAACACAGCAACAGCTGCCGCTAACCCGCCCGAGCCGGCTGGCGGTGCTTCAGTGGTGGGTGAAGTTATCCTGGGATATGGAGTGGGTGAAGCGTTTCAGGATAAAAGGGCCCATCCAAACGGAAGATACTCATGACGGTATAAAAGGGATGCCTCTGCTTTCCTGCTTTGCCCGACTTTCAAGTGACACGGTGTCGGGCAACAGGCTAACAGGCGTGGGAGGGTGAGTATGGGTTAGGAGGGGGGGGGGTCCTGTGGAGAGAAAAAAAGAAGAGATGTGTGTGTAAGTGGATGAACATTCCTTGAAAACTAAAAATAAAAGCAGCAGCCTGTTCCCGGTGAGAAGCCCAGTGCACAGTGCCAGACGGGCCTCCGCCCGGACGATGCAGTGGGGCTGCGGCAGGACTGCAGGCGGCGGGGCGGGGGGCTCTGATTGGCTTCCCCATTTGGTCCCCAGCAGAGCTGCCCTAGTGCGGGTGTATCAGGGCCCGGAGAGAGGCAGGGCTTCTGGCCCTGCCCGGGGGCCTGAGGGCTGACCTGCAGAGGACACTTGGGGAAAGCCTCATCACACCCTGCGTTTATGTCTGGAGAGGCCCGCTCCCGTGCAGAGCCCACGGAGCAGGCCTGCCCGGGAGCGACTCTGCATCCCCGCGCCCCTTCGGCGGTCAGCTCTGCTGGGGCCGTCTGAGCCTTGTGGAGGCCTGTCTGCAGGCCAGTGAGGCCCCAACACACAGCAGTGTCCGGGGACCCGGGAGAGGCGACGCCGCCCTTGGAAACCTGAGCAGTTTGGTCCAGGAGAGGAGGAAATTGAAAAACTTCCCAACCAAAACGTTTCCTTCCCAAAGAGGGAAAAAGCAGCTCAGGGTCATAAATCTGCACCCATGTCCAGGACAGAGGTCAGGGGAGGCCCGGAGAGGGATCACTGCACCCGCCCCAGGTGAGGAAGGTGAGGAATGCGAGGTGGGAGACCCCAGGCCACCAGGATGCAGGGCTTCCTCATCAACACTCAGGTCACAGGGGCCCAGGGGCGCCAGAAGATGCCTCCCCCCACCCCCCACCCAGGGCAGGGGCTCAGGGTTTGGTGGCGCCTTGCCGCCACTGGGGACCAGGCTCCTGGAGAAGGCGTCCACCCGGGGCCCCGGAGCAGCGCGGCCGCTGTGTTCTGCAGAGTGGCACTTTTCCTGGAACCCAGCTGGGGCAAGTTCACCGAAGGGAAGCAAGTCATCAGGGAAGGCGGTGTGAACAACTGGCAGCCTCTGTTTCCTACACTGAGAACCTGAGCTGAACCAGGAGGCCGCTGGCCAGTGCCGGCCCCAACCCCCAGAGGGGCGCCTGCCCAGCTGCAGCCCATACTGGGCAAGGGCCCCTGAGAAGGCAGCCCTAGTTACCCTCAGGAGCCTAAGCAGTGCTCAGGACACAGAGGACTGTGACTGCCACAGCAAGGCTCAACTATGAGCAGGACCCCTCTGGCAGTGAACTTGCTTTTGCAGGTGCGTATTTTCAACACACTGCATTCCCCTCTTAGGCAGCATTTCCCACGCTCCCGCTCACCTCCAAGCCTGTTAGCCCCAAATTATGAAGAAGGCGTCCTTAGAACCAGGGGTGCGCTCTCTGCTTTTCTCAGAGAGCCCTTCAGATGTGAGTATCACAGAGGCTAGTAGGGAGGAGGTCATTTCCAAGGGCAAAGGTGGGCCTGCTGTCTCTGCATTTCTGTATTTGAATCACCTTCCACTGCCAGAGACGTGGTCCTCGGACGTGGGGCGCAGGGTGGAGACGCTCTGAGTAACTTGAAGTTTGTTCCCCTCAAGGATGGCATCGTGATGTCAGATCAGTCCTCTGGCCTTTCCAGGCCGCACACTTCCCCTCTGTGACAGAGCCGTCAGTGTACCCAGCGCCACCCGCGCTCTGAGCCGCCTCGGAAGGACCTTGCGCTCCAGGTTTGAAAGGCAGCAAAAGCTGAGCGTGTTCTCTGGCTGTGACGGCTCCAGTGGAAGGAACCCATTCAAAAGCCTACAGAAGGCTGGCCGGCCTCCCAAAGACGCGAGTGAACCTTTGGCGGAGAGACGTCGGTCGACACGGGGCAGAGCCGGCGTCTGTCTCAGAGCGGCCACTGCTGAAGGCCATCTCGCATCTCTGGGAGGGAGTTGAGGGGAAAGCCCAAAACGAAGACGAGGGGAGGTGGCCAGGGGCAGGATAACGGCCGGTGTTCCGCACGCGGCCAGCTCCACCCTGATCCAGTCCCAGCACGCACTGGCCCACGGCTGGGGCAAGTCGTCCCGACACCCTGGTCCCTGCTTTCCTCATGTTTTGTTCTTCCAGCTGTGGTTTTTAAAAACAAAACCCTGCAACATAAATTTACCCCCTTAGTAGTGTCTAACTGTGCAGCACAACGTCGTCAGCCATGTGCCACGCACGGCGTTACGGAGCAGATCTCCAGAACTTTCCCGTCTTGCTCTGTTAAAACTCTGGGCCCATTCAGCAGCTCCTCGTTCCGCCCTCCCCCCAGGCCCTGGCAACCACCATTCTGCCTTCCGTCTCTGCGCGCGTGATCACTTCAGACACATCATGTGCGTGGCATCACGCGCCATTCATCGTTGTGTGATTCGCTCCCCGTAGCAGGACGATGACCTGAAGTTGTGTCCGTGTTGTGACGGGAGCCAGGGTTTCGCTGGTCAAGGCCGAGTAACATTCCATCACATGCGTATCCCACATCCCCCCGTCCACTCACCCACTGATGGGCACTTAGGATGCTTCCGTAATCCTGGTGATTGTGAATAACGTTGCAATGAATGTGGGCATGCAAATATCTCCTGATAGTGACCAGATCTTGTTTTTAATTTTGGGGGGTACATACCCAGAGTGGTACTGCTGGGTCACATGGGAGTTTTACGTTTAATTTTTTAGGCACCCCCATGCTGTTTTCCATAATGGCTGCACCATTTTATAACCCCACCAACAGTGTGCAAAAGTTTCAATTTCTCTGCATCCTCATCAGTATTGACTGTTTTGTTTTGTTTTGTTGACAATGGGTGTGAGGTATTATCTCATTGGGGTTCTTATTTGCATTTTCTTTGTGTTTAGTGATATTGAGCATCTTTCCACATGTTTTTGGCCATTTACATATCTTTTTTGGAGACATACCTATTCAAGTCATTTACTCATCTTTAAAAATAATTTACTGTTCTTTGAATACAATTGTCTCCATTCCCCCCCATCACTTTCCCCCACCCGACTACCCCCACCTCCCATCCTCAATCCTACCCCCTTTGGCTTTGTCCATGGGTCCTTTATACATGTTCCTGGATGACCCCGCCCCTTCTTTACCGCATTATCTCCCTCCCACCTCCCCACTGGTTACTGTCAGTTTGTTCTTTATTTCAATGTCTCTGGTTATATTTTGCTTGCTTGTTTTATTGATTAGGTTCCACTTACAGGTGAGATCATATGGTATTTGTTCCTCACCTCCTGGATTACTTCACTTAGCATAATGCTCTCCAGTTCCATCCATGCTGTCTCAAAGGGGAGGAGCTCCTTTCTTTCTGCTACATAGTATTCCATTGTGTAAATGTACCACAGTTTTTTGATCCATTCATTTACTGATGGGCACCTAGGTTGCTTCCAGCACTTGGCTATTGTAAATTGTGCTGCTATGGATATTAGGGTTCATAGGTTCTTCTGAATTGGTGTTTCAAGATCCTTAGGGTATAATCCCAGTAGTGGGATTGCTGGTTCAAAAGGCAGTTCCATTTTTAGTTTTTTGAGGAAATTCCATACTGTTTTCCACAGTCTGCATTCCCACCAACAGTGCACTAGGGTTCCTTTTGCTCTACAACCTCGCCAGCACTTGTTCTTTGTTGATTCATTTATGATGGCCACTCTCACCTGTGTGCAGTGGTATCTCATTGTGGTTTTAATTTGCATCTCTGATGGCTAGTGATGCTGAGCATCCTTTCATATGTCTCTGGGTCCTCTGTATGTGCTCCTTGGAGAAGTGTTTGTTCAAGTCTTCTGCCCATTTTTTTAATTGAATTGTCTGTCTTCCTGGAGTGGAGTTGTGTGAGTTCTTCATATATTTTGGAGAGCAAACCCTTGTCTCAGTTATCACTTGCAAATATATTTTCCCATGTGGTTGGTTCCCTTTTCATTTTGCTGATGTTTTCTTTAGCCGTGCAGAAGCTTTTTATTTTGATGAAGTCCCATTTGTTTATTCTTTTTTTTTTATGTCCCTTGCTCTAAGGGACATATTGGTGAAAATGTTGCTGCACAGAATATCTTAAATTTTCCTGCCTATATTCTCGTCTATGACTTTTATGGTATCATGACTTATATTTAAGTCTTTTTCCATCTTCAGTTTATTTTTGTGTATGGTGTAAGTTGGTGATCGAGTTTCAGTTTTTTGCATGTAGCTGTCCAGATCTCCCAACACCATTTGTTGAAGAGGCTATTTTTACTCCATTTTATGCTTCTGCTCCCTTTGTCAAATATTAATTGACTATAGAGACTCGAGTTCAATTTGAGGCTCTCTATTCTGTTCCATCGATCAATGCGCCTGTTCTTTTGCCAGCACCAGACTGTTTTGATTACCATGGCCTTGTACTATAGTTTGATGCCAGGTATTGTGATCCCTCCTACTTTGTTCCTCTTTCTCAAAATTGCTGCGGCTATTCAGGGCCATTTACGGTTCCATATACATTTTTGAAATGTTTATTCCATATCTGCCCTTTGCCCATTTTTAATTAAGTTATTTGTCTTTTTGTTATTAGACTGTATGAGTTCTTTATATATTCTAGATATTAATCCCTTATCTAATATAAGGTTTGCATTTGTATTTTCTTCCATTTTGAAGATTGCTTTGTTACTTGGTTGATTGTTTCCTCTGCTGTACAAAAGGTTTTGAGTTTGATGTGGTACCAGTTATCTAGTTTTGCTTTTGTTGCCTACATTTACAGTGTCATATCCAAGAAATCACTGCCTATCCCAATGTCATGAAGTGTCTCCTAATGTTTTCTTCTAGGAATTTTATAGTTTCATGTTGCAAAGCGTTCAGCCTGGTCTCAGGAGGTGTAACCTGCACCCCATGGTGGGCTGTGTAGGAGCCAAGGGACCCGCTTCACCTGGGTCTGTTCTGTCAAGAGGACGTGAGCTACTAAGGAGACAAAGCTTATCTCCCTGGCAGGAGCGCCGCTTCTGCCTCATCCATCTCTGGCCCCAATGCTTAGTCGGTAGTCAATAATGGGTAAGACTCCTCATGGGAGGGGCAACCTAAACCAGACACGACCACTTGGGAGGCACTCATGGAAGGACTTGGGGGGCTGCAGCAAAGAGGGGGTGACGGACCCTCGCCCCCCAGCTATTCTGACATAGTCCATCTGGGAGATGTCTTCTGCTTCTTGAGCCTAATTGGCTTAAAGCCTGAAACTATGATGGCGAGCGGTGCAGCCCTGTGCTGGCCAGAACAGTTCCCCAAGGTAATCAGGCATAAGAAAGAATTCCTAAAGTCCTGTGAAACCTGCTTTGCTAAGAGTGCACTCATTTAAATGATAAGGGTCGGAGGAAGAAATGAGTATGTCTCCCAAAGTTTTGCAACCCCCTTTCCTGACAGACACTGACTCAGATTAAGCCCTCAGGTTTCTTTGACATGTTAAACCGGTATTCTTGTATATCTGAACCCAATAAAAGCCTAGTGAGGAAGGCGCTCTGGATCATTCTCCTCTGAGAGTTTGACCACCTTTCCTCCCCAAGCAGATCATGTCTTGGTAGTTTTATTTTCATCCATGACGGAGGGATGGGGCTCTGCAGGTGGAGCCCCCCACATCTGGCGCCCGGGACAGAGGCCCCCTGCAGTTTCAGGTCTTACATTTAGGTCTCTAACCCAAAGTTATTAGTTCTAAGAGTTTCTTTTTTATCTTTAGGGTTTTCTACACGTAAGATTATGTCATCTGCAAACAGAGAAAATTCTACATTTTCCTTTCCGATTCGAATACCTTCTATTTCTTTTTCTTGACTAATCGCTTTGGCTAGAACTTCCAGTACTATGTTGAATAGAAGTGGTAGGAGTAGGTATCCTTATCCTGTTCCTGATCTTAGAGAAAAAGCTTTCATCTTTTCACCATTGAGTATGATGTTAGCTGTGGCCTTTTCATTTATAACCTTCACTGTGTGGAGGTAGGTAGTTTCTTCCTATTCCTAGTCTGTTCAGTATTTTTTATCATGAAAGAACTTTAAGTTACATATCAGGTGCCTTTTCTGCATTAATTGGAATGGTTTTGTCCTTTATTCTGTTAATGTGATATATAACATTTATTAATTTTTATATGTTGAAATATCCTTATAGCTGAGAAATAAATCCCACTTGGACATGGTAGATAATCCTTTTATGTGCTATTGAATTTTGTTTGCTAATATTTTGTTGAGGATTTTTGCATCAATATTCATTGGTGATATTGGTCCATAGTTATCTTTTCTTGTAATATATTTCCCCGAATTTGGTAACAGGGTAATGTTGTCCTCCTAAAAGGAGTTTGGAACTGTTTCCTTCTTTTCAATATTTTGGGAAGAATTTGAGAAGGATTGATGTTAATTCTTTAAATGTTTGGTGGAATTCTCCAGTAAAGCTATCTGGTCCTGGGTCTTTGTCTGTTGAGAAATTTTTGATTACTGATTCAATCTCATTACTAGATATAGGTCTGTTCAAATTAATTCTTCATGATTCAGTCTTGCCAGGTTGTATGTTTCTAGGAATGCATCTTCTAGGTTATCCAACTTGTTGGTTTATAACTGTTCATGATAGTCTTTTTTGATCCTTTGTATCCCTGTGCTATCAGTTTTAACATCTGTTTTTTTATCTCCAATTTTAGTTGTCATCATGTTTTAAAGGAGACTATTAAACTAGATGATCTCCAAGAGGTTTCCAGTTCTGAAATTCTTTGGCATCGCAAAGGAATATGAAAAATACATTATAAAATATTTAAGAAAGACAAAATGATTTAAAGAATACAATAAATATCCACCCAGTTTAAGAAATAAAAGTTATCAATGTAATACACAACCTTCTGTGTATCTTTCCCCAAGTGTGTCCTCCATCCCAGAAGAACCCACCACCCCGAATTTTGTGATTTTCATCCTCATGCATTTCTTTATACTTTTATTATATACATATACATGGATCCTTGAGAATCGTATGGTAGCCTTGACTGCTTTTAACTTTATATCAGTAATATCGTGCTGTATTTATTGGTCTACAAGTGGCTTTTGTTCTCTTAACATTTTTTGTGACCTTCATCCATGTTGATGTTTGTAGCACTTGTTCATTTTCACCCCTGTTTAGTACTTAATTATATGAAGGTGCCGCAATTTGCTTATGCACTGTTGTTGGACATTGAGTTATTTCCATTTTTTAAAATAAATTATTTCCTTCCAAATATCCATCTACATATCTCCTTTGTACTTGTGTGAGGCTCGCTCTAATAGGGAATGCAAATCTTCACCCTGACTGAATAATGCCAAATTTTTCTCTAAAGTACTTGAACTTTACTCCCACCAGCAGGCACATGATTTCCCAGCATTCAACACTCACACTATCACTTCCTGGTGTCAGATATTTGATATTTTCTACCCAATGCGATGGGTGTAAGTGGCGCCCTCTGCAGTCTTCACTTGCGTCCCCCTCACGGCGACCTCGGCGGCTCACTCTGGCAGCCATGCATGCCTCCTCCTGTGGGGACTGGCTCTTCCTGGCTTTTGCCCGACTTTGATTTTTAAACATGGATGGACTGTATTTACTCCCTATCCCAGGAAAGTCACAGATTGCACGACCAGGCCTCACTACCGCGAACTGCACCCTTGAGGAGTTTTAGCATAGCCCCACTTGTACCACGAGCATTTGCGGGCGAGCATCGCGCTTCCTTGGGCTCATTCGACGTCCCCTGCTCCTTTCGCACAGGCCAGCGCAGGTGGAGAGCATGAGCCTCCAGGTAGAGGGTTGAACCAGAGTCCTCCCAGCACTTGCAACTGAGCTGAGGCTGATTCTGTCCAGATGGCCACCTGCGTGCGCCACCTGGTCCGGACAGGCCCAAGCACGCACCAGAGGCAGGCCGCACACGCCACCTCTCCACAGAGAGAGTCGTGGGGTTACAGGTCATGCTCCAATACTTAGAATTTCCTGGGGTTTATGGAGAATTGTGTACTCCCGGTATTTTTCAAAGTTGCAAAACACTAACATTTATTTGGGGACGTGTCACAAGTGAAGCCAAAGGAAATATGCCCAAGGTTGAATTTGAGATTTCTCTAACTGCCACTTTGGAGTAGAGCGTTTACCCGAGAAGGGTCAGCAGTGAAGGGGCAAAGGGCCTAACGTGTTAATTCTTGCTTAACTCTTCTCGTTGTAAATGAATTTTGTCCACCGGGGATTTTCACAAGTCAGGATACGAGAGGCACTGGGCACACAGGATAAAGCAGCCTCGGCTCGCAAAGCCGTCCGGCCCTTGGTTTGCGCGCATTGTGGCTGCTGTCACAGCAGACTGTTGTCCCAGCTACAGTCAGGGTGGGTCGGTTTGCAAAGCGTGATGCTAATGTAGACAGGCAGGTCCAGAGTGGATACCTTCCCGCTGGAAAAGACCACACTCTTATTGTCAGAGCTGGAAGTCAAAACAGTTATTGTGGATTTGGCATTGAGAAGCAGTTCATAAGACACGAAAGAGGCAGAGAGGAGAGGTTTTATTTTTCCCAGCTCCAACCCCCTTCGAAAGTATGTGTACAAAAAAAAAAAAAAAAAAAAAGCCCTGGCCTGGTAACTCGGTTGGTGCATCAGCCCGACACACCAAGGTTACAGTTTTGATCCCTGATCAGGGCACATACAAGAATCAACCAGTAAATGCATAAATGAGCAGAACGGCAAATCAATCTCTCTCTCCCCCTTCCTCTCTCTAAAATCAATTTAAAAATTTTTCACATACACACACATCAGTTCAGAAAAGTGTATCTACCCAATCAGCCCTCATTCTACTGACTTTAGTTTGTCCTACGTCTGCTTCTAAGTAGTAAGAAGAGTCAAAAGTCAGGAGAATGCAGAACAACAACAAAAACAAAGCAAGAAACGATTTAACTATAAGGCCTGAAATTTATAAAGGAATGAATAAACATGTTTACCAGCAGATCAGGAAGCAAACCAACCTACCATCAACATGCTAGTTAATTAATGCGTACTTACTAATGCAAAGTGTTGTGTGCATTCTGGGTCATGGCTTCCCTGGGCCCCGAGGGCGGGCGTTTAGGAATACCCCACAGTTGCGCAGTTTTAGTTTTCAATCAGCATCTTAGGTCTAGCCGATGGAAGAAATATAGGAAAGGCAGAACTAAGAAGAGAATAAACAGAAGACTATAAAAGGACCTGGTTGAAGCGAATGTTCGAAATAGTTGAACCTTGACTAATCAGTCCACTTGCAAATATTTACGAAGGACCCAGTGCACGCTGCCAACGTCTACGCCTATTGGCAGCACAGTACGAGTACCTTTCTTCTGTGCTCCAGATTTCCCAGCTGCAAATCAGAGATGATAGTGGTGCCCACCTGGAAAAGCTGTAGTGTTGATTGGAATAACGTAGTTTAAGCATGTAGGAAGAGTACCTGGCGGGGTACTTATGCAAACGAGAGTGAGGGAGGAAACAAATCACAAGCACAGAGAAACTGAACAACAATAAAGACATCAATACAAGAGATGTCAAAAGGCAGCGCATTATTAATTGCCAAACAAGTGTTTCTCACCCCTGAATGTCAGAATCGAGGGCACAGAGCTGAGAGAGAGCCAAAAGAGTTTGGTTTCTCTCACTAGCCAAGCACCTGCCTTCTGCACGTGTCTAAGAGGCTGCAAACTGGGTCCCTCCAGAGACACTATGAACCGCGATGGGCTTTTTGGGGAAGAGCCCAGAGCTGCCCCTCAGCACGGAGATGGCACAGCGAAGTGCTGGGGGCTGCAGCCACGGTGCCAGACTGCCCACGTTCAAAGCTCAGCACTGGCACTTAGTAGCTGTAGGCTCCTGGGAAGGGTATTTAACTTTTAAGTCTCAGTTTGCTCGTATGTAAATGAGGAATACTAATAGTATCTATTTCATAGGTTGGCATGAGGATTAAAGGAGAGTATTCACATAATGCTCCTAATAGAGTACCTGGCATATATGAATTAAATCATTCGTCTAGATTGAATGCTAAACCAGCTGCTTCTTCAAGATCCCCAAGGAAGGAAATTCCACAACCTGCTCTGGTGTTCCTGTTAGGAAATTCTCCCTTAAAGCAAACAAACAAAAAAACTTGAGAGGGTCATTAAAGATTTACTACACCAACTCGTTCTATAGATGAGGACATTGAAGCCGGGAGAGTGTAGTAAGCGATCTGACCAAAGACAAGCGGATGCTTGGCAGCAGAGGGAGGGGCTGGCTCCCGGGTGTCCTGATACCGAGACCCACGCTCTCCTCGCAAAGGCTGCGTTTACCGTTTGCTCTGCAGGCCCTCCCATCCTGTGCCCATGGTTACGGGGACCCTGTGGTCCGTGCAATTCCAAACTCTCAGGCAGAGCATTCTGAGTCCTCCATGGTCTGTCCCCTCACCTGCCTGGCTGGGGCCCCCAACACACAGCATCTTCTTCCCCATGCGGGCTCTGGTCTAAGTGCAAAATAAAACAAAGGGTGCAAATATGGCTTGAACATCACCTCTATGACTGATGGAGGCTAAACTGGAGGACCCAGGCAACAGGAGAAGGCAGGAGTGCTTTGAAAAAAATCCCCTTTCGTAGCAACCCAGAGTGGGAGAAGACTTCCAGGTTCACCTCTTTCTCACCAGCCTTCCCTTGCTCCCTACTCTCTGGCCCTACAAACTGCAGGAGCCGCTGGCCCCACTCTCTTTTGGTTTCTGCCCACGGCATTCCCGTGGGGCAGACTGCCTGTGCCCTCCGGGCCCCTCGTGTCGCGTGCCCACTCCCCCTTCCAGACTCTGTTCGTGCACCACTTTCGGGACGACGCTCTTCCTTCCTCTTCTCTCGCCACCCTCAGCACCCTCTGGGGCAAGCGGCCACCTCCTTCTTTGTGGTCCCACTGTGCTCAGTACAGACTCTCCGCCCTTTTAGCATTTAATGCCACTGAACTTCCCGAAGGCAAAGGCCGTGTCGTGCTCAGCGTAGGTTCCAAGGCTTACACAAAACTCTGGACATGGTAGGTCTTCAGTAACATTTTTTTAACCCTCACCCAAGGGCATTTTTTCATTGCTTATTTAGAGAGAGAGGAAAGGTATGGGGTCGGGAGAGAGAGATTAGAGAAACACTAATCAGCTACTTCTTGCAGACTCCCCAACCAGGAACCAAACGCACAACGTAGGCATGTGCCCTGACTGGGAATTGAACCTGTGACCTTTCGGTGTACAGATGACACTGAGCCATATCAGCCGGGGGCTCAATAACTTTTTGTTGAATAAACAGGTGTTGAAATGTTTCTTAAACATATTGTATTAGTATAAGTCCTTGCCCTCTTCTCTATTAAAAATCTTATTCTTTCATTTATCCACGAAGTACCCACAGGTGTGAGGCACTGTTCGGTACCACAGATACTCATAGTTTGTAGCCTCCCCTTTGTAGAATCCTGAGGTCTACTTGGAAAGAAGGTATGTTCACAAGAAACCATTGAGTGTGAGTATATGACTGCTACAAATACTTCTTTGAACATAATCTACAAAGCTAAATCTGCAGTCTGCCATTGACCTAATGACACCCTCTGGGTCTCACTAGCCCCATCTGACTGATCAGGACACTGAACAGGTGACTTACCTAAACACACTCAGCTGTCAGGTAACGGAGCTGGAATCCAGGCATCGAGCTCCTAACCCGATGTGGTCTTCACAGGAGGCAGCCCAAAAGAAGTGACAAAAGGGAGGGTGTTTGGCTCTACCATGAAGGGAGAGTGGTGTGTTCACCTGTGAGGGCCCCTATCACCTTTGGCTAGGCTGAAAGGCCAGGGTGCGCGTCGGCTTCCTGAATCCCACACCCCCATGCTTTGATCAAAGTCTGCCCGCTGATGAAGCCCAGGGTCTTCAAGTCAGACCAGTGGGAAAAGATAGAGGGAGTTTAGGCGCTGAGCAAAGTAGTGCCTAACATGGCATGCTAGGTCTCCCGGTCACTGGAACAGACGAGAATCTGAAAGAAGTACAGTTACAGGCACCTGACATCGATGTCTTCACTGACTGCAGCTATCCTAGCTCTGAAGCTTCGAGTCTATATGCAAACATTTATATCGAAAATATTTCTTGAAGACTGTGGGGGATGATGGTGGAATGAGCAAATTCGAGTGGGAACCAGGTCACTTTCTGACCAAAAGAGGGATTATAATGAATGAGCCAAGAGACAGAAATCATTCCGATCTGACGGAGAGTGCCGTTTGTCCCTCCACCTGAACAAGTGACTGCAACTTTGCACCTATCTTCAGATTTCGCTGGAAGCGTGTAGGCCTGCCCAAGTCTTCTCCCTAACTGGCCTTGTCTGCCCTGGCAGGACTCCGGCTCATCCAGCAGCCTGCCTGGAGGGGTGGCTCTTGACCAGGAATTTCATTTGTCCTCTGTGCTCCATGCTTGGTGGAAGGTGTGTTTGCTGATTCTGCTGTCAGAATGTGTGAGACATTCGGCTTGGCTTGCTTGGGGCAAATCTATCTTGCGATGTGCTTGTCCAATTGTCTGAAAAGACCAAGTGGGACCCACATTCCCAGCTGATGGGGTCAGCTTGCATGGTTGTCTGGGGACCTCCCTTGCATGGTTGTCTGGGGACCTCAGTGTCAGAACGTGACAGAACGGAGCCAGAGACTTATGTGAGGGTGCCTCCCGCCAGGGATCCAGGCTTTGGCGGAAGAAGACATGGCACTTCACCCACTCCCAACTGCGGAGGCCGCCAGTGTTGACCACTGGGTCCCATCAACTGCTAATGGCCAAAGGCACTTGAGGTCCTTTTGCAATAATCCTTAACAATCTTCTTCACTTTCCCCACCCCCGTGCTTCCTTCCTCATCTCCAGTTCTGTCAAATGACACGAAAAGGCAAGGGTGTGCCAAAAATGTACTGGATGCTAACTCGATCCCTGTATATGTATTATTTCATTTAGTCCTCATTTATAATAACGCAGGTATCACTGTCCCAGTTAGTAAAAACTGACTCTCAGAGGGGTGAAGAAACCACTCCAACCACACACCAGGGATGAAAGGGGCTGCCAGGGATGTAAAGGATGAAGCTGAGGTTTCAAAAGCTCGACTCAAGGACTCACGATCTTCCCAGCAGACAACCTCACACACCAGGCTGAAAGGGGCTGCCAGCTGCAGGCACTTCCTGCTCTTACACCGGGTGGCTTGGCCTGGGCTGTTTGGAAAAGCCGGAAAACAGCCATAACGGCCTGTGACCACCTTCTCCTTTCAGACCCACCCTCCCTGCAAACAGGGAGAACTCCACTCGCTGTGAGTGGAGAAGTTTGCTGCTGCCCCGCAACTGCTCTCCAACAAACCTCACCTACGGTTAGATCCTCACGGAGGAACAATGAATAGCAAGATGGAAATGAACTCATGGTGTCAAGAAGCACCGGACGCCCAACTGGATGCACTTCATTTGATTACTTGGAGCCGTTAGCACCTCCTAAGTCAAAGCATGGATGGCCTCCTGTTTCCACAGACTCTCTCCCACTGGCTTCTGATGCCTTCCCTTCCCCACTGAGGCTTCATTCTTACCTGGAGTTTGGCCTGGTGAAGAGGCATTATTTATCACAGGCCTGCAGCCCCCACGGTGGACCCAGGTTAAGCCTACCCACTACTTGACTGAAAGATATTCCTTCCGTGTCTTCCTTTCAGCCTCTTCAGAAGCTGTTGTAAAGAGCGTGTGCCGCTGGAATCCTGTTTGCCCAGCGTCCTGTCTCTAAGGCTGACTTGCCTGGTGTGCACTAGAGTGCTCTGCCCTCAGTTCTCAGCACCACGGGCTGAGTTCAGAGGGCAGGGTCCTGACTGGGAAAGCTCAGGAAATCGGGCACATGAGGTCCGTTCCGGGACCATGAAGGGACGGACAGTTAAAGTCCCATTTTGAGGCCCTTATTGTTCTGAAAACATAGCCATGACAATTAGGACAATTAAAAAGGAAAAGCTGTCCTCTAAACTTAGATATTTCCACGCAATAGGTATTTAACACAAAGGTAAAGTAATAGAGATGTAAAATACAAAAATAAAATCAAATGAAACAATATTGAGTGAACACTACACTGGTTATAGTTAAAGGGAGAAGTGGTGAATTGGAAGACAGTTCTGAGGAATTCACTCAGAGCGCAGTCCAGAGAGACAAAGAGTAAATATGAAGAAGCTGTCAGAAACAGGGAAGGTAGGCTGAGAAGTTCTAACAAGGGTCTAGTCACTTGAGCTAAGAGAAAGGGTGGCTGGGGACAGGCAGGACTTGAAGCAGCTTTAAGAAGTGAAGCAGGTTATGAATCTTCAGACTGAAAGCACAAACCGTCTACAGAACAGCATTAAAACAACAACAGCTACGTTATGACGTGAACACGGGAAAACACGGATAGGGAGAAAACCTTGGCCTGAGTGTACCGGGGTTAGGGCAGCAGGGAGAGGGACCTGTCTGCAGACATCTGAAAGCTGTGTCTTGCAAGAAGAGGGAGTTAAAATGCCTCTCAGTCTCTCAGAGGGTGACCCCGCACCTAGAAGTAGAAAATCACAGAGGAGCAGACTGTAAGCGACTTAAAGGAAGAAGTTCTAACAGCGAGGGCTCTCCGGAACGCAGCGACTTCTCTGGCACTAGGAAGCCCCCTCCCGACATAGAGCCCCTCACCGTCCTGGGCCCCGGAGGGCAGGGGTGGAGCAGGCATGTGCAGGACTGCATGATGGCTGGGGCCTGGGTGGTGAGACCAGGCACTGGGGCAGCTTAAACCCTGCGGAAAATGGGGCTCGAGGGTGCAGGCAAATGGAAAGAAAAGAGCAGTGTGTAAAGGAGAAATGTGGTTCTGTTTTGTTTTGTTTTGCCTTGTTGCCTCTGTAACGATTTGTTTAGGTCTGTCCTCTTACTTGTCATTTTTGAAATTTACTATTACCTTTCCTGAAATTCTATTCCACAACCTTCCCAGGAGTCAGGCAGCTTTCTCTTCCATCAACCAGGTTCTTCCCCCACTGGATCTTTCACCAGAGCTACTCTCCACTGTGGAACTGCCTGGCCCCGTCACCGTGTCCAGAGGAAATTAGACAGCCCACAAAACCCCGCAATTTCCACCCAGGAAGGTGTCGGGGGGAGATGGCTATTTCTGAGCCCTCTGCCTTTACTTAATCTCTGACGGTGAAGACAGTAACTGCTCTGAAGTCATGACAACCCAGATCAAAAGACTATTATATAAGGCTCTGTTATATACACTAACTTCACTTAATGTTCCCACAAGAAAGGTGAAGCAGTCGTTTATTGCCACCACCAGGAAATCAAGGATCAGAAAGGTTACGTAACACGTCTGTGAACAAAAGACAGCGCTTGGCAACAACGCAAGTGCCCGAGTCTCCAAGTCCAGAGGTGGCTGATCACCCCAGATGGCTGAAGCCATCCGGTGCAAGACGAAATCCAGAGAGAGTTCTCGTGTCCCATGTCGCCTTCAGGGGGCAACGCATCTTACCAGGCACCGCATCTGACCTGCCTGCCGCCTGTGCTGCCCCGAGTGGGCTCTGTGTGCTCCCAGCCCTCTCCAGCGGACACCCAAAAGAGACACTCCCAGAGAGCCAAGGTCGTGGGCGAGAGATTAGTGCAGCCCCAAGCACTGCCCCCGGCAGACGGCAGGCGCTCCCTGAGTGCGAGCTGCCCGAATCAGGCTTACAGCCCGGACCCCTCAGGGCCGATGGGACTGCCAATGGGAGCCTCCGGCATCGCCTCTCCCTGGTGCTCGCTCTGCTTCAGCTCGGGCAGCCTTCCTGTGGTGCCTCAAACCCAGCGAGCTCGCCCTTGCCTTGAGTCTAGAGCTTCCCGCTCCCACCCGCTCTCCCACTCCTTTGGGTCTCTCTCAGCAAGGCCTTCCCAGGTCACCCCATTTCTCATCCCAGCCCCACCCCAGCACCCCTTAGTTCCCATCTCCATTTTACTCCTTCCCCTGGTGCTCAGGATCATCAACATACAGTATATTTTACGTATTTATTGGCGAGTTATCTGTCTCCTCGACCAGGGTGTATACGCCCTGAGGACAAAGGTCTTTAACATGCTTTGTCCTGTAGGGTCCCCAGCACCCGAAAGAGGAGGGCTGGCCTTGTTCCAGCTCAAGATGTCTTTGTTGAATGGATGAATTCATTTATAATATTGTTTCTGTGAACTGCCAGATCCAAACAAGTCATAGAAGTCAGTTCCTAAACAGGGACTTTCAGGACACTATGTTGTGCACCAATAATGAACTACCGAAATTATTTTCACTAAGTCATTTAAACCTAGGCTTGCCTCAGGTCAAGCCGTGAACTATCCAGACCTCAGGTAGAGGGAAGGAGCCCCGCAGAGCCCTGCCAGTCAGCCCGAAGCTACGTGGGGACAGAGCGGGGGCTTTGCTGAGCGGAAGTTAAAGCAGGAGGCCTGGGACTCAAAGAGAGAAGGGCCGAGGGAGAACACCAATCCGTCGTCAGCGTGAAAACCGACAGCCTGCTTTCGGTGGGTGGAGGGCTGTGCTGGGCAGTGTGGGTCAGAGGAGGTTAATCCCAAGGAATTAACAGTGGGGGAGGGGTGGGGGGCAGAGAAGCACACAGGGGAGAGGGGAGGGGCTGAACTGTGTTTCACATCAGCGCCAGGGAGCAGGGCCCTCAGAGGAGGCTGGGGGAAGGTGGTCCTGCAGCTGACCTTGAAAGGTCAGTGGGTGTTCAGCCCCAGGAGGGAGGGGGGGACCAGGGCTGCTTGTTCCAACCTGGGCCAGCAGAACTGGGCCCGCAGAAACAGGGCCCAGGGTGCCACAGCACAAAGCTCTGTGCTGGCAAATCTAAAAATACCCGCCCTCTCTATTTTCTCGCCTACCTTTCTTCTCACCCTCCGTCCTCTTTTCTGCCTTCTCTGACTCTCCTTTACCCTTTCTGGCAGCCCTCGGACTCACTGGCTGCACCCCCCTCAGGGGATCTCCTCCCCCCGCCCCCGCTGGGTGGGCCAGAACCTTGCTGGACTGACTCCCTACTGTTCAGGTACAGGTTGGCAGCGGATCCAAAGGCCCAGACCCCCTCTGAGTCACTTCTTTTAAATGCCAATTAACAGGTGTCAGCAAGGCTGGCCCGGGCTCAGACACCCAGGTCTGCTTGACAACTTGACTGTTTTGGCCCTCCCCCCTCGAGCATAAACATCGTGCGTTTGAGCCCTCGCATTTAGGAGTGTGCGGTCAAGATCTCCTCGTTGGGCTAGCGCTTGAAGTGCTTCCAGAAAGCCAGGGGACTCCTGTGCTTTTATGTGTGCCCAAGCGCGGGCCGCCCTGGCTCCGCGAGGGGCCCCTGGGGACCGAGGGCTGGTGTGAATCTCAAACAGCAAGCTGACATTCCGGTTGGGAGTGTGACAGTGCATGCCTGGGTGATGATGCCAAGGTGGCAGGTGACAGGGGTCCATGCAGAGGGGGAGAGTGACAGGAGCAGCTTCCAGTTACATGTCCTCCGAGCTCGGAAGGATGGAACCAGGGTCGGGGGAGCGGTCATAAAACGATGTGACAAAATCCGATGCCCCGATCAAACGAGACCACTGAGATGGGGCGTTCGGAGCACAGATGGTACCGGTGTTCCCCCTAGAAAGCATCCAACGTGGGCTAATCTGGGATTAATGACACTGCAAGCCAGAGACCGACCACCGTCAGACACACAGAGCCTGTCAGACGCAGGGAGAAAGTGGGCATCCACTTAACACACCCCAGAGCCTCCCAAAGGAACTGTCATTCCTGAGCTCTCCCCTGCCCCCTGCCGCCACCCCAGGCCTCATGGCGGCCACTGGGTTCTGACTCGGGGTAAACATCTGAAAACAGAGCGGCTGCCAGGGAGCAGAAAAAAGAGGTGAGGCTGGAATGGGATGGGGTGGGGCATGGCGACAGGAAGAGCTCAAAAGATTCTCAAGTTGGGTGACTACCAAGGTTGGCTTGTCCCGGAGGGCAGTCGGGCCCCGGCCTGGCGGGCTGGGGGAGCAGATGTCACATGGGCTTCTGCCAGTGGGGGGCAGCACTTCCCCCACCTTTTCCACAGCACCTCAGGCTCTGCTCAGGGTGCAGATGCCAGATGCGGAAGAGTTTACCGGACCTTTGATCAACTTGGTCCCCGCCCCCACCCCGGAACCCTATCAAAGGGCTTGACCAAACTTCCTCATCTGCTTTGGGGACTGCACAGCATGTTGGAAAAACTCACAGGAAGAGGCCTGATCAGGGGAACTACTGAGAGGACCCCTTTGTGATCAGCCTGGTTATGCTTTTGTGATGATTGTTCTAGAAACTCCAATGAGGAAAGCTTTCCCGATTCCCCCAGCTCTCTGTCACAGAAGTCCTGAATCTTACAGATTTTACATTTGCGGGGACCACTGCCCAGAGAGAGGCAGCCAGGCCAAGAAGAACGCACACTTCCTTGGTGGCACGGCCCACCCCTGGGCCCCTTAACCTCCCTCTTGCACTGTTCCTGGTTCTCTCAGGCTTGGGCATGTCCCTCGATCTTATCGAGATGACAGAGTACGGCAAGTGAATGCGACCTCGGGACTAGTTCCTCCTCCCTGAAGTAGAGCCCCACCTCTGTGAGCAGACACACACGGCCTTTGTCCCTTCGCACCCTGGTCCCCCGACGACCAGAGGGGAACACAGTCCACTCAGCCGTCACCAGCCCGAAAAGTGCCCCGATGAGCCCGAGACGGATCCCACAGATGACATGAAGTCCTCCCCTCAAATGTCAATCACCGGCCCTCAAAGCGAAAGGCATGCAGAGGTGAAACAGGAGAATTTCACAAGGATGAGGTCAGTTTTTCTGAGGTCATTTTCCGATGAAGACAGAAGGCAGATCATTTTGTCCCACAGAAGAAAGCAATTTTTCCTCTGCTTCACAGAGGCCAGATGCCCGGAGCTGTAAGCTCTAAAGGCAGCGTGGACTTTGAAGGCTGCAGGTGGGGTCATTTTTATTGTACAGTGCACAGTCCCAGGGCGGCCAAAGGGGAGTGTCAGAGCCTCGGATCTTGGCCCTGTTTGGAGAGGGCCGCTGGGCAGACATTTCGCTGATCATAATCACTTTTATATGTAACTGGACCTTAACTCATCTGATAGTATGAACTGCGGAAGGGCGGCAGAGATTAGAGAGCTATGTCTGTAACTGACGATATCTGCGCCTGGCGTGCGTTTGTGGGGAAATTAAAAATAAAATAAAGCTCATCTGAAAGCTGCGTGGACTGGAATTAGCCGTCTCCTGACGGGTCACACATGGAACTTGTCGGAGATGACCAGGACGGAAAAGTGAGACGTGGGCAGCGGTTTGGGCCTCGCTGTCGGCCAGGCCCCGGGGAGCCTGTCACGATTGATAACTGATTATCTCAGGAAACAGTCGAGGACGGCCCGTGTGCAAGAGCCAGCAAAGGCTCGTTGGCTTAAGGGAAAAAGCCCAGAAAACATGCTTGCGAAAGGCATGACGCCTTGACTGTGATTTATTCTACAAGACACCGACTGCCTCGACTTGGTTTGAATGAACTCATCCGACCCTTTGCTATGAACACGGCGTTTGAAGAGAGCCAACATCTCTGCGCCAGGTCAGTGGTGCCCCTTCTAGGGCTGGTGTTGGGGCTCTCACTTGCATTTGTTACCAGAGACAGTTATTGAAATGCACTGGAGTTTTTACAGTTTATACTTTGAGTTTCAAAAACCGGGGCTTACACGCACACCCCCCGAGAAGGGTTCTTCCCTCTGTGACCTCCCTTTCCTTCCAGCACTGCGTGCAACGCCCACTTCACTGGGCTTCATCGAGTGTCCCGGCTCCACACCAACTGCATCCACTGCACCGAGCAGAGAAAGGGCTGTGGCCTTTGTTGACCCTTCCCGGGCCAGCGTGCCAGCACACCACGCGGATTCTCTCACCTGCACGAAGGCCCTCAGTGATACTGTCGTTCTGCCGATTTCACTCGTGAGGAAACTGAGACACGAAGAAACTACATGCCTTGCCAAGGCCGACCATCGGGAAGTGGCCTAGGGGAGCTTTGACCCCAGATCACTCTGGCTTCACGCCCGGGCCTGTGCACCCAGTCAAGGTGACGTCAGAACCCCACAGTCGCTGGGCAGGGTCTGCAATAGCAGAAGAATTCGGATGCAGCAGGCAGCTCCATCTCAACCCCTAACTCACCCAGCAGGGTCCTCAAATCCAGGCTTCTTTTGCTGGAACAATTATGGAAGAAAATGCACTTCAAACTTGCAAAGGTGAGAGCAATCGAACAACTCACTTTCCATTGTCAGCCCGGTTTCTCTGCCGCAGTAAAAAGTCTAATGGGACTTCTGCCGGGATGACAAAGACAGATAATGAAAGTCAAGCTTGTGCGCAAAGCTTCCTTGAGTGCTTGCTAATTAACAGCTTTGCATTGTTCTTGAACAAGTCACCCTTTTAGTGCACCGGAATGGAGACGCAAATTTCAACGCGTATCTGCTTTTCAGCCATACTCTATGCCCACAGCCTCTAGCTTCGCATTCAGGAGAACTAAATGTCAGCCTCTGTAGAAGGAAAGACCAAGAGGCAGATGTTTTGTCCAAAATGGACCCAAGCATTTAGAGCCTCAGAAGTGACACAGGAACTTTCACACCTAGCTTCCCAGGAGGGCCGTGAAGGGGCCTAGTTCTCAGGGTTGAAAGGAAGGGCTGGCCGGAACCTGGATGCTAAGCACAGTCACGGGCCTCCTGGCGTGACCACCGAGGCCACACAGCAAACGAGTGTGTGTACGAGTGTGACTCACTGGGGACAAGTCCAGTCTGTCCCTCCTGTCCTCAGTGGAGCAGAGGAAGCAGGCGCCACCTGCTGTTGAGAGATTTCTGAACCAACACGTCCCAGAGAACTTCTACTCCTGCCTAACAGATTCATGAAGTCTGCCACTGGGGTGAAAGGAGAAAGGAGCATTTAATGGGCACCTACTATGGGCCAGGCACTGCACTAAGCACACGTTCAAATCTCATTAATCCTCGTCACAACTCTCTGAGGTGTCATTCCCTTTTTAGAGATGAGGAAATTGAAACTAAGATGGGTTGGGGTGCTTGCCAGATGTTACATAACCAGTACGTAGGCAGAGTCTCAGATTCAAGTCCATGTGCTCAGCTGCCGAAACTGAACTCTTTGTCCCCTGTTCAAATGTGACTGTCCCTCTGAAAGGTGGCACCTGGGGCCCTCTCAGTCACACTGTAGTGTAGTGAACTGATCTTACTCTCCACTAAGAGAAAGTTCGCTTAAGAAGCCTAAAGGTTCTGGATTCTCCAGAAGGGAAGAAAGAGCACAGAAGAGAAAGGACAGGGATGGCAAAAACGCCCACCAGCCATGCCCCCATTTTGCCCAGCCCTAAGTACCTCTGGCAGTCTTACCAGAGCAGGTGAAAGGGGATGAGCAAGCTGGGATAGACAATGTGTTTACACAGCCCTGTTCTTGAAAAGATAGCAAAGAATGGAAATGCTGATAATGTTCCTAGGCTGAAGACTTCGAGAGGGAGGGAGGGCCTTCTTTTTAACGTAGCATAGCGCAACTCAGTGTGCAGAAGCAGCTGGCCTGACCTAGGCCAGCGCACGGACACGGGTGTGCAGGCCCAGTGGGTCTGGGAACTGTTCCTCCCCGTCCCGCTCCGCGTCACAGCACAGCCCCTGGGACGCAGCAGCGTCATGGGTCACAGACAGCAGCGGGACTGTTTTCTCCCTCCCAAGCTGTGGCCCCCAGCATGCCACGCCCCCACTCTGCTGCTGCATTTGTAACATAAAATTCAGAAAGCCTGCCCGCTCACAGGGTTGTTGCAAGAATTCACAGTGATGTGCAGGGAGCTCTTAGCAAGTGGTAACGAAGTCGACCACGTACGCCGCACTCAGGGTCCATGGGGGATTTTGATCAGAAAGCTTTGGGGCCAAGCTGACCTTAGCCATCAACAAAACTTTCAGTTGCTACACAGTGAGAATGGAGCATGATGGGAAGGACTTTTGGGTCCAGGCAATCTCCTTTATCCAAAAGCCACAACGTCTGGAATGGCACACTCAGGACACGTCCTCCGGCATCTTCCCATTCTTCTATGAACTCCTTTGACGGGTTACCAACACCAGTTGCCTGTCGGGATTGTCTGGGAAGCTGTTACATGTACAACTGTGAGACCGTTTTACAAAGGGAAAATTTCAATCACTTTCCCATGCAAATTTTTCATTTAGCTTTGGATTATTTTAGACACTCTGCGTTTTCCTAGAATTTTATTTCAATTTATCAACAGACTTTTTAGCTGTGTCTATTTGCATTACTATAGCTTTTTATAATAACGGATTAAGATGCATATTATTAATACCTCATAGTCTCCTTAGAACTCATGTTTTTGTATGTTGCAACTCTAAAGGTCAATTCCCCCCACCCTGCGCTGTGTGCTATAGTGGTCATATGTATCTCACCTTCTGTATGTTACGCATCAACAAGACAAGGTTAAAATGTTACGATTTTTGCTTTAAGCAGTCAAATGTCTTTTTAAAAAAAATAGGAGGAAAATCTGGTACATCTGGCCAGATATTTACCATTTCTGATGTTCCTCACTCGTTCCTGGAGATCCGAGTCTGCCTCTGGTACCCCTTCAGCCTGATGGACTTCCTTTAGATTGAGCCTGCGGGGCGGGTCTGCAGGTGGCAAAGCCCCTTCGTTTTCTCCGGTCTGAGAAAACCATCCCCAAAGGACATGTTCCCTGGGTACAGGTTCCTGGCTTGACAGGTTTGGTTTGTTTTATCTTTGTGTTTCTTTCGCTCCCTCGAAGATGTTGCCTCTTTGTTTTGTTAGCTCCACAGTTTCTGATGAAGACGGCAGTCCTTTCCAATATTGTTCCTCTGTGGGTAATATGTCATTTTCCCCTGTTTTCAAGAATTTTCTCTTTTCTAATTTTCCCCTTTGTTTATTTCGGCTTTATGTCCTCAGAGTTCTGGGCAGAAAACAGAAGGAGTGGTTGCACGTTGGCATTTGAGCTGGAACGGGGAGATCTGAAGTTTTTACATCTTAATCTGTGACCAAGGGTGTAGAGGGGCGCTCGGGACCACAGAAAGGCGGGCGGGGAAAGAGCCTGCCAGCCCACTCCTGATGTCTCACTGGTCTTGGGTCATTTTGTTTGCATCTTAAAATAATTTCCATGGTTTTTTTTTTGAAGTCTGTACACATCTTGTCCTAAGAGACCTACGAAAGGTCTTTGCTGAAGCTCCAATGACCAGAGACTGGGAGGAGGCAGCCTGGCTCCGACATGAAAGGAAAGTAAGGGCGTAATCAATGAGACCGGAAGAGTGGAGCTGTTTTTCTGAGATACTGTGAATGGACTGGAACTAAAGTATTTCCAAATGGAATCATGTCTACAGAATTGACGGTGAAACTGCACATGCGGCAAAGGCCTCTCCCACCAAGGAGCTTCCCTCCACGCTGATAAACTGCTTTTCACGACCACTTACAAAACCTGGATTTTGTTAAGTGGTAGCAAGGAAATGTCGAAGGGAAGCTTAGCTATAAGCATTAGTACTAGCGAGCTCCTGTGTGCTCCAGCTCACCAAGCTGGAGAGGACAATGGAGCAGGAGGATCGGGTCATTGGTCTGCGAACTGTTCCTGATTACAACAACATGTGAGGCCCCTACCCGTCCTGCTTTCAGAAAGGTAGGTTCCCCCAGCTCCAGCCAAACGGACTGACTTGCTGTTTCTAGGACATGCCCTGTGGGTTCACAGCACACTGTGAGCGAAGCCCGGAAGGAGCTCTGAGACATGCTCTAGGCTGTGGGTAAAGCAATATAAATGGAGGGCCCAGAAATGTCTACTCTCCAAGAAAATAATGGGCGAATGAATGTACAAACTTCAGTTGTTTGTGCATAGGCTTTGCCTCCTAGGTTTGAAGCTCTTTAAAAGTTAGGTTTGTGTTTTCTCCTAATTTTTTGTTGCCCACAGCGTTTAGCATAAAGCCTGGAACACAGTAGGTATTTGATAAATATTTCTTGATTTCAGCTGACTTAACTTACTCTAGTTTCCATATTTATTTCCATCTTCCCATTCAACTCCATCACCATTCCCTCAGATGAAGTAATCCTGTCTTCTAGCTGCAAACTTCAGGAAGAAGACAAGGTTTGAGAGGACGGCCCCACTGGATTCCCTAAGATTAAACACTAGCAATAACCATTGTGACATTTGGAAACCCATCGTGGTGGGCAGAGCAATGGCCCCACCAACGGCATGTACATCCTAATTCCCCAAACCTGTGCATACATTGCTTTACACAGCAATGGGAACTTTTCAGAGGTGATTAAGGACCTCAAAATGGGGAGATTATCCTGGATTGTGCAAGGTAGGTGCCATAGAATCGCTTTAGATGCAAAGAGAGAGACTGGAAAGTTAGTATCAGAGTGAGGCAGTGTGAGAGCAACTCAACCAGCCATTGCTGACTTTAAAGATGGAAAGGGACCACGAGCCAAGAAATGCAGGCCTCCTCTAGAAGCTGAAAAAGAAAAAGAAACAGATTCTTCCCTGGAGCCCCTAGAATGAATACAGCCTGCCAACATCTTGATTTAAGCCCACCGAAACCCACCGCAGACTTCCAACCTCAAGAATTGTAAAATATAAATCTGTGTTGTTTTGAGGTCAGCAGTTACAGAAGCAATAGAAAACTAATACGCCCATCTAGGTGTTCATTTCTTTCCTAAGACCCTTCTGATTCTACTGAGCTCTCAACTCTACTTGAAAAGAATGTTCCATAAACCAAAGGAACTTCTGAATACATGACTTAGTTTTCACATTAGTTTCCTCTTTGTACCTAATTATCGGCAGATGTGAAACCACCAGCAGTTGCCACATCTGTCTAACACGGGGTGTGCCAGCCTAAAAGTGTTTAAGTTAGAGGTTTCAAGTTTTCTGGACAACTTATTTTTCTCTGCTTGTTTTATTCTCTAAAGTTATGATTCAGCATTTTGTGCAACGGTGACAGCCCAGCTATGTATCAACTAGGACAACATGGACTCCCACCAATAACAGAACGGACGCTGGCCGACACGGTCTAGCAGTGCACACCAGGTGAAAGCAACCCTGATGCTGAACGTCCTAAAAATTACAAACATCTAAAACAAAAGCAAACTAAGCAAACAGCTAGAACAGGAACAGAACCACAGAAATGGAGATCATATGGAGGGTTAGCAACAGGGGCGTGGGAGGAGGAGAGGGGGGAAAGGTACAGAGAATGAGTAGCATAGATAGTGGGTAGAAAATAGACAGGGGGAGGGCAAGAATAGTATGGGAAATGTAGAAGCTAGAAAACTTATGACACATGGACATGAACTAAAGGGGGGAATGTGGGTGGGAGGGGGTGTGCAGGGTGGGGGGATGATGGGGGAGAAATAGGACAACTGTAATAGCATAATCAATAAAATATATTTAAAAAAAATTACAAACATCTTGTCTTACATACAGAGATGCGGAAGGTCTAATGACTTCATCTTTGCTGTTTCTAACACCCTCTATTCCCAATCCTCAACTAGAATCCATCATACACAGGGCTGGGCAAAAGTAGACTTACAGTTGTTCTTACAGAAAATAATACAATTATTAATAAATAATAACACCAGGATAAATTTCATGTGAGCAAAAGTAGGTTTACAGTTGTTCGTATGGGAAATGACACAACGGTTATAAGAATAAACTCTGTGCTTCGCACACTCACAGCTGTAAGCCCACTTTTGCCCGCCCCTGTACAGCATGGCCTTGCATAAATCCCAGTGAAAACTTCTACCCCAAAATCATCAAAATAGCTGGGGAAGTGAATTTCAGAACTCTGCACTTGCCACCAAAAGTCTTTGAAGTGCAAACGAAAGAACCAGCATCACTGGCAGAAATGCACAGGTAATTAACTGTGGATGCCATCAAGGAAAAGTACGTAGGAGAAGAAAGACCCCAAGGAGACTGCGCGTCTCACCTGTCAGATTAGTGTTTCCCGAATCAGCCCAGACAACGTGGGTAACGATCTGCTGAGTCGTCGGGAAGCGAAGAACGAAGGGGATATTTAGGTGCCGTGGGCGCCAATTCAGGGATGCCTGGAGCCACAGACGGTAGTTGGGAACCCCGTCTCCGTGGGTGGGTGGCGAGGGGGGAACCTATCAGTGCCTGAGAAAAACCTCTCCTTGGGGCCCAGTGCTGAGTTTGGCCAAAGTTGCCGTTGGGCCTCACCCCGACCTTGCACCCACTTTGGACTCCGTGGGGGCCCTGCTAACCTTGTATTGCCTCTTGCACGTCCAGGACATTGCGGGGAGGCGGCTGCAGTAAACCGAACTCCCCGGACCACGGGTGCCGCACGTCCTTAACGTCTCATCTTTTCTCCTCTAGACCACCACAAACATGAAAACGTGCAGCTACTTTATGATTAGCGAGGTCCTTTCGAGTCGTCAATGACTAAATAATAGACTTGTACCACTGCCAGTCTATTATCACCCTCCAATCAATTTATTTGCCAATCAGAACAGCAATTTCACTCACAAAATCTCTGAGAGGCACTTCCTGAAAAGACATGGAGGAAACAAATGCATATAACTAAGTGCAAGAAGTCAATTTTAAAAGGCTGCATAGTGTATGGTTCCAACTGCATGACATTCGAGAAAAGGCAAAACTACAGCGACAGTAAAATGACCAGTGGTTTCCAGGGCTTCGAGGGGAGGAGTGAATGAGCAGAGCACAGAGGGTTTTTAGGGCAGCGAAACGATTCTGTGCGACACCGTAACGGTGGATACGTATCATTACGCATTCGTCAAAGCCCACAGAATGTGCAATACAGTGAACTCTAATGCACACTACGGATTTAAGGGGGCGACATGTGAATGCAGGTGGCCACAAACTGTACCACTCTGGTGTGGGATGGTGACAGTGGTGTGGGATGGTGACAGTGGTGCGGGACGGTGACTCTGGTGCGGGACGGTGACTCTGGTGCGGGACGGTGACTCTGGTGTGGGACGGTGACTCTGGTGTGGGATGGTGACAGTGGTGTGGGATGGTGACTCTGGTGTGGGATGGTGACGGTGGTGTGGGATGGTGACTCTGGTGTGGGACGGTGACTCTGGTGTGGGATGGTGACAGTGGTGTGGGATGGTGACTCTGGTGTGGGATGGTGACTCTGGTGTGGGACGGTGACTCTGGTGTGGGATGGTGACGGTGGTGTGGGATGGTGACAGTGGTGCGGGACGGTGACTCTGGTGTGGGACGGTGACTCTGGTGTGGGACGGTGACTCTGGTGTGGGACGGTGACTCTGGTGTGGGACGGTGACTCTGGTGTGGGATGGTGACTCTGGTGTGGGATGGTGACTCTGGTGTGGGATGGTGACTCTGGTGTGGGATGGTGACTCTGGTGTGGGATGGTGACTCTGGTGTGGGATGGTGACGGTGGTGTGGGATGGTGACGGTGGTGTGGGATGGTGACTCTGGTGTGGGATGGTGACGGTGGTGTGGGATGGTGACTCTGGTGTGGGATGGTGACTCTGGTGTGGGATGGTGACGGTGGTGTGGGATGGTGACTCTGGTGTGGGATGGTGACTCTGGTGTGGGATGGTGACGGTGGTGTGGGATGGTGACTCTGGTGTGGGATGGTGACTCTGGTGTGGGATGGTGACGGTGGTGTGGGATGGTGACGGTGGTGTGGGATGGTGACTCTGGTGTGGGATGGTGACTCTGGTGTGGGATGGTGACTCTGGTGTGGGATGGTGACTCTGGTGTGGGATGGTGACAGTGGTGTGGGATGGTGACAGTGGTGTGGGATGGTGACTCTGGTGTGGGATGGTGACGGTGGTGTGGGATGGTGACTCTGGTGTGGGATGGTGACTCTGGTGTGGGATGGTGACGGTGGTGTGGGATGGTGACTCTGGTGTGGGATGGTGACTCTGGTGTGGGATGGTGACTCTGGTGTGGGATGGTGACTCTGGTGTGGGATGGTGACTCTGGTGTGGGATGGTGACGGTGGTGTGGGATGGTGACGGTGGTGTGGGATGGTGACAGTGGGGGAGGCTGCGCACCTGTGGGGGCAAGGGCACCTGGGAACCCTCTGTACTTTCTGCTCAATTTTTCTGTGCACCTAAAACTGCTCTAAAAAATAGATTCCGTTTTAAAAAGCCATCTCCTTCCGACACTTTTAATGGATCCTCTCCATATTTGTTACACATGTGCATACAGAACTCCTTAGCCTGGCCCCACACACCAACCATAGGTTGTCAACTTCTTCCTTCCGGGGAGAGGAGAGCTCCTGGTTTTCCCTGTATGTTTCCAGGGCTTCTCACGTCCCCGCGGAAACCCTGTCTCAATTACCCTTGCCTCTGTCCCCATGTCAGGGTCCTCCAAGGCCCGCTCAAACCCCAGGCTCTCCCCCAGCAGAAGGTGCATTGGCCTCCTCCGAATGCCGACAACCAGCCACATCTCTGCCGCGGCACTTTCCACCTCGTTTTCTGTGCACGTAGCTCACACAAACTAATCGACTGTTAGTACGAAGGACTATTGTGACATATTCTTGCATCTACCATGGCACCTTGCATTGTGTCATGGGGAAGGCAGCCTCCCTTCTGCCGGAGAGCCCCCAGAGGCCACACAGATCCTCCAAAAGCCTGAGTTGGCTCTTCTACAGATGCTGACTACTAGAAAGCTGTCAAATCTCATAGATTTAAACTTTATTCACTCGGTATTTTCAATAAGACATTGACTGAACTGAATTTTACCTTTGGTTTAAAAAGAAGCTTGTAGAACCAATTCACAGTGTACAACGCTTTAGAAAACAGAGTTAAGAAGAGAGGTACTACATCAGATGGTGAATGAATGGACACATCAATGATAGTATCTTTTGTTTATCCACTCATTTAACTCAGAATTGGGAAGCCCCCTCCAGCTGTGATTACAAAGCCCCATCCTTGAGGAATTATAGAGAATCACTAAGATCAAACTGTGTCAAAATAACCTTTTTAAAAAGCTCGCTTGCTCTTGCAATGGTGGATAAAGGCAGGGCTATTGTACATTCTCAATTCATATCTCAATTTAATCAAGATATTTGAAACATCTTTCACAAAGATGTTTCTTTCAATATGAATTTTTGTACAAAATATTCTGAAATTCTTAATAGTAAGAATATGCATTTCTTAGTAAGAATAGTAAAATGGTTATTAAGATTGGGCTTCTCAGTAAGTCAGAATTCATGAGAAACAAACTCAGTTTCTGGTGAGGTTACAATGTCCCATTCTGTGTGACAAACTTTGAGGTCATTAAGGGAAGCCCCTCCTAAGTGTGAGTTACTATTGATTATTTCTTGCTTTGGAATAACTGGGTCATGTGACATTGATGGATTCTTATTTCTTAAGGGGCTGGAAGGGGACAAAGGAGGTAAAAATTCAGCTGATCAGTTTCGGACAAATCATCAGATTTGGTCCATATGTCAAAGGAGTTCCCCTCTTCTTCCTAGAACTGCTCTCGGAATTAATTTTGGAACACTGTACAACAATGGAACCTTGGGAAGTCTGTACATCATCAGTGTCAGCGAATGCAGGGCAGAGTAATCGTCACATGAGTGCAGCCTGTCACGGCCTGGCGCCCCTGGAAAAATCAAGCAGGACAGAGAGTCGTGGCAGTGGGTCCATCCACTGCAGATCCTCCCTAACGGTCAATCAGTCTTGCAAGCCTGGGCTCCGCCCTTGGCTGATCAGTAGTGACTTCTCCCAATGCTGCTCCCCCGACAAAAGCAAACAGATACTACTTTTGTTCCACTTTCGCCCGTATGCGCCAAAGTCACAAAAGCCTTCTTGATGCATCAGCTCCTGGCCTGTGCAGCCCCCAACAGCTGACTTCCCTTCTGGCAGCTGCCTCCGGTAAACGTTGGTGGGGTGAGCAAGAGGCCATGTGGGCGCACAGCAGGGAGAGAAGGCTATGACTATGATTACGCTTTCGGTCATCATCATTTCCAAATTGCACATTAGGAACACAGACTGTATTGGGAACGGTGGAGATGAAAGGAAAGACCTGTTCATTTCTCTTCAGGGAACAGCGATCGATCGGTTTACCATCTCCAGATTTCTACTGCTTCAGAGCTAGAGAAGGAAAGAATGCCACGTGGACCTCTTCTGAGCCTGGAAGACAACGAGAGACCATTCTGGTCCGGCAGCACCATCGCCGCCTCCCTCCCGGCTTTCCTACACAGCCCTTTAGCCCGAACTGGAAGATAGGCATGCTTCCTTATCTTAGGACAACGTTCCCAGATGCAGGTTCTGAAATGAAGGTTTGTTTTGTGAGGGAGTGGAGGAAGACGGATGGTGGACAGGGAATGGGGGCAAGCCAGGTGGGGCTGAGATTTGAGGGCAGGTTTTGAAACTGGAGCCCGCCCTTCCAGGAGAACGCGGGAGTGGGAGTGGCACCCCCGCATCTGTCCCAAACGGAGGCCGTGGATCTGGTCCTCACTCTCCTCCGCAGGGAGGTGGAGGCCCTCGGGCCCTTCTGGCCTTCAGGCTTGCAGGCAAAGGGGCAGCCTCCGAGAGAGACGCAGATGTGTGCCCAGAAACGAAATCGCAGAGAGGACAGGCGAAGGGCACGCTTACAGGGCAAAACGGACTTGAGGGGATCTGAGACCAGGGCAGTGTCCCCTCCATGCCTGGTCCACATGCTGTGTCCTTAGCCCAAGGCCATTCTGTACTTTCTAGTGCCTGCCTCAGGAACCTGGCAGAATACGGCATTGTGAGGGTCACACCGGGACCCACACTCAACACAACCATACCTACGGAGTGCAGGTTACAGTCTGTCCTTAGAAGCCGATCTAGATGGAACATTTTAAGAAACTTTGGAAATCATTAGACTTATTGATATTTGCTTTTGTCCCTTTCTCTGCATCCCGGATCCACCAAAGTCACTGTCTGCCACTTGCTTTAGCTTCAGTAATCCTTTACATTCATAACACACCCTCCTCCAGAAAGGCTCCCCGGATACACCGAGACGGTCGAGTCAGTGTCTGAACTCCTACCATTTAATGGGCGCTCAGAATCAGTCCAGTATTATTCATTTTTACCTATGTCTTAACCTCCCAAACAGACTGCAAGATCTTCGAAGGCAAAGCCCATGTATCACCTCCGCTCAAGGAGCACATTATACTCTGTCTCAGGCAATTTTTATGAGTATATAAGGTATTTGGGGCAAAAGGGTAAAAAAAACTATATACTATAAGGTGACACGTTTATTAACTGATCAATAATAACATCATTCGTCCATCTGAAGTTGCTTTTTCTCACTCCAGAGGAAAAAATATGAATTGGCTAACTTTTCCGTAATGGGTTTTGCAAGTTGCATTCTTCCCTCTAACACACAGACCTATTTTCTGCATTTTGAAAAACATCAATTCAGTTGTTCATCAAATTGCTGTACAGTTTTATACAGAATACTTTCTCATTCCCTGTTTCAACTCAGAAAATATGGAAATCTATTTCTGTGGAATGAGGCGGGGGATATGTTGTTTATTTAGTACGAACTAATGAAAGGTTATCCAAAATACATCCCTTCTAGGTCACGTAAATCTGACCTCCTACAAATAACTGAATGTGAAAGACCCATCAGAGGGCCACCAAGTAAGCTACGTCAACCCCTACTCTAAAAATCAGGAGAAGGAGGAAGACCTGAGGTTCAGATTTGACCATCCTGACACTTGGAAAATCGAGTCCACAAGCAGAGCTGCTGTCAAAGAACGTGAACGGGCCCACTTACAATTCAATCACACCTCGCTCTTCATTCAGCCCTTTACCCACCCACTCACTCTCCCAATATGCACTGGGCACCTGGTAGGTGCAAAATGCTGTGACAGGTGCTGAGCAGAATACCAGGCTTCTTACTGAAAGTCTGGCTCATTTGTGGACCTGATTATTACTGAAATCACAGAGCACTGAAGCACATGACATCAGAATAACACCATATTGAGCACAGTCATCTTTACAGACTACCTTTTAATATCGGATTGACCAGCTCTTCCTATTTTTCCATCTGCTAAGCTTTAGAGAGATTCTTCTCAATGTTGATAAGGCCAGTCACCAATCAGGCAGGGTCAGTGCATAAAGGGCGTCTTTGTTCTCTTTAGTGCGAACTCAGAGGCCAGCCCAGGGAACAGTGAAACGCCAGGAGGGAAATGAGGTGTCCTGGTGACAGCACACTCCTTCTTCAGCCCCCATTATCGAGATCAACATGACTGAGTCACCAGTGGAAGAAACCAATGATTGTTTGACTCTGCCCACCCGGAGTCACTCACTGAGTCAGGGGGTAACCGGGGACCGGAGCCCAGCCTTGTCCCACCGAGGCGGAGCACGTCTACTATATTTATCCAGGGTCTCATGATTCTTAGTGCTCTCTGCTCTGCCCTCTAATTTGCACTGTGCCCACTGTAATAACTAAACGGGAAGCTGCCAGCTAAAATGGTCATTATCCGAGAAATCTATTTAACATGTTTATAAGGTCAAATGAAGTGGGTGGTGGATAAGCCAGACCGAAAACAACAAAAGCTTTGGTTCAGCAGAGCCAGTGAGGCCAAAGCAAAAGAGAGCAGTGTTTAATGTTGAGCTAACGCATGGTGGGAAAGGCAATCTAACCAAAATTATATCTAAATGTGGCAATGAGCAATCAAAATATGCAACCAACCAACCGATTTCTATTTAAGAACTTGAACAATGGTTTGACTTACTTTACTTCAATGAATTGCAAGTTTGAGGTAGCATGTCAATAGGGCCCCAAACCCAAACTTTAGAAAGGATTTTATATGCATAGTGTGTTGCAATGAGAGGGGAGAGTTGGGAATATTAAGAACACCCAGAGTCAACCAAAAAGATCTGTAAAGAACCTAACAGGTAAAAGGGAATGCAACAGGAGCAGAGTGAAATAAGGAAATTGGAGGAAAACCTAACGTCCCTCAGAGCCGAGGCTAGACTTCCTGCACACTCAAGACTTGGAAGCACAGCTTTCCACCCCAGCAAAACTCGCATCTGACAGAACTGAGCCAAACACCCCAACAGTCTGACCTACTGACCTTGAACATCAAAGAGGAAGAAGAAAGAGGGGGAAGAGAAGCTATTTCCTCATTCTTGTTTTCTGAGGAATGTTAACAGTGGCTGGACTTTTTCTGGACAGACCTCGTAAGCCGGGGCCTTTGGGTGGCAAAGAGGAGGGCAGCGTCTGAGAACGCTCCCCCCATGCTGTGCAGGAGCGAGGACGCTGGGCCATAAAGACAGGGACTGAGCAGTTACATGGATTCTGAACAACAGAAAGAAACACAGGGTGGTTTACTTGTGGAAAATTGGACATATTTGGGTATGGAGTAATTAAATCATAGAGGAGAGTTACTGTTTCTTTTATATGATGAATGAAATGAACTGAATTCACTTTTTTCATACTAAATGCACTTTGAAGTGTTATTTCTTCCTGGACCTTGATGTGTTACAGTTTGGACTACACCTGCGTGCCATTTGTCCGAGATCCCTCCTCCTACACACTAAGTTCAGCTCTTGTTGTCCCTGTTGTCCTGGTCCTGACTCGCTTCTCCTTTATGATGATCCCAGAAGTGACTCATACGGGTCATTGGTATAAGAAAGAAAAGGAGACAGAAAGGGTGGAGAATGATTGGGAAAGATGTTAAGGGAAAGGGGGGCAAGGACGAAGGGAATGATTTCCGAAAGACGGGGGGAGAGGGAGAGAGGGTCGGGGAAGGCAGATGAAAGCAGCTTTGATGCTGACGCAATGGGTCTTCCGAGAGCCAAGTTATCAGCCACTAGCACGTGTGGCTGTCGGGTCCCTGACACGCAGGTGGTCTGACCTGCAGCGCACTCCAAGTACAAAACAGACACCAGGTTTTGAAGGCTTTGTACAAAAAAAAAAAAAAAAAAAGGTTGCAAAGTATCTCGTTAATATTTCATATTGATTGCACTGGAATAGTGTTTTGGATATGCATGGGTAAAATACATTATTAAAACTGATTTCATCTTTTTACCTCTCTGACACGGCTAGCAGAAAAATTGAGATGACATACGTGGCCCGCGTTACAGCTCTCTCCCACGGCGCCGTTCTCCACCTTCACGAGAAGTGGTAGGAAAGCGTTCCACTCCCCCATCGTCTCCACAGCAACCCTCACACTCTCAGCTCCAGACCCAAGTCCTGACACAATTATAAACCTTCAGCAGCAGTGGCAATGCCTGACGCTTCTCTGGAGGCAGGCGATGTACCTAGCAGCTTCTAGTCCTGGGACGCAGGCCCACTGCCGACTGGGGGGCATCGGAGAAGCCCTGCCAAGGGCAGTGTCTGCCTGGGGCACTGCCTCGGTCTTCTCAGTCCCCGTCTGCTCCTGCCTCTACCCCTCCCGCCCCAGCGGCCCCTGTCCCAGCATTTTCTCCTCCAGCTACCTTTCCAAGGATTCATCTTTTTCTTTTCATGAGTACTTTTGGCCTAATTTTGGGTAAACCTTCAAGATCTTTTGCAACTCAGTACACAATACATCAAAGGAAACAGAAGCCTCGTCTAGAGTCTGTTGAGGGTGCTGTGAACCTTTTGGTGATTTTGGAGCAAAATCAGAATTACCAAAGGCTCCAGGTGGAAGGAAAAAGGAGGGAGAAAGAAGAAGGCATAGAATTGGTGAAACAGGTACAATCCTAACTTCTGGAAGGAGAGAGGTAACTGTCCATCAACTGCTTGTATTTCTTCAGTGTGTCCTTGCTCTGAAAAGTCACTGCATGCCACAGACAGCAGGGGACTGTCCCTGGTGGTGCTGCTACCGCAAGTCCAGCCCACCTGTTTTCAGGATGCTCAAGACCACAGCAGACCACAAATCAATGCTGCAGTGAACCTGAACATTGGAGTGGAAGTTCTGCACCACTACCAGAGACGTAGCACAGATCACACGCCTCACCCAGGACAGGGGAGTAACTCATGCTCATCCTTGCACTGAGCATTTCCCCCGACAGGGAGCTCCCTGTGCTGAAGCAGGCTTCATGTGAAAAGACCCTCTCCTTGTCCCAAAGCACAGCTAACTCAACCGAGAGCTCAAACAACCCAACAGTTTATGCTGCAACTTAGCACCGCCAGTCACACCGCATCACAACCAAGTCCATGTCCAAGCTCATCTGCACGGGAAAAAAATACATCTTTGCACGGGCATCCTTGGAAGTTGGAGAACAAGAGCCATCTACTTTCGTCTGCCCTCTCTTCTGTCATTCTTCTTCACATCACTTGGGACTGGGGTGTGTCTAGGATTCTCAGGCAGATGTTAGGATGAAGGCCAGAGAGATCTCTGAGGCCAGCTTCTCACTCTTCACTCAAAGAAGGAATGTTCCTGTGACGTTACATCGATAGCTGCCTAACGTCCCTTTTTTAGGTTAGTGACTTGAGAACTCATCATTTTTGTAAGTGACCACAGGATGACACTTAGGTTTTCTTTCGTACCTAAAATTTGGGGCCTGGTGTACAAAACCAATTCGGGATCTTGGTGTAGTAATGTGGCCGACTGTCTACCCATGACTCCTTTCTTTCTTACCAAACTAACCCCAATTTTATCCCAGGAAACAATGTACACAGCTGAAAGACTACATTCTTCAGCCTCCCTTGCGGTTAGAAGTGACTTCTGAGATTAAGCAATATTTTTCAGGTAGGACTTCAAGGGAAACTCCTTAAAAGAGAGGCAGGTTGCTGTACCATGCCCCTTTGTTCTTTCTTCCTTTTTCCTTCTTCGTCTCTAAAACCTAAAAGTGATGGCTGGAGCTTCAGCAGCCATCTTGGACCATGAGGTATACCTGAGGATGGAAGGCAAGCCTTATGGATGGTTGAGACCAAAGCCTGAAGGAGCTCAGAACACTGATGATCTTAGAGGCACATCTATAACAGCCCTGGGTCGTGGAGCTCCTGTTTCTTTTACCAGAGATAAAAATGAACCTCTACGTTAAGCCACTGTCATTTGTGTTTTCTCTTATAAACTACCTGATCTAATTCTGATATATGTAGGAAGAATTCTAGGTCAATTCTCCAGAAATCAATTTTTGTAGTAACCATTCCTCAATTTAGTCATTTAAAAATTATCTGTTCACTTAAAACTTGTTTCTAGTACTTCCTTAAGAAGTGTATGCTAATTTGTACATTGCTGCAGTCTTTTGAAGTTCGCTGTATATTGGCGTGTGGTAATGTCTTCTTGTTTGAGCTACTGTTGAACATGTAATGAATTTCAAGGATTTCATGAACAATAAAATAGCTCCCTTTTTGAACTTAAAAAAGTTCAATTTTATATCTACAGCCTTTCCTAAATTCACCAAGACAAGTTTACAGCTATGGGTGGAAATTGGGTAATTGCGAGTAGGAATATCTTTGCATATCCGTCTGCCACGCACACACACCCAGCAGCCCTGTGTGCGCTCAAGAACACATCCCCTTCAGCACACATAAACAGCCCCGACCCACCTGTAAACTTCACATTCAGGTTCAGACAGATTCGGTGCCTCCCTTTGACGAAAGGTTTTTGCTTCATCTATGACAAACAAACTGCATTTCAGGGAACGCCGTCCGTTCACAATGAAGGGCTCAGCTTTGGAGAAGCGCTCAGACTATCTGAAACACGCAGCACTCACGAGGCCGACCGCCAGCAGCATGGCGCTGACAAAGTGCACGTGAAAGAGAAAGGACGGGGACTCGTGCTGACAGGGTGACTCCATCCTGTTTGGTTCTCCATCTATGTTTCTTTATAAAAACCTCTCTGGACATTTTCTTTCTGCGATGTTGAAGGCTTGGTACTACATTATGAACTATGCAAACGGCTAAGTCAGTTGTTCTGTTATTTCTTCAGATGTGTAAACCGGGAACACTAACCACCTCCTAGGACTGTCACAGAGGCGAGGTAAGATCCTGAGCACATGAGTAGAGGACTCTCCTTGGCATGTAACGGACAGATGCTCGGGAGCTACTGGCCTTCTTAGTGCTGCGAGGACGGATGAGTGCATGCTCCTGAGCGCACCCACTTTCTACTTCTGCTCCCTGCGCCTCCGGAAGCCCTGCGCAGCCCGCCTCTGCTCTGGGTCCCTCTCTGCTGCTCCATACGCATCCTATCAAGGCAAACAACTCCCTTTACCATCTTCCAGGCTCGACCCTCTCCAGGGCCCCACCCCAGATGCCTCTCCCACTCCTTCCTCTGGCTTCGCAAGAGCTCCCAGCACACACCAAGCCAACCTCTCTCATGGCATGCATCCCATGGTTTTCTTTATTTTTAATTATATTTTATTGATGGTATTAGAGTCGTCCCAATTTTCCCCCTGTGCCCCCCTCCACTGCTACCCTGCCTTCCCTCCAGCATCAACCCCTACCTTAGTTCATGCCCATGGGTCATACATATAAGGTCTTTGGCTTCTCCATTTCCTATACTATTCTTAACCTACCCCTGTCTGTTTTGTACCTACCATTTCAAAATGATGAAAAGCAAGGACATACGATCTAGATTGCTCTATCCAGCAAAGCTCATTCAGAATGGAAGGACAGATAAAGCGCTTCTCAGACAAGGTAAAACTAAAGGAGTTCATCATCACCAAGCCATTATTACATGAAGTGCTAGAAAGAGAAGATCCCACAGTTTTCTTCACGGCCCTGCTAACTTGTCTATCTCCTCCCTTTTGTTCGTCTTTGCACCTCCAGTGTCTACTGCCATCATCTCCTGGTACGCCACAATTCTCTAGAACTTTTAGTAATTTTTTTCCTTCTTTCTTTTCTAAATATCCAACCTAATAATTTTGGGGTTCAATGTCAATCACTAATTTTATTAAGAGAGCTTTAGTTCAAACCTCAGCTCCACCACCTACTGAGACCTTGGGCAAGTCATTTCATCTCTCTGCGCCTCAGCTTCCTCCTCCGTCCCATCAGGATGACAAGAGTGCACGTCACACAAGGTTGCCATGTGGATGAAATGAGTTAACTCACGAAGGTCATCAGAGCAGCACCCGGTGCACAGGAAGCATTGTAAGTGCTTACTCATCTCCACCCAATACTTGTTGTGTGCCAACCTCATGCCAGGCACTGCGCCAGGCAGTGAGGCTACGGCAACAGGGGGAAAGGAGATGGCCCCTGCCCACCTAGCGCTCCCATGACCCTGGCAGATCTCCTCAGCTCACCCTCAGAGATTCGGAATGGGCCGATAGAGCCTAGGAATCTGCATCTTTAACAAACCCCGAGTGCTTTGATGCAGGCGGTCACTAAACCAAACTTGGAAAAACACTGAAAACGAGCCCACTCTCCTGCATTTGGAGTATTTAAATTCCTGCTTGAATTCGATCATAAATCTCTGGATATCCTGAACCTTTGAGGAGAGCCCAAACTCGGAACACCAAGGGACCCAAGGACAGTCTGGCACAGGGTGGGGGGATGGAAAGGGTTCATACAAACCTCGTTTGTATGAAAGGTCTGAACATGTGTGTGTGGAGGGGTGAGGTGCAGGGATGGCAGGGAAGTCTCGCCAGCTCTTAATGATTCCCATGTGGCTCTTCAGAAAGTGAGCGAGGACCGCAGAAACGGTGAAGTTACATAACCATCTGCCAACTGTGCTCTTCCTATCTTCCAGAAAAAGACTTAACTTGGAAAGAACCACTTTTGAGTGTGCTTCTAGCATTGTTGACTCTTCCTTCAAAAAGTACATTGGCTGAAAATAGAAATAGATTCAAGCAAGTGTGGATACATGCAGGGTGATACATCCTTAGTGACGTGTTATTTCCAGGGATGTTAGGACACTATCCTCACCTCCACTTTGAGGTAGCTTTGGAGCAGCTGCTCTTCCTTGCAAACCATCACTTTCTTGGGAGGTGTAATGTGTCCAGCTAATAATCCACACTTCCCCGAGTATCAGCCCACAGGGTACGAGCAGAAGTCTTACGGGCAGGGCTTAAAGAAGGACAGAGTTTTGCAGTTTTGCGGCATTTTAACTCTTTGTTCCTTCCCGATCTTCCCAGATACCTTGCCTCGGTATCTTTAAGCTGTTTTGTCAAAGCCATTAACTACTATCCTCTAGACTTTTTGAAAAGTGAAGAAAAGAAAACCCCTTGTTTGTGTAAGCCAGTGTTTGGGGGTGGGGATTGTAACTTGTAGCTGAACTCATTTTCTGATACAGAAATCAGGAAACAAACATTTTTGCTTTCCCACGAACATCTCAGCTGCCATGACTGGTGATAAATACAGACCTATCTGTTTCCCTACAAAGGTGTTGAACCATATGAGAATTTGACTCTGCATGTTAGAGACAAAACAAAATAAAGTTTGTGATTTTTCTTCACGTCTTTCAAGTAATTCATTACTTGCTCATTATTTTGATTATTACTTAAATTTTATTTAACAGAAATAATATTGCTAACAAAAATCACACAACAATTTCTTACACAATCAGGCACAAGAAAACCTTTAATGTCATACAACTTTAGAAAACATACAGCACCTATTCTTATAAAACCACAGATAAGGAATTACTTCATTGTTAGTTGGAGGCTCAAAACAGGCAGCTGCGGTGGAATATTTCAGGAAACATCTCTTGCCAAATTAACTTTCAGAAAGTTTCTAGGCTAAAAGGCTGTGTAGCTAATGTGGAATAACCAGAGACCACCATTTATCCCATCAGATGACTGGATTCTATCAGTCTGAAGGTCAGCTGAGGTTAATGAACCCCACCTGTGTCCATAAGGACCCCTGTAAACCAACCTTAGCTGGGGTCACTTGATGTAAAGGTATCCAATTAAGAGCAACTTTTTCTTCCTCCTGGGAAGTCAAGATGATGTTCACAAACAATTTCAAGGTAATTCTGGGAAAAACGTCAGGCCATTTAGAGAGGCATAAATTCAGCTTCCCAGATGCTGAACAGGACTTGACTCCAGGTCTAACTCTACAATGAAGGAAATCATTTTAACTGGACATTGAGATGTCTTTGGAGAATCTCAGCAATGCAAATAATTAAGTCCAAAGTAAAATTCTGCCATGTAGGAACTTCACCCGCTGGTTCTTTCTATAAACTATGTCTTCAAAGGCCCAACACCTCTCCCGATTGCTAATATGAGACAATAAATTTCTTATATGGAAACAATACAAGTCCTACCACATGGCATGTGTAGGCCATGTGTCCTAGGAAATCTATAAAAATGTTTCATTTATGTGTTGATGAAAGATGCAACAATCTTCCAAGAACATTAATCATTAATTTTAGAAATGTGACATTAATACGAGAATAGGGCTTAGTGAATATCTGTCAAAGAAAGACTCATTCATTCAACAAATGTTCAGTGAGCCCCTTCTATGCTATAATTTAAGTGTGGCACTTTCCCTGGCTAAAGTGGCATTTATATGTAATAATGTGAATGATATGCATACGACATTTTAGAAACGGATTATAAAGTCTTCTAAAACAAAATGCTTAAGAAAAGTTTTAAGGATGGAGAAGGACATTTTATAATAAAGATAACCATCTGATCTTTTCTCATCTACGAACTTCCCTAAGATTTTGGATAAGGCTTATTAAACTGAAAATACTGTAAACCTGCTGAAATTGGATTAAAGGAATTCGTGCATCTTAGAACCTTATAGGAACTTAGTCCAGAAACTGTAAAGCTGTCAGAACCAAGTTAGTTTCTTTACCTCTCCGGGGCCACATGGTCTCGTTTTCACGTCTGTCTGCACATCTGCCTCGTTCTCCCTTTCTGCACACGAGTCTTCTCCGCTTCTGCCTGAGGCCCCACTTCACATCCTGGTCTAGCTCCAAAGTTCAGGTGGTTCTGGCCAGCATCTCAGAACCCCGAATTAGGGTTCTGAGAAAAGAAAATCTGATTGCTTCAACCTGGGCTGGGTGCCCCAGTGGCCCAATCAGTTTTGACGATGAAGGAGAGGTTATACCGTAGAGATACATCACAGGAGCCCAACCCTGGGAATGGTGGCAGGAGGCGTTCTCAGAGATGGGGGCATGGGTTGGGCAGACACGTCCAATTTTTTTCTTCACTTGAACTGAAGGCATTTGCAGTTGTGGGCTTTAGCACACAAACACAATAGTCTAATTCTGAATCTCCCTCAGCTTTGCAGAAAACCTACCAGAACAACTGCTTTTATCTCCCTTAGCTGGAGGCAAAGACACATTTCAGCAATTCGTTCTTCCTTGATCCTCTAAGGGGAACTAGCCATCGAGCATGACAGAAGCGTCCCAGTTTTCTTTTAAAGGCATGTCTAGAGGTGTGCATTCTGGTGCAGGGCTAGCTTCACTCAAGTTTTTTCACGGTACTTTCCACCTGGGACTTTCTACGTGCGTTCCCACAGTCCCTTAGGCTGACTTCTCCCCAAGACACATCACCCCACTTCGCTCCAGGAAAATCTGATGGAACTGACATGATTGCAGTGGCTTGGAAATCTGTCGCTGCCACCCTAACGTCACACAATCCTCAGAGACAGTCCCTCAAATCAAATTAAAACCAAGAAAGTCTAAATCATCCCATCTCCTCACATTCACACCCACACTTTACATCTATTTCAAATTTGCGGGTACCATTTTCTGGAGCCAGCTCTTTGGCTGGTCTCGAACTACCTCCCCCGCCCCCCCCCCCCCCCCGCCAGGGCTGCTTCATGGTGACTCGCACCCTGGGCAGGTGGCACAGCATCACACTCAGCCTTCTTCTTCCTGTTTAGGAAATCACGTCCAACTTTTCCATCATTGCTCCAATTCTTATAAACTAATCTTGGTGAAAACCTGCACAGCTGGCGACTATTTAAGAGGTATGTGGAAACACAGTTTATCCAATCCAGTTTTCCTTCCGGACTTGAGAAATGGCCTTGGCTCTTCGGCCTCATCCTGTTAGACCACGTGCGTCGGGGGCACAGCAGGTGCCTGCTCGGAGGACGCGGCCCCACCTTAGGGCCTCAGATGTTCTCGGTGGAGGCACTAGCTTTCTCAAAATAAATTCATTTGAGTTTGCATGTTTTTATCAAAAATACTATTTATCTACCTTTTCTAAAGTTCCCTTTCAAAACACACCTACACAGATGATCCTACTTCATCCTTACCACAGTTCTGTGAATGAAGCAATAACAGCAAAGAAGGGAAAATACTATCCATCCCATTTTAAAGATGAACCAACCGAGGCCTGACATAACTGGCTTTTGACTTGACTCGTAGAAGGGTTGAACCACGGACTCCCTAAAGTCCGGACCAGCACTATTTAGTTTCTGATCGGTATTTGCTCAACAGAACGCAGTTTAGTGACAGAGCTGAGGCTTAGAATTCAGACACATCCACGTTCCTTGATGAGGAGGAGGGGAATTTCATGAGGCCGAACAAAAGCAGGATGTCGCAACTCCGAAGAGTTTGAGATTGCTGCAGCAGAGGTTCTGCTTCTCAGGTTATGACAATACCCAGAGTGAATGATAGAAGACAGCGGACAAAACTCTCAGGGTGAAGCTCGACTTTCATTGGCAGAATCTTAGCAACCAGTGGAATATTTGAATAAGAACAAAAAAAAAAGTTTATCTTTCAAACTGTAAAATGGTCATGTTGAAAAATTCCATCCATTTTCCAGCCAAATGGCCCAAATAAAGTTACAAATGCAGGTGGACATGGAGCAATTTTTCAAAATGGAAAGGTTTTTATACAAGTAACATAGTTTTTGCAAAGATTCTCTTGGGGTCATGGCTGGCTGCCTGGGCCAGATTTAGCTGACGGGTCAGAGGCGAAGCACTCAGCTCTGCCCGGGACTGCGAGACTCCACCCCGAAGTGCGTGCTGGAGCCGCAGTGGGTGCCCCCCCCCAGGGCCAGGGGTCCAGGCGCTCAGGGACATTGAGCCCCTCCGTTCAGGAAGCCTGTCACCAGACCACTTACTCTCCTGGACCAGCGGTGAACTTGTCCTACTTGGCAGAATCTTCAACCACCATCAAATCGAAGCCCTGGGCTAAGCTACACAGCTCTGCCTTGACCAACAACTCCATTTTGGAGGGTCTGCCCTTGTGATTTTTTATTATGAGTCTACATTTAAAATGACTATTTTTTTTCCTGTTCAGAGTCTTTTTTTTAAAAGAAGCTTAACTGAGAGATAATTTGCACGTCGGAAAACCCAACCATTATGCAGTGATTTTTGCAACGTTCAGAGTTTTGCAAACACCACTATCCCTGAAAGCAACCTCACACCCATTACAAATCACTCCCCAGGCCCTCCAACCCCAGGCCTAAGCAACCACTACTCTACTCTGATCCAGTCTGCCCTGTACAGCTGCCTAGTCAAGACATGGCCTTATGTGACTGGCTTCTTCAAACGTCATGCTTTTAAGGTTCATCCACAGTGTGGCATGTATCGGTACTTGATTCCTTTTTGTCACTGAGTAACATTTGAGGGTATGAATACACCACATTTTGTTTATCCAGTCATCACGTAATGGGCCATTTGGGTAGTTTCCATTTTTGAGCTACTGGTAAATTATGCTGCTCTGAACATTCACATACGAGACTTCGTGTGAACATCTTTTCATTTACTTTGTGTAGAGAACTAGGAGTGGAAGGCCACGTGATCTGGTGATTCTATGAGTAGCATTTTGAGGACCTGCCAAACTGCTTTCCAGAGCACGTTCGCCATCTCATAGTCCCACCGACAATGTACGGGGGTCCTGACTCCTCCGTACTCTTGCCAGCACTTGTCATCGTCCGTGTTGCCCCCGGTGTCTTAACGCAAATGGCACGTCTCTCCCAGTTGGCTCTTCACTACAGTTTTGGTGACTCTAGCGCAAGACTGTCCATCCCCTTGATGGCATCTCTCCAGGGACGCCCAAAGTGCCTGTTCTGTGCACCCAGTCAGAGCACTCCAAACATACCTGGAGAAAAGCTTCTCCAGCATTTCTGCATGATGTCATGACAGCACTTAATTTTACTGATGGAGTCAGGCTTCAGCCATTCAGTGCCTCCTGCTCTCTCGAGTCCCAGAGATCTAAGCACGGAGTAGAGAGGAGATCGTTCCGCCGAAGGAAGAGTTTCAGACTTCTCCAAAGTCTTAGTTAACTCAGCAACTCACAATGTAATCACTACTTATTAATTTGATATTTAATAACACTACCTGGTATTTATTTTTAAAATAAGGATATAATTCAAAGACTATAAAACTTTGCTTCTCAAAATGATGTCTGAGCTACCTGCCTCAGAATCACCTGGGAGGGAAAGCAGCTTGCTAATTGGCCACTACCTGCCCCGCTTCGAAACTACCATATTGGAATCTCCAGAAACGAATAAAGGAACGTGTTCACTTACAACGAGAGAAGAGCGAGTCTGGTGCCCTAACATCTGAGAATCCCTGTCACGCCTGGAGTGAGTGTCTGAGCCTGGCCACCTTCTGGACCTCAGGCCATACGCCCCAGAGGCTGTTCGCATTTACACCCCAGCGAGGGCAGGAGGGAGGCAGAAAGGGAAATTTAGCCCAGCGAGACAGAAGCAGTAATTCTGGAGAACACGGGCAGCAGCTCTTACCGAGGAGAATCTTGGTGGCAAGGCCCCTTAACTAACTTGAGAAGAATCGAGGTGCGTACACCGTACGCACCTAATTTAAAATTTGGGAGCACCGAGCTTTGCCCCTTCAAGAGGACTGGAATTGTGGCTCTCTCAGCAGGTAGAAATGAATGACCCACCACATGACACCTGGGACCTCAGGCGCAAGGCCAAGAAAGGGCCTGTGACGCTGAGTTAGAAAGAATCGTGCGGGTGGTTCTGCCCGCTCGGCCCCTCAGCTGGAGCAGTGCAGGCTGAACCCCAAGTGTTGTATCTGGGCGCCTCTTAGGGATTTATCTCCTAATCCCCCAAAGAGAGGGGGTTTCAAGAGTGGCGTGAGTGGTGGATGAAGAGTCCCAGCCAGTGGGCTGCAGCCACTGCTGCAAAGTATACTTCCCCACTGATGACAGGCACCGTGACAGTTAGGGAGCTAGTCCTGGTACAGGGCCCTCTGGGAAGGGCCATGACGGGGGCCGAAGGCAGCTGGGCAGCTGTTACCAGGAGAACGAGGTCTTCAAAGCTGCTTCCCCCGCTGGTGGCCGTAGCAATAAGAAGAGAACAGCCATTCCTCACACGGAGAAGGAACACACACTTTATTCCTCTCCTCTGAACCCCACACCAAGTGGTCCAAAGCCGACCCCAGCAGCTACAGCTTGGGTAGGTTCTGGGTCCAAAGGGCTGGTCCAAGGCAGGAGGAGCCAGGGAGGTGAATCTAAGTGAACACCCCACAGGGGACCCTGATGAAGCTCTGAGGTCAAGTCCTAACTGGACATAGTCACTTAGGCAGAAGGCAGCTGAAGCCTGGGTTGAAACAAATGAAGCCAATCCCAGGCGACAGCTGTGATCCCTGTCAGGGTGTGGGCACCTTTCTCCACGGGCTGGGAGGGCGCAGAGCCGGGGTGACATGCAGACAGGCTGGGATCGCGTGCTCCCTGTGCCTGCCGGGCCGGGCCCTGGTAACCCTCCTGCTGGGCTAACCGGGAGTTTGCAGGCCGGGCACACTCCACCCGAAGAGTGAGCCTGCGCCTTTGCCGTTCTGGCTCTGTCTGGAAGGAGCCGGAAAGACATGTGAGGGGCCAGAAAAGGCGCTTCCAAACAGATAGCGGCGGTTTCACCAGAAGTCCAGTGCTGCGCTGGTGACTCGTCACCTTCTGAACTCCCCACTGGGTCGCAGATGCACACCTCTGAGTTTATCATGGGGACGGTTCCCTACACTGTTGGTCTACACTGAGCGCACCCACACAACCAGACGCCCACCCGTGGGCACCCACAGCTGCAGTCAGACACCGCAGCCTGCACAGGGTACAAACGCTGCCCCCGAGAATTGAGAAGAGTCGATGCCGATCCATCCGAACCTGCAGAGAGGAGGTTCTTTTCCAGCCAGGGGACACAGAGAGGACGGCAGTGTTGTCCTTGTCAAGGCTGGCGAGGGCGGGAAACCTGAGATGTGGTTCCTTCCTGAACTGGAAGTATGTCCTGGTTGGAGCTGGCCCTTGACCGACAGAAGGGCCCTGGAGCTCCTGGCATTTTGTTATTTCCAGCAATTAGTGGTGCTGAAAATCTTTGAAGGGGGGAAAGGACCCAGGCAGTGGTTTCGCACAGGGAACAAACAAATCCCAAGCAGGGACAAGAAGAGGGGCCAGGTCTCCGCTTGGACTGTAGGAAAAACGCAACCGTGCATTGCCCCAGCCGGCGCCCGGCACGCGGGAGCGTGAAGGGAAGGCCGCAGCAGTCCTGGGCCACAGCAGGTCGGGCTGGTTTTATCAGGACCCAGTTTTTATCCTCCGTCCCTGATGCTGTTTCAAGTTTTCAGACAGATGTAAAACCATTATTTGGGAATCCTAATGGAAACGGCGGCTTTCCAAGGGGCCTCCTGGCGCTGCCGGGAGGCTGAGCGGGGACCCGGCGGAGTGGTGGCCGAGTGCTGAGAACCGCAGAGCGGAGAATTTATGAGGTGAGCAGCTCATCAAACACACAGGCCACTCGGAACCACAAAGCAGGTGCGAAAAGACCAGGTTTCAACAGCTGAGGTAGGATGATACTTTGTAATAAGAGAAGCCCCCTTCCTGCGACTGGGTCCAGTGAGACCAAGACTAACCAGGGCAGGCTGTGACCAAGGCCAGTGCCCTGGAGCTGAGCCTACACAGAGATGACAAGCCAGGGGCTCAGTGGGGAATGCGGGCAGCCAGGTGGGAGCTGACTGCGGACCCCAACAGCCTCCCAGGCTCCGAGAGGGCCTGCCGGGCAGCAGCAGGCCACGAATGCAGAACGGCGCACACGGCAGGCTTGTGCTTCAGCCAATAACAATGTCGGAAACACGGTTTGAAATATGTTGCAAACCAAAAACATCAACTGTCATGGGGGCGACTTTCCTAATGGTTTTCTACCTCTTCTGGCAAAAGACTGAGTCAACCACGAGCCTGTTTGTCTTCTGCTGTAAATGCTCAGTTTCCTTAAACGTAATTCCAGATGAAATGCAGACTTCTCTCTTTTCCTTTTGAAGAGCACCCGACCCAACAGAGCAGGTGCATTTTATCGATGGCACTTTTTAGGGTTGAGTGCAACTGTTCAAACAAACAAAAAACAAAGAGCCTTGGCGTAGGTCGTCAATCCAAAAGGCGCAGGGCCTGGGAAGTGGAGAGCAGGGCAGCCCTTCGCCGGGCCGACACCTGGGGTCACCCGGAAATCTTCAAGAACAGGGCGTGCGTGGGCCCCCACGGTCCCCATTCGGGGAGCACTTGGCCAGGGAAGGGGCCCCGCCCAGCCACACTCCAGAGGCACAACATCACGGAAGGAGGATGAAGCGTGGCTCCGCAAGCGGCGTGCAGCCACCAGCAGCTGCTACGGAGCTGGTTCGCTTTGCGTTTACTGCACAGAAACGGGGAACCCAGCACTCCACATAAACTCCCCCTGGGGGTGCACTTGCAGACCAGACCACTGAAGCAGTGGAGAACTGACCTGTTGTTTCACTCTTTCTGGTTTTCTTTTTAATCTTTGACTCCCCTTTCTAGAGGTCAGAGGTGCACGCAAGACAGCTACACAGTTGGCAGGGCCCAGGGAAAATGCTGGGCCCTGTTCAGAAACCCCTAAGCCTTTCACACGGTGACCACAGCACATCGGGCAAGCGTGGGCCCCTCGGAGCTCGGGCCACGGGCCTCACAGGTCATTTCATCCTTGTCACCTTTTAGGAGCAAAGCCCAGGGCCGGTCAGGCCTCTCTTTCTTCACTGGTGACCCTTCAAGCTCTGCCAATGTGCTGCCCAGTCAAGGAAACTGAGGTCTCAGCCACAAAACTGAGCGGGCAAGGCAGCTGACTGCCCCACAGCCACAGAAAACACCAGAATTTCTATTTCATTTCCCCCAAATGGTATTTATTGTGGGATTTTTCTTCTGGATTATAAAATATAAAACAATGAAGGAAATGTAAAAAATACGGAAACTCCTGAAGGAAACAGAATCACCAGTAATCCAACCACCCAGATATAAATAGTCATTGTTACATGTCCTAATTTTTGCTTTGTGTGTTTTCTCATGTATGTAATGTTACAAAGCTGGGATCATACTCTAATATTGTTTTATATCCGTGTTTCAACTTCTTACTTTACTATCTCCCCTTGTCATTGAATATTCCATAATAATTTCATTTTTAGGGGTTGTACAGTATATAGACATATATTTGTGTGTGTACATATGTATACGCATATACAGAGCTACATATATATATAAAGAGGTCATATTTTAAAGCACAATGTATTTAACACACATCATGTATATATGTAATTTCTATTTATACTCCAACACAGCGATTTTCAACCCGTGTGCTGTGGATACAAGAACGTTTAACACACGCAGCACCTGACTGTTCAGTCGGGGGCGCTGCCCCCTTTTCCCTCAGATTGCCAAATAAACGATGATGACAGCCAACACAGCAGTAACTGTTGGATGTGAATGAATCAAAATTATATGTCTTTTTCTTGTCAGATTGGCAAAAATATATATTTTGGTGAGCCACAGAAGTTTAGTAATTATTTCATGTGCGCCATGAGATGAAAAAGGTTGAAAATGGCAGGTCTGACACATACACTTACATGCGTACACGCACCCCAAAATACACTGAGCCTGGATTGTACGAACCGGGTCGGCACCCACGAAAACGGCGCAGTCTACGTCTGGGCACACTGGTCGGGTGCACAAATTCCCCGCTCGCTTTCTGGTTTAAGAATGAGGAGTTGAATTCATTTTCTCAATCGTAAAGTACAAATTGAATCAGGGCATCCCAGCCTCTGAAAACTTTTACATCTGCATACTTGTCACATTGTGTCAAATAATTAGTTCACTGGGTGCACTTCTGTTGGGGGTAACAGGTAAGTGGCATTTCTTGAGGTTCCCGAGTGGTGATTCGTTTGGAGTGGGCAGATGTGGGGGGCAGGTAACAGCGATATTCCTGCTCAGCCAGCCCGAGCATTTCCTTAGCAGTTGCCCAGGTGGGCACGGCAAAGCACCTCCAGATTGGGAATAATATTAATAATGCACCCAAATGGTTCTAAGCATGAAGGGATGTTTCATAAGTGGCTTTTCATTTCAACATTCTTTCAATAGTTCTGTCAGCTTCTCATAAAATTCACAGTAAATACTTTTCCAAGGGGTGTGTGTGCGCTGGTGTTTTTATGTGATTTGTTTTATGTTATTGAAATAAGAGGTCTGTCCAAAAAAGCACAGCCACTATTAAAATAATGAGAACATTTTGTCTGATGTAACCTGGCAGCAAAGGAGAGTGGACTGGAGTGTGCCTGTGTGAACAATGACAACTTCACTGTACCAGTCAGTGGGGACCATAGATGCCATTGAGTGAGCATGTGCGCCGTGTGGCTGTCGCATTTAAAATGACTGAGTGAGTATAGCAATGAATTTCCATCAAATTTTGCATTAAGCTTGAACATTCTTCCATGGAAACTATTCGGGATGACTCAGAAGGCCGCAGGTATGGGCATCTGGTGATGGGCAGCTTCATCACAACAATGCGCCTGCTCATGCATCACATCTCGTGCAGTTTTTTGGCAAAACATCAAATCACCCAGGTGACTCAATCCCCCTACAGCCCAGATTTGGCACCCTGCAACTTCTGGCTTTTCCCAAAACTAAAATCACCTTTGAAAGGGAAGAGATTTCAGACCATTGATGAGATTCAGGAAAATATGACTGATGGTGACTGGGAGAATTGTGTGAGGTCCCAAGGTACCTACTTTGAAGGGGACGGAGGCGTCAGTGTCCTATGTACAATGTTTCTTGTATCTTGTATCTTCTTCAATAAACATCTCTATTTTTCATGTTACATGGACAGATACCTTCTGGACAGACCGTGTATGCTACCCTGCAAAACAGTCAGCTCTGAATGCCGATCTTCAAGAACATGAGCTGGGCCGCTGCTGCGTGGCTTTGCAGCTCTGTCTGCCTTTGCTGCTTTCTGCCGCCTTCATTCTGCAGAGCTGCGCCTGGGAGTAAGAACTGGTCAAGAAGTTCTTACTCTCAAAGTAAGGTCAGGAAGTTGTCATGGAAACAGAATCTCTCCCTGGGGGCAGAGCTGGCTAACACTGACGGACCAGCAGTTGCCCTGCGCCAAGCATGTGCCGGGGGCTGCCATGCATCTCTCGTGACCCCTCAGCAGGCCTCTGGAGTGTAACTGGCCCAATTTCTAGAGTAGGAAACTGAGGCAGACCAGTCAAGCGTCTTGGCTAATGTCACACCACTGTTAGGTGGCAAAACTGAGATGGGATTCAAATCTCATTCTCTAAGCAACAACGCTGCCCTTACCTCTTTGGAGGGCCAAGGGCAGGGCCCTACCTGGTCCCGTTTCTCTGGAGTATTCGCTGGAGGGTGACGGGGGGGTGTGGCAGCTCTCAGAGTGATTATGCTCAAGTTTCCACACTTGACGGCATTCACCAGCGACCAGCTCCTTGTCGCATGTACGTCCTTAAAGACTATAACCTGGACTAAGCAACTTCAGAGGGACAGCCCAGGTTTCCTTGGTAACCTTCACAGGGACCTAAGCTTCTGGACTTTCCCTAACAGGTGAAAAAAGAGAACACGCTCTGTGTGCACACGTGCGCCTACGATGGACATCGCGCAATCCGGCCTGGGAGCGGGCTGATGGAATCAGCGGAGGCCTCGGGAACGCCACCAGCAGGCAAGTCTGCCCTGCCTCGGTGCCATGGACCCCGACTGACCTGCTTCTGCGGCTTCCCTGCAGTCCCAGGTGGCTCACGTGAGAATTTAAGCTTGAGAAGCTCTGCTTGAAACTCCAGAGGAGGGACTGTCAAGCCCAGTTGCACGGTAGGGTCACCTGGAGGGATTCTTAACTGGACGAAGAGATGGGCCCACCATCAGGTTTTTTATTCACTGGTCTTGGGTGTGTCCCAGGCAAGGGTATGTGTCAAAAGCTCCCCAGGTAAGGTTGCCAGGTTTAGCAAATAAAGTTACAGAATACCCAGTTAAATTTGAATTTCGGGTAAACAAAATATTTCTTTTCACTATAAGTAAATCGTATGCAGTATTTGGAACATACTTACATTGAGAGATTATTTGTGTTTATCTGAAACTGAAATCTGACTGGACATCCTGTATCTTATCAGGGAACTCAATCCCCAAGTAATGCTGGTGCTGGTGCACACCCAGCAGTGAGGATCTCTGCCTTTTGTTGTGCAAATACTTGTCCTGGAATTTCCAAAATGGTCCCAATTCCGAACATCCTCTCCCACAATGTCATGGGTCGCACTTTTGGGAGGAAGGCCTTTCTCATCATGACAGTGAGCAGGCGTTCAGCCTGAGCAAGTCCCACGGGCCAGTGGATGGGAAAATGGAGTTGCCAGGCGCCCTACGCATACAGGGCATATCCCGTATGCAGTGTGACCTGTCCTGTGTCAAAACTCGATTTCATCCAGACTCCTTAAATGTCCTGTATTCAGCTATTTTTTTAATAAATTACAAAAATTTGGCAGTCAGAGCTATTTTTCGGATTTAATTGGGTGTCCTATATATTTTTATTTGTGAAGACCAACAATTCTGTGAAGAAGCCACTAAGTCAAAACCCCAAGGAATTTATCCTGAGAAATTTGTCCTCCCAGCGTCAGCACTTATTGCAACCTCTGCTGGAGTTTTCCATGCCCGACCTCCGAACTTCAGCAGGTCAAGTTTGCTGAGAAAATGTGGCTACTCTACTAGCCAAAAATTTCAGTTCCTTCTTCGCTGTTCCTGTTATTGAAATTGAATATAATATTTTGGCACTTATCTCACCCTTGTATCACACACGGGGTAAATTAATATTGACAGACATTTGTTGCTAATAAAATGATCCCAAACTCCTTGGTATTTTCCTTCTTGCATTGCTATGAAATGAGTAAAATTAAGACAAGCAGTGGCTCTAAGGACTGTGCGCTGGGACCCACAGACTGGCCAGCACGGACACGAAATGGCAGATCCTGGGGCTGCAGATGCTACAGGAGAGGTGGGGAAGGGGATGGATCTCAAGTGTTCTCAGCCAAATAACACAAACCTTGTGAAAAAACCCTCAGGCAGAGTCTCTATTGGGACCCAGCTGGCCGGGGGTCTGGCTGGAGGGAATGCTGGTGACCCTAAGCTAGAGAGAGCCTGGAGCCCAGCTGGAGCACCAGCCAGCCTCAGAGAAAGAGCTTTTATTCGTGTTATTTACCCCCCTCCTGACATTCCCTGGCCTGATCTCTCTGGCCATCCTTACTGTGGGCCAGGAAACAGTGGATACAAAGCGTGAATTGACAAGCTGGATGTTCAGACGAAGGATTACCCCAGCAGACACCAGGAAAGGCTACAGAGGTGAAAAGAATGAGAGAGGGGTGAAGAGAGAGAAGTGGCATCATCGTCCTAAAGGAGTCTCGGAAAGAAGAGTGGGAGGGAACAGCGAGGAGGCGATAGCGGGCCAAGCAGGCAGCAGACAGCCACACGCACAGGTTTTAACGACATGATCAAAAAGTACTGGCACATTAACGTAAGTGCTGAAATCTACAGGGGGCAAAAGGTATGAACACGCAAAATGAAGTTAATAAAACCATTGAAATAAGCATAACTTGCATGTCTTTTTCCATACAAAGAACTGCAAACCTACTTTTGCCCACCCCGTATATTAAATATGTCAATGTATATATGTATCTTCATTCCCAAGAAACAAAACTCATATTCTTTCGAGCTCAGAGGAAATGTTACAAAAATTGGACATGTTCTTGGTTACAAGAAAAGAGTCAAGACATCTCAAGGCATATTAACATCATGCAGGCTAAGTTCTCTGACCACAATGCAGTAAAATTAAAAATCTACAAAATGATGGCTTTAAAAAAATTCCATGTCTGGAAACCAGAAAGAGAGCTAACTAAACAACTTTGGGGTGTGAAGCCAATAAGAAGTTATTAAAAAACACGGAGCTTTGTGGCCAGAAAAGCATCACAGTTCAGAATGAATGGGATGCAGCTGAAGCAGTGCTTAGCGGGCAGTGAGAGCTCTCAATGCACAGAATGAAAACAAGGAGGATGGGGAAGGAGCAAAGCTTTCAGCTGAGGAAGGGGCAGACAACAGAGGACACGAGCAAAAGGAAGGAAATGAGAGAGACACGGGGTGTAGACAGTGAGAAAGACAAAGAGAGAATAATGAATATGAAAAACCAAAGCCACTTTTTTAAAAAGCTCATATGACTGATTAAAGGGGAAAGGGAATTGTAAATAAAATATAGAGAGAAAAGAGAATATAATGATAGCACTATCAGTACGAAAATTATGAAAATACAATAACTAAACTCTAACAAACTTGAGATCGATAGGTGGCAGTGATTCTCAGAATGCAGTCCTGGATCACTATCAGCCTCACCACGAGAGAACCTCTGAACAATGCCAGTTCTCAGGCCCCGCCCCAGACCTTCTGAACCAGACACGGAGAGGGGGCCAGGAATCTGGATTCCGATGTGTCTCCCCACCTCACCCAGGTGATTCTAACACCTGCGAGAGTTTGAGGACTTTTGGGATGGGGGTAAGTGCTACGGAGGAAAGTCAGAGGGGTGAAATGAAGTGGAGAAGAAAGTTTGTTATTTTCATAATTTAATAACCAGGGAAGGCCTCGCTGCTATGTGTGACTTTGGAGCAAAGTGCCTAAAAGGGAGAAGGAAGACAATAAAGCAGATGTGTAGGGGGCGTTAGAGGCAGACGCAATGGAACTTGCAGGGCCCAGTGGCAGGATCACGCCTAACGCATCCGAGGGAAAGCACACGGGTCAGCGCAGCTGAAGCAAGTGAGCCGGTCCTGGAAACGAGGTTAGAGAACTGGAAGAGGGATGGGTGCGGGGCCAGATCCTGTGGAACTGCACCTGACCTCCTCGCTGGACGGAGAACACTCCCTTAACCCTGGACGCCCTTTGTGGGTCCCCTGGCCTCATTCCTTAAGGACTCCGGAAGTCATCAGCCACAGGGAGAATTTCATGCAGAAAACTGATTACCAAAGGTCGGAGGCAAGGAGAAGCCATGCATGTGAGTCAAACACTACCCCAGGCACCTGAGAACGCCCCAAATCTTCCACCCCTGCAGCCTGCTGCCAGGCCAGGCTGCCCGAGGGCCTCTCAGCGTATTTTCCTGGCTGCCTGGGGGTCACAGTCAGCCAGGCGGCGGCAGCAGCAGCAGCAGCAGCAGCATTGTGAAAACTGCTTTCTGCCTCAGAGAACTGTTAATCTTGCTTTTCTTTGCTGAGAAGCTGCAAGCACCACGGTTAGGAGCACAGACTTGGGAGAGAGAAATATGCCCGCTGCCAGTTCTGGCTCTGCCTGTTACGGGCTTGGACAAGCCTCTTCACGGACTCTCATTCTTCCTGTCTTTACAACCGTTCGATCACGTTGACATCACTGGGCCTTCTTGTGACTTTAAGCCAGAGAACATCAGAGAGCCTACTAGTTTGCCTTGCATGTATACTCAGCACTCTTACTACTACTGTCATTTTTTTCAACAGCACGCTCCAATTCAGATTCCTGCCCTCCACTATTAGGAAGGTCTCCCTTTTCTTGTGTGCAGTTCCTGGGCCTCAATATACAGCCTCAGACCTATTCTGCATCCTTTTCTGCTCTGGTCTGCACCACCTAACGGGGTTGGGGAGGGGCAGTGAGAACGGGAAGGGCTCCTGCAGGCTGCCTTCCCCCAGGGTCCCCAACAACCAGTGACCGCTTCTGCCTGGGTTCAGCTAGTGCGGGGTGGGGCCAGGGGAGGGACGAGGGCATCCCTCCCTTTCCTGCCTGGCCTCAGCGGGCTTTTCCTGCAGAGACTGCACCCCGCCTTGCCCTGTGACTCCACCTCCTGCCTGCCATGGGGTAGTCCTGACCCCGGGGCCTGGGTACCAGCGCTCCTTCCTCTTGCCCACAGCACAGAGAGCGGCAGCGGGTTTCCTGCTCCTTCTCATCTCCAAGTTCTCTGTACTCTTCGGTTTCCTCATGGCTCTCTGAATTCACTTCCGCCTGTGGCACAATCTGAATCCACTTCCGCCTGTGGCACAATCTGAATCCACTTCCGCCTGTGGCACAATCTGAATCCACTTCCGCCTGTGGCACAATCTGAATCCACTTCCGTCAGTGGCACAGTCTGAATCCACTTCCGTCAGTGGCACGGTCTGAATCCACTTCCGTCAGTGGCACGGTCTGAATCCACTTCCGTCAGTGGCACGGTCTGAATCCACTTCCGCCTGTGGCACAGTCTGAATCCACTTCCGTCAGTGGCACAGTCTGAATCCACTTCCGCCTGTGGCACAGTCTGAATCCACTTCCGTCTGTGGCACAATGTGAATCCACTTCCGTCAGTGGCACAGTCTGAATCCACTTCCGTCAGTGGCACAGTCTGAATCCACTTCCGCCTGTGGCACAGTCTGAATCCACTTCCACCTGTGGCACAGTCTGAATCCACTTCCGTCAGTGGCACAGTCTGAATCCACTTCCGCCTGTGGCACAGTCTGAATCCACTTCCGCCTGTGGCACAATCTGAATCCACTTCCGCCTGTGGCACAATCTGAATCCACTTCCATCAGTGGTACAATCTGAACCCACTTCCGCCTGTGGCACAATCTGAACCCACTTCCGTCAGTGGCACAGTCTGAACCCACTTCCGCCTGTGGCACAATCTGAACCCACTTCCGCCTGTGGCACAATCTGAACCCACTTCCGCCTGTGGCACAATCTGAACCCACTTCTGCCTGTGGCACAATCTGAACCCACTTCCACCTGTGGCACAATCTGAATCCACTTCCGCCTGTGGCACAATCTGAATCCACTTCCGTCAGTGGTACAATATGAATTCACTTCCGTCTGTGGGACAATGTGAATTCATTTCCGTCAGTGGTACAATGTGAATTCACTTCTATCTGTGGTAAACCCTGAATTCACTTCTATCTGTGGTAAAATCTGAAGTGGTTTCCAGACTCCTATTTAGAACCAGACACATGCTCACGTCCTCTCATTAATATTTGCACCCTTATTTGGGATTGCTCTGGACCCTTCATTCCTCAACTCTCCCTGAACAACAACAACAACAACAACAACAGCAACAACAACAGCAACAAAAAACTAACTCCTGTGGAAAGAACTCAGAGCATTTATTTCAGGCTTCCGTTTAGTCCTGCCCCCGCCAAGACTTACAAATGATGGACTTACCCTGCCCCAACTGCAACCTAAGCGAGGATCAAACCTCGAACAAGGAGAGAGGCTCAAGGTGGGCAGGTTTACTCGTACTTAGTGCAGAAACGATTCCTAACAACAAGAGAAAGCTTGACTTTTCAAAATGGACAAGGCCTTCTTTGTACTTAAAAGTCTGTCGTTTCCTGACTTCAACTTACTACCAAGCTACAGAAATCAAAGCAAAGCGGTACTGGCATAAAGATAGGCATAGAGGTCAACAGAGCAGGAGTGACGACCCGGGAGTCCACCCTCACATTTGTGGTCATTTCGTTTTCAACAAGGGCACCAAGACCAGTCCATGGGGAAATGGTGGTAGGAACACTGGACATCCATACGTGGAAGAAAAGAAGTGGACCTCTTACCTAACACCATATGCAGAACCTCACCCAAAATGAGTCAAAGACCTGAATTTAGAATTAAAACTGTAAAACTCTTAGAGGAAGCACAGGAAAATCTTCATGAATTTGGACTTGGCAATGGTTTCTAAAATAAGACACCATGGCACAGGCAACTAAATAAATAAATAAACTGGACTTCATTAAGAACTTTTGTACATCTGAGGACACTGCTAAAAGAATAAAGAACCCACAGGATGGAAAAAAATATTTGCAAATCATGTATCTGATAAGGGTTTAATATCCAGACTATATAAAGAACTCTTACAATTCAAAAGACAAACACCTCAATTAAAAAAATAAACAAAGGACTTAAACAAACATTTTCCAAAGAAGAGAAACAGAAGGCCAATGAGCACGTGAAAAGATGCTCAACATCATTAGTCATTAGGGAAATTCAAATCAAAACCATGATGAGATGCCCCTTTATACCCACTGGATTGCTATAATAAATTATTTTTCAAATAAATAACCAGTGTTGGTAAGGATGTGGATAAATTGGGACCTTCGTCCATTGATAGGGGTCCCCAATTCACATTGGGGATGTGAAACGGTGCTGTAAAAAGTCACTGTGGAAAACAGTCTTTTTTGTCTCAGAATGGTAAGTATCAAATGACTATATGGCATAGCGATTCCTCAGAGGGAGTAAACAGATCCTTTACGCCAGTGTTCACAGCAGATTATCCACAGTAGCCAAAAGTAGAAACAATCCAAGTTTTCATCAACATGTGAATGGACAGACAAGGTGGTACAAACATACAATGGAATATTATTCAGCCGTAGAAAGAATAAAGTTTTGGACATGCTACAACATGGATGAACATTGAAAACATTAGGCTAAAAGAAAGAAGCCAGAAATAAAAGGACAAATGATGTATGATTCCACTTACATGAAATGTCTAGAATAAGAAAATTCAGAAAGATGGAACACTGATTAGATGTTGCCAGTGGCTGGAGGGAGGGAGGAATGGACAGGTATCACTTAACGGGTACAGAGTTTCTGTCCGGGGTGATCAAACAGTTTTATAAGTCAATAGTGGTGGGGCTTGCACCACATTGTGAATGCAACTAATGCCACTGAATGGTCCACTTAAATATGGTCAAAATGCAAATTTTATGTTTTACATATTTCATCACAATAAAAAAATTAAGTCTGCAAGTTGGTGGACTGGATGTGAATGAGATAAAAGTGACTTGTGCGTGAGCTCTCATCACCCATCCCCGCAGCTCCTGCAGCCACTCTCACTGGGTGAGCTCACAGCTCTTTCCTTGACAGGTTTCTGGAGTCCTGTTTATAACTGAGGCTCTCTGGAAACAGAGAGGGGAAGCAGGATTTGGGGAAAGGTGTGATGTGGATGAAGGAGAAGTAGAGGAAGTCAGCAGGACGGAAGCATGCTGTTCTGGGGATAGAGAGGGACAGGGTTCAGCAGCTGCTGTGAGGGGAACCTTTGGAATAATGTCTAAGGAGGTTACTAGGCACCCTTCAAGAAAATCTATAGTAAATGTCAATGTAAATTTTCAAGGAAAGCCGAGGAAGGATTGCTATTTTTTTTTTATTTTTCAAATTTTTTAAATATATTTTATTGATTATGCTATTACAGTTGTCCCATTTCTCCCCCATCATTCCCCTCCACCCTGCACACCCCCTCCCACCCACATTCCCCCCTTTAGTTCATGTCCATGTGTCATAAGTTCTTTAGCTTCTACATTTCCCACACTATTCTTGCCCTCCCCCTGTCTATTTTCTACCCACCATCTATGCTGCTTATTCTCTGTGCCTTTTCCCCCTTTCTCCTCCTCCCACTCCCATTGCTAACCCTCCATATGATCTCCATATCTGTGGTTCTGTTCCTGTTCTAGCTGTTTGCTTACTTTGCTTTTGTTTTAGGTGTGGTTGTTAATATCTGTGAGTTTGCTGTCTTTTTACTGTCTTATTTTTTATCTTCATTTTCTTAGGTAAGTCCCTTTAACATTTCATATAAGAGGGCTTGGTGATGATGAACTCCTTGAACTTGACCTTATCTGAGAAGCACTTTATCTGCCCTTCCATTCTAAATGAAAGCTTTGCTAGATAGAGCAATCTTGGATGTAGGTCCTTGCCTTTCATGACTTGGAATACTTCTTTCCAGCCCATTCTTGCCTGGGAGGTCTCTTTTGAGAAATCAGCTGACAGTCTGATAGGAACTCCTTTGTAGGTGACGGTCCCTTAATCCCTTGCTGCTTCTAGAATTCTCTCCTTCATTTTAATCTTGGCTAATGTAATTACAATGTGCCTTGGGGTGTTCCTCCTTGGGTCCAACTTCTTTGGGATTCTCTGAGCTTCCTGGAAGTCTATTTCCTTTGCCAGATTGGGAAAGTTCTCCTTTATTATTTGTTCAATTATGTTTTCCACTTGTTGCTCTTCTTCTTCCCCTTCTGGTACCCCTATAAGTTGGATGTTGGGATGTTTAAAGATGTCCTGGAGGTTCCTAAGCCTGTCCTCATTTTTTTGAATTCTTGTTTCTTCCTTGTTTTGTGTTTGGTTGCTTCTTTCTTCCTTCCAGTCCACTCCATTGATTTGAGTCCCAGTTTTCCTCCCATCTCTATTGGTTCCCTGTGCTTTTTCCTTCATTTCACTTATTGTAGCCTTCATTTTTTCATCTAATTTGTGAGCAAAATCAACCAATTCTGTGAGCATCCTGATCACCAGGGCTTTGAACTGTGCATCTGACAGGTTGGCTATCTCTTTGTCGCTTAGATGAATTGGCTCTGGGGCTTTGATTTGTTCTCCTTTTTTAATCTGGTCATGGCTGTTATGTATGAGGGGCAGAGCCTTAGGTGTTCCCCAGAGCAGGGCACCCCAGTTGCTGGGTTGTGAGGCTGTATGTGGGGACGGGGTCCGAGAAGGAATGATGGTGCTTGCTCAGCTCTCTCTTGGATTGCTGTCCCTTCTGCTGCTTCCCTTTTACCTGGATTATCTGCACGTGAATGTGGGACCACCTAGTCAGCCAGCTGCCTTGCGCTGCCTCACTGGGTCTGCACTGTTGCCACCCCATGCCTGGGGTCTGCTAGCCCTGGCCTGTGCACTTGGGATCTGTCAGCCACTGCTGCCTGCATGCCTGGGTCCACCAACCTCCACTTTCTCCTGCTGCGACTCCACCCCTCTTACCGGTCTGGATGAATGGTTGTTAGACTTCCGTACAGTTCAATTTTCTATCAGTTCTGGATGTTTTCTTGTTTCTAAATCTTTGTTGTCCTTAATTTTGGTTGTGCGAGGAGGCAGTGTGTCCACCTACGCCTCCATCTTGGCCGGAAGTCACTATTTTTTTTTTTAATGCAATGCTGTGTACAAACAGAGCTACAAGGAATGCCTGATTTTGCTCAGTCTACGTGCACAACAAACGGTGGGTCACTTGTCCCCAGAAGGAGGCAGCCCAGCCCCACCCCTCATCAGTAACATCCAAACCAGTAAACTGAGGGCTTCAGATCTGCAAGCATCAGTGGCAAGCATGCTCTGCCAACAACGGAGATGTTCCTCCAGGAAAATTCATGAAGCAAAACTCACTTGTGAGACCCCAATCCGCTCTAGAGACACACCTCTGAATGTTAACATTCCAGGAATTCTGTCTGTGGCTTCCGGAGTCTGCCCCAAACTCAGGTGTCTCCACTGGCAGGCCCTCCCGCTGCAAACACATTCACTCCTGTTTTCCACCTCTGGCACGCCCTTCCCCGAGATCCGCAGTGTCCTGCCACCTGGAATGGGGCCCTCTGCTCATCTGAATCCCAGCCAGCTCCAGATCCGCCTCTTCCTTGAAGCTCTCTCCAGATTCCCAGCTGCAATGGCGTGTCCTCCCCCTAGTGTCCCAGGTGGTTCTTTTCTTTACCTCACAGCTTAGCCCTTAGTGAGGTTCTGGTTCCTGCTGTTCTCTCAGTGGCACCTGGACAGCATGTGGCTCCTGGCAGATAAGGCCCACAGCACGCCTGCAGGGCTCTGAATCCCACACCAGCCTGATGCTACGCCGGGCGCAGAGCAGTACTCAGTAAGCTTCCCTTTTGCTTTGACTTGGTCTACATGATCTTCCCTTTTCTTAAACACCACCCCCGCCCCACCACATACATATTTATCTCTCCTGGTTCTCCATTTCTAATTGTGTAATATGAAGTCATGTCGCCTACTGAAGGTTACTTTGTAAAGTGGCCGGTCACTTCCACTGAGTGGAGGGTGTTACTCATTCCGGTCCCTGGAAGTTGCCTCTCCAGCAGCCAGTCCTTCACCTCCTTCCTTGTTAGCAGAGCTTCAGTTTTGTCCAGAAAGCAACGTGCTTGGCCCCAGGAGATGACTGCAGCTGGTCCAAACCAATTAGAACAGGCCTATTCAACTTTACCTGTGAAGCTGGTGGCAGTCAGGTGACCCAGTTCTGAGTCAGATGACCTGATGAGATATAAAAGGAAGTCGGTTTGGAGTTTGTGGGAAAGATTTTTTTCCTGATACAAAGTAGCCAGTCACAGAAGGAAAGCCTTTTGCTCTCTCCTCTCCCTTTCTGTTTGGGAACCTGTGCTGTGACCAACATGATTTTGGAGGCCCTGCAGCCATCTTGTGGCCATGAGGGAAATGTAGTTCATAAACACAGGATAGCAGAGAGCCATCGGGAGTGTGGGAACCTACACTGAAAAATGAACCTGAAACCTTCATTTTTTGAACTTTTGGATGTGAGAAAAACACATATCTAAATTAAACATCCACAGTGTTGCCCTCACCCCACTCCAGACCTGGAAGGGCAGCCTGGTGGGCCAGGCTGATGAGGACGAGTCCCCTGCACAGAGCTCTTCTCTGCTCTGCTCCCCTTCCCTCCTCCACCCCGTAAAGCTAGAAGCCCAAACCGTGAAACATGACAGACATGAATTCAGACAGAGCCGATCTCTAGGACGTTCCCAACAAGGTCAGCTGTTTGACAAACTCACCAGGATTCTAAGAACTAACGAAATCACCAGGAATGTGTTGAGTCCTCAGACTTGGCAAGCTGGGGTTTGTGTGGGGGCTTATCAAAGCCACTGCAGAAAGGACACGTGTGATAAACACGATGAAATGGAACCCTGTGGCCATGTCAACTTACAGAATGGGAGGGGCGGAAGAGAGAGTGAACTGCGTGCCTAAAAGGAGATTTGGGTCTTGTTTCCATTGGGTCCCTAAGGCCTTATTTTGTTTACATAACGAAATGATTGTTAATGGTGAGGATCTTTTTACAGATTTCTTCTCCCAATTAAGGTGATAATCTCAAGTTATGAGGAGCTGAGAACTGCTTATCCTCAAACCATTTTTCTTTAGAAACATAAAACCAAAGACCTCCTGCCTTAGCACATCAAGAGCTATTTAACGATAATTTAAAAACCCATAATTCTGATTATCTTCCTTGACTTACCCATAAACAGCCCGGGCTGTGCACTCCGATAGCTAATCTTTGATAGGTTTATTCCTCTGCCTGCAGGAGAAGTGTTTTTCTTCTCCAAGTACTAATCGTCCTGCAGCTAGTGAAAGCATCCCCAACTCCCACACAAGCCAAAGGGATTTTTTAATACTTTACAAATCAGAGGCTTTTAAATCTTATTTGATAAAGGGAAGTTTTAAGACTTTTATATGGAGACTTTGTTTTTTTAAACATTCTTTTGGAACAAGATTCAAATCTCTGGGACATTGAAAAGGCACATGTAGTATAAACTGAAACCTTTTGCAAGGAAAAGAAATGCTTTTACTTAACTATATGTTGATTTCAGAACCTATTGAGGAGTTTCAGTATGAGTTTTGGTAGAGAGGGGTGCTGCTGAGTAATTCACATAACCACAACCCCGATCAATAAATGAATGATAAAAACAAAGATTCAGTTCACAGAAGGGCAAATACAAATATCTGATCACTAATATTCAAAACTATTACAAGTTAAAAAAGAAAAGTAAATCAAAATGACAAAATGAGATAGTTTTTTTACCTATCAAATTTTGGAGGAATTAAATATGTCTATTTGCCAGATACAGGATTGATACAAACACAGACCTTCTGAGGGTATAAATCGGTATGTATGTGGCAAGAAATTCGACTACTTCCACTAAGAACGTTTAAGATATCCATACTGTTTTGACCCAGGAATTTTATTTCTAGGAATCTTCATGTAGTAGAAACAAGTTTAGGTGGATGCTGTGCTCACAATGCCTCCCCAGGTGTGTGTGCGTGTGTGCGCGTGTGTGTGCGTCCCCTATCTGCTGATTCATCCAGGGTGTGACTTCAGACTTGGGGGTGGGGTGCAGGAAGAGGGAGCCTAAAGAGCCCTGGGTCCTGCCTTCCTGACTCTAGGTCAAGTTTACCACGTTTTTCAACTTCCCCAGCTCCTCCCAGCTCCTTCTAATAATCCCAATTGTACACAACTAACCTAAATGATGAACATATCTTTAAAATGTCCCTACTCCTTGACTTGGTGTTTCTACTTTTAGGAATCTGACCTGTGAAATTAATCCGAAACTTGGACACAAAGAATACAAGTGCCATTCATAACATGAAAAGGTGAAAAGTCTAAGTGCTGCAAGGTTGGGAGAATGACTAGAGTAAATGACATTTCAGTCATGCAAGTTAATGATTGTGAGGTTATTTAAAACTGTGTTTCCAAAGGCATTTTGATGACATGGAGAAATGTTTGTAATATAATGTCTGGTTGACAATAAAATTATATGAAATAAAATATATAAAAAATGCAATTATATAAAAACATAAATACAGCATGATGCCAACCACAAGTGCCATATATGCATACACTTGAAAATGAACAAGAGGTACAAGGCAGTTATCCACAGCAGTCAGATTTTGAGTGATTCTGATGGTCTTTTATTATTTTTCAATTTCCAAATTTTCAACAATGAGCATCTATTATTTTTATTTAAAAAATATATCATTTTAAATAAAGCTCCTCAGGTGGTTTTAATGTACAGCTGGGGACCACAAACACTGGTTTCTTTGGATCAAATCTGTGTAGTCACAACCTGCTGAGTAGGATGGGATCCAATGGAGTGACTGCGACTGATGAAAATGAGTCACCTGTCCACCGCAGGCAAGTGGACCCAGCCCGCATGCGTCACCCCGCACCTCCTCCGAGGCTTCAAGGAGTTCTTCCCTGCCTATGCTAGAGCCACTTCCAGCTCCCGAACTCCAGGCTGTATTTCCACAGACCTTCTGGCCGCCGACCAGTCTGCCTCAAATAGCTCTCCCTCCACCCATCCCAGACCAGCGGCTAGTCAGTCCTCTCACCCCCGGCCTCTCCTATGCTAGGTGGCATCGATGACAGCACTCATCCATGCTGCCCGCAAGCAAGACATCTCCAATCCATCTCTGGCTCATTCGTTTATCCCTAACACCAAACACTATGGGACGGGGGTCATACCTGCATTAACCTTCCCAAGTCAGTCTAGGGAGGGCAAAGGAGGGAGAGTCTGGCTATGACGTGGGGCTGCCAAGGGCACCCTTCGTTGGAACGCATTCCAAGCTCCATTTGTAAACGCTGCAGGGCGGACTGCACAGGCCGGTGCCCCAGCTACAGTCCCTGGGCTCTGTCGCCTCTCCCTCCTTCTCTCTGCCCCTCTCCTGATTAGACCCTGTTGTTTCTCACCTGAGCTACTGGGACAGCCTGACTGCCCTCTGTGCCCCGAGGTCATCAGGAGCCATATCACCACTACTCTGGGTTCCCAGAGGACCTGGGCCTTGGAGCCAGCCCGCCTGGGTCGGGTCCAGCTCACCAGGCCAGGGGATCCCGTGTGATGCTGCACAAGTCTCCTGACCTCTCTGGACTCAGTTTCCACAGCGGTAAAATGGGAACAAAAATTTCAGCACTCACTTCGTCAAGTTGTCATAAAGATTGAGTATGCAGATAAACTTCTTAGACCAATTCCTGACACAGAAGAAGCACTATACATTTGTTATTACTATGCGTATGAACACTATTGTGCTATTAAAAAAAGTCCAAAACTCCTTTTAAAAGGATGCCAGGCCCCCACCCTCTGGGCCCGTCCTACCTCCAGCCTGACCCTTCACCACCTCGCTCCCCCAACGGCATCTGCCACCCTAGCGTATTCAGCCCTGGTGCCCTGCCTCCCGGCCTTTGCTTCCCCTTTGTTGCCTGGGATGCCCTTACCCTCAGAGCTGGCTATGGAAATTCTGTGAATTCTTGAAGTCCAGCTCATAGGCAAACTTATTCTTGATCCTTTACTGATGCCCCGACTTGAAATTAAATCACTTTTTACATGTAACAATGGCGCCTTATATGACAGGCCACATTTGTGGCCTCCGGCTTTCTCCTCTCTCCCCTAAAAAACCCCTGTTGTCCAGGAAACTGTAAGTTCCTAAAGGCTGGGTTCTTGTCTTGCTCATGGTCTGAAACACTTCCAATATTTTAAATTTACATTTTATGACCTTGCACGTAGCAAAGTGCTTGGTGTAAAGGAAGTTTTGCTAAAGTTTGTTGATGAGAACTGTTAAATGTGTATAGACCACTCATGTCTATTCTAAGCTGAAACAGACACTCAGTAATTATCTTGAGACTATAAATAGGGTGTGAAATTGGACACTCAGGACAACACAGTCTCTCTGAGATCCCAGTGGTCTGGCCTGGGTGTCCACACCGATGAACTGGTGCCCCAGTCTAAGACAGCCACTGCTGTGTGCATCTGTGCAGACCTTTCCGGCTGCAAGTTGTAGAAAAGCTGATTCAAATAGATGTAAACAATGGGGGAAATCTGGGGCCACGTGGAAATGGGGTAGAAAGGTTCGGCCAGGCCTGCTCCAGTGCTCAACAGTGCCACCCAAGACCCAGTTTCATCCTGCGCTTCCCATCGGTCCTCCACGTGTGGTGCCGAAGCCTAAGGCTGGCTTCCCCATGACCACAAGACACCTGCCAGCAGCTTCCGGGGACCATACAGTTCCTCATGCCCACCGTGCTGCACAGCCTCACCATACACCACTCATGGAACTTAATTAACCACAATGCTAACAACGCCTAGATGACTCGGGGCACCCGATTCTGATGGAAGGGTGGGGGTTCCAGACCACCAAGCAACTCCCGGACACCAACTGGGTATCCTACAAGTCAGCTGAAGTCTGGCTCTACCTGCCCAGAGACAGCATCAGATCCCACAGGCGAAGGGCCCAGTCCCACGAGGCCAGCCCTCTCCTCCTTCAGACCCCAGTCACCAGTCCAGGTCTCCCTGTGCTCTGACTGACTGGCTATAGAGATGGGAGGTCCCAAGAAGCCCCTCCTTCTTTAGGTTTGATTAATTTGCTAGAGCAGCCCACAGAACTCGGAAAAACATGTGACTTACCAGATTACCGGTTTATTACAAAAGGGTATGTACCTCAGGAACAGCCAGATGAAGAGAGGCACAGGACAAGGTATGGGGAAAGGGCACAGAGCCCTTGAGTTCTGCCCAAGCTCCTCCCTGTCACCAAATTTCCACGTTCACCAGCCTGAAAGCTCTCAGAGCCTCATCCTTTCAGGTTTTCCTAGAGGCTTCATTACACAGACATGATTGACTAGATCACTGGCCACTGAGGAACGATTGAACCTCCATCCCTCTTCCCAGAGCTCAGGGAGGTGGGACAGGAAGTTCCAATCCTTAAAGCATGCAGTTGGTTCTCCTGGTAACCAGACCCAGACCCTGGAAGCTTTCAAAAACCCACCCTATTAACACAACAAAAGACACCTTTATTGCTTTCAGCTTTAAGGAAATTGCAAGAGTTTTAGAAACTCTGTGCCAGAAGAATATGTATTTCTTATCATAGATCACAACATCACAGAGCCGTCTGAATTTGTGCAATGCGATGGTTCTGTCATCAGAAGGAGGGAATTTTGCCAGGTGGCTTCCACAGATGAAAGAGGAAACTTCCTCCCCAGGAGCCTTCAGGAAATGTCCTGTTATACTTAAGAACCCCGTCCGCTCTGCCAGTCAGAGCTGCAGAGTGGGACCATTGGATTGCTCGTGTCAGGCTGCCTGTTTGGGAGACGCTGCATTATCGTCAAGATGGTCAGTGACTGAGCTAGCAGAGGGCAGGGAACATAGTGTCTGTTCCAGCCAACCGATGACACAAACACACACACACTCGTGTATGTATGTATGTATGTATGTATGTGTGTGTATATATATATATATATATATATATATATATATATGCGTGTATTTCACATAAGTATACATGTGTAGCAAAACTGTGATTCTCATTCATTCAACAATTACTTGTCTATGTGCGCAAACATTACTCAGTCTCTGCCCTCTAGGAGCTAACTGTCCTTTCTCTTTCCCTCCTCTCCTTCACTACCAAGTGACAGTGGCAGAACGATTCTCCCATCCTAGACACAATCTTTTCAGAGTCTGTTTCTACTAGGCACTTTTGTTTCGCCATTGAGGTGACTCATTGAGGAGGTCATGCGAGCCCTAGAGAAGGGATGGCTCAGGCTCACCAGAGATCCCCAACGACCTTGGAGTGGCCCTGGGACAAAGATTGATTTCCAGAACTAAATGCACCCAGAGCTGTTCCGGTCATTCTACCTATATCACTACTCAGCCAGGAAGACATATTTGGCCGCCTTTTAAATGAATGATGTATTTATATTGGACCCCATACATTTTGAGGCCCAACTAAAACAGTGATTTTCTCATGTGTAGTGACATTTCTGACCTCCAACAAAGTCCATATTTCCAGTTTTATTGGAATTAAATCTATCAGATGAAACTGGGGAGACCAGAAGTCTGGGCTCTGTCATTTATTAGTTATTTTACTCTGAACTAGTCACTTCACCTCTTCAGGCTTCAACTTCATTAATCAACAACAGGATGCAGAAAATATTTATTGGGTGCCTGTTATGGGCCTGATTCTGGGCTAGATGTGCAGGATACAACCCCAGAGGCAAGGGGAGGCCCAGGGAATGTCAGCCTCCCTCCCGCTCTAAAGACTGCAGGCCTTGGAGACAGCAGGTATATGCCCCCAGGCTCTGCAGCAGCTACTCGTCAGCAACGGGGTGCGATGAGCAAGGAGCCCATCCTCCCGGTCACGAGTCACGACCATCGCTCCCCTCCTCGCGGTGCTGGGATGCATGACCAGGGCGTAAACTGTACTCTGCCAGGTCCTGCAGACCTCTGGCTTTCAGTAATTCATCATTTAGTTTATAGATCAGTGGGTTATAAATATCCTATCCAAAATAAGTCATATATTCTCCTTTTCTCAAAGTATATTCCCAGAAGAACAGGTGTGTTTTATCTCCTTTCATATAAACATCAGAGCCTGACCCTTCAAGTTCATTTAAAAAAGAACCCACTGGTGGGTGGTAAAATTCCTTTGGGACTCTCTGGCTGTTCAGGGAGTTATTCGCAGGGTGATCAGTGATCATCTGGACAGCAAGAGAAATTAATCACCGTGGAAGTGTGTCTGCTCCTATAAACCAACCAAAGCTAGTGCTGCCTGCAGCCGTGAGGCACAGGGGAGAGAGGAATGGAGTCAGAGCCTGAGAATTGGGGTTTGTTTCCGTCTCAGCTCAGCCAGCTTACCGGAGAGACCTTGACTATGTCCTTACCCTCTCTGAGACTTGGTTTTATCCCCAAAATGGGCATGCCTACTTTCCAGGACGGGAGATGAAGATTACAGGAGATGAGGTGTGTGAAACGTACTCTGCCACTGTGATCATTCTCTGCATTTCAGGATTTAAAGTAGTCTCTCTCTCAGAATAAAGAAGAGAAAGATGCTCCAGAGGGCAACGAGGCATCAGCTGGAATCCCAGTTTTAAGTGTGGGTAGGGCTGTGACAACATCTGGCTCACCCACATGATTTTACAGAAACTGAAGCCCAGGAAGTGGAGGGACTCACCCAAGAGAACAGTATTTGATGCCATTAGGGAAAAAAAAAACAATTTTTTTAAAATAGGGGTTCATCATCTCACATTAACAAGAAGTCTACAGAATGGACTATTTTTTTAGAAACTCAACATTGTCAAGACTCAGACCTTCCCCTCAGGGTGGCAAGATGGTTGCCACAGTCCTGAATATAACATCCACGCAGGACACCATCAAAAGGAGGAAGGGTGTGTGCGTGCATGCACACGTGTGCGTTGGGGAGTGTAAGGGAGGAAATTCCCCTCTCGAATTGTTCCTTTCCTCCGAGCCCACAAATGTGCCCCCAGTGGACTTCCTCTCACATCCCATTAGTCAGAACTGAGTTAAGTGTCCACCTCTAAACTGATTTCTAACAGAAAAATGGGTCTTACTATTATATGGTTAGATGAGTCATGATTTTTGCGCTGGGACCACCTTTCTGAGCATATTGCTGGCACACACCTAAATAAAATGAGTTTCTACCACTAAAGAAAGAGTGCAAAGAAGTCACAGAGCAAGCAGCCAACAGGGTCCACCGTTCTGTCAAACAGTCCCATTCCTCCCAGCATTCGTTAGAGGTGGTGGTGCACTGGATAGCAGGTGGCTCTTGTCACATGGAAAAAATGACTCCATGATATCTGTGGTCAACTTTCCATATACAGGTTCATTCTTCAAGGTTTGTGACTTTTTGCAGCACACATGAATAGTTCCATCTATTCTCCAAATATAAGGAAGTGCGAGATTAAACTCTAACAAGTTAATTCTTAAATAAGAATGTTAGCTTCGCACTAGTCAGAATGGCCATATCATTAATAAATCAACAAACAACAAGTGCTGTGAGTTTGTAGAGAAAAGGGAACCCTAGTGCACTGTGGGTGGGAATGCAGACTGGTGCAGCCACTGTGAAAAACAGTATGGGATTTCGTCAGAAAACTAAAGATGGAACTTTCTTTTGATCCAGTGATCCCACTGCTGGGAATATACCCTAAGAGTCCTGAAACACCAATCCAAAAGAACCTATGCATCCCAGTGTTCATAGCAGCAGTATTTGCAATAGCCAAGTGCTGGAAACAGCCTAAGTGCCCATCAGTAAATGAGTGGTTCAAAAAACTGGTACATTTACACAATGGAGTACTACGCAGCAGAAATGAAGAAGGAGCTCCTACCCTTCACCACAGCATGGATGGAACTGGAGAGTATTTTGCTAAGTGAAATAAGCCAGGCAGTGAAAGAAAATTACCATACGATCTCACCTATAAGTGGAACCTAGTGAACAAAACAAGCAAATGAGCAAAACAGAACCAGAGACATGGAAACACAGAACAAACTGACAGTGACCGGAAGGGAGGAGGGAGAGGGACAACAGGGAAAGATGGGGACGGGCCATCGAGGTGCATGTCTAAAGGACCCCTGGTAACGGACATCAGGGTGGGAATGGACAGAGGGAGCGGGAGGCGGGGGGTGAGGAGGGCAAGGAAGAGCAACCAGAGAAAAACTGGGACAACTGTAATCGAACAACAGTAAAAACTAAAAATAAGAAAATAAAAAAAGAATGCTAGCTTAATTATTTATTCACTGATTACAACATTTTTTGATTTCCTTCTATGTAACAGGAACTATTCTTTGGTGTGATTTGTACATAGTACTGAGATAAATGTTCAACTACATGGAAAAAGCACAGTAAATAAATACCTAAACTACTAAAGGGTTAGATATTTTTAAAACCATATTTATGAAAACTTGAGGTCAGTAAGACCTATTATAAAGAAAAGGAATAAAGTTATAAAACAAAATTTTAGGTCAAAAACGGTTTTAAATTTCTATGCATCAAGACATGTTAACAGAACAAACTAGAAAAAAATATATAGTATATTCGAGAGGATTTGATTCTTTAATACATAAAGAACTTTATAAATTAATAAGAAAAAGAGGAAACCCTAGAAAATGGTCAATGGATGTGAGTATACAAGTTACAAGGTTGGAAATACAAATGGTCAATAAATAGATTTAACATGTGCAACCTCACCAGTAGAGTGCAAAAACTCGCATGTTTAAGCAATATGATACCATTTCACTTATTAAATTGGCCAGTGATATTAACAAGTGCTGACGTGAGCACGTCGGAAATGAGCATTTGCACATATTGCTGGTGGGAGTGTCAACTGGTTCAGATATTTGCGAATGCAACTTGCTGACATGCAACAAAACTTTTAATAAGGGATGTATCTTTTGATCCAGCAATTCCACTGCTAATCATTTTCTTATAGCCATAAACAAGGGTCTGCACAAAGGCATTTAGAGTCGGTCTGCTCACCACCGTGACTGGCAACGGCCCTGAAACCCAGGCTACGGATTCCAGACCCCGCGCTTAACTGTAAATGGAGGTGAACTGAGTTGTGAAGTCTACTGGAAGTTTGTGTAGCATAAAGGCTTTTTAAAAAGCAAGTGTTTAAATTGTTTAAGCCCTGTTTACTTTTGTTTTAAAGTGAAAGTCTCTTTGATAACCTCCATGATACTTTTGTGGATAAGAATAACAAAAAAAATACATATTAAGATAAAATGATCTGCACCTTCAAATTTTTAAAAAATGTTTTTAAAATTATATTTTAAATTAGATCATCTAGTGAAAATAAACCTTAAAAGATGACACTAAAATTGTTAAGGGATGAATCTACAGGTGCTACAAATTTAAAGAGAAAAATAAAAAAAGGCTTATAAATTGAAGCCATGAATGAATTTAAATGACAGGGAAAGCGAAGTTTAGGGCCAGTAGCTATAGTAGCAGAACTTTTTGTTATGTTTCAGATTTCCCAAATTGTTTTACAATTATTCCTATTTAACGTCTACTTAATATTTGATGATTAAAACTATACAATTTTAGATTGCTCATATTTAAACTTGGAGCTTTTATGTTACTTAAGAACTGACTAATTAATGAAGATAATTTTTTTTGGTGCTTTTATTTTTTTATTTTTTATTTTTTTCCATTTTTTATTTTATTTTTTTAAATCAGTATTTTTTAATTGTTGATATTGTACAGTTTTCTGTCTTTTACCCCACCTCAGCCCACCACCCCAGCCCTCCCCACCTTCCTCCCATTTCCACCCCCCATAGTTTTTGTCCATGAGTCCTTTATACTTGTTGCTCTAAACCGTTCCCCTTTTCCCCTGAAATTCCCTCCCCTCCCACTCTGGACACTGTCAGACTGTTCTCAAATTCAGTGTCTTTGTTTATATTATGCTTGTTTGTTTGTTTTGTTGAAGATAATTTTTAAAAGAATTCAAATTTCAGTTAATGGTTCATAAGACTTCCTCGGGGGATGTGATAAGTGCTCCACAAATGAGTGACCCCAATGGCAGCGAACCCTCACTGAGTACCTACTGTGTGCCTGGCGTGGTTTCACACTCTGCACGCAATGACTCACGGAATTCTGCCAGCAAGCCCACGAGGCAGCACCACGATCGTCCCCATTTCACAGACGAAGAACCTGGAGCACTGGAGGTGAACAACCCCCCTGGGTGCGCACTACAGTGCATGGCGGGGGGGGGGGGGGGGTTGACCCCAGATGTTCTTGCTCCCGAGTCCATGCAGGGCCAGTGCCCCAACTGCCTACATCAGAGGGGTGCTGGGCTGCGGAAGACCAACATGACTCCACAGACTAGAAGGAGGAGGTGTTCCTGGTTTTTCCAAACGGGTTCAGCAGGCAACTAACTCATCTGGGGAAGGCTGTGAAAAATACAGCCTCCAGAATCAGAACACCCTGAGGTGGGAGCCAGGGAACTGCTTTTCCCCCCAAGTTGTGGAATAATAGTGATTGGCCAAGCCCTGAGCTAACCGCCTGATCCGACCAGCCTCATGGAATTCTCACACGAACAGCACGTAGTTGGTGCTCCTATATGCTTCCTGTTTAGGGATGAGTAAACAGAGGCTTGGGAGAGGTTGGGTAATGTATCCAAGGTCACACAGCCCCTGGACAGTCAGATCAGCACTAACTGGGCCTCCAAACCTTGAACTCTCCCTGCCAGGCCACGCTGCCCACGGGAGGCTTTGGGCAGACAGCGCTCCTTGGTGGCAGCACCCAAGGGCTTGACCCAGCTTCCAGGGGCAAGTGTAGCGCCCACCACTCAGAGGCTTCTTCAGGCTGAAGGACCACGCGAGAGCACAGAGGGCGCAGCCCAGGTCCGGGCCCCAGGAGCCACGCGAAGGACAGCACCCCACAGAGGCAGGCTGCGAACGCCACGTGAAGCCTGACGTGCGGGAGCGCGTGGCCTGCCTGGACCGAGCCGCTCTCGGAGTGGGGCCCGAAATCTGCCTCGTCTCCCAACCTTAGGACCTGAGAAGAATGTTAGATCCTCCAAGCTCTCCTGGACCCCCAACACTCATGAAATTCGACATAAAAAACAAAACTAAGCAATACATTTAACTCGCCAAAGCTCTAATTTTTTCTCATCATCATGACTTGGATATTAAAGTGGCACCTCGGCACTGATCGTTTATTTGTTCCGAAGAGTACTGAGCAAGCACCGAATGCCAAAACATTTTTTCGTCAAGATGTGATGAGTACCAGGTTTGACAAGTTCTGAAACCGACAAATACTGAGGTACTACTGTATTTTGAAATACAAAATGCCAATTTCTTTTCAACTGCCCTAAACTTGGGCTTTGTTTGCACAGAGGAAATGGCTTTAATTATTGCTCAGGTCCCATTCATCTACATTTTTGCCACCAATTAAAGTTTCCTTCTTGGTAAATTATGGCCAATGTGTTTATTAGGAAGGGGGAAATTTTCTGCCTGAATTTATACCAAGGTGTCACTATCATAAATATCAGAATAACAAGGCAGAAGTGAGACAGATTCTTCTGCCATCTCTCTCTCTCTCTCTCTCTCTCTCTCTCTCACACACACACACACACACACACACACTCTCATACATGTGCACACATGAGAACCGAGAATGTGGAACAGAGACCAGAGAATGAAGAGAAGAGAATGTCGTAAGGAGATTTGTACAGAGAACTGTTCTCTGAACTCTCATTCCCCCAACTTCCCACTGGGGTTGGGGAGTACCTCATGAGGGGTCTTTTCTGGATGCCCTTCTTTGAGCCCGATGTCCCTGCCAGGGGCTGTGGGAGCCTGTGGGGAGCCACCACAGGAAGCAGGCGGCCTCCAAGGGAGGCAGCGGGAGGTCAGAATCAGCTGCCGCGGATGAGGGAGACAGCACAGCCTGCGTGGGAACGGAGGCTGGGCCCTGTGGGTCCAGAGTGCTGAGGGGGAGCTGCCCACGGGGACCCTCGAGGATGCCAGAGGCTCCCGAGGGCAAGCGTTAGCCACCTGCCAGGACCCAAGGACCTGATTAGGAAGGGCTCTGCCCCTTGTTTCATCCCCTCACACCCCGTCTCCCCATCTGGCAGGGACAGGAGAAGTCACTGGGAGTGGGGAAGGAAGATCGCTGCGGCCAGAATGACTGCGGGACGCGGGGCATCGGGGATGGAGGGGCGACTTGCTGCTAGGTCCAGTGGAGAACACTGACGATGGTCAGTGCGGGCTCTCTGTCATGTGACTCAACACTACGCGGCTTAAAGGCACTCGAGGCTGTCACTTTCCTGGGAGGGAGCACGGCAGTCATAAGCCTGCCTGATTTTTCTTCTGGGTTAAGGGAACATTACCACCACCACCTCCAAATAAAATGGAAAGGTACCAAGGAGAGCAAAAGTCAAGTTGTGCCTTGAATATATCACAAGTTGTATAATGGTGGTACGGGGTCTGGCCAGATCGCTGGGCAGAGCGGGGTGGGGACTCCAGGAGAAGCACAAAAAGCTGCACCCCTCAAGCATGATTGCCTGGAAATCGCTGCCCAGGTTTATTCCAGCAGGCCAGATCTAGTGGGCCAGCCCCTGGCAGCACCAGACTGGGAGCAGGCTCACAGATAATGGCCAGCGGTGAGTTGGGTATGGGGTACCCACCATAGACAAGGTAATAGAAGCCAAAGCCCTTGTGCCAGGAACCTCAGCATAAAAGGCTAAACCATTAGTCCTCACGAGATCTGTTGTGCTGTCCCAGGGAAACAAGGTTAACGTGTATATGGGCTCCAAATATGCCTTCATGGTAGTCCATGACCATGGAGCAATATGGAAAGAGAGAGAGGACTCATAACCTCAGGGAACAAGGATGTTAAAGATGCAGAAGAGATTTTACAATTGCTAGAGGCAGTGAATCTACCAAACCAGGCTGCCATAATTCACTGCCATGGACACCAAAGGGATGGCTCTCAAATGAGCCAGGGCAACCAAACTGCCGATAAAGTGGCGAGACAGGCAGCCGGAGGGCCACCGCACCTAGGGGTTTGATCCCCTGCTTGGCTTTGTCAGCACTTAAACCCTAATACACAGAATGAGATGAGGAACAGGCTTCTAGATGGGGATTCTCTAACACTGACCCCAATTCCATACGGAAGATGAGCGTCCATGGTATGATCTAACTGCCCGAGTCTCTAGTGTGTCCCATCCTCAAACACCTGCATGAAGGGACCCGTTATGGGAGGGATGGTTTGATGCACCTCATTAGGCCACATTTGAGGGGTCCTCATTTGCAAAGGACGGTTAAGAGAATCACCCAAACCTGCCAGATAGTGCTAAAAACAATCCTAAGACAGAACACACCCCAGCAGAAAAGGAAATACAATATAAAAGGTTATGCCCATTTGAGGACTGACAGGTAGACTTCACACAAATGCCTAAACCCAGAGGGAATTTCAAATTTTTATTAGTTTTTGTGGACACTTTTTCGGGATGGGTACAGGCACACCCCATTAGAACCAAGAAGCTGACTGAGGTAGCAAAACTGTTACTTAAAGAAATAATCCCTCGATTTGGATTCCTCACAGCATTCAGAGTGACAATAGACCATTGTTCACTTCAGAGATCTCCCAGAAGGTTGGACAGGCACTACAAATACAAAGTTACGTGCATCTTGGAGACCTCAATCCACGGGAAAGACTGAGAAAATGACTCATACAATAAAGAAGGCCCTGGCAAAAATATGCCAGGAAACACATTTGAAACGGGACCAGGCACTCCCCATTGCCTTGCTCCAGATTAGAGTGGCACCCAGAAGTGGCTTAAGTTAAGTTCTTTTGAAGTGGTTTATGGGAGACCCTTCCAAATCTTGGTTTTGGGTACCCCAAACTTGGAACATGAGTAAAAAATTTAAGCAATATGTGCAACACTTAAGGCAAACGTTAACTATTTTGCGCAAGTGTGCTCATTGCAGGTCCACCTACCCATCTGACAAGCCCTTATACTCATCCCAGCTGGGGACCAAATCTCCCTAAAAACCTGGAAGACTCAAGGCCCTGAACAGCACCTAGCCAAGCAATGGACTGGTCACCATGGCATCCTACTGACAATGTGCTCTTCCCTGAGGCTCACAGAAATCAAGCCTTGGATCCACCACACACGGACAGAATGGCACTGCCCGAGGTGGACGCAGACCCCGCTGCTGTGGTTGATGCTGAAAAGCACAGCTGGACTTGCACTCCAGAGGGAGATCTGAAATTTCTCTTTCCGTAGAAGATGATGGGCCCCAATGCAAAGTGACGATGTTCCTTTTACTTTATTTATGTGTTTGAAAATCTAGGGACTTCTGGCTGATCGATACTGAGTTAGAGTATGGTCCCTCCCAGTGTTGAAAAGAATAAGAATTGAAAGTGAGTTACAGCTAAGTCTGAACGAGCATGGAAGGTTGTGAGAGTTTTAACATGAAAGGAAAGAAACCTCAGCTCTCAGTTCTGTATTTGCTTTTGGATCTTGTGGGGACCAGGGGAAACTTTGTTGTTTTGTTTACACTGGGAATCCTCATGTCTCTGCGGTGAGACTGGCTGGCACACCAGTAGATGAGAGAATGTCTCTACCATTGGGGTTTCAGGCCCTTTGGACCTAGGAGAGGTCATCTGTGGGACCAGTTGGTGGGACCAGTTGGTGGGACCAGTTGGTGTGACACAAGATTCTAAAGCAAGTTCTGGTTCCTTCCCCCTTTTCTTTTCTTTTTTTCCCCACTAAAACTTTGTTTTTGTTCCTGTTCTGAAAGGATATTGGGGGTTTCTGAGAGTTAAAACTTAACATTAAGTTGGAAAGAAAACAATGGGAAGCTTAAGACATGAAAACACAATTTTGGTGGCTATTGGAAGGACAAAAATTTCCCTTTTTGCTTTGCATTTTTCTCCCTACCAGATCCCTCTATATTTTGGCATTCTTAATGAGTGAGTAATGACATAAAGCTTTTTTGCATGAAACCGATAAGACCAGTTCCAGATTGTGGTTTTTATAACCAAGACTTTGACTGGAATGCCATGCTTGAAGGAGACATGTCTGGGCTCTGGATGTTTCCAGAAAGCCTTGAGGAATGGAGATTGACTTTCAATGCTAATGAAAGGCCATTAGAGAAATGATCTGGTATCCTGTTTGATCATGTAGTTCATGGCAGTCTTTCCAGGGAAGGAATGAAGGTTGCTGTCCTGAAAGATGGCAAGGAGGAACCTTAAGACACGATGGGAACTTCAAGGACTTGAGGAGCACAGGTACTACAGGCAAAGCCAGGTGGCAGGTGTGTGGCTTGGCTTCTGCGCCCTGAAGGGCCGATTGAAGGTCAATCTACAGATTACTTATAGAAGCTTCAGCAAAGCAGATTTAAAGAGTCTATATGATCAATTGCTGCTCTTGTTGTGCTCATGCAAATGATGAGGTAAAATTAAAAACTGTCGGTCTCTTTGATGACAATAAAGGTAATCTTAGGGAGAGGAATCATGTTTCAAGTAAAATCACAATGCTCACTGTGGATACTGGACTCTAGTGTAGAAACTGTCTTCGAAGTTCTATTTTCACTTGGGAGCTGAACTGGTTTACCTCATCACCTAATGACATCACCAGAGATGTTTAATTTAAAAGCATGAAGGATCTTTCAAATTGTCACTGCTTGATATCATTCCAGTAAAGACCTTGCAACTTGATGTCTTCTCAATAGACAGTCTTGCAGACTCAGATGAGTTTGTGATTTGGTGTGTGAATTAACTTGTGTGTTCTTCCATCGGTTTCCATAGGGTGTGTGCCTGTGACCTCATTTACCTGGGTATTTGGTTTCACAGTATAGGACTCATTTAATAAGTCTGTCTGCATTGCCACCTACTGAGACTCAGTGGTTTGGCTGGACTAGATAGTGAAGTACAGGGTGGCCTATTGACTTTACTTTAAAACTTCTTTCCTTTTCTGCCTTAATGGTTTAGACAGAAAAGGTCCAGAAATGTTAAAGGGGAGAATTTCAGAATGTTCCCCTTAACCTAATTTGAATTAAATTTAATGGGCAATAGAGTTTTAGATAGGTGTGACATGCCTTGCACATCTTCCTCTGAGGAAGCCACTCTTCCGTAATTGGGGATATTGTAGAATTAGTCCCTGAATTTGTCATTTAGTTGTTATGGTTCTGACTGTGCCTTCTAACCCTCTTGCCAAATTTGTTGCGTCCAGAATACAACAAGGTTGTCAACTTTTCCAGCAATATGATCCTTTTGACATTGCTCTTGCTACTTTCCAGGGACAATCGAATGACCTGGACTTTGCGAGATCTTTCTCCTTTGCATAAAGGCTCCCCTCCACTCCAGACTCCCTTTTGTTAGGGATCTCTGGACCAGGGAATAGGTAGGACTACGTCCTTAGCCAGCAGGAAGTAGCTACGGAAGAACAAGACCTTTGCCCATTTGTCTTTGTAAGATTACAAGGTCCAGAGGTGTTAAAGAGGGACTGTGAAGAAGGGTGGGGTCTGGCTGGATCACTGAGCAGAGGTGGGTGGGGACCTCAGGAGCAGCACGAGAGGCTGCACCCCAGCCCAGAAATGAGGGAGAGGTTGGGAAGCTCTGAGGACTGCACATGAGCAGCTGCCCTGACCACTAGGCAGCACAGTGTGATGGAGGGAAATCTCCTCCTACGTTCTTCTACTGGGCAGAGGATTTGGGGCTGGACTAAATAAAGCAGAGAGCATGGAAATGCCACACTCTTTCTTCTCCCCTCTTTCCCAACTTCCAGGGGCTTGAGTTCCTGGGCCTGCAGGCCCTGGAGAGCGTGTGGTCCAGGAATGTTCCCAGCACCCCTCCGTGAGTACTGCATGGGTCGCCTGGCCAGAAGCACAGCAGGTGCTGTGTTGGTAGGGCAGAAGAGGAGGAAGCCCAGGTCAGCGGTCCCTGGAGGCCACATGGCCAGGTGACAATCCCCATGCCCCTCTCCTGCACAGGAAGCCATAGTGGTGCTGGTGACTGAAGCTTCGCTGCCTGGGTCCTGCCTGGCCAGGCACACAGATGCACCAGAGGGCAGCAGTAGGAGGAAGGGGACACGTCCTCTGAGTAGGATGCCCAGACTCTGAAAGAGGCCTGAAGTCAGACAGTGACTGGAAACCAGCTAACCCACCTGCATTTCTTTAAGGACAGTACTTTTGAATAGAAGAAGAGGCTCCTGGCTCAGCCTTGAACTGAGCCAGCAGAAGGTGGCATGGTGGTTTTCTTTGGATGTCTTAGAGGAAATGGGCTTGGAGACAGAAACCTACCATTATTTCAAACTGTATAACCTTTGAATAAAAGATTCCTTTCCCTTTCCAGTGAAGTCTGCCACCCGAGTTTTCACCTGTTGATGGCAAGTGGTAGGACCCCACTGGTTTTTCTATTACGGTTGTACTTGTTTAGTGTACTGTGCTAACATTTTCCAACTCCTGCTTTTTGCCAGCACTATGGTAGGTGAATCCCTTACTTAAAGCTCAAAAACGGTCCTTTTAGGAGATTATAAACCTCTTCTATATATAGGGAAGAACACTGAGGCTCAGAGAGGGTAAGTGAGTAACTGACGTGAAAGTGAAGCTCAGTGTGTTGTCTTCACTACACATTTCAGGCAGGAGCAAGGATGAAAATGCGTGAACACTCACACTTTCCAGAATGCATTCGGGCCAGGTGGGGATGCAGGCACAGCCCCACCTCCAAGGAGGCAAGTTAACAGACATCAATCTTGGCACCGCTGACACTGCTGGAGTAGACCGTCCAAGCTATAAACATCCTGCGTGGCTAAATATATTCCAACTCAGGTGTCTAAATCAGCAGAGAGACAAGGCAGAGAAGGTAGAACTCAGAATTTTACAAAAAGATGCCACTTAAAACTCTCTGAAACACATGCTGTGAAAGGAGCAGGGTCTTTCAGGAATCTGGGTCAGGGATTGAAACGGAAAAACCTCATTTTCATCAATCTTTAACCTGATGTGTCAGGAAACTGGATAGGTGACTTTTTAAAAAAAAAACAAAACTTTTCATAAAGTCTCAATAAATCAGGTTCAAACCGACTTGTAAATTTCCAGGCAATCCACATGTCACTCTCCACCCTCACCCCCTAACCCTGACCCCCCCTCCTCTACCTCCCACCTCCGGAAACCACATAAACATGTCAACAGAAGCAGGTTCCTCTCAAGGACAAGCTGCTGCATTCTTCAGATTACTAAATCGTAATGAAAAGCCGCCATTGTCTTGGCAATGCATGCATGCCACCCAGATTGACCAAGTCTCCGACAGAATCGTCCATTTCAGGCCGGAGGGGGCTCTGGGGCCAGCCACAGGGAGGTAACTGCACCAGCTCATGGGGGCAGGGGTGGGGTGGGGGGAAGGTCGCTCATTTATCTTAGCGGGGTGCTAGCTCTGAAGCATACTGAAGGCTACTCAAATGTTAACATTTCGGAAGGGAAAGCACAAACACCCAGCTTTCAAGCCATCAAATTTTTCTTTTAAGAGATAACCACTTCTGACTCAGAGGACAAATATTAAAAATAAAAATACTCAAACCAAACAAAAACCAGACCAGCTCTCCACCATCCATGCACTCTTGGTGGTCCCAGGTGAAAGGAACGGTGTGTGTGTGTGTGTGTGTGTGTGTGTGTGTGTGTGTGAAGTACGGCCCAACACAGGTTTTCATTTCTCCCCACCTTCCAAAGGTGAGCTGAGATATACAAATTCATCTGACCAAAGTCAATTCCATTTGCAAGTGATGAAACAGTCTCATGAAAGATAAAGAGAAAGAGGTATTTCATTAGAACGAAGTGGGAAAAGCCCTTACCTGTTACTGGATTCAGTAAAGGGAAAATATCTTAAAGATTTAAACAATGAGGCTTTAGTAATGGCCCTATTGCATGTTTTAGAGGTTATGTGTTTCTTCTTTCATTTTCCTCTCCCCACCAAAAAAAATTTTTTTCAGGAGAATGTTACTAAGAAAGAACAAAATTGATGTTCTTTATTTGCATTCAGAGCTAAACTTTTAGTTATTAAAGCCAGGGGATAAGCTGAAAACAGGAGGTTCCAAGGCCCAGAGTTTGACTTTTCCCTCTTGCCAAAGTCTCCTCAGTTAAAAACCACTTCTCTGACCAATCCGCCTCTCTGCTCAGCTGGTGACTCACCCACAGAGTGAGAGCTGCACCCAGCCAGCCCCTCCAGCAGTGACGGCCTCGCTGCCGCTGCAGGAATGGCTTTCATATCAGTTGCAAAAGCTCAGCAGCACCTTTCTGGCTCCCCCAGGGCCAAGCATGGAGAAAAGAGAACAGGACCAAAGTGTCCTAATTCCTCCTCCACAATGAACTCTTCCCCAAAGATTTAGGATGGGATAGGGCTTAGAAGTGGAACAAAATGAGACGAGCTTTGCACTCTAAGTGGGCGTATCACTAGCCCAGTGAAGCATCTTGGGTTCTCCCCAGGCTGTCTCCTACCACTGCTGACTGGAACACTGAAAAGAACAGGGCGCATCACAGGGAGGATGTGATACCCTCTCAAAAGGGACGGTGAACCTTCGATTCCTCCCTTTGCCTACAGAGACGCAGCGCACGTACCTGGGCATTAGACAAGGTGCTAGTCGGACTGCAGCGACTGCAGAGCCAAAGCTAAACAAAGTCCGGATTATTCCTTTTTCTCTCAATTCACAGCCATTCTCTTGTCTCTCAAGATCATCTGAGCAAGGAAAGGGGAAAAAACCCACCCACCAAACCAGAGAAAAACCAAGCAGTGTTGGGGCTAATATAATTCTCAAATGCTTCTGTCATCAGTAACGGCCTCTGCAATGATTTCAAATCTGTTTGCCTGCCTTCTCCCTCTCCTCTCCCACCTGAAGACTCTCCTATTTGTCTTCCTTGCCCTCCTTTGCTATTTCAGCCAGAGGAATGAACTCTGTGTTGGAGATCTGGGGCCAGGTGTGAGGTATTTAGATTAACCTTGGCAGAGATAGCAAAGATTGATGGAAGAAAAATGTAAGTTGTCAGAAGACATTGCAGTAGATGTTTCCCTAGGAACAGGATTAACAAAGAAAAATAAAAGAAAAAGATGTTACATCCAACAGAATTCAAAGACATGAGAAAACACATGGATTGTATAAAAAAAGAGTAAGCTCCAAGTTGGCTCAATTCATGAAGAATTAAGGAAGCAGCAATAAAAATGTGAGAGAACACAACAATTTCCTTCCCTTTTGCTGTAACCTCCCCCTGTCCCCACTCCCGAAACGCACACAAACTGTATACACGCCTTCCACGAATTCTCTTGGATCTTTTTCTTGGGACTTTCTTTTTACTCAACACTGACAGCCTTCCAGTTTCCTGTTTTCTGCACCCACAATTCCAACCTCTGCACCAGCCAACACGACCCAATTCCACACCAGTTCTTCCCATCGCTCCAAATGTCTCCACCACCAAGACCTCCTACCCCAAGTGAGCGCTCCTCACAGGTCACCACCCCTGTTTTCCGCTTTATCACTCCCTTATTCCTGCTGGGCCTGCCCCCCACCCCTACCGAAGCTCCCTCTCTACTATTCTCACCCTTCGGCACCTCCAGGTTTCATCTCTACCCCAATCCATCCCCAACTGCAAATCACTTACTTCAACAGTGCCCTGTCTAGACCATCTTAACCAAATTCCTGACTCTAGGGGATCCCTGAGCTCTCTATTGCCCTCCCAGGGCAGCTGAATCTCACTGAAAGAACCTATTCAATGCAAATGCCTGCAACTCCACCCCCTTGTGTGCAGGAACCCTCTTCCTGCAGCGTCTCCCAAGCGCGTTCAAAACTCATCATTATGCTCCTTCTATGTGTCAAAGTGCTCTTACAATAATTACGCTTGATGCCTAAACGCACATCTTCTTTCTCCACCTGTTCACCCGACAGATGCCCATGTCCTGTTGATTTGATCTCTACAATAACTTTTCAGTTCAGCTCCTACTACCAGTGCCCCACCTCACTCCCCATGGTCTCTGCTCAGCCCTTTCCACAGACTCCAATGGGCTCACCCAGTTTCCAGCTTCCCCCTTCCAATCTATCAATCCTGCAGTCATTTCGATCTCGTGAATAAGCCTCCAGTGGTCTCCTTGTTGGTTACTAACTGAAATACACCCCGCAGATTGGCACGAATCCATCTACAACAAAGCCTCGGCACGCTTTTCAGCCTCGTCTCTCACTAGTCCACCGTTCTTTGGCCAAACTGGAAACACACACTGTTTTCACACCTCTACACTTTTAATCCATTCCCATCCACCTCTGTTTGGCTTTTGCAGTTCTAGCCATCTTTCTAGACTCTTCTCAAATGCTTTTTCTTCCTTGGAGCCAGGCTGGCCTGTGATCCTTCCTCCCTACAGGCTCCGCAGGTTCTCAGCGAGAGTAAACTCACTCACTCTGCCTTAGGTAGTTCACTTCCCTACTCGTCTGTGTTGGAAGCTTTCTGAGGAGCCTTATTTCTAGTTTTGTATTGCTACAGAGTTTGTAAAGTGCCTTCTATATAATATAGGAGCTGAATAAACATTTGTGCAAAAAAAAAAAAAAAAAAAGAAGAAGAAGAAGAAAGAAAGAGTAAAACTCCCAGTAGGATCTTGCACTTCAGTTTTCTACTCTGGTCTTAACTTCTGGGGTGGTCCAGGAAATCCTTTCACCTCTCTTGGTTCTGTCCTTTCACTAGAAAAAGATCCTTTAACTTAATGATCTCTAAACAAAGGGTCTAACTCAAATGCAATAAAATTTCTTCTGCTAGCTGGACACAGTTTGAAAAATACCGACAAGCTCGTTTTGACACTCCCATAAGAAAAATCTCCCCGGGTAGGCAGTTCCAGGAACTGGCAGTCACAGTGCTGTCACCGTCGGGTTGGCCGCATGCAATCGTATCTAACGAAAGGTCTGGGGGTCGGGTTGTGAGCCCAGGGCTGCCTGCCGCCTCCCCACCCCTGACCCCCAACATTTTTACGTGCGGCTATTTAAACTGCATATTGTTTTCTCAGGACTTAAAATGAATCCCACGGAGTCCTCCTGTCAAAGTCTCATTGGGTCTGGTGAGAAATGATGGCAGGATCAGGGGCTGCCATTATTTATTTTTTAATTTAATTTCCTAAGTCAGTCTCACCTTTCCCTGCTCACGCAGTCCAAGGGTAAGTGGTGACCCCTATTCTGAAAGTGGTGTTTTATTATTTACTTACTTACTTATTTATTAATGTAGTTCCCAGAGCAAAAAACCATACTAAAGCTCTGCATTTTTAAACTAAAGGAAACATATTTTTGCTTTATTATTTTTTTTGTAAACCACACATCAACTGATAAAGGCCATTTCTGACTCTTGGAGATGACACTGAACATGACCGCAAGCTGGTGAGCTTGTAGAATGAATATCACTACGCTGCCTGTTTGACAGTCTGGTCTGACCCTGCCTAGAGGCAGCCCGGCCAGCAAGACAGGATATCAGAACGAACAGACCGGGGTGGGGCAGCACCCAGGTAATCGGTCAGGGACAGAATAGTTCTGGGAGCTGGAGCGAGAAAGGCACGGATAGAAACGCACAGTAAGAGAAAAGCAGCGCAGTTTAAAGTTACCAATTACAAGACTACTTCCCCACGGTGCACTGGTTTTTTTCTTTAAACCCCCTGCACAGAACCACCCTGATAGGAACTGGTCCGGTCTGGGAACTGGCCTCAGCTGGACTGCTTCCCCTCCCTCGCTCCCCCGGGACCCCGCTTTCAATAAACCCCTTGCTCTGCTATCAGCTCGCTGTCTTCTCCGCTGTCTTCTCGTGGCTCCTCAGCCACTCATCTCGCACCATCACTGTTAGGTACGCTATGAGCATTTTCATAGGTGGTGTTAACCACACTCACCTGGAAGAACAGGAAGGCACTAGGAAAAGCAGCCCTCTCCGGACAGGTCACTGGAGTGGCATAGCCCCTCGTACTGGACCGTCAGAGCTGCGCGGCACCGCGACCTCATGTAACCCGGGGACAACCCAGGAAACAAGCACAGTGGTGTCATTATCCCCACGCAACAGATGACGGGACTGGGCCCCACCGTACTCGTTAAATGGCCCCCTGGGGCGAGTCAGGGACAGCAGTCAGGAGTCCTGGGTCCCGGTCCTGTCTTCTTGCCACCACATCGCGCTGCCCCTGAAACTCACACAGAAAACATCCATTCCAAGCGCACCTCTTTAAGGTGAGAAGACAGCACAGTGTGTGGGAAGCCCTCCCCGCAGCCCTTCGCCCACACTGGGGCCGAGAATGGGTGAGAAGCAGGCCTGGCGGCTCCCCAGCCAGCAGACTGTCTCTGACCAAGAGGGATAAATTACATAAAAACTAAACCGTTCGGAGGGAGCATTAACCACGCAAGGCCAGAGGCATTACGTTCTTGCAATCGCCCATGTAAGTATTTAAACTGTGAGAAAATCATCGGGTGCCTGAATAGGCAACAATGCCGCCTGACAGTTAAGAAACGAACGTTGGCTCAGGAGCGTGCTGCCTACTGCTACCTCCCATTCAGACTTCCAAGAGTTAACTGGACACACTTAGTGATCCTGTACATTAGACTTGGCATACGCACATAGAATTGTGATCCATAATTACGTCACATGAACTAGATAGAACCCAATTTAGTGATTACATGTAGATTTGGAGATACACAGTTTGTATCATTATGTATTATATACACACGTATCCTGTTGGGCAGATGAAAAAATAGGCAAAAACAGAACAATACAAAAATAGGTCACCTGACTGGCTTTGACAGGCAGGGCACCAGCCCGAGCAGCTTTTCTGCTGCGTTCGTCGCCCGGCCTGTTGCTGCGCCGGCGACACCGGTTCATTCCCCTGCTACCCCGCACACCCTTATCTTGATCTCTCACACTCGGTTCTCCCCTCGTCTGGCACTACGCCCCCCACCCCCATGAGTTACCTTCCCCTGCCTCCCACCCCCAACACCCGTGCACGCGCACACGCCCACGCCATACAGTTCCATGCTCTTGCTATTTCTCCTAGAAAACCCTTCCCGCCCCTCTTTGCCGCTAACACATCACTCATCGGTGCGACTCCGCTGTCTCTCCACCTCTCACTTAGAGAAGCGTGCGCTTTCGGACGCGCTCTGCGCGCGCCTCTGTCTGGTACCGCACCACATTTCACTCTCGTGACCTGTGTCCATGCTCGTCCAACTAACCAGAATGCCACTACTAGTCCTTGGTGACAAAGAGTTCAGGACGAATACCGGAGCACCAGAATCCAGGCTCATCGGTGGCGGTGACTCACACACGCTACACCTCTTGCAGAAGACACTTGGCCTGGCTGGTGGTAACGACGCTGCTCGGCAACCCTCACCTCTGTCTGGTCTCCGTCTTTGCAAAACCCCCTCCCCATTCTTACTTTTCCTTATGCTTTTGTCATAAATCATGGCGCCCCTCCTCACCCCTGGCGGGATGCTCTCCAACCCACAATCTGATCGTCTATGACAACCGTAAGACTTTTTCTTCAAAACTTGGAATCTTTTAAGATGTTTTTTAATAGTGATCGGGTGAATAAAATCTGCTTTTACTTATGAAATTGAAAGTCAAGCATGTGTTGGGCTCAACGTTTTCTTTGAAAATACTTAATAAGCTATTAGTGATACAGTTAATAAAAATTACATAATAGATTCAAGTTGTGCCTTATTTGAGAGTGAATACTTTGAACAAGTATTTTTTAAAAGGATACATGAAATGAAAATTGCAAAATAATCTGGTAAACTTCTTCAAAGATCATTAATTGTCTTCTCTCCTTCCTCTGTTCTAAATAAACTTTCCCGAACGCGTTATACATCGTGGACGTTTTTCAAATACATGTTCACACTTTTTCCCTCCTCTGCCACTCCGACCCCACGTCCGCCGTCCCTGCCAAGCGTGGTCCGCTGTGGACAGGCACCCGGCCGCCAGCTCCAGTGCCTAAAGATGCGTCACACCATTGCACACTTGTCAGTCTGCTGACCGTGGCTGCCTCTGCCACCTCCGTAGACCCAGCTCCCACCATGGGCACTGCCATCACCCATGCTGGTCCATTCGCTTCCACCGATGCTGCCACGTGGAGGTTCTGGAGATTTCTGCTGCTGTGGTGAGGTGTGGAGTACTGCCCTCCCCACACGATGCGCCCAACGTCTCCCAGAGTTCTGACTCCCAGTCTGCTCTGGCCTCCGCTGCACTTTCACGGAGGAATTGGCTGAGAGCCACCACCCCTTAAAGGACCAGGCTTCTTACCGTGACGTGCTTGCCCAGCCTGGTTCACTCCTTAGGATAACTTCCTCCCAAGAAAGTGTCTCCACCCTCTGGGCATGTAGACTTTGGTAAATGGGCCCTTAGAGGTATCTGAGTCAGGAATCGAGCTTGGGCTCAGACTAGGACAAAGGATGCTATACACATTTTTGCCTAAAATGTTGTCTAGATATAAAAATGAATGTGAACTTCAGCTAGGCATTGCAAACACGCTCTGTAGTTTATTGTATCACAAGTAGATTCTCAGTATATTTAGCTTTTTATTCAGATTCCTTCAAAAGGGATATTTTTTATAAAATAGAACTTTAAAAAAACTTGTAAGACTAGAATATTTTTAAAAACATTTGAGTATGTAGCCCTGGAGGAAAAGCAGGAGAAGCTGACATGGAAAATCCAAATTGTCACAGGATTTGACCCAGATGATCTCAACTACTAAGGGAATTAGTTAACGGCCATTTTCATGTACTTGTGTTGTCACTTTCTATTTGGATGTGACACGGATACACCAGTTTTGCCGTGTTTGATTATAAACAGGCACTTCTGGAAAATTGGGAGTTTGGAAAACAGCAACAATGGTGATTGAATGAATGGCAAGAACGACTATATAAGGAAACAGTTAAGGAGATAAATTTCTACATTTACATGAACTATATTTAGCTTAAACTCACATCTGAAATGTATATATGTGCATGTATATTGAATAGCTACTGATAAACAAATATTTCACTTTTACATATGACATCTATTATGTGCCGTTCTGTGAAAGACTAGACGTCAAGGGCCAGAAGGGACTGGAACAAGCCATCTAATCCTCTTGCCTCCATTCAGGCAGGTCCTCCGCAGCAGGCATGAAACCCTAGATGATGCTCTTGAGCAGCTCTCCAGCTTGGCAAATTGCTGGCACAACCACACAAACTATCGACTTCCTCTATGCGTATCCCTAGCCATTAGTATCTTCTTGGTGTTCTGTAGGCAGGAATAATGGCAGCTAGATATATTCCATGCGTAGTATTTCTCAGTTAAATGATTGGTAGCATTCACAAATTAAGCTGCTTGAGGACTGGGATTTCCTTTGTGGGAAGATTTCTAATTATGAACTTGAATTCTTTGACAAATATAGGAATATTCACATTTCTATTTTTAACTTTTGATAATTTCAGAAAGTTGTCTTTTTCAAGAAAATTGTCCAGTGCTCTGAGTTGTCAAATGTACCATCGTAAAAGCATTTATAATACCCTTGTCATTGTCCTCTTAATGTGTGTAGGGTCTGTACAGATGACGCCTAACTTGTGCTTTGCTTTCTTTTCTCAGTCTACCTCTGGCTTTATTACTTTTATTAATACTTTAAAGAACCAATTTCTTAAAATTAATTTTCTCTACTTTTGCCTATATTCCATCAAGTTTTGTTCTTTATTATTTTCTTTTCTAGTTTATTTTGCAAAAACAACAAATTGATTTCTTTTTAGGAAAGAATAAACAAATGCAAAAAGGAAGGAAAGATCTATTTAAAAGGGTCAGATCGTTATGGTTGTTAACGAAAATGATGAGATAGACAGTCACTAAATGGGGATCCTCGGGGACTTTCAAAGTGTTTCACCATATATGGGAAAGACCTGGAGTCAAACACATTCGAGTTCTGGTAACAGAATTTGTTTTCCTTTGGACCATCCAATATATGAACCCAGCTTCCTTTATTTAAGAGTAACCCTGTTCCCCAACACATGCACATACACAAACTGTGATTCTTGAAGGGAGGCAAGCCCTACTTCCCACTACAGACATCAAAAAATTCCAGACTTGCCTTCTCAAGAAAACTTGTAGTGAAGATGCAGGCCCGGCACCTAGGTTCTACCAGTCAGCCATTCTCCCTCGTGTCAGAGGGTGACAAGACATCCTGGTGGTAGCGGGAGTTGCAGAAATATTAAGTTCCGAGGGCAATGGTGAGATTGGCGCTAACGAGGGCGCCTAGCGACCATCTGGTAGTGTCAGCAGTCAAGGTTACAGTGCCCAGAGCTGCCGAAGGGTCCTTGCCCACCCAACTCTGACTGAAGAGAGTCACTCTTGGCCCTACAGCCCTAAACCTCTATCTTGCAGGGGGTTCTGTGTACGACCTAGCCACATGATCAATGCATTCTCTTCTGACATCAGCAAACCCTAGTTTCTGTTGCTTGCAACTAGGAATCCTGACTGTTAAGGATGACTCCAAGATCCACACTTAACTAGATGAGTGACATTGACCAGGTTCTACAATGTTTTTGGACATCTTTTTCCTCCTTTATTAAATGGAAAAAAAATGGTACCTACTTCAGTTCAGTTATGATTACTAAACAAGACAACAATAAATATGCAAAGCATCTGACATATAGCTGGTGCTGATTCAAGTTAATTCTATGAAAATAAAAACTTATAAGCCCCTAAAACATTGATTGAATCTCATTCAAAATCAAATTGTATGTCATGGATCACAATGCTTAGTATGAAATTTGGGGGTAGAGATAGGCCTTTACCTTCAAGATTGTAAGAAGAAGAAAAGACAAGCATAAGATGTTAACTCAAGAAGAATCAGAGTTGAAATAAGATTTTTTTTTTTTGGTCTTTTTAGGAGTTAGAAGGCCTGAGTTTTTTTTTGTTTTTTTTTTTTTTTTATCAGATAAGTAGGAACTAATAAAGAAAGAACAATTTGAACAGAAAGAGACTGTTGCAAAAGTGCTTTAAAGATAGCAAGGTTCTGGATTAAAATCATCTTTGGTTGTAAAAATAAAGATGACAGGAAATTATACATACCAGTTACTATAAGACAAAGAATAAGAAGTATTATCCAGTTGGGGAGAAGTTCCTGTTTAAGTTAAATCTATACAGACTCTGTATCTTGTCATCATAAAACTGAATTGTTTATTGAAGAAGGCAAGAAACTCTCCTGTGACTTTCTGCGTCTAACCACAAACGTCTTGTCGTTATCTCCCGTGGAATGTAAACCTTGACTACTATGCAATGATTACCACAAATATTCCTTTACATAGTTGCTGTAAAATTATATTTGGACACTATGTTTATTATAAAAGCACCTTTTGTTAGAATATATTCGTTGCAGTAAAAGGAATTTTACGCTCCTAAGTTACAATGGGCACACTGCTCTTGTGTTCGTGGTGACCAGCTCTGGGAACTCATTAGCTGTATTCTCCAACTCACTGCTCTGCGGTAGACCCCTCTGTCTTGCTTTTCTCCTCAAAACCCTGTTTTTAAAATTAAATTTGTGACTCTAACTGATTTGCCTCTAAACACAACATGGAGCGCCTTTCCCAATTTTCTTCCCCTCTTCCTTCCAAGAGAGCAGCTGTGGGACAGCAGGGGATGAAGTGTGTCACGTGCTCTTGAGCCAGCTCCCAGTCCTGGAGACCCTATGGACGAGTGATGTCCATGGTATTCTGTCCTCACAGCCCTAATGGGGATGACGGCCAGACAGAAAAGGATTAGGGAAAAAAATGGAGTGAGGAAATGGAGGCAGGCAATTAGACTCCACTTTAAAATGCTGGGGGTAAATGATAGGGCAGGAAGATAAGATGCTAACTCAGGAGAGTAGAACATTCAGATAAAAAAAAATATTAGATAGGGAAGGCCTGCATTTGTTTCTAAGACAAGGAGCAGAAGCCCACCACGAAGGAGTAGTTGAAAACTCAAGAGAGAGGGAGTAATTGTAATACAACAAAAAATCTTGGAAAGACTACAGAAATACAGGATCAAGGGCATGCAATATGGGACTAGTGTTTGAAAGGAGAAAGGATATTTCTTCCTCTGAGAATAAAGAGAAGGGGAAGATGATGGAAATTTTAGGGTGGACAGGAAAACCCATATTCAGAAACCTTTCATATTTTACTGAGAGTAAAGAGCAGAGAAGTTAGTGTGAGGGCTGGAGGAAAATGGAGTGTGTGAAAATTTCTCAGAGGAGAATGGTATGGAGAAGCAACGAGCTGAATAAAATAACGATTGGGCAGCAGTGAGGATACAGATGAAATGCTAGTGGATCCAATTAGCAGTGTTCCTTGAATTTTTCTAGCTTCATGTGGGTGAAGAGAATCTCTAACAGCAGTTGAAATATTAGGGACACTGGTCCTTTCATAAATAAAGCTATAGAGCTCCTGGAAAAACCCAAGAGTAAAACTGAAGCACAGTGAATTAAATACGAGCGCTGGGAGGGACACCCGGGAGACCATGGGGCCCACCTGTTGACCTCCACACAGAAGGATGGCTGGACAGCCTGGGGATAGCACCTGATGGCAAGTCAGTGTCCTCTAAGAACTTGGAGGTAAAATAAAAGCATCTCCAACATTTTAAATTTTGAAGTCAGTACACACTTGTAGATCAGAACAAAAATATGCGTTGCCACCTCCAAGATTGGGGGGCTCAGAGGCCTGCTGCAGTAGGTGGCGCGATCGGATTTAACACACTGGCATGTCTGAGGAAAGTGCCGACCAGCCTGGGAAAGAGAAAAGGAGCGCTGTCAAAGGGGGCTGTTCTGGTTCCGGGGCACGCCCACCCCTACAGTGGAGTGAGGAATGACAGGCAGTCTTTGCCCGGAGCCATTCCACGGTTCAATCGTGGGACTTGGCGCTGACCTAGAAATATCCTCATCAGAATCTGGCTTCCTTCAAGTGTGGGTCTTTCTACAAGGAGCTCATACGCAAGTCCTGTGACATGAACATTCTGGGCACTGCTTTAACCATTTTTTATTGTAAATGTACAAACTAGTGACCGGTAACATGTATCAGTCAAATGAACTTGGCGAACGAAAGCCCATCTCTGAAAGCTAGATCCCTGGCTGAGCTAATCATGGGGCTTCTCAATCTGCGAAGCTGAGGTTAGACAGAATTCATCAAATTCAGGCTCCATCGTTCAAGTTTTCATGGGACACAACCGGCTGGCCTTTCTCTGGCGAGGCCACACATCTGCATGGCTTTTTCCATTTTGAAACAAAAATTGGTGCATAGCAAATTGGACAGGGTGGTGTGCCGCTCCTTGACTTGCCATGTGGGTGTCCTCTGCAGGCTCTCCAGATAGCCCCAGATGGTGGAGTCCCTTACTGCAAGGGAAAATGCCCTGTGGTTGGTAGGACAATCACAAGGCTGAAATTGGGTCAATGTCATCGTGTGCAGCCTTGGAGGAGCCGGTGGTCAGCAGTTTTGTGTTTCTCTCCTCCTCCCCCTCCTCCTCCCCCTCCTCCTCCCCCTCCTCCTCCCCCTCCCCCTCCTCCTCCTCCTTTTGGTAAACCTCCAAGCTGATGACTCTTGACTGGCCATTTCTCTCTCTGCAAGAGTCCAATTAGCATCCTGCAGGTAACAGAAGAAGAGGAAACATTCCTTCAAAACCCCAACACAAGCTGTGCTCTTGAGAGGTCTGCCAACTGCAAAGTACAAATTTCTCTCTGGGATCTGGGCAGTCTTGCCTACTTAAAAAAAAAGAAAAAGAAAAAAGAAAAAACCCTCCAGGCAGGCGAAATGCCTTGAGGAAGGGGTTCAGTTTTTAATCTTGTGGGCTGATACCTTTGTGCATGACAGCACTCTCTAAGTCCTTTGCCCTGCTAAATGATGGACACAGTGCGTGTAGCATTTTCCAAAAATGGGCATCCATCTGGAAGTCCTGTCACTTTCTCCTCCTCTACCTTCCATGCGGGGGTTTTTGTGTGTTGTGGGGTCAGGTATAGGAAGGAAGGCGATAGAGAGACTGTTTTGTAAGGTAAAAACTATGATTGATTTACCCAAGATTTTCTTTAGCTATGTAACAAGAAAAGGGATAAATGAGTACACTGTTGGGAATACTTAGGTTTTGGATGGACAAACACAGGGCTGGCCAGGTGACCGGTGGACACGATGGGGATCAGACAGGAGTGTGTGCGGCATACCAGGAGCTTGGTACAAGGAAAGGTGGAGGCTGAGAGACACATTGCTACCAGGAGTGACTCGACAGAAACTAGACACCAGGGAAACAAGAAGGGACCAAAGGACATGACCACTTGGGGAGATGAGGAATAGTGAGAAAGCCGGACAGAAAGCTGGGAGCAGAAGTGTCCCCGGACTTGGCTTTAAAGAGATGGTATAACCAAAACGCATAGGATCGGGTGTGAAGTCTGATAAGGGGTTCTTCCCTGTAGACAAAGCTTATTTCCCTTAATTAGATTTATATGATAAAAGATATTTTATTAATGATACAATAATTTATGATATAACAAACATTACAAAATACGTAAATTTAATGAATCAAGGCAATGGGAAGGGATTTTTCGTTTTAAAACAAATTCAGAACAGTTTTTGTTGTCCTTGGAGACTAGACCGAGGAATGAGAGCGGGACAGGGGTATCGGGTGGGGTCTATCGCTCCTCCCTCCGCCCCGCTGCTTCTGGGTCTTTAGAAAAGTCTTGGGATCCTTCTAATTGCCCCCATGAAAGCACATGCTCTGGCCCCAGAGATACCGTTATCCTGGACTAAGGATCCTTACAGGGACCACACTGCAGCCCAAGTCAGGTCAAAAGCTAAACTCTACTCCAGCGTTCGGCAAAAATAAGCCTTGTGAATGACTACATCTACACTCACTTAGGCCTCTCAAGTCCAGGGTGCTATTACCATAACAGCCCTCAATGTTCTATAAGTGCAGCATAATGGTTACAAACTAGACTGCCCAGAACCGGACTCTGCTTTCTGAACTGAGTCACTTAGAATAACCAGCACACAAAGGCTTAAACAGTAAAGAGGTCAAAGATGAGACAGTTCCAGAGCTGTTTCCACGACTGAATAATGGGATCAGAAACCCTGGCTCTTTTCAGCCTTCTGTTCTTTCCAATATGTCAGATTGCTGTTCGGAGCCTTACTGCCTCGTGGTCACAAGATGGCTGCCACTGATCAAGTGTCTATTTTTAATGATGGTGTCCAAAGCAGACAGGAAGGGAAGGAGAAGGCCTCTGTCTCACTTCTAGGTTCTTTCTTCTCTGAAAGGAAAGTGTTTCTCAGAACCATTTCCCTCCCCTCACCTACTTCTACCACAGTAGCTTCCACGTACATCTGCCAGAACAGGAGCACTATAACTACAAACAACTCCGAAAAGTAAACATATGCCACTTCAACCTCTGTTGTGGGAAGCAGATTCAGCTTTCAAAGAAAAGATAAGCAATGACTGCGGGTAGACAACTCTGTTATCTGTCGCCACGATCACGCTGCATGGCAAATCACCCTAACACTCAGTGGCTAACAGCAACAGTTCATCACTTTTCATTAACCTATGGGCTGCCCGAGCGGTTCTGCTGATGTGAGCCGGGGCCAACCCATCTTAGACAGGCTAACTCACGGGTCTGCGGTAGGCAGCCTGATGGGCTGGTGAGGGGCTGGCTGGTGTAGAATGGCCTCAGCTAGGATGTCTTGTCTCAGCTCCATGTGGCCTCTTAGCCCCTGCCCCCGGCCAACCAGCCCAGGCTCGTTCCCATCATGGAATCATGGGCTCAGAAGAGAAAGCAGAAACAAGCAAGTCTCCCTGAGGCCCAGGCACCTCTCGAAGTCACCCCCACCATATCTATCATCTAGAGAGGCTCACAAAGCCAGCCCTAATTCAAGGGTCGAGGACGTAGACTTCACCCCTTTCTAGGAGGAGTGGCAGTCGCATTGAAAGGGATGTAGACACGGATGTGGGAGAACCAGGAGCATTTCGGCAGTCAGTGTACCACAGCAATCAACAGAGCTTTCTGGAGGTGGGCTCTTTGTAGATGCACGGCCATGTAGGTACAGCCGCCACTCTACCTGGAAAGCAGTGAGGGGCTCCAGCGCTTAATGGTAACGAAAGTGCTCACTACTAATATGAGCCAAATATTTGGCAGTATACATAAAACTGACTTGAAAAACACAAGGATATTTTAGCGAATTTGGTCATAAAAGAGAAGTTTAGTTATGTAACCTCTCAGCCTCAAATTCCCTGTCTGCAGAATAATAATAAAACTTAATTTATAGGATTTCTTTGAGAATTATCTAGATAGACAGATCGATCCATCCATCCATCTGTGTCAAAGAGCTTACACGAATGTCTTCATTTAATGAGTAACCAAATGTTAGCCCTCATGATTATTGGCCAACGGCTGGTCACAGCAGCCCTGGCCTTGACTGCCTCGTGATCAGACAGAATAACCACAAAGTCTGACGCTTCAGACAAAGAGCATGGATTTTACCCTCACGTGTCCTCAAAACCATTTTGCAATCCATGACATGGCTCACAGATTGGTCTAGTGACAACACTGTCCCATGCTCCACACTAACTCATTCTTCTTGCTAACTAGGTCTTAACCCAGTTGTTCCTATTCCCTGAAAAAGGGCACATGTGCTGTCAACATGGGAATGTCACCAATATTTTAATCACACATCTTTTTGAAGCAGTTATTTCACATCACTCTTTGTACCCTGTAAATTTGGAGCTCCCCAGGGGGAGGGCCTGGGTAGTCTGGGTCACGTTGCTACTCTGCCTTCAGGGTTTGCTAAACCAAGAGGGCAGGGAGAACATTTCCTGGGAGCACATCTTTGCCTGCAGGGCCCCTGCGTCCCTGATAGTCAGGACAGGAGCCCCAAGTGGAGGGCTGGGGTGAGCTCAGGCCAGCATAGCTATCCACTAAGCTCTGTGCTCCTCCAGGGCCAGAGAAATGAGGAAGCAGATTAATCCAACACCCAACTGTGAAACAGACTCATTTGACCTTGACCCCACACTTAAGAGCACATAGTCTGTGCAGTTTCACAGAACTCAGTACTCACATACAAATACATATGCATACACACATGCATTAGCCATACAACACAAATACATGCACATATATAAAACTGAGACAAAAGTGTCCCCAAACAGTACTTTTGGAGATGCAATCCCTCTGGTATTTCCTTGCCTGTTGTATCCTGTTTTATTTGCATTTTAATTTTTTGAAAAACTGCTCACAATCAGTGAAATTGGTTGTGAAATGGTTGAACTATTTTAAAAAACACTGGTTTATATGCCATAATGTAGGAGCATTGAACAAAACTCCTTTTTGCAGAATTTTTCTTTATCCCAAGAGGGCAGTGTCAGAAGGCTCTGTGGCTGAAGCAGTCTGGCGCAGTGGTTAAGAGCAAGGAGTCTGCAGGGAAAATGTTTGGGCTCAAAACCTGGCTTGGTCACTTGCGTACGATGCGATTCTAGCAGAGTTATTTAATCCCTCTAGCTTTGGTTTCCTCCTGAAAAAACACGGATGACATTACCCTTTCATCACCGTTATGAAGATGAAATGAAGTCACTTGGCATAGCAGCACCTAACCTGAAGTGACTTGGATAAGCATCACCTATTATTATACTGTTCCCTCAGGAGGTGCTGTCAGTCCTTCACCCCCTGGTGGAGCTATTTGGTCCAACGTTTTTCTGAGAACTAGCTAGCAGGCTGGTGCATGACGGGACACAACACAAGTCTTGGTAGAGAAAGGTCGGCACATCAGGGCAGCCCTGGATAGGACCAGCAGGGGAGGGATGCTGAGGTGGGGGTGGGAGTTGGAGGACAGCGCCACCAGCCAAGAGAGGTCCTGAAGAAAGAAGTGGGGGAGGCTGCCAGCTCTCGTGTAGCTGTGCCCAGGGCTTTGATCTTGTGGGTGGGAATGTTTCTTATAGGTCTCCATCATGTAGGTATATAGAAATGGCCCTCTCTCCAACAGCATGGCTCTACAATACATGTGACTAAACTTTCAGCAAACACAGAGAAAACAACCAGCTCCCAGGGCTGACACCCGGGAAAGTGAAGAAGAACCACCTCTCTGGCACAGGACCCCGGGCCCTGGGCGGGCGGGCGGGCAGCCCAAGGAGCAAACTGTGGGCTACATCTTGGCTCCTCTGTGAAACCTGCTCAGTCCCGCTGGTGACCCTGCTGGAACCCTTACTAATTCCAAATCACCTCCTCTCAGAATGCCTCGCCCAGGGCTGCCTACCAACCCTGGGGAGCACTCATTTACTATTCCCAGTGGTAGCAAGTCCTCAACTGTTCAAGCTAAATTAGATTTGGGAAAACAGTCAAAGTTATTTTGATCCCAGAGGTTGTGGCACTGAAAATGTACCCCTCAGATCCCTGGATGTGGGCAGCATCACTGACGATGGCCCAGCCGCTGTCCCTGGAGACCACTTGTACTCCCACCACGCAGCTTCCAGATGATGACTGAGCGCTGTGGGAAATAGAGGCAGGCCCATTCCAGCAAGCCGCAGGACTCCTGAGCTGCCCATCAGCTAGCCAAGCATTTCTTAGAACTGTGCTGCAGTCGATGTTCTTCCCTGTGGGGGACCCTGTCCTGGGTGCCAGATGTGGGGGGGCTCCGCCCACAGAGCCCCATCCCTCCGTCATGGATGAAAATAAAAACTACCAAGACATCTTCTGCTTGGGGAGGAAAGGGGTCAAACTCCCAGAGGAGAATGACCCAGAGCCCCTTCCTCACTAGGCTTTTATTGGGCTCAAATACATCGGAATACAGGTTTAACATGTCAAAGAAATCTGAGGGCTTAATCTGAGCCAGTGTTTGTCAGGAAAGGGGGTTGCCAGACTTTGGGAGACATACTCATTTCCTCCTGGGACACTTATCACCTAAGGAAGAGCACTCTTAGCAAAGCAGTTTCACAGGACTTTAGGAATTCTTTCTTATGCCCGATCACCCAGGGAGCCGTCCTGGCCAGGACAGGGCTGCACCGCTCACCCCCACAGTTTCAGGCTTTAAGGCAATTAGGAAGCAGGAGACATCTCCCAGATGGAAATGAGGACTCGGGCTATGTCAGAATAGCCGAGGGGCGAGGGTCCATCACATCCTCTTTGCTGCAAACCCCACCCACCAAGTCCTTCCATGAGGCCTCCCAAGTGGTTGCGTCTGGCTTAGGTTGCCCCTCCCATGAGGAGTCTTACCCATCATTGACTGCCAACCAAGCTATGGGGCCAGAGATGGGTAAGGCAGAAGCAGTGCTCCTGCCAGGGAGATAAGCTTTGTCTCCTTAGTAGCTCACGTCCTTGTGACAGAACAGACCCAGATGAAGTGGGTCCCTTGGGCTCTTACACAGCCCACCATGGGGTGAGGGTTACAACTCCTGAAACCAGGCTGAACGGTCCACAACACTTTCCAACAAGGCCTACATCCTTCCCTTTCTCCTTCCACAGGAGCCAAGCCAGAAATACAGTCTGGTGACTCTTCCCGCCTTTCTTGGTCCCTCCTTCTCCCTACGTGTCTTATACCTTCTGGCACCTGCTTCTCGGGAGATCCGCACTATATTACCAGATTCAGTGAAAGAGGTGGGCGGTCAATCTGTTCAACACACATTTAGGACAAATGCCAGAAGTAGCTATACAATAAATAAGATGAGAAAAAAGGGGTCACTGAATATTGGTTAACTATTAAATGAGGTTCTGCAATAAAACGATGCCACTTTCTATAGTTTGCCCTAATGTCTACTGGTTCCAGGGTACAGAGCAGACCTTCAGGGCATTCTGGGGATACCCAGAGAGATTCCTCACATGTGCCTGTCTTAGTCTCATGCTGCTCTGGCTCCTATGTCTTCATACCTGCCTGCAAAGCTGCTGGAAAATGTTCCATTATCTCTACTGTCCATTCTGAGAACACCAAGGCCCAACTGTGCCCCAGGGGCCACTTCAAGGTGCTTCAAATCCTCTAATTCCTCTTGAACCTGAATAGGCTGAATCATATTAAGAGGCCAGGAGAGAAGACAGGAAGGGTGGTTTCCTCAACTCCACATCATGGTTTTGACTTGGACCTGCCTGTAAGCATCTCTTATGACTAGGTAAGGGAAGTTTCATCAGATTCATGCCTTTTACTCATAAAGAGCTCAAAGTCAATCCAGGGGACCAGGCAGGGACAGATGCCTTCTACCCCAGCTAAAACTCCCTATTTACATCCTCATCCAACCTCCCTTGGCCTTCTTTAGGTAACAAACAACTAAAAATGATTATGAATATGAAATGATATATTAACTCTATTTTCTTATTTTCTATATTCTTGATGCTCTGGCACCTGGAGTCATGCTGATCCCAGAGAAATTGACCCTCTCAGGGCTAGCAAATTCCCAGAGATGGCAAATAATCCTGCTAAGAGCATTCCTTTCATCCGATATCTCCAAAGATCTCCAAATTCTGTTTCTAAAATGAAGACAACTGCTGATAGAATTAAACTAATTGAGAAGATGTACATAAGACATTTTGTAAATGAAAGAGAGCTATTCCAATGTAACAAATCAGCCAACTCAGAGCCCATACCTATCAACTACCTCCTTTACCAGGATCTCACACGTTGAGCCACTGTCCCGTGTCCTAATCACTCTAGGGGACCAGGCAACCTGGGACTGTCCCTACATTCCAGAGCCTGCTGAAATTACTCAAACCAGCCAATCCTACACCACTCTGGACAGTTTCCCTGGCATCATCCATTTCTTCTCGCAAAACCCACAATCAAGGCTCTCACTCCTGCTGTCCCCTTACTCCTCCTGTCCCCGGAATGAGCCTGGTGCTTCCCTGCGGCCCCACAAGGGATGGGATGCCCCTGCCCCTGCAGTACTGTGAGTGTCAAACTACCTTTTCGATGGCCATCCTCTCCTGATCCACTGGCCTCACCGTAATGGACTGACGATAACATCTACACTTCAAAACAGACAGATGTTGAAGGGATTTTAATACAGGGGCATCAACACTATCAAGAGCCAAACCCCAATTTTTTTCTGTTGTATCTGAATAGCTCCCCTTTGTTTACAAAGTATCCCATGTACACCATTTTAATTCCTTTAATTCTATCAGCAATTGTCTTCACTTTAGAGGCCAAATTTGGAGACGCTTACATAGCGGCAACATTACTGGAAGAGATGCACGCTTTCCATGAGGCTCTCTGTGAGGTACAGGGGCAGAAGGCACAGCACGAGCTCCGTAGGGTTGGTTTGAGAGAGGTCTCAGAACACATACCAATAAAAATAGCAACTGCAGCCTCCCGTACTTTCTGAGCATGTCCTGAGTGCCAGACCCCACAGGAGATTTCCATACATTAACTCATTTAACCCTCCTGTCAAGGCTGGCTGAGGCTGACACCCAAAGTGCTGACAATTACTTGCCCTGGCGTACAGATGACCTGAAATTAGCTGGTTGACAATTTATCTCTGTCCTACAATGTTGGAGCTGCAAATAACCTGAGCAATCAACCCTCCCTATTTTACAGATGAAGTAACTATGTTTCTGTGCTCTACTCCACCTGAAACTTTTGCTGTTTTTGAGCACTCTCTCAGAATAAGGCATATGTGCCCTGATTTTGTTAAGTGAGCTCCGAGTCTTGTGACCTCTAGCCCCGGTATGTCATATACGGGAAGTGACACCTGCTGCAGTAATCTCAAAGCCCATAATCCATCACACATACTTTGAAAGCACTAAAGGGAAATGTGTTACAATAACCACGCACACCTAGTGTATATCACAAGGCTTGCCTAAATATTTCCCATTTACGCTATTTTGAGAACTGGCTTCCAGCCCAGTTCCGACAACAGTGTTCCAGATGAAGTGGAAGGCCAAGTGAGCATGGTAATTGAAAATACAATTCTCACCCCCCAGAGGGCTGTTAGTTGTGAGTTTACTTTCTTGTGTGTTTTGAGCATGTATGAAACATGGATTCTGTAATCATCTCACTTACCGGAAAAAAAGTGTGTGTCCTATCAGGTTTCTAGAGGACAATGGCATGCCGACTCTAAGCAGCCTTCCCTCGGAAGATTCCGCAGAAACATTCTGGGCCCAGGAGCCCCTCCTTGGTCAGACCAGCCCTCCCACAGCAAGCGCCTCACTCCTGGCTAAGGAACAGACGCCGCATTCCACTCAACCCTGGAGATGTCGGTGGCATTAATAAGCTAAGGGTCCTGGACAACAGCAGTCCCAACAGAGCCGTCTCAAAGCCAGCTCAGGGGCACCAGGAGCGCAGGTCCTGGACACCATCCCACTGTGTTTTTGGATCACACACCTTGATGGCATGGTTCCATCTTTGTGCATAGCCCAAGTTGGGACCAACCCCATCGGCCAATGACAACCTGCTGCATTCATTTGGCTGGAATGTTCTGAAAAGAGGCAATCAAATTTCAATGACTTGGATGAGCTCCATCTTTCTTCCCACCCTGTGTGCTTCTGCACCACGTCTACCACTTGAAGAAAAGGTGAATACGTGGAATATGATATTTTCCAAGACTGAACAGCTGGCTTAGATCCGTTAAATTGCAGCTTTAAATTAATACATTCTATACTTCCCCTGTAAATCAAAGGAAACAACAATATACCAAAGAACTGGAAAGAAGGTTTGGGGGTTCTTTTAAATTGTGCCCAAAAGTTACTAATTCTAATTTTGAATAAGGAAAGGATCTTGGTCCAAAGTCACTGAGTGTGTACGCCAAGCAAATTCACTGGATTCTTTGGCATATCATTTGTGCTTTGGATTCTCCCAATTAGAAATAATTTACTGCATCAGATAAAGTGATAACTTTGACTTCAATCTGCAGCCTTCCATAATCCCATCAGAAAAAGCATATCACTTGCAGTGGTAATTCAATGTGCTTTCACAGTTATAGGGTGAATAACTAACCCAACTAGTTGTTCTTCTAGGTGTTCACTTCACTGATTTGTCCATTGACTGGTCCAGCCAGGAACATAAGAGCGTGCCTCTGGTGAGCCCCCTACCTCCTGCCCCAACTTTCATCTGAATCCATAAGTTTAGGGGCCCAAAAAAGAGGAAAAGTCTAAGCATACCCGGAAAATATCACTGATCACGTTCCTCAAAGGCTGTGTGTACTCATTCGAAGGAGGTCATCACCAAGACTCCCTAGCTGGCGGCTGCCTGGTGGGTGGGTCAGGCAGCAGGTCAACAGTTCGGTACTGAAACCAAGCTGCGCACTCAGCACTGAGGGCCACGCGACTCAGGAATGAGCCTGGACAGCAGGGAGTTGGTTGCTCTTCATTGTGCACTTTTTTTCCCCATTTTGCTTTGTTTTGGTTTTAAAATTATACAGACGTGGCCAGAATTTGAACCTGCGTTGCCTGGACCAGACCATGACTAACTAACTGCCTTCACTGGGAAGACATGCCATGTCCCAAACCCTTGCTCTGTCTGCTCCCACCCCAAGGAAAGGCTCTGCTTCCCTCCCGCCAGCGGCCCAGCACAACTTGGAAACGGCTTTCCTGCATTCTCTGGCAGGAAATGTGGAACACGTGTGCATGTATGTGTGTGTGTGCGTGTGTGTGCACGTGTGTGATGGCTGGCTTGGTTTTTTTGGGGGGGAGGTTTAAATGATTTTTCTGTCTTTGTGCTTCTAGAATAACCATTCTGGATCTATTTATTTGCTAGGTTCTAGAATTCCTTTCCAAATTGGCACTTCAGGGCCTTCTCCAACAAGCTCGGTTTTTTTGTTTTGTTTTGTTTTGAGGTATAATTGGCATATAACGTTATATTAGTTCTACTTCCACAACATAATGATTCGGTATTTGTATACACTGCAGAATGATCACCACAACGAGTCTGCCCACCATCCTTCACTGTACGAAAGCAGAGTTTTTTTTTTCTTGTGATGAGAATTTTTAAAATTTGCTCTCTTGGCAACTTTCAAATATGCAACACAGTATTACTGACTCTCGTGCCCACGACTTACTTACGACTGGGGGTTTGTACCTCTGCACCCCCTTCACCCATTTCGCCCACCCCCAGTACTCTCCAGTTATTCTGCCAACAAGGCTCAAAGCAATAAAACAACTGGAGCGTGTCCTGGAAGGAGGAATTTGTTCCTTTAGGCTTAATCGTGTAATTGTTCAGAATCAGGGTGTGGTGGATAGACACTCAAAGGGAAGTTTATTTAGCCTAGAACGGAGAAGACAGAGGGAAGGGAACATAATGCCAACGTGGAGATTTGGAGGAGGATTAGCAGCTGCTCTGTCTCCTTTGATGAAAAGGCTGAGCTAACAGCAAGAGGAATTGAGGATCCATCTTAGGAAAAACTTCCTGACCCTTGTAAGTCCTGGCAACGTCTTACCCAAAGGGATTGCCTGGTGCACCTCTAGATTTTTTTGTTTTTTGTTTAGTGTGATGTTGTTTTTGTAAATTTGTCTATTTTTTTTGTTGTTAGAATTTTGTCTATTTTTCTAAGTTGCATAAGTTTTAGACTTGTTTTTCCTTCATTACTTAAGAAATACGTTTATTGTAGAAAAAAGTGGAAAATACTGATAAGCAATGAGAAAAAAAAAAATGATCTGTAATGCCACTGCCCGGAAATAAGCTCTGTTACCATTTGGGGGCATGTGTTTTCAGAAATTTCAGACATTTTTCTCTGGGAGACTGGTTAAGCGAATGCTGGTACAGCCATAAAATTGTAGCCAATAAAAATGATACACGTGTGATGATACACCAACCCTGGGCCTGGCCTAAGTGTTTCTGCACAATGTGCTCTTTGGTTTCGTCTCTGGCCTTGGCCCTGGCACGTGAAAGAGCTGAATGCCAAGTTGTTCACTACTTGGCAACCTTGAACTCATGCATGTTCAGTAATTGTATGGTGCAACAGGTTACCACCGTGTCTACAATAACGTCAGAAATTTCAGACACAACGTATTTTTTGGACTATAAGATGCGCTCCCCACCCCCCCAAATTTGGGAGGAAAATGCAGCGGCGACCCTGCTCCTGCCTCCTGTGACCCCACTCCACTGCTGCCCCCCGCCCTGCTCCACCCCAGCGAGTCAGGTAAGCTACATTCTAACTATAAGACACACCCCCTTCCCTCCCAAATTTGGGGTGAAAGGTGCATCTTATAGTCCAAAAAATACAGTGATCAGATTTTGAGCTAATATCTGAATATTCACCTAAAAATGTACATGACCATTTTAGATGTAACCTGGAGGGAAAAAATCTCTATATGTGCTTTATATACTGAAATTCTAACAGAGTACAAATCTCCAAGTATAAATATAAGTATATACAGTAAATATCAATATATATAAAATGTATGAGTAAAATGCTATGATAATTAAGAATGATAGCAAGTTATTAATTTTATACACTAAAATGATTATTGGAAACTTTTCAAAAGTTAAATAAGGAAAGGGTTTGCAAATATTAAACTATTAACACAATATTGACATAGAATAAACTAATGAAATATTAATAGAGAATGAATTAATTAGGTAACAGGAAGATCATGATATCCTTTCTAAATCAAATCATGTTTATAACAATTTAAATAAGAAAACTAGTTAGACTGATATTCAGCTACTCAATTCTATTTGGCCATAATTTACTTTAAGAAAAATTTCTGTTTTGGAATTCTTCACTTTTCTTAAGGTGAATTTAAACAATTGTGTAAACTCTTGCTGCCTTAAAATTTCATAAAGAGAAAAAGTTCCCAAGTCATGAGCCGTAACATCCACAATGAAACATCTTTTCCAGACATAAGAAATATGGACTATAAATCATAGAAGAAGGTGTCAGAGAAAAATGGGCCCACAAGACACATTTGTTTTCATTAATCCAATTTTAAAATTATAAACATCCTAAAAAATTCTCTATTAAAACAATTCTTTATAGTCTTCAAGCCTACAGAAGCTATCATTTTAAATAAAAAGCTCATTGAAATTATTACCATAGCTACCAGTCCTTTTCAGCAAAGATAAAGGGTTTTTGAGATTTGCTAACATTATGAATCTTGGATAAAAAGCTCCTCCTAGAAAACACAGTGCTGGAACCCTTGAGTGAATTATATTCTGCTATGCACCCATTGTTGGTGACATTATTAAATGTGCCAGTTCACAGTGGCCCTCTCTTTAGCACTGAAATGTGCAGGGTAATGGCGGAAAGAACTGCCTATCAGTTGCCAGCTCTGAGAAACTATTAGATGTTCCTAGAATATAATAACAAAATTTAAGATTTTGACTATTAATTATTAACAATGACACTATGATAACTGAAACATTTGCATATAATTTCAGGTTTATTCTCTTTCCATTTCCACCAGTAACTTTATTTTTTAATTCGTTTTTATTGTTATTCTATTATAGCTGTCCTGGTTTTTGCCCTTTTGCCCCCCTCCACCCAGCCCACTCCCCGCTCCCACAGTCCAACCCCACACCGTCGTCCATGTCGGTAGGTCATTCATACATGTTCTTTGCTTAGTCCCTCCCCCTTCTTTCCACCTTTATCTCCCTCCCCTCGCCCCTCTGGCCCCTGTCAGTCTGTTCCATGTTTCCATGTCTCTGGTTCTATTTTGCTCATTATTTTCTTTTGTTCATTAGATTCCTCTTGTAAGTGAGATCACTTGGTATTTGCCTTTCACCTTCTGGCTTACTTCACTTAGCATAATATTCTCCAATTCCATCCACACTGTCGCAAAAGGCAGAAATGCCTTCTTTCTGCTGTGTAGTATTCCATTGCGTAAATGTACCACAGTATTTTGATCCACTCATTTACTGATGGGCACTTAGACTGTTTCCAGCACTTGGCTATTGTAACTGGTGCTGCTATGAACATCGAGGTACATAAGTTGTTTTCAATTGGTGTTTCAGGATTCTTAGGGTATATTCCCAGCAGTGGGGTCGCTGGGTCAAAAGGAAGTTCCATTTCTGAGGAAACTCCGTACCATTTCCCACAGCGGCTGCACCAGTCTGCATTCCCACCCACAGTGCACTAAGGTACCTTCCCTTTTCTCCACATCCTCTCCAACACTTGTTTGATTTATTAATAATATCCATCCCAACAGGTGTGAGGTGCTATCTCACTGTGGTTTTCATTTGCATCTCTCTGATGGCCAGTAATGTTAAGCATCTTTTCATAGATCTACGGGCCCTCTGTATGTCCTCCTTGGAGAAGTGTTTATTCGAGTTCTTTGTCCACTTTGTATTTGGATTGTTTGTCTTCCTAGTGTTGAGTCATATGAGTTCTTTATATATTTTGGAGATCAAACCCTTGTCTGATGTATCACTGCCAAATATGTTCTCCTGTACAGTCAGTTCCCTTTTCATTTTGGTGATGTTTCTTTAGCCGTGCAGAAGCTTTTTCACTTGATGTGGTCCCATCTGTTTATGTTTTTCCCTTGACTTCCCTTGCCCTAGGACATATACTGGCAAAAATATTGCTACATGGGATATCTGAAATTTTACTGCCTACATTCTCCTCTAGGACTTTATGGTATCACGACATATTTAAGTCTTTTAGCCATTTTGAGTTTATTCTAATATATGGTGTAAGCTGGAGGTCTAGTTTCATTTTTTGCATGTACCAGTCCAGTTCTCCCATTTATTGGAGAGACTATTTTTATTCCATCGTATGCTCATGCTCCTCTGTCAGATATTAATGGGCCATAGAGACATGGGTTTATTTCCAGGCTCTCCATTCTGTCCCATTGATCCATGTGTCTGTTCCTATGCTAGTACCAAGCTGTTTTGATTACAGTGGAGTTGTAGTATAATTTTAAATCAGGTGTTATGATCCCGTCAACTTCATTCTTCTTTCTCAAGATTGCTGAGGCTATTCAGGGTCTTTTTTGGTTCCATATAAACTTTTGGAGTATTTGTTCTGGATCAGTGAAATATGTCGTAAGTATTTTAACATGGATTGTATTGAGTCTATAGATTGCTTTGGGTCGTATGGAAATTTCAGTGTTATTCTTATAGTCCAAACATTCTTTCAGTGACTGGGGCATTTGACCATAGCCTCTGCTTCAGCAAAGTACACATTTCATCCTGGGCCATTGCTACTTAGGACTGTAGTCAGTGTGTCCTGGACAGATCCTCGACTCACGTTTGAGACAGAGAGATGTGTCTCTGTTAGGATGCTTCCAATTGCATGGAATGGCTAGCCCTGCCCAAACTGCCTCTGAAGAGTGGGAAGGGGCAGAGAAACCACTGACTCACGTATGTGAGGAGGGTGAGGTCATGCACAATAGTTGCTTCAGACAAGGCTTTAGTCAGGGCTCAGGGATGTGAATGAAGAGGACCTGGTTTCTCTGTTGCCACTTCCCATCTCTACTTTGAGCTTCATTCGCTCCATCCTCCGGCTCCCTTTTTATGGTGCAAAGATGGTTGCCAACCGTTCCTGAAGCCACCTGCTTCCACATTAGCAAGCTACAAGAAGGAGGGCAGTCTTTGTCCTTGTAGTTCCCAGCAAAAGGTAAAAAGTACACCCTGCTTGAAGCAACGCTACATGATCCATGCATCTCCACAACATCACCGTGGCCAGTGTAACACCACATGATTTTTTCCTTAAATCAACCAGCTTCCTACCCTGGAGGTGGGAAAGCATCAGTGGGGGAGTGGTGGTTTCCCAAAGGAGTTGTAAGACCCCATTACCAAGAATGAGGAAAAACTGATGTTGGCCAGCAAGGGAACCATATTTTCTATTAGTTGTTTGTACTACTTCACTATTAGAACCAGTATGTCAAGGAGGACAATTGTACATAAATTCTTACATGCATGTAAAATGACCCTAAAATGAATTCTTAAAACTTCAATTGCTGAATCAAAACACATACACAAGTTAATGTTTTGGACATCTTGCCAAATTGCCCTCCCCAGAAGTTACAGTTCCAGCAGCAGAGTGTAGCCTGCCAGCTTGTCACCCCCCTCACCAAAAAGCAGTACCACTCACCGATTCAAGAGGCAAACACCACCGTTCATTGTCCAACTCTGCATCTCTTCGAGCCCTACTAGAGATGAAATCATTCTCCCATCAGTTACCCACTGATACTTGGTTTTTTATCTATCAACACTGAATTAGATGTCTGTTAATACCCTGGCTCATTTCTCAATTGGCTGTTTATACATTAAAAATAATAAACTTGTGTTTGTCATATGTTGTACATGTTTTCTCATTTGTTATTTTGTGTTTTATTCTGTTTATGGTGGTGTTTATTTGTTATTTTTCCATATAAAAGTTCTACATTTTGATGTAATCAAAACTATAAAATATTTGTTTTGAGATTGCTGTCTTAAATATTCTTTTTAGAAATAACTTTCCTCACCTCAGTTATTTTCATTTTAATTCTATTTTCTTCTGGTATATTTATTATTTCATATTTCTTTTAAATCCTAATCATCTAGAATTTTCTTTGTCATAAGATAAGAGGTCAGGCCATAACCTTACTGTCTTCTAAGTGGGTAAATAGAATTCCTGATGTAAATGTTATATAGTCTGACGGTGAAGAGTGTTAGCTCTGGAGCCAGACTTTCCAAAGTCATCTTTCTGTTTCTCACGTACAAAACAGAGATGGAAATAATGGCATTTACATCACAGGGCAGTCTGGATGGTGAAATGTGCTAAAGCACATAAAGCATTAGAACAGTGCTCAGAGAATGGTGAATGTCATAAACACACACTGTTGTTACTCCTACTTATTGGAAGATCTGTGATTTCTCCTCTTGAGGTAGCACCTTTGTGAACGAAGTACTGAACATCTGCGTGTGGGTCTGTTTCCAGCATTTTGGGTTTCTTCTATTGATCAGCCTCTTTATTTTTGCCTCTTTGTTGATTTTTAAGAGGGTTTCTATCAATATTTCTGGAATCAGCAGAATGAACTTGTGACTTCTTAAAATGCCTTGATTTCTTTTCCTTAAAAGTGACAGTCATTTCTTTGGTGTCTCATGTCAATTTTTGCACAAATTAGCTCTCATCACCAAGCACTGTAGACATCATCTTGTGGTTCTTTAGCGTGTTCAGTCCCGACTCTCCCACTTTCTAGCTGTCATCTTGGGCAAGAAACCCGAACATGCTGCCTCAGTGGCTTCATTTGTAAAGTGGGGATAATAAGTTATTATGTACCTCACAGGGCTTCTGTGAGGATTAAATGAAATAACGCATATGAAGCCTATGCTATGGTGAACACGATAATCCCCAAATAATTCTTTATTGATTTATTTTCATTATTATCTTTGAAATATAAGACACAAAAGTTTCTCCTTAGCAGAGAATAAGGAGACTAGTAACTATTGACAGGAGTAATCAGGATATAAGCGATGCAAAGAAAAGGAGATCAACCGTATTTATCAAGTGAAGTTATCATTTTTTTCAAGTTAACATATAGTTAGTAGCACCCAGTATAATATAATACCTATGCATAGCAGATGCTCAAAAAATTACTGAACTAGTAAGTATAAAGAAATCAAACTTTCTTTTTATCTGGGCATTGCTGAAGATGTCATATGAAGTGAATACTGGGAAAGAAAAACTTCACTAATAACATTCCTTGAAAGTGTGAATCAATAAAATAGTATTAAGAATCTTGTTCAAGGCTTATGGTACATCTTTTTCCCCCTATAATTACCCCATGTTTACATACACACAGAAGAGATAGTTAAAAAAAGGAAAAATGCTTAGGAATCAGTAGTCAGAGCAATAATTTCATTTCCTTGAGACCCATAACATGTTCAACCACAGAGTAATGGTCCTCTTTTATAATCTACATCACATACCTTCACACGCGTGCACACACACAATCCATAAACAGGCATTTAACATTTTTAAACAATTCCAGCTTGGCTCAATTCCAGTTAATCATATTAAAATGTCTGCAAAATTAACTATTAAAGACAAAATCTGGTCCTTCTTGAACTTATTTACTTGTTCTTTAGAAAAAGCTATGGCAGCGAGGGGCTGTCTACTTCCTTTCAGCGGACAGTTTAATTACGTCTCAAGCCGCATCTTTCACCGTGTGGAACAGGCGGAGAGGCAGGGGACCCCCACTGTACGGGAGGGGCAGAGTGGCCACGTGTGCTGGCTTTCTCGGAGGTCTGCAGTGTAAGAGCAAAGCCACTGACCGGGACACTTGGGAGCCTCTCAACTCCGAGTCATCTCGGGGTGCCAGTAGCATTTGAAATGTTATGCCAAAGAATTATTAGGAAACAAAACATTAGAATCACTCCCATGTGATTGTGAAACTCAATCTTCTTGACTTTTAAAGGCAAGATTTTTTTTTTTTGCAATTCCACCATTTTCAATGCCAGTAATTGCACACTGGATCAAAAGACTGATGGGGAATGGAATTGGAAACCCGGAGATAATTTAAGAATAGCTTAGGTAACTAGACCCAGCCTTTCAAAAGAACTCTACGGGGGAGGTCTTAAGTGCTCCTACGTCGTGACCACAATTCCTTGGACACCGCCGCAGAAAAAGAAAACACCATTTACGTTTACATGGCCTCTGAAAATTCAGCTATGTCAGCCTGAGTTGACTTTTACAGCCATTTTCACAAGTGATTTAAGTTGCTAATTAATTGGCAAATGTTCAGTTCCCATTCACTCTAGTTATCTGGGTCAAGAAAAACAGGCATGTCAATGCAACCAGCAAAGGAAGAATTAGAACATTCCTTTACAGCTCCGTCAGCCATATTCCTTTGCTACAGTGAACCAAACAACACACTTACCATGGTCGACTCACAGTTTAAAAGCAGGCATACTTCCCACTTGATATGTAGCTTGATGCTAAATTGCATTTAAGACAAACTTCTGAAGTCCAAGGGCCTTCCGCTACAGATTTTAGAAAACAAAATAAATAGAGCAATGATGATAGTGATAGTGATGGTGATGGTGGGCGGAGGGTGGAGAGGAGGAGAGAAAGGGAGAATGAAGGAAGAAAAAGTGAACAGAAGGAAGGAAAGAGGAGCCATCTAAAAAATAAACCTCATGTTAAGAAAGTAAATGTATTTCTTTTCTCCAAATTCATGACTCTTATTCATTTATTCCACACATTTTATTAAGGGCCAGTCACTGTTCTTGGCATTGGAAATGAAGTGGTGATCAGGAAAATATACTCTTCTTATCTTCATTGGAGCTTCTAGTATATTGAAGGACACTGCCAATTATTAGATAATCTTACAAACAAATACAAAACTCATCACTGGGTCAAATGACACATGAGAAGCAAACAGATAGGAGGGTCTGGAAAAGCCAGGGAAGGATGCTCTGAGAAGTGATACTCGAGGTGAGTTCTGAAAGGGGAAGAGGACAAGAATTCGCTAGGTAACAAGAGGAAGAAAGGGCACCCCAGGGGAGGGATCAGCACATGCAGAGGCTGTACAGTAGGAGAAGGCAAGAGGGGCAGGGATTCAAAGAAAGCCAGTGGAACACTGGGAAATGGGGTAGGGAGCAAGACAGACTTGGAGGACCCGTGCTGAGGACTTCTGTTTGTACCTTAAGAGCAATGGGAAGCCACTGAAAGAATTTAAGCAGGTGGATGACACAGCCGAAATCACAGTTTCGCAACTATTAGTCTGGATGCAATGTGGGGACTGGGTTAGAGGGAGCCCAGTGGGGCTCTGGGGAAACCAGCTAGAATGTGAGGAATAAGCTACTGCTGTCATCCGGCTATGGTAGCTTAGACCAGGATGGTGCCAGTGGAGATGAAGAGAAGGAAAAGCCAAAATAATGTGAATTAAATTTGAATAAGGAAAAGGTCGTATGGAATAATCTTACACGGTAAAACTAACTGCTTTGGGTGGGGGTAGGGAGGGTTAACACAACAGCAATACCTTATAAGGCCAAATACTGCTGATGACTCAGGCAACTGGCATTCTAAGTCTAAATAAGTCTACATCCAGAATTGTAACTAGTTAAGGTTGTTCCGAAGCCGTACACTTACTTGCCTACAGAGCTAATCTAAGACAAAGCTAGAATGGTGGGAGTTCTGCTTCTGGTCAAGATACAAAAAAGCATAGAGCTTATCACATTAATCACAATAAAAGGAAATAGTAAACTAAAATTTATATTTTTCTTTAAAGCCATAAAGACTACCAGATACATACACACAAGAAGTCTAAATAACTAATTGCAGAGAGACATGACTTCAAAGAAGTCTTCAAAGAAGAGCAAAAAGTGGCTATTATCTTCACACCTGGGACAAACTGCCTAGCCTGAACACAAGCAGGTGGAAGAGCGGGCCTAATAGAGAAAGGTAGAGTTTGATAGAACGAAGAGAAATCAGCTGAACTTTAACAATAGTGGGGGCTAGCGGGAAACGATGGAATCTGGAAGAGTCCCAAACACAAAAATACACCTGTCAGAACAGCATTTCTACCCCTTGGACTTCTGCTGGGTCAGCAGCAGTTAGAGCAGAGCTTGGGGGTAGAGGGAGATCTCTCCGGTGCTTGTACTGCTTAGTGCTCCAGAGCCCTTCTGCAGTTGAGTCTGGAGAAATCAAACTAAAACTGAAACCAAATCCCCTTCAAGTTTAAATCCTGAAGATCCCAAAGAGGTCATCCCCATAGATGTAGCAAGTAATTGGGGGTTAGGCCAAAAGGCTAAGAGAAATCTCCATAATCTCATTGGCAAGAGTGAAATTGAAACCAATTAAATTAAAGTTGTATCCCAGTCCCAGTCCCATATTTATCTGGATAAATATCCCCTTCCCAAGCTTAGGACAGAGGAAAGGGAAGGCCTCTCTGGGAAAAACAAAACAAAAATACCGTCTAGTTTAATCCCTATTGTTCTTTTATGCAAAATGTGTGCCCTACAATGAAAAATTGTAACATATAAAAATTTGACCAACAATAAAAAAAACCCACAGTCAGAAGAGACAGACCCAATGATGACCACAAACTGCAATCAGAAGAGGTCTCTAAAATAACTACTTTAAATACATTAAAGAATTATGCTAAATATGTTAAAGATGGACTACATGGATGAACAGAAATAAAAATCTAAAGCTCTAAAGAAGACCCAAAGAGAAATTTTAGAATAGAAAACCATATCTGAAACAAAGAATGTAATAAATAAGCATAAGAGAAGACAAATAAAAGATCAATGAACTCAAAGGCAAGTCTATAGAAAACAGCTAACATGAAATACAGAAACAGGAAAGAATTATAACACTGAAGATACTGTCAGAGGTATGTGGGTTAATATCAGATGATCTAACATACATGTAATTGGAACTCTCAGTACATTCTCGCTCCAAAATGGAATCCGGTTAGAAGTCAATAATAAATTGATAACTGGAAAAGCCCTCACACGTTCAGAAATTAAGCTATATACTGCTAACTCATCATGGGTCAAAGAAGAAGTGAAATAGAATTTATAAAATATTTTGTACTCAATAATAAAAACAGAAAATATCAAAATCCATGAGATGTAGCTGAAGCAGTGCTCAGGGGAAAAATTAGAGCTTTAAATTCATGTATCAGAAAAAGAATGATTTCAAACAAAGAATAAAAGGCATAAAGAGTGATGAGGAAGAAACAGACTATCTTTGCTTCAGATAATATAATTATGTATGTAAAAAAATCCAAAGAAACCAACAGACTACTATGACCACTGAGCGAACATGCAAGGTCGTAGGATACACAGCAATATATAAACATCAATCGCATTTCTGTACCCTAGCAACGAAAACAATCGGAGACTGAAATTTTCTAAATACCATTATAGCAGCATCAAACCTAAAAATAAAATTTTTTTATTTGCAAGTCCTCTCTATTTGTAAACCGCAAAAACACCACAAAGAGAAATTCTGAGTAAAGGGAGAGAAATGCCACATTCAAGGATGGAGGGACTTATTATTGTTAAGATAGCTATTCTCCACAATTAGTGTGTATATTAAAATAATACCAACCAAAATCTTAGCAGGGTTTTTATTGCATGTTTTAAGACATTATAAATTTACATGAGTTAAGATATTGCATTGATAGGGGAAAAAGTAAATAGAAAATGAATAGAGTAGATAAACAGACACACATAAGCAATAGAATTTCAACAAAACTAAATGCAATCAATTCAATGGAGAAATATCAATGGTGCTGTAACATCAAATGTTGCTAAAGCAAATGGATTTCTGTGTAGAATCTAAATGCCAAAAAAAATCTAAAAAGTTTCTAGTAAAGAAAAAGAATATCTTTATGATTACAATAGTCAAAGATTATTTTCAGTCTGAAACAAAAAGTATAATTTTAACCAAGTGGAAAAAGCTGTTTAATTTCATCAAAACTTAAAGTTTCTGCTTAGAAAAGACATCATTTAGAAAGTGAAAAAAGGCAAACTACTATGAGCAAAAAGGAGAATTTATTTATAAAAAATTATATACTTATTCTTACATATTTAAACTTCAGTCATATTCAAAGTACTCTCCATTTGATGCAATACACCTACTGAGACATTTTTTCCACTGCTCAAAACAGTTTTTGAACTTGTCCATTTTGATGCCTTTTATTGTTTCTGCTGATTTTTTGTTTCACCTCTTCCACACTGGCCAAACGTTTTCCTTTGAGTCTCATCCGGGAAACAAAAAAAAAGTTGCTTGGGGCAAGATCAGGTGAACAGGGAGGGTTGGGCACAGGGGTGATGTCATTTTTGGTCAAACACTGCTGAACACTCAGCAGTGTGGGCAGGTGCGCTTATAATTCGCCCATCATAAAATGGGCAAAAGCACTGAGAGAGTCAAACAAATTCACTGAAGCCAAACACAGCCTCTCACATGGAATGCCAGCTGGGTTCCTAGAACACTCACCTAGCAGGGTCCCTTGTATATATGGATTCATTTCCAGAATACATAAAGAAGTTCTATAAATCAGTAATTTAAAAAATAACCCAATTTAAAAGAAGGGGAAAATTTAAACAGAAATCTTCCCAAGAAAGGGTATAGGAATAGCCAATAAGCACGTAAAAAGGTGCTTAAAGTCAAATGTTATTAGGAAAATATAAATTAAAACCACAGAGAGACACCACTGTCTGGGTAAATTTAAAGAGTCACTATATCAAGTGTTGATGAAGCAGCTGAAACCCCCAGACACTGCTTGTGGGATATAAAGATACCATCACTTTGGAGAACAGTACAGCAGGCTTTACAAAGTTCCACATACCCCAGCTAATGACACAACAATTGTACTCCTCGAAATACACGTAAGAGAAATAAAGGCATATGCCCACAGAACAAAAGGGGCATACAAATGTTCATAGGAGCTTTATTCAGAGCTGCCAAAAACTATCAACAAACTAGCTGTCCATCAGAAAGAGTAAGTCAGTCCTGGCCATGGGGCTCAGTTGGTTGGAGCATCGTCCCATACGCCAAAAGGTTGCAGACTTGATCCCTGGTCAGGTCAGGGAACATGCCTAGCTTGCAGGTTCAATCCCGGGTCAGGTGCGTACAACAGGCAATCGATCAGTGTCTCTCTGTCGCTCGCTCGCTCTCTCTCTCTCTCTCTCTCTCCTACCCTTCCCCACTCTAAAATATATCGTCAGGCAAGGATTGAAAAAAGAAAAAAAAAGAAATGGAAAAAGAATAAATAAGTTAACTGTGGTATACGCATACCATGGATCTGTAGTCAGAAATGAAAAAGAACTGCAGATGCACGCAACGGTATAGACGGATGCATCGATTCTACATATTTTAAGTCCAAGCACAAGCAAAACTAGCAGGTGGTGACGGCCACCAGAAGAGCACCGCCTCTGGGGAAATGAGGAAGTGTGCTGGGAAGCGGCGCCAGGACCTTTCGGGCTGATGAACATTGGTAGCGACGCAGGAGCACCGACGGTTACCAACACCCACGCACACGCAGGTCTGTGCGTTTTACTGTATGTAAATGACTTCCTTAATAAAGGAAAGAGGAGAAAAAACAATGACACTTAACCACATGAAAAGATACACAAAACTGTAAATTCTATTCTCTACCCAGAATATTGAATTTATTATAAAAAACATGACTTTGCAATTCAAGGGAAAAGTGCAAAAGTATTATAAAATTAAGCTATTAAAATTTACTTTTCAGAGATACACACAGAACGGGATTCTTACAGAGAAAAACTTTTATACAAGCGAAGAGTCCGCCTCTAGCGGCAGAGGCAGCCCCCGGGGACATTCTTCACAAGCATGCTAGTTTCAGAGATTATCCTGAAAGATCGGGAGCAGCGGTTTGATGGATAAGGCTGGACTCGGGAGCCAGGCAACCCCCAGTGCAAAGACGTGTCCGAGTTGCTCTGTGACCTGAGCCATCAGCCTGGACTCTCTGGGCCTCAATTTCTCCACCAGTAAAACAGAGAAAGGGCAGCTTTGAACATCAAAGAAGACAACATATGGGAAGTGCTGAGAGCCTGGCACGGAGGCAACTCCCTTAACGAGTTGCTGTAATTATGACTAATGGACAGGAGACAGCCTGAGGGGAGGTGGTAGACGGAGGGAGGAGCTGGAGTTGTCAGCAGGGAGGTGTTTGTTTTGCTGAGCAACCACCCCACCGCCCACCCAGTGCCACCTGGGCCGAATGTCGGAATTTCAGAAGGTATTTTCTGTAGTAATGAACCAGCCCATTCTCCCTGGATTGATGGCTCCAGAAGCCTGACTCTAGTTGGCCTCTCAGCACCCACCCACGAAACAAACAAACAAACAAACAGGCAAACATCGGCGGGGCTCAGGCAGCTACCTGGGTTTTCCATACTCTGGACTTGGCCCCATGTGTAGTTATTAAGGATAATAGGGCTGCACCCCCAGATCACTTCAAACCCCATTCTTTCGGAAGAACATAATTATAGCGATGACTGACTCCCAGATCAATTTTCTAAAACATTCGTTCAGTACCTCAGGGTGTCCCACGTCAAGGTCCTCCTTGCCCAGTCTGAGTGCTCCTCTCTGCGGAACCAGCGGGCACACCCACTTCTGTCTGTCTGCCTGTGAAGTGTGAAGACAATCCCATTAGAGATGAGGCATAAGCTGGGCCCCAAGCAGGATTTCTCTGGTTTTACCCTGTTGGTACCATGTCATTTCAGTGGGTCTCAGAACCGAGAGGAATCTCTATGGAGATGAGAAAACGCTGTCACACCCGCTCCTTCCTACTGAGATCTGCGGTTCACTCTGTCATTTCCACTTTCTTGAGCTCCATTCCCTCTCAAGGTCCCTTGATGCATGGATAGAGAACTTGAATTGGAAAGTTTTTCTTATGAGGAAATAAAATGTCTCCTTCAAGTATCACCTCGGATTCCTTATCCATCCTTAGAAGAAAACCAAGATTAATTAACACACTTCCCTTAACATGGCAGGTCTCCCTGCACTTCCGCAGCAGCCAGCAACTGCCCTGACCACACCATCCACAAACTAAGATGTTCCTTATTGCTCTCTTCTCACGCCCTTGCTCTTTCCTTCAAAATGCTCACTACAATTTGCAATTTTTTTTTCGTATGTCTCTTTTACAAGAAAATATTCAGAGGGGCCACAGTGAGCCTTCTTAGTTCTGGCTGCACCCCGAGGGCCTGGCCCACCAGGGGCACTCAACAGGCTCTGGATACAGGAGTGCGTATGTTTAGATATTTTTGAATAGCTCATGTTCTCTCCTTAGCCTTCTGTGACTGGACCATACATCTTAGTTCTCCTGAGAGTTTTCTAGTTGCAAAGCCCAGAGAGCAAGGAGGTAACAGATGTCTGTGAATGAGGCTGGTATAAAGAAACAGGAAGTGGAGAGGCTGGCCAGAGTACATGCTTTTCTCAAAGGCACTCAAATTCCAAAAAAAAATTTTTAACCACTAGGATTGCTGGGGGTAATATGTTTACAGCTAGATTGGGCCTGTGGGCCATCATTTCACAAGCTCTCTTTCAACCTTTCCTCCGTAAACACAGTTTCCAGGCCCCTCTTCTCCTCGCCCTGGAAGTAATCCAGTGTGGCCATGCCTCTCTTGAAGTCTGCTTAACTGACCAGGGCTCACAGCACTTGGGCCCCGGGGTCCAGGGACTGTCACCTTCTGGGGTCTGGACAGGAAAGGGCTCCCCCAGCAGCCAGAAGGCCTGAGGTCTCCCAGCAGATGGCCCACAATGTTGTTGGCTCCCAGAGTTTACAGTCAATATGTCTTTTTTTTACCATGAGCTGCTGACAAGCCACTTAATGACAATAATATTTATAAAACAGCCTAAACAAAGATCTCTGGCCTTGGAAAAATCCAGACCATACATTTCTCGATAATGTTTTCCTTCAGCCCAAGTCTTGACAAGAAGAACAGGAGTCCCCAGTTGCCCTGATCTCCCACGGACAGATGGGTCCCAAACAACCAACCCAATCACAAAGAAAGAATGCAGCCGGTGACTCTTCCTGACCAAGGTAATTAAACTAGACCAGGAGTTCCCATACCTGGCCGTGTGCTAGAATCATCTCTGGCCTCACCCCTGGAAATTCTGACTATGTCTGGAGTGCCAGGAATTCATACCGTCACAAGTTCCCTAGACAATGTGGCACATCAAGGACTCAAATCTAGGAGCCGGTGCCTAGACTAGCAGCATCGCCTTCACTAGCAAATTCTCAAAACTCTGGACGTGAGGCCATCAAAAGGACAGATGCATTCTAAAATCTGAAAGCTAATGATCTATATCACAGTTGATAAACTTTACTAAAGAGCCAGATGGCAAATATCTTAGGGTCTGTGGGTCAAGAAGCAAGTTGAGGTAATTATGTAGACTCTTATATAACAATTTAAAATGCAACCATTTGTTGTGGGCTAAATTGTGTCTTGCCCCCCACCTTCCCCAGCAAAGACATGTTGGTGCCCTAACTTCCAGTACCTCTGAATGTAGCCTTGTTTGGAAAGAGTCCTCGTAGAGGTAATGAACTTAAGATGAGGTCATTAGTGGGGGCCCTAATCCAGTGTGATGGGTGTCTTTATAAAAAGGGGAAATTGAACACAGAGAGAAACCCATAGAAGAAAGACAATGTGAGACACCAAGCAAGGAGCGCTGGGGCTGCCAGCAGCTAGGGGAAGGCTCGGAACAGATTCTCCCTCCAGCCCTCAGGAGAAACCAGCTATGCTGACACCTGGGTTTCCAACTCAGCCTCCATACTGTGAGACAGTAAATCTGGTGTTTAAGCCACTCTGGACTACTTTATTATGGCAGTCCTAGAAAACTAACATACCATTTAAAATGTAAAAACACTTCTTAGCTCAGGGACCATACAAACACAGGCAAGCAGCTGGCTAAATACAGCCCATGGGCCATATCTAAACTGTGCACAACCATATTGGCTCAACATCCTGGCCATCAACCCACTGTTCATAATCTCATAGTAGACCCAGTTTAGGTCCCAAAATCCTACTCAAATATCACCTCTTTGGAGAAATTTTCCAAAAAAAATCTGTGTAATATTGAGCCTGTACTTCAGGGGACATGCCAGCCTTGCTCACTGCTACACCCTAAGGACCTGACACGTATATAACTTTCCATAATTAATTATTGCCCTTATTGATGTGGCTCAGTTGGTTGGAGCATCATCCCATGGACCAAAACGTTGTGCATTTGATTCCCGGTCAGAGCACTTACCCGGGTTGAGGGTTTGATCCCCAGTTGGGGCGTGTATGAGAAGCAGCAGATCAATGTTTCTCTCTCACATGTCTCTCTGTCTCTCTGTCTCTCTGTCTCTCCCCCCATCTTTAGGTAAAAGCAATAAAAATGTTCTCAGGTTGAACATTTAAGGATGAAAAAGTTTTTAAAAATAATTATTCAACGAATGAAAGAATTTAAGATGATAATCAGAAGCTCTTTCAGCTAGAAGAGACTACAGATTTCATTAATCATAGTCCTCCAGTTTCAGAGAGGCAACCTGAATCCATGGGGTGTCAGTGGTTGCCCGAAGTGACGCCGTGGAACACCGCAGATTAAAATCCACTCATCCAGACTCCCAAACCTAGAGGCATCTCATCACACCACTTCACCTCTTACGCATACCTAAGCCTATCCTGAAACGTCGGTAATTTACACGCAATACGTTATCCACATTTTTACACAAGGGCTCTGCAAACAGGAAGGGGCGTGCTAGGAACTGAGATGAGGTTAGCACCTGGCTATAAAGCAGCCTGAGGCAGGTTGAGCAGGAGGTACAGCAGGACACTGACTGGTGAAAACTTCAGTGGACATTTACCAGGGCTACCCAGCTCCCACATCTTTTTGTACCCACACCTGGTTTCATTTTGGGAAATCCGCTCTTTCCTATAGTGTGTAGCCATGGTAGGAGGTAGTCTCAGAGCCCACCTTCCAACCAGGAAGAGGAAGACCAATCCATATAATACCTGCCCATGGGTACAGTCAGGGGCCTGTATGTGGCTTAAGCTCACTCTATCTGGCCCTGGCTCCCAGACTCTGTAACTGCCAAGTGACACAGGGCACAGTATACAGGATGAGGCAAAAGTAGGTTTATAACTGTTTGTATGAGAAATACTATAATAAAAAAATAAACTCTTTCACATACTCATAACTGTAAACCTACTTTTGCCACGCCCTATATTAGATACTGATTGCTATGTAGCAAATGATTACAGACTAATCATCTTAAAAATAACATTCCTTGGTTTGCTTATAGGTATATAGGGGTCAGAATTCTGGGATATTGTCGTTAGGTCCTTTGCTCAGGGACTGTGGTGGTTAATGTTATGTGTCAACTTGTCTGGGCTAAGGGATGCCCACTGAGGGGGTAAAATGTCATTTCTGGGTGTCTGTGAGGGTGCTTCTGGAAGAGATTAGCATCTGAAGTCAGTAGAGTGAGTAAAGAAGCCGGCCCTTGCCAGTATGGGTAGGCATCATCCAACTGACAGCCTCTGTAGAACAAAAAGGGGGAGGAAGGGCGAATGTGCTATCTTCTTGAGCTGGGACATTCCTCTTCTCCCGCCCTTGGACTTCAGTGCTCCTGGTTCTCAGGCCTTCAGACCTGGACTAGGACTGCCACTGCTGGCCTCCCAATTCTCAGGCCCTCGGACTCAGACTGAAGGACACCACTGGCGTCCTTGTTCTCCAGCTTGCAGATGGCAGATCATGGGTCTTCTCAGCCTTATAATCACACTAACCAATTCCCATAATAAATCTGTGTGTGTGTGTGTGTGTGTGTGTGTGTATCTTTCTATATCTTCTATTGGTTCTATTTCTCTGGAGAACCCTAATACAGAATCTATAAGATACAAGATATTGGCAGCCGTGGTCTCATTGGACATGCCTCTTCCAAGCTCCTTCTTACTGTGAGTAAAATTCAGTTCCTTGCAGTTGGAGGACTGAGTTTCTTGTTTCCTTTCTGGCTGTTGGCTGGGGGAGACTCTCAGCTCCTTGCAGTAGTCCTGTGGTCCTGCCACGTGCCCCTTCCAGATTCAAAGCCTACAATGGCACACAGCATCCTTCTGATGCTTCGAATCCCTCTGACTTCCCATCTGCCTTCCTCTTCTGCTTTGAAAAGCTCATACAGTTAGATCAGGCCCATTTTGATTATCTGCATATTTTAAGGTCAACTGACTTTGAACTCTATACCTGCAACATCCTTTCACATCAGTGCCTATACTGAACAACCAGGGGATGGGAATCCTGGGACATCCATAGCACTCTGCCTACTACAGGGAACCTCTGGAGGTCACCTTCATTGCAGAGGCAGCAGTGGCAGTAACAACCCGGTCACTCGGTTTCTGTTAGAAGACAGAGACAGCTGCTCTGCTCTCCAGGTCCTGCTTCCTGGGTCTCTGCTGCGTTTCCCGCTTCCTGCTTCTTGGTCCCTATCATTCCCAAGGCTGGCCTCCTGGCCTCTCATCAAATCTGATGACACCTAATACAAGTAAATAGATCCCCGTTTACATGATATTAGCCAAAGCCTGCTTCTGTCCCTTGCAATCAAGAAACCTGATTGTCTCAAGCTCTAGTAAGTATGCAGTAATCCACCACAAAACAGGGATTCTTCGGGAAGGAGTGTGGTAGGGTAGGAAAGACCAGGGGTTCATGGAGAGCTTTGTCAAACCACACATCCCCCGCCCCCGAATCCGACATGCTGAAATACTGGAGTCCTACTAAACCATAGGGAGTCAACCACTGCTTTATTCAAACAGAGGCAGTCACTGGTCTGTGTGGTAAAAATAAGTTAACCGGTCGATTTAAACCTTTGTTTAATTCTTTTATTTTTTTATTTGGAAAAAAAATGGAAGTTAAACAAACTGACACTAGTTGAAAAGTGAAAAATCTGTTAAAATCTCTTGACCTCATATAGTTGTTATACTATATTTAACTTTGTGTTTCCCTAAATCAAACAAATTCTTCCCACAGACTCAGCTGAATAACACATGGTTCAAGGCTCGGCTTTTGCACCTGAGCTTGTGTGCAAGGTCACCTTTCAGTACAAAAGCTGACTTGGGCAGGGTTTGGGGTTGGCGGCAATGGAAGTGTATAGGTATCAGGGTATCTCTTTCTAATCCAAAACTTCCTCCCAGGGATTTCTTTGTCCTGTGGGGTGAAAAGATGTGGTCAGCTCCTTTAATCTGCTTGCAAGAACCCACTCTGTTACCTTCCAACCTAGGTTTTTCTGACCCTAAGCAGATCACAGGAACTAACTGCTTCAGGGTAAACTGGATTATTTGCCTAGATAAGAGTGGATAAGCAGTCCCAATTGCACAGGAAAAAAACAAACGAAAAACAAACAAAAAAACAAAGCAGTCCACTCTGCCTCAAACCTTGACATGGTTTATAGACAATAATCTTTACGTGGAAAAACGCGTTTGCGCCAGCCTCCTTGAGCAGCGCTGTGGCAGCTCCTTCCTCCTTTGTTGAACTTAACTTGGAAAAAGCGCTGCAGAGTGAGGAATGGTTGGCACCGGGCAGAACGTGCGTATGTTTCCACAGCCTGCTCCAGCATAAACAGACCACGCTTACCAGGCAGTGAAGAGTCAGAACTACCCAGCCTGGGGAAGACAAAGGCCACACCCAGGGAAATCAGGAAAGAGACCAGGTGCACACTCTATGCCCATCTTTTCCCTTCTCGCCCTGTCCACACTCAGCGTTCTCACTTTCCTCTGCAGAGCTACAGGCACCGAGAATACGGCATAGAGCATTTCGCTCCAGGATGTGGTGCTCGGTACTTCCTTCTTGGCTTTCAGGAGCAGGTAGGGAAAAGTGAAGGAGACATTTCCTACTCTACACTCTTGATTAGTGAATGCAAAGGACATCTGATCAGTACAGAGATTTGGAATTGGGAGCCCGATGGCCTGCATTTGAATCTAATGCCACCACGGTATTTGCCATAAATCCCAGTTCACTGCCCCCTGGGTCACCGTGCAGTGTGCTCGTGGCTGAGAGGCTCTGCTCCACGCAGTCATTCTGGGACTCATTCAGGCTCCTTCCATCTCAAGGCCCTGCCATCACCCAGGGCCTTGGAGTCCGCAGGAGAGAAAAGTGACCATTGTCTGCAGGTGTGCATATTACTCTCCCCCACCAGCCCATGGACCAACACTTGGGTACATGGTCCCACCTGTCTACAAGGGAGGCTCAGAAACGCAGTCTAGCTGCATGCCCAGAGGAAGAGGTAAACCGTTTGGTGACCAGCTACCCAGTCTCTGCCGTAGCCTCTGACTTACAAAAGTGCCTGTGTTCTAACCTCTTTCCCAGTTAAGTGGGGGCAATAGTCAGGGTCCTCCAGGGAACGTGAACGTGTGTGTGTGTGTGTGTGTGTGTGTGTGTGTGTGAGAAAAAGGGGTGCGGGAGGGCACTGTGCTTTATTCAAAGTTTGCTGATTTAAATTAATCTCAATCTAAAACACACCTTTCACAGCAACACCTAGACTAGTGCATGACCAAATATCTAGGTACCACGGCCCAGCCAGTTTAATACATAAAATTAACCATTACAATGGGTATGAGAAGTGAGTATCATAAAGCACCCAGGACCATGCCCGGCCCCTAGCAAATTCTCTGCAGCTACCACTTGGCTGTCACTCCTGTTGTGAATTGCTTATTTATTTCTCACTGCTGTTGTCACCGTCACTATTCACGGAGACCTGGATGCAGCACCGTGGCCCCACCACCGTCCCAGCATCTCTCATCAGCTACCCCATCAAAATGCCTAGGGAGAGATGGACCCGAAAAGGGCTTCTTTTCCTGAGACAAATTATTTCTTCCTTTTTTTTTCCATCTGCTATCTCACTTGGCCCTGCACTCAAACCTGTGAAGGGGCAGGGCAAAGTGAGTCCTGCTGTCCTTTCAGAGCTGCGGTTCAGCGGGGTGGCTGCCCTCCTGCTCCCCCTTCCTAATCCACGTCCTGCCCCATCCTTCGGATGCTGTTCTAGGCGAACCACCTGCCCTGTGCGGGAGGGGCCTTTCTTAGCACCTGATCTAAAATTCAGTAACTACATCCTGTTGCCACAGAAGTAATATGTAACAAGCACTGATTGAGTAGGACCTACTGAAATACCCCTATTAATACTACTCTTTAGGTACTCTATGAATTAAACGGGTTTTTGTAGACAGATCTTAGGGAACCCAGTTCACCATCTAAAACATTTAAACTATTATTTCCATGGGAAAACAAGCCTGAGAACTCAATAAATAAACACATGAATGAACTTCTGGAACATGACTCTGTTTATAAGGGGGTTTCCTGCACAAGTGTTGACACCAGAACTGGCCTTCGGTGCAGCTGGGAGGCAGTGAGAGTTTGGCTTTGGGTCCCTCGCATTCTCCGTGTCCCAGGGCTCAGCCCTCAGCAGCTGATCTGTGGCCTTCACCATTGCTTACACTAAAAGAAAGGGCAGAAGCAGAAGCCAGAAGTCTGGGTACCTGACCTGGCTCTGTCTGAACCAGCTGTGTGACCTCAGGTAAGTCTTTTTACTCTGGTTTCCTGGACTGTAAAGCAAGGGGGTTAGACAAACTCCTGACAGGCTGACTCGCAGCTGTCTTGTTCTCTGTCTGCACTGTCACCCTCCACGGGGTCCGCTGCCTGGGCACCAAGGTTCACACGGCTCAGCTCCCTCTCATCCTAAGTAGCAGTTCTAAAGTCTCAAAGAGGGATGATAATGACCCCAAAGCCGTCAACACATAGAGGAATTCACTGGTAATGGTGGGAGAGCAGGCACAGAGCCACTCTGCTGAAAGAATCTTTGAGGACCACGGGCCCCAGCCATTGAGCCTTAAATCCTAACAATTGGGAAACAGCACACTCTCCCGTCTCACCAGCTGGGCCCGGGATTAGATACCCAGCCACTCGTGGCTAGAGAGAGAATGGTCATGCAGCCTGAAACGATCGGGGTAACTGGAGCCATGCGGAGTTCAGTTGGAGAGAGTCATTCAATCGCAGACATCGCCCCTCAAAATCCAAATCCCTTAGCGGGCAAATTATTTCAGCTGCCTGAGCTGCCGCGCTTTACGAAGCACTTGGTGCGCAGCCTCCTGCCCCATGGAAAGCACGATCCCCTCTCCCCAAGGACAGTGGTGACCCCTGCAGCACTTTTTCTCCCTGACCTGCGTGCTGGCCAATCATGCTCTTCTGAAACTAGATACTCTGAGGCCAGACCTGTGCATAGCAAAAGAGGCCGCCCCAGCTCACTAAGCCAATGAAAGGATAGCTTTACGCAGGGCACATAGTGTTCCCCTCAGCCCGTAATGCCTGCGTGTGTCTGGGGGCGCCACTGCTGCTGAACACCCAAGACAGACCCTAGACAGGCTGCCGAGCAGCCCACCCACTCCTGTCAGCCCTGAGCAGAGTCAGTCAGACAATGTCACGCAACACAGGCCTCCTCGTTCAGAGACCTCGGGCTTGGCCAGTTGCCGCAAGCCACTTAATACGTGACCTTGGACAAGTCTTTTAAATTCTGTGGGACCCATTGGCTTAAGGACTGTGCCAATGGGATCACACGTTACCTTACAGTCATGGCATTCCTCACTTTCACCATTTTCTCTCCAAAAGAATAAAGTTACAAAACAAGAGAAAACAAATGTCACCTACCTGCGACTGCCCCCACTCACTCATGGGGCAAGCATCCTTATCCTCATTTTACAGATGAGGAAAGGTTTGGGGGGACACAATTAAGTCCCCCCCCAGAAAATTCGTAGTTTGAAGCCCTAACCCCCAATGTGGCTGTATTCGGAGACAGGGTCTCCAGGAGGTAATTCAGGTTAAGCGAGGTCATGAGAATTAGGCCCTAATCCCATAAGATCAGTGGCCTTACAAGAAGAGGAAGAGAACACCCCCACCCATGGGAACAGAAGGGTAGGATCACCGAGTATTGAGGAGGGTCGGACCAGAGAGGCCCCGCTGCGCAAGGATCTTTGACACTACCACCCTTCTGGCTGAATCGCCTTCAATGGTCAAAGAGAGACTGCTGGGGACCCTGGCCTGGGCGCCAGATGTGGGGGGGCTCCGCCCGCAGAGCCCCATCCCTCCGTCACGGATGAAAGTAAAAACTACCAAGACATCTTGTGCTTGGGGAGGAAAGGGGTCAAACTCCCAGAGGAGAATGACCCAGAGCCCCTTCCTCACTAGGCTTTTATTGGGTTCCAATACACTGGAATACAAGTTTAACATGTCAAAGAAATCTGAGGGCTTAATCGGAGCCAGTGTTTGTCAGGAAGGGGGGTTGCCAGACTTTGGGAGACATGCTCATTTCCTCCTGGGACACTTGTCACCTCAGGAAGAGCACTCTTAGCAAAGCAGGTTTCACAGGACTTTAGGAATTCTTTCTTATGCCAATCACCCAAGGAGCCATCCTGGCCAGGACAGGGCTGCACCGCTCACCCCCACAGTTTCAGGCTTTAAGGCAATTAGGAAGCAGGAGACATCTCCCAGATGGAAATGAGGACTCGGGCTATGTCAGAATAGCCGGGGGGCGAGGGTCCATCACATCCTCTTTGCTGCAACCCCCCGAGTCCTTCCATGAGGCCTCCCAAGTGGTCGCGTCTGGCTTAGGTTGCCCCTCCCATAAGGGGTCTTACCCGTCATTGACTGCCAACCAAGCTATGAGGCCAGAGAGGCAGAAGCAGCACTCCTGCCAGGGAGATAAGCTTTGTCTCCTTAATAGGTCACATCCTTGTGACAGAACAGACCCAGATGAAGTGGGTCCCTTGGGCTCTTACACAGCCCACCATGGGGTGAGGGTTACAACTCCTGAAACAAGGCTGAACGGTCCGCAACATCTCCCCCATTTTTAGATTATTTAAATCAATTGTAATTGTTAGGCCTGTGAAACTTACTATCTGCTATTTTCAAATGTAATCACAAGAAAACAATTTCCACATATGTCATAAAGCACAAATAAGGATTAAAACAAGGAGGTACCCAAGGATTGCCATAACCCAAACTTGTAAATTCAATCCAATGAAAAATGTTGCAAATGCAAGGGAACAATAATAATAACAGGTCTTTAGTTCTTGGGAGAATTAGCACAGACTTCAGGAAGTTACTTTAAAGATATGCAGCAAGGGCAAGTCAGAAAACATTATTAGCATCAGTAAACAACCAGTGGTATTCAAAGTCCTGCAGCTGTTTAGCTGCAATTTAAAGTCCCTTTAAGAAAAAGTCCCTCTTAGGTGATGTTGAATATCCTCCAGGAATGCTGGCTGGAATTCCACTGGAGTGTGATGACACATAGCTTGGAGAAGTCTGGATCAGGAGGGTCCAATGGGTGGAGGTGGGTTGAGGCCAGGGAAGCCTTTTCTGTGATATGGCTTCATCTTCTTCGCCTGCAGTTCCAGAGATCTTTCTGCAGAGTAAATACAGACATACCCTCTTCCCCGAATTAATAATTCAACTGGGCCTTTCCATTTTCCTTCCCCTAAAGAGTCTTTATATAAGACCCAAAGGGAGTGGGAAGGCAGGCCTGTAATGCACAAGGTGCTTACTATGGGTAATTACAGATTATCCTTAAAATTCAAAAAATTTCTATAATATATTGCTAGCATGTTTACATTTCTGGAGGGTCTTTCCTGACTCCACCCTTTTTAATAATGTTTTAAAAGTTTAGAGAGCTCTTTCAACAATGGCTTGGCCCTTAGAGTTATAAGAAATACCTGTTTTATGTCGAATTCCCCTACTTTTCTAAGAAAACCTGAGTGGCACAATATATCCTGGGCTGTTATCAGTTTTATTTTGCTGAGGCCATCCTAAATGATTAAAGGCCTTAAGTCAATGAGCTCTGATATTGTTCCACTGACTCCCCAGAGAGGGGGAGATCGCATATGCAACACCTGAGTAAGTGCCTGCTTGGAAAAACAGGCCTCCTGCTGTTACTTTCTTTCCAAACCACACATGAATATGGCATCTATCTTTTTCCTTTATTCCTTCTTACTTTCCTACCCGTTCCTTTCCTTTCCTACCCTTTCCTTTCCTATCCTTTCCTTTCCTTTCCTTTCCCTTTCCTTTTTTAAATTCCTTCCTTACTTTTCTCCTACTCAATCCTGTATTTTCCTTCACTTTCTTAATTCCTTCCTTACTGACCATCTACAGCTTACTTGAACTTTCTGCAAGATACATAATCTACACACTTTTGCAAGGCTGAGAAATGCCCCCTATCCCAGGTATAGAAATGCAAACAAAAATAAAAAATCTCCTGTTTGAAATTAAGCATGCTGGCAGCTTCTTAAAAACTCAGAAGTTGCTGTTCCTATATCAGAGATGACCTGGCTGAAGATTCCTTCTCCAGACTGCTGCGCGCCCACCGGCCTTCCCAGGTGCTGCAAGGCACTACTAGGCCGAAAAACCGAGCCAGCCCCGGGGCGGGAGCCCGCGGTCCGAGACCCCACGGTCCAGAACCGTGCCTAGCGCCCGGCGCCAGCAACGCAGGGAGAGAGAGAAAAAGCTGGGGAGAAAAATAGACTCCAACCCAGCCGGGATCCGCGCCGCGTAGCACAGCGCAGGTCCCCGGCGCTCGGTCGCCGCGCGAACAGGCTTCCCAGGTGCGGCTGTGATGCCGGCCCTAATCTGGGCAAATCGCGGGAAGCTGCGGCCCACATCAAGAGTCGCCGGTCCGCGCTACGGGACGCGCAGCTTAGCTATGGGCCCGCGGGCTCAAGCTGCTAGCTACAGCCGAGGTGGGGGAAGGCCGTAGCTAGTAGCATCTTTCCTCCATACCTCCAAAATGTAAAGATCCCTTATGTGGGAGACAGCAGCCCTGTAACTGCTGAACCTAAAACATTGCTCTCTGTCTAAGAAGAGCTCGTTCCTTAATGAACAAAAGGATTTCTTTCTAAAATTCCTCCTGCCGTGATGCGGCGCTTACAAAACCAGTTTCAGTACCCCTCCCCCGGCCCGACACTGGGGCTCTCTCGGCCTGCAGGCGCCGGGGAGGGGGTGGAGCAATGAGTGCAGTGAAGCCCTGCTTCACACCCAAACAAAAGAATTATTTCCTTAACTTCCTTAGTTCAGGGGAGAGAAATGAGAAGAAAACCACTCAAGAGGTGGCAAGAGTACCTTTCCTCTGATCTGTAACACGTCTGGGGGCCTTACCGAAAGGTGCCCCTGGATCCCTATGGGGATGAAGCGCTGATTTCCATACCACTTAGACGTGCTGTCCGATGACGATGGCTCGTAGCCTCTGGTCCAGCAGGTTTCAGGTCCCTGTTCGGGCGCCAGATGCTGGGGACCCTGGCCTGGGCGCCAGATGTGGGGGGGCTCCGCCCGCAGAGCCCCATCCCTCCGTCACGGATGAAAGTAAAAACTACCAAGACATCTTGTGCTTGGGGAGGAAAGGGGTCAAACTCTCAGAGGAGAACGACCCAGAGCCCCTTCCTCACTAGGCTTTTATTGGGTTCCAATACACCGGAATACAAGTTTAACATGTCAAAGAAATCTGAGGGCTTAATCGGAGCCAGTGTTTGTCAGGAAGGGGGGTTGCCAGACTTTGGGAGACATGCTCATTTCCTCCTGGGACACTTGTCACCTCAGGAAGAGCACTCTTAGCAAAGCAGGTTTCACAGGACTTTAGGAATTCTTTCTTATGCCAATCACCCAAGGAGCCATCCTGGCCAGGACAGGGCTGCACCGCTCACCCCCACAGTTTCAGGCTTTAAGGCAATTAGGAAGCAGGAGACATCTCCCAGATGGAAATGAGGACTCGGGCTATGTCAGAATAGCCGGGGGGCGAGGGTCCATCACATCCTCTTTGCTGCAACCCCCCGAGTCCTTCCATGAGGCCTCCCAAGTGGTCGCGTCTGGCTTAGGTTGCCCCTCCCATAAGGGGTCTTACCCGTCATTGACTGCCAACCAAGCTATGAGGCCAGAGAGGCAGAAGCAGCACTCCTGCCAGGGAGATAAGCTTTGTCTCCTTAATAGGTCACATCCTTGTGACAGAACAGACCCAGATGAAGTGGGTCCCTTGGGCTCTTACACAGCCCACCATGGGGTGAGGGTTACAACTCCTGAAACAAGGCTGAACGGTCCGCAACAAGAGACGGCGTAGAATGGCCAGTTTTTGAACGCGTCCCTCCCTGGGCAGGGCAGCCAGCCATTCCCCATCGGAAAACGGGGTGGCAGCGGAGGCTCAGAGATTCTGCAAAAAGTCTCCAGGCAGCAAGAGAACCACCACCCGACCTCCAGGGGAGAGGGCAACTTGGAAAGCCCAGGCGCAAGCAGCCTGCTCCAGGCTCTTTCAGTCATCGCCCAGGAAAGGGAGCGCATTTGACACTGACACCCCATACGCACCTCCCCAAATCGAAGCTGTCTTCAACTGCAAGATACCATGACTTTCCCACCGAGACAGAAAAAAAAAAAAAATGCTGCCTGTAGTAATATTCATCATGATTTCAGAGATTTATAATAAAATAATGGGAAAACGTACATCTTAGATGGGAAGGATATGTCTTGAATGGAATACGGAGAAAATTCCAAGCAATAATACTAACTTATGTGTAATCCACTTTGATATTTACTACTCTGTTCTATTCTATTTAATATCACTTCTCCCTCAAACACTGGTAATGACCCATTAAATTTATTTCGAATCCTTTAATTTAACTGCAACCTATAATATGAAAAGCACTGGATTAGAATTAAGATACAGGACTCCTGGATAATTTTCATGAGAATCACCAGGAGTTTAAATAAACCCACTGGTAGGACAACAGAGTCCAAGTGGTAACTGCTATACAGCAGCGGTCCCCAACCTTTCTGGCACCAGGGACTGGTTTCATGGACAATTTTCCCACGGATTGGGGGTGGAGAGGGTGGGTTGGGGATGCGGGGACGGGAGGTAGAGCTCAGGCAGTAACGGCAGTGAGCGAGCCCCTCCCCTGCTCACCGGAGGGGAGCTGTGTGGCCCAGCCCCTAACAGGACACGGAACAGCACCAGTCTGCGGCCCAGGAGTTTGGGGCCCCTGCTGGACAGTGTATCAGTACATGTCTCTGGGCTGAACTGCCTAGAAACTGGAGGGAGACCAGCATGTAGACATTGTTACGGGAATAATTCGAGACACTAATGCTGTGGATGCTCATTGCTGCAATCTAGCCACAAGACCTGTCAGCCAGGGCATTTCGGAGCGCTGATTCCTGCATGCCTCCTGCATGTTGCAAGGTGTGTGTCCAAAATTAGAGCGACTGGAAGCACCTGAGAAGTGTAATAACTCTGTTCTGTAACACCCCTGCCTGCAGTGTTAGGCTACTATTTATACATCTAGGTTAAGAGGAAAATACCCAAACTTCTATCTTACAGGTCTCTACAAATCCAAGTATAATGGCTCACCAGAATGCTACTTTGGTGCCACAGTTTTCCTCTTATCCTGGAGTCAAACCCATTCCTTTCCCATGAGAAATCAGGGGAAGGGTTGTTCAGCTGCTCACTCCTTTAACTCTCCGCTATGCACTGAGCATCCTGGGGGAGAGGTGCACAGGGCCCCGGATCACTGAGTGACTTTCTGTAGGAATTATAACCAAGTTGAATGCCCCATCAAGAGAGGTAGAGCATGGGAAAGACTAGCGAGTTCCTTTATTTTGTGCTTCACATGAAATGAGGACTAGTCGATAATTATCCAGAACACAGACACGGAAAACTTTCGCCTTTCTAAAGGATTTCCAGGAGTAGGCTCTCCCTAGTAGCTCTATACATACAGAAACAAACATAAATGGAATTATTGTGAGCTAAAAAAAGTTTACTTCTTAGTTTTTCAATTTAGTGTGGGTCTTTGAAAATACTGCCTTGGAGAGGAACATTTCCATTTAGGACAAGAGTATCTAGGAGGTCAAAGAACAAGCCAAGCGCAATCCAAGAAACTCAGACCAAAGTGTTAATAAAACCTGGGGCTTCATGCACAGATAATGAGAGCTTTCACTGATCTCCAAAACTTTCTTTCCTTTCGCTGGCAGATCAGGCCTCCTGCTACTCCCTGCCAGAGCTGAGACTTTGGACTGTCTGGAACCACAGTAACACGTGGTCGGGGCTACTGTACAGGCTGTCGCTGCACAACAGCAGCCAGGCGAGGGGATGCCTAGGGGTTGCGATTCAGCTCACACTCCTCTTGCCCAATGCACATCCTGGAGCCAGCTGCTTCTGCCTGGAGGGAGAGGTCCCTTTTGGAGTTTGCAATAAGGCACCACATGGGTTAGTGGAAGGCCTGTCAATAGGGAGGGAAGCAGTGAGTTATCAGTTCTATCATACTTCAGACAATTTGCAAATAACTCACAATTCTTCCCAATTATCAGCCAGCTCTATGGAATAAATTGGTTTAATCCAGAAATCTGAGCCTTAGTCCAAAACTACATGTACTTATGATATATTTGAAATGTCATTGTAAAGCTCTCTTAGAGCCTATTTATTAGAATTTGGTTCGAAACTCGGCACGCAGTGTGCGGAGAGGAGCTGGGGAAGAAGGGAACAGATGGAGGAGAGGTGGCATCAGACAGAGCCCCTGTGAAACAATCTTTCTCTCAAACTGGAGTTGTGGTTATTGGAACAGACTACACTTTGGTATGTCCTCCATAACCCCATACCCTGACCTCAGAGTTTAGCTGAAACAGACATCTCTTCCACGCGGAAAACCTACCGGTCCCCAACCCAACCCCAGCAGACTAGTTCCTTTCATTGTTGATTAACGGCTCCGTGCATGAGCACAAGAGCCAGGTAACAGAATTTGGGACTTGGTGTTGTAGGCATGACAGCAAATCCAGGCCATCTACCGAAAAGTTTTCATCAAATGAAAACTATGCGTTGCAACTTCTCGCTACAGCCCCAGCCGCGCTTCTGGTATGGTCCCCCATTGCTTTTTCACAGGCTCTCAGAGACCGGTCCTGCTAGCACACCTGCTGCTACACAGCAACACGGCCTGGCCCTGGCTCACGCTCCTTTCCAGTGGAATACCCGCCCCCTAATCACCTTTCAACACTCTGCTAATAAGCCTCCTCTCCCTCCTCCCTGAAACCTCCCCTCCCTCCCACAACGGGACGCTAACTCTCAGTCCTTCCAATTTCAGAGCATATGTAGCTCGGTCCACCTCAAGGCCTTCGTGCGGGTTTTCCAGTCTCACCGCCACCCACATCCCCACGGCTGACTCCTCTTCATTCTCCAAGTCCCCACGCGGAGATTTCCCTTGAGGGACCACTCTACAGCTTTTCTCCCCCCCACCCCCAACCAGCCGCGCTATTTCCTTCATGATTTCTATCACAACTTGTAAAAATGTATTTCTTTGTTCACTGTCACTTGCTGGTCACACCGACTAGATTTCGATCTCCAGTGAGGACAAGCACCTTACCCGCTTTCCTTCCTTAGCATACTGGCTGGTGCAGAGGAGGTGAGCACGCAATAAAAATTTGTTGAATGTATAAACAAACAGATGAGAAAATCTCATAGCATTTAGTTTTTAGCTCTCTAATGTAGGGCGACCACACAGTTCATTATCCAAACCCAGACACTTCTGAGGGTGAAAGGGGACGCTAATTATTAACTACGTTGAGAGAAAACAGGCATAAACCAGGGTATGTGGTCACCATACCCCGCATCTCCTAAATGTCCCATCTTTACCAACTAAATTCTCGAGCTCCATAAAATCTTTTAAGAGGCCACTTGCTAAACCATTCTTCTTTTGTGACTTCCAGAATCTTTCTGATCAGGATCAGATCTTTGACTTGATGTCTCCATAGAACACTTTCATCTACGTCCCTAATGTCAGCTCCAGTAAGGCTGAGCATTTTTCCTTCAGCATGGCCTTGAGCACGTCTTCATTGATAACGCTGCTCTTGCGCAAGGAGCCCAAGGGAAACGTTGCTTCATTTCAAGGGCAGCGAGAGCCATCTTGGATATCCAATCCAAGTTTATTTCAGGACAGGCAGCCTCGGTGTCACATTCAATGGGCCAAGCAGTTGATACCTCTGCCGTGGCTCCGCTCCAGCCCTGTAGAAAAGGAAGGAGCAGGGCAGGCAGGCAGACCAGTGCTGAACGAAGAGCCTTCACACTCAAACCCTTCTCGACTGTAACTGGCTATGGCCATGAGGCTCTCAAAGAGGAGGATGGAAGAGAGAAAATCATGAGGGTCAGAGAAAAATACTCCTGGTTTTGGGAGTTGGGTCCGCTCCTTTTCAGCTGTATGGCTGAAAAAGTTGTATGTTGAGTCTTACTCACCTATCGGTAGAATAGGTAACATCCTACTTAACCCTGGTACAAATGAGATGATCAATAAAACACCTAGCATGATACTTCACACACAATAAGTACTCAATAAATCCTGCTATAAAAATAAAAATCATTATTATTTAATAAATGATGCCACCACTATAAAACTGGAATTTTACCATAATACAGTTGTCAAGAAATCTAGAGCCTTGTATTCAAATTCTACCACCACCACTTCACACCTGTGTGGCCTTGGGGAAAATGTTTAACTTTTATAGACCTGAAAATCCTCATCTGTTAATTGAAGATAATTATACCTACTTCATAAGATTGTTCTAAAGATTAAATGAGATCATGCATATAAAATGTTTGGCACAAGCACATAGTGTTGCGTAATAATGTTTTTTGGAGTAGAACTTGCTCGAAGTACAGATACTAAAATGGAAACAAACAGTGAGGACCAGAATCTCTTTGAGAGCCTGCTGACCAGCCACAAGAGGGGCAGCACTTGTCCTGGTCTGCTGTGGTATCTGGTCCTGGGACAGGTGGGGTAGGGGGCGGACGGAAAGGAGGAACGTGAGATACAAACTGTCCCCTGAGAAGCCCAATCAGAACACAGAACGTAATCAGCAGGCTCCCTAAATGCTTCCAGCTGAAGGAGGGAAGAGGCTGGAGTACGGAAAAGGAGCTCCCATCCAGTAGATTTAATGGCCTCTGTATTCCATTTGACCTTGCCATTAAAATAACAAAAAAAATGGCATTCTTTTAGATATCACCAAAGTGGTTTTTTTAAAACAGTCACTTTTTAATGTTGACCATATTGTAAAATTCATTTTGGTCTAAAACTCCTCAGAGTTCCCTCCGGTGACCCCCACCAGCTGTTGGATGTTTTCCTGGCCTTCCGTCGCTGAATTCACGTTAGGTGAACCTAGGAATGTGTTTGCCTCAGTAAAGCTGTGATTGTTAAAAGAACACTGCTAATTACCTTCTTGGACATCTGACGTACTCCAGTCCATGGAGTTTAAGACAGGGAAAAATTCTTTTGAAAATTCAAATTTTAGTGATTCCTCAGTTTGCAGAAATTGCCTCAGGGCACAAACCCCGTTCTCCTCCCCTCTGCAGAGGACAACTGCAATGTGCAAATGCTGTATAACAAACACTGTAGAATAAAGTGTTAGAACTCCGAAAGTTGTTGCACGTTGCAGCATTTGATGAAACAGGACAAATTTTCACACACAGATGCAGAAACACATACACACAATAATATCAATTTAAGTTTAGGTTAAACTTAAACTAAGTTTAGGTGTAAAAGATATAAAAATTTTCATTTTGGGGGGAAGTGCTCTCAGTTAGGTGGAGCAGAGACCCTCTGTGTGCTTTGAAGTTAAGAAACTAATTGATGAATGAAGGGCTTTTCAAAATCAAACATCTCCAATCTCTACAGAAACAGAGAAGACCACATTTTGGTGTTAAACAATCTGAAAGAGTCCCTTGAATCCAAACGAACATCATTAAATGGAAAAAGAATAACTTGTATCATACCCATTGTGTCTGCCAATCTGGTAGCTATTTTATGTGCCCAGACACACCATTTAAGGACCTGTTTTGCAAATCCTAAATGAAAAAAAATTGCCACACTTTAATTTAAATTTACAATATTTAGAAGTGATCTGATTTCTTTAAAATTTTTTTTCTTTACAATGAAATATTTTAATCCCTGAGGCCTGCATTTCCCAATTTGCAAATCAATAATCTGAGACCAAGAAGACACACCTGTATAGGGTGGCCAGATTTAGCAAATAAAAACACACATGCGAACATTGTATGGGAAATATGCAGGCTAAAAAATTATTCATTATTTATCTAAAACTCAAATTTAACTAGACATCTTATATCTTATCTGATTCCTCTACCCACAGGTCACCGAGCTAATGAATGAAAGAGCCCAGCACTAGAACTGGGTGCCCTTTCTAATGTGAAGGTATTCACACAAAAAATTATCCCTTGAAAGCTAGATGCTCTGGAAAACCAGAAGCTATGTAAGGTGGCCCTGCCCTCAAGAAGTCTAGAGTCTACTGGAAAATTCTAGTAAACCTGTAAGAGAGGAGGAAGTGTTAGGGTAGCTATGTCAGCAAACTGCTACTTAAGAAAATAATTCTCAACCCTGGCCGCATGTTAAAATCAGCCAGGGGAGCTTTAAAAAAAAAATTCAGTGCCCTGAGATTCTGATTTAATTGGTCTGGAATGGGGTCACAGAAATTGGTCTTTCCCCCCAAGAAATATTCCCAAATAATTCTAATATGCAGCCTGGTTTGTATGATAACCACTGGCCTAAGACTTGGAAGTCTCCCCTCAAGAAACCTTGACTTAGACTGTACAGACCTGTGCTGAAGTTTGCAGGGCGAGGGGGGCAGTAAGGGTGCACCCCAGAGCCCCATGCTTTCTGTGCCACGGAAGTGTTCAAAACGGCCATTTGGACTTGGCAATTGGATTTGTTGAAAGGAAAGCATTTTGCTGGAATTTGTCATTCTGACCTAGGTATTCAGTCATTTCTTAGTCTATGTATTTTGCAGTCTGTGTCCTGAAAACTCCATTCTAAGTACACAGTCATAATATATCTCTTGAAAGCAGAATATACAGAGGTAGCCCCATCTAATCAATCCTACAGTCTGCTCAACATACCACAGGTACCTGGGGTCAGACACGGAGCCTCTGGTCCAGGATAGACCTCATAGGCTTGGTGTACTCATAGTTTGTCTATCTCCCCTCTCGCCCCCACTGAAATCCACTAAATGAAAGCCCCATTCAGTTTTATGACTTCCCATGAAGAAATAAAGAAAGTAGCACTCTGGGTGTTTTCATTATTGTCATTATAGTTACTGCCCTGGTTAGAAAAGGGTCAGAAGCCACAACCGTATCTTCCTCTGCTCAGCTGTTATTATTCCCAAAAGAGGTGGCAGCAGATGTACAAAAGCAGGGCTTCTCAAGACAGTCTAACAAGGCAAGAGCAAGGAGCTGAGACACCTCCGTCCTGGACCCTCAGCGTCTCATCCCTGACACCAATGATGAAGAAGGCAAGTTTACTGCCTCAGTTGTAGTTACTGCCGCAACTTTTCTCAAACTATGCCATCTCCCAACACCAGCTTAACTTAACATTTTAAAATCATTTTGACTGTCTCGTGCCATCCAAAGCCCAAAGGAAAAGTATCTAAGCCCCAAGTCTGAGGCCACGTGTGGCTGCGGGTCAAGTCATTTTCTAGAGGGTCACCACTGTGTGATTCGTGTTTCGACCATTTTACATAGTTGCTAACCCTCCCATTCCAGAATCCATCCGGGACTAATTCAGCCTACGACAGTAAACACTCTTGGGATAGTTGGCCAGGACTGGTTTTCTTAGCTTAACGTTTAAGAGATGCCGTTTCTCCAAAAGTGTTATGTTGAAAAATCTGGTACAAATAAAGAGCATGCTAGAGACAAATCAGGCCAACTGTCTCTATCCAGAAAAAATGAGAGGGCACATTTTTCAATACATAAAAGGGCTAAATGAGTTAGTATTCAATAAAACTAGCACCTGGAAACCTTAGCATCAACACAAATAAAAAATATTCCAAATGAGACTGATTCATGGTAAATAGTTCCTCTCTCAGTGACCAATGGGCCATGTTAAAACCAGTCCCAACTCCTTTTGGTAGTCTTGTTCTGTTACCTACGTGAAAGGCAATGTCAGAATTCTGATCAGTGATGCAATATTGCTCATTTTCATTGGGTAATTTTCCCCATTAGTCAGAGACTGGCCTTGCCAATTTGGAGGCCTCATATGCTTTGTGGGCTGCTATTGGGAACTAGCAGTCAAACTCCAGCACTAATGGAAATGTGTTCTACAGGCCAAATTCCACCCTTGGCTTTCATGCAGACAGTTCCTAAGCAGGCAAGGGAGCCTCCCTCATCTGCATCGCAGTTCTAAGATCTCCAGTCTTTCTTTGTGACCGCCTCATTCTCATGTCATCAGCAAACCCCCACTGACAGCCCCTCTCTGTTTTCCCTTGGAAGACGCCAAAAATCTATCTAAATTCTTAGTTGAATTGGGAAGGAGCAGACTCACTTATTATACCTTCAAGGCCTAGAATGTGGTCTTATAAGCAAATAAGCCAATTATACATGGGAGGTGTTCTATGCCCTCCTCTGCTGTAAATCTAACTCACTCAGCCAAAAATAGACATTCAGGAATAAACAGACTACCTCTCTCCAATGTCTTTTCAAGTGACAGTTCAAGTGGTGTGAAAGTTACGTTCATGTAGAAAAAGATGTAGATTAGTATGCCAAACACAACCCAAACAGGGCCAACACCACTGGGGCCGTCTAGAATTAGAATGCAGTTCCCCTGCTTCAGATCGGAAGAACCCCAAAAGGAAGCCCAGTCACGTGGTCTGTACAAGTGCCTACAAAATCTGTAAGACCACAGACAGATACACATCCAGGTGAACCAACTCTAACTCACACGGAACAATGCAAACCCCCTTTCCTCCTCTGCCCCATGCAAAAGTGATTCTGTTCTGTTTACAATGATTGCTTACTTTCCAACATAACCCTAATCGTATTTTGTAAATCCGATTCCTGACACACCTCAAACCATCTGTCTAGTCTTTCTTGGGTTAGCTTGGGGCTGTTTGGCAAATGTGTGTCATTCATTACCTGTAAATGGAATAATTTTCAGCAGAGTAAATGCACCTTGTAACGGCATGTTGCCATGGCCGCTAGGTGTTCCTAAATAATCTCTTCTGGTTCTTCTTCTAAACCCAATATGCCCTTAGTAATATTTATTATGCGTAAAATAAAGAACAAGGGACAAAAATGCATAAATGCAACTGCTTGAGCTTAAGATTCAAAGTAAGTTTGTACAGGTTCTCGAACGCAAGGAATGGGTCGAAATCTTACTAATAAAATTGTATGTGTTAATTTGAGAAAAAAGGTAGCCTGTATTTCAGATTCAGACTTGCAAAGAGATTTGGAAATAAATGTGATAAAATCTGAGTGGTAGAATTTCTGCCGTTTCTTGTCCTCATGGAGCTGGGCCAGGGTTCTCACCCAGTCTCTAAAGTCCATCTCTCCTTAATCATTGGCCATTTTCCCCTTGTTTCGAACTACAAGTTGCTGGAGAGACCTTGGAACCCTAAACTGGAGAAGGGTATGTGATCCGACTATTCAAAGGGCACAGACACAAACGAACAAATATGAGAAAAGACAGCTCACCTAATTAGTAATCAAGGGAATATGGAATAAAATAATGGTGAGGTCACTGTTGGCCCCACAGAACGGCAAAGATGAAAACCAGTGACAACTGTCAGTCAAGCTGTGGGAAATGGGCACTCTTAGGCACTGCTGGAGAGGAGGGAGCTTGTACAACTCTCCTGGAGGCATGCTGGCAGTATCTAGTGAAATTTTTCTGGCATGTACCTTTTTAAACCTTTTGCTTCACTTCTGTGCCTCTACTCTAGAGAAACACTGGCATGTGTACACACATGCAAAAGATGTAATACAAAAACATTCATAACAGCGTTGTTTATAAGATCCAAAAATTGGAAATAGCCTACCAATAGGGAAATGGCTAAACTATATAGCTGGCCTGCCTGGTGGAATATTTTGCTGGCATTAAAATAAATGAGGCAACTCAACAACATCTGACATGAAAAGATTGTAAGATATATTGAAAATTAAGACAATAATTTGCAGACCGTTAATATGTTCCAATTTACAAAAAAAGTTGCAATTTTTAGGTTTAAAACAAAATGTTAAAGTGAGACTGTTTTTTAGCTTTGTCTAAGGCCCCAAGAGACTCGGGACAAAGCAACAGGTGATTAGTGCTCTCTTGATTCAGAATGAGCTGTTCAGCCACCTAGACAGGACTTACAGAGAGGCCTCCACTGCAACCATTAGCCCATCACCCCCCTCCCGGGTACCACAGGACAGAAACTGACAAGCTGAGCAAGAATGCCTTTGGAATGATTTGCTGGAATGTGGTGATGTTGCCACCATAACCTTGACCTAAACAGGAGTTTCAAGATTTCTCACAACACCGGAGTCTATAGGGCTCAGACAGATCCATGACCAAAGCTTGTTTACTGGCAAGAGGCTGGGTCCAGTGGCACAGGGAAGCCCGGTGCTAGACGTATTGCACTGCAGTAGAAGGTACTCCTCCTGAGAGCAGCAGCAGATTGCATCCGTGTTCCCTTTGGACCCCATGCAAGGGAGCCCCACCTGTAGAGACACTGTCAGTGCTCCCCACTTAGATCGGCTTCATCCCTTGATCGTACTCACACACCTGCCCCAGGGCGAGCTTTCATCCTCCACGGCAGCACCTGCATCTTTTGCCAGAGGATACCCTTGAGCTGGCAGAACCCCGTGTGCCCAGAGAACCAGAGAGCCTGGGCACCGTGCAAGGACTGGAAGAATTGTTATTATACCTGAGTGCCCAAGAAACTTAGAACTCACCTGCATATCACGTTTACAGAGAGAGCAGGGGGAAACTGTTTTATTCCTACGCCACACAGAGTCCTAGTCTTTCAATATAACATGGACCATTACACACCTGTAACAGAAAAATAAGTCTAGAAGTTTACGCACAAAACCAGTTGTGATCTCTGGAGAGCAGAGTGTGGCTAGGGGATGAACAGAAAGAACTCATGCATTTCATTCTATGCACCAGTCTATATACCAGTTTGATTTAAAAAACAATCGTATATGCTCATCTTTTTGGTAACAAAAACTTAAGATATATGTACACACACATACATTCATTGCATAAAAATTCAGAGAAGACAAACAGTCTAACAAACCATAACCATAACCCTGCTCCTCTCAGATTCCACCTCTGTTAGTGTTTGGCGGGGGTTTCACCCCGCCCCCCCCCCCTTTTTTTTTTTTTTTTTTTGCTTTGAGTAGGCAAGTTTGCTTTGGGTAGGCAGGCTCTTACTGGGCTCCGCCTACCTAATTAAGTGAGGAAGAGCTGCAAGGACTGTTTACCACCTTCATGCCCTGTGTTTGTTCCGTGGCTATTTTGGCTGCATGAAAATTTGGGTACAGCTGCAAAGAAAACTGATGTGACGCTTGTGGGTCTTCCTTCCTTAGATTAAAGACACTCACAGTCAAGGGGAGATAAATTATCAGCGCGACATCTCATGTGCTGCCTCTAGACAGTAGCACGGTGGAAAACCGGACGGCTGGAACTTCCTGCTCCTCGGATAAGACCAGAAATACACTTTCCTCGTCTGGAAATGAGCACTCGGATCAAACCTGCCAAGGCCTCCGAGCCTCAAACACTGCATGCAAATTGACCGGGAGACTTTATTCCTTTGAGACTCAAACAAAAGCCTAGCCTGCTGCAAACTCATCTCCTAATATGCATACACACACAAGTGGAGACCTGCAGCAAATGACATGGCTGCTCTGTGTGGGTTTCCGGTCTCCCTGTTTCCGCTGGGAGAAATTGAAAATTCAATTTCTAAACCTTGAGGCAGCAAGAACAATGAACAATTGTTAGCCCAGAAACAGCAGATGAGGCAGGCCTGCTGCTCCACAGTGGAAAGTAAACAAACAGCATGTCTTGAGGTTGTGGTTACCCCACCGTCCCCGCGGGTGAAATGATACGGTAGAGAGTGGGACCGGGGTCCCACTCATTAGGTCCCACTCGTTAGAACCCTCCGAGTGACGCCAAGGGGAGCATCCAACCGCCTTCTGTTTTCCCTCTTGTTGAGTATAGCTTTGGATAATTATATGTAATTTCTCATATCTGACTACGTGAATGAAACTTCTTACCAATTTCCACCCAAAACTCTCTACCAAATCAATGAAGGGAAGGTCAACGAAAATTGGCACTGTGCAAATATGCAGTAAAGGTCTTCATTTTTTAATTTTAAGTAGCAAACCGAAAGTCTTCAAGAAGCGACAATCTCATGATCCAGCAAAATAAGCAAGAGAACACACAAACATTCTCTTGGTTTGGAATACAAAAACTTTTTTTCAAGAGTAAATTGAACTAGCAAACAAAACAGAAACAGACTCATAGACAGAGAACAGGCTGACAGCTGTCAGAGTGAGGGGCTGCGGTGGGTCTGGGTAAAAAGGGTGACAGGATTAAGCAAAAACAAAAACCAAAAAACCTCACCGACACAGACAACAAACAGTATGGTGATGACCAGAGGTAGGGGGGTGGTGGGAGATGGAAGAGGGTAAAGGAGGGATAAACGGAGGCGGAAGGAGACTTGACTTGGGGAGGTGAAGCATACAGGTGATGTGTTGTAAATTTAGACCTGAAACCTGTATGATTTTATTATGCAGTGTCACTCCAATAAATCCAATAAAAAAGGGAAAAAATTAAAAGAGTAAATTAAATTGAGCTGAAATTTCGAAAGCAGGAATGTCGAAGTGTATCTTTTACCAAACGTGTTGGAAGCCAGTCATGCCCTGAGAATAAACCCAAACTTAAACTGGTGCTAAAGTCCAGTTCCCTTCTAGCATTTTTTTAAAAAGAAGAAAGAAAAATAAACTTTCTAGACTTTAAAAAATGTAGCTTTTAAAACAGGATTCCTAGGGCTACTTGGATGTTGGCTGGTGCTTATAAAACAATACTAACAAGTTGACTGTAAATGAATCAAAACCAGACAGATTCCATTTCCCTTCGAGAAAATGGGTGTTTGGGAAAAATATATAAACAAATAAAAGCTTCCCCAAACATCAGTGTTCTAAATAAAAACTGGAAAAGTGTCTACAGAGCTTCAACCGCGGCTGGGTTTCAAAGAGGTGGAGGGGGGGGGGGGGTTGGCGGGGGCGGTATGAGCGGCACCCGGAGCGCCCTCCGAGCCAGGCACTGAGCTTAAGGGACTCGGTTCCACCTGCACAGTCTCCTGCACAACAGGTGGGGGGTCTTCTCCCACTTTGCTCGTGACAAAATGAAACTCGAGGAGCCTGAGGCACCTTCTCTCTAGGTCATGCAACCAGGAAGTGACCGTGCAAGACAACCGCTCCTGCTACCTGAGGACCATTGATTCGTTTAGTGGGTGTGACTTGGTATTTTAATAAGGCAATTCTGAAGCACACTGCTAGTGCGAGGCTACATCGTATCCAACCACACCTGTGCTAGCTTAGACTGGGGGCCATGGAAGACCTACAGATGGGGAAGGGGACAGTCTTGTCTTGATTTTCTAACTCAGGGTCACTTTGAATTCATGTCATAGCTCCAACTTACTCAATTCGGTGGCAGGTCTATACTAATTGCTTTGGCTACATTAATTCATTTCATCATCAAAATGACCCTAGGAGTTTTGTAGCATTTTTATCCCTATTTTATACCTAAGAAAACTGAGGCAGAGAAAGGCTAAGGAAGAGTCAGCCATGGAGGGTTCAAACCCAGCCCATCTGACCCCCCCCCAACCTGGGGCCAGAGCAGGTAGGTGCCCCTCGTCTCTTCTCCAGGCTGAAAGGGCACCATGGTCCATGTATCGCAGAACCGAGACCGGGACGACCATGACCCTAGAAATTAAGCAGTGCTGGCCTCCTCCCTCGAGCACTCAGGGCCGCTGTGACCGCACACCACGGACTGGGTGGCCCATAAACAACAGGCACGTCCTTCCCACAGCTCTGGAGGCGGGAAGTCTGAGATGAAGGCTTTTGGCGAGGGCTGTCTTTCTGGTGTAGCCAGTACCCTCTCACCGTGTCCTGGCATGGGGGAGGAGCTAAGGGTCCCTGGGGAGCCTCTTTCATAGGAGCGCTAATCCCATTCAGGAGGGCTCTGCCCTCAGTGACTTAAAGCTGCACCTACTAGTACCAGCACTTGGGAGGTTAGGATTTCCACATGAATTTGGGGGAGACACAGTTACGCTGTGGCACTTGTCAAGGTATGTGACTATTTGAACTTGACAGCATCTTCCCACACACCCATTTATTCATCGAACAGTAAGAAGTGCCTGTGATATGTAGATATATCTAAACGGGATTATAAAGAGATCAAAGATGTGCAGGTCCTTTTTCTCAGAAAATGTAAAACAGAGTAGCCTTGAATTGTTCCCTTCCCAAATGTACTTGGTTCTAGGTTTTTCCCTGGCCTGATTTCTATTATTCTTTATCTTTTCAATTCGCTTATTATTATAACAATTTCTTTCCTCTGGACACATCCAAATTAATGGTTTAGATCAGTTTGTCCCCAAGGCTAGTGAACCTCATTCAGAGTCAGATGTATGGAGAGACAACTTGAAACCAAGGACCTCTTTGCATCTGCAGAATGCAGAAGTTGAAAGAACCCGGGGATGGAGCCCAAATGCTGTGACAGACAACCCCAAGGTGCCTTCTGTTCTCACAGAGCCTGGCATGGACGTTCCTGGGTGGGCCGCTCTCCTCCCAGGGCTGACACACGGGGCCCAGGCTACTTCCACGCTGTGCCCCCCTCCCCCCATCTCAACCAAGGGTTTCAAGACACTCAGGCTTGTCCAGCAAGCAGACAGAGGGAAGAGAGAAACTTCAGAGGAGGTGTGCTCACTTTTACCTGCCTCCTCCCATTCTGATGGCAAGGGTTAGTCGCATGGCACTAGTAGGGCCATGCGACTAACCAAGGTCACCAAGAAAAATAAGCAGGTTTACCCATCTCTCCCACAGACTCCCAACGCCACCACCACCACGCAGGCGAGGGACCTGGGCCTCAGAGCAGCGAAGCAAGCTGTCCGCCGTCACACGGGAGCGGGCTCTGTCTTCCCAGGCAGTGCTCTTTGCCCCAGACACTGACGCTTTCTAAAGTTACTCGCCGTTTTTATTTCCTATCTCACGCATACTACAGAAAATGTGGAGAATGCAGCACAACTTCAGAAAATAAGAATTACTTACATGTTGATGCCTATCTGCTAGCTTCTTCCATACATGAGTATCTAGTATATGAGTATATATCCATTTTTAGTTATGAAGTGTTCCGAACATACGGAAAGTAATTTATACACCACCCTGGATACCACTGAGCGTACACCACTCAGTTTAACAAATGCTAGCATTCTGCCACCTTCGCTTCAGTTCCCTTTCCTTTAAAAATAAAATGGGTCCAGCTAAAATCAACCCCATCCAATTCATTCTCCTACAGAAAAGGAACTAGGAAGTGCCAACCCAAAGCTGGTGTATACAGATTCTGTGCACGCTTTTATACTGGTACTGTCTTGTTGTTGTGATGGTACACACCCATAACAACACGTTACTTTGATACATTTTAATTTTGGCATGTTGCTTTTTTTGGTCAACAGCATGTTTTGAGACTATTCCATGCTGCCGCATGAAGACCGCTTCCAGTCAGCTGAACTGAATGTGGATTCCACTGTACGACCAAGTCAGAGTTCGTTCACGCCTCCCGATGCAGTTAGACGGCCTCCGCGTTTTTCCCTTCGTAAGTGATAAGAAACCAAACTGGCGTCAAATTATACGTACGAATTTGTTGTCTACTTTCCTCCTTAACATGACCTAGCGTTCAGATACACTCATACGCTTTGAGAATGTTACTTTTAACCGTTGCATGGTGTTCTCTCACATGAACACCCCAGAATTTATTTACCATGCCCTCTGGCAGCACATTCGGGTCCTTGCCAGTGATGTGCTATGGAAATGCTGCTCCCACGAACATCCTTGTACGTGCACTCCGGTGAGATGACGAGCAGAAAAGACCAAGAAGTGCCTCTGCAGTGGTCGAGCAGTCCTGCCCTGGTCCCAGACTCCCGGCGTTCAATTCCCAGCGACTCCACTTCCTAACCATGGGATGTTGGGTAAATTACCCAACTTCTCTCTGTGTTTCCATAAAATGAGATTAATACTTAACTGAACTGCACAGTAAGTGGGTCTATAAGCTTTGTGACTCACCGTTTTTCTTTTAATTCCCTTGGAGGCAAACTGGAGGCAAATAAGGGTGATTCTGCATCTGCAGGTCAAGCTTGCTTGCAGAAAGCAAAGCACCACTCAGAGGAGAGAAGTCTTGTGAGAATCAAATCACTGACTCCAGAATGTGCCTGGCACACAGTAGGCATTCAGCAAGTGCTAGGCTGAAAACATTTCTTTTGGGTGACTGCACATTCATACCCACGCGTGCACAGGCGTGTGCGTGCACACACACGCACACAGATTTATAACTCTAGCAGAGTTTGGCTCTGTGATATGACATTGTTAAACTGTAGCTCCATCCCAACTTTTCCTTATTTGTAAGGTTTCCGAATCTCCTCCATAGTTATTTTTCCATTTGGAACATCTTCCAGTTTCGATAACTTTTGCTAGGGACCTCTTTAGACTCCCCAGCGAGCCCTCTCTATCTGGCACCTTATACAGCCAGCAAGTGTACCAAAGCCTGTAACTGACTTTCTGAAATTCCCAAACTCTCCCTTTCCAATTCAACCAACTAGTCTGTCTATCCCCAATATTTTAAAACGTCACTTCCCACAGCCTCCTCTCTCCTTTCATCCTATGAATGATGTCCCACTTCTCAACTGACATCAGCTGGAATGTAAAGAAACGACAAAGCACAAAACAAAGAAAGCCACTTAATGTTTTTAGACCTTGCAGATATGGCTCAACAAAATCTTCACTGGCCTCAGGAGACGCCCCCTAATTCAGGGAAACAGATGCTCCTCCTTCTACTCTAAGAAACACTGCGCGGCAGTGTCATGGGCCTGGAAAACTGCGGGGCTCCTGAGCGGGACAAGGGGGGAGAGGAAGCCCCTGGTGAGCAGCAAAGCAGTCAGGCTCGAAGCCCTGCCCGCACCTCGGCAGTCAGCGCATACAAACTCTGATGAGAAGTGTAAGTGCAGAAGCAAGTGCTCACCACAAGTTTGTCACCACAATTTCCAGATGGCCTACAGCGATCGTGGCACCTTCCATGGCTATAGTGCCAGGGGACTACCTAAAAGGCCCTTAATCATTGAACACCATCATGGTTAGACTATTTCCATATTACCAAATGTGGTCTAAAGTAGCCTTAAAAAGAGGTTCCTAGTGAAGAGGGTGCACACGCATACTCACCCCACTGGATGATAAACTTAGTTGAAAAGGAGATTAGGTCCCACCCCTCTTTTTATGGGGAAAGTTAGCATCTTCTACCTCTATGAACGTATTTGTTTTCCTTAGCTGCAAGCTTAGTTACACTCTTCCAATTCATGAGCAGTAAGTCCTTTCCTATAGCAGCCTGACCAGAACTAATTCTGCTGTGAGGAGTTTCCACAACAAAATCCAAATGGAGTCCTGCCTTCTGGCCTGTAACGGCCGGTATTAGTCCTGCGAGACCATGGCTAGACTCTTAAGGAAAGTCAGGGAAGATGTCACCCTTGATTGGCTTGACTGTGCTTTTTTGAACTGGGGGAAGTTGCATAACTCTGTTGCCCCGTTTTATATCCCTAGGAGTCCCACGTCCTCTTAAAATTGCAGGGACACAGGAATAAAAGCAAAGTAAATCTAATCTAGCCTGTGACCGTTTTGTCCTTCATCATACCTTCACAGGAATGCCATGAGGAACTGAAGGTCTCACAATCTCAGGAAGAAGCCTATTTACATCTTTGCTATGTACCTTTTTTCCCTATGGTTGATGTTTTTTGTTGTTGTTGTTTTGTTTTAAGACAGCACTGATTGAGTGATAAACATACCTTCTAACTTCATCCTGACAGCTCACTCCCAACCATTCATTTATCAAAGAAGGAGGGGCAGAGAAGGAAAAGGAAGAGACAAGAAATAGAAGACTTGGAGAAGGAGGAAGAAGAGAAGGAAGAGAAGAAGGGAGGTAAAGATGGATGGAAGGAAGGAAGGAAGGAAAGAAGAGGGAGGGAGGGAGGAGGGAGGGGAAGAGGGAGGGATTCTCTGCCATAGTATCTGAAAGAAGATGATTGTGGAATATCAAGACTTTATAACCAGCAACGTTCACAAACTCTACAGCTCCCCAAAGGCATAAAACAACCAGCCCCCTCAAATACAGCAAGACTTAGACCACGAAAATAAACAAAAAGAGTCCCATAGAACCCCTTAAAAAGGTCACTATTGCAAACATATTTCTAGGCTCTTCGTAATATCATGCGTTTTGCTGACACCCAAAGTGGAGTTCCTCAGTTGGAGTGGAACCTGCCTCACGGTAAGTGTTGTACAGAGCACTGCCCCACAAGGAGGCAGGATGGTAAAAGGACAACAGAGTGAAGGCCATGTGGAAGTGGCCCCAGTCCTGCGAAAACTGGCTGCATCCTCCTCGAACGTGCTGTTCAACCCCTTCGGAGCCCACTTCCTCCCTGTAAAATGTATACAGACAACTCTCAGGGTACTCCCTGCAAAGAGAGGTCCAGTTCAAGCTTGGTAACAAATTCACTCCTAACGTTTCCTCTATTAGTAAAATTGCAAACAATACCTACTCTTGTGGGACACCCTTCTGCATGGTGTGGGCCCAGCTCCCACCCGGAGATGCACAGGACCCACACCCACAGATAGGTTCTCTCGTGGGAAATCAAGTTTGCAATGTGCCTAAGCCACTTTGAGTCTTGCTTTTTGCGAAAAATCTCTCACCCTGGATTGGGATAGCAAGTGCTTATTGTGACTTCCTAAAATCCATACTACACCTTGCAAGGACTAGTGTAACCGGCTCAACCACTTTTCCCTTTTCATTTGCTAATATCCTTCTTCTGTGATGTGATTAGCGGCATTGGCCCCTTTGTTGTCTGTAAAAGGTAACCACCTATAGGAACCGGGGCATAGTGAGTGAGGACCATCATGTAATGGGACCAGAAATAAAATAAAGGCCAGTCATGGCGGAAGCCAGGCTTTTGCTCCCCTTGAGAGAAAAACCATGCTATCCTTTTTCCTTCACCAGACTCGGTGGTCTGTGTGAATGATTTATTTCATCCATGATGATGCGGACACTGCTGGCCGGTGTCTGCATCGTACTCTAGCATCATGGTATGAGGAATGATACCACGGAAATGTAAATCTGCTGCATGAATCTTAGAGAACACTCAAGTGCGTTCCTCTTAAGAGGTGCAGGGTCACAAAGCCTACTACCCACCAGTTTCCAAGAGTCTATGGTTCTGGGATCCGTGGTCTCATGGCTCCAAGATCTTGCCCTGGGGGACTAGATTACTTGAGACGCAAAAAGAGAACTTACTTGGATCAGACAGATACTCAGAGTCCAGGGCAGTGACGGGCCTGCACACAGTCCCAGAGGGACCAGCCTGGCCACTCTGTAATTCAGCCCTTGATCTCACAGGGTTTGGGGTGGGTGTGAGAACAGAAGCATTGGTTGGATAAAATAAGAGAAATCGAAGAGTTTCTGGACATTCCCTCCATCAGCATTATTTTCCATCCTAAGGCTTCTGGTAACTGCCACCTACTTAGCACACTGTTATTTGGAGAACACAAGACAGGAAAATGCCAAAACGAGACATTTTCTTATCTAGCTCCTCCAAGTGACTGGGAGGTGGAATGGCAGGGGCAGCAAAGGCCACAAAGCAGACAGCAGGCCAAGCGGAAGGCTAGGACACACCCAGAAACGCAGCAGGGGCCTGAGTGATGCGGATGTCACTCACACCAAGTACAGTAATGAGAAATCACTGGCACCAGCCTTCTGTGTGCTGGGCGTTATTCCCACACCAAACATTATGAAAAGGTTGCATTAATTGTCCGCTGATTGCCTCCATAAGACTGCTCTGCCCTACAGGTCAAGTGGGGAGAGACCAGGAGGAATTTTGAGAGCACAAAAGGAAGGCTACCCGAATCCACAGAGACTGTGCTCCAGGCTGAGAAGGGCACTGAGAAGGCCTGCTGGTTGTGATCACAGTGGGGGAAGAGCACCGAAGAGGATGCTCGATGGCTGGAAGGCTCCTTCTGACAGAATCACACAGACCGCAGCACGCCTACAGTAAGAAAGGTAAATACCGCAGTCGGCCAAGTGATAGGAATATCTGACCCACAGGCAAATAACAATGTATCAGATTGTCCTTTTTTTTTTTTTAGATCTTCCAGGTTATCCTGCTGAATTGCTTCTTTTGGCTGACAGAGTTGGAAGGCAACCACCACCCAAAGCAGAAGAAATACCCAGGAGAAGGCCGAGCTCCTGAAAGGTTAAATATCTCTTCCATTTCTCTCCAGATTAACACCTCGGCTTCCCCACGAGGACCAAGGCTGCAGATTTACCAAGGGCCCTTCACTCAGCACGCTTACAGTCCCCTACGAGCTCACTAGCCCAGTCTGAAAAAAGTCTAGTCAGGACATTGTCAGGGTTCAGCATGAAGGGCCTGGATGGGCCTCTATGAATGCAGACGCTCTGGGGAGAACCCGCTGCCAGGAAGCCAGGCTGGTGAACAGTCGGACAATCAACATTTTCACAGGCAGATTCCACGGCGGTTGTCTGTGTTGGAGACCCTGAGTCGTTCGGTGGTGTCATCCCTGTTTTGCAGACCGAGAGACGAGGATGAAAGTTGCATAAATCATCCCTCCGTCATCTGCAGCATCAGGGAGTGCCTCCCAGCATTTCGGCTTCACCCTTCAGTGGGTGCAGGCTCACCTGCCCTCTCTGTCTCTCCCTGTACCAGGAGACCCACCAGGAGCAGAGATCAGCCAGGACTGAGGTTCTCTTAAAACCACCCCTCCCCACAAGGCCCTGAAGAGTTGGACAGGCTGGCAGGGAGGCGGTCTGGCCTGGAGCGGAGGAGGACTGCGCCACACTCTCTCTTGTGTGGCCTCCCAAGAAGAACGGCACGACTCTCCCCTCCTTGTCACCCCACTCACCCAGCCGCTGTGGCCCGGAACCAGAAAATTCCCCATTGTGGACTTGGTACTTCCCTCAACATGGGTGCCAACCAATCAGCGGGAGAAGAAAAACTGAGGTTTACTTGTTTTGCTTTGTTTTTGTTTGTTTTTTTTTAAGATTTGAGGCAAATTTACACACATCTTACACTTTAATAGGAACTCTCAGGGAAGGAATGAGGAGGCCTGGGGGCCGGCACATGCCCCGTCTCTGGGAGCCTGGATGACAGTCAACTCAGCCAATCACGGGGGGCCGGCACGGGGCTCAGGAGCACACATCCTCCACTGCTCCCCTCCTCGGCCACATGTGGCAGAGTTCTCGCTTTTCACAATGGTTCTGCATGGCAGAAGGATGCAAGTCGTGCTTAATGAGGTTTCGGAAAAGAAATCTAATCCTCTCCCTGGCACTCGGAGGCTGCCTGTTTGTTTGTAAACAGTGTGGTGAGGGGCTTTGCAAGGTTTACAGGAGATGCCAGCAGGCAGAGCGGCCATCTGCCCGCTCCTACCCCGGCCCGCAGAGCTGCAGGGTTCGCTCTGCAGCTCTCAACGCCCACTGCCGAAGACAAAGGAGAAATCGGCGCCATGCGGCCCGCTGCCAGCTGTGGCCTCCACGTCTATCAGTCTGGGTTCCTCTACCTCGCGGACGCACACGGGGAGTTTAGTGCACGCCAGCTTCAATCAGATGGCAATATATTCATAGCCCTAAACCCTCAGGAAGTTGTCCCTGAAATAAAACATTTGCGAAACCTCCCATCTACAAGGTGGCGGTGATACAAGGATTTTCAATTCCGAGCCACGTGACAGTAAAGGAGTGGTTGTTTCCCCATAGTCATGCGGTGAATGCCACACACTTGTTAGATGTGAGACAGCCCTCCCGGCTGAGTACCAAGGCGGCTCTTCCAGTGCTGGTCTCTGGTTACCAAGAGCCAAGTCATTCATAGGGATGGCCAGCGCATTATGAGTTTGGAATGGAAAGAAATGAGAAGCGGCAACATTCCCTGAGAATGGGGTTTTGTGTAACAGGATATAAAGTCCTTATTTCGGACTTTATTACAGGGAAGGAAATGATTGATGATCAAACACCCTCCTCCCACCTTGAAATAATACAACTGAAAGCAACAAATGAACAAATAAGAAAAACAAACAAACAAAAACTCCTAGACGCAGAAAATAGCATGGTGATTACCAGAGAGCAGGGGGCATGGGGTAGTAAAGGTTAAAGGGGTCAAATATACAGAGACAGAAAATCTGACTGTGGGTGGTGGGCAAACAATGCGATACACAGACGATGTGTCACAGAACTGTGATGTGAAACCTATATGATCTCATTAACTGGTGGCACCCCAACAAATTTCACTTTTTCAAAATCCCGGTGATTATCTCAGAGACCCTGCTCTTACAGCCTCCTCCTTTTCTGGCCAGTATGAACCAGCCACAGGATAATGCACCAGTGAAGCCTCCACAGGGCTGGGTCCCCAACGTCCTCACTGTAGGACTTGCGAATGAGGAGCTGCACACAGGCTTCTGCTGAATGTAGGTTTGTGCCTCTCAAGTCACAGCCAGCCCTTCCCCCATCAACTTCTTTAACTTAGAGTTGATGGACTATCGTTTCACCCTGCCAATCTTCATATGCTTATCCTCAAACCAGGGCAGGGAAACGTCAAATTCTCTGCAGAGTAAAAGTTTCTCAAGTATGCGTCCAAATGTACTCATCACACAAAAGAGGCCCAGTGCTGACGTGCCCAAGTGGCCTTGGAGGGACAGCTTCTGGCCCTCGCTGTGCTGGGGACAAAAGCAGGCACATACTGAACGCCGAGGCCGCTCCCAGCATGGCCCGGTCAGGCCAAGCATCGGTGCCAGGAGTGTGGAATTTCCCTGTCACATGAAACCACGGCAGGGTCAAGAGGCAGATGCACTCACCGAGGAACGGAGCGGGACCTTTCGATGTCTTCTCTCTGGCTTCGATGCTGGGGGTGTGATGCCGTCCTCCTAGCAGGTTTAAATATTCAGGCAAAGTAACTTCACCCCACTAGTGAATGTCCCAGCAGACTGACAAAGCAACAAACGGTACCCAAGAATGTACTGGATACCTACTCTCTGTGCGAGATAAGCATCTCTTAAGGCTATAAAGAAGTAGAGCAGAGTCCAGGCAGTGTGGCAGTATATCGATGTCCCATGAGTGACAGCTGTCTATCCAATAGCCATTACCCTTTTCTCCCTGCTAACAGAATCTTGACTGTTCAATTATCAGGTGGCTGTGTGTCTTCCTAAAGGATGAGCTTCTTCACGGCCCTAGAGGTAAACCTTGATTGGTCAAAACCAACAGTTCTAAATTCTGCCTGCACATTCGAATTGCCTTGCCAAGCTGTAATTCAGCCCTTGATCTAGGAGGATTGGGATGGGTATGCATGGGGAGGCAGTGGTTGTGGAGCAGTTTGAACATTCCAATGACAGGGCACCACCCCAAACTCTGACTGAGCTGGTCAAACATGGGTCCCAGCATCTGACAGTATTAGAAGTGCCCCGGGCCATTCTGACACAGTGCCGGGGTTGAGAACCACCAGTCTAAGTGAACACAACTCTTGTTCCATCATTAGTGATCGGTGTAGAACTGGTCATGTGACTTAGCTCAGGTCAAAGATGGAAATAGGCATCTTCTGGGAAGCTTCTAGAAAAATTTTCTTTCAGTTTAAAAAGACAAAACAAAGGTAGGTGCTTGCTTCTCCTTTTCTGAGCTCTGGACAGTGTTTTAAGAAAAGGTGAGATTTGAAAAAGTCCAAGCAGCAGCAACAGTGAAGGGAAAAGTCAACAAAGACCAGCACTGAGAGGAAGAGAGAAGACAAAGATGGAAGAAACATGGTCCACAATGACACTGTTGGAGTGATGAAGTGACCCAAACCACACCCTCCCCACGTTAAGACCAGTGGCTCTAAACCTTGGCTCACATGGTAAACTCCTGGTGTGTTCGCAAAAGTACCAATGCCTGGGTCTCACTCCTAGCAGAACTGATTTAATTGGTAAGTGAGGACATGCGATCATCAGGATTTTTAAAAATATTCCCACTTGGGTTATACTGTATAGCCAAGTTTGAGAACTACTACTCTAGATTTCTTGTTGACTCTGACAGCAAATTTCCATATTTAAGCTAGCAGTTCTCAACGTATGTCCTCCCCAGCCCCACCAGCAGCAGCATCACCTGGAGCTTGTTTGTTTGAAATGCACATTCTAGGTTTACCCTTGACCTACTGAATCAGGAAATGTGGGTGCATGCCCTAGTACTGTGTGGCTTAACAAGCCACAGAGAAGACATCCATGCATGCTAAAGCTTAAAACCATTGCTTTGGAATAACATAATTCCTAGTTTTCTGTTACTTGCAGCCCAAAGCATCCTGATCCTGTACCCATAACTGACAGACAAATGCAGGGACTACCTCAGCTGACTGGAGGAAGGGAACACCATATGCAAGCCTCTTGTTTAGAATTTTCACACACCTTTAAGGAGTACAGTGAGGGAGGCAGTGGCAACCAATCAAGCTGAGGCAGACAGAGTTTCTAAAGAGGTGAGGAAATTAAATCTAAGAAGACAGACTAGAGCCATGGTCCTCCATGAGAGGTTTCTGGGTAAGAGGTAAAAAGATTATACTTTATCCTATAGGTAACAGGAAGCCACTGAAGAATTTGAAAGAAAATAGTTTTTAAAAAAATAAGTATGTTATTCTAGGATAAAACTGGATGTGGTACATTGAAAGGTTGAAGAGGGAAGGAACCAGGTGCAGGGATGCCAGCTGGGAGACCAGCATAGCTGCACATAAGTTCTGGTTTTCCTTCTCAGCACCTGAAGAACTCAGTCAGAAGCCAAGGGGTAAGGTGAGCATCAAGAAGACCCTTGACCTAATCCCCAATATGTTCATGTGTTTGACAGTGGGATGCAGAAGAGCTGCCCTTGGACCTCTACTCTCCTAGGCACCTAAGAAGGAAAATAGTAATGAGTCTCCTCCACAAAAGGAGACTTCACCAGCACTGTCAGTTACCAGCAACGCAGGCACCACCTGTTCCTGTATGATGATGAAGATGAGGTCTGCTGTTCCCTAGAAAATAAAGAGGGGAAGACCAGGGTCACGGGAAAGGGGGCAAGTAAGGGAGAGATTGCCCGCTGCCAAGGGCTGTTTCCCAAGCTGGACCAGAACGGAAGGCTGGGAGAGTGCACAATTATTGTTCTGCACAGAGGTGCTGACTTTTGCGCTGCTATCCCAAAAGAGCAAGGCACCACAAAACGTGACTTATAACATTTTGCTGGACTGATATCTCATCAGTGATGTGACCCCACCCATGCTGCCACCACTGGACCCAGCTGGATGGCTGTCACTCATAGTGGCTTACAGTCATCCAGGTTTTGAGGAATTCCATTTACAGGAAAGTTTCCATGTTGAATTTGAATTAAAATAAGATAACATATGTTTGATAACCACTCTTCCATTTTAGGTAAAGGTCTGTCCCAATATTTCATTATGAGAACTGTCAAACAAATGGAAAAGTTAAAAGAACCCCAATGTTCATAGCAGGGTTATTTACAATAGCCAAGTGCTGGAAACAGCTTAAGTGCCTATCAGAAAATGAGTGGATCAACAACTGTGGCACAATGGAATACTATGCAACAGAAGGAAAGAAGGAAATTCTACCCTTTGTGACAGCATGGATGGAACTGGAGAGTATCATGCTAAGTGAAGTAAGCCAGGTGGTGAAAGACAAATACCATATGATCTCACCTATAAGTGTAACCTAACCAACAAAACAAACAAGTGAGCAAAATAGAACCAGCAAAATGTAAATTTATAAAATGGAACTTTTCATGGAAATAAAGAACAGATTGACAGTGCCCTGAGGGGAGGGGTAAGGGAGTAACAGGGGAAAGAGGGGGAAGGGTCAAGTCAAGGAACATGTGTAAAGGACCCACGGACAAAGACAGTGGGGGCAGTGGGGAGGATTGAATGTGGGAGGTGGGAGGTGACTAGGGCAGGGGAGAGTAATGGGGGGAAAATGGAGACAACTGTAATTGAACAACAATAAAAAAGAGAACTGTATAGTGAACAAGTAACATTTTGCTGTATTTGATTTAATGTATATCTCTATAGCTACCCAACTCTAGCCATTTAGTTTCTTTGATATATTTCAAAGTAAGCTGTAGACATCAGAACACTTTACTCCTAAACACATCAGAATGCATGGTTCAAACCAGAGTTCAATACTTGTACACTGTTTCTTTTTTTAGGTTAAATTTACATTGAACAAAATACACATATCGCTTTTTTAATCCTCAACTGAGGATACCGTTTGTAGATTTTAGAGAAAGAGAAGGGAGAGAGAGAGAGAAACACTGATGTGAGAGAGAGACAATTGGTTGCCTCCCTTACATGCCCCAAATGGGGTTCATACCCACAACCTAGGTATGCGCCCTGACTGGGTTTTGAACCTGCAACCTTTTGGCATACAGGATAATGCTCTAACCAACTGAGCCACCCAACCACGGCCAAAATGCACAAATCTTAATTGAACCATTCCATGAGTTCCTAATTTCTTTCTGCCTGTGTTTCTATGTTAATAAAACTAACATTAATTAATTTGCATGTTTTACACTTATCTTACTTTAAATATGCCTCAACAAGTAAATACAATGGGATGTATTAATAACATCTTACAGTTTTCACATTCATAAAACATGGGTGCTTTTTCATCTGACTTTTGAAATACTATTGTCAGGTGTTAGAAGTTATTAGTGACTAAAATGTGAATCAAAAATGTCTTCCCAAGTCTTCTTTTAATTTCTTGGGTAGGTTTAATTGGCGGGTTGCCTGAAATCACAAGGTGTTCTGTTTCAAAGAGAATAACTGCTCCTATTTGAAAACAGACTGTGTGAATCAGGGTGTTCTCGATATCGTTTAACCTAAAGAACACCACACCCCATAGGGAGCTGACATCCTGGCCACCACAACCCCTGATGTCTGTGTGTTTGTAACGAAAGCCTCAATGCACATTCAATCACCTTCTAACAAGGAGTGACGAGAAATGCAAATTTATAAACTAGAACTTTTAGTGAACTCTTGCCTACTGACACTGGCCCTTTAAGATAAAATAGTTCAAGGTGGGGGTAGAGAAATTATACTGTTCAAAAAGAATGTTTGTAAACCACTGCATCACCCTCATCCTGTCGATAAGAAAACTGAGGCATGAGAACCAGGATTCTCCCCTCATTTATCCTGGTCCCTTTTCACTGTGTAATATAAAAGCTGAGTTAATTCACCAATACTGACTGTGCACGATCATGTGCTCAGCAGTGTACTTGAGCCTGCGGGGTAGAAGACCAGAAGGAATTCATGGTGCCTTCCTCACTCCAGACAGCTAGCCCCAGAGAAGAGCTTAGAATTCCAACAAAGAAGAGAGACAAGTGTGTGTAAAAGAACGCTGGGACGGCATGCATCCTAAACTGTGTGGACTGGAGAAGCGCTAATTGAATCCAGAGAAGGGGACTGGAGTAACTGTGTAAATGAGGGGGTGTGGGGAGGGCGCAGGACAGTCAGGATGTGCTGTGCAGAAGACAAAGGCTTGCGGAGTATGCATGAGCCAACCCCACAGTGCCTTCGGGAGTTGTTTCAGCTAACTGTTTATTTCATTTACTGTGAGAAAATTCTAAGTTCTGCACTTTTCCATTGACCTGGTCTCCAGATCTTTGGGTGTACCTTTAAATTTGACTCAGGCCAGCTCTAGAGAAAGTCAGACCTACAGGATTCCTCCTATTATGCTAACCTAAAATGCGCTGGTTGGTTGGTTTGTTTTTAAACTTGGGAATGGGAAGCATGAGGGTAGGGACAGGAGAAGAACAAAACAGATTTTTCTAAAAGAAAATTTAAAATCTTATTGCAGAAAGGTAAGGAATGAAACCATTATCAAGACTGTGTCAAATCCAGGCACAGGAGGGAAGCAACTGGATCCAATTAACTTTGCAAACAAGTGCCCCAGTAAGACTTTGCCTTCTAAAGTGATAAGTGTTACCAGTGTTATGAAGATTATTTAATTTTCTAAGATCTTGGTCTCTGGCATTGTTCAGATTTGGTTCCCAAATACCAGAAGCTCTAGGCCTCCTGGTTCACTGCTTTGAAAATCTAAAACATATGACAAGGAAATTCTAGTGAACTCAACAAGAAACCCTGCTTATTCAAAATTACCAGTCTGTTCAAATGCCCAGCATGTGTGGAACGCCACACGTTCAAGGCCTATAAAATTTAGACGCTGTTTACCCAAGCAGCTTGCTTGCATGGCAGGCCAGACACAAAAAAATGCCCGGCTACTCCCTCTGTAACTGTACACTGCCCTCACTCCCAGCCGGGGCCGGGCTACGGACATTCAATAGTGCCACAGGGCCCGGGAAAGTTCTTAGATGACCTTGCCTGCTGTAAGCACTCAGAGCGACGCTTTCTGGACCCTAGCTTGTAGCTACGTCGCCTCAGGAACGCTAAGTAGGTCACTCACAAAAGGCAGGTGCTCTCAAATGATGTGTCCATTCCCAAAAGTAACCCGACTCTCCTGACCGTTTGCTTTGTTGGTGGGAAAGTCAGGCCATGACTTCATTAGCATTAGCATTTGTCCCTAAAAGGGGGAATAAAACTCTTACCCCAGTTTTTATGTCTATGTTCCAAATCAAGTAACATCACCTGATTTTTACACAATATTTCTATATCTTTTAAACATCTCTGAAGAATATTCATAAAACCTTAACAGGCTGCAGAGGCAAATTTCTAAGTCAACAGTAACTATGACACGCAAGGTCTGTCTAGGAGGTGTCCAGCCATGTAATATGAAAAATAGAGACGTTTACTGAAAAAGATACAAGATGGAAGAAACACTGAACACAGGACAATGATGCCTTGGTCCCCTTCAAAGTAGGCACCTTGGGATCTCACACAGTTCTCCCAATCACCATCAGCTGCCCTGTCGTATTTTCCTGAATCTCATCCATGGTGTGAAATCTCTTCCCTTTCAAAGGTGATTTTAGTTTTGGGAAAAGCCAGAAATCACAGGGCACCAAATCTAGGCTGTAGGGGTGCTGAGTCACCTGAGTGGTTTGATGTTTTTCCAAAAACTCTGCACAAGACGTGATGCATGAGCAGATGCACTGTCATGATGAAGCTGCCAATCTCCAGTTGCCCACAGCTGCAGCCTTCTGAATCATCCAAATAGTTTCTGTGGAGGAATGCTCAAGCTTAACATAAAATCTGTGCAGATCTGTTCCTCCTGCTCAGTCATTTTGAATGCAACAGCCACATAGTACACACGCTCTCTCAAAGGCTTTTACCGCCCCCACTGACCAGTGCAGTGAAGTCACCATTGTTCACACATGCGCATTCCAGTCCACTCTCCTTGCTGCCAGGTTACATCAATGTCATGCAAACCGTTCTTGTTATATTAACAATGGCTGGACTTTTTCTGGACAGACCTTGTATGCCTGAAGAGTCGGGGAGTTATTTTTTTATTGAGAATGGGTAGGTTCAGGGGGAATTTACTAGCTCATCTTCCATGATCGAGGAAGACTTAATGAGTAATTTAGGTACACACAAAAAATGTCTCTCCACTTAAAGCAAGATGACTCTTTATACGACAAAGTAAACACTAGGGTCAGATGTCAATCCTTGGTGCCTCTGGTCATACAGAGACCCCTCGAAGGTCGTCTCACAGCAAGCACAATGCTGCAGGACCGCAGGAGGGTGCCAGGAAGATCATGTCAGGTCACTGCTTAACCGATTTTCTTCAGCACGGAGCTTAATGTTTGCCAGTTCAGAGCAACCTCCTCATAACATCACCTGCCTCTGGGGCCAATGGATCCTGTTGTACGTGCTGCTGAAAGGAAGTGAGAAACTAAACACATCAGGATTCAATATAGGTCCTTAGGAGTTCTAGCGATGAGCCTCAGTCCCTAGCGTCTTCCAGGAGCTGACAAATTGAATTACCGTAACCACTTTCCTGGAAGCAGCAGGTGACCGACTCCATTAAGCTAGTCGACATTTTATTGTCATCTGTGACTGATGAGCTATTCATGAAATTCCTCCTGTCTTTGAGATTCCACTCACTTAAACCCCCATTAGGCATCATGTATGCGGCCCACGTGGAGATAACATGGCTTGTTGACTCTCCTTGATGGAGCAGGATGATAATGCCTACTGAAACTGATTACACTGGTGGTCTGACTTCAAGTGAGAGTTGAGCTTAGGATATTGATCTCAGTTTGCTTAATCACTATGAGCTATTCTTCGGGATATTCAAGCTGGCTCTCTGCTCCTAGGCTGAACGTGAGAACCGAATCCCAGGCCCATGCTAAGATAATTAGAGCCTGAGGTAGTTATGGTCAATGGTCCAAGGGCTGCGGACCCAGTCTTCAAAACAGCCCAAGAGGCTCTGTAGCTGATGTGAGGGAAAGTGAAAGAGACGGTGGAAAAGAGCACGAACAGTGCCGGGCAAGTAGCCCTCCCTCCCCGGCAGATGAGACGTGTCTTTCCCAAGCATGCGGGGGGCGCCCAGCCAACAGGGTGTGCAGCAGCGAACAGCCACGCTGTTGGCGAGGAATGAGGGCGGTTTCAGGAAGAGGGAGACATGCAGACAAGGAGATACCCAGGAAGCCCGCGCTCACGGCAGCCCCACTGTCGGGTCCAGGCGTCTGACACGGGACTGGCCCCTGCAGATCAGCAGGGCAGCGGCCACCTGAAAGCCGCACAGCTCTTGAGCTCTCAAACCTCTTCGTACTGGGAACCAGCACGCTGGCCCAGCGCAGGGGGATTCATGAGCCCGTTCCATGGAGAAGTCCCACACCATTAGGTCCCTAAATGCCTTCCTGGCTTTCAGGACCAGAAGCTTCTGCTCATTGAATATCTGCACAGCTCAGGCACAGGTGCTGAGTCCTCAGAGGTGCTGGTGGTGATGGCAGTTTGCATGCACACGTGTGCGTGTGTGTGTTTTAATCTATCAGAACCCTTAAGACAATTTAATATTGGGAAGGACTCAGGCTCTGAAGTGAGAGAAACAAGGGTTTGAATCCTGACTTTGCCAATTACTAGCCGTGTGACCTTGAACAAGTGATTTCCCCTTTAAACATCAAGTTCCTCATGGGCAAAATGGCTGCCATGACAAGGCCTGCCTCGTAGCTATTGTGAGAATCTGAGAAGCAGGTGGGATGATGCTTGCAAAGCCCGGCACAGAGTAAGTGCTCAGTGATCACTGTCTCCTTCTCAGAATCTAAGATGCATGCATGAGTATGCGTGTGCTCGTGCGTGCATGCGCGCACACACACAGAATCTCCTTCCTTTCTGCTGTAACCTCCAGTTCTCAGAAAAGCACAAATTCTTACCTACGGTCAAGACAGGATGTCTTTGTTGCTATAATCTATGACAACCTAATACGGACTTGAAGTTTACACTGAAGAATGGAATAATAAAGTCGGATAGACAGCTTGAGTCGCAGAGAGCACTCTTGCTTTAGTCTTGTGGTTTCTGAAATCCTATCTTCTCTGCAGAATCATCCTTAAATAAGAAAGGGGAGGGTGATGCTGGAAATCTTCCGCAAGCCATTCCCTTAGTGCAGGCATCCACGCTGGGGCAGGGCAATGAGTGAGGGAAGAGGTCCAAAAAGAACTTGAGGCCTCCACAGAAAACATAGGAACATATATGGCTATTTGTGAAAACTGTGTTATCGAGTCTTAATGCCCCTTCCTACCCTGGCCCTGTGAATGGCCCGCATCATTGTCCTCCTTGCGGGCACTGTTGTCGAGTTCTGGCTTTTTCTGAGGACTTGTCATTAGGACCCTGTTGGACGCCAAGTAGGCAGAAAGGAGAATCAACCTGCAAACCCGCGCAGGGGAAACAGAGCATTCACACCCTTCCCCTGAGTCCCCGATCTACAGGAATATTGTACGTATGAAAACAGACATCCATATACGCCACGCACATATATCATGCTCCTGCTCTTGGCAGACACCCAACTAGCCCCAGGTGCAGCCTTAAACAAACTCTCTCAGCAGCCACTTGTGGTGGCTGTGAAATATGACCAGACAGGAGTCATATTCCCTCATACCTGTTCAACTCGGAAACCCCTAGAGAAAGCAAAGAATTTATCCCCAGCTTGCCTAGTCGAGAAGTCAGCAATGGCAAAGCAGCAGGATTTTCTCTGCTGGCACAAACTGGTAAGCTGGTGTCAACTAAAGTCAGAGTGGGGACTTCCTGAGAATATACAGTTTACAGGAAGGCAATAAAGGGACTTTTAACTGCATGATGACCCTGCTTAGAGTGGTAGAGATATTCTGCAAAGAAAGGCAGATGGACACATGCCAAGCCCCAAGACTCCTGAGATGATGAGGGGAGCGTATAAAATTCAGCCTGTCTTGTGGACAGTGCGAATTTCCACAAACCTGTAATTCCATTTGCTTACTCCCCTCCACTATGGCACTTCAGCATTTCAATTCAATTCCACGTGTATGTATTTAGTTGCTACTGTGTGCCTCAGGATGGAGTTTGTTGGAGGTGTGAGAATCAGTGAGGGTGGCCAGGGGAAGACTCGGGAGAAGTATAAGGCATAACACTTGCCTTCCAGAGTCGTACATACACGCACGTGTGCACACACTCTACCATTAAATAACAGGACGAGGGAGAGTGTGATGAAGTTTCCAAAAAGTAGGTCAGGCAGTGAAATGAGGAGAAAAAAGAAATCAGAACGGACTACAGAAACCTCCATGGAGGATGGGGAACTCACACTGAGACGCAGTGTGCATTTATTCACTCCTTCATCCATTCAACGAATAGTCCCACCCTGGGTACCACTATGTGCGAGACACTGGAACTATGATGGGGAGCAAAGCAAGATACAACAGCTCACTAGCTAACAGGTGACCAGACTTCACCAAATCTCTTCATAGCACACCCTTGCATTTAGTCCCGTACATTCCAACCAGCCAGTCTTCTGTTTCCATTTCTCCAGCTGCTTTCCTGATAATTACGCCAAGGCTCCCAACCACTGAGGGCTCACCACGTGTCAGGCACTACTCAAAACTTACCTAGCATTATCTCACTGAATCCTCAAACCAACCTTATCAAATTGGCGTGATTATCTTCACTTTGAGTTTAGGGACTCAGGCCCAGAGAGGTTAAAATTTTACCCAAAGTCACACAGCTTGGAAGGATTGAGATCCTAGCCTCTCAGAATGCAAAGCTGCCTAGTCTATGAGATGTACCTTGAACTAGTTGTACAGCTTAAGGGTCTTAGGAAGAGCATTATTCCCCCTCTGTCAGAATAGAAAGGGAAATGTTACAGACAGATCAAGGGTTTTAGAAGCTTTCTTTTGTGTCTATCAAAAAGTTGATCATCTGTCAAATAACAATTATGTCATTACTTCTCCTTGGCCGACAAATGAACAGCAATTTCTTTTCTTTTTAACACCAAAAATCTAACCAAATGCATCCTCTGTGTCATCTTGCATGAACTGTTTCTCGTCTGCTCTGAAACACCCGCCCCCTCCCTTCTGAGGCTTCCCGAGAAGGCTGATCTAAAGAGACACCTGCCGTTTGCTCCACAGTGTGATGCCCACACACCCGCTCTCTCCCTTTCCACGAAATGCTCAACTTCACAGCCATCATCAGCACCTGCAGCGGGAGGCTCTCCTGAGGGCCTCGGGAACTTCCTGCAGAGCTGCTGCTCGGCTCTCTCCCCCCCAGGGTGAGCGGCCCGAGGAGGGGAGACCCGCCACGGCGGCCCGACATCTTCCACAGCTTCTTTGAGGGAACAGCTGGGCCATAATAGAGGGTTACTCGGGGATACCCACGGCTTTGACAGGAGCCCGTATTTTAAACAGGGCAGATACTAAATTCATCCAACTCCTGGAATGTTACTACTCTCTCGGGAACCCAAGAGAAGTTTTGGATGCTGATCTATAAATCTCCCTGGCCCTAAATACCCAAAATTAGTTTCTGTGCCATGGGAACGTAAAAATGACATGGCTTTCTTCTTTGACATGTCAGTTAATAAGGAGTGGGAGGGAGGGCCCGGATGCTGCTGACAGGTTTCTGAAGGGTTCGCTCATTAAAAATGGGAAGCACTTTAATTACCTGTTTGGTTTTTTGTTATATGTGTGGGTTGGACGTTTAAAAAAAAAAAAAACACAGGACTTACGGACACTCAGGAAATTGTATCATTAATTGTGCCTGTCAAAACATTATGTGGCCTAAAGTAAATGGAAATTTCTTAAGGTTTCTTTCTGCTTCTTTTTTGTTTTTAGTTTTTAAAATGTTTTTAAAGTATTGCTTTCATAATGTTTCCACAGAGTCAACTATAAATACTTGATTAATGAAGAGAGTGGAATTTTTTTTCAACACAGTAACCATAAAATCTACATATCTGACTTTAGGATTTGTTAATTGATGGCTTGCTTAACAGAAAATTTATTTCCCAAAGTATGTGTAACAACCTAATATTAATGCAAATTTGCATTCCTAAAACACAGCAGCCCAGGGAAATGGGGGAGATGGCACAGGGGCCTCAACAGTACAGGAGAGAGGTGGTGGGCTGGGATCCAGGATCCTGGGAGGCGTCCCACACCCAGTCTCAGAGACAGGACTCCCCTTCCTCTGTGGAACGCCATCCCCTGATGCAAAGACCCGCTGGCTTTTGCATACGGGAAAGATGGATAAGACAATACAGTTCAGGCAGCTCTGGACCAACAGTCAAAGAACGGTTAACCCTTCCTGGACAATGCAGAGAACCTCCTGGCTTAGGGCCATAAACTGCCTAATTGTCCCCAGCCCTACTTCCTGTTTAGTTATGTTGGGTTGGGAAGTCAAGGGTATGTTCCCTGTGTCTTTGGGAGACAAACTCAACAACAAGCTTGGAAGAAGACGCCCAGCCCACGCACCCAACCTGGAGCCAGTGCGTAGGAGCGCCCAGGGAAGCGGCCGTGCAGACTCTCAGAACGACTCAAAGGAAAGAGGGTTTCGTTGGAGTCCTGATGAGCTGGGGCAGAAGAACACTGTGGCCAATGGGCTTGAAAGCCAATAAGCTCCTTCTAGATGCTCTGTGGGCTCTCGCCTCCTCCACAAACGGGGGTCAGCACCCGTGGTCACTGCCGTTCTTACTGAGGGACCTGGCAAAGAGGTCACAAATATCCCCATCAGACACTGTAAGGCTGTCAAAGAATGGATGAGACCCTCCAATGCACTGCAGGTGGGAGAATAAATTAATGCAACCTTCCTGGAAACCTACTTGGCATAATGTATCAAAGTGTATAAAAATGTTCACACACTTTAAATCAACAATATCTCCCTAAAAATCTACCTTAAGGAAATAATCAGAGCTGGGAACACAGATTTATATACAGGAATGTTTATCTCTGCATTGTTATAATAAAAAAACTGGAAACAAATGAAGTATCAACAGCAGGAGATTGGTCAGACACATTCTGAAATATCTGTACCATGGAATTTAAAAAGTTGTTAAAAGTAATGGTTTTGAAAAATACTTAGTGACATGGAAAAGCATCCATGTTGATGGTGACTGAGTTATTGGATTATGGTGATTTTTATTTTCTTCTGTATAGTTGTTTGTGTTTTTTCCAGTTTTCTGTAATTAGCAAGAATTATTTCTACTTAGGGAGAAAATACATCATTACAGACCAAAAAGAAGGGATGTTGTAACCAGCCTTCAAGCACACAATGATCTGGGCTCCATATTCTTCTGTAGCAAGGACGGAGGACCCTGTTGTATTTGAATGGATTTGAATGGAAGGTCACCAACCATGCACACTGCACACCAGTGCAGTTTTCTAGTTCCTCTTTCACACAGGTGGTCTCCTCCAGGAAACCCAGCTTCCCAGGACGGCACCCTACATATGCTGCAGCCAGTGAACTGTCGATGACCCAAAGTTTACGCAGAGCCCCGTGCCTTGGCAGCAAGCTCAGAAGAGCTGGTTTTCCTCTTGAGTTCTTTAAGGGCCGCCTAGCAAAGACCATGCTAATATTGATGGTGGCCTTGGACTGAGAGGGCAGGACACTAGTCATTACAACAGAACCAACTGTCCCACAGCACTTGTCGCCAGCGTAATTGGTGTCTTGCATTCCCATGCCCTTATTCCAGGAAAAAAATTATTTGGTTGGGTTTGGGGTTTCGTAAATGCAGTGACCCTTCTGAGGAAGGTCCACACCCTCCTCCCCTTTCCTAAGCTCAGCATGTCTTGGTCAGAAGGCCGTTCTTCCCTTGCCACCCTCTGACTACATACACACTGGGGCTCTGTCATTCACTTCACAGGGGGCAGACGGAGGTGGAAGAAGATAAAACTTCTCAAACACGGAAATGTTCTTTATTCAAATCCCAGGCACACTTTGCCAAGCACTTTCCCCTGAAATTTTCAAGGCCATGTGTTTGAACGGGAAATTTAATCCACATGTTTCTGATTCATATGTATACTTAATGCATCAAAACATCATCTCTTTGAAGTCCAAATGGCCCTTTTATAGACATCTTCCTTAGGAATGGAAAGTTGTGCTTGGCCAAGAACTAGCAAATTCAAACTCTCCAAGGTCCAAGTTCCTTTCAAAGTTCCCAATTCAAAAGATTGAACCAAACTTTGAAATACACCCTCCATCTCCACAGCCACCCCAGGGTGACTGTAAATCTTGAGATACCTCATTCCACCACGCCTTCTCAATCCTGATCACACACATTCATGGAGGCTTCCAGTGGAAGCCAATTAAGAGCTATCTTTCCGTGAATTACCACGGCAACGCTGTGACGGGGAACAGATGGTGGAAGGACTACACCTCACCCGACTCCAGGAACCTGAGAAGGGAAATCAAGCGATGCGCCAGGAGTGACAGAGTGGTTGGGGACAAGCCAACAATTCAGTGTCAACTGCAGACCAAGGGTGGGACCTCCAGCTTTCCCTGGGAACTCTGATGGTAAAATATCACAGTTGGAAGATTTGGATTCAGAGCCTCCACAATTCTGTTCCCAAATGTTCCAGCGCAGACACTGCTCCAAACCTCATACTGAACGGATGAGATAGTAAGCCCACGTAGCCTCTTCAAATCTCCTGTCTGAGGATGATTTGAAACATAAGTCAATGCCATCAAAACTGGAAACTGGGAAAACCATTGGGGAAGATGAGAATTATCCATTTCATGCACTGTTTCCGTCGAGCTGAGCCCTCCCTGCCAGCTGGACCCCCGAGTAGCTGATGGTTAAGGGGCCAGACAGGGGGGTCTTGTCTGAGTCAAACAGAGAGGATCCACCACTTGCCTCTGAACTCCTCCCCTGACAGTAAGTCTCTTGAGATCAGGTCTCTAATTAATTCATCGTCATATCCACCACAGTGCTTGGTACAGGATGGGCAATAGACTTTTACTGAATAAACTGAGTGTGGTTATTTAAAATGAAATTTAATAGACTCTTCCATCGTTCCTTTGAACATCCCTCTACCTCTCTTCACTCACTCATACTTCCAAAATTTGAGCGTAGAATAATTATCAGCACCATCTCCCAATGTACCTGCTATTAAGCATAATTTAGTAAAAATAAATAACTATTTGTTAAGTGATTTGCCAGTCCTCCATCATTAATCTTTTCAAGCGGGCAGATGAATGGTCATTTGCAAATGGGCATAAAACAGAGAATGTGAACTTTGAAGTCACTTAAGCCTGCCTTCCTAAGGTGACTGAACGTGTTTATCAACTCAAAGATAACGCAGATTCTAAAAATATCCAGTCACGTCTACATTAAGGAGTAAGGAAAAAATACGCCTTATTATTTCCAACCTTTTCAGGCTTCCTAATAACTGAAAGTGTTTATCAACTCAAAGAAAATGCAGAATCTAAAAATATCCAGTCATGTCTACATTAGGGAGCAAGGAAAAAAATGTGCCTTATTATTTTCACCATTTTTAGGCTTTCTAATGAACGTCACCAATCAAAACCATAAGGGTCTACACTTAAGTATATAAAACAACACTGAGTTTGAATTATTTTATATAATGGCACATCAAAGCTCTGTCATCCCAGAGGTTTGACATGAAAAAAATAAGATGCTTCTCATCTTTTAGCCTTCCTGGTAGAACCCACATCCAGGAGTTTTTTAAAATATATTTTATTGATTATGCTATTACAGTTGTGCCATTTTCCCCCATCATTCCCCTCCACCCTGCACTCTTCCTCCCACCTGCATTTCCCATCCCCCTTAGTTCATGTCCATGGGTGGTTGATGTAAGTTCTTTGGCTTCTACATTTCCTATACCATTCTTAATCTCCCCCTATTTTGTACCTACCATTTATGCTATTTATTCCTTTTACCTTTTCCCCCACACCCTCCCCCCTCCCCACTGATAACTCTCCATGTGTTCTCCATTTCTGTAATTCTATTCCTGTTCTAGTTCTTTGCTTAGTTTGTCTTTGCTTTTGTTTTCTTAGGTTTGGTTGTTGATAGTTCTGAGTTTGTTTTCATTTTACTGTTCATATTTTTGATCTTCTTTTTCTTAGGTAAGTCCCTTTAACATTTCATATAATAAGGGCTTTGGTGATGATGAACTCCTTGAACTTGACCTTATCTGGGAAGCACTTTATCTGCCCTTCCATTCTACATGATAGCTTTACTGGATAGAGTAATCTTGGATGTAGGTCCTTGCCTTTCATGACTTCAAATATTTTTTCCAGCCCCTTCTGGCTTTCTTTCGAGAAATCAACTAAGTCTTATGGGCACTCCTTTGCAGGTAATTGTCTCCTTTTCTCTCACTGCTTTTAAGATTCTCTCCTTATCTTTAATCTTTGGTAAAGTAATTATGATGCGCTTTGGTGTGTGCTTCCTTGGGCCCAACTTCTTTGGGACTCTCTGAGCTTCCTGGACTTCCTGGAAGTCTATTTCCTTTGCCAGATTGAGGAAGTTTTCCTTCATCATGTTTTCACAATAAATTTTCAATTTCTTGCTCTTCCTCATCTCCTTCTGGCACCCCTATAATTTGGATGTTGGAATGTTTAAAGTTGTCCTAGAAGCTCCTAAGCCTCTCCTCAATTTTTTTGAATTCTTTCTTCATCCTGCTCTGGTTGAATATTTATTTCTTCCTTCTGCTCCAAACTGTTGGTTTGAGTCCCAGTTTCCTTCCCTTCATTGTTGGTTCTCAGTACATTTTCCTTTATTTCACTTTTCATAGCTTTCACTTCTCCCTCTATTTTTTGACCATACTCAACCAATTCTGTGAGCATCCTGATTACCAGTGTTTTGGACTCTGCATCTGATAGGTTAGCTATCTCTTCATCACTTACTTATATTTTTTCTGGAGCACTGATCTGTTCTTTCATTTGGGCCATTTTTTTTTTTTTTAATCTTGGTGTGCCTGTTACGTACTAAGGGGCAGAGCCTTAGGTGTTCACCAGGGTGGGGCAACCCAGGTGGCTGTGTTGTGGCACTGTATGTGGTGGAGGGATCAGAGAAGGAACAACGCAGCTTGCTTGGCTCTCAGCGGGCTTTCACTCACTTCCTCTGCTACCCATAAGCAAATTGGGCCCTTCTGGTGCTGATTCCCTGGTGGGTGGTTTGGTGTACATTCTAGGATCTGTGGGTCTCTCCAGTGAACTCTCCTGTGAGGCTGGGAGTTTCTTCCACAGCCACAACCTCCACAGGTTTTTTCAGTCAGAGGCTTTGAAGCTTTATTTCCCCATGGTAGAACCCTGGGTTGCGCAGTCTGTCTCACTCCCCAGTTGTTCCTCCCAATTTTATCTGCATGCAAATGTGGAACCACCCAGTCTGCCAGCTGTCACCTTGCCGCACATCCTTTTCTCCCAGCTGCCCATTTCCTCCCCTCCTACTGGTCTGGATGACTGTTTCTTTAACTCCTTGGTTGTAGGACTTCCATACAGTTTGATATTCTGCAAGTTTTTGTTGTTTTTTTGTTGTTGTTGTTGTTGTTGTAAATTTGTTGTTGTCCTTCTTTTGGTTATGCAAGGAGGCATAGTGTAGCTACCTACACCTCCATCTTCACCAGAAGTAGCTACATCTGTGAGTTTTTAGTAAGCCAAAAGTTGGAATAAATTAGCCACCATACGTTCTCCATATGCTCTAAAGCAGCCGTCCCCAACCTTTTTGGTACCAGGGACCAATTTGTATAAGGTGGAGGCAGGTGTGAAGCTCAAGCTCACCTGCTGTGGATAAGGGGGAGACAGGAGGCGGAGCTCACGTGAGCTTCACTTGTGGCCTGGTTCCTAACAGGCCGTGGACCTGGCCCCAGGATTGGGGACCCCTGTTTTAGAGAACTGAGTTATGTGTTACTTCTGTTACCCAGAGGGGAAAACGGAAACAAGTGCACTATTAGCTAATACGCCCAAAAGCTGGATTTAGAATTTGAAGATCAGCACCATAAGTCTATGGCTTAAACTTCTGCATAGTGTCACATCCCAAAAGTTCTTCCTTCCTCTTGGTCCCATGGGACAGTGAAGGACCTTGGAATTGACCTGATTCTATGACTTTTCAAAACATGCTTCAAAGCCAGTTCTTTCTATCTATTAAAATGTTATGTAAATGGCCAGTATGTGAAGTCCACATTGTTAAGAGGACCCTGGTTGAAGATCAAGTTGTTGAGTCCTGGGAGCCCTCATCTATCTGGTCTAAAGAGGACTCAAATGGCTGACCAGGCTCTTCGAAGTACAGGCTCTGAAACAGTCCATTCCTCAAAGCCCCAAAAGGTAGAATGACTTGCCTAGAGTCCCTAAGCTAACGACAGAGCCAGGCCTATAGCCCAGGTACCTAACTTTCTGTTGAGTGCTTTGCCCACCATATTAAGTAACATCATTGACAAGTTTTTGGAAACTATGACTTTAAGTGATACAATGTATAACAAAACCAATTTTACCATCAGCTAATTAATATAAACAAGAGTTCATTTTTGATGGCATATTTCTGGTTACAAAAACATCACCAAACTTCTAAGTAAGGACCCCAAACATTTCTAATATTAAACACTGAAATGAACGTCAGCTATGCATGTTTAAAAAAGAATAACACAAACAAGTAAGATGATTATTTTCCAACTCACGTACTCCAGTTCAGGGTCACAGGTGGCCAGACAGCTCAGGGTGTAAGGCAGGACCCACCCAGGACAGGACACTCTTTCGATGCAGGGGGCACTCTCACCCACACCTCCATGCTCACTCAGACCGGGACGGTAAGACAGGCCAGTTCATCTCATGGGAGGAACCAGAAGGCCCAGAGAAAACCCAGGCAGGCATGGGGAGAACGTGCAAACGCCACAGAGACAGTGGCCCCAGCCAGGAATCAACTGTTTTCTCATCAACGTTATAACAAAACAAGGACACTGAATGAGACGACCTTGAAAGAAATGATGTGATTTGAGTACCTGCTGTATCCTGAAATCTCCTGGCAGGGGAAGAGTTCATTTTCCAAATCGGCAACTCCATGACTGTTACAACCTGAACACCAGAAATCGTCAGTGTATGGAAGAGAGGACCCTCTCAGATAAAACCATAAATAGGAGGGCGCATAACTGTTTAGATCAGGAATTGGCAAACACTTTCTCCGAAGGGTCTGGTAGTAAATAGTTTAGGTTTTGCCATCAGGTCTCTGTTGAAGGTACTCAACCGTCACTGGATTCACAGACAGTCCATAAACGAATACGCATGACCGTGTTCCAATAAAATTTTATTTATGGAATCTAAAACATAAATTTTGTGTAATTCCACATGTCACGAAATGCTGTACCTTTTTTTATTTCCCTCCCAAACTTAAAAAAAAATGCAATATAGTTTTACCAGCTCAGAGGCTGCAGAACACCAGGCAGAGGGCTGGGTCTGGCCCACGGACCGGAGTCTGCCACGCTCGGTGGTAAGAAAGCATGGCTCTGCACACCGCCGCAGTGGGAGTGGACAGGATGCGCAGGCTCTTCGAGTGCTTGGGACACGGTTCTCGGAAGGGCTCGCACCCTGCAATCGCCCTCTGGGCATTAGCGCCTGGGCTGCCTTTTATCAGGTCCCAAGGGTCTAGCGGAACCCTACTGGGAACAAGTAATGCCCCCTTGCCTCTGAGTGGGAACCAGGGCATCTGTGCCCTGTGAGGAGTCATGGCGGGAGCTGGTGGGCTAACTGAGGCTCGGTGGCTCAGCCTGCAGGGATAAAGGGGAAGGCCCAGGCCCTGGTGTCAAGACCACACATATCTGGTACGGGGACCACCTGAAGCGGATCCACTGAAGACAGTGTCCCATTTCATGCTAGTTTAGATGCAATCCCAGGAGCCTGGAAGTCACTTATTTGGCTCTTATATCAGGATCATTAGTTCAATAGCTCACTGGCTTATAACCACCACGGTATTATTACCTAACACAGGCAACTAAGGGAGTGTCAATGAGCTGTAGTCCATCTTTTAAAAACGGTATGAGTTTTTCCCACAGAAACAATTTTAAGAATAATTAGTAGTGTCACCATTACCTTCAACAAGCATAACTCACGGGATTTAGCCATAAAACAAGTTATTCAGTGGGACTGAATTGGTGGATGCCCTTGGATGACAATCTGGACAGTCTTAGGACTGTTCTGAAAACCTTTAAGAAACATGAATATTCTCAATCCACTACAAACTGTCCAATCCCATGTAAACTGCAGCCTTGGTATAAAGTTAAGACTTCTTCATTCTCCTTTCAACCCACCCCAAGCAAGAGCCTACTACAGGCAGGAAGCCTAAGCTCAGGAAATGGGCTACAGACAATTTCTTTCTTCCTCCATGGCCCAGTGCTTTGACTCCTCCTCCCTGCTGAATGTGCTTTCTGACCCCTCTGAACTAGAAGTCCCGGAAGAAGTAAACGAAGTAGAGTAGGCATGCCCTTACTTGATTGACATGACTGTGGTACTTTCCCACTGCCACCCCGAGGCCCTGGCAGGCATCAAAGATGGATCTCTCGTGGGCACTTTTCTGAGTTCTTTAGAGATGCTCCGAAACTATGGAGCTGCCAGCAGTGGAACGCGCCTCTATGCCAGCTGGCTGCCCTAAGGAATGTAGCTGAGCCTCCAGTTCTGTCCGTGGGGGTCTGAGTGCCCTGCAGGAAGCCCTTTCAGACTGGACTTAGGGCCACTCCTCATCAGCTCTCTCTGGCTGCCCCGTTATCTGCCCCGCACCTCCGAAAGTGCTGGTCAGCCCCATACACAGCAATCTCGCCTTCACTGCTCAGCACAAGGCACCCAGACAGTCCATCTCCACCCGCGGGACTGCACAGGCGATGTTGGACATGAGGCCACTGCACCCCCTGAGCTCAAAGGGACACACACTCCCATCAGTGTCCCCGAAGCCCCTTTCTATTTGAAGAGAATGGGGTCAACTCCTTTGGGGAATTCCTTTGGTTGGAACCCATTCTCCCCCAAAAATGCTCTCTACAAATCACATCAAAGGCATTCTTCTCTCAACCCTTTTATGCCTCCACAGGGATGAAGGGTTTAAGGTTTAAAGTTGTCAGTCACTGCTTTGCAAGTCCTGGTCTCACACTTCAGTTTGGAGTGTTATTTCTACTGTCATTGGGCCTCAAAAGACACTTCCACAGGAACCAACCACCTGTTACAGTCACTTATAAAGGACAGCTTATTGAAGTACATCTTCCACGTAATGTCCCCTAGGAGAGCACCCACAGGACCAAGGCCCTGCTTCTCCTGACTCATGTCCCACTAGGGTATCTGGGGAGCCGATGTATTCATTGCCCTGAGCAAACTGCATGCTTCATTTACTTCTCACGGGCTTTGCTCCTGCTGTTCCCTCAATCCTGTAAGGCCCTCCCCTTTCCCATCTCAGAATCTCACAGATACGTAACCTTCCAGGCTTTTCTGAAGTGCCACCCCTGCCTTGAAGCTTCCCGCCAAAGCTCCCATTTGAACTCTCCGCTCCTTCCCGCACGTTCCCGTAGCACAATGTTCTTACCTCTCTGTAGCCCCAATGTCACGCCTTTCGGAATTCTTTTAGCCAACTGCATGCATGTGGCCGCCTCCTTCACCAGACGGTGAGCTCTGCAAATGGCAGAGACGCTGCCTCGCTCCTCCTTGTGTTCTCCGTGTCTCCGCACCAGGGGCCAATGGGGGCAGGGTCTGCTTATCAGGCAGAAAGGGGAGGGAGAGAGAAAAGCACCCCAGGTACCCTCAAAAATGACAGCGATCACAGCCCTGGGGCCACGAAGGAGAGTGAGGGTCTTCCCTGAGCAGAGCTGCCCGTCGGCCGTCCCTAGAGCACAGGACAGGCCAACAGCACACCAGCTAAAGAGGGATGATCCCCACACGGCGTGGGCCCTGCCTGTGCTCTGGCCAGAACCCTCAGGCCCCGTGTGCCAATTCTGTGTGCCCCACCTTCCCAGGTTCCTGGTGCTTTAGTGGCCAACACGGGCAGCTCCACTTTGTCGAACGTGCAGATCACTGCAAGTGCCTGGACTGTTGTGTCCTCTCTTCTCTGCTCCTTTCCCTGGCCTTCGCTAAGGGCTGACTGTGGGGCAGCATGGGAATGCGGTCCCCTCACCTCGAGGCAAGACAGAGGAAGGAGGGTTCGGTCTGCAGAGCTCTCTGTGCGACTGGGCTGAGGGACATACCTGGGGTTAAATGTCTAGTAAGTGGCTGAGATGGGATTCGAACCCAGTTACTCTTTACCACCACCATAGATGGCTGGCGGTTTTAAGTACTGCAACTACCACATTTGGTTCTATAGACAAAGGGGTCACTCATAACATTTTTTTAAGAAAAGGAAAGCAGAATAGTTTTCTGCATTAAACTATTATGTGGGAAATGGACAGGTTAATCAGTCTCCAAATTATAGGCCTTGCACAGATATTATTTTCCTAGGAAAATAATGAAAAATTAAGAGTTCTGAATCCCAAAAGCATGGCTTTGAATCCCAAGTCTGAAGTTATAAGTCAGAAGTGGGACCCTGGGTAAGTTTTATTACTTCTCCTGATCTCAATTTTTTCACAAATAAAATGGATATAATGATACCTAACTTGCACCGTTACAGAACGGACTACAATAAATTCAAAGCTTCTACAGTGTCAACCACATGGTCGACATTCAATAAATGGGCTCTGTAGTAGATCAGTGGTAGTAACACAGACTGGCCTCCTCTGTGATTGGCATAAGAATTAGGCTTACAAGTACGCACACAAAGCCCCACCATGCATAATGGCAACCCTGGAATACAATAGAGCATTACTGGTAAAAGTTAAAACTTTGAAGACCGTATTTGGCGAAAGGAGCATCTATTCCGTGAGACCCATGTACACTGGCCGACTTGTCAGGGATGATTTATCTGCAGATAATCAATGTCTCTCGGGAAACGAGAATATAAACATCATTGCGTGAGAACTAGGGAATAAGTTCTTCCCAAGAGAAGTTGCAACTGCACAATTTCAAGCTGACATTTTAGTTCACCTTAAAGAAATAATTGCATTTATTAAGGTAGTTATCACTACAGGGTTGGGGTCTGAAAACCAAGCTTCTATCATCTGATGAATAACGATTATATGCAAGATCAGTTGGAGGCTACGGAAGTCATAGCCCCAAAACTGCTTTCAAAACTGTGTTGTGACTCCAACAGCGGAACTTAGGTACTGATACCTTAAACCCCGGTGGAGTCGAATAGCGAGTTTGTACTTAGAATAGGTATATACACTCACTACTTCCATGTTTACCTTTTTTCCGGTTAGAGATCAGGTTTGTTTTGTCACAGAAAGCAGCTCTGGACAGCCCTGACCTCCCTGATGGTAAGACAACAGCACATGGTACATTTGGTTCAGGAAGACGACCAAATGTGGCCACATCATTTACTCTATTTTATATAATCATTTGGCTGTCCATGAAGAAACAAATCAGGCAAACAAAAGCTAAATCACCATTTACTCTGGGCCCAGTGACCACTGATCCCGCCTCCCGTTCCAGGCTGACCTGATAGACACAGTCCTCCTCGAATGGAAGACTGAAGAACTAGTCCAAGTTTCTAAACAAATCTGTGGAGGACCCACAGCCAATCAAGGTTTTCTAGCCTCTCAACCCCAAAGGAAAGGAACAAGACAGCTCATGGGGCTCTCTGAGCAGGCCAGGTTGATGCACAGAGCTGATTTATGGGGGTGAAGTGGGAGATACTTTAAGAATCAACCTGTTTTTATTTTTTAGTCTTTGATGTGAATTTTACTGCCTCTAAAGCAGAGAAGGATACTGCCCCATCTCCATCTTCTCTGCATTTATTTGTTCATGTCAAGCAACTACACACCATCATAGCAGAGACAACAGCAATTTAAGAAGTAAATATTTCTCTCAACTCACCTTCTGAGCATCATGCAGGCCAAAAGAAGAAGAAAGAAGAGAAGAGGAGGAGGAGGAAGAGAAAGAAGAAAGAAGAAGAAAGAAGAAGAAGAAAGAAGAAGAAGAAGAAGAAGAAGGAGGAGGAGGAGAAGAAGTCATCGTCGTCAATCTCTTGACCAAATTAAACTTGTTTGGATTTTGCTATTTTATGGAATTCAGACACTCTGATCTGCAAATGCTCCAAATTGTTTGACATGGCATTAAAAAATTCAAGTAAGAAAAATCATCCTTCAGCCCTCAGTGAGAGGTAATCCCCAAAAGACAGATACACAGAAGGGACCACCACTCACGAGGGCTGGAATTTAAAGATCCTGGATTAGATGACTGACTTGGCTATTAGAGAAATCTTGATTCTGGCCATGTTTTTTTTATCTCCTTTATCTTTATATGTGAACTAAAAGGCACAGATGCCCTGTGCGAAATCCAAGATTGCTTCTGGCTATATGACTCTGATTTTGGGGGTGGGGACACAGCTATGTTACACATGTATTGACAGTATAATTACAAATTCCAGAAAAAATACAACCCTGTTTGTAAATAGAATCATTACAAAGTAAAAGTTAGTATCTTGCCAAATTCACAATTCTCACTGAAAAAACTGTAAGTCAGTAAATATAATTTACATTACATTGATGGTGAGTTTTTGAAAATTCAATTAAATTTTAAACAAATTTATACCTTCATTATTTCCAGATTTGCTTCATTTGCTTTTTTTTTTTAAACTCATTTAGATAACTCAAATAAGTAAGTTCTTTTATCTACACTATGATATATTCCATTGCCATCAGGCGGGACCCATCAGTAATTTTTCAAAGTTTCTGCATGTAGAAAATAGGATATGCATATTAAAACTGTCCTGTGTGTGAATTCATGTCACAATCTCTAAATAAGGTGATAGATCCTAACTAAACACAAAGATACACCTTAGTCATTAATTTTTTAGGAGACTCATTTTAAACTAACAACTGCACGCACAGCTCTGACTTCAAACATGCAGGCATAAAACACTGGCCAAAATATGAACCACTTCTTTTTCTCTCAGACACACCAAACCAGGGTCAGAACCTTCAAAGCGCCTGTTGGCTTTACCGTACCCACATGGTTTCTGCTGCAGGCTATGTCCCCAGAAAAAAACCCGAGATTAGCGAGCACTCTCAAAACCAGCACATAAGGAAGAGAAGGGCCTCGGAACAGCACTGAGAACAAGGGAGATTCTGACCATGGTGTCGTCTCGGCAAACCCTCTGCCAGCCTCACAGGGGCCTCTGACGCGGGGCTGGCCCTTCCGAGTTGTTCCAAGTTGAGGCAAAGCACCCGGAGGAATAAATCCCTCACTCCTCAAGGGAGATCTGTGTAGTTCGTCACAGCACCCACGACGGCTCCTAATGGAGCCCATTCTAAGTACACTGATAGGCCAGTTGGTTTGTTACCAACAAAAATGTGTTGAATGTACACCGTGTGTTCACTAGTAAGGAGCCCACCAAACCTTATATATATATTTTTGCTATCAAGAAACAGTTTAGTTGAGAACAGACTAAAATGCAAAAAAAAAACAAACAAAAAACAACCCACAATAAAATTTTCAGCAACAGGCAAAGAGCAATACCAGAGAAATGAGGGTAATCAAACAGAGAGCATTTTAAAATTTGAAGGACAGAGACATGACTTGGTTCTGTGAACACGAGAACTTGAGTATTACCTTTCAGGTTACTAGGTTTTCATGGGTGGAGAGCAGAAGCAAAGTCATCCTGGGTAGCAAGACAGCAATAAAAGATCAGAGGACACAATGCAAAGCATCTGGAAGCAATCTTCGTAAAAAGGACCATGACCCTTTGAAGCAGAGCACGCTGGGACTGGAGGTGAGAGAAGAGAAGTGCACAGTGCGATGTGGAAGCCACTCAGGTGAGCCCAGCTCTCCTGGTAAGCATGAAGGTAGAAGCATTTGGCTCTCCCAGGACTGGCAACTGCGATAGCAGCTTTTGATTTATCAATGTCTGATCAGCGCAGAGGTAACTGCTGAGCCCGACTGGGGCCTCACTGTGGCCGAGACTCTCTTAGCAGGCCTGCTCTGCAGTGTGATTCTCGGAGGCCCAGCCTCGAGGCCACTCTTCCGCACTCCCAGTAATGCTGTGAGCTAACATCCCTTAATACTAGCTCGGCCGAAAAGCTAGTGTGGATTTTTTCCCATAAAATAAAAGATACATTTTCACCAATAACTTTATTGATTTGGATATTTTGAGTATGTCAGCTCTCCCTGTGTGGTATAACATTGATCGTTCTCAATTAATATCTTGATTTGATCACTATAAATTTCATCTGGTCTACCCAACCGTGAAGCATCATCCAGCGAGAAATCTCCAGCACAAAACTTTGCAAATCACTTTTGACATGTTCAATCAGACGCAGCAGCTTCTCCATACACTGCACAAATGTTTTCTGTGTTTCAGTTGCACTTTTACCTTTATTGAAATGATAAAGCATAAAATGCTGGAAATGTTCCTTATTCCATCTTCAATATTAAAATGGCTATACAAAAATTCACCAGTTTTGACAAGTTTTTTTAAATGCACACTGGTATGAGAGCTGTCACAATACAATCTAACAAAATTGCTTCAATGAAGTTAAAGACAACTAAGCTCTTCTAGAGCCACCCTATGGGAAAAAAAAGAAATGAACTTTTTGGCCAACCTAATAAATACTTTTTTGTTTAAAATAGAAAAAGTAAATTCTGCTGTTAGCAACAAAAAAACTCCAACATACACATATTTTCTTATTTAGCATTCACAACTATTTTCATGAGTAGCTATTATTATCCTCATCTTGCAGGTAAGAAAACTGTGAGACTACGAGGTTCAATAACCTGTCCCAGGTTTCCCAGTAAGCATATAGCAGAGCCCGGATTTGAACCTAGGACTGTCTCATTCCCAAATCCATGCCACGTCTACACCACCATAATTATCTCCCAAAGACAGAGACGTGAATGAGCTTCAGTATTTTCCTTACGAGCATGGGTATCTGCAAACAGAATTTTCCGCAAGGGATCCTATTGTATTACACTCAAACTCTGGACTACGCTGTACTAGATGTGAATCACCCCAATGGGAGAGCAGCATCAAAAGACTGGAATGTTGCCTGCAATCCACACCAAGGCCCAGAAAGGATGAGTCACTAGAGCCAGTGGGCCATCCTAGCTCTGCCTAACTCTACTTTCAGTGATTGGTCACAAACTGAACAATGCAACTCCACGATAATCTCTGTCACCTTATAAATAAAGTCAAGGCCACAGAGTAAAGCAAGCTTTTCATTACACAACCCAATATATTGAATATAATCACATCACGATGGTTAAGTTCTTCTCAAGAAATAACAAAGGCCATTTAACCCCCTGTCTTAGCTCTTTCAACTTCCAGGTCAATTTTATTAGGCAGATTTACTAGACACCGGCCAAGAGTATGCATCTCCAAGACCAACTATCCATGGTTGAAAGAGGTATCTATGGCCAGATAACAAAATAGATGATACAGTATGACCTGGGCCCAAGGAAACATGATCAGCAGGGGACTCTGGACTACAGGCTTCACCTTGAGAAACTAGCGAGAAGACTCAAGGCCCGTGTTTTTCAGTGCGGCCATTCTGTACCCATAGCAACGAGTTTTCTGAAAATCTGCCAGAGAATGACTTAGGCTCCAGGGGAAAGAGAACTTACCCTCTGACTTCCACACTTCAAACCAGACTTCACACCAGTTTAAAACACTTTGTGGCACCCTTCCATTCATATAGTGCTCTTCTGGATGTTCCCTCCTGTCCTCAACTCCATCTTCAGCACCGCTGACAAGTGCTGCGTGGACACACAGCTGTCTCCCGAGAGAAGCCCCACACTTTAAACAGCTTTGCTCTGCGACCTGCCCTACAAGCAGGCCGCACTCTTCAGTGCACTGACAGCTAAGTCATGTCTTTTGTCCCAGGCACACAGATGCAGCAGGCTAGGAGAAGTTCACAGGAACACTCGCATTTCAAAACGGACATAAATGGCTCACACCGGAGGCCCAGTGCACTTAAGTTTGGAAGATGAAACCTCCCAAAGAAAAGAGTGACCTGAAGGGGACTTCGCAGGAATCCCTGCAGGACCCCGTGGCTGTGATGGCTGCACCTGGAGGGCTGAACAAGGCAGACCTGCCACCAGCAGGAGACCAGGTGTCCCGCAGGCCGCAGTCTCTCTCTCTGTGCCTTCCTGACCTGTTCCCTAAATCCGTTTTTGGTATGTTTTTTCCCTCCTGAGCCCTATTATTCCTTTTCTTTCCTTTATCCCTCTTTTCTCTCTCTATTGCAGTCTGCACTCCTTATTCCTCTGGCCTTTTCTCATACTTCCTGGCCTGCAGCTCCTACTTTTCCTACACTTGGAACCCTTTTCTTTTCTTCCAGGTCCCAAAGAACTTTCACAGCTGGCCCATCCGTCTCTCCTAAATGACCCTCTCCCCCTTCATCACCCTCACTTCCTCTCTGACTCCACCTGCCTTTGACAGGCTGGACCCTACCATCTCCACACCCCCAAATCCCACTAACAAACACAGCTCTGGCGTTGAGGCAGCCAGGGATGTTGAATTAGTACTCCGTTATTTATTTTTTTCCTTTTATTATGTTTATTTCTTTTTTTAAAATATATTTTATTGATTATGCTATTACAGTTGTCCCATTTCTCCCCCATCATTCCCCTCCACCCCGCACACCCTCTCCCACCCACATTCCCCCCTTTAGTTCATGTCCATGTGTCATAAGTTCTTTAGCTTCTACATTTCCCACACTATTCTTGCCCTTCCCCTGTCTATTTTCTACCCACTATCTATGCTACTCATTCTCTGTACCTTCCCCCCCTCCTCCTCCCACACCCCTGTTACTAACCCTCCATATGATCTCCATTTCTGTGGTTCTGTTCCTGTTCTAGCTGTTTGCTTAGTTTGCTTTTGTTTTAGGTGTGGTTCTTAATAGCTGTGAGTTTGCTGTCTTTTCACTGTCCTATTTTTGATCTTCTTTTTCTTAGATAAGTCCCTTTAACATTTCATATAATAAGGGCTTGATAATGATGAACTCCTTGAACTTGACTTTATCTGAGAAGCGCTTTATCTGTCCATCCATTCTAAATGACAGCTTTGCTGGATAGAGCAATTTTGGATGTAGGTCCCTGCTTTTCAAGATTTCAAATATTTCTTTCCAGCTCTTTCTTGCCTGTAAGGTCTCTTTTGAGAAATCAGCTGACAGTCTAGACGATGGGAACTCCTTTGTAGGTGACTGTCCCCTTATCCCTTGCTGCTTCTAGAATTCTCTCCTTCATTTTAATCTTGGCTAACATAATTACGATGTGCCTTGGTGTGTTCCTCCTTGGGTCCAACTTCTTTGGGACTCTGAGCTTCCTGGACGTCCTGGTAGTCTATTTCCTTTGCCAGATTGGGGAAGTTCTCCTTGATTATTTGTTCAAATAAGTTTTCCACTTGTTGCTCTTCTTCTTCCCCTTCTGGTACCCCTATAATTCGGATGTTGGGACGTTTAACGATGTCCCAGAGGTTCCTAAGCCTCTCCTCATTTTTTGAATTCTTGTTTCTTCCTCATTTTCTGTTTGGTTGTTAGTTTCTTCCTTCCGGTCCACTCCATTGATTTGAGTCCCAGTTTTCCTTCGATCTCTATTGGTTCCCCATGCGTCTTCCTTCATTTCACGTATTGTAGCCTGCATTTTTTCATCTAATATGTGAGCAAAATCAACCAATTTTGTGAGCATTTTGATGACCAGTGCTTTGAACTGTGCATCTGATAGGTTGGCTATCTCTTTACGGCTTAGAGGAATTGGCTCTGGGGATTTCATTTGTTCTCTGGTTTGAGCCATTTTTGGTGGGGTTTTTTGTTTTGTTTTGGTTTGGTTTGGTTTGAGTCTGGTCGCGGCTATTACCTAGTGAGGTGTGGAGCCTTAGGTGTTCCTCAGGGCGGGGCAGCCCAGTCGCTGGGTTGTGACGCTGTATGTGGGGGCGGGGTCTGAGAGGGAACAATGGCGCCTGCTCCGCTCTCTCCTGGATTCAGTCCCTTCTGCCACTTCCCTTCTCCCTGGACCGTCTGTGCATGCGAATGTGGGACCACCTCGTCAGCCAGCTGCCTTGTGCAGCCTCGCTGGGTCTGCACAGTTATCCCTCTGTGCCCGGGGTCCGCCAGCTGCTGCCTGTAGGCCCGGGGACCACCAGCCGCCGCCTGTGCAGCTGGGAACTGCCAGCCGCTGATGTTTGTGTTCCTGGGCCCGCACCTCCACTTTTTCCTGCCGTGACTCCACCCCTTGTACCGGTCTGGATGAATGGTTGTTGGACTTCCGTACAGTTCTATTTTCTATAAGTTCTGGTTGTTTTCTTGTTTCTAAATATTTGTTGTCCTTAATTTTGGTTGTAAGAGGAGGCACAGTGTGTCTACCTACGCCTCCATCTTGGCCGGAGGTCTCTGTCCTCCTTTAAACACCAGCCACAGATAACAGACTCACTACTGTGTTGCCACACTTCACCCTTTTCCTACAGTCCTCTGGGTTTTTTTTTAATTTATGCTTTGATAGTTAACTCATTTCACAACTTTCACAATTTTACAACACAGGTAATGCATGTTCATTGTAGAAAATTAGTCACAACTGATAAAAAGAAAGACAAAAATGAAAAAGCCATCTGCAATTCTATTCTTCAGAGAATACCCCTGTGTTTCGTGACTGACTTGATGAACATGTTTTAAGGATGTAAAAATGAATGAAAAAGACATTGTCCTTGCTCTTAGAGAGCCTTCCTCCAGCAGGGAAGAAAATTAAACTAGCATATACAATAAGCTTATTTAGAAAACAGCAGAATCAATGGGAGGAAGGGCAAATGATTCACACTTTGGGAATGCCTCCTGGAGAAAACATCATTTTGGGGCTAACCTTGGCCCTGAAAGATGAGCAGGAGTTAGCCAGGCACAAAAGAGGGAAAGGAAACATCCATGGTAAGTCCTTAAAGATGCAGAGAGTGTGGCACATTCAAAGAACCTAAGGGCATTCGATACAGCTGAAAGCACAGGGCAGCAGTGTCAGGCAACAGGCCTGGAGAGGTGTGGACGGACCAGGGGGCACAGGGCCTTGGAAGCCACACGAAGAAGTTTCCCTAAAGGCAATGGGAACGTTGAAGGATATTAAGCAAGAAAATGACATGATCCAATTTTCACCTTTAATAGAACCATAAGCCTAAAGGATAGAACAACTCTATGTAATAGGTGCTACCCTTGTAATCAGAACTTCAACAGGAAAGAAGGGAGGGGTGGACGGATGGATGGGGAAACGGAGGGAGGAACAGACGAAGAAAAAGGAAAGGTGAGCAAGGAAGAGAACATTGGTAGTAGAGCTAAGATACGATCTCAGGCAGTCACCTACACTAAACTCTTATGCTGCGTGCTCCATTCTCCATTGAATGTAATCTAACCATTCTGGGTGACCAGTCAGGAAACTCAGGCAAATATTTTTTTTATTTATGTTATTTTATTTTGTCTGACTTTGTCTAGATACATATGGAATTGTTTTTAGAAAGCAAGTCTTTTTTTTAATTATTTTATTGTTTTTCAAGTACAGTTGGCTGCATTCCCCCCACCACCACCACTCCCCCCGCACCCCAGCCATCCCCACCTCTCTCCCCTGCTTCCACCCCGCCTTGGTTTAAGGATGTGTCCTTTATAGTCATTCCTGAAAACCCTTCCCCACTTCCCTCCCGCCCATTATCCCCTCCCTCCTCCCCTCTGGTTACTGTCAGATTGTTCTTAATTTCCATGTCTCTGGTTATATTTTGCTTGCTTTTTTCTTTTGTTGATTATGTTCCAGTTAAAGGTGAGACCATATGGTATTTGTCTCTCATTGCCTGGCTTATTTCACTTAGCATAATGCTCTCCAGTTCCATCCATGCTGTCGCAAAGGGTAGGAGCCCCTTCTTTCTCTCTGCTGCATAGAATTCCATTGTATAAATGTATCACAGTTTTTTGATCCACTCATTTACTGATGGGCACCTAGGTTGCTTCCACACTTGGCTATTGTAAATTGTGCTGCTATGAACATTGGGGTGCATAGGTTCTTTTGGATTGGTGTTTCAGGGTTCTTAACAGGGTTCCAGCAGTGGAATTGCTGGAGCAAGGAACATAAAGGAAAGAATAAACCAATGGAACATCATCAAATTAAAAAGCTTCTGCATGGCTAAAGAACACAACATTAAAATGAAAAGAGAACCAACTATATCGGAAAACATATTTGCCAGTGGTACCTCAGACAAGGGTTTGGTCTCCAAAACATATAAAGAACTCACATGAGTCCACTCCGGGAAGACAAACAACCCAATAAAAAAGTGGGCAAAAGACTTGAACAGACACTTTTCCAAGGAGGATGTACAGAGGGTCCAGAGACACATGAAAAGAGGCTCCACTTCACTAGCCACCAGAGAGATGCAAATTAAAACCACAATGAGATATCACTTCCCACCGGTGAGAATGGCCATCGTAAACAAATCAGCAAACAACAAGTGTTAGACAGGATGTGGAGAAAAGGGAACCCTAGTGCACTGTTGGTGGGAATGCAGACTGGTGCAGCCACTGTGGAAAACAGTATGGAATTTCCTCGGAAAACTAAAAATGGTACTGCCTTTTGACCCAGCAATTCCAGGCAAATATGTTTTGTATGCGAACTAAGCATTTTCCCTATTATGATGGACTTAGCCTTTTGCCTTGGACTTGGGGATTGGTTATTTCCCTGGCTGAGAAACTGGGTAAAATGAACTGTGGGTGAGGAGAGGCTTTTTAAGGGACACTCCACAGGTCCTTCTCAGCACCCAAGACCAGGAACGGTAACATGAAATTATCCCGGTACCAGTCTGGCTGTCTCAAAATCACAAATGATTATTTGAGCTCATGCTTCCATTTCTCTGTGTAGCCCTATCACAGCACATTTCCAAACTGTTGGAAGTTGGTCCAGATCCTGAAAGAGCTTATGAGCTCCCTGCTCGTGACAAAGCCTTTTCTGTTCCTCCCTGGTCCTAGGGCAGTGTCCATTGCTCAGCAAAGCAGTACAGTCAATGTAATCGTTTGGACTTGAGCCTTAAGATGAGGCAGGTACTTTTTAATGGAAATTCAAGACAAAAAGGTATGTATCATACTAAGATCTAGTACAAACATAAATATGTAACTGAAATGAAAGTTTGAGGAAGCAATAACTACTAGTACAGCAAGCTTTCATTTTCTTTTCCATTCCATTCAACTCTATTCTATTTCAGTTTATTCTATCATATTCAATTTGGAATTGGTAGAACCACTTTGGGAAACTCTTTAGTAGGATCTGCTGGATTGGAATACTCCACATTCAATGACACAACAGTTCCGCTCTTAGGTATACACCCAAGAGAGCGAGGGCCTGTGTCCACCACTAAACGGGTTTTGAATATTCACAGAAGTGATGTGAACACAAGCAATGTTCACAGGACCAGCTACTGGGAACTACCCAAAGGCTCATCAATAGAAGAACAGATGAGTAAGTGTTGCTAGATTCACACAATGGAGTACTACAATCATTTGCAATAATATGGATAAATTTTCTACGCATAACACTAGACATATAAGAGTTCATACTACATGAACTCTGATTATACAAAGTTTGAAAACCTGCTGTAAGTCAGGGCAATGGGCTACCTCTGGAGGGGCAGTGATTTGAAGGAAATCGTAGTCGGGGGTGCGGGTGGCTACTAGGGAACTGGTGCTTCTTGCTCTCGGTGCTGGTAACAGCGGTGTGCTGAATTGGTGAGAATGCAGCAAACTGCGTGTGCACTTTTCTGTATGTAAATCATACTTCAGTAAAACATTAAGAAAAATGCTGGTTGCAAAGCACTAAATTAGATTCTCCCACTCACTGATCACTTGCAACCTGAAATGTGAAATAATCTACATTAGATACCAAATACAGCAAGGGAAGACATACCATGATATACGAAAATATTTAAACTTTATTTACTATAATAAAATGGGAATCTCAAAAGTCTTATTTATGCACCATTAGATATCACCAAAATGAAAAGAATCCAGGAAAAAAAAACAGCTAGAAGAATACATATTATCCCTTCTTACTTGGTTTTTAATAACTTTACAGCTGCTTTCAATTCAAATTTTTATTAAATCTCTCATATTAATCCATACTTGCTGCCAATCATTTTGTTAAGGAAGACACAGTTTTGAATATGCTTACCCAGCTTTTTCCATAGTGTTCAGGCCACTCACTGTTCATATAGAAGTAGCCAAGAGCAGCTCACGGGTAAAGAAAATCCACCTCACTGCTCCACTCTGAGGGTGCCGTTCCCACTGGAGTCTGTGTTTCCCCCTAGAGCTTCCATCTATGACAACATGTCCTCGGAATCTGCAGCCTGCCCCCACTCCGGAGGTGAGAAGGGATGCCACCCAACCATGGCTGACTGCAATCACTGTTTACACATTCGTAAGTGACTGTGGTGCTTGGTATTTTAAAGAAACCCAGATGTATTTCCATTCACAACCATTTTCTGTCTCAAGCAAGGTGTAGATTACAAGCTGCGTTGCATGTGATTACTGTTTTTCAAACAGCAGATTGTTACACACATATACAGGGCAGATGTCTTCCAGGCAGGATGTTTCTTGGCTAACATCTTTATTCCGTGATAACATGAGAGTTTTCTTCAAATTCTAAAGTGGTAAGTAAGATCTCCAAGTGAAGGCGGGTCCACTCTCTCGGGAAACCGGTTTCCGGTTTAGCTGGCCTCTCTAAGTGTCAATCCATCAGGGGCCACAGATGCTATTGCGCGGCCTGGGTTCCCCCCAGCACCTCATTGTGGAACCAATAAAGGTCTTCAGGGTTTTACATTCTCTTCTGAAACCCAGACTGCATCACTGTCCAAGAATGTCTGACTTGGGCTGTCCAAAATATCTGCCCAAGTCCCCCTTACGATTCACATCTGTCTATACGCAAGGGCAAGAAATACACTGTGCATGATGCGGAGCGGAGAGTCAGCGCAACGCTCTTCAAACTCAGAGTCGACAGTGAGAATGCCATGAAACAAACTCATCCTGCCTTCTACAAAAACTGAATTTAAATTTTCTGTCTGCTAAAAGTCCACTTGAAAAATGAACTCTTTCCATGTGGCTCTATTTTCTTCTATATAAAAGGGTGAGGCTGAATTCTGCTTTATTTAAAAAATAGAGCTTTATATATATAGTGCTGACATGTACACCAAAGTCATCTGGAAGAAATACAAGCTACTATAACAAATGCCAAATGACAAAAGTAGCCAGTCTCATTCTATTGAGACAAATAAATCGAAGGGGAAATGTGTTTAGTTGACAGAGTGAATAGAGGAGATTGATGTCCTATTGTCAAACACACTGTAGCAGGACGTGAGGGTTGGGAAGTTCTGAAACAATGTATTTCGCACACAAGATAAAAGCAAAAGCTTCTTAGAGCCAAGGATAAAATTTTTCATACCAGACTATGTGTTTATACTAGATATTCTTCTTGAATTCTCCAGAGTAAGAAAAACCATCCTTTAGCAAAGAAGTATATTTTTGCACAAAATTTTGAATCTCAAATAGAGGAAACAGCATATTCCATAAAAAGAACACGTCACACCTAAGGTTCAAAACACCCTCCCTTTTTATAAGTGCACAGTTGTATCACAGCCCAGACATTTAAAACATAGCAAACTTGTAATAGAACCACATTTCCTTTTGGAATACAATATAGCTGCAAACAAAAAAAAAGTCATATTTCCTCCAATTATTTGCCAAATGGCCATATCTTCACACCAATAAGAGAGTCTAGTTGAATCCAAATACCATCAGGAAAAGGGGCAGGGATAAAATGAGGGATCAAACCCTTCTATTCCATTTGCCGCAGAATAAATCCAAAAAGAAGGGAAAGGAGATTCATTTCTGAGACTAAAGGTCATATTTTAGGACCTAAAGGTTTGTTTCTTTTTTAATGTCTTTTTTTTTTTTTTTTTTTTTTTGGCTAAGCAGCAGGAACTTATTTTTGCTATAAACAAGAAAGCGTTTCACATAGAGCCTGAATTACATGTAACTTTAAAAATAAAATACTCCATGGGCTCATTAACAAAATCCCCACAGCCTCAGCTCTTTCAAAATAGCAGACTGATTCCATTTCCTTCCATTCTCCTAGCAAATTCTGCCTCTTTCTATTGCCACTGTTTCTCCTACTTTGTTTTGTCTTCCCCTTCAGCAAACTCGACACTCTGGTAATTCAATCTCCTGTTCAATGTCATGGTTGAATCAAATCACTGTCACTCAAAATATAACCTGTGGCTTGAACTGCGGTATGGTTGAGTGATCAGGACAAATATCCCCAAATCTGGAATTTCTGGGTTTTCAGCTACTTAGCTACTAAGTGGCTTTAGACAAGATCTGCCTTCTGCCTCATGAGAATAGGTCAAATACCGTTGGTACCCACTGGGACTCCACAGGACAGGACACCATGTAGGAGAGGAGAACTCACCTGTGACTGGGTGATGGGCTAGCAAAGAGAATCAGGTGTAATGGCCTTTAAGCAGCAAATTGGTGAGAGCAGAACCAACATGACGAGATGGATATGGGAATTAACAAATAATGGAAAAGCTTAGCGAAATGTCCCTTTCACACCAGGGTAGAAATCAGACAAGACCAAAAGAGGGCCTGTTTAAAGATGTCTTCACTCAGATAGTGTAAATAATCAGGTTTCCCAGAGAAAACGATTTCCATTCCCACCACTAGCTCTACTTACACAAGTCTGAAGGCCAATAAAAACTGCTGGTTTACAAGGGTTAGCAGAAATGAAGGAAGATGGTGAATCTTCCTTGAGGTCAGAAGTTTAAAGAGAAAACTCTAAGGGTGGGGAGTGACAAATTGTATTGAAACTGACTTTTTTATTTTATAACTCATGACATGAACCAGGACCAAGCATATTATACAACTTCCATCAGACAAAGAGTAGAACCCAGCCTAAGGACTTTGATAAAACACCTGAAGAAACAGGGCTTGAGCATGAATGAGAAATTACAGACACGTAAACGATCGCAGCCGGCTACGCTGCTGGACGTTTGCTGCGCGCTGTGAGAGGAGTGTTGAAAGGTGCCCAGCAGTTGAAACTGGTGTTGGAAAACCATCTGACAGCATCCAGAGCTAAGGTACCCTGCTCAGAGATCTGAGACCTCTGTCTAGCAAGCTCACTCCAGAGGAGAAAAGGGGCAAGCAGATAACTCTCCACTGAGTCCTATCACAAAGCAGGCACTTCATAGATCTTCTCAGAATTGAACTGTTGAAATAAACCATACTCAGACAGAAGAACTGGGATTTTTCAAATCAGAACAGCTGCCTTTATGAGTTGTACTGCCCAAACAGAAGATGGCTTGCGAAGGAAGAGACACCAGAACTAAACAGTCTCTTTTGCAACTGATGGTGAAATTAGAGGGAAAGTAAATAGCAAGAGAGCAGACAATCAAAATCAAATGAATATGGACCACTTAAGTAATTGGGTCAGGGGATAGTGAATGCAGTTCAATTTAGGATAATGTTCAATAAATTGCTTTAAGAAATAACCTAGGGAATACAGGTTAAATGGAACAAACATGTAGGAGATTGATCTGCAAGTCACAATAAAGAAAATCATTGAAACTAACCACCAGAGCATTGCCAACGTTAGTAAAAAGGCTACAGTGACGCTAAGAGCAGAAACGCACATCGACCCCTCAGACCACAGAGCAGCTGTCCTCATTCAGGCACTTCTGTCTGCTCTTCCCGTGCTAGTGAAAAGTCAGCCATTTTCCCAGCAGTTCTACAAATTTAATATATTTCAAGGTTACTATGGGTTTCCCCTAATTTCTCTCCAGAGTTCCTTTTTTGCTTGGCAAAGTTGGCAGTTACAGCCACAGGTTAAGTGACCATGCGGCAAACGTTACTGCATTTGTCGGAGGACCACCAGGGGCGGGACCAGGAACCCACATGCCCCGGTTAGATGGCTTTGCCCTGGGAAGGCTGGATGTGGCGTGAAGACAATGCGTAAAAAGTAAAAGTAAACCAAGCCCACGCTTGCCCCAAGAGTACAGAGTTGGAAATGACTTGACTGTCAATTATCTATTTGAATTTTAATCTGATTCATTCAGCTGCAAACAAGAAACCCAGGGATGCCAGTTAATTTCAGTGGACACCTGCTGAGCTGCGGCCAGGCGCTGTGCTGGGGATTCCCATGGCTGAGTTGCATGCTGCCTCCGGAGGCCCGCAGTTGGTAACTGCGGCATGGCACACAGGGCCAGGGCTGCCGCTGCTGCTGCTGGTAGGGTGTTCGCACACATTCTCTGCAGACCTGCTCCAGGCACAAATTGGAAGCGAGTTTTCAAAACCCTAGAAATGGAAGTTTTTTTTAAATGTTTTACTGGTATCTGTACAGCCCAACTGAAGGAAAGACAGGGTGATGAACTCCAGTCATTTTGCTAAACGAAAATGGTCTGTTCCTGCCAGTGAGATGGCAGCCCAAGTGACAAGATTCCAGCCAACACTCTTTCTCAGCTCAGATCGGTCCCATCATGCTCCAGAGCCTTGGAGGAGCTTGCCCTCCCAGGCAGGTGCAACTCTCCTGGACTTCTGAAAGAAGCAGGGCTACCGCAACCAGACCAATCAAGTGTCTGGAGTCCATTGGCTCAAGGGAAAACACTTTAATGGAAGGCAGCATGGACGTGGGAGTCTTAAAGAGACCTTATCAGCTGTAACTTAGCCTCTCTCAACCGCAACCTACTCATCTTTACAACGGGAATAATAATGCTTCATTGTTGACTTGATCTTGCACTAAACAAGGTAACACATGTCACATAGTGCCTAGCACAGAACTCCATTAATGTTAAGACCCTCCCTCCCATGGCAGTACTCCAGTCAGAAAAACTGGAAGAGAAACTCTCCTACATTCCATTCTTCCAATTAGCCTGTCTCTAAAGTGTAGTAGACAGTGGACATGGCCCTGGCTGGACATGGAATTCCAAGGAATAGCTAAGTTTCTCTCTTGTGAGTAAAAATATGGAGTGTCTGTAATGGGGAAGCCATCCCTCCTTCTAGCAAATACTTTCAGGGTCATTCTCAAAATGGCCTTAGAAAGAAGACACTCCTGGTGTGCTCCACACTTGATTTTGTCAAAGATGAATCATGTTCTAGCTACAGAGAAAGAACCGGATGTGGCAGGATTATGCCACAGGGTAGGAATGAAGAGTGAAAGGGGAAAAAATAATACTATGATCGTTCTCATTATAGGTTCAGAATTTTATAGAAGAGAGAGGCTGAGTAACTTGCCAAAGACACGCAGCATTTCAGAATTGAAGCTGAGGAGTGGTGTGCCTCGGTCCCCAGCACTGCGCCTGACTCTGGCTTGAACTAAGGCTGCCTTTTTCATCGTCACAGCCTTAACACCTGCAACGCCCAGAGCCTGCAACAACACCTCACCCTAGTAGGCACTCAATACACGCTTGTAAATGAATAATCCTAAGAAAGGCAAAATTAAAAGCATGCAGCAGTTCAGAATGTGCACTTAAACCAAAACCTAATAAAGTATACAGAGAGAAAAGGAGATATCCTGTTCCAAAGCAGGAAAAAAATGAGATGTTTTGTTCCAAACTAGCAAACACTGTCAAGTAAGTTCCCGTTTCTACCTAATCATTATCTTGCAATATTTTTTCCTGACCTTTTTTCTTCCAGGACAATTTGCTATCCACTCTCAAAAGCAACTCTCCAAATAAAACAGATTTCATCATGATTCAAACTTACAACATTTTTTAATAAAGAAACACCAGAGAACACTAGAAGAGCTAATACTTCAGTGCCAAACAACCAAACAGATGTGATTCCTACCGCTTCCTACCTTTCCAAAAGACGTGATTAATGGGGAATTATAGGAATAATCTAATTCTTGCTGAAAAGCTTGATCGATTTATTGTTGCTTGCAGCCAAACCATAACCAGGTCCATGTTTCAAATCACTGCAGATGACCCAGAATCTGGGGCTCATCATGATTCTATACTTTGCTACAAGACTGGTGCCAAGAAAATTTCCTCCTAACTCGGTAACCCTTCTTCCTTTCTGGAGAAGTTCTACATAGCTTTCCCTTTGCGCCTGCCTTGGGTTAAGATTTCTTGCAGCAGCCTTGTAAATGACTTCTGTCTTTGGAAGATTCATTACAGTTGCACTGTGTCTTCAATTCAGTGCATCATGTTCCTATCTTTGGAACAATTTCCACTTTCCACCCAAACAGGACCTTGCACAGAAGTCTCAGCTCAGCGACGATCACCCCAGAAAACCATCACTGATCCTCCTGTCACTAGATTAGATTAGGTTCTTCTGCTCTGTGTTTTCATAGTATTTGTATCTCCCCAATCTCAACATCTTCACGTTATTATTTTCCATTTAATTGCCTTTTTTCTCTATTGCTATTGTTGATACTACTGCAGATGTCCCATTCTTCCCTCTTTTGCCTCCCTCCTCCCAGCTCCCTACCCTCTTCCCTCTGACCATTACCACACTGTTGTCTGTGTCTATACGTTATGCATATATGTTCTTTGGCTAATCCCTTCACTTTCTATCATCCAGTCTCCCTCCCCTCTAACAGTTGTCAGGCTGTTCCATGGGTCCATGCCTCTGTTTCTATTTCGTTCATCAGTTTATTTTTGTTCTTTAGGTTCCACATATAAGTGAAATCATATGGTACTTGTCTTTCTCTGACTGGCTTATTTCACTTAGCATGATAATCTCCAAGTCCACCCATGCTGTTGCAAACGGTAACTGGACAATATGGCCATGAGGAAAACATCATATCCTTAGGACATGGTGGCTGTTACGTATTGAATGAATGCCTCCCAAAGTTTATCAGCTCTTAAGTCCAACTTTCATTCCTTTTCATAACAGAAAACACAGCACTTTTACTTAAGCTAAGTGTCTCCTGTGATCCAGTCTAATCTTTATTCTTTGGGTAACCAAACCCCAGGAGTTTTGTCAGGGGACAAGGACACAGAGCTAGACATGTTTCCAGCTTCCCTTGCAGCTAAGCTCTTTGGCCAGATGGACGTAAGCTGAAGAGACAGGTGCAACTTCCAGGTCATGTCATTAAAAAGAAGCAGATTCTCTCTGCTTACTCCTTCCCCTTCCTAAAGGCTGGAAAGAAAACACTGTGGTGGTGAGACAGCTTCAGCTAGGGAGTTGTGGACAACAACCTAAGGGACAGCAGAACCATAAGATAGAAGAAACATAGCACTTGGTGACCTTAGAGAGTAGACCCACTCATCCACCCTAGACTGTTCACTTGTCTCTAGACTTAACATAAGGGAGAAGCAAACTTGCCTTTTATTTATGCTTCTGAATTTTGGTCTCTCTCTCTCTCTCTGGCATCTTAAGTTGAATGTTTAATAATCCACATTAGTTATAAATTCCTTTGACTTAATTTTGCCTATAGAAGGAGGTATTTTTGAAGTTTCTCATTCATATGTCTGAGCACCTGTTACCACTATCACCATGGAATAGGAGCTCACAACCATGTGAGCCACTACCCAGGAGCAATACATAATTTAGTAGAACTTAACTGTGTTTACCATCCACACTTGAATAAATATTCTGTTAACTGACAGCTGCTGTCTTTTTTTAACTTTATATTTATTGTGGACACTATTCCAGATGTCCTATTTTTCCCCCTTTGCCCACCTCTGCCCAGCCCCTACCCGCCTTCCCTTTGACCATTACCACTTTTGATTTGATGTTGTACAAAAATGTGTGCTAAGTGATACAAACTGGCAAAGTGACAAACTGTCCTTCTCAATATCATTTTGGAGTATGGAGAGTCCTTTTATATAAATAGTGAATTCAATTAGGTCTTAAGCATCGTTCAGTATCTGTTACCCATACTGAGACCTTATGAGGCTACATCTAGAACACGATACACCTGATTTTCATAGGGTGCTTACGGAATCAGTCTTGGGTCTTCAAGCCACACCTTTTCTATTTCGATGTTTTAGAAAATAGGTATTTTGCTGTTAAAAAATAATCCCTAAGGACTTTAAACAGATTCAGTATTTCTTTTATTTTCATAACACTAAAACCTTGAAGTCAGAGAGAATACTCATAATGGCTGGTAAGAATTGTTTCATCCCAGGCAAGGCCCATGACTGGGTTGCATGCCAAGTCCCCAGTAGGGGGCGCTTGAGAGGCAACCACACACTGACGTTTCTCTCCTCCTCTTTATCCCTCCCTTCCCCTCTCTAAAAATAAATAAATAAGAATCTTTAAAAAATAAAAAACAAATCAACTCTCAATTACCCTAATATCAGACTTTCTACCAAGTGAACCATAAAATGTTTTTGTAAATTTAAAATGTTTACAGTAATAATGCATTAGATGTGATATTTGTTTGATTGTGGCTTGTATTTAGTAAATACTCTTTCTTTTGAATTCACAGAAATAGACAAATCACTAATACTTCCCAAGAAACCTATATTTAGAACTGTAAGGTTATTTATAGTGTACTGGCAGATTACAATTAAATAGAGAAAAAAGCAGGAAAAAAAAAAGAACTGTTTCAGTTTTTAAAGCTTTTAAAGACACATTCAGCTTGTCATGGGCTGTGAGGTGGACTCAACCTTTGCCATGACTAATTTCCTGTAAACGGACTCTGGTTGACAGAGCTCTCAAGGTGTCCAAGATGGACCAGGTGGAAATAAACTAAATTCCTTTCACATGCTAAAGCTTCTAGCTATAATCCCCTCAAGGAATAGAGAGCTAATACAAGTAAGCTTTTCTGGCTTTTAAGCCCTTTATGCTTCCAGTTAGAACCAAAATGGATACCACGTTCTCATTAGGATCCATCGATGTGAATAACGTATCAATTTACTACCAAGGACTTCTCTGCCCCCTCTATCTAAAAGTCCAGGCCTCCTGATACTCCCTGTTCCTGTAGTATCATCTAACATGCCCTACATTATACTGATTTCTCTCGTTGATCATCCTTCTCCCCTACTAGTGTATAAACTCCGTAAGAGCAGGAAAGTGTGTCTTTTTAATTCAGAGCCATATCCCCAATGCCCAGAACAATACCTGGAACGCTGAGAAGGTGAGGGGCGGATTTCCGGAAATATGTGTTGAACCAATGAATGAACGGAGGCCCTTTCTGAACATGCATACTGAGTGCCTCCGCAGTGCATCCTCTAATCCTAGAGCTTGCTCACACTGCCAGCCACATTAGCTCACGAGAGCAAGTCCCCCACTTGCTTTGGGGGTTGTTGTTTGTTTTATCCATAGCCACCAATCAAGGAATTGGTAAGTAAGATGTCATTGCTGGCAACAGAATGTCTCAACCCAAATGCTCTTAAACCAAAACAGATTTGTTTCCTATCATAATTGAATAGGGTTTGCTTCCGTTGTGCATTGAATTATGTCTCCCCTAAAAAGATACATTAAAGTCCCAACCTACAGTACCTTGAAATGTGACTTTATTTGGAAGCACATCTTCACAGAGGTAATCAAGTTAAAATGAGGTCCTTAGGATGGGGCCTAATTCGATGTGACTGATGTCCTTATGAAAAGGGGAACTATGGACACAGAAGTGCAGAGAGACAAGATGTGAAGACACAGGGAGAGAGGATGACCATGTGACTAGAGTGACAGATCTATGGCCAAGGAATGCCAAAGACTCTTGGCAAATGCCAGAAGCTAGAGGAGGCAAGGAAGGATCCTTCCCTAGAGCAGAAAGCTTGGCCCTGCTGACACAGTTATTTTGGACTTCGGGCTTTCAGAACTGTAACATTATAAATTACTGTTGCTTCAAGCCACCTACTTTTTGGTACTTCACTATAGCCGCCCTAGGCAATTAATACAGCTTTGTATAAACCTTAATGGAGGGCTCCATTTCTATGCTCTAGACCCTGCTCCTCTCTCTCAGACCTGGCTACAGGTGGGTCTTCTCATTGCTCTCATGACAGCCACCAGCCGTTTTCAAGCCTTCCTGCTCCTTCATATTTAGCGGAGAAGAGTCTGCCCTTGCAACAGCCAACTAAAGTCTGGGGTTTGAGTCACATTCCTGACACAGACTGATTTGAGTCACGTGCCCAAATAGCAAATCAACGACAGTGCCTCAGGGAATACACTGTGCAGATTACTTTGAGCCAATCAAGGCCTCCTCCTTGAGATGGGAGGGGAGTCAAGTCCCGCGATAGTCACTGTTGGTTCCCATAACTCCCTCTGGCATTCAATCTACTCACCCAAGTCTGATCACCACAAACACCTGCTACTTCCTGTTAGAGGGTGTTTCCCTCGCTGACTGCACGAACATGTTTAGCCTACACACAGAGCAAGCTGGAAGCTCCAGAGTTAATGTCCCCAAAGCAGCCCTCGATTAAGGGTCAACAGGGAACTGACAGAGAAACACCCCAGCTTCCTCACTCTTCAGCTGGAAGAACTCTGACACGTGCTCTACAGAGTTTCCCAGAGTGTCCCAGGGGTGCTGAGCTCCAGTTGCCCACAGTGGTTGGTTAGCACCCATTTATTGACTTTCTCCCTCCTTCCACACATCCCCACCCCACGCCAGTATTTCTCCCAAATAAACTATTTTTACTTAAATCTTTGTTCAGGTTTGCTTATGGGGATAGCCAAACCAAGAGGAGACCCAATAAACTGCACGGGAAGAAATGCAGAGTTCTGTTAGAGAAGAGAAAAGGTAAGAATGGAAAATACTGGAAAGTCACCTAATGACTGTCCATTACACTAATTATTATTTTTTCTCTTTCAATTAATTAATAACCCAACCGTGTTTTCCTCCTACAGTTTTGTGAAACAGACAAGAGCGCAGCACTGCCTGGCAGACCAGGAAGTAAACGCACTGGGTTCCATTTTTGCTGTCCCATCTCCTACCTGCTGTGTTTCTCTGTCCACGTTTCCCTTCATCATGTCTCAAGTGCCTATGTAACAAAGACTGAAAGTGATGATCCTTGTCCCTGTAGAGTACAACTCCAGAAAAGCAGAGCATGACATAAGGGAAATCCATCTTAAATCTCTTCCCAAGTGGGTCTATTGCTGAAAGTGTCAGAAGGGCAAATTCAACATCATTCTCCATCACTTGGTTCAGAGAACATTAAGAGATTAGACCCAATTAGAGCAAAGATCCAAGTTAGAAAGAACATTATCTCTGTAGTATTCTCAACTATCTGAATATCAGCTACCGTTATTTTAATAAACTTAAAAATACAACTTATTTATCATTTATACATCTTCCCAGCTTTATTGAGATATAACTGATATATCTTATTGTGTAAGTTTAAAGTGTACAACATGTTGATTTGATGCATTTATATATTACAAAGTGATTACTACCACAGCATTAGCTAACACCTCCACATCCCTAATCATCATGGAAATGCAAATCAAAACCACAATGATATACCACCTGGTACCAGTTAGAATAACTATTAAAAAGATAAAAGATAACTGATGCTGGCACAGATGTGAAAAAAGAGGAAAACTTGTGCACTGTGGTTAGAAAAATAAATTGGTGCAGCCACTACGGAAAACAGTATGGAGTTTACTCAAAAAATAAAATAGAACTACCACACGATCCAGCAAACTCGCTTTTGGGTATTCATCCAAAGGAACCAAAATCAGGATCTCATAGATACATCTGCACCCCATGTTTCCTGCAGCATTATTCACAATGGCCAAGATGTCGAAGCAACCTAAGTGTTCATTAACATGTGAGTGGGTAGGAAAAAGAGATGAATTCTATATATACAATGGAATATTATTCAACCATGAGAAAGAAAGAAACCCGCCAAGTGAAATGAGCAAGACACAGAAAGATAAAAACTATATGATCTCATTTTCATGTGGAATCTAAAAAACCAAACTCGGAAACAGATCATAGAACAGTGATTAGCAGGGACTGAGCGGGAAATGGGTGGGGAAGACTGGTCAACAGGTACTGACTTCCAGTTATATGATTAAGAAGTTCTGAGGAACCTAATGTACAGTTTGGTCATTATAGTTCCTAATGCTGTATTATATACTTGAATGTAGCTAAGAGAATAAATCTTAAATGTCTTCACCACAGAAAACACATGGTAATTACACAGATAATCTTGAACCGTTCTGGAGGAGCTCAGAAATGACTCCCTTAACGAGGTCAGTTTTGCTGGGCCCCAGACTGAGCGGCCTCTCTATGGTAAGCTTTCTGCCACCTCTTCCACAACGTTTTGTCTTGCCACAGAAGAGCAGTCCATGGGACACACCATGCTGCATCTCCAGCAAGCTAAGGCAGTTCTTTGCAAGCGTTACAGGACACATCCTTCCATTCTTCTTTGTTCTCTGAGTATAAGCAGATGTTAGACATTCTTCTCATTATCTTGGGATACTATATAATATTATTATGGTGTCAGGCTATTAGAGGCAGCAAATGCTACACAACAACAGCCTTAATTGAGGCTTAGAGATGAATTATAAGTATGTAGCCTGACTTCAGGGTGTTTGTAAATGCTTTCTGGAAACAGTTAAAAAAGATGTTTTCAATTGTTCAAACAGTGACTTGCCCTGCCAAAATCAAGTAAAAACTTCTTAAAAGATATGGGCACCATAAACGTATTTCCTAAGATTTCATTTTTTTCCCCCAGCCAGAAGCATGGCAAATCTGTGAGCCAGAAAGCCTCGTGCATGCCACTTCCTGTAGTATTCTGGGAAAAAAACTAATGAAATGCTGCAGAAGTTGTACTCAAATCTCCCGTGATCTCACGGCCACAAAATTCCACCCCTTCTTTGAAGTTACTTTACTATGACAGTAACTATCTGTCCAAGAGTCTGGCCTTGGCACTGGGCTGTCCCTGGGGATGGAGACTTGGGTGTATACCACAACAGCCCACCTTCAGCAGGGAAGCTCCTGACATAGAAGGCTGTGTGCCACTCTCAGCTGACATGCTTGTCGCCACACACACAAAGTGGCTGGTTTTGAGTTCCTCGAGGGAATTACAGCTCTCAAGTACTGGGTGGAGGTACATTATGATTCCAGTGCACAGGATGAAAGGCAGAAAAACATGGGTCATTTGAGATTGGTTCCAGGCAGAAACTATTAAACGACAGTCTGAGTCTCCTTTACTGGAGAGAGCAAAGGAAAACAGAAACTGAACACTTTGAAAAGAGAATCCAGTGTTCAGAGGCATGTTATCCAAGCTGCGAATTATGCAGGCCACTTTTTCCAAAGTCTGCTCCCAAAGAACTGACTCCAACGTTTTGTCTTTTTTCAAGTTCTTGTTAGCATGTGCACACAAAAGGGACAGGCATAGTAGTATTTGGTTGCCTGTTGGTGACAGTGATCAAAAGTTGTATGGAAAAAAATCCAGAAGAATGAGGGATTATAAAATCTCAGTAATACAGATGCTAGAATCCAAAATTTATGATCATCCTATCATTATTGTGTTTCCAAGGCTATGCTTAAGCAATTTATTCCATTATAATTCCATACACTTCAGCAGGGGATGGGGAAGAGGTGAGGGCTAAATGTCAGTTATGATCATACAATTGCTCAGTAGGATCTACAAACAACAGTTTTGCCATTAAAGTATTATTTACCTAAATAAAACTGAATTTCTTTAAAAAACAAATTTATAATTCATATACTGTAAGTTCAGCTGGGTTTACTTCCCAACTCCATCCTCAAACCCAGTCTGGTTTAATGAAGTGCTCACTGTATTAAATAGATAATATGTAGCCTTTGTGGTTTTCATTTAGCTTCACTTCTCATGACCAAAACTGATGTATGTGAGTAGGATGTCAATGTCAAGGTATCTTTGGCAAGTAAAAAGGGTTCTCTAGCACTTGGCACAGTCCATGTTTTCTCTGTCCCACCCTCTCCTATCCTGTTAATATATTTAGATTTCTGAACTCTAAAAAAAAATTCTACTTGAGGCACAAGACAGAAATTGGGCCCAAAAACCCAGAAGAAGGTGAAAACAGCTAAGATGCTTTGGCAATGTCTTCATAATAATGATTATAAACATAGCCAGACCTGGTTCATAATCTCGGCTCTCCACTGACCAACTATGGTACTATGCAAGTTTCTTAACTTCTCTCTGAGCCTTCAGGTGAATGTCTACTACATAGGTGTAATATTATCTACTTAACAGGAGTTATTGAGGGGATAGAAAGAGATCACAGATCTGTCCACATACCATTTTATTTAACATGTTTATAGTGCTTCCTCATTGCCAGGCACTATTATAAGTTTAAAAACTTAAAAAAATGAGATTTGAACCCCAGGCATTCTGGTTCCTAAGCCAAGGGCCTAAACTACTATGTTGAGCAGCTTCATTATACATGCAAATAGGAGTTTATAAATAGTAATGATTATTGTTTCGATTAAGGTTATATCAGTTAGCTATTGCTGTATAACAAAATATTCCAGAGCATAGTTGACTTAAAACAATAATAACTTATTAGTTCTCACTGGTCTATAAGTCTGCAGGGTGGTTCTGCTGATCTGGCTCATGTTTGGCTGATCTTGGCTAGGCTCACTCAGGATGAGGCTGTGGACAGCTGGCAGGTTGGCTAGAGGCTGACTGGTCTTGGATGTCCTCAGATGACCTGAATCTCTTCTATGTGTCTTTTACAGTCTATTAGTAGACTAGCCTGGCCATGTGCTCATGGTTATGACAAAGATACAACAGCAGCAAGAGACTAAGTCCAGAGTGTGTACTTTGAACACATTTGTTAATTTCCCATTGGCCAAAGCAAGTCACATGGCTTATCAGAGTCAAGAGCTGGGTCAAAAATGCTCCTTCCACAGTTGTAAGAATGAAAACTTGGGACTACCAATGCAATTAATCTATAGCAGAAATATTCAGAATTATGCAAGGGGCAGAATTAAACCTGAAAATAAATTCTTTCAATAAGAATATATCTAAAATCTTCACAAACCCATGAGAAATTAATATACCTAAAACTGTCCTATAAAAGCTTAATAAAATATAACATAAAGTTACATTATTAACATTTGATTAGGTCTCTAACATTTATAAGTGATACCACATGTATTTTTACACTTAACCCTCTCAATACATCACAGAGAAGGTAGGGCAGCAAGGGTTTCAGGAGCCAACTTCCCTTTAGTTAATTTCACAACATGGATTACTAGTGAAAAATGCCAGCTTGGTAATACCACACCTTATTCAGTGACAGCAAACTAGATACAATGAGAATCAATCCTGCTAACCATCATAATGGTGGTGAGGGCTTCAAATTCAACTTGTTAAATATCCTATCAAGTTAAGAACTTACACCTAGTATTTCTGGGTTAAAAACCAAGATATTGTTATTTTGGGGTACTAGGTAAACTGACTTCACTGTTAACATACGTTCAGCTCTAAGATACAGAGTAGAACCTTGTTATGTAGATGGCATTTGCAGACAAGAATAAACATAATATTTCTCTAATATAGCCAAAAGAGATATAATATGCATTATCGTGAATAAGAGGAAGATTCTTCAACAAGAAATACTTGAATGTGTGACATGGGTACCACTTACAAGCTGTGTAACTGCAAATAAATTAGGTATCCTCTACACACCTTAGTTTTCTCATCTATAAAACAGAAATAAAATAGTGCTTATCTCATAGGGCTGTTATGATGATCAAATGATTTAACACATATTGTAAAGTACTTACGATAGCACCTGGAACACAATAAGCACTTAACAACAGTTAACAGTTTTTATCAACATCATTACTAAAGCAAAACAGGTTTTGGCAAGGTTTTACCCTGCTACCTGTCAGCTCTCTAACACATTCCCTGTGATTAGTAAATTATACGTATGATTTAAGCTAACCTCGTTCATTGTATTTGCATTTTACAGACTCTCAAGCCTCCGCCTTAGGAAATGTTCAGATGAGAGTCGTTCATTTACCAGACAGTGCCATTGTCTGTGGTGGCACAGTCCCACAGCCCAGCTTTGGGAGACACTAAACCACCAAACTGGAGGAAAAGGGAGGCAGAGTTTCCGAGAACTGGGGATGAAAAAATCAGGGAATTTCCAGATCTGGTATGAATGTCTAGGGCCGTGATGTGCTAAGAGAAGATGGGGGCTGAGGGTTACTAGGAGAACAGCCGTGCAATCAGCAAGGTCACAGGTAAGAGAAGACGGCAAACTCCAGGAAGCATGCCCTTCCCACAGTGCCACCTGTGACATCCTTTCGACACACTTCCTGCCAGAATTCTCCAACTCAAACTACTGGAGGATGTTCTCCAATGATGAGTGGGTGGAAATGAATAAATCTCCAGATATGAATGCAAAATGATGCTTGCTTTATAATAAACTTTCATAGATGTATTTCCAAAATTTGTATATTTGTATATTGTATTTGTATTTTGAATATCATATTTGTAATTTGTATTCATATATTGAAGGAAGCCTGCATACTTTTCCAAGGACGTATAGGAAGCATGAAAGGGAGTATTGTAGACAATCTTTAGCATAGATTAGACAAAACAAAGAAAAAAACATTCTGAGAATTAGCACAGCACTATTCACTTTAAACAGAGTAATAAATGTGTCAGCAAGTAATTCAGAAAAAGCACTGCTGAAATGAAACTTGGTTCTAAGCACGTGTCGTTAATTGAAAAACACTGGAAAGGTTACCTGGAGCCCACCGAAGTGCATGTGTTGGAATAGTTCCCTTCTCACTTACGAGGACTGACTGCAAAAATACCTGCAGGAGGCAGCAGCCTCAGCTACTGCAGGGAGCCCTCGTTATTTAGGAGCACTAGTCCAACTCGGTGAAAGTCGGAAAAAAGGAACGTATGCTAAGATGCAGCAAAATACACTTTTCCCAGTAATGGATCTGGTATCTACTTGGGTATAATTTGTAATTACCGTATTTTGCCATGTATAATGGGCACTTTTTTGCCCAAATTTTTGAGGAAAAAATAAGGATGCACACCATACACAGGCAGTACTAAAACCTGGGTGTGCATTACACATGGCAAAATATAGGCAGTCTACTGTTTACATGCAAAAGCATCAAACTGACGTCATTGGAAGAATCCTTTAAAAGCCGTTCGTTCAAGTTAACTCTATGTTCCTTCCTGGAATCTATTTTTCCACATCATCTGCATGGAGTTCTGAGTGCCCTTCTTGTTTCATGGGTTGACTTTTCGTTGATATGTTTTGGTAAGAAAACAAAAGGAAGCGTACGCCCAGCCCATGTCTGCTTTATTCTGAACTCTCCTCTAGTGTATTTTGAAATGCAGAGTTTTATGTCTGAAAAAGGGCTCTGACAGTGACCCTCAGGCATGGTTCTGAATAAAGGCAGGACACAGAACGCCAAGAAGAGAAGGGAGAGGGATGCGCAGAGAGGACAGGGAGGACAGAAAAACTCCAGCAAGCCCTTGGGAGCCCTGGCCTGCAGTTGACTCATCCACCCTGGGGAAGAAAACATCTGGGCTCCAAGCACATAGGAACCACTTCAGCCATCCGTTTATCAATATATTCAGGAAGCATTTACTGAGAACCTAATATTCACCAAGTAGTGTGCTAAGCACTGGAACAAATACAGCGGTATCATCACGGCCCCTGTCCTCCAGAGGCGACAGTACGGTGTGGAACATAAACACAGAAACCTGCAAGGTAAGGGGGTGGTAGCTGCTGTAACGAACCAAACCCGCCGAACCTCGGTGACTTTCCATAACAGATGTTTCTTTCTTGCACAGGTAACAACATAATGCAGGTATTTCTGATTAGTTGGCAGCTCACCACCAAAAACGTGACTCAAAGACCAAGGTTCATTTCATCTTGTGGCTTTTAGCAAGTTCAACATTTGGTTTCCAAAGGTACGTTAGGTACACAAATTGCCAATATCGGAAACAAAAGAAAGGTTATCACCACAAGCCCTATAAACATCAAACGGTTAATAAATGACCATTATGAAAAACTATATGCCAAAGAATTCCACAACTTAGATGAAATGAACAGTCTTGAAAAATGCACATTCCCAATACCGAAGCAAAATAAACTAAAAAAATGCGAAGAGCCCTATAGCTATTAAATACATTGAACTTATTATTTAAAACCATCTCACAAACAAAACTCCAGGTCCAGATGGTTTCACTGGTGAATTCTATTAAATATTTATGGAAGAAATAATTCCAGTCTTACACAAAGCCTTTTAGGAAAAAAAAAGAAAGGAATACTTCCCAACTCATTTTACAAAGCCAGTATAACCCTAATACTAAAACTAAATAAACACATTATAACAAAAAAAAATACACGATTCCACTGGGCATCATCTCGCCTCTAGTCGGCTGGAAGGGGAGATGGGCGCAGTTGATTTCCCACGAGAAGTTTTCTTATGGGCCAGGCCCACATGTGGAATATACTACATCGCTTACGTTCCTTTGTACAGAACCCAGAAGCATGGCTACACCTAAGGACAAGAGAGGTGGGGAAATTTAGGCTAAGCTGTGAGCCCTCATGAAGAAAAGAAACTAATATGGTAAGTGCTGTAAGACAAATACATATACTGTGGCGGTCTAGCACAAAGACTAACTGGAGAAATGAATGAATGAATGAATGAACAACCAAACTGGTAGTTAGCTAATGATATAAATCAGCCCCATTAAAATTGCCTCTACCTAGCTCCAGATGACGTAGTAACTGTACCAAGAGGAATAATGATTTACAAATCACTAATGGGCCCTGTTTCAGCATTAACTTTGGCTAAAACACTGGATGTGTATTTGCTTTCTGTGGGACTTGGCAACAAGCCCAGTCCAGAATTAAATGCCATAGTTCTAGTCCTATGTTAAACCAGTGGCATTCTTCTGTAGTCCTTTAGCCTACCAGCCTGCAAATTTGCTTGCCTTTCTGTTTGTCCGAGAGGGGGGAGGATGTGGGTATGGGGGAAGCGGTGGGGTTGGAGGACCCAGAAATATATCCTTGTTGAAGTTTATGACAAACACTATGTGGTCTCCCTGTATGCATACATGGAAAGTTGGTACCTTTTACTTTTTTTGATGAGGATCGCATGGAATTTGTACATTTAAATGTATGCCATGTGCTTCCCTTGCTTCTTAACTCTTCCATAGTCTGTAGATCTAATTTTCTTTATTTCCGCGTTCCCTATCCGATTTTTCTTTTCTCATTTCCTGTTTCCCACTAAAGAGCTGTAGGGAAAGCAGGCTTTCCAGAGATTTCTGGGCAGGGCTTAAATCCAGACTGCCATCCTCTGAGAACCCTAACACCAGAAGCCCCATTGGAGAGGGGGCATATTAATGATCGTGGGAAAGAAACCTCAGAAACCCAGCAGCCAAACGCAAACCAGTGCGGTGACATTTCCCATGTCTTCACACCTGCTTTGTAATTTATTCAGTCACCTGATTGTGTCTGCAAGCACAAGGAGTGAGGCTTTCCACAGGTCTTCCTTACCCACCCCCACCCCCACCCTCAACATCTTTCTGGGTCACAGCTTCCCTGAGACCTGGCAACCCCTCCCACCAAACAGCCTCATCAGAGGCCTTCACAAAGCACCCTGGGGAGTCCAGCCTGGAGGCAGACAGGCCCTTCCAGCTGTCTTTCCATTTCCCCCAGGCAGGGGGGCACCCTTCACAGGATACCCTGTGTTCAAAACCAAAGTTTAACATCGCATTTGTATTTTATTATTTCTAATGCACATTAGATTTCCTTCCCTGGCTAAATTTTAAGTTCCTGTTGGGGTCAAGTCACGTCTAATGCTACTTTGGCACTTCCACAGCCCGACAGGCAGCCTTGAAGATAGTGGATTCTCAATAAATACATGGTAACTTGATTTAGGTCAAACAAGGGTGCAATCGCTAGTTAAAAGGCAAACAACCCTAAGAAAGGTAATACTATGAGCCTGCTGTAAATACCTGCATTTGAATGGTGTCTCTTGTTGTGGCCTTTGGATCAGGACTGATAGTGAGAAGACCTAAGAGAAAACTTAGCACTCAGAGGGTTAGGGAAAAGCAGGAAAGCCCACACTAGAATTTCTCGCACAGCATCGGTGTTGAAAAGACTACTGACTCATTCAGGTACTGCCATGCTAGTGATGTTCAAAAACGCACACCAGCCACTGGGATAGACAGACGAAAAGGACACCCACACAAAAGGAAGGCGATCACAAAGAAATGACATCTGGGACTTCAGAAGCTAGATAATAAGTTTTACAGCCTCTGCCCAAGTCTTTGGGACACTTGCTCTTGGGACCCAACCGCCATGCTGTGTGGAAGCCCAGCGCAAGGGCCCACGTGGAGCAGAGCTGAGGCCCTGGCTGGCAGCCCTGCCCGGGCCCCAACTTGCTCCTGGGAAGGAGCCGTTTTGAAAACGTATCTTCTGGTCTCAGGCCAACCGAGCAGGCACCACGTGGAGCAGAGAGAAGCCCAAGTGATCGCTCTCTGAGTAAAAATAAATGACTGTTCCCTACGTGTTGGGAGTAGTGTACTACATAACAATGCATGCCCATGATACATGTGTAGAAACCAACCTTGGGTCTCCTCACACAACGAGTGCACACACCACTGTCACTGCACAGGAACTTCGGCCAATGTGATCAATCCTGCTGTGCGTCTGCAGGGACTGGGCCTTGGGGTCCCACTGTTTCTCAGGGAAAATAGGCAAGCCCTCTGCGGACTTCCCTAAGGAGCCCAGATGGAGTGGGTTTAAGTCCCAGGATCCTCTGTGTGCTGATGCCGGAGTTAGATACTGCAATCAGTGTCTGACGTGGTACTTACACGTCTTATTCTGATTAAAAGGCTGGCTTCGTTAAAAAGTCAAGCTAATGAGAACTTTGGGCACCAGAGCAATCTTTAGAAAAGATATATTTGGTTGAGGAGTCTCAAATTTCAGGTCATGAAAAGCTGTCATTTGGATCCATACTTATGCCTGATTCTAGACCCTGGAGTATGGGTCCAATAATCTCCTACTGGTCAGCCAAACACCGGCCTCCTCTATCTCACAGGCCAACGAAGGCTGAGATTCCCTCAGTGGGAGGAGACAGGGCAGGAATATGGGGCCACGGGAGTAAAAGGTACTTGTGGCTATTTCTCCTTTAGACCAGTGCTTCTAGAACTTTAATGTGCATACAAATCACCTGAGAATGTTGTTAAAACGCAGATTCTGATTCTGTTTGTCTGAGATGGAGCCCAAGCTTTTACATTTTTAACAAAAATCTGGCTGGTGGTAACTGCCACTGGCCTACAGGCCACACCTTAAATAGTAAGGATTTGACCATCACTGTTAACACTAAGCCTCAAGTGCCTCTTATATGTAACTCCTTCCAAAGACTGAGCCTGGCAAGATAGTCTCACCCAGCCCATCACCACCTTCCCCTGACCTCTACCATTACTCCGTTAATACCACCATCTCAGTCGCCACCACTACCAACCTCCAAAGACACCACTGCGTCCATGACCTCCGCTACCACTACCATCTCTATCAGTACCACCGCCGTTTCCCAAAACACCACTCTATCCGTCACCACCAACTAAATCTCTAGCACCACCAACGCTAACACCGCTGTCCTCTCTACCGTGTCCTTAGGGCCCACTGCAGACCATTAGAATCACTGAAAACTGTGATCTCTAACCAAACAACAACAATGATAATAACTGAAGGCTGGTGGCTCATCAAGCACCTTCACAAGAGCAGGGAATATCAGCTCCTTCTGAAGTATGGAAACGCATCTGATCAAAAAGCTGCAGCACAGAAGCGAGTCAAGAGCAAGACAAATCCCAGTGAAAATAACAGAGTTGTCAGAATACATACGTCCAAACAGCCACATTCACGTAAACACGTTTTAGCCTTGTAGAAGAGTTCAGATATTCAGAAGGGTGAAATGTAAGTAGGTGGGCTTAACTTACAGCTGAAACAGGTAACTCCCCTGTTACATAAAATTAAAACCAGAAAATTGGGTGGTTGTTGTTTTTCTTTTCTAGTCACTCTTTCTTCCCCAAGAAAATCTCTGGGATAAGCGGCCAAGTGTGCTTAACTTCTACATTCACCAAACTCTAGTCACTGGCGAACATAATTTTCAGTCTGGAAATGAGAAATCTGCCCAAGCAGTAGCAGCATGAAGTTCAAAACCATCTGCACAGCGAGGTAACGATACTCTGTACACATGATGCAGGCAGGGGTGATTTCCTCTCCTGAGCTTCTCAAACCAGAGAAGCTGGGCAGACAGCAAACCCGCCCCGCCAATGCGAACCTTCTGGGGTTTCAGAAGTGATTACAACCAAGTTCTCTAATTGTTTGTGTGTCTGATTAAGCAGATCCCATTTGAGTCTAAAATCACAAGTGATGTTTAAATGTTACTACTACAAACTACACAAAACTATAATTTTCCAGTAAAGGAAAAAAGGAGGCTGCCAAATAAGAGATATGAAATGGGATCGTTCCCCTTATTTGTGAGACAGATGTTATTTTTGGCTCTTCTGTATAATGCATTCCATATCATAGTCTCTTTTTCACCAAACACAAGGAATAGCCCATGCTTGCACACAGTGCACCAAAACCATTATCTGGAAAACTTCTTTTTGTTAACACTGACAACTGTTCAGGTGCCCAATGCAGAAACCTCAAGCTGTCAGCTGTGAACAGGGCCAATTACACCAAGACAGGATTTTGTTTTTATCCATCCAACACATTCCTGCAATAGAAACAAAGCCATACATTTCCCTTAGAACCTGCCTCTAAGGGTTGGCGAATGATTTTTTTCTCTCATCTCTCCTATGAAGCCCTTATCCTCTTATGGCTGACAGATTTCATAAGACTAGGGTTTTCTCTTCTGTATCATCTTCTCTAGAAAAACATAGAAAAAGAAGACAATAAAGAAGGCATAAGCTTACACAGAAAAAAGAAAAAAGACTGCATCACACCAATGGGCTATTCTACTTGAAAATATTCATCTCCAGAAAGTTTGATGCTAAGTAAGTATCAGCTGAAACTAATTAGCTCCAGAGCAAAAATCTTCATATTGAAATAGGATGACAAGAACGCAACCAGAAATGAATAGAATGTACTGGTTGGAAGCGGGCAGCAGTTTTGCCAACTGGTGTGTGCAAACAGAGAAACGAATGGTTATTATTAGGCTGATTTCATTTTCAGTTGGAGGTTCTTCTTCATGATGGAGAAGCTGATGTTCATTTAAATTATATGAACTCAGCCAATTGCTAATCCTTTCTGGGTTTGCCAAGGTATTTCTTTTATTTTGCAGAGGTTTTCAAGATGGTGTCTTGCCCTCCAACAGCCTGGGGGCACCACCAAGTAAGACAACAAAGAAATATTACTTGAAGATACAAGAGCCTGGATATATGGAAGTTCCTTGGTAAACTGGAAGGGATTAAAGAAGGGTTTACAAAGGCAGCACTTGGGATTTAGAGGAGACACAGAATGTGCCATCCTTCTGGGCAGACCTTCAGTTACTTCCTGATGTGGGAGCTCATTGTTTCACCTGGGCGTCACAGCCACCGAAGGCCCCAACCAGCCTGTCCTCACTGACTGTTCCTGCCTAAGGGGACACATGCATGGTTGCTCACTGCCTGGGAGCGAAAGAGGCCGGGAAGAGGAAGAGTACAGATGGTCAACAAACCTGATGGCTTCTGCTATAGAACCCTAACTAATCGCCTTGTCAGGTACACTGGGGGACTTCTCACCAGACCTCTAAAAGCCTCTTGGCTAGAAGTAGCCTTGGAGTCACATCCACCTTTGCAGAAGTTCTATCCTGCAAGTATTTTGGGTTGTGATCTCCTTCTTCAGTCTGATCCCAACTATCTTCCATCTTTCCAAAAGTCATCAAATGTTTGGAACCAACTAAAGACTCCTTTGTTTTTCAGCATGATTTTAAAAACAGTATTTTTGCCATCTCTAGGGATTTGGGGTAGGAGACAAATGTTGCGGGGATTTCCATAATACATATTTGCTCTATCTTTTCAATTATTTCTTTAGGCCAGATTACCAAAATGGGATTCTGAGGCAAAGCATATGAACATTTTTCGGGACCTTCATGCATATTGCCAAATTGCTTTCTAGAAGGATTAGAATAATTTATACTACCACCAGCAATTCCCTTATTAGAAATTATGCTTATTGTTTAGAACAAAGAGAGAGATCAGATATCAAGTACTCTGATGGTTAAAGTGTTTTTCAAATTTTAAAGAAGTATAATTGGCACACAATTAACTGCACACATTTAAAGTGTATAATTTCATAAATTCTGACATGTATCCACCTGTGAAACTATCACCACAAAGGAGTGAACATATCCAATAACCCCAAAAGTTTTCCATGTCCATCTGTAATCCCTCACATTTCTGTCTGCCTCTCTCTCCTATCCCCAGATAATCACTGATCTAGTTTCTGTCACTAGATCAATTTGATCAATTTGCATTTTCTAGAATTTTAAATAAATGGAATCATGTAATATGTATATCTTTTTCTCTGGTCTTATACTCAGAAAAACTATTTTGAGATTCATCCATACTGTTGTACGTATCAATAATTTATTCTTGTCTATTGCTGAGGAGTATTTCACTATAATAACATACTAAAATTTACTTATTCACTTTTCTTTTTCTAACTTGAAGTATTTTTAAATAATTTCATTTTTATTTATAGGCTTTTTAGCTACATTTCTTTATGTGGCTATCCCAGGGGTTGCTTTAGAACACAGCATCACAGTTTACCTTCCAGTGACAACACACCACATCATATGTAAGAACCTCAACAAGGGCACACTTTTATCCCTCCCTGGGCTTTGTGCTATTGTTGTCATATATTTTTCTTTTACATGTTTTATAAAATATAACTATATTGCTATTATTTTAAACAATTATAAGGGGGAAAGTCTTATATATTTACCCACATAGGTACCATTTCGGGTGTTCTTCAATCCTTAGTGTACCTCCAGATTTCCACCTGGGATTATCTTCCTTCCATATAAAGGACTTTCTTTAACATTTCTTGTAGTGATAGTCCGCTGGTGATGAATTCTTTCAACTGTTGCATGTCTGAAAATGTCTATATGCCTTCATTTTCAAAGGCTATTTTGGCTGGGTATAGAATTCAAGGTTGACAATTTTTATCTTTTGGTACAGCAGGTCCTCAAATATCATTTTGTTCAATGTCATTTCATTATAACATTCATGAGATGCTGCAGGAATTTAACTCTTGTTTATATAAACTAGCCTATGGTAAAATTGGTTTCATTATGTTGCTTTGGTGCAGTTTCAAAAATCTGCTGATGACATTAAGTGGGGACTTACTCTACTTTAAGACATTGTTTCACTGTCTTCTTGCTTGCATTGTTTCTGATTAGAAATATGCTGGTATCTTTATCTTTGTTCCCCTGTACTTGAGGTCCCTCTTCTCTGGCTGCTTTTAAGAATTTTCTATTTATCAGTGAATTCTGACAATTTAATTATGATATTCCTTGATGTAATTTTCTTCATGTTTCTTGGGTTTGGGGTTTCTTGAGTTCCTTGGATGTGTGGTATAATTGGTAGAATAATAGCCCCACACCAATGTCTTCATTTTAACTTCTGAAACCTACTGTGTGAGTTTGCCAGAGCTGCCGCAAATAAGGTGGCTTAAACAGTAGAAATTTATTCTATCACAGGTCTGGAGGCTTAAGTCCAAAATCAAGGGGCTGAGGAGGACCATCCTCCCTCTGCAACCTCTCAGAGAGGATTTTCCAGCTTCTGGTTGCCCCGCTTGTTCTTTGTGGCAGCATAACTCCAATCTCTAGCTGTCTTGAGATGGCCATCTTTCCTCTGTGTCTGTGTCTTCACATTGTGTTCCTATTTCTCTATGTCTGTCTCCTCTCTTATAAGGGTGGAAGTCACACTGGATTAAAGGCCTACCCTACTTTAGTATAACCTCATTTTAATTTACACTTTAACTACATTTGCAAAGACCCTGTTTCCAAATAAGGTCACATTCACAGGTATCATGGGTTAGGATTTCAATACATCTTCTAGGGGAACAAAATTCACCCCATAAAATCTGTTAATGTGTTAAATTACAAAATGTACTTTACATATATGAAAAATTAAGGATCTTGAAATGGGAATATTATCCTGGATTATTTATCCAAGTGGTCCTTATAATCACAAGAGAAAGGCAGAAAACTCACAGAGGAGACGTGACAATAAAAGAAGTCAGAGTGATGCAGACACAAGCCAAGGATCGCGAGCAGCCTCCAGAAGCTAGTAGAAGTGAGGAACAGATTCTCCTCTAAAGCCTCCAGAAGGTATGCAGCGCTGTTGACACTTTTATTTAATCCCTAAGATCCACTTCAGACTTCTGACCTCTAGAACTGTAAGGTAATAAATTCATGGTATTTTAGGCTACTAAGCACGTAGTAATTTGTTATAGCAACAACAGGAAACTAAAATATGTGGATTTACAGGTTCCATCAAATTTTTTCTTCAAATATGTTTTATCATTCCCTGATCTCAATTACATATGTATATATTAGACTTCTTGAAGTTTCCTCATAGCTTACTGATGCTCTGTTTATTTTCTTATTCTTTTTTCTCTGTGTTTCATTGATAGCTTATTTTATTATTTTTTTTATTTTAGAGAGGGGGGAGGGGGAAGAAAGAGAAGCAGAGAAACACTGATGTGAGAAACATCGATTGGTTGCCTTTCATATGGGCCCTGACCAGAGATTGAACCTGCAACTCACGCATGTGCCCTGACCTGGAATCCATACCGCAAACTTTCAGTTTGTGGGGAAGATACCCAACCAACTGAACTACACAGGCCAGGGCCATTTGTGATAGTTTTTATTGCTATGTCTCAAATTTGCGAATCTTTTCTTCTACAATGTCAAATTTCTATTAATCCTATTCAATGTATTTGTAACCTCAGAAATCGTAGTTTTTACATCTAGAAGCTTGATGTGACCTTTTTAAAAAATAATCTTCCATGTCTTTACTTTACTTTTTGAATGTGTGTAATGTAGTCATAATAATTGTGACTACAATTATGACTACAATTTTAATGTCTTGTTTGCTAATTCCAATATCTGTGTCGATTCTAGGTAAATTTTGTTTGATTTTTCCCCTCATTATGGGTTGTATTTTCCTGCTTTTTTGCATACTTGGTAATGTTTTATTAGATTCTAGTCACTGTGCATTTTTCTTTGGTGTTGGATATTTTTATATTAATATAAATATTTTTGAGCTTTATTCAGGGATACAATTAAATTACAAGAGAACAGTTTGGTCCTTTCCACTCTTGTTTTCAAAACTTAAGCAAAGCCAAAGCAGTGTTTAGCCTAGAGCAGGGGTATCAAACTCATTTTCACCAGGGGCCACATCAGCCTTGTGGTTGCCTTCAAAGGACCGAATGTAATTTTAGGACTGTATAAATGTAACTACTCCTTAACAGTTAAGCAAGAGCCCAGCGCTGCTGCCAGGTAGAAACAAGGTGCCAGGCCGGATAAAACAAGGGGGAGGGCTGGATTCAGCCCACAGGCCTTGTGTTTGCCGCCCGTGGCCTAGAGCTAACTGTCTCCCCCCACTGAGACAAGACTTTCCTGAATACTCTACCCAGGGCTCCATGAATTGTAAGGCTCTCTAATCTGGCTGGTGGGAACCGGCATTATTCCTGGCCCAGTGTTAGCACCAGAGATCATTCTTTGTAACACTTTCGGATGATTATTTCTCTGGTCTCTAGTATATAGTTTCCTCATATGCATGGGCTGAGAGCCACTGTCTTGGCAACTGTAGCTTCATATATTATATATCTTTGTTTGTTTTGGGTAGAAAGCAGTTTCATAGATTATATATCTTTGTTTGTTTTGGGTAGAAAGCAAAATTCTTTTTTTCTTTTGATTCATCTGGACAGATGTAAAACTAAACTTCTTTTTTAGTGGGCGAAGCCTTTTTTCAAATAATGCCACTATTTAACACACATAAAAAGCAAAGCTCCTATAATTAAAAATGAGGTAAAGGACTGAGGAAACCTACCCATGTAGCTTCTTTAATGCTCTCAGAAGCTCCTAAGAATTCTCCCCTGATTCTTAAAAGTTCAAAAGGCACAATTTAAAAACCACTAGGTCTAGTCAAACCCCTCCTTTTTAAACTCGATTCAGCGGAGACCCAGAATAGTTAAATCACTTGCCCAACATCACACAGCTAAAACCAAGGACATAAGATGAAAGAGAATAATGACTACACCCAAGTAAAGGCCTCAAGAATGACAGCAATTATCCAGGGCTGCCCTTGTATTTTGAAATTTCCAAAAGTCTGTGATAGTAACAGGAAAAGAGGGAAAGACCGTGAGTTTACAGAACGGATCTAGTGCTAAATGTCTCAGTATGCCTTCCTTTGCACATCAAATTCATTTCCTGAAGCCCCATCTCTTGGGAAAGGTTCTCATGGCTCCGACTCAGCTCACAGACCTCTGGCAAAGACCAGACACCTGAAGACTAGAGCCTAGATCTATGAAATCACAGACAAGCATTCTGACCATTGTACCCCATCACCTCCCTTCACTGGTAAAATTCCAGATCCAGTAAATCCCTCAATATTCGCTATTCACCAAATATTTAAAAAGAGATTGATCCAGAACAATGTGATGTGGTTGCTGTCAAAATTTCCTGTGAGCACTGAAGGAAGTCTCAATCCCTTACTGAAATAACACAGAATCCAGTTTGTCTGGAACTTCATGCAGTAGCGTGTGATGTGACAGTGTTTAGGAAGCCAGCTACAAGGAAGAAAGTTGATCAAATAGGAATGAAGACTCTAGGCCCCCACCGAAAATAATAAAACAAGAAGGACATGGGTGCCAAGACTGCCTAACTCAAACCCTGACATACTGGATGAGTCTGGATTTGCCATTCGATGAATCTCAAATTCCTTGTCTTTAAACAGTATTCACAGAGCCTGTCCCGGCTTGCTTCCCAGAGAATCTGGTAGCTATACACGGGTATATAAACAATTTGTAAATTACCTGGAGCTCCTTGGAGATAGGATGACATACAAATATATAGTATTACTATTATGTTAACCACATTTAAAAATAGTTAGTCATACTTAGGATAATTGTACTTAAATATTTACAACATTACCATTGAGAGGGGTTATCTGCAAAATTCTTAGTATCTTCTCCAAATAACTTTCCAAATGATAAGAAATTAATTACCCTGAAGTATTGCTATAGTACAATCTACTATAGCCCAAAACTTGAGATACATTTAGAACTCTTTTCATATCGGTGAGAACTGAAGGAATTTCAACACAACATGACCATTCCCACACTACAACAACACTCTACAGCTCAGAGGCAGCACCAGTGAGGAAAAAGAAGAGTTAAGTATCTTTCTTGAGGTTTCAGTCTTGTCACTTTACCCAGTATTAGATGAAAAAAATCACCAAGTAGTTTGATTCATTTTTATGATCTAATTGTGTGGTGTGTGTGTATGTGTGTGTGTGTGTGTACAATTTGTTTGCAAATTCAGCACTCAAAAGATGGTTTATTTCACCTAAAGCTGTGCCTTCAGTTTAGGATGGAAAGGTATCAGTACGTTGGGTAAAGTCATGATTAGAACTGCAGGGCCGCTGCTTATGGCCATCGGGGTATAAATGAGCCTTTGAGAACTACTGTGTACAACCTTCTCCATCATACATGTCTTCCCTCATTCTACTTTAGTACAAAAGGAAAACCGTGAGTCAAAAAAGACAACATGGGAATTAAGGAAATAAGGGAACAGGAAGAAGCCAGGCAAGGGAATTCCTCCAGAAGATATACTTACACAGATAATAGATCTGTTATGTATTCCATACCCATGGCTCTATATTTAAAATACATTGTATTTACCTGCATAAACATATTACATTTACCAATAAAAATGTTTAATGCATATGCGTTATCTGTCCACATTTGTTGAGCCTTCAGTATTAGACATATAAAAATGTCTCACATAGATGAATGAAAATACGACTTACTGTCATTGCTGTACACCGTCGCAATTACTAAGATGAACTGCTGCTAATTTTCACCAGGATGAAGACAGTTGTTCATCCTCATCCAGCCAGAAATGCTGCACCAGGCTCAGAAGACTCCAGAAGAACCCAATGTCCTAGCATCGCAAGCATAACCATTATGTGTGACTGCAACAGCACAAATTAGCTGAATTACCTGTTACCAGAAACTGTTTAATTCTAAAAATCCTGTTCCTGAAACTAGAGCAAAGACTCTTGTTTTGCTTTTCCCCCATTGTCACTGGTAAGCTTCATTTTCTAAGAATGGTGTCATCATGGAATGGAGGAAGGAATATTTGTCTAAGACGGGAAAGACCTGCTTTCCTGGCCCACCTCTAAAACTAATAAGCTGAAGGCCCTTGTTCAGACCTTCACTGCTTCATGTGTAAACTGCATATTGGATTCCACAATCCATAATGTGCCTTCAAACTACATATGCATTTACTCATTTTCTGAACTGACTCACACCTTGATTGCCAAATCAGTAAGTTTAATAAAAACAGAAAACGAGGACTAATGGATAAGAGAAAAATGAAAATATGCTAATGATGAAGGTTAACATAATTGTCAATTAAATTTTAATTTGACTCTGAGCAGTCGGAGGGGGGTGGGAATCACAAATAGAAGTTTCAGAACTTGATTTTTAGAAACTTTCCTTCTTCTTGAATTATAACTTCCTACGGTTACAATCCCTGCCCTAGCTGAGAAGATAAATTGTAAACCTAGGTTCACAGGGTTTTCCCCAAGCAACGAGCCCCTCCACATATAGTCTCTTAAGTAAAGACTCGCCATTCAAATGGCACCACGTTCCATAGGTGGTCAACACGAGGTCACTCAGCACCACGCAATTGAGGAAATCATTTATTTAATGGCCCAGAGCCATTAAATAATATTTTGGAGGCCACCCTGCTAGCCATGAACAGCAGAAAGAAATTAAACCCTCAAGAGTTCCTGACCTGAGGTCAGCAGTACCTGGTTTCAGGCAACAGGCCCCGGACAGCGAACCTGCAGCCGGGACGCACGTGCGTGGAGCTGAGTGTCCATGAATCCGACACGCGCTGCAGGAAGCACCAGCGAAGGTGGAGAGCAGGACGCCGGGGGTCTTGTCCCTTCCCCAGCGTGCATGTCCCATCATCCCCTTCACCGAGGCTCAGCTTCCAATGGGTGAACTCAGGGGAAGTTCACTTCCTGTCCCGCACGGAAGCCTCTTCCGGGCGCGGCTCTCAGAGGCAGAAGCGTCAGCACGTCGGCAAGATGGTGCCAGGGGTGGAAGGAGACGCTGAGTGGGGACGTTGCAGAGGAAGGGCCGGGGAGACACCTGGTTCCAGTGGCGACAGCAACGGTCCCCCACGAAGCTCAGGCACAGCCCAGGCCTCTCTCGAGGCAGCCAGTAGCCCTAAGGAGGTGCCTCCAGGTCTGGAGGCGCTCAAAGCCGTGCCTACGAAGAACACCTAAGAAGGGGAAATTTGGATGACACTTTGTAGAACAGGTCCCTCAGTCCCTGGTCTTAGAGAAGGGCCTTAAGGCTCCAGTCTTCCAGAACAGATACTTGCTGGCCCCTCCTCTGATCTCAGTGGGGAAAATCATCTGATTAAAAGTGAGAGAACAGCTTCCAGAGAAAACCTGCTGTTCAGGTGCACTGCCCTGAAGATTGGTTGTTTTTTATTGTCGACACTGTGTCCCTCATTTCCCTTCCCCTTGTGCCCACCTGCACCCAGCCCCAGCACCCACCTCCCCTGGCCTTCGCCGCAATGTTGCCTGTGTCCGTGGCCTGTGCGTATATGTTCTGTGGCTAATCTCTTCACCTCCTTTTATCCAGGCCCCTACTCCCCTGTGCTCTTAGATCTGTCAGTCTGTTCCATGCATCCATGCCTGGGGGGGGGGGGGGGGGCGGTTAAAGCTCAAAATAACTTGCCTATTAGTGCTTCCCATGCCCCGCCCAATTATTTCCCCCCATTAGCCCGCAGGGGGAGCACTTTCAATAAACCTCCAAAAATTATTTTACTTCTACAGTGTCTGTACAGAATCCCTTAAGAAATATGTGTGGCCACTAGAATATCAAAATAATTACATCACAGCTTGTTAGTGGAAACTCTGGGAATAGGCCTTGGCTATCTATCTCAACACCTAATTAGGCCTTTTTCCTTTCGTTCACCTTTCTTCAACAAACATTTATCACAAGCATGCGAGGCAAAAGGAAGTACAACCATGCTCTGGCAGGGAAAACTTCTGTATCAGAAGTAACACACATGCTTTCTGCTCACACGTTGTGGTGTGGTGTGAGGCTCTCAGCACAATATTGTGGTGAAGGTCACACAATTAGACAAAGCAAGCCACAGGCAAGGATGGATTTCCTCCAGTGGAAAAAGAATCAAATATTTGTGAACAGTAAGACAGTCCTCCACAAGATCTCGGGATCCAGACATACCTTGGTTTCACCCAGATCAGTTAAGGGACAAGGACTCCAGAAGATAAATGACGCATTTATCTTCTGGAAGGGAGGCAAACACAGCTCCTCATTCCTCAAGCAAAACTAGAGACACTCTGAAGACATGGACACCAATGAGGAGCACAGGGCAGGAAGTGCTCTCTGAAAGCTTTTTGGGGAAAAGAATGCTTTTTCCATCCCTAGGAATTCAAGGACATATGTATCCTTATATACACAAATATTCAGCCACTTGGGTATAAGGTTGTGAGGATGATACACAACACCATGATGGTGTTTTGTTCTTGCTCCCCTTCTGTATTCTAGATCCTAGAGCCAGACGATCCTTTTAAAACAGAAATCTGGTTGTGTTTGCCACTCTTCTACTTTCCTACGCACAGCTTCCCATTGTTTCTGGTCTAAAGATTAAAAGTCTAATGAATGGTTCTGTGCTCTCTCTGCTCCAGGCACACTGGCCTTCTTCTAGTTCTTACGATCACCATGCCTCTTCCATCCACAGAGACCTTCCACATGCTATTCCTGCTGTTTGGAAAGGCTCTTGCCTACCCTCTTCATCCAGGTAAGTTCTACTCTGTTTAGATCTTGGCTTGTCAATGCTTTCAGAAAGTTTTCCTTCATCCCTGACCAAGTGAATCTCTCCAGATTATTCACACGAGTATTTTTCTGAATGGCCTAGTTCCTGGAAACATAAAGGAAAAAAACAATCAATGTGGCAGGGAGGGACAATAAACATTAAATACAAACCCTGTCAGGTATGATAGGTGTTATGAACCACAAATAAACAGGGCAAAGGGCAAAAGGACAAGAGCATTACTTTAGATCACGTGGTCATGGAAAACCTCTCTAAAAGAGAAGGTGCTTAACAGAAGGTGCCCAAATGAAGTGGAGGACCAAGCAATGCTGTCTAGAAAAAAGAATGGTCTGGGTTGAGGGAATAAAAATTGTAAAGGTCCTAAAGGTAGTGTTGGAGGAACTGTCATAGGAATAAATAGGATTTATCTCCATATTGTGTATCTTATCTTAGTATTTAGCATAGTGGCAATTAAAAACATTCATTCGTATTATGTGATTAATGCCATTGCTCTTCTAGACTGTTACTTCTAATGAGGTAAAAATAGTAATGAAGCCCACTTTTTGCTTACCATTAAATATTGAATCTGTTGTGTCATGCCCAATGCCCGGCACACAGTAGATCTTTGATACACATTTGTAGAATGAATGAGAAATGATGACTAAATGAATAAATAATAAAGCGGATCCTCAGATGACCACATATGGTAGATGCTGTCTGTGTTCCACCCATGTCCTCAGAACCTACCCACAAATGCTAAGAGCTATTTACCCTACAGATCTCTACCTGAGGATGTACTTTCTGACCAGGATAGCCAATGGGGTTCAAAAAGATACTGTCCCCAGAAACATCCCTCTACCAATGCCAGATGGAGAGTTAGAGGATAAATACTCCATATCCCAATTTCTTTGTCCCTTGATTGGGATAACTCTTAGGTGTTTCTCAACCCTGGGGAATCTTTGTCCCCCAGGAGACATTTGTCAACGTCTGGAGTGCTTTTGGGTTGTCACGACTTGGGGGTGGAAGGAAGATTCTACTTCTATCTAGTGGGTAGAGCCAGGGTATTGTCTGCTGAACAGCTGACAATACACAGGACAGCCAATACACCAAGAAATCATGCCCCAAACATCCACCATGCTCAGGTGAGAAAGCTGCTCTAGAGGACGTGTTCTACACCATCTCCCCAAGTCCCCAGAAGAACTGAGCTTCAGTTAAGCACTGTGGTTTGGTAACTCCTCTTACTGGCTTCCTTCCCTTTCCTGTCCCCTTTCTCTCCTTGTCGTGTTTCCTGGGATCACCTCCCTAAGAAACTACTTGCCCTCAAATCCTTGTTTCAGGGTTGGTTTCTGGCCAAACACAGATCTCAAAAATATCCCTCAAACCTTGTATCTCTCACCAACCCATCTCTCCTCCTCACTGGCTATGTAGTAAGCCACAGGGCTGGACGAGGACACCACAAGGAGTAACCATCTGACAGTGGCTTTGGAAAATGGCAGCAGTTCTTAAGGAAAGGCAATGCCACCTGATAAAGCATCTTATTTGAGAACAGTAGCTCTTCGCCCACTGATTCCCTCAAAGAGTCACTTAGTTGGGAGAGTCACCGGGCCTGAGACCAAGAAAGAATGGTGGGGTAGGAAATCCAACCCTGGTTTACATCCTGCCTCTGCTGGGAACTGGGTCCCTTCCCTGGCCAAGCGCCTAACTGTCTTGTCCTCAGTTTTCCCATCTCAAAATGACTGTGTTGGGTGAAATGATCACTCAGAATTCTTTGAGACCTAGCATTTTACAGTTATTAGGAAACAATCACTCACTGTCCACATCCCCCCCACCATGCCCCAAGCAAGCACTGGCTGCTCTGCTCAGAGGCCTCTTCCCTCCTGCCCGCGCGACTGTGCCCTCCGGGCAGCACTCCATGTGGCAGCATCTTCACCTCTCCTCTTAACACTTACCCACGTGCTGGCAGCTCACTTCAGCTCTTAGAACCTGGCATGTCTCTGGGCTTCGTTTCCTAGGGGCAAACCCAGGCACAAAAGCGTCCACTCACATTCTCAGGGTTCAAGGTTGCAAAACTCACTCCACATCCGTGACCCCGTCGCCACCCCCACCTGAACAACTGGACAAAGATACCTGAGTGTGCACTCCATGGGGTTTCAAATGCAAAAGAAAAAAATTAAAAATTCTTCCTCCTATTTAATAGAAATAGGGAATGGGGTGTTCTGATTGAGAATGACCAAGCATGTCTAGATGATCAATTTCTTTTATTTTTGCATGCATCTATTTGAATAACTTTTATTAACAAGCTATCATGTACAAGTACCATGCTAGATGCTGGGAAACAACACTGAGTTAGATATAATTCCTTTTATTAAAGAGGGAAAGGTGTCGTGTGGAAGGCGAAACAGTGGCCAGGAAATGACCTTGCAGTGAGCAAAGTGCTGTACTGGAAGAGTATGTGCCAGGCCTGAGTAATAAAGAGTATGTGCAGCAACATGCGGAGGTGGGGGTGGGGGGTGGGGGGAGCCAGGCAGGGGGTGATAGTGGATGACATGCCAGAGAACTTCAAGGTCTGTCTTTGCTGTTTGATGGGGGTGGAGTGAGGGAAATGGAAGGGATGACCCCTGGAAGGCATCTTCTTTGCTTGGGTTTGGTGTTTTAGAATATTTTTTTGGTGAGCTTTAGGACAACATCCCATGAAGATGCACGTTCTGTTGGCAATTGGTTCCTGATCCTTTTCAAATTTTTATGGTATTTGCCAGATTACCCATGACCTGTCTTCTGCATTAATCTAACTTATTTTTTAATTATATTTTATTGATTATGCTATTATACTTGATTTTCCCCCTTTGCCCCCCTCCACTCAGCTGGCAATAACCTCCCTCAGGCAATAACCCCACCATATTTTATGTCTGTGGGTGATGCATATAAGTTCTTTGGCTACTCCATTTCCTATACTGTACTTTACATCCATATGGCTGTTCTGTAACTACTTATTTGTACTTCTTAAGCTCCCCACCTTTTCACCCATTCCCCTACAGCCCCTCCTATCTGGCAACCAACAAAATGCTCTCTGTATCCATAATTCTGTCTCTATTCCTCTTGCTCGCTTAGTTTGTCATTTTAGATTCAATTGTTGAAAGGAATATATTTATTGCCATTTTATTGTTCATAGTTTTGATTTTTTTCTTTTTCTTAAGCAGGTCCCTTTAACATTTCATATAATAATGGTTTGGTGGTGATGAACTTTAGGGTTTTTTTCTTGTCTGGTAAGCTCTTTATCTGCTCTTCAATTCTAAATGATAGCTTTGCTTGGTAGAGCAATTTTGGCTATAGGTCCCTGCTTCTCACGACTGAATATTTCTCGTCAGTCCCTTCTAGCCTGCAAAGTTTCTTTTGAGAAATCAGCTGACAGTCTTATTGGAACTTCCCTGTAGGTAACTAACTTCTTTTCTCTTGCCACTTTTAAAATTCTCTATTCATCTTTAACCTTTGGCATTTTAATCATAATGTGTCTTGGAGTTGGTCTCTCTGTATCTGTCTAGTTTGGGACTCTCTGTGCTTTCTGGACTTGCACATCTATTTCCTTCACCAAATTAGGGAAATTTTCTTTCATCATTTTTTTCAAATAGATTTCCAATTTCTTGCTCTTTCTCTTCTCCTTTTGGCACCACATGATGTGAACATGGGACCTCTTGAATTTGTCCCAGAGGCTGCTTATACTATCCTCATTTTTTTTGGATTCTTTTCTTCTTGTTATTCTGATTGGTTGTTTTTTGCTTCATTATGTTCCAAATCATTGATTTGATTCTCAGCTTCATCGATTCTGCTGTTGTTTCCTCATAAATTGTTCTTTATTTCAATTAGTGTATCCTTTGTTTCTGACTGGATCTTTTTTATGCTACTGAGGTCCTCACTAAGTTTCTTGAGCATCCTTATAACCAGTATTTTGAACTCTGCATCTGATAGATTGCTTATCTCCATTTCTTTTTGTTCTTTTTCTGGAGTTTTCATCTGTTCTTTCATTTGGACCATGTTTCTTCATCTCCTCATTTTGGCAGCCTCCCTGTGTTTGTTTCTATGTATTAGGTAGAGCTGCTTTGACTCTGTGTCTTGGTAATGTTGCCTAATGTAGTAGGTGTCCTGTAGGGTCCAGTGGCACAGCCTGCCCTATCACCCAAGCTGGGTACTCAAAAAATGCATCCTTCACATGGGCTGAGTACACCCCCCTCTTGTAGTTGAGCCTTAGTTGCTGTTGGGAGATCAATGGGAGGGATTTACCCAGGCCATACAGCTGCAAGGACTGGCTGTGACCCCTTACCACCAACCTCCAACCTTTGTGGAGGATGAGCTGTACAGGGACAGGGTGGGAGTACTCCTACATTGGCTGTAGCTGTCCACTGGGTACACTGGCCCTGGGGTTTCTCAAGAGGTACAGGCCAAGGTCACCCTCTACTGTGTTTTGCCTGGGGCCACCCTGCCTAAGCTATAAAGCAATCTGAGATGGCTGCTACTTGTGCTGGGCTTAGAGACTCCCAGGCAAAGCCAAGCTGTGAATCTAAGCTAGTTGCTGCTAGTGCTGGGCCCAGGGCTCACTGAGGCCTGCTATTGCTTATTTGAGAGGATTTAGGAAGTTGTAAAGCATGAGCCAAGACCAGCCATTTGTATGGAAAAGCAGCTTGGGTGGGCCTATGATTTGGGTGGGGCAGAGTCTCTGGGGATCTCCAAGGTGGGTCAAATAGTGTTAGCCATGTTGATGGAATCTCAGACATGCACCACAGCAGCCTGCCAGCTACTTGTGCTGGGTGCATCCATCAGTCTGGATGGATGTGGTTTCTTTAATTCCATAGTTGTCAGACTTCCATTCAACATGATTTCTGATGGTTCTGAGTGATGGTTGTCCTATAGTTTAGTTGGGATTTTGATGTGGTTGTTTGAAGAGGGAAGCCTTGTCTTAGATGATTTTTAAAGAATTAGAAAACAAAAGCCCACATACTTCGAAACCCACACGACAAGTAAGTATGTATTTTCCTGAACATTTCAAAGGCATTTCAGGATGGCAAATGCCTGCCATTGGTTTGGCTCCATGTCATTTACAGTCTCGGTTTTCAAAAGATTTGTATCACATTCAGAAGAGCTGGTCATGTAATTTCAGGGAAGCTGCAAGAGTTACCAAAGCTGTAGAATTTGAGAAAGGGAATTATTGCTGTGTCTTTTCCTGATGATAAAACAAGCATATTTTCCTCCTCCTATTTATTTTTAACAAAAATAGAGTTATTTAATAGTAGACAAACATCAAAGGTAAATGGTTTTATAAAAAATTATAAATATTTTATTACTAAAGCAACATACACTCACTTAGAAATTTTAAATTATAAACAAAATAAAAAGCATGAAAATAACATTAAAATCTATAATTCCACACCTAGAGAAAAAAATCAACATTGTGAGTATTTTTATGAATTTCCTTCCAATTTTTCAGACATTTTTAACAAAAATTGAGTCTTTATTGTCTAATATGTACATAATTCTTTAAAAAGATTTTAATATATTTTATTGATTATGCTATTACAGTTGTCCCATTTCTCCCCCATCATTCCCTCCACCCTGCACACCCCCTCCCACCCACACTCCCCCACTTTAGTTCATGTCCATGTGTGATAAATTCTTTAACTTCTACATTTCCCACACTATTCTTGCCCTCCCCTGTCTATTTTCTACCCACCGTCTATGCTACTTATTCTCTGTACCTTTTCCCCGCTCTCCTCCTCCTACTCCCCTGTTGCTAACCCTCCATGTGATCTCCATTTCTGTGGTTCTCTTCCTGTTCTAGCTGTTTGCTTAATTTGCTTTTGTTTTAGGTGTAGTTGTTAATAACTGTGAGTTTGCTGTCTTCTTACTGTTCATATTTTTTTATCTTCTTTTTCTTAGGTAAGTCCCTTTAACATTTCATATAATAAGGGCTTGGTGATGAGGAACTCCTTTAACTTGACCTTATCTGGGATGCACTTTATACATCACTGTATATGTTTAAGGTGTACACCATAATGGTTTGACTTACCTATATTGTGAAATGATTACAACAATAAGTTTAGTTAGCATCTATCATCTTATATGGATACAGTAAAAAGAGAAAGCAAAAAAAAATGGAAGATAAAATGGTCTTCCTCATTATGAGAACTCAGGATTTACTCTTAACAACTTTTGTATATATCATACAGCAACACTAACTATAATCATCATGCTTGAATAAGTTCAAAATGAATCAACTATAATCATCGTGCTTGAAATCATCAAAATGAATAAGTTCTTACCATGTATTCATTTTGTAAGTAGAAGGTTGTACCTTTTGATCACCTTTCCCCAATTAACCTCCTACCTCTAGTAACCACAAATCTGATTTCTTTTTCTGAGTTTGGTTTTGTTTGTTTGCTTGCTTTTTAGTTTCCAGGCATAAATAAGATCATATAGTGTTTGTCTTTCTCTGTCTGGACTTACTTCATTTAGCACAATTTCCTTAAGGTCCATCCATGTTGTCACAAATATCAGGATTTCCTCAATTTTTATGGCCGAATAGTATTCCATCCTATGTAATATGATATATACAGCACATCTTTTTTATCCATTTACACATCAGTAGACGCTTAGGTTGTTTTCATGTCTTGGCTATTTTAAATAATGCTACAACCTCATTCATTCTTAACTTGCTGAGCACAAATTAACCTAACCCTGGCTAGATGCACAGATTTGACTAGAATTTTTCATCATTAGCCCAAGACCTTATTTTGAAATAATAATCTCTTTGAACACTGGGTCCTAAGGAGAACTTAAGCATCAGTGTTTTAGAGGAAGGGATTCTGTGTTACTACTTATATTGTTTCTTGATCTGGGTAGGGGTTACACAGGTATATTCACTTTGTAAAAATTCACTGAGCTCTACACTTACTGTTTGTGTACCTTTGTGTATGATTGTTATACTTCAATAAAAGATATTTTTAGGAAAAGTTTTTAATACTTCTTGAAATCATTAAGTATGAATTTCCTCAAAGAAGTCTTTAACAGCCATGAAGAATTGGCTTGGAAATACTGTGTGTATTAGAAATTCATCAGGTGTTTTTTTAAATGTAAAGAATTATTATCACCTGAGTAAGTCATTCATGCTAACATGTGAATGAAGGAAATACTTTCTGAAAGCATTTTTGTTTTATAATCAAAGTAAGTATTCTGAAACTGGTGAGCTGACAAGCAGCAGAAGGGAACACTGGGAGATGAGGGTTCTTTTCTGGCCACAGCTCCCCTGACTCCCTCGGCCGAAGAATGAGGTGCATGGCATCACGGCACACAGACTCTAGTTACATTATAGAATCCAGAATTCTAGATTCAAACTTATCTGGGGTATGCACTTTGGCAGGTTTATCAATATTTGGGGTCACTTACTCACCTATAAAATGGGGCTTGGTTCTCCTTGAGTAAAGGTGGTGCTTATGGCTGGGAGGGGTGCTCATTGCACAGGACACCTCGCTAGGGGTGTAGTCACTCTGAAGGGGATCCTTTTTCTAATGCAGACAAAGATGGAAGATGGACTACCAGAGGTTCTGTCTCTGCGGAGCCTCACCCTTGACATTCTGTGATTTAGGTACATGAATCCACGCGGCCACCTCAGACGCTCCATCTCCCCCACTTTCAGGTCAGACCCCTGTGCACTGACTAGGTTGATCCACCATGACATACAGTCTATATTACTTAGGTAAGAGGTCACAATCGAGCAGGGTGAGTTCCCACAACCACACAGCATAGGTTTAACTTTAGTTCTAAGACAAGCCCTATCAACCTTCTGCTCTAGACATAGTACCCCTGGACATCCATGATGGCTAATTTGGTATGCCAACATGACTAAGCTAATGCGCCCAATTGGTTGGTCAAACACTAATTTAGATGTTGCTGTGGAAGTATTTTAAAGATGTGATTAACAATTGTAATCAGTAGACTTTAAAGCAGACTGCCCTCTATAATGTGGGTGGGCCTCTTCCAGTCAGTTGAAGGGCTCAAGAGAAAAGACTGAGGTCCCTGAAGAAGAAATCCTGCCTCCAGAGTGCGGCACAGAAACCTTGCTTGACTTTTCAACTGGCTGGCCAGCTTCACACACTTCAGACCTGCTAGCTACCATAACCGTGTGAACAAATTCCTTAATAAATTTCTCTTTCTACACACGTCAATATGATACATATTTACCCTACTGATTCTGGTCTCTGAAGAGTGTGATTAATACAGCATCTGAGAACTGCAGCCCGTCCAGTGGAGCAAGGCCTGCGGAGAGACCTCCACATTCTCACAAGACCTCTCCTAGGAAGAAGCATCCATGAGCACAGTAATTGATAGCAGCTCAAAAAAAAAAGGTGGAAACCTACAAACACAGAAACTCCATTTTATCACTCCTTTTAGAGGACTCTGTAAAGCTTCTAATTACAAATACAAGCTTAGAACAGATTATTTTAAGAAAATATCCCAACAGAAAGGATAAGGATCTTATTTTTTTTGGGGGGGGAGGGTCAGGATCTTAAAGTGATTTCTTGACCATTTTGAATCATTTAAAAAGTGCCATTACATGCGTGATGTCACCTGGTCTGGCAGTACCTCTCAGGAATACACAGTCATGAACTCCAGTCTCATGAAATATGGTCATTTGCGATAAATGGAGTGGAATGAAACACCAGGAAAAGTAGGCTGTGTTCTGCCTCTGGTGCCCAGAAGATCTCATAGGAATTCCTCCAGAGCCTTGGGCAGTGTGCATTTTAAATAATCCATGTCATTCAGCTAGTATGAAAGGCAAACCTAATGTCTAAAAATAGTTTGAACAAGAAATCTCTTGATATTTATGAGCAGGCCCAGAGTTTGAAATGGCACGTGAAGTCTACCCCCAAAAAAAAAAATCTGTTTAGAAATTGCAGTCATTGTCTTTCCTCCCCTCCCTGCCCCTTTAGTCTTCTCTGCAGACGAGCCTGAAGAACTCTGCCCAGCCAACTCATTTTCTGTGTGCGCACACCTGGAGACACATGGAAGCCAATCACCATCACTCTGGGTGTGATCGTGGACCTTCTCCAGCTTTGCACTGTCTCGATCTGAAGAGTAGCTGTCCATCTGTCCTTCTCATCTGGGTGGTACTTTTAGCACCATTTCCTTTCAAGTCTGCCTTTCTCCAGGCAGAATTTTCCTGACAAGGGGGTATACAGTTGCCTTCCAGCTTTTTTAACCTTCAGCAGTTAACCTTCATTCAGAGCGAAAGTTCTTTCAAAATATTGGTAGACTAGCCCATCATCTGCTATTACTACCAATGATAAAGGTGAGGAGGAGGAAGAAGGCAAAGGAACATGAAGAGGAGAAGAAGTGTCAGTAAAGAACTAAAAATACAGCCCTGACTGGTGTAGCTTTGAGGGTTAGGCATTATCCAGCAAACTGAAGGGTCACCTGTTCGATTCCTGGTCAGGCCAGGTCCCCAGGCAGCCAATCAATGTTTCTCTCACACATTGACGTTTCTCTCCCTCTCTTTCCTCCTCCCTTCCCCTCTCTCTAGGGATAGATGGATAAAATCTTTTTTAAAAAGAGGAAGGAGAAGAAAGAGAAGGATAAAGAGGAGGAGAAGAAGGACGAGAAGGAGAAGAAGGAGATAAAGATGGAAATGGAGAAGGAGGAGAAGAAGAAGGAGGTAAAGGTGAAGGAGGAGAAGGAGATGGAGAAGAAGGAGGAGGAGAATGAGATGGAGATGAAGGAGAAGGAGGTAGAGGAGTAGGAGAAGAAGGAGAAGGAGGAAGAGAAGAAGAAAGAGAAGAAGAAGAAGAAAAGATACCTTCAAGTTTCTTGTAGGTCAGACCTGAGTTTTGCTCATCTTTAAATCTTTGTCTCCTAACATTATGGCTAGCACAGAGCAAAGTGCTCATTCAATGTTAGAAAATTAAGCAACATGAAGAAAATGAACAGAAATGGAGAGGAATGAAGTCTTTAGAAAGAAAGAATTGATTTATTACTGGCAGTATAAGAAAAACAGTTTATGGAGTCAAAATGATCGGTTTGCAGCTCAATTCTGGAACTCAAAAGCTGTGCCACATTAGGCGCATTTGTTAAGCTTTCTAAGCCTCTATTTCCTCATCAGTAAAATGACAACTATTATAGCACCTCCCTCATTGGGTCGTTCAAGGATTAAATGTAGTAATACATTTAAAAACAATCCACAAGTGTTAATTCCTATCATTCTCTTCATCATCATTTTCTTCTGTCATCATTGCAGAGCGAGAACACAATCTTCTACACTCACAGTTATTTATTGATCTAGACACTGAGTCTCTTGTTGTAGAAATATCTTGATTTGGTAAACATTGAAAAATTAAGAAGCCTGTGTTGTGGGTGCTCATTGGCTGTTAAGAGGAAATTTATCATGTTAATTTCATGTTCTGGGAGTGCATAAGGACATGGAGTACATTTAAGAACTTCTGTTGAATGTTGATATTTTAATCAATTAATTTCACATTTCTTCCAAATGTTCAAAGCATAACCTAAGATGTGAAGCGGATTCATCTTTCATCACAGTATTAATCACATTACTGTGAATTGCACTCCCTAGGTTAACAACAGACTGTCCCCTTACATCCCAGAATACTTCCTACAGCCAAACGCACACAATTTTGGCAGGGACCCAGGGCTCACGGCGCTCCCTCACCTGACAAGCAATCACACTCACTTGCAACAAGGAGGAATTCCCTTTTTGATGACAGATGCACTTCAGGGACACACCTGCTGGGCTGGGCACTGTCTCATAACTACTCAGGGGAACTGACCCACCAAGCTTTGCTCAAACGAGCAAGCAAACATCAGTCCCAGTCTGTTCATCCACATTCTCAGGTAAATGAATACAGACACATCAGGGTGTATTCTGGGGAAGACAGAGATAGGAAAGACTAGAAGGAGGCATTAGGATCTGTGTCTTAATTCTATATCTATGCATTGTTTTTTCTCTCCCACTCACTGACTCAACCGCCCAAAAGTAAAATACATTCTTTCTGGGGGGAACAAAAGGGACTGGTGCTGAATCACCATCCATTCATACACTTGACTTAACAAAGTTCTTACCCTAGGGTTATGTTTTATAGGTCTTTGGTGCTCCTCTTCCCTCTCTCAGCCCAAGAAGCTAGTCTGGTCATATAACCTTTCACCCAGATCAGAATCCTGGTCCTGAATATCAAGAATTGTTTTTAAATGAAAAACAAACAAACAAAACAATGGTCATCTATGGCATGGTGCACAAAGTTTACAGATTGCAGAAAACACACTGCTGTTAGTGTCTGATTTTAACAAACTTTCTCCAAGTCTGTGATTCTCATCATTCCAACAGCCCCTTCTTTGAAACTCCAGGAATGAAGCTGTGAATGACAGCAGCTCATCTCACCTAATAATTATAAGGGCAGCACTTATATTTGACGAGTTAAAATCACAAGCAAGAATCTCTGTTTATAAGAGTTTTTAAAAAAGAAGATCGAAACTATGAACATTAAAATGGTAACAACTATCAACAACTGAATCTGAAAAACAAACTAAGCAAACAAAATAGTAACAGAATCATAGAAATAGAGATCATTTGGAGGATTATCAGCTAGGAGGGGCAAGGGGGAGAATGGAAGAAAAGGTGCAGGGAATAAGAATCATAAATAGTAGGTACAAAATAGACAGGGGGAGGTTAAGAATAGTAGGAAATGGAGAAGCCAAAGAACATATATACATGACTCAGGGACATGAACTAAGCGGGGAGCGATTGCTGGAGGGAATGGGGGACTGGGCGGAGGGGAGCAAAGGGGGAAAAGTTGGGACAACTTTTATAGCATAATCAATAAAATGTATTTTAAAAAGTAATAATAATAATAATAATACCCAATAAAGAGAAGTATAATAAGAGACAATTTGCCTTTGACGTAGACTGACAAGAAAGGAGCTTCAAAGGAAGTCACAGCATCCAGAGGACACCCTGCTTACCTGAGGCTTGGTCAGTCAATCTGGAGTTCCCAGCTGTGAGTTCCCCTAACGATGCCAGTCCTTTGTCACAGTGCCAGACATGCTCAGACTTGGAGTCACAGTTTGAGAGACTCTTCGTTCATTGAGGTTCTGTAATAGAAATACCTTAGACAGAGTGGCTCAAACAACGAACATTCATATCTCACCGTTCTGGAGGCTGAAAGTCCAAGATCAAGGCGCTGGCAGAATCAGTGTTTGGTGAGCGTCCACATCCTGGTTCATTGACAGTCATCTTCTACTGTGTCCTTACATGGCCAAAAGGGGCCAGAGAACTTTCTAGGATCTCTTCTCTAAAGGAATCTCCTTCATGAGGGCTCCACTCTCATGACCTAATCATCTCCCAAAGGCCTGCCTCCAAATACCATCATATTAGGGGTTGGGTTTCAACGTATAAATTTGGGAAGTGGGGACAAATACTTAGTCCGTTGCAGAGACTGAGTCCCCAGACCTGCAGATGCTGGGTGAACCTGAGCAGTTTCACTATGTTTTATTGTTGCCTTGTTCTTTGCATCTGCAAATGGAAAAACGACCCACCTCACAGCACTGTTACGGGGAACAAACAATTTCGTGTGTGAGGGCATCTTATAAACTAGCAAGACCACATTCAGCTAGAGCAATTGGGGAAAGCGTGGTGGCAGAGGGGGGCTCCAAACTGAGTCTTAGAAAGGAGCAGGGTCTTAACAGGTAAAGAGAAGGGAAACACCCTGGCAGCAATGAAGACATTAGGTGCAGGCGTGAGGGGTGAGTTAGACCAATGGGGACTGGGCAGGATGCTGAAGTCGTGGGATATAAGCCTTAGTTTGGGCTTTCTGTTGGAATGTCCAGAAGGATGTTGGGGCTAATGTTGTACAAAGTAACATTTTGCACAAAAGTTTGATAGAATCTTAAACCACACACAATGCTAATTTTCCATAAGACATGCACGTTCCCACCAAATTTTACTGACAAGCAATCCTCCCCATAACTATGCCTCCTGTAATTGGTCCCTCGAGTCACCCAACCCGAGGTTCTCAAAGTACAGTCCGCAGGCCAGCAAGGGGGCATTACCTGGTATAGCGCAGGCAGAATCATAACCCCCCCCCAAAGATGCCCACATCCTAATCCATGGGACCTGTGAATGTATCATGCTATACATGGCAAGGAGGAATGAAGTCCGCACATGAAAGTAGGGCTGCTAATCAGCTTGCTGTAAAATAAGATTATTCAGTTGGGCCCAATGTAGTCACAAGGATGCTTCAACAGGGAAGAGGGAAGCAAAACAGTTAAGAACCACGGAAATGGCATCATGAGAAACACTCAGCCAGTCATCGCTAACTTCGAAGCTGGAGGGGGCTGGGCACAGGGAGGCGGCAGCCTCTAGAAGCTGGAAAAGGCAAGGACACGGGGTCTTTCCTAGAGCCTCCACACAATCCTGCCAACACCGCGATCTTAGCTCAGTGGAACTCATTTTTGACTTCTTACCTGCAGACTTATAATAAATCGGTGTTTTTTCGAGGCACTAAATTTGTGGTAATTTGTTACAGCGGCATTAGAGAACTAATACACGTGGAAAGTTGCTAAAAAAGCAAATTCTCTGGCTGCATGTCAGACCTGCTGAATCTGCAGATCGGAGGGTGGGGCCCAGCAGTCCGTCTTTAAACAAGCCTGGAGGTGATTCTGAGATCCACACACTATCTAAGCAACCACAGTGATTTCCCTGAAGCAATCACATTCTCACACAGCTCCCCATTAAAACTCAACACTAACAATGAATGACTTGACTAACTGTGATAAAATCTACCAGGGCCATGCTCTGCCTTGACAAGCATAGAATAGGAAACCCAAGAACCAATTCGCTGGTGATTCCAATTCCTTTGGGGCTCAGGGTCCTCACTGGGAACCCCAGAGAGGAATGTGCGCTAGTCCCCAAACCTATCCCAGAAGCTCCTATTTCAATTCACTTCTGATTCCAGTGGCACTTTCTTTAGGGGTGAAGTCATTTGCCTTATTCACAAAACTTAAGTAATGGATGAAATGTGAGTGGTTAAGGATGAAGGTAAAGGAAGGAGAGACGGACATGAATTCACAGGCTCATAGATGTGGAGAGGTGAGAGTTCTTAGAGACCATGAAGCTGGTTCTTCCATCCTGAGCATAGGTCCTGCTATCACAGCATTGCCACCAAGTGGCCAGTCAGCCTCAGCTTGAATATTTCCAATGATGAGGACCTCACTACCTCCTGTGGCCATCTATTCCATTTTGAGAGGGCTCTAAGGGTGAGACCTTAGATCCCTTGATCTGGCAGCTGGTGTCCTTTGGACCTCATGCTTCATTTCATTTTGGCCTCCACCGACTTCTTTGAAGTCTCAGGTGCACACTCACATGAAGACTGAAAGGCGGCTCGGTTGCAGCCTCCGTGGTACGCATTGGCTTGTTTTCTCACCACTCTTCGCCTCCATTGACCTCAAAGGGAGGCATGTGGGTAAGTTGGGCAGGAGGTAGACATGAACCCTGTTAAAGGCAAAGTGCTTTAAAAGCCTTTGATGAAAGGCATTAAGGCTTGAAAGGGTTGTTTCTGAAATACTATACCTCCCTTTTAAGAACTCTTAAGATCTGGATGGTGATACTCTCTCACCCCAGAAGAATTCAAGCATGAATGTTCTTAGAGCCTCCAATTAGGAATCTAATTCCATCTCCCCAGATGCTCATTTCCACCAAAATTGCCTATTGGGATCTTTATTTTCATTTGTTTTTGGTTTTATTTTTCCTTTAAGGAGCAAATTAAACCATGCTGCATTGTATCTCAGAGTTAAATAACCACTAGGTAGGTGTTGACGCATTAAGGCCGATCACTCTACTTAACGTACATAACCATGAAGAGAAAGAAACTCCCCACACCATTCTTTCATTATTTATTAATCTGATTGTTTTGTGCATCTATTATGGGCCAGTCATTAAGCCAGGTACCAGAACATAACGATAAACTAGACAGACACAGTACCCACCCTCCTGGGGCTTGGACACTCCACTTAAACATCAACTCAACTATACCCATATGGTCCTGTAACATTAAAGTTTGGATGCTTCTGTCATTTATAAAATAATTTAGGAAAGCATGCTTATTGGATTTGAAATCACCTAGATCCTTAAATCAGATGGCTAATTGATGTTATGTATTAGTTTTAGAGGAGGGGGTTAAAAACCCAAGACAAAATAGTCCTTGGATTGTCTGGATACTGCATGTTAAATACATAAAAGAATCTCATTCGTATCAATTTCTATATTGGTCTCTTTGTGGAAATGACTGGGGACCAAGAGAAGCTTATTTAAGAGGAAGTGTTGGCATTTTCTTTCCCACAGTGTGTCTCAGTGTTAATTCTGTCCTCACAGAGTTCAACTTGGTGGCCAGTGACACTGTGTATTATCAGCAGTAACTGTGGACCCACTGAATTCCCTGTGACCTCTGTGAACCTCTGGAGACTGGCTCTCCTCATTGTGCTTTTTAGCAAAAAGCTATGAACTGCTGACAGCTCATACCTTTGAGTATGAGCTATGCTTGGTGGTCCAAGCACCACCCTGAAGAGCTGGGATCCTCTGTGGGTTCTCCTGTATAACCCAACCCCAGGAGAGCAGATACATGCAAATCTTCCATCAACACAGAGGAGCTGCTGTTCTGGGTCAGGATACTAGTGATGACAGAGACCCCTAGAAGCATCTTATGGAAGGACACAGTTGGTTGTCCTCTTTGATGGGAACTCAAAAAGTCAGATAAGAATTTAAAATACAAATAAAAATCTCTCTGTTCCCTCTATAGCCAGCTCTATCAACTGTACACATACAATCCTGTAAATTTGTATTTTCAGAGCTTGCCTCAATTTCTTGAGTAGTGAGAAACATCCACTCCAGCCCTGGCCAGTGTGGCTCAGTTGATTGGAGCATCATCCCACAAACTGAAGGGTTGTGGGTTGGATTCCTGGTCAAGGCACATGCCTAGGTGGCAGGTTTGGGGTGCATTCAGGGGGCAACCAATTGATGTTTCTCTCTCTCTCTCTCTCTCTCTCTCTCTCTCTCTCTCTCTCTCTCTCCCTCGCTCTCTCCCGCCCTCCCTTCCTCTCTCTGTGGAAAAGGGAGAAAGGAAGGAAGGAAGGAAGGAAGGAAGGAAAGAAGGAAGGAAAGAAGGAAGGAAAGAAGGAAGGAAAGAAGGAAAGGAAGGGGAAAGAAAAGACTATGAAGTAGGACTTCCTTGAATTATGCTAAGTTTACCTTTCAATGAATATGAGGTCTGTCCAGAAGGTATCCAGCCATGTACTATGAAAAACAGAGACACTTCTTGAAGATACAAGACACATTGTACATAGGATAATGACACCTCAGTCCCCTGCAAAGTAAGTACCTTGGACCTCATGCAGTTCTCCCAACACCAACAGCTGCCCTGTCATACTTTCCTGAACCTCATTGAAGGTCTCTTCCCTTTCGAAGGTGATTTCAGTTTGGAGAAAAGCCACAAGTCACAGGGCACCAGTTCTGGGCTGTATGGGGGCTGAGTCACCTGGGTGATTTGATATTTCACAAAAAACCTCTGCACAAAATATGAGGCAGGTACACTGTCATGATAAAGCTGCCAATCACCAGTTGCCCACAGCTGTGGCTTCTGAATCATCCAAATAATTTCCATGGAGCAATATTTAAGCTTCATGCAAAATTTGATGTAGATTCATTGCTCTACTCATTCATTTTGAATGTGATGGCCACACAGTACACATGCTCACTCGGCAGCATCTACCACTCCCACTGACTAGTACAGTGAAGTTGTCATTGTTCACACAGGCACATTCCAGTCCACTCTCCTTGGCTGCCAGGTTACATCCATGTCACATAAACCACTCTCATTATGTTAACAATGGCTGGACTTTTTCCTGACAGACTTTACTTTAGAAATTGACTTTTCATGACTGGATCCTCTCAGCCTTTACTTACCTAAAAATTACTGACCTTTCCACTTCATTTTTTATAAATATAGCCCCTTGCCCTCCCTACTTGTTCCACCTCCTTGCCCTCCCATGTTCATGGTTAGATTTTATATATTTTCCCACAGTCTTCTTTTCTGAAGGCATCTTCTCTTTCTTGGGACACAGTGCCTGGGCATGAGCACAGCACTAAGTCCACCAGGGGAGCCCACGTCTCTCTTTCACAATGGTAAGATGTTGCAGATCACTTTCCAGCACTGTTAAATGACGACCAGAACATGTTGGCTTTCTACAGCCCTTGTCTTCATGGGCTCTGACATGCCTTTTTTAGGTTGCATCTACCTAATCCAGAGCCTAATATTACACCTGAACAATTAAGAATATTTTCCCGCAAACTCAAGACCTTTACCTATTTTGAATAAGAAAATAGAGAAATGTCTCGGTGGATTGAGCGCGGGCCTGCGAACCAAAAGAAAATAGAGAAATGTTATGATTTTCATCATGTTACTCCTTACGATAGGATCTAGACTAAGAGACAAATAGCTGATATCCCCCCTAAAGCAAGTTGCCATGTCATGAGGACACTTAATAGCCCCATGGGGAAGCTCACCTGGAGAGAGGCCACGTGGAGACTAACCCACTTGCTAGCCCCACCTTGCGAGCCCTGTGAAGCAGCCACATTGAACCTGGAGCCTGCAGCCCCATCAAGCCTTCAGCTGACTCCAGCCTCCCTGGTTTTGAATCTTCCAGCTGAGATCACAGACATCATGGAGCAGAGACAAGCCACCCCTGCTTTGCCCTCTCTGAATTTCTGACCCACATTAACTATAAGATAATAAACAATAGAGCGAATGAGCCAGGCTTCCTGCTGCTGCAGCCTCCACTACATCGAGGTATGAGCCCCAAGCCAGGTCCAGACCAGGACAGGAGCGCAGGAAGCTTGGATAGGACTCTTCAATCCTTCACTGACCTTTGACTTTTAAGGACCACAATTTTAGAGAAGTTGTTGAAGAGTCCTGAATTCAGAGACTTTGGGCTGCTGAATTTCAGAGAAGGTCCTATGGGGAGCAAGATTTGAATTGAGAGACTGGTAGGAGATTAATACAGGACTTCCAGCCAAGATGGAGGCATAGCTAGACACACTGTGCCTCCTACACACCAAAACAAGGACAACAACCATTTAAAAACAAAAACAACCAGAACTTACAGAAAATTGAACTGTCTGGAAGTCTGACAACCAAGAAGTCAAAGAAGAAACATTCACCCAGACCGGTAGGAGGGGCGGAGACAAGCAGCCAGGCAAAGAGGACTCACTGCACGGTGGTGGCTGGTGGACCAGGGCGGGCAAGACTGTGGCTGGTGGGCAAGGCAGGGGATTACAGACTGCGTGGTCCCACATTTGCATGCAGATAAACAGGGAAGAACAACTGGGGAGTGAAACAGACAGTGCAACCCAGGGCCCCAGAGCAGGGAAATAAAGCCTCAAAGCCTGGGACTGAAAACACCTGCAGAGGTTGAGGCAGCAGTGGGAGAAACTCCCAGCCTCACAGGAGAGCTCGTTGGAGAGACCCACAGGGTCCTACATCGTACACAAACCCATCCACCTGGGAATCAGCACCAGAAGGGCCCAATTTGCTTATAGGTAGCAGAGGAAGTGACTGAAAGCCAGCTGAGAGCCAAGCAGGCTTCGTTGTTCCTTCTCTGACCCCTCCACCACATACAGTGCCACAACACAGCCACCTGGGTTGCCCCACCCTGGTGAACACCTAAGGCTCTGCCCTTTACTATGTAACAGGCACACCAAGATTAAAAAAAAAAAAATGGCCCAAATGAAAGAACAGATCAAAGCTCCAGAAAAAATACAACTAAGAGACAAAGACATAGCCAACATATCAGATGCACAGTTCAAAACACTGGTAATCGGGATGCTCACAGAATTGGTTGAATATGGTCACAAATTAGATGAAAAAAATGAAGGCTATGCTAAGTGAAATAAAGGAAAATGTACCAAGAACCAACAGTGATCAGAAGGAAACCAGGACTCAAATCAATGGTGTGGACCAGAAGGAAGAAATAAACATTCAACCAGAAAAGAATGAAAAAAACAAGAATTTTTAAAAATGAGGAGAGGCTTAGGAACCTGCCTTAGGACATCTTTAAATGTTCCAACATCCAAATCATAGAGGTATCAAAAGGAGAAAAGGAAGAGCAACAAGTGGAAAACTTATGTAAAAACATAATGAAGGAAAACTTTCCCAATATGGCAAAGGAAATAGACTTCCAGGAAGTCCAGGAAGCTCAGAGAGTCCCAAAGAAGTTGGACCCAAGGAGGAACACACCAAGGCACATCATAATTACATTACCCAAGGTTAAAGATAAGAAGAGAATCTTAAAAGCAGCAAGAGAAAAGGAGACGGTTACCTACAAAGGAATTCCCATCAGACTGTCAGCTGATTTCTCAAAAGAGACCTTGCAGGCAAGAAGGGGCTGGAAAGAAGTATTCCAAGTCATGAAAGGCAAGGACCTACATCCAAGATTGCTCTATCCAGCAAAGCTTTCATTTAGAATGGAAGGGCAAATAAAGTGCTACCCAGATAAGGTCAAGTTCAAGGAGTTCATCATCACCCAGCCCTTATTATATGAAATGTTAAAGGGACTTACCTAAGAAAAAGAAGATCAAAAATATGAACAACAAACTCATGGTTATTAACAGCCACACCTAAAACAAAAATGAGAACAAGCTATGCAAACAACTAGAACAGGAACAGAACCACAGAAATGCAGATCACATGGAGGGTTATCAGCAAGGGAGTGGGAGGGGGAGAGAGTGGGAAAAGGTACAGAGAATAAGTAGCATAGATGGTAGGTAGAAAATAGACAGGGGTAGGTTAAGAATAGTATAGGAAATGTAGAGCCAAAGAACTTATATGTATGACCCATGGACATGAACTAAAGCGAGGAAATGTGGGTGGGAGGGGGTATGCAGGGCAGAGGGGAATAAAGAGGGGGAAATGGGACAACTGTAAGAGCATAATCAATAAAATATATTTAAAAAATAAACAATAATTTCTGTCTTCAGATACTGGCATTTGCAAATGGGTGCTTGAAATATTGAGGGGATCGCTTTGTAAATTACATAATGGTGTAACCACTATATTGTACCCCTAAAATAAATATAATATTAAATGTCAATAATTGAAAAATAAAATTTAAAAAAGATATAGCATTTGGGGTAATTTGCTACATCATAATTGATAACTATCATAGCATGTATGTATGCAAAAATAACTAAAAAAGCAAAAAAAAATTATAATACAGAATTCAGGATAGTGGTTACCTCTGAAGGGGAGGCAAAAGGATAAAAGAGGATACAAGGTAATTCCTAAGTAACTGGCAAAGGTCTACTTCTTCATTGGATGGCATGTCATTTAAAGGTAAAGAATGGATGAATGGATGGATGGATGGATGGATGGATGAAGAAGACTTTGCATAGTCTAATGACAATAGTGCGTCATGAACCAAGGATTGTGTTTAATCCAATTTTAATGACCTGAGGTCCAATGATAAAGAAAGAAGAGAAGAGAGGGAGACAAAATGGGGAAGGAAGAAGGAATGGAGGGAGGGAGGAAGGGAGGAAGGATAGAAAGAATAGAAAGAGTAAGGGAGAGAGTAAGGGCAAGGAGTTATTGGTTTCACCTGGTGAAATTTGACCATGTCCCCATCTCTTACCTGCATGTCTACTCCTACGTGAATGTCCTAGAGCAACTCTAACACAAGAAGGCTGGTACAATATTCGCAGAAGCATTTTGTAGAAGCAAAAAGCTAGGAATACACCAAGTACCCAGCAACTGTAAAACAAATAAATGCAAGTGGTTATTCAGATGGTAGAACGTTCTACAGCAATGAATACTAATTACCAACATCATGGCTGAATCTCCACCCAACATCATGAATAAATATCTGGGGATGTGTAGTCCAATAGGACTTTCTGCGGTGGTAGAGATGTTCCAGAGCATCATGTTGCGCAAAAGAAGCAAGACAACAAATGATTCCATTTCTATGAGTTAAACACGTAAAAAACTAAACAACATATCCATTGGAGAGGCATATGTGGTGCTAAAACTACAATGAGAAGGAAGAAAATACACAGAACTCAGACTGGTGGCTGGAGGAGGCAGGGGATTCTGTAGGAGCCAGGCGCACACAGGGTAAGTAGTGGGGGAGAGAAATCCACATTGATTCAATTTTTCCTTCTCAAACTGTCCATACACATTGTGCACATACTTGCCACGTACCATCAATTTAAAACATAAAGATACGAGTACAAAGCAACAAAATTGGGAATCACCAACATATGAAAGGTCTGAAGCGGCAGAATTTCTTCCTAGCAATGTAACGCCTTCTCACCCCTTCAACGTCCCCAGAATCAGGTCTACAAAAACTCACCATTCCATGTTTCATCTTCTCTGCCTCCGAATATAAAAACCCCATATGTTTATTGACTAATATTCCACAGCTTTACAATAGCAGCCCCACACCCCACCTTCATGCCCACAGTTCTCCAGCTCAGCTTTGTGGACCGTCAGTTCCGTATTCAATGCCACATGGCTGGCACAGTGAATAGAGCACTGGGTTGAGCATCAGAGACTGGGATTCTGGGTTCTGCTGAATCACTTCCCAGATTCCACGCCTTTGGGCAAATCAGCTCCCCTCCCTACCCAGCTGCTTCAGAAGAGCTGCTGGGGGTGAACCAGAGCTGCTCCATTTTGAAGTGATTTTTGTTGAACTTCTTCGCTTGGTCTCTTTTGAAGAAAAGATTGAACTGTTTTAAAAAGAGAAAAAATTCAAAAGCCTCTTGATGAAATAATCACTCAGCATTGTCTTGTTGTAATGTTTTGGAATTCCGTGTTTTGTGAAAGTCACATTTCTGGTCCTGGCGCATTGTTAGATGGATTGATAAAAAGGGACTTAAGACTACATCACAAACTTGGCATCTCAGGGGAAAAAGTCTAAATGTTTACTGCCAGAAATAATGGAGTATTCCAGAAGTCCTCTAGCAAGGTGACTCAGGCTTTCCTTGCTCCCACTTCAGAACCCACTGACCCTATCCTACTGCTCCTAGGAACTGGACAGCAAATCTGGCTAACTCATTCAGTCACTATTAAAGAGCAATAATGGGGAAGGGCTGTGGATTAGAGGCATTTTCTGAAAGGCACATAACTGCATGGGGGCCCTCACGATAGGGCCTGGTGGCCTGCCGCTCTCTTCCCTGACCTTGTTCATTCCTCAAGTGCCTCTAGGCGCAGGTGAGGGTTGCTCGGGCCCTGCAGCCCTGCTGTCCTCAGGGTCTTCCTCCTCCATCCCCCACCCTGCTCTCTGTTTGGTCTATCATGTGTCAAGAGTTCCAGTTCAAACGCAGCCATTTAAACCCCTGTCTTGTGGACATGACAAAGTTCAGGCAGCACCAGGCAGAGCTGCCTACACAGCACCATCTTCTGTCCATCTGTACAAAGTCAAATCTGCCTGTGGCCACTAAGCCCATGATGCTACAAAGGACCTCTGGGAAGTCTGACCTCTGGCTAAGGCCTCAATGTTATTATCTTAATAAAAGATTAGCCATTGAATTGTTACCTCACTTTGGGGTGAAGCCCCATTTTGGGCCTTGCTCTCTGCTTCTCCTCATTCTAATTCTCAAGTAAAACATGCCAGTTGTTGCCTAAAGAGTAATGGAAGGAAACAATAATTTTTAAAATATATGAGCCTCGATAGTCTATAGTTCCTCAAACTGATCACATATTAATGAGAAACTTAAGGTTCAATATCACAAAGATTTCTTTGAAGTGCAATTCCAATCTGCCATCGCGATGCGTGCTCTGGAGAAATGAAGCTGTCATTCCTTCTTATCTTTTCCCTTTTGTACTTTGCTGGAGGGAAGCTGAACTCCCAAGAGAACCATACAACCCCACTGTGTCAACTTCTAGACATTCACATTGAATTCGCAATTAAACGATCTTAAGTGTGGCCAGTAAAAACAGGGGGTATTCTCCTTGGGAGAGGAAGTGAGCGTAGGAAGATACAAACTCTTTCTGCCTCAGCCATCCCAGAAGCCAGCAGTTTCCTCAAGTCACAAAAGTCTCACTCAGTCCCCTCCTATTGAACAAAGAATGCATCTTCATTTGTTTATAGAATCACTACTAAACATACTGGCTTCCCCCTTCCATGGTCTGGAAAATAATTCTTCAGGATTTTTATAAACAAGTAGAATGGCAGAGGCTCAAAGCGATCCCCTCTCTCTAAAGGAAATCACTCCAAGGCCCCAAACTCAGCGCATGTAAACTCTGCGTCCAGAGAATTCAAGCTAATCCAGCCTGTTCTCAATGGCTCGGTCTGCTGTCCACACACATTATCCTCCAACTGAAGGAAATGGGCACCGTCTCATTGGTGATCTGGTTCTATACAAAGTGAAACCCCTCTATTTATTACATTGCCATTTTGTTTAAAGAAAAAGTAAAGAAGCAACATTTGCTGGTTTTCAATTTTGGAGAAACTTAGCCCATTCCCCTTTGCCCAGCATTCTTTATCAACAGCCCTTGGGTGGCCATCCAGCCGAATCTGCCACTGCTTCCTAAGCCTTTGCCAGACCCATCTATTTTAACCGCTATCCCCCAAGTCCACTTTGTGCGCCATCCCTCAACCCCTTACACAGTCCCTACCTAGGATGCTTCAACTACCTTCAGAATTCTTTGCGACATCCCAGGCCCAGGCAGATTCTCATCAACATTTCAGGCAGAGATCTCTACTTCCTGTGAACATTTATAGATCTTCTTGTTTTGACTCTTAACTTTCCATTTAATATACTAATGTGCAGAAGGAGGGTTTTGGTTTGTTTTGAATTTTAAAATAATATCTACCCATCTTTGTTCTTCCACTTGACTAAAAGCTTCGACGGCCAAGGGCGTTGGAAGGAGAACACCTTTAACTTGTGTGTCACCTACAGAGTCTGCCACTTATCTTTGCACCTAGTGGGTAACTCAACCAAAATCTATGGACAATGTTTCAGAGGTAAAGTTTCCAGATGAAAAAAGCCAAATTTTGTTGTCAACATAGGAACAGTAAAGAGGAACAGTTCCTCTTCGGTAAACCAAACAGCTGATCTCCATGTTCACCTGTATTCCTAAAACTAAGCCAAATCTAAGCTAGGATTCTGTCTACATCACTTTCATAGGCATTAGCAGGCTCTTTATGAAACTCTCACATTTACAGAAAATGGAATAAAGACCCAGAATCTAGCCCAAGTGATACCTATAAATTACTACCTAATTTTCTCTTAGCTATAAGTAGTAGGGCTTATCTAAAGACTTCCTTCCGACTCTTGATGAAATCCTCAGGACTCAAATTCTTCAACATTCAGCCAGAAGAGAGATTATTTATATATATATATATATATATATAGAGAGAGAGAGAGAGAGAGAGATAGATATCATACAGATATATATCAATATATCTACCAAAATATATTCCTAATAGAATTTCCTTTCTTGGTAAGAACACACTATTCATCATTCCTTCCATTTTTCACATCAAAATATTTTTCTTCTTTGTAAAATCTCGATCCCAGGGGAGAGTAGCCGTTGACCACTTTTTGGTGGCATTATTAATGAAATAAAAAGTCTAGCAATCCTACGTTGTTTGAAGTCTAGCAACCACTGGCTAGAAAAAGTAGACCTTACCAACTTCAGCACCTGACTTCTCTTGCCCTTTCTGCGTATCGGTACCTTGCTTGAACCATCGTTTACAGAAACGCCACTGGATGCCTGGCGCTGTGGCAGGCGCTGGGAGTACAGATGTGGGGTCTGGTCTGGGAAAGAGACAGGCAGGCAAACAAACCACAAAAAGTCACAGTTTCTATGTTCCAACCCTGGTGGGCTCCAGAAAAGGAGAATCTGTCCCCCGGAATTTAACCTTTTGAAGGGCTCTGTCTACATACAAGGCATTTGTCTGTCTGATGCAAGACCTGTGTAGAGGGAAAGGGTATTCCAACACACAGACTATTTTTGTACTAGAATTTGCTAACTTGTAGTATGGAATTTTCCTTCTGGCCAATAATCAGGATGTCCCTATAGGTCACTTGGACATTGGTTACTTGTAGGAAAAAAAATTTAAACTCTACTTATGACAGCTACATTGAAAAATAATTGTCCTGAAATTAACTTGTTTACCTTCATTTGGTTTTAACTTTTAAATGTTTGTAAAAAGAGACTGTTTGGGGATTGATGGGACGGAGGGCAGGTAATTTTTTTCTAAGTGTAAAATAAATAAACACACATTGGATATCAAAAAAAAAAAAAAAAAAATAGAGGCGGCCAGGGCCTCTCTCAGCCTCTGAGGCGCTCCCTGGGGTGCTCGGTCAGCAAGTGTCCCAGGCTCGTCCAGACCTTTCAGCTGCTTCCTTCGGCCCCGGTTAACATTGAACAAACCCAAACTTGCCATCCGTGGCATCCTTGGTTCCCCAGCACATGCTCATTTTCCTGCGGTATGTTGCTCCTGACACAGTTCTCCCATCACAAAACACACTGCCTTTCCCAAAGGAGAATCGGGATGAAGAAAACAATTAAGGGGTCAAACAAGAAATACTGGTGGAATTGTAATCATAGGCTAAGGTCATCAAAAGGGTCATAAAATGTAATGAGGAGCCAAGGGAGAAAGGATAAAAGGACCTGTCTGCAGGGGAGGTGGGACATTTCCCTACTGCAGCGTCCCACTCACACCTCGCCCTGTGGGACTGGTGAGACTTTTGTGACATCTCACCGAGGCACCGTAGAGCAGGTGGGGAGGGATCGATGCAGTGACATGCAGGGAAGGCAGCTTTCCAAAGAAGACAAAAACACTGTGAGCTGTGGGGTTTGCCAATTTCCAATGGGACAAATGCTCCCACTATGGCCAATTTCCACATACGTTTTAGCAATCGGCTTGGAAAATTCCTGAATATGTAACGACCGGTTCTCATGAGCCTGTGTGACTATCTCCTACACACCCCTGGAAGGCTGGAATTTGAGAAGTGACAGCTCCAACCCTAGATCCCCATCAGGTGGCTGAAAAGATAAAGGCTTTTGAGCAGGGTGAGGTAGCCCCTTGGGTTGGGTGGAAACACGCTAGCACATTAGCAAAGGTACGTTCACTCCTCGTGAACAGGAACCAATGGCACTGGGACCAGAGTGGAGGAAAGGGGGATGGTTCAGCAAGGAAATGTCTAGGCTCAAGCAGGCATTGTCTGGACATCGGTGGGCAGAGAGAGGGACTGGTTACAGGCAAGCTAAGGGCACAAAGTGGCTTGGGGAAGGCGGTGAGGAAGAGAGAGGCGAGGGAAAGATGACACAGAGAGGCTCCCCCAAAGAGGAGCCAAGTACAGAACAGGCCCACTTCACAGCTTTATCTTCTATCGATACAGGTTTGCAGAGCTGGGTTCCCTGAAAAGTTCTCCTTGGTTCCCAAGGAGAGCAACCGCGAAGATCGGGGTTTCGGTCCTGTGGTCTGTGCCCCAAGAACGTGACTGCGGGAATGTGAGCTCAAGCTGACCCCTCCTTTCTGCACAGCTTTGCATGGGAGAAGATTTTTTAAATGACTGGGGGGGAAAAAATCTCCGAAGAGCAACTTGGCTTTTGGTTAATAGGTCTGGTGAACAATTTGAGGGGAATGAGAACCATGGAAAAATAAAGTTTTGGAATACTGAGTGGCTCTGCCTTTGGAACAGGACTTATCATTTGGTAAGTCACCAGAGAGTGGGTCTCCTGGGCCTATTAAGGCTACTCATTTGATTGTTTTTAATGCAAAAAAAAATTTTTTTGTCAACTTAAATTTTTTTCATTTTTTAAAGTTTTTATTTTTATTTTAATTGCTGTTCAAGTACAGTTTTCTGCCTTTTACCCACAGCCCAACCCACCTCCCCAAGCCCTCCCCACCTCCCTCCCATTTCCACCCTCCAATACAAAATTTTGTAGTAAAGAATTTTCTCAATGGCACGGATATAGATGATAGATGGTGCGGATATATAGTTATTAAACACGTAAGTACATATAAAGACATTTCTTTTAAGGAATCAGCTCACACAACTGTGAGGACTAACAAGGCTGAATTTGTCAGGCACACCGCCAGGCTACTCAGCGGGAGTTAACTTTGCAATCGTGAGTCAGGCCTTCCACTGCTTAGGTAAGGCCCACCCACACTTTCCCCAGTAACCTTCTTTACTGAAAGCACACTGGATGCAGTTGTTAATCACATCCACAGCAGTGGTCCCCAACATTTTTGGCACCAGGAACTGGTTTTGTGGAAGACAATTTTTCCACGGACCAGGGTTGGGGGATTGTTTCCGGATGGTTCCAGTGCATTACCTTTATTGCGCACTTTATTTCTATTGTTATTACATTGTAATATATAATGAAATAATTGTACCCCTCACCACATGCTAGCCTTAGCACGCAGGCTCACCAAAACTGTGACTGAGACAGGTGCGCAGTGCGGGAAGGAGGCACAGACGAAGTGGGGAACAAAATAACGGGCGGGCCACACGAGGACTAACACAAGTGTCAGATTCTGACTTAAAGCCTGCCACCAGATGCAGCTTAACTGTCACTTGCCACTCACTGACAGGGTTTTGATATGAGTCTGCAGGCAACTGATTTATTACGGTCTCTGTGCCCTCAAACCTCTCTGCTAATGATAATCAGTACTTGCAGCTGCTCCCCAGCCCTAGCGTCACCGCCTCAGCCCTGCCTCTCAGATCATCAGGCATCAGATGTTCATAAGGAGCGCACGACCTAGATCCCTCGCATGCGCAGTTCGCTGTAGGGTTCCTGCGCCTATGAGGATGTAAGGCCACCGCTGATCTGACAGGAGGCGGGGCTCAGGCGGTGATGCGAGCAATGAGGAGCAGCTGTAAATGCAGATGAAGCTTCGCTCCCTCGCCCACCCGCCGCTCGCCTCCTGCTGTGTAGCCTGGTTCCTAACAGGCCACGGACTGGCACCAGTCCACGGCATGGGGTTGGGGACCCCTGATCTACAGCAAATCTTCCCAGCAACATCTAGACCGGCGTCCGACCAGACAACTGGGCATCAGAGCCAAGCGGGCACGGAAAGTTAACCATCACAGGTGGGACCCTCGCTCCCCCTCCCGGCCCAGCCTGGGATTTCTTCTCTGATGCAGCTGTACTACTTGTGGGTCCTGCCCCAGCACCTGCCGTTCATTAACGTGGCCGTCACTTCTGTGGCTCCTGTAAGACTTTCGCTGCACTCTGGTCCTCCATTCCCTGACAGGTTCAGCCGGGAACAAGGGCTCTGCCTATTTTGAGGCCTGGTCTCTTTCACCTTTTGTTCTAAATGACTATCTGGGAGCACTGGGCCAGATACCATTACCCAGAGTGCCCATCTGCCTCGTGTCAGCCCCCCCTGCAAGGACCCACGCACGTGCTCTGCTTCCTCCATCAAAGGGAGAGCGTCCATTACAGGTCAGGTGTGGGCTCCGGTCCGTGTCATTCTTGCTCCGGGACCCAGATGGGTCTGCCATCCTTCGGAGCCTTGCCGGTCACTGAGGCAGGAGGAGCATGAGACCTGTGGGCTGGCCCGTAAGCCTCCACCTAAAAGTGACACCTAAAAATATGAATCCCTGCATTCATACTGTGTTGGCCAAAGCATATCACATGACCACAGGAACCGCAGGGGAGCAGGGACGTACCAGCCCACCGTGTGCGCAGAGGAGGCCCGGACGTGTTGGGTCACCAGCACTGACTCCTGCCGCCCTTCTCGCAGCTCTCCGCGGAGCTGGCAGATACGCCTCAAGCCCAGTGGGTGGTCCAGCATGTCTGGGTCAGATCGCCAGCCCAGGTCCCCTTGAGTCTCCATCAGGTGCACTCACACCTTGCTTCTCCTTCCACGTCCCTGTTTCTCACCCTTCCTACACTGCCCGCACTCACGGACGAGCTTCCAAAGTCGATACGAGAACTTTATCGCAGAAACACACTTTACACAGACAGATTTAACAGAGCGTGCCTACTTACGAGAAGGAGGATTATTTCCTCTCCGCTAACACTCTGACTCATCCCCGCACACCGCCCTGGACCAGTGGCTGCCTGCCCAAATACTTTAAGTATCCACGTGCTTCTTAAAGCAAAAAAAAATGCAGTGAATGACAAAAGAGAATTCTCATGATAAAAGAATTCCTTAATATAGAATAATCTCAATTTTATGAAACAAAATATTCACATGTGTAACTTTTAATGGGTCTAAGTAATACTTCAGAATGACGGAGGGTTGTTTCCAGGAAGTGAAAATAGAGTTGACTGATATTTTCTTATGTTTTGAAAATAGGAATTTGTGCATGTTCTTTTAATTAGCAAAACTATTTTTAAAGCTTTTTAAGTCCTCGTGGATGGAGGGGTTTTTTTTTACCCTCTCCTGATCTTTTTGAATCAGTCTTATAGATGAGAATTTTCCCTTGCATCTCAGTCAAATCTTTTGTACAGTGACATAAATCTGTGTCATCCTGTCTGCTAACCGTGGGGGGGGGGAGAAAAAGGTGGGAACTGGGTTAAAAGAGACCAAGTGCCCGCTTAGATTACTGGGACAATCCTGGAAAACAAGCCAGGATAAGCATATCGATTCCCCGCTCTTTCTCCGGCTGCACAGAAGCCCCTCTCCCCGCTCTAAGGAAGTCTTCGGCCCCTTTGCTCCCTCCTGGATGAATGTCACCAGTCTCTGCTCTCTCCGCATTACTCCAGGTGACCTGCCTGATCTAGCCCCTGAGGAGCAGTCTCCCTGGGCTGGCCCTTGCATTGCACCCAAAGGCATCCTATTCCAAACTTAAAAGTGTCCTCTTGGAAGTCATTCAAGCAAGAATGATATTTTCAACAATTGCGCTTTCACGTGGCATTCTAAAACAAAGAAATGCCAAAGGTTTAAGTCACCAGTGTGTCACCAACACACAGCAAGAGTTGGAAAGTGTGGGGAAGGGAAGAAACCCAGAGAGTTGATCTACACTCTGCCTCTGGAGCCAGACATCTCACTGGGGAGCCAATTCCCTGCCCTGGGGCCCTCTCCACTGGGTTTGGTTGGGTGGGCGCACCTCAGAGGGCACAGCCTGGCCCCCCTCCCCGTCCAGGCCTGTCTGCTGCCCTCCTGGCAGCCTCCAGCAGCCACAGCATGTGATGCTACAGAAACCCTGGGTTTTGATGGAATCCCAAAGTGAAAGGAGAAAAAGTCAACCCTTCCAGCAGACACCCAAGCCGAATACCGATACCGGAAGGGCAGGGGCTGTGAGCGCTAGTCCAGACAAGAACTTCCTCTCCTTTGCTTAGCCTTGGGCTAAACCCTGAGGCCTAATGACCTCCATTCACATTCCTGAGCCCCTTCACAACCTCAGTGCTGCTTCAGGCACAGAGAGAGCAAAAGTGTCTCCTCCGTGAGGTTCAGTAACCCGCCAGGGCACAGTGGCAGAATTTGAGATTAAGTTCCCAATCCATCAGGTACCAGCGAGTGGCCTGGGGCAAGTGGTTTCTTCTGTAAAATGGGGATAACAACACCCTCTGCAGTGCTGCCGGGAGGGTAACTGAAGGCATGGCGAACAGGACAGCGTTCTCCGAATTTTCCAGTCTGGTACCTACCGAGGTAAAGTCAGGTGGCTTTTTGCATGCATCATAGTTTTTATTTCCTGTATCATGTGATGCTTTGATATCTTGAGGCACCAGCTGGCAGGGAAGAGACTATACCTTCTAGGGTTCACTAGATCCTAAAGAGAGCAACCTACTAGCCTGGAAATGTGCCTTTCACATGCAAACCCACAAATGCAGAGCCCTGTCCCCAGCTTTCTCTAACTCTGTCTAACTCACACACACACACCAAGCCGATCTCTCCTCTGCCCTAAGTCCCCTGCGGGCCAGGCGCTGGGCACTGCAGAACATCCCGAGAGCCCAGAGCCTGCCAAGATGAGCCAACCCAGCCGGTCCTGAAATAGCGATCCGTGTACCCATCCGCCTGGCCTTTTCCCCAGGAACCACGACCAGGGCTCCTGCCTGTGCCCTCCCCCGCTTGCTGCTTCTGCCCCTGACTGACCCGCTGCTTCCCCACGAAGCCCTGAACAGCATGGCACGCCCCTCCTCTTGCAAAGTAGAAGCAATAAACTCCCAATAGCGCAGACCTCTCCATGTTGTCACACGGTCACCTACGGAAATAAAGTCCCTGTACCTCCAAAACACCCTTGCTGTCCACACTCTCACTATTCACTACCAAAACTCAGGAACCAAATAACTTTAGGAAACTTACTGTTCAAATGAAGCTCCAAGTAAATTCAATGAACAAAGCATACTTGTATTGTGTATTCTGAGCCCTTCATACTCCCAAGATCAAAGTTGCTGTTAGTGACCAGCAGCTTTTTGCCTGAAGAGGTAACACAGACTGGATCAGCTGACAGAGCTACAAATGTATGGTGCCCCGTGCTGGGTATTTGCACAAATGTACATGAGCCCTGCTCTTGGCTTTCAAAGAAACATAAACTGGTTGTGTAAACGACACTCAGCTTCTCCAAATACATGTATATTCACAGAGGTGGGCAAAAGGAGGCTTATAGTTGTTTGTGTGGAAGAAAGACATAAAACATAAATAATAACACAGGAATAAAGTCTGTGTTTCATGTACTCACAAATATAAGCCTACTTTGCCCAACCCCTTTATTACATATCATAAATATATAATATTTATTATATTATATATAGTATAATATATTTATATTATATATAGTAATACACCAAATTAATATTATGTACTACACTCAAAGTTCAGGGTAGCAGAAAAGCACAGTAACACAAAGAAAAGTCAACGGAGGGCCAAGCATAACAACTTACAGGAAATGGGAACGTTCTAGATCCAAGCCCAGCCCCCAGGTTCACTCGCACAGTTTTCCTACGCTCATGGGAACACCCGCCACTCGCCAGCCATTGACCTTCACCCCCTCCGCCTCTCAGGCAGCTCTTGCTCTCTGTGGCCTTAGGTGCCAGCCCTTTACTGTTGCTGCTCCTTAATGGGCCGTGGTGCCACCTGTGCTTCTGTGAGGCCTTGAGCACGTGCTCGTTCCACATCAGCGCATCATCCAATAGCTGCTTGAGCATCCAGCTGATGCAACATTGTATCTGAGAATGCCATGCCCGGGCTGGAGGCTGGGCCTTGTCATTGATCGGTCGTACCCATTCACAGAGGCCACCAAGGGAACGTCCGGAAGCCAACCATGCCAACCAGAACTGGGCCGAGCAAGCAATGCTCTGGGTTAGATTTCATTCTGGACTGTGGATAAAATTTTTGGTGAATGCATGGCATGTAGATTGGCTTTCCCCCCAAAAAACTGGAAAGTTTTCTGAAGCATTTCTCATTTCCCATTAGATGCTAAAACCATGTTTCCGATTTTGTTTACTTGCTTACTTGACTCTCGCCTTTGTTCAATGCTTGTTTAGTTGTCTGTCGCGTGGCTCATGACCGGAAAGTCTGCTTTGACAGGAATCTCCCAGAAGGCACAGCATCCTTCATCTGTCCCTCCTAAGGTCACATGTGATGGGATGAGCATGGGTTTCGGAATCAGATCTACTTGGGTTTGATTGCTGGTCTGCCTATCACCAGCTGGGTGACATTGCGACAGTCACCTAAGCTCTGTCCCTCTCAGTAAAATGGGAGTAGTCATATCCGCCACATGGGTTGCTGCAAAGGTTAAAAGAGACAACATGAGTAAAATCCTTAGCACAGTGCCAGGTACATTGTAGGTGCTCAAAAAATATTGTTTTCTACTCTAGCACTAGCTGAGCTATGTTTTAAGTGCCTGCTCTATAAAAATAATGTCATGATATTGTTCTTCACCTCAAGGAAATGGTAAACTGATATTGTTAAGAGATAGATAGGATAATGGCTGTGATGAAAGTGTATTAGTCAGGATGGGTTAGGTTATGCTGAAATAACAAACCATCCCAGCATCTCAGTGGCTTAAAAAAATAAAGGTTTATTTTTTGCTCATATTATATGTCCATCATGAGCAGGTGGGGGCTCTGCTCCACTTCATCCTCATTCAGAGTCACAGGCTGAGACACCTCTATATGGAATGTAGCCAGTTGTCTTGGAAAAGGGAAGAGGAGATAGAGAATTATACTCCAGCTTTTAAGTATACTGCAGTGCAACAACTCCATTCATATGCTGTTGGCCAGAGAGGGTCACCTGGCTATACATAATTTTAGAGGGGCAGGGAAATGTAATCCTCCCCAGGAGTAGAGCAGAACCAGAAATTGATGAATACACTGGTATCTTCCACAGACCATATACAATATGTGATGAGGTCATAAAGAAAGGAAAGCCTAAGCTGGCCTCAAGCATCCAGAAGCACCTCTATCAGGGAGGTAACTCTTTTGATACAACCTTAAAAATCAGTAGCAATTTGTCAGATAGCAACTTGTCAGAAATTATGCAAAGAAACAGGAAGTGTCCCAGGCAGAGGGACAAGCAAAGGCTTGGGGTCCTAAGAGAACACGATGCTCTCTGCAAACAAGTTATTCAGTGCTATTCAGTGTCAACAGGGGGGAAAAAGATAATCTGGGAAGAAATAGGGACTGAAGTTGGACAAGCACTCAACCATGGAGTTCAGATTTTCTCACACAAAGGAGTGAGACTCATAATGATACCCGGAGGCAAATCATAGATCTAAATATGAAAGCAAAACAATAAAAATTCCGTAAGAACCACAAATAGAATATCTTTGTGACATTGAGGAAGGCAATGATCTCTGAGGGCACAAAATGCACCAACTAAAAGAAAATGAATAAACTGGACTTTCTTAAGTGAAATATACCACTCAGAGAGCGAAAAGCAAGTCACAACCTATGAGAAGAGTGTCTCAGTATGTACCTCTGACAAATGACTTGCATCTAGAATAAAGGATTCTGTCAAAGCAATACCAGAAAAACAAACAAGCTAAGTTCTTAATGGGCAAACGATTTGAACAGGCATTTAACAAAAAACCACACCTAATTAGCTAGTCATAAATGTGTAAAAAAACATGTAACATGATTATTCATTAGGAAAATGCAAATGACAACCCCGATGAGATATCGCTACTCCCCTATGAGGATGGCTAAAATTTAAAAGGCTGGCAACACCACGTGTTAGGAAAGGTGGGGAGCAACTGGAACCCTCATAATTGTCAAAAGTGGTTCATCTACTTGGGAAAGGTGTTGAGGTGTCCAATAGCACCTACAGCAGTTCCACTCCCAGGTGTTTACTCAAGAGAAATACACGAGCATGTCCTCAAAAAGACATATGCAGAATGTTGCCAGCAGCTTTATGCATAGCAGCGAAAATCTGAAAATAATCCACACGTCCAACTACACGAGAATGGATAAACTGTGGAATACCACATGGGATAAAAATGAATGAATTGCTAATACACACAACTACATGGATGAATCTCATGCACGTATATTGAGCAGAAGAAACCAGGTACAGAAGAATACCATATGATGGCACAATCTGACCCCATAGACGATTTCAACAGACCTACAATTTTCTTGAAGAAGCAGATGGAATGGAGAGAATCACTGATGACCAAAAGAAGCTGGTTATAGGCAGGCAAGTGTGGATACTATCACAATAATGACTTCCGTGCATGGTGAGTGTTTGCTATATGTTGGGCTACAAACAGTTCACCTATATTAGCTCGCTTAATCCCCACAAAAACCCTGAGAGGTCAATATTATTACTGTTCCTATTCCCATCTTACAGATGAGAAGACTAAGGCAAGGAGAGGATATATAACTTGCCCCAAGTCTGAGAGTTGACAGAGCTAATGTTTGAACCTAGGCAGTCATGGTCTAGAAATGCCATCGCAAGCTTGAACTGTAGTGTGAGAACACAGATCGCCTGTTCTGGGCATATTTCCAGGCTGGGAAGCATTCCAGCCTCTGTAGGGAATATATTATAGAGCCCAGAACAGGAAATGAGGGCCTACTAAGGAAGCGATCCATACACAAGTTCCCAGGTCCTGCTGAGGGTGCAATCCTGCAGCCAGGGATACAAGCATGGACATGGCTACTGAGTAAGTCATATGAAAAACTAACTCTGACCACAACTGTGAGCACAGGACTAGTTCAGCAAGCCTTTCACACATCAGCAGACAGAGCCCCGGGTTTTCAGGACTGACATCCTGAAGAATTACTTGCCCCAATGTAACCTGGAAAAGCCCCATGGTACAACATTTGGGGAGAAATTATGCAAAATTTATGCCAACAACTGAGCCTGTCATTTAAAGGACTGTGCCCATTTTTAAGAAAAATCCTTGACACAAGTACCCAAATTGGAGCATGCAAGTCTGTAGCTGACTTTCACTCCAAGGGCAAAGAGCTTTTTGTGTGAAGCCAAATGCATTCTCAGAAAATTCACAGAAACAATTCACATAGAAGTGCAAGCTTGGTTGAAAAGGACCCCAACTTTATTATCACCTTTGGCATGAGATTTCTCTTCTCAAACTGTTCTCGAATCCAGATTATTGGAAAATCAACCCAAATGTCTCCCCACCAGCCCTTCCTTCTAGTCAATTTTATTAAGCAATAAATTCACATCAAACAATATACACTGGAAAAGATCAGACAAAAGTAGTCAAATTCACTATACAGTCAACACCCCAAAGAAATCAACATTTCTTCTTCACATTTTTTCATAGGGAAGGCCACCGAGATCTTCCCCGCCCGCCCCCGCCCCCCCGCCACCCAGGGCAGGACCCCGGGAAGGGGTCTTGGCACAATAAGGAATGACAAATCTGCAGAGCCGAGACTTCTGCATTAAAAAGCCATGTGGCTTCAGTCACACTCAGTTCTTACCTCCAGACCTGTGGTTAAGTCCAGACTTCATAGCTGACTTCTGAAGGCACCCAGCTGCAAGTCCTGTCACCAGAGGCCCACCGCAGTTCGCTGAAGGTGCTCCCTGGCCCTGATGCGGCCCGTGGGGAAGGACCCTGCAGCGACACTGGTACAGGAGCAGCTACGAGCCTTGTCTACGGGCGCTCTGGAAAGCATTCTTCTACCCAAAGGGGATGAAGTCTCTTGGAAAGCATTTCTCCTAGCCTGCTCAGAGATGAAGACAAAAACCATAACGCACAGGAAGGACTAATAAATATCCCATGCACCGCTGACGGGTATTATCTGAGTGTTTTGCTTTGGAAAACATTCTGCTTATTAACACACACACACGCACACACACACGTTTCCATCACTAGCTATTCCTGGAACAAGTCATCTGCCCTTGCACAGTCTCAAGGACCATGACTGTAAAAAAAAAAAAAAAAAAGTTGAATTAAATGGTTATTGAGGTCCCCTACTGTCCAGTACATGTGCACCCAACTGGAAAAAGTGGCATACATTGACACTGTCCTATGGTTTGAGATACATAGGGTATACGTGTACATGCACACTCACTGTGCATACACTCACGGTCACTCATTTACTAAATAAGTACTTTCTGCCTGCTAAACTCCCAGCATTCTTCCAGGCACTGAGGATACAGCCGCAAACAGTGAAAGCTCTGTTTACTTGGAGCTTACTTTCTAGGAGTGGCCAGAAGCAAAATAAACAAATACATGTCAGGAGGTAGTAACTGCTCTGGAAGAAAATAAAGAAGCTTTCAGAGCTGGGCAGGATGTTCTATTTGACTTATGATCAAAAAAGACCCATCTGAATCCGGTGACATTTGGGCAGAGCTCTGAAGATATATGGTAAGGGTGTGAGCTATTGGATATTCATGGCAAGGGGATTCCAGGTAGAAGCAACATCATCCACAAAGGCCAGGGGAGGGGACCATGTTGAGATATTCAATAGTCCAAGAACTCAAGGAAATTAATGTGCTGACAGAGAGTGACCAGGGTGGGAGAGCAGGAGGAGACAGGTTAGGAAGATCACCAGAGTCTGGCAAAGCCTCGCTGCCACCAGGTGAGGTAAGAAAGCACTGGCAGGTTTGAGCTTTGGAAGGATATACGTGTGTCAGAGACAATTCTCCTGCTTTCGGCAGCAAAGGGACCGAGAGACAAGGGTCTACTTCCGAGAAGGGAGACCCTTCTTGGGGGCCATTGCAATACCCCAGGTGAGGGACAAAGGTGGCTTGGACTGGGTGGCTACAGTGGAGCTGGTTAGAACTGGGTATATTTTGAAGCTAAACGCAACAGGATTTGTGAATGTACAGTATGGGGAGTGTGAGAGAACAAGATTTTTCCCCTCAGTCAGTGACATGACGGAGTTTCCATGGACTGAGCTGGGAAAGACAACGGGAGGGACGTACAGGGTGAGGCAAAAGTAGGCTTACAGTTTTCCGTACGTCATATGGAAAATAATACAGTAGTAATAGAATAATTCATAAGTAATAGTACAAGAAGAAACTCAGTTTCACATACAAGTGTAAACCTGCCCTGTAAGGTAGAAATCTGGGTGTTTCATCTTAGGCATGAGAAATTTAGGATGCCTTGTAGATATCTTATGAAAGTGTGATGTTAATACCACAGGTGTCTCTAATCTTCTTTGGAGAATAATTTAAAATATAATCCTCGGGAACAATACTCACATCTTGGGAACTATCCAGAGAATATACCTGTGACCAGTGGTACACTGAAAAATGTTTAACAACCTGTTCTCCTGGGGAAAAATTTCCCTAATGAGTACCATTTGCCCATTTCCATGGTGCATACACTTCCACCAAGGCCAATGTCAAACTACCAGTGTGACATCACAGAACGTGGAGAGGAGATGCTCGTTGATACATCGGCTCTCCCGAACCAGCGTGAGCAGCAGGACCCCCCCTTCCCCAAGCCCCCCGTACTCTTGGAAAGCAGAGAATGAAGGGAAGCAGGAACACTTTACAAGGGGGAGGCGATGGCCTTAGGTTGGTATCTTTTAAACACCTTTGCAGGGCTTTAAAAAAAAAAAAAACAAAAAACAAAAAGAACCCATGTTGTGAGAAACCCTGAGGCTTTTGTATTGTAAACAGATGCCTTATTGTTGGAACAGACGGATCCCAGATCTGACATTAATTATCTGTAATGTGAAACAAATTTGCTCTCCGATGTCGATGGGGGGCAGAGCAGGGCCGGGGAGGATGGGTCCCTGGTCCCACGGGTGGTGCTCCAAGTCTTTTCTGAAAGGAAAGAGAGCTCCATCCTCCATGCTTGTTTCCGGTTTCCGAGCCCAGGATCCCTTGCAAATCAGTCACGGAGTACCTGGATCACTTGCAAATCTGAGGTAAGAAAAAAGTTTTCTCTAGGCTCTCACCTGCTCTTGGAGAGAACTGTTTCCTCAGGAAAACAGATGGCATTAGGTTTGCATTAGACTGTTGTCCAGTCAGCAAATTGAAGATTCTTAGGCAACGCTTTATTTCCTTGTGCACATTAGAACAGGGGCTTTTCATCTTCTCTGCATTTTTTTAACAAGCTGGGGACATTTTTTAGAGTGCTCGTGCTCGGCCCCACGCTGACATCCAGGTCCAGTTGCTCTAACGTGCAGCCAGGGCTGGGAACCACTGCACTAGAAGTTCCAGGAGGAAGTGCATTGGTTAAAATCAACCTGGTCACTTCACGGTTGTTGAAAGGGCATTCGGATGCACAGGATAGCCGCTCCCTAAGGTGGAACAGCAAAGAGCTAGGAACTGGCAAGGCCAAGTCCTAGTCTTATTTCTGCCATTAGCACGTGTCCTTGGAAAAGCTATTGAATGAGATGCACTCCAGAAGGTTAGCACTACCGATGGGCTCTAGGCTCTGGGCTCATTCGCCCCCCTGACATTGTGTGTCTGCTGAAACAGGAATCCCGTGGCCGAAGAGCTTCACTTGGCACCTACAAAGGAAGCCACCTGCACAGCATAAGCAGGACTGGTTTCCATAAACATCCTGATAAGGACTGCCTGAGCAAAACAGGCTGGAACAAAGATTTGCCCAAAATAAAGCAGCCCTTGTCGGGGCTGGAGGGTGAGGGGAATGTACCGTCCTAGCCTTTCCTAGCTCCCACACTGGAGTTTAGTTTCCTGGTTTTAGCACCTCCCCCCCCCCCCCCCCCCCCGCAGAATGCAGCGGAATGAATGGGAACCCAGCACTCTTCGAAACCCTGAAATTTCACAGGGTCCCTGACCTGACACTAAAGCAATCAAAGGTTGATTAAGAAATTCATTCTCAAATCAAGCAATAATTAACTGTCCGATCTTTTGAGTTATTAACAGTAGGGCTCCCTTCTGGGAACACTGGCAATTAGTTAACCGTCAGTCTCACAGAACGCTGACTATAGGGTAAATATATTGTGTATTCTCTTCCCTCTTCTGCCCCACCCCCCGAATCCAGAACAACCCCCTCCTCTCCCTACCCTCCCTGCACATACTCCCCCACGCACACGTACACACAAAATTATGAGTCAAAGGGTCAGAGAGAACCAACAGCAAACAAGGCAGAGTGGACAGAGAACAGCAGGCAGGGGCTGGCGGTCCATCAGGAGAACAAAGGCCCTGGTAATGATGGTTTCCAAGGAGGATGAAGACAATCTCCACAACCCAGCAGAGCCTGGGCCCAGGGCGAGCCCGCAGGGTGTGGGCCTGATGTACCTGGATAGCCACGGCCACGCAAGGGGTCAGGACCGGCTCAGGGCAGGCGAGCTGGGCCTCCACTTATCACGCTGCACTCACTTCCGGCCCATCTCCATCTCCAGGGGCATCTCCAGGGGAGGCTGGAAAGCAAACAGCGCTGAGCTGCCAGTGGCTGCAGAGGCTTTGGATGAAGGAAGTAAGTGGAATAGAAGCTTTGTCTTTTACATTCCTCAAAGCAGTGTCCAAAAAAAAAAGGCAGATAGAAAATGAAGAGGAGCCGAAATGTTCAGGGCTTTAGCCTGAGGGCCAGATGGGGAAGCAAATAAATTCAGTGCTTTCAACAAGAGAGCTGGGCGAAGCTGCCAAACCAGGCAGGGGAGGGGACTCTCTGTTTGTCTTACCTCGCTTCTCACCCAAGAACACAAGTTATGAATTTCATGGAAATGGAGGGTGGGATGAATCAGTTACATTTACCAGGTCATCGTTTTCCAAATACAATAGATAATTTAGCAAATCTGGTCTCTTGCCCGTATTGGTCCCTCTGCATGATAAGTTCCTTCTTATCCCATAGGACCCATCTAAAATGTCACCTCCTCTGGGAGGCCTCCCTGAACTTCCCCACATAGAACCTACAGCTCCTTCTCCTTTGTGCCCAAGGCCTTCATCTGTACTCTCCAAGGACATATTGTCACATTGTCATCTACATGTCTGTCTCCTCAAGTAAACTGGGAGCTCCCATGGGTAGGAGCTCAGCCCTGTTCATTTTCACATCGCCAGCACCTAGTAAATGCTCACGCAGGGAACAGATACATGGACAGACACAGAGATGCTGGGCATTCAGAGCGGCCACTGCTCTGAAAAGGAATTTTCATCTATAGGAGACGGGGGAGCCTCCTGGCCATGAGCAGAATTTTCTATAGACAGGAAGCCCTGCTTTCTGGGAGTCTGGAAGGGCTGTCAGCAAGATCTGTGCTGGTCTCTGTGGCTCTCTGCTTATACCCTGTGGCCAGGAGAGGAGAGAAGACCATCTAAACTCAAAGACGGTGTCCAGCAGCAACACCTTCTCTGCACGGACTCTTGGCAGGGATCCCGGATCCCCAGAGGTTAAGTTTCTCCTAGAGAGTAGCCACTGGAAGAAGGAAATTCCATTTTTTAAATTATCTTGCTATTTTCAAAGAAATGGACAGAAACTAGTTTCTGCTTGGTAATCTGTAAGACACCAAACTTTACCATAACCAAAAAGAGTGTAGGCATTGCAAGAGTCACCAACTTAACACGTTTCAGGTTAATGGAAACAGAACAGCAAAAAAATAAAAAAGAAATGTAGAACTGAAAGGGTCTCTAAGACAGCAAGAAATTGTGAGAGGAGGAGAGAGATGAAATCACCAGCCTAACTAAGGATTTTAACTGTGTAATGGAACAAGTCAAAAAGAGTTCAGTAAAGTCCCGGCTGGGTGGCTCAGTTGGTTGGAGCATCGTCCTGTACACCAAAAGGTGGCAGCTTCCATCCTTGGTCAGGGCACATACTTAGGTTGCAGGTTTGAGCCCTGGTCAGGGTGCATATGGGAGGCAACTGATCAATGTTTCTCTCTCATTTAGATGTATTCTCTCTCTCTCTCTCTCTCTCTCTCTCTCTCTCAAATCAATAAACATATCTTTGGGTGAGAATTTAAAAGAAAGAATTCAGTAAAATATTTGGGCTTACACTTAATGGACACACACACACACACACACACACACACACACACACACACACACACACAGAGTAAAGAGTAAAGCAACTATTGACCTAACTTGCCCAAACCTCGATTTGCTCCCTCTTTGGAAAAGATGCAAAGCTACAGAGATCAGGAGCACACATTTAGATGTTAGGCGTGAACTGAATGCCACTGTACTCCTTCCAGCTGCAAGATCTTGAGCAAGTTACCCTAGCTCCCTAAACCTCTGTCTCTTCAGCTGAAAGATAGCTATTGGAAGGCTGTAGGAGGTGTTTGCTGGCTGTAAGAGACCTCAGCACTGTGGCAGGCATGGAGAAAGGGCTCAGGAAGTGTAAGAGGCCGTGATAGTGGTAGAAGCTTCCAAAATCATTATAATCATCATCATCATAACAAGAAAAGATGGATCTCAGGAATTCAGAAAGGAAGGGAAAAGTCCCAGTTGCAGGAAGAATCTCCTGAGCTTTCTTCTATGACTTCTTCTCCAGTTTGTCAAATGCATTGGTCTCTCTGTAGAATCCTCAATACTGTAAGAAAGATCTGATTATGGTCAAGGAATTTACCAGGAAGGGTATTGATATATTTGGTTAAGCTTTTCAACTAAATGATTGAAACAAAAGGGGTTTCTTTTCCAAATAATCAGTGACCAGGAAAACTGCACACCCTTGGAGCTGAGTTCTCTGGGGTTTGAGTAGTTCATTGGAGTCAGGGGCCTGAGAGACCACCTAAATACAGATTCCTTTCTACACATCTATCATAGAGTTTCTGATGGCTACGTCCCCAACATAACATGATCTGGAGGACTTGAATACGTACACAAGAGGAGGCCTTTTGGGAGGGGGCATTAAAAATGAAGTACCAGTGTCAAGCACCAAGTGCAAGTTCATGGAATTGATCATAATAGAATCTATTGATGAAGAAAGAACTTTGTCACAGATACTTGAAAAACACATCCAGACAAAGTTGTCCTCAACTTTATTATAGGTTTTCAAAGGCTAAAGACCAGACATTTAAACACAAGTTGTAGTGTGGGGTGGAGGGCGGGTGGTTAGGTATCTGCACAGGCACACACAGTGAAAGCAGGTATGAGGATCCTGAGCCGTGCCCCACACCTGGCTCCCCTCTCATGCCCAGGATGCTCCCAATTTGCATTGGTCATTTCACCTATGCTAGAAAGAAAAGGAAGAAAAAAGAAAAGCAAGACTTCAAAGCACCAGTAGACCCAGCCAACTTATAGGTACCAGTGCCGTCTAGCCTGTTCAGGCTGCTACAACAGAAAACCACAGCCCGGGTGGTCCATGAACAACAGACTCTACTTCTCACACTTCTGCGGACTGAGAAGTCCAGGATTCGGGCCCCGCACAGTCTGTGTCTGGTGAGAGCCCACTTCCTGATTCCCAGGGAGCTCTCTGGGGTCTCTTCTACGAGGACATGAATCCCACCCATGACGGCTCCACCTCATGACCTAGTCACCTGCTGAAGGCCTCACCTCCAAACACCATTGCATTCAAGGGGGTTAGGGTTTCAACATTCGGACTTTGGGGGATACAAACATTCGAGCTGGAGCAAGCACCAGTTATCAGGAAGACGCAAATAAACTCACACTGCCATTTCTACAAACTTCGTTTTTATCTGACTTCAGACTAAATAACTTAAGTTGGCATTTGGGTCGGGAATTTTCTTTTCTTCTGCAGTTAACCAATCTTCAGCATTTGAGGCAGGGAGAATGGCGGTTACAATATAACCACATTCCATAGGCTCAGACCCAGGGGTGACTGAGGAGTCGCACTTGGTGGGAGAAAGCCATTCTCAGACGGAAAGTGTGCTGGATAAAGAGTGGGTGATGGTAGGGTCACCGGGACTTCAGCTTATCTCTATCGTGTATGCAGTAAATCAATGCCAATGCTACCTGTGTGCATAGCTGTAGATACCTGAGTATGCATTCACGTGTACTATAAACACTGGGTTAATGTGTACTATATGTGTGCACATGTGTGCAGATTCAGGCATTGAATAATTCATGTGTGTGAACAATGTGTGTGTGTGTGTTCTCATGAAGCTTCATCCTCACAAAAGAATTCGTCTCTCGAGCCCTGTCTGTAGCGAACATACGGCCTCATTTTAGGAAACCTGTTTTCCGTTTATATGGTTTATTATCCCCTAGTTGTTTCCTTCCTCCAGTAAAGTAATGCTGAACCTTCAGCTCCTTCCCTCCTCCCGGCCAGGTCACCTGCCCCTACGGGGCAAAGCCAAGTCCTTCCCCTCCTGGCAGGGCCATGAGCCCCCCAGCCCCCTCTGTGGGCAGCCCTGGGCAGCCCCATCCCTGTCCTGGGTGACAGCCCCTGTCAATCCAAGCTTCTTTCCCCCGAGGGCCTACTGTACCCCCACAGAGTGCGGATTTGGGTGGGAAGACTCGTCTGGGCAGCTTCTATGGGGTCTGTGACATCTGGATCCAATAATACCTTGTAATAAAGTACCGCCTGTAGCCAGAATCAAGTCACATCCCCTACATTCATGGTGAAAGTCATCTGTCTCCTTATGTTACAGAGTCTCTTAAGAGGCTATGAATTTGAGCTTTGACTTTTATATAAATATGACCCTGCTGCACTTGAGAAAGTGCGGGACATTCTATCTGGTACAGGGTTTGTGTCCTCCATGTGCTCACTATCCTAAGGCCAGGTGCACACCCATGTCCCATTCTCCGTCTCTCTTTAGCCCAAGGGATCTCTCAGAAAGTAGTGTCTCCCCCACCACCCCACTCCCTCAGCCTCTTGAGAGACAAGAATGAATGTCCCTGCCCACGGCACTGCCGTCCCATTTCCAGCCGTACTAGGAGGAGAGTCGGCAGCACCCCAGGGTTCGTCTTCCTCACGCCCTAGGCAGTATATCCTTAAAGTGCCTCCACCATCCATCCACACTCCCACATCTTCTCCAGGACCCTCCCTCATCTTCTCCAGGACCCTCCCTCGTATCCTTAATGGCCCGGTCTCGGCCCCGAGGCATTCCGTATGCCCCATGGAGAACTATAATCCTGAATTCCCCTTAAACCTTCTCCATTCTCATCAAACACATGTCAGTCTTTTGAGTCCTTCGTCCCTAGAGGCGTTGGGAGATTGATCTATCACCTGATGCCTTCACTAGCTGATGGGTTACCCTTCGTCAAGAAGAAGGTTGAAACATGAATGGATCTTGAGGATATCACACTAAGCAAAACAAGTCAGACAGAAAAAGTCAAGAACATAGGATTTCACTCATATTTGGGGTATGAAAACAGACTCATAGATGGAGAGCAGGATAACAGCTAAGGGCGAGGGGGGAGGTCAGGGTCTGAAGGGATTGAACAAAAAGGAAAAACAACTCACGGACAACAGTGTGGTGATTGTGGGTGGGGGGCAGGGATGTATGAGGGGACTAAATGGTAACAGAAAATATACAATTAAAAAAGTTTTTAAACTGAAAGCAACAAATGAACAAACAAGAAAAACAAACAAACAGAAACTCGTAGACACAGACAACAGTACGGTGGTGACCAGAGGGAAGGGGTGGGGGGTGGTAAAGGGTAAAGGGGGTCAAATATGCGGTGAGGCAAGACTTGACTTTGGGCAGTGAATACACAATGCGATGTACAGATAATTTATCGTAGAATTGTGCACTTAAACCTATGGCATTTTACTAACCAGTGTCACCCCAATAAATTTAATTTTAAAACGACGATAGAAGGCAAAACCAGAAGCAGGGTTCGGGAATCCAGTGTGGGCCCAAGAGGGGTTATTTGAGAGAGGAGCCATAGTTCGGCCCTCCCGTGCCCTCCCGTGTAATTGCTCCCCAACTCCCTACCCAGCACAGCCTGGAGGAGGGCCCGAGGGGCACCAGAGAGTGCTTCTTCAAAAGGACCAGGTTAAGTGTTCCTGATCTGGACCCCCACCTCCGACCTCTCTCAGAACCACGCATGGAGCCTCTGTCAGCTCCCGCCTGGAGGGTGGGCTTCTTCACAGCGCATTTGGGGAGTCCCGCAGACACGCAGCACCCTGGAGGCCAAAAGCCCCAGTGTGCCTTCCCCAGGGACACACCGGGGGCAGTGGGGGGGGGGCTGGACTATGTGGAACTCAGAGGCCAAACAATCAAAAACACTTTTGGCGGGAATTCAGGGGCCATCAAGAAGCTGATTTAGATCCCTCCTGGCTGACTTGGTTCTGGAAGGCACAGAGAAAGAACAAGAAAATCAATGTAGTGAATTGTCAGGAGGCAGGAAAGACCCAAGGCCTTGGTCGTAATCATGTTCCATGTGAAGAAGTGCTGGCATGGTTCGCGCACGCAACCTGCCAAACCTCGAGTAATGGGAACAAACAAGGGAGGAAAGAGCGGGCGGGCTGAGAGCAACTGGTGGGGAGACAGAAATCAGGCTGCGTCTAGGTGGTGCCAAACATCTGGGCGAACTGCAAAACGTCTAAGCCAATAGCGAGCCATTTTGTCTATAGAATAGCAAACATCGAGTCTGCAAATGTCTAGGGCACATCATTGTGATTCTGTTTGTTTTCCTCTTCAGTGTTTGTGCAGATGTTTGAAAGTTCCTTACGGGCATAACCAAGGCTTATTTATTTTCAAGTCTCTTCACCTTCTAGCGCTTAGTACCTGTCTGGTACCTCCACATGTTTGAGGAAGGGAGAGAGGGAGGGAGAGAAGGAGGGAGCTGTGGACAGATTATCCCCAAATCCTTGATGACTAGATGACTGTCTAATTTATTGTCCAAGCTGGGATAACTCTCCCAGTAAAGTGGGGTTGGTATGGGTGCCCTCAGTGGCCAGTTATGCATGGGAGAAGAAGTCATCAGAAAGGAATGCCTTTGTTATTTTCAAACACTCCGTTAGACACGCTCAGGGTGCGCATAAAATAGCAGGAAGGTCAGTGTGCTGAAGGCAGAGAGAGACAGAAAGAGTGAGAAAATGAGGCAGGAGTGGTCAGGAACCTGAACTGCATTCCAGGTGTGATGAGGTGCCGCTGTTCGCAGGGGAGGGGGGGTTGTTCCCCGGGTAAGTGACAAGACCTGATTTATGTTTTAAAAGATCTGGCTTGCAGCGTGGAGAATGAATTATAGGGGGCAGGGTAGCACAGGGCCATTGGAGTCGTTCAAGTGGAAAAGGGTGGCGGCTTGGGCTAGGGGTGGCAGTTACAGAAGAGGTGCAAACGGGGGTGGTTTGGGGGTCAACCGATCTCTCTGGAGTTGCTGGTGCAACGGACGTAGGAGGCGAGTTAAGAGTGGCACCGAGGTTGCCTCCTGGGTTTAGACCCTGAGCCACCTACAGGGTAGATGATGGCCTTTATTCACTGGGAAAGCCAGGGGATGGGGACATCTTGGGAAGCCTTTACCAACCTCCCTCTAAAAAGTCACCCCAAGCCCTCAGCCCCTCCCTGTCTCCTCCCCCTGTTCACCTCCTTTGTGGACCCCGAGAACATCTGTACTTGTTTTATGTACAGGTTTATTTTGTTAAGACTATCTCCCCGACCAGATTGTGAGCCCCCTGAGGGCAGAGACGTTGTTTTGTTCAACAATGTGCCTAGCACAGTGCCTAGCATCTAATACATGCTCAATAAATATCTGTAGAAAGGAAAACGGAGTCTTTAAAAAGACTACACTTGAGCTCTAGTACATATCCGGGGACCAGCAAGCGGTAGAAGCACAGACAAGCCATTGGGTGTCTCCGGTTCTCAGTTCCCGTCACCACAATGAGGGAGGGGCACAAGCTGCCTGCCCAAGTCCCTTCCTGCTCAAACATTCAGGTACCATGACTATGTCCTTTGATGTTCCCAGGTAAGCCAGAATCAGCAAAACCAGGAAGTGGTGTCCAAAGTCCTCTGAACCAAAGAAACACTCTTGACTGAGCACCTGGGAGGGAGGTTTGCCCCAGGGCCCGAGCTGCCGCACAGTAAGTGGAGATGTGTCAGCCTCATGGTGGTAGCATGTCAGGGAGGCCATGGTGGGTCTCAGAGGAAGCAGCTAGCACATCAGCCCCATTACAGCCCCAGGCTTGGACCAGATGTCCCCATTTTTCCAGGGCTGTAGAGTGGGGTCCTACCACTCTGCCACTGCCAGCACCCCCTTTCCTTTTCCTTCGTGTCTGTCCCCCTCGTGCAAGCTTTGGCATATGCTTTACCCGCAACAAGCCAGCTCATCTTTGCGCTGAACATGACTGAGTCTGCTGTCCTCTGACAACGGGACCCATGAGTTTCCTTCTCCTCTCCCCGCTCCCTCTCCCAGCCCTCTGCCCAGGAGGGAACTTCAGGATAAGCTCTGTGACGGCCATTGCTCTGCCAACAGCTCTGTGGTCCCTGGGGCTCCCTGATTCCACATCCCTGAGCCCAACAGCTGCCCTGACCTTTCTTTCCTCCACGCTGAAAGGAAAGAGAGAGGGTGGGTCAAGGAAACCAACAGATCGCCCAGACCCCGTGTCAGTCATTAGTTCAAACTCCCTGCGTGGCTAACAAGAACCAGAGCTCATCGGAAGGCTATTGTGAGACCTCTGCATTTCGGCTGGGTGGGCACAGAGGTGTGTGTAGCACTGTCTACTGCGGCTCCGTCCAATCACCTGGTGCCAGTGTTGGGCCACGCCCGAAGGAAAGCTCCTGAACATCAGGTCGGGCCCAGAGTCCCAAGCTCAGACGTGCTGCTGGTGGCTCCACTCTGCCTGCTTCTCCAAACTTTGGATCCCAAGCCCTGTCCCACGGCCAAGGACCCCTCTTCTGCTCCACCTCCCCAGCTGTACCTTTGGCCACCAGTCCACGGCCACACTCTGCCTTTGCCCCTTGCCTGACAAGGGTCCTCATCCACTGTGAGAACACCGACACCTGCGTCCTAGGGAATCAAAGAAACCAAACCTTCACAAGCTTGCCAGCTCCCCGCTTTTGACATCTTTCTCCCCCTTCCCCCTTTGCAGCCTGTGGCCTCGTTGATTGTCTCTTGAGTTTTCTCAGGCTAGTCGGAGCCCAGAGTCCCCGCTCGTGGACTTCCTGTTCCAAGGTTCTGTTGCAAGCTTGGTGAACAGCCACGCTGGTGATCATTTGTTTCTGCCAAACACATTTTCTTGCTTACCCAGCTGCTTCTAAATTTTTTTGCTATAAAGAAACAGGGCCAGCCCTCCAAATTCTCTTTACTCAGGCTTTGCCCACTTTGAAGAAAAAGTAACACCCCTGGTCGCAACTCTGAACGCAACTGCTGGATGTGCAGACATGCCTTTCAGGCCTGGTCCGAGCCACCACGCTCCCTCCTCTGTATCTGCGGCAGGGCCTGGATTCCTTGGTCCGCAGTAACGGAGAGCTGCCCTGGCCTCTCTGCGGTCTCCATCTCACGCCCCCCGGAGGGAAAGCTGCAGCCTTCACAACGGTTTGGTTTAGAAGTCCCTTCAGAACTGGAGGCACGCCCCGTCGTTTCTCAAACACACCAGGCCCACTACTGCCTCGGGGCCTCGGCGCTGGCTGCTCCTCTACCTGACGCAGTTTTCCCCGGATGCCATGGCTCACTCTGTCTCCTACCGCAGATCTCAGCTCCCATGGCCCATGCAGACCACTCCGTCTAAAATGCCAGCTCCCACCTAGCCTCCAATCCCTGTCCTGCTTTTGTTTTCTACATCACAGTCTAACATGTATGCCATTTCTGTCTTCTCCCCTAGACTTTAAGCTCCAGGAGGACGTAACTTTTTTGTCTGTCTTGAACGTGATGAAGCCTAAAACAGTGCCTGACACGCAACATGATTGAATGGGTAAATTCATTAATCAGTTCATTAATAAGAAGTTCATCGTTAGTTAAGAGTCCAGACTCTGGTCTTAACCGCTGGGGTCAAATCTCAGATTCCGCTTCCAGTGGTTGTGTAACTTTGAGCAAGTTTCTTAACCTGTTTAATCTCTCAGTTTATCCATCTGTAGAAATGAGGTAGGGGGAGGTCATGATTACATCACAGGATTGTCAATGAGAAATTTATGTGGTATGCTTAGCACAGCGCCTGGAATGCCACCCACAAACAACTCTGCGGATGGTGTCCGCTATCTTCAACCTTGGTGGGTGAATTAGACTTTTGGAAATAATCAGAAAGCCACCTGGACTGAAGCCTAGTCACTAAAGTAATAGTGTCTGTGCTCAAAAGCGGGATGGAAAGATAATGCGATGCAGGTGGTTCTCTTTTGTGGCTCATAAACCTACTCTATAAACCAATTTGGGAACAGGGTGAGGGAAGAAGCAACACTCACGTTTTAAGCAACAGCGCTCCCAGCGAAGCCCCTTGGAAGGGCACCCCCCACTTGGCTGAGTCAGTTCTGACACACTGCTAGTCCCACAGAGTCCCAGTAGTAGAAATAGAAATCATGCAAATGGTGCCCCTTGGGGGTCCTCTGCTACACCTCCTGCTTCACCCACTTTTTGTTGCTTTTCTGCAAAGGAGAACCAACTGCTCTCTGAGTATGTGGGTCAAAAACCTCTGGGGACAGAGCGCCTACGAGGCTTTATGGAGAGGATGTCACAGAAAGCGATACCCTGAGCCCGACCAAGCAGTAACCTGAGTGTCGGGAAGGTCTAGAAACCCAACCTGGGGAAGGGCCATCAGAGACGGATGGCTTGTTTGCAGAATAGATTTTCTGGGGGGGAAGGGCAAACATGCCCAGGTAGACTGAACATCGGGCACCCTATGAGAGTCCGTGGCCTTCCTCCCCATTCCCCTGTCCTCTCCCACATCTCAGGGGAGAGAAGGTGAGGCACACGGGAGGCCCAGAGAGACACACTCAAACCTGCCACCTGAGAAGACGCAAAACGTAGGGTCTTCCCTTGCAGCTGTGCCCTGTGCCCCTTTCCGGGGGCCGAGCACATTCTTCAGATTGTACTGGAAACTCAAGGAGGGACCTTAGAGACTGTCCCTCCTCGTTTGACAGAGGAAGGAGCTGAGGCCCAGAGAGAAGGATGTGGGTGGCAGACACAATTGGTGGCCTACTCACACCCCTTCAGTTTATCCCAGAAGTCACCAGCGGACAGGTCTCCTACTCATAATGCCACCTGTAGCCCCCGCCTCAGGGTCCCCTCCAGCCTCGTGAGCCCATGTGCCTCAGGCAGGACAGGACAGCTGGTGGGGGGCGAAGCTGGGAGGTGACCCCCACCTACCAGGGGGAGTAATTTCAGATGCATGCCACACAGTTTCTTAGAGGGCAATTCTCTCATCTTGCTGAGGCCCCCAATTTTAAAATAACAGGGGAACGGCCTTTCACAGTTAGGCGAGAAACGCAAAGCTGGAGGTTTGCACCATTGGCATTCCCGGGGACTCCAGTGGCGGTCCAGTGGGGACTGCGGGCCTCTCCTTGGGATTGTTATGTCTGTGATGCACAAAAGAAAATATACAGGATTACCAAGGACACTAAACATGTTGAAAGATAATCTCAAAGTAATCTTAAAATAATTTGGTGATATCATAATAAACAGATTTATTTTGGCATCACAGATAGTAAGATCTAAAGGAGAGCCTTGTCATTTTAAAGTAATGAAAAGCACCGATGAGAGTTTCTGCAACAACTGTGACATAATATGAAAATATGCGTGATTCTGTGGGTGACAAAGTCACAGGCACTGATGATGCTACTGTAGTGTGTCACCTACATTCATCCCGGAAGGAAATGGTAGAGAAGCTAGAGAATAAAGTGTACTGATAATTATTCCTCATCAGAGTCGGAGATTTCCCATCAAAGTTCGCAGACCCCTGAATTTTCCATAAAGATCCTTTGTGGGTCTACGAACACTGGGCAGGTTAAGAAGTCAGTGCAGGGGTATCTGTGTGACACTTGGTGACTCCAAAATGATTTAGCAGGTCCTTAAGATTCGGGCCCCTTCAGCCGTTCAGTCCTAAAGCCATTACTTGGGACAGAGCATGGTAGTTTTGTGGTGGTGATGAAGAAAGCCACAGTGGCACTGAGAGGGATGTCAGAGTTTACACAGAGTGAGGCGGGTGGCCCTATCAGGGAGGGGACATCAGCAGACATGGGAGGACAGTGAGACATACAAGGTCTGTCCAGAAAAAGTCCAGCCATTGTTAATATAACAAGAATGGTTTGTGCAACATCGATGTAACCTGGCAGCCAAGGAGAGTGTGCTGAAGTGCACATGCGTGAACAATGCTGACTTCACTGCACTAGTCAGTGGGGGTGGTAGACGCCGTTGAGTGAGCACGTGTGCGCTGTGTGGCCATCACATTTGAAATGACTGAGTGAGTAGAGCAATGAACCTGCATCAAATTTTGCATTAAGCTTGGACATACCTCCATGGAAACTATTTGGATGATTCAGAAGGCTTTCAGAAAGGATGCAATGAGTGCTGCACAAGTCCAAGTGTGGCACAAACACTCCATAAATGGTCAAGAATCTGTTGAAAATGATCCACACTCTGGAAGGCCTGCGACAAGCAGAACACCTGAGAATGTTGAACGTGGGCTGGCTACAGTCAGCAAAGATCGACGACTGGCTGTGTGAGAACCAGAAGCTAATCTGGGGATTCCAAAATCTACTGCGTCTGAGATTTTGATGCAGGATTTTGGCAGGAAACGTGTCCTGGCAAAACTCATTCCATGGCTTCTGCTACCAGAGCAAAAGAAACATCGTGCTACATTTGGGAGAACTGTGCGAGGCCCCAAGGTGCCCACTTTGAAGGGGACCGAGGTGTCATTGTCCTGTGTACAGTGTTTCTTGTATCTTGTATCTTCTTCAGTAAAGGTCTCTATTTTTCATAGTATGTGGCTGGATACTTTCTGCACAGGCCTCACACAAGGACATTGATCAAACCAATAAATATCTTAATAATAAAAGCAAGGTCTCTGGCTGTTGGAAAAGAGAATTATAAATACAGAAAAGGGGAGAGCTAGAACGAGCCCTGGTGTTAGATTAGAACTGGAGACTTGTGTGAACTCAAGGTTTTCCGTAGGGAAAGGTGTTCACACGTGCACACACATGCACACTCACACACACACCCCTACTAGCCCTGGCCAGTGAGCAGGCCTGCGATCCGCAAGCCCCAGACAGCGACGACCCCACCCAGCTCTCAGATCTTGGTTTCCAAACACCGTTTCCCGCTGACGAGGTCAGGGCTCCGTGGAGAAGCAGCTGACTCCGGGCTGGGGCAGAAGCAGCACAGAGGAGCCCGAGCACCTCACTGTGCCGGAGAGCCAGGAAGCACTCGGGGAAAGATGGAGCTCGAGTGAAAGGAACAGGGAAGCCAGCTTGCGTGAGATGCCACAGGCCAAACTGTGGCATCAGAATAAATAGGAAGAGTTAAAGATAATACAGCATAATGGGAAACCCGGAGTCTCTAGAGATGCAAATAACCAGATCAATCAGCAGGGCGTTTGATAGGGAATGAGATGCTTATACAGTTTCAAAGCACCTCCCTGCAACATACCTACGAATTACATGGGGAGAAAGAGTAACTTTGCAGTGGGAATGCCTGGAAGTCTCCAACTTAACCAGTGATCACACAGACAACACCCATCATAGCACAAAAAGACATCTGTGCCACGTGACAAAATGCGATGAAAAGCATATCATCTAACTGCTGTGGTATTCCTGCCAAAAATGCATAATCTGAACATAATCATGAGGGAACATCAGACAAGTCTAAATTGAGAAATTTGCTATAAAATAATTGGCCTGTAAACTTCAAAGTGTCGAAGTGATAAAAATCAAGGTACGTTCCAGAGGCTAAGAGACAAGACAATTAACTGCAGCGCACGATTCTGAGCTACATCTTTTCGCTACAACAACATTTGGGCAATTAGCCAAACCTGAATGAGATGTGAGGACTACGTGATAGCAAGATATCAGTGTTGATTTTCTGATTTTTATGGTTATATTGTGGTTATATTGGAAAATGTCCTTTTTTGCAGGAAACATCCTCTAAAATATTTCAGGGTGATGAGATACAGGTTGAAATTTGCTTGAAAGGTTCAAAGGGGGAAAGTTTCTTGTAATAATCTTCCAATTTTTTAAATATTTGAGATTGTTTCCAAATTTAAAAAGGAAGGGAAAGGCGGCTCTGTGACCCTTGGTCCATCACTGACCTTTAGCTAGTACATGAAAGGAAATTAAAATATGAGTAGGAAGACTAGGATCAGGGATTACTTTGAAGAGAGTTGTGACCATCACTGAAGGATCCTGTTCATTTTGGTTGGGGTGGGGCAGGGAGAGACATTCCCCACCACCATTCAAGCCTTAGAGGGTGTCCGCCCCTGCTTGCAAGAGACATTGACATTTCGCCCATCGGCGTGATGCTTGGGAAGCTGCAGAAATTCACAGAGCTCCCAGCGCTGCAGCCAGAGAAGGGCATGAAAGGTTTGAGCCCAGTCTGCACTTCCAGAGTTGGGTGGGCGAGACCACAAAATGGGTCCCAGGAGCAGTGGACACCAGGGAGGACAACCATACTTGAGCTACCCTGGAAGGGTCCAACCCCAAAGTCAAGGTGATCCCAGCAGCAAGAAGCCTGGGAGATGGGGGAGAACAGAAACAGGGAAAGGGGAACTGTAAGTGGCCAAGGAGAACCCCCCTATCAGGGAAAGAGACAGTGGGCAGGGCCTGACTCCCCTCGCTCCTCAAACCTACAAAAAACACCCCAAGAGAGAACACCAGCATTTGGGTGTCCAACAGCCAGAGTAGGACTGCACTAATGGCAGACCACAGCCACGGAGAACCCGCATCAGCTCAGTCGGAGGCCGGAGAGCAAGCAGAAATCGGGGAAGAGCAAAGCACGCGGCCCTTTCCACTGCAAGGTCCCCAGGCAGGACCGGGCCTGGAACTTCTGAGTTGGAAGAAAACTTGACATTTTGAGTTGGATTCTAAATTTTTAACACCAGAAAGCAAGACTAAAATACCTGAAAGTGACTGATGATCTATGGACTCTCCCAGGGAGGCAGAAGAACAAGCCAAAGTGACCTGTTCAAAAAGCAAGGTTGAGCAAGAATGATATGACTCTCCGCTTCTCCCCACTGTGACCAGCTTCTGTGATCCGCCGGTCACACACAGGTGGAGTCCTCACAACACCCTAGAAAGGCGGCCTTCACGGTGAGCCAGACTGAAAGGGACCCCATGGCAGGCGCACGGTACCGGGTCATGGCACCCAGCGTGCAGCCTCCAGGAGAACAGGGCATTGCTCCGCCTCACAGCTCCGCACGTGGGTATTGTGGGTACTGAGTGAGCGGAGGCCAGCAAGGAAGTCAGTAGGGGGGGCCACAGAAACCAACGGAGGGGAGATGCAAACTACAGTGGAATGAATTTGTTTTGCTTTGTAGTGGCCTCCTGGGAAAACCACAGCTACAGAAGGACTGGCAGCCAGAGAGAGGGTGGTCCTTTCAGTACAGAGGCACAGGCAGAAAACACTGGAAAAGCTAAAAGCCCAACGAAGAAAACACCCACCCCAGGATGTTCACCCACTGAGTCTGCTCTTCGTGGTGATTCATCACCTGGGAGGAGTTTTTAAAACTCCCAGTGCCCGGGCCCTAACCTCAGAGACTCTCGGTGCTGGGGTTTTGTTTTTCTTGAAGCTCTCGAATGACTCTTCTGGGCAGCCCAGGTTGAGTGAGGAGCATAGCCCCATGTCAGTGGGTTTTGCTGCTCCATCTGAACATCAGAATGTTTTGTCTTGATCGCAAACATCAAATCCAAAAAGGTTTGGCCGAGCATGAATCTCACACCCGAAAAGTAACTTGCATAAAATATAAACATACTAATGAGCAGCCAGGCTTAGCCTCAATTGCTCAGCATACGAGCATACGCACAGATGCAGAGACAGAGATACAGCCACTGTCCTGGTGCTAGTGGTCAAATATGCACTGAAAAGTGTTTTTCTTGCAGAAGGAAGTGGTCGCCAGTTCATTTCATCCATGCTTACTCACCTGGTCTTCTTTGGAAAAAAAAAAAAGTGCATTTGTGGGTGCGCAACTAGCTCTCTGTTGGGTGTGCAAGAAGTTACAGTAAAGAGCAAAGCCATGGGACGGACCCAGCAATGGGTTGAGCAGGGAGCTTCGTCTCATGAAAACCACTCGGAGCCAGCGGAACCCCCACCCACACTGTAGCGTTTCCGCCCACCCACTGACACCAGTGTGTCAGCGAGAGCAAAAAACAAGCCTTTAGACGGAGAGTCTCCCTTCTGAGGGACTTTTACGTTACTTAACTCCAATGTCACTTGCAATTTACACACCCTGTTTTGTTTTGTTTTTTACTATTTCCCCATTACTCACATTTAAGAAAAGGCCCCCAATTTCCCAGCTTGAAAGTGGAGGTCCTCCACAATCCGTTCTCGGCCTAACTTCCCCCCTTCACTTCCCTGGTCCCGTCTCGCTTCAGAACAAGTTCTCTCTCACATCAAGGAAGTCCACTCACCATTCTCTTTTCTTGCACGAACCTTTTTCCTTATTCAAAAGTATTTATTTGAGAAGTATTTACTGACTAGTTAATTTTTCCCCTTGAGGGGGATAGTGTTTCGTCTTCAGCTGAAAGAAGGACATATCTGAATCACCAAGGACACACACACATAACTGTCTTTTCTCCTAATAAAAAGACAGGCTGACCACCTCACCAGCAAGGCCTGTGACGGACGGATCACCCTGTGGCCCCAGCCCTTCTCCCCTCTTGCAACGAGACTCGGCAGCTCTGTCTATTAAAAGGTGTCACATATTTCCCCACTCCTTCCTTCTCAGTTTATGACTTGCTTTGACCAGGGAAGACCTGACACGAGCCAGGGCTTAAAAATAAGCCCTCGAGCCCTGGCCAGGCGGCTCAGCGGGTTGGAGCACCGGCCCCGCCAAAAGGTTGCAAGTTTGATCCCTGGTCCGGGTGTTAGCAGGAGGCAAACTATCAATGTTTCTCTCTCCCTCTCTCTCTAGAAATCAATAAACGTATCCTTGGGTAAGGATCAAAAATAATAATAATAATAAATATAAATAAAAATGATAATAATGATGATGATGAAGATGATGATGGTGATGATGATGATAATAATAATAATAATAATAGCAGCAGCCGCCCTGGAATGTTTCTACTTCTGTTTTTCTCATCTGGGATTGCTCAGAGTACATGCCCAGCCAGAACACTGGAGAATGAGAAACGCACGGCCCAATGACTGCACCGGCTCCAGCCAACAGCCAATCAACTTCCAGAAACAGACGGGTGTGAACTCACCTGAGACCAGAAGACCCGCCCCGCTGAGTCCGCCCTGAACCTGACCACCCTGGCGACACTCTCAGTCACATCAGTGCCCCCAGCCAAGACCAGCAGAGCTGCCCAGACAATCCCCACCGAAACTGGCGTCTCGCGGAGGCACGGGCTTAATAAACACCAGTTGTTTTTCGTCCCTGAATTTCGGGTGGTTTTTCACACACATTATCGCAGTACGGGAGAAACAAAACGAGTGCCCAAACGAAAGCCTGCACGGCGATCGTTGGAGTGGGGTGAAAACCAGTGGGCAAAGCCTGGGCCGCGAGGCTCCCCGCTGCCTCCGCTTCCCCAGCACGGGGACCTCCCAGCGGCTCAGTAAGATGTGCTGGCTGAAGGAGACATCTGGCTGTAACATTCTGTGTCGTAACCGTTCTCGACGGTCGTGAAATCATCAACTTCCAAACTTTATGAAACGAAACTGACCCACTACTATCATCTACTCACCTTTTTCTTTTCCACGGCGAAGCCTCAGCCAGCCCGTGCACATAAACCACGCAGTAAAAAGGGTTCCTGTAAAAGGCTCGCCCGATGCGCCAACAACTCCGCGCCCCAACACATAAAATCATTTGTCTCCAGCTCACCAATTACAGTAGCTGGTGCAAAAGCTAATCTTAGAAAACACACATCACTTCTCCAACCCCGTAATTAAGACCAGAAATCCGTAACTGAGACATTCATAAAACTGGGCTTTCCAAGTGCCAGCTTTGCCTCGGGTCCTCCAGAGTGGGCCGGGGTGGGGAGTGGCGGCCCAGAGCAATCCCATGGGCAGGGTCCTGGGTGGTCAACGGCCAGCAGGAGCAGGCCAGAGCCGGCACTTTCCAAATCCTCCTCCTCTTCCAGATCATGGCTCAGTGCCTCTCCGTCCACCTTCGCTCGGTATTAAGTGCCAGGGCTAACCAGCTATTAGCAAATCCATAGGAGGAGAAATAAATCTCTACAGACAAGGTTAGTAATCTGGAGGTTGGGGGAATTCGATCTTGATTAACGTCTCCAGGGGCCAGATATCATGAGGAGGCTTTTCACTTCACGGAAGTTTGTTTCTAGCTCGCCAACCTTATATTTCACAGAACGGACCAGTTTCAACCAGCCGTTTCCAGTCCTGGTCCTTGACTTCAAGTCAGAGAGGGTTAGCAAACTTACTCAGACGGTGCCCATTAGTGAGTCCTGACTTCCTCACATGCTTGTTCAGATGTAGCCATAACAAGGGCTGGGAAGCTCAGGCCTCTCCTTCCCCAAGTGCAAACATACACATAACGCTGCCCCTCTGCCTCCAGGCCTGGCCGTTTATTTGGACGAAGTGCTGATGTTGGCAGGCCATCCTTGCGTACCCTTCGGCGGAGTCCGTCTCCTCCACGGAGCCACATCCACACATGTCTTCAATTGCCACGAAATGCTTTTCCCACCACTTTCCACCATGGAGCCGTTTTCAGTCTCAGGGAGGAGCCAGGCTGCTATTTTGGGTTTAACAATGAAATATTTATTGAGTTCTAATTTGCCAAGAGCTACGTGAAACTCCAAGGCTTTAGGATTGTATCATTTTTATAAAAAATGGGCCCAGAAATGGATCAGGTGATGGGAGGAGGAAGAGGGAAGGTCGCCTTGGACTGAGGGATCAGCGGAACAGGAAGCTCGGATGATAAGCACCTCGAGGACAGGAAGGGTGACTTGTGAGTGCTTTGTTCACTTTTACGGGCCTAGGATGTGAAAACTGAACACTACCTTGGGTTATGTTCACACAGAAGTGCGGAGGCTTTCACAATCCCGACCTGGGGTCACCAGGACTATGAGCAAGTTGGGGAGGGGACCCCGCCTGTCTTATTAACCAGCGTCTCACACGTGGAAGGCAGTCAGCGGGTCTGATGCCTGAATGTGTCCAGCTTGGCCAACACAGCCTCTCCCAGCGGCCTTTAAACCCAGTGACCTTCGGTGACTCACATTGGCACTCTGCCTGATCAATTACTCTAAACCACAGGTGGCAAACACAAGGCCCGTGGGCCGAATCCGGCCCTCCACCTTGTTTTATCCGGCTGGCACCTTGTTTCTACCCGGCAGCAGCACCGAGCCCTTGCTTAACTCTTAAGGAGTGGTTACATTTATACAGTCCTGAAATTACATTCGGCCCTTTGAAGGCAACTGAGAGGCTGACGTGGCCCCCCATGAAAATGAGTTTGACGCCCCTGCTCTAAAACATCACCCTCCTGAGCAGGACCCCACCCTGCACAACCTCCTTCCATTACCACAGAGCCCGGCCTCATGCCCTTCCCAGGGACTCTCGGCCTTCTGCAGGGGCGACGCCATTTCTGGGGACGGGTTCGCAGTTACCGAGCTGTTGCCACGGGAGGCTCCGGAGAAGCCCTCAGCTAGCCCTTTCTTTCTGCCATCCCACCGCACCACCTGAGGAGGCTAAATCAGCACGTGGGGTGTCTCTCCACCCAGGGGATCATGGGGGTGGCCCTGGGTGTGAAGCCCCTCAGGGGAAAAGTCAGGCTGTTCCATGTACAAAAGAACCCTGGCAAAAAGTTTTGTAAGGGATGTTTACAACCCCACCACCTGGTTCCAGGGTCCTCTGTGGGACCTTCTGGTCATGAAGAGCAACCACATCACACCCTCAGCTCCAGGAATTTGCACAACACTCTGGTGAATGTACCCCAGTTTTGAGATAAGCACCCTGACGCTCAGGACAGATTAAAAACTTGACCAAGGCCACACAGCTTGTAAACAGGAGGGCCACATTTTCATCCATTCTGACTCTCAAAACCGATGCGTTTTTCTGCCTCATTACACAACCTCGTAACACTGTGCAGTGACAAGGGCCACTGTTCATGCCCCGGGGCCTCACCCCAGGGCCACGGGTGCCCCCTCCACTCGGGGCTGCCCGGGCCCAGCCCGGGGGGTGTAGTTTCTAGGCAGCCCTCCCGCTCTCGTTCCCCATTCTCTCTGGGACTTTGGGATCAAGAGCCATGTGAGGAAAGTGGTCGCTTCTAGGACTGCACTCCCTTAGGACCTGCGTGTACGATAGAGGGGTGTTAGGTCAGGCAACCGGAAAAGCTTACCCAAACCTTAAGGATCGGGTTGGACCATTAGAGTACACTTCCCCAAATAAGATGAAACCAACTAGCAAGTTCTTTCCTTGGAATCTTACTCAGTACATTCCACAAATCCAGTAGCGAACGAATGCTGTTCACAGATTGTTTTTATTTTTTTTTTGTTTTGTTCTATTTTTATTTATTTATTTTTGGAGAGAAGGGAAGGGAGGGAGAAAGAGAGGGAGAGAAATGTCAATGTGTGGTTGCCTCTCATCTGGCCCCCACTAGGGACCTGGCCTGCAACCCAGGCATGTGCCCTGACTGGGAATCGAACCTGTGACCTGCTTCGCAGGTAGATTGTTTTTAAACGCCTATATCTTCTCCACTGGTCCTGTCATATCACTCACCCTCCAGCCCCACAAGCCCAGGTGCCCCGACGCAGGAGAGGAGGTGGGTGCGAGCTGCCACCGCCTCTCAGCAGAGCCAAGCCTGAGTCAGCTCTGAACCTGCGCTCTCAACCCTCCGCAGGCGCGAGAGTCCTGGAGACACAGATGGCCGGGCCCAGCCCTGGGGCTTCTGATTCAGCTGGTCCAGCTGGAGTCTGAGAAAGTGCACTTCTGACAGGTTCCTGGGTGATGGTGGGGGACCACACTCTGGGAACTGCTCTAAACGTTCCTGGCCTCTTTGCACCAGGACTGAGAGAGTTGTGGGTGCCTCCCATGCCCGAGGCCTGTAGGATGGCCAAGTATACTTCTCCCAGATTTTCTTAGAACATGCCCTCAGAATCTTGCTGGGGCTGTGGCTTTTCACAAATGAGGTGCTAGCTCTCTCCCCCTACCTCGGCTGAGATTCTGTCTTGTCTTTTCTCTGAAAAGACACCAATCTCCGGTGCTTGCCGAGGATATGACCCACCTGTTTACCGAGCTGCCACCACTTGGCACCAATGTTTGCTTAACCTCTGCTCCGCCGCTGTCACCTGAGGATGTTCTTGTCCCGCCCTTGGCCAGGCTCGCGTTTGTCAAGTTCAGTCCTGAGCGGTCTCTATTTGCCAGACTGAGGAATTTGGGTTTCCTTCCTGCTCGTGCCCCTCTGGTGCCCCCACTTGGCTATTCTCCATCCGATGGCAGGGGAGGTGCAGGGGACAGGGATGACCCAAACCGTCTGACCCTGCACGGAGGGGTGTTTTATCACCACAGTGCTTAGAATTGTTGGTGCATGATGATGATAAAAAGCAGTTTGTTTTATTACTGTTTCTAAATTGTCTACAGACAATGCACTCCCCGCCCACCCCTGCGGCCTGCACCCCACCCACCCCACCGTGGCACACCGATGCTACATGGCATTGCTGTTCTAGGAGACTTATGCACACAGGGTCTCCTGGGAGCAGGAATCAGAGTCTCAAGACCACTCCCCAGTTGTCCTAGGAGACTTGCACCCCTTGCCCTACCACCGCCACCACGCTCGGCAGCCCCAAATCACTCTTCTTCATGTCTGCTTAGCCTTCCCTTCCCTTCCCACCTCCCCACTCACCTGCCCGAGTAGCTAAATGGTCCACCAAACTCATTGTCACTAGGTCCTGTGTGGGCAGACTGGACTTCTCCAGAGCTCGTGTCTCGTAAGATAGCAGGACTGCCAGCTAGATCGGTTCCATTTGCTGAAGCTGGTGTCGCTAATGGCAGTCCTGGAACAATGGACATTCCTAGGAAGGGTAAATAAGGAAAAGGTAGCCTCTGGCCGGGACCCTCAGATGGCCCTGTGTATGTGAACTCTGTACGTCCCATGGCACCAGCCTTCTTTTAATAAAGGGCCTGAGCCCTCAACCCATGCGAGCACAGCGCCCTCCTGCATTCTCCTAAGGGAGCGTGCGCGGGGCGCCTGCAGCCTCCTGGCTGCCTCGCACGTACTTCTCCTTGCCAGGGACTCCTCGGTCTGCTCTCGGCACCCTGCCCCCTGCGTTTGCGTCTGTGCATCTCTCTGCACTCCGCCCCCCCCACCCCAGTCAGTCCCCAAATGTGTGGAGAATCACTTTTGTGAATAATCATACTCTTACTGACGCTTGGGAAAACCAGAAGAGAAAATAGCTCAGTAGCTCACAACTGAGCAGCAGTCGCCAGTGTCCTTAGAGTCGCTATTGTACCCGCCCTCGGCCTCTCCAGCTGGATCTTCCCTTGCTCATCTTCTCCCAGGCCAGGCTCCGAATCCCTCCCTCCATCCCCAAACTGCAGAGGAAGAAAGGAAACTTTCTGATACTGCGTCGCACAGACATGTCGAAGTCCGCACTGCCCCCTTCCCAGGGGCTTCCGGCCCTCTCTTGCCCATCTGCTGCACAGGGCTTCCCCCCCGAAGGACCGCCTTCCCTGGCACGGAATCCACCGCCCCCCGCGCCCTGGGAGCGGCAACAGCCATCTCTATTGTGAAAGAGCAATTTTCCCTTCCCTGTTACACTGGCAATTTCCTCTCCTGCCCACAGGCCTCACTTTGATTCCTAAACCAGAAGACTCTGTTCCTCGGGCCAATCCACTTTTCTCAATTACATCTTTTCCGTAATATCGTAAAACCATTTCGGAAATTATGAACAAGCAAAAAAACATGATCCCATCCCTCTTAATAACCATTTTCATTGTCAAAAGCTCCATTTTCACGTCTCGCCACCTGCACATGTGTTTTCCTCTTCTGCTTTTTGATCTTACACGATGCAACACCTTTCCACGTCTTCGTTGCTATTGTTGTAATACTGTGAAATTTTCCATTGAGTGACCGCCCCCCAGGTCAGTGGCACAGTCCGCATCATGAAAGCAGGGATCTTCGTCTGCCTTAGTTACTGATACATCCCAAATAGTGGGAAACCGTGCTTGGCGCATAATAGGGTCTCAATAAATATTTGTTGAATGAATGATTGAATGAGACATTTAGGTTGTTTCTAATGTCTTATTGCTACAGAGTATAATACACATCTTTATGCATATAACATTTTTCTTTAGCTTAATTATTTTTGTAACAAAAACTGCAGCAGCAGCAGGGATTATGTTAGCCAACATCGAGCTAATATACTTGTTGAACAACTACTATGTGCCAGGCTCTGTGCTACACACTTTACACCCAAAGCATCACTGACTCCTCACAACATCCCTATAAGAGAAGTAGAAATTATCCTCATTTTCCGGATGAAAACGGGAAGGACTGTCATTTGCCCAAGTCACACAGATTGCACAGGGCAGAGATGGGACTTGAACTAAGGCCTATCCTACCCCAGACTCTGTGATCTGAACTGTTACAGTGACTTATATGACCAAATGGTATAACAAGCAGAGGACCATTGGGACCTACCTGCCTGTTGCTTTCACAAAGGGCTGTGGCCATTTATAGACACAGATGGAGGGTTCCAATAAACTTCTTTTAAACTATGCCATTTGCAAGGTGCATATACTTGGGTTTTGCTTGTACCTTTCAACTGTAATATCTAGTGCATTAACATTTAATGTGATCATTGATTCATTTAGATATAAAGATCCCAGCTTACTATTTGTCCAAAGTATCTGTGTTCCTTTTCTCTTTTGTCTTGCCTTTATCTAGATTGATTTTATCTTTTTTATTTCTTTTTTTAAAGATGTTATTGATTTACCTTTAGAGAGATAAGAAGGGAGGGGGAGAGAGAGAGAAATATTAATGTTTGAGAGATAGAGTGATCAATTGCCTCTCACATGCCCCCAACCAGGGACCCTGCCCACAGCCCAGGCGTGTGCTCTGACTGGGAATTGAACCAGTGACCTTTCAGTTCTCAGGCTGGTCTCAGACCACTGGGCCCCACCTGCCAGGGTGTGTCTTTTTAAATTTCATCTTGCCTTTCTATTAGTTGGGTAGATATATATTCTTTTATTTTTTTAGAGGTCACCAGGAAAGAACTTTTATTATAAAATTTCCTGGCACTAAATAGCTACAACCATTGGCACATGTTTGCTACTTTTACGTCAACCTAAAATAAACTGTCTCCCAGAAGCCTCTTCTCCCCACCTGACACTGTGGGTCCTTGACTCAGGCCCCAAGAGCCTGACGGTGGAATTCTCTGTGCACAGGCAGTACCACGTTCTGCCTCTAAAATATTAAGCAGCTCCTCTTGTCCTCGGAGGCATTCAATCCAGCACAAACAAGCAGACAAAACACTTGATACCCAAATTCAGATGGCCATCAGTGTAGGACACAACCTGAGCACAGGCTGATAGTGGAGATGGCCTCAAACCAGGCCCCTGCCCCAAAGGCCAGCCTGCCGCATGCTGGCCTCACCAGCTCCACAAAGACTCTCTTTCTTTCTGGGAACTAGATACATCCTTCCACGATCCCGTTCAAAATGCTGTTCATCCTAGAAAAGGCTCCCCACCTTCAAGCGTGATATGGTAACCCTTCAATTACTCACCAAAACAGAAGGCAACCAAATATTCCTTAGTCTTGGCTTTGGATAATGGTTTTATATTTACAATTGAGATGTTCTCAAAACTTCAAGAATAAAATTAAACCATGCTGCAAGGGTCTGGAGTCAAACAGGCTTGGAAATAGCCTAAGACCTTCCTTTTTGTCCCTCCCTCCATCCTGCAACTAATATACCCAGAACTTGGGGGGCAGTGCCAATTCTCTGAGACCCCAGGGTCTCCATGCACACACTTTAGCAGTAAAGTACTCTAGGAATTCCTAGAAATGACTTCCCTGGAACCTCATTTGTCACCATGGACATGAATAGTGTAAGTGGAAAACATCTTTGGTCAGGGAAGTAAGCTGTTTCTGTTCCTTATGAGTGTGGCTTCTAATCTGTTAGCAAAGCTTTGCTGTCTTGTCTGGAATCAGAAAGGTCAGCCGGAGGTTAAGCCCAAGTGAATGGTCCATCGTGAAATAAACAGCACAGCCCAGGGCTTTGTGCAATGTTATTCTTTCACCTTCTTCCTGGAATTTCAGAGGTTGTGCAAGTGGAACACGGAAAGGGGTGAAATAATGGGATAGTGCAGAATAAAGCCAGCAGGGAAATCTGTTTACTCGAGGGTTCGCAGAAGGAATAAAACATACTCGAACTGTAGGAATGTGCCTGTCTCTGCTCCCTAAGAGCCCCCTCTTCCCTCAGAAAGAGTTTCCCTGATCTCCTCTTTCTTTCCACAAGATTTTTCTGGTTTCCAAAACCCTTCCTTTTTCCCTCTCCCTCCTGTAGACACAGAGAACAGAACACAGATTGTTAGCACCAGATGGGGAACCTGGAAAATCAGCAAATCCAGTACTTTTCAAACTACGTTTACACCAAAGGATCTGACTCTTGAACCAAACCCATTTGTAATCTATGTTGGCTCTGGCTGCAAGCATGCTGTGTAACAAGCCACCCCAAAACAGAATGGCTCTTCACAAAGTCAAATGGCACTCATTCTCACGCTCACTGGCCTGTCCGTGACAATGAGCTGGTCTAGGAGGGACTCAGCTGGAGCGTTCTTGCTCAGGGACAGGTTGGGTGTAAGTCTGCTCCACGGGTGGCTCTTTCTCCTTGGACCCGTGGCTACCTGTGGACACGTTCTCGTAGTAAATGGAAGAGCACAAGAGACAAGCCAGCCATGTGCGTACATTTAAAGCCTCTACTCACATCACATCCTCTCCCCCTCCACTGGTCAAAGAAAGTCATATGGCCAAGGCCAAAGCCAGTAGGACAGGGGAGTGGCGTCCGCTCCAAGAGGGGGAAGGAAGGAGTGATGCCGTGCTGACCAATGACCCAACCTAGCACAGACACCAAATATATCAAATAGACATGAGTGGCCCTTTGCTTGTTGAACAAGGGATAAGGGAGCCTAGACCCCATGCTCTCCATCCCCCCCGATTCCCAGTAAGTACACCGTTGACTCCAGGGCTTCAAAGAACACAGCGTGACATGGAGACAGCTTTCTCATTTCACAGGTAAGAAAACTGAGGTGCAAAGAATTATAATAACTTGGCCACAATCTTAGAAATATCAGGCCCAAGGCCACAAGTGAGAGGAGTTTTCGAATCTGCTGACAACCGGTCATTTTCCAGCCTCCAGTCATAGTTACAGGGATTACAACAGTTTTACAATAGTTGACAATTTGCGCCAATTGCTTGCAGCTGGAGAAAAGGCTGGCAAACCAGGTAGCACAGTAAATACAGGAAAGAGAGGAGTGGAGGACGCAGTTCCAACTACCGAATCTCCAACTCCCCGTTGCACGGAGCCCAAGAGGAAGGCTTGCCCGCTGCATGAGGACAGAGGTCAGGTCCTATCTGACCTCTGAAGGGAAGGCCAATGAGTTGAAAGCAACGAGGATCAGAAATGACAGTGGGAAGCACCCGAAAAGCCTACCAAATGCCTTAGTCAGTGGCCGTCCACCTTGGCTGCACGTTAGAAGCATCTAGAGGGTGTTAGAATTTACCAATGCAAGGCTCCACCCTCTATGTTTTTAATACTTCCCAGCTCATCCTAACGTGCAAGAAGGATTAAGGAGCAATGTATTAAACCAACACAACTCTGGGCTCCAGAATTTTCTTCCATTTGAACCCCTAGAGTTCCCTCACACTCTAGTCTGATTTAGTGGAGCTCCTGAATTAAGCGACTCTGAGTGCTACACAGTTGTAAAGCAGAGGAAAGAAAGGATCCTTCCCAGGATGGAGAAAAAGGTTAGTCTAATTTTAAATGGAGGAATCTGCCTGCTTTTTATTTGGGAGTGAAGGAAGTGGGGAATTAATCTACAGACAAGCAATAAGAAAGGCCAGGTAAGCTGGAGGAGACACCCGGAGTCAGGATAAGGGGCTGTCCGTGTCCCCAGCCTCAAGACAAAGTCACCTTATTTTCTATCATGCCAAAAGGCTCAGTGGAACAAAAGCAATTATAAACAATGACAGCAATGATTAGCATTTGCCAAATACTTACTATGTGCCAGGCACTGTGCTAAGTTCTTTTCATGTAGCAGTTCTTATAAGTCTCAAGGTAATGCTGTGTGGTGGATGCCAACATTCTCCCCATTTTACCGATGAAGAAACGGAAGCAGAGATTGGCTGAAGAACTTGCCCAAGTTCACGTGAATGTCGGGGCTGGGCTGTGTGTCCCAGGAACCTGTCTCTAGAGTCCACACTCCTAACGTTGTACCATAGCACAGCTCTGTCCCCACGAGCCTTGGGGTCGGTACTGTCTCTGTTTACAGGTGGGGAGACTGAGGTTCAGAAGCCTCCTCGGGCAGACACGCCTCACTCGCACAGCCTGGATCCAGAACCTCCACAAATGGGATGAGTATCTAGAGGGGCTGAGGAGCGGTTTGGCCCACAGGCAGACAGATGTTTCCAGATGCCCGGTTCCTCCCCCAACACCACCTCACCCTTCACACTCAGAGGTGACACGGAAATGATGTGCCAGGGTCTTTCAGAATAACTGCATTTTTAGGAATCTACTCAAGACCCAAGGCCTGTAAATGACACGTAAATAGAAGGAAAGGGTGAATCCAGCCATGCTCTAGGTTGGGCAAAACGTCTCGAATTATTTGTTCCTAACGTTTTGCATTTGGCAAGACCCAAACCACATTTTTCCAACCATTCCCCTCTGCACCCCACCCGCCCACCCCCACTGCCCCACTTTACATTGTAAGTCCATGTGCATTTCCCCAAAAATGTAATCCATATGTCCCTGATCGTTTACACTTAACTCATCAAACTCTTGTTTGCTAAGAGTTGTTTGCCGCGCAAGAACCCTTCTGAGGCGGTCTGAGGCCTCCAAAAGGCTCTTTCGCATCTTTTCTTAGAAACAGGAAGCTACAGTTAGCCAAGGGCACATGGGATTGAAAATGTGGACAGTAGGAGGGAAGAGGCTCCCTGGACCAAAAGATTGTTCTTATTCCCCACAAGGCAGGACAGCAAGGAGGGTCCCCTGTGAGGTGGTAGTTCAAGGTCCTAGAAACTTGCCCTGGGTAGAACGCCAAGGTTGGGTCCGATTTGGGGTCTTGGGGCCCGATTTTGTTTTCAGCCACATTCAGAGTCCTTCTGTTGCCACAGCCCCTCAGGTGGCTCTGGAATGTAATGGAGAGCCAGCGGCATGTCCCTGACCTGGGTCATCGGTGATCCCGGTGGTGTCAGCTTCTTCGGTGGAACAAAACCGCCTGTACTGGGTTTCTAGCTCAGCAGCTGGAGATCTCTCAGGTTCTCCTTCTCTCTCCACCTTGAAAACACGAGCAAACATATAGACAACAGACTACACGCTTCTCAAAACAAACCATTACATCTGATACGGCTTAACTCATCCATGTTTTTTGGCTTTAGCAAAAGGTTCTAGCTTTGTGTTTGTGGTTTGGTTGTTTTTTGTTTGTTTTTTTTTGTTTGTTTTTAATTGCCAAAGTTCAGCTAACGTATGTCCTTCGGGAAAACTGATCTATGTAAATATGATTTAACTAAAGGGGTTGAACCGCTCACATGTGTTTTACATTTTCCAATCATCCTGAGCTCTGTACATAGTGAGCAGACTGAAAAATGATGGTGGTCTCATTTCAACAGCAATTTTGATCCATTCTATCTCCCAAGAATGCCGAATGATGGCTGGAGAGAATCGTGCCTCCTATTTCCAGACAATCAGAAGCTGGTATTTAAGGGAACCCTGGAAGTGTGTAAAGTTGATTGGATGGGAAGAAGACTCCAGGGAAGAGAGCAAATCTTTAAGATGTCTACAGTTTCAAAATTGGCCAAAGCTTTAGTAAAGATTCATGTTAAGTATTCTATTTCCCTGATTAAATTAAACTCAACAAACATTTAAGAAATGTCTGCCGTGTTAGTTTTCTGGTGTTGCATAGCATGAGTGGCTTCAAACAACAGACATTTACTATCTCATAGCTCCCAGGGGTCAGGAGTCCAGGTATGGACTCCTGGGTCTCTGCTCAGGTTCTCGTAAGGTTGCAACTAAGGTGTCAGCAGGGCTACCTTCCCATTCGGAGGCTTGACTGGGGAAGAACCCACTTCCAAGTGTCTTTGGGTCGCAGGCAGAACTCCCTTCCTGGTGGCTGCAGGGCTGAGCTCCCCGTTCTTCAAAGCGGTTGGCCGTGAACTGCTCTTAGCTCCTGGAGGCCCCTCAGGTCCTTGCCACCGGAGCCCATGTTCTTGAAACAGGGCTACATGCTTCTTCAAAGCCAGCAGGAGAAGCCCTTTCTCCTGGAACAGCCCAGTCCTTAGCAAGGGCTTTTGCCTGGTTAGGACAGCACCCCCCACCCCCAGTATGATCTCCCTTTTGATGAACTCATAATCAACTGATTGGAGACCTTAACTGCATCAGCAAGACCCCTTACCTTGGCCATATAATATAACCCTTCAGGGAAGTGACATCTGTCATATTCAAAGATGCCACCTCACTCAAACAGAAGGAATTATACAAGGTGTGTACACTAGGGGGTAGGAATCTCAGGGGCCATCTTAGAATTCTGTACATCACACCCTCTACGCCCAAGGATACGGTGATACGTAAGTTACGAATCCTATCCTCACAAAACTCACACTCTAACAGATGCAGTGGAGACGCAGCGATAACTACTAGCCCGTGAGATATATTCTATCTAGAGATATGTTCAATGTTCAGAAATAGCACAAAGGTGGTCACAAAGAAATGCGGATTCGTAGGATGAATAGGAGTTCACCAGGCAGGCAAGTATGCAGAAGGGGGATTAGCTGGAAAGAATATGATGTGATTAACAAATTATCAGGAACTTGATTTTGCTGAGAGTTCAGCAAATATGATAGGCATTTTGATTTATCTTCTTTAAAAAAGAAAAAATAGCCCTGGCTGGTGTAGCTCAGTGGATTGAGCGCGGGCCTGCGAACTCAACGATCGCGGTTCGATTCCCAGTCAGGGCACATGCCTGGGTTGCCAGGCCAGTTCCCGGCAGGGGACATATGAGAGGCAACCGCACATTGATGTTTCTCTCCCTCTCTCCTTCCCTTCCCCTCTAAAGATAAATAAATAAAATCTAAAAAAAAAAAAAAAGAAAAGAAAAAATACATTGCCTTAAAGCCTGCGTGTAAGATATGCTGCACGTGACTCATCCTCCTACAGCAATCCTGAGTGACACGGAGGGGACATGCATACTAAACTCACACTCCAGCTGCTCTGGGCTGGATTGCTGCGTCCCCTCAAGATTCACATAGTGAAGCCCTCAAGCCCAGGGGGATGGTGTTCGAAGTGGGGCCTCTGAGAGGTACTGAGGCCGCGAGGGTGGAGCGCTTATGGTGGGATCAGCAGCCGCATAAGGATGAATGAGAGAGAAGTGATCTCACTCGGCCACGTGGGGACACAAGAAGGCAGCACCTGTGAACCGGAAAGAGGGTCCTCGCCAGCCCCCTACCGCCCTGGCACCTGATCTCAGACTTCCGGCCTGCAGAACCGTGAGAAGTTAGTGTTTGTCACTCGAGCCCCCAGCCTCTGGTGTCCTGCTGTAGCAGCCCGAGGTGACCGAGACACCAGGCTGATAAGAAAATGTGCCCCTGGCTTTCGTTCAAAGCCCGTGGACCTTTTATCATCAGCAGCTTCCCTTCAAATTACGTTTCATTGCAGTGAGGGGGGAATGAGTCCACACCTACAGGCACAACGACAGGGAATGCCAAGGCCGGTTCTGCACCCCACGGCTCAGAGAACAGCAGCCGAACCTGGACGTGAACTCAAGCCAGGCCCCATGCCCGAGTGAACAGGACGGGCTAACAGGATGAGCTGCGCCCCACACCCCAGCACTTTCGTAACTTGAAGCAAGATTCGCTTTTGAAACTTGAAGCTTCTGACTCTTCCGCCACAGAATATAAACACAGACCAGAAAGAAAATGCCTCTAAAAACTACAGTAGCCTTTATGTCAACTCCCAAATACCTCTCCAGCCACTGGGAAGATGATGATCCTACAAATGAAAACACAACCATCTTGCAGGTGGTTGGGGTCCGCGTGGCTCACTCACTTCCACTGCCAAGTCTGAGGTGGGACAGCTTCTGGTCACTCAGACCTGCTCGGGTCAGTCTGCCTCTCTGTCGCCTTCCCAACGAGCCACGTGGCAGAGGGAAAAGCATCAGCAGCGTCAGGAGACCTGGGTTCCACTTCCAGTTCCATTTGTTCTTTGGTTCGCCCAGGACTGCTGGGGGATGAGTGAGTTTTCCACACAGCTGGAAACATTGCTAGTTACAAGTCGCAGCATTTACCATTTAAATAGCAGGTGTTCTCCTCAGATATGGTATATGTTGACATCATAGGCCCTGAAGCCAGGGTGCCTGGGTTTGAATCCCAGCTCTACCACATGCTTGCTGTGTGGCGTTGGGCAAGAGACTTAACCTCTCTGAGTCTCTGGCAATAGTCCCTACTTTGTAAATTAGTGGTAAGGTTTAAATAAGTTGAGTATATAAAAACACTTAAAGCCCTGGCCAGTGTGGCTCAGGTGGTTGGACTGTTGCTCTGTAAACCAGAAGGCTGCGGATTCAATTCCCAGTCGAGGCACGTGCCTAGGTTGTAGGTGTAGTCCCCTGTCACGGGGCACGTGAGAAGCAAATGATTGGTGTTTCTCTTCCCCTCTCTCCCTTCCTTCCCCTCTCTCTAAAATCAATAAGCACATACTTAGGTGAGAATAAAAATACCACTTCGAACAGTACCTGATACATAATAATTATTTCAACAAGTATTATTGTTACTATTATAAAACAGAATGTAAAATATAAAAGATAAGTGAGGCTTTTCTTTTTAGGGTCACCATCACTAAGCAAAATACCATATATATGTACACACTGTATACTACTATACACCCACTAACCATATGTAAATGCACGCACACGCATTGGTAAATAGAGATTACCATACCTTTGTGACCCTCTGGAAGACTACGATTACCCTGAACGACCTCAGAATGTGGTGTTTGCCTTTTTAAACATCCTCACCTCCTCTCTCACTGGTCTGACTGCGAGCAGTCACGTCCGGCTGTGTCTGACTGCCTTCCCTCTCTGAGCTGTTCTGTTCTTCTGCGCCTGGGTGGCCAGATTACAAAGCTTGTCAGAATAAGAACACGGAGCTCTGAATGAGAGTCTTACAGGCGCCTTTAAAAATTAAGGTATGGACGTAAGCATTTTGGCATTGTGTCACTTATTTTGATTGATCAGAGAACGGCTTGCTTTCTGGATCTTGAGCTTATTCCAAATCTGTGGTTTCCAGCTACGTTCATTGGCTCTTCGTCTGGGAGCACATCTCAGGGGCTCCACAGAGTGGGGAGGGGGCAGCAGGAGGGGTTTTATCCGGTGGGGCTCCAAGCCCTCCACTCCCACTTTGACCAGAGAGGCTCCGAGTCTAATCTATGTTCTCTGGACGGGGGTCTGCATACAGTGCCATCGGAAATGAGTGTCCCACGGCTAAATCAATAAATAAAGTTGACAGCTACTGTGCTACAGAGTTGTGTTTGAAAGACATGACGTCTGGACATACACACTTTTCTGTATGTTTGAAGTATTTCAAAAGAGAGGGAGAGAGTCAAAACATCACTAGGGATCAAACATAACAAGAATTCATACACAATAAATGAGACTAGACATCTACAGAGAGTGTTTCCAAATAAGCTGCCCTAAATAACTATGAGTTGTAAAACATTTTAACGAGGCTAGGCTAACTCTATCCCCCACCAGAGAGCTGCCAAGTTAAAAGTAAATTAATACAAAATAAGTTACAATTTTTGGAAGTCCAAAATGTTCCTGATGGATACAAAGAGACAGGAGCAAGTTGCATGGCTGGGTGAGGGAGAATGGGTAACAATGATTTGTCGGTGTTTTTCCCAGAACTCACCAAAAGAGGTTCCATAGCTGATGCTGGGTTTCTATTTGGAACCGTCCTTAGAGCGAAAATAGATGCCACTACTTTACTTTATGAAGTAGGGACTATCACCAGAGACTCAGAGAGCTTCAGTCTCTTGCCCACAGCAAGCATGTGGTAGAGCTGGGGTTCAAACCAAGGCATTCTGGCTCTAGGGCCTATGATGTTAGCATATACCATATCTGAGGAGAATTTCAACTATTTAAACAATAATATCTTATTGTTTGCAAATATCTTATAGTTAGCAAGTTTTTCAGTTATCATGATACAAATGACCCTTTGGCAACATCAAACTCCTTCTTGTTCTCTAACTCTACCCTTACTACCTCAATCACTTAGGATTGTTTTAGCTGGAAAAAAAAAACAGAAAAATACAAAAAAAAAAAAAAAAGGCTTTTAAAGCTTAAACGTGGTCAAAGTTTATTTCTCTTAGTTGTAAAGCCTGGTAGTAGTTAGTCCAGGGCAGGCACAACACTGTATGGTTTCAGGGACCCTGGCTTCTTCTACCTATTGTCCTGCCATGGTGGCTTCTAGTCTCAAGGCCCCTTCTGATCCAAAATGGCTGCTAGAGCTCCAGACATTAAAACTACATTCCAGACAGCAGGAAGGAGAAAAAAGAGAAGAAGGGCATACCCCTTTCTTTAAGGAGGTTTTTCAGGTTTCACACGTCTCTTCTGTTTATATCCTATTGGCCACCATTTAGTCACATGGCCACACTTAGCCAAACAGAAGCCTGAGCAATGTAGTGTTCATTCCAGGCAGTTCTGTGATCAGCCAGAAAATCAGGCACTCTATTACTATGGAAGAAGGGAGAACAGACATTGAATGACAAAAAAGTCTCTGCCATGCCAACTCACCTCCTGATTTCTATTGGGATTTTCTACGTGGACCTACTCAATGGAAATAGTGTGAGCCCCATTGTCCACTCTTCCCCCAAGTGTATTTTTAAAATGTAACTTTCAAATCGATATAATATAATAAACATTTGTTAAGTACCTATTAGGGTTAATAAATGGAATACTATTCAGCAATGAAAAGGAGCAAATGATTAATGTATTGAGCAACACTGATGAATCTCAAAATAATTTTGCTGAGTGAAAATAGCTAGGCCAAAGAAAATAAATGGAACACATGTCGTATGATTCCAGTTATATAAAATTCTAGAAAATGCAAACGAATCTGTAGTGACAGAAAGCAGGACTGTGGTTGGGAAGAGCAGCAATACGGGGACCTGTTTTCAAAGGAACACAAGGAACCCTGGGAGGGGTGAAGATGTTCACCACCTTGCTTGTTGCGATTTCATGAATTTAGACATGTAGCAAACTCATCAAATGGAAACTTTTAGAATGTGCATTGATTCTACATCACTTATACTTCAAAAAAGCTGTAAAAAAATTTCTTAAAGAAGCTATTACATGCCTGGCACTAGGTTAGGTACTAAGGATACAAAGTAAGCTGCGAGACCTGTCCCCAAGGGTGTCACAGTCCAGTAAGTTGTTCCCATGATTAAAATAGGCTTCTGAGTGAAAATGGGGTGAGTGGCTCCCTCAACACCTGAGCACCCTCCCTCAATGAACGGACTTAATCAAGGCACCCCACCTACAGACTGAGGACCAAGTCCTGGCCGGTGCACCCAGCCCACCGCAAAGGCAGCCTGGAACAGCTCTTCAGGCTCAGCCCTTCGCAGTGAGAGGCAACGCACACGCACGCACCACCCTTTAGATCTACTTCCGCACGTGGCTATGGACGCGTATGGAGAATAGTATTAATACTTTAAGAATCCCCATGTCAACCATATATTTTCCACATTTAGAAATGAGTTGCAACGGCATGCTCGCTCCGCTCCTCACATCTGTGTTGCAGAGCCAGGAAGGACCCTATGACGAAGAGGAGTAGTTGGCACAAACGAGCCTTCAGAAGGAACAGTCGAGCGGGACGGAATCGCGGTCTCTGCGGCCCAGCTCCGCTCCGGTCCTGCGGTCTCGGCGCTGCTCTGACAGCAAGGACAGCGTGGCCAGAGCGCAGGGCCAGGTTCCAAGGCAAGTACTATCGTCAGATTCTTTACCCTATCTTCTCCTCGGGTTTTTTCCTGCCTTAGTTCCTAGGTCTTATGAAGGTTCATAGGACCTTTCCTTAGAACTAAAAGCTATTGCTCCTGACTTTTCCACTTTGAGAAAAAAAGTCCTAAGAGACCAGTGGTTGCCAGGCATCGGGAGGAGGAGGAGCAGATGAACAGGCGGAGCACAGAGGATTTTTAGGGCAGTGAAGACCGAAAAGAAGTCAGCTGTGGTGTCCACTATGGACTCAGAGTGATGGTACTATGTCCACGTAGGGTCATCCATGATAACAAACACAGCACTTTGGTACAGGATGCTGGCAATGCGGGCAGCTGTGCATGTGTCAGAATAGGGGGTACGTGCAAAATCTCTGTAGCTTTCCCCCCATTTTGTTGTGAACCTAGAACTGCTCTAAAAAAATTCTTGATAAAAAAAAATCATCAGAGAGATGCAAATTAAAACCACAATGAGATACCACTTCATACCAGTCAGAATGGCCATCATAAACAAAGCAACAAACAAGTGTTGGTGAGGTCGTAGAGAAAAGGGAACCCTAGTGCACTGTGGGTGGAAATGCAGACTGGTGCAGCCACTGTGGGAAACAGTATGGAATTTCCTCAGAAAACTAAAAATGGAACTGCCTTCTGACCCAGCAATTCCACTGCTAGGATTATATCCTAAGAACCCTGAAACACCAATCCAAAAGAACCTATGCACCCCAATGTTCATAGCGGCACAATTTACAATAGCCAAGTGATAGAAACAACCTAAGTGCCCATCAGTAAATTAATGGATCAAAAAACTATGGTACATCTACACGGTTGAATTCTATGCAGCAGAAAGAAAGAAGGAGCTCCTACCCTTGCAACAGCATGGATGGAACTGGAGAGCATTATGCTAAGTGAGATAAGCCAGGCAATGAGGGACAAATACCAGATGATCTCACCTTTAACTGGAACATAATCAACAAAAGAAAAAAGCAAGCAAACTATAACCAGAGACACTGAAATTAAGAACAATCTGACAGGAGCCAAAGGGGAGGTGGGAGGGAATAATGGGGAGGAGGGTTTTCAGGAACAACTATAAAGGATACATGGACAAACCCAAGGGGGAGGGTGGAAGCAAGGGAAGGAAGTGGGTTTGACTGGGATGAGGGGGTAATGCAGACAACTGTAATTGAAACACAATAAAATAATTTTAAAATAAATAAATACCAAAAGGCCAAAAATATCAACATTCAAAATGATAATCAATCTTATTAGAGTTATATAAATTCTAGTAAAAATGACAGTGAAGTATTATCCCCCAACACACTGACTTTTAAAATGATAACAATCAAGGTGCTCATTTAGAGTAGGTAGGAGTGTCTGTTGGCATATTCCTGTGGACAATAATTTGGCAAGATACAGAATGAGCCTTTATGTACATGACACTATGTACATAAAACGCTTCCAAAAGATTATAAAGTGTTAACTGCTTTTTTAAAAAAATCAAGATTAGATCAATTCGAATATCCATGCCAACGAAAGAAAGCTTTTTACCACAGCCCACAAGGCCTTTACATGTGGGGCAGTGCCGCCTGAGCATCACGGAGCAGGGGGTGTCAGGCAGGGTCTCCCCAAATGCTCCCACAACCCAAGACACCACCCCTCTTGTCCTTGTCCATGCCCGGCCCCTCTGTGTCATTGGCCCCGTTAGATTTAGGTGTTGAGGCTAAGTTGCCCTCTGGGAAAAACAAGCAAAAATCCAGCTGGCCCACATTGCTCAGGGACCAGGCCAGGGGGTTGGTCCGTGTGACCCCAGCGGACCTGGCAGGGGTATGACAAAGGACAATGTGAGATGCATGAGGTAATGACAATAAATGTTGGTTATGGGAAATTTCCTCAAGAGCCAGTACTTCTTGTTGTAAAAAACTAATCTGGAGTGAAGTGATGAATTATTCCATACAAAATCCCTGCATCTTAATTCTTTTCGAATGTTGATGTGTTTTTAAAGATCCAGGATTCAGAGGACTCCTTTCACTCGTATTCATTCAGTCCTCTAATAAAAGCAGACCTTCTCTCCTCATTAAGCCCAGTTGATCAGCGTTTGAAGTGTATTGACTTACTAGTATATGATTGTAATTACCAGTGTGTAATTATGGTGGAGTTTCCAAAGGCAAGGAACTCTGCTGATGCAAATAATCCCTCCCTAATATTTCCCTCCTGGCTGGGCACCTCTGTGCATTGAAAACACATTTTCAGTGCAAACCCACAAGGGATTTCTTAGTTCTTATCACACTAATCTTGCGGTCTTAACTTTTCTACTGGAAAGTCAGTTTCTTCTAGAAGTCCTTTTCTGAAAGCATTCTGGGAACGGCCTGAGATACCTCATCAATGAGAAGGCCCCGAGCAGCTGTGGGAGGAAGGAGCGAGGAATGACAATCGTCAACATTTGTTCTCTAATAACAAGCAGCTTGACCCTCCTGAACAGAACATTTGAATCAACTAGTCACTCCTGAAGCTGATGGGAATCATTTTGTCAGAAACAGAAGTCCCTCATTATAATGCGGTTTTCATGAGCAGTTATTTCCAGTGGGGGAGTGTGTGGAGGCTGGGAACAGGGAAATGTCAAAATACAGCCATCAACCCTAATACTGCAAAGCCTACGAAACTCTACAGCTCCAAAGTGGAGGCGGTCCCAATTCCCAGCACATCACAGAGGCCTTTGGCAGCATCCACCGCATCACCTCTGTGCTGCTCCCGAGCACGTGGACCAGTTACTGCTGGCCTCTGAGCATCACCTCTCTTCCATACAAAGAAAAGGCTGAACTGGGGGACCTCTGCAGTCCAGTGCAATCTATCCTGGTCTCAAATCCAGGCCGTGGAATGACCTTGACTCTCCCCTCCTGGTCATACTGAGTCTTGGTGCCTTCATTCTTTGTGATGTCACTCCTCCTGACACTCCTCAAGGAAGTATACTGGGATTTTTTAAAAACACCAAGTCCAAAATACCAAGACAGCACCCCTTCAGGTGCATGGTAAGGGTGGTTCATGGAGAACAGTTGGGAAAGGCCCATTGTCTGCTGAAGAGACCTCCCAAATGCCCTGAATGCAGAACAGCCCAGACCTGGGGAGTGACTTTGCCCCTCAGGGTACATCTGGCAATGTCTGGAGACATTTTTGTCACATCTTGGGTGGGGAGGGAGTAGAGTATGCTCTTGGCATCGAGTGGGTAGAAGCCAGAGATGCTACTAAACATCCTACAACGCACAGGACTGCCACCGACAAAAAAGAATTATCCAGCCCAAAATGTCAGTTAACTGTACCAACGTTGAGAACGCATGGCTGAGACCACTGAAGCAGTGGGATGGTGCAGCCCGCTCCCACCAGCCCCTCAAAATCCACTGTGTGCATCTGTTTCCAGTCCTACATTCATACGGTCACCTGGCACCTGAAATTAGCCCTTGGGGGAGTACATGTCTGTCCAGAAAGTATCCATCCACACAATGTGGAAAACAGAGACCTTTATTGAAGAAGATACAAGAACTATTGCACACAGGACAATGATGCCTCAGCCCCTCCAAAGTAAGCACCTTGGGACCTCACACAGTTCTCCCAGTCACCATCAGCTGCTCCGTCGTATTTTCCTGAATCTCATCAACGGTCTGAAATCTCTTCCCTTTCAGAGGTGACTTTAGTTTGGGGAAAAGCCAGAAGTTGCAGGGCACCAAATCTGGTCTGTAGGGGGGCTGAGTCATCTGGTGATTTGATGTTTCACAAAACAACTCTGCCTGAGACGTGATACATGAGGGGGCATGTTGTTGTGATGAAGCTGCCAATCACCAGTTGCCCATAGCTGCGGCCTTCTGAATCATCCGAATAGTTTCTGCAGAAGAATGTTCAAGCTTGACGCAAAATTTGATGCAGATTTATTGTTCTACTCCCTCAGTCATTTTGAATGTGACAGCCACACAGTGCACATGCTTATTCAGCAGCAACCACCGCCCCCACCGACTAGTACAGTGAAGTCGTCATTGTTCGCACATGCCCATTCCAGTCCACTCTCCTTGGCTGCCAGGTTGCATCAATGTGGTGCAAACTGGTCTCATTATATTAACAATGGCTGGCCCTTTTCTGGACAGACCTCGTACTTATTCCACAGACATCAGTACACCCTGCAGATGAAGGCAATGTTATTTCTGAGAGCCAGTCATTAGACGTTTACCAACACGCCACTACTCAGAACCAACACCTGAAAAAACTGATTCAAAGCTCCAAAGCACTTTCATCAAGAGACTGGGCTATAGGGAAACTAGAGATGATTTTCCCCATGAGCAAGGAGTCCAACCTCATAGCATCACCATGACAACAATGACTAAGAGGAAAGGAACAGCACAAGGGGCACTGTGGGCAGGTATTTGAAGACCCTCATGTCTTACTGCTTTGTTTGCTTATTCATATATACTCTGCTTTCTTCCAAAGAGATTTGAGGGGACAATTTAGGAAATAAGGAACAGGCTTGTTTATTAAATTCCTCAGGGGAAAAGCATGAGGGAATAATACATCACTCCATACATTTAATTTTGAAAACTAGACATACAAAAATAAAAATCAACATGCAACAGGTGCCAGGCCCAAGGAGCAAGTCAGTCAGTCCTTCTGCACTGGGCCCGGCCAACTGGGAGACGCACTTCCTGATGGTGATGAAGTCAGCAATGCTGGACTCTGCGGGATCCCCCATGAGACACCGCAAGGCCAACTCCCACTTTCCTGTGCTTTGCCAGACGATGGATGCCCTGCAGGCACTCGAGCCACACTGCAGGGAAACCCTTCCCCAAGTTTGCTCTTTACTGCTGTCTTGATATTTGCCTCTGGTTGCTATAACAAAATGTGGTGTTGGAATTCTTCTGGAAACAAATAGGAAATAGTTGTGGAGGGAGGTTCAAGACCCTACGCACATTTAGGTTTGGTTATAAACACTCCTAGTAAAATAAAGCATTGACTCATTAAACCCAAAACAAACCCCCAAAATATTTTTTTAATCTCCATTCAACAACTCTTGGTTTGTTCCAGAAGTGACCAGCTAGAAAGCTATTTGTTCCCGTAGACAAGATCACCAGCAAAGGGAGTTAACAGGGTGGAGCACTGACCAGTTGGAGCCCCAGGCGCCTTGCGCCAAGACACACTTTTCTTTCAGTGTTTGATTTCTGGGGCTGGAAGTGCTAGCCCATGGCAGAAACGTTCCACTTGCTAGAGCTGATGATTGGGTGCAGCCCACTGGAGAGAATACCAGGGCTGCAACCGTTCCCGCTCCAGCTCTGAGGGTCTGGAAAATCTTACCCGGGCACGCAGGCCGACGACACATCTCGGACCCAGATGTGCTGGCATGACTCCTTGTTGTTGTCTATCTTTCTCAAAGGCCCCATATCTGAACACGTGTCCCTGGGTCTCCACCTTTCACCTAAGTCCAAATGAATCTCTTCGTTCACATCCACTGACTTGTCTTCTAGGGTCAGCCTTGTGTGTGGACAAAAGCAGCTGCTACTGCTACAGAGTAACTTGAGGTCACATGAAAGCCCTCTCCACCCTGCACGGATGCCCAGGGTGAGTGGTGTCCACAGCATGGAAGGCTATTGTCACGCACAAAAGCTACAAGGAGAGGTGTTGGAGAAGCAGCCCATTGATCCTTCAAGTGGCCATCTGGTCCACCCCATTCTTCCCATCCTACCCCCTAATGTGCCCCAACAAACTTCCTCCTCTCCAGCTAAACTCAGAACTCACTACTTCTTGCATCAGCCATAGATACTTCAAAAGTCAGGATAAAGACACGTTACCATGTACAGCAGTTGTTACCTCTCAGGACTCCTCTCAAGAGAGAACCCATTTGTTTGGAGGAGATATTCAGGCAAGCCACTTGGGGAGGAGAGGCGAGGTCTCCAAGGGTGTTCAAATGGCAAACAGTGGTCACTGAGATACCATTCCTATAATAAGGAAAGGAATAGAGGAAAAAGCAATGGGCAAGAGGAGGCTGGGGCATGTGTGGGAGGAGACTAAAGAGGTAGCAACTATAAAACTCACTACTTCTCTAGTGCTTACCTCTACCTGGCACTCTTTCAATCTCTCTATATGTAACAGCTCATTTAACTCCTAAAACAACCCTGTGAAGCAGTTAATAATATTATCCCCATTTCGTAGATGTGCAGACAAAGGCCCAGAGTGGTTCAGTAACTTGTTGAAGGTCACTCGGCGAGTGGAGGGCAGAGCTATGACTCTCCCCAGTGATCAGTGGGGGAGCCTCTGGTCACAGCTGAGGAGGGACAGCAAAGCGGAAGGCTGCCAGGCTTTCATCAAACAGAGGAAGGTGCCGGTGCAAGACACACCATTATTTTATGTGTTGCTACAAAAGTGCTGCCAATTTTACGGGGTGGGCACAAGTAGGTGTGCACTTGTGAGTAAGCAAAACGGCTTATTCTTGTAGTATTATTTATTAATTATTGCATCATTTTCCATACAGACAACTGTACACCTACTTTTGCCCACCTCTGTATGCTATGACACAGCAGCCCAGTGAGACAAGGTCTGGTGCAGAGAAAGCAAACACTCCACCATGAAAAAGGTGCATCGTGGAAGTGACGAAATGCAGGACTGAAGGGGAATTGTGAGCCTGTTCGCTGTGCAGTGTGCAACGAAAGCTTCTCCCTCATCTCCCCTTTGAAATCCCCAGTGAAGTGTACATTGCTCACTAATGCTGTCGTGAGTGTAGGTTCTCGGGAGAGGTGGTGGCCGGGAAAACTTACAGACGTGCCATTTGTGTGCGTGCACGCGCATGCCCACATCTGCAGGCATGGTGCAGGCGTGGGGGAGCAGACACGGGAAAAGCAGCTCCGTTATTTTCTATAATTGGCCTCATCTTTCTCCTTTCGCCCTTCACCTTACTATAACTTACTATAGAGACAGTAAATTAAATGTCACCCAATCCAGTCATTTAAACCATCTCGCAGGTATTTCAAGCTTACGTTTTCCTTGCCCACTTTCCCATTCCTCTCCGCGATGGCCCCTGGGGGAAGTTCACTTCACCTGGTGCTGGTGTGAAGGGGGAGGCAGGTCCTTGGTCCCCGCGATTCCTGTGGCAGGTCCTTGTGCCACCCTCCAGGTCCTGGATCCTCCTTAGAAGGCCTCGGTGCTGAATCCTGCCAACCAAGGTCCACTCTGAGCTCCCTTGGCTTGGCCAGGCCCCGCCGTCTGAGCCCCACCCAGGGCCTCCCAGAATTCATAGACCCCCTGAGGTCTGGCTGTGTTTCCCATTGGGTCTCCATCCTGGGTGGCCCCCTCCATAAGTTCATCAGCCGGGCTTGCTCACAGCAGTCTGGCCCAGTGAACCTGGCTGTGACCACCGAATCCTTCCACCGCAGCGGCCTGCCAGCCACTGCACCCGAGTCGGCACATGCAGTAAGCTAGCTGATGCCATCCTGGGTCTGCCAGTGGTTCCCTAAGAGGCACACCTGTTGGCCGTTCCCTGTGCCCAGGAGACAGCAATCACCTAAAGGGGAACACTAACATCAGAGACACCTGCATTAGAACGAACTGGGTTAGTAAAGATCAGCATCACCTACTGAACCTGTTAGCATGCGTTCTAGTCCTGGTTCTAGTACATACAGGTACACCTCGTTTCATTGCACTTCACATTGTTGTGCTTCAGAGTTGTTGCGGGGTTCTGTGGGGGGGTGGTTTTGCTTTTTACAAATTGCAGAACAGGTTACCATTCACTTCACCGTGATGGCCTGGAGCTGAACCCACAATATCTCTGAGATCCGCCTGTGTCAGACCATGGTCCTCCACCGGCACGATCCTGCGCTGTCCAGGTCGGACAATCTTCTCTCTGACTCCCTCCAGACACCTGACCCCGCAAAGGCGGCTTTGTGTACATGTGTGTTCCAGCTTATCCAGAATCTTGGGTTGTCGTGGCTAGAGAAGCAAATAGGGCGAAAGCTGAAATCTCACCCGCCCTTAGAAGTCTGGGATGAGCCCATCAAGTTCTCAAGACAGAGCCCCGGGGAGCACCCTTCTGTAGACTGGAGCGGCAGAGCCTGGGGAAGATTGTCAGCCCCAGCGGGAGAGGCCAGCGGATCCCTCTGCAGAATCCCGCTCCTCCTCTTCCCGTAACATCTATCATCTGTCCACATCCACTGACTCTTTCTGCTCAACAAGCGGAGTGTTTGAATCCCACATTTTCATTAGAGGGAAAAAAAAAAAACCCTCGGAGGGCCAAATCTCAAAAAAAAAAAAAAAAAAAAAAAAACAAAAACAAACAAACAAAAAAAAAGGCACGTGAACGTGAGCTTCGGAAGACAGGCCAGAATGGGGAGGAGAGTAGCACCCTCGGGCCTGGGAAAGAGGGGTGCGCAGGCCCTGCCCTTCGGTACCCCACAGGATGAAGTGTGTGGGGCTGTGGAGACGTGCCCACCTGAAGCCTGCATCTCCGTTCCAGACCGCGCCCCGGGCGCCGAGACCCTGGAATTGCACGGCTGAGTGGGCCCGAGCCCAAGCTCAGGGCCTTCCCCAGGCCGGGTCTCTCCAGAGCAGGCCACGCCTCCAGCGTGCACACCCACGAGACCAAAAAGTGGCCACAGGGAGGCTGTTTGCAGGGGTGGAGCTTGGATGGGCAGGCGGGATGTCCACGCATGTGGGTGCACTGCCCCCATCTCCCCCCCCCCCCCCCCCGCCACAACGGCCATGCAGGGAAGGAAGGGAGAGGCGGGGACAGGCCTGGGGCCGGGCTGGGCCCAGACGCCCCCAGCACCACGTTCCTGCGTGGAGCCCCAGGAGTCCGACCTTTCTAATTCAAACCTGCCTTCTGCGCAGGTTTACTTCTCGAGACAGGAGCGTGGACGATATTTTATTTAACAGTTTGTCAGCTTGATTTATAACTTTAAAACTTTTAGACATGGCATATGAGCCTCCATTTTTTACATTTGCCAGGGCCCCACCAAGGTCAGGGGACAGCCTGGGGAAGGGAAAATGGTTTTTAAGGCAAAGGTGGGGGTTTTCTCAGGATCGAAAAGGATCAGATTGTTTCCTTGCTGTGTGGTGGTGCTTAAAACAGTGTCTGGCACATATAAGTACTCGAATATTTGTCCAACGAGGCACAGAGGGAGAGCCGGGAGAGGTGAGGGAGGGAGGGGGAAGGGAGGGGAGGGAGGGAGGGGAAGGAAGGGAGGGGAGGGAGGGAGGGAGAGGAAAGAGAAGGGGAAGGGTCTGTGTTAACCCTTTCAGGCTTCCAAGAGTCTGCAATATGGCGTCAGAAAGGCCAGTCACATCCTGTCTCTGCCATCCCCCACCTGTGTGTCCGTGGGCAAGTTATTCAAGTCCCCTAACCCTCGGTTTCCCCATCTGGGAAACGGGGAGGCCTTGACGACCCTACAGTGAGCCCAACTACAAACCAGTAACAACTACTTTTATTAGCGACCCAGTCATCGTTCTTTTCATTCTGTACTCCCCCCTCAATCCCCTTTAACTGACAAGTCATGTTCTGAGGACCGATTTGTTTCCAGCAGTCTCGGGAAGATTATTGCCACTGATGTGCCCGATGCAGAGAGAGAAATACTTCATGACCCCACTTCAGCGCCCGCCCCCCAGCATCTGCAAGTGCCACCACCACCATGGCCGGTGAGACTGGTGCCCCACTCACAGCCCCGGGCACGTGTCGTTTCCATACTCAGCAGCCCGACCTCCCATTGCCAGAACCAGCATCCCTCTGAGTGCAGTCACCCTTGGTCCTCCGGAGCCCACTAGGCCACCGGAGCGGCAGGACCGAAGTGCCGGCGAAGCGATGCCCAGAAAGCAGCTCTCAACCGATGACAGATGGCAGAGGGTGCGAACGCCCCGGCGCTCTCGCTCCTGAGACCAGACTGCTCTGAGGTGCGCGCCCCATACTGAGCCCCGGCACGGTCACCTGCCAGTTGCCCTCAGTGACACCTCGCCGGATAACAGACCCCTGGTCGTACACACGTCTGCTTGAAGGTGGCCGTGCCCATCAGCCTGGCCGGTGGCTGCTCCTTCGAACTGCTCAGGGTTCGTGCCTTACTGTTCGAGAAATATTTTGAAAACCACCCTTCCCGTTTAACCAGTAAGTTGCTCCCGCAAGTGCTTCTTGGGAAACATCATTATTCTATAAAATGAGATCCAACTGCAATGTCACCTAATAGACATTATAATATGTACATATTATTGTTCCTTCCTCCCTCTTGCAATGTACAGCCTTAAAATCCAGTAGCTAAGTGGAGGAGAATCGACAATACAAGATCATTCGATGCTTCCACCCCATACAAAAGCCAGCAAACCCCTCGGAGTTTTCTGTTTTTGTTGGAAATGTTCCCATATTTTTCAGTGAGGTGCCATGACCCCACACAGTGTGTCAAATAGGGTATCTGACCTCAAGTGCTTTCGTACTTGGCAGTGACCTCGGGGCTTGACGAATATGTGGTTCATGTTTTACTTATTATCTCACAGTCCTTTGGGTGGCGGCAGGTTGTGAAACTATAACAAATGTATCAACATCCCAATATGAATATAATGTATCCAAAAAGGATGACCTAGGTCTAGAGTGGGTGAACGCCAACCCAAACAGTGGCTAAACTGGGCAGCTGTTTGCAATTAGATCCAATTAACACGTTTGAAACACAGCATTACTGGAGACCTCTTTGAAGTGTGCTGCTCCGTGAAGGTTTTTCTTGAAAGGGGTTTCCTAATGGGAAGCAGTCAAAATCCACCGCTGAACAACTCAACTTCCTATTTTGACTTACGTGTCAAGTGGAGTTCACAGTTTTAATTCGTTTCCCCCAGTTATGTGTATAAATGTTTCAAGCGCGTAATAAAACGTCTGGGAAGGCATCTTTGCTGAAAAGAACGTTTGTGAAGCCGGGAGGAGGGAAGGGGGCAGGGCTCCCGGGCTCCGATTCGCAGTCTGTTGAATCGCCGGTCTCTCTCAGAAAGGCGCATGGGAAAAACCACATTATTTATGTGAGAGCATGTCTGCTCTGAAAGGCAGGCGCCCTGCGGGCAAGAACTTCGTCTCATCCACCACCGTATCCCTAGTACCTAGGCTGGCCCGCAACAGGCCACAAGAGACACTAGTTGGATGAATGAGTGGGTGAATGTTTGCTGAATGAATAAGCAAATGAACGCAGGACGAAATAAAGTGGATGATAGGCATACGGAAACGGAAGCTGAAATTCCTAGCCTACATACGTGTGTGTAACACAAAGGGACACCTACACACGCACATACGTGCACACACAGAAAAGAAGAGAATTGTCCTATTTTTCCTAATTAATTTGCTGGGACTGCCTATTTGGGACTTAAACCTCAGCTTCATTTTTCATATCTGACAAAAAGAGGAGGAACGCAAACTTGGGTGGAACGCAGCCAGCCCAGTGCCTGGCACACGCTAAGGACTTGACAAATGTTGGCGGACAGACGAATGAGCAAACGAAATGGTGCTTGGTTGCCTGCTCCCTGGCCGGAAGAGGCCCTGGCGTCTGTATTTTACTCCGTGTCTTTCCTGAGTCTTGTTCACTGAATCTCCTGCAGGACTGTCTGGTCCGCAGACCCCGGGCCCAGCCACACAGCAGAGTTTTGGGAGAAGGAGCAGGGCGAAGTCCGCCCTCCCGCTGGTCCCTGCTTGTCCCTGGGACAGAACAGTCCGTGTGGCTTTGCTGCAGATGAGGCTGGTAGGAGGTGCTCTCCAGTCACTGGGGCATGGGTTAGGAGCCAGGGGTTCTAAGATGGGGGAGTCCATTAAAATGCAGATTCCAGCTCCTGAACCCCACAGGTTCTGACTCAGTGGGTCTGGGGTGTGACTCAGGAATCTGCAGAATAACTACCACCCTGGCGATTGGGACCCAGATGATAAACTGGCAGGGACACTGGGCTGGAAGGAATACATTCTGGAAGGAGAAAACGTCTCACTCCAGCGTACCTCCAGGAAAGTAACTTCCCCCTGGGTAGGTTGGGACACATCTTTGGGGCAATTCTCAAACATTCTCTAAACAGGACTCCCACATACTTTAATTTAAAAGAGAAAGGTATAGCACGTTGCCTTTCTTTTCCGGGGCAGTAGGGGACACGCGTGTGCGCACACACGCACACACACTCCAGAAACCAAAGGGTGTGAGCTCCAGAACACTGGAGACAGAGCGCAGGAGCACAGCTCGGGAAGCCGCCCACTTCGGCAGCAGGGAAGTCCCGTTCCTTCGGGGCAAATCCGAGGTTTGGATGCACTGGGAAACTGAAGGAAGGACAACCAGGAAAGCATAGTTGGAAACGCTGATGCTAAAGAAAAGCAAAGAGGAGGAGCAGGGGCTCTGACACCTGGGAGCAGATGGCATCTGAATCGCCCAGGTGATGGTGACGGCTGGGGCACAGAGCGGGGGAGGGGCCAAAACAGGGCTGGACTCCATTGAAAGTCCTGGAATAGCCGCAGTCCTGCAGTTTGATAATTTTGAGAGAGGAACGCATCGGTCCACACAGCAGCTACTTTCAGACTCCGTGGTGTACTCCTTGAAGAAAACCTGGAAAATCCAAGACAACGGTCTGTTACACAAAGGACCGCGATGGTTTAAATCCTCCATGCCTCATGCCTGCGTGAAGGGCTTGCTCTGTAAACAGAGGAGCAAGACCACAGCACCTTGTATGAAGACCTGCTAATCAGCTTGTTTGAAAGGGGCATTATTTTTCTCGGGGCATGTGGCTTCTTCACAATTTTACACACACACACACACCCTGCCTGTCTGTGCCCTTGGCAGACAGCTCTTACGGCAGGTTCTTAGGCACTGATGGACTTGGCCTTTCCTGGGAAGCTTAAACTACAGGCCAGACCGACTGGTCAGACTTCCTTCCGTCTCTGCTGGACTCACTGTCTCTTCCCTTCCCACCGTCTTCCCCCCACCCCTGCAACCAGCAATCTATTTCTTCTCCAACTCCCTCAGTAAACAAAGGCACTTATTTTTGTTTGTCTGACATTGCATGGGTTTTTTTAAAAATTAAATGGTAATTGTATGTAAGCGTTTTGTGTCAATATGCAACGTAAGCGATTCAAATCTTTTTCTATCGACTCCCGACCGTCAGCGTCAGGGCAGAGCCCCCTGGCTGCGTGGTGGATGGGTGGGGGAGGCCCTACAAATGTCAGGAGGAGCAGGAGAGGAGACAGCGTTGCATTCAGGACAAGGTGGCTTATGCCATGGGAGCGAACGCTACCAGAAGCTCAAAGGGAAAAATAAGGCGTCTTTGCCACTTCGCGTGGCCTCTCCGTCCCATGAAGCCTGACACGTGGGACAGGAAAGGGAGCTCGGTAGCACCTTGCACCAGCAAGCACAGGCTTGGTCTGGTGGTGACACGCGTCACCTCCACCACATCCTGTTCCCCGGATGTGGCCGCCCAATTGCAGTGGGGCCGGGAAGTGAAGTCCGACCCTGTGCCTGGAAGTCAAAGAGCCAGAGAGATTTGGGGACCAGCACTGGTGACCGCTGTGGAGGAGGACGCAGTGAGCAAGCCCACCCGTGGCCCTGCCTGGACCCTCGCCTGGCTCTGCAGCGCTGACCACCGCCTGTAAAATTCAAAGGGGGGCAGAGGGCAGTCCCCCGTCAGTTAAAGAAACAATCATGCACGTCTCTAAGGCTGAGGTTTCAGCAGCAGGTAGGTGTTGCCTTGTAAATTTTTTTAAAAGAGTTTTGTTTTAATGATAATTCATTTGCCATGAAACAGGCATTCTCCTATACGAATTTTAGTAACGGTGTTGGTTGGGTCTTTCTGAAACATCATTTGTTACATGTGGAAAGAACATTTAAAACGTTCATTACCCTTTGACTCTAATTCTATACCTAGAAATGAAAGCTAAGAAAATAAACAGACATGCAGATAGAGATTTACGTGAAAGGATATTTTCTACAGTATTATAATAAATGCTCTAAACTGTAAGGAACAGAACTGCCCAATGAAAGGGGACTGGTCAAATACGTCCTGCTACATCCGTGCCTGGCTGGGTGTTTCTAGGGAGGAGGGTGCTTGGTCTGGCCAAGCCCCGTGGGCACTGCAGCTGAGCAGGCCTGAGTGACAGGCATGGATCTGACTTAGTCAAAGCTTTGCCTTCTGTCCTTGAGGGTGAGAGAGGACCTAGAAGCTAGTATTAGAGGCTTTCAAACAAGCAAGAAACTTTTTTCAACTCAGTAGGCTACGGACAACGAGATCCCATCACACACCCACCGGGACAGAGGCAGTTCGAGACCCACGGCGTCCAGCGTTCTCGACGATGGGGAGGGACTGGCGCTCTCGCACATTGCCAGCGAAAGTGCGACATGGGGCGACCCCCGTGCAAATCTGTTCGGCTGCTTTTAATGCAATTCTACTGCTAGGCAGGTATTTACAAGGAGTGAGTGCATGCACCCAGGAAGAAAGCTTGCCCGAGAATGTTCCTGGGGAGCAGCCGCTACGGTTCAGAGGTGTTCAGACAGTCCCCGTCTCTGGGATGACCGAAGGCCCGCGGCATGGTTTTCTCCCAGTGGAGTCCAGGAGCTCAAGAGAGCAGAGGAAACTGGCCCTGCCCTTGAAGCCGGCCCAGCGCTGACACGTGGTCGTGTCTACCCACTTTTGTCGGCGAGATGTGTGGCAACGCATTGCTGAGCATTTACCACAGGCCGACTCTTCTCGTGCGTTTTAATCTTCACGACAACACAGTGAGGGTGTGACAACTATCGTCCCCTCTTAGAGATGAGAAGACAGAGGCTTAGGGAGGTCAAACACGTTTTCCAAGTTCACAGGGCTAGTGAGCAGCAAGGACTGGAGTGCAGGGAGTCAGACTCCAGAGCCCCTGCTCTGAACCAGGAGTGAGAGGACCCTGCGTCCAGCTGGCACGCTCTTGCGCGGACATCGCAAAGCAGTGCAGTGAGTTGGGGCATACATCTTTAAGTTGCTTGAAAAAGTCACTCAACCCATCTGGCTTTCAATTTCTTGTGTGAAATGGGAATTATATTGGATCTTGAAGCTCATTCCAGGTATAAATTTAATGCCGAGGTTCTGTGAACTCAGCACACTTACCATTAACCCAACAGCTTCCACAAATGGAAACACGCTAGTCACTGACAGCGAGCCCACAAACTGCCCAACTTCAGTACCAGCAACCATCGATTCGAAGGGCACAATGAGATGGCGGAATCTCTTTGTGTAGAATAGACACCGAATTAATTGCCATTTTTTAAGATTAAATCTTGCTTTTTGGTTGGTCCTAAAAGCACTAGGAAAAAGCAATTCATTCTAAAATTAGATAAAGTCTCCTGTTAATGCTAGATTGTGCTTCAATTTTCAACCGCTAATGGCAGTTCCCATGGAAGCAGGGTGAGGCAGCCGGCACCTGGGTCTTACCCCCTGCGCTCGGTCCTTCTCCACGGAAAAGAAGCAGCGCGAGGTCGGTGCCCAGGGGAGCTAACCTGGGCGCTCACTCAGGCGAATCCCATTCCATCAGAGCGAGAGTGAGGGCTGAAATCGCCTCATACCTACTATTCTTTAAAATAACCTCCTAACATTTTCTGAGGGTTTTTTTTTTTTTTTAACATGATCCTCTCCAGTCTCCCCAAGTGGACTTGCAGACTTAGGAAGCAGAGACAGCTTCTACTTGTTTACAACTCTATGATCACTTGGTATTAGACTGTTTTGTACAACAGGATGGATGGACAGACAGGTGAACACACACACTGTACCTCTGCCGGAAAGGCTCTTTCTACCCCACTCCGCCTTTCACCTCTTAACTCTGTTCACATGTTGGCTGTCAGATCAAGCTTTGCTTCCTCCTACAAGCCTTCCCTGACCCCCGGCCAAGGTCAGGCTCCTTCATTTCCTTTCACAGTGCTGGGTCCCTTCCTTCCGATCGCGGCTCTGTGGGGAGGTATGCACTCATCAGTATGATCGGACAAAGTTCACGTCGATGTCCTCATTCTTGGCTGTAAACTCCATTAGAGCAAAAACCATCTGTGGGCATTAAAAAAAAAGAATGAACAAATAAATGAATAGCTAGGTGAATGCACAAACAGCAGACTACGAGCTAAGAAGTTGGTTACAAAGGCATTTCTACTCTAATCCTAGAACTGCTGTATTTAGGAAAAGAAGGGGCCCTCCAGGTCAACGGTACTCAGGACAAAATACTCTTAGAGTTTTGAGGGACCTCCGGTCAGCCCCCGATCCCAATGTGGGAATCTCTGCACTGAGATGAGATTTGACCTGTAAGTACAGAGTGTATAATTTGTGTAAGATTTTTAGGCATTTAATTCCTTGGCAAATGTCATTTATTCTAGTACCCTGAAACCCTGAGATGTTTGCTTTAGTCCACATCAGTGACGATTTTATTCTGAAAGATTATTTTACTCAGGCTTTTTTGATCAATTTATAGGTCTATTTAGCTCAAGGCAGTGCAACAGGGGGTGTGTGTGTGTGTGAGCCCACATATAAATTACATGAGAATCATATTTTCATCAATGAAATAATTTAAAGTGCACCAAAATATTTCACTATTTAAAGGGACTTTAAAGTACATTCTTCCATAAAATGAAGAATACATCAAACTTTAGGTTATTTGACTCTTAATTGGTGTTTTGTGAGTCCATATCTTTAATCCGAACTTTTTGAAAATGAGACACACCTGCGAAGGTACCTGAGTACTGAAGTTTAAAGAGACTCATCAGGAAAATGACTGAGGGACACGTTATTATACTAAGTTGTGACAGGTGGGGGTTGAATTGGTTCTCTCTCTGTTCCAGAAGCTCCGTGGAGGTGACCGGCAGGTTCCTCCCCGTTTCCTGCTTCCTTCTCACCTTGGTGCAGGTTGGTGTGGAAGTTCTCTCTCGGCTCACAGCCTGACCCGGCCCTCTCACTACAGTGGTTTTTGTCTGGGTGTGCCTCTGGGAACAGCGTGTACGGCACCTGAAGGATTCATCTCTGAGCACTCTCAGGGAGTTTGCTCAGCAGCTGCCCCTGCAACCTGCCAGCCACACCACGTATAATAGCAAAAAAACTAACACGGCAGCCCCCCTTAGTGGCTAGCAGAACCCCAAGTCTCCAGGCGGCAGGGCACCCAACCCCAGAAGCTGATCGGTGCCGGTCTCCAAGCCAAGCACATTGATCCTCTTCCCCTTGGCCAGTGGCTGGGCTGGGCTAGGCAAGTGAATCAGTTCCGATCAATGAGACGTGCAGGGAAGGCTGTGGAGGGGTGCTGGGAAAGACAAAGAAGAGAGGGCTGGGAGACCATCCTTTTCTCTCCATTCCCCTCTTCCTTCTCGTAGGGCTGCTGTCGTGTGAGACCAGGAAGTTACGATATCCACCTGGCACTGGGAAAGGAGGTATCACCAACATGTGGACTTGAGCGTAGCGTAGCGAGCAAACGCCAGGTCTCCAACGGCATCTTGGAGCCACTGCACCCATCCTGGGACCGTGCACATCCAGGGGAGTGGGTGAGAAATGTCTTTATGGGTTGAGGCCCATGTTAATCTGGTTCTAAGCTTCCTTCAACCAAACACATTCTTGATACAGATCGTAACACAGTCAATATCTTATCTGGGCATAGCACTTCACTCTTCGAAATACTTTCCATTGCTTCATTTCATCCTACCAATGGTCCTGGGAAGAGACAGTGCCTCTACTAGTATTCCTTACTTTACAAATATAGAAACTAGGATTTAAAAAAAATTAGCCTTGTATTTAAAAAAAATAACAAGACTAAAACTGATTCAAGATTCTTTATCAGATTATGGTCCATGAGCCAAATACACAGCTGGCAACCTAAGAATATTTTTTCTCAGTTTTAAATAACTGGACAAAAGTCAAAGGGCAATAATATATTGTGATACATGAAAATTATGTGAAATTCAAATGTTAGAATCCTAAAAGTTTTATTGGAAGTAAAGTAAAGTTTTATTGGAACCCAGCCGTGCTGATTCATTTGCATATTTCCTAAAATTGCATTAGTGCTACGGCTGCAGAGTCCAGTGGTTGTGGTAGATAGCGTGGTCCACAAAGCCTGGAATAGTTACCACCTGGCCCTTCACAGAAGGTAAATAAGTGTGCTGACCCCTGTGTTAGTCCTATTGCACACACTCAAAAAAACCTCGTGTACCAATGAAAACCAGGTATTGATTAGAACACCATATTTTACACACTAGCATACTGATCTGAGGTTGGGTTGGCTGCCATTTTTTTTCATCATCTGATTTTAACCTACAAACAGCATCATTAACCCCAGACTAGCCACATAAAAGCAGGGAAATGTCTTGACTAACTGCTAATTAATCAGCCTGGCTTAAAGTCTCCCCTTAGTAAACACCAGGACACATCTGTTTGGAATGATGTTTTGATGAAACAGTCCCTGGATCATAAAGAAAACGCTAGCATCCCAGGCATGCCACACTGCAGAAGTTCTTCATCCCTGAGAGTGGCCACCGGCACACGAAGGCACTAAGTACATCCTGCATAATCCGGGGTGAAGTGTACAGAAGCCTTCCTCTACTGGGGTGTCCAAACTTTGGGTGTCTCTGGGTCACACTGGAAGAAAAAGAGAGCTGTCGTGGGCCACACGTTCAATATATCATGATACATAATCACAAAAAAATCTCATCATGTTTTAAGCACATTTACCAATAGTGTTGGGCTGCGTTCCCAGCCATCCTGGGCTGCACGTGGCCTGCGGGCTGCAGGTCGGACACCCCTGCAAGAGATTCTGGCCCCCCGTGCCCTGCACACCAAGGTTCTGCAAACCAGGAAAGGCAGATGCCAAACGAATCTATCATTTTGCTTCCTAATTGTCTTTCTGTTTGGGTCTCTCTAACATCATACTATTTTATTATTTAATGAACAATATATTCCACTGCATGAGAAAATACACTTACGATCATTTAATACAGTACCAAGTACCTATTGTGTGCTAAAATATAATTGAACCTGAAATTCCAGGAATCATGAGGAAGAATATTTTTAAACCATGTAATTGTGAAGAGAGAGTTTTTGAAAAGTATGCATCTTTAGCACATAAATGCTAGCAGTTGGCAGTCTACTAAAATTCATCTGAAAATAAGTTTTTTCTCATTTTTGTAGCTTTGGTTTAAACCACTTCAACAGAACCCTCAAAACATGCCTTAGACGATACAATGCCAGCTTTATTCCGGCCAACACAGTGGTTCCAACATGCTTTTGCCACAGTTTACAAATCTTCGGATTACTGTAAAGCAGAAGTGACATGCCAATTTGTAAAGATTCCTTTAAGAGTTTTATATTAAAATGTTGCTCACCTTGCTACCCTCAGACGGAGGCACAGCTTCCCCACGATAGCAGGTTCCCCTCAGGGCTTCAGAACCGCTGGCTCGCGGTCCCCCAGAGAACTCTGGGTTCGGCAGGTCTGCGCCCTCCACTGCCTGGTCCCGGGTGACTTGACTATCGGGCTCCGGGAGCAGGCAGACGTCTCACGTGGTGGAAGCCCACAAGCGAAGTGGTAAATACAACGAGCTGCTTCAGTTCCAGCAGCATCCAAACCTGAATGCAGGCTGCGGAAAAGGTTCGGAATCAAAAAGGAGCAGACTCCGGGGCGGGGGTGGACAGCTCCCCAACATTCTAGCCAGGAACCTAAGGGCTACATTCTAGCCAGGAACCTAAGGGCTAAGGGCAAGAAGCCCAACGTCTTGGATGAAAAAGGAAAGGGACTGTAGAATGTGCAGGTTTTTTTAAATAAAATGCTTTAAAATGTTCTCTCTTTCCCAGAGAAAAGCTTTCTTTGAATGACCGCACATTCTTTGGGAGAACTGATGAGACTTTACTAATTGTATTACCAGGGAAGCGGATGGCGTGAGAGAGAAGGAATCTCTTATCACTGAAAACACCTTTGCATCATTTGAAAGGTGTTAAGATGTGCATGGATAACCTGGTCAAGTAACTGCATTAATTCATTAAGTTTTTTTATTAGTGATTTTAGAAAGAAAAACATTCATTTGTTGCTTCACTTATTTATGCATTCGTTGATTGATTCTTGTATGTGCCCTGACTGGGGATCGAACCTGCAAATTGGGTGTATCTGGATGACACTCTAACCAACTGAGCCACCCAGCCAGGGCCAGTTCATTAAGTTTTCAAGATTACATATTACAGACCAAATACATGTTGTGCATAGGCCAAAGTTACTCAAAGTACACAATGCAAGTTATGACTTCTAATGAAATTCTTCGGTTTCCCTCAGTTAACAAATACCATCTATGCTAGATGCTAAAGATGCAAAAATAAAGGAAGTGATTCCTACCCCTGAGAACATTTGGGTTGCGTACAGGCAACTGCGTGTGGTGAGTACACAGTGCAGTGGGAAGAGAGGGAGGGAGCCCAGGGGGACACCAGGACAGACATCCCCACTTGTGTGTGTTACAGCCCCCTAGCAGTCACCCGGAGACGCAGCCTATTCCCGGAGCGTTGTTCTGGTTCAACGCTGGGAGCTCCTCTTTCCGAATCAGTTCACAAGCTGTATCAGTTGTCTGCTGCTATCACTGTGCTGTGTGGCCTCCACAAAGCCCCAGCGGCGTGCCCGAAGTATGTATCTCTCCTCTGTCGGGGGTGGTCAGAAAGGCCCCTCTGCTGATCATTGCTAGGCTCACATATATGTCTGAAGAAGGGCAGGGGAAGCTGGCTCTCTGCTGACCTGAGCTGACCTTGGCTGTGACCCATGGAACAGTACTATGTGCCCTGTCTCTCGTCCTTGGCCCAACTAGCCCAAGCATGTTCTCATGGCAATGGCAGAGGTTTGGGAGAGAAAATGGAAACATCTTAGCCTCTGGGTCGTAGGCTCAAAATCAGCACACCCTCACTACCGCTGCATTCCACTGGCCAGGAGAAGGCATAGTGCCAGTTCACATTCGAGGGACGGGGACATGGACACCACGTTTTTAGTAAGAAGATCTGCAAAGTCACATGGCAAACAACATGGACACAGGAGGCAGGAAAGACTTGAACCCATCATTGCAATTTACCAAGCCATACCAGAAGGGCAGTCCAAGTGACCTTGCCTTGGTCTTTACCCATCTCTTTCATTACATGTATTTCAGATGATTTGGTCGTTGTCCCAAATTAAACCCATCTAGACAATTGCTACTACTGAATACAGAGATGCTGTCTCATGCCTTTTGATGTCCCTTGACAATGGCCAACACAGGACCTTATAAAGGGAGATGCCTAAATCCTATCTGTTGAATGAACAAATCCATCCACACGTCACTGTAAAGTGTTCTGAACAACAGCCGCATATTAGGATATGTGGGTAGTCTCTGGTGACCACTTTGATACACGTGAATATGTAAGAGCTCCTGTGTTGGTATAAAAAAATTGATCCTTCATTTGAAGTCATATTCCTACTGTTCAACACAGTAAAGCAGATACTTTATTACATTTACCTTACTTTTGGCTTTTTACTTGGGTTTCTAAAATGTACTTCCCAATCTTTCACCCATTGTTTTTCAAAGGGCAAAGTCATCCTACAAACATGCTATTCCCTCACCCCGTGCTGGGTATGTTACGCACTGGTCTTCCGCTGGCTAGAGGGCGGCCCCGGCAAGGATTACACCGGCCTGCCCTACAGAACAGCTCTGGGAGAACTTGAGGCGGATGCCTTGAGGAATGGCCTGTAAATGCACCTTCTGTAATATTAATTCCTTACGTTTCTAAGGCTGGCTTTCTCTCAAAGAACTCCAAGCACGCCACATATGGCCAGCCAGGCCCTTTCCCAGCGTAAATTATGGCCCAGGAGTAAGGGAATTGCTTGGAAGGAGGCGTTAACTCTTTCAGGTCACCAGGGTCTCAGTTAAAGAACTGCAGGAGGCCAGTAATTTAGCAAATAGTACCCCGGTGGCCGGAAAGGATACGTGCAATATAAATGATTCCCAGGGAGTAATTTATGAACTCCGAAAATCTGGTTTATTATCTCATCCATTCACACAGTGTCCCAGTGAGGGAGAGAAAAGCAAGAAGAGAAAAACAGGTGAGGCTGGGGATGCTAGAGTTTCCAAAGCTCCCATGACTTGTCAGGGCCACAAAACTAAAGAGATTTTTTTTTTCTCCTTAAAAGGCCATTATATCCCTGCGATTGGCTTTTAGACAGCCGATACACAGAATCTCAGGGGAGAGAGAGAGCGGGAAGAGGGGGCGGGGGGGCTCCAGTTGCCTGTTCATGGCCACAATACCCTCGTATTGGTGGCTTCAGGATCTGGGCCGCCAGCTTGAAGTTTCTGCTCTGTGAATGGGGCAGGGACTAGGGTGAGTGCCCGGAATGCAAAGTTAAAAGTCCCACCTGCCTCCTCCCAGTCTCAACCCTGCTGCAAACTCATCGATGGATGTTTGGGGAGTTTCTTGAAACAACTAAGGGACCACAAAATGCATGCTGAACATTGACTACTTGCTTCTATTACACCCGCAAATATCGATGAGAATTCATTAGTTGATTAACTGGCTTTCCCACACTGAGGAAAAGTAGAGAAAAGAGGCTCTCATGTTGTTTGTTGCCAGAGTCAGAAACGGTCGAATAGCTTATCTACTGTAGGGAGAAGGAGACCGATGTCTGTATTGTGACGTTAACACGTGGCAAGGAGGACCCTTGGAATATTTCAGCTTGAAGGTCCAAATGCTGAGTCCTTGTCCCAGAGTCGACTATCCTCTGAGGACGTATCTTGAAAATCAGCCATGCATTTCAATTCTTTAGGAAGAATCCACTAGGTGGTCTAAAAAATGATCAGGAGGCCAGTATCGGGACTCCCCTTTCAAATCAGTCTCTTTCTCTCTCCTTCTCTCTGATGAGATCCTATATATTGGCTGTCTAGAAGTCAATTGCAGGAAAGCAATGGCCTTTTAAGGAGGAAAAGAATCTAGTTAGAGCTCTGTTCTGCCCGGCAGCTCTGCAATGCTCTAAAGGCAGCCGTCGACTTCTTGCGGGTTCTGTTCCCCGTTCAGCCTGACATCAGCCTCCCCCACCAGCCAAGAGTCCAGCTGATCCCTCTGTATTTTGATTCATTTCTTGCCCCCTCCCCCTGCAAAATATACTAAACAGATCACAATTTTAAAGCTGACACAACAACCTCCCCATTCACTCCCCACAGCACACGAGCGTGCACACACCAGTGAAGTGAGTTGATCCCACACGTTTTGGACAGAACAAGTGTGTCGCTCACTCCAAGAGTAACCTTGAATAAGGCACTTAACCACACTCTGCCTCAGTTTTCTCTCCTGGTAGAAGGAGGAGATTGGACTAGAAGCCTCAGGTCTTTTCCCAGTCTGGAATTTCTGAATTCTAGAACTAATACGTCCCCTCTAAGTTACAACCGTAGCCAAATCCGCCTACTTTTGTATGGCCCGCGAGCTAAGAATGGTTTTCACATTTTCGAATGTTTGCGGGGGCGGGGGGGGGGAACCAAAAGAATAGTATTTCATGATGTGAAAATTATAGAAAATTCATTTCAGTGTCCATAAATAAAGTTCTATTTTTGGACACAAAATAAACACAGCCATATCTGAGCACTTGTTTAATGCCTGTGGCTGCTTTTGCCTTGCAAGGGTAGAGTTCAGGGGTTGGACAGAGACCATAGGGCCTGCAAAGCCTAAAACACTCCCTATCTGTGCAGAAAATGCTTGCCCTTTACAGGCATGTGCCAGCCCCAGATCTAAGCTATTAGACCATCTGCGGGGTAAGAAAGTCTGGCGCTGTTACCATCTTACCTCACTGAAGTTGTTTGTTTGTTTGTTTGTTTGTTTGTTTGTTTTGGGAAAAAAAGGAGTCTCAAGACCCCCCCAAAAAAATTAACAGATAATTAGATTAATTTGATCCTTATAAAAAAACCTGCTGGAAATCATTGGTAAATCCACCACCTCAATGTCAGAATTGATTTCTCATGAGAAACCCAAAGAATCTGCCTCTTACTACCACTTGGCAAAACAGTCACTACCGCCCATCACCGCCCCTCCCGTTTCTCCTTTTTTTTTTAAAGGGCTCTGAAGAATAGTAAATTTGTCTCTTCTTTATAAGTAATAGTAGCATTGGTGAAAATGACTGCTAAAGAGCGAGGACGCATGGCACAAATCCCCGCTCAACCAAACGGTGACTCCGAAAAGGAAATTGCCCTGCTCAGCGATGGATGCTGTTTCAGCGTCATGACCCAGGTTGTGTGGGTGTCCAGGGACCCGGGGCCTGGCCCTCACCCGCGAAGCAGCTGCGAAGCCCCACGGGGGCCGTGAGATGCCCTGTGAAGGGCCAAAGGCTGCCCCCCCCACAGCCCCACCGCCCCTCCAGGCTGCAGCCCTCAGCGCCGAGCCCCCAGAACCGCCTTCCACCCACGTGACCCCCTCCCCAAGGCTCACCTACCCCAGGCAAGGCCTCACTGAGCTCCCAGCGAGGCAGTGCTGACTCCAGGCTCCCGACCTCGCTGTATTGTGCTCTTTGTTTGTTTGTTTTTTGTTCTAGCATGTGTGTGTTTTCTGCTCCGCAGCACGGGAAGATCCTCAAGCACAAGCAGCAGCCACCGCTTAGATGTTCTTGCGTTAGAGATCCCCAGTAAATTCCCCTGAAGACGATGATAATGGGAAGGGAGTGGGGTTTTTCACTTGTTTGCAGAAAGAGGAGCTGAGAGGCTTGGACGATGTTCGTTTCTTCTCCCTTTCGTGTTCTCCAGGCAGGGTTTCCCAGATGAAGGCCGAGATCCAGGGACGAGGTGCGAATTCCGCGCCATGCGCTGTTTATCACGCGACCGTCTGCGCGTTCGGAGCGGAACCGGCACCGCAGGTCGTTCTCTCTGCACCTTGCTGAGGAGCACCTTCAAACCAAACACCTCTGTTTGCTCAAGGAGAGAGGGCAGGGCGCCATGGAGCTGTGGCGGTCCCTACTTTTGGCATCTGGGGGCTGTGAGCTGGTGACACCGTGCCCACCACTGGGGATCGTCCCCTGGTCCCCAGGACATCACACGCTTGCTTCCTGGCAGTCATTTGGGAAGAAACTTTGTTTGTCATTGTCGGTAAAGGCAGGTCTGAGGAGATGTTTGTCAATATCAATTACTGTCCATTCAAATGTCTGGCTCTGTAGTAGGGGAGCTTGAAAATGTTAGACCTTTCTACCTTTTCTGCGGCCATCTGAATGCTGTAAACATACAAATAAATGTTCTTTCAGAACTAGCAGTATTTGCGTTATCTCTAAATTAAATTGTACATTTTCCTTTATATTACCGTTTCTAGATGATTCACAGTATTTCGAGAGGAATGTAATATTTGGGGGGAGTCCATCTTAGAACCTATCAAAGTAAGTGGGTCTCTTAGTTTTGTTCTCAAGAAGAACCATACAGTGATTACGACACTCAGTGAAAAGAAATCAAGCTGATTGGCACCTCCACCCAGCTGCCCATAGAACCACCCGGGGAACGTTTTAAAGATGCCCACTGGGCTTCACTGCCCAAGACATTCTCAGTTAATCGCCCAGAAATTGGTCTAGATGTGGATTTTTTTCTTTTTCTTTTTTAATTTCCCCGGGGTTTCACTGACCACGTGGAGACCAGACCTGAGCACTTCATACACACCTTTACCAGAGGATTTATCAGTTTATCCTATGGTAACTCGTGTACATGTCTCCCTCCCCTTATAGATGGTGAGCTCCTGAGGGGGGCGGAGTTGTGTCTCATTCACCTTTGAGTCTTGTGATAGATGGAAGTCAGTTGAACCCCCAGAGTCTGCCACAGAGTGCCAGCCCCGCGGAGGGAAGGCAGAGAGGAGCTCTAGGAGGTTTCTTAAGCGAGGCTGGCCGGGCCGTCTGTACCCTGTGGCCCACCCACGTGGGTTTGGGGAATCAAATAAGCACCTGAGCCACGGGGGTACCATAGCCCATAAGGAGGCCTCACACAAAGCCTCAGTCCAACTCTGGCACCTGGTTAGTGCCCTGCAGGGCCAATTAGTTCCTTCCACTAAAGGAGTTTAAATGTGAGATCAACAGAGAGCTGAGCAGTTGGTAGCAGGAGCAGAAGCCAAGAGACACCCGGGGAAAAACAGCAAGAGAGAGAGGAACTGAATCACCTTGGCGGCTAAGCCTGTTAGTAGGGATCGGAGGCAGACGCCTGCAGCTCAGGGGGCAATGAGAGAGCCCAGCCACAGATCTGTATCCTGAATGACCTTCCAGTTCCTGAACTTCAATCCAGTTTTCGTGAGGCCTGGCTGGGTGGCCTTTCCGGAAGGCTTTTCGGAGACACGTGGCTGAGTGGTGGAGATTCCGGTCAGTCAGTCTTCCTTCACAGTAAACTCCCCGTTACTTGGGGTAAACTCAGTGGTATCTGTTCTTTGCAGCCCCCGAAAGCCCAATCAGCACAATTCCCAGGGCCGAGCGAGCACTTTGCCTGGCACATAACAAGTGCTAAGTCATTTCAGGTGCTTGGATGGCGTGACCGTCCCCCGTGAAAATCTTTCTGAAAATGAGGAAATCGTTCGTGGTTGGAACATGGACTGGCGCTGCCTTCGAATGCCAAACACAATGCTAAACTGGGACAAATAGATGAAGCTTAGTCCACTCCCATTTCCAAGCCCATCTACACTTCTGCCAGAAATGTATCAAAGGGCACCACGGCGCATTCTGCAGAGCAGTGAGCATCCTGACTTGAGCTCAGTTTATTCGGATGACAGGGTTTTCATTCCGCTTAATCTTAAATCACAGGAACGTTAGTAAGAACAATTTGCCTCCCACACTAGCTTCACTGACAAACCTCCAACGTAGGTGATCTTTGACTTTGGAGAAGTGTAGTAATACGTGATCCTTCCCCCACCTTGCCACACACATTTCCCCTGTCTATTGTCTGTATCAGCTACTTGAGGAACACACGCTCCCCAACAACCGGATGAGTCCTAAAATAAGAGGTGCATGGGTGTAAACTGAGCCTGTTTACGCTTTCCCTGGCTCCAGCTAATAAAATGAAAGAGGTCCTACTGAATTCGCGGCCGATGGCTTCCAGTAAGCAGGTTTCTGCTTAACAAAGACGTAACCATTTTAGAACATTATTTTAAAGGTAGAGCTCATTCCATGCCCTGCGTGAATGAAACGTATTCGTGGGTAGAGTCATGTGCAGGGTGTATAAGGACTTGCCCTCCTCACGTCCTCTGTGGACAAAAGAAGGCTCTGGCTGCTTCTGGTGGTAACTAACCACAAGAGGAATGCCCGGAGGGTCTCCCAGAGATCAGGAACAGGGAGCTGGGTCCCTGCTCCCTGAGACCTCAGCACCCAAGGCACGTTGCCTGCTTAGGTTTCCCTTCTGCATTTTCGACAATCTGGATAAAAGCAAGTGTAGCCCAACCTCCCCTGACCTGTCCCTGATGAGGTGACCTTACGCCTCTGGAATTGGGATTTTGAATGTATGTGCCTACCCCATGTCTGGTGTTATATTACAACAGCATGAAAATGGAGCCTAGGATTGAGGAGCCGGCCAGCCTCAGAAGCCTTCTTCATTGCCTGCCATGTAATACATGATATGCAAAGCCTCTGACTTCAGCCAGCAGATATTTGGAGACCGTGTTGGCCCAGCATGGGGACTCAACTAATGTGTGTTTAGGTCAGAAAGCGAATCAGAAAAGCCACTGGAGGGCACGTCACGGAGTGAGCGCCCTATAAATTCATCCCCACTCTCAGCGTCCCCTGGCAAACACTCGGCCTCCCTCACTGGCTGCTCCACGCCTCTCCTTCGTAGTGCTGGGAGAACTCCGGCCCGCAGCCCTCTCCTCGCCACGGCCTTCTTCTGCCCTGCAGAAAAGCCAGAGGTCAAGACACCGAGGAGGAAGGAAAGCCTTCGACAGGCGCGAGGAACGCTCAGTGTCCCCCTCCCCCCCGCGACAGCGCGCCCTCCTTCAAAGCGCAGGGACGAAAGCAGGCGCGCACGCCACGGTCAAGTTCGGATTGCCCCCTTGGGTTGGACTGCACCGAGCTCCGCACATTCGTCCGGATCTACCCCGGGAGGAGGAGGCACGAGCCCCGCAGCGTCTCCACGCGCTGAGCGCTCTCCCTGCACCCCTGGGAGGGGCACCTCGCGTCGCCCACTCGCACCCTGAGCCCCGGCCTCCAGAGCTCGGGCGCCTCCTCGCTGCTCTACTTTCCCTCTTCCACCGCCTCCTCCGGACCCCTCCCCTCCCCGGGCCTCGCGCCTCCCCTCCCCCACCCCGGCCCCCGGCCCCCGGCCCCCAGGCCCGGGCTCTCAAGGACCAGCCTGCGCTCCTGGCGCCCTCATGTCTTCAACCGACTCCCTGCGCTGGTTGACGTGGTGTCTCCTTCGGATTTCCAGGCAAGATCTCAGCTCCGGCGGCAGCATCAGCCCAGCCCATCTCGCGCACCCAGGCGCTGCGCCCCGAGAAGGCGCAGAGCCCGGCCGCCGCCGCTGAGCCGCCCGCCGCGCCCAGGGCCCGCGCAGCCTCGTCACCCCCCACCCAAGGCAGCTGCAGCTGCTCAGACCTCGACTTCTGGGGGTGCGGGGGGCCGGCGGGGGAACTGTCGCCATCCTTCACCCTTCTCGCGGCGGAGGGGGCTGGAGCCTTGGCCGCCGCCTCCCGCGCGCCCTCGCAGCCCGGAGCGGCCCCAGGATTGCGAACTCGTTGTGCCCTGAGCGGTGGGGCGGGGCTCCGCACTCCTGCCCTCGGCCCGGATGGGTGTATTGGCTGGGACTTGGGGCTCCTGGAGTTAATGTCCAACTGGGGGTCTGCGGAGACCGGATCCGAGGTAAGCGGAGAAGCGGGCCCAGGTGGAGGGGGCGGGTGGTGCCTGAGTAGCCGGCGGGCACAACGGGCTTCGGGGCACCGTCAGAGACAGGGAGGGGGGCGGCTGGACCCCAGAGCAGGCGGTGAGACTGGAAAGAGCAAGGACGAGAGGGAACCAGGGCGCCGGGCGGATAGAGGGGGGAGAGGCTTGCCTTGCGGAGGGGCAGGTTGCCTTCCCACGTGGGCAAAGATCTGTGATGCCCCTGACGCCTGGAGACCTCGGAATGTCCGAGAGGGGCAGTTTCCCTCCCCGACTGCTCGGGGCTCTGTGCTGACCAGTCCCGGGACCGTGCGGGACTGAGGTCATCTTTGAACCCACCGCCACCAGAATGGGGTGGACGTGCCGCTGCACAGATAGCTTTGCCGGGAGTGAAACTTACTGATGAGTTTGTTTTTGTTGGTTCCAAGCAAGGAACAGCGTAGGCCCCGGAGGGGCTGCTGTAAAGGTGCTTGAGAACCTAAAAATAGAGGGCTCACCTCCTCCGGGCGCGGTCTCGCAAAGCTGCATTCCTCGCCCTTTACGGGTCCCGGCTGCTCGCACGTTCCAAAGGCCCTCGCCCCCAGCTAACCGTCCCAGCGGTAAACTCAGGAGAGGGGCTCCCTGCACAGGTCAGGACCCCCGTCCCCCTCGGACAAACATGTGGAACCCCACAAGGCTTCTCCGTAGGCCCTCGAAGTGGTCGTTCCAATGACCTCTTTTGTCCTGGACTCTCGGCCGCCTCCCCGACTGCACCCCCTCGGCCACCTCGCACCACCTCAGGGCAGATTTCCCCGCGGTTTGGTTTCCAGCCCCACCCGACGAAAACCAACCCTCCTCGCGGCGGGGAGTGGACGTTCGCCGGCCCCCCACTCCAGCCGGTTGGCGGCCCCCTAGTTTCGGCTCTGGCAAACGGGTCCGCAGGGCCGACGTGCGCGCCCGGGTGGGCGGGGGGCCGCCCGAACCCGGCGCTGCCTACATTTCTGCTTATTGGCGGGGACGAAAACAGCCCTTCCAGCCCCTGCCGCGGATATGTCAGAGCGCGCTCGGCTCCTCCTCAGTGTTTTGACTCTACGCTGAAAGTACTCCAAGGGAGAGATGCCGCTTCCAACCTCACGCAAACACCTCTTCCCCCAAAGCCCTCCAAGTGGGAGCCGCTGGGCTTCCGCCCCGCCCGGAGGAGGCCTCGCCCCCGCTGTTTCGCAACGCCTCCGCTTTGGTGGGGAGAGGGGACAGTGTCGCCTTTTCAACAAGCGTTAGGTGTCCGGGAAGCCCACAGTGTCCCCACCCCCACCCTCTCAAGGGGCTCGGGGAGGCCCCTGGACCTGAAACCCAGTCTTGGGCCCTTTAACAGACAGACCCCTCCCCAGGCTGTCCACAGACAGCGACCCTTATTCTTTTTCCTTCCCGGGGTCTTGGGCCCAACCTGGGGACAGTTAAGTCCTCGGACTTTCTAGGCCACAAGGCACAGTTAAGCAAAGCAATACATCTTTCAGCAACGTGTGCTCCCACCCCAGAGGAAAACCGCGAGTTGCAGCACGCACACCCCCACGCGCCTCCGTTCTCTCGCTGAGATCCGGATCGTGAAGGCACAGCCCGGAGAAACCTCCCAGTCTGCCAGACGCGGGAAGGTGCGGGGGCGCTGGCGGCGGGAGCGCTCGCTGGCTGCGGCGACGCTGTCACCCAGACTCGGGGGATCTGGGGAGGAGTTCTAAATGTCGTTTGCGGGGAAACCAGCCCTGGTGAGGTGGGTCGCGCTCAACTAGGGAGAGAGGATAGAGAGGTAGGAGGCTGAGTTGCGGGATCCTGGTGAGGACGTCCAGAAGTTCCGGGAGTCCTTTGATTTGGGGAAGCTGGTAGGGGGAGTGCTCGTTCACCGGTTTTATACTCAAATTGACAACGCAGCCTCCCGGGCGCGTGGGCGCTACGTGCTCCGGCGGTTTCTGGTGCCCCCTGGTGCTGGGAACTCAGAAGCGCCCCGGGGCGAGAAGCGGCTGCTGCGGGCGCGCGGGCTCTCCCGGGAGTCCTTTCCGCCCGGGGCCTGGGGCCCACCAGGTGCCGGCGCCCGCGACACACCCGCTTTGCCCTGCCCTTCTGGTTGGGTACCAGAAAGGGCGCGGAGGCCGATTTCGTGGCGAGAGCTTGGGTACTGCACAAGGCAGCGGTTTAAGAAACGTGCGCGCGTAGTAAAGGCGGCAGAAATACGTCGGGCAGAGCCGAACAGGGAAGCCGCGGGCGTCCCCGTAGACACCGAGGTGTGCCCAGCCCCCAGATCCCCTGGGGCTCCTCCTCCGGGAACTGGGGAGCCTCTCCGGCTGGAGCCAGCCCTAGCGGAGCTCGGAGGGGAGAATGCGCCCTCCGAGGTCGGGGGTGTTGGGAGAGCTCTTTCGGGGCTTGCGCTGCACCCGGCTGGGGGCGGGAACCGGAGCCGGGAGCCTCCTCCGGCGAGGCGGAGTTTTCCACCATTTCCTCTTTTGCCAGCCTCGCCACACTTTTAATTGAGGATCTCCACGTCCAATTTAAAAAGCCCTCCGTCGGCCAAGCAGGGGGAAGAAAGGAAAGCCCCTCTTAATGCGGAAGGGAAATCTGGTGCCTCTGTCGCTTCCTGCTGGCGGGCACCGCGATTTGGAATGGCGCGTTAACCCCGCGGCCGCCTGCTCCTCGGGGCCGCCAGCCTTTCCGCACGCTCGCGGGAGCTGGCACCGGGCGAGGGGGCGGGAGGCCTCGCGTCCCCTGGTCCTCTCTACTAACGCGCCTCGCTCGCTCGTTTTGCGCGGCCTGCGCGCGCGCGGTGCTGCCTGGGCGGGTGCGCCCGAACCCACAGCCTTTGCTCTTTCTGGGGGTTGTAAAGTAACCAGCGCGGATGAGGCGCCTGGAGCCGCAGATCGCCCAAGTCCCTAGTCCCCACCAGCTCCGGGATCCCAACAGCTGCGTGGCGAACAAACAGACGCCCTAGGGATGGAAAATGCATTAGTGTCCGCGGCGGTGGGAGGTGGCGGCCGAAGTAAACGCTTCTACGGGTGGCCTGCTCAGGAACCGGGGCGGCAGTTCTGGGTGGAGACCGGGAGGAGAAGCGGCGGCTGCTGGGAGCGAGGCGGCAGGCCTGGTTTTTCATAGAGCGAAAGGCGCCCGGTTTTTTGCATTACCTGGAAACTGTCTCCCGTGGGAAAAGTTCGGAGATTTTCCTAGGAATCCGTTTTATCTGGAAGAGGGGGTAATCAGCTGCACGAATCCCGTGGTGGTTTCCACTTAAGAGTTCCGTTGGAAACTGGAACCCTGGCTTCGGGTAATAGCCGTAGCCGCGCTCAGGCTCGTCCCCACCTCCTAAGCGGAGAGAGTTCGGCCCGGAGCTGACGGAGCCTTTTCCTCGCCACCCCCTCCCGCGTGCGTGGCCCTCTCCTCTGGGAGTGGAAGGACTGAGAAGCCAAACGGAGCCCCTTCGCTGAGAAGAGCTGAGCCCCCGCGAGTGCGGGTTGGCGGCCTAGGCCTTCTGGTGCCGGCGTAAACCGTAGAGGCCGGGACCCGGGTACCTTCGTCCAGGAGCGACTGGGAAGGGGTTGGAGGGGGAGGCCGGGGGAGCTCGAGGCTCCTCTGGGAGAGAAGGGATTTAGGGTCGGAATCTCGCAAAACTGCAAAAATAAAGGTGTCCGGATACACCACGAAGGATGAACAATTTGTCAAGACAAACGCAATCCCTACCTAAAACCAATACCGAGGCGCTGATCGAGCGCTCACTTTATGCTCCGCTAGACTTTTTCATGCGTTATTTCGTATTCATAACTTTAGGAGGTGGAACTAGTATTTTAAACCGAGCTGATGCTTCGGGGAGTTATGTACTTTAATCTCATACCGGCCAAAAGTCTGCACGTCTCTACTAACTTCTTGTTCCGACGACAAAATAGGTGGGGAGAATGAGGCGCGGGCGCGAGTGGGTCGAAGGTGCCACCGAGCCTGCCCCGCCTGGCTGGGAGCGGGATCGGGACGCCCCGGCCAGGGTCGCTGGCTTGTGTTGGGAGGTGGCTTTCCGGAGCCCACGAGAGCTGCCCTGCGGGGAGGGGAGGTCTCTGGCTGGGGCGGGGCACAGGCGCAGCGTGCGGGCTTCCTGGTCGCAGCGGGAGGACGGAGGTGGTGCGCACCAGAAATAGGGACTGGTGAGGAGCCCTGGTGTCGTCGAGTTGACCAGGTGTCCTGGTGTCGTCGTCGTGCTGGGGACCTGCGCTGGCCGCGGTCCTGGTCGCGGTCCTGGTCGAAAATGAGACCCCTGGGAAAGGGCGACAGAAGAGGAAAGCAGTTGTCTCTGGACACGGAGAGAGAGCCGCGCGCTTGGGGCGCACCAGGAGGGGGAGCAAGTAGGGGACTTGGGAGGAGGACGGAGATGCCCAGGGAACCGCTGGGGCTGCAGCGGCCTCGGAGGACGGCGGTGCCAAATTTGGAGGGGGCGCGGGGATGCTGCACCCAGGGCGGCGCCCAGGCTTAACTTGCGTTCTCCGGTTCTCTCGCCCGCGGGCGCAGGTGCCGCCGCCGGACGGGACTCTAAGATGAAGTTATGGGATGTCGTGGCTGTCTGCCTGGTGCTGCTCCACACCGCGTCCGCCTTCCCGCTGCCCGCCGGTAAGAGGCCTCCCGAGGCGCCCGCCGAAGACCGCTCCCTCGGCCGCCGCCGCGCTCCCTTCGCGCTGAGCAGTGACTGTAAGAACCGTTCCCTCCCCGCGGGGGGCCCGCCGGCGGACCCCCACGCGCCCCTCCCCGCCGCCGGCACACAACCCAAGCCAGCCCCCCGACCGCAGCACTGCCTCCCCGCCCTGCGGGCAGAGCCGCGCTGGAGCTGCAGGCGGCTGCTGCCCAAAGGCCCGGGCGCCTAGTCTGTACACGACACGTGCTGGTTTGCCCGGCACAGGGGGCATCGAATCCTTGTCCTGCCCATTTAGCATTGCGATGAGCAGATGTTTTCTCCTCCGCCACGGGGAAACGCACCTGTGCCCTTTCTCCGCTTCCCCAGCCTCTCCCTCCCTCCTTCTCTCAATCTCTCTCTCTCTCTCTCTCTCTCTCTCTCTCTCTCTCTCTCTCTCTCTCTCTCACACACACACACACACACACACACACACACACACACACACACACACACACACAAGTTTTTTCTTCCTTCCCAAGCCCTTATCTGTCTTGGGACGCCCGGGTGTGCTGGATTTTGAAAACAATTGCGTTTCCATCCTAAACTACCCTTGAAAAGGAAGAGGCCTCGGCCTTCCCAAAACCAAGCCAGAGTGAGAGAAAACGCAGAAGGGCCTCGGTTTCCAGAACAGGCGTCTGGGCAGTGTCCGATCTGTTCTGAAAAGTTCCGGTTCTAGAAAGACTGAGGGTGAACCATGATAGCGGGACCTGGGGCGGGGGGGAGGGTCACACTGTAGTTCACTCCACTCCACGTGTGACAATGTTAACTCCTAAGAAAAGAAGCCAGGTTATTCATATCAGAAAATAAATCTGTGATTGTGCTTCTCACAAATGTTTTAGGGGGCGCTTTATTAGGGCATGTTAGCTGTGATTTGATATCATTTACCCTGCATGCTTACGTGAACGGAAGTGTATCTGTTACATAAAGTAAGGTTCGCCTCATCACAAGTTGGAGGTCGTTGGGGAGGTATGTAGGTATCAGAGGGAGAAAATCGGTCCCCGAATAAAGCAATAGTGAGCTGCAGCCAGAGTGTCACCCCCTCACACTACCCCTGCAGCTATTTTGCACTTGAAATATGCTGTAGTCATGTGCACAGTGGAAGTGGTCCCCCAAGTCAGCTGTATGGTAAGAGACCCCCAAACCCTGCAGCCTTGGGCTATGAACAGCCCAGCAAATCTGAGGAATTTACGTTATGCTTCATTACAAAAACAAAAGCATAGTGTGCCAGAAATCCCAAAAAAGAGAAAAAGTTTATTTTTTCAAGGCAAATTAAGGCTGCAAGAGTGACTTAGGTTAGAAAGAAGACCTGCTGGATTCACTGAAATTAAAATAACTGTTCTGAGCATTTCTGCCAATTAGTGGCACTATATAATCCTATTTTTAAAGCCTTTGGTTTCAACTGCAAATTTCCATCTTAGTCTATATAAATGATTCTCTAACAGAAACTTAAATTTAAAATACCCCTCAGTTCCATTGCCTTTAGAACAGTATCCATGAGAGAGCTAAGTGGCTTTCCCTTCGTTGGTACAGCCTAGGCCAGAGGGACAGGGACACGTGGGAGGCCGGGGCTCTCCAACCGGCCATGCAGGAGAGAGTGACTGATGATGCCGCTGGGTGATTCCTGGAGACCTGGTCAGCATATTAATGTCCCGTCTACCTCGGCTTAGTTGGTCCTGGTTCCTGCTTCTGGCTCTGCTTCCAACTAACTCTGAGACTTTGGACAAGTTCCTTACTTGCTTGGAGAACTCAATGAACAATTTAAAACTGGTAAAGGAAGGTCTTTCCACTTCAAAATGCCATTGGGTATGAGTTTTGCCCCCTGGCCTAACAGCCTCTGGAAAAAAAAGACTCAAAAGAGACCCCTGCTCATGGAATCACCTGGCAACGTGAATGAATACCGGGCCTCACCCTAAGAGATTCTGAATTAACGGGTTTGGGTGTGGCCTGGGCATCTGGATATCAGATGTTCCCCAGGTGAGTCTCAGGTTGCAGCCAGGGTTAGAATCACGCTGACCTGATCATAGCCCACGAAAATCTGTGCCTCGTGTAAGGAAGGTACCATCCACCCCAGAGCAAGGTGGCTTTGTTCCTGCTGATTGGGCAGGTGGGGAGCGCATGTTGTGGGGGAAGGGAGATTACTTCCCTTTTCCAAAACTGATGCTAAGTCACCAGTGGACAAGACCCTGACCACTCCACTTACATTGGAACCAGCAGGACATAGCCAATTCTGTTTTCTCTATGGGAAGACCCGATAGATCCTAGAGGAAACTTGAAAGAGAAACTGAGCGGCGTTCTAAGCCAAATTGACTTCTTTCCAGGTATGTTCAATTCGGTAGCAGGCTGTCAGCGCGGGGAAGGCGGAATAATGACAGTGTGCAGACTTCGCACACTCGAGCGTGTCAGCGTGCCCCTGTCACAGTGCTGACAGTTACATCCTGCACACCGTGCAACTGGTTCAGGCTTGTGTAGAAAAGCGTTAAGTCACTTGTTCTAGTTGAGAATATAAAGTACCGTCAGTCCTGGCCCCTCTTCTTTTCAAAGGCTTGTAACCTAGTGACTGAGCAAAGGCCCTTTGAATCCACCTTAACAGTTGTTCTGTGCTGTTCGAAGGGGCCTGGGCTGGACCCCACCCGCACATTCACCCTGAGGTCGCCTGTGTTCTGCGAGTCCAAATATCCATGGAACAGTCAGAATTCTATTCCTAGGGTGAACTATCCAACTGGAAATCATAACTGGCTCACTTGCTTCCCTAGAGGTTGGCTGTCAAGTGAATGGGCTGTGGCTGCCTCTTACAGCAACCTCGAACCTGTCGAAACTCAAAGCCTTGTGATTTTCCTAGTGGGACATCCAAGACCTTTCCCTTTCACTATCTTTGTTCTTTTATTTTGCTTCTTTGCCAATGTCTTCTCCAAAGGGTGATTAAAGTAGGTGGTGAGGAATCTAGAAGGTGAAACTCACAGATGCCATAGTATTTCAGAGCTGAAAGGGAACCCCAAAAGCAGACTGTCCAAGTGCCAGAGGCCCACAGTGGCAGGGGGCAGGTCTTCTGAAGCCAGGACCAGAGTTTCCCAAACCACCGAAGTGCACAGAGAGCATTTGTTTCTGCTGCTTAGGGGGAAGCACTTTATGTGGGAGGAAGGTCGGCAACTGATAACCAAAACCATGTTGCAGAAGGTCGTCTGAATGTATTAGTTAATCGCAGTCACATCCCAGATCTCAGCTGCGTGTGATGGCTCTCAGTGTGTCTCACAAGGAAATGCATAGTGTACATGTGGCTTTAAAAATCTGTAACTGAAAAACATTTATTCGCTTAACAAACAGTTCATGTGTGCCAGGCACTGTTCTGGGTGCTAGGGAATCCTTGCTCCATGTAAGAGACGAGAGCCCTGCCTTCGTGGAACATAGTATCTAGTAAATGTATGATGTGTGGTACAATTTGGTAGCATTGCAAACTGAAACTACTCATCAAAACCCTTGGGCTGGTGACGTGGCTTATTCTGTGGGCCTGGAGGCCAATGAGAAGAAACACTGAGCATTGCAAAACTGCAGTTACAAGTCATCCGCAATTTGTTGTAATTCGACAGGATTCCATTCCACCAGTTTGGGAGTGAGTCACAAAACTGCCTATAGAAACAAACTTCTGAATCAAGCTATCAAGTTCCCAGGCTAGCCCACAAAAAATCTATATAAACCTGGATGTGACTGAAATCTAATTCACAATATTATTAGGCTAGAGACTCTTCCTGGGGTGCCAGGTCCCTACATGTGCAGGAGGGTAGAGAGCAAGAAATCAGGGAGTTTCAATAAGAAAGAGCTCAGGTTCACACATTCAGATCAGATTGTGGTTTGGATCCCAGCCTTGCCACTTAACCAGCTGTGACTTAGCATCTCTTAAACCTCAGTTTCTTCATCTGTGAAATAGGGATAATATTCAGCCTGCCTCTCAGGGTGGCTGCGAGGGTTAAATGAGGTAATGCTTTGTAAAGCCCCAGAGATAAGTACTGTAGCTGTCATTTGTCACCCTCCTACTTCCAGCAGCCCCTCCCCATGCTCCTGCCACAGCCAGCCTCTGCCAAGACGCGGCTCTCATTGGTGGAATTCCAAGCAGCGCAACATAATTTGCAGCGTGAAAGAAATGCAGGCCTTGCGGGGAGGCTATTTTGGGCTCCGCAGTCACCCGGCTGACCAGCACACCAGCACGTAGGCAGGTCAGCCTTGCCTGGGATTCTGCCCCTGGGTTGGCATCCCCTGGCTCTTCCCAGATTTGCCTCCCAACATTTTTCTGAGCCCACATAGTTCCTAGAATTTTTCCCACCAGATTCCCATAACCATGTCAGGGAGCCCCTCTCCCCCATGGGGAGACAGGAGCCAGGGCAAACCCTTTACATGTGGGTGGTAAGGGGGCTGTGCGTTGGAGGCTACCTGTATTGAGATACAGCGTTTCTGTTTTAAATGATCCCAGCTGGATATTTAATTTAAGACATTTCATAAACCCAGCAAAACACTTCTAGGGAACTTTGGTGCAACAAGCTGGTTAAGTGGTAAACTCTCACATGTAACATGATGGGAGGTTGAGTTCAGAATCAATACAGGGTCCGTCTATTGCTCCATCCCGCTTTAGGGGCTGCATGGATGAGCACTACTGTAACAAAGTAACGACCTGAGCTGGAAACGGGCTCTGCCGTGTGGGACCGGGCTCTCGGAATCAAGAAATGGCACCTCTGACTCTCAGGAGGCATTGATTCCTCACTTGAGAGCTGAGACCAACGTCTCACGCTGGCCCCTGTGTCGAGACCTATTTCAAACTGCGGCTGTTTAGAGAAATCTATTTCAGGCTTGATTTGAATTGGCCCGTCTTAGGACCTTAGGCTGATCCAACAGCCGAAGAATTCTGCTCAAAAGATTCTACTTTTGCTGATATAAAAATAAAAGGAATATCTGGCATGTTCCCCTCTAGCGCCCCTTTCATCTGTGTTTATTTAGTACTTAAGGGTCCGTGGCAACTTCATTCCGTTAATACACTGGTTCTTTAACCACTTGAGCTTGATCAAGAAGCTACTACCAATTATCTTTCCTGTGTGAGGTGCAATGTGGCATCTGAAAGGCAAAGCTGCACATGAAGAGCTATGATCTAGGTGTAAACTATGGAAGGGTAGATGGGTAGGTGGGTGAGGGTCAGCCAGATAGGCAGCTTTGTCTGCTGAGGGGTTGACCTTGGCTGTGGTCATAAGAATTCCCAGCAATGAGGTCCCTGGGTCTGGAGATCACAGCAGGAGAGGATGGCGGGAGAGGGAGGATTTGAGCTCTACTTGAAAGATGGGTCTTAGGAAGGGGAGGGAGAGGGAGAAGAGCACATTCCAGACCCAGGAGCAGCCTGGACAAATTTGTGGCCACCGTATGGGGCGGGGGCAGGTGGTGGATACAGGAGACCAGACCCGTCGCCAAGTACTGGGAACAGGTGGCGGGAAGTGGTGTGAAACTGAGGCTATCTCTGTGGGTGACACCCAGATTATGAGACGCTGCAAAATCCAGGAAAAGGAGGTGCTTGCTCTGTTCTGGATGGCAATGAGCGCCCCGGAACACGCCGAGTGGGCAGGCGGCCGCGACTCGGCAGAGCCGTCACGCTGCAAACGTGAGTGAAGCATCACTCCTGAGTGAGGGCTATATAGCGCAGGCGTGGTTTTCACTTTGAAGTAAGGTGCCCTTACTTTTACAAACCTTATTTTTATTAGGCACAGTCGAATCAACCTCTTCATCCCCAAGTAAGGGAAGGGCACCTCTTAGCCATCCACAGGGTAAACCCATTTTTAACAAATAGGTTTTATACCTTGTCCTAGATGCAGGGGCGTCTGAGCCCCAGCAGACCAGAGGAGAGATTAGTGTCTCCGGTTTGCAGATGAAGAGATGAGACCTAGAGAGCTGCTGGAGGTCGCCAAGTCAGCCCCCGTGCAGCCAGAATGCAAACCTCCAACTTCTAGTCCCGCAGCCGGTCGCTTTGGTTCAACCCAGGCTGTGCCCCCTGCGTCAGTAGATTAAGAAAAGCAAACATTGGCTTACTAAAAATACATGGAGTGACCCTGATGCGCAGGTTTCCAGGAAGTCGATCTAACAAGCTGATCCAAGTCCTCCCCACCCTTTCCTTGATTCCCTGTGGTTGCCGTGGGGCGTGGGCTCCTAGGACGAACGGCTACTTCACAGACCAGACCGGGCGTCAGAAGGAGAGAAACCTGGGTTTCTCCACACGCTCCTATGAGACGGATGCTTTGGGCAATGACAAAAGGCCCTCTAACTGTTCAGGACGTAGCGAGGACTCATGGAGGGCTTGATAGGATGACAGCCTTTGGGGGGCCTTCTGGAAGGTTCTCCTCCTCAGATCACTCCTCCGCTGCCCGGGGAAGTGGGGAGCTCACCTAGGGAGCCAGGGAAGACAGCACACGCACCAGACAGGTGCCCCAGGGGACACAGGCGTGGGGTGCGTGGGCAGCTTGGGTGGCCGCTGAGGAACAGCTAGTCAGCTCAGACGAGACAAGGACCCACTTCTGCACAACTTTGATAACGGGTGTGGGAGGTCCTGGTTTTCGGTGTTCAGACTGTTTTGCGCTGTGAACCTGCACCAGTACTGTTGTCCACTATTGCGCACACATCTAAAGTGACTGCTAAAGATTTTCCACCGTAAGTTTCATTAGTTGTACCAGATGCAGTGCCCAGCCCACTCGGGGACTGGATATGCGCTTCATATATATTTTTGGCAAAACCGTGAAGCTGCAAGTTGAGCTTATTCAAGTCATTGAAAACTATTAAACTAATCAGCTCAAATAAATTGATTTTTTTGGTCGGAAAAGGTCCAACTCCATTTTCAGTTCAAATTTGCCCATGAAAACCATCACACTTCTAGATCCTAATTATGAGATGAGTAGATGGATGGGTGGACAGACGGACAGGTAGAAGAGGCGCCAGGCCTTGCCAGCATGCCTGCCAGAATGAAACGTAGAACCGCCTGCTTCAGCGCTTCTTGCTTGTTCGTGCGGGACTCTCCCTCAGTAAGTGTCATAGTGCCCTTCGCCTACTGCGGGTGTCCTCGCGTACCCTTCACCCAGACGGACGTCTTGTAAGCGTTTTGCTTTACGTTTTTCTGAATCATTTGAGAATTAGTTGCGAGCATACCATTAAATATAAGGGGATCCCAAAAAAACAATTTATTTGTAAAAAATGGCACACTTCTTCTTCCATGTTTAAACTTCAGTCACCTTCAAAGTGCTCTCCATTTGAGGCAATATGGAGATGTTTTTTCCACTGCTCAAAACAGGTTTTGAACTTCATCGATTTTGATGCCTTTTAGTGCTTCTGCTGTTTTTTTTGTTTGTTTCACTTCTTCAAGTTGGCAAAAGATTTCCCTTTGAGGATGTTTTTCTTCAGGGGAAATAAAAAATATGTCACTTGGGGCAAGATCTGGTGAATAGGGAGAGTGGGGCACAGAGATCATGCTGTTTTTGGTCAAAAGCTGCTGAACACAACACAGTGTACGCAGGTGCACTTGTAAATCACCCGCCATGAAATGGGCAAACTCATTGAAAGAGTCTTCAAAAAAGTTCACTGAAGCCAAACACAGCCTCTCACAACACCACCAGCTGGTACACCAATACAGATGGGTTCCTAGAACACTCACCCCATGGGGGAGGCCTGTACTACAAGGGGCCCACCCTCCAGGAGATAATTCCCCAGTTTTTTGGGGTCCCCCCTCATAGCTCAGGGGTACCTTCTAATAACAGGGACATTATCTTATGTAACCACAATCCAGTTATCAGTCTCAGGAAATTTAACGTTGATATAATACTGTTATCTAATAGAGAGTCCATATTGAAATTTCCCCAGTTGTGGCAATAATGTCCTTTAGAGTTTTTTCTTAACTGGGGGGTGGGGGTCCACAAAGTGCATTTGATTGCCATGTCTCTTTATTCTCCTTTATTCTAAAATGGCTCCTGTGTGCCTTCCCCGACCACCCCCCCCCCCCCCGCCGCCATGACGCTGACATTTTTTGGAAAGTCCGGGCTGTCTCGCCTGCTGTTTTGCAGACTTCTCTTTGGTGTGGGTTTGTGTGGTTGTTTCCACACAACCAGATTTGGGCGGGCCTCAGAACACGGAGTTCACGATGCTGTGTTCTCACCCCAGGAGCCACTGACAGCTGGTTGTCCCTGGGGCCGTGCAGGCCTCACTGTCCTTGCCTGGCACCTTCAGGTGTTCGCCCCCGGACAGTGCCTCTGCGCCGTAAGATGAGTGAGATGGGTAGGAAGCGCTCCTCTCTCCAGAAGACAGGAGGGCGACTGAGGAAGAACCGGCCACCGGAATGTTCGCAGGCAGACCAGCTGCAGGTCAGACACAGCACGGGGTCGGGAGAGTTGAGTGTGAGGATCTGGACATTGATTCTCTTAAAACTACCCATTGGCTCTATGGAAAGTGGTCCCTGTGGTCACCTGTCTCAGTTGGAAGACACTGATCTGTGCCACCGAGCACACAGAAGCACTGTGCGTGGGCTGCGGAGTCAGTTGATGCCTGTGGGGGTCGTTTTCCGGCATTTCTAGGGACTCGGAAGACACAGCGCACATTCCCACAGCAGAGCTGCTCCTTCTGCCCGAGGCACACAGACCGCCTGCCGGGCGCCAGGCCCTGTCCTCTGGGCCAGCCAGACGAACGAGGGACCAGTGTCTGCATCCCTGGTACAGGGTCTTCGCACCGCCGCCCTCCCTGTAGGCATCCCTGAAGAACTGTCATGGACCTGACAACCGTAGGGACAAACTTCAGGCACTGTTTGTTAAATGCCCTCGGGCACCGAGCTGAACACTTTTCTGCCGTGGAGGCGAAGGTGTGGCCATCCTCATTTCAAAGGGGAAGTTGGGGCTCCGTGTGGCGAAGCAGCTGAGCCAGACGCTGGACCCAGGGCAACCTGAGCCCAGCACCTGCTCTTGTGACCATGTCACACGATCGCTTCCTGCCAGCCCAGGACATTGCCACGTAACTCTTCTGGCCACGACAGAAAGTCAGTGAGAAGAAAAACCAGGCGTTGGGGCTTTGTAAAGGCGGTGACTGTGGAATGATACCGAGAGCTGAGTGATTACCTGAAGAGTTGGAGGTCCCAACCAATGTAGTCCTGGAGGGTAGAGAGTCCCTCCTCATGCCTGACCACAAGGTCCATCAATCAGGCCTCTTCTTGCCGGTCCCTCGGGCCCTTTTCCCCCCAACTCAGCCGCACCCCTGGGAAGGGCCGTGAGAATCCTGGGCCTCTCAGCCCACGGACGGGGCTTCGTGGGAGTAAGAAGCCGAGGTTCCTTTGCCTCCAGCTTCCCTGGGGGTTCCCTCAAAAACCACCTGCCTCTGACAACACCACAAGGATTGTCTTCCCAGGCGGCTTTCTGTGCACATAATTTTAGGGGGGAGCTTTCCCGCCCTTGCCCGTGAAGGTCATTCTGAGGGCAGCGGCAGAGCTCACGGTGCGCCCTCGTTAGCCGGGGGGGGGGGGGGGGGGGCGGCGCTTGCTGCTGACCGCCTGTGCTTTCACTCACACCAGGTGTGTGGGGATGAGCTGGCAAATGGGCACCCCGTGGGGTGTTTTTCTGACTTAAAAGCAGGAGAAAGGACAATTCCCCCCAGGGGAGCCGTGCTCCATTACTGCGAAATTATTAACACGGCTGTAATACAAGTACGGACCACAGCGGTGGAAATCAGAGCAAGACAATTGGAGTCTGAGTGAGTGAGTGGACACAGTCTGTCTCTGCCTGGGTGGGGGTATTGTTGCTGTTTGTGTCCGTGCAGCAGTTTCCATCATCCTCAGGACAAGTTTTCTCCGTTCGGCGGTAGGATACGAAACCCTCGGGATGCAGCATAATGAACAAGTGTGTGCAGTGCTGGTCCGAGTGGGTGGGGACGGGGAAGAAAACGACAGTTTGGCAGGTAGAGTGGCTTTCAAAAGAACACCCAGAGCCCCTCTTTCCGATTCTGAAATGGTTTGCGTTCTGGTTGGTCTTTTCCTTCTGCTGTGAGAGGATCCAGAAATGCTATTTTAAAACAACTAAACACTGGTGTTTTTACAACGCAAATACTTTTCAAATAAACCCATGTCATTATGCCTTATTGTCAGCAAACCACTCGGTCAGGGAGAGGACGCACTGGTAGCTCTGGCCGTGGCCACGGCGGCTTCGTAAGCTGCCCCTGCTGGTGATGATTCTTAGGACACAGATGCCGTGGGCCCCCCTTGAAGCTGACCCGAGAGGAGCGTGGGGCCGGGACCGCCCTCCTCACACAGGTGCACCGTCGGGCACAATCGGGAAGCAGGGATGGTCGTTACATGATGTGCGATGCGGCGCCTTCCAGAGCTTAGTGGTTTAACGGGCTTTTGCTTTTTCTTTAAGTAGTTCAAACAAATGGTAAAATGAACACTTTTAAATAGTAGCAGACCACAGGACTTGTAGAATTGTTCGGGGAACTGGAACATTCTCATGGACTAGCATTACACATGTCAGGGGTCAGTGAGGGCCCAGTGAGAAGGACGGTGGACAGCGTCCAGGACAAGCTGCAGGGCCCTCGCGGCCCCTTCGGCCCCAGTGGCAGTGGGCGAATCCAGCCTCGGCGTCATGAGCTGCTGGGACCGCCACACACTTGAAGCAGTGAAAACAGAAATGGATGAAACAGATTTTAAGAAAGTGGCAAGTTTATGGGTTTGGCTTCTGGATGCCGGAGACTGAGGGATCGTGGCATGGTGGCACCCGGGTGTCCTCTCAGGAGGAAGCTGCCAGCTGAGGGGCGAGGATGTCCCCCACTAGAACCTGGGTGTTTCAAGGCTCACGTACAGGAAGGACCCTCTCGGCACGGCTTTTCTCCGCTCCTAAAGAGGGCGAAGGGAGATGACTCGAAGGGTTGAGAGACGCTTGGTGGTGATCACTTTGGACGTAACTGAGACATTGAGCCAAGAGGTAAACCGAAAAGGTTGAGAACTCCTAGAGCCTACAATACACGCTGCGGGGTTCCACAGGGCCCCCAGTGGCAGTGGCTGAGTGGCGTGCTGCTGGGGTATCAGCTGAGGCAGCCCCCTCCAAGAGAGAGAAGTGACCCAGGTAGCAAGCCTTAGACCATCTGCGCCTTAGGGTTTCAGCCCTGGGAAGGGCCCCGGAGAGGGTCCAGTTGACCTCCTCAGGCTTAAGGGCCTAGTCCAAGGTCACGAGGCTGGGCAGGGACTGACCCAGACTGGAATCCCAGGCGCTGTCCTTTCCAGCGCTGCAGCGAGAGTCGTTTGGTGCCAGCGTGCGTTTGAGGAGCTTCCGGAGACGGGGCCTGTCTGTCTGAATCTGCCGCCACCCTTGGCTGCCGGTTTTCCGGTTTTCCCTGGGAAGACGCCAGGTCTGCCTGGGACTGATCCGCACGAGCCAGGACACGGGACAGAGGCCCCTGAAGGCCACGCGTCCCCTTTTGTGGAAACAATGTACTGAATCCCGGGGCCCGTGGCAGCCTCGTGTTAGCATTCCCACTGAATTCTCAACGGTGCGTGCATCTCCCGCTTCCTGTTCTGAGTCGGGGGGTGAACACCTGCAGAGGGGAGCAGCGCACCCGCCCGGGGCTCCAGAGGGCATTCCTCGCGCCCCGAGGCTCGAAAGCTGCAGGGTAGTCAGATTTTTACTTAAAAACAAATAGTATCGTGGAGCACTCCAACCACTTTGAGCTTTGAAACCAAATCATCTTGAGTCCAGGTTTACGGGCCAGGTGGCCCCCGGCAAACACCGATCTTCGCAGAGCCTCCGTTCCCAGATCTCTGAAGCGGAGATGCTGCGTGATCCCCACTTGAGCCTTGTAGGGACGTGCTGGGTTTAAAGTTAACACTGTGTGAAAGTCGGCAGCCACCCGCCATTGGATTGGTAACATTTTTTAGTGCCTCAGGGAGCTGTTATGTAAACTATGGAATACTGAAATGTTCTGATGTGAGACATTATAAAAGTAAGACTCTGCTATGTAGTTCTTATACTCTTTCAACAGTAGTGAAAGGAAATCCTGTCTGTGCCTTACTGAACAGTAGAAATAAGCTGGTCTAAGGAATGACATTCGTTGGGAATTTTCTTGAGAGGTTGCATCAGTCTGAGGCTGAGCTTTCTGTATAAACGTGTGTGTGTGCATAGATACATATATGTATGACTACATAGATACAGATAGAGAAAGAGAGAGAACTTCTATTTTTCATATACTTGGTCTACAGAGCAATTTGTACTCGACCTGGGGAACAGGTAAGCAAAGAATACTAGACCACCTGTCCCCCCAAACCCCACTTGCCACCTCTCTGTGGGCAGCCTTGAGGAAAGAGGCTCTCCCTGTGGACAGCTGCCCAGCACCTCAGCAGCCCCAGGCACAGCACACCCGGGGGGCCAGCCCCCACTCCCAGTGCTGGGCACTACCAGGCGTGAAGGCACCCAGAGGCTGGCTCCGGATACCCCTCTCACAGTGCAGCCTTGCCTTAGGCAGCCGCTCACCCCTGTGGACCACATTAACCCTTGCCCTTGTAACACGCAGGAGCTGAGCGCTTTACAGCAAAGGATGGAGGCAGGCCCTCCCCAGAGCAAGAAACTCCTGTGGCCCCTGGGTCCCTGAGGCTGGCTCTGGCCTGGCAGATGGCTCCTCTAGAGAGAGCCACTGGGGACAAGGGTCCGGTCTCCTCTTTCCAAGGAGTCTCAGAGAGACCTTCCTCTGTCTCCAGAGTGCACTTCCCTCTGGTCAGGGGTCATCTCCTCGACTCCTCTCTCCTAGACGGCCTTGTGCTGCCTCCCTCTGGGCCCACAGCTTGAAGACAGGCTGCAGGCCAGCTTAGCCCCCAGCCTGGTTGGGGCGAGGAGGGGCACAACTCTCTTCAAGTCGGAAATGACCCCTTGATGACCATGTAGTTAACCTGGGCTGCGCTTGAGGGAAATCAAACGTTTAGGGGACTCTCCAGTGAAGGTCAGGCTCACCAAGATAGCGTCTGGAATCACACACCTCTCAGTTCGAAGTTACGGGGAGTCCTCGGAGGCCTCACCATAATTCCCATAAAAACTCAGTCAGCTTTACAAAACAGTCAATATCCCAGTCACCTCCCTTTGTTCCCGAGGTGATGTATTTTTCCCCCCATAATCAAGTGAGGCGGAGTCTCTGCAGCGAATGGCTTGGTCCAAGAGTCGTGCCCCAGTACAAGGTTTCATTTGTTTAAATAAGACTGTTTATCCAAAGGGCACATCAAAGTGAGAGTTCTTTCAATAGAATAATGCCAAAACATTTGGTTGCGAACTGAAAGATAACTTCAATGCATTTGGGTGTTTTGGGTTTTCAAAAACTTGAACTTGTAGATGGAAGCGCTTTGCCAGCCGAGGTCTCTCTCCTCCCACCCAGCTGGTCTGGGAGGTGGGCAAAGCTTCACAAACCAACGACGGTCCTCTCCTGTGGTTGGCAAGGGTTTTACTATCAAAGTTAATGCTAATGAGGGCCATTTGTGCAGCCGACATTCTGCCAAGCTCTTTATAGGATGAAGAACAAAGTGATACAACATTAAGTCTTAATTTAGGGAACAAATCCAAACCCAAACGCCTCTCTTCCCCTGAGCTCGGTGAATTCCTGGGGGATGGAGGCAGCTTTGGGCTTCTTGGTTCATCCCAGGGAGCCGACCCACCTGGGCCAGGTTCAAAGCCTCTGCACAGTTTTTGAGGCCAGGCTCAGTGAGGTGCTTGGCTCCCACTGTCCCCCAATGGCCTGGCGTTGATAAAGTGAGACCTCTCCATGCAAGAGCGCGGTCCGCACCAAAAGGCCCGGAATACGGAATTTATTTGGAAGGAACAGGGCTACTTGCTCTGTGGTTTGGAGAGTGTAAGTTTGCACTTTTCTGGTTTCCAAAAATTATATCCAGGTAAAACGTTCAGCATAAATATTTATATTTGTTTGTTTGGGTTTTTTTTTTTTTTGCTGTATTTTTCAATAAGAAGAAAGGGGAGGAAGGGAACCTTTCAGCTCAATAAGAAGCGCTTATGGCCTGAACTTGGGGCTTAAATAAATATGTCCATGTTAACAACGAGGTCTGAGGGAGGTTTCCCCATCAGAAGGGGAAGTTCTCATTAACTACACCCTTCAGTTTAACACATCAAACACCGACTGACCGCTTCCCAGGTGCCAGGAAGCCTTTTCGTTTAAGGTTAATGATTTGTTCACCACATCACCCCAAAAAGGTCAGGTGGCTGGTCCATGTACACCGCATCACCCCAAAAAGGCCAGGTGGAATTTAAAATAAGAAAAAGGGACTAAACATTCTCATAATGAAGTACAAGTATGTCCGAAACATTGCGGAGGACTGCTTATACTAAAAATGGGTTCACCATTTATCTGAAATTCAAGTTTAACGGAGTGCTCCGTGTTGCACCTGGCACTCAATGCCAGAGGACGGAGCTGTGCAGTCACAGCGTCTTAAAAAGGAGGGAGCATGTTTTTCAGGGACTTCGAAAGTATATAGTAATAAATAAGAACATTATAAAGGCTGATTCGAATCATTATCATCCCCCTAGTCACACTGACTTACATAATTTATCATGTGCTATAAGGTAATGAGTCCGTAAACCAGCGTAAGTTGAACATTTGTAACTCACATGTGTTCCCATGCATTTAGGTTAAAATTTCAGTAATGTTTCATCCTCATTTATGATTAATCTTTGGTTGATTCTTCATCGATTTTAGCTTCCTATGTTCCCAGGTTTTTAAGTTAATGATCTATTCGGGAATTCTTAAACCAGGGGCCCCATTGTGCAAGCCCTTTTGTAAAACAAAGAGGCTTTTTTTTTTTTCAGAATTTGAAGACTTTTCTTGTATTTTGATTAATCACCTCTACTATCTCAGTTTTAGAAGTTCGAGCATGGGTTTGTCAAATCAAGCACACCTAATTTCCTGTTTTATAGCTTATTACTGAAAAAAAAACATGAACAGCATAAGCAGCTCATTTTTCAAAGTAAGTAGTTCATTTCTTTAAATCAGAGGGATTTAAAGTTTTGTTTTAAGAAAAAAAACTTCCTGAGGAAGTCCAGTCAGAGCGTGCTCAGGGGAAATAACAAATTCAGAGTGCTCTCGCGATCTCCAGCCGACCCCGCAGTGGGGACAGGTGATCCCCAGGGGCGGGGCCCGTTCTGCACACTCAGGGTGGGGTGGGCTGCCAGCTGACGCTTTGAAGCCCCAGGAAGCTGGTCTGGCAGGGAAGGTCGGCTTGGAGAAGATTATTCCGCTCAGCTCTCAGGTGGAGAGTGACTGGGCCATCCTTTAGGGCCTCCAGGGTGAGGGGCGCTGTTTATTTTGGAGCCTTCTGGTTCCCCACGGTGGGGGGTGGGGGGTTCACGACAGAAGTCCAAGGACTTGTTCTTTCCCCTCACTAGTTAATGCGAACTAGTTCATTCAAAACTTCCTGTGGGCCTCCAGGACCCAGACCCTGTTTAAGCCCTCGGGACCCACTGGTGAGCAAGCCGAGCCGCCTGCTCCCTGCCTCCTTGAGGTCACATTCGATCAGAGCAGACAGGCAATAAATCACGAACACAAGAAATGAGTCACAGGTACCCAGTGTCGGAAGGAAGGAAGGGTCAGGAGGGCGGCGGGGTCTGGATGTGGGCCTGGGGAGGAGCTGCGTTCAAAATGCGGGAGGTCAGGGTGGGACTCGGTGGTGGGGACGTTTGAGCAAGACTTGGAGGGGACATGGGAAGTCAGCCACTGGGTGCTCTGAGGAACAGGGTCTCAGGCAGGAAGAAGACAGCCCAAGTCCCTGCCTGTGTCTGACCTATGGTTCTCAGCCCATGACGTTTTGCCCCAGGGGACATTTGGCAATATCCAGAGGTACTTTAGTTTATCACTACCGAGGGACTGGGAATACTACTGGCATCTCTTGGCTAGAGGCCAAAGATGCAGCCAATCATCCTGAAAAGCACAGGACAGCCCCCCACAGCAAAGAATGGAGGGCCCAGCCTAAAACCCAAGGTCGAGAGTCCCTGCGTTGGAAGAACAGTGAGGAGAAGACAAGGTCAACGGTAGCAGAGGCTGGGGGATGGGCCGTGGCCAGGTCAGGTAGGGCCTTAAACCCTTGTGGATTTTGGCTTTGCCCCCAAGAAAAATGGGGAACCCCTGGAGGGTCTGGGCCAGAGGAGGGGTATGACCAGTTGTGAGCACCACACTGGCTGCAGGTGGAAATCAGGCCGAAGAAGGGAAGGCCAGGATGAGGGAGCTACCCAGGCAGGAGGGGGCGGGGCTTGGACAGGGGGGAAGCAACTGCAAACTGTAGACACCGGTACCGAGGTGCTCTGGAGAGTCACGGGATCCCCACTCTGCTCGTTGCTACAGATCACAAATCTTCCATGGGTTATCTGTATCTAGATAGATGGATGGGAGTGGTTCAATCACGTTAGCTGGATTTTGTCTTATGCAGTAGGGTACCTGAGGTCTTTTTTAGCAATCGGTTCACGACTAAACAATTTGATGTGGGTTAGGTGCAGCGTAGTACTTCTCTGCTTGAACGTGGTCTCGGCCACAAACATTGACTCTTGCTGACAACTCTTTTGTGGCACATTTCTCCAAGCCACGCGTAATGCTGAACGGACTAAATGACCTGAAAATGGGATGAGGGGAGCATAAAACGTCCAGAACCATTATAATAAACAGGCCTTGGAGTTGCTTCCCTCTTTGTGAGAAATGTATTAAACTGTTCAAACGGTGCCTCTTCTCTTGATCAGCCAAAGCGAGGGCTGAAACGCCGCAGAAAACCCCAAGAGGTAGCTAATTCCTGCCTTTCCCCAGAGGTCTCAAGCATCACAGCAGGGACCTCGTCATTCCTCCCAGTGATGTCTCTAAAGTGCACACCGTGTCCTGTTTGCAACCCAAGACAGGGGAGGTGTGTGGCAGCCTGCAGCAGAGGCCCACGGACCCCGCCCCCGGGTCAACCGCATCTCGTTCCGCCTAGTGCTATGAAACCTTCTAATGATCAACTCACACATTACCATAATTTTTAATCTCATGCTGTTCCAAGGAGGTGGTAAATCAGCGTCTTTGTTACTGAAAAGTAGGCTGTTTTTCAGCCTCTTAATGCTTTTTAAGGAAGTTTTAAAATACAGTTGCACTCATGAGCTTCTCATTTGTTCTATCAAAATGATTCTGGTCCCTCGGACCCGTGCAGAGCTGTTAAATTGGGGGCGGATTTCAGGGACGAGCACTCGGCAGCAGTGTAGGATGACTCCCCATCCATGGTGACCCTTTAGTCAGGATCCCCACAGCACAGCCCACTCGGGTCGCTGTGTCCGAATTCCTCCAGGGCTCACTGGCCTCCCCCCGCACCTACCCACCAAGGGTCACACCCTGCTCCAGCGAGCATCCCCGCTCAGCCGCACGGTTCGTGACCCTCCGCTCTGTTTTCAGACGCGAAAACTGGCTGTGCAGGGTTGGCCAGCTCGCAGCCACCTCAGTGCAGTCTTGTGAAAAGTGACATGTTATGCAAATGAAAACCACGCCCCTACGGATTTGTTCTCTGCCAGGAAGTGTGTCCCCCACCATGTCAGTCCCCCCTTTCGACGGGATCATTTTCCTTCCTGGGAGTCTCAGAGGGTGCACGTTAGCCTCTGCTCCCAGGGGGTGACAGTGGCCACTTAGCTGGACAGGTTGCCCATTTTGCTCTGGGTCCAGCCATGGTTGACTCTGGGAGGCCCTTTGATCTAGAAGATGGCTTGAAATGACCATTGTTGTTGTCTCACATTTTCTGTTTTCTGTTTTCTCGTCAAACAGCAAATATGCCAGAGGATTACCCTGATCAATTTGATGACGTCATGGATTTTATCCAAGCCACCATTAAAAGACTGAAAAGGACCCCGGACAAACAGATGGCTGTCCTTCCTAGAAGAGAGCGAAACCGGCAGGCCTCGGCCACTGGCCTGGACAACCCCAGGGGGAAAGGCCGGCGGGGCCAGAGGGGCAGGAACCGGGGCTGCGTCCTAACCGCCGTCCACCTGAATGTCACCGACTTGGGTCTGGGCTACGAAACCAAGGAGGAACTGATCTTCCGCTATTGCAGCGGCTCCTGTGAGGCTGCCGAGACAACGTATGACAAAATACTGAAAAACTTATCCAAAAATAGAAGGCTGGTGAGTGACAAAGTGGGGCAGGCCTGCTGCAGACCCGTCGCCTTCGATGACGACCTGTCCTTTTTAGATGATAACCTGGTTTACCATATTCTAAGAAAGCATTCCGCTAAAAGGTGTGGATGTATCTGACCCCTGCTCCAGAGACTGCGGCGTATTGCATTCCTGCTACAGTGCAAAGAAGGGGACCAAGGTTCCCAGGAAATGTCCGCCCAGATGGAAGATGAGGACCAAGGTGGAGGAGGAGGAGGAGGAGGAAGGCAGCCACTGGGGGAGCCTGGCACAGAGAGACCCAGCTGCAGAAAACTGGACAGGAGAGGGAGAAAACAGCCGTCTGGACTCACCCGGACGGCAGCTGATGCCACCGGAAGCTCAGGGCTGGTGTCCCTGGTTGGGTGTTACCGTGGTTCCACCTGATACAGTCCACCATCCACCGTCACCGGTCTCGGGCACAGTCGCGGATGCACTTGAAACCAAACCAGTGTGTCTCCTGTGGTTTGTTTTCACACGTCTGGAGACACCGGGGAAATGTAACCCTGGTGGCGTTCCTTGTCGTTACATTTTACTGCTGAAAGCGAGAAAGGGTTATTTTTCTGTCACTCAGTGGAGACATGCCCCGGAAAGAAGGGGAGAAAAAAAAAAGCAAAGACACAAGACACAGTAACCTTGGAATCTGAAAGCGAAGGCCTGAGGTTTACTACAACCAGCGTGTTGGGAACGGCTGGTGATTCACTTTGAACTTGGTGTGTGGGGTGGGAAGAAGTTGGCTAGGAACCAAAAAGGCTGTCCTCGTGGCTAAAAACCAACCTGAAGGTATTTCATTTCTGGCCCTGGAAACGGGAGACCAGTTGCGGTTTTCGGCAGCGTTCTTGCAGGAGAGCGAATGGGGAAGCCCCCCCTCCCCGGGGCAAGGAGGCCCGCCGGCCCGTCGGTTTACAGAGAGACAGATATTACATACACCCCAGCTCCATTTATGCGTGGTCACCAGTGACCAGAGAAGCTACTCGATGCAATGCATCCTTTTCAGATACAGAAATATAGAGAAGATATTTATTGAGATTTAAGTTATTGTTATTTATTGCCGTTCACTAATGAGTTTCTCTTTCTTCCCTTATTTATTAAAGTTTCTTTTCAAAGGTGCCAAAGTATATGTGCTCGCAAAATGCAAAGAAGGGTGACAAAGGAAATTTTAATTGGGAACAAGGGTCCATGCTTTTCAAAGTATTAAAACATTTTTCGCTAGGCAAAAATCACTTACTTTACCTTTTTAAGAAAAGCCCTCATGAATTTCCCCAGATTTCAGCATCTTCCCGATTTTTCATTTTTTACAAAAGCAATGTGTCGAAGGGCCGTGTCTGAGGTGTCCTTTCCGGGAGCCATGCACAGAGACCATTGTCACTCGATTTTATTTCTTCGCTGCTCCAGCTCTGAACAGAAACGCCATACGCTCCATGTTCTGTTGTATTTAAGCTCTTACCCCGACCACATGTACCTGTGATATGCATAACTGTACACACGAAAGGTTCAATTCCTTGTAGTAGGTAGCTCTGCACCCCGTGTCGACCTAAAAGCGGAAGTCCTGTCAGGTGGCCGGGTTCCACCCTGACTGGGGACTCTTCCTCCATCCTCCCCACTGCTCCCGAGACACGTGCCAGTGCCAGGTGCAGCCAAGGAGCATGCTGCCGCTGGAACTGAGCTCTGCTGGTGGCCATGAAAGAGCCCTGGGGCTGTCCTCTCGGGGCCACCGCTGCCATCCCTGTACACCTGATCCCTCCCCTGGAAGGAGGTGGCCTGGAAGGGTGGGAGAGGGAGACATGTCTGGCCTGATCACTCTCCAAGCCTGGGGCCAGCTTTATGATGAATGTCTTTCCGGGGGAGAGAATCCCTCCCACGCACCCCGGGCCACGGGTATGCTGGGCCACCGACCCCTGCACAGTGCATCGGGCCCTACAATGGAGCCCGATGCGCCTCCGCGGTCACTCGTCCCAACATATGACAGGCTTAGCCATCAAAAGGGCTTACTGGCCTCCCTCAAATCAGCGTGGAAATTGGACTAAGTAACAGAGAGGCAGCAGTTACCAGGCATCTCCTCCCTCCAGCCCCAAAACACCCCAGTTCTCTCTCACCCTTCCCCTCTCTGCCCTTCCTGCTCCCCTTGCCGGGCTTGGAATCGGAGGAAAAGGGCCTCCCCTCCCCCTCTCCTGGGGCCGGAAGTGAGGGGAACCCCGCTGAGGAGCAGCCCACTCAGCACAGTGGTCCTGTGGGCAGCACAATCTGACGGCGCCCCAGGATCATCTGTCTGATTCAGAGACTCCCGGCAGGTGTGTGTGGTGGCTGGTGTCCCCAGGTGACAACTCCGTCAGCCCCCAGCTCCCAATAGAGAGTCCCTGCGCAGAGGGGTCGTCAGGTTCCGTGGGTGCTGACAACTCGTTCCCAGCATCACCGCGCCACAGGCAGGTCTTAACCGAGACAAATCGCTCCGCCGAATCCACAAAAGGGTAAAGTCTGTGATTTTTCTTTATCGTTGCAATTGCCACCTGAGGCAGGAAGGAGTGCCCTTCTTTGGAAGTTCTGACTTCTCTGATCTGTCTTGGTCGTTTGTGTTATTCAACCAAAGTTCTCTACAGACTTTATTTTTGTACAATATCATTTTGTAACTTTTTACAAATAAAAACTCATTTCTATTGCTCTCTGTACTTCTGTACTTCCTCACATGTCCAGGGACTACCACTGGGCCAGGCAGCCAGGCAAGAGCATCCAGGATGGCTAGAAGGCCAGCCCCACCACCTCGCCACCACAGCCTGCTGGTTGGTCAATGGCCTTGTCTATCAACTCTCCACAACCAATCACTACCCAAGGAGGAAAAACCTTCCTTCGTTCAAAACAAATACTTAAGGGTGCCTACACTGTTCAAGGCACCAGCCATCCAAAAGTGGAGTTGATATTTCATCTGAGTGGAGGAGGAACTATACAAAAAAGTAAAAATATGTAGCGATCTAGGTGATAGTAAGTGCTGTAAAGAACCCAAAGAGGGCCCTGGCTGGTGTGGCTCAGCAGATTGAGCACCAGCCTGCCAACTAAAAGGTTGCCTGTTTGATTCCCCGTCAGGGCACAGGCCTGGGTTGCAGGCCAGGTCCCCGGGGGGGGGGGGGGGGGGGGGGCGTGCGTGTGAGAGACAACCAATCCATGTCTCTGTCACACACTGATGTTTCTCTCCCTCTCTTTCTCGCTCCCTTCCCCTAAGTTTGGAAAACTTTGAGTTAAATAAGATCAAACAACGTTTTTTAAATTAAAAAGAGAAGTGTGGAGCTTCTCAGAGCCTGTGTCAAACTAACCAACAACATGACAGTCTGGCAGGTGGGGGGAGGGGTGTTGTAACATGCAGAATCCCCCAGGTGGGTGGTCCCTGTGAAACCACCCACTGTGCTTCTGTTTTCCTTCTCCTGACACCTGTTGACTGCCCCTGGAAACGAACCTGGGGCCGTGTTCCCTGCTCCTTTAAGCATCGGGATGAAGGAGATGGAGCTAGAGATCAGCGAGAGGCAGAACCCGCCAGGCAGCTCCATGGGAAGGACGCCTCCCACACACGCACCATCCAGGCACCGTGGTTTCTTGCTCAGCATGATTAACCAGTGGTCAGCTTGGGGAATCTCACGTCCCAAAGGAGAATGCAGAACGAATTTCTCCAGAGGAAGGGAGAGTGTGCTGAAAGCTGGGGAATTCTTAGCAATCGGCAAGGGCACTTTTGCCTTGCTTCCTGGGAGCCCCCACCAGGCTCCAACGGCTTTGAACAGCCAGGGCTTTGGCTGGTCCACTGTCCCCGGGGGACTGAGTGCCCCTCGCACTGGTCCCCAGGTGGGGCGTGCTGCCTTCCTCCCTCAGGCTTCTAGCTCTGAATCTTGTCCTTGTAGTTTCAGAGCACTGAGTCTGGAGCCCAGACACAGGGGCTGACAGTCTCACGTGGATCGTGCCAGGAGATCTTCTGGGGCCGGTTTCTTCCAGGGTAGCCAGTGCTGAGTGACGTAAAGGTTTAAAAGAACTTTAAAAAGAATCAACCCAAGGTAAAGGTGGAAAGTCAGAATTTCCGGAGCTAAGTCTCAAAAACAGAAAGGCTCCCCAACACCCTTCGCATGCAGGGGCCTGCTTGAGCCCCTGCTGATTGGCTATTTGACTGAGAACGACAGGGAGTGGGGGAGCCTGAGACCCACGCTGTCCCCCTTGGCTTCTCAGGACAACGGCAGGGAGGGAGCACCAGCGGCCACCACGGGCCGGGACTCCGGCTTCCCTCCATCAGGGACTGAGCCATCGGGGCCCAGAATGTCTTCTCGGGACACCGCTCGGTTGACAGAAGTGTGCCTGCCATCCCACGCAAGAGTTAACTTGAGTTTTGTCTCATGACACAACATCCTGAGTGAAATCAAAACCGAATGCTGCCAAGTCATCCCTGAGAGTAACTAGATAGTGGGGGAAATAAAAGGAAAGCACCACTTACTCACACGTGACAGCGAAGGCACTGCCCCATCCCGCCCGTGGCAGGTGAGGGCGCCGATGACACCAACGGGGTGGAGGCCGTGGGGTGACAGGTGCAGAGGGGGTGCTGGGCGGCCTTGGCGAGCAGCAGGTGGGAAGGGACGCTGAACGGAAAAGGGGCCGGGGCAGCGACGGAGGAGGGCAGCCGGGTGGCCCGGCTCCCCGATAAACACGCACCCCTTCCTCCTGTTGCTCTGTCTCATGCAAAACCGGGGAGATGCGCTATTGGGGACAGACTCGTACCAAAATGATTACTCATTGTTTATCTGAAATTCAGCTGGGCAGCCTGTATTTTAATTTGCTAAATCTGGCAGGAGAAAGTGACATTTGAGCCCGGCCTTGAGTATGAGCAGGAATCTGTCAGGTGGACGGGGACAAAGGGTGGAGTTGGGATGAGGGACAGACATTCCAGGTGGAAGGAACAGCGCGACCCAAAAAGACAGATGAGCCGTGTGTGTGGTCCAGGAGCCGTGGGCAGGGGGCGGGGGGCGGGGGGCTGGCCCAGGCGCAGCGGGCACTTCACCAGGGGCCACGGGGTTTTTACCAGTCCACACAATGTTTGCATTTTGATATTTTTAAAGTCAGAAAAAAATAAATATAGCAATAATGAATATACAATAGCAAATCCAGCCCGGATTATATTCCTCCTTCTATACCAAAGCAGCCACATAATTTTCAATACATTTTTATAAAGAAAGGACCCAGAAAGGTCATCATGCAGCCCTGGGCACGTGGCGAATAAACTTCCTGTGTCTCTCCCTGCAGTTCCCGTCGATTTTCCCTTTCTCACTCCATCACCAAAGCCAACCTCCTCTAGAAAACAAAACAGAACAAAACCTTCTTCCCACTCTTCAGGACAGTCATCCTGAGGTATTTGCATTTACTTCCTACTCAGGGAAGCAAACTTCAGGGCAGGCCCATTCACATTCCAAGACGCATTCACTTCATCTTGGAGAAAGGACACCATGAGCCAGGTGACCGCAGCGGCTGGCTGCCCAGTCCAGGCGAGGTACCACGGGAGGGGCAGGTCGGACTGCGGGCAGGCCGTGAGAGGAGGGGGGCCAGCAGAGAGTGAACAAGGATGAGGGGTTTTGATGGGCGGACTGGGTTACTCTAATTTGGGAAATCCTTGCAAGGGGGCTATGATGTCGGGGATTTTAACCCTTCCCTGCTCCATACCTGGACCTCATTTGATCAATTCATTATTGAGCACCTTCCTCCTACCAGGGGAGGGTACAAAGATAAAGCCTTAATCTAGGAGGTCCCAGAGAGACGGAAATAGAGAATTAAAATACACATGTGATGAGGCTCTAGCCGGTGGCTCAGTTGGAGCACAGTTGCAATACACCAAGCCACCGGGTTCAATCCCTGGTCAAGGGCACATACAAGAAGCAACCAGTGAGTGCATCCATGGATGGAACAACACATCAATATTTCTCTTTCTCTGCCCCCTTTCTTCTCTACCTAAAACTGATCAATAAGTAAAACACTTAAAATACATGTAATGAGGGCAGTAATAAAAATTGTCTGTGATGGGAGTTTTGAGTGAGGAAAAGACGCCAGCTGAGGCTGGGGGCCAGGGAGAAGCATCAGGATCTGCTTCTGCTCCCCTTCAGACCTCCGCCCCCCCAAACCGCACCCTGGAGCCCCACCTGTCAAGGCTTTGCCTGCACTGTGTCCAGTCCCCCACAAAAGGCCCTTCCCAGGGACATCTGCCTTCCGTGGGGGCTCAGGAGAACAGACAAGGCATCCGTCCAGACCAGCCTTTCCCAAACTGCCTGAGGGACACTAGGCAGTTGAAACACCGAGGAGAGGCAGCACAGGCCGGTCCCTTCTCGGGCAGACAACACACATTGTTAGCCTATTAAACCAAGCCCGGAAAGGGCCCTGCAGGGGAAAAACCTGTTTCGGTTTGTTTAACCCAGAATCTCACATTCTTCTTTGACCCAGGAGCACCTGTTGACACCTCACAGAAGGGTTCTGCTGCACACAACTTGGAAAATGTTATTTTAGACCCAAAGGAATGAATCTCTAATAGAAGAATTGCAGCCACCGGAAGGTAAGTCATTTCTGGGCAGGGCATCTTTCTAGGCCACCATCAGCATGAGGTGCCCTTGGCCTGAAGGACCAGACAAACGGCCACCACGTTTTCCTTGCGTGCAGCAGTGGGGCTGGCCCAGTGAGCAGCCAGACCCAGCCTTGTTCCCACTTTTCCCAGGGCCCAAGCTGGGGTAACAAACACTCCTCCCCATCCTCGTTTTCCAGCCGCCCTGCATGCACCCTAGCCCCTCCTGCTGGCCCTGCTGTGGTATGTGCGATTGCTGGGCGGGAAGATACGCCAAGAAATTCTCATCTTTGCCACACGCACAGAAAAATCCGTCATTGTGGTCGTCATCAGCGCTGTTTCCCCAATGATTACTGATCCCTTCCATCCCCAGCCTCGTGGTTCCCAGGGTTGGCAGAGGCCAGTGACTGGACAAAGGCCACGAGCACTCATGACGTGTTTCTGCCGAGCCTGACATTTAATGGCACGGTGAGACTGGAAAATCTCTTTCTCTTCTCATAGGACAGCCACCTGCAATACGCGAGATGGTGGCTGTCCTCCCCACTTGGAGTGACTGTGATGAACAGGGCCACTCTGCCAACCCACAACGGTCGTGGTACAGTGAGTGACAGGTGACCCTCTGCTGGGGGAGCCACTAGAATCGGGAGACTGTTGGCTACTGCAGCGGACCTCAGCCCATTCTGTGGACACAGGCTTTTATGAGGAGGGGGCACATCACGGGCATGAGGAGGAAGAGCAGTCCGCAGCAGGAGGGAGAATGTGGGGCCATAAAAGCTCAAAGGGATGGAGACCTCGTAGCAAATGAAGTTGAAGAGGCAGCCACGGATCAGATCATGACAAGTCAGGTCAAGTCCTTGGGGCCGTGGTAGGGATTTAAGATTTTATTCTGAGGGTTATCAGGTGGGGTTGGGGGAAAAGGTACAGGGAATAAGCAGCATAGATGGTAGGTACAAAATAGACAGGGGGAGGTCGAGAATAGTATAGGAAATGTAGAAGCCAAAGAACTTATACGTACAACCCATGGACACGAACTAAGGGGGGGGTGAGGCTGGGAGGGGGTGTGCAGGGCAGAGGGGAATAAAGGGGAGAATGGGACAGCTGTAATAGCATAATCAATAAATTTTTTAAAAAAGATTTTATTCTGAATCAGGCAGAAAGCCATCAGAAGGTTTTAAGAAGAGGAGTGACAGGGTCTGACTTGTGACTTGAAAGGACTGTTCTAGATTCATGGTCAAGTACAGCCTGTACAGGGGCAGAAGGAGAAGCAGGGAGATCAGCTAGGCCACCGCCGTCGTGATTCAGATGGAGTGACGGTGGCGACCTGGACCAGAGACAGCCGTGACAGGATGTCCTCGAGGCCTGGGTGTGAGGGGGACAGGGAGCCAGAGGAGTGGCGGGAAGGTCAGAAAGGCACCGAGTCTGAAGCCAGAGCCGTGGCACCCCTGAGTGTCAGAATGGACCGAGAAGGAGAATAACAGAAAAGCCAAACCATCCACCTCTCGTGTCGGGGAGGGTCGGAGCCTCATCCTGGATCTTCTCGCTGGAAAGGGTACCAAGTGGGAAGAGAGACGCCCCTCCTGACACCCTAACTCCGGCCGAGGCAGGAGCTGGTGCAGGGGCGGGGATCCAAGGGAGCCCGCCAGGCCCACGGTCTGGCACGCCCTGAGCAGTGCGCATGCCAGGCTGCTTGGCTCCCAGCCAGGATGAATCTGCGCTGCTCCTGCTGACAATGTTTAGCATGAAATAAAAAGTATGGCTTTCAAATGACACCAGGAGGAGATTCTTGAGCAAATATGGCCAAAGATTCTCTGCAGACTGCCTGTGGAGGCTGGGATTCCATCCGCCTCCAGCCTTCTTTCTCCGCCTGGTCCCGCCCCGCCTGGCCCCGAGGGGCAGGCAGACAATGGCATCATCCTGCTCACAGGCCCCCCCCCCCATCCTTTCGGCCTCACTCTGCCCACAGCTGCCAAAGTCATCTTCCTTGTCCTTCACCCCTACCCCAAATCCTTCTCCACCTCCCCATCCCCGTCAAATCCCTCACACTGCCCATCAGAGCTTCCACAATTGTTCCAAATAAGTCTTTTCTCTAGTTCTGTTTTTGTCTCCCGAATCTTTCTTTTTACCCTAACCACTGCCCTCAGTCACTACAAATGACCTACAGGACCTCAAAATACACACTGAGCTTTTCATACTTTCCACAGTTGGACTCTTGCCCAAGCCTTTCTGTCTGCCAGGAATAATGTCCCTCAACTCTTAAATGCTCCAACTCCTCCCTAGGTGATTGATACCCATCACTCACTCACTGCGGTCCTACCGCCAAACTCCTCCTGTGCAGATCAGACTGCTGGCCCCGGCCCCCTGGCTCACAGGGGCCATGCCTTTCTCATCTTTGAATCCTGAAGAGCCCCAAGTATGTGCCTTCACATGTGGCAGGTGCTCTAAACTCATCTGTATTTGTCAGGACTTCAGGTTACAAGTAACAGAAACCCAACTTAAGTTGCCTTAAACAATGAAAGAGAATTGATTGGCTCACACAACTGAAAAATCCTGGGGCCTGCTGGCTTCAGCAAAGGCTAATCCAGGGGATTGACAGACATCATGAGGAATAGCCAACCACCCCCGCCTCTCCTGCTTTGCTGTCTGCCACTGGGCTGGCCCCATTCTGAGGCTGCCTTCACCTACGAGGTGGCAAAGATGTCCGTCCAGTGGGTGCTCCAGCCTTAGAACCCACTCTCTTAGCTACTCAGTGGAAACAGTGAGTTTCTTATTTGGTAATTCCACCAAGGATCTTACAGGAGATTCTGATTGGCCAACTAGAGCCAGATGCCAATTTCTCAACCAATCACTGTGGCCTAGTAGGGCATGTGCCCACCTCTGATACCAGCAGGTGGACAAACCCCACCAACCCACATGGAGTAAGAACACAGGAAGTCAGATTCTGCAAAGGAGATTGGGTGCTGTGACCTAAAGGGATGAGGGAGGGGTCCTGAACAGGAAAAAAAGACATGTCCATGACAGAGTCATTTTCTGTGATCACATTCTAGCCAAATTACTTGGTACCTCTTCTTCAGGATGATTTTGACAGCCATCTGCTCGAAGATATGAATGTGCCCATCTTGGCTTACTCATCTGGCCATAGCAGCAAGCTGACATGGCATTTCAAACAGAATGGCAGGGAGTAGGGGCCATCAGTTAGGGCAAAACTGGGAGAAATGTGAGGACTGGCCTTCAATTTCTTTTTGGGGGAAAAAAAAAAAAAAAAAAAAACGAGGAAATATTAGCCCTGGCCAGCTAGCTGGCTCATTTGGTTGGAGCCTCTCATCTTGTACACCAAAAAATTGTGGGTTTGATTCCTGGTCGGGGCACATGCCTCGACTGTGGGTTTGATGCCTCGTAGGGCAGCAATTGATCTCTCTCTTTCTCTTTCCCTCTCCCCCTCCCTTTGGGTGAGGATTTAAAAAAAGAAATTTGGTAGGATAGATGAATAAATAAATGAATGGAGGAGTGTTTTGTTTATTTCACTGTGCCATTTAGCAGATTAAAATCCTGTTGTAATGGACTCCATGGGAAAGAAGTTCAATTAATAGAAAACGGCACTGCAGTGGTTTCAATGGAGGCTTACTTAATGCACACAATTGAGCATTTGTGGATACTTGTGTATACCTGATGGGTTTGGGGGCCATGAGAGCAGAGCGGATGTGACCAGGGTCCTCCCAGGAACAGGGCAAAATGCAGAGACAGAATGCAGTGGGGTGGGGGTGCCGAGGTACTGCTCTTGGACGGGGCGCCTTCCCCGAGGCCGTGGCTTCTGCGTGGGCTCTCTTTAGACTGGGTCCCTGCCACCTCTCTCACAACCCCTTCTCTGGAGATTGCTCCTGAGTCTACCGTGAAGTTTTAATTTAAATGTTGATCATGAAAACCCATTCTCATTTTACGCCTTCTAGTTGAAACTTTAGGGATGGTGTTTTTAGACTTCGGCTTCGAGACTGGGAAAAAGTCCTCATATAATGACTGTCCTCAGCTCAGTTGCATAAGTTCCTTAAAGCACTGTTTCTGGATGCATTTTTGTGAAGTCCTGGCTTAGAAAAACAAAGCTCCCAAATGGCTTTAAGAATAAAACCATTCTGAGGTTGGCAATCTGATCAATTTATAAACATTTTCTCCCGTTTGTTTCTTTTAACTTTCCCCATCCAAGTACAGAGACGGGAAACACAATTTGTTTGCGCAGAAGTGCGTAAATGATGCTGGGCCGGGGGAAGCTTCCGGGATGCCGCCCACCTGCTCTTCCCTCCCCGTGAGCAAGCACTGCGCACACAGCAGGCGTGACACATGACACATGGGGCACTCATGACACCAGGAGGCCACCAACAAGACTACCACTGGAACACAGTCCACATCAGCCTGCAAGCCTGCTCCCTTACCCACAGCCCCAGGGTTCTTCTTGCCCTTCTAACGAGCCCCTCGCCCTTTCTGAACCCAAGGAGGGCCTTTTCCGACATTTAGCTCCTCATCATTGTTGCTTCCGGCTCCCTCTGATGTTAGGATAAATAGTGGCCACAGAATGCCTTCTCTTTCTCTGTGTCTTGTAAGAACTACCTCATTTAATCCCGAACAAAGCTGAAGAGAAGCAATCAGAAACTGCATTTTGCAGCCAAAAAACCCAGGCTCAGAAGGCTCCTGTGAAGCAGGTCAAGTCACCAAGTTGCAAGTAGCAGAGCCAGGATCTGAACCCCGGTGAGGCTGACTTCCCAGCACTGACACGCCTTTCTCATCGACACCTTCGACTTCAGGCGGTTTCACGTGACAGGTGGAAGGGTGGGCTGCCTGGTGCGCGAGGAAGAGAAGGAAGCAGCACTTGGCTTTGCTCACAGCTGTGGCTCCCTGGCCAGCGTATTTCTTGCCAGCGTGGAGTTGCCCGAGCATTCATTTGGAAGAAGTGCAGGGCGGCACAGTAGGAAAACCCTCTGCCCAAAAATCAGAAGCTGAGGGACCGTCAGGCATTTGCACTTGTAAGGTGGGTTGACCTTGGGCGGTGATGTAAGTCACCTACATTCTCTGTTCTTGTTTTCTTCTCTGAAAAATGAGGATAGACAGCACTTGCCCTGCCTTGTTCTCTAGGCTTCTATGCGGATCAAGGAAGCGATAGAAATGAAAAGTGCACGATGTTCTACGAATCATGTGTAAATACAAGTTTTTGCATGTATGCATTTCTGCCTCATAAAAGAACATAAGTGGGACATTGAATCCATTCCTTTACTCTGCTCTTGGGTATACCATTCAGATTCTCTTGGACTCCGTTTTCCCACCGGTAAAAGGCGGCCACGGGGCTCACTAACCCTCAGCCTCTCTCTGGCTCTGATGTTCGGAAGGTTGGTGATTTCTTCCCGCCTCCTACCATGCCTCCCCACCAGCCCTTCTCGGCCAAGAACACCGGGAAGTGGGGGTTCCCTCACACACAGCCCTCTGCCCCACAGCCAACAGGAGGCTGGGGATGGAAGGGCAAAGGGTGTTTAACTGCGAAAATGGAAGAGTGAAGTCCAGCGAGGAGTGACACGCTTTATCCCCTCTGCAGCGCTGATCGATGGGTGTCAGGTCCCGTGTGGTGTGCTGGGAGTGAGGCCGGGCTCGGGGAACAGCCCAGAGAGGGAGGCTGACGTTAAACAAACATGTTCCTGAGTGACTGGAATCCATGACGTGTGCTGCGAAGGAGTGGTCTGTTTATCAGATTAAACTACGGGGGGTCGGGAGGTGAAGCAGAAGGTATTTCAGGAGGATTTCCTGACGAAGTGGCTTTTCAGACTAGTTCTTGAAGTAAGATCTGGAGTTAGCAGGGCAAGGGAGCGAGTTGAGAAGGGGGGAGCATGCTCTACTAGGGGGTCCAGCCTTTGGGCATCTCTGGGCCACGCTGGAAGAAGAAGAGTTGTCTTGGGCCGCACGTTAAATACACTGGGACACGTAATCACAAGAAACTCTCATGATGTTTTAAGAAAATTTATGGTGTTGCGTCGGGCCACATTCACAGCCATCCTGGGCTGCATGTGGCCCGAGGGCCGTGGGTGGACACCCCTGTAAATAAATCTAAACAGAAGAGATGTCCTCCTTCTTCTGGGAGGAGGTTTTACAGCGGGATGGGTTCTTGGTGCGTTTGAGCTGCCCACGGGGCCGCAGTGCTGGCAGCAGGGGGAGAGCGGCCGGACGAGAGGTTGGAGACACGACGGGCACAGGCCGCTCGGGGGCGCGGAGTCAAGATAAGGAGGCTGGGCTTTCCCCAAACAGCACAGAGATGCCACTGCAGAGTTTTAAGCCACAGCATATGTCCCAAGTGACTGTCCAGAAAGAGCATTGTGGACGCCGCAAGTCTGTTGGAGGGTGGAGGAGCGGGGGCGGTGAAACCCGTCAGCAGGCCGGGGTCGTGGTCTAAGGCAAGACAGGACAACAGCGGGGACCAGGATGGTCGCCAGGGAGACAGAGAGCCCGGGAAGGAGGTGAGAGGTACTCAGAGGCGGACCGCCCAGGGCATGGTCGGTCACTGACTGGGTGTGCAAGGGGGGAGAGACAGAGGTGATCTATACACACTCCACATGTTAACCTCTGGGGCTGCTGGTGCCCCGGGCCCCAGCTTCCAGATGAACAAAGGGAGCCCCTGAGAGCCACAGGGCCTGGTCCAGACTGAAGAGCTGGAAAGTGAACTTCCCGGAAGTCTCAGCTCTTACGTCGTAACTATCTCAGGTATGCGAAGGCTCTTCCCCAAGGGATTCATCCTAAGCACTGTCATTACTGCACGGAGAACTCCGTGGAGGTCTGATTTCATCCGTACTGAATTCCAACCCCACCACGGCGAAGGCCATAGGATGAGAAGGGACTGGGCTGACGAAGTGACATCATGGGCTGAACAGAGTCACTATTCAGATGTGCACTGTGGACTCCTTACCCAACCACCTAATTATAGTTCCCGAGGAAATGCTGTACAATAACACGCTGCACAGAGGCCGGGGGACGACTGTCTGTGGGCCAGACGGGCCTTCCAGTCTGAGTTGACATTTGGGAGATAATGTGTGACCTGCTTAATGAGGTTTTTGTGCCGGGGCTCTGGCCGAACGGGTCATAGATCTTTCATGCCCAAAAGAAAGGCCTGTCCAGCTTGTGAGCTGAACAGGCTCTTCCAAACTCCGGAACAAGCACAAGCAAAAGTATGCCTGACCTTAGAGCCTTCTCTCCCTACGTCTCGAAGAAAGGGAACCTAGAGGTCACCAAGTTCACGAAAATATATGTGTATCTGATGCTCAACAAGACATTCACATACCATGGCTCCGTTAACTGCCCTGGCCCCACGTGGTTCGGTGAAGACACATGCCTTCTTTCCAAATTCTGTGGTTTTAATAACTGTGGTTAAATAACTCCCTAAAGTCCCACAACGAGAGGAGGCAGAGTCTGGAAACTGAGTCCCTCCGAGCACAGGGTCACGCCGCCTCGTGACCAGGTGAGCCTCTGCGTGCTCCCGCATGCCCACGGGGGCAGCCTGCCTCCCAGAGCTGCTATGGCCCTTAATACCTGGGAAGCGCCTCCCACCAAGCTCAGCTCACAGCAAGATCTCTACAAACGGTTGTAGCCAGTTCCAACAGAGTGGCAACTGGGTGCATGTACTATTGGAAATGGAATCTAAGTAAGTGATGCAACTTACTACTCTGATCTGCCCAGAACGTCTAAGACTGGTGTGTGAAGATCACACACTTAGCTGGGCTATTAGTTAACATAAAGCCGCAGCCACTTTCCGAGCTCTTGCACCATTCAAATGACTACAACTTCGCTGGTCCCAGCTGCCTCCCTCTGCTCTCCCCAGACACCTCAGTCCTGCTCGGGGTTCCCCAGACCCATCAGGGCCTTGCTGCTGGGCTTTGGGTCCCTGAAAGCAGCGTAGCTGTGGAGAGCGCATGCAATATGAACGTCAGTGCTGTTTGTTACCCAGCCTGGATTTCACCTTCCTTTGGCTGACACCGACTGAACTTACTGGATTTACTCGTGTCAGGTACGGCGCTGGACCCCGGCCATACAAGCGAGCGGCGTCCCGTGGTTCGCGTCCTGGGGGGGAAGGCCCAGCAGGGGCGCGATGCACCAAGAGCTGTGAAGGCAGTCGAGCGGTCCCCTTTGTCCACAGCTTTGCCTTCCGCTGTTTCCGTTACCGGCAGTCAACCACGGCCCAAAATTATTAAATGGAAAATGCCAGAGTTAAACAATTCACGTTTTAAATTTCACGCTGAATGAAATCTTGTGCCGTCCCGCTCAGCCCCCTCCATCCCACCTGGGACGAGAATCACGCCTTTGTCCAGCGTCTCAGCGAGGCTTATGGCCCTGCCGCTGGTCGCCTAGCAGCCCTCTAGGTTTTCGGCAGACTGCCTGTCATGGCATCACAGGGGTTGTGTCCAAGTCGCCCTTAGCTTAGTCCAGGCTGGAATAACATCCCCCAGCCACAAGAGCAGTGAGCTGGCGATCGGAAATGGCAAAGAGAAACCATCAAGTGCTTCCTTTAAGTGAGAGGTATGCATGTATAGGGAAAAGCACAGTGTATATAAGGTTGGGTACTGCCTGCGCATCTTGGAACATATCCCAAGAACATAAGGGGGGGTGGCTGTATATCCCAACTGTGGGGGGGAAGGGAGGGGTATTCACAAAGAGCCTGCCTTCCCTTCCATTCCAGCACCACAGGGGAACCCAGAGGGAGATGCCAAGCATTCGTTAGCCAGCACAGTAAGAAATGGGTTTCTGTGGGTGCTCGTGAGGAGGAAGAGCTGTAGGCCCATGGACAGAGCACCAACTGAGCCCCAGTGACTCAGTTGCCCTGAGTCCCCTTCCGCATAGGGCAGGGCAGAGGCAATGCGGAGCTCCTCACGGCAGCAGCAGTCGCACACCCGGCCAGGGCCCAGCCTCCTCTCCTCGCCTCACCCCACTCTCCTCGCTGTATCACTTTCTTTCACCCTATCCTTAGCTCCTGCCACCCAGAAGTTTTTCTCCAGATGGGAGGACTGGCAATCAGCTCTCATCCCGTGTGTGATCAAATATCTCAGCCTGAAGATATGCTCAGATTCCCTGGCCCGCCCTCGGCCCTCTGGTTCACAGCATGGCACGGAGAAGCCAGCCAGCGGCCGGCACCCCACCGGTTTCTAATTAAAATGAACAAGTGTTTCTCGACACGCAGAACAATTTCTTGGAGGAGAAACTGCAGGTTCCTCTAAGGTTAGCCCTCAGGTCTCACACTGATGGGCTGTTTGCGAAGGAAAGGCAAACAGGCTGGTTTTAGAAAGGACGAATAGATGTATTGTTATTATTTATTGTTATTATTATTATTTTAGCTGTACTGCTACCTGATGCTGACTACAAAGAATGTGGAAGGACATTCAATAAGTTGAAAAAAAAATCACATTATCTTAATGGGCTGGGGCTGCAAAAATAAAAGATAATTTCCTGTCTCCCTTAGATGATAAAAATTCCCCAGATTGATCACATTCAGCACCATGCAATGGAAACATCAGAGTTCTGAAAATAAAGCAGTTTTTATAGTGAAAAAAATTTTTAAAATCAACCCAAAGTCCAGAGCGGTCTGTGACTGGACACAACCCTTGCTGCAGGTGGTGAGGCCGCATGTCCAGCTGGAGGCCACAGACCTCATGGCCCACCTGCGGGAGTGACATTCAAGGTATTTAACAGCCCCTGCGACTCAGGGCGAGGACCAGAGAGCCAATGGGTGTGAGACCGCGCGGTGGAGGAGGGAGTCGGGGCCTGTGGCGCCCCCAGACCGGGTGGAGCCTCTTCATAGGCAAATTATAGGGGCAGAAGTTGGGGAGCTGTGGGGGAAGTGCCCCCTGCAGCAGTGGGGGCACTGGCGAGGCTCAGAAAAGCTACTCAGCAACAGAACAGGAAGGTTCTTATCAATCTAACAGCTGGTTCGGGGGTACCACTCCACCCCCACTAAATACCAGCCCTGCCCCAAGGGAACAGACAAGACCTGAGTGGGGGAACAGCTGGCTGAGGGGCACCATGCCTCAGCTCTGGCCCATGAGAAGCGGAAAATCTGTATTTTATTTTGGCAAATGCTGCCCGTTACAAAAATAATGCCAACCAAACAGGTTGGTAAGTGATCATTTTACTACCTGCGGTTGCCAGTGAGGAAAGGGGTCTGGGCCACCTGGACCCGTGACTTCCACACACATGTGGACCGCCCACGTTGTTCCAAGAGCCCGAATTTCTCTCCACCCTCAAACCCGTTACCGTGACAGACCACCCTGCTCTTCCCACAGCACCGTGGACTTCTCCCCCTACCACCCCCTGTTGTAATGACGCGCCCATCTCACCCAGAGACTGGATCTCACCCAGAGGCTGTGTCTTCTTTATGGCTGTATCTGCAGGGCCTCACACAGAGCCTGGCACCCCGTAGGGAAAGAAAGGAAGGAGGAGAGAGGTTTTGTTCAGCCACTTTCAGTCCCTTCACTGTTGTGTCAAACAGCAGCCCCTAATGGTGATGAGAGGTACTACAACCCAGCTTTATTTGATTTGGAAGATACTCGCCAATGAGGAAATTAAAAAAAAAAACAAAAAACAAAACCATGATAGTTAACAATTTCATACCATAAGAGAAAACCCAAAAACAAAACACGTAGCAAAGACATCTGTAATAGTCATGGCCAACATGCTAGCTCTTTCTTTTAAACAACTGAAGGATTTTTTAAATCATAAAAACAGTGCCAAGTCTTTAATAATTTTTTAGAAAATTGAATTTAAATCTTAGAAAGCTGGCCAATAGCCATTGCTCCTATACCATTTCATTCCTCATAATTTATGCATATTTCAGGTCTCAGGAGTTGCTCTCAAAGAGAGGTAGTCCTTGTTTCCCAGCCTGTGAATATACTTACCGAAACTGGAGTGTACACTTGAAAATGGTTAAGATGGTCAATTTCAGGCTGTGTAATTTTTACCACAATCAAATCATTTTTTTAAAGTGGCCCTCAGCCACCCTCTTTCCTTGAGGGTCCTTACAATGGAGGAAGCCGGGGCCGCCACAAGATAAAGAAGCATAGGGACAGAAACCAAGATGGAGGCAGCTCGTTCCAGGGTCCAGTCTTAGGAACAGCTGTGCCCGGAGGTAAATGCTTTGTTTCTCTCTAGTCATCAGGATCCCATCCTGTCAGGGATGTTCATTCATTCAGTAGGCATTTATTCAGCACCAAGACTGAGGCTCTGAAGGTGTCATTAAAGAACAGTCCCTGTCCTTCACTTACTCTCAATCTAGATTGTAGCGAATGTCCTGCCAATGTCCTGGGGGTTGGAGGTGAAGTAGGTGCCTTCTGAGGCTCAGCCTCTCTGTGACTCAGCAGTCCCTAGCAACAGTCCCACGCCTGGTCACGAGGCCAGGCGGCCCCGGGGAGCCCAAGCCTGACTGTAGCTAGAAATGCCCACCACTTTCCTAGTCACTTCCAGGTGTGAACGCGTCTGACATCTCCTCATTAGTGTCCTCCTTGCCGCATGCTGCTCTGACTGCAAGGGGTCCTGGGCTTTTCTCAGGAAGCGAAACGAAAGCTGAAGGCGAAACGAACGGCAGAGGCCATCCAGGGCTTCTGTGGGCATTTCCAGTGGACAAGAAAATGTAAACACACCCCACGGCTGCACCCTGAACCCCCTGCTTTCTGTGTCCCTGCACATTCCCTGAGCAACTTCCCTACCCTCAGGCTGCCCTACCCTCCTGGGGAAGGCACTCATTCACATGTCCCCGGTGCCCCCGAGTGGATGGGTGGGAGTTAGCTTGAAGGATGGAAGACCCAAAAGGGGGCGTGGAGTCAAGAAACCTCACTGCATAGGTGAAGAAACGGAGCCTCCGAGACGAGAGTGAAGTTTCCCAGCTCACGGAAGCCTCCTGGGCACGGCTGGAGCAGAAGAACCCAGGTCTCCCAACGTCCACCCTCATGCGGGGCAAGGGCGGGCGACCAGCACTGGGAGAGCCGCAGTAGAGCGGCCCGCGACAGCTGGCCCGGTCTCAGACTCCAGTCACGTAAAGGCTTAAAGGTTGCTCCTGGTCATTTAAAAACCCTTTCGGTAGCTCTCTGGACAAAGGTACTAGGTGGCAACACTGATACCCAACTGTCAGCACCAACAGTCACATGATCCTCCACGGACTTCACACCGAAGGCAGGAGGCCCGCCCAGGAGACTGCCCCTCTGATTGGGTCATGCTCCTGGTCCAGGTCTAGGTGCCTGAGAGCTGGGGTAGAAAGAGAGCAAAGAAAGAGAGGAGTCAAGGCCAAGTTCACAAGACCTCACCAGCCAAGCCCCACAGCCCAGCACCTTGGTGAGGCCCTCCACCCTGTGGGCTCCCCAGCGGAAGGCTTGAAGGGCGGGACCTCAGGTTCAAGCTCCGCCCTCTGGCGGACAGAAGGGTGGGTGTCCCCGTGGGCCCCAGAACGCGCCTCTGTGCCTCAGCATCTTCCTGGGGGACGTACTTTATTGTGAAATTCTAGGGAGATTATTGTGAAAATCAGAGGTAAGGGAAAAACTATTCTTAAATTGTGTCTAAGTTTAAAACAGCACACTTTTTACGGATATTGCCTCTGTCGTCCCACAGTACCTTCCGTCTCAGGAGCTCCACAGGCTCGGCGCTTCGTTTTACAGACAGAAAAACAGAAGAGCAAGAGGCCGCAGTGCGGCCAAGCCTGAAACACTCCGCGGGGCTCCGCGGACCAGCCAGCCATTCTCTCCACTCAGCACCCGAGGCACCGAGTCTCCCAGGTGTTCTCAAGTTCACAATCGGAAGGGGCACGAATACTCCATATCGCCGTGGAGCAGAGTGCATGACCTCCTGTGTCGGAGTCGCTCGGGACTCCTGTGACAAATGCCGATTCCCGGCTCTGCCCCAGGAACACTCTGCAGGGGAACGGCTGGGGGTGGGGCCCAGGACCCGGCCTTTCTAACGCGCGTCCCCAGGTGACTCCGAAGCAGCCCAATGTTGTAGAGTCAGGTTCTCCCGAGACTGGATCGCCCTTCGGCAATGAGACTGTACAACCGAGGCCTTCACCCACTCAGAGAGCTCCACCTCCCCCCAGGCAACAACCCTGCAGCCACGCGTGAGATGCCCCAGGCTGTCGGAATCGGCAGCACAGAGAAGGATGCCGCTGCTGGCATTTGGGGTTTCAGAAGGCCAAGGGTCCAATTCTTGTTTCCCAGAGAAGGACGGTTCCAGCAGATGGTTGAGCAAGAGGTTAGCAATGCAGCGATGACCACAATTATGTCCTGCCCAGACAGATGCTGCCCAGGGGCATGACTTACTCCCCAGTCATGGGTTTGACTTTTGCGGGATCTCTGGTCTGGCATTTTCTGAGCCCAGATCACTTTTCCTCTATCTGAGGGTTAACAGGATGTTTATGAACACTGCCCCTAAAGTGCTACATGGGGGTACAGAGACTCTTGATGCCAGGATTTAGCCACACCTGCTAGTTTAAGTCTAGTTAAGTCCCTGTCCCTTGGTTTCTTTAGAAACAAAACAGAAACTCTTTCGCTGCCTGCCTCCAAGGGGCATGGCTGGGAGAAAAACACGGGGCTTGCAGAAAGCTGAGTGCGCCGAGGAGAGAACTCAGCCCGCCCTCGGCTGCCCGGGGTGAATACGTGCTCTGGGATTTGCGGCCCTGCCTGAAAGTCATGGATTCCACCTGCCACAGCTCTTGCTCCAGGTCTTGTCAAGCAGCACAAACGAGGGACAGAACTAAAGGGAGGCCAGCTGCCCCTTCTAATCCTATACAAGGCTTTCTGGTGTTTCAGCATTCAAGGTCATCAGCCTACCCTCCCACTTGGTGCCCCAGCCCGTGGGGGTCCGCTGCCAACACCGCTGGAGCCCCCCAGCCCTGGAGCCTTCAAATGCTGCCACCAGGCTGGTGTGCCCCTCCTTCCTGCTTCTGCATCTGCCTCTCAGGTGGCCCTGGGGTGTGACTCCGCTCAGAGCAGCCCTGACACAGAGAGAGGGTGGGAGGGAGAGACTGAGGAGACTAGAGATCAAGAGCGATCTACACTCGAAATCCCCAAAATCGAAAGTCTTCAATGAGGACTCCAACTATTTGGATATCCTCAATGTCTTTTTTTAAAAAACAATCTGAATTTTAGGTAGAAGTCTCATATTACTGAAAGACTCCAATAGGACTAATGGTGCCTGCGAAAGGTGGCAAGAACGAGCAGAGGACTTTGGTTTCCGGGACTGCGTTTGCAAGGCCAGCCCAGGCCCACGAAAGGAGGCAGACCAGGACGAGAGAAGATTGGCTAGAACTGCTGGGAAACTCCTCTTAGCGAGGCCCAGTTTATGCCACAACAGAGTGACTTATGCGCCCTTCATGGTATACTGGCCCCGTGTATGACCGTAATAACCGTTCCTCTCTGAGCACTGACTGTCGTGCTGACCACTGGCTTGGGCTTTTCCTTTACATTAATTATCTCGTTGAATCTTGACAACAACCCATGAGTTAATATTAATCTCTCAGTTTCATGGACAAAATAGCGTGTTGTCCAAGGTCACAGTACACGCTGGAGCTGGGATTCCAGGCTGGGTTGGCCTTGTTCCAGTCGGTGACTCCCAAGGGGAGTGGGGTGGAAGGGACCCTGGGCTGCTCGTGAAGACCCTTCCTCCAGCCCCTGCTCTACCACTGGCCAGCAGTAAGTCTTCTCGCAGGCACTGACCCTCAGGGCTTCACTGTCTCAACTGGGGACTTGGGGAGATGGTCACCAACGTCCTTTCCACGTCCGCCAGTCTCTAATGACAGCTCCCCCCTTCCAAGTCCTCCCGCTGCTTGCTCTGGGTTTGATGACACATGACGGGTTGTAACCGCGGCTTCTGGGGTGCTCGGTCCTTGACCGTCTCCCAGTCACAACAGCATTCTTACAGGTAAAGGGCAGGCTGCCTGAGAAGGGTCTGCTGCGCCACAGGCCACGCCAGGACGCGACATCCAGGCACATGAGGCCAAACGGAGGGGCAGCTGGTAAGACACCTCCTGAGATAAAAGCCATAGCATTTGTGTGTTGTGCTGTCCTGTCTTCCCCTTGTTTACACCCCCGTGACCTCGGGAAAGGGGAAACGCTGAAAGCTGACTGCATGTAAATTAAAAGAATAACGCTGACTGCTGTAGACTGTTCATACCGACAAAGATCTTGGAAGAGGCAAGTAGATCAAAGCACACAGCAAGGTGAAGACGCCACACCCGGCCCGGAGCGGATTCACAGGGCTCTCGTCCAGGCCACACACTGCCAGGGAAATGATCTAGTCTTCAACTTGTAGGTGCAGCCTTAACTGTTGGAAGTCACTGAGCAGGTAGAAGCTGGATTGCAAAAGAAGGGCTGCAAAGTTTTAAGGTGAGCAATGTACCTGCAACATGTTCTTCGGGACTTTCTTGTTTCAGATCGAATACACGCAGGCCACGATACAGCACTTCCAAGAAATACCCTGAGCCAGAGTGTCCGGAAAGCCCGCCTACTCCAGCCGGGTGCCTTGAACAGAGAAGCAGCGACAAGAACATCGGCGCAGCATGTTTGTTGTTTGCAAAGGGCGTTCGCATTTTGATTCTCAGAACGGCCCCAACAGTCACTGAGGTTCCCAACAGCTTATGCAACTCACCCAGCCTGGGATTTGAACCCAGGTCTCCTTGACTTCAGAGCGTCTCTCTGTGCACTGTATCTCTGAAGAACAAGATTATTTCCTCTAAAGGAAAAATACCTTATTATTTTAAAAACAAAATAGGGATGAAAAAAGTCCCTGTACTTTGGAGGCAGATCGCTGCTGGCCATTGGTCACGGCCGACTTACTATCCTTCATAAACAAGAGGCAGTAGAGTCCAAGGCACCCAAGGAAGTGAACACGATACTTTTTAATGCCGGGGAGAAATGAGGGTAAAGAAAACAAAGCAATATCAAAATAGCCTATGAGAAATGCAAAAGACAACTTTCCCATTCTCCTAAATGCGGATAGGTTTCAACGCTGTCACCACCAGCACCAAGAGGGTCGCGGAGTCGCCCAAGGCCCACAGCGAGGCGGCCAGGGCAGGGGCCTAGCGGCTGAATCAACCCAGACCAGAGTCCTACAATGAACAAGGGCCGACAATGAACTAGCATTTCAGAGTTCGCAAAGTTCTTTCTTGCTCCTTCCCTCTCTCACTGGAACCGCGCACCCCTCTGAAGCAGGCTGGGTGATTCACATGGTCCCCATTCTGCTGACGAACAAACCGAGGCTCACAGTTTCCATGACTTCCCTCAACTCACGCAATTAGTAAACAGCAAAGGAGAAACATGAGCCCCAAACTTCTGACTTCATATTTCATGCTACATCCAAGGTACCAGCCCTACCAACCATTAAGCTCCTTGATTAACATAGGAAACACTCTTCCATCGTATGTTTATCTTTGGCCACGGTCGATCAAATTCCGAGATCTGAGGAGCAGCACCGGCCATCTGGTCACGTCGGCTCTACCAGGCAGATCTGAGAGGCGAGGCCGGTTGTCAGCCTCCCACACTTCAAAGTGCCTTGTAAACAGCCAAGCTGTCATCAGTAATTCGGCCATAGATGGGTCAGAGTAAAGAGAGCCCTGGGCAAAACTCACTCAGAGGCTTACAACCGCATGAATACTTTAGATCAGGAGGCTACAGTGCTGGGCGTCCGTCTGTCCTGAGGGTAGGGGACAAGACGAAGCCGCTCAGGGAACCACTTCCAACCACGTCGACTGGGGGACAGGGAAAAGGGGCAGCAGGCCAGCGGGCTCAGAGGAACGCGAAGGAAGAATACTGCGATTATTTCCTGTGGCCGTGATCTCTGCGCTCGTCCCAAGCGGTCGGCTCCTGAGTCTTCCCATCCTGGAGAATAAAATCTGTTCCCTCACGTCCACACCATCAAGAAAAGCCAAGTGACCTCATCGCCTTAAGACAAGTTCTTAATACCCAAGAATTCTTAATTCTTAGATACTCAAAACGTAAGCTGAATTAGCTATCGCTGTGCAACGAACTACCCCACCCTTAGTGGCTGAGAACAGCCACCACCGAAAGTCAGGTCCACGCTGACTGCTGAGGCCTGGGTGGGGTAGGGGAGGACAACAGGATTCTGAACGTTGAGGATGGACCTTGAAAGCCCTCTTGTGAAATTTTTTCTTTCCCGGAGCCCTTAATGAATTGTGATACGCAGCTGCGCAGAGCCCCAACCTGGATCCAAGTGTTCCTAGGGCTGCCTTAACAAATGACCACGGACTGAGGGGGCGGGGGTGGGGGGGAGGGGAAGGGCGGTGCTTAACCCACAGAAATGTAGTTTCTCACGGTTCTGGAGGCTCCAAGTGGTCCCCTCTGTGGGCTCCAGGAGAGGTGCTTCCTTGCCTCTCTGTAGCCTCTGGCCCATGTCAACACCCTGGGAGGTCTCCACGTAGAAGCTTCCTCACCCCAGTGCCTGCCTTCATCTTCACCTGGTCTTCATCCTTCTGTGCGTCTTCACGTGCCCTTCTTAGCAGGATGCAGCCATTGGCTTCAGGGCCCACCCTCCTCCACTATGGCTGCCTCTTAACTAATCACAGCTGCAAAGACTCAAGTGAGATCACATTCTGAGGTTCCAAGTGGGCGGGAATTTTGAAGGGACACCGTTCAACCCAGTATACTAGGAATATTACCCAGAATCATCTTTGACCTCTCCAGTTGAGCATTCAGTGATAAGGTAACTACCAAGGTTACAATGAATCTATCATCAAAGCAAATACGAATCATTCTTTTTGACACTCCATGATTCCAGTTTGATGACCAATTCTAAGAAAAGAATCCTACATACATAAAATTTGCGCATCAAACTTCAGGCAAAGCAGCCTTGCTTGTAATAGCAAATTTGAAAGCAATCTGTATTTCCAAGAATAAGAGAATGGTTAGTATAGGAGACACATCTATATAATGGATTTACTAAATAGCTTCTAAAAGTATATATAAGATTTGATATAGATAATTTACACGTTTATTTAACAAGTGAAAAACATACCATATTTTAATAGCTATTATAATTGTTTTAAAAAGACTAAATAAATCTCAAAATGATACATTAAAGAAAAAATTAGAAAGTATCAGCACTGTCTGTCTTTGGATGATTAAATTATTTTTGTCTTTCAGGTTGTTCCAATTATATATTTCTGCATAACAAACAACCCCACAACTTACTTCTTACAATGGCAATAATCACTTATTTTTCTCATTAATCTGCAATTAAGGTGTAGGGCTCAGTAGGGGCTGGCTCACCTGTCTGCTTTCTGCACCAACAGCTGATCTGGCTCACCGGGCCCGAGGGCCCTGATTTCCAAGGTGGCTCCGCAACATGTTGGTGCCGCCTGGTAGCTGGGAGTTCAGGTGGGGGGCCTGGCCAGGGGCCTCAGTTCTCCTCCGGTGGGCCTCTGTGTGGAGCTACCTGGGCTTCCTACCACCAGAGTTACAAGACAGGTGTGGAAGTAGAACCCGCAGGTTCCTCAATGCCCGGGCCTGGTCACTAGCACAGCGTCACGGTCTGCGTGTTCTGTGGGTCGTGCTGTCACAGAGCCTGCTCAGACTTAAGGCAGGGCGGTCCTCTTATGTCAAAGAACTTGTGGCCCTCTTTAGTCGACCATGATAAGTCAACATCTTCCAAGTTTTCTTTAATGAGTATTAGTACAAGCGGGGCCGTGGGAAGTACTTTTAAAATGCTTTTCATTATTATTTTGAAAACACCAATATGAATTCTCCGATAATCCATAAAACTACTTAGAATAGTCAATGTCTCTTCTCTTTGCCCTCAAAGTTCCTCTTCCATCTGCACACCTCTAGACGCACACACACGCAATTCCCCATCTTTAGGCACTTTGCTCCTCGCCTGGTCTTCTCTCAGTTTTCTGGTGAGGAAATTATCCAGTGAAAATGTGCAAACGTATTCAGGTGGCAAAAAACATGGCGCTTTCTGGGTTCAGTGTGGCTGGGCCTCAGATCAGCAGGAGTTAAAGCAATAGAGACGGGAGAGGCCAGGTCTTGAATGGCCTAAGTGCCATGGAAAAAAAAGAACTACTGACTCGGGGCTTCTGGAAGGCTCGAAGCAGAGGACTGAAATGTCAGGGCTGGGTTCAGGAAGCTGACTCTGATGGCAGAAGGAAAGACGCATCGGGGAGGCCCACGTGAGAGACCGAGCAGCTGGCGGGAGGCGCCCGTGAGGTCCTGGGCAGGGGCGGAAGAGGGTCTGGACGCCAGCAGGGCAGCAGGGAGAGAGGGGAAGGGCAGATACACAGGACTCGGAAGACGGCACAGAGACGGATGAAGAGGGGCTGCGGGGGTAAGGGAGGGGTCCTCACGATGACTTCCAGGTCCCTCATTGGAGCAAACAGAAACGCGGTCAACCAGACAGGAAGCATGGGTGGGACTGGGTGAGGTCATGAGGCCTGAGGGGCAGGAGGAGTTGAGGGCCGGGGAGACATCCATCGGGGGATGGGGCTGTGGGCCCGATGAGTGCCACGAACTGTCCAGCCCTGGTCGAAGGTCCCGGCTCACCAAAATCGAGACTGAACTATTTTGGGTGTCTAGAGTGAGACAGGTCACGTCAGGCAGGAAAAGGGCCACTCGTGCCGTGGGTAACAATGAGCAAATCGTCTCTGTGCGCACTGCGCCTTCCTCCCCCCTCGCATCACTGCGGGCTCCGCCAGCTCCGCTGTGATCGAGTTTTTCTTCCTCCCTCCAACTGTCTGCAACGCCTGGCTGTGCAAGGCGAATACTTCCATATGGTGCGATGTTTATATTAAGACAGGAAAAAAATATGAAATGCTTTCAGTAAATTTTATCCAAGAAGCAATAAATTTACAAATCCTAAACAGCTGGAACAAAATATTGGTCTGTAATTGATTTTGGATGAAGGTATTTCAGCAGGAATAGGAAACTTGGGACGGAGTTAACTGATGTTTAGGATCTCAGACGTCTTCATGCAGCCCTTCCGAATGTAATCTCACGCAAATTACTGGCTATCTTGAACCTCTTTCGTCTCATCTGTAAAATAAGTTTGACAATTTCACCCACTCATGGGGTTTTTCTGAGAATTAAACGAGCTACTGCAGGTAAGACCTTAGACGCGTAGTCATAAACTAGTAGGTCCTCGGCCAAGGCTAGTGCTTCCTCTTGTTACCCATCACCTACGAGCTAAGGGACAGGGAAGGGATGTGGTGAACTGGGGCTGGAGGGAAAGGACGGACAGTGGACAGGAATGAGCTCCGGGGCTCTTCTCTGGAAGGAGGCCACGCCCCCTGGCACTGCCGGTCCTAGAGCTGGGTGGGCGGGAGTGGCTGTTAAACAAGATTTGGGGGGAAGGGTGGCCTGCCAAGCCTGTAGAACTGGGAGCTTTCATCTATTTGGGATCGTCGCTCACATTGTAATTATTTCATTCACAAGCACAGAGGAGATTGTCTAGCAGGAACTACAAGACGCGCAAAAAACTACCTCACGTCTGCGCGGAATCAGTCCACAGGATTTCATTCTATTGACTCACTATTACTTCGGACAGACTGCCAACTTTTGTTTTCCCGTCCTACTCACAAAAGCACAAGGAGCTTTCAGAGCGATTCTTAGTGTCCTCTACTTGCATAGCTCTTACATTTACGAAGCATGTCTACACTAAATACTGATGAGAAATAGGCAGAGTAGATATCATTAGCTCTATTTTAAAAGAGCAAATACTGAGTGTAGGTTTACTGTGTGCTACAAAAAGTGTCCCCTCTAATCCTCTTGAAAAACGGACAAGGGCAGTACGATTATCCTCTGAGGCTGAAAGAGAAACTTTAACAACTCTCCCGGGGTGAGCCAGACGGTAAGAGCAGAGGCTGGATTTGAACCCACATCAGTCTGACTTCAAAGCCTGCTTCCTAACTCTGAACCACCGTATTCTGCTCTTGAAGGATCATCAGACACACATTCTTTCCTCATATGGCAGTGTTTGTAGCTTGAGCTCAGCCTAACCATTTGCAGTCATGTAAACAACTGTTGTGATACTGCACAGAAATGCTAGACGTTTGATGTCTGTTTCCACACTCCGCTCCGAGGATTGCTCAAGACAGATGTGCGTGGCGGTGCGCAGCCCCTTCCCCGAGGTCCAGGGAGTCTGCACAGGACCAACGACTGTCGAGTAAGGTCTCCAAATATCTGAAGGATGCGGTCACAGGCTAAGAATCTGTTTCTTATTTACTTATAATACAGTTTAACAGCTGCAGATAAGAAAATGTAAGCACAATTTTAGGGAAGGGTAGCTACCAATCTTTTGAATAGTTCAATAAGGCAAAGGACAAAATGTGTTCATAAAAATGTATTTTTCATTTCCTTAAAAAAAAAAAAACAAAAAAAAAAACAACTGTCCAACATCCCTCCCCATCATGCAAACAGCTCTCATATGAGATTCTTCAGATTTTACGTTTTTTCCATTCTGGCTCATTCTTTGCTTCCTCATCATCAGATTCAACTTGTGCAAACATGGTTTTGGGCTGAGTCCTAAAAGAAAGTTAAAGAGAAGAGGGAAAATGTAGTTGGCAAGTGTTTATTAGATTAGACTTTGCTACTTTTCATCACGTGGAAGCACATTTGGGAAATCAATTACATTTCAATTATTAAATATCAATCGTTAAATTTCTGGCAATGAAAAGAATCATGAAAATGGAATAATGTTCAAGAAGAGAGCCAAAGAGTCTTCTAAAGGCTTTCCCTCTGTGGTAACCAGGGAGGCTGCCCTTCCCTTGAATGAAATGAAAGTGAATCAGAATTGGTGGCCCCTCACTTGCCCACAGCCACCCTCTACTTCGAACCCCAGCTAACCGGAATCCTTTGGGAGGGCAAACTACAGTCACCATGCAAGAATCCACGCACTCTTTATTTATAGCTCTCTGGGCTGTCCCTAGACTTAAGTCATCCAAATACATATGATTACGGAACTCGCGGATGGGAGACTGAGTGAATAGTTATATTATCTAATGAGTTTAAAACAGTGGACAGCATACACAGTAATTTGAGCACTGCCAGCAAGAACGAAACGAGACAATCAAAGGCACATTCCCTCCGACACGTAGACCCTGAGTGGAAAGGTCAGGCACGCGGGAAACGCGGCTGAGTACCACTGCTGCAGGCCTGGCCACGTCTGCATGAGGACTCGCTGCACTTTGCAAATGCCCCTGGTTCGGTGACATTCCTTTTTACACTGTTCACACAGGAGGCAATTCCAAACAAAGGTCAAATGTGCCTCTTTTGGTCATGCGAAACAGCTCTACCACCTTATAAGGAAACATTAAAGCATTATATCCAAAGATGACACATTTTAGCTTAAATTTTCATCTAGAGTTCAACTCATCATCTCCACATAATTCCAGAATGGTACATATAATACCAGTGACAATAACTCCTTTTGTCTGGCAGGGAAAACAGGGTTAAAGCCTTCCGTGGCGTCTTGCTGTCCTTTACTGTCCTGGGGAAGAGCCACAAACTGCACGTTCATGCCGAGGTTGTTCTGACACAAGCCAGGTGCCACATTGCCTCCGGCACAAACCGGTCACGATTCCTGTCTCTCCGATGACCTCACCCACGGACCTAGAGAGCCCGAGCGGTCCCCACACACAATCCAGTTGGTTAAACTTCTTGTTGTCACTGTGATGGCATCTGCAGAGAAGCCATAGCTCGAGCATTTCCAAAAGCAGCTGCGATTTTCATAGGTCATGAGTTGCCGAGTTACTGGAAAGCAGGGCCCCTGGCTGTCTAACAGGCCGAGTGGTGCTCCTTCCGTGGGCCCTCTTCCGGCAGTGACAGCGGCCACTATGGCATGGACAACCCGTGTAGGAATAAATCTGTCTAGTTTAAAAAATCCTTTGAATTAGACGTTTAATCTGAGGGCGAAATAAAAAGAATATGGTCTTCTAAAGATATCTGGCAATGCTTCATAAGACAGCTAAAGAGATCTGAAAATGCTCGTTGATTTTAGTTGTAATAGGACTTGTGATCCTGCTTTTTTGGATAGAAAAAAAGAAAACAAACAGCAGATCAAAAGAAGGAAACCTAGAGCTTAGAAAGGTCATTTCATTTAAGTATTTACTCTTGTCTATTCCACCTCCTCCATGAGTATGTTTAGCAGACTGGTGGCTCACACCGAGGGGCGCAGATTTAACAGGGGCGGAAGGGGAGTGCAGTTTGCAAAGAGCATGGGGGGACCCTTTGGGGGGATGGAAGTATTATTCTGTCATCTTGACTGAAGTGCTGATTACACAGAGGTATACATTTGTCAAGACTTGAAATGAGTGTCTTTTGTGCTTTATCGTAGGTAAATTATACCGCAATAAAACTGACTTATAAGGAAAAACAAAACAAAACCCATGAGCAGAAGGTCAAGAACCAAGGAATGAAAGGGTACGTAACTGAACACAGAACTTAGCACTGAATTCCCTAGCAGCCAAGACAGAAGAAACAGATTAGTTTTTCAAAGGGGATACTTTTTCCCCCTCTAGCACTGAACTCAGCAAAGTTCACTGAGTAAATTTGTACATCACAGCCACTTACGCTGTGACTTTCTATTTTTATTTATTTTTATCTTTTTAAAGATTTTTGTGGCTTCTACCTTGCTCTCTCTTTTTTAAAGCTTTTATTTATTGATTTTTAGAAAGAGAAAGAAACAGAAACATTGATTTGTTGTTCCACTTATTTATGCATTCATTAGCTGAGTCTTGTATGTGTCCTTACTAGGGATCGAACCCATAACCTTGGTGTATGAGGATGATGTTCTAACTAACTGAGCTACCTGGCCAGGGCTTCACTTTCTATGTTTCCATTTCCAGACCACACAATTTCCATTTCCTCTCCAGCTATTTTAACTTAGAGGACATCAACTTGTTTGGAAGGTGGAATTGTCCTCTTTGTGAAACTCCACAGAATTTATTTTAAATTCCACTTTCGAACTAATAACGATGCTGTCAGCAAAAGAGCCACATTATGTGTATGTGACATCGGATCACGACACTTTCACACAGCCATGCTCCCCTTCCCCGGATTGCCCAAATCGAGGCGCAAACCAGTGTCCAAATTTTCCCAGCAGTGCTTGTTGCCCACCTGTTCTTTTATTCTGTTGGCCAAGAAGGTAAAAAGAAGTGTAAGAAGTAGGCTCCTTTCAATACATGGTGTTGGCAAAATTACATATCCACATTAAACAAAAGAAAAAACTGGACCCTTAACTTATACCAGATACAATAATTAACTCAAAATGGATCAAAGACCTAAACCAAAGAGCAAACACTACAAACTATGAGAAGAAAACACAGGGAAAATGTATCCTACCACTTCAAGACAGCATTTCTGTTACCCACCCATTCTATTTAATCAGTTTCTCCAGAATTCTGTATTTCCTTTCTCCAGAGACAGGCAGCCATTAACTCGAATTTACAGCTACATGGCAGATTTATCTCAGTTGCCCAAAACAAAAGCCTATAAAGGGATCCACTTGAAGAGAAAAAAAAAGAAAGAGAACATTTCCTTCAGCCAAAGGTATAATTATTGTGGGTACTCAACAGGTTAAGGGGATAAGGCAGCCTCAAGAGAACCAGTCAAGTACCCGCCTTATTGAGATCAGCTTTATCTAGATATTTATTCTACCACTGGCTCGTGGCCCTCACTCACCCAGTATTCTCAATGCTAACTGAAAACTTAAACATACAGACGGCTGATGTGAAACTTGTTTTCCAGTCTAACTCACGTGGTGAGTAGAAAACGTTTTTCACTTGTCAATATGTGTCAACTTGCTTACTCGAGCCACCGTGAAAAGAAGAGCAGGTTAGGTATCAACACAGCTCTAGATGCTGACCACTCAGTAAACCAATCAGAGGAGGGCTGAAGGGTTTTTTATTTTGTTTTAGCCTCAGTGAACTCTGCATTTGCTAATATTATTTCATGATGCAAATATAAAAGCTTAAGCAAATGTCTTTCTCAAACTTATAAATTATGATTATCGATACTTTGTGCTAACGAACTTCCCCTTGGAACATCACAGAAACTGGATTCTTAAAGTTGTTTGTACAGAGAGAGTCTTTGCCAGCAACTGTGGGCTACAAACAAGAGACAGATGCCCAAAAGCAACGGAGTCCCACCATCAGTATTTCCAGCCCATGGAATTTCATGTGCAACAGTCAGTAATGAATACAGATCTCCCCTGCAACCGTCTGAAAGGGCATTTTGGGGGTGCACCGTTTGTGCGGGAGATTCACGCGTGCGCAGGGCTGCCCTTTCGCTCTGCTGCTCTGACCCAGGCCTCCACGCTCCTCCTGCAGCGCTCGGGCCAGGCTGAGGTCTCAGAATGTTTTCAGCTGCAATGAAAGGTCCGCAGGTCACATTCTTTGTAATTACGGATGTTCTTCTGACATGATTCATTCAAAAGGCATAAAGTGAGCTCCAGGGGAATGAGTATGAGGGGAAACCACTTGTAATAGTTAGTCATCAGTATGTGAGTGTAAACCACAAGCTTTTCTGGCGCGGGGCCCACTGTTTATTATGAAGGAGAACCTCAAAGCCAAGGCCAATTATAGCCATGACTGGACAATCTGACACACTTGTTAGCCCTGGCAGAATGAAGACAGTCTCGATGAACTTTGACCTAATCATTACAATTGCAGACTTATTAAGACTAAATAAAGAGTTTGACCAAAAGATTCCACTTGAAACGGTCCCTTCTTTCTGGTGAAGAGCTAATCAAAGATAACTTTTTAAACAACATATTAGAGAGACACATAAGGAGATGAGAGGTAACAAGATGTTTCTAGATAAAGAAAGTTCTATTTTCTTCAGGAAACGGACAACAATATTTTGGAACATAGATAAACACATCTCAGACTCACTAACGGGCACACCAACTCACAACGGTGTGCAGGAGAGGGCGCGGGCAGGCGAGGACGGAGCCGGGGCCTGTGCGAAACCCACGTGCGCTGGAAACAGAGCGAAGGGCAAAGGAAAACAAGAGAGCCCCCTGCAATCTCCGTTCCCGGGCCGCCTTACCGCCGAGTGGGTACGCAAGTTGCAGTGATTAAGCCTTTTCTTTTTCTAACTGTTGTTCAAGTACAGCTGTCTCCATCTTCCTGCCACCACCCCCATCCCCCACGAATGACGAAGTCTTTCAAGAGCACACAGACCTGAGACGGCCCGGGCGCTACCAGGGCCCTGCCCTCTCTGAGCTCACATGTACGCAATGTAACTTATGCACTGCGGGTGCCACAACGTCCCCCCAAAAGCGCGCACGAAAGCTGAGCAGCACTGCCGCAGCCCTCCTCTCGTGCTTCATGGGTGGGAGGTGGTCTCGGTGAAGGCGTGTGAGACTCAGAGCAGCGGCTGAAGCCCAGGACCACCGGCTCCCGGGCCAGCCCGGCTCACTCAACGGTCTCTCCAGCTTCGCTGTCACCCGGCTTTCCCACCGTCAGCTGCCTGGCACCGCCGCGGTGGTCAGAGGAGGAAGCCGGACTCTGAGGCCTGACTGCTGGGTTCAAATTCCAACCCTGCCACCCGTCACCTAGGTACCTTTGGTCAAGCTATAAGCCTCGATTTCCTCATGAGTAACGGGGACAATAATATCGCTTACCTCATAGGACTGCTGGGAGGATTAAATGAACAGCATAGCATTTTTACACAAGCCTGGCAAGGTGTAAGCATACGAAAATGGCATTATTATTATACACCTTGCTTTGGCTATTAGGTGCTCCTTACGCCATGTAATCAATTTACCTTTAAAAGACTGTATTTAGAACATATTCAATAAAGTAATTTGTATATTAAATATAACATAGCCACTTTCTATTTTTTTAAATCCTGAGGGAAATACTTTTATTATGTAATCTGTCTTCAGTATGAATCTCTATAATCAAAATCATCTATTACAAACATTTGAATTTTCTTAAGGGCAAATCATTTGTGCTCTATTTTAAATAATTACTTTTGTATTGTTACCAAACTTCAGTGTGTAAAATAATCACCTGGGGAGACTTCTTAAAATGCAAATCCCCAACCCCAATGCCACAGATGCACTGAGTCGGTCAGGGGCAGGGTCTAGAAATCTGCATTCTTAACCTTTCCACTTCCACCCTCGACTCTGACACAGTCCACAAAACCACTGGGAGAAAACACTGGCTTTCATGTAAGAATATGGTGGTCGGTGATGATCAGTCACCTAAACACAACTCAGGAAAAAAGTTACATTTTTCCCTGTGGGTTCACGTCTCCTGCTGACACAAATAAACCGTTACTCACTCAAAGAGGGACTCCTTTCAACACTGCCCACTACCTCGACGTGGCTTCAAACACATCCTTTAACACACACAGGTCCCCATCTCCTGTACCGGACAAAACAGGCACGCTGACCATTACACGGGCTGACCCAGCCACGGTGGCGGCTCGTCCGGCCAGAACGGTGACTGTGGCTGACGGAGCTGTCAGGCCCTGGCCGGGGTCCAGGCTCCCACACACACCCGTCCCTGTCGGGTGTGTGAGCTCAGAGCATTCTGGCTCTCTGTCCTGCCCCCTCCCCAGCAAGCTCTTCTGCCCTCCTTCCAGCAACATCTTTTCATGAGAAACTGTAACCGAATCGTCCCGTGCGCGACTGAACAACGGTCCTCCGTGATCCCGCTGTGTCTTAAACCTGTCACGGCCATTACACGGCCAGTGCCAGAAACGAGCGGACATACTCAGTGGATACGTGGGAAGCACTCAAAGACTCTTTGTCATCGTCACTGGAGAATAAAGGTGAGCCCATGTCATGCGCAAGCAGGGAGGTTTGGGTAAGGTCTAACTGTGCTGTTCTGCGGTAAAGTAAGATGCAGTAAATCTTCGTTTCATCACTGACAGAAGTCAATTGCAGTGAAGAAAAACAACCAGACACACATTCTCAATTACAGTGACCTTTATGAAAGGATCCTTTTAAATATTAGCTTCCCTTCAAACACTTTGCACTTGGCAGTAAACCGTACACCCCAGCAGGTGAGCACAGCAGAAACTGCCCCGCAGTTCTGGCTAGCAAATCACATGCCACAGACAGACCGTGCCATGAACTTATTATGCAATAAATGTAAGGTGATAAAATTGGGTGGAAGGAAAGAGAGGGGAGCGAAAGGCAGCAGCAGAAACGTGTGTATGAGGAACGAGCACAGTCCTCTGGAAGCTCAGCGGATTATGGATCAGAAGAAAAGGAGTCTAGTTCTATTTGCGATTCATTGTTAACTGCAGTCTCTAAGCTTCATAGTCGTCACTTGTAAAGTGAGGACCGACCAATACCTGCTCAACCCACTTTGCAGAGCAACTATTAACTAGCATATAATTCAACTGTAAATATAACTAAATCGCCTGCAATGCAGGACAATACCGTTAGGTAATGGTCAACAATGTCCACTTCAACTAATTCTATTTAAAGAAAGCTGACAATCTAGATGAATGATTTTCTAAGAAAATGTTAAGTACCAAGCAGATTCGGAAGAGCCAGAAGATCCAAACAGACTACTCACCATGAGGGGACAGAAAAGAAAGAGAAATTAAGGGATTACTACTCACCCTCCCCTCCACAAAGGCACCACGCTTGGACAGTTTCATAGGTGAATTCTACCAACCCCTACAAAGTATTCGAAACAGTTCAAGAGCCATAACCTTGTGAGGGTCATACAAAGATGATTCAACATTAGGAAACTCAGTAATATAATTCATCATACTCATTGATCCAAGTAGAAAAATCATTTCCAAAGAGAGACGATGAAGGAATTCAGTAAAATTCAGCACTGACTTCAGGTGAGTGTGCCTCTGCCTGGTCCCCGAGTGGTGCTTTCTTGGCGTGGGGCGCCCCCCCCCCGGGACATCTGCATGCTTACTCCTCCCAGCCTGCAGTCAAAGATGACTTTGGCAGAGGTTCGACCTGGTCGCCCTACCCAAAGAGGGCACCTTTTCTCTCCCTGGTGACTCTGTATCGCCCATCCCTATTTTGTTTTCTTCTTCGTACTGGCTACCATCTAACATTTGTGGAGTTATTCATTATCTCTCTCTGTCTACTGGAACACGAGCTCCTCAAACACTGCTGTAACCCTGCGACCTGGAATAGGACCTGACATCTAGTAGATGTTCAATAAATCTTTACAGAATGAATGAATAAATAAATACATAAAAAGATAGATAAATAAAACCATGGATTCTTCCTTAATTTTCTATTTTCAAAAGTTATCACACTCTATGGGGAAATACCACTAAATCAAGTAATATGAAATGGCTGCTATTTGACTTTTTTGCACCTATAAAAAGGGCGATTACATGTTTTAACCTAACAGAGCCACTCCTGTTGAAGTTCAAGTGAGGCGAGGGTGTGTGCTCCCACTGATGCCATTTAGCAGTGTCTTGGCCATCCCCGTCAATACGGTTAGACGAGGGAAAGGAACAGTAGGTGGAAAGGAGAAGGTGAATTTCTCATTACTTCGATATGATATAATTTTAAGTCTAGAAACTCCAAGAAAATGAAGTAAGAAATTATTTAATACAATAGGGAAACATAGTAAATAGGCTGGATATAAAACATTTATACATAAAATAACTATACAGATATAGAGATATATAGACATATAGACAGATCTCCATATGGCGTTTCCATACACAAAGGAGTTATAAATTCAGCAGAAGGAAAGATCTCACACCACGCTGAGCGTTCAGCAGTTTTTGACCAAAAAATGGCATGACGATGTGGAAGAGGTAAAACAAAAAGTGGCAGAAGCACTAAAAGGCATCAAAATCGATGAGTTCAAAACTGTTTTGAGCAGTGGAAAAAAAAATCTCAATAGGTGTACTGCATCAAATGGAGAGTACTTTGAAGGTGACTGAAGTTTCAACATGTAAGAGTAAATAAACGATTTTGTATAAATAAATTCTGGTATTTTGCCCCCCTCCCTTTATAATGAAGAGTAAAGTCATGGAAACCTGCAAGAATTTATAGGAAAATTCTGATAAAAACAATAATGACAAGAGGCAGATCTACAATAATGAGAACTGTTTGGAACTGATACTTAAACAGACCAACAGAAGAGAGGGCCCAGAAATTAGCTAAAATTCCTATGTAAGTCCAATGTGTATCCTAAGGAAGTCATTTCAATTCAATGAGAAAAATTAAGCCATCCAATGAAAAATTGTTGCAACACCCGGGTAACCGACTAGGAAAATTCAGTTGAGCTCTCTTGTGGAACGCCGGAAAGACCCCTTCCCTGCAATGCCTGCCTTCAATCCCTGAAATCTGTGACTGCTGCTTACTTGGAACAAGGTCTCTGCAGGTGTGATTAAGGATCCTGAACTGAGGAAATGATCCTGGATTATCTTAGGCAGACCCCAATGACACCGCAGGTATGCCTCAAAGAGAAGAGGAGGCCCACACAAGGAGAGGGCCATGCCCAGACTGAGCGGGGCCTGGAGCACCGCGGCTGCGAGCCCAGGGGGCGGGAAACCTCCAGGGCTGGAAGAGGCGCGGCGCAAACTTTCCCCCAGAGCTTCTGTGTGGGGCGCGGCAAGGGCCAATACCTGAACTTCAGACTCCTGGCTTCCAGACACTGAGATAATCAAGTTTTGCTTTTTAGCCACCAAGTCTATGATAATTTATTGCATTGGTGATAGCACATGAAGATACCTACATCACTGAAATAATTCCAGGTGAAGCAGAGACTTAACTCTTAAAAGAGCATCAAATAGAAAGATGGGGGATTTACACAATCTTGTGAAGTGAAATAAGTCAGAGAAAGACAAATACTGTGTGATACCTCCTATTTGTGGAACCCTCTCCCAGACAAATAAATAACCAAGCTCCGAGATAGAGAGAGAACAGATTGGTTAGAGAAGAGGGGGGTGGGGAGAGAAAGGAGCAGGTAAAGAGGATTAAAAGGTAAAAAAAAAATTAAAAATAATAATTTTAGGTAGTGGAGGTCTTCCTACCTAAAACATAACCGGAGAGAAAGAATTTCTAAAATGACTACATTAAAATATATTTTTTCACATGGGAAAAATGCCATAAACAAAGTAAAATAAAAATGACTAAGAAGTATTTTCAGCATATAACATGTAAGGTCCTTACTATAAAGAACTCTTACAAATCAAGAAGAACAAGACCAGTCAACCAATAGACAAATGGGCAGAAGACATGAATTGAAGTTCACAAGAAAAAGAGGATTTTAATACATGAAAAAATACTTAAAAATGCAGAAATGTAAGTTAAGTACAACAGAACACAAGTTTTCATCTATGAGGCTGGCAGAGATAAAAAGGAATACCCTCTTAGTCAGGATGAGGGAAGCAGGCAGCGATGCACTGGGTAAGTGGGCTAAAAAGTCTCTTTGGAGGAAAACTGGGCACTACCTATATGAATTTAAAATGCAAATACCCTTTGACTTGGCAATTTTATTTCTAAAGTTTTGTGCGCACGGGCAAGTACGTATGTCCAACGACATTAATCTCAGTGCTGTTTATGAAAGCAAAAGACTGAAAACAATGTAAATGTCTTTCAATAGAGGATGGTCTTAGAAAAGTATATCCACCAATGGAAAATATCAAGAAAGTAAAAGGAATGAGCCAGATATGCATGGTTGGCTCTGGTCCAATGTCCTAAGGAAAAAAAAAAAACAACCAACCAACACAAACCAGCTTGTAAAACATACCATATACTGTGTTTTTATCTTTTTTTTTAAGACTTTATTTATTTATTTTAGACAGATGCGGAGGGAGGGAGAGAGGGAAACATCAACGTGTGGCTGCCTCCTGCATGCCCTGCAACTGGGGACCTGACCTGGCCAGCAACCCAGGCATGTGCCCTGACCAGGAATCAAACCAGCGACCCCCTGGTTCGCAGGCCAGCGCTCAATCCACTGAGCCACACCAGCCAGGGCTATATACTGTGTTTTTAAATAATGAATGTGTCTCAGCATGCACCTGCTTATTTCTACATGGACTCCCTCCCGGAGGAAATACAAGAATCTGCCAGTGGTGGTGGGGGGGAGGGGAGGGTACATCTAAGTAGAAGAATGAAGAAATTGGGGGTTAAAGTGGAAGGGGGGCTTTCGAATTTCCACTGTCCACCCTTTTGCATTGATGGATTTTTTTTCCCACTGTGTGTGTGTATTACTTGAAATGTATTACATGAAAATTACATAGTTTATTGAAGCCTGATCCTTTATCAAAATAATTAGTTGTTAGAAGTTAGAACAATAACCTGGAAATTCTAAGCCCGGCTTCCTGGCCTGGGACCCACTAATAACTTGCTATCCAGCAGGTCCTAAAAGTTATCTCTCACTGTCTCCTGTTCTGCAGTAGTAAGTTAGATCTTTGACACTGTCTTCTTGCGAATTATACATTACTAATATCAATCAATAACCAGCGGGCAGTATTATTTCAATATCTGTGGAGACGCCTCAATGATTCACTTGGTGTGTAAACACATATACATCTATGAGGAGCAGTTTGCTATCAAGGTGATGCTCACTATGTTTAGCCACTTTTAAACCACGGCTTGGTTTACACTTCTTCCCTCAGCTAATTTTCTGGTATGTCTCTAAAAAAGTTTTTTTTTTAAATATGAAAAATTTCTCATAACAGAAAATAACTGCTCCATTGAAAACAGAAGTGCCAACAGAGGCGTAATCCGTAGGCTTCAACGACTGCCCGCGAAGCAGCAACTCGGCTTCCACGCACACGAATCCCACGCACGTGAAGGCCGGACGCACACTCGTCAGCTGGCCAGCCCGCGCGTGACCCTCCCAGCTGCTGGGACTCCCGCCAGCGCTTATTCGGAGATGCTGCCTCGGGCACGCCAGCTGCGAACAGGCGCCACGGACACGACACTTCTCCACTCGCCTGCTGGCTTTTCTGGGGATGCTGGCTAAGAAATCACCTTTGTAGGAATCTTTTATCAAGAACAACAATCAAAATAAATTAAAATAAATTTTAAAAAAAATAAGAATCTTTTATCTCAGGGTCTGCTTCTAAGGAACCCAAGCTAAGATGATGTGTTTTTCTTTTATGCAAAGTGGCTCATCATAATTAGCAGACGGGGGACTGATATCAGTATAATATGTAAGTTGAGTTGGTTCATGAGGGATTAATTTCTAGCATACTAATGTTCTAAAAAGTAATCAGGGTCCAGCTTCTTAGCAATATATAAACACATAAAAAAAAAAACCTGAATACACTTCCAATTATATAAAATATACATGCACAAATTTGCTCACTGAGGCATTGTTAGTAACTGCAAAATACTGGGGATAACTTGGATGCCTACACACAGGAGAGTGGCTGAGTAAACTACGGCACAGCCATGCAATGGAGTACTATGCAGCCATGACAAAGCATGACAGTGAACTCTATGAACTGGTACAGGGTGATTTACAGGGCATACTGCTAAGTAAAAAAAACCAAAAACGCAAAGCCCAAAAGAGGAGTAGTTACACCCTGTTACCCTTCCTGCAAGAAAAAAGGGGATATAAAAAAATATATACCTGCTCATTTGTAAAAAGAAATATAAGAAAATTAAGCCAGAAACTAAAGAGACTGCTTACCTACAGGGGCGAGTGGGAAAAGGCCTGAAATGGGGGGCGGGGTTGGAGCAGGGGAGCAGGATGAAGAGGGAGTAAGTGTGTCTCTTAGAGCTCTGACTGCTAGCACCACAGTAATACTATGCGTGCCCTATAATCACCCCAAATAACAGAATACGGGGAAACCCAACAAGGGAATGAGAACACTGACAAATGAGCCTAACTGCACTTCAACTGAATAACATAAGCACGTGGACAGAAGGGGAGAAGAAAAGATCTAAACTAAAGCGACTTTGGAAAACAGCACCTTCGCCGGATGCTGTACGGCTGAAAAGCACTGAACAAGCTGCGCACGAACGCGGTGATCAAGTTAGGGAAAGTGCTTCTCGCCCGGGGCTCGCAGTTCCGGAACTGCGATACATTATTCTAAGCGAGTAATGTATTGTAGCTGATGATATCTGGGTTTCTCACTATCAGAGGAGGAAGTCACACATAAGGAAAGGGGGATGGGGTAAATGAACCCTGTGCTACAGAACTGAAATCCGGCATCAGTTCATACTCACGGTTTTAAAACACAAAACAAATACAGATAGCCGCACACAGAAACACAGACGCATGTACACGCGTAGGTTAGGGTGCATTCGTGTATTTCCCAGTTGTGTCAGCGGAGAGGAAGGACATTTCGGTGGTCATCGGCACAACTAGCACCAGCCGCTGGGTTCCCAAACACCATTGTCCAACCACAGGAGCCAGGGATCCGTGGAGAAATGGTTGGTTCTACGACTGGGGTGAGAAAACCAAAGATGAGCCTGGAACATCTCGTGGTGCCAGAAAGTAAGGAAGTGCTCAAAAAAAAAAAAAAGAGGCACTTGATGTAGGAAGACAGGAGCCATTCTGAAGGAGATTCTATTGGCCGAAGCCAGGCCAATCTGAGCAACCAACTTAATAATGATAGTATTGGATTTTAGCCCATAAGGACCTTAAAGTCCACACTGATACAAAAAATACTGGGAAAAGTGAATGAATGTGGAAAGGACAATTCTTCCTGTCAGTAGAATTCGGATTAACAAATGCTGAAGGAAAAAGGGAACTGGAAAGCCACCACTAGGCGAGCGCCACGGTACTAAGTGCTGCGGGCAAACATGCCCGTGGATGATTAAAGTAGAGAGCGGAGTTTAAGGCGAGACAGGACTTGCATCGTCTTAAAGCAACACCCCCAGACATGCATTGACTCAAAACGTAATGACAGCAGCTTCACAGTGGAGAAACATGGCAGGCACACTGCCTAATTCGAGTGACCGAAGTTACCGTCACCCATCATCAGACACACTGACGCGAAGCCCTTGGTGTGACGCGCTGAGAAGGACAGATCACCCTTGCGTTATTTCTGCCAAACTGAGAGAAAGTGCACAAAAAACAGAGCGGTATTCACTGGAAGTGCCAAGGTCAGGAAGGACAAGGCAGACTGAGAGACTGTGTTGGCTGGAGGAGACCAAGAGGTAACAAGTAAATGCAACTTCAGATCCTTGACAGGGTCCTAGAATCGAGAAAGGATGTTAGTGGAAAAACTGGGGGGAATCAAGTAAAGTCTGTAGCTTAATCCACAGTACTGTGCCAATGTTAATTTTGTCCTGTTGCTAATTAACTGGACTATGGTTATGGAAGGTGTTAACATTGGGAAATTGCGTGACGAGTGTACATGAATTCTCTGTACTGTTTTTGCACCTTTTCTGCAAGTCTAGAATTATTCTACAATAAAAAATTAAAAAGCCCCAAATTCTACAATAAGGCCTTTCTTTGGTATAAATGCAGCTGGTTCGGGTGCTTGCAGAACCACTGCATGTTCACCCACGTGATGCTATTTCAGGGAATCCGAGGAGCAGGCCCTGCTCTGCCTCCGCATGTGGTACTCACACGTACAGCTCCACAGGTAACAGTCGGTCTTGGTAACAGACCGACAAACTCCGCCCCTTCGTCTGCTTATAGCCCTCCTCTAATACAGCAATGCACATAGGCAGTGATTTTTTTTTATCATGGGTTTTGCATAATTAATGGATTAACCCTAGGCTGTAACTCCGGTGGAACTTGCCTCATTTGAAAATTCACCATTTTAGAGGGCCAAGATCCAAACAAATGCATAGGTTTCAGAAGTATGGGTACGTGCCTGTTTTTCATGCTCAGGAATAAACAGTAACGGAAAAGTTAGAACCTCAAAGCAGCCATTGCTATGTTCTTCCCAATTCATTAAACCCAACTTTTCTGTGTGAAAAGGCGATTTCCTTACTTGGAGTACGCTGGAGAAACCCAATACGGGTTGTCTTCCGCAGCTTTGGCATGGCGCAGGATGGCCTCCCGGGGATTGCTGTCATCGGTCTTATCCAGAGCGATGTTCTTCACAATGTACGACGACAGAGTGCCCCCGTGGGTCCCCACCCGGCCGCCGCGACCTGTTTCAGAGGGAAGGACCCCAGTCAGAAACTTCATGAGCATGACGCCGTAACGCAGCCTGTGTAGACTCTGCGTATCTGACAGGGCTGAGCACCCCTCCGGGCTGCTTTCCGAGGCAGCCCCTTAAATGATGACAGAGCGGGTCAGAGCTTCAGGGCTGCCTGGCTCCTGCGATTCCCTACAAGATCCTGAGCACGCCGGGGCTTCTTCAGACTTGTCTGAAGCACACGAATCTTAAGAGTACTTGAGTATTGTCCTTTCAACTTTCATTTCTGATAATCACCACCAAAGCAGGAAATCACTAAACATCAACTTCCCCATAACATTTTTAAATCGAAAGAGACATTTTTGCTATATCTTTGTTGTTTAATTTGCATAAGGACACCAAGGTAGAATTGTAGAATCATGAGGGGTTTGCTACGTATACCCCTTTAAAAAATTCCTCAGTTCTGCCCTGATCATTTGAAATTCAATTAATCAAAATAACCAGTATTTGTCAGAGGCTAGTTTAGGTTTGAACAAACATATCCTAGGGCTTACCATCTTCCCAGCACCTTCCTGGAGAGAAAGCACATGGGCAGAACACACCCACTCACACCACTGGACCGCACCGGAGTGCCAGCTGTGCGAGGGCAGGGCTTTACTCCCCGCCACACCCGGCACGCAAACATGATGGCTTTTCAGGAAGAGTCTTTAAAAAGACACATGGAAAGCCAAATAACACTAAAAGATTAATTTTATAAATCAAGATATGGAGAGACTAAGGCCAGAAATAATTAATTGCCAGAGCATTTGTCTGGCCAGTCGTTACAACGGAGAGAGCTCTTCAGGCTGCGGTGGTTGAGGGGTCTTTAGGAAGAGGTGAGTGCAAGCGGGGAAAGTTCCAAGGAGCGAGGAGGTTATTTTCAATGAGCAGAACGGTTTAGGCACAAACACAGAGAAAGGACAATTCAGTGGGCGTTCGGGGGCCCGAGGGAACCAGTGGTCACACCAGCAGGCCCGAGGAGGGGAGAAGCGAGGTGGGAAGCCGCAGAGCGGTGAGAACTGCGGAGAAGTCTGAATCTCCGGAAATGCAACCGGGGGAGGCGGGCTGCTAAGGATGCGGGGGCGGCAGCAGCGGCGGGGGTGCCGAGGAGTCGGGAGTAACAGCTGTGTGCGAGGCGCGTGCAGGCGAGGCGGGGGGAGAGTGACTTGAGACGGGCTGCCCAGTCGGAAGGGTTTTCAATAATCCAGGCCAGAACATCATTTTAGGACATTTGACTAGGAAGGTGGCAGAGAAAATTGCCTTCAAAATGAGATCGCCGCGTGGCACGGTCACAGTGCTGAGGGGGCAGGCCACACAGACGTGCAGCAGGCCCGGAACTCGGGTTCAGGCGAACGAACAAGTCGGAAGCTGCAGGTCGGTGGGCCTAGGGCAGGAGGAAACTGCACGGGTGGTACGAGAAAGCGGGGTTCCGGGACAGGTATGCGCTGCACTGTCGCCGATGCCGATGGGCTGTCTTCCGGTGCTGACTTGGTTAAAAATTCTAAGGACTCTGATTCATTCATCTTCCGGGGAAACGGGCACCTGCATTTCACAACGCAGAACTAAACGGTGGCCATTTTACGCCTCGTGTGCAACCCGATGCCGCCTGTGTTCTGCTCGAAGGGCCCACGTGGCGCCCTGAGCCGACACTGAGGGCAGCGGTTTGAACAGTGGGTCCCCAGGGCCCCACCGAGGTCACCCGCAGGCCTCGGTCGGTCGAGTGGGACAGGCGGAGTGGACAGGCCCGCAGGCTTCCTCCCCACCGCAGCGCAGCAGGTCCATTCTGCCAGCGGCACGCGGTGGGTTCTGCCTTGCGTGTTTCAGCCAAAGCTTTCGATGCTTAAAAGAAAAAGTCTGAAAACACCTACTCAGTAAAATCTCTCCGAAGACAAAGAAGCATCCGGCCCAAAAGACTGTCCCAACTCTATGTGAATCAGCCCGCCCTGCCCCTCACCCCCCTTCGCAGGTCACCAGCTAGGGCGCAGTCACCTGGGCCGGCCACGGGAGGCTCGGGCTTGTGAGACTTCACGGGGTCCAGTCTGTCCTTCTCCAGCTGCTTCCTGGTGCTGCGCTGGCGGGGCTCGCGGAACATGGGCAAGGCATGAGCTGCGGGAAGTCACATTCGAAAAGTTTCACTGAGTAACGACCCTTCCATCCAAAAACATAGCTAAGGCATGGCTGACTAAAAGACGCCATGAAGTCACAACGACAGACAGCCTTCCTCTGAGCATAAAAGACAGTCTTACTGTAACCACTTAGCCAGTTCAGTTTGGGACCAGACTCATGGTTCACCCTCCCGGCAACCCGTGCCACTCAGGAAGCACCCTCAAGCACGGTCACGGAAACCCTGGTTGGGCCCCGCTTCCCAAACCCCAACCCCGGGGGGCAGTGAAACTGGATTTCCGTGGTTTTGAGGAGAAACACTTGTGGGACCGCCTCGTCTCCCTCCTCGCAGACCGAAACGCGCCTGTCGGCAGAGGCTCACTCGGGTGCCTGGCAAGCACTGGAACCACTTCACACATCTCTGAAATGTGACCACCTCCCAGCGGAGCCACCGGAAGGGAGGAGCACCCCTCCCACTGAAACTGGGATAAAGGTTGCCCCGAAGGCACGGGGCTGCCTGGGTCCCCCGCCCTGGTCCCTTGATGGGGACTTGTTCCTACTTCTATGTGGGGGACAAAACGAAACAGTAAAACCAAAGCAGTATTTGTCCAAGTACTATTGTTTGTTTGCTCAGTGTGATAATGACTACATTTCAGGATGTAAAAGAGTACATAAATTTAAAAGGAAAACTGACATTCTGGGGAAGAAGGAAGAGATTGCAGGGGGCTGGAGGAGGGATTAAATATCTCCTTTTTGACCAAAAAAAGCACCTGAATAATTTCTTTGGGTGCCTGCGTGCGAACTGAAACCTCCTTTAAAGCGGAAGGCTTTTTTCCGGAGGGCCGAGAGAGGCAGGTGGAGGGATCGCAGGCATCTAGAAGGACCTCACGACGTGTCCGGCAGAGATACCTGCGCCACCTCGAACACGCTTCCAGTACCCCCCGCCCTGCACCCCACGGGCCGGCCTGGGCCGGGACCACACCGCACACCGGGGAAGCAGGCCCGCCTTGAGTCAGGGGAGCTCAGGAACAGAGCCGCCGGTCCCTCTGTCGGGCAACTCGACACAACAGTATTTTTAGGAGGGGGAAAAATAGCTTTTCACTTCAAACGACTGGAGGAATGCAAGTAGGCCGCGTGTAATTACATGAGCCAGACGGGTTATGACACCGACTTTCACACTTCTACTCTTGCAGAAAGTGTCATGGGATCCCCTGACCGACCCTACGTTCCAGGGGAGTCGTCTCACAGGAGACCCAGCCCCAGGGAGAAAAACCCGGCAGTACAGCGCCCCCTGGGCTCTGGGCCGAGACACTGAGAGAGGCCACAGGGGCATCCGCTGAGGACAATTGCTTCAGCATCCAAGATTGCCTTCCTAGCCGCTACCTGTGACCGGCCTGAGACTGAGCCTCGGGGGAACAGGTATCTGCCAGGTTAACGAAGTTGTCTGGCGAACCCAGAGAAGCCACTGTGTCCTGGTAAGACTTCTGATCATACCCAGGTAGTTGATTTTATATCCAAGTGTCTCTAAGTCAGTCTAGCCCCTGGTCACAGGATTCCAGAGGGAGATGGAGGAGGCCCTTCCTGTAGTCTCCTTCCTCTCCTGATACGTTCAGTTGTCCAGCCTCACACTGCCAGCCAGTAACTGGACTGGACACATCACGCTGCCCTGATTCCGAGACCAGCACTCTTTCTTGTTTATTCTTAGAACAGATGGTTATTCTTTAAAAGGCTGCGATGGAGCAATGCATTAGGCTCACACAGGCCTTTCCGTTTTGGGTTGAAAGTGACATGAAACAACTCTGTCTCTGCGATGATGAGTCACAGAAGCTAAGGGGGTTAGCTGTCGCAGGAGGCCCCATCCCCACGAACGGGATACTTTGTAACATATGCCCGACTCCGGGGGGCCTTTCCCGTCTCTGGAGCCCTGAGCCCAGCACCACACAAGCTCGGGAGAGAGCTGTGTGCCCAAGAGGCTGTGTGAGCAACTCACGGGTGATGATGTAGTCCTGGGTTAGAGTCTCAGCTTGCTTCGCCTTCCGCTGGGTTTTAACCACACACAATTTCGCTCCCCTGAGGAGGGAACAAGCATGTTATTTTCTTTACTTGGGCTTAGCAAAGAAAGTCCGTGCTGAAAGCATCAGACCACGTTCCGTGCACACCATCTCCCCAGTCCTCGGCGTTCTGGGGCTGGCAACAGGGAGAGGAGGGCCCATATGGGAGAGCTCGCCTGCCAGTCGGCGGCTGCCGCCGAGAGAAAGGGTTCCTCTAGAAGTAACTGGGCAGCAGAAGGCTGGTCTAAAACTTCACAGAAATAACCTAAATTAAAATCTTAAGGAGATATTAATAACATTAATGGACTTTTTCACACCGAAGATCAGACAGAGGGTTCAAATTTTCGTTGATGTCCCAGAGGAAAGCGATCTGTCTGGGTGGTCGAGACCCCGAGGGGCATTTGTCCACATTCAAACATGAGCGCACAAGTGTCGGGGACCGAGCTGGCACGGCAGTGTGGCTGAGGGGCTGCGGCCCAGGAACGCGTGGGATTAACCACACAGCGCACTTGGAACACGTCACCTCTCCCTCGCAATCCGAGCTGTCCCCTTCAGGAGAGGCAAATACAAACACGCATGCTTCTTAAAGATTCCAAAGATAGCGCTCCCCAAACGGGGCCTACAAACTGGAGTTCCCCGTGCCCTCTAGTGGAACGGGCTCCCTCTCATCCTAGTTACATTAGCGTTTTCAATTTCAGTAACAAACGAAATCCCATTTGTTCTTAAACACCACAACGTGTAGCTTTACTCAGTGGGACAAGGGCTCCAATCCCAGTCCCGAAAGTTCTGAAGGAGACAGGACTGTCTGCCTCCATTCAGAGCCAAAGTGTGGTTAACAAATATTCGTCAATAAAGGATGGGTTTCCTCTCCCTGGAAGGCTGTGGGCTCTCAGAGCATGTTTATGGGGAGGTTTCACTGAAATGAGCACATGAATGTTCGTACTAGCTAACCAAGGCTTACTCTAAAGAAAGAACTATTCCACCGCTGTAGCCCGGTAGAGAGGAATCGAACCATCCTTTCCCATGTCCCTCCATGTCCATCTCTGTGCCCGCAGACAAGCGGCAGAACTGAGGGACCAGCTGAGCTCTGAGTGCAGTTCTCTGAAACACACGATGTGCTTACACCTGGCATTTGGGGTGGGCATGGGGCTGGCAGAGGAAAGTGTTTGTGCTGTCCTCTCTGCTGGCAGAGAGCTGCCGCCCTGCCAAACATCCAAACCGGTATCTGATGAAAGGGCAGACAGAAAGGGAACAAAACGGACTAGCCGGTCCCATTTCCTGTAAGTGGCTGGTGCCCTGCTTTGCTAATCCCTGACACACATCACTGCTAATGCCACCGTCCGGGTGGTATGCAAAGTGGGCAGGGCTCCCCCCTGCCCTCCCCATTTCAGCTAAAGAACTGCAAATCCCCAGGAAACTTTCACTTTGAATTCTGAATGGATCAAGGGTGACAGCCAAATCCTCTTTAAAGCACAATGCTAAAAGTTTGAGGCTCTGCTCTGTGCCAGCTGCATTTTCTAAAAGGGTGGATCCCCATCAAAGGAGGAAATAAATAAAAGCGGGGTGAAATGAAAAAGCCCTGCCCCCAGCCGCTGTCATCCCTCCAAAAGAGGCGACACTTCTGAATACCTCTGACTCTTGTTGGGGTCGTAATAGACTTTGGCCAATCCGTTTCCAGTTCCCACCATGATCTGGTTCAGCTTGGGATGCCACAGGCAGCGGACCACACTCTGAAAAGGAAAGGCATGGTAACCAACAGAGGCGGAGTACACATTCAGAAAAGCCTGCTGGTACTCCGACGGCTAGTTTACTAAACCGAATGCCAAATGAACGGTCACTCTGAGTTTTAGGAAATTTTCCTCTAACCCACAAGGTCCTATTCCTGAGGTTAGGCTCCATACCGTCACTTCTTTGTGTGACACCATAAAAATAACAACGATGTTCCCATCCTAACATCCTCTCTCCCTGCTCCTGACAGCTGTGAACCCCACCCCACCGCCTCGAGGGGCTGGCATCCCGCAGTGCCAACCCCACAGCACTCAGCCCTGCTACCCCCGAGGCAGAGGGGGGTCTCGGTGGCTCATGCCTTTACACACACAACATGTTGCTCTGCAGAGCAGACTGAGGCCAGGTGGTTACTGTTTTCAGCTCTCAAAGATCCAAATGTCATAAAACTTTCTCAGAAACAACACATATTTGCAGACACCAAAGGATCCCGCCCTATCTCTGAGATAAACCAGCAGGACAACAGCAGAAGTAAAACAGAGATTGGGAACTCGAGACTGGACAGGAACCTAAATGAAAAGCTGTTCAAGGGAAGGTTCACAGAAGTTCTGATCCTTTCAATTCATTCCTTGTGAGGGAAGTGAGTGGTGCTCCGGGCTCGAAAAGAACCAGTGGAACTGCCACCTGGTTTTAGTTTTTGTCCCCGGAGAGAGGGCAGAATGGGGAGGGACAGCAGGGACGGAACTAAGGGCGCGGGGCGGGGGAGAAGATGCTCGAGTTGACAGGAGCAAACACCGCATGCTAGGTCTGCCCCCCTCACTGTGGCGGGGTAAGAAATGTAATCACTTCAACCTTCATTAACAACCTAGCACACACCGAGCAACGTACAAGGACTCAGGAAAAGAGAGTGCAATGAGATACTGCCGTTTTGCGCTCTAATAGTAAAATGGAAATCATGGAATTTCTGTCTGCCAGACCTGCCTTGGGTTGCACCCCTTTCGCCTCTTTTCCCTAACCATCTCGCTCTTTTGTTAAGACGGACTCTCTGGGAATCTCCAAGGTCCCCTTTGATAGAAATTCTGGCTCCCACTTGACTGGCTAAAAACGTGCGTATGGTTTAAACGGCTGCCAAGCCTCTCTCCTCAGACTCCTGAGGGACTAAGAAGGCAATGTAAAGGGGCCGGCAGGACTTCTAACTCACGTCTGGCAGAACCATTGAAGAGGGCTGAAATGTTCTATGGAGAAAATATCACACCAGAATAGCTGTGTTTTCCCTGCTGGTATGAGGGAAATTGATAGGTAGATTTTCACAATTTAGGTTTTCTTCCCACAATTTTTCCTAAATCTATGGTGCCTGCACTTCAAGGTAAATAAATATATATTTACGTATATTCACGCAAACAATAGTGAGTGACTATTAACAGGAAACCTTGAAAAATCACAAATCATAAAGCCACGTGCAGTCTGACTTTGGGGGGAGGGCCGTCATGGTTTTGGAGGTTTCTCCTAACAGAACTGCCTGGCGGGTAAGAGGGAACGAAACACATGGACAGTTCAGGGTCTGCAAAGCACAGCCCGAGCCGCAGGTGCTCTGCCACCGAGACTGACTTGGGAACCGTTCCTAGACCCCTGGGACCCCCAGAGGGACAAGGCCAGGTACGTGGACACAGGAGGAGAGTCACAAACCCAACTCCCTCACCCCTCTCTAGAGTGAGTTCATCCAAGCCAACAGTCATCTCCTTCAAGTCTCTGCTTAAGTGTTACTGCTACGCAACTGTACCCTAAACTCCCTTTATTCCGCCTTTTCTTTTTCCATAGCACATATGTAATTTATTGTTAATTATGCTTATCACCCTGCTTTCCCCGCTAGAACGTCTGTCCCACACGGGCAGGGACCGTGGTCCGCTTTGCGTGGCCGTGTATCCCGAGTCCCTAGACTGGTATCTGGTGCTTGGTAAATTTTTGCTGAAGAGATGAATTAGAAGTCATGGTTCACGTGTGCGATCCAATTCCTAAATGGATTGCTCTACTAACTGGAGTTAGAAATCGTTTTCAAGTTAAAATATTACTACCTACGAGGAGTAATTTTATTTCCCCAGACCATTATTATACTCCAGTGCCCTACAAATGCACTCCTCATGTGGTCCTAAAGAGGAATGTGCCCAAATCAGAAGCAAGAGGAGAGAGCGAGAGGGGCTCTCACGAGCCTTCAGAAACCTCAGCCACTCACAAGTGGCCCTGGGGCAAGTTTAAGGACGTGGTACCAACGTTATTTCTCTTGCTTGATTCTCTAGAGGTCTGCTAAGCGGTCTAAGATTACTGGTTCTCAAATATGTTTTCAAGTGAGCAGGGTGCAGAATTGGAAAAGATCCACAGTGCAGGCCCTGGAGATTCCAAGACACCCAGCCAAACGGGCAGTTTCCAGGGGCAGCAGGCTACTGTGCCCTCTCCCTCCAGGCTGAGGGTGTGAATGCTCCAGAGAGGCGCCTGCCCAGGCGGACAGACCAATGGCCGATCGCTTTCTGGGGAGTCCAAGCTTGGGCAGCGCGTCTCTATTCCTGTGCACAACCTTTGCCCTCAGAGCTCTTACACACACGCCTGGCTGGTCCTCGAAAGCTCTTACGGAGAAGCACATTTACACTCCTCTTCACACGGAAGCAAGGAGAGGGCAAACAAGACCCGTGGCACTCAACGGTCACCCCAGGGCTGCGTCCATCCGCTGCGGCAGTGAGCCACCAGTTCAGCCAATGTGGGCTCTGTGAGCCGTCTGGCTCGGGCGAAAGGTACTTAAGGCCCAATTACCCTAAAGGCTGGTTATTAATCAAATACTTCAGGGATTCCTGGGCATGAAAAGAAGAAACAGAATTCAAAATCAAAGGTGGGTGGGCCTTTTTTGTTTATTAATATTTATTGTGTGTGTTTAGCTAACCTTCATAAACTTTGCAGCTAATGCAAGTCCGCACTCTGCCCTGTCAAGGAAATGCATCTCACAGCAGAGAGCTGGCCACCTGCCAAGGCAAACAATCCCCGAGACGGCAGCGAGGCTGGGGAGCAAGCTGAGCGGCCACGCTGCTAACTTGTCAAACATACACCCCAGCTTTCCTTTGCAACAATGGGACACGTGCCTGCGAGAAGCCCAGGGAACCATGAGAAGACAGATGGGGCGACAACTACTTGAAAGAGTGCATTCACTCAATCAACCATCCACCCAACCTCCTCCATCCTCTGCTCTTGAAGAGGTGCTTCTGCAGCCGGGGGTCTGACACATTCCAACCCAAAGACTTACTGAGCCATGCAGTGAATGAAGAAAACACATCTGAATTAAAGGGCCAGAGAAGAATGTCGTGAGGAGGTCTACAAGGATCCAAGCGAAAGCCCTCACATTATATCACGAGTTTCAAATGGCAGAGCAAAGAACTAGGTCCTGAAATTAGTCTGCGTTATATCTGTTATATCTTAACACACCGATTTGCTTGGTTAAGTTAATAAAACATTTTATTCTTGCACTTACCTATTTCATCTTACCAAAATGCACGGGACGGCTAATGTCCTCCCCTAGTGCCTAAGTTAAACTCCACGTGAACACCGAAGTAGGTTTAGTCTTTTAACCTGAAGCCCACTTTCGTTTTAGCGTTCTAAGCTGGCCGTGCAGAGTAACGCCCATCTGCCCTGAAGCACTCAGCTCTCGCAGCAGCCTCCAAGGGACGCTAACTGGAGCTGGATATCATGAGCAAGATGACAAGGAGGAGTTACAAGACTTTACGTGCTCAGTGCTCAACACAGAGATCTTTCCTGTCCGCAGAGACCGAGGAAAAAGGTTGGGGGCTGGGACAGAAGAGAGTGCTGTGCACGAACGGCAGTGTCAAAACTCCCAAACGGGAATTCTGGAACGGCCCCTGAGCAAAAGTGAAAAGGCCACAAAAAAACCTGAGTAATTTATTTCTGTGGTTTGGGGGTTTACTTTAAGTGAAATCATGGAAGCAAATAAGGAAAGGAAAATGAAACCAATGAGAGAAATAAATTCCTATTTTAGGATGTGGTGGGAAGGGAACTATTAGGTATCTGGACCATTGTTATTTAAAGTAACTGAATCCTGACAACGATACTACAAAATTAGTAAACTTATTTCCACTCCACCAGAGAAGACCAGGTTTGCAGGAGGCCGGGCAGCCTGCCCGAGGTCGTGGCCCTGCACGCAGCGCAGCTGGGAGCAGCGGGCAGGTCCCTCCAACTGCGGCGCTGGCTCCCTTATACGACCTAATTACGCCAAGTCCTGTTTCAGAAGATGGGTGGGGGGGACGTCGGAGAGTTTATATCACTTCCAAACTGACCTAACCCAGAAGTGGAAATCTCAGCAAGTTTATCTTAAAAAGCAGATGGTATTACTAAAATCATAAAGGAAAAAAGCCCACCACTACCCAGTTCGCAAATGTTACTATAAAAGAAACCAATGCCTGCGTAACATCTCGGGCGTCTGTAATGCACATCCAAACTCCACCCCTATTCCACTTCACAGGCTAAGAGAAGCCCGACGCCCTTCGTAATTTTATATCTGAGACACAATTATGATGAAACACCATTTCCTGATCCTTCCCAGCTGCTGACCCATACTGTAAACCAAACTGCATCTGGTTTTTTCCTGTTTTGTTTTTGTCATTAAGTCCAAGAATGGATATGCTAACTCAGTGGTTCCTGCGGAGAACAAGCGTTTGCCAGCATTTTCAAATAAAGAGCCTTGCACCTGTCGGTGACGGAGACTGTCCCACCGTCCTGCAGACTTGTCCGGGGGCAGCCTCCCGGGCATGGACACCCTGGCACACTGGCATGGTCATGCGCAAGCGTGTTGATCCCCAAGGCTTAGAACACAGATCAAGATGTGAGTCCAAGACAAATAAAAAGAAGCCAGAGAAAATGGAAAAGTACTGGAGAAAGAACTTCAGGTTTTCAAAGTTTTATTTCACAGAGAAAGAAAACCGCTTCCCACATGAAAATCCTGAGCCGGGGAGCTGAAGGGGTGAGTGAGAATTCTCCAAACTCCTCCAGGCCTGTCCTGTCTTCCCAAGGCCTTGCATTCCCCAAACACGGGTGATTCTGCAGCACGCACAGGCTGGGGTCTCCGCCTCCCCGCTCTGCAGTTCAGGAAGCAAACCTGTGAGCCGGCTTCAGTCTCCAATAAACAAGAGACTGAACTTCTCAACACCCACCCGCCCTCCACGAAGACACCCCTCGCACGCACAGACTGAAGACAGACAGGTTCTCTGCTCTTCAAGTGCGCTCGCACCTACCCCGTCCTCCTCCTCCGCACCCCCCCAGCTCCAGAGAAGTCCTATCGCCAGGTCAGGCCTGCAGCAACTGTCCCTCTTTGCTGGAAATCTCTCTCTCCTCCCTTCCCTGCCCCAGCTAATCCTCTCTCCATAAACCAGACAGAATGCCACAGCGCTTTTACCGCTTTTACCAGTGTCGGGGCTGCGACAGGAAAGCCAGTCCAGGGCAAGTGTGGCTCTGCCCCTGCCACAAACATTTGGGGCAGATGCACAGATTACACTTTTTAGAAACTGTCATCTAATGATCAAATTAATTCTCATCAAGCCCATGGAAAATGCATGTATTAACATCCGTTCACCTACAGCCTTTGCTCTAAAATTAAGGTAAGCACTGAAGCAGCAAAAATCTGGAATCTGGTAGTTGTCCTTGGCACTAAATGAGTCACATCTGCATCTGATAGCAAACTTGCCTAACGAATTTCATCACAAGAAAATGTTCTCAGAGAAAATGGAAAGTCTCTTGGGTAAGAAAATTAAACACAATTTTCTTCATCTAATTCAAAACACTAAATTTTAGTTTGGTCCAATCCTGCTGGTTGAAAAGAACATATAAAGGCAAAGAAAGCACAGATTATGATTGAAGAAAATCTGGCGATTATTCTTATCAACGAGAGTGTGGGAGCTGGAGTCCACAGCGTGAGCGACAAATGCCCCGGGGGCCCCACACCACGGAGACCCACCCGGGAGGAGCACTTCCAGGAGCTCGTCCCAGCCAACACTCCAGCAGAGCTCCCCACCGCGGGCACCCGGGGGCTGCAGGTGTGCCCAGAAGTGGAGCCCCCGGCCTGAGAGGGGCCTGGCGTGCGGGAGCCTCAGGCACGCACTTGCAGCCCCGTCTGTTTACATCACTTTATCTCCTACGGGACAGGGGTGGGAAAGCTTGGGCGGCACTGCCTAAGGCCACCTCTCTCCATCGATCCGCACAGACCCAGGCCCTTTCGCCTTCTTCCTTCACCAACAGTGGAGAGGGGCACAAAGACCGCAACCATAAATCCTGTCTTTATGTTAACGAACAAAGCGTAAGTGGATAAAACTATTAACTCCCTAACTACTAGATAAGAAATACAATGATCAGGCTTGGAAATCATCAAGTACGCAAAGCCAAAAATACATAGGAAAAGCTAATTCTTCGGACATGAGCTACACAGGATATGTAAAGCACTATTCACCTTTACATAGGAGAGGGAAAGATGCTTCACAAATCAACCCTTTTATGTAGCTCTTTGGAGGTCTCACAACCTCTGCTCATACAAGACCCAGCATTATCTACAACTCAAAAAAAGAGAAAAACACTGCCCTGGGAGATGTGTTAATTATAGACCTCATTCTTTCCCACATTATACATAATAGTGGAAGTTTGGCCAGAGTTCTGATACAACAGCTGGAAAACTTTCTCCCAAAGATCATTCATCACACTCAGGTTGGGAGAGGAAACACGGTCATAAAAAATTCTACAAGACATAAAGTCCTTCTCGCATGGTCTTCTATCAGAGGTATAACATGGTGCTGGGTTAGACACTGGTTACTACTGTGTCATAGTGTATACACTGTGTACAGAACAGTGTCATTACAGATGTTTAAAGGTGTCATTTTGAACACCTTTAAACATCCACAAAATCAAGTTCTCCTTTTCTGATGTTTTATAGCGGAGTCAAGCATGCTTCTCCGTCAGAGTCGTATTATCGAGCATCTGATTCTTCATCCAGTGTTGCCATTCATGGCAACTATGTCTATGTAAGGGAATATAGAGCCATTGAAACACCAATTAAATAAAACACTAAACTCTTGTGTAGAGAAGGGGGGGCGGAGTTTCTGTTTAACCAAAAGGGAAAATGCTGACATTTCTACTGTTCCAAAGGACTAGAAATGAAAGCACAACAGTAAACAGAAAGCATTTCGTTGAAACTACTGAAACCAAGAAGCAGCAGCTGCCCTTTGCTCCAAGGTTAAATGACATTAGAAAATGGGTAACCGTTAAACTGGACAGCCCTCCTTCTGTCCTCGTTCTTCTGCCTTCAGTGACATGTGAAGCCTAAAACAGCCTGTGATGGGCACTTGGTCGAAATGCAGCTCCAACAACGAGATCACGGTCAAAGAGGTGCTTAGAGGAAAAGACATCTCACTGTAGGTTTGGGATGTGGATTCCTGCAGTGAGTGCTTCAAAGAAGAGGATGCTGATCATCAAAATGACTGCACCTGAATTAAAAGTCTACAGAAATGAAGAGATAAGTATCAGAACTTGTCTTCTAAGGAAGAGTAATGATTGGACTTTTGAAAAAATATAGTGACAAATTCCAACCGATAATTTTTACTTCAAAGCAGGGAGTTTTCTGCAAAATAGATCCCGGGCACAGATCATATTCATTAACATTGTAACAACCAAAACACATTATACTCATTAGAGTTTTAAATTAGTAGTATTTTAAGCATCCACAGTAAATGTGTGTTTCTTCCATGAAACTTGAAAAACAGCTATTTTGAGTAAGACTAAAAAAGGATCATCTCAAGTTTTAAAAAAGCAGGCAAAATAAGATGTGTACTTTTTTAAATCAAATCTAAAATAAAACATTTATACTCTGAAATTCCAAATTAATTTTTTAAAAATCTGTTAACGAAAAAACAAAACCAAGGGCGGGTGGTAGGAAATAAGCCATTACAGTAAATCCAATAAGGATATACTAGAATAAAAAAAAGAGAAAAGAGGTAAAGCAAAATTAACAAACGCATTTTCACCAAACACCTACTACGTGCCATGTATTATGCTGAGCATTAGTAGTATCCCTTAGCACCCAAACAGCACGGAGGAGGCTCTTTCTCCACTTTGGCCACTTAAGAATCTAGAAATAGCCGAGAAGAATAGCCGAGAATAAAGTGTCGAAGATAACAGAACCTGGAGAAAATTCCCCACAAGGAAATGTTAAAAATACCCACGACAACGTGTGGTTCGTTTGGACAAGAGAAGACTGAGCGGTAACATTGTGATCTTCAGGGAAACAGAGGACGCTGTTCTGCCGCTCTCCACCTCCCCGAGGAGGAGAGTAAAGGAGCCGGGCTCTGCGAATGCGAGGCTAAAGGTGAAGACAGAAAACGATCTGATGGTAATAAGGGCTTTCCTAAACAGGAATGAACTCTTTAGATGAAATCTTCCGTTAAAGTCAGTCTAATTTTCACTAGGCGAGTTAAACTGCAGCTCTCAGGTAGGCAAGAAGGTTGACCCTGGAAGGCAATGCCTAGAAATGATGACAGATGGCAGCTGATTACCGTAATTTGTCATGTATAATGCGCACCCACGTTTTTGGCTCAAACTTTCAGGAAAAAATCCTTTCATTTTAATTTTTAAATTCAACTTTTATTTATATACTTTTTTGTAGTATAAGGGAATTTTAGCATTTTTGAACATATTACAGTACAATAAATTTCATGTAACAAATTACAAAACACAAGAACAGACACACAATATTTCAGGTACTACCCATGTATAATGTGCATCCTTATTCTTCCCTCAAAAATTTGGGCAAAAAAGTGCTCATTATACACAGCGAAATATGGTGAGCAACAGACAGGAGCTTTGCCTGTGGCGCATTCTGTCTTATTTCCTACAATATTAATGTCCCTGCAAATGGGCACAATTTTAGAAGACTCCTCCTAGGCTCATCTGCTGAAATTTGTAGTTTCATTGCAAGTTTTCCATCACTGTTGTAATTTTTTTTAACTTAAAAATAATCTTCCTTGCCCTGGCTGGTGTGGCTCAGTAGATTGAGTGCTAGCCTGTGAACCAAAGGGTCACCAGGTTGATTCCCAGTCCGGGCGTATGCCTGGGTTGCAGGCCAGGTCCCCAGCATGGAGTGTGGGAGAGGCAACCACATATTGATGTGTGTCTCTCTCTCTTTCTCTCTCCTTCCCCTCTCTAAAACTAAATAAATAAAAATCTTTTAAAACAAACAAACAAACAAACAAACAAACAAAAACCAGTCTTCCTGGTTCCGGGTGAGACAGAGGAAACACATGGCCTGCAGTCTCTCCCTCTGAATGCAGTTACAACACCTGGACAAAAGGCACCGCGACCAGTTGAGGGCTCTGACAAGTAAACAGTGGTAGGTAGATTGGGGAATTAGTCCAGAATTCAATGTACCACTGAAGCAGAAGTGAGTTTCCAGTTTGCCCCACGCTGGTACTCCAGCCCTTCCCCACGCCCCCACCCCCAAAATCTGTGATGAACCAAATGTCAAAATTTTAAATAAAGACAGCATTAGACAAACTGATTTTTTTCTTTTACCTCAGGCTTTGATACAGCTTGGCATAGGCTGTTACTGATCCCATTTTTATTCAGAATATTGGTATTTTATTCATCATTATTTTTGGCAGTAATTTTGATTTTTTTAAATGTTCCATTAAAATATTATTTATCTTCATTATTGAGTTTTTTGGCACTGCCTTAAGTTTTGTGCTTGACCCTGACCCTAGTCTTTCCTGGCCCTGTCTCAACCTGTAACTCACTCTATTACACAAATTAGCTGAAAATGGACCACACCCCTAAATGTAATACATACAACTTTTATTTTATTAAAATATTTCCTTTATCTATTTTTAGACAGAGGGGAAGGGAAGGAGAAAGAGGAGAGAAACATCAATGTGTGGTTGCCTCTCCCATGCCCCCTACTGGAGACCTGGCCCGAAACCCAGGCATGTGCCCTGACTGGGAATCGAACTGGCAACCCTTTGGTTAGTTAGCAGGCCAGCACTCAACCACTGAGCCACACCAGCCAGGGCTAAAACATAAAACTTTTAGAAGAAAATCCGTGTGACCTGGGGTCCCTTAGGGAGTTCTTAGATGTAACACTAAAAGCACATTCTACAAAAGAAAAAAAATGATAAATCAGACTTTATCAAAATTAAAATCTTTTGCTCCATAAAAGACACTGTTAGAAAAAAGTTAAAAAACAAACAACAGAGAGAAAATATTTGTAAATCATATATCCAACCCCCCCCCAAAAAAAATCTTGGCATGTAAAATATATAAAGAACATCTAAAACTTAACAGTAAGAAAACACAACCTGACTTTAAAATGATTTAAAAAAAAATAAAACCCTGAATAGGTATTTTACCAAGCATGTATAAAAATGGAAAGTGAACACATGAAGCCATTCAACAATGTGAACCATCAGGAAAATGCAAATTGTAACTGTGATGAGATGCTACACCACATACATTAGAATGTATAAAGTTCAAAAGGCCAACAATAAAAAATGTGGTTGAGGATATGTGGAAAGTGAAAACTGTGTACACCGTTGGTGAGAATACAAAATGGTGTTGCTTCTCTGAAGACTGGCTTGGCATTTTCCTGTAAAACTATACATACACTCACCATATGACCCAGTCAGCCTACTCTTAGGTGGTTACCTAGAGAAACGGAAACTTATGATCATACACAAAAACCTCTATGTGAATGCTTATAATAAGCAGCTCTATCCACAATCTCCCAAAACGGGAAATAACCAAATGTCCTTTAACAGATAAACTGTGATAGACAGTGGAAGCCACCCAGCAATAAGATACAACACACTATTGCTTCACACAGATGGCCTGGATGAATCTCAAAGGCATTCATTCTGCAGAAAGAAGTCGGTCTAAAAAGGTTACGTCCTGTATGAGTCCACCTGGAAGATATTCTTAAAAAGGCACCACTGTGGTGATGAAGAACAATCAGTGAGTGCTGAGGGTCAGGAGTGGGGGCAGGACCTGGTCTGGCAGTGTGACCACAGAGGGACAGCACGCCAAGGGGTTCTGGGGTGACGGGGCTGCTGCTCTGTGTGCCGACTATGCTGTGGTGGCTATATGAAACTAAACATGTACTGAAAAGCACAGAAATATACACTTGACGAAGAGATCCATTCTACAGTATATTTTAAAATACTAAAAAAAATAAAAAAACAACCCACTAAAAAAAAGGCACTAAACTGGTGCCTGTCATTTTTCCCCATCTAAACCTTTCAAGACTTCCTAAGGAAGATACCAACAGTGAGAGCACCATGAAATCGATGGTTTCCTTCCTCTGTCCTCTCCCACACCCACAGGCGAGCACTTGCCTATGACCTTCAAATCCCGAAAACCACTGTCCTGAGACACCCACAGTATGAGACCTTCAAGTGCAACAAGAACCGAGAAGGAACTTCACCGAGACTCGCCGACGTCGGCCCCCACCCTTGGGCAGTGTGAAGCTAATTTAGTACGGAGTCCAAGCTGAATTCCAGCGACTGTTTAAGTGAACTCCGGGATGTGCACTGCCAGCTTCCATATATCCCAACAAAGGCTTTACTAATCCAAATCACGGACGTGGCAGAAATGCAATAGTGTTTCTCATCGCAGCCCAGTGGCATCTCTTTTCTTCAGTGAGAAAAGAAAACAATCATACGGAAAGCAGTGCTGACCACTCATCACGCTTCTTGACAGTAAAACACGGTTGTGAGCGCCAGGCTGGAACTTATCGCTGGGCCCTGGGAAGGGTGGGGCTCGAGAAATGACTAGGCAACTGCTGTACCGGCAGGTCTGCACTAAAATGTCACCATTTCCTCCTTACTCCCAGGTTCCCTACCAAATGCCCATGCATCTCGGAGGACGAGGTACAACCAGTGCTCACATGCCCCGCCTTCCTGGTCTCGATGAGCAAATGCTCCGTACACCGCTGACGGGTGTACTGTCTCACCACCTGGCTGCGGGGAATCACGTATTTTATTAAACAGAAGCATGTCTATTAAGATCTACCTAGAACACACGTTGTTTCATCTTCCCAAGGAAGTGAATTACTGCAAATTTCATTAAACTGGTATCTCTTTATTCAAAACAATACATAATTCAAAGCACCTGCTACTCCCCAATCAGTTGCCTGACTGCTCGTTAATGAAAATCAGATCATGGAGAGCCAGTGAAGTCCAAGTCTAGTTTTTCCATCCCCCTGTGCTACACATGAAGAAGGTTTCACCGTATTTGAGGAGGCAGATCAACGCCAAATGTGGTCTTTGTTTCACGTTCATTTTCAGTTGGCATCTGCACTGCCGACAGACAGCTCGAGTTCCCTCTGTGCACCAGAGGGAATAATCCTGACCAGGCAAGGACCCCACCTGACTCACCTCTGGAAAATGGATTTTAAAGAGGCGCAGTCCCGCCGGAACTGGGACGCTGCACCAGTGAGACGGATCATGAGTCCCATCAAGTATGAGACGGGGGCACAGGTGAGTCCAGCTCCTTCAGGGACAAACCCGCACAGGCCGGTTATCTCCATATTCCAACACAAGAGCAAAGACACATTCCAAAGCCAATTCTGAGGACTCCCGGAATGTCCCTTAATTCGAATGACCTTTCTGTTCTCCTCCATACGCACAAACAATGGAAGATGACTGTCGGAATGGTCAGCATGTTCCCAACACTAATAAATTAAGATAAACAACTAGCTTCATGGAGGGTCTGTTACTCAATAGCCCTGTTATACCCATTTATTCTTCCTCTTCAATCTCTTTGGATTTAAAATATCACTATTCTCTCCAAATAAGAACATCAAAACTTTTAATGTGAAATAAAAGTGGCAATACTTTCATTTCATATGGTATGTCACTTTATATGTTAACACATATAATAATTTTCTTGGACACAAAAATGTATTAATTTAAATGTCATATCTGAGAATAATCTATGGGTGATGTAGTTACATTTGATATTTACTTTCTTAATAGCCTTTTTTTCATTGTCAATTGTTGGGATTTAATATGTACTATTTTTATAATCATAAAAATACAATTAAGATACAAAAAGCTGATCTGATAATCCTCATTGATAGGTATATATGAAGAATCAGCTCTTTTAAGGTAAGAAAAATAATGTAAATTCATGTTCCCTTCAAAACTTCACCTAATTAAAGAAGAAAATGCAGTTGATATCTTCATGGAAATTTGGTGGCTTTTTTTCTTTTGGATAAATGATTTTTTTATACAACATGGACCTCATTTTCTCAATATACAAGGTCTGTCCAGAAGATATCCAGTCATGTAGTAGGAAACCAGAGACAGTCGTTGAAGTATATACAAGGTACAGGAAACACTGTACACAGGACAATGACAGCTCAGTCCCCTTCAAAGTAGGCCCCTTGGGACCTCACACAGTTCTCCCAGTTACCACCAGCTGCCCCGTCATATTTTCCTGAATCTCATCCATGGTCTGAAATCTCTTCCCTTTCAAAGGTGATTTTCATTTTGGGAAAAGCCAGAAGTCACAGGACACCAAGTCTGGGCTACAGGGGGGTTAAGTCACCTGTGAGATTTGATGTTGCACCAAAAACCTGTGCATGAGACGTGATGCGAGAGCGAGCACATTGTCGTGATGAAGCTGCCAATCACCAGTTCCCACAGCTGCAGCCTTCTGAGTCATCTGAATAGTTTCCATGGAGGAATGTTCAAGCTTAATGTAAAATCTGATGAAGATTTGTTGCTCTACTCACTCAGTCATTTTGTTCACAGGCTGGCACTCAATCCACTGAGCCACATCAGGTGGGGCTTCACTCATTCACTTTGAATGTGACAGCCACACGGTACACATGCTCACTCAACAGCATCTACCACCCCCACTGACTAGTGCCGTGAAGTCAGCATTGCTCATGCATGTGCACATTCCAGTCCACTCTCCTTGGCTGCCAGCTTACATTGATGCCACACAAACCGTTTGTTATATTAACAATGGCTGGACTTTTTCTGGACAGAACCTGTTGTATGTAGTAGGCTACCTCTATAATCAGACCCATGGGCCTTAAATAAGAAATTTTCCATCCTTTTGGTAACTATATAAATTGTAACAACATAATTTTAACAATAATTGCCTTTTTTTTCCATCAATGTCCATAATAATAAGGGGCACAGATACAGCTTGTACCTGTATTTCTTAAGTAAGCAAGTATATAAATCTGGTAAAAAAAACTCCAGGTTCTCCCTATCCTGCAGGGGAAGTCCAGAGTTCATATTAACAACAATATAAAAGTCATTTTTTTTGTTTCACTTCCCTCCATTTGATGTAGATGAAAATAACTGATAAAACTCCAGGAAGACAATCCAGAATACATACTTTCTCTAACTGCAGGGTTGGCTCCACAAAAAAAAATTAGTAAGATTTCAAACTGGTACAAGACACCTAATACTTGACATTCTGAGTGCTTTTTAAAGAATGTAAGTGACGTGCATAATCCAGATTTCATTTCTCACAGGAAGGGGATGTTCTGAAAAATAAGTGAAAAGAAGCAAATATCTAATATATCCCTGTTCTTTGCTATATATTCTCTTCAGTTAAAAAATTGTTCTTAAAGATAATCAAATATCCTTTAGATAATCACAAATAACTTTTTTCTTCCTTAAAAGAACTTTACCATTAGATGTTGATTCTCAACTTTCGAATGTTTAAGGCAGTCTAGTAGAAAATATCAAAGCAAATTTCCTTTCCCCTCCCTTCAGCTAGATCAACTCTGCTGAATGTTACAGCTGTTTTTAAAATAAAGGTTTTGCTTTTTTATTTCTGTTCCTCGTTTTGTTCAGTCACGGCTTACAGAAACAGAGGGCCCTCACCAAAGCGCCTAAGCAAACGAACAAATGGAACAGAAGTCAGGATCAGGTGTGAAACTTCTGGCTTTTTCCTCTCTGTGTTTCTTCTCTTTGCCCAAGGAAACGCCTAGCGTGTCTTTCAAACTACTGCGAAATGCAACTGAGGTAAAGAGCCCACCATCCTAAATAACGTCAGGTCGAAACGACTGTTTTCCCTCTGCTTGGTTAAAGAGTATAAATGGTGATATGTATATAATGATATAAATGGTGATATGATACAAGTTCATAAACGATGTCCCTTGAATTATATCAGTTAAAAAGGAAATTCTGTTAGTCACTCTGCAATAAGTTAAAGTGTGATGAAAAATTACTTAGCTAATAATAGTTTATAATGTTATTTAGGAGCATTTCCTAAAGAACTAAAATTTTGAAAAAGTTAAAAATTTTCTGTTTTGTCTAAACATAATTATTTTCCTAAATTTTGATACATATTTTTGTCCATTCTTTCACTCCTACATTTTTATCACATAAAATAGGGTAATAAATAACTTTTACACAACATGAAAAGTTTGTGGTGTCTTACACAAAAACAACAGTGAGTGCGTAATGGAATTCATTTTAGAAAAGAAGCTACCGTATTTTTAGGACTATAAGATGCACTTCCCCCTCCCCCCAAATTTGGGAGGAATAATGGTTGTTAATGCTGCTGTTGAGTTCTGTTTACATTTACATCGGTGAAATATTATGTTATTTATGTTATTAAATATTTTACCATATTTTTTGCTTCAAAAATTTTTTTCCTATTCTCCTCCTCGAAAACCTGGGTGCATCTTATGGTCTGAAAAATACAGTAATCACACTATCAAATTACAAAGAAATTAGATATGTAAAGAATATGCATGTGTTTTCTCTTAACTTGAGCACATACAATTGGACTACAGAGAAAACATCTAAAAATAACTGCAGCAGAATTATAAAATGTGTATCAACATCACATAGTAAAAACAGAAAATGTTAAACATTTGTCATCTCCTAGTAAGTAGACACGAGCATCTCAACACTGAATAGGGAAAAAAATTTCAGAGCAGATGACAAGGCAGATAGTAAAATTATAACCAGCTTTTTTCTAAGTTTGTTTCAAAAATAAAAATGGGAAGTGCAATTGTTGTATCTTAAAAGGCTATTTACTGTGAAGATTATGGGGCAGTGTTCAGTTACGAGTAAACTCATCACGCAGATTCTCGCATCCCCTGACCGGGAACCACGCTGGGCTCCGCGCACACGCTGAGCTGAGCGCTCCAGAACCCAGCTCTCCAGGAGCTTCTGTTTCCAAAGAGGGCGTGCCGCAGGCATAGTCCATCCTACTTTAATCAAGGACACAGGCACCTCCAGGACAGACCCCAGGCCACCACTGCCTGTGCCAGTCACACAAGCGCAGTGCTGAGGTGTCCACCCCTCACCCCTTCCGAAGAACACATGTGTTTATTTTCTTTCATTCCAAGAAGATTGCCTTAAAACCTGAGAAAACAGATCAAAGAGGCAGTTGGAAGTCTCTTTAACATTCCATTCTACGATATAAGCAGGCAGCAATGCTGTCTGATGTCAGTAACAATAAAAAGACACACAGACCCTGCATCGGTGATTTACAAGGCCCCTGGAAGGTACCTGGCATTTCTAAGACAATTCAAGGTATGGTCTAGTCTACTGATTCACGGACCCTTCTGCTTCGCTTGCTTCTCTTCACTTGCTCATCCCTTGAATGCTCAAGTTTCCTAAGGGCTCATTCTCTCTCTCCTTTTTGCCTTTCCTTAACCTAACTAATTGGTAACCAACATTTCAGCTATGAACTATAAATGCTGCTTCCAAAACTGTCTTCTCTTTCTTAAGCACCAAACTCACCTACCCACCTACCCTGAGGTCCTGCAGGTCCTTCCAGTGCAACACACCCACACCAGAACTCACTGGCTTTCTTCCAACACCTGCTTTCTTTCTTTTCTCAGTAACACAGAACGTTGACTCAGTCTCCCAACTTATAAACTTCAGCCTTCACACATAAATGAACGCTGAATATTTTAAATCTAACCTTCACACTCCAGTCAAAATTAACTTTTAAAACACAAATCTGAACATGCCATTCCTTTGCTTTTAAAAAAAAAAAAAAAAGCCACAACACGTCACCTTCCTGTTACAGTGTCCAAAGTCAGTTTGCTTTTCCATCTCTAGACACTGCTCTCGTGCTGTGCTCTCCACAGACACCCCGGAGCCCCACAATATGCATTACTCACTTGCAGTCCCAAGTACAGTCCTCCCTCAGTACCTGCAGGGGGATCAGTTCCAGGACCCCTGGCCCATCCGCAAAATCTGCAGATGTTCAAGTCCCTTTTATAAAATGGCATAGTATTTGCACATCCTCCCATATACTTTATTTTTTTACCTTATTATTTTTTAATCAGTATTTTTTAATTGTTGATATTGTACAGTTTCCTGTCTTTTACCCCACCCCCAGCCCACCACCCCAGCCCTCCCCACCTTCCTTCCATTTCCACCTCCCATAGTTTTTGTCCATGAGTCCTTTATACTTGTTGCTCTAAACCGTTCCCCTTTTCCCCTGAAATTCCCTCCCCTCCCACTCTGGTCGCTGTCAGACTGTTCTCAATTTCAGTGTCTTTGTTTATATTATGCTTGTTTGTTTGTTTTGTTGATTAGATTCCTGTTAAAGGTGAGATCATATGGTATTTGTCTTTCACTGCCTGGCTTATTTCGCTTAGCATGATGCTCTCCAATTCCATCCATGCTGTCGCAAAGGGTAGATCGTCTCTAGATTACTTATAACGTCTAATACAATGCACCGTAAATACTATGTAAATGGTTGTGATGCTGTAATGTTTAAGGACCAATTTTCTGCAATTAAAAAATTCTTTTCAATGCAAAGTTGCTTGAATCCACAGTTGCAAAATCCATGGATTCAAAAGGCTGATTGTGTACCATTCACTCATTCAGTACATATCGATTGAGTACCACCTACGTAATAGGCACTCTTCTAAGCCCTCAGGATATCACGGTGAACAAAACAGAGTTTCTGCCTCCACAGAGTTTCTGCCCTCACAGACTTACATCCTGGCGCAGAAGACAGATGAAAACAAATACAGAATGGATGAGGTGGTGACAACTGCTATGGAGAAAAAGATCTACCTAGAAAAGCAACTCAGAGCAACACAGCAAAGAGTATCTCCATACACTACAGAAATCCAGCATGTCTTTAAAGGGGCAATCATATTTCCACATCCCTTAATTTATTACGTTTCAATTTAAATCACAACTTAAAAACACAACACCATAAATAATACTGAAATGTGTAGTCGTTGAGAGGCATAACAGAATAGCTCAATTATAATAATTTTATTTCTTGAGATTGAAGTTGATAGAATCGAGAGGGTTTTTTCTTTGATTCTAGTGTTTTAGGTGGGTCCTGGATGCACCCCAAAAAAGTGCTGGCACATTTCAAATGATGTCATGAGATTAGGATCTATAAAACTTAAGCATTCATCTAGAATTAGTCTCATTGTTATTTCTATATTGTCTCTAACCATACCATGGCTTCACATGTGGGGCCTACAATTAAGACTCCAAAGTAATGCTAGAACATTAGAGACAGAAGCTTTTTACTGGTGATTTAAAAACAGTTGTTCGATTGTCTGAACCATTTAAGTGCTTAATATGTCTCAAATATATACAAAGAGCTGAAACAACTGGAGAACCTACATAAGAGCACTGTTTAAGACGCAGGATATTACTGAAGAATTTGACAATGAGCCAAAGAAAATTTGCACAGACATAAATTGGCCTGTTTCATACGCAGAAAATAACAATGAATAATATCATCTAAATAATAACACATATTTGAAAAGACTTTAAAGGAATTCAGATTATACTCTGGGAATCTTCACTATTATTATATTATTATAATATGTCCAGTCTCAGAACATAAGTGAATGAATAAATAAATGTAGTGCAAATGTTAATCTGTAAAGAAAACTAAAGGGGCTTTTTTTTTTTTCAGATGTGTAAGTTAAATTTAAAATGTCTTGAACTTCCAAATAACTAAACAGAAATTAAGTTCATTGTGATGGGGAAAAAAAAGTAGCTACCATTGAAGTGTATGGGCCAGGGCTCATGTTCTATTTAAAAACTGAAACAAAAGACAGCCAACAGGCAAACTTCCCTTCATCCTCAGAGCTGGGGGTGGGGGAGACGGGGGTGGGGGAGAGACTATACATACTGCATCCGTGATGTCTATTTCGTACACCCTTTGGAAAGTCCTGCGCTCGAAGAACACAAGTTTGCCGCTGCCACATCCCCTTTGAACAGATGTGCCGGTGACTATGAGTTTATCATCTGGACTGAAACAGCAGTCGGTCCTGCAGACAAAAAGAGTGTGTAGTATAAGTTTGTGGCCCCACAAGAGAGCAGCAACAGTAAGCGAGTTAAATAAAACATGAACAAGATCACCGTAATAAGAGGTAACTCTTAAATGGGACTTAACGACTCAAGCACTTAAATTAATTCACTTCATCTTCACAATAATCCTGGGAGGTAGCTATTAGTATCCCCATTTTACCAATGAGGAAACTGAGGCAGAAAGAGATTAAGTGAACCCTGTCCAAGGTCACAAAAGAGACTGGTGCAGCTGGGGTTCAAATGTAGGTAGTCTGGTTCCGGAATCTGCGCTTCTGACTTGCACACACCGAACGCTTTTCAGTGCCGGGGGGTGTGGGAAGACGCCGCACGACGGTGACAGCATCTGCGCACACACGGACGCTGCATGACTAATGTCGAAGGAGTGATTGCTTTAACCAGCTTTGGAACCATTTTCTTTACCACCGCCACCACTCAAATAATTTGAGTTGTGTAGAGTCAAACACCATGAAACGAGGAGCAGGCTGCACTGCTGGAACTGAACTGGTGGCTGCGATTCAGTAACTGTTGTTATTAGAGGTCTGGCCACTGCTTGCGAATGATCTAAGCCATGACCCGAACAAGTTATGGAGTGAGCATTACTTGTGGCTGACAGAACAGCTCGAAAAGTTCTCATCAGCTAGGAACTCAGGTGTGCCCATCTGTTTGCCTCAGCAGGCCAGCGCCGTGGGCAGCAGGCCAGCGCCGTGGGCGGCAGGCCGTGTTCAGGTCAGCGCTGTCATTGCGCAGGCCCCCCCCAGCCCCCAGCCCGATGCTCCCCTGACCGCCACCTTCTCCCTGCTGTTTCTACGGAAATCTCGTGTCTACAAAAACAGAAAATGTGGCTTAGGCGCCAACTGCAGGGCCAGATGCCGAACTCCACCTCGGCCGCCTCAGGAAAAATTCTGTAAATGCTTCACTCGTCAGCTCAGAAGCGGGGAGAAGACAGGGCTCCCAGAGCAAGACGGCGCGGGGGAATGGAGGCGACCGAACTCCTGACTGGGAAGAGGATGCAAAACAACTAAGGAAACGCTATGTGATAACGTTGCTAACCATAGAATAGCGCTTTGACGGTAAAGGGTTCAAATTATAAAAGACAGCAAAAATGTAAGCCTACCCTGCCATTCACACAATATTAAAAGAACATGTCAGTCCCTTAAAGTATTTTTACTGCCCCAAGACCTACGCATGCACCCAAAATGCATACAGGGACTGTCCAGAAAGTATCCAGCCACGTGCTAGGAAAAATAGAGGCATTTATCGACCACGATAACAAGATACAAAAAACATTGTACACAGGACAGTGACCCCTCAGTCTCCTTTAAAACAGGCACCTTGGGACCTCACACAGTTCTCCCCATCGCCATCATTTGCCCCATCGTATTTTCCTGAATCTCATCAACGGTCTGAAATTTCTTCCCTTTCTAAGGTGATTAGTTTTGGAAAACACCAAAAGTCACAGGGTGCCAAATCTGGGCTGTAGGGGGCTGAGTCATCTGAGTGATTTGACGTTTTGTCAGAAAACTCTGCACAAGATGCATGAGCTGGTGCATAGTCGTGATGAAGCTGCCAATCACAGTTGCCCATAGCAACCCGAAGCCTTCTGAATCTTTGAATAGGGTCCACAGAGAATGTGCAAGCTCAAGGCAAAATTTGATGCAGATTCTTTGCTCTACTCACTCAGTCATTTTGAATGTGATGGCCACACAGCACACATGCTCACTCAACCGTGTCTACCACCCGCACTGACTAGTGCAGTGAAGTCAGCATTGTTCAAGCATGCGCATTCCAGTCCACTCTCCTTGGCTGCCAGCTTACATCGATGTGGCACAAACTGTTCACTGACAATGGCTGACTTTTCCTGGATAGACCTCGTGTGTATGTGTGTGTGTGTACACAAAAACGCATGAACGTACATCATTTCAACTTCAAAAAAAGTTTTAAAGTCTAAGAATGTGCAAAAAAAAAGGGGAAATGAAATGTATTTTTCAAAAAACCTATTTCAAACACTCTTCAAATCCCTTTTCAAGAAGATCTAAAAGACGTGTGATATAAATTAACATTAAAGTGAATAAATTTGTTGTTCATTCTCTTATGCTTATCCAATCCTAAAAATATGCTACTTACATTGGGAACATGGTCGGAAGACCTGAAGCTGAAAACAGTGGCTTATTAAACTGTCGGATATCCCACAGTTTTAATGTATCATCACCTGATAGAGAAAAAAGAAAGAAAAAGAAGATAAAGTGAATTGTGCAAAAAGACCTAGTTTCACATCTGGAATTTGCTAAACTTAGCATACAAGCGGGGATCCCCCCCAAAAATAAAATTATCTTCTGGAGGGTAGGCCCCTTGTAGTATAAGCTTCCCATGCTAGGTAGGTATTCTAGAAACCCATCTGTATCAGTGCACCAGCTGGTGTCATTGTGAGAGGCTGCATTCAGCTTCGGTGAATTTCTTCTGAAGACTCTTTCATCAATGTGTTTGCCCATTTCATGATGGGTGAATTATAAGTGCACCTGCCCATGCTGCACTGAGTGTTCAGCAGTTTTTGACCCAAAACAGCATGACCCCCATGCCCCACCCTCCCTGTTCACCTGATCTCACCTCCAGTGACTTTTTTTCCTGTTTCCCCAGATGAAAAAAGTCCTCAAAAGGAACTGTTTTGCCAATATAGAAGAAGTGAAACAAAAAATGACAGAAGAACTAAAAGGCATCAAAATCGACGTGTTCAAAAACTCTTGGCAGTGGGAAAAAAGGTCTCAATAGGTGTATTACCTCAAATGGAGAGTACTCTGAAGGTGACTGAGTTTAAACATATAAGGATAAATACACAATTTTGTATAAATAAATTCCATTTTGGGGTCCCCCATATAACTGTCAGAAGGGAGATAAAGGGGAGGAAAGGAGATGCCCACAGGCAGGTTTTACATTTTTTTAACTGTTTGGGGAGCTTGAAAGCATTATTTGGGAGAATAGTGGAAGATACAGAAATAACGAACTGGTCTTCTAGAAGTTACTTTCCAGACTGATGCAGCATCTGCAGGTAGAAGGAGCCTGAGAGAACTGACTCTAAAGAGTGGTTTTAGAGCAGATGGGAGTTCCCCTGGGGCCGACTTGAGCACAACCTGACTTTTCAGGAAGATATTAATTTAACCACCGTCACGACTGAAAGTAGCTTAATTCGGAACAGATTCTTTCTCCCTCGAGTGTGTCCGTGACGCTGTCCACTTAGGTTAATGAGGGGGAGCCGTGGGATCCCCGCCCTTCCAGTTTAACTGTCTCTGTGGCTATCATTCTTCACTTTGCGGGCAGTGCAACCGTCCCAAGCTAGTTAAAGTGTCATGAATATTCTTTTAAGAATCACTTCTTTACATTTCTGTAGGACTACTAACTAATTCCTAACCATAAAGAAAGCCAAAACCCCTATCAGAATGTCTTCGCTGTTCTTTCTCCCCAGCGTCCGCAGCTGAGACCTGCCTCAACCCCTCGGGTCCACTAAGGATCAGCAACAGGTGCAAGTGAGGTGAGTGGAGAGTTCAGCAGAAACCCCACTCTCCCCAGTGACCCTGCCTCTGAGACCCAGCTTGGGCAGGTGCCTGGCCCACAGTGGGCTGGACTAGGGACCTGCTTGTATGGGAAGAACTTTGTAAGACTCACCTTTTTGCTCTAGTCTTAAAAAAAGGTTACATATCCTCCCTCACAATTTTCAACCAGTAAGAAAACATTAACCTCCGCTAAACAGTTCAGCTAATTTGGCAGGTTCTGGAGCTAGCAGAGCACCTTACAACATCCTGGGGACTCTGCTGAACAGACTTCCTCTGCCATATTCTGCACACCCAGGAAGGAAAACAACAGAATACAGCGCATGTGTAGTGTTGACGGCCGACTCGTTACCCAGGAGCTGCTGCAGGGTGGAAGGGGAAGGTACGAATTATCAGCCGGATGACTGACTGAAGTGGAATCCATCCTATACTCCTAAGGGAGTGATTATCCACCGGCCGGGGGGCGGGGGGGGCCGTGGGGGGGCGTGGGGGGGCGTGGCGGGGGAGCGGGAGGGTGAGGTGCAGGAGGCTGGCCTCTTTGAGGATCCTCTGGGAAGAATTTTCAAGCTATGCTCCCCCTTACTCCCCTCTCCTCTCCCATCTCTGCCTTGGAGACTTGGGTATACCGTGCTAAAGATGCAAGACTGAATGGGAGGATTTCTTAGTAGTGCATTTATCATTTGAAAAACTTTCCCAGGGGAATCACAGACAACCCCCTCCCGGCCCCACCTGGGTAAGAACCACTGTTCATAAGTAAAAGTATATACAGTCTTAAATAAGAATCATCTTAGGACCAAAATACACATTTTGTACATATCCACCTTTGCCATGTGCACTGTAAATAGGAAATACAGGTACATGTGCTACGGTTTAGTTTAATTATGTAAACGAGAGTGGCCCTCCTCAGAGGACAGACACTCTGAATGGAGCTCCAGAGGTAAAGGCCCTGGACCGGCTCAGCGGGGGCCAGCGGTGCCCTGTCTCACCGTGTCCTCCCCACCTCCTGCACCCTCCACACCAGGCTGACGGCTCTCTCAGGAAAGGAGGCTGGTCTCTGATGCTCACGGTGTCTACCCATCACAACGCTCCCTCAGAGTAGCGCTCCCTATGTAGTAGCTGAGGAAGGGAAGGAATGACCACATGTAGTGTTGCTACATGAACTTGGCCTGCAGAACAAAGACTAAATCCTTTACGTGGTATTTAAGGCCGTCTGTAATATGGCTCCAGCCTCCTTACCTGCTATTCCCCCTCCGTCCCCACAAATGGGCCTACCTGAAGGTCCTGGGGCACCTCCCATACTTCCCCACAATGCTTTGCTCATGAGCTGCCCTCACTATTCTCTTATTTCTTTCTATCAACACACAGTTCACCCCTGTGAGAAAGATTTAGGAAACAACTAGGAACAACCTCTGTTCCACTATATGAGTGTGGTAAGTAACCTTACAATACAATCACGAAGAACTACGTAACCATTAAACATCCGGCATACAACTTTTTTAAAAACTGAATTGAGCTAGTGCTTGAATTGGAAAAAAAATCAATGGTCAGCAAATAGAAGACTTTGAAATACCAGATGCAGAATTATAAAATGGTATAAAAATATTGACTGTCATCTACAAAATTCCATTAGGTAGAGGCAAAGTCATAATTGGAGGCTTCAAACTCAGATGGAATTTGAAGCTAAAATAAAAACTTAGGCACAAAAGTACAGATTTTCTAAGTTGTACTTGATACCTTTTAATAAAGGAACATTCCCAGGTTGGGCATGCATTTTAATGAGAAAAGACCAGACTGATGAAGGCACATTACCCAGAGCACAGCCAGCTTTACAAAGTGCTAGGATATTACAGCAACATTTGTCAGCGTTACATATGATCCCTTCACATACAGAAACACATCAAGAAGGAGGTTTCTGACCTACCTCCGCGAGTGGCAAGGACGTTACCATCATAGGAAAACGTCACACAGGAGGTGTCTGTGCCGGGGTCATGAGCCTGCTTGTAGTGGAATTTCGGGTGGACCTGTTCGAGGGGACAAGCAAAGGGTTACCATCTCCTCTGAATTCAGATACAAGCATTTCTGTGGTGAGAATATTTCACTTTGTCATCCAGAAAGTGATATACATTTATCTACATGTAAAATATTAATTTCACCTGATTATGGTTTTCTTTATTCTGGGAGAAAAGTTTTTAAAAGGCTTTAAAAAACATCCAATTGGCCCTGGCTGGTGTAGCTCAGTGGATTGAGCGCGGGCCTGCGAACCAAAGGATCGCGGTTCGATTCCCAGTCAGGGCACATGCCTGGGTTGCCAGGCCAGTTCCCGGCAGGGGACATACAAGAGGCAACCGCACATTGATGTTTCTCTCCCTCTCTCCTTCCCTTCCCCTCTAAAGATAAGTAAATAAATAAATAAATAATAAAAATAAATAAATAAAATATTTTAAAAAATTATTTTAAAAAAAACATCCAATTGCTTTAATAAGAGACAAAAAAGAGACGAGGTAAGTCTCACTGGACGACAGTTTTCAGACTGCCTTAGTTGGCTCTCAGCAGCTCAAGATCGCCAGAGCATGTAGTTTTTCCTGCTGTACTAACAAAGTACGTCACATAATGATTGGAGCCACTTCCTACAGTTATCTGAGAGGGTAAATATAAGTAAAAACCACACACGGATATTATTCGCTAAGTCAAAAACACCCTGGATGCCCAGCACACAGACGCTGCACACACGGCCGCAGCTCCCAAACCCCCTGTGATGTGCCCGCAGGATGATGGTGGTGGTGGGGGTGGTGACAAGGATGACGGGACAACGATGGGGACAGCTAACCCCTTCACAGTGCTGGTTAAATCCTCGGCACCGTATCCTTTAGTCTTGCCTATTTAATTCTCTCCATCGCTCTACGTGGCAGGTTCTACCACTACCATCCCGTTTCACTGAAGCACAGAGACTTGAGCACCTTGTCCAGGGCCACACAGCTAGTGAGCAATAGAGCTGGGAGTGTGAACCAGAAGGCCTGCTCTTAAATACCACATCACCCTCCTCTACTAATGGGCGTTAATGGTCTTTTTAATTCCAGTGTTGCTTGTGCAGTTAAGGATTTATAAAAAGTAACTCTGCTACACTACTCTTGCCACTCCTTATGAGTCAGTGACCAGCACAGGCCAGAGTACTGGGGAGTCGATCATCCCAGATGCCCCGGGCAGGCTACCTCCACCCACAGTGAACGCACAGGGGCATTGCTAGTGATGAAAACACGTAGGTCTCTCCCCTGGAGTCCCAGGCAGAAGAACACAGGCCAGCCCTCTCCACTGGTCCCACAGAAACAAAGAACGACTCTCAAAACCGCTCACGCACATCAGCCTCCCAACAACACCACCGACATCCCACCACGGAGCTTCTACCTAAAAGTGTCCAGGAATAAGGGTACACTACCTCACAAAAGCAGGCAGCTTCTTCTTTTAATCCTCAACTGAGGATGTGTTTTCACTGATTTTAGAGAGAGAAGGCGGCAGGGGGAAGGAGAGAGAGAGAGAAACATCAACTGGCCAAGCAGGGATCAAACCCACAACCCAGGTATGAGAGGGGACGCCCAAAAAACCTGGACTTTATTTTTAAAATTGTGTATTGATTCTTACATGTTTAAACCTCAGTCATCTTCAAAGTACTCTCCATTTGACGCAATACACCTATTAAGACTTTTTCGGCAGGGAAGATGGCGGCGTGGTAGGAGGGAGCAGGCCCTATTCCCCCTCTACACACGGGAGAAAAACCGGACCAAGCTATGAAAGACCAGAACAGACAAGGAACAGTAACACAGCATATTGGAGAATAAGAGGTCGGAAATTGTAGCGGACACTGAAAAGCAAGCGGTAAGGAGAGCTCTTCGGAACAATAAGAGCCCAGGGTTCCAGCGCGCGGAGAACGGGCGGCCGAGGCCCCGGCCTGGCGCTCCGCCAAGCCTGCCCCAGGGCCCTGGGGAGGGAGCTGGGTCAGCCGCTGAACCGGCTGGGAGATCTCAGGGGCCACCGCGCGACTGCGCCCGAGCGAAAGTGGGTGCCCCGCAAGGGAGCGAAAGTGGGTGTCCCGCACCAGGTCACTGCGTGACTTTGAACCGAGTTTTCGTGGTCGCCGGGCGACTACGAAAGCACAGGCGCCCCAACAGAGACAGAGGCGCGGGCGAAGTGAGACAACTGCATGAAAATAGACACCCTCAGGGGACCGCACACGGTCGCGGGCTAGTGGACACTCGTGAAAACATAGGTGCAGGCCGCTGGAGACAGCTGTGGAGCCAGAGGGGCCAGTTCACGGGCGGGTGCTCAAACTCGGACAGCTCAGGCCCAAGGTGCAGGCGCCGGATAGCAGCTGGAACGCAGGCCCCTCTCAGAAGCAAATGCAGGCAGCTGCGCCCGAACACTGAAAGCCTCCCAGGGACAAAGGCAGGCGGCTGTGCACGTCTGGAGAACCTACCACACACCCATAAACTCGGAGAAGTGCGCACACCCAGGAGGCTCAGATCCCACGCTGAAAACCCTGTGGAGAGAGGCGCCCACTAACGCTGGGATACATAGCACAATGAGGACTGAGTTCTGAACACAGAGAAAAGCAATAAGATCACCCCTCGGCCATTGCAGCCAGCAAGACCTGAAAAACCGGCTGGCAAGTTTGAAAACAACAAGAGGGTGTTTTTTTGTTTGTTTGTTTTGTTTTGGTTTGGTTTTTTCATTTTTTTAATTTTATTTTTTTAATATATTTTTATTTTTTTTTTAATATTTTGTTGTGCTTTGCTTGTTCCTCCCCCCCCCCCCTTTGGCTGCTTATATTTGTGTGGGGGTGTCTGTGTGCGTGTCTCTTTTTTGTTTTGCCAGTTTATTAGTGTCTTTTTGTTTGTAAGCCTGTCTATCTATATGAGTTTTTAACTACTCCTTCTTCATTGTTTATATCTTCTTCTTTACTCCCCAACTCCTTTTGCCTCCCTTGAATTCCTTCTTCTCTTATCCCCTCTTCCTTTCTTTTCAATTTTATCTCTTCTACCTTCCTCTTGTTTCCTTTTGCTTCTTTTTTTCATTTTCCCCCCTCTTCTTTTTGTAAATACCCACGAGTGAGACAAAACAAACAAACAAGCAAGCCTGAAACTGTGGGGAAAAACAAAAACAAAAACAAAAACCAGAGTTGGCCCCCAAAAGGAGGGTATACCAGCTGATGAGACAGTGAAAGCGGTGAACAACAGGATACCCGAAGGAGAATCCACCACTGAATCTCACAGATATTCTACCACAGAAGGTCATACCACAAACCCAGGGAGCCAGAACAGATCAATTTAAGAAGCTGAGGCTAACAACAAGAGTCTTACAAACAATGGGAAGACAAAAGAACAATCCCCAAATGAAAGGAAAGGAGGAAGCTCAAGAAAGAATGCTAAATGAAACAGAGGCAACTCAACTATCAGATATCGAGTTCAAAGCAATGGTTGTCAGGAAGCTCAATGAGCTCTCAATGAGCTACCATAAACTACAGGGAAGTTATGATGAACTCACGGCAAACTATATCAACATGAAAAAGGAAATAGAAACTATCAACAAGGGCCAAGAGGAAATGAAGAACACAATCTCTGAACTGAAGAACACAGTAGAAGGAATGAAAAGCAGAATCGATGAAGCAGAAGATCGGATCAGCGAGTTGGAGGACAAAATAGAAAAAAACACTCAGAATGAGCAAGATAAGGAAAAGAGGCTTAGAAAGAATGAAGAGGGTTTAAGAGAAATGCAAGACAACATGAAACGGAATAATATTTGTATAATAGGGATACCAGAAGGAGAAGAACAAGAACAAGGGATAGAAAACCTGTTTGAAAAAGTAATGATGGAAAACTCCCCTCATTTGGTGAGAGAAAAAACCACACAAATCCAGGAAACACAGAGAGTCCCAATCAAAAGGAACCCAAACAGGCCCACCTCAAGACACATCATAATTAAAATGGCAAAATTCCAAGACAAAGAGAGAATCTTAAAAGCAGCAAGGGAGAAAAAGGAAGTAACATACAAGGGGGCCCCAATCAGGTTAGCATCTGACTTCTCAATGGAAACGCTCCAAGCCAGAAGAGAATGGCAAGAAATATTCCAAGCAATGAGAACCAAAGGCCTGCAACCCAGACTACTTTACCCAGCAAGGCTTTCAATCAAGATAGAAGGCCAAATAAGGAGCTTCCCAAACAAAAGAAGTCTAAAAGAATACACCTCTACCAAACCAATGCTGCAAGAGATACTAAAGGGACTACTTTAAGGGAAGAAAGGAAAAGACAGAGAGAGAAAGAGAGAGAGGAACACAGGTACGAAAATGGCAATGAATAAATACCTATCAATAATAACCTTAAATGTAAATGGATTAAATGCTCCAATCAAAAGACATAGAATAGCTGAATGGATAAGAAAGCATGACCCACACATATGCTGCCTACAAGAAACCCACCTCAGGACAAAAGACATACACAGGCTCAAAGTGAAGGGCTGGAAACAAATTTTCCAAGCAAATGGTCAGGAAAAAAAAGCTGGGGTAGCAATACTCATATCAGACAAAATAGACTTCAAAAGAAGGGCCATAAAGAGAGACCCAGAAGGTCACTTCATAATACTCAAGGGAAGAATCCACCAAGAAGACATAAATATTGTAAATATATATGCACCCAACGGAGGAGCACCTAAATACATCAAGAAAATTTTAGAGCACTTCAAGAAAGATATAGACAGCAACACAATTATAGTAGGTGATTTTAACACCCCACTGTCAAAAATGGACAGATCTTCCAAACAAAATATCAACAAAGATATTGTGGCATTGAACAACACTCTAGAGGAAATGGACTTAACTGATATAGAGCCCTTCATCCCAAAGAAGCTAAATACACTTTCTTTTCGAATGCACATGGAACATTTTCAAAGATAGACCACATGATAGGACACAAATCAAGCCTCAACAAATTCAAGAAAATTGAAATCATACCAAGCATTTTCTCGGACCACAAGGGACTGAAACTAGAAACCAACCCCAAGGAGAAAAACCCAAAACCCTCAAAATCATGGAGATTGAATAGCATGCTATTAAACAATGAATGGGTCAAGAATGAAATTAGAGAGGAAATCAAAAAGTTTCTGGAAACAAACGATAATGAACTCACATCGACCCAAAACTTATGGGACACAGCAAAGGCAGTCCTCAGAGGGAAGCTTATAGCGATACAGGCCTATCTAAAAAAGACAGAAACATCTCAAACAAACAACCTAACCCTTCGCCTACAAGAACTCGAGGAACAACAACAAAGACAGCCCAGAGCAAGTAGAAGGAAAGAAATAACCAAGATAAGAGCAGAATTAAATGACATAGAGACTAAAAGCACAATCCTAAAGATCAATGAATCCAGGAGTTGGTTCTTTGAAAAGATCAACAAAATCGACAAGCCTTTAAGCAGGCTCATCAAGAAAAAAAGAGAGAGGACTCAAATAAACACAATCAGAAATGAAAGAGGAGATATTACAACCGACACCGCAGAAATACAAAGGATTGTAAGAAATTACTATGAAGAACTGTATGCCAAGAAATTTGAAAACCTAGGTGAAATGGACAGGTTTCTAGAAAAATATAACCTTCCAAAACTCAATGAAAAAGAAACAGAAAGCCTGAACAGACCAATAACAGCTGGTGAAATTGAATCAGTAATCAAAACACTCCCGATGCACAAAAGCCCTGGACCAGATGGCTTCACAGGAGAATTCTACAAAACATTTAAGGAAGAGCTAACCCCTATTCTCCACAGACTATTCCAAAATATCCAAAAAGATGGAAGACTCCCAAACTCTTTTTATGAAGCCAGCATCATCCTAATCCCAAAACCAGATAAAGACACAACAAAGAAGGAGAACTTCAGGCCAATATCGCTGATGAACATAGATGCTAAAATACTCAACAAAATATTGGCAAACCGCATCCAACAACACATTAAAAAGATCATACACCACGACCAAGTGGGATTCATCCCAGGGATGCAAGGATGGTTTAACATTCGCAAATCAGTAAATGTAATTCATCACATAAACAAAAGCAAAGACAAAAATCACATGATCATATCAATAGATGCGGAAAAAGCATTTGATAAGGTACAGCACCCATTTATGATAAAAACACTCAGCAAAGTGGGAATAGAGGGAGCATTCCTCAACATAATAAAGGCTATATATGAGAAACCCACAGCCAGCATCATACTCAACGGGCAAAGACTAAATTCTTTTCCACTAAAATCAGGAACAAGACAAGGCTGTCCACTCTCTCCACTTCTATTCAACATAGTATTGGAAGTATTAGCCACAGCGATTAGACAAGAAAAGGAAATAAAAGGCATCCAACTTGGAAAGGAGGAAACAAAACTATCATTGTTTGCAGATGACATGTTAGTATACATAGAAAATCCTATAGTCTCGGCCAAAAAACTGCTCGACCTAATAAATGAATTTAGCCAAACAGCCGGATACAAAGTCAATATCCAGAAATCAAAGGCATTTTTGTATACCAACAATGAAACAACAGAAGCAGAAATCAAGAAAAAAATACCATTTGATATAGCAAAAAGAAAAATAAAGTACCTAGGAATTAACCTAACCAAGGAGGTAAAAGACCTGTATGCAGAAAACTACACAACACTGAAGAAGGAAATCAAGGAAGACACAAATAAATGGAAACACATACCGTGTTCATGGATCGGAAGAATTAACATCATCAAAATGTCCATACTTCCCAAAGCAATCTACAGATTCAATGCAATACCTATTAAAGTACCAATGGCATATTTCACAGATATAGAACAAACTCTTCAAAAATTTATATGGAACCATAAACGACCCAGAATAGCGGCAGCAATCTTGAGAAAGAAGAGCAAAACAGAAGGGATCACAATACCTGATACCAAAATGTATTACAAGGCCACTGTAATCAAAACAGCCTGGTACTGGCATAAAAACAGGCACGTGGACCAGTGGAATAGAATAGAGAGCCCAGAAATAAACCCTAGTCTCTATAGTCAATTAATATTCGACAAAGGGGGCAGCAACATAAAATGGAGTAAAAATAGTCTCTTCAACAAGTGGTGTTGGGAGAACTGGACAGCTTCGTGCAAGAAAATGAAACTGGAGCACCAACTTACACCATACACAAAAATAAATTCAAGGTGGATAAAAGACTTAAACATAAGCCGTAACACCATTAAAATCCTAGAAGAGAACATAGGCAGGAAAATCTCAGATATTACACGCAGCAACATTTTTACTGATATGTCCCCTAAAGCAAGGGACATAAAGGAAAAAATAAACAAATGGGATCTCATCAAAATAAAAAGCTTCTGCATGGCTAAAGAAAATACTATTAAAATAAAAAGAGTACCGACTGTGTGGGAAAACATATTTGCCAATGATATCTCAGATAAGGGTTTAATCTCCAAAATATACAAAGAACTTACACGACGCCACTCTAAGAAGACAAGCAACCCAATTAAAAAATGGGCAAAGGACTTGGGCAGACACCTCTCCAAGGAGGACATACAGAGGATCCAGAGACACATGAAAAGATGCTCGATATCGCTAGCTATCAGAGAGATGCAAATTAAAACCACAATGAGATACCACTTGACACCAGTCAGAATGGCCCTCATAAACAAAGCAACAAACAGCAAGTGTTGGAGAGGTTGTGGAGAAAAGGGGACACTAGTGCACTGCTGGTGGGAGTGCAGACTGGTACAACCACTATGGAAAACAGTATGGAATTTTCTAAAAAAACTAAAAATGGATATACCTTTTGACACAGCAATTCCATTGCTAGGACTATATCCTAAGAACCCTGAAACACCAATCCAAAAGAAACTATGCATCCCTATGTTTATAGCAGCACAATTTACAATAGCCAAGTGTTGGAAGCAACCTAGATGCCCATCAGTAAATGAATGGATCAAAAAACTGTGGTACATTTATACAATGGAATTCTATGCAGCAGAAAGAAAGAAGGAGCTCATACCCTATGCAACAGCATGGATGGAACTTGAGAGCATCATGCTAAGCGAAGTAAGCCAGGCAGTGAAAGATAAATACCATATGATCTCACCTTTAACAGGAACCTAATCAACAAAACAAACAAACAAGCATAATATAACCAAAGACATGGAAATGGGGAACATGCTGAAAGTCACCAGAGGGGAGAGGGGAGGGAATTTCAGGGGAAAAGGGGAAGGATTTACAGGAACAAGTATAAAGGACACATGGACAAAAACTATGGGGGGGTGGAAATGGGAGGGAGGTGGGGAGGGCTGGGGTGGCGGGTTCGGGTGAGAATAAAAGACAGAAAACTGTACAAGATCAACAATGAAAATAAAAATTAAAAAAAAAAAAAGACTTTTTCTACTGCTCAAAACAGTTTTTGAACTCATTGATTTTGATGCTTTTAGTGCTTCTACCATTTTTTTTTGTTTGTTTTACCTCTTCTCATTGGCAAAATGTTTCCCTTGGAGGACTTTTTTAGTCTGGGAGGGAAAAAATGCTCAGGACAAGAACTCGTGAATAGGGAGGTGGGGCACCGGGGTCAGGCTGTTTTTGATCAAAAACTGCTGAACACTCAGTGCAGCGCAGGCAGGTGCACTCGTAACTCACCTGCCATGAAATGGCAAATGTGTTGAAAGAATCTTCAAAAAAAACTTCACCGAAGCTGAACACAGCCTCTCACAACAATGCCAGCTGGTACACTGATACAGCTGGGTTCCTAGAACACTCGCCCAGTGAGGGAACGCTGCACTACAAGGGGCCCACCCTCCAGAAGATAATTCCATTTGTTTTGGGGGGTCCCTCCTTGTATGTGCCCTGACCAGGGGTCGAGCCCACAACCTTTTGGTGTACTGGATGACATTCCAACCAATGGAGCTACACGGCTGGGGCTGTTTGTTTGTTTTAAATAATTTGTCTATATTGAGTTAAAACTGTCCTCTTTCTTCCTCTGGGTCACACTTTTAGAAATCCATATCAAAGACAATTACCATGCTTCTGCCTTTCATAGATACAATTAATTCATCGATTCACCCTTCTTTAAAAAATTAGCCATCAACTGCATGGCAGACACAAAGTTCAGCAGGAAAACACAGATCTGCCCAGACAAACATGCCTTCTCCCCACCGAACTGACCGACGGTCCCCTGAAAGGATATGGATGAGCATACAAAGTGACAAGTGGTCACTTTGACAAAGTGACAAAGTGACAACGGGGAAGAACAGAGTAATCCCTGAGCACTGAAGAGAGGTTCCAAACCCCAACTTGAGAACAGGGGGCAAACAGGGGCAAAAGGAAATCAGAGACCCCGTGGATAAAGTAAGAGCTAGCAAACAATGCAGCAAGACCCAGGAACAAGAAAGAGCATCCCTGTCGTTGAGTGCTGCATTGTGGTGGGCAGGATTCTGACGCCAAGCCCTCTGGCCGCTGGTGTAATGCCCATGAATATGTTACTCGACGTGGCAAAAGGGACTTGGCAGGTATAATCAAGGTTACTAATTAGTTGACCTTAGAACAGAGAGGTTTATCCTGGAGTAACCAGGTGGGAATGAAGTAGTCACCTGAGTCCTTAAAAGAAGAGCTTCCTGATGGCTGAGTAGAGAAGAGGAAGCCAAAGAGGAATAAATCAGAAAAACTCAAAGTTGGGAAGTGTTTGACGTGCCAGTGTTGACTTAAAGATGTGTCAAAGAACTGAGAGATCTTGATTCTGCCAACAACCAGTGAGCTTGAAAGAGGACCCCGCCCCCAAACGAGAGCCACAGCCTGGACAAACGCTGTGATTTCAGACTCATGACACCCTAAGAAGAGAATCAAACTACACCATGCCAGACTTCTTATCTACAGAAACTTTAAAATGACGATAAACTGGTATTTTTAAGTCACTAAATTTGTGGTGATTTGTTAAAAATGGGGAACTAACACATGCCTACTGAAAGGCCCTAGGACAAAAGAGCTGGTTGCATTCCAAGAGCTCAGAGGGCAGCCCCAGCTAGAGGAAGAGGAGAGGCAGAGAGATGGCGTACGGGGCTCAGACCACCAGGGGCCTCGGAGGCTGGGTTACGGGCCTGGATTCTATCCCTAAGGCAGACGGGAGCTGCCGAGGGGTTTTCCCGGTACAGTAACTGCGCCCATGTGGAGAATAGGTTGGAAACCTTTCGCTCCTTGCACAAACAAAACTCCGCTACCAACCTCAGTAAGGAAAATTTGCCACCTCATTATATTGCATCAAAGTCATAAACAACCAAAATCTTTAAAAAAGCTTTTGGAAGACATCGCAGCAGTAACAGTGCCAAAAAGTCCTGTACTTAAAGTCGGCCACTCAGTGAAATTAACTTAGTTCTTTTTTAATTTGTTTCCAGTGTTTTGTTTTTAATGCTAGTAAATACAAATCCACATCTAAACAGAAGGAAGACCCACATTTTGTGAGTGGTAAGGCAATGTGGTATAATAAAAAGAGCACTGGGCCCTGAGCCCTGGCCTGTGTGGCTTAGTGGGCGGGGCATTGTCCTGTAAACCGGAAAGTGCCCCCGGTCAGGGCACATGCCTAGGCTGCCAGCCAGGACCCAGCCAGGACCGACCCCTGCCCCCGCCAGCCACTGAGGGCCTGTGAGAGGCAACCAACTGATGCTTGTCTCTCGCATCAATGTTTCTCTCCTTCTCTTCCTCCCTCCCTTCCCCTCTCTCTAAAAATAAATAAATAAATACATAAACTTGTGTTTTAAAAGGGAGCATTGGGCCAGGGCCAGGAGATATGAAACCCATACTTAATGCAGTCAAAAACTAGCACTGTGACCAGGGACAAATTACTTAGCCTTTCCAGATCATAATTCAGCCTGCTATAAACTAAGTGATTGAACCAGATGATTTCTAAGGCCACTTACCACAATATGATTCTTAAGGGAAAGATAAACCCTGGCAAATAGATTATATTTGATAATTTGACTAGTGGATCAGTATGTACATTTTATTATTAATAGGACAGAACAGCTCTTGAATGCCAACATTCAAAAATATAAATGCACATATACATAGAGATGTATACATGCGCATAAACCAGCAAAACGGGAGAGAGAACCTTAGAAGGCGTAGACTCCAAAGGGGTCCTATCACGGACGCTTCAGCCCGGGAGTGGGCGGGGGGCTCCACCTGCCTGCCAGTTCTAGCCCTCTGGCTCCGGGGGAGGGGGGGAGCGGGGGCGGGGGGATGAGATGGGCTGGGAAGCTGCTGCTTCGTGTGTGTGTCTTGCTTCCCTCGTGCTGTTTGCTGTACCGATTGAGGTCCTAGAGTTTAAAGAAAAATGCCATGTGGGGATCAAGGAAAGGAGAAGTCATCTGTTTCCAAAGTTAAGAAAAGCTTCTGTTGGATCTCACAGGTGACTGTAAATTCAATACAATGAACTGAATGAGAAAAGGGGATTTTGACCAAAGGTGATTTTGCCTTAATCTAGTAGGAAAGGACTTTACCAGACATTCACCTGTCACACTTTGATGTCACCTCACGTAGGTACTGCTTTAAAGGGCCATTATTCTGGAGGTTGGGTGTTTCAAAAGTTTTACAATTATTTATTTATGATGCAGAAAGCGTGACTATATGCCACAGAAATAAGATCCAGCCTGTCTTTCCCGTGGTATTTTTCTACCACTGCACAGATTTACATCTTAGTACAACACCCTTTGAAGTCACAACAAATGGCTGGATACTAATAATTAATACTGCAAGGGCAGGGAGACTGCACTCAAAATAATCTAATCTGGTCCCTCTTTCAAAGGACCTAATGAAATAAAGAGGACGATGTCTTCAAATGAGACAGATGGCTCACAGATTGTGTGTCAAAAGTGCACTGCTATTGTTGACTTCACTTTAAGCAGTAACAAAAGTTTATTCCAATGAAATAAAATAGATAGCCAGAGATGTCTTCAAACTTGCACAGAACATCAACACTTGAACAGTCCATGATGACGAAGCCCCCCATGCTTCTAACACAGTCAGCCTGACTGGAAAACACTTCTGCCATAATGTGGGAACCTGAAACCGCACCTCTCCTTTACCTGTTTTTATAATCATCCTAGGCAAGGAACATCGTTCTTCAGGGAAGCTGAGTTATTAACTCTTTTATATCGGTTTCCTATTTTTAAGAGTGCCTTATGTTATGATTTGGAGAGTATCAAGTCTCGAATATTCACAGTGATGGAAAATCAAGGACAAAAACCTAGAGTTTTAAAGGCCCTCTCTGAGATCCCACGGTACAAACTCACAACTGGTACAAGGGTCCCATCTCCCTCTCAGCAGATGGTTATGGAGCCTCGGGCAGCACAAACTCACTGCATAACAAGCAACGCCAGCCCATCCCTGGTGGCTCCGCCTGGGAACACCTTTCTTAAACCAGGTCCAAGATGCCCTCCTTCTAACACGTGCTTGTGAGTCCCGGTCCCGCTTTCTGTGGCTGGGCTAATTCTCATTTTTCTTCCCTAATGCAGTCTGCCAAACTCTCACAGAAAAATATGATGTCTTCCCCAAAGTCTTAACTGTATTTTTTAAAAATATTCTACAATGTCTGTCACTCCCTAAAATTCAAAACCTTCCACTGCCTGAGATCCTAGATTATCCAAACATTCTTTGTGGTACCAATGGCCAGTAAGTTCACACTTGGTGGCGGCCGAGATCCCAATATCCTCCTATTGCTCTAGTGAGTGTTTATCAGTGAAGAGGAAAAACAGCCCGCAAAGTGATTACAATATGTTTTGTAATTAATAGAAACCATGGAACAAACTATTTTAAGTGAAAGAATTTAAATGAATTGCTAGGCTGAAGATAGAGAAAAATCCAAGGAAAGAATCCTGGTTCCAGAGCCAAGCCAAATTAACCTGAAATTTCAACTGACTGACTGTTAGTCTGCACTTGGTCAAATTACTTACTCTTTCTGTTTCCGAGTTTATTAGCCTTTAAATAGCACACTCTACACACTGCTGCACCCCTACCTTTCTCCCCAGCACCTAAAGAACGGAGCTGTATTTGACTGATGGTCCCCCTGCCTTGGGTCAGACCACAGATTTATTAAGTCTGCAGTGGGCGCCTCCTCTCAGGAGCTGCTGAAATACAACCAGCTACCACAACACAAACTCTGAGAGCAAGACGAAGCAAATGCCAGGTTATCTAGCAAACTAGGTGTAATAACACTTGGTTGTCTTCTCAAATCCATTCCTAGGATCCTCTCAGTTGATGTAAATTTTCCTTTTCTTTCATAAATTTTTATTTCCATTTCAAACTTAGTGATAACCAAGCAATTCCAATCAATTCTGCATGTTCAATCCCATATTAAGATTACTTACTATACTAGGATTCAAAATATGCCAAGATTTTTTTAAGTGTCAAGATTAAAAAAATGAAATAAATAGAGGTCTAGGCCAGATACGATTCCTTCCTGCCTCTCCAATTTCGGAGACTCAGAGTAAGGATAAGGAGGATAATGCACACAGAAGCACAGGAACTCCAACTCCCTCTTCCCACAAGGCCTTCCTTTCAGCACAGACAATAAAAGCTCTCCAGCTGATTCTCAAATGTTTCATAATGATATTCAAATTAATATATTGCATGAAAATATGGCATAACACAAAGAGCACAGACTGCGGAGCCAAAGTGATGAGTTCAAATCCAGGCTCCACCACTTACCATGTGTGATCTTGGGCTAGTTAATCCCCCTTCGCCCAGCTAGTCCATCTACTGAATGAAAGTAATAGTAGTGCATACTTCACAAGCTGCTGGGAGAACTTAGTGAGTTAATTAATGCAAGTGGGGCCCAGTCCTTTGCAGTAGAACTTGGCTGCTTTTTCAGCGAGATGTGGCACCTCTTTCTCTCCGCCCTAAGTCTAGGACGTCTGACCTACGCTGGCTCACAGGACAGGGGGATGTGCGTGTGTGCCTCCCAGATTGTCCACTGGGGAAAGTAGAGCTGACTGGCACTCCTAGCGCCTCTGCGACTGCGCCGGGGCCTTGCCAGGCCTCTCCCGGCGATGGCCGAGCGCAGGGGACGAAGGCCCCTACCGGCCTGACTGAAACTGCCTTGGCATTGTGCTGTGGTCTAAGACTCTGTGCACAACCCCCCTTTTCCTTCTTTTCTTCTAATGTAATAGTTTTGGATGAAAATACAGTTTACACCCCCTGGAATTTGCCCGTTTACAGTATAAAGTCAATGTTTTTTAGTATTTTCAGAGTTGAGCGAACATCACCACAATCAATTTTAGAACATTTCTATCACCCCCAAAAGAAACTTCACAGACATTAGCAACCACTCCCTTCTTCCCCCCAACCCCTCAGCCCTAAGCAACCATTAATCTAGTTTCTGTCTCTGCACCTTTGCCTGCCTGAACATTTCACGTACATGAAATTATACAAGGTGTTATCTCTCATGAGCGGCTTCTTTCACTCAGCATAATGTTTTGGAAGTCCATCCATGTTGCAGTATCAGTACTTCATTTCTTTTTATTGCCAAATAATATTGCACTGTGTGGCTGCACCACATGTTACTTATCCATCTGTCAGTGGAAGGACATTTAACACCCCTTTCTTTCCTCTCTCTTTCCCAGGGGTGCGGCCTGCATCTTGCTGTGACTCTCCTGCTTCTAGGGCCCTTCCCACTTCCCCTCACTGGCCTTTCCCCTCCCGGGTTAATTCTCTCTTGGTGCCTGCTTCTCAGAGGACCCGGGCCAGTACAACCCACGTGGTCGGAGGAGAACCTGGGATCACCTGGGAGGTAAAGAGGGCGCTGTCTGGAGAGGAACGTGGAGCGCAGGCACGCTCCAGCCCTTGACAGGGGCCCAACTGCTACAGATTCCACCGGAGGCGACCAGAGGAAACCCCCTGGTGCAGAGGAATGTCCTTGTCGGTGCGATGTTTTAGGCATTTGAAAGACGTGGGAGGAACAAGGACAGAGAAAGTGAGGTTGGCTGGTGACTGCTAAGTCGGACGGATACCTGCAGAGGGATAAAGAGAATCTGAGGGCCACCAACAGTTAAAGACTAAGCGGGAGGCCCAGAGGGCCACTTCGGTTGCGTCCAAGGAGGCCCTCATCTGCTGCAGTGGAAGAGCAGACACAGCTGAGCAGCAAACGAAACAGACCTGGTGGTTGGATTTATAGTGCTCCAAAGACACAGATATGCTCAGCCAAGGCAGGTCTGTTATTCTAAGGCCAGGGCCATGGCTGGGAAAACCTGAGATCCTGAAACATAAGGAGAAGATGCTTGGAAGGACGCCCATACATGCTGGATCTGCGGACCCCCTGGAACACTCACAACTTCCAGAGCTGGCCCACCCCTGCCTAGTCAGAGCTAGAACTTCCCTTGTGCTACAAGATGCTGCAACTGTCCCACCCCCACAAGGCAGCGGATACCTTCTTTCAGAGCGACCCCCTACCTCCTGGCTGCTAGGCCAATAACTAGGGTGGAAACCAAGCATCACTCAGCTGGGGAAGTGGCTGGGCCTGATAAGGGAGGAAAGAGATTGCACACCAACAGTCATGCAAGAATTAGCCAGCAGCTACTGGCAGGAGCCATGAAGTCCCTTGAGCTGTAGATTTTGAAGATGCTTAATCAAGGAGGCTTCGATATAAGACTAGATAAGCAGGAGTCACTAATTTGGGGACACATTTTTGAGCAAGGATACCAGGGGACAGAGAAAACTTGCTGCTAGGGCGCCATTAGAGGCCTGGAGAAGTGAGAGCCAATGCTGAGTAAAACAGAAGCACCCCATGGCCCTGGCAGAGGGCAGAGAGAAGCGGACGCAGCCTGGGGGACGTGGGCATGCTGGGATGCGTGTACCGTGGCAAGCCGGAAAACACAGAACATTATGTTGCACGGAAGGGCCCGGAGAAGATACCATTCACCAAGGCCACCAGGAATGCACAGGGCAGAGGGAGCCAGCGTCACCGAGAAGTTCGGTGGCAGCTCTCCTCTGAGGTCCCAGACTAATGTCACTACCAGGCCATTCACATCCATGGGTAAGATGAGGCCCGAAGTAATAAAATCCAGGTTGCAGTGTTCAGTTGCTACAACCAATAATGACCAACAAGGTCAGAGAGCCGCCTTGTATAGCAAGGGGGCTTGATGTGTAGCGAGTTGTGGAGGTGGCCTTCCTAAGGGCAGGAGAGATGGGCAGACAACAAAGGTGTTGCTTAATATCTACAATCGAAAAGAGAGAGACATGGGGGAGCAGGCGCTAAGGCTGATCACCGCAATGAAGAGACACGGTCCTTTGCTCCGTTTCCCTAGTTGAGCCTCATTTCAGATCAACAGCCTAATGACTACAGAGGCAGCCGGATTCTTAAGAGAAAACACTGTACAACTCAGTGGGACGACACTTCTGGTCCTTGCACAAAGGGGTTGCTGCTGCAGACCTCAGCAGTCAAAACTGGCGTGCTGGGCTGAACGGGGTGGCGCAGCCAGAGCACATCAATAAAGCCTTGCGTGACTTTGAGCAAGGACTTCCCATTGGTCTGGCCAAAGCTTTCTCAGAACTCTGTGGCAGCCTTGGAACCTTCCTAGCCAACCCCTCCTCCTTCCTTCTCTTTCCTTCAGAGGGGTCTGACTTGCATCACCATCTGATACTCCAAGACTCCGATGGTTCCCCACCCACTTTTCCCTTCTAGGAACCTAATGCTGCCTTAGCATCTGCTTCTTAGCATCCCTAACAACAGAGGACATTAGCAAATGAGACACAGCAGAGAACCGTAAAGGCACGTACATTGGGGCGTGCTCTCTTGCTGCTTTTGGAACCCAGCCACCTTGTGGAAAAGCAGGAGCTAGCTTCCTAGACAACCAGAGTCATGTGCCCAGTCATCCCTGTAGCACCAGCTGACACCCAGCCAATAGCAGACATGTGGGTGAGGCCCGCCAGACCATCTAGCCCCACTGTTAGTTAACCGCAGATGCAACCGAGAACCCAGGAGAAATCAGCCAAGCCAGTCCAGGCCAGAAGTACTGCCCAACTGACCTACAGAATTGTGAAAAATAATAAATGTTTGTTGTTTTAAGCTACTAAATTTTAGGGTAGTTTCTTATGCAGCAAAAGTTAACTGATGCGATGTATAAAGAATGTGAAGAGTGCCTGACAGATAGTAAATATGATGTGAGTGTTTGTCCCTATTATAAGTCAGATGACACTGTAGAAGCATTAATAACAGCCATTTCTTCTATATGTTCTTTGACACCAAATAAGACAAGGATTCCAGCAGATGATATTGGAATAAGAGAAGAAAATGCTTGGAAACATGGAAGGGAAACTTGTGTTTAAGTTGCTTTTCTTTATGGCACTAAGATGAAAGCTCTTCCCCCACATTTCTGATCCTTCTTTCAAGTAGGCCGGCCTCAGATCCTTCCTTTCCCAGGCACGTCATCTGAACTCCAAGAACCCCAATGAGTTTGAGAGTACAGCATGGTATGTTATGTATCATATCGTGGTGCTACGGCAGGAACGTACTTAATAAATACAGCAAATGAAACTCTGAACTTTTGAGCATGTTTCAAGGAAACAATATATTTCATAGTAGGTTGACAGTTATCCAAGTTTCTAACCTTTTAAAAAAATTATCGTTCTAGCCAAGGTGTTTTTCCCTTCCCTCCTTCCTTCCTTCTCTCTCCCTTCTCCCTCCTTCTCTTGCTTCCCCTTTTTTTTTTAAAGAAGTCATTTAGAGAAAAAAGAAATGATATCTGACAGAGGTTTCTGAAAACTCCATTCATCATCCCCCATAAAAGTGCGGCACTGGATTTTTAGAATTTACGTTCTCAGTGTCAACCACATTTGCTGAGGATCCATTTATACACACAACACTGAGGTATATACAGGGAGAGACAATGTGGAATTTTCTTCAAATGACATACAAGTTGGGAAAGGGGGAGAAACATGGTAAAACCCTTTCTTCTTTCATGAAACATTTACTGCATCAACTTAAGGCCAGGTTCAGAGGGCATCAGATGACTAGGAGTTGGCCTCTGCCATATGGGAAGCTCCCAGGTCAGAGACAGAGTGGGACAGACACAGAGAGAGACAGAGACAGATGGAGCGTTTATTTACGATGAGAGCTGAACTCTCCAGCAGAGTTCTCCAGCCTTAGCTCAGGTTCGCTTTGTAAGTCTGTGATATCGGAAAACAGCTATGACTTAGCATTTATTTTCCAACTGTGTTTGGCCAAGAGATAGCCCAGCCTTCATTCGTAACTAGACAATGTTGCAATAACATGCCTGCTTGGTCATCTCAAACCTGGCGACTGCAGCGTGTGACTACCTAGGGCTCTTTCTCTGATGACCAGCTGGACGCTGCAGCTGCAGTGGAAGCTCAGCCACCGAGATGTATGAGTCACAGGCTGAGTATGACGCCACTGCTCTGGAATCTTCTGGCTCCGCATGTGCTTGCCACTTGAAATTCAAGGTGTTTACTTCGGTCTGTAAAACAGACCCCTTATGGCTAAGGCACAAGTTACCTTCACATCCATCTTTCTTCCCATAAACCCTAGCTGAGAATTGGCTGGTATACGAGTTAGGCACTGTGGAGTTATGCTCCAGAAATTTAGAGGTAAAAAATCTTACAGCCCTACATAAGACCCACGGCTTTGGACTTCCTGGAAGGCATAAAATAAAACTTTGGACTTTGATACTCCTTTATAATCTTTAGACATCATAGAGAATCATGTAAAGATGGATATGTTATTACCTGGTATGTTTTGCTGCTCTGATTTTAAAGAAAATAGAATTTTTTTTCTGGGGATAAAATGAGGTTACACAGAATCTCCTATGATATTCTATGGGTTTCCAAAGGAGGATATCACCTAAATCACCAAGAGGAATGATCTAAGAAGAAACTCCTTCCAGAGAGACAGCCCAAAGCAGGCTTTCCCAGAGGATGTTTTGTGTAACATCATCCTATCCAGGGGTGGGGTGGCAGGCGGGGGTCTTTCCACAGCCAAGTGAGTCTGGGAAACTAGAGTTCATTTGCATACCACGGCCTTGTCTTGAAGATGCACAAAGCACATCAGTATCTTACAAGGCTGAGTCTCTTAAATAGTGGTCCCAGGATAAATCAAACACTTCAACATTTCCAAAGCTTACTTGACTCTGGAACTTTTTTCGTTTGTTTCAGATAGTACTTACTAACGCAGACAGAACTAATGTTTCCTGGACTTTGGGGAAACGCAAACTCAGAATAAGGGTCAGCAAACGTTTTCTGGAAAGGGCAGGCAGGAACGTCTAGGCCGCTCACTTATGCTGTTGCAGCATGAAAGCAGCCACACACAGCCCGTAAACAAACGGGTGGACCTGCACTCCAGTAAAACTTATCCACAACAAGAGGCGGCAGGCTGGGCTGGCCCACGGCTCGCTGACCTCTGATCTAGAGAGAACGAAGAACTCAGGAGAAAACACTCTGTCTGCAAAGTCACTGCCACACAACTAAAGGCTTCAATAATAATCTTAACTATGTCACCAACGGCAGCGGCAACAATGGTGATAATGACAAAGGCACACTTACTGCCGTAACATGGTGCTACTTAGTGCCGTAAAACGTTCCTCTTCCAATCCCATTCTTAAAACAAGCTTCCTGAGGTGTGTAATTATTGTCATTTTAGAAACAAAAAAATTGAGGCTTAGCGAGGTGACTTACCCAAAGACATCTGACTAGTATATTGTCACAGCAAATATTTAAACCTTGCTTCTAACTTCAGAAACTGCTCCTCAGTAAAACACCTCCATTATTTATATTATTGTACATGTGTGTATTAGTACACATTTATATGTATTTTACATGTGTATATACATGCACATGTATGCGCGCGCGCACACACACACTACCATGCTTTACCAACCTTCTTTTGGATTTGTGAAGATTATTAGAGTAACAGCCCCAAATGAACATGAAACAACTTTTCTCTCCTTCTATCTACATAACACATTTTTTAACATTAGTAAGAATTTCTGAAAAAAAGAATTCTGTTACAAACCCCACCTAAGGCAGACGCGAGCAGCCTTTCACCCGTACGCAGGCGGGCAAAGTCACAAGCCTCACCTGTCACACCCCTGGCGTCCCAGTCAAGGGGCTCTGGGGCACGACAACAGCTAACACTTACTGAGCATATGCTACGGGCTACACACATACTGTCCTAAGTACAAGGCACATGTTAACCCCTTGAATCTGCCGATGCCCTTATGAAATAAGTACTATTATTATCCTCACTTTCCACGGAGGGCATGGAGGTGCACGAGGAGAAGGCTAAGTGCCCCCGGTCATGTGGCCGGTGAGTCGCAGAGCCAGAATGTGAACCCAGGCCACCTGGCCCCAGGGCCTGCACTCTTAACCACCAGTGTGCACGTATGTACTCACGGCTCTTCTGATTTCAGGCCCCCTCCGCTCTGACCCCCGTCTGCACCTAGGCTAGGCCTGCACCCTGCCGCACCCTCGCTCCTTCCTACCTGGGCCAGTCCCTTCCCCGACCACCAGTGGAACCGGGAGGTGAAAGGTGCAGAAGCACAGCAAGAGGGAAGTGTGGAGTGGTGGGTGGGCCCTACATTACCAGTGTCTGGAAACAGATAAAACCGTCGTCCCCAGCTAAACCCAATCCCAGGCCACTAGCTACACTCGGCCCCTAAGCACAGGTTGATCATCCTTTACTGGTCGCACCAAGAGTCCCTGAAGTAATTTAAAACCTGGTAAGTAACACAACTTACAACTGGCCGCGAGGAAATCCCACTAACTGCATGGATCTCCTTAGCCGCCCTTTGTACGGTGTTACCTTTCCCCCTCTGGCTTTGCTGTTAAGTTCAGGGTAACAGGGGTTAAGATCTCAGACTGCCCATGTCACATAAGAAACCCAAATGTGAACGCAAGTGCAGCTTTCACTTCAGCTCTTTAATTGAAGAGGGACTTGAAAGCCACCGTGCCCACACCGGAAGCACAGCGCCACGGAATGACCTGCCGAGACAGGAGGGAAAGCCCGGCGGTGCCCCCTTTGAAGTCCAGCTGCCTGAGATTCACTGGCAGCCAACCTTCAAAGAGAGCCGATGCTTCCTTCCCTCAGCCTGGCCGCCAAGCTTCCCGGGCAGCTGGGCAGATTTAGCCACTCTCTGCCCAGCTGTCTGTGAACTCTGGCAGCCAGTTCAAGTGAGGGATAGAGAGGTGGTGAAGAAGGGAGGGGGAGGAAGGGCAGTGGGGGGAGGCGGGTGGCGAGCCCAGTGGCGCCAGGGCAAAGAGGATGCTGGGTTTCCTTGGAGCCAACCTTATCAATGTCAGTCAAAGACCGAGCTTCCAAGGGGAGCATAATCCAACTCCACTACAAAGCAACTTCTGAGAGACCAGAGGGATTTCCAATATATAACCTTCAAAAGCTGACTGAATCTCAAATGTACTCTTGTAAAGATGGCCCAGTTGCTGCAGAAAACAGTCTAATCTCTACACAGGGATGTAGAGGACAGAGCTAAGGTCAAGAATCAAAAGTGCACAGTCCTTTTCTAGTTTTGATTTTCCAGTAGCATGAGTTGATGCTTCTTGGGGACTTGGGGGGTTGTTTGCCGAGGCTGTTGTGGCAACCCCTCTGTTCCCCTGGCAGCCAGGGCTGAAACCACTAATCCATTTCTGCGCCTGTGCAGCAGATGCTTGGAGAAGACTGGCTCCCTGAATGCAGACACGGCCCATGTGCTGTCGGGTCATCCTCCGGAGCCTATGCGTGGAGCAGAGACAGCGAGTGCCATCAGCTGCAGGTGCACGAGGGATGCAGGCTGGTTCTGTAAGTGACAACGACCTTTCAAAAGAAGTCTCACTTAGAACAAGATCTTCAATTTTGTAAAGCTGGAGCACTCCTAAAATAGGAAGAGATGGAAATGAGGAGTCGAAGGGTCACGAACAGAAGACAAAAGCAGCAGAACTGCGGTTCAGATGGAGTTGTCCAGTAGCTGCATGGAGATGAAGAAGAGGGAGACTAGAAGCCAGGGGGGAAATAATCATGAATTTCATGAAATCTCTTCTCTGATTCTGTACAGTTTGGTTAGGAAGGCGATGTATGGATGAGCTTACACAATCCACCATGAAAATATGAAGACTGTCATATAAAGTCACTAGCCACAAATACATCCTCTTCCCTGCTCTTTACATCTCTTTAAAACTATATGACACAAACAATAAAAAAATAAAAATAAAAAAGCTGTATGACACAGCAGCCAGCATTAAGTACAGTGATATCAAAGACCAACAAGCCAAAACGTATCTAATTTTAAAAGTATAATGCTGAGCCTACAGATGTACCGCCAATGAATATTTGCTAAAATTAGTCCAACTGTTCATTCACTCATTCTACAAATATTTATGGAGCCCTTGCTATGAGCAAGGCACTATGCTAGGTGTTACGAATGAGTAACAGATCAGGAAAATGGCTGGAAAGGAAGGCAAACCTAAAAACAAACATTCACAATGCATAGTGGAATAAATTATGGCAGTATCCACAAACTACATAGTAAACCCACAAAATAATGGTCACCTCTACCACGGCAGCATAATGGTGACATGCTGGGAGTGGAGGAAAGAGAAATCAGGCAAAGCCTGGTGACGATTCTTGACTGTGGTCTTCGAAGATTAAGTGGAAGGTCACTGGGTATATAAAGAAAAGTAGCTCCAACAGAGCCTCCGAATAGAAAAGACTCAAAAGTGTGAAAAGCACATTGCTTTTGGAACTACAGGTGGCACTAAGAACAGACCAGTAGCAGAGAAGACTGAGGAGCTGGGGGTCAAATTATTAGTGGCCTCATATATCCTTCTCCGGAGCTTGAATTTGTGACCGATGGGCAATGTTGAGCCTCTACAGGGTTTTGAGGAGAAAGGGGTAATCTGATTATATCTGTATGTTAAAAGGTCCCCCTGCAGCCACGGGAAAGAGGACTTGGAAGAGGGCAGGGAAATGACTTAAGAAACGCCTGCAGTGGTCCAGGGGAACCAGTGAGGGCTAGGAGCTGAGTACTGAAGAGGATGGCCGAAGACACTTCAGTTGTGACAGACAGTGACTTTGGTATGGGCAGTTTCGATGAGTCTGTGAAGTGGACACAGCCAACATGTAGTCTACACTGGGTTGAAACCTGACAATAAAAGGAGGAGGGGTTGAAGGCTGCTTTTGTTAAATTGAATAAATAAAAAGCAGAAACTTGAGCATATTTTCTAGGAGCCAATGGGGATGAAAAGGATAAAAATACAGGAAAGGGAGCAACTGATAGAATTAGGTCTCAGAGGAAGCAGGAAGGACACGATCAAGCGCACAGGTGGCCGGATTAGTGAGGAGCTAGAAGAGAAAGACCTCCTCCTTGGAGACTGCAAGGAAGAAGGCTGAGAGACCACGGAGACGCACATTGTACAGACAGGGGTGCAGAGTCCGACAGCAGTCAGCCTACTGCCCTTTCGTTTTCCCATGGGAAGGAGGGGAGCTATAGAGTAGGGATGGGGGATTATACGGTGAACAGAGAAGAGCTGGACAAGTTTGAAAATACCCGATGAGATGAAATGACACAGATAACTGGACAGGAAAACGGAAGCAATTATCAAAGGCGAGAAGGCCAAGAAGAAGATGTATATCATATATCTGAATGGAACCAACCCGCAAAATTGTGGGTTTTAACAAGCTGGGCTTACAGCTAGAGCAACGAAGCAAAGGAACCACACCGCTGGGGTTGCAGGGCAGAGAACAAACACACAGTTTAAAATCTTGGAGAATATATATTGCAGAAGTCAAATGATTTTTTTTTTTTACTTTTCTCCAAGGACTATGCCCCAGAATTAACTGGTTTAAATTTGTGTTTTTGCCCCAAAAGTGAAAGTTGAGGTCAGTGAAATGTAATTTTAACTTGACAGCTCAGTGACAAAATAAAACATTTCTCCTTTTTAAAATGTATACTTTATTAGAGAAAATGGTTTCGCAACTAGAAATAGTAGTAACAATATTTTTCTTATTCTGAGCATAGCAGAAAGTAATTTCAAAAAAGCAGGTGTTCCAATTCCACTCACGTAAGAAATCAACTTAAAGGGGTTTTTAGGAACAACTATAAAGGACACAAGGACAGAATCAAGGCAGGTGGGATCCTGGCACGGAGGTGGGGATGGCTGGGGTGGCGGGGAGTGGTGGGGGGGAAATGCAGACAACTGTACCTGAACAAAAATAAAATAATTCTTAAAAATAAAATAAAATAAAATACAAACAAAAAAAGAAATCAACTTAAAGCAAATGCTCATTGGTTGACTTCTAGGTCCCTGGCATTGTGCCAGGCTGCAGGAACAGAGGCCAAAGCACCGTCCCTGCCTGCAAGATGACTACGCTCTAATTCATATTCTAAGAGTTTTAATAACATTTTTACTCGTCAAAATGTACATTTCCCCAATTCACCCCAACAAATTCTGTAAAAAAGCAAAAATAAAGTACATTTCCTTGTTTAAAAACTGCCCTGGCTGGTGTAGCTCAGTGGATTGAGCACAGGCCTGCGAAGCAAAGGATCACGGTTCGATTCCCAGTCAGGGCACATGCCTGGGTTGCAGGCCAGTTCCCAGCATGGGACACACAAGAGGCAACCACACATTGATATTTCTCTCCCTCTCCTTCTCTCCTACCCTTCCCCTCTAAAGATAAAATAAAAAAAAAAAATCTTAAAAAAAAAAATTCTTACATTTTTTTGCTCATTACATTGGTTAATGATCCTGGTGATGTGACTTTTTCAACTAAAACCACAAAAATGAACATTGGCCAAGTAGAACTGTCAGAGGAAAACTATTTTTTAAAGGTATTTTCATTTATTTATTAATTTAAAAAGAAGAGAAGATGGGAGAAACAAAAATTTTAAATAATCTACAGGCATTCAAGAAATCGCAGCTTCTCTTAATAGACTAGAAGATCTGACAGCCCTTATTTTCCACCTTGCAGGACAGGCTGCTGGAGAACGTGCCCGGAGTTTGGAAAAACCACCCTGTCCCACCCCTGTTCTTCCTTTACTGCCGACGCAGAGCGCTTCACTCTGACACCCTGGTCACCAGACGTGTGGAGGGTTTCCCCACCCAGCAATTCTCCGTGACACCAGCTCGGTCTCCCACAATTGAACTCACTTCTTGGGTCTTAAAATTAAACAAAATAAAAGCCATGGCTGGCAAGTGGTTGGGAGAGGGCAAGCCGCTAGCCTATCACTCTTGTCAAACACCTGAATTTTGGCTATTTACTCATTAATTCGTCCACACTCTAAGCCCGTGGGAATTCACAGTGGGGTGTGGGAAGAGAGTCCTAAGGGCCCTCACCCAGGCAAAGAGAGAGAGGCGTGACTAATTCTGCAGGGGGGAGAGGGGGGCAGCCGGTATGTTTTTACTGGGGTACAATGCTTAAGCAGTGTTTTGAAGGAAAACTAGGTCACCAGACACAGAAAGGGGCAAGGCCTGTTCTAGCAAGAAGGAACATTACTGTCTAAGGCAAAGACTAGTGTGTTTAAAGATGACGAGGCAGCCTAATACTCACGCTGACCCTTCTCACTACTCTCTAGGATTAGAGAGTTGATTCTATTTGAATTTCCACTGAAGTGCATCTTCTGTGAATATGCAAACCTTACTTACCAGCAAACAAAATATTTTATGGGAAACTAAGAACATGTGTACCTAAATATTTTCCATTTTCATTGTAAAATAGAAATAGTGTGGGAGTATTAACCTATAATCACATTAATCCATTTTCATAATTTGAAGAGACTGGGTGATCACTATTTAATTACAAACAAGTCACCTAAACAACAAAAAGCAAAGTTTAGGCTTCCTGACATTTCTCTACATGACTTTTAGTCCTAATTCCTCTTCCGTTGCTTGGGTATAAACACGTTGCTCAGGTAAAGACAGTGAGCGGTCTGTGTGACGTGATTAAGGCGCACAGGCCTCGATGTTCGCGAGAGTAGCCAAGTGAAAACAGGCAGTAATTTACAAAGGAGACCAAGCAGAGTATTATTCTTTCAAGTTTGGATATGAAGACACTACGGTTTCAAGGGAACAGACCCGACAGGTGCTGCTGCTCCATATTAACAGATGGCACCTCACTCCATATAATCAGTCACTGAGTTTCTACCGCACGTGAGGCACTGCGCTAGCCCCTTGGGGAGCAAGATAACTGCGACAGAGGCCCTGATGCCCCAAACCTCCGAGTCTTGCAAAGGAAACAAAACTGTATACAAGTATGCAATTCATATTTCTATGAGGAACAAAGAACGAACTCAGTCTTACGGTCACAAGATAAAACAATCACCATAAAGTAGATATGTGCCAAGCCCAGGGCGAGCACAATGTCTGACTCCGGAACTTGACCTCCTTTCTATACCTGATAAAAACCTGGTGGAAGCCCTGGCTGGCGTAGCTCAGTGGATTGAGCACGGGCTGCGAATCAAAGTGTCACAGGTTCGATTCCCAGTCAGGGCACAGGCCTGGGTTGTGGGCCAGGTCCCCAGTGGGGGCCATGCAAGAAGCAACCACACACTGATGTTTCTCTCTCTTTCTCCCTCCCTTCCCCTCTCCAAAAATAAATAAATAAAATCTTTAAAAAAAAAAAAAAACCTGGTGGAAACCACAGAAAGGGACAATTATTTCTCTCCTGGCAGAGCAGCTACGGTTTCACAGAGATGCCGTCAGAGCTGGGCCTTGAGAGGAGAGCGCTTGGCCATGGCCGGAGAAGGTGGGGAGGAGACACGGAGACACGGAGGCTGAGGAACTGCCTGGTCGGAGGAATGGACGTGGGAGAGTCCACGGCACGTTTGCTTGGTTAGAACACTGAAATGCCGCACGTAAGGCAGGGAAGATTTACTGCGGTCAGACCGCCAGGGCCTCTGTGACAGGCGTAACCCGCTCAGTCCTGCCAGGTAGCCCAGAGGAGGGGACTTAGCCTGCAATACATGTCCTGTCCCCAGGGCCACATTCGCTGGTTCTCACTCTTTTTCACCATCACATCAACTTTAGTACCAGGACCCCCAAATCAGCACAGGAAATGAAGTAGGAGTGGGACCTCTCCAGAGATGAAAAGATGCCCTTTCCCCTTTCAAAGCCACGAGTGATAAGTAGCCAGTTGCCTCCTGTAACACTCTGCCCCTATAAAAACAAAGCACATTTTGTTGACTGACGTTCTGAAAGCCCTCAGTGAAGTTCTGCTGAAGGAAGTGTTGCTGTTTCAAGATAGTGTTTTTAAGAAACAGCAGGTGGATGAGCAGTGGAGGGAGTTAGAGAGGACAGTTCCTTTCCCTCCTCAAAAGAGGGAGCAGAGCACCTGAGGGAGAGCTTGGGAGGGAACGAATGTCTGCATGGCGTTGCCCTTAAACTTGCCTGCTTTCCTCTCCACGCCTACCACCCCAGAGCTCGGGGATGCACAGTTTCAACTACCTGCTATGCAAATGACCCCCAAATTTCTGTCTCACTCTACTCCATAACTTTCTCTCTAGAAAAGCCTTCTATGTCTAATGATACTGTAATATCCATTTGCATATATGAACATCTCTTCCAATCAATAATCTTAGAGTCAAACTCACACACTTTCACCCCAAACCTGCTCCCAGTCTTGCCTTATTTCAGTTAACCTACTACACTTTTCTCAGTCACCAAGCATCATCTCTGATCCTTACCAAGTATCCCTCTCACATCCAAAGCCTCCTTTCAGTAATTAGTACGATGGCCTACATCTCTTGAGCTGCCAATCAATCCCAATAGTACAATAAGTAATATCAGCCTGAATGGATACGAACTGCACAGTTTACAAAGCACTTTTACATGCGCTATCACCTTTCATGCTCACGACAACCCAGTGAGACCACTAGGAAAGTTATTTTTATTCTATCCATTGTCCACATGCAAACCCCACACAGGATCAGAAAGGCTCACTAACCTGCCCAAGATCCCAAGTCCCACTTCTCATCACGCTCCTCAGCTTCATCCAAGATTTCATCTTTATAATCAATCACTTAAGGTAAGCAGAGGTCTCCTTTCTGTCATCCTAGCCGTCTTATACACCCTTACCAAATTAACCTGTCTCACACTTTCTGCTGATCATGTTACTTCCAAATGCATAGACCCTTGAGAACCGACATTGCAAAATAAGAAAGTAAACAGGTAAATGGTTAAGAAAGTGAATGAATGAATGAATGAATGAATGACTAAAATTGGGCACCACAATGTTCATGATCCTCCATGGTCTGACCCAAACATAGCTTCCTGGTCTTCTTCCTGCTACTCGCAATGAAAACCTTGGCTCTAGATAAACTCAGCTGGTCCCTTAGACGTCAGTCCTCCGTGTCTGCCTGGAGGGCTCACTCTCTGCCTTCCGCCTGCTCTGGCCCTCAGCCTGCATGTCTCCGACCAGGCACCCTGTGCAACATGACGCTTTTCTAAAGCACACACAGCACCCTTCTTAAAATGCCTTTTGAAAAATTCAATTTGATTTGATTTTTATAAAGTTGGGCACAGCAATATGCTTTTAGGGAGTTTATCATTGAAAATTAACATTGTTTTGTTTTATGTCATTTCAAAGTGATTTCTAAAGATCACTTCAAAAATCATTCAGAGGCACTGACAATGTTAATAATAGAAAGCAAGTTAAAGTCTTAAAAGTAAAAATCAACAGGATAAGGAACAAAATTCAATAGGATCAATGAAATTTAGAAGAGAAAAAAAGGCAGAGAAAATTCTTGCTATAACATTTAAAAAATCAATTTATTTAAACTAAAGAATAATGAAGCAAAAACAATATACCCAGTTTTCCCACCCCTACCCCATCTCTGGCTGTGGTACTTGTCTTTCTCTGCCACACTTATCTCACTTAGCATAATGCCCTCAAGGTTCAACCACATTCTGACAAATGGCAAGGTTTCATTTTTTTAACGGCCGAATAATATACTACTATGTATGTGTACTGCACAATTTATCAAAAAATAAAATATAGAAATAAAACTTATATTTGAAAAGCCAATTACTTTTCCTTTCATAAAGAAAATACACTTATTTAGGCTAAAATTCAAAATCCTATGAATAACAAACTACAAACAAGTAGCGAATGCTCGATTTCATGGTATTGTTTCATTAAAACCACAGAAATACCTCAAATCACTATTTTTATAGATAAACTTCAGATGACAAAAATTTGGTGTAGAATACTAAGCCTATTTGTTAATGTTTTATTTTTAAGTGACCTCTAACAATTTAGCTTCTGACAGATTGTCACTAAAAGAATAGCTCTTTTTCTCTGGAAAATTTAATTCTCTTGGGGGAGGCAAATTTTATTCTCTAAAAAAAATGAACAAACTCAAGTCAATATTGAGGTTAGGCACAGTGAGCTGTAAAATTATAGCCTCGTAATTGACAGTAGAGTGGCTTCGCAAAGTTATATAAAAACAGAAGGAAATTCAACACGCCGGAAAGACAAAGCCTTTTGGAAACAGGCGCAAGGGTTCCTCGTACACTGCAGATATTATCACCACCATAGTCAAGCAAGTAAAGTAAGAAAAGATATTGAAGAACAGGACTTACTAGTATGTCCTTTCAAAATGAACATTTCCATCTGATCTCTCTATATATTAACTGAAGAGCATTTTTTTTAAATATGGGAGGTTCTTTGTGGGGAGAAAACTGGAAAGCAAATTGTTCCCATGAAACAACTATTTTATATTTTGGAAACGTCTCTTTTACATACATGTCAGGCCGTGAATCATCTTTATTGCGTGCCTCCTATGTGAGGCATTCAAAGCTCAAATACAAATTCTTTTCATGAGAAAAGTATCAATGTTTAGCATTTTATGTCACAGTTAACATACAGACATTTGGCCTGAGTTGATGTATGACAGCGTGAACTTGGAAAAGGGTCCAATGAGTTCACAAGTGTCACAGACACAGCACAGGATAAAAGACACTGAACTTACTCTACTGACTGGCACAACTCTGAAAATAAATTTCAGTTGTTCCTCAGCTCGTTTTAACATAGGGCCTGGTTCAGTAAGGTGGGAACTACCACAGGTTATCAAAGAAAGCGGAGCTGTTGCTTTTTTTGGATGAATTATGAGCTACCTAGAAGAACAAGCATCAGCTCTGCTTTCAGATCTCACGAGAAATTTCCCAGAGTCCGGGCAGCCTCTCGCTGGCCGTGTCTGGTTACAGTCTGTGCAGTGTCACGGCGGTCCCACGTCACCCAGCATGCTGCTGGGAGAGACCCCACCTAACCCGCCACCTTCTCTGCAAGTGCTGAGTAGCAGACAGCCTCAGAAACAAAGCTCCAGCCTCGGGCTGGAAAGGGAATTATCCCTTATTTTGTCTTTTCATTTGAGTGAAGGTTAAAAGATTTTGGAAACTCTAAAGATTATTTCCCAAAATGCCTAGGGGAGTCATGAAAAACTAAAGCTTGATGGTGTTTTTTAAAGTATAATGTTCATTTCCTAAAGAAGAATGTTTTATTTCTTGTCTAATCCTTCATTTGATAGAAATAAGAACTATCATTACAAGTCCAAAGTACTTTGGATTTACAAATTAATTAGCAAATAAGCTTTCATTCTCTTTAGGTAACAAATCACTTATTGCTCACCAAAAAGCAAACGTATATGCATAATTCTGGTCTTCAGTTTTGAATTGCTTTCATACTTGGATCTGGCTCATAATCTTATAAAATAATGGAACTAGCAGCAGTTCTTATGCAGTAAATATTAGTTGAACTGAAAGTGCTCGGTTATTTTCTCTATTTATGAACCTCTGATGGAATTAAATGAGACGCTGGCAGTAAGAAACTGGAGACGTAAAAACAGCTACAGGGTGAGTTTTCATTGACCTCTCTCCATGCTCTTCTTTCTCCCAGGCACCCTTAGGTGAGCGGGACCGAGCCTTCCCACTCCTGCACTCCGCGCATCCATCAGTATAAAATGCAGGCTCTCGGGGCACTCCTAGGCTTTGTACCTCCAACAGGGCTCTCGTTTCTGATTCTAATTCTACTTCCCCATTTCCCGGTTGTCGTGAGCACCTGGTATGTGTCTTATCTGGACAGTTTTGTGCTGGAAATACTGTCTTTGAGAACATCTCAAATGGGACCCTTTAAATATCTGGATGCAGGACCGTAATCCATATGCTCGTTTTCAAATGCCTCCTCTGCATTCCTATTTTAAATCTTGGCAACAGAAATCAAGATTAAAATGTCAAAAATAAATAACAATAGGACAAAGAATATAATCCTTATTTTCTAACTTCAAATAATGTAGTTAACTTACTTTCTGTAATAAGACGATGAAAAAATGGAGGAGGGCAAAAAACAAAGAACTCTACTAAGCATCTTGGAGGGAAAACTACAGTTAATATAGATAAGAAGAGAAGAATAGTGGGCTAAGAAACTAAAATGTGAAATAAATCATTACCAATTAGTTGACCTTAAATAAATACTTGTGAACTTTACATACCCACAGCAAGTTAATTCGGATAAAGGGAGACCGACTCTAAGTATACAGGTACCACACTTTTAGTAATCATGCTTTCCAAACTCCTACTGGTATATTTAAATCAAATATTCTACTGAAAGTCACTAGATCCAGAACACTTAAAGTAATCTTTAATTATACCTCCACCCCACCGGTCTTCTCCGGCCATAGAACAGGCCTTTCTAAAATAGTTTACATGACTATACAGAACAGCAAAAATCAGGTTGCAAAAATAAGTATTTCAGTGATTACTTCCTATAGCAGAGAAGTGAACCTGAGGTTCGTACTCACTGGAACTAGGCAGAACTGGGCAGGAGAATCTGGAAGAGAAATTCCAAGCATAAGAAAGTGTGCTATGAATCAGAGAAATGAAAGAGAAAGGGCTAAAGGTCATGTTCTTCAGTGGTTTGTGGTGGTGGTAGAACTAAAAAAAAATAGTTCAAAAGACCCACAGCAATTTTGTTGTAATGAATAGAGTATTGGAAAACAAGTGAAATGGCAATTATGGTAACTCAGTGAAGCAGGCTATGTTTAGGGGAGAGCCCTCAAACACTCTCTTACGTGCTTTGCTTAATAAAAGGTAATCCTAAATAGAATTTTAAGGATGCTACACTATGTCTCATTTCATTCAAGTGAGCATAAAATTCTGTGACTTTATACTGTCTCATATTTATAGCTTAAATGACTGATTGAAGGAAAGAGTTCCAACTCTTCAAGCAGACAGAACAGAAAAGTATAAACTTGTTTCTTTAATTATCTCCTTTAAGTGCCTAGTGATTTTTCATTTCATAGAGTATTTCCAAATTTGGAAGGACAACAAAATTTACTGAAGTCAAGAATATGTGCTTTAAGATCAAAAGGTAAGCTCATACATAGAGCAAGTATCTGTTCAGAGTTTAAGCCCAAAGTGTGACCTACTTTTAAGACTTTGTAGCCTAGAGGAGAAAGTCTTTAGATCTAAATGTCAGCATGTTCTTTTAAAATTATTATTGTGATTATTTTTAACTCCATCATTCTCTCTAAGAAAGAAAACCCACACAATAGCCTATTTATCAAAGACTAGTGAATACTACATCAGAAAGGCTAAGACATAAGACATAGCTATAGAAGAATTATTATGGAAATACAAAAGTATCAACACTGACAGTTACTATCAGGAATGTTCACTCCCACAAAATAGCACTAACACAGGTTTTTTGAGGTTAGATAAATGGCATAAGATGTTTTTAGAATTATTTTTCCCTAATCAATGAAAATGGATCAGTGAAATATGCTTGTTTTTCAATGGTTTGGGATTAGACTTATGACAACTCTCTATAAGCATTCTTTAACAAACAATAAACATCTATCACAGAGACACAGAAGAATCAGTAGCACATGCAAATATCCAGGGGACTCAAGGAAAGACCATGAGACAGTGGCTGAAGCAGTGCCTTTGGAGTCGACAGACCTGTCTTTTGGCTTTACTACTGTTTCTAACTGTACACAGCAGAAGAGTCATTTCCCTTCACTGAGCCTTTGTTTTCTCATCTGTAAAATGAGAAAACAATACCAATTTCAGAATTAGATGACATAATGAATGTAAAGTGCTCAAACACACTTCTGGTACCCAGGCAATAATGATGAACAATAGCTATTATTTTGTTTTGATATGACACAAGCAATTGGAAAGCAGGTTATTAAAAACTAGTTGCAGCATCATTAAGTCTCAGACTATGCTAAGTTGAAGTCAAGAGTATATTCCAAATCAAAGGAGCGAACTACTCTGTCACCAAGACAACCATCAAAAGTGTCACACAACCCCAGCCAGGAGAAAGTCACTGCCCTCAAAGAGCTTACCATCCGTAACTGAAGACACCGGCATCGACCACCACGTAAAAGGCCAAAGCCGCTGACAAAGAACTAACGGTACAATGAGCTTAGACCCAAAAGAGCTCAAGAACCAAGAAAGTGAAGGAATTAAGACAACATCTACGCATAAATAATGCTCAGTAAGGTCAGAGTTCGTGGGTCCACAAACAGGGCAGGAAAAGTATTTAGAGAGTAATTTTAACTTCTTCCTGTCTCACTCACAGCCCCAGTGAGCTCTCTGGCTTTCCTCTAAATTGACTGCTAACTGATTCCAATAAAACTCGGCGAAAAGTTCTGACAGGTCTTCACAGATGGATAACGATGTCCACATCCACGGGGAAAGAATCATGGTCATATTATAATGATTAAAATTGCTTCGCTGAGTCTTACTCACAACATCAAACAATGCACAGTTGTGGGGAATTTTTTTCAGGTTGTCCCCCCCCCCCATCATACTAATATGATAATTCTTCAAGGAAAACTTACTCCAACGGGCAACAAGGGAAAGCATTTCAAAGGCTCCACACAATGATGCTGTTGTTCACTATTTAAATGGATACCCCTCCGGGGTTTTTTCTATGTTCTCCACTCCTGAATGTTCTAACTTACTCATCCCTTGGGCAGCCAGTGAATAGCTTGATGTTATTCATCCAGCCAATAAAAATCCATTTAAGTAAGTTACATTTTTAAAGTGCTATGTACATTAACTTACTCTAACATGGTTAAAGATAATTCTTTGAAGCTAATATTTTGGCCGTGCTTTTGAAAACAATAAACATTTGTTTCTGTAGTTGGGCTGGCAGTTACCACTTTCCACTATGAGCGAATCAGCCTAAAATTCACATGCTGTATGGATTCTACTAACTGCCAGAAACAGAGTTGATTCAGAAACGTATCAATTCACAAAACGTGATCTCCAATCTCAGCATCAGTGTGAGCTTTCTTCCCTAAGTCACATGCTAGACAGGTTCACCAAGAGGAAAGGTACTACGGACAAAAAGAGGGTTTAAGGTATCACATATTAAAGTCAATCAGGGAAAAAAAACATAAATAAACTTCTGAACTGATGAGCATCAAAATAACAACAACAGCTAATACTTCAATAGAGAGCTTACTACCAGCCAAGCTGTTCTAAGTGTACATACACAGACACACACACTGCATATACACATACACATATACAAGGTCTGTTCAGAAAGTTTCCAGCCGTGTACTATGCAAAAGAGAGACATTTATTGAGGAAGATACAAGATACAAGAAACATTGTACACAGGACAATGACTCCTCAGGCCCCTTCAAAGTAGGCACCTGGGGACCTCACACAGTTCTCCCAGTCACCATCAGCTGCCCTGTCGTATTTTCCTGAACCTCATCCATGGTCTGAAATCTCTTCCCTTTCAGAGGTGACTTTAGTTTGGGGAAAAGCCAGAAGTCACAGGGCACCAAATCTGAGCTGTAGTGGGGCTGAGTCTCTGGAATAATTTGATGTTTCACAAAAAAACTGCACAAGATGGGATGCATGAGTGGGCGCGTTGTTGTGACAAAGCTGCCTATCACCAGGTGCCCGTGGCTGTGGCCTTCTGAATCATCCAAACAGTTTCCGCAGAAGAATGTTCAAGCTTAATGCAAAACTGGATGCAGATTCGTTGCTCGACTCACTCATTTTAAATGTGACGGTCACACAGCACACATGCTCACTCAACGGTGTCAACTGGCCCACTGACTAGTACAGTGAAGTCGTCATTGTTCACACACTCTCATTCCAGTCCACTCCCCTTGGCTGTCAGGTTACATCGATGTGGCACAAACCGTTCTCCTTATATTAACAATGGCTGGACTTTCTCTGGACAGACCTCATTTACATACACGCCTACATACATATAGACACACATATAGGTAAATACGCTCATTTAGTCCTAACAAGCCCAGGGGAAGGTGCCATTACATCCCCCTCTTATAACTGGAGAAACTATCATTCAGATAATAAATGGCAGAGCCTGGATTTGAACTCAGGCACACGTCCAGAATGTACACTGTTAATCCTCTCACTGTAAGGACTCTCAAATTCAACTTTCTAGCTCAACATAATCATAGCAAAGCACATTAAACCTTGAAGTGCCAAAAAATATATACATGCCTGAACTCTTGCAAAATAAACTCATTTTAGTGTCCTAACAGACAGGATAAAAAAGGTGACGGCGGTTTAAAGCTCCAGAGAGCTCTCTGGTAGGTAACAGGAAAAAGTTATTGAGCCCATTAAAAGCATGCCAAAGCATTCGGTCTTATTCCTCAATTCTGAGTAACATCGCAACCTTAGTAGAGCTGCATGTGACAGTCAGACTCCTCAACTGCAGCAGGAGATGAATGACTTGAGGCGGAGCTTTGAAGCAGCAGGGCCCAAGACCCGGTCCGGCCCTCCTCCTCCTCCACACTGCAGTGCTGCGTCCTCTCCGGCCCCACGAAAACTAGCGCAGAGGGACACGGAGAGAGTGCCACCTCCGAGAATGACAGCTGTGCCCCTCTCCTAAGTGTATACACATCCAGAAGGGATTCTGATCCGAAGCTGAGAGAGACGAGCAGGGAGCTGGAGAGAAGCACAGTCAAACGTGGGCCAGGGGTCCTAAGCAAGGTCAGAAACAGGGGCAGAGGGTCAAGGCACGGAAATCTGATCAGCGAAAACAAGGAAATTAGGGTAGGAGATCGTGAAGGAAAGAACCAGTGAAGTTTTGGGATAAGAAGTCCAGCCTTAAGACAAAAAGTGAGGGCATTTTTCAGTCAAAATTCAGGGAAAGACAGTAATGGGCATGGATACAAGTAATTAGTAAATTCCTTCATTTATTCAACTGAGTTGGAGATGGAGTTGAAGATTTTTGACTCAACACACCCAAAACTGACTTCCTGGCAGCCTTCCCTTCTCCCTCCACTTCCTCGGGCAAATCTCCCTGCCTTGGTCAGTGACGCAGGACTCCAGTCACTCAGCCTCATCAGTCACTCGCCCTTCACTCCTCAGGTTCAAACATCTACCAACTTATATTTGCTTTACCTCCTAATATGTCTCTGATCCACGTCTCTGGATTGGTCTGCATTATCATTCCGTACACGTGACCGAGCTTCTCACCACTTCTCGTTGGGGAATAGACTCATGTGAAAGCTCTTAACTGAACCCCCCGCCCCCTGTCTTAATTCCCTCTGATTCACCTCCCATATGAATAACAACACAATTCTTGAAAAACTTAAGGCTGATCACGCACCTTCCTTGCTTACAGCTATGGAAGGGGGAGATGTAGGCCTCCTCTTCCACATCACCCCATCCCAATGCCACCGAGGGTGGCGCGGCAAATTACTGTGTGGGGTAAGGACAGAGATTCATTTGAAAAGCATGTTCAATGTACCCACACTGTTTCTATAACAGAGCACAGAACATAAAGCTTCACAAAGTCTTCTTAGCTAACTGAAAAACACAAAATATGCACTGGTTTTTTAAAGATTGAGAAACACTCTTCTATAAGATAAAACAGAAGCACTTGGTCCAGTCTACCTTTGGAAACGGGGAAACCCCCATACAAATGAGCAGTCACTAGCAAACTCAAACATTCCAACACATACACACACACACAACTACTGTATTAGTTTCAGGTTTGTACAAGAGGGTTGCTTTCTAAGAATGTGGATTTAGGGATATGGTAGAGAATTTTTTATTTTTTATTCTTTTGGCCTATCATGTCTAACAAAGGTACTCTTAACTTATCCATATAAAAATAATAAGTCATCATGTATCTTGCTATAGCTTCAAACTAGTATTTCAGTGAAATGTCTAAAATATCCATCCCTCCTTGAGATGCACATTTTATGTGTGGGAAAACATTCAAGCCTCATGCGAGTATCTTTAGCATCTCCATATGTTTTAACTCACAGCATTTGGAAAGTTTGCTCTGTTACTAGATGGTTTATAGGCAAATCTTCCTAGATTTAAAAATAAAATAGCAAAATGTCATCTGCCTACTAGATCTAGTCAATGACAAGGAATTCCATTTAAGTTATAGCCATTTAAATTTAGCAAAATGTTTTAATTTTATGCCATTTCTTGATTCACGATGTCAGTAACAATATATAAAGTATAAATATAACACAGAATGAATTGCTCCTTCAATTTAAGTGGACTCCACACATTATTTTCACCAAGGGAAATATGAATACAATTCAGAAGTAACTCTAATGAAGTCCATTTAGGTGGTCGCGCTTGGAAGCAGCGTGAAGGGGGAGAGACTCCGCCAGTCACTCCCTGTCTGATTACTTGAGTCTAAACTGATTTCTCCCTCAGCCTCCACTCCACTTTGAACCTTGTTAATTGTGGTGGAAGGGCCCAGGAATTCCCCTACCCCGCCCTTCTCTCCCAGTTCCTCTCCCCATTCGCCCACCTCTGCAGGCCCTCTCTGGAGAGACACACAGGAGTTGAATCTTTTCTGTGGGAACCAAATCCTTTATCAGACAGTTTCGCCCATGGTAATATGCAGTCCCTGGCTTTTGACAGCCTTCAGAGGAGAATGAGCCCCACAGAGCGTCCTCCGAGCTGATGGTCCCTTCAGTTGGAGTGGAAAACTAGGGATCCACTCTCTGAGAGGTCCAAGAGATGGTGGTTAAAAGTACAGACTCTGGAGCGACTGCCTGGAGTCAAAACCCAGATCCACCTGCTTCTTACTGTGTGTCCTTGGGTAAACAACTCTCCCTCCACTGAGAAGCACAAACAGGGAGTTACAGAATAGCCATGGGGACGCGAAATACAATATAAGAAATGGGGTAGCCAGAGAACTTACACCCAGGGGCGTGAACAATGGTGTGGGGACTGCCTGAGGGGGTGCGGGGTGCTGGGTGGAGGGGGCGAAGGGGGAAAATCAGGATAGCTGTAATAGAATAATCAATACAATATAACTTTAAAATAAAGAAAAAATAACTCTCCCTCTGTTAACTTATCCTTAAAATGGAGACAAGAATACTAACCTTAAGCTGCATAACAAGCAATACATTGAAAGCATTTAGAAAAATTCCTGGTACATAGTAGGTGGGCAATACTAACTCCTAGTCTAATAATTATTATTCCTACTATTCCTATCACCACCACCCTCACTAGTGTTGGGTAGGCAGCAGTGAGAGGGGGCGAACTCTCTGGTCTAGTTCTCTAGGTCATATCAGAACAACGCTAGCTGAATCACGCGGGCTCACGGTCATGATGCAGTTCCATGAACACATTGAAGAGACTATGAATATAAATGACTGAATAAAAGAACGAACACTTATTTACCTTCCACCAAATACCAGGTGCCATGCTGCGAGGCACTTTCACAAAGGTTACCTTATGTTATCTTACTTTCAGATAAGAAAAATGAGGTTTGGGAGGCACGGTGCACCTTTTCTCACACCAGAGCTACCCCGGGGAGCTTAAAGAAGAGCACAGAGAGATGAGCCACATTGGGCTAACATAGACTATCCCCAACAATAACAAATAGTAAATACTAGCTATAGGAAAAAGTGTACTGTTGTGGACCGTTCTGCCTGGTTTCAGGAGCTGTAACCCCCACCCCATGGCTAGGCTGCGTAAGAGCCTAGGGGACCCGTTTCATCTGGGTCTGTTCTGTCATGAGGACCTGAGCCACTGAGGAGACAAAGCTTATCTCCCTGGCAGGAGTGCCGCTTCTGCTTCATCCATATCTGGCCCCAATGCTTAGTCGGTTAGCCAATGACGGGTAAGACCCCTCAAGGGAGGGGCAACCCAAGCCAGGCATAACCACTTGGGAGGCCCTCATGGAAGGACTCAGGGGGCTGCAGCAAAGAGGGGGTGATGGACCCTTGCTTCCCCCCTTCCCCGCTCCAGCTATTCTGACATAGCCCGAGTCCCCATTTCCGTCTGGGAGAAGTCTTCCTTATCTCCTGCATCCTGGCTCTAATCCACTTAAGCCTGAAACTATGAAGGCGGGCGGTGCAGCCCTGTGCCGGCCAGTGCAGCCCTGTGCCGGCCAGAGCGGTCCCCCGGGTGATGGGGCATAAGAAAGAAGTCCTAAAGTCCTGTGAAACCTGCTTTGCTAAGAGTGCTCTCATTTAAATGATAAGGGTCCGAGGAGGAAATGAGTATGTCTCCCAAAGTTTTTGCAACCCCCTTACCTGACAGACACTGACTCAGATTAAGCCCTCAGATTTCTTTGAAATGTTATCCATTGTTTGATACTTGCCGCCTGACGTTGATTGTGAGCTTTACCTGTGTTCCTGTGTGTTATGAACCCAATAAAAGCCTAGTGAGGAAGGCGCTCTGGGTCATTCTCCTCTGAGAGTTTGTCCACCTCTCCTCCCCAAGCAGATCATGTCTTGGTAGCTTTATTTTCATCCATGACGGACGGATGGGGCTCTGCGGGCGGAGCCCCTCCACAGTATACAAATTCCAAATAATTTAAAGCAGTAGACTTTTAGAATATAACCCACTTGTCTACTGACCATCAGTTTTATTTTTTAAGTGTTAATTGCACATCAATTAATTTTCACAACAAAGATTTATATTGAGTGTAGTATCTGTCTTTTCTTTAAAGCCCCCAAATCATCTAGTTCAATATCTGGCAAATACCTGACCCGACACAATCAAGGACAAAGACTAAGTACGTTCACCGTACTTAGGGGAACACTGAACGCCGGGGGTTCAGTTATAGAAAACTACCGGAGTGATGCCCGATGCCTTTAACAGGAAGGTGAACGAGGGGCTGGGGGGCGGAGGGGCTGGGGGGTTCAGCTTCAGCAAGACACATTTCGGGTGGTGCCAGGGAGCAGCATCAAGTAGCAGCGAACGCACAACAGGAAAGTCATGTTTTTCAAATTCCCCTTCAATTCTTCGTATCCCACCAAGCAGGAAGTTGTGATTTAACACTAATTTGTCTTGGATAATACCTCCACAACACTTGCTAATATCTCTTTAACACAGGAGAATTTCAGACATAGCGCCTTGCCAGACAATGGTATTTATCTCGTATTTATCGTTGTTTTACTTTTAACACAACTGAAAAAACAACTGCTCCATTTACAGCAACATTGGCTTTTTATTTATGGTAGTGTTACAATGTTTCCTTCAGGGGCTGGGGGGGCTGGGGGTGGGGAGTGATTACTGAGCGGGCACTGCACGCTCTTACGGGGCGACAACAGTTCTGAAACCAGAGCGAGCTGGCGGTCGCACAGCATGTGAATACATTCAAAACCACACAACTGTACATTTTAAAATGGCTAGTTGTATGTTATGCGCATTTATGTCGATTTTTAAAGTATTTCTAATTTTAAATAAATTATTTTTAGATTTTTATTTACTCTTTTTACTTTTTATTTACTTATTTTTTTAAAACCCTCACCCAAGGACATTGTTTCCACTGCATTTAGAGAGAGTGGAAGGGAGAGGACGTGGCAGCGACTGGCCGCCTCGCGCACGCACCCCGCAGAGCATCCTCTGCCGCTAGCTATCTGCCTCCTGTTCGAAATCCCTGCAGCTCCCTCCCTCCCCGCCATCGGAGCGTCCTCTCTGTTCATGATGGCCTCTGGTCAGCTAATGCTCCAAACCATCTCGTCTTCATCAGTCACAGCTTCTCTTTGCAAAGTGTCGGCTTTCACTACATTTTGAAAGAATCGATATGAGTCTTTCCTCCCTCCCAAGGTTGTTGCAAAGATGGAATCATATTTGGGACATGCTTTAGAAGTATTTTTGCAAACTCTAGATCTAACTCATTAGTGGGTCATAACATCAACTTAAGAGATTATGATCAGTACATTTCAGAAATGGAATGAAAGAGAAGATATGTAAGAACGCACCACGTGTTGCAAAACCGTGAACTGTTGTGGTAGACCTCTCTTTCAGTCTTGGGCGCTGTGTGTGGGGGCATCGGTGTGTGCAGTCAGCCCCATGTGAGATGTCCTGTCCCGTGGGTAAGAAAAGCGTGCGGCTTTCCAGGACAAGCAAGTCCTCTCTCTGTGCTGTGTTTGCGGATTGAGAGAGTGTAAGAACTGCTTCTCGGAATAAAACAGGGATGTCACATGAGGCACACAGGAACGGGCTCTTTAACCGCCTGCCCCACGAGCATCAGGGTTTTCTACCCACCAGGGCGAAACTCTGCCAGCAGGAAGGACAGCGGTCCCCCCTCAACTGAAGTGCCACTCTCCAAGGTTTCAATGACCTGCCGCTAACCATGGCACGAATATAAATAGAAAGCTGCAGATATAAATGACTCCTAACTTAAGTTTGGCGCCATTCTGAGCAGTGTGATGAAATCTTATGCTGTCCGCTCTGTCGCGCCTGGACGTAAACCACCCCCTCGTCCGGTCCAGCCACACTGTGCACACTGCCCGCCCATTACTGCCTTAGCTGTGCTGCTGGCAGGTAAATGGTGACCCAACGCTACATCCCGACGCCTCTCATTCCCCTCACTGCCTCTCTGCATCGTCTCATCTCACATCGTCCCAAGAGGAAGTCCAAGTACTGAGCAGTGAGGTATTTTGAGAGAGCGATCACATTCACATCACTTTTATTATGGTATGGTTATAATTGTTCTATTTCTATTATTCGTTACTGTTGTTAGTCCCTTGCTGTGCCTGATTTATAAACTGAACTTCATCGCAGGCAGGTATAGGAGAAAACTGTACACATAGGGCGTGGTGCTGTCGGTGGTTTCGGGCTTGCACTGAGGAGCCCTGAAGTGAATCTCCGGTAGACAAGGGGGGACTACTGCACACTCCTTCACCAGACAGCTTACAGCGCAAGTAATTCTTTACACTACACCGACAGACAAATATAGGCAGTAACTTCAAAAATACTTCTGAATTAAGGTCTGATCCTTACATCACTTTGCAGAATAGGGTTCTGAAAGCCACAAAAACTGTGATAAATCACAAGACGGGTAAATATTTAAAATATCCTGAATTGCTGAGGTTTAACAGAATCTTACAACATTCTTCCATTTGGGCCTCGCGTACAAAAAGGAAAGTTTCTGCGAAGCTGTGAGAAGTGGGAAAAATCATTCAGGCCTGGGGAATCCGCAGCAGGAGGACGGAAAGAAGCGGCCAGGGTGGGCTCCCGGGAGAGCCCATAGATGGAGGGGGGCGGGGGGCCTCCGCCACCACGGGCTGCGTCACTCGTGGTGAAGCGGAGTCGGCGAGGAGCCGCACGCAGACCAGAGAAACGGTTCGCATTTTTGGCTCAGACGTTACTTTCTGTATATAAAAGTCCTACTAGTAACTCTATTGAGTGAACATTTAACATCTACTATTTTGTTTATAATGGTTAGAACAGTAATGTTTGGCCTTGTCCGCTTACAAAATAAATCATAGCTGTCCTGAAGCAGAGAAACACGGCTCAGGAAATCTCTCCTAGAGAGAGGCATCCCTTATATAGGCTTTCCAGACACTACAGCCGTCCCGCAGAGAGACTGACCATTTCATAGGGCACCGTGGTCCTGTGGGGACAGCGGCAGAGGACTTCGCTTGCGCTTTGGAAAACACCAACAGTCTTCAGAATTTGGGGGCATTTATACCACATTGTCCGTAAACACAAGGTGATAACAGAAGTAAAATTAGCTGTTCGAAATTTGCTAAAATGACACAACACTGAAGCAGACTTTCATGCAATCCGAATTCTCAGCTCTCAAATAGCCTGCTCACAGTGGGAAAATCCGGTGTCATGAAATGTAACAAGGTGTTTTATGGAATCATTTTCCAAATTAAATTATGCATATTATACCAGTGAACACCTCTTTTAAAAGGCACAATTTAAAATACCAAGGAAGCCCTTGACTGGTGTGGCTCAGTGGGCTGGGCTTCCTCCTGAGGATCAAAAGGAGGTCACAGGATCGACTCCCGGTCGGGGCACAAGCCTGGACTGCAGGCCCGGCCCCCAGCTGGGAGCAGGCGAGAGGCAATCCACCACCATTTCTCTCACACATCAATGTCTCCTCCCTCTCCTTCTCCCTCCCCTCCCTCTCTCTAGAAGTAAATAAATAAAATCTTCTTAAAACTAAAATACTGTGGGAAAAAGTACCTTTATAAAAATTGTGCCCATTTGTCAATTCTAGCTGCAGAAACTCTTCAGAGTCCAAACATCGCCTCCATCACAAGCACCCTCCTCAGGAAACTGCCTGGACAGCTGCACCCTCCAAAACCCAACCAGTCTCCTTGCTTCCGCCTTTCTCCCCCTGTAGTTATTCCCCCACGCAGAATGGCCAGAGTGAGTCTTTTCAAAACGTAACTTGGATGAGGGCCTTCTCCTCCTCAAGTCTAATGGCCCTACTGCCCTGAGAAGAGTCTTCCAACCCTTTACAGAGCCTCCCAGGCCCCATCTGCTCTGATATCCGCTGCCCTGACCTTTCCCCACTCACTCTTTCCTGGGAAGGAAGGCAGCTTCTTACTCTGACCTGTGCATGTGGGAAGGACTCACTGAGAACGCTTGGCTCAGCTCTTCCCTTTTCTTTCTCGAAAGCCAGCCACCCTTAGGGAGTCATTCTCTGCTTCTCCGCACCCTGAGTCTTCCGGGGGCAAGCCCGGCCACGTTCAGGGTTGGATGAGACTAGGGGCAAGGCGGGGAGCAAGTCCGTCCAATTCCAGGAGTGAGCCAGGAGGCTCTTCTGGCTTTCAGCCACCTCTATCGTCTGCAGCAAAGCTGGATTGCGGCCTTCATCCGTCATGCTTTAGTGATTTGTCTTATTTCTTAATTTGCTGGGAAACCAGGTAGGGAGGAGGGGCACCAATTATTGGGTCCAACAAAAACCCCAAACAGGAAACACACATGCACGGCACACACACCTTAGACGTGAGTACAGGAAAGGGTCTAGAAATGCTCATCTCTGGGTGGTGGAGTTAGAGGTGACTTATTTTCTTCATATGCTTTTCTATTTTGGATGAACATCTTTATATATAATGATGGATTACTTTTATACTCAGAAAAAAAATAGCCAAAATTCACTTTCTTGGGGGGTCATTTAGGAGGGTAGAGCTTGGGAAATGGTTTTTAGAGGAAATTATGAGCTATGTTTTGGATACATGTCTAATGAAATTAAAAACAGAGTAACACAATGACTCTCCGTAATCATGATTATACACAATGCCGATAAAAATATCTGGCATTTTTTAACAAATATTTCACAATTACTTTCACTTTAATATCCTGGCTAAATTCAAGTCACCAAATAGTGATAAAATTACATCATTCTCTTGAATCTATACAGCATCTTTCATCTATTATTCAATATAAAGGAAACATAAGATCATACTAACTGCTAACTTACAATGTTTATATATTTGACTCCAAAATAGAAGCTTTTCTTCATATATTTTACAGGTTTTTGGTTCATGACTGATTCCCATTTTTTTCTCTCCTAAGTATCAACATATACATATTCTACTCTTACCACATTAAGGAAAATTCTTCTATATTTGCTTATGAGTCAAAATGTTTTAAGAGTACTTATAAAACCGCAGTGAGATATCACCTCACACTCTGTTACAATGGCTGTTATCAAAAAGGGAAGAAATAAGACTTGGTGAGAATATGGGGCAAAGGGAACCCTTGTACACTGTCGGTAGAATTGCAAACGGGTGCAGCCCTTACAAAAACAGTGTGGAGGTTCCTCAGAAAATTAAAAATAGAACCACCACATGATCCAGCAATTCTACTTCTCAGTGTTTATCCAAAGAAATCCAAAAATTAATTCAAAAAGGTATGTGTGCTATGATGTTCCCTTCAACATTATTTACAATAGCCAGGATATAGAAGCAACCTAAGCGTCCATCGACAGGCGAATGAATTGCGATGTGGTACACACATACGAATGAGGTCTTGCCATTTGTGACAGCACGAAGGGACCCAGAGGGTGTTATGCTAAGTGAAATAAGGCAGACTGAGAAAGACAAACACCATAGGATTTATCTTCCATGAGGAATCAAAAAAAAAAAAAAAAACAAAGTAAGCAAAACAGAAACACGCTTATTGATACAGAGAACAAAGTGATGGTCACCATATGAAAAGGGGGTTGGACAAAGGGTGAAAAAGATGAAAGTGATTAAGAGTTACAAATGGGCAGTTATAAATACAGTCATGGGGACAGAAAGTACAGCTGAGGGGGTCCAGTCAATAATATTGTAATAACCATGGATGGTTCCAGGTGGGCACTTGAAATGTCATGGCGATCACTTCCTAGGATATGTAAATGTCCAATCACTATGTGGTACACCGGAACCTAATATAATACTCTATGTCAACTGTAATTGAAAAATTAAAATACTTACAAACCTTTAAAGTAAATACTTAACTCAATTTTAATTTTTCTTCAAGATTCAATGAGCAACTTCGATCTGTATATAATCATCTAAACCTAAAAATGTTTTCACACGTTCTTCTAATCAGTTATATGTTTTCCCTTATATATGCTAATGTCTAAGCACTGAAGCAGAATGTAAGTTTTGCCTGTCTGAGGCTACAGCACAAAAGCTGTACTTTAGATATAGTTTTGAAAAGACTATAATCCACTTTAAGAATGAAAACAAGACTGTTTATTTTCTTTAACAGCTATGTTGAAGTATAACCTAACACTATAAAATTCACCAATTTTAAAAATATAATTCAATGATTCTTAGTCAATTCACAGCTGTGCAGTTCACCGCCACATGCACTTTGGAAAGCGGGGCGGTGCGGCAGGGCGGCCGGGAGTGCGGGTTCCGGCGCAGCCTGGCTGGACCGCACCTCGGCTGCACGACCTTGGGCACGTTGTTGAACTCTCCTCTGCTGTGCTTTAGTTTCCTCCTCTGAAGTATGGTTAGCGGTAGTACTTTCTCACAGTACTATTCTGAGGGCCAAATAAATTAGCATATAGATATATAAGTACTTGGGACAGTAGCTGTCACAAAGTTTCAATAAATATTAGCTATTATTAATATCATGTTATGTTTTAAAATCTATTTATTAGAAAATAGGCTGAAATACTATTAAGGCAAATAAGCATCACTCCATACTGAAGGCTAAATCAAACAACATATAACAACACACTTGATTACGATGACACTGGATTAACAGTAATTTCAAATTTAAAAACAAGAGTAACAGCAATTAAAAACCAAACCGACTCAAGAAAAAAACCTATGATGCTTTGATAGCGTCCGTTCAGCCATTTACTCAACAGATATTTACTGTGGTCATATACTATACATGATGTCCTCCTTAGACACAGGAAAATGGAAATAAGATTTAAAAGTCCCTGACTTATAAAGCTTAGGGGGAGACAACAATAAATGAGCAGGCCAATAAAAAGTAAAACAAAATAATTACACAGTGGGAAGTGTTATAAATACAGTAAGACAAAGCAAAGGGACAGAGCCACAGAGGCGGGAGAAGCAGGGGCCCTGCACTAGCCCATCGAGGTCAAGAACCGGCCTTCGTATTCTCAAACACCACGCTGCTTCACGGTTCCGAGATGACATTCCACCAGGGGCCAGAATGAGAAGTCAGTAGCCACATCCAGGGCAATAGCCAGGGCAAAGTCATGCCGCCAGCGAGAACAAGTCCAAAGTCCAGTGGGTGGGACAAGGCCTAGCAATACTTGAGGAGCAGAGAGAGGTCAGTGAGCTTGGAGTTCAGTGAGCATGAGGGAGAACAAAAGATGGGGTTAAAGAGGGAGGCAGACACCAGACTGCTACATTATTTCACTATTTGAATCACCCCTTTCCTATCCAACATCTTGAGCCACTGTTAGGTCGTTAACTGGACATTCCTGCAGTCTGAGGAAGCTCACCATCACCATGGGCCCAACTGTGGCAAAGAACTCTTCACTGATTAAAAAGATGAGATTTTAGCACTTCCAGGCAAGGTGGCCATGTAGGTAGACGTGGCTCGCCTCTTCACACAACTACAACAAAATTACAACTAAAATATAGAACAACCATCACTCAGAACTGACAGAAATCTAGTTCAATAGGAATCTGACAAGTACGGGTTTAAAGAAACCACATCCATCTAGACTGGGCTGGCAGATGGGTACCATATACAAGATTTCATCAACCTGCTAGCTAAGACTATTTGATCCACCTTGGAGATCTCGAGAAACTCCGCCCCACCCAACTTACGGGCCCACCCAAGCTGCTTTTCCATATGAATGGCTGGATTTGGCTCAAACTGCACAACTTCCTAAATCCACTCACACAAGCAGCAGCTGGCCTCACTGAGCACCAGGGCCAGAATCAGCAGCCTAGATTCCCAGCTTGGCTTCTCCTGGGAATCTCCAAGCCCAACATAAGTAGCAGCCATCTCAGATTTATAACTCAGGCAGGGTGGCACTGGGCAAAACACAAGTGGGGACTGATCTTGGCCTGAACCACCCGAGAAACCCCAGGGCCAGCTACAGACCACTGAGCACCACCATCCTGCCCCTACACAGCTGATCCTCCACGGAATGTGGAGGTTGGTGGTCAGTGGTCACAGCCAGTCCTTGCACCTGATTGGCCTGGATAAATCCCTCCCATTGATCTGCCAGCAGCAACCAAGGCACAACTACAAGAAGAGGGTATACTCAGCCCACATGAAGGGCGTACCTAGAATACCCACCTTGGATGACAGGGCAGGCTGTGCTACTGTACCTCACAGAACACCTACCACATTAGGCCACACAACCAAGACACGGAGTCACAACAACTCTACCTAATGCGTAGAAACAAACACAGGGAAGCTGATAAATAAGGAGACGAAGAAACATGGTCCAAATGAAAGGACAGATCAAAACTCCAGAAAAAGAGCTAAACGAAATGGAGATAAGCAATCTATCAGATGCAGAGTTCAAAATGCTGGTTATATGGATGTTCAGGACTTCAGTGAGGACCTCAATAGCATAAAAAAGATCCAGTCAGAAACCAAGGATACACTAATCGAAATACAGAACAATTTACAGGGAAACAACAGTAGAGTGCATGAGGCCTAGAATCAAATCAATGATTTAGAACACAAGAAAGCAAAAAAAATAACTAATCAAAACAAGAAGAAAAGAGAATCCAAAAAATGAAGATGGTATAAGCAGCCTCTGGGACAATTTAAAGCAATTAAACGTTCACTTCATAGGGGTGACAGAAGGAGAAGAGAAAGAGCAAGAAATTGGAAATCTATCTGAAAAAAATAATGGAAGAAAACTGCCCTAATGTGGTAAAGGAAATAGATATGCAAGTCCAGAAAGCACAGAGTCCCAAACAAGATGGGTGCGGAGAAGTCCACTCCAAGACACATCATAATTAAAATGCCAAAGATAAACAGATGGGAGGGGAGTGCGGGAGAATGGATGAGAAGTGAGGCGGTTAAGAAGTACAAATAGGTAGCTGCAGAACAGCCGCAGGGATGTGAACTACAGTACAGGAAAGAGGGCAGCCAAGGAACTACACGCATGCCCCACGGACATGAATGGGGTGGGGGAGAGGGGACTGCTTGAGGGAATGGGGGGTGCTGGGTGGATGGGAGAAGAGGGGGGAAAATCAGGACAAATGTAATAATCCTGATGTACTAAAATGTAATAAATGGCATAATCGATAAAATATAATTTAGAAAATAAAATAAAAAGATGAGATTTTAAAAGGGAAGATTAAGTTTTAAAAAAACACAACATAATTCTGTTATTTGAATGTTTTCAGGCACTACACATCTAGACAAATAATCTTCTGGTCCACAAGTAGAGCCACAGAGCTGTTCAAGAGCATCACAGAGTGACCAGCGTGTGGCCCAGCCTTCGATGGGCCGGACCTCCACCAGCAGGCGGGCCTTGCAGGGAGACTAGCAGGGCAGAGTGGTCAGAACAGGGAAAGGCACCAAGACAACGAAGTAGAGAATGACCAGGAAGAAAAGAATATAGTCCAACCCGATTTTTTTCAAGTTTTTGTATTCATGCAGAAAGTCATGGGAGATACTCCAGAGCTGAGTACAGACGCACTGAAGTTCCACAGGCGTCTGAGGAAATGTGAACTATAGATTCAGTACGCAGTGAGCACTGAAGCAACGAGGGTTGCATGTAACCAGATGTAAACCAGGGCAGATGGCCAGGACGGTGAGAGTATCCCACAACACGGGTGAGAGATGATGATGGTCTGAAGCAGAGTGAAGGCGCAGGGCAGGAAGTTGAGGGGGCCGAAGTGAGGGCACTAAGATTCAATTCCTAAGACTGGCACTGGTGACAGGAGAGAGCCAGAGAATAGCCTGAAGTTCTAAATAGAAACATAACTTATTAAAAAGAGCGAAGTCAAAAGGAAGAGGGAGTCCTAACAGAGACGAGGCGCTGTGGTCTGGGTGCACTGAGCAGAAGCGCCAGCACAACATCCCGGCGGGAGCGCCCACCGGCAGCAGAACGACCCTGCAGGAGAAAGCGAGGGACGGAATTAAGAGAAGCAGATTCGGTCGGCAGCTACCCTGGGTAATGATAACTGACCCTAAGCTAGTTCGTCTCCTCCACAGGAGACTACAAAAGATGGCGTCCTGTTCCTCTAACATGGAGACAGTGGGAACCAGCCACCGACGGAGGCAGAAAACAGTGGAAGCAAGAAGGCAGTGACTGTCACATGCGTGGTCAAGTCGGCTCAGCTGTCTCAAGTTTAGGGGGCAAGAGGGAAGTTGGCAGGAGAAGACATTGTTTCAAAGAGGGATAGCATCAATAAGGAGAAGACAGACTATAAAAGACAGCTGAGTCTGGTGTTTAGAAAGTCTTATTTTATTCTTAAAATGGCTTAAAAAACTACTTCTGTTCCTGATTACCTCCCAACTAGCACCTCTCCCACATAGAGCTTCTTGTATTTAAATAAGCTGCTCCAATTAGTGCACTAAGTGAAGTAAGCCAGTCCGAGCAAGACAAAGACCATATGATCTCACTTACATGTGAAATTTATGGACAAAATAGACTGAAGAATAAAATAGAAACAGAGCTATATCTATTCACTTACAAGGTTGCCCATGTTGTACTTAATTAAATGAAACAAATTGCAAATTCTCCTTCTACGTAAAAACAAATGAAACCTTTTCATCTGCACATACACATATTCCTACAGGGGAAGGCACAGGAGGACGGAAATCAAGCTAGCCCCACCACAGGCTATCTGACAGTGAATGGAGACATGTGGAGGGCCGTGGTGCCCTGGTTGTAAGCCACTGCTGGTGACTTGATTTCCTGCATTCTCTCCCCTTCCTACCGGCTCTCTTGTCCTCCAGGGGCTTACGTGCCCAGAAGCTTATCTCCTGAGATGATGCCTAGTTCTTGCCCCAGCTTGCTCTGGTCCATGCCAACCATTCTCCAGCATGGCTGAGAGGGCGTGGAGGCCGATCAACCACCGACCTGGAGCCATGTGTCTGCAGGATCCTGCAGGCTTGAGGCTTTCCTGGGAAGGGGGTGTAGTGTGCAGTCATTTTCCCAAAAGGGACAGACCCGGAATCTGGGCTGGGGCTGCAGGCCAAAGAAGCATAGGAGGCAGTCAGATGGAAAGTAGGTCAAGGTGCTGGTAGTACCCTATGGCCAAATCACATTTCGAATATCACTCCCTCCCATCACCCGTGTCTAGGGTAGGCAAAACTCCATGAATATGATGGACCCCCATTTTCCTGCCAAAATCTTGGTCTACAAATAGTGATTCTAATACAGGTAAACGCAGCATGTTCTTCTAGTAAAGAGTCTAGTGTATTACAGATTCTCAATAGCTACGAAGGAGCAGCAACGCAGCTTTCAGCAAAATATGTCCAAAGGCTTTGGCAGGTGTTTTTATTTGAACATACGTCACCAGGTATTCGTAAGACTATATATGCTAGGATACTTTAAAAGCCAGAAATTATACTTGAGAGAGACAGGGAAACAATTTTTAAAAATCCACCCATGTTAATACAAATTATGTATTTATACATTATTAAGGATATACCAAAACTTACCTCAATATCTCTCTCTGTCATATTCTCATTGTTTTAATATAACTAAGGTAGTTTTTATGCTACTACCTTTGACATTCAGTATTATTTTATATTAGTTTTAACGTCTTCTTAGAAATATACTGACAATCTCACTTTACGTTACCTTTTCAGAATACACTCTTTCACTCATTCATGCAACAAATAGTTATTGAGGATCTGCTACACACTAGGCATTGTTCTTTGCTCTGGAAATAAAGCAGGGGGCAACTGAGACAATATTCCTTTCCTTCACGGAGCCAAATCCTACCGGAGGGAAACAGCCAACCAACACACAAATATTCAGTAGACTGTGCCGACTGGTGATCTGCCCTACGGGAGAAAATAAGAGGGACAGACAGAGTGCCATTGGAGGGGTGGAGGCTGTAATTTTTACAGGGCGGAGTGGGGAGAGCCTTGCTGAGAAGGACGTTTGCGGACTGCACTGGCAGAGGCGAGGGAAAGGCACGCGGACACCCGGGAGGAGAGTGCTGCGGGCTGAGGGGCCCCACGTCCAGTACGGCCCTGAGGCAGGTGCGTGCCGCCCCCCCTCCAGTGCCACCTCCCCGGTGTCTGCTCCTCTCTCCCTTGACGCCCGCCGAGCACCGGCCTCCTTGCTGTTGCTCAGACATGTGCCGGGGAGAGGGAGAGGGACCAGGGAGGCGGTGTACAAGCTCCTCTGAGAAGCCACCTCCTCCAGCTGAAAGGCAGGCCATCACCGTGACTGACGGGGGTGCTGAGCAAGCACTTCTGGGGAGCAGCGCCGCCTCACAGCCCTTTCTGCAGTGACGGCACTGCTCTCAGCCTGTGCTGGTTGACGACGAGGAGCTGCTGGACGCACGTGGCTATTGGGCAACTTCACAAGTGGCTAATATGACAGAGGAACTGACATTTTAATTGTATTTTAATTAACTTATTGAATAAATTGAAAGGGTTAAACGTGGCTAGTGGCTACCATACTGGCCAGCAGGAGTCTAGAATAAAGGTAGGTCTTGAGAATACAGGACTTTATCATTAATAGACAGACACCTTATTTCTTAAAAAAGATACTTAATTTGCTGTAAGTCCCACTTTGTCCACTAAAAATTCTATGATGATGGCAGTTGTGATAGCTTCACTTGTCACAAATTTGTGCTAGCCATTATTCACCATGTGATTCTTTGGCTGCTGCGTAGAAAACCTATTGCTATTAGGCTTTCTTACCTCCGCTTTAGGGTCCCCTGTGAGTGATTTATTATTGCTAAAGTAATAGTTAAGAAAACTTTTAAGAATCTGTTCATTTTTTTTATTAGCAACAATTGGATTTTTATTTATTTTAAATTAAATTTATTGGGGTAACATTGTTTAATAACATTACATAGGTTTCAGCTGTACAATTCAGTAACGCATCATGTGGCCCTACCACCTGAAGTCTAGTGAAAACCTGTTTTGAAAATCAAGCTGCATTTCCTGCTAGCAAGCTTCTTCTTATCAATTTGATTTTTCCTCAAGTGACACACTTACATGCAAATGTAAAAAATATGAATGAAATATAATGAATGGGATGTGGTATAATAAGCTATACATTCATGTATTATTGAATTCTAACAAAACAGAATCAAAGACTGTGATTGGCAGAATGGCTAGAAAAGATAAGGGGGCCGGGAAAGAACTGGCATTCAAACAGCTATGTTTACTACGAAACTGAAACAGTCAAGATATTCATTACTTCGAGAGATACGTAAGACCAGTCTTTAAAATCTATATTCGACTTTATAAAAATATAAAGGTTCTAAGAGAAAGGCATGCACACACACACACACACATAAATGACATATATATCATCCTAAATACACCATTATTAAAGCTGCACAAGAAAACTTCATGGTTTAGAATTTCTGTGTTTAAGACTCGATGAAAGCCAGTTACTAAAAAATTTATTACTTGGTTAAAACTCAGTTTACAACTCAAAGGATTTTAAAAATCTCTGTGCTGTGATGAAGCTTTATGGGGTTTTCAGTGAAGGTGAAAACAGAAATAAAAAGATCTGACAAACAGAAAATGCCAAAGATATTTCCAGCATTATAAACATGGAACCTTTTACCTTATTCCAGGAAAACCGATTTTAACTCGTCTGCCTGAAAGGAGAACTATGATCCCTGAGATCCCTTTCAAAATGTAAGTGTTTGATGGCAATATTATTTGAAAGACACTATTTTTATATATTTTTTAAAAAACTAGAATGTAAATTTCATGAATCAGGGACTTTTGATAATATGCAGTATTTCCAGTGCCTGCCATATAGTAGGTACTTAATAAATATATACTAAATTAATCATTAGACCACAACATTTTACGAAGGTAACCAAACTGTATTATAACGTTACTAACGTAGAACCATTCCACTCATCAAAATTCTCATTTTACCACCTATACATACAAAGCCCTTTTAAAAGCTTATTGGTATTTCACAGAATTATTCAAAGTCTAGAATTCCATGGTTATAAAATTCTATGATCCTTTCCAATTCAAATTTCATTTGTTATAATAATGACATAAACTGTAAAGAAAAAATCTGAAACTTATTCAAATGGAATATTAAGGCAACATATTATTGAAATTACTACAGAAAGAACTGCAAAACAACTGATGGAGCATCCTGACATTTCATGATTTTCTTAAATCTTTTATTCCAAGAAACATTTTCTAGTTGTCTGTGTAGTCTTGTTTTATCTGACCACTAAATCCTTCATTTTCAAAATCAAGTACGTACGTTGAAATAATAAACTGCGTTGTACTTTTAAATTTTATACCGAAAGACCTAATTTACTTTAAAAACAAAATCTAATATTCATTGGGAAATACCACATTGGGACGTGGGCAGCAATGCTGTTTACTGCGAAAGTCCCAATGTTTCATCTACTAACACTGAAGTTTAAATTAGGGATGAACTTAGGAAATTATTCATCGTAATACCTCAACATGTCTGTCTAATACGTAAGGTGGTTTCCTCCTAAGCAACAGGGACGTAAACGTCCGGGACTCACGGTCAGGTTCCGGTCCCAGATCTGCACGCTGCCGTTCTGGCAGGCCGCGGCCACGAGGCTCCCGTCTCTGCTGTACGTGCACGTGGTGGGGATCACCTTCTTACCCTGCATCGTCCGCGGCTTGAACACGCTTTTTTGCTTCTTTGGATTTTCCACTTCCCATAGCCTCACAGTCCTAAAAACAATAAGGAGATTCTCACATACCAAAAAAAAAAAAGGAGTTTAAAATACAAAAGAGCCCATTAAGACTGCTTCCACTTTTGAGCACAGGAATTTAATAATTACATTAAAAATAAAATGCGCACTGTGAAACATTCTCCAGTTATAAATGAGGTTACTCCCTGAAGTGAAGTCACCGGCTGAATCGTGTTGTCAAATCAAAAAGCAAACGGCAAATTCTGCCTCCACTCTATCAGCCATCAGCCCTGACCCTCGAAAGCTCTGCCTCTGCACTCTGATCACTGAAAGTGTTGAACACCCCCCCATATACACGCATTAAATTCTAAATCACCCCCCTGTGTCAATGCACCCCTATATCACATACACTGGGAACTCACGGAGAAACTCGGTCACTGAAAAGAACAGTGTCCTGCTCCAGGGCCCAGGCAAAGACTTCACGCCTCCTGGGGAGGCGTGAAAACCCCTCGGTCAGCGCCTGAGTGCTCACATAGTCACTCAGTGAAAAGCAAGGGCAGTTGGAGCTGCAGCGGGGACAGGAGGCCCTCCTGCTCGCCCTCTTCGCCAGAGGAGGCCAGGAAAGAAATCTACGTGCCAGGGGTGGGGGATGTAACAGGCACAGAAACAAAGACGAGTGCAGGGACTTCTTCACAGAAACTGTCCAAGAAACCACTATGGAACAACATCTTTAGAGTTCGGAAAGAAAAAAATGTCCATCTAATGTCTTATAGCCTACGAAAAAGTATTTCACAATTAAGACATTTTCAGATGAGCAAAAGCTGCTTCCCGTCCTTCAGACAGGTCCTAGAAGAAATGCTAAAGCTCTTCAGGAAGAACAAGCATGGCACCATCGGAAGTCTAAAGCTACACGAAGAAACAAAGACTGCTGCTGATGGAAAAATTGGGGTAAATTTTAAAAACGTTTAAGTCTTTCTAAAAGACAAATGGCTGTAAAGAATCCCAGGACACTGGGAGGTTTATAATCCATGTTCCAGTACACCGTGTGCCAACAGCGGCACGAAGGCTGGAAGGGGGGCATGGGCGTATGCGGTTTTACAGTACACTTGAAATGGTGGAATAATACTTGAGAGACTCGGATGCATTGAAGATATATATTACAAACCCCAGAGTAATCACATTTCTGTAATGTATATATAGTAATAGAGATAAAATGGAAATGAAAACCGAATCCTATAAAAACAGGAAAAAATAAAGAACAACTATGGGATAAATATAAAAAAGGTCCTGGCTGGTGTAACTCAGTGGATTGAGTGTGGACTGTGAACCAAGGGGTCGCAGTTCGATTCCCAGTCAGGGCACATGCCTGGGTTGCGGGCCAGGTCCCCAGTGGGGGCCATGTGAGAGGCAACCACACACTGATGTTTCTTTCCCTCTCTTTCTCCCTCCCTTCACCTCTCTCTAAAAATAAATAAAATATATTTTTAAAAATGGCTACACAATAGGTTTAAATTCAACTTCATGAATAATCACGTTAGTTGTAAATGGCCTAAAAACTCTAATTAAAAGGCAAACTATGTCAGATTAGGTTAGATAAAAGCAAGACTCAGCAAATTCTGTCTTTAAAAACATACAAAAACCTTTAAATATAAAGACTTAGCCAGGCTAACAGCAAAAGGATGCAGAAAAGATATGCCTTATAAACGTAATCGAAAGAAAGCTAGAGTGACCATATTAATGTCAGACAAAGTGGATTTCAGAACAAAGACTAAAACTAGAGACAAAAAGGAATACTTCGTGATGACAGAGTCAACTATCAAGAAGACACAATAATCCTAAATACATATGCCCATAATAACAGGGCCTCAAAACCTGAAAGCAAACTTAATAGAAATAAAACAGCGAATCCATACCGAGAGCCGTACACGTCCACAGTCCTCTCTCAGCAACTGACAGAACGAGACTGCTCTTTCCACACACACACATTCGGTCGGATACGCAGGCACTCAGAAAAAAGTGGGCACTCCAAACAAGTGGAGCTGATTAACATTCGCATCCCACTCTGCCCAGCAACAACCGAACGTGCGCTCCTTTCAGGCACACGCTGGTCGTTCACCGAGACAGATAACATCCGGGGCCACGAAATAAATCTAAACACACTTACAAGAAATGAAATCATACAAAGTATATAAGCTGTCAAGAATATGCAATTAAATAAGCAATCGATAACAGAAATGTTTCTGGAAAGATACCTTTTCCAAAACATTAAGAAATTAAGCGTATGAATGTAAGTAATCCATGGGTCAGAAAAACATATCACAAGAAATAAGAAAAATACTTTGAATCCAACAAATATAAAAATATAATACACCAAAATTCATGGTATTCAGCTAATGCAGAACACAGGGAAAAAATACAGAATTAACTGTATATACTGAAAAAAGAAAAGCCTCAAATCAATGACCTAAGACTCACCCTTAAGAAACTAGAAAAAGGAGAGAAAATTAAATCCAAAGAAAGCAAAAGAAAGGATATAATAAAAAATGAGAGTACAAATGAATAAAAAACAGAAAAACAGTACAGAAACGAAAAGCTGGTTCTTCGAGAAGTGCCATAAAACTAATAAACCTGGACTGACAGGGAAAAAACCCCACCAGAAATGGAAGACAATATCAAAAACCAGTAACCTGAATAAAAGAAAGGATATCACTACAGAGCTTACCAACATTAAAAGGATAATAAAGGAATTTTGTGAGCAAATTTATATACGTACAGTTGATAATTTAGATGAAATGGACAAATTTCCTTGAAAGATCCAAACTACCAAACCTCAATAAGAAATAAATAACTGGAATATTCCTGTATGATTAAAAAAGCTAAATACATAGTTTAAAATCTTCCTACAAAGAAAACTCTAGAGGGCTTCACTGTTGAATTCTACCAAACTCTTGAGAGAGAAAGAACACCATCTCTGTACAAGCTTCTCCTGGAAACAGAAGAGGAAACGCTTCAGGACTCATGCTCTAAGGCCAGCATCACCCAGATGCCAGCCCCGATTTCACCACATCGGATACATGGACCCATACACCCAGTGAACACAGACAAAAATTCTCAACAATGAGAAACTGAAGCTAGCAGTGCATAAAATGATAGTACTTCACAAGTAAGTGGACAATGGACAGGACTGAAAATAAAACAATACAATGCACCTAATTAACAGAGTGTAAAAGAAAAAAAGATATATAATCATCTCAATTAATCCAAAGAAAGAATTAGGGAAAAAACCCAACATCCACTAATGATTAAAAAAAAAAACTCTCAGCAAACTCGGAATAAGATGGAACTTCCCCAACCTGATGGAGGACATATATGAAAAATTTACAGGTTAAAATACTAAATGGAAAAAGGCTGAATGCTTTCCTTTTATGCTTGAGAACAAAGCAATGACGTCAATTCTCACCATTTCTTTATATGGGAGTTGCTAGCCAGTGCAGTAGAGCAAATGAAAGAAATTAAAGGCTGAAAAGAAGAAATAAAACTGTCCTTATTCAGAGAACATATGATCATCTACATTGAAAATCCCAAGACTCTACAAAAATTTGATTAGAACTAATAAGTGAGTTCAGCAAGGTCATAGAATACAAAGTCAACAATCATAAACCTATTTTATTTCTATTAACAAGCAACAAGGAATTTGATGCTGAAACTGTGAAAATCAGGGAGGGGATCATGGGGGAAATGGGGGGAGGGTTTTCAGGAACAACTATAAAGGACACATGGACAAAACCAAGGGGTGTGTGGAATCAGGAGAGGGAGGTAGGGATGGCTGGGGTGGTGGGGGGAGTCCTGGGGTGGAGGTGGGGGATTGCAGACAACCGCACCTGAACAACAATAAAATAAAGTACAAAAATCATACCATTGGTAACAGCATGAACAACAATGGAACCTGACCAGAGAGTGTGCACCAGCCGTACGGTGAACACTGTAGACATTTCTGAGAGAACCGAGAGATCCACATGAATGAGAGGACCTGCTGTGCTTATGGACCAGAAGAATCAACGTTGTTAAGATTTCAATTCTCCCACAACAAATATTTAGATTAATACAATCTCTACCAAAATTCCAGCAGAGTTTCTTTGGCATAAAAACTGGGTAAACTGATTCTAAAACTTATGTGGAAATGCAAACAACTTGGAACAGCCTAAACAATTTTGAAGAAGATCAGAACTAGGGACTCCACCAGGTTTCCATCCTCTAACTCCCACATTGTAACACCCATCATGCAAGTCGAATCACACATTTTAACATCTCTTCCTTCTACAAAATGAGCCCCTCAAGAGCAAGGGCCTCCCCTTTTTTTAAAAATCTTTGTATGCCTAAGGTCTGCACCATCTCTTTAACATAACATACTGGGTCCTCAACAAATGTTTGTTAAACCAGTGAAACTCGCAGCCTATCAAAGCATTTTATGAATCAACGTTGAGGTATAACAATGAAATCTGATTGATTTTTAAACGTAAATACTTCAAATAGCCAGCATTTTCTATCAAATATTTATGATTTCCTCCAAATGAAGGACTGTTGTATCAATAAGTTTTGCTTGGTTTCCCCCTACCTACGCTTTGCTTGGGAAATCAATCCATTGTGTGGCATTACCAAGCGTGAGCTTTCAGAGCTGCCAAACGCAGCGCCTGACATAAGATGGCACAGAGTGAGTTTTATGTGACCACAAATAAGGGTTTGGAAAGAGCGCACAGGAGTAACAGAAAGGCACCTTGGAATTCAAGGATTTAAAGCAACCTAATGGGGAACCGGAAGACTTCACTTCCATGCTATAAGACACTTTGACAGCTAGAGGCCACAAGCAGCGTGACAGATATTGCTAGCAGCGTATTCCAACATCCGCTCTCCTTTCTTCTCAGGTCGAGCCTGTATTCCCCAGCCTCTGTTGCAGCTAGACGTGATGAAATGTGGCAACGATGCTTTGACCAGTGTGGTGTAAATGGAAGGCCAGCGTGGGCTTTGGAGAAGTCTCTGAAGGAAAGTTCAGACCCTTTTCTATCCCTTCGTGTTCACTCCTGCCTCTACAGCATCTGGGTATGATGCTGGTCTCAGGCAGCATCTTATCAGAGCAACAAACTGAAGGTGCCCTGGTCCTTGGCAACACTAGAGCTGCCCAATCCAGTCTGGAATGCCTATGCCTACTACGTCTAGAGGACAGAGATGAAAAAAAACTTCCCTCATATTGCCTCCTTATAGAAAACCCCTCCCTTCCCCAGCTTTAACTGTTGGCAACTATTGACCTGTTTTGTATCTCTATGTTTTTCCAATATTATAAACTGAAAACCACACTGTGTGCAGCCTTTTAAGTCTGGCTTTTTTCACTGAGCACAATGTATTTGAGTTCTCCTTATATGTATTAGTAGTCCATTCCTTTCTGTGGATGAGTAACAGTCCCTCACATGGATACGCCACATTGTGTTTCTCCATTCACCAAATGAGGAATATTGGTTGTTTCCAGTTTGAGGTGATTATGATTAAAGCCACTATAAATATTTATATACAATTTTTGTTTTGTAAAAATAAGTTTGCATTTCTCATATCTAAATGCCTAGAAACGGGATTGCTGGACATATGGGAAGTATATGTGTTAACACTATAAGAAACTGCTAAACTGTTTTCCAAAGTGACTGTTCTATCGTGCATTCCCACCAGCAATGAGAGTTTCAACTGCTCCATATCCCTGACAGCACTTGGTCTTACAAGTTGTTTTTTTTAGCCATTCTAACAGGTGTGTGTTGGCATTGTGATTTTAATTTACATTTCCTAAATAACTAATGATGATGAGGATCTTTCCAGCTGTTATTCATTTTTCTTCATTGATGAAATCTGTCTTCAAATCTTTTGCCTGTTTTAAAATATTTAGGTGTTTATTTCCTTAATATAGTATTTTAAGTGTTCTTTAGTCATTCTAGACACAAAGTCTTTTTTAAATTATTTATTTATATATTTTTTAGAGAGGGGGGAAAGGAGGGAGAAACAGAGGGAGAGAAACATCGTATGTGCCCCAACCGGGAACCAAACCTGAAACTCAGGCATGTGCCCTCACTGGGAATTGAACCGGCAAACTTTTGCTTTGCGGGGTGATGTTCAACCAACTGAGCCACACCAGTCAGGGCTAGATACAAGTTCTTTATCAGATATGTGTTTGGCAAATATTTTTCAAGTCTGAGCTTGCCTTTCATTTTTTAAAACAGTATTTCAAATGGCAAATATTTAAAATTTTGAAGTCCTATTTATCACAAATTTTTTATGTTATAGCTAAGAAATCTTTGCCTAATCCAAGGTCACGGAAATTATGTTTACTTCTGGAAGTTTTATAGTTTTAAATTTTACAACTAGGTCTATAATCTGTTTGAATTAGTTTTTACATGTGGCATGAAGTCAAGGTTATTTTTTTGCACGTAAATATCCATGGTTTGGGCAACATTTGTATCTGAGCATTATGAAACCTTACCTGCTGCTGAATGCATTCTGTATGGCTTCCTTGTCTCCTATCTCTGTCCACTCTGCTTCCGTAGTTCAATGCTCAACACCCTGAGAAATACCTTGTGTACCCTTCCTTTCTGCACTTGGCTCTGCAACAGTATAGGTACATCATGAGAGTTCTCCTCTTTTATAACTGACCATCTCCCAAAGTCAGAGGATACTTTAGAATTACAGTATGAAAGGCCACTCACAAGTATCTTATCGTTATCTGACTTAAAGTTCTTCATCCTTAAAACTGGGATAATACTACCATGATGAGGAGCTGTAAGGATTCAATGAGACCAGAGATGTAAATGTGTCTAGGACAGTACTTGGAACACAGAAGGTGCTGAATAAATGCTAGTTCCTTCCTGCTCTTCCCCTTAGACCATAAGTAAAATATTAAAGCTAATAAACCCAACAACTAAGTACGTTCCATTTATTTCAGTGGTATATTAACAGCTTGAGCTAGTTATCAAGATAAGAGAAGCGGGAAAGTGGCTAACCTAGCATATAAATGTATGAAATATAACTTTACGTAGCATCTGATGGTGACTAATTACACTGTGGTTTTATGGCTCGGATTCTCTGAATCTGTGTCTTCAAAAATGGATGCTAAAGTACTAAGCCATCAGGTATCTGTCAAAACATTTTATGCTGAAACTTGAAGTGAGATCTGGTCTTGTCAAATTAAAACTGTGTTTCATGAAAAACATTTAAAAATAGAAGAAGTATCTGCCTGGGCCTTTCTAGAAGCACAATGAAAACACCCAGAAGACAAGAAAAACACTCAGGTGGGGTCATTACATTGCCCCAGGCACAAATGCTTTGTCTTAAAATTCTGAATTCTTTCCAGATACAAGCTCTAAACTGTCTCGCATCTGCTGCATAAATGCACCGCAGCATTTGGCAGAAGCCAAGGGAAGCATTAATTCTGCATGGAAATCACTTAAAAGATCTTAGTTTAAGTTTTCCCTGAGAGGCTACACCAGCAACGTGAGTGATGCGAGAGTCTGAAACCTGCGGGCTCCCTCAGCAGAGCAAACCCAACAAGAACAACCTCCATTCCAAAAATGCCCCAAAACTAAGTAAGGTTCCCCAGAAACGGGAAAAATGTTCTAACTTTCACATACGCTCACAGTGATATTCATAAACAAATACAGTTCACACACACACACAGAGTCACGGCAGTAAGAACGCCATTTCACTTAAGAGAAGCATTCTGTACTCATATTTTATACTTACAATTATTAAAATTAGGCCTTACGAAATCTAACATCAAAGTAGGGAATGAATACTGCAATAAATAAGCACTTACACTCTTACATTTATGGCCAACTGACTTTCAACAAAGATGCTAAAACAATTCAGTGGAAAAAGAATGGTCTTTTATAAAAATGATGCCAAGACAACTAGATATCCATATGCAAAAAAAATGAATGTGGACTGGCTTTTACTTCACATCATACAAAAATTAACTTAAAATGAATTAGAGACATAAATGTAAAACTCTTAAAACATGACCTTGGATTAGGGAATACCTTCTTAGATGCAACACCAAAATCACAAATGATAAAAAGAAAAAAGGAAGATAAACTGGATATTGTTAAAATTAATAATTTATCTGCTTCCAAAGATACTATGAAGAAAGCTTAAAAAGACACAGACTTGGGAAAATATTTCTAAATCATATATATGATAACACAAATGGTATCTAGAATAGCTAAAGAACTTGTACAAGTTAATAAAAAGCTAAGTGACCCAATTTTTTAAATGGGCAAAAAATTTAAATATATGTTTCACTAAAGAATGTATACAAATGCCCAATAAGCCTGCGAAAAGATGCCTGACATTGTTATTAAGAAAATATATACAAACTGAACCTAATCAACAAAATAAACAAGCAAGCAAAATATAACCAAAGACACTGAAATTGAGAACAGGCTGACAGTGACCAGAGGGGAGAGGGGAGGGGATAATGAAGGAAAAGGGTGAAGGGTTTACAGGAACAATTATAAAGGACACATGGTCAATAACAACCATGTGGTGGAGGGATGAAAACGGGGAAGGAGGTGGTAGGGAGGGGTGAGGGGGGAGGCAGAAAACTGTACTTGAACAATAAAAGAAAAAAGAAAAGAAATGCAAATCAAAATTATGATGAGATACCACTTCATACCTACGGCAGCTATGAAGGCAGACAACAGTAAGTGTCGGTGAACAAGTAAGGAAACAGAAACCTTCATACCTCACTGGTAGGAATGTGCAATGGTGGAACCACTTTGGGAAACAGTTCGGCAGTTTTGTAAAACAGATTCACCACATGACTCAGAATATTCCACCCATAGGCATCTGCCCAAGGGAACTGAAGAATTTCCCCATGCAACAACTTGAACATGAAGTTCAGAGGTGCATTATGCATAATAGCCAATAACTAGAAACAACCCCAATGTACATTAGCTGATGAATGGATAAACAAAGTATTTGTTTACAACCACCTCTGCAAACACCCACTTCCCAAGCAAGGTAACATTCACAGGTTCCAGGAATTAGGGAAATATCCTTTGGGGAGCTAATGTTCAATCCACAGCTCCCTATAACATGGATAGACCTCAAAACACATTATGCCCAGTTAAAGAAGGGAGACACAAAAGATCATATATTGCATGACCCCATTTATCTGAAATGTCCATAAAAGGCAAATATATAGACAGAAAGCAGACCAGTGGTTGCTTTGGTCAGGAACAGGAATGGGGAATGACTGCGCACAGTTGCCTTTTAGGGCGATGGAAATGTTGGACATTAGATGGTTGTGATGGTTGCCTGACTCTGTAAACACACTAAAAAGCTCCATCCTCTTCTGGTTTTAGCTGGAATCTGTATAGCTGAAAGTCCCATTAAATTCTTAGAATGACTGTCAGTAATTAAACATTTTCTCTGAGGAACACTGTAGGAGACTTCAGATGAAGCAGTTCATCAGATGGAATTAGAAGAGATTCTCGATTTAAAATACATACCAGTACTCTTATTAGACAAAAATTAGTCCCTGCTCTTATAAACCAAATAACCCTAAAGCTCTTTACAAAACATTTTTAAAATATTTTATTTCATTAAATCACACAAGTGAGATCAGGGTCTAGAACATAGATAAGTGAAGCATCCTGAATTACACAGAGAGTCCTAGTCCGAATGACCCGGGTACCACTGCAGGTGAAGTAGGCAACAGCCTCCCACCAACATCAAATTAAACCTCTAGACCACATGTCAATGTTCAACTGCTTAAAGGTTTGTGTACAAATACACAATACGTAACATACAAAGATACATTATATACTCACACCTACGTCTCAGTAAGTAGCCTTAAATATAGGAAGAGGGAAGGGAAAACTCAGATGCATAACTAAATCTATTGAGGCAGCAGGTTCCTTTCTCCCTCCCTCTAAAAACCATTTATTTTAACCAATCATGAGGCTCACACGAGTAGTTTAAGAGAACACTCACATGTAGATGCTGGAGATTGTTCTGCTCGAACTTGTGGCAAAATGGTTTGCAAGTATTTGAGAAGAATATATGGAGACCTTCACACACCTTCTACAATGCCAAATTACAACCATCCAAACAGATACTGATTTGGACTCCTTTTATTATCTCAATATCTAGCATTGTTTTGTCCACATAATAGCCTTTTAATGAAAGTAAAATCCTATATCACATTTATATAATTAAACACATATTTATATAATTAAAAAACATACATACTTATAATATATATCATTATCTAGCCTTCTGTACTGTTCTACTCTTGAGTTCTCTTAAAATGTTCTCCAAAATAATTTGCTCCAATCAACCTTTCGGAAGCATGAGCACTGTTCCCAGCTCTGAAGAAATGAGGATTGACTAGGAACGGGCCTTTGCCTTCATGGAAATCACAGCTTGGTTGGTGAAAATAATGGACAAGCAATAGCCACAGGGCCGCAATTCAACAAATACACGTTTCGCACTTTCCATAGGTGAGGGATCTCGGTAGATAACTGGGGACACAAAGGTGCCTGTTCTCCAACAACATATAATCTAATGGAGGAAAAAACTGGGAAAAAAAACGTCACCAGGTCATGAGGCAACAGCCCAAGAGGAGACAGAGGAGAAGGATCTGGAAAGGATTCCACAGATGTGTTTATTTTGGAGAGAGCTGAGATCCTGCAGGTGAACCTCATAGTTGTGAGGGTGGGGTGAACCCTAGAAACTGGTGTAGAAGATGCAAAGATCAGGAGGCTCAAGACAGCATGGCTTATTCTAGCTTGTTTTGCTTCGATAAAAGGATGAGGCGCCTGTGGTTCTAAGTGGAAGATGGGGATGGGACAACCACTGGCAATTCCCAGATGGCAAAGGACATCCTTTGAGACGTACTGGAATTTCAGGCATTAGACTCTAGAAGATTACGGAGTCACTAAACAGAGAGTGGCTTAATCTATATAATCAGACCTGCAGTTTAGAAAACGGCTTGGGAAGACTACTTGGAGGGGACAAGTCTGCAGGTTGAATAGCCCAGGTGAGAAATGATCAAGGCCCAAGCTAAGGCAACAAGGTGGGGAAGGTGTAAAGAAAACTAACTCTGAGGGCTAAGGAAACAGTGCTATTCATTCAGTGAGGGAGAGATGAGGAAGGTGTGGTATAAGACAAAAGACAGTTAATAGTAAAGGAGACGAGAGCAGGCTAAGGTTCAGATACCTGTGCGACAACCAGGTAGGGAATCTAATCGTGTAGGTGAAAGGAATACAATTAAGCGTCATTATATGTAGACAGCAATACAACTGTGGGATCTGCAGAACAAATTCTTAAGGAACAGGCAGCAAAAAAGGAAGGAGTGACATAGGAGACAAGAAAGAGTTATGAGAGTTGGGGGTGGGAGGGCAGTGTTAGGAAAGCCAAAAGAGAAAGTTTAAAAGGAAGGAATAAGCAAAAGTGTCAATTCCAAAGAGATATTAAATAAAATGAATGAAAGGTCTTCATTGGTTCCCTAGAAAGGGAGGTCATAGATGAGGTCTGTGAAAGCAATTTCGGTAGAATGACAGGGCACCAGTCAGAATGCTATGGAATTAGGAGCAGGAAGTGATAAGAGAGGAGCAGGTGCTCCTGCATAAAATGCTATTTAAATACAGATAAGAATGGCATAAAACCTGGCTAGGATGAAAAGGAATGGAACTAAGGGAGACAGGCTAAAGAGAGAACCCAACATTCAGTTTGGCTCCTAAATGGGAAGAAGGGGTTGTGAGGTAGATTTGAAGGAGTGGATATCCATGGCAGAAGGAATACCATGAGCAAAGGAAGGAATGGTGACTAGACTGACGTTGTGTGTGTGTGTGTGTGTGTGTGTGTGTGTGTGTGTGTGTGTGTGTGTTTGCGGGGCAGGGGTGCATACACAACACATCTTGAGATGAGGATGGAAACAGGCTAGGATTGGAATGGGAAGGGCCTTGCAAACCAGCCAGGGAACGTACACCATATTCTGTAAACTCTGGGAAGCAACAGAGAGTCAGCAGTAATAAGGGGTTTGGAATCATGGAGAGCAGGCCTGAAGTCCCCTCCCGGGCAAGTGGTGTGCCCCTGAATCCGTCTGGACTGGTGCTCCAGTAAAAGGGCCGGGCTCATGGCTGCAGAGTGTGGAACCAAGACGGAAGGAAGACAGTGTCCCTGACAAAGGTCGTGGACAAAGGAGAATGAAGCTGTTATTAATATAAATGGAGAATTTGAAAAGATAGAAAATGAATTGAAATAGTAAAGATCCAGTGCTTCTAATAGGATATATTTCTGACCGACTGGGAATGAACATGAAGAGGTCATTGATGGAAATCAGCTCTTCTGGAGAGGGCACTGAGAACAGACAGAAGAATCCTGTAATACTCCAACCACATTTCTACGAAAGCTGGACGAGGGAGCAGGAAATTCACAAGGAATCCACCTGGGGCGTAAAGCAAGTGACTCAGTGTCATTATTCTCACAACATGTGAGATAAGATAAATAGTACGTGAATTTGGCCACAAAATGTGGAGAAGGATGCAGTGTGTCTGTGACTACAGACGACTGTTTAATTTATGTTGAGAAGTGGTTGCTGCCTCCTGACAGGGGCGAGACAGGGCACAGTGGGTGGAGGTGGAAAACCAGGACATGCAGGGGGAAAGGGAAGAGATCACAGTGGCCAGCACAGGATAAAGCGGGTATGACAAACCTCACAGAAATCCGCCTCCACCCACCCTTCGCCCGGGTGCTGCCAGGGCTCAAAGGTATTTCTGACCAACTTCTCCCTGGGTATTAGCAGGTGCTCATTGCACGCTTTTCAACGAGCCACTGAAGCATGGAGCCTTTAGTCCTCGGGATTACGGCCATTATTTTTCTTTTTTTTTTAATGCCTCTAAATGCAATACATACATGAAACTTTCACTCAACCAACCAAGTTTTAAAGCAGCAGACTCCACATCTGCAAAACAGATTCTAAAAGATAAAATTTTATGTGCCAAAGAGTGATTCAGTGCAAATCTGAAAATGAGATAAATACTCTCCTTTTGAAAGAGAATGGATGGTTTTTCCTGACTTAAAAGTTAAACAATGCTTAATCAAGTTGTACAGTTAGGCAGTGAAGTCAACATTACTTTAGAAGTTTACACTAAAGATAGTGAACCTTTTCGATATCTCTGACAAATTCATCTACAACAGAACTCTTGCACTTGAAGGATTATTTCCAGAAATCATGAACGCCATAATGTGCTTGATAATGAATTCTGAATATTGAACTAATAATCTGAATAAAAGCTAACATCTGAACTCAGAGTCACAAGAGCTAACATTTAAGTGCTCATAGTGAAAAATTCTAAGCACTCTGTCATTTAATCCTCACAAATCTATTAAGAAGAATAGTATTATCTCTTTTACAAAAGGAAACTAAGGCACAAGGGGGATAAGTAATAAATGTCAATATTCAGGTAAGTAGAAATTCAACTACTAATGTACCTGTTGTTTCCTCAAGTTCCATAGTCATCCATATGGATCCATGAAAACAGGTAAGTCACAATTTTAGATGCTGTTAAATACTGATGGTTCAAGTATTACTTTTACTTGAGAAAGAATACTGCAAAATTTCTGTGTCTATAAAATTAATGCAAAATAAAGCTGAATATTATTTTTATTTTGCGTCTTTTAGAAATAAGCAGTGACTTTGAAAGTCTCGCTGTTGTGAAATATAGTATGTTACAGACATGTTGTCCTAACTATTCAATAAAATAAATGCCAGGGTTTCTCCTCCAATGAAGAGAATCACTGTGGAATCACTGTGAAAGGACATAAGGATAAGGGATCTCACTTACTCTGCTCGCCGGTCCCTGTTCCCCATCCCTCGCATTTTTCCGTACCTCCAGACCTGTGCCACATGTATTTGTAAGCAGGCATTTTCCCCTCGAATAAGCCCTGCTGGACACTCTTTAAAACATTTAGAGAATCAGTCTTCTATGTGGAGGGGAGAATAGAGAACATGAAGAATAAGCAGCAGCTGATGTACAAAGTTCAAACAGGGAAATAAACAAGGCGAATCCAGGAAAAGTTTTAAAACTCACTACACGGTGTAAAACCTCGCACACGGGCTATGTATGAACTACTAGGATCGACACAGCAGGGGAACCACCCAGCAGCATTTTGCCATCAGGAACGGTCGGCTGAAAAAAGGTGCTGTTACACACTGGGACAGCCCGTGCTGAAAACAGCTGCTGAAACTCAGTGACCTCTCCGAATGCTCTCCAGCCCTGATGACTTTACCGTTATACACGGAGACAACACAAAGAGACGTTCCCTTTCTGCAGCATTACCATTAAGCACAATAATATCCTAAAAGCTAAACACGTGTGAAGTCTGTGTTATACCAGCGCTATATACATCTTATCTCATTTTAAGCTCAATCCTGAGGTAGGTACCTTTATCAGTGTCATTTTTTGGATGAGGTGTGTAATTTATGTAATTTGTGTATAATTTGTCCATGACCACACCGCTAGTGGCAGAGTTAGGATTCGAATCCAGGGCAACCTGGTTGTAGAGGTCCTGAACACCTACGGGATAGTTGTGTATAGACCTCTGGTTGTAAATCTTTGTATAAAACTGGGCTAGACATTACTCCGTAAGCAGAGCAATATTAGGTATATTGCTAGATGTCTGATACAAGGGCTTTGAAAAGTACTATTTACAGCCTTGTTAGTCTAGTTTCCGGGGACATTGACTACACGTCTCCCTGCAATGCTAAAAGGTGTGACTTCGTAGGCTCGCTTTCACCTATCCCTACAGTTAATCAGTCTGAATACAGTGGTCAGCACAACGACCAAATTTAATCCAGGAGAAATGGGGACCAGAATACAACTGCTAAAATGACCCATCCTATAATTGAACAGTGAGACCGTCAAAGGTCAAATATCCTAGCAAATTTAAACAAATAACTAAACATTTTCATATACTTCCCCTGCCACCAGGAATTGTCTAATGTCCTGCAAGATCTGGAATTTAGAATCTAGTAAAGTATCTCCTGGGTGATGACTTAAGAAAGGACAAGCCACCTAATACTGAACAGCCAGTTAATGCAGAAGAATTTGTGCCCGTTTCGCACACCGCACATTTGCCAGAGTCGACTGCCTTGGCCTCGGCCGCCCAGCTCCAGATCTGCGGCCTGCTTCCGTGGGGGCGGGCCGCGAGCTGCCTGTCATGTGCATACGTGTGCCTCCTCAGGGGAAAGTCTGTCACTCCCCCTACGTCACCAAAGAGATCCAGCCAAGGCTAAGAAGACGGTTCTGGGTCATCTCAATTTTACCCCTGGTCCAAGTAAGACCTTCAGGGAGCTGGCTGTAGATTTAGACTGCAGTGCATCCATCTCCTCTTAGAAGGACTTTCCTTGAATTGCGTTTTTTGGTTCTGTCCTTGACTTATACTAAGGGGTGCAACAAAAACACAGCAACGTGATAGAGTACAGCAGAGTCATTAAGGGCGGGGACAATGAAGTCAGATCTGCCTGTTTTTAAACCCTCTCTCTCTGCTTACTATGACTGTGGAGAAGTCAACCTCTTGGGGCCTATTTCCTAATCTGAAAATAATTTTAGGAATTCATCAAGAAAATATACATAAAGCACTAAGCACAGTGTCTTGTCCATACTAAACACCCACTTATTACCAATTTGCTGCTCTGTTTATTGCAAGGATATTAAGGTCTATGAGGGCCCCTGGGAAACATTATCTTTTATACTCTTTTGAAAGGAAAACTCTACGTTTACATCTTGGGATCCTGGGACTCTCAGCTGAGCATGTCTGCATCTTTGCTCTGGTCCCCAGCAAGTTCAGAACTGAATCTACAACTGAACTTTACCCGCTGAGTAGCAAAACCTACTCCTAATAGTTTTTTGGGGAACTAACCTTATCCCTTCACCCTTGCTTCCCTGTGGTCCTGGATGCCTTCGTTATTTTGCATAGTGTGCGTTACTATCATTATTTTGCACTTCTTTGAATACTTGCTTGGAATGAGATAAGATGCATAAAAATAAATAAATTAACAAACCAATTAAAATAGTGCTGTTTTTGAACGGTTGATAATTTGAGTTAAAAAAAGTTTTTTTTTCTAATTCATGGATATATTAGCTACAGAATCAGGAGAAAATTTAATTCTTTTTACTTCCAAAAGTAGGATCTGCCCTAGACCAATTTAGACTCTCAAAGAAAAATGGAATCAAGAGTCAATGGTCAAAGAGCGAAACAAATCACCGGCAGGACAGGAAGAATTTACGTGAGGAGGGGGACGTAACGGGGAGGGAGGCTGTGCCTCTGAGGCAAATGCTTATCTGTTCTGAAAGTTAAAGAACTTCTAAAATTCAACGAGGAACATTCCAAAAATATATATAAATTCACAGTAATGGGCTTAATTGCATCAATTCCTAGGAAAACCAAAAGGTTTCCTGTCTTTAACTGCACCGGACCCGCAGCAAGGGCAGGGGATACCAAGGCTGACTTAGAGGTCTTTGTTTTCTGACCCAGATGAGTGGAAATGGGCCATAGCTGTCGTGTGGGGAGCAGATGGGACACCAAAGGAGCTGAGCCGTTGGCCAAAGACAAAGGGGGGGAAATCAAAATGTAAGCAAAGGAGCTTTCCATGGCTGCTTGGCAATACGGCTTCTAAATAAACTGTATTAATCTGATTCACATGTGGTGAGTGGAAAATTCAAAACAGGGCAGTGAAAAAAATTACATGAATTTGTTAAATAGATGAACTTATAAAGCAGTTTCACTAGGACATACGTTATCAGGATTATTTGAGTTTCTAGAGATATCATATCTATAACCTATGCAAAGTTATACATTGTTTTGGGCATACAACAGATAAGAATTCTTGAGAAGCAAGTGTGTTTCCAGGAAGAAAAGTATGACCTCTAAAGAATCAATGAGATACAATAAAATCCAATAATTTTCAAGTACATTCTCTGAAAAACTTAGGACGATAAAATTAAAATGGGTTGTTAAGGAAATATAAAAGAGAAGAAACTTGAAGACAAAGGAGAGATGATCTTTTAAAAAGGGATGCACAATGAAGTATTTGGGGGTCTCATTTGTAAAAGCTGCTGTCCATCCCGAAAGTTGCACTGTGGGTGCCCGGTCTATTAAAAGCTGTAAGTAAGAAAATGATTCCATGTTGGATTATTCCCAACAATGAAACAAACACAAGATAATATGTTGAGATTCAAACTTCTTTCCGACTATAATCAACTCTGTGACTGTTCTAAATAGAGTTGGATTTCTGTCCTTTTTGTTTTCTTTGCTCTTCCCGAAGCAAATATATTTAAAAATTTCCTTTCTTCTCTCCCTCCCTCCCTCTCCCTCCCATTCAGTCAGAAAGGATTGGAGGCCCTGCTGACAGGCCAAGCACCGCTCTAAGTGCTACAAACACAGAGCTGAACAAACAAACATCCATGCCCCTGTGATTCAGCTGTTCCTTCGTTTCAACATCCCTTCATCATGTGCCTTTAAGGAACACAACATTTGGAGAAAACATACTAGGAACTAGAGAAACAAAACTTAATAACATCAGGCTTAAGCCTAATGCAGGAAAATTAAATCTTCAAATATGCCATTTAGGTGAGAATACAAATTGGGAAAGAGGAGGTTCAGTGAGGTCAGGGCCCAGCTGGGGAAGCATCCCCTCACTTTTCCAGGCTAAATCTATCACCTTGTCTGCGTTTCTCTGGGGTGGAGTAGGATGTCACACGCCTTATATAACACTTGATCTAGCATGCTGTGCTTTACACTGTGCATTTTCTGTCTGACTTTTGAAGCTGGCCTCCTTGAGGACAGAGGCTAGTTTTGTACACCTTGGTGTCCCCCACACCAAGTGCGGTGGCTTGCAAGTAACTTCAAATAAGTTTACTGATTTGACGGCATTTAATTATTAAGAAGAAAATCACCCAAAATGGTATATCTTAACCATTAAATAAAAAAACACACAACTTATTTTGGCCTTCAATAAAACTAAGAACCACGAGGTACATAGCCAAGTACTCAGTAAGTTATGAAAATTTCATGAATAGGGCACAATTCCCGCTGAATGCTTAACCACTGGGAGACTGCTTCCATGTGTCCATCACACTGTGACTCTGCAACTTTCTGACATCCACATGGACCCCACTAATAGCGGGTGTGTTACACTTACAGCTATAAATGCAGTGACAATGCTCTGATCCAGAGCCTGAAAAAAAGGCAAAGCAAAAAAAAAAAAAAAAATGCTGACATGCCTATAGTTATTTAAATCATTGGCTTCGTTCTCCCTCTCTCCTCTGCCTGTATAGATAATTCCCCTAATTCCACCTCTACACACCCCTTCCCTCCTACCCCAACTCCCCTTTCAAGTTTTCATGCAGCCCTGCCTCTTGCACTTCTCTGCAACTACATCCTGAAAGACCAGCAGTAACTCCCTGGCTGTCCAATACAACAGGTAATGCACACCCTTGACCTTTCTTTACCTGGAAGGCTTTCCTCATCTGCCCTTAAGTTTTCCTGTCTCTTCTGCTGAATTACATCTGAGCTGTGCCTTTAAAAAGCTGGTGTTCAGCTGGGACTGAACTAATTATACAAAGCCCTATGGCTTCGACCACCACCTATATAATGATTCTCCAGCCTAAGTTGACTATCTACGTATCTATTACCTGGGATGTGATTCTACATTTCCAACTACCAACCAGGCACGTGGTTTTCCTGCAGGCACCTAGAACTTAGCATGTCAAAAACAAAATGCCCTGGCTGGCATAGCTCGGTGGTTTGAGCGCAGGCTGCAAACCAAAGGGTTGTCAGTTCGATTCCCAGTCAGGGCACGTGCCTGGGTTGCAGGCCAGGTCCCCAGTGGGGGCCACATGACAGGCAACCACACATTGATATTTCTCTCTCTTTCTCCCTCCCTTATCCTCTCCCTAAAAATAAATAAATAAGTAAAAATCCTTAAAAAAATAAAAGGTAATACCTTCCCCTTCAGACTGGCTTCTCCTCCTACCCGGCCTGTCTCACTTAGGAGAATCAGCGTTAATGCACCTGCTCAAGGAAGCGGCCTCACTGACCACTGCCTCCTCCCTCCTGCCCCAAGCCCACACACACACGTGCCTCCTTCTGCCTAGAGCATCGCTTTGCTCCACGGTTGTTTCTCTCTCTTCTCTATTCTCACGAAAATGCCATCTCCTTCAAGAAGCCTCCCCTGACCTCTCTCTAATAATTATCATCAGCATCTTCACGATGCCATACTATCTGACCCTGTCTGTTTGATTCAAAGGACTGGCTACAAACCACCATTATGAATTCTTTAGTGGCTTCCTCCTCCACTAGACTGGGAGCTGTCTTGCTTCCTGGAATCCCCTAGGGCCCAGGGTGAAGCACAGAGCTGGTGTTAGTGACTCATGACTGAATGAATATCGGATCGGATGGTAAGTTCTGAAAACTACTATTAGGATTTTAAAGAGCACAGCAGGGGAACCTAATTGAGATTGGGAAAGAGATCTCAACATAAAGCTTACCAGAGAAAGAGGGGGCAAAGCATTCCAGGAAGAGGGAAGAGCAGGTGCTGAAGCCAAGGAGTGGGAGAGTGTGTGAGGTACTGAAGGGCCAGAAAACCAGCTGCTGTGGCTGAAATAGGGACAGCCAGGACCAGATTGTGCGAGGGCACATGGAAAGTGAGACACACAGGGGTGGGCGAGAGGAGGTTTACAGTGGCGATAAAAACAAATAGTACAAGAATAAACTGGTTTGTGTACTCACCACTGTAAAGCTACTTCCACCTCCCCCTGTCTTTCGGCTCTTAGCCTGCAGCCTAGAGGCTTTACCCTGGGGAGTCCGCATGACCCGCGGTGGGATTTTCAGAAACTATTGCCATGTTTGCAGTGGGGTAAAAACAGAAGTGAAAGACACTGAGAGCAGATGGTGATTTGAACATGAGCAGTTGAAAAGACTCATTCTCGAATCATGTGTAACAAACGAGAGAAATGAATGGGCTCAAAACGCACCTTCACAAGTAGAATCTACAGGACTGGTGAAAATGGGGTTAGAAGGAAGGGAGCCTAAGGACAACGCCTAAGGCTCTGGCTCAACCAGCGGAGCAGAACTGGTTATGATGCCCCGCAGAAATGCACCAGCTTCTCAGAGGCCCCCCCAGGCCATATTTATCCCGTAGCCCCTTTTCTTGGGTATACCAAGTCGTGCCCTGTCCCACCCCAACACCATAACCCCGAAAGATACAACTGTGTAACACCACGGTAGTGCACAACATGGGTTTACACAGCATGTTTCTCCTTCAATGCTCAACTATCTCATTGTATGCCTGAGGGAATGGATTGCCTACTAGAGTTGGAATCTGGTCATACATATTAATGCTGCTCTCTTGACCTTTACATATAATTTTACACAGATTTCGGGAACAGACCATCAGTTCTCAGCCCAGCGATTTATTTATAAGCAGTTTCCACTGGCTTCTCCTTTTGGCTTTTCCTGAGAATGAGAAATCCTTGTTTAACACAAGCTAACAGCTAGTCCCTTCTTTCTCCTTTCATGCAAGACGATCACTAAACTCCACACACCAGACCGCAACACTCCTCAGCCTTTTGTCTTTTCATTGCAGAGGCCATTCTTTTTGCTTCTGTAGTTAGCTCCGAACACCCTTTACACAGAAGCATAAAAAATGAGCAAGCCCCTGTCATGCCTGCAAAATATATATATATATTTTATCAGCAAAGGTATCTCTCAAGAAAAGAAGAATTTGAGTGAATCAACTACACTTAAGTTACCAGGAGCAGGGAAAAGGAATATTACGAATTTTCAAAGTTACAGCTAAAAACGTAAGGCATGTATACGTGTGTACATGTTAACACTGTGAGTGCTGCGTGCTGAGCCAAGACTGCTATCACCCCGGTACCCCAGGGAATTTTAAGAGCAACTATCTTCCAAAGCAAACCCTTGGGGCAGCTGAGCCATGCCCAGAAAGTGCCTCAATGCGCTTACCCTGCATGGACACACAGACCTAAAATTACCCACGAAAGTCACCAAATTCATTCCTGACCTACAGGCAAGAGCCGACTACTCGACTGATTCTTACATATTTTCCACTGTCCAGAAAGATCATTTTGGGTCCAGAAGCTTATTAGAGAGAACAAAACTAGTCCATTTCTGGCCAATTACAGACAGCTATCCATCAACCCCTTTCTCCAAAGTTATATTAATAACGCATCTTACAGAACAGGATTTAATTTGTACTGTGAGTGTTATTAGAAAAAGGAGCATATGACAGAATTTATCCAGCAGGCAGCACTATTTAGAAATTTTGGTTCTGAAGTAAATGTAATGCACAATTTTAAATATTGTTTCTACCTAGGATTATATTCAAAATCAAGCATTCAAATCCACAAACATTTATCAACATCATTTACTTGCTAGGTGCTGCAAAGAGTATTAAAAAGCTACACATAAGTCATACAAGATCCCAGTCCTAAGAGAATTAATACAAACTCGGTGGGTTCGGGAATTCACCATCTTGGCGGGGTACGCGGCTAAACCCACGTGCATCTGTGAGAATGCTCACGCACGCCGCAGGGGCTACGAGAGCACCACGAGGCAATGCATTTTGCTGGGAGGAGACTTTTCCCAGAAGAGAGGACATGGGAGAAACATCCTGAAAGAGGACTGAGAGTGAGGCCAAGCTCCAGCACCAAAAGGGGAAAACAGCACCCTGAGTGCACGCTACAACCTGTGCTCGGAAACAGAGGCCAAGTCCCTACACCCAGAGGACATTCTTCAGACCTCGCTCTGTTTGCCCTCATAGGAGCTTCTGATCCTGCTCACCATCCTCACACCCTTCTCTCAATTCTGCGACGCCACACTCTTCGCTCCCCTCCTCTCCCTCCAGTCGGTCTCTGTACTCTTTGAAGGCTCCTCTGCCTCTCTTGCCGCACAGTGTCATTTCCTCAGAGCCTCGTCCCAGGTCCTTTCTCAGCAATAAAGCGCCCCCTGCCCGGCTGCCTCATCTCTCGTCCATGCTTTCAACTGTCATATATATATACTCATGACTCTCAAAGCTGCGCTTCCAGAACAGACAGCTCCTGAGTTTGGGAGTCAAGTAACTACTGTCCTCTGGACACTTCTTGAAAATATCACAACTACCTAAAACTTAACACTTTCAAAATTAAACTGCCCTCCTTCCAAACCTCCGTCTCTTGTGATGCCCCTCCACCTCAGGGAACCAGCCAGCCAGCCGCCCAAGCCAAGCACCTGGACACGGCCCTCCATTCCTCCCTCTTCTCTCTGTCACACTCGCCGTTTATTGAGTCCCTTTGTCCTTTACCTTGAATTCATCTACTTGTCTTGAGCCCAGCTGCTGCTGTTCGGCTTTAGGTCCCATCATCTCCCGCACAAAGTACTGCAAACCCTCCTCACGAGACTCTCTTACCTCCAGTCTTGCTTCCCTGCAATCTCCCCTCCGCAACATGTCTTACGGCACGATCGAGTTCCTAGTTACATTCTGGATTTACTCTTGCCGTATTCAACCATTTCTCTGGTCTTTAGGTCTTTCTATATAAATTTCCCATACAAAAAAACAAAAGCGATTTCTGTCCTCTTTTTCTGGCTAATTCCCACTCACCCTTTAGATCGAAAACCATACAGCATTTCCTCAGGGGAGCCTCTGATCTCCTAGGGGCTTCCCCTTTTTATCTCTTTTTTTTTATTTTTAATGGGGCCCTTTTTTTAGTTTCTTTTTTAAGGTATAATCGACAAATACAATTTTTATAAAGTGTGCACTGTGATGACTTGATACACATGTTCACTGTAAATTCTACTCTCTTGCCAAGTTTCAATTATACAATCGAGTGTTATCAACTATAGTCACCATGGTATACATTAGCTCCTCAGACTTTATTAATCTTATAACTTAAAGTTTGTGCTCTTTTTACCAACCTCTCCCTCTTTCCCTGGCCACTTCAGCCCCCGGCCACCACCATTCTGCGGTTTTCTATGAGGTCAATTTTTTTGGTAAAGATTCCCCATGTGAGTGACATCATGCAGCACGTGTGTCTCTCTGCCTGGCTTATTTCACTTAGCCATGTCCTCCAGGTGCTTCCACGCTGTCGCAAATGGCGAGATTTCTTCTATGACTAAATCGTATTCCACGGTGTGTATGTATGTATGTATGTATGCACGTAGGTATGTATGTATCACTTTTTTGTTATCCATCATCCAAAAGTGACGGACACTTAGGCTCTCTCCATACCGTGGATATTGTGAATAATTCTGCAACAGCCATGGGAGTACAGATAATTCTTCAAGATAAGAATCTTGTCTCCTTTGGTTGTATACCCAAAAGTGACATTGCTGGATCATATGGCAGTTCTGTTTCTAATTTTTCAGGAACCTCCACACTGCTCTCCACAGTGACTGCGCCTGTCTCCACACCAACAGTGCACCAGGGTTCCTTCTTCTCCACATCCTCGCCAGTGACTGTTACCGCTTGTCTTTTTGAACCCAGACATCTTAACGGGTACGAGGTAATAACTCATCACAGTTTTGATTTGCATTTCCCTGGTGAATAGTGACGATGAAGCTGCTTTCAATGTACCTGCCCAAGTGCTTCCTCTTATGTGTTCCTATCACAGCTGTTCCTGCCCGCCTACAGGAGTTCCTCCTTTATCACCAGGGAACGTTCAAAGACCCCAGTGAACGCCTGATATCGTGGATAGTACCAAACCCTACATATATAGTGTTTTTCCTATACATACATATCTATGATAAAGTTTAATTTATAAATTAGGCACAGTAAAAGAACGACAGTAACTAATAATAAAATTGGACAACTCTAACGATACACTGTAATAAAAATTATGTGAATGTGGTCTCTCTCTCAAAACATCGAATTGTACGGCACTCGCTTAAAGGGTGGCATCTCTGAATTGCCAGCATCACTACTCTTGCACTTTAGGGTCATTAGTAAGTAAAATAAGAGTTACTTGAACACAAACACTCCCATGTTGTAATAGTCAGTCTGATAACCAGGATGCCTCCTGAGTGACTGACAGACACGTAGCGTACACGGCCTGGAGATGCTGAACGAGGGGGTGATTAACATCCCCGGTGGGACGGAGCTGAACGGCACAAGATTTTCCCCCCGCTACTCAGAGCAGCATGCAATTTGAAACTCATGAACTGCTTACTTCTGGAACCGTCCATTTAATACTTTCAGACTACCTGGTTAACCACAAAACTGAAACCACAGAAAGTGAAGCCATGGGTAAGAGGCAACTCTACTGTATTTTAATTTGCTGTTTACTGGTCAGTTTTCCTAGACTAGAAACTCACAAAAGCCCTTGGCACAGCGCCTATGCAGGGTATGAGGGCTCAAAAACTATCTGTGCTATCGCTAAACAAATGATGAAGAAATCCTTAACGTACGTCACCTAAACGCTGAGCACACAGAAAATTGAAAAGCGGATGTAGGATGACGGGGCATTGCTGCGGTTACCCTTCTACCACGGTTAACAAAACAGGTAATAAATGAAGTACCATTATAAAAGGATACCCAAAACAATGAAAAAATTATCATGAAACAATGAAAAAACAGGGATACCCAAAACAATGAAAAAGTTATCTGAAAGAGGGTAATTCAATCCAACCAACACTTGGGGGTCACCAATGACAAAGGAAATCAGCTGCCTTGTCTTTGATTCACTAATTTTGTAGAAATATCATTCAGGACAACTTGCTGAGAGAGTGACAAGTGACCAAAAGTTAAAACTGAAGGTCCCCCCCCGCCCCCACCTGAAGAAGTATTTTCTAAGACCGACACATACACAAGTTAGATACTGCTGCCTAACAACCTACCCCAAACCCAGGGGCTTCAAACAATAAACATTTCTCACTCCAACTCTATGGGTCAACTGGCAGTTCCATGCTGGCTGTGCTTTCTCATGAGTTCGAGGTAGTGTGATAAGTTAGCCAAGACTGACTGGCTTATCTGGGTGGCTTCCCTCACACTCATTGTGGTTGGCTGGCCCCTGGATGCAGTGACAGGTGTGATGGGGACACAGCCAGCAGGCTAGCCCAAGCTAATTCTCATGGCAGCCAGACAGGATTCCATGAGCAAAAACACATAAGACCTCTTGTGGCTCAGCTTCATATTCGACACACCATCACCTCTGCTATATCTATTAGCCCAAGCAAGTTATCAGGTCAGCCCAGACTCAAGAAGTAAGTAAATAAACTCTACCTCTTCGGAGTCACATCGCAAGGGGCACCAAGAAAAATCAAGGCCATTTTTTTACAGTCAATCTCCCACACACTATTTGGCCCTACACATGCATCCTCCTGTAAGTAGCACAATTCAGTATATGGTATACTATATATACTATTATAATAATGATTCTGATTCAGCAAGGAGTTAAATAATACTTAGTATATTACAGGCAGAGATGTATATTGTAAAAAGCCTTCCATGATAAGAAAGCAGGTTAGAAGACTCCACTACATAGCTTATTTCCTTATGGTGTCATTCTCACTGACTTCAGAGAATTGTGTTTTCCCACAGTGTGTTCTGTGTGTTCACTGTGAGTGCTATCAAAAGGTTTGAAAAGTAACAGAACAGTCCATTGTATCATTGGTGAAAGGAGAGAATTAAAACAAGGGCTAGGAGACTTCTGGTCAAGATGGCAGCATAGGAATACACGGTGCACCTCTTTGCTCAACCACCAAAAATATAGAACCACCATCACTCAGAACCATCAGAAACTGAGTTGAATGGAAGTCTGACAACTACAGCATTAAAAAAACCACATCCATCCAGACTGGCAGGAGGGGCGCAGACACAGAATGGGCTAACCCACACCCATGTGTGGTGATTAAAAATTTGGAAGGTATATATCAGGGGTGACAAGTCCCAGTCCCACACCAGTCCCCACCCCCACCCAGGGTTCCAGTGCCCACACTTCCCCACATAAGTCCCCACAACTTCTGGCTGAAAAAAACGGGATTGAGTTGGTGGAAGAAACTTCTAGAGCTCCAAGCAATTCCTTTAAAAGAACCCACACACGGACTTACCTACTCAGACTTTCTCCCTCTGGGATCCAGCACTGGGGTAGCAGCTTAGAAGATACTAGTGGTGTGCTGGAGGAGACTGAAGTGTCTGGCATTGGAACAATCAGAGACCGTTGTCCCTTTTCTGGGCCCTCTCCACACAGAACCACAGAGCTGGCAAGCTGGTGCCGTATCTGAGACTCCATCAATCTGGCTAACACTGTTTGACCACTTGGAGATCCCCAGAGACTCCACCCCACCCAAATTACAGGCCCTCCCAAGATGCTTTTCCGTATGAATGGCTTGTCTTGCTCAGGCTTCACAACTTCCTAAATCCTCTCAAACAAGCAACAGTTGGCATCAGTGAGCCCCAGTTCTAGCACTAGCAGTAGCCAGCCTAGATTCACAGCTTGACTTCTCCTGGGAATCTGCAAGCCCAGTACATGTAGCAGCCATCTCAGATTGTTTTATAGCTCAGGCAGCGTGGCCATGGGGAAAACACACAGCCTGGGGCTGACTTTGGTCTGCACCACCTGGGAAACCCAGTGGACAGCTACAGGCTACTCTGGAGCACCACCACCCTGCCCCTGCACAGTTGTTCCTCCACAGAGGGCAGAGGTTGCTGGTCAGTGGTCACAGCCAATCCTTGCAGCTGAATGGCCTGGGTAAATCCCTCCCATTGATATGCCAACAGCAACCAAGGCTCAACTACAAGAGGAGGGTGTACTCAGCCCACATGAAGGGTGTACCTCAAGTACCCAGCTTGGATGATAGGGGAGGCTGTGCCACTGAGCCCTCCCTACAGGACACCTACTACATTAGGCCACACTACCAAGACATGGAGTCAAAGCAGCTCTACCTAATATGTAGAAACAAACACAGGGAGGTTGCCAAAATGAGGATACAAAAGAAACATGGCCCATTTGAAAAATCAGATCAAAACTCCAAATAAAGAGCTAAACAAAATGGAGATAAGCAATCTATCAGATGCAGAGTTCCAAACACTGGTTATACAGATGTTCAAGGAACTTAGTGAGAACCTCAGCAGCATAAAAAAGATCCAGTCAGAAACAAAATAAAGAACAATTTACAGGGAAACAATGGTAAAGTGGATGAAGCTGAGAATCAAATCAATGATTTGGAAAATAAGGAAGCAAAAAATAGCCAATCGGAGCAACAAGAAGAAAAAAGAATAAAAAAAATAAGGAGAGTATAAACAGCCTCTGGGACAAGTTCAAGAGGTCCAACATTCACATCACAGGGGTGCCAGAAGAAGAAGGGAAAGAGCAAGAAATTGGAAATCTATTTGAAAAAATAATGAAAGAAAGCTTCCCTAATTTGGTGACGGAAATAGACATGTAAGTCCAGGAAGCACAGAGAATCCCAAATAAGATGGATGCAAAGAGGCCCACTCCAAGACACATCATAATTAAAATGCCAAAGGTTAAAGATAAAGAGAGAATCTTAAAAGCAGCAAGAGGACAGAAGTTAGTGACCTACAGGGGAGTTCCCATAAGACTGTCAGCTGATTTCTCAAAAGAAATTTTGCAGGCTAGAAGAGATTGGCAAGAAATATTCAAGATCATGAATAGCAAGCACCTACAGCCAAGACTGTCATACTCAACAAAGATATCATTTAGAATTGAAGGGCAGATAAAGAGCTTCCCAGACAAGAAAACACTAAAGGAGTTCATCATCACCAAACCATTATTATATGAAATATTAAAGGGACTTATTTAAGAAAAAGATCAAAACTATGAACAGTAAAATGATAAAAATAATCTATCAACAATTGAATCTAAAAAACAAACTAAGCAAACAAGAACAGAGACAGAATCATGGATATGGAGTGTTTTGATGGTTGCCGGATGGGAACCAAGTGTGGGGGAACGGGTGAAGAGGCGAGGGGATTAAAAAGTGCAAATAGGTAGTTACAGAAAAGCCATGGAGATGTAAAGTACAGCATAAGAAATGGAGAAGCCAAAGAACTTACTTACATGTATGAGCCCTGGACATGAACGATGGTAGAGGGATTGCCTGAGGGAGTGAGGGGTGCTGGGTGGAGAGGAGCAAAGGGGGAACTATTGGGACAACTATAATAGCAGAATCAATAAATATAATTTAGAAAGTAAGGGCTGAGCCCAAGTCAGATCTTTTTTAATATACAGAAAAACCTGTATTTATAGAATTCAGGAAAAGGACCAGACTCTCTTCCTAAACACCTGACACACAGAGTTAAAATTCTTAAAAACACGATGGATCCCTCACTGTTCCCTTGTACCACAAGGAGCCGGGTGAGTGGGTGGGTAGGGCTAAATGAGAAATTCTTACAGTAAATACACATAAACCTGCCACCTGCTAGAAAGAAAATTAGACTAAAATAGAAAAAATATATTCATATGTGCAAACTGATATTAGGAATTTTTTCAGCAACCACAAAAACTCTGCTGGGCTTGAATAGGTAAACAGAAACCAGACCAAATTACAGATAAGCTTAAAAGCATGCAGATCTTCCAATCCAAGTGATATAACTGGGTGCACTTGATCCTCAGACTATGTGGCCTAGTTTTGCTGGATGACCCTCTAATTTCTGAAAAGTGCTACAGGATCCTCCTGACAACCACCTCTCCTAACTCCAGCATAGGAACTCTTAGCATTTCCGATGTGGATTTCAGAGACAAAGATAGAACACCGAGACCTGCCAAGGCTGAAAAGGATATCACTTTCAAAGGTTAAAAAATCCCCCCCCCCCCTTTTCTGATGACTACCCAATTACACAAGCCAGGCATGATAACTGGGGCCGAGAAAGAAGTGTTCCACAGACATGGACAACACTGCCCGTTCAGACTCCGTGAGGGAAAAAGCCAGGAAACACCCAGCCACAGAGCGCACCTTCAGGGGGCTGCATCTGGAAGCTAAGCTAGCGTGGAAAAAAATTTAATGTAATAGAAAACACCGAAAACCTACTTACATTCTTATCAGGGCCTACACCTGTGATAGCTAAACAGATAGCTTTCATTTTTTTTCTTTTACATAAGAGCATCAAGTTATACAAGAGATTTATTCTTAAAATTCTGTAGGCAGAACAAAATTCTGTAAAGTGAAACCCATTCTTCCTCTGAGAGCTATTATAAAGTCTAACATGTGCATCTATATATAAGCTTGCTCCTGAGACCATGGATTTAGGGTATATTTTTGTGTACCACAATCCAAGTTGTAGTGTGATGTCCACTTGTCTGAAGATACTCATTGTCCACCTGCCCGGTCGATTTAGGCTCCAGGCATCTCTTGTCTGCATCCAGCAACGGCATGTTTTAGTCCTTTTGTTTATTTACAACACAACAATAGTATTTTGATTTTACATCCAGAGGAGAGACCTGAGGCGTGAATTCAAGAATGGAGTACCTACTCAGCGTGTGGGTTCCTGTGTCAGCTGTGGAGGGCGTTTGCCACTGCTTATTACCAGAGACAGTGAAAACTGGTCATTACAGGAATAGTCACTGTCACCTAGACCCCAGGTTCTGTCCCCACTTCCAAGAGCCAGGAAAGCCTCACGGTGACATTCCTAAACCGGGCCTTTGCCCCGGAATCCTTACAGAATCGGTTTTGTAGCCTCTCCCCACTCTATACACACGTCAGAGTTTCACACACTAACGTTTTCAGGGTGGTCCTGACAGTTGTTAGCGGAAGTAAATCCTGCATGAATTCTAAAGCAGCTCTCTACACTAACAGAATCCTCGGCACACCTGCAACTTCAAAAACTACCCTCTTTGTCCCTCACTCTCAACCCCTGATTTAAACCAGGCAAAACTCGACTGACTTTTCGTGATAAGCAAACACTTGTGGTTATTAATCCACTGGTCACTGAGACAATCGGGTGCCCGAAGTCACACAGCTAGCAAGGACTTTAAGAGTTTGCACTAGTGAATAAACAAGCATGATTTTAAAAAATGTCAATCGCTTGTGTACAAAAGTGGGATGTTTCTACGACTGAGAGGAAGTGCGAAGTTTATTTTAAGCTATTTTAAACAATACTTCTAATATAACTGCTGTCTAAATACTTATTTGTCCTGTGAAGAAAAGGTATTCTAAACAAAGATAAATACAATTAAGTTCATGGTATTCATCCAAAGTTGGGGGTTAAAGGAAAGAAATGTTTATCTCAAACTTTCAAAAGCAAAAAGGGAGGTAGATTCAGGTATGCTACTGCGCCTTAGAGCATGCAGTGGTGATAAACTACTGTTTACAACTTGAGAAAAATAAAACCCTAATAACACGTTGCTATAAGTATTAAATGACATATAATTTAATTACATAATTTCATTAACATGAAGGATCACTGCTATTAAACTATTATTTATTTTGATTGCAATGCATCATTTTAAAATTCAAGAAGTAAGAAAAAGTAGATTAGTGGTTGCCATGACCGAAGGAAGGGGAAAATGAAGAGTGACTGCTAATGGGTATGGGGTTTTATTTGAGGCAATAAGAATGTTCTAAAACTTAGCCCTGGCTGGTGTAGCTCAGTGGATTGAGCGCCAGCCTGCGAACCAAAGAGTCGCTGGTTCAATTCCCAGTCAGGGCACATGCTGGGGTTGCAGGCCAGGTCCCCAGATGGGGGCACGCAAGAGGCAACCACACATTGATGCTTCTCTCCCTTTCTCCCTCCATTCCCCTCTCTCTAAGAATAAATAAAATCTTTAAAAAAAAAAAAAAAGAATGTTCTAAAATTTAGATATATGACCGCACAATTCTGGGAATATACTAACAACCAATGAATTGTACAGGTGTGGGCAAAAGTAGGTGTACAGTTGTGAGTGCGCAAAACACAGTTTATTCTTGTATCATTACTTATTAACTATTGTATTACTTTCCATACAAACAACTGTACACCTACTTTTGCTCACCCCTGTATATTTTAAAAGGGTAAGTTTTACTTTTTTTCTCACTCCCAGCCATCTTGACAGCTGCCCCACATCCCAGGCAGAAAGATGGTGGCCGCAAAAAAAGATGAAAAAGTCACCGGAGTGGACCGACTCTAGGCTCCAACTGGGACAAGCGGAAAGTGCGTGCTGGGATGCGAGCAGACTCTGGAAATAATCAGACGAGGCAAAGTGAAACTGGCCACCCTCGCCAGCATCTGTCCCGCCTTGAGGAGACCTGAAATAGAGTACTAGGCCATGTTGGTCCAGAAGGGTGCCCATCACTGCAGTGGCGCCGATACTGGGTCGGGCACAGCGTGTGGAAAATACCCCGGTGTGCGCGCACAGGCTGTCAGTGACCCAGGTGATTCCGCTACCGCTGGAAGCGTGCCAGGACAGCCTGGTGAGAAGTCAACCATGCAAAATTTTTCCTTAACACAACTGGCCAGAGCTTTTTTTTTAAAAGGTAAATGTCATAGTATGCAAATTATAGCTCGTTAAAGTCATTGTAAAAAGAGCCCTGGCTGGTGTAGCTCAGTGGATTGAGTGCTGGCCTGTGAACCAAAGGGTTGCTGGTTTGATTCCCTGTCAGGGCACATGCCTGGGTTGCAGGCCAGGTTCCCAGTGGGGGTGTGTGTGAGAGGCAACCACACGTTGATATTTCTCTCCCTTTCTCCCACCCTTCCCCTCTCTCTAAAAATAAACAACTAAAGTCTTTTTTAAAAAGTTATTATAAAAAGAGGTAATGCTAAATATTTTATGACCTGTGTGAATTTTTATAAAGAAAATAATTATTTATTTCAGGGTCATAGGCTGAATACATTCAGATCTCCAGTCTGTAGACTGCTTTGTCTATTATTTTCTAGGGAATTATCTTCTAGGGAACCGTTAGTGTAATGTCCCAAATATCGACAGGCTTCTAACAACTCTTCTGACAGCTTGTGACTCTTATAACAATCTACAGCCATACACGAAATACTTAAGAGTTTGATAGACTGACAGACCCATTTTTTTTTTTAAAGGTCTGAATTCCAGTGGCCAACATAATATAAAGGCATCTGTTTTCTTGAGAATTAACAGTTATAAATGCAGACAACATAAGTAATTTCACACATCAAGCTTATGTGTAATAAAATAAATCTACTCAAGGTTCTTCTTTCAACAAGATAAGATTCTAACAATAAATGGCTATAGCTCATCTTGTTAAGATCAAAAGGGAATGACCTCAGCAGCGAAATATGCCCAGCAGCCCAGCTATTTCACCAGCTCAGTTACTAAGGACACGGAAGCAGTCTTGCACCAAGCAGCAAAAAGAAAAAAGAAGGGATTCTTAAAAGACCTGACTTGTTGAGTTTGTAAAATGCTTTGCAACTTTTATTTAGACTTCAGAGTTTTATGTATTCAGATGACTGTCTCTGAATTGTGCTGACAAGCAACATGATAAACTTTTCCTTAACCTGTAAGCTCTCTGCAGATATTTCAAATCCACCAAAATTATAGCAGTAGGACATCAAGAAAAAGCAAGATCTGTAAGATCGTCCTCTGTGTCATCAGATGAAACATCATATAAAGTGGCTCATTTTTACAGTGATCCGAATTCTAAAAAAGCTATACAGTAGCTTATTTTGTATTTAAATTTTAACTACACGAGTTACTGCAAATGTTTATGCATAAAAACTTGAACTGCACTTAGACTGCCTTTGAAGTAAAACAAACACAATTAGAAAACTGTCAACATCGATAGGAAAAAAATCTGTTGTAAAACTATAACTCAAAAACACTACGATAAAAAAGGCAGACTTATTAGTGAAAACGTAACTAATAACATAAACAGATAACCTCATGTTTCTTACAGCATAAATTTTATCAGTACCATATCAATTTAGCATCCCAATTTCGCTGCAGGAGAGAAAAGGGTTTTTTTTTTTTTTTTTCCTTATTCCCAGTCTGAAGAGCGGAGCTCTCTCCGGTCTAACATGCCCACAGACTGGTCAGGGAGGAAGCTGAGCCTCAACGGTGCTGACTCGTAGGTTTCCAATCGTAAGTCTTCTAGTCTTTCTAGAATGTCTTTTTAAAGAACAAAGACAGTTTTCCACTTGACTATGGAAAATCCGACGGTGACCTGGTGCCCCCATGCACACCGGGTGCGTCTCGGGCGCCTATCCGCGGGTCCCCAGAGGGCTTGCTCTGCCCCCTCCCCTTCAGGCAACTTTTTCCTCCCGCTGTGTCCTTCAGCCCCAAGTCTCTAAATCCACGAGCTCTTTCCTCCTATTCCGCACTAGCACATGAAACACTTTTCTACATGCAGATAGCAGATGGACTTACAACTTCAGGTGCCATCTTTATGTTAAATCAACAGAGAGAACTCTCCTAGTTTATTACTAAAAAAAAAGCAATATGCCATAATATAAACGACAACAAAAATAATTCTACCCACCCGAGGATTAAGCTTTGCCAATACAATGAGACCCGCTTTATAAATAACCCTTGTGCTGATACGGCCTGTGGCCGAGACCCTCCTCCAGCAGGTCCTGCCCTTGTTGGGGACAAAACAAGCAGCAGCGCCATGCCAACGTGACAGCTGCCCAAACGGAATTCTGCTGCATTCTGAAGCAGCAGCCGACCTTATCTGCTGTGACTGTGTGTTTGATCGTCCATCTCCTACAAAGATTCTATACGGTTCTAATTAACCAGTTGTTTTTAGCGCAGTGTGGGCCATCCCTCTGACATCGATTAGTGAGGAAGCCCTTATTTCCAAAAGAATTAAAAATACATGAACGCTGAGGCTGACCAAAATAATCTTATCTCTTGGCTTTCTAGATTAGTTAATCCTGTGTTACTAGAACTTTGAAAGAGGCTACAGAGGTTACGAGAAGTGTGACAGGCTCCGGCCTTCACAGCACTTAAGTCAAGTTTAAAGAGATAATATTAACAGAGTGGAAAATAATTAGAAAAAGTCAAGCTACTACAGACTTTGCTTCCTGATGGTCTTTCTCCTGAGGGGAGGCGCGGGGAGCCTGCTCGCTCAGTCCCGAGCATCCTTCTCAGGAGCCCCCCCCACCCCCTCGAAGCAGGTACAACGGAGCACGGGTCTCATGCAGTTAGAGGAGCGTGCAGCTGCCGCACTGACAGCGACTCCACGCACGAGCCTGCCACTCATAGGCACCGCGACCACGGGCTGGCTCAGCCGAAGCCTCGCCTGACTAGATAAACGGCTCTGACACGGACGATTTTTCTCAATGCTGTCTTCCGTCAGCTTGTTCGTGTGGTGACATAAATTATGAGTAGCTGGTTGAGTGTCCTGGGAAAGCCAAGTGACTCCAATTGTCACAAAGCTTCTAGCATATAGGACTACTTCCTGTCCTTTCTTTTATTTTATGATTTCATCTATTTATTTTTAGAGAGAGGAGAAGGGGAAAGACAGGGAGAATAACATCAGTGTGTGGTTGCCTCTCATACACCCCCACTGGGAACCTGGCCCACAACCCAGGATGTACCCTGACTGGGAATTGAACTGGCGACCCTTTGGTTCATAGGCCGGTGCTCAATCCACAGAGCCATACCAGCCAGGGCCTGTTTTTTTATAACGAACTATTAAAGCACCTCAGACAGATTCATTTATAACTTGAGATATGCAATAGCCCAGTTTGAATGAGTTATGATAGAAATCAGCAATAACCAAGAATACAAATTCATGTTTTCTCAAAGGCATGTATTCATTAAGCTTTGAAATGGTACAAAAGATAAGAAAGAAAGGTGTTAATCTGATATACACAGATAGGTCATAACTCCCACTTGGCTTCCCAGATAGAATCTCATTTTTTACTTTAAACTGCGAGTTCTGGGGAGGGGACACACTGTAGCTTGTTAACTGTGTATCTTCAAAGAAGGAGCTGAACGAGTGGCCCACCTGTCAGTGAAAGCGCATCACTTTAACCACCGGAAAATGTACGGCACCACAGGTCAGAGAGATGCCTTTGCCTAGAGTGAAAGGAAAGCAACGCCTCAAACGGTGGTTCTTAATCTGTAATGACATAAAGAGCGTCTGGCTCTGACGTAGTCCCGAACCACCATGATGTTAGCATTTCATAGTATTTACACTTTTTTAATGTAGTATGTACCTCTCTATCTTGAATTGTATAAACTCATAATTCAAGCTACTTTGGGAACACTCAGTTATTAATGGCTTTTCTTGGTTTAAAATGTTCCCCATTACTAGTTTTGTTTAAACTGGCTACTTAAAAAATCAAAATTTCATTCTGCTATCAAAAAGAAAGTATAAAAAACCTAGAAAGATTATCTTCTAGAACTTACAAGCATAAGCGATAAATATAATGGAAGAAATTTCAAAGAAAAACAAAATAGCTAAAAAGAGGTGAAATTTTTTAATGTAAGAAAAACAAAATGAGTTTAGTGTTATAAAGCATAACACTAGCCCTGACTGGTGTAGCTCAGTTGGTTGGGCATCATCCTGCAAGACAAAAGGTTGCTGGTTCATTGCTGGTCAGGGCACATAGCTGGGTTGCAGGTTCTGTCCCCAGTCAAGGCACATATGAGAGGCAACCAATTGATGTTTCTTTCTAATATCAATATTTCTCTCCCTTTCTCTCTCTCTCCCTCCCCTGCTCTCTTAAATAAACAAAATCTTTTTTTAAAATGATATCTTTTTAAAGAAAGAATAATACTAAATAAATAAATATTATAAAATAATAATTTCGGGACTTACAGCCAAGATGGAGGCATAGGTAGACATACTATGCCTCCTTGCACAACGAAAATTAACGACAACAAAAATTTAGAAACAAAAAAAGCAACCAAATCTCACAGAAAATTGAACTGCACAGAAGTCCGACAACCATTCATCCAGACCGGTAAGAGGGGAGGAGTCGGTGGCCGGTGTAGAGGGATCACAGCAGGAAGGAGTGGTGACTGGCAGACCCTGGCATGGGGTGGCAACGGGCAGACCCAGTGAGGCGTGCAGGGCGGCTGGCTGACCATGGTCCCACATTCACGTGCAGATAAACCAGGCAAAAACGAGGAGAGAGACAGACCGCGCAACCCAGGGCCCCAGCGCCAGGAAATAAAGCCTCAAAACACAGATTGAAGACACCTGTGGGGGTTGAGGCAGTGGGAGAGACTCCCAGCCTCACAGGAGAGTTCACTGGAGCGACCCACAGGGTCCTAGAATGTACACAAGCCCACCCACCTGGGAATCAGCACCAGAAGGGCCCTGTTTGCTTGTGGGAAGCAACAGAAGGGACTGAAACCTGACAGCGGAGCAAGCGCCATTGTTCCCTCTCGGATTCCGCCCCCACGTACAGCATCACAACCCAATGAATGGGCTGCCCTGCCCAGTGAACACCTAAGGTTCTGCCCCTCATACTTAATAGGCACAACCAGACCAAAAGAAAAGAAAAAAAAAATGGCCCAAATGGAAGAACAGATCAAAGCTCCAGAGCAAATACAACTAAGCGATGAAGAGATAGCCAACCTATCAGATGCATAGTTCAAAGCACTGGTGATCAGGATGCTCACAGAATTGGTTGAATTTGGTCGCAAATTAGATGAAGAAATGAAGGCTACAATAAGTGAAATAAAGGAAAATGCACAGGGAACCAATAGTGATGGGAAGGAAACTGGGACTCAAACCAATGGAGTGGACCAGAAGGAAGAAACAAACAAACAGAAAACAAGGAAGAAACAAGAATTCAAAAAAATGAGGAGAGGCTTAGGAACCTCCAGGGCATCTTTAAACATCCCAACATCCAAATTATAGGGGTACCAGAAGGGGAAGAGGAAGAGCAACAAGTGGAAGACGTATTTGAATAAATAATAAAGGAGAACTTCCCCAATCTGACAAAGGAAATAGACTTCCAGGAAGTCCAGGAAGCCCAGAGGGTCCCAAAGAAGTTGGACGCAAGGAGGAACACACCAAGGCACATCATCATTACATTAGCCAAGATTACAATGAAGGACAGAATTCTAGAAGCAGCAAGAGATAAGGGGACAGTCACCTACAAAGGAGTTCCCATCAGACTGTCAGCTGATTTTTCAAGAGACCTTCCAGGCAAGAAGGGGCTGGAAAGACATATTCCAAGTCATAAAAGGCAAAAACTTACATCCAAGATTGCTCTGTCCAGCAAAGCTTTCATTTAGAATGGAAGGGAAGATAAAGCACTTCTCAGATAAGGTCAAGATAAAGGAGTTCATCATCACCAAGCCCTTATTCTATGAAATGTTAAAGGGACTTATCTAAGAAAAAGAAGATAAAAATATGGACAGTAAAATGACAGCAAACTCAGTTATTAACAACCGCACCTAAAACAAAAACAAAAAACTAAGCAAACAGCTAGAACAGGAACAGAACCACAGAAATGGAGATCACATGGAGGGTTAGCAACAGGGAAGTGGGAGGAGGAGAGAGCGGGAAAAGGTACAGAGAATAAGTAGCATAGACAGTGGGTAGAAAATAGACAGGGAGAAGACAAGAATAGTATGGGAAATGTAGAAGTTAAAGAACTTATGACACATGGACATGAACTAAAGGGGAGTATGTGGGTGGGAGAGGGTGTGCAGGGTGGAAGGGAATGAAGGGGAGAAATGGGACAACTGATATAGCATAATCAATAAAATATATTAAAAAAATAATTTCCCAAACTTTCAAAAAGCCTTTTATATTTATACTGATTAACATATTCTGGCACCCAAACATAAACTAACACCCAAATAAATCAGTATTTCTACACAACTTTACAAGAGTATACTCTTGATTAATAATTGTTGTTGAGAGAGGTTAAGGAAGAGGAAGAGTGAAGGAAAAGGGGGGAAAGGGGAAGGGAAGGAGGGAAGCAGATGGAGCAGAGAGAGAGGAAGAGTGGAGAAGGAGGAAGGATACATGAGAAGGGGTAGGTAATGACACCCCAAACTAAGAGAAAAGCTCAATACATCTGCTTAACAACAGGGTAAGAATACCCATAATTATCAGAATAAGCATCAAAGAAACACAAATTATTAATATGCTAGCTAGTGGGGTGGGGGCAGGTGTAAGGAAAAAAATTAAAAACTAGGACTTCCGGCCTAAGAATGAGATCACTGTGGAGCCACCTGCTTTAATCCACAGAAGCAGTAAAACTCCAGACAGCGGTAGACAGGGCTGTTCACCAAGCAGGGGGTATTTATGAATCAAAGAAAAATGGTAAATATGCTGAGTTCAAAACAAAAAATTTAGGGCCAACAGATAGTAATATGGTAATTACAGTACATGCAATTCAGCAGCTTTAAACAGGAAACAGCAAACTATGTCAGAAAATCTAGACAGATTACATCATAATAACTATTCCTAAATAAATGTCTGATATCCCTTTTAAACTTGGCATTCAGAAGGGCTTTGTTTGCATCTAAAAATGACTGAAATTCACATAGAATGTTACCACTGATGGAACTTGAAGAGTCAAGGCAATTGACATATTTAGAATAAAAGGAGTGGTTGTGCTAGTTCTTATAGGACTTGTAATATCCTTCAATATTATTAATATTAAGATTATAATATTAAGAAATTAATATAATTGTAAATTAATATTTGTAATATATTCCAAAATACATTCCTATAGGAAATCTAAGTTAAATGTCTACACAATGCAAATAATTCATTTTTTATTTTATAGTCAACTCTTGTAGGGCAGATTACCTGATACATGGATTTAGTCATGGAATGAATATATGTTTATTTAATAAGACATTTACAATTACTTAGAACCAGAATAAAATTCTCATTGAAAGATGCCTGACATCTGAAAGCTATATATATATTTACCAAAGAGTCACCACTGACTCTACCGTAACTCTGAGACTTCTCTTTTACCACTGAGACCACAGCACCTCCCACTCTTTGACAAGGTGTACCCCCAGAACAAAGCGATGGTTTCAGACTCCTACACAAAATGTAGATGAGGAAAAGAAGAAAAGAAGGAAGGGTCTTGCCATTGCCCAACCTGCCTGGTGAGTTAACTAAATGGGCTAATACATACAAAGTATTTGGAGGAGTGTGTCTGGTATGTAGCAAGCATTCCACGACATTGGCCATGACCCTCGCACAAAGACAGTGTTGTACGAAAGTCCCAGTCTCCATAAACTCTCTAGGAAGAATAAATAGCCCATATTTGGTAAACTCGTGGTTGCTCTATCCAGGGTCACTGCCCTGCCAATGCTCCTCAAGTACCATAGGCATTAATTAGAATAGCTACTTGGGTGGTCATTAACATCAGTGATTTTGCTAAGCTTTTTTTTTTAATGAACTTCATAAATGTCACGCACTAGCTCTGCCGTTTTGAAGCACCAGCTAGCTTCTTTTCATGTCATTCTATAATAAAAGTACCACCAGATAGAGTCAATTAAAGTTAGCCGATCATTTCTTTTGGAAGTTAGTCATGTGTCTAAAAAACAAAATCTTGGTGATTTCATTTCTAGCACATGATTCCATTTCGAAAAGAAAATAAAAATATTAAATCCAGTGAAACCCTCCACAGCATGCCCTTCCTGAACACTACTGTGGATATACAGCAATTGGCAGTTGGCTCCCATCCCTGCGACAGGCTCCCCGCCACTCCATCGGTCTCACAGGTACCTGGGTGTGTTTAACAGCACCCCCCACTTCCCACAGCTGAGTACTTGTGGCTCCCTCCACAGTGCGATGGCAAGGTTTCTGTAGCAGAAGCTGACACACAACATGAACATGATTCAGTCTCAAGTCTGATAAAGGAATCACTTTGATGCTCACACTTAGTTACTGTCATCTGGGAATGAGCCCCACTCTCCCTGCTCCCCAAGAACGACCAGCTCACTCTTCCTACCGTGCTCTGACTGCTAGTGTAATTTCCCACCGTCCAGGGCATCTGCCTGGGTAAAAGGAAAATTGACAGGTATTAAAAAGAAATATTAACATCTGGCTTAAGTTGTAAATGAATTAAAGGACCATTAAAATGAGCACTCTACTGAAAACTGTTGAGGTGAAGGGGGCATCTGATATTTCACACAACGCTGGTTAAGTCTGCTTAAGATCAGGGACCTCTAGAAGAGAGTGTCACGTGCGAATAAAGACCATATAATGCACGTTTACTGTGATTCAAAGATGTAAACTAAAGAGCTCCATCACGAGTGCTAGCAGAGCAATCAAGTAATTTAAGTCTTTGTTCCTGAATCAGTAAACTATCTAGCTCTTCCAATAAAATGTTTATGTCCAAGTCAGGTTACTAAGAGAGCCCCAGCGGGATGCCCCGCCCAGCCCTCTGATCCGCCATGTCTGACGGGGCGCAGACTGGACGGCAGTAACTACCGCAGCACTGGTCAGACCGTAGCCTGCAACGAACAAGCACACAAAGATAAGTTCTTTGGCAAGGAGATTCTTATTTTTCCAAATACTCTTTCTGCATCTAAATGTAGGCACTGCTAGTAAATGTACCTTTAAAAAGTTTCGCGGGAGGGGAGAAAATCCAAAATGTAAAGTAAGTTGCACCCATAAAATATTTATCATATTATTTATAATAGATAAAAACTAGATAACGAAATGGCTTTGTAAGTTATGGTACTTAAAACTGAATATTATGCCACAACTGAAAACTATAGCAATAAAAACTACACAACAGCATGGAAACAATTTTGGCGTAAGGGTACACAGCTTTTGATATACGGTTAAGAAAATAAGATTCTGTGTCATCTGTAAGGACAGCTATGTTCAAGGGCATTTAAAGATACTCTAAGGTACTTCCTCTCCTCCAAACATCAGCAGTTGTTACATCACTGCAGTGGGAATCGACATGCGAGGGTCGGCTTCTCTCGCCTGCCTCAGATTCCTACAGTGTCATCACGCAAGTTCACAAGCATGAAACACGTCCTGGTACTTTTTAAAAAGTAAGCAATAAGGAGATAGAAAGGGCACTAGAAGAAATGGCATGAACTTATAATTTCGTAACTTTGCGAGATTCACTTGTCAACCCTAAACACTTGAGAACTTCATGTCTTAGCCTACGGCCATGGCACCCTGAACGCGCCTGATCTTGTCTGATCTCGGAAGCCAAGCAGGGTCGGGCCTGGTTAGTACTTGGACGGGAGAACTTCGTGTCTTATAATATTTATATTATCAGGATGTCATATGATGAACTGGGGATAAGATACAGTTAGGTTCATGCTTATAGTGAGCTATGAATCATTATTAATAAGTGTTTAAGGATTCTGTGCAAAAAGATTACCTCGTGTCCTTACTTTATACTAATTATTCTTTGAACTGGGTCGAGCTTTTGCTGTCAAGTGTATGAATTTTTCCAATGCATGTGTTGTCTGCAATTCTGGCAGCTGCCGTTAGGTGGTGGCTGCTAACGGGAGCTGAGGCCCAGGTAAAGAGTAGCGGGAAGGCACAGAATAGAATTCTACAAACAAAAGAATACTTTATCAATAATCGTCAAAATAAAATGTAGCGAACTATTCACTAAAAGGTATGGTTGGCCATATAAGAAATACAATTTAAAGAAATACAAACAAATAATTTTCTAACATATTTAAGCTTTATTTTTTCCAATAAGTACTTATAAAAACCCATAACTGATATCCTAGAAGAGTAACAACCTAGAGTTTGTTCTGTTCACTCATTCTGCTTATTCGTGCCTTTCTATGACCTTTTTAAGACTTACAGGCTTCAGAGCTTGGTATGAACTCTTACTGGTGCCTGGAAACATTGTCCTTTAACTACTTTCCTAGAAGACGTCTATCGATCCTTCGACCCCACACTCAGATATTATTTCCTTTGTGAAGCCTTCCCTGAACGCCCAAGCAACATCTTCCTCCACACCTGTCGCAGACCTTGAGGCAGGCAGACCTAGGAATTCGACTTATTTAGCCCTCCACAGCACACCAGACCAGGACATACACATATATTTTATGAGCTGGCAATGCTGGCTGGCCTATAACCAGGATTAAAGCAGCCTGTAAAGTGAGCCAGTTCCTCCCAGGCCACGATCGGGCAGAGTCAGGCTTACAATTTTCCACAATAACTCTTAAACAGACACATGCCTTAGTAGCTGCCTTTGGTGGCGCTGGCCAAATAGGAACAATTGGAATGTATAAAAAAAGGGAGCATTGCACTAAACCAGCGGCAAAGTTAGCATTCTTGCAGCATATAAGAAGTTTGCAACAAATTAATTTCACCAAATGAATCGAAGCTATGGAAGGCTGTTGCTAAAGCAATGTGCCCAGAACCCCTCTGAGAGAGAGAGAAACCTTTCAGCACTAGTAACAATAACAACAGTAATAACAGCAAGTAACTCACAGAGTGCTCCTCTGAGACAGACACTATCCTGAGCACCTTGGGTATGTAAATCCATTTAACGCTCATGCAACCCCACTTTACAGAAGATAAAGCACGGGCAAGGAGACACAGAATGCCTGGCCAGAGGTCACACAGCAAGTACATGGCAGAGCCTGCATTCGACCCTGAAAATCCAGCCCCAGAGCCCACACTGGGAACTAACTACTACGTTTGACTGCCTTACAGCTAAAATATGGACTGTCTTCAAAGCCTGGAGAAAAGACGCGACGGTGAACTGCTGACCACGCGGCAGGAAAGACATTATACTTTCCACGGCAGGAAAGGCCACGCACATGCACACACCCACTCCCCCCTCCACTCACCCCACTCACGTGACCGAAACAGAAACCTCAGTAAACAGTACTACCTGTGGCACCGTCTGACCGTTTCTACTTTATTTTATTTTGTAAAAACTGCTGGCCATGACCCAAAAAAGGGTCTCGCAATGCAGTTTGAAAAGCACTGCACTAACCCCAAGATCAGCTTTACCATGCAACCGTCTATTCTCAAGGAAGACACAGTGAGCAGGACACAGATGGTTATGGGCTTAAGAAAACCAGAGCTAGGGAGGGAATGTGATAGAATGGAGCCAGACACCAGCCTGCCTCACCCCTGAAGAGACGTGTGGCCAGCGAATCATCTGGTTCCTCAAGCCAGTACCATGAGAGCTGGGACAGAGTGTGTAAAGCTCCTGACCCAGAACACACATAAAGAAAAGGGTATTTTCTTCCCCCCACGCCAGCTCTTGGAGTTGACTCTGTGGGTTTAAAGTAGCTTTCATAAAAGCAGAGGTTGGGGTTATTTCGAAATGGGAAAGGATCTAGAGATTGCTGCTATGATTCAGTGAAGACTAAAGCAACATCCTATCTGGGAAAAACTTTCTTTCCCAGGTGAATCTGGGCTGACTCCCAGATTGAAAAGTAGCAATAGGAAAACTCTGCTCTGGCCCTATGGGACCCATTTCTTAGCAAATGGGGCTTCGTGTTCCTCTGAAAAAAAAGGGAGCCCCACTTCCCACTGCAAGCCCTTCGCTGTAAAACTTGGTTATGGGTGCCCAATGGTCCCACAGGACTGGGGGCATCCTGGAGAGTAAGGACTAGGTGGTATTCATTTCTGTGCAATCAGCTCAAAGCTCAATGCCTAATGCAGGGCCTGATCTGCAACAATGGATATAAAATAAATGTTTGCTGAGCTTACCAGAGGAAATCCTCCGAATGCAAATCTGCATCATGTTTCATTTCTGCAGGACTCCGGTTTGCCTCTTCCTCCTGCATCCCTCCCCACACTAGCCAGTTCTCTCGGTGACATTTTTACACCACCCATTGCCTTCACTCCTCCTTCCTAATCAAAGTCGACTTACCATTGGCTTACTTCTCTGCAGTTTTAGAACTGTTCTTCACACAGATAACTGGTACTTCTTGAAAGGCCAGAATTAAATAAATGGAGTCTAAGGCATTTGTTTTACAGATGAGGACACTGGGCTAGGAAGGGCAAGTATGCTGCCTAAGTTCTAGCAGGTAGCGGACGACAGGTGTTAAACTGACTTGTGGCCCAATTCAGCACTACAGGAACAGCAGACTTGGCCTTGTACATTTTAAACGCAGCCAGCTGAAGGGGGAAAAGAACAGAATAAGTGCAAGTAAACTTGTACTGAGCACCAACTATGTGCTAAGCACTGTGCTTTCTATGTATCATCGCACTGAAAGCTTACAACACACCTACGAAGTCGTACAAATATTTATCTTGTAAATTCTCTGGGTGAGTGACATTAAAAAAAAAAAAAGAAAGAGCTTTGAAGCTATTCCTCTGTCAATGCCTCTTTCTTTGTACTAACCTTGCTAGACCGTACCAGTTGGCGAAGCCCAATATGAGTTACTGAAAATGCTGAGTTACATATTTTTAAAAATCTAGTAAATACAGAACTTTGAATTGTGCGTCTGTAAAAAATTAACCATGTAATGGGTTATAAAAAAGAATCATAATCTTCTGCCTATTTGAAACACGTAAGTAAAACTGCCCAGGTAAGATCAAGAATGCCAACGGCAACACAGTTACACAGTATAAACCAAAGGCTGCCCTACCCCTTCAGTTATTCAATGTAGCGATAAAGCTGCATAACCAAATTTTTGTTGAAAAGAAAGTCGCGGAGGAAATCAGCCTTATTTCAACCATGAAGACACAGCTACTGACCAATGTTACAGGACAAGTGACCATGTGAAGTGCCGTTAAGCACGTCTACGCTGTCTCTGCTGACGGGTTAGCGCAGCTTTCCCAAAATATCGCCTGTTTTACTTTCATTAATAGGGCCCAGCCTGTGACGGCAACACGCATCCAAGGGGAGCCTGTGATTAGTAACCTATGGCATGCCTCCATCTGGTGCTCTGCTTCTCTTTTTACCGCTCTAACGACGACAGGGAAGTGTCATCGAGGGAAGGGCAAGCTTTTCACTTGCAGCACTCGTTAAAAGTAGTAACAAAAGCTAACAGTTTCATCAAGACAAATTTTAAAAGTATTACCACACGAAAGGATCGTTTACAAGACAGGAATAGTTTTACAAAATCGTGTAAACTTACAAGATTTAGAAAGAGGCCACGGGAAAGGGCAACGACCGATGATGCACACTTCCCTGCGCAGCGCCTGGTGACGCGCCCCCCCCCCCCACAACTTCATGGGTCCTGACCATGTGCAACTGCAGAGAGGAGGTGACACCGTGTGCAACTGCAGAGAGGAGGTGACAACTGCTTTTCCGAATCCATTCAACAAGCGTGCACACCATAAAAGGAAAGAAGGGACTCTGAAACAGTATATAAATTTGTCACACAGTCACAGAAAGTTAGCAAAGAAATGGAAAGAATGATCTAAAAAAGAAAAACCACTTGTTGTAGCTAAGTCTTTCAGAAAAAGACAGTCAAAACAAAGAATCACTTTGATTTTAATTACGAGTTTCTAGAATCGTAAAAGCCACGATATGGAGATACTTTTTATTCCCATTTCTGCAACTAAGTTCAATTCACCAATTTTCACAGGAACAATATTCTTCTACATATACGACTACTCCAGTAAGAGCCACCCAGGCCACCACCCACCACAAGAGGACTGGTGAGTTAGTCATACATACGGATTCACTTAGTCACACACGGAGTGGACTGATTGTACTGATGCTACCTTGCCTGACCTAGAAATCCCCAGGAGCAATTCAAACTGCCCTCTATCAAAATCAAATCCTCAATTAGGGATGCTAGTAAACAAATATACCCTTCAACACTTGGAGACATCTATATTCTTCTTTAAAAAAAATATATATGTATATATAAAGGAATGAATCAATAAATATTTTAAAAACTGCATTACTGTAACAGTTAAGAGATGTACTGATGATACGAACAATATATTTCTATGGATTCAAGATAAACAAAGAAAAGATTTAATAGCATCCTCTACAGTTTATAATCTAGACATAAGAATTACTGTTTATCACTGATGTTTCTATAGCCAAAACAAATGGCCAATTAACAACTGTAAAAAGTATGTAAATAAAGTAAAACATAACAAAATTAGACTTTATCAAACTTTCCTCCAATGTTTTTGAAGGTGTGAACACTGTCTCATTACATACAGCAATACAGTACACAAAAATAACATTTTATATAAAAATTACATAAAACTTACATCGAGGTTAGTCTGACACTAAATTTTCTTACAACTCATAGATATATAAAATGAAGTTTTATACTGTAAACATATGATAAAAAGTATATCTAAGTAAGTTGAAAGCACCAGAAAAATTATAAATCAAAGGCTATTCAAGCATAAACAGGAATTTGAAAATTAAAATGTGCAAAAAAATTAAAAGGCTTAATTATAAATAATTCTTTTCTGTAAACTCAACTCCCCCAATATGATTTTATTCATTTATTTTGAGATACAGTAGATAAATGACCACAATACTTCTGCACTAATTTCATTAACAACAACTGAAAAATCATGCTATAATTTAAGATATATATTAGGTTTTTATTGGGCCAAATTATGTCATCAATAAACATAGTACTATACAATTCAGCTCTAAGGTCAAACATAAAAATTCTTCTTGAGTGTCTTGACCACTTTAGATCAGCATCCAATTACCCTAAATCACCATAGAACCAAAATATAACAAATCTCTACACTGTTTTTGATGTGTTGTTTTCAAATCATTTTAAAATTTACTGATTAAATAAAGCCATATTTTGTCTTCTCACAAATTCCTAAGGGAAAACTAGGTCCAAAATTCCAAACAATGCACGGTTCTCTATAACTGTCAATTTCATTTTCCAGTTAAAATAAAATGTCTGCAGGATGTTATGGTTCATAGTATTCTATTTCATGATCGACACGGAGAACAGTGACATTTTCCCACTTAAAACAGAAGTGACAAACAAGCTACCAAATACCCCACCCTCAGCCTTCAACGTAACAAATTAACTCACATGAAAATTAACAAAAATTCTTTCTATACTTCATCAAACATTGGAATTCAGACACCAACTTCAAGGATTCCAATGCTTGAAAGGCAGCGAATTCAAATTACAATGGCCACACATAAGTCTGAATGGCGGCATCAACAGGGCAACCACAGTCACAAGCCCTGGTTATAAGTTCTAAACCTGGCTTTTCAAATCATTTATCCTGGTAGCTCTGCAATGGGTCATTATCATTATTTTTTAATCTTACAGACTTTTCACCTACTGTGTGTTTCTCAAAATAATAAAAATAAAATAAAGCAGCATAAAAGCAAACTACTTTGAGAAGAAGGAAGTCATAGGAACCACCTAAATTTATGAGAAAATTAAAAGATCTACATCATTCCTACATTCAACAGTTTGTCAACAGCTCAATCAAACTAACACCAAAATGTACACATCTCATTTCAGCAGTAGTTTGAGAATAAATTCTCATTACTCTTATAGCTCATGAAGAAAAAGCAGTTTAAAAGTATCTGAGTAAATGTTGCCTTTGTAAGTACATTTTACCAAAACCACCAAGTTCGAATGGGAACATTTAAGAGGAGCTGGGCTCTACTGCTAAACCCTAGTGAATTTTTCAACAAAGTTATCTGTTTCATGTAAAAGTTTCTATTAACGAATGCTTTCAAAATGGGTATATTTTAATTACCCACACAGCAATAAAATCAAAGCTATGAATTTTTAAATGCCAGTAGCCAGCAAAATACTTTAAAAGGCAGCCTTATGGTTTTTAAATGAAAAACTGCAAAGTATATTAAAGGATAATTAAAATTGGATGAAATAAACAAACAATTATGTTAGCTACAGATGACACCAGGTATTGCAGAAGCGGGGTCTGCACAGTATACTTTGTTTCCATGAGGGCATCACCAAGAAAGAACAGTTAGGAATAGAACCACGCCGAACTTATTTGGCAACATGGGCAGGACAAAACTGCCCAGAACCAGAAAATGAGCAGGAAAAAGTCCCCTGGCAGCTAAAGAATATGGTAAAATTAATGTGCTAAAAAAATTCATACACTCTACTAATGGCTCACTCATTCCTTTTCCTTCTGTACCAATGCTAAAAGCTTGGACCACCCTGCCTCACCCCAGTCCACAGCTTATTAGAAGCACCAAACTGAGGAGAGAAACTGAGGCATTTATATAAATTATCACACCAACAGCAGCAAAAAGTAACAATTCACAGAAAAGGAAAACCAAAAAAATAAAAACAGCGGTCAAGAATCCAAAAAGCTATAAATATACCTACACGTGCCAAGACTTTCTGAAGCATATCATGCCACAATGTAATAATTTATAAATTATGACACTGAATTATATTCAAAATGTTTATTAATAACAGAGGAAATGAGTGTAATACTTTAAGTTTCCCCAAAAAATACTTAAAATAGGAGAAAAAATCTTGGACTTATACGAAAGTTTACTTTGTGGGGATCCATTTACATAAACCACCATTCCTTGGAGAATTTTACAACTGTATTTACAGATGTTGCTGATTATAAAAACCAAGCGAACGCTGCACAGCAGCTGCCCGGCGAAAGCCGGGGAGCTCCGGCGTGCCCTGCACACGCTCCCACCGAGGAGCCGCTCCGCAAGACGTGGCTGGAGTGCTAAGGAAAGCTAAGGACTGAACGCTGTATGCAGCCTTAATCCAACCCAAATGAGCCCACGGCTGGCCCTGCACCCGAACACTGACTAGGCACAGGGCTTTCCATTCGATCCGCACTACGATCTTGTGAATCGAGTACTATCCCATCTTATAGGAATCTGAGACTCAGGGGTCAATGGCTAGCTCAAAGTCATGGCTGGTGGTGGAGCACCCAAGGCCCTCTAGGCCTGTACACCGTACGCTACCATGCCATGACAAATTTTCCAAAAGTTTAATTGTATAATTCATCTTTACAAGATGCAACAGATAAAAATATTAATCATCTACCGAATCCCACTATCAAAAGCAGTCACCGGTGCCAATCCTCATTTTCCAAAGGGTATTCCTGGGGACACTACACCCAGAGTGTAACAGGTGGTATGGGCTGTGGACAGAGTGGGGGTTGTGTCAATGTATCTGGAAAATGCTGGTTTCTTTTGTCAATGTGTTCCTCAGGATCTTTAATGTACTTAGTCTTTGGCTCTGTGACCCTCCAAGGTTAGCAGGAGGCTGAGTTCGAGGCAGGTCAAAGATGGGCCCCGGGCGGGAGAGCAGAAGCCCGCCCACCAGATGTTCCATTCTCCAGCGGGACAGTCCGAGCTTGATCGGACAGCGATGCCATGTGTGCAGGAGTGAGGAAGCGTGCAAGAACTCTTAAGAAGCCTCTGCTTAATTTGCAGGAATTTCTGTTGTTATTTTCTCTGTAGTACTACAAATAGCGCATTCTTGTGAGCTATTCTTAATACTAAAAATGAATCATACAATGACAATACCAGGAAAAGCTGCCCAAATATTCTCTGTAATATTCTTGAGTCCCAGGCCAAGAGATACAATGGAAAAGAATCTTAATAACCATTTAATCAATTTTTTCAGTTATTACTGCCAAAAAACAATCAACAATAAACTTATAGTAGCTATTAGACTCAGATGGAAATGAGTTTTTACTATAAAAAGCAACAAATTACCAGTCGCAACTACAAAGTCCTTTGAGTCCACTTAATAACATCAATCTGATCCCTTGTGCCCCCTAAGAAACTCCACAGGAATTTATAGTCTCATTTGCAGAGTTTCCATATTTATTCAAACAAACCTTACACTATCAGCTCAATTCAAAGAATAAAAATACATCAGCATCAGGATTCCTAATACTCTATCTTTTACTCTGCTGGCAGGACTGGTGCAACGCACATGTGAAAGGAAATACTGAAAGACATGAATAGTAGATGAACTGTCAACAAACAGTACTCACGCATCATTGGAGCAAGTCATAAATTCTCCCTTTATTTTGGGATGCCAGGAGCCAGTATGAAGCATTGCTGTGTGTCCCTTAAAGAAATATAAAGGAAAAAAGATACTTAACAAATTAAAAAAGAAAACAAACTAACCAGAAACTGGAATGTTTAAAACTTTTTCGTATTCCCCAAAGCACACTATTTTAATAACAAGCTGATATTATTTCATCTCGGTTTTTTAAGATGTTATTTATTTTTAGAGAGAGGGGAAGAGAGGGATAAAGAGAGGGAGAGGTACGAGGGAGAAACATCTATCAGTTGCCTCTTGAAAGCACCCCCACCAGGAATGAACCTGCAACCCAGTCAGGTACCCTGATCAGGAATCGAACAGGTGACCTTTTGCTTTGCAGGATGACACCCAACCAACTGAGCCACACTGGTCAGAGCTTCATCTCAGTTTTATTTCACAGTATGCTTCGTTTATTTCACTTCGTTTAATTCACTGTGTAACGTGCCCCGCCCCACCCCCACTGCCCATGAAGTAGCACAGTGCTTACGCACAACAGGTGCTCAGTAAGGAAGGAAACAGAGGGGGCACTACAGCCTCTCTTTAAGAAAAGAAAGAGAAATAGGCCCTTCTTTAGAAATTCTTTTCTCAATGAAAAAGAATTTAAACGACTATAAAGTATTTACAAATAATCAAGGCAACACAAGAGGGTGGGGGTAAAAAAAAAAAAATCCATGCTTCTTAAAAATGTGTCAACAATCTTGACTCTATTATACATCTGGGAAAATAAACACGTGAGGAAAGGAAAGACATCTTTAAAATTATTCAGGAAGACAGACCTTACTAAGGGTAGCACAAATATATTGTAAAAACACTTTAATTAAAACAAAGTGATGCTGGTATGAGAACTGACATAGGCACCAACCACAGAGTACCTATCAGACATCAATGCACACGGACACGCATGCATGTGTGTGCACACACACACACACTCTTTCCTCCTAAGCTGCAAAATCAGCTGGAGCACTCTCCTACAGTAAGTGAGGTTCAGACAAGGCAGAAACGAGCCTAATATTCTTAGTGTAATGATGGTGAGGTCTCTTATTCTGAAAGGGTCAAAAACAAAGCTATACTACAAGAAGCAAAATGTGCGCATTAGAAGGAAAATAACTGTGGTTCCATGGAAAGAATAAACTGGAACTGCAGCGCCCAGCTGTGGGCCTGGAGACCATCTCTCGTCCAAGGTGCCTACGATGCCTCAGGTAGCAGCTGGCCAACTCCTGACATTCTGCTCATGTTCCCAGGATGCAAACAGGGACCAGAACCTCTTCTGCAGTAGGGGAGATGGGTCGTATTTACTTAGAGGGCCAGGCAATACTTATTTAAGTAAGTGTAATGTAAACTGAGATTGAAGGAATGAGAAGAAGCCAGTCATGCAGAAGCAGAAAACAGAGCTTTCCAACAGATGGAAAAGCATATGAGAAGGTCCCGATGCGGGAAAAGAGCTGGGCGCGTTGGAGGAAATGAAAGGCGGCTAGCGGGCTATCACATGTTGTGCAAGAGGGAGCACAAAATAAGTGGATATGCAGGGAAATAGGAGTCCGACTACGTAAGTTGTTGTAGCCTGTAAAAAGGTTAGGAAACCAATAGAGACGTTTTAGGAAGTATATTTTTAAAGGACTCTATGGATTGCTAAAGAGGCAAGAGTAAAAGTAGAAAAGCCAGCAACAGATGTTACAGTAAATAATAATTTGATGTAGAGGCAGGAGAGAATGTCGACTCATGTAATAGTAGTGGTGAAAAGAGGAAAGTGGATAGATGTGAGATGTACCGTATTTTTGCTGTGTGTAATGCACATTTTTTACCCAAATTTTTTAGGGAAAAATAAGGATGCATATTATACATGGGTAATGCCTGAAATACCTTGTATCTGATCTTGTGTTTTATGATTGTTACACAAAAGTTCTTGTACCATAATATGTTCAAAGGTAAGTGTTAAACTTCCTTTATAATACAAAAAAAACAAGTATCTAAATATAAATAAATAATTGAATTAAAAGGACCAATTTTTTTCCTGAAAGTCTGGGCCAAAAATGTGGGTGCACATTATACAAGGGAGCACATTATGCACTGGCAAAACCAGGTACTTTGGATCGAACAGACAGGGCTATTTAGTGGACAGGCATCTCAGTGGGGCTCCTATAAATCTGGGTGCGGAGAGAAAAAGGGTTTTGGGGTTACAGTTGCTGGATTATTTAAGGATTACTCCCAACTTCATAGCTTTAGCAGCTAGAAAAGGAGTTGATAGCAATTAAAGTGGGCAGTAAGAATCAGGATTTCTCTTCTGGACCTACTATGTTTGAAATGCCTATGATCTGCAAATGTAAATGTCAAGGTGGTAGTTGAATATGCAAATCTTGAACTCGGGAGAGGAAAATAGGAAAACAGAATCTCATGGAGAGAATGATACCACGCCCCTCCACACAAAGGTATGTGCACATCCTAATCGCCAGAACCTGTGAACGTGACCTTATTTGGAAAAAGAGTATTTGAAGATATAAGCATCTCAAGACTACTCTACATCATCCAGGCGAGCCCTAAATTCAATGACAGGTATGCTAATGAGCTAGAGAAGAAGACAACAGAAAAAGTGCAAGGCTCTGCAAAGAGACGGCAAAGGTGGGAGTTATGCAGCCACGGGCCAAGGGATGCCTGAGGTCGCCAGAAGCTGGAAGAGGAAAGGAGGGTCCCCTAGAGCCACTGGAGAAAATGTGGCTGTGAGAACACCCTGATTGCAGAATTCTGACCTCCAAGACTCTGAAAGAACAAATCTGTGTTGTTTTCAGCCACCAAATGCATGGTACTTTATTATAGTAGTAATTCTAGGAAACTAATACATACTCTTAGTCTGAAGACCAAAAAAGCTGTAAATAAATACAGAATCTTAGTTAATACATGTGTTTCTTTCTCACAGTGGTATGAGTTAACAATTATGAAACTGTTGTCAGTATAAGGAAGAATCAAGCAACAAAGACAATATGTTGATAATAAAAGGAGTCAAGCTTTTCACTGTTGGAAAAGAGTTACAAAGTGAAAAGAGGGTACTCCCTGACTTCAATATCCTACAAGGTGACAATAATCAAAAAAGTATGATACTGGCAGAAAAATAGGCTCACAGACCAATGGAACAGAATTGAGAGCCCCACAATAAATCCACAGGTATATGGGCAAGTAGTTTTCCACAGAGGAGCCAAAAACATACAATGGAGAAAAAACGAAAGCCTCTTCAGTAAATGGTGCTGGGAAAATTAATAAGCCACATGCAATTTGTTCCCATGTACAAATATTAAGTCAAAATGGATCAAAGACCTAAATATGAGATGTGAAACAATAAACTACATAGAAGAAAGCATAGGTACTAAACTTACGGACCTTGGTCTCAGAGAGGATTTAATGAATTTGACTCCAAAGGCAAAGGAAGTAAAGGCAAAAATAAATGAATGGGACTACTTCAAACTTAAAAGCTTCTGCACATCAAAAGAAACCGCCAACAAAACAAAAAGGCAACCAACCAAATGGAAGATGATATCTGTAAACAAAAGCTGCAACAAGGGGCTACTATCCAAAATATATAAAGAACTTATGCAACTCAATACCAAACAAATAACCCAATTAGAAATGGGCACTGGACCTGAACAGGCACTTCTTCCAAGAAGACATTCAAATGGCCAACAAATAAATGAAAAGATGCTCAACTTCACTAGCTATTAGGAGGGTGCAAATCAAAACTGCAATAAAATACCACCTCACACCTGTTACAATGGCTATTATCAGCAAGATAACTGATAACAAGTGTTGGAGAGGTTGTGGAGAAAGGAACCCCACCTCATTCACTGCTGGTGGGAATGTAAACTGGTACAGCCTGTATGGAAACAGTATGAAGACTCCTCAAAAAATTAAGAATAGAATTATCGTATGACTCAGCAACTCCTCTTCTAGGTATCTACCCTAAAAGTTTGAAAACGTTATTCACTAAGACATTTGCAGCCCTATGTTCACTGCACTATTTATTCACGGTGGCCAAGACATGAAAACAACCCAAGAGACCTTCAATAAGTGATTGGATAAAGATGATGTGGTAAATATATACACAATGGAATACTACTCATCCCTCAGAAAAGATGAAATACTGCCATTTGCAACATCGTGGATGGGTCTTGAGAATACCACACGTAGCAAAATAAGTCAGAGAGAAAAGGTAAGAACCATATGATTTCACTCATATGTGGCATTAAAAACCAAAAGCAACAAAAGAACAAACAAAAACACGTAGACCCAGACAACAGTATAGTGGTTACCAGAGGGCAGTGGGTAGGGAAGACAGTAACTATGGTGACAGAAGATTTGACTTTGGGTGGCAGGCACACAATGCAATGCACGGATGACGTGTCACAGAACTGCATACTTGCAACCTATGTAGTTTTACCAAGCAATGTCACCCCAACAAAAAAGAGCACTCTCCAGAGGTTTTGAACAATCCAGGACAATCCAGGACATGCCAGGCTTTAGGGGCTCAGCTCCCAAAGGGCCCCAGCTTCCTCCATCGTGCCCACTACGCTATACCTCTGCTCAACCCAGCTTCAACTGTCCCCTCCCCCCGCCCAACATTGTAACTGGCCTCTCTGCCTCCTCCCTGAATCTAATGCGCAGTCTGCTTGCCTCCCAGGCAGTTCCTTACTTCCTATTTTCCTCTCCCACGTCCAGACTCAGAAACTCTACATATGGGTGCTGCTCAATTCAGTCCTTAGAGCCTCACTTCCTGTCCCTTGTCCTAACAGCAACCCAACAACTAACCCAGACTATGAAGGTCTTGAAGGCAGGCCCCAGAAAACTGGTCTTTCACTGATATTTGATTAGAGTTGCAAGAGCATCTTGGAATAGACAAAATATTTTAAGAGGACTACAGGAGAATGAGCCCTATTACAAAGACCATTAAGATAAAAGGACATGTGGTCACCTTGGCTGTTGAGTACCCAGAAATGTGAACAAACAGTAGGTTACACTGAAAAAAATCTAGAAGACTGTGAATGTTGTGTCTTGTTTGTAGAGATAGAAGCATGACAAAGGCAATGGGAATGTTAAGTACACTTCTGTTAAACAGTGACCAAGATTAGTCATAACAAAAATGAAGTTCAACTAAGGATTTTTAAATGGATCTAAACACAATCAGTACCATGGCTAACATTAGTGGAAAAAAAGTTTAAAGTGACACCTATTATAGAACAGGCAGTGATTAAAGCACTTTTTCATCAAATAAACTAGTTTTCCACTTTCTCCTTTATGTAAACATAGGCCTCCTGAAGGGGAAAAATCCTTTCTTATATTCAACAGCCTTAACTGCAAACAGCCCAGAGGAAAGAATTAAGCATCTGTTGGTTCCTCATGATATGCTACATACACTTCGCATATAGAAAGGACATTACTGATCCATGACCAATACTGGCTTCCTCTATACACACACGTGTTCTGATCTGCACTCATCTGTCCAGACTCTTGTGGTTGCCCCTATGACAAACCTGCAAAAACAGGTGCCCTGCTGCAGTGCCATTTGTAGTCACTGAAGGAGGTGAGGCTCTGAGACCCACAGATTACAAGTTCCCAAGTCTCTGGAATAATGAGCTAACTATAAAATGTAGCAGGGAATATATTAGGAACTTTGATCCCAAAGTTCTTCTTAGCCAGAGTCCATTCACAGGCTTTCAGGAACCACTAACTTCTTGATATTGTCAGCAAAATTTTGATGTGCATACACTTTTCTGGAGAAAATGTTTGGAGCTTTAATTTGCAAGCTGGCAAACTTTCTCTCTGGAGGTCCCCACAGTAAGTATTTTGGGCTTTGCGGGCCACATGGTATCTGCTGCACCACTAAAGTCTACCACTGTAGCACAAAAGCAGCCACAGACAATAGTAAATGAATGGGCATGACTGTGTTCTGATAAAACGTTTATTTACAAAAACCGGGTGCAGGCTGGACTCGGCCCACAGGCTTTAGTTCGCCAAGGCCTGTTGTGTAATGCATCGCATTCTTAGTCATTTCCTTCTGTGAATCAAAGGACCTGAAGTCCAAGTCTTTCTAATTCCTGAGCAATTTAAAAATCCATTTAAACACATCAAAGAGAGAAATTCATTCTTCTTTGATCTACTCAACTCTAATGACCTCTTCGAAGACACTTCCAGCAGCCCCAACTAAGGCCAAGTCTTCCATTACCATACACGATTCCTTTCCTGAAACCATGAACTTCCAATACTTATTGATTTAACAAACACTGGTCACCTGATATGCCCCAGGCTCTAGATCCTCCACTTACTAGTCCTACAACCTATCTTCCAGTTCTTTAACTTTCTTTATTGTCAATATCCTAAACTTCAACCGCTCTCTCAGCATAAACCTGAATATCCTTTGGCTGTACCTACAATGTACAACTTCTGTTCTGGAATCAACTCCATCCTCCCCATCACTGTCTTCCATTCAAATACCCAGGCTCCTAACTACGACCCAAGGACATCATACAAACAAGCAGAACGATTGTTCCTACAAATTTACATTCTAGAGCTGTTAACGCTCCCACAATTCTTGTAGTGATTGTTCTCTCACAGCCATCAATGGCTACTCTAAATCTCTTCTATCCTACTGCAGGCCTCGTCCCAACATCTGCAAACACAACGCTAGGAAATGACCCTGTCAGCAGATGGGGACACCTCCGACTGCCTGCCTGAGGCCTGCCGTCTCTGAACACACCTGCAAACGAGCCCGTCCTTACCCCTCCTTTGCCTCCTCACACTCAGGGCTAGCTCCTTCTCTTGGGCTTGACCACAATCACTTCCCCCTTTTCAGGAACTTTCAATCTTACTTAGTAAGAACTATTTTTTGTTTGTTTTTGCAGAACTGCATTAATTTTCTATTGCTGTATAACAAGTTACCAAAAAACGCTGGGGCTTAAAACACCTTCACTTTATGAGCAAACGGTTTTTTAGGTCAGAAGTCCTATCACCATGTGGCTGGATCCTCTGCTCAGTCTCATGGGCTGAAGTCGGGGTGTCAGGGGGGTTGCATCTCTTTCTGGAGGCTCTGGGGAAGAATCGGATTCCCAGCTCACTCCGGTTGCTGGCTGAACCCAGGGTCCTAGTGGTTGTAAGACTGGGAGGCCTGTCTCCCTGCTTCTGTCCGCTGAGGACTGCTCTCAGCACCTTGAGGCTCTGTGCCTGCCTTGCCACTTGGATTCCTCCATCTTCAAAGCCAGCAAACAAGAATGTCATGTTGAACCTGAATTAATCAAAAGCCGGGAACCCAAGTCTCCACAAAACAATCCTTTCTTTATCTATGGCTCTTGTTGAAATGGATGAGGAGTGGTACTCTTCTTGGAGGTCACCTGGTCTGCTCGAGAAGATCTATGAGGCACACACTTAATTTGCTTAGGGTAACTGAATGCTCTGACTTTTTTATCTTTCTGAGGTTTTAGCCAAAGGTTATACATACAGCCACTCCCTTGGCTTTTTCTCTATACCACACTTTCAGAAGCAGTTTTTTCATTTTAACAATCTTTGCCATCTGTAGAGGGTCATCTACTCTTCGTTCTCTTTTAATAAGACTTCTTTCAATTCGTCTTTCTTCTCTCACAGTCTATTATAAGAAGTAAAAAGATACCTGGCAGTACCTTCAATGCTTTGCTTGGAAGTCTCCTTCACCATTTTCCCAACTTCATCACTCAAATCCTGCTTCCATCTTCAAAGCCAGCAACAGAGAACATCCCTCCAGTCAAATCCCCGCCACACTTTGAATCTCTTTTGCCAGGAGGAGCTCAATCCCTTTTAAGGGCTCACCTGATGAGGCAGGACCCACCGAGGATAATCCTCCTTTCTTCACATCAGTCACACCATTCAATGTAACCTAATCACGGGAGCGTCTCAGGGGACTCAGGTGCACATCCACACTCAAGGGGAGGGGCAGGGAGTCTTAGGGGATACTATGAATTCTGTCTGTAACAGGGGCTATGGCTACAGCAATTCTGGAACGACCTTCTATGTATCATGCCACTGAACAAATGAATAAATATAATGGTGATGTTGGAAGCCAAATTCTCACTGTTGGAGAAGTGAAAAACAAATATGGAATGGTTAAATGCTAGGAAGTTGAATTAGAATTTGATGTATTCGTGTGAACTTCTGATTTTTTAAATGCATTTTGTTTCTTTTTATTAATCGGTTGGTTGATCTCCCCACTGCACCTCTGTCTCCGGAAACAGTCTAGAAGCAATGACACCTCAGCAGCGATGAACGTATCTAGTGCCCGGATCTTGATTTATAACAGAGCTCCCTATTAAAAGGAGCTGTGAATCACTAGAAGACTGGGGAATGTCAGAGCAGGAAAAGTACAAAACGAGCTTGGAACAGTTTGTTGTGCCAGAATGTAAGAAACTACCCCCAAAGTGATGGGGATATGTCGAAAGAGCAGAAACAAGTGTGAGGAAGTTTCTATCAGACAAAAGGATCTGGAAATATTCAGAAAATGGAAAGAAACGGTGTACTTCAAACCACTGCACTTTTTAGTGTTTGTATTTTCAGTTAAAACTGCTTAAAGAAACAAAAATATACCTAGAGTCACAGCTTAAAATATTTTAGACCTTTGGAAACAGTATTTACTATTAAAAGGACATGACTAATATATTTCCCCTATAAACATAAGGGCAATTTTTTAGAGTGGCTGAATATCAGAGTAATAACTATTCGAATACAAATGAAGCATTTGAAAACGTTTTCCCCCAAATTCCTTCAAAGCTTCCAATTTCCATAACTGAAGTGCACGCACGGAGAAATCCCCACCAGACAGACAGGACAGCCCGCCCTCTCCCACTCCGGTCACGTGCCCACGACGTGCCGCCCCGTGCCGACGGGGACACACTCTGGAAATGCGCTGTCAGGTGTCCTGACACTGCGCGAACGGCACGGAGCGCACTTACACACACCGAGAGGGCAAAGCCTGCTCCGCCCCTGGGCTGTATGGCCTGGCCATCGCTCCTAGGCTACAGCCCTGTGCAGCACGGTCTGTACTGAACACTGTGGGCAATTCTAACACAGGGGTAAGTAGTTGTCTATCCAACCATATACAAACACAGAAATGGTACAGGAAAACTACAGTGTAAAAGATAGAAAAAATGGTCACCTGTACTGGGCACGTACCACAAATGGAGCTTACAAGACTGAAAGTTGTTCTGGCTGAGTCAGTGAGAGCATGGTGAGTGAATGTGAAGGCCTAGGACACTAGTGCACAGTGTCGAAGGCTTCATAAACACTGCACACTTGGGCTACGCTGTATTTATAAACCACTAGATGGAATCAAGCACAAGAGAAAATGATCAATCAAGAGCCATGGCAAGCACGAGATGTGTGTGGCTGCTACTGGCATAGCATGACATATGATTTATACCAGAGCAAACTTTTTCATAAGTAGAAGCAGTACACTCTAAAATAACAATTAAAAGTAAACACGTAAGACAGTAACAGCCATTCATCATCACGGTCGAGTATCACGTACCGTACATAGTTGTATGTGTTTTACTTCTACACGACTGGCAGTGCAGGCTTGTTTACACCAACGTCACGGTGAACACGTGAGCGCTGCGCTGCTCTGTTACAACAGCTGTGATGTCACTACATCACAAGGTGACAAGATTTTTCAGCTTCATTAGAATCTTATGGGGAGTTCCAGCCAAGATGGAGGCATAGGTAGAAACCCTTCGCTTCCTCGCACAACCAAAAGGAGGATAACAACCAATCTAAAATCAATAAACAACCAAAAGCAGTACAAAATCAAACTGCATGGAACTCTGAAAACCAAGGAATTAAAGAAAAAATCAACTAGAACAACCAGTCTGGTGCACCAAGACAAAGAAATATGGCTCAAATGAAAGAACACAGCAAAACCTCAGAACTAAGTGATGAGGACATTGCCAACCTACCTGATGGAGAATTTAAAGCCCTGGTAATCAAAATGCTCACAGAACTGATTGAGTTTGGTCGAAAAATGAAAGAACAAATGAAAGATACCCAAAATGAAATAAAGCAAAATATTCAGGGAACCAACAGTGACAAGAAGGAAATCAGGATTCAAAGCAACGATTTGGAACAAAAGGAAGAAATAAACATCCAACTGGATCAGAACAAAGAAATAAGAATCCAAAAAATGAAGAGAGGCTGAGGATTCTCTGGGACAACCTGAAACTTTCCAATATCCAAATTATAGGGGTGCCAGAGGAGAACAACAGCAAGAAATTGAAAACTATTTGAACAAACAATGAAGGAAAACTTCCCCAATCTGGCAAAGGAAATATACTTCCAGGAAGTCCAGAAATCCCAAAGAGTCCCAAAGAAGTTGGACCCAAAGAGGAACACACCAAGACACATCATCATTAAGTTACCCAAGATTACATACAAAGAGAAAATCCTAAAAGCAGCAAGAGAAAAGGAGACAGTTACTTACAAAGGAGTTCCCATAAAGCTATCAGCTGATTTCTCAAAAGAGACCTTACAGGCAAGAAGGGGCTGGAAAGAAGTATTCCAAGTCATGAAAAGCAAGGACCTACATCCAAGATTGCTCTATCCAGCAAAGCTTTCATTTAGAATGGAAGGGCAGATAAAGTGCTTCTCAGATAAGGTCAATTTAAAAGAGTTCATCATCACCAAGCCCTTATTCTATGAAATGTTAAAGGGACTCATCTAAGAAAAAGAAGATAAAAAATATGAACAATAAAATGACAACAAACTCAACTATTAACAAATGAACCTGAAAGAAAAGAAAACAATGAAAACAAAAACTAAGTAAATAACAGAACAGGAACAGAATCAGAGAAATGGACATCACACAGAGGGTTTTCAGTGGGGAGGGGGAAGGGAGGAATGGGGGAAAAGGTACAGGGAAGAAGAAGCATAATTAGTAGGCATAAAATAGACGGGGAAAGATAAAAAATGGTATAGGAAACAGAGGACTCAAAGAACTTGTATGTACGACCCATGGACATGAACTAAGGGGGGAGGGAATGCTGGAGGGTTGGGGGACAGGGTGGAGGGGGGTAAAGGGGGAAAAGTTGGGAAAACTGTAATAGCATAATCAATAAAAAAATACTTAAAAAAAAAGAATCTTATGGGACGACCTTCATATATGCAGTCTTTAACCAAAATGTCATTATATGACCTGACCAGATTCCTTTCTTTTTGAAATTTTCTTGGCCAAAACCTAAATCAACAAAGTCTTAGTCTCTGTAATTAAGAAATAAATGGCACAGAACTGTTTTGATGGTGAAAAGGATTAAAGGCAACCCAGGGCAAATGCACTTAACAACACCAACTTGAGATGAATTGACAGAAGTTTACTAAATGAAATTAGAAGACTATTACCATAAGCATTCCCTTACTAATAATCTACTGAAACCTTCTGAATTTAACTCAATAGTGATTTGTTACAGAGTTTTGAGGACCAGAAACCAAATAATCACATGTTTGAGGGCCCTAGGCCAAAAAGCCCTGTTTGAATCTCAAACAAAGAATGCGCCTAAGAACTCAAAGCAATAAAGGCAAACATTCTCTGAGTGGAAGTGAGAGACCAAAATTCTGGTTTAGAGTAAGCGGGCCGTGATGACAATATGACCACAGTTTTTAAAGTCCTAAAGGCTGATTCCTGCTAATTCCTCTCCTGCCGCATTTTCCTCATCAACTAAACCTAAACAAGCCACAAGTCAAGTCCCAGTTCCCAGATAAAATGACTTTTATTTTATTTATTTTACTTAAAACTATTTCAAAATGATATTCTAAAGAAGCAGCAAAACCTGATTTCAAAGGACAGTTTATGGAGAACTCCAACACACAGCAGGGGACAAAATGTACATTTCCATGGCTGAAGTGGAACCCCGCCCCGCCCCACCCACCCCCGCCGGCCCCCAACATGGGGGGGGCTCTCCTTCCACCTATGGCAGCCCAAGGCACTTGCACACAATCTCAAGATTCTAAAGAACATGCAAAATATGCCTCCAGGCAGTAAGAGCAAAAGTTCTGGTGAGATCAGAAAAGAAAGATCTTCAGATGCATAAGGAAAAAAAGACAAACACAAATTAAAATGGTAATAGTGATTATATTTGGGTAGTAGAATTATGAGTAATTTTTCTTTTTTTATTTTCCAATTTTTTTTTCATTTTTTTTCTTTTCTTTTTTTTTACCCCGCCCCAGCCCACCACCCCAGCCCTCCCCACCTTCCTCCCATTTCCACCCCCCATAGTTTTTGTCCATGAGTCCTTTATACTTGGTGCTCTAAACCGTTCCCCTTTTCCCCTGAAATTCCCTCCCCTCCCATTCTGGACACTGTCAGACTGTTCTCAAATTCAGTGTCTTTGTTTATATTATGCTTGTTTGTTTTGTTGATTAGCTTCCTGTTAAAGGTTTTCTACAGTCAATAGGAATTACTTTTGGAAACCAAATACTTCCTTTTTAAAAGGTGTAAGTGCAATTACTCTCCCTGTAATGTATTGTGCTGTAGTATGTAACAGGGAAAAGCATTTCTGTAGCACTATAATTACACTTAAAATATACATACATGTATATATACATAGACACAAAAAATATTTAAAGATTAAAAATATAAATTTAACAAGATAACAATTTGACAATATAATTAGAAAGGCCTGTTTATACTCAGAGTACATAATATTTTATCATAACAGATCAGATTTAATTATTTTCTTTAATAACCTATTCATTGAATTTTCCAGTAAAGCCACAAGTTACTAATTGCTCTTGGAAACAGAAAAGAGGTTAAAAAGTTAAGGGAAAAATAGTGTCCTATGAAAGCCACTACTTTCAAATAATAATTCTTGCATTTCTAAAACCCACCATTCAGGCCAAAAACCACAATTAAGATATCAGTAACATTTCCTGGACAAGTAAATAATCAATTAATTATATTTGCTTCTGGACAATGAAGAGAGTAAATATTAACCATGATTCTGAAATCAAAATAAAGATAATACTAGGTGGATGGGGGAAGTTACAGTACAGTACAACACTGGCAATTAGTATTTTAATGTCCTGTATTTCTACCTGGATTTGTTTATCTGTCCTTATCCTACCTTCCTAATTACCTTACTACATGTACTCTATGTGTAAGTTTTTCAGACTATAGAAATAACCAGACACAGACCCAACCAGATTCCTTCCTTTTTGAAATTTTCTTGGCCAAAACCTGAATCAACAAAGTCTTAATCTCTTTATGATTTAAGAAGTCCTGAATGACGGTAATCATTAAGAGTTCAGTGGCAGGCAAAAACTTCTCTTTCTCACACTTTTTAAGAAAAAGGGACTCCCGGCCAAGATGGCGGCATAGGCGGACACACTGTGCCTCCTCTCACAACCAAAATTAAGGACAACAAATATTTAGAAACAAGAAAACAACCAGAACTTATAGAAAATTGAACTGTACAACCAGAACTTATAGAAAATTGAACTGTACGGAAGTCCAACAACCATTCATCCAGACCGGTAAGAGGGGCAGAGTCGCGGTAAGATAAAGTGGAGGTGCGGACCCAGGAACGCAAGTAGCAGCAGCTCGCAGTTCCCAGGTGCACGGGCGGTGGCTGGCGGTCCTTGGGTGCACAGGCGGCAGCTGGCGGACCCCGGGCACAGGGGGGCAACTGTGCAGACCCAGTGAGGATGCACAAGGCGGCTGGCTGACCAGGGGGTCCCACATTCGCACACCCAGACGGTCCAGGCAGAGGGGAAGTGGAGGAAGGGAATGAATCCAGGAGAGAGCGGAGCAGGCGCCATTGTTCCCTCTCAGACCCCACCCCCACATACAGCGTCACAACCCAGCGACTGGGCTGCCCCGCCCTGAGGAACACCTAAGGATCCACCCCTCATACGTAATAGCTGCGACCAGACTAAAACCAAACCAAAACAAAACAAAAAACCCCACCAAAAATGGCTCAGACTGGAGAAAAAATGAAAACCCCAGAGTCAATTCCTCTAAGCAACGAGGAGATAGCCAACCTGTCGGATGCACAGTTCAAAGCACTGGTCATCAAAATGCTCACAGAATTGGTTGATTTTGCTCATAAATTAGATGAGAAAATGCAGGGTACAATACGTGAAATGAAGGAAGACGCATGGGGAACCGATAGAGATGGAGGGAAAACTGGGACTCAAATCAATGGAGTGGACCAGAAGGAAGAAATTAATAACCAAACAAAAAACGAGGAAGGAACAAGAGTTCAAAGGAATGAGGGGAGGCTTAGGAACCTCCGGGACATCGTTAAACGTCCCAACATCCAAGTGATAGGGGTCCCAGAAGGGGAAGAAGAGCAACAAGTAGAAAACTTGTTTGAACAAATAATAAAGGGGAACTTGCCCAGTATGGCAAAGGAAATAGACTACCAGGACGTCCAGGAAGCTCAGAGTCCCAAAGAAGTTGGGCCCAAGGAGGAACATGCCAAGGCACATCGTAATTACATTAGCCAAGATTAAAATGAAGCAGAGAATTCTAGAAGCAGCAAGGGATAAGGGGACAGTCACCTACAAAGGAGTTCCCATCAGACTGTCAGCTGATTTCTCAAAAGAGACCTTCCAGGCAAGAAGCGGCTGGGAAGAAATATTTGAAGTCTTGAAAGGCAGGGACCTACATCCAAGATTGCTCTATCCAGCAAAGCTGTCATTTAGAATGGAAGGGCAGATAAAGTGCTTCTCAGATAAGGTCAAGTTCAAGGAGTTCATCATCACCAAGCTCTTATTATATGAAATGTTAAAGGAACTTATCTAAGAAAAAGAAGATCAAAAATATGACAATGAAAAGACAGCAAACTCACAGCTATTAAGAACCACACCTAAAACAAAAGCAAACTAAGCAAACAGCTAGAACAGGAACAGAACCACAGAAATGGAGATCACATGGAGGGTTAGCAACAGGGGCGTGGGAGGAGGAGAGGGGGGAAAAGGTACAGAGAATGAGTAGCGTAGATAGTGGGTAGAAAATAGACAGGGGCAGGGTAGGAATAGTGTGGGAAATGTAGAAGCTAAAGAACTTATGACACAGGGACATGAACTAAAGTGGGGAATGTGGGTGGGAGAGGGTGTGCAGGGTAGGGGGAATGATGGGGGAGAAACAGGACAACTGTAATAGCATAATCAATAAAATATATTAAAAAATTTTTAAAAAGTATCAAAAATACAAACTAATAAAAGAATTACTTAAATGGGAGTTTTTAAAGCTTTCATTTCCACAAACCAGTTGTTTAAGTAAAGTTCTCAGTTCTCAGAAGCTTCAAATAAAACAGATAAAAAGAGAACTATCTGAGTTCAAAAGAAGGAGAGCAATCTGGAGGGCCATCTGCTTTACCTCCTCGAGCATCTTCGGTGGATTCCCTAGGGCAAGGGTTTGAAGGGGAGAGAAACGAGAAGTCCCAGTGGAACACATAAGAAGAAAAACACTATCCAAATCATCATTATAATTGTATATACTTTTCTGTTAAGTTGTGTTTGAATCGCCTAACACACACTAAACTCTCAATGAACAATTAGTCAACAAACAAAAGAAAAGGCATCAGACTGTGGTCCTCACTGGGGTGAGAGGCGCTTCAAGGGTTCAACAGAGGGTAGTTTGAAACACACTGTACTACTTTATTCCAGTAGCTCAACTAGAGCACCTAAAATAAATCACAGTCAGTTCTCATTACTCAGTAGTTATGGCCTTCAAAGTTCTGCAAACGCTGAATTATCGAATACAGGATTAGGTTCCTGGTCTTATATTCACCAAATGATCAATACAAAACTGTGTTTTATGCATGTTTGTGTATCAGGACACCTTACTTCATATATATTTGATTCATTAACATTGAATTCAAAGTGAACGCCACTATGGCTCACCTCTGAGCAAAGATTATCTAACACATGCGTTCTCTCTGTGAGGCACATCACAGATCCCCTGCCCTTAGGAAACACCAGACAGGACTACAGTACTGCAGCACCGCACTTAGGGGCCATTTGAAACTACAAAATCCCCAACAAAAAGCACAAAAATAAGAAAAACAGCATTAAGTAGACCACAAAACGGACACGTGATTACAATACGGGAGCTGAAACAAGAAGGCAGGTGACCACCCTGTTCAAACTCGTTTCTGTTGTTCTGTGCAAGTGTCTGTCTGCCAATTACCGTGAGAGTATTGACTTTGGGGTTACAAAATAATTCTAGCAAGCGAGTCTGCAAATACAGAAATCATGAATAAAGAGAAAAAACTGTATTTTCTTGGACAATCAACTCTCATAAAATATTTTGATATAGGCACAAACCATGAAGATTAGTGTATTAGAAAAGGTACTAAATAGGGAGAAAGTGTAAAAATCAGAATTAAAATGAAGGCTCAAAATTCTGCACCAATCGTATCCACTGACCTTTTAATGTATCTGTGGTAGATTACACTGTTGTTCCCAATCCATCAACCCTCCCTGGATCCACAATCTTTGACAAGTGATACTATGGTTCCTCTCAATAGAGACCAGACATATTTTTCCGTTGTAACGATGTTACACATGGCCATGTGATTTGCTTCAGCCAATGGAATGTCCATGGTCAAGATAGGAGCAAAGGCTTGAAATGCGCTTCCAGAGTTGGGGTTTCCTTCCCGTGTTTCTCCCATCACCATGAGAAAAACATGCCTTCACGCAGTCTCTGACGTCGGCAGGACCAGAGACACAGAGAACAGACCTGGACTCTCTATCTGCAGCTTTAAGCCAAACCCAGCCCACACATATATTAGCAATTACAAATAAGCCATTAAGTTTTATAGCAGTATTGTGGCTGTAGCTAATTGATACTTAATAGAATTATACATTAATTTTAGAACACCAGCACCCTACTAAAAATCGTTACATAAAAACGGTTGATGAGCCCCTCGTCCTCTTTGTCCTAAAGCCTCGTCCACAGGAGGCCTGTGGGGAACTGTGTGTCCAGTGCTGGCTCCAACCATACCTCCCAGCCCATGCGATACTTCAAAAGAGAACTTGTCATTTACACATCAAATGACGGCATCTCTCTCCTCTCTCCCCAAACTCGGACTGTCCCTATCACATTACATAAGACTTGAAGCCAGACCTTAAGAAACCTGAAGTCTCCATGTCATCCTTCATGGAACTCGGGCATCAAGCAAGAAGTCAAACCCCACTGAGTCTACCACACTGTGAAAAACCCCAAACCAACCATGTGAAAAGCACGGGGGAGGAAAGAGGAGAAGAGGGGGAGAAGAGGGAGAGAGAAAAAGATGCCACGGGGTAGAGTACCTACCGTAAACCCACCTGAGGGTGGCCATTTTGGACCTTATAACCCTCCTAGTGCCCAGGGTGACACTATATGAAGCATAAGAACTTCCTGATCAGCCTCGGCTGTTGCGACTCAGTGGATTGAGCACCTGCCTGCGTACCCAAAGCTCTCTGACTTGACTCCAAGTCAGGGCACATGCCTGGGCTGCAGGCCAGGTCCTTCGTTGGGGGTGTGCAAGAGGTAACCAATCAATGTATCTCTCACACACTGATATTTCTCTCCCTTTCTCCTTCCCTTCCCCACTCTCTTTTTAAAAAAAAAGTAAATAAATAAAATCTTTAAAAAGAAAAGAATTTCCTGTTCAATCCACAGAATTGTGAGAAATAATAAATTGTTTAAAACAAGATACTAACTTTTGTCGTGAATTATGGCAACTCAATCAAACTGTTAATAGATGTATCGTGAATTAATTAAATTCTCCAAAACAATCTGCTTAATGCTTACCTTGGTGTTGGCCATGTCCACAATATACTGGTCTCCTTTTATACATTCCATTACTTCAAAACCATCTCTGTCAATCACTTTGGCTTGAGAGCTTCCAGACACAACGAGGATCATGTCTCCTGTGTTACTGTACTGTAATGACTTGATCTGATGGCTACGCAAAAGAAAAAGAAAACAGTCTTGTAAGACACTGAACATAGTGCTTATACTTTAACCACATTAAGCACGGCCAGAGAAAAAGTCACACAATTGCACAAATGGAATATTCTACAAGATCAGGAACGTCAGCCTCGAATGTGCCCTCACCGCCAGTGGCCATCCTGTTAGTTCTCCCTTCCCACTCTCCTCCAGCAATCTATTAAAATCTTCTTTACTTACTTTAAATCTTTAACCCAACCAACTCCCCCTCTGTGGGAGGAACTCCATCCCACAGAATTCCTCCCATCTGCCATGGATGAGAAATAAATTGTCCTGAACACAACCTTGCTATTCCGGCAGGAAAGGGGGTGGCAATTCCCTCTAGTGGGGAACACCAGCTGTTGATTCTTCCCGCTCTTCCCCAGAAGAAACAAATAAGAACTGCCTCAACTTCCTCCCATTAATGTTATCAAGTTACTTGCATCTGAACTTTCTTCTTCCTTCTCTTTGATTACTATATTGGAAATGAACCACTTCCAGCATAAGGAAAAGCTACCAGCTTCATGCTGGGTCCCATCTTCACCCAAGTCCTCGAGAACTTCTATCCTCTCTGTCCTCCCCTCCACAGGTAAGGTGTCTGAACAAGTTTTCATCTCCGTCTCCCCCGCCCCAGCACTATAGAATCCTTTCCACCCTCGCCACTCCACAAAAACTGATCTGGCCATTGTGGCTGTGTCGAATGCTGTGGTGTGCCACCCAGATCTACCCCTCAGTGCCGCAGTACTCATTACCCCAGTTTCTGGGATTTGGCCTGCGGATGGCTAACAACTGAACCCTCAGGAATTTCCCTAAGCTGCAGAGAACCCCCTCGCCCAAAGCAGCCCACATTCAATGGCTAGTTGACGGACAGTAAAATGGTCCAGCCCTCTGTTTCAATGGGATGTATCTTGGAAAGGTTACTCTAGCTTCCACTCTCCCTGTAAGAGTCACTGAGGCTGCTCTTGCAATTGCATGGCAATTCAATTTCTCCATCTTCCTAATGCTGTTTCTGTTTTACTTTCTCTCATGGGGGTTGATCCCAGAAGCCCCCTCGACAAATCTCCTGCATGTAATTCCTGAAGTTTCAAAGTGTGTCCTGGGGAACCTGACCGGACAGAGCTGGTATCAACAGTGGTGCTGTGGAACTGGCTCCCAAACGAGATTCCGGAGCCCTATCCACCACTGACTGGCTAACAGGAGGACATCAGCACTCACGGTCCAGAGTGCTGACACGCTGCAGCTGTGCAACGGCCATTTCTAGATTTGGTTGGGGAAATGGAAGGCACTGGCTGGTACGGATTTTGAAGCTTTTGAGAGATAAAGGAAAAGCAGTAATTAAAAGGATTATAAAATGAGATAGCTATTGCTAGGGACAGTCAATACAATGAAGACGGTGAAAGCCTGAAGATGATTAATCACCAATTAAAGACGACCCTGTGAAAGCCAGAGGCCCGCTTTGGCAGGACATAAAGACAGGGTTACTGGCGTCTGTCAGCTAAGCAGTATGCAGTCCCTGATCTGGAAAAGTGGGCTTTTCTATTTCTACTAGGCAGGAGAACCAAAAGCTGCTGACTTTCCCATGTGACCAACAGCAGCATGCATGTTCATGCCTGGAACAGGGCTACGTTAATTCCCCGGCGCTTTGAATTAGTACAGTCCCAAGGGACCTGGACCATGTGGACAATCCAAAGAAATTCATTCTAGTCCTTGATATCCATGACATCGTACTAACTGAACAAGGTGAGCAAGAAGTGCCAAGTTACATCGACAAGAAACATGCTCTCCAGAAAAGGAGAGAGAAACCCTAGAAAAGATCAAGAGGGTGGAGGGACAGAGCAAAAAGCAAAAAGCACTCATGGACACGGACAACAGTGTGGTGACTGCTAGTGAGGCGGGGGGTGTAAAGGGACTAAATGGTAATGGAAAAAGACAATAAAGATCGAATTTTTAAAAAACTAGGTGGGAATAAATTAGTATTGTGTGTGTATCCTTATAATCTTTTCACTGGAAATGTAAGAACTATGTTTACATCTTCATCTTATTTGAATAAATTGTTTTATTGGTTCAATTAAAGAAAAGAAATGGAGACAAGGAGATGTTGGGAAGATGCACGTGGATAAACATATGAATGTGGACACAGAATATTGCATGTTAACCCCAGAGAGCAGCAACCTCAGAGGAAGTAATAAACCACCAAGCCACGAAGCTGGCAAAGCTTTTGGCATCATCTACCCCATGGTGAATGTGATAGGCTCATCAATGAAATAGCGGTGGTAGAAAGAATAAAAATTATACAGGGGACCAAGACCAAGTCCAAAGTAGACCTAACTGGTGCTGCTAGTGAAGATTCAACACAGGCCCACAGAGAACCTCCCCACCAAAATCAACAGTAAACTAATAAAAAAGTAAAGCATATCTTAGGAAACACTGTAATAAATTAGGGAGGAAAATAGACTAGGGAAAGCAGATAGTGTGGACCAAGGGGCAGGGACAAAAATTTTAAAAAGAGTGCTCAAGACTGATTGAGCAGGCTATGAAGGAAGTGAGGGAGTAGGCGAGGGAGATACTTTGAGGAAGAATGCTCCAAGAAGACGGAATAGCTGCTCGAAAGGACCTGGCGTTTTCCCAGGGTGGCTGTCACAGTGGAGCAGAAAGAACAGGAGGCGGAGACTTAGTGAGACTGCAGCAAGTGAGGTGGGAGGTCCCAGGGAGCCCTGTAAGCCACCAGGAGGACTGTGGCTTCTCTTCCCTCTCAGAAACATGAGCAAACCACCGGAGCGCTGTGAATGCAGAATGATGTCACCGACCTGCACTGTAACACCATTTTTTGTGCCTGGACCATTTTGTACTCTGAAGTCTGTGGACCCCTTCTCATTACCTTTTTAAAAACCATTTAAAAATATATTAGGCATAGAGTAGAAATCCATTATAAAGAATATAACTATAAAAATATGTATATTTTTAAGATTTTATTTATTTCTAGAGAGAGGGGAAAGGAGGGAGAAAGAGAAGGAGAAAAACATCAATGTATGGTTGCCTCCCACACACCCACAACTGGGGACCTGGCCTGCAACCCAGGCATGTGCCCTGACTGGGAATCAAACCCAGGACCCTTTGGTTCACAGGCTGGCACTCAATCCACTGAGCCACACCAGCCAGGGCTATAAAAATATATTTTTAAAATTTGTGACATAATATCTGAGTTTCTGTACTAATGTATCAAGTAACTATGCCTAGAGGCAGGTCTAATAACTACTACAATTTCAAAGCAGTGATGAGCATACAATACATAAATATTTCAATGTATCTGTTACAAGGGTAATGTGATATAAAAGCATCTGCAATTTGCAGGTACACCTGTGACTTTTTCTACTTTCATAATTAAAGAAAATGCTAAATTTCAGTTAGAGGGTAGTGAAAAGAAAAAAAATATATCCAAGTTCACAGAAATTGGGAGAACGAGATTTTGATCTATGAGCCATGGAACTTAAAATAACTATAAGAAATTAAATGCCATGGCAGAAAATTTATGCATAGTACGGGAAGTCGTAAAAATATGCAGAAACTACAATGAAAAATACAACTAAAAATTAGAACTAGTGAGTGGGTTTAACAGCAGAGAATTCATGGTTAAAAGATAATTTTTAGGCTGAAGCATGGTGAGAAAAAGTGGAAATGCAGAAAAAAATTACATACAAGATGGTGCAAAGGTCTCATATCAGAATTGCAGAATAGAAGGAGAGAAAAAAATGTGAAAAGGTGATTGTCAAAAAATTTGGAAAAATGATAAAAGATACTAACCCAGAGAGAGGTTCAATAAGTACTATAAACCCCAAAGGGTAGCAGGAAACCACAGTCAGGCACATCAGAATAAAATTGCTAAAAGTCGAAGACAAAAGTAAAACCTTAAAAACAGCCAGAGTAAGAAAAATAAAGTTCCTTCAAAAGAGTAAAAATAAACTTAAGAGAAGAAACAAAAACCAGAAGACAATGCAATGATAACTTCAAAGTTCTGAATAAAAAGAACTGCCAAGATAGAATTATAGAATCACTAAATATAAAGGAAAAATAAATGTTTTCATAAAATATAAACTAAATATATTTATCAGCAGCCAACTATATACTACTGCCAAGAATTCTTCAGGAAGAAAAAAAAATGAAACCAAATAAAAGCATAGACACAGTATGGTGTGAAGAAGAATAAAAAGGAACACTATATAAGTAAATGTCAATGGGTTTATGGCTCCACTTCCAGCCAAAATGGAGGTGTAGGTAGACACACTGTGCCTCCTCACACAACCAAAATAAGGACAACAAGAATTTAGAAACAAAATAACAACCAGAACTCACAGAAAACTGAACTGTATGGAAGTCCCACAACCAAGGAGTTAAAATAGAAACATTCATCCAGACCAGTAGGAGGGGCGGAGTCAGGTGCCCGGGTGGAGAGGGGTCGTGGCAAAAAAAAAAAAGCAGTAGCACCGGGCACCCAAGGCAGCAGCTGACAAACCCTGAGTGCACAGGCAGACCCCGGGCACCTGGTGACAACGGGCAGACCCAGCAAGGCGGTGATTGTGAAGCAGGGCACAGAGTGCAAGGGGGCTGGCAGACCAGGTGTTCCCACATTCGCATGCAGATAAACCAGGCGAAACTGGGGAGCGAGACAGACCGCGCAACCCAGGGCGCCAGCACAGGGAAATAAAGCCTCAAAACACCGATTGAAAACACCTGTGCAGGTTGAAGTGCCAGGAGAGACTCCCAGCCTCACAGGAGAGTTTGTTGGAGAGACCCACAGGGTCCTAGAATGTACACCAGCCCATCCACCCAGGAATCAGCACCAGAAGGGTCCAGTTTGCTTGGCTGAAGCGGTGGAGGGGACTAAAATCCATCAGAGAGCGGAGCAAAAGCCATTGTTCCCTCTCTGACCCCGCCCCCACATACAGCATCACAACCCAGACACTGGGTTGCCCCGCCCTGGTGAACACCTAAGGCTCTGCCCCTCATACTTAACAGACACATCAAGACAAAAAAAAAATGGCCCAAATGGAAGAACAGATCAAAGCCCCAGAGCAAATACAACTAAAGGATGAAGAGATAGCCAACCTATCAGATGCACAGTTCAAAGCCCTGGTGATCAGGATGCTCACAGAATTGGTTGATTTTGCTCACAAATTAGATGAACAAATGAAGGCTACACTAAGTAAAATGAAGGAGAATGCACAGGGAACCAATAGTGATGGGAAGGAAACTGGGACTCAAACCAATGGAGTGGACCAGAAGGAAGAAACAAACAAACAAACAGAAAACAAGGAAGAAACAAGAATTCAAAAAAATGAGGAGAGGCTTAGGAACCTCTGGGACATCTTTAAACGTCCCAACATCCGAATTATAGGGGTCCCAGAAGGGGAAGAGGAAGAGCAACAAGTGGAAAACTTATTTGAACAAATAATAAAGGAGAACTTCCCCAATCTGGCAAAGGAAATAGACTTCCAGGAAGTCCCGGAAGCTCAGAGAGTCCTAAAGAAGTTGGACGCAAGGAGGAACACACCAAGGCACATCATCATTACATTAGCCAAGATTAAAATGAAGGAGAGAATTCTAGAAGCAGCAAGGGATAAGGGGACAGTCACCTACAAAGGAGTTCCCATCAGACTGTCAGCTGATTTTTCAAAAGAGACCTTATAGGCAAGAAGGGGCTGGGAAGAAGAATTCCAAGTCATGAAAGGCAAGGACCTCCACCCAAGATTGCTCTATCCAGCAAAGCTTTCATTTAGAATGGAAGGGCAGATAAAGAGCTTCTCAGATAAGGTCAAATTCAAGGAGTTCATCATCACCAAGCCCTTATTATAGGAAATGTTAAAGGGACTTACCTAAGAAAAAGAAGATAAGAAATATGACAGTAAAAAGAAAGCAAACTCACAAATATTAATAGCCACACCTAAAACAAAAACAAAAGCAAACTAAGCAAACAGCTAGAACAGGAACAGAACCACAGAAATGGAGATCATATGGAGGGTTAGCAACAGGGGAGTGGGAGGAGGACAGAGGGGGGAAAAGGTACGGAGAATAAGTAGCATAGACGGTGGGTAGAAAATAGACGGGGAGGGCAAGAATAGTGTGGGAAATGTAGAAGCTAAAGAACTTATGACACATGGACATGAACTAAAGGGGGGGAATGTGGGTGGGAGGGGATGTGCAGGTTGGAGGGGAATGATGGGGGAGAAATGGGACAACTGTAATAGCATAATCAATAAAATATATTTTAAAAAATATGCAAGCTAGAAAAAAAGTAAATGTCAATGAATATTGATTGCGTAAAACAACACATATCTCATAAGATTTTAAATGCATATACACATGTGTAAAACTGAAATACAGAAAACACTGTAAACATGTAAGAGAGGATAAATGTGGTTACATATTGTAACTGTTCTAAGGTTTTGCACTGACTGTACAGAGTCACTGCCAAAGTAGAAGTACTAATTTTAAATAGACTTTAAGTCTAGTATTGGAATATGTTATAATCTTTTTATTTTTTATTATTTTATTTTATTTTATTTTATTTTTAATATATTTTATTGATTATGCTATTACAGTTGTCCATTTCTCCCACCCTGCACACCCTCTCCCACCCACATTCCCTCCTTTAGTTCATGTCCTTGTGTCATAAGTTCTTTAGCTTCTACATTTCCCATACTATTCTTACCCTGCCCCTGTCTATTTTCTACCCACTATCTATGCTACTCATTCTCTGTACCTTCCCCCTCCTCCTCCCACGCCCCTGTTGCTAACCCTCCATATGATCTCCATTTCTGTGGTTCTGTTCCTGTTCTAGCTGTTTGCTTAGTTTGCTTTTGTTTTAGGTGTGGTTCTTAATAGCTGTGAGTTTGCTGTCTTTTCACTGTCATATTTTTTATCTTCTTTTTCTTAGATAAGTCCCTTTAACATTTCATATAAGGAATATGTTATAATCTTTAGGGTAAACTAAAAGAATAGTAAAAGACAATAACAAGCTAACAAAGAGGAGAATATATAATATTAAAATTAATTCATGCAAAAGAAAGGATAGCGGGGAAATAAAATAGGCTGGACAAATAGAAAACAATGAATAATATGGATGAATTATGCTCAAATTTACCAGCAATTACATTAAGCATAATTAAAATAAATATTCCAATTAAAAGTACATAAGAATGAAGAAAAACTTTTTCACTTAGAAAAGATACTTTATATATAGATAGACATTGTGAAACTAAAAGAATGTAAAAACATATTTCAAAAATACTGACTAAAAGAAAGCTGATATACCTTACTATCAGGTTCCTATCAGGCTACTAAAGAGCAGTCTTTAAAAAGCAAGGAATATTTACTGGAGATAAAAACAATATTTCATAATGATAAAAGGCTCAATCCATCAGGAAGATATTATAAATATACTTGCACATAACGATATACCTCCAAATACATAAAGAAAAAAAGACAAAACAAAAAGAAACAGGCAAAATCCACAGTCATACTGGGAGATTTTAACATCTCTTTCCCAGTAACCAATACAGCAAGCAAATTAAAAAATTAATAGGAGCCCTGGCTGGTGTGGCTCAGTGGAGTGGGTGCCGGCCTGTGGACGATAGAGTCATCAGCTCGATTTCCAGTCAGGGCACATGCCTGGGTTGCGGACCAAGTCCCCAGTAGGGGGTGAGCAAGATGCAACCACAGATTATGATTCTCTCCCTTCCCCTCTCTAAAAATAAATAAATAAAATCTTTTTTAAAAAATCAATAAGGAGAGACATTTGAACAATATAATTAATAAACTTGACTAATTTACACATGTTGTACCAACAGTGAAATACATTCAAGTGTACAAAGACTGTTTTTTTTTTTTAAACTGGTTTTTATTGGTCTGTAAATCAAGTCCAAACAAAGGCCAAAAGTCTAAATCACATAGATTATGCCCTCTAATTCTAGTGGGATTAAATTAGAAAGCAATTTTTAAAAATAATACAAAACCACCAAATGCTTGAAAATCAAGCAATGCACTTGTAAATAATGCCTCAGCCAAAAAAAAAAAAAAAAAAAAAAAAAGAAGAAGAAAGAAACCCACACAAAAGAAATTAGAAAATGTTTTTAATTGGATGATAATGAAAATAGAATGGTTTAGAAATTGTGGCATGCAGCCAAAGCCATATTTAGAAGAAAATTTACATGATTAAATACATGCATTACCAAAAAAAAGTTTTAACTGATTATCTAAGCATCCATTTCAGAAAGCTGGAAAAAAAACCCAGCAAACTATATCCAAAGATCTCCAGAAAACAAAAATACTAGGAGTGATTTATAAATGTTTTCATAAGGAAGACAAGGACATCGTAAAAAGAAAAATAACAAGCCATTATCTGGCATGAACATACATGCAAAAAGTTCCCAACAAAATATTAGCAAATTGAATCCAGCAATATATTTAAAGAAGAATATATCATAATCAAGTAAGATTAATTCTGGGAAAGCAAGATGGATGTAACATCCAGTCAATTCATGACCTTTTCTACAGTAACAGACAGTGCGGGACCCCAGTTAGGAGGCGTGGACCACGAGACTTCTTCACAGGCTTGAGGCCGGCATACCAACAGGATGCTCTGGGGACAGGTCCAGTCCCCATCCCAGCTACGGCCACATGTCAGGGTCACATACTATTACGGAGACAGAAGGAAACCCAGAAGTACGAACTCAGAAAGGTTCTCCAGTACAATCTCACTCATATGTGGGACACAAAACAAAGGCAACGAATGAACAAACAAACAAACTCCCCGACGCCGACAACCGAATGGTGGTTACTGGAGGGGAAGCGGGGGATGAAGAGGGAAAGGGTGCAAAACAAGGTGATGACAGAGACTAGACTCCGGGTGACAAGCACACAACAGACAAATGTTGCATCAATATTATAAGTGTACACTTGACATTCAGAAAATGTCGTCAACCAATGTTACCCCAGTAAATTTAGTTTGTAAAAATCACATAGAGGGAGGCGGCGGTTCTCAAGCGTTTCTGAGAAGGAGCTGTGTGACTCGCCTTCTCTGGTTTGTCACTTCCCCCAGGGCTTACCACCACCTGCTGGTCCACAGGCTGGCTGGCCTTCCCAGGCCGGCATGGAAGCCCTGCTTCACAGGGCCCGGAGGCACTGCGCCTGCTCCGTGCTCGAGCCTGAGACAATGGCTGGTGCTGAGAAAGGGCTCTCCCTTTGTCAAGTGGATGTACATTTTAGAAAAACTCTACCTGAATCCCCAAGATATGTATAAACATTAAAAAGGAGGTTACAAAACAGTATGCACAGAACAGTCCTAATTTTGTGAAATAAAGTATTTACATGCATGAGTATAAAAAACCTAAAGGGCAAATACCATGATGTTAACAGAGGTCATCGCCATGTGGCAGAAACAGGTATAGTCTGAAAAATATACATACACAATTGTTAGGGCAAAATAAAATATGTATTATTTGAACCAGAAAGAGTAAACTAAAAAATCCTCACAGAGCCTGAAAAGGTATTATTGGGACTGTAAAAGGACAGACCCTTCCCTCAGAGGGCAGGAAAGCCACCACATCAACTACTGCAACACAGGGCGAGGCGGAAGTAGGCTCAGCATCACTCCTAGTTATTGGAAAACTCAATGACAAATTAACGACGATGTAAGAATACACTCTGTTTCATGTACCCACAACGGTAAACCTAGTCTTTCCCCACGCTGCATGTGACCCCATCACCTTCGTAGATGCTGTGACCCAACACCATCCCCCAGAACTTTCTGTGATGATGGAAGTGCTCCACACCTGTGCCGCCCACCACGGTAGCCACTAGCCAGCTTAATTTTTAATTTTACTTAATTTTATTTTAAATAGTCACATGTACTAGTGGCTAGGGCAGTGAGCAGTCTAGCTGTTAAGAGTATGAAATAAAAATAAAACAATCTCAACTTTGAAACAATGGAAGATTCTTACTGCCTCATAAAATAGATGAAAAAGTGAAATACTAAGTAAAACGCTGATTTAAAACGAAAGAAAAGAAAGTAAAAAAATGCATAGAAGTCTATTTGGACAACAGTACTATCAGTACCAAAGAAGTCATTGTGTGAACCCTAAATGTGACTTCCAGTCACAAATTTAGAGAGACTATTGAAGTAAACTCCTCAGGTAAAAAATCCTCTTCACTTTGCTAAAAAATTAGTTATAACATTTTTCATAGATGGCATAGTAAACTATCACAGCAGGGCAATATTAGAGGTATGTTATCATAGGTACCATGCTCTTAAAAAGAAACCCCCAAATCACTATGAATGGAAAGCAAGAAATTATGCAGCTTAAATAGATATTAATAACAAACCCATAAAGAATTCTTATGAAGAACCAACTTAATAATCAAAGTCCCAAACATAAATTTCTCTATCAAAAATAAAAATGAACCTCTGTCTTCATAGCTTCCTTTATGATTTATCATAACAGGCTAATCTCAAAATAAAATAAACTCCAGCAATAAGATAATTTTAACAAAATGTTAGGCTATTTAGTCCAATTTACTTTCTAAATCTATAATTTCAAGGTTGAGAAACAAATGGGTATTTCAGAAAATAATTTTGTTTTCTAGAAACAGAATATAAAAAATTAGAATTTATGTGTGTCTGGCTAGGTCTTATCTCAACAGTATTACTCTTCCTGGCTAGTTATCAAAGCCAAATCAAATGCTTACCAATAACACTGCCTTTCTGCACAGCCACCACTAACTAGAAACTGCTGTTCAAAATTTATACTGACCATGTCTCTTCAAGTGCTGAAATTCTAGCTGATAGTTTTTGGAATATTTATTCGTCAAAAAGTCATTCTTAATGTACTAATCCACAGTCCTGCTTCTAGCAGCAAAGATAACTCAAAGAAAGGTCTGTGTCGACTCTGAGGTCAGGATGAGTGAAAATGTGAAGAACTTCACCACAAGGCCCAAGATCAGAAGGGGTCCAGGCAGATGAGAAAATGAAGTTCTCACACCAGACGTTATGAAAAAGTGACCAGGAAAAGCCGAAGTGCGGATACTGCCTGGGCCCTTCCATTCTAACTAAGGGCCTCTCTGGCCACCTTCCTGAGATACTGAGATGGAATGAGGTCCTCAGCAAAATTCTGACCAGAGTCCCAAGTTTAAATGTGAGTCTAGATACGGTAATATCAAATTAAATGTTTGATCCAATGTTCCAGCCGTCCAAATACTGCCTCTCAGCTCCAAATTCAACCTTCACTGCCTGCTCTGCAGAAACGGATTTGGGCCCTTCAAATGTTTGTCCTTTGCCAATCGGCGTGAGGTTCGGTTTTGCGGGCGGAGGGGATCGCAGATCCAGTGTTTCTCTGCCCGGGCTGCGAGCTCCTCCTGGCAGGTTCCTGCACCGCACACGGCCTCTCCGGGGCCTGGCTGCTGCGGCTGTGCCGCTTCTCCACTCACCTCGAGGCTAACGAAGTGCACGGCCTGCAGTTGGCGGCACCAGGAGCCTCGCCCAGCACCTCCTTCGTGGTTTTGCAGCAGAGGGACCCTGGTGAAACACGTTTCTGGGAAGTCCTACTGTCATAACAGCACAGCTACTTCCTCATCGTCCCGTGAGCCACAGCCTTGCCCTCCCAGACAAGGTCTGGGAAAAAGGGAAGCCTCTCCCTTGAATGTTCTAACCCTGCACTAGGGGTACGGGCCCTTAATTGCTCCTTTTATCTGCGGTTCCAATGGTCTGTAGAGTTTTCCTTATGTTTTAGCAGACAGTCCCTCCTGACTCCAATCCGCTGTTACAGCCAGGGATTCTTTATTACAAACTTCCCCTGTTCCAATTACTGTGTGACTTCTCTCTCCTAAGCAGACCCTAACTGATTACCAAATTTCAAGCAATTAATTAGGAGCTGAGAAAATTAGAGACTGCTTAGTCCAATATTTGTTATATATAATCAAACAAATCTTTGATAATTACATAGTTCAGATTGCTAAATCAAGGTCTTATAAAGTAGAGGAGAATAAACGAGTTAGTTCACAGGGTTTATTTTTGTTTACAATATTCCCATTTGGGGGAAGTCTTCATTTTCTTCACTAACTATGAAAGATCAAGCACTATAAAGTGATCTTTTCACTTTAGTGATACTATCACTTTTTTTGCCTGGTGAATCATTTTAATTTCCAAAATGGAAGGAAAAATCTAAAAAAGAAAAAAAACAGTGAAATTTAAGAAGACACGGTAGTAAAAAAAGTCAACGGCTCCATTTCTCTGGCTGCTTGCTCCCCCGAACCGCTCTGTTCACATTTGGAAGGAAACACAAAATCTCAGCGACCCCACGCTAATATTCACCTTGCTGCTTTAGCATTCCAGGAAAACGCAATGTCTCCCTCCGCCTCACCGCTTTTCAGGCGCTCTCTGTGCCAACATGAAAATGAAAGGCTCGGCATGGAGCTCGCCATTCCCGCCCCACGTCGATCCCATTCTGCCGGCCAGAGTTAAAAGGACGGGATGAAGAGCTATTAGACACAGCACGAAGGGGAATTAAAGGGCTTGTTCAAGGGGCACAGCGTCTGCTCCTCAAATTCCTGCCTAAACAGCTAAGACTCCGATCAAAGAGAAGACAGGGGAAGCCAGTCCTGACGAGGCACTGGAGTGGCGAGGAAGTGAGTGTTGTCTCAGGGTGTCACTCTGCCACCAGAGGAAGGCTCAGTGACACTGCCCAACTGTCTCTGTGAAGCTGTTCATGGGGGAGCGGGAGGGAGTGAGTGCAAGTGGCGGGGAGTGGAAAGGTGAAGACTGAGGATCCTTTTAAGTAGTTTTTGCCCCGCTAGCAAAACAAGCTGAGACATGCAAGACAGATAAACACAGCTGCTTGGGGCTGTCACTTGGGGCTCAGGAGCCAAGGTGTCCTGATGTAGTGAAAAGCGCACCGGAATGCGAGCCCAGAGGCCAGGCATTCAAGCCCTCGCTCTGCTGCTAACTAGCTGTGTGATGTTGAGCAAGCTTCTCAGCGCCACTAACCTGAGAAGGAAGAATTTTTTTCTGGAAAATCAGGAGACTAGACCAGATAGCAGACTATACAGAGGTGCTCCTGAGACACAGAGTTCACACACGAGCTGTGCAACTTCGCTGGTCCTGGTTTCCTCCACCGAAAAACCAGGAGAAATAACATTCATAGGACCAGGTGAGGACTGAAAACAGTACACACAAAGGTACCGGCCACAGCACATGAAACAAGGCGTTGCCATTATTATTACTTATTTCCATCCGAGGCCTCCTTCAGATTATCTGAAGGGAGGAATCTCAGAACTGGAAACTGAAAGAGCAATTGAAAGGTAGAGACTATTCAGAAACTTCTCCTAGGAAAGGACCAGAGTGATTAGACAAACACTTCCTTAAAAGGATGCAACGGCCTCGTGGGAAAGTCTCCCACAAGCCTCGAAGTCCCGGGGCAGCCGGGTCTCAAAGGAGACAGGCTGCCCTTGCGGAGACCGTGGTGGCAACAGGAGACAGCGGGCAGCTGAGAAGCATGTCCGGGAGAAGACGTGGGGCCGACGAAACAAAGAGGCACCAGCCGGTCAGAAACCGAACAGAACGGCTTCCCTGAAGCACAACGCCCACCACACAGAGCTGGGCCCCTTCAGGTCACTCTCGGACCCAGCCCCTGGAACCCGCTCCGGGGCAGCTCGGTTCACCAGCTACCAGGTTTGGGGAAGGAGGCGTAAGAGGAGCCTATTCGGCCCATTTGTCCCCAGGCAAGGCGAGCAAAGTCACAGGGGGGTGGGAAGAGGCTCTAGAGTGGGGGTCGGCAGATTCTGTGTAAATGGTTTAAGCTTTGCAGGCCGTATACAATCTGCCGTGTATTCTGTTACACTTTGGTTTACAGTCCTTTAAAACTGTCAGGTTCTTAGTTCAAGTGCCACACAAAAAGACGGGCCGTCAACTGGATTCAACTCTCTGGTCATAATTCGCCAGTCACTGTTCTAGAGCATGAAAGACAAAAACTTTAGCTGTGAATGTTTATAAGAAAAAAAAGATACTTTTAGACTGTTATTGTTTTGTGCTAAAAATAAAATTCAAGAAAACATAAAGTTGGTATTACATACAATGCTCCAGTAAATAAACCTACTCCTTGTCATTTCCATGGGTGGGTATATCTGAGAAGTTCCTAAATGTGGGTTACTGGGTCAGAGTACCTGTGTCTATAATTTGGAAGATGACGCCAAACTGCCCTCCACAAGTTGGTACCATTTACCTTCCTACCAACAATGCCTGAAAGCGATTAGTTCTCCAAACCCTGTCATCACAGTTCACAGTTTACATCTTAATGGATATTGTCAAATTGTCCTGTGGGGAGAAAAGCTTAGTGACTGGTACCCCACCCTGCCTCCGCCCCACACAGGACAGCACGGATTTTTTTCATCATTGCCAGGCCTACAGTTGTATTTTTTCTACTGTCTATTAATTCATTTACTTTGACCAGTTTTAATTTTCAAATATCCCTTTCTTTATTGACTTGTAGAAACTCTGGGTATTATGAACAGTCGCCCATTACTTCCAATTTATATTTCAACTTTTTTTTGAGTTTATAGTCTTTTAATTTTGTTTACAGTGTCTTTTGTTTTCTGAAGTATATCTTTTTAATTATGAAAGCAGCTCACACTGTTTTGCCGTATCGTGTGAAAGAAGAAAGTGGAAGTTCTCCATTTCCCCCACGTCACATGCATGTACTCCCAGGGCGTGACCTCCCCAACTTTCCCTAGTAATTGAAAAATACAGATATGCAAGTTATATATTACAAAATGGGATTTGGGGAAAATTATTTTTCATGTCATAAATATTTGTACAAATCTTTCTTTCTAAAAAAAGAAGTCATTTTTTTTTTGCATGTAGTTGTCCAGATCTCCCAACACCATTTGTTGTAAAAGCTATTTTTACCTCATTTTATGCATCTGCCCCTTTGTCAAATATTAATTGACCACAGAGACTTGGGTTTATTTCTGTTCTCTCTATTCTGTTCCATTGACCTATGTGTCTATTCTTATGCCAGTACCAGACTGTTTTGATTACCGTGGCCTTGTAACATAATTTGATATCAGGTATTGTGATCCCTCCTACTTTGTTCTTTCTCAAAATTGCTGTGGCTACTCGGGGTCATTTATGGTTCCACATGGAGTGGGGAGAGTGGTGGGAGGAAAATGGAGAAAACTGTACTTGAACAACAATAAAAAAATGCCATTAAAGAAAAGAGAGAAATGTCAAGAAAACATAGTTTGCATACTAACAAACAGAAAATGGGTAAGGACAAAGAACAATATTTAAAAGTACACTAAAGCTGCTCTTCAGAAGACACTATTATGAAAATGAAAAGCAAGCCAAAGGCTGAGAGAAACTTTATCAACCAATCCAAGAGGGGAAAAAAAAACAATTTTAAAGAGCAAAGGTCTGAACAAACACTTCACTAAAGAAGATAAATGTAGAGCAAATAAGGACATAAAAGTAAGCTCAACATCACGAACAATTAAGGAAATTAAAACCCAATTACATATCACTATACACCCAAAAGAATGGCTAAATTTAGAAATATTGATAATGTCAAGTACAGGTAAGAATGTGAAGGAACTAGGACTCATACACTGCTCCTAAGAAAACAAAACAGACAGCATTTTGTAAAAGCCTAGCAATTTCTTATAAAGTTGACACATACGCATACCATTCAACCCAGCAATTCACTTCTAAGTATTTATCCAAAATAATTAAAACATCCATAAAAAGACCTGTATGAAAATATTTATAGCAGCTTGATTCGTAATATCTAAAACCTGGAAGTAACCCCAATGTCTGTCAACTGATGAACAGACAAACTGTCACCCACTCGTGCAAGGGAGTAGCACACAGCGGTAAAAAAGGGGGGCACTACTGGTAGAGGCAGCAACAAAACCCGCACAGTGGCAGCCTGGGGGTCAAGAGGAGGGACTGACTGCAGAACGGCTGGAAGGAGCTTTCTGGGAACTTAAAAAGAATGCATTATGCTATATGTGAAATTGCACCTGAATACATGGGATTTTTAAAGCATTCATTGAAAACAATAAGGTACTCAATTAACACAGCAAGAACTTCTGAAGTGGAAATTCACTTTAACGTCTGTAAGTCAAACAAACAGCAATTTCTTAAAGCAAGAAACACCTGATGAAAAGCAGTAGCATTTGACATAAACAACTAACAAACTGTCAAAAACCATATCACATGGTGATAAAAACTGCAAACCTTTTCTCAAAAGTGCATAGAATCAATACACACCACTTACAATAACACTTATTGCGCATGTGCCATGGACAGGTACCACAGTGTGGGGACTGCCCTGGAGGTGGAGGAGGGCCTGGTGGGGGGGCAGGGAAGGGAGAGAAATGGGGACAATTGTGCTAGCATAAATAAAATATTTTTTAAAAAGCAAAAATAAAAAATAAAACAATACTTACTGCATATGAAATTGTGTTGCATCTGACTGAACATTTTGGTTGACTAAATTATCCCAAAAATTAAAGCAAATCACCTGCCTTATAAATCTCCAAACTAATCATTAACTTGTTAATCTGCTGGCAAACCAAAAGATCAGAGTAGAGACATATAATTTATTTTTTACAATAAAGAAATTGTTTATATGTGTACAATTGAGTTTTTAAATTTTTTTTAGGTCAAATACAGGAAATCCTTGCTTTGTGTGGTTCTGAGATGCATGAATTTCAGTTACATCAGTAATAGCAGGCCCCAAGAATATAGTTAAAATTTAGCGACTATAGCATGTTACCTGAGTAACTGCATAAAGCACAAACTTTTCTGCTAGCTCTCCAGTCCATAATGTGCATCCTGATCAAAGAGCAATCACACCGCTCCTCCCCAAGCCCGTCGCTGGCTGGGCCCTGTGAAGGCGTTATTCGGATCATGCGCAGACAGCACAGCAGGCAGCTGTGTTGCCTCCTTGTCCCCCAGAGACAAGCCACGTGGCATTCTGCAAAATGGATAACTGAAAGAGGGCCCTGTGGCAACGCCGAAACCTTCAAGTATGCACCAGTGGCCCTTCACTTCTGGCTATCTGTTCTCGAGAAAACACTCAATGGTACAAAGGTCATCATTTCGTCATTCCTTCACAATAGGGAAAAAGTGGCCACGATGCTAAAGTCCATCCACGAGAGAATAGCTAAGTAGAATGGTCCTTAAAGTGTGTCCTAAGAGCAGGCACACCGCCACCTAGGACCTCGTTAGGAATGCAAGTCCTCGGACCACACCACATCCACTGCTACATGCGTAAAAGGCAGAGAATCCTTAATTTGAGTACCTAAGAAATCAAACAGTAGTATTTTATGAAAAATGCTACTCCATCTACATTTTCTCTTATGTAGAGGATGCATCCAAAGGAAGAGCTTGATCTCAAGGATTCTCACTCAAACCTCCGTTTGCGAGAATCTGTGAGGAAATGTAGAGGGAAAAAGAAAAGACCAGCAGACCGGATCAGAGAAAAGGTGGCACTGATTTTCGCTAAATGGGACAAAGGAAGACTTTAGAAACTAGAGATCGGCAAATCCAATACGGCTGCTGGGCAAAAGTTCAAAACAAATTATTAGGCAGACTTCGAAATGCCAAAAATGGAAGACGCATCACAGAGGCTGAGCAACAACAAAAGAAGGGCACTTTTTAATCATGGTAGATCAAGAAAACATGTAACGCCAGTCTTTTCAAGGTGCCCAGGGGAATGAGCACCCTAAGTCCTTCGGAGGAATTCGCCAGAGGCACCCAAACCCGCAACACCTAGCCTCGGGCTCACTCCCATACTCAGGACTTCCACCTTCCCTGCTGAATGGCCATGGGGCCCCCTGTGTGGGAGGGCCTCGCTGACACCCACTTATTCACCAGCATGCTGTCTCCTGGATATCCGCCAAAACCTGACATCTGCTATTGCAGGTCAGGAGATGGTCTGAAAACAGCCTCCTGTGCTTTTTTATATTTTCAAGACAGTCAACAAATTTCCTCAAATCTTCTTGGCAGATGATACAGGAAAAATGCAGATGGATGTAACAAAAAATTATGGAAGAATTTAGCCTGAGTTATAAGCATGAATAAATTCTCATATGGGTGAATACCTTAATCAAAAAGTTGTTTAAAAGATCAATGCAAAACAAAGAAAGGCTTCTAATGGCATATCGAAGTCTGATTTTGCCACATTCAACAGTTATCAATTGAAGGAGAACTTACTCCGCATTTATCAAATTTGCAATCAGCAAAACACAAGGATTGATCACTAATATGTTGGATGTCAGAATCAAAAACTGGAAAAATGAGCTAACAAAATAATGACAATGAAATTGAACAAAAAACGTGAGTGCTTATATTGCACCTTTCTTCCTATTTAAAAAATTAATGTAAAACCAATTTAATATTATACAATAGAGACAGGCACACAAAGATAAATCCTAAGAGATCATTTTTGGGCTATAAAGCCTAAAATACTTACTCTCAGACCCTTTTCAGAAAAGCTCTGCCTACCCCTGGTTTTGACCAGCAGGTCTTTTCTCAAGACTATCTTTTCTCAAGAATATGTTCTATCTTTGAATTTGAGTATAAAAGTCAAAGACAGATTTAGGACCCGAGATGGCGGCCCTAGAGGAAACGCGGGTTTGCAGACTGCAGCCAGGAGAGCAACAAGGAAGGCTCGCTCCTCCCAGTGGCGGAGAACTCCTCGAGTTTCCCAATCATTCCCGCGGAGCCGGGACCTGGCGCTCGTGGGCGCTCTGACGCGGTGCTCAGTCACGGTCACTGGGATGAAGTCCGGAGAAGCGGCCATCGCAGGAGGAGCCGCGGAATTTGCGGGTGAAGGAGCGGCCGGGGCAAAATGGGGTGCGGGAGAGAGGTGATGCGGGCGCCCTTTAAAGTTGCCTGGTGAACTGACAAGTCAGTCTGTCGCAGAGCAGGCATAAAAGACCCCACAACAATCCTTTAAATTTGCGTAGCGCTTAAATACACGTCTCTAGACTCGACAGCCTGCTGAGATGGGCAGCATTTTACGGAGGAACCCCGAGATTCATCGAGGTTCCAGTGCCTCACCCACGGTCCTAGAATCAGTGAATGGGCGATCTTCCGGCAGGGCCCAGGGGACCGCGCAGCTGCCTCCTGCGGGTAGGGAATGTTCTCTAGACACTCGGAGTGTAGGAGCCTGAGATTATCTTTGATGAAGGGAAATTCTACTTCGTGCTTTTTGTCAGATTTTTCCTACTGGTAGTGCTTTGGTAGTATCAAAAATTAAGAATGAAATTAAATAAAAGGGGACTGTATTTGACATCATAAACAAATCTATTAGATTTGAGGAATAGATTGAGGAATCTGTTAGATTCCTCAATAAAAAGGGAGGGATAGAAATCAGACTCACTGCAATAGAGATGGCTTTGTGTTACAGCTACTGAGGACTACATGGCCACACATACGGTGTGGCACGTGCTACTGTACTGAGTGGGGACAGTGGGACGGAAAATCTGTCATGTCTAGGAAATCTGGGCTATATGATAAATGTAAATGTCATGGGGGTCTGGGAGAAGGAAGGCAAATCTGAGGTGTCATTTATTAATTAAACGAGTACATATTAAATAGCTTTTTCATGAAAAAAGTCAAAGACAACAAGTGAACATTCTGTGTTAAATTTAAATTGGAACAGTGATACGCATTTACAATTCTGAAACTGCACTCCATGTGTACTGGGGTTCAACAAATGCATACATGGATGGGTGATGGGGAGTCAGGTTTCTCTCACTGGTGGAGAGTTGAAGGTTCCGAGGAGGAAGACCAGGAAAGGCTAGAATGAAACAATGTGTCCTGGATTAGAGTCAGACACACGAGTACGAACGCCTACGCAGCTTAGAATAGACGCAAAGCGATACAGAAGCAACAACAGATACAGTGCACACGCGGGTGCAGCACACGTGCACGTGCGATGCTTCCAGCACTGCCACCTGAAGTCTCAAAGCAGGGACGGCCCAAGAGCAAGAAGCACATGGAGAACTCAGCTCTCGTTTTCTGATAACACTCTCCTAGGAAATATGACGGATTCTAGGACTGGGGCAGGAGAAAACATAAGGTGAGTCTAGAGCATCTTAGAGTACCCAAAAAGTAAGGAAGCACTCAAAAAAAATATAAAGAAATAAAAATGAAAAAGAGGCATGTCAAAGAAAGGAACATCAGAGCCAAACTGAAATAGCTCCCAATGGTCAAAACTGAAACAATCTGAGACAAAACACCCATATTTTGCCACGGATAATAATGTGCACTTTTTGCCCCAAGGTTTTGAGGGAAAAATAAGGATGTGCATTAGACATGGGTAGTACCTGAAATACTTTGTATCTGTTCTTGTGTTTGGTAATTATTTGTTACATAAAATTTCTTGTACCATAATATGTTAAAAACTAAATGCTAAAATTCCTTTATAATACAAAAAACAAGTATAAATATAAATATAAATAAATAAATGAATGAATTACAAAATAAAAACAAAAGATTTTTTTTTTTTTTTGCTAAAAGTTTGGGGCAGAAACGTGGCTGTGCATTATACATAGCAAAATACAGTAAGTAACACGGTATTGGCTTACAACCTAAGGAATAAAATAAATAGCCAGTAGTTGATACTGGTAAAAAACAAAATGATAGATCAATAGACAGATAAGTAGACAATTCTTCCTTACGGAAGAATTCCAAGTAGTTTATGTAAATACCACTTTCTCCAGGAAGTAAAGCTTATTTTTTCGACTCTCCCGAGTGTGAGTAGCATTTACTAACTTGCTTCCAAAGAACTAGCACAGGGGAAGGGGAGGACAAAGGAACTTCACAGTGGAGAAACCTTAAACACGGGACAGTACGTGCCGTGCCGGTGATGTGTGATAAGCAGGGCGCTTCACCTCTATCACATTCAGGCTCAAAACCCACAGCTCCAGTCTAACCATGAGAAAAACATCAGAAAAAAGTTACCAAGGCGCATTCTACAAAACAGCTGACTAGGACAACTCAAAAATGTCAAAGTCATGAGAAACTGTCACAAAGACTAAATGGAATGTGGTATCTTGGAAGCAATATTAGCTTTAAAAGAAAAAGAAAAAGAAAGAAAAAACAGTGGTATGGCTCAGTGGGGTGGGCTTTGTTCTGAAAAGCAAAAGGTCACTGGTTTCACTCCTGATCAGGGCACAAACCTGGGTTGCAGGTTCGGTCCCCGGTCGGAGCACTTACAAGAGGCAACCAATTGATGTCTCTCTGTCACAGCACTGCTTCTCTGCCTCTCTTTCTCCCTCCCTTCCCCTCACTCTAAAAATAAGTAAATAACATCCTTTTTTAAAAAGTGAAATCCAAATTAAGTTTATTTAATAGCAATGTGCCAACGTTGGTTTAACCGTCACAAATATCCCGTGATGATATGCAGTGTTAATAAGCAAAAGAAGAACCTGTGTCGGGCTATACCTGAACTCTGAACTACCACCGAAGCTTTCCATAAGTTAAAAAATATTCTGAAATTAAAAGTTTACTGAAATTTGGAAATGGAAATATCCATATGACCTTGCCATTTAAATACACGTGCATGCCCACATATCTATCTATATTTTCCTCCTCTGTCCACCGAGAAGGTCAAGAACTATAATACCCCAATACCAATGAGCATGTGTAACATCCAGATTTGGTCTCTAAATACCATTTCCACTAAAAAAAAAAAAAAAAGAAAAAATCTCCATGGACATACTGACTCCAGGACTTGGAAAGGAATGTACCAGGAAGCCTCCATCATGTTATGCCAGAAAATAAGTTAAAGCTTTTAAAGACTAATGAGGTCATGTCGAAACTACCCAGCAATCAGAGACTCCCACTGGCCTAATCGGGGACAATTTGAACATCTAAAAGAATAATGACTGCAATTGACTAAAACACTTGAAAATTTGAAAATCATAAATACTGATACTCAAAAAAAGAAAAAGAAAGAAAAAAAACAAACCCATCACCACCCAATAACAGCGACTCATTTATCACCACTAACCCCTAGGCTGAAATGAGTAATTAAAGGGAAATAACTAAGCATTCATTCTGCTTCTCCAGTATAAACTGTATTTCAGGATAACAAATCATATTAGTTAATGAAGGAAAGTTCTTTTAGAAAAATGCCAGCAAACAAACACAGATGAAATAATAGAATTAGAGCACCACCAACTTGCAACCCTCACTGAAATCACTGATTTAGGTACAAATAATCAATAGATACTGAACTTCTTAAGTGAAGGGATGACAAGAATCTGGATATTTACTTTGTGCCAAAGTATGTCCCCACAAAGCTCTTGCTATCTCAAGTATATAATATCAACTGTACAATGGAGGAGTGTCACCAACTTAATTGAAAAATCAACCGTAATTCCCAGTCACTAATGGTGGCAACACCTAGACAATGCATACCACCTGATGTGATAGAATGTGGACAATCAAGCCTTTGCATCTCCTACAGGCCACACCGGAGATAAAGAAACAGTTACATGATGCCATAAGGAAGCCATTGGAAAGTCAGGGGAAGAAGCTTATAGAGGACAACTAGACCTGCGTGTTTAACAGAAGTCACGGGGAAGATAGAGCAGGAAGGCGACATTGTTCTAAATTAAAAGACATGTAAGAGAGGTACAAAACAAACACAATGTACGTTACTGGATTAGACCCATGCTTGACAAACCAGCATTAAAACACATCTTAAGGGCAAACCAGGAAATTTAAACATGGAATGGTTACTGGAATATTAAGGAATTCCACAGACTTTTGTTAGAAGCAATAATGAAACTATATTTATATAGGAAAATGTCTGTATTTTTGTTTTTATTATTTTTTAGAACTTTTAATTGAATTTATTGGGGTGGCATTGGTTAATAAAATTACACAGGTTTCAAGTGCACGGTTCCACAACGACACACGTCTGTGTGTTGTGCTGCGTGTGCACCGCCCACAGTCGAGTCTCTCTCCGTCACCACTTCCCCCCCTCCCCCTCTTCTCCCTGCCCCCTCCCTTCCCTCTGGTAATCACCATGCTGCTGTCTGTGTCTATGAGTTTGCGGCGGGGCGGGGCAGGGGGCGGTTAATCTTTTCACCTATTTCACCCAGATCCTCAATTCCCCTCCCCACTGACATCCGTCAGTTTGTTCTCTGTATCTATGAGTCTATTTCTATTTTGTTTGTTTATTTATTTTGTTCATTAGATTCCACATATGAGTGAAATCAAACAGTACTTGTCTTTCTCCAACTGGCTTATTTCACTTAGCATAATGCTCTCCAGGTCCATCCACGCTGTCACAAAAGGTAAGAGTTCCTTCTTTTTTACAGCTAAGTAGTATTCCACTGTGTAAATGTACCGTGGTTTTTTCTCCACTCATCAACTTAATGACACCTTGGCTGCTTCCAAATCTAGCCTATTGCAAGTATAGCACTGCAATGAACACAGGGGCGCATATATTTTTTTCGAATCAGTGTTTCAGGTACCTTTAGATACATTCCCAGAAGTGGAATTGCTGCATCACAGGCAATTCCATTTTTAATTTTCTGAGGAAACTCCATAGTCTTCCACAGTGGCTGCACCAGCCTGCATTCCCACCAACAGTATGTGACGGATCCCTTTCCTCCACATCCTCTCCAGCACTTGCTGTTTGTGGATTTATTGATGGTAACCATTCTGACAGGAGTGAAGGTGGTATCTCATTGTGGTTTCAGTTTTCATTTCTCTAATGATTAGTGACGTTGAGCATTTTTTCATGTGTTTATTGGCCATCTGTGTGTCCTCTTTGGAGAACTGTCTATTTAGGTCCTTTGCCCATTTTTCAATTGGATTATTTGCTTTTTCAGTGTTGAGTTGTGTAAGTTCTTTATAAATTTTGGATATTAACCCCTTAGGAGATTTATCATTGGCAAGTATGTTCTCCCATTCAGGTGGGCTGTCTTTTCATTTTGTTGATGGTTTCCTTTACTGTGCAAAGAGTTTTTTAGTTTGATTGTAGTCCCCTTTATTTATTTATTTATTTATTTATTTATTTGCTTTTTGTTTCCCTTACCCAAGGAGACACATCAGAAAAAATGCTGCTAGGAGAAATATCCAAGATTTTACTGCCTATGTTTTCTTCTAGGTTTTTTATGGTTTCGAGTTTTACATTTAAGTCATTAATACATTTTGAGTTTATTCTTGGTATGGTATAAGCTAGTGGTCTAGTTTCATTTTTTTTGCACATATCTGTCCAATTATAAAAATGTCTTTTATTTTTGAAAGATATAAACTGGAGTATTTCAAAGTAAAAATTATGTCTGTCTTTACTTTTAAGTACTTCAAAAATTACAACATGAGTGAAGCAAATACAGAAAAATGTTTAGAACTATTAAATCAAAGTAAAGGGTTGATGGCTGTTGTACTAGCCCTCTGTTTTTCTCTGTTTGAAATTTTTCCCAGTAAAAAGTGGATTACACATATAGACAGACACATTGATCAAAAAACCATTGTCATAAAGAGTGGTCCCATTATTTGGAGATTAGAGGCAAATATAGCAAAGTTAAACAGTTCTCATGATTTAAAAGAGTAACATTCACATAATGTTTACCGTGTCAGAGTTTACATTACTTTTATTTGAATTGTCAGAATTCTTTCTTCCCAGCTAATATCTGATAGCTCATTATCATATACAGGATGCAACACTTATGGAAGAAAAATAAGCTCAATCTTGGGCTTTTCTGCATTTTCAATTATGAGAGTGCAGGGAATAGCATAGTTTAGTAACAGGGCACTGGCTTGAGACTCATGAGATGCGGCCTATTCAGAGGGGACCATTAGCTCTGTCAGGGCTGACAGCAGGGGGCAGTCCTGAGCAAGTCAGCAAACAGGTGTAAAGGGGTAAGGAGAGCTCGGTCCCCATGTGAATCAAGACACTATCCCGTGGGGAAAGGGATTAACAGCATAGTTTAAGTGCATTTTTAAAAGGTCAACATACTAACTTGAGATAACACGCTATTAGTTTAAATCATGAGAGCTATTTTAAATCTAGACATCATTGGAGATACTAGTTTTTTTCAATTTTGTTTTTCCATTTCCAATTGATCATAGATCTGCTCTGTTATTTAGGGAATTCTCAAGTCTTTTGTAGAGTGTTTAAGACTTATGACTTCAAAATTTACAACTCAACATGATTTGTTAGAAAACTGATCAGAGCTGCTCCAGTCAAAATGGTTATTTTGATAGATACCTGAGCTGACAGAGAAACCTGAAGTCTCAGACCCAATTCTGATCTACAGTACACACAGACACTCATTACCGAGGCATTTATTAGCAAGTAGGCAAAAACAATTCATATGACCTGTTGTTCAGGCCTAAGAATAATCTCGGCTCTCTAGTGACTGAGATGCTCCAACTGCTACTTTCATGAACAATGGAAGCAAACTCCCAACAGTCTAGAGACAGAAACTTTCTTCATATAGTTGACCGACTCTGGAGTTAACAGGTGGATATTAAATTTAACAAAAAACATCATCCTGCCCTGGCTGGTGTGGCTCAGTGGATTGAGTGCGGGCCTGCGAACCAAAAGGTCGCCGGTTCCATTCCTAGTCAGGGCACATGCCTGGGTTGCAAGCCAGATCCCCAGTAGGGGGCATGCGACACATTGATGTTTCTCTCCCTCTCTTTCTCCCTCCTTTCCTCTCTCTCTAAAAATAAATAAATAAAATCTTAAAAAAAAAAAAAAACCCAAAAACCATCACCCTTACAGTTCAGATTAAAAAGCAAAACTGGATTCTTATACCCCACTCATGCAAGAGCAGAAAAGTGGGTTTAAGTAATTTCAGCTAACCCATTTATCTTCCCCATCTCTAAATGTCCTCAATAAGAGCTCATTTCCAACATACATTATGCAAGTTAACTAGACTCCGGTTTGACCGATAAAAATCTATTTTTTGTATCCAATATGCTAAAAGATCAAATATGATCAGAAGTAGGAATAAGAGATGGCTTGCGACAGCAACAGGTCAAGCCTTTTCTGGTACAATCCTAGCTGAGCACACCCGCGCAATGCGGCACTGACGAGCACTGGGTGTTGCTTGACGTGTGTCGTGCACACACACACACGATTGCCCAGCAGTTACAGGAACGTTTCAAACTAAGTTAGACGAGGCAGCAGTTTCTACGTAGAAGTATGTTTCTAAAAACAACAGAAGACAGAAAATGTCTTCAAACGTAGGTTGATGACACTAAACGGAAAAAATTAAGATGCGTTTTAGTTTCATTTGAATAATACAGGTCTGTGTGTTGGTCCGAACCATTATAGATGGAATTCAAACGACAAGAGCACTCTGCCTTCAAACGTGAAGGTATTAAGCGGAACGATACATACCATTCGCAGGGTTGAAGGGACCGAAATGCCTTAAAAGAAGCATCCATTCCAGCAAAATCCCAAAACTTAACATCGTAGTCATATCCTCCAGTCACCAAGCGGGCACCTGAGGGATCCAGACCCAAAGCAGAAACCTGGTTAAAAAAAATAAGAAATCATTGGAGAAAAGCTACTTACAGTTTATGATGACCCCTGTCTCCTCCCTCTCCCCCATCTCCTATCTTAACGGCACTGGAAGTGCAGACCAGCGATTGCTCTGCTTCTGGAAAGGGAGAGTGCACAGCAGCTTCATGAGGAGAGTTTCTTTTCAAATAATAAAAAGAAAAAAATAGTTTAATTTCTCTAATCACTAGCTTTGTCCCAGCTTATCTACCATGTACCCAGAATAGCTTTCCTTGCAATTCCATACGCTAAACTAAGCTGCTTTAGTATCTAAGTAGAAATCTCACCAACACTCCAGCTCCCTCGATAAACAATTTTGAGGAAAACTTTCGGGGTAGTTTACCACTAAATGAAGAACACATGAACCTAAAATTACCAAAATAAGTAATGCCAATGGGCACTTTAAGAAATCCATTTAACAAAGTCGGACAAATAAGAAATCATCTTCTGCATATGGCAAAATGACTCAGCATAGTCACATTAAATAATTACTTTTATGAAATTTACCTAATAGTAATGACAGCTCGTAAAATGTTTAATGAATTAATTTTGCTCTCATACTTGAATATTTTTATTTTTATCTCATTACAATTTATCATTATAAAAAGAATTGACTATTACTAACTACTCATTAGTTTCTACCCCTAAGTTATTAAAATAGAGCCCAGAACTTAAATTAGCCCCCAAACAGCACTTACATTGGTTCCATAAAATATTCCCTTTCCCTGTGAACCTTCCCCAGTCCAATCCACGGGTGCTGTCCAGTGAGCAAGTCACTGCCCTTGAGCGACACTGAACATTTTGTCAAAGCAGGAAGTCCCTGGAGCTGCGGCCCTCTCGGGAGGAGAGAGCTGCGGTAGGAATATTTAACGTGCTCACCATATATGTGAAACACAGTGAAAGGATCGAAGTTTTATATAAAGGAAGCTACTCTAAATCAGTTCAATAAATTCTAATAAATGTATTTAGAATTTAATAAACTCTAATAAATTCACTTGAAATAGCATTAAATGCGACAGAATTGCTGTAATTTACACCAGATATTGACAAAATAATGTATACTCATCAACTGCTACTGCAAACACTGATTTCAGAATACAGTTGGCCCTTGAACAACAGTTTTGAACTATGTGGATTCAATTACACACAGATTTTTTTCATCTTGTAAACAGATAACATAAACTTACAGTATCAATAAATACAGTACAGTACTGTAAATGCACTTTCTCTTCCTTATAATTTTCTTAATGACATTTTCTTTTGTCTAGTTTACTTCACTGTAATATAGTATATAATACATATAACATACAAAGTATGTGTTAGTTGACTATTTATGTTATTGGTAAGGCTTCTGGTCAACACTAGGCTATTAGTAAGTTAAGTTTTTCAGGAGTCAAAAGTTATACACGTGCCCTGACTGGTGTGTCTAAGTTGCTTGGGCATCATCCCACAAGACGAAAGGTCGCTGGTTCGATTCCCAGTCAGGACACATGCCCAGGTTGTGGGTTCAGTCCCTGGACAGGACACGTTAGAGAGGAAACCACTAGATGTTTCTCTCTCGCACTGATGTTTCTCTCCCTCTCTTCCCCTCTCTCTAAAATCTTCTTCTTCTTCTTTTTTTCTTTTTTTTTTTAAGTTATACATGAGCCCTGGCTGGTGTGGCTCAGTGAATTGAGCACCAGCCTGTGAACCAAAGGGTCACCCACTCGATTCTCAGTCAGGGCGCATGCCTGGGCTGTGGGCCAGGTCCCCAGCAGTGGGAACACAAGAGGCAACATATTGATGTTTGTCTCCCTCCCTTTCTTCCTCCCTTCCCCTCTGTCTAAAAATAAATAAATAAAATCTTTTTTTTTTAAAGTTATACATGAATTTTAACTGTGTAGGTCAGCACCCTAATCCCATATTGTTCAAGGGTCAATTGTATAAGGAAATTGTATATAAATTAATAACTTGTTTAAATTAGATATGTATTCTAAATATGTTAAAGAAAGCATACATATGAGAACTAAGTTATTTTTTATGCCTGAACAATATGTCTTGAAACTTAAAATAATCAAAACAAAAATAAACAGTAGCTTTAAAGTCTAAGAAGTGACTCCGGCTACTACCAACTACAAACTGACCTGCCTCCACGCCCACTCTAGCCTTCCCTCCTGTTAAATCGGAAGAGGCGTCCCTCCCATGTTCGCCTCAACCCAGTGTAACCTGAAACTGCAAATCCACTTGTGGCTTGTCGATCTGTGCGTCTGCCCTCAAGAGTAAGTCCCAGTCCGTCCCTAGGACCACTGTGGGAGCCACCTGGGCGGAGGCCTGGAGTCGGGGCAGGAGGAGTGCTGACTAGCTGCAGGCCTCCTCATTGCATCCTCCTGGGGCAGAGGGGAGGCTCGTTCGGAGCCTGCAGTGTCCAGCTTCCTGGGTTCATCTGGAGTTCAGTGTAAACTGGGAAGAACACGCACAAAAGGGAAACCTGGGAAGAAGCTGCTCTTCACCTAAAAAATGTTCGCTTTGTCTAAGATCTAAATTCTTTGGTTGAGAAACAGAATTACCATCATGTTATTATATTAACGAAAAGACAGGTGGATATGATTCATGATGCAGAACCAATATAAAGACTAAAAACCATTGAAGTTGGGAGTGGGTTCCTTGGGAAGAACTGTTTCCACTGGACAAGGTTTTCCAGGAGCCACGTTGTTTAAAGGAACAAGACTACGCTCCATTGCAGAGCAAATACTTAGGTGAACAGGGGAATGCCAAACAAATTTACACCTGGAGCAGCAGAAAACAGCAGTATTTTAACATATATAAGTCTAGCGTCCAATAAGTTATGGATGCTATTTTGGCCCATAATATTGAGAATACAATAATACACACAGATAAACATTTGTAAGCAATAATAGTCAGTTGACTTTTTTTAAGATAATTTTCCAGTGTTGATATACTGTTCATATTTATCCAGAAAAATGAAAGTGAAAAAGTAGTGTGGGAAGTGGGGAGGGGACAGAGGGGAGAAGGGTTTGCAGGAACTACTATAAAGGACACATGGACAAAACCAAGGGGAGGGTGGAATCAAGGGAGGGAGGGAGGTTTGGAAGGGGTCCAGGGAGAGGGGTGAGGAGAAAATACAGACAACTGTAACTGAACAGCAATAAAATAATTTTTTTAAAAAAATAGTGTTTGAAACGATAACAGCATCTAACAATTCCTATTTCATGTAATAAACAAAAATCAGTAACATCGAACCACACCATATTATCTCACTCACTTGGAAATGTTCAGTTGACTATTACATAGTAAAACATAGTTAATCACAGCAAGCACATTCACTAAATAGATATATTTCTTCAATGACAAGGAGGGAGAGAGATCGGAGCTGCTGCAGATCAAGACATGTAAGAAACAACGATGACTCTACTAGGAGAGAGTCGGGCATCCTTTGGATACTGATTTCAACACAGTGACTGTAAAAATGGGTATGGGACAACTGAAGAAACACTAATGGGATTAGATGATATTAAATAATTATTGTAAAAAGTCAGGTGTAATGACAGTGTTCTGATTATGAGAAAGAAGGGAGAGAAGAAGGAGAAAGAGAGACAGACTAACCTCCTCTCTTAGAGACTCATACTGAAATGTTTAGAGAAAAAAACATATGAAGTCTGGAATTCACTTTCCTAGAATCCCACAAGGCGGATACATGGAGGTGCTGGCGGTGGAGAGGAAAGGCAAAGTACACAGGAAACAAGACTGGCCTTATACACGTAGTTGTTAAGGCTCAGAGACAAGTAATGTGGGGATCAGTTTCAGTATTCTCCATACTGTGAGTGTGTAAGTGTTTTTACAATCACTAGTGGGGGGAAACACACAAGAGAGTCACTTTCCTAACAGCTGATATATTTCCTGGAAACTGAAATACATGCAGGCAAAGGCACAACTACACAAAGAAAGTAGTTAACCTAACAGTACAATTAGAAGTACTAATTGATTTTTAATGCATAAAATAACTTATAGTATTTTTAAATATTTCTTTAAAATATAAAATTTGCCCTGGTCAGTGTGGCTCAGTTGGTTGGAGCATCATCCCATGGATCAAAGGGTCACGGGGTTTTTATGTTTTGTTTTCTTTTGTTTTTATCCTCCTCCAAGGACATTTTTTTCATTGCTTTTAGAGAGGGAGGAAGGGAAAGAGAGACATAGATGGGACAGAGAAGCATTAACTGGTCATCTCCCATACACACCCGGACTGAGGACTGTGCATAGCGGAGATCAAACCCACAACCTAGGCATGTGCCCCAGCTGGAAAGAGAACCCACAGCCTTTTGGTTATGGGACAACATTCCAACCTCCTGAGCACACCAGCCAGGGCCGAGAATCACGGCTTTGATCCCAGGTCGATCCCCAGTGGAAAAGGCAACTGATCAATGTTTCTCTTACACACTGATGTCTCTCTGTGTCTCTGTCTCTGTCTCTCTCTTTTTCTCTCTCTCCCCCGACCCTTCCTCTCTTTCTAAAAGCAATGAAAAAAATGTCCCCAGGTAAGGATAAAACAAAAAAATTAAAAGATAAAGTTTGATTTGAAAAATATAAGTATTTAAATAAAACATATAAAACACATGAACAATCTCTGACTTGTAAAAACTGAACTAAAAGGAAAGCTTCCTTTTCAGTACTATCAGTCTACGATTATTGTCCTTATACCTAAAAACATGAGTATCGGTAAAATATTATCACAATTTCAGAATAAAACTATCAGAAGTCTGATGTAATAAATTATAATACCAACAATTACATGGAAATAATTTCTTAAGGCAACAGTTCTCAGACACTTTGGTTTCAAGACACTTTACCCTCTTAAAGTCCACTGAAGACCCCAAACAACATCTGTTCATGGGAGTTAGATGTATCGACATTTATCACAGTAGAAATTAAAAATAAGGCCTTTAAAAATACTTATTTAAAATAACATTTTAATATGTTATTAAAACAGAATGGAAAAATAAATATTTTGGGAAAATCATATTTTCCAAAGCAAAACATTTAGGCAGAATGTTATTGTCAACATCTTTGTCTATTAGGGTTCTATTATTTGTGTCATTTCTGGGTCTATTTCTATTGGTTGATGTTTTCACACTTATTATGGAACATAGTTTCTTCCTTCTTTACATGTCAGACAACTAGAAAAAGGTAGCTCAATTGTAAAGGGAAGGCAAGATAATTTTATTCTTTTTTTTTTAAGATTTTATTTATTTATTTATTTTTAATATATTTTATTGATTATGCTATTACAGTTGTCCCATTTCTCCCCCATCATTCCCCTCCACCCTGCACACCCCCTCCCACCCACATTCCCCCCCTTTAGTTCATGTCCATGTGTCATAAGTTCTTTAGCTTCTACATTTCCCATACTATTCTTGCCCTCCCCCTGTCTATTTTCTACCTACCGTCTATGCTGCTTATTCTCTGTACCTTTTCCCCCTCTCTCCTCCTCCCACTCCCCTGTTGCTCACCCTCCATGTGATCTCCATTTCTGTGTTTCTGTTCCTGTTCTAGTTGTTTGCTTAGTTTGCTTTTGTTTTAGGTGTGGTTGTTAATATCTGTGAGTTTGCTGTCTTTTTACTGTCCTATTTTTTATCTTCTTTTTCTTAGATAAGTCCCTTTAACATCTCATATAATAAGGGCTTGGTGATGATGAACTCCTTGAACTTGACCTTATCTGAGAAGCACTTTATCTGCCCTTCCATTCTAAATGAAAGCTTTGCTGGATAGAGCAATCTTGGATGGAGGTCCTTGCCTTTCATGACTTGGAATACTTCTTTACAGCCCCTTCTTGCCTGGAAGGTCTCTTTGGAAAAATCAGCTGACAGTCTGATGGCAACCCCTTTGTAAGTGACTTTCCCCTTATCTCTTGCTGCTTCTAGAATTCTCTCCTTCATTTTAATCTTGGCTAATGTAATTATGATGTGCCTTGGCGTGTTCCTGCTCGGGTCCAACTTCTTTGGGACTCTCTGAGCTTCCTGGACTTCCTGGTAGTCTATTTCCTTTGCCAGATTGGGGAAGTTCTCCTTTATTATTTGTTCAAATAAGTTTTCCACTTGTTACTCTTCCTCTTCCCCTTCTGGTACTCCTATAATTCAGATGTTGGAATATTTAAAGATATCCTGGAGGTTCCTAAGCCTCTCCTCATTTTTTTTGAATTCTTGTTTCTTCCTTGTTTTCTGTTTGGTTGTTTCTTTCTTCCTTCTGGTCCATTCCACTGATTTGAGTCCCAGTTTTCTTCCCATCACTATTGGTTCCCTGTGCATTTTCCTTCATTTCACTTAGCGTAGCCTTCATTTTTTCATTTACTCAATTTGTGAGCAAAATCAACCAATTCTGTGAGCATCCTGATCACCAGTGCTTTGAACTGTGCATCTGATAGGTTGGCTATCTCTTGGTCACTTAGATGAACTGGCTCTGGGGCTTTGATCTGTTTTCCCATTTGAGCCATTTTTGGTTTTGTTTGTTTTTTTCCAGTCTGGTCGCAGCTGTTACTTAGTGAGGGGTGGAGGCTTAGGTGTTCCCCAGGGCAGGGCAGCCCAGTTGCTGGGTTGTGAAGCTGTATGCGGGGGCAGGGTCTGAGAGGGAACAATGGTGCTTGCTCTGAGCTCTGTTGGATTCCAGTCCCTTCTGCCACTTTCCCCAAGTAAATTGGGCCCTTCTGGCACTGATTTCCATGTGGGTGGGCTTGTGTACATTCTAGGACCCTGTGGGTCTCTCCAACAAACTCTCCTGTGAGGCTAGGAGTCTCTCCTGGCACTTCAACCCCCATAAGTGTTTTCAATCAGTGCTTTTAGGCTTTATTTCCCGGCGCTGGGGCCCTGGGTTGCGCAGTCTGTCTTGCTGCCCCTTTTGGCCTGATTTATCTGCATGCAAATGTGTGACTGCAGTCAGCCGCCTTGCGCGCCTCGCTTGGTCTGCTCGTTGCCTCCCTACCCCCAGTAACTGCTGCTTGTGCGCCTGGGGTGTACCAATCGCAGCCCGCATGTCCAGGATCACTAGCCACTGCTTTTTCCTGCCGCGATCCCTCTCGGCCGGCCGCCAACTCCGCCCCTCTTACTGGTCGGGTGAATCATTGTTGGACTTCCTTACAATTCAATTTTCTATCTGTTCTGGTTGTTTTTTTGGTTCTAAATTTTTGTTGTCCTTAATTTTGGTTGTGAGAGGAGGCACAGTGTGTCCACCTACGCCTCCATCTTGGCCGGCAGTCCCAATTTTATTCTTTCATTTATTCATAAGCAGATTTCATTCATTGTATCTCAAAAAAATTGTTATTAATCTTTAAGTAAAATAAATTTAAAAATATAATCTATACACCTAAGTAATGTAATCTAAGAGCAATACAGTGACTATTTTATGGTGAGTTCTTATCTCAACATTCATCTAAAAAATGAACTCAGGCCTTTTACTAATATAGAAATACAGCTAAGAATAATGAGAAATTTTCCCACACCATAAAAAAGAAAACTGTACTTAAATTTCACATCTTCCTTTCATTTGTAATGTTCTTACAGCAAAGAAAACGAGGTTTTAAAGCCAACAATAACAATGACAATACTAATTGTTCCTATTTTAAAGGAAACCCAATGGCTGTTTTGGCCGAACGGAAAAATAATCTTTCCTTAATGTCTATAGCATTTGTGTTATCAGTTGATTGTGTAATTAGCCTTAATACAAATGTTAGCTTATCAGGGCACTTTTCCAGAGGAGCCCTGTCACTGAGAGAAAAGAACCACACTTTCAAACTCACCGTTTTAGTGCCGTGCTTCAGCGTGATCTCATGAGAGTCCGGAATCCTGCGGACAGGATTCTGAAAAAGGAAAATTCCATGACATTGGTAAGTAATATAACATATTTGGGGGGAAGTACATACCACATTCATAGGAAAGACAATTTTTTAAAACTGCATCACTGATGTTTTAACACAAAGCTTTAAAAATCAGGCAATTAAAAATGTGAGGATAGCTTATTTCTGCACATCTAGACAGATTACAATTGGTCATTGTGAGCTGGGAATGAATTTATCTTCAATCTCTAATAAGATAAACCTAAAAATTTATCTAGAGTATGTAAATCCAGAAGGTCTTCTCAGTACCCCAGATATTTAAAGTCCTCTTTTCACTGGTACTCGGGCATATCTTAAAGTACTTTTGTACTCACTTTACAATAGAAAGCAAAATCTGTACAGGTTCTATATTACCTTTTAACCCATAAAACTTTAAAAACAAAAATAGTCTGCTGTTCAAATACGGTGTAAATAAGGAACTGAGCCACTGCTCATGATTCAATAAACATTTATTACAGGGAGATTGTACCAGATGCTAAATAGAATTAGACAGAGCCTCTACTCATTACCCCCTTCCCGAGAAGGACTCGGTCTGAGGGGAGATGTCAACAACTCTAACCCAGTATAACAGTGGCTGTGATGGACAGGGGTGTGGATAGAATAACTGAGAGAGAGAGAGAAGATGGATGGCAAAGAGCAAAAGAGTCATCTGAATAAAAAGTTTTGGTTAGTCAAGTCTCCATTATCCAAGAGCAGGGTAATCATATTAAAATTCTACAGCCATTACAAATTCAAGCTAATACTACTGTCTTGTAACCTCCTTAATTAAATACCTGCAATCTAACAGACTTTGGTCCCTATCCCCATTCTTTAGGACCTCTGATGAATCAAATCAATCACCAGTTCTTCCTAGTTTATTTTAAATCTTTCCCCTATTATGGGTCTTTCTCCTCAGCATGTAACAATTAAAGTGTTTCTTATATTAAGCGCACACACACCACAGTTACTGCGGTATCGCTGTTTTCCTTTGCAAGCAAGTGTCTTCGCCCTGGAGTTTCACTCAGGGTCTCTACTTTCTTTCACCCTTCCACCTCTGCACTTTGGCACCTGTCATTTAATTCCTAAGGCCAAGCACAGTTCTTGGCACTTACAAAGACTCACAGTAACCATTTCTCAAATGAATAAACAAGTCACTATAAATGCCCCTGGACACTTCAGAACTTAACCTGCACACCTGACCTTTCAACAGCATGAGATGACTAATAAACTACGCCCTCCATCTTGGGAGGAGACAGGGTTTTTAAATGCGGCTCTGCCTCTTGTGAATCCTGCCACAACCTCAGGAGAGGCCGGACTCTCAGTTTCCTGGTGTCCTCGTTTGCAAACTGAGGATAATGGTACCTACTCCTAACTGAGAGTTTGGCACGAAGTCGGTGCTCAATAAATGACAGCCACCGTTTATTCTAAAGCTCACCTCCTGCCTCTCTGGTCACATCCTCTTAGTCCACACCCAGGCTGCTCTTCCCCTTTACCTGGCTAACTCCCACTCATCTCCCAGACTCAGTGCAGATGAGGTCTGCTCCACTTCTCACCATTTCCAGCTCTGACAACCTCTCCATGTCTCTAACACAGAACTTACCACAACACGTTGCAATTTCTGACCCGTCTCTCTCCTCGCCACTCCCTCATCAAACCGCAGAACGGACAGTTCTCAAAGACTAGGTATCTGACTATCGTTGCTGGATCTCTAGTCCACAAACCTGTTGTGTGTGGCAGGCACAACCAAAGGTTTTCGGAATGAATGAATGGCCCAAGGTCTACTTTATATTGTAGGTCCCATCAGACTGTACTTTTTAATTTACCTTCACATATGAGTGTTTATGTCCATACAGAAGGGCAGGTGCTACCCATCAGGTGAGCCTGGTGAGTGAGAGTTGCGGGATAACCGAAGATTTCCAAAACATGAAAACCTCTGAAGACCAAATGGCCATACCGAGACTAAAAGCAGACTTAAAGTTGCAAGTGCAGGGCAGGAAAGGCAGTTTTGTTTCAGACTGTCTACATCGCGGAGGTCACCGAAGTCCACTGCCAGCCCAGGTGAGTGAAGAAGGCCATTTGGAGCTAAGAGACACTGAACAAAACACTTCCTGCACGGTAACCTGAAGGACCGCTGGAGATTCAAGGTTCATTTCCAGACCACGAGGTCAAGTATGGTTTACCGTGGTTTACTACTTCGAAGAACCAGTGTTCCCACACAAATTCCAAACTAACTTAAAAGGTGGACAAGGGAATTCTGGACTACCCCTCTATTAAATTATTTAAGTCACTACTCCATTTGCAACAGACAATATTTGTAAGCAGTAAAATCTCATGCATAAGTCCTAAGTATTCTTGCAAGGAACAGGAGAACAGTTCAAATGTTTCACTTAGAGAAGAATCTATTATAGCCTGTGTTTCATTTCATAATTAATTACTTTTTTATCAATCGGGAAACAGAAACAGTCACCAAAAGGAGTAATGAACATTATTTCACTGAGTTCAATGCAGAATGTGCCTATATATAGACAATTTCTGACATTTAAGGAAAAAACTTACAAGAACACAGAACTCAGTGTTTACATTAGCAGTAAAATAAATGTTTAAATAAATGTTGTTTACATTTAAAATCAAAGTTTCACTGGAAATCACGCAGGGCATACCTCACCAAAAGCACATACAACTGGCACAACTACACCCTCTGAAACAGCAGCCATCCGTCTCCTGGTGGCATATCGCTTGACGGCGACTGTTCTTTTTCCAGAACTTTCACTAATGACTCTTCGAAACATGGCTTGGGGCAAAATTTGCTCTAACAGTGACATATTTTCAAGGCTTTCCTGCCAGGGGACATCATAAACTACAAGACTTCGCTGAAGTCATTTATTACCAGAATTCATAAACAAGAGCTACAGGCACAATTGAAGAGGGGGAAAGATACCAGTTTTTGTTTGGTTTGGTTTTCAATGCCAAGCGGAGGAGGATTTCCCAGGCTCTCTGGTTTACTCCCAGGAATAGCAGTGACTGCAAACATATCTGCACACCATGAGCAATCCCATCGACATACATCCTTACAGTGTTTTCAAAGGACTTGCAAGTCAGAAATAACCTTTCCGGGGTAAAGTTGTCATTAGTTTAAAAAGCAATTTATTGCGCGAGGGGGAGAGGGAGGGAATGGAAACAACAGTGCTTGAACAACAATAAAAAAGTGGGGGGAAAAAAGCAATTTAATTTTGTATATATGGTGTGTATTTTTTACTTCATACCATATACAGTATGGTACTACAACCCATAATGAAAAGTCTACCTAGTAACACAGATCTGCCACGAAGTGGCTGGGAGTTAGAGGGAAGGGGCACCACCAGCCAGGAACTAGAGAACGAGAGCTGCTTTCTCCCAGAAACCGTCTTGGAAATGGTTTCCAACACAACCAGAAGCAGAGTCTGTTCTTGTGTGACTCTGGAGAGCCAATGAGGTTGACTTTACATTAACGCATGTGTTCATTCACTCACTAATCATACATTCACTTAACAAGCACTAAGTATTTAGTTTCATACCACATACCAGGAACTAGAGTTAAGTCAAAGATGAAATGACCACCAACAAAGGCTGTTCACAGAAAACTGTCAGGCCACTTATAGCAACGCGGACAGGGAGCCCAACAGGCCAACGGGAGTGTTTCGGATGCTGCGAGAGAAGAACACACAGTCCAGTGTTCACTTCCACTCTGCCTAGTGAAGCACGGCGTGATTACAAAAGGCTTCGTAAGAAACGTGTGAGGTGTCTTTGGAAAAATAAAGGTTCTCCAGGTGAATGTGGAAGACGTCTAGAAGAGAATAAGATGAATCTTGACACTTTCTGAACTGCAAATGTTTTTGCGTGGCTACAGTTTAAATTCCCGGGCAGGAAAAAGGGAAAGGGTGTATGTGTTGGGTGTATATGTATGTGTACAATGTATATATGTATAATATTAACATGTATACGTATATTATTTATTTGCATGTGGGGCAAAAGTAGGTTTACAGCTGTTCATATGAAAAATAATCCAGTAATTAATAAACATTATAAGAATAAACTGTTTTGTGTACTCACAACTGTAAACTTACGTATGCCCCACCCTGTGTGTATATATAGATACAGATCCAGAGAGTGTGTTAGAAGCCAGATTGTATACAACACCAAGAATCTAAAATTTACGTTGTGAGCCATGTAATCTGATAAGATGTGAGTTTTCAAAAAATCGGCATGGCACTCACGCATCAAAGACACAATCAACACAGTGAAAAGGTGACCTACAGAACAGGAGAATATTTCCAAATCATGCATCTGATAACATCTAGAACTCCTACAACTCAACAGCAAAAAAACTAAACAACCCAATTCAAAAACTGAGAAAGGACTTGACTAGATATTTCTCCAAAGATATACAGATGGCCAAGAAGTATATGAAAAGGCAATCAACATCACTAATCATTACGAAAGTAAATGCAAATATAAACCACAATGAGATACCACTTCACATGCAATAAGGATGGCTATTATTTTTTAAAAGAAAGAAGTGTTGGCAACGATGTACAGACAATGGAATCCTTATGCACTGCTGGAAGGAAACGGTACAGCTGCTATGGAAAACAGTATGGTGGTTCCTAAAAAAATTAAAAATAGAATCGCTATATGATCCAGCAATTCCACTTCTGAATATACAAGGTCTGTCTGGAAAAACTGCAGCCATTGTCAATATAACAAGACAGTTTGCACAGCATCAATGTAACCTGGCAGCAAGGAGTGGACTGGAATGCGCATGTGTGAACAATGGTGACTTCACTGTACTAGTCAGTGGGGGTGGTAGACACAATTGAGTGAGTGTGTGTACTGTGTGGCTGTCACAGTCAAAATGACTGAGCGAGTACAGCAACAAATCTGCATTAAATTATGTGTTAAGCTTGAACATTCCACTGCAGAAATTATTTGGATGGTTCAGAAGGCTGCAGGTATGGACAACTGGCGATTGGCAACTTTATCACAATGAACCCGCTCATGCATCACATCTTGTGCAGTTTTTTGGCAAAACATCAAATCACCCAAGTGACTCAGCCCCACTATAACCCAGATTAGGTACCCTGTGACTTCTGACTTTTCCCAAAATGAAAATCACCTTTGAAAGGGAAGAGATTTCAGACCATCGATAAGATTCAGGAAAATATGATAGGGCAGCTGATGGCGATAGGGAGAACTGTGTGAGGTCCCAAGGTGACTACTTTGAAGGGGACTGAAGTGCCATTGTCCTGTGTACAATGTTTCTTGTATCTTGTATCTTCTTCGATAAATGTCTCTATTTTTCATGTTACATGAGTGGATATCTCCTGGACAGACCCTGTATACCCAAAAGAATCGAAACCAGGATCTTGGAGAAATGTTTGTATACCCACCACATTCAGAGCAGCATTAGTCACGACAAAGGATGGAAGCAACTCAAGAGTCCATCAATGGATAAATGGATAAACCAAAAGTGCAAGGGAATATTATTCAGTCTTAAAAAGGAAGGACACTCTGATACATGCTCCGACACAGATGAACCTGGAGGATATTATGGTAAGTGAAATCAGCCAGTCACAGAAGGGCAAATACTGTATGATTCCACTTATAGGAGGTATTTATAGTAGTCAAATTCATGGAGACAAAAAGTATAATAGTGGTTGCCAGGGCTAGGGAAAGAAGGAAATTGGAGGATATCGTTGAACTCATACAGTTTCTGTTTCACACAGCAAAAAAGTTCCAGAGATCGGTTGCACAGCAATGTAACTGTACATTTACAATGGTTAAGATTGTAAATTTTATGCTATGCATATTTTACCAAAACTAAAAAATTATGGTCTGATAAACTTTAGGTAAGCTCAACATAAACCATTTATCAAATGTTTAACATCTTTCTCCAAAAATGTAAAGTTCCATGTCTAAACTATTGCAGAAAGAAAAGAGAATTTCCTAGCTAATTCTCACAGCCAGTTCCAATCCTTTAATCAATAGCTCTTCCCAAACCACCTCTGAATAACCTTCAAACCCTTTAATGCTGTAGAGCAAGCTGCAACCCTGGAGAACATTAATCAGTAACACAACTTAAGAGTACATTGTTAACTAACTTTTCAAACTTGTATGAGGGCTGAGAAACTCAAGACAGCTGTCAGTCTGTTCCATGTATCCATGCCTCTGTTTCTATTTTGTCCATTAGTTTTATTTTGTTCACTATATTCCATACATAAGTGAGACCATTCGGTTTTTTTTCTCTGACTGGCTTATTTCACTTAGCATAATAAGCTTTAGGTCTATCCATGCTGTCACAAATGGTAATATTTCCTTCTTTTTTATAGCCAAGTAGTATTTCACTGTGTAAATATACCACAGCTGTTTTATCCATTCACCTGCTGAAGGGCACTTGGGCTGTTTCCAGATCTTGGCTACTGTAACTAATGCTGCAATGAACACAGAGGTGCATGTATTCTTCAGGTACCCTGTTTATACCTACTAAACTGAACAACTGATGTGCCTTTCCTGTCTTCTGTCTTCTTTAACATTTCAAGGAGTACAAAAATTAATTACATCACCATTCTTAGGAATACTTTCTAGTTGGAAAGGCAGAAGAAAATAAAACCAGTCAGCCACGCAACCCTAAGTAAAATTTTAACATATTAAACTAAGATTGAGAAATAGGAAAAAATTTTAATTACACTTAATTCAGTTATTTTTTTAAAAAAGGTTTCAGATAAAATTAAACATGAGTGAAACAGAGCCAAGAAGTGAGGGATATATTGGAAGACACAAAAAACTGTAAAGAAAGGAAAAACTAAAAGCAAAAGATCAAAAAAGAGGAGATTCCACATAGATAGGTAACACCTGAAAGACTTTGGAAGAGCCAGTTACAATACTATTAATAGAATTATGAAGTGTGAATAATTCAAACCTCTAAACCTAAGATCAAAAATATAAACTGTGGAGGGGGGAAAACTCAGTGTTGTGAGCAGAGAAGGAGGGGAAAAAAAGAGAGGAGAGATTTCATTACTTTATAGAAAGTACTTGGTTGGCCAAAGCGTTCATTTGGTTTTTCTCCATAAGATGACTCTAGTAGTGCTTAGTTGTCTTTAATTTCATTAGAAACAATTTTGTAAGATTGTATTGTGACAGCTTTCATATCAGCACAAATTTTTTAAAAAATCAAAACTGGTGAATGTGTAGCCATTTTAATACTGAAGATGGAAGAAAACAAGCAAAATTTTTGTCATATTATGCTTTATTATTTTAAAAAAGGTAAAAATGTAACAGAGATACACACCAAAAAATGACTTGTGCAGTGTATGGAGAAGATACTGTGACTGACCTACCATGTCAAAGTGGTTTGGAAAGTTTTGTGCTGGAGATTTCTCCCTGAACAGTGCTCCACAGTCAGGTAGGCCAATTGAAGTTGATAGGAATCAAATTGAGATGTTAATTGAGAACAATCAATGTTTTACACGTGGGAGATAGCTCAAAATATCCAAATCAAGCACTGAAAATCATTTACATCAGCTTGGTTAACGTAATCACTTTGATGTTTGGGTTCCACATAAGTTAAGCCAAGAAAAAAACAAAAACCCTTCTTGACCTATCTCCACATGCGATTCTCCACTGAAAGGTAACAAAGATGTTCTGTTTTTAAAATGATGCTGTGTATATGGTGGGATTGGAAGGGGTCCTCTCTTATGAGCTCCTTATAGAAAACCAAGTGATTAATTCCAACAAGTACAGCTGTCAATTAGACCAACTGAAAGCAACGTTCCCAAAAAGCATCCAGAATTAGTCAACAGACAACACAATCTCCCATCAGGATCACGCAAGACCTCATGTTTCTGTGATGACGAGGCACACAGTTTGGCTGGGAAGTTCTGACTGACCCGCGTATTCACCAGACATGACACCTGTGGATTTCCATTTATTTCGGTCTTTATAAAATTCTCTTAAAGGAAAAAAAATGTCAGTTCTCTGGAAGACTGCAAAAGGCACCCAGAACAGTTCTTTTCTCGAGAAGATAAAAAGTTCTGGGAAGATGGAATTATGAAGTAAGTTGCCTCAAAGATGGCAGAAGGTAGTGGGAGAAAAATGGTGAATACATTGTACAATTAAAGTTATTAGTGAAAATGAAAAATGTGTATTTTAAAACCAAACTAACTTTTGGACCAGCCCAATACGAATGATGGGAAGGGTGGGGAAAAAAGAGTAGAGATATTTCATTACTTTATAGAAAGTATTGGTTTGGCCCAAGAGTTCATTTGGCTTTTTCCCATAAGATGGCTCTAGTAGTGCTTAGGTGTCTTTAACTTCATTCAAAACAATTTCGTTAGATTGTACTGTGACAGCTGTCATATCAGTGTGCATTCAAAAAAAAAAAACCATACTAATACTAATGATAGTAAATAATAATAACAGTAAATATCCCCAGATAAAGGATATACTAGTGATAGTAAATATCCTTGGGTAAAGGAAAAAGGTTTTGAGAAAGAAGTGAATGTACCAAGGGATTTTTTTTTTTTTGAGAGATGGACAAGGTTTCTATGAATCCAGGAGATGAAGCACGTGGCTATAAGAACTAATAAAGAATAGAAGGAAGAACATAACATTTTCTCATAATTACAGAAAAGTACTCAATTGAAAAGGTGACCCAAATTTTCATACAAGAGAGGGCATTAGAAAAGATTTCATTAAAATACCTCAAAATATGAAAAAAACTAAAATAAATTAAAAAATTTTAAATACCTCAGACTAAATTTTACATTTGTTAGTACAAGTTTATTTAAACTTCAATAAAATTTAGGTCATAACCGCATCAAATCTCAGAATACGCTAAATCTTAGAATCCACAAAGAATGAATCAGGTATTATATTATGGGAAGTATGGGGTAATTCCTCCAACTAAACCTTGTAACAGCATAATATGGCATCACAGACTTTATAGACTAATTTTAGCAGGATTATTAAGAGGGATGTTTTGCCAAAAATATTCAAGGTCTTCATCAATTTTCTCAAAGGCTCTGAATCCTATGCTATTCAAATCATTTATCATCCTTGCCAATTTTCTCTTTTTCAATTAAGAACTAACTCCAGTGAAAGACAAATACCATATGATCGTACGTATATGTGGAGTCTAATGAGCAAAACAGAGTCAGAGTGTAGAAGCATGGAGCAGACTGACAGCTGTCAGAGCGGAAGCGGGAGGTGGAGACCGGCTGAAAGAAGGTGAAGGGGGCACCAAAGAACATAAAATGCACGACCCGCGGACCTGGACAACGGCGTGGGGATTGCCTGGGGGGCGGGGGCGGGTGCTAGGTGGAGGGGGGCAAAGGGGAAAAATTGGAACAACTGTAATAGCAAAAACAATGCAATATAATTAAAAAAATAAAGAACTCACTAACTCGAAATTAGATCCTCATTCGGCAATGGCTTTGGGTGGAGTTATGGCTTTGGGTGGAGTGAAAGACATCCTTAACATCACTTCCATAGATGTGATGAAAGTTTACATCTGCTGGATTTGCAATTCGCTACATATGTATGTGTATCTCCAGATCTACATTTAGATAGATCTATATAGAGATATCATATTGACAGTTTACTTATAATTGAGGAAACTGCAATCCGACAGTAAGATAAAACATACCCTCCTGCCTTCCTCGCTGCACTTAAATCACGCGTTGTATTATTGTCTGCATAAACTAGTCCAGCTTCCCCACTACACACTAATTACTGTAAACAAAGAAAACAGTCCAAACTAGCAGCTTCATCCACATTGCAGTTACACAAAATGTTGAACAAAATAAAGGCCAATGCTCAGCTGCAGAAAGGACCCACACTGGAGACTGTTCCTGGCAGCCACCTGAGAGGACACAAAAGCCCCGTGGCAACAGGAGCTATAAAGCTGACAGCCTTTTTGACAAGGAAACTGGGGTAAATACTGAATCCTGAGTTTCTAAAGGATAACTGTGACTAGATCAGAGGCTAACCTGATTCAGTAAAAGGTTCAGGGGGGTGAGTAACAAGGACCACAGCCAAGGATGGCTATTCATTCAACAAATATTTCTTAAGCCTTTCCTACATGCCAGGCGCCTGTCAAGCCACCAGGGATACAGTGATGAAAGAGACAATGTAACCACCCTCACGGAACTTGCATTACTGTGAGAACAAAGACAGCAAACCAATAAACACAATGTCAGATAAAGACGTGACGGGCAGAACAGTGGTGTGGAGCGGGGGGTGCTTCTAGAAGGTGGTCGGAGAGGTGACACTGGCACAAAGACCCAAATAAAGCGAGGAAGCCGTGTGAACTCTGAGTGTCATTCCACAGAGGAATGAGCAAACAGAAAGGCTCTCGGAGGGCACGGGCGAGGCCGTGAAAACGGGAAGGCCAATGTGTGCAGACGAGAGGGAGCGAGACACGGGGTGGAAGGGGGTGAAGTCGGGGAGCTCTGAAGGGGCCAAGTCATGTAGGGCTTTAGAGATCAAGGCAAGAAACTCTGACTGCTTCATGACGTGATTGGAAGAAATTGGAGGGTTTACAGACAGGAAAACAACAAGGGAAGCAGGGAAGTAACAAGATCCGATATGTTATTAAAAGATTGGATTACTCTGGTGATCAGAGAAATAAACTTCTTCTCCTTACAGGCTTAAACCTTAAATTATACAGAGGATACCCTTGATATTCCTGCCATTTAGTCTTACCCTACGCAGGAAGCTGTTACTGCTCTAAAAAGCATTAAGATTTTTCTAAAACTATAAATATATTTGTTATGATATTGTCAGATCATCAAGCATATAATTTTTTCTGCATTATTCTTTTTTTAAAAGTAATTATTCTAGAATTAATTTTAACCTAAACCTCACTTGTTCCAATTTGTAGAAGATACTGTTTTCAGGTTTTTTTCCCTTCCACTAAAGACAGGAGACAGTTGAAAAAAATGGATGCTTGCCAAAGCCAAAATGCCTCTATTGCCCCCTAGTGTCCATCGTAAAGCATGAAGCCCTTCACACATCAGGGATTTGGAAATGGTAAGGATACCTTCACTAGATTTTGGAATAGAGCTTCTAGCATCCTCTGCTGACAGAATCTTGCAGTTGTAATTAAGTTCTCTTTTAAAGCACATCAATTCTCTCTAAAGTTAAAATCATTAAGCTTCCTCGAAATGTTTTTTAAATTTCTTTTTCTTTCCAGTAAGCTGCAATTAAATTAAAATTGGTCATTAGTCAAATATTGGTAATGAATTATAATGCAAACTATGATAAAACCCAGCAATTCTGAGCGTTCGGTATGTGTCTACCCCTATGTTTAGCGTATACACAAATCATCTCAAGCTCATGTCAAATTCTGAGATCGAGGAGGAGAGTTTTTTCCACTTTTAATTCTTAAGCCTTTCCCTACACAGGAGGAGCAGAGACTGACTGATACAGGTGGTTGGCCATGACCAAAGCCAAGGGGATAAGACACCTCGGAGCAGAAGTCACAGCAACGCAGCGGTGGCCCAAACTGAGACTCTCCAGCACAGAACACGCCAGCCAGAGTGTCAGAGAGGGTTCATGGAAAACAGGTGCTCACAACCAAAAAGTCACATCTGGCCTTTAGTTACAGTCATGAAAACGCAAGTCTCCATGTTCTGTAATAATGGGAAACAGGATAGCAAGGATAATGGAAATCCTCGATAATCCCAAAGTCTCCACTTAATTATAAATTACAACCTTCTTTACCTTTTAAAAAAAATCAGAATCATGCAGATGTAATAGATATGACTTAGATTTGATTTTTCACCTCTTTTCTCTGAACCTAACCCATTTGAATTTTCATTCACTTATTAAATTCAAAGAAAAATAATAATAAACCTTCTAACACTAAATACTTCTAATTATTTAACAGCTGGTGTAATTTGACAAAGTTTAATAATGGTTTGCATTCCATTTGCATTTACATTATCTTTGAAAGAACAATTTTATTACCTGTATATAAGTGGCATAAAGTAAGAATGAGAGAAAAGCAAGCTTGTTGTCAACAGAAATCATGACATACGACATTAATATTTCCAATCCAGGGACTTCAGCAGTAACACTAGAGCTACTACTAAGCAGCAACTGAAGTAAAATGCATATAAAAAATAATAATCATAAGCAGGCAGTATAGTTCTTACTGTACCTAAAGAACTATTTGGGTGATGGAAATGTCCTATATCTTGTATATAAAACTGTCAAAACTCATCAAACTGAACCTGTAAAGATCTGTGAATATTATTATATATAAATTATACCTCAGTAAAAGCCATCATATTTTAAAAAATTTTTGTGAGACTGTTTTAAGAAGAGAAAACTGTAACTATTTTGGCCTCATTTGACAGGGAGGTTCATAAGCGGTTATAGTTTATACAATTAAATTAACTAATCAATATTATTGGACTGTGGGGAAGCTCTTATCGTCATTTAACTATTATCTAAACTGTAAGCTCAGGCCAAGGCACATGTAATGGTGCTTACAGAAACAGGTGTCTAATTTCCACATTTCCACGCTCACGCTTCCTCTGTTCACTCTTCCATCCCTGCTTCCATTTTCCATTCAAAACTAGGAACTGACACGTCACAAAGGGAAAGCACTCGCCAAGGTCATAAAATAAACTTCTCAATTATAAGAGCCAAGTACGCTCAACTCTGCTTGACAGATACTTACTCTGTATGTACTACAGAAAAGACACTACCCTAGAGGTCGCGAGAGTTTTTAAAAATTACGTACCGTTTATGTTCAAGTCCTAATACTTGAAGTCATCACATCTAACAGCAATGGGGGGCGCAGAGGAGTGACGACAAGCGCACAGATAACCCTTTAACAAGGAAAGCAGCACGGTTTTGCTGTGGGGGGCGGAACCAGGCCTGAGAAGGAACCCAGGCAGCTGGTGTGCAGACAAGGTGCTTGGAGCAAATCACACTTGAAAAGGTCCCTAAAGGCTGAACGGGACTTTGAACAAGCAGAAACTGGAGGAATGCGCAGGAAGCATTAAAGTTTTGATCAGTATCTATTCAAAATTAGCAAACTCCTTTCTCAGAGAATATTAATGGGCAAATAGGAATTGGTGAGGTATCATACATTTATGAACCAGACCTTCGATACGTTGACTATCCTACGATGATGAAATATTAGACACATCCTTGGAAAACATGTTCTGGATTACTGATAGGGGCGGTGCTAAACAGGGACATGTCATATGTAAATTGTGGAAAATAATAAAAGAGAGCAGGGAGCAAGTAAAAACACTTTCAGAAAATAATATCAAAAAGACAGAAAACTGTACATGAACAACAATTAAAATAAAATTAAAAAATATACATTTTAACAACAAAAAAGAAAATAATATCATCAACTCAACTGAGGAAAATTGCTTATTTTGTTTACAAGTATAACTCACTTCACTGACGGGGCCCATTCCCCTAAAGCGAAGCAGTTTAAAATGCACTTCCTCTGTTAGATCTCTTACTGGGAAGCCTTTTGTAAAGTTTATGAAGTCATTTTTTATACCTCTATTTCCCTATGAATATTTCAGTGATTCTCTGTATAAATGAACTTGCCAGATACATAGTTGAACTTGACTAAAATCTCATCCAAGACTAGTTTTATGGAATCTTCACTTAACAAAATGAACCAAAAAGATTACAACTCATTTCTGAAGAAATAAAAACAACAGAAAAGCTACTAAACAGCAGGACATAAAAGACACACAGGAATTCAAATGAAATTCATGCATGCTAATATAGTAACCAAATCCTAAGAGTTTAAAGATTGCATTAATATCCATAAACTTTGTCTTTTATTATTCCTTTGGAAAAAGGCAAATACACACACACACACACACACACACACACACACACACGTCATGCAGTGTCAAAGGACTATACGCAATGGCTAAAATGACCTCTAAAAAAAGGCAAATAAATAACTTGTCATGACTACAACTGCAAGTACTAAACACTGAGTACAAATTTTTGCTCACTACACAGTTGCTAGTTGGCTCCCAGCATTATCCATCCTTTGTAATGGAAGCACTGAATTCTAGCAGAATCCCAGCTTCCTAAAGTAAATACTGTATTTCTCACGTGAAAGAAAGATACAAAGTTCAAAACAAGTAGCCTTCTTTATCCCTCCGCCATCCTGCTGACAACGGTGCAATATCAATGGCTGTCGCTTGAGCATCCATCTTAACCCCTGCATAGTGAGGATGGCCAAACAAAAAACGATCAAAAAACCAGAAGCAGCCTAAAGCTGTGATATCCTGGGCCTGCAGACTTAATTCTGATCCACTTAACTTGATTTCATTTATGTGACCAAAAAAATGAAAAAAGGCTTCTACTTTGTTTAAGCCATTGTTGTTTCCCATTTTGTCAGCAGCCGCCAAACCAGCAGTGCTCCACCCAATGCGGAAAGCTTGGCCACTGGGAGAACCGCCCCCCACCCCCCCCACCGGCTCCGGCCTGGAGGAAGCAGGGCACAGTGACCAGCACAGAGCAGGGTTTGCCATTTAGTATCCAGATAAGGGAGCAAACAAGCAAATCGAGTAAGCTCTTTAAGCTCCATGGGACAAAAGATGAAGAAATTAACTGCTTAGTTAGTGGTACTTTTTTACATTTTTGTGCCGAAAGGTTTATAGTTTTATTTCCACTCAGACACATTTCTCACTTGCTTACTCCTAATCTGCAGTTGCTGTTGCTCCTATTCTGAAACAGGTATCTTTTTTTCATTTTCAATTTTTTAAACTGGATACTATTAAATTAATCTGTCATAAAAGTTCTGAGAAGTTCCTTCTGGTTTTAGGTAGAGTCATATTAAATACAACAATATCTAACTTCTTTCCTAATGTGTAGTCTTGATTACTCCACTTTGATTTGTTTAACTGGCAAAAGTGTCTACAACAATAATGTGACAATTACCATCTTTATCGCATTCCTTATTATTTTTAAGGTTTTATCTGCTTTTAGAGAGAGAGAGGGAGTGAGGGACAAGGAGAGAGAAATGTCAATGCGGGAGACGACAGCGGTTGGGTGTCTCTTGCAGGCGCCCTGCCTGGGGGTGCAATCCACAACCCAGTCATGTGTCCCAACCAGGAATCAAACCTCGACCCTTCCCTTTGCAGGACAGCACCCAACCAACAGCCACACCAGCCAGGGATGGATCCCTGATCTTAAAGAGAACACCTCTCCTGTTCCTTACTTACAACACTGACTCCTGGTATGAAGCATGAATAAATTATTTAATATGGTATAAAAGTTTCCTTTTAGTTCCATTTTAAATGTTTTCATTAGCAATCACTCCAAAAATTTTTAATCCACATTTTGCTACATATTAAAACAGATGACGATGGAGTAATGATACATAGCAGGCACCCTTTGAAGGGTTCTATATACATTCATTCACTTATTTCATGAACCACACAACTGCAGCTGATTGGCCCCATTCTACAAAGGAGAGAGAAAACAGAGAGGTAATGCAACTTGCCCAAAGGCACAGGGCTGAAAGTGAAAGAGCTCTGTCTGGCTCCAAAACCCACCTCTTAACCACTACTCTGCATTCCCTGCTCCCCCCCCCGCCCCCCCATCTCTATATTTTCCTTCTTCGTGCTGCCTGGGTTACTATGACAGTACCCAACCAACTGTGGAAGCTGGGAGACGCCCTAAGTGGCCACCGCTGTTGAAGTGACATGGATTCACTAAGGGACTAGTAGTAATGGAGATGGAGAAAAACAGAGAGTAGCTGGTAGAAAACTTTGAGACAGAGCCAATGAGACCAGTTAGCGAGTTAGAGCCAGGATGTGCAAAGGGCGAAAAGAGAGGGACTAATGAGGGGACTAGGTTTTGTGGCCCACCCACAGCAAATATTTAGAACTCTGCTTCCCAAGTAGCACACTAACTGTATGTTCCCTGGTTTCCTATTTTCCGTCATTCTTCCTAATGTTTGCTTTCTTATAGCATTTCATTTTATTAAATCCCTTTTGGAACATAGGAAGATATAAACTTATTCACTAGTACAAATACTTAACACTTATTTTCTATAAGTGTCAATTTTATTGTTTGGGTTTTTTTTTTCTACCTGTTCCAGATTTTTAATTTAACATCTGAGTTGCCTTACGATGAAGGACAAAAATCCTTCGTTGCTGTAAGCCCATTATTTGTCTGTAATTACAGGCTCAGCTTATGATCAATGTGGAAACTGGAAAACAGTAAAAAGTATAAGGCAGGAAAAAAGCCGTATCCTCATTCCTACAATCCAGAAGCACGCAAGGGGAATGTTCTTCCACGCATTTGTATCGTTCCTGTCCACACAGGTTTACCTCCCTTCCTAGTGCTACTGAAAACTCCTGTTAAGCTTAATGACTGCAAAATGTTTTCTGACTATATAATTCACCTATCCTTCCCCTGTTATTAGATATTTACTCACAGTATTTCTAATTATTTCACAATTTGCATACACCATCTATTTTCAAACATTTTTGGATATGAAAGCTTTATGTCAAAAGAAAGCTCTGAGCAAGCCTAACCATTTTTTTTTTTTGACCATAACGTTTGTTTACATTTTGCCTTTAAAAGCCAGAACAAACCCTGGCCAGTGCGGCAGAGTTGGCTGGAGCGCTGTCCCGTAAACCGAAGGGTCACAGGTTCGATTCCCAGTCAGAGCACATGCCCAGGCTGTGGGTTCAGTCCTGGTTGGGGCACATGCAAGAGGCAACCAATCAATGTTTCTCTCTCACATTGATGTTTCTCTCCCTCTCTCCCTCCCTCCCTTCTCCTCTCTCTAAAGTCAATAAGCACGTCCTTGGCTGATATTAAAAGCTTTCTGGAAAGTCATCTTACCAGAAATACATGAGTGCACTTAACACACGGAAGTCAGTGTCTCGGCACCACCAGTGAAGTGGACATGCTCCCCTCAGCTCCCTCGTGAAAACACACAGGAGGGACCCCACTCCGCACCTATCACCCCCAGAGCACGTTCCACAGGTCACATTCCAAAACCATCATTATGAGGACTGCTGCAGTAAGTAGGACTTTGTGCATAAAGCTCTTTCCCAAATTTCCTCAGGACAGAATCCCAGAAGTGATATCACTGAGTTTAAAGGAGATGAACATTTTTTTAAGGCTCTTGATACTCAGTTACATAGTTTCAATAATAAAAACAACTGTGAGAGGAACTGGCTCAATTCTTAGAATATCCACCTGTTCATAGCCCTTCAAAGGCCATGATGGTGATGATTAATAGACATAATTCAAGAGAGGCCTAAAATACGTAAAAATGAGCACACTCCAAAAGGCCAGGAGCTTGTCGCCTCTCCACACCATCCTCAGAAGCAACTGAACACCAACACTTCTAGAGAAATCGATTTTCATACATTATCGGAGAAATATTTCCCATAAAATAATAAAATAAAATTACTCCTAAGTTATTTGGGAGAAAGAATATTCTTATATACATTTTTCTATGTCACCTTCAAAGTGGCTTTGCCATCAGAGAGAGACGAGGTGGCAATTCCACAGCCTTCTTCTGAAGAAGCCGCACCATGGCAGCAACATCTCACGTCCTTCAGCGCGTGACACAGATCATACCTTGTGGGGGCATGCTAGTGCAGCTGACCGACGGCCCCTGCATTAGCTGTGCCCGTCTGGGTCGGCAGCCCCGCGCCTTCCGCAGGTGTCCAGGCAGGGCCCACCCCCGATTGCCTATCCTGCAGGTTTTGGAGCCTGAGCACACTTGGTTTTTCAGTGACCCAAGATGATTCCTACAGTCAGACTCAGAACCACTGGGTTTTTAAAAGCTATTTTAAAAAAAAATATTTTCCCATTAATTTCAATAATACTTGCTGAAATATTTAGCCTCTCAAGTATGTGAACTTGGCTGCTCTCCAATTCAGCAGAATGTCTCCGGGCTTTGCAAGTTTCTGAGCAACAAAGTAATCAGATTGTACACAGGAGTCCCCAGATGGAGTCCTGCCTGCTGTGGAGGGCTACTTTCACTCACTAGGTAATGAGTACTATGTATCATTTGCAGTGTGGCCCATGTTACAAACAGTTTAATCTCGAAGCAGTGAGGAAAAAGGGATTGAAAGGAGAGATCCTGGAGGCAAAGAGACAAGCGGTAGAAAATAAAAGTTTGATCTTAGCTGTTGAATTGAGAATACTGTTGGAGCTTAAATATGGACACATTTCATGGGTGGTTAGAAAGCTGGACCTGAAGTTCAAAAGGGATGCTCTGAGTGAATAGGAGTCATGAAGACAAGAAGATGTGAGGAACTCATCTCCGGCCAAATGTGAAATGATAAAGTAAGCAAGGATATGTCCTTGGGGAATGCTTACAGTTGGGGAAGCATGACAGAATATGAAGCAGTAAAAGTGACTCTAGCAGAAGCATAAGCACCACCAGAACAGGGATTTGTCTGCTTCATTCATTGCTATGTCTCCAACACCCGGAAAGTACCTGACATCAAAAGGTTACAGATTCAATTCCCAGTCAGGGCACACACCTATGTTGGGGGTTTGAGGCCCTGGTCAGGGCTCATGAGGAAGGCAACCAATCGACGTTTCTCTCTCACACTGATGTTTCTCCCCGCCCCTGCTGTTTTTCCCCCCGTCTCTAAAACAATCAATAAAACATATCCTTGGGTGAGGATTGAATAAATGAATGAATGAATGAATGAATAAAACTGAGGCTGTTATTGGAACACATCACCAACAGCCTTGGTTTGACCTGTATATTATTTTATCAGCATTTTCTTTTTTACTATGTTTAGAATAACAAGACATCATAAAAAAGCAATGATTTATTTCCAAAAAGAATCAATGCATATAATCCTTCAAAAAAAAAAAGCAAGCTGTTACTCAATCCCTGATAGACATTCATTCATTCCAGCCATGACAAGTGGGTTTCTGAGCCCTGCACCCAGGATGGTTCGCTTCTCTGCATCACTGCACTTTAGGTTTACTGCACATCAGTCCATGTCAAAGGTCTGCCTTTTTGTCTATCAACTTTCTACTCCAAACAACCTGAACTTTCCCATCATCTTGACTCTGTGCTTACACACTGTGCCTTTGTTCCTGCCATTCATTCTTCACAGACAGGATGTGGCCTTCCTGCACCACCTGCACCAAAATGTAATCCTCTACAAGGCTCATTCAAATTCCACCCCCGCCAGAAAGTACGTCTTCTGTGTACTGCTCTCTGACTGTGATCTCAGCAGCCTCATCGTCCCACTTGCTCCTAGTGAGAAAACTCAGCCACACACTAATCATGTGACATTTCACCACCGTATCATGCACTTGCATGGATTTAGGCCTTCACTTTAGCAAATGTTCTCCCGCTCACAACACCTTTGTTTCTTCTGTTCTCTGCTCTCCAGCCCCTTGTTAGCCTTGCAAACCTGAAGTAGTCCGCTCAGGCTAGCATAACAAAATGCCCAGGCTGGTGGCTCAAACATTGGAAATTTATTCCTCACAGTTCTGGAGGCTGGAAGTCCATGATCAAGGCATCAATGAATTTGATTTGAGATGAGGACTTTCTTCTTGTTTTGCAGACAGCAGTTCTCTGGTGCCTCGCTCCTTATAAAGACACTAATCCTATCGTATCAGGACCCACCCTTATTACCTAATTTAACCTTCATTACTTCCAAAGAGGCTCATCTCCACATATAACCACAGTGGGGACTGGGGGGTGGGAGGTGTTAAGGGCTTCAACGTATGAATTTTGGAAGCACACAAACATTAAATAGATAGCATTCTCACATTTAATACATCAACCTAAATATTACCTAATCTGTGAACTACCCAAAGTTAAGTACTTAGCATGTTGTGGGAAAGAAGTACATAATAAATTTGTGTGACCCAGGTGTATGCTTCTTGTTGTTTCTGATTACCCACATGCACTTGAAAAGAAAATGACAGATAAAGGTTCTGTATATGTTCAACAGATAAAACATATACATTTGTATTGTTCAAATCTTTACTCTTACTGATTGTGATCTTAACAATTTCTGAATCTCCCTTTATGACTGTAGATTCTCCATTTCTCCGTGCAATCCTACAATTTTTGCTTTGAGTACATTGTGTTAAATGCACAGAGGTTAAGGACTGCCAAAGTTTCCCGGAGAACACCCTATTCCTTCTACCATCAGGTAATGACACTCATTTTGCTAATTTGGATTATGAACTTAAAGCTTATTTTGTCTTAAATTAATTCTATAATACTAATCAGTTGTCTTTGGATTACTATTTTCCTGATATATTCTCTTCTATTCCTTTTTCGTTCAACATTTCTGTGTCAATACATTTTAGGTGTATCACTCACAAACAGAGTGCATGGGAATGTCTCCATCCAGTCTGAGAATTGGTCTCTTTTCAGTGGCAAGTCCATACGCATCTATTGTGAACAGTGATGTGTTTGTATTCCTGCCTGCCACCTGATTTTGTGATCGCTGTTTACCAGGACTTCCTGCTACCTCTTTTGTCTCCTTTCCTGCCATGTATTGGAACATTTGCGTTTCATTCACTGACACGTGGATAGCATTGCAGTGAAAGTCGTGCGGACAATAAGAGGATGCATTTTCCACAGGAATTTTAAAAACAATAACAAAACGAACTAAAGATGAGTCTGCTTTATACAACCACCATTGGCTGACAGTTCTAAAAATCTCAGTCTAGAAATTTATTTTTTGTTATGTTTGCTATTAGTGCAGAGTTTTAATAATATGTGTAAACTTCGAGTTAGCATATTTTTACCTTTTAATACTGCATTCAACACGAAATTAATTTGAAGATTCCCAGTTACGCAGTCGGCACCACGTACGTGCACCATACATGTGCTCAGCTACATGCGTTTTAGGATGTTTGTCTTTTGTGGGGTTTTTTTGGGGGTGGGGGTTAGGATGTTTTTAATGGTTCGAAATCCTTCAAGCTCATTTCAAGGCTAATTCCGCACCTCCAACCCCTGTTGTGCCGCACATTTGTGCACTTCAACAGCAGGTTCAGATTCAAAACACTGACTATGGAGACACAGACAAAATCTGAGTCTCTTCCGCTCCGTGACTCTTTGACTGCCGGGGTGAGAAACAAAAGACGGCAGAATTCAAACGGGCAACATGTGAACTCCTCAGCAGACTGCACCAAAAACATTCCAAAGCAACGACTCACTTAATAACAATATTTGCCACTATTCAGACATTGTCTCTGACTTTCAGAGATGAAAACTTTAGTAGTTTTTACCAAATATATTAGAAGATGAGGAATTTTCTATAAAACAGATTTTAGTAAAATCATTTCAAAAACAGAGATTTTTTTTTAAAGCCAGTAGAATTGATTTTAAAAAGAAAAAAGATTCGGTCAACACAGCAGTTTTGGAAATTTATTATAAAACATGATTTTTAATGAAAATGCCAAATTTATTCTTATATGCTTCTTTTCCTAATATCATATGCACCCACATACACGTGTATGCATGTTTGTACGTATGTATGTGTGTATCATTTCATGCAAAAAACTTTTTTCAAAATTAAAATTAAAAGCTTTCTTCGGTCCGCTGTGGCAAACACAGACGGGCAAATCCACTGCACCGGGTGAGTGTGGGTGTGCGGAGAATGCCCCGTCTGTGAAGTCGCTGACAGATTTGCAAAGCTGTCAATTTCTCCTGACCATTATTTGTGTCATTTCTGAATTACTACCAAAAATAACTTGTCACACAGAGGAAAGTGGTATTAAAAAATGATCCACCCCAGGTATCAAATACACAAAGTATACCAATGGTTTCCTTTGTGTTTTCTCCTTTTACTATTTTTGAGGTTGTACGATTTATTTCTATTCTTTGAGCAATTACTCTTAACGCTGTGAATTACATGCTCAACTTAAACTAATCTGAAGTTAATTACTATCTCTAGCCTCCTCCAAATAATACAAGTTCTTCAAAATGAATGAACTGATTCCACTATCACATCTTTCCCATTATTTTTCACAAAAATTGGAGATCCACTTGGTTTTTAAATCCCACCAATTCATTCATCATCACCATTATTTATACTCCCTGCTTACGAAGATTTAAGAAAACACTTATTAATCAATTTCCTTTTTAACACACTGCTTCCAGCTCTCCACGTATTATTTTTGAATCCTATTTCTTCATTCCTGAAATGCATCCTTTAGAGCTGAACTTTCAACAAGGGCTTTCAGCAGTAAATTCAGATCTTTTTCTTTTTAATTTGCTCCACTCATGAATAACAGTGTAGCAGGGGACTGGTAGCTACATTACTCTGAACTACCCCACTGAGTTCTTAAGTTACCACTGACATACTTACTTCCTCCTCCTCTGAATCACTGTCACCATCATCATCTTCTTCCTCTTCTTCCTGGAGAGGGGGCGGTAAGTGACCGATAGCTTCCTCCACACGATGGACCGGCTCCTCCACCATTTCCGGGGGTAGAGGAGGGCCGATCAACTCATCGTCGGAAGGGTCGGAGCTCTCGTCGCTTCCACTGCTGCTCGTGTCACTGAGGAGAGAAACAGGACTCTTTGCCTCGGCCCCGAGGGAGAACACGCCCCAGAGACCGTGGCCCGACGCTCCTCTCAACGCCTGAGTGGTAACACTGTTTTTGTCTTAAGATAGAAAAAAACTTAACTTATCCACTTTTCTTACCTAGGCACAAATGGAAGTCAGGAATAAAGGCCCACTCTACATTAGAGGCCGATTAGGCCCCCCTCCCTCATGAAGGGCCTGCAGAACAACTGGACATGTAAGAAAAACTACCAAAGCACGACACCCACAAAAGAAAATCGCTTTAGCCCATTTGAATCCAATCACTGTTTGCCACAAGAGCAAACAGCGCCAGTCATGTAAGAAAGCTGATATTACTCCCAAAATGTTTCAATATAGTTTCTGAAATACAAATTATTTCTCAGTTCTAATTCAAGTTTGCTGAGTTGCTAAAATGCTCAGTGCCACATTCCTGGATCCTAAAAATATCTTATCCTAGTGAGGATCCTATTGATTCTCGACGGGTTTTCTGTCCGGGCTACCTGAGAACTAATACACACTCTCCTTACCGTCCTTACCAAACACCTCTAGCCTTCTGGAAGCCGCCACCCCCAACCATCCCCCCACCTGCTGCCCTGTCCCAGTGAGTCGAGAACTGCCTTCCTAATTGTATCGATTAATCTATCAAATATTTTATAGGACTCAAAAGTATCACTGCCCTCCAATTAAGGATTTCTGGTGCACAATCTCAAGAAGGCATTTCTGTCCTTTGTGCTCCTTGCTGCGTGTCTAGCATCTAGACGATGCCTGCCTGCCATATCTGCTCCAGAAAACAGGGGACTTCCCTCGCTATTTTCATCTCGCTTCACTCTCGAAAGGAATTCATTCTCACCTGCTGTCCTTACACGTGGCACTAGCGAACCTCCGCACAGAGCGTTGCCCTTCGTTCTTACGGATGGTCCTGCTCAGGCCCTGTGCTCCAGCCCCACAGGCCTTCGCCCTGGCTCCGACCAGACAGGGCCAGCCCGGCTCAGCATGAGGGCCTTTGCGCCCGCGGGTCGCGACGCTGGCGCTGCCATCACAGGGGCTTTCTCTTCACTGGGGTCTCCTGAAAAGGCGCCTCCTCAGAGAGGCCTTCAGGGCCCCCCCTTTCTAAACTTTCAAACACATCCTTGTCAGTCACTACTGCCTTAACTGCCTTACTGTGATTATCTTTATTAATTACATATATGCTAAGTTATCTTATTTGATTGGTTATTAGCTGTCTTTAACCTGTTCTCCCTCCCCTCCACCCCACTACAATGTAAGCTCACACGTTTCAGCTGACTTGTATCCCCAGAGATGGTCGACAAACATAATAAATAATAGCTGAATGACTGAACAAGTTTGTACTACAGGATCACACCCTCAAATTTTCTCCCTCATGATTAAGTCACACATTTCCAGCTGCACTGGTTTGGAAGTCAGACTTTCTGGAAGCAAAATGATCTGGGCCACAGAGAGCTGGACACTGAAATGACGGTGACCCTGGCCGCCCGTGCTGTAGCTGAGCGAGCTGGTTCAGAAGCCAGCACGGACGGAACCAAGGACCAAGTGGAGCCACGCTGATCTCATGGCTGACTGAGCAGGTCTCAGCCCCGTGTGGAACTGGAGGTACTTAAGCCAAAAAATAAACAATCTTTAACATATTTTCAATATTCTGAAAAACAAAGCCCATGAAATTATGTCCAAAAATGTCCCTGACAGAAAATAGAACACATTTCATGTTTAAAATATGTCTTTGATTCAATGAGGTGCCAAAATATGAACCCAAAACTGAGAAACAATATGTGTTAGATGAAAAGACAATTAAGAATCAAATCTTAATATTTTTCTCAGCTGAGTTTTTCAAAGACAGCTTAGCTAAGCATTAAAAAGATGTATAGTTGTACAACTGAAACTTAGGAGTTAAATTCATAAGCAAAGTCATTTTTCCCTGATACTAATTTCTTAAAAGGAAATGCAAACATCTGATTCCTGCCTTGCAAATTTAGAGTATAGCAATATTTCTCACCTATCTTATAGCTATATTTCACTGAATAAATGACATATTTCTTCCTAGTATTTGTATTTTCAATGGCAACTTACATCCATATAACATTTATAAAAAGCCAATAAAAGTGACCACATTAGATGACTGTCTTTCTCTAAAACAAATTTTAACAACACTGTAGATTTTCAAGTAATTATTTGTATGTTTTGTGAAACAGACTCTCAACATATCACAAAGGAAAAAACTTAATTAAAACATATAGTACTGAAAAAATACAGCCAGAAGAGCAGAAAAGCAAATCCCAAAACTGAACTCAAATTATAAGAAACGATTTACATGTAACAAGTCCGCATTAAAAAACAGTGAAGACCTGGCTGATGTAGCTCAGTGGATTGAGCACCAGCCTGCGAACCAAAAGGTGGCTGGTTTGATTCCCAGTCAGAGCACATGCCTGGGTTGGGGGCCAGGTCCCCAGTAGGGGGCGTATGAGAGGCAACCACACATTGATGTTTCCCTTTCTTTCTCCCTCCCTTCCCCTCTCTCTAAGAATTAATTCTTTTAAGAAATACATTATAAAAATTAGTGAATAAAATGATCACCATGAAATAAGTGCTAAATATATATAAAATAAAATAGGAAACTACTGTGGAATCATACACATTGGAATAACCAAGATAAGCCAAAAAAACAAAAAAAGTTGGACCCCTACCTCATAATATATATATAAAAGTAACTCAAAAAGGATCAATAACCAAAATATAAGAGCTAGGCATGCATGACGCACAAAGGTGGAAACAACCCAAGTATCAATCAACAAACGAATAAACGAATAATGGCATATGCATGCGGTGGAGTACTATTCAGCCACGTAAAAGCACGAAGTGCTGATATAACACAAACCCTAAAAACATTATGCAAACAGGATCCAGACACGAAAGGACAAATGTTATATGGTCCCACTTATTAAAATATGTAGAGCAGGCGAATTCATGGAGAGAGGAAATATCAACAGCTAGGAGATTATCAGGGGCTGGGGGGAGAAGAAGGTGGGGCATTACTGCTTAATGGTTCTAGTTTCCGTTTGGAGTGGTATGATTTTTGGGAAAAGAGACTGATGACGGTTGCACAATATTAAAAATGCTGTTTATGAGCAGGCTCATCAAGAAAAAAAGAGAGAGGACTCAAATAAACACAATCAGAAATGAAAGAGGAGAGATTACGACTGACACCACAGAAATACAAAGGATTGTAAGAAATTACTATGAAGAACTGTATGCCAAGAAATTTGAAAACCTAGGTGAAATGGACAAGTTTCTAGAAAAATATAACCTTCCAAAACTCAATGAAAAAGAAACAGAAAACCTGAACAGACCAATAACAGCTGGTGAAATTGAATCAGTAATCAAAACACTCCCGGCACACAAAAGCCCTGGACCAGATGGTTTCACAGGAGAATTCTACAAAACATTTAAGGAAGAGCTAACCCCTATCCTTCACAGACTATTCCAAAAAATCCAAAATGATGGAAGACTCCCAAACTCTTTTTATGAAGCCAGCATCATCCTAATCCCAAAACCAGATAAAGACATAACAAAGAAAGAAAACTTCAGGCCAATATCACTGATGAATGTAGATGCTAAAATCCTCAACAAAATATTGGCAAACTGCATCCAACAATACATTAAAAAGATCATACACCATGACCAAGTGGGATTCATCCCAGGGATGCAAGGATGGTTCAACATTCGCAAATCAATAAATGTAATACATCACATAAACAAAAGCAAGGACAAAAATCACATGATCATATCAATAGATGCAGAAAAAGCTTTTGATAAAGTACAACACCCATTTATGATAAAAACACTCAGCAAAGTGGGAACAGAGGGAGCATTCCTCAACATAATAAAAGCCATATATGAGAGACCTACAGCCAACATCATACTCAATGGGCAAAAACTGAAATATTTCCCACTAAGATCAGGAACAAGACAAGGCTGTCCACTTTCACCACTTCTATTCAATATAGTATTGGAAGTCTTAGCCACAGCAATTAGACAAGAAAAGGAAATAAAAGGCATCCAAATTGGAAAGGAGGAAACAAAACTATCATTGTTTGCAGATGATATGATAGTGTACATAGAAAATCCTATAGACTCGGCCAAAAAGCTGCTCGACGTAATAAATGAATTTGGCCAAATAGCTGGATACAAAGTCAATATCCAAAAATCAAAGGCATTTTTGTATACCAACAGTGAAACAGCAGAAGCAGAAATCAAGAAAAAAATCCCATTCGATATAGCAAAAAGAAAAATAAAATACCTAGGAATAAACCTAACCAAGGAGGTAAAAGACCTGTATGCAGAAAACTACACAACACTGAAGAATGAAATCAAGGAAGACACAAACAAATGGAAGCATATACCATGTTCATGGATCGGAAGAATTAATATTATCAAAATGTCCATATTACCCAAAGCAATTTACAGATTCAATGCAATACCTATTAAAGTTCCAATGGCATATTTCACAGACATAGAACAAACACTTCAAAAATTTATATGGAATCATAAACGACCCCGGATAGCGGCAGCAATTTTGAGAAAGAAGAGCAAAGTAGGAGGGATCACAATACCTGATACCAAACTGTATTACAAAGCCACTGTAATCAAAACAGCCTGGTACTGGCACAAGAACAGACACGTGGACCAGTGGAATAGAACAGAGAGCCCAGAAATAAACCCAAGTCTCTACAGTCAATTAATATTCGACAAAGGGAGCAGCAACATAAAATGGAGCAAAAATAGCCTCTTCAATAAGTGGTGCTGGGAGAACTGGACAGCTACATGCAAAAAAATGAAACTCGAGCACCAACTTACACCATACACAAAAATAAATTCAAAGTGGATAAAAGATTTAAATATAAGCCATGACACCATTAAAATTCTAGAGGATAATATAGGCAGGAAAATCTCAGATATTTCACGCAGCAATATTTTCACTGATACGTCCCCTAGAGCAAGGGACATAAAGGAAAGAATAAACAAATGGGATCTCATCAAAATGAAAAGCTTCTGCACAGCTAAAGAAAACAGTATTAAAATAAAAAGAGAACCAACTGTATGGGAAAACATATTTGGAAATGATAACTCAGACAAGGGATTAATCTCCAAAATATATAAAGAACTTACAAGACTCTACTCTAAGAAGACAAGCAACCCAATTAAAAAATGGGCAAAGGATTTGAACAGACACTTCTCCAAGGAGGACATACAGAGGATCCAGAGACACATGAAAAGATGCTCGATATCTCTAGCTATCAGAGAGATGCAAATTAAAACTACAATGAGATACCACTTGACACCAGTCAGAATGGCCTTCATAAACAAAGCAACAAACAGCAAGTGTTGGAGAGGTTGTGGAGAAAAGGGGACCCTAGTGCACTGTTGGTGGGATTGCAGATTGGTACAACCACTATGGAAAACAGTATGGAATTTCTAAGAAAACTAAAAATGGACATACCTTTTGACCCAGCAATTCCACTGCTTGGATTATATCCTAAGAATCCTGAAACACCAATCCAAAAGAATCTATGCACCCCTATGTTCATAGCAGCACAATTTACAATAGCCAAGTGCTGGAAGCAACCTAGGTGCCCATCAGTTAATGAATGGATCAAAAAACTGTGGTACATTTACACAATGGAATTCTATGCAGCAGAAAGAAAGAAGGAGCTCCTACCCTTTGCGACAGCATGGAAGGAATTGGAGAGTATCATGCTAAGCGAAATAAGCCAGGCAGTGAAAGACAAATACCATATGATCTCACCTTTAACAGGAAGCTAATCAACAAAACAAAGAAACAAGCATAATATAAACAAAGACACTGAATTTGAGAACAGTCTGACAGTGTCCAAAGTGGGAGGGGAGGGAATTTCAGGGGAAAAGGGGAACGGTTTAGAGCAACAAGTATAAAGGACTCATGGACAAAAACTATGGGGGGTGGAAATGGGAGGAAGGTGGGGAGGGCTGGGGTGGTGGGCTGGGGCGGGGTAAAAGACAGAAAACTGTACAATATCAACAATTAAAAAATACTGATTAAAAAAAAATTAAAAAATAAAATAAAATAAAATAAAATAAAATAAATGCTGTTTATGCCACTGAAATTGTACACTTTAAAATGTTTAAAGTGGTAAATTTTACGTCATAAAACCTTTTCATAAGAAAAAAATCGAGACAGTAGCAACGCGCTACAATTTAGAAACAGGGCCGGCCGCGGCTCGGGTGGTTGGAGCCTCCTTCCTTCCGCGCCCCCTGAGGCTGCAGGGCCCCACCCCCATCAGGGCACCGCCTGGGCGTGGGTTTGATCTCCCGTCGTCGGGACACACGCAGGACGCAGCCCATCCGTGTTTCTCTCTCATGTCCACGTCTCTCTCTCCCCCCACCTTCTCTCTCCCTCTGAAATCAACGAACAGATCCTCAGGTGAGGATTCAAAACTAAAATTAAATTAAATTAAAATTGCGTACTGGTTTACAAAATTTCGAAAGAACCCCCTTTAACTGTGTGCTCTGACCCAGGGTCAGCAGGCCCCTTTCCAGGGTCCGTGAACAAGCTGCTCACGGTGCACGTGCGCAGCGCTTGTGGTGACCAGCCAGGAGGTGGCCGCTTGTTTTCTGTCTCTGGGAGAACTACAATCTGATGGTGCTTACCTGCTTAGTCTCTACTTAAAACTGAAGGTCTTTGAAAATATAAGAAAAAATAATCTTCTTAGAACAAAATTAACTACCTTTATCCCGTTTCTTTTTTCTTTCCGACAGATAACTGCCTAGTTTCAGTATCTAATGTAAGATCCTAAATGGGAGCGAAAGAAGTCAGCCAACCAGAGCTACATAGAATTCCTAGACTGTTGCGTCCTTAATAAATCAGAACCCTGTCTTGATAGCAGCCTTTATTTCTTAAAATATAGAAAACTGCCTGGCCCGCTTGCAGACTTCGTAAGTTTTCCTTAAAAACAATCTGTAGGCAGACAAAAAGTCAGCGATGTTTTGTTTTGAGTCCATCATCAATTCAATCACTAACTTCAGTGCCCTTGTAACAGTTACCTGATTTCTGCACCTTTTCATGTGTTTCCTTAATATGAAAAAGGTTAAGGGCACCGATTGACTAATGCTTTTCACAGAGGTAAAAGTTGCGGTGCAGTCAAGATAACTAACTAAATACTCAGTTGCAGCCAGATGGTTCCCACGACTCCCAGAACATGACCCTGTTTCCAGCTCAAAATCATTGTTCCCTAAACTGGAGCTCTGGGATGAGACAATCCCGAAAGAATACCGAACTGAGCTCTAAGCCTTCTAGGAATCATAGCAAAAAAAGAAATAGTGTTCTATGTATCTAGTAAGAAAAAGCACTGAGAGAAGAGAGGGATTTTTTTTTTGTCCTGGCATTAAATTAAAAAAATAATTTATGCCCTGGCCAGTATGGCTCAGTTGGCTGGGCATTGTCCCACAAAGCAAAAGGTCGCTGGTTCGATTCCCAGTCATGGCACATGCCTGGGTTGCAGGTTTGGTCCCCAGTCAGAGCGTACATGAGAGACAACCAATGGATGTTTCTCTCCCTGTCTCCCTCTCTCCCTTCCCCCCTCTAAAATAGATAGATGTTATATGCACTCTAATATAGAAGATATCTCGGATTGCATCTTGTTATAAATAAAGATGTTCTTAATACAGCTACTTACTGAAACAGACCTCAAAGTTTTAATTAATTTTAGCCACAGTCAGGTTATTTTATAGTAAAATGATTCAATGCACAGAGCACCTTAAAGAGCCCTATAGTAGATACAGGAGATGAAGCACAAGCTTTTGACAATTCTATTAGTCTGCCATGGATTATTCACCTGAGGCCTTCTGAAACTGAGTTAAGTAAACTTCCACGCTTTGACCAATGAAATGGAGTAACATTCTATTATATTCTTCTTGATGATAATTTCTTTATACTTTATAATTATACTGTCAATAATAGTTCTGTATTTTAATCACTAATGACAAAGGTAATGCTTGGGTTTTGTCACATCAATAAAACGTATTCCCAAGACCAAGAGTGCATGATCTTCATCTTTGGGTTTTAAAGTTCGTGTTGCAATAGGAAATGGAGAGGCCAAAGAACTTACACATACAACCAATGGACATGAACTAAGTGGTGGCGGGAGTGCTGGAGGGCTGGGGTGCAGGGAAGAGGGGGATAGAGGGGATAACAAAATTGAGACAACTGTAGTAGCATAATCAACAAAATATACTTTAAAAAATAAATAAATAAAGTTTGTGTTGCAGCAAAATACAGAATCAACGGAACTACTGAAACTTAAATTTTTCAATTAATGGAATTATTATGTTTGTAAAAAAACCTCAGCAATAAAATGAATTCCCAAAAACATAACAGTAGTTTTTAACATCTTAAATCACCCCAGAAGTAAGAAACTAAAGGTAAATACCACATTAAAGTACTCCTCTTAGGAAAAGGAGGGGCTTTCTCTGCCATCCTGAAACCCAGGGCCAGTGTGCAATTGACAACCGACACCACACCAAGGACAATGCAAAACTGAATGGTTTGACTGGCATGTAAAGGAATGACACTCTGCAATGAGGGGCAGCAAACTTTGGCCCAGTGTCTGTTTGGCTGTTCCTGTGTTTCTTTGATTCTCTTTCTCTCCCTCTCCCTCTTATTGATTGATTTTAGAGAAAGCGAGGAGAAGGGGAAGGAGGAGGGGATGGGGAAGAGGGAAGGAGGGAAAAAGAGAGAGAGAGAAAGAAAGGGAGAGATCAGTTTTGTTGTTCTACCAATTCATGCATTCATTGATTGATTCTTGTTATGTGCCCTGACTGGGAATTGAACCTGCAACCTTAGCATATCAGGACGATGCTCTAACCAACTGAGCAGTGCCCCGGTGCATGTTTCTTAAAGATTTATTGGAATACAGCCAAGCCCATTTATTTATGTATTGTCTATGGCAGAGTTGAGTAGCTGAGAAAGAGACTGCATGGACCCCAATGCCTAAAATACTCACTATCTGTCCTTTACAGAGAAAGTTTGCCGACCCCTGCTCCTTCCTAATATGTACAAAGACGTGCATGCGCCCCAGAGCCTAGGCAGACTGTAGGGTTGCACCGCTATGAAAACAGACTTGTAGTCCCATGTAGATATTCCCCCTGACCACAAAGATAGGATAGAAAAGACCACGTTTATAAAGCAGTGAACGTCTGTTCAAGAGCCTAGACTGAGATACCAAAGATCTGCACCAGGAAACGGAGGAGCAGAAGAAATGACATACGACAAATGGTGTTCTGTGTAGTCAGGCATTTCATGTGTTTCTGCCGTGAACAGAAGGAATGTCCATCCAATGGTAGATTTGCCAGGAAGAGTTTTATGGAGCCAATCTGACAATTACAAATACACCCAAACAATAGAGTTCTTGTTTTACTCCATCTGGACTTGATATCTATATACCTATTTATGTCTTCTAAAGTTCTTAGTAATTAAGTTACATAGTATTAAATTTCATTTTAAAGTAATTTTAATGGCTGCTTTCTCCTATAACCCAGTAAACTTTATAATGTGCCTCCCTTTATATTCTTTCTTTTTTTCACTCCTCACCCAAGGATATGTTTATTGATTTTCAAAAGGCAGAGAAAGAGAAACATTAAAGGGAAAAAGAAACATCTATCAATTGCCTCCCATATGTGCCCCAACCAGGGATCGAACCCCACCTAGGCATGTACCCTGACAGGGAATCAAACCTACAGCCTTTTGGTGTATAGTATAATGCTCCAACCCAACTGAACCACCTGGCCATGGTCACTTACATTCTTTCTTATTATCTATATCTGTGAAGGATCTCTCCAAATAAGATCATCATGAATGCAGAATTTTGAAGAAGGGTACAAAAGACGAAAGTGTCAAAATAAACATGACAAAAATTACAAACTTGTCAACATCTGACCAACTTTATATAGTTACACTCTGCAGTCAAATGGCATAGATTTCAACACTATTCCTAGAACACTTCAAAAGAACTCAACTGACTCACCAGGTGACACAGGACCATCTCGTGACCCTACGGATATGCTACAATACACTACTGCCTGAAATGGAGAACTTATGCCAGCTTTGAATACCAGAAACTTTGCCTAACATGTTATAAACACCCAGACAATGACAGTTTAACAGAATCCTTTCGAAAAAGTCAAATACCTGGAAGATGATGGAGAGCAATCTCTGACCACATTTGAGCCTGAAGATGTTGGTTCAATATCTTCATTTTGCCTTCTTAATTCTTTCTCTCTGTTCATTTCTTCCTCTTTTTCTCTTGCTTCTGGAAAGGTAAAAATAAATTTTCAATAGTTAGACTTCAAAATATGTCAATTTTAAAAAAGATGAAAATGAACAGTCATAAAGAAGTAACTTAGAGTGTTACCACTAAGAGCAAAAAATTATCACCCTAAATGCCCAACACTGGGGAAATAATTAAATTACTGTATATCAACACTATAAAATAAAACCAATAAAAGTAGTGATGGAAAATGTACAGATCTGGGGAAGTATTAACAGATATGCTAAACAAAATTAGATATGAATAGAATATGAACCAGGATTGCACTATATAAAAAGATGTGGAAGGTGCCCTGGCTGGTGTGGCTCAGTGGATTGAGTGCCAGCCTGTGAACCAAAAGGTTGCAGGTTCAATTCCCAGTCAGGACACATGCCTGGGTTGTGGGCCAGGTCCCCACTAGGGGGCACATGATAGGCAACCACACATTGATGTGTCCCTCTGTACCTCCCTTCCCCTCCCTCTAAAAATAAATAAATAAAGTCTTTTTTTAATTAAAAAAAAAAAAGATGTGGAAAGTGGTAAGTAAAACAAGTACTCAAAGGTAAGATTTGATGTAATTTCACTTTTATTTCTTAAATTATAACTTACATGCATTATTATTTTGTATTAGTTTTGGGTGTACAGCATAGTGGTTAGACAGTCATAAACTTTACAAAGTGTCTCCACTGGTATTTCCAGCACCCACCCGACACCACACATAGTTAAGATGATATTATTGACTGTATTTCCTATGCTGTACTTTACATCCCCACGTAATTTCATTTTTTCTTTTTAATGTTTTAACCCTAAATTCAGCACTTGGTTCACTTCTGAATTTCCTACCCTAGATTTTGGGTCAGAAAAAATTTCAATTACCTTAGGTTTGTGGAGTTGTTTACCTCGGAAAGACCAAAATTTATCCAATGAAACTAAATCTTTTTCTCACTCTACAGTAGGGGACACACAGGAAGTAAATGAGTTATATGAATAGTCTGGTTCTCCATCGCTACCATCCTCAATAACCTGAGATAATCTTTAACGTTTTTGCCTTAATAATGAAAAACAATACACCCAAAGTTAAGCGACATCAAAAGGTACTTATTAATTAGATTGTTGTACTTTTCAGAGTTGTTCCTTGCTAGGACATGAAGGATGAAAACCAAGCAGACGACAAGCAAATGTCGACAAGTAACTAGTCTATTTCAAACATGGAAGATAAAACTCTCCAGGAAGATATAAGGCCAATGCTATCGCTCTAGTTCACATTTCTGTGTTTGGGTTTTTGTTTTTGTTATTATTTTGTTTATTGTTGTGTGTGTGTGTGTGTGCGCGCGCGCGCACATGCGCGCTCTCCACTAGGCTAAGACAGGTTAGGATTCAATGATCCTATGCTCTGGTAGCAGGAGGACAGAAGGATAACGTCCAAATTTGAGAGGGCGCCTGCTCAGCTCCTACCCTCATCCAGCTTCTCCGCCTAATTCCTCCAGTCCCTCCAGGGCAGGGGCAAGGTTGGGGGGACAACGGGACACCACATCTGGACACCTGGACTCTAGGCTCAGGTCTCAGGTATAGTTCTGCTGCTGATCAGGGAACAATACCAAGGTGCACATTATCAGCCACCTACCCAACAGCCATTCGCCCCTTTTCCCTTGCTAAGAAAGCTTGTTTTCTCCAGGTGGGAGGCAGCACTGAGCTTCAGGAGATGCTAGGTCCCCCCCAGCCCAGAGGGGGAGACAATCGATTCCAAGTCAACTGCATTGCTCTTGCCAATGGCCATTTTTGGAACTGGTGCGCAACACTGTTACTAGTCTGTAAGATGGGAAGGGAAGTCGACTAAAGGTACCCTTAGGAAAAGCTTGCTTCCTCCTAAAAAGTGATGTACAATTCAGTTCCCTTTCAGCCTGTGGAAGTGGTCATCTGCATATAACAAATTCTGCTGATAACTTTGGGTTACAAGGACAGTCAGCTTAGGACAAGCAATACCCTAAAGCTGGCACAGCAGAAAAGGGAGAAATAAAGTTCATGTTCTTTGTGCCAAAACTCAGAAGACGGAAGAGCCCCATTCCAGAGTTCTTGTCATGTGTGATACTACATTTTTCCTACCTGAGCCACCGGTAGGTTTTCTGTGACTTCTTTGCAAAGTAACCAAAAGCATCTTAATATCAGCCTCAATTTAACAATAATTGTAGCTAATAATTTATATGGAACTTACTTTGTACCAGATACTGTTTTAAGCACACCCTATCATCTTTAATCTTCCTAACCTCTGAAGTAGGTACTGTTGTTCTCAGCTTCACCGAGGTGTACTTGACAAATAAAACGGTAAGACATGTTAGTGTACATGATGATCTAATATACAAAGAAGTAGTGAAAGGATTCTCCAAATGGAGTCAATGAGCACCCGCATCTTTACCCTTTTTTCTTTATTAGAGAAAACACTGAAGTCCTACTTTCCTAGTAAATCCCGATTGTTCGGCGCAGCAGAAGTAGGTAACATTCATTACCCTCACTCGACGGCTGAGGAATCGGAGGCACTGGGAAGTGGAGGAAGAGCTGCCGAGTCCCAGGGCCACCAGCTGCCGCTCCACCACCGATCGTTCTTTGAGCTGATCAGGCTTCCTTGAGACTGGGCCACCCCACCACTCTTCCAGCCTTGCTCCTGTCTGCGACGACCTGTTAACTAACACGTTCCTGCAGGCAAACGGCCTGTTTGCTTAAGAGTTCTAGAACTGACTTCCAGAGAAGCAGACCCCGACCTTCAGCCATCTCGGCTCTGGGAGACCTGCTGACCTCCAACCAGTTAGTTATCTGAAGAGACTGTGTGGACTTGCTGCGTGCGGTCCCCTCAACAGAGAACTCTCAACGCCCTCCTTCTGATTCCCTTGTTCGGGTTTTTTTCTTCGTCCTCCCTCCTTACAGAAACCCCTGCCTGTGTCAAATTAAGACGGTCTTTGCGATAAGAGTCCACCATCTTCTCAAGCTGCCGGCTCTTGAGTAAACCGCTTTTTCCTTCCACCAGCCATCTCTTGGTTATTGGCTTTGGAGCAGCAGGCAGCCGAACCTGGGTTTGGTATCGAACTTACCTAACAAGCCCCACCTACCTTATAGAACAGTGAGCCTGCAGCCTTTGCCGGGGCTTTCACCAGACTATCCGGGCATTGTGACCCACCCCCGTCTCACTGGAGTTCCCCAGCAGCGGGCAAATACTCCAAACTACCTGTCCCATCCTTGTGAAGCAACTAACTTTTCAATTCAAAATTTTAATGCATTTTTACACTAGCAAGAATTTTTTGTGCCAAGAGGTGCTTATCATCTGCTACTTCATCAAAGCAAGGTGGTAATGGGGGCTGTGACCAGGAGAAAAGAAGACATTTTAGAGGAAAAAAGATTTCTTCCTCATTGTTGACTGAGGACAAAAGCCAAACCAAACAAAAAAAGAACGCAGCCCTGGCTGGTGTGGCTCAGGGGACTGAGTGCCAGCCTGAGAACCAAAAGGTCACAGGTTCAACCCCCGGTCGGGGCACAGGCCAGGTCTCCACCTGGGGGTGTGCAAGAGGCAACGGATGGAAGTTTCTCTTGCACATCGTTCTTCTCTCCCCCTTTTTCTTCCTCCCTTCCCCTCTCTCAAAAAATAAATAAAATCTTTAAAAGAAAACACAATTCAATAGACTGTAAGTCCCTGACGGAGGGGATTGTTTTGTGCATTCTCACCAAATGTGGAAACAAACACACGGTAAACACTGTAAAATGTCTTCCCTTAACAAAAGTGAAGTGACCTGCACTCCAACCCTGTTTATTCTTCCAAGCCCCTCATTTTATTGTTACCTCTTTACTTTCAAATAGCCACCAGCTTTGGGTAACCACTTCTGCAGAAGCCCCCCAGATGTATGTGACTTTTGTCTGTGTTAACTGCAAACTACGCAAAACCACCAGGTCCCATCTGGCCTGATTCACATAAATTGCAGATTCAAATGAATGTAATTTTGCAACTGAAAATCTCATAGCCAATCATTATAGCAACCACTTAACTTAAAGGAAGAAATTAGAGTTAAGATAAACAAATGCAAAGGAAATAAAATTACTATAAGCTAGAATAAATGTTTTCTAACCATGACATTATTTTTATCTAAAATTAAACATTTTAGATATTATTAAATATTTATTTAAATATTTGTTATTCTAATTTAAATAATTTGGTAGCCTACCATTTCACGCAAATTTACATTTAATGTTAAATGCTTAATGTCAAAATACTAGAAAATAAAAAAATAATACTTTAACTACATTAGTTACATTTCTCCATTAACTATTTAGAAATGTAACTACTGTGTACAAAGGTCTGTGTTACCCACTGTAAATATAAAAGGAGTAGGTTCTTATCCTCAACACATGAACAATATTAAAATAAATGTGTAACATTTTTAAACTGTAAAAACAAAGGCAGGCAACAATTACTATGTCCAGAGGTGTTCTGAAATACCTAGAAAAGGTGACATAAGGGTGAGGCCTCAGAGAATGAGACAGGGTATAACTAGAGAGGAGGACTGTTTCAAGTTTAAAAAAATTAAAGCTTTTCTTATTTCTAAAATCTCTGGGATTATTCTTCTTTCCAAGATCATTAAATCATCCATTGAAATCATAGTCAATCCTATCTTTGTCATTTTTTTTCAAGGAAGCCTTTCCCCAGCATGTAACAGAGAAGGTTCATAATCCATCCACAGTGTGGCTGTGCCCAAAATGAAAATTTGAATTTAAAAAAATTTTCTTCCGCCCTGGCTGGTGTAGCTCAGTGGATTGAGTGCAGGCCTGAGAACTAAAGGGTCATCAGTTCGATTCCCAGTCAGGGCACATGCCTGGGCTGCGGGCCAGGTCCCCAGTGGGGGATGCATGAAAGGCAACCGCAATGCTGATGTTTCTCTCCCACTCTCCCTCCCTTCCCTTCTCTCTAAAAATAAATAAAATACTTAAAAAAATTTTTTTCTTCCCCATTTATCTCCTCAGAGTACACCAGTTCTAAAAAGGGTTTCTCGTATGTCCTAGACACACTTATAGCTTACGGGAACATAAAAAAAATTAAAAAAAACACCTTGTACAATATTTCCTGATACTTTACATAACATTTTATTGAGGTTATTAGTAATTCATCCTTTCTACCAAAGCACGTAAACCAAAACAGTTTACATCCATATACACAGACAACTGAACTTGCTATTCAAAGGGACCACGGGGACTGAGAAGCACAGATCGGCAGTTACGAACAGTCACGGGGGTGGGAAGTGCAGCCTGGGAACACAGTCAGTGACACTGTATAACTCTGCGTAGTGCCAACTGGGCACTAGCTTATCGGCGGGTGGGGTCGTTTCCTAAGTGATATAAATGCCCAACCACTATGGTGTATACTTGAAACTAATACAAAACAACATTCAACGTCAATTGAAGTTGAAAAATTTAAATCAAAACAATTTTTTCAGGACAAACACAAAAATGGGGGGCAGGGGTATAGTCTAAGCTCTTGTTTTCTTCAAGTTGGGTGTCAATGCCCAGGGAAAGACTCCTACATCATGAGATAATTAATGCCTGTATCAGGATTTTTGAAATTTTCTTTTAGGAAAGTGAATGAAACTTTGGATTTGTGCGTTTAGAGATCAGGGGTGGAAACAGCAGTCCAAGGATATAATACCAAATCAAGAAAGTTCAACACATTTAATTCTTCCACTAATATCACAGAAGAACGAAGTCTCAAGGTAACTTTTCAAAATTTTAAAAATCTAATGACTCCCTCGAAATTCCTCTTATGTGCTAAATGCAAACATGTTTTATGGGGGGGAAAAACAGGAATTAAAAATGACACTTATAAAGTGCTTTACTGTTCAGAAGGTACTATACCCAACATCTTAATCCCCTCGAGAACCTTCTTGAGGGAGGTCTTACTCTCATGTCCACCTAGCAGATGGAAAAATTTAGGGTTTGAATTTGGAAATCCACCCAACGTTACTCATCTAATAGAATGTGTAAACTCAAACCTAGGTCCCCCAATTCCAAATCCCAAGCTCTATACAATGGATCATACCATTTTAACACACTCTCCAAAGCAGAATTCTTTTAAAGCATTATTACAGTTCTACATATTCAATCCTATCTTCTCAAATATATATTGAGAACCTCTGGTGCAAGGCATGGCACTGGACAGTATAAAACTGATGGAGCTGAATAAGATAATCCCTGTCCAAAGCATTTTGTATCACATAGTAAAAGAGGTAGATACAAGAAAGCTGTAATAGTATAAGCACTCACTAAAATGTTAAAATATTCAATGTTAAAGCATTTATAAATATGCCTCAGACAGCATGCCCTTGTATCTTGTTCGATGATATTAAATGATTTAACATTTTTAGGTGTGGTAATAGTATTCTAGTTAAGTTTTTTGAAAGGATCCTATGTCCACCGGACCTATCAGGGTGATCACCGTATAAGCCATAGAAATGTCTACTCACTATGTTGTACACCTGAAACTAATATAATATTGTACGTCAACTATAACTGAATTTTTAAGTTTTTTCAAAGAATCCTTCTCTCTTAAAAACACAAACTATAATATTTTTAGGTGAAACATAAATATCTAAAATTTGTGTCAAAATAATGTGAGGGAAAGTGAATGGAAATAACACTAGCCATGAATTATTACAGTAGTTAAATCTGTGAGAGGGACATAAAGTTTTTTACTATACTTCTGTATTTGAAATTTCACATAATAAGTAGTATCTGTAGAGAGCTATTTTTCACAATTAAAAAAAACTGTTATTCTTCCAGAGTCCAAAAATACTTCATGTGAAGCTCATATCCCAATATTAAATATTACTACTATATAATTTATCACTTTAAAACCAACAACCACAAGTACCAGAACAACATTCACTTAAATTTTTCTGGAAGTCCTGTCTGATCTCTAGCCCCTTCTGCTCCATTGGGTCAGACCTATCCCTTCTCCAGTGTGAGAATGACCTGAAGCAGACCCAAAGGAAGCAGGAGAGGAGTCAGTGTCCTTCCGAGACCCTGAGGTGGCACCTAGAATTGGCAACCACCTGATATCAAACCAGACAGTCTGGAAATTAAAGCCTTCATTAAACGTCTGATACAACTCATTAATGCAGGGATTCAACAGCAGCAGCCATATTCAGTGTATGTCTCAATTTTCTATACTGTCTGGGTCAACAGTCAGTGGTGTACACAGCTCTGAGAGCCACCTCTCGCCCAGCCTTCCAAATACTGGTTCCGCTGTAAGCAGGAAAGAAAAAATGAAATGAGAATCAGATAGAGGTGGAGGGAGAGGTAATAGAGAAATTGCTGTTCTGATTCTTATATATTAAGATTTTTAGCTCTCAGACCTTGTTACCCTATTTAGATGCAACTTTTACCATGTTTTAAAAAAAAAAAAAAAACCCTCTGCTTCCCAAGGAACCAGTACATATGGTCTTCTAAGAATTCTGAACTTTTTTTCAGTCTGACACTATCTGTCAATATCCTGTGTAAGGTGTACACAGTATCTAAACCAATGACACAGCAAGTAACTGAACTTACCCAGTGTTTTCCGACTTCTTTCCACAGCTGTTCTTCGAGTTTGTTCAAACATTGCTTCCAAATCAAATGTGCGAGCTTTTTTTCCTAAAATAGGAATAAGTAGCAGACTGTGATCTTCTTGTATTAAGCTGGCCAGACTTTAAGTAGTCAACAAATACTTACTGACTGATCAATAACCGCCTCACATAAGTTACAGCATGGGTACAAGACAACCATAAAATATCAAGGAAGAAGGAGTTTGTCACTTCCCAGTGAATTTTGAATGACAATCTCATCACTAGTGCCATTAACCAGACAACTCTCCCAATCTCCTCTAATTCATCTAGACACTAGCCCTTAAAATTGCATTGATATGGTAGGCAGGGTGGAGAGTGTGCATAACCCAATATCTGGAGCCTGTGAATATGTAACACTACATAGCAAGAGGGGCTTTGCAGATGCAATTAAAGTTATGGACCTCAGCCCTGGCTGGTGTGGCTCAGTGGACCGAGTACCGGCCTGTGAACCAAAATGTCACAGGTTCAATTCCCAGCTGGGACACATGCCTGGGTTTCAGGCCTATTCCCCAGTTGGGGGCCTGCAAGAGGCAACCAGTTGATGTGTCTCTTGCACATTGATGTTTCTCTCCCTCTCTTTCTCCCTCCCTCCCCCTTTCTCTAAGAAATAAATAAATAAAATCTTTTAAAAAATAGCAAATTAAAAAAAAATAAAGTTATGGACTTTAAACTAAAGAGATTATCCTGGCTGGCCCAATCCAATGACAGGAACCCTTACAGGCAAAGAGGCAGAACAAGTACGGCCGAAGCCAGAGAGACCTGAAGTAGGAGAAGGACTGAAGGCACTATCGTTTGCCTGAAGATGAATGCAGCAAGACAACAAGTAATGCAGACACATTAAGAAGCTAAAAGCCTCGCACTTACAGCTGGGAAGGAAATGGGGACTCAGCCCGAAAACCGTAAAGAACCAAATTCTGAATGAACTTGCAAGCCATTTTTCTTTTTTTTTAAATAATAATACCTACTCTACTGATAAGAAAATGGTAAAAATAGCATTCTTACCTAACATTGACTTTGGTGTAAATTGAAACAACCTTTCTGAAGGGCATCATAATAACATGTATTAAGAAGTTTTAAAAAAATACACATCCAAATTTTTTGTTACATTTTAATATTTTTATTTTTATTAAAGTAATCCCTCTAGAAATCTACCCTATGGAATTACACATAAAATTCCTTTTACAAAGGGAGATAATTATTTATAAAAAATATTCATTATTGATAAAAGAATCAGAAACTATGTAGGGGAAAGCTAAGAATATCACAAATTATGGCACTTATGTTTAACGGGCTACTATCATCCATTAAAAAATCAGGTTTTGGAAGAGCATTTTATAATATGGGGAAATCTTCACAATATGAAGAATTAAATAAATTATGTATAATTAATAAAAATATAAAATTGTACATACACATGATCTTTACTTTCTTTAATAAATACACATGAGAAAAGACTGGAAAACAAACTTTTAAGCCTTGATTTCTAGACCATGAGATTATGAATGATTTTGCTGCCTTATTTATTGTGTTCCTTATATTGTCAATATTCTCTGCTACTTATGTGTGTTATTTTTGAAGTTAGGGAGAAAGCTATTTTAAAGAATTGATGCAAAAATAAGCAGTATATTCCCATGCAAGTCTATAGTACTTTTGTAGATAGGAGCATCTACAAGATAGTAAAAAATGTGGCTGAAGACATTGCCAAAATAAATAAATGTGTGAAAGAATGAACACAAGACGTGGACACATTAGCCTGACATCTGTCCTCTCCAAGATCCAACAGACATGGAGTGAGACAACAATTTACGTTTATTTTTACTAACAGTAGTATTTTCAACAGCTGACTTCATCTGTTTGCGACCTTTTTCCCTTAAAGCGTGCCAAGAGTAGGCTCTCCTAGAGAGACTGAAGTGGCGACTCTAGAGATGAAAGACTTGAATCAAAAAGAACTTAAAACCATTATAACAAGACTTAACATTCCATTTGTTGCCAAAAGGGCCATCACATCACAGACCACTGTCACGGAACACAAACTCCCTCCACCAACCAGCACCCTCCACCAACCAGCACCCTCCACCACGTGGGTCGCAAAGCAATCTTTCTTTCCCACGAGTCTTTCCATAGCTGGCACCTGAGCTAGTCCCAACAAATAGGCCGGAGTCAGAAAACAGATGGTGAAAAGAGTGCCGAGAAACTGCGAGATGTACCTACAGCAAAAGTAATCAGGACTTGGCACAGCGGAAGGCGCGGGGCAGAGGTGACAGCTCGGCCTCCCCCTCAAACCTGAGGATCTTAAAACCCCCTGCAAAAGGAGATGGCGTTACGCCTGTGTGGTCACTCACCGAAACCCGTGAAGCCCATGGTGACCGCCAGCTGCGGGTCCGGTCCCGATGCGTCTGTCACTAGCACAAGGGGAGAAGAGAAAACGGGGCCTCGTTAGTGTGGCGCCCCCGGAGTCCCCGACCCCGTCCACTCCGTCTGGGCTCGCCCCACGGAACCCACCTTCGCTGGGCCCCGGGCGCTCCATTGCCGGCCTCCCACCGCAGAACGAGCATCAGCTGCAGCTCAAACAGCTGCACCAGGTTCACAGCAAACCCAGCAGGAAGTAATTCCTCGGAGCTTCAGTGCCGCCGCCAAAGCCAAGAGCGGTGCGGCGCGCGGAGGGACGGTGGCCTCCTGAGCAGCGCCGCCCTAGCGGCCTGGAGGGGCATGAGCGCCGCAGAGGCTGCCGCCCGACTCAACCCGGGATGGGAACTCACCGGGGGTCTTGCAACAACCCTTTACAGTTTAACAGGTGTTTACCGCCGCAGTGATGCTTAACCCTCACAGAATTATAAAGAGAAGCCAACAAACTCCCTTTCCTTGCGTTTTGTCCTTTCCATGAGGAAATTCCCAGTTTTCCACCTTTTGAGCATATTTTTTAAAAGAAATGCGAATTTACTACATGACTGAAAAGTACTCATTCGCCAAAAACACCTGAGTAGCTAAAAGATTGGTCAGAAAATGCTCTAAAGCTTATACTCTTAGCCCAAACCTCCCTCTATTAGACATGCTTAGTTATAGAGTTTCTCAGTCCACCACAAGGGTTCCCAAAGCACTTTATTCATTATATTTTCCATTTCCATTGTCTTTAATGGTTTTAAATTTTTATCCATTACCATTTACCTTCATACCCTCTTCCACCTCCCCACCCCTCACTGGTTTTAATTACTTTACAACACGACTCCTTGTCTATGCTGTGAACTAATGGCATATTATTTATCTATATATCTCTGAATTCTAGCAAAACCATGTACAAGCCTAATAATGTTGCTGAATGCAAATACTTTCATGAAGTTACTCATTAGCACCACTTCTATCTTAATCTATCTCAAATTATGCTCTATCTATAAACCCTAAATGATAATGATCAAGTTTAATAACCTTTCCATTGCTCTTAAAACAAAATTAGCACGGCCTCCAAAGTGTTCTCAACTTGTTTCTCTTTTCCACACCAGTCTTCTTTTAGTTCTACAGGCAGCCTCAGAACCTGACGTCCTGAAGCTCTGACTCTTCACCAATCCCCATGCCCTTCATTGAACCCCACTCATCCTTCAGGCCTCAAAGTAAACTTCAATCCTCTTGTAAGCAATGACAGACCCTGACAGACCTCCAGGTTAGGCCCCTTTACCTATCATGTAATCTCTTCCTCAGTGGGCACTCAGTGCTTGTTAAATGAGTAAAAGAGTGAATGGCTCTGGTGAGAGTGATTCAGTTGGTTGAGCCTGTTTCCTAAACCGATAGGTCTCAGGTTCAATTCCAGAGTAGGGCAAATGCCTAGGTTGCAGGTTCACTCTCCTGTTGGGGTAAATAGGAGAGGTAACTGATGGAGGTTTCTCTCTCACATTCATGTTTCTCTCCCGCTCTCTCCCCCTCCTTTTCCCTCTTTCTAAAATCAATATGCATGTCCTTGGGTGAGGATTTAAAAATAGGAATGAAGGAATATGAGAAAGCAAGTGTGAAGACAACTACTCCCCTTACATGCAGGATGTTATATAACTTGGCACAACCAAGTTTGGTTTCATCCTGACAGATGATTGAACCACAAGTCTCAAAAGTCTATGCGAACTCCAATTAGTAAGAGTAACAAAGTAAGTTATTGTTAATGCCACTCTTTTCTGAGTACAGATAAACAGGCCTTAGTAGAATAGAACTTCATGAATACAGCTCATTACGTAACCCATACCCCAAGCTTATAATTAGCTGTTTCATCTCATCTCCTCAGTAGTCAAGAACTTGTAATGGCTTGAGATAATATATAATTTTTTTCTTTTAATTGAGGCTCTAATTTTAGGGCAATTTAAGGTCCAGAGAAAAATAGAAGAAAAGGTACAGAGGTTTCCCATATACCCCCACGCCCACACACATGCACAGCCTCCCCCATTATCAACATCACCCACCAGAGTGATACACTTGTTATAGCTAATGAACCTGCATTGACATAATCACCTTAAGTACATAGGTTTCGGTCATGGTGGTGTACATCCTATGGGTTGGGACAAAAGTATAATGAGGGATATTTGCCTTTATGGCATCACATAGAATATTTCTCCTGCCCTAAAAATTGTCTGGGCTCTGCCTGTTCACCCCTCTTCCCTACCACCACCAAACCCCTGGCATTTGTACTGTCTCCGTAGTTCTGTCTTTTCCAGAATGTCATCAAGTTGACATCATGCTACCCTATGTAGCCTTTTTGGATTGGCCGTTCTCAGTAATATACATTTAAAGTTCTTCCATATAGTTTTATGCCTTAGTGCTCATTTTTTAGCACTGAATAATATTCCATTGTCTGGATGTACCACAGTGTACTTATCCATCAACCTCAAAAGAACATCTTGGTTGCCTCCAAGTTTTGTCAATATGAATAAAGCTGCGATGAACATCAATGTGCAGTTTCTAGTGTGGAAATAAGTTTTTAGCTCCTTTGGGCAAATATCAAAGAGCAAGATTGCTGGATCATATGTTAAGAATATGCTTAGTTTTTGAAAAACTGAAAAACTGTCTCCAAAGTGCCTGTAACATTCTGCATTCCCGTCAGCAACGAATTAAGATTCCTATTCTCCAAATCCTCACGAGCATTTGGTGTTGTCAATGTCCCAGATTTTGGCCCTTGTAATAGGTGTATAGTGGTATCTCATTGCTGTTTTAGTTTGCATTTCCCTAATGACATATGATATAGAACATCTTTTCACATCTAAATTGCCATCTGTTTATCTTCTTTGTCAAGGTGTCTCTTTAAGGTCTTTGGCCCGTTTTTAAATCAGATTGATTTCTTATTGAGTTCTTTGCAGATTTTGGCTTGCAGTCCTTTGTCAGATGTTTTTCCAAATCTTTTCTCTCAGTCTGTGGCTTGACTTCTCATTCTCTTGACATTGTCTTTCACAGAGAACTTTTTAAGAACCTCATCAATTATTTCTTTCATGGATTGTCTTTGATGTTGTATCCAAAAAATGTCATCAATTTACTCAAGGTCATCTAGGTTTTTTTCCTATGTTCTCTTCTAGGAGTTTTATAGCTTTACATTTTACATTTAGGTCTGTGATCCATTTCCAGTTAATTTTTGTGGAGGGTAAATGGTTTGTGTCAAGAGTTTTTTGCACGTGGATGTCGAGCTGTTCTAGCACCATTTGTTGAAGAGACTCCATTGAAGCTGTATAAAATTTTAACCTACTAAATGCTAGAAGGAAAAATGGAAATCACCAACCAATGGGAGTAAATAATCATACGCACTACAGAAAAATCACAGGAAGATATATTTGCTTTTGATAAAAGATAGAGGGAATAATTGTACAAATGGAGACTTCCACATTAAACTATTTTTTCCTGGTTTGTCTGCATGAATGTGATAATATAATTGTTAAGTGTGCCAGGGCAGCTTTGATTTTTTGAAGCAAAGTAAATTTATTCATACATTTGAAAGGCAGAAGGGGACAGTGTTAGGAAAATGAGTTCCAGAACCAGAATGTCTGGGTTCAAAACCTGGGTCTGATGATATAATTTAGGTGAGTTACTTAAACTCTCCATGCTTTAAAAAACCTCATCTGTTAAGTGGCTAATAAGAATTAAATGAGGACTGCTGTTTGAAGAAAAGTGCTTTGATCTCACCACTCAAGTTTTCTTCTGTATGAAATGAAGCTTATCTCTCCTCTCCTCACTTACTTCTCCTCCTTCTAGTGCAGTTAATACCAACCACAAACAAAAATGATGGTGATGCACTTTATTGCTTTGCTGGTGTGCCCACCCATGAAGCACCTTGAGGACAGGAACGCTGTGTCAGTCTGATATTCCTGGCACTGGGCACAATGCCTGGCATAATTAAGAATTCAGTTTCAAGTAGCTGTGGCAATTTTGAGAAAGAAGAACAAAGTAGGAAGGATCATAATACTTGATATCAAACTGTATTACAAGGCCACTGTAATCAAAACAGTCTGGTACTGGCACAGGAACAGACACTCAGACCAATGGAACAGAATAGCGAGCCCAGAAATAAACCCAAGTCTCTATGGTCAATTAATATTCGACAAAGAAGGCAGAAGCATAAAATGGAGTAAAAATAGCCTCTTCAACAAGTGGTGTTGGGAGATCTCGACAGCTACATGCAAAAAAACAAAAAAACAAAAAAAAAAAACAAAAAAAAAAAAGAAGAAACTTAACCACCAACTTACACCATACACAAAAATAAATTCAAGGTGGATAAAAGGCTTAAAGTTGTGACACCATAAAAGTACTGGAGGAGAACATAGGCAGGAAAATCTCAGATATTCCACGCAGTGATATTTTCACCAATACATCCCCTAAAGTAAGAGACATAAAGGAAAGAATAAACAAATGGGATCTCATCAAAATAAAAAGCTTCTTCATGGCTAAAGAAAACAGTGTTAAAATGAAAAGAGAACCAACCATATGGGAAAACATATTTGCAAATGCTACCTCGGTCAAGGGTTCGATCTCCAAAATATATAAGAATTCACATGACTCCACTCCAGGAAGATAACTCAATTAAAAAATGGGTAAAAGACTTGAACAGACACTTCTCCAAGGAGGACATACAGAGGGTCCAGAGACATATGAAAGGATGTTTGGATCACTAGCCATCAGAGAGATGCAAATTAAAACCACAATGAGATACCACTTCACACCAATGAGAATGGGCGTCATAAACAAAGCAACAAACAAGTGCTGGTGAGGTTGTAGACAAAAGGGGACCCTAGTGCACTGTTGGTGGGATTGCAGACTGGTGCAACCACTATGGAAAATAGTATGGAATTTCCTCAGAAAACTAAAAATGGAATTGCCTTTTGACCCAGCAATCCCACTGCTGGTGTTATATCCTAAGAACCCTGAAACACCAATCCAAAAACACTATGCACCCCAATGTTCATAGCAGCACAATTTACAATAGTCAAGTATTGGAAGCAACCTAGGTGCCCATCAGTAAATGAATGGATCAAAAAACTGTGGCACATTTACACAATGGAATTCTATGCAGCAGAAAAAAAGGGGGAGCTCCTACCCTTGCGACGGACTGGATGGAACTGGAGAGCATTAAGCTAAGGGAAATAATCCAGGCGGTGCACGGCAAATACCGTATGATCTCACCTGTAAGTGGTACCTAATCAACTAAACAAACAAGCAAACAAAATACAACTGGAGACATTGAAATAAAGAACAATCTGAAAGTAACCAGACAGGAGAGGGGAGAGGGATAGTGGGTGGCGGGTGGGGCATCGGGGAACATGTATGAAGGACACACGGACAAAGCCAAAGCGGGGGGCGGGGGGGGGGGGCGTGTTCGAGGGTGGGAGGAGGGGATGGGTGGGGTGAGGGGGCGGTGTAGTGGGATGAAAATGGAGACAATTGTACTTGAACAACAATAATAAAAAAAGAAATTCAGTTCCTGCGGAAGGACTGGGTGGTCTGTCGGTTGACCTCTATACCAGTCCCTCTACCATGAATTAGCATCATCTGCTCCCCTCTCGGTAATGAGAAATAATGCAAGGCAGCAGCCGCCTGCACCGAGCGAAACATTCCTTAAACACACAATTCTTCGCAGTATCGGTTACAAAGTCAAACGGTAGCGACACACGAATAGAAAAGCCTGATAGATTTTGATTTACACTGAAGCCCCTAAGAAACGGTGAAATTTTGGTTCCTGTGTAAATTGTTCCCGACAAGCTACCAACTGGCCACTCTCGAGTTATTCAGAGCACCGAAGAGCGCGCACACTCTTATTAAACAGCTGCAGTTGGAGCCGGGAAGCTCGAGACGCGAAGATCCAGCGCGCGCTAAACCCACCCGAACTCGAGCCACCCGCGCCGGCAGCGACGCAGCGCCAACGCCCGGCCCCCACGCGCCGGGCCCCTGTCCCGCCTCCTCCCCCGTCACCCACCCCTCCCCACCTCGGCCCGCCCCTCTCCTTCCCGGTCCCTCCCCCTTTTCCCTTCCCTTCCCGGGTTAACCTCCGCTGACTTCCCCCTTCCCCGCCGCCGAACCCCAGCCACCCTTTCAAAACTGCCTCCCTCTCACTCGCTCCACCCCTAACGCCCGCCTCCCGGAACAGCTTCCTCCTCCAAACTCCCAAAACGGAGCCTTCAAACTCCCCTCCCGAGCAGCCGGAAGTGCGTCAGGCATCGGCGCCGAGCCACCGGGTTGGCGCGCGCGCCCCGAGCCGCGGGTCCGAGCTAGGCTCTTGGATTTTTGCACAGTTCGCCTGGGCTTTTGACTTTTTCCGGACACTGGTGTCTTTAATTTTCAGGATGCCGTCTTCTTTGCTGGGCTTGGCGATGCCGGCATCCACGTCGGCCGCAGCCATGCAGGAAGCTCTGGAAAACGCAGGGCGGCTCATCGACCGTCAGTTGCAAGAAGACCGCATGTACCCGGACCTTTCCGAGCTGCTCATGGTGTCTGCCCCGAGTGAGTGATCGGTGCCCATTTGGGGACTGGTTTCTCAGTAGGAAAGACTCTCGCCGGACTCCTTAACTAGGTCCTTATCCCTAGGGTGGCCCCGGCGAAGGCATCTTGAGATTTAGGGCAGTTGTTTGCTACATTTCGAAGAGCAAAAGAGAGCCTATGTTCATTTTTTTTTTTTTTTTTTTGGTCCTGTCCTTACTTTATTCATTGCAGATACTTGAGAGGGTAGGGGTGAAAAGAGGCAAAGACCTCAACCTTGTCGAGCTTCTTCACTGCCTCCGAGTGTTTATGGCTCGGGTGAGGAGGATCGCCTGATCCAAGTCTCTTCCTTGTTAATTACCCGTATTAGTATTAGAGTAAAACGGGAGAGCAAACGAAGTGAATCGGGAAATGTACCGTGTTCTCTGAAAGACGCTTTATTATGTGTAGAGTCCGCGTCCTATGAAGTGCTGGGAGGTGTTAAAAAGAACGGCCAGGGAAATGAAGAGAACAGAGAGATCAGCAGTGTTGATGGACAGGGAGGGTAGGGCAGAGTTATGTACCAACAAGACCAGTGCCTGGAAAATGCTTTGTTAACGGTTTTGAATTATGGCTCCTTAAGGCATACGGAATTACGTAAATTGCTAGAAAAAAAGTGACTCCTTTGTGAGATGGAAATTGGGGAAAAGCAGAGAAGTGTAAGCGAAGTAGAGACAAGATTTTTGGTAAGCAAGAACCAAGATTAAATAACCGGCGTAATCTATGCGTTGTAAACCTGAAAGACACCTCTGGTGACTTATAAAAACTGCGGAGTGGCCTTGTAATCACAGTAAAGACAAAAACATAGCAAAAATCGTATTATTTATTCCTGACAGGTGCTTACCAGTGGGTCTGTCTTACAAGAACTGAGTGGCCTGTGAGCCATTCATTCTCCTCTTGAGCAGCATTGCTCGCTTGGAACTCCTTAGGTTTGAAGGCAAGATATAAACACAGTCCATACATTCTGGTCTTTCATCACATCTGACCCAAACCCTCTCCGTCCAGCAGTACACACACCCACCCCCTCAAACTCATCTCTTCCCCCTCTTCCCTTCTGTTCTCTGCCCCCTGCCCCTTTACAGTCATACTGAATTTAATGTGTTTTCCATGAGAGGACCCCTCTTCAGGGTTTTTTATTTTACAGGTACTCTTCATTGTTTCTGGAATGTTCTTTCCTCCTTGACAAGTGATTCTTCCAAACTCCCGTAACTATTTCTTTGTGAAGGCTTTCCTAACTGTTCACATCTTCACCAGTTATTAATTCTATCCTTTGTGTTCCCGCTGCCATTTAACACGTGCACTGTGCTATTAAAATATGTTTTAAGGTCAAATGGGATGTCTGGGATTTGCCTCAGAAGATCCATTAGGGAAGGAGCAGATAGTGGTCTAAATGAAACATGGTTGGCCATGTTGTGGGCAATTGTTGAAGTAGGTAATCAGTACATGGGGACTGATTGCAGTTTTCTCTCTAGTTCCGTATATTTTAAATTTCTACAATGCATTTAAAAGTTGTGTCATGTGTCAGTTTTCCCCAGCATCTTTGTGCTTCAGAGAGCCTGAAAAGGTGCCAGAGCTAAGTAGGTCACGAGATCTGAACAACACCTTGCTCAGGACTAGAACGTGCAGGCCTAAGGGGCCAGCCTGCTCCTGCCCTTGGTGTCTGGCTCCTCGGGCAACAGGAAGGTTGCCAGGTGAGAAGCCTTTGTAGAGCAGTAAAATGCTGCTTCTGTGGTATTCACCGTACTTACCCTGTTGGTCTAGCGGGGGAAATCTAATGGAAAGGGCATGGATTCAATCTGTAAATGTTTAAGTGGAAGAGGAGATAGCTATTTTTCCCCCAATCAGTGTTTTGCCCACAATTATTTGATCTAAGAATCACAAAGCAGATATATATACATTTGTGTGTATGTATAGATATGTGTATATTTCAGATTAGTAAAATGATAGAAAAATACCAGACGCCCTAACCAATTTCTTTTTTACGAAGTATCTGGGAAAGATAACCTTGCTAAGTGCCCCACCGTAACGTTGGAATTTCTCAGGTCCCCTTTGCATCAGGTCAGAGTGACTTCATTCTCTCTGTAGCTTTAGAACCACCAGATGCACAATTTTGTGGTAGCTTGCAGTGCGTCTGTATACCCAGTTGATGCCCAGTATGTGATCGATTTTAATTAAATGCCTTACCTTTCTTTTGTAGATAATCCCACTGTTTCTGGCATGTCAGATATGGATTATCCTCTACAGGGACCTGGTTTGCTGTCGGTGCCCAACCTTCCAGAGATCAGCTCCATCCGAAGAGTTCCCCTCCCCCCTGAGCTTGTTGAACAGTTTGGACGTATCCTATTGCGTTGTGTTTAGCGCTTTAAAACTGATTTTAATTGGTAGTGTCATTATTATAATCCCTGTCTTGTGTTGGATGAGTATTGTATGTAAGTTCATTTAAAGGTTTTATTTAAAATATATTTAAGTGTGTGATAGTTTACTGTGTGCCTAAAATATTTTATATAAAATTTAATTGTTGGAAATTGAGTCACATTTGAATTGTTTTGGGACACTGACGAGACTCAATTGTTTACAAGACACTGCAATTTTAAATACTATTGCATAGTATTAATTTCCAGTTAAGTGCTATATAAGAAAGTTTTTACTGCCAGGCTTTATTAGTTCAAAGACCCATGATTTTTCATTTTATTTTTCCCCTATACTTTAACATTTTAAAACTGGGATGTAGCTCAAAATATGTTTAAAAACAAACAAAAATTGCCAGGTATTTTTTTTCTCCCCCCAAAAAAGTTTTTGGTGTGGTTTTACATTTACTGGTGTCTTAGAATTGAAGTGTCTGTGTGATATCATTTCTAAGGATCACGATAAGAATCTTTATAAAAAGATGTTAGAAATTGACATGGGAATGACATCTTCATAGATTGAATAGCTAGAGGAGTTTTCTTACCTTTTAAAAAAAGAGTTTATCTGGTTTTCTTAAAGCATAGCATACCGTAGAAAAGCACTAGATTTTTGTGTGTGTGTGCGTAAGATTTTATATCAATCTATAGCTCTCATGATGAAGACTTCAACATGCTACCTTAAAATTTAATGAGACTTTTAAAAGTATATTAATCTATGAAGAAAAAAAGGGCCTCATATTTCAAAACAGTGATTGAGAAAAGAAAGGAAATGGAAAATTAGGAAAAATGCTTATGACATAAATAGAAAAGCTAGTAAAATCTAATATATATGTTCCCTAAAATTTTTGCTGTTTCTCTGAGACTTTGTAAAATAGTGTTATTAAATATATAATCCACCTTATCCCTTGCTTAGTTTCTTAATATTCTTCTTCAATCCTCTGATAATACTGTATACTCTGTAAGAGACATTTCCTTTAGGAAATTAATTTGTTTTCACAATTGCTTCATTGTCTTATAACTACATAACATAAATCTTTGCCTATTTTTAAATTGCATTATTTATAATATAAGAGAATTGCAAATTGTCACCTGTCAGTAGCATACCATGTGCTTTTTTATCACTCTTGCTCTTACACAGTTGGAAAATCTGATTCAGTAAAACAGCTTTTTAATGTCAAAGATCAAGAGTGTTGTTCATAATCAGTATTCTTTTTTAAAGTTTGTAATGGTAGACACACATGCACACACACTACATCTGTCCAGAATATATTTCAAATGGTCAGATATCATTATTAGGAAATTACAAATTAAAGTGTTTCAGTCGTACACCGTGGCTCTCATTAAACTCATTGGAAATCAGGGTATTTTACTTGCTCTCTCTATTCAAGAGTGGGTGGGTCATGATTTTTTAATCATAAATTTTATATCACAGTCTTTGGAAAGAAGTGTAAAGTAGGTGCGACTGAAATCTGTTTGCCTTACCTCCACCGACCTCAGACATGCAGTGTAACTGCATGATGGGCGTGTTCCCCGCCATCAGCAGAGCCTGGCTCACCATCGACAGCGACATATTCATGTGGAACTACGAGGACGGGTAGGCGCTGCAGGCTGCCCTGCCTTAGCGTGCTTACAGTTTAGATTACCTTTATTGCACCTGGGACTCTGCGTATGGGACATTGCCTGATGAGTCTCTCGTTCCTCTGACGTCCAGGTCGGCGCTCCCCAGTATGGGTATCAGTCACAGGGGATGGGGTTAACCTGGGGAATCTGAGATAGCGGTTCTGACCGAGGTTCCAGAGTGCATCTGTAGCCAGCTCCCCGGCGACGCAGCCAATCTAGGTGCCGCTCTGAGTAGCGGGGTCCAGGTCCCAAGCTCTTTATCCTTCAGCGAAGATAGTCTGTCAGTAATTCCTTGAAAGATGGTTTGACATTTTAAAGATTTCTGTTTTCCTTGTATTTCTATGGGATGGGAGACTGCCGATTTACAGAAATGACTTGCCTGTTTTGTAATTCTGGGCTTGACCTGTGTGTAAAGTAAATGTATATAATAGAGTCTGAGGGAAGGCCCAAGGCATTTTTGCTTAAATGTTCTTGATCTGGTGATCTCAGTCTTGGCTTTTTGGAGGTAAATTTAGGATTACTTTTCAGTACTTTGTCATATTAACTTTAGATGAGGTGTGGGATAGGAAGGCCACGTTACTCTTGCCTCTGAGTAATTCACTTATTATGTATACACACACTCAAAACATTGTATCACTGAATCAGAATTGACACTAAGTGAGAACATATAGCTTAAATGAAACCAATTTTGTTTGCTGATCTTTTAAAAAAGAATTAGATCCACCTTTTCCTAGGCATTTTTATCGTTGAAATGTTACATAGTCATAATAGCAGTGATGTCTGCTTGTGGTGGTTCTCCATGCACCCTGAACTTTGCCCCAATTTGTTATATTACTGTAACTTCTCATTTTGATACTAAAGAATAAAACCTCTATTTAGGCATGGGTCTCCTCAAGAAAACTAAATGCCAGAGGTTTTCAGTTCGTTGAAAATTTTTGTATTTCCATTAACATGTGACGTATTCATTTAACAAAAATATTGAGTCTGTCGTGTAATAGTTTTGTGCTAGGAACAGCGCTGAGTGGGGTATGCGTGGTCTCTGCCAGCATGGAACAGTCTCACCTTACTGTGTTCAAACGAGAGCTCATTTAAAGAAAAATTATTTGAACACTGTGCTCATTGGAAAAAATCAAGGCACAAGTACTGGGTATAAATCTTTCGTTCACAAATTCAGTTCTGCAGAAAGCTGAGGCATAGTTTCAGTTACTCCTTTAGCTTTCTATTTGAAATCCTAACTCCACGTGGATGATGCAGACCGTCTTGTGCGATCCATCATTCTCTGACCCCAGCTCTCCCAGTATCAGCCTTGCTTGGGAGGGAACCAGTTCTCAAGCAGCTGGGATGCCACAGCGGGAGAAATGGGAAGCCCGGCCTGGCCTACATACGTGGCTGTTTAGGTGTTTTCAGTTCTGTTTGCATGGCCCCTTTCTGGGCAACCAGAAGTTTTCTTCAAAGTCTGGATCATAGTTTCTTTCTTGATATTTATCTTGCTTGGTGTTCTCTGTGCTTCTTAGATCTTTGTTTTGATGTTTTTCATTATTTTTGGAAATTATTTCAACCATTATCTTCGAGTATTTGTTCTGCCCCATTCTGTCCCTCTTTCTTCTGAGATTTGAGTTATACTTTTGTGAGAGTGTTTGGTATTGTGCAGCAGATTTTGGGTGCTCTGGTCTGTTTTTGTTTCTCTGCTCTCTTTTCTTTTTTGGTTTCATTTTGGACAGTTTCTGTTGAGCTAACTGCAGGTTCACCGATGGTTATGTTACGTGAAGTCTACTGAAAAGTTCTTAAAAGACATTCTTTCTCTGTACTGCGCATTTTATTTCTAACATTTTCACTTACTCATTTCCTTTCATTTTCATCTCTCTGCTGAAGTGCCTTACCTGCTGATGCATGGTGTCCACCTTTTCCATAAAAGCCAGTTCTATGTCAATCATATTTGTTTTACATTTCCTGTTGTTTCCCCTCTCTGCTTTGGGTCTCACGCGCTCTTCCTGAAATCTGGACATTGTGTGTGGGATAGTGCATACCGAAGTAAACAGCATTTATCCTGAGAAATGGGCCTGTGTCAGATGGTATGATTTTACTCGTATGTGGGATATAAAACAAAAAGGAATGAACTTGTAGATACAGCAGAATGGTGGGAGCAGGACGACGAAGGGAAAGGGGGTCAAACGCGGTCGTGGAAGGAGACTAGACTTCGGTGGCGCACAGTAGAGTGCACAGATGTGTTATTAAATTGTTCAGCCGGAATGTATATGATGTTAATAACCATCATAACATCAAATGGACGTTAACATTTACACTAAATGTAAATGTTACCCCAGTACATTGAATTTTTTAAGAAACTTTAAGGAGGAAATCAGCGTGTTTCTTCATCTGCTAGAGCCTAGCAGTGGGCCTTTATTGTGGGGGGTGGGGGTGACTTTTTCCAAGTCAGGACCAGAGCTGCATTCGCTCTGTTGTTCCTGGGGTCACCCTCAGTGGACCAGAGGTTCCACGTTGCTTGCGAATCACCTTGCACGGAGGGCGCAGGCGGGTTGCGCTGTGTTCCTGTCTCACCTGTTCTTCTGAAAAGGTCCTGTAGCTCCTGTCCCTCTCCCCACAGTAGACAGCCATGACTTGAGCCTTGCAGCTTTGGGAGGTGTAGAATGGGGAGCGGCGTTCCTGTTTTCCCCGTGTACGCTTGGCCTTGGCCAGGCCCCTGGGCCTGGGTCCTGGAACTGAAGCAGTTTGCTCGTTTACTTTTCATGACATTCTATAGTCGTAAAGAGTATTATAAGATAAAACTTTTTCTTTACGTGTATAACATGTTTTTCTTCAACTACTGACAGGGGAGACCTTGCCTATTTTGATGGACTTAGTGAGACTATACTTGCCGTGGGGCTTGTGAAACCAAAAGCTGGTAAGAAATAAAAAAATATATACGGATTAAATTAAGTTTGTATGTACACAGACTTCAAATGTATTTAGGACCAAGTGACAACACATTTTAAGTAGCTGAATTTCCTACTAAACTTTTGTTCAAAGTTCTTCTAATTAGAAATAAAATAACTAGGAATATTTAACAGTTTCCTCACTTTATAATGGTATAAGTGAGTCTGCCTCTAAAATTGTTAAACTATGTAGTTCCTAGATTTTTATCTGGCTTACATTTTGTTGCTCTTGATTTCCCTGAAATTTTTGGTATTGTGCATTTTTCATCACTTGCTGTAAAAACCATTTTTGTCTCTGCATTTTTTTTAGTTTTGATAGCCCAGGAAAGTGCGAACGCAGTTCGGAATAGATCTTAGAGAAGTCACAGGCATTGTTTAGCTCACATTTTAACCTCGTTGTGCCACATCTTTTACCCGAGCTACTGACAAGTAGAATTGATTTAAATTTAAATGCATCTCTTTTTTTAAAAATACATCATCATTATTATATTTTTTATATTACCATTTAGCCCCCTTAGACCGCCCTGCCCCCAGCAGTCACCACACTGTTGCCCATGCCCATGAGTCCTCTTTCCTTTTTGCTCAGTCTCTGCACATGCACCTTCCTACCTACCAGAGGAAATAGTAGGCAAAATTCACCTGTTTGCAGGGCCTAAGTAAAACTCCTGAAAGATCACAGCCATTTTGAAATTACAAACAGGTCACTAAGTACAAGCATGCAGTTCTAATGGATTGTTTATATGATTACTTTGGAAATGTATTTTCTTTACATAGATTCTCAAAAGCATTCTTTACCCTGATGCATGTTTCTCTCTTACTGCTTAAAGTTTATTTATATGAAAGTTAGTAGCTGTTGCTGCCCCCTGTTTAATAAATATAAATTGCCCATCTAAAACAAAGAGTAAAATTTTGTTTTACTGAAATATAAATTTCATCGCAAATTAAAATTATGATGTAGTCTTTGATATAGCAGCAAAGGTGTTATCTTTGATAATTAAACAATTCTGATTTTGCTGTCAGCAAGTCCTGAAAATTCTGACTCAAACGTGTTTTAATGTTAACGAAGTCCACATTTCACTTTGCCTTTTGCAAGGGAATGTTCTTCAATTAAAGTAGTTTTTTTCTAAGTCATTCAAGCTTTTGGGCAAAAGTCTGCTTTGTTGATGCTTCTATGTAAGCAAGATTATGAACCATGTTTCAATTTTATAATTCATTGAATAAAACAAGAATTCTTGTGTGTTTTTTAGCACTCAGGAATTTTTGCCTTATGCCTACAGAAAAATTAACAAGGTTTAATCACACTTTTTGAGTTCAAGGAAGTATTTCTCACATATTGAAGAGAAGCAGTTCTCACCGTTTCCCAGCGTCAGTCTCATCTTCCAGGGCGATTACTTAGCTGACAGAGCTTGCTGCTTTGGAGCAGTTTTTATAATGGTGATGATATGATTGTACGTCAGACAGTTTATTTGCCTCATCTGCATGACCCAGGAAGGCTTCCGCCAAAGTCAAACTGTGCATAAACTCCTCCCTCCATGTTGTTCTTGGAACGTCTGTCCTTGTCTCTAATAAAGTAAGCCTGCCTCGGGTTTAATCGGCTGCTTGTGCAAAGTCTGAACTTCTCATTAGAAGAGAATCACTTTATATTTTTCTATTTCTGGACAAAAACCTCTTGAAAAGGCACCAATTTATACTGTCGTTGAAACTGCATTTGAAGTTGAAGGCACTATTGGCCACGTTTTTGGTGCCAGGGCATGACTTTGTAAAAAGCAATGATTTAGGGTTCTGTTGAGTTTCTTCATCAAAACAGCAAAACCAGATGTGTTGCAAAGGATTGTAAGTGTTCATATTTGTACACAAGTATTCAACTTCTTATTGGGCAGTGAAACTTTGAGCCATTCCAAAGACCTCAAGAACTATGGCAGTTCTTAAAGGTGCTCAAAAGGTGCACTTTATAGATAAAAAGTGAGTTGACTAAAGTGAGAAATGTCGATTATTTGACCCTATTGCATCCTGAAGGGAAGTGGCCTTTATTTTTACCAACGATTGTAAAATACTGGAGCAAATACATGGAAGGTTTTTTTTTTTTTTTTTTAGAGGTTTTATTTATTTAAAGAGAGGGAGGGAGAAAGACAGGGAGAGAAACATCAATGTGACTATCAGTTGGCTGCCTCTCACATGTACCCCAACCAAGGACCAGGCCCAGAACCCAGGCATGTGCCCCAACTGGGACTCAAACTGGTGACCTTTAACTTTGTGGGATAAGGCCCAACCGACCAAGCCACACCAGCCAGGGCCATGAGAGAGTTTAGAGAAGATGGAATCACTTGACAAGGCACTGTTTCACTTATCTTCCTTTACTCCAAGCCATGGACATGTTCCACCATCCGTAAAAGTCCAACTTCCCTAAGGTTCTGTAATCAAAGGTGACTCCTTTGACATACCATTGTGACTGACTACTTTGAGATATGGCTTATTAAGGAAAATCCAAGTTTTCGTAAAGCTCAAGATTTTGAAATCAACTCATGAAATATCAGGTATACTTTGAGGTCATTAAGATGGAAGGCCTGTGCCTTCAGCTTCATGGCCTTGAATCCTGATATACAACACTGGCTTTTAAGCCCCTTGATGTTCATTAGTGGAAGTAAGACCAGGTCACGATGTAAGCCCTGTTGAGTTTTTTTTTTTTTTTTTTTTTTAGCCCTGTTGAGTTTTATACGACATTTAACACCCGTAGGCTGGCCAGATGTATGTGCAGGAAGAGGTGTCCAAAGTCATAGACATAGTTACTTCCTTTTATTCCTGTCAGTGAGACACTAACTTTGGACATCATAACGTAGTGACAGTGATAATTACACATAGCATTTCAAGCCACAGCACACTTTCCAAATTAAACAATACTTTAGTGTGCATTAACGAAAAAAATTTTTACTTTGTAATGTCCCCTGTGAAACCAGATTATCTGGTGTTGATATATAAACGCATTTGAGAAACTCATTGACATGTAAACTCATTTCTGTTTTTATCAATTTGACTACTCCCGGTATCTGATATAAGTGGGATTATGTAGAAGTTGTCTTTCTGTCACTGATTTATTTCACTTAGCATGATGCCCTCAAGGTTTATCCCTGTTGTAGTATGTCAGAAGTTTTTTAAAGGCTGGATAATATTCCATTGTATGTATATACCACATTCTGTTTATCAGTTCATCTGTTGACGGACACTTGGGTGGCTTCTACCTGCTGGGCACTATGAATTATGCTGCTATGAATGTGGGCATACAAATAGAAGTCTTTACATACTAATAAACCTAAAGTATTTTGTAATATAACGCTAATTTTAAATGGCATTGAATACTGAAGTGTTTATTTTCTAAGGTAGTTGTTTTCTGGTATATACTTTTTTTTTTTTTTTTTTTGAGAGAGAGAGAGAGATAAAGTCAGAAACACTGAGTAGTTGCTCCATTTATTTATGCATTCATTGGGTGATTCATGTGTGCCCTGAGATCGAACTTGCAACTTTGGCTTGTCAGGACAATGCCCTAACCAAGTGAGCTGCCCACCAGGGCTGTCACTTACTTTCTTAAAGGATCATAGGTAGTAATAGTTTAACATCAGAAGGAACTAAATTGGGCCCTGGCTGGCGTAGCTCAGTGGATTGAGTGCGGGCTGCAACCCTAAGGGTTGCCAGTTCGATTCCTAGCCAGGGCACATGCCTGGGTTGTGGACCAGGTTTCCAGTAGGGGGTGCGTGAGAGGCAACCACACATTGATATTTCTCTCTCTCTCTTTCTCCCTTCCTTCCCCTCTCTAAAAATAAATAGAATTAAAAAAAAAAAAAGAACTAAGTTGGGTTCAGACTTTTCATGTACTGTGTAATCACCAGCTCATTGTAATGACAAAACCTTATTCTGTCAATGCTTAAATTGTGGAAGTTTTTGGAAAAAATAATCCCAAACCCATGTCTGTTTTATCTTAGGCATCTTTCAGCCTCACGTACGACACCTCCTGGTTTTGGCAACCCCTGTAGATATAGTGATTCTTGGACTCAGCTATGCTAATTTGCAAGCAGGTATAGCAACGCACATGTTGTGTTTTAAAAATGTATGTGTATGTTGGTGAATTTAATGTTATAATTAAAAACTTTTTTTTTTTTAACTAAGTTAACTTTCCAGGCTATTTGCTCATAGAAAAATCGTATTTCTCTATAGATACAATGTCTTTCAGGACAGTAGCTCCACCAAAAAAGTATTCTGGGTGTATTTACCATCCTAATGTGCACGTTTTAAATGTACAATATAAAGGGAGGGTAGTAGAAGAAGAAGAATCTATGCTAGTGAGATTTTCAATAATGCCTTCAATTGCTTTGTTTCTGATTTACTGAATGGCCTTTTTAACATGGAACACAGAAGTAAGAAGCCCTCAGTCACAATCACACTCAGTGGTTTCTTTTGTATTGTTTTGAGTGAAATAATGTTGAATCAGTGACTCAAAATAATTAGTATTACTACCACATTCTTAGGGTCATTTCCAAAATTTAAAAATTTGAGTTGGTTTTTTTATTGATATAATGCTATATATTATATACTATATTTTTATGTATTTTATATATGTACCATAGGTTGTATTTCATCAGAGTTAATAAGTTGTATTAGATTTTTTTATAGATGTTAGAGAAGCATTGGAATATATCAGTAAGAATGCAGTAAAAACATCATTTCTAAAAATAATACAGTGATTGTTTCGAACATTTTTTTAAAAACTCAAAAACTGATCCCTGTGTTCTTTCTTTAAAAAAAAGGTACCGGAGTGCTGAATGACAGTATGTGTGGTGGAATGCAGTTGCTTCCAGACCCTTTGTATTCTCTTCCCACGGATAATACTTACCTTTTAACGATAACTTCCACTGACAACGGCAGAATTTTCTTGGCTGGGAAAGATGGCTGTTTATATGAAGTAGCATACCAGGTAAGCCTGGCAGTTAGAAACATTTTTTCTCTCTTTTGATGAGGTGTAGGGATGGATCTTGTTTTTTATTTTGTAATTAGATGGATAAGCACATTAATACATTCTTATAGAAGGTGCTCAGACATACGATTAAAGCCACGGGCCTGCCCTCCTGCGCGATTACACCATGCCTGCAGAACCTGGTCCTCTTTCCAGCGGCAAAAGCCTTGATCAGTTCTGAGTATGTCCTTTTAGAACATGGTACACACATTGATACATATCTGTAAATATCTATTCATATGTATTTATGTGTGGATACACATATACCAATACATCGTGTATGTTTGTGTATGTTTTTACTTGAATTATTGTTTGTATTTTGTTACATAATTGGCTTTTCACTTAACTATGTCTTGAAAGTCTTTCCATGTCACTGTTTGATAATCGATAGATAGATGGATAGATAGATAGATGTATGTATGTTATGTTTGGTGATTGATGCATAGTTGTCCATGAAATGGACATACATGGTTTACTTAACAATTTCCTCCCTGACGGACGTCCAGGTTTTCAGTTTTCCTTTTCATAGTAACACAGTAAGTGTTTTCTTGCAGGCCTCCTTGTGCACATGAGGTTTTTTTGTGTCGAGTCTTAGAATTCTAATAGTTGGGTTATAATGTACTGTATTTTGCTGTGTATACTGCACTCCCATGTATAATGCACCCCCATGTTTTTGAGGGAAAGTCTTTTATTTTAATTTTTTAATTCAATTTTTCATTTATATATAAAACATAATATTGTATTCCAGGGTATTATTTTAACAATATATGGATATCATTATTGCTTTCTAGAGTTATACTTTTAACACATAAGCATAAGATTTAAAAACATTTATATAGATATGGAATTAGTATTAGCCATGTATAATGCGCATCCTTACTTTTCCCTCAGAAATTTGGGCAAAAACGTGCGCATTATACACAGCAAAAAAAAAAAAAACGGCATATGCGTTTAAATGTTGGGTGGAGGTCGGGGGTGGAGGGATTGGGCGAAAAAGGAGAAAGAACGCGCAGACATAGCCAGCAGTGTGGTGATTGCTGCGGGGAGGGAGGGAGGAGTAAGGGGACTAAATGGTAATGGGAAAAGATCGATAAAGGTACAAAAATAAAATTGTTCAGTATGTTCATGTTGCCTTATAAGAATTTCAGACTCTTAACAAACATCTATGAATGTATTTCACCAGCACCGGTATGCAGCTTGTTAATGTTGGCCAATCTTGATGGAGGGAAATTACTTTTTTATAACTGACTTGATAATCTTTTCATGTTAAATTTATTGGTCATTTATGTTCTCGCTACTCTGAAGTGCCTTTTTGTGTCCTTTTCTCTGTGTATCTCTCCCTTCTGTATTGTTGCCTTTTGCATAAGGTAAACCTTAAGAAACTGATGAAGTCATATTCTCATAGTCTAATTAGTGGCAGAACTAGGTTTAGAACCCAGGTCAGCTGTGTTTTTTATATTACACTGTACTTCTTTCTTGCTCATTTTCTATTGGCCTTGTTCAGTACCACGAAATGGTTTTGTATGGCAAAACTCAATCGTTGAGAAATGCAATGTAGATTATGATGGTGGTGGCTGCTCTTGTTAGAGTTTGCTTTTAGCAGAAATGGGGTAATACAAGTACCTCAATCCTGTGTACTTTGGACACTTACAAACCCTGCTTATTATGTTCCTTATACTTTGAAATAGTTTTTGAGAGAATCAAAATATGAGTTCACCAGCGTAACACTACTGAGATTTCTGGAATAGACATAGCTGATTTCGTTCAGGGCAGTAATTTAATTATAGTTAACTACATGTTTATTTTAATTACAGGACCAAACTTAGTGCTACTTTTGAGTAGTATGTCTTCATTTACAGTTACTGGCACTTCACTGTGACTTGAGGGTGTTTGTAAACGTGGATACACAATCGCCGCTGTGACACAAGTACCTACATTTACAAGTCTTCTCTCAATTTTCTCTTTAAAGGCAGAAGCAGGTTGGTTTAGCCAAAGATGTAGAAAAATCAACCACTCCAAGAGCGCACTTTCTTTTCTTGTTCCTTCATTGCTACAATTTACATTTTCAGAAGATGGTAAGTAGAAAACAATAAATTTCACAAATGAAAATCTTTACCAGATCATCGACTTAACATTTTTTTAAGAAATTCTCATTCTCCATTGAAAGTTTGTCTTTTTAAATACATTTTTTATATATTCATAAGGTCTCTTAAAGGAATAAGGGATTATGAAACAGAAACAGTGTGGGTTTGTCCCCAAGTTTCTGTCCAGGTAGCATCATGGAACATGTGTCTAAAACACCCATACGTAAGCTCTGAAAGCAAGACGTGCGTGTGTATGCACGCTCGTGTGGGAGAACCAGCCAGACACCTGGTGCGTGTTTTGCCTGCTCTAGAACAAGTTCCCAACACAAAATGAACATGTAAGAGTTTTTAATAAAACGAGAGGTGCCGGTGAAATAATCTAAAACCACTTCAGCGAAATAAGGTAAATTAACTTTAAAAAGTTATTATGACGACAGTAACTGATTTCCCTTCACACAGTTGACTCAGTACAGGAAACAGGTGGCTTCTTGAATGGACTGAGAACGAGTTATGTCATGGGTTTCTGGCACATAGCAGATGTCCATTGACTGTTTACTTGTTGACTGAAGAAATAATCCAGACCTTGGTTTTGGTTCAGCTTAAAATGTATGTGGAGGATAGGATAACTTGTTTGTCGTGCTCTTCACCCAGTCACAGTATTTGGTGTCCGCTTTCTTTCCGCACCTTGTCTGATCTGAGTGCTTCTTGCCGTCGTCCTCATGCAGACACCACACACTTCTGCGGAGGAAGAGGAAAGCCCCTGAGCGCAAAGTTCGGGTGTAGCAGTTTTAATTTAAGTTGCCACTGTGTTTGATTTGTTAATCTTGGGTGGGTTTTATTTTATTTATTTATTTTGTCTTTCAGATCCTATTGTTCAAATTGAAATTGATAATTCTAGAAACATTTTATATACACGATCTGAGAAAGGAGTGATACAAGTAAGTATTAATAGTATACTACCATTGAAGGTGGGACTGGCATCCCTGGCTTTTAGTGTGTGTGTTTATTGATTTTTAGAAAGAGAGAAAGGGAGAGAGAAACTTCAGTTTGGTGTGCCACTAATTTATGGATTCAGTGGTTGCTTTCTGTACGTTCCCTGACCTGAGATCAAACCCACAGCCTTGGTGTGCCAGGGTGTGTCCCACCCTGTCTGTGGCCCACGAGCCGCAGGCAGCCCAGGATGGCTGTGAGTGTGGCCCAACACAGAACTGGAAATTTGCTTAAATCATTATGAGATTTTTCTGTGATTCTGTGTCGCGGTGTATTTAATGTGTGACCCAAGACAGCTGTTCCGGTGTGGCGCTGAGACGCCCGGAGGTGGGACGCCCCTGGCCAGGACAAGGCTCTGCCCGTTGGAGCCTTGCATCCCTGTTTTTAAGGAAGAAGATTCAGTCACTCAGACTTCTCCTGCGAACTGTGTGCTTTTTAAAAAACATCCAAACCATTTTTTTAATGAAATTTCAAGTCTGTGAAAGTTTTTGTATCTGTATGAAATGCCAAAATGAAAGGATCCCTAAAAAGGAAAAGTCTGTTTAATAAACTCATAAAATGTATACAGATTATAGTGGTATTTCAGTGGGTACAATGTTTCACATGCAGGTTTATGATCTGGGCAGTGATGGACAAGGAATGAGCAGAGTCGCCTCGGTGTCACAGAATTCTATCGTCTCCGCTGCTGGAAACATCGCGAGGTGACGTGTCATCTGTTGTCAAACATTTCATTTGCAGGCATAATTATACTGTTACATGCAGCGTAGTAAAATTGTTTCCTTCTCAGAAATGCCTCTAAAGGATGAGGGATGTTGAAGGAAATGCCACCATAAGTTATGTTTGAAAGAGAGCTGCTGGAGACCTTTATTCTTGTATCAGATGTTTTAAAACATAAGGTCGACTGGCTGTGCTGTGTAAAATACTGCTTGGTGTGTGTTTTTCTTTGAACTTTACATGGTCTGTGCAGGCATTACAGGTGTCGTATCAAGGGAAGTTCCCCTGTTACAACTGCTCCACCTTTTTAAGAGGCCTACACAGTCAGTTTAGTTGGTCTGATGCTTGACAGGAGTGCAGTTTGGAAATGCTGAATTTACAGTTGTGTTGTCTGCATTGTTCCCTCCCCCCTTCCCTCCCCCTCTTCCTTATTTTTATAGGTGTTTATTTGAGCCAAACTGACAAGCTCAGGAGCGAGATCTCAGATGTTTCCCGCGTTGTATTCTTGAAACAAACTGAAGGATGTTGTAATTTGTCCAAAGTCTGGCTCCTAAATAAATGCTGGAACCCAGGCTAGATGCTAAGTCTTCTGACATAATACGCTGTAATTTACTTATATCACAACTGACTTAGCTCAGCTACAAAAGGCTCTTCACACACCAAAGGCCTCAAATTTTCAGCTTCTGTTATCTGTGTGCTTCGGTTATTGCTACATGCAGATAGCCTAGTGAAAAATCAACATTTTCTTTGCCCTTCAGTGACCCCCCCCAAAAAAAATCTCAAGGCAGATAATCTAAAACAAAGGGTTTCCTTTTACTTCCCCAGTGTTTTTTGGGAAACTTTTCAAATCCACAGAAGAGCAGCATGGTAAAATCAGATGTACCCTTTGTATAAACTCACCAGTTAACACCTTCCCTTGTTTGCTCTCTCATGCTCTCATGAGCCGCTTGGAAAGTAAGTTGTAGAAATCATGACCTTATCTTTGAATCCTTCTCCTAAGTTTCTTACAAAAGCAAAACAAACAATTTCACACTGATCTTATAATTATCTTATAATTGTATGGTTCATACTGAAATTACTTAATAGTCCCCAAAATTCTTTTTTTTAAAAAACCCTCACCAAGGATATGTTTATGGATTTTAGAGAAAAAGGGAGGGAAGGAGAGAGAGAGAGAGAGAGAAACATTGATCGGTTGTCTCCCATGCGTGCCCTGACTGAGGGTCCTACCCACAACCTTTTTGGGTGTACGGGATGATGCTCCAATCAACTGAGCCACCTGGCCAGGGCCCCAAAATTTTTTGTAGCTTTTTTTTTTCCTTTGTTTTTCTCCAGATTCGTCAGAGCTCATGAGTTGCATTAGTCAATAGTCTTTTCAAGGTAGAACAGAACTTCCACTACCTTTCTTTCAAAATACCGACATTTGGGAGGGTGGGACAGGATTTTTCTGAATTTGTCTTTTTTTCCTTATTAGATTCCAGATAATACTTTTTTAGCTAAAATTACATAGCTAATATGAATTACTTTTAGCATTACATCAGGAGGCACATAATACCAGTTTACCACTACTGAACAGTTGGTCAGGATGGTGTTTGCTAGATCTCTTCATTATGAAGGTGTATTTTTTCTGTTTTAATTAGTGGTAACTTTTACAATGAGAACTTGATGCTCTGAGAACATCTTGCTCCCCACTAGTCATTTACCTAATGGATTTAGCCTTCTTTTGTGATCTTTGAAAATGGTTACTCTTAACAATATTAAGTAATGTAAATAACATAATATTCATGGGTTTTGCCAGTTCTTAACTGCTGCTGTTATTTTCCTGAGGAGTTAGTTGTACACTAGTTTAACAGATTTCAACGTGTAAAATTATTGGTTGAAAATGTTCCTTATTACTCAGTGGACACATTGTAAAAATATACTAGTTTTTTTTCCCCTTCTTTTTTAGGACCATAGATCGCTCTGTTTTTAAACCAATTGTTCAAATAGCAGTGATCGAAAATTCTGAGTCACTGGACTGTCAGTTACTGGCTGTCACACATGCTGGTAGGTTGTTTAGTTTACGTTTGCTGTTGCTTTAGTAACTTCTAATACTCCTCACGTTTGGGAATTTGTGATCAGAACTATGAGAGAAATTTTTACTTGTGCGTCAGTTATGAAGCCGTGTTAATAATTTATAAAATTAAGGATTTTGAAAATTGGGAGATTATCCTTGGCTCTCTCTGCTCATTTTATAGATGTAAAGCCAGGCCCTAAAGCTGAAGTGGCTAACGTTTGCTGACACAGCCTGAATGAGAGCAGAGGCTTGTGTGGCTTATAGTTGAAGGCTCTTTCTAGAAAGTACTGTATGGCTGTAACAGAGTTCTGTGTTTCTCTTTGGAATTGCTTTGATTACAGCATGTGTGCCCCAGGTCTTTTGTCGTCTGTTACTGATTTATAATTTTACCCCATCGCCAGGGATAAGGCTGTACTTCAGCACCTGTCCGTTCAGACAGCCATTAGCACGACCTAACACACTGACACTGGTTCACGTCCGCTTGCCGCCTGGATTCTCGGCGTCTTCCACGGTGGAAAAGCCTTCGAAAGTACATAAAGCTCTCTACAGTAAAGGCGAGTTCCGAAATACTCTCATACCGAGTGCTGGATTCTTAAAGTTACTAAAAGTAGAATGCATGTGGGGCATTCGAAAATAAAGAGATTTTCTAGTAGAATATAGAATGGGTTTTTTGTTTGGTTTTTTTTTTTTTGGTCTTTTTTGTCTTATCCAGGAACTTTTTTATATTAACGTAATATTTTAAACATTTTCAATTGCTAAGTATATAAGAAACTATAGTATTTTTAAATAGATAAGTACCTTTGAAGTGTTTTAATTTTAGACAGTTATTAGCCTTATACATATAAACTCACTGGTCACAATCAGTGTTAATATCCACGGCGATAGAATCTGAGCCCTGTTCCTTCAGAATGGTTAGGAGAATGCAAACGACTTTTCTGATAGCAGGCCTGTTGTGCCAGTGTCTTTGTGGAAGTGGAGAGCTTATTGTGCAACAATTTGAAATCCTGATGATAAAAAAATTAAATTCTAGTTAAACATCAAAACTTGAGAAAAATCTGCATGTTTTTTTACCATGATGAGAAAGCATTTGTAAAATGTTAGCTTTGATTCCGTTTCTATGCTTATTCTAATGTTTCTTACAACATTTTTAACACCCAAATGAAACTTCCCTTTACAAGTAGAAATTTTTCAAATGCCTAATAATAGCATGTATTTCCCGCAGCATTTTAAAAGAACAGCTTTATTGAGATACAATTCATATATCGTAAACTTTAGCCTTACCCCTTCACATTCTTACCACTAGCGAGTGAGGGTTCCACAGCTGTTACATTCCTGTCCGCCCCGTTTTCCTGTCTTCGTGTTACGTCTGCCCTCGTGGCTGCGAAGTGCCGCCACACCAAAGTTTCGATTCCACTCACCTGTTGGGCAGCGCTGTTGAGCATCTTTTTTTGTGCTTAGTAGCCATTTGTACATCTTTGGAGAAATAACTATTCAGAGTGTTTGCCCTTTTTTAAAAATTGATTATCGATATGTAAGGGTTCTTTGTATATTCTAGACACGAGACCCTTACCAGGTGTATGTTTTTCAAATATTTTCTGTCCTTCTGTGGGTTATATTTTCACTTTCTAATGGATGTCCTTTGAGTCACAAAAGTTTTTCATCTACATGAAGTCCAATTTATCTATTTTTTCTTTTGTTTCTGTACTTCGGGTTTTCGTCTAAGAGTGTCAGTTTTCAGTCTTAGATTTAGGTCCTTAGTCCATCTGAGTTAAATTTTCTATATTGTGTGAGATAGGGATCTGATGTCATTTTTTGCGTGTGTACATCCAGTTCCTGGCACCATTTGCTGGGGAGACTGTTCTTTCCCCCAAATTGTCTTGGTACCATTGTCTCAGGTGAATTACCCATAAGTATATGGGTTTTGGATTCTCAATTTTATTCCTTGGCCTATATCTGTTCTTATGCCAGTAACTCAGTATGAATTACTCTCTCTTGGATGTAAGTTTTTAATTCTAACTGATTTTTTGACTGTTCTGGCTCTCTTACATTTTCATATGGGTTTTAGAATCCGTTTGTCAATGTTATCTTTTCTTTTTCTTTCCTTTTTTCTTCTTTGAGTGTTTAAATAGGCTTTATGTTTTACAAAGTTATGTCAGTTTTAATTGATTCTGTCTCTCTTACCTGATTGTATTGTGGAGATAGGCATCTCATTGGGGAACTGGCAGATGAAGGCTGTCGGCTCTTTCGGCTAGCAGAAAGAAAGACTCTAGCAGTACTAACCTTTGTGCCCTCTTGGGTACGTGGAATTGTTCAATAATACCAGAAATATTTACTGTTTGTCAGTTTTTTCAGAAACATCAGGTGGGATTTTAATAGTTGAAAATGTAGATTACCTTGGGAATATTGCCATTTTAACAATGTTAAGTCTTCAAATCCATGAACATGGGATATCTTTTTATTAGACCTTTAATTTCTTAGAACATGTGTACACTGTACTGTATATAAATCTTGCACTTCTTAAATGTATTCCTAAGTATTTTTTGATGCAATCATAAATAGATTTTTATTTTTTTAAAGATTTTATTTATTTATTTTTAGACAGAGGGGAAGGGAGGGGAGAAAAAGAAGGAGAGAAACATCAGTGTGTGATTTTGTCTCACACCCCCCACCCCCCACCCCCATACTGGGGCCAAGCATGTACCCTGACTGGAAATCGAACTGGCAACCCTTTGGTTCATAGGCTGGTGCTCAATCCCCTGAGCCACATCACCCAGGGCAATAGACTAAGTCTTAAAGCTAGAAGTGCATTGCAGAAAAATTACTGTGGTTTTAGTTATGTGCATGATACAGTCACATTGAAATTTTTCAAACTTTTATATGCTAAATTTTAAGAAACCTTTTTCTACCACCTTGATATACATCACTCTCAGTTTTTCACTAGCTGGTTATACATTTTACGAATTAACTATGGTCCCATCACCTACAACCATCCAGTGGACTTTATACTGGTATCACTAAAGTCAGTGTAAAGAGAGCAAAGTAGTGGAAGGAGCTGGAATTGAACACAGAAGAATATATTTCAAAATCAAACTGCAACGTCAGCTAGTGTTGCTGAGATAATGCTTTGATAGTATATTTATCTCTGCCATTCCATTGCAAACTTCATTGTTACTATTTATGGTATATTTGAATTAACCAATATGTGAACTCTATTTTATTGAATATTAGGTATCATTGATCGTAAGTCACAACATTTTTTGTATGTAAAACATGTGTTTTAAAGTTAATAATTAAACTGATAAATCCACTGATGCTAAAATATATTCTAACTTTAGAAATGTTAAAATGTGAACCTGGCTGGTGTGGCTCAGTGGATTGAGTGCCAGACTGTGAGGCAAAGGGCTGTTGGTTCGATTCCCAATCAGGACACATGCCTGGGTTGCAGACCTGGTCCCCTACTGGACCAACAATTGCACCAGAGGCAACCACACATTGATGTTTCTCTCCCTCTCTTTCTCCTTCTCTTCCTGTTTCTCTAAAAATAAATAAAATCTTTTTTAAAAGAAAGAAAGGTTAAAATGTGGGGGGAAAAAAGTAAGCGTTTACTTGAAAGAATACAGTATAAGATCTGGAACATTTAATGATTCTACCCTACCAAAAATTTTATGTCCTTTTACGGGATTTAGTTTTATTTTTGTAACTCATTTACTTATAATGATTAATGCTGTATATATCAATGTTATTAATTACTGTTAAGATTATTGGGGATGCATATAATTTAGCATCATAAGATTTTGTGTATTAAACTTTTAGGTATTCTGCTTTTAGTTTTTACTTTGTAACTTGCTTACCTAGAACAATTAATGCTATCTGTATATTAATGTTAATAATTAATATTGTTAATATTTGGGATGCATATAATTTGGCATCCTAATATTTCATGTATTAAATTATTAGGTGTTCTACTGATGACAGCCTCAGAAAATGAAGACAATGACATTTTGTGGTGTGTCAACCATGACACATTTCCTTTCCAAAAGCCAATGATGGAAACCCAGGTATAAATAAATTATCAGGGTAATTATATACAACTTTTTATATTATTTTAAGTGAAGAATATAATTGTAAGAAACTTTATCTACTGATTTATGGCTGTTTGCTTATAAAAACCTCATATGATTAGAAAGCATATTGAAAAAAAGAGTATTCTATTGTGGCAGACCCTTCTGCATGGCGTGGGCCCAGATCCCACTCGTAGATGCACAGGACCCACGCCCACAGATAGGTTCTCTCGTGGGAAATCAGATTTGCAATATACCTAGGCTGCTTTGTGTCTTGCTTTTTGCTGAAACTCCCTCACCCTGCAAATGCTAAACCTTGCAGGGACCTGTGTAACCAGCTCAACCACTTTTGCCTTTTCATTTGCTAATATCCTTTTTCTGTGATGTGATGAGGGGCATTGGCTCTTTGTTGTCAGTAAAAGGTAATCACCTATAGTAAGCCTGGGCATAGTAAGTGAGGACGATCTTGTAATGTGAGCAGAAATAAAATAAAGGCCTGTCATGGTGGAGGCTGAGGCTTTTGCTCCCCTTGAGAGAAAAGCCAAGTCTGTCCTTTTTCTTCCACCAGACTCAGTAGTCCATGTGTATGTTTTATTTCATCCATAATGATGTGGACACTGCTGGCTGGTGTCCGTAACATTCTATTAATTCTTTGTTTTTCTTCTGTGATGTTAGAAGTCACAGTAATCATTAAAACTCTCTTTAAAATAAACATTGAAGCCTTGTAGAATGTTTTTAATAGTATATCTGAAAATGCATATATCTTTTCAGAAATTCTTTGTCGCATTTAAATGTATTGTATTTTTAGTTATTATGAGGCCATCCATTGTAGTTATTACAGAATTTTATCCTAACGATCTCTATAGTTGATTGTTCTCCCTAAATTAAAAAAAAAGTTTTAATTATAGAAATTTTCAAATAGACTCAAGAATAGAGCAAATGGTGACTTGAACCCCACATTAGTGAATTATCAACATTTCCCCCATATTATTTCTTCTCTCTTCCCTACGTACCAAGTGTGCACACAGAAGCACATAATTGTGTTTTAAAAGTAAACACCACCACGTACTCCATGATGTAGAGGTTCTGGTGAGGAGTGTGTCCCCAGCTGTCCTAGCCCAACCCCACAGCTGGGGGGCCCATCCCTGCCCATGAGGACCTGAGGGGAAAGCCATCAGCTCCCTCCCCTTGGTGTGCCCTGTCCCACCCCTCGTTGTCCTGCCAGATGCCCCAGCACAGACCATGCTGCCTGCTCCCAGAAGGTGCTAAAACCAAACCAGATTAACGAACTGTAACTAGGGTGTGACTATGTGATACCTTTGGAGCCATTTCTGTAAAGGTGTCTTGGTTCCAGCTGTCACTGGCCTTCTGGTTATTCTGCAGTATAAGCCCTTCTGGTTAGGGCAAGTGGGAAAAGGTGTATAGATGGGCGGAGGAAGAACCCAGCCCCAAGGGGTGGGTGCATGGGTTGAAAGGGCTCTTCCAAGTTGCTGACATGGACCAAGTTGCTGGGGTCGGGGCAGAAGGTTGGTATGGAGGTAAGGAGCACCTTTCTCGAATTCTTTCCACTTTACTGAGCACCTACTGTGTGTCTCATCCTGTGATAGACTGAGGATTCGGAACTTAATACAAACCCTGTCCTGATGGGGTGCAGAGTTAGGGGTTGCAGGTTTGAATTCTGGCTCCATTTCCTTGAAGCTGTGTTTCAAAGGACTTAACCTGTCTCTGGCCCTCAATTTCCTCATCTACAATAGTTATCATAATACCTCCTTAAGTATTTTAGGAGATTAAAACACTTTTTTAAAAAAAGAAATAGCTTAGAAAACAAATACAGCTTCATAAGAGAGAGGAAATCTACATGTCAGCAAAATATAAGCACTGAGCCTACCAGTACAGATCAGTCTGCCCTGGAAAGGTGGTAGGAGGAAGTCTTTGGTTATAGGAAGAACTGTGATTCTAGTAAATGCTACTTATAGTTTATCTTAGGAGAAAATTTGCCTTTATCCTTTGGTATGGATAGATTATTTGTTACTGTAGAGGATGGCTGATTGAAAGAATTAGACAGTAGAAAATTAAATACAGACTTTTGAGAATATTTATTAATGTATTAATTTATTAAATCCCGTGTTTAATTTCAGATTAAGTCTGTACAACTTTTCCTTCCGAAAGGTTGTCCTTACTACTAACTTTAGCAGTGTTAGTAAAAAACGTTGGTTTCCTCTCTGTAGACGACGACCCGTGTGGACGGCCACTCCTGGGCGCTTTCTGCCATAGACGAATTGAAAGTCGATAAAATAGTCACGCCCTTAAACAAGGACCACATCCCGATCACTGACTCGCCGGTCGTCGTGCAGCAGCACATGCTGCCCCCGAAGAAGTTCGTCCTCCTGTCGGCGCAGGTGCGTGCACACCCTGCGATGGCGGAGGCAGGAAGCGGCCGCGCTCGCTTGGCGGAGTCGTTTACCTAAGTGCTGAGGAATGTTTTCCCTTAGAGTGTTCCGAAGACGGAAACAGTTTGTAAATCCCAAAAGTTCAACCAAGAGATCTTGCTCTTTATAATGTTGTATTTCTGATGTAGCTATGCTATCGTCAGTGTTCAGTAGCATAAAATAAATAAACTGAGTTTATTTTGTGTTGCTCTCGCTTAAATAATTAAAAATTCTACCTAACCTTTATTTTTTTTAATAGTAATGCACTGACAAAATTCAGAGGGTGTGACAGGGCTGGACCAAGCACCACCTCCCTCCCACTTCAGGCTCTTCCCCCGCAGGCCCCAGAGTCCTCGGCATCTGTGTCTCTTTCCAGGGATGCGTTACAATAAGTGAAAGGCATTCATTTATGTGGATGTACAGTATTTAACCAGGCCCCTATTAACGGGTCATCTTTGCTGTTAAGAGTAATTCTCCAGCCTTGTGCCTATAGCATTTTGCACGTAGAACTGCCTCTGCCGGGCCAAAGAGTGTGTGTGCATTGCAGTGTGGACAGGTGTTGCCGGGTTTCCCGGTGTGCACACACACGCACTGCTGGCGAATGTGGAGTGCCTGTGCCCTTACATCATCCTGTCCAGGTACAACGTGCCAGCCTGGGAGGAGTCAGACTGACTGTCACTTTAAGTGCTGATTTTTCTGTGAACCATCTATTTCTACTTTGTACCTACTTTTCTATCGAATTGTCTTTTTTATTTAATTTACAGAAGCTCTTAATGTATCAAGGGAACTTTTTGTGATATTATATAGTTTGAGTTTTCATAGTTTGTCATTTGATTTTATCTATTAAGATTTTTCCATATGGATACATTTACAAGCGGTTGAAATTTTCAAGTTATCTTTTGGAATTTGTGTGGTAGTTAAAAAACAAACTTCTCACTTTGAGGTTCATAAAAGAATTCACCCATAATTTCTTAGTATGTCTATAATTTTATTTTGTCCTTTAAATCTTTGATCTGTTTGGAATTTATCGTGGTGTAAGGTATAAATAAGGATCCAGCTTCATTTTTTTTCTAAATGAACATACTTGTGCCAATATGACTAATGGATCATCTAACTTGAATCTTCTGGTTTGAGGGGAAACTTTTATCATAGTCTAAATTCTAGTATTTACTTGACCCTATAATAGAACTTTCTAAATTAATATGAAAACACCTCTGCCCCCCCCCCCCCAAAAAAAAGGTAAGTAAAAAGGTGCCGCTCCCTTAGCACTGTAACGGCCAGAACACCGTGTGAACCTTGGCCTCGTGCGCGGCCGTGTCTGCCAGAGCCGCGCCTTCCTGTCAGCTTGTTCTCGGGGCATCTAGAGCTGGTACACGCCGGGGCTGAAACACACGTGGATGCTCCGTTTCATCAGGGTACTTTGTATTCTCGGAGTTATTTTTTTGTTTGCTGGTTTTATTGATTTTATTAAATAAAATAATGGTCAGTTTTTACCAGCTAAACTTGGTAAACTTCTTACTCACCTTCCTTCTTTTCTAACTCCTTAGGGGAGTCTTATGTTTCATAAACTTAGACCAGTAGATCAGCTGCGGCATCTGCTTGTGAGTAATGTGGGTGGAGACGGAGACGAGATCGAAAGATTCTTTAAATTACATCAGGTAACTATTTGTCCTGTTTTTTAAATGTGATGGTAATTTAAACAAGAAAATGGGAAAGAGAGCTGAATTTTATGTCAAGACCAAAAATACTGTGGTTAACAGGCTGTCTTACCAGTCTTCCTTGCGTCACACGAACCACCACTCTTGTACTGACATTGATAGTGTTTGCTTTTCCTTTCTCGTATCAGCCGATACCATTCAGGTAGCCCATATTTATTGAGCCCCAGCTCCATGCTTGGCACAGATTTAATCACTGGACACAGCATTAAACAGACCTTCTTCTTAAATGTTTATGCTTAATATAAGGGAAGATACCCTTTTTTTTTACAGGAAGACCAGGCTTGTGCAACTTGCCTTATCCTGGCTTGTTCCACCGCTGCCTGTGATAGAGAAATATCTGCTTGGGCTACTCGGGCTTTCTTCAGGTGCGTGACAGTTTTCTTCTGTCCTTGGCCACTTTTTTCAGTGGTTGCACTGGAGCATGTGACCGTTTCAGGGCTCGCCAGACAGTTAGGGTAGAATTCATTTGTGAGAAGGTGAACTCTGGAAAGACGACGATGCTAACAGAGAAGCGGCAGCGTGTGCGGTTACCCGCCGTTCTGTCCGGTCTTCTTCCGGCCTCGGCTGCCATCTGGTCTCTGTCTTTATTTCCCCACGCGCTGGATCACTTCCGCCTTATGCCTGCCGTTGGCACTCAGGGATTCTGAATCTCTCCACGGAAACTTCGTATCAAAAAGATGTTTTTACTTGGAAACTTTTTAGCTAAGGATAAGAATTTGAAATGTGATTTGTTTAGTTTAAAAGAAGTTTTAAAAATACCTTCTAATCATACTCTAAGTATGCAAATTACAATACCATGTACTCGTTAAGTAAATTCTATGCCTTGATGACCATTTTAAAATAATTTTTAAGATTTTATTTATTCTTAGAGGGGAAGGGAGGAAGAAAGAGAGGGAGAGAATCATCCATCAGTTGCCTCTGGCATGCACTCCAACTGGGGATGGAACCTGCAACCCAGGCATGTGCCCTGACCAGGAATCGAACTGGCGACCTTCAGCTTTGCGGAATGACGCCCACCCAACTGAGCCACACCAGTCAGGGCTTGCTGTCCATTTTTTAGAAATTGCCAGTTCCTTATAATACTTCTGGGAGAATTCCAAGTCAACTTTTACTGAATTAGTTTTCTTAATGTGTCTATGTACAGGATGGGGCAAAAGTAGGTTTACAGTTGTAATGCAAATACTAATACAGTAATTAATAAGTAATATTACAAGAATAAACTCTTTGTGTACTCACAACTCTAAATCTACTTTTTTTGCCTCACTCTGTTTCACTGTGAACTCAATGAATTAAAGTCTCTAATGTTGAAAGCTTTTATTTTGAGAGCTAAGCAGGACTTGGAACAATTCCAGCTTTTAAAGCGAATAGTTTCACTGAGTAAACTAAGCCTGTGTTCTCGTGAAAATAGGTACGGCGGTGAAGCTCAGATGAGGTTTCCAGCCGCTCTCCCCACCCCGAGTAATGTTGGTCCCATCTTGGGGTCTCCTGTCTATGCTAGTGAGTATGAAGCGTTGAATGAAGCTCTTTTTAATAGAGTTTGCATTTTAGAAATCTTGTGGCATATTTTAATGGCCAAATCTTTTCACTATATTTACTTCTACTCTTTTGGTGAATAATTCTAAAGGTATCTGACTCTTAAAAGTGATGAGTTCTTACTGTATATTAGGGGACAAAATAAGATGTAACCAATGGTATTTACCAAATGAGTATTTACTCATTTGTTATTTATTCAAAAGGAAGGACATGGATGATTTAATAATAAATACATGTATACCTCAATGTTTGCCAGGGTGGGGACTGTTAGAAGATCGCTGGGGAATGAGCTGAGTCCCCTACCTGTTGAGTACATTATGAGTGGTGCCACCACTCACTCTGATGCTTAGGAACAGCTTCTGTATCTAATTTTGATCAGATTCAAAAATTGAGAGTTATTTTATAAATCTTATATTCTTCTTTCCTTTCTAGGTTCTCCTTTTCCTAGTGGCGGTCCATACCCAAATCCATCCTTTTTGGGAACACCATCTCAAGGTACCTCTTCTCTTTTTCTTTGTCTTGGCTTTTCTTTTTTATCACTACTACTATTCCTTTTGAAGAGCTAACATTGTGACTCACCTTTAATGCTTGGTGTGAAAAAGATTAACTTGCCCTATTCTTTTCATGTAATTTAGCCCTGACCGGTAGGGTTTCAGTTGGTAGAGCGTTGTCCTGCGAAGCAAAAGGTCGCCACTGGTTCCATTCCCGGTCAGGGCACGTGCCTCGATTGTGGGCCTGATTTCTGAATGGGGCATGCGCAAGAGGCGCCCAGTCAGTGCTTCTCTCACACACTGATGTTCCTCTCCCTCTCTTTCTCCCTGCCTCCCCCTCTGTCTAAAAATAAATAAATAAAACCTTTTTAAAGATGTAATTTAACAGGAGAGACACCCAGGAAAGTACTGGCTGCGAATGCCTCCGGGAGCACCTTCAGTAGTACCTGGAAGGCCCCTTATTTGGATACCAAGATTCAAATGCCAGCCCAGACATCTGTGTAATTAGTTCACTTTCACTTCCAGCGTTAAGGAGCAGTGACTGCAAGCTGTCTTTCCTTTTCATCCTGCATTGCCAATATTTGACAGCCTATCTGGGAGAAGCCATTTAAGTCCAAGTCTCTCTTTACCTGTTTATTCCAGTACTTTTTGTAAATAATTTCCTCCTTTGGGTCTAGACACAGCAGACTGGGGTTGTGGAGAATTCTCCATGTTTATACTTACGTTGTAAGGTTTGCTTTTCTCTGCATATACAAGGCGTGCACCCTCCTGTCATGTCAACCCCAGTGCCTGCTGCAGGAAGCCCGGCAGTTCCGGCCCCGGGTCTGGGCTACATGGCTGGACCAGAGATTGTGTACTCTGGAAAACACAACGGCATATGCATTTACTTTTCTCGAATCATGGGGTAAGTTTTCCGTGGACTGCTGAACTGTTGCTCACCTTATCCTAGTTTGTGGCATTGAATGTTTTTAGTTCTATATTTGGGACATCGTTTATTCCTGTTAAATTGTACCTGAATTTTAGTTCCTTCTCCATTAAGATTGTTTTCCCTCATTCAGCTTTTTTATTATCTAACCATCCGTATTTTATATATCTTCAAAATGTATCTCTATATATACTATACATAGTATTACAAACTACCCCGTGACTCAGGGACTTGTGTCTGCAAGTCCGCTGGGAAGTTCTGGGCTTGGCCAGGCTCACTGGTGCACGCGCAGTCAGCCATGAGGTTGAAGAGAGCTGTGTCACCTTTAGCTGGGTTGTTCTCCACGTGGCCTCGCATCCTCCAGCAGGCTAGCCAGGGACTGTTCACCTGGTGGTAGCAGGGTTCCATGGCAGAGAGAGCAGAACTTGCAAAGCCTTGTGATGCCTCTTCTCAAAATCGTCCTACCACCAAGTCCACCTCATTTATGTGGCCAACCCCGATGCAAAAGGTGGGAAATAGACTCTTCATTATGAGAGCAGCATCGAAGGCATATTGTAAAAGGGATGGGTATAGGGAGGGATAAAGAATAACAGCCATTTTTGCGATCCGTCTACCATGTTGTCTAGTTAGTTATCATGCCTAGTATATATTTTTCTTAGGTTTGAGATACGTGCCTTCATTCTAATTGTTTGAAAATTTGAAACTGCAGAACCCCTTCGTAAATTTGGTTTTGCATTATAAACTTCCTGGTTTACAGTTCATTACCCAAAGCCTTTTGATTTTTTTTAACAGTGTTGTATTTAGTTAAATAACTTAGATTTATCAGGTTTTGAAATTTTCCTATTTTCTTTTTTTTTTTCAGTTAATGTAGTAAAATGTTTGGTGAAGCCGTTGCTACATTTTAATAAACACACAGAAAAGAGTATACTACATATTTAATTATTTTTATTCACCCTCAGCCTAATTATGAAAACATTTCTGTTCCAGAAACATCTGGGATGCAAGTTTAGTTGTGGAGCGAGTGTTCAGGAGCGGCAACAAAGAGATCGCTGCGGTGAGTGTGCTATGCGGTCGTGCCCGCCATTGGTGCGGGAGCGGGGCGTGCTCTTCATGGATGAGTGCGTCGTTTCACATTTCCTGGTGCTATGAGCAGGGTGCAGCGATAGCATTCTCTCGCGCGCGTGGTTGCGCACTTGTCCAATGCACTGTCCAATTCCTGGGTTAAGTCTCTGCAGCGAGTGAAGAAATTTACTCACTGACGGGTGAGTAAATTTCTTAACATTTTAGAGCCTGATACGTCACTGTAAAATGAGGATGATATATCTCCTTCATAAGGTTCCTGTGAAGGTTAGAGTAAGTTCTAATACTTAATGTTGCTGAAAACTACTATTTAAATATTTTGTTTTATGTACCCAAAAGTCCACGGACCCAGTACTGATTTCCACGTACTTGCCTGTACTGTAGAGTACTTTAAGAAAGCATCTTGTAGAACTTTGTATCATCATAAATTCAGGTAGTAAGATTTGTATGAATGTGGAATATGAATGCAATTTATTTTAAGCTTTTTCTTTTTAAAATGAGAAGATATCAAATATCTTTGCAACTCTGATACTCTCTAAGTTCACATTTCTAAGAACAAGCGTGTATTTACTTATCATAGTGTGATGTCATTTATATGAAGTTCAAGACCAGGCTAACTGCTCTATACTGATAGAAGAAAGAAGAGTAGTTACCTGCAAGGTGGAATGACTAATGGGGCCTTAGGGAGCTTTCCTGGGTGTTGGAAATATTCTCTACTGTGGTCTGTCTGGCTGCAACTGTATTAAAATGTAAAAAAGTCAACAAGATGTCACTTAAGATTTGTATATTTTACTGTCCGTAAATTATATCAAAATCAAACCAGAGGAGGAGAAGAGGGATGTGATACCTAGCCCTTTATTCTGGTCACTAATATGAATTGACATAAGAAATATCTTTACTGTTTATGAAGTTAGGGTACTTCAGAATTAACATTTATATGCAGTTACAGATAGAGAGAGTATGTTTTCTATATCAACTCCTTGTCACTGTTTTTAAACTTTCGAAATTACTTTTTTTTTTTACCAGATTGAAAGTAGTGTTCCCCCCCAAATGCTGGAGTCAGTGCTACAAGAACTGAAAGGCTTGCAAGAATTTCTGGACAGAAACTCCCAATTTGCAGGAGGACCGTTAGGAAATCCAAAGTAAGAATAAATAGGATTTCTTTACTCATTTTCCCCTGAAGTATAATTCACATATTATAAAATTCACCCTTCTAAAATATACAGGTCAGTGGTTTTTAGTATATTTTCAAGGCTACGCAGTCATCACCCACCACTGTCTAATTCCGGAACGTTTCCATCAAGCCAGAAAGAAACCCTTTACACCCTATCTTAGTTCAGGCTGGAGTAACACAAATACCATCGGCCGGCTGAAACAGCAGACATTTATTTCCCACAGTCTGCAGGCTGGAGGTCTGAGATCAGGTGCCGCATGTTCAGGTTCTGGCGAGGACGCTGTTCCTACTTTAGGGACAGCTGCTGCTTTCCGTGTCCTGACACGGCAGAGGGAAAAGGAGAGCGTATGCTTTCAGGCATCTTCTTACGAGGGTACCGATCTCATCATGGGGCTCCGTTTCCATGGCCTCACTGAAACCTAATCAGCTCCCAAAGCCCCCACCTCCAAATACCATTACTCTGGGGTAGGGCTTCAACACAGGACCGTGGCGGGACACAAACGTCCAGTCCTTCACACTCATTGGTTCCCACGCGCCTGTCTGTCTCTGGGGAGCTGCCTCGGTGGTAGCAGTTCTTCGTGTCGGGTGCAGGGCTCTGTGCTGTAGTCTGGGAGAGGGGCCGCAGCAGGCTCCCTGCGGCTTAGCCACTGCTGACAGTGGAGGCTTTTTACTTCGAAACATCATCAGCCTACAATTTTAATATTTCAGCCCGATGCAGGTTGTTTTTACTTTTAATGCAAACTTTTTCCATATTTTGCCCCTTCAGATTGCTCTTGAATCATTTTGACAACAGTCTTTGATAGCTTCTTTGCTTCCTAGTGTGGTAAGACCTCCCAGGCTCATTTGGTACAGTTCCCGCTGTCGCCCTGAAATCAGCCATTTCTCCCACGGGCCCTGGTGTCTTTTGTAGAAAAGGGTGTTGGAGACTATAGCTAGGGCTGTTTGTTGATCCTGCTCAAGCTGTATGTTGTTTTGGTTTTATCTTTTAACAAAGCAGAATTGCGAGTTGTCCTGTTGTTCAGGTTCAGATTTACAAATACAGGGTGTTTCACTGTCTGTAAATTGTTTTAGGGTATATTTGTATTGCTTTCACCCTAAAAATCTTATTTTCTAACAACATTGACATAATGATTTACTTGCTTCCTCCTACAACATCCCCATGATAGCTTTAGTAGTCTCATACCTTTGAAGTTTCAAATCTTGATCTGCATTTCACTGAATATTGATTACCAAATAGAAGCTTCCCCTGCAAGTTCAACGATCTTTTCAAAATGCTCTTGTTTGCTCATTTCCCTCGGTGGTCAGTATTTTCTTACAGCAGGTTCTTTGCTTTTTATTTTTGTCCTAAAGCTGTCTCATGTGTGAAATGGAATTCTTAATAATGCTTACCTAGAGAATTATTGTATTAAATTAAGGGTACAGGCAAGAAGCAAGTGCTCAATAAAAAGAAGGTATTGTTATCATCCATCTACTCAGTGAAACTTTAAGCATCTAAGAAATTACAATGCTTCCAGTTTAAAACAGCATCAATTTGCCAGTGCTATTTCACTAATCTACAAGGGAAAAATATTTACAACGTATTCCAGTTCATTTGTATGAAATATTCAGAAAAGGCCAATTTAGAGACACAGAAAGTAAGTTGGACGGTTGCTCAGGGTAGAGGTGGGAGGAAGAGGAAGTGGGGACCGACCGCTGGTGGGAGGCGCTCTGAAATTTGAGCGAGGTGGTAACCGTGCAGCCCCGTGAGCTGTGCACTTTAAGTTGTTGAGTTGTGTGGCGCGTGAGTTATACCGCAGGAACACTGTGAGAGACACGAATGCACATTCCGGACTTTCTGTTGTAGCACCACTGCCAAGGTGCAGCAGAGGCTGGCGGGATTCATGCGTCCTGAAAATGGAAACACCCAACAAATGCAACAGGAACTGCAGAGGAAATTTCATGGTAAATTGTCACTTCTGATCACTTAACTGTACATGACTGTAGTGAAGAGTGTTAGTAGTTGCGTAGAACGTAATGCACATCTCTCAGTAAGATCTAGTTTACGGTAACAACTTACTAAAATGTCCGTGTGATTGAGAAAAGTGGGGCAATGTGAATGTCATGTATTTCCATAACTTTTAGCCCTAAAAATTTTCCCTTCCCCCTCAGAGCACAGGATACACACATTTTTAATGAGATAACATAAAATTTACCATTGTAACCAGTTTTAAGTGTATAGGTTAGTGGCATTTAGTGCATTCACATTGTGCAAACATCACCACTGTCCATTTGTAGAACTTTTTCAGTCTCCCAAACTGAAACTCTGTACCCATGAAACAATGACTCCCCGTTTTACCCTGCCCAGTCCCTGCCAATCGCCATTCTTCTTTTCTTCCTAGCCGTGAACCATAGTACCTCCTGTAACTGGAATCAAACACTGTTTATCCTTTTGTGATTGACCTATTTCACTTAGCGTAATGTCTTCAAAGTTTATCCATGTTGTCGCTCCTGACAAAATCTCCGTCCTTAGTAAGGTTGAATAATATTCTATTGTATAATACCACATTTTGTTTATCCATTCATCCCAGTGGGTACCAGGATTGGTTTCACCTTTGGCGTATTTTGAACAAATTCTGCTACAAACATGGCGTACAAATATAAACTTGAGTCCCTGCTTTTAATTTTTTTGTTATATACCAAGAAGTAGAACTTCTGGATCATGCAGTAACTCTGTTTTCAGTTTCTTTGAGGAGCTGACACACTGGTTTCCACTGCAAACGCGGCATTTCGCGTGTGCACCAGCGGCGCACAACCGGTGTCAGTTTCTCCACGGCCCACCAGCTGTCGTTCAGTGGCTTTTATGCCCGTTCTAGCGGGTGTGCAGTGGTATCATTGTGGTTGGATTTGCTTTTTACTAAGGACTAGCAACACTTTTTGTAGAGATAAAGATGTGAATCAAGTTCTTCTTGTGTTTTTTTCCATTATAAGTAGTAACAACTAAAGGAAGAGTAAGAGGAATCAAAAAGTTCTCATAGTCATCAATTATCCCAGACATGAATTGGAATAATAGTAAATCCTTGTTTAAATTTTGCCTGTAAGTTTTCTTGTCTTCTATTGTTTAAGCCAATTATTCTGGCTGACTGAACTTGGCTAATTAAGACCCAGCCATTCACTTTCGTCCCAAGGTACTTTCTTCCCTTCTCAGTGCTTCAGCTAGGCCGTGCACCTCACACTGCGAGCACCGATAGGAGCGTTCAGATTGCGGGCAGTTCTCTTTGAGGTGACTGCTTCGTAGAGCAGTTTGATCACACCTGGTAAAAGCTTAGAAGGCACACACACTCCAGGCCAGCGGTTTCACTTCTCGCTGTGCACCTAGAACTATCTGTCAGGCTTTTCTCTCACGGTCGGAGACGCATTTTACATTATGACCCAGACGTTTAAAGCCATATCCGCACAACTGAAACAAGAATTTAGGAAATAACTACCTGTCTTACACTCTAATATTTTTTCCTTTTTAAATTCTATTTTATTTCCTCTTTAAGGGAAAAAAGCTCTCCTGGCTGACTGAATTGATTTTATGACTTGCCAGTGCATCCTTATCTAGGGTTTAAGAAACTCAGTTCTAGAGAAACCTGACTGCACTTTCTGGAAGACCCTTTTTATGGATATTTATTACTGTTGTTTTAGTAGGAAAATGGAAAAAAAGTATCAGCGTCCTTCAGCTGGACCGTGTACCTAATTATAGTACACTTACATGGTGGAACACTCAACAATTTTAAGAAATGTGTTAGATTTACATGTATCAGTATGGATCATTTGCAGAAATGTAACTGATGGAAAAAGCATGGCATCAATGATCTAAAAACAAACATTTTTACTGTTTAAGTGTACGCACACACGCTCATATATTTAATAGTGAGAGGATAAAAACATAGGTTCAACAGCTTGTGCTCATAGTTGCCTGTGGTGGGGGAGGAGGCGAATAATGGCAGTCTCGCCTTAATAGTTGTTTTTATTTGAGGTAAAATATTGTTTTACTTGGAATGAAACAACCTAGGTCGTTTTATAAAACTTCATTAATTGCATTTTGTAATTAGAGGCTCAAGTGAGTGAGAAGATTTCACTTCAGGCGATCCAGCAGTTGGTCCGGAAATCGTACCAAGCCCTGGCTTTATGGAAACTTCTCTGTGAGCATCAGTTCACTGTCATTGCAGGGGAGCTGCAGAAGGTAGGCTATTTTCATTCCCTGAAGACCGTGCTCTTCGTCTTATGCCTCACTTTTTTTCTTTCAAGTGAACTTTAGTCTTACACTTTGGTCTGGGAGGAGATCGATTATTTGGGGAAGCATTTAGGCTCCGATACAGCAACGATGTTACAGAGCTTTGGCTGGTATGGGAATGAAATCCTAGATTGCCAGAAATGCTTTTTGACAATAACGGGTTTGTTTTTTAAAACAATAGATTGTAAACTTTATGTAGGCTACAGGTCCTTTTGGGAATCTGATCAAACTCTCTCTTTTTACTCTCAAAGAATGCATACAGTCATATACATAAGTTTTTGCATGTGATTTTAAGGAGTCTATCAACCTTAATTAAACATTCATACTTTAAAAAAAGATGTTTCCCATTGTGGGAAATGAATGGTCCGTATTTATCTTGCTGTCCTTATTTGAAACCTTTTAAATAATAACGATAACTTGCACTCATCTAAATATTAGGCAGATTTACTTTGGGGGAATGTATTCCTGCCCATTATTTAATTTGAACATTTTGAAACCTATGAAAATAGAGCAATACTGCAGCTCATCCTTATATACACTTGACTGGTGTTCAGCATTTTCAAGATTTTATCAACTTTGCTTAATCTATCCTTCTTTTTCTTTTACTTTGCAGAATTATTTTAAATTAGATCCAGACATCATGTTATGTCATTCCTACGTAGTTCAATATGTACATCTTAAAAAGAACATTTCCTTGAATAATAATATCATTATCACACTCAGCAATATTAACAGTTCTTTGTTAGCATCTAAAATAATGAAATCTCTCTGATTGGCTTAAAAATATCTTTTTACGGATTGGTTCATTCAAATCACATTTTGAACAGTTGGTTCTCTCATTGAATTTTATTGCTGTGTCTCTTACATCTCTTTCAGTTTAGAACTATTTTCCCTTGCTATTGCCTTGTAGATATTGGGTGGTCAATCCTGTGGAAAGCCAGCGTTCAGAGGTTGTCTGTACCTTTCTCGTAATTAACTTCTTTATTCCCTTCATTTTTGTGGAGAATGGAAGTGAAGTCTACAGAAGCTTGATTAAAGTTCAGGTCCATGTATTTAAGGAAGTATTAAATTACTCCATAGGTAGCAGTTTGTATGTCAGGCTGTGTTTGTTAGGAGACACAGGAGGTTTGCTTGTCCCACTTTCAGTGATTCTAAGGTCGATTGCCAGAGTCCGATGGTAAATCTAATGCTGCCGTTGGGACTCTCCACCAGACTTGCCTTACCCCTTGCCATTCATTGCCTCAATGGCTTAGTTCATTTAGGGTTACAAGATGGCGATTTCCCAAATCTGCTTTCTTCCATATTAATACAATGTTCTCTTACCCGTTAGGAGTATTGGTTACCCTGAAATGTTTAGTTCTTGACTTTTAAGTACAATTTTTAAAGTTAAAAGGCATTCCCCTAGTTCTTTACCTGTAAAGTCCGGAGAGTTGTATTATCACTGATTTTATTTCTTTTAAACACATACTTAAAAAAAAAAAAAAACCCTGAAGCTAAAATGTTTAATTATGAAAACCTTTCCATACCAGGTAGATAGAATACATTTGAATGGGTGATAAGCGTAACATTGTTGTTCTGGCCTCGGCATCTTTTTTCAGGATCTGTCTTCAAAGCTCTGTCCCTTGAATCACAATTTTTATGCTGAAGGAATGCAAATTACACAGTAGTACAAAAGTTAGGACACAGTATATTTGCTGAAATTTATTAAAAAATACCAGTCAAGCCTGGCTGGTGTGGTTCAGTGGATTGAGCGTGGGCCTGCGAACCAAAGGATCGCGGTTTGATTCCCAGTCGGGGCACATGCCTGGGTTGCAGGCCAGTTCCCAGCAGGGGACACACAAGACGCAACCACACATTGATATTTCTCTCCCTCTCCCCTTCCCTTCCCCTCTAAAGATAAATAAATAAAAATCTTTAAAAAAAAAAAACCAAAACAGTCAAATCCCTAAGCAGAGTATATTACTCTAATATAAATTACAATTGCCTCAGTAATTTAGAACTCTGTTTTACCAAGCACATTTGTTCAGAATGAGATTCAAGTTCAACATTAGAAGGCCTTGAATAACAGAATTCTAACATTATTTTAAGGGAAAAAACAAAAGCCTGAGATGTTTTTAATGCAGCTAATTGATTATTCTTTTCTGGTTTTCACTGAGGTCAGGAGACCTGGCTGTGATTTTGGCTTCGCCTTCCTCCTTTGGGAAGTGAGAGGTTTGAACTAGATGTGCTGTGGGTTCTTGTTCCATTCTGTATGATTCCATGAAAACTTCGAAAGTGCGGTAGTTTGTATCGTTCTAGCATATTTTCTCTTTTCAGTTATAAAGTCCGTTCACGTTTTGGTTACGCCGTTAAAGAAATTTTATTCTGCGTGGAAATGGTATTCTTACACATTTGATAGAAGAAAAGGTTTTTTTACACTCCTAGGAATTTCAAGAGCAGTTGAAAATCACCACCTTTAAAGACCTGGTGATCCGGGACAAAGACCTGACCGGGGCGTTAATTGCCTCCCTCATCAACTGCTACGTCAGAGATAACGCTGCCGTGGACGGCATCAGCCTGCACTTGCAGGGCATCTGCCCACTGCTGTACGGCACCGACGACGCGGTCTGTTCCAAGGTACGCGCTCCGCCAGCGACTTCCCCGCTCCCTGCGGAAGAGGGGGTCTCGTGGCGGGGTGAGCACCACGCCAGAGCTGGGGCCAGGAGCCACCTTTCTTAACTCAGCGTATGGCCTGGACCGGTTTCTGAACCTCTCCCGGCTGTAGAATCCTCCTCTGTGTAAGAACGGGGTGGGAAAACGTGATTTCTTAAAATCCATATATATTTAAGTTTCTCATAGAGAATCTTTGATGGTATTCGTAGGCCGTATTTAAAAAGATGATGTTTGCCCTGGCTGGCTGGTTGCTCAGTGGATTGAGCACCGGCCTGAGAGCCTAAAGGCTGCAGGTTCGATTCCCTGTCAGGGCACATGCCTGGGTTGCGGGCCAGGCCCCCAGTTGGGAACGTGTAAGAGGCAGTTGATTGATGTTCCACTTGCACATCGATGTTTCTCTCCCTCTACTTCTCCCTCCCTCCTTCTCTCTCCGAAATAAGTAAATAAAATCTTAAAAAAATAATAAAAAGACAGTGGTTAAATATGCCTCTCCTTAGAAATTAAGGAAAATCTCTAAAACCTAAAGTAGTCTGTAATGAATCAGAGTTAATTGGGCAATTTTTATTGATCCTTTCCTACAGGTGGAAGGAATTTAAAAAATCAGTGTCACGCGGACTGCCTGCCGACCAGTAAAGTATTGACTAGGCAAAAAGCTTAACATGTTTGTGAGAGGAATTAAGAATAGCTAGGATTTTTTGGTCAAAAACTTTTCTGCCTAAAATTAAGAAGAAGTAAGTTTGTAGAGTTGTTTTTATTATTGATTATAATAAACCAGATGTAAATTTAGACATAAACTAAAACTTATGTTGACAGCATCATCTGTGTGCTTGATTTTATATCTTTTTAAGTTCTTGTTATTTCTACTTTAGGCAAACGAGCTTCTCCAACGTTCCCGACAAGTTCAAAATAAGATTGAAAAGGAAAGGATGTTAAGGGAATCACTGAAGGAGTATCAGAAAATCAGCAATCAAGTTGACCTTTCCAATGTTTGTGCTCAGTATAGACAAGGTGAGAAACAAAACATTCCCCCTTTTTTTGTTGTTGTTGTTCCAAATTACTTTATTTGGAGGAATGGCACAAATGAGAGACATAAGTGGGTGATTTGGTACAAGTTACGGGAAAGGGAACCCTGACATGCACGTGCTGCTTTGGTGACCAGGGATGTCCCCGCCATGGCCGTGGGAAGGTAGCTGGAGGCTGAGCTCTCCTCACTGTGTCCCAGTGTGTGCTTGTCACAGAGATGCTCTGCTCTGCCGGACTCGGGCCCCCAACCTGCACACGTTACTCATGTGGTCACCCAGTCGTGTGATGGATTTCACCTGCCCATCCAGGTGGTGAGTCTCAATGAAGTCACACAAATGAGGGTCATTTTTTCACGTGGCCAGTTTGTGCAAGCCCAGTAGTGACTGTTTTGTACTTATTCCAAGTGATGCACACTCCGTTGCATGCAGCCCATTCTCCCAGTCGTCACGGTCTGGTTTCTTGGTATCCCGGAGGAAGATTCAGCCACCTCATTGGTTCTGCAGCTTCATTAGTTTCTCAGCATGTTCCATCTCCTCATGAGATTGGTGAAAAAACACTTGGCAAACTTCTTCAAAGCCACATCATCGCAGTCAAAGTAGTAAGACATGGACAGGTAGATTGAGGAAGCGTGAGCTCCAGGTTGACCTGGCGGTTGCTGGTGGCCTCCAAGTCCTGGTGACAGTTCTGGTGCACCTGTGAGGTGGACATGGCCGTCATGATGGGCAGCTGAGGACAGGCGGCTTCGGGGCACTGGAGCGTTGGCGGGGGCCTTGGGGTGGTCCTAGGCCCTGAGGCCTCGGTAGAAGGATGGATCCGGGTGGCTGGCTGGGGTGGGGGTCGAGCACCAGGTTTGTTCAAGTGCCATAGAAGCAGGAAGCCACAGCGACCCTCAGCGAAGACTGTCCTTCCTAGCTTCTTAACAAAGGGGACAAATGACTACGTGACCGAAACGAGCTGGTGATGAAGAAGAGCCTCTTCCCACAGGCCAACCTTCTCCAAGTTCATTGGCCCAAGTATATGATGTAGGAAACTCGTCCCTTGTGTTTTACTTTGTGGTGACTGCGCTGGCCTCCGCAAAAGCCATAGTGCCTTTTTATGTCTTCAGATATGTCGCTTTTCACCGTTGGTGTTTCAGTCCTGGTTCGATTAAACTACCATCTGTATGAGATTGCTTGCTGGGTGACATTTAATTGTAAGATGCTTAAAAGCTTTTGTCTAATTATTAATATATTACCTACCGTAAAATATTACCTAGTCAAATTTAAAATTACTTTAAAATTAAATCTAACATAATATAAAAGTAATAACTCTTACAAAAGGTATTATTTTGAATCCCAAGACTTTTTTTAACAACTAACTCTCCCATTTGTTCTTAAAGATTTTATTTATTTTTAGAGAGAGGGGAAGGGAGGGAGAAAGAGGGACAGAAGCATTGATGTGCAAGAGAAACATCGATTGGCCACCTCTCAGCCCCCAGCAACCGGAGACCTGGCCCACAGCCCAGGCATGTGCCCTCACTGGGACTCGAACCCTGTCCTTTGGGTTCACAGGCCAGTGCTCAGCTCACTGAGGCACACAAACCAGAGCATCCTGCTTGTTATTCTAAGTAGGAAAGTTTTTTCCAGTGAAGAAAATATATTTAATAGCTGCCATTTAGTCATGTTAGGACCTTGTTCTGTGGGGACCTTGTTCTATGGTGAACTCATAAGAAATATTTTACACGATATTGTCACCAGGGTGACTAATGTGCAATAGAATTCGAGTAATGTTTGATCGGTATTGTTATAAGCCAGTAAGAGAAAACATATCCAGCTGAATAACGAACCTGAAGTCCTTGTCCTCTGTCTTCCCCATCAGTGCGTTTTTACGAGGGAGTGGTGGAGCTCTCGCTCACGGCTGCCGAGAAAAAAGACCCTCAGGGCCTTGGACTTCATTTCTATAAACATGGAGAACCAGAAGAAGACGTCATGGGACTTCAGGCTTTCCAAGAAAGGGGAGTTTTACTACGTTAGCAGACTTCTGTTTGTGTAAAGTTCGATCGATAGTATTAGGGAAGTAATATTTCAAATACAGCCCTTACAAAGTTCAACTATGCTTGCACGTTTTTAAAAAGTCTATGCTTTCACTTTAAAGTGACTCGTTTTATTTAAAACATGTAACAGGAGTATAATTTCTTGCCTACAGATAAAATATTCATCTGCTAAACATTTCTAAGTACTTAAAAATGTTTTAGAAGTTGCTTCTGTGGTTTTCCTGAGACTTTATTAATAATGTCAATTTTAAATGAGATAACTTGGAAACAAAACTGGCTTCTCCCCCACCTCTGATCTCTTCTTCTGGATGAAGTATGTTATTTTAAAGGATGATTTTAAAATGTTCACGGATTACTAGAGACAAAAGAAGTAAAGTGCTGTGTCCATAAAGGAAATACATAATCTACCCTGAGACGTGGTTTTTGTTAAGACATTCACTTCTATGACATTACCCTTTTATGTTTAACCAAGTGCTTCTCAAACCTATTGAAAAATTAGATGATCTCTATTATGTTTAATACCAAATATATACATATATTTATTCTCCAAAATAGTCTTTAAATTCTTGTATTTAAAATTAGATAAGATGAGTCCGTTACAGTCTAATTAATGCAGTTGCTCCTTTCCATTCTTCTTCAGATTGAACAGTTACAAGTGCATTACAGATACACTCCAAGAACTGGTGAATCAAAGTAAGGCTGCTCCTCAGTCTCCCAGTGTACCCAAAAAACCGGGGCCTCCTGTGCTGTCGTCGGATCCCAACATGCTGAGTAACGAAGAAGCAGGACATCACGTACGGGACAGCGTATTTTCGTTCTGAAATACATTGTGCTTAGAACCTCTGTGTGGTGGTGGTGGCATGATCATCTTGGGAAGGGTAGTAAGTAGCTCGTAGAACACTTAAGGATACTTAATTCTTTCTAGGGGCTAATAAGGCTAAGGGCTCATGATGTCCGGCAGCAGAGCCTTTATCTGTGCTAACTTTTCCTGCTTTCTTTCTTTTAGTTTGAACAAATGCTTAAATTGTGTCAACGATCCAAAGATGAGCTCTTTAGTATTGCCCTTTATAATTGGCTAATACAAGTCGACCTTGCAGATAAACTGCTACAGGTAAAAAAATGTTTTCTTATTCCAACATTGTTAGTTTCTATAAGTGATGTAATATTTTTTCCTATTTGTAGGAAATATTTGTACCTATATGGTACAAAATATACCATCGCTCCAATTTCCTTGTTATTTATCAGCTAATTGGCATGTTTCTGTTGTGGGGTGGGGATCACTGGATTGTGAACTGGGGGCCTGAACTTCGTTTCAGCTCTGCCATTAAGTCACTGGGAACGTCACACGTCTTTTCACTCCCCAGTCTGTTTCCCAGCCTGTGACATGAAGAAGTGGCGTTTGATCATTTCAAGGATGCCTTTGAGTCCAGAGTTTAGGACTCGGTAGCTGTGTTCTCGGGGTTTATTAAAAGATTTATAATTGGATCATAGTAAATTATTTTTATCAGCCTAATGCAACTCTCCTAGGAGCTCTTTCATCAACTGTGGTAAAACAAAAAATCATTTGTAATGAGAAAATTGCCCTCTCTTGTATCTATCGTTGCATTATAATTTTGCTTTTGTGCTCATAAAGTAGGGCACATCTGTAGTTCTCTTTAAAGTGTCACCTTCACTGTGCACAGAGCAAGTGGGTGGTGAGAAAAGGTTTCTGGGTGCCTGTCCAATTTCCAGGTCACTTCCCCATTTCTGGAGCCACATCTAGCCCGAATGGCCAAAGTTGATCAAAACAAAGTTCGCTACATGGATTTGCTCTGGAGGTATTACGAGAAGAACCGGAGCTTCAGTAGTGCCGCCCGCGTCCTGTCCAAGCTGGCCGACATGCACAGGTACGGCGGTGCGCCCGCCCGCATCCAGGCACGTCCGGATTTCAGAATGCACGTGAGACTCCGCTCGGATTTCACACGCGCAGAGTGTTTGTGCTTTTATTTGGATTTATCTGAAGTTTGCCGTGTTCTCTTTCTGTTTGTTTTATTCTTAAGAATGTGTAGGAGAGTCTAAAAGAATGCATAAGGCCCTTCTTATTCAGACTGTCTTCTAAATCCTTTTCTCTAAAATATGTCTTTAGATTCTTCCCACTAATGACAATTAATTGCTATTCTTGATTAAAAGGACAAAAACTACTTCTTAAAGGTTTTAGCCCTGGCTGGTGTAGCTCAGTGGATTGAGCGCGGGCCTGCGAACCAGAGGATCGCGGTTCGATTCCCAGTCAGGGCACATGCCTGGGTTGCAGGCCAGTTCCCAGCATGGGACACACAAGAAGCAACCATACAGTGATATTTCTCTCCCTCTCTCCTACCCTTCCCCTCTAAAGATAAATAAATAAAAATCTTTAAAAAGAAAAAAAAAGGTTTTAAATGTTTTACCAATTCCTGACTAATTTTCTGTACCCTGACATTGGGTTAAATTACTGCCAAGGTCTTGGAAGGTTATCAAGAATCCTGTTAAAGAAAACATTGGGGTTTCTAATTAGATTATTCTATCAAAAAGTGTAATAAAATTAGGGTGCATATGTGTAAAGTAAATGTGTTCCTAAAAGTTAGAGAACTTCTGAATATTTCATAACAAAAAATTAATAATAGTTTTAACAGGTGAAAGGTTAATAGTCAGGTTAATATTCAAGGAAGGAAGGAATACAGAAGACAAGCCAGTGGGGTGGAGGTAGTGAATGGGGTGGGGGTGGGGGGCTGGGTAGAAGGAGAGGGGGTTGGGGAGTAAGTTGATGCTGTTGCGGGTTTTAGGAAAGCACCTGAGAGCCGGTTTTTGTTTCCAAGTGGTCACTCTAGTTGCTCTGTAGAAAGTTAAGTGTAGTATTGGCTATGTTAAGGCAAAGAAATGAAGACTATGAGGAGCAATAAAGAATATTCTTAATTTAATTTTAGAAGAATCCAAATTTTAATATCCTGAACTAGTTTTAAAGTAGAAAGTAGCTGTTTTGGACACAAACATGTCTTTCTTGATTTTTTTGCCTTAAATTGTGGCTCTCTCTTATTAGAATGCCTCTAATAATTTTTTCAAGTTTCAGGTGGTTTTTTATGTCCATTTAGTATAAAATAGTACATCATAATTGATGTGTTTGTATCTTGTAAACTTAAGAATTCATATAAAAAAATAAAAGACAGAAAACTGTACAAGAACAATTAAAATAAAAATTTTTTTAAAAAGCATTCATATAAATAAAATGAGTGTTTTTCCCCCCAGCACAGAAATTCCACTTCAGCAGCGACTAGAGTACATTGCGCGAGCCATTCTTAGCGCCAAAAGTTCCACAGCCATTTCCTCCACAGCTGCAGACGGGGAATTCCTTCATGAACTGGAAGAAAAAATGGAAGTAAGTGATGACACTTAAGCTCTGTTCACTCTGAGTACTTTCTTTTCTTCCTCTAGTAAACGATAGGTCTGTGGCAGTCAGTATTATTAATTCTCATCTCATCTGCCTATATTTTTCATTTATTTTCGTATTTAGATATAAATCATGGAAGACTAATGATACAGCATTTGGGTCACACTACGGTTGTAATTTAAACCTTTTCTCTATGGCACTTCTAAAGGTTTTCCCAACTATTCCAACATGGAACAGATTACATCACATGCACCATTTATTCTGGAAGCTAAAAAGTAGTAGACATACGGAGTAGAGGAGACGACATTGCCTTAACTGAGAGACCCCAAAAATGTATAATAGTCCCAACACAAAAGCTTATTTCTCAACCACAAAAATCCGGAGTGGGTATTTCTGATGGACAGGTGGCTTTCTTCCACTTGGTTGATTTTTGGGATGCAAGTTTTATTTTCTGGCTCTACTATTACCTTTGGCCTTATTTTTTTCTTTAGTCAGAGGGAGGAAGGGAAAAAAGCATGTAAGAAGCCCATGTTCTCTCTTAAAAACCTCAACTCTGAAGTGACATACTTTACTTTCACTCACAGCCCTTTGCAGAGAAGTTAGTCTTATGGAAGTGCAGTCTAGCCGTTTGTCCGGCGACAGGAACAGCTGGGGTGGGCGGTAAAGACTCCGCCACAGTACCTTTCCTGGGAAACCTTTTATGTTGTGGCGGGGAGTCGCTAGTCTGTTATGATAGAAGTCTTTAATTTTAAGAAACTTAAAGTCAGGAACTAGCAGTCATTTCTTTGAGTACCTATTGATTTTTCATAATGAAATCAACACTCCCTTTTGTCTGTCCAAACTAGGTTGCTAGGATCCAACTGCAGATACAGGAGACACTGCAAAGGCAGTATTCCCATCATTCTTCTGTCCAGGATGCAATTTCTCAGCTGGATTCTGAGCTAATGGACATAACTAAGGTAATAAAAAAGCAAGTGGAATTCCTGCAGCAGTCAAGCAATCACCTCATACCTACAATTCATGGTGGGGTGTTGTTTCACAGGAAGAATAACCTATCTCCACAAAATAAGATCAGCCATCCTTGGCAGCGTGTCACTGGGCTGACAAATCACTGCTGTGGTATTTGCCTTGAGAAAGAGCTAACCCAGTTTCTCTTTCCAGGCCAGTAACTGTCAAGAATCTATTAGCATCACGTGGGGTTTGGTTAAAACTCGTGCCAGCTGTTTTATTGCCTTACTTCTTGTCTTGAAAAAGTGACATCTTGGCTTTGCTCTCCAAGCCTCTCTGTAGTCTTTCTGAGCAGTTCATTCTTCAGTTACCCTTGGACATAGCTTTAGTGTCCTTAAGCACCCTGAGATATGGCCATGTTTCCATGATCCTTCAAACCCCGTTTTAGACAATACTGATTCTATCAGAAAAGTCATTGGGACATTTACCAGCCAAGAAAAAATGCACGCATCCTCAAATCTTCCTGCGTGGAGTTAGCCGTTCATTCACCACTTTAATCCAGACTTATGACCAGCTCTACATACCTTACATTTTGGTGTCACATTGTAGGAACTTTAGATAAAATCTTTGGTTTTTAACTTTGAAGTAGTCTTTCACTATTAATTTCTAGACACAGACCTCTGGTTGGATGTATAATGTTGACATTTTCTCCTGCAGCTTTATGGGGAATTTGCTGACCCATTTAAACTTGCAGAGTGTAAACTTGCAATAATTCATTGTGCCGGTTATTCAGACCCTATATTGGTGCAGACCCTTTGGCAAGATATCATAGAGAAAGGTAAGTGTCCATTCCCCACTGCAAAGATATGTTTAGCCCATGTTGCTTAGTGACTTGGTAGAGGAACACAAGCTGCTGGAGGCTCGTGTATCAGGGCTCATGAAAATTGTCCGCTCCTGCGTAGAGGGTACGGGGAGGGTGCCTGGGCACGGTGGAGGGTGGTCCTCTGGAGAACGAGCCCAGGCAGTGTTGGAGAGACTCTCAGAGCGGATCATGTTGGGGTTTGTGCTGCTTACAGGAGGCTGAGGCACTTCCCTCAGAACCCCCTCACACTGCCCTCGTGAGATGAGAGCGTATGGGAGACCAGCAGACCCAGAGGGGCCTCTCCTTCTGCTGATGTGCATGTTGGCTCCAGGGCATTTTATTCCTTGAAATGATCAAATAGCCCATTTAAACTCTTCACCTTAAAAATAATTGGGGTCTCTAGTGACACGTCTGCGTCTTACAGAACTGAATGATAGCGTGACGCTGAGCTCCTCAGACAGAATGCACGCGCTTAGTCTGAAGATCGTTCTCCTTGGCAAAATTTACGCCGGCACACCTCGCTTCTTTCCCTTAGGTGAGCAGTAACCTCAGGCACTGCCCTGGGTTTTTTTCTTTGGATGGTTTTCTTCATTGACATGGAAGAATAATTAGCTTTAGAGTGAAATCGTTTCTTTGTTGCTATTGAGCAGTTTAATTCTACCTCTCCAAAAAGAAAGACCTCCAAAGAATAGCAGAACTTGTTGATGAATAGCTCGGTATAGAACTTTCTTTGACCCTCCAAGTGTATATAACTGTCTTACGATAGTGTAGGCTGACAGACCACAGTGATAATGTTGTTGGTAACCCTGTACATATTTGTACAGAAAAATGGCCGGTGTTTTTGTGAATGGTTGATCTGTGATTGATTCCACTCCTTTTGTTATATTGAGGGCATGTTTTTCTTTAAAATAGCAGGTACTCATCTTAAAAATGTAATATGCTAACTATAATGGTTATGTAGGCGACTATAATTATTATAAATCATTTGCCAACCTATCATGTTTTCTTCCGTTGTAAAACAATACAATCAACATAAATACATGTTGGCATGTATTTGCGTTGTAAGTAGATGTAAACCACTTTGTGTTTTGGAAAATGTTGAAAAACATGCTCATGCCCACAATATATCATTAAATTCTTTACACATCAGGATATAAACTTACTTACAGACCATCTCCAATATAGTATTTATTCCCTGAACATGCCAAGAAATAAAACCATTATAATCATACCCTTATTTCTGGTAAATACAGTATTATACTTACCTGCTATGCCATTTCAGTAATCAGAAAAATAAAGAGCAAATACATATATATTGTAAGTATGTGAAAGTTGACAGTTTCAATAGTGAAAAAGCCACATTCTACACAATCACTTTTGAGAGTATTTCTGCTTTGACTGGAATTTTTAATTTTGGACTCAGAAAGGTCGAGGGTGGAAGAGGCCTGCCTTTTTCTGTCAGTCTGTCCGTGGCATGCAGGCCACAAGAGACTGCAAAGCAGGACAAGACTGGGGTTTTGTCACCTGTCCAGAATCGCCGTGTGGTCATCTGTAGGGGGGATGCAGGCTCAGCGGCCACATTTTCAGTGATTCTTCTTACTCGTGGGTGTTCATGTCGGTCCGTCTCGGGTTTCGGGGATCATAAATGGGAGTTTGAATGTTACTGTTATGATCTCATTTATGCCATTGCAGTTAGTAAAAAGTAAAAATGGGTTATTTAGCACACTAAAATGATCAAAATAAATCATTTGTGATGCTTTGAGAAGTGCATTTTAAAAACATTTAATATGTCTAAATTCAGGATGCAGTAGCCTTTTTTGTCTGAATAGCTGTTAAATCAAGGATATATTAATTTTTCAAGAAATATTATCAGTGTTCTCTCCAGCAGTGGGGATGAGTGGTCTCTTTTTTATTGTACCTCCCTATACTTTCCAAATTCGGTAAAATGCCGTTTTTTCCTAATAACTTTAAAGTGTATAGTTCAGTGGTTTTAGCATATACACAGGGTTTGTGACCATTGCACAATTGAACTTAGGCCACTTTCGTCACCCCAGAACAAAACCATGTTGCAGCCGCTCCCCGCTCCTTCGGCCCCAGGCAGCCACTGGTCTCTACTTTCCATCTCCGTGGATTTGCTCATTCTGACCTATTTGTCTTATTTGGATTAAAAGTTTTTTTTGAGGTGCAAATTGCTTGGTGGTGAGAGCTCATCTCCTGCAGTGTGCCGGTGGCTGCTGCGCTCCCTGCCCCTAAGGAGCGGGTGGTGGGGTCCCCAGCAGGGGCGTGCTTGCACAGTTGCTCGTGGGTGTGTCTACAGCAAGACCAGGGGCTTTCAGATGCAGACCAGTGTGTCCTCTGTGCATAAAGCATGAGTTCTGGGAGCCCAGCCCAGGCTGTGCCCCTCCCCAGTGAAAGCCTCAGGTGACTCCTGTTGGAAGAGTGCTCTTGCCATGGCTGGGGTGACTGGGTGACGATTCTGCCACTTCAGGCTGCGTTTGACAGGAGGAACCCGTAGGGCCGTAGGACAGGAGGAGTCCGCAGGGGAGGCAGGGAGCGAGGGGGAGAGGAACTCGCTCTGGCTGCCTCTCACTGGTGCCCCAGCCAGGCACCAGGCCGCAGGATCTTGCTGACAAACAGTGCGCCCCTGTCTGGTGTTGGGCAGATCCTGAGAACTCCTGCATTCGCCCGTGTGAGTGGCTGTCAACCTGCTGGAGGAAAAAGCTGCCTTGAAATTTGGGGGAGCTTAAATGTCATTTATCTTTCACTTCACTTTGTCTCAAATAAGTACTTGGTTTTATTAAAAGGATTTCAATTAAAAAATTTTTTAAATGTTTTCTAAAGGATTTCCCCTCATAAACTGCTCATTTACGAATGAATAAGACCTACTTTTTAATATCAAGAGTTAACAACCCTACAACAAAATAGCAGTTACATGAGGTGATGGATGTGCTATCTAAGGTGACTGCAGCAAACATTTTACAGTGTGTGTGCACGCAGTCGTTGCACACCTTAACCTTACGCACTATTACGTGTGAGCTACGGCTCAGTAAATCAGCTGGGGAAACAGCTGGCAACCCTACGTTCTGGCCCTTCCCCCCAGATTTCGTCGTGCAGTTCTTAGAGCAGCAAGTCTGCTCCCTGAGCTGGGACGTGGGCTTCGTCGTGCAGACGATGAATGAGATCGGGGTGCCCTTGCCTCGGCTGCTGGAGGTGTATGATCGCCTGTTCAAGACACGGGTAAGCAAAGTACTAGCCGAAATAAAGTCACTTTTTATTTAAAGTTACGTAGCTTTTTCTAGACATAGGAGTGGTTCATTCTGATTGCATGTTTGTAAGTCTCTCAACGTGGAATAGATCAGAAATTTGCTTCATTGATTTAGTATCAGAAATTATAAGTCAGACTTGTGAAACCAATAACGAGAGGGGTTTTGCTTCCATCATGACAAAAATCAAGTATTACTTTTTAATATTAACATAACATGTTTTATCCTTGGAGTAGGCTAAGTGCATCACATTAAGAGTCATCATGCACTTTAAAAGAACAAAATAGCGGCATTAACTGCAGCTCCATCTAATACATCCGTGCTTAAAGGTCTTTCTCACCATGTTGAACCTTCTTGGACCAGCAATTTTCAACCCTTTTCATCTCACAGAAGACGTAAACTAATGACTAAAATTCTGCCGCACACCAAAAAGTGTGTTTTTTGTTGATCTGACCAAGAAAAGGGTGTATTACTGATGGACTCACAAAAAATAAATAAATAAATAATAGTAACTGCCTGGCCTTTTTGGTCCCAAGTGACTTTTTAAAAACTGAGGAGCCTATACTTGTACATAAGGATTTCTGGCCAAGAATTAACCAGTCAGACATAACTTTATTATGCAACGTGACCAGTAAGATGCGGCTCTATTCTGTGACCTTTGTATTTATGGTTTGGGACAGGGCGTTCCCGCTGCACAGCTGCTGTTGTGTTGTCTGTTGTCCTTTTTTAGTTGACTGTCTAAAGGAAAAGAGGTCCGTGCCCCTGACTAAATAGTCAGCTACAGCATGTTTTGAAAGTTCTTATGGCACACTGGTTGAAAATTGCTGTTTTTAGACTATATGTTGTAATTTTTATTGAATCTACAGTAACAGATCAAAATAAAACTTGGCTGAACTAAATCGTGTTGCTTATAGTAGCATCATCAAAATGTCCATAATGTTTTAGAAGGTACCTGTGTATCTCATTTAAGCCTCACAATGAGCCTGTGATGGAAATGAGCAAGAAGTAGTATCCCCCTTCCACTCCATCTGACAAGGGCAGAGATGTTAAATAACCTGCTCAACTCATGGCTAGTAACAGGTGAAGGCAGAGGTAGAACTCAGATTCTTTGACTATTAAATAGTCTCTTATTTACAATATCAGACTGAGTTTGCATAGGTTCTTAGTAAAAGTGATGTTCCAGATGATAAGAAGAGATGGATTTTTTTTTCCTCTTAACCTCTGGCTCCTAAATAGGAAATATACATGCTCTACAAAGTAGATTGGTATCATCAAATGTTCCTCGTAAGTAACATCACACTGCGGTTGTCAATATGGTTCAAATATTAGTCATAACCAGATAAGACGTTTAGTAACACATAATATTCAATACTTATTTTAATGTCAGTAAATTTTGCTACGGACTCTTGACGGCTGTTTTAGCTAACATCGGTGGTTGAAAACTCAGTTGACAACAGTTTGCCCTGTAACTTACCATGTCTGTTTTCTTAACAGGATCCATTCTGGAACAGAGTGAAGAAGCCACTGCACCTTTTGGACTGTTTACATGTACTGTTGACAAGATACGTTGAGAATCCTAGCCAGGTTTTAAACTGTGAGAGGTAACTATGAATTAATGTTGCATTATATAGGGAAAGCTTTTAAGTGATTCTAATAAGTATCTGAGTAACAACTTCGAACAGAATGGGGAAAGATATTGAGATTATAAAGAAGTACAGGAGATTTAGGCTTTTTATGTTAACAATAACTATTTGAATGATGCTAATTGACATGTATGTAGGGTTAGTGTTTTTTCTATTTTTCAACCCTTATGCAGAATTCTTTCTACAAGTGAAAGGATATCATTTATGAATTACTTCTAAGCTCCTTTTGCTTTGAATTAGTGATCAAGGACAGTTTAATTATGAGTTTGTGATATTATTGGCCATTTTAAGGTATATTTGTTTGAAAAGGCCAAAAGCGTGTGAATAATTTAATACTAAATTAAGGCATCATCCTTTACTGCCTCTTCTTTCTAATCTTCAAAAGAAAAATGGTGGTTTTGTGGTAATCCATGTACCCCCTGAGTTTGCTCCTCTTTTCATTTGTTTGCCATTTACTTAATCACATCATCCTTGCCCTTCGAGGGAGCATGAGGTCAGCGGAAGTTGGAGGGGGGTCCTGCAGAAAGGAGTGTTGCACATATGTGGACAGCTGATCCGGTGTCTTTTCCTTCACAGGAGAAGGTTCACAAACCTCTGCCTGGACGCCATCTGCGGGTACCTGGTCGAGCTGCAGTCTATGAGCTCTTCCATAGCAGTGCAGACCGTCACGGGGAATTTTAAGTCACTTCAGGCAAAATTAGAGCGGCTTCATTAATTACTGTGATGTATTCTTTCCCATGCATTTTGAACTGTAAAATAAAGTCTCATCTGGGTCCTGATATCAAGTGCTCTAAATCTAAGAAATTAAGACAATTTTAATAGAAATGTGTTTTTCCTAAGTGGCTAGTATCTACAAACAGTGCATTTGCCAGATGAATTCTTTTTTTACTGCTGCTTTGTTTTATAATCAGGTCAAAAACAACTAAGATTTTTTCATCCTCTTATTAAAACAAGGATAAGGAATATTTAGAAACTCCTATTTTGAATTTTACCACAGGCAGAAATTTTGGATTTATCGTATTCATTTTTAAGTTAGTCCAAAGACAGTTGATATCAAAATTCAAATAGGCTAGCTGAGCAGTCATTCCCATAATACCGGATTCTACAATAATCCTTAAAAAAGCAGACATACATTGTCTCTTACAACTTACTTGGGTGTTGGGTTTATCCTTGGAAAGAAATTTCCTACAACTACTAATGATGTCAGTTACAGTCCTTGAAGAGTAATGCACACCTGCCTGTTTTCTGAGCAGGTGATACACTTGTAACTAATAGTCTGTGTCCTGAAAACCTGTACAGGGAGATAACTGTGTTTCCTGTGTCTACCTAGTTCTTGTGCTGGCCTTGTGACTGCTGATTTTATTAGGGCAATGGTTCTCAAAATGCATACAGCAAACCAGCACTTAAGCATCATCTGGGAGTGTGTTAGACATTCAGCTTATCGGGCCCATTTCCACACCTGCTGGATCCATAATGTGGGGTGAGGCCAGCACCCTGCCCCCTAACAAGCCCTCGGGGAGCATGCTGGTCCACGTCAGGTTTGGGGACCACTGCATTCCGGGGCACAGCCAGTCTGTGCACTGAGCTCCCTCTCTGGTTCCTCCGCCTTCCTTCCCCATGAGTGACCACAACCTGCGAGATTTACCCAAGACACCCAATATGGGAAGCAAAGCTGTTAGAAGTGTAGTTTTCAGGCTTTAGGAAAATTGGAATAACTAAACCAAGGGCCCCAAAGTCATGGCAGCGGGGAGGGAAGAGACGGGGCGAGAACGACCAGGACTAACCAGACGTGGGGAGCAGGGCCCCTCCCCTCTCGCCTTCACGCCCCCCGCGAGTGGCTGGCCTTCCGGCCGCTGTCGCCAGTGCGTGTCTGGCGGCTTCCGAGTCACATCTGGGAGTCGATTTTCTCCCACTTGTATTTTTGCCCCAAGACCATGGGTTGCCCTTCCCTTATTTATTCTCTGAGAATTTGGCTTCCTTTTTCCTATGATCTTTAACTTGTAATACTCAGTAGAGTGTTAAAATATCACTCATTAGGTACAACTACCTCTCATATTTTTCAGATTGTCAGTGAAGGTTTTTAATATGAAAAATGAATATATGCTATACTTTGCTAATTGTGTAAATTTAAATTTCTGTTGTGTCTACTTAAAATGAAAGTCTTGCATAAATGTTACCATTGAGCTGTAACTCCAGTTCTGCTAGATCTATTTATAGTTTTGTTTTATATGTTTTTATATATATTAATTATATATAATATACACTGATATACTAATATATAAAATATAGTTATGTATATTTTATATATTGTGTATTATATATTATATATAACTTAATATAGTACATATAAGAATATATCATATTTTTATTTTTTTTTTTTTTTTTTTTTTTTTTTTTTTTTTTTTAAAGATTTTTTTTTCTTTTAGATTTTATTTATTTATCTTCAGAGGGGAAGGGAAGGAGAGAGGGAGAGAAACATCAATGTGCGGTTGCCTCTTGTATGTCCCCTGCCGGGAACTGGCCTGGCAACCCAGGCATGTGCCCTGACTGGGAATCGAACCGCGATCCTTCAGTTCGCAGGCCCGCGCTCAATCCACTGAGCTACACCAGCCAGGGCGAATATATCATATTTTTAAACTATAACTATATAGTTGTGTTTTAAGTACATTTACACACAACCACATTAATACATATATGTTCAGTCTACTCAGCTCACACTGTTGAAGCTACTTCTTTCCAAAGGGCTGCAGGCTAGCGCGGCTGAAGGTTCTTAGGAGTCAGAACCATGAACCCGGCCCCTTTCATTCACATAGTTCCTTTTGAGAGGCTCTAAGAGCCCCAGCTGCCCGACAGATGTTTTCAGTACCCTTTGGGGAAGTAAGATCCCTAAGAGAAAAGAGATCATATCTCCTCACTTTCAGTCCTCTGGAAAGTGTTTCTAAAACTTTAACATTCATAAGACTCGCCTGCATAGCCTTATAAAACAGAGTAGTGACTTCCACCTCCAATGGGATGCTGATACCAGGCAGTCAGCGGATAAACTTGGGGTAGCATCGTTCTTGCACTTGCATCCACTGCACCAGTATACACTTTGTACTTGGCATTTGTTCAACACACTTTTTTATAGTGACTATTAAACGTATAGGCAATGAACAGTGAATAGAACATGGCTTATGAAACTGTATCATTCATTGTAGTCAGTGAGGAGTCACTGAAGGCCTTGATTGTTATGTATTTATATTTTAGGTAGATCATGTTGGTGTGTCAATGGTTAGGGAAGAAGAGAAAAACCTATTTTGAGTAACTGTGTAAGGTATGGGGTGCTGACCCCGAAATGCATGTGATGCGTGTTCAACGTTTTTAGTTACACCCCTCCCGTGTGCCACCGTTAATGTCACCGCGGGACTCTCACAGACGGCTCCGGCTCTCCCCCCGGGACACTTCCCGCGTCCATCTGTTTTCCTTGAATTCGTCAGAGGAAAAGTTATGATGATGATACAGTCATATCAAGGAAATGAAGAACTAAGAACATTAAATCTGAAGGTCTGGAAAGGGCACCTAATTTCCTTTCAGTTTCTTTATTTAAATTCTCTGAATAATAAACCTTTTTTTCAGACTGGTTTTGAGTCCTGTAGTAAATCATTTAAACTCTTCTGAGTTTGGTTTCCTCACCGGCAATTTTCTTTATAAGTATTACTTCTTCATGGTATGCTAGAAATTAATATTTGTTTTAAAACTCTTAGATATGCTTTTGGCATGTTAGCAATTCCTATCAGCCAGAAAGCTAACTCTCTTAAGATAAATCAGGTTACCATGCGGGAGCCAGGGCTGTCCTGTTTCCAGCCCACACCTGAGTGTCCACCTGTGTAATGAACATTGCCACTTGGGTGACCTCCAAAGCTCCTCAGTCAAAACATGACCAAATGCCCTTCTCCCCTGCCTTCTGTCCACTCCTGTTCCTCCTCCTCCGTTTTCTTCTGCAGCCTTCATCATCTAGTTACTCAAATCAGAAATATGGATACCATCTTAAAATTCTCCAAATCCAGTCACCAATTTCTTTTCTTTGGTCTTTTATTAATATATTTAGTTATTTGTTCCATTTTTAATAGCTCATTTGTTATTTTTATTTTTTAAAAGTATATTCTATTGGCCCTGGCTGGTGTAGCTCAGTGGATTGAGCGCGGGCCTGCGAAGCAGAGGATCGCGGTTCGATTCCCAGTCAGGGCACATGCCTGGGTTGCAGGCCAGTTCCCAGTATGGGACACACAAGAGGCAACCATACAGTGATATTTCTCTCCCTCTCTCCTACCCTTCCCCTCTAAAGATAAATAAATAAAAAATCTTAAAAAAATAATTAAAAAAAAAAAAGTATATTCTATTGGTTATACTACTGTAGTTGTCCCATTCCTTTTTTTCCCCTTTCTCCCCTTCCACCCTGCACCCCCCTCCCTCCAGCATTCTCCTACCCACTTTAGTTCACCTCCATGGGTTATACATGTAAGTTCTTTGGCTTCTCAATTTCCTACACTATTCTTAACCTCCCCCTGTCTATTTTCTACCTACCATTTATGCTACTTATTCTCTGTACCTTTTCCCCCATGTTCCCCCTTCCCCACTGATAACCCTCCTTGTGATCTCCATTTCTGTGATTCTGTTTCTGTTCTAGTTGTTTGCTTAGTTTATTTTTGTTTTTTATGTTCAGTTGATGATAGTTGTGAGTTTGTTGTCATTTTACTGTTCATAGTTTTGATCTTTTTCTTAGATAAGTCCCTTTAACATTTCATATAACAAGGATTTGATGATGAACTCCTTTAACTTGACCTTATCTGGGAAGCACTTTATCTGCCCTTCAATTCTTAATGATAGCTTTGCTGGATAGAGCAATCTTGGATGTAGGTCCTTGCCTTTCATGACTAAATACTTTCCAGTCCATTCTTACCTGCAAGTTTTTGGGGTTGTTTTTTGTTTGTTTGTTTTTGAGAAATCAGCTGTTAGTCTTAAGGAAACATTCTTCTTTTACTGCTTTTAAGATTCCTTATCTTTAATCTTTGGCAACGCAATGACAATGTGCCTCTATGAATTGGAAGACAACCTGTTAACACATCAATTCTCACCAAATTGATATACAGATTTGATGCATTCCCAACCAGGTTTCCAGCAGACTTTTTTTATAGAAATTGACAAACTGATTCTAAAAAATATATATATATATGGAAATCAGAGGTCCTAGGCTAGCCAAAACAGCTGAAAAAGAATATATGAATATTGGGAAAGCATTCTGTGGATTTCAAGATTTTTATTATAAAGGTACATTAACTGATACTGTGGCATTGGTATAGGGATATGCGTATCAGTGAAACGAGAGTACAGAAACAGATCCACACCTGGGCACTCAGTTTTCTTCAAAGGTGCCCAGGTAATTCAATGGGGGACATAGGAGTCTTTTCAGTAAACGGTGCTGGAACAGTTGAATATTCACGCAGAAAAATACCCTCTACGCTACCTCATACAAAATTACCTTGATGCGCAGCATAGACCTAAATATAAGAGGTGAGCCCTGGCTGGTGTGGCTCAGTGGATCTAGTGCAGGCCTGCAAACCAAAGGGTCGCTGGTTTGACTCCCAGTCAGGGCACGTGCCTGGGTTGCAGGCCAGGTTCCCGGTATGGGATGCACACGGGGCTGCCACACACTGATGTTTCTCTCCCTCTACTTCTCCCTCCCTTTCCTGAAAGCTGGAGAAAAATAATGACCTTGAATTAGGCAGGTGTCTTAGGACACAGAAACCCTGAATCAGACCAAGTTGGTAAACTGAACACCAAAATTTAAAACATCTGCTTTTCAAGACATTTAGAAAGTGGAAAGGCAGCCCACGCCTGCATAGTCAGTATTTTTGACAAAGGAGCAAGAGCACACAATGGAGAACAGACAGTCTCTTCAATAAATGGCGTTGGGAGAGCTGGACAGGTACGTGCAGGAAAAAACGAAACGACCAACTTACACCACACACTAATAAACTCAAGATGGGTAAAAGGCTTAAATGTAAGTCATGAAACCCTAAAAACCCTAGAAGAAAACAGGCAGTAAAACTTCAGACATCTCACCTAGCTGTATTTTTGCTAATATATCTCCTAAGGCAAGGGAAAAAAGGGGAAAAAGTAAACAAATTGGACTACATCAAATTTAAGCTTTTTGCACAACTAAAGAGACCTCCAACAAAATGAAAAGGGAACCCACTATACGGGAGAACAAATTTGCAAGTAATATATCGGATAAGGGTTTTAGTTCCAAAATATATAAAGAACACCAAGAAGACAAACTATTCAATTTAAAAATGGGCAAAGGACCTGAATGGACACCTCTCCAAAGAGAACATGCAGATAGTCAATGGACATGGAAAAATGCTCCATATCACTAATCATCAGAGAGATGCAAATTAAAACTACAATGAGATAATCACCTCACACCTGCCAGAATGGCTACCATCAATCAATCAACAAACAACAAGTGCTGGTGAGGATGTGGAGAAAAGGGAACCCTCGTGCACTGTTGGTGGGAATGCAGATTGGTGCAGCCGCTGTGGAAGACAGTATGGAGTTTCCAAGCAAAATTATTATTTGATTCTTTGCAAACAGTTAGTTCAGCTTTATTCACAGATAAAGCGGCTCTCTAAATTTCTCGTTATACGAAGTCCAGCACAAATAACTCCTTTTTATTACAAAATCTTTTATTACGAAACCATAAGCATGTAACTCTGTAACATCACTCACACTCAAGCACACCATATATATAACATGTTAAGTGAAATGTTCGAATTAAAGCTATAAATGCTCACACCCATATTATTACCTACCAACTACACTCAAGCAGGCATTACTTCTGCCAGACGCTGTATATCAAACAAAGCATTGTATGAATACAGAGCTTTACCATAAGCCACAGTGTAGGGACAATCCAGGGAGGACTCAGAACATACGTTAAGAGGAGTACTATCCCGGCAAGATGAGGAAGAAGAAAACTCTGACTTAGTGGAGAAAAGGAATCAGACATACATGTATTTCAAGGTAAAATCTCATGGGGGTGGAGTTGAAGGGAAAGTTGAAAGCAGAGTAGCTTTTCCCAGTTATTGGAAAATACTGTCTTTTGGGATGCTCCCTCACCCCCTCAATTTGGGGTGAGCCCAGTAGAACAAAACAAAAGGTGATGGGAATGGTGCTGCAACATTCCTGACCTGCTCTCAGTTCTTAGGACAAGTTTGTTGAGAGCAAGAGGACCCCACTGTAGAGGCAGTGGAGCGGAAGAATGAAGGATGTGTCTGAGGCTTCACGGACACCGAAGCACCATCACAGAGAAAATTAGAGCCTCACTAGACGTACCACATTAGACACCAACACAACCGACCCAGGAGCAAGCACCGGACATCCTGAAGCAGTGATGGGTAAGCATACAGAAAACAAAGTTCTAGTGAAATCACTCTGCCCACCAATGTTCTGAAGGCACGAAAACCCTCCCACTACTATCATTATGAATCTGCTCTGTAGAGTACGGAGAATGAGAATGAGAAAATCGGCAGGCTAGAGAACCTTCTTTTGTTGGAAAGAAACTTCGCCAAAGAAGAAATGGGAATAAAATTACTTACCAAGATAAAGACTTTCCTTGCTACACATTAAGGTAGAGGCTCATGAAAATGTTCAATTACAGGGGAAAAAATTTAACTACACATTCTTTGTAAAATAGGTGTAAGTTTGCCATCTTTTCACTTGATCATAAAAGAAGCCAGTCTGGAGAGTAAAAAGAATTAGAAAAAAATGGAACCCACATGGCCTGCCTGGTCAAAACTTGCAAGACACCTGCTGAACCTGTGTCCAGGAGCTACTCAACTTACTGTTCAGTCCAGTCTGCATGAAGTTCTCTGTTACTTAAGATCTTCAATAAGCTTATAGGTTGGCAATTTAAGTCACGCGGTAAATCGCAGAGTTGGAAGTTGAACATAGTATGCGTAACATCCAAAGCGGGTCCCAATCACTAACTACACTTGATTGCAAAGGTAGTTCACATGCCATTCCCTCTGTGGGGTTTGCTGAATCTGAAATCACCTGTTACTCAAAGTACGGTCCAAGGGGCGGGTTGGTATCACGTGGGAAATTTGTTAGAAAAGCAGGTCTCAACCCCCAACTGCACCCCCGACTTACTGAATCAGAGGTTTTTTTTTTTTTTTTTTTTTTTTGTAACCAAAACTTTAATCCCAAGGATTCTCACAAAACATATTACAAATGACAGCATGAAAAAAACTTTTGCACAGTAACTCAAGGTTCAGCTCTACAATGTACCCTTAAACTGGCAGGACACTGGTATCTTGAAGTCTCAAATTCAAATTTCCAAATGAATAATGTTACAAAGAGCTATGTATTCATATACAGCAATCACATAAGAAATTTATGACCTAAAGCAAAGAAAGGTAAACTAACTTTCTTGAAACTTCTTAGGTTCTACACTAACTGGACAACCTCTGCCCAGTGTAAAGGCTAGTCAGATTTTTTAAAACCTCTAATCTAATCTAATGGTGCAGCTTTAGTTTTTCCTGCTGGCTTGTGTTCACAGCAGCTTCTGAAGGCTGCTTGTTCTACTACCGCTGCATGTTATATCCCAGCTATGGAAAGTCTTAAGTTCAATTTTTGCCAGTTTAGTTTCCATAATACTATACATCACACTTTAGCTGGGAGGAATTAAGAGATTTATTATCAGTCTATGCAAGACTAAAGTTTAAAGCAAAACCAATTTTGCTTAAGGGAACATTGTAAAGTAACAATTCTTGGTATTACATGCCTCATATGATCCATTTCAAACCATAGAGAATTACATCTTTATGTGACTGTTCCAAGACAAAGGTGAACAGCTAAAACATCTTAAAAATGCACCAAGCTTATGAAGTCTCAAACAAAACTTGAATTTTCTGTACATACTCCTGTCAAATGAAGTTATTTCCTGTACACCATTCCTCTTGAAACCTGGTCTTCTATTTCCTTTCATTTGACCTAGATCGGCTACGAGACCTAGAGAAAGATCGGGACGGCTTGTGATTTCTCTCCCGAGACAGTGATCTCTCTCTTCTCCTATCTCTAGAAAGGGACCTGCTCCGGCTGCGGGAGAAGCTTCTCCGTCTTGGAGATCTGCGACGAGGTGGAGGACTTCTTCTCCGATAATCATCTCGAGGGCGACGACCCCAAGAGGGAGGTGGGCCACGATTTCGACTTCTCTTTTCACCATTCGACAGTTCCACTCTTACTCGGCAGCCACATAGTGTTCTCCCATCTAGCTCTCGGACAGCATCAGCTGCATCTCGGGGATCTTCAAACTCAACAAAAGCAAAGCCGGGAGGGTTTCTAGCAACCCACACACTTCGGAGTGGTCCATAATAGCCAAAAGCTCGTTCCAATTCAGTCTTGTTACCGTTGTTTCCCAGATTACCTACATAAACCTTACAATCCAATGGACAGGAATCACGATGCATTTCGAGATCTTGAATGGGGGACGCGGCGGCTTAAATCCACACACCTTCCGACTGCTCCTCCGCCCGGTTCCCACAGATGCCGTCTCCTGCCCGGCGTCCACGAAATGGCGCTGAATCAGAGGTTTTGACAAGAGTTCTGGGTGATTCATATATAAAGTCTGAGAAACAGTACTTTAAGCCATTCTTTTCTTAAAGTTCTCACAGCACATTCCTTATTCATTGCTAGTTAAGTGCTCATCCATCTCCTCACCAAACCTGTGATATCCTTGAAGGCAGGAAATATGTATTATGATTTTTCATATTCTAACCACGTGCTAAAAATTCCTGCCCATCAAAAATCATTTTGAGTCTTACAAGGTACATTGCTAAAATACATTTCCCAGCCTCCCTTGCAGTTAGGTGTGACCAGAGGATTAAGTTCTCTCCAGTGTAACATAAGCAGAAACACTGAGTGGTATTTGTGGGCCCAGGTCTTAAAACTGGGCATACTCTCTTTTTCCCCTTGCCTTGGCTGGAAGTGTAGGAAACCATTCTGCATGGTGTGGGCCCAGCTCCCACTCGGAGATGCACAGGACCCATGCCCACGGATAGGTTCTCCCATGGCAGATTATGCCTGCAATGTGCCTAGGCCACTTTGAGTCTTGCTTTTGCTAAAAACTCCCTCACCCTGAATTGAGACAGCAAGTGCTTATTGTAACTTCCTAAAATCCATGCTAAACCTTCCTAGGATGAGTGTAACCAGTTCAACCACTTTTCCCTTTCCATTTGCTAATATCCTTCTTCTGTGATGTGATTAACGGCATCATCTCCTCTGTTGTCTGTAAAAGGTAACCACCTAAAGTGAGCCTGTGCATAGTTAATGAGGACCTTCATGTAATGTGCCCAGTAAGACAATAAAAGCTCATCGCAGCAAGGACCAAGGCTTGTTGCTCCCCTTGAGAGAAAAGCCATGCAGTTGTCCCTTTTCCTCCACCAGAATCGGTAGTCCGTGTCAATGTCTCATTTCATCCATAATGACGCAGACACTGCAGGCCAGTGTCTGCCTCATGGAAGTCCTTGTGACTGTTCTGACTATGCAGCAAGACACTGGAGAATGAGAGAGGAAATATCTTAAAGGAATCTTTATCTCTGAATGATTGTGCAGAGCACAGCAACTCCACCAAACTGAATACACACCTTATAATAGTTACACAAGAGAGAAAGAAGCATCTATATTGTTTAGGCCACAGATGTATCAGAGGGGCTTTTTGATGCAGCAGTCTAGTCTAAATAATTCACCACTCCGCCTTATGGTAGACCTCAACCTATAATGATTCCCTGGTGGAGGAACAGTGGACTCAGAAACACAGACAAGCCCTCAGCAGCCCCAGGAGTGCATCTCACCCAAACTGCATCATTTGCGTGTTCCCTCCAAGAGAGCCGAGATTTTCAACTGAGGTAGAAGCTGAGAATAACTGCAGCTGAGCCATGTTAACGGGCAAAGCTTTAAAGCTGCACTGCGCAATACAGAAACCACTAGCCACATGTGGCTATTTGAATTTCATAAAAATAAAATAAAAAACTCAGTGTCTCAGTTGCACTGGCTACATTTCTGGTGCTCAGTATCATTTGCAACTTATGGCTCCCGCACTGGACAGAGCAGGCAGAGAACATTTTCATCAGGACAGGTATCTCTACTAGACAGCACTGCTCTAGAGAGGACGTCCACAGCCTCTCCTGGTCCCCATCTTTCCCAAAGGTTGGTTGTTGAACCCATTCCTTGTGGGGGAACTTTGCGCGCAGAGCCCCCCTGTCTGCCACGGATGAGAATAAGACTACCAAGACATGATCCGCTTGGGGAGGAGAGGTGGCCGATCTCTCAAAGGAGAAGGACCAAGAGCCCCTTTCTCAATGGTTTTTATTAGGTTCGTAATACACAGGAACACAGGTACAGCTCATCAATCATTATCAGGTGGCAACGCTCAAACAATAGATAGCATTTTAAAGAACTCTGAGGGTTTGAGTCAGGGTCTGTCAGCTAAGGGGTTACAAAACTTTGGGAGACATACTCATTTCCTGCTCGGACCCTTATCATTTAAATGAGAGCACTCTTAGCAAAGCAGTTTTCACAGGACTTTACCAATTCTTTCTTATGCCCGATCACCTGGGGACCCTGCTCTAGCCAGCACAGGGCTGCACTGCCCTCTGTCATAGTTTCAGGCTTAAGTGAATTAAGACCAGTAAGCAAGAGATAAGGAAAACTCCCAGATGGATTGAGGACTCAGGCTGTGTCGGGATAGCCGGGGGGTGAGGGTCCATCACCCCCTCTTTGCTGCAGCCCCCCCCCTCCCGCCAGTCCTTCCTTGAGGACCTTCCAAGTGGTCGTGCTTGTCTTAGGCAACCCCTCCCTTGAGGGAATCTTACCCGTCATTGGCTAACCGATCGAGCATTGGGGGCCAGTTATGGATGAAGCAGAAGCAGCGCTCCTGCCAGGGAGATAGACTTTGTCCTCTTAGTGGCTTACAGTCCGAAGGTCACTCACTCAGCCTTACTCATGGGGTGGGGGCGGGGGGGTTACAACTCCTGAAACCAGGCAGAATGGTTCCCAACAATTCCTTAGATTCTGTGGGATCCACCAGAACCTCCACAATATATTCCCTCCCTTCTTCAAGCTAGTCAGATGTGATTTTATTAGCTGCTACCAAAAGGCCCTCAGTTATTACATATCTGGCACTATAGCTACAAAACACCAAATCTGGTGGGGAATCCTCAGGCTTGTTTTATTTGAGCTCACTCAGATTTTCACATGGTTCTCTTCCATGCCTTTCACGTTCACATAAGAATTGGTATTTTCTACTACACTCATCAGTATATGCGTGTATATTAAGGAGAGGCGGGCTTTAAAAAGTGCAGGGAGGGCTGAAGGGAAGACTGATGCTTAGGTATTACCTACAGTCCTCCCATTGGGCTTCTAGTTGTTCACTACGCAGTTCCACCTGGGAGTCCAAAGGCACCACCATATGCATGTACTCCAAATTGAACTGTTCTCCGTTTAAAACCTGGCTTAGATGTTTCTGACCTGCCCATCTCTCATTTTGGTGGCACTATGCAGAGTGTATTTTGCTGGCAGTATGCAGAGTGCATTTTGCCACCATGGAATTCATCACTGCACTGTAATTTATGTGCCTATAAATGTTTTATAGGGACAATATTATCTACCTTTCTTCATAGGAGGACACCCAAGAAAACTGTGGAATTATCTGCTAGAGGGTGTCCCCTTGAAGTACAGGCTTCCCCTGCTAGGTGAGTGTTCTAGGAACCCCCAGTGTACTAGCTGGTATTGTTGTGAGAGGCTGCGTTCGGCTTCAGTGAATTTTTTTGAAGACTGAACGCGTTTGCCCATTTCATGATGGGTGATTTATTTTTATTTTTTAAATATTTTATACAGAGGGGGGGGGAGGGAGAAAGAGAGAGAGAAAAACATCCATGTGTAGTTGCCTCTCATGCTCCCCACTGGGGACCTGGCCCACAACCCAGGCATGTGCCCCGACTGGGAACCAAACCAGCAACCATTTGGTTTGCAGACCAGCACTCAATCCACTGAGCCACACCAGCCAGGGCTCATGATGGGTGATTTATGAGTGCACTTGCCCACACCACACTGAGTGTTCAGCAGTTTTTGTCCCAAAATGACACAACCCCCATGTCCCACCTCCCTATTCACCCAATCTTGTCCCAGAGAGACAATTTTTTGTTTCCCCAGATGAAAAAAGTCCTTGAAGAAAAATGTTTTGCCAACGTGGAAGAGGTGAAACAAAAACCAACGGAAGCACTGAAAGGCATCAAAACCGACAAGCCCTAAAACTGTCTTGAGCAGTGAAAAAAGCATCTCAATTGGTGTATTGCATCAAATAGGGAGTACTTTGAAGGTGACCAAAGTTTAAACATGTAGGAATAAATACACAATTTTTAATAGATTTCATTTTCTGGGTCCACCCTTGTACTTAGCATAGTGTCTCACACATTATAGACATTCAATTATTTTAGCAAATTGTAGTTATTTCCGTAAAATCTAAAGAACAGGTACAGGCATGGAACAGTTAATTCCAGAATAGCACCAATACCTCTAGGTCTTATGGCCATACAGCAAAGTCAGCCACAGTTATCCTATTAGTATCACATCTTAAGACCTAGAAATGAGAACAAAGATAACTGTGGGAATGTGTCAGGCTTTCTTAGTTCCTGAACTTTTCTGCTTGAGATTTTCTGTGCTCATTCTAGTAAGCTCTTCCTGACTTTGGGCAAACTTGAAGCATCTCGGTTCTCTAAGCATTGAGATAAATGGTGCTGAGTTGCCAGTATTCCAGCTGCCTGTGACCCCACACCCAAGCAGAGGGATAGGTGTGGTTCAGGGTGATTCGGGAAGTTCTCCTGCCCTGTATATCTTGCTTACCATGAGAAGCCAACCTAGTAGCTCTTCACTGGGAGGGCTAGGCGATTTACTCAGCAGAATATGTTTATCCTAGCCAAGGGTAACAAGCCAACAGCCTTCAAACACCAGGCCAGTGACGTCAACACGTGAAGAGGAGGGAAACCAGAGCAAGCTACTGCCTAAAGCCTGCACATTTAAGCTACAGAAAAATGCTTTTCCAGGCCAAATTCAGCCGGACAGCTGCTGTTCGTGACCGTTCCCAGTCGGTGGGCTGGACCGGGGCAGGGGCGCAAGAAGCGAACACCGTGCGGAGAATAAACAAGTCGCCGGTATTGCGAGGAAGGCCACGGTTTTCCGAGCGCTTTCGGTTGCCTCGATCCGCGGAGGGCAGTGAACAATCCCTTTTCTTTGGGGTCCCTTTTCTGGTGGCGGTCTTCACTAGCGCGGTGACACCCCGTGACTTACGGTACTCAGAGGTCTGCCGTTAGACGGTTTCCTGGGAGGTGGTGTACAACACCCAGGCACTCAGAAGCCGTGAGTCGGAAGCACGCCCGGGCGCTGGGAAACCAGGACCTCCCCCAACCTGGGAGCCCGGGGCGGGTGGGCGGGGCGCCCGCCGAGTGGGCGGGGCGCTGGGCGGGCGGGGCGACGGCGAGAATAAAAGCCGCGAGCGCGAGCTGGAGACCGCGAGTGGCGGGCTCCGTACTAGCCGTGGCTACCGATGCTGAGGACCGGAGCGGGAGCTGAAGACACCGGGCGGGGCTGGGGAAGAGGAGGAGGAGGAGGAGAAGGAGGAGAAGGAGGAGAAGGAGGAGAAGGAGGAGAAGGAGGAGCAGTGCGGATCCCCGCCCGCGCTCCCGGCCTGCTGGGAGCTGGCGCCCGGCCTGGTGCTCGCGTCCTCTCCTCGCCTCCCGCGGTCGCCTGGGCGCTGGCTCGCGTCTGGGCGGCCGGCTGGGCCAGCGACTGTCGCCGTCTTGCCTCCTGGCCCCGCTGCCCGCTCGGCCCTCGGCGTCGCCGAGCCCTTCCCGCCCCGGAGGGACCCGGCCCTGGCGGAGGTAACTGCCTGCAGATTCCTGCTCCGCTGAGTCCCACCTCCTCCTCCGGCCGAGGGGCCACTCACGCCCTGCGACTCCTCCGTCCCCTCTCACCCCTTCTGTCTTGCACATCCGCGACCTCCCCAGCCCCTCAGCTCGCGGACCCCCTCCCCCGTCCTTTCCTTCCGCCCCGCACTCGGCCTTCTCTCCTCCTAGGCCTCCGGCCTGGTCCTCCCGCCTCAGCATCCTCTGGCCAACGGAGGCGTGGGGCTCCCGGAGCCGGTCCCCCAGCTCCTGTCCTGTCCCCCGCGGGCACCTCCCGCTGCCAAGCCTCCTCGGCAGGGTCGGGGAGAAAGCCTCGGAGGAGCCCCTGGGGATGGCTTGTGCGAGGTGGTCGTGGGGAGACACTCCCCACGTCTCTGACCTGTTTAACGTGTTTGACATTAGTTGATGATTAGTTAGTTGAACCTTGCGGAACGGACGTGATTTCTTAACGACTCGCGTGTGGTGGAAACCACAGGTGCACTTTGATTATTGCCCTTAAATTGCATTGGCCTGTGTATTTTAAATAAAGATACTTTTTTTTTTTTTTTTTTTTGCGTAGACTTAATATTTTCCCTTCCTAACATTTTGTGAATGTGATGAGGTTATATTTATTTTTTTCTTCCATTAACGAATCTTGTTTGGTGACGTCTATTATTGTCAGGAGCATTACTGTTTCGAGTGCCAGTAGCCGAAATAATCTTCACCTAATAACAGGCGGTGGAAACATCAAATCCTCTAGGGCTCTATCCTCACGTCTTGAGCTACCTTTATAAACCCTTTACCTTTTAATTGGAAAGCTTATCTTCGAGTATACATCTGGATTATTTAAAGAACATCCCTGGCATAAATACTTAAGTATGTTACTGTATTCCATATCTAAAAGAGGTAAGGACCCTTAAAAAACACACACATGCCAAAATCTATAATAGAATTACCACATACCACCAAAAATAACATTAATTTCTTGATGTTATCAACTACCCAGATTTTCCTGTCATCTTTTTTGAATTTGAAATAATTTCAAGTTTACAGAAACGTTTCAGGAAAAATATATAGGATTTCTATTTTGTTACCGAGATTGACCACTTCATGGTTTAATTAACACAATTCCAAAAGTCAAAACTGTACAAAAAACTGTTTTAAGAAATGCCACTCCCTTCCTAGCCTTTCCACTTCGTTTGGTGCACCCTTAGTGGTTAACCTATTTTGTTCATTTGTTTTATTTTCTGTTTTTTTTTGTAAAATTAAATGATATTTCCCTCTTCTTACACTTTTGCACTTTCCTTTTTTTCTGATGAGGTCAGGCAGTTCAGGGTGGTATGGCCATAGATTGCACTTTACTTTTTTCAACTAATATAGTCCAGAAATCACAGTGCACAGAGATCTTCCTTATTCTTTTTAGCAGCTGCTGAATATCTTTTTCCAACTGGTTTATTTGAATTGAGACCCAGAAAAGGTTTTCATGTATTGCATTTGGTTGTGTTACTCTTTCTATCTATCTGTCTATCTGTCTGTGCATTATTATATGTAAAATACATATATAACAGTTTCTCTCCTCCTTCCCTTTTACAATGCCATTTATTTGCCAAAGAAACTGCCTCATTTATCCATTATTTTCATCAAATGCTCAATTTTTCCACTGACTTATAGTCATATGAATTAATGGTTTTCTATTTTATTTCATTGATTTATTCTGTAGAATTTCTTCCATTCTGAATTTGGTTGACTTTATTCTCCTGGTGTTTTCAGTATGTTTCTTTACTCTTTGTTTTTTTTATCAGCTGGTGGTTGGATTCAGACATGTATGCAGACTCAGTTTTTAATGTTTTTCTTTGTAAGAATGTTTCATAGAGGTTCTGTGTACTGCCTGTCTGTGTAGCATCTTATCAGGAATAGAATGTCTGTTTCACTGTTAATAATTTTAAGATTGATTAGGGGGCTTAAGGCATATTAGTCCACCACTTTTAGAGTTCTTCACCTATTCTACTTTCCCCTGATGGCTTTACTGATGCTGTTTGGCCAGGTCCTTAGGAGCTGCAAATGATGCTTTTCTGATGCTATCATTACTCTCACACTTGGTTAGCTCTTTTTAAGGAATTTCTTACTGATAATTTTCATATTAAAGATTTAGAAACATAAATGCTGTCCAAGGAAGTAGTCATCTAGAATATTAGGGTTCTGAGTAACTGAGAAACAATGTCATAGCATAAAACAATGTGTAGTATGAGGATGGCTAGCACCTTGATAGGTCATTATGTACTTGTGCTTGAATAGTTTTTCTTTTAAAGTTAATTTTATTTTTATTTACTTTATTTATTTTTAAAGATTTAATTTATTTTTTTAGATAGGAGGGGGAGAGACAGGGAGAGAAACATCAGTGTGTGGTTGCCTCTTGTGCGCCCCCTAGTGGAGACCTGGCCTGTAACCCAGGCATGTGCCCTAGACCGGGAATCAAACCAGTGACCTTTTGGTTCACAGGCCCGCACTCAACCACTGATTCACACCAGCCAGGACAAGTTAATTTTATTCTAAAAAATTAGCTACTTTCTTGACTATGGCATCAATCATACAAAAGAAATTCAATTTTTTTGGATTTCATAAACTAAATAGAATTAGAAAGATAGAATTAAAAGTAAAGAAAGAAGGCAGAATAAAGCTATGAGTGAACACAGTCCAGGCCAATGACCAAATACCATCTTTGTTTAAGATGTCACAATTGTAAAAATTAAAAAAATTAATTTGAAATATTAATTTAGACTTACAGGAAAACTGCAAATAGATTACAGAGAACTTTTTTTGATGAGCCACTTGAGAGTGAGTGACAAGCTGATGTTCTCTTATCCCTGAATATTTTTATTTTAAAAAAGATTTTACTTACTTATTTTCAGAGAGCAGAGAAAGGAGGGAGAAAAAGAGGGAGAGAAATATTGATGTGTGATAGAAACATTCATCAGTCACCGCCCTCATGCCCCCAGCTGGGGGACCCAGCCTGCAACCCAGGCATGTGCCCCCACCAGAAATCTATCCAGTGACCTTTTGGTTCACAGGCCAGCGTTCAGTCCACTGTGCCACACCAGCCAGGGCTATCCTTGAAGGCTTTAGTGTGTATTTTCTACAAATAAGGACATTCACCTCCATAACTGCATGACCAACATCTAGATCAGAACATGAACGTTAATACATCACAGCCACCTATTTCTCTTCCTATTCATGCTATTCTAGCTGTTCAGTATTGTCCTTTATAATGAAAGGATAAAAGTTATAATTACTCATTGTGTTCAGTTATCAGCTTTTCTAGTCTCAATCTTTTTGTTTCTTTTTGTCCTCACCCAAGGACATTTTCTCATTGCTTTTAAGGAGAGAGAGAAATATCAATGTGAGAGAGAAGCACCAATTGGTTGCATCTGGTATGTGTCTGGACCAGGGACCATATGTGCCCAGACCAGGAATCGAACCCACAACCCAGGTGTGTCCCTGACCAGGAATCAAACCTGCAACTCTTTGGCTACCAGACAAAGCTCCACCCAACTGAGCCATACCAACCAGGGCTGTTCACAATCTTTTCCTGACTTCCATAACCTTAAAACTCTTGAAGGTTACATATCAAGTATTTTGTAGAATGTTCCTCCATTTGGGTTTGCCTGTTACTTCCTTGTGATTCAGGTTATGTTTATTTCTCACACGTGGCACAGATATTTTTCTCATTTGTCTATTGGTGGCACATGATTTCCATTTGTCCCATTACTGATCATTTTCATTTTGATCAGTGGATTAAATGGAGTCCACCTGGCTTCTTCATTGTACAGTTAATCTTTTCTCCTTTGTAATTAATGAGTATTTTGTAGGAGATACTTTGAAACATTATAAATGTACCATTCGTCATCAAATGTTCAATTTATTTACTTTTTAAAATTTGCATGGAGTCAGTTTCCTGTTTTGTTAAATGGATTTTAAGTCCGTTACTGTAATTAGTTTTGATGCTCAGATTGCCCTCGGTTTGGTCAGTGGGATCCCTTTCCGTGTGTGGCTTCCGTGTCCTCACTTGGCTTAAGTTCCAAAGCTCTGTGGCAGGATGTCCCACAGCATGACCATCCTCCTAAGATTCTCCCAAGAGTGGACCATTTGCCCAAGATGATATCCTCCTCCCCTTGCTTGGGCTCTGACACACTGTTCTTTGCCTCACTGTGACTGCCCCCACACCCAGCACGGGGACTGGCCAGCTTCTTCACTTCATGTTCTCGCTGGGTCTCATTTTTACGTGGGCTAGTTGGGGCTTTCTTGCAACTCGGTGGCTCAGGGCAGCTGGACTGCCGACTGACTCGGTGACTGCAGGCTTCAAGAGCAGTGATTCCTGAGAGTAAGGTGGAAGCTGTATCGCCCTTTGTGATCCAACTTTGGCAAATGCATGGCATCACTTCCACTTTATTCTTGGTTAGAATAGTCCGGATCCCGTCCTGTTCCAAGGGATAAGGCATAAACCTGAGAAGTGACCTATGGGAGAAGTGCTAGGGGTCACAGTGGAAGAGGAGAATATGAGATGGGAGACACTTTAGTGGCCATCGTTGGAAAATACAGCCTGCCACACTGGGAAAGACAAGTCACGCAGAAACTGTATTGTCAAGATCTTTTCCTGGTTCCTGTTTACCTTCATGGTGTGAGAAAAAACTTGTCAGAAAAGCCAGTGCATTTGCCAGACTGTTGAAGATGTAAGGTGCGATACTGAATGCGTTGTCAGTATCTTACCTGCGAAAGAGAATTGAGCTGTTAAAAAAGTAAAACATGAAATCTTTGTGTAAATTCTAAATTAAGATCCTTAGTGAATATTATGGGCTTTTTTTAAAATTATTATCATTACTTTTGCTTTTCATAGCACCTTGTGACTGTTTTTACTTGACTGGTCCTTGATGTCTTAGCAAGCATGGAGATAAGATTAGAAGTTTTGACATCCACAAGTATCAAGCAGAAGAGACCCTGGCCACGAGTCTCCTGGCTGGGACAGGTAGGTGTTGCTTTGTTCACACAATACTGGTTGTACTGTGTGTTAAACGAGCGCTTTGCCCCTAAGATTGAAGAATGTTCTATGGCATTTAAACAATAAAATCCATCTTTAGAAGGGTCACTTGCCCACCGAACAGGGTTTTGTGTTTGTGTTTTGTTTTTATTGCAGTAAATTAGCTTTTCCAGAAAGTTAAATAGTCTATTTAGAAGAAGTGTTTTACTTACAAACTTTTTTCATGTTATGTTTAAGATGGTGGAGATGGCATTTGTCAACAGGGAATATTTAATCTGCTGAACCTTTTCCTCCTGAAACAATCAGTGGGTGTGCCTTCCATTGCGGTTTTTGTGACTGTGCAACAAAGTGCCCCTTAGACGTGGAAAAAAGATGGGCAGTCCGGGAATACTATTTATTCACAGTGTATGGAATAGGTTCCTCATCTCAGGGAAGGTGGGCAAACCTGTTGTAAAAGCCTCTAAGAGTGTGTTATAATTCTTACAGTTAAGAAATTGGCTGTGGTGTCACTTCCTGTGAGCAATTATACCATTAATTTACCTTCTCTAGCACCGTGTCTCGTGAACTTTACAAGTCAGAACCCTGTGGAGGCCTTCTGAAGACAGCGCCGGGCCCTGTCCCTCCCAGAGTGTCCGACTCAGTGGGTCTCGGGTAGAAGACTGTGCGTTTCCGACTGGGTCTTGGGTGTGGCTCATGGGGCTGGTCAGGCAGGACTTTGCGAACCACCGCCCTGGAATGCATGCAGACCAAGTTAATCCAAAGCAGCACACGTCTTCTAGGCGACAAAAAGTGATCAGAGCTGGGGAGTGCAGAAGCCGTGTCTATTTTAAATAAATAATTTAAAAACTTGCACACACCACTGTTCAAATTGATGACCGGGTTTTGGCTAGCAGAGTTAGAAGACACTCCTGTAACTTTAAAATTAGAGAAATCCAAATTGTAATCATTAGTTCATTTTACGAAGTAATTTTAATGAGGTGTTATAAGAGAGAATGAAAAAATCTCCAGGGTACCTAGTGAATCTTATTGTTCATTTTATGGTTTGTGGTACAAATGTATCATCTTTTTTAAATGTCACCTTGTTTTCCTTTTTAGGATATTATGGATAAGAGTTTGCATTAACTTCTGGCACCTCCTTATTCTCTCACATATTTATTCTCTTAGGAAAATGAAGCTGTTTTTCTTTTGGATGATAAACTCATAAATGAAATTAATTTGCTCTCGGGGAGGACAAAGAAGAAAATTCCTCGCCTGCAGCCTTTCTTAAAGGATGTTATTGTCCTAACAACGTCCAGTAATGGTTAAGTAGTACTGATATTTTCAAAAGGATAGAGTAACTGAATTTTTTAATAATTTGGGGCACTATTAGGGGAAGCATTAGCTTGTAAGTATTTCATTTTCTTTCTGGAAACAGATGCCTGGCTGGCCGGGTTACTTACCACAGGGGAGTTTTTCCTTTGGAACAAGGATCACGATTGTTTGAAAACTGTACAAGCAACTGAAAAGCCTAAGGAAATGATTCAAGCTGCGATAGGTGAGAATTTATTGGTTTAAATTGGTTTAACTTGATAAATAGGAAAAGAAAGTGAAACATTTTTCTATTACTATTTTAAAAATCTGTGTGTGTATGTGTACTCATATATATATGTTATACATATGTATTTTTTGGTGGTGTTTATTTGTGATAGTACTTATTGGGTTGGCCAAAAAGTTTATTTAGTTTTGTCCATACGGTGGCTCTAGTAGTGCTTAGTTGTCTTTAACTTTGTTCAAAATAAATTTTGTTAGATTGTGTTGTGACAGCTGTCATAGCAGCATGCATTAAAAAAAAACATCAAAACTGGCGAATTTTTGTGTAGCTAATTTAATATTGAAGATGGATGGAGATCTTTTTTTGGTGTATTATACTTTATAATAATTTTAAGAGAGGCAAAAATGCAAGTGAAACACAAGCAAAGATTTGTGCAGTGTATGGAGAAGGCGCTGTGACTGATCAGACATGTCAAAAGTGGTTCGTGAACTTTCTTGGTGTACTATTGACATTCTGGCCGAATAATTCTTTGCTGTGGGTCTGTCTTATACTTTGGAAGATGTTCAGCAGCACCCCTGGCCTCTAACCCACTAGAAGCCAATAGCAGGAGATAGCCAACACACTCAAAATACCCCAATCAATAAAGTTATTGGTGAAAATGAAAAAATGTGTCTTATTTTATGGAAAAAACTAAATGGACTTTTTGACCAACCCAATAGATTCATCTTGAAGTCTGATATGCCTAACGTATCTGATAACAATGGGTGATTAATACCACATAAATATGAGATAGATGTTACTGTTTTGTACTTTTACGTTTTAATTTATTACTACTGCTTTAGTTGTACATCCTTAATGGCGATGTCATTTAGGTTTCTGTGTCAGAGTAGATAAATTATGTACCCTGTGGAGGGAATTCGGACTTCAAGGTTTAATTACGGTTTTGTTTTGTTTTTAGCAAGCTCTTTGAGACTGTATTTGTATGTATCCGGAGATGGGAAAAGAGTTCTGATTGTAACTCCTTCTGGATGCATTTTTCTTTGGGAATATCTGGAATTCAAGAATATCTTATCTTCCAAAAGCCCTTCATTGATGGGCCGGTGGTCCCAGATCCTGCCTGAAGAAGCAGCGCATTTGCCTTCCACCAAAGATAAAGAAGCAGTAGTGCATGCTGTTTTTGTAAAAAATGAGGTAAAATCCAGATCAGACCAGGTGTTACAGAAGTTGAGGTGTCAGGCTCTGAGGACAGACAGACACTGTCTGAGAAGCGGCCGAGCTGTAGACCCGGTCCAGCCATCACGGTCACTGAGATCATTATGGAAAATAAAATTTTAGATTTCTTGGCCACATTTTAAGAAATGGTTATTAGAAGTGGTTTGAAATTAGAGCTTCCTCTTTCCCTACCTCTAATTTTCCCTAGTTTTAAAATATAACTAGTTAAGTGAGCTGTTTAATTCCCGGGAAACAACACATTCATGAACGGAAAAGCATTTTATGTAGCGGCCTGGTGCTCCTTGTGTGTGTGGATGAACATTCTGTTACTCAGTCCGCTGTTGTTAGGAGTTGCATTTTGAGGTTTTATCGTTTTCCTCTATCTCCCCCCACCTCCAAGGGTAGTGCCCTAATTAAATAATATATAACTATAAATGAAGAGAAGAATTACTGTGTAAGAATCTTTGTAGTTATAGTCCCAGTTACTGGCAGGGTTTTCTTAAGAGAATAAACCGCACCTTGATTTCCCATTTGAGATAAGCCCCTGGCTCAGAAATAAATTACTTAAGTCTTTAACTTAATGTTAAGAATAAAAATATAAGCAGGATCTAGATATATTTCATTTATTTATGAGGAGAAATATATATATATGTCATATATCTTGATTTATTTTCAGATTAATTATATATTAAAGTATATTAAATTTATCTACAGTTATTTGGAGACTGCTGCTTGTGTTCATTTACTTTTTATTCTGGGGAATGCCTGAAGTTGACGTTTCTAGCAGTTCGGTGGCATGAGAATGTATTTATACCTGTAAGGTGAGGTAAATGTTTCTTTATTTTCTATCCCTTTTAAAACATTGTTATCTTTTGGCTTATAAATACCTAATAAGATTAGTAAATGAACTATGACTTCCAACTTCTGAGACTTTGCAAATCCTCTCTTCCTAACAGTATTTCTTTTCTTTTTTTTTTTTTTTTTTTTTAATATTTTATTTATTTATTTATCTTTAGAGGGGAAGGGAAGGAGAGAGGGAGAGAAACATCAAAGTGCGGTTGCCTCCCGTATGTCCCCTGCCGGGAACTGGCCTGGCAACCCAGGCATGTGCCCTGACCGGGAATCAAACCGCGATCCTTTGGTTCGCAGGCCCGCGCTCAATCCACTGAGCTACACCAGCCAGGGCAGTATTTCTTTATTTCTTTAGTTTTCATTTTTAAATACATAATCTAGAAGCTTTTTATTTTTTTAGTTTTATTATTTTTTTCTTTTGTTTCCTTTCTTCGAAGTGAGACCATGTAAAAGTTAAGGCAGACTATGGTTTACTTATTTTAAGACTAAAGAAGTCTATTTTGGGAAGTAATTCAATAGAATTTTATTTATTTTTATTCATTTATTTTTTAAGATTTTTTTTTTTTTAATTTGTCTTTAGAGGGGTAGGGGAGAGGGAGAGAAATATCAATGTATGGTTGCCTCTTGTGTGTCCCCTGCTGGGAACTGGCCTGCAACCCAGGCATGTGCCCTGACTGGGAATCGAACCACGATCCTCTTGTTCGCAGGCCTGCGCTCAATCCACTGAGCTACACCAGCCAGGGCTCAATAGAATTTTAAAAGGCACATAACTTACTTGAATTTACTACTGTATCAAATTTAAATGCCTTAGAATTTTTTATTTAAAATAGTTTTATTCTAAAAAGCTCAATAAAATAGAAATGATGCATTAAAAACATATGTTTAAATAAGATTTACTAAAATAGTGTGTTTTTTTGCTGTTTTTCTGTTCATTTTACTTTTTATATTAACAGTTCCTTATTAAAATGTAATTTATATATAGTAAAATGAACAAATAAGTGCACATCTGGACTATAATGAGTGTGTGTGTGTACCTGTTTTCACATCAAGTATAGAACACAATCCTGAAACACCCCCTCTTCTTTGCTTACTTAATCCCTTTAAAGATATTAGCAGTAATGTAGAAATATGTGTGTCTAAACCGTAGCGGAAGCGAAGTCCTTGGGGTTGGCTATGAACGTGCTATTAGTAACAAAATTCTGATATTGACTGAGTGTAACTGGCGACTGCCCTTCAGTTACCTGGGGGAAGCTTCTGAACAGTGGCTCAGAGGCCCACTAACATATGTGCACATGTAGGAATCTAGTTGGACTCTACTTTTTAGCAAGGAACTATAATTTAAAAGTTACTATACTTCCATTCTCAATTATTTCCTTACCTTCTTAGATCATTGCCATACCGTGTTCACTGGGCACAGCAAGATTGCCTTCTGGGTAGTCTGATTCCTCCGTGTGAGTCAGTAAAATCAAGAGGAGCTCTGATTGCTGCCTTTTCAAGAGATGGCCTTACCCTGGCGGTAACTCTTAATCAGAAGGACCCAAAGGTCGGTGCCTGTAGTCTGTCTCGGCAGGAACCTGTAGAGAGAGTTTAGTCCAGTGCTGAGATGTTTATTTCCCCTGAAGATAGTTCCCTATGTTCTTTAAATTGATGTTTTCTGATCCAACTTATCATTGCGAGTTGGTAAAATTATTTAAATTAGCTACCATAGTTTTCAAAACTTGGCCTTCAGAAGCGACAAGAGGTTACGGGAAAAGGAAGAAAGAAAGGCAACGTGGTAATTGATGTTCTTAAAATGTAGAATTAAAGAGAGAAGAGTTACATAAGTGGTCGGTATTTTTTTGCCACTTGGGAAAGACCCCTAGATACTTTACTGATATAATAATAGATCTCTAGGTCTCCAGAATTATAAGTGATGATTAAAGTAAAATAATTTTAGTGGTTTTGTTGTCATTTTTTTTTCTAGGCAACTCAGGTATTATTTATAAACACACTGAATTTTGTTACTCACTGTGGCAGCCTTAAAGGATGTAGCAATAAGAATCCTGTGGTTCCAGCTACACTTGTCAGGCAAGAACGTTTTTGTATTTCTAAATAGTGTTTTTCTCTTCTTTTCCAAGAGCTCAATAAGTTTAGGTCTCTGATAATTCAGTTGGTGTCCATATAGGTATTTAGATAGATAACGCAACTTACAGCATTTGTGCTTGATAGATTGTAAAAATTCCTTTATATAAGGAAAGACTTAAGTACTTTAAGGAAGGGTCTGGTTGGGTAGAAGATACATGAACATATCCTTTTTTCCTTTTTAATTTCTTTCTACATTGTCCAAGGAGAAGTAGAATCACGACTGGTAGCAAAACATTGGGCTTAACTGGAGAGGCTGAAATGGAAAACGTGGTTCGGAAGCCATGATGCACTCAGAGGCCGAGGTGCTTACGGCCTTTTGAACAAAGCTGGTGTTCTCTGCATGCGGGTCAACAGCAGCACCAGTGGTCGGTTTGGATGGCATGAGAGCTACCGCCAGGACCTGCGGCGGATTATGGATTAGGAAGATTTCCTCTTGGATCTCCTAATTTCCCTTTTTGAACACTTTTCCCTGCTATTCTCTGAATTTTCAAAGTCAGGTCGATCCAGCCTTGTCTGTCCATTTTCTTTCCCTCCCCCAAAGTTCTTTCTGAAAGTATCACTGGTCTCAGTTCAAGCAGTCTTTTCAACTCAGGGCAGCCCTCATTCACATGAGGGGGAGCTGCTTTGTGTCTCTGTGGAACATTAAGGTCACCAGACAGTTAGGGAGCAGGAACGGTGGCTCTGTGGGGAGGGGGTCTGCAGCCGGCCCGGTGCAGACCTTCGCAGCTGTCAGTCCGTCTTAGTGTCGGACCCCAGGAGGATTAAAAATCATTCTAATTAAAATGCGAGCGACTCAGAAGCTTAACGCTTTTAGAGAGTGTTTTTATTTTATGATTTGCTTGTGAATCTAAATTTCTGATTGCTACATTGTAGGGACTAAGTGTTTATGAGTTCGCTCCTTTTTTCTGGGAAAAGGAATACACAAAATGTATGTGGCAGTTGCCTGCTATCCATTCCTTTGCCCTCATTTTTTGAGGGTTTCACCCCCGCTTGGCCATTATAAATTGTCGCACCGTCTTGCTTTTTCTAGGTCCTACTGGGTGGGCGATGTCAGCTGGACTCCAGATAGCCTTTTCCTGGCCTGTGTGTTGAAGCGTGGCTCCCTGCTTTTACTGACTTGCCAAGGTGAACTGCTGACATTGATCACTTTTGGGTGCTCTGTAGAATTTGGGCCAGCAGAATTCATTCCTCTTCACCCACTAATAACGTATAGGTGAGACACTGGAATTGTTTTAATTTGTTTATAGAAGTTTTTCTCTTTTGGTATTACTTTACCGTGTGTTTTTATAGTTTCATCTTTCAAATTGTCATATTTTTTCTTTGAGTCTGTCATGTCAATATCTGTTTATTTATAGTTTTTTTCATTTCTTTTTGTGGCTTAATCCTGGTGAAAATTTGACATTGTGACTATGTAAGTATAAGTTATTTAAATACTCTATAATAGCACTAAAATTTTACTTTCTTTGATATAAAAGTTAATAAAAGTATGTCCTTTATTTTAAAATGAGAGTACTTAAATAAATTAGTAACTCAATATAACTTGGCACATGGGTTCATCTACTTTTTTACCAAGTGGAAAAAAATTTGGGGAGATGGATAGAAGACTTTAGAAGTTAGCCAAATTTAAATTTTTTTTTTTTTTTTTTTTTTTTTTTAGATTTTATTTATTTATTTATCTTCAGAGGGGAAGGGAAGGAGAGAGGGAGAGAAACATCAATGTGCGGTTGCCTCTTGTATGTCCCCTGACGGGAACTGGCCTGGCAACCCAGGCATGTGCCCTGACTGGGAATCGAACCGCGATCCTTCGGTTCGCAGGCCCGCGCTCAATCCACTGAGCTACACCAGCCAGGGCCAAATTTAAATTTTTAATTGTGAGATGGGGTAGCAATTGGCTTTGAAGTTAGATCAAAATTCAAATCATGGTTCTTCTACTTATTTGTTGTGTGACTTTGGGTAAGTTGTTCTTTGAGCCTCTTTCTTTTGCTGTGAAATGAAGAGAATAATAATTGATTGAGGAAATAAAGGATGATGACAAAAAAATTGGAAAGGCCTTTGAAATTAATTTATCCCCCTTGCTTTACAGAAGAGGTGTATGTCCTTGATTATATTTAGCAAAAATTGATGCTTAATTTTTAGCAATAGAAAATTCTAATGGAAAAATTTGCCATTTCCCTTAGTGAGAGTATTTTTTCCTTAATTCTTATGGTCTGATTCATAATTGACTTTTCTCACATTCTTCTTTAAAATTAATATTTGGGGACTTCAAAATGTATTATATTTTTTGATTACAAAAATAATATTCATTATTTTTAAAAAAAACAAAAATAAAATGTTACAAAACTAAGATAATTATTAACATTTTAGTGTTATCCCCAAATTAAAAATTATATAACTTTCTTTTTAAAACAAAATAAATGATATATGCTGTTTTCTATTTTTCTTTTTTGGTTTAGCTGTATATCCTATATATCTTTCCATGAGGTCATTTTTAATGGTTCTGTGGATTTTGGGTGTAGTGTATGTACATTTTATAATTAGCCAGTCTTCTGTTGTTGACCATTTGGCTAATAAAATCTCTATTTGAATACTTCCCTAACCCCCCAAATCATAATATTTTGATTGTCCTCTTTATAGTTATAAAGCTCCAAAGTTCATAAGCAGCAATAGTGAGTAATCAGAACCAACCATACCATCATCATAATAAATATGTTTATGTGGAAATTCAGTCAAATCAATCTTAAACTGATAAAATTTTACTCAGCGCTATCATCTCCAATTGTTCTTCTCAGTTTTTCCCTTTCTCCTCCATAACACTTACACGCATAGCTCATAATTCTTATAGGTGTATTTCAATGTATGGTAGAGAGGAAAGTTAAATATTTAACTCTCTTTAATGGTAAAAATGAACTATATTAATTCTTTTCTGAAATAGTTTGTATAAAACTAGTTTAGGAGTTAAATAGTACAATTCAGGGGAAATTTAAAAAACATATAAACCTGTATGTTACATAATCACTTAAGTTTTCCTTATAGATACTGCACATGTAATATTTTTGTGCTTAATTTGCTTGCGTGTTCATCATTCTGTGACTCGGAATTGTTGTTTTGCTTTTTGTTTGGAGTAACACCATTGTTTCCTTTGAGATTTTCTCTTACTGATTCTTGAATTGCGATGTCTGTTTGCTAGACCGCAGCAGTTTACGTGTAAAGATTCGAATAGTTCTGTGGACTCTTCGGCCTCGGAAGGCGACCCCATGCGACAGAGGTTCTCTGTGAAAGCGCACTCGCGGCTGCCCTACCTCCTCGTCTCCGACGGGTACATGGTCACAGCCCTGCGGCTGCTGGATAACCTGTCTCCGTCCGTGCTCATGAGATCCCTTCTGCTTGATTCGACCCAGAGGCTGGAGAAAACATACCAAAGTGTGAAGGTGTCTAAGGTATAGAGCCTTTAGATATCGTTAGTAAAGATTGGCTATTTTTTTAATGTGTCTACTCTTTTTTTTTTTTTAAGGTTTTATTTATTTTTAGAGAGGGGGCAGGGAGAGAAATATCAATGTGTGGTTGCCTCTCATGTGGCCCCCACTGTGGACCTGGCCCACAACCCAGGCATGTGCCCTGACTGGGAATCGAACTGGCGACCCTTTGCTTCACAGTCCGGAGCTCAATCCACTGAGCCACATCAGCCAGGGCAAGACTGACTTATTTTTTCAAATTAAAAACTGTACTTCTCTGGCTGCTGTGGTTCAGTGGACTGAGTGCCAGACTGGGAACCAAGAAAGGTCACCGGTTTGATTTCCAGTGGGGGCACATGCCTGGGTTGGACACCTGTGACAGGCAACCTGTTGATGTGTCTCTTACATATTGATGTTTCTCTCCCTCTCTTTTTTCCTCCCTTCCTCTCTGTCTAAAAATAAATAAATAAAATCTTTAAAATTTTTTTCTTGGGTTGTATAAAATTGTCTATAGAATTTGAATTGCTTGGAATAGAACCACTGATAAAATTTTGCTCTTGGAAATCTTCTGTAGCCGAAAGGCAAAGGGCTGAGCTTGAGATCGCTGGATTCCCTAAGGTCGAGCCTGTTAGAACACCAAGGAGTCGAGCGTTCAGCCGATCCTGCTGTCCCCAGATTCTTGCAGGAAGAAGAAACAATGGAGTCACATGGAAAGCCAGCAGATTTGCAGGTACTGAGGGGCAGTGTTTTATTCACTTTGAACAGTTACTTACTGATGTTATGCCAAGAAAAGGTTCTTTTGTTTTTCCCTTGTTAAAGGAAGAGAAATTTGAAAACACCGAGTGATTATATTTGTAAGGTATTAAGTGTAATTTTTTTCACTCATGTTTTAGGACTTTGAAGCAGAAGAAACTAACGAAAGCACATACTTTCCAAACAACTTATCCTCTTTTTGGAACCAGAAAAACAATCCATTGTTTAGTAGTGCCAAGGAGGGAAGATTGGAATTTGCGTCTATGTTTGATACAATACACGCAAAGGATAACACCGAGGAGTCAGACAGAACCGTTACAGAACTGCGTACTGTCCAGAAAAATCTCCTTGCAGCGTGGACTATAGGAATTTCTAAAAATGTGAAGGAAAAGCATTTAATGTTAAATTACACAGTAGTTTGTATTACTCATTTTTTCTACATTCTTCAGTTTACAGAATGCCCTTTCCCGAAACTCGGCCCTTTTTTAAGCAAAAGCCCAAGACAGAACGCATGGGTACTCTGTATCTTTCAGCTTTTTCATCAGTGCCTGTCGGCCCAGCACGGGACTGCGGGGCCCGGACACGCGGTGGGGCCGGTGCTGAAGCTGGCGGCCGGCGCCGTGAAGCTGCTGCTGCCTCGGCCGCCGCAGGGCCCGCTGTCCTCGGAGCGGCTCTTAGCCTGTTTTCATTTACTCAGGATGGTAGCTGATCATTTCAATGGCACGCATCGTCTTCAGCCCGAAGTTATTTCAGCATCAAATCAAGACTCATTGGTGGTACCCATTTTTCAAATACTTCAAGATAGTCGTTCTCGGGAAAACTGGTCTTGGTACTCATCTTTAAACACTCCTCCTCAAGCAGTAAGTCTTGTTCAACAGCCAGGCCACAGGTATGATTTCCTTAATATTGGGGTACCATCAGCATTACAGACTTTTTCCTTTTTTAAAAAAATTGAGCTGTAATTCCCATCCTATAAATGTCACTGATTTAGAGTCTATAAATTCAGGGATTTTTAGTGTAGTCACCAGGTTGCAGAACTATTAGCACTAATTCCAGTATATTTTTATCACTCCCAAAAGAAACCTTGTATCCATTAGCACTCGGCACTATAGATTTTATTTAATCTAAAAATATTTCAGGACTATGTCAAATGTTACTCAACACACATTTTATTAGCCTTGGGAAACTAGGATACTGTTGAGAGATTCTGGTTTAGGTAAGTACTATAGAAAAATGACCACAGGTACATAAAGCATTTGTGAAAATTTAAAAAATATACTACATATAAAACTGTATATTTGGTCAGTGGACTTTGTGTTCTGGTTAAGCCCGATCAGCTGGTGTGCAAGTACACGTGTATGTCACTACATCAGCGAAGAATGCAGTGACAGCAAAAGGCTGAGCAGGGGGCTGCGCTGCTCCTGATAGCCCTCGTCTGCAACTTGGTTTTGATGCTTCTCTACCTTTGTGTGCAGGCTGATGGTCCTCTGGAGAGTGCTGTATAAAAAAACTTTGTGGTATCAAACACAGTTAAGTCACAGAGTTCCTGCAGGTGACAGACAGGTAACCGAAAAGATGGCACATGAAGCAGCCACTGTCCAGTCCCTGTTGTGCCACATACAGGCTGACCTACAGGCCGCCGGAGTCTGCTTGGACCCGACCTTGGAGCTCACGTCTATCGAGGGTCAGCATCTTTGTGAACAGTTTTGCTAACTACATGAGTAAGCAACGCAGTGTATAGCTAACTGGACTTTGATTTTATCCGTTAGTTACAATTACTTGTTTTCCAAAATTTCTGACTGAGCTGTATCCACTGAGTTTTAAAATAAAGTGAACTTTTATAAAGTAGTGTAATTAACCGTAGCTAATTGTTGATTAAAAACTTTGTAGGTGAAGAGTGTTTCCTGTTAGGATCCTATGAAAAGTCTGTCCAGCTGTGGAAGAAAGCTCTGCAAGAAACCCAAGAAAATGGTAGGTGTGGGGGATTATTTTAAAATAACATTTACCGTAGTGGTGGTAGGGATGCAGCTTCACATGCTCTAGAGCCTAAAACTAATCCAAGCTTTCCGAGTGCCTGTATGTTCTTCATGCTCCAACAGAATAGCGTATCGTAGGAACTGTGACTGTCAGATTTACTATTTAAAATTAGTCTTAGTCTTGGATTTGTAGAACCCAGAATTTTTTGTTATCTACAGATAAGGCAACTTCTATCCTTTTTTTATTGGTTAGTGATGGACTATGTGATTGTTGATGGAGGGAAATGAGATTTAGATCATAGGTAAAGTAATGTGGGTTTTTGTTTTTGTCATTTAGAGGGACTGCAAGTATCCAAATGAGACACTGGGACAAAGAGTTTATGACCTTCTACAGACTTAGGGAAACTTGGAGCTCCGGCTCTCTACCCTTAAGTAACTCAACCCTAACAAGTTCCTGTGCGTTAGGCTTATCGTTGGGTTAAGCATGGGCTGGCTGCGTGGAGTTCCTGCTGAGCGCAGCGGGGTGTGGAGTCCAGGACCTGGTGACAGCTCCCGTGCTGCAGGGCCGAGGGTGTGGCCGAGGCTCCGAGCTGGCCACTTGGAGCTAGCCCTGACTGCAGCTGCTGCATGGTCAGGTTCGTCCAGTTATTGGGTACATTTTCTGGTGACTGGGGCTCTGTACGTTTCATTTATTCATCGACTGAGCCAGTCCTTGTCGACGGCCTGCCCTGTGCCTCGTACTGCATTAGGCTCTGGGAATCAGTGAAATAAACAACTTTACCCGAAAGTTGCCCGTGGTCTGCAAGAGGGATTATGTAAACAAGGAGTGATTTGCTCACATCCTGTGGCAGGTGCTGGGAACAGGAGTCACAATTGATGAATAGTTAGTAGGTGTGAGCAACTGGACTTGTAAGAAGTCTCATGTAGTCATTCTCAGGTCTGGGGATTGTTCAAGTGGGTGAAGAGGACTGGCCCCCAAGGAGTGAGGAGTCTGAGGAAGGGTTTTCACAGCGAATCCATCTCGGACCTCTTCATTCCCACTGTGTCCCCGAGGATGGCTTCTAGTTCTGGGGACCGAAAGTAACAGTGCCTCACAGGGAGGAAATCTGTTTCTCTTTTTGGCTGAAAGCAGGACGGAGTTTCTCTACCCCATCCTCCTCAGTGCACCGCTTCCAAACTGAAGGCGGTAACGCACGCTAGGGCAGGTGCTGCGGCTCAGCCATCGCCCCCGCCTTCCCGGCAGCAGAAGGGAGGGAGGCCGGAGAAGGTGTGCCTTCTACCTGAGTTTTCCCTCTTTAAGCAGCTTTTCTAGAAAGTTCATAATATTATCTCTTGGTTCAGAACATAGTCACATTTTCACACGGTCACATCTGGTGAGAAATTGTGATCGGGGTGCATTGAGACCCCAAATGCAGCTGGAATTGTTTTACTCAGGAAGCATGGGTAAGGGACCAGCAGCCAGCCAGCGGTCTCAGTCCTAACCGCCCTCCGGGTGTGGCCAGGACTCCGCTCTTACTGGTTAGTGTCTCCCCTCCTTTAGGGACTCTCTGCGACCACCTGTTTGATCTTGGTAGGGTTTCTTGGGAGTTGGGGGGTCACCGTGTTCCCCTTTGTTTCAGATGATGTGTACTTGAGGCAGGTGTTCGTGAACCTTAGTGCTGAGATGATGAGGGTTCACAACTCTCCTTGGATATATCCTAGGGCCTGATGATAGAAAATATGACTGTTCAGGACTCAAAATGAAGAACAAAGTGTTGCTCACCTAATTTTTAAAGTACCTTACATTAAAGTATGAAACAGATACATAAAGGTTCACGTAACGCAAGTGTACAGCTTGATGAATTTTTAAGACTGAACACTCCCTGAGTGTCTACGTACCATCCAGACCAAGAACGTGACCTTGCTAACAGGTTTTTAATGTATGCTTAATTCTTTCTGGTTTAAGGAGGAAGAAGGACCTGTTTTCTTCAGATACGCTATTACCTTTCTCTTTTGTACTGCCACCTGTACAGCTATAATTTAAATGATGCTCAAGGATTGTGTGATCAGCTAGTAAGAGAAGTACTGACGTGGTCCCACCTACCTGTAAGAGAAAATGAAAATAGTTCAGGTATGTGTTTCAAAAATCAGCATGGTTAATCATATTGATTTATATTTCTAGGTTTAGGCAGGAAATTGGCTTATACATGAAAGTTGGTTGTTCTACCCTATTAGGTTTCATTTTGGACTGGCAGCCTCTCACCAGTAAGAACTTTCTTTTTTTTCCCCAATCGTTGGATTTCCAGGACTTAGCAGCAATTGCCTGCTGAACTGATCTAATTGTTTCCTCAGAGCCACATTTGTTAAGACACAGCACTAGGTGCTCAAATATTTTTTCTTAATAAATTTATACTTAAATGTTGTTTAAGGTGCATCAGTAAAGTGATGAAAATCACTTAGTGAAGTATTCTGAGTCTTTTAAAAATCTGTTTAAGAGGCTGCAGAGTATTGGGATTGCTATTATAAAAAAGAGGCATGTCGGATTAAGCAAACCCAGCGTGAAAGGATATACAAATGAACACACAGTGCAGGTCAGTGTGTCTGAAAAGGCCCACGCAGCCCATGCCGACTCAGTGTCTTTTTTTTTTTTTTTTTTTTTTTTAAGATTATTTTCATTTAGAGAGTGAAGAAGGGAGGGAGAAAGGGAGAGCAACGTCAGTGTGCAAGAGATACATTGATCAGTTGCCTCTTGCACGTTCCCAACTGGGGACCTGGCCAGCAACCCAGGCGTGTGCCCTGACTAGGAATTGAACTGGTGACCTTTTGGCTCACAGGCTGGCACTCAGTCCACAAGCCACACCAACTAAGGTTATGCCAACTTGGTTTCATATGGGTTCAGCTACTGTTTATAGATTTCTTACTCTTTGTGATTTTAATCTTTTATAATTTTTATGTTCATTATGGAAGTAATGAATGTTATTCTAGACTGTTTTGAAGATATGGAAAAGTACAAAGACAAAAACCAGATCACTTATAATTCTATCACTCTTTGTGTATATACATTTATACATGTATACTTTGAGGGCTGTATATTCTGTTTTGTAATTTTTTAAAAATTGTTGATTTTTTTAAAGAGAGGAGAATCGGTGTTGTTCCACTTATTTATGCATTCATTTGTTAATTCTTGTATGTGCCCTGACTGGGGATCAAACCTGCAACCTTGGCATAATGGTACAACACTCTGGCCAACTAAGCTATCTGCCCAGGGCTCTGTTTTGTAATATTTTAAAATTTCATATTATGTTAAATACTTTCCAATGTAAACAATATTCATTTTTATCAAATCCATTAACCCTTTTAAAAAAGATTTTATTTATTTTTAGAGAGAGGGGAAGGGAAGGAGAAAGACAGGGAGAGAAACATCAATGTGTTGTGGCCTCTTGCACACCCCCTACTTGGAGCCTGGTCTGCAACCCAGGCATGTGTCCTGACTGGGAATCGAACCAGTGACCCTTTGGTTTGTGGGCTGGCGCTCAATCCACTGAGCCATACCAGCTAGGGCAACCCTTTTTCTTGTTACTGCACATTTAGGTTAAATGTGCCTGCCTTCTCCCTCCACCCAGTTGGTCCCAGTTGGGGCGCATACAAGAGGCAACCAATCAGTGTTTCTCTCTCACATCGATCTCTCTCTCTCTCTCTCTCCTCCCTGTCCTCTAAAAAATATAAGCAAAAATCTTAAAAAAAACCCTACTAACTTAAAGTCATAAAAAGTGTGTGTGCTCAGACTTATGAGCTAATTATTTTTGTTCTGTTGTCTTTAAGAAGTGTAGATACCTATCATAAATTAACTTGTGCTCATTTAAATAATTAATTATAATTTTCTTCTTTTATAAAGTCGGGAATTTAAATCTTGTTGCTTTTGATAGTTTGATCGTATTCTCCTTCGGTCTTGTGCTGCCTCCCTTAGTTCCCGAGAAGCCCCGCTGCAAGCTGGGGGTGACCGGAGGGGCGCACCCAGAGGCGGCGGTGCGGCTGATCCAGTGCATGGCCCGGTTCATGGCTGCCTACTTCACCCACCGGCGGCTGTGCGTTTTGCCACCTCACAGCGTGAACGTTCTTCCTCCCCTTCATATTAAAAGAGGTAATACGGCAAACAAGTAACTTTCTCACCTTGCGTTTGCTTATAATATTCAAAGTGATGTTATACACGATACTAAGTTAGAATTATTTTCATTTGGATTGTTTGCTTTTGTAATTTTATTTGGATCTTGTACTTGGCTCGATTTAATCATTCCACTGACAGGGTCAGAAATGGACCCACTCTGTGTGTGCTGGATGACTGCCCTGCCCCCCGGGGATAAACATGTGCATAGATTCCTGCAATAGCCATTCATTCTACCAACTCCCATTAGGTGCCCGCTCTGTGCCAAGCAGGGTTCTAGGCGCTGGGGATGTGTTAGTTTGCACCGTGTGAAGTTAATAATATGAAAACATCTGTAATTTTTGTCTGGACATTCAAAGCAAACTTACTCTAACTGCCGTGAACAAAACAAAGACAATACGTGTTCTTCTGTGGAGTTCATACCTAATAGGTTGACACAGGAAGTTCAGCAAATGAGTATATGAATAAGATAGATCAAATAGTAACAACCTCCGTGCAGAGAATTGAAGTAGAGTAACGCATTGTGACTGAGAGGCTGTTGCAGATGGTGAATTTAGGGACGAGCTATCGGAAGGGGGACCTTTAAGCTGAACTCTTAGTGATGAGAAAGAGCCAGCCATGGACGCATCAGTACCTAGAGCGTTATAACCTGAGCTTGTGTGAAAGCCCCGGAGGAAGGGGAGACCTGACGTGTCTGAGAGACCGAAAGACAGGCTCGGATGGCTGGAGCACAGAGGATGAGGTGGTGAGGTGGAGCGTGAGGTGAGATGGAGTCAGAGGTGGATGGGGCCCGGGGATGCCAGCCAGGAGGAGGAATCCGAATTTTTAAGTACAGCAGGGAGTTACTGGAGTGCTTTAAGCAGGAAACAGCAGGAACTGATAAATACGTATAAGTGTACGTGGGTGGGTTAGAGTGGGACGAGAGGTAATGTGATTAGAAACTTAGCAGAACGTGGAACAAGTGGTCAGCAAATTCAACCCCTCGTAGACCCGTGGATATTCGTACATTGCGTTCAGTTCTTCTGTTCTGTATTGTCTCAGGGTGTGGGCAGGAGCAGGGGCACCCCTCACCCACTGGGATGCTTCCACAGGAGTGTTAGTCCCGAGTCTCCCCTGGGGTTCTTCTGCCCTAGAGAGTCGTGTGGAGGTAGGATCAGCGGGGAAATTTCCTAGTGGTTTAGTGGCTCCTTGTCTCGTAGGTCCCTGCTTCCCTGGGACCACCTGAGCTGGTCCTGGCCTGCTTGTGGCTGTTCTTAGGGAGCTGGTGTGAGCAGAGAAACTGGCGCTGGGTTTCTTCCAGGGCCAGCCGCTCCCCGGCACCCTCCCTGGGGTCCTAACTCGGACTCGGCAGCTGGAGAACAGCCTGGGCTGCGTCTGCTCACCTTCATGCTGTGGATTCCGAGACTCCCCGAGGTGGATTCCTCTTTCCCTGTTCCTTTGCCGTTTGTTCTTGGAGAGGTTTACATTGAAGTCCTCTTTTTTGGTCACAGTCTGGATATTTATCACACATTGCCTATTTGTGGTATTAATGTTTCTGACAACAAATTGTCTCCTTAATCCACATTATTGTCCTGAAAAAGAGAGGTAGCGCTGCATTTCAGAGAAATCGAGGGCGGGAGGAGGGACAGTGAAATCCTGGTACTTAGAAAGTTTGTCTCAAATTGTTTTCTTTCCTGCCCTGCAATATTTATAGGACTTACTGTTTGCTCATGACCTTTATCGTATCTTAAGAAAAGATTTTATTCCTTTTCAGAGAAAGGGAAAGGGAGGGAGAGAAACATCAATGTCTGAGAAACCATTTGGTTGTCTCTCACACCACCCCCCCACCCCCCCACCCCCCGCAAGGGTGGAACCTGGCCCACAACCTAAGCTTGTGCCCTGACTGGGAATTGAACCAGCAACCTTTCAGTTTACTGGCTGCTGTTCAGTCCACTGAGCCACACACCAGCCAGGGCTCATGGTCTGTACCTGTACAGATCACTTTACATACTTAAGGAGACTGATCTTTATCATACTCTAGGGAGAGAGGAGATAGAATTATTCAATTGTTTTTGGACAGATTCATACACACTCATAAAAGCTGAGAGGCACACCTTTTTATACCCTGTATAGACATCTTCTCAGTGCAAGAGAGGGTAGGAGAGAAGGATTTGCCTTCTCTTCCTATTCTTGAGACTGGGATTACTGAAAATTTAAATATCTGAAACTTTGTATATATTCATTAATTTGATCTTCTTGTATCTTAAAAATGATATTGGCAGGCTTGACTTAGAGTACATTTCATGTTAATCTTTCTAAGCAGAGCTAGTGAGTGAATGTATTGGGGATTTATTTGAGTTGCTTATTCAGTGTGATGTTTGCTGTGTGAAAGTCACATTTTCAGAAAATTAAGTCATTCAAATTCTTTAATGGTATAGTGCCTTGCTCAGTGAATAAAAAAAATAGGGACAATCTAGTCAGCCTCCTGGCTGTCTGCCTACGCAGAATCAAACATTCAGGTGCTGGACTAAATGTTTTGTTTCTATCCAAATGTGGCAAAAGCTAATAAAAAGTTAGTCGCTGGTGTGGGTAGAGCCTGTGTGGGTCCTGTGAGAAACTAACCACTTCACTTCAAGGAGCAGAAACCCACATTTACCAATTTTATTTGAGGGAGGGAGTGAAAATCTTAGCAGTATATGTTTTTACAAAAATAATAGTTCTGTTGTCATATTTTCAAGGTGCTTATTTAAGTTGCTTTAATTAGGGAAAAGTACAGAAAGCTGGGGAGAAGAATGTCGCCCTTATTTAATTCCAGGCCAGATTTGTGGTTTAGTCAGGAGGAGTATTGAAAACCATACTTTCCAACTTTCTTAAAAGCACTAATATATTGAACACTTCATATGCTTGGGTATTGCCTCAAAGAAGTTTTTTACTACATGACGTTCTGCGGAAAATTCAGTCTCTGCTCTCCGAAGTTCATAATCTAGTGGGAGAAATAGTATCTAGCATTTCAGTGAAGCAGCCCAAACTAACAGATTGTGCACCGTGACCCAGTGCATTTAAACGTGCCTACCTTTGTTTATTCAATCTGACACGAAAGTGTTATTAAACTGTGTTTACCTTTGTTTTGTGTAATGCACTCCGATACTGTATCTTCTGTCGCTACTCTGTTCTGTTTCATTTTTTAAGAATGCTGGGACATGCTACGTGACCTACTAACAAGGCACATTCCTCAGTGTTAACATATTCTAGAATAGCTTTTTCTTAAACTATTACCTTAGCCCATTTTGTGTGCGTCTTCCTTGTTGTAGTTTTGTGTAGAAAATACTGATTGAAGAGTTACGTGTACCCCACTAAGGAGGTGTGAGTTCTGATATTTGTAATTGTAATATCCATTTTCTTTAACTTACAGAGTGGCCCCTTCGGTTTATTCCTCTGCAACACTCCAAGGTGGCCAGTGTTGTCAGAGACCAGAATCTTTCCAACGTGTGGACAGTTGAATATGCCCTTGAGTTACTGTTTATTGGGGGCCTGGTTCCGGAAGCCGTGTGGTTGGCACATGAGCTCGGAGACTGGAAGACATCTGTTTCAATTGGCGTGGCCTTCCAACTGTTCTGCAAGCTAGACGGCAGTTTCACGAGGTGTGTATTTTTAGGCAAACTTAAGGAATAGTGTAACTCATCTGAAGTACTTTTACTTCTTTTACACATTCTGTGGAATTCTTAGCTCAGCATTGTCCAGTGGAACTTCTCAGAGATAGAAATATTCTGTGTGTGCTGTCCGATGTCATGCTAGCCACGCATAGCTATTGAGCACTTGAGATGTGGCTAGTAAGACCAAGGAACTGGGTTTTCAATTAATTTAAATTTACATAGCTACATGCAACTGGTGGACACTGTGTTGGACAGCTCAGCGGTTTACTTATTTGTATTAAAATGTTTATTTACAACATGTATTTGTTAGCAGTGCTCTCAAACAGCTTATAGTCAATGGGAGAGTTTGTCCCAAATAGGATTTGAGGGTTTTTTTTTAAAAGATTTCATTTATTTACTTTTAGAGAGAGGGGAAGAAAGGGAAAGGGTGAGAAACATCAGTGTGGGAGAGATACATCAATTGGTTGGGGACATCAATTGGAATGCCCCCAAGTGGGGACCTGGCCTACAACCAGGCATGTGCCCCAACGGGGAATCAAACCGGCAACCTTTCAGTTCACTGGCCGGCATTCAGTCCACTGAACCATAGCAGCCAGGAGGGCAGTATTTGAGTTTTAAACTAATCAAACTAATCTCTCCATTTTAACTTTTCTGAATATTACGGAACTGCTGTGTCTTTTATATTTTTCAATTCAATAATTACACATACATGTACTTATTAAGCAACCTTTCTATGCCAAGCTATAGACCAGATATCACAGTGGGTATAAGGTGGTACATGGTTTGTATGCTTAGGGCATTTATAGTTTAATAGAGAAGACAAGACACAGCATTGTTATAGTTTATGGGCCACGGCAAGGAAAGGCCCAGGTGCTGCGTGTGGGGGGAGCAGAGGCCCCGGGGAGAGGGGCAGCGAGGACGGAAACACCTTGTGTGGACGGCGTTATCTGAGGTGGGCGTTGAAAGGAAGGTAGGGTTTTGGCGGACCGAGTGGGTGCAGGGAGAGGGAACACACCAGACCCAAGCAAAGGCCTATGGCAACAACCAGGCTGGGTTCTGCTTGGCTGGAGGACGCGCGCAGGGCAGCAGAAGAGCCAGGGTGGGGGACCCGTGAGCGCCGTGACGGTGGCGAGCCGTGATCCTCGCCGCAGTGCGGCACTTCCGATCGTCTCCTCCTTAAGTACAGGATGAACAAAGACCGCGAGTCTCACTGTTTCTTAAACTTCACGTTTAGTTCTTGATGTGCGAATGTTGCTCAGAATTTGGAATTATTTCTCCTAACTCGATGTGGTTTTCAGGTTCAAGAAAAAGGGTCAGAATCTACCATTAAACATGACTCCAGCACAGATTTTCCAGGAAAAGCTCCAGTGTTTTTTAGGTCAGCCAGCCTCTTTGGAAGCAAAAAATGCAGTGGGCTCAAAATACAAACAATTTACAGGTGCGTTACCTTCACGTGGTCTGATACATGTATCAGGTTAATTAATGTCAACCTGTGGACCCTGGCTGGGGTGGTGCCGTGGCTTGAGCACCAGCTTGTGAACCAAAGGGTTGCTGGTTCAATTCCCAGTCAGGGCACCTGTCTGGGTTGTGGCCAAGTCCCAAGTAGGGGGCGTGTGAGAGGCAACCACACATTGATGCTTCCCTCTCTTCCTTCCTCCCTTCCCCTCTCTAAAAATAAATAAATAAAATCTTTAAAAAAAAGACTAAAGAAATTAAGTGAAATCCAGGGGTTAGAAAAAAAGAAGTAAAAACTCAATGTATTCCATCCCTGGATGTTTACCCAAGAAAAAGAAAAAACATAGGTCCACCCAAAGACCTGTATCTGAATTTCCTTAGCAGCTTTTCATGCTAGCCAAAAACTTGAGCAACTCAAATGCCCATCAGCTTGTGAATGGGCAAATGTATATATCTGTACAATGGAACTCTAAAACATAAAGAGGAGCAACCTGTTGATAACACGCAACAGCATGGGCAAATCGCAGGTCCTCTATGCTGAATGGAAGAGGTCAGCAACAGAGACGACTTACTGTATGATGCCATTTATGCGACATCTTATAAAAAGCAACACTGTAGGGTCAGGACACAGATCAGGGGTTGCCTCGGAGTAAGGGGGCACTTGACAGCATGGGGGTGTAAGACAACTTTCTGAGTGATGGAGGCGTTCCTACAGGGCTGTGTAGATTTGTGGAAACTCACTGAACTGTGTACTTAAAAAGGGTGAACCTGAGCGTATGTAAATATACCTCTGTAAAGCAATTTAAAGACAAACTCAGCAGCTGGTTAATGAACTGGAAAATGAATTTGATTCTCTATGCAAACACACACAAAGGATAGAGAGAGAGATAAAATAAATACATACAAAATGGAAACAAAGACAAGAACTGGAAAATATGGCAGAGGAGTTAAGCCTCGGAGAGTATAAATAGGAAAACACAACCCAGGTGTGATGGGCGTTTCAGGACATCCTCACTGGGCTCTGGTGGGCGAGCGGCTGCCTGCTGAGAAAGGGAGTGGACTGTGATTCATACTTAGAAGTCTAAGCTATCCCTGCAACATTTCATTTTAAAAAATATATAATTTGAATATAGCAAAAATGTTAATATCAGACAAGGATGAGAAGTCAGTACCTGAGTGTTTTCATATTACATTCTGTACTTGAAAGTATGTTTAAAATATTCTAAGTCGTTGTTACTAACTTCTGTAATAAAAGTACCATGATGGACTAATGGGAGAAATTAAAAAATCACTATTACTCTCCCACTGCCTTCACACGATATTATATATTTTGGTATCTTTCTTGACATTCTTCTTTTGCACTATTTTTTATTTATTATTTTTGACTCAGGACTGTATTTCAAAGATATCTTTGTTATATAGTTGTTATTACAATGCCGTATAACTTTGGAAAAAGTATCTGTGCTGTTATTGCCTATAATCTTAAAGTAACAGGATAGTGATTAAGGTTCCGTCCGTAAGTTTGGATGTGTGAGTGTCAACCAATCGGTTCATTTCTGACAGTCAGCTTCTTCTGAATGAGTAGTAGTACAGCGTCAATTGTTGTTCTTTTGCCTGATTCCGTGTCGGGTAGATCCCATCGAAGAGGAAGATGTAAATCTGCTGTCGGGCGCGTTGCGAGAAGTGCTGAAGGCAGCCGTCATGGCCGATGCGGACGTCCTCTCCGAGACCTTCCAGCTCCTGGTGAACTCGGCCAAGGACTTCAGCAGGAGACTCTGGGGCTTGGTGCCGGTCGGCCTGTACCTTCCAGCTCCCCCGCTGTATTGTCCTCAGCCCGCTGTTCTTAGCGAAGTAAGCCTGCCCTTTTCATTTAAAGTGGATTTCGTGCAGTTTTTAAAACCATCAACTTGATAATGAAAAAGCAAGCTCCAAAGGCAAACTTCTGGATCCCAGCTTTGCTGTTTATTAATTCTGTAATTTTACAGTGTACTTAAACTGTTTAAGTAAAATGCAGATGGTGATAAGACTTCCAATAGCGTCACCGTGAGGATTAGGTGTAAAGGCCTTATTACCTTAGGCCCTAGGATGTAGTGAGTATTCAATGAATGTTAAAATTATTGCAGTAATAAAACAAAATTGAGAGACATTTCTCTAGATCCAGATTTTAAAACCATAGACATTTGTTTAGGGTAACAAAGTAACAAATGTCGGGATTCGGAAATCATACACTGTTTCGGCCTTGTATTTCCTCATTGTCTTTGCCTCTTCTGAAAGACTTACTTGGATTTTCCTTTGATTCGAAAGGTCTTTTTTTTCTCCTGCACTGTTCAACTGGTAGTTCTGTTTTATAAATAGCAATACTGTATTCTTCTCAGGAACTCTTCCTCTGCTCTTATTGAAAATCATAACATTATATTTAGCTGGTTTTAAGATTTAAAGTGTTAATGTAAATTACTTACATTTACATTATTTTAGTATTTGGTTAATATTTCGAAGTGATTCAGGTGTAGTTTCTTTACTACTCATTGCTGCAGTGTTAGCAACTGATATCTGTATCTACTTTTTCCCTTTTTTAAAGTTGTAGTCTCAATTGCTGTTATTTACAGTTATATTTCAATAGGTTAAAATATTTCAAACGTATTTCAAATGTAATATATTACAAAGAGAAGGACTAAATAGTTCATGGTATTTCTCAGTGATTCTTCTTTCCTCTTATATCTGAGGCTTCAGCATTTGGTGTGGAAATTGGAATCACATTGAAGATATTTTTGGATATGTTATGCTGATACTGGTTGTAGTGGTTACAATCCTTAGTAGTGCTTCATTCTACCATTTTTGTTAAAATAAACCTCAGTGGTAGGATTTTTACTGATCGTCACTCTATATCCGTCAGAAAATCCTTTGGGTTAGAAGTATGGAGTAGAAAACAGTCAAAATCGACTGGCCTCATTGAGGAGCCCAGTGCGGGGCAGCCTTCTGACTCAGTTAGGCCACCAAAGACGGGGGTTCTTTCCAGTTTGCTTCCTAAGGTGTCAGCTCCTAAGTCTGGCTCCCTTTGTGGGAGCAAGATGGCTGCCAGCACCTTCTAAGGACACCTTGTCCATGGCCGTGGAGAGGGAAGGGGTGAAAGAAAAGCAGTGAAAGTATTTCTCTCCCAGCATTCCAAGCCGGAGACGGAGATTCACTCTTCTGAGACTGACCGAGGTCACTTGCCTGCCCTTGAGTCAGCGACCGTGGCTGGGGACAGTGCAGGGCCTGCTTAGCCTTCCCTGGAAGCTGGGAATCATGCGGGCTGCGGAGGGGAGGGGCAGATACCTGGTTAAAAACAGAACGCTTGCACACGGCAGCGGTGGGAAGCAGATGTTCATAATATATTATCTCATTTTGGGGGAGATTAATCTGTAGCTACTGACTCGAGCGGCGTATTTCGACAAGTGTTTGTCGGATACTTTTCCCACGTGCTGGACTTGCTTCTGTGCACCGCGATGACACAGAGACACGCCAGACGGCCTTTGCTCCGGGCGGTGCTCAGTGTCGCAGGAAACATGCGCACAAAATACAGAGTGAATCAGCGAGAGCTGTAAGGGAGAGGTCTGAGCAAAGTGCCAGAGCAGCGCAGTGGGAGGGCTTCCCAGAGGAGGTGACACCGAAACACAAGAGCGATTTTTCCAGGTAGAGGGAGGAAAGGGCATTCATTCTCCTTGGAAGGAGCTCGCCCTGTAACTTTCCACCTGTGGAGTCAGGGGTGGTGGCCTTTCACCGTTGTGGGGTCGGGGTTGGTCAGCCCCTCACATTGTTCGAGGGGAGAGAAATGTGTTCTTGGCACTAGGAATAGCTCTAGTTGAAATCTCTGAGGCTATGCCTCACCATCTTTTTATATAAATCTCCAGAAATATTCTGGTTGGAGGAGTACTCTCTTATTTTCACTTTAACACCCTAAATTCTCATATGGCTGGGTATACAATTTGGTGGTTTTATTTTCTTCAGGAAGATGGCGATGACCTCCTTTTAAAAGCTGAAAAGGAGAATCGCCAGAAGTTGTCTGGTGTCCTTCAACGCCTCCTCCTGCTCTTCCGGGCCGCGCGCTGCTCCTTCCCCGCGGCGCAGTGGTACATCCTGCGGCTCCGGTGGGCCCGCAAGGTCATGCAGAAGGTACGCGCCTGCTCAGCCTGCTTAAACGTGCTGCTATTATTAATATCGGTAACAGTGACATTCCCCCAAGGGGCCCCGCCCGATAGACCCATGTAGAGATTTATTAGCAACGAGCGGTCTAGACAGACCAGGTTCTTTCTGCTGAGAGGTGGGTACTCTGAACTGCGTCTCCGTTAGTCCCATCCTGCCTGGCAGGAGAGAGTCTAACCCAGTCATTTAATTTCAGGTAGTGCCAGGTACATCTCTCCCCCCACTCCAATCGCTGAGGCTCGAAACTCAGTTCGTGGTTTTTTCCGACTTCTCCCTGAGGTATTGCCTGTGTTCTGTGGTGCTCACGTGAGGTCAGATCGTGGAGGCTTAGCGTTAGCTCCCGGCTCTGCGCTTCCCTCAGCAGTCTCCAGCCGCCGTCTCCCCGCTGTCTGCTGAGACGAGCAGTTCACTGTGACTCTGGGACTGTTGGCTCCTATGCTGACTGCCACCCGGCTGGAGCTGCGTCCTTTTCTGATCCGCAGCCAGATGGGACATGGGCGCTGCGTCCCTCATCTGGCTACAAGTCCTCTGTAGGCCTGGAGCCTGTCTCTCCATGAATGTGGAAGTGAATATTAGCCCCGAATATCCTTAATTCGGCCCTTGATTATTACCTTTAAAATAAGAATCTACAACTTTTTTTAGTAGGACAGATCCCTTAGAGAGGCTCTGAGAAGTTGTTTTTGAAATTAGTCTTTTTTAGAGAGAAATATTTGTATTCATCCTATAACTTACGGTCCCCTAAATTTTTAAAGTATGTTTACTAAGAGGAACGCAAAGTTTTCCTCTATTATTGAAAGATTGGTTTTAATAGTTTCAATATAGTGAACCTGAATGTTTGTTCTAGGAAACTTTATTTTAAAATTGTGTTTTGTAGAAAACTATTTTTAAAGATTTTTATGTATTTATTTTTAGACAGAGGGGAAGGAAGGGAGAAAGAGAGGAAGAGAAACATCAGTGTGTGGTTGCCTCTCACACACCCACTGCTGGGGACCCGGCCCGCAACCCAGGCATATGCCCTGACTGGGAATCGAACTGATGACCCTTTGGTTCACAGGCTGGCACTCAAATCCACTGAGCCACACCAGCCAGGGCTATTGTAGAAAACTTTTTTTAAAGTTATAAATTATATTTGCATTGAAGGTTGATCTTACCAACTCCTGACAATAATCTCACTTAATCTAGTTTCAGTTAATTCAACTAGTATGTCAAGACTGTGGATTCTGTTAAAATTGGCACCACAGCTAAAGACATTCCTCCTTGTAAACAATTTTTACAAATCCTAAATTACTTGTTAAAGCATGATGCAAGTGGTAGTCAGAATGCTATTAATGCCTTAATGTGGTACAATGGACCTTTGCAGATGGAATTAATATTACTAATTGGCTGACCTTAAAATGGGATTATCCTGATTTATGTTGGTGGGCCCAGTGTAACTAAGCCCAGTGTAACTACAGAAGCCCTTAAAGCAAAGAAGGGAGGCAGAAGAGACATCCAGTGAGACGCAGCACAGAAGGAAGGCCAGAGAAAGGAGGCAGATGGGGAGACTAGAAGAGTAAGGACTCGGCCCACCTACTGGCTTAAGAGGGTTGAAGTCCAGGGAATGAAGGCAGCCTTTAGAAACAGAGAATGCTCCCAGCCTATCGCCAGCAAGGAAACAAGAGGAGAGCTCAGTCTTATAACCACATGACGGAATTCTGCCAACAACCTGAATAAGCCTGGTGCATGTCCTAGTGTAATTCGAAAGAGCTAGGGAAGATGCAGGGAAAATGGCAGAGTAAGGACATCTAAACCATTGCTCTTCTCCCAAAACAATGGGAATATTGGCTCAAATTGTCAGGATTAACTTTTTCAGGACTCTAGATATTAACTGAAGACTCGCAACCATCCAGAGAACATTTATTCAAGAACTTGAAAGTATGGCTCATACCCACGGGAAAAAAACAATCGACAGAAACTGTCCCTGAGGAAGCTCAGATGTTAGACTACCTAGACAAAAATTTTAATCAGTTGTCTTAAATATGTTTAATAAAGAAACCATTTCTAAAGAACTAAAGGGATGAATGAGAATGGTGTCTCACTAAAAAGAGGATAGCAATAAAGAGATAGAAATTCTTTTTTAAAGAAGACCAAATAGAAATTCTGGAGTTGAAAAGTACAACATTTGAATCGAAAGGTTCACGAGAGGGGCTCCACATCGGATCAGAGCAAGCAGGAGAATCCGCACACTGGAAGACGGGTCAGCTGAGAGTACGCTGTCTGAGGAACAGAAGGGAACAAGAATGACGAGAAATGAACAGAGGCTGGTGACTTGTGGGACACTGTCAGACATACCACAGTATGCAAATGAGATTCTGGAAGGAGAGAAAGGGACAGAAAGAGACTTCAGAGAAATGATGGCCAAAAATGTCCCAAATTTGATGAAAACCATCAATCCACATTTCCAAGAGGCTCAAACAACTCTAAGTAGGATGACCTCGGAGACCCATTCTTAGACACGTCATAGTCAAACTGTCAAAAGTCAAAAGCCAAAAACCAAAAGAAAATCTGGAAAGCAACAAGAGAAGCCCTTCGCCATGTACACGGGATAAGATTAATGGCTTATTTCTCATCGGAAATCATGGAGGCCCATGGTGATCAGGAGTTAGGGAAAAGTGGGTTTCCTGCTCATCCTGGACTCCCAGCCCACAGAGGCAGCCACTCTCCTTATGTACCCTTCCTAAAATATCTCACGCATGTAAACACGAGCAATTTCACCAGCTCTCCCCAGGTCATAGGTTCTCATTTGGCATGATATTAGCATGAAAAAAAAATTAATGATGTATTTATATACATTTGAAAAGTTTTTATTTACTGAAAGTACCTGGCTAAGTTTACTTAGGATGTAGACTGAGAAGTAAAAACTAAAATAAAAAATGAAGTCAAACAAGAAAAGTCTGAGAACTGTCATCGCCAGAAGTTCCCAAGGAGGCACAGTGTCTAAATGGAATGTGGTGTCCTGGATGGAGTTATAGAATGCCAAAAAGACAGTGAGTAAAAACTATGGAAACCTGAATGATGTATGGTCAGTAGTTAATAATGTATCAATGTATTGGTCTATTAATTATAACAAACGCGCCATACGAGTGTAAGCTGTCAATAATAGAGGAAAGTGGATGGAAACTCCCTGTACTACGGTCTTTGCACTTTTTCTGTAGATCTAAAACTCTTTTTTAAAAAAAAATCTTTGTTTAAAAACTATATAGAACAACTAACTACTTCCTTGGTAGCATAAAAAATAAGTCATGAAAATGTGGGACAAGGGTTTTGTAAAACATTTTGTTATGGAAACTTAAAAAAATGTGAAAGTAAAAAGAATCTATCACCAGATTTTAAGTTTCTTAGATATCGTTTCTTGGATATTGTTTCGTCTTTCTCCAGTTTGCTTTCTTTCATGTGTATGTGTATGAATACATGCATATGTGTGTGTTTTCAGTATTTTATTTTTTTTAATATTTTTTATTTTTTCAGTTACAATTTGCATGTGATATTTTGTATTAGTTTCAGGTGTACAGCACAGTGGTTGGACGATCACATACTTTACAAACTGGTCCCCCGATATTCCTGGTACCCACCTGGCACCATACATAGTTGTGACCGCATTTCCTACGCTGGGCTTTCTGTCCCCGTGCCTGTTTTGTAACAGCCAAGTAGGGCTTCTCAATCCCTTCCCCTTATATCACTGTCAGTGAGTGTGAGATGGGTCAGTGAGTTCGGGGCAGTCCCACCCACTGTCATGTTCGCCGTCAACCACCTCCTTTTCCCTTCATTTTGCATTTGTTGATGATCCTTGCTAGAGTCCTTATTTTATTAGGAGTTGCCAAAAGATACCTTTCTAATTCTGTCATTTATGGATTAGTTTGTCAAGAGTTATGCATGTAGATCTATCTTTCTTTTTTTGTATTTGTTTTGGCTACTACACATGGTTTTATTTTAGATGAAAGTTAAATTTATTTTCCTTATCATGCCTTTGGAGAAAGGAAACAACATTAAATTAATTTCATACAATCGTAACCGAGTGACAAGTAGGTGATTTGATTAAATCTTTTTTTCTCTCTCTCTTGAGATTCAACCTGGTGAATTTCAGAATTAAAATCGTGGGCCCTGGCCGGTGTGGCTCAGTGGACTGAGTGCCGGCCTGTGAACCAAAAGTCTGCTGGTTCGATTCCCCATCAGGGCACATGCCTGGGTCGCAGGCCAGGTCCCCAGCTGGGGGCATGTGAGAGGCCACAGATACCTCTCACACACTGATGTGTCTCTCCCTCTTTCTCTCTCCCTCCCCCTTTCTCTAAAAATAAATAAATATAATCTTTACAAAAATTAAAATTGGGAGCTACGTTTCTGAAAGTGCAGCCGAGTCCAGGGCTTACCTCGTACAGGAACTGCGCCGTGCATCCCGTCCTCTGTGGTTTGTCTTTGCCCTGCGGTTTGCCGCTTCAGTTTCCTTAAAAACCGATTTACACAACTGACACTATCTTCTATCATTCTTTACTTTCAGATTCGAATGAAAGGGTCCCTTCCTTCACTGAGTCCTTTTCCTCAGTCGTTACTTAATTACTGTGTAGGAGGCATGGCATTCTTCCGACCCGGAGCAGCCGGAGACAAGAAGCTTGATGAAGTTTCCATTAAAGTAATAGGTTTGTCCGAAACAAACTGCTTGCTTAGAAATCAGGCCCTAATACTAGTCGTGATATGTTTTCCACGTGATTTGGGGAAGTTTCCGTCCTCTGCTGGCAACGAAAAGACTGTGTATATTACTAACATGGAAAGGTATCCAAGATCCATTAGGTGAAGGAAAAAGAAAACAGTGTAATATGGTATTACGTATCTTCATGTGCGTGAATTGCTTTCAATAAAAGAAGTTGTTGGGTAGTGGAAATTGTTTTAGTATTAAATTTTTAAACTTAAATGCTTATCTATAAGTGATTTTCCAAATAAATTAACTTACAGTATTAAGTACAGCTGTTTGTATTGGCTTGAAAAGTATCCACAATATGCTATAAAGTTTAAAGCAAGTAAACTACTAGTAAACACATTTATTTACCCTTTAACCATGTTTTCAGTATTTTTATGCAACTGACATGCACGAAATATTCTAGAATAATATATTGTAGGTAAAAATTCGGGAAGGTTCTCCCTAACTTTTATATCAGGTGTCGATAATGACCATATGCTTCTTTTACAATCCACAAAATGCGTTTATTTTGAAACGCGTCACGAGCAGAGAGAGGTGAGGCTGTTCTGGCGGGGCACACGCTCATGCAGCCCCTCTCGCCTTTGCTCTCCTGGTCCAGGCTGCTTCCGGGAGCTCTGTGCTTTGTGCTGGATGCTGCACGTCCGGGACGAGCTATCCTACAGCTGCAGGCAGTATCAGAAAGCAAGGGAAGACGCGGAGGGCAGGAAGGTAATCTGCCTTGTAAAAGACTAAGGGAGAATGAACTAGCACTACTTGTAAAATTATCGCTTGATAGATTTTACCGTTTGTAGCAAAAAGAAGTTTTGAATTTATTCTGGTCTGCCTGTCTAAAGCGAACAGGCAGTGATTTGCTCACTCCCCGCTCAGGGTCCCCGCGCGGAGTTCGACTCCGGGGTGGTGGAGCGCTGCCTCCGGGCCGCGGAGTGGGCCTGCAGAATGCTGCCCTTCTCTCGGTTCTCTAACACCAAAGAACTCACTCAGGACCTGATTCTGAGCCTCATCGCCGAACTGCCGCCGATCCGACAGGTAATGCAGGTGGAGGCGGGCGTTCACTAAGTCAGAATCGGAAACTTTAAAGGGTTTTATTTTGATTAAGAATGCTGTTGCTCATCCAACTCACTTCTGAATTTTTCTAAAGGTAGCAGAGATTTTTGTGAGAGCATTTCCCAATCCTGAGGACATAAGGGTTCCTTTAAGAGAAAAATACCACTCTCTTCAACAGAGACTCAGGCACTGTGTTGTGAAAGGTACTGTCATTTCTTTAGTATCTGATAGAAAAACTGCTGAAGATTCTTATTCTTAATTTATTGATTTTTAGAGGGGGGGGGACATTTGTTCCACTTATTTATGCATTCATCAGTTGCTTCTTGTATGTGCCCTGACTGGGGATCAAACCTGCAACCTTGGCGCATGCGGATGATGTTCTAACTGGCCGAGCTGCCTGACCGCTCCCCTGGTGCTCGTGCATCGCCCCTCCCCTTGGAGACAGGGGCATGAGGAGGTGGAGGCACTTCCCGTCACAGGGCCCAGACAGAAGACCCGGCTTCCTGCTGTGGCTCTGTCATCTAGTGACTAAATTGCTCGGTCTCTCTGGGCCTCATTCCTTCTTTGTAAATGACTATATTAACAGTGGCTTTACAAATGTGTACTGGAAGGATTACGTAAGATAAAATACATAAAATGGGTATATAGCGCTTTGCATGATGGAGGTATTTTATTGAAAACTAGTATTCTTCCTTTCTCCTTATGGTTATTTACGCTTCTAATTTTATCCTATGCATTCCAAATATCCTTGTGGAAATTATTTTTTATTGTGGTAAAATATACATAATATAAAATTTACCATCTTAAGTGTAGAGTTCAGTAGCATTAAGTACATTGACCATGTTGTGGAAATTTTTAAAGAATTCAAATTACCCACATTTTTTTTTTTTTATTTATTTATCTTCAGAGGGGAAGGGAAGGAGAGAGGGAGAGAAACATCAATGTGTGGTTGCCTCTTGTATGTCCCCTGACGGGAACTGGCCTGGCAACCCAGGCATGTGCCCTGACTGGGAATCGAACCGCGATCCTTCGGTTCACAGGCCCACGCTCAATCCACTGAGCTACACCAGCCAGGGCTACCCACATTTTTAGAACTACAGTCTAGTATTTAAGTCTAGTTATGTCCTATGGTTGCACATTATTTCATTAATATACTTATATTTGTGATTTATATTTTTAAGACTTTTTTGACATTGTCTAAAACGTCTTGTTCATGTATTAATGTTTAAAATTTAATAGGCAACCTCGAAAAACTTTCCTCCCTGTTGTTTCCCATTAGTTGAAGGTGGAAAGGTGTCCTTGTTTCTTTGGATAAAATTATACTAATTTTTTTCCTATTTGTCACTGTGGAATTAGAAAACATATTAGTGATCCCCACTAATGCACCTGCTCCGATCCCACCCGCCCACGCATTCATTGGCTGACTCCTGTGTGCTCTGTCTGGGGATCGAACCGTCAGGAGATTGTGCCAGCCAGCTGAGCCGCTGGCCAGGGCTGCCCCTTTTCTTCTTTAATGGACCTTCTCTAGCTTCTACAGTTCTCCCTAAAAGCACAGACGGCAGCTTTCTAACGAATACTGACGAAAGCATGATCCGTAAGAATGGGGAAATGAAGCCTCCATTGTCAGATTTTATGTCCCCAGGAGGGGCCAGAAGTGGGTCCCCTTGTGGCTTGCGTTGGAGCATTTCAGTGAACTGTAAAGCCTTTTGTTCTTTTCCTTCTAGGTCCCCACACTGAGGAAGAGATGTCTGCCCTCATGCACTCCATCAACAAAGTGAGGGCCAAAGCCCTAAGGCGCGTGCACAGGAACATAGGTGCTGTTGAGGCGAACATATGGGAGCCAGCTGAAGAAGCACCGCCGGCCGAGGGCGCAGGTTTTGACAGCTTCTCCCTGGGGCCTAGTTGGAGCAGGAGCACACTCACCGACCTGGGCAGCTCTCTGGCCCACAGCGACGCAGACCCTGTCTCTGAAGCTCTGTCGGTGGAAGAAAAAAGTAGGACACGTTTCTCTGAAAGGTACAGTGGCGATCTCCTAATAGCAGGCATTAACTTCCTTTGGGAAAAAATGTGTTCAGTCATTTTCGGGCAACTGATGCGCTGATTTCTAGTCCCAGTGACCTCACCGATTGCACTGACAATGGGAAGAAGTGCTCCCCCGCCTCCTCCCAAGGACACTGGGGCGTGTGAAAGGAGACTGTACCCTTGAAAGTCTACTGAAACTGGTATCGAGAGATGAAGTAGTTTTGCCACCTGAAAGTAGAAAATCAGACCACTAGATTAAGTCCTAGCGTTCACTGGAAGACTTTTAACTCTTTAGTAATCGTGAGACTTAAATAATTTAGGATTATTGGGTTAGCTCTGTCATTTTTTTTAAGTTTCTAGGGAAGGAAATTGCACATTCATTTTTGGAACTTGCCCATAAATTGAGAGAATGTTGTTATTTAAACCCCTGTCACTGTGAGTTAAGCAGATTTTTTTCTTTATAATTCTAGTATCTGAAATGTAATTTATCCTTCTCTTGACTGAAAGACAATATAGTTGACCATAATCTTGCTCAAGTGAGGTAATTCCATCCACTTCAAACAGCTGCTTAAACCAAGAAGGGGTGTGCTCCTTTTACCAAACAGCTTCTGTTTGGAATACCCGGGAGGCCGCTGTTGCGCGTGTGTGATGAGGAGAGACACCGAGGTGGCGACTTTAGCCCAGGTGCCTAAGGAACCTTTTATTTCCCTTTTAGGGAGCTAGGGATCTGTGTTCTGCCCTAACGACCATGATGAGAGAAAACGGATTTAAAAATAATTATGGTTGGCAGTTAATGTGCCTGCCCAACAGGTTGAGTAGCAGTAGAAAGTGTTTAAACCCCCCACGCATTTTGTGGTGAGGAACCCAGGGCAGCGCTGCTTGTTCAAGCGCATTGCACTGGCCCTGAGAAGGGCGGACACGAGAGGGGAACAAGAACCGCGGACTGACGTGTGTTGGTGCCTTGTGGTCTTTATTGTATTTGTATTCTAGCCTATGAGGACCTTCCCCCCCAGAATAACTTTCATTTTTTTTTAATCCTGAGAACATTTTTTTCATTGTTTTTAGAGAGACAGGAAGGGGGAGGAGGGGAGAGAAACAGAGAGGAAAAGAAGGAAAGAAAGATAAACCACGATGTGAGGGAGAAACATTGATCCGCTGCCCTCTGTGCGAGGCCTGTCTGGGGGGTGAACCCACAACCTAGCGGATGTGCCCTGACTGGGGATTGAACCCGCAGACTTACAGTACGTGGGGCAATGCTCCCACCAACTGAGCCCCACCGGCCAGGGCAGCCTTCATGTTTTTTAACAGGGAAATTTCCGTGAACACATTTTAATCTCTTTTAACACAAACTTTCCCTTTTAACATTAATATGTGATATTTTTTAGATTCAGAATATTCGGCACTAGTGAACACTTAGAAATATATCCTTTAGTCCAACCCCCTGACCTGAAAGATAGGTAATCGAGGCATGAAAAAGAGATATGACTTAATCAGTGGAGAGAATTTTTATTGTCAAGAATCTTAGTAATTAAACGATCTTTAATATTGTCCTTTTTGACTTTGTTTTGTTGTAGAAAAACTCCAGATCACGTGGCATTTGCATTGATTGCTAAGCCCAAAGATCAAAAGAAAATAGGTAATCAGAAAGAAAATCTTAACAGAAAAGAAGATCATGAGAAGTTATTACAAAATGCACTTCCTGTAATAGGTGTTTGGGAATTTGAACGTGATGATGATGAGTATATGAAGTTCCTTGACCTCTTCTTGAGTTATGTTCTTGAAAGAGACATGGGTGGTTCCAAGGATCCTGGCATTCCATTTCTAACCAGTTTTTCTGGACATCTTAGAGAACATGAACTTAACCCTTTGCTTTTCGATATACGAACAACATTAAAGGGACGTCTGGGCAAACCCGGAAACCAGAACGTGTTCAGAGCCGGCTCCTGCTTTGCTGTTGCCCCGGAGCCACACGAGCCTGAGCAGTCGGAAAGCCAGGCGCTTTCAGCGCCCGCAGCGGTTAGTCAAGGGGTCAGACCTTCTCTAGCGAACCCTTGGAATGAGGTTAATAATGAAAGTGAGGGAAAGAGTGGATTGTTTGGTTTAAAACAGAAGTCAGTTTACAGAACACAAGAGGACAGCACAGAGAAACCTGTAATCCGGAGACTGATGAGCTCTGTTCCTTGGACTGCCAAGTCCATGAAGAGGAGATGTATTTTCGAAGTAATTCGGTGCGGCGATATTAACCCTGCAGAGGAGCTGCCCCCAGCGCTGAGCGGCACCCCGGGCGCTCTGCGGAGGCTGCTGGAGTGGATGGTCCGGTGGGCGGAGCGCAGGCTGCCGGGCGCTCCGGGACTCCCTGCGGCTCCCTGCGGGGGCGGCCCCGTCCTTCGCGTGCGGACCTCCACGGCCGCCATCCTTGCATCGTTGTGGCTTTTGCAACAGCCCTATCTTGCTGCCTACAAGGTGAATAACGCCATTACCAAGGTACGTCTTTACGTTGTTTATTAGGTACAAAGGGGAATTCTCTTTTTAGATTAAAACTATGTTTATATTTCCCCATCTATTGAAGGATCACGAAGAAATGAAGTTAATGACAAGACTGATTATAATGTGTATTACCCCTATTTTTTTTTTTTGCTTCAAGTGGTTCCTCTAATTTTTTAAAAAGATTTTTATCTATTTATTTTTAGAGAGAGGGGAAAGGAGGGAGAAAGAGAGAAACATCAATGTGTGGCTGCCTCTCACACGCCCCCTGCTGGGGACCTGGCCCTCAACCCAGGTCCTGACTGGGAATCGAATCAGCAACCCTTTGGTCTGCAGGTCTGCACTCAGCCACACCAGCCAGGGCGAATTTTTAAAAGTAATTAATTAGAGTAAAAGTACTTCCATAGAGGCTTTTAGGTTTTGCGGTTTTGTGTCTGTTTATAAAACGAAGGCAAAAGAAGATTATTTTAAATGCATTATAAGATCTGTTTCTGGAGATTTACCTTGTTCGCTCGTGTGGAATGTGGTCCTTAGGTCCCTCATCTCCTTGACCCTGTGTTGGCTCCCACATGGTAGGTGAGGCAGCACCTCCCCGAGGCTGGACAGGGTGGCCTTGTGTAGGAGAGGCATCGTGTCGGTCAGCCTGCCTTGGGCTTTGGGTTGTCCCTGAAACCTTTGTGATTGTCCAAGCCTCCTCCTTTGTTTGTTCTTAGTGGCTCCAAGGGGCTCTCAGTGTCCCACGGGGTGGGTGGATCACATTTATCGCCTAGATGCAGGCCGATGGGAAGCCAGACCCTCGGTCAGCATGAGTCAAAGTATGTCGTGAAGGCCCTGCTGTGGAGGAACAGGAGGTGGGTGTCCGCCGGCTGTAGACACTGGGCCCGGGTCTGTAGCCACAGAGGGTGCCCTTGCACCCAGTAAGAACTGCGGCTTGGTTTGCTGCAGCCCTGCGGGACTCATGAAGGCGAGCCCCGCTGGCTCTCAGAGGCAGGTGACCTGGGAACCCGCCCCTCAGTCAGCAGCTGCAAAAGTGGGTGCCGGATGTGTATGCAAACTCCTTCTAGGAGGATCCCGGCCACTCAGGGCAAGGCAGTGAAGGCAGGGTGGGAGGTGGCCATCAGCTTTCCTGGTCCTGGGAAGGGTGCTCGCCAGCCCCTGGGTGTGTGCTAAATTAGGAGCCTGGCTCTTAGGCAGCAGCATGCGTAGTGTGCAGGTGGACCCCTTCCAGGAGAAGCAGGGGGGGTGGGGGGTGTCCCGGCCTGCCTCTCTGGGCTGCGCCCGGTGGGGAGAGCTGCGGCGATGCTCATGCACCTGCTAAACCGGCTTCTTGGTTTGCTGTGGTCTCGTGGGGCTTGTGGATGCAGGCCTCCCTGACTTGCACAGCTAGGTGTTTTGGGGTCCTGTCCCTCAAATGGGAGTCTTAAAGTTTGAGCGCTACATGTGGGGCCCAAACCTTAACAAAGGTTTGAGAGAAAAGCGGGGAGTAGGTCCTGTGTCTGGGGTGGGGTGTGTGGTGTGTGCATCTCAACCTTGCCTGCCCGTTTCAGTGTGGGTGTTCGCTCAGTCGCCCGAGGTGTGGGAGAGTGCTGCGTCATGGGTTTCTTCCAGGGGCAGTTGCTGTGTGTGTGGTTGTACATTTAGTGTGTCCGTGGGAGGAGGGGAGCTCAGCAGCCTCTCTGTCACCTTGGTTAACCTCCCCCTCCATGTTCTCCTTCTGCATTTGTTCTATTTTAAAGTACTTTCATTCAAGACTAGTTCATTCTAGGATGAAGGGTGTGTGTATGGGGGGCGTGTTTTATTTTTTGAGGGTTTTTTTTTTTCATTTTTTTAAAAGATCATTTTCTGTTATCTGAAGGTAGTTTTTAAGATACTGTGGTATTTGTTGTTGCTGAAATTTGTGTTTCTGGGTAGTGCCTACCTAAATATGTGAAAAAGAGATAAAAGATCTACATCCATTGTATTTTTAGCTCTCTATATATTTGCCTACTGTGTCATTTTGAAATAACTATTTAATGTCTTTGTTGTATCGTAAAGAGAATTAAACGAAAGCTATGTTGCATTTTTCCATCTTGCGTTTTTATTGCTATTTTTTCTGTGGCCTGAAAACAGTGAGGATTACCTTACAAGCGGGTAAGGCCGGTTTCCTTCAAGTACTCTTTAGGTAGTCAGGTTTGTCTTCTCCAGGTGGAATGGAGACAGGACCACTGCTTCGACATCAAGTATTGAGCTGTGGATGTGCCCTCTACACTTGACAGAGGAATAAGAAACTTAACCAGGAGAAATTCTGTAGAAAGTATTAATAATGTAAAGACAAAATGAAAAGCATGGGGTTCCATAATGAAATCTCCTACAAATGGCTCGTTTTAGGTGCCAGAGAGTCCTTGCACTGGGTGTCAGAGTGGACCCAATGCTGAGAGTGACCCCAAGCCCAATGCTGGCTGCGTGGCGGCAGGACCCGCTCATGGTGGTCCCGAGGAGAGACACGGTCACGATGAAGCTCATCAAAGCATCTTGAAGTAAGTTGCTGATTACAGGCTTCTGTTCAGGGGATGACACCTTTCTTGATGGTGTTTGGGCTTAAAGGGAAGAATCAAACCCTTGGAATTTAAAGGAGTATTTCTTTGAACTGGAAAACCAGGAAGAGAGTCCTTTCAGAAGTGCTTTAACAAGTCATCGCAAAGTATATTTCTGCCCTGTTAGTCTGTCTTCCATCTTCTGAGAGAGGAACAAATTTATCCTGAGCAAGCCCTTTATTGTATTAAGTGATTGCGCCTGTCAGAGGAAGTTGAACTAATCATTTCATCCATTCTTACGCTTGAAGCAATGCTCGAGTGATGCCTTTGAATCCCAAGGCTGGGAGAGTCCTATGCGAGAATGGCAGATTTAGATAAATTGACCTTATTCTAATATTTTGAGTAAATAACAGCGGAGACGTTCAGCCATTCATTGTGCAGCCTTTTATTGAGCTTCTGCTGTGGTCCAGACAAGGGTAAAAACACAAAGACTGTGTAAATATAAAAACTAAGTTTGTTCTTTTTCAATGAATGGAATCAATTGAAAGCAAGCTCTTTGTTTCCAAGAATGACTTACGATTTCGGCTGCTTCTTTTTTGTCAGTAGGATGCCCGTTGAAGCCAAAACTCCTGAAATAAAAGAATGCAATGATGTTATTTCTGTCACTGATGGTACTGAAAAAGAATTTATAGATATCGATGCAGATCTTTTAGGAATAGAAACGTTTACACAGGAGAAAAGGAATACATACCTATCAGACGATGAAGGTTAGTTTGCATGGCTAATCTTTTTGTTTGGCTTTATTAATTGGAAATTGGTGAATGATTATCCTCAATAACTTATTTAGTCATATCTAAATTAGTACATTTATAATAGCCTAAAACCAAAAACTAAAACAATTTAATATTCATGAAATGTTGAACACATTAACTCCTAACCTGAATTTAAATTATCAGGCCCTGTGCCTTGCTTCTGAGATTGCTGTGGGCCTCTTGTTTTCTGAGAGCTGGCTCTTTGAACCTTTCCTTGGCAGTCTCCCTGAGACCAGGAGTTCTTGGTGCTTTACGAGAGTTATACCCACGCATCTGGGGCCTCTCAAGGCTTATCTCAGAATTGCTGGATGAAGAGGGGTTATCTCTAGGTGTTTTCAAAGAATGTTTCTGTAGGGAGAATATAAAATATTTCTGCCATCAAATATTTTCCTGTAATATCCCTGAACCACCTAAAAAATAAAACGATTATTTTTCAAACGGCCAGTTTCTCTTCCTCCTGGCGTCCCTACAGAAGATGCCGAAGAACCTGGGGGAAGTCTCCGACGTCCCGCTGTCGCCACCTGCATGCAGACTTCCCCACAGCTCTTAGAAGAAGTAAGTCAGTGACTCGCGGGTGAGTCGTTGCAATCGCACGGACGAGCTCTCATTCAGAACCCCCAGCCGAGCCCGCTGGGAATGGCGGCGCGCAGCTGGGCCGGCAGCGCTTGTCTTGCACAGAGAGTCTGCGGCTGGTAGGGTGTCTTCTCCGTTCAGGCCATGAAATTCTCACCTCGTAAGGTGCTGTAGCAGATTCGTATAATCATGAGTGTGAAGGTATTCTTTATTCAGAATATACAATTCAACTGCAATGTGCAGCTTCTGCACATGTATGTACTTTTATGTACTATTTGTTTTCTCAAAACGGAATGCACTGGATTTCCAGGTAGAACACAGACATTTCCATTTTTTGAAACAATTCCTTTATCGTTGTTCTCACAACGTACCCACTTATGTAGTGATGGCTGTATGTAGTGCATTCGTAATCACACTGTGCTCGAATATGCTCGGTGGCCCAGGGCAAGTGGCCAGAAGTCAGTCACACGGTAGAAAGATCTGGTCGGAGCAGGTCGGGGCCTGCGTTTTAATGCTTTGGTTTCTCACTTGTTTTGAAACTGCTGTCACTCTGAGTGAGTGGCTTAATTGAAACTCAAGGTACCTACAACAGTAACACTGATTTGTTTCCCCTCTTTTCCTTTGGGCACCGTCCATTTCAACAGCGCTCCATGGGAGAGGTCCCGTGTCCAAGGGAGGAGCCACTGGAGACACGTGTGGAGGGAAAATCAACTGGACAGAAAGGGTAAGGGGGGCGGGTATGGAAGGCTTCCCTCGACAGGCAGATGTTTTTCTTGTGATCTGCAATACAGATGTCTTGGCAGTGCTGCGTTTGTAGTGAAGTTGTAACTTCAGTTTAGAGCAGTGGAAATGCTGATTTTTAGGGAATGTTACACTCCCAAACCTCAGTAGAGCGAAATGAATAGCTATCTAACGGGCCTTTTGTTCTCCCATCACGATCAGCCTTCATAAAGTGTAGCTGTGAGTAGACCAGGGTTTGCTCAGCAGGTGGTCCGGGAGCCACCATCACCCACTGATTCCACTTTTGCTGGATCAAGTAAAGAGCCATTATGAATCGCTTTATGTATATAATCTCCCACCATTGTGGCATGATTACGGTACGCCGTTCATAAGGCTCTGATGTTCATACACTCCGCTCTGCTGGCTAGCGTGGTGTTTCAGGGAGAGCTGAATTTTGAAAATCCCGGACTTTTAGAATTACCTTGCACAAGAGAGGCAACATAATTAGATTTTGTCTCAATATACAAATTTTGTTCAGTTATTCTGTGGATAAGTAACAAAAAGGATATATTTAATGTCGTGTGCCTTTACAAGTAATGTAGGTATTTCTGTTAATCAAAAATTCGGCCTTACGCCCTGGCTGGTGTAGCTCAGTGGATTGAGCGCGGGCCTGCGAACCAGAGGATCGAGGTTCAATTCCCAGTCAGGGCACATGCCGGGGTTGCAGGCCAGTTCCCGGCAGGGGACACACGAGAGGTAACCGTATATTGATATTTCTCTCCCTCTCCTTCTCTCCTACCCTTCCCCTCTAAAAGATAAATAAATAATAAATTAAAAAAAAAAAAAATTCGGCCTTACGCTTTTGGATGTGATGACAGGCTCTGTCGTGTTCTGAGCAGAGGGCCTGTGTCTTCCCTGGGGGCCTCTGAAGTCCCAGCCAACCCGGCTTCTCCAGCCTCACCCGCGATGTTATCATCTCTCTGTGGCTAAGCGGTCAGGTCAGCAGTGCGCAGGCCGAGAGGTTACACCGTCTAGACGCAGCCTTTGCTTTGGTTTGAATCTGTGACTGATTGCTATGGAAACAAATGTCAATAGATTGGAATTATGAGCTAAACGTCACAGAATTAGAGGATGTTTATACTCTCAGATGGCTGAGCATTAAATCAGTTGTACCTTAGATAATGTGAAGAATATCTTAGTTCCTAATCGGTTGTTAATCCTTAATAATAGAATGATTGAAGACTTTTCAAATCCCGAGCACACCATTCCTGATTCATTTTGTGTAAACACAAGTTCAGAAATTTCTAGGTAAGGATTTTTGCATGCTGTGCCATTTTATCCCGTTTTTTATAAATGGATAAGAGAATGAAATGCCTACTGTAACATTTCGAAATAATTACTAAATGTTTTCAGCAAAAACTATGAGAGTAAAATGAAAACAACACGAAGCATTGAAAAAGCAACGTAGGTACACACGTATGACACCTTTAAATTTATTAGTGAAAGATGTTCCTGTGAACAGATGTGCTCTAAACACATATGGAAATCGTTTTAGAACAGTCTTTTCTGAAAAAAAGTAGTGGGTGTATTATTGAAAGGTGTGGTTGTTGCTCACTTTCAGCCTCTAAAAGATTTTCATATAAAATGCTTTTTTCCCCCCTCCTTGGCTGGTGTGGCTCAATGGATTGAGTGCTGGCCTGCAAATCAGAGGATCGTGGGTTCGATTCCCAGTCAGGACATGTGCCTGGGTTGTGGGCCAGGTTCCCAGTAGGGGGCTCGTGAGAGGCAACCACACACTGATGTTTCTCTTTTTCTCCTTCCCTTCATCTCTCTCTAAAAATAAATAAATAGAATCTTTAAAACAATAAAAATAAATAAAATCTTTAAAGAAAATGCTTTATTTTTATTTCTTATAACCCTCGCCTGAGGATATGTTTATTGATTTTAGAGAGAGAGAAGCATCGATTGGTTGCTTCCCATATGCCCCCTGACCTGGGTCGACCCTGAAACCTAGGTGTGTGCCTTGACCGGGGATTGAACGTGCAACCCTTTGGTGCACGGGACAGTGCTCCAACCAACAGAGACACCGGGCCAGGTCTAAAATGCTTTTAATTCTCATAGAACAGACCCATCCAGGTCTGCCTTTGGAATTTCTTTTGCAGAGGTTGAATAGTGTGCGTAGTGTATAGAAATCTTGCTGGAAAAGGAGGGTAGTATAACACAGCTTTCCTTCGAAATCACCCGTAATTAGAACTTACCTTCTTGCTACTTGATGAAAGCAAGGGCTAACATGAAGTCGTCTTAAAACAGGCAAGTCGGTTGTAATGCCTCTTTTTCGTGCATTTGCCAAATAAAGTTTTGTTATTGAGGACATTAGATGTTTGAGAAAAGGCAGATATTGCTGAAAGGAAATGAGAGTAAGCCCGAATAAATGTAAATGCAGTTTAATAGGTTCTTTTCTTTTTAGAGACAGTGATCATTTTATTTCCACAAGATAATGCCCACTCCCATAATTATTCAGTTTATGAAATTGACTTGCTCAGAAAACATTGGCACCTGCTATGTGTAAGGAATCATCTCCAAATAATCATTTTATTTAAAAAAGTGAAAAGTGGCCCTGACCGACCTACCTCAGGTGGTTGGGCGTCATCCAGCAAAAAAGTAAAACACGTGCTTGATTTCTGTTGTTGGGTAGGGTTTAGTTATAAATATAAACCCTCTGATTTGTTGGGAAGTGAAAAGTTCACGAACTGTTATTTCCCCTTTCGTGACAATCACAGGGGCTCGCTGTCCCCATCTTAGAACTACCCATTTTTTAAACCCGTACATTTTCTATTTTCTTAACTCCATTCTGGGTCATCCAGTTTGGTCAAAGAGAATATTCTTAAACCAAACTACAGAGTCTACACAGCTCGTGAGGATGACCGCACAGGTCTCAAACTCAGGCCCTCCAGGGGCCAGGCGAGTGAAACACAAGTGTGACCTGTTCTGGACTGTAACCTGGGGGAGGGGCCGCGCGGGCTGGACGGCACCCGCCTCTCAGTGGAGGCACCGAGATGCGTCACCGCTGACCACAGGTGTTTGCCGGGCGACAAACGTGAGGGGCACGGAGAGATGGGCTTCGGGGCCTAAATTTCCTGAAAACTTTCAGAAAGCCTGGAAAGTGGAAGAAAAAGGGAGGATCACGACCTTCAGCTCATAGACTTCTAATTTTTTATTGATTAATGTGTGGTTTTTATTTATATGCTCCCCCATGCAGTCCGCGGGTCTCTGCATTTAAAGAGAAATCTTCCGCAGACCCACCTTTGGTGTCAGATGGAGCCAGTGCCGCTTCACCCCCACCTGTGCCAGCACCCGGGCCCCAGAGAGACGCACCCAGGGCTCAGCCAGCGGACTCTTCCAGTTCCGTCAGGCAGATGCTCCAGGACGAAATGTTTATGTTAGTTCAGGTAAGCGCATCTCCGTACAAATGCATGTCGTAAGTCTACATGTGATATCTGCGTAGGATTCTTAAATAAAAGCAGACTTCCAGAATGGATAAGTCGACGTTAAGTTGTCTGCACTTGGGGCACTCCGTGTTAGTCAGTTCGGAACTCGACGGCCTGGAGTCCAGGCTGGGCGGGACGTTCCTTCCTCCTGCGGCCCAGACGGCTGCGCTGAGCCTGGGGTCAGTGCGCACCTCTGGAGCTCCCATTTCCTTCACGGCGGATTTCCGGATCTCTTTGCGTGCCCGAGGGACGCGCTTCTTGGAACCCACTCCGTGGATGCGCTTGTGGATGCTCACAGTGTGCTCTCTGGTCCCTACCTCGGTGGTGGCAGAAGGGCCCTTCTTCTTGCCTCTCTTCTTGGTGGGAGGCATGGTGTGGGGCCCAGGGTAGGAAAAGCTACCTGGTCACCCTAAAACATAGGAACCCTGGCTCCCATTCCCAGACGTCCCCGTGTTTGCCGGTGTGGGGTGTGACCCGGCCCCTGGGATTCACGCTGCTCGGGCGATCGGCGCTCGGCAGAGTTTGTCCACCCGCGGTGCGCGCTTTCGCCATCCACCCGTCGGCCCGTCCATGGCATCGCCCTCTCCCTCTCCCTGAGCACTCATCTCTGCTGCTTTGTTTCCTGAACACCTGTTCCCACACACGCCCATTTTAGGAATTCAATTGTCCTCATCCCACTCCATCAGTCAGTCCTTCATGATCCCTGGGACATTTGTGTAAACTGCTTTACACATAGTCCCAAGTCTCATTCATGAGCGCATGTCCCCAGCTGACAGCTCCTTGAAGACAGGAAGCTAGTCTTTTCTTCCTCATTTTTTAAAAAAATCTGTCCCAGCTGTGCTTCCTGCTGGTACCAAGACAACAGTCTGGCTGTTGCGGAGTACTCAGCCGATGGTTGTTGATCTTTAGTTGTTTTTTTTTTTTTTTTTTTTGAGATATTTATTTTTAATCAGTATTTTTAATTGTTGATATTGTACAGTTTTCTGTCTTTTACCCCGCCCCAGCCCACCACCCCAGCCCTCCCCACCTTCCTCCCATTTCCACCCCCCCATAGTTTTGTCCATGAGTCCTTTATACTTGTTACTCTAATTTTTTTTTTATTACAGTTTCAGATGTGTCTTTAATTTTTATTTTATTGTAGCTGCAACAGATCAACTTCCTGAGTCTAATGCAAATAGTAGGGTCGTCCTTTGCTAACCTCCCCGACGGACATCGGTGTGCTCAGCCGTCTCTCTCTGTGCCGCTGGTGGGAAACCAGGTGTCACAACCGACCGGAGGGAGTGGCGATGCCGAAGACACCAGTGGGAATCTGAAGGAGAGGCCTAAACCGCCGTCCTCGGGAGAGCGCACGGGAGAGCCTGGCAGGAAGAGCCCAGCCTGTCGGAAAGGAATGGTGCAGTCTGGTCAAAGTAGCAATGCAGAGTCACAGGTAACGCGTCCCAGAATGCCACTAGAGGCGTCCTCGTTGTTTGGTGGTGGTTTTTTGAGTCAACATTTTTGGCAGTTATTACATCCCAACTCCTCCAAGACATATTGAACATCGTTTACAAAATAAGGGATAATACATAATAGCTTTTCTTTTCTTCCAGAATGTTCTACATGGAAGTATTCCTAGTCCGTTGGAAGGCCAACCCCAGAATAGCGGACTGCCTGCAGCATCTGAAAGCTTACCGACGACTTCCTTTCCCCCAGCCCCTGCTGCAAATACTCACCTCCAGCTTTTGCTCACATCTGCCATTCCGAACCCGCATAGATTTCTCCCAGCTGCAAACGCTTTCAGACCGGATGGTGGTTTTCCTTTGCTTCAATTTCAGCCTAAACACGAATTTAAGCCCCTTCTATTCCCTGCAGGAAGAGCTCCGCAAGTTCCCTGCAGGCCTCTGCCACAGCCAAGAGAGGCCTGGGGGCCGTCCACTTCCTCCCAGCCTCCTCTGCTGCAGGGAGCAGCGCACACTCCTGCAGCGCCCCGTACGGATCTGGGCCAGCATCACTCGGGAGCCATGCCACAGGCAGCCGAGCAGAAGAGAGGGGCAGAAACGGGGGTTACAGAACCCCCTAAGCACGTGACCTTGGATCAGCACGTTGGACAGGAACACTTGACACCTCAGCAGGAGACGCCACTATTTGTAAAGCCCAACAGAGTATTTGATGCGAAGCCAGGGCCCCTTGAGACGTCTGCTCAGAGTTCCTGTGGATTTCCATTACTGCACCTGCAACTTAGACCTCCTTGTGTGTTTCCCTCCGTCTCAAGAACACCGGCCACAGTCCCCTCAGCGCCTCTCGGAGCCGCAGCAGAAGGAAGCAGGTGCCCCGGACTGCCGTTGCTCCCCCCCTACCTCCCACAGGAAGACACGGTAACCACTTCTGCAGGGAGGTGCAGGGGCGCGGTCCGGTGCGCCTCGCACTGCGCAGGCGCCCACCCGGGGGCACGCCGGGGCACATTTCCTTTGTAAAAGTGATGCTGCTGTGATTGCTGACACTTAAAAATCCAGTTTAAAACAATAATTGGGTATTTAGAAGGTTTTAGGTCTTCCTCGTACTTCAGCACCAGAATTTGCTGAGCTCATTCACACATGTCTTCTACTCACAGAAGAAATAACGAGTAAAATAAATGACCAGTATATTTCCTCACGTGTGTGTGTGTGTGTGTGTGTGTGTGTGTGTGTAGAAGAGGACAGAGAGCATTGTTTGAGGTTCTTAGAGACTGAGGTATGATTGCCTTCAAATCCGTTAGAGGTTAAACTTGTTAAATTGACCCAGGTCTATGTTGCACGTATAAAAATGATGTCTTTTAAAAGTACTTAAAACATCGAGATTAACTCTTAAGAAACCCACCAAAACCTTCGATTTATGAAATTCAGATTGTTTAGGTTCTAATTGTGTAAGTTGCCAGTGCACTGTAGGAAGGTCATTGAGTGATTTATTTCCTGGCACTCAGATTTGAAGATGGTCCTGGGAAAAGAAATGGTCATTTCTTAGAAAAAGTACTTCCCATGCCGTCTTTTCTTCTGAACACATTATGAACAGAAAAGAAAGGATTAATGTAGTAGGAAAGCAGAGATTTTGACAAGAATTTACAGAAATGTTGTTGGAGTAGTATCACGGATGCCCGGGTTCCCACCCACAGCACCTGCGGTGACAGACACACCACCGATGTCCTCCGCCCAAATCTCCGCCCACATCTCCTCCCCTCTGCGTCCTGTGCTGTCCTGAGTATTCCCGCCAAGCTAGACACTCATCTCATTTGTAAGAGGGAAGATCTTTAACATGGAAAAGAAATTAAGAAGACAAGAACGTCCAGCTTAAATTTTGAAATAGGACAACCCAGTTGAAATTTCCAGCACTCCAAAATCGGTTATTCTTTAAGATCAGGTTATTCATCTTACCAGTCTAATCAGTTTGTTTTCCTGGACATGTTCCATCTCTTGGACATCTTAGTTTAACTTACACAAATATTTTTCTCAGTTTTTTAACTTGTTGCATAATTGAGGTGTGTAGTTTTAAATTAATACGCTTTCTTTCTTTCTTATACTACAAAACCCCACAGTGTCCTCCAGTGGAAAATCTCAGTGAGTTTAGACAAAGCCGGCCGAAACCAGCAGGTGGTGTACCTGAGCCAGGCGATCCTGGACCTCTTCCACTTGTCAAGGGCGCAGCAGGACCTTCTGAAGCCAGGCAAGGAAAGGACGGCAAAAAAAGGCAAGTTTCAAGTGACATTTGATTTGAGACTGTCACAGACCTGCAGGATTTTTAGGTACAATAATACAGATGTAAGGATGGAGGTTAACTGGTTCAACCTCCTACCCAAACACAACTGCAGACTTGTCAGGAGTCTTGCATTTGAACACTTCTTGTGATGAGGAAACTTCCTGTGTTGTGAGAGAAAAATGCGGTCATTTTTTTCCATCTTATTAACTTCTTTCCTGGCATTCACGGTTGGAGGATTCACGCGCATCTTCCTGTAACAGGACGGACAGCTACCTTCGCAGCACAAACGTTTGCTCTCTCGTGCAATAGTCCACATCCTCAGCAACACACCCACCGGGTGCTCGCTGTCACTCACCTTCCCCTGTGCCCCCGGCTCTTGTCCCGGAGGCAGGAGGGGAAGCACGGGAACTGTCTCAGGGCACTAGGAAGTGCGCGTGTGAAAAGGAGGCCGGGACTTACAGCGAAGAGCATTTGCGTCTTCTACTCGTAGTGGGTGTTCCTCATGTGCGTTGACTAGGAGGTTGTTCCTGAGTCTAGAAAATGAAATGTTCACAGTATCAGACCCCACGCCTGTTGTCAGCGCGCTCTTTCTGGAGATGGTTCCTTCCTTCCACCCTTCCAGGTATTCCCTCTCCAAAGGAAGCCTTCTAACTTCGCGGGCCCTCTTCCCTGCCCCTCCCCACACTGGGCTTTCACCGAGGGGACTAAGTGTGTTTAACTTCCTCCATCCAGTACGCAAACAGAGGCCTCCCATAAGGTCCCTGGGGCCAGCTTAGAAACTGCAGGAAAAGGAGTTTGAAAATCTCCTGCAGGCTGTAATTCTGACCTGAGATCCCAGTGACTTGCACAGAAAAGTCAGTTCAGCAGTAGAGGAACTAGAAGAGACTCCCACGTGTCCCTGACTTTTACTCTGTTTGCTTCTATTGTGGCAGAATATCTTGCTAATTTAACTGAATGTCGTTGAAAATAATTTATTGACAATACTTTTGTAACAGTCTCCCTGTACAGCATGATACAAACGAAAAATGGACGTTTCTAAAACAGTTAAAATGTACTCGACACTCCGCCTGTTGTTTTTCACAGGCAGAGGCGACGAGCCGAGAAAGAGCTGCAAGGACAGCGATCAGAGAAACTAGGGACAAAACCAGGTGTGGCTCTCCAGCCGGACGAGGACGCGGAACGAGTTCCACAGCCCGAGGTACGTCACACGCGGTGCTGCCCGCCCTCTGCCCGCGTGCCGGGGCAGCCTTCCGAAGGACCGTCCCTGCAGTGTGCCCAGTCCGGTCCTCTGCTCGAGGGAGACCTCCGCCCTGACTGGCGGGCTCTCTGTGTCCTTCAGTGTAGATAGAGCCCTCCCTGGCCCCGCCCTCTGGGAGCGGCAGGCGCGCAGTCGTGAAGTGGAAGCTGGTTGACGGTAAATCAACCTCTGTGCTGGAGAGCAGCTGCCCAGGTGACTCTCTTGTCCTTGGAATCACTCTGCTTTTTTCTGTGACATCTTAATGCACATTATACGTTGTTTGGGTTTCTCTTATTTCCGTGAGCTTATGTCTTTTGGGTGCCTCTAGGATGTCCCCAGTACAGGTTTATTACGTACCCTATATTTTATTTTTTTATATTTTAGAAGTATATTTACATTTTTAAAGCCAAGTCTATATATGTAACATTTTACTTTGTATTTGTAAATCATCGACATGATACAGAGGATTATTTTGGTAAATAATGTGGTTAATTTGGTATTTTATTTTATTTTTTAAATTTTATTTATTGTATTATTCGTGTTCTCTTACAGCTGTCCCAGTGTTCCCCCTTTGCTGTCCCCTGCCCCACCCCCTGCTCCCACAGTCAGTCCCCACCCTGTTCGGTTGTCCATGTCCATGGGTCATTTATACCTATTCCTTGACTTTCTTTCCCCACTTGCTGTAACCTATATTTTCAATCAGATCTTCTCAAGCATTCCTTCTAAAGTTGGCGACCCTATTTACCTGTTTTTGCAACAACAGATTAAACTGAAACAGCTTTGCGTACATGAATTTTTAAAAGGCCCGTTTTTTTCATGAAGTCCTCAAAAGCATGTCTGCAGGCTCAGGTGCATGCGTGAATGAGTTGGCACGATGGGGGTTCTGTCTGGGCGTTAAGACTGCTCAGCAGCAGAGACTTGGACTTCGGAAGTTAGTTCCTGCATTAAATTGGGAATGCTCTTTTTTTATTGCTTGACTTGTGTGTTTTGTGAGCTCCTTTGTAGTTACTTTGATAGAATAAATAACTTCATCGAGTAAATAAATATTTCTAGAATTAGGGGACTTGAACCTATTCCTAAGGATCAGTAGTTCTCTTAGCTATTATGTATTTTTTTTTTCAAAATAATAAATACCATTGAGTTAATCTAGTTTGATTGCTTGGGGATTCATTTAGGAGCAGCAAGAACAGCGTGGTTCCCGGCCTCTGGACAGCTTCGAAATCCCCCTTGGTATGTATATGCGTGATCTGTGTGATGTCTGCGTTCAGAGTTAACCTCGGCTTTCCGGGGATGTAGAAACACGTAGCTGACCGCGGGACTAAATGTTCGCAACATCACGGACGAGGTGGGGCGTACGTGCTGACCCGCTCTCCTTGACAAGCAGTGGCCCGCAGGCCGGATGCAGACAGTACCTGTTTTCGGAAGCCGCGTTTTTCAGAAACACAGCCGTGCCCTTTAGTTTTACGCCTCGTCTCTGACAGCGCTCGTGCTGCAGCAGGGATCTGTCCTTGCAGAAAGGCGCCACGTGGCTCCCAAAGCCTGAAACCCCTACTGTCTGCCCCTAACGGAGCCAGTAGAGCAATGCGATCAGTTAGGCCCGCACCCTGGCGCAGACACACAGGGCCTGAAAGGGGATTGTGGGAAAACGGGCCTAGACGGGTTCCTCCTAGAAAATACACGCACATTAAAGCGAAGCAGTCGGTTCAGAAAAGGTGACTTGCTTATGGATAGAAAATAGAAAGAAAATAATTTTCTTTCTTTGATTGGTCAGTTTATTTCCTGCCACTGAATGAGTGTCTGTATTCCCCGAGGCTTTCTCCTCGGGAGTTTTCACACACGTACCCACAAACACTCCTGGGCATGTGAGACCGTTGGCTCTCGTGACTTCAGCTCCTAAAGTATTTGGGTGACACGCAGACACACACCTGCCCTCCCTCATCTTTCTGTTCTACTCTCACCTTAAATTCCGCACATCCTGATTTTAAGCTGACGTCTTCCTGTTAGTGATGCCACCTTCTCCTGACTGGTGCAGTCAGCCCTGGTTCATTTGCCACCTCTGTGGCCCCACTTCTTCACTTGGTCCCTGACCAGGCCCCCCCCCTCAGTGCCACTGCCCCGCACCTGGCCTCTGCTCTCAACCACACGACTGTCCCCTGACTGATCTGCCCAGCGCCCCTCCTCAGCTTCCCAATCTGCCCGTGTTCTTCTTTCCCACCCGCTTGTCTTAAAACCCCTTTTTCATTCTTAATGACATTTTCTTTTTGCTTATTAAAGGTAATCCATGTTCACTGGAGAAAATTTAGAAAACACAAATAGGGAATAAAAAGATACTTAAATCTCCCATAGTCTTGCTGTCTAGAAATAGCTAGTGTTATATTCTTTTAGGGGTTATTTTCTGAATACCCCTGTTCACATATGTCTGCAAATACATCGATGTGTGTGTGCATTGATTAGTACACACACCGTGTACTAGCCGATTATGCCACTGGCCTCCTATATATAAAGAATACCTCTTCTACTTGTTTACAAATTATTTTCACGTACTAGTAGTCAGTTCAATTGTAACACAGACCCCACAGATTAAGGGCTCAGTCCTGAAAGATTCCTCATTTCAGATACATTGCTGCCTGGCCAACTGCAAATTTGGGGGTTTCCATGACCCCCTCTTCCAGGCTTGCTAATTTACTAGCACATCCCCAAAGCTCAGGAAGGGGGTTCATTTACGATTGCAGGTTTATTCTAGGGGATGCAACTCGGGCACTTCCAGATGGAAGAGAGGCTTAGAGCAAGGCGTGGGGGGTGGGGGCGGAGAGCTCCCACCCCCTCCCAGCACCGCCACGTGCTCATCAGCCCAGGAGCCCCCCTTAGCCGTGTTGTTGTTGTTTCAGGATGTTTTTTAAGTTTCGTTGTATAGGCATGATTGCTTACAGCCGTGGCCGTTGGTGATTGAACTCCAATGGTGGGGTAGGCCTGGGCTGATTGTTGTAACCCTCTGACCACGTGGTTGGTCCTCTGGCGGGTCCCATCTGGAAGCTCTCTAGGGGCCTGCCGAGGGTCACTGCAGCAGCATATGCTCAGCTGTGATCAGCTGTGTTCACTCATCATGAATGCTGAAAGGCACTCCCATCACTCAGGCCTGTCCAAGGGCTTAGAGACTCTGCTCGGAACCAAGGACAAAGGCCAAGTGCATATTTTTTGTTGGATTACAGCATAACCATAACTGATACTGTGTCTTTCTACTTCATCTCCCTGGGTGATCACCCAGGAAGATGCACATCTAAACCCAAACTCCCGTGGTAGACTTTGGACTTTGATCCTGCCTCCTGCTGAGCTCTCCCACCAGCTCCATCCTTTGTAATGCCTCCCTGCCTCCATTGCTGGGCGCTGTGCCGCAGCTCATCCTCCACGGGCCTCACCGCAGCGGCACCCCCTCAGAGCTACCGTGCCCGGCGGCCAAGGGGTGTCTCTGGGATAGGACACCCCCTGTCACTTCCCCCTAGCAGCCCCCGGGCTGCCCTCAGCCAGAGGAGCGTCTGTGTCCAGGCCGGGCCCGGGGTCCTCCAGGGCTCTGGTTTGGGTCCCACTGAGCTGCCTTTGCGAGTCCACTGAGACGCCACCTCTTCTCAGAAAGTCCCCTTTGACAAGGTCCGGACACCCACACCTCGCCTCCCGTGAGTTAGGACCCCGGGGCCCCCTGGTAAGCACTGGCTCTCATTGCCCCCCGTGTTCCCTGTTCTGTTCGAGAAATGCTGCGGGACGGTGTGAGCACTCCGGCTGGGCTGCACTTCATGGCCTGCGTGACGAAGAAGGCGCCGGAGCGGCAGGACGCGAGCACCAACACGGACCCAGGTAGCAGGCTCTTCCACTGCCGTTTTAAAAAGTCGCGCAACGTGCAATGATGCTGTTTAGACATTTTCTTGACAGCGATTTAAAGGGAACTTTAAATCAAGTGGTATTGCCGACTCATCACAGGGTCTGGCCCCCAACCCTGGTGTGTACTTTACAAATTGTAAAATCGTTTCAAATGGTATTTACGATAACTTACAACGTAACAGGGAAGATTGTTCGAGAATGCCCTGGACCGTGTCCTGAATCAGTAGCAGCGATGCTCTGAATTTGGACTCGTGGTGTCATCAGTTGTCTTCCCTGCAGGGAGACTCAAGTGTGTGATTGAGAGGCCTGGCTCTGCGGCTGGTAAACTGAGGCAGGAAGCAGACTAGAGTGCGCCCCCTGTGGGAAGGGTGTGTAACTGTGCCCCAGAGCAGAGGCACTCGGTGTGGGAGGAGCTGTTTGGCCCGTGGTCTGGCGGGTCTGTTTTCCAGACTTCTGTGTGAGTGAATACGAGTTCTCTCTGCTCTTTGTGGTGCGGTGATTCTTACATACATGTGTGGAACTTGGTGCCTTTTTAAACCTCTGATTTCATATCACTGTAAAGTATCTATTGGTTTTCAAAATAATGTGTGATCATTGTAGAAGGGATAACGTAGGCAGCTACGAAGATGAAATTAACTGTAATCACAGCACTCGGAAGTAGTGTTTTGGTGCTTTTTGTCTTCTTGTGGACGTGTCACCTAGATACGTGTGTCCGTGGCACGGTGAATACCTCACTGTGTGCACGCCCGTCCTCCGGGGGCCACTGCTGTTCTCCGTGAGGGGCTCACCCCTCATGGACTCCGGGGCTTGCTTGTTTCCAGGCGCCTTGGGACACTTTCCACTTGGAGTGTATTCTTAACATGTTATCTCGTTATTTGTTTACTTTGTAGTATTATATTGGCCAAAGCGTTCATTGGGTTTTAAGTAAAAAACAAGACACATTTTTCACTTTTCACCAATAACTTCATTGAACAACATATTCAACGTTTTGTTCCACTACCTTCTGCCGTTTTTCAGGCAACTTCATAATACCATCTTCCCAAAACTTTTTATCTTTTTGAGCAAAGAACTGTTCCAGGTGCCTTTTGCAGTCTTCCAGGGAATTGCCATTTTTTCCATGAAGAGAATTTTGTAAAGACCGAAATAAATGGAAATCTGAAGGTGCCATGTCTGGTGAATATGGCAGATGAGTCAGAACTTCCCAGCCAAGCTGTAGTAGCCTTTGCCTGGTCATCAAAGAAACACATGGTCTTGCGTTATCCTGATGGGAGGTTATGCGTTTTCTGTTGACTAATTCCGGATGCTTTTCGTTGAGCGCTGCTTTCAGTTGGTCTAACTGGGAGCAGTACTTGTGGGAATTAATCGTTTGGTTTTCTGGAAGAAGCTCATGATAGAGGACTCCCTTCCAGTCCCACCATATACACAGCATCACCTTCTTGGATGAAGCCTGGCCTTTGCTGTGGTTGGTGGTGGTTCATTTCGCTTGCCCCATGATCTCTTCTGTTCCACAGTATTGTAAAGTATCCACTTTTCATTGCCTGTCACAACTTGTTTTAAAACTGAAATGTTTTTGTTAATTTCAGTGGAGAATTGCATGTGGAAATATGGTCAAGAAGGTTTTTTCTTCCTTAGCTTATGTGGAACCCAAACATCAAAGTGATTAACGTAACCAGGCTGGTACAAGTGATTTTCAACACTTGATTTGGATATTTCGAGTATGTCAGCTATCTCTTGTGGGGTATAATGTTGATTGCTCTCAATTAACGTCTCCTTTTTGTTTTTGTTTTTTTTAAAGATTTTATTTATTTATTTTTAGACAGAGTGGAAAGGAGGAAGAAAGAGAGGGAGAGAAACATCAATGTGTGGTTGCCTCTCACACACCCCCCACTGGGGACCTGGCCTGCAACCCAGGCATGTGCCCTGACTGGGAATTGAACCGGTGACCCTTGGGTTTGCAGGCAGGCAGTCAATCCACTGAGCCACACCAACCAGGGTGTTTAACTAATTTCTTATTGTTGAATGCATTAGTGGTATCTAGTACTTTCCTCTGATAAATAATGCTTCGGTGAGTTATCTTGTGTAAGAGCCTTTTTCTTTGTCATCACTGTGACTTAACTAACTCTTTCGTTTGAAAGGTCAGAGAAAGGCTGTTTTTTAATTTTTGTTTCTTTCTGAATGAGCTTAAGCATACATAAGATGTTTTGTGATAAAATAATGAGTATGTATTTGAGACATTCTTTTCATTTTATTTTTTTAATTACTGTTTACATTCAATATTTTGTATCAGTTTCAGGTGTACTGTGTAAGTGGTCAGACAGTCACACACTTTACAAAGTGTCCCCCTGATGATTCCAGTGCCCACCTGGCCCCGTGCATAGCTGTTACAGTATTATTGACTCTGTTCTTTTGCTGTACCTTACTTCCCTGTGACTATTTTGTAACTGCCAATTTGTACTTCTTAATCCCTTCACCTTTTTCACCCAGTCCCCCTGCCAGCCTTCTCTCTGGTACCATCGGTTCTCTCTATCTGTGAGTCTTTTCTGTTTTGTTCGTGTTGTTCTTTAGATTCCATGTATAAGTGAAATCATTTGTTGTTTGTCTTTCTGTGACCAACTTATTTCACTTAGCATAATACTTCTAGGTCCATCTGTACTGTTGCAAATGGTAAGATCTCGTTCTTTTTTATGGCCGTGTAGTATCCTATTTTATATACGTACCTTTACTTTTTATCCCCTCATCTATTGATGGGCACTTGGGTGGCTTCCGTAACTTGGCTATTGCGAAGGACGTTGCAGTGAACATGGGGGTGAATATGTTCTTTCAAAGTAGGGTTCTGGGCATCTTTGGCTATATTCTCAGAAGTGGAATTGCTGGGTCATAAGGCAGGTCCACTTTTAATTTTTTTAGGAATCTTCATACTGCCTTCCACAGTGGCTGCTCCGGTCCCACCAATTCCCACCAACAGTGCACTAGGGTTCCCTTTTCTCCACATTTTCGCCAGCACTTGTTTGTGGGTAGCCATTCTGGCAGGTGTGCGGCGACACCTCATTGCCGTCTTAGCTGAGCACCTTCTCACGTGTCTGTCGCTCACCTGTGAGACGTTCTTAACAGGCCTGTGAGAAAGGCCTCGGTTCTCTGCGGCTGGCTCGGCTTCCGAAGCCTGCAGCCTGCTTGCTGGGGTCTGGTGTTCATCCTGGTAATCAGGCCCAGGATACAGATAATAATAGAATCTGAAATTATCCTTAGTTTTTATCATTAATTTTTAAAAATTAAAATTTCAAGGCGTCAATCTAATTTTTACTACCTTTTATACTCAATATCTAAAAATCTGCATTTATATATTTAACTCTTTCTGTGTTTGTGAAATCCTTTTTCTACTTTCTCTTTTCGCCTCAAATTTTCTGATTACAAGATAAAGAAGCTGCTTCTCAAGAAATTGTTTCCGATTGTCGTAAAAATCAACAAGTCATTTCTTCAGTATCAGGTGTGATTTCTTTCATTTTTCCTGAGAAAGCATGCCTAATTAAAGGCTACGTGTGCAGGACGTTAAACCAGGAGTTGCCACGCTCCACGGTCCACGGACATGCAGCTGCCCCATCAGTCGGTTTGATAAAGTGTGATTTAAGTGTTTTCACTTGTCTTTTTCCTACTTTTATGGTTGTCATATGGTTTAAATTCAAGGCCTAGTACCGAGTTTCTGGTGCTCATTGTGACAATGAGTTGTATTTTGCATATGAAATGTGAAAGGAATGTTCTATTAAACACTGGGAAATTAAAAATAAAACGTTGGGAAATGAGATTAGAGTCCAGGACTAAAGGTGCAGCATTCGACTGTCTGCTGGTCTGCTGTGACTGGTCTCTTTATTTTACTTTTTAATAAAAAGCTAATGAGTTTTATAAACTTTAGATGGTAAAATAAACATTTTAAGTGGTAAAATACAGCAGTGGGCTCTGTGAATTTACTAAAAACCACTGAACTGTTTGTTCCCTTTTAAAGAATGTGAATTGTATCTCAATAAAGCTATTAAAATAAAAAAAAACATAAACAATGTTGAAGGTAAAATAGAAATTAGTTACAGGTTAATTTCCTAAAATCTGATTTAATTGAAATTCTCCTAAATAAACAAACGTGACAATATTATCTGAAATGCAAATAGGAAATACAGCGTTTCTCGACATAAATAATTTATTATTCTTGTGAATGACTCGTATGAGAAAAGCAACAGTCAGTGTGCATTCGGCTCAGAGTTACTCCAGCCCTGGCTGACCGAGTGCCAGCCTGCAGACCCGGAGGTCTCCGGTCTGCCCGCTTCCTGCTCAGGGCCAGGGCCCCAGTGAGGGGCGGGGGAGAGGCAGCCCTCACATCATGGTTTGTCTCCCTCTCTTTCTTCTTCCCTCCCCCTCTCTAAAAAGAAACAAAATATATTTTTTAAAGAATTACTCTAGAGTAAATTATACCTGTGAAAATCTACTCAGATGTTCAACAAATACATGCTGTTTGTTGCCAACTTGTTATTGCAAAGTTAATGACTTAGAGTTGTTTACAGATTTTTTTGTATTCCTGATTTTTCTTTTTTAATTTTCAGAATGTGAGCCTGTGACTGTCCCTCCGCCCGTGGCTCTGGATAGATCTCTAAATCTCAGACTTCCCACCGGGACAGCAGAGAGACCTCTGTCACCTTCAACCTCAGACACGGTGCTGGATTTGGTTGGGGTTTTAGTCAGAAGTTTTAATAATACCTTTATGCTGAAATTCATTGTGGTCATCCTCATTATTCAATTGTATGGGTGAAGTGAGACTACAAAATTACCTGTGTAGCTTTTCCGAAAAGGTCGAAAAATTAAGATTTAAATATTATGCCTCAAAATATTGTAAACTCAGATCACAGCACTGCAACCTCCCCTAAAGGAGGCTCATAGGAGCTTTTGCCTTCAGAGCTAAACCTTTTTATGGGCGGTGGGGGCGGGCAGGGTGGCCATACAGAGTGACAAAATATAACCCTTTTTGGTTGCAGGCAGTGGCTCAGGTTGGACAAACATACATAAATGTGATTGACATCGAAGCTGACGACCTCCAGGAGTTGCCTGTCAAAGAGCCTTCAGGCGATGGTGCCATCAAACAGCTCCTGGGAGGCCCGTCTTCTGCCGAGTTACACTGCATGGCCTCCTCAGTTACTAGCACTGTTCCCCTGCGCGATTTTAAGAGCCAAGGTAAAAAATTTTTCCTACTTTTTAAATAAATTTTAAAAACATTTTGGAAAATTCTTTAACATAGCATTGTTAACCCTACTTACATCTCCTGGCTCTCCTGAAAATCCACTGTACTTTTGGACGTTTTTGGTCATATTTAGAATGTCGTCTAGTCTTCCAAAAGCCTCATTTAGAATTTTAGAATCAGTTTTTGTGTGCCTTTCATATTCTTGACAGAGTCTGCCAGTTCAGCTGTGGACTCACTTTCTAAACCTGCGGAAGGGTCTCCATCCTGTCTGGACGGGGGAAGCTGGAGAGCAGGCCGGACAGAAGTGGCGGGGCCTGGTGTGGCCCCACCTACGTCATCACACAGAGAGCGGGAAGGAGATGAAGGCCCTACGGGTACCGCTCGCCTCTCCCCCGGCCCCCGGGCACCGCTGTGCTGGACAGTGAGCTCAGAGCGCGGTGATTGGGACATAAAGGGGCGTGGGGACAGGAGGTGGATGAGACGGAGTCGTGGTCCCGATCTGGGGCCCGCGGATGTTCTGCAAGGACAACACGGGCGCATTTGTGCCCCTGTCTTTTCTCAGTCAGGTTAGCAATAAACACCCTGTGGGGTTCCATGAGTTTCGAGGTGTTAAAAAGCAATTCTTACTTCAAAAGGTAGGAGATTCTGGAATAGCACACAGAAAAACACAGGCACGGTAGCCAACAGTACTTTATTAGTAAAATGTTGAGTTTTATACTCATAAATCAGGTTGTATCATTGTAGCATATTTGGGAGGTTTAATGTTTGCTTGAGATCCCCCGAAGAAGAGTGGTCTAACTTTTACTGTGTGACATTGTTGGTTTTTAAATAGTTTTAGAAAGTCAGAAAGATACTAAAGTTGCTTTTTGATGAAGGATATTTTTGTAGCAGAGGCTAAAAGTAACATTCAAACTGCCTTGTACGTGGAGGTTTGCGGTCACATTAACACTGTTACAAATCCGTACCTCACAGCAGAGACAGGTCTCGGAGGTCAAGAAGCTGAAGTGGTGTTTCTAAGTGTGTCAAATAAAAACTGGTTTGGGAGGGAATGCTAGGCTGACTTAAACTGAGACCTTCCAAGATGTGAGAGCATCCGCATTTACCTCTCCCTTAACTGTAATCCACCCTGACATCACCCTTGTTTATATTTAGATATGCCAAAGCCAGGGGTGCCGTGCAAAGAGCAGAGCTCGCAGCCAGACACTGCAGAAAAGGACGAGCTGCGGGATTACCTCCTGCAGGAGCTGCTGCAGGGCGCCTCCGCCGTTCAGCCTGCGCCCTGCGCTGCAGCCGCCAGCCGCCTGGAGCTGCTCACCTCCCAGCTCCGGAAAATGGACGAGCAGCTGCTGGCCATCGGGAAGATCGCTGCGGACATAGAGCAGGACTTCCCCCAGCGCGGACTGGTGGACCGGCCTTGCGACAAGGTGGGCCGTCTTTATTATGTCAGTTTTTGTTTATTACTGAGTTACTAGCTAGCTAGTGGGATATGAGTTTATAAACACCGATTTTTTTAAAGAATGGGAAATTCAGTTTCTTCAGGCTCGGGTCTCTCAACCTCAGCACTGTTGACGTTTGGGCCAGATCATTCCGTGCTGTGGGAGGCTGGCTGTGTGTCGTGGGGTGCTCACTTGCTCTCCTGGTCTTCACCCACTAGTTATCAGAGTGTACCCCACCCCCACCCCTGCTGTAATAACGAAAAAGGTCTCCAGATGCTGCCAGATATCCTCGGGCAGAGGGTGGGGGTGCGGCTGCAGTGCCTCCAGCTGAGAATTGCTGCCTGAGGCTTTTAAGAAGTGAACTTACACTTCCTACTGAGGAAAGAAAGAGATGAACATGAGTAGGTGTGGGTTGAAACAAACCTGTTTCCTAATGATCATTTTCTACAGGAAGATTTTTATAACTTTGTAAGTATCATTGTCCTTATACTTGGAATTCTTTTAAATATGTTATACAGTGGATTAGTAGTTCTTAGAAGTTTTCTCTATCTTTAAAAAGTACTTATAAAAAAGATTAATGTGTATGTGTATTGGTATATCATGGCAATTAGACAACTAAAAAGGCAGTTTCAAACATTAATTTATTACTTTGTACAAATATCCTCTATTTTTAAGGAAGCAAGATTTATGTAAAATAAAGATTAAAAAACAAATAGTGACAAATAGTTTGAATGTCTTAAAGCCGCATGTTGGGAAATGCAAACTGGTCTTCAAGACAAGAATCCCATCATGGACTTCCCTAACAGATATTCCAGGTGGCTAGCTGTTGACCTTTTAAAGATGTATTTACTAGGTTTATAGTATTTCTTTAATCCAGATACTTAACACATATTAAAAAGTTAAGGTTAAACATGTGAGCAACTGCCCTGGAAAGTCACGTGGGAAAGACTGCGGTAGGCTGTTAGGAAGTGATGGGGGTCGGTCGTCCAAGGTGACTTCTTTGAAGGAAATAGCATTGCCTTAAACGCAAGGTTGGCCTCTTGGTTCCGACCTTATCATGCTGTTAGAAAGTGCGCACAGATGCAAGGGTTGGACTTGCCCTTTGTAGTTAAAAAAACACTGTGTGGCCTGGAGGAGGCAGAGGCGTGCTGTGGACAAGCCCTGAAGGCCTGGGTTCAAGTCCACGTCCTGCCTTAAGAGAGTTGCTGTCTGTCTCTGGGCCTCGTTTCGCAATAAAAGGTTTTGTCCAGGTGGTAGTTGGCCTCGCTCCCCATTCTAAATTCCATGCTGCAGTTTTCCCGAGCCTCTTAAAGGGTTAAAATCAGTCAAACTCTACAAGTAAGTAAATCCCATTTCTTTCATTGGTTTGCGTCTGTGCAAATGTTCATAATCTACATAAAATTGTTTATAATATTTTGACATTACCACACTGTAAAAATTTGTAACAGTTACTTTGTGGTGTGTGTCTGCCTACAGGTTGACTCCGGGGGTCACACTGAATTGTCTTCGGTCCCTGAATCTGAAAGAACACTGGCTTCGAAAACCATTAGCGTTTCCAAAGAAGGTTGGTAGGGGGGTGGGCGTGGGCGAGGTCTGAGGCCCTGGGTTGAAAGAACAAGCGTGTGTGAGCGGAAGCCATCAGCCCGCCCCCGCAGCGTTTAGACCGGGATGATTTTTGTGCTGACGTGGTTGGCTCCCACCCCAGGCCTGGTTTTCCCGAGAAGCCAGTGCTGTCACCTGTTGCGGCTTTTTTGCTGGGTGGGCAGTGTGGGCCGGACCTTCGTTTTCATGCGTGGCCGGTGCTGTCTTGTGCCTCAGCTGAGCTGGAGTGTGAGGTTTTGGTTACATGGCTGGGAAGTGACGACATGTTAAGTTTTTGCATTTCTTATTGAAAGGGTGAAAGTAGGTTAGTTATTTTTGAAAATTTCTATGTGCCTAGAGTTGTTCATATCTACATTTTCTCTCTGATTTGGTCTTGTCAGCAATTTAATGTGCTTTTAAAAAGCAGGCTTTGGTGTTCTATCTATTGTTTCTTAATTTTCTTTTGCATAAATTCCTATTTTGAGTCTTACTATTTTTGTCTGCATTTGGGAACTTTTCGGTGTTCCCCTGACTCCCTTCTCTTTGTGATACATGCGTTTGTGCTGGAACATATTCCTGCGAGGGCCCAGACAAGTGTTCGTGGCACCATCTCTTCATATTGTTCAGACCTGAGTGTGTGTCATTCATATTAAGGGTTTTTCTTAGCTCCTAGCAGGGTTTTTTAGCGTCCAAATTGTATGGGGTTTAGACTATAGTTTTGTGATTTATTTCCACTTTCGTTGTATTATGGTTAGATGAGCATATGCTATCACTTCTTAGATATATTTATAGGTATAAATATACAGCTGACCCTTGAACAGCACAGGTTTGGACTGCATGGGTCCACTTATATGTGGGTTTTTTTTGGTAAATATGGTAGTTTTTGACCCATGTTTGGGAGGACACAGACGCAGAGAGCCGACCGCATGCATGGTCTGTGCCATTTCACATCAGAAACTGGGCGTCTGCAGATTTTGGTGTCTGGGGGGGGTCCTGGAACCAGGACCCCCCACAGATACTGAGGGACATCTAAGTTTTGGGGGAGTCAGAAGTCATACAAGGATTTTTTTACTGTGTGGGTGTTGGCGCTCCTAACCCCTTGTTATTCAAGGGCCAGCTGTGTGTGTGTTGTTTTTGATGCTTTTTGTTTTTAAAAACTTATTACAGGTGTCAAACCTATTTCAGTGGAAGACAGAGTAGTGGAACTAAGCTTCATGGCCCCAGCTCTCTTCCCATGCGCCCGCTCATTCTTCCCATGTTTCCTGGATTTGAAACAAATCCCGGACAACACATTAATTTTTTTTCTTTTATTGATTCCAGAGAGAGGGGAAGGGAGAGGAAAAGAGAGGGAGAGAAACATTGATCCGTTGCCTCTTGAAAGCACCCTGACAGCACAGGGAACCTGCAACCCAGGCCTGTGCCCTGACCGGGCATCGAGCCGCGCCTCCTGGCTTGCGGGACGACGCCTGACCCACAGCCACGCTGGCCAGGCCCGCAGCACGTTGTCTTACCCGAAAATACTTGGCACGTGCCTTCAAAAGATGAGGCTTCTCTTCAACCATAGGCACACGTTTAAAACAATATAGTCTTCACTCCTTACTTAAAAGTCTTACTGTCGTTGCGTATCTAACCACCGTTCACTTGGCACCAGTTGTCTCATTTTAAAAAGTAGTTTTTCTGTTCTAGTTGGAATCCAGGTGTCATCCATTCATGGCAATTGGTTGATGGCTTACAAGTGTCCTTTAACCACGGGCTCCCTCCTCTCTTTTCCCCGTGCAGTTTCCCTGCTGCAGAAACATGGGTGTTTGTTCTGGAGTGTGTTTCCGAGTCTGATTCTGCTAACTGAGTTCATCTGATGTCATTTAATGTGCTCCTCTGTCCTGTGTATTTTCTGTCGGAATGACGTCCCTTCGCTTCGCCCTCGGTGACAGTGTTGTGACTGTGTTCAGCATATAACCAGATTTCACTTTTTAAAATAATTAGACAATTTGTGACTTCCGGCCAAGATGGAGGCGTAGGCGGACACGCTGTGCCTCCTCTAACAACCAAAATTAAGGACAACAAATATTTAGAAACAAGAAAACAACCAGAACTTATAGAAAATTGAACTGTACGGAAGTCCAACAACCATTCATCCAGACCGGTAAGAGGGGCGGAGTCGCGGCAAGAGAAAGTGGAGGTACGGGCCCGGGAACGCAAGCAGGATCTGCAGGCAGTTCCCGGGTGCACAGGCGGCGGCTGGCGGTCCCCGGGCCCACAGGCAGCAGCTGGCGGACCCTGAGCACAGGGGGGCAACTGTGCAGACCCAGTGAGGCCGCGCAAGGTGGCTGGCTGACCAGGTGGTCCCACATTCGCGCACGGACACGGTCCAGGCAGAGGGGAAGTGGCGGAGGGGACTGAATCCAGGAGAGAGCGGAGCAGGCGCCATTCTTCCCTCTCAGACCCCGCCCCCACCTAAAGCGTCACAACCCAGCGACTGGGCTGCCCCGCACTGGGGAGCGTCAGAGGCTCCACTCTTCACTAGGAACAGCACGAGCGCGTGCGCAGATAATCCAGGTGAAGGGGAAGCAGCGGAAAGGGCCGGAGTCCAGGAGAGAGCGGAACAGGCACCATTGTTCCCTCTCAGACCCCGCCCCCATCTATAGCGTCACAATCCGGCGACTGGGCTGCCCCGCCCTGAGGAACACCTAAGGCTCCACCCCTCACTACGTAATAGCTGCGACCAGACTAAAACCAAAACAACAACAACAAAAAACCCACCAAAAATGGCTCAAACCGGAAAACAAATAAAAGCCCCAGAGCCAATTCCTCTAAGCAGTGAAGAGATAGCTAACCTATCAGATGCACAGTTCAAAGCACTGGTCATCAAAATGCTCACAGAATTGGTTGATTTTGCTCACAAACTAGATGAAAAAATGCAGGCTACAATACGTGAGATGAAGGAAGATGCATGGGGCACTGATAGAGATGGAAGGAAAACTGGGACTCAAATCAATGGAGTGGACCAGAAAGAAGAAACTAACAACCAAACAGAAAACGAGGAAGAAACAAGAATTCAGAAAAATGAGGAGAAGCTTAGGAACCTCCGGGACATCGTTAAACATCCCAACATCCGAATTATAGGGGTCCCAGAAGGGGAAGAAGAAGAGCAACAAGTGGAAAACTTATTTGAACAAATAATAAAGGAGAACTTCCCCAATCTGGCAAAGGAAATAGACTACCAGGATGTCCAGGAAGCTCAGAGAGTCCCAAAGAAGTTGGACCCAAGGAGGAACACACCAAGGCACATCGTAATTACATTACCCAAGATTAAAATGAAGGAGAAAATTCTAGAAACAGCAAGGAATAAGGGGACAGTCACCTACGAAGGAGTTCCCATCAGACTGTCAGCTGATTTCTCAAAAGAGACCTTCCAGGCAAGAAGGGGCTGGAAAGAAATATTTGAAATCTTGAAAAGCAGGGACCTACATCCAAAATTACTCTATCCAGCAAAGCTGTCATTTAGAATGGATGGACAGATAAAGCGCTTCTCAGATAAGGTCAAGTTGAAGGAGTTCATCATCACCCAGCTTTTATTATATGAAATGTTAAAGGGACTTATCTAAGAAAAAGAAGATAAAAATATGACAGTGAAAAGACAGCAAACTCACAGCTATTAAGAACCACACCTAAAACAAAAGCAAACTAAGCCAACAGCTAGAACAGGAACAGAACCACAGAAATGGAGATCATATGGAGGGTTAGCAACAGGGGCGGGGGAGGAGGAGAGAGGGGGAAAGGTTAAGAGAATAAGTAGCATAGATGATGGGTAGAAAATAGACAGGGGGAGGGCAAGAATAGTGTGGGAAATGTAGAAGCTAAAGAACTTACAACACATGGACATGAACTAAAGGGGGGAATGTGGGTGGGAGAGGGTGTGCAGGGTGGGGGGGAATGATGGGGGAGAAATGGGACAACTGTAATAGCATAATCAATAAAATATATTTAAAAAAAAAAAAAAAATAAAATAAAATAAAATAATTAGACAATTTGTGTTTTACTCATCAACTATAATCAGTTTCCATTCAAGGGAATCACTGATTTACAAGGTTGGGCAAGAGTGGGTGTGCGGTCCTTCATACGGAACATGATACAACATGATAAGTAAACGAAAGTACAAGAGTAAACTGTGTTTCTTGCACTCACAGCTGTGACCCTGCTTCTGCCCTGCCCTGTGTTGGTGCCGGTTTCTCTCATCCTATTGTGGGCTTCTTAGTCACAGTGCGTTTTTCACTTCTGTCTGTCTTTTTTCCTTTCCATTGGATTTGCTTTTCTGTATCTTCTCTCTTCCCTTCAATTATGCATTATATTTTGAATCTCTTAGTGATTATTCTCGAATTTTCACCGTTCACAGTCACAATTTCAGGCGAATGTGTTTGCCTCCCCAACAGTGTTCGAGCTTCGGACGCCAACCTGCTCCCCCCTTCCCTGCCTGTCCTCTGTGGTTTGGCTCTGCCTAGTTCTTAAACCCCCCATTTTGTCTGCCATGTCTCTTATGTTTAAGCCAATATGTCTGTGAATTCATTGGCACATGTGCCATTTTCTTTGCCCTCAATTGCTTCTTTTAAAAAATTGCAACTTAAGTCATGTAAATATGTAAATAATAAGTCTGTAAAACCAAAACACACGTTTCATGAAAGAACCCTTCCCTGTGTGGCGCTCGGAATGAAGTGCGCTCGGAGTGAAGTGCACTCGGGCACTTCCTGTCCCCGCCGTCGTTGCCCCCAGTTGCTTCTCGTGCCCGTTTCTTTCAGGATTGTTTCCTTCTTTCTTCCATCATTAGTTCTTTCATGTAACGAATCTGTGAGTGGCATATTCGCTGTCTTCAAAAATAGCTTTAATTTTACCGTCATTCACAAGTGATGGCTTATAGCATAGTGTTCTGTGTTAAGGCTTATTTTCCCTCCGCTTTTTGAAGATATTATCCCACTATCTACTGATATTTCTAATTGCTGAGTTTATACTACCTGTCTGCTATCTAATTACTGTTCTTTTATCTCTGATTTTTAAAAGGTTTTTTTTGGGGGGGGCTTATTTTGCATTTTTGATACAGTTTTTCTAGGTGTATATTTCTTTTTATTTATTCCTCTATGGGCGTAGGGATGATTCTTCTGTCTGTAGGTTTCATATTGGGAATTTTTTATCTGTTTTCTTTTGGCGTATTGCTTCCTCCCCATCCTCTCCGTTCTGTTTTCTAAAGCACCTGTGAGAGGGACGTCAGACCTTCGCCCTCCCTTCCCTGTCTCTTCACCACGTCCTCAGTCCCACCTTTTCATCTCTCAGTGATGGACTCGGGCGATTCCCTCAGATCTGCCTTTTAGTCCCCCACCTCTCTTCGGCTGTGTCACCTTTGCTGTAGGATTTGGATTTGTCTAGATGTTCTATTTCTTTTTCAAACCTATCTGTTCTTTGGATATACTGTCCTGTTCTTCTGTTGTGGTTTATATACCTTCTTTTTTTTTTTTTTTTTTTTAAGATTTTATTTGTTTATTTATTTTTAGAGAGAGCAGAAGGGAAAGAGAAAGAGAGGGAGAGAAACATCAGTGTGTGGTTGCCTCTCACATGCCCTCTACTGGGGACCTGGCCTGCAACCCAGGCATGTGCCCTGACTGGGAATCGAACTGGCAACCCTTTGGTTTGCAGGCCCATGTTCAATCCACTGAGCTACACCAGCCAGGGTTATATACACCTTCTTTTACCTGTATAGTGACCAGTAATATTTTATGCCCTTTCAGTTGCTTTATTTCACATGTGCATGTTCTCAGTTAGTGACTCTGCATATTGACTCTTTCATGGTTGTGACTTTCTTTGTGTGACTTGTAATTTTTAATCATATTGGTGGGGAGGTTTGCTGAGTTGTGTATGTTTGTCTTTGGAGTGGTTTTATATTTTCTGTCACTGATGTAGAGAAGTTTAGGACAAATTTTTGTACACAATTTTTGGCTAGGAGTTGCTGTACTACATTGGTAGTATAAATTCAGATCCCATGCCTGCTTGTGGCAAGATGGTTTTTTTTTTTTTTAATGATTTTATTTACTTACTTATTTTTAAAGAGAGGGGAAGGGAGGGGAAAAAAGAGGGAGAGACATATTGATGTGTGGTTGCTTCTCGACATCCCCTGCTGGGGAACTGGCCTGCAACCCAGGCATGTGCCCTGACTGGGAATCGAACCAACCCTTGGGTTCGCAGGACGGCTCTCAATCCACAGAGCCACACCAGCCAGGGCAAGAGGGGTTTTGATTCCTCAGAGATGACTTTATTTTTTCTTCCATCACTGTGCAGGCAGACAGAAAGTGTCTTTGCTGCTTCTCCAGGGCAGGGTTTTTCTTGCCCCACTTAAGGGCAGAGCGGCTCGTCCGCACTCCAGGCCACGTGAAGCACTCGGTCCCCTCCCAGCTCTGCAGAGACCGCATCTCCCGCTCCTTTGGGACCCGCCAGTGTCAGCGTCCGCTTACCACCCAGCTTCGAGTCCCCTCTTCTTTTCTGGCACCAGGGCATTTTTGATGCACAGGGTTTTGTTGTGTAGTAACCATTTTTTAAATTTAGCATTCCTCCTTTTATAACGGCAGGGGCCTGTCCACTTTAGGAAGTCTGCCTGCCATGTTTTCTGAAGTTGATAATAAATGTAATAGTTTTTTTTTTACTATTGAGGACTGTAAAATTTAAACATCAAATTATTTCATTATACAGTAGAAAGCCATCATGGTATGTTGCAAACTTCTGATACACCTGTTGCCATGTGGACACATTACCTGTGTTTTATATCTTTCCATGTGACTTTTCCCCTCTGCTCTTTTCATTGTAATATAGACTCTGGATCAGTGCATTTCCTGACTCATATGAATAAGGAAGGCCAAAGTGACAAAGAACAGACTTTTGAAGATGAATTTTCAGTAACAGAAATTCACTCTCATCCAAAAACCTATGTGTTTCCTCCTGCCGATTCCACTGTCAGCCTCTCCAGTGACCAGAATGCAAGTTTTCCTGGTATGGTTCTCTGCTTCTTTCGTTTCCGCTTCCTTTGCAGGACACAAAGTTGTATCACAGCAATGTACTTTTGCTCCTGAACAGTGTTTATTGGGAATATGGTTATGAAGGATGTGTGAAGCCCTTTTGCCATACTTACAAATTTTGGACGAAGGGAAGTTAAAAAAAATGCACCTTTCCCATGAAGAACTATGATATCTTGTCACCTTCATAAGATGCACTGCGAGCAAGCATTTATTAATGTTAAATATACACCTGGAGTAACTAAAATATATGATCTTTACAAAAATTGAGAACTTCAAACTCTGCCAACTAGGAGAACATGCATATCAATTTGAAAACAAAGTAATGTCCGTCGTTCACGGGGCCTCTGCCGGCTGCCCAGCGGTGTGGGCGTGCCTCGCCCCGCGCAGCCCCACCTTACAGGGAAGGACATTGAGCCTTAGAAAGCCTTCCTGCCGCTTCTCATTCCATTTCACTTGGAGCTGGCAACCAAATGGGCTTCTTTAGTCCAACAAACACATTCTGGAATGTGAATTGATAGATCATAGAAATGCAACGGTTGAACCATTGACAGTGGATTTGAAATGTTTTTTAATTCATTGATTTTTTAGAGAAAGAGAGAAACATTGATTTGTTCCACTTATTTATGCATTCATTGGGTGATTCTTGTATGTGACCTGACTGGGGATCGAACCACAACCTTGGCTTATTGGGACGACGCTCTAACCAACTGAGTGACCCAGCCAGGGCTTGGAATGTTTTTTTTGCCCTAGATATTGATGGCCAATGATGATGTCTTTACCGAGTGCTACAGTATGCTTTATTACCATTGTTAAAATAATATAAGCACTTAAAATGGTATTTTTTTATAATTATAATTATCTAGCATGGTTCTTTTTTTTTTAAGATTTTATTTATTTATTTTTAGAGAGGGTGAAGGGAGGGAGAAAGAGAGAGAGAAATATCAATGTGTGGTTGCCTCTCACATGCACCCACTAGGGGCCTGGCCTGCAACCCAGGCATGTGCCCTGACAGGGAATCAAACCAGCGACTCTTTGGTTCACAGCCCACACTCAATCTACTGAGCTGCACCAGCCAGGGCTAAAAATGGTATTTTTAAATGGCATTCCTGTCATTTATCTTTTAAAATTTTTTATTTATTTTTAGAAAGAGGGGAAGGAGGGGGAGAAAGAGGAGGAGAGAAACATCATTGTGTGAGAGAAATATCAGTTGATTGCTTCTCGTATGTCCCCAACTGGGGACCTGGCCTGTGACCCACGCATGTGCCCTGACTGGGAATCAAACCAGTGGCTTCAGTTTGTGGGCCTGCACTCAATCCACTGAGCTACACCAGCCGGGGTGCATTGCTCTCATTAAAATAAAAGAAAGGCTATAAAGACGCCGTCATTAAATCATGTAATTTTTTTTCTCTTAGTAAAGACTTCTTGGGTTTAACTCAGATATTTTCCCAAATGTATTACTTTTAGACCATCAGAGGGTGTTTTTTTGTATGTGGTTGTTTTAATAAATTGCACTCCAGTATTCTAAACTATTCTAAGCACAGAAAGATTGTATTCCTAAATGATATCATTCTGAGTAATGTGGTTACAAAAATAATAATCTTAAAATGTGGACAATATTTACTACCAAGTAGCATATTCAAGAGGAGGATAAATATAGTATACATATATACCTTTAAAGCAATCTGAAAGTTTAAAAATATTTTAATTTCTGGTTATATAATTTCTAAGTCAGGTTAATACTTGAAAGAAATATAACTGACGTGAAATTTTTATTAATCATGTTTCTTTTTTTAAGGTGTGAATAACAGTGATGAGTTATTTGACAGGTAAATATCTTAAGAATTAATTGGGTATGAATTGGGAATTAAAGTTGGGTATAAATTCTGTATTCTGGAAATCTGTTTGTTCAGATGTATGTGGACTTCTACATGACACTTTTTGTGGATTAAAGGAATATAGGTAATTCCCATTGCGAACGGGGTGTTTGAAGAAAACGCAGGCGTGTTTAGCACAGGCAGTAAGAATCCCGCAGACTTCCCCTGCTGCCTGTGCGTGAAGTTCCCACAGGCAGGGCCAGGGGAAGTTGTCTCCTGGGCTTCGCGTTGCTTTTTTAAGAGCACACACAAAATCATCAGTTACTGATGACCAGGCTTTTCCAGCGAGGATTACTGGGAGTAAAGAGTCGAAGGGACAGGAGCTGTCTGTGTATCATCCGTGCGCTCATGTCACGTGTTCATGCGTGCTCGCTGCGGTAAGTCGCACCCCTGACTTCCGTTTCTCTGATTGCTTTTGCGATCGAAGCGCCTCGGCAGACCCGCTGCAGGCGTCCGGGCTGGCGGACATCGCGGACATCATCGAGGACCTTCTCACCACGGGTGGCGTCTCCAGGGAGGAGCTGGGCCTGACGGAACAGCAGGCGAGGAGCATCTCCAGGTGATCATGAGTAATTCGTTCTTAACCCAGTTAAAGTGTTTACGGTTCAAGAGCATTCAAAATTGGCTGCATTTTAATGTGATTTTTTATGAAACAAATTCAAAGCTTAGAATAGATTTTTTCCTCCCTAAACACATTTTGTGAAGAGTATGTAACATTCTCCGCTCCCTCCCGACCAGGACGCAGACCTGTTGGCCCTTACCCGGCACAGGTGTATCGTGTGAGTTTCCCGTGCCATCCCTCTAAGCACAACGCAGATTTAACCCTGTTTCTTCTTAGAAGTAGTTGACGATTCGGTTCACAGCAGTTTATTCCAAATATTAATCCTTGGACTACATTTTAAATAGTCTTGCCTTGGAGCATTAGGTTAAAGTGTTTTTCCTGGGAACCTTTTCCGGGCCCAGCACTGGCTCCCGATAGAGTGAAGGCTGGAGCTCCGTGCAGTACGTACACCCCGGGCCTGCCCCGGTGTGACAGTCCACACCGTGAGCGGTGGCCGTCATCCTGCATCTCCTGGGCAGCTCCTCTCACTGCCTCGGTGGACATGCAGTTGTTATCGAACCGACAGGGCTATCACTGGAGATAGTGTACAAAGTCCCTGCCGATTTCTACTTATTACTGGAATTATCTGCCATATTATGACCTCATATCAAGACCCTGTAAACTGCTTTACGGCCAAGATGGAGGTGTAGGCGGACACACTGTGCCTCTTCTCACAACCAAAATTAAGGAAAACAAAGAGTTAGAAACAAGAAAACATCCTGATAGAAAACTGAACTGTACGGAAGTCCAACAACCATTCATCCAGACCGGTAAGAGGGGCGGAGTCGAGGCAGGAAAAAGTGGAGGTGCGGACCTGGGCATGCAGGCAGCAGCAGCTGGCAGATCCCAGGTGTGCAGGTGGCAGCTAGCAGACCTCAGGCATGGGGCAGGAACTGTGCAGACCCAGTGAGGCCGCACAAGGCGGCTGGCTGACCAGGTGGTCCCACATTTGCGTGCAGATAATCCAGGTAAAGGAGAAGTGGCGAAAGGGACTGGAATCCAAGAGAGAGTGGAGCAAGCGCCAGTGTTCCCTCTCGGACCCCACTCTCACATACAATGTCACTACCCAGCAACTGGGCTGCCCCGCCCTGGGGAACACCTAAGGCTCCACCTCTCACCATGTAATAGCTGCAACCAGACCAAAAAGAAGAAAACAAAAACAAAAACAAAAAAATGGCTCAAACCGGAGAAGAAATCAAAGCCTCAGAGCCAATTCCTCTAAGCCGTGAAGAGATAGCCAACCTATCAGATGCACAGTTCAAAGCACTGGTCATCAAAATGCTCACAGAATTGGTTGATTTTGCTCACAAATTAGATGAAAAAATGCAGGCTACAATACGTGAAATGAAGGAAGATGCATGGGGAATCAATGGAGTGGACCAGAAGGAAGAAAGAAACAACCAAACAGAAAACAAGGAAGAAACAAGAATTCAAAAAAATGAGAAGAGGCTTAGGAACCTCCGGGACATCGTTAAATGTCCCAACATCTGAATTATAGGGATACCAGAAAGGGAAGAAGAAGAGCAACAAGTGGAAACCTTATTTGAACAAATAATAAAGGAGAACTTCCCCAATCTGGCAAAGGAAATAGACTTCCAGGAAGTCCAAGAAGCTCAGAGAGTCCCAAAGAAGTTGGACCCAAGGGGGAACACCCCAAGGCACATCGTAATTACATTAGCCAAGATTAAAATGAAGGAGAAAATTCTAGAAGCAGCAAGAGATAAGGGGATAATCACCTACAAAGGAGTTCCCATCAGACTGTCAGCTGATTTCTCAAAAGAGACCTTCCAGGCAAGAAGGGGCTGGAAAGAAGTATTCCAAGTCATGAAAGGCAAGGACCTACATGCAAGATTGCTCTGTCCAGCAAAGCTGTCATTTAGAATGGAAAGGCAGATAAAGTGCTTCTCAGATAAGGTCAAGTTCAAGGAGTTCATCCTCACCAAGCCCTCATTATATGAAATGTTAAAAGGACTTATCTAAGAAAAAGAAAATATGACAGTAAAAAGACAGCAAACTCACAGATATTAACAACCACACCTAAAACAAAAGCAAACTAAGCAAACAGCTAGAACAGGAACAGAACCACAGAAATGGAGATCACATGGAGGGTGAGCAACAGGGGCATGGGAGGAGGAGAGGGGGGAAAAGGTACAGAGAATAAGTAGCATAGATGGTAAGTAGAAAATAGTCAGGGGAGGGCAAGGATAGTGTGGGAAATGTAGAAGCTAAAGAATTTATGACACATGGACATGAACTAAAGGCGGGGAATGTGGGTGGGAGAGGGTGTGCAGAGTGGAGAGGAATGATGGGGGAGAAATGGGACAACTGTAATAGCATAATCAATAAAATATATTTTAAGAAAAAGAAAAAGACCCTGTAAACCGTAACTACCTTTTAGATACCTTTGTCACATGTAGAGGAATTTTTGTTCTGTTTTTAAGTTAACAATCAAGCAATTAATATGCCATCGATAATGCATTAAATGTAAAAAATTGGAGTGAAAATAAAATATGGTTTCTACTCTTGAATGGAGATAGAGCTATAAAAAGATTGACATAAAACCAAATTGTATCAGTGTGCTGCGGGAGCGCGGGGAAGTGAGTCGAACAAAGAAGATAGCTTAACCAGTTATGGTATTTGAGCTTTATTGCAAAGGATCAGTAGACTTTCATGTGGCGTATAGCTGGAAAAAAGGGTATTCTCGGCAGCCAGCGTATAGCACGCAAAGGTGTGATGTCAGTGGCGGGGGTAGTTAGGTGTGACCGGAGTCCACAAGCTGGAAGGAGGGAGGGCCCGGCTGGGTGTGCTGAAGGCCACTGGGACCAGAGGCCCTCGGAGTCACTGCCACTGCAGGCGGCAGAGGGGGCAGCAAAGGGCTTTAAACCAGAAACGGGAGCCAATTAGAATTTCAGTCTAGTAGTCTGGACGTGAGCTGGCCGGGAAGAGACAGCGCAGAGTAGGCAGCGGCATGAGGACTGACTGGGGGCCGTGAGAATGGTTCTCTACTTGGATGACTGAGCCGATGGCACTTTCTTAGCCAGACAGAGATGAATGTCATTTTAGAAATAAGGTGCCCGGAGAACATCCAGCTGGTGATGTTCATTGGAACTTAGTTTTAGGTCCTCCCAGAAGCGGATGCCAAAGTGAGCTTTACAGGATGAGTAAGCGATTTATTTGGCAAGACGCCTGTGAGGGGGAACAGGGGAGGAGCTCCAGGAGGTGGAGGGAGCTGCTGGACTTGAGTGCAGGTGTGGCTCTGACCTGTGTAAAGTGTCCCCAGGACCAGCCCAGGCTCAGTGATTCGCTGGGACACACAGACCTCCACTGGTCGCATGCACAGCCAGGACTTACTGCGGCACTAGGGACAAAGCAAGACCAGCGGAGGGAACAGGTGCATGGAGTGAATGCCAGGGGAGACCAGGCGCATGCTTCCGAGCATCCTTGCAGGGGAGCCACACAGGACACACTCAGTTCCTCCTGCCACGGGCTGTGCCAGCACGCGTGCAGTGAGGGGTGCCGGGGAGGCTCGTGCAGACTCAGCGCCCAGAGTGCTTACCAGGCTGGTTGGTAGGCGCGCTCTGCCTGGGACACCCCGAGTCTGGACTCCCAGGCTGAGAGAGGTGTTCAGCGCAAAGCACATTGTCTGTCTCCATGACCCGCTTACACTGGGGACGGTGCCCTCTTCGCACGCTGGGCGGTGAGTCTGCCCCAGATCCCCATTTTACGCCTCCTGTTTTCTCGGTCCACTCTCAGTACTACTGGCTAGTTCTTGTCCTCCGAGAGGCAGAAGCCAAGATGGGACTGATGGGCCCGAGCTTTACTGGGAAACATCCATGCGAAGGGGGGAAACGAAGCTGGGAGAGGCGTCGGACCACTGCAGGTCTGCGCCTCCCTGAGAAGGAGAGAGGCAAGGGCGGGGGTGGAGTCGGGAAAGCTGGAGTCTGGTGTAGTTCCAAGAGTTTCCTCTGGGTCAGCGATGAAACAGCGAGCCAGAGCGGCCCATCAGAGGCATCCTGTGTTTCTCAGGAACAGGCCAGCCCCAGCGTCCTTGCAGGCTCGGCCATTGGCTTGGGGTGGCCCCTAGCAGGAGGCACAGGCAGGAACGAGAGGCTGGATCCAGAGGGCAGCGGGCTCAACGTTATCTCTGTATTCTGAGTTTCGGCAGTGATTGAGAGAGTCGGAAATGGATTCTAGAAGAAGTCCAAGCAGAACCTTTGCAGACATTACTGTGGAGGGGTGAGCGCAGAAGAAAGGGGCCAGCGTACGATGCTGCAGAGAGTTCTGAGAGTTAGAAAGAGACCCAGGTAAGAGAGAGAGCTTGAAGCAGAAAGGAAAGGCCAGATTACAGATGCTACAGAGTCCAGCAGGTTGAAGCGCACAGAGGCCGAGGGCAACCTTGCTGAGATCGCGGGTTGGGGCGGGTTGACTAGAGGTGCCGAGTGTGTACTGCTGTTTGAGATACACCATCTTTCCCAATAAGCAGTGTTCACAGTCAGGTGACGCCCTGCCTGTGAAATTTTTCAGAATTCACCGTTCTCCAGACAGACGTCCTCGAAGAACTGAGAAGGAGAGAAGAGAGATTCAAGTCTGGATGAGAAGAAAACGGAAGGAAAGAATGGCCGAGTACTTGCGTCAGCTGGCAGAAAAGAGGGGCCAAGAGCACGACCCTTTCTGCCCCAGGAGCAACCCAGTGAGTCTGCAGAATTGGGGACATTGCAGGGTGGGGACATTGCAGCCGGTGCAGGGGAAGGATTACCGTGCTGTGGATACATTCTTTATTTGCCAGATAGTTCGCTTAAGTTGGGCAAAGGTAAGAAATTACAACAAAATATAGCAGGGTATCATACAAACCGTGTCCTATTGAACTGTCCTGAGTATTTTCTCTTCCCCTTACGGGTCCAGCATTTAAAACAAATGAAGAGGCTGAGTGAGCATGTGACTATCACAGTTGTTTCCGTAGTGTTCACAGAGGGTCAGTAGCGGCCGGACACCTGACTGTGTGTGGTGAAGGCATTTGCAAAGTCAACTTTCTACCCATACGTCAGTCACAAGAAACCGGAAAAGCGCCGCCCAGTCGCGCACCCGCAGAACAGCGGCCCTGCGTGTGTTTCCACGGCCCTTTAGGCAGTCAGCGTCTGTTTCTGAGCTCGACTATGGGCAGTACCAGGGCTACGTCCGAAGGTGAAACAAGGCAACATCCCTTTAATAATCACGTTACTATGAAATTCCGGTTTAGATTGCACTTTAAAAAAAAGATTTTATTTACTTATTTATTTTAGAGAGGGGAAGGAATAGAGAAAGAGAGGGAGGGGAAACATCAATCAGCTGCCTCTCTCCTGCCCCCAGCTGGGGACCTGGCCCACAACCCTAGCCCCGACTGGGACTCGAACCAGCGACCTTTCACTTTGCAGAATGACACTCGACCAACCAAGCCACACCAGTCGGGCTAGATCACACTTTGATGACATCCGGTCTTTGACTTTCTAATCTGAAATAAAATAAATAAAATCTTCATTGTTTTCAGCACCGTTAGAGGAGCACATTCTGTAAGTGAATTCTCCAGATAAGACTGTCACATTCCAGTAGCACGCGGTGCAAAAGCTGGTGAACTGCTGTTTAAAGTGTGTGGTGTTCCTAGCTGTGTCTGGAGAGAGCACGCCGACGTCAATTGCACACTCCGTTGGTAGCTGTAGGGACAGCGTGGTGACCTCAGGGCCCCCACGGTCCAGGACAAGAATCGTAAGGTTCATGTATGCGCATTCATCCCCAACCACACGGGGGCCTGACGCCACCGGCCCTGTCCGCCGAGCGAGCGCCCGAGCTGGCTCGGTTGTGTCCAGACTCAGAGTAAACTAATCTGAGGGCGGCGGGCTGTTGGGTTTATAGACTTTGTGACATGGCCTTCAGGATCGCAGGTGGTTTTCTCTGGTTTTAGCTTTTACTTGGCTAAAAGTATGGGATTAGTGAGGGGTTTGTGTAATTAAAAATTTTATTTGAATTTCTTTCCAAAATCAGTAAGACCTTTAATTTGTTACTTGACTATTTCTATATAGAATCTTGATAAAGAGAACTCACTTCCGTGTGCACCTTTTAATCTACACAATTTGGGTGAAAAGACTTAACCTCGTTGGTGACTCAAAAGTAGCTCAGTGTTCTGGAGTAAGATGTATCTGTACAGCTACTGTTTGCTGGTTTGCCTCATGGTGCATAAGTTTTGAAGAGTTTACAAGTCACAGCAAACTCACTGTAGCAAGTTTCTGGTGAATATTTTAAAACATCAAAAGGGTGGTTTTAAACGTTGGGTGCATTTCTGCTGTATCAGCCAAGTTCTTGGTGAAATTAACCACAAGACTCAATAGGAAATATAGGTGTCTCCGTCCTTAAAATGTTCTTCCTGTCACTTTTATTTTTTTATAAATTTTGAAATATATTTTATTGATTATGCTATTACAGTTGTCCCATTTCTCCCCCATCATTCTCCTCCACCCTGCACACCCTCTCCCACCCATATTCCTCCCCTTTAGTTCATGTCCATGTGTCCTAAGTTCTTTAGCTTCTACTTTTCCCATACTATTCTCGCTCTCCCCGTCTATTTTCTACCCACCGTCTGTGCTACTTATTCTCTGTACCTTTCCCCCCGCTCTCCTACTCCCACTCCCCTGTTGCTAACCCTCCATGTGATCTCCATTTCTGTGGTTCTGTTCCTGTTCTAGCTGTTTGCTTAGTTTGCTTTTGTTTTAGGTGTGGTTGTTAATATCTGTGAGTTTGCTGTCTTTTTACTGTCATATTTTCTATTTTCTTTTTCTTAGATAAGTCCTTTTAACATTTCATATAATGAGGGCTTGGTGAGGATGAACTCCTTTAACTTGACCTTATCTGAGAAGCACTTTATCTGCCCTTCCATTCTAAATGAAAGCTTTGCTGGACAGAGCAATCTTGCATGGAGGTCCTTGCCTTTCATGACTTGGAATACTTCTTTCCAGCCCCTTCTTGCCTGTAAGGTCTCTTTTGAGAAATCAGCTGACAGTCTGATGGGAACTCCTTTGTAGGCAACTGTCTCCTTAGCTCTTGCTGCTTCTAGAATTCTCTCCATTGTAATCTTGGCTAATGTAATGATGATGTGCCTTGGTGTGTTCCTCCTTGGGTCTAACTTCTTTGAGACTCCCTGAGCTTCCTGGACTTCCTGGAAGTCTATTTCCTTTGCCAGATTGGGGAAGTTCTCCTTAATTATTTGTTCCAATAAGTTTTCCACTTGTTGCTCTTTCTCTTCCCCTTCTGATACCCCTATAATTCGGATGTTGGGACATTTAACGATGTCCCGGAGGTTCCTAAGCCTCTCCTCATTTTTTTGAATTCTTGTTTCTTCCTTGATTTCTATTTGGTTGTTTCTTTTTTCTTTTTTTTTTCTTTTCCAATTTTTTTTTGTTTGTTTTGAAGATTTTATTTGTTTGTTTTTAGACAGAGGGGAAGGGAGAAAGAAAGAGCGAGAAACATCAGTGCATGGTTGCCTCTCATGTGGCCCCCACTGGGGACCTGGCCATGTGCCCTGACTGGGAATCAAACTGGCGACCCTTTGGTTCACTGCCTGTGCTCAGTCCACTGAGCTATACCAGCCAGGGCTGATTGTTTCTTTCTTCCTTCTGGTCCACTCCATTGATTTGAGTCCCAGTTTTCTTCTCATCACTATTGGTTCCCTGTGCATTTTCCTTCATTTCACTTAGCGTAGCCTTCATTTTTTTTCATCTAATTTGTGAGAAAAATCAACCAATTCTGTGAGCATCCTGATCACCAGTGCTTTGAACTGTGCATCTGATAGGTTGGCTGTCTCTTTGTTGCTTAGATGTATTTGCTCTGGGGCTTTGATCTGTTCTTCCATTTGGGCTTTTTTTTTTTTTTTTTTTTGTCTTGTTGAGCCTGTTAAGTATGAGTGGCGGAGCCTTAGGTGTTGACTAGGTCAGGTCAACCCAGTGGCTGGGTTGTGATGCTGTATGTGGGAGAGGGGTCAGAGAGGGAACAATGGTGCTTGCTCCACTCTCACCCAGATTCTAGTCCCTTCCGCTGCTTCCCCTTTGCCTGGATTATCTGCGCGCGAATATAGGACCCCCTGGTTAGCTAGCCACCTTGTGTGGCCTCACTGGGTCTGCCTGTTGCCACCCCGTGCCCACAGTCTGCTAGCCGCCACCTGTGAACCTGGGATCTGCCAGCCACTGCTGCCTGCACCCCCAGGTCCACCAACCTTCACTTTTTCCCTCTGCGACACCACCTCTCTTACTGGTCTGGATGAATGGTTGTTGGAATTCCATACAGTTCAGTTTTCTATAAGTTCTGATTGTTTTCTTGTTTCTAAATCTTTGTTTTCCTTAATTTTCATTGTGCAAGGAGGCACAGCATGTCCACCTACGCCTCCGTCTTGGCCGGAAGTTACTGTCCCTTTTAAATGCAGCTGGGTAGGTTCTTTCCTTTTCAGAAAATACATGAATTTAGCTACTAAAATAGATTTAGCATTCCATTTATTATACTGGATTTTATTTAATTACATGATGCTTTAATATTTTCATGTTTTGTGCTGGAGTCAGAAGCTTCATCAAATATGATGGTATCTTGCACTATTTCCTAAATAACAAAATTATATTTTAACCTGTTAAAATCGGTTAGTGGAAAAAAAAAATCGGTTAGTGGAATTTTTACCTTTTCCATGGATTTTAATGGTTCAATTTTCTGCACTGTACAATGAGAACTAACTGGGTATTTCCTGTGCAGTTTTACCTGACTTCAAGGGAAATCAGGCTGAGACAAAAGATGAAGCACGAGAAGGACAGGTGAGTCCGGCAGCTGCACCCTGACATTCCCTCCAGCCTGCTCACCTGGGGCGCAGATACGGCCTTGGCGATTATGGTTTCCACAGTAGCCCCTTTCTTCTCAGTTATGGGAGGTAACTTTAGACTCCATCAGCCTCCTTAGGAATTTGCTTTCAAATATCATTCACTCCATTCAATTTCATGACTTTCATTTCTGCTACTACCCTACCCCGTCCAGTCCAGATAGGTGTACGCATTTTGAAATTACCTCAAAGGCTGTAACTGCAGGTACCATTAATCATAGAACTTCCTAATGGTTTTCAGACAGATGAAATGTAATACTTCATTTGAAAAGCACCGTAAAATAAATGCAAGGTGGTCTTCAAATACTATGTTCCTCCTAGAAATAAGTGTTGCTGAATTCTTTCTCTAAAGACTGCTGCTCTCTGACCACTACAGTCGTCGGATCTCACAAGCATACAGTCTGATGAATGAACTGCTGTCTGAATCAGCACGACTACCCGCTACTGCACAGAAGCCACGGCCTACGCCAGCCAGAGCCGCCCGGATCTCCAGACTGCAGTGCTCCCTTTCTCCGAGAAGGTAGGTGAAGGGCTGGCCTGTCACCTGGCAAGACGCTGTCAGGCAGGATGAGAAAGTCGCGCTCTGGTGACCCACATTCACCATGTCTGCACCTCCCCTGGTCAGAATCATGATGATAAAGTGAAGGGGAAAATGGCCTCTACCTGTTTATGGCCTCTTTATAAGTTTATGGAATTACCAAGGAAAGGGACAATAGTGTTGATCTCTAATTAGAGAGATAACAAAGCGCTTCAGCTCAGCCAATGCAGTTTTGATGCCCGTTCAACCTTTGTTTTTTCCTGTAGTTTTTCTTACTGTTTCCTCTTGTAATTTGCTCCAAACTGCTCTCCACCTGGTTCTACTCTTGCGGAAATAGTCCCACCAGCTACCACTTCTCCTCTGCCGCCTCTTCCTCCCTGCCCAGGGGCTGCCGACTCAACTCTAGATATGGTTACCCAGTTCTTCTTCAATAAATGGCCTGCAGTAGGTTTGGATGTGTGTTCATTCGGCAGGAATGAAACAGAGAATGCTAAAGAAAAGTACCCAAGTGTAAAGTTGCTTACCAGCACAAAATTGTATTTGTTGGTGATTTATAAGGTGAGCGGTAATTGGCAGTACAGTGTTGTTAAAAATTACTACCTTTGACAAAATAAATGGCTGCGATTATAATCACATAATTTAAGAGCCTCGAGGCAGTGGGGGGCCTTGTGAGAGACAACCACACATTGAAGTTTCTCGCCCTCTCTTTCTCCCTCCCTTCCACTCTCTCTAAATGAATAAATAAAATCTTAAGAAAAAAAGAAAAAAGAGCCTCGAGGAATGCCACCCAGCACGAAGCGAGATGCGGTCAGATCCCTGGCGTGTGTGTAGTGTTGGGTGTCCTCGGAAGACCAGACGCCCCCTGAATATTTTCCAGAATAAAGCAGGGTCTTAAATACATAAATAACTGCCAAAGACATAGAGAATTTGAAATGGATAGAGAGAACAAAAATGGTTTCTTTGAAAAAAACAAATGAAGTTTGGGATATGAGGAATAATTTATTGAGAGTTATTATACACTAAATATATCACTGAGGTGCAGAATAAGTGACTGTATTCATCTAGGGTAGAATCGGAGCTTTTTGAAATATTGTAGATTTATCACCGATGTGAGATTCTAGGAATATATAATCATCATAATTTCTACCTTAGAGAGACTCCACATGGTCACAGTTTTCCAGTAAATCGACCTGAGAAAGTCAGACGTACGCGCAGGCCCAGCGCTAGCCCCCCAGGGAGGCGGCCGGAGCAACCTCGAGGCTCACCTTGGCCCTGCGGTAAGACTGAAGGCTTTTTCATCTTGTCTAATTTGGACCTCTTCCTTCTTGTCTATAAAGTTGTACTTCCATTAATAAAAAACTGTAAATCTTAGTGAAAAGCAACACTTACTTCAGTAGAATTCAAGAGATTCACAAAGATTTAGCTGTACTGGTATTTCATTCTATTGCTCAGAAAGAAGAACCTACAAATCTTTTCAAACAAATGGTCTTTTTGTAATAAAATTTGCATGGTCAGTAGATAAGATATGCCTTATTGAGATCTGTTTCTTTTGTGTGTTTGGCTACAGAACTTGGTTTTCGCAAGCCAGGTTCTGCAGGGATGCAAAGCACAGCAAGGGTACACGGTCAGGAATGTTGTAACAGCTGTGTGTGGTGTCGGGCGCGTGCTGGCCTTCTTGGGGGGATCGCTTTGTAAATTATAGAAATGTCTGACACTGTCTGTATACCGGAACTCAAAATAATGTTGAATGTCAACTATAACTGACAAAAAAATGTTCCGGTAGATTTCAGGCTCAATATGTCACAGAAGAGGAATACTAAGAGGCCCAGATTGAAATAATACCATGTTTTTACCCTTTGAAGATCCTTTTCCACATTTAAAGATAGATGTTATTTATTGGTAGCCTTCCTTTGAATTTTGCCAGAGTGGGGTTTTGATCACTAAAGTAAAACATACTTATTTGTGAAACGGTTACACAGTAAAGTGTAAAATCATGGCTAACATGGAGTGTAAATGTGCAGCTAAAAATGTATAAAAACAACTATAACTAACATAACGAACATGCCAGGGAAGCTCTTAATGACAGCCTCGTTAGGCAGGTACTAGTGCATTCCCATTTTAAAGAGGAGAAAATCAGGGCAGAGAAAGTGGAAATAAAACCGCTAACGATCAGACAGGTAGGAAGAGGCAGAACCGAGGTTCCCCCCGGTCTGGGCCTAGAGCCCGCGCAACCGGGACCGACAACCCCGGAGGCCGCGCCAGGTCGGGGAGCTGCCGTTTCCCAAGACCCCCGGCCTCCCGACCAAACGTCACGGTTTGGCTCCTCCAGGTGCTGATCCACAAATTACAGTAAGAAAATACTGTTCTTTTTAAACTAAAATTTTAAAATAGTAACCATGTTTTTTCTCTTATAAAATTTTATTTTATACCTGATACCTATTTCAGAATTCCCAAATATTAGAGATTGGCCAGGATTCCTTACTACCAGATGGGAAGGTCTTAGGCTACGTGGCACTATGTCTTTCTCCCACCCCATCCCACGTCAGACCTGTGTTGTCACCGCGTACTTTCCTGGGTTGAGGCCTCGACCCTCCTCTGGTGCCCTCCCTGGCTGGGCCTTGCTTGCTGGTGTTTCTGCTGCTTCTGGTCCCAGAAACTCTCAGCGACCCCACCCGAGCAGGCGGGTCCTCGCCCTGCCCCTGTCCTGGCAGGCGGCCACCCGCCCGCCCGCCCAGCCCCTGCCCCCATGCCGGTCCACCCCGGGCTGCCTGTGCCCTGGGCTCCCTCCCGCTCCGGCCTTGAAACCCTCCCCGCACCTTCAGTGCTGCACCTCTCTGTCTTGGAAGACATTCCCCACCTTACTTCTTCGGCTCTTCCAACCTCGGAGCAACGATCTGAACTCCCACGCTTTCATTTTCAAACCGGGGCTGATGCGGCACTCACGTGGTGGCCGCGAACAGTGAGAGACACATGGCAGGCGTGGGACCCGGAGTCGCAGGCCTCGCCTGGGAGTCGCTGTGAGCTCGGGTCCCAGGCCTCTCCTCTCATCCCGTGCTCCCCGGGGACTTGAGAGCACACTGGGTGTGGCCGCCACCATTCCCCGGCTGCCTTCGGTGGCCCTTGGTCCCCGGAGTTGTGGGGATGTCCCTGGGCAGCGACACACATAACCTGGGCCCACACGCGGGCAAGTCCAGTCCCTCCACAGATGGGAAGGAAGGATTCGTCGAGATTTTAAAGTTCACTGCAGTTCATCTGTAAGAAGAATAGCTTTTCTGAAGATACCCATGCGTTTGACAATACGCTGCCTCTATCTCCTAAAACAGGATGCTGTTTTCTCGTTGGTTTCTTCAGTCCTGTTTGCAAACTGCTATACTTTGGGGTCCTTTGTTTTGTGCCTAGTTATGTCCAAAACAACACAAGGGCTATATTGATAAATAACTGAAAGGCGTCACCAACAGGGAAAAAGGCCTTGCCTTGGAATCCTGGAAGACTCTGTTCCAGCTCAGTTGCTTATTTTGTGTCCTCAGGTGTATTTAGTCATTTTTTAAGAGATTTTATTTCTTTTCAGAGGAGAAGGGAAGGAGAGAGTGAGGGGGAGAAACAGCAATGTGTGGTTGCCCCTCACACCCCCTACTGGGGACCTGGCCTGCAACCCAGGCCTGTGCCCTGACTGGGAATCGAACCGGCGACCCTTTGGTTTAGCAGGGCAGCACTCAACCCACTGAGCCACACCAGCCAGGGCCTTAGGCGGGCTATATAAAACCTACCCCGTAGAGTTGCTGAGGGTTATAAGTAACACATTTTGCATAACATAAACATTAAATGTTGCTGTTAATTCTGGAATTTAAGAAACCTTAATCATTCTCTTGGTAGGCCCTAACTGGGCATTTTGCCTCGGTGTTTACAGCTGGGAGAGCCCTGCGCCCGACGTGGCCAGTGGCCAGTGGTGCTGTCCAAGCCTTCCACTTGCCATTTGGAAAAGGGCCGTGGTGGGGCTACCAGGACACCAAGTCTCAAAGCAGAGTTTTCCTTCCCTCATCTGTACTTTTGTTTTGCTTTGTGGTTCAAGTCAAACCTGTCTATCGAAAGGTCTCTGTCCTTCAAAGATCTTACAGGCTGAGCTGCGAAAACTCTTGTCTTTGCAGGAGCTGCCACTGTTGCCCAGAAGACAGCTGGGGGGGCCAGAGTGGCCATGAGAAGGGCCATGCAGCCTCCGATCACCTTCCAAAAAGGTAGGGAGTAAAGAGTAAGAAGTTCTTGAATTTAATATTAATACAAAATCTTTTTTTTTTTTAAAGATTTTATTTTTTTAGAGAGGAGAAAGGAAGGCTAAAGAGAAACATCAACGTGTGGTTGCCTCTCACACACACCCCCACTGGGAACCTGGCCCACAACCCAGGCATGTGCCCTGACTGGGAATCAAACTGGCAACCCTTTGGTTCACAGGCCTGCGCTCAATCCACTGAGCCACACCAGCCAGGGCTAATACTAAATCTTTAAAAGTCATAAATCACTCTTAGACATTTCCAGTGTAGATTTCAGAATGAAAAGTGCAGCTTTGTGTTTCGGAGAAGAGGCTGTGGAGTTAGGTTGGAATCCTGGTTCACCACATACTCGTTAGCCTGGGGCAGTTCCCAGTCCATTAGCGTAGGCTTCCGTTGTCCTACCTGCAGAACAGGTGAGGGAGGGTTTGCCTCAGTGCGAGCATTGCCCGCACTCCAGAAGGTGTTGCGGTAACTCAGGCACAGAACGCACAGGCCCGTAAGCTTAGGCCTGACTTGCTCCCTCCTGGGATACTTGCTCAAATTAGCTGTGCTCAGATCAGCGAGAGGGAGGGAGATTACACTGAAGGATCTGAATTCCTAGTAACCCCCCCATCCCACCCCTCACGATTTAAAAAGTACTTGGACATTCCTTCTCCTGTTAGCTCCCTGTAACGACCCTGGTAGAGAGTAAGGCCCAGAGCCCGACGTACTCTGGGTAAGTTAACGGGACTGAATACAGGCAAAGCACTTGGCCCACAGTAAATGCCAGAGTGTGCGCTGTGCTGTCGTTACTGTTTCGGCTGGTGGGGGTTCTTAGTCATCGGATGTGTCCTTGCCTTCAAGTGGATGAGGTTAGGACAGCTGCGAAGGTGTCACCGCTTCCTCCCCTCTTCTGGGAGCCACATGACTGCTTGTCGGGACCTGTGCTTACCTTTCACCAGACCCCGTGTCCTGGGTGTCTCTCCCGGTCCACCTTGGTGAGGGGGGGCTGTGGGGCGCGCTGTGGTGTGCTGAGCCGCCTCTGGGCACCGGCGGGGAAGGTTTCCTTTCTACGAACAGTGACATTCAGGAAGAAAGAAGAGGGCCACACGGGGTCGTCACTGCACTAACCCTGACACCTGTGCCAGTGGCACATGCAAGCATGAAGCCTGAGAAGAAGATGCCTCACACGGCAGAGTAGGAGGCTTCCTCAAGACGGCCCACGGCGGGCAAGGCGGGCCCAGCTGCTCACACCACCCTGCACCCTCTTGTCCTAGAGGTTACCGTTAACTTTTAGAATCAAAAGAGGTGGCCAGAATTTAATTTCCTTCTCTCTCACTGACAGAACAGAAATTGGTAGAACTCTCAGGCAAACTACATCCAGACCTTGTGATGCAAAATTAGGCAAACTGTGACTGCCATGGATTCGATGGTAAAGTCACAATGAAGATCAAACTTCTAAATGGGACGGTCCTGATGCGTGCCTTGTTCTCTTCCCTCGAAAGGCTCTGCCGCTCTGTCTCGTGGTCTGCGTCACACACCCAGGCGCGGGAGCGTGGGGCCCGCCCCGGCAACCCGGCAGGTGTACATGGAGGACGAGGGAGAGGAGGCCACGGGGCGTGCATGGCTGGTGCCTTCAGGCGCCCGTAAGAGTCTTCGCGGAAGTCCCAGTTCCCTTCTGCAAGTAAGCCTGGTTCCAGACTCAGTTTGCCTAGCGAGCCCTCTCCGTTCTTCCGGGGTTCCCGGGAGGGGATGGGGGGCTGTTTGTTTAATTTGTGTTTCTGGGGGAGGTAGAGATACAGGAAGACAGTTAGGTCAGTTTGAAGTAGAGACTCAAAGCAACTACTGCTCCGCATTTATCTTTCAGAATTTTCTGTGACTTTGTCTTTTTCCCTAAAACCGCCACAATGTAAGAACGCGTACTTGCACTGCAGATGCAAAAACCCATTCTGTCCTCTTCAGATCTGGTGCCACCATCTGGTTGTCAGGTGACATTCAGCTCACACCAGCCCAGACGTGCCGGGCAGCCGCAGCCCTGCCTCCCTTCCCACTGCCTTCACCGTTTGGTGGATGAGCAACTCTAGAATCTTTGGTTCATGTTCCGTTGATTGCTTTCTCAGGCTAGAGCTGCCCCTCACCATCTTTCTCCGTCTGACAGGACTTGTCACCGGCCGAAGAAGAGTCAGCACCTCCTGCTGGGGTGGGCGGCCTGGACAGTGGGTCCGAGAGCACCGGCAGCATCCTCAGCCAGCTGGACTGGAGCGCCGTGGACGACATGGTCGCCAGCGTGGGCGACAAGAGCCTCTCTGTGCACTGGCTCTGTAAGGCCTAAAGAGCGCCCTGCTGCTGGGCCAGCACCGCAGTGATGCCTTCTGAGAGACGTGCGGGCCTTCGGGAGAGAAGCAGTGAGGCCACTTCACCACCTGGAGCCGCACTGTTACCTGAATACGCCGTTTCAAGAGGGACAATAAACATTTCTCAATAATTTAGCCTTCACGGGGAAGGGTTCTGTAGGTGTATTATATGTTTTTGCATTTGATTATCTTTAGGCATCATTTTTTAAATGATAAAAAATAAAATGTACCTTTCAAGTCAAGTTTATATAAAATTTAAGCTCCTTTCAGTAAAAACTTCTATCTTGCCACCTCCTTTACTTCCCCAAATTTGAGGAAAAAAAACCTTACATGGGTAGTAGACCTGATAGGAAAAAGAAAGGAGAAGAAAATCGGTCTTACCTGAGACACTCGGTGATGAACTCCATTTCCAAACGTATTCTAAAATTCACCTGTGCAGGGCCGGGCCCAGGCGAGAAAAGGAACCAACAGCCTTCCACCAATCCCGACCATGTAGAGGAAACGTCCACGTCGGCCAGATTGGTCCTCCGCCTGAAACGCTGTAGAGGGAAAAACGGGGTTGGATGCTTTGGGTGGGAAGGAAAGGGATACCACTCCTGACCCCAGAAGGACCATGGCAACGTTGCGAAAACCATGGAGCCAGAGGACGTCTGGTCAAGATGGCAGAGTAGGTAGACACTGTGCTCTCCTCCTCCCATAACCAGATCAGAATCACAACTAAGTTGTAACACAGCCATTGCTGAGAACCACCTAACGACTAGCTGAACAAAAAGGCCTTTAAGGATCTAAAGCAGCAGCCACGTTGAGGCGGGGAGGAGGGGAGCGAGATCTTGGCTCCAGAGGTCCCCCGGAGGAGCAAGGGAATCCCAGCCCCACGCTGCTTTCCCCGGCCCTTGGCTCTCATACCAGGAAGAGGCGTCCCCATTACATCTGCCTGAGAAAAGCAGTGGGGGTTGCGTCCAAGTGGGAGGGAGGCCTGCTGCAGACCAGGCACTGCAGGGTCCATCACCGACTCACCAGCACACACACCCGCCTGCTCCAGGCTCCAGTGCAGAGGCGGCAGCCTGAAAAGCATCAGGTACATCTAGAAAAGTACTAAATTGACTGGCTTCAGGGCACGGGCTGGACAGGAAGGGTTAGGACGGCTCTCCCCCGGGACAGAAGTGGGGGCAGGCGCCGCTGTTTCTTTGTTGAGCCCAACCCCGCCAGCCCAACAGGCAGTTGCCACGCCTGAGCTCTCCACTTCCCTGGCTATCGCTAACGCTAGCCGTGGTTGGCCTTGACACACCATGCACCTCTGCCAAGCTCTCCCAAGTCTGACATAAGCAGAGACTGGTTTCAACTTACATTTTAACTCCCATCAAGTAGCCCCGGGCCAGCATAAGCAGTGACCATTCTGGGCTTGGAAAGTAGCCTCAACCAAGTGGCCACGAACCTGGCGCAAATGCAGCTGGCCTCAGCTCACGCGGTGCCCACCAGAGGGGCCCAAGCCCGTCACTACCAACAGCCAGCCTTGGTTCACAGAACAGGCTATACCAAGCACAAAACAAGCAGCAACCGACCTCAGATGACCCTGTAGAATTTAACAGACGGCCCCAAGCTGGGCACACGTGGTGGCTGAACTTGACCCACACTGGAGCCCGTCTGAAGGGGCTCCAGAACCAACATACCCAGTGGCCACATTCAGACCACACCAGAGCACCACCCAACCTGCTCCTCAAACCACAAACACATCTAAAGGGCACACCTGGCTGGCACTCGAGCCCCACTAAAGCAATCCCGCTCAACGGGGTCAGCTGCTGCACAGCAGTTCATTGGGTTCCAGCCCTGGCCAATCAGCCTGGGGGTCAATCTCACCCACTGCGGTGCCAACAGCAATCAAGGCTCAACTATAGCAGGAGAACACACACAACCCATACAGGTGGTGCGCCTGGAGTGCCCAGCTTGGGGGATCGGGGAGGCTGTGCCACTGGGCCCCACAGGACACCTACTGCATTAGGCCACTCTGCCAAGGACAGGAGGTACAGCAGATCTACCTAATACACATAGAAACAAACAGGGAGTCAGCCAAAATGAGGAGTCAAAGGAACATGGTCCTAAAATGGAAGAACAGGACAAAACTCCAGAAGGAGGGCTGAACAGAATGGAGACAATCGATCAGATGCAGAGTTCAAAACACTGGTTATAAGGATGCTCACTGAACTTAGCAGAAGAACGAATTCACTGAGAACCTCAACAAAGAGGGAACATAAAAGTAGGACTTAGCAAACAAAGAAGAACTAGTTAGAAAAGAAAAATATAGATGAAGAACACATTAGAGGGAATCAAAAGCACACAAGATGAAGCAGAGGACCAAATCAACAGTTTGGAAGATAAGGAAGCAGAAAATACTCAATTAGAACAGCAAAAAGATAAAAAAGTTTTAAAATAAGGACAGTTTTAGGAGCCTTTGGGACAACTTCAGGCATATATACCAACATTCACAACATGAATGTGCTGGGAGAAGGAGGGGGAGCAAGGAATTAAAAACCTATTTAAGAAAATGGTGATGGAAACTTCCACAACCCAGTGAAGGAAACAGAGATACCAGTCCAAGAAGCACAGAGAGCCCCAAACACAATGAACCTAAACAGGCCCACACCAAGACACATCATAATTAAAATGACAAAGGTTAAAGACAGAGAATCTTAAAGGCAGCAAGAGAAAAACATGCTTACAAAGGAGCTTCCTAAGACTGTCAGCTGATTTCTCCACAGAAACTTTGCAGCCCAGAAGGGATTTGTACAAAATGTTCAAAGTGATGAAAACCAAGGGCCTGCAACCAAGATTGCTCTACCCAGCAAAGCTGTAATTTAGAATTGAAGGGCAGACAAATAGCTTTCTAGATGAGTAAAAGCTAAAGGAGTCCATCCACTCAACCAGTGCTATATGAATTGTTAAAGGGTCTTTTTAAAAAAGAAAATAATGATAAAAAATATGAATGATTAAAAGCTGGGTAGCTTAGTTTGTTAAGAGTGTCATCCTGATTCACCAAGGTTGAAGGTTTGATCCCTGCTGAGAGTACATACAAGAAGCAACCAATGAGTGCATAAATAAGTGGAACAACAGGACTTCTGGCCAAGATAGAGACATAGGTAGACACACTGTGCCTCCTCATACAACCAAAATAAGGACAGCAAAAATTTAGAAACAATAAAACAACCAGAACTGACAGACTCGAACTGTACAGAAATCCAACAACCAAGGAGTTAAAATAGACACATTCATCCAGCCCAGTAGGAGGGGCGGAGTCCGGCGGCCAGTGGAGAAGGGTTGTGGTGGGAAAAAGCGGTAGCTGGTGGACCCAGGCGCACAGGCGGTGGTGGGAAGACCCTGGGCGCGGGATGGCAGCGGGCGGACCCAGTGAGGAGCGCAAGGAGGCTGGCGGACCGGGTGGTCCCACATTCGAGCGCGGATAAACCAGGCGAAACTGGGGAGCAAGACAGACTGCGCAACCCAGGGCTCCAGCGCAGGGAAATAAAGCCTCAAAACACCGATTGAAAACACCTGTGAGGGTCGTGGCAGCGGGAAAGACTCCCAGCCTCACAGGAGAGTTCATTGGAGAGACCCACAGGGTCCTAGAATGTACACAAGCCCACCTACCTGGGAATCAGCACCAGAAGGGCCCAGTTTGCTTGTGGGAAGTGGGGGAAGGGACTGAAACCAGAGAGAGAGCAGAGTAAGCGCCATTGTTCCCTCCCTAACGCCGCCCTCACATACAGCTTCACAACTCAGCCACTAGGTTGACCTGACCTAGTCAACACCTAAGGCTCTGCCACTAATACTTAACAGGTGCAACAAGACAAAAAATAAATAAATAAGTAAAAGGCCCAAATGGAAGAGCAGATCAAAGCTCTAGAGCAAATACATCTAAGCGACAAAGAGATAGCCAACCTATCAGATGCACAGTTCAAAGCACTGGTGATCAGGATGCGCACAGAATTGGTTGATTTTGCTCACAAATTGAGCAAATGAAAAAAAAAATGAAGGAAAATGCACAGGGAACCAATAGTGTTGGGAAGAAAACTGGGACTCAAATCAGTGGAGTGGACCAGAAGGAAGAAAGAAACAACCAAACAGAAAACAAGGAAGAAACAAGAATTCAAAAAAAAAAAAAAAATGAGGAGAGGCTTAGGAACCTCTGGGACATCTTTAAATATTCCAACATCTGAATTATAGGGGTACCAGAAGGGGAAGAGGAAGAGGAAGAGCAACAAGTGGAAAACTTATTTGAACAAATAATAAAAGAGAACTTCCCCAATCTGGCAAAGGAAATAGACTACCAGGAAGTCCAGGAAGCTCAGAGAGTCCCAAAGAAGTTAGACCCAAGGAGGAACACCCCAAGGCACATCATAATTACATTAGCCAAGATTACAATGAAGGAGAGAATTCTAGAAGCAGCAAGAGCTAAGGGGACAGTCACTTACAAAGGGGTTGCCCTCAGACTGTCAGCTGATTTCTCAAAAGAGACCTTACAGGCAAGAAGGGGCTGGAAAGAAGTATTCCAAGTCATGAAAGGCAAGGACTTACATCCAAGATTGCTCTATCCAGCAAAGCTGTCATTTAGAATGGAAGGGAAGATAAAGTGCTTCTCAGATAAGGTCAAGTTCAAGGAGTTCATCATCACCAAGCCCTTATTCTATGAAATGTTAAAAGGACTTATCTAAGAAAAAGAAGATAAAAAATATGACAGTGAAAAGACAGCCAACTCACAGCTATTAACAACCACACCTAAAACAAAAGCAAACAACTAGAACAGGAACAGAACCACAGAAATGGAGATCATATGGAGGGTTAGCAACAGGGGAGTGGGAGGAGGAGAGGGGGAGAAAAGGTACAGAGAATAAATAGCATAGACAGTGGGTAGAAAATAGTCAGGGGGAGGGCAAGAATAGTGTGCGAAATGTAGAAGCTAAAGAACTTATGACACATGGACATGAACTAAAGGGGGGGAATGTGGGTGGGAGGGGTTGTGCAGGGTGGAGGGGAATGATGGGGGAGAAATGGGACAACTGTAATAGCATAATCAATAAAATATATAAAAAAATAAGTGGAACAACAAAATTGATGTCTCTCTCTAAAATCAATAAAAATTTAAATATGAAATATAAAAAGGCCGTGTGTGTGTGTGTGTGTGTGTGTGTGTGTGTGTGTGTGTGTATAACCAATTACTTTAAATTCAAATGTTAAATGCTTCAATCAAAAGACATAGGCTGGCTGAATGCATAACAAAAAAAGATTTTTACATATGTTGTCTACAAGAGACTCACTTTTCAGACTGAAAGAACCACAGGCTGAAAGGGATGGAAAAAGATATCTCATGAAAATAGAAATAAGAAAAAAAAAAAAAAAGACCACCCTGGGGTAGCAATATTCATACAAGACAAAATAAACTTTAAAACAAAGGCCCCTGGCTGGTGTAGCTCAGTGGATTGAGTGCCAGTCTGTGAACCAAAGGGTCACAGGTTCGATTTCCAGTCAGGGCACATGCCTGGGTTGTGGGCTGAGTCCCCAGTTGAAAGTACAGGAGAGGCAACCACACATTGATGTTTCTCTCCCTCTCTTTAACCCTCCTTTCCCCTTTCTCTAAAAAAATTAATATTAAAAAAAAAAAGAACAAAGGCTATAACTGGACAAAGGACCCAGCAATTCTACTTCTGAGTATTTAATCTAAAGAACCTCAAAGCACTATTTAAAAAAGGTATATACATCTATATGTTCATAGGAGCATTATTTACAGGAGGCAACCTAAAAGTCCATCAATAAATGAATGGATAAGGAAGAAGTGGTGCATATATACAATAGAATATGACTCAGCCATAAAAAGAATGAAGTCTTGCCATCTGTAGCAACATGGATACATCTAAGGGTTTGTGCTGAGAGAAATAAGTCAGAGAAAGAAAAATACCATATGATTTCACTTGAAATAAGTCAGAGAAAGACAAGTGCCATATGATTTCACTTAGATGTGGAACCTAAAAACCAAAATAAATGAAGAAGCAGAACAGAAACAGACTCATAGATACAGAGAACATTTTGACAGTTGCCAGATGGGAGGGTGATTGGAAAGATGGGTGAAAAAAGGGACGGGATTAAGAAGTACAAGTTGTTAGTTACGAAATAGACATGGGGATGTAAAGTACAGCATAGGGAATACAATCAATGGTATTGTAATAACCATGTATGGTGTCAGATGGGTACTAGATTTATTGGGGTGATCATATCGTAAAGTTATATATGTCTAATGATGGTGTTGTGCAGCTAAAACTAATATAATATTGTATGTCAACTACAATTGAAAAATGAAACATTATTTTAAAAGAAAACCAAATTTAAAATGTAAATGGACTAAATGCTCCAATCAAAAGACATAGGATGGCTGAATGGATAAAAACCAAGACTCAAATGGGCCAAATAGTCTCTTCGATGAATAGCGTTGGGAAAACTGAACAGATACATGCAAAAGAATGAAACTGGACCAATTAAAGACCTAAATGTAAGACCTGAAACCATAAAACTCTAGAAGAAAACATAGGTAGTAAAACTTTCTGACACTGCTCTCAGTAATATTTTTTGGATATGCCTACTATGGTTAAGGAAACAAAAGAAAAATAAACCCGTGTGACATCACCAAACTAAAGGAGACCATCAACAAAATGAAAAGAGGACCTACTGAATGGGAGAACGTATTTGCCAATGATACATCTGATAAGGGGTTAATGTCCAAAATTTGTAAAGAAATCTTACAACTCAACACCAAAAACAAAACAAAAACCAAACGGTCCAATTAGAAAAATGGGCAGAGGGCCTGAATAGACACTTCACCAAAGAGGACAGGCAGGTGGCCAACAGACATATGAAAAGGTGCTCCACATCATTAATCTTCAGAGAAATGCAAATTAAAACCACACCGAGCCCTGACTCCTGTGGCTCAGTTGCTTGAGCACCATCCTGCAAGGCAAGAGGCAGCCGGTTTAATTCCCCATCAGGGCAAGTGCTCGAGTTGCAGGTTTGGTCTCTAGATGGAGCGTGTGTGGGAAGCGGCCAATCGGTATTTCTCTTGGACATTGATGTTTCTCTCCCTCTCTTCCCCTCTCTCTAAAAATAAATAAAATCTTTAGAGAAAACCTCACTATGAGGTAACACCTCACACCTGTCAGAATGGCTATCATCAATGAAGCAACAAACAACAAGCGTTGGCAAAAATGTGGAGAAAAGGGAAGCCTCGTGCCCTGTTGGTGGGCATGCTGGTTGGTGCAGCCGCTGTGGGAGAGTATGAGGTTCCTAAAAATTTAAAAATAGAATTATCCCACGACCCAGCGATCCCGCCTCAGGGTATTTATCTGAAGAACCCAAATCACTAATTTGAAAAGACAGAGGCATCCCTCTGTTCACCGCGGTATTGGTTACAACACCCAAGATGTGGACACAACGTAAGTGCCGATAAACCGACGATGGATAAGGAAGATGTGGTACGTGCATACAAAATGGAACGTTGGTCGTAAAAAAGAATGAGATATCACCATTTGCGACAACATGGGTGGCACTTGAGGGTATTACGCTAAATGAAATAAGTCAGGCAGAGAAAGACAAGTGCCATATGATTTCACTTATATGTGGAATCTAAAAAACAAAATAAACCAAACAAACTCACAGATATAGAGAACGAACTGGCCAAATGGGACGGGGGTCGGGGAGCTGGGTGAAAAAGGTGAGGGGATTAACAAGGACAAATTGGTAGTCACGAGACAGTCGCGGGATGTGAGTACAGCATCGGGAACACAGTCAGCAACAGCGTCATAACTACGGGCGGTGCAGGCGCGTACTAGCTTCATCGGGCAATCGCCCCAGCAGCACCTGTTTTGCTTACGTACCCACACGAACAGAAGCTCTTCAGGGTCCTCGGTAACTTTGTGCACATACAGAGACCACCACCACGTTTGAGGACTCTGCTTCAGGGCTGCACGACCCCTTCCCCTATCGGCCTGAAATATTCTCCCACTTCACACTCCACAGTTCACCCTCCCCACTTCACAAACGAACCGGTTTTACAATAGTGTAATTCCTTTCACCTGCCCTCTCCTGATTTCAACATTGTCATTTAAGAACATTGTCACTCCCAGAACTTTTCCATTTTTTCTTGCAGATCCAAATGTCCAGCGTTCCCCTTCAGACCGAAGATCACTAGCACTTCTTACAACGCAGATCTTCTGGCTATTACTCGGATTTCATTGACCAAATGGTATCTTTATCTCATCCCCATTTTTGAAGTAATTTTTTTTTAAATTTATTATTTATTTATCTTTTAGAGGGGAAGGGTAGGAGAGAAAGAGAGGGAGAGAAATATCAATGTACGGTTGCCTCTCGTGTGTCCCCTGCCGGGAACTGGCCTGCAACCCAGGCATGTGCCCTGACTGGGAATCGAACCGCGATCCTCTGGTTCGCAGGCCCGCGCTCAATCCACTGAGCTACACCAGCCAGGGCTGAAGTAATTTTTTTAAAGATTGTATTTATCTTCAGAGGAGGGGAAGAGAGGGAAACATCGATGTGGTTGTGCCCCCAACTGGAGACCTGGCCCACAACACAGGCAGGTGCCCTGACCAGAAACTCAACTGGTGACCTTTTGGCTCACAGGCTGGTGCTCAGTCCACTGAGCCACAGCAGCCAGGGCTGAAGGGTATTTTTTCTATCCCTTATTCTCAGGCAAGGTCTTTACCTCTAAGATCAACCCTCTGCTGGAACTGGGTGCTTGGAGAGGTAACGAGGTGTCAGCCAGATCTCTAGCTGGGCTGGACCACCAACCTTCTCCAGCACTCTCAACCTCTAGGACCTGCCCTCTCTCAGCCTTTAGTAACTACATGCAGCTCAGCTCTTGTCCAGGGGGACACAGACATTTGGGGGTCCTCTCTTTACAGCTTTCTTTTGTTTGTGCTCTACTCTGATCTCTGCCTCCTCAGCTCAGTGGGACCACTGTGGTCTGCTTGGGTTCTAGCTCATTATTCCTGAGTCAGGAAAATATCCTTAGGCGGCAAACTAGGCATTCATGAGACTCACCTCATGAGCTTTCCTTCTCTTGAGGATCAACATCCTCTGCGTGTTGATCCAGTGTCTAAAAGCAGTTGTCTCATGGCCCTGGTCAGGTGGCTCAGTTGGTTAGAGCATCGTCCTGATATGCTAAGGTTGCAGGTTCGATCCACGATCAGGGCACATACAAGAATCAACCCATGAATGCGTAAATAAGTGAAACAACAAATTGATGTTTTTCTCTCTCAAAAATCAATACAAAGTTAAAAATAAAAGCAGTTGCCTCACATATATTTTGTCCATTTTTACGGTGCAGGCAGGCAGGTACCCAGTGACTGCTGTAGCTTGAAGCAGAGGTCTTCTCTCAGTCTCCGTGAACTTCACACTCATACAACAAACCTGGCAATGAGGAGTGGAAGAGGATAGAGAAGTCAGCAGAGGACAGATAACCTCAGACAAGTCTTTGCCTCTAGCTTGAGTAAGTCCTCATAGTCTTCGAAAACGGCAATACGACGATCTTTCCTAGTGTGTCTGAACACAGAGGAAACTCCGAATGAGTGTTTCCAACCCTTCTACTTGTCAGGAAAGGTCTGGATTTCATGCCCTTCACACACGGATTAAAGGAAGCAGTTTCTGTATATAAATAATTTTAAGCACTGACCATGCTCAGGAATACCTCTGATCATTAAGAGTTCCCTCATTTCTCAAAAACAATCCTTTGCTCACCTTTCCATTAGAAAATATACAACACTTAGTGTAGTTTATCACTAAACCAAAGCCACACCTGTGTGCCCTACTCTTTTATTCTGGGTGAGTTTGGAATCCGGCAGCAAAGGAAGCTTAAACACAAAGCTTCGGCCAAGTTTTCTCTACTAGCCCCGGTAAAAACACTGACTGACTTTCTCATTTCAGCACCACTATTTCCCACCGATAGCATATACTCAACAAATGTCTGATGTACCAACGACAAAGCATCATAGCTCGTACCATTTTCTACGTCAACAAAGTCAATAACTATGTTTGTGCTGGTGTCTCGTTGAGCCTTCCCATGAGAGGGCAGACCTTGCTGAGGAAGCAGGAGGAAGGAAAATGCGCAGAAGTCACACTGGCAGCCCCCCGGAAGCCCCACGTCCCTGTAAGCCTTGCGTACCCTCTGACGGTGCATGTGTGTTCCCCATCTGGACTGTGGTCCTGAGCCATTAAAGAGATCTTAATGAAAAGGGAAATGCTTCTGTTATCGTAAACTTATTGAACCTAGGGAACACCTGACAGGAAAAAAATCCTGTTAGCCAAGGCTGGTAAGTTGCATGCCCGAGCCTGTTCCTATATCTGTGGGCCTTGGGCCAACTTCTGTGGTGAGAGTTGCCTACTGCCAGGAAAAAAATCTTATATAGGATTTGAAAAACAATGATACTATTTAAATTTTTTACTTATTGATTTGAGAGAGAGAGAGAGAGAGAGAGAGAGAGAGGCAAGCATAGATTTGTTGTTCCATGTATTTCTGCATTCACTGGTTGATTCTTGTATGTGTCCTGACAGAGGATCGAACCCTCGACCTTGGATATATCAGGACAATACACTAATCAACTAAGCCACCTGGCCAGGGCATACTAATTTAAGAAGAAGTAGTTAAAATATTTTCAAAGCCAGTAAATGTAAAAGCAAACTTATTAAAATCACCACAGTATTAAAAGTTTAAAAATGACTCCTAGATAGTAAGTATACTGATAAACTATTCCTTCTCTCTCTTAAGACCCAGGTGAAAGGATAATAAAGGAATTTTTCAATGTGTAATCCAATGCAAACCAAGAGAATTGTAGAGGATGGGAGAAGTAGCCATAGTTGTATGAGGGTAGAGGAAGCCATAACATGATTTGTGCAAAAGAGGAAAGTGATGAATAGCAAACTTAAGACTCAGTGAAGAAGCCCAAAACGGGGCAGAGTGGGTCAATCGTTTCATGTCTCGTGGAACAGCTGTAACTCTCCATCTCTGCACCCTTGCGTGAAGAACTCCCTGCAGCTATGTCCCAGGAAGGATCCAGCTTTCCGTCCCATCACCTTGGAGCGGAGGTCAGCGAATCCAGCCTGTTCTCTGTTCTTGTAAATAAAGTTGTACTGAAACACAACCTGCGCCTCCTTTCACACACTATCCAATTGCATAGTTGCTGCATAGACCTCATGAGCTGCAAAGCTTAAAGTACTTATTTTCTGTCCCTTTCCAGAAAAAGTTTGCTGACCACCGCCTGAGAGTGGAGCCCACCAGATGAAATCCACCTACACACTCTGGGCTTAAAACTTCTAGTACTTTATTCTAAAACCTAAATGGACAGTTAGGCATCACCTGACACTTGAAGAAAATCCAAATCAAATGGGCAAAATAATAGAGAAAACAGGTCACTAAGAGAATAGAGGAAATGGTATTTTAAAAGTAAAACAATTTGGGAGACTTCTGGCCAAGATGGAGGCATAGGTGGACACACTGTGCCTCCTCTCACAACCAAAATTAAGGACAGCAAATATTTAGAAACAAGAAAACAACCAGAACTTATAGAAAATTGAACTGTACGGAAACCCAACAACCATTCATCCAAACCGGTAAAAGGGGCGGAGTCGCAGCAGGAGAAAGTGGAGGTACGGACCTGAGAATGCAGGCAGCAGCGACTAGCAGTTCCCAGGTGCACAGGAGGCAGCTGGCGGTCCCCGGGACCACAGGCAGCAGCTGGCGGACCCCGGGCACAGGGGGGCAACTGTGCAGACCCAGTGAGGCTGCACAAGGCGGCTGGCTGACCAGGTGGTCCCACATTCGCGTGCGCGCGGACGGTCCAGGCAGAGGGGAGGTGGCGGAAGGGACTGAATCCAGGAGAGAGCGGAGCAGGCGCCCTTGTTCCCTCTCAGACCCCGCCCCCACGTACAGCGTCACAACCCAGAGACTGGGCTGCCCCGCCCTGAGGAACACCTAAGGCTCCACCCCCTCACTACGTATAGCCGCGACCAGACTAAAACCAAAGCAAAACAAAAAAAAAAAAAACCACCAAAAATGGCTCAAACCGGAAAACAAATAAAAGCCCCAGAGCCAATTCATCTAAGCAGGGAAGAGATAGCCAACCTATCAGATGCACAGTTCAAAGCACTGGTCATCAAAATGCTCACAGAATTGGTTGATTTTGCTCACAAACTAGATGAAAAAATGCAGGCTACAAAACGTGAAATGAAGGAAGATGCATGGGGAACTGATAGAGATGGGAGGAAAACTGGGACTCAAATCAATGGAGTGGACCAGAAGGAAGAAACAAACAACCAAACAGAAAATGAGGAAGAAACAAGAATTCAAAAAAATGAGGAGAGGCTTAGGAACCTCCAGGACATCATTAAACGTCCCAACATCCGAATTATAGGGGTCCCAGAAGGGGAAGAAGACGACCAACAAGTGGAAAACTTATTTGAACAAATAATGAAGGAGAACTTCCCCAATCTGGCAAAGGAAATAGACTACCAGGACATCCAGGAAGCTCAGAGAGTCCCAAAGAAGTTGGACCCAAGGAGGAATACACCAAGGCACATTGTAATTACATTAGCCAAGATTAAAATGAAGGAGAGAATTCTAGAAGCAGCAAGGGATAAGGGGACAGTCACCTACAAAGGAGTTCCCATCAGACTGTCAGCTGATTTCTCAAAAGAGACCTTCCAGGCAAGAAGGGGCTGGAAAGAAATATTTGAAATCTTGAAAAGCAGGGACCTACATCCAAAATTGCTCTATCCAGCAAAGCTGTCATTTAGAATGGATGGACAGATAAAGTGCTTCTCAGATAAGGTCAAGTTCAAGGAGTTCATCATCACCAAGCCCTTATTATATGAAATGTTAAAGGGACTTATCTAAGAAAAAGAAGATAAAAAATATGACAGTGAAAAGACAGCAAACTCACAGCTATTAAGAACCACACCTAAAACAAAAGCTAACTGAGCAAACAGCTAGAACAGGAACAGAACCACAAAAATGGAGATCATATGGAGGGTTAGCAACAGGGGCGTGGGAGGAGGAGAGGGGGGAAAGGTACAGAGAATGAGTAGCATAGATAGTGGGTATAAAGTAGACAGGGGAAGGGCAAGAATAGTATGGGAAATGTAGACGCTAAAGAACTTATGACACATGGACATGAACTAAAGGGAGGAATGTGGGTGGGAGAGGGTGTGCAGGGTGGAGGGGAATGATGGGGGAGAAATGGGACAACTGTAATAGCGTAGTCAATAAAATATATTAAAACAAAAAAAGTAAAACAATTTGGAATGCTCAGACAATGACAGAAGAAACACTATTTTCACACTTCATGAGGCTGTTTGGGTTAAAGGGGATTTACACTTCAGGTGAGTTGTTAAGAGTTCAACATCAGTGAATGCCCATTTTTAAAAATGAGCGCAATACATGTATTAAAAACCAAGCAGATGTATGACTTCATTCTCTGTCCCTAGTGGTGCCTAATGAGTTAGGGGCAGCAACTTGTCTTTCAGTAAGTAGGCTAAGCAGATGAGAGTGTTCGCCTTGCTGAGTACCCGATGCAGCTGCGGAATCTCAAGGTCTGGATGTGGCACGGATGACAGCAAGCTTGCCTGCAGTCGTGGATCCAGGCTGCAGTATGCTCCCTACTCCAGCTCCACTGACTATAAAGCTGCTAATTCCGTCTCCATCTGTCTGTCTCCAGTTTATAATTCTGGTCAGAACTCAAGAGTGAGGAATGTGATTTACAGCCTCCGTAAGCCTGGACACGTGACACGCACTTCCTGTGACTTGAGAGCTCAGGCCACCGAATGGCAAGGGAGAATTCTTTTTGATTTGACAGATAGATATGAGAAGATGTTGCATTCATAAAATAACATTGTTACTATACAAGAAGAGCATCAGAGAAAAGAAACTCTCTGAAATGTGAAATATAGCTGAAGTAAAAATTTAATGAAGTTATAAGATTAAGCCAAAAGACCAAACAAAAGAGTAAAAAACTGAGAAGCGCAGTCTAGAAAGAATAACATCTGACTAAAAGAACATTACACAGAACACAGAAACTAAAGAAGAAATTAAAGAAAATTCTTCATAGTTAAGGACACAGATTAAAAGATTAGAAGTCTATAACCAGCCCCCCCCCAAAATGAATTTTACAAAGAGATCCATGAAGAAACATCAGAGTGAAAGTTGAAAATAAGAGACACACAGAAAACAACTGAAAAGCTCCCAGGAAAGTACAAAGCAGGTCACACACGAAGGAGCGATAACCAGGATAGAAGCAGCCGTCTCAATGGCAACAGCACAAGCTAGACTGCGGTGAAAATGCTCTTGGAGGGAGAATTTTCAGCTTAGAATTCGAGACCCAGCTATTGATCAATGATGAGGTAAGACTGAAGGCATCTTCAGACATCTGATGATTCCGAAGTTCTGTTCCTATGTGTCCATTCTTAGGAAGCTACTGTGGGATACACTCGAGCAAACTTGACACTGCTGGGAAGGCATGGGTTCCAGACACAGGTTCTGGGTCCAGCCAGAGGAGAGGTGACAGAAGTCCCGCGCAGCACCTTTGTTGCAGTTCTGGAAACTCAGTTTAGAATGGTGCAGACGGACAGCTCCAGGAAGCAGTTTCTTGATGAAGGAATTGCGGGGGGGGGGGGGGTGGCTGGAGGGGGAGGGGAGACGAGACCCCAAAGAATGCATTCTATGGAATACTCCTCCAAAAAAATTAAACATTTGTATGTAGAAGTTACGTGAGAAAGTAAATCAATTCCACTAAAAGGAAAATAAGAGAATATGAGAAAGGAAATGTATGCATTCATATTACACTAAATGTTGGCTCTGACTGAACGACATTTACATACTTTTATATACATAAATGCTTGTTAAACACAGTGATCTCCATATTGGAAGGAGCAGGGAACAGTAGAAGAGCCAAGTCCTTATCATAAAAAAGTCAATAGGTCATTAATACAATTCAATATATAATGTGTAGAATAGATCATAACAGTATATTCTTCAGAAATATGGATATAACTACCAAGGAAGGAACTAAAAGAGCTCAAGTCCTTTATGAACAAGAGTTTACTTCTTTAAATAAGAAAAAACAAACTATTAAATAATAGAAACTTTTATTATTGCATTAAAAACCTGTCTCACTAAAATTTTACCTTGGAATTACTTTGAATTATATAAAAGGCAGTATTTTAAGAGTCAATTGACAGTTTTCAGTTATGCAGAAATCTACCAAGACCCCCTTTCCCCTTTTAGGGTGTCACATCTTTTGATTCCTTTCCTCACCTCAAATCACAGTTACACCTCATGGGCCACCCTCCAGATGATCCAAGGGTAAGTCACGTTATCTTCTACATGAATACCTCTCCAGGAATACTTGTCTCACCTACCAAATCCTTTTTTTTAAAGATTTTATTTATTTATTTTTTTTAGCGAGGGGAAGGGAAGGAGAAAGAGAGGGAGAGAAACATCAATGTGTGGTTGCCTCTCACGTCGCCCCCATTAGGGGCCTGGCCCGCAACCCAGGCATGTGCCCTGACTGGGAATCGAACCTGCAGCCCTTTGGTTCGCAGCCCACGCTCAATCCACTGAGCTACGCCAGCCAGGGCTCACCTACCAAATCTTACTAAGGAAATTCACAACTGCTCTTTCCTTGTTACAATTATAATAGCCGACCAGAGCTATGTGACCAATGTAGACAGCCTACTCTGTTCTACAAATGAGGCTACTTCTCTCCTCCTATTATCACCCCAGTCCAAGTTATCATCTTCCACATGGAACATTCTGGCCCCCTCCAAACACTGTATAAATTGTAGCCAGTGATCTTTTCAACATGTAAATCCGATGTTATCAATGCAAGTCCCCATTCCATTCCCACCCACTTAATTTCTTTAATGGCTTTCCATTGCTCGTAGGAATGAACATGACCTACAAAAGTATGATTTGGCCCATCTATTTCATCAGCTTCATCATCCCCGTTTGCTGCCATTCACAGGAACTGTGAAGCTTCCAAAGGGTATGTGCTCTTTACTTCAGGGCCATTGAACATGCTGCCACATGTGTCATCAATTTGCCATCTCCTTGCATCCTTCATCTCCTTTTGCCCCCCGCCCCCCCCCCGACTTCAGAGCTCAACCATCATGTCCCTACAGCATGCATTACTGCAACAATCGAACAATTATTTCCCATTTCTCATTCGTTCAACCAACGTAATTTGGTATCTCTTACATGTTACACGCCAGGCTTCATCTGAGGGCTAGCTTCACTTGGAGAAGGGCTTTCTGCTCTGCCCCTGCCCTCCAGCCTACTTTAGTGCTGCACACTCCCATGATGTTACTTTTCCTTTCAAGCACTCGTTTCAGCTGTAATTTGATTACTGAATGCTTGTGTACTTTGTGGTTCACTTCCTGACTCTCCCACTAGAACACAAGCTTGTTACTGCCAAGGATCCAGCACAGGTCATTGCTCACAGTAGGCACCCAGCAACTGTCAAATGATTCAATCTGTAAAAACTAAAAAAAAAAACAAGAAAAAAAAAACCTAAAAAACTAACAAACAACAACAAAAAGGGAACCATGGTCAATACCAAGTGATGTACAAGACCGTTAGTACGAGAGGAAAAAAAAGAATGCAGTATTTTAAGTTCAGGAAAGGAGTGCAGACTGTAGCCTGTGATTACAATCTCTCTGATGCCAAACTCAGCCTCCTCACTTTACTAATTAAGTTCTATGGTCACGCTCTGAACTGTTTCCAGAACCTCAGAACTCCACACAAGGTTCCCTTTTCTGACTTCGTCATCCTGTTACTCTACTTCTGCTACTCGCATTATACATCCTCTACTTCATGGAGACTCTGAACCTTGATCCTGCCATTTTTTTCTGAATCTAGTTCCTCAGCAATGCCCCAAACTTCCAATGCTGGCTCAATGAAACATTACTGTTTTTGTTGTACAGCTGAGCTCTATGGAGAAAAATAATACATAGTTTGGCATTATCACAATTCTCTACATGGTAGGTAGTGAGTGATCTTTCTGACCAATAGCCCCAAGCATATTGCACCCTAAATAAAGCCTTTCCAAACTCTTGAATGTGGGAGACTTCCAGTCAAATGGAGGCATAGGCAGACACAGCTCACCTCTTTGCACAACCACAGCAAGAATTACGAAACCCTATTACCCAGAATCATCAGAAAATCAAGCCATATGGAAATCTGACAATCAAAGAATTTAAGAAGTCACATTCACCCAGATGGGTAGAAGGGGCAGACACATGGAATGGGTGGTCCCACACCCATGTGTGGTAGAAAAAAAATAGGGGATACCTCAGGAGTGAGGGATACCAGCCCCACTCCAGACCACCCATCCCAGGGCTCCAGTGCCAGGAAGGTAAGTTCCCATAACTTCTGGCTATAAAAACCAGTGGGGGTTGAGGCAGCAGAACAACTGTGGGGTTCTCAGGCATCTCCTCTTAAAGGGCCCACAACTGTCTTAGGACTTACACAGACTCACTCCCTATGGGTTCTAGCACCCAGGCAGCAGCTGGAAGAGCATCAGTGGCATATGGGAACCAACTCAAGTGTCTGGGATCAGGATGAGTGCCAGAAACAGCTTCCTCCCAAAATTTCAGAGGGCAGGCAGTGTCCATTGTCCCTTCTCCGAGCCCTCCCCCACATGGAGCTGTAGAGCAGCAACATGGTATCTGAGGTTCCCATCAACCTGGTTGCCCTGCCCTGGTGATCACCTAAGACTCTGCCCCATCCAAATTACGGGTGCGCTTTTCTACAATAGGCCATGCTACTAAGGCAGGAGTCAAAGCAGTCCTCTGTTAATACATAGGAAACAGAGAGGCTGCCAAAATCAGGAGATGAAGAAATATTGCCCAAATGAAAAGAACAGAACAAAACTCCAGAAAAAGAACTCAAGAAAATGCAGATAAGCACTCTATCAAATGTAGAGTCCAAACTTTTTAAAAAAGATTTTATTTATCTTTAGAGAGAGGGGGAAGAGAGAATGAGAGGGAGAGAAACATCAATGTGTGGTTGCCTCTTGCACGTCCCCTACTGGGGAACTGGCCTGCAATCCAGGCATATGCCCTGACTGGGAATCAAACTGGCAACCCTTTGGTTTGCAAACTGGCACTTAATCCACTGAGCAACACTAGCCAAGGAAGAGTCCAAACTCTTGAATGTGGCTTTTTAGGACCTTTATCAACTGCTTCTCTCTCCAGCTTCATTATTCAGCATTTCAGTACTCTGTCGTTCCTCTGTTCTGCCCAACTACTCTCCCCCAAGATTCTCATTCATTTCTCAACTCAACCACAATTTGCCTTTCTTCCGATCCTTGTTCAAACTATTCTCCCTAAAGGATACACCATTTACATCTTTAGTGGCAGGATCAAGCATTTTTCAGTCTTCATCTCGCTTCTGCATTTCATGTGGTGCTCTTCGTCTGTCTTGAAACTCTAACCCCTTTGATTCTTCCTATACTCCCCTAATCATTTCTCCTGTCTCCTCCACAAAATGTCTCTCACTGCACCTTAAATGTTGGATGTCTCCGAGGTCCTCCTCCTCAGGTTCTGTGCTGCTTACTCTGTAGCTTATATGCTGATGAGTCCCATATGCAGCCTCAGCCCAAACTTCCCCCTGAAAATGTCATGCTTGTGCATGTTCCCACTTTCTGGGCATCACCTGAACAGCCCACAGGTACTCAACACATGTAAAACTGAGTCCAGTCACCCAAAGTGGAGAAACCTGAACGATATCCCTGATGACTGTTTTCCTCTGGCTAATTCAGTTAAGCCCTGCCATTTTTATTTCCTAAATACATCTGAAACCTCTCCAATATTCTCTACCACTAGCACCATCCTTGTTCAGGCTCTCAACATCTCCAAGACTAATTCCATTAGCATCCTCTTCCAGATAGCCCGATATCATCTACATGGCAGTCAGAGCTACATTAGCTCCTTGCTGAAGTCCTCCTCTTGCCTATATATTAGAGCTTAAGTCCTCAAAACTGTATGCTCCTCTCTCCTTTCTAAAGCCTCATCTTTCGATGCTGCACTATCCACACCCTGGTTACTCCGCACACTGTGCTGACCACACTTTCAGAATGCTATCCCCCAGCTCCCTACTTCACCAAACACTCTGATGATCCAAATAAGCACAAAGGATAACTGCAATTTTTTTTGAAATAAGCTTCCGCAAAAAACATGCTAAGTGATTTTATTTACCAAACTTCATATTACACTTAGTTCAAAAACACATGGCTTCAGGCTATGTCTCCTGACTTCAAAGTTAATATTCTTTTCACCAATCCAAGTTTTAGCCTTCTACATCAAGCCAGTTAAAAAAAGAATTCAAATAAAAATAGAACACAGAATATTGTATTTTACCTCTCCATTTATCAAATAGGATAGTAGGCATCTCAAAATCTGAGAATATAAAAAGTGGATCTTTCAAAAAGGTATAAAAGAACTACAACATTTAGTCATTAAGTAGTCTACGTACGTACATTCCCATTTCAACAGGTGGCTGAATAAGGACTTTCCAGATGAAACCTTCCCTATAAGAGCAACTGATCTGGGAGATGAAATCCCAAGGGTGCTCTTAGCCCTGGTACTAAGTAGGTATGCAGTTTATAGAAATCAATTCACCTCTTTGAGCCTCAATTTCACCTTCTTAAAAAGAAGTGTTCAGCACTACACTGTATACTTGAAACTAAGACAAAATGATATTGAGTGTAAAAAATTTAAAAAAAAAAAAAAAGGATTTGGATTAGAAAGATCACTTAACCAGATATAGTATGTGGATTTCCAAGTCAAGTTATACATGGAACTGGGATGTGAATGACCATAAATCCCTTGGAATTGTATGCACAGTTCTGGGTATGAATTTGTTCAGTTTTTAAGGAAAGATTTCATGACTTTCATTAGATTCTCAAAGAAGGCCATGAAATTTAGTAGCTAAGAACTCCTGGTTTAGTGATTCCTCAGCTCCCTCATATTACATGATTCTATAAATACAGAGTGGAGCGAAAGTAGGTTTATAGCTGTCAGTACACAAAAGTGTTTATTCTTGTATTATTTAATTATGATATATTTTCCATACGAACTGTAAACCTACTTTTGCTCCACCCTGTACTTTTTGAAACGACGGAATGTTGAGATCCATGTTGGGTTAAGCTTTTATGATAAATGTATTGTAATTACTTTTTCCTACTCTTTGTTCCAGGATCTAAATCTAGTAAGGTTAAGCCCTAAATTATAAGCAAGTTATGATCAAGACAAACTTACATAGAAGGCTACTGTTAATGACAAACACACTAGATCGGACAAAGTAACAAACAATAACTTCATTTCTAAGGTTCTAAGTGGCTGAAATTAAACAAAAAAGTCACAAATACAAACATAAAGACAAAATTCCATTAAAAAAACTGTAATGTCTATCAACTATAAAATAAAAATAACCAGTCCACTTCTTTCAAGCCAGTAGTTAATAGAAATTTCTAACAGAAGATCTTTAATCACAGTAATCTGCTATTTAAACTTGGTTCCCTACTTTAGCTCATCTCTAATTGCCTGCTTGGCATTTGCCAACTAAAATCCAAAGGATTACATTTTTATCACAATCTTTCTGAAAACTGAACCTACCTCACTTCATTATGTCCACAATGGTACCTCTGTTATGGTTATGCAGGCTCCAGAAAAATACATAAGTTTGGAAGAGAGACAGTGCCTCTCAAACCCACAATAAATTGAGGTAAGGGAAAGGATTACAAGCCAGAAAATAACTGCTGTATCTCTATTTAAAATCAACAATTTTCTTAAGAATCCAAGCATAAACAATTGTTTCTTCATGAAAAATTTGCAAATAATAAAAGATGAAGAAACTTATGGATTAAGGCCTAAAAAAATAGAGACATTTTGAGAAAGCTGAAAACACTTACTGTTTATTTGATGTCAAGATTAATATTCAATGATGTATATATAGGTGAAATAATATAACGTCCAGGATTCATTTTAGGAGAACATAAGGGGAAAAAAGCGCATAGGGTATAGCTCAAGTAAACTTGGCCAAATTTAGAATGATGGAAACTCAGTGAGATATGTGGTGGTTCCATAAAAAAAATGAAGGTAGTTTAAAGAATTCTAATGAAGAAAAAATTTTGTGTATACTGCATTGCTTTGAGCAATGAAGCCACATACAAAGGAGTCTTTCAAAGGAAGGGTGGTGGATGTTATGCAAAGCACACGGGGATTTTATAATCACTCGGTCAATAAACTATGCAAATTGAAATTTCTTTGGTTAGTGACCTTTCCGTCATATCAAATTTACATTCAACTCTTTCTCGTATAGGACCAACAGGACATGAAATGCATTTGGAAAAAGCTTCGAATCAATAAAAATGTATATTTGTGTAATAAATAATATGCTTCCTATGACAAAAATCTGCTAAGGAATTAAACTTTACTTTTAAAATGAGCAAGGCAAAGAGTGAAAGGCTCAAACAAGTAAGAATTTTGTAAAGTAAAAGTTACTATCAAGTGTTCAAATCACATTATTATTTCAAACGGATGATCTGATGGGTTTTATGTTCACAAAAGTAATGTTTTTTCCAGTTTATATTAATACTTCTGAAGATGCAGACCACCTGGACATTGGGATAGTAACCAGAATGAATTCTTTGTGTAACCAGAAGTGCTGTGTGGGGAAGGGATAACCATACTTCCTAGTTAAGTTTACTTCCTAAATGAACATATGATAAGTTTGCTTGCTGTTCATAAAAATCTACAGTGCACAAAAAATTTGACTTACCTGTATTCATGACAGACTAGTCATCAAAAATTGTCTGTGTGCTTCAATTACCTGCCAACAACTGAAATACTCAACAATTGAACAGAGTAAGCTATATATTACTTATCTCTAAAACTTCATAATTTCTTCTACTAGAGATGAAATTCTGTTTTCTGCATTTGTATTTTGATATGGATTTTTAAACTACCCATTTTTTGTCAAAATAATAATTTAAATAAGAAAATACTAAGCTTTCATATTAATATATTAAAGAGGTACTTGGAAATTTTTATATCAAATATAATAACTTTTCAATACAAGTCAATAAAGATGATATGGCTTACTACAGTATTAACAAACTATAGATTAAGATAGAACTTTGTAAATTTCCAATATACTAAAAAAATTCAATTTTGTATATTTGACAGCCAAAGCATTATCTCAATTTTGTGTTAAGACCCCAAAAGTTATATTTGAGAAATCCACTTTTTGAATACTTTGGTTTGTATATCTAAAGGTTAAGGCTTATGAGTTATATCAACATTTGGCTTATATTAACTAAAATATTGAAAGTTAGAATATATGGAAAATTCTTAAACATCTGCAACCATCACCTGTGACACAGCCTTACTACTATTGTGTGGCTACCTCCTAATGCTCACTCTAAATAGGATCCCCAAGTATTTATACTTCAAGGTTCCTTAGGAACATGCTTACTTTCTATAAAGACCACCTTCTTTATGCCTGATGTTCAATTTGCTTCGAGTAATAGGATGCATTTACTCCAGCTCCAAACTTAAATCTCTATTATAACATTTACAAGCAAATTACTGAATCCTTCTGAGCCTCAGTTTTCTTATCTACAAAATAGGTATAAAATATTTAATCAGCAGAGTTTTGGTAAGAATTAAATTACAACAAGCATCACTAAATGTTAGGCTCATGGCATTCAAAATTGGCTTTTTTACCCACATCTTTATTCTTTAGTATTCTATATGCTAACTGGTATTTTACTTTTTTAATAAATCGTATTGTTTTCACAGCCACCTCAAATCATTTGCTGATAAAACAAACTCCAAGGGGGGAAAACCCAATCTAGTTTTGTCCCACAAAATTCACAGTTAAAAAAAAAAAAGTAAATATTACTATTATGACATCACTAGAAAGAAATTGAAGCATACAAGGAATAAACTATAGTTTCTTTTTATATCAAAATGTACTCTTGAAAATGTGTTTGGCACAGTGCTAAATCATATATAGTTAATACTAAATATTGCAGGATACAATAAAACCCTGGAGTTAACTGTTTACACCCTCTTATGGGAATGAAAATAATAGATACCAATTATTCAGAAGTCAGCCTATACAAACTGTATAAACAATATTTTGTTTTGCTTTGAAAACCAGTGATATAATAAATTTTACATAAAAAACTGAAAAATAATATAAATGGATTTAAACAGATCTTTACAATAAGAAATTCAAATGGAAACAGACAAGTAACAAAGAGAAGTAAAAAAATTTATTGCAGTATTCGCTCCACCAGATTGCCTGGGGATCCCTTTTCTTGTATTGTTTTCAGGGTGACCTAATACATCAAAATCTACATTTACAAAAACTCCTTCTGCAGATAGGTCATAGATACTGCATGCTTTTTTTTTTTCAACAGAATAAATTATATATCCAGGAGATTCTGCCATTTTACAGCCTGGAAAAAACAATGCTTCCCTGGAAACTGGGCTAAGCTAAAGAAAGCCATCCGCTGCTAGGTTAAACTCCAAGAACACTTTATTAAGAACATTAACAGACTAATTTCCAACATTCACTTGTTTATTTTTTAAACAGAAAGTTTCTTCCAAGATATAAACAATTTTTGTTAAACTATAATACAGTGGGAGTAAAAATGAACTGAGAATCTGTTTCTGCTGCACAACAGCGAAGGGAGCTCCCACAAAAATGTTTGCCCAACATTTCCTTCTTTTGTTCCTGCATCCCAGGTTCCATTCTTACTCTTCATAAAACTGATTTTTTTTTTTTTTTGCCAGAAGGTTGATATTTCAAGTTTTTCTGCCTTAAAAAAATTCCTGTAAATTTGGCTGCATATACAAATTCATTAGCTGGAAGTCCCATCCTTGGCGGCATACAGGGATCGTAAAGTCTGAACAACTTTATTAGTCAGCTTATTAGCACTCGTTAGAGCAATTTTTTTGTAAATAATGTCTGACTCTTTAATAGTGTCTACCCAAGGCACCAGTTTGCGGCCATCACGGCGCTTAGCCTCAGTCCAGGAGCCACTGTAGGAGCCTGCCATCCACTGAACACTGAAGCCACTGCTGGTTTTCTGTACTACTCTTGCAATTTGTGGTCGATCTTTGTACTTTGGACAGCAAATAGCGATGACATCCATGACGTCAACACTTTCATTCATCTGTGCTGCCAACTCCGTAGAGTCTGAATTTCGTTTTGACCTTCTCAATGACTAAAACATTGGGAGGGGGGAAAAAAGACCAAGTGTTATACAAAATAATTTTAGTGAAATTATTGTTTTTATTGCTTTTAATCCCTTGACGCCGGGAGTTGGGATTTCCCAGCACACTTCCATTGCCGGCAACGAGGCGCACTGTGACCGCCAGCGCCAAGGGGTTAACATATACTTGTAAAACCATAAAACTCTTAATTTGTACCCGTGTCTTTACTCTTATTGATATATAAAATTATATATACATATGAACCATAAAGCTACATAAACCTTAGCAACAATAAAAAGAATAACACACATTAATACAATCCAAAGAAAAATTAATACCCCTTTATGCTGAATAAATCTCATTTCTGTTTTTTCTTTTTTATTGTCTTTTATGTTAAACTTTCTACAAAAGGATGTATAAATGGTTAAGTAGAGAATCTCTATCTACAAAATGTTTTCTCTCATAAGTATTACATTCCTTGATGTACATTTAAAAGACTGACATATATAAGCACATAAAAATCATTTTACGTAATACGCTGCGAAATACGTTGACTCCTCCTCCGCCTCACCCCTGAAGTGCCTCCTCCTCTATCCTCCCCATCACTTTCATCATCTTCTGTCTCTGCTGCTGCATTATTTTTAGGGCTGCCTCCTCCAAGCAGCGAGGTAATTGCTTTGTTCCGAGCATTTGTGCTAGCTGACACTTCCCCTTCTTCTTCTTCTTCATCAGGGTCCAGATGTTCCATGAGAAGTTTGAACTACAAAGAACAGATATTAATTTAGAATTTTAAGTAAATATTTCGAATAAGAGTGTTAAATCCCTAAATACATTATTTTCTTTTAAAATTTCTTTCCTAAATTTAGTTTGGTGTGGGTGAAATACACTTTAGCTATTGTCCAAGTCAGGGGCTAGGCAAACATTTTCTGGAAACGGCCAGAGAGTAAATATTTTTGGCTTTGAAGGCTAAACAGTCTCTCTCACAGCTACATGATTCAGCCATCGTACTGTGAAAGTAGAGAATACACAAATGAATGGGCATGGCTGTTTCAACAAAACTATTTACAAAAACAAGCAGCAGGCCAGATTTGCTCCGTAAGTCGGAGGTTGCTGATCCTGGTCTAAGCCATCATGCAACCAAGTGATTAATAAATAACGACATTTAAAAATTTTCTGCCCTCTTTGTTTTCTGCCAAGATAATACCAGAGTAAGCAAAAAATGTTTAAGAATTTTAAATGAGAACTAAAGTAATTTTCAACTTTAGAGTTTAAGAATTACAGTCTAGGAATAACATGAAAACCATTGTGTAGGTTTCATTCTGGGTAAAAAAAAATCATTATTAGTTATGTTCAGCTACTTGCTTCAAGTAGATTAAAATAAAAACTTTATTTTTATTTTTAAAAAGTCTCTAAAAACCTATTTTTAAACATTAAAATTTTTTATTGTGGTGAAATATACAGAATAGAAAATTTACCAATTTGATCATTTTGAAGTGTTCAATTCACTGGCATTAAGTATATTCACAATATTGTGCAACCACTACATCATCATTTCCAAAACTTTTTCCCTAATTTTTTCATTCTGTGTTCATTCAATAACTCTCCATTCCTCCTTCCTGTAAGCCCTGGTACACTTTATTTGATTTTCTCTTTTAAGACTTATTTTTAAAAGATTCTATTTATTTATTTTTGTAGAGAGAGAAAAGGAGGAAGGAAGAAGGGGAAAGAAATATGTGTATATGAGAGAGACACTGACTGGTTGCCTCTCACAGCCTCCCAACAGGTGAGTGGCAACCCAGGCATGTGCCCTGACTGGGAATCGAATCTGTGACCTTTTGGTTTGTAGGATGATGCCCAACCCACTAAGCCACACCAGTCAGCCTGGGCCTTTACTCTATTTTTGTGTCCCTGTAAATCTGTCTATTCTATAAATTTCAAAGACTTTTATTTTTATTTATCTGGTTTTAGAGAGAGTAGAAGGGAGGAAGAAGGAGACGCAGAGAAACATCAGTGTATGAGAGAAACATTGATAGGTTGTTTCTTGGCCTGCAACCCAGGCATGTGGCCTGACCAGGAATAAACCACAATCCTTTGGTTTGCAGGCCTGCACTCAATCCACTGAGTCACATTAGCTAGGGCTATTCTTAAATACATTTTAAAAGCACATTTTACACACACACACACACACACAGACACACACACACACACTCAGAACTTCTGTAACTACACAGGAAAAAGTAGTGATATTGGCTGCCAGAGAGGAAAAGAACAGAATGGCTAAAGGGGGTAGGAAGATGACTTTTCATGGTTTTTCTTTTTATGAAAATTACACCATGTAGTAATCCACTGAATTTAAAAATATATGTAAATGGGCATGCCTTTTTCCTAAAACTTGCCTAAAAACTTTCATTTTTGCTAAAATAAAATTAGTGGTGAGCTGGCATTTTTTAAGAAAAAATAATTAGGATGAAATAATTAGATAGATGAAATGGGAAAGCAAGCTTAAAGTAACTCTTTAAAACCAGACCAAAAAAGAGAAAATAATCTTGATAGTTTATGAAGCTTACCTTCAAGGTCAAGAAGGATAGCTAACTCCCTCCCAAAATGTTTTATAAAAAAGCCATGATTAGAAGAAAATATATTTTGGTTTTACTACTCACGTCTAGATACTGTTTTACTATACTCCTTTTCACGTCTTCAGTGATTTTAGAATTAGCCATATCACTCCGCAGGAAGTCCAGTGTTTGTTTGGGATGAAAATGAACTCCTGTTTTTCGGTTTATCGCTTTATCATATACTTTTGCAGATTCAGATGGAGAGTATTTCTGAATTTTACTGTTTTGGGAAAACAAAACCATTTACTAAAACATTTTCAGGCTTTTACATTTAAACTGCTTCTAAAATTTATTTACTAATAATTAAACGTTTTGTCATACAAATTTTAATCAGTGAACTTGCACACAAAATAAATATAATTTAAAAAACAAAAGTAAAGGTATAAGGGTAAAGATTAAAATGAATAATGTTCTCATTTCCCTCAGTATTTACTTGAATAGAGGCATCGTTTAAGTGAGTTTCTCGTACCTACTTTTGAATACCATGATGGTGACTGTAAGACAGTTTTAGCATGACCTAACTGGTTTACCTCATTGTCCCTTTTTGCCCACTCCCTCCAACTGTTTATTCCCCACACAGCAGCCAGAATGATTTACGAGTCTGTTTCATATTAACAACTCTGCTTAGAAATCTTTCAATTCTTTAGCAGTGCCCCAAGACCTTATTGTTAAATTACTTTGCTAACATTTAACATCCAAATATTTCTCATAAAAACTGGGTTATCTAGCTTTTCTTGCAAAAGTGGAAGCTGTGGGCCACACTGTGTCCACTCTCTTCTGTGGCACCAGGCTGATGACCATCTGAATAATCCCTGAGCCCTTTAGATGAAACATGCTCTACTGAGTTGGCCAAAAAGTTCATATAATTTTTTCCATAAAAGACACATTTGTCATTTTCACCAATAACTTTACTGATTTGGGTATCTTGTATGTGTCAGCTCTCTCCCACATAGTAGAACACTGATTGTTTGCAATGTCTTGATTTGATCACTATCAACTCCAACTGGTCTACCTGACTGTGAGGCATCGTCCTGCAGGAAATCTACAGCACAAAACTTTGCCAACAACTTTTAACACATTCATTCAGTCACGGCACCTTCTCCATACACTGCACACATTTTTCTTTCTTTCTTTCTTTTTTCTTTTTTTGCATTTCAGTTGAGTTTTTACCCTTCTTGAAATGAAGCATAATATGCCAAAAATGTTGCTTATTTTCTTCCATCGTCAATATTAAAATGGCTACACAAAAATTCATCCATTTTGATGAGTGTTTTTTAAATGCATGCTAATACGACAACTGTCACAATACAGTGTAACAAAATTATTTCAAATGAAGTTAAACGAAGCACTACTAGAGCCATCTTATGGAAAAAAATCCAACAAACTTTTTGGCCAACAAACTTATAGTACAACAAAATACTGTATAGCAATAAAAAGAAACACACTCCTTTTTAAAAATGAGTATTTTTAATATTAAAATAAGCATTCAATCAAAACAGGGTTTCATATTTCTTCATTATTTGAACAAAATTTATTCTCTCCCTGCTTATGTAACCTTACCTATCAGAAAATCCACAGAGATTCTTCAAATGTTGTTTTAACATTAGAAGCAATAAAATACCCTGGGAGACATTTGCAAACTCAATTAAGGGAGCTGAATTTTCCGGCAAACATTTCATCACCGAATTTATATCATCTTCTGAATCTGAGTCTGAATCTGAATCTACACGTTTCCGTGACTTCCGAGGCCTGGAAACTTCTTCTTCACTCTCACTTGACTCATTTTCCTTACTAGGTGATGATTTTCTCTCTTTCCTTTTGTCTTTTACCATAGACTGCAAAAAAGGGAAATTATTCTGTTTAAAAAAAACAATAAAAAAATGCCACAAATACACATATATTCAACAGCTTCCAAAAGCTCTATTCAACAGCTTCCAAAAGCATCCTCATGTCAATATTTTATGCAATGAAATCTTTTGACTTTTCCATAAATGACTGGTGGTCTAACCCTTGGGGGAAATACTAGGTTCCAAGAGATTATATAAAATCATATATAATCTCCTCTCCGTAACTACCCCCAACCCCTTCTGAAGTATCATTCAAAGGGAAACAATTTTCTTACAGAAAAGTAATGAAATAAATTAACTACAAAAGTATTAATTTGGTATATAGGTAAGCCAATATAGAGGAAAAGCAGTAATTATAATTTAACTGGGAGACTACAATAGGCTTGAACATCACAGGCTTTTATTAATGTTTCCCTTTCAAGAACTTTTCAGCAATAGGTAATTTTTTTTAAATACTTAAATTCTGTTTCTTTGTACTTTATGAAACTGTTAGCTCTTAAAAAGAAGCAAAGTCAGCTGGGTTTAAGTGGGGGAAAAAGAGTAGATTATATGCAACTGTTAAATAATAGGAAAAACATATACAAGTATATGCAGAATAATAAGTGAAGTAAAATAAGATAATACAATGGCTAAAGTTCCTGGGAAATTATTAACTTCTTGAACTTCAGTATGTGTATCCTAAACACCTAAGAACTTTGTTAAAAAAGCAGACTCTGTTTCGGCAGGTCTACAGTGGGGCCTAAATTTCTACAGGTAGTTCCACCCCTTAGGTATTAAAATATATTCCTCATTTACTAGTTTGAGGAAGCTAAGTTCTGAGCAACGTGATTGTGTAAAATGAGATCTACTTGTATTGTTAGGTACATGAAAATATTCCAATTAACTTATAAAAATTTTACTGGGTGCCGACTACGTGCCCAGTGCTATACCAAGTGCTTTTATAATGAAACCAATTACATTTCCTCCTAAAAAACCACGAAGGAAAGATACAAGGTTTATAACGAACTCAGTAAAGTTTTGGGCACAAAATATACGAACTTAATTATGATGCTGGTATACAAGGATAAGGAAATCGATGGCTTTATGCACTTCCTGTGTTTCTTTCTCAGGAAGCTATCTATATCTCTACCTAGATCTCTTTGGGTATACTATTGTGATCTACAGTATTACCAGATTTGTAGAATTCCAAGTTACTTTAAAGTAGGGTTTAAATGAACATATGAATAGACACCAAACACTTAAAGGTCAGTGCTCAAAGAGAGAAACAGCCCTGGCTGGTGTGGCTCAGTGGACTACGTGTTGGCCTGCAAACTGAAATGTCGCCGGTTCGATTCCCAGTCGCTACACATGCCTGGATTTCAGGCCAGGTCCCTGGTTGGGGGTGTGTGAGAGGCAACCTATTGATATATCTGTTGCCCACTGATGTTTCTCATATATATATATATGTAAGTGTATGTGGGTGTGTATAATCCACCCAAATTATCAGAAATAAAATGGTTTTGGGTGTTTTTTAGTAGATATGAAATAGCAACACACTTCCTCTCCCCAATTAAAGCACTGCCCAGTTTTCAGTTAAGTTCATTTAGAAAAATTTTATATGCCTGTGAAAAGAACAAAGAGAACGACGAGAAACGAAACAGTGAAAATTGCATGTCTGCACTTTGAAAGATACAGATACATGAAGAATTGTAATGTGTGTAACTTACCTCCTTAAATGACTGCAGTAGGTTACTACCAGAAACCGAGAGTGTAATGTCTATATGATGCATTATAAACAATGGCTCTTCCTGTGTCTGGTATGGAAAACAGGCTAGATTGTCTGCTATATACAAGAGCATATTTACTTCTGTTTTCTGTAAATTAAAAAAAAATTTACACGTTTAGTGGATAATCTCAAAACCCAACTAAAATGCCTTTTTAGAAAAAAATATTACTGGACACTTTTACCTCAGTTAATGTTTCAGAGAAAGGTGGGGTAAAGACAGACAGAGGTAAGAAAAAGGGAGGGGGAATAGATATGGATTTTATAAAATAATTTCATACCCATTTTAAGAGATTTCATAATGACTTATACCCTAGTACCTCAAGAAATGAAGAGGTGAAATTTTTTAGTGCACCCGAGTGGAATTCCCTTTACATTCTTATAGAGTATATGCAATCTTCATGATGAATCCATATCATACCAGAGAATATACACACAAATTCATAATTATTTGTCATTGTGTTTCTAAGAGCTTAACCCACAGGAAGATCAGTTACACACAATTACTATGCTTCCCTTGAAAATACGTGGTAATTATAGTACTAATATGCAGGTTAAAAAACCTCACAAAACTCATGTACTCATAAAACATCTGTCAGTTTCCTATGTATATTTAATTTAGAATATCAGACTCCTTTTGACAGTGCTATCACAGTTTCGCACTATAAAAACTCTTAGGTAGGCTAAATTTAAAGAAAAAAATATGGTTACTACTAGTTTGTTTTAAAAAGAAGCAATAGAGACTTTCAGTATTTCATGATCATACAGAATATAAACTGAAAGATATATAAAATTTAAATTCCTTTAAAACATTTACACCTTTAAAAAAAGAATAGCAATAAAAAACCATTCCCTCCTACAGAAAGCCCAATAGCAGCAGCAGTACAACAATAATCCCACAGGACAGATGGAATAAACTTGGTATGATACTCATGAGACTCTTACTCTATTTTTTAATTTTTAAATATGTATAACACTTAAATGTTAAAGTTAGGAAGATGTATAGAACCCTACACATCATATATTGGTTTTAACACTGTAATTTTTATACATATGTATTCATTACACACATACATTTATTTTCCCCCTCCTAAAACTGAAAATAAATGTTCAGACTTACTCTGAATAAACCTTTAAAAAAACACTCTGAATCTTCTTCACTTTGACCATAAAAAAGGTCCGACACTGCTCCTTCCTTTCAAAAACCGAATTTCTTAAAAGAATAATCTAGAGCTATTCCTTCTAGGTCCTCCCTACTGTTCTTTAATTAAAATAATCTTTGGTGCCTCCCTGCCTGAGCATTTCTATCCACAAATATCCCACCCTATTTTTTTCAACTTTGCATTCTCCTTGACTTAACAGCATGAACACTATTACTCGACCCTTTCCTTCCTGAAATCTTCACTCCTCAATTTTCTCTTCTAAGCTCTTTGACTACTCCTCTTCTATGCGCTTCTCAAGCAAACTCCTTTTCAAATTGCTTTTAGCAACAATCCTATTATTCTTTCAAGTGCTTAGCACAAAAATATCCAGTTATCCTTCAACTATTCTTCTCCTCAGTTTTATTTATTCCTTCCTCACATCTCTTTCCTTTCCTACTGTCCATTCTTTTCTTTCCTATTGTCATCACAATAGATTAATTCATTACCTACAATGTGACCCCAGTGCTAAAACATTTGTGTTCCTCACAAAACTTTGATCCTTTTCTACTGTCACCATAATAGATTAATTAGTATTAACTTCAATGTGAGCACAATGTTAAAAGGCAGTCTGGCAATTCTACCGTCTGTAAGAGCTCCTGTAAACACACCTCACTATGACCTGTGTGCTCCAAATAACAACCTGTTCATTATTTCCCACATACTCTTATCTTTGTACCTTTATTCATGTTTTTATCCTTGCCTCAAATAGTAGATCCCTATCATCTAATCTCCCTAAGACTTCAGTAATTTGCTTTTCCTCTAACATCTTTGTTGGAGAAAGAAGAAAGCACTACGTGATGAGAGCTAGATTTAACCTTTCACATGCCGAGGTGACAGAACACAAGCCCATGACACGCAGCAGGCAACGAAACCACATGGGAATGCAGTCAGGAGAGATAAGAAACTATAGTAGTATCACCGACTCAAACCACCTGGCACTCAGGATATGCTAACCTTAACTATTATTTATTTCCTTTATTTTGGGTCTTTCTCCACAAATGGAGGGAAGACCCATTAAGGGCAAGAGCACTATTATCATACCATTTTGGACTCCTAGTACAATATCTCACACGAAATGAAAACTTAATGCTGATGATATAATGGTGGTGGTGGTGATTAAATTATACCCAATTATTTCTGAAATAGGTGTTTATAATATATTTTCTAAGCTCTATGTGGGCACACATCACACCTGTCCTATTTACTATTTTAAGTTCCTCTCCTAGTACAATGGCTACCATATAGCAGATTCTGAATAAATATTTGAGTATAATGAATGAATAGATTAAGAGGTAAGCTTAAAGTTAAGGATGACCTGTTTTTTGTGCCAGACAATGCCCCTTGTGCAACAGCCCAAAGGAGCAATGGGCAATTACACAAACAAACGTGGGCTCTTCATTAAGGAAGTGAAGTTGAAGAAGGGAATGTCAGCAGCCAAAATCCTAGAAGAGTTATTCTAACAGTATCTGAGTCTAGCAGAAACAAGTAAAATTTCATCTTATCTTTGTTTCTTCCTATCATCCATCCATCTATCTATCTATCTAATTAATCTATCTAATCTAATCTATCTATCTAATCTAATCTACCCCTCAAAGTGATAGGGTAGTGATATAATTTATTTAAAGGTATGCTTGAAGGAACTGTTATCAAAGTTCATAGGATACTCAGTACGAAGACACAATTACACTTTACCCCTCACTGTATTTACTCCCATGTAAAATTTCCTGCTCAATTGTGACTATATAATTAACACAGAAGACTCAAAGAAACACATTTAATATAGTCACTATTATTTACTAAAACTGCAATATTAAAAAACTTGTGACTACTTAGGCATAAAATTTATACAACATTTACTTCTTCAAAATAGTAAGTTTTTGTGCTTACTGCTGTGTCATCAAAGAGGTTGAGCAGAGAGATGAGAAAGGCTCGTCTGTGCTGGCGGTTTCCGCGGATCATGGAGTAAAGGTGTGAACACAAAGCACTAGAGGACTCGTCTTGTCTGAAACCCCTCACGGGATCTTTCAGGCATGTGTTGATGGCCTGCTGCACCTGGTAAGACATCTTCATACCAGCCACTGCTTTCATCTGAAATCAATAAAAGCCTCATTTTTGTCATGGAAATTAAAAGTCAGATTTAAAATGTACTTGGAGCATTATAGTCTGAGGCTAACTCATTATTTGATTTTCTTATATAAATAATAAGATCAAAGAATGCAAGTGCTGGAAGAACATTAGAAATCATCTATTAAAATCTCATTTAACAGAAGAAAAAAATCAAGACCCAAAAGAGCTACTACTCCCAAGGTCAGACAGTAGAAACTAGAACCCATGCATGCCACTGTAACTGCTGGACTATCCATCACCTCTAGGCTCGATCTGAAGAGTTAATTTTAAACAAGAATAAATACCTTGGGGGACAAACTTAGTTGCATGTCTAAGTAGGTACTAAGCAAAATATTTTATTCTAATAGGAATATGGGCAGGATGGTTACCAAATAAATGGTTTTTACTAAAGAAAGAGGTTTAAATTTAGGTTATACAATTTAAATATACGTACATGAATAAATCCAGCATATTTTTTGTCTATTTCCACAAGCTGCTGATCAGCCTTGTTCCGCATAGCTGGTTCTGGGTCTGTGCCCATAGCAATTAAATACGGTACACACTGGAAATAAAAACACAGGATTTATAAGAGATCACAGTAGTAAAAGCTCCATGTGTATCTTTACATATGTTAAAACTTGCTGTGTATTTGGGATATATATATTTAGTTTTATAGGCCTTTAAATGCCATACTTTAGTGTTCTTTTAAAAATGATTAATCTTCCTTAAATTTAGCTTAAAGCAAAAAAGCACTGGTGCATAAGCAAAAACACTGATGTGGTGAAATTTAAATAATTTCAGTGTGACTTTAGGGTGCTTTAAACATAAAGGGCCTCAACACTAAGAATATCCATTTAAGACTGTGATATATACTACAAATGTGTTATCCAATAATTTTTCAAGCTTGACTCAATTAGCTATGTAAAGATAAAATAGGGCAGAAAGTAATTTGTCTTCCATGCTCAAAACTAGGAAAATATAAATTGTTCTACAAAGCTGATTTTATTTATAGCTTCAATGACTGGATAGCTAGTATTTTGGTAACAGCCAGTTCATTGTACTTCTAAAGTCAAGGAAACACCACTACTAAGTTAGGTGAATATGAATCAGATAGCAGTGAGGAAGAAAAAGAACAACAAACAAACAAACAAACAAACCGTGAAAAAGTAGACATGACACTAACTCAAATGGGTGATCATGAATTAAATTCCAAATCAATGAGAAAAAAAGGCCACTGAAGACTATTGGGTAAACTGGCCAAATCTGAAAACAAAACTACATATTAGATAATAATGTTATCAATGTTAAATTTCCTGAATTTAATTACTGTGTTATGGTTTTATAAGAGAATGTCCTTATTCTTAGAAAATATACATTAAAGTATCCAGAAGTAGAGAATAGTGATATTTGAAAGTTACCATCAAATTATTCAGAAAAAATTATATGTATGAAGAGCAAGAGATAAAGCAAATGTGGCAAAAATCTAACGAATGGTAAATAATAGGTGACAAGTATAAAGGAGTTCATTGTACCAACTCCTACACTTTTTTGTGTGTGAACTTTAAAAGAAAAGATTTTAAAAAGCAGATATAATAATAAAAAGCACCAACCACCTGAGGCCATTCAGAATATCAGTAAAGTTGTAAGCACCTCAAAAACTCGAGTCTCAACACACCGCTGTACAGTTTATCAGGTGATCTTGGTGATGGTAACCCTGAATCATGCAAAACGGCCTAAACACCGTTTGGCGTGAGTTGTTACTGTGCTTTGTTTCAGGACACAGGACAAAGCATATTTACATATAACGTATTTTTTTAAAAGTTCCACAAAAAAAAAAAGCCAAAATAAAAATCTTAAAGGGTAACAGGCTTTGGTTATGTAATAATTTCACTTTTGTAGCATATGGCATGCTCCTGAACCTATCAGATATACACTACTGTATCAGCATTAGCAGTCAGTCCTTAGTATAATATGTCTTTATTACATCATTTATTTATTACTCATATCAATGCTTTGAGGTGTGGGCATACCTCTAACTTATAAAATGAACTGAGCTCAGATTATGTAATTTATTTTCTGTGGATTAAAATCCACCCTGTTTAAGAGTTAGATTTACACTCTTATCACAGTTAACTCTCCTGAGATTACATGTTGCTAGTTCTTTGGGATAAGAGTTAATATATATTAAAACAAATCTATCATCCCTACATAGAAAATCATTCCAAGTACATATTCTGCCAATATAAATGGGAAGTTTGTTTAATAGAGACATTATAAATATTTGGGTATTTTGCAGTAATGACCACCTACAAGAAGGACTAAAACTTGGACTCAAGAGTTTAGGACCAAAAAGAAAAAAAATAACTAAGAGGAATAAAGAACTACTAATCACAATGTCATCAAATGACAACAAATCTGGTTCTTTTGGTAAGTTCTGCTTACTGAAACATACTCACCTGGACTGGATGAATAAGACCTTGGTTTAGAGTCAATGCGATGACGTTTAGGGCGAAGTGGCGTACACTTGACTGGGTGTGAAAAAACGCCTCGAGCACCTGTTTGAGGTAAAGCTGCATGATGGAACTACTCATCCCTGAGGAAACATCACCCATTTCTTTCAAATCTTCCTGTTTTGCAACTTTCTTCCCTACAAAAGGAAGTAAACATATTAAGAACATGTAGACTAAACTTTACTAAAATACACGAAATCAGACCACAACCAAAAGCACAAATGTTATAGTTAATGCTCTGGCTCAAAGGCTCTTAAATCTTCTCCTCACTCAAAATGTAATGCATACACATATATTAAATTTTACGAACTATTTTAGGGAATTTATGATTACCCTTAAGCCTAGCTATGGACCTAAAGACTCCTTCTGAACTGAATTCCTTCATCTAGTAGACAACAAAATTTAGATATCTGAATTAAAAATAAGTTGAAGTATTCTAAGTGTAGCAACACTATGACATTAAAAAATATATTTCACTTACAGTCTCTATCTGCCTGCTGCATACGTGTATCCTCTTCTTGTAGGTAGGTCTGGAGGTTTTTTAACACCTGTATTTTTAAATTTACTGAGCAATTCTTATCAGATAAGATATTATTATATAGATTTTTCACCTCTTGCTCAAACATTAGACTTGGATGCTGAATAAAAGCAAATCCTAAAGAAGAGAGAAAAAAAAACCTCTTGATATATTCATATTAAAGTTAAATATAGCATTTAATGAAAATGTTGATAAATTACACAAAGAACTCCTTATTTCAAAAATTAAAACTTAAAATGACTGGAAGAATATGCTAGTGGCCTTACCTAGAGAAGTATTAGAGCAGGTACTTCTTTCCCCATGAATTAAAAACAAGAAATTGCATTTCAAAGGAGAATTTCACACAAGAGGAAACCTTGAGGAGGGAGCAGGGCCTAGTGGCTAGGGGAGTGGATTAGGAGACAGGAGTCTTGGATTCTATTCCTGGCTCCACCACTGACTTGTAGTGTGACCTTGGGTGAGTCACATAATCTCTCTGTGCCTCAATTCTCCATCTGTAAAATGGGGACAATAATATTTACCACCCACCTACCTCAAAGGGATGTTTTCAGGATTTAAGAGGTAATGTCTGCAAACATTTTTTTAGATCTCTAGCAGAAGGTACTATATTGGCATTATTTAAAAAATATACTGAAATATATCCATTTGATGAAACAGAATAATTCTAAAATAAACCAAGGTGAAAAATATCTTTCATTTATTTCTCATGGCATTATAATGAAGCCATAAAGCTGAATTCTATAACAAGTTAATAAGTAGCAAAATATTATTATGTTTATTTGTATAAAATGCTTATTTATATAAGATAAAATGAAGATCCTTGATGATACCAAGTATTACTGATGCCAAATAACACTAAACTCAAAGCATAGAGTGATCAAATAACTAGCCCAAGGTCACACAGGATAACTATGGCCCAGGCAAGATGTCTTTCATTAACTGGTCTAGAGGCATTATTTTCCAGATAGTAATGCTTCTCTAAGTTAAAATTTACATAGAGTTGACACTTGAATAACATGGGTTTAAACTACTTGGGTCCACTTATACATGCATTTCCACCCCACCCTCCCCAATAAATATACAGTGGGCCCTCTATATTCCTGAGTTTCATATCCCTGAATTCAACCAACAGTATTTTGACCTGCAGTTGGGAATCTGGCTGCAGAGGGCTGACTGTATGCACTGTTCTATGGCATGCCATTTCATATAAGGGACTTGGGCATGGATTTTGGTATCTGTGAGGAGTTGTGCAATCAATCCCCCATGGGGAGTCAAAAGTTATATGTAGCTTTTCAGCTGTGCGGGGGCAGATGCCCCTAACCTCCATGCTGTTCAAGGGTCAACTGTATTTGTTCTCTGAATTAGATGTAACACTATTAGTTTTATCACTTTACATAGCTTATGTCCACACCAAATATTCAGAAGTACATATTTGGCATGAAGGTAATACTGCATCAATATAACTTACAAGCAAGTAATATCTGCATTTTTACTATATTTGCTATATGTAATTTTCTGAAAGAAAAGGAGGAATGCAATAACAAAATTTAAATTTATTTAAAGAAATATTTAATGAGACTTGAGTAACTTAGAAACTTTTATTACTTATTTTAGTTCAAAAGATTAATTAATATAAATGATTGTCCGTGCATGTTAAATTGTAAACCTTGTTAATGCTACCAAAATAAAGTTTCAAAGTAAGTTATTGACTTTATTGAGTAGCTTTACGTGTATCTGCACAAAAAACAAATGATAAAAAACAAAACCCTGGACAGAGTACTCTTCTTGTATTCTAAAATGCATTCAATTCAGGTACTTTAATATTATCTTTTTCATATTTCTTCCATATTCCATTATCTTTTCAGATAAGCCATAAACCCTAACCTTCTTCAAGGGCACACATGTGCTAGAGATCAATGTTCCTGAAAAAATAAAATGGGACAGATACGCATCCAAATTGTTTCTTTTGGGTTGGTTACCACGTGCTTCTATATGAGAAAAGTCTGTGTAGACTGCCCATTCTCTTAACCAGAAATGGCAGGCACATATAATGACAAAGCTTTCCAAAGAAAAACAGTAACTTAAAAAATATGCAACAACACAACATTCTTCTAAATCATCTTTCTTTATCAAAGTGCTATATTGAATATTCTTATGAAACCCTATAAAGTAGAGAAAGGAGACATTATTGTCATCTTTATTTTGTTAATGAAGAAACTGATCAACAGAGGGAGTTACATGACTTGCTCAAGGTCACCTAGGAAGTTATCGGCAGAGCCAGAAATGGAATCCAGGTGTTTTAACCCCCTATATTCTATATACCAGACCCTACGGCGATTAGAAACATACTTAAATAAATCAACTGCTTAGACTCACAATGTTTTAAAATGTGTTCAAATTCTCAAACTAAAACTATAATGAAATTTAGACTTAACTTACCTAGACCAATGATGGCTTTTGTTTGTACTTCTTCATCTGAATGTTTTGTAAAATACATCAATAGTTCAAGTACTTTATCCTTTATGTTCACCTAAGAAGAAAATATTTTATAAAGAAGAGTAACTTAGATCAGTTTTCAAATATAAAGGGGGGAAAAAAACCCCTAAAGCAAACAATGAGAACTTCCACATGCAAACTTTTCTGAAGAATGAGTCACCAATAAGTTTATAAAACGATAAATTTTAGAATAGTAGCATTCAAAATAAAGGTCTGTGACAAAGAAGCTTGTACTAGAATGTAAATAATGTACTGCTCCCTCATTAAGAAATTTAAAAATATACTCAGCTGCTGACTTAAACAGTGTGCCTACTCTCATAAAGCTGATAGAAGTCGTGCTTACTTGTCTGCTTACAGACCAACAACAAACAATTCAAAGGTCAGAAGCCAGTCTGACACCCACATTCCGAGTGGCACTGTCAGAGTGTTCATCAAACCACATTAATACTGCCTTCATCCTGGATCATTGCCGTCATTTTCCATTCTCAGGGTCACACAGTTCCATTTTATTACAACATACTAAGTAATTAAATTTAAGATCTTTACCTTACTGTTACCCTTAAAATCTTCCAGATCAAAATCAAAATGCCGGCATAGTGCTCCAACAGTGAAAAGTGATCTAAGAAGTGCTGGTTTGTTTGTCAGAAGTGAAGTGTTATTTGGATCTTCTTGGTGCTGACTTTTTAATTTTGAAATGGCACCTGGTAAAGCAATATTTATTTATAACAAGCACTTAATCCTTGAATTATTATGTTCAAATAATTATTGCTAATGAATTACAATTTAATTTTACCAATGGTTATAAGTATTAAATATGTTTAGAATTACAAGGACTCTCCTTAGAGCCTAAAAAGTTAAAATTTAAATTTTATTTTACATAGTGGGCAGAAAACTTACCAACATTTACTTATGAGAAGATACATTTCTGAAGTTATCATACTGTGTTACTAAGAGTTTAAAGACAATCTAGAAAATACTTCTTCTGAGAGTGGACCATAGAGGACAATCACACCTCTTACAATTCCCCAGATGCTACCCTTCCTTAAGTGAACTAAAAAGGAGTTGGACACACTACAGAATCTGGCAGAATAATTTTAAAGCCCAGGCACTGAACTTACCATAGTATCTGTTGAAACAGGCCCATACGAATTTAAAATTTTGTGTCACTTTATTTACAACTGCCCCAAGGCAGCTCACACAATGTTGTACTACCTAAAAGATACAGAAAAGGTTACTGTTTAGAAAAAAAGTTAAAGACAAATTGAAACGTGATTAAGTTATCATCTGTGAATTATGTACTTCAATATAATCAATACAGAGATGCTTACAGTCATGCCATATTTGATGATCAGCTTCATTAGATCTTCTTCAATAGTAGCAAGGAAAGTTTCACTTGGATGTTCCATCAGTGGTACCACCAGCTCTAGGATTTTTGCAACATTGCAGATAACCATGAAATCATTTTGAGTCTATAAGAATAAAATTAGTGCTTTATGAATATCAAAAAAAAAAATTATCTAAAAAGAAACTATATACTGTTTTATGTATTTGGGGACTAAAGTATTTGATATGTAAAATTCCAGTTAAACAAATCATTAGAAAAGAACTTTAAGGTATGGAGGAAAAAGCCTCAGTGTCGGGAACCTGGATTTTAGCTATACCACTAACATACCATGTGACCTTTGGTCCCTTAATGACGATGTTACAGTTATTGCCCCCCCCCCAATGCAATGTAAGTCAATTCTGAACAAAGGTATTTAAATATTAATAGAAAATTTTACCAAGACTGGTACAGTTTTTAAGATTAGTATTTTTCAAACTGGGATGGGGGTGAGAGTTTTTCCCCTACAGGATATTTGGCAATATCTAGACACATTTTTTGTTGTCACAAAAAGGGTGTAGGAAGGGGTATGAATAGGGTACGTTGCCTAACATCCCATAACGCTCAGAACAGTTCTTTACAGCAGAGTGGTCTGTCCCTAAATGTCAGTAGGCTGAGAAGCCCTGTGTCAACCCTTTTTATGATAGATGAAAATACAGTCTCCCAAAACAGATACAGACTTCTTTATTTTAAAATAGTCTATTAAAATAATTTTTAAAAATTTTTAAAAGTTTTAAAGCTTTGATTAAAAAGCTAACCCATTTTTAAAAAAATAAGCATTTTAAAAAAATATAAAGGTATTATAGGATTTACAATAAAAAATCTCACACCTCTGTCCTCTAGTCACCCAATCCCCCTACCCTAAATCAGCCAAAGTCACTTGTTTTATTTTTATTTATTATTATTATTTTTTGGTATGGAGTGAGGCTTTCAACATACACCTCTATCTATCAATAAAAATAGCCACAGCCTATCAATACATATTTTGGACTCTTTGAGCTTATTACCTCACTGGTTAAAAACTTTCCCACCTTACATTCATCCTTGCTTTCAACATACCCATAGGATTAAGTTTTTTAAAAAAATAGGTAAGGTGAATACTTCTAAATAACACACAAGTCCTGCTGTTCCCTGTCATCTCACACTCCTACCCTCTTTAATTAATAGGGAATGAGTTAAAATGGGTTTAGGGATGGAAGAGGTTTTGTCAAATAAGATAAATTCATTTGAGAATCACTGCTAAAACTTTACTTTTTAAAACAATATAGTAACAATTTTTGAAACTACTCTCAACATTAGTGGCCTAAAAAATCAATGAAGAGAAGTATATTAAAATCTAGGAGAAAAATTTAAAGAGAGAAATCGTAAAGGGAAAGAACAGGAGAACATAGTACTAAGAATATTTAAAATGAATATAGCATAAGAAGATTCAATATTTAAAAATTTAGACCGAACAGCATTTTTTTAAATGCTGATAATGTTTCCTTTTCAAGCAGCCTGTTTAAAAAAAAAAAAAAAAAAAGATTTTATTTATTTACTAAAAAAAAAAAAAAAAAAAAGATTTTATTTATATTTTTTAGACAAGGAGAAAGGGAAGGAGAGAAACATTAATGTGTGTTTGCCACTTGAGCACCCCTTACTAGGGACCTGGTTGGCAACCCAGGTATGTGCCATGCCTGGGAATCAAACCAGCAACCCTTTCATTTGCAGGCTGGTGCTCAATCCACTGAGCCACACCAGCCAGGGCTGAAGAGTATTTTTTAATAAGGTTCACAATTCAAAGGTAAAATGGGCAAATGGTATGAACAGTTAAATCACAAAAAATCAAGTCCAATTGGTTAATACCATAAAAACGATTCTCAACCTTCTTGGAAATCAGGGAAGGGAAACTGAAGCAACAATAAACTGTATCTTTATACCTGTTAGACTGGCAAAAAGGACAAAAATGACACAGACTGTCATGTACTAGTTTCCAAAGAGGCTACACAACATGTCCACCACCAATTTGGCAACATCTATTTAAAACCAAAACAATTCCCTTAATTGAGCAAGTCCATTCCTCAGAATCTATTGGTTACCCCAAAAATAGCCACCAGTATTTAAAAGCACAGTTGATCCTTTTAACAACTGAGGAGTTAGGGACACCAAACCCTGTGCTGTCAAGTCTGCATACAGGTTTTGACTCCCCAGAAACTTAACTGCAGTTGGCTCCTTACATCTGTGAGTTCAACCAACAGTGGATGGGAATGAGAAAATACAGTTGTTAATCCGTGGATGGTTGAATAGACAGATGCAAATTCTGCAGAAACTAAGAGCTGGCTCTTTTATTTACTGAAAAAAATCCATGTATAAGTAGTTCAAACTGATGTGCAAGGGTCAACTGTCTATGAATAGAAATGTTTATTAAGGAATTATTTGTAGTAGCTATCAGTAGAAATAATTTTAAATACCTGCAAAAATAAGAAATGGTTAAATAAATCATAGGACATCCATAAAATGGCTACTATGTAGTCACTCCAAAAAAAAAAAAAAAAAAAAAAAAAAAAAAGAATTACAAGGCCCTGGCTGGTGTGGCTCAGTGGATTGAGTGGCTGCCTGCGAAGCAAGGAGTCACTAGTACAATTCCCAGTCAAGGCACATGCCTGGGTTGCGGGCCAGGTCCCCAGTGGGGAGTGCATGGGAGGCAACCACACATTGATGTTTCTCTCCCTCTCTCCTCCCCTTCCCCTCTCTCTAAAAATAAATAAAATCTTTTAAAAAAAATTACATATATGAGGTTTGTCCAGAAAAAGGCCAGCCTGGGCAAATTCAGCAACTGCAGAATTTTTTGGTGAAACATCAAGTTACCTAGGTGACTCAGCCCCGCTATAGACCAGATCTGGTGTCCTGAGATGTCTGCCTTTTCCCAAAACTAAAATCACCTTTGAAAAGGAAGAGATTTTGGACCGTCTATGAGATTCAGGAAATACAAAGGATTTTTGCAGAGTGTTTCGAACAGTGGGAGAGATGCTGGAAGAACTGTGTGCTGTCCCAAAGGGCTTATTTTGAAGGGGAATGAGGAGTCATTGCCCTGTGTACAATGTTTCTTATTTCTTCTTCAATAAATTTCTCTATTTTTCATAGTAAGTGGCTGGATACTTTATGGACAGACCTCTTATGTATCAGGTAACTTCAAACAGTAAATATGCTTAATAGAAATGTAGATAACATGACCTGAACTTTTTAAAAACCTGGTCAACCATTTATTTATGTGTGTCCACAATTACAGAAACATGAATAAAGTATGTAGGTTACTACGGGCTGCTTATCTTGAGACTAGTAGGAATTAGATGGTGATAGGATATAAAAAACAAATTGAGAAAGGCATTTTTCATATGTAAGACAGGCTTATAGTAGTCCCCCTTCACTGTGGTTTTGCTTTCCATGGTTTTAGTTAGCTGAGGTCAACTGTAACCCAAAAACATTAAATAGAGAATTCTAGAAACAAACAATACAAAAGTTTTAAATAGCATGCTGTTCAAGTAGTGTGATGAAATCTTGTGCTGTCCTGCTGCAGCCTGTCCAAGACATGGATCATTCCTTTGTCCAGCATACACTTCCTGCCTGTTAGTCACTTAGTAGACATCTTGATTAATCAGACTGACTCTCCCAGAATTGCAGTGCTTGTGTTCTAGTAACCCTTATTTTATTTAGTAATGAATGGCCTTAAAGTACAAGAGTAGTGATGCTGGCAATTCAGAAATGCCAAAGAAAAGCCATAAAGTGTTTCCTTTACATGGGAAGGTCTGTATGCATAGGAAAAAGTACAGTATACATAGGGTTTGCTACTATCTGTGGTTTCAGATATCAGGGGAGGGGGTGTCTTGAAACGTATCCTCTGCAAATACAGGGGACTACTTTATATAAAGCTTATATTTGTGTGTGTGTATGTGTGTGTGTGTGTGTGTGTGTGTGTGTGTGTATGCATAAGAAGTTGTACAAAATGTTTTCAAAGTAACCTTGCTTTCAAAATTATTAGTGTGCTATGGGCACAATATAGCTCAGTTGGTGACAGTGTCATCCCAATATGCTAAAGTTGCAGGTTCAATCCCTAGACAGGTCATATACAAGAACCAACCAATAAACATATAAATAATTGAAACAACAAGTCATTCTCTCCCTCCCTCCCTCCTTTTCCTCTCTAAAAATCAATACAGATTTTTAAAAAATGTTGATGTTAATGAAGACTATTTGTATAAGTTACATTACAGTCCATACTCTCGAGGCAAACAGACATACAGCTGAATTCTAGCTTTAGGACTGGTTAGCTGTGTAACACTGGGCAAGTTATTTATATTCTCAAAGATTAAGTTTACTTATCTATAAAAGATATTAATAATGGTACTTAGTTCACAAAGTAAATGAGAATGTTTGCAACATTCTTCATAGTGCTTGGCATTATGCTCAATAGATATTAGCTATTATCACTAGCCGTTATTCAATTTATTTCTTCATGTAATATAAGCCCTAAAGATAAAATTAGGGTCTCAAGTGTTATATGTTGTTTTATATATTTATCTTCTGCTACTTTCCTCAGTTCAGTTCTTAACATTTCTCAGGGTATCCTGAGATTTTTCACCTCGAACTTACTAATTTAATTTAGAGCTAAAACAAACAAACAAAAAAACCTCTGACAATAGCAGCAGAACAAATTTACTAGAGAAAACAGTTAAAATCAGCTCATTAGGAACACTAAAAAAACAGTAAGTGAAAAACTATTTACATTTCACTTTTTAAAAAGACTTTATTTGTTTTTAGACAGGAGAAGGGAGGGAGAAAGAGAGGGAAAGCAACACGGATGTGAGAAACATCCGTTGGTTGTCTCCCACGCGCAACCCAACCATGTGCCCTGACTGGATTTTGAACCAGCGAACTTTTGCTTTGTGGAACAACACTCAAGCAACTGAGTTGCTTGGCAACTCAACAGTCAGGGCAAAATTGTTTGAATAAGCCACTTAACTAACCATGCTGTCATATAAATTGCTGGACTATATTACTTATATGCAATGTTTAATTTTCACATTGGATTTTAGGAAACCGTATGTATAATATTAATTTAAAATAACAACCTAGTATTTCTGACATAGCACTAGATTTTCCATATTCAATATACTGGTATGTTATAAAAACAAATGTTTAAAGTATACCAAAACTGACAAATGAAAAACAAATTCAGAATCCAAAAGACGGTAAGTTTCTTAATGACAGGAACTCTGCCTCTTTTACCTTTGAGGTCTCAGCAATAGTTATAACATTTGGAAAGCATATACTAAGGGTCTGGCTCGAGAAGCTTAAAGAGAAATGGTGCCTGAACTTTATTTATAATGTATCGGAAAAATAATGTTTGCAGATAACTTGCCACAAATTTCAGAACAAAAATTTGAGTACATGACACAGCTGCCCTGTCAGTGAAAATAAATGTCAGTGACAATGCGAATGACACACATTAAGTTCTAAATTTAAAATACTCAGTACAAGGTTTATACCAAACCAAAACACAGGACAGCTCTATACTTACACTACATTTAGTGGTAAGGTATGGCTGCATAGTCATGGCATGTTTAACCATGAGCTGGGGTCTTATTTTGCTGAATAAGAACAAAGTGGTTATGCAAGCTACCAATCTTCCAGAGTTCACACCTTTATTGTCAGAGTCTGGAAAAACAAACAAGAAATAAGACACTAAAATATAACAAGGCACTGAAAATTAAACAGTCTATTATTTAAATTATGAAATACCATCCCCTGAATAGATTCAATACATGTCTCAATATAACTGATTAACATTTCTTATGATACTAGATTTCCTGCATTTCATTTTTGTCTTGATTATATATACTAAAAATAAAGGACAAACAGGCTACACTACAAAAGACAAGTTTTACCCTAAGGGGAAGAGGGTTGATGTTAAAAAGTAGAATGGAAGTTGGGAAGTTTAGGGATGGGCTTTTGGAAATAAACATGGTATTGGTTATATCTAAAAAATGGATGAAAGTGAATATGGGAAAGAAAGTTAGCAAAGGGGGACAAAACCAATTTTGCTGAGGTGATACTGTGTTTAAAGATACTGGAAAAGAGAGATGCTGATGTAGAAGAATGTTAAAAGATGGGAGTGAGAAATTAAGTTGAATCAGTGCTACATTAGAAAGGAAAACTAAATGCTGTTCCTAGTTAGGAGATAACAACGGTTCTTGGGTGGCTAATTAGTTTTTAGAGGAGTTTAGCAACTTTTTAATATTGAGACAACAGTATCACCCTTTAAATCTAGAATAGGGAAAACAAAACAAGGAGATAAAAAGAAAAAGAGGTACACATGGAAAATTTGAAAAAAAATTAAAGAAAAAACTGCATAAAACTATAAAGGGTATCAACAATTTCCTTAGGTGCCATAAATGTACCTCTCTCTCTGTAAGAGGCAATTGGCCCCCAATATCGGAGAATGACTGAGGCTATTATTCCTCATTAATATACATCAGGCAAATGGGAAGTAATGTTAGTCCTGTGTGCTTTAAGCAATATATATCAATTATGACTTTTATAGTTTTATATAATTATTTATGTTTTGGTTAAGAATTTCAGTTTTTCACTGATAAATGTGATAAATATAAAGTATTAAGAACTTAAGGAATTTTTAATTACAAATATTATTAGCTTTCTAGCTCAAACAAGATTAAGCACAGTTTTATATAACAATTATAAATGATATTAAGAATGTACTATTAAACTTTTAAAAACAATTTTATAATAGTTAAAACGATTCCATTTTGAGAAAAAATTTTATAGGATTTAAAGGTATCAAACAGTTTCTGGATAAGTGCAATTAGCTAAATATGTATTAGCCCCTAGACTTCCTTTTATTCCTGTTCAATATGATATCTAAAATTACATGCTATTGAAAGATATGTGAAAGAGATGAGGCCTATGTTTTTATTATACTGCTCTAGATAATCTTAGTCAACCTTAACAACATAATCAAGGCTACAACATCAAACAAAAAACAGATTTCATTTAAGAGTGAAGTAGTTCATTATTAGGCTAAGCAGAGCCAGAGGCAAAAATGAGAAATGTGCTCAAAGTATTTTAAAATATAAAATCAACTTAATGACCAATATATAAATCATCTTACCAGCTAGAGATTCCTCATATTTAAGAATGTGCTCAACTAGGTTATCAACAAGTTGAGTACAAGCTTTCTTCACAGGTTTATATGAGGAATCCTCTTCAGACTTCAACAACTATATATGTATATATATAAAAAAAAAGATCCCAGTATAATTATTCATTCGACAATAATAATAATAATAATAATGCATTAAATGTGTTCATAATTAAGTTTTTCAATTTATTAACAATTTAATACTAAATGCAAATTAGTAACAAAAAATAAAACAAATGTTTTAAAATAACTTATAAACCAATAATTTATAAATACTGTCAAAGAATTTTAGCATGAAGTATTTAAAGTGCTGCATGTCGGACCTGAGGTAGGATATGAGAGAAAGAAGAAAGGTGACTTTCTTTTAAGAGTACCACTCAATGCTAGCTGAATTATTTTAAAGAATCAGAATTCCATTCTTCACTATTCCAAGTCCTTTAATATCTTAAAAAATTATTGTTTTAATTACATACTTTATGTAATTATGTCCAAATTACACCTTAAATCTTGGAATTATAAAACATAAAGCTAGATTTCTTCTGTGTTATCCTTTGTCAAATTATCAAAAACAATGTTAGGAAAGTTAGAAAAAGAAAGAGATAAGGAAAAGATCAGTCTAACTGTAGCCAAACCATCCCCAAAACACCCCCTCCAAAACTCCAACCAATCCAATCTTTCATAATCATGGGTCAATGCAATGGTAAAGCCATCTGAGGCATATTTATTTTGTTACTAAAGATTAGCTAATACAATTCTGGGGATATTAAACAAATTGAAATGTGCATTTGATTTCTGTGAAGAGTTTCTGCAATGATGGAAATGTTCTGTATCTGTACTGTCCAATAAGGTTGCCTTGAGCTGTATGCAACTACTTAACACTTGAAATATGATTACTATAACTTAGGAATTAAAATGAAATAAAAATATAAATTAATTTAACTTAAAAAAACACATGTGGCTAGCTGGAAAACACACAAACTTTCACTACAAGATACATGGATGACTTAAATCAACTAATAGCAATCAGAATAATATGACACATACATTGCCCCCACCTTAAATTTAAAGAAGTAAATCAAAGTAGAGGTCTTCAATTTACTCAGTTTCAACTCAGAACAGCAAATTTTCTTTGTCCTACTCTGTAACTTAATTCCTTAAGTAGCTTTTAAAATCACGTGCTGGCCTGGTCTTTTTCAGGCAGGAGCATAAACAATCCCTGCATTCCTGTTTCTCCTTTTTCTTTCCCAAGACTTCAAATATACACAAAAGTATTAGTCGTTAATTTTGGTTCATGACACACCACCAATACTGGTATGTGCCCTTTTATGTACTTATAACAATACCAACTCAAGAACATATTTCCAATAATTTATATTTACCAATGTGCTCCTCCTCTTATGCCATCTTCCTGTTTCACTTTCAAGGTAACCATTATGAGGAACTTTATCATTTCTTTACTTTAAAACATGGTCTAAGCTGTATACTGTTTATAGCCTTGCCTCATTTTCAACTTTGTAAAAGGAATCATACTGGATGCAGTCTTCTACATCTTTTTGCCTTTTTCATTCAACATTATGTCACCAACTGTAATCCAAGCTGTTGCATGTAACGATTTTATTTTCACTACTACGTAACAAGCATTGTGTGCCTATATAGTGATTCATTTATTCGTTCTTTTGGAGATAGGTTAACTACAATTTTAGTGGTATAATGAACACTCATTTATCTTCCAGCACACATATGCAAGAATGCTATTGAGTATAAATCTCATAGCAGAATTGCTGGGTCATAGGACATATGAATGTTCAATTTTATGAAATGATGCTATTTTTAAAAACTGGTTGTAATATTTTCTCTATTAGTAGCAGTTTTTAAGAGCTACTACTTAATCCATCTCTTCTCCATCATCTGACTTCTCGATTTTTGCCAATTAAGTAAGTGTAAAATGTGATCTTGATCTGTATTTCCCCTATTACTAATGAGGCTGAACACCATATAGATCGTATGTCCTATTTCTGCCACAGAATGCCTATTTTCCTACCAGGACTCTGGTCTTACATTGTTTTGTAGGTGAGGAGTTCTTTAAATCTTCTTACTAATGATCATTTTTCAGTTACATGTACATACGTCAAGTATCTTTCCTCAGTTTGTTACTTGTGTTTTCACCTTCAAGATGTCTTTTGATTCCTAAATGTTCTTCATATTAATGTAGTAAAATTTATCAATCTCTTTTTAAGGTTAATGGCTTTTGTGACCCAAAATTCAAAAATATATTCAGATATTTTCTTCTAAAAGTTTTAAAGATTTTTTTTTAATCTACATGGCATGGACTGTTGAAGTAGGAATCAAAAATTTCTTATAGATAAGCAATTGCCCCAGCCCCATTTGCTGAAAAGCCTGCCCCCATAAACTGCAGTACTGGTTTTGTGTTATAGTAATTATATTCTATATGTGTGAAGGATTACTCCTGAACTCTCTATCCTGTTCCACCGGTCTATTTAGTACCATACAATCTTAAAATGAGTTTGGGAGTCTTTCCTCCTCTTGAATTTTGTAGAATAGTTCAAGAGTTTTGTAGAGAAGGAAAAGTGTGAGTTCTTCTTTAATACCACATAATCTTAATTACTATGTTAAAAAAACTAGTCCTGCTGTTTGGTAAGGCAAATAGCACTCCTGCACTTTTCAGAAGTAACAATTACTTTTAGGTCTTTGCTTTTCCATACACATTTTACAATCACCTTGACATATTTGGTGAATATTTTGTTTTTGATTTTGATGAGATGCCTTTTAACATTCTCCCATTTAGTTTAACTTTTGTACTTTATTCTGTTTGATATTATTTTAAGTTTTTTAGAAATTATAAAATGTCCTATATCCTCTGAAATGATTACTTATTTCTTCTTTAATGTCAAATCACACAATGTTAAACCGTGAGTATGTAAATATGTATGGTTATAAATATGTATACATAAACAGATCTTATTTTTGATGCATTTCAAAGTAAATTATAGATATCAATATACCACCCCTTTTCCCTTTTGAGATACAATGTACATGAAATGTCTAAATCTTCAGTGCACATTTGTTCAGTTTTATTAAATGCATTCACCATTATAACTCAGACTCCAACCAAGAAACAATGGTTTCTTTGGCCTATTGGAATTATCTGGAGATACCATTAAAATATAGAATGATGGGCTCCACTGTCAGAGTTACTGATTAATGAAATCTGAGATAAAGCCTCAGAACTTGCATTTCTAACAAATCGCAGGTAATCTTTGTAACTGTTGGAAAGACTGATAGACTTACCATTAGAGCAAAACTTCCCTCATTATTTCCTCCAAGTCAATCCTTGACCCCCTGCAACCACTCTTCTGATTTTTTCCAATACAGATTAGCCTCTCCTAAAACTTCATGTAAATGGAATTGGACTATGTGCTGTTCTGTGTAAGGCTTTCTTTACTCTGCATAAATGTTTTTATTGTTCACATATGTTGCTGTAGATATCAATAGTTTACTCCTTTATGATGTGGAGTACTATTAAATTCAATGGATATATCAGTTTCAGGTTTTTTTGTTTTTTTAAACCCATTCATTGGTTGATGGAAATGAGAAGTATGAATGGGAACTTACCCCGCCCCGCCCAGAACTGTCTTATGGAGGGCAGATCCATTGTAGTATAGGCTTCCCTCACTAGATGAGTGTTCTAGGAACTCATGTGTATCAGTGTACCAGCTGGCATTGTTGTAAGAAGCCGAGTTTTGCTTCAGTGAATTTTTCTGGAAGAATCTTTCAATATGTTTGCCTATTTCATGATGGGTGATTTATAAGCACACCTGCCCACACAGCACTGAATATTCAACAGTTTTTGTCAACAATGGCCAGTCTCACTCCAAGTGACTTTTTTTTTTGTTTGTTTCCCAGATGAAAAAGGTCCTCAAAGGGAAAAATTTTGCCAATGTGAAAGAGGTGAAACAAAAAACGGTAGAAGCACTAAAAGGCAACAAAATCGACAAGTTTAAAAAATGTTTTGAGCAGTGAAAAAGTCTTGATAGGTGTATTGCATTAATGGAGAGTACTTTGAAGGTGATTGAGATTTAAACATGTAAGAATGAATACATAATTTTTAATAAATAAATTCTGGTTTTGGGGGTTATCCCTGGTATGACTATAAAATCAGGCAGAAGAAACCAAGCTGCTCCTTCCATACTTTGCTTACAATTCTCCTCAGCTAAATACATAATTTCATTACTGTACTTGAAGTTCTCTGTCCCACAAAACATTACCAGAACACAATTCAGCCCAGTTCTTTGCCGCTTATAACAAAGACTGCCTTTTCTCTGCTGTTGAATAGCATCTTCCTCATTTCCATCTGAGAACTCATCAAAATGGCCTTGACCACCTACAGTCCTACCAACATTCTGTATATGATTATGTGTACTCTCCATGAAGACAAAGCTTTCTCTACAGCTCTCCCCTTTTCCTTCTAAGATCTCACCAGAACTGCTTTTAAATGTCTTTCCACAGTAATATCAACTTTTTCTAGTATGTGCCTCAAAACCTTCCAGTCTCTACTGTTTACTCAATTCCAAAGCCACTTCCACACTTTTACGTATTTGTTTCAGCAGCAACCCATTTCTTGGTATCGATTTCTGTCTTAGTTTAGGCTGCTATAGCAAATACCATATACTAGGTGTCTTTAAACAACACAAGTTTATCTCTCATAGTTTTGGAGGTTGGGAAGTCCTACATCAAGGTGTTAGTGCGGCTGGTTTCTGGAGAAAATACTTTTTTTTTTCAAGGTTGCTTTATATTTTATTGGAGAAGATACTCTTGCAGCCAGTTTGCAGGTGGTTATGTTCTTATTGTGTGCTCGCATGGCTGACGGCAGAGAGATCATCTTTCCCATGTCTCTGCTTAGAAGAGCACTAATCTGATTCATGAGGGGTTTACCTTCATGACCTATTTAGTCCCCAAGGGTCCCATCTCCTAATACCATCACATTATTTATTAGGTAGGCTTCAACATAGTCATTTTGAAGAGAAGCAAATATTCAATCCATAGCATTCTTTGAGGAATCCTCTTGAGGAAGGGGTTCCACAGACTTTGGAAAATTCACACTGTTAATTCCTACCCCCAGCCCCAATCTTCCCCAAAGAGACCTAGAGCATTTTACTAGGTAAATTGTCCCTTAGGGAGAAGGAAATTATCAGACCTTTTAAGGATCACTGGATACTAGCTCTGAAAGGAAACTAATTCCAGGAGACCCAAACAGTCACTATGCCCCACTAGAGCAGGGGGCTTATGAAAATCAGTTGATCCAAAGGTATAGCTCAGGTCAGGTCTGTTTCACAGAGAGGCCATAGGTCCCAAACCCATCCTACGGTTTAGTTCCCCAGTTCTAAAATATGTAATGGAAATAAATGTACTCAGCAGAATGACAGAATCCCCAACTTGGCCTCTGATTTGTGCACAAGGGCTATCTCAGTAGAAAAGGCCATGTGGAAGCCACTATGACTGCTTCTACCTAGAAGAGTAAATCAAAAGCAATACTGCATTACTGGAGAGACTGCTGAAATTACTGTTATCATCGAAGACTTGAAGGATGCACCTATGGCTTCACAGGGAGTTCCTTACAACCAGGTCACAGAGGAAGAGAAGATGAGCCTAGTTTACAGAGGGTCCTGCACTATATGCAGGTGCCTCTTAAAAGAGGACAGCTCCAGCAATTCTGCTACTTGGCAGTACTCTGAGCAGTACATCTGATTGTTTACTTTCCTTGGAAGAAGAAGTGATCAGATATGTAATTATAAGCCAATTCATGGGCTGTGGCCAATGATTTGACATGATGGTCAGGAACTAATAAAGAACAATAACGGAAAGAGGCATGTGGATACATATGTGTGAATGGGTAAAAAGTGATGATATTCATTTTCCACTTGAATGTTGATTGTTCATGAAAGGGTGACTTCGGCAGAGGAGGATTTTAATAATCAAGTGCATAGAATGACCCACTCTGTAGATAACTTCTCTGAGGATATCAGCCTCTCTCTCCAGCCACTCCTTTCATCGCCCGATGGGCTCCTGAACAAATTATCGATGGTGGCCAGAATGGAAGTTATGCATGGGCACAGCGAACTGGACTTCTATTTATTAAGGCTGACCTGGCTATGGCCACCGCTGAGTGTCCAATCTGCCAGCAGTGGAGACCAACACCGAGTCCCTGATATGAATCCATTCCCTGGGTGATCTTAGCTACCTGCTGACAGGTTGATCACATCAGACTGCTTCTGTCATATAGGAAAACATTTTGTTCTCACTGGAATAGACACTTATTCTGGAAACAGATCTGCCTTCCTTACAAGCAATGCTTTTACCAAACTCTCCACCTGTTACGTGTATGCATGCATGCATGCATGTATGTATTCACATACACATACTAACAAAATTTTTAGTCAGTGAATATTTTTGGTATGTGTATGAATTTGAAGCTATTTCATGTAGTACTTGCAGTTTCCTTAGGAAACCACATTCCATAAATTGGGAATCAGTGATCTATAAGAAACCAACCCAAGATGGAAATAATAAAAATGAGAAATATCTCAAATTGGATGGAATGAAATGAAATGAAATGTGTATGAGCTCATGTAGAGATAGTAAGTGCGCTAATTATTTCTGACTCAATTACAGTAACTCCAGTCCATTTTCCATATCCTTCCTAGATTCTCTTAAAATTTATGTATACATGTTACTATAATTGCTGAGTGGTTATGTCTCTTTCACATGTATTTAAGTATTTTGAGCTTTTGTTCTTATCTAATTATTGTTTCACAAAGTCACAGTGCCACTAGTAAACTAAATTGTTGGCAGAAAATAAAGCAGGAAAGCATAGAACAGGGAGGAAAAGTTGAATGGATAATTAAATAATAAAAGAGGACTAGAGAGACAAGATATATGAAGATATAGAGAGACAAGATATTAAAGAATATAAAACTATTGCTTAGAGACTACAAATCTAGTCATCTCCTTTTTGCTTCTAACTTGCCAATAATACATAGGAATATTATCTTAGATTCTTTTCAGGAATACAGTAACATTTCTGACAACTACACTTAATTCTTACTTGTTTATTGTAATTATCAGACAAAACATGGAGCTATTATCATACAGCCTTCTAGAAAATACCCCCTTTGGAATGGCTGACATAGTAAAGATGGTCATAAGGGTTTATAACACACTTATTTGATTTAGAAGGGTATTGATGCCAAATATACATGTAATAACCATGAAATGGAAGATGATTTATGAAGAGAGTCTAAGATGTTACAGATTGAATAACATAAGCAAACACCATGAAGGTATTTAAAAACGCATCTTAAAAATTTTTTAAAAGCAACATACTACTAGTACACACCACCAGAATGGCTAAAGTTAAAAAGACCAACAAGACCAAGTGTTGATGAGAATGTGGAGCAACAGAAACATTGCTAATGTAAATGCAAATGGTTCAGCCACTTTGGGAAAGCAGTTTTGGCAGTTTCTCACTCACATCATGACCCAGCAATGGCACTCACAGGAATTTACACAAGAGACATGAAAACACCCATTTACACAACTTGCACACAAATATTCATGGGAGCATCACTCATAACAGTCCAAACCAGAAACAACCCAAGAGTCTATAAATTTGTGAATTAATAAAGAAATTATGATACTATTGATAGCACTTAGCAATAAAAAGGAATAAAATATGAATACACCAGCAACATTCTCCTCTTAATTAGAAGTCAAATACAAAATACTACAAGCTGTATGATTCCACTGAAATGAAATCCTCCAATATGATTATAGTGACAGAAAGTAGACCAGTGGTTTCCTACGATTAGGGGATCAGAGGCATAAGGAAGGTTTTAAAGGTGATACATTCTATTATATCTTGATTGTGCTGTAGGTTCCATCTTTGTATATAATTATTAAAAATTAAACTGTGTATCTTCTGCATGTAAATTAGGCCTCAATAAAAAATTTTGTTTTATTAAATACTGTTTTATTACTAAAAGTACTGCTAAAAATTTTAAAATAAACAGAAACAAATGGATTTCACTAGATAGTAAATTGTTGACATAATCAAATAGAAAAAGTTATTTCAAGATAGACTTCTAATGGTGTATCTTTAGTGAGCTATAGATAAAAAATAAATGCAAAAAATCTTAAGCTGTATTCAGAAATCTTACTCTTTTTAAAAAAAATTTCAAAGATTTTATTTACTTATTTTAAGAGAGGGAAAGGGAAGGAGAGAGAGAAACATCAATGTGTGGTTGCCTCTTGCACACTCCCTACTGGGGACCTGGCCAGCAACCTAGGCATGTGCCCTGACTGGGAATCGAACTCGCAGCCCTTTGGTTTGCAGGCCCACACTCAATCCACTGACCTACACCAGCCAGGGCCAGAAACCTTACTCTTAATATAGTAGGGCAAAGCAAATAAATATTATATTGATTTTATTGGAAACCAAGATTTTTAGACCTAAAGGAAAGAATAAAATCAAAGAACAATCTCATAATCTTAAATTTGAATTGAAAATATCAATATAAATTCTTGATTTATTTTTCTCTTTCTAAAAAATACATATTTTAAAAAGGCCCAAAGCTAAGATAACCCTTAGAAGCAAACATCCACAGCACCGAGATTATTCCCAACGAAGGGATTTAGGGCTTATGGGGAAAATGTCTGATTTCAGGTTTGGTGCATATAATGTACAAGATGAGTATGAGGCATCTTGTAGAAGCAGAAATTATTCAGATTATTAAAAAGGTTGTATCCAAAGGATACAAGCCCAACTTGAAGGGACTAACAATGGGCAAAGATAGGAAAATCTGAGCCTCAAAAATAATTATGATTACAATAAATTAAAATATATAAAAGACACAAAAACCTGTTAGCTCATATTGATATTTAAAAAATAAAAAACTGATTAGTCATCTTTGCAGGACAACAAAAAAGCTCATTATTCCGAAAACTGCTAAGTAATGGAAAACACTCAAGCATTTCCCGTCTTTCCTGTATGAACCGTATTTCTCAGTAATAAATATTAATCAGAACAAAATCCCTCTTTTAAGAAGAGTCCCACCTAAGTAATATGAAACAAATAAATTAGGAAAAAATCAGTATTTTGCACCTTCTAATGGAAATAATGAATCTAGGTAATGATCATTTAAAACCAATCTGGAAAGACTATAATATTTGCATCAGGTTGACAACACCTAAACTCAAGAGATTACTGACAATGGGACAACCAAATATTATGTGTCTGTGATGTGATGCATTAATATTCAGAATCACCTATGAAGTATCCTTATGCCTTACTCTCAAAATTGAATTTCAATTATTACTAAGCCTGTAGATGTAAGAAGTTACAGGAGAAAATGGTGGATAGAGGAACAACTTAAATGACACCAGAAGGAAGAGGTCTATGAAATCCAGAATATGGGTAGTTCTACAGAAAAACATGTAAGTGGTATGAAAAAGGGAGGTGTGAGGGGTGGACTATTACAGATTATGAGACTTACCAAAAGAACTGCAAACCAACTATAAAAATATATTTTTGAGACAACTGGGGAAATGTAAAGAGTGACTAGGTATTAGATATTAGGGAATAATGTATTAATATTTATTTTGATATAGATAACAATGATACTGTTTGTTGAAGTAATTTCTATTAGAGACAGATACTAACATATTCACGAGTGAAATGATACAAAGTATGGGAAATGCTTTAAAAGTATTACAGCAAAAAAAAGATGGGAGAAGGACAAAGATAGAAGAAGACTGAAAAAAATACTGATAATTTCTGAAGCTGGATGATGGGTATTTCTATTGGAAAATTTCTGAATAAAAATATTTATAGGGAAATGAACATTTCTATTTATGAAATTTTAAAAGAACATGAAATGTGGTTTAAATCTGCACTACTATAGGAAGTTTTACATGTTTTAGAATATGCCAAGTTATGCAAAGTTATATTTAGTGCAATCTGTACATCTATTTATACATCTCATGTCTATCACCTAGATTAAAGGGATAAGAAAAAAATAATTATCTGGAAGGGAAGACAGAATTTCAATTACTGATTTAGAAAACTTACTCATAATAATTAGTTAACAGATTAAATAGGGGTATTAACCAAAACATTCAGTCTAATATATTGAAATGAACTGACCCTACGAAAAAGCAAATACTTAAAAATAACTGAAAAAATTCTATTATATCATAGAGTCTACAAAGAACTTCTATTAAATTTCATGTTATCTGTTATCAGGAATCAAAACAACACTCACATTTTGAAGGAGTTGCTCAAACCAGTCATATCCAGTATCTCTGCATGCTGCAACCTATAGGGGAAAATATGGTAAAACCATCAAAATTAGAAACTTACTTATTCTGAATAAAATATACTTTTGTTATGCTTTAGCCTTAATAATGCCTCATCAATGTCCTCAATTAAAAAAATTATTTTTAAAGTATTATTTTCAGTAAGCCAGTAACTGACTAATGTGTAAAAATTTTACTTTCAAAATACTTCAGAATACATTAAAAAATTAGTACCATGCATAGATATTAAATGGTGTATTACATTTTGAATAGTAACTTGAATCGCACATTCTCAGAAATCTGTAAGTTCTAAAACAAAAAAAGTGGAAATGTTGCTTTGTATTTTCCTTCTAGATAACAAATCTAAAAACATCAGTGAAATAGAAATAATCATGTAATTGATAATATAAAATTTCTCATGCAATAGAAAAAGTATCATGCTATCAAAAAATTTATAGCTTATTTGCAGAATTAAACATAATGAAACTAATCTTAATTCATGTGTCCTGAAAAAGGTAGGAATTATTATTTTTTAAAAGTTTCTCTTTTCTTAAAAGATTTTATTTATTTATCTTTAAGTATTTATCTTTAAAGGAAGGGAAGAGGGAAAGGGAAGGAGAGAGGGAAAGAAACAGCAATGTGTGGTTGCCTCTCGAGTGCCCTCTGTTGGGAACTAGCCTGTAACCCAGGCATGTGCCCTGACTGGGAATGGAACCGCTACTCTTTGGTTTGTAGGCCTGTGCTCAATCCACTGAGCTACACCAGCCAGGGATAGGTAGGAATTATTATCTCATTTTAGGCTGCCATCCTTGGGCTATTATTGTACCTACTCATCACCCACTTCTTTCACTCTGAGGTTTCAATCATTAGAGGAATATGAAGAATTTCAATATTGGTGCTTAAATCAATGAACACCAAAAAATGGGGCTACGCAGAAACACTGATCTCATCTTACTTGCATCCCTTGAGTATCTCCAGAAATATAAAATAAGAGTAGTAGTACAAAATGTCAAGGTTAACCAAATGTCTCATTACTGCCCCTCCTTCAAAAAACGGGGTAGACCACAACCAGTTTTGTACCCACAGGGACCATTCCCTTGTTGCAGTCCTTCTTACCACATCAGTGATATTTAAAATTTTCCTTGTCATTGCTTCTTTGTCATTGTGTGGAGTTGGAGTAAACCAGAGTTTTTGGAATGTTTCATTTACTAATTTCTAGAAGGAAAAAAAAAATCAAACTAAGCATTTCAAACAAACATAAAAATTCTCAATCTTAAATTCTTATTAAGGCCTAACAGAAGGCTATAAATAACTGATCAAAACAATTACTGGGAATTTTTAGTGTGAATTTTTCAGTTTTTAAAAAATCACCCAATCACCAATTTCTTAAAATTATAATCCTTTATTTTATATGGGCGATGCTATGCCTAGCCTAGAACTTCTGTTTAGTATACACTTGAATATTTTTGATCAAACTAAAAAATGTTTTTACTACTTTTGCAGAATTGTTTTAAAAAACACACAAGTATTCAGACAATCATATACATGTAAATTTACTAATAACTGAGGATTAAAGTTTCAACAAACTACTAATTTAGAAAACCAAGTATATACCATGTGCAAATCAAAATAACTTTAATTTGATAATAAATTTCCTATGTATAATACAATTCCTACAATGACATTAAATATTATAATTGCTGAATCTGTTGGAAAAGATATTAATCAATACAAGATCTAGAAATAAATATACATTAAAGTAAGTCTTTTTCTTGAATTTATAATCTAAAAATACTGATTCACTTGGAAATTTTTATACACAGGGATGTGCAAAAGTAGATTTACAGCTGTATGTGAAGTATAGTTTATTCTTGTTATTTATTAATTATTGCATTATTTTCCATACAAATGTAAACCTACTTTTGTCAACCCCTATATATTTAAATCACCAAAATCTAGATATAATAAACATCTGATTTAAATGAAAAATGAAAATGAATTTTCATTAATGAAAAATGAATTTATGAAAAATGAATGAAAAATGAATTTAAAGTAGTCAATGTTTTATCTTACCTTAATGCCCTCTTCATCATTAACTCTGCGAATCATTTTTACACACATTTCTGTAATTTTTGGAAATGTTGGTTGTTCAATACAGATGTCTCTTAGAATCTTTATTACTCTTTTCCTGACACTGATACCAGTATCCTAAGAACAGAAAGATATTTTTAAATGTCAAAAAATATCGGTATGTCTAGGTGTATGTAATTTGATAAAATTAAATTAGAAAATACTAACAAGCAGTAGAGTCACTATATAGTAACATGATAAGCATGGTCTACATATTTCTTCTTTATGCTTTCTTACTGATGTTACTATAAATATGGGTTATTTTATTATCTTGTCATTATTTTAAAATACAATATCCAAAACATGAAAAAATACTAAGTAGCACTGAACACAATAGTGGAGTATAAGCTTGCTAAAATTAAATGGGATAACTGACATGGAGCTTTTAGAATAGTGCCTGGCATTTAAACAGCATATGAAACACTCTAACAAAAATGTCTAACCTAAGTCTAATCAAACCACTGTCACTATCTTATGGTTTATAGAAAATATAAGAAACAAAATAATTAAATAAAACAATGAGGAGTAACAAGATCAACCTGGTCAATGTCAGAGGAAGTGTGTAAAAAGAGTTACAGAATACCCTAAATTTTATTTTATTTTTTAAAGATTTTATTTATTTTTACACACAGAGGAAGGATGGGAGAAAGAGAGGGAGAGAAACAGCAATGGGTGGCTGCCTCTTGTGCACCCTACTGGGGACCTGTCCTGCAACCCAGGCATGTGCCCTGACTGGGAATCAAACCAGTGACCCTTTGGTTCACAGGCCAGCGCTCAACCCACTGAGCCACAACAGCCAGGGCAGAATACCCTAAATATTAAAACATAACCAGGAAAAGCAAGATCTTGATTAGATTGTTTTTTTAAAAAAGAGCTGAAAGAGAAATTTTTGTGAAATTTTGGGAAAACTGGAGAATTTGAGTATGAACTGATTATTAGATAGTTTTGTTGAGTGAGATAGTGGGTGAGGGCACTACTCTTGTTTTTTGGAGTCTTCAGCTGAAATATCTGTGAGAGAAGTAGCAAAATGTTTTAATTTAACTAAGTTAACAAAAAATATAGATGACATGTGGTGGATACATGGGTGTTCACTATACTATTTCTACCTTTACAAATTTTCATAATTACAAGAGTTTTTAAAATAAATAAAAAACATCAAACATTAATTGTACAAATTTATTTCCATTTATTTCCAAATTTATTTATACAGTTTAGCAATTGTGAAAATATTGTAGGATATATTGCTAGGGCGTATGCTATCAGAGTTAATTAGCTTTGAGAATCCTGTTGATTATTCCCTTCACTCCTGAAAAGACTGAAGCACTAAAAAGGGAAAAAATTCTTCCATTCTTTCCTTAAATTCTTTGTTTCAATCAAGACTTTATATTAGCTGAAGCTGAAATTATCTATAACTCTCAATCACAGTATTCTGATACTAGTCTAAAGGTGATAAACTCCTGTGCCTAATACATCTCTGTCAGTTACAGAAGTCAAAATGCCTGCAGTGGGTGGTGTGTAGATTCCAGAGTTATCTAGTAACGCCAATGTTTCCTTTTATATTCCAGGAAAATGCTTCAGGGCCAGAGAAATCCATGACATACAAGAAAATTAAGTATCTTCTAGAACAGTATTTCTTAAGTTTGCAAATGACTTTCTTAAGATACAAATGACTTTCTGGTTTAACTTGCTTGTTGTAATTCAGCTCTAAGGAATCATACAGATACATATCAAGAATTCAAAAATATTGTTAGATATCCAAGTTCTGTACTTTGCTCTTACTGAAATAATTTCTCCTGCTTATACTTAACTATGCCATGTAGTTCCTACTGTTTACTCATTATAAACTGACGTAGTCAAAAGCAAATAGTAACTAGAAAAAGGAATCAAATTTTCACCAACGATTTCGTTTACAGTATTGAGCAGTTCTTTTCTTAAATCCTCACCCAAGGATACACATAGAGAGGGGAAGAGCGGGAAAGAGAAGCACTGACTGGTTGACTCCCATGCGTGCCCCGACTGGGGATGGAACACGCAACCTAGATATGTGGCTTGATTGGGAATTGAACCCACAACCTTTTGGTGTACGAGATGATGTTCCAACATGGCCAGGGCAAAGTATGTCCTTTAGAAAGCTGCTATAGTTTACAGATTAGGAAATATAAATATAAATGTATAGTTCACAGACTGTACTAGGAAAACAAAATTGTATTTATGAATCATAATAAAAATGAAAAAACAAACCAGTATTCTTTCAATCAGCATATCATAATACTGCTCAGCAAGCTGAGGTCGACAAAGGACAAATCGACCTAGTAATTCTACTGCTGCTTCTCGGACACTAGTGGAGTTATCCATTAATCGCCCATGGACTCCACGCTGCATATCAAGCTAAAGAAAAATAAAGAAGATATAATTGACACTTAGAGCTATTATTTTAATTTGAATAGAAAGCTCAAAAAAGAATCATCTGTGCTCCTCTTTACCCTTGCTAGGATACTGGGGTCTACTGCAACAACCTCAGATAAACACTTCATGGCTTTTGTTCGAACGGCAATTGCATTTTCACCAAGAACTCGAAGGATCTGCCAAGCAAACATTGACATTTTCATAAATTTTAGAACACATAATTTTAAACAAAATATAGCATGCAAACAAGCAAAAGAATAAAAATAAATATATTTTCCTTCCTTTAAGTTTTTTATAAGTGAGTTAAGTACCTATTGTCAACACAGAAACAAATGCTACTTTCACGATCTTTATCTTTTTTCAATAATGAAACATCGTATACTACTCACAAATATCCAGAATTAGAAAAGTCAGTATCATTGTATAAGGAATTGTGATCCAGTTTACCTGTGTCAAATAAATATCAAAGCTCTGGGCAAACGGCCTCATAGAGGCCAAGTAGCGAACAATCAAACAAGCATCATCATAGTCCACAGTATCAGAGTTCATCCTGTAACAACAAATCATTAAATTTTTATTTATTTTTTTGTAAACTAGGCAAATAGATTTCAAAGAGATAACTGAGAGAGTAAAGATTTTTTTCCCTCTAGATCTTACTTTAATGTGCTGAACTGAGAAGGTGTGGTTTTGATAATGCTTCTAAGAAACTTTTTCCGGTTTTCAGCTCGATGCATAATTTGACCAGTTGTCTCAACTTCCTTTGCGTGATGTGTTCCATCAGATGATTCCTCATCTTTTTGTGATTTCATTGCTTTTTCTGTTTCCAGAGTTGTGTCACGGAACCACTGAGCTATATAGAATTTACGAGAAAACTGAAAAGAAGTAAGACAAGACATGAGTTTGATGAAATTAGTACACAATCAGGAATACAAATATTAAGGTTTATTTTAAAACAACTTCCATCAGCTAAAACCAGATTTTAAGGAAAGTGGAATGTTTAGAGTATCTAAATGATAAAAAACATTAGTTTACTTTGTCCCAATATAATAATGTCAAAAGATAATTTGGTAAACACAACTATATTAAATCTAGGATACTACTGTAGACGACTTAACTAAGGACAGTATCACGAGTCAGTAAAATTAGATAGCTAATGAGTCAACTAAAAGAGTTTAGAACAAATGGATGAAAAGCTGAAGGTAGAAGACTCTAGTTATTCTCCAAATCTCGACTTAAAGAAACACACAGCCAATTATTATTGAAATATTTTAATGCTGAGTCATACTTATAATTTGTTCATTTCAATGATTGAAAACCTTTGTTAGTTCGCTAAATAGCTATCTCCAACCTCTTTAGACTGTATACCCCATTAGTTAAAAAAAAAAAATAATCATGTGGGGATTGCCTGAGGCAGTAGGGGATGCTGTGTGGAGAGGGGCAAAGTGGGGAAAATTGGGACAACTGTAAGAGCATAATCAATAAAATACAGTTAAAAATATTAAAAAGTATCCCAATATATGCACACTGTTTCCTAATACAGTCTATAAATTTTACATAGGAGCCCTGTAACTCAGTTGGTTAGAGTGTTCTCCAGACACACCAAGGTTGAGAGTTTGATCCCTGGGCAGGACACATACAAGAATCAGCCAATAAATGCATAAATAAGTGGAACAACGAATTGATGTTTCTCTCTCTCACCACCCTCTTCCTCCCTTCCTCTCTAAAATCAATTAAAAAAATTCTTTTTAAATTTACATAGGAACCCATTACACTAATATTTTTGAGGCTTACTATAACATATACAAAAATAGATTTAAGAATTATATTAAAAATGAATATACATATAAAATTCTAATAATTCCTTTTTATATGCTAACAGATTACCTCTTGCACTATCTGGGCCAGGCTCCCTGCAAGGACCAATGAACTAGCCTAGTTTTAAAGATAACCTATGGAAAGATTTCCAAATGTTTCCCATGTCACACAATTTTAGTGCACTATAATATCTGCACCAGAATTCCATAAAGACATATCGATCCATACCATTATTTTCTGTTTGGATTATCAACTATTCTTTTGTTTCAAACTGATATTCCAAAATATCTTCCTCTTCATGATATAATTTTCTTTCAGACCCAATTTGAATAAACATGTGATATTTTCAAAAAATGAGAAAACAAATCCTACCACTAGTGAAGGATCAGTCTCGGTGTTTTCATCCAAGTAATCAAGCAATGCTTTTTGCAACTGTTGGATTTCATCCTCTCCTCCAGAAACCTATAAAATAAGCCAAGTAAGAACAAAATAAAATTATTAATGTACTTTAATAAATTCTTTAGTTATAAACACAAATCTGAGGAAAACGAATGATAAAAATGAAAATGTAAGTACAGCAACTAAATGAAGTAACTGAAAAAATACAATTTTTGAAAAATATATTATATTGATAGCTGAGGCTGTCCTTTATTTCTATGAACTATATGCTATCTTTCTTTGAGGGAGCTCATAAGTAGCTGACAAAAATGATCAGAACAACGTTTTAATCTTCAGAGGTAGAAAGATCCTAGCACTATTTTTCTGTTTGGAAAAAGACAATTCCAAACTTTTAATCTAGTAAATGGAAACTGTTATTATCTGTATTATTATGTGTTATGGGTTTCTTTGGGATATTATTTAAAAAAGAACATTCTGGAGGGGAAAATATTTATCTGTAATTAATATAAAAATAGTACTTTAGTTCACACAGGATATTAAATATACAGTGGTTGGTTGAGTTATATATTTAGGTCCTGTCAAGAATAATACACAGAAGAAATTAACTGTGAGTTGACATTCATGTCTCCACTTAAACTGTTGATTTGACCAAGCGCAATGACAAATACATGGTTTAAGACATACACAAGCAGAAAACAAGAATGAGGATAAACCATGTTCTAGAAGAATGGTAAAATGTATACATTCAGAAATTTACCATAGCACTGTGAACCAGTACACTGTAAACTTCTGAACGAATTTGGATGTATGTCAACAGCTATAAAAATATGAATGATTCCAGCTCTCCAGTTTCATAGTCTACTGTCTACCTGGCCATGTGACAAATAAGAGGTCCCAGGTCCACTCTAAGAAATAATGAAAGTCACCGAAGTACCTAGACCTTGGTTTCTAAATTACCATTTTCCAATTAAAGGAACCAATAGCACTTGGAGAAATGGCTGATTCCAGGGCTGTGGAAAGTAAAGTAAAAGATGAGCCTGATACTTCTCGCTGTGCCACAAAGTAAGGAAATCCTCAAAGGAAGACAGGAATATATCAAAAAGATACAAAAGCCAATTTAAAGGTGCTCTCATTGGTCAAATCCTAGACAATCTGAGCATTATAATAATGATAGCAACAAATTATAACCTATTAAAAAAGAACAGGAGTATTATACTACTGGTAATGTCTTGCTTTTGATAATTATACTGTGGATATTTAGGTGAGAGTTCTTGTTTATAAAAAATATACATCAAGTAATGGTTCTCAAACTTCAGCATTCATTAGAAAAACAAGAAGAGTATGTTAAACCAAAGATTGCTGGGCCCCACCCCTAGAGTTTCAGAATCAGTAGGTCCAAGAAGAGTCCTAAGAATTTGCATTTTAACAAGTTCCTAGGTGATGGTAATGTTGGTGCTACCTGTTTAAGGAATCACACTTATAGATACACATAAAGGTATATTTTGAAAAAGAATCATAAAGCAAATATAAGTGTCAACAAGTAAGAAATTTCGGTAAAAAGTTTATGGAATCTCTTTGTACTAATCTGAAAACTTCTCTGGTTAAGTTTAAAATAATTTTGAAATATAAAGTATAGTGAAAAAAATCAGATATTTTTAATGGCCAGCATAGACAAAGTTATGAACAATTAAAAAAAAAGAGTAGAAAAAATAAAAACAGTTGTATGTGGTTGGATTAGAGATCTACCTACCAATTTTCTTAAGTAATGTGGTATTACTACCACCTCATCCATACTTAAAAAAGAATAAGTGCTGCAAAAAAAAAAAAAAAAAAAAAAAAAAAAAAAAAAAAAAAAATGAAAGCTCTCTCATGTAATAAAATCAAAAGAACTCCTTGCCCTGTCTGGAGGCTTCGTGGACTGAGCACCAGCCTATGAACTGAAAAGCTGTCAGTTCAATTCTCCAGTCAGGGCAAATGCCTGGGTTGCACGCCAGGTCCCTGGTTGGGGGCATGCAAGAGGAAACCAATTGATATTTCTCTCCCACATAAATGCTTCTCTCCCTTTCCCTCTCTCTAAAAATACAGAAACAAAATCTTTAGTATGAAAAAGAAATCAAAAGAAGTCCTCCTCACTCTTCCCCGATATAAAAAGATACACAACATTCAAAGGTACAAAACAATTTGAGTGTGAAAAATCAGCATTACAGTAAACTAAAGATTTATATGAAACATGTTAAACCAAAAGGAAAATAGCATCATACACTTGTACCAATGCTTTGTAAAAAGAAAGCAAACTAAAGATTTATGTAAATCATTTAAATGTTCATGTTAGACTTATTTCACCCTAAGTGTCAACTTTCTCTACTAGCAGGGCTTTTGAAAAGCCCACTTTTAGAAATAGATTTTGAATCTACAAAATGACATGCAAAATGACATACCTAAAGAAAGTACTTAAATATTATTTATCTCCATAATTTTAACCTTTTATCTGAATACCTGTTTTAAAATTCTCTCTATAGACCCTTGATCCATTTTGCTTGTGACGGCATCTTTCCTCAATCGGGCAGCAACAGTTCCAAGGTAATCAAGAGATGCCACTCTTAAAGCCATTTCTGTTGACTTATTACTGAACTGATGAACCTACACATCAAAATAAAGCAAATTTTGGTATAATTTAATCAGTTTATAACTGTATTTTCTATAACAATTTAGTATATAAATTCAAAATCTATGCCATATCATCTGAAATAGAAATTTTTTCTTGTGATATTGTTCCACAATGTAATTGCCTTGTGAGTTTCTGCATTCTGAACATTTTCATAAAAAAAAAATTATAGCTTAAACCTAAGAACACAGTCACTTTCTTTAAATAAAGATTCAGCTATTTGTAAAAAATGGGATTTTTTAGGCTGGAATTCTGATGCCTATGAAACATTACTTTGGTTCTAGAATACTACTATTTTCCAGTTCGCAGAAAGTAAGGTCCCAACAGCTTTGTAAAGTTTGTATCGCATGAGTCCAAATAAAGTTAAAAAAAAATCACCACGTTTTTCTGCATTTCCCTACTGTGTTATGAGGGCTAAAAAGTGTCATGTCTTTAGAAATACTCTCAAAAATTACAAAGAGTCACGTCAAGCAGTTTCATGCTTTGAAATGAATTAGCTACAATAACTTAAGACTCAGTGTTGAGATGCTTTTAACTAATATAAAAGTTCCAAACAAACAAAAGAACACCCCCCAAAATAAAAAACAAAACAGAACAACAACAAAAAACCCAACTGATTCTGAAGCACTATTATTTTATGTAACGAAATGAAATCACCAAAGTCACAACATTTTGGTTTTCTACAAGGTACTGACAATATTGTGTACAATTATGCACATGCAAAAATAGAGATGCAATGGTCATATTTCCTTACACATTTTTAAAGAATTCATCATCTGTGAATCAGAGTACATCCTCATTATGTTGTCTTCTAGTAATCTAATAATCTTTAAATGCTATACTCTTACCAACAGTCTCCCTAACAAACTAAGGAGTAGTTCAGCAGCTGGCCATTCAGGCTTATTGACTGTTGAAAGAAGATCTTGAACAAAATTTTCAAATAGTGGTCTGTAATCTTCTTCACCTTGTTTACTACCACATCTGTTCAAAGATAAATAATGAAAAGTATGTCAATTTAGGTGACTTGTCGACAGTATGACTGAAATTTTGCTAAGTTTTCTCTTCTATATATCTAATAACAAGGTATTAGGAGAGTACATAAAAACATGGTTTAAAATAAATTATTTCTCAAACTTCATTGCCCCCATACCCCCACTATAGGGAATTAATTTATTAACATTACTTTCTGGTAAGTATAACACATTTTGAAAAATGACCACTGTTTTTCTATGACATTACCATACATTTTTATGGAGGCTAAGTAGCCTCTTTCCACAATTTTCCTATTCAGTTAGCATGCCCCAAAATTTACTTAAAAAAAAAAAAAAAAAGTACAGAAATCCAATCTAGTACTTCAACTTTTGGAGTCCAACATATAAGCAAGTTCACAAAACTTTAGATTTTTATTATTCCAAGTACCTCATTTTAAAGTTAAAAAAAAAAAAATCAAAAGCCAGCAAGATATAAACAAGGTTCAGATTATGGCAGAAAATTGGATTAATTTTTTACTTAAAATAAACTATTCTCTACACTGGGCAAAATAAAAATCAGATAAGATTACAACACTCACTTTTTAAGGAAGATGGAAAGGAAGTTTTGGGCCGTTCGCATGGCCGTTTCATAAGAGTTGGTAATGACAACATCTTGGTCAACCTAGATTGAGAAAAATAAATTTATACAGAGATAAGAAATAGCCAACAAATAAAATAGCAAAGTTGCTAATGTTATGTCATTACTGAATACAGGTAATATACTTATTCTTTAAATTATATTTTATTGTTTATACTATTATAGTTGTCTCAATTTTTCCCCCTTTGCCACCCTACTCCCTCACGCAATCCCCGCACTACTGTCCATCTGCACACGTCGTCATGTGTGTATGTTCTTTGGCTACTCTATTTTCTATTTTGTACTTTATTATCACCATGACTATTCTGTAATTACCAGTTTGTACTTCTTAATCCCTTCACCTTTTTCACCCACATCCCTGACCTTTCTCTCACCTGGCAACCATCAAAACATTGTATGATTCTGTTCCTGTTCTGCTTGTTTATATTTTTAGATTCAGTTGTTGATAGATATGTATTTATTGCCATTTTATTGTTTATATTTTTAACCTTCTTCTTCTTAAAGAAGACCCTTTAACATTTCATGTAGTACTGGTTTGGTGATGATGAACTCCTTTAGCTTTTTCTTATCCAGGAAGCTCTTTATCTGTCCTTCAATTCTAAATGATGGCTTTGCTAGGTAGAGTAATCTTGGTTGTAGAGTTGTAGATCCTTGCTTTTCATCACTTTGAATATTTCTTGCCAATCCCTTCTAGCTTGCAGTTTCTTTTGAGAAATCAGACGATGATCTTATGGGAGCTCCCTTGGAGGTAACTAACTGCTTTTTTCTGTTTTCTAAAAATACTTTATTTATTTATTTATTTTTAGACAGAGGGGAATGGAGGGAGAAAAGCATCAATGTGTGGTTGCCTCTCATACGCCCCCTACTGGGGACCTGGCCCACAACCCAGGCTTGGGCCCTGATTGAGAGTTGAACCAGCAACCCTTTGGTTTGCAGGTCAGTGTTCAATCCACTGAGCCACACCAGCCAGGGCACTAATTGCTTTTTTTCTTGCTGCTTTTAAGATTCCCTCTTTGTATAAACTTTTGCCATTTTAATTATGATGTGTCTTGGTGTGGACCTCTTTGCATCCATCTTGTTTGGGACTTTCTGTGCTTCCTGGACTTATATGTCTATTTCTTTCACCAAGTTAGGGAAGTTTTCTGTCATTATTTTTTTCATATAAGTTTCCAATTTCTTGCTCTCTCTCCTCCTTCCTGTACCCCCATGATGCAAATGCTGGTATACTGGAAGTTTTCCCAGAGGCTCCTTACACTTCTGGGAAAAATCTTTGTGGATTTTTTCTTCTTGCTGTTCTGATTGGTTGTTTTTTGCTTCCTTATATTCCAAATTGCTGATCTGATTCTCAGCTTCATCCACTCTACTGTTGATACCCTGTAAATTGTTCATTATTTCAATTAATGTATCCTTTGTTTCTGACTGGGTCTTTTTTATGCTGTTGAGGTTCTCGCTAAGTTCTTTGGGTAACTTCATAACCAGTGTTTGGAACTCTGCATCTAGGAGGCTGTTTGTCTCCATTTTACTTAGTTCTTCTTCTGGAGTTTTTTGCTTTTCCCCCATTTGGTCCCCATTTCTTTGTCTCCTCACTTTTGCAGCTTCCCTGCGTTTGTATCTATGTATTAGGTAGGGCTGCTACATCTCCCAGGCTTGGTAGAGTGGCCTAGTGTACTAGGTGTCCTGTATGTTCCAGTGGCACAGCCTCTCCTATAATCCAAGCTGGGTACTCAAAGTGCTCCCAGTGTGTGGGCTGTGCACACCCTCCTCTTGTAGTTGAGCCTTGATTGCTGTTACCATGTCTGAGGTCAGCCACCACCTGTGTTTTGTCCAGAGTCACACAGCATAAGCTACAAAGCAATCTGCAGATGGCAGATACTTGTGCTGGGCTTGGAGGTGCCTAAGAGAGGCCAAGCTGTGAACCATGGCCAGCTGCTGCTAATGCCCGGCCTGGGGCAACTCAGTGAGACGTATGGGGCTCACTGAATCCAGCTGCTGCTTGTTTGAGAGAATTTAGGAAAATCTGAAGCATGGGTAAAGACAAGTCAGTTGTATGGAAAAGCCACTGTAAACAGCTTGGGTGGGCCTGAAAGCCCAGTCGAGTAGAGTGCATCAGATTAATGAAGTATCAGATCCAATGCCTGCCTGCTCAGGGGTGAGGGTAGGGAAAGGGGAAGGGCTGTAAAAGGCATAATGGCCTCTGCCAGCATGTCTGTCTGGGAGAAAGCTCCCTCCCAGCTCTTACTTTAATGCTGGACAATTCAGATCCTCCCCATATGGCTTTGGTGCCTTTCAAGCTGTTGCCCTGGCAATGGAGCTCAGAGGCAGTGAGTCCAAAGTAAGCCTGCACATGAGCCCTTTAGCCCAGGACTGCAGAAGCTTCTGTCTTTGATAGCCTCAACACCTGCTGGATTTACAGCCAGATGTTATGGAGACTTATCGTCCTGGAACTGGAACCTTGGGCTGGGGGGGTCTGGGACCCTTCTGATTTTCATCTGCCATACATGTGTGGGACTAGTCTATTCCACATCTCTATCCTGCCTACCAGTCTCATTGTGATTTCTTCTTTAAATCCATAGTCGTATGACTTCCATTCAGCTAGATTTATGATGGTTCTGAATGATGACTGATCTATAGTTTAGTTGTAATTTTTTAAAAAAGTTTATTGATCATGTTATTAAAGTTGTCCCATTCCCCCCCCTTCACTCCCCTCCACACTGCACCCACCTCCCACCCACATCCACCCTTTAGTTCATGTCCATGTGTCATACTTGTAAGTTCTTTAGCTTCTACATTTCCCATACTATTCTTGCCCTCCCCGTCTATTTTCTACCTACCATCTACGCTACTTATTCTCTGTACCTATTCCCACCACTCCTCCTCCCACTCCCCTCTTGCTAACCCTCCATGTGATCTTCATTTCTGTGGTTCTGTTCCTGTTCTAGCTGTATGCTTAGTTTGCTTTTGTTTTAGGTGTCGTTGTTAATAATTATGAGTTTGCTGTCATTTTACTGTACATGTTTTCTACTGTTTCCTAGAGAAGTCGCTTTAACATTTCCTATAATAAGGGCTTGGTGATGATGAACTTTTTTAACTTGACCTTATTTGAGAAACACTTTATCTGTCCTTCTAAAGGAAAGCTTTGCTGGATAGAGCAATCTTGGATGTAGGTCCTTGCCTTTCATGACTTGGAATACTTCTTTCCAGCCCCTTCTTGCCTGCAAGGTCTCTTTTGAGAAATCAGCTGACAGTCTGATGGGAACTCCTTTGTAGGTGACTATCCCCTTATCTCTTCCTGCTTCTAGGATTCTCTCCTTCATTGTAATCTTGGCTAATGTAATTATGATGTGCCTTGGTGTGTTCCTCCTTGGGTCCAACTTCTTTGGGACTCTCTGAGCTTCCTGGACTTCCTGGAAGTCTATTTCCTTTGCCAGAATGTTCTCCTTTTTATTTGTTCAAATAAGTTTTCCACTTGTTGCTCCTCCTTGTCCCCTTCTGGTACCCCCCTATAGTTCGGATGTTGGAACGTTTAAAGATGTCCTGGAAGTTCCCAAGCCTCTCCTCATTTTTTTGAGTTCTTGTTTTTTCCTTGTTTTCTGTTTGGTTGTTTCTTTCTTCCTTCTGGTCTACTCCATTGGTTTGAGTCCCAGTTTCCTTCCCATCACTATTGGTTCCCTGTAGATTTTCTTCCATTTCACTTATCGCATAGCCTTCATTTTTTCATCTAATTTGCGACCAAATTCAACTAATTCTGTGAGCATCCTGATCACCAGTGTTTTGAACTATGAATGAGATAGGTTGGCTATCTCTTCATCGCTAAGTTGTTATTATTTCTGGAGCTTTGATCTGTTCTTTCATCTGGGCCATTTTTTTTTTTTTTTTTTTTGGTCATGTCATGCCTGTTACATAGTGAGGGGCAGAGCCTTAGATGTTCACCTGAGTGGGGCAACCCAGTAGCTGGGTTGTGAGCTATATGTGGGGAAGGGGTCTGAGAGAGAACAATGGCGCTTGCTCCACTCTTTGCCAGATTGCAGTCACTTCCGCCACTTTCCCCAAGCAAACTGGGCCCTTCTGGTACTGACTGCTGGGTGGGTGGGTTTGTGTACATCCTGGGACCCTGTGGGTCTCTCCAATGAACTCTCTTGTGAGGGTGGGATCTCTCCCGGAACCTCAACCCCCACAGGTTTTTTCGGTCGGTGTTTTGAGGGTTTATTTCTCCACGCTGGAGTCCTGGGTTGTGTGGTCTGTCTGGCTCCTCCATTTCAGCTGGTTTATCCGTGCGCAAATGTGGGGTCGCCTTGTGCGCCAAGCCCCTCCACAACCCACTGCCTCACGGGGTCCACCAGCTGCCACGTTGCCGCTAGTCCTCTCCACCAGGCTGCCTGACTCTGCTCCTCCTACCCGTCTGGATGAATGTTTCTTCTTTAACTTCTTGGTTGTCAGACTTCCATACAGTTCAATTTTCTGTCAGTACTGATTGTTTTTTTGTTTCTAAATTTTTGTTGTCCTTATTTTGGTTGTGCAAGGAGGCACAGTGTGTCTACCTACGCCTCCATCTTTGCTGGAAGTCCAGCTTAGTTGTAATTTTGATGTGATTGTGTGAGGATGTGAGCTGTGTTTACCTACACCACAACTGTGACTAGAAGCCTGGTAATACATTTAAATACTAAAATGCTAATTATTGTTTTACATATAAAGAGAAAGGCTACAATTACCATATTAAACATATTTTAATACTTTATAAAAACAAAATAAAAACACTGAGTTCATATTGGTTTATTAAAATATGTAAGAGTGACAAATGTGGTTAACAAATGCAATATTAATAGTTGCTTATCATGATCTAGACCAGAACAAAGAACTGACTGAAAATACAAAATCATTACAAGCTGTAAGATTATGAAACACCGGAATGTAATACGAAAAAATTCAACTCCTTCATTAGAAATTTAAAGGCTAGGATATAAACCAGTCTTTCAAAGTTTTGAAAACCAAAGGGCAAATAAATATATGAAAAAGCTCATGATTAACCAGGAAAATGAAAAATTATTTCACACTGACCAGAGTAGATAAAATCAAATGGTAAGAATGTAAACTGGAACATTACTTTGTTGAGCAAACTGACAAGTTTCAGTAAAGCTGTATGTACACCATGACTTAATATTTTACTTCTAAGTATATCTAGAGATGCTCTTGCTCAAAGTTGTGATATAGTTATATGTGTTTGCCTCAAGCCAAAAAGAAATCTGCTATTACTAAGTTATATCTGCTAAAACAATGTTGAGAAAAAAAAATTAGCTGTAAATATGTCAGGATATCACTTATGTAAATTTGAAAAATAATTATGTATCAAATAATAGGCACGGAAGGATTAAACACTCTTGTGATACTTGTTGCGGACGGTTAAGGAAGGGAAGAGTGAAGAGAAAATAACTGGATTAGGAGGGGAAGGAGAAACAAGAGGAACCTAATTTTTTCCATATGCATTTTTTACTGAATTAATTATTCCTATTTCTTTTGGACTTTTTTGAAGCAATACTATAAAACCTGCAAAAATTGTAAGTGTTAGGGTATAAAAAATCTACAAACCAAAAACAAATCTTAGTTATGATTTACTTAACTGTGAGGTCATAAACTCATTTTATGCATAAATTAATTATATTACAATTATATCTTATATATTAATATAGTATTACACACTATAATATTCACTTTCACATTCAATATGAGTGAAATTGAATGTGAATTTCAGTTCTTGAGTCTTATGAGAACTGAGTCTTATGCAGACTCAATGAGTCTTATGAATTGGTATGGCAGGCTTCTTAGGCACTATCATCATCATTTCATAGTGGAAGAAGCAAATTCAGATCAAAATGATTTGTTTGCTTCATCACTGAGAGATATTAACAGTCTAAACCAGAACTCAAGTCCTAAAGCCCAGCCATGAAGCCCTAAATAAGAACTTCAGTTCTATAAGAATGGCAGAGAAGCCCTGGCTGGTGTAGCTCAATGGCGTGAGCACAAGCTGAGAACCAAAGGGTGACCGGTCTGATTCCCAGTCAGGGCACATGCCTGGGTTGTCGGCCAGGTCCCCAGGGGGTCCATGTGAGAGGCAACCACACACTGATGTTCCTCTCCCTCTCTTCACCTTTCTCTAATAGTAAATAAATAAAACCTTAAAAAAAAAAAAAGAAAGAAAGAATGGCAGAGAATATAAGGGGGGACCCCAAAGGAACCAAATTTATTTATAAACAATTATCTATTTATTCTTGCATGTTTAAAATTCAGTGACCTTCAAAGAACTCTCCACTTGATGCAATACACCTGACGAGATGATGTTTCTGCTCAAAACAGTTTTTTGAACTTGTCAAACACTTCCCTTGTCTGTTTCAATTCTTCCACATCGGCAAAATGTTTCCCTTTGAGGGCTTTTTTTCCCACTCAGGGAAACAAAAAAAAAAGTCGCTTGGGGCAGGACTGGGTGAATGGAAGGGTGGGGGGGTAAGGGGGTAATGATGTTTTTGGTCATAAACTGCCAAACACTCAGTGTGGTGTGAGCAGGTGCACTTATAAATCACCCATAATGAAATGGGCAAACGCTCTGGAAGTCTTCAAAAAATGTTCACCAAAGCTGAATGCAACCTCTCACAACAACACCTGGTACACTGATACAGATGGGTTCCGAGAACTCTCACCTAGAGTGGGAAGTATGTACCACAAGGGGTCCACCCTCATGTATGTGCTTTTTCCTATAAAAGTACAAAATTATAAAACATAAAAAATTTCTTACTTTTTTATTTGAGTCCTCTTCTGAATTAGAGTCCTTCTCTGATAATGGCAAGTGTACTACACACTGAATTAATTGTAAAACCAGTGCTGTAACCATCTGAATATACATAGGCTCTCCATCCATATCACTACTGTTTAACCTTTAATGAAAAAGAAAATATTTAAATCATACAGAGTATAAAGAGAATTTCATTTTGCATGTCATCTGTTATCTTTAAGTTTCGGGATGCTTTCATTACCAATACTTCTAGGCATTAGCTTTAGTGCTTACAGTAGTATCATGTCTAATTATTTTTAATAAATTAGAAAAAGTGCCAATTAAATCCCTATACATACTTAATTAAAACAAAGGAAAATGAAATATTTAGTAATATATCCTTCCACATTCCATGTGTACTACAGATAAAACATTTATAGCGAAAAATATAAAATACTTCTCAAAATAACTATTTTACATGAGAAGAGTCTTCCAGATTTCCAAATGCCCCTGCACGGTGGTATTCATTATTACTAATATCTGCTACAGTTAGCTCTTGATTATCTGTGCTATAGTGTAAGGTCTATTGAATAGAATATAAAAAATCAAATTCTCAATCTTTTGTTATAAAGATAAAAATATAGGAATTCTTTTACATGTTGACAGCTTTTCTTCAGGTATAATAGACAAGGTATTTATCAATACACAAGTAGTCTCAAAAATTAAGATGATAATCATTATTTTACAGAAGATAGCCTTGAAAGCAATATAATTCTATATACCAGATCAACATACTTAATAACTCAGGAATATTATAATGATAGTTATGATGATGATGATGATGATTACCTATGACAACAAAGGCAATAATGCTGACCACAGCAGTGGATAACATTTCTTAGTTACTTGGTGTTTAGTGATTTAAAGCATTTAATTTTCATGTCTACTTTCTACATTGCTATTGTTGCAATCTTTTGGCTCTTTTAACAACAGCATTTAGTAACTTCATATTATATAAACTATTAAGTGCAAGTTCCTTAGTGTAAAATCCTTAAACTGCCTCTGACTCTTTAGAGCCACTTTCTTACTGCTCTTATAGATGAGTGATTCTTAACTAGGGATGATTTTGCTTCTCAGGAGACATTTATCAGTGTCTGGAAAAAATGTTGGTTTTCACTTATTGGGAGGAGGGGTGTTGATCTTGGCATCCAGTAGGTAGAGATGTCAGGGATGCTGCTAAGCATGTTACCAAGTACAGGACAGCCCCGCACAACGAAGTATTATCTGGCCCAAAACGTCAATAGCACCAAGATTGAAAAACCCTGCCATAGATCTTTACATTTGAGAATCAGTCAATTTCTCTAACTCACACAAATATGTATTGTTATTATACACATCTAAGCTATTCTTATTCTTTTGAATGAACCATCTTTTATTTGAATATTAAAATAAAAAATCAGAAATAATGAAAAATATATAAAGGCTACAATATAATGAAGCTCTCAATTATACTTGACCTTTGCTATAATTACCTGAAGTTCCTTAAACTCCTCTTGCTGGTTGGTAATCTTGCAAGTGAAGTAAAAATTTCTTCCAAAATTAACTGCCTATGTTTTTCATATCTTGAGAATACCTGTTTAGTATTATAAGATTCCAAATTAAGGTTGTTATAATTATTTGGAAATAAAACAAAAGTGATACTACAACGTGATAAATATAAATAATATGCAAAAATATAAAATATAATATATAAAAAAGTGAAATACAAAACATTTCATTTAAAATGAAAATGTTTTCAACATTTTCAATAGCAATGACTGAAATAACCTGCTTTTCTATGATTAATAACATTCTTATAGGAGTCAGAATACAGAAAGATTCAAATGATTTTAAACAATTATGATTTTATAGAAAATACTATAGATTACCAGCAAAAAATACACATTTTTTAATTTCTTATCCTCATGAAGGAAATTCTTTTCCATTGGTGTGAGAAAGAGGGCAAGGGCGGAGAGAGAGAGAGAAACATCGATGTGAGAGGAAAACATCATCTGGCTGCTTTCTCCCATGTGCCTGGACAACTGATCAAACCCACAACCTGGATGTGTGCTCTGACTGGGAATCAAACCTGCAACCTTTCGGTCTGCAGGACAGCTCTCCAACTAACTGAGCCACACTAGCCAGGGCGCTAACTAAAATATTTTTAAGTATTTAGAAGTGCTTAAAACCTAAGGGACACTAAAACAGTTTTTATGTTGTAATGAATCGATGGAAAACTCAAATCTGCATTAATTTTTACAAGTTTGGATTAAATGTTATCAATACTTTTCTTGGGGGATAAACTAAAAATATGAATTAATTATACTTACTGCAGTGACTAACTTAATGGCACACAATTGTAGTTCACTGACATTTTCCACAAAAAATGGTGTTATTCCCATTGATGATACCTGCACACACACATAAAAAGAGTAATTAGTACACATCTCTAGTTGATATTAGTAACAGTCTACCTTACTAAATTCTAAAACATTCTCAAACTGACTGCAAAACACTAAGAGGGCAGTTACTTCCCCTCATTAATCTGCACCTAGTTCTTTCTCTGATCCCTTTCATCTTCAAACACATTAGCATATACTTCCTTCACAGCTGCAATTCCTCTTATCTCCACCTTTTAGACTGATGTCACAGAAATATAAAGAAACAAAAAATATTGCTGTCATTCTGGATAAAAATGTCCTGACATATTTTAAAAAAAAATTATAATATATCTTTCAAAGAATTGGGGTTTAGAATTTATACTACATTCATTCACCTATCTTCTGCACAAAATGTTTCTCTTTAAAACTTCCCTGGAATTTATTTCAATTTAAGACACATACGCTGCATGAAAAAAAAAATTAACACAGTGCTGGTATTATTATCAAGTGAGTAAGGTTACACTGAACTCAATTAGACTCTCTATTCTTAAATCATTTGGTCTATAAATATAAAAATGCTTCAAAATAACTTACCTGAAGAATTGTTGTATCTGTAAGAAGCTGGATCTCTAACAATTCTGATAAGCTGCTAACAATGTCACAAACTTTATTATAAAGCATTACTATTACTCTCTGCTTATGAGTAGAACACTTTGCCCGTTTTGCCTTTGAACTTAATATGCCTCCTAAAAATTCAAAACAACAAATATATAAACTTTTAATAATTAGTAATACAATTGTTTTCTGAATTAAAAGAATACACTTTTTTTCCTACATAAAAACCTGGTAAATAAAGCTGGATATTTATTAAAAGAGAATTACTCTATGTATGTTTAGTTAGATAGTAAACATTATTTTAACAGCACTGTATGGCACATTTCAGTGGCTATTAAATTCTTGTATTTAAAATACTACTTCATCTTTATTTTTATTTTATTAATTGTAAGATTATAAGATAGTAAGTTTCTATTTCCCTTTAAGTTAATTGGCAATTATTAAATGGGTAACTCAATGTAGGTTATTCAGAAACCAAGTCTGTCCCCCTCTCTTCAACTATATACATGTTAACTATGTCACTGCTCATTTATAAAAGGTTAGAAATAAAAGAAAGAATATGTATCCTGAGTCAATCCTTTTTGTAGACAACTAATATTTTGGGTAAAATTAAGGGAAAGTGATAAATGGAACCAGAAGCTACATTATCTGGGATTCTTCCCTGACCAGTACAAACTACTTTATTATACATAAATAGGTGCTAAAAAAATAACTGAACAAACACTGGGTTAACTAAGCTTTATATTCTAGTCAAATCAAAGGCAGTGTTTATTACATTCTATGTAATCTAATTTGTATGCCATTTTAAGTCATTGCATTCTGATCTATCCAACATGGTAAAATTATATAATTTTGATATTATACTAAAAAACTATCAATATAAAAGGGAAAACTAACCTCCATGAGGATCTAATCTGTAAACAGGATCATACTGAGGATAAAGTGTATTCTGCAAATGAAATTTAGTGTACTGTATAACTCTTTCAATTACATCCTCAATATATACAGCTTTTGGCATGTTAGGGGATGTCATAATGTTGATGGTTGTAAGACAGGCATCCGCTGATTTTGTAACTCTCTCCATAATAAGGTCTCTCCATAACCTTTCTTCTTCTTCAGTATCGTTATTCTATAAAATAGCACATTATTAATGAAATTAAACACATTTATACCTTAAAATATATTTAAAAATTGTGATATATTTGATTTTCACAAGTGGAAAACATGGTAGGAGTTTTGATGTGTGTATATTCTTTAAAAACATTAGGAATGAAGTATAAATACTAATACTGCTATGTTTCAACATAATGTACTGATTTTTAATTTCACCACTAGATGATATTCCAATGACAAAGTTATAGTTACCTTTACCTGTGTACTGTATCTACATCTAAGATTTTAGCTAAAGACTGTAATTATATACATTAATTTTGTGTTTGGGGTATAAGCATTATGACAAAGAACTTTATAAACTCTGATTGCTGTTGTGAGAACAAAGCAAAACTTAACAATAACAAAAGGTAGAGCCTTATTTAAAAGTAGTAAAATGTTACCATCATTCTAATACCTCTTTTCCAACAACACTGCATTTTTGAAACTGAGATTAAAAGCAATGATTATGCATACTACTGAAAACATAATTTACTTTCTTAAATGAATAATTCAACAACTGACTGAAGACCACATTTTAATTTACACATCAGCGGCCTGCATTGCAATTGTGAGGGGTTCTTTTAATCTTACTTACAGTAGAGGGTTTTACTTTATAAATAAAGTAATTAAAGCAGAGAGGGGCTTCCTAATCTTTAATGCCTAAAAACGAAATTACCTTTTACCTAACTCTCCAGCTTTCTCCTATTTTATTATTTACATGTCTACTTAAAAATAAGATAAAGTAGCTTTTTTTTGATATTAAAATTGCTGTTTGGAAGAGTCCATTAAAGAGGTTTATCATTCATGCCAAACATTAAGACAATCTGCAGCACATTAAATAGTGCAAAAGTTTGCAGAAATAAAAATAATTTCATTAAGACAGAATCGGCTACCTCTCCAGAACTCTAGATTCTTGGCTTGGTGATATTTATCACAATTTCTTATTAAATTAAACTTTAAAAAAAAAAAAAAAAAAAAAACTTGTAGACTAAAGATGGAGCATTCTACCACTATAGGTTTCTCTAAACTTTTTGTTTCTATCATTCAAAAACTAATTTAGAGGGGGAATTGGAAAATATGGATATATTTAATAAGCCATTGAAATACAACCTCAGATTTTTTCCTACTATTTTTTATTCCATGTACATCACTTAGCAATCCTGTGGCTTCTGAAAACATCAAGAATATGTCCCTCATAAGATAAAATCCAGTACATGCATGAAACATACATGTATTAGTATAAGAATACTAATACATACAAAATAGTATGTATTTACATATGAGAATGGAAGTATATATATAAAAAATGTTAACAGTAGTTATTGATGGATGGGAATATGGACCTTTTGTGCTTTTTATGTTTTGGAAATGTTTTAAAATAAATACACTGTTTTTTGAAATCAGGCTTTTAAAAATGAATATTCATTAATTCAGAATCTTTCCCAATTCTTTTAACTCTTATATTAAATGCCTACAAACATCAATGTTCGTATTCATTAATGAAACAGATATCAAGATAAATTTGAGTGCACATATGACTCTGAATGTCTGCTATAATGCTAGGAAGGCAGATCCCAGGCAATGTAGTTTAAATCAGTTCATAAACCATCACACTGTGTTGCAAGTGCTTTTGATATAAACAAAGTAAAATGTAGTAACAGTTCTAGTTACCATTTACTGAGAACATGCCAGACATTGTTAAGCACTTTACATGAACTGACTTATTTAAACCTTTTGACAACCATTTGAGCTAGGTATAAAAATGGCATATAGGAATTAATGTTTTCGGATACATTAGGAAATCAGCATAAGATTTCTAACTAATTTTCCAGGGAAGGTCAACAGAATTACTACCCTCTATCATTTACTTCTTAAATAAAAAGACATTATAAACACACTCACACACTTACACAAGGAAGAGCATAATATAAAAGAACAGTCCTTTAAATTAAATGAATATTTATCTGTCATTATTTTTCATACTTTATGTCAAAGCTGTGAACTGATAATGTGTACAATCAATTTTGAATTTCTAAAAGTGCAATTCTGGCAGCAATGGTAATGACTATAACTACTAAATGGTGGTAACAAGCTGAAATTAATGAAATTTGGAATTTTCCCTATAAATCAAAGTTCCAATGAAAAAAATATATTGTAAAAACAGTATGGATCTTAAACTTACATGATTTAACAAAGTAGAAAGCTTTGACCCATCTTGAATATTCTTCTCCAAGATATTTAGGACTTTCACAGTTTTGTCAGTAGAAAGCTGAAATAGCAACATAAATTCTTTTATCCATCACTGGTAAAAGTACTAAATTCTTCCAGAAACATTCTGTACAATTATCCCTGTTAGGCTATGGAGCATATAATATTACCACCCTCTTGAAGAACAGAAAGGGAACTTTCCTACTTACATCCTCAAGTGTGAACTACGTAGAGAACCAATCATTTGTTTTGAATGACGGGAGAGCAAATACAGAATGGGCACATGCATGTTTCTAACTCAACCCTTAACTACACAGCTAGTCAAGACTACATTTGCTCTGATTCTTGGCAATCCGTTTTTGTGCCAGTGACACTGAACATGCATGTAAAACACACATACACAAGATTTGTTATTTTGATTATAGCATAGTTCCCATATTAGAATGTTATTCAGCAAATGTCTTAAAACCCAAGATAGTATTTTCAATAACAGAAACATAAAATTGCAAGTAAGACTTACAAATGTAAAAATAACATTGCTTTATTTAGTAGAAATCTTATTATTTTAATATTTCCTATTTCACTTATTACAAAGATTCTTCCTCTATTTAAAAAAATTAGTTGATTTAGAAGTTCAGCCTGGAGGCAACTGACATTTACATTCTTTTGATTGAACAGGTCTCCTCTTAGGCTACTAGCATGCAGCTAGGACCCACAACCAAATCAGCCAGAAGAGTCAAATGGGAGAGGATCAAACAGAGTACTAACACAGGTATATTTTCAGTATTTATGCTGGCATATTGCTTTAGATATTTAACAGCACATTAAACTACTGTGACTTTTGGTAAACTTCTGATGCTTTGAAAATACCCAGCAAATTCAATTTTGAAAAAGAATTATTCTTAGCTACATGAAATTGTGGAACTTATGAATTAAAACCTAAAATTGGCAATGGCCCATCATAAAACTGATGCCATATTCCTATGTACAAAATAAATCAATATACCCTAACTACACATAGTGATATCAATGTAAACTAATAGCACATTAATTCTCAGTTAACTATGGGATGCCTGTCTTTAAAAATCAAACTCATGGGAACCCGTTTACACTACTGATGAGAATGTAAATTGGTGCAACCACTATACAAAACAATATGGATGTTCCTCAAATTAGTAAAAATAGAGCTACCGAATTATGCAATTATGTATCCAGCAATTATGTATGTATCTGAAAGAAATGATGACATTAATTCAAAAAAGATATCTGCATCCCATGTTCATTGCAGAATTATTTATAGGAGCCAAGACATGGAAGCAATCGGTGTCCAACAATGAATGAATGGATAAAAAAATGTAGCATATATGTACAATGAAATATGATTTAACCCTAAAAATAAGGAAACTTTGCCATTTGTGACAATGTGGATAGACTGTGAAGGCATGCTAAAAGAAACAAGTCAGATAGAGAAGAACAAATAATGTATGATCTCATTTACATCTGGAATCTAAAAAGCAACAACTAGCAACTGAAGTCATAGATAACAGAGAAGAGACTGATGGATATCACTGGTGGGGGAGGACAAAATGGATGAAGGTGGTCAAGAGGTACAAAGTTTCAGCTTTAAGATAAAAAATAAGTCCTGGAAATGTAATGTATAGCATGGTGACTGTACTTAATAATATCATATTGTATAACTGACCCCTGAACAACATTAGTGTTAAGGGTACCTACCCACAATAGTGCAGCCCCTAATTTGTGTATAATTTGACTCCCCAAAACTTAACTACAGCCAGCCTTTCACATCTGTGAATTAAACGAACTGTGGTTGAAAAGAGTATTTTCAATTCAAGGTTGGGAGCATTAAAATACTGTTTTTGATCCAAGGATGTGAAAACTGAATATACCAAGGAAAAGTGTTTACTTAAAAAAATCCATGTATGACTTCCGGCCAAGATGGAGGCGTAGGTGGACACACTGTGCCTCCTCTTACAACCAAAATTAAGGACAACAAATATTTAGAAACAAGAAAACAACCAGAACTGATAGAAAATTGAACTGTACGGAAGTCCAACAACCATTCATCCAGACCAGTAAAAGGGGTGGAGTTGCGGCAGGAAAAAGTGAAGGTGCAGACCCGGGCATGCAGGCAGCAGCAGCTGGTAGTTCCCAGGCATGCAAGCGGCGGCTAGCAGACCCCAGGCACAGGGTGGCAACTGTGTAGACCCAGTGAGGCAGTGCAAGGTTGCTGGCTGACCAGGTGGTCCCACATTCGTGCACAGACAATCCAGGCGAAGGGGAAGTGGCAGAAGGGACTGGAATCCGAGAGAGAGCGGAGCAAGTGCCATTGTTCCCTCTCGGACCCCACCCCCATATACTGTGTCACAACCCAGCAATTGGGCTGCCCGCACTGGGGAACACCTAAGGGTCCACCCCTCACTACGTAAGAGCCTCGACCAGACTGGGGGGGGAAAACCGCCACCAAAAATGGCTCAAACTGGAGAACAAATCAAAGCCCCAGAGCCAATTCATCTAAGCGACCAAGAGATAGCCAGCCTATCAGATGCATAGTTCAAAGCACTGCTGATCAGGATGCTCACAGAATTGGTTGATTTTGCTCACAAATTAGATGAACAAATGAAGGCTACATGCTAAGTGAAATAGAGGAAAATGTACAGGGAACCAATAGTGTTGGGAAGGAAACTGGGACTCAAATCAATGGAGTGGACCAGAAGGAAGAAACAACCAACCAAACAGAAAACAAGGAAGAAACAAGAATTAAAAAAAATGAGGAGAGGCTTGGGAACCTCCAGGACATCTTTAAATGTTCCAACATCCGAATTATAGGGGTGCCAGAAGGGGAAGAAGAAGAGCAACAAGTGGAAAAGTTATTTGAACAAATAAAAAGGAGAACTTTCCCATTCTGGCAAAGGAAATAGACTTCCAGGAAGTCCAAGAAGCTCAGAGAGTCCTAAAGAAGTTGGACCCAAGGAGGAACACGCCAAGGTACCTTGTAATTACATTAGCCAAGATTCAAATGAAGGAGAGAATTCTAGAAGCAGCAAGGGATAAGGGGACAGTCACCTACAAAGGAGTTCCCATCAGACTGTCAGCTGATTTCTCAAAAGAGACCTTACAGGCAAGAAGGGGCTGGAAAGAAGTATTTGAAGTCTTGAAAGGAAGGGACCTACATCCAAAATTGCTCTATCCAGCAAAGCTTTCATTTAGAATGGATGGGAAGATAAGTGCTTCTCAGATAAGGTCAAGTTCAAGGAGTTCATCATCACCAAGCCCTTATTATAGGAAATGTTAAAGGGACTTACCTAAGAAAAAGATCAAAAATAGGACAGTAAAAAGACAGCAAACTCACAGATATTAACGACCACACCTAAAACAAAAGCAAACTAAGCCAATCATTAGAACAGGAACAGAACCACAGAAATGGAGATCACATGTAGAGTTAGCAACAGGGGAGTGGGAGGAGGGGGGGGAAGGTACAGAGAATAAGTAGCATAGGTAGTAGGTAGAAAATAGACAGGGAGAGGGCAAAATTAGTGTGGGAAATGTAGAAGCTAAAGAACTTATGACACATGGACATGAACTAAAGGGGGGAATGTGGGTGGGAGGGGGTGTGGAGGGGAATGATGGAGGAGAAATGGGACAACTGTAACAGCATAATCAATAAAATATATTTAAAAAATAAATAAATAAAAAGGAAAAATGAAAAAAATCCATGTATAAGGGGACTTGTACAGTTCACACCAGTGTTGTTCAAGGGTCAATTGTGTATTTGCAAGTCACTACGTAGAACTTAAAAGTTCTCATCACAAGAAAAATAAACTGTATTTTGATGATAAAAGTTAACTGGATTTACATATGTTGTGATCATTTTGCAATACATGCAAATATCAAATCATGTTGTATAACTGAAAATAATATAATGTTAAATGTCAATTACAGCTTAATAAACATCAAATTTGTGGCACATTTATTTGGTAATAGGCAATACATAAATGAATATAAAATAAATAACTGATTATCTTAACCTTGTGAAATGTCAAAATGTTTTACAGTCTACTTTAAAATGATAAATTGAAAACTAAGTTTAAATTGTTTAGAATAAACTCTACGGGCAAACATAATTTTTGATTAATTCTTTTACTATTCTTAAAGAACAAATCATTATCTCTAAATTACAGAGTAGGAAACTTAAGACCTAGAGTAGATAATTTTCTGCAAGAGGGAGCCTGATTAAAACAGAAGAAGAGATGATTTGTCTAGAAATTGTATTTGCATAGCAATCATGCAATAGTTTAGGGGGTGAATGGTGGCTCATAAAGATTATAGGAAGCAATTCCTTGATGCTATCACTATTGTCTGAAATTATTAACAATAAAAAAATATCCAGCTATTCCATCAGTGCAATGAGACTACTGAGCAACAGAAAGCTCCTAGGAAAGACAATTCACAGAGTATAAAGCCTACAGCAAGGAGCCTATGGACTTAATGTGTTGAAACTGTAGCTTTACTCTTTCACAACTATAAGTCATTAAAGCAAATGTCAGAAAAAAATTTAGTGTATATATGCATGTAAATAATCTAAATTTTTGAGACAATACAAAAATAAAATCATGAAGAGATCCATGGCTCTTTCAATGAAATGATTTTCTTTAGAATAATGTGCAGAATACTTCTTTGGTTCAAGGTTTTTTGTTTTGTTTTTTTTTTTAAAAGCAAGAATTCAGTTAGACTCTCAGAAGCAACCATGAATTTTCTCTGCATTATTATTTACTTTATGTAACTTTGCAAATTACCTTGAACACTTTAAACATTAGATATTAAGTACATTCATAAATTCTACTTTAGTGAGATACCTTATCCATTATACCCATTGCTTTAATTTTAGCAGATTCACTGCCAAGTTCATTAAGTTGATGTTTTCCTAAGAGTAGTTCCTGAGGAATTTCATCATCATCACCTAAAAAACCAAATCAAACAAACACAAACAGTTTAGGTAAAAGAAATAGCTCAAAATAATAAGCTTAACTTTTTAATAAGATTTCTGGATACACAAACACTTCTAAAACAAACTAAACAGCCCTGGCTGGTGTGGCTCAGTGGATTGAGTGGCTGCCTGCGAAGCAAGGAGTCACTAGTACAATTCCCAGTCAGGGCACATGCCTGGGTTGCGGGCCAGGTCCCCAGTAGGGGGTGCGTGATGGGCAACCACACACTGATGTTTCTCTTGCTTTCTCCCACTCCTCCCCTCTAAAAATAAATAAATAAAATCTTAAGAAACAAAATGAAACAAGCTAACAGAACAATAACTTAAGAAGCCTCTGCAGACCTCAAACAAACCCTGAATGAAAGGACAGTGACTAAGATGGGAAGAGGAGATAAGTTATCTTATCTTTACTAACTTTGAATATATCCTCAGCCAAAATCTTTTCCCTAGGAGGCTGATCTGTACAGATATCAACAGTCTCCCATGCCCACTGGCTTCAGCTTAGGTTTATAGCCAGTGGGGAGCCCTGTCAGAAGATCAAAGAGGAGGTGAGTAAAGGTTAGGGTATTTATATCCCTGACTTCTTCCTTGAAAGGTTTCCTTAAATTGCCCTTGACCTCTGACCAAAAGGTTACTGTGTTTATCAAGGCAGCTCATTCTACAACTTCTTCTCCCTGTCTTTAGCAATGTTCCTCTGGGTATAGAGACGGTAACAGTTCCATGCCTGTAAACCCTGGGTTCCAACACTATTCTGCCCCCACTTTTGTAATTGACCTCTCTGTAAATAACTCCTCCTCAAATTATCCTCACTTGATAATGCTATATGTCTTCCTGTTGAGATCTTAAACGACATGGAAGACAAAGGTTTCTCAGCACACAAGTTTTAGAAATGAAGAACTGATACTCCAAATAATGGAAAAACACATTAATGATACTTACGCAAGTAACTAACTGTCATAATACAAATGCTTTCAAGATAAAGGGTAATATACTTTCTATGGAATTTTCAAATATATAAACATATAAAAATTGCTCGTATGCCATACGGCTTATGTATAAAATTACGCACTAGCGTTTGTACCAGCTGAAGGTGGTATAAAATTTTTGAGTAGCTCTAAACACTGTGAGCCATATTTTCATATAAATTTAATATTTTGAATTTAACATTTTTATAGCTATGATCTCCACATATTATAAAAAATATGACTACTACATTAATTCTATTGTATTCTAATTGGTTTACTGGTTTTCCATATTAGACTATGGATTATAGTACGTCCTTGAATAACTTCATTTTGTTCTACGTTGTTTTGTATAATGTTAATGAGGAAAAAAAGACAACTGATTCCTAGCTGGGTCCACTGTCTGTGTGGAGTTTGCATGTCCTCCCCATATCCATGTGGGTTTTCTCTGGGCCCTAGGGTTTCCTACCACATTGCAAAGATGTGCGTATTAGCTTAATCGGCATGTCTATTTGTCCCAGTCTGAGTGAGTGTGGGTGTGTGGGAATATGCCTGGCAATGGAAGGGTGTCCTATCCAGGGCTGGTCCCACTGTGTGCCTTGAGCTATGGGGATAGACTCCAACCACCTGTGTTCCTAAACTGGAATGAGATGACCAGAAAATAATTACCTTACTTGCTTTTATTAATCTTTTTTTAAATCTGTGTATAGCTCACATTTATTTCAATGTTTAATGGTAGAAGTGTTTTGGGTCTTTGTTTAGAAATTTGGTGATGTTTTTGTGACCAGAAATTTGCCACAGGATGTTAACTCTTTTTCTGTCAATTAGTCTATGGTAAATTGGTTTCACTATGCACTATTTTGCCGGAAGTCACAGTTTCCAAGAACTTATTGAGGACATTAAGTGAGGACTTACTGTAGTTAAAGCCAGGGGCTGATGTATTTATTTTTGCATTTCTAGCACTTAACATACTTTTGACAAACACTATTCAATAAACATTGGGTATCAGAATAAATTAATTGAGGAATGGGTTCCTATTTTTACATCTTTGTTCATATTACTACAGCTTCCCTCCTTAGCTAGGGACTGTAAGTTTCATCTGCACAAAGACTTCCTTAATTACTCTTAATTTGTGGAAGCTATACTCTCAGGATTCTTGAGACACTATTAACTAATTTAATACTTGCTTTTTATACTAAAGTTTCCAGTTGCTTAATAACATAAACTGGACTTGACTCCACAGCTAGATTTTAAGTTTCTTGGAAACACAGACCATGCCTTTGAATCCACTAGAGTAACTGGCACACAGGTAAATAAATATAGTATTTTAAATTGATTTTATAGAAATAAACAAATACATTTAAAAATTATTTTACCAAATGCAGTAAAATCCATATCTTCTAAATTATCCAAAATATTCTCTATTGAGGCTGTGAATCTCTTAAAAGTTGAAGAATCCATCATTTCTGCAACACAGGAAAAGAAAAAGCTTATTATATCCACATTCCAAATAGAAAATGGAGGTTGAAGAATATGAATAAAAACAAATGAACTAAAATGTTACCTTCAGGTGTTAATTTTGGTTCATAAGCTTTTCTCTTCTTCTGTTTTTCTTTTTTCTTCATTTTTCTAGCAACTAAAAGGAACAAAAAGAAATGCTGAAATGCAGGAATGACAACTTAAAATGTTTCCATTTGTTTCCGGTTTCTTCCATTAATCAAACACTTAAACAATAATGATTGCCAATCCAAACTAAATATACACTTTTGTCTTGATTAAAAATTGTTAATTAAGTCATAAAAATATCAAGCATTCTTCAAAATTAAAGCCCTAAATTTAAATCGGCTTATGTATCATATCTGTTGATACTGATAAATTACCCTCACTAAGGCTGGGAGGAGGAGAATAATCTTCCATGTCAGAATCTGATGGACTTCGGTTTCGGTAACGACCACCACCAGAACTCCTTCTTCCTTCATGAGAGTGGCCACTTCTCCTATGATCCCCAGAGCTTCTTCTGTCACGCTCTTCATATTCCCAAGCTTTATCATCATCTTTTTTATGTCGTTTCCTAGAGGCTAGAAGCAAATCCCCATGACAAATAGTTTACCTCATTTAAAAATAATATTCAAACTTGTACTTTAAAAATGAAGCACCTGGGGAAAAAATCTACATGTATGGAACTGGGAAATTCTGTATCATTCTGTTTAACCAGAAATATAAATTAGGGAACAGAAATGTTATCACTTATTTTAGCTATACAGAGTTAAAGATTTTTGCATGAACTTGGTTTGCTAATACATACAGATATGAATGTTGTCCGAATTAAACCATAGTGCTCATTTCAAAGAGGTATTCAGTGTCAGTAAAGATAGTATCTAAACTTTTGGATTAATTAAGGCATGTAAAGCAATCTTTATCTAGGATTTGGATGAAAACAGAAACATCTTAAAGCATGTGGATTCTTGATGGGGAGCAGGGTATAAAGGAAAAAATAAACTACTGAAAATATTACAGAATATGGGTAACCATGTATACAATCAATTAACAGCCAAATTAAGCTCACAACTGAGCTATAAATTCAATAGACTTTGATAACCTAACATCACAAGCCGACAGAGATAGAATAAACCTGTATAGTTGTAAATACTCATATACACTGATATAAGTTCTCCAACAGTATGCTTGCTTAAATCCAAGAAGAAAAGCTTTTAAGCTTACGCATGCTACAAAGCATATTCATGTATGTTACCCTTGAATCTTTCCCCCATCCTTCCAGCGGCCTAAACATCTGCTAAAATCACCAGTACTGAGAGAAGCCTTTAGGCAGAACTGGCAAACAGATTTCACTGACACACCAACTCTGATCAACTGGCGATAGCCTCCTAGAGCATTATGTTGAAAATAATTCTGAGCCCTGAGACAAAGCATCCTATTTCAGTAAGAAAGACTCATTAGAAATGTCTAATGTTCACTGAGAGATGGAGGGCAGTAGAAGTGACAAATATTTATCACACCTGCTCTAGGGTGCAGTACCACCAAGTCAAAACTAAGATAGAGAACTATCTTAGTTTAAAACTAATGTGTCCTACATCTTGGGATCATACACTGGTTGTTGTTGTGACCACTTGTTGACAATGAAATATTTTCTAGTCTGCTGATCTAAATTGGACTCCCTTGTTTCTTGTAACTGGCTTCTATTTCACACTCCGTAACTAAGATCAATACCCAAATACTTAAGACAAAATTCTTGCTTGAGTCCCCTACCTGGTTTAGATGTAAGGAAGCCAAACTTTGGCCCATGCACTCTATGTATGCTTGTACCCATGTCCTTGTGTGGATAATCAATGTCTATACCCTGGTTAATTTTACCCTTACATGCTACCCCAGCTATAGTCCTAGTCAACAAGCCAATTCAGTTTTTAGTTCTGGAGCCTTCTGTCTAATCTGCTGACAGTATGACAGAAAAAGATAATTTTTGTTTCCTTTTCTTTGTGGTCATAGGCTTGACAGGGCAAGACGATTCATGGAAAAAAAAAAAAAAAGGCCAAATGTAAATGGATATACTTAAACCTTCAGTAATTTTCTTCATGATTAGGCATAAATTTGACTATAAAACATACAAGGAAGAGGTAAAATTTCTCCCCCTTTTATTATTAGGGTATGCCCCAGTATATGCTCTTAGTGAGGGCTTGCCTTATATAAAAATGTAAACAGCGGGAGTGTGTGTGTGTGTGTGTGTGTGCGCGCGCGCGCGCGCGCGCGAGACAGAAACAGGTCATTTATGGATACCATTCGCTAAATATTTTTTTTTCAACAAGTACTGAAATACCTACCAAATCTCAGGAATAACAACTAACAAATTTGATCAGAAAATAGTATTCTATGATCTCAAGTATGACCTACTCAGTCTTTCTGAATTTTAATTAATTTCATAAGAAATATATTTCGAGCATTCAAGTCTATGAGAAATGCTTGAAAAATCTTACTGTTTTTAGAAAGTATATATAATATGCTGTACTGGTGGTAATTTTTAGGCACTGAAAACTTTTGTTAAAATTCATTAAACTTTCGGCAGTTTGGATGCAAATGGAATGGAAATTAGAAAAAAATCCAACCTCTATGAGACACTAAGTGTTGCAATAGGCTATCAGGACCCGAACGCATTGTGACTGGCTTGTTACTTCAGTTTCTCTCATTACCCTGGAAGTAGGGAGGACTTAACACAAAAGGTAGGGCAAAAGTAGGTGTATGGTTGTGAGTACACAAAACAGAGTTTATCCTTATACACAAATTTCTCCTATATCTCTCTTTAGCTTCTTGTATCTCCCCTCCTCCTTCCCCAGATCTTATATTCGTGCTATGGCTTCCAAATCTGTGGGACCTAACTTTCAAAATTACCCTTCAATCCTTCCCCCTCTCCTTCAACTAAACTATTTCCTTAGTTTTAGATTTTTGGGAAACCAATTTGATTAAACTACAGTAAAACTCTGTATTCCTAAAAGTGTCTGCCAAAGCAGCATAAGCTTTCTATGTATGTTCGTACTAGTTCTATATTTTGTATTCCACTGTATTTCCTTTATATTGTTTTTCTTGAGGTATAGTGACAATCTAGTTGTTTGTCAACTATCAACTGGAATCTTTTCATCACTAAAATCAGTGGCCCTAGAATTGACATTTCTATGTTACTGTACAGAAATAAACCAAGAAAAACAGGAATCTGCTCTGAGATCTCTAGCAAAACCCAGAGAAACTTCTCTTATTCCTAGCAGGGGTTGAAGATAAGGGTCTCTAACCAATATTAGTTTTCAATATACTTGGACAAAGATATAAGGGGATCCAAGGCTTTAATATGAAACTCTGTGCTCCCCTAAGATAAGACAACAGCTCTCATAATAGAAACAAGGAAAAGAATAGTGGCTGCATTGATGACAAACATAAGGCATGTGTGACTCCCTCCCCTATTTTACACTTCATGGGCATTTCTGATTATGCTGTCCTTTCTACTTAATTATAAGGTAGCTTCAGAATTCTCATCAGCTTAGTAATGCAGGTAGTCACTCTCAATGAACTAGAGTTGAAGTGTGATTTGAAATCAATCTGTAATTAACTAACTTCTTTTTAGCTATTCCCTTTAGAAATGGGTGATGTATTAGGGGGACAGAAAAGAGGAAGGAGAAGCATGCATGTAAAGGGGAGTTAAGTTTCTGGGCCACCTGATCTTTCTCTTCTCCCTTTCCACAGCATATACTCCCAAATTAACAAAATGTTTGATGATAATAAAATTATTAACTTAAGCCATTGAAATATACTATATGTAAATACATCTCATAATACAAATGGTAACAAGTATACATGTAATTAAATGTCAGATTAACTTTGCTACATATTTTATTTCAATTTTAAAACTTTGTTGAGATTTGTTCAGTATTCATAATCTACTGCTCATAGCTCAAGAGCTCACAATTTTAAGACGATCAGAGTAAATGAACATTGATTAAAAACTTTGGAGGAGGTGAAGGGCTTCCATCAGCAATATACATTTAAAAATGGCAGCATGCATCTGTCCTTCCTGCCTTGCTTGTCACACCTCAATCTATGGACACTAGGTGGTAAAGGTAGAACACATTGGTGGTCTTCCCACTTCTTTTGGTCATAATGACTAAGTCAGTTGGCACACAAGTGAAGATCTCCCATAGTCTGTTTCCACTGAATGCCGTTTAAGTCAAACAAGGTTGCTGACCCCTCTTGGCTAGGCTCAATTCTCTTGCTCCAGAAGAAGGAAGATAGGGATAAAAGAGAAGAACTTTTTCAGTGGACCAGTAGGAAGACAGGCGAAGTATAGCAAGTCTAGTGCAAAGACAGGTGATCACAGTGTTGTAGAGAGGTAGCTGTGTAGTGAAGAAGCCAGCTCTGGAAAACAGTGAAACAAGGGAGGAATTCCAGGACACAGCTGGGCAAAAAAGAGAAGCCAGGTGCAAACCACACAGATAATCAGCAATGTGCTATTCCATTCATATTTTAGTGATAGTATGGTTTTAAATTATTTTTCACCTGGCTATCTCCTACGTGTCCTTTAAGACTCAAGTGTCACCTCCTCCAGTAAGCATTTCCTGAACCCCCAGTATGATTTCTGATGCCAATCCAATGTGCTCCCACAGCACCCTGGATTTACTATTATCACTGTACTACAACTGTTTACATTTTCCCCCATTAGAATGAAAAGTTCTTCAAAGACGGGCCACATCTTATTTGTATTTTTATTCTCTGTGCTTAGCATATACCGTAGGAGGAGCTCAATAAATGTTTGCTAAATGCATATAGACACATACGTGTTATTTGATGCTAATTGTAGATCATTACATTTTTTTCTTGGTGCCAACTGATCTCATCTTTTATACATGTTTTACATATAAAGAAAAAATCTTCCTGTATTATTACAAATTAAGATCACTGTACTCTTGCTAACCCAAATAATTATAAATGAGACAAACACATTAATCTGCCTTTTAGTTCTAAAGTAATAATAAAGTTATTTGATACTTACATTCAAAAGTTTCTTCACTATCATTATCTTCATCTGAACTGATCTCAGCATATTTTGGCTTTTCATTAACTGTACTACGCTTGCGTTTATTCATTTTCACACGTTCACAAAGTGGCATGGTGGATTCAATTTCTGCCAGGAGTTCGGGGGGTAATTCTTTTAACACTGATTGATCTATACTACCTATTAATGAAAGGCAAGAAGAAAATGTCAATCTAAAGATAAAATGGAGTTTTTAATTAAATTACCACAATGAAAATAAAATGGAAGTATTTACAAAAGTTTGCCAAGTCACTTTTGTATTTTAATAAAACAATCATATTTATAACCATAACAGTCTTAACCCTAAACTGATAATGCAGTTTATATATATATATATATATTTCATTACAAACAACTTTAAAAATGTTAATATGTAGTTGTAGCAACAGTTTTTGATATAGTATTTTCTGAAAAGCCTTTCTGAAACTAAAGATCCACTGTCATTTTCACATGTATTTGTGATGGGGGGTACATCTCACCTTCTTGATAGCACCCAGATTTGACTTATAGAGAACTGAAGCAGTTATTTTGAAAGTAATGCTATCCCTCAGTATAAATGAGAAGGATTTGAGGACACTTATCATGTCCTTGTCTTCCTGTATGATCCTGGTGGCTGTATACAGTGGATGGAACAAGAGTTTTATATGCTTTTACCTATCAATATCTATTTGAAAAGCAAGATAATGCCTTTAGTGTTACTGAGAATTTCCTCAAACAGATAACACACACATGCATTTAATTAAAAATAACAGAAACATGAAAGGTAGGATAAAAAGAAAAATATTTTAAAATATAAATATCTACAACTAAAAATAGTAGATCCAAGTCTGTTATGAAATAAGTTCATATTTTCCCATGAAACAGTAAAGACAGGATGTTTATCAATACAATAAAAACTATTAACATAATACTACCTAATCCTACACACATACACACAAAAACAATTGTTATGAAGAAATAAATTAAAACATCATGTTGAGAACTAAAAAATAAAGCAGAAGTAGCAAAATCTATTTTATATGAGGACAACACATTCTTGATGACTACTGAAGAAGACAACTTTAACTTTACCTACCCATGTAAATCTTTAAATGCAAGTATAAAAATGAGGATTTACCTGCTAAATTTTAGGAACTGGGAGCAAAGAGTGCCATACTGGTTTATAGCAGGGAATATTAGTAATATAATCAACATTAACACTGTAACATTCAAATGAAAATGTAAAAAATAAAAATAAGTCATGACAAAAATAAATGGGTACCAATTAAGACAATTTCGAAGTCCCAGAAATATACAATATTAGTAATTTCAGAATAGAAAACAAATTATTAATCTCAACAGAAAAATAATCTTTTTATTTTTCATAAAACTTTTACTCAACATCATAAAGAAGTTATTTCAGTAACTTTTAGTCTTCAAGTCTTTTAAGGACATGCACAGCAACAATTTTACCCAACGAAGAGGTTATAATCATGACTGGTAATATTTCAAAGATTTCATTCCTGAGAATCCTGATATACCAATGTTCAACATATATTATCTGTGGGATTCTCAAATCATGCAACATTTCTTTGTACTGGCTTTCTTAATTTAATTGTCATTTATCAGTGAGGTCCACTTTTTAGAACACTGGTAGAAGTTAAAAAAAAAAAACCCGTTAGCTTTGGGTTGTCAGTTTCTTCAGCCCCAATGTAAACATACTCTGCATCTCATTTAAAAATCTTTAATGCTCTGAATACCTCTAATAAGTAGTTTTTTGATGGAAGAATTATGTCTCCTAGTATTTATCTTTCCCTTTCCACATAAACTGTAAGTATGTATATTTAGATGGTCAATAAATGCTTTCTGATTACCTAACCTCGTGGTTCAATTTTCTATGTTCACTTACAGAGATACATCCTGGCTAGTTTCTGAATTGCTATATTTTATAGAAAAATGAAGACATTTTCAAATTTTTTTAAAACATGAAAATTACTTCTTTTTTTGTACTGCCTGAAACATAATCTTTTTGGTTTACAAATTTGGATAACCCACGTATTTGGCCTTTAGTTCATCATAAGATTTTTTTTTTAAGCAAATTTACCTAACTCATTATAATCTGCTTAAATTCCCATTCACAAAGTCATACTGATTTGATACTAATATTCCAGAATTAAAACTATCCTGCAGATAAATATATAATAGGTAATCAAGGTTTGAGATATATATTGGTACTTGTACTCTCTTTACAGTGGTTTATTATATACCCAGAGTAAAGCCTCTACTCACTTCTTTCTCTCTGAAAAAAAGAAAAAGATTCCTCATAATAGACAAACACAGAAAACCTGTGTCTCATATTCAATAATGCAGGCATCAAATTTTACTCAGTTTATTCATTATAGTCTACTGTCCCTTATTCCCTAAATTAAAAAAGAATACTATCAGATTTAAGGGCTATACTACTCTGCAAATCATTTTAACCTCTGTATAACTCTGAAAGTTACAGCAATGTAATTCAAAGACCAAATATTTCATTTCTGATGATGACCCAAGTTTTTAAAATACAGCAATGGTTAATGTCTCTCAATGGACTGTCGTCCAAAAGTAAACCCTGTTTCATCTTGAATAGAAATGTCAATCCACATGTTTACGTATTTTCTGAATTAACAACATCCTTTCTTCCTTTTTATAAAACAATATATAAATTGACTCAGCCAGGTCCCTTGATTACAAAGGGTAAGAAATAAAATGCTTGACTTTCCTGAACTCACACAGAGGATCTTTACTACATCATTAAGGATCAGATAACTAATTCAGTTTCAACAGAAATGAATAAACAGCAAGTGCTTCAAATGATCCCTATGACATATTTGGTTATGTTCTTTTCTCCAAATTAGGAAATAATCTTTTAAATGAAAGCATAATGTTTCACTATTGTTTACTAGATTGATGGTTATAGAGATTGTTTGCTAAGCTATTTTATTCTCAAAAATTTGAGACTGCTAATACTTTATGATTCTCTTTCTTATCTAATTTCTCCCATTCTTACTATTTTATTCTTTAAATCAGGTGCTAGAAGTCCATAAAATTTTCAGTTATTGGCTTGAGGAATAATGCCATTTAGTCACAATTTTACAAGGTATCACTCTTCTAGCTTATGCAGATACATATTCCATAAGATATAGTGTGCCTCTATTTTCTGGCTCTAATAAGGCTAAAGAATACACTAACTTCTAGAAGTGCTATATTTTAGCAATCATCTTGGATTTGTAGTGTGTTACTCATACTAGCACATTTACAAGATTACTGAAATCAGAAGTCATCAAAAGACTTAAAAGTCCCAAAGTCACCGACTTGATAACAATGTGTTTTGTTTTGAATGGGAAAACAACCCTGAGATTAAAAATAAACCACCTCAGTTCATGAACTCTTCAGGACTAAAGCTTCAGACAATGGAAACCAGTCATGTTCAGAAATGAATCAAGAAAAGTCACATAAACCTCAATTTTATAAGCCATAAAATTAGGCAAGCATAATGTAGTTCAGTGACAATTCTTTCAATAACCTACCCATAATAGAGGAACAGCATCAAACAAATTTTTAACTTCGATCAGGGACAATGTAGAAAAATATAACACAGCAAATGGTGGTCAAACCATTTAAACCATTTACACCATTAGTGGAAATTTGTCAAAGGACATTTATAGAACAAAACAAAAAAAGCTCTATGGAGAAAGATGTTCAGATCAATTTTATGTATTGTAAGTAACATCAAAATAGCCAACAACAAGGGAGCACAGTAGAAGAGGAGATGACATTAAGGATAATTATGAACTATGTTGGTAAGAGAGATAGTAAAGAAAACTGAATGCAAGAAGATAGGTATACCATGTTGCATCTATGTATTTGTAAGGAGTTGAAAGAAATAAATGTATATGCTATATTAATTTAAGAGAGAAATTTTAGGGAAACAAGAAAAAGGTCAATAATTATATGTAAAGAATTAGTGGGTGGAGGAGTGGAGGATGTAGGACAGGGGCAAAGAAACATACGTTAGCAGCCAGGAGAAATAAATTTGGGGATGTCTGAGTGGTTTGCTCTGGACAGAACAAGACATTCAATAGGGAACAAAAATATGTAATCCTGGAAAAGTAGGTAAGGCTCATATAATAGTCCTGTTGAGCAATGACAGAATCAGAATGTGCTTTAGAAATGTTACTTTAGCAATAATTTGTGAGATGGCCTGAAAGGGGGAGACATTAGAAGGAAATCATCTAAGAACTAATCAGTATGTTTATATAAAAGGTATGAGAGAACAGTTATGAATTTAATCATTTCTGCAAAGCGTTAACATCACTATTATGTACTTGTCCTATCAAACTTAAGGGCGAAATCTTCAACTTAAAGTACTATTAATTATTTAACATGTTAAAGTCATGTAGAAACAAATAAACAAAAGCAGTCAAGAACAACAAAATTCCCATGTTGAGATTTGTTATTTAAGTATTTTAATCAATCTGATCAAGTATTAAATTATACACTTATGAGAAGTATAAAATATTTAAAAGGCTATTTAAATCAGTATATCTGTTATGTATTTATATTTATTAATTATATATTAATAACATATAGTCCCCATATGTAAATAAGTACACACAAATATTAAATATCCTGTTAAAATATTACACTTGGCTAATTTCATATTACATTAATAAATACTGGATAAGAGCTAGAAAAGTATCATATTCACCTATATAAAACTTCAACTTTGTATCTATTATTAGGCTCAGCAAACTACAGCCTGCAGGATCAAATCTGCCCCTCCACTTGTTTATTTGTTTTAAGATTTTACTTATTTATTTTAAACAGAGAGGAAGGGAGGGAGAAAGAAAGGGAGAGAAACATCAATGTGTGGTTGTCTCTCACGCAGCCACTACGGGGAAGCTGACTTGGCCTGCCCAGGGTAGTTGACAGGTATGAGCCCTGAATGAGATCGAACCGCAACCCTTTGGTTAGCAGGCTGATGCTCAATCCACCGAGCCACACCAGCCAGGGCTCCACTTGTTTTGTATCTAAAAATCTTTTATTAGAATACAGTGATGCAATCATTTACACTTTGTGGATGGTTGCTTTTGTACTAATGTACAATGTTATGGACAAGAGCCCATAAAGCCTGAAATATTTGGGCCTTTACAAAAAAATTTTGCTAACCCTTTATCTATATCATGTCACACTTTATTGAAAATGGAACACAGTGACACCCACCTATATATAACTATATAACCTATATGGTTACATCCTGTGCAGTTCAGGTCATTGCAAATTAGTTTAATGAAGACAAAATAACAAGGTATTGGTTTACAACAACGGAAAAAACAGTATTACAGATGAAGCAGGCAAAAGAAAAGATTTTAATAGTTATCTGGTTTTAAGCACCACAGTTTTGATATAAACAGCACTTGCTATGCAGCTACCAAGTTACCATGACAAAGAACTATAAGAAACACGCTTTCTAGGAAGTCCATTATGTACATGACAATTTACTACTACTTAACATAGAAAGTAGAAAGCTGGGATCAAATGATCCTTTTCTTGATATATGTACACAGAGAGAGAAATCAAAGGTAGAAAGCACAACCTAATTTTATATTTGAAGGAATAAAAAAAAAGAAGAGAGAGAGAGAACTTAAGTAAAACTGTAAATGGAAGAGGACACATTTAAATTGATATCACACAATACAAAGGATCATAAGTGATTACTATCAGCAGTTACATACCAATAAATGGGACAACCTAGAGAAAATGGATATATTCCTAGAAATATGCAACTTACCAAGACTGAATCACGAAGAAATTTTAAAAATCTGAACAAATTACTAGGAGATTGGATTAGTAATTTCAAAAAACCTCTCTGACTTCCGGCCAAGATGGACGGCACAGGTGGACACACTGTGCCTCCTCACACAACCAAAATTAACGACAACAAAGAAAGATTTGGAAACAAGAAAACAACCAGAACTGATAGAAAATTGAACTGTATGGAAGTCCAACAACCATTCATCCAGACCAGTAAGAGGGGAGGAGTTGTGGCAGGAAAAAGTGGAGGCTGGCAGACCCAGGCGCACAGGCAGCAGTGGCTCGAAGATCTCAGGCATGCAGGTGGCGGCTAGTGGACCCCAGTTGCACAGGCGGCGGCTAGCGGACCAGGTGGTCCACATTCGTGCAGATAATCCAGGCAAAGGGGAAGCGGCAGAAGGGACTGGAATCCGAGGGAGAGGGATTGTTCAAGGGCAAGCACCACTGTTCCCTTTTGGACCCCGCCCCCACATACCCTGTCACTACCCAGCAACTGGGCTGCCCTACCCTGGGGAACACCTAAGGCTCCACCCCTCACTACATAACAGCCATGACCAGACCACCCCCCCCAAAAAAAACTAAAAATGGCTCAAACCAGAGAACAAATCAAAGCCCCAGAGCCAATTCATCTAAGCAACCAAGAGATAGCCAGCCTATCAGATGCATAATTCAAAGCATTGGTGATCAGGATGCTCACAGAATTGGTTGATTTTGCTCACAAATTAGATGAACAAATGAAGGCTATGCTAAGTGAAATGAAGGAAAACGCACAGGGAACCAATAGAGATGGCAGGAAAACTGGGACTCAAATCAATGGAGTGGACCAGAAGGAAGAAACAAACAACCAAACAAAAAAGAATGAAGAAACAAGAATCCAAAAAAATGAGGAGAGGCTTAGGAACCTCCAGGACATCTTTAAATGTTCCAACATCCAAATTATAGGGGTACCAGAAGGAGAAGAGGAAGAGCAACAAGTGGAAAACTTATTTGAACAAATAATAAAGGAGAACTTCCCCAATCTGGCAAAGGAAATAGACTTCCAGGAAGTCCAGAAAGCTCAGAGAGTCCCAAAGAAGTTGGACCTGAGCAGGAACACGCCAAGGCACATCGTAATTACATTAGCCAAGATTCAAATGAAGGAGAGAATTCTAGAAGCAGCAAGGGATAAGGGGACAGTCACCTACAAAGGAGTTCCCATCAGACTGTCAGCTGATTTCTCAAAAGAGACCTTACAGGCAAGAAGGGGCTGGAAAGAAGTATTTGAAGTCTTGAAAGGAAGGGACCTACATCCAAAATTGCTCTATCTAGCAAAGCTGTCGTTTAGAATGGAAGGGAAGATAAAGTGCTTCTCAGATAAGGTCAAGTTCATGGAGTTCATCATCACCAAGTTCTTATTATATGAAATGGTAAAGGGACTTACCTACGAAGATAAAAAATATGACAGTAAAAAGACAGCAAACTCGCAGATATTAACAACCACACCTAAAACAAAAGCAAACTAAGCCAACCATTAGAACAGGAACAGAACCACAGAAATGGAGATCACATGGAGGGTTAGCAACAGGGGAGTGGGAGGAGGAGAGAGGGGGAAAAGGTACAGAGAATAAGTAGCATAGATGGTAGGTAGAAAATAGACAGGGAGAGGGCAAAATTAGTGTGGGAAATGTAGAAGCTAAAGAACTTATGACCCATGGACATGAACTAAAGAGGGGTGAGAGGGGGTGTGCAGGGTGGAGGGGAATGATGGGGGAGAAATGAGACAACTGTAATAGCATAATCAATAAAATATATTAAAAATTTTTTTAAATCCTCTTAACAGGGGTAGGGGGAAGAGACAGGGCAAAAAGGCAGACAACTGTATCTGAACAATAAAATTTTAAAAAATAAGAAAAAAATAGCTAACAACAACTAAAACCTTTTAACAAAAGAAAAGTCCAAGATAAAATGTTTTCACTCGTAAACTCTACCAAACATTAAAAAAAAAGATTTAATCCTTCTCAGACTCTTCCAAAACAAGAAACAGAGGGAACACATCTATTTACAAAGCCAGCATTATCCTGATGGCAAAATCAGGCAAAGACGCTACAAGAAAAGAAAATTATAGGCCGATATCACTGATGAACATAGATCCAGACACCCTCAACAAAGTATCAGCAAACCGAGTTCAATAATATATTAAAAGGATTGTACACCATGATTTAAATGGGATTTATTCAAGGGATGTAAGAATTATTCAATATCTGCAAATCAATCAGTGTGATACATCACATTACAAAATGAAGAAATCCAATCATATCAATAAATGAAGAAAAAGTATTTGACAAAATTCAATATACATTCATGATAAAAACTCTCAATAAACTGGGTACAGAGGGAACAAGTCTCTTCATAAAAGACTACTTATGACATACACACAGATAACGTCACACTTAATGATGAAAACCTGGAAGCTTTTCTCCCAAGATCAGAAGCAAGATAAAGATGCCACTCTCACCAATTCTGTTCAACATAGTCCTTGAAGCACTAGTTAAAGCAATTAAGGAAAAGATAGATATAAAGGCATCCAAATTAGAAAGAAGTAAACTGTCTTTATATGCAGATGATATATTATATACAGAAAACCCTAAAGACTCCGCCAAAAATCAGTTGTGTTTTGATGCACTAACAATGAATTATCGGAAAGAGGATTGAGAAAACAATCACATTTACAACTGCATCAAAAAGAATAAAACAGGAATAAATTTAACCAAGGAGGTGAAAAATCTGTACACTGAAAACTGTAAGACACTGATAAAAGCAACTGAAGGCACAAATAAAACAGATTTGTCATGCTCATGGATTGGAAGCATCAATATTGTTAAAATGTCCATATTACCCAGACCAACCTACAGATTCAATGTTATCCCAACCAAAACTCAAGGCTTTTTTTCAGAGAAGTAAACAAATAATCCTAAAATTTGTACAGAATCACAAAATAGCCAAATAACCAAAGCAAAGAATAAAGCTGGGAGCATCAAATTATATTACAAAGTTGTGGTTATCAAAACAGTATGGTACTGGCATCAAAACAGACACACAGACCAGAATAAGCCCAGAAATAAACCCACACATATATGATCAGTTAATTTCCCCCAAAAGGAGCCAAGAATATTCAATGGGCAACAGTCACTTCAATAAATGGTGCTGAGAAAAACAGACAGCCATAGGTAAAAGAGTAAAACTGTACCACTATCTTACACCACTCACAAAAAACAACTCAAATTGGATTGAAGACTTGAACATAAGATGTCTGACACCAAAAACTCCTAAAAGAAAACATAAGTGAGAAGCTACTTGACAATGGCCTTGGCAATGATTTTTTTAGATATGATGCCAAAAGCAAAGGCAACTAAAGCAGAAATAAATAAGTGGGACTACAGTGATCCCTCACCTATTGTGGGAGTTACATTCCAGAGACCCCCGCAATAGGTGAAAATCCGCAAAGTAGTGGCGTTATATGTATTTTATTATTTATGTATATTTTAAGGCTTTATAAACCCTTTCCACACTCCTACAAACCTTTCCCACTCTCTTATTAACATTTCCCACAATCTTGTAAACACTTCATATGCTCTTAAACACTTTCTACAATCTTAAACCTACATAATTTTAACAACATATAAAAAATTCTATATGGGTACTCAGCAGTGAAATATACAGTTGTCCTTCACTATATCATGGTTCACTTATTGCGGCTTCACTGTATTGCGGGTTTTTTAAAACCCACAATATAGTGAGGGACAACTGTGCTTCAAACTAAAAATCTTTTGCAGAGCAAAGAACACCATCAACAAAATACAAGGGAACCTACCAAATGGGATAAAATACTACAAATCATATATGATAAAAGGTTAATATCCAAAATAGATAAGGAATTCATGCAACTCAACAGCAACAACAAAACAAAAACAATCCAATTAAAAATGGGCTGAGAATCTGAATAGACATTTTTGCAAAGATGATATACGGATGGCCAACAACTATATGAGAAGATGCTCAACATTCAGGGAAATGCAAATAGAAACCATGAGGTATCACCTCACACTGTTATAATGACTATTAAAAAAAAAAAAGACAATACATAACAAGTATCCACCAGGATGTGGGAAAAAAGAAACCCCAGTGTACTTATTTGTGGGAATGTAAACTGTTGCTGCCACTATAGAAAAACAAAGATATCTCAAAAAATAAATAAAATAAAATAAAAACTACTATATGATCATGTAATTCTACTTCTGGGTATATATATCTGAATGAAACAAAACCACTAAAAGATACCTGCACTACCATGGTCATTGCAGCACTGTTTACAATAGTCAAGATGTAGAAATAACCAAAGTTATTTAGTCCACTGATGAATGAATGGATAAAGGAATGTGGTATATGTACAATAAAATATTATTCAGCCATAAAAAAGGAGGAACCCTGCCATTTGCAACACGAATGGACCTTGAGGGCATTATGCTAAGACAAGTAAGTTAGAGAAAGACAAATGCTATATGATCTTACATGTGGAATATAAAAAAGCCAGATTCATAGGAAACAGGTGGTTGGCAGAAGTAAAGGGGTAGGTGGTAGGTGTAATGGGTCAACAAAAGGCATTAACTTCCAGTTACAAGATAAGTAACTTCTGGGGATGTAACATACAGTATGGTGACTATTGTTAACAGTACTGTATAGCATATTTAAAATTGTTAAGAAAACAAATCTTAAAAGCTACTGTCACAAGAAAAAATTATAGCTATGTAAAAATGTACTGAATATTAACTAAATTTATTGTGGTAAGCATTTCACAATACATACATATGCGTATGTACTGTAAGAAATAGAAAGAAAACTGGTTTCTCCACTTTAAGGGTATATGAAGCAAGGCTTTGAAAGGTTATGATTTGTTCAAGGATCTGATTCCAGTGCTCTCTGTACTGCAGTGTACATCAGGCTTAATAAAGAATTTTCAAAAGTAAGTCCAACAGAAGTCAGAGAATACCAAACCTTGTGGGTAGGGGAGGGGATCCATAGTACAGTGACCCTTAAATATCAAAGGTTTGAATTGTGTGGGTCTACTTATACAAAATTATTATTTTTTTCAATTGACCAGCGTAATTCACCTGACCCATACAGTTCAGACTCTTGTACTCAAGGGTCAACCCTATGTTCGGGAATCTATGTATGTGAAGGGGCAGATGTGGTTATATGCAAATTTTCAACTGTACAGTGGTGGGCATCACTAACATCAACTTTGTTCAAACGTCAACTGCATATTTTATCATATCATATCATATCATATCATATTATATTCTACTATAATACTGTATATTGCATATTATATTTGTACACTACTACTCTAACAGAGTAACTTCTCTTAGTCTAAAAATGTTACTGAAACCTGCCCCAAGAGCTTGATGCAGATATTAAGATAATGAATACTACCTGATATACTATACCCTGATATATTATACTATGCACTACATTATATATACTATGATACATTATACTATATAATTGTTACTACAGTAATATATTAACTAATTATATACTATGTTACACTGTAATATCAAGTAGGTATTCACTGTTTTAATACCTGTATCAGGATCTTACAGGGGAAGGTTTTTGTAAGTTATTTTAGAAAAGAGAATTCAGTACATTTGAGTAATGACTATTTCTTCATAATCAGGAGCAGGTTCTCTTAGAATTTTTTGCTATCTTCTCACCCCTCAATGCACAGATAGGAAAACCTTACAGAAGCTATGTCCTCAGACTGGCTTGAGATATGGAATGGAAAGGAGAGAGAACACCACTAGCACACTTTAATAGATTTAATTTTTATGAAACAATTTCTATTTAATAAACCTCTTTAATGTTAATATCAATTATCTACTAAGCAAATTTTGGACCAAAAAATTTTTCACAGAAATCATGGACAAAAATTTTCAAAATATTGCTGGGAAATTGCACTCAACAACAGCCAAGTATATATTAAGCCAACTTTTGTAATAAATATTCTCTAAATATTTCCTAAAGATATTGTTGCTAGTCAAGTTTTTACAAAACTAAAAACTTCAGCTTTTTCAGAAAAATATTTTATAAAACTAATCAAAATAAATTTCCATGGAAGCATTACTAAAGATTCTGAATATTACAATCACATATACTTTACCAAGAATTCCTCATCTTAGGAATTCATAAATGATGCCAAAAATTCACTCTCAGAAACAGTACTTTCTCTCAAATTTTACAGAAAGCTAGAGTCCTAAATGTAATACAACTAGACTGTTCAGTGCTACATAAAAGTCAACTAGCTAATGTATTTTAGTGGTCAACATTTGGCAGTGTAACTGCCATAGTAATAACTGAGGTGAAATAAATGTCCCTAATAATGACTAAAAGCAATAGCTAATCAAATAAGGACTATAGTTAAAAAACCATGATCTCAAATAGCTGGTGGTATGGGATATTTCTTGAAAGTAGTGAGAGCAAGTCATAGAAAAATGATCTACTAGTTGGAAAGAAGCAGGGGAAGGAAGAAATAAACATGATTTCCTTGGATATTAAGCTAAGCTATCTTGAGACACTGGAATGTAAACTATCAAAATCAAATTGTTAATATGTAATTACTGACACTAGGCTGTTAACAACACTTTTAAGACATGTTAATTGATGATCATGACAGTCCTAAGGATCTCATGACTTAGACACATATTGTACATTAGAGTATATTAGGATAATATTCTTGGTAAAAATATTTTAATAATAAAGATATCATTTTTGCATTGAACATATTTTAACAGACAGATACTTTTAAAATGTTAAAAGTTTTACACAGGTTATGTTGGTTCCCCAACTTCATTCTTCCACTTGGCAAGGAAGAAACAAGGTGATGGTTAAAGACTGGGACGATGACAGAAGCAAGACATTAGAACTGATACTGAGCCAATTTCATAATAATTATAGAGCAAAATAAAAGTAAAGAGTAAGTTAAACAGACATGAATAATATGAGTAGGTCTTCTGTGGACCTTAATACAAAGTAAACAGCTGACAGGTAACAGAGTTTTTACAAAATTTCGGGAACAGGAATTTGGAAATTATGTAGCTCTTGAGCTAGAGGATCTACTGATGGAAACGTAAAGGATGAAAACACAGTTTTAATTTACACACAAAAGCCTTTTCTGAACATGGTGGCAATACAGTCTCTATTCATTAAGTAGGCATTTAATATGCTCTTATTATACATTAGGTATTTATGCTACGTACTAGGGATACACACATATACCCACAAAAATCAAATGTAACAATGTCACTTTACATTTTAATATGTTCACAGAAGACAAAAAATAAGTAATCTACACCAGGGGTCTTACATCTATGCCCTACCATTCACAATTTCCAAGCTTAAAGCATATTCAATGAATTTTAAGTTACTCTAGAGAATGAATGTTTTAAATATGAACATTAGGTAAAATACTTGAAGGATAAAAATTTATGGCTCTTCTAAAAAAGAAAAACCTACCAAGAATTCTGACTCTAGGAATTAACTACAAAAGTATCCCAGCATTATTCAGTCTAATTCCTTTACTCAGAAAAACACCAATATGTCAAAATAGGTGATTTTCTGTGATTCTCCAAAGTAAATCCCAAGTAAAATGTATTACAAAGTGTCAGTAGTCTACAACGGTGCATGTTAACTTTAAAAAATCCACAATATGTAACATTGAAATTGCTAACTCAGCAGCAGAGATCTGAAATAAAGTCAAAATAAATACATTACTAAAAATAATAGATACCAATTCTAAGGTATAATGCCAAAAAAACTATATGCTATCATGAAATAAATCTAAGTATTGAAATGTTTTTCATAAAAGGTCCAGTTACAGATATATTAATATGTGTATGTATATGTACATACATGCACATGCACACATTACTCTCACAGGCAGACACACCCAGATTGCCTACTTACTCACTAAAAGAACATATCAAGTATATATATTTGTGTTAAAAGTATACTTAGGAGAAACAAGGATTAGTACTAAAAAGTTTACATTCACAGGCAGTGAAATTACATGTAAAAAAAAAACAAACCCATGGGAAATAAAACAGCAGTTACTAATTAGGAGCTATATTCATTTGTTGATGTTCAGTTGTAAAGATTCTTTGTTAAAACAGAGCTTAGAAAGCAAGGCTAGCATAAGCTGACAGAGGGCAGGGGAGAAGAGGATGGTCCAGATCAAAGGACAAGAGGGTACCACTTTCCATCTGACCTTTCTAAATTATATAACTACACTCTTTACTATATATACATATGTACCACTCCCAAACTTTCAAATGAAAATTTTTAAGAACAATCTTCATCTAAAAGAAAACAGTTATAGTGATAGCCACTACATTCTAACAATCTCTTTTACAAAAAGATGCAGTTCAAGTTAGATAATAAAAACCATTTATTAATTAAAACAGAAATCAATTACTTTTTGTAGGTCTGATCGCCGTAATTTAAAATCTGAAAGTTTCACTAAGAGTACAAATATTAGCAACTCAAAAGCAATCTTTTTCACTTTTGAAACAAACAAACAAACAAAAAAACAAATAAATTAAGTATGAAAAGTAAATGTTTAATGAAGACCAAATAACAATAAAAACAGATTAGTCATGGTAAGTCACTTTTTTTAATAAAGAGTTCTTAGTAGTAACACTATGTTTTCAATAAGCTTTTTTTGATAGACAACACACACAGTACTTTACAAAAATAACCGTTACACCTTCTGTATCTCCTAATACACTGCAGTGCTATACAATGCCACTTTCTGTGAGGATGAAAATGTTCTCTATCTGCAGTAATAAGGTAGCCACTTGCCACATGTAGCTACTGAGAATGTGAATTTTAAATTTTAGTTTAAACAAATTTCAATTTAGAAGACTAATGAAGCTAACGACTATTGTTTGGACAGCACAATTTTAAAGTTTCATATATTTGTTTATAAGTATAAATCTAAGTTCTTAATGAGCTTCTTTCACAGAATTAGAACTTAAAAATCAAATATACTCTTCTATTGCCTTAAGAACTATATCTCAATCTATTTACATTGCATGGGCTAAATAGGTTTTGCCACATAGCATCATCAAAAAGAAAAAAATATGCATATATGCATACATACATATATGTATGCACACACATATATACATACACACACATATATATGGTAGTATACAAAGGAACACAAAATTATATTTTCTGCCTGAACTGCTACTTTATTTTCAGCACTCAAGACCTTTTCATCCCACCCCCCCCCGAAACAATACCGCCTACTTAAGTAATTGGAGAATTAATTCAGCAACCATGCCAAAAACAAAACAAAACAAAACAAAACAAAAAACCCCACAACCCTCACAATTATTTAACCAAATTTAAGGTAAACACTATTCCCTATTACTTTTCCACAGAAAATAGCCAAACTATGTATTTTTCAACTAAAAGTTATAACTAACCATGTCCCTTGAAAAAATAAACACCCTCTTATATAACTTACTAAACTATATAAATTCAAACTATTCATCATTAGTGAACTCAGACAGAGGTCTGTAAGAAAATAGTATTGGGACATTGTATATTCTTTGAAAATTTTCAACACTGATTTTTGTATACCGTATAGCTCAACTGACATGTTAGAAGTTAAAATTCAATTTATTACCTCATAGAATGGAATATCTCTACAGCCAAAACAACTTTTTAAAAAGTTGTTAAAATACAACCATTCTAATCATTCACTTGATTGACAAGCAATTTTCAAAAAATACCTAAAATAACTAAATAGCAAAGGAACGTATCTCTGTGTACCAAACAGAAAAAATTATGACTACAGTAAATAATAGTTCAAGAGTAGGAGAAAAAAAATTTTTGAGAATTTTTTATATCTATTACTGAAAAACAATTATTATTTTATATAACTGTTATCTTTTCACGTAGCAGTGCTTGAACTTTTGTAAATTTCCCTTTTTTTAATCCTTAGTAACCCTAAAACTTAAAGTAAAACTGATTAAAATGCAAATGACATCAGTATAATTATTCTTACCTTTATTTGACTTTGATGGTTTATTCTTGATAGGTTTAAGGGAACTTCGTGATTTATCCTCTCTATCTTTAATAAGTTTCTGAACGTCATCCAAAGACAGTTTTTGTAGGACAACTACAGGCTTAGCTCCTTTATTTAGGTCTTCAACTAATCCCATTTTTTCTACTTTGTCTTTCTGTTCTCCTTTCATTTCCATTTTCTTTGTCTCCTGAGTAATATTGCCATCTTTATCCCTCTTGATTTTTGGAATGACAAAATTTTTCAATGCACCAGACCTGCCCCCCAACAAATAACTTGGAAAGTCTGCCTTATTATCAGGGTGTGCTTTATTACTGTCTACTTTACTCTTGTTACCCTCTGTCCTTTTGTCATCTTTACTGTTTGGTGATTTGAAACCGGGCTTATCAGGTCTTGACTTATTAGAATCTCCTTGTTTAACACGAGGACTGTCAGGCCTCGATTTTTGCTCCCCAGAAGATGGTCTTTCCCTCAAGTCCCCTGATTCATGCCTGTGTTTTCTTTCTAGTTTATCAGGTTTTGAGCCATCAGATTTAATGCCATGTTCATTTCTGCTAGAAGATCTCAATGTTTCTGGTCTTCGAACCCTAGACTGATCTCCCCGATGTCGGTCTGATTCACTCCTGTCATCTGATTTTTGTTTACTATCATGGTCACGCCTTAGTGACTCAGAAGTAGATCGTCCATCGGGTCTCTGCTTTAAGGCTTCGGCTCGTTCTGATTTTAACCGAGGTGAATCAGATTTTATATCCTGTTTATGTTTAGACACTTCAGGTTTTTTCTCTGTTGATGGCTTTCCAGAATCCCTCCTATTTTCATGCCTATGTTTTGGTGTTTCAGGCCGACCTTCACTTTTTTGCTTTGGAGTTTCCGGTCGGCCCTCACCTCTCTGCTTTGGAGTTTCAGGATGCCCATCGCCCTTTTGTTTTGGGGTTTCGGGATGCCCATCGCTCTTTTGTTTTGGAGTTTCAGGTCGACTTTCACCCTTTTGCTTTGGGGTTTCGGGTCTTGACTTTGTTGTCTCTGATCTGCCATTATTTTGTTTGTTGTCATTTGGTTTTGTGTCAGACAGTCTACTTTCATTCTGTTTAGGCTCGGTTGTGTTGCTCTCACTTTGTTTGGATTCCACAGTTCTGCTCTCATTCTGTTTAGGTTCTTCTGTTTGTGTCTCAATTTTAGTTTCTAACTTACTTTCACTTGGTTTTGTCTCCACCAATCTGTTTTCATTTGGTTTAGAGTCTGCCAATCTAGTTTCATTTTGCTTTAATTCACTCTTTGAAAGCTCAGGATCAGACTTTTTTTTGGGAGTCTCAGGATGGTTTTCTGGTGTAGATTTAAGATTTCCAATAATATCTTCCTGAAGAACAGAAATAGGTGCATCATTACATTGTTTGATTTCTTCAGGTTTTTTTATGGAGTCTGAATCCTGAGTTACAGAAGCCTGAGAGTCCACTCTTCCTGCCTGATGAAGATCAATGCTAACCATTAATGCTGGCCTTGACCCATTTCCCGTAGAACCCGTCTCCTGAGAAGCTGGTCTATTACCTCCTGTAGCACCCCCAGCCTCCTGTGGGTAAGAATCTTGTTTTCTTTTTTTCAAAGGCTTATCTGAAATTTAAAGATAAATATTCAGTATCAGTAATAGACATATATTCTTATCTTATTAAAAAACCATATGGACTTTGACTATTTTTTAAAGTCATGTTTTTTTTTAAATGTGGTGAATGCAAATGTCAATACACATATATAAAATAGTAGGCAGGAATGACAGTATTTTTAAAACAAGGTTTTAAAAAAAATCCATGTTTGCTCTACCTCAATAAATATTAGTGACTATAGTATAAAGAATTTAACAGTATACTTTTTGAGCATATAAATAAGCCTAAGAATATAAAATAAATGGAACCTAATACACTAAATACAAACATATTTTTGTTTGTATATGTTAAATATAAACCAGATTCTTTGTATCAATATGGCAACCAGTTATAAATCATGTATTCTCATTTATGATCATTAAAAAACCCCAAAACTATGAAGAACTATAAATCCGCTAACATACTAAATAGAAAGTGTTAATTTAACAATATATAAGTATGGAAAAGAGTAACACCCAAGAGAAAACAGAAACCATGTCAAAGAAAAAAAATCACAAATGAAGGTAGTAAAAAAATAAAAGTAATAGTTTATTATTAACCTTTGATCAAAGATTCAAATTCTTAAGGTGTCAACAGCACAAATGGAATTTAAAGCTAACACACAGAAGTATATTTAAAATAAAGTAGCATTGTAAGTATAAAAATAAAAGCATGTAAGAACTTTTTAGGTAAATCCTGCTTTAAGCAACTTCTGAGGAAAAATGCTTTAGCTTTTCAATGTAAACTTCTAGGGGTCTATATCTTGGCCTCAGTAACAAATTATTTACAGTAATCTGAAATGTAAAGATAAAAATACACACACACACAAATCCACCACCACAATAAAATGTCAAGGAACTCTGAACGGTTGTGTATTTCTGTGCATGATTTCATTTGACTTATAGAAGCTGCTAGGTCATTTTCTATAAATTAAGTCTCTAAACAGTTCTTGGAAATGGTCATATTACAGCATCTTGAAGTTTTCCTGCTTTAATATTTACTTGCTACATTACCTGGCTATGTTCTAAGAGTCATTTTAAATCATTTTTACAGGAGAACCTCTAGATTCTTTTATATAGTCAATAATGTGTTATCTTTTAAGCAAAACAGCACGACAAGGATAAAAGTCAAACTGACCACTAAACAAGCAACCCTTTCTTGTTAGGAAATCAAGTTTTGAAAAAAAAATTTAATGGCAATGCTGCTTTTATATGCCAAAGATCCATTATTTTATTTTCAAAGAAAGAAGTAGTTCATCCAGCTTTAAATCTAATAAAATATTAGTAAATATTACTTCAGATATTTGTTAGTAATTTTATAGAACTGAGTCATTCTTCTTCAGTTATTCAGAAATCAGATCTACCATCACATATACTGCATTTGCAAAACAACTACCTGATGACGTCGTCGTCATCATCATCGTAGTAGTAGTAATAATAAAGTATATTATCATTAGACTGTTTTCCCTAGTTAAAACTAACCTGGTAAAAACTTAAATGAAACTTTTTGCATCAATACCTCAAAAAAAAGCACACAATAATAAATTTATGTTTACAAAATTTTATTTTTTTAATGTGCTGCCATGCAAAATAATCTTTATACTTTGCCACAGGGCACACCCAATAATTATTACCTCATAAATAAGGTACTTTATCACATTATACTTATTCCTTAGACCTTTATGATAAGAATTTAGACATTTAAATAGTATAATTTAAGTTTTTTATATTTTTCAAAAATTATGCTTTGTGAAAGCTATAAAATGGTAACCTGAGCATACTTAAGAGCTATTATGACAATGTTCTCCAGCATCTAAAGATTTAAGAAATCTGTGGCTCACCCTTTTATTAATATAAGCAATCTGGCTTTTAGGAAAACATTCAAATATCTTGAAAGGTAAATTTTAAAGGATTTAAGTGTTTATAGATTATTAACCTATTTAGCAAATAGTTTAATTTCAAAGAAATTATGTGTGATTTAGTTATCTTAAACTATAAATGCTGTAATTATAATAAAAACTTCTGAAAGCATTGCACAGGAGTAGTGCATTAAGATTGGGAAAGACCTTATAATTTGCTGCACTGTGCATAAAATATTGCTAAAAAGAGTTTTAATTTTTCACCTATTGAAAAGTACCTCACCTCTTTTGTAAAACCGGGAAAAATTCTATTACTGCTACAAGAATTCTTGTATACATTAAGAGAAGGCAGGTTCTGATTCACTTGATCTAATTCAGTTCCAACATGAACTTACTCCTATAAAGTGGCTCTGAATCTGCATAGGTCACTTTTGTCTACCCACTTCTTTTATCAGTCTTCATTACATCATAACCTTCAACTAGTTATGGAAAGCCATCTCTATGAAGAAATTTTAATATTTTAGACACATTATCTTTAAGCCCTGTTTAGCATTGAGAACCATAAGATTAGTTATCAGAATGCATATCTCTTCCTGAAGATAATGCTTACGAAAAGATGTGATTTCAAAACCAACAACACTTGCCATCCAGATGCTAAAATTCTGAAAATAAGATCCAGCCCTTAGAGAAATTCTGAACTTAATTATACTTATAGGAAACAAAGTATATCATTTGCTTAAAACTACAAGTGATAAATGAAAATACTTAGAAGTAGAAAGCACAACTGTACACATAATAGCCAATTATGAAAAATAAAAACATCCCACCCCTGAAAATTGTTCTACTCCTGTTCAAAATCCCTATCTCTTATTCCAAACGACAGTAGATAATCATTTTCTTCATATACAGGTTGCAGTGCAAGAATATTATAACGTTATAAAAAAACATTAGTGTAGCTAGGCCATTCCTTATACTTGCTAATATGGAAAGTGGACCTTGGGAAAAGGTGAAATCAGGCAAAGATAAACAAAGAGACCCCCTATTTGACAAAAGAAAGCAGGAATTTTCAGCACATGAAGGAGATATTAATGTCTATGATAGGTTATTCCAGAAGCAAAGATGAATAGCCTTTAAAAATTAATTTACATAATTACAGATGTTAAAATATAAGCAAAAGACTGAGAAAAGTCCTTCAGGAATATTATAAAATATTAAGTTACAGAGAATTAATCTATCAGTATATATAAAGCTGTCCAAAGAAGGAAGAAGAAGACAAAGGGAAATAAATATCCAGCAGCCAAAAGTGTCTTCTATGTGTGGAATGCAGAGGTACGTTAGGTTCTACAGCAGCCTGGGTCAAGTATTTCTTCTAGAGTACTCTATCCCCTTTCTCGAATTCTACAATTATCAAACAACCATATTTCTAATCTTACAAAGTAAGATTTTAAATTCCTGGTCTATTGAAGGGAATGCTTCTCCCATGAGAAAAGAATATAACAGGAAATAAGCTCAGACCCTAGAGTAAAGCTCTCAGTAGACCAAAGTAGTCTTTTGTGGTCCTTACCACCACCAATGCAATGGTTATTAAAAAGCAGTGCCAAAACTTAGAATACAATGAATATCAATTTACTATTCACTCTTAAAATGCAGTGGTTACTAATGATAAATTCATTTCAAAAAGTATTTCATCTCTCAAGGGCTGACCAAAAACCACCACTTCAGAAAATTTTGTTTTTATTTATAGCCTCACCTGTAGGTGAGGCTCACCTTTTGACAACATACCAAACATTTAATCTTTCCAAAATCTCAAGATAACTGCTTACATATAAAAGACTATCCCATCACACAATGCAGAAACAGAATACAAAATTACAAGGATGAAATCAAAGGTATTAGATGGTACCTACATTCCAAAGGTTTTCAAATAAAGCCATGAAAGAATGGGAACATGGCTTTCAGAAAATGAGTTATATCAGGTCAGCAAAATCAGCATAATCAATGTACACACTAAATTCATCTAAAGCAAACTAAAAGTAAGATAGCTCTATAAACATTTTTTCTTTTAATTCTATAGCACCAGGTATCTCTGTAAGTCAACTTACAGAGCTCAAAATTCTGTCAGCTCTGTTCATGAAACTTTTAATTATATTTGCTATAGCCATCCCATCACAGGTCACAGAGAAAACTGATTGGATAATTAAAAGTAAAATATATATTACAAGTTTCTGAAAGAACAGTATGCTGTTTTTTTTTTACTTTGTTTTTCTCCCAAAGACAAGTTAGTGGTCTAAAATGTTTGCTAACAATTAGCCTTATTTACTACCCTTATTTTCTTTCAAGTTTTAAAGGTAAAAACTTTGATTTCGACAAATATGATACAATAAAAGTTCAGAAAAGTTAAAAAAAAAACCCAAAAAACTCCAGTTCACCATTTCCTCTGTTACTACCACCAACTAAAAAATCATTAAAAAATTATACTCCTTTCTAAGAACACAATTTTCCAAAACATAGATTAAAATGTCATGAAAAAATTCAGCTCTCAATGCATCTAATAATTCTTGGTCAAGAAATTACAATTTTATGTTTCTTGCAAAACTGTCATACAATTCAGGAATTTAGAGTATATTAGTGTTATCAAGAGAAGCCAAGTAATATTGCTCTCTTCATTTGACCTACATATACTTTTATAAGAGATTAGAAGAGAAGATACATTTTAGAACCCATATGGTCTATTTATTTTCTGAACCCCACACTACTATGCAAAGACAAAGAAGAAGTAACACGTTATTTCATTCTTAATGTCAATGATTTACTAGTTAAAAAAAAATCCCAGTTCCCCAATCAATATCATTTCTTTACTAGCATCTATCTGTGATTTATATATTTAGTAAACATCGTATGCAACAATTAGTAAATATAGTCTTTAAAAAAAATAACATTAAAAAAAAAGCCAACACGACAGACAGGAAATAAAATACAAATCTTCAGTGTATTTCTTAGCACAGAAACAGAGTTATCTAGAAATGATCCTGTCACATATTAAAAAAATCATATATAAAAATAAGTTCTAACATTGTTTTATTTTATAATTACCAAAAAATATTAGAAAAACTGTAAATCAATCTAGAATATCCATAACATTAAATCATAAAGTATGCTATGGTTTGGATAGTCAAATATATATATACATACACACACACATCTGTAAAGACAGCAAATTCATAAATTATATGACTAATTTCAATCCCTAATTCATCAGTTTCTCTTCAATAATCAAGAATTTAATAGAAAGCTACTTTCATTTGATTTAATTATTTATAAAGCAGGAGAAAAGCCCATAAATTCACAGAACATGTGTCTTGAATCTCCATACTAATATACTAGTCAGACAAAAGGGAACACTTCACTGTAATCACAAACAAATGATTTTTGATCCTTAAGGTTTGCTATTTAATATTAATTTAAAGTTCTTTTCATAATTATTTTACTAAAAAGAAGTCATATTATTAAGAAGTAGTAGGAGTAAAAACCAAGGGTAAAATCTAATTGCATAATATGCATACACAGAAACTTTTCTTAAATGTATTAATTCAAATTAATTCTATAGTAGTTAACCATATTTTGGCATAAAAAAGCTAAAGATGCAAAACTGTATTAACACAACTTGTGAAAAAATGCATGTGATATAAAAATGCTAATGTTCACTTTAGTAGACAAGCACAGAAAAAATCACTTGGTATATAAAAGATGGATCTGTAATATAGAATTACCAAATCTCAGCTGTTTTGGATAAAAAAATGAAACTAAGAATCTGAGGCATGAGCATTAGTAATAAATATATAATTGAAGAGAGACATAAAGAATTATAAAATATAATTAGAAAAAGAGTAACTTAAAAAAACTATTTTGACATTATAATTATATATTTGCCTAGAGTAAGAAGTGGTAGTAATGAGATTATTTTACCTTTATCTTGAACTTCTTTTGAAAAGCGCTCCCTTTCAATAGCTGATTCTCTCTCTATTCGCTCAATTTCAGCCCATGCATCCAATTCCACTTCATCATATATAGGTCCCTGCTGTGATACCTGTTGCTGATTCTGTACTACAGAAGTCTGGGGCTGTTTTGTAGCAACTGAAGTGTTCTGTTGTAAAACAGGCACTTGATTTGCTGGAAGGAATGCTGTTTGTTCTTGCTGCGACAAACACTGTGCAGCATTTAGTGGGCGGTTTACATCCTGTGGAGTAATGGGTGTTTTTGAAGTCTGTCCTGGGTACTGCACATTAAAAGGAATATCATTTTCTGAAACATTGCTATTTTCCATACCAGGAAGCATATCCTCTTGCTGGTCCATGTCTGAAGACCTTACACGAGAAAGTCTTAATGTAAGTTTAGTAGAGTCCTTAGATGGAGAGCTAATGATATCATACATTGCAGCTTTCTCACTCTGGTCTTTTTCATCCTTGCCTAATTTCATTTTCTTTTGCTTCTTTTGTTTTCTTTCTGGAGAATCTAGCAAGATATCTGGTGGAACATCTCGAGGTGATGAACAAGGTAGAGGCTGAGATGGTAGGATTAATGGTGGTCTTGACCCTAGAAACAAAATTCAACAAGGAATGAACACTTGTGCTAGTTTTACATTTTCATATATTGTAATAGAAATAAAAAGTGACAATACAGCGATGCTAGAAAAATATTAGAGAATTATCTAATCTAAGCTACTTATTTAGAAAAGACAAAAAGAAATCCTGAAGACTTGCCCCTCATGGCCTGTTAACTTGCTGGGAGATGATCCAGGTTTGTACTGAACTAGGAGTATCATTTTCCAAACCGGTATTATTTCTGTTTTTGTGCCAATAAAATATAAATATTAAGCTTGAAAACTGCAAAATAGTTCATTGTTTCTAAAGGTGATACAACACAAATATGCTGGACATGATGATCTCTATTCTTTCAGTGACGATCTAGAAAAATGTATCTGAAGTAAAAGTCTGTCAAATTAAAAAAATAATAAATTAATCCTACTGACTACACTCATATGAATACTGACTTGCATAAATAAAAGAAAGTGGAAAAAGTTACAATTATTAGTCTTTATATACTTCACAAACTGGTGGTGAAGTACTAATTTATATACCTTTATGTGATGTTCTTTTTCTCTCCACTTAACATTTCAATTAGCAATGTTAATATATTTAAAGTGTGATATATACAAATAACTTTTTAGAGGACATAGCTATTATGTAAAGCATGATAAACATGTTACTGGAGCAATTTACTACAAATGTTAGTCTGAAATTTTATTAATGAATAGTGTTTTTAGATGAAGCTTATATAGGACATTAAAAAAATAAAATTAACACTTTTGGACCATTTATTTTGTGTTGAAGCCTGCACAAGGTACTTTGCACATCAATTCATTTAACTGATTCACAAAAATCTTGAGGAGTATTTTATCAATAATATTTTGTAAAAAGGAACATGAAGCTTATAGAGGTTAAAAAAATTTGCCCCAGGTTATATAGCCAAAAAAACCTGAAAAAAAAAAAAAAAAAAAAACCCCTAAACCTAGATTTATCTAATGTTTGGATTATAATACATCATATTGCCTTTGTATTTAAAATTGATGTGGCAAGTTACATATATAATAAATATTTTAAACAAACTTCAACTTCCAACAATTCACCTAAAAATCAAATTAGACTCATTCAACCTTTAAAACTAGCTGAAACGGCCCTGGCTGGTGTAGCTCAGTGGATTGAGCGCGGGCCTGCGAACCGAAGGATCGCGGTTCGATTCCCAGTCAGGGCACATGCCTGGGTTGCCAGGCCAGTTCCCGGCAGGGGACATACAAGAGGCAACCGCACATTGATGTTTCTCTCCCTCTCTCCTTCCCTTCCCCTCTGAAGATAAATAAATAAAATCTAAAAGAAAAAAATTAAAAAAAAAAAAAAAAGTTAAAAAAAAAACAAAAAAACAACTAGCTGAAACATGCCTTGTGAATAGATGAAGATTTCTGATAAATAATGTGCTCCTGAAGTTGTTCTAAAGTTTTCTTTCTTTAATCTAGAGTTATCCATCCACCCGCCCACCCACCCATCCTCAAGAATTAAAGGAAAAATGGGCTGGTTAACTACATCAACCAGCTATCTCCACTGTTATTTCTCCCTGGCAGTCTGAATAACTTCTCACCCTGACAATGCTTGTGAGCTAACCAACAAACAGAGGTACTCTGAGAGTTGCTCTCCCTTTCAGAAGATGGGTTATTTTCATTCCTGAAAATTTACAGAATTATAAAATTTGAATGGCTCAAAAAAGTTCAATTTTCACATCATGAAAAACGTCCTGATCAAAGAGTTGGAACAGAATCTGTGAAAAAAAAAAACTTTACATTAATAAGAGGTAGACCAGTCCATGTTTTAGATGGCTATAATTAGGAATTCTCATGAATAGAGAAAACTTATCGTCAGCTATATTACAATTAACTACTAGCTAATTCTTTACAGTGGAGTACAGTCTCTCTTCCAACAAACTGGTAATTCAAATAATCAGACTTTAATTTTAAGTACTTCAAAAAATAGCCCAAATTGAACTTAAATTCACAATTTTGTGAATCTATTATACACAGAACACTGTGCCAGGTTCTCTGATAATTCAAAGATAAGTATATAAAATTCATGTCCATAAGATAGCACCAGATAAATTGTCAGAAAAAGTACAAACTAATAACTTGAAGAGATTAGTGGAGGGTCCATGGAAGATCATCCATTAACTTAGAACATAAAGAAAAAACAGGATTCTAATTAGAAGTAAAAACAGATGTAAGAGATTTAGGGAAGTAACAATGAATCAGTCATATTTCAAAAAATGACTACTTAAGAGGTAAGAAGACGTTAAGATGATTCAGGACTGGGATAGCATTACAAGAAACAAGAATGGCAGGAAAAAAGGGAGAACAATTTTGAATATGAACGTGAAATACTAGCTAGACATGAGAAAGTTTTGCCTGGAAATGACTAGAGCCAAAGATACAAATTCGGGAAATGTGTTCACAAAAGTAATAAATGTTGTTACCAAAACTGAGTAAAATAGCCAAGAAAAAAGTACAATGAAAGATAAGCTTAATAATGGAAATCTTGAAAAATGAGAGAGCAGAGAGAAGAGCTAATTAAGAAAAAAAATCTATGAAAGAAGTAGGAGGAAAACAGGTAGATTGAATATCAAGTAAGTTTTGTTGGGAGGGGCATGGATGATAGAGAAAGCTGACCAATACTTTCAAATGTCTAAGTTAGGTAGGACATTTGTGGTTTGTAAAGAGCACTGGATTTCTTAGTGAAGACTATATTGTATATATCTAAAAACGCTATCAGTAGTTTACAGAGATAAGTACAAATTTGGTTTCTTTTCCTCCAATAAATGAAAACAACAGACAATCCTTTTTGATATCGGCATTAAGAAATCTGAGTTCTTTACTCAACCTGAAATATGAAATGCTGAAAGAAATTTCAGTTACAGTAGTACCTTTAGGAGTTCCATCACTTCCAGCAGGGGAGCATACTGGCTGTGGAGACCTCAATGGAAAAGATGCAGCATTCCTCAATGTTGAAGAATCTCCATCCTAAGAATAGAGTATAAAATTTGTATCTTGAATGATAGGAGAGGCTTTACAGAAATCTTAAAGAGAACCAATAAAAGACATAAATTACTGACAGGTAAAGTGTTGGTACCAATTCAATAGCATAATTCTTCTGCACTTTCCTGTTTTCTTCGTGGTATATCTTAGAAGAATTGAAACTGTATCCAAAAGAATCAACAGCCTACGCATGGCAATGAATAAGAAAACTGGTATTACTAGTACGCTCCAATTTTGTTTGCTATTTTCTACAAAAGGAGCTGTGAACACCCTACCCTACCAGGCCATGAATGTCTCGAGGGCAGAGTCCACTGTCATCTCTGGTATTTCCTTAGATACATATAACTTTGGTGGTATGTGACAATACCACCAAGCCAATAACAAGACAAATTTTCCATAACATGAAATATTTTAACATCATCAAGGCAACAATAAATTTCAGGGGAGAAGTTTTATACAGGATTTAGAGGGAAAAAGAGCTAAGTACTAATAAGTACAGGTTCATTATTTAAGAGAACATTTTTATGGGAGCATATATTTAAAAATGAAATTATATTTTATTAACAATGTAAACCTCTAGACCAGGGGTTGGCAAACTTTTTCAGTAAAGAAACAGATAATATACATTTTAGGTTTTCTAGGACCCATACAGTTTCTGTTATGTAAAGTTCTTTGCTGTGGTTGTTGTTTTTAAACTCTCTGAAAATGTAAAATCCATTCTTAGTTTGTGGGTCAGCCTACTGGCCAGTTTACCAACCCTGCTCTAGACTAAGCTTTACGGGTACAGAAACCATATTTTTCATACCTATTTCTCAGACCTAGTATAATTCTTGACAAACAACAGACATCCTTTAAATTGTGGAATTAAAATACTAGGTTATGAGACAAATATTAGAACTATTTTATTACCTTAATGACAACTAATATATTACATACGTCACTACTTAGCCTGTGCACCATGTGTAGGTAGTCATCACTTGAGCCATGTCTAGGATTATCAGCATGATGATTAGCTGAACTGCCAGACAACGGACCAGAAACTTTATTATCATGTATGTTTCTCAAACCACCTGCAACAATGGGACTTGATACCGATGCTGAAATTAATAAGAATAAAAAAAAAGCTTTATAAAAATAAACTGTAAAAATTCTTAGAGGACAATAATTATTCACAAGCAACATTTTAAATATACAAAAATTACAGAGAATAATATAACTAGCACTCACGTACTATCCAGAGCTTGATTACATCTTAACACTGTCACATATCATTTGGATCTATAGTCATGTGGCACAATGAGGTTTCAGTAAACAATGAACAGTATATAATATGATGATGGTCTCATAAGATTATAATAGAGCTGAAAAATTCCTATCACCTAGTGACATCGTAATGTTGTGGACATCATAATGTGGTACAAAGCATTATTTATTTGTTTGTGATGATGTTGGTATAAACAAACCCTATTTACTACCATGTTACAGTAGCCAAGAGTATTCAGTACAGTAACATGCTGTACGAGTTTGTAGCCTAGAGCAAGAGGTTATACCACACAGCTTAGGTATGTATAGTAGGCTACATCACCTAGGTTCGTATAACATATTTTATGATGTTCACACAATGAAGAAATGCATTGTGTGAACAGTGCATTTCTCAAAAAAATGAAGTAAAACATTAGATATGGTTGAAGCCCTCCATACATTAGCATATTCTTCTCCTCTATTTTCTTTCGATTACTCCATAAAAGTAACACTATATTTTAGAGTTCACTCAACCTGTATCTTTACACCTTTGCTGTGAATATATCCCTAAACATCTAGTGTTGTTTTGTACACTAACTTTATGTAAATGGTATATATCCTTCTCTAACTTGCATTTAAAGTCAGTATTATTTTGAAATTTATCTATTTTTATACATGTAGTTATAAATTCATTTATTTGAAAACCATTTTATATATTCTGCTGAATAAATGTACACAATTTATCCATTCTTATGTTACATGTCTAGATAGCTTTTTGTTGTCATAATGCTGTATGCATATTCTTGTACAACACTTTTTTTTTGGTTACAAATGTATTAAGAAGTGAAATTGCTGGATATGTCAATTTTGAAACCCTGCCAAATATTAACAAATAGCTTGCTAAATTACTTATGTCTATTTGTACTCCACTGGTAGTAGAGGACAGTTTACTTACTGTTCTGTATCCTTGCCAACAATTTTTGTCTATCTGAGAATGGGAAATGTTTCTTGACTGTCACTTACATTTGTGACCTGGATTAACAGTTATGCCAAGCATCTTTTCATAGGCCAATACGTATTGGCCATTCGTATTCCCTCATTAAGAGAAAAATCATAAAAAGGTAGTTTCCTTTATTTTCTTTTAAAGTTTTGTTTTTTCACACTTGATCTTTAATCCACATAAAATTTATTTTTAAGAGTAGTATGAGACAGGAATCCCAATTTCCCTTTTTCCATATAGATACTGTCTCAGAAATCATTCTTTCTCCATTAAGATACAATACCATATGGATCAAGTTCCATTTGTTCATGGTTATGTCCCAAGACCTCTTTATCAATTTCTACCTCACCATATTCTACATTTTCATGCCTGGAGCAATATTATAATAAATCTTGATTCCTATTAGATTGAGCTACATCTCATGACATTTCAAACTTATCTTGCCTATTCTTAAATTTTTATTTTTTCACATGAATTCCTAGGAGTAGCTTAAACTGCATAAAAACCCTGCTAGGGATTTTTATTAATGTGGTATTAAGTTTATAGATTTGAAAAAAATTCCCATCTGTCCCCTATTGAATCCTTTCACCTGTGAAGTGGCAGGAAACTCTTTCCTTTCTTAGCTTTAAAAAAATATATCTCTATAAAAAGTTTTACAATTTTCTCCACAAAAGAGTATTCCTAGGTCTCTTACGGTTTTCCCTGAAATTGTTAATATTTTAAGAGTATATTTAAAACTACTTATTTTAGGCTTAGAAAAATGCAATTCAATTCATTATTATGATCTTATATTCAGTAACTGTGTGGAGTACTTTTACTAATTCTATTATCTTGTTTGTAGCTTCTCTTAGATTTTCTATGAAGATAATTGTATCAACTGAAAATAATATTTTTCATCTCTTCTTTACCAATAATTGTATATATATAATTTGTATGCTTATCTTCTTATATTGACTAAGGCACTCACTAACTAGTAAAGTAAGTCGCACACTAAATGAAAGTGATAATTATAAGCACTCAGATTCTATCCTAGATTTCAAGAAAAATGTTTCTAATTTTTCATCATTAGTAAAATAGCCTTTATCAGGAAAAGGCTGCCATAATAAGGCTGTCCTAGTCTATTCAATGAAAAACTTTTAAAAATCATAAATGGAAATTAAATTTTACTGATTGATTGAGTGATGAGAGATAGAAACATCGATTTTACACCACTCACTTATGCATTCATTGCTTGATTCTTGTGTGTGCCCTGACAGAGGAAAGAACCCACAACCCTGGCATGTTGGGATGGTACTCTAACAAGTGAGCAACCCAGCCAGGGCTGGAAGTTCAAAAAAAATTTTTAATGCTCTTTTGGCACTTAGTAAGAGGCTCACAGGATCCCCATCTCCTTAATCTGAATTAATTTTCTAATATTAACCAATCCATGTATTTCTCATATACATCCAATTTTATCATACACGTTGATAACATTTGTTATTTGGTTTGGTAATATTTAGAAATTTTGTTTCCATGTACACAGATGATGGCTGGAATGTTTTATGATTAGAACATCTCTTCCTTGAGTGCTTGCTAGAACTTGTGATAAAATTGCCTGGGCATAGTTTTATCCTCCCCGCCTCCTTTTAAAGGAGTTGGATTTTGAACTACAGAAGGAGGTACATGCATTTTAAATTATATAGATATTGTCAAACTGTTCTTTAAAAAAGGTTATACCAATTTATACCTCTATGAAGACTGTGAGTTCAATTTTCCCTGTACACTTCTTGATTCTAGGTATCATATATCCATAAGCTATTCACAAATCTGACAGATACAAAATGGTATTCCACTTTAACTTTCATTCACATCTCTTTAATTGTGAGACAGGTTGACCAAATTTTCATGTAACCTTTCTGTAACCAATTTGCTTTTCTTTTACAGCAAATTATCTGTTTACTTCTTTAGTTTATTTTGTCTAATTTTTATCAATCTTTTTAACATGTTGGTATATTAAAAATTAATACTTTGTGATTGTGATAAATTCTAAAAATGCTTTTCTCCATATTTACTTGTCCTTATTTATGTTCTCTCCTCTTATACACAAATTTATAATAAAATAATTTTATTTTCCATTTTTAGAATCCAGGTTTTAAGTCTGCTTAGAAATAAGGCCTTCTCAACTCTTAAATAATTACCAACAACTCACCCATGTTTTTGTCTTATAATTTCACTACTTAAAACAATATGATTTATTAAACAATCTCTTATTATATATACTGATTTAAAAATGCCATCCTTAGAACAACAATTAAAAAAAAATCACCATTTTCCTATGACCGGTTTGAAAAATGAAGAAATGAGAATCATTGGACACTAAACTCTTTAAGTAAAAGATTAATAGCAACAGGATATTTACATGATCTCAAAATATCCCCCTTCAGATTACTTGCTAACTGCAGAGTAAAGAATAATGTCCTTATACAAAGTGGTCACCACCTAAACACCATTAATACTGAGACCACATGACATTATGTGCCTTATGATGTGATGCAATATGAAGTGCACATTATTTATTTACTTATCTAGTAGTCTTGCCAAAAATGTATAACTAGAAACTAATAAAGCTTTTAAAGATAACTTCCAGTCCATAGGAAATATAAGGAATATATGAGCAAATTAAGCAACACTATGAGAAAAGAGTGAAGTCTAGAATATGAGATATTCTACAACAAAAGGAGCACAAACTTTTTTAAAAAGAAAACAACAAAAATTACTGTTATGGGGGGAAAAGTCAAATGCAATGTGTGAGAAACTAGATTAGATCAGGCTTTGAAAAGAGGAAAGGTAATAAATGACACATTTGGGACAACTGGTGAAAACTGAATTTAGACTAGGTATTAGATGATACTACAGACTATTCTTAATAATTTTAGGGTAAATAACTACAGTTTGTGTTTACATAGGATAATTTCCTTCTTTTTAGCAGATGTACTTAAGGGCAAAGAGTTATGATGTCTGTTGGAGAAGGGATTTATTGTGCTCATCTTTCAACTTTTCTGCATGGTTAAATTTTTTATAATATAAAGTTGAAAAAGTGTTTTAAATGTAACCTTTCACATACCCTAAATTCCCATATATATTTGCCTCATTCTGGATTCTTTTCTGTCCCGTATACCCATCCATTTGTTCCTTACCACAATAAATTTTCCTATTTATAATAATTTTTATATCTGAGTGGGGCTAATTCCCGAGTTACATTTTTAGTTTAAGTATCTGAGAATTTCCAAAAAATGACACATAACTGAAGAGACCCCCAAACTATATTTCTCCTTTGATTTTGTGAATTCAACGTATTTTTCTGAAAAAGCTGGTTTTATCTTGATAAAAAACAACAGTATTTACAGTAAAAACATATGTTCTTTCCTACACATACTTATGTGTATGTGGACATTTCCATAAGCAACAAATGTGTCCCCCTATTAATTATATTTAAAATGTTCCTCATAACCATGTGTGCCAGAATATACTCTTTCACTAGCATCAGAGTCTACACATATGTACATACTTGTGTTTAGCACTCCCACTAAATTTTGTAATTTTGAAGGTATCTACTTTCAAATGTGTAATTTACCTACTAGTTTTTCTTTGTGTTAGTGCATGAAAAAGTTTCAACCTAGTATTTCATTCTCTAACTTTGGGAAGCCAGAAGTTGGCTGTTTTGATGGATGACTAAGTTAAAAGCTTATTGTTAGAAAGTTTATAAATAAAGAGTTTTGACTTCAGGCATAATAAAAAATAAAAATACACATAGAAACTAATGCCTGACAGCAAATGATAAAAATGTGCTGTTAATGATGGGAGACAAAAACAGATATTTGTTGTGTTATCTTTTGCACTTTTTAAAATTTCTCCCACAAAGTACAAATAAATTTATATTAATAATAAATCATTTAGTAGCCATTTCATGCATCCCAAGCAAAATGTAACCTTAAAAATCAACTATTAACATTTGCCTTCAATTGAGAACTAGTAATCTAATCCCAGAAACTTTAACATCTAAGATTAACTTTCTTCTATTTATACTGTATCTACTTTATAGTAAAATTTTCTTCATACTATATATATTTACCAATTAAAACGTAATTTTTCTTTGACTTAGTGCCACTGTAGGAAGAAAGCACAATTAAAAAGCAGTTCCTAATTTCAGAACTAGACGTAGTCAGTTGTATAAAAACTTAATCCAAAGAGTCAAAATCACACTGATCCTTTTACCTCCCAAATGATAAATGTAACATATTTTAATAACTTAAACCATATCTTAAAAGAAATGTTTGTTGACAAGTATACAGTATAGTATTTTACCTTGTGTTTTAAAAATTCTAAAAGGAAGAAATGAATCTGCTTGGAATACTAGGTATTCCCTTTGAGTAAACAACCAACTCTCTTACCTTGCTGCATCTGTGGATGTGTTGTATAACTTGATGGATGGGAGTATGGCATGTATCCTGCAGGGCTTTGTGGGGCATATGGACTAGGCACTGGGCTATTTTGTTGTGGCATAAATCTGTTCCCAGAGCTTGTCTGTGGTGGCACAAACCGGCTAAAAGCCAAAACCCAAATAAATATTAGGAAATAAAATAAATAGGCTATTCCTTGAAATTTCACTGTCATAAAATTCTACAAGTCCTAATTTATTTAAATTAAAATCTATGCAAACAGAAAAAATCTGAAAAAGTCAGATATACAAAAATCATTCACAAATCATAATCTAAGAGTTACACTAAACAGTTTATAAAAACTGGGATAATTCATTTATTTTACTTGCAGGGAAATATCCATCTGTTTTAAGTTATATAAAGCCATGCTGCCCAAATTCTACTCTATAAATTTTCTTATTTCAAACACACTGGTTATATTAACACATTCTTTTGTCTGTATGAAATTAAGTTACTAAAATGACAGATACGTCAATCCATATCAGAGCATTTACACATACAAGGTAAATGTTCACATGGGTTACTATTTAAGACTAAAAGTAAGCACTTCAACTTCTTAACTACATACAATTCACCATTACCTATATGTATGTACACTCTGTATATTCACAAGTATATGAACCACAGAAAACAATACTTAATCAAATAATAAACATATTACCTGGAGGGGCTATGTGAGATAGTGGTTTGTTGATAATTGGAAGATGCAGGACTACTGTGCATGGAATTCTGAGAAAGTTTATATTGAGACATCATCATTCCTAAAAAACACACACACGGATGGTAAACATATTAATTTCTTTTGTTTCCTTTACGTGATTTAAATCAATTGTTCTTTCACAAACATTCAAAAGATCTTTCTGTTCTGTTCTTTTTTTAACCTGTTCATTTTGCTCTTCAAAACTGTAAAGTTCAAGTTCAACCAATTTGATCAAAATACCCTTTCACTACATAACAAATCTAGGAGCAGATATTGAGATTTAAATTTTTTTAAATTTTACTTGCTTTCTTTAAAGTCCTAACATTTAGACTTATAATTTAAAAGAACTTTTGGAAGTTGCTTTACCCCTTGATCAAATACTACTCACTCTTCCTTCTACAATAGGCCTCTGGGTGGTTTTCAATTAAGTGAAATACTTTATTACATACATCTCTCATCCTTAGGAGCTTTATTTCACAACACTATTCATTTCATTATGATTCAAAACTCGCTTTCTTTTTTTTAAATCACTATTTTTTTATTTTAAACCTAGGTTTTTAAAAGTTCTTTATTTAGGGGCCAAAAGTTTAAGCAGCTGCAACCCATCTGAAAGTCTTTTTATGCAAAATAGAATGCTCCTATTCTTTCTTCCATAATAATTCTTTGCCAAATATTAAAGATTAAATAAATATTTGATTAATGAGAGGAAATCTGGGGGTTGATTTCAGATTCTCACATTTCTTTTCAAGGTACACATTGTTCCTTCAACTGTTACACAAATGGCATTCTGTTATATAGGAGATAAGAAAAATTCATTTATTTAGATATTTTAAAATCAAAGATAAAACTTACGATTAACCCTGAACTTTCTTATGATATGCATAGCCAATCTTTTTGGGAACTTCAAGCATCATATTATATTCCCAAATTTCATTTCCTGCTATTGACATGAAAAGTGCCTTTCACCAGAAACATTCCAACAGAAGCTACATGTTCATTTGCCAAGAATACTACAGAAGGGATTCTAGCTCTCTGACAGCAGTTGAATGAGATGAGGGCTCAAAATCACCTCAAAGTTACCAGTAATACTAATGTGTTTTCCTTTGCATACAGTCTAAATTTCAACTTTTGAGCTTTCTATTCCAACTCAAATCCAATTCTAAATTGTATTTTCCATATCTTAATAATTTAATCACTATAATTATTGTTAATGAATTGTTTTTAAACAGAGATGATAATATTCCATAAGATGGGAGCTAAAAAAAATCCTCAATTAACAGTCATCACTGGGACAAGCTGGAATTACTAGTTTGAAAGCAATAGTTTTATATAAAAGAAACAAATGAAATTCTAACATTTCTTTCTGATTATCTCAAAATTACAAAAAAGTATAAATAAAATGATTTGTGCATTATTAAATTTTCTCTGTGTAACTCACATTTACACCTAGAAAGAATCACCTTTTAAAATTTTAAAGCTATCACTTGAAAAATGGTTAGAAAAAAAATCACAACGTGCTATTAAGTTTTAAATGCTAATTTATGTTCTTACGAAGTAGGATATAGGACAACTTCAATAGAGTAACAATAAAAAAATAAAAAATGAATCTAACAACATTTTGGATTAAACTATATGTGTAGTATAGAACACAAAATATGTAACTGAAAGGTAAATTACTCGACTAAAAGCTTTTAGTCGAGTAATTTACTACCCAAATTAAATGTTTAAAAAATATAAGTTACCAAAACATAGTATAAATAGCCCTGGAAGACTTCCTTTATTCAATCTCTTATTCACTTCATCCTATACTACATGCTCCTAGCCTATCAGTCTATCTTCCAATCCAACAATCTCCCCATATTGTCTTTCATTCCAACCTTCTTTCAAAAGAAGTGTAATTCTCATTTCCGTTTCAAAATCAGATGTCTCCTACTACTGCAATTTAGCTTATTAGTTCTAGTGAAGATATAATCTTGCCCTGAACACCTACCTTCGATTTGCTTAAAGGTGAGTTGGGCAGAGGTGATTCTCTTTGAGTTATGAATAATAAAATAAGCGATTGTTTTAAAAACACAATCCACATACAATGCACAAAATCAACAAAAAAAAAGTACTATTAAAAAACAAAACTAAACTGGGAGATGGAATGGGAAGCTTCATGGAGGTGCTTCCAATAAATCTGGCAATATTTTTAATACAATTAATCAATTCAGTAAATTAAACCTTCAAAAGCTGTCCTCTATTTTAATCTTGAGAGCCTTGCAAAGTACTTGGGCTTGACAAATTCAGTAAGCTTTAGGCTGAACAATGCTCCTAACTCAAAGGTCCTCCTACACCACACAAAAATGCTACCTTTGTTGGACATCATATTTTTATGACTTTTATAATACATATTATGAATAGGTTTATCCTTAATAATAACAACTTATTTTTCTATTGCTGGGGCAACAGAAGCGTTAAACCAGTTACTTATTGTATAGCCATAAATGTAGTCACCATCGATAATGAAACTAATATCTGATATAATTATTTATATATGTATTGCATGTTAAAAAGTTCTGCAAATATTCTTATTATTTGATTAGTGAAAACACTTCTTCCATACCAATTATATAATTTTCTAAAATTGAAAAAAGTCCTAAAGCTCTTTGATTGAGTAAACTAACACATTCTGAAATATCTAACAAAATACACTTTAAACTTTGTCTGATTTTCAAGAAATTTAGTTGCATATTAAACCGCAAATAAAAAAAATAAACTGCAAATATATTAGTATCCATTTAGTTTCTTTCATGTTCTTGGCTTGATTCAGGGTATCAATGCAGCATTCACAGATGATACGTTAGCTTGTTAAAGGAGACCCTTCAATTTAATTAATACATGTTAAACAAGTTCTGATATGAACTCATATAAACATTATACAAAATTTAATTATTGTGAACCTCACCACTTTGTACATATTTGTTCTGCATACTTTTCTCCCTGAAAACGTTAGGACTCCTTGACAGGACGGCCTGCAACAAGACTGGTATGTCGCCTTCTGGATCATCACTGCCAAGATTATCTTTCAACTCTCTGGCATTGAAAAAATAAATATTAAAAATTAAAATAGTGATTGGTTAAGAATTTCCTGTTCTACATTAGATAGCAATTCACTAGTGAAATTCACAAAAGGCTGAGACAGAAGAACAAGAAGAGATGGTATAAAAACAAATCACACAAGTGTGTTTAACCATTTTTCGAAAGTGCTATCCTGGAAGAAACAGACTTATGAAAAACAACAAGAGAATTTTTCTAAGAACAATTTTTCCCCTATTTTATTTTAAACACACACATGCAAAAATGCCCAAAACATATTTTATGACACTATGAGCTTATTTAAGAATGTTCACATCAGTGTCAAAGTAGAAAGCAGAGTCTACTCTAAATTATTCAAAATAATAGAAGGGTATAGACATGATAATTATGCACAGAAGCTGATATTTGGGCTTGAAATACATTTTCTCCTTTACATCTGAATATGAGAATGTCCTCTGAATGAAATACTAATGACACAATAGTTAAGATAAGACCCAGAGGTTATGTATTACCATCTTATATTTTTTCTCAAATAAAGTCATGAGGAAGAAAAAAATCCAAAGAAAGTGGTTAAGAATAGTCACATTTTTTTTTTTTTTAAGAGAGAGAGGGGAAGTGAAAGAGAGGAAGGGGAGGGGGAGGGGTAGAAAGGATGGGGGGTAGGGAGAGAGAAACACTGATCAATTTGTTCCACTTGTTTATGCATCTGCATTCATTGGCTGATGATTGTATATGCCCTGACTGGAGATTGAACCTGCGACCATGGCAGATAAGGAAAATGTTTTAACCAACTGAGCAACATGGCCAAGGCCACAGTCACAATTTCCAATAAACCTGAAAGTAAGAAGCAATTTAAACTCATAACTCCAGAAGATCAATGATAAAATTAAATACAGGCAGTATTTAAAATTTTACATACTACATGTCACTGTTCAACTCAGTAAATCTAAGAAAGACTATAAACATTGTGTCCAATGATAAGATTCAATTTCTGAGTGAAACCTTAAAGTAGCTCTCCATAATATAAATCATAACTGTGTATATACCACTCCGTTAATCTCTTAAAATATTTGATGAAAATTGTTAAGCTTGCATGGGCATAACAAATGATGCAATATTTAGACATTATTGAATTTCTGGAGTGATAAAATATTATTATACTTCCTTCTGATTTTAAGTAATCATATCTCAGTTTCTCCATCAGCAAATTCACATTCAGTATTTCACCTCAGTCATCAGCATTGTAAATGGCCCAAAAGTATGTACTGCATCTAATGGCAGGGACTTCTCCATTATAATGTGCTTTCCTCATTTCTCTAAATAAAGAATATTTAAATCTAAAAAAAATTAAATGATAGGAAGACACATGAGTAGCACTGTGTAGTGGAATGTAAAGAGACAGGGTGAGAGATTTAACTTTCTAAAAAATAATTTAAGATTACTTTGTGCTGTTAAGGTATTGTATGTACTGCTTTTGCAGTAAAAAAGTAAAAAGTATACTTATGTGCAAAAAATTTATAAATAAACTATATGATTTAAGTTTATATCTGTAGTAGCTTTCCATGGAGTTAAGTCTTTTGGGTTGTTTTATACTTCCCATGAAAAGCATGTCCAAATAAAGTTAGCAGCAGCACCATCCCTAGTGGCTGGGAATTCTAACCACTCTAACTAAATACCAGGAAACAGAAAGATACCTTCAAGACCTCTGCACAGATCCATCATGATGGATATCTCAAGATTATTCCAAAACTATTGAAAAAAATCTTCACTGAACATGAGTCAAAACTATTGTCTCAAAGTAACTATGGCCTAAATCTCATTAATATTTCATCACAGGAGGCCATATTCTCACTTGGATATTGATATATTTTAAAAATAAACAATATATCTAATTTTTTTGAAATAAAAAGTAAAACCAGGAATACTGATACTCTTAGTAAGAACAAAACTTTTTACTTTATTTTAGATTGTACTTACATGTGATCTGTTGATACCTGGTTGAGGCTATGGACAAGCTGTGAAACCAAATTTTCATCCCTACAGGCCAAAAGGCAATTCACCTCTTCTGCTATTCGTGCATTAAAGAGGAGGCTCTTTGTAGTTGTAGCAGGTAAAGGGGATGGAAGAGGCAGCTGGTTCAGGACTATTTGAAATAAAATCAGATTATTAGAAATTGAGTGACTACAGTAATTCTCTTAGTGCTTATATATGTTTTGGAATTAAAAATAAGTTACCAATATCAATTAACTCTACAAAACTTCCAAATCATCACTCAGACCATAATAGAGTATACATACTACTCTGAGAATAAAACTCAGCTCCTTCATATTCATGTTGATTTTTCGTGTCTTAAGTTTTTGTTAATTTAATAAATAAGTAGCCAAAAGGTAAGGTTAAAACTAAGTAACTTCCAAAAATTGAGACTACATTAATTGATCTCATTTATTTTTGCTTATAAGATTTACCAGAATCACTAATACCCTCACTTAAATAAATAACAATACCTGACTGTTCACCAGATAGACATGTACCATGTTTCTTAAAAACTTAAGTATCTACAAACATAAATAGCTCACTTTAGCAGGAAAACATTCATAGGATAGGACTTAGAGGAAGAATATCTAAGGTTTTTTGCTTTAAGTTATAAATTCCTAAATAGTTCTCTCCTTTCTTCATTCTATTCTAAACAGCAACCAAAAGAACATATATGTTCTTTTTTACAGTAAATGTTTTTACAGTGGTTTAATTTCAACTATTTAATGTCTCTTCACAAAATGTAAATTTGATCATTTGCTTAAACTAAAAGTTAAGAAAGTTAACTAAAATGTCTTTGTTTTGGGCTTAATTTCTAATCCCCTACAAATATTACTATTGTGCTACTCAGCCCCAATTGGTAATACATTTTTTATTAATAAAAGTCCTGAAAACAAATGATTATTTGTGGAGATAATGGGAGGACAAATAAAAAGAAACCCCTGGTACTGTATCTGACTTTGCACTCCTACAGGTTACATGAGTTTATGCCTTACCTATAACAATGTGATAAAACCAAACTCAGTTTTAAGTTTTCTTACCTGAGTTATCCTAACCTTACCAGCTACTTCCTTGTTGTCTCAGACTACATAAATTAGCCTGCTAACTTTCCTAACCTCAAAGCTGTGGTCATCTATTTTACCCCTGCTGGAACCAGCTGGAAATTCACAGAAAAATAGTATTTGGGGGATACTGAACATAGATAAAAACATTTCTTGGAAGTTATTTTCTCATAGCTCCTATATTATAAAGCCCTAAATCTTGCATAATGCCATGCACAAAAAAAGTATGCTATATCTTCAACTTCTATCCTCCTCTTAGATTTTTTTCTTTTTATTTATTCAAGTAGGACGACATAGGGACTAATATTGTGGGTAGCTTTTTGCACCATTATGGACAAAGTATTAGAGTTGCCCACCAAAAGAGTAAATCCCTAAAAAAAAAAAAAGTGTTACACTACGTAAATCTTAAAAGACTGACAATATTCTTTTAAACTTAACTGTTCAGAGTAAAACAGGCTGTTGATATCTATAATAAACTCCAACAGATACTGAACATAACATCCAAAATAACTATCACTAAGAAATTAGATTGTCGGGTTGTCAGATTTTCTTCTTTGAAGGGCAGTTTCAGTTAATTTCTATAAATGCTTTTCAAAAAGTCTATTATTAGTTTCTATATGGAAACCAATGTTATTTAGTTTTGATTTTTCTTAATGTTTGATTATCTAATTTTATTTGATTCTTACTTTTGCACTTATCTCTTTATCACATAAAACCACAAACACATGCTATCATTTATTTAATGGGTCCTTGGGAGGAAACACAAAGTAAGGTTTTACCTACTAGGAGCTGAAAGTAAGTTTTGTTACTTTCACACGTATGCCAGTGAATCAAAGGAAATAATGATGTCTCTCAAAATATAAACTCTTAAAATTTTTGTTATTTTGTTACAACTTATGTTACAGTTTCTCTAAAATCATTGTTAACACACAATGGAACGTAACTTAGATAAATTAACCAAACTTACGGTCTGTGAGACTAGCAATCCCCGCAAGAGTAGTGATGGGGACATGGGGCATATCCCCATTCATCCTGAAGTTCTAGAATGGTGTTGCCTATAAAAGTACTTAGTTCAGGTGCCAGCTGTCATTACTTCCCATTTCCCAAACACTGCAATAAAAAAGATACAATTATTTGTAGTATGTCAAATACGTTACTATTAGGGAAAAGCTTCTAAAAAATAGTTTTTTCTGCTTTTCTTCTATATTCAATCTTTATAACAACAATAGCCATCGTTCTTAAACTACTTACTGTGCGTCAGGCACTGTGAAGTGCTTTGCACGTATTAACTCATTTAGTTCTCACAACAAAGTAAGGTAAGTACTATTATTTTCTGCCTTTTACTGAGGAAACTAATTTACAGGGAACTTCAAGTAACATGTGGAGCAAAAATCAGAACCAAAGCAATGTGGCCCAAGAGTATGTGTTACCAGAAGGCTGTATTACTAGACAAGGATACACATTTTTGACAAGCATTATAATTCTCTTCCACATCATAAATACATTAAAATCTAGCTTCAACTTGTCTTTCTAGCTTTGACTCTCATTACTTTGCTACATAAATCATCCTCTCCAATTAAGTTGACCAAATGCCTTTGAATCTACCCTGTATTTTCTCATTGTTATTTATTTCCTAATATATCTCCCTACCCAGGTAGGTCATTTATACTTTAGTCCAATTTCTATAATTTTTCAAGATCCACAGCAAGTTTTCGCTATTTCACGAAACCCCATACAAATTCAGCTAAAAACCATCCTACCTTAAATCTATCCTGAACTTAACATATTTACTGCCTAACATTTTTTGTAAATAATAATATATTCTTTTGTGACATTTTTTTGAAATACGTTTCATTCTTGGATAATTACTTAATGTTCATGTGCTTATCTTCCCATCACTGTATGATTCGTATCAACCAATCACATAATCAATATATAATCATATACAGGGCAGAGAAAAGACTTGAGCTGCTAAGAGTTTAATGTTCCTATACAACGATTTAATTGACTTAGATAATCAGTTTTTATCATAATGTATTGATGTGTGTGTAAAGACATTTTATAAAATTCCTGCATATCTTTTCCATTATTATGTTCAATGTTCCCAAATTTTTATCATCTTAATTTCAATATGTGGCTTTGGAACATTTACCTTTTCTTAAACAGTATTTATATAAGAACTTTTTTTGAAAAGACAACATTTTAACAAGTGCACATTTATCAAAATATGCCTTAATTAAATGACTATAAACTAATCAGTAAACAGAGGTTTCACATCACATCAACTAAAACACAGTGCGCTAAAATAGAAAGCTGAATTATAATTTTCAGTTTAAATGTTTCCTTTTTTTTTGAGGTTGTAAACTTCCAAACAGTGAAATAACACTGCTAACTCCCCTTACTTGTATGCTTTAATAGAACTTTGAAAATAAGTTTAAAACTAGAGGTCTACAGGTAGTTCAAATCAAGAAATTTTCTTTTTCCTCAAACACTTTTATTATAAATATATGTTGACAAACGTTCACAGAACATGAGTGTGGTTAAACAGAGCTGTGAAGTCAGCACCCACAGAACCACCATCCAGAAGGCTAGGACCACAGTCCCTTCTAGAGGAAACAACTATCCTGTCTTTTTGGTAATTTCTTTTTTTTTCTTTTATAATTTAATGACCTTTATATGTACATTTTTTCTAGCAGCTGGTCAGGGAAAAAAATACTGCTTTCCTTTGATGAATGACTGACATAAAATATGCTAGTAGAAGCCCAGTGAAAGGAAATAGGACAGTAAATAGTAGAGAAAAGATATCCTTGGCTATCTTATATTGTCCTTTTGTTTCACTGTGGACTTTACTCTTTGTAGTTATTATTGTTTAACCATCATTAAAGAAATTTTAAAGAAACACTACATATTTAGCAATTGTATCATGCACTAAAAAAATAAAATCAGAATGTAAAACCTGAGAGAGGTCACCAAAATACAATGCGTTTTTTCTAAGTAAGGCGAATAAGAAGGTTCCAATTTATGTTTAGTAATTGATGGGAAAAAATTGTTAAAAGAAAATTATGTGCAGAATGGCACAAAAACATCTTGTTACCACACATGACTCACTGTTATACATGTAAACTGCCACATACAAGCAGATTAAGTAACAAGTGACCATGTTTAATTTTTTAATTTAGATGATTGCATAGAGAACATATGCAAGAGGGTTCTATCATGGGCTACCCAACTTTATTGTTTTCCTAAATCCCAGGTAATATATAAAGCAGACCCACCCCTAGGCTGGAGATTTTTAGACTAATAACAATTTATATTTAATTAGTTACCACATATGAATTAAAAGATTAATAAACTTAACCATAAGACTCTGCTTTTCTTAGTAATATAACAAAGCATCTTTCGAATACTCTGCTGTCAACTCAAAACTGGGAGAAAGGAAAGGAAGCAACAATGTTTGTTTGATTTAAAATGCTTTAGGTATGGACTGAGAAGATGACACAAATCTTTAGATCTCATACTGAGCTATGCTGTTTTCATTGGAATACAATATTTTGAAGAACAGCAGAAGACACTGGTAGAAGTGGACTTTAATTTTCGCTAAAAGTCACAGATTTTGAACACTATGAGTAAACCATGGAAATATTACTACCTTATCCTGGAAGGTGACCAGGGTCTATCAAAAACCAGCATTGCTAGAATTCTAAAAATGAATATACACATCCCTAACTAATTAGACATGACATTTCTGGCTCTGTATCGGGCAATGTTTGGTGTACCTGGCCCTGTGAAAGTACACTTTGATAAAACTGTTGAAACTGAAGCTCAAAGTCATTATCTCTGGGGAACAGTGTGCCCAGAATGAAATGGTAACCAAAAGGGAAAGAAGATTATGAGTGCTTTAGAACTGTCCGTTAAGGCAGTGTTCTACTTAAAATCTGTGAATGGTGACTGATTAGTGGATTATAAAATAAATTTAGAGGGTTGGGATCAACACTGAGAGTGACGGAAGGCATAGAAAGAAATATAAGGGTATATTGCACACTGCTTTGTGAGTCAAGGTAAAATGTCTTTGTTAGTCACTAAGGCAAAGCAGTTTGAAAGTTGCAGATTTAAAGAAATGGAAGAGTGAAGAAAGTAGCCCACTTCTTAAGTGATGAAGAAAATGAAATGCATATAAATCACTTCACATACTGTCTGACATAGTAAGTGATCCAGAAAATTAACAATGTTACTGCTAACTGAAAAATACATGTGTAAGCCCTGAATGATGTTAGCTCGGTAGGTTGGGCATCATCCCGCAAACCGAAACGTTGCCAGTTTGATTCCTGGTCAGGTCCCATGCCTGGGTTGTGAGCCAGGTCCCCGGTTAGATGTTTCTGTCCTTCATTTTTCTCCCTCCCTTTCCTTCTCTCCAAAAATAAAAATAAATAAAATCTTTTTGCATTTTTTAAAATACTTTTTTTTTCTTCATTTTTTAGAGCGAGGGAAAAGGAGGAGGGGGGGAACATCAATGTGTGGCTGCCTCTTGAGCTGGTCCACAACCCAGGCATGTGCTCTGACTGGGAATTGAACTAGCGACCCTTTCGTTCACAGGATGGCACCCAATCCATTGAGCCACACCAGCCAGAACAAATAAAATCTTAAAAAAAAAAATACCACACATTTAAGAGGAACAGAAGAGAAATACAGGTGAATCAGGGGAAAGGGGTCTTTTCAGTACAAATAATTACTACTTCTGAAAGATCTACTGTAATTTTTTATTTGAAATTCCAGTATATTTCACTGCAGTATTATAAATATTGATATGTATATTAGTCCTAGATATGCCCACCCACGATTACTTAAATAATAAGTCAGCTAAAATAAATACCAGCAATAAAAGGCAGAAAAAAAATCTACCTTGTAAATCAAACACACACAAATGTGGAAGAAATCATTTATAGACTAATTTTAGAATGGCATGATGGTTAATTGAATAATGGTTAATTAGTAGAAGACAGTATGCCAATTATAATGAGTCTGAAAGGAACTTCTAAGCACCTGCCAAGATTTTTAAAGACCCTAGCTCTTTGTTCACCGAATTTCACTTCAAATTTTATGATTCCTTCAAGCAAACAAAAGAAATGCATATAAAACAGTATTGGTAGAACTTACAATATTCAAACTGGGATGGATTTGGAATAAAAGGCACTCTCATAATCTAATGGTAGATAAACTTTCCTAGACAGCCACTTTGTATTCTATAACCAAAAAATGTGTATAGTCTTAACAATTTTACTTGTTTTAGTAATGAAAAACTGGTAAAAATGATAACTAACATTTATTGAGCACCTCCAATGTAATAAAAATCAGTTAAACACTTTAGATGTCCTTTAGATCTTTATGTGACACCAAGGTACTAATAATGCAGTTTTATTTATGAGAAAACTGACATACAGAGAGAATAAGTAACTTTGCTAAGGTGTTAACATGCACTAGAACAGGAGTCAAACTCAGGCTGTTTGGCACATGGACACTTTATGTAACAACTAAAATACTACTAGCTTAACATTATTGGTATAATAAATGTTACATCCATGAATGATTACTATGCACCAACTAAAACCCATTTTACAATCAATACAGATGAGAGGAAAGGAGGTAGTCACAATATAGTCAAGGAAGAAAGAGAATAGCCTGTCTGGATTTGAATACAAGCACCTTTACTTACTATGTAACCTTAGAAAAGTTACTGAATCCCTCTGCACCCTTTCCTCATCTGATACTATGTTGTAGGAGGAAATGAATTAATACATGTGAAGTAATTAAAACTGAGCTGGGCATGTAGTAAGATTCAATAAATGTGAGCTGATATTTATTATATACTTTCTGCGTCTTACTCTTGTTACCTTGTGATCTCAGAAATATTTCATACATGCAGATATAGCTAATTCTTTTTCTAATATTACTTTACAGCCTTAATGAAACATCAAATCTTGGTTCAAATTTTTTTGGTACCTCAAGTACTCTTCAACTTTCTTCTTGATCTGGACTACACAACAGTAAGCTAAACTCCTGAAGAAAATCAATCTTGAATAAGTAAATACTCTGGTATGTTTATATTATGTTCGTAACTTCTTAAAATTGACATCATGACATTTTAATGAATAATTCTGGTCAGGAACAAACCCTTTATTTCCTCCAAGTATATCAATGACGAGGTAAGTGTACAATAAATGTAAGGTGTCAATCCAGTAACTTTTCCCATAACAACTATTCAGTCTGCCTTAATTTAGTAACTGGAATTCCTTTGAAATTCTACTATGTATTTTTCTCCAGAAAAATCTACTTCATTTTTTTTGCTATAACTAAAGCATTTTCCTTTCACCTCATAGTGAAAATAGTTTTTAAACGTTAAGTTCATCTAATCCTGTACAGGTACTCCTTGAGTTATAAATGTTATCCAAAAGAACATACTAAGTTTCTATATAGTATTGAGCCCTTTAGGATGATGCATTCAATATTTATTTTATGTCACTGTGTCAGATACTATGCTTGAAAGCAAAGTGCAGTGGTTAAGATGGAAATAGTTTCTACCCTTTGAAATTTGAGTTTGACCATGAAAATGTAAAGCGGGTACATCTCCCAGGGGGAGAAAAGGAAAAGAATTATTGACTTAAAACCCTAACCAATTTTACTGTAACTACATATTTTAATCCCTTCACAATCTGCATCAAGTTTATTTTAAAAATGCCAAAGACTCTTAAAATTGATGAAAAAATACAGATTTACAGCTAATTAAAAGAATATCAATGTGTAAAGTTCAAGTCCAATTTTCATTTAAAATAATTTTTATACAAATGTATTTATATCATTTATACAAATGTTTTAACAAGACAGAAGGTTCTTTAAGAATATATTTTCAAGCCAGTAAGAATGGTTGAGAGAATGTACTCTGGGACTTGGGGAAATTCTCATTTTTTTACTTTGGAATTTTAAAAACCTATTGAATATTACTTTATAATTCATAAAAGTGATCATATAAACTGTATAAAAGTAAAAAGCATTAAATGAGTTTTCTAACAGTCACTATTTGTACATAAATTTCTCTGGGATAGTCAAATAGTTATCTATGAAACCTATATTAAGAATCTACTGTATGAAGGTACTGTGCTAGATACTAATAAAGACTAGCAGATATGCAGGGTGAATTTATAAACACTTTCGCCAAAGTGTAAGGCCAGAAAGGTGAACTGGAGCCCACAATGGAGCTTGTTAAGAAATGGTGATCTTTCGTCCCATATCTTTGACATAAGTGAACTCAAACTTTCAGTAAGACTAGTAAGAGTGATAGGGAGAATGGGGTAGTAAAGAGAATGGAAGCAGAAAGTTGTTGGAAGAATACTGCAGTATTGACATGTAATTGTAGTTTGATTATGGACTCATTCAGGTGAAAATGCCAATGTATCGTCTAGTTGGAGATGTCTAAAGTGGGAAGTTGGATGTTCTGGAACTGATGAAAGTGTTCAGAACTATAGCTATAGATATGGAAATGGTCCAATGAGGATTAATGACGGTTAAATTATAATAATAAATGAGATGAGACATGGTTATAAAGGAATTTTTTTTTTAGCATCTTATGTACCAAACATTAACCCATCCTTTCCTTATCACACCAAACTAAGAGAGTTGTGAAGGTTAACTCTACCTCATAGGTGCAAAAATGAAGGATCAGAGTCTAAATGCTTTGCCAATGGCTACCAGATAGCACTTAGTAGAGCTGGGATTTGAACTCAGGCATTTCTAACCAAATCTTACATTCTCGTGCATATCTATCTGAAGGACATAAAACCGGGAAATATCTATACTGCTATGATAGAAAGGTAAACCAATCAAAGGTTAAAGAAACTGTTCCTCAGATAAACTAAATGTTTGTTCAAGGTCTCACAGCTAGTGATTAACCTATTTAAGACTAGAATACAAATATTTGGATTGTAGGTCAGTATTCTTTACACTATGTTGTTATCTTACATGATTATAACATTATTTTGAAGAAACTGAAATTGTATATACATGGACTATTTACCTAATTAACACTTTTCTTCCTTGGTAATGTTATTCTGTGTGGGGGGGGGGAAGAATGGAGGGTATAAAACTGGTATATTTTTTTATTATCTCAGTTTATATTATATTTAATAGTATAAACTGCCTCAAATTCTTTTGGGAAATAGGCAGAATATACATTCTAAGAGGCTAGATCAGGAACTATATTGTACTATTTAAATACCATTTTAAATAGGAAACAGTGACTTTCTGAAAACTGGCGCCTCTCCAACAAATTCCATTCACTTTAGTCAAGTTACCTTCAGATTCCTTTTTGCTGCCTACTTACTATTCAACAGCAAATTCTCTTTAGGACACTTCAAAAAGATCTTCCTCAAAATCCTAGCTCAAAAGCCAAGAGTTCCCAATCAGCTGCACTGTGAAAATTCTCACTTCGTTAAAATGTCTCTGCTTTTCTATAGTTGTAAATTATTTCTATTAAATAAGAAAAATGCAAAATAAAACAAGGCTTTGAGCAGAGGTGTTCAACATTTTGGCATCTCTGGGCCACACTGGAAGAAGAGTTGTCTTGGGCCACACATTAAGTGCACAAACACTAACGAAAACCGATGAGCAGAAAAACGGTTTTAAGTAAATTCACAATTTTGTGTTGAGCTGTACACCTAGCCATCCTGGGCCACAGGTTGGACAAAAGCTGTCTTTAGACACATGCTTTGCTTTTAGAACCCTGTCCTCCCTGTTGGATATCAATGTGTGAGTGCTGAGTGTGTGTGTTCCAAAAATGAGGCTATATCGTACTATATAATATGTAACAAAAGGCCATGGTTGCACTATTGAGTAATATTATGAAGAGAAAAAGACGTCACCAATAAGTAAATGAAGTTTAGATTCAGGGTGCCTCAAAAGCAGTTAACAGAATATGTGTATGTTCATTAAGAAATAAGACAATTAATAAAACGTTATATTGTATAATCAGTTTTTTTCTTTGTTCTTATCAATTTATATACGTATGTATTTATTTATTTATGATTTTAGACAGAGAGGAAAGGTGGGAGGGAGAAGGAGAGAGAGAGATACCAATTTGTGATTCCACTTATTTATGTACTCACTGGGTAATTCTTGTATGTGTCCTGAATGGGAATCGAACCTGCAACCTTGGAGTATCAGTGTGATGCTCTAACCAACTGAGCTACCTGGCCAGGACTAATCAATTTCTTTCACATGCATGCATTTCTATACAAAGTAACCTTAATAAAACTTATCATTTGAAAAGGTCCCAGCTGATTGATTACTAGTGAAAATGACTTGCAAAGGCCTGCACAGTAGCTACATGATGTCTAATTCAACAAAGTATGGAAACATATGTGCTGCATCAGGAAAAAAAAAAATTCCTGAGCCCTAGAATTTGATTAAAATCTTTTTTACAGAGAGACCATGGAGGATATTTCCAGGTGTTGATATGAATTATTTGGGTTCCTACTAAACTCGCCACACCAAAAATGTTCTCACCTTTCCACTGCAAAAGAAACAGCCTATCTCTGGTCCCTAATAAAGGTTGGGACTGTATCTTATACCATTAGACTCTCATGCAATGGTATCAGAAATGAAAAATCAGTGGAGATTTTATTTCTTTCCACTGTGAAGGGTTAGGTCTTAAAGAACAATAACATATAGTGTCTCAACTTTTTTTTTTTTTTTTTTTTTTTAGAGAAAGGGGAAGGAGAAAGAGTGGGAGGGAAACATCAATGTGTGGTTGTCTCCTGCACGCCCCACGATGGGGACCTGGCCTGCAACCCAGGCATGTGCCTTGACTGGGAATCAAACCTGCAACCCTTTGGTTTGCAGGCCTGCGCTCAAACCACTGAGCTACGCCAGCCAGGGCGAGTCTCAACTTTTGACCATAACATATTTGATGATACATAATAATTCAATCTGAGATATAAAACACTTACGTAAAAATTACTGAATAGTCCACAAGAGGGCACACTTTCAATTAATGTAAAAAATTTAAATCCACATTTTTATACTGGTCTATCAACATTTGGACAGGTTCTTCTCAACTGATTATTCAACACCATTAGAAAGCAACAGATCCTGAAGTTTGTCACTTTTTTTACTTAAACACAGGGTAATTTATTTTGGATACATATAAAATATAAGAAAAGCTTGGATACGCCAAGACTTCTACATTAATATTAAATTACAAAAGTGTGTAACAGTCTTATCAGCCAGCTTGGTTTTGTTAGCTATTTGAAATTTGGCTGCCCTAACAATCTTTTCAAGAAACTGGCTACTTTTTTCTTGATCCTCATTATGTGACACTGCCCCTAGGAACAATGAATTCTTCAAGACAACTAGTAGAACAAAGAGAGCATGTTTCAGATACTATAGAAAATTCTACCATTTCAACAGGTTAAGATCATAATTAAAGTATCTAAAAGGACAACTGAGAAAGAAAGAGTACACAGAGAAGACATGCAAAAAAATCAAGATCACTTACGCATAATCTGCATTACCGATCCCTTTTCTGGTGTAATTCCCCAAAAATATCGTTTTAGCACCTCTCATCTCTCTCCAGCATCATCAATTTTACCTCTTACTGAATCATTACAATCAGCATACACACATCTACATGCTGATAACTCCCCCTACTCCCACAAAACCAAAACTCTGCCAAAAACCTTACCTTGACACACTTCCCCCCTCCAATTACTTAATTTTTCTGCTTCCTATCACATCAAAATTTCTTCAGTTGTCTATATTCACCTCTAATTCTACCTTCTTTGAAACTACACTGTATGTGTTTTTATTCTCATCATTCCACAGGATGTCTTGCCATGGTTAGTAACGGCATCTACACTGTTAAATGCTAATGCACAAGCCTCAGATCTCATCTGATTTGACCTAGCACTCAGCACAGTTGATCACTTTCTACTGTTGGAACAAATCTTTGTTTTCTAGAACCACACGTTCTCCTAGTTTTTCCTCACACAATACTGGCCATTCCTGAATCCTACTTTGGATCTTTCTCATCTTCCTGTCCTCATCTGTTGTTGATCTCTTTCAATGCCATGATTTTACAATAAAGCCTGTGTGATGGTGACTCCAAATTGACATCTCCCAGTACACTAGAGTCATATACCCAACTGACTACTGAACATCTATCTTTGCTTTGGTATCTTGGTAAGTACAGGTCTAGAGCAGAAGTTGCCAAACATCCTGTTAACTTTTGAAAGTATGGTTTATTTGCTTTAGATAAAAGTCCTGTACTAGGCACGTATTGTGCAAATATTTTATCCCAGTCTTTTCATTTTCTTAGCAGCATCTGAGGTCCAATATCAATTTGTTCAATAGTGGTGGTGGGGTAGAAACTTTCTGGTGTGATGAAAATGTTCTATATCATGATGGGATATGAGGTCTGTCCAGAAAAAGTCCAACCACTGTTAATGAGAACGGTTTGTGCAACAATGATGGAACCTGGCAGCCAAGGAGAGTGTGCTGGAATATACATACATGAACAATGACAACTTCACTGTACTAGTCAGTGGGGGTGGTAGACTCTGTTGAGTAAGCATGTGTGCTGTGTGGCCATCACATTCAAAATGATGGGGCGAGTAGAGAGCTATGAAACTGCATCAAATTTTGCATTAAACTTGAGTATTCCTCCATGGAAACTATTCCAATGATTCAGAAAGCAGCTGCTAAGGGCAAATGGTGATACACAGCTTTATCACGATATGGCACCTGCTCAGGCATCACATCTCGGGCAAAGTTTTTTTGTGAAACATCAAATCCCCCAGATGACTCAGCCCCTCTATAGCCCATTTTGTTGCCCTGTGACTTCTGGCTATTCTCAAAACTAAAATCACCACTGAAAGGGAAGAGATTTCAGAATGTCAATGATTCAGGAAAATAAGACAGGGCAGCTGATGGTGATTTGGAAAACTGTGTGAGGTCCCAAGGTGCCTACATTGAAGGGGACTGAGGCATCACTGTTCTATGTAAAATGTTTCTTGTATTTCATATCTTCTTCAATAAATGCCTCCAATTTTCGTATCACGTAGCTGGATACTTTCTGGACAGACATCGTGTTAATTAACATAAGCATACATGTTTCTCAAAATTGCAAAGCTAAGATCTCTGTTTTTCAGTATATGTAAATATTACCAAACACCAACCCCCCCAAAAAAGCCCCCCAAAAACAAAAAACGAAACAAAACAAAAAAAACCAAACCTGTGAAAGTGGTTGAAGAATGAGTGTAGGCACAGGCGAAATTACAATGACAGCATGTTGATTACTGTTGAAGCCAGGTGATGGGTGTTAAGAATTCATTATACTCTTTTGTTGACTTTGCATGTACTTGATTGAAGCTTTTCATAATAGATTTTTTTAATAATAAGGAAACTTTTCTGTGGGGTGCAAAATATTATCTCATACTAAAGACAGCATTAATTAAAAGCCTTCCTTTTTTCAGATCTATTCTCCCTCTAAACCAGGGGTGTCAAACTCATTTTCACCAGGGCCACATCAGCCTCATAGTTGCCTTCAAAAGGTTGAATGTAATTTTAACTCCTTAACAGTTAAGGAGTAGTTACATTTATACAGTCCTAAAATTATTTTGGCCTGTTGAAGGCAACCAGAAGGCTGATGTGGCCCCTGGTGAGAATGAGTTTGACACTCCTGCTCTAAACCATATACTAATGGGCTGAATGTCCCATCACTGCCCCCCACCGTCCCCACAAATTCATATGTTGAAACCTAATCACCAATGTGATGGTATTTGGAGGTGAGGGTCTTTGGCAGATGATTAGGTCATGAGAGTGGAACCCTCATGAATGGGATTAAAGCCCTCATAAAAGACTCCAGAGAGCTCCTTTGCCCTTTTCACAATGTGAGGACACAGTAAGATGTCAATCTACAAACCAGGAAGGGGATTCTCAAAAACACTAAATCTGCTGACACCCTTATCTACTTCCTAGCCTTCTGAACAGTGAGGAGTAAATTTGTCGTTTATAAGCCAACCAGTCTATTGTATTCTGTTATAGCAGCCTAAATGGACTGACACCATGTTTTCCTCAGGCTCTAGTTCTGTAATTGGTTTAAAAACCCACAAAGGAATGCAAGAGAACCAAATATCACCTTCAGATAATATGACTGATGAATGTGAAAAATAATAGTGGGATAGTTTTTCAAGGGAGATAAACTTTTTAAAAGTCAATTTAAACTAATAACAAACAGCTACTTACTAAGAGCTACATTTTAAAATTATTTTAAGTAGTTCAACTTACAGGGGAAGAAATAATAAACAAAGAAAAGTGATTTCTGATTCACACTGTGTATAGTAACCTTTTTATGATTTATAACAGACCCTGCCTCTACCACTATGCTATTTTATAGGATATAAGTATATAAATTAAGGATGACATAAGTTAGGATGTATATTTTTCTAAATTAAAAAGCTCATGTTCAAGGAACTAATCATAAAATACAGGTTTCAAAACATCAAATGCCATATCTTTTTTGTATATAGAATGAAAAAAGTCTGTCATTATCAGTCCATCTTATATCAGGACACATGGATTTTTAAATTTTAAGTAGGGTTTCTGATGAAACTAATGATCTACCCAAAAGTAAACTTTCTATGAAACACATATTTTTAAAAAGAAAATATAATAGCAACTATAGCCTCAGGTAGGTTAACGAAAATACAGAATCAAATGACTTTGTGTGCTACAACAGATCTCCAAGATAATGCTATTAAAAAGCAAAAGGACCTGAACAAATTCTTTAATTAAATCTTAAATTCCCAAAACAGTGTTTTTACTGCTTTCTTTACTTTGTTTCTTGGGATATTAACTAGTGATTTTCTGTGACCAGACTATATAATGCCTGACTCATTTTAAAAGTACCTAAAGTAAGTGATTAAAAATAGAAACTTTATCTCACGTTACAGGGGACTTTTATTGTTGTTTAAGAAATCTAAGTAGAATGGAAGGGTGGGATTTTGCAGAAAACAGGGATGTAAAAAGAAAGGTTTCTCAAATAATTTTTAACACAATTATTATATATAAACACAAACACAAACAGACTGAAGATGGATATTAAAAACTTTCAATTTGACTTCAGGCAGCAGGGGGACCACTTTGTAGAGTTCATGATTTTTCTGGCCACTTTGCTGCACATCTGAAACTGATACAGAATGGTACTGAATATAAACTGTGATTAAAAAAATAAAACTAAAAAAAAAAAAAAAAAAAAAACAAGAAAAAACTTTCAATTTGAATCAGAATACTGAATTGCCTAGACTTGAAGAAGAAGTAGGTTAGCTTCTCATTACCAGTACCTGGTAATAAGTATGCTTATCACTGGCAGATGAAATTTGTAAATGACTAATTTCTTTTTCTTGCTTAATTTTCTGATTTTTAAAAGTCAATTTTTATATATTCGCTATTATACACTTAGCACCAAACCTAGAATAGGGCCTGACAGATACAGTGTTGAGTAGCGGTTTAAAAAAAAAAAAGCTCCAGAAAACAAAAAAAAAAACCCAACCCAGACATGGTAATATCCTCATGGAGCTTAGAGTCCAGCAGGAGAGATATTATGAATAATCACCATGCGACATCATGATGTATTTCATAACAATAATAAGGGATGATACTTAACACGTAATATATGTCTGGAATTGTTCTAAGGAATTTACATGTTAAATCTCATATGAATTTATATTTTGTTCCTTTAATTCATATTTACACATGAATTCATTTAGTCCTTATTCTACTTTACTATTATCTTCATTTTAATATAAAAACTGAGGAATATAAACGTTAAGTAACTTGCCTAAGTTCTGATTCCAGAGTTCTTGCTCTCAACATTCTGAATGCTTGCTCTTTTCTAAATGAAAAGAGTAGGGCATTTGGGGGTGGGGGGGGGGGGGCGGAGATGATAACTAAGAAAAGAGTTAGGCAAAAGGGAAGAAAGGGGATGGGAGTAGCATTTCAAGTCCCTAAAGGAGAACACAGCCTAACACAAAGTAAAAATTGTTTATGTGACTGGTGCATAATAATGGACTGGTACAAGATTAGGGAGAAAAGATACATACAAGTTAGACTATACTCAGTTTGGTAGGCCAGGTCAAGAGGCCATTTACATACAGATTTTAGTTACTGAACAGAATCAACTAGAGTTGTTTAATTTTGAATCTTTCTCTCCCTTTTCACAAAGACTGTAAATACTCTTTAAATTCACCATATTTACAGACTTAGGCATAGCCTCGAAATACTAAAAGAAGCCTTTCCAGCAGTGATCACCTCCCTACCACATGCCTCTTGCTAGGGACCTCCTTTATCCCTCTCCAAAAGAAGAGAAAACACAAGAAGCACCTGGTGCAGGACCCCAATTCCTACTTCATGGATAAGAAATGCCCAGGATGCTATAAAATAACCACCATCTTTAGCCATGCATCAACAGTGGTTTTGTGTCTTGGCTGCTCCACTGTCCTCTGTCAGCTGACAGGAGGAACAGCAAGACTTACAGAAGGATGCCCCTTCAGAAGAAAGCAGCGCCAAAAGCATCTGGAATCAAGATGAGTGGGGAACCATCACAATAAACAAATTTTGGGTTAAAAAATTACTACAAGGAACAACGGTTTTTCACAAATAAAGTATAAAATTAATTGGCTGGGGGGAAAAAAACCCAAACGTCCTTCAACGTGTGAATGGTTCAACAACTGTGGTAGATCTATACACCTTGGAATGCTACTCAACAATGCAAAGAAACAAACTATTGGCACATATAACAACTTTGGATAGATCTCAAGAAAATCATAGTGAAAAATGCCAATCTCAAAAGGCTACATACTGTATGATTCCATTTACATAACATTCTTCTTGGAATACCAACATTCTAGAGATGAAGGGCAGATCAGTGGTTGCCAGAGGTTAGAGATGAGGACTGCAGGTGTGTGCTATGAAGCGGTAGTAGAAGGGAATGGTGCTTGTGTTGATAAAACAGTTCTGTTTGTTCAGTGTGGTTATACACAGCTACACGCATGATAAAACTTTATAGAAACACATACACAGAATGCCTACATCTAAATAAATTCTTGGACTGTGCAAATGTCAATTTCCTGGTTTTGAAACTGTAAAATTATATACAATATACCAATTTTTTTCGGACTGTAAGATGCACTGGACCATAAGAAGCACCTAGGTTTTAGAGGAGGAAAAGAGGAAAAGAATTTTTGAAGCAAAAAATGTGGTAAAATATTTAATAACATAAATAACATAGCCCCCTCCCATCCCCCCACAGTGAGCCAGTTAAGCTACATTTGGACTATAAGATGCACTCCCATTTCCTCCCAAATTTGGGGGGGGGGGGGTGCATCTTATAGTCCAAAAAATACGGTGACCTTTGGAGGAGGGTAGGTTAAGGATGTGCCTGATAGCCTTATAATGTTTTTAACTTTCTATGAATCTACTTTTTATTTAAAAATTAAAAAATTTAAAAAGTAGTTATAGTCTGTGTTCTATATAGTACCTAGTTCATTCGCATTACAAGCTTTTATTATTAAACAAACTTAAAGGTTCAAGCTAGCTGATTTAGAAATTACAGAGCAATTTACAGGCAGATTTTTCTTAAAATTTAATTTTTAAAAATTTTTAAAAGTTATTAACAGTTTTTAGAAGTTTTTCCTGAAGGATTTAAATTTTCAAATATTCTTAAGTTGAGGAGATAATTTCAAATTTAGCAAAAACAAACCTATAAAATTACACAAAATTGCCATACAAGTACAAGACACTGCCATAACTTTTTCTATAATCACCAATTTTTTTAGGTTTTGCCCCATGTGCTTTAACATTCACATTCACATTATCTCCCCCCTCCCTACCCGACTGTATGTTCATAGTTCTTCACCCAGAACTCTTATGAGAGCAAGTGGAGATTATCATGGTCCATTCCTATAAATACTCCCAAGAACAATAACATTCTCTAAGATAATCACAGTACAATGAACAAAATCAGGAAATTTAACATTTATAAAATACCGGTAATATCTAAACCCTGGTCCCTATTTTGTTACTTGTTGCAATAATATCCTTTTATGGCTATTATTTTTTCTTGGTTCAGTAAACTAATCAAGGACTACATATTGCATTTAGTTGTCATGCCTCTCTAGTTTTTTTTTTTTTTTTTTGGATATGGAATACTTCCTTTGACTTTCTATTAATTTTGGTATCTTTTAAGAGTATAGGCAAACTTCTATAAAATCCATCAATTTGGGTTTATCGGATGTTATTAGATTCAGGTGATAGATTTCTGGTAGAAATACTACAGAGGTAAATGTTATATCCTTCTCAGTGCATTATATCAGGAAGTATCTGATATTAGTTGTTAACTTTGATCACTTGATTTATGGTGGTGTGGGCCATGTTCTCCACTGTAAAGTAACCCTCTGTAGTTAGTAATCTGTAGAGAGATACTTTGAGATTATGTAAATAACTGATCCCATCAGACTTTTACTACTCCCTATTTTCAACACCATTAATGATTTTCTATCCATCTGTTATATTTATTAGTTGGCATTCTACTGTGATGGAACATTTCTCTCCTCCCTCCCTTCCTTCCAGTATGGAGTCAGGGGTTTCTTTTTTATTCAATGGAAGTGTCACTGAATTGTTCCACATCGGATAGCAGCAGCTCCTTTAAGCTGACTTTTACATCCTTGTATTATGTCCTTTTATTCTATAAGCAATTCTTTAGTTTCCGGTGGAATAAGATGTTCCAACCTCATCTCATACATTCCCTACCACAGCAGTGGAAATCAGCCTTCTTCAGTGAAGAGCTCTGGTTGTATTTATTAGAAAACAGTATTTGAATACAGTGCCCACTGTGCTTTCTGCTACTGGTACGCTATTGTAGGCTATTTCACTCATTCATTTAACTTTTAAGTTAAGAGAAAATGAAGTAAAGATATAAAATAAAAAATAGACAATCAAGAGAAAATAACCATGGCTTGAGTTCCAAAATAAACAGAAACAATGTGAAAAGCAATTTAAAAATTTCAGAATCACACAATTTCATAGTTGAAAAACAGCTTAGGAATAAATAGAGAAACTCTCTTATTTTACAGACAAGAAAATCAAGACCTAGAGATGTTATGTATCTTGACAGAGGTCACAGAATCAATTACTAGGTAAAGTTGGCATATTCTCAACTGAACGTTCACCAAATTCTGCTCTTACACTATTTATTCGACAAACATTTATTGAATGCCTACAATATGCAATGCATTGTTAGATGGCAGTGAACAAAACAGATGACAATCCCTGTGCCTTCATAGAACTTAGGATCAATTAATCAAATTGATTCAATTTTCCACATAAAAAGGTGCTTCACTTCATCAGTTTATAGGGAAATGCAAACTACAATCACAGTGAGATACCACTACATTAAAATTAAAAAATACTAATCAGTTCAACTGTAGGAATGAAAGCATGGTAAACAAAACAACTCTCATATAATGTTGGTGGGAGTATACGAAATTGGTACAACTTTGGATAACTGATATTATCTGCTAAAGGTGACTCTCCTGTGGCCCTGCAATTTCACTCCTATTGGACATATACCATATTAGTATATTTTTTTAAACCACATATTGGTATATGTCTAATAGGAAAACTCAGTGGTTTAAAAAAATAGTCTCTTAACCTTCGACTAGATTCGGTGAGCCATACTGACTGAACATGTTGGTCCCTGGACATGGCAGAGGTACCAAAGTGCAAGCCCAACCCCGCAAATGCTTTTCAAGTGTTTGGTCATGCCACACCCACTAATTCCAACAGTCAAAGTATGTTCAAATACATGTATGTCCAAGTACAAAGTTAAGGGGAAGGGAAATATTCTCTGCCTCTTTAGGAGTGGGAGGAAGTACTATTTGGGAAAGGACTTGGATACAAGGAGGGGCAAAGAACTAGGGCTATCAATGCAACTATTACACCCACCCAACCCAAGGTTTTCAGGAATGGGAGCTAGCATTTTAACAAGCCCTCCAGATGATTCTGATGCATGCTGAAATCTGAAAACCACTGGGCTCTGGAGATTGCTAGGCATCATCCCAGAGTTTGAATAACAAATAAGAATTCTGGTATTTCTAACAATTTTTTGAGATGATGCTAATGCTACTGACCTAGGAATCTTACTGATAACTACTATGCTAAAAAGATAGGGAAAGGCTTCTGAGGAAGATATCACCTGCAATAAATTTTGAAAGCTTGATACAAGAATTATCAGATGAAAAAGTGAAAAAGGTAATCTGGGCAGAGGGAAAAGCAGATGCAAAGATGGAAAGATATAAAACTACATGACAGGTTTAAGAAATCTCAAGTATTTCAGGATAAAAGGTGTGGACAGTAAGGAAGTTAAATAGACAGATGCGACATCACGAAAAACTTTATGTGCTTAAGTTAAGGAATCCAAATACGACAATGCTACAGGCAGCCTTAGAAGGATTTTGTAGTTGTTATGTTTTATCAATTAATCAAGGCAAGAAAAATGAAGAGAAGATGTTTAAGAAACCTACCCCAAATATGTTCTACTTCTACAAAGAAGCCTCAGGCAGGTTAGAATCTGTCTTCAAAAAAAATCTGAATTCTGCTCCAACACATGGATGGATGAATAGATCATGGTTCCAAATTTCAAAACCATTCCAACTAACATTGCAAATTTCAGAATATAAGGCCCAGAAAGTTGGTAAACATCTTACTTTACTCAATAAACTTTATATTGCCTATGTTTTTTGTTTAGTGCACCACAAATTCTCCTTTATAGAGAAGACCGTGTAGATATAAATTTCCTAGGCTATCTAACCATAGGCAGTATGTGGCTTATACTAAGGTAAAGGGGGAGAAAAAGGTTTTTTTACCTACTATGTGTCAGCTATGTGCTAGGCATTGTGCTACTTGCGTTATACATTATTCCTCTCTCCACCCCCCTTTTTTCATTTAATCTTCATAATAACCCAATGAATAAGTCTCACTATCTTCATTAAAAGATGGGAAGACAACAAGTTGAAATGAATTGACCAAAGTATAATAATTAGAAATCAGGATTTAAAATTCATTTGTCATCATTCAAGGACAAAAATTAAAAAATGGGTCTTGAACATAAAAAGAGACTCAACCATAGTCATAATACGTAAAAAGTGAATTAAAACTACATTGAGACAGCAAGCCCTCGAATTCTGGTCAACTTGATAAATGAGAAATGTTTAAGACATTCTGTTGTTGAGGCTGTGAAGAAACAGACACTTTCATACATAGCTTATTAGAATGCAAAATGGGCTGATTTTAGCAGTAACTTACAATACCTAACAAAATAATTTTCCCACTCCTAGGAATTTACCTTCCACAAATACGAAGAACATATGCACAGTATTATTCATGACAACACTGTCTGCAATTAAAAATGTTTTTATAAACAATGTAATGCTGAAGCAAAGGAAACTAACTGAATAAACCAAGGTACATCTACATCATAATATATTATGCAGCCAGTAAAAAAAAAAAAAAAAAAAAAAAAAGTAATACTATGAACTGATATGGAGTAATTCCCAGGATATATACTAAGTGAAAAAAGCAAGGTGCAAAATAAAGTGGATGCAAAGTACAATCTTTCTCTAAAAAAAAGAGAAATAATATACATGTATTGCTTAAGCACAAAAAGAAATCCAGAGAGATAAATTGGAAAGTAATGAAATAGTTATCCAGAGAGAAGGTAGGAATGGCACAAGGAAGATAGGAATGGAATGGTAGTCACCACCTTCCTAATACAGTTTTGACTTTGAACCATGTATATGTTATTACATACTCAGAAATCAACAATAAATCAGAATGGACAAAAAAGCAAATCTTAAAATCAAATACAAACAGCAACAAATGAACCTAACCATTATTATCAAATGATAACATAGTCTCACACACAACTTAATTTAAGGAATTCTGACCACACACTGTGACTGCAAACCATCATTACTGGGTGTAGTCGGAGGAATTGTGGCCCCCTCCAAAAAGATCCACCCAGACCCATGAATGTGATCTTATTTTAAAAAAGGGTCTTTATAAATGTAATTAAGGATCTCAAGACCAAATCATCCTAGATTTAGGGTGGGCCCTAAATCCAATGAACATGCCCATTTATAAAAGATAGAAATGGGAGACAGAAACAGACTCAGAGAAGGCCATGTGAAAATGGAGGCAGAGATCAGAGATATGCAGTCACAACTCAAGGAAGGCCCAGAGCCACCAGAAACTAGAAGAGTCAAGGAAGGACTATCCCTAGAGCCTCAGTAGGGAGGACAGGCCTGCTGACACCTTGATTTTATACTTCTGGGCTTTAGTATTGAGAGAATAAATTTCTGTTGTTATAAGCCACCAAATTTGTAGTAATTTATTACAGAAGCTCTAGGTAACTAATAACATACTGGGATATATTCTAAGGACAGAAAGGTCTGCAATCTTGAAATTTACCTAGTGTGTTTTATATTGGCAGTGGTGAAAATACAGCCATTCAAATTTATAGTCTTGGAATCCTATCTCACATCCACATTTCTCTCTCACATCAATCTCTCTCTCTCTCCCCCCTCTCAAAATCAATAAACATAACCTTGGATGAGGATTAACAAAATAAAAATAATTAAAAGAAGAGTATAAAAATTAAAGTTGAACTTTTACACTGATTGGTAATTTAAATCATTGGAAAAATCTAGAATAAAACCCAATACAGATCCATAAAAAGCTTATAATATTACTAACTTCTTACCAAACATAAATGCTGATAGCTGATGAGGAAACAAGGCAAGTTAAATAATAAAATCCAGTTGATATCTTTTCTGTGCTGAAGTGAATAGAATTGGATAATTTTCACTATTGATTTCTGAAACCATAACTGTGCTTATTACATTAAAAAATTCTTTATCACAAATTACCACCATGTTGATATTAAAAACAAACTTTCTACTTTCAGCATGTTATGTATGACTCCGTAATTTATGAGCCTTCTAGTTCTTAAAATGAGATTAAATTCTCATCCCTCTAAGACCAAAGGCCAGAAATAAAAAATGTCTCTACTATCTAATCAGATGTCAACCAACTATGGGTGAATATGTTTTGAATTATCATTATGCAAATGTATCAAGTTGGATATTACAATACCCATAGACACTGCTGATCAAATAGAATCACTGAATTTTGATGGAAGAAAATTTAAGGTTACTAGTCTAACTTCTAGTCTAACTAGGCTAATTTACATAAGAAATAGGAATGCTGTATATTTGTAAAGTTTTGGAGATCAGTAGTGGGGAGAAATATCATTCCACAGCTGATGTAACAGGAAAACTGGGAGTTTATAATAACTGTAACTCACATAATAACAGAACTCAATATAGGTTCTAAAACCATAGTTAGCTAGATATAAATTCTAAATACTGACATGGATAGTTAACTACCATTGAAGACACACTAGAACTGACAATAGCATAGCTTAGAAACACAGAATAAATGGAATTATCAATGCATAAAAATTTATGATTCTGCCCTGGCTGGTGTAGCTCAGTGGATTGAGCGCGGGCCTGCGAACCAGAGGATCGCGGTTCGATTCCCAGTCAGGGCACATGCCTGGGTTGCGGGCCAGTTCCCGGCAGGGGACACACGAGAGGCAACCGTACATTGATATTTCTCTCCCTCTCCTTCTCTCCTACCCTTCCCCTCTAAAAAGATAAATAAATAAAAATTTATGATTCTTTAGAAAACAGTATTTCTTTTTAAACTTAGTACTACCATTCTAGACAAATCTAGTTTAACTTTTCTTTACCAGTAAGCACAACATTGAGATAAAAATTCAGCTACAGAAGTAGCTTGTGATAAATTGAGATGTATACTGTAATCCCTACAGCAACCTGTAAAAAAATAAATCTTAAAAATGGTAAAAAAAAATCAACAAGAAAATTAAAAGTGCAGTAGTAAAAGAACATTTCTCTCTCTCTCTCTCTCTCTCTCTCTCACACACACACACACACACACACATAGTCAGAAAAAGAATGGCAGGCATAAATCCAATCATCAATAACCACATTAAATGGGGATACACTAAACATGTCGCTCAAATCACAGAGATTAATTATTACACTCAGAACATTACTTCTACAAAAGACACATTTTAGATTCAAAGATACAAATAGGTTGAAAGTAAGACAATGGAAAAGATATTCTATACAAACAATTACAATAAGAAGGCTGAAGTGGCTATGTAAGGAGCAGATGAAATAGACTGAGATAAACAGTACCAAAAACAAAGAGGGATTATTTCATGAGTCAATAATACATTAAGAAGATATAACATTTATAAAAGTATCATTCACACCTAGCAACAAAACTGCCAAACATATGAAGCAAAAATAGAACTGAATAAAGTAGAACTAGAGAGAAAATCAGCAAGGATGTAAAAGACCTTAACAATACTATCAACCAATTTGACTTAACTTACATTGTTAGAACACTCCACTCAACTGTTCAGAAATCACACTCCTTTAAATCATACACAGGACATTCTCCAGAACTGACTGCATGATGGGCTATGAACAAATCTAAGTAAATTTAGAATCATAAAATGATGCTGCCCGAATAATAGAACAAACTTAAAAATTTGTAACAGAAAGAAATCTGAGAAAATCCATAGGTCAAAGAAGATTAAAAAGAAAGTTGAATATGAATAAAAATGAAAACAACATATCAAACTATGAGATACAACTAAACTAGCATTTATTGGAAAATATATAGATTTAAATGTTTATATTGGGGGAGGGAAGCCTCAAATCAATAACCTAAATTTCCACACCTTAACAAACTAGAAAAAAACAGATTAAATTCAAAACAAGAAATAAAAGACTGGAGTAAAAATGAATGAAATAAAACCCTAAAAAGGAAAAGAGAAATGTGAATGACTTCATAAATTGTGTCTCTAGAAAAAAAAAGTCAATACAACTGACAAACCTTTAGCTAGAATGACCAAGAAAATGAGGAAAGCAGATGTGAATGACCAAATTTGGAATGAAAAAAGAGGAAAAATAATACTGACACTTTAAAAATTAAAATCATAAGCAAATATTATGAACAAATTTAAAAATAACAAATTAAAGAACTTGTATTAAAAAGGAGAAAATCCTAAAAACAAATTACAAGAAATTACTACAAAAATTAAAAAATCTGAGAAAAATCTCTAACAAGTAAGGACATTAAACTACACATATTAAAAACCTTCACACTAAAAAAGCCTTGAAATGAGGGTTTCACCAATGAAGTTTATGATATATGTAAGAAACAACTCATTGTATGAGGTCAGTATTACCCTAATACTGAAGTCAGACAGAGAAGACACAAGAAAACTATAGTTCAGTATCTCCTGTGAACATAAATATAGAAATCCTTTTAAAAAGATTAGAAAACTGAATGCAGCAACATATAAAAAAGCATTATACACTATGATCAAGTGAGATTTTTCCTGAGAATAATGCAAGGCAGGTTTACCATCCAAAAGTCAATTAATCTAAAACTCTATATGCATGGAATAAAACACAAAAACCACAGGATCATTTCAATAGATGCAAAAAAAGCACACAACAAAATCCAATACCTGTTCATTATAAAAATGCTCAAAAAGCTCAAAATACAAAGGAACTTCAACTTATTAAAGGGCACCTATGACAAGTCTACAGCTAACATATTTAAACAGTGAAAGCTTCCCCCCAAATTTCTGAAGAATGAGGACGTCTGTTCTTACTACTTCTACTGAATGCTGTACTGTAGGTTCTAGCTAGTGCTGTAATGCCAATAATAATAATAATAATAAACTTAAAAATTTAAATTTAAAAAGATATTACATGCATTCAGAGTAAAAAGAAGTAAAACTGTTTATCACCAGATGACATTATCATATATGTGGAAAATCCAAAGGAACCCCTAAAAAACTACAAGACCCAATAAACAAGCTTATTAGCAAGATCACAAGATGTAAGATCAATACATAAAAATCAATTGCATTTCTATGCTCTAGAAAAAATATGAAAACAGAATTGATAAAACAATTCCATTAAAAATAACACTACAAAAATAATTAGGAAAAAATTTAAGAAGTACAAGTCTTATAATGTTATAAAATATTGCTTAGAGAAAAATATTAAATGGAGAAACATTCCATGTTCATGGACTGGCAGGCTCAATACTGTGAGCTAATACAGCAATTTTCCTCAAATTCATCTATAGGTTCAACACAATCTTTTTACAATCCCAACTGGTTTTTAAAAAAAGGAAAAAAGAAACAAAGTGATCCTAATTTTATGTGGAAATCAAAGGATCTAGAAGAGCCAAAACAATATGAAAAAGGACCAAGTCACAAGATTTACATCCAATTTCAAAACACTGTATGAAGGTACAGTAATCAAAAGAATTGTTATTAGTATAAGAATAAGTGTAAGAACAGATTATGAAGAGAACTGATATTCTAGAAATAAATCCTTATATTTACATTAAATTGATTTTTCACAAAGGATGACAAATGGTTTTGTGACAACTGGATAGAATATGCATAAAAACTTACCCTTACACCACACACAAAAATTAATTCAAATGGATCAAAGACGTAAATTATGAGCTAAAGTGATAAACCATGTACAGGGGTGTGCAACCTTTTGGCATCTCTGGCCACACTGGAAGAAGAGTTTTCTTGGGCCACGCATTAAATGCACTGTAACACGTAACCACAAAAAAAAAAAAAAAATCTCATAATGTTTTAAGTAAATTTACAATTTTGTGTTGGGCTGCATGTTGGACACCCCTGAAAGAATATGTAGGAGAAAATGTTTGTGGTCTTGTGTTAGGCAGAGTTCTTAGACAACAAAAACATAAGCCATAAAAGATAAAACTGATTAAAACAACAACAACAACAACAAACAAACAGCAACCAGACAATAAAAAGACAAGTCACAGATGGGGAGGAAAATATTAGCAAGCCATGTATCTGACAACACCCTTGTAGGCAAAATATAGACAAACTCTCATAACTGAGTAAGACTTGCTTGAACAGACATTTCACTACAGATGATACATAAAAGGCTCACAAGCACAAAAAATGCTCAACACCATTAGTCATTAGGAATATGCTAGTTAAAACCATAATGAGATACCACAACACACCCACTAAACTGGCTATAATCAAAAAAATAACATCAAGTGTTGGTGAGATGTGGAGAAATTGGAACCCTTACATACACTACTGAGGGGAAAGTCAAATGGAACAGCCACTTTAGAACACAGTTTGGCAGTTTCTTAAAAAGTTAATTATATTTGTAAGTCCTAGCAATTCCATTCTTGGGAATCTACCTATGAGAAATGAAAACATATGCCCACACAAAGACATGTCCATGAATATTCAAAGAAACATTATTCATAATAGTCAAAAACTGGAAATGATCGAAGTGTCTTACAACTAGTTAAAGAATAAATAAAATATGGTATATCAATAAAATATTCAGCAAGGAACAAAATACTCATACATGCTATGCCAAGAATGAACCTCAAAAACATTATGCTAAGTGAAAGAAGTTAGATGCAAAAGACTACATGTAGCGTGATTCCTTTTAGATGCAATGTCCCAAAAAATGTATAGAAACAGAAAGTAGATCAGGCGTTGCCTGAGGCAGGAAAAGGGGTGTGGGAGTTGAGAACTGACCACACAGAGGCTAAGGGAAATTTTGGGAGTGATAGGAAAGTTCTAAAACTGGACTGGGTTGATGGCTGCACAACTCTATAAATATACTAAAAACCACTGAATTGTATACTTGTAAGAGGTGAATTTTATATTATGTAAATTATACCTTAATAAAGTTGTGAAAATGCAATTAGACATATTTTCCTTTTGGTAACTATAAACATTTTCCTAGTTCAATGTTTTTTCTTAAAAAGACAATCATAATAAACTTACTGTACATGTTAGTCATATACTAGGAATTCAAATACACACACTATGGTTTGGAATTCAAGTACAATTAGTTCTAAACTGTACTTGACAAAAATTTCTTGTGAAGAATAAGGAAAGCAATCGTGTAATTTAAGCAAGCTCACACACTGTTACCTGTATGTAGTTAAAGACTATTTCATTTATTCTAGGATGGCAGTTACAGTCAATAGAATTACCCTGTTTTGAATAGAATCACTGATACATAAGAGTATAAAGGCATCTTTTTTTTAAATTGTTGATCTTGTACAGTTTTCTTTTATTCTCACCCGAACCCACCACCCCAGCCCTCCCCACCTCCCTCCCATTTCCACCCCCCCATAGTTTTTGTCCATGTGTCCTTTATACTTGTTCCTGTAAATCCTTCCCCTTTTCCCCTGAAATTCCCTCCCCTCTCCCCTCTGGTGACTTTCAGCCAGGCATCTTTTTTTTTTTTTTTAAGGAATGTTTTTTTTTTCTTTTAGATTTTATTTATTTATCTTTTAGAGGGGAAGGGAAGGAGAGAGGGAGAGAAACATCAATGTGCGGTTGCCTCTTGTATGTCCCCTGCCGGGAACTAGCCTGGCAACCCAGGCATGTGCCCTGACTGGGAATCGAACCGCGATCCTTTGGTTCACAGGCCCGCGCTCAATCCACTGAGCTACACCAGTCAGGGCTCAGCCAGGCATCTTATAAACAGTCTAGTCCAATCCCTTTGGTTTCTTTTTAAAGATTTTATTTACCTATTTTCAGAGAGAGGGGAAAGGAGGGAGAGAAACACCCAAGTGTGACAGATACATCGATTAGTTGCCTCTTGCAAGTGTCAACTGGGGACCCCACCTGCAACCCAGGCAAGTGTCCTGACTGGGAATTCAACTGGTGACCTTCTGGTCTGTGGGGCTCTGTGGGACTCGTCCAACCGAGTCACATGGGTCAAGGCCTAACCCCTTTGTTTTACATGAGAAGCAGCAATGAAGAAAAATGATGTGTTCAAGAGCACATTTTGAAAGTTAATTGCAAAGCTTCCCAGTCTTTCCCAGTCTCCTGACTTTCCTGCTCTATCTATGCTATGACTATGGTCTTATTGAAAGAAGAAAATGGTACAAGATCATAAAAATAATCACAGAGGAAATATCCAGGCAACAGCTATGCAGATGATTAATTTCTCACCATATGAACATATTTCTTGTAGCCCCAAATTGTTGATTCCTTTTATATTCTACAAAAAGGGAAGGAAACTTCAGAGAGCCTTTACTTTACACATTTATTGTCTCATTTGGTATTTAAAACATCCCCATGCAAAGACTTACCTTATTTAATAATTAGAGAAATTGAGGTTCAAAATAGCAAGGTTGTAAATAGTAATGCCAGAATTTTAAAAACTGAATTTATCTGATTTCATAGCTCATGCCCACTTTTTTACATTACTTTCAAACACTTCAAAGCAATAACCTCCAAAACAATCATTTTCAATAAATATATTTGTGCTTACATCCCCAATATGTAAAAATAATGTTTATTAGGAAAATCACAAAATAGATTTTAAAAAGATAAAATAAAAATAGTAGTAATAATGTCTAGAGGTTCTAATTTGCACAACTCCAGTCATACCTTACTGCATCTTTTCTAGTACACACACATCAATTTGGAAACCACTATTTTAGCCACTACTCCAGAATTGAATAACATCCTCCTTTGAAATTTTATTCTGTTAACACTTAAAAGCTTTAATTCCTGTATTTCTAATTCCATTATTTCCTCTATTAAACTTGTATTTTTCTATTCTTACTCTCTTCTATTTTTAGGCTCTTGAAATTGGAACTATACCCGCCTAAAATCTGTAACAGTATACCGATGGCGGTAGACATTATCACCTAAAATCACATAATGATTATGAAGAAACTGTACAAAGAACTGAAAACTGTAATATTTCTGATAGACTGAATGTTTTCTGTCAAAGGTTTACAGTGTTTGCAAAGGGGGGAAACCTATGTAAAAATAAAAAGAGGAAATATTTCTATAAAACTAATGTTGGCTTTTAATAAAAGCAGTAAGTAATCTCTGAATCCCACAATAAGTATAAAATGTGTGTTTGAGCTAAATAAAAAATCACTGAGACAATAGCTGTTCAAAGATATACGAAACCAAGAAGGTAGCAATCAGGTTGCAGTGTATGCTTCACTGGAATTCAATGATTCTACAATATGCTTTGTTAAAAGTGTGGTATAAAATATTTCTATCTAGCTTAAAATGCTTAAGTACATCTGGCTTTGAATGACCTTTTACGAATATGAAGTACAATTCAAAATATGGTAAAATCTAGCTTGTCAAATTCAGCTTTTACTGTCCAGTTCCTTCCAGATGTTAGAACCTTTCCTATACCTAATCACACTTGTTTTCTTACAAACTGATGCTTAGTTACTTCAATATAAACCAGTGTTTATAAATTGTTTTAAGATTTCCCCTCAACCAATTGTAACCCCTTTGGGGGTGATATCATCCCTTCTGAGAACACATGTTTTAAAATATGTTTCACAAAACTTTCTATTACAAAGTTACAGGGACCAATTTTTTTTTAATAACTTGAAAAAATGAAGATAAAGAAAGTGCATTTCTACTGCTTAAAAGTCTATCTTCCTGAATGAATTCTTACAGTATTTTAAAAACATGAAAGAGACAAAAGCAAAGTTGGAAAGACCTGGAGTTGGTCAGGACAGGCATCCAAAGAAAGACTGGAAACTGCAAAGGACTCAGTTATTGTAGCAACATTTGGTGCTAACTTCACACAGAATTTGACTATGAACTGTGTCAACATGGAAAACACAACTAGAGTAAAAAAAAAAAAGGAAGTGAAAAAAGGAGGGAAGAAAAGGAAGGAAAAGCAGAGAAGGAAAGTAAGAAGAGAGGACCTAGCTGGGTGGCTCAGTTGGTTGGAGCATTGTCCTGATACGCCAAGGTTGTGGGTTCAATCCCCAGTCAGGACACAGAAGAATCACCCAATGAATGCATAAATAAGTGGAACAACAATTGCTGTTTCTTTCTCCTTTCCTTCTAAAAATCAACAAGTTTTTAAAAATTAGAAGAAAAAGAAGGGAGGGAAGGAAGAAAGGAGGAAAATAAAGATGAAAGACACTGCTGAAGAAGTTCTAAAAGCCAAATACACAGATTTTTAGATGATTCTCTAACTGGCCTGACCACCTGATTCCAATAATATTATTTCTGTTTGTACTATAGTTGTTTCTATAGCAGATAGGAAACAGCATTGTTAATAATATAGTTTAAATCTATTCCTGATAATTTTTATTTGGGTTATTACTATATAAATACTTACTTATTAGATATCTCCAAAGAGATATTCATGGTCAATTCCAATTACAGCAATGTGAAAGTGATCATCCTACTCTATCTACTCTATCTTCAAATCTTTGAGTTATTCTTCTAAAACTCTAATTTGTATAATCTCATGCTACCTACATATCAATGCGTACTTCTGTTTTTGCATTTATCCTACACTGTAATTATTTATGCATTGAGTTTCATGTTAAATTATGAACTACTTGATGGCATGGACATTATCATTTACCTTTATATTTCTAGTGCCTATTACAATACCAGACGATTTTACATACTGAATGTTATGCTTAATTTGCTGACCTGCTAATAAGCACTTTACTATGTGTATGTATACATATGTATGTATATATGTGTATACAGTATATATATATAATGCACAACCAAACTGACTTCAAAAAAGATTTTTCTATCAAAATAGGATTACGTGATCTAGAAAAGCTCTTTCCTTCTGTTATCAATGCTTACAGCTCCCAATACCTGAGGCATAGAGATGTACTGTTAAAGTAGGGGTTAGAAACTTGAATGCCCACAGTGACCATGAAGTCATTCTAAATAAGTGAAAACAAAGATGGATATATAAAATAAGAGAAGTAAGTAGCAATCTGGAGACTGAATGCCCAGATCTTTTAGTATTCAAGATAAGTTAGCTATCTGCCATCTCTCTTCCTCCCTTTTTTTTTCTTTTTAATACAGATTCCTGTATTAAATCTTGGCTACTTTCTTTTATTTTTAAAAAGCAAACAAAAAAATCTGCAGGAGGTAAATCTGCCTACAGGGCATCAGTTTGTGACCTCTGAAACAATGTACTGTTAACTTCTTTAACTATAATGACAGATTATCTGGTATGATTCAAGGAATCTGAACACTGCTTTAATTTATTTACTTCTTGCATCCTTCCTCAGGCTCATATCCATGCAACCCTTTCCATCTTTCAATGTAATGCAACCACACTGGCTTTCTTCTAGTTGCAGACACTGTATTGCGCTCAACCTAAAAAGCCATCCACTTCCTAAAGTGTAAACTACCCATTCCCCAATCTCTCATGGGGTCTAATTCCCACTCTGGTCTTTGAGAGAAGCATTCCATGATCTTTCCTAGACTAGATTATGCCCTCTGGTGAACATATAAATACTTTATGATGTTCCAAAAAGCATTTGTCAAAACTATAATGAAATAACTAGCTGTTTTATAATTAATTCTCTCCCTGAACATTTAAGTTCTAATAAGGCAGAAAATAGGCATATCTTGTATATTACTACATTATAACCAAGCACACATGTGACAGGCATCAATAAACATTTGATGAAGCCAGGAAAAGGGGGTCATTTCTTACTATCACATAAAAAGAAAGAATTAAACAAAAGAGAGTAAAGTTTAAATTTTTCCATGAGACCAAAAGGGAGATTTTCACTTTTAAAAAGTATATTCTTTATTTGAGCTTCTATATGTATCTCTATTCAGCTTGTTAACTATTCTTTTCAATACCTCTCCAATTATGTCTACTAGGTGTCTAGGACTAAAAAGGTGTGTTAAATCTACACACACACATATATACATGTACACACAGTATTTTATCAAGTTGTCTTTACATTTCATCTTTTTTGGTATTATATATTTAGCTATTTGTTGGGTTCATAAAAGTTTTGCTCGCTGTATTTTTTTTGACAAACTTTCCTTTTATTTACCCATTAGCCCAATGTCTTTTCACTTAATGATTTAGTAGTTTAAGTTCTACCCCATCAGGCATTAACACTGACATTCCTGTCTTTTTTCTTTCTTTCTTTCTCGTTCGTAGCCAACTCTCATTTTCAACTCCTCAACCACTTCATTCTTTACTCTCCCTCGGTGATTTCCCTGTCTCAAGGATTTTAAACAACATCTGTGCTAATGATTCCAGCCTGGACCTCTCTCCTGATATATTCAATTGCCTATGTGACATTTCCAGTTGGATGTCTAATAGCCACCTCAAATGTGAGTATTTTCAAAATGAGTTCCTTACATTGTTCTTCACACCAGCTGCTTAGGGAACATTTCCTATTTTGATTAAGGACAACTTATTCTTCTAGTTGCTTTGGCCAAAAATCCTGGTATTATCCTTTACTTCTTTCTTCACTTTTGGATCATGAGCATCTACCTTCAAAATATATCTTGAATTCGACCATTCCCAAACCACCTTCCTCACTGTCTCCTAATTGTTTTTTTCTACCCTTAATACTAGCGTGTATTTTATTTTAGGAAACATAACTTATAATATTTAGTGTTATATAAGTTGGTGCAAAAAGATATAATGTTGGCTCAGAAGCTAAAAAATTAAGCAGAGATTCTTTATCTTTCCTTGGATCTCAAATCTATAATTCTTGAATTTGTGAGATGAAGAATGTAATTTTACATTGTCAATCATAAAACAAATATTAAATTGAGAATGTACATATAGAGAAAGAAAGGTTTATAGTTCTAATATTAACAAAACCAACCTCTCCTTTCCAATCAAATAAATAAGTGAATTACAGGAAAAGATCAACTTCAGTGAGAGCTGCTCTGATTCTAACAATAATTGTTTACATTAGTAGAAAATACATGAAACCATTTGCCCTCTCTACCGCCAATTCATTTTGCACTTGAATTTATACAATCCAAGATAATTGGTATGATAAGCTATGGGAGACTAAAATTGGCCATAAATTCCTTTCTAGTCCTCACACTGAGGTGAAGTCTAATTTTCATCACTTTGAATCTGGGCTGACCTCAGTGATTTTCATGTCAAATAAAACTTGGCAGAAATGATGTGGGATCCCCAAGCCTAAGTCATAAGAAAACTTTGCAGCTTTCACTCAACATATTATTGCACTCCATGGGAGCAGTGATCCACCATGTCAAATGTCAGACTACCATGAAACAGCCATGGTGGTAAGACTGTGTTCTGTGATTCTTTGCTCTGGTTGATGTCCCAGCTGAGCCCAGCCTTCTGTCCATCTCCACTAAGGTGGCTGGCACTCATTGGGTGAAACCATCTTACACCATAGAGACTGGCTAGTTTACTACCTCCAAGCAATCTCCAATAACACCACATAAACAAAGCTGGGTACTACCTGAAATTCCTTACCCACAAAATCAAGAGACATAAGAAAATAGTTGTAAATTTAAGTCAAAATAAGTTATGGGTTAGTTTGTTCCACAGCAACAAATAACTAGAACATTCAGGACATTTGTATTAAATTGGCAACAAAGTTTTCACTTTAGATTTAATACTACTTGTATTTTCTTTTCCTTTTCTTCCGGAAATCAAATCTATCTATTATTTTAATCCTATGTCTCATTTTATTCCTTATAACTTAAATGACAACACATAACTACTTTAGCCTTTATCTTTCTGTGATTATGACCCCAAACTTCAATATGTAATAAAACTATTTTAAGGTTTTTGAATCATAATTTCCTTCTGTGAAAATTTCATACTCTTAACAGTTTATAAATTACAACAAACAGGCAACTTCTCACTAAACATTTAAAAATAGTTAATGAATTAAAGCATAAAGATATGACTTCTTTCCATCTAGAAAACAAACAATTTATATGCGAATAAGAGGAAATAGCAGTACTGCCCTGGGATGTAGGGAAGGGAGTGATATACAAGTAAGAAAAAGAATACTGAAATGAAAAAATTCAGAATCCAAGGGACAGAGACCAACTGGTTTTTAAAATTTACTTGATACATAATACCTAATAAAATGACCAAAATCCAGGACACTGAAAACATCAAATGTTGGTGAGGACGTGAAACAACAGGAACGCTTATTCACTGCTGGTAGGAATGCAAAATAGTACAGACATTTTGAAAGACGGTTTGGTGGTTTCTTATAAAACTAAACATACTCTTTTTTTTTTTTTTTAAAGATTTATTTATTTATTTATTTATCTTTAGAGGGGAAGGGTAGGAGAGAGGGAGAGGGAGAGAAATATCAATGTACGGTTGCCTCTCATGCGTCCCCTGCTGGGAACTGGCCTGCAACCCAGGCATGTGCCCTGACTGGGAATCGAACCGCGATCCTCTGGTTCGCAGGCCCGCGCTCAATCCACTGAGCTACACCAGCCAGGGCTAAACACACTCTTAAGATACTATTCAGCAATCACACTCCTTGGTATTTCTTTACCCAAAGGTGAAAACTTATGCCCACACAAAAACCCTGAACATGGGTGTTTATAGCAGCTTTATTCATAATTGCCAACAATGGGAAGCAACCAAGACGCCCTTCCATAGGTGAAAAGATAAAATCTGATATAACCAGACAATGGAATATTATTTGGCACTAAAAAGAAAGAAGCTATTAAACCATGAAAAGACAAGGAGGAATCTTAAATGTATGTTACTAAGTGAAACAAGTCAATCTGAAGAGGCTACATACAATATGATTTCAAATACAAGACATTCTGTAAAAGGCAAAATTATGGAGGAAATATAAAGATCAGTGGTTGCCAGGGGTGGAGAGAGGGAGGAGAGATGAATGGTCAGAGCACAGAAAACTTTCATAGCAGTGAAAATACTCTGTATGGTATTATAATAAAGTATATATGTTATCACACATTTATCTAAACCCACAGAATGCACAACAGCACGAGTAAACCCTAGTAAGTTAAATTAGGTACTTTGAGTGATTATGATGTGTCTATATAGGTTCACCCCCGATAAAAAATGTAACATTCTGGTGAGTGATTTTGATAATAAGAGAGATTATACATGTGGGGAGACCAGGGGTATATGATATATCTTTGTATCTTCATCTCTATTTTGTTGTAAACCTAAAAGTGCTCTATAAAAGAGTCTTTAAGAGATTGCTTGATTTAACAACCAAATATAGGAATCAAAAGTGACATTACATTGGTGAACGGGAAGGGACAGAGACCAAAGAATACAAACACAATACACATATACTTATTAATTATGCAACTCATTTAACTCTTTTTAGATCCTTATCTTTATCTGCAAAATGGAGCTAGTTTCTGCAACTTTGTATGGTCCCTGAGTTTTACAGATAATGTATGCAGAACACCTGGCACAGTATGGGCCATCAGTGGTGGATAGAAGTTTAGTAAGGACAGCCTGAAAATAATTACAGTTACTATGAGAAAAGGGGAAAAAAATAATATACAAGACTTACAGCAATAAAATGATAAAGTACCAGGCAACCAAATTAATTTTCTCTAAAGTGTAACTAACATAAAATGCTGTAATTATTGTCACATTCATTTAATTAGTATTGAACACCTACTGTAATTCCCAGGTAGGTACGATGCTACCATAAGAAAGACATAAACTGACAGAAGCGTTGTTAAGGCTAAACTCAATTTTAGTATAAATTAATATTAAGAAATATAATAGATGATTATAGAAGTGGCTCTTTTTACATTGACAAAAGTGGAATCTTCAAGAACAAAGTGTAGTTAACTAAAAGCAAAATAAAATCCAAATAATTTTAATCAAAAGAATCAATTCTCATCTGCAAAATTTAGAATTAAAAAGTCAGCAAAGATGCATTTAACAAGTGTTCAAAAGTGATAAGGTATTTATGGAGTTAACCAAAGGGATTAAGCCAAGTGAGATGTTTATTCTCATGGTCAGAAAGGTTAAGGTCAAGGGGATGAGGAAGCTAACTGAAGTAACTAAATCATCAGTGAATTGGATTTAGGAATGGATATGAGAATGAGAAGATATTCATAAATGATACCTAGCAAACTGAGCAAAGCTGGAGATTAAAACAAATTTATGACCTAGAAGTTGGAGACAGAGTATGAAATACTGTGTTTCTCTTCTATATGAACAGAAGGAAAAAAAAGCAGGAAATTTGAGTGAAACATGGAAAAATGAACAGACAAGATAAAAAGTTACGTACTTTCTCTTAGCTCAGCCTCAAAGAGAAATAACATTCAAACAACATGAAATACTGGCAAAAACAGGTTTCAATTCTACCACTTGCTAGTGAATGACTTTGGGTTATTTACTTAGCCTCTTTAAAGGTTTCTGCAAATACAAAGTGAAGATAATAATACCTGACGGAGTTATTTTAAAGATGAAATGAAATAATGTATATGAAATCAATGTAGGAGACTTTAATAAACAAACATCATTAACAGGTTCGGGATGCACCATTTATACAGTAGAAAAGAGTAGTTTTAAAATGTTAATATCAGTACTATTGATATATAGCACCATTTATTGGATGCTTTCTAGATGCCAGGAATTTGCTAGTTTACACAAATTTTAATCTTTACTAGATTCTTGCCAGATGGATATCAACATAACTGCTTAATAACATTCTAAAGTATTTCCCTGTAAAAAATACAATTAGTCTCTTAACCTGATGATATTAAGAATATAAAATATATAAAATTACATTTACAAAGATACTGATATACTGGAGGTAAGCAGTCAAAGGAAAAGGCCTTTGGCAGAGGGCCCAGGAAAAAATCACAGAAAACTGAAGCAAAATGAAAACATCTGGGGTGGGGATGGGGAATGAAAACCTTGAAAAAGGAATACGAGAGATGAGAGTCAAGGAAAAAAATCTATTAGCTGGACTAGGGATTTTCTGTTATTGTTGATAATAGCAGCGGCTAATGCCTGCTATGCACATTACTAGCTGCTTTATATTCATGTTACCATTTAATCTTCACAGCAATCTTGCAACATAGGTATTATTCACTTATCAAAAATTTGATTTGGATGTGAGCAAACAATAGAGTGTACAGATGTTGTTATATTATAAACATCTGTATTATAAAGTTGCAAACCTGAAATTTATGTTACTAATCAGTGTTACTCCAGGAAGTTTAGTTTCAAATTTACTGAGTACCTACTAGGTGCCAGACATTATGAATACAACTGTACACAAGACAATAGTGTCCCTGCCCTAACCAGCCCGCAGACTACTGTAGAACTGAACTTCTTTCAAAAAGGCAACAGCATGGACAGGACGGATGGAACTGGAGAGCATTATGCTAAGTGAAATAAGCCAGGTGATGAAAGACAAATACATATGATCTCACCTTAAAGTGGAACCTAATCAACAAACCAAGCAAGCAAAATATAACCAGAGACACTGAAGTTAAGAAAAGAACAATCTGACAGTAACCAAAGGGGAGGTGGGGGGGGGATAATGGGGGGAAAAGAGGGAAGGGATTTTAGGAACAGTTGTTCCTATAAAAGACACATGGACAAAACTGACAAAACCAAGGGAGGGTGGAATTAGGGGAAGGGGGTGGGGATGGCTGGGGTTGGTGGGGAGTGGTAGGGGGAAAATGCAGACAACTGTATCTGAACAATAATCAATCAATCAATTAATTTATTTATTAAGCAAAATTGCGTAAATTCACACACCTAATAAGGGACAGAGTAAGGATATGAACTGAAATCTGAAACTAATGCTCTTAACCACTACACTTATTGCCTCAACACAATTAAAAAATAAATTCTATAATGCTGACAATCTATGAAACGATAGGAACTTACAAATATTTCAAGAAACTTTAAAAACAATCACATTAACCATTTTAATAATTTAAAAATAACTAAAAATTAAATTAATTCAATAATATTCATGCTAACTGTAGTTGTAACATTTAACATGAACAATTTGACTATTAATTCAGGAGAAAAATACCTGTTATCCAAAGTTAAAATGTGAGCAAATTATAACAATGCCATCTATAGGACAATTAGTAGAATGCAGACAACTAACTTGGAAACATAATTCTTAATCACTTTCATTAGGAATTTCTAGAATGAAAATTAATCATCACTAAAACACTCAAAACTGGATCTTACCCTACACATTATAAGACTAAAAACTGGCAGGACTCAATTTGTAAGTGTTATATACTGCTATATTCAAAGTTTTTACAAACAGTAGTGAACACTCACAGCTACCCACTGGTCTTAACTGGGTCTCATCACTTAATATAGATCCTCTTAGGCTTGTATTCAAGTCAATCAGTTGGTATCTAAGATTAAGACTAAATACTAAGTTGTAAGTAATGAAAAGCTTCTCCTGGATATGAAATTTTGCAAGAGTATTTATCAGAGTACTCAAACTGTAAAGTAATGTAATCAAATACTGTAGGTTTCAAGTAATAGAAAAAATAAATATAAAAGTGAGATATTTTTAAGTTTCTGAAATCAGTCTTGATAAGCAGTTTTTAATAACAACTATTTACCAACAAAAAATTAAAGATTACCCTAGTTATGAAATTAAGTGGTAACAGGAAAGAAAATATCCCAACTTACTCATGAAGGAAACTAAAATTTCTACCTCAGATAATAGCATCACTGGCTCTCAAAAGCAAACTTTAATTGTTTCAGTTACAACAAATCTTTCTTTTAAAATGTATTTTTCGCCCTGGCTGGTGTAGCACAGTGGATTGAATGTGGGCTGCGAACCACAGGGTTGCTGGTTCGATTCCCAGTCAGGGCACATGCCTGGGTTGCAGGTCAGGTACCCGATAGGGGGTGTGCGAGAAGCAACCACACATTGATGTTTCTCTCCCTCTCTTTCTCTTTCCCTTCCTCTCTCTCTAAAAATAAACAAATAAAATAAAAAAAATAAAATAAAATGTATTTTTCTGTAACTGCATGTAGTGATATTAATGGCAAGTGCCCCAAAGTACTTACAGGTAGTGGAAAAGAAAACTTTAGCCCAAATCTACAAACATACTGCCTGTCCTATTATCACTCACACTGTAAAATTCCCTTTATCGAAGGTAAGGTAAGGAAAGGTAAACAAATTTCCAGGGGTTTGCATTTTTACGTTTCATTTATCCTCCCAACAAAATTGCCATGGTACATAAACTATCAAGTTTAGGCATAACAACTCTATCATATAAATTAGGTGATATACATGGGTAAAATCAACCTCAGAGAGGCTGTTACCTTCCCAACTTCATAAAATAAGTAGGAAAGTCAAATCCAAGAATTTCTGAAATAAAACCAAATACAGGTTTTATATTACTGTGCAGTAACCCCAAATACAACAGTCAAAAAGCCAGGGTGAGCTCAGAGAAATTAGAAGTGTACTTGATACTTCCAACAGTTCATTCTAGGTTAAAAGTATAATATTCATTAATGGCCAAAGGAAAATCAAACTCGAGTTTTGTTTCACACATAGCTCTTGTGAATTCAAAAATTTCTATGAATATTTTCTGAAATTGGGTAACCTCAAAATGAGATTTATAACTTGTACTATGAATAGCATGGTTTTCTTTATTCAAAAATCAAACTAAGAGATAAGTTTAGGGTAAGAGACAAGAGTACAGAAATTAAAATAAAGACCCAATTTCTAAGAAATAGGTCAAAATCCAAGGTCATTACATAAAAAACAAAGGGGTAAAAAAATGGGCAGTAATAGAAACTGGTTATATATAAGGTGGGATAAAAGTACATTTACAGTTGTTTGTATGGAAAATAATACAATAATTAATAAAGAACAATACGCCCTCACCGGTTTGGCTCGGTGGGTCAGAGCATCATCTGGTAAGCAAAAGGTTGCAAGTTCAATTCCCATGTAGGAGACATACCTAGGTTGCGGGTTTGATCCCGGTCCAGGCACATACAGGAGGCAACCAAATGATGCTTCTCTCTCGCATCGATGTTTCTCTCTCTCCCTTCCTCTCTCCCTTCCTCTCTCTCTAAAGACAATGAAAAAAATGTCCTCAGGTGAGGATAAATAAATAAATAAATAAAAAAAACAGGAATAAACTGTGTTTATGTACTCACAACTATATAAACATACTTTTGTCCCACCCTGTGTTTAAAGAACCATATTGAGGAAAACATTGTATTTCAACAACAGAAGATTAATCATTTCTTGTTTGCTTGTATTAAATATAATTTATCACAACAATACAAAATTGTTTTAAATGAAAAGTTTTTAAGCATTAATAAATTCTGTACTCATCACATTCACTTTGGAAACCTGGAATTTTTATTAAAATATCTTTATAAACTATAGGATTTAACTGAGTGGTAAACTAGCTGTCCTTCACCTAACTGCAGCAAACAAATCCTGGCTACATTTTTTGTGAGACTACAAAATTGGAAAAGTGACAATACAGATTTATCCCAAGTCCTAAATCATCACTTTTTATTATTCTGTAGGAAGAACATAAAGACAAGGATCCCCAGTAGAAGAATGAACATTTTCATGGAATGGTAAAAAGGCAGGCACAGCATTACAAGACAGTTCCAAGTAAACTATCTTTTTTTACTTTGCTTTGGGTGGAACCACTATAACAGAATTAATGTCATCAGACTATTATGGTTTTAATGATAATTTTGCTAGTTTTAAGATTTTAACCTAGATTTTTATATATCTCACTCCATTTTCAAAATAGTATTCAAACTAGAGCAATATATACTTATGGAAATGAGTTACTCTTGGTAGGTTTGAAGGGGTAGGAAGTCACTAAAAATCAGCTAAGAGAACTCAAGTATATTATTTGGTATTAAGGAATGAATAAGAATCTGAGTATTTTTTTTACTTCTGGCCAAGATGGAGGCGTAGGTGGACACACTGTGCCTCCTCTCACAACCAAAATTAAGGACAACAAATATTTAGAAACAAGAAAACAACCAGAACTGAAAGAAAATTAAACTGTACAGAAGTCCAACAACCATTCATCCAGACCAGTAAGAGGGGTGGAGTTGCGGCAGGAAAAAGTGGAGGTGTGGACCTAGGAACGCAGGCAGCAGTAGCTTGCGGTTCTCAAGCATGCAGGCAGCAGGCTGGTGGACCCCAGGCACAGGGTGGCAACTGTGCTGACCCAGTGAGGCCACACAAGGCGGCTGGCTGACCAGGTGGTCCCACATTCGCGCACGCAGATAATCCAGGTGAAGGGGAAGGGGTGAAGGGGACTGGAATCCAGGAGAGAGTAGAGCAGGCACCATTGTTCCCTCTCGGATCCCGCCCCCACATACAGTGGCACAACCCAGCGAATGGGCTGCCCTGCACTGGGGAACACCTAAGGCTCCACCCCTTACTATGTAACAGCCTTGACCAGACCCAAAACAAAACAAAACAAAAACACCAAAAATGGCTCAAACCGGAGAACAAATCAAAGCCCCACAGCCAATTCCTCTAAGCAACGAAGAGATAGCCAACCTATCAGATGCACAGTTCAAAGCCCTGGTTATCAGGATGCTCACAAAATTGGTTGATTTTGCTCACAAATTAGATGAACAAATGCAGGCTACAATACGTGAAATGAAGGAAGACCCATGGGGAACTAATAGAGATGGGAGGAAAACTGGGACCCAGATCAATGGAGTAGACCAGAAGGAAGAAAGAAACAACCAAACAAAAAAGAATGAAGAAACAATAATTTAAAAAAAAATGAGGAGAGGCTTAGGAACCTCCAAGGACATCTTCAAACGTCCCAACATCCAAATTATAGGGGTACCAGAAGGGGAAGAAGAAGAGCAACAAGTGGAAAACTTATCTGAACAAATAATTAAGGAGAACTTCCCCCATCTGGCAAAGGAAATAGACTACCAGGAAGTCCAGGAAGCTCAGAGAGTCCCAAAGAAGTTGGACCTGAGCAGGAACACACCAAGGCACATCGTAATTACATTAGCCAAGATTCAAATGAAGGAGAGAATTCTAGAAGCAGCAAGGGATAAGGGGACAGTCACCTACAAAGGAGTTCCCATCAGACTGTCAGCTGATTTCTCAAAAGAGACCTTCCAGGCAAGAAGGGGCTGGAAAGAAGTATTTGAAATCTTGAAAGGCAGGGACCTACATCCAAGATTGCGCTATCCATCAAGGCTGTCATTTAGAATGGAAGGGAAGATAAAGTGCTTCTCAGGTAAGGTCAAGTTCAAGGAGTTCATCATCACCAAGCCCTTATTATATGAAATGTTAAAGGGACTTATCTAAGAAAAAGAAGATAAAAATAGGACACTAAAAAGACAGCAAACTCACAGATATTAACAACCACACCTAAAACAAAAGCAAACTAAGCCAACCATTAGAACAGGAACAGAACCACAGAAATGGAGATTATATGGAGGGTTAGCAAAAGAGGAGTGGGAGGAGGAGAGAGGGGGAAAAGGTACAGAGAATAAGTAGCATAGACGGTGGGTGGAAAATATACAGGGGGAGGGCAAGAATAGTGTGGGAAATGTAGAAGATAAAGAACTTATGACACATGGACATAAACTAAAGAGGGGGAATATGGGTGGGAGGGGGTGTGCAGGGTGGAGGGGAATGATGAGGGAGAAATGGGACAACTGTAATAGCATAATCAATAAAATATATTTTAAAAAAAGAAAAAAATAATCTGAGTGTTTTTAAAGATGAGTTAAACCTGACACATGATAAAATGTAACTTATAGACTCTGAATGGCAGGATCAAAATAGGAAGAGCAAAAGATAACTGCAACAAAGCAAAAAATGAGTGGAGAGCAAGGTGACTATGGAAGCATTTAGAGAAGAGTTTGGAGAATACAGACCTCTATTTGAGTTTAGGTATGACTTGAACATCTTCAAAGTTTGATTATAACATTATGGTTAAACCTTATTATTAAACACTATGATTGAAACTTTCCCCAAAGGTACTATAAAAGCTAGTCAAAGTACTTTAAAATGAGAGAATAAGCTCAGTCTGAGAAAAAAAAATTATATAAGAAAACAAAAAGAGATGCAAAGCCCCAGTCACCAATTAAAGATGCCAGTGAATAAATAGCTACTCCTAGCAAAGAACATGTAAGACAGTCAGGTATCATGTAATGACAGGGGCTGTGTTCTGAGAAATGTGTCATTAGATGCTTTCATTGTTATGTGAACATCACAGAGTGTACTTAACATACACCTAGATGGTATAGCCTACTACATAACCTAGGCTATATGGTAAACCATCCTCATTTATCTGATCCATCATTGACCGAAATACTTTGTGGCACACAATTATATGGCATGCCCACATTTCAGAACAGATATGAGATAGTCTTGTAATTATCTCTTGAGAACATTGTTTCCTATTCTACATTAATGTGTTTTATCAGAAAAAAGAATATCAGTCAACACAGATTCCCAAGTTCAACCTAATAAAAAATTAAAGCAGTAACTCTAAACTTACACAAATCAAGTGTGAAAAGCTGAGTTTTACATGTATCCTAAAACAATTTGCTCACTACTCATTCAAGGTCTACTTGTATGATCTCACCATATCTGAGTATCATCTGTGTATTACTACTTAATGTTTTTCTTTATAACAGTTATTTGTTGAAATGCTTGGAAAAATTGATAGAATGCTTATAAATTGCCATCAATTTATGCCTTTCCTTAGTCTTTAAAAACATTTGCATTTGTGCCACTTGAGAAGCCTTTTCTTTCTTTTTTCAAACTTCTTTTTATCTATGAAGTCAGGGGTATAATGTCCAATAGTTATTTTGAAAAAAATACCTGTACCCTCTTACCCCCAGCCAAAAGCTGTCTGAAGTAATAGCTAAAAAAATGACAGTCTGTATCCTGGAAATGGCAAAATATGGTACTAACATTAAATGCATAAAACAAACTTCAGTGAGTTTCAAATACAACAGTGCACTTTACCCAAAGTTTCACAGTTAATAAGTGGCAGAGCTGGGATTCAAATCCAGGAAAGCTGGCTTCGGGATCTGAGTCATTTACCACAACACTACATGAACTCCCTGTAACAACATATTTTAGAATGCATAAGATAAACTGGAATACCTAACAAAAAGAATTATAAAATAATTTTGAGAGATATCCAAGATAGGTACGGTAAGGTCTTCATTTGGCTAAATAAGTATTAAGCCTGGTGTTGATGGCTACACCTTTTTATGTGGTACCTGAAAATTCTATTCCTGTGAACATTTGGATGAACAAAAATCTGTATGTCAATGTCATCAGAGGCTTTTTCATCACATATATGGATCCACAGCTATGTTAGAAATAAAGTTGAGGATGTTCTGCTTGTAAACAAATGTACTTCAAATGAAAATACCTAGTTTCCCAGGCATGTACTTGACACGTAACAACTCTGCCTACTAAATCAAAAGCTCCTTTTCTATTGCAATAAGTACTGCAAACTTCATCACTGGATATATTCAAAAACATACTTTTCAAATAAGAGTAAAAATAAAGTTTATAAAAGCATATGGTGAAACAAGAGAAATAAAGATAATACAAGATATAAATATATAAATGTGGTACTTTATTTTGAAGTTACAGCTTTCTTATTTTTACTTTACCCATTGTGGAATGCAATTGTGCCCACAATTTTTAGGGATTTTAGTGAAACACTGGTATTAAATAAATACCCTGGCACTTCCAATACAAAAGTGAATGGATGGCTTTTCTTTGGCCAGGTGTTTACTTGTATTTTTGAAAGTTTCAAAGAAAGCTATCAGTTTCTTTCTAACTAAAGCAATAATTTAGTAAATAATTTTGAAAACACAGGTTATACTCTGGCAAAGTAGCACAGTTGGTTTCAGTGTCATCCCGATACACCAAAGTTGCAGGTTCCATCCCTGGTCAGGGCACGTACAAGAATCAACCAATGAATGCATAGATAAGTTAACTGAAACAAGAAATCAATGTGTTTGTCTGTCTCAATAAATTAAAAAAAATTTTTTTAAAGAAAGAAAACACAGGCTATCTTATAACTTACCAGAAAAACAAATCCAAACATCTAAATCAACTTGTAATAAAGAAGAAAACTTCCAGAAAGCATTATCTACTTTTTATTGGAAGCTTCGAATTTGTATAAAGTGTATTTAGAAAAGATATCTCACTAACTTTCCTTTTCTTCAGGAAATAGATGGTTTGGGGAAAAAAAGAAAGGAAAATTACCACAAATGAAATGACAGTGACAATTCACTTGCAAAAACTGAGTGCCTATATTCCGCATATATTTTTCCATTGGAGATAATGATGTGGTAAAGAAATGGATACCAGATGCATTTCCTTTTATTCTGTGTGATCACAATAATAAATGATGAAATATGATTTCATTGACTTATAAGCTAACAGATGGATCCTCAGGGAATCTGATACAAATGCAAAGGATGTCTGTTGTGTTTAGTATAGCCTTAGTTCTGCAAAAGGTAAAGGCAGCTCTGGAGATCCTTAGGTATGTGTTACCACATACTACTATGTGATACATTTTATATCATTCTTTGTGTGTCAAAACAAAGGTCAGAAACCACTTAAGAGAAATGCTAGGAGTGGCTTTTTTTTTTTTTTTTTAATTGTCTTTGGACTATAACTGAACAAAAGTTAAAGAAAGTTACTGAGCTAATAAACAATTCCAAGCTTGTAAACTTTTATGCATTCTTAATATTAAAATGTTAATTCTTTTCCTTTGATTCTAAAGTTACAATAGAGTTTCAGTGTTTTTTCATAAGGTATTATTTTTAAAATAAAACTCCCATCAAGAATTACTGGGGCAAAAGACTATATTTTACCTGTACTCAGAACCCATCTAATAAGAGCTGTGGCCTGTAATTTATCTAATTTGATAAAGAGCAGTATGTAGAAAGAGATGGAAAAGGGATGGATCAAGTAAGGAGCCTAGTTAACTGATTTTGCCTATAACAGATTTAGAACAAACGTCCTAAGATGAATTATTCAAAATGAAATTTTCTATTGCCTGTAGTTCTAAAATTTTAATATTAAAAACTAATTTCAAGCCACAACTCACACACATAAATTGTACTAAAGGCTATCTATATAAATTTAATTAATCTATGTAGACATTTTAAATATGTTTAAAACAAACAAAACACTGGCTATTTGTTCAGAAATACATTAGAATTTATATCTCTGAGAAATGTCAAACTAAATGCCAAAGAATAAAGACAATGATTGTAAACAGTGTTACAAACAGGGTTATATAGAAGTGGTTGATAGATCATACTCTGAAAAATACTATGAAGTATATTTTAAATGTAAATAATGTAAATTTTAAAAAGGAAAAAATAAAAACTTCCTGAGGAAAACCCTGTTTTAAGGTAAACTATCATTTAAAAGTAGCTATGATTAAAATGGCAAAGCAAAATCTCAAAAGCCTACAAACTCTCTAAATAATATACTCTATAACTGAGCAAATTACTAAACTTCCCTCAAATTCAGTTTACATTTATTATATAGCTTTGAAGGTGATAAATAAAAAATGGGTTATGTGAGAAATACTTAATATAAAAATAATAAGCCAATCCCAGCACTGAAAGTGATAAATTTTCCCAGTTTTTAACAAGCAGAATTATGGCAACAATGGCCATCATCCACAGGTTTCAAATCTATCTATTTACACTCAATATTTCTTAAGATGAACTACAGAAGATGATAGACCTTTACTGTTCACCAACCATCCATGTGCTCTCCACATGTCCATTAGCAATTGGGCAAGGCCCTGTAACTTGTTCTGGTTGACAGGCTAAGAGTGAAAATAAACTGTGTGTCATTTCATGGCTAAAATACTTAAGAGCCAATGGAAGACCCTCCAGCTCTTTTTTTTCCTGTGATGGTCACTGTGGAGGCCTAAAGTTCCAGGTATATAGTTTATACATTGTCAGAAACTCCATCAGTCTGGCTTCTTGACCTATGAAGTAGGACAGATCTCCTCCCTGACAAACTGTCTGATAGGTAATATGAATGAAAATAAATCTTGTTTGTGGTAAGAATATGTAGTGTTAACCCACCCTATTCTAATAAGGGTTTATTAATCATAGATCATAATTAATTAAAATCCATTTATTTACTCAGTGGGCTTGGTTTCAAATAGAAGAACACCATGATAAACCAGTTGCTTTACTGTCTTAATTATTTCCCATAATCAACGGAGAAAAGCACAAACATGTAATAAATACAACCTTATTCAACTTTTAATATTTAATCACACTAAAAAACTTATTAAGTAGACAGTTTTATAAAAATACATTTTTACATAACTAAAAAACTCCCATAATACAAACCTACATTTCTTTTATACCTTTTTTTTGTTTTATCCCTTTCTCTCTACACATACACTTGGTTTGTATGCTGAACTACTTTAGCTGCATTACAACACTTCACCATAAGAAAAGGGGCATTCCCCTACACAATAAATTGTCACAGATTTAAAATTGATACAGTTATCTAACATACAATCCATACTCAATTTCCCCCAATTATCTCAATAACATCTTCTACAGGGGTAATTTAGGATCATGCAATTAATTAAAGATCACATTGTATTTGGTTATCACTTCTCTTTTAGTCTCTTTTAACCTAAGACAGTTCCCTAACCTGTTTTTAATCTTTTAAGACAATGATATCTTTGAAGAGTTAACTCCAATTGTTTTGCAGCCTTCTGCACTTTGAATTGCTTTTTTCCCTCATGATTAGATTCTGGTTAAAAGATTTTTTTTTTTTTTTTCAGGTCTTGGCTGGGTAGCACTCCTCTCTCTCTCTCTCTCTCTCTCTCAAATAAAAAAAATAAAAACTTAAAAAAAATAAGAGATTGTTTTCATCATGAAAAACTTATAGAAAGTAAACCGTAACAAATCTTGGCTAGTGAGGATATCACAAAAATCACTGAAAAAGGAATGGGTTTTTAAAAATCTACATTACAAAACCTTCCAGGGCAAATACTAACCACTCTTAATTTGGACCTGCATGCCAACGTCTCTCAGTCTTGACCTCTCCCTTAGCCTCTCTCCTGAGGCTTATATAACAAACCAATTGCTGGACATCTTCAACAGGCTGTCCTACAAACAATTCAAATGTAACAGGCTCAAAATGTATCCCACCACAAAACTTAATGCTACTTTCCTTCCTCCCATATTCCTTCTCTAACTTAAGTATCAGCACTTTATCCAATCTCTACAGCCCAGTCAAGACATTTACCTCTGCCTTACCCCACATCAAATAAGAACCAAAAAGACATCAATTTAATCTGTATTTCTTAAATCCATCCTCTTCTACCGTACCATACTGCCTTTGTTATAGAGCTTTAAGATTTTTTTCTTTCCTATAACAGATTAAATAGCCTAATTGGGCCCCATCTTCCAGTCTTAGTATCTTTAGATGGAGCTTCCTAATTGTATCACACTAATGTATTTAAAATATAAATTTGATTGAATGACTCACCTCTTAAAATCCTTCCATGGTTCCCTTTCAAGAACAGAATACAATTCAAACCCAGAATCACTTATAGAATTCAATCATATGAGGAATATGGCATTCTTTTAGTAACAACGGCTCATTAAAACTGACTCTCAAAGCAAGAATCAGTTAAGTGAGATACATCTTAGAATCTGATGAGTGTTGTTTTGTAACTATCTCTCAAAGAGCTCTGCCATCTCTGCTACTTTCTCTAAATGGGAAAGTAGATACCTGCTCTCAAGAAGATACCTGACCAATTTTCAGCAAGCTTCACCATGATTCCAGTCTTCACCCAATGCTAATCTCAGACATCATTCAAAGTAACAAAATCTTTTTTTTTTCTTAGCTGACAATTTCTTACAGGGAACATGAATGGCACCAAAAGAGTAAAATAAACCAAGAACTTACATATGTTTAAAGCGCAGACATACTTTTTCATTATAGAAATTCTAATCCTAAAATACAACTCATCATGCAAACTCTTCCCATAAATATATCAATTTTAAATCCTGACTATAATAATGCCCTCTCCTCCTGGAAAAGTTTATTTCTTTATAGAGGTACAAATAGCAAAAGCAACATTTTTATTGGGGTATCCTGTTCAGAGCTGGAACTACGTAACACAAAACTGCTATTGCAAGCACATTTAAGAATATAGTACTATATCTGACTGTCACATGCTTAGAAGACATTGTTTGGCATGGAAATGGAATGGGCTGAAGCTGAAAGAATGAGACCAGTTTCATAGGCTGCTGCAAAGGACCATAAAGTAATGAGGATATGAGCTATGGAAAAAATAGTAAGAACAACAAAGGAAAATATATGGGATATATGCTTTCCAGGCTGACCCAACAACTGAAGTGATGACATGGGAGGAGAGAAATAGTCAAAACATGACAAATTTTGAGCCTAGAGTGCCCATGAAGACAGTGCTACCTACTGCCCCATTAATTGCTAGATCTTTTTCAAAGATTTTTTTGTGTAGAGATTCAAGAGAAAGCCTTTCCTACTAAGAGCAATTGGATTGTCTAAAAGAGGAAACAGAGGAAATGAAGGTAAATGATGGAAGAACAAACTGTGTTCTGGAATAACGAAGTATTATTGTGTCTTTCTCAACCTTCCAAAACCTTGGTCCTACCTTTTTAATGTATTTGTTTAAACAATATTAAAAACAACTTCCATGTCTCACACACACATGCATGCCCACACACATATTGTTGCAAAACTGGGATCACACTAATCATATCATTTTCATTTGCTTTTTTCCCTGTAATAACATATTGTTTATTCTTACTTCCTTTTTTTAAAGTAGGTGCACAGTATGTACCATAAACTATTTAATCACTACTTATAGTCAGTTAAGTAGATGGTATTTTTTTTGTTGTTGGTTGTTTTATTTAGGTTCTGTTTATCTGTAGTTTATTAGCAATAATACCGCAAATGCACATCCTAAAATGTGAGTTTTATGTCAAGATATCTATAGGATAGATTAACTCCTGAAGTGAGGTTAATGAGAAATAGTCATGCACATTTTAAATTCTGATTGACGTAGTAGTGCAAATTACCCTCTAGAAAGATTGTAGCAAGTACTCTTTTGCATGACTCTAAGCTATCAACTGTTGGAATGAAAAAAAAAAAAAAAAGACCCAAATCCCTCATATTTGTTTTAATGCACTAAATCCTAACCCTTATCATTCATGTCCAATGTGAAATTTCAATCTAAACACTATAATATGAAATAAGCACCAAAAGAATAATATAATATTTTTTATTTTAAAAAATATTTTATTTATTCATTTTTAGAGAGAGGTAAAGGGAGGGAGAAAGAGGGGGAGAGAAACATTGGTTGCCTGAACCCCCATAGGGGACCAGGCCCATATCCAAGACAAGTGCCCTGACTGGGATGACATCCAACCAACTGAGCCACACCAGTCGGGGCAGAATAAAACATATTTCTATTTTTAAAAGACCCAACTGACATTCTTCTAGAAACTAGACCAATGTATTCTTAATGAAAGGTGGTACTCATCAACAAATGCAGAAAACTGTGAGGACATTTTTGGTATTCATAATACCTAAGGTTTGCAACTAGCAAAGTGAGACACCAAACCGCTGCGCAGTCCAGCACCATGAATGTCTTGGCCAAAATGCCACCAGCACTCACCCACCTCTGGCTGGCAGCACCATGAATGTCTTGGCCAAAATGCCACCAGCACTCACCCACCTCTGGCTGGGAAATAATAGATAATTGGGGTATGCTGCTCAATTTCAGTTTTAAGAAGTCTGTAAAGACAGTCAACAAGTTTTAAGTAAGGAAACATAACTGCAGGGTGGGATCTGAATAAAATAACAACTCTGTGAAGTATTTGCAACAGTATACGTTTCTTTTCCTTTACTTCCTTTCCTTAGGTAAGGCTTCAAGTTTCTAAAGAACCTGTATCTGATTAACTACTTCTGAAATTCTCTGCTTCAAGTTTTCACTATTGTGGCTCACTGGTGGTACAGACTGTTTCTCTTTTTGCTCTCCAAGACTTAATGCACATGTTTGGCAGAGGTTGTGCTATTCTGGATGCACCCCTGGATACTGAAAAGAAACTGAAACCAGAATTTACAGATTATTTTCTAAAAGATGTCCAAAGTTATTTAGTCACTTCTGAAGTAATACCTTTAACACCTTTCTATTTCTTAAATCCTAATTTCCTTGTGGTTCTAGTGCTATGTTCCCAATTTAGTAGGTACAATAACTGTACCACATACAAGGTCAGCTCAATTAAATTTTGAATAAAAAAGGATGGCTTTATTACCAGAAAATTTGAAAGCAAATCTCAATGAAGACTGGTTTCTGACTTAGAAAACTTCTATAGAAAATACCCTGAAGAGGACCAAGATACAAAAATAAAACCTAAACATCCATAACACATAAAATGTGGTTCTCTTACCCCATAGCCAGAGGACTATCTTATGTTAATTCAAACATACTTGATTTTTTTTTTCAGTTGAAAAGACAATCTGCAAGGCTAAAGAATTTTAAAGCAAAATCTAAAGTATTCTGTAATCTCATCTCTTTATACTCAAGTAAGGACTTTTAAAAATTTTCTTTCAGCATGCAAACATGTAACATAGTGGCTGTTGAAGTGTGTATAACATTTTGGTATTCTATTGCAATTATATTAAATACAATCTTTCTTTGTGTTGCTCAGATTGCCTTTCAAAAGGTTGCATGACGGTTTTGCTGTGCTTTGTTAGCGCTGGATATTAGCTGGAAAACACTTCTTTTGAGGAAAGGGAGGTACCTACTAGGCTACATGTAAAATGCCTTATCAAAGTTTAGATTTCTAAAAACATTTTTTCAACTGTTCATTTACAATTTGTACTTTCATTTGTGTAAACAATTCTTTTTTCATCTTTCCACTGAAATCTTGATGATTTTCATATGAATTTGCAAGTATTTACTTAGTTATTACTTTTGAGGCTTGGTCTTCAGAGAGAACTGTTGAGAACTCTAAGGTTTTTCTTTTTAATGTTAAAGTAATATATGAACAATATTTAGATGATAGATAAAAGGGGAAATTACCTATAGTCCTGTCACCCTAATGTAACTACAGTATGTTTGGGCATATTTTCTTATGGTCTTTTCTAAGTGAATGCATTTTAGTTTTAGTCATATTGCTCCTACAATATTTCACAATATTTTATTTTCTTTACTAAGGTGGGAGAATGCACATGATAAAACACTTCTGAAGGCTTTAACTTTCAAAAAATGTTTAGACAAAGCTATAAATACTATTTTAATTTCAGGTAGCTACCTAATTTTATTTTACTTATCACTTATAAATGAATTTTTCACACTAAACATGTATTACACTTTGTAGGGATATTGTGAGGGTAAAAAAGTTTATGGGATTCACCTAACAAAATATCTTGCACCTATGAGACCAAAAATAGAATAAAATTCTTTTTGAATAAAGATCAAAACAATTAAATTCTATCTAGCAATTTAGTATTCTAGAACCCTGCTACTTTAAACATGGAACACAGACCAGGAGTATCATACCACCTGGGAGTTTGTTAGAAATGAAGACTCTCAGACCCTACTTCCAGATCTACTGGATCACATTCTGCATTTTAAAAGATGTTCAGTGATCATCTCTCAGCAGTGCTTCTTAAATTTGGTTATATACCTTAACCACCTGGAAAACTTTAAACAAGTACTTAACCTTGGGTGCCATCATGAAAGGTGTGACTTTCTGTAAGGACTTAAAAGGCTGGAAATTAAAATTTTTAAAGTTACCCTTTAGATGATTTTCACATGTAGCAAACTGGATATTGCCACCTTAGAATCCACAGACAGGTGGAATTCACATCCTACCAGTAACCACCATGCAAAGAAATACACCATAGCATTTTTAGTACTACTTTGAGACTCATTCCTATTTCTTCTTGATCATTTTTTCCATATCAAGATAGTGCTTATAAAGCTACCATTCCTTCAAAGAACACGAGGGTTAAGGTTCTAGAATATATTCGAAATCTAGTATACTGCAATGTGCCCTGTTCTCCAATACTCAGATTTAGAAATCACTAAGTACTAATTGTATTTTCCACTGAAGATTTAGTGAGAAAGACAACTACATTTTGACAAAATAAAAACTCGGGTTGCAACAAAGTCAATTAATTATTTTTAATTAGATAATTTAAAATACTTGATCAATGTACATGGTTACCTTCAAGGAAAATTATTATGAAAAAAGTCCACACACATTGTGATCAAATTTTTATCCCACTTCTTTCAGTGAATCAACAATTTTTTTCTTTCTTTTTTTAATATTTTATTGATTATGCTATTACAGTTGTCCCGTTTCTCCCCCATCATTCCCCCCACCCTGCACACCCTCTCCCACCTACATTCCCCCCTTTAGTTCATGTCCTTGTGTCATAAGTTCTTTAGCTTCTACATTTCCCATACTATTCTTCCCCTGCCCCTGTCTATTTTCTACCCACTATCTATGCTACTCATTCTCTGTACCTTCCCCCCTCCCTCCTACGCCCCTGTTGCTAACCCTCCATATGATCTCCATTTCTGTGGTTCTGTTCCTGTTCTAGCTGTTTGCTTAGTTTGCTTTTGTTTTAGGTGTGGTTCGTAATAGCTGTGAGTTTGCTGTCTTTTAAGCCACTGGTAAGTAAACCAAAATCTATTTTTAAAGAGGAGATGAGAAAACACTAGGTCTGAGACTACATTTAAAAAAAAAAAAGATTAACTAGGAGGGCTATTGGCTTCAGCTTCTAAGATAATTTTAAGACCACTGATGAAACTACATATGCCTTATTGTGTATGCAGAGCATCCTTCTGTGCTGTGAGGCAGGGTATGAGACTTGGAAGACTTACGCCCTAAATCACTTTACCAGTATAAGCAGATTTCTTGTTGGAACATAACCTGGAGCTTCATGGAGCAGAATCAGGAAGAACCTTGTTTCCCTAATATCTCACTTTGCAAAAAAAGTTATTTCCTGAATAACTTTTCAAGTTGTTAGTGGAGATGGAATCAGAGTGGATAGCACACTAAAAACTTTGCAGCCAGCAAGACTCTGATTATTTTCATTGATTCATTCAATGAACACAGGCAGAAATAATTTTTAAAAAGCTACTGCATTAATAGTTTGATAGAAAAAAGTCATTCTTAATGAAAAAAACTAATAAATGCAACACAATGATTTTAACAAGATGTATATTAAATCTCTGATATTTAACAAGAATAATGAAGAATTATGTAAATATCTCCCAAGATTATGCTTAATATAAAATACATCCTGGTTAAAGTTAGTCTTAAAACAGAGTCACAAAATTAGTATCAGTATCACTTTCATTTTTTAAAATTATTTTGGGAGGTCTAAAGATGCAATTCCTTTACATATTTTATCTATATTTGTTAGATATTATATAAAATATATTACATATAGTATAATATTGATTATATATTTAACTTGCAGAGATAGATTGTTAGGATTTATTTTAGGGTTGCTCTGTTTCAATGACTTATCTATTATAAAATATTGTATAGTGATGTGGCTATTGTAGCTTGATTATGTTTTAACATACGGTAAGGCATGTCTGTTCTCCCCTTCCCATTAACTGTTTTCAGAATTTTACTATTTATTTTTTGAAAAATTACAGAAACACTATTTCAAGTTTCCCGAACATTTCACTGAATTTTGATTGGAAATATATTAGATCAATAAATAATTTAGGAATAGGCATCTTCAAAAATTTCTCTATTTGCCTTTCTCAAAGTTTTGAAGTTTTCTTTATATGCCACATACATTCCTCATTAAGAATGATTAAGAAAAAAAGCATTAAAAAATTGCTCTTCACACATAAGAAAACAAAATCAAAGAAGGTATTCCGTAGTCAAGTCCAACCCTGACCTTAATAAGCAAACTGCAGGTTTTTCCGTTCAATCACCCATTATTATTAAGCCCTAAATCTTCAAACAAGAATCTTCCATTAGTGGATCTCCCTTAAACAGGAAAAGACTTTTATATCAGAACCAACACAGAAATAAAAAGTATATAGCAAGAGGTGAATTTATTTCATGAAGAACACTTTGGAGCAATATTTTCCTTAATATATTATTCAATTCACTTATTAACCTTTTGACAAACTACGTATTTCTGTTCTTGGCTGACAATTTACCCTTATGAATTAACAGTAATTAAACAAAAAACAAAAAACCCTGCTCTCTGCTTCCACTTTTGTTAAATTTTAAATTTTGCAATGCTCAACTCCTCATACTAATCCCAGAGGGCACTGTAGTAGACAGCCTCTAAGATGGCCCCCAGTGATGCCATCCTCCTGGTACTTGGGTCCTTGTATAACCCCTTCCTCCTGAGTGTAAGATGGAGCTAGTGATTTGCTTCAAACAAACAGAATACCACAAAAGTGATCGCATGTCACTTCTAACGTTAAGTCATTTCTGAGGTTAAGGGACGGTATGTCACTTCTGAGGTTATTGCTTCTGTCACGAGTACCCTCTCACTCGAAGGAAAGTCAGCTGCCATGTTTTCAGCTGTGCTAATAGCAAGGTCCATATGAATGACTACAGCCAACGACCAGTGAAAGCCTGTAGCCCACCAACAGCCAAGTAAGTCTAGAAACAGATCCTTTGCTAGTTGAGCCTTGTGATGAATGCAGACCCCACTGACACCTTGACTGTAATTAGCAGGCACCCAGCCATTCTGTACACAGATTTCTGGTCCACAAGAATTGTGCAATAAAAATGTTTACTGTTCTAAGATGTAAATTTTGCAGTAATTTGTTACACAGCAATAACTACTAGTTTTTGAAACAATTTCTGAGAATAATTTAATTTACAGTACAGTAAATTATGCTCCTAGACCCCCTAGTAGATGCCTGAAATTGCAGATAGTATCAAACCCTACATATACACTACATTTTTTCCTACACATGCATACCTATGATTAAGTTAAATTTATAAATCAGACACAGTAAGAAATTAACAATAACTAATAATGAAATGGAACAATTAAACAATATACTATAATAAAAGGTATATGAATGTATATCTTACTGGACTACACTCACTCTTCTTGTGATGATGTAAGATGACGAAATACCTACGTGATGAGATAAAGTGAGGTGAATGATGTAGGTTACTGTAACACAGCATTGGGTTACTATTGACCTTCTCACAGAAGGTCAAAACTAGCATGAATTTCTTTTCCTTCTTCACAATTTCATGGATAGAAGATTCATTTTTACCGTAGATCTTAGCAATCTTGGCATACATTTTTTTTCTTTCCTTATTAAGAACTTTCACCTTTTCACTTAAACAAAGCAAGCATTTTTATGGCTTCTCTTTGGCATATCTAAAATGCCAGCATCTCTACTTTTGAGCTTTTTAAGGTCATTTTTATGTAAAGTATGGGAGAATAGTATGCACCTCATGGAAAAGCTGGACAAGGGTAGATTCATGCCATGGGCTGGACAGTGAATGATTTCATCATACTACTCAGAACAGTTTGCAATTTAAAACTTTTAAGTTGTTTATTTCTAGAATTTTCTAAATAATATTTTAGGATGGCAGTTGGTCTTGGGTAACTGAAACCACAGAAAGCAAAACTGTAGATAAGGGGGGGACTCCTGTTTATTAATAGTTTAATAAAGTTCTTTTTGCACACATATACTACTATCCTATTTATAAGCACTCCTATATTATTTCTATTGAACCTCATAAGCAATCCCAAATGATATAAAAGCAGATATAATTGCAACTTATACCTGTATTAAGGATCCTAAAATTTAAACTAATATGCTCTTTTCTATACTCAAATTCTTAACTTACTAATTCCTGAACATGTGGCTTATCTATAATACATCCTCTTTTCTAAAAAAAAAAAAAAAAAAAAATTCCCCGAAGGATAAAAATGTCAGAGAACTTAAACAACAACAACAACAACAAACACCCTAGTAGCAATCTCGAGATGCTTTAGTAACTCAATTATTAGTACTAGCCAAAGAAAGCAGCCTAATGATTTGTTATAATTTAAGGAGTAGCTTAAATCACAAAGCAAATGTCAGTAATTAAGAAATGGCAACACTGAACTAAGTGCCTCAACACTCACCTAAAAGCCTATTTTTAGCTTGTTTGTATGAATTTATTCAGCTCAAACATTTAGTGAGCATCTAAATTGCCAGAAACTGTACCTAATGTTGAGTTTAATTGAGACAAGTAAGACGCCCACTGCGTTACCCACTGCCTCCTCTCCTGACCTATCAAAGATTCCCAAGCTAAGGTAATACCTATTACCTAATCGTAATAGGTATTATAACAAAGATTAAAGGGAAAAGTGGGAGGAGAGAAGGGAACAACAAATCCTGCCTAAATAAGATAAAAATGTATCACATAAAATATGGGATTACGTTGGAACTTGAAAACTAAATAGTAACTTGCCAGGTACCCTGACGGAGATGGGGAAAATAGTAATCCCCCCAAAAAGGAGTAAGTTATGCACTGTGTATGAGGTTTGTATGGATTCCCACTACAAGGTTCATGGTTAAGACTAATGAATCAGTCTCTGACAACCACATTTATTCACTGAAGAAAACTAAGCATATACCATATGCCTGGCACTTGTGTAATGCTCAAATCCTATATTAGAAAATAGAAATAAAGCAATAAATCTGAGTATGATATTAAGTTCCTGACCTCAAGGAGCTCAGAATCTAACTGAATTTAGAGGGAGCATGAGTTCGTTTTAATTTTTCCAACCTTGCATTGCTTACAGTATTTCTCTCTTTTATCTCTTGGGTGAATCACATTCATTTGAAGCATTTGTAAGGTGGGAATAACATGTATACATCAAAGGGCTGCACTGAGGATTAAGTAACACAAGATTTGAAATAGCTCAATAAATACATGGTGGGCAAAAATAGGGTTATAGCTGTCAGTATGCAAAACAGTTTGTTCTTGTATTACTATTCATTAATTATTGTATTATTTTCCATATGAAAAACTGCAAATGTACTTTTGCCTCACCCTGTATTATCCAGTATTGCTATTACTATCATCATCATTAAGATTAAGTCAATTAAAGGTATTAGTAAACAATTTTTGTTTTCTAAACCATAGAAAAGGAACAGAAAGAACTCCTGCTTAGCTCCTTCTAGATACTATAAACAAAGTATAAGAAATGATGTTATTTGTCAACTAAGGCATTAAGAAGAACTAGTCTGTTGTAATACCCCCCAAAAAAGGTACTGAAAAACTACACCTGTTGTATCAGCAAAGTCTCTGATGATACAATCTAGAATTGATCTTATTTTGAGTACTACCAGGATTTTAACTGTGTGTACATATACTTAAGAATACTAAATAATTCGGGTAGAAAGCCTTAATTCACTTTGGCCCTAAAATATAAAAAATAATTAAAATACACTGGAAGGAGTTTCTCAAGGGCATGAAGAAAGAGACTTGCAGTTATTGATGAAATAAGGAAAGAAAAAAAGAGGCATCCTGAAATGAAAAACTAAGCAACCAAAGAAAGGGTAACTCAAGCTTAAAAATGAAAAAAAGTTCACAGAATCAAGAGTCAAACATGTCTCTGATCCAGGTTTTAGAAAACAATCATTTGGAGGTAGTTCATTATCACTTGTTTTAAACCTGTAATTTTTTTTAAGGGCACAACACTATCAAAGTGCTGGATGATTTCTTTCAGCTAAATTTCTTTCTACAGAATCCTATTGTTCAAAACTCAATACAAATGTTTTCACTGAAAGAGATATTCCCCAAGAAAGGTATAACACAGAACAAGCAAATGATATATATATATATATATATATATATATATATATATATATATAAAACTTCCGTAGAGGATCAACTGAAAAGAAATATAATACTTACTTATTTTTTAAGTACCTATAAAGGCAATTACATCACACTTGTTATTTTTCTATGCTGGTAAAATCTAAGGTAAAACAGAAGTGTTCAACACACATGTTCAGACTTATTTTACTCCTGTCAACTTTTTACCAACTCTCTCTTTAAGCTATAACTTCTTGTCCTAAAATTAATCAAGGAGTTCTCCCCACGACTCTGTTTTATTGTGTCTATTAGCTTCTGGACTCAAAGCTCCAGAGTTTTAAGAGCCAACTTTCCAAAGAGAGGACACCAAGGAAATGTTTGAAACCATGACAACTGGGTAACGCAGCAACATTAAAAGAATGGGCAAATACTTTATTTGATTTTCAAAAGCAAAGACTTGAGATTTTTCTGAAGTAAAATAAAATTTCAATTTTAAAATTCTCCTTTAAATTTTATCTCATACGTATTTATAGTTTAAGGATCCAAGAAGTACTATATATAATAATATCAATCTGTGTGTAAGCTCTTTAAGGGGAATGGAGCAGCAGTACTAATAAAGCAATTAAGAGTTCAGCCCTGACTGGTGTGGCTCAGTTGTTTGGTAGCTGTCCAGCAAAGCAAAAGATCAAGGGTTCAATTTCCTGGTCAGGGCATGTAAATGGGTTGCAGCCCACCTGATGGGGCTGGGGTGCTACAACGAGCAACCAATCAGTGTTTCTCTCCCTCTCTTCCCCTCTCACTAAACATAAATAAAATCTCTAAAAAAAAAAAAATAAAGAGGACTTCCAGCCAAGATGGAGGTGTAGGTGCCTCCTCACACAATCAAAATTAAGGACAACAAAGATTTAGAAACAAGAAAACAATCAGAACTGATAGAAAATTGAACTGTATGAAGTCCAACAACCATTCGTCCAGACCGCTAAGAGGGGTGGAGTCACGACAGGAAAAAATGGAGGTTGGAGGACCTGGGCCTGCAGGCGGCAGCAGCTGGCAGATCCCAGGCATGCAGACCCCCAGGCACACAAGTGGCGGCTAGCAGACCCCTGGGCACAGGGTGGCAATGGCGCAGACCCAGTGAGGCTGTGCAAGGCGGCTGGTTGACCAGGCTGTCCCACATTCGCACACGCAGATAATCCAGGCGAAAGGGAAGCGGCAGAAGGGACTGGATCCGAGAGAGCACAGAGCAAGTGCCATTGTTCCCTCTCAGACCCCGCCCCCACATACAGCGTCACAACCCAGCAACTGGGCTGCCCTGCCCTGGGGAACACCTAAGGCTCCGCCCCTCACTACATAACAGCCCCAACAAGACCAAAAATAAAAACCGAAAAAGGCTCAAATGGGAGAACAAATCAAAACCCCAGAGCCAATTCATCTAAGTGACCAAGAGATAGCCAACCTATCAGATGCACAGTTCAAAGCCCTGGTTATCAGGATGCTCACAGAATTGGTTGATTTTGCTCACAAATTAGATGAACAAATGAAGGCTACGCTAAGTGAAATGAAGGAAAACGCACAGGGAACCAATAGAGATGGCAGGAAAACTGGGACTCAAATCAATGGAGTGGACCAGAAGGAAGAAAGAAACAACCAAACAGAAAAGAAGAAAGAAATGAGAATTCAAAAAAATGAGGAGAGGCTTAGGAACCTCCAAGGACATCTTCAAACGTCCCAACATCCAAATTATAGGGGTGCCAGAAGGGGAAGAAGAAGAGCAACAAGTGGAAAACTTACTTGAACAAATAATTAAGGAGAACTTCCCCCATCTGGCAAAGGAAATAGACTTCCAGGAAGTCCAGGAAGCTCAGAGAGTCCCAAAGAAGTTGGACCTGAGCAGGAACACGCCAAGGCACATCGTAATTACATTAGCCAAGATTCAAAAATGAAGGACAGAATTCTAGAAGCAGCAAGGGATAAGGGGACAGTCACCTACAAAGGAGTTCCCATCAGACTGTCAGCTGATTTCTCAAAAGAGACCTTGCAGGCAAGAAGTGGCTGCAAAGAAATATTCCAAGTCATGAAAGGCAAGGACCTACATCCAAGATTACTTTATGCATCAAAGCTGTCATTTAGAATGGAAGGGAAGATAAAGTGCTTCTCAGGTAAGGTCAAGTTCAAGGAGTTCATCATCACCAAGCCCTTATTATAGGAAATGTTAAAGGGACTTAGCTAAGAAAAAGATCAAAAATAGGACAGTAAAAAGACAGCAAACTCACAGATATTAACAACCACACCTAAAACAAAAGCAAACAGCTAGAACAGAACCACAGAAATGGAGATCATATGGAGGGTTAGCAACAGGGGAGTAGGAGGAGGAGAGGGGGGGAAAAGGTACACAGAATACGTAGTATAGACGGTAGGCAGAAAATAGGGGGAGGGCAGAATAGTGTGGGAAATGTAGAAGCTAAAGAACTTATGACACATGGACATGAATTAAAGGGGGGAATGTGGATGGGAGGGGGTGTTCAGGGTGGAATGGAATGATGGGGGAGAAATGGGACAATTGTAATAGCATAATCAATAAAATATATTTAAATAAAATTAAAAAATAGTTACAGATTAGTTTTTTAGAATCAAAAACACATGGGTTCAGATTCTCCTTCCTCCATTTTTAAGCTATGCAACCTTGACATCCTAAATTTCAATTTCCTCTCCTGTGAAATGCAGATATCTATGCCACGATTTTTTTGTTTTGAGTGTTAAACAGAAAACATACGGGGTGGAGCAAAAGTAGATTTACAGTTGTGAGGACGTAAAACAGTATATCCTTGCATTATTATTCATTAGTTATTGTATTATTTTCCATATGAACAACTGTAAAGCTACTTTTGCCCCACGTTATACAGAAAGCTTCTGATAAATGTTTTTCTTTAAAGGGAGGCAGGACCCTGGCCAGGTGCTCAGTTGAGTGGGGCACCATCAGTGCACCAGAAGGTTGTGGGCTCCATTCCCCATCAGAGCACATACTGGAGGCAGCCAATCAATGTTTCTTTCTCTCTCTCTCTCGCAAATCAATAAACATGTCCTCCAGTGAGGATTAAAAAAATTAAAAGGGGAGCAAGGAGAACTACCCTACCTATTTTTATGTATTATAATACATGAAGGTCAGTGGTGAAAACAACATTAATGAGAATGAAAGCTAAAACTTATTAAATAAGCATATTTTTAGGATAGTTTTGCACTTATTTAATCTTTGATTATCAAGAGAACATATCAAAAGCCAATTATAGTATACTTCTTTATTTTCCTAATTGCTAGAGGGACTGGTTCAATTTTAGGTTCAATTCTGACTTAGATTAAAAAATAGAAGTTAAAACTTGAGAAATAATAATCCATTATCACTGTTTCCTCTTTTGGTCCTAATCAGCAGATATATCTATTTAAATCATGTATTACTAAGATTCAAGCTATTAATTTTGACTCCTTGCCTCTTGTTCCTCTGTTCCTAATTCCCTCTTACCTTACTTGATTAATCATTTTTTTACTCCTCCCTGGAGAATTCAAGCTTTCCAAGTGGACTACTGAAAATCAGTTACTGACTAGTGTAAGATAACTTTAGAAATTACTGACCAACAGAATTTATGTTGCATCCATATATATACATTGTTAGCATAAGCATTTACTTATTCCTGCAACAAACAAGTGAGATGGCCCTTACTGCAGGTAAATCACACTGCTTTACATATTAAACCACAATTCCTCAATGTTTAATCCAATGCTATGGCCAGATAGCACTAAATGAAAATTTTACATAATGTGGTCACAACTTTTCTTTTGAGCTATCTAATCTTACTTTTCAAAAGTACACAAGTTTTCTTAAGTTACAAAGGATTGGACAAATAGGAAAATTCTATCTTGTAACTACTGTTTACATGTAGTAAATATTTTGAAGTTTGGAGAAGGGCAGCCTGAATCTTACTGAAGAACAAGCATAACCTGTCCTTAGGAAAAAGGAGTATGAATCAGAACTAACAAAGCAAGTCTGCAGGATACAAAATCAATATATAAAAATCAATTGTGCCCTGACTGGTGTGGCTCAGTGGGTTGGGCATGATACCGCAATCCAAAAGGTTGCCAGTTTGATTCCTAGTCAGGGCACATACCAGGGCAACTGATTGATTGATCAATGTGTCTCTCACACATCAATGTTTCTCTCTCTCTTTCTCCCTCCCTTCTCCTCTCTAAAAATAAATTAATAAAAAATTTAATATTTTTATTTATTTTTGAGGGTTTTTAATCCAACAGACAGAGAGGCATCTATCTGTTGCCTCTCACACACCCCCAAATGGGGACCTGGCCCACAATCCTGGCATGTGCCCTAACTGGTAATCAAACCAGTGACCTCTCAAGTTTGCAGGCCAGCACTCAATCCACTGATCCAAACCAGTCAAGGGCAAAAAATTTAAAACAATCAACTATTCTCATATACAGAAGCAATGAACAATCTGAAAATTAAATTAAGAAAACAATACCATTTTCAATAGCATCAAAAAAAATAAAATGCTTATGAACAAATTTAACAAAAGAAGTGCAAAATTTGTATACTACAAAATATTCTCACTCAAAGAAATTAAGGCCTAAAAATGAAATGTCATCCCATGCTCATGGATGGGAAGACTTAAGATAGCAATACTCCCCAAATTAATCTACAGATTCAACATAATCCCTATCAAAATTATAGCTGCCTATTTTGCATAAATGGGCAAGTTGATCCTCAAGTTCACATGAAAATTCAAGAGATCCAGAACACCAAAACAATCTTGAAAAAGAACAAGGGAAGTGGAGGACTCGCACTTCCCATTTTCAAACCTTACTACAAAGCTACAGTAATCAAGACAATGTGGTACTGGCATAAGGTCAGACACATAGATAGGTGGAATAAAATTGAGAGCCCTGAAATAAACTCTTATATTTACATTTAACTGATTTTTAACAAGGGTGTCAAGACCATTCAATGAGACAAGAATAGTCTTTTCAACAAATGGTGATGTCACAACTGGACAGTCACATGTAGAAGAATGAAGTTGAATCCCTACCACAAATTGTATGTAAAAATTTAACCTGAAATGTAAGAGCAAAAACTAGACACAGGTATACATCTTCATGACCTTAGATTAGGCAATGGTATCTTAAACATGACATCAAAAGCACAAGCAACCCAAGGGGGAAAAAAAATAAGACATTATCAAAACGAAAAGTTTTGTGCCTCAAAGGACACTATCAAGAAAATGAAAAACTCACAGAAAGGAGAAAATATTTGTGAAATGTATCTGGTAAGGGACTTGTATTTAGAATATATTAAAAACTTACAATTAAAGAACTGTAAGATTAGAATAAACATTTTTCCAAAGAAGATATATAAATGACCAATGGGCACATGAAAAGATGCTCAATATCATTAGTCACTAGAGAAATGCAAATAAATCAAAGCCACGATGAGATACTGGACGCCCACTAGGATGGCTATACTCTTCTGACAATAATATGTACTGGGGCAAGGATGGGAAGAAACCGTAAATCTCTAATGTTGTTAATGGAAATGTAAAAATCATATAGCCTCTTTGGAAAACAGTTTGGCAGGTCCTCAAAGAGTTAAACAGAAGCAAATGACCTAAAAATTTCACTCCTGTGTATCTACACAGAGGAACTGAAAACATATGTCCACACTAAAACTTGTGCACAAATACTTATAGCAGCATTACCCATAACAGCCAAAAGGTGAAAACAACCCAAATGTCCATCAACTGGCAAAAGTTAGGTACAATGTGGTACAGCAATATAATGGGATATTATTTGATCATAAAAATCAGTGAAGTACTGATACATGCTATGACATGGATGACCAAGTAAAAGAAGCCAGACACAAAAAGGCCACACTATATAATTCTGCTTACATGAATTTCTCAAAAAATTCACAGCAACAGAAGGTAGATTAGTGACCGCCAAGGGCTGGGGGGAGGGAAGAATGGGGAATGCCGCCTAATGAGCCTGGGGTGTTCCTTTTTTGGGGGATGAAAATGTTCTGAAATTACATAGTGATGATGGTTGTATAACTTGCAACTATACTAAAAAACCATTACATTTTACCATTTCCACTTTAAAAAAGTAAATTTTACGGTTCGTGAAAATGTGAGCTATTTTTCAAACTAGTTCAGATGAGCCACATAAGTTATTCGCAAACACTTGCTAAGAGCCTGCTGTAGGCAAAATACTTTACCAGGGACCACAGGCAGACCTTGTCCCTCAAAGAGTTTATAATCTAACTGGAGAGACAACTGGAATGATGTGAAAATGAAACAAAATAAAACACAGCTTGATATACAATAAGAAAGTGTGATAAGTCAACATATAACTTATATAACTAACTCCTACATACAGGTATGTATTAGAAGGGGAAGAGATCACATGAATTGAGGCACGAACAAAGAGGGGAAGAATTATAAGCTTAAAAAATAAAAAAGCTAGGTGACTGATATGCTAACTTTCTTTCCATCACCACCAAAAAACAAAATCAAAGAAGATAGGATTTGGACAGAAGGAGAAAAAAGGAGGCAAGGGTTTTGATTAAAAGATGTGAAGCAGAAAAATACAAAATGAGTTATTTTATAGTACATATATTTGTATATACTTATACACAATATATGTGCACTATCATATGTAACAGTACAGTACAGCTTTGGAGGAATAATTAATTTTAGATATTAGAAGTTAGTTAAATCAAGCTCCTTGTATAAACAGTCATTTGCGTACTTCATTGGATCTGGGGTATATAGTCAAGTTATCTTATGAAGAAGTATGTATAATTCAATACCAGATTAACTTGAACTAATTTGATTACTTTTTCTTTTGTATTTTTGTAATAATTCACTATAAATGTCACAAATCAGAAGATTTTAATTTAGAAATTAAAGGGTATCTTTATCATCAAATCACAATTAGAAAGGTAGCTGTCAACTAATAAAACTAACGAATATTTGCTGAGGACTTACTCTAAGTGTACAGCATACTTCCAAGCATTTTACATGTTACTTATAAGAAGTGTGTATTCAAAGTACACAAGGTAATTCAATTCAACTTTTTAAACATATACCATTCTTAGGAACAGATTGGTCATTTCCTGATTTTTTATTTTATTCTAAGTACTGCTGCAAATTGGTATTTGCTTATTTTTACTTCAGTTGTTTGTTTGTTTTTTTAACCACATCTTTATTGAATTCATTTATATTATTTGCTACTCTAACTTCTTTCCTCAAATCTACTAGGTCCTCTCCAGTATCCAGCAACTACCCTCCATGCTTCAGAACTCAATACATCTCTCCATTCTCTCTATTTTGAACTCTAGTACACTAGTAACTCCACTCAAAAGTGCTTCCTTGCTCCTTTAATTCTCCCAGATGATGTCTCTATGGAAAAAAAATATATAGAGGGATCTTTTAGGCAGCATGTAAAATTTAGAAAAGAAGTTGAAAAAAAGTCCGAACATTGAATGGCTAGACTTCATCACTGAGAACATAGTAGGCATTCAGTTAACTCTTGTGGAATGATTAAAAAGTCTAAGAAACTGGCCACAACAGAAACTTATAAACTAACCTTACATCTCCAGAAAAGGATTACAGTTTGAAACAATTCCATAGGTAATTACAATGTGCCAGCTCTCAAACAAAAAAACAAAACCAAAAGTACATTTGCTTAGATGTATTTAGATCCTAGGAAAGCACTAATTTTCATTTTGACATTGACACCTGATCAATTACTTTTGATAAATTAGTTTGATTCCTTTATAATCTTTGGCACAGCAGCTTTTGAAAAGCTATTGCCATTTTAAATTTAATTATTCTAAAACTAAACCATTACTACACTATCTAATATCAAACTATACTAAAAGGCCATAGTAATCATAACAGTGTGGTACTGGCATAAAAACAGATACAGAGATCAGTGGAACAGAATAGAGAGCCCAGAAATAAACCCACACCTATATGGTCAATTAATATATGACAAAGGAGGCAAAAATATACAATGGGGTAAAGACAGTCTATCCAGTAAATGGTATTGGGAAAATGGAATAGATGCATGCAAAAAAATAAAACCAGACCACCTTCTGATACCATATACAAGAATAAACTCAAAATATATTAAAGATTTAAATGTAAGACTCAAAACCATATCATAGAAGAAAGTATGGGTAGTGAAATCTCTGATATTTCTCTTAGCAATATTTTTTTGTGACTTACCTTCTCAGTCAAGGGAAACAAAAGAAAAAATAAGTGTGACTATTTCAAACAAAAAAGTTTTTGGACAGCAAAAGAGACCATCAACTAAACAAAAAGACAACTAACTGAATGGAAAAATATATTTGCCAATGATACATCTGATAAGGGGTCAATATCCAAAACTTAAAGAACTCATACAACTCAACACCCGAAAAACAATTCAATTAAAAAGGGGGCAAAGGACCAGAATAGACATTTCTCCAAAGACGACTTACAGATGTCCAACACACATATGAAAAGATGCTCAACACCACTAATCATCTGATAAATGTAAATGAAAACCATAATGAGATATCAACACACACTTGTCAGAATGGCTGTTATCAACAAATCAACAAACAAGTATTGATGGGGATATGGAAAAAAGGGAACCCTGTTGGTGGGAATGCAGACGGGTGCAGCCATTATGAAACACAGTAGGGAGGTTCCTCAAAAAATTAAAAATGAAACTGCCTTAGGACCCAGCAATTCCACTTCTGTGTATACATACAAAAAACCCCTACAATACTAATTTGAAAGAATACATGTACCCCTATGTTCACTGCAGCATTATTTATAATAGCCAAGATATGCAAGCAACCCGAGTACCCATCAATAAATGAATGGATAAAAAAGTAGTGAGATACACATACACACACACACACACACACACACACACACACACACTGGACTACTACTCAGCCATAAAAAAATGAAATCTTACTACTTGTGACAATATGCATAGACCTAGAGGGTATTATGCTAAGTGAAATAAGTCAGTCATAGAAAGATAAATACCATATGATTTCACTTATATGTGAGATCTAAAGAACAATATAAACAAACAAAATAGAAACAGACTCATAGATACCGAGAACAGACTGATGGTTGCCAGAAGAGAGAGGGTTTAGGGGATTGAGTGAAAAATGTGAAGGAATTGAGAAGTACAAATTGGCAGCTACAAAACAGTCACAGGAAAGTCAAGTGCAGTATAGAAAACATATATAGTCAATAATATTGTAATAATTATGTATGATGCCAGGTGGGAACTTGAACTACCCGAGGGATCACTTTGTAAAGTATATGACCCATCTTACCACTATGCTGTACATCTAAAACTAACACAAAATATTCAATGTAAACTGTAAATAAAAAATGAAATTTTAAAAATCTTTAAAGTTAAAAAAGACCTTTAATTATATTTGTAATTAATCCTTCATGAAAAAAGTAACACAGTTCTCACTAAAGACTGCATTATGTTTATGAATTTCATATAAAACTAAAAAGGCAGTCTTCGGATTAAGTTAGATAAACAGATACACTAGGAAGACTTTAGGAAGAGTAATGCACAATAGAAAATAGTCATGTAAGAACATTCATTTTGTTATTCTAAATTCATACCACTGTAGTCAATATCCTGGAAAACAAAGCCTTAAGCCGGGGATATTGATATTGTTATCTTCTGGTAATTTAAATCAAGTGAGATTAAAAAAAAAAAAAAACAACAACAACATATAGTATCTATCACACCATTTTTAACCCTGATTTAAGACTATCTGAAGAGAACTTCTAGGTCAGCCTTGAAAGTAATTTTCAAATAACCATTAGTTATTTATAACTGTTTGACTGAGCCACTAAATTTTCAATATCCAGTCTACCCAAAATGTGCTATGATACAGTTTTTGGTAGGATGTATTCTACTTTTTAGACAGCCAAATTAATTTTTACTTAGTTTGGCTTTAAAAGCTATGTGCTAATTCTAATTCATGTATCTATATACCAGAACTATAATAATAAATTGAATATTATCTTGGACTTTCTTAGTTGAGGTAATAAAAGAATCCTAGGATTTCGACACGGTTTAAAGTTAAACTTTGTATAGCCTTCTATTTTTATTTATTTATTTTTAAAGATTTTATTTATTTATTTTTAGAGAAGAAGGGAAGGGAGAGAGAAAGAGAGGGAGAGGAACATCAATGTATGGTTACCTCTCACATGGCCCCCACCGAGGACCTGGCCCACAACCAGGCATGTGCCCTGACTGGGAATCGAACTGGTGATTCTTTGGTTCACAGCCTGTGTTCAATCCGCTGAGCCACACCACCCAGGGCTATATAGCCTTTTAAAAAGTTAACATAGATTTACAAACATCTTCTCATGAAAATAATCCTCTAATAAATCACTTCATAATTACATGCTTTGCCAAAGAAAAGCCTAATGTCTTCTGAGCTCTGAAAACCTAAAGTATTTAAACCCTGTGTTCACCGTACACCTCAATGTCCCATAGTTTGCTTAAACTCAACATGCCTAAAACTGTAGCATAACTTCCCTCTCTTCTTCCACATCCCTGCTGTCCAATTCTTATAACCTTCTCCTCCTCTAATCTTAAAGAATGGAACTTCCATACTCCAAGTCCCAGAGGTATGAAACTTGAGAATCAAGGAGGCATCCTTGACTCTTTTCATTCTCCATTACCCAACCTACCTACATATAAACACCAAACCACATCCAGGCTAATTCCTTAATATGTTATGAGCTGCTCCTCCACATTCACATTGTCTTAATTGAGGACCTCATCAATTCCTAAATGGCCTCCTTAGTCTCCTGTCTTTCTGCCTATTATCTAATGTCTATTTTGCTGCCAAAAAACATTTTTCAAATGCAACATATACTTCATTACTAAACAATTCATTTCTTGGTTCCCCAATGCCTTTAAAATAAAATGCAGACTGCTTAAAAGCATATACATCCCTTCATAATTTGAACTCTGTCCCTCTCTGTGGTTTCAAATCTTTTGGTACACTCCTTTTCCAGCCCTACGCTCCAGTAATCTAAGTATCTGCAGTTACCAATACTGAACTATTGCCCCAAGTTCCTAAGTCTAACTAATGAACTAAAACACTTAGTTTACATACTACCTTTACTCTAAATTAGGTGTTCCCTGCCCCCAGTACTCCTACCTTACTCTGTTCATCTGGATAATGTAACACTATCTTTGTTAATATGTCTATAGTAGGCTGTAAGATCCTTGAAAGCATGATTGAAGCCTTTTATTTTGCCACTTCTAATGTATTACAGGTCCCAACATGTAGAAAACATTCAATGTCTGATGAATGACAGACTGAATATGAGATCACAGCCATGTCCATACCCAGCTAGATGTTTCATAATTCAAATATTAAGATTAAGTAATAGCATCTATGTAAAAATTGATGTTTCTTTTTAGTATGTTCCGATCTAGAAATCTACTTATCACTTTTTCTTCCCTGTAGACTGATGATCCCTTAACTACAACTGTATCACTAGGAACTACTCCCTTCTTTCATTTATCTAAAATTTTTCTCTTTTCCAAAAAGCATGTAGTTTTTCTTCACATTTTATAATTAAAAAAAAAAATAAGTCTTTAACTTTGAGGTTCTTAGAAAATTTTAAGTTTTAAATTATACAATTTAGCCTCATTGAACATTCCAGAAAACTGTAAGTAGTTTTCAAGAAAACTATGGGAATAGAGAGTTGCTGAACTATAAAATTTTATTAAAAACACTAAAATTTTTGCGGCTGTCTTCTAGTTAAAAACATCAGAATCAATAAAACCACAATAATTAGTGTAGGTGGCTCAACATGGCTCAAAACATTACAGACTCAAACAGTTCATGCTAAAACAGTCACCAACTTAATAAATTATAAGTCACTTTAAATTCTAGTTTTTAGGCCCCCTCCTCTGAACAATGACGACATGCAATAGCACTATGACATACACTACAAACCATGAATAACTGGAAAAGATCAAGGAACTGTAATATCTCTCTCCCTTTCCCATCAACTCCTCCCATTTCTGGATTATGCAGGTCACTTCAGCCCTGATCCTACAAATTTGTCCCTTAGGAGTGAATGGAAGCCCAACAAAGCTGGAGTGGGAATAAAAGAGTATATAGATCTTTCTCTTATCCACCTAAGCAAATCTATTTGTCCAGATACAAGTAATTAACTAAATTACACCGATTCTTGGCTTTAACTGTTACATTATCTTACCTTTTCTGAGCTTCATGTTTTTTTCTTTTCTTTCTTTCTCTCAATATTTAGCAAGCCCCACCCATTTTCTGTCACTCCAATTAGTCCTATATACCAAAACTGAAATACAAATTTATGTATTCAACAATTGTTTGTTCAGTGCTTACTTACGTGCAAGCCACCATAGAGACTCAGTAAGTAGGCAGGGTTCTCCCATCAGCCTTTGAAAAACGCCTTTGAATTGATCGCATTTTCTCAAAAACATGGTAATTAGCACCAAAGCAAAATATAGCACCTATTATTTCTTTAGTTATAAACTCTAGATACAGTGAAGAAAATATTTACTTTTTTTTCCAAGACAGCATCACATTCTAAGATGCCCTACGCACAAGAGATATTCAGGTTATTTACACCAGTAACTCTAAGCAGACTGTTTTGTTCAAACTGGGGAGTAAAGAGAATAACTTCTTACTCTAAGGAAGAAGCAGTGTAAGGTTATACAAAGCCATGAGCAATAACTTCCAAATTCACAAACAAGTAATACAGTTACAACATATCTGCTCTTGCCATTAAAAGAATATGCATTTCTAGCAACTGACTGGTATCATATTCCACAGCATTTGTTTCTTTAGTTTTTTGTTACCTTCAAGAAAAGTGAAAATGTTATTGAAGTGAACTTGTTTTCATAGAACAGGAAAGTCAATTTAAAGGCTCTTCCTATCCCTTTTCCCCTCCACATTCCCATTTTCTTCTCAAGTCAGACGCTGTTCCTGAACATACAAGCATGCAATATTGAAATGAATGTACACATCCATGAAATGTAGTACTCTAAAAGGAAGGTATGGAAAGATAAAGTCTGAGTTCAAACTGTTCTAGTTGATATACTACGTAGTAAGTCAGAAGCCCTAGATTTTAGAAGTAATGGAGATGAGTACAGAAGACAGTCCGTCACATTTAGGTTATAAAGCAGGAATGTTACTGAAGATTACACTTTAGTTTTAAATACCAGACACTAAGTATATGAGCAAAAAGTATTCTAACAGTAAATACATTTTTTTACAATTACCTCTACATCTTTCTTAAAATACCAGGTATAATTTCATCTGACAAATTTTATGTACATGCCCACTCTCAGAATCAAACAGTAGATGAGAACTGGATTCAAGTCCTCCCTGGATTTTCAGGGAGCTGTTATGAATGTCAGAACTGGTAAACAACTGGACTGGTGATACAGTAAAGGAGAAGGGTCAAGCATTATCACCAAGGTTCTAGCTTAGGCAACTCAGCTGATGATAGTGGAAACATTAACCTACCATGTAGTTGTTAGAATAGTTTTCTTTCTTTTGGTGTAGACAGGGGTAAGAGTAGGGAAGAAGTGAAGGATTAGTTCAGATTTACATATTTTCAAATTTATAGTATTTATGGAGCACCAGGAGGTGCCTGGTAGACTGTTGGATCTGTCTCAGAAGAGAAATATACTCTGGACATAAATTTGTGAGTCACCACCTCACAGGTAGTAAGCAGTAAAAAGTCATGTGAATAGATGAGATCAATAGGAAGAGAGAAAAGAACAAAGGTTGAAAAACCACCTCAGGAATACCAATATTTAAGGGTAGGCAAAGGGAAGAATGGCAAGAGTCTACAAATGAGGCCAAATACATAGAGGAAGAACGAGGAGACTGATATATCCCTGAATTTAAGACAGATAGCTGTTTCAAAAGGGTGTTAGGGGGTCGCATGGGGGCTGGGAAGTCAAATAAACTGATCAGAAAATGGCCCCTTTCTTGTTATCTGCCCCACCCTTAAGAGAGCACTGCTTCTCTAACTTGAAGCATTAGGAGAGGCAGTTAACTGTTATTCAAAATAACCTATGTTCTATTTTTAGTATAAAAAACAAACATTAAACTTAAAGCAAAATGTAAACATAATTTTTGGTAAGTTACTATTGTACCATCCCTCACTTCTTGCTCCAGTTTCTATGTACTAAATGCTCCAAATATATGATGCTACCTGCTTTAATTATAATGGAGAAGAGGGAAATGTCTGTTTTACCTGCTTTGTAGAGCATCTAACCTAACAGAATTAACCAATATAAAGTAATGCCATATGATGTCAATTACAAGATTATTGAAATGAGGGGTAAAAATGAGCAAGTAAAATTATGTCCACAAATAAAGCAGCCACAGAGAAATATCTAAAGATGTTCAAAGTATTTCTGACAAACAGTAATATCAAAGTTAAAGAGTACATTCATTTCAAAATTCAGTCACCAATAGACTACTAATACACATAACAACATGGATGAATCTCAAAAACCTGTACTCTTAAGTGAGTCAAATCCGACACAGAAGCCTACATACTGTATGATTCCATTTACATGACAGTCTAGAGAAGACAAAACTGCTAGTACAGAAATTAGATTTGGTTGCCAGGGGCTGGGATAGGTATAGGACACTGACTACAAAAGAATATAAGGGACCTTTTTGGGGTCATGGAAATATTCTATGTCTTGACTGTGGTGGTGATTGCAAGACTGTATGTTTGTCAAAACTTATCAAACTGTAAACCTAAAACAGTGAATTTTACTGTGTAAATTGTACCTCAATAAGCCTTACTTAGATTAAAAACAAAATTAAGACATCATATCACTATTTTAGTTGAACAGCATTTTTAAAAAGACTTTTTTTTATTTTTAGAGGGGAAGGGAGGGAGAAAAAGAGGGAGAGAAACACCTGTGTGTGGCTGCCTCTCATGTGCCCACCACCGGGGACCTGGCCAGCAATCCAGGCACGTGCCCGTGCCCTGACCAGGAATTGAACCAGCGACCCCCTGCTTTGCAGGCTGGCACTCAATCCACTGAGCCATACCAGCCAGCGCTGAATAGCATTTTTAATGTGCTGTAATGTGTTTCTCACTATAGTTAGCTTATCTACAGTATTATCCATACTACTTAAATTAGCAAAGAAAATAAAAACTATAATAAGTCACCTGGCTGGTATGGCTCAGTGGATTGAGTGCTGGCCTGTGAACCAAAGGGCTGCCAGTTCGATTTCCTGTCAGGGCACATACCTGGGTTGCAGGCCAGGTTCCGAGTAGGGGGGCGTGTGAGAGGCAACCACACATTGATGTTTCCCTCCCTCTTTCTCTTTCCCTTCCCCTCTCTAAAAATAAATACATAAAATCCTTTTAAAAAAACTGTAATAAATCAATCTCAAGCTAAAAACAAGAAAGTAGATAACTTCCCTCTTGCAAAAAAACCCCAATATCTTAGTTCCAATTCTATTGCCCAAGGGACCAAAACAATACAATCCTTACCAATAGCTAAAGGAACTCTGTTTTAAACTTTACTTTGATTTATTATGATACACAATTTATGTTATGTATGTACTATTAAGGATGTATGCAAATAAAATGTTCTCATCCAAAAATAAGCCTCAAGGTCATAATCTATACCCTAAAAAATTGTATTTTGAAATTAACACAAAAATATAATTGCCCCTCACAAATCTTAGATTTAGAAATAAATCCTTAAGAAATACTATATAGCTCAATTTCAATTAATCAATTCAACAGAAACGTACTGAATAACTACAACATAGGACAAACACTACTACAGCACTGGTGATTTAGTATGCCTGACGGACATAGGAATAATTTATTTTATCAAGAGATACAAGCAATACACTGACAAATGCTACAAAATGAAATGACCAAGGAAGCTTTCACAAAAAAGGCCATGCTTTCTCTTTCTCTTAAAAAAAAATTTCTGGTCCTTGACTCGATATTTTGAGATGTAACACAGGATTACAGAAGAAAGTAGGAATGCTATACAAATTATGTCAATGTTCTGGTGTAGCTCAGTGGATTGAGCACGGGCCTGTGACCCAAAGCATTGTCGGTTCGATTCCCAGTCAGGGCGCATGGCTAGATTGCAGGCCAGGTCCCCAGTTGGGGACATGTGAGAGGCAACCACACGATGTTTCTCTCCCTCTCTTTCTCCTTCCCTTTCCTTCTCTATAAATAAATAAATAAAATCTTCGAAAAAAGAGCTCACTGAAAATTATATTAAAAAAATTATGTCAATAGTTTTTTCACCAGCAACATTTTGAACTTAGGAAGATCTCAGAATTTGAGGCCTTTCAAACTGTTCTAGGTTTCATCAAGGAAAGTGTACTTATCGAAAAAATTATGTACTATGTAAGTGAAACCACTTAGTTCAAAACTGTGTTGTTCAATGATCCACAGTAATAGATTACAGGACCATACACATTAACGACACCTACATTCACCGCACTATGTAAAAATTTGCTTAGGAAGAGATAAAAATTGTATGGACACTGATAGAGAAAGGAAGACACATACGAAAAATGGAAGAAAAAATGGTACAAAGATTAGTAGAGTTAAATAAAAATATATGTCAATATGTCTTTGAAGGTAACCTGAAGGCAGGTTACGGCATAAATACTGTATTCCTAATTCTTGTCTCAAAATGGAAAGAATGGTAACAGTAGCTTTTAGGCCATTACATTTTCCCACTTGGTCATTACCAAGGAAAAACTAAATTACATATAGCCTATGTTCAGATGATCAATTTCTTCAGATGGAAATTGGCAACCCACAATCCTGTTAGATAAAGATAAGTAAAAGTGATTTTAAATTCTCAAAGGGTTGTCAAGGAGCAGTGCTGAGAAAATTCAGTGATGTATTGCCTTGCTAGGATTAATTTCAGACATTTTTGTTTTGCAAATAAAAAAATAAATATAGTCATAAAGATTAATATTTTAGAGTAAATTATGTTTGAGTTTTAATAATTCATTAGTGTTTGAAGCACTGTTCGTTTTTAAGGTATCTAGAATAATTACTTTTAAAAAACAGTACTCATATCAAAAACAAGTTTGTGTTTTATTAGCATAAGACTAAAGGACTGAGAAGTATAAGCGACCCAAATACGTTAATTCTAACAAAAAGAAATCCAGTATTTAAAAACAATGTCAGAGTTCCTGAATTTCTCAGGAGATATAAAAGCATAAGAAATTATTTTAATAAATTAATTAATATTGCTAATTCCATGTTTCTGCATACTGAAAAAGTTTTCCTTTCTGTCCAAGGACAAATATATACCACAGAAAACTTTAAGAGTTTGATATATTTATGTTAACTGATATGTTACACAGATGTAAAATGACAAAACAATTTACCTACATAACTTATGTTGATAATTTAATGTATTTGGGGGAATATTTTTTAATGCTCATCATTTTTATTAAAAATAATTCAAGAATCACAATATTATGAAAATAAATTGGCTTTCCTATATTTGCAAAAGCTAGCTATTCCACAGATAAAGCATGCATACACAGGGGGAACGAAAGTAGGTTTACAGTTTTGAGTACGCAAAACAGAGTTTATTCTCAAATAATTATTTATTAATTATGGTATTATTTTCCATATGAACTATAGACCTACTTTTGCCCCACCCTGTATTCAAAAATAATGTCCCATTTAAATGCATATTATACACAAAAACATTTTCTACATTATATGTGGTGTAAAATAACATTGTTTTTTTTAAAAGACTGTAACCCAATGATGTATTGGTGATACCTGACCAAAACATGTCAGAATTCCTGTTTTTAAATTATCTTCAGGATCCCTTTATAAGCAACACAAAAACAACAGTCTCGCATCTCTATAATCAAGCCTACCCTGTGTGGCAAAATAGAAAGAAGTTTAAGAATTAGAAATATTAAGGTTGGAATCTCCTTTTTAACACTTGCTGTCTTTGCCACCCTGGACAAGTTTCTTAAACATGATAAACCTCAATTTCCTTGTCTGTAAAATAAGAACACAATCACTAACCTCACTGGGTGCTTGGGTGGTTCAAATCACAACATACAGTATAATGGTTAAGGATGATGAGTGAAGCATTAACTCTGGAGTCCTTGCTTCACTTCCACAGCTGTGTGATGTTGGGCTAGGTGCTTAATCATTCTATACCTCAATCTTAGGATAATAAATACAACCAAACTTATACTATACCTTAAAGAATTGAGAAAATGCATATACAGCCCCCGGCACAGTTTTTGGCACATGAAAATCACTCAATAATATTATGTATTACAAATGTAAAGCACTTAATACAGAGCCTGCCACACACAAAAAGATCTTATTAAATCTTAGTTTTCTTAAACTAAGTTCTAAATTACTTTTTACTTTCTCTAAAATTCAAATTCACCTCTGAAAATGAAGATTTACCACTGAGGATAAGAAAAAGACCATCTCAAAGGTTCTAAAGGTATTAGCTAAAGGAATCCCCATAAGGCTATATGCAACAGCAACAGCTCTGGAACAAGTGTACAACTTTTCAAGGGGATGACTTTCAAAGGATCAAATTCTTTGGTTATATAAATACTGGAACTTTAAAAAATGATCAGTCATATTACTTTATAGATTTATTATCTACTATATGACAACTGGTCTAGACAGTGATTTCTATGAATGAAATCACTGCCTAAAGATGAATTTTCCCTTTCTGAATGTAGCTACTTTGACCACTTCAAGTTAATATAAAAAAACTACAAGTAAAAATATCACAGATTACTTAACTGAAATTTAAAATATAAGATAGCGAAGATTTGCTGATTTCAAAAACATTATATATACACACATGATATGTAGCCTGAATTCTACTTATAGTTCTTTGCCTAAAGCAAACAATTTCCTTGACTACATTACTTGAAAGTATTGAATCACATGAGCAATCAAAGGATAATATTAAGATTTTACTAAAATGAGAAATGTGGAATCCTAAATCCTTAGCAACACATATGTTGATAAGTCAGATTGATCATCTACTATTTTTAATTATTTATTTATTTTTATTTAATCTTTATTGTATTTTTTCCATTACCATTTAGTCCCCATACATCCCCCCCCATGCCCAGTGGATCATTTACTATTAATAAAACTGTAAGACAGCAGGCAATTTTCTAACCTTTCCACCCTCATTTTCTTCATCCATAAATTGTGCATGGTTAACTGTCTCTAATTCATGAGCTTTTTAGAGGAATTAAATGAGATAATATTATGGGGAAATATTTAACACAACTCCTGACAAATAATAAGCCCTTGAAATATTTACTACTTGGCAATGCTGGATAAAACAAAAATAATCTCTCCTAATAATATCACTTTGGGAATAGAAAGGAATATGCCTTAAGACACAATGAAATAACAAACTCAGGTCATCAAAAATGACCCCAAATTTACACCAAACACAACGATATACAAGATAAATATCTAAAATCATTTATTACTTTACTTACTTGGACAAAAAATTCTAACCACATAAAATACTCTTTAAGATTACAATTATGCCCTTAAATTAAAAGACCTGGTGTTTAAAACTGTTTTTAAATCAACTAGAAACACTAAAATTCCACTTTAATGTAATTTCTAATGTAAAAGTACTATTTTCATACCAGGAAAACATAACCGAGAGAGAGATCCAATCTCTCTAAAAGAAGGTTAAAGCACCTTGGACTCAGATAACTGAAAAAATTACAAACGGTGTAAGTGTCAAAACTGAGCAATGCACAGCAGCATGACCAGACCTCAGATATTTCTTAAAGCAACATAATCTAATAAAAACTATTAGGAGTCAGGGAATCCCTTATTCTCCCACTGACTCACTACTTGAATCTATAACAATCATGAGGCCTCTGATGTCAAGTTTCTCATCAAAAAAATGGCAATCATACTGGTCCCTTCTTCCACAGGGAAATGAGAATATTTTAAAGGAACTCAGATCACCTTGAAAAAGGACCAATTTAAAACTACAAAAGGCCCTGGCTGGTGTGGCTCAGTGGATTGAGTGCTGGCTTGCAAACTGAAAGGTTGCCAGTTCGATTCCCAGTCAGGATACATGCCTGGGTTGCAGTCTAGGCCCCTAGTTGGGGCATGCAAGAATCTGATGTTTCCGTCCCTCTCTTTCTCCCTCCCTCCCTCCCTCTCTCTAAAAGTAAATAAAATCTTAAAAAAAAAAAAAAAACTACAAAGAGTAATAATAAATGACTACTAAAAATAGGAAAACTCTACTTAGTAAAGTACATTTTAAAGCCTTGGCCAAGTGCCTCAGTTGGTTGGAGCATCATTCCATGTACCAAAAGGTTGCAGGTTTGATCCCTGGTCAGGGCACACACCTAGCTTGTGGGTTCAATTCCAATAGCGGCACATACAACCATTCAATGTTCTCTCTCTCTCTCCCCCCTCTCCCTCTCTCTCTAAAATAAATGTATCCTGGAGTGAGGATTTTTAAATGATTTTCAAAAGCTATATAAAACCCTAAAGTACCACCAAAGCCAACTTAGTATGTTCAAGATAATAAAATAAATACCTTCAACTAAACAGTTAATTACCAGACTTTTAGGAAGTTCCTAGTTAGTAATTTCCTAGTCATTTTATGGCAAATAAGAGTGATAAACAGAACTGAAGTGACATTTCTCTGAAAGGAATTTTTACTTACAATACTTCAGTCTTCCCAATCACTTCATATGAAGCTGAAATCTTTTTTTTTAAATTTCAAAATTACTTACAAATTATGGTTTTCCTAATAAGCAATGGGGTAGGGAAAGTTAAATGAAATTATATAAAACTCATTCTTTAGTTTTTATTTACTTTTATTACGAATTTTTAAATCTTATTTTGACAACGTAAAAATACATTATAGTATGTCAAAATATAATACAGACAAGTTCAAATGTTTCTAGCATAGCAGTTTGATGATGGACTGGTACTGAAAAAATGAAATATGAAGTTAGTTTAGGAAGTCTTAAAAAAATCCGTATTTGAGCTGGGTAGTCCAGCTTCAAATAAAGAAAATTTCATGTTTGAATGGGTATAGCTTTGCTAATAATATTTTTGAAATTTAATAATGATCACTATGCAGAAAACCAAAGTACATTTACTACCATACTGAAAACTTTCACTTTTCCTCCCCAAAGAGACTCTCAAAGTCTGTCTTTTTTTCAAAGATAGTTTTGCTTCTTAAAGATGGACAGTATTATAATGACCCCTAGCATAGGTTCAAAATGCTTTTAAATAACTAGTAAACAAATGTTGAATGGCCTTTTAGTCTGCAGACTAAAAAGAAACAGTAAACCATAATGTTGAAATTTCCTTTAGGTATATTAGGAAATATTTCTCCAAGTAGTATAGTAACTAGCAATGTAAGATTACTGGAGCACTACAGCTGTCTCCCTTCACTGAATTAAAAAACTAATAACGGGAATACAAGATTAACCACTGGTGACTATCCCAACCAATACAGGGGAGGTAAAGCAGGCTATTCATAATCTCTAGAGAAACACAAATTATTCATTCCAACTAAATCATCAAAAATTTAAAGTTCAAGTTTAGGTTTTACTCAAGTTTTATAATGTTTTCTCCTTTAAAAATAACCTATTTAATTAGCTGACTAAATAAAAACATTTTCTATCTACTTTAAAGAAGTGTTTATGCTGTTAAACATTTAACAAAAGCTATTACAAAATCTATTACTTAGAGATTGCTAACTACATACAATTGGGAAAATAAGATCTGATAATAATTAATTCACTTTCATTTAATTCCAAAGTCACTAGGAAAAAAAAATCAGTCACATAAACTGATACCTAACACAGATTTAAACATCTGTGTAAGCAAGCTGTCTTTACGTAAAAATTCTAAAAGTTCCTTCTGTTGATGAAAACTAAGCGAGCGGAACTTCTTCCCATTACCTTTAACAGAAATATGTTCATCCCTTGACATGTCTCTGTATTTTAAGTTGTAAGGACAATTACAGGTTCATGTAAGGGCCTTTTAAACATTTATACTGAGGCCCTTATCTGCCTCCCCAAACCCCAAACCCTCTGCTTAAGATGTTAAATGTTTCTCCCTTCTACATTCTCTCCCCCCAGCAGGCCCCCATTCGAATGCCCCCCAACAGGGTAGGCCTGAGGCCCAGTAGCAAACAGTGTCTAACAGGAGCAGGCAGCACAAAGACAGGAATGGGAGATTAGTGGGAGGGAGGGAGGCCGGGATTGGGGCTCAGCAGGAGCTTCAGGCTTTTTAAAATTCAAACTGCTCCCTGACCAATACAAATCACGGACACGCTACTGACTACTACACGGATTTATAGCATTAAAAACATACCTAGTACGTGACAGCTATATTAACTTCAGTCTTTTTAACATTTTTCCATACGTTTGCAGTAAATGTGGTACAATTTATTTTAAGCAGGAAGCTAAACTCAAAAATAACCTTCAGAAAAGTTACTCTAGTCTACAATGACAATTTTACCAGACCAAAAAAAAAAAAAAAAAAAAAAAATCCAACCAATGTACCACCACTACAGCTTGTAAAACAAGGGACTTTGTTGATCAGTGTTGCTTCATTTTAACCAATAAAAGCTTCCCTACACTGAATATGGTACAAAGTATCAAATAGTCTAACGCAGGTACACTTGTCCTGCTATGCAATTTGTATGGCTGAAAACTTTTAAATTGGTTGTTTTCCTTTCCACCAATCTACGCCTCCATAAACAAACTCAGAACACTTCAACTTACACTTCAATTAGAATTTAAGATAGAACATATTTTTCTCCAGCATTTACAGATAATTTGACCTATTAAAATGACACCTCTCTCATTACACAGTCAAACATCATGGGCACAAACAGCCAATGACAATCCTGGGACCTCAAGAAGATCTGCCCTGACACGAAAGGATGGCACCTTCTACATTTTTTTTAACCTCCCAGGGATTTTAAGCAAAACTTAATTTGTATACTTTTAAAGAAAATTGGTTTTTACCTGTATCTCAGCACAATCCTCAAAACGTTTAAAATTCTTTTTATATGCTTCTACACGGCTAAAGCAGGAAGTACCTGAGTATTTTATGTACAGTCGTTTAAAACTGTCCTTACATAACACACAGAAATATAAAGTGGCAGGGTAAACCTGTCAAGTACTTTATACTTGTCTTTGAATAAGAAGTCCATGTGCAACAAACACTGTCGAACAACAGCATAAAAGCTCTTTTTTTTTTTTTTTTTTTTTTTGGCGTGGAGGGGGGACATAATGCAGTGCCTACAATACTATGGTCTTCTGTACTACATATTCATGTGAACGACTTGATTCTTCAAAAAAAGAAAATGAGTCTTTATGAACTTTCCAGCGTCCAAACAAGTTTTACACGGGGAAAGAATTACCACGGGATCCGTGTCGGAGTATTTACATTTCTCTCACTAACTGAAACTACTTCCTCCCTTCGTAGGGTCACAGGGGGAAGAAGGGGGGTTGTTTGTTTCACTGGGACGTTCCCCACTCCCGGACCAGGAAAGTTGTAAATATGGGGACGAGCAGGGCACATTCGCTGTTAGTTGTATTGTTTCCGCCTCCTCGCCAGCCGCGGCTCCGCTCCCGGGCGAGGCCTGTCACCGACCAGCAGCAGCCCCGCTCAGCCCGGAGCTCTCCTAATCCCCGAGCTCAAGTAGATTCCGCTGGCCCGCGGCCTGCACTCTCCGCCGGGCCTACGCCTCCCCGGCCGCCCGGCAGGAGCCGTGCCCGCCACCGGAGGCGGCCGGGAGAGGGTACGAAACCCCGCCGACCAGGGCGGCTGCCACCGGAGAGGAGCGAACTCTAGACTCGCCCGCGGAGGAGACCTGGGGCCGCTAAGGAAACGGCGGGGAGGGGAGCGAGGAGGAGAGACGCTTAGGACCTGGCGCCGCCGCCGCCGCCGCCGCCGCCGAAATAAAGAGCAGGAATTTACCTGGGCGAATCGGCGTCTGAATCCAAGGGGAGGCCGAGGCCGCGGTGGCGAGAGACTATAATCCGGGCCGGGAGGGGGGGTGGCTACGGCTCCTCTTCCGTCTCCTCAGTGCGGGGAACATGTAGAGCCGGGGGGAGACCAGCCGAGAAGACAAATCGCTGCTTCTTCTTCCTCCTCCTCCTCCTTCTCCCACATAGAAACACTCACAAACACCCGGCCAGGGGCCCGAGCTACCGGGGGGGCATCGCCGCCGGCCCGGGAACCAATCCTCCTGTCGGCGGGGGCGTCCCTCCCTGCGGCTTGGTGGTGTCGGGTGAGTCGGTACCGACGGAGGGAGGGGGGGGAGGGCGGGGGGGGGAAGGAGCCCTGTGTGTCTCTCTCTCTCGTTCCGTCTCTCCCTCTCAGAACAAAATGCCGACCGGAAGTGCAGCTGCAGGAATGACTCCCTCCACCGGCGCCAAACACTAACAACCACCCCCTCTTCCCCACTCCACTTCCGCCACCGCCGCCGCCGCCGCCACTTCGGCTCGCGTCCTCCGCCGAGCCGCTTCGTTCCGCGCGGCCTCCGAGGCCTGGGCCGGGGTCGGCGGCGAGGCGGCGGCGGCGGCTCTGCTCCGCGCCCTTCTCCTCCTCACGGCGGCTGTGGATGTTGCTTTTTACTGACGATCCTGCGGAGCGGCGTTTTCGCTGCGGCGCGGGCGGGCCGGCTCCCTCGGGTCTTTATTTTCCCGGAGGCCGACCGGATTGCTGTCCGGATTCGGTGGAGGTCGAGTGCGTGGGGGGCCCTCTGGCCCGGCCCGGCTCGCAGGCCGCGCTCGCCGCCCCAGCGGGTCGTCATTAGCTTTAGGGAGCCGAGCGCGGGGCGGACACGTAGAGGACGCCCGAGATTCGACGGCGACGGTGCATTTTTTTTAAATGGTATCCCTGGAGCCTGGTGGATGTATCGTACACCTTCTCTCCTTTGGAGAGGCCGGACTTTACGCCTGTCTCTGCATTATTTCTGCGGGGTAAGAACGCAGCCCCTGGAGGTGAAGATTCCCAGCTGAATCGGACTGGAGTCGTGTTTGTGATGCATTTATTTCTGGAAATAAGTGGTCTTTTCTCAACCTCCTTTTTGTTGGCGGTGGTTCTGGCTGTTCCCTAACTGTCGGGATAAAGGCCTGTAGGCGACGCTGTTGGAGCGAGTGGCTGGCCCGCGGCGGTCCGGAGCGCGCGGGTTGGCGCCCCCCTTTAGTGTGGGTGGAGCCGAGCGCGCTGGAGAGTTGCCCGCGCGACCCGGGCCACCGGCGACCGCGGGACACGGGTGGGCCGATTTCAGACATCCTTTTCCTTGATATTTTGAAACAGCGAGGTTCTGGGGCGCAAATGTGATTACGTGTGCTTCTTGTAGTCTTACTGTAACACCTGAACTAACTATCGTTCTAGGGTTCTTTATTAAGTTTACTTGTGTAAATTAAAGGGGTACTATTCTGTAGGTAAAAAAATGCAGTAGGTAAGCGAGTTTTAGTAAACGGGACGATATTTGTGTTATATTTTCATGAATTTGGTTAAGTGATATTAATTGTAAATGGGAATTTTTGCCTACAGGTTATTCCTTTTGTTTCAAAAAAAAAAAAAAATCACTGGAGGGACTAAGTCAGATCTTGTCACTCCTTTACTCTGACCTCCAGTGCCTTTGCATCTAGCCGAGAGTAAAAGCCAAAGCTCTGCTGGCAGAGTGAAGGCCTGGCGCGCTGGGATGGGAGAAGCTGCGCTGGCGTCCTAGCAAACGGGACCTCTGTCTTCCCTGTTCCCTCTGCCAGGCTCTTTCTCCAGGTAACCATAGGCTTGCGCCCTCACCTTCAAGTGTTTGCTCAAATGTCACTTCGGGGCTCCGGTGGCCACTCTTTAAACTGCAAGTTCCATTTCCTATTTTATCACTGAGGCATTCTACATATCATACGTGTTTATTATCTGTCTTACCCAGGGAAGCATAAATTCCAGGAGGGCAAGGGGTTTTGTTTCCCCCGTTGGTGTTTTATGGAGGAAGTATGCCTAGAATGATGGTTGACAGAGTGGGTGTTTAGTATTTGGTTAATGAAGGAATGAGAGCCATAACCCCCCTACTCCCCAGCGCACACACCCATTTCTGAACGTTGTTCCTTAATTTATACTTACGTATGCTACAGCTAACTTTATGAAAGAGATGTGAAAACTGGGTGGGAGGGACCTAAGGGGGAAAATGCGTATTTATTACAGAGTTCTAGAAAAAGGCACTTTCTAGACATTTGAAAAATCCTCCACAGCACCAGAAGGCCACAAAGTAGTGATAATAATTTTTTTTTTTTTGAGTTTCTGTAAATGGGCTCACTATCGGACAGTGGATCGATCACGTGATCGTGTTCGTACCGGGCCCATTAGTTTTGCTTTCTTCCTGAATTACAAACCACCTTCATCCCATTACCCTTTTTCTTGCAAAATACATGCTATTTTCACTGAATTAAACTTAAGAATTGGTTGGCTTAGCCCAAATGCAGCGCTACTGGAAAAGTTCATTCAGCAAGTATTTACTGAACAAAAAATGCGTGCCAGTCAGTGATTCAAAGGGTGCATGTTTCTGAGGCCTAATGTAAAGGAGCACATCTGACTACTCTGGTTACTACTCAATTATGCTGTCAGGCAAAAGCAAATGCTAGTGAGAATTATTTTTAGTTTCCTTCAGAAGAAAAGGTTCAGTGAAGCTTAAGGCAGGATTCGTGTGGAGATTTTACTTCACCTTTTAGCTTGCTGTTCATTTAGATACATTTACTTTATGATAGCTCTCAGTGGGTCAATAAATTAATTTTTAAAACTATTAAAAATTGAGAATTTTTATTTCCTGGTGGCTGGAGAAACAGACCTTTTAAAATAAGTAAGTATACCTGTAAACTAGAAACTGCAGTAAAGCTTTGGCTATGGTATTATAAATAATCATTTCATTTATGGAATTTTTAGACAAGAAAAGACAGTCTTGATAGTTATTTTATAACCATTAATACAATTAATTAGCCATTGTTTAATAAACCCAACAGTCTGTTAAGTATAAGTTTATCCATTAATCTTTAAGAACAGCTTTAAGTGTTAAACAGAGGGTTGGAATATGTTTTTCATTCAGTTTCAAAATACTTAAAATTTCAATTCACTCAAGGAAGCACAATTATCTTCCTATATATCCATACTTAAAATGTTCCTGATAAACTATAATTTTGGATGTCTGGGTAACTGAAGTCTTGGCATTATTGTAGCATTTATTTTCAAATATTAGATATTTTATTTTTCAGTTTCTTCTCTCATTTACTTATTAGAGACTTATTAAGTGCCCATTAGCTTTATGATAGGTGCTTCCTGTATATTAGTGAATGAAAACAGACAAGGTCTCTGCCTTTAAGGTTTTAACTTATATATAGTTTATACCAACTTTTCCTAAATCATAGAGTTAAAGAAATTGTTTCAGTGCATATTAGAATATCTCTCTATTAAATAAATGTGTTTTGTTTGCCTAAATTTAAGTGTCCTAGTTGAGATCTTGTGTAGAAGCTACTAATTTTAATGTATTTTAATATTAATTTTAAGATTGATATTTATATTAATTTTAATATTAGTGTTTTCTTGATTTTATTGTTTCATTTCTTATTTTTTTGTTTTTTTGGGGGTTTTGCCTAATATTTTTCTCAACATTATCCATTTATTTTGCTCTTCCATTTTTGAGACTTTGTCAAATATGAGTTGACTTATAGTTGATGAATAAATTGCAAATTTAATAAAATATTTTTAAGTGGATTTTAAATATTAATTTGATTCATCAGGAGGAATTGGTGCAATTGACAGATTATGAGTTATTTTTACTGATAATACTTATCTTTAAGAGAAATACAATTTGTCATAAAGTGAAAAATTTTAGAAAATCATTTTCTTAATATTTCATGTCCACCAGTCCTATACTTTGTTAGTGATAAATTTAACTTTTTAAAGAAATATTTTATTTATTTATTTTTAGAAAGGGAAAGAAGGAGAGAAACATCCACCAGCTGCCTCTCCCAAACCTCAACTGGGGGCCTGGCCCACAACCCAGGCATGTGTCCTGATTGGGAATCAAACAGGCAACCTTTCGGTCCACAGGCAGACAGTCCACTGAACCATACCAGCAAGGGCAAAATTAACTCTTACAGGAACAGTTTTTTTAAATATACTAAAAAAGTAAAGGCCATGTAGTGTTTATATGTTTTATACATTATTTCAAAGTTATTTCTACCAAAGTTATTTCATATTTAGGATAATTAAGTTACTTTGGGGGTGATTTTTATCTTAAGAAACTTTGATGAAGAGTTAATTATAGATGTTGATTTGAGGGTGAGCTACAAAAATATCAAACAATTTGTTTGTAAATAAGTTCCTACTTCAAGTTTTAAAGTAAATACCCCTTATACCCCCTCAAATCTGATTAAGCCTACTTAATCATAGATTTGTGATAGTATCTATGAAGGTTATTCAACATATTTTACTTATGTTAAGATGATAGAAATGAATAATTTTCCCCTGGATGACTTTCTTGTCCTTGAAGAACAAGCTTTGTCCTTTCATTAATCCTTCTCCCCTCTAAATTCATAGATTTTATTATCCATGCCATCCATTTATAGTCCCATGACTTTCTTATATTGTTTACATTTTTTGTATGTATGTGCTTTATGTTCCTAAATCGTGTAATGTGTTACACTACATTACAAGCTTTATTGTGCATTACATAGGGTAGGGTCCTCAAAAAATGCATTTCTGAAATATAATTTCAGTATAACATTGTTTAGTCATTAAATCTTCCCAAAAGTCTAATCTTAATGGAGCCTGCACATACGCTGAATGTAAACCAGAGAATTAAACTATATGTGTATTTTAATACTAAATTAATCTGGAACAACATTGATTTAAAAATTTTTTTTATCTATGAAGGAAGAATATAAAATCCATTAAAAACATCTAAAAATAGGTATGAAGGGAGTAGTTATGATACTCATTGCAGAGTTTCTTCTCTAGACCATTGGTTTAAAACTGGGTCATGTACCATTATGAGTCATGAAATAAATGTAGTGGATTATGACTAGTATTTTTTATTTAAAATATAGAATAGAATAGAAAATCTAAGTACATTACAGATAGTAAAGTCTATTTTACATGAACATTTCATTTACAGGTGTGCACATGCTCGGTTACTTCGTAACATACAGGGGTAGGCAAAAGTAGGTTTACAGTGCCATTGTGACATTCTTTTGAGTTAATAAAACCATTGTAATAATCCCAACCTGCATGTCTTTCCATATAACTGTAAACCTACTTTTGCCTACCCCTGTATATTTTGTACTGTGGATTATAGGCTGAAAAAATTGGTGTCTTTTTTTTTTTAATCTGTAGTTTAGTTTTTCATTTACTTCCTCCATTAGAAAATTTTTTAAAAATACTAAGAAGTTCTGATTGCCTGTGAAATAGGAATTTTAGGGGAGGCACTAGAAGATTTGATAATTGGTTTCAAAAAGATGATCTTAAGGTAAAAAGGTAAACTAGAAATGTCAAATACTGAATTTGTGAGGCATTATTTTCCTCGTGAAGCTAAATTTGCTGTGTTTAGATTTATGACTTTTCTTACTGATTTGTTGTAGCACATCTAATTTCAAATGTCCAATACAGCAAAATAATAAATATAAGGCAAAAAAAAAATCTGTTTGTATTTCTTCCCATCTTCCATTCACAAAGTAATTATTATAAGAATGTATTCCCTGAAAATGATTGAAACTTTCTCCCTCCAAAAAGTTAACAAATTTTCAGTACGGGTTTTCTCTCTAGTAGAAGTAAATAATCATTTCTTAAAGTAAATAGTCAACTTTCATTTGCTATCCAACTCATTCATGTATTTAATTAAGTACTTAAAATTTTGTACAGAATTTTTTAAATAAAAAAATTATGTATAAATTTGAAAGGAAGGCAATGTACTGTGTAAGTGGTGAAAACACAGAAAATAAGGTAGGGAATGTGTTATACTGAAATGTTTTAATAAGATTTTAAACATTTCATTACTTATTTCAGAATAGATTTTAGTATTGTAATGTGCACATCTATTTAAGAACATTAAAATCTTTAAGATACATGATGCCAGCTCCCTTTCAGTTACAGATATTTAACACCTGGTTTCATTAAAATCTTAGTGAAACACAAAATTTTCTAGGGAACTAAAATAAGAATCTTCTAGTCATTTATTGAACCAAAGCTTATTCCCAAATATTTTACCCACATAATACATACCCTGTTGAATTAAAGAAATTATATTACTAACCAGCAGAGGGAGCCAAGTCAGTCCTGAAAGGTAAGAGTACAAAGGAAGACCACATGACTTCCTGTTTTGAGTTTGACTGTTTTGGCAGCTGTTCTCCTTGAGTTTAGTTTACCAAAAAGCCAACTAAAGTATAGAAAGGCTAAAAATGTATCTCATGTGGATAGGGTGACAATTTTAACTGTCAAAATCACCTTTCAGGAAGCAAACTGAAAGGAAACACTTCTGTTAAGGACAGCCCAGAGATAGAATATTTGGCATAAAAGAATTCTTTAAAACCAGATGTTAAAAATAGAATGAAAATATGCTGTTATATTGATTTCCTTTCTTCTACAAGTACTAAAAGTTAGGTGGGTCAGCAAAGCAATGATAAGCTTATCAACCATTAAGCAAAGGAAATTCAAGTAGAAATATACAAGTAGAAATATTTCAGTATTATAGCCAAAGATAGAAAACCATACTAAACAGTACCTTAGAGCCATGATGAATTACTAGCAGATACAACAGTGAACCATTTCTTAATCCCATTTTTATTTAAAGTGAAATTAGACTCTAAATAGGCACATTTTAAAATTACAAAGTTTACACAAATAAGTAGATTGACCTTTCATTAAATTTATATGCACTTTGACAACCTAAGAAACAAAGGACAAATTTTAATAGAAGCGATTATAGTAAAATAATATAATGAGATTTTTCACTTTAAAAATAGTGGAGTTGTTTTCACTACCCTTTATTAACAAAAAGTCTTATCTATTTCATGACATGTTTGAAGGAATATAGTGACTAAATGATAACTGTACTGGCAGCTTATTTAATATATTCTAAGAACATCAAAATGCCTGATAAAATTATTATTTGAAGTAAAATTGTAACAGCTGGATTTTAGCTAACTGCATCAAAATAAATGTTTAAAGGCCCAAACAATTTTAGTTAAACAAATAAATTCAATTCTGCTAGTCTAGCCACTTACTCATGACGTTTGTGAAAATATACTGTCCAAAGCATAGGACAATGGATTCAGGTGAGTTTTAGCTACAGGTACATTTGCTTATGTGTTTATTCATTCCAAAAATGTACTTTTGAACACTTAACATCTCCATAGGACACGGAGCATATCTTCGTTATAAACTAGATAAAATTCTTAAATCTTGAATGATTTAATTTTATTAATACTTTGTGAACAGTCATAGAAATTTGATATGCTTCTCACTGAATCCAAGTAGATGATACTTAGAAGCAAATCATTCAATACCGAGTGATAAAAGGTAGATGGTAAACTGTGTAGCTCCATTCTTTTATAATGCTAACTATATACTGTCATTGTATATTAGACAGTATATTGGCATTTGGTGTCAAATTAGTTTATCACTGCAGTGATATCCAAGAAGTAAAATTGATCTGATATCAGTCCTAGAAACATTTTTTGTGCCAAAAAAAAGCAGTTCAACATGTATCACTACAACTAATGTGCTGCTTTACACACAAGTTGTGATTGATATAGACTATTAGAATTGTATAAACAGTATGACATTTTTAATTATATTTTTAATTTTGTTAATATTTCCGCCCATTGAAAAGTATCATAATCTTTAAAAAATTCCATTAATAACGTAGCAATAGCTTTGCCATGAACCATTTATTTATTGATAAGCATAATAATGGTTAACTCATATAAAAGTCCTATAAAAACCATTAACTTGGTAACCAAAATCAAAATCTTAGGATCTTATTAAATATGTTATATAAGTTTTTTATTTCATCTAATTTGTATTTAATACTCTTAAGTTTGACCTGCTATTCCAGTACAGAGTGTTTGGATTTTACCCCATACTCAACAGGTAGAGAAATTTACACCTAAAACAGTATGATGAAACTTGCATTTTAGAATGATAAACCCAAAACCAAACAAAGGAAGGAAAGAAAATAGCTCATACCTTACTTCTGAGTAGGGAATGATGACATTAGGAAAAGCACCAAGGACATGACTTCCAGTGAACAAAATTAGGAGGTCTGAATAATGAATTTTGCTCTCCCTAAAAAAATTAAATACAAAATTTTAGTAATTTATACCCGCACGTGAATACTGTTTTTGGCACTGCTCTTCAGGCATTTAATATTTTCTTTTTTAAAAAACAGCACCAAAACGCAAACTGCTTTTGTAGTCATGTTTCTAACTTATCAGCTTTTTTCTATGTTACACTGTTGAATTCTATACCTTTTCTGAAGCACCTCTCTGATGTAGCTTTTTCAGTATTCTTCCTAATTCTACCATCAACATCCATTAGCTTTCTCCAATATATAAAGATGATTCCTTGTGAACCAAACCAAACAAACTACGTAACTTTTGCTTGATGTATGGAAAAATAGCTTACATTATGAATTTAGAAGATCTAGTAGTCCTTGACAAAACTTCACGTATGCTAAAGTATTTTTAATTTGAAGAGTTTAGTACACGCCTTATAATCCTGTAAAATTTTTTTAGTATTTTGGGCTAAGAACTTAGAATTGATCATAATTTCATGTTCAATCTTGTGCTTACATTAAACCTTTTTAACTTTAATTCTATGTATGGTATTGTTGTAAAAAACATTGTAGTTGTGAAATCTGGCTCTTTAAAAATACCCCAAAACTGGTTTGAAACTATTCTGACTATAATATAACTATCATATCCCATATGTTATGAGTTAAGTATGACCTCTGAATAAATGAGTCTCCTTTTTTCTAAATTTTTAGGAATGTTATTATATTCTAAGTGTATCAGAAGAGAGCATGCTTCTTAAAGAAATTTTGAATTTGTACATCCAGAGTTGGGGGATAAATTGTTCTTATGAATGCACAACATTTTTATTATAGATTCTTCATTCCCTAAGCCTGTGCCCAGCACCTATGTGCTAGAATCAGTAAATACAAATGAATAACTTTGTCTCTTTCCTCATGTAACACAAAGCCCAGTGGGAGAATAGATCAAATTTAAAAGTGAGATCAGTTATACAGTGAACTGCATCAAAAGTGTTATGAAAGTACCAAAGATACCTGGAGGTTTTGGGAAAGCTTCATAGGTGAGGTGAAATTTGAACATTAGTGAAAGATAAATAACTTTCCAGGCAGAGAAAGGAAGGGAGGAAATCAACCAATCAAAAGAGGGAGATGGAAAAATATACATATTATATATATATATATATATTACTTATATGTAATATGTATACATTATTTATTATATATATATATATATAAATGTGCATGAGAAAGTTCCTTGTATTTCATGATCTGAAAATTGCTTTGGTAAAGGAACTGAGACCTGCTACTCCAGTACAAAGTGTTTGGATTTTACACCCAAGATAATATGAAATTTGCATGTAAGAATAACTGCAAATTAACATTAAAATGTACATATTGCATTAGGAAAGAATAGTTAGTGAAATTTGAGGGAACCTAGAAGTTTCATACAATTTAGAAATATGTACCCAGCTGAGTATTCATACTCTTTAAAACAGTACTTTCTCATTTGGACTCTTGGTGAGGCCATATTACTTTTGTTATTTCAATTAAAACAGTAGTTTAGGCAACTGAATGAAGAAAGGGTGGAATGTGAGAGAGGCTAGAAAAATGTGAATCAGTAAGAAAGCTAATCTCTTAGGTGAGACATGAAGGCCTGGCTATGGGAACAGGGCTGGAAAGGAGGAGGTAGATTTAAAAGATAAAGTAGAATTGACTCACCAATGAACATATAAAGTATGAAAAGGGGGAGGGGAGAACTCAAACATTACTGACAATTTAGGTTTAGTTCTCTAGGTGGACTTCAGTGTCATTAAACGAGATAGACATACAAGAGACAATGTAGGCTGAGAGCAGAGAGGGGTGAGAAAAAATTTGGGATGAATTAAAATTGAGTTGCCTATTAGACTTCCACTTAGAAATACTTAGTAGACAGTTGAAAATATGTGTGGCTACTCAGGAGACAAAGCTAAAGGCATGGGAACCATCTTCATAAAAGTGATGGTTGAAGTCACAGGGTTGAACCTAGGGAAAATTGATAAAATGAGAAAGCCAAACAATTACAAGGACCATTAATGAAAAAGCAAGCTACTAAAGATTGCTATGGTTTTATAATCCAATATTTTGAAAAGAACCCTTGTTATTTATGACATTTAGTTAAATATTGTAATAGATTCTTGATCCTAAAATCAATAACCTGTAACATCTTATACTATCTAATCCTGGAAGTTAGTCAGTTACTATGTCTTTCTCTTACATTTTACTTCAAATGGGAGAAGAGGAGAACAGAGGTGGATTTCCAAAAAGAATAGAAAAGGTTAATGACATTTTATTTTTAAGCAGCAAATTCTTAACATTATATAATACTTATATCTCAGATCTAGAAAGTTTAGTTACAGCTTTCAAACTTTCTAAGTAGTTTCTGACTGTACTGGCCCTAAGGTGCCACTCCAATCCAATACACACTTCTGACTATTCTGGCTGTTTCATTTAAATCATTCCTTCTTAATCCTTGTTTCTCTTACTACTGTCTCTCTCATCTATCCAGTCACTGGTTTCTACTGTCCCCACATATTTTGACTCCTTCAAGTCAAGGGTAATATCACAATCTTCATTGTTCCAGTCATCTAGTAATAAGACAAAATAGCATAACAGGGTGGAAGTGAAGATTATGCAAAACATGTATTCCAGGGATATCTATGTTTTTCGGTAGTAACCCACAATCAGAAATCCGTATGTCTGTGGGCCACGTACATTTTAAATCATAACAGTAATAGAACTGTAGTCTATTAACTTCAAAAATATTTAGTATTATACCATCCAAATAGTCTAATCAGCTTTATTCATAGGAAAGTGCATGACTATTGGCCAATTACTAGTCTTCAATAAATTTTGATAAATCAGTGAGAATATTGTTACACAACAGACCAAATTTTGCTCAAAAACCAAGGGCTGTTCAACAGATGGTACTGGGACAACTTGCTAGATGCAAAAGAATGAAATTGGATCCTTCCTACTATATGCAAATATTAACAAAATGGATCAATGACCTAAATGTAAGAGCAAAAACGATAAAACTCTTGGAGGAAAACATAGGGGAAATCTTTATTTCCTTGGATTTGGCAAAGGATTATTAGATATAACAACAAGATCATGAGCAGCCCCCCCCCCAAAAAAAGATATATTGGGATCCAAAATTAAAAACTGCTTCAAAGGACACAAGAAAATAAAAAGAAAAAACCCACGCAGAATGGGAAAAATATTTGCAAATCACATCTGATAAAGGATCTGCATCTAGACTATATAAACTCTGACAATTCAATAACAACAAATAACCCAATTTAAAAATGCATAAAAGATCTGAATAGATAATTTCTCTTAAGAAGAAAGCAAATGATCAGTAAGCAGATGAAAAGGTGCTTATCATCATTAGTCACCAGGGAAAAACAAATCCAAATCACAATGAGTTAACACTCCATCCTGCTAGGATAGTAAGAATAAAAAAGTCAAATAAGTACTGGCAAAGATGTGGAAATACCAGAACCCTCATCATACACTGCTGGTGGGAATACAAAGTAGTGCAGTCACTTTGGGAAGCAAGCAGTTCTTCATGTGATTAAACACCTAATTACTACATGACCCAGCAATTTTACTCCTATGATATAACCATGAGAAGTAATGAAATGCCCACACAGAACTATATACCCAAATGTTTATAATAACATTATTCAGAGTCTACCAAAGGCAGAGCCAACCTAAATGTCCATCAACTGAAAAATGTGTAAACAAAATGCAATATATCCATTTTGGGATATACAAGGTGGGGCAAAAACCAATACAAGTAATAATACAAAAATAAACTCACATTCATAATTGTAAACCTACTTTTGCTCCACCCTGTATTATCTAGTCTTAAAAAGGAAGTAGACATACATGCTGCAAATGAATAAATCCTGAAATCGTTATGTCAGTCACAAAAGCCCACATGCTATATGATTCTATTCACATGAAAATCCAGAATAGAGAAATCAATAGGTAAAGTAAATTAGCAGGTGCTTAAAGCTGCTGGGCCCGGGGAGCAGAGGGCAGTGAGGAGGGCCGGAAGCATGGTGAGAGGATGAAAGGGATGATACCTAAAGGGTACAGGGTTTCTTTTCTGCAGTGATAAAAATGTTCTAAAATTGACTGTGATGATGGTTGAATGTACCTGTGAATATACTAAAAACCACTTAATTGTACACTTTAAATGGGAGAATTCTATGGTATGGGAATTCTGTCTCGATAAATCTGTTAAATAAACAAAGACCATACGTATATAGTCAGGGAACATCTCAATGTCCACTTCAGGTTTACATTACTGAAAGAGGCCCTCAGATTTAACTTCCACTGTTTCAGCAAAGAATATAATACAAATTAACAAGAGTTGGAAGACTCATACATTGCAAGAATTTGACCACAGAGCCAGAAATTTCAGAATAGTAATGTGTGATGTATATAATCATCCTCAATATCCTAGGGATACTATTGATTCTTGGTGGACATAGTCTGCTTTCACTTCAGTTGGTTCCTCTTTAAGTAGAGCCATGTTGACAAGGTATGTGCTTAAAAAATTCAAATATATCACTCTAGCTGCAGAAACTTAAAAGCATAATTCAGCTAATGTAAATTTCTTTAGAAATCCTGATTTTATTTCTGCCAAATAGCTCAGCAGTTCCTCAAATTCTGTGCTGTTTAGCACAAGGCAGTCTGATAAGGGACATGAATGCACACTCCAAGTAACATTTACCCACTCCCATGTTCTTATTTGAACATTAATAACTATAGTTCCTTCACCAACTCATCAGTTCTTTTATTTTTTTTTCTTCTTTTTTTTCTGCAGTTTCAAGTTCAGTATATTCAGGTATCTCACTTGCAACACCAAACATGAAATGCAATCATGTCAGCTTTTTGGGCTTTGTTACGGACTGAATATTGGTTCCTCCCCCCAAATTCCTATGTCGAGGCCCTAACCCACCATTGTGATGGCATTAGGAGATAGGGGCTCTGAGACCTAATTAGGTTTAGACGAGGTCATGCGAGTAGAGCCTCTGTGATTTAGACAAGGTCATGCGGGTAGAGCCCCTGTGAAGGGGTTAGTACCCTTACAAGAAGAGGAAGAGGCACTAGAGCTTCCTCTCTCCACCACATACATGGCCATACAGCAGGAAGGTGGCCATCAGCAAGACAGAAAGAGCATTTACCAAGAACCAAATCTGCTAGCACCTTGCCTTGGCTTTCTCAGCCTCAGAAGGGTGAGAAATAAATGTCTGGTTTTTAATCCACTCAGTCTATGGTATTTTGTTATCACAGCCCAAGATGACCAAGACAGGATCAAAGTTGCGTCCCTTTGATTACCAAAAGTTTTAGATCTGAAGTAGCATCAGTGTAACTCTCTTCAACAAGTTGCCACAATCTAGCCATTTTACTGCATTAAAATAAACTAAATTGATTACATTTAGAATAAATAGCACAATGACAACAGTAACAAAAAACTTCAGATAATCCTAATGAGAAATATGTGGAATCTATATGAAAATGTATAAAACTTTTTATTGCGAGCAATAAAAAAATCTAGAAGAAGAGAATTGTCCTCTAATTTATAGGTATTTTTGTAGAACTTGAAAAATTATTCTAAAATTCATGTGGAATAATAGATGAAAACAGACATTTTCTGTAGGAAACGACATTATCTAATTCCAAGTTGAACATCATAATAAGTGTGCAAATGTTTTCAGCATGCTGTGAATGGACATTGTTGAAGAATTTTTTTTCTAACTATACCAAATAGGCTCACATGGTTAAAAGAGGCTCAATTCTCATTAGATATCTTTAAAGCTAATGGGTTTCTGTTTTATAAATAAGTTTGCCATATAGGTCAACACATCTAACATTTACATTTGTCTTTTCAATACTTTTAGTATTTTAAATCTTAAGCTTTAAAAGAAGCTTGTGCAGATATAAATCATTAATTCAGGTAAAATCAATAAAAATGTTTTAAAAATTTGAAGTGTTAGTATTTACATGAAAAATACAATATTGCAAGAATCGGTCCATTTTTAGCCTATTTTCATAAACTAAAAGCAAATATTATACCCTAAAATGTTATATTTTGTCTAATTTTTGCTGTTATTAATTAGAAATTTTATTTCTATGTGAAATAGAGAATTTCATCAAGCACACACGTTAAAAAACTAGATTTAAGTAGCCCTGGCTGGTGTGGCTCAGTGGATTGAGTGCTGGCCTGCAAACAGTAAGGTCGCTGGATCAATTCCTAGTCAGGGCACATGCCTGGGTTGCCTGCCAGGTCCCCAGTTGGGGGTATACAAGAGGCAACCCATCATATATTTCTTGCATACTAATGTTTCTCTCCCTTTCTTCCTTTCTTTCCTCTCTCTAAAAGTAAATAAATAAAATCTTTTAAAAAATTAGATTTAAGTAATTGCTAGAACTTAGGATAATCACTTAATTTTTATAAATGTCACTTAACTCTCTAAACCCATTCCCTCATTTATAAATTAGAAATTATGGTTGTGGCTAACTCTTACAGCAAAGGGTTAAAATTAGAGGCAATAATACGTGTAAAGTTTTAGCACAATGTCTGGCACATAATTAATAAATGTTTGTGATTTTTGGATTAGCTCAAGTTTTAATTGTAACTCTGATATCAAGGAAATTATGCAATTTGTATTTTTAAAATAATTATCTAGCTCATGGTACTGATGTAAATATTTTGCAATTAAAAATATTTTTTTTAAATCCTTACATTCCACTTTAGACTTTTTTTTTTAAATGCTTTCCCTCTTTCTCTCCTCCTCCCCAAAATAAAACTACCAGTTAAATTTTCACAGATTTTTATGGCACTTTCCATGTTACCAAATTTACAAACCAAGAAACATCATCTGCTTTATTAAGAAATGAATATGCTGTGACTCAGGTAATACAAGATGGTATCAATTTCACTGAAGAATAAACTATTTGAAAATGATTGGCTCGGGTCACAGATAATTTATGGAAAAGGCAAAACTAAGCTGCGCCCTTTTTTATATCTAAAAAGTGCTCAACTCAGCATCACATAAAGTAAAAGCCCAGGCCATACCCCGCCTCTGACACCCAAGTCACCCCGGAAACGGCGTACGCTCTACAGCGTCACTGGTCGTTGCTTATCCCAGGCTTTCGAAAACAGATTGCTAACATGTCACCAACATCCTTAGGACTGGAGTTCGTTTTAAAGAAAGGATTTTTAAAAAGTACTTTTCGCATCTTCCATTCGGCTTTGGTTCAAAGCAAAGGACCCCGGGTCGGCCCCTCGCACCCCGCGGGGCGGGGCGGAGAGCCAGGCCCCGGCGTCTGCGTGTGCGCTCCTCCCGCGGCGCCGGCAGCCAGCGGCCCTGCGGCCGCTTCACCGGCCCGGCCCGGCCCGGCCCGGGCGGCTCCGCGGGACCGGGGACGACGGCCTGTCACCGCGCACGGCCCCTGGCTGCCGTGGGGCCGGCGCGGGCGTGGGAGTCCGGCCTGGGCCCCCGCTCTCACACTCTGATCTCCACTCCTTCTGTGTCTTCGAGCAAATCATCCGCCCCAGGTGGAAAAAAAAATTGTTTAAAATTTTTCTTCCAGTGGGAAGTCCGTGCGATCAGGCACGTCAAGTCCCAGGTGAGTGCACAGGGCGCGCTGAATAAAAGTTAGCATCTCCTCCCCACACTCCATTGCTCTCGTTTCTTGGAGAAGCCTCGACTTTTTTCTTTGGCCAGGCTTCAGCGAGGAACCAAACATCTGGGCACGTGGATACTTTTCTATTTGTTTTAAACGTTACAAGACGGGGGGGAGGGGAAACCCTTACATTTAATGAATCACCTTCCTTGAAGATCATCTTTACACGAAACCAGGGCTGCCCTGGCAAATTCGAGACGTTTGGTTTTCCTCCTACTACTACTGCCCACAGCCACTTTCTCGGGAGTCTAAGATATTTCGGGTGTCAAGTTCAAATGCAGATTCTATTTATAGTACTTGAGCCCATCCCACGTACCCTCCCAGCCCCGACCTTCTGCACACCTGAGGGACCAGGTCCAGGACGAAGCATCTCTAGCGGCTGTTTAAATTGGGGGGGATTCGTGACGGGGGCAGGACGGGTGCTTGTACTTCTGGAGGAGGACACACTAACGGGGCCTGGGAGTTAACGGAGAATCAATCACCTAACTGGTAACGAGGAGGAGAAAACTGTGGAGCCTCTTACCTGAGCGGGAAGCCTCGGGTTAAACCATTCCTCCTGGCGAGTTCCCAGAGGAGAGCCAGAGGATCCTCAACTTCAAGTTTTCACCTCAGATTCAGTCATTTTTATGGCACACCCTGGCTTACTGTGATTTACCCTATGTGTTTCTTTGGTGACTGTGAAGTTCTTTTGTTAATTGGTGGGCTAAGTAAGTTATATTTCTAAGGAAGTCCCCCCCGCCGCTCTGAAAAATGGAAGCGCCCACTGCCTGGCCCTGAGGTCCGCGCTCGGCTGGGCCAGCGGCGCCGCGCTAGGCTCGCGGCTGCGTGGGTGGCTGCGTGTGTGGCTGTGTGGCTGTGTGTGTGTGTGTGTGTGTGTGTCGCGTGTGCGTGTGTGCGCGCGGAGAAGGAGAAGGGGGGCAGGGGCTGTAAATCATAGTAAAGCGGAAACAATTTTCTCCTTTAAAGAGTTGGCTCGTCCAAATAGATTTTCTTGAATGTAAAGAATGGGGGAAAAAAAAGAAAATATTTAAAAAAGAAATTGTAGTGACATTATGATGCTCAAACTGCAATGAACCGATTTTACTTTTACTTTTTACAGAATTGACAATGATTTGAATTAAGCGGATTTCCATGAATAATTTTCTAAATAAAAAGGGCTCACTGGGGAGTTTAAAGTGAGAAATAAAATGTGCAGTGTATTTTTTTCAAATGAGAAGAGTTTTATGTGTTTCTGACTTTAATGGTAGTGCATAATTACTGTTTAAAAAATCAAAACAGCCCTGGCTGGTGTAGCTCAGTGAATTGAGGACGGGCTGTGAACCAAAGGGTCGCTGGTTCGATTCCCAGTCAGGGCGCATGCCTGCGTTGCAGGCCAGGTCCCCAGTGGGGGCCACGAAAGACGCAACCACACAATGGTGTTTCTCATCCTCTCTTTCTCTCTCCCTTCCCCTCTCTCTAAAAATAAATAAATAAAATCTTTAAAAAATAAAATAAAAAAATCAAAACAATACACAAAGGCATGAGTGAAGAGAGTAAAATCACCTGAAATCTCACCATTCAGAGACAAGCACCACTAAACTTGTGCTAAACAATTTCCTAGCCATCTTATAGTACACACTTACCCACAGGTACACATATGTACACATTTGCATATGATTTTAAATAACTGGACAATCTACATGCACACTGCTTTGTGCACTGCATTCTGCTGAAACATTATGCTGTGTACAGCTTCCTATGCCATGGCTCCATGTGACTGGGTTTATGGTTGAATGATAAGTTGTTTGATCAACAGACTCTTACTTAAGGACAATTAGAGTGTTTCCAATTTTTCAATAACATAACATAAATAATACTAGAGAGAATATCCTTATTGAGTATCCTTATTGAATATCTTTGAGTATTTGCTGGGTTATCTCCTTAGGATACATTTCTAGAAGCAGTATTGCTGGAGCAAAAATACCCATTTAAAAGTCTGGTATATATTTTCAAACCGCCTTCCAAAAATATGGAATGAATTTATAATCCCATCAAGTATGAGAGAATGTTCGTTTCTCAACACTCTCAACATCACTATTATAAATCTTTTTAAACTTCGACTATCCAGAAAGTTTTTCTTTCTTTCTTTGCATGTTTATTATTAATTAGGCTGTTTATTGTCTATTTGCATTTCATCTTCTGGCATTTTTATGTCATCTACATATTTTTCTATGGTAGCAGCCATCTACCTTAATTATTTGTAACAACTCTTTCATATTATATTAATTTTTTGTTTATATTAACAAAAGCCAACATGTTTTTCTAAACTATTTGCCTTGTAATTTTACCCAAAATGTATTTTAGACAGATATTTATTTCAAATTATTAAATCTGTACATGTGACTTGATTATACAATTGTGTTATAAAGTGTAAAAATTCAAAGATACCTTTGTATGGAGTTGATACCTTTTTTCAGGTTGTCAGCTCCACCAATTTCTAAGGTATGTTATGTTGTTTCATTTGAGTGATTTATTCTCTGCCCTCCCAAAAGTAGTTTTACAAAAGTCTGCCCATAAAAATTTCATTAGAGCGTCATGGCCCAACGATACTGTAACCAGAAAATAACCCTAAACTAAGGGACAATTCTTTTGCACGCCATCTCATCTTTTCCAGATCCCAGAACCTTCACACCGACTCTAGTCTGCCCAAGGAAAGCACCCCACTCTGAAGCCTCCAACATCAGAAAAGTATACCCAGCTTTAACCTCTCAAACTTTTATATCCTGGTAAACATCACCAGGCCTCTGCCTCATCACCTTAGGACGTAAGTCACTATTAACTGCCCCTGTTTTTGGCTAAATCCTCCATGAACATTGTTTTATAGAAAGCTTTCTCCTTGTCATCTTTGGGGGAAGAAATCCCAAATTGGGATCATTGGATCAAAGGGTATAAACGTTTGTATAACACTTGTTACCTAGCATTATATTTTTCTCCAAATGGAGAGAGAATACCAGTAAAATTGTTTGTGTTTTCATTCCATTTCAGCTTTAGTAGTTTTTAGTGTTATTAATAATTTTCATTAGTTTACTAAGCATAAAAGAGAAATGTGTTTTGGTTTCAGTTTATATTTCTTTGCTTTTACTACATGCCTTAGGCTTTCATTTTCTTTGTGTTTATTTTGTGTTAATTGTTCATAATCATGATAAAATTTGTTCTGTTTCTCTAGAGGTTTAAAATAGGAAAAAGCTGGAATAATTGAGTTTCTTAAAAAAATTGTAAAATAGAGAAAATGCACCTTTTTGAGAAGAAAAATACGTAAAAATACAAAACAACACATTCTATTCTCAATGCCTGGATTAACTTTCTCTTACTCTTTAAAGTCATTTCACAGGTGTAATCAAATTTGAAATTGGCCCTAAAATGTATTTATTTTCCACATTGCAGCTAGAATGATCTTTTAAAAATACAAGACTAGGCCCTGGCTAGCATATCTCAGTGGACTGAGCACGGGCTGCGAACCAAAGTGTAACTGATTCGACTCCCAGTCAGGGCACATGCGTGGGTTGCAAGCCAAGTCCCTACTTGGGGGCACGCAAGAGGCAACCACACATTGATGTTTCTCTCCTTCCTTTCCTTTCTCTCTAAATATAAATAAAAATAAAATCTTTAAAAAAAATAAAAATACAAGCCTAAAGTCACTTCAATAAAAGTCCAAAATCCTAAACGTTGCTTTTCAGCCCCTCCATGATCTGACCTCTATTCATACTTTCCACCTCAGCACACGACCCTCACTTTATCTTAGTTCAGGAAATATCTGTCCTTAGTCCCCAGTACACAGTTCCCTCTTCCCAGGACCTAAGTTCCTGCATGCTCCTTACCCAATATATTTTCATTCTTCAGGGTGCTCTTGGAACATCGTGTCATTTGGTGTAGGTGATCAAAGAAAATCTCTCTCAAAAACAACACATGGAGATCATATTAAGAAAAACAAAACAAAAACATATAGCTAGGGCCTGTCCTTAGAAGCATCATGCAAATGAGGGGGTCCTGAAATTTACCTTTCACAGATTATCCACCCTCTGGGCATAATCCCTTGCCTTGTCTCTATTTCAGGGTCATGAGGATCTAAAGAGATAACATATTTGGAAACAAATTGAAATTTAAAGCAAAACCTAATGGTTATTATTTTTCTTGATGTTTTTCTTTTTATAGTTACAGCAACAATAAAGGTTGAATCTCAATAAGTTGACACGTTTCACCTAGGTTGACAAACCTAGTCATTTGTTCATTTCATTTATGGACTACTCTTTAGGGGGTGTTAGCCAATCTATACTGCACACAAGTTGGCCACACCAGTACATTTGGCTTGAATCAATACATTTTTCCTTAAAGCTATTAGTTACATTTAAAAACACTTATTTTGATGAGTCAGTGCCATCTTCTAATAAAAGCAGTTAAATGATTAGATATGAGGCGAGGTATCAGTAAGACCAATTTCTTGCCATTCAAAGTATCTCTTATAGTTACTCATTCCCTCATATTTATTGAACACCTACCCAATATTTATTGAGGAACCATTTTAAATGCTAGAGATGCAGTGATGATCAAGAAAGAGTTTATATTCTAGTAGGTAAAAACAGTCAATAAGGAAAAGAACAAATGAATATCAAATATGCTGGTGTGATAAGTGCTGTGAAGAAAAATAGAGAGGATGGAGAACGATGGCCGAAGGCTGGAGCAAGAGCTCTCCACGGAGACCACGTGTGTAAGAGACGTGAATGCAATGAGAAGTGAGCCCCAGGCGTGTCTGGGGAACAGTTTTTTAAGCGGAAACAAAACAAGAGGAAAGAACAGTAAGATGTGCAAGATGAGTAAGAGCTTGGCATGTTCCAAGACAGCAAGAAGGATATTTTGTTTCTGGAAGAGTGGAGTTTCTGAGAGAGTGAGCCAAACGACGAATCCCTGTGCTCCTGGAACTTACATCATACCATGGGGGAGAGAGACAAACAAAACGAATAAACCATCGTGTAAGTACACCTGGGGCGGTGATAAGGTGATGATAAGAAATCAGATCAGGAGAAAGGGCCAGAGAAAGAAATGAGTGCTGCTTTAGATAGAGTGGTGACAGAAGTTTCCTCAGAGGGACAACTTCTGAGCAGAACTGTCACTGCGGACAGGGAGGGAACCACGCAGATCTCTGGGGAAGAATGACTCAGGCAGGAGAAGAGTACTTGCCCGAGGCCCCACGATGCTTAGAGAAAAGCCAAAAGATGCTTAGAGGGTATGGAAAAGTTTGCAAGGAGGAAAGTGGTAGGAGATGAGGTTGGATTCACAGCCAGCAGCAAACAGAACTGCTTGGGGCTTGTCAGCAAGCTTTAGAGTTACTCTCGGTGAGGCGGGAGCCGGTGGACAGGTATGAGCAGAGCGGTACAAGCTGTGACGCACGTAACAAGAATGGCTGTTTGCTGTGTTTAGGAGACAAGGGTGGGAGCAGGGAGACAGACCAGTTAGGAAGTTCCTTGGACACTTAGGTTGAGAGCTCGAGGAGTTTGGATTGGTGGAGCGGGGGTGGGGGGACAGGATGTATTTTGAAAGTAGAGCTGACAGGTTTTAAAAATGTGTTAGCTATAGGTGCAAGAAAATAATTACCATTGGATGATAGCACTTGCAAAAATCCAGGCAGAATTATGTATTTATAAATGTAAATGCAGTTTGAAATGCTTACATTTTAACTATTCAAAGATGTTACAAACACTAATCTCGATTTGATGAATCCATTCAACTAAGTAATTTTAAATGCGAAGGTTTGATTGAAATGCGAAAAATAATTCTCTTATTTTGGCTTTTACTTAGCACCTGGCCATAGGGTAACACTCATAACTAAACTGCTTGGCAATAAATTGTTGAGCTTGGCACTGTACCAGGAACTGAGTAGACATGATCAATAAGTTACTGATCTGTTTGTTTTTTTTAAAATATTTTATTTATTTACTTATTTGTGTGTTTATTTATTTATTTATTTATTTTTAGGGAGGGGAAGGGAAGGAGAAAGAGAGGAAGAGAAACATCAATGTGCCAGAGATACATTGATAGGTTGCCTCTTGTGCTCCCCCTACTGGGCACCTGGCCCACAACCCACGCATGAGCCCTGACTAGGAATCCAACTGGCAACACTTGAGTTCACAGGCTGGCATTCAATCCACTGAGCCACACTAGCCAGGGCAAGTTGCTTATCTGGGATCATATTTAATCTTCAAAATTATGATTTTGGGGTAGGTACTCAGACATTAATATTAATGCTAGTGCCTATGACATAGTGTTCTATAAGATCACAGTGTACTTTAAAAAATTAAAATGTTTTCTATAATAAAGCTGATAGGGAAATAGAACTTCCTTATAGACTGACTTAGTTGTTATAACCTTTATTTGTAAATTGCTTTAATTTTCTTGGAATGAAGTTTGAATTAAAATTCATGCAAGGTAATAATGAACCATATGGTAAAGTTTTTGTGTACATTTGATTCAAGTTAATGTTGCATGATTTTGATTTCTTCTTCAGTGACCAGACAGAACTATTATATGAAAGAATCTATTGCTATATAATTTTTATCTTAATATGAAGTCAGAATTGTTATCTGACCATTTTGGAAATATTCTTGATTTATCCAGTGAATGTTATACTACCATTTAGAACTATATCTCTTTAAGAGCATATTACAGTATTTTTAAAGAAATATTTCCTCACTTTCATTCTTTTTATTGTGTCTGGACTATCATTACTGTCTTTTTAAGAATTGTATGGTACTACAGTGAACGCTTCTGTTAGTGCCACCTAACTGTCATGATAAGCTCAAGTTAAATTTTAGTTTATTTTATCAAATTACAGAGATACGTTAACCTATGCTTTTTAATGAATTGACTTAAAAAAGTTAAACTGCCTTTTATTCTTTTTTTAAAAAAGATTTTATTTATTTAATTTTAGAGAGAGGAGAAGGGAGAAAGAAAGAGAGGGAGAGAAACATCTTTGTGCAAGAGAGAGATACATTAATTGGTTGCCTCTCGAATGCCTCCATCTGAGGACCTGGCCCAGAACCCAGACATGTGCCCTAACTGGGAATTGAACCGATGACCTTTGGTTCACAGGCCAGCACTCAATCCACTGAGCCACACCGGCCAGGGCAGTGGCCTTTATTTTTGTTGTTAGTCTGTACTAGTAAGAGAAGAATTGTTTTCTGACATTGATTCAGGGAGAAAAAGATGGATTAAGGCTTATAATATATGCCTGTCATGCTTCTGATTGAAACTTTGTGCACTGGTTTTATATTTTAGGGCCAATTAACATGGAGGGAAATGTTCAAATCATTAACTTTTCATTAGGACTTCTACAACTCTTTCTTCTTAGTGCAATAATTAATCTGGAATTATTTTGCTATTGTGACACAATTACTGTAAGTCTTTGCCTGTCCAACATCCACCCTTCAACAACTCTAGACCTTCAAAAACAACTCTGAACCCATAATTAAACAAAATAAACATCGCAAAGAAAAGTGTCAAAACAAAACTTACGCCTTCTGCACCATGATGGTTGGCTTGACCACACCAACTGACGACAAACAAACAAAACAACAAAAAAGAAACCACCAGAGCACTTTGGTTGATTAATCTTTCTCATAAAAGCCATCTTGCTAACTTTTGTTTGTTAAAGCCATGAGGCAGGGGATTGGTGAAAAGAACTAAAAGAAGAAATAACCAAAGAATAAAGAAGAGTGGGGAGTGCGCACGTACCTGCAGAAGTAGCGGGTTAGAAATGGCCGCCGGGGTGAGAAGCTGGGGGTGTGGTGGCAACAGACAGTCTTTGAGGAGTGCACGGAGGTGGTCAACTCTGTAGCCCCCCTGTTCTGGAGCTCTTGAAAGTATGAGACAGTGCCTTCATGAGACTATTTGAAGGAGACAACTGCCCCGTAGGCATAACCTTCCTAAAGGCCTGTGTTTCGTTATCTGTAAAATGCAGAAAGAGAGCCACGCTTTTCCCCCCTTGTTTTTGTTCTGTTGATGAGAAATACTAAGTAGAAAGCAGTTTAATGTTTTCTGAATAATTATTTGTGCCCCGCTTTTTTAGTGCAAGAAAGCAAGTGTAAAAATGTCTTCTTTATCTGTAGAAATACCAACTCATAAATATTACAGTTTTCTCTCCTCTGGGCTAAATTTATTGTGCACAGCCAAATGGTAAACTTTTAAAACCTAAATCCCATTTCTGCCTTAGATATTTGTAGAATGAGGTAGGGTATAAATAACTATAAATAAAATTATACTAAATATAATTTGTAATTGGCTTCATGACCTTTGTAATTAGCAAGTCAAAATAAACATTTTTTGTATTTAGCTCAATAACCTGGACTTCACTGCATTCCTATCTTTGTTTCCTTTTCACTGTGTGACATCTTTCTAAAACTGTTATCAATGTGAAAAAAAATTTGGCTTGTGTATTTCTCTGTATTTCATTAAAATGTCCTCAACTCTCACTAACTAGAAAAAATTGATCAATGTTTACCCTGAAATAATGGTTTAAAAAAATATGTTCTGTGTAGCTGTGGTAAACACTGCCCGTACCCTCCCAAAGACATTCACGCCCTGACCCCAGACTTTGAAGAAATGAGTGACAGCATGAATTTGAGATGGAGAGAGCACCCTGGGTTATCCTGGCAGGCCCAGGCTAATCACACGAGGCCTTAAAATCAGAGAACCTTTACTGGCTGTGATCAGAGAGGGAGTCCACGCCAGAAGAAGGGTCAAAGAGACATGACGTGAGAAGGACTCGATCCACTGCTGCTGGCTTTCAAAATGGAATAAGTGAGCTGTGAGCCAAGGAATGCAGAAGGCATCTAGAAGTTGGAAGTTGAAAGGAAACAGATTCTCCCCTAGAACCTGGAAAAGGGGGGGCAGTTCTGCTGACACCTTGATTTTGACCCAGTGAGACCAGTGCCATACTTCTGACCTACAGCACTGTAAGGTGACAATTTGTGTTGTCACTACATGTGTGGTAATTTGTTACAGCAGCAACAGAAAACAAATAATGCAGCCCAAGGGTTGGACAAGGTGCCTACCCCATCACAATGGGAAAGTCTGGGGAAGGCCACAGGCCCACCCATGACCTTTCCATTTCCTGCTTGCATAACTTGTCCCTTTGACCACATAACTTCTCATCTGCTTATGTTACTGGAATTCCATGTGAGGTTAATTTCGGGAAAAATGCTGTTTAAAATGAGCATAATGTATATATATATACACAATATCTATTCATGAATGTATTTATTTATAAATTTGTTATACATTTGTTAAATAATAAGTAAATATATTGTTTACCTGCCTCAGTGAGTATGGCTAATAATCGTGAGGGGCATGGACTTGAACATTATACTGACTTTGATTCAAATCACAGCTCTGACGCCAGGTATATAATTCTGAATCTCAAGTTGCTCATTGAAAATGGAAAATAATAGCAGTACCCATCATTTATTGAGTGTTCTATGCACCCAGCACTGTCCTAAGGATGTTTTCTGAATTAATCATTTAACCCTCCCAAACTAAGACTAGTAATAATGTGGTAAGTACTCTAATTACTACCATTTTACAGATGAGGAAACTGAAGAAAAGACGTTACACAGCAGCAGAAACAAATCCTGAGATCTTAAACAACTACACTTTGCCACCTCCTGCAATATAACTAAACGGAAGAGAGCAGCGACTCGGGCATGCAGGCCAACCACAAGTGTGAAATTTTCTTCACCTCACACGTCTGAGCTGCAACCAGAGCTGGAGAGGCAAGGGCATTTGGCCCTAGATTCGCTGCGGAGATGGCAGAGCACTAAAACGAGCTGTAGTCACCAGAAAGAGAAACTAGGCAAGGGCTGATCACAACGGGGAATTAATGAGGCGATCACAATGACTGCTATGCACCTCATACGAAGGATATGCCATGTACTAAATTAAATGCTTTGCACGTACTATGATATCACTCCTTAAAATCCATGAAATAATTGCTACCATTTTCTCCACTACACAGGGAAGGAAATTAAGCCTCAGAGAGATTAAGCACCTAGACGAAGGGTCAACCAGCCAGGAAGAAAGAGAACTGAGAATGTAATTGAGATCTCCTCCAAAGACAGATCTCTTAACTGGTTCATGACTGTGTTAGGCCAGCAGTGAGAGAACCTTGCAACCTGTGTGCTCCTCATCCTCCCCACCACCCCACGATTTGGGCAAATATGAATAAACATGACAACTGAGCAAGGCCTGTGGTGTCTGAATTCCAGGAATTTCTAAAGTATATCTGCTATTTGATTGCTAGTGTCTGAATGGATTTTGGGTAATTGTTTAATGACTGGTTTGATAAGCTCCTTTAAAATGCTTGAACTTAGCCAGGCAAAATGCTCCAAGATTTTTCCAAGCAGCATCACTTTAGAAACTTAACAGTCATGAACATAAGTCTTTAACTCCTTTACCTTGGGTCTCTTTAAAAATTTTTTCCTGTGAAAAATTCTTAATTTTTGCCCCAGGCCAAGGGATGATTCAATGTTTCAAGTAGATTGAGGCCAATGTCATGTGCTCAGAAAGGCAGGGGGGAAAAGCACATTAATAATTTTGAAAAGATACGTAACCCTCCCCTCCTCAGTTTATTTGGGAATCTCAATAGTCTTTTACTCTCCTATTTCACCTTTGAAGGCCAGACTCTGTGGGCGCAACATAGCTAGGCTCACAAGTCAAATTCAACCCTAAAGATGTGTTTTTATTCGCTTACACAGTATTTAAAAATTGTTTTGAACCAACATTTAGAAATTAGGAACTTCTGCATAAACATCCAGCTTTCTAGCTTCCCCTGAGAAATTTCAAGACTCATCCACATTCAGCGATGTTTCCACATGGTACCTTTTGTCTGGGCTAGATTTTAGAGGCTGTATGCCCCTTCTGTTTTGACATGGTCAATTACTTCCGGTCCATTTCTGTAATAGATGTATCTGTCCTCATCCAGGGCACATGAGGTGAGATAGCAACCTCATCTCCCATCATACTTCTCTGTCCTTTGTCTCCCACTATCCTCTAGGGCCCAGGTTGTCTCTTATTTTTGAGAGTCCTCCCGTTTAGCTCCTGCATTTTCTGAAGATTCACATGGGGCAGAACAATGGAGAAAAGCCGGATAAGTCATTCACATACCTGTAAATCTCAGGTGCATCCCAGCCAAATTCCGTGATTGCCATGTGTTTTAGGGAACTTTTTGGCCAATGATCTGGGGAAATTTCCTTTTTTCTTGTTAGCTCCATGGAAATAATAGGTCATTTTATAAACCAGTGTGTGAGAGTTTCAGGTTTCAGTAGCAATTATTCTTCAGCAAAGTCTCTTTATTGTGTAGTCAAAGTAATGTTAATAAATAATGTAGTATTACTTAGACTAGTTACTCAGCCCTCTGGTGGTGAAGTCTCTTTCCTTAATGATTGAACTCTTTCAAGGGCGCAAACAGGAATCAGAGACCCTGTACTCCCTTTCCCACCCCAACCATCTTGCCTAGGGGAGGCAGAGAGAAGAGAGATTCCTCCGGTGGAACAATATACCCACAACTGGCTGTTGCTTCTTTCCTGAGCACCTTCGATGCATAGTTTTACTTTCTGTTGTGGAGCATTGAAAAGCAGCTTCTATTTGAGATTTTTCTCTCAGAGATGGCTCAATGTAAGCCAAAAGAAATTAGTAGCCTGTGGGCTATGTTATTTCCTTGTTAGACTTATATAAATAATTTTAATAGAAGGGGAAGCCTTCTTGGGTTGTGCTCTCCTGATGAAAGTTCAGAAGTTCACATGTCCACTGACAAGGAAGCATTGTGATGTGGCAAATGGCCGAGAAAGCTCCCAGGTGGCCCATTTCTTCAGGATTACTTAAGAGGCTCAAGCATCCCGTCTCAAAATCTCTTTTACCTCTAAACCAAAATAAGTTACATAAAGCCTTTGGCACTCAGCCTTTAGTGGGGGAGTTTGTTACCATGCATATTCCTGGATCTCGCCTTTAAAGACTTCAGTTTCACCAGTTCTGGGATGGGGCTAAGGAGTCTGCACTTTTACAAACCCTCCAGGTAATTCTGATGCAGGCGATCTGTGTCTACACATTGGGAAAATCACTGCATAAGGGCCTCTTTCATCTTGATTTTAAAATTATGCGAAGTATCAAACCATTTAATATACTTTCCTAAAAACACAGTTTAACGTTGATGGTGGGGTTTGGGAAGAGATGGAATACTTTAAAAGTTGGCACATCACAGTGCTAGGGAAAGGGTACTTAAAATGGGGACAGCTAACTTAATTCTTTATAATTTCATAAAGCTTACTTTCTAGTAATAAACTCTTGTCCAAAATAAGAATAGGTACACAGCATCAGAGAGAAAAATGGAAAATGAAACATTTCTCTTCAAAAGAGGTGTCATTGAAAGGCTTTAAAGTAGTGCTTGAAGTTAAGCGGAACAGGTAAGGTATCATCTTTTAATTTTCAGAAAATCAGCTACAAAGATTTTTGCTGTAAGTAACAGATCACCCAACCATTAATTACATACTCTGTAAAGATATTAAAACATCTCCCCAAACAAGAAGGCTGAAGACAAGGGGGTGCAGGTACGGAGCTCAGTGAGCCAGGCTCACCGTCCTCCGCCGCCCTCAGAATGCGGGCCTGTTGTCCCAGACCTACATACACCTCCTAGTCACAAGGTGACTGCATCCTCCACCATTCAAGGAGAAATGAAAGGATCATCTGACTGTGAGCAAAATCCTTTTCAAAAGTGCACCTAGGAGGCTCCCCTCATATCTCATTGACCAGAAGTAGCCCAAACTGGGTCACATCAAACATCACCAGAGGAGAATGAGATTACCGTCTTGGTTGATACCATAATTGTATCAGGGAAGGAGGAGCTACCTTCTCTGCAAATGCTGCTGCTAGAGAACACTGAAGACCCTTTAAATTGATATATAAACTATACTGAATTGGGGAAGTGATGATAGATAGGGAACCAGTCGTATCTGCCCTGATTTTGATATTATCCTTTAGATCTTAGTGGTTGCAGAATCCTAGAAATGCATTGTGAGTGGGGTGGAAAGGAGAGGTTATGGTTAGAATTGCTTCTAGGGATGGTAGTGTAGTGGGGTGAGAGCAGGTTTGTGGGAGATGAACTGGAGAAACGGTTGGCTTTCTTTTTGGATATTTTGGTTAGCCGTGCCCGAGTTGAGGATGCCTTGGTGTAAGAACTCCAAGTGTTTGGGAGGCTTGCCACAAGGAATAATAAAATAAAAGTGACAATCAGCTTGTAACACCTTCTGTAAGCTAATAACCTTTGGTTATTTCCAGAACCTAATTTAGCATCTTACCACCTGTTACTTAATATAAAATAAAGTATTCTTTCATCTTCTTACGACTTACATGAAAGACTTTGGTGGATAGTACAGTATAGCGTTTGCTTTTATCTCCAACTTTGGAGATCACACGACATATTTAGACATGTCAGAAAGAGAAATGTCAGCCATACATGTAATTCATTTGTTTATTTTATGCTTCTCTTTGTTCCAAAAATACTTGAAGTGGCTTGAAAGAATGCACCTAATACATACAGATAATAATAACTGGAAATGTCAGCCCAACACCTAAGAAGGACAAGTTCCTATTGTTCAGTTTTGTGTGATACAAAATGATAACCAAAGAATTTAATCTTTTCTGAGACTAATGTTAAACTTTCAAGTATTATCATTTCAAAGTTAAAATCTAAATTATTGTCATTGGGAAGGCTTTGTTTCAAACAAAGGAATTGGTTTCTTTTGTCACATGATTCCAGAACAATAGGCTTGAACATTAATGTACATGTCAATACACTTAATGGTTATTTACAATTTTAATTTATAAAATTTGAATTTCTATATCAGAAGTAGGGTCTATGTCTCATAACTATATGTCATTTTAAACATTTAAAGGCTCTATTGATATGAGCCTTTTAACATTATTGAAGCAATAGGTATTGATTCATCTGACATTGTAATATTTTAATAGATGCATGTTCACATTTTATGAGGAAGTTTAATTTTATTTAAGTAAATTGGAAATTGTTGTTGCTTCAAAATACCTGTTTTAAAAATGTCATCTTTTCTAGACATACGAAAAAAACAGACAATAGTGAAATATTGTCTTTTCAAACTAAAGCCTTACCTTTGGAAAATAAATCCTGGAAAATGGCCCAATAATAGGAATTCACTTGAATTTTTTTTTCAGCTAAACAGCAGTAAATATTTTTATCTCCTTTCCCCTCAAAAACAAAAAAATATTCTATCTGTGTTAATGGTTTTAAAATTTTAACCTTAAGCTGAAATAGTTAGAATATAAAGTTATTCATATTAGACTTCATAATAGAAAACAAGCTCAACCTAAATTATAGGGTTTTTTTGCCAATGATATACGTATGTGTGTGCATACATGTGTATAAATTTGTGTGTGTGTGATCTGTGTATGTGTATATGTATATGTATATAATTCTATGTGTGTGTGAACAAAATATCCATAATTGTTTAAAACATAATTTTGAAGAACTAAAATGTGAATTCATTAAAATACTTATCAGATTAATTCTCATTTATTCAAGAGTTTTAAAATTATTAGGCTAATTATTTGCAAACCAAAGCACACAAATCAAATAGCATAAAAAGTTAACCTACAGAGGTCGAATTAAAAAGGAAGATTCTGCTGTGGCTAGTGTGTGTCAGTGGACTGAGTGCTGGCCTGCAAACCAAAGGGTCACCGGTTCGATTCCCAGTCAGGGCACTTGCCTGGGTTGTGGGCCAGGTCCCCAGTTGGGGGTATGTGAGAAGCAACCAATTGATGTATCTCTCTCTTGCACATTGATGTTTCTCTCTGTCTCTTTCTCCCTTCCTTCCCCTCTCTCTAAAAATAAATAAATAAAATCTTTAAAAAGGAGCATTCTAACCAAGCCTAAGCAAATGAAGGTTAGATTAGGCAGTGACTGTTCAGAGTCAATATTACTTAAAGTCAAAAATACTTGTTTTCTTTGAAAATTTACTTTATGTGCAATCTATTTATCATTTTTCTTAGTCATGGTAGTGAAAGATAAGTATTTTATAAGAAGCTATATTTTGGAAAGGGAACAAAGGCCTGGGAAATTCATGATCTAACATGACTGTCTCCCCAAACCTCCCATGTCTCCTCCCATACCCAGATTCAAGTGAAGTGTTATATTTTGTTGAACAGAATGTGCTTCTTTTTAAGACCAATCTCATCTTCTCTTGTCTATTAAAGTACATGCCCAGCAGCTCTTCCCTCTCACCATGGACATTCCCATCAGCACACATTCTGTTTTGTTCTCTCATCTTTACTTCAACCTGGAAACGTTTATTGAACACCTATTATTTGCATCTACTCGTGCTAGGCATGAAAAAGAACAAGAATCATTGCTCACTATTCTATAGCAAAGAGGCAGCACTTTCCTGTGAAAAATTTTAGAATTAAAAACCATAGGTATAACAAGTCACAGTACTTTAATATTACCTATGAATTTCCATAACGCCATCTTTTAACCAGGTAACATCCATCTATAAGGCAGGTCATTTGAGTGAAATATTTGATGAGGCTTTAGTCACTCTCTGTCACTAGAAACGATACATTTAAATTTAATTGTGAATTCTCATGCATAGACCAGCCTATTTTCCTTACAAACAACAGATAAAACCCTGCTCCTTATATTAAAGCTAGGGTTAAAACAATTGCCATGATGTATTTAATTTTAACACATTTACCAAATGCCAGACTCCTGGCTGAGGGTTTTCATCCATTTGTTCACGTGATGCTCACAGCCATCCTATGAGGCAGGTGTTGTTCCTTCAATTGACTGATAGAAAACTGAGAAACATAGAATTTTTTATTTTTAACAAAGGCCCTCCCCATGAGGTTTATGACATTTGCATTTTAATTAGAATAACACACAAATTCTCGTCTGACTGGTCAAAGACGCAGTACGCACGCAGAGGGTCTGAACCCAGTAAATCGCGTGCACCCGACAGTGAGCAGCGTCACGGCAGAGAACAGGTCAATGGCTGCGGTGGATTTACTGGGTGAGTGGTTTCTGCACGACCCCGGAGACCCTGGGCAATGGCAGGGCAGTTAGCCAACGGACAGCTGGCACCATTAGAGGACACGACGATGTGGAAGGGCAGGGGTGGGAAAGGAGGAGGGAGCACCCCCTTTTTGTAAGCTACAGTGTGCTTTTCACAGCAGGTAGTTTGGCGTTTTTAACTCTCAGTTTTGTATTTAAAAAAATTTTAAACCTAGAGAAAAGTTGGAAAAATAGAACAATGAGCAATTATATACTATTCATATAGGTTCAAAAATTGTTAACATTTTGCCACATTTGCTTCTCTCTATAGATTTATATTTTTTCCTTCATCTTAATAGTTGCATGTTTCCTGATGGCTCAGCATATATCTCTCAAGAACAAGGACATTCTACATAATAACATTCAATGATTATACTTAATAAATTTAACATTAATTCATTATTATCTAACGTGCAGTCTACTTTCAAACGACCTCAATTGCCCCAGTAGTATCCAATGTAAATCACGTTAAACGCTGCTTTAGAACCCAGTCCCAGATCCTGCCTTGCATCTAGTGTCAAATCTCTTTGGTCTCCTTTAATCTAGAACCTTTCCAGATTAATCCAGAGCCTAATCTAGAACTTCCCCAGCCTTTTTTGTCTTTCCTGCCATTGATCTCATAGAAGCATCCAGGTCAGATGTTTTTATGGACTGTCTCTCAGTTTAGATTACTATAATATTTTTCTCCCATGATTAGAACCACATTGAACATTTTTGGTGGGAGTACCGCATAAATGATGTTAGGATTAATTTTAACACAGATTAGATTTTCTTAGTAAATGTATTACCGTAACTATGTTTCACTTCAGTATTTACATGTACATTTTAAATATTTGTTTTCTTTGCTGATAATTTAATTTTGCTCAAAGCACCTATATGAGGTAAAATGTTCTGTACTAATGGTCACAAAAAAAGAAATCCTTTGAGAATTAGCAGAGTTCATATTTTCCTTCCTTTTTGGGGGGGTGGTTGAACAACAGAAATTTACTTGATCACAATCCTGGAGGCTAGAAGTCCAAGATCAAGGTGTGGGCAGGGATGGTTTCACTGAAGGCCGTTCTCCTTTGGCTGGTAGTTGGCCATCTTCTCCCTGGGTCTTCACATGGTCTATCCCCTGTGAGAGTTCATGTTGCCACAGAAATTTTAAAATTAAGAATGATGCAACCTAAAATGTGTGAATACATTTACACATATGTAAAATATGTATTTCATATGTATTTTATGATTTAAAATATGTATTTTTGTGTAAGACTAATAACTGCACTATATTATTTTTGTGTGGTCTTAATAAGTGTTTGCTACCAAGCAGAATAAAACTAACAAGACATTTGGTGAGAAATGCCAAATTGTTAGTTATAGAAACAGGTAAAGGGAAAACCTGAAATAGCACAACTCTACTTTGCAATGCTTATTTACAAATTTTAATGCATGCTTTACAATAAAAATAGCTGCTCTTGTCTGAATATCTGCCTCTATCTCCTGCAATTAGCAAAGCAAGCTTAAGAGAGGATTATAATTGTTAACATTCTTTTAGATTGAGAACAAAGCAGCTTTTAGCTATTACACTGAATCCCTTTGGTTTTATCAGTCTACAGAATTGCTATATTTTTTAGGGTTAGGGTTAAAATAAATTAAAGCTAAAAACTTTTTAAATGCTGGGTTTCGTAGCCATGGTGGTTGCTGCAGTGTATTCTAACTAAACTCAAGGCTTGTGCGTGTGTGTGAGCGTCTCCAATGAAAAAACAGAAGAATGAACTTAAACTTACATTTTTGTAAATCTACTTTCTCACTGTTTTCTCCCGGGAGAGACTTTTGTGTTCTAGATAGAGCTTTGAACATAGTCTTATTTTTCTTGTTTATCATTTTATTTTTCAATAAAACGTATTAATTTGGTGTAATATAAACAGTTATACCCACAGCCAAGATGGCTAAAAAAGAAAGCTGCTGTTTACATTCTCTTCCATGATAAGTGTTATGTTTGCTTTGGCTAAATTGCTGCTCTGGCATGTCACCATTTTTTTGTTACATTTTTCATTGTAGAAAGTGATGTGTAAGTGCAAAGGAGTGGCGACAGTTTTAACATAAATTTTAACTCAAATTCTGAAATGAGTGTTATAATTAACTGTAATATTTCTTTAGTTTATTTTATAAATATCTTCCAAATAAACATGGTTAAATTCACAGAATTAAAGTAAACATTGAAGGGAAGAAGCCCATGTGGTAAAGTCACATATTCTTAGTGCTTAGTTGTCAAATACGTTTATAATCGGAGTGATACTTAATTCAGATCTTCACCCAGCATCTGATTTTAATTTCTGCATGATCCTTTACACCTAATGTGTTAGAACTACCAGACTTGTCGAATAAAAAAAACTGAGTGTCTGAACAAATTTGTTAAAATATAACCAGTAAAAGAAAATTTCTCCAAATGTCTGGCTAAGTAATCTGATGGGGCAGGTCTGGGCCGAAACAGACTTCTGGACATAAGCACGTGCCCAAGGGATCAGAGAAAACCAGGGTCTAACACGTCAGGCAAGTGCCATGATTCAGCTACCTTATTTAATTTGATGATTTCAAACTGTGATAAGAGGCAGGCAAAACGTGGTGTCCAATTCAAAAGAAAGTGTGGTGATCTGCCTTGTTTTCAACTTGTTGCTCTCCAACGAAAACACTTTTCCACAAGGAAGACTGATGAGCAGATGGTGCTAATAAGGCCAATTAAGTGCTAAGCTTCTGGAAATGTTTTTGTTGAGTGACATCGTCAGACTGGTTTCTGCTAACATACATCTTAAGCCATGTGTTTCGAAGGTGCAGTAGCATCAATACTTATGGTCACTGAGATGTTTATTTTCAAGAATACAGGCTCAGACAAGACACATAAAAGCCCTTTGCCTCAATGCCAAAGACAGGGTGTGAAGTTGGTGGTGAGATTGTAACCCCTTGGGGACTCGGGGGGGTGGGGCTCAGTCTAGGTCACAAGTTTCCAGCACCTGGTGTAGGAAGAAATTTTCTCTAGTCCGCAATGAAGAGAATATACTGAAAAACAGAAACAAAAAAGTAATGAATTTTGGGGGGTGCTTTTTCCCTTTTCCTTTTAGCTTTTACTTTCTTCTTTTATTCTGGTATTTTGGAAGTTATTGATCCTACTCTTTTACTGATTTTTGTCTACATAATATACTTCATTTGGATCACAGGTAAACAGAATTGAATTGATCATAATAGATTTTCATCATTGGTCCATGAATGATCCTTTTACTATTTATTTTTAAAATTTATTTTTATTTACACCCTCTGCGCCCCCAGAAAAAAGGTACGGTGAGTATTCATCCAAGACAAGGACCGAAATACTATCAATAATGTATATCTGCCTATACATTCTTCCCATCTCGCTGTCTGTCTCCCTCCCTCATGTGTGTATTATTGTCTTCTCCTTGCGTGGGTGCATCTCCAAATTTCTCCTTTTTATAAGGACACCAGTCTCCCTGGATTAGGGCCCACACTAATGGCCCCATTTTAACACGATTACCTATAGGGACCATTTCCAAATAAGGTCATATTCTGTGGTACTGGAGGTTAGGACTTAACGTATGAATTTTGAGGGGGCACAATTCAACCCGTAACAATACAGAGCTTACTTTTTAATTTATTACTATCAAATTAACAGCGAGCCACTTGAAAAAGCTCAACGAGGACTTAGTTCAAGTCCTTTCCCAGAAAAAAAAAAAAAGGTGACTGAAGAGAAAAAAAGGAGTAATGGGAAAAAAGAAATTTAATAGTGAACATTTACAATATTTGCCTGCCCAGAATTTTATTCTCCTTTTTTGGTAATATTACCTTGATTTTGCTCCATGTGTGGTCGCTTACACTGGGGGCTGACACAAAGTATTTCCTTTTCCTATGCCAGCGATTTTCCACCTTTTTCATCTCATGGCACATGGCTAATTACTAATATTTTGTGACACACCAAAAATACATCTTTTGCCAATCTGACAAAAAAAAATAGGTATACTTTTGATTCATTCACACCAGACAGCTGCTGGGGGCTGTCATTTTTTAATTTGACAGTCTAAGGGAAAAGAGGTCAGTGCCCCCAAGTTAGTCGTCAGGGATTGCATGTTTTAAAAATTCTTGTGGCACATGGGTTGGGAATCACTGTTCTATGCTGAGTTATTGGGGTGACTACATGAACCAGCATGGGCCAATCTTAGCATCTGGGAATGTTCCTTGGGACTTTTGTTGCTCTTACGAGAGTGGTACGCTCTGTCTGCTGAGGTTGCCAGAAACGATTTCAACATGGGGGAAAGTAGAACTCAGAAAGGGGGAGAGGAAAAATGGTAACAATATCATCTTGAGTTCTTAGGTTTGCTTGTGCCTAAAGTTCATTCTTTGAACTTCCAAGTTACTCAGATAACTGAGTTACTCTGTTAAATGAGTTACTCTGTTACTCAGTTACTCTGATAAATGTCCTTTTTTGTTTAGGTTGGGCACCTATTATTAACAAATGCTCATTCCGGTTTTTTGAGGAAAGATAATAGGAAACAGGCAATGACAGCAGTGAAATAATTTGTCACATGCTTCGAGTGAGTGTACCAATAAGAGGATACTCCCAAGTGTTCCTAAAAGGAGCTGACATGTTGCCTCGCTCCTTTTTCTCCCTCACTCAGTGCTTAAGGGCCTCACTTTATGACCGCATTTTGATTTTTTTTTTACTAAGCATGTTTTTATACACTTATAATCAAGTATATTGAACTTGCTAAGAGAATAGGTTTTAATTATTTCAACCACTAAAGAGAAATGGTAATTATGTGATGTGTAGAGGTGCTAATTATCACTACAATGACAACTGTTGTAACTTTATAAATGTACCTAATTAACATGTTGTATACCTTACAGTTACACAATGTTAAATGTTATACGTCAAATATATTTCAATTTTAAAAAGTGGATTGATGGGGGAGATAATAAAAACTATATAACCTTTTAAAATTAAAGCTTGTGTATTGCACATTTATTCACCAAATCTTCAGTGGAGCCAAGTTATTTCCTTTGAGTTTTGGCTCCTGATTAAATTTTTGAAAAAATTTTTGGCATAAATCACACTCTCATTTGTATCATCTTCACTTTCATGGTTTCCATTTCATTAATATGAAAAGAGAATATAGAGACATTGCAGAGCAGTCAAATGCAGTATCTTTCCAGGTTTTTACAATTAAATTATCTTTTTACAATGGCCTCACCTGCATGTAATTTGATTTTTTTAGCAACTCACCTTTCAAGCATTTGTAAGCATTTGACTTAATTTTCACAGAATCAAATCCTTATTTATTTTCACTCATATTTCTAATTTTATGTAATATTTAATCAAATTATATAATCATGATAACTAGTAAAATTGGCATCTGCAGACTTGGGGATAGAAACTGAACCTTGATTAGCATGAAATTCAAATGTAAAAACAGAAGTTCCCAGGTTTTCTAAAGCCTTAAGCTCTCAGAGCCTTGGGGGCTGGAGTCAGGATGTTTTACTTTCACAGAATTCATGTGAAACACTTTAATTTTATACTCTATATATTTTATGTAAAAAAGGAAAGTAAAAAGAAAACATAGTGTAATCACAGAAAAAGTATGGCAGTAATTTTGAAGGAAAATTGCACAGAGTAAGATGACAAAGCAACGTGCTGAAAAGAGTTATTAGAGTTATAATTGTGAAAGCAACAAGTATTACATTACTGAAATATTAACCACATCAGCATGTTCAAATGGTTTCTATGATCTCAGGGGAAATAATACTCCGTATTTCAGACCCTCAGTTCCTAACTCTGCATAAAGGAACAGTGACTTGCCTGTGCGGCGGGAGCACTGACTACGTTCACTGCGAATGTTTCGGTCAAGTACTAATTGCTGCATCCTCCACACCAATTTATGTGTGTATTTGGATATTTTCAACGATTACAATTTACATGGCAGTGTCTTAGCTTTGAAATTTCCTGTGAAGTTACATAAAACAAAACAACAGTTTTTTATTTTATTTTATTTTATTTTTTATTGTTGTTCAAGTACAGTTCTCTGCCTTTTACTCCCATCCCAGCCCACCCCCCAAAACAATGGTTTTTGCATCAACAGCTAATTTAATATGTTGATGCACTTAGACTAGGAATCTGCGGTATTGCATGTGAATGCAGAAGGGAGCTAGCTACTCATGGAAATTTCTTGGAAGACTGCCTATGCCCGAAAAGGTGCAAAACTGGTAAAATACATATTTATCTGGCTTGTAGGATTTCTGTAGCTGGGTTAGTGAGTAAAAAAGTATACAGTGGTTCAGTGAATCGTGCTGTTATCACTTTCTACCTTAATTGTACAACTACAGTTGACCCTTGAATGGCATGGATTTGAACTGTGCAGGTTCAATGATACTTGGATTGTTTTCTTCAGTAACTATATAGCTGGCCCTCCCTACCCCTAGGTTTTGCAGCCGTGGATTTTATGAGTCGAAGACTGATGTGATCCCTGGTTAGCTGAATCTGAGATTTGAAGGGTTTACTCTAGGCCCTGTTCTGCGCCATTTTGTATAAGGGACTTCAGCATCCATGGATTTTAAAATCAGTGGGGGTCCTTAAACCAATTCCCTATGGATACCAAGGGATGATTGAGTTTTGGGGGAGTCAAAAATTGTACATGGACTGCAGGGGTCAGTGTCCCTAACCCCCACTTTATTCAGGGTCAACTGTACTTATTCTGACGGTATGGAGTGTATTTGCATGAAGAGATAAAGCAAGGTAAGTAGAGTAACTTTATGTATATTTTAACTGATCTCTAAAAGACTATGCCACTCAACAATTGAACAAAAATGAAAAAAACTTTAGTAAATTGTCTTCCCGTTTTGCCTAATTTTCTAACTGATTGTATCCCCAATAACAGGAGATAAAGCTTGAGTATAGTGGAATTTTTATCTAGATGTGTTACTGTATTTACTTTTTTGCATGTTTTTTGTGGTAAAATATAGATAACACAAAAGTTACCATTTTAACTATTTTGAAGTGCACAATTCAGTGGCATTCGGAATATGCACAGTGTGGTCAACCAACTCTGCTATCCATTTCCAGAACTTTTTCATCTTCCCAAACAGATATGTATGCACATTAAAATAATAACTCCCAATTTCCCCCCCACTTAGCTCCTGGTAACCTCTATTATACTTTCTGTCTCTGTGAACTTGCCTATTTTAAATACCTCTTTTAAGTGAAATCATACACTATTTGTCCTTTTGTGTCTGGTTTATTTCACTTAGCATGATCTTTTCTAGATCGTATATATATGTAAACTTTTGTTTTTCCATTCATCTGTTGATGAACATTTGGGTTCTTTTCACCTTTTCACTATTGTGAATACTACTACTGTGAACAACATTAGTATACAAGTATCTGTTTGAGTCCCTGCTTTCGATTTTTTTGTTTATATACCTTGGAATGTGCTTAATTTTCAAGGAACTACCATACTGTTTTCCATAGTGGCTGTACCACTTTACATTCTCACCACCAACACACAGTGTTCCGATTTCTCCACACCCTTACCAACACTTATTGTTTTCTATTTTTTAAAATAATAGCCCTCTTGCCCTGGCTGGTGTAGCTCAATGGATTGAGTGCTGCCCTGTGAACCAGGGGGTCGCTGATTGGATTCCCTGTCCAGGCACATGCCTAGGTTGTGGGCCAGGTCCTTAATTGGGCGAGTGTGAGAGGCAACCACACACTGACGTTTCTCTCCCTCTCTTTCTCCCTCCCTTCCCCTCTCTATAAAAATAAGTAAATAGAGTCTTTAAAATAATAGCCCTCTTAATGGGTATGAATGGTATCACATTGTGACTTTGATTAGTGGCGTAATGATAAGTGATGCTGAACATGTTTTCGTGTGGTTATTGGCCACTTCTGTATCTTCAGCTGGTCCAGTTTGCTTGGGGGATGGAGGTGATTCAGGTCTTCACTCTGAGGGGTCTGAGCTATCATCAGGCCATGGTGGACTGTGGCTGCTGCCACCACCTTCTCATAATTATCACTAGGCATGGGAGCACCAAGAAATGTTCTTGTGAATCCTTTGAGTTGCAAATATAATCCTGCCTAGCTTCCCATGACAATCAGGTGCTATTTTGTCTAACAGTAAATTAACCTCTTTGACTACTGGCATGAAGCTCCCCAAGTGACTAGGCAGTAGTCATAGCTTCAAGTTCAGCAAAATTCTTATTGTGTTCTCCTGAGAACAATAATCTAATCCAACAAAAACTGAAGTTTCAGAGACGGGAAGTACCAAATCTGAAAATATGTATCTGGTAATTATGGTGAAAAGGATGAATCTCACTTCTACTTCCTGTTTTCTGAATATGTATGTTGCAACCATTGGGGACATAGCACCATATATAAGTCACTGATTAAAACTTTCATTATAATTTTGGGACTGTGTTCTTCCCTACACCTCCCAGAATGGTATCCTTGAGTGGTAGAGTTATCTGAGCCTATAAAAGGTCATTTAACCATCAAATAAGCTAGATGCTTTGGAGTAAAGAGGTATGTGGAAAAAAAAAAAAAAAAACAACTAGGTTATTTTGTGCTCCTCTGCCCACTGACATACACCTTTGCCATAAAATGTGTCCCCTAGTTAGAGGTAATGTGTTGGTTGCTGTGCTGATAGACCAGTCATTCTATAAGTCTCTGAATCTATCCCCTTGCTTCCAGCCAAGGTAGTCAGAAATACCACAATCCAGAGAAAATGCAGTAAGTGACTAGTGCCTCTATCTATACTTAAAGAATTCAGGGGTATAGATCCCCATCAGATCCCTGTGAATTCTACTTGTTGAGTCCCTATGAACCCTTTCAAATAAAAACCACTTCAGGCTCCACTACAGTTATTAGAGTTAACATCACAACCATTTAGTACCATAGCTACCGCCTATCCCAGAACTTCACTTTCCACCTGCAGTTTATCTCAATCTCTCCCAACTGAGTCAAAGGAATTGAACAGGGTCTTCTTACTATTTATGAGTAATCTGGTTCAAAAATTTCAACCAAAGGGACCATTTTTAAGGGCTACTCCTGTTACCAGTTGTCTTGGCTCAGCGTCTTAGGTCATGTTTTGTAGGAAACATACTCTGAGGTGGATATTTGCATGCGGGAAGTTTACTGGGGGGTGTTTTAGAAAACAACGCCCACCAGGGAGGGAGGAAAGTGGGACGGAGCAGAGGGAGAAGTCGAACTGTGGTACAGCTCCAACAAGGGGTTTGGCAGACCCCATGGAAAGCTCTTGCCCTTCAGAGGTGTTTCAAATTGAGGCAAGACTACACCGTACTTTACCCCACCAATTTATTAGCTGTTGGGGTAGGCTGTGGGAGGGGCTGTCAGCCTGGGTGAAACAGCTCCCTTTGCCAGGGCGACATCCTGAAAGGGACTCGGCAGTGAACCAGGGGCAGGCAGCAGTCCCAGTGGCAGAGGACACAAGTTGGTGCTATGGGCCTGAAGGGGGCATCCGGACGGTGCACCACGGCACTTACTACATTTGAAGAGAAAGCAGAGTCGAGACAAATCCTGTGCTGCAGATACTCTGTGTGGGAAGTGATCCCAGGGAGCAAGAGTAGGGAGGGGAAAGTGGAAAAGGAGGAAGCAAAGCAGGTACAAAAATGGGCTCTGCAGTGGGTTGCTGCTTGGGAAGACTGCTGCTTGGTTCTGCGAGCTCTTCTGAGAAGTCTTAGGAAATGTACTGCAGAAGTTTCCTCCTGGGGAAAAAGGAAGGAAAGACTTACCACTTGACTCCTATTGACCAAGGGTGGAGCCACGGGCATTAACCTTGCCCGTGCTTCTGTGCTTCCCATGTGTGAGTCCTAGGCATGCCACGAGAAGGTGCTGTGGGGTTGCATGTCTGAAGCTTGTAGAAGGCAGAGTGGGATAGAAAGGGTCCACAAAAGGTATCTAGTACTTCCGAAAATATCTGGCAGAATTTAAAATGTAAACACTTTATGATCCACAAATTTCCTTACAGGATTTTTCACTGCAGATATCTGTTCTTCTAGGTCCAAACATCTGTGAATTTGATAGGCTCTAGGGCCACCTGCCTGGGTTTAATTAAGACTAGGCTCTGCCACCACAAAAGAGGCCCGTATAAAAGAAGTTGTGTCTCGCACAGTGAATTAAATGAGGTCAAACATGCATTTGACTTTAAACAGTGCCTTGCACGTGGTTAGGTCTCAATGTCTGTCAGCTATTAATATTACTCTTTCAAGAACATACATTAAAGCTACTGTTTGTAGTGACAAAAAATGAGACACAACCTAAATATCCACTAGTTAAATTTGAGATAAAGAAATTATAGCATGGCCATACATAAGGAACTATCATATGCCACATACATTGCAAAGTGGAAGAAAAAGCAAAGCAAAATGGAGAAAAGTGTGTTAGTGTGCTCCATCTGTGGATGGTGCGTGGGTAAGCACGGATGGGATAGAGACGTTGAGCGTGTGCTTACCCGTCGCTGGTTCCCCCTCTGCTTCCGGGCATGCGCAGATTGGTCTTTGCGGGTAGGTGGACCATGGGGTTAGCTCTGGCTAGTGAGAGACCCAGTAAGGGAAAAGCTCCTGTGCAGCCCTCCAGCTCTCTTCCCCGGAAGCCACGTGCCGAGGTGGCAGCTGCTCAGGCGGATGCAGCTTCAAAGGGCAGTCCGATGCAGAGACAAAACCCTTGCTGTATTTAGCCACTTAGATCTGGGGTTTCCTTTGCTACCTCAGCATAACCCAGCTAGTATAATATAATTCCATGAAGGAGACAAGAAAATGAAAAGCTGGTTGCTCCTGGAGAGGGCAGCCAGGGGGCCAAGGGTCAGGGGTCAGAGGAGACTTATTTGGCCCTCTATACCTTTTTTGTTGCTTGACTTTTTAAACTATGAGTGTGCCAAATTTTTGAAAGATTAAATATAGTTTGGGTCTAACAGGAACCATTGGTCTCCCCGAAAACTTAGAAGCTGCAGTCTTCACGCCCCTCAAAACAAGAATACAATAAAAGACAAAGCAACCCCCTGCCTCTGGAAAAAGACAAAGCACAGAAATCACTGAGCCTGAGTATGTTATTTCCTTGAAGAAAGTCCAGCAGCTTGAAAAAGGATGCAGAAAAAGAACTTCTGAGGCAAGGAGGGCAGTAAAGAGAGGAGGGAGTGGGGTGTGTGGCCATGGGTGGGAAGAAGTGGTGGGTCATCGCACTGGAGGGTGGGAGGTGAGGAGTCTGTGCAGTGGGGGCAGAAGAAGGATGCGGAGGAATAATTGCTGGTCACCAGGGAGTTAGGTTCTTGATGAAAAGATGTACTAATTATGACGGGGTCCAGGAACTGGCAGCTGAGGTAGGGTAAAGTAAGAGGTAGCATGATTTTAATATTGTAATATGAGTACTGTAAGACTTGGTCTTATTTTATGTGTCATTATGCTTATAATATTCTCAGTTATTTCAAAATACATGGTGTTGTGGACCATTCAGCCTGGTTTCAGGAGTTGTAACCCTCACCCCATTGTGGGCTGTGTAAGAGCCAAGGGACCCACTTCATCTGAGTCTGTTCTGTCACGAGGATGTGAGCTACTAAGGAGACAAAGCTTATCTCCCTGGCAGGAGTGCTGCTTCTGTCTCATCCATCTCTGGCCCCAGTGCTTGGTTGGCAGTCAATGACAGGTAAGACTTCTCATGGGAGGGGCAACCTAAGCCAGATGCAACCACTTGGGAGGCCTCATGGAAGGACTGGGGGTGGGGGGCGGGCTGCAGCAAAGAGGCTATTCTGACATAGCCTGAGTCCTCATTTCCATCTGGGAGATGTCTCCTGCTTCCTAATTGGCTTAAAGCCTGAAACGGTGGGGGTGATTGGTGCAGCCCTGTGCTGGCCAGGACGGTTTCCTGGGTGATCGGGCATAAGAAAGAATTCCTAAAGTCCTGTGAAACCTGCTTTGCTAAGAGTGCTCTCATTTAAATGATAAGGGTCCCAGGAGGAAATGAGTATGTCTCCCAAAGTTTGGCAACCCCCTTTCCTGACAGACACTGACTCAGATTAAGCCCTCAGATTTCTTTGACATGTTAAACCAGTATTCCGGTGTATTGGAACCCAATAAAAGCCCAGTGAGGAAGGGGCTCTGGGTCATTCTCCTCTGAGAGTTTGACCACCTTTCCTCCCCAAGAAGTCATGTCTTGGTAGTTTTTATTTTCATCTGTGATGGAGGGATGGGGCTCTGTGGGCGGAGCCCCCCCACATCTGGTGCCCAGGACAGGGGCCCCCGCAACATGGTATATTTCAAAACATAGATGGCAACGAAGAAAGAAATCTTTATAATTTTCCCTTGGGAACTTTTGCAAAAGAATTTTGGATTTCTCTATAAATTTTATTTGCAAAAGATGCTATGGCATCTTGCTGATCAGTAGCGACCACACCGGATATTTGCAGGACAGTTATGACAAAAGACGATGGCAGTTTCAGAATAAGGATGAAAAATGGAGAATATAAAAAGCTAACCTTGACAGATAACTCAGTTAAGAGAGAAATTGAAAAGTATTTCAAGATACCGAGTTATGCCAATAGGCCATTCCATGGAATTACATCTAAAATAATAAACTATTTATATAGATGATTTTCTTAAGTCACAGATCATTTTTCTTGGTGACTAGAGAACTATGGCATTTTGGAAAGTGGATGAAGGGCTTTATTAACATAAAATAATAGAGCCTTCTTCTCATACTGTAGTAAATGCTGTGGGTGAAAATTAATCAATTAATAATTACTCAGCACTTACTGTGTACCTAGGCAATGGAATGATGCTGAATGAAGAGCTACGTAATTCCTGGTCTTAAGGTATGATACTTTTGGTTTATTTAGAGAGATGTTGAATAATGGAATATTTCTCATAAGAATGGTGGAAATAAGACACGATAGTAGTCATTGGTGAATTCCACCATAAAGAATGAAAGTGGTATAGAAATTCAAAGAAAGGTGAGCCGGGGGAGTTGAACATGGCGGAGGCTCAGTGGAAGTTACTGTCAGCTGGATCTGAAATGAGAAGCCCTGGATTAGAGCCTGGCGCTGTCCTTCACCACTTGACCATGAACAAGTTTATTCAACTTGCCTCTGCCTTTTAATTTGTACCGTAAGGATGACAACACCTACGTTGTGGCATTGTGGAGAGTGTGCCTGTCCTTGGCCTGTCACCCGCAGGTCCATTTCTTGCCCTTTCTGTTTCACAGCTGAGTGGGGATGGCAAGCCCCTGCATGTCCCAGGGCTTTGGACTGAGTTGTGTCCCACCAAATTAAATATTGGATCTCCTCAACCTCCAAGATGACTGTATCTTGACAGAGGGTCTTTAGGAGGTGATTAAGATTAAATAAATTCATAAGGGGGGTGCCTAATCTAATGTGGCCTTAGAAGAAGAAGAGAGATCTCTCCCTCTCCCCAGTGTAAGGACTCAGCAAAAAGGCAGCTTTCTGCAAGCCCGGAAGAGGATCCTTACCACGCTGAGACCTTGATCTTGGACTTCCAAGCCTCCAGAAGTATGAGAAATACATTTCAGTTGTTTAACCGGCCTGGTCTGTGGCACTTTGTTAGGTCAGCCTGAGCGAAGACATCAAGTTCCCACATGAGGAGAGCCAGGCCAATGGCCAGCACAGGACACACACACATTTCTTCCGACTTTGAACTGATTTTAAGAATGTTTAGCTTGTGATTGGGAAAAGAGACAGTTATATGGAATTCTGTTTAGGGTAAACAGTATGAGCAAAAGTTCGTCGATGAGAAAGATGAGACTGATCTCTTTGGCTTCTCTGCTTGTTTTAACTAACCTAGAGTTTATCAAGATATCTTAGGTGAATGTGTTTTTAAGTTAAACACAGTTGGAATTTTATAGCTTTTACTCTACGCGATTAGTTAATAATGTTGGCATTCCCTGATGCCTACTTTAAAGTAACATAACTATAACATTCAAAACAGAGCAGCAGGGCTCTTTACGTTAAAATGTATTAAAAACTAGAATGGTAAGCAACATGTGTCCTCCATGCTCTGAAGGCGATGCCACCAAGTTCCTGTCAAATCGGGCCAGGAAGAAGTTACAGTAAACAGTGAAGAAGAGCTCTCTCCGGAAACTATCCTATTTCTAATAATTTCCAGAAGATGTGTTTTTGAAACTCAGAGCCTGGCCTAATAGATCTTAACTACCAGACATAACACAATTTTTTGGTGTTGGTTTGTCTTGCTATTAGGCATTTGGTATTTGTTTCCTGCCCAGAAGAATCTTGCTGCTGAGATGAACACCAGTCCTGTGTTGACCAATTGGTTATGTTTAAAACAGACTGGAATCTGTGCTTTTAAAAAAATTTTAATGTGGAATATAGCCAAGAAGGGACTTGGATGGAAATGTGAAGTGTGCTGCCAGAGGAAAGTCCCCGTTACAAAGTTTTAAAAGATTCTGATCAACTTCACTAATATCTGGAATTTGGCCAGAAGTTGTTGCTTTCAATACAAAGAATATTTTCTGGACACAATATTTGTGCATGCTACGGTGGGTTTTAGCTGATTATGTAAATCCATTGGCTGTTGAAGGGCAACATGTTGGTCACAGACAGTCATACATCTTTAAGCATCTTCAACCATACAATTTGAGCTGGCATTGATCTTGGAGGTCACATAGCCCATGTGAGAAAGCACAAGAGTTTCTCCCAACTCCAAACATTAGATGGTATTAGTGATGCTAATAATCATTTATATGTTATACATATTTTACTGCTGTTATAAAATCAAATATTCAAATTAGGATACAGAATGTTATGTTTTATGTTAGCAGAAACCATTAGTTAATATCAGAAAATTTCTTGACCTGATTCTTTGTCTCTTTTATAGAATCATACTTCTACAAAAGGTCATTTATAGTAACAACTCTTATGAAACCTGATCTTGACAAATTAATTTATTAATAATTTAGTTTTCTATTGAATGCTTAAATAATACAATGTAAAATTAGTACCAGAAAATCTTGCTTAAAAATGCAGGTGTTGTATGCTTCTTATAGTTAAACGCTTTAAAATAAAACAAAATAATGTTTTAAAATTGGTCCTGCTGGATCCTTTAAACATAACAGGTGCTGTGTACTAATATTTATTGCTTTGCATTGCCTTGTTGTCAAGATCTGTCTTTTAAGTTCTGTCACTTTTTTTTATTGTTGTTCCACTCACTCTTCTAACATCACCAAGAGTTGAACGAGCTCCATAATCCTGCTGGCCCCAGAGGGTGGATGAGACACACGGAGCAGACTGGCCTCAGCTGAGTACCCCTTGTCAGCCACGGTCAGCCAACCACAAGCTCCTGAGCTAAGTAAATACTTGTTATTGTATGACTTGTGCAGGTACCTAGAGTAATCAAATTCACACAGACAGAAAGTAGAATGATGTTTGCCCAGGACCGGAGAGAGGGAGGATGGAGAATCATTGTTTAATGGGTACAGAGTTTCAGTTCTGCAAAATGAAAAGAGCTCTGGACATGATGGTGGTGGTTAAATGACAATGCAAAAGTGCTTAATACCACTGAACTGTACACTTAAAGTTGATTAAGATGGTAAATTTTATGTTACATGTATTTTGCCACAATTACAAAATAATTTAAAAATGAAAACAATTAGACAGGTTTAGTTTTCTGCCCTAAAGCTTGAATGATTCACCAGACGAGAGCAAAGACCACTGGGAAGAACCACAGCAATCATTCAGAATGGTTCCCAATAAAGTTAGAAAATAAACTAATGGAATAATTAATTATAGTAGCATCTTTTATCTAATATAAAATGTGAAATACATCACTTATAAATCACCTCAAGATATGTCCGTATTTCTAATGCTTAAAAATACTAATACTTTTATTACAAACAAAGGGCACACTATCAGTTCAAACACTCCAAACAAGTATCATGCTCATTAGGCCATTAACTAAAGATGGATGCCTAATTTATTTCCTAAGTTATGATCTTTGTAGGTGAGCTGGGAGAATCAGGGGGAATCACAGTCATCTGTAGGAAACATGTTGGTACATTTGCACCTTATTCTTGATGATCCGTACGGGGATTAGCTGCAAGTTCAATTATCGGTGCCTTCCAGATGATGTGCAGAAAACAAGAAAAGATTCTACTATTTGGTATTGTGTGAATTAATGTGTTTTTTTTCCTATTAGTGATCTAGACCAGATGGTGATTCCCAAGCAAGCCCTCCTCTTTAGGACAGTCTATAAACACACCATCTCCTTTCTTACCAGCCTCCTGTTGGAAATCTGTGCTGCCTCTTTCATGAGCCTTCTGGAAGAACAACATTTGCTTTCATTAAATGGAAAGTGAAAGAAGATAGAGAAAGCCTTGCAGAACTACTTGTCTGAAAAATCAAATATATGTTTTTGAATAAAAAATATACTTAAAGAGCCACAGAGAGGACAATGCAACCCCCACCCCACCATGCCTTCTTCCTCCCTTGTTTTTCCCCTTGTAGGATTGTAAATTCCTTTGGAGTGAGGGGTTCTGTCTTTTCTTATTTTCCTTTCTGCCCCCATCACCTAGCACAGTGATTGGCACACAGTAGGTCTGTACCTTTTTTGAAGAAATCAACATGTATATTTCATGCGTGAGCTGAATACACTCCTGCCAACACCTTGACTTTAGATCAGTAAAATTGATTTCAGACTTCTGACCTACAGAACTGCAAGAGAATAAATTTGCATTGTTTTAAGCCACTGTGGCTTTACTATAACAAAGTAGCACAAACTTGGTGGCTTAAAGCAGCAGACATCTATCCTGGAGACCAGAGGTCTCACAGCAGCACCACTGTGCTGCATCAAGGTGTTGGTAGGGCTGCCTGCCCTCTGGAGGTTCCAGGGGAGGATCTGTCCCTTGCCTCTTCCAACTTCTGGTGGCTGCTGGCCTTCCTTACATCTGTGGCTGAATCACTCTGATCTCGGTTTTTGTCTTCACCTTGTCTTCTCTGTGTGTCTTCTCTCCTGTCAAATCTCCTCTATCTCTCTCTGATGAGGACATTTGTAATTGCATTTAGGGCGCCAGATAACCCAGGGTAATCGGACCATCTTAAAATCTTTAACTTAACTTCTTAACTATGAAGACCCTTTTTCCTTATAAGGTAACATTTACAGGTTCCTGAATTTGGACTTGGTATCTTGGGGGAGGTAGCCAATGGTCAACCTACCACAACTCCTAAATTTCTACTGTTTTGTTACAGTGGCAACTAATAGAGGTGTGTATTAAGTCTGCAGTAGGTAGAGGAGCGAGCCGAAGCTCCTTCTCAGCAGGAAAGTTGTTATTTTCAAGGAAGGCATGGCTTTCCCTTGAAATCCTAGGGGACTGGGAAGTGATTTTTCAAGCGTGGCTCTTCATATCTGCCGTAAACATTGCAGACTTCATTGACTATGTTGTTGTAAGGGACACGTGTTAGCCCAGAGCAGCGGGAGAGCTTCTCTGCCTCTCTGCTCCTTGAGGGTCACTGCGTAAAGGGATGGGAACCGTGAAGTTCGGTGTGGGCTCTGTTATCTCCACATGACCTGAGGTCCATCAGGCATTTCTCGGTGGGAAGGGCTCCAAAGTCCAGCACCTTTCCTTTCACTTTTTTGAGGAGATATTCTGATATGTTCCATCTACTGGGCTCCCAGAAACTGCACTGAAGTAGCACGTCCCTGAATTTATCTGCCACATGTGTGTCTGACTAAGGCGTTCCGGACCTGTTAACCATTTGTTCTATATTCTTTCAAGCCCCTTTCTTTTCATTTACGTATGCACATATGTTCCACACTTATTTACTTCTCACCCAGCTGCTCCTCATTTTTCGTTCACTATAAAATACACAATGGTGGCTTAACCAAGTCTGACATCCACACTCTCCACTCCCACCCACAGACTCCTCTGTGAATTGAATGAAAGGGAGATATTTTGGAATGAGAACGTACAATATGATAACAAGCATCCTTTTTTCAAGCTCTGTTAAACCAGATGCAAAAAGAATTTGTTATTAGGCGTGATGGGTGTGGTTTGTCTTTTTTGTATAGACTGGGGAATGTGCAGGTGGTTCTGACTACTAGGTTCTTCTCTTTCTGAGCCAGATGTGCTCCCAAGGAGAAGGGGCTCACGTTACTGTGTGGGTGTTTACATGAATAAATTCCTCCCTCATTAAAAGCTGAGGATTGGAATATCAAAGCAGTATCCTCTTTTTTCATTTGACAGGCACAACTAGGTAATGTGAGTATTTATTCTTCAATGGATAATTTCCAGGGGAACTAAAATTTTTCACAGCTCTTCTGGTTTTATGTCTTTGTTCCAAGCCTGGTTATTTACGAATCTGTCCATATGTGAATTTAAATGCTTCTGAAAGCTTAGCTCTTTGAAAACAATGGAAAAATAAAAGAACATTCAATAAAATTTCTACATCTTGTAGGGTAAAAAAATCAAGTTTAAGTAAAATTGAAGCACATGTCTGCAGATTTCCTTTTAATGCAGGAAAAAATAATTATAGGTCTCAAAGGAGACTCTCAGAAGCTGGGTCCTTTTAAGGCGGTAGGGAAAAAGATTTCATTTTGTGAATGGTACAGCTGAGGTCCATAAAGACTCAATAGAGCCGGGGTGAGAATTCCAAGATGGTTTTCTTTGCCTGTTTAGGGAATCAGAGACATAATACAAAAGCCTTGAAGGTAACAAAATCTTAAAGTCAAAGCAAGACTCGTACAATGGAATATTATTCAGACATACAAAGGAACATTTTATCCAAAGAAAACAAAAACACTAACTTATATGCACCTCTGTGTTCATTACAGCATTATTTACATCAACCAAGATATGAAAACGTCCTAAGTGTCCATTGATGGATGAAAGGATAAAAAAAATTGTGGTATATATACAAAAAAGAATGAAATCTTGCCATTTGGATCCACATGGATGGACCTCAAGGGCATTATGTTAAGTGAAATAAATCAAAGAGAGAAAGACAAATACTGTATGACCTCTTTTGTGTATGGAATCTAAAAACTAAACAAAATTTTTTAAAAACCAAGATCGTAAATACGGAGAACAGATTGGTGGTTGCCAGAGGTAAGGGGGTCAGGGGTAAGACAAATGGGTGAAATACATTTAAAGGTTAAAGAGAAAAACAGTGGGAGAAAAAAAGAAATGCATTTGAGAAATATCACCTTGATTGCAGCGTAGAGAGTGTAGACAGAGCCAGGCAGGCCAGATGAAATCCGTTGCCGTAAAAAATGAAAAAGGAATCAAGTGCTGATATATGCGACAAGAGGGGTGGAACTTAACGCACTATGTTAAGTGAAGGACCACACAAAAGACAACGTATTGTATGGTTCCATCTATGTGAGATTTCCAGGATAGGCAGGGACGGAAAGTAGATCACTGGTCACCAAGGCTGGAGGAGGGGAACAGGGGGTGAGCACTAGTGGGGATGGAGATTCTTTCATGGTAACAGACATGTTCTGGAGTTAGACAGTGGTCATAACTCTGAATGCGCTAAACATCACTGAGTCTACACTTCCAAAGAATGCTGTTCGAAAGGTGAAATTATATTCCAACAGTATATGTATGTGTGTGTATATATATGTATATGTAAAATATATACATGTACAATATCAAAAGAGTTTTGCCTAACAAGTTATTTCTAAAACTTTTCATAAGATGCAGCAATCCCCCAGGCTTTGGACCACAGGCATCAGTAGTAACATTACAGGTAGATCATTCTCGTTTATTTAATTGATATGAGGGATAATCTAACAAAAATAAAAGGAAAAATACCAACAAAATCAAGGATTTGTACTTAATTCACTTAATGGTTGAGAGAGAAAAATCTTCTAACACTAAAACATTAGGGAGAAAGACTTGGTCCTGCTAAATTAAAATTTAAATCATAAAGGCCTCGGCAAACATTAGGCATGGTGATCCTCAAAAAAGTAGATTCTCCTTTATTTGTGGTCATTGCTATTCAATGTAATGGAACCTGCTGGTGTCTTCCAGAGCGTTACTAAAGTAGTTCATGGCAACTGGAGACAAAGTCTTTCATTATAAGAAAAATTAAATATCTTACATAAACAAGCAGGCCTTTTGTTATATCTAGGTAGTCCTCATCATGCATCATGTTTATTAATATCTGAACTGAATTGAGGCAATTTTCAAGATTTTTGTTTGCTTTTTAAAAGTCAAGTACTATAATAGGTTTGGCAGATATGGCAGTGCCCACCCTTTATAAACAATGTCCTCCTTTTTTCTTCCAAAGGGGACTCTAATTGTGTTGGGAAGGGTGTTGTAGGCTGAATTGTGTCCCTTTAAATTCCTAAAGTCCCAGTGCCCAATGCCTCTTAATCTAACTTTGCTTGGAGATAGAATAATTAAAGAGGCAATCAAGGTTAAAGGAGGTCAGTAGGTTGGGCCCTAATGCAATATGACCAGTGTCCTTATGAGAGGAAATTCCGATACAGATACACACAAATGAAAGACCATGCACAGGCACAGAGAGAAGATAGCCATCCCCAAACCAAGCAGAGACCTCAGAAGAAACCAATCTTGCTGACACCTTGATCTCAGACTTCTGGCCTCAAGAACTGGGGGAAAGTAAAGTCTGGTTGTTTAAGCCCCCGGACTGTGGTACTTTGCTATGGCAGCCCTAGCAAACTAACCTAAATGGGAGACAAAAAACGTTTCCCCCCAGTTCCCTTGCAACCTGGTCAAGGAGATACAGAAGTGGAAGTTCCTTGGTGGACCATTTGCTACAATTCTCTAACAGAGGTCAGAATTAGTTACCATGTGCCTTTTGCTATTTGCCCTGCCTTTTCTTCCTGTCTAGAAGAAGAATATGAATACTGGTCTCTGACAGTAGAGCAGCCAACCCGAGACCATGAAGCAACAGCCAAGGACAGTCCAGTGGAAAGACAGGAGACCTGGGACTTGATAGCATCATAGAATCACTGTACCAACCCAGAACCATCTAACTCTGGATTCTTTTATGTGAGAAAAACAAAACCCTTAACTTGTTTAGCCACTGACTTGTTTTTCCCTTTCAAGTTTCCAGTTCTTCTAGCTGAATGCAATTCCTAAATGATGCTGCAGATATTTAGTATATATACATATTTTTTGACTTCATGAAAAAGAGTACTATTCTATATTAGGTATAGTTGAAAGATCTAATCAGAAGCCACACGGAACATGAAATTTCCTTACTTCCAACCATCTGGTTGAAGTGTGCAATAATGCCCACAGATACACTTAGTTATTTCTTGAATAAAATTCAAGAAAATTTCAAAAGAACCATAATTTGGTAGTCAGTGTATTTAGATATAAAGAAGTCTTCCACTGTGATTGTTGGAGTAGGTTTCAGAGTAGAATCATGGGATTTCTTTCCTTGTAAATTATCATATTCAGACTACCCAGCTGCCTGACCTGTAACTCATTAGACTGTATGCTCTGTAGACCAGTCATAGGTCTGCAAACTGTTACCAATTAGTGAGGAGATAAGGAACTTGTTGCTTAATGTCAATCAACTACATCACTAAGCATAGTTTAGTCTAGCTTTTACCCACCCTTCCCACCCCTCACTGGTGGCAAGACCTCTCGATGAGGGAAGGAAACAGTATGTTGATTTACATTCTGGTGCCACCTCCTGTGTCACTGCAGCTTGGCACTTTGAGGAGCACTGAGACAGACAACTCGATTAGTATAATCAGCTAAATAAATCATTGTGGGAGATATGACTGTCAGTGGTCTGCCCTCTGTAGCTTTCTAGCCTAGGAGTCCAATTAAAATCATATTTATGTTAGGTCTAGATTGTAATAACTCTGAGCCCCAGCTTTCTGGGTAAGAAGTTGGGCATGCTTCTCAGAGCCCCTGGAAAGTTGTCTCGTATTTGTTTGGGTAAAATTCATCCAAGTTCTTTTCACTCTGGCCTGCTGAGTCCAGTATTCCTGGCACGGCCTCTGCTGCTGATACTCTTGGTGACAAAAGTGAAGCGCTTTATTATTTAGGATTCATTTGGCTGCAAGTAACGGGGTATCCTCTGAGGAATACCTTTAGTAATAAAGATACTTAATTTTCTCACATAACAGAAAGTCTGGAAGAAAGCAGTTCTAGGTTTGAAACTGGCTCAACAGTTTCTGGAAGTCAGACACTTTGCGCCTTTCTACTGTGCCATCCTCTCTGGTGGCTTTGGGTCCTTGTATGAGTCATCTAGTGGCCATAAGAGTGCCTTCACAACTCTAGACACCATGCTTTAAAGCAGGAAAGAATAACAGAAGCAGAGAAAAAGTGGGGCACAGATGGCACTCCTCCACCACCGCACACACCCAGATTTCCTGTTACAGCTCATTGGTCAGGATGGGGTGATGCAAACTGCCCTGCCTTAAAGAAAGTCTGGGGAAGTGATCATCTGTCAAAGTCACTTCCTTATACTTCATTGCACAGGATGACTATAACTGACTTAAACAGTTAGGACTCATCCCCTTGGGCTCCACTCACTGAAACCTCAACTTAGATGAATTCTGTTGGCAGAGGAGGGGGAATTCCGTGTTGAACTTACCAATAGTCTGTATTTGCCAGGGACACCCCACCCCCCCCCCCACACACACACACACAGCCACGGTTCTTGGAGGGCCGGAGCAGTGCTAATGGTAGTAAAGGGACTTAGGCTTAAAGCGGCTCAGCCCAGGCCCAGAGCGGTAACTGCCGACCACACAGACATTACCATCCTTTGTAGCTTTAGCCCCTGGCCCCTCACAGCCAGTTTCAAAGACTGTTTTCTTTTCTTCTTCTTTAGATGGTGTTCATTACATTTGTAGGCACACCATCCAGGTAGTTTTTCCAAAGCAAACAAAAGTGTGTGCAACTCTCTACTTCTTGCACAACACCAAACTGTTAGATACTTTGAAATGTCAATTCTTCAGTTTCCATGCACTTTGTCAAGGTTTCAAAAGTCTTGGGTTCAAGTTCCAGACATTAATCATGCACTTACTCTGTCCATCCCTTCCTCTCAGCAGTTACTGGAAAAAAACCAAACCAAACCAAACTGAACCAAAACAAAACAAAACAAAAAAATGCTGCTCTCAAATGATTGGCCTAGGAATGGGATCTCAACCTTGAGAGAGGTAAAAGATTTACTCCCTCTTCATCACCTACACAGTGATCCTTGTGATTAAATAATACAAAGGAGTGTATGATACACATAAAAACAACTGATAGAATTCTATGAAATGCAGTGTTCGTGTGTATTAGTCAGCATAAGCTGGATGGTTTAGGAAGACTTTAAACAAAAAGTAGAGTGAGAGCTATGGGAAGTTTTTTGTCAGTGGAGAGGGAAAAAAAGGGGTAGGCATTCCTAGGGGAGGGGTGTTTAATATTAATATGGTTCCAGGTAGGTACAAACAGGAGACACAGATGGACAGGTGGGTTAGGGCTGGTCAGTAGTGAGAGTATCTCATATTACCAAGTGCATAAGCAGAATAGATAAATCCATGATCGCTCTGTCTCCATTAATCTAAGGTCATCACTATTATTCTATTATTACTTTCTCTTTTCTGTTTGCCTTGGTTGTCATGGTTATTGTGGTGGGCTTCTTAGGAATAACTCAGTCTACGCACAGTTAGCCATTTCTTTTCCACCACTCAGTTTCCACACACAGTCTTGATCTTGACCTAGCCACTTCTAAAACAGTTCTTAGTTCAAATGAGTAGAGATCAGAAGTTTTGCAAGACCTGCATTCTTTCACATTATTCTTCACACCAATAAAAGAAAATGAGGCTATAATCTGAATTCTCTTGGACTTTCTTCAACTGGCATAACCACCTCAGATAAATAAAGGGGTCTTAGCACCTTCTGATCTTCTTCATGCACATATTCTGGATATAATCTTCCAAATGCGCTATTATTATTCTTTTATTTACTTGGCACCAATTATTATGCATCCATTTCCCTTAATTTAGAGAAGGATAAAAATGAGTTGATTTTTATATGCATGAGAGTCAGTTTTCCACCTTCTCATTTTCTTTTTCAAGAATGTTTGACAATGTGCCCTGGCTGGTGTAGCTCAGTGGATTGAGCGCAGGCCTGTGAACCGAAGGATCACGGTTCGATTCCCAGTCAGGGCACACGCCTGGATTGCCAGGCCAGTTCCCGTCAGGGGACATACAAGAGGCAACCGCACATTGATGTTTCTCTCCCTCTCTCCTTCCCTTCCCCTCTAAAGATAAATAAATAAATAAATAATAAAAATAAATAAATAAAATATTTAAAAAAAAAAAAAAAAAGAATGTTTGACAATGTGCATAGAGACCTGCAATCCTTATCTCTGATGGAGGGCAGTTTCTGGCTTCTGCTGGCTAGGTATAATCTCATAAGAAAATCTAGAAAATTGAATTTCATGTGCCAGAAAAACTGATTGTTTCTTAAGCATTTGAAGAAGTTGCAAGGGTGGGTTGGGGGTGGTGGAATCAGACAAATGGGATAGGATGTTATGGATCCTGAAACAGGGTTTGAGAAATCTTCCTCACTCACGCAAGACCAAATGTGTATTTACTGAAAACAACACATGGAGAAGATGGGGAGCTGGGGCTTGCTTTGTTAAGTTAAAGCTTGGGAAATATTGTAATTGAAGATCTACCTGGTGTATTCAAAGCAGATTATAAAAACCTGTTGAGCAGCAACTCATTTCTGTCCCCTGGAGATCAGTTTGCACCTATGAATGGAGCCAGGTTGGCTCAAGGTAACCCAGATCAAACCACAGTGTGGTCTCACCCATGCTGCCTTTCTTGCTCATTCTCTCTCTCTCTCTCTCTCTCTCACACACACACACACACACACACACACAGTCACAGGAAACACATAAAGTTTTAATGGGTATTTTGGTAGGTTGCATAATGGCCCTAAATACGTTCACATTCTAATTCGTGACATCCTTGAGTGTTATCTTACATGGCAAAAGAGACTTGGCAAATGTGACTAATTTACAGGTCTTGAGGTAGGAAGATTATCCTGGATTATTCAGGTGGACCCTAAATGCAATCATGAGGGATCTTATAAGGACAAGGCAGAGGGAGATGTCACGCAAGCTGAATAGGAGAAGGCAGTGTGGCCACAGAGGCAGAGATTGTGGCGATGCAGCGACAAGCCATGGAATGCTGGCAGCTACCGGAAACTGGAAGAAGCCAGGATTAGATTCACCCCTAGGGGCTCTGAAGGAAGGGAGCTCAAGCCTGCAGACACCCTGATTCTGGTCCAGTGAAACAGATTTTGGACTTCTAGCCTCCATAACTGGGAGAGTAAACTTCTGTTGTCTTAAGCCATCAAGTTTGTAGTAATTTGTTCCATCAGCAAAAGGAAATGAATACGAATGTATAGTAAAGTGACATCTTAGATATCAGAAATTAAGGCAGAAATCATGTATCTATACACTGGCCTCTGAAAATCACTTAAGAACATACTATATTGGAGAACTATATGACAAGGTTTTCCCAGCAGAGGAACAGAGTGTTACTGCTCCTGAAATGCCAGATGACCTAGCTGGCAGGTATTATAGGCTATGTTGCAGGAAAAATATTTATCTTTATTATTTTTAAAAATGTATGTATGTATTATGGATGTATTTATGTTTTAGTCTAATTTTTCCCATTCCCCTTCAGTCCCTTTATACCTCCCTCCCCACCCCCAACAATCACCAGGTTGTTGTCCATGTCCATGAGTCTTTTATCTTTTTGCTTAATTCCTCCACCTCCTTCCCCCCTCCACCCTCAAGCTGTCATCCTGCTCTCTATCTAAGAGTCTGTCTCTAAAAAATATTTGCCTTTAAACATTAGATTCCTCCCAAAAGTACTCGGGACCATCCCCCTGAGGAAGCTGCAGATGCCCATGTCCCGTCCAACTCTGGGTCCAGGCGGACGCTGTCTGAGCGCGAGAGTGGGCTCGGTTGCTCCGGCGATTCAAGTTGTCCTTTTTTCCTCTCCCAAGTCCGTGCGGTGAGTTTACTGACGGTAAGTACAGCTGCCCTGGACGTAGACTCCCGATATATACCAGATGCTTTCTAAGTGCTCATAGTAACTCATTTAAAGCCAGTAGCCAAGGTGCAGACAGGTTAATAACTTGATTAAGATGTGCTTTTCCTTTATAAACAGAAAAAAAGTTAACCAGCCTTCCATGTCAAAATTAAAGATACCTGAAAATCCCAACTTTTTGTCCCATAGGCTTCCCTGGGGGTCCACCTAATAAGGATGTGGGTCCTAACTTCAGAATCTGTGGATGAAAGCTCTTCTTCCAAAGGAAGCTCCCAGCTTATTGCACGGACTTTCCTGTCTGCTGTCCATTCAGCTCCAAGTGAAGACAATGTCGTTGAAAACCTTTCTCTACTTTGCTTTGAACTTGAAGCTATTCTCCTGTTTTCTAAACATCTATTTCCATAATTCAGTCTGATACTGTTAAATTAATACATAACTTTATTCCCAGATTCTTTTTCCAGCAACCTCTGTGGCTATCAAGGCTAATTGATTCTGTGTTCCCTCTGTTTTTATCCTATTTCTTTAAATTGCCTATATTAATTCGTCTTTTGTATAATGCATTTGAAACCATTTCTTTTCTCTTTGTAACCACAGAACATTTTCTTGGGTTCAGGAAAATTGCTGCAATTTTATACAATCTTTGATAACTCTCTTACCAGAAGAGCCACATAGTTAAGCATCGGCAACAGCTTAAGTCTCCCATAAAGCTTTGCCTCTACCTGTGAAATACCCAGACTTCTGCAAATTTGGCGGCGGGGGGGGGGGGGGGGTGTTCTCCAGGCCCTCGGAGTGACTGAGTGGTGTCGCTGTGCCGTTGATGGCCTCCCGAAGATTCAGAGCGATTAAAAAAAAACCGAGTGAATTGGCAGCGGCAGCCAGTGTGGGCCCAAGGCACACAGGGTAGGTCCCACACCGACTCTGTAGTTTTAAAATCACCTGCAGCATTACTGTGCACCCCACTTGTCTCACTAGTTGTTTTAAAAATAGAGATTTCTCTCTTTCTGGCTTTTTATCCAGTCAACTTGGCAGTCTGCAGTGGTATGTCCACCTTTTTACAACCTCTTTTCTGAGAGGCTTCTCCCTTGCTTTGCTCGAGCAAAAAAGCTGGCATTCCCTGAGCACATGGATTCCCCTGCAGCCCTTTGGATTTATTTTCCCATGCCCCGCACACCTGGGTTTGGAGAAGACGGTGCAGTCCTTCTGCTATCTGGATTCCCTTCCCCTCAGGCACCCATCTCCTCTGGCTCCTGACACCCATCCCATCAGGCTCCTGACACCCATCCCATCAGGCTCCTGACACCCAACCCATCAGGCTCCTGACACCCATCCCATCAGGCTCCTGACACCCATCCCATCAGGCTCCTGACTCCTTGAAGTGTTGGCTGCTGACTTCTGAGAGCAGCTCATGGCTGCTCCCTTCTGAGAACTGTCCTATGTCCATGGGTCTCAACGTGTGATCCCTGGGCCAGCAGCATCAGCAGCACCTGCTCCTTTGTTAAAAAAGCAAATTCTCAGGCTCCCCTCCTAACCCACTGGACCAGTTTGTCGTTCGTTGCTATGGCAGCTCTGGGAAACTTACCCAAGGGGCTTCATCTAAGCACACTCCTCTACTGACCCTCTGGCACCCAAATCCCTGCCTGAGGCTCTGCTTCAGGAGAACCTGACCTAAGGCAATGGGACTTTCACCTTCAGGCAAAACACCGTGCTCCTTTGAGGTTCATAACATCCAGCTACACACCATCTTCTCTTGGAACGTGTTTCTACATTGTAACAGCTTTATTAAACTAGCTGAACCCAGTGAGAGGCACTCAGGAAATCCCTTAATTGTTTCCCCACCAAATGACTTTAAATACACACAGTTGTATTTCCCTGACCCTCCCCTGATGGTATCTCAGACTTCCAGAGCTTTTCCGACCGCTGTGGTTCACAGAGCAGTCTCATTTTGGGGTATTAAAGGTCCCATCACTATTTATACCTTTCATTCAGTTTGGAGCCACCTCTCTCTGCCGTCCTGGGACTGCTCTGGGATGCTGCAGGAGGGCATCACAGGGGAGGCGAGAGATCTTTGTTGTGGGGACTGCTCTGTGCATTCTATGACAGTCAGCAATGTCCCTGGGATGGGGGTCAAATGGCCCCGAGAGCCCCTGGAGCAGAGGGAAAGGGCAGTTTCTTACCTGACTGTTGATAGTGTTATCCAGCCATCAGCTCTCTGTCTTGGCCTATATTTTATGGCTGGTTGTTTCCCTTGTGGGGTGCTTTTGTGGGTTCTTCAGAGAACCCCCCGTCGCTCAGCAGACCTCCCGCTGCACATTCTTTGCCAGGGAAGATCCTCCCTGGCTAACCTCCTACCCAGTCCTCTGATGGTCTGCAGCCTGTTCTGCTGGAGTCACCTGGCCCAGGTTGAAATCAAGGTATTGGCCAGGGCTGTGATTCTCATCTGAGATTTGGGATCCTCTTTCAAGCTCACTGTTTGTCGGCAGACTCCATTCCCTTGCAGTTGTAGGACCGAGGCCCCCATTTCCTTGCTAGCTGCCAACGGAGGGCTGAACCCTGCCTCTGGAGGCCACACCCAGTGCCTTGCCATGTGGCCCCCACAGGCAGTTAACAACATGGCTGTTTGCTTTCATCCAGAGTAGCAAGGGCACCTCTCAGACATCAGCCCCCCTTTAAAGAGTTTGCCTGACCATGTCAGGCCCACCCAGGATAATCTCCCCTTTGATGAAGTTGAACTGATTCTAGCAACTTGAACTACATCTTCAAAAATCCCTCTTGTAATATAATGTAACATAATCATGGGAAGGATACCCCTTGTATCTACATGTCTCACCCACACTCAGCAGGAGGTAACACAGGGTATGAGCCATTGGGAGGGTCATCTTGGACTTCGGCCAAGTGCAAGTCTTGGGGGCACCTGAGCCAAGACGGCCCCCTCTTTGGCTTGAGGCTAGTGCCCACCAACCTTCCTTCCCTGGAAAAGTGGAGGGAAATGCCATGATGCTTTTCCCCAGAAGGATAACTTTCTTTCAATAATTTTCCAATGACAAATGCATTCTTTTTTCTTTTATAGCCTAGAGATAGGTAATAGATTAAGGGCTGGTTTTTGCTGGTCTCTTTGCAAGCACTAGATATAGGCATCCGATATCACCTTCTTCGAATCTGTAAACATTTATAACCCATTATCTTTAGATCGAGGTCTCCGTATTTCACTGCTTAGACAACAGGAAATACCATCTAACATCCTGTGAAATTATTATCTTCTGATGTCCTGGTCACGACACTCATCAAAATCTGTAACATCTGGCTCCCAGTCTCCCTCCCCGCTCAGGTAGGTGCCGGCAGACTAAGTCACACAGGGGCATAGATGGTTTCCGCCCCGGCTTCCCACCTGCCAACCCCGGGTGGGCCCTCCGCACCGCCTGAACACTCTTTCCTGATTCTTGGGTCTGTTCACTCTCCCACTCCCCAGAGAGGCTGGTCCAGGCCTTGGCTGTGCTCACACTTCCAATGTCCCCTTCCTTCCACAGTGCCTTTGAGTTCCTAATGCACGCGAGGGTATCCAATACAGTGCTGGGGACTCAAAGATCTGTGAAACCAGTCCCTTCCCTCGAAGGATCTCGCAGGCTGGTGGGGCAGGCTGGCACATAATAGATAATTACAGATAATCATAATACGGGGGAAAGGGCAGTGGTCGAGCTCCATGCACAGGACATATCAGAACTTAGAGGACCTTTGTAAATAGGATTAAGTTGATTCTGTTTCGCTCAAAACTATTTTCTTAGATCTGATTGCCCAGTTTTGAATTACTCTTCTCAAAGACCAATCAGTTCACATTATTCTCAATACGACCAGTTTTCCTAAAGCCAGCAGGGAATTTGGTAGTTTAGGTTTTTTGTTTGTTTGTTTGTGTTCATGTGTAATAAGTGGGGAATTAAGGAGGACTTCCAGAGGCGGGTGATTTCTGAGCTGTTTTCACAGTTGAATAGTAACATGTGTCTTATCACTATTTGAGATGATTTTACTTCAGTGTGAATACACCTAGCTCTGTACCAGTCTAAATCCTGTCGGCGGTTCTTCCACGAGCAGTTACTGATTTCCAAGGCTCGATGGCTTTCATGCGAGTGATTTCTGACTTCTGCTCGCTTCGGAGATCCAGTCTCACGGAATGTGTACGAGACCCTCACGGACCATTTGGGATCCTCTCTCTCTGCACGGACTCCGATTCCAGGCGCCTAGGGGCAGCAGCTCACTCTGCTCATGCGCACTCACGCCTCTTGCCGGCAGCCCTGGGATGTCTTATTGATTTCACCACGGGATCCAGCTCTGCCTTCATGCCCACCTAAAGAACAGCATGGACATGGCGGGAGTTAATGCCCTAGGTGGTGGACTTTTGACCAACAGAGGGTGGGACACAGTGATACATTTTCCCCCTTTTCACCCCATTATGAGATGCGGTCGAAAGGACTGGTTGGGGCCAAAGTCCTGTAGAGGAAGCAATCTAGAGCGGTCAGTGGAGGCCAGTCCCACGCAGCCTTGTTCTCCTTACTTCCCTGCCCTCCTCCTCCCGTCCCCCCATCCCCCGCCTCCTGCTCTGTGCGGTTGTGCCTCCTAACAAAATAGTATCACACAGCCTTAAGCTCCACTTGCTGAGCAGCCCAGACCGAGACAATATGCACATTTAATTAGGAATTGGTTACAGGAGTAGACTCTGAGGTCAGAGAAAGGAGGCTTCAAACTACCTAGCAAGGTAGTTATTTAGCCTCTTCCTGCCTCAGTTTCATGGTCTGCGAAAAGTGGAGTAATGCCTACATCTGGGTGTTGTGATGAGCATTAAGTGGGACTTGTGGAGCCCCAGACACATCACTCAGCCGTTAGCCACTGCTGTTGTTTTGTGCCCACGCCACACTGGAGCCGAGTGAATGGCCCTGAATGTTAAGTCTGTGATGATGGCGCCTTAATTCAAGCAGCACTTTACCCTTTTCTGAGGGCCTCCTGTTACAACGTTCAGTCTTTCCCAGTCCTGTGAGTCAGAGAGACAGGGAAGGGAAGGGAAGGGAAGGGGGCAGGCCCAGCGCCCCTCGGTTTGGGTGGGTCACGGCTCCTCCCTCTTGTCGACTTCTACCGGTCACCACTCCGGGGTGCATTCCCAGATGGTGCCCAATAGACTGAGCTACCCATGAAGGTAATCCGATCAGGACAGGGCGACATTGCTCTCAGAACTCCCTCAAAGGGAGGAATTTCCAGTTAGGCCTCTGCTCAAAATTGGAGTACTTAAATTAGGAAAAGAAATCATTTTGAAAAGGGTTCATGGAAGGTCTTTGGCTCCAATTCTTAAGTGGAGCTCAGTAGTAAGAACTCATAGGAGGCATCAAAGGGAAATTCCTGTAGTGTTGATTTTTTCGGTTTTGGCATGTACTTGCTCTTGGAATTTCCCCAATGTACACTTTTAAGTCATTTTCTATTTGTAGAATTCTGTCATAGGGCACGTTTGGCTTCTCCAACTGGTGCTTTCCTTAGATGAAACGTTCAGTAAGATATAACTAAAGAAAATAAACAATCGACTGGAATTACTATAATGTGCTTATAATGAAAGAGCAGGTTTTAAAAATAGTGTATATTAAAACTTAAGCTTCCTAAAGTAGCTTTTCCAAGATAACAAAACGTCGTTTGCAGAGCAGTGACTGAAGAGGCACTAACTGGTTCCAGCTCTTTTTTGTTTAATGTGCAATAATTCTATATACTTCAAGGCCTCATTTGCTTCACTTAGCATGATTGTCAGTTAGATGAATGGAAAATAGCATGGTACTAATTTCAATTTATTTTGCTTGATATAGTCAAAATTCATGCAGTGGAGAAAAAAAGGAGGTCAGACTATGATCTGACAACTTTTTATTTTTCATATTTTGCTGTAATTGCTAACATTTAGCAAACAGCCCAACTAAATTACAAATAAAATACACAATTGACATTTTGTTTTGTAACAGGAGAATGTAATGTCCAGTATAATTACAGAGAATACAAAAAGATGTAATTGTTTGGTTAATTTTTTTGTATTTTCTGTGAAGGAATACCATATATGATTTAAAAAAAAAAACCCAAATCTCTGTAAATTGGTTTAAGTTGATTCTGTTTCAGTAAAAACTATTTTCTTAAATCTGATTGCTCAGTTTTGAATTATTCTTCTCAAAGACCAATCAACTCATATTATTCTCAACCAGATTGCTTTTCTTAAAGCCAGCAGGGAACCTGGTATTTTTTTTTTTACTTTATTTTTTATTTCCCATATGTAACAAATGCCTTCTCTCTGTTCAAAATGGCCCTCACAGTTGTGTGAGACCTGCTGTTAATAAAATAGGCTCAGAATTGTTTATGGTAAGAACTGGTCTTGCAAAACCCATTGTATGGTGCGGCACAGATGTCTGGGAACTGGCTGCTCTTTGAAAGGAAGTGGTCGGAGATGTTGGAGAGGGTCTGTCTGGGTAGCGTCAGTGCCCGGGACTCTGGGGCCATGGCTGAGTTAGGTCTTACATGAGGACAGAAAAGGCCACCACCTCACTGACATGAGGAGTGTGCATGCGTGTGTGTGTGTGTGTGTGTGTCGACTTCATGATTTTCATCTGCAAAACGTCGGCAATTCTGCCTACATCATTGGGTTTTGATGGGGTTAAAATGAGACACTTTAAAATGGGCGCTTTTCCATCTTTTTAAGATGGGAGTGGCGGAAAGAGGGGACTTGACGGACATGAGGCTGATGTCAGAGGTCTCCACGCTCTATAGTCGGTGCCTTGCTTTTCTTTAAAATGAGGATAATGATATTGACCTACTTCAAAAGGCTGATGAGAAGAACAGCTAATTACTGTTGGTAAGCCACTTTGAAAACATTAAGTGCTATCTATGAAAATGCTAAATAATAACTTCCTGATGCTGTTGAAAGGATTAATTAGGGAATGTTTACTTGAACTTTGATCCACTAATGAAAGGTGTTTCTCCTGTTGCTATTTTTGTGTTAGCTATTATTTTGTGCTATAATTTAGTAGATAGTAAGTGTCACGTTTGGCTGGATTTTAACTGTTTCCAGATGGAATTTTGATAATTTTTTAAGACAACAAATGGATTTCGTGTTAAGCATCTTGTCCAATGTCATCCAACTAAACTGACCTTTGCTTACTTCATACTGTCATTCACGACATCCTAGATGTTCTCATCAAGCCACTTTTTCATGGTCTGCTTGAAATACTGTATTCAGTGACAGATTTAGAATTCTCCACCTCCTCCTCTACTTCTCAGATCACTTTTTTCACCAATTTAAAAAAATCTTGATTAAGAAGATCTTGAAAACAATTTAACCTTCACTTTAAAACCTTATTAGTAATTAGGATTTGCTTCCAAATGAAAGCTGTTGCTTCTATTTTCCATACTTCAGTTTGTAGATATGCAGCCTTACTCTCCTGGTTTATTTTCTTAATTTTCTTGGTGGCAAAAAGGCCTTCCGAATTACCTTGTCCCAAAGGGAATCTGGTGAACTTTCGTTTTCACTTCTTTTCAATGGATATAATTGCTCCAAATCATTGTGCAGTTTTCCAGTATGCTGTAAGTGATTTCAGAAGCTAAAACATTCATTTAATGGATATTGGACATCTCACAGAATCTGTGGGGAAGCGGCAGGCCCAGAAGGATGCCCAAGCTGTGTCACAGGGCATCTCCTCTGGACACCAAGTCCCACAAGTGTGCACCACTCCTGTCCGTGACACGGGTGCCAGCAGCTGCTGCCATCGTAACTGTTGTCGTTGCCACCTCTGAAAACCAGATGTTGCTGCCGCCACACCCGTACCCACAATACATTTGGGCAGTCCTTTCTGTTTTAATTAAAGTCTGAGGAGGATGCATCTAATGAATGGAGTCACAGGAAGGCTGAGAGACCCAGGATCTGGCATCTCCAATTTACACAGTGGGAATTGGCCTCCGCTTCAGGAACGGAGATGAGACTGGGAAAGGGCGTCCCTCAAACACTGAAAAGAGGCTCAGAGGCTGGGTGGCCAGGAAGAGTGACAAATGTCCATGCATGGCAAAATAGACCCACAGCCTATAAATATATGCAGCTGATTCCTTCTACTTCCTTCTGGGATAAATGTTTAGATACTTTACATTTTAACAATTCATCTTTACTTTTGCTGCTTACAAAATTTAAATTCTGCCTGGGATAAAAACAGTTCCATAATTCATCTCAATGCTTTTTTAAATGAACAAACTCACAGATTTTTCCCTACACATTTTTCTTTTAAATATTTCTTTTCGCTATGGCATTAAAAATGTTATGGTATGTTTATGTAATTATCAGAAAAGGCGGTAGGAAGGAACAGTAGACATCTTTATTATTATCCATTGCTATTTGTGTTTGTTTTTTTATTGCCCTGGTTTGTATCAGCAAAACATAGCAATTGGTGCCATGCTATACTAAAATTTAACCTGTGTCAGGTTAGCTGATTGCATCATTAACTCCCACTGGCTTTTTCTATAAATCCAACTACTGATTTTATAGTTCTCGCCATCACTGATGATGAAAGATGTTTCCTTCTTTTCTTTTCCCTGGATATTGCGCTTGGTTCTACCAAACCCATGACAATATCTTGGTGACCTTTGCAAGCCAAGTTTACCAACAATATCCCCCGAGGCAATGACTTCAAACTTCAGTTTCAGGAGTTCTCCTCTGAAACTGATTTTGAATTCTTTCAAGATTCCCAATACTTTAACATAAATGGCACTAGATAATGTAGCTGAATGGACTGCCACCAAAAGTAGATTACTCTCTTCCGGTTTGGGTATTTGCTGCTCAATTCTCCCGGGAGTCTTGGGAAGAAATTTTGGTTTCGTGTTAATGTAATGGTGGAGGCAAAGAAAGCTTTCAGAGTGTAGCCGCTGTAGATGCCAACTGCTTCCAAATGATTCATTCATCAGCATGTGACAATTCATCCTCACCACTAGTGTGTGTTAGGCGGGTTCTGCTCATCATGAAACAAGTGTGATTTGTAAAGCTGAAAAGGCTAATTTGGTTGGTGTGTAAATATTAGAGATTTTTTTTTCTGATTGCTGCCCTAACGGAGCCTTTCCCTTCTTTACCCAATATCTGAAGGAGCCACCACCGAGGGGCCTGTGGTAGCTCCAATTCATTCTGTCAAGTGTGCAAAGTTCACTAACGAGGCTCTTCATCATGCGCGTTGTGCATGGTGAGTGCCAGTGACAAGCAGGAGAGAAGCATCCCTCATCTCTTGGTGGGCTAATGGCAACAAAATCTTGCAGTGAAAACAAAAATAAATGAATTTTTGAAATCGTAAAGATCCTTCTAAAACACCAAGAGACGTACAACTCGCATGAGCAAGTGCCTACATGGGGAACTTTGAGTACTTCACAGAATACATTCGGTGAAGCCTCACTTTGAAAATGTTTGGCTTGCAGATCAATAACTCCCTAAGGCTGAAACAGCTCTGAAAAAGGCTATAATCTGTGATCTAGGAGGGAACTGTGGCCTGGAGGCCTTCATGGGCATGCGGAAGGCTTGTCCCGTTGTTCTACCCGGAGGACTTAGCAGCGCACTTGAAGAAGCTGTGTTGGGCCTCTCTGGGCTCCTACAATACATTGTGTTCAAACAGGGGTCATGTATCTATGGTGAATACGCGTATAATTAACATTTTTAAAGACATACTAAATGGACTGTGGGTTATTTGTAATACATTTTATTTTGGAACAGATCCATGCTTGTTTGGTCTAAAACACGAAGTTCTTTTTCCAGGAGAATGTTAAACCCAGCTATTTTACCCAATTAGTTATTTTTTATTTTTCAATTATAGTTGGCATACGATATTATATTAGTTTCAGGTATATACACCAGCTATTGATTTAGTAAATAATGTGAGGCACCATGTTAGAATATTCTCTATCTGTGTGTATGAAGTCTGTCCAGAAGGTATCCAGCCACATAATATGAAAAATAGAGACATTTACTGAAGAAGAGACAAGATACAAGAAACATTGTACATAGGACAGTGATGCCTCAGTCCCCTTCAAAGTAGACCCCTTGGGACCTCACACAGTTCTCCCAGTCGCCATCAGCTGCCACATCGTATTTTCCTGAATCTCATCAACAGGCTGAAATCTCTTCCCTTTCAAAGGTGATTTTACTTTTGAGAAAAGCCAGAAGTCTCAGGGCATCAAATCTGGGCTTTAGGGCAGCTGAGTCACTTGGGTGATTTGATGTTTCACAAAAAACCTCTGCACCAGACATGATGCACAAGTGGGTGCAGCTTGTCCTGACGAAGCTGCCCATCATCAGTTGCCCCCAGCTGTGTCCTTCTGAGTCATCCGAATATTTTCCACGGAGGAATGTTCAAGCTTCATGCAAAATTTGATGCAGGTTCATTGCTCTACTCACTCAGTCATTTTGAATGCAATGGCCACACAGCACACATACTCCCTCAACAGTGCCTACCACCCCCACTGACTAGGGCAGCGAAGTCGTCATTGTTCACACAGTCCACTCTCCTTGGCTGTCAGTTTATATCAATGTGGTGCAAACTGTTCTCATTATATTAACAATGGCTGGGCTTTTTCTGGACAGACCTCGTACATATGTGTATAGAGAAAATAGACATAAAAATGGAGTTATTCTGCTTTGGATAACCTCTTGAATTATCATATAGTTATCGAGTTCTTGTTTGGGCTTTGGCTCCCCACCTAGTCTCTGAGCTTTTCTGGGTCAGACCCTAGAGCAAGCTGTTCTGCCTTTCCCTAACTCATTACCTCTCAGCAGAGGGCTGCTGCTAAGCATCAGAGAGGTACAGGGGGTGACATTTCTCCAAAAACCATACATTTTCCACAAATTTTGAAGGTAATATATTGACACAGGGCACTGATGGAAAGACATTAGAGAAAAGCATATGTTTTAGACAAAGTTTCATGTGCCTACAAGCCACCTAGCGATCTCCTTAAAGAGTAGGTTGAGGATCAGCAGACCTGGTGCAGGGCCTGAGATTCTGCACGCAACAAGTGCCCACGTGACACCACGTGGCTGCCGGTCCATGCCCCACGCTTGACCAGGGCAAGGTTTTTGTGATGGCCCCACCGAGATCAGACCCTTATAATCGCAGATTCAGCAGTCAGAGCTCCTGCTACCCTAACTGCGCCCCCAAGCCAGCCCGCCTGTGGTGGGGCCCGCTGGCCCCTGAGTGCTGTTTGCAGGATCCGCCAGGACTGGCCCCCTCGCCTTCATCGCTGCCTCAGAGCCAGAGTCGGAGCGCAGCGGCCAGGTGAGAGCAACTGCCAGGTGAGCGCAGCCCCCAGCGGAAGGAGCCGCTCGCTGGGGACAGCTCCAACCGCTCGGAGACCCGGCAGACCGGTTGGACCTGCCCCCCTCCAGGGGCGGCTACGGACCCAACTCCAGACAATCGGAGGAGGCGGGCGTCCTTCCCCATCCTCCTCCCACTTTTCTAGTCACTTCTTCGGTTTTCTATTCGCCACTCCCCAAGCCACAGAAAGGCGGGACCCGGCGCAGCAGCTGGTCGGGGACCGTCTGCAGCGCCGTGTGTGAAACTGTTCAACCCGAAACACAAACACCAGCCACTGACGTGTTGTAAGAAACGCCACAGTTGGATGACTGCGGAACGAAAACAGACCAAACAGGGAGGCAAGGAAGGGAAAGCAATCGGCCCGGCTGGGTTGGAGAAGCGGCTCGTGTTACACTCCCTTTGCCAGTTAGCGTCGTGGGCGTTTGTTGCTGTGTTAATTACAGTTCTTCCCGGAGTCGGAGGCGAGAACAGCCCTTGTGGAACGATTTCAAGTGGAACGTTCCACCAGCAGGAAAACAACTGCCTGCCTCCCCGGCTAGGTCGGGATTCCCACCAGGCGGCACTCGGGCAGGAGTCGGTGGGGAGGGGAGGCTGCCCCGGGCGCGCGCTGTGCACCCGCAACACCTGGCGAGCCTCTCACCCTCGGCTCAGGGGTGCATCTCGGAAAGAGGGATGCACAGCGTCCAGGGCCCGCGCCCAGGTGCCAGGGCCGGCAGAAGCAGATGAAGAGCGGATCTCGATCTGTTGGCTTCCCCGGCGGGGGCGGGGGGGGGGGGGAACGCCTGGGCCGGGCAGGAGAGCACACTTTTCAGGGTTCCTGGTTTTCCCTGGCGTTCCCGGGAGCGCCCGGAATGGACATGGGGCGCGGGACACTGTCTGTTTCATCTTTGGATGGGCAAGATGAGGGTGCGTGCTGGCGGTTGAGAAGGAATCGGGAACGGTGTGAGACGGCACGTGGCCTTACAGACAAAATGACCAGGCTCCGAATCCTGTCTCTGCCCCTCATTAAATCATGTGGCCTTGGGCGAATGGATACGTTTTGTGAGCTGCTCAGGCTTCTCATACTGCACAAGGTCGAGAAGTGGTAACACTTACGTGGTATTATTCACTATGTTACTCTTCTAAACGCCCAACCCTCACAACCACCTCATGAAGAAGTACTTTTTAAATTGCCATTTCACGCATGGGAAAGCTGAGTCCGAGAAATGTTCACGAATGTGCCCAAGGTCGCACAGCTGACAGGTGGCAGGACTAGCACTGGAAACAAAGTGGTCTAGCTCCAAAACCCATGCTCTCCCCAGCGTGCTCAACTGCACGTTCAATGATACTGTGTACATCAAGTGCCTGGAAATAGCAGGGTGGTTGCTATCAACTGTTTCCATTACCGTAGGCACATAAACATTCAACTGATCCTAGCTGGGATGTAATGGGCTCATCGTTGATTTACAAGAAAAATGGCAGAGGGGGCCGGGGTCCAGGAGGTCATGGGAAATCCATCAAAGGCAGCTGGGCGGGGATTGGGGAATAGGAATGCGGATCCCAGCTCCCACTCCATCAGTGTGTCCTCAGCCTAGAGGTGGTTAAAGACCCTCAGAAGCCAGTTAGGTGAAGCGCCAGGGGCAGGATGGCTCAGTGAGAAGGGGCATGAGCCTGACAGTCTGTACTCAAGTCTCCTGCCATGGGCTAGCTGCACATCACTTACTTCAGCAGCACAAAAAATAGAAAACTTGGTTTTCCTGCTGTTTCAAAAAATACATTTTTCTACTGTGCTATTTGGGCCTTTTAAGAGTAAAATTCTTGGAACTGACTCAAGTACCACAATCCAAAAACCACAGTGTGCGCTTGAAACTGCCATTTACGCACACTTAAGGGCTGGCACAGACACCTGTGATAATATATGGGGAGGGCTCCAGAATGAAAGCACCAGGTAATGCTATTTTAAAAGGACACCATGCATGTTTTGATTGTAATAGTCTTCCTGGGAAAATACCGTCACTAACGTGGCTTTCACTGAGAGTTCCGTGTCCCTCTCGGGAAGGCCATTTTCAGAATTGAGCACGGACAGGGTGGGCAAGGGGCAGGCCGGGAAGCAGTTGATGCTGAAGGAAGTGGTACAACTTCTCGCCATGAAGGGTGCGCAGCGGGAGCGAGGCAGGAGCTCAGGTTCCGTGGACAGCAGCCTCTTTGCCTTTCGCCAGGCAGTGGCCATTCATCAGGGCAGCCGAGGGCTAGCTGGGAATTTGCACACCCTGGGTTAGTTTCCTCATGCCACTGTAAAAAATCAACTCAAATCTGGCAGCTTAAAACAAGCAAATGTATCATCTAACAGTTCTGTACGTTGGAAATCCAACCTGTCTCACTGGGTGAAAATCAAAGTGTCAGCCAGTGGGATTCACACCCCTTTCTGGAGGCTCTGGGTGGGGCGGGGGAGAGGGCAGGGATCTGTTTCCTCACCTTTTCTAGCGTCCAGAGGCTGCAGGTATTCCTTCATCCAGCCTCAAAGCCAGCGACGCAGCGGGTCAGATTCTTACCGTTGCCTCACTCCTGACTCTTGTCTGCTTCCCCGCTCCACCTGTAAGGCCCCTTGTGTTTACACGGGGCCCACCCAGGTAGCCCAGGATAATCTCCTTATTTTAAGGTCCTCTGATGAGGCACTGACTTCTGTTTGCAACATTAATTTCCCTCTGTCATGTCGTGTGACACATTGCCGGGCTGTGAGAATCAAGGTGTGGACATCTTTGAAGGCCATTATTGCGCCTGCCTCACACCCCAGTTGCTTTGGTGGCAGGCGTCGTAATCTTAATTCAAAAACAAATACTCAACACTTACTCTCTGAGACGTACTACTATCACAGGGACGGGTACCTGTGATTGAGTCCCAGCCCTGCCACTTACTAGTTATTTGGGGCCAGATATATAACCTTTCTAACCTTCGATCGCTTCACCTGTAAAATGGGAATGATAATAGTACCTATCTTGTTGGACTATTGTTTGAGTTAAATGAGATAGTACTTGAAAAGCACTTAGCATGATGCCTGGCATGTGGCAAACGGTAATGAATGTTTTGGTTATTTATATTAATGAGGCAGGAGAGTTCGCAAAGAAGAAGTGTAAATGCGTGGCGTTGCCCTTGTGGACTTTGAGGAGAAAGGCTAACTCACACATGTCGCCATGGAGTAAGACAACACACAGGAATAGAGAGTGAAAAACAGAAAACAGTCGTCTCCTCCTTGAGTGCTCAACGGGGCACTATAGGCAGTAAAAGCTGTTGAGGGAACGGAGATATTTTCAGCAAACAGGAGAGGCAGGCACGGAGGAGGCAGGATTGCTGCTGTGGGAAGCAGAAGAAAGGTTGGGTGTAGATTTAGGCAGAGGAGGAAGTGTCAGGCCCATGAGCATGCGCATGGCATATTACAAGGTGAGATCAATAAGATGATTTGCTTGCAGAAAATGGAGGGTTTGTTCATTCATTCATTTCCAGTGTTTTTCCAGAATGTTGAGGGGAGGGGTGGGCTATGACACTTGGAAAGGCTAGGCCGTTACACAGGTTATATAGTTCAGATGTTTTTCCGGCAACAGCGGGGAGCCTTGGGAAGTCGTAGAGCAGAGGGAGATTCATGGGGAAAGCAGTGTTTAGAAAGGTTAATCCGAGAGTAGCGTGTGTAGGTGGACTGGTAGAATGAGAGCCTGGAGGGAGGGAGACCTGGGGGGAGATGCTTTCAGTGGTCCAGATAATAATGGCTAGAGGAGATGTCTCAGCAGCCAGCCCCAGAAAAGGGAATGCCTGCCAGGGGCACAACGAAGCAAGAGCAAAGGGCCTTGGTGATGCAGACAGGAAGGATAAAAAATTCCTGAAGTCTGGTGATGGCAACAATAGAAATCAGAAATGAGTTCAGTTTGAGTCGTTCTGTGTTCTGTTGAAGAGGTTGGCAGGTCATGCAGGTGGCCCGTGTCCAGGAAGCCATTGGAAATGAGGCACTGGAATGTGAGAGAGGGCTCACGCTGGCTAATTGGGTTTGGAAGCCAGCGGCACAGAGGCGGTGGCTGAAATCCTTCACTCCTGCCTTTCATGGCCAGCCCTGTGGTAGGGCCCACACCGGGGGTGGGGTGGGGTGGGGTGGGGCTGGGAATTCCCAGCAGCAGTCCTCTTTCCTTCATTCCATGTTTCCCTTTGCTGGCCTTGTTATGGGCTGAATTGTGTCTCCCCAAAATTCATATGTTGAAGTTCTGTCCCCCAGTATCTTCACATGTGACTGCATTTGGGGATCAAGACCTTTACAGAGGTAGTTAAGGTTAAACGAGATCATTGGGGTGAGCTCTACTCCTATATGACTGGTGTCCCTGTAGAAGGAAGAGATTAAGACAAAAGACACATACAGGAGAAAGACCCTGTGAAGACACGGGGAGAAGACAGCCATCTACAAGCCAAGGAGAGAGGCCTAGGAAGAAACCAACCCTGCAGACACCTGGATCTTGGACTTCCAGCCTCTAGAACTGAGAGAAAACACATTCCTGCTGTTTAAGCCCCCGAGGCTGTGGTGCTTTGTTATGGCAGCCCGAGCAGGCTACTACACCCCTCCAGGGGCCAGGGTCTTGTCCCGCCACCCCATCTGAGCTGGGGGCACACTGTGCTACCAGTGTGTCCGCCTGCTTACATTTTAGCAGGTCTGTTTCCCAGCCTCTCATTATCTGAGTACGTAGTGGGTGGTATTGAGTAGTTGTCAAGATATTGTTCCTTGTGAACTGCAAGGAAGGGTATTCTTCCCTGACAACAGTGCTCTGTCTCAGGAGCCTCCCCGGGGAGGGCACGCTGGTGGGAGAGGGAGCTGGTCAAAGAAGCCTTTCTGAGCGTCCAGCTCGCAGCTGTTCGGGGACTGTCTCGCCACCTGTTCCTAAGGCTGTCTCTGGCAATGGCTCCTGCATGTGCCTTCCTGTGAAGCATGCTCAGAACGAAATGTGTCCTTCCTCATTAGCGAGACAGAAAAATAAGATTTTACTGCACTTATAATTCATGCAGTGTGGGATTTTTTTTCCTCTTTCATTTAGTAATGATGCTAAATCTCAGTTGCAGCCCAGTTTTCAAAACACAAAGTGCCACGAAGGCTGAAGACCACGCCAGAGCTTAACGTCCCTCAGAGGAAACAGGGGGATATATTCGTACACCCACCTACACGGAGCTTATCTACAAAAGGATAGAATAGCTAGTGTTCAGAAAGTTCCTGTTAGTTCCACTGGACAGATTCCAGGTCCTGCCTTACAGACTTCTGTGACAGTGAAATATTCAGACCAGGACTGTGTCCTTGGTGACTGCTGTGTTCATTAGAGCTGGCCTTTATGATGGATGAGGCCATAACGTTGCGGGGAGCGCTGATGAGCTCTTCTCCATCTTTACAGAGGACAGAATGAGAGCAAGTGGGCTGCCGGCCTGAGGCCCTTGTGAGGTCCGACTAGGTTGTGCTCTTGCTCCCTCCTCTGGGCTGTCGTGGTACTGCCCTGCATTGCCCGCAGTTCAACAATGCACTGCATGGTGCAGTTGTTTATGTGCCCGTTCTACCAATCGCCTGCGAACTCCCAAAGGGCATGGCTCCTGTCTCATCTTCGTGCCTCTGCCTCAGCCTCCAGTGGGCACTGGGTGAGGCCTCAGTGAATGGGAACTGGCTCTTTGTCCTTTGAAAACTTTTTAGTGTTTCCAAGACTCTGCATGTGCATGCACGTGCATGAGAGAGAGAACCATAAATAAACGACTCTTGGAAGTGACTTGGAAGATTTGTTACTTTGGATATCAATCAATGTGTGAATAGTGCAGATGACTATCGAGCATATGTTGATGATTGAGACATAATTAGGGACTGATTGAATAACAGAGGGCTGGGAGACCCACACATTTGCCAGAGGGAGACATGTGGCTTCTACTCTAGAGATTTTTAAGGAAATGAAAGAGATACTTCTGTAATGGGATGTGACCCGCCCGCTGAATGCAAATTTTCTCCAGACTTAGAGGGTGATTGGATCCCTGAAGCTGTACGCTGGATGGTCCATACAGCTGCCGTTGATTGCTTCCTACCTGGGGGGGGGGAGGTGCTTTGTGCCTGCTCTTTCCTTTAATCTTCATACACTTCTTGAGATGCGCACCGTTTCCCCCCATTTTAGAGATGGGAAACTGAGGATCAGAGAGGTTTGCTTATTCAGTCAACCCTGTTTACCACGCTCACGTGGTGTGCCGAACACTGTGCTGGGCTCTGGGGCACGACAGTGACGCACAGTCCGTGCCCTCCTGGAGCTTATAGTCTAGCACAAAAGAGAAAGCACAGAGGTGAGCGAGCTGCTTTAACAGGGTGCTGGTGAAGTTTATAGCAGGAGCTTATAGGAGACTGAGGCACTGAGGAGCAAAGAGCCCATCACCATGGACTTGGTTACAAGTGCTCCGGAGAGGAAGCGCCAGGTGCTGTGTGAGCACACAGGAGACAGGAAATGACACTCAGCCGAGACCTGAACAGGAGTAGGAGTTGGTGGGGGAGGGGAGGGAAAGGTTTCCAAGTGTTTCCAGGGAGCAGAGTGTGCAAAGGTCAGAGATTAGAGCTAGCCTAGTTCTGGCTAGAATATGGGTTTTGAGTGAGAAATGAGGCTGGAGACATAAGCAGGGGCCAGGTCCTAAGGGTTATATAAAAAGCTTAGACTTGATCTTGGTGACCTGAACAAAGTAGGAGCAGGTATAATAACTTGTCCAGGTTTTATGACCAGAAAATGGTCCACTTGGGATTGGAACTGGGGTTCAGTCTAACTCTAAAGCTCCTCCCCATGGCCATTGACCTCCACTGCCAGGAAACATTCCCCCAACTGGCGGAAGAAAAGGTGGAGACTCACTTGTGTTTTTCTACCAATCATCTCCCTCCATGCCCAGCCCCCATGGGTTTTTCCATTTTTATTTCCCTGGGGAGCAGCCCCAGAAAAGGGTGTGTCACAGCCCAGGAACAGGTGGCAGATGCTGGCACCAAGGAGCAGTTCTATGACAGCTCTTCTGCTTCCTGACTGCGTTCCACCCTTTCTTCTGAAGTTGACATTTCTCTCCACTACTCACCTGTAGAATAAAGTGACCTGGCGGTCCCCAGGTGGTGGAGAAACTGCTGGCTCCAGCTGCCTCTGGGGGCTGTGTCCTAGCTCCTTAGACTGAGAAGGAAGAGAACCAGGTGCTGGGTGAGAAGCCACTTGTGTTCTCTTTGCTGCCACTCGTGTCCTGTTTGGGGCATTCGAGGGGCATACACCTGTGTGCTGCTTCGTGCTGTTTTCCCATGCGTCTCCTCACCGGGGGGCTGCCATCATGCCGATGTTTAACTTAATCTACACGTCATTACTTTATCCTTTGGAACCTCAACATGTTAACGTGCTTCCGTGGTAAACAAAATGTTTTCAATAACTGCTCAAGAGAGTTTGGAAAAACACGCTGGTTTTCTCCTTCTTTATATGTTTCGCAGGATGGTTGTCTTTGTTCCTATTTTTCTTTCTATAATGTAGTGTATAGGGGCACAGTCTGTTCCAGACTGAGTTCAAATCCTGATGCTAACACTTTCTAACTGGGGGCCTTGGGCAAATTACTTAACACTCTGTGCCCCCCCCTTTTACTTATCTGTAAGAAAGAGATAACAGTATCTGTTTCATAGTGTAATGATGAGGATTAATTGCATTAATTAGAAAGACATCTGGCACAAAGTAGTTACTTCTTAAATGTCAAGCTAGTACTAGTATTCATGACATAATTTGCATGATTTTTTTTTTGAGATTCTAGTCCTCAGCTCCAAATAGGCTTTTAGGAGAGGCTTTGGAGAGATAAGTAGTGCTGACCTTCAGGCTGAGTATCCTCTGCTGGTGAAGTTCATCAACGTACAAGGAGATGGTTATGGGATAAGGCTCTCCTGAGGATCGAAGGAAAGAGGTACAACTCAACTATAGTTTCTGAGAGTGCTCAGAAGCACTTGCAAAGGAAGAAATAATATCCTGTGTGTTAACACGCATCGCATCACCCACCCCCAACAACCTTCTGGGGCAGCGGACAGCACAGAGCTCGGTGACAGAGAACCACAGGTGATTGTTTTATATGAAGATGGCGCATCACACCAGTCAGAGTTCCTTTCTTCCAAGTCACAGAGGATGCACCTTTGGTGAGTGCCTCTGTTACTGCATGGCTGGTTTTCTCTTAAAATCAGGTGAGCGCCTATTGTTTTGAATAAATTTTTACTACTGGTCAGTTCCTTCTTTAGGTCCGAATATGTAAGTGACTCTTATTTTCTCCTGAAACAGCTTTAACTGGAAGGTGCACGCACGAGTAGAGGGAGAAGGCTCCCTCCGACGCTCCTAGACAGAGGCCGAGATAAACAAGTCCGACCGTCTGCATTGCCGGGGAATGCGCAGGTGACTATGGAGACAGCCACGGAGGGACAAGAATGGGCATATGGTCCTCACTGGCACAGCATCCCAAAGTAATTAAAAATGTCTTAAAATGCAGAACTCCCCTAAACTGTAAAGTATATCATGGTAGATGTCAAATTAGCATTTTCTGCCTCTTTTTAACAATGCCATAATCTCATTAATCTGCAGAAGGAACCGAATGCATGGACTCCCACCAGTTGGCTGGACATATGTTGCATATTGGACTGGCCATTTGGCTGGATCTCATTAAAGTGGAGAAGTTGAATTTATTCTGGGCACCGAACTCAAATCTGGGCCTGCTTATTACTTTTTGAGCTCCCTTTTTAAAGTGATAGGTTTGTAAGTGCCAACGATTCAGTACCAACTTGATTTTTTTTTTAACCACAAGCCTTAAGGAAACTCTGCAGAGGAAAAGGACAAGTATTGGGAATGGAGACATGAGGCTGGCTTCAGATCAGTCGCTGTATCATGTACTGTAACTGTTAAACCTGTACAGGATCTGGCTCACTTCTGAGTTACGTGTCTCAGTGGATTAAGACACTTCATTTATTTCGCATGGTATCATATACTATTACGCCTTTCGACACAATAGTTCATCTTAAAATTCCTTATTGACAGGTATGAAGATTTAAAAATCTTCTAAATATTTTTTGAAAGCAAAACGAACGTACACTGTGTGCCTCATGGATATACCCACTGTCACGGTCAGCTTGGGCTACTACCACAGAACACCACAGACTGAGTGGCTGAAACCACAGACATTTATTTCCTACAGTTCTGGATGCTAGAAGTCCAAGGTCAAGGAGCCAGATGATTTTGTGCCTGGTTAGGCCCCTCCTCCTGATCTGCCTTCTCACAGTGTCCTCAGGTGGCAAAGAGAGAGAGAGAGAGAGATCATCTCTCTTGTGGTGTCTCTTCTTATGAGGGCACTGATCTCCTTCGTGGGGGCTCCACCCTCATGACCTCATCAAAGGCCCCACCTCCAAATACCACCGCATTGGGATTAGGGCCCCAACAGAAGGGTTTTAGGGGACATATCGTGGACCTGTATCACCCACTAATAGTTCCTGAGTATTTGGTATGTACTTCCTGCATTAGACTAAGGATTTTAAGAACACAAATTTGCATGTGACACTAAGGTGTTTGTGGTTAGGCCAAGCTCACAACTAGCTCACATGCTGGGCGGGGTATGGCATCTTCAAAAAAGTGCCAAGTGCAATAGGGACTCTAAAGAGGGCGAGATGGTATGTGGGTGTGTTTGTTGGGATGGCTAGATGGGTTTGGAGTCAGAAAAACCTTCGTGAAAGGACAGAGCGTTTGAAAAGGTGGCCGTAGAATTCCAACAGGCAGCGGTGGGAGTAGGAAGGTGACTTGAATTCTCAGGAGCGAAGGAGGAAGATGGGCAATCCGAGGAGCGGCTGTGCAGGGAAACACTGGAGGATGTGCAGGGAAGGCAGGTGTTGGGCAGCACCCGGTGTAGAGGACACAATAGCCGGTCAGTGGGCAGCTGGAGGCTACTGAGGGCTTTTTTGGTTTGCAGCCTGCGCTCAACCCACTGAGCCACACCAGCCAGGGCTACTGAGGGCTTTTGAGTAGGGGAATGCCCCCAACTGGACCTGTGCTTTAGGATGAATAAGGCAGTGTGTGGTGTGTGGGGCCGACGAGTGAGAACACCAGTTACGGGTTGACGGTGGCAGACCGGATGAGAGAGGGTGAGGTTCTCACGTGAGGGAGGGCAGTGAAAACGGGATGTGGGGCCAGCGTTACTGTGGAAACAGAATCCATAGGATGCAGATGCCCAATGGCTGCTGGCTAACACACAGGATCCTAGGACCTCCAAACGATCATTTTAAACAGTAATAATCATTACATATTTGTAGGCAGGCCAGTTATCATAAAGCACTCTGGTGAATAAGATGTTCAATTGACACGCTTTTGCTCTATGAAAGAGGCTACGCCTTTCCTTCCCCGAGACCAAGGTAAGCTACGGTCGGTGCAGGGTGGATGTAGGGGAGCCCAGCTACAGGGCTCATGCTGTGTTTCCAGCTGTCCAGGCCTGCACCCCAGAGGTGGCACATTCTTGTTAGCTCGTTAGAGAGATGAGATAACCCGACACAGGGGCCAGAAGTTGGAACTGTCCCTAGGACTTAACAGGGCCACAACGTTCTTCCAAGACAAGCCTTAATGTTCTCACAAGATCTTGACACTGACTTAAAATCAGTTTTGCAAGAATTCCTGCCAAGATGATGGATAAGGTGAAGAAACGGGTTTGTAGGAGTTTTAAGCACTACAGTTCCAATGGCCCTGCGATACCTGCATGGAATTTTAGATTCAATGGGGGGGGTCCTGGGTGGTCTGCGCTGACATGGGGGAGGTGCTGAAGTCGGTGGACGAAAGAGGTCTCCCGTTCGAGAGGGTGCTCTTTTCACCTACCCCCTAAATCCAGAGTTCAGGTGCAAGCAGGCCTTGGTCTTAGGAGAGACAGTAGCTATTTGATTTCATTAATCTCTCTTTTTGTGGCAGTAGAGTTTTGTGAATGGAAATGAGACCTCTGAGACTCTCGGCATAGAAATGGTAAATTAGAAATCCATTCATGAAGACTTCTCTGCATTTAATTAAGTGACAGTCTCTGGGGGCTTAACAGTGTATAGAGTAATAAACCCATCACATAGAACAGCTAATGTGTGGACTTCAGTCCAAACTGGTTAGTCACAATAAGGTTCTGGTGATACTGAACGTATCCAGAAATGATCACTTTTCAAGGAATATTTGCTAGCTTTTTTTTTTTTTTTAGTCTTGGCTTTGGGACTGAGCTAGGCAAATGTGAATTAAAATGGGTTTCCTGAGTTTGAGTAGAAGTATCAAATCAACACGAACCTTTCGGGTTTTTCTTACTATTTGGGGAGAGGCTGCTTTCGGTCCCGGGAGGGGGAACTTCTGGGACAACTTCTACATTGTGTTCTGCGACTCATGACTAATGACTATGCTGGAGAGATTCAACACAGCAGTGAAACCTCTTCCTAGTCCTGCTGAAGCTTTTAGGGGTTTCCCTGGGAACTCTCGGCTGGTTTTGGGCAGAAACAGCTTATGGCGGGCGGGGGAGCTATGATGCATGAGCCTCGAAATGTAACTCCACACTACTCGGTCCACACAGACCTGCCCAGTCCCCTGCAGGGGACTCTCTGTCGGTCAGAACATGGTAAACAGGTGTGTGTGTGTGTGTGTGTGTGTGTGTGTGTGTGTGTCTGTAAGTGTAACTAGCACATTTTCATGAGAGGGGATACAATTCCATTTCACGTCTTGTGGGCTCCACTGATTAAGCAATGGAGATGTACCGTGTCTTGGTGCGGTGGCTGCCTTCTCCGAAGGGGCCTGTATCCTTTCTGTGCAACGTATATTTATTTAGTGACAGCTTGGAAAATGTTGACGGATTTTTTTCAAAGAACTGCCTCCCTATCAAAAGGAAAGAGGAGCATATGAGCTCATTTTGCAGACGAAACCTAATTAACTGAGGCATTAAGTTCGTTCACCCCCTAGTGACATCAGTGGCAGGAAGAGCTCAGCTTGGTGGCTCTGGGGGGAGATCTGGATCCAGGGGCTGGCTTTGCCCCTTCCTACGTGAATCACCTTGGGCAAGTCTCTTAGGTGTCTGAGCCTCAGTTACCTCGTAATAGAACGGGGAGGCGGGTATAATAGAGAAGAGAATGTTTGTAGGGGCCTAGAACTGTGGCTCGTACCTAATGGGTGCTCAGTAAATATTAGTGAACATTGGCACCATTGTTATCAGTAAGAAGCCTGCTCCAAATCCCCACACTTGCACGGAATCCCACCACTGATGTGCGCATGCCTGCCTCTGGCATGGGCAGGAATGTGCCGCTGCTGATTTGGGCGACGGGCTTTAATTTCTAGTCCTTCCCTAACTGCAGTCCTTCCCTTAGTCCAGTCTCCTCCTAACTCAATGCACTTTCAATTCTGTCATTGTGCCTGGACCAAAGTAGCCTGCGCCCATATGCTTGAATCTAAAGGGCAATTGCTGCTTCTTAGATGAAAGTCTCATTTGGAGAATTGTGTAATCTTGAGCTAGAAAGCAGTGTGGGCTTGGACGCCAGCCAGACTGGGTTTGAATCTTAGTTTTACATCTTATGGTCTGAGGTAGTCTAGCCCTGGGGGCCAGCATTGCCTGGTGATTTCAGGCTTGAGCGCTGGCGGAAGACTGTGTATGCTGAAATCCTTATTCCCCAGATCAATGACATAATCTCCCTGGGCCTCAGTTTCTTCATCTGTAAAAAGGGGTTAACAATAATTTTTACTTCATAGGGTTAATATGAGGACTAAATGGTGTTACAGTAAGCACTCGGCTCAGAGTTATAGGAAATGGCCAATAAATATTGGTGACTGTTATGATAATGACAATGTGACTATGGGTAGGTTATTTCACCTCTCAGAGACTCAACTTCCTCGCCCATAAAATTGGAATAGTTGTATGTGTCTCATAAAGATGGGAAGAATAGATGTAGTAGTGCACATAAGGCACACGCAGTATAGGAGACTGTCGATGAAGGGAGCTGTTTTATTTTGTCCACAGATTAGTCTTCCTGGTGGAGAGCCCTTGCTGGCTGAGGGCCTTCCATGGCCAACTTCATGCCTTTCATCTGCTGCCCAAGTTGAACCACGTTCCCTGTGGAATTGACATCGTTCCAGAGCGGATTCTGTTCCAGGCGTCTCCGTGCAACCCAACCCCTGCCTGGCCGGGGCCTACGTGATCACTTTGCACACACATGGCTCCCAGGGCCCCAGCGGGGGCCTGGCCTGTGAGGCCGCTGTGTTTGATTTTTGTAGGTCAACAAACAAGCATTTGAAATGAAATAAGCATGTTAGTCATGGCAGGTTCAGGTTGCTGTGATTAGCTTCTGTCTGGCCTGCTTCAGCGGCGGCAGGCCTGTGCTTCTTATAGTCTGTGCCACAAGAGAACACTGGTCCCAGAGCTCCGAGGGCGCTGCCACTGCAGCACTTGATGTTGATGCGTCAGGACAGATGCTGGCAAAAGCCTCTTCCTGTGGTATTGGTGGCGGTGAGCATGGGACCTTCAATTTTTCAGGCTGTGTAGAGTTGCTGGGTCACCTAATAGGCTTGGCATTGGGAGTATAAATATGGGCTAAGGACATAGTCTGTGACTGCAAGAAAGTGTGATGGGCTCGGGGCCAGGGCTGGACACACACAGGCCAGGAAGCAAACAGAGATGACATCTCTCTCTCTCTGGCTCTTGGGCTGAAGGCACTTCAGGTTCAGACTGTTCTCGGGGAGGCGTGGCTCATCCAGGCGTGGCTACCTGCGTCCTGGACCAGCTCACCTGTGAGTGTCCTAGGGCTCCCCTCAGTTCCTCTCCTTGCACGGGTCTAGCTCCTCTCCCCACTCAGAAACTCTGAGCCACCCCAATCCCAGCTTGGTCCCCCTTTCTTTCTCTTTCTTGGAAATTTAGCGCGCCTTAGACTGAATTAGAGTCTGCATATCATTACCCTGCAATCTGCCAGATCAGTGCTGTATTTAATCACAACGATAATAACAACAATAATGATGATGACAATACATTGCTTTGGTTAAGCTTTTGATTTTTTACAGCAAATTGTATTTTTATCTCATTTCCCCCCCAGAGCTGCAGCATGTGCATATTCATTATCTCCACCAGGCATTTATTATCAGCCATGTTTATTAGCCTTGGAGTTGCAAAGAAGCATGATTCACAATGTTCACCTACCCACCCTCCACCGCCCCCCCCACATGAACTTTGTCAGCCTGCCTGCCACCTATTAGCTCTGTGACCTTTGGCATCTTACAGGTGAAGAAACTGAGGTCTAGAGACATTCTTAGAGTCATGAAACTATGACGTGGAAATGCTGATATTTAAACCCCGGGTCTGGTCTCATCGCCGCACTGGAGCTTACTCGATGCTGAACCCTAAGCACACGGCGGAACCAGGGGAACGCGGAGAAGCGAGCCCCAGAGACCAGAGCCGGTGGGGCGTCCCAAACAGACGCCTGGTCTTACCCTGTTTTCAACTCTGAACACTTCTGCATTTAACGAGGAACCAACGCTCAAGCATCCTGTTCCGGAACAATTTGTGTTTATGTCAGTGTTTGCAGGCAGTTAGACACCTCGCTTTCGGTCAGTGCTGGTATGAAGTATTTGTATTCCAAGTTTTGCTTAAACACAAGGGGGCATTTTGTTTAAAAGAGAGTATTTCATTGACTTTGCGACTCAATTTGGCACCAGTGCCCTCTGGTGGTAAGATTGGAAATCATTTACTTCTTACAGACTTAAAGAGCAAAAAGAATCATGAATTTACCCAAGATCTTTGTGACATCTCTTGCTAAAATATTAAGCAGTCAACCCTGGCATTGCTATTTTTTAATAAAAATATTTTATAAAGGTCCAAAACTGTAAGAAAGAGGTGACTTTTACACACACATGGGCTGCATTTGCCCTGAATGGTTTTGGGTGGAAAATATTTTGAAATCAACAATTTCATGGTACGTGAATTCACATCAAGGAAAATAAATATTGCCTAAAGATTTTTACTTGCTGCCTTTTACACAGAGTTATTTTAGAGAATGTTGCTTTGGAATACACTTTTCACTTGTTTATATTCTTTTCTCCATGAGATTCATTTGAGGGAAGAAAAGGACGCCCAAGTTGGACGCCACTTGGGTTCATTTGGAGCCATGGTCCCCAAGCCCTTGGTCGAAGGTTGGGTGCCCTCCGTCTGCCAGCTGCGCAGGAATCGACGGGCAGAGTTGAATGTAAATGGTGTGTTTATGAGGAGACCGTCGTTGAAATGTGCTGTTTTCCCCCAGGTTCTCAAATGTGGGATCTCGTTCAGTGGTGCAGGGTACCCCGAACGGTGTCCCTCTAAGGGGCGTTATATCAGCAGGTGCTGCGAGCCAGCTATCGTGTCAGGTGCTTTACATCCTGTTTAATCTCCGAGACACCCCTCTGAGGTCTGACTAGAGCCTCATTTCTGTAAGAAAGAGAACTGTGGTAACTTGGCACCCAGGGGTTAGGTGGCAGGCCTGGGACTCAACCTCAAGCCTGGCCCTCTCTCCTCGTGCGCCCTTGGGCCTTCTCCCTGCAGAGGAGGATTACAAGCACTGGGGCCTGCTCACCTGCAGCTCAGATCCCCAGCTGCGGCCCGTGAACCTGGCTGTGTGTGACACCCCACCCCTTCCCTGGGGAGAGTGGCAACGGGGCTAAGGTGTTTGTGTAAATAGCCTCGGCTGATGAGTGGCAATGTTGTCTCCACAGAATCACAGGAAACAGAAAGCTCTGTGCCCCTAGCAGTAAGATAAAGAGCATCGTGACCTGTACCAAAAAGGGTGAGATTTGCACAAAGCCACACCTGTCCAGCCTGGCGCAGCTTCTTTAGACACAGCAACCACCTCCATGGCACAAGTTAGCACATTACTAAAGAGGACAATGGCCTCAGGAAACTAGACCCAATGCAAACTTGCACCTCAGCTGGTATCTCTCTTGGCCCCTGACTTGCTACTCAGTGCGTCTCACGGGCTCACCCTGTCCCTGAGATTGGATACACTTGGGCGCTTTCTGGGTTAATGACGTCAACTCCCAGCGGCAATTCTGCCTCCATTTCTTGAAAAAAGTACTTTGTAAAAATATTTACAGTCCCAGGCTTCTCCCTCATGGATGCACGGTTATACTGTTGGCAGGAGGGTCATAGATTCCTTGGAAGGCTGGGTGGCAGTAGCTGTTGTGCAAATTCACTTCCAAAGAACTTGTTCCGCCCGAGGAAAAGAGAGCTCAGAAACAGAAGCTCTTGCGCCGCCCCTCACAATGCACTGTGGGGAGGCGGTAAGTACCTTGTGGAGATCCAGAATGTGACGTGGCGAAGTCGGTTCCCCAGGTGCATTCGATGTCGCCCAGGCCGCCTGCATCCCTTAGGCTGGCAGTGTGAATACGGGAGCCTCTGGGCACCCAGCCCTCCGGGGCAAACCCCCACACCGATCGCACTTCCTCTGGGCAACAGCCATGGGGATGTGAAGCGTATCGAACCAGCCGTGTTTCCAAGCAGCGGAAGGAACTAGATCATTGGGGGAACTCCCAAGGAACACTCGCCGGTACCACCTGCTGTGGTGGGAGAAGAGGGCTGCCAGGCTCCCCGATCCCACGGGCGGGTGCACGCCGCTGTCCTTTGCCAGACCATTCTTCCCTGTAGCCCTTCACCAAATATCCGTGTTCACGGATGTTTCCAAACTGCACTACTTAGAATACAAAGGGGCATCTTGGTTGTCGTGTGTATTTGTTGCTTGTTTGTTTTGTGTGTTTAACTCCTCCGAATCCACTAGGCAGTGAAGCCCCTGGGCAGTTCTAGCCCTTCCCAGACAGGCCTCTGTCCCCCAGTACGCCCTTCCTTCTAGCTCTACCCTTTTCTTTAAAAACCATCTGTCCGCCACCCTGAACTCCCATTCCACCTGTGTTGTTCTTCTTGCTCCCTTACTGTGCTGTGTCCTTGACCTTCTTCCTTCTCCTCTCCCTTTCATCGTTCCCTTCTGGGCCCACTGCTGCATCTCAGGAAGTCAGAAATTGCCCTCCAAATACCATGGGTACCACTGCCTATTCAGTGGCAAGGGCTGCTCCCCGCCCCTGCCCCGGGCTTGGCAGATGACGTTTTCCAGAGTGTTTCTGCAGAGGCTGATCCGCCTGACCCAGACAATGCTACCAGTTAAGATAATCCTGGCTCAGGGCCACAGGGCTCACTAGTCATTACGCTGTATTGGAAAGTGAAACTGATTTGGCAGCCTCATTAGACCATAATCAGCTCACATCCTCCCTTCTGGCCTCTCTGAGTGTAGCCTGTGTCCCCTGGAGCAGCAGAGGGGAGAAAACAGCTTCTCCCAGCTCTCTGCACTCCTTCTAGGCTCTCCGCTCAAATTAAACACTTACTCTGTTAGAGCAGAGAATGACTCATTGGCCACCATGCCTATCGCCTTAAGTGGGTTTTGAATTTGTTTTGGAAGCTACTGGAGAGATCCAGGATAGCGTCTACCATCTTAAGAGTGTAGTTTCAGGGTCCAAGTTGTATAGACCAATGGAGGCCGGGCCAAGAAGCTTGGACCACATTCTGTAACAATAGTAATAATAGCCCTCACTTACTGGATGCTCATAAAATACCAGACCTTGTTCTATACGAATTCATTTAATCCTCCAATTAATCCTATGAAACATGCACTATATTATCCCCACTTCAAGAGTATGCTGAGGCACAGAGAGGCTGAGTAACTTGCCCAAAGTAACAGATTGAAGAAGTGGCAGAATCAGGATTGGAGCCCAGGCAGACTGGCTTCAGGGTCCGAGTTCTCAAGAGTTCCCTATCCCACAATCAGTAGGTAATGGGAGCGTCCGAAGTAGGCAGGTGCGACGTGAAGACAGGGATGCTCAGGAAGAGACACGTGAAGGCGGAGAGAGGGGGTGACTGAGAGATGGACGAAGCAATCCAGTAGGAGTCTCTTCTAATGCATTCTGGTGTGCAAATGCGGAAGTCTGCCCCGGAGTGGGTGCAGTGAGTGTGCAAAGCTGTAGGTGGGAGAGGTGGTGTGAAGGACTTCTCTGGACTAGTTTGGGACCCAGAGGGTGGAAACGTGGCCTGGAATGTCCAGCCGTGAGAGAACGGTGGGGCCGAGGTCAGAAGTTGAGGTGGCAGGAGGGCCTCTGACGTGTGTGGTCCTGAGATTGGGTTGACAAGGGTTCCAAGGTGCAGAGATAAAGCCTCCTTCCACCTCTCATATCTGCCCCCAAAAGAGGGATGCTGTTGAGGGTCGGTTACAGTCCAGGGGACCAGTCTCCTGGGGGTGAGGCTCTTCCTGGGAGAAGAGATTATGAACAGAACCATGCTGTATCCCCTTCCTCCCCAGAATGATGGGAAGTCAGGCTCCAGATATCGCTTGAATATGTCCCCACCTCCCTGGGAAGTCCTTGTAAGCTGGGACCAGGGAAAGAAGCAGGGAGGGCTAGCTCAGAGGAAGGGCATGCTCACCTTTACACACATCCCCATAGCTCCTCTCTGGATGGAAAGATGTGAGAGTCAAGGGCATGGTGAGGGTCAGGGAAAATGAGCCAAATAACAGTCTATTCGTCCTGCCCTTATTCCAGGTCAGGTACTAAGGGGCAAAAAAGGGGGGGAGGTGTTCTCAAAGTTCTGCTCCCCAGGGCAGGGCTAGAGTTTGGGGCCAAAACTCCAGGCTGTACTGAAAACTATGTATTTGTTCTCAGAAAGTGTCCTCCTCTTAATCCAGACCAGAAGTCATCAGTGGGGTGGGATTTAAGGATTCAGACTCTGCCTTTATCAACCATGATATTGATGATTCTTTTGTCCAGTCATTTAAAATCCCCTTTCTAGTTCTTCAGTGTTCTAATCTGCCTCTGTCTTCCCACTTCAATAATATACTCAGTGGTGACAAATATCCTTCAAATGTTTCGTACAAAATGCTAATAGAAACTATAAAAATAAAAACATTTTCCCCCACTCTCCAAAGTATTGCGCTGTCTGATGAAATGCTGATGTCTGAAGCCCTGATTTTAGAAAAGTTCTCACTGCCAATAAACAAATAAAAACTAAGGTCTATGTGAATGTTAATAAATTGGAAAAGTAGGTAGAGGTATCATTATTCTTGAATAACACATGTATACACTTCATCATTTTATTAACAAAGCTGTTCTTTTTCTTTTGTAATGTCAGCAGCAGATACCCTAGTGTAAGAGAATGATACCTGGATTTACGTGAAGAGGATTTTTCATTTCATCACTGAATCCAAATAGTGTTTTTCCTGGTGTGAGAACAGGTGGCAGAGATGTGGTGGTCAAGGCATTATGCTGAGAGTGAACCTTTCTTCAACAGGAAGATCTGAATGAATTCAGGAAGTGATTTAAGATATGGCATGTTTCCTAGAACCTGATTCATGACAGCTACTTTTTGTTAACAAAATTGATTTACTCAAATCCAGTGAGTCAGAGGAGCTAATTTTTGTTCTGGTGATTGATTGATTGATTGATGGCCATTGACTGCATAACCTGGAGATGAGGGTCGTCTCAGAAAACTCAGTCTGTGAGTTACAGTTTGCATGCTTCTCGTATTCTGATAAGAATGCTTTCTGATCTGACTTTCAAGACCTCAGTGTGTTTAAAAGATATTTCTTGGGGAAGACAACCAGATCCTGGTTTTCTGCATCCCTTAGTTGTCTATAAACTGTAATTTTGTGTAATTTTGGTCTTCAGCGATACAAAATTTAAGTGGAATGTTGTTCTGAAAGGCTGTTTGAAACCATACAGTTCTTTGCAAACGGAAGAAGATAGTGTCTTCATTACAACACACAGCTTTGTTCCAAAGCCAACTTTCTCCTACATTCCCAATGGAAATTAGGCAATTAGGCAAACTCTTCCCTGCTTCCAGAGTATTCACTGGATAACCATGGTTTTGGAAGCAAAACAGGAGACTGCAAGAAAAATTACTGAGGCCATACACTGATGTGGGAAAGAACTGAAAGACATATGAGGTCTGTCCAGAAGGTATCCAGCCACATAATATGAAAAATAGAGACATTTACTGGAGAAGATACAAGATACAAAAAAAATGTGGTACACAGGACAATGATGTCTCAGTCCCCTTCAATGTAGGCACCTTGGGACCTCACGCAGTTCTCCCAGTTCACCACCAACTGCCCTGTGGTATTTTCCTGAATCTCATCGACAGGCTGAAATCTCTTTCAAAGAGATCTCACCTTTCAAAGGTGATTTTAGTTTTCGTAAAGGCCAGAAGTTGCAGGTTTCCAAATCTGGGCTGTAGGGGGGCTGAGTCACCTGGGTGATTTGATGTTTCACAAAAATCTCTGCATGAGACATGATGCATGAGTGGGCGTGTTGTCGTGATGAAGCTGCCAGTCACCAATTTCCCACAGCTGCGTCCTTCTGAATCATCCAAATAGTTTCCATGGAAGAATGTTCAAGGTGAAAGCAAAATGTGGTGCAGATCCTTTGCTCTACTCACTCAGTCATTTTGAACGCAACAACCATGCAGTGCACATGCTCACCCAACGGTGTCTACTGCCCCCCCCCCCACTAGTGCAGTGAAGTCGTCATTGTTCACGCATGTGCATTCCAGTCCACTTTCCTTGGCTGCCAAGTTATATCAATGTCACACAAACCATTCTCTCTATATTAACAATGGCTGGACTTTTCCTGGACAGACCTTGGTATGTGTTTGCAGTGACTTAACTGTCCTGGTCCACTCTTGGGTCAATTTCACTTCCGTATCAGTGAACTTCTTAGATTGTAACCCCTTGATTTTTCTTCTCTTCTCAGTTTCTTTTCACCCACACCAACACATTGACTCAAATATATGGAGTGAAGGAGGATTAGGTGATGCAGTGCCGGAAGTGGGCTGAGAGCTCTGAACTGGACAAGGCGGAGGTGACGTGCCCAGTGAAATCTGCTTGGCCACTTAGGCTCACGCAGGTCTCCACAGACAGAGGATTTCACTCTGGTGTGATGAGACTCTCTTGGTTAACAGTACCTTGTATAAAACAACAACACCACAAAATTCTGATACATTAAGTCTGGGGTGGAGCACAGGAACCTATATGCTTTCCCCCCTATTTTTTCTTGTTTATGAGAGAGAGAGAGAGAGAATTTATTATTCTACTTATCTGGGCATCCAATGGTTGCTTCTTGTATGTGCCCTAACCCGGAATTGAACCCATAACCCTGGTGTATTGGGATGATGCTGTAACTAACTGATGATTTCAGGGACTTCTGATGCAGCTGTTTGATGGACCACAGTTTGAGAGACACTGCTTAGAATCCTAACTTCATGGCGCTCCAGTGCTCAAGAAAACTGATTATATTTACTGATGCCCTGGCTTCTCTTTGTGCTGTAAGCATGTAGTTCTGTCTCATAAGTACAGGTAAATGAATGTGGCGTTGTCTACTGACTCCTTCTTCACCACGTCGGAGATGCTAGGTGGGAGTAGGTTTTCTGAGAGGTGGTCACAGCGACCAGAGAAGCAGTGTGAGAATTTGGATCTGAGCGTTCGATACCCTGCCCTTGCACCACTTTTTCTGAGCTGACTTGTAAATCTATAAGAAACAACAAGAGCTGGCCAATTCGTAAATAAGCACAGAATCAGGAAAAGCACAGAAACTGACACAAAGTGGCAGGGAGCTGATTAATCCTGTGGGAGCGAAGTGCAGAGTGACGGCTCAAAGAGCTGTAATGCTCTGGAAGCTGGGTGAGCACAGGGGGCCTCCCAGCCTGCAAATGCTATTGTGTGGCCTTAATAATATATCTAGATCCTTACTGTTCTGGGGTTCGCATGTCCAAGGTCCCAGGGGCGCACAGAAATGCGAAGGGCTTCCTACCTTCAGCAGGCACTTGGAAGAGAATGGAGCCTTGGGTCCTAGAGCTTATGTATAGGGGATTTGGCAAATGTTTCCTATGCACCTACTGTGTGCTCAGCATCGAGCCCAGAGCCATATTAGGTCTGATACATGTGCTGTGTTCACTACCAGCCAGACAGCTGCCTGGCATTGCCCAGAGTCAAACCGAGAATGGCGTTCAGATACGGGCGTAGTGTACGGATGTAAGCAGCCTTCTTGTGTTCTGGCTTTGACTCCCGTTTGAGGAGCCAACCCCATCCCTCAACCTGGAGAGATTAAGATGACAGCTAATGCTGCAGATCACTGATGTTTCTTTCCAAACCTGAAAAAAAAAGTCATGAAGACAACTGACACACTGGAGAAAGAGGCACGTAACCCCACGTGTTAAACAGCGTGTGGGAGAAATCATCAGGTCAGTGGGTAGCACACGAACTTTGGAGTCTCTAGACTGCAGTACAAAACCTGACTTGTACTGAAGAATCCACAGGTCCGAGAATCACAGTTTCCAAGCCACAGTTTCCTCATCTCTCAAAAGGGAGTGATTCTACGTACCCCATCAGCTTTATGTAACAATTAATAATATGAAAATACATACGAGCACTGTGTGGGCACATACCAGGACCTTGGGAAGTTTAAAATGCTCCATTCTTCTCCTTGACCTCATATTCTGGGCTTTCAGGAACTATAATCTGCTTTAGGCAAAACCTCAAATCAAGAAGATAGTACATTATGGACTTTTCTGAGATGAGTGCGCACAGGGGAGAAGCCCTGTGTCAGAGTTCTCTGTAAATTGAGCATAAAATACTTGAATTCTAAAAACAGAAAGCATCGCCCCTCTCCAAGTGTGTCTTCAGCCAAAATTCCTTCCAGAAAGCCTGAGACAAGGGTCTGTATGCAGTAGTTTATTTGGGGACGTGATCTCAGGACACTGGAGTGGGGGGACTGGGAAGAGGGAAACAGGGAAAGGGCGAAAGTCAGTACAAAGCTTGTGATTGATTTGGTCACAGCTGTGGGGCTCTGGGGCCTGGTCCTTCTGGGCGATCCGAGAGCCGTCTCAGGTACGTCCACTCAAGGGACACCATGGAGCCAGCACCCACAGGCTTTCTGCCCCGCTGCTCCAGGACTGCCCCAGGGGTTGCCCCCTCCCATTGCCAGGTGTCCACAAGTGCTGAGTGGTCCGCACAGGTGTTCCAGGACAGGTGTCTGAGAAGCCCCGGCAAGCAGGTGGTAGAGTGGGGTGCACTCGGGAAAACCGGAGTAAAATGGTAGTTCCTGAGAATGTGAAATGGACATGACCAAGTCCAGCACTGGGATCGAAGGAAATGCCAGTCGGCAGAAAAACGAGCAAGTCTGCACCTCCCTTTGAACTGCGGGTGTCCTCGCTGCTCACCCATTGGCCACTGGACTGTTCTCCAGCTGCCTGCGCGTGGCACTGGGCGGCCTCCTGGTCTCCTGGTTTCCTAATCACATGTGCGGTCTCGGTAACTCTGTGCTAGGTGACATACTCTCTTCCTTGTCTTCCAGTTTCTTTATACGTTTTCATTGTGTCCCCTACAAGGGACACATCTCCTCGGGCAGCTTGGGATGGGGTCTTCTAATTCTTTTTTTATCCTATCAGCACCTCACCGTGTTCAGCAAAAACCTACCGAGTGAAACTCACTTGATAGATGGGAAACCTTTTCTCTGGCTGCGCAACGATCCTTTCAGGGGCCCGTGGAGACTTCTTGCTTTCTAGCTGTACCGAGACCCTCACCTGTTAACAGGGCTCAGAAAGCCACGTCTTCGAGGAGGGCCAGGCTGGGAGCTAGGAGCGCCATGCCAGTGCCTCGGGGTGTGGGGAGGTTTTCATCAACAATTCCTTGTGTGCTCTTTGTACCTGGTTCTTTTCTACAGCTTCCCAGGCTGTAGCACACCCAGTAGCGACATACATTTAGACGAGACGCCAAGCCTCTCGTGGGAGCTTTCTGTATTTAATGGAACACAGATGCAGTGGTCCTGTCTCTGTTAGCCCTTTTCCTCTCTGCTTTAGCCCTTCCCAACCGTAGATGCCATGTACATGTGAACGGTGACTAGCTAGGTAGGACGGGGTGTCGGGGGGTGGGGGTGGATCAGCAGGGAACCAGTATTTGCTGGACTGTTTTAGCTGGCAAAAAAAGGAATCATCAGTGTATCTTAGTGTGAACTTGGAACCACGTGGAGCTGGGCAGCTTGTGCTCTGCACGACCCTCAGGAGGCATTTGCTTCACAGCGAAAACGAGCAAGCCCTTGGCACAGTGCAGTAAACAACCTGCCGCAAATAAAGGTCTGGAGGCACCCCCCACCCCGCCCAGTTTTTCTGAATCAGAATCTCTGGGGAAGGGGCCCAAGAATCTGCATTTCAGTAACTCTCACAGATTCTTATTGTCACTAATGTTTGAAAATCATGGCTTAGGATATAGGTTTTAATAGAAGGTTACTCCAGAAGGAAAGGAATGTGGGAGATGCTCTCAGTACCGATCACTGGTTCCTCTGCTTCCCAGGCTTAAACGCTCAGCTGGCCTCATGGGTACCTCTGGGAATCACTGCCATTCCGAATACGGCAGCCCTACTAGTGATCTGGTCATCTTTTCAACTCTTTCTAAGTAGATGCTTTCTTTTCTGTGTGCTTTTACTTTCCAACTCTCCCAGCAAGAGGTTTGGGTCAGGCTGGGCTGCTACTGCCCAACATGGAGTTCTTCGCTCAGGTAGCTTCTCAACCCAAGGTATCTCTTTGGCATGGGCCTTGCTCACGTTTATCTTACACACACATGGTTGCCTTGGGCCTGGGCGTTCATGTTTGCTTCAGTGACCACCAGCTCCAGCATCTTAATGGAGGAAGAACTGCCCACGACTACTTCGCTCTGAACGGAGTTGTAGGCACGGCCAGTGTGTTATCGTTTATTAGGACAGGAAGGAAATGTCATTAGTCTATATACCAAATGCCATGTCCCTAATAAGAAAAGCGCACACACACACATGCACACACACATACACACACACATATATGGTAGCACCTCATGCCAGAGACTTTTTCAAAGCATTTGATTAGCATTCATATGTTTAACTTACTTTCTTTGTTTTTTAAAGATTTTTATTTATTTACTTTTAGGGAGAGGGGAAGACAGGGAGAGAAGGAGTAAAACATCAATGCATGGTTGCCTCTTGCACACCCCCTACTGAGGACCTGGCCCACAAGTCAGGCACCTGCCCTGACTGGGAATCGAACTGCGACCCTTTGGTTCGCAGGCTGGCACTCAATCCACTGAGCCATACCAGCCAGGGCTGTATGTTTAACTTTCAGAAACAACTTTTTGGGGGGTGGTAGTTACTATTATTATCATCTTCATTTTGCAGATTAACAAATTGAGGTGTAGAACCTGCCCAACACTTTGTATATGGTGGAACCAGACTCAAACCTATACAGTTTAGCACTGAAGCCGCTGTTCTTCACAACTGTGTTGGCGTCACAACAGAGGATCATTGTGTGCGTGTGTTTGCTGGGGGCAGACAGTTGTAAGAAGCATGCAGGGCACAAATTAGTTCAGAAAGGTGAGGGCATGCAGAACCCTGCACTGGTGTGGGTTGGGGGAGGCAGCTGGAGGACAGTGACAGGCAGATGTCACAAAGCAACAAGACACAGCTGGCTTGCTTTGCGGGCAGAGAGGATTCTAGCAAGAAATTTTGAAGGGTTTCCCTTGCTCACTTCTGCCCTGACTTCTTAAAAAGGAGTAAAACTGGCATCAAATTGTCCACAGTCCCTTTTAAAATAAGGCCACATGCAACACCCTCCTTTGAGGCCTTACACCTCCATCCTAGCCAGTACCCCGGGATCTAGCACTACTTGAATGACAAGACTTGAGAATTTAGGATTAGACAAGACATTTAGGTTTGAATGTGTTTAAGAGAAGGAGGTGGAGGGTGGTTATGTATGCTGTGCAGAGGAGCATGGAGTTTGCAGTTGGAATGTGGGAAGGGCAGACGCGTCACCCCAAAGCGCTGAGGGTCCAAGCCCAAAGCAGCTACTAAGCCGTCATCCAGTCTCCACTAAAGATCGAGGCAATTACTCCAGCAATTCAGGAGGAAGGGGAGCTATTGATTTACTAGGGTAATGATCTCCATTTCCTTTCTCTGTCAGCGGGTACTAATCTGGTCCGCGCGCCTCAGTGCGTGCCGCATTGCTGGGCGGGGGCTGCCTCCTAATCTTCAACTGTGTGAGAAAAGCCCAGTGATCCTTGAAATACCATTGTGGGGGCACTTGTGGGTCTCGTTAAGGTCTCCTTACTGCTTCTGACATGCAACCTTTCACCTTCCATTAGCTACTATTCTCTTTCAATCAGTGGTTTAGGAAGTAACAGGCAAGACTTGACTTGAAAAGAATGTGGCTATTTTAGCATTATTCCAAGTCACACTCAATTTCTTTTAGGCCAGGAGTGATTTTGCATAGTCCTGACTCAAGGCAGGGGGGTGGACATGATGGTCGTTGCTTTTCCAAATCCTGAGTAGGCTGGTGGTCCGTGCAAAGTGTGGGTTCTGGCTAGCACTTGGCACACTGTGTGGATTAGGTATGTCCACACCCCAAATCCACAGGTCCTGGTGCTGAGAGCAGAATTTGAAGGAGGGGCTGTAGTTCTCTGGGTCAGTTGTTACTCTGAAAAACACTCACAAAGATGTTCTCTGTTTCAGGCAAAATGATTACTCCAGAGACTTGCAGAGTTTTGAGACAACCGGATGCAAGATAAGAAAGGGGATATCTTGGAGGAGATGGAGGTTCACCCCACTGGGGCGCTTCTGTGAGGCACGTTATTGACTTCAAGGCAAGTGGCCATGAACGTGTGCCTTTGCTTGAGAGTAAACACTCTGTTTTTTGAAGTGAGTGGAGAAAAGGGGTGTTTTGGTTCCCTATATCAGTTTCCAGAAATGAGTGTATTGTACAATGTACTTCAGTCTGCGCTGCTACCAAATATAACTTACCGTTACTCAGATGGTTCAGAGGACCCTCTGGGATCAAGACAAATAGCAAATATTTCCTACTGCAGCTGTGTGGAGGGGCCATTTCCCAGCAACTTCCAGCAATGAGTCAGAAATGGAAGAATAAATGCCCCTTTCTGTTATATTCTTCTAATCTGAACCAATCACCCACTCAATTAGAATTTAGAGTTTACCTATGACTTGCGAGGGATTGTACAGGTATGTGGGGAATATAAAGAAGTGTAAGCAGTGAACTCATTGGTTGTGAATAGAGTATCATCTACTCAGTCTGTTTGTCAGAGCTGGAGATGAGAACTCAGCCTTGGGGGTTTGTGATGAGTGTGGTGCCTCTGCCCCTCATGTCCACCCCACTACCCTTCTAGAATAGCTTCCCACAGGGTGGTGCCTGGAGAGCCAAGCACCGCATTCCCCAGACTCCCCTCCCTTCAGGCCTCTGGCTATGATCGAAGTTCAGCCATTCTGTTGCTCTGGTACAAGGTTCAGAAGGTGGAAATGAGGCAGAGGCCATGCTTTCACTGCTTCTGATTTTACTTTTAAAAGTTTGGTGGCGGGCCCTGGCTGGGTGGCTCAGTTGGTTGGAGTGTCATCCTATAGACCAAAAGGTTGCAGGTTCAATTCCCAATCAGGGCACATGCCTAGGTTGTGGGTTCGATCTCTAGTCAGGGCACATACAGGAGGCAACTGATAGATGTTTCTCTCTCACATGGATCTCTTTCTCTCTCTCAAACCAATAAACATATTCTTGGATGAGGATTAAAAAAAGGAATACAAGTTTGGTGGTGGAGGAACTACTATTTTCTGGGGTAGCGGACACAGAATTTTGTGGGTGTTAAGAGGCAGGTCACAGGGAGCCCATTCTGCAGGTAAGGATTCGATTGTGTCTGGTTTTGTGTGGAGCTGGCTTCCTGTCCTTGCGGGCCATCACACTGGAGTGGCTTTCTGACTTTGGCAGTCATATTTTGTCTAGGAGGTGGCAGCTTCCTCGTCTTGGGAGTGGCTTTAGGGGCCAACAACCTAAGTCTGTTTCCCCGCCTCTCCCAATGACTCAGTGCGCTTTTTAATACCCTGTAATAAACCCTTTCATGCTTCAGCTTGCTAGAATGGCTTATGTTCCCTGCAGCTGAACTCTGTCCATGACTGTGCTTTGGACCAGGAGGGTTACAGGCAACAGACTAAAGAAATTAGAAAACTGGATTTGCTTTTTCTGACTTGACTGGGTGGGAAAGGAGCAATGATTATGTCAGCATCAGCACAGGGAATACTGGCAGTGTATGACATGGAGTGGCAGAACCGTCAGTGAGAATATTGGTCCCTGGGAATGAAGCGCCCAGTGCCAGCAAGGCCTTGGGCGACTGAGGGCCTTGGGTGAACCACTGTGGTGAGAATAGGGAACACAGGGAACGTGGGGTAGGGTTCTCTGCCTACGTTAGAGAACTCAAAGAAAGAAAATTACATGCTCAGGATTTTAAAGTTACCTGAATGAGGCATGATCCCAGGGCCAAGATCCTATGAATTTCTAGAAGAATCATTCATTTCATGCAACTGTAGGGCTGATACATTCTAACATCCAATGCCATCTGATCCTGTGGTTGATGATTAGGATAATCTGAACTCACAGGGTCGCTAGGCCTCTTATGCAGAAGTTTGGGTATTAATTGGGAAAAACCGGGATCCTGAGGACTGAGGCCATCTGAACGGGTTCAAGAGAGCCTGAGTACCAAGATCTCCTAAACTCCATTAAACCTCTGTTGACAGTAGAAGGACCTCCTCTTCCCCATGTCTGGTGAGGCCGGTCCAGCCTGGCTTAGAGGCTCTGTAATGACTTTGCTGCGGTAGTTTCCTTGCAAGGAGATGCCAGTTTTCCTCTTCTCCCCATTTCCCACGACTCATTGTTCTAGGTCTATAACTAGAGTCAAACACCCAGCAAGTCCCCAGAAGGACAAACACAGTGGCTATCTTATGAGGCAAGGATTTACATACCCAAGGAGTTGCAAGATTTTGCTCATTTACGTCAGCAAAACGCTAGGGAATAGTTGTGGGGATGGATTATGAGATCCTAGACCAGAAAAGAAAAAAGCATAATGTTAAGTCTGGATTAATTTGTTACTGGGATTGTGCTTTCCAAACGTTATGGATTGATTGTTCTAGTTGGTGTAGCTGGAAATGGTTCTAACTCTTGGCCTGGCTGATTGGGTAGAGATGACCTTAATGGTAGCCTGTGGGGAAGGAAGGTGAGGTGTGGAAATCCATGGTATGGTGTAGAGGGGAGAATCTAAGCACTGAGGAGAAAGGACTATTGGAGCAGGTATTTCACGTATGAACTAGTAACTCACTAATGGGGCCTAGAGGATACTCTTTTCACCAAGGCCTTGAGAAACAAAACTGGGAGAGATATATGTCCTTGAAAAGTATTGCAGAGCAGTTCCCAGTCAGTCAGGAGTGCAGGTGAGAGGTGCTGCCATTGAAATGTACATTTTTTATTATTTATCTATTTATTTATAAATCTACATTTTGATTGCGGTGGGTCTGTTGGGATCCTGGAGTGGCAGTGGACGAGCAGCAACACTTACACATTGGAAGCAAGGCAGAAGCAACTTCTAGCAGCAGAGCCTGAGCGGTATCTGATGTTTGCTGGCCGTTAATTTATCATGATGTTTCTAAGAATGAATAGAGGACCATTCTATCACAATCCCACTTGATATATATATATATATAATCAAAAATACTGTGGATCTGAAAAACAACAACCCAACTGGAGTCCCAATGGTGAAAGGTCAAAGGCCTTCACTCAATTTCTAGACCAGTCATCAACCTAGAGCCATTGAATAAAGGGAACACCAGAATCCTGGATCCTATCAAGAAAATGTACTGTAAGTCTTTCTCCTAGCCTTCCCCAAAGAAACCTGTAACTCTTTAATAACTGAACTCTGCAGTGGGAAAAGAAACCACCAAGACTTCTGAGGGCTTATCGGGTTCTAGCTTTCAATAACACGACTCCCCTAAGGCTCACAATACCACTGTGGCTCTTTAATGGTGACACATGGAATCTGGGTCTGAGTTCATCTGTCAGTGGCCCCAGTGGGCTTGTGATGCCCTCTTGCAATTATTTCCCCTACTTGTAAACGAATGGTTGGCATAGATGGTTCAGCACCCGCAGAATTGCCGCAGTGGCTCTGTGGAGGAAGGGCTATTACTTGTAAAGGATCAGGTGGAAGCTGCAACTCTCTCTATCAAAATAGTAAACCGAAACAATTCCTTGAGAAAAATTACACAGATTACTGCCATTGTAGAAGGCATAAATAAAAGGACAGTGGTAATGATTCTCCTTATATCTACATTCAGTTCATCTACTTGGCCTCTACAGAAAAACCATGGGTCTTAAAAAAGGGCAGTAGCTTACTGTAAGCTTCGTCAGATGGCAGCTCCAATTGCATTTGCTGTTTCACATGTCGAATTAACACAGTTCCTAGCACCTGGTACCGAACTGTAAATTGGACAAATACTTTTTAAAAATGTTAGTACAGAATACCAGAAACAGAGAAACAGTTGTCTTTTACTTCATAAAAATAGTAGTCTTCCCTGCCCTTGACTCTGGGCTGTGCCAACTCTCAGATTCTCAGTCATATTTTAGTTTTCAGGGACGTTGGTCATCACACCACTTTATAGAACATCATACTGGTCTGCCATATTGATGACGACATTCGGTTGCGCCTGGTGAAAAAGAAGTGACATGCTCTTTTCCTGGTAAGATGCATACATGACAGAAGATATAAATCTGCACAAAACTGTGAGGCTCTGCCACCTCAGTTAGGTTCATGGAAGTCCATTAGCTGGAGCATTTTGAGGTATCCCATCCATAGAGAAAGACTAGTTGTTCTACATGTCACTAAAAAAGAGGCACAAACTTGGCAGGTGATTTTTTGGCTTTTAGAGACAGCGTATATCACATTTGGGTGCAGTCAGACCCATTTACTGAGTAACCTGTAAAGCTGCCAGCTCTGAGTGGGGCCTGGAGCGTGGAGAGGCTTTTCCAATGGTTCAGGCTGCATTGCGAACAGTACACTGGCCTTAATAAACCAGCTGATCTAATGGTGACTGAAGCATCTTCCTCCGATGAGGATGGTGCATGGAGCCTGCAGCAAGCCTCTATAGAAGTGTTACAGTACAGATCCCTGGGGGTTTGGAACACAATCATGCCACTTGTCAGTGGATTCCTTCCCCTTTAAGAAATTGGCCTGACTTGCTTCTTCTGGAACAGCAAGTGATCATGTCACCTGAGCTGTCCATCATGGACTGGGTGTCATTCACCAAGCTAACAGAATGGGTCTTCTCGTTCTTCAACCCTTCATCTCCAAGTGGTCTTGAAGATACAAGGACACTGAATGAACAGAGAGCTCATACTCCCAGGGTATCACCTATTGCTGCATTGACTCTCCCCCAGTCCATACCTATAGATCCTTAAGATAGGCCCAATAAACAAGTTACCTGAGAAAAGAAAGAAAACCAAGCCTGCTTTATTGTTATGTCCCGTATGATATGCTTGCATCATCTGGAAGTCACTTCTTTGGCCTTACAGCCCTGCTCAGTGGTGACCTTGAAGGACAGTTGGGAAAGAAAACCTCTCATTGGGAAGAACGTGTCAATGTTGCCTGAAAATAAAGATGTTCCAAGGTCCAGTTCAGCACAGATTCATTGGTAATGGCCAATGGGCACTGAGTTGCCTGGATGGTCAGAGATTTGAAAGGAAAAAGATGGGAAGACTTACGTCAAAAAGGACGGGGAAGAGGTATGTGAATTGAACTCTTAGGATGGGCACACAATATAAGCATATGTATGACCCATGGATTTGCTCAGAATAGAGCGTGTTTTGAGAATAGCTTGCTGGGAAATGAGCTGGACACATTGACCTGTTTTGTGGATATCTGTAAGCCTCTTTCCGCAGTCTGACTGGTTGTTTCCTCACGATTAGATACAGGTTATGCATTTTTTGGCAGGAGTACCACATAACTAATGTTGTGTCCTTCTCAATCAAAACATCAGGAGGCACATGATATCAATTTGTCTCATTAAATTGGAATTTGTGATTGCCACTCACCATTTTGGGCACTTTGTGCAAATGAACCAACAAGCAAGAGACAGCTCAGTACTGTGTCAGCTGGGTAAACACTCCCGGTTATCAAGGGGCAACAGATTGCCGTTGAGCAGTGTGAGCAGGGAGAGGTATTTTTGGAACCCAGGGGGTTCCCTGGGGTATTGCATAGTAGTGCCATGCCCAGGGTAAAGGTTATCTTATATCAAAATATATATTTGATGTGTATATTTATTTAAACTATATAGTTAATATTAACTGTTAATGGAAGGATATAGAAATCTAGTATAATCAGGATCACCAAGGGTTCAGATCCTCTAGCAATAACGATCTGGGTGATTCTATCAGCTCATTAATAACCTGGTCCTGCCGTGCTGCTGACTGAGGTCAAAAGTGACCTATATTGAGCTGTGGAGGCAAAAAGTTGTAAATACCAACTATAGATAGTCTTGTGACTAAAAGTGGAGCTATCATAACTACCCATGATTTTTTTGTTCTGTTATGTATAGTTTATATATAGTAACCCTTATCCTTCCTCCTTTCCCTTTCCTCACAATATTATAAAAGGTCTACTGGTGGTGGTTACTTTTTAAAGTTAATTTATCTATTATAGAATATCATGGTGGGATTGTGACTGAACTAGAGAAAGAATGGACATTACCCAAAGATAGATGCAGAGATTTGTGGGACTTTGCAAAGGCGAGTGCATTTTTTTTACAAAGGGAAGTTATGATATTATTGTTTGGAAACTGAAACGTGGAGAGAAGGCAAGTATGGATGCTGGAAAGCCAGAGGAACAGTCAATGGCATTTATGGCAGATTGGTGCAAAATATCCATTCACATTTTCTTCTGTGAATTTTCCTGACCTGCAGAAGTTTGAAAGTAAAAAAAAAATTATTTTACCCAGACTCTCTTGCAGCTAATTTTGAATGCTGATTAGGCCAATCAAACACAACTGAGCAAGATTTGGAAGGCAGAAGAGACATGGAGGCTGTACTTCTGCTGTGCTCAGTTCTTTTCAGAAAACACAGTCACAGAGAGATTTGCTTTTCCCCCCTGCAGCAGCATTAACATGATACCAGTGTCTAGTAACTCGGTTGGCTTGGGTGCTAAGAGGCAGAGCCCAGGGCCTCCCTTCTGCTGGTGTGTGGTGTGTGTCAGGGCTGGCATGGTGCAACGTCCTGGGGTGGTGGCTTTCTCATTGCTGTGGCTTCCTGATCACAGCGGTGGAGTGTGATTCTGGAGCCAGCTGCTTCCGATTACAGAAGAGGCAGAAACTCCTTTGGTGACCCATTTCTGCATTGTGGCTTTTTGTTCCTGAAAGATTGACCTGGAGGCTATTTCTTCAGGTTTCCCAATGATTCAGTAAGCCTTTACAGTGAGCCTGTTGTATGTATTTCTCTTGCTTAAACTAGCTGTGATGGATTCTGTCCTTTGCAAGGAGCCCCTGATCCACAGAGGGACCCAGGAGCCCGAGTCCTGTGCCAATATGTTATATGATGAGCAAGCAACGTTCAGGTGTGGCTTCTGCACTGACACTTGTCATGCTGTGTGTTATTCTGGAGAGAAATCTGCCAAAAATTACATGTCACTGCATGTCTTTTATTTCTCTTTCATCAGCTTTTGATTCTGATGGAAAATGGTTATGTCTTGAAGAATAGAAACCCAAAACTGTTGAGATACTGAGGGGTTCACACCCTGTATGACAGTTCTCAAACTTACCTGCACATGAGACTAATGGGGAGTTTAAAAAGTTCCTGATTCCTGGGCTGTCCCCAGACCAATTAAAGCAGAATCTTCTAGGTGGTTCTAATGTGTATCCAAGGTGGGACAGCCACTGCAGTCTGGGAAGAGAGGGAGAGAGGTGAATTCTGAGGTTATGCATCAGCTGCAGCTGGGGAGAAAGAACATACCAGCAAAGAAGCAAATTTTCTATCTCAGTCAGAAATACAAAATGGGTCTCGCTAGGCTAAACTCAAGGTGTCCACGGGACTGGGTTTTCTTTCTGGAAACTCTAGGGGAGAATCTGTTGTTTTTGTTTGTTTCTTTGTTTTGCCTTTTCCGGATTCTAGAGGTAGCCTGCCTTCCTTGGTTCTTGGTCCCCTTCCATCTTCAAAGCCAGAAAGGGCTCGTTGAGTCTTTCTCTTGATGCTGTGTTTAAGGACCCTATGATAGTACTGGGCCTGCTGGGATAATCCAGGTTCGTCTGCCCATCGCAAGGCCGGTTGATTAGCAACCTAATTTCACATGCAACCTTAATTCTTCCTTGCTCTGTAAACTAACACAGTCACAGGTTGTGTGGGTCAGGATGTGAATATCCGTGGGGACCATTATTCTGTTTATCGTAAGGAAATAAGGGACAAGGGCCCTGGGGAAGAAACACCCTATGGATTCTTTCCCTACACTTTTTTTTTTTAATTTTTATTTTAATTGTTGATCTTGTAGACCTACACTTTTTGAATCAGAAGAGGTAACAGTATCAAAAACTCACACTGTTAGTTCAGATGTGCTGGGAAGCCTTCCTACTGTACAATGAAGCAGGGTTAGCTGGAATGGATTGCTAAGCCATTAGATAATAATTTGAGATTGTTTAGTTTTGCCACTTTTGTAAAATTATATTCCAGTGATTTGAAAGTCCTTTGCAATCACCTGGATGCATAACAGGAGACAATTTAACACAAAAAGCTTCCAGTTTGCAGATCTGTGGCCTCTTGTCAGGAACCAGGAGGGGGCCTACTATGAACAGGTGGTCCTGCTAGCTAACTGTTTTTCTTTTTTTAAGAGACATTCAACATTAACCATTCTAAAATAAAAAAATTATTCTTTTGAAAGATACCCTCCAGAATTTATTGCTTTGTATCTGGTAACCAGTGCTGTGGGCGAATTTATCTAGTTCCAATAGGGGCGCATTGTGCAACTAATTCAACCAGACAGGTTCATTGGGAAACTGTTGCTCATGGGAGTATTTCTGAGATTGTTTTTTGACCTTGCCAAATGATTGCTAGCACCTGCTGTACACGTGTTGCATGCCAAGAGTCTCAGAGCCATGATTCATGGTATAGAATGACCCAACCTTAGCGCTGATTTGTTGCCATGTTAGAGTAGACCCTGTATCTCAAGGAAATTTCTGGCTTTGTCCACAGGTACCCTGCAGATGCTCACTTCACCACTTGCTCCTCTGATCTCAAAGGCATCTGGATCCATCCTTAACCAGCATCTTGTACTCTCTACACACATGGGGTCCTTGACTGGAAACTAGTGGTCTGTATTTCCACGGGGCCACACTTAGTGGGCCTGGAGTGAAGTAAGGTTATGATCATTGGAACAAAGTTGGGTATCTTGCTCCCTGGCTGCCCCCAGACAAGATTTGCAGGTCTTTCAGCCTTGCCCTTTGGGGTGCTCTTACCCCACAGTCCTCCTTGTGGTTCCAGTGGCTCCTGCCATTCCCTCCTCTCTGGGCCTGGGGTTGGCCTCATGGGCCCTGGCTCCTAGGGGGCTGCCCTGGCTACCTGGAAACTTCTGTCCTTAGTTAAATTTGAGGCACAATTATAGGCTCTCTATAAGCTTTGTCAGGAGCTTTCCCCAGTCTTGGCTTTCTATTTTTTTATATGGTCCCTGCTGCTGATTCTTTGTTCTAATTTACATTATGTCACCATGTTATTATAGGTATTCTTGTTGAAACGCTCTTCAAGTCCTCCAAGGACTAATGCAGGACACAAATATATAGAATAGTGACACTGATGTCCCTCTCCCCATGGAGAGATTGGTGATGACCGTGGGATGTGTACTTCGATCCATCATGTGGAAGGGCAGGGGCCTGGGGCAAATGTCACCTATTTCACTCTGTTGATCAAGGGAGATCTTGCTGCCTGGGCCAGAAGAAGGGAGCTTTACCCAATCAGGTGCGTTTTCCAAATATCCCAGATAGCCACACGGTCCATGAATCCATCACACACACCAGGATTTAATCTCAGAACCGAGTTGGTGGAAAAAATGATCACCTGGCTCTTTCATTTTGGTAAAATATGAAAAAATAAATGAAATATAGCTAGCTGAATCCCCACTCTTGCAAATTTTTTTCTGACATAAATAAACATTTTATTTACCCAATTTTATCTCACTTGGCAGTCTCTAACACTCAGATCAAAAAGGTCACGTTGGATTGTGCACCTGAGGGAGACATTAGCCTGAGGAAAAGTTGTAAAATTTGTCTGATTCTCGGCCTCTCTTTTTTTCTCTCCTCTTTCTCACCCTCCCCACCTCATGCTGGAGTTCCCTCCCCACACTGGACGGAGTTTCCATTTCGGCCCCACTTTTGTGCTAATAATAGCCATGGCTGCTATTTGTCAAGCCGTTACCACTTGCCAGGGTGTGCGAAGCACCCTAGATCCATGACCTCACCCCTTCCTCCCAGGGGCCCTCCAGGAGGATGGGCATGCTGCGTAATGAGCCGGGGCAGACCCGTGTTTAATAGCTGCGTGGTGCCCTTTGTCAGCACTCAAATAACAAAGCCACTGGTATTCTTGACTTTTTCATGCTGGGCCTGAAATCTATTGGTAAATAGGATGCTGGCTGCAGAAAGGAAGTAGTGGGCAGACCGTGGGGAATTGGAGTTAATGCTTTATATATTTTTTAATCCTTTCCCTGAGCAGTAATTACTGGTGGTAAATCAAAGTTCTGGGATCTGTTGCTTCACATTGAAATTTAACTGCTTCCTTCCCTGCAATGAAACAAAAGCTGGTGAGATTGAGCAAAGACGAGAGCCTAAGATGTGGGCAAGTGCTAAATTTTGAACTTGACTTCTCCTGATAGGCTGAAGATTAACTGTCATTTGTAATGCTCCTTCGGACGAGAAGACAAAAGTACCAGACCTCCGTGTGTCCTGCAGGCAGGGTGCTCTGGGCTGTCTCTGGAAGGTCTGACCTTTGGGGGTGGAGCAAACGCATCAGGAGAAGACGGCAGGTCAGGGGAGGCTGGGGGTGTTGTTTTTGCTTTTACCTCCTCTTGGAGTGTACATCATCTTCCTACCTTCTTCTCTGTCCCAGCGAAGACACCTGGGTGAAGAGATCTCCAGAGTTCTTCTGCTTCACAGGTGGAGCCCTGCAGGTTGTGTTCAAAGCCAGAATCTGGGACTCTGGGGACTGGCAGCGTTCCCAAGCCAGGCAGCCGGTCCTCACACGGGGGCACAGGGCCAACTCGTGGGGCACAGGGGCACCGAGGGAGTGCCGTCTTGCATCAGATGTTGGAGATCTTTCATCACGTCGCTCTGACAACGAGGCTCGAACAACCGCAGTTGAAGGCTGATGCAACAGGGCAGAGGGGCTGGCAGCCTGGGAGTCGAGCTGCCCTTGAGAAAGGGAAGATGGAAAGGGGAGGTACAAACAGTGTCTTGAGGCACTGAAGGTAAGTTACCAGCTGCACGTGACCTGAGATTGTCCCACATCCTTTAAGATGACCTGACAGGGAGCATAATTAAGTCACTCAGAGGACAGGTTATGAAGGATGTTAGAGATGCCTCAGAATATCAGCCTTTCGGAGTTTTAGTAACATGAACAAGGTCTGAACCGCAGTTTTGTTTTTGTTATTCATTTGTGAATAAACGCCTCGATGTTAAAAAGAACACAGGAAACACAATTCACAATAGTGGGCTGAAGAATGGTCCCCCCAAATATCAGATCCTAATCCCTGGAGCCTGTGAATATTTTCTTATTTTGAAAAATTGTCTCTGTGGATGTGTGATTGAGTTAAGGGCCTTGAGGTGGAAAGATTACCCTACATAATCCAGTAGGCACTACAAAATTACAGTGTAATCCTTTTTAGGAGGGAAACAGAAAATGGTTTGACATACACAGAAGAAGAGAAGGCAGTGTGACCACGGAAGTGGAGACTCAAGGGATGCAGCCACAAGCCAGGACATACTGGCCACCACCGGAAGCTGGAGGAGGCAAGGAAGGGCATCTCCCCTCAAGCTTGTGGAGAGAGCATGGTCCTGCTAACACCTTGGTTTTGATACTGATCAGGTGATACTGATTGGAGACTGCTGGCCACCAGAACTGTGAGAAAATACATTTTGTTGCTGTAAGCCAGCAAGTTTGTGGTGATACATTATGGTAGTCATAGGACTCTACTACACTTGCCTAACTTGAACCTACTGAAGTTAGACTCTTAAGTCATCAATAGAGGTCTCTCTACCGAAAAATAGGTCAGTACCCACCTGTGTTTGTAGAAAAGGACACACAAGAAAAGCCATGGTTACCTCTGGGAAGGGGAAGCAAGAGAATAAGAGTCTAAAGTAAAAGGCAGACGTACTCTTAATTTTATACACTGATTCTGTTTGAAATGTTTTCAAATGCATGCATTTCTTTTTTTAAAAAGTAAACTTTTAATTTTAGAAGGGTTTTAGAGTTACAGAAAAATTGCAGAGTTCCCACACACCCATACCCAAATTCCCCTTTTATTAGCATCTTACATTAGTGTGGTACATTTGTCACAACTTGTCAGAATGAACCAGTATTGATACATTATTGTCAACTAAAGTTGATACTTTATTTGAATTTCCTTATTTTTTTACTTGATGTCACTTTTCTGTTCTCAGGTCCCTACCAGAACACCCCATCCCATGTAGGTCTCAGGTCTCCTTTGGCTTCTCATGGCTGTGACAGTTTCTCAGACCTTCCTTGTTCCTGACGACCTTGGCAGTTCTGCGGACCACTGCTCAGTACTGCCTACTGGTCAGTAGAATATCTCTTAATTGGGATTTGTCTGCTGTTTTTCTCACAAGTAGAATGAGACATGTATTTTTTAATTAAAAAAAAACTATTTAATAAAAAAGAAGTATACTGTTAGTACACCAAAAATACTTGTGTAGATCATTGTGAGGATTAAAAAGCATACACACACTACATATAGTATATATATCATTTAGGACATTGTTCACCATTTAGTACATACTGCGTAAGTGTTCTCTATTATTGCTTCTGCTGTTGTGAGGTTAAAAGATTAAAAGCATAAGCTAAACTAAATGTTTTGGTAACAGATGTTAGGTGGGCTCATGTGGTGAGTCAGAAAGATCTCGATTACAGCCTCAGCCTTACCGCTTGCTAGCTCTGTGATCTGGGCCAAATAACCCATCTGAGCCTCAGAATTGACACCTATAACATGGGGATAATAACATACGCTTCATAAGGTGGCAGAGAAAATTAAGAAAGGAAGTATGTGTACAATTCAAGTACAGCAATAACAAATTTTGTGTTGTTGTTAAGTTTAATATTGGAAGACACACTAAATTTGTTTGTGCAAATAAAGCAGCCAAGTTGTCGCTTTGAGTTCGCTGGATTTATAAGCCTCTCTGCCTTTCTAACTGTGATGAGTTATCCATCAGAGACTTATTCGGTGCCTACAGGAGGTGAAGTTTTGTACGACACACAGTTTTACAAGACACAGAGCCTGCTTACCGTCTACCATGGCAGGAACTAAAACCTATGAATGCAGAAGACGAAGGGGTATTCTTGGCAGCTGAGGCAGCTTGGTCTTGAAATGCAGGTAGCTAGAATTTTTAGTCTTTATCTTCTCTTGATTATCAGCATATTGGATGCATACTACAGAAAATTTGGAAAAGTATAGACACGTAGAAGGAGAATATTTAAGCATATTTATACCTTGACATAATTCCTAAAATACAGTGTCCATTTTTTTCACTGAATGTAGCATAAACATTCTTTCATGACGTTCAAACTGGTTCTTGAAGAATCATTGAAAATAATTGCGTAATATTTCTTGTGTTAATAGGATTGGTTTGTGAAAGAGACGCCAAATCAGCGGCGTAAACCACACAGAGTCTGTTTCCCTGTTGCGGCGGTCCCAGTCGGCACAGCCGCTCCGCCCCGTGCGCTGTCGGAGGCTCAGGCTCCTTTACTGTGCTGCTCTGCCCTCCCCAGGTGTGGCCTCGTCTGCCTGGTCCAAGAAGTCTCAGCCCACTTCTATGTGAAAATCAGAAGGGGGCAAAAGAAGCTGGCAAAAGTGCACCCCTGGTCTTTAAGGACACAGCCCAGAAAGCAAACCTGTCACTTCTGCTCACATTCCGTTGGCCAGACCTAGTCATAAGGCCACTAACCAGCTGCAAGGAAAGGTGGGAAATGTAGTAATTATCCTGGGTGATTATGTGCCCAGCTCAAAACCAGAGTTTATATTACTTTAGAAGAAGAAGACAGAGGTTCAGGGTCGACCAGCAGTCTCTGTCACACCTTGCCTAGCCATGCCCCACTTACATCAGCCACATACTGTTGCTACAGATTTTTGATGCCTCCATTTTCTTTTGCTTTAATGATCAATCTTTAACATTTTGTGCTCACCAAGTATCAAATATTTTACATATTTCATTTAATCCTCACCATAATCTTGTGGATAAATAGTATCTTCTCTATTTTAAATCGATGAAAATAAAGTTAAAGAACTTGCTCGAACTAACATAATTGGTAAGTGGGGTGGCTAGGATTTGAACCTGTGGTGCATATACAATCACCATCACTATATACTTCTTATCTTTAACCCTGTGCTGGTGATTCTTTAGGTAAGATTTCTAGAGGAGGAATTACTGGGTATGGACATTTTTAAGGCTTTTTATATATTTTCCTGAACGACTTTAGAAAATTTGTACCAATGGGCTATTCCCTCCTAGGAGAAGAGAAGATGTCCTCTCATTGGTCCAAAACAAGTCTTCCCACCTGGGCACATAGGGCACCCTCCCAGCTTCTCCCTGGAATTGGCCCCTCTCGCTCTAGGCCTGATGTTGCCCTCAAACATGCTGGCGGTGCTCATAAACGGATGGCAGTTATTTTATGCACATTTGAACCCTTCATGGTGCCCAGCCAAGTGTGAAATGTGCACTGGCATTTGTCGAATGAGCATAAGTGACACATGCTTTTGTGGAATGTAAGCCTAGAGCCCAGCTCTGATAGGTGTTCACAGAATGTTTCTTACGTGAATTTACAGGCTCTTCCCACGTTGGAATGAGTTTTTCTTTGCTTCTGCTACTTCCATGAGCTACTGTCTCATCACAAGCTTTTCTTTCAGAGCAAAATTTCACAAAACCACAACAGAATGGTTTTCAGCCCTCCTTCCCAGCCGCCCCCACTTCCTGCCTTCCAGCATCTGTCCATACCCCCTCCCACATGCCCCTTCAGGGAGGGTTCTTGGAATTTCTATGTCAACAGCAAGAGAGGGCAGCACCGTATGCTTAATTCACTAAGGTATTCCCCTAGCCCTGTAAATATTTATTACATGAGTGAATATATCTAGTGGCCCCTTCTAATTACAAAATCATAAAATCTTTGATCCAGAAAGAATTCGGGAACCCAAAACATGCTGCAGGAGTAGTGTTTAAATTGCTCCAGGAAAATGCATGAATAGTTACCAGTGCTTGTCCGTGGGGTGGGGAGTGGAGATGCAGAGGCAAAAGCGACTTCTAGGGCTGACTCTCTGTCCCTGTCACCCTGTCATTCAAATCTTTTACAAGAGGATGAGTTCAGGTACTACTTAAAAAACATAAAGTGTAAGCAAAACACTTTAATATCTCTCTTGAAAATAATTTAGAGCAAGCTATGGCTGCGGAACCTGAAGAGGGTTTTTCTAGCATATTTCTAGGATGCAGTCTTGATTATTTGAGGCTGACATGGAAAAGGACCAGTCTTCCACGACAGAGCACTTGATGTCATAATACCACGGTCGGACCCCAAATAGTAGGCTGTCACGGGCCGTGTGATTCTTACCCAACATGGCCATTTTATTGTCAAATACGTGTTTATTTCAGATTTTTAACACTAACACAAGCTTCTGCCTCCTTTCCCCCCTCCCTCCCTGCCTTTGATGACAAGTGAAGGGCCGTTGTAGGTACCCCATGGGGTATAAAGAACATACACTCAGCTCGTGCTTTTAAGAAACAGACTGAAGTAGGAGATGAGATAAATCAAAAGGAAGCAGATGATCTGTTATAGAAGAGGTAACACCATATGCCCAACCTGTATGTAATTAAGCTCTAAAAGTGTAAACCCAAAGGAAATGTCATGAGGTATCACTACTTATGTAGATGAAAACAGAGCTGACCACATAAGTGTATATAAAAGAGAACCCTATTTAACTCTTTCCCCCTCCTAACTGTTCTGACTGGTTCTTTCAATACTGTTACCACCATTCTCAAATTGTTACTGTGAGATTAACTGGCAAGTGTTTAGCTTTAACATAAGAAGTGTGAATGGAGTCCTACCAAGTGATGTTGCCAATAGTTCTCATTCCTGCTGCAAAAAGTGGCATGCCCAGGCTCAAGCTGGAGTGAGTCCACACTCACCTGTTGTTTGGGAACGCCTGTCTTGGAATGCGGTGGGCTCAGTATCACACAGCCAGTGAGAGGCAGAGCGGGAGTTGAACCACTCAGTCTGCGCCCGAAGCCAGTAGACTTAGCCACTGCCTTCAAAAAAGGGGAGGGAAACGAACCCCTGTTGAGGATCTACTGTGTGCCAGGAACTCTGTGAGCAACTTGCGCATATGCTATTTCATTTAGTTCTCACCATAGTAATTAGAATTAGCTGTTATCATCCCCAGTTCTATAGCTGAGGAAGAAAACAGAGACTCAGAGAGGTTAGGTCAGTTGCCTAAGGTCACACAGCTGGTAAGTAGTGAAGCTCAGAGTCAAACCCAAGTCCTCTGACTCCAAAGCACACGCCTGCATCTCTCATTTCAGGTAATCATGATGGTCATCTTTCAGGACACGGTGGCTGGTGATGCTAGGAATCTGCACCCTCTGTTCGCCTGGCTCCATACTGGGCTGTGTTTGTCAGCGATGCCACTCTTAAATATTCTCACCTTTAATTTCCGTTCATGACCCCTGAGTGCCCCTATACATAACTCCCTTATCATATGTCCCCTTTGGCATGGCAGTTTGGATTAAAGTGGTCTTGTGATGAGGTTGTATTTCTTGTACTACTCCAAACTTCCTGAGGACAGGAAGTGCATCTCATTTATTTATGTTTCCTTTGGGTTTGCTTTTCATGCAGTAGGTAAACAGCAGTCACTTTTGACTTGAATTACTGGTTGCTCATAAAAGTCCACTGCAGACCCCCTCTCCAACCACATCCCTTTTGTACCCTTGCCCAGCTCCCCCTCTTCACTGTCAACCTGCAGCACCTCGAGCTCAGCGGTAACTCGTGTCCTCTGTGTGTGCTGTCCAGCGTGGCAGCCACTAGCCACCTGTGGCTATGGAGCCCTTGGAATGTGGCTAGCACGAATGAATTTTAAATTTAAATAAGCACCACAGTCTTGGATAGCACAGCTCCTCAAACGGGGAACAAACAAGCTCCCCAACCTGAAGCTGGACTGAAGAACAGGTTTTTGCAAGAATTCTGCAGAAGCATGTTCTGAAGGACAGAAACAAGGGCTGGCAGAAAGCTGGACAGTTCATTCCCAGGCAGGTCTTCGCTCACATTTGTTCTCGGGTTGTCTTCAGCAAGTCAGCACGCGGCCAATCCATGGACTAAACGCAGAGACACCACTGTGGCCTAGAGGGGGGCAGCGCCGTTAAAATGACATTCATGTCTACGGCACACAATGGAGGAGATTTCTAAGTGGCCTGTTATTGAATTGCCCCTAAAGCCCTTCAAAGGCATTGAGATGCTAACTGGAGAAACATTCTCCCTTCTTCCTCCTCTTCATGTTTGTCGAATTTATTTTCTTGTTTTCTTTTCCCAGAGCTCTAGTAGCTGTCCAGAATGTATTGCTGGGAGTCAAATTTGTCATTTTACCTTTGATGGTTGAAGAACTTGGATTTTCCTTTCCAGGGGCAATGTGTCCCCAGTTAGAGGACAGCTAAGTGAAGAGGCACTCCTGAAACAAGATTTGTTTGGCCGCTTCCTCCAATTTGTCAAAAAAAAAAAAAAAAAAAAAATTCCCAGCAGCCCCACTTTGTCGTAATGCTCTGAAATTACTTGGAATCATCTTCTACCTACTTTTCTTGTCTCTATTATCTAAAATGTGTGGCAGGGCAGAAGAAAATGAACATACAATTTAATGTAATACTTACACATGCATTATCAAAGCTAATTGTTTTAAGCAAGGTGTCTTATCTCTGACGAAAGTGATCCATGACTAGTGTATAAAAGAAACCAGTCAAGTTTCACAAGTCTCATTCATAACAGGCTCCACACTTAAAACCCTTTCACGGGCTGACACCGATAACTAAGACTCAAGTCCTGACGTCAGCAATGATTACCCATCAAATTAGAAAGATGAACGGCACATTCGCTAATTAAATATTTTGAGGTTCCTCTGTGTTCTACCCAGTTAGAAAGAGAGGCATTTTTTAAAAAACCCTCATTTGTAAAGAAGGAAACTAAGACCACCAATCTCAAGGTCATTTGTTTTCCCAATCCAACTGGGTATCAGCAATATTGAATATTCAACATAACTTTTAAGCTTCCTAAATCCCAGTACCATCTTCAAAGCACATACAGCATCTCTCCAGGCTTAGCCATTTGCTCTGACACAGACCTGATGTCTACTGCTTGTATATTTGATGTGAACAGCGGATAATGAGCAAGCACATGGAGATTTTCATTGTCTTCACAAAGCAGGTCAGGTGGAAACAGAAGCATACCACTTCATTCGTGCCCTGGCAGTGCGCCCAACAGTTTCTCTTCTCTGGATTCCTCCTCCTCTTCTGACCCTTCATCCCTATCACAGGCAGACTCATCTTGACAATGCTCCTGCTGGGAAGACCAAGTTCACTGTCATCCAAGAGGGCCTCCTGGAGACCCTACAATGCATCAGGCCCTTTCCATAGCTGATCTTCAATCCTCATGTCACCCCTGAGCGTTGGTGGCATTTCCACTCCACAGACAGGAACCTGAGGTGAAGTGGGGTGCAGTGAGTTCCCTGTGACCCAGCTGGTAAAAGGTGACAAGACCTGAACTCAGAGGTGAACCTCGGTTTTAAAGCGCCACACTCAGCAGCGTCATTGAGAATGAAGAGACTGGGGAGAATGAAGGCTCACCCCGTGGGTGTGGAGGCGGGGCTTCACGGAGCTTCCGGCACCATCCTGATAGACCTCGCCTAGGCCGCCCTGGTGGGCTGGCTCACGATCACCCAGCCACGCCCATGTCCAAACCCGGGAACCTGTGAATGCATCGCCTGACATATAAAAGGGACGCTTTACTGATCTCGAGGTGGGGAAACTATCCAGGACCCAATGTAACCCAAGTGTTCTTATAAGAGGGAGGCAGGACGGTGAGCGTGCGTGGCAGACGTGGCAGCCAGAGCAAGAGGGTGGATGAGGGGAGGAGGGGGCCCTCAGGCACGGGATCTAGAACCGCAAAAGGCAAGAAAGTAGGTTTTCTCTGGAAGTCCCAGAAGGAATGCCACCTGGCCAACACCCACCTTGATTTTAGACTTCTTTTTTTTTTAATTTTTTTTATTTTAATTGTTGTTCTTGTACAGTTTTCTGTCTTTTACTCCCACCCCAGCCCACCACCCCAGCCCTCCCCACCCCCCTCCCATTTCCACCCCCATAGTTTTTGTCCATGTGTCCTTTATATCATATGATCTCACCTTTAACAGGAACCTAATCAACAAAACAAACAAGCATAATATAACCAAAGACACTGAAATTGAGAACAGGCTGACAGTCACCAGAGGGGAGAGGGGAGGGAATTTCAGGGGAAAAGGGGAAGGGTTTAGAGCAACAGGTACAAAGGACACACGATTTTAGACTTCTGATGGACAGTCCCGTAAGAGAATAAATTTGTGGTGTGTTGTCACTAGGTCTGTGGTAATTTGTTGCAGCAGCCGTAGGAAAATAATAGGGCTTATTAACAGAAAGGGAACAGCCCCCCCAGGTGTTAGGTTGGCCACCTGCTGTCCCCATTCACTGCAGCGACGATTCCTTCCCCACCTTTCTTTTCACAACCCCTCAGGGGCCTCTTATGTCAAAAACCTCGGGAAGCCCGCAATTTTAAAAAAGTTGTTGCATTATTCTTACATGAAATCTATTTGTTGCTATTATATATGCGGATATTTGTATATGCACATATAATATACATAAACAAATATATATATACCCTGTATCAACTGCACTGCTGAAAGACCCAGAAGGAAACACAGAATTAAGAGAACTTGTTTTCTGCGATTTGATAATGGAAATAAAATCTTGCGTAACACCATGTATCTCATAAAGCAGCGCCCAGTGCCAGGCTGGGAGGAGCCTTCAGGGGCAAGTAACTGACAAGCAAAGGTGTTAGCGATATTCAGCACACGTGGTGAATGCCTGATTTAGAAAAAATATAGTCCGTCTAGAGCAAAAACACCTTTCAGCTACACCGGTTCTCTGTTAGGGGAAGGTACTTTCCAGGGAACATTTAGAAACCTATGGGGCGGTGGGGGGTGGGGGGGTGGGGTTTGTTGCTATAGCAACAGGGAGGCGAGGGTGGAAAATGAGGACAGGTGGTGGGAAGGGGGAGGGGTGGGGAATGACAGTGTCTAGTGTCCGAGGTTGGGAAAACCCAGTGCCTGTGGTTCTCAGGACAATCCCAGCTCAGGACCTGTCTCACCTGAAATGACAGTAACGTCTCCACTGAGAGACGCTGAAAGGGACACTCAGACAGTATTCAAATAGCTGGTAACAAAGGCTATGTGGAATTCATTATTTATGTGTATTTTACATATGTAATATATACCATACTTTATATATAGTTTACTCTGTGCAGGAAATAGGGTACACGGTAAAAGGAAACCCTTTTGCCCCCCGCAAGCTGCATGCAGTTTGGTGGGAGACAGGCCGATTCTGCGATGACAGCCGTAACCCAGGGGCAAGGAGCGCAGAGGAGGGTCTGGAAGGCTTCCTGCAGGACGTGCAGCCCCCCTGACATCAGCGTTGGAGTCAGCAGGGAGACGGTGGGCAGAGCGGTGTGCAGGGCAGCGGGGCAGGGAGCCGAGGTTCCAGGTGGGAGGCGAAGGCCTAGCGTCAAAGGGCCCCGTGCCAGGCAGTGGCGGGGGTGGGGGGGGGGAATTCTGACCTGGGGGAGGCTTCAGGAGTGAGTCTGGGGAGGGAAGCAGGGTGTGATGCCACAGGGCCCTGAGAGGCTGGTCAGGGGCTGGGACTTTATCGCGGGGCCGTGAGAAGCCCCTGGGACTTTAAAGCAGGGAATGACAGGAACCCAAGTCGGAGATGGTGTCACTGAACCGAGAACTTCGTCAGTGTCAGTTCCGTGTCACCTGCCCTCAGACACTGGATGGGAAATCCACGGAGTCTCCTGGGCGTTCTCCACCTCTCCTTGTGGTTGCATTACTAACAGTCACAAAGACAGGGCCAGCCTCTCTCGCCCACCTGGGCAGGAGTGCCTTCCGTGGGCAGGTCACAGATCCCAGGCTAGTTTGGGGGGCTGGCCCTAAAGTCTAGGGAGAAGAGTGGTTACGACCAAACTCTCTGACTTGGAATCCCAGCTTCACCGGTTGGCAGTTCTGTGACCTCCAGCTCTTCATTTAACCTCGGTTTTCTCATCTGTAGAATGGGAATAATGACAATAACTACCTTACAGGGTTTTCATAAAGATCAGATAAGACTACGTAAAGAGTTCCGCACTTAATCAGCACTCAGTAAGTTTTCACTATCATTGTAATGGGAGGCCAAAGCCCGGTTTAGCTCAGAGATTAAAGGGGTTCCAGTCAGAGCCACACTGTTGAGTTTAAAGTTTGGTCCCCTAGTGTGGGGCCTTGGGCGCCCTGCCTAAATCTACTGCACCTCATTTTCACATTTTCTGGAAAAAGGGTAACTATAAAAGTTTCTATTTCAGAAGGCTGATATGACTTGATTTGAACTATGTAACCCTCAAAGAACACACTTAGATTTCTCTTAGAAATCTCCTGGCCCATAGTAAGGCATCTATAAATCTTCACTATCATTTTAATAGAGTCAGTCAGACAAGCAACGTGGGAAGGAAGCAGGACTTGGAGGGACAACCAGTGAGTGTCACACATAAAGTGACGGGAGGGAGAAGAGAACCAATATATACTTTTTGTAATTTATATGATATGCTTTTCAATTACAGTTGACATATAATAGCCTATTAATTTCAGATGCCCAACACAGTGATTACACATTTATATAACTTACCAAGTGATCTGCTCTGTGAGTCTAGTACCCATCTGACACCATACACAGTTAAGTACCCATCTGACACCACACACAGTTATTACAGTATTGTTGGCTATGTTCCCTGTGCTGTATTCTACATCTCGTGACTGTTTCATAACTGCCAACTTGTACTTCTCAGTCCCTTTACCTTTTTCACCCAGCCCCCAACCCATCTCCCCTCTGGCAACTATTGATAGAGAACCAATGTTTTTTGAATGCTTAATAAGTATTTGGAACTTACTATCAAAGGAGATGCTTTGAGGGTCAAATAAAATCAGATACCCCCTTGTCCAATGTAGATCATTTTCTTCTCCCAATTTTACAGCTGGGCCTTACAGAGTTTAAGTAGTTTACCCAGGATCACGTGATAAGTGATGGACCTGTCCTTCCCCTTCCCCTTGCTGTGTCCAGCTACAAGGAGAAGGGACGTGACCCGGGCGGGTGTGGGGACATGAGGAATTAGTTCATCTGCAGTCAAGGTTGCCACCGGGTACCAGGTTGATGCTCTCCTTCAAGTTCAAGAAACTGGGGTGCTGGCCCCACGACGGCCACCAGGTGTCAGCGCTAACAACCAGTTCCTCCCGCTGTGTCTGTTTCCAGGGCTCAGTGCCAGGGTGCAGTAGTTTCTCCTTCTGGCAAGCAGCGCCGGCACACCCGCGCCGTCTCAGGGAAGTTTAACCCGACCGTGGAGCCCGTCTTCAAATGCACCCAGTGCGGAGTGGTGCTGGAGGCTGGGCGGTAGGACCTTCTGCTGGCGGAGCCCGGACTGAATTCGGAGGAGGTGTGGTGGTGGGGCGCTTGGCTCTTCAAGATCAAGGCCCAGACCATCCCTTCCCAAGGAACCATTTGTGTTCGGAGGATGGGATTTCCTTGAGGGAGGTCAGCTGTGGAAACTGAAAGTCACCCGAACCCGTGGATTCACGAAGCGAAAAGGTTGTTGATTGGTTATTGGTTGTTAATCAGCAGAGGCTTGGAACTGTAGCTTTAACTATCTTTAAATTATAAAATGTAACTTACAATGCCAAACTATAGGTTCAGATACACAATTAAAATAAGAATTTCCTGTAATAATGCTTTACAACATGGGAGAGGTATTCTGATATTTTCTATTCTGCTCTGTTCTATTCTGTTCTCTCCATAAACAAACAAACAAACAAACAAAAAACACTAGTTGAGACCCACCAACCGATGACCCCCAGTGTGCGCGAACGGCGGCCTAAGAGAGTGCATCGCAGTGTGTTCTAGAAGTCCGGGGTTTGCAATGCTGGCGGGGTTTGCAATGCTGGACCACGGTCAGTTGCCGGGATGAGAGTCTTCTAAGGGAGGAAACTCCTGCTCTGGATGTAGACCTGGACTCAAATTGCAACTTTTCCTCCAGTAAGTTATTTGTTCTCCGAAGCTCCACTTTCTCGTGTGTAAGATGGATACAACAGTGCCTCCCCGGGAGTGCCTCACAGGACTGTTGTGAGGGGTCTGCTGCCTCGCGGGCTTTCAGCACGTGCATGCCCATCTGTCCTTGAAGGGCTTCCCGCGGCCTGTGGTCAGAGACCTTCACAGCGTAACTGAATGAAGGCGTTCTGATGTAGAAGGGGGGCCAACGCTAAAACCTATGATCTTCTAGTGTTAAGGAGGATCCTTCAGCGTTAAGGGGGGTTAACACTGAGTCCTTAGCACACAGCAAGCCTGCGGGTGCAGTTCCAGCATAGGCGCCCTCAGAGGCAGCGGGCTGGAATGACGCTGCTCAGAGGTGTGGGCGGAGGAAGGTCTGTCCAGGTTACAGGTGCCTTTTACTGGAATTCCCCTACCTGTTGCTCTCCTGGTACTTACTGCATGAATAACATTTAATGATTTTCCCTGGCAAAATCTGTGCTCTGCTGGGAAACAGTGAGTACTCAAAATATTGCTGAATTAATGCATAATTATGAATGAGTGTGGGACTCTGGGCCAGAGACCCCCCCTTGACAATTCTAGCTGAGAGGCTCTGTGGGGGTGCTGAGGGAGGAGCTTGGAAGACCGACCTTTTAAGGTCCAAGGTAAAAACACTAATCACAGGGCGCTCTGACTTGTCTTATCAAGGAGGGGTTTATGTAGGTTTTTTCTGTCTGCAGAACCTCACAGTTGCTACCTGAGGAAGAGACTGATTTCCTTGAATTTCAGCTCCTCTGAACCCTTGCCATAAATGAGAACTCATGCCGCCGTTGGCACTGTTTTCTTATGATGTATTTATACCTCTCATCCTCATTAGACTGCACATTCCTTGAACCCATTTTAAGATACACACCTGTTATTTGGGGATTACCTGCCCTAGGTGTGCCTGAGCACCTACCCTCACAGCCACCCCAGCAAGGTGGACGTTGTTATAGCTCCATCTTACAGATGAGGCAGCCGAGGCTCAGAGAGGCTAGGAAACTTCTCTGAGGTCACAGAGCAAACAGCAGAGCCAGGATCCAAATGTGCCGCTCTAAGGCCTGCGCTGGGGCACACCCCACAGCCCTCACGACACCTCCCTTCCTCTTGGTGTTTTCCAGCTTCGAACCCAGAGGCAGCATGTGGGCAACACCCAACAGACACCTGCGGGTGGTTGGCTGACAGGCCCAGGGCTCTTCTCTACAGACATAAAAGCCCTGACTCACGATGCCCAGGCTGGAATTGCTGTTCCAGGGTCCTGGACCTGGAGGGGGGGGGCAGCGTGGGGTGGGGGGGATACTGCTTCAGAGCACAAAGCCAGGGACTGGTGATGTGAGGGAGGATGTCACAGTGGGAAGAGAAACGGAAAACCACTAGGCTTTGGTCCTCAGAATGGAGCTAAGGAGACAGTGATGGAGAAAGGGAGAGGAAGCGAGGTTGCTGTAATCACGGGGGTGCGGAGGGTTCAAGTGGAGACAGGCGGGGAGGTGGAGAGACGCTGGGAGCCCCAGGCACACCCCGGACTCTGCAAAGGACACCAGCAGACGCCTGGGAAGGAGCAGGATGCTCCTCCGGCTCCCACAACAGATGGATTTTACAACTCCATCCTCTGGCCTGACGGCATTCCAGCTACAGATCATTTTCATGGACTCTTGCAACTTTAAAGCTGGGAAGGACTTTGGAGATTATTTGCTGCCATCCTGCGGCAGAATCCTTTCTCTCTCGTTCCCCCCTCCCCCGCTCCCCGCCCCTACCCCTCTCTCTGTCTCTTCAGATAAAGCCACACTGGACCCACGTGTGAAAACAAAAGTAACAATAACATCAATACTAGCAATAGCCAGAGGTGGTAGTAAAAATCTTTTACAGTTGCTGACTCGTGGGTGCTGAGCCGCCGGTGAGGCTGTATCGGCGCACTGATTTGTGGCTGCATTTCAGCCCTGGGGACAGCCACAGCGTTCTGAGTGCCCGTGCGTGCGGGGCCTGAGCTAAGGGTCCCCTAATGACATCCCCGGAAAACATGATGGTCCCAGGGGTACTTCACCGGAGGAGGGGATGTTCGGGTCAGAGCAGTGAACTTCCTGTGTGCTCCAGGACTCAGCGAGCCTAAGTGGAGCGGGGGTGCGGGGGGCGGGGGGCGGGGGGTTCGAACTGGGAGCTCCTCACTGCGAAGCTCACGCTCCGGCCCACCCACTCTGGGCGGGGCAGGGGGGTGACTGGGTCAGGAGCGCAGAGCTGGGACCAGGTGGCGACAGGAAGCATCTGCCCGGAGTCTGGGAGTTTGAGACACGGGAGTGAGGGGATCTTTACCGTTGGGCTTAGATCCTTAGCTTCCTAAATTTCTTCCAACAAGGGCCCCCGAGAGATGTCATTGCCATCCTGGTCTCGAATTCCCGTTTGGGCAGGAAACGAATGGGGACCTTCTTCCTATGTCCAGGTTTTCCTTGCTCTGTTGCAGGGTGGATTTCCATTGTTGTTACTTCCCGCCTTCTGACCACTTCAGGAGGGCTTTTACCCAAGGAAAATGTCCAGACTTGATTCAGGCGCCACCCTGCAAGGGCCAGAAGCCCCAGCTTGGGTTCCTTCACAGGGCCCCAGCTCTCCTGCTGCACAGCTCTTCCTCGGACTCGGGCCCTTAGGCTGTTCCCTCCTGGGGCCCCTAAATGCAGCCAGGAGGCCCGGGGTGACCTGGCAGCGTGACCTGGGGCAAGTCACCACCTCACTGAAAGATAAATGGAGCAAACCGAGGGGTGCAAACACCTAGGCTTGACATATAAGCCCAAAGTAGTTTGAATTTCATAAATGGACAAATCTCAAAGGGACAGATAAGGACTTCTTAAGCAGAAGTAAAAGCATCAGTCTATGAAAAGACACTGGGAAAATCCACTGAATGAAAAGGAACCCCGATAAAATTTCCCTCCCACTAGACCTCAGTTTTCAATTAATAATAATAATAATAATTATAATTATTATTATTATAAGAAGCATAGAATATTTTGGTGGGAAAAGTTGACATGATTTTCTCCTTTGCTTTTTTGAATATACGGGATGGGGCAACAGTAGGTTTACAGTTGTTCATATAGAAAATAATACAATCATTAATAAATAATAATAATACAAGAATCAACTCCGTGTTTTGCACACTTACAACTGTAAACCTACTTTTGCCCACCCTGTACTTTCTGCCAAGCCAGCCAAAGGCACACCCGTCTACCTTGAGAAATGAGGATAATTACAGGAGAAAGAAACGGATCGAATTCAGGTTCTGCTTCTCAGAGCAGGATCTTATTTCAAGGCAATAGACTTGAGAGCAGGCATTGTGCAGAGAAGATTTTCTAAATCCCACTACTGTTTTCCTTCGCTTAGGAAGACCCAGGCCTGGTGAAGCAGACCACAGGATCTTCTCTGGGGAATTCATGCAGGCAGAGGAGTGGGAAGCAGGCGCACATCCCTCCCGGCTGTGGGGGTGGCTGTAAAAAGAAGGTCCGAGAAGAGAGGATCTGTGTCCGAGAACGCAAGTGTCACAGGCTGAGGAGCCGAGAGCCCCACGAGCACAGAGCTCGGGCCCACACCTTGGCTGTGCCAGTTGCCTGCGCCCACAGAGAGGTGGTGTGCCTATCCGAGACCTCGGTCATTTCCTGTGCCCCAGGGACATCGGGTGGAGAGCCAGCAGGCTTGACAGGGACCCTGCCCTGGTGGGAGCAAGTTTCAGGGCTGGAGTAAGCACGTGGAGAACAGGGGAGGGAACAGAAAGTCTTGGGGATTGCACGGAAAGATGCTAAGCATTTAAGTAGAGAGTTACCCCAACTTCAAACAGAAAGGTACCCAAAGGTGACGTGGGGGGTGAAGACTGGGATTGCCCACCTGCAGCACAAACAGGTGAGTTAGAGATAAAATAAAGGATGCCCTGCCACTCAAACTGCCAGTGACATCCTAACACACTTGGAATAAAACTCGAAGTCCTCGCCCTGGTTTGCAGGACCACTCCTGACCAGCGGTCCCGAACTTCAGTGGGGGCCAGAGCCACCTGCAGGGCTTGTGAAGGCAGGTCCGCTGGGCGCTGCCTCCACTTTCAGATTCGGTAGATGTGGGTGGGAGCTGAGAATTTGCAGTTTGAAGGCAGACCACACGGTTTGAATCACTGCTGTGGACACAGAATGCTTCAAGTTCCTTTCTTCTCTTCACACTTCTGAACTGTTTTCTATCTCTATAGCTTTTGCTTTGAGTCCATAGTAGATGCTCTGCGCTTCCCAAGTCTGTTCTGGCACAGCCCTCAGGAGCCTAGAGGAAGACCTTTGCCACACGGTGGCAGTAGCATCCCAGGTATTGGGTGGCTGGCCCGGAGGTGAGGACAGCTCATTAGCACACGACCCCCTGGGTTCCCACAGAGCGGGCCTGACTGCCTCTCCGGTTCTCCTTGACAGGGAGGACGGGGTGGGGGCCTGGCTGAGGGGAGGTCACTGGCACACAGAGGGGCAGTTTTGTTCTCTGGGACACTTGGAGGAAGCTGGGTGGTCTCCTTCACAAAACCTCCATGCAGTGCGGGGCTGCTGGGCCAGCTGGCCTGACAAAGGCCACGGACAAGTTTGGCAGGGGCTGCCCGCCCGTCCCGGGCCAGAGGCCTGGCAGTTCCTCTTGATGCCGGTTTCCAGGGGTGACAGGCCCTGCAAAGCCCCCCTCTCAGAAAATGAAGGTCTGCAGTCCCCTCGGGGAGTTCCGTCCTGCGCACAGTGGACCCGGAGGGAGCCGGAACCACCTCTCCGCCTCCCAGCGTCACCTCCACGCCTCTTCCTCCTTCCTGGAGCCCGTTTTGTTCTAAACATCTTAAGAATCTTCCCAAGTGACAGGAACTGTGCTGCGAATTGTATATTACCATCTATTTAATTCTCACTCCATCCTCTTGAGAAGGTATTATCAGATCCATTCATGATGAGGAAGTTGATTCACCCTAGCACTTGCCATGCTTAGCTGGCCATGGGTCCCCGCTTTAACGCCACCTCCTGTAGTGTGCGGGGGGGACCTGGCATGAAGGCTGGATTGAGGACTGCAGTTCTCATCTGACGCCGCATGCACAGATGCCGACGCTGCGGCCCAGGGAGAAGGAATGGTTTGGTTGGGCTACCAACGTGGGTTCAAAGCAAGTCAGAGTCTAGAACCCACATTTCCTCCTCCAGGTCTGCTTCCCACTCACTCTATCTGCCCAGTGAAAAAGCCCCATTAAAGCTACCATTACCACAATGTCAAAAGATGTCCTAAAGTTAGCCAAGGCGGTCCAGGGACCCTGATGGAACTTCTCAAGGATTCGGTGGGTAGCACACCGCCCAGCGCTGTGCATGGGTTTGGGTTCAAGCCCCACTCTGGAGCTGAGGGCCTGTAGGTTCGAGGAAGCAGGAGGCTATTTTCAGTCTAGCTGGGTTCGTTTTCTAACACACATGCAGACTTTCTTGAGTTTGCTACTTCCTTGGCTAACAGCTCGTCCTCAGCTTCAATGAAACGACCTCACAGAGACACTGTAGTGCCGAGGCAGTGGAATCTGGTGACAGTTTGCAGACTCGGGCTGCTGACAGAGTCTTTGAGCGCTGAGTTCTCCCTGGGGCAACCCCATCCTCCGTTCCTCCTGGGGCTGTTGGGACTCCTGGATGGTTTTCCTTTTCTCCTGCCGTGTCTGCACACTCCGGGCTGGCTGCCTTCAGGACGTGGCGTGATGCCCTGAATGCACTGAGTTGGAAAAGAAATTCAACAATTGTCATCTGACGCCACCTTCTATGAGATTCACCACTTTTTAATATGGCAACACTTGGAAAAATGTTTATGATTTTCAAGGGCTTGTTTTGTCTGCCTTCTCTAGTACTAGTTCATATTCTTCAGCTTGGGCTTAAAGAAGGGGCTTTTAAGGGAATAGTGTCCATCCATGGATGCTGGAGTTCCCTGAAGAGACCCTGAAAAATGCCTCATTCCCATCTTTATGACTGGAAAATCACAATCTCTGAATAGTGCAATATGAAAAAAATATGGGAGCTTGTGTAAAAGGAGAACCCCAAATGCAAAAACAATGTGTTCACCATTGGAAAACAATACGTGGATGCCAAATTTTCCAGCCTTGTGATGGATTACAGACAGTATTTTATGCTTGAAGTGGAAAGAGAGGACAGGAGGAAGGAGCAAAAGAAGGAAAGGAGGAAACGGGGGAAAAAGGAGAAAACAGATGTGAGTCTTAAAATATTTCAAACATGGATGACTGAACAGTGTTCAATTTATTTAAGATCATTCTATGAAGCCCTAAAGGTGATTGAGCAGGCTCTTTAAGTGCGGCCGCAAGGTTTATAAGCACACAACGAAGGGTGACATCTCCAGAACAAATAAATCGTAGGAAGTGTCCCAGATCTGGGCTGCTTTTGAAAGCTTATTTTTGCCTGCAGAGAGAAATTAAACATTAGATAGTCATATTTAATAATACCACAAACTCTTTCACCTATAATATCCACTTCATTGAATCTTCATTTCACTTCATGAAGGGTTCCCAGATTAACAGGGAAAAATACAGGTTGCCCCATGCAATGTTAGGGGAAATACACGAAAACGATTGTCATTTAATCCTTATGCTAAAACATTTTTTGTTACTTATCTGAAATTCAAATGTAACTGGGTGTCCTGTATCTTATGAACACCCCTCCTTGTGCGTGCAAGTTCAGTAAAATGCTGCTGTTCCCAAATTGAAGGTGAGACAGCAGTCCTGTGGGGATGGGGAGGAAGTCCCTCTGAAAATGTTTCCATGCTGTTTTCTGAGTACCTGCCTGTGTCTGGGAAGCAGAAAGGAAGGGGCTCCTGGAAGAGACTGCTGCAGAAGCAGGGTGACCAGAAGGAAAAGGGAAATGGGGACAGTGAAGAATTTTAAACCCCTTGATGGCTTTCACAAATCGATTACCCCTCTGCACGGCAGATTTGGAATTCCATAGGCGCTTGAAGTGAATTCTGTTTACGAGGAAATAGTCCTGCCTCTGGAAGAGCTCCGCGCTCTCCCTGGTGGCTCTTGTAGGTATCGCCCCCTCTGACCGACCTGATTTATCCCTGAGATTTCTCCTCTCCCACTCTCCCTCTTACAGCACTACCCATCCGATTCCTTCCATTCCTTCGCTCTTCCTTCCTTGCCATCTTTCTGTTGGATTATTCATTCCGAGCCTTCCTTCCGGTGACACCTCCGGACTGTTCTGGCTCCCCCGCCCCCAACAGGCCACACAGAGTTGGTCATTGTTGCCCCAGATCTGGACCACCCTGGTGGAGAAGGGGCCTCGCGCTGCGCTGGCCGAGGCCGGATGACAGACAGCCGCCTTGGGTCAAGTGCCCAGCAGGCCTCCGGAAAGGGGGCGTGCGCTCGGCTTTCCCCCGCCCTCCCCCGGTAGTATCCTCCTTGATCCGGCCCCCAGCCTTCGGAAATGAGCCCTTTCTCCAAGAGCTCTTCAGACCCATGCAATTAATAGCGTTAAAATCCCTGTTTTCCACGTGGAGCATAGGAACGAAAACTTCACAGAAGAGGATTTCACTGGGAAAGGGGGACTTTTCCTATTGGGAGAGGGAATCCTGCTTGGGGTGGAAAAGGGGTTGTCCATGGATAAATACGGGCAGGGGAGCACAGAGACCCCAGCTTCTCGAAGTGTAGGGCTTAAAACATTTGGCGGGAAGGTATTTACTTAATAGAAACATTTAACAAACGTTAACCTGAAAAAATGCCCACGGGTCCCTTTGGGGGCAGATCTGCGACTCCCGCACATGGGTCTACGCTTGCTTCTCCCCGCGGCCTCCAAGTGACACACTGACAGAGAGCTGCCCTGTCCCTTCGGGGCAGCGACGTCGCCCCGGACCTTCCACAGCCGGATGACCGGCTTCTCAGACTCTGTGGGCGGCAAGGACACTGGTGGCCGCAGGAGGAAGCGTGCCCTAGCAGCGCATTTACCTTTCCTGGGCACCTTCCTGAAGGCTGGTGTCCTGGATGCCCCAGGTGTGCACAGGTGTGCCCTGCGGATCCCCGCAGGGTGGTCTGAGCCGGTTTGGTTCCCTCGGGCTGTGGACAGCTTCCTTCCGTTGTCCCAATCTGCCACCCAGACAGCACGGATGCCTGGGCAAACGTCGGGATGCACTGATAGATAGCACGGTGAGTTGCACATTTTTTGGTCAGAAGATCCTTTAGAGAAATGGATGGAAATGAAAGATTTCTACCCCAGACAAAGGCAAATGCACAAAACTTTCCCATACTTTCCAGGGCTATATGAATTCATTGGCGTCTTCATGTGGATGTCCTGTGGGTTGTGTCCTAGCAACGACTGCCACATGCCAGCAGAGGGTCAGATGAAAGGGTCTCCAGAGACTTCAGCTGGGGCAGCCCGTGATATTGGCTGCCAGTTACTGGTTAAAAAGCACGATGGAGCAGAGCCGTCGTCCCCGAGTCATCCTTTTTGACTAGAGCAGTTCACCAGCACAGTGGCTGTTTCTGATACCTCCTTGAGATCTTGTTCAACTCTTCACAAATGGCACTAATAACCCCATAGACAAATCTATGTAATTTACAGTCGGATGGGAAATTACTTTTTTTGTGTGTGTGTGGAAGAACCCATGGCGGCATTTCACTTTTTTGATGCTAACCCAGGAGTGATTCGGTTTGAGAAGTGTGAATCTGATGTGGACAAGTAGGGGCCGGTTGTCACAGCCAAGGGCTTCTCCCCCTCCTCCTGCCTCCAGTCCAGTTCTAGGAGCTGGGCAGGGAGAGTGTGGTCTTACTCCTTTTCTCGTGGCTGCCTTTCCATCTCGTCCTTCTGAGATTTACCTGGTGAAACCGAAACAAATCTGCCCGGTATCCTTTCCCAGCATTGCCCTGAGCTCATTGCAATGCTTTCATGAAAGGAAAATTTACTTTCCTTCCAGGAGAATAATAACCACAACACGCAAAGGTATAATGTAAAACTATTTTTTTCCTTTATTGAAAATACATCTACAAGGTAATGCTTCTCAGTCCACACGGGTGCATGTATACACGGAGCCTGTGATGGGCTGGCGAGAGGGTCATCCTAAAGGACTTGCTTTCCGTAAGAAATGGTTAGTATAAAAAAAGATCACACTGCGTAACAGAATTAATTGACATGATTAATTTTTGCCCTACTGGCGTCAAAGGAGGACATCCATGTGCAGAAACTTTTGTAGTGTATTTCCCAAACCGAGCCTCCACAGGGCTACTCCACCGCCACCTAACCTCTGTACACACAGAATGCTTGGGATCTATATAAAAATATCTCTAATTGTGCAGCAGAGGGGATGTGTCTAGATTTTCAGTCTGTTAGCATAATTAAGTCCATTCTTCACCATTTTCAATCAGAAACTCAAACACAGATGGTTTTGTCTGACAGCTCCCACTCACGTCTTTGAGTGGATATTCCTTTGGGGGTAAAAATTAATCTCTAAACCTGGGAGCTGCCTTGCCCGAAACCAATGCCCCCGCGGTTTTTTTGTTGGAACCACGTTGGCAATGTCTTCGTGCTGATTCATCTTCCACCATTTTTTTTCAGGGACTCAGAAAACAAAACCGAATCCCACTTCAGCTGAAGGTTTTGAATGATTTGGTGAGTGGAATTCCAACACAAAGAAGTATCTTGTTTCCCTCATTCTAAGAACTTTTGATTATAGTCAAAAACCTTTTCAAATAAGAGACCACCCACCCAGCTCACAGACCTTTATTAGAGAGAGCTCATTCATTTGACTTGTTTAAAATATATAAGAAGTAACCTTATATTTTGATATGCAGACTTCCTTGGGGAATGTTTTTGAATTGAAGAGAAAAAAGTGTTTCCAGCTTAAAAAAATAAACCTCTTTTATTAAAAAATTCTTCCTTAAAGATGACCTACATATAACCTTGGTGTTTTAAAATCCTCTCTTTATCATGTCAACCGGGCTTCATTCTTTCCCAGCCGGCTCTTTAGTGTTCCGTAGTAAGACCACGAGCACCCTTGCTAGTTGCTAGTCTTACATTTTAGTTTCTAAAAGTCTATTGTCAGTTGAGGAGTGGTGGGAGACATCCTTCCCAGAGCAGTCCAGTGGAGGGTAGGAAGAAGGGAAAACTTCCCCGTTGGGAAGAAGTGAGTGAAGAGATTGTGAATCTTTCCACTCGTAGAATGGCCTCTGGCCTGGTGACTTGCACAACTGACATTTTGGACACAGGACTTAGTAAACCACACCGCCATCCTGCTCTTACTTAGAAGTGTTCATTTCCAACAAAGCCCTTTCTGAAAGTCCCGTGCTCCGTGGGACGTCACTGCTTTAGGATGTTCCCAGGAGAAATCGAGGACAGGCTCTTGCAATGATGCCACAGAATACTGGGCTACGAGAGACCACAGAGGCATTTAGGGAGCTCACCCATTTGACGGTTGAGGACACTGAGGCCCAGAGATAAGACCTAGCTTGCCCGTGGCCACGTGGAAATTTCACTTTATGCACCTGCTCACAGCTGCGCTAGGCGTGCATTCATATTGCCCTGCTGCTAATAAAACAAGAACACAAATCAGGACAGGAAGGGGAAGACACCCTCCTGTCCAACTGTTAACGGATGGCAGTCTATCCAGTTGTGTTGTTTTGATACTAAAACTGAAGTGTGTTCTAAAGAAATCCGAAGGATTTCTAAATTCTGAATGTTGATTTAATGCCTGTTTTTAGCCTACTATTTGTTTGACTCCTTAACTTATAAAAAATATCACATTTACAGGATTGTGTCACATGAACTTGCAAGATCTGATCAAGACTACTTTTGATCTCAGTACCTTATTATAGATAAGACTAACATGAAATGACTTAAAACTTTCAACTGTGGGATGCAAACTATACATTTTGGCTGCTGCGAAATCCTCCCTTGTTTTTGGATGCAGACTTTCAAATCCCGTGACAGCTGGGAGGAAAAGGGAGGTGAGGGGCTTACTGAAGAGAAGGAGTTGTAATGAGATGGAAGCATTTTGTCATGGTTTTCAAATGCCTGGTGCTCAAGAAAGCCGTTCTTTCTGTTGGTCTACATCTTGGTTTCACTGTCGATGGGTTTCTCGGTTTCGCTTTCCTGGGCAATCAGCTGATAGGGCTTCTTCATTTCATTCTCTTCAATCACTGAGTTACCCATCTCAGCGTCTTGGTTCTTCAGTTCATGTCGAGACAAATGCTCGACAATGCCGGCCCCCAAGGAGTCTCCCAGCACGTTGGTGGTGGTGCGGAGGCGGTCCCTGGGGAAGGGCAGGAAGAAGGGACAGTGAGGCTCCTGTGAACAGTATCATGTGACACCAGCTCACCTTCTGAACCCCCGGGGAAGTATGCGGAAGCATCTCCTAAAATTCTACCCGGTGTACCCTCCCAATGCATCATTAAATAACAGATGCATAACCTTTATCACAGCAGTTACTAGAAGTGATAAGGACACATAGATGATTAATTTTCAGTTACTAGTTCGAGTACCACTAGTCCGGGAATGACTCTCTTTTTCTCCTTTTATTTAAAATTTCTCTTTGACTCTCTTTCCTTAGCTCACCTTTCTTTACACCAGCAGTTCTCAAAGTGTGGTCCAGAGACTCCTGGGGATCCCTGAGGTCAAAACTATTTTCATAACAACGCTAGGATGTTATTTGTCCTTTTTACTCTCAGTTTCTCAGGAATGTCTAGCAGAGTTCTGCAACGACTGCAACGCAACACAACAGCTCCCACAACTGACTGAATACAGAAGTAGTTGGGGGCCTCCACCTGTCTTGTATCAAGCCAGATATTAAGGTGATTTACAAAAATGTAAACTGGTATCATTCTTTTCCCTAAATTTTTGGTTTGGAAAATGGTATTTTTTTTTAAAAAATAAAAACATTATCTTGACAGGTGTGGGATTTCTTATTATAGCTTATAAATGAATTCAACATTTAAGAGTTTTTCAGTTTTTCTAATATGATAAGTATTGATAGAGATGACCTACATAGATAAATGTTTTTCGGTCCTCAATAATTTTTAAGTGCAAAGGAGCCCTGAGACTGAACTCTGAGAACCACAGCTTCCTAACTGTAAAAGTCCTCCTGTTGGCTGTGTGCGGACCACGGGCCAGACAGTGACCGCGTTCTCTCCACGCATCTTCATCCTCACAGCACCACAGGGAGCTGGATGACATTGCCACCCTCGTTTTACAAAGGAGAAAGCCAGGGTGGCCCGGTAACCTGCCCATGTCACACAGGGCTGCGATGCAAGCGCAGGCCCAAGCGGATCTGGAACTCCTGCTCTCAGAGTACCGTCCCCCCGCCCCCCCCCCCCCACTGGCACTTCTGCCTTGGGCACACTCTCGGGCTCTTCCTCGTGGTCATTAGATGCAGTGAAGTCAACGTATGCCGGCTCCAGCCTCTACTGTGTCCTTCTAGGCATTCGCTTTGGAAATCCTGGGTAGAGATTTATTTATTTTTGCAAGTGAGGGAAACATATGAGGGAAAAGAGGCAGAGAATGTGAGCTGGAAGGGTGAGGGGAAGAGGGCAGAGGGATGGGCCCTGGAGGGCACTTTTTTGGAACCTTCCCTGGAGCCCAAACTCAACCCGCTCAGGAGGCTGGCTCTCTTCCCACTGTCTGCGGGGGCTCCCTGCTGGGCTCAGATGGGCACATCTGTGCTGCATGATGCCTTTGGGATGGGAAGCACAAGGAGGCAGGGCTAGAGCCAGCGTGTGAGGCCTGCAGTTCTGTCCCAGCCGCTCTGGGGATGTTGTGCAATTCAGACTGGCCTTGCTGATTGCTGTTGGCTTTGCGGACCGGGTTTCCCAATCCCTGAATGGCTTTATGGAGTGAGAGGTGTAGCAGCCAGATGCGTGTGCCCCACAGGCTGATAAGGGAGTGAACGCACATGGCGCCTGGGGCTTGGGTCTCCAGATGAGGGCGGGATCAAGCAATAAAGACAATTTAATTTCTGGCCCGGCTGCCCCTCTTTGTGGAGGCTTTTTGCAGGCACGTCAGGCTGCGTGTGTGGTGCCCTAGAATGGCAGAGGGGTGCCCCACGACCCTGAGTCCAGACACAGGCTGAGCATACTCACAGGAACCAGTCCACGGCGATGATGAGTGTGATGTCGTCAGTGGGCAGGCCCACAGACGTCAGCACGATGACCATGGTGACCAGACCCGCCTGAGGAATCCCAGCTGCCCCGATGCTGGCAGCCGTCGCTGTGATGCTGTTCAAAGAAATCCCCAAACAGAAAACATTTGTACAAATCTCCCCAAACAGAAAGAGTACCCTGCAAACCCACAGTGCGATCGATGTCTTACCAGATTAACAGAAGAGGATGTGCTTTAGAAAAATGTAAGTGAGATCATACAAAACCCCACCAAGCTAACAGTTATACTAACTAATATTGATTAGCTGCTTATTAAGTGACATTTGATATGCTAAACATGGCTTATCTCATTTGCTCCTCACAACACCCCTTAGGGAGTAGGTCCTACTGTGACGGCCCTTCTAAATGAAGAGATTGGTGGCTACCCACTTTCTCAGGGTCCAGCACAAATAACACCCCCTTTTTATTACAAAATCTTTTATTACAAAACCGTAAGCGTGTAATGCTGTGACATAACAATATCGCACTGAAGCACACCAGATGACATTTTAGGTGAAATGTTCAATTGCTGTCCGTCCCGTGCGAGACATTCACGTGCCCTATCAACCGCACTCAAGCAGGCCTTACTTGGGCCGGACCCTGCACTGCATAAGGTCTAAAACACTGTATAGTTCAATAACAACTATGTCCACGTAGAGGATTGTATGGTTAATGAGGTCAGAAAAAAATCAGACTTAACTAAAAAGCAAAAGGATCATGGACAAATTTCTATAGCACTATAAATATTTTTTATGGAGATAACGTGGACCTACTTTGTAAGGCGCATGCCCTGTCTGGGACTCAATTTGTTAAATACCTATTTGATAGGCTGATGTGGGAATGTGAGAAAGTTTCAAAAAATAGTTAAGTATGACCTAGATTTAAAGTACTAATAAAGTAACAGGTCTGCGGAAGAGACTGTTTGTGGTTCCCTCACATTGTCCCCCTTCCACGGTTATGGAATTTGTAGCTGGGGCATGGCTGCCCAGAACGAAGGCTACATTTCCCAGCCTCCCTTGGAACCCCTTTAGACAAAGTTCTGGCCAATGAGGCAGGAATGAAAGTGACCAAGCAATTTGCAGGCTGTGCAACCCCTCCTCTTCCTTTGGGCTAAAATCTGGAGATGGTGACCAGCTCTGCTGGACCATCTGGGTGAGGGTAACACCCCAGGGGCAACGGAATCACAAGCTGCGGAGCCGCTCCATGTGAGAGAGACACAGTTCGAGCTGACTGAAGTTGCTGTGGTTGTTGGTATTATTTTTCCACTCTGTCACACGCAACTGTGGCTCAGGGCTTTTCGACCTGTGTGCCAGGACATGCCCGAGAGCAGCTTACAGAGAGCCGAGGCACTGATCTCCCGGCCCCAGGGTGGCCAGGCTGGGCCTGGGGCTCCCAGAACTCCCAGACCTGTCACCTCTGGCCATGACTGGTTTCTAACACAACATTTTAAAATAACCGATGGCGCACGTGTGCACGCACACACACACGTGTGGGAGCTAGTAAAGATTTAAAAAGATTAAAGTGACATGAAAACCAAATGCAAGCCATAAATCTGAATTTGATCTTGGTCTAGGGAAAAAAGCTATAAAAGATACTTTGGGGAAATTTAAATGTCTAGACTAGACAGGCATTCTGGAAGTATTTTTAAGATTCTTACTATTGTGGTTATGTAGAAGACTATCCTTATTCTTAGGAGATGCATGCTGAACTGCGTGCAAGTGAAATGTCATGACAGTGGAGGGAGAGAGCAAGTGAGAGAGAGAGAGAGAGAGAGAGAGAGACAGAGAGAGTGAGAGAGATAGAGAGAGAGAGAGAGGAGAGAAGGCACAAAAGTGGCAAAATGTTAACAATTGTTGGATCTAGGTAGAAGGTATTTGTTGTAATGTTCTTTCAGCTTTCTTACATGAGACAACTTTTATAATAAAAAGTTGTGGAAAAAATCTGACTTATTTTGATCTCCAAAATAAATTGCTAACAACGCAACACACACACAGTGATGAGCAGGGTCTGATCTGGACGGAGGATCCAACTCTCCTTTGCAATTACTCATCGGTCTGCGTGTAGGCTGACCCTCAGAGGGACGATGCCCACACGCACGTGGAGATGCGCGGACTCTGCGGGAGAATTCTACGGAACCTAGCAGGCAACGGTGGCTGCCTCTGAGGGGCACCAGGCGATTAAGGGAAGGTATGGGGGGGAACCACCTTTCACTAGACACTTCAAATAAAATAGCTAAAAAAATGGTCCCCAGAAATAAAATTCTCAACCTCTTTGTCAGTGTGGCCTGTCATCCACTTTATACTGCCTAACAGTTAACCCAGAAGAACACATTAATCTAGTTTTTCAAATATAGTTTTATTTTCTAATATTGTCAATAAAAGCTAACATATTTTAATGCCTTTTAAAATGCAAGGGTAATCTAACATTTTTTAAGAAGAGAAATAGCCATACTATATATTCTGCAGAAAGAGGTATTTTTCTATTTCCCTGTATTTCTTCAAAGAGAAAGAGCTAGACATATTCATGGATGATATATTGCTCAGTAAATCAATCAGGTGGGAAGCGCTATGGATGGTGTGATTCCATTAATCACAAGTAAAGGTGTGTGTATGTTTATGTACAAGACAAGGTCTTTGTACCCCAAACATCAACGGGGATCACCCATAGAAAGATGGGGAGAGATGGCGGCAGGCAAGTTCCACTTTTTACTTTATGGTTTCTATATTATTAGAATTTCATTATTAATTAATGTGCACATGTGAAATTAAAAAATAAATAAAAATATGTAAATATTAAAAAATCGAACCATTCCCACAAACCCCAACCTCCTACTTATGTATGAGCTCTTCCTCGCCACTTTCTTCCCCTAATCCCTGATCACCATCTCATCGTTTGCAGTGATTCTTAAGAAAATATTGTGCAGAACTTTCCTTGTACCTGATTGTAATAATCTGTCCAAAGTTCAGCTCAAAGTTGTTAACTTGCGCGATGAAAATGGCAGCCAAAGCCTCATAGAGGGCGGTCCCATCCATGTTAATGGTGGCCCCTACCGGGAGCACGAATCTGGTGACACGTTTGTCCACGCCATTGTTCTCTTCCAGGCACTTGAAGGTGATGGGCAGGGTGGCAGAACTGAGGACAGTAACAAAGGGCATGTCAGCTGACCATCCCAACAGCTCCGACCGTGCCTGCGTGTTTGGTAGTTTGGACAGAGAGTTCCTTCCTGTTAGAGGGAACTGAATCAGCACTTGTGGAGTAGGAAAGCGTGTGGGCCCCTCCCTGGGTCATGTGGCAATGCTCCTGCTGCTGGGTTCCTCTGTGGAGCATCCCTCGTGATTATTTCCCTGTCACAACAGCCAGTGCCCAGTGACTGCCCTCTGTCCCCCAGGCAAGTGTCAGCTGGAAGAGGGAGAGGACAGTGTGCAGGGGAGGAGAGTTGATTTCCACTTTGCATATAACCAGGAATTCCTTGACTCCCAAACAAGGCTGATTAGCATAGGAAGTGCCAAAGGCAATTCTTACACCTGGAAGTTTAAATTCCCCTCCCCCCACCAACCTGAGGGCTCTGGTTCAAAGTAACGTTTGAGTCACAACTTCTGATCCCAGTAAGCCACCGCACAGACACATACCTGGAGGAGGTTCCTAGAGCTGTGATGAGTGCTTGCAGCAACCCTCCGATAAACACCCAGGGGTTTTTCCGAGTTACAAAGAAGTACAGGAGGGGCAGGACGATGACGGCATGAATGAGTAAGCCCACGATGACCGTCAAGGTGTACATGGCCAGCTGGCCCCCGATCACGCCCATGTCTTCCATCTCGACAATCTTGCCTGCAATCAGGAAGAGGATGCCCAGAGGGGCGTACCTGCGTGGAAGCAACACAGGCACAGTCGGAAGTCTGCTTGCCAACAAGCTCCTCTATCTGCGGAAGTTACCAAGTGGTGAGAACAAGGGAAAGAGTTGATTTCCAAACTTTTCTGCCCAGGGTACCGTTAGGGCTGGTGAACTTCTTTTTTTTCTTTTTTTAAATAGAAACTTAAATATAAATACTGCAGAATTGGGTTTTCTTTTCACACAGTCTTTCTTTAGGTCACATTTGTTTCCCCCTAAACCTGTGAGAAAAGACAGGTGCGGCGGAGGTTTGGTCACCCACCTCTGTTTTTTTAGATGCCTCTTACTACACCTGGGTCTCGTTTCTGGACCTCAGATGCCACCCATGGCCCTGCCTCCTGCTGCCCTGCTAAGGGCTCTGAGCCGCCAAAATCCACCAAAACGATCTTTCCCACATCAGAGCCTGATGCCCAAGTTAAGGCAATGTCAGTGTTTTAGATTTGCAGTCAGCTCTCTTGTTCAAGGACCGATTTTATTTTTCCCCCCATGTTACACATGACTTACAACATGACTTAATGGCAGTCTTCAAATCAACTCTTTTATTTACGTAAATTTCTCCTAAGAGGAAATTTTGTTACAGCGCACATGGAAAACCATTTGCCATAAATAGAAGGCAACCATAAAATAAACTCAGACCCATTAAAATTAATAACGTGCATGTGTGTACTAATACAGTCAGGTCAGAGGTGTTCTAATTAAGTCATGATTGCCCACGGGCTGCTACTGCCATTGGTGATCTTCCCCTGCAGACTCGGCAGAAACGAAGGGCTGAGACACAAAGTGACTTGTGTGGGTTGAGACAACCCTGTTGGTTGAAGGCCCCGCTGCCTGGCATTCAACTCCCTGTCTGGCGTGTGCAGCAAACTACAACCAAACTCACATTCCCCAAACCAGAGAGGCCGTCACCCTGGTCTGCTGGAAACTGTGGAGGACTTATTTCAAATAGAAAAATACAATGTTGCTTTTAAGAAGCCCTTTAAAAACACGGGCCAGGAAATTACAAGAATACCTGTTTGCAGAAATGTAATAATTCAATGTTGAATGTGTAGGCAAAAAGTACAGCTAGAAACGCTACATGTGAGGTTCATTCAGCAGCCTTGAATGGGCTTCTTTCATAAAAGAGGTGAAAGGTGCAGGCATTTTAATACTATGAAGATAAATGTCCACTTTCAGCCCTGCCAAGAATTCAAACGGGGGCCCCCAGGACTTCGTGCGGGGGCTCCTGTGGGGACTATGTTCCGATCCGTCTTTGTGCCCAAGTCTTCATCTCCATCTTGTACAGACTTCTGAAAAATGAACTTCTCTGGGCTTTGGTGGCAATAAAGACAAAGAATACTTTTAATCATGTCGGGGAGCATTTTTCTTAGAAATGGATGACTTCCTGCCCCAGGTGCCTGGAACGGGTCTGGATTGGAAATGAAGGCTAACCCAGCGAAAGGGCTCTTTCCCTGCTGGAGAGAATTTACTTTCCAAGGTCAATGTCCCTCTTTGGATTGAGTCTTCCCCTTGTCTCCTGCTCTTGACTGTATTTGAAGGAAGTTTATCATAAGCTGTGGCCTGGCATTCTCTACTGCTTCCCTTGAGGGCTTCAGGCATGCCGCAGAACCACACTGGATCTCTTTCTTAGGGCGGCCCAGTCTTTCTGGTGGTCCAGGGGCCTCTGCATTTGTTTTTCCTGCCGCTCGGAGTGCTCTTCTCCTGTACGTTGTGTGGCTGGCTGGCTGCTCCTGGTCTTTCAGGCCTTAGCAGAAAAGGTCACCTCCTCAGAGGCTTTTTCAAGGCAAAGTTTGTGCCTCCTCCCCAGTCACTTTTTATCACACCACACCACACCACACCACACCACACCACACCACACCACACAAAACCTGCTGTTTTATTTTTCCCACAGCACCTGTGACTAAAGCATATAGTTGATTTTTTTGTTGTTGTTGTTGTTATGCTGTCTCCCTTAAAAGGATGTAGGATCCAGAACATTCTTCTGTATTGTCTTCATTGCTATATCCACAGTGCCTGCCACTATATGCTGGATATACAGTAGACACTCAATGGTGCCCTCAATGAAAAACTAAATAGATATAAAATGGAGGAATGAGGGATAGGATCCCATAAGCAGAGAGGTAAAAGAATCGACGCCTTTCAAAAACCAGGAAGCAAATTTATTGAGAGGGGCATGCAGATAGGTGGGAGACCGCTGCCAGCCCAGAAAGTCACTGATTTTCCTGTGCTTACCAGAAAGAGACCCCTGCAACAGGCCATGCTGCCTGGGGCATCTTCCTTAGGACAGAACACAGGCCAATGGTAACGAGCACCTGGTATACAGCACGTGTAGCAAACTGAAATACATACCACATTATCACCGCTACCAGCCTCATGATGGCTTCATTAAGAGAATCAAAGAACTCTTTCAGGGCCTGTCCCTGCTCCTTCATGTTCCCGATCACCAAGCCGAAGCACATCGAGAAGACGACGAGGCCCAGGGCGTTGACCCCGTTCACTGACCCTGGAACGGGGACCATCTCCTCCGTGATCCGCGAGAGCGTCTGCATGGCCTCGGACACGTTGTTTATCACGGCACCCACGAGCGTTTCATTGGGCTGGGCGGGCGCCTTAATGCTTCTCTTCTCATAGTTGGTTTTAAACTTAAAAAGAAAAGACACAACATGAATTACAAGTGATATTTTTTCCTTCTTTGTACTTTTTCATTCTCCAAATTTTCTGTGATATACATTACTCTTCATTCAAATAATGGTGTTATAAAAGTATCATCTGTCTATCTATTATCTATCTACCATCTAATCTGTGACAAACCCTACTACTTCCTAAGTGCCCGCGCACACACACACTCATATATGTGTAACAGATCACAATAGGAACACCGTATCTGGTTGAAGATGCTTGACTGTACATACACAGGTGCTTTTGCTTTGCTCTGGAACCCTAACAAAATGAGTACAATGGGCTTTAAAAAAACTACAAATCCAAACATTCACAATAGTCCCTTATTCTCAGTGGGATCATGCTACGTACACAGGATTATGGGCAAATCACCCAACATCCTTTTGCTCACGTTCCACAGCTGTGAAATAGGGGTGACTGTGCTGGTTCCACCATTCAGCGTTGTTGTGATGATCAAACTGAACAGAGTGTATAAGAACATCTTGTAAATGTTCAAGTTCTACACTGATATTGGCTAGTGGTGCTCAATAACAAAGCCCTTCAAGGACTAGATTAGCTGGAAATTTCAGTGGGTATTAAAAATGTAAATTCTCCGGACAACAGTCTTTAAGGCATTCCTGATCCTATCAGTTCTTAAGAAGAGGTGATTGATTAATAGTTGATCAACAGATGACAGCCCACTTCTCAAGTCCATGGTGGCATTTCTGTTCTTATGCAAGAGATGGTCTTTTCCCATAGATTCTACATAGATGTCCCAGACAGGAGTATATTACTGAGGCCAAATAAAACAATTAAACCCATCCCTCTATGATTTTAATGCAAGCAGAACTCCTGGCCTTCGTGCTGATTGTAAAACATCAGAAAGAGCAATATACAGACACTGACCGGATCCAGAGAGCAGGGGATGAAAGCACAGCTGTACATGAAGTGCTGGGCCATTTCTTCACCAAGAATAAATGGGAGACTTTCTTGTCCAATAGGAAACGGATTATCCCCAAACACCGACATGGCCAGCTATCCATACCAAGGACACAGCCCTGAACAGTCAGTGGTACTGCTGGTAATTTCAAGTAACAAAGAAACTGGCCCCTTGTTGTTTACTGTTCTGGTCAACTCTCAGATCTCTATTCCATTAAAGTGTTTATGTATTTATGGATTGCCGGGGGTCGATTCTCAATCTCGATTAGCCTTTCCTCTGCCTCCAACTGTTTCTCCTTAGACACAGTTTATAGCCTACACAGAAATTGTAGCCGCTTGTGATTTCTGATCTAAGACAAACAGATCTGGGAAGGTACACTTGCTTCCCTTCACAATCCTGTAAATGCCATCCAAAACCAAACACAAGGAATCTGTACGAGTCTGTACTTCCCCCAGTGCTGCTGGAAATCAGCACTTTGATGTCACCCAGAGCCAGCTGGCTAACTGGAATAGCTAGCCCCATGGTGCTGGGGTTGGCTGGTCAGACTGAAAAGGGTTTATTATTTGTGGTTACACTTGTTTTTGAATAAAAAAGTTAGGTTTTGGCCTCTTAGGCTTTAAAAAAAAAAAGAAAGGACGGAAGGAAGAAAGGATTCTGTTAGAACAGGAGTCTCCAAACTCCGGGCCTTGGATCTGTACCGGTCCGGGCCTGTTAGGAACCCGGCTGCACAGCAGAGGATGAGCATGAATGTAATGCACTTGAATCACCCCCAAACCATCCTCCGCCCACCCCCTCCATGGAAAAACTGTCTTCCACAAAACCGGTCCCTCATGCCAAGATGGTAGGGGGCTGCTGTGTTAGAATTTTGCTGTGTGTGCATGTATATTACCTATTAAAAGTGGTCAATAAAATGTTCAAAAAAGTGGGAATAAACAAAGGGTGGCTTAAATGTGTAACACTTGGTCCTCCATGAGGTCGGGGGTTGTTCTGTTTGCTTCACACATCCTGAGCAGGAAGGTTAGGGAATTACAAGGAGGGTGAAATGACACCATCTGGAAAAAGGTTGGGGAGCTACTACTGAACCCAGAAAGTCTAATTATTTCCTTTTAATGTCTGGACAACAAAGTTTTTTTTTAATTCAGGTGACGTTAGAATGGACTTTACCAATGTTATTCCCTAATAGCAAAATATATTTGCATCCAAAACACAGAGAGCCATGAGTTGCTTGGATATTGGGGGCTCAAAGGACCTGGATCTCACTATAGTCTCTAGGCAGGGGTCTCATCACCGTGGACACCCCTTTCTGGAAGCAGAGTGTTGCAGCAGGAAGATGATAGAATTTGGAGTCAGGAATGCATTTGAATCTGGGTCTTCCAGTTACTCCCAGGGAGATCTCGTGCCCGTTATACGTACAGTCCCTCTGCGGTATCACGGATGAGTTGCCTCGTCAATGAAGGGAAGACAGTGACACCCATTGCACTTACATGAGGACTGAATACGATGTCAGTGCTTGGCACACTGCTGGCATTCAGCACATGAAGATGCCTTTGCTTTTTGATATAGTTACCCCTTTGGAATGCACTTTTAAATAATGGTCCATTGATTTAAAAAAAAAAAATCAAACCCAGAAACTTGACTAATCTCCCTAATCTTTAAAACAGCTTATAGATGTATTCATATTGGAGTTTGCCTGCTTGTTGGGGCTTTGTTTGTGGGGTGTGGGGGCGGGGAGAGAGAGGAAGTCTTCTGATCAGCCTTCTTATAAATTAGCAAAGATTCAAGAAGCTATTTGTAGGTAAGACATGGAGTGTTTGGCAACTAACAGGCCTTCAGTATAAGGTAAGAACCACTCCTGCCTTCTAAATTCATTAGAAAACCTAGTACTTTCCCTTCTGGTTGAGAAGTGCTTCTTATTACAGAGAAATGGAAAAAAAAATAAAATAAAAAAGAGGGTCCCACTCAGTCAGACCTTCTGTCGGACGCCAAAGAAGAATTACTAAGGTAGATTGGTAGCTGTAGAGGGTTTACCTGTTTAAAGCAGGCTTCCACCAGATTTGGAGGGAACATATTCCTGCAAAGAAAATGATAGTTACTTATAAAATTTCCCAAATAATGTTATCTCCTTAAACACTCTTTCATTGTGCTTATAGTAAAGACTGCATTGAACTAAGCACAATGAAAGAACTAATATCTTTCATTGTGCTTATAGTAAAGACTGCATTGAACTAAGCAGCAAATGGAAAATGAGAAAGATTTTTTGTGGATTTTATAACTTAAAATGGGACACACGGCCATCCCTAACTGTGGCCCACGTAGTTCACATTTTTCAGGGAAATCCCAAATTCAGCTCATCTCTTTTCTTGTCAGACAATGGGATTCTTTGTCCAGACATGGTTATTAAAACCTCGTTCCTTAGAAAAATCCAAGTGAGGATGGAAATGTCTTTTGCCAAACACACTCTGGTTCATTGCAGTATTATTCCATAATGGCCACTTTGGTATTGTGCCGTATGTCTAGGGATCAAATACGGCATTCTGAATTAAAAGTCATGGTTACAGTGTGGAATTTCATTCCCTGAAAAGTCCTCCTGAAGGTCCTCTGGGGGATGGGACATTGATAATTGCTAGAAACTTGCTAGAGCTTCTGAGGCTCTTCTGTTGACTACTGGGAAGAAGGACCACAAAATCTGACCTTGAGTCCTGCGTAGCAAGATCTGTGACTTCCTCAGAGCAGTGTTTGAGTTTAAGGTGGGGAGAGGATAAGGAGCAACACTCTAGCTGGGGAGTCTCTAACCAGATGTATAACCTTGGCCAAATCCTGGCACCAATTTAGGTCTCAGCTGACTCATCTGTTAAAGAGGAACTTGGATTAAACTTGCATAAGCGCTCCAAGACTGAAGACTGGTTCAAGGAGACCTGACTGTGGCAGTTGCAGAGCCTGAAACTAGCATTGCATGCTGTCAAAGTCGCACTTTAAGGCTGTAAATTCTTGTCCCTTTCTTCCTACTGCCTAGACCATCTTGTTTCCTTTTCCTTCCCATCCATGATCTATGGATCTATTTCTATAAACCTCGACAGAAATGTGAGTTCTGGAGATTTCAGGACAGATGACTCAGCCAAGTGATTAGGTGGGGACAGGTTAGTCATATAGTTGCCACTGGGACAAGGACAGGCAGAAGCATCATCTAGATGTGAATGACAAGATCCCAATTCTTCAAACAAGGAATAGAAATGATACAGAAAGAGAATGTAATAAAAAACTTTCAGAAGGAGATCTGACTTGGGTTGGTGGACACACAGTACAGTGTACAGAGGGTATACTGGGGAATTGTGCACCTGAAACCTGAATACTTTTGTAAACCAGTGTCAGCCCCCAATGAATTCAATAAGAAGGAAAAAAATACTTCTAATTCAAACTAACTGAGGATAAAGAAAGTTATGAAAAAAGTGAAAAGCCTTAATGAACTGTATGAACTAAATAAAAACATAATTATTGGGTGACAATTTGATATGGAATTTTATAGGGTAGCTTGTTACCTTCAGATCATTGCAATTGACTTCCTGAACAAGGCTTTCAAGAGGAGGCTCTGTGGGGCTGGGTCGGGCTTACATACAGGTGGTACCAAGTCACCCGTGGGAGGAACTGAGAGGTGTGATCAAAGAGACCCTTTGTTCCCCAAACCTCTCTTGAATCTATGTAAAATCAAGTCCCTAGGAGGAGTTTCTTTCAGATGATCAGTGGGGATCCCTTTAGGGTTGGTGTGTAGGACTGGCAAACCAGCCACTTTGCAAGTAGGTTGGAAGGACTCGAGGAAAGGGCTAGGTTTGGGGACAACAGGCTGGGTGGGGCTCCATGGTGGGTGAGGGATGCTATGCAGGTGGGGAATCTAGAGCCTGTGCTGGGGTATCTTCCATTCGCCCTTCTAGATCCAGTCTCCACTGTCTCTGTGCCCTGGAGGGCTGACCCCTTGGCCCGCAGCCTGTGGGTTCTCTTGCCATATGGCTTCCTGTTGGGTTTGTCCAGTGGGATGCTCTGAATAGTCACAGGGTAGGAAAGAGAGAAGTGATGTTCATACCCTCCCAGTTCTCTCTTTGACAGGTTGAGCAGCAGCTCCCTTCCTCCAAACTAGAGCCCTAGCCCCTCTCCTCAGGGCCTTCTCCCGAGGCCACAGCTCTTCCTGAGTTCCAGCAGCAGCTCATGCTTTTACCCCTCAGAGCGAGGGGTGGTAATGAAACAGCTTCCTATCACTGCTAGTCCTCTGGTACCTCACTAGCCCTTGCAGGTTCCCTTAATCCTGCCTGCACTGTTGCAACAAGCCGTTTTCAATGAGCTTCTCAAAAATGCAATATGCCTCCTGCCAGGACCTGACTGATGCAAGGGTGGAGAGATCAAGCAGGAAGGTTCCAGATCAAACTTTGGCTTATGTCATAGCTCTGCATAAGATTAACTCTATTGTAAAGCCTGTTTTAATATTAGATAAGACTCCGTTGTAATCAGCGTATGGTTTGTACATAAAACAATGCTAAAGAAGCCATTCTTTTATCTTTTATTACTGATCTGCCAACCTCTATGTTCACAAATATTACAAAAAAAAAAAAAAAAGACCTTAAAACAGGTATGACCAGATGATCGTAAAGTCCCTTTTGGAAAGAAATCGTTGTTTACGATAGACGATAATACAGATCACGAGTTCTAAGTTAGAGGAGTCTAACAAACAGGTTCCACTGGAATGAAAACTAGCCTCAAAGAGCAAGACTTGAGAAAAGTAAGTGAAGAATTCTAACTATTCCAAGGTGAGTTACACAGTTGAGAGGAAAACTGAGTGATCAGATGCTGAATCCTAAAAGCAGGGCTTCCAGAACTCATTCATGTCCACTCCTTGCTCTTCTTACCACTTTCACATAAGAGCAAATAATGGATCCTTACTTTAATTTCTGTTAGGATCATGTAAAGTTGTGACCCTCATTTCAAGCCCAGCAAAGCTGGTTCAGATGGGACACCATCTTCAGGATTTGATTAGTTCCTCCAAATCAGAGGGGTTGGGCTTTCAAGGACATACCTGATCAAGTCCAGGAAGGCGTCTGCAGCTGTCACTTGTACAATTTTGCCTTCTCTGTGCATGTTTTCCTTTGTGCCCTTGCCAGGATGGATGATGATGACAATGATTATGCCGATCACCACGGCAATGATGGTCGTAGTCATGTAATAGACTACAGCTCGCATTCCCATCTTCCCTGATGCCTTACTATCTAGGGCCGCCATTCCTGGGGAAGGCAAACAGAAGGACATTTTCAGGAAGTCGGTCAGGGGAATTTCCCAGTGGAAGGTGATGGGAACCATATTTGCTTCTATACTTCCCTACCAGCAGCCCGCCCGGCCACAGGATTTTACACTCGTTAGGAGAACTGGCAGCAAATGTAGTCAGAGCATCACGCAAGGTGAGAGGGAAAAGCCACATAAAGACCCTGCATCAGTGGTGTTTGCAGACACACAGCACCTGTGTCCTGCCTTAAGAATGGATTTGTGGATTGAGTGCGGGCTGTGAACCAAAGGGTCGCAGGTTCGATTCCCAGTCAGGGCACATGCCTGGGTTGCAGGCCAGGCCCCTAGTGGGGGCCACGTGAGAGGCAACCACACATTGATGTTTCTCTCCCTCTCTTTCTCCCTCCTTTCCCCTCTCTAAAAATAAATAAATAAAATCTTAAAAAAAAAAAAAAAGAATGGATTTCACGTGTCTCCCTAATGATTTGAAAGGGCAATCAAGTTCTTTCCCAGGTTACTACTAGTTGGGGGAGCTATGAGTGTGAATAGTAGTGTGTTGTGCGTGTGTCTGTGGACAAAGAGAGAGGCACTGAAGAAACTTTCTGGCAGGATAATCTAAGCATTGTTCAAATCCAAGCACTGTGGTGACTCACACAGATGAACTGCCATTAAATTCTTTTAAAAGAGTTAGGATTTTATAAATGGACTGGAAAGTCCTTTTTTTCTTTTTTTGATTTTGTAAAATTTAAGCAATTATTCCCATTACCTACTGATTTATCTTCACTTTGTATTTCAGGCAGACATTGGGTTACCAGGCCAAAGTTCTCAAATAGCTTCTCTGTTGTTTCATTTAATCTCACTTAATCAAAGCTTTTTCTAAAGAATGATTTGGATGGGGTGCTTCTCCTTTTTGTACGTGCCTTCCAGCACCTTGTTCCCTAGGCCTGGAGTACCTCCTCCCGAGTCAAACATTCTACTCATTTTCAGGACATTTTCAAAGTCTACCTCAGGCAAGGTGTTATCTTAGAAGGCAGGACTTTTAAGATTTTCCTAACCGTTCCAGCAAACAGAACTTATCTCAATGCCTCTGGGATGGAAAAAAAATGTAAAGGGCACAAACAGCTCAAAAGATAAAGTTATGGGCTCTTTTGTTTCATTAGCTTTTTCTTAGTTCCTTCTTTCTCTTCCCTTTAAAATGGTAAAATCCAATCATAGGAGAATCTAATTATAGTTAATTTTACTACTTTCTTTACTACTCAGAGTTATGTGTCTAGAAATATATTAAAAGTTTGTATTTTATTTCAATGGTCAGTATCAGATTCTAATAATGGTTTAATGTTCAGGCTGTGACCTTGTTCCTGCCGAAATATTTAGAGTAAGGCAAAGTATTAAAAACCTAGTGTCTATGATTGCCAGACAACTGGCTGGATTTGCCCCCAAAATCTTTTTTTTTTTTTTTTTTTGTGATTCTTACTTTTATTTTATTTTATTTTTAATCAGTATTTTTTAATTGTTGATATTGTACAGTTTTCTGTCTTTTACCCCGCCCCAGCCCACCACCCCAGCCCTCCCCACCTTCCTCCTGCCCCCAAAATCTTAATACCATACTAATGAGCTTATGTGGCAATTGAAGCCATGATCTTCAATTTATAATTTCATTTGCATTTGAATCATATTGTCTTAATTTTCATATTAAGCACTTGCTTAGTACCTGATACGTTCTTATTTTTAACCACAACCTCCTAAAGTGCCTAAAAAGGCAGATTAAAAAACAACTAAGTAACTCTCTAAGGCAGGGGTGTCCAACATTTTGATGTTTCTGGGATACACTGGAAGAAGAAGAGTTGTCTTGGCCACACATTAAATACATTGCGACACCTAATTATAAAAAAAATCTCAAAATGGTTTGAGTAAATTTATGATTCCGTATTAGGCCACATTCACAGCCATCCTGGGCCACATGCAGCTGGTGGGCCACAGGTTGTTGGACATCTCTGCCCAAGGCCTCAGTTAACACCAAAGAAAATGGAGTGGAAGCTTGAACCCAGATCTTACGTGACTAAATTTAGCATACTTTCTGCACCCCCTTCCCTCCGAAAAAACAATTGCAGCTCCCACAACCCAGGAGGCCAACTCTGGCTTTAATGTATGAATTTAGCTTCTTTTAGCCTTGCCTTAGGCTTCCTGACACTGAGGGATAAGTAGTCTTTGTGGGGATGGTGCCACTTCAACACATCAGCATTAAAAATGAGCTAATCTATTTCCAGAGTGTCCCATCACCCATTTTCGTCCTCAGGCCTGAACCCCATCTCAAACATATCTTGGCTTCCCTGTGCCTGAAGTAATTTCCTTCAGAACAGGCCCTCTCTTCCCCATCGTTGCCCGAGCTTGTCACCACCGATGCCTGCCCCTCTTTGGCAGGGAGCGGTGTGGGCACAGTGGTCTGGGTAGCTCTGCTACGGGGTACAGGCAGCGGTACGTTCTTCCTCCGATTACTTTCCTTCCCTCTTGCTTTCTATTCTGTGGGCTGTTCCATTCTCACTCCAGCTCTTCTCTGCCGCTCCTGCCCACTACTCCCGACCTACAGCGATTCAGAGAGAGCACTAAGTGCTCAGCGCAGGGCACCGGAACCAACGTGGGAGAAAAGAGGAGGAGGCTCCAATCTCCGTCCCTCCCACCAAGGGCAGAGGGTGGGGGAAGTTATCCCAGAATCCACAGCTAAAGGGGGATCAACTCTAGGAAACCAAGTCCACAGGGGTTTAGTTTAATTTTTAAATGCAAACCAACATGAAAGTCTTTTCTCCCTACTTTCTAAGTACAAAACAGCTGAAGACAACTATGGAGGCATTTCTTTTTAGCAGTGACCCCAGAAGGAGACTCAATAGTCAAATGAGATGCCTCACCAACCTTGACATACTGGCTTTTTCCCTTTGAGAGAGAATAAAGCAGCAGCTGCTATTGTTTCAAGGAAGGGGTGTGTGTGGGGGGAGATGTCTTCATTAACCAATTCTCCACGTAGGTCCTTCCCCTAAAAGGGGCTGCTGCTCCCCCTCTGTTCCTGGTACCCCAGCGCCTTCCTCCTCCCTCCTTCCAACCCTAACCACTCCCCCTTTTTCTGAGACGGGCTTGTAAACCGAAGGGACCGCCAGAAACAAGGCCACACACTGTCTTCAGGGCAACAGCAGGGCAGGCGTGGCTAATCTGTCCACACGCCAGGCCCGAGGCAGAACGGCCGTGATAGGAGAAAACCGAGGAAGAGCTCTAGAAGACAAAACCCAACATGAGCAGTGCATCGCTACCCCTCTCCCTTCCACCAACGGACCACCTCCTTTCCCCAGCCCTGTGAGATTGGGGACGGAGCTCTACACCAGAGGTCAGAGTGTCTGGGGACAAAGAGAAGTACGCAGTCACACTGTAGAAAAGGGAACTGTTGCAGGAAGCATCCTACATGCCTGGAAAGGGGAAAGTTTGCTTTGCATCTCGTCACTTGAGAATACATGGAAGAAAAGAGCATGGGGCAAGGGGGACATAGGAGATTCCTGGGGCGTGTCGGTGTTTACGGAGTGTGTCACAACAGCTAGGGTTCACCTAAATGTGTACTGGAGAAATGCATTCCAAAGCAAGTCGTAAAGATAACGATCTTCATGGGTCTCTTTTGCTTCTTTTGATCTGGGCTTAGCTAAACCAGCCCTATTGAAGACATGCTAACATCTTTACCGTAAAAATAATCTGTCCGCTTGAAACCCAAAGAAAGTCTATCTTGTACAACTGCTACAAGCACTGTGACTGGTCTTCCAATTACAGTGACATGTTTGTATGTTTCAATGTTTTGCATATCTTTTTTTGAAAAAAGATTTTATTTATTTATTTTAGAGAGGGGAAGGGAGGGAGAAAGAGAGGGAGAAAAACATCAGTGTGCAGTTGCCCCTCATGTGGGCCTTGTTGGGGACCTGGCCTACAACCCAGGTATGTGCCTTGACTGGGAATCGAACTAGTGACCCTTTGGTTCACAGGCCAGTGCTCAATCCACTGAGCCACACCAACCAGGGCTGTTTTGCATATCTTGAGTTGAATTTTTAATGCTGGTTCACTAACTCACTCACCAAATTCTATCTCCAACCAATGGCACATACTCATCTAATTTCATAAGAACTGGATATTGTATACTGGTGATACCACTTTAAAGATGAAGATACAAGAGGCTGGAGAAGTCCAGTATTGCACGGCTGGTAAACGGCAATGGCAGGATTTGAACCCACTTTCTACTATACCTCTCTATATACCTCTACTATACCTCTTTTTTTAGGGACAAGCCAGAAGCTACCCACATTTCATTCGCTTGTTTTCCATGCTAGCTTTCTTAACTTTCTTGCATTTGAGTTCAATGCTGAGATGAGCCAGCTGGCTGGAGGAAAAATTCCAGGAGAGGTAACTATGGAAAAACTCTGACACATTCCCTACCTTGAGGGGAAGTGAGTAACCCTGGTCACCAGAAGGCTAGTTGGAGAACTGGTCAATCAGATCAAATTCCTCCCCCTCCCAGGAAAACAGCCCAGAGCTTGGAGTGTGGAGAGCCGTGAATACTTGCTGGCTACGGGCACACAAGTCTTATTTTCCTTTCCAAAAACCAGCCCAGCAATAACCAGTCATCAAGAAAGCAATCAGTCAATCATTTCTGCAAACTTCTTACATGTTCATCAATGAGTTGAGTATCTAAAGGAGATCAAGCAAGATGTTTTCCAGAATATAAAAGATTAAGACTTGCTTCGAATATCTGGGTATTTCAGGCAGCAGTCACTTTAAAAAGAGAGCAAGAGAGTTTCTTGATGCAAATGGGTAAATATTCACTTACCTCGTTATTTATAAAATCTTTTGGCAATCAGTTTAGCACAGCAAATATACGCCAAATTCATGTTTTTTTTTGAGGGGTGGGGTGGCAAACAAGTGTTTTATAAATACATATGTGGAACTCTGTAAGTCTATATTTTAAATCAAATTTCTTTTGGCATGATCTTTTGCATGGCTTCCTGGGTAAATGAAATATGTACGCGGCCAAGTATTAAAGACTAGTATATCAATAATGTCACATTCCCAAGGCTCTATTAGTTGCATGGATTTTATTCTCCCTCTGCTTAAACCTCTCCTACACATTAGTGTGTCTCACTATATGTCCTCCAGTACTTCCTGTCTCTGGTTTTGAAACATGAACTCTAATGAGGAAGTCATGTGTTGTGAATTGTCTTTCTACTCATCCTCGCGGTGTTCCATTGCTTGCCCAGGGCCATTGGATCAGCACCAGGAAAAACAACAGGATCGATGGCAACCACCAGTTCAAAACTATTGTTTGGTTTCCCTTTTTTGTTATTTTAGATGCACTCCTTCTCCACAGTGGGCCTCCCAAACACTCCTCTGATGAGAGGGCCTGTTCTCAGCCCTCCTGGAGCTTCGGGACAGGCAAGCTTACAGCAAGGAAATCAAGGGTGAGCTCTAACATCTACCATATTCATTTGAATATAAGGGGATGGTTTTTCTTCTTAAAAGAAAGTTACACTCTAAAGCCACAACATGCTTCATATTTATGGATCGAAAAATGACCTGCAGCACTGGAGCAGGCGCACACTGGGCCCTCAGGATGGAGAACAGGTGGGGGAGCCGAAAAGCTCAGAGGAAAGAGAGCGAGGGGCTGGGAGAAAGCCCGAGACAAGCAAGTCACGTAGAATCTCTGTCTATGGCTACATTGTGTTGTTCTTTTCACTAACACATCTTCTTCTGGACTCCTTAAAGACTAGACTGTAAAAAAAAAAAAAAAAGTAAAATGCTATGCCTCTGTGGGTTCTGGAGCAGAAGGCAAAGCCTTAAAAGTTAGGTTAGAAATTGTTGGTAAGAAGCGATCGTACCTTACCTCAGTTTTGAGTCACAATTAATGAGCAGGTTATAGTCTCTGAACTTAATCTAAAAGGTAATGTTTCAAACTACTCATGGCCAAGCTCATGCACTTTTAGAAGCACGTTTTTAAAAAAAATTATGGCACAGTGATTGTGAGTTCAGGCTCTGAGGATAGAATACTTGGACCCTGCTACTGTCTCTGGTCTTGTATAATAAGCTCTGCGAGCCTCAGTTTCCCCATCTGTAGAAGGAGAATAATGAAAGCTCCTCACAGGGCTTTCCTTGCAATAAAACATTTCCATACAGAAAGCACTTAGCATAGTGTTTGGCACATAGTGAGCATTCAGCAAATGTCAGCTTGTTACTATTAATTAAACAGATAAATAATAAACAAGCTATTTACTGAGAATTATTTGACTCTCTAAGCCTCCGTTTCCCCCAGACAAGAAGCTGCTCAGACCTACATTGTTCACCTAGGGAAAACTTACAGGAATTGGCTCAAAGTTGGCCCCGGATAAACGCTAGCTGTGACTGTTACATGCCTTTCTTTACTAGAATTTGAGTGCCAAGAGAACAGAACCAGCTGTTTGATTTATCAATGCAGCCTTATGCCTAGGAAAATGCCTGCACAGTGAGGTACCCCCAAAATATGTTTTGACAGTCATCCTTATCCCCATTATTGCTGTTGTGCTGGGTAGAGGCCACGCACTTAGAAGAATAAAAACATTTAGATTAGGTTATAAATGACAAGCTGTAATGTTGCTTTTTTACAAAGTACTTTGACATTCTGACTCATCAATTTTGATTGCTCCTCCCCCCATTAATCCAAAATAGTGAGGTTCATGCAGTCTTGAAGAATGAGAGGCAGACCTTGTGGAGACAGTGACACAGCATCACTGAAGTTCATTTGCAGAGCTGGGCGGCCATTCTCAGCAGGTGCCTCCAGGCTGGTCTGGAGGGCAGGGGACTAGCAGCCCTCTGCTCCCACCACCAGGGGCACCCCTCCCTCTCTCCCCGCCTTGTCTCCCTCCCACCCCTGTACTCTTTTCCCTCTTTTGCTAACCTGGTTCATTCTTGCTGATGAGCCCGTATGAGTAATTGCTACAGTCCCACCTGCCCACATGTTAACAGAAGGACGAGTGAATACATTAAAAAATAAGCACAGAGAAGGGAATGGAAGGGAGGGGTGTGGTCCACCAAGCACTTGTGATGCAAGTCGTAAATCAATTAAGTGGGCATGACTGGTATTTTCACGCATTGTAACGAGGGAAAACGTTTCAGAAAACGCTTGCTTCCTGGAATTTTGAGCAAAGGCGGCTTTTACTGTAATCAGTGATTCTCAGTGAAGAGAGTTAAACCATCTCCCCAGAAAGCAGAGAACGAGTTTGCGGAATTCACAGTCAATCAGATCCCTTATTTTCACCCTGGCCACCGTTTCCTCCCCCATGTGGCTGTTCCTAGAATCCCAGAACTTGACATTTCATTCGCCGGTAACACCGCTTTGTTTGACGAGGTTGAGGTGCAGGGGGATGACCAGGAAGCCTCCTCACAAACTCACTGCTTGCGATGACGGCACATTATTTGTTAGGCGAATTGATTTTTTCATCTGGCCCTGAAAACTTGTCAACAAAAGTCTTTCCTCAAGCCGTAATGTTCACTATTAAAAAGAAGGGTGGAAAAGTGAAGGCGAACCATTCTCTTTGGAAAGACGGTTAAATAAAAACATCAACGGAGCAGACAATAGTATTCGAGGCAGAAAAATCACATAAATCACCTTTTATCCTCCGTCTGGTAGGACTAGCAGACAAGCCAATCCTTTTTCTCTGGCTACAGTTGCCCTTTGAAAATGAACTTTCGTACAGGGAGGCAGAGTGGGGAGACTCAAGCTCAACGTCAAGTGCTGGTGCCTCCGCTGACAAAGAGCTCCCAAGGCCCTTCCCCTTCACTCTGCGGTGCAGACTGCTGCTCCTAGGTAACCAGCTGCCGAGGGCCGGGGTGGTCGAGCTCAGCTTTTCTCCATGCTAGTCCTACCCACCCATCGGACCTCATTACAGCCCAACGCAGCCCTGCAGGGGGGCCAGAATGGCGACCTGCCAGACAGCCCACCGCGGGGACTTCTTCTTCCACTCAGCAAGGTCTCAGGAAACTCTCTGAAGGGCCAGCTCCGAAATTCCCTTCTCCCTGGCCCACGGCAGCCAGCGCGAGGCCCGCTGAGTGCGGTTTAGACACCCATTCACCCCTCCCACTAGCCCGCCCTTCGCTCACGGTGTTGGAATGCGCCGCACAATATGCTTTTCTGAAGAGCAACCAGGGAGTCATTCATCTTCTTTATGTGTGCTCAGCGGAGCAGGAGGCAGAGGCGAGCGGGACCCAGGAGGAGCTGGGGAGTGTGATTAGTAACAGCTGACAGCCCCAGACCGAGACCCTTTCTTCGGTTACCGCATTGTAACAGCCGCGCACAAAGCCGTCACTGTCCTCTCGCCAAGGCTGAGGAACTCGGGACCATGGAAAATAGTCCCGACAAGTGTGGCTTGGGCAGTGGGGGCCAAGGGCCGATCCGACCAACTCCTGGTTACACCTGCGAAGCCCGGCTGGGAGAAGAAACCTCTATCGTGTGGAAAGACACCCCAACGTGCGGTGGGCCACCAACCAGCACGCACCCAGAGCAGTGACCTCACCGGGGACAGTAAGGTGACTTCATTCACAGTAAGAAGAGAGCACGGAGAACAGCAAAGAGCTTTGATTTAATGAGAGGAAATTCTTTGAGGGCCAGAGCTCCAACCTCCTCTGCCTTTTCCCCCCAAAGAATCATGATTTACAACCAATCACTCGATGAGTAGGTTGCGGTTTCCAAAAGGGCCCCTTTTACTTGCTTGGACAAGACCTTCACGTGCTGGTCCTGAGAGACCTTCTTAGGAAGATGGGGCCGAAGACGGCTTGTGTCCTGGCAGGCAGAATGCTGAATGGGACCCAGTTCTACTGCTGGGCCAGGCTTGTTCGAAGTCCATTGGAAGGCATCACTAGTTGACTGCAGAACACGGCAGACTGCAGAACTCGAGGGGTGCCCTTTCTTCCCACGGAAGGTCTGTCCCTCCCTCGCAGAGGAAAAGGATTTGAAAGGCTCATAGAAACTGAAAGCAACAAGTGGACATTACAAACCAGCGCAGCCTGGTTCGGATTCCCAGAAGAATAGCCGAAGTAGGAGTGAGACTCCAGGCCTTGAAATGAGGCTGGGAAGCAGCAGAGACCCCTGGGGCCAGAGAAGGCACGCACCCCGTGTGACCCGAAGTCCACCTCCACCCCAGTGCCTTGCCATCAAAGGTTCTAGAACCATGACCCGAGCTGCTAGCTCTGCAACGGACGGAGTGAGGTTAAGGCTGTTGCTTTAGACTGAAATGAAGTTATTTTTTAAAAGATATGTTTCTTATATAAAAAAAGAAGTGACCGAGAATAAAATGTGTTCACCTCAGCTATTTTCCAAATTAAGTCCAGAATGTAGAATCTTATATATTACATAAAAGAATACATTAAAAAAAAATTAGGTCCACATTTTGGCTAGTTAAGAAAGGGTGCGAAATTAAGTCTTTGGGGATAGAGTTGGGGTTGACAAGGGGAGGAAGAGAAGATTGTGGTGACAAGAGAGTTGAGAGAACGACAGATAGGAGGGGAGGAAAGAGAAAGAAAGGGTGACTGACAAGCAGAGAAGCGGGGAATGGAGCAGACGTTCAGCAGGTGCTTTTATCTCAGTCAGCATATTTCTCGGGCCGTGGCCAACACCCCCATCCCCCCTCAGTTCTGATTAGTTTTCTCAGTATTTAAAAGTTCATCAGCTGTTCTTATCTAATCTATAAAGGAATAGTCGCACCCACACAGTGGGAGATTACGCTCCCAGCTACCTGACCCAAACAATGCCGCAGTACTCCCCTCACAGAGTAGCAAAGACTGTGGAAAAGTCTGGAAATGGTTGGCCTCCCTCATCTCTGCCTCACTTGTAGTAGGAGAACTCACTCTCCTTGGAACAGGAAAAGCTGCATTTTTGGCCCCGACAATAGAATGGAATGAGCGCTGATATATTCCACCAGCAGCGGCTGAACGCTCAGGGCTCTTTTCCTTCTACGGAAAGGGGTTGTTTCCGCATATTCTGCTTTAGTATCTTAACATTTAGGTACATAGTTTCTTTGTGACTCAGTTTTGTCTCTTGATGTTTTTCTCGAGGGGTATTTAGGAATTCCCAAAATTACTCCAATGACAATTACGGGCAGCCCCTTACATCAAACTTCACTTATTCTGAATAGACCTCAGGGATCTAGGAGGGTGTCAAGGAAGGGGTGTAGAAACGGCGTTTGGTTGACCTGAGACTGATGTGGCATGGATTGGATTGGTGAAATTATTCTTTAACTTGGAATTTATGGATAGGGTGGGTAACGATGCAGCCGCCATGTCTGAGAAATACACTACTAGTAGCCGGGTACTTCTGAGTAATATCTGGTAACACTAAGTGATGAGAGAGAGAGAGAGAGAGACAGAGACAGAGAGAGGACATTGTTGCTATAAAGGATTGTGGGGGTTATAAATAAGGTAAAGGAGCGCAGGGTACAAGACATTGGTTTCAAATAAGTGACACAAAAGGCTATGACTGCTCAAAGACAAACAATAGAAGGAGGTGGCGGAGGAAACCCAAGTTCTGGGCACCTACAGCTGCCTTTCAGGACACTGATTTTTAGTGGGTTATTAAGAAACAAGATGCAGAAAGACCCTTTGGTCCTCCCCCATAGCCTGCCTAAGAGTTTCATATGGAAAAACCTGCTCCACAAAAGAAATCTTAACACATCCACCTTAGTCCAATTTGAACTTAGAAGGGCAGAGGGGAGGGTGTCAGGCAGGGGCCTGTTGGCTGGGTACCCCAGTCCCACTGTCTCCGAGTTGCCTAGCAAGAATGTTCCTTCTGTGTATGGTCCCCTCTTCCTCAACTACCTGGAAACCACCCATTCTCACTTCTGAAATTGAATACCTCGTCCTTCCCCCTTTCCTGCTCTGTCCAAAACATCTTAGGTACCCAGTGTTGCCTCACTGTCTTTGGAATTTTCATGCTTTGTGTGAACTCCCCATGAACATGTTTGATTTCCCCCTGTCCATCTATCCCTGTCAACTTGATTACTAGCTCAGCTAGAAGAACTTAGAAGGTGGAAGGAAAAATATTGTTTTCATTACCATTTCTTCTTTTTTTAGCCCTCACAATGGTAAAGTAGGGAAGTTCTATTAAGGATAACTTGCTTCCTTTACAAGTGTCTATATGAATTGCTTCTACAATTTAATTTTTTTCACTTATTCATGCATCATTCGACTTTTGTTAAGGACCTTCTCAATGCTCTGGCTAAAGACATGATCATTAGGGCCCTTGTGTTTTAATGTAATAAGTATGACTTGAAAATATATAAATGTGAAACAGTCCTGAACAAATAAAACAGCATGAAATTATACAGAGTATTTGAAATGAACTTGGGAAGAAAGTTGGAAAGTTGGTTTGTTTCCCAAATTTGAAATGGTGAGGAAATGGTTGTAATAACCTCTGTAGTTGGCTTGGTTTGGATCCTGGCTCCCTTATTTATTAGCTTGGACTGGTCAAGACAGGTTACCTCTCAGTTTCTCCGTCACGAGGGATAATAGCAGAGTTTACTTTATGGGGTTATTCTGAGGATTAAATGAGTTCAACACATGAAGCCTCAGAACAATATCTGGCACATATAAATTAGCCACGTCAGGATGGTGATGTTTCCGTTTTCAAAAATATTTTTAGCTTGGAAGAGCTCCTGGGAATGCCACTGTAAAATGGGAGAACTTGATATGTAAAAATGGACCCAGTGCGGCCAGGCACAGCCTAAATGCATTATCGCCTGTAATCCTCCCAAACAGCCTGCAAGGTCAGGACTAGCAAGGGTCGATCCCCACGTAGGAATTAGGAAACAGGGAGGTCACAGCCTGCGCTCAGGATCACACAGCTAGCCGCTGGGATTGCGGGCACTGAAACTCGAGCCTTTCTGCCTCCGGAACCCGCTGCACAATCCCTGCTCCTGCAGCCACGGAGACTCTTTGTCAACTAAGGCTTCTCTGCCCTGGACTGTATCAATGGTTGATTTGCGTTTGATGCGCCTCCCGGAGAATTCTCCCAGAGATCTGTATTCATATTCGAAGGATGCCATACCTTACAGTAAAGAAGGATGGTGCATGTGTTGGTAAGTCAAGCGACAGTGATGAGTGGCTATGGTCAAAGCACGGGACACCTGCCCTGGAGTGAGTCTGACATCTCATTGAACTGGGGGGTCATAACGTGCCAGCTTCAGAAGCTGATACACTAATTGACAACCTAACAAAGAAGGGAAAACTCCGCAATGGGTAATTGCACATTGGAAGGCCTTAGGCGCTTCCTAGAACGCCCAGGTCCCTTGGCGCTGCCCACACGCGTGCCCTGCAGAGTGTCAGTTTCCGGCTTCCCCTCGGCCCATCTGTGAAGACACCATCGCCCAGGCTAGCTCTCCACTGTTGGGCAGCTTTGATTTTTTTTTTTTAAATGATGCTTAGAAAAAACTGAAATCTTACTCTTTATAACACTTTTCCCCTGCAATAAATTCTTGGTTCTGGAGGAATGCAGAGTAAGTCTGGTCCACGTTTCCCAGAGGGACCTTGGTCTTCTTGTTTCCAGACTAAACACACATCGTTTCTCCAAAGGATCCTCATGTATCATTATTTCCAGATGCTCACCAACCTATAATCCCTCCCCTTGCCTACCAGTCAGTAGCTCATGCTCTGGTCCACACCCTCTTTCCTCAGCTTCATTTCCTGCTACAGTCGGCCCTATTCCCCCAGGCAGCCTGGACCACTCAATGTTCCCTAGGAGTGTTGAGTTTTCCTGCCTCTGCATCTTTGCTGTTAGGGCTTCCTTTGCCCTCGTCCTCATTTCCTGTGGAAATCCTACCACTAGCCCAGCTCCCGAATTCCCATAGCACTTTCTCTGTGCTTCTTGGCTTCCATAGCCTGCTGCATTTTACCGTCATGTATGTACCTGTCGGGCTTTGTATTTAAATTCCCAACTCCTTGAGGCTAGAGACTGGCAGTCTCTTCCCATCTTTCTTTTCCACACCAGTTAGTACATGGCCTGCCCAAAACAGGAGTCCAGTAAATAAATGTGTCTTGGATTGGATTCAACACCTTCTTAGCAGCCACTCTGCTTTGTCAAAGTTGTTCCTGAATGTTCTTGAAACTAAACAAATTACCCCTAATGCAGTGTGACCGGTGTAAAGTATGGTGAAGTATTAATTCTACTGAGGACGCACATGACTGTATTCATTCTTTTTAGTCACCACATCCCACTATTAGTTCATATTGAGCTTTTAGTCACATGAACTGCTGCCAAGCTCAGTTGCTCCCCATTTTACAATCATGCAATTGCCTTGAGTCTAAAAGCAAAAATGTACATGTATTCCCTGCTCAATTTCATCTTGTTGGTTTCCATCCAGCATTGCAGCCCACTGAAGTCATTCCGAATCATGATCATAGACATATGTGGTAGAAACTACAATGGCAGAGCTTATGCCATCCGAAAACAATGCATGTGTCTTCCAGGTCTTTAAGTTGTTGATAAAAATATGAGCAGTGTTTTAAAAAATACACCAGGTACTTCACCAGGTGTCTTTCCAGGTTGACATAGAACCTTACACACTCAGTAGATCCAAATATTCAGCCATTTGGAAACCTACTTAACTCTTTTATTAGGTTCTTTTTTATTGTCAAGGTATTACTGAAGGCTCAGAAATGTTCAGAATAATCAAAACAAAATGTAGCAGGAATTGTATGGCAGAATGTTATTATAGGAAGTATTTTTACACTGTACAGAGATTCCTTACTGCATGGTCTTGGAGCTCGCCTGCATCTACTCAGCCCTCATCCTTCAGGGTGATGATGTGAGGGTCGGGGAGCAGAAGGTCAATGTCCTCATTAAAGCAGTCGGTGTGAATGTTGAGGCTTTCTGGTCAGGCTTGTTTGGGAAGGCTCTGGCCAGTGTCAACACCAGGAGCCCCAACTGCGATGGAGGGGCTGGCGGACCGGCTGCAGCAGCTGGTGCCACACCAGCAGGAAGTTCTGTCCCCTCCACCACTGCTGCCTCCGCTGAGGCGGAGAAAGTAAGAAAGTGGAAGCAAAGAAAGAAGAATCTGAGGAGTCCGATGAGCACACAGGCCTCAGTCTTTTTGACCAAAACTCTCCTGTAACACATGCGATAAAAAGCTGAACTCTGAAAAAAGAAAAGTAGTGCTTTCCATTTATCTTTACTCCTTTCACTCAACAGCAAGTCAGCTGTGACTTTCCAGATTACAGTTCTTCAATGATAAATGTACACGATGGTCTCTATCTATTTCGCAATGCCAGGGGCCATCACAGCAGTGACTCAATAGATACATGATCGGTGAAGGGTGATGGCAGACTGCAAGTTCAGAGGATGAGAACATGAAGCAACCATACCCAGCCCACTAACCAACCCATGGGTTACTTCAGTAACATCCACTGTAACAAGGGCTCGTTATTGCAACTAGTGCTGGGATGCAAATATACCAGCCGTAGTTCCTACTCTCAGGAAGTTCTTTTGTTGAGTAGATTAAGTCATACTCTCACCGGACAACCAAATGTTCGACTACACATGACATAAGTTAAGTGCACAGGTATGAGAAAATTGTGGAACATATTTAACTCATGTGGAGAATAGACTTTTGATCATAAGCATAAATTAAGGCAATGGGTCCAGTACAAATCTAGAGGCCACACTGCATGAGGGGCTGCCCGCCATTACAGAGAGGGGGGCTTTGGTGACAAATGGATCTGAGTGCGAATTCAGACTCAGCCACTTGCTAGCAGGGAGACCTTGGGAAGTCTCCTCGTCTGTAAAACAGAGGTAGTAACGACGTTGCAGAAGGGATACGAGCATGCGTGCTCAATGCCAGGCATGCCTTTTCTACTCGATAACTGCTAGCAATGATCGTGCCTGTAAAAAAGTCACTAATCAATCAAAGAATAAATCTGCAATCAAGAGGATCATGTGTACTACTTTTGGGTGGAAGAGAGTAAATCCAGTCTGAATGGCAATGCCAATGATCTCACACACTTACAGTTCATTACTGAGGAGTGACTGTGAGCCGGGCTCTGTCCCAGGCTCAGGGAACCACGTAGCCATGGAACCTTGAGTGCAGAGAACTCGATCCCACAGGGAATCCGCAAACACCCTTGGAAACCAAGTCTGTTGTCAAAAAGCCAAAATTAAATGCCTGAAACTGGGGCTGTCACGGCTGAGGACATCCAGGTTTTGGAGAGTGAGGCCAAGAGATCAAGAGGTTCAGTGAGGTACAGAATGACACCAGCAGCTAGTGGTGAGGCTCAGACGGAACGGGAGCTTCACCACGGCCTTTTGCAAAGCAGTTTCAAGCTTTGCTTTGGCACACCAATTTGAAACTGGTTTACCACAAATGAAGTTTTCCCAGACTCTGGAGGTCACGGGCTTTCTTGGCAAGTGGGTTTTTTATTCTAACGTAGAAAAATAGAGTGACTTCAATTGTTTACTCAGGGTCATCCCCAAGCAGCTCTCTCGTCGAGAAATACCGACAAGCTGCTGCGAGCGTGACTTAGGAAGTAGCAAGTCAGCCGAAAGGAGGTGAAGTAACAAGCAACACGGTCTGAGAAGCAGGCTGCTCAGACCAGCTGGTGACAAAGCCCAGGTGTGGTCAAGGAGAATGCCTTCATGTGGCCTGGGCCAAGACTGAGGAAAGGATCCTCTCTAGGCAGACCCCAGGTGCACAAGCAAGGACAGGCCTGACCCCTGACACTCTCCAGCAAGGAAGCCAAAAGGGCCTTTGAACTTGACGTTTACAGCACTGAAGCGGAATATAAGAGTGGCCATCATCACTAACATCAGTGCAGCGCCTCTGGTTCTCATAACCATGCTTACAGTCACGATCGCCACTGAGCTCCCTTTGGGGTCCCCATTTGGCAGGGATGACAAATGTTCTATTACTATCACCACTATTATTTCCACTCCATAAATGAACCCTGAATGCTGAAGCGGCTTCCCCCACAGCCAGTCAGCGCTGCGACTGGCATAGAAATGAGCCCGGCAGGATGGAGAACAGATGACAGCTAGTGGGGGTGGAGGGTGGAGGGACTGAGCAAAAAGGAAAGAGGACTCACGGACATGGACAACAGTGTGGTGCTTGCTGGGGGGAGGGGGGCGTAAGGGGACTAAATGGTAATGGGAAAAATATAATAAAGATTATATATTTTTTAAAAAAGAAAGAAAGGAGTCTCGTAGCTCCAAAGTCTGTGTTCCTGACACCCAAACAGGGATTACCACAAGCAAAAGCAGCCAGAGCGAGCCTCCTCTTCTTCGATCATTAGCTCTGCACGCCCCGCTGGCCCCTCTTCTCCCTTTCAGATGTAAACACCTCATTTCTCCGCAGGGGGCGGGGCGGGGAGCTCCAGGGTCTGCAGTCGGTGTGGTTGAACAGCTCTGGGACTCCCTTCCTCAGCACCCAGCCCCGCCGACTGGAGGAGGCCAACCTGGACTGCACGAGTAACTGTAGCGGCAGGCAGTGCGTGCCCCGGAGCACAGCGGAGCACAGCGCAGCGGGCACCAGGAAGGGGGTGAGGTGTGGAGACGGAGGGCGCACGCTGCAGCTGCCGCAAGGTTCGACAGGGAACGCAAAGGCGGGGGGGGGGGGGGGGGGGCGGGGGAGCGGAGGCAGGGGAGCCCTTAGAAGCGAATCCACAGTCCGTGTGAATGCCGCAGGAATGCCGGTGGATTAACTCTCCAACCCGCAGAAATGTCAACTATTTCAAGTAGGGAGATAAGCTGTGGAAGGAAGTGAGATGAATGGCATCACCATTCACAGGGAACTGGTCTGCCGGATATACAAACCCACCCCTTCACCTGCCACGGAGTGTTTTGAGGCCTGGGAACATTTCCACTAGTCTGTTCAACTCACGGTGGATTCTACGGTGCCCAGTTTTCTCTACGTTCCCTAACAGCCCTGGAGGGGTGTAAGAACTCCCTCAGAAGTGGATTCTGTCTTCTGACATTAAAGCTGATTAATAAGCACACATGACCATTTTTGTTTTTTCATCAATAATCATCCTGGGCTCACGGGAGGCAGATTATTGAGCACTTACTGTGCCAGGCCCAGGGCTGTAGACGGCACTACAGCCCAGGGCTTGCTCTCTGTGCTCAGCCCCTGGGGAGTGCAGCATTCCACAGGCACAGCGGGGTTGAGTGAGCCACATTGGGGGCCTGGGATAGGGGGCCGCGTATCCGGCACAAGAAGAGAGGAGCCCTGGAGAGGGAGCTTGGGGAACCGTAATAACCGATAAGCTCGAGTTCCGGCCACGCTTGACTTGGCTGTCAGGGGCAACTGGAAAAGCTCACTTAGAAAGAAGGAGTCCCATTTAGTGCCAAATTGGATCTGCCTGTGCATGTTTACCAGCTGGACTTTGCGAGCCAAGGATTTAGTAGCGGTGGCGTCAGAACCAATAAATAGGTTAGGAGAACTCCTGAGGGGGAAGTGGGGAGTCACACGTTAGCTATTTATGCGAACACTGGAACGCATCGAAGGCATAGAAGCTGTTGAATTTTCATTATGAGACACAAAGGAACCCCAAATTTGAACACTAGTACCCTTCGCAACACTGCCAAACACCTAGCATCTGTTCAAATTTATTAGGAACCATTTCCTCAGGGAGCGAATGAGAAAGAATTGCAAGCAGCTGCCTGGAAGTGTGCTAGTAGGGGATGCCACTTCCTTCCACTCTGCAAATTGACAGGACGTGTGAACTTCTTCATTAACACCAGTTACTAATCACTGATCACGGACATGCCACAAAACCCACAAAGCAGACAAGTGAGGAATTGAAGCACAAAGTGCATGTGACATCAATGCTTCTAAGAGGTCATATTACAACTTGAGAAGGAGAAAGGCATTAGAAAGCAAGCTAGCAAAGCAATCTGACCTCTCACCTTTGGTTTATGAAGCTGTATCTATGCTCTCCAGTGGAAGAACGTCCATACACTGACCCTAATTAGTCCAAAGCCTGCGATTCACATGTTAGTTTCTCTAATTCAACTTTTAGGGGTTTTAACTGTATTTTGTTTTCCGGTGCCTAGGAATCAGTCTTGGTGACATTTTCTCCCGCTGTGCATTTGGACTCTAGAGTCACTGTGGGGGGAGGATAATGAAGCCATGTGACCCAGCAGTGTTAGCAACACAGAGCTATATTGGGTTACTTTCTTTTTACTAAACGTTTTAGGCCCAGATCTCGCTCCCGGGTAACTCTGGGAATTCTCCCGAGGCGTGCAGAAAACGTGAATCCAGCTCTTTGTGTCTGTAACTGTACACCTGTTATTGATGCAGAGGAAAAAAAAAAGAAAACACCAAACACACATTGTTCTATTTTTAAGCTGCTGCACTCAGTTCCAGGGGAGGGAAAGATGCCCTTTCTCTCCTTGAAAGTTACCGAGAGCCAGCTATGCTGCTGCAGTATAAACTCACTCTCCGAACTCTGCATGGATGATCTTAGGCACTGAGGGGGAAAATATGGAGTGAGTGTGAGTGCGTGTGCGTGCACGTGCATACCAGTTGGAGCTAGGGGTGCCAAAATAAATCTTTCCTCGTACCCAGAAATGCCTATCAGGGAGGCAAACTGGCCGGCAGTCCGAGAACGCCCCTGGAATGCTCGCTGTGTTAAACGGCACACACGTCCCAGGGCAAAATTGCATGCCGTGGATTTAGTAGGCACTCCACCAAATATTAACGGAAAGATTGAATCGGTAATCTTTCCAGAAAAAGCATGGCAAAGCTCTTTGCCTGTTTAAAAAGAAGAAAAAATAAGCCAACCGCATAAATTGGCAGTAGGGTGCGGTATTTCTCCAAGTCAGGAGGAGTCCAGACGGCAGCTCCTCTGGTCTGGTGGTGCGCAAGGAAGCAGCATGACAATTTCAGAAGCCGCACCGTTGTTAGCCTCTCTGAAAAATGTTAGGTTGTGTATCATACGTTTGTACATAGTGGAAGTGGAGACTTTCATGATGCTTTCTAAAATAACTGAGGACTCTCTGGGACCTCAGAAAATGATCGTTCCAGCCCCCAGGGATGAAGCGCCAAGCACAATGGTCCCTTGCTTTCATGAAACTTGTAGTTGGCTGGAGGAGATGGAGAAGGACAGTGGGGACACCTTCTGGGTCAAAAGGTTGCCTGGCAGAAGTGACATCCAGAGCAAGACCTGAGGGTAAAGAGGGATTTCAGGGGAAGAGGCTGGAGAAGAGTCCAGGCAGATGTGGGAGGGTGCGGTGAGAAGTGAAATGGAAGAGAGAAGCAGGAGCCAAACGAGACGCGACCTCTCGTGCACAAGCGACAGGGGATAAGCTCCGAGCAGAGTTTGAGGAAGTCCACACTGCGTTTGCGTGAAACAGCAGGATGGAAAGGGCAAGCCCCCATGGGGAGAGGGGGTAGGCCTGGGGATGGTGAGCGAGTTGCTGCTGCAGCACTGAATTGAGATGGCGCAGTGTGGACCACAGTCAGAAGTCAGGGCTGAGAAGGTCAAGTCAACCAGTCTGGGGGATGCGGAGGAGTCAGAGCAGGGGGCTAAGTTCCTGGCTTAGCCCCTAGTTTCTACATTTCCTTTAATTTATAAAACAGCTTTTCAATAGTTTTCCTACTCTTTCTGAATCTAAATAGCTGAATTTACTTTTCTTCCACATGTACTCATCATCTTCATAATAATGGACCAGCTCTGTACAATCTTTGTACCTTGAAAGAGACCAGTAGGTCCTTCCTAGGAAGGAGAAGGGTTGAGGACTATGAAGTGTGAAGTGTGTCCCTAAGCACGCTTTGCACACAACTCCAGGTAAGCATACACCTGGTGACTCGCCATGCAGCTTCCTCCCCTTTTGAAACAAAAGAATTTTTGTGAGTCTAAAGAAGTTGGTCTCACTGGGACAGAGAAAGATGGCGAGCTATACTAGGGAGCTGTAATTGGCAAAATCCACGTTGTGGGGAACAAACAGCAAAAGAACAGGGTGGGGAAGACACAGAGAAAGAGAGAGAAGAGGCGGAGGAAGAGCTTGTGGACGAAGAGACTGAAAGGAGGAGGGAAGCCATACACATGTGGCTTCATTCAAACGCACAAACTAATGAGAGAGAGAGAGAGAGAGAGAGAGAGAGAGAGGGAGAGAGAGAGAGGGAGGGGGGGGAGGGGGGGAGAGAGAGAGAGAGAGAGAGAGAGAGAGGGAGAAACGGGGATCTTTGAACACTGCCTGGACAATGTTATGAAGGGATTATTGTTAATTTTTAAACACGTGATAATAGAGATTATGATCATATTTAGGGAAAAGAATCCTTATCGTTTTAGACGTACATGACTGCAACACAGACCAGTCTTCCCCCCGGACTACAGGAAATCCCTATCCTGTAGGTAGGACAGAAGGCTTTCACTCTCATCCTGGAGCTGGAGAGTCAAGTCCACCCAACATTTAATCTAGTTTCCCCACCACCTCTGCACTAAGCATTGAATACCCTTGATAAAAACTGTGAGGTAGACTGATAGTCCCAAACTTGACTTTCACATCTGTCCAGAAATTCATTCCTGAAAGTGACCCGTAAGTAAATCAATGTTCCTAAGAGTTTGAATCAAATTTTAAATGCACTGATGTGATCCATGTGGAGCATTTTAGAATTCTTTATTTTTGGAAAACTCACACAATTATTCTCAGTTGGAAAGCTACCTTGCCCTCAAGGGTTGGGAGTGAGGCGCATTAGTCTCAGGGTATCAGAAAAATCTCTAGAGTCCTTTTAAATTGCACACATTCTGTCCCCCCCACACCAGTAAACACAAAAGTGAGAGATTATGCTAGTTACCGTGACTTACTAAGAAGAGGGATTTTTACCCCTCAGGTACGGTGGGACTAGAAAGATTTTGAGAACCTTTGATTTAGACTTCTCTTTAGGGTACTTTCTCAACGTGAACTGTATATATTGTACCTTGTCTTTCGACACAGTGAAGAACTGTTTTAGAAGAAATTTGTTGGGACAAAAGTTCCTGAGAGAGATAGAAAAATCTTTGTTTTTAACAGACCAACAAGCTGGAGAAAGGCTAGAGCCCCATCACTTTCCAATCTCGATTTTACCAACCAAAGGAAGATAAGATTGTATTTTCCTTTGGGAAGACTAAAAACAGGAATTTAATCTATTATCCATCTTTGTGCTAGACGTGATTAACTTTTCAGAGAATCTTTTACCCAAGAGCTAATCAGACAAGTTCATTCAGCTAGGACAGACTTGTGACTTTCATAATTAAACACACATAAAGAACATAACTAAACTATTCAAGTAGGGCTGTTCATTATATGTAGAAAAAAATGTATATTTGTGCTCTTTCTTTTGAATGTATATATATATATTTTTTTTTGGTTTTCGTATTGTTTTCTTCCATTGAAATCTTAATAACCCTTGAACCACACAGCTGATGAATGCAGTTAGAGTCATGAGACATCAAACCCTGCACGTTCCTCACCGAGTCTTCTCACAACGTATGTGGTTGAAGGAAGAAACGGAGAGAGAATCTGCTCTCTCTCATGGCCAGACACCCGCTGGGCCTGTTCAAGCCTCAGCGAATCGTTTTCAGGCCTCTGCTAAGGAGGCTGCCCTCTCAAATGTGGATTTTGACTATCTGTGCATGGGGGAAGCTGGAGTCAGTAGCTGAGTGTCCTGAGAAGGCCAGAGGGTTTATCCTACAAGCACACTGTGTAAACAAGGCCCACCAAAGCTTTAAACACCTCCCAAGGGCAACCAAAGCTTGCAAAAGCCAAACTCCCACACTGTACAGAGAAGAATGCATTTGGGGCTTGTCCAAAGGTCGGACTAATTACGGGAGCAAAAATGGTATATTTCTCAGGCTCGAATTAATTTGTGTTCTAAATAATACTAGTCATCAGTAAGAGAGGTTCATTGACACAAATCTCAACTTTCCTTGAAAAGTTCCTAAGTTAAAGTTTTTAAACTTAAGTTTGTTGACCAGAGTAGCATAGTGCTGCTTGTAGATAAAATAATTGAACATGCAAATCTTTTTTACTTCCTTTCAGCATTGAGACAGTACAATTATTTTTAAAAACAATAACAGAAGTGCTCCGAAGGATAAAATACTCTTTCTTGCATGTTTATGTGCTTTGCCTCCACCCCCAAAGGATAAATATAAACCAGTGGTAAATTCAATGCTAATGAATGCCTTAATTAAAAGAAAATTCTACGTGATTACATGGAAATGTAGAATAGCTTATATTAGCCTCCACTTTATAATGCTACAGGAAATAATGGATGATCCAACAACAGGACCCTAAAATACTCACTGCAAACTCATACCAATCAGAGCCTCCTTCCGCTTCCTCCACGTAACGGTTGGGATAAATTAAAAACAAGAAACAAAAAAGGCCTTGAAGTTAATGTGGTAAGTTGCAATAAAAAAACTGCTCTCTTTAAAGTATTGCGATTATAACTGCTGCCTTTTCTCAAAAACTGATTTTTGAGAAACAACTGATCAGTTGTAAAAATAAAGTAAAAAGAAGGACTGGAGTCTGGATATTTGTTAAGAAAATAGTCTTCCAGTCAAATCTGACCAAAATCTGCCTTTTTCTGGTGCTGACAGAAACCTCTTTCCATGAAAGAATCACTGATTCTACCTTAGTGTTTATACATACTGTACTCTTTGGTGTGAGCAGAGCGGTGAGTAGGCTGGCAGGAAATACAATGCCAAAGTAAAATGGATTACATTTGCTTTAATACACTTGATCTCTCTTTCTCTCTTTTCTCAGTAAAGTTTGGAATCATTTCGAATGCCAGAGGAAACATCCTACTTAAGAAAAGATACATTTGAATTTGAGTGTATCTTGATTGAATGTCAAAAATGAAAATATTTATTTGGAAAGATCAGGTATGCTTTGCTCCTGAGAAATTCATGGCAGCTAATTTTGCCTTTTGTACATTGAAAATGATTAAATGATTTCATTCAGTCCTCTTAATAAGTTGCATTATGACTGACATGTGGCTGAAAACAGAAATCGGTTAACAGTATTTGTTGAATGTTCACAGGGCTTCTTGAGCATTTCAAGAGGAAAACGATCACATTAGACTCTTACTTGAAACAAAAACCAAAACCAAAACCAAAATCTTACGCATTTCCAGTAGGGTAATTAAAGAAAAACCAATGAAAACCTAAAACTTAATTGTACAGAATCACGAAGCATTCTCTGCATCTCTTGTGTGTGAGCGTGAGGTGGGCAGAGTCTAATTCCATTACGACTCTCACAAGTATGTGTTTTATAAAGCGGTGTCATATGGGACCTCATTTCATTAGAATACATACATGTGGCTAGTGACACCAGGGCTGTGGGCAGAGACGATTTCCACGAGAAACCTCCCGTGGGGCCAATTCTACCTCTGACTTGAACTTGACATCCCCATAGCAGGACGGGGAACAGTGTACTTGTAAAATCCTTCCTGTTTATACGCCACAGAGGCAGGAACGACTTGTACCCACAAAGTTTCAAGGAATCTTTTTTCTCCTCAAAAATACCCCATTGAGCATTATTTGTGAGTACTCTTGAACTAGAAATGTTGAAATAAGACGTTTTCAAAGATTTAGAAACCACTTGTTAGAATTTTCTCCTTAAAGAGACCACAAATATGATGCCGAAAATCGCTTTCCTTCTAATACCCAAACCCCACTGCCCAGGAGGGAGGTTAAATTGTTACCATTCACACTTGCGAACAGCTGCATTCCACAGTGTGGGGCCGTGCCAGCGTGTCACCGACCGAGGAGCCTGACTACAGAGCTTGATCAGAGACGCACTGTCTGCCTTCATGCGGCTTGCACTTGGAGCGGACTCTCTGGCCCTGAGCAACCAAAAGCAAGTCACAGGACTGAAGAATAAGGCCAACACACATACCGGAGTGTGGTTTTGTCCAATCATGGAGGAAGGGGCAGACATTACTGAGCAATCTGCAACTGTTAGTTTTCCAAAAAGCTTCGGATAGCTTTTTTTTTTTCATTTGAGGATTTTAATGTTATGACCCTTGCGTGGATTTCAACACAGAAAGGATAATCCGAAACAGCAAAGTAAACAGAGGAAACCAATTGTTAGTGAAAAAAAGCCAGCCCTTGTTATTGAGGATAGTCTGTGCGGTACTTTGTCGGTGTTCTTTAAAATCCTAGAGTTTCCTTTGTCAGACAATAATCCATCCTGCCTCTGACACCAGCACCAATGTTGCCCTCCTTGGCATCAACCTCAGAAGACCCAGCTGTCTTTGGTTCCCCCTACCAATACAGTCTTGTTTCTTTAAAGACTATTCAGTGGCTTACATTTAGCTTACACCAGAGTCTTCGGGGGTTTTCTTTAACTTACACAAAGAAATGACTTGTAATTAGTCTGTGCGTTACTTAGATACCTGTAAGATAATATCAACAATCAATGCAAGAAGTTGCTTGGACTATAACCATATTTAGGCATAAAAGTTAGCAATAATCAGTACCATGATAAAATAGCCCATGAAGTAAAACTCACTGTGTGGATTTCCAAACACGAGATAGAAGCAGAATGAAAAAAAAAAAAACCCAAATTGCTGAGAACGGGCGGTTTGCAAGATTCACTTTGGCTCTTACTAACGGTCAAAAGGCAGTAGAAGTCTTTCTTTGATGATGCAGTGTTCAAGAATGGAATCTGAGGTCCAGCTAGTGCTTTAAGAAGGGGGGTGTCCTAAAAGAACGCAACTTGAGGGGCGGTTCTTACAGTCACTCAAGTGCAGACACCTAAGGATAGCAGCAAACTCTTTCTGAATTGGAAATAACTTACCTGGAATCAGAGCCCACAGTAAAAGGACGTAACACATCTATCTAGTTCAATAGCACTATAAAGCCCTGCTTTCAGTCACGGGACCCTTCTCTACATTGAGATGCACCCGACCACTGCAGAGCCCCTAAAATCCACCTCCTAGCAGTGGGATTTGTATCAGCACCCCAGTTTTAGCATCTTCAACCTGGGATGAACTTGAGCTTTCTCCTGTCACTTCCCCCACCCCCACCCCAACCACCTCCTCAGGGCAAACCACAGGGGCCGCTGAGGAAGGTCTCCACTTAGAGAGATTATCTGATCACCGTCCTCAGGAACTAACACTAGGATCACACCGCACGTTTCCAACAGGGACAATTAGGGAGAAAATCGGGAGAACGCTACAGGACCCGAGCAGCGTATGACGATGCCCTTCCACAGCTTTGTGTAAAAACTCTAACTGTGGGAGGTCACATCGATGAGCAAACAACTGTTTGGAATGCCCCTTTCGAAAGACTTGACATGAAAATATTACACCTAACTCATTGAAAGAAATTTTTAATTGTGGTTAAAAAACATAAAATTTACCATCCTAATCATCTTTAAATGGACAGTTCAGAAACATTAAGTGTATTCACATTGTTGTGTTGCCTGCCTTATTTTTAACTGTACTTTTATTTAACTAAAGAAGTGAACACATTGTATTTTAATGTACCAAAAACTTATAATTGATGCGTTTATATCTATATTTTAAAGGATTACAACAATTATTTTAGTACAGCCAAAGACTTACTATTTGAATTTTACCATTTTGAAATGTAACATGAACAATTATAATACCCCGTACAACAGTAAGTACAAATACCCAGTACCCAATTCCCAGTACAAATATAAGTACATATCTTACAACTTTAAAAGTTTAGCTAAAACACAAGTCCTTACAGGTAAAAGTAAGAGTCCTCCTACAACAAAGACAAACAAAATGCCACTGTATTAGAAAATGCCATCCAACAATTTCCTTTTTGGCAGGGAGGGAGAAGTTTTATTTTAAAAGAATATAATATTATAGAACTAGTCATTTTTATCAGTGTTTTATCATTTGCTTTATACTTTGAAACAAGAACTTAAGAGTGCTTATTTACAATAGGACATAATCACAGTAAACGATCTTCCTCAAGAGTGACCCTAACTCTGATTTACAACAAGCTTATAGTCATCACTGTTATAGTCTAGTATTTAGAACATTTAAGAAGTTTAATTTTAATATATAATGCTCAATAACAAAGACAACCCGATTAAAAAACGAGCACAAGATCTGAATAGAGTCCAACCTGCAGCCCAGGGGCTGAGAATGCAGCCTGATGTAACATCGTAAATTTACTTAAAACCTTATTTTTGCTCATCAGTTTTCGTTACTGTGTGTGTGTATTTAATGTGTGGCCCAACATAACGCTGCTTCTCCCAGTGTGGCCTAGAGATGCCAAAAGGTCGTACGCCCCTGGAACAGACATTTCTCCAAAGAAGACATACAGATGCTCAATGAGCACTTGAAAAGAGGCTCAGCATCATTGACCATCAGGGAGATGCAAAACAAAACCCCAGTAAGGTACCACTAGGATGGCTATAACCAAAAAGACAGATTAAAAACAAGTGTTGGCAAGAGTGTGGAGAAATTAGGACCCTCTGACACTGCCGGTGGGAAGGGAAATACTGCGCCCACTTTGGAAAATAGCCTGGCAGTTCTTCAAAGGTTAAGCAATAGGATGCAGTGATTTCCCTCCAAAGTACATACCCAAGAGAAATAAAAACATATGTCCAGCAGGTTCCTAGAAACATTCCTCATGACAGCCAAAAAAAAGTGAACAACCCAAATGTCCACCAACTGATAGATGGATAAATAAAATGTGGTATGCACACACAAAGGAACACAATTGGCCATAAAAATAAATGAAATACTAATACATGTAAAAGTATGGATGATCCTTGAAGTTATTATGCTAAGTGAAAGAAGCCATCACAAAGAACCATATACTGTACGATTCTATTTCTAGGAAGTATCCTAAATAGATAGATCTAAAGAGAAAGAAAATTAGTGTTTGCCTCATGCTGGGGGAACAAGTCCTCCAAGGTTTATAGCTAAGATTGTTCTAAATTGATTGTGGTGATGGATGCACAACTTTGAATAAAGCCATTGAATTTCACACTTAATATACAGTGTAAAATACATTCATCACATCATATTGTATGCATGTGAATTATATCTCCATAAAGCTGTTAAAAATTAAGTGCAATCTTGAAATAAGATAAACCTGTCTACCAGTTCCAAGAAATAACTTTTGGGACCTTATATAAATGAGAGAACCTCTCTTTCTACTATTAACTAGATTTCTACTATTAACTATCATTCCAAGGAACAAAAGGAGCTTAGTAGTGAATGGCAAGATTGGGTAAGAAGTATGCCTCAAGACGTTGAAAGTCTGACACCCATTGCTACGTCTTCACCTTTCACAGAAGGAACATGTGCTTCTGTGACGTACACAGCACGTTCCAGGCACTTGACCTCACTTGGTAGCTGTTAAGTTAGTGTTCAGATGTTTAATTAATGGGAAATTATATGGTGACTTCAAGCCATGTTCCCATAGAACATCTGCGTTCTGCAAGTTCAACCCAAATGTTTTCTTCTAAAACAAATAACGACACTGTGTGTCCAGTTCGGAGGGAAAACAGGAATAGATGAAAGTCAATAGAATGAATTCTCATAGTTCATACATTTTTCACTATGAATTTTTAAAACCCTCTTGCCTTCTACTCACCTGAATGGTAGGATAAGGGCTTGAAAACTACGAAATAGGACACCTCGCTGATGTTAGAGAACTTGAAACTGTCAATCATGCTTAGATGTCACAGTGCACGCTGTTCATGCAAGTGCGCTTGTAGTTCTGCTCTTACACTGCGCAAGAGCCACATCGTCTCATAGTAAATGTGTTTCCATGTCACGTAGAGCCCAACACGCAGACACTTTCAGTGCACCTGGAGCAGTGTTATAGACTTCAGTTTTGTTCCTAAATATGTGTAAGAACGACAGCATTGATGTCTGTCCCTAAGGCTGTCTTCAATGTGCTCACCAAAGGGGCGCTCCCAGGGACGTCGTTAAGTGTAGGCTCCAAGATTCCGGTGTAAAAACTCTAACATTTCCATTTTTTTTTCTTAAATACTCCGTGGGTGTAGGTTAGGTATGCTGATTTTAAGAACTGTTTGTATGTATCACTACATTACAATTTGGGGAAGTTTTTGCCATATACCTCCAGGAAGATAGTTCGAAAATAATAAAACGTGAGCTCTCAGCACAAACACCTCTGAGAACAATGCGCTCAAATGACAGCTTAAGGAGAAACAATCGAGCTGTGAAACCTTATGGAGTACAGGGAAAAATTCTAGAAAAGTTGTGCATTCAAGAAGAATCACTGACAGGAGAGGTTTGGTCATACTACAGTACTTTTTAGAGTTGGCAGAACTGTGGAAAAAAGAACAAACACACACAGCTATGCGTGCACAAAGACACACTCAGATCGTGTCATAACGACACACTGCGCCCCCAAATTTCATAGCATACACACTTTATCGCATTATTTCCTACTAAAGACCTGCCCTGCTTGGGCCACAGGGGAGTGTTGATAATCAAGATGGCACAGTGGTGGGGACATGGGCGCCAGAAACGCGAAGAGAGTGAAGAACTCGGTAGGCAAGACCTTCTTCAAGCGACAGCTGTTGAGGTGGACGTGTGTATGTGTGTGAGGACATTAAAAAAACATAAAATATGCTAAAACCATGGAAAATATCACACCTCTCTTATGTTTCCTTTGCTTTTAGAAATGTAACAAAATAGTTGGTATTTGCTTTCAAATAATCCAGTTGTTGGAGGGGATGTACGTGTGGAAGGGGCCCAGGGATATCGCAGATCAAACAAGATCATGTATGTACTTGTGCAGATGTGTGCAGATGTGTGTACATGCACACGCATGCAGTCATGCGATACTGACAAGGCCTGGCGATGCGGAGGTCACTTCAGCAGGCCGGATCTAGGAGGCCTTCCATCGTCCTGCTCTTCTGGTAGAACTCATCCCAAAAGATTAGTCAGCAGCCCCTTGGGACTGTTTCACTTGCCCCCAGACAGAGCTCGGGTGCTGGCGCTCTTAATCCAACCCCCTTAGTAAATTAGGGGAAGTGTCTTCTCTCCAAAGAATACTCAGATGGAAACTCAAATATTTGTTTTAAAAAAATAATTACAAAGGTGGCAAAACCTCTCTCTCTCTCTCTCTCTCTCTCTCGTATGAGGAAGCCCAGGAAATGAACATTTGAAAGGAGAGTCTCACCGAGGTGAGGTTGTTGGGTGAGGAAAACAAGCTCAGTCGTGGGCAGGGCACCAGCCTGCAGCCTGGGGCCCTGAGATTATTGCAAAGACCCTCTCCATGAGGAAGCTACCAAGAAGTTTATCTTGCCCGGAGAAAGGAATCTGCAGAAACCTAGATTCTACCCAGACTCAAAACGGGCTGGATCATCCTGGCAGATCGATCCCCCAGCAGAGAACACCCCCCCCCCAAACCCCCTTTCTGCTTATTGAAGCACCCACTACACCTGGAACACAGGGCAGGCAGGGCACTGTCCCCTGGAAACATGCAATCCTTGACTTTGTCACAGAAAGCCTTGTCTGGCTGTGGAATCTGCTCTCTCTGTGTCTGTCTGTCTGTCTGTCTCTCTGCTGGTAGAAACTCCAGCAGCTTTTTACCTGACTTTATGACACAGAGGAGTCTTCTACAGTAAGTGCAGGTTCCCAATAATGTCCGAGGTCAGCAGGGCCCCAAGCACAAGTCTGTTGAATCGGAGTTGTTAGACCGGTATCTCTGTGTCGGGGGAGTAGCTTTGTGGTTTGCTTTGCGTATTTTATGTTGTTTTACTTATACAAATGGTAAGTACTCAGTTTATTTAAATGACTTTAAAGGAAACCGTATGGAATGATGAAGCTACTCCTTTGGAACCACGTTATTAGTAGGGGTCAGAAGAAAGCCAGAGAAGGCTTCCTGGGACAGAGGGTATCTGAACTAAGTGGTGACACCCCAAAGAACAATGACAGAAAAACTGTAAAGTGGTGGTTCTCAACCCTGGGTGCCCAGGAACGTTATCTGGAGAACTATAAAGGAACAGCAATTCCCAAGCGTCGCTTCAGGCCAAGTGAGGAATTCCGGGGTGGGTGGGCGGTGGAGCGTGAGGGCTGCGTCCCTCGCAGTGTAACTGATCTGAATCGGACCATCGAAATTCTCACGTGAACGCCAGAAGTTAGAAACGTGTAAGTTGGTGGCTCCTGCAGAAGCATCCCCCACCCTCAGCCGACACCCACCACTTCTAGTCCTTAGCACGAATGGCCTGTCAGAACCGCAACGCGATCTCCGGGCCCCGCCACTGCGTCCACGGAAGGAAAGCATCCCTTCCCAACACTGCAGTTCCAGCAGCGATTTGAAGGAAATCACCAAATTGACAACACCTTCTCTTTCTTAGGGAATAATTTAACTTTAAAGGAAGCTTTAATATTTCCTTTTTGCTTTTTCTTTTTTAAAGCAACTTTCAGAAATTTCTTTCAAACCAGAACTGATCAAAACCACAGGGAAACCTGAGGCTCCTACAATTCACGGGTAAGAAAATCAATCCCAAATCACGCAGGCCCGAGCTTTCTGGAAAGTCTCATCTCACACGGACTTCTGAGCCTGGGCTTTCTGAACTTTCAACTCAAGAACCATTCCGTTTCTACCAGAAAAAATTTTTTCCCTTAAATGTTCCATTCTGAGGGATTCGGTGACCACAGGCTGAAATCCTCTGAGCCAACGGTTTGTGGCAGTTTATACAACAGCTGGCCCAATCCCTGCTGGTATTCGCAGAGGGCTGGGTCCAGGTCCCTGTCCCTACCCAGTCATGTGACATCTGGGACACTGGGTTCAATTCTGGGAATGCAAAAGGGGTGCAGGGCAGCGCAACCGGGGTGGTGAAGGGTCTAGGGGAGTGGGGCACGTGGCCAGAACGGGCACACCTGGGCTGCGCTCAGGTGCGCTCCTGGAGCATCATCTGGAGAGCTGTGGTTCTCTATTGCTCCATATGGGCAAGCAGGACCACTGGCAGGCCTTAGAGGGCACAGACTAACCACGGATGGAACGTGCAGGTGGCAGCTGACCTTCCGGGTGTGCTGGACAGGGGACTCCCACTCCGGGTGCCAGGAGCCAGGTCCCTGCCTTCCAGCTCAGGCAGCCTCCTGTCGCCTGGTTCACCCCCTTAAAAGCTGAGTGGCTCCCGTCCAAAGGGGCAGGTTTCCGAGGTCGAAACCCTGTCAAGAGCCTCTTCTCTCTGACTTTTGCTGGGAACTTCACAGGGTCCCACCCCAGCTCTTCTTGTAGTTAATGGTGAAAAAGGCAGGTGTGAGAAAAAAGAAGGCAGGACCAAAAACCCAAAACCAAACAAAACCTCCTTCCTTGCTGATAGAGCTGCTACCTCACTAGGGAGGTGGAAAAGCAGAGTCAGGAAGAGGGAAGGTGGCATCGCCTGTTTCCTGCTTTGTGTCCCTTTGGGGCCCATCCTGCCCGGGTCACCCCTACCCCATGCTGTTTCAATCACAAGTATATGTCCCACCCAGACATTGAACTCCTTGAGGTCAGTGACCTTGACGTCTTCCTTTCGGTACCCTCGGGTCCTAGAAAAGTGGCTGGTGCATAAAAACCTCAGCGATGATCATTGAATTAGATTGTCTGCAATGGAAAGGTGGACAATTTCCAGGAGAGCTAGAATTAAATGACTCTGTCTACACCGTACCAAAGCCCAAATCTGCTTAAAAAAAAGAGAAAAATTTTTTAAAAAAGCATTTCGTTCTCCAGATTTCCTTTCTTCCATGATGTGAAAAAGCCAGGTGATCTCTTTACCCCATTTCCCTGCAGATGGTTCTTCCCATTTTATCCTACAACCTCCCTCTCTGCATGGGCATTGCTTGGCCTCCCCTCCCAGGTTTCTCAATAGCACTAGAGAGAAAATAGAGAAGGACCCGTCAGTTGGCTTCAAAGGAGCCGGGGTAGAGCTTCCTTCCGGCTCGTTTCCAGGCTGCCAGGACCAGTGTTCGCCTGCTGAGACGGAGACTCAGTTTGTCTGAGGTTGTAGCGAGGCAGAAGGGCTCTGCTCCCGGCAGCTGAGCAGTGCGTGGATTCTGCTACCACCTCGACTCCAGGTGCCACACACTGGGGCCGCTGTTTCCCAGGGAAGACGGGGGAGCGGCATAAGAAAAGATAATGTTCGGAACTATGCAGCGGTGGTCAGGTAATCACACGCCATGCTGCAGGGCAGAAACCAGTCCCCTTCAGTGGCGAGGAAGGAATTCTCTGGCTCCCATGTTGTTACTTGACGAACTTCTGGTTTCTTTGATAGGAATGGGATTGCCTCCGGGACCACAGACAAACGAGATGCATGAGATCAGGAGGCTTAGTGACAGGCCCCTGAACTGAGCTCTCTCTACGTGCCCTAGAATTTTCATTCATGCGACGTGGACTGCCAGGACAGCTCTTAGTGCAGCGACTCTTATTATTGCCAGCAGCTACCACTAACTGAGCAGGTACTATGTTCCAGGTGTAAATCCTCACAACCACCCCATGACACAGGTACTATGTTCACCTTCATTTTACAGAGAACGTAAGGGAGGCACAAAGAACCTCCTCCCCACCCAGGACAGATACTTCTCAGTTTTGTTCTCCTCCAATAAAATCTACGTGCGGGGAAGTAGGGATAAATCGACAGCTGACAGTCCCTTTTCCTGTACAGAAGTGCCCGGAGCATTTCAAACAGGCCTCCACTATATACTGGCGGAGACAGGCAAGGAATAGTTTAAGCTATCAAATTTTTCTTACGTTTTGGCAAGTCCTAAACAAACCCTTCACGTGTCCACAAATTAAGAATCGTCAAGCTCATTTTTTACCTTCTTGTGTTAAATGAAATGAGAAAAATGGCACTTTTATTGTGACTGTCATTTTTTCGAAGTCCACTTATTGTCTCTACTCTTACCTTCCAGGTCAGGGAGCTCTGTGCTGGTGACTGCAGCTCGTTGGCTTCAAGTCGAGTAAAGTGTCCCGTTACAGGTTTGGAAGGAAGCTGCCTCAGGAATCTGTGACACATCCCGGAGCCTGACCCACGGAGCAGGGGTTCCAGGCAGGCAGGTGTTTGGTTTTGTTGGATTTTTTAAATGTGTTTGTTTCATTTTGGATGCGAAACAGAACCGTGAGAGGTTTCCAAGGACAAACGAGTTCCAAAGATCTCTTATCCCTGGAAATGTTTAGGCAGAAGCTGAACAATGACTGGGAAGGGAGGTTGGACTAGATCACTGTTTCCCAAACTGGAGTGAATACAATGGTATTTATTTATTCTGGTGGTGCACAGACCCCTCCTTAACCTTAAATCGCACAAAGTCATCCTTCTGGATTCTCTTTCAATCCTTTGGATTGCAGGTAAAGCAAAGTCTTGTTGGTGCTCATGGGCACTTAACACCTCATCAATATCTGCATCCCTCAGGTCTCAGCCAATAGTATCATCTAGACTTCCACTGCGATCTGTTACCTCCTATTATTACCTCCGAGACAAGGAAAAGGGGGCACTCATTTCCCATCACAACCCGAGGCATTAGAAGAACGTTGATGCAAAGAATATTTTCAGTAAATGATGGAGATGCCATGACTCAAAAAAAATCAGATTTGGGATCATGTTCTTAAAATCAATCGCACTGTCTCTTTTTCGCTGGGAGTACAGAGGACCCACCTGACTCCCTCCTTCGAGTTGATATTGGTATTTATATATACTGTGTGATTTAAGTAGTGCAGGGAAGCTTCTCCCTCCCCACCCAACATCCAAACATCCATCTTCTTGGGGATGATACCTTTCTGTTTGCGTATCCCCGGTGCCTAGCTTGGTGTCTGATGTGAACGAGTGAATGGTGGAAGATAAACGTCACGCATTTTGTAACCCTACCTCCAGCGCGCCTTACCCGGACACTGCCGTTCCTTTCATTGCTACTGCTGACGGCTCCCCACCAATCTCTTACTTACAATCTGCCCAACTCCACAGTGATTGCTTGTCAAAAGTGAAGACCCCCCTTCCAGAAAACTGGAGACACAAAGGATTTCCCTTCTGGTGAGTGATTGGGAGGCGTGTTCAGTTAGAATGAGAAAAGAAAAAAGCACTAGTTTTCTGAGAAGATTTAGGAGTCAAGGGGAGGTGGTAACTACATCTGCACAGCACAACCCGAAATGGAATTTAATCATTATCTAGGGAATTCAATCAGACACAGACAGCCAAACCAACTCATATTTCTGGCATGAAATATCTCGCTTGGCTGTCTATCCTGACCAAATCAATAGAAATTTGTGCCAAACTCCTATTTTATTGTGGTGGATTGGCACAGACACCCTCTTCTTGTTTAACAAAAAAAGTTACAAATCTAGCCATGAGGCTTTCTCCCAGGTCTCTGTAGCCACTTCTGGAATGCTAACACACACCAACGATGCTGCTCGGAAGGATCCGACTCTCAAATCCAGGAAGAGGAGAACATGGCTGGCAGGGGCTTCAAAGCCACAACTCAAACACGGTATTTCAAGTACAAACACCTAACTCTGGTTTCTCCGAGTTTAAATGTGACTTTCGTACAATTAAAGGTACAGAATCTTCTAAAACCCAATGCCTAATCCAAGAAGTGCGATAAGGGTTTCCTGCATTTCTACGTCCGTCAGCACGCACCCTGGGGCTTTGGAACTTCAGCGCACCACGCCTGTCAGGCGCTGTCCCACTGGGACATGCGTTCTGCGAAAGTGCGACCTCTGAGTTCCTATTCTGGCATTCCTGTCCGGTGCCAAAAAAGACCAGCTGGATGGAGGGGAGAGGTTTTCCAATGGCTATTTGTTTTGAGAGCAATAAACGTAGTGTCCGATGGCTGTTCCAGGTTGAGTTAAGCTCTGACATGGACCCGTCAACAGTGGAAAAGGTGACATACGAAACCCCGCCCGATCCTGATGGGGGCACGCGTTTCTCGGTTCCTCAGCCCTGATGCTCCAACCTGCATCCTGACATTGGTAGCCTGAGAGCTGCACTAGGTCTGCTGACGTGCTCTGTTTCGCTTGCAGTGCTGTGTTCTGTTCACTGTATCAGCCCATGAACATCTAGAGGTTCTTAAAAAGTTCTGGGTTTCTGGATTCTCTTGAAAAATTAGAAGACCTGGTCCTTGCTGGCACACGGAAACATCTGGCTGGAGCTGATCATTTTCAGGTCACAAGAGTCTCCTTGCCTCCCTTTGTCTACTCTGCTCTGCAAGCTGGGTCACCTTCCACTTATCATCACACTTGTCCATGCCACTTTTCCTGCTGAAGAGAAATATTCTCCTGTATCCATGACTCTAGCAAAGGAGGAAAACAAGCAGTGGCCTGAAATGACAGTTTCATATATAGAGGTCACCTGCTTGGCCACTGGAGGCCTCTGAATTTGCTTTTCCATTATAAAATAGTAGACCCTGACTTTGACCCTCCCCGGGCAACACATTCGCTAGTGACATCTCCCAACACACCCAGGGATCCTCCGGGGTCTGTGTAATTTGTAGAAATACCCTCCCTTCTCATTCTCACTGGGTCACACCCCACTTTGGTTTAGAATCACTGAACTTAAAACTTTGAAGGGAATTCTGATTGAATCAACCATGCACCCCCCATCAATCATAAGTGTCTAAATTGCTGTGTAGCTTGGAAATTACTCCTTTGAGACCAACACCTTAAAAAGACCTTTGGCAAAAAAAAAAAAAAAAAATTATGCCCCTTGTCTTAACACAGTCCTGGAAAAGAGATGACACTCTCCTAATGGTCCCAATGGACAGCATTCCCAACTTGGGATTAGGTTACATTTTAAAAGTTCATTTCATAGTGGTTGTTTGCAGCTTATAATTCCTTTTTCTTTAACAACAATACTATAAACATTGATGTCTTCTCTGAGGTTCCCCCACAAATTTTCTTATAACCAAGGGAAAGGGATTGCGTCATAGTACTTTTTCCTGCAAAGTCACTCAGTGAACTCTCTTATTCCTTCAATGAACTTAGTGTATTAAGTCTTAGAAAACACCAGGAAATCCCACTTCAAGGTAACCATTAACCAGGATTGCTACTAAGGGGAAGTGTTAATGATATTTCCTCAAATGATACCTAATGAGGGCTTTCCCCTTATAAAAAGGGCAACTCGGGGTTTTTAGCACAATCACCAGAGAGTGGAAACCTCTAAACGCCGACCCTGCCCTTGAAGAGATAGGATAAAGAATCCAGGACCCCCTTCGTTTGCACCCTGGAGAACTGCAGGGACTCAATTCAGGTGCCTGCTCGTGGGATGGTGAAGAGGAACGTTCTGTTCCACAAAAAAATGGTGATGTGAGTTCTGTCCTCTAATTGCTTCCTGCAAAGAACTTGTTTCCTGGTAAAATGGCAGCATGTGGATAATAAAATGAGGTTGTGCCCTCACATCAGCACTAATCTAGCCTCTGTGATAAGAACTGAGGCTGCGAATATCACCCCCGGTTAGCAGTGGGCCAGGCCAGTTTCAAACACCAGTGCCCACCCCTGACCCCTCTACCACCTCCTGTCCCCACGATTGTTTCCTGGGCAATTCTTCCCCTTGTGTGAGCTTCCTGTACATGCAATCACCTGTTTAAAGACCTGGGCAAGTGGAAGCCAGCAGCAATCTGCCAGGCATTAAGGAGAAATCTGACATAGTTTGTCTCCAAGTAATGGCCCTAAGGCATGAAGTATACCTAGAATTTTGCTCCATGACTTGAGTGGTACTATGAAGTTCTTACTATGCACAGATCTTGAAAGGAGGGGATACACATCCTTGAGAACGCCCTGGGAGGGGAAAAGATGTGCAGAGCCCCCTCACAGAGGTGGAGTGGCTCGCCTAAGTGGGGACAGTGAGCCAAAGGTGGGAAATAGAACAGGGGCAGTAATCCCTGAGTTCTGGGCTCTGGCTACACACCCAGAAACCAGCCTGCTGGCATTCCTCCTCTAAGCCGGAGATGGGCTGTGGGGAAGGAGAAGAGTGGGCAGAAAGGAACGTACGGTAACATTTTCCTGCAACTTCTCGGCTCCGTTAGTGCTCAGCAATCACACAGACAAATGACGAACCATTTTCCACACAGGTGTAAATTGTTATCTTGCTGTCATAGAAAATAGAATCCTATCCTGCCAAGTTTGCACTCGTTGAAAATCCAAGTGTCAACTGACAAAATATCAGGATGGGAAAAATCTCCCACCCCCTCCCCCTTCTCCCATAGGCGTAAAAGGTAATGGGGGATGGGGGGTGGGGGACAACCGGAGAAGGAAATGAAATCATGCGGGTTCACCAGGAAAAGGCAGTGTTGGTGGCAGCAGAGTTGGTGAGTGTGTTGTGAGCATTACCTCTTGATGAGGCTTCCAAGAAGGCTCCCGCTCAAGTCCTGGTGGCTCTGAGAACAAGCATTCTTGCATCAATAGCTAATAGGCTGTCCAACCAGATGTTATCTGGGTGGGATAAGAGGGTGAGAAAACAGACCTGTTGTACGCTGTTGTCAACTAGAGCGCTGTGGTCAGAGAAGGCTGGTTGTGTGGTGTTTAGCAGGACACCTCTTGGTAGGGAGGCAGACCAGATTACATACTTGTTTAATGTTTCCTCTTGTGATTGGTAAAATACAAGTTATTATCATTCATGCATTACTAAAGCTGCCTTTCCATCATTTTGAAGGGACTTTTTTTTTCTAGAACAGAGCATGCATCCAGCGGAACCCTAAAGCTCTTGTTTTTCTAAGCAATCTTCGAGCACACTTTTAACAGAGTTGCCTGGTACCTGTGACAAGACTGGAGACGATGAGAGGCAGCACCAGCATCTGCAGCATCCGCATCAGGAGCTCCCCGGGGAAGGAGAAGTACTTGACTTCCCGGTAGCTCATTTTGTAGGGTCGGAGCGCAAATCCGAGGATCGTACCTGAGGGGGGAAAGGAAGAGAAGTCGAGTCTTTTCTGAAACTGAAGTAGCGGGCCCAGAAAAATGAGCACGATGCTTGCCGGGGGATCGTGCCTGACCGTGACAAGAGTCCGTTTAGTGAAGCAACAGGTACCTGTGCTGTTTGCAGAGGAAGGGGTGTGCCTTTGTCGTCAGTCTGGAAGGGTCTGGCTGAGTCCAGGGCTTCAAGTTGAACTTATAGGGGAAAAAAAACCCACTTTTCCTGGTTTTAGCAAATGAAACATTTCTTTGTCTAACTTGAATGCAGTGGAATCAATTTTGACATGGCTCAGTACAGAGTTACCAAGACTGGGGCACTAGTATAGAGAATGATGTATCTCTGAACAAGGCAATGCACAGCAATAAAAGCCTTGTTATAATGAAGATCCTTCATACCAATGGGTGTTAGAATGGCTGGCATAACCACTTATAAAGGGTAGTATCATTTTATTTTTTTCCAATTAAAAAAAAACCCTCCTTGTTCACATTGCTAATCCATCTTCATCATTTCCCTCCCTGCACACCACATTCTCTGTCTTCATGGTCTCGATATTGCCTTGGCAACTGTATTGTACAGACTTGTTAGCTGCTGGCAAGAGAAGACTGCAAAATGTGCAGAGACTTTTCCCCAAAAATTTTCTCTAAAAACTTAGGGGAAATTAAGGGAAAGAGAAAGCAATTTTCTCTATAATTACCCTTCTGCTTTTGGAAATTTAAAAAATATTTTTAAAATAATAACTTTATATGTAAATCAAATTATGCATGCTATCTTCGGAAATGTTTGGAAATTAACAAAGGTATTGAATACATTTGCTCCTTCTCCCCTTTCCCTAATTTACTTGCCTTGCCCTAGAAAATTTAGTTATTCCATTATTGTAAATATACTCAATTTTTTTTGGCACAGCTATTACTAAAATGTGTGTTGTAGAGAAGTATTGAGTTATCTAGAAGGTATTGGTTAGGGGGTGGGGAGAGAATACTGGGTAAACACAAGCTTTTCCAAAGAATGCAAGCTGTCCTTTAAGGAAATTGAACAACCCCAACTTCTCATGAAATGGGCTTCTTCTCTTATGAAATGGGACACAAGTTCATTTCAATTGTGACTGCCACTCCAATGTCAGCTCTTGGGCCACAGCAACCATGAAGTATCTGTGTTTGATTACATACTGTGACACTCCAGTTAAAGGTCTGAATCGATGTGACTAGAACATGTAGCTGACCCAGTTTTCAGGACCTTTAGGAAAATATTGCTCCCCCCCAATGTAACAGTACTACATTCAAGAGAGCAAAGTTCATTTGGAAAATGTAGAAAAGTGTCAGCAAAAGTCTGCCCATATTGGTTCTACCACTTAAATAGCAAATAGCAAATAGCAAATAGCTAATGTTTCTCTGAGCTCTTAGTATATGCCAGGCACTGTTGGCAGCACTTTACTTGTGTTACAAAATTTAATCCTCACAAAGAATCCTGGAGGTAAGTACTGTCTAATCGCCAATTTACCGGTGGAGAAATCTCATCACAGTGAACTTAAAACTTGCCCAGTTCCAATCGCTACTCAATATCACAGTCAGATAGCTACTCAAGTGGCAGAGCTGGGATTCAAACCCAGGCAGGTTGGACTCAGATCTCACATTCTGGACTGCCTCACATACTTCCCACCTCTTCAAGTAGGGGAAAGACAACCACTGTTAGTGCCTCTGTGCGTTTCTTTCCAGAATGTTCCACGGAAATCACGTGCAGTACACTTTTCCATGTGTGGTCATGATCAACTTCAGCCTCATGACATCAGACCCAATGATTGTATCACAATTTACTTGATACTTTGTTGTTGAACAGTTAGGCTGTTAAACATTTTTCACCTTTGTAAAGAACACTATGATGAATATGTATAGGCTGTTTTATATCTAGGAATATATATTTTTAGTGTAGTTTAGAGAAAGGGAACCAGTGAATTAACGAATATGACCTCCCCAATTCATGTCATCAAATTGCTTTCCCCATAGGTTGCCCCAGCAGCTTAGGGCTCCATTAGGGAATGAGAAGGCTTTATTTCCTATACCTCAGAAGCTAGGTGTATTACCATAAAAAACTGCTAAACCAAGCAAAATTCCTAAGTGTGATGAGTAAACAGACTGCCTTTTTGTTTTCCTTTGAATTCACTTGCTATCTAATAATGCTGACCATTTCTCCTAATTGTCTCTTCCCCAAGTGTTTTCTAAACCCAAATAGTTTGTTTATATGTGTATGTATGTATTTGGTATAGATTCTTTATATAATCAAGATAATTACTCTTTGTCTATGTATAAAATATTTGCTAAAACTATTTTTTCTAATGATATGCAAATATTATTATTTACATATATTATTATTTTAAAATATACAGGTATTTTTTCATTTTCATTAAATAATATCAGTGTACCTTTTTTATTAGATGATTTCTTCAAGAGCTATAAATGCCTGACTAGGTAGCAAAAGGTTGCAGGTTCAATTCATGGTCAGGGCACATACCTAAGTTGGCAGTTCGATCCCCAGGGGGAAAGAAGAATCATAAATTTTAATTTCTCTCCCCCTCCCAAATTTAATACATCTTTAATTAATTTTCCCTTTTTGATTGTTTGCTTGCTTTAACACATTTCACTTGTCATCTTCCTGAACTTGGTTTAGGAACAGCATTGACTTCTGAGTTAGAGTGAGCGTATTCAACACTGCACCATAGGAATTATATGAGGCCCTGGTTACATCCGGATCTTCCCTGCTCGTTCACATAAAGGCCAAGTCACAGTGAGATAAGCGCTTCACCTTATAGTAAGTAAATCAATAAAGGTTTATAAATTTTACTTCTAGTCAAATGTAATTTCACTGGAGTTGATTGTTTTCTGACCTTTATTTAAATGCATTTAAACTTCTGTCATTCAATCATAACGAAAAATACGCACAGTAAACACAAGAAGCTCAATTTGGTCATTTGGAATTTGAACACATCAAGCTGTTAGGAATTTTCGATGTCCTCCAAGTTACAATTTAATACAGGTTTGGTTTTATAAACTCATCTCTACGTTGGCTATTTCTTGAAATGTATTTATTTGTATACAACACTTCCAGGGGTAGACAGGATCCAGGCTAGTTCAGTAAAACTATTCAAGTTATAATTTAGAAAAAAAAAATTGATAGAATAGCTGCTCTGCTAATCATACAGATTCTAGGAGCAAGAGCTAAGTCAGTGTGGATGGAGGGAGGGATTATTCTTTGTAACTCTAGGGGCACCTGATCCCATCCCCCGAGTCTCGCCTTTGCCCACGCGGACTCCCCTCCCCTCCCCTCCCTACAACAGCAGCACCCGCTGTGTGGGTGCAGCCTCCTTCTCTCCTCAGGTGCTCCACGCACCTCCTCTCCTCTCCCCTCCGCAAACCCCACGTGGACTCAGGGCAACGGCTTTTCTTCCCAGTCTTAGAGGGAAAGTCAGCCAGCTCAGTGAACAGTTCCGGGCAACGTGGGAATGACAACATCTCTTAAGTAACCAGCAGAGCAACAGCAAGATGGTCAGGCAGCCAAAGGCTCAAGAGGTGGTGAGAGTTTTCTTCTGTCTCCGTCCAGTCAACAAGCTGGTCTTGCTAGGAAGCACAGCCCTGACACCAACGACTCTAGAATGTCTTAATTTCTTCACATTCTCCAGTGTGGAACCTGCCTTTTCTAAAAGCTCCAATTCATAATGGGAGTGGCAAAGGAGACATCATTCATTTATAAGGGATAGTTCTAGTCAAATGCTTTGAAGACGGGAGTTCTTTAGAGAGTAAAAAAAAGTGTTAATACTTTAAATGAGTTTTCTCCCTGACTATGCTTTTGGCCTGTTTACTATCTCTGGGTTTACCAAGTGAGCCCTGTCTACTCTTGGGGAAGAGATCATGTTGGGGAAGGGGAAATTTAGTGAGGCCTGACTATGGGTTAATGGTGGCCTGATCCTCCTGGCCACTTAAGGAGGCAGATATTGTTGTGTCTATTTGCAACATGATTACACTGATGCTCACACATTAGTTAACTTGCCCAAGGGTACGGAGCTAGTAAGTGGGGATTCTAAACAAAGCCTTCTACTCCACTTCAGTGCCTCTCAAACACAGACATATCCTCGTAGCCTGGGCCCGAGAACAATTCTCAAATGAGCCTAACCACTAAATTGTGGAAACGTTGGAGGAATAATCTCATCAAAATTCCTGGAGTCACCCAGCGCAACCTGGGACCCATCACAGCTCCCACACATGCGAACTTCAGCCTACGCTTACCTGTCCCAGGTCACTGTTGAAAAGGGTTACACTGAATCTCTTTTAATGGAATGATTTAACTAAACCTATACAAAATGTGTTAATTAAAATAGCCCGCCTTTTCCCTCCAGGGCACATGCTTTAATTCTTGGAAACCGTGAGCAGCAAAGGTGAAAGGGATGTTACCTAAAATGTGCTCCCCATGAATAATGACGACAGCTAACGGTCCTCGGCACGTGCAGGAGGCTCACAAGCACACGGCCTCCCAAGGCCCCACGGAGGCCTGGGCTCCCAGAGGAAAACCCGGAGTCGTTGCGAGGCCAGGCGCACCGCCCAAACCACACAGAGAGGGGTCGGCTGCTCCCGCTGGGCCAAGGCCGGCCGAGGTAGTCTTCGCCTCCGCCCGCGCTGTCCAGCGCCAGGCCCCACGCTCGCCCTCACCACGCTGGGCTCACCGCCTCTCCACCCCTCTCCACCGTCACGGCACTAATCTCAAGGGCCCAAGTGAATGCCTGGCTTTTTACTCTATTTTGAATTAGGTTCACTAAAGGTAGAGCCTAAAGTGGGAAATGGTTTCGTTGATTTTATTGAAGGAAGTCAACACCTAGCATTTTTCAATCCATCTGTTCCATGAATACAAAAAGTCTTCCGCGCCCGCCCCCCACCTCTCTGCTCCGACGGGCGCCGTGAGCGGTGTGATGAGGTCAGCCCGCTATGGGCATCAGATCAAGAGGGCTGCTCTTTGCCGGTAAGCCATTCGGGTATCTGATTACGTTCTATGCCAGCCATGCCAAAAACTCTCCCTGACGCACGTTCTCACAGCCCGATACGCAGGCTTCACAGAGTCCCCTCCACCCCGCCCGCCTGAGCGACTGGAGGCGGCGTGCGGGGAGGAGGCCTGCCTTGTCTCGGCGCAGCGGCTCAGTGCCTCGGCAGAGCTGAGCTCCATGAGTGGGCACGTATTTGAAGCACATCGATTGCTGTTCCCAGAGCTAATAAAAGCCTTTATGGCCACCAGCTCTTCAGTGCAAAAGAATGGATGCTTTGGTATTGATTATTTTGTAAAAATAACAACAATAATCAGAGCGACTTCCCAGCAGGATTTGTTAGGGCTGAAGCGCACTTTGCTAAGCTTCGGTGTCGGTGACATCATGCAATATACAGATGCACGGGCAATGTCCAGACCGCGCACTCTCGGTCAACAGTCTTCTCTCCTTCCCATGTCAACATTTTAACTAGATTTCTGACTCTAGGAAATATCTTAACTGGAAAGTTTAAGATGCTCGAAATTAACCCTGCTGGTTGAATGCTACAAAAAAAAAGATGTATTTTATTTTTCTCTTCTAATGTGCAAAGCCCATGAAGAGAGTCCTTCAGGGGTTTACTGTTTCCCCTGGGGAGTCTATACAACAAACACTTCTTTGGGAGATTAAATATCACTTCACTTTCTGAACCAAGACACAATACGCGCACCGGAGCCTCAGCAAGAAGGCCTCGTGGGCTTGCTGTTGGAAGCCAAACACACATACAAGTTGAAAGTTAAGGCTTCTTTTAAGAACAGGGTCCATATTTAATCTGGAAAAAAATACTGAAAATATTAAGAAGTCAGAAAATATTGAAAAGTAAAAGAATGCATCACAATTTGAAGTAAAATTTGGACCAAACCACCCAATTTATCTTTCAGCAAATGCTGGAGTTTGAAATAGTGAAATATTACTAAAGTTCCTACCTCATCTCCCAACTGTACCATGAAAAGATTGGCAGACCGATGTCTTCTAGAATTATTACTCGAAATGCAAAATTCTCCAGAAAAAGAGATGATGTCCCAAAGAGGTCATATGCCAGAAGAGAATCTAAAGTAATAATGCGTTGAAATCGAAAGACCTCACATTCTGAGGCTGGCCATAAGAAAACTACCAAATGCCCACCCAGGCATAGAGGGCCCACTAGTCTGCCAGCCTTACCCTGCAAACCAGTCAACAGGCACTCAAACTCATACTCACAAAAAACTTGGCCTATTGATCTTTAGCCAGAAAGGGCACCAGGCTGCCACTGGTATACAAGATGGCTCAAGGAAATAACAGTATCAAATATTTTTGTTGATAGTGGACCACTGGTTTTGTATGAAAAAATACTACTATTTCCCAGCTAAGAAGGTTTTCATTTTTGTAACAACAACAACAACAAAACAACCACAACCATACACACCTAGCACTAATTTGTCTCAAGGTTACAAGTATCACGAGACGTAACGTGTTAGATAGGATGTGTGATGTAGCAAAATCACCTGAGTGACATCCATCACCTTTGCCATATTCCTTGGGTTAGAAGCAAAGTCACAGGTCCCACCTACACTCACAAATGAGCTGCAGAGAGTGGTTAGGGGTCTGTCTAACCTGCAAAGTCTCCAGGCCTCCTCACCAAGCTGCTTCTCCTGTGGTATAGACAAACTACTAGAGAAGATGCTCTCTAGATGTTCGGTGAGTGAGTGAAGTTCAGATTCTAGTTCTAGCCCTGCCTTTTCCTCTCTATGTGATCTTCTGCATGCCTCAATTCTCCCTCCCCCAATTTAGAAATAAAGAAGGCTCTAAGATGTAAACGTCACTCTCTTTTTGGCCTGCACTACTGCAGTAGCCTTCTAACTGGTTCCCCTGCATCCACTTTGGTCCCCCTAGAGTCTGCTCCCAACGTAATATCCAGCCTTTAAAAGGGCCCCTTTTAAAACCTAGGTCAGAATGTCACTCCTGTCTGCTCCCTCCAGTGGCTCTCCGTCTCACGTGGAGTGAAAGCTTCAGGCCATGCAAAATTTCCGTACCTGGCCTGCTTCCCTCGCTCCACTACACCCGGAACTCATCTCCTTCTCCCCTTCCCCTCGCCTCTGTCTCAACTTCTGCTTCCTCGTCGACGTGATCCCTCTTTAGGGCCCTGTACCGGCTCTTCTCTCTGCCCAGAGCGTTCTTCCCGTACAGTCACAAGGTTCACTTCCTTTAAGACTGAATTCAAATTCCTTCACCAAATTAGGGAAGTTTTCTTTTCTTTTTTTTTTCAAATAGATTTCCAATTTCTTGTTCTTCCCTAATTTGGTGATGGACATAGACATGCAAGTCCAGGAAGGACAGAGAGTCCCAAATGAGATGGATGCAAAGAGGCCCACTCCAAGACACATTATAATTAAAATGCCAAAAGTTAAAGATAAAGAGAGAATCTTAAAAGAAACAAGAGAAAATCTTAGAAGCAGCAAGAGAAAAGAAGTTAGTGACCTACAGGGGAGTTTCCATAAGACTGTCAGCTGATTTCTCAAAAGAAACTTTGCATGCTAGAAGGGATTGGCAAGAAATATTCCAAGTCATGAAAAGCAGGGACCTATAGCTAAGATTGCTCTATCCAGCAAAGCTATCATTTAGAATCGAAGGGCAGATAAAGAGCTCCCCAGACAAGAAAAACTAAAGGAGTTGATCATTCTCCAAACCATTACTATATGAAATGTTAAATGAACTTATCGAAGAAAAAGAAAATCAAAACTGGACAATAAGATGGCAATAAATACATATCTATCAACAACTGAATCTAAAAAAAAAACAAACTAAGCAAACAAGAAGAACAGAGATGGAATGTCATGGATATAGAGAGCGTTTTGATGGCTGCCAGATGGAGGGGTGGTGGAGGAATGGGTGAAGAGGTGAGGGGGTTAAATACAAGTAGGTAGTCACAGAATAGCCATGGGGATGGGAAGTACGGTGTAGGAAATGGAGCAGCCGAAGAATCTATATGCATGACCCATGGATGAGAACAAAGGTGTGGGAATTGCCTGAGGGAGTGGGGGGTACTTGTGGAGAAGGGCAAAGGGGGAAAAACTGGGACAACGGTAATAGAATAATCAATTAAATATAATTAAAAAAACACTTCAAACGTCATCTTTCTTCATAAGGCCTACTTTGAACTTTCTTCTCCATCATCCGGCTTTGTTTCAGAAGTTCTTACCACCTTGCAAAATACAATATGATTTTTAACTAATTACACTTACTGTTTATTATTATCTCTGTCTGCTGAAATATAAGCTCCACAAGATCAGAGATTGTGATTGTTTGTTTACTCCACTTCATTCACTGTGTACTGAGCCCTCAAAAGGGTTCCTGGCACAGTAGGTGCTAATACATTGTTGACTGAACGAACGGACAGGTGGACGGCTCCCTTTGGGGCTACCAGTATCCATGAGCGCCTGGCCCCCAGCTGCTGTTGAACAGTTTCCTGGATGGAGGCAGCGCTGTGTTCCCCAGTCAGTCTCATTCCCCGCTGCCTGCTGTGAGCATGGGAGTCTGCTCCTGGAGCATCCCTCTCTTCCACACCATGATTTCTCTCTCATGATCCATGAAACTGGTTCTCAAGTGAACTATGATTTCTCTTATGCTTAGATTTCTGGGTTCGCAAACGAGCAGTGGTAGCTCCCGATCCCTAACTCTCTCATAAGGTGGGTTTTCTGAACGTGAAGGCCAGTGGGCGTGACTGATGCTGTGGAGAGATCATGGACTGAGAGTCAGAGATGAGGTTTCTGGACCTGATACTACCAGTAAATGATGCTGCTAAACCTTCATATCTAACCTGCAGGATTTAATAACAGCATCGGATAGGTGAGGAGACTGAGCCCCAGAAGGAATAAGCTACTTCTCCAGGGTGACATGGCCACTGAGTGACGTTGGCAGAATGCAGTCCCAAAGTTTGATGTGCCTGTGGCCACAGCCCTTATCTTCCAATCACATAATCATTTTGAGCCTCTTAAAAAAAAATCTGAAAAATGGGAGGGATTGATAGCAAGAGGCAGTATCTAAGATCCTCCTGAACTTCAATAGTCTCAGCTAAATGTTCTAAGTTGAAAAGAACCATACGAACCATAAAAGCATTATAAAGCTTAGCTTCTTTATAGGAATTCATCTCGTTTCTCCTAATGAGTTCTAAAGTCCTGGATAATGCATATGAAAGCACATAAGTCAAAAATGCCATGTCAAGTTTGCCATTACAGTTATTAAGATAGACATGCAATAAATAACTATTTGAGAGAGTGAATAAAAGCGTTGTTTCAGAACTAGATTGTAGCCCAATTTGGAGAAGTCCAAAGCCTGTCTCATGCCAGCCTGATGAAGCTGGTGGACGCACAGTTCCATTAGATTGTTTTTACAACGAGGTCAGGGCATAATAATGAATTTACCTGCAAAAGGAGTCTGCCGGCCCCTGGTCTTTTGTTTCAGCCCAGACTTCCAGGCATTTTCTGGTGAGAAGCTAGTGTTTGAGGTAACCTTCCAACCCCCCACCCCCACCCAGTTCCCACGTCCTTCAGAGATTTGGGCCCTGGCTTGGCTCACTCTTTTGTCCTTTGGTATTTCCTGTTGCTGGAGGTGTTCCCACCTGCTGTAGCCTCGTTCCACCCGTGGTGCCCAGAAGAACCAGCCCGGAGTCACTGATGACCGAACAGGGCGCAGTTGCAGACTCAAGTGCGTGGGGCATGCCACCTGAGAGACAACTCTACCAGAGGAAATGAAAGGCCTGGTGCTCTCTTCCTAAAACGGGACTAACATAGGCTGTGTGCGATGGTAATTTAATTTACAAAGAATCCTACAGTTCTTTTCAAGGCCCAAGACATTGTTATTTAAAAAAATCTTCTACATGATGCTGAAACTCAAACTGCTGACAGGAAAAAAAAAAAAAGAAAAAAACAAAATAAAAAAAAAATCTTCTAGTCCTGGCTGGTGTGGCTCAGTGGAGTGAGTGCTGGCCTGCAAACTGGAAGGTTGTGGGTTCGATTTCCAGTCAGGACACATGCCTGGGTTGCGGGCCAGGTTCCCAGTAGAGGGTGTGTGAGAGGCAAATGATGGATGTACCGTATCTCTCCCACATTTCTGTTTCTCTCCCTCTTTCTCTCCCTCCTTTCCCCTCTCTCTAAGAGTAAATAAATAAAATCTTTGAAAAAAATCTATTTGAGAAACAAAAATTATCAGAAATAAAATCATCAGAACCTCATGACCTTCCTTTCTGGTGAAAAATATTGCTCTGGGCGAGTAGAAACTGGAAACAAAATATAAGTAAAATTGCTAAGTTCCCCTTACTCGTTTTTCCCGTGTGTCATTTGGTTGCAGCCCCCACGAATGAAGAAATCCACTCATCCTCACTTGTGGCAGCGACAGGAGGGGGCCAACCTGTTTTTTAAACCCCAGTTTGGGAGAGTAAATTACAATCTTTATGAGGTGTAAATTAGCAATACTTATCCACATCACAAATGTGCATACCTTTAGTCTCAGCAATTTCACCTCTAGGAATGTATCTCACAGTTACCTGCATGAGTAATTTCTACACAAAATTGTTTTTAAAAATAATATCTAAGCGTTGGGAACAACCTAAGTGTCCATCAACGGGGAACTGCTGAAATACAGCGTGGTACACCCATACAACGTAGCCCGGAGAGAGACCGAGGAGGCTTTCTGTGTGCTAACGGGAAATAATACAAGAACTATGGTAAAGTGAAAAAACGAGTTGTGAAGTGGGCTGTATGCAACATGCTACCATTTGTATACAAAAGGCAAACAAAAAAGTATTTATTTTTGTGTTCATAAAATACCTCTCAAGCACACAAGACACTTAAAACTGGGCGAACCAAATGCCTGGGAAAGGGTGGGTGGAACACTTCTATTCTTCTGTTCTGTGCCATTTTGTGCTTTTTGATTTGGGGCAGAATAAATGCACTTGTTTCATAAGTAAAACAACAAAATAAATAAGTAACAAGAAATGGTCCACGACTAAAAAATAAACCTGACTGAATTGTATTTGACATCTCTTCTGCTAGACACTTTGATCTTTCTAAAAACTTTCGACCCTGCTCTATTTTGCTTTACCAATGAGTTTACTTAACTTGGGCCATGAAGAGGAAGGTCACGGGTGCTCCAATTTACGGGGAGCAGGTCGCTTTCTGACCAAACAGCTTTTTTCTGGAGACGAGGAAGTGAATCTAAAAAAACTCTGAACTCAGTCCCTGTAGGCTCACGTGCCGCTCCCACCAGTTTGCTGTCGGAGTTGCAAGAACGCGTCGCTGAAAACGCGCACCGTGAGCCACTGGGCAGAGGTAACACGCCGGTTCACCACCCATCACCTTGTACGGAGCACCGCAACGCCCTGGGAAGTGTACCGAATCTCAGCTTTGTTTGCGTGACTACTTCGCTTGCCTTAAGAAAGCAAATCTAAGAACACAAAACCAAAAAGACAACTTTGGTCAGGGGCAGTTTCTTAAAAGACCTCCTTTGCCTGCACATTCATCGATAAGCTGAAGACACCAACAAGTATATATACCCCTGGGGTTTTGCCTTCCTTGCTTTCAAGATGGAATTCCAAGTGATGCAGTGTGTCTCAAAGCAGGGTGAGAAGGGCAGCAATCGCCCTTCCCTACTCTCATTAGGGATAAATGAGCTTCGTCTTACAAGATGCCGAGTACGAAGTCGCTCGCTCACTGACAGTCCACTGTTTTCTCCCTGGGACGCAGCAGCGGTCTGCGGGCTGGACGCATTGCTGGAGAACTAGAGAAGTCTCTTTGGGGACAAGAAGAATGGAGTGGCCTTCTCTGGAGACAGAAACACGGTCTTGAAATTCAAAGCTTAAGTGTGCCTTTCAACTTGCTGCTCCTAAATTTACCTTCGAGTCTTTGATATGGGACGCGGAGAAAACAAGGAGTGCCTTTCCCCACCTTATCTTAATTCATCCAGGGGACAGCTTCCTTTATCTAGTGCTGGCATTCTTTACTCTTCTCTCATTTCAAAACCACTTGGGTATATCTCTTTTTGTTGTTGTTGTTCTTTTTTTTAAATTTTAATTTATTGACTTTAGAGAGAGAGGAATGGAGGAGAGAGAGGAAGGGGGAAAGGGGAGGAGAAACGTCAATTCGTTGTCCCACTTATTTGTGCATTCATTGGCCGATTCTTGTATGTGCCCTGACCGGGGATCAAACCTGCAACCTTGCTGTATCAGGATGACGCTCCAACCAACTGAGCTACCTGGCAAGGGCTTGAGCATATCTCTTGATTGGGCACAGTGGTAGGAATATTCTTGGTCTAGGGAATAAGCTCTGGGCAACTTTAATAGCACTGATGCTTGACATAAGACATGATTTTTATCGTCGGTGAGCACAAGGGCTGAACTTTTTGTCCCGAAGCGCTTCATGTGTTTCCTCATCTCTCAGCACCGATACGCTCACCCGGCTGCCAGGCCAAACACTTGATGGGTGATAGCATCTCAGTGCTCCACAAATAGCTAGCGCTTCAACACCTGGAACGTACAACTTGGAAAAGGCAGTGCTTACATTCCAGTAGCCTCTTCTAAACAGCGTGGGCTCTGCCCAACCTTGTTTACTTGATCGCAAAAACAAAGGCCCGTGATTTCCCACCTCTGATTCACAGGGTCGGCCAGAAGGCTGCCAGGCAGCAGTGGCTTCTGGAGCGGAGTGCCTCCCTCACGCATGTCCTCAAATCCTGCTCATCCCCTCCAGAGTCAGGCACTCGATGGTCCTCAAGAACTCAAAGCAGGAGGAAAAGGCTGCTTGTTAGATTGGACAGGATGGGTTGGGAGGTCGTGGGCAGAGGGAAAAGGTCCTTCTGATGGTACAGTCCATGGACTAGAAAACGCTTGTCAATCTAGCCCCACACATCCTACTTCAGAGCAAGGCAAATCTGCCTTTTCACGAGAGAATTCTGCAGTTGGAAGCAGATGTAAGTCCAAGTGTACTTCACTATTGAAAAAACATGAGGCCCAGAGACTTGTCTGAAGTCATAAAGTGAGTCAGCGGGTGGCAGAGCTGGATCTGTAACCAGGACTCCAGACTCCCCGCACTTTCTCAGTGCCGCATCCTGGACGCTTGCAGACACTAATCATGAAGGGGACCGCTGGCCAAGGGTTCACCTTGCTCTAGAGGGCAGTGCTTTGTAAACTGTAACACCGTGACAATGGAAGGTATTATCGCTGCAGGTACTTGTTCTGGACACACCTGCTTATTTGATTATCTACTTGAGAAAGAAACAAATTTAAAATCACCTGCTCTGTTTTCTCATCATTTGAATTAGCAGGGAGAAAATAGAGCAAAATAAAATCCAGAGATCCTCTCAGAACATTAAGCCTTCAAAATAACTTTTTACCAATTCTGCTAGAAACCAGGAACGTTTCTCCCAAATTTCCCCAACCCCTCATCCCATCTGATGGAGGCAGCAGTTAAGGAGCAGCAGACACCAAAACACTGGGGAAAAGGAGAAACCAAGGAGGTGGTGACTCTCTCATTCATCCCAAGTGGCATCAACGAAAATGCACTACTGAATATGTTAAAACACTTATTGCAAACATTTTTTTCAGCAACGTCCCCTGTTGCTGAGAGAGGAATCCGCCATCAGGCGCTCCTGCCACGGAGCCGTCTGTGCTGTGATAGCAGCTGCTCGGGGACTACTTTCTGCTCTGGCCCAGGAGGCCAGGTAGGGAAGGGACAGATAATGACAGGATCACTTACTCTGCGGCTTTCATCTCGGCTTCTCAAAGCCCTTTACAACCTATTAAGTCTCTTCCTACAAGCCTCTTGGCTCTCTTCTCTCGCAGAGGAAATAGGAGCCCCTTCTAGACCTAAACCGGGTGACTGTCCTCTCCCCTTTCAGCCCCCTCTTCTCCCCACGCTCCTGGGTCGCAGTTCCCTGGCAGGTCAGCAGCCTCAAATTAGTGCGTATTTTCACACCACACCAGAGCAGAGACAGAAGCAGCACACAAGGGCTTTACAGTTTCTATGGACGTTTTGCCTGCCAGGGATTTAAGAAATTATTTAAGGTTACATGGTAAGCGGCAGGACTGGGATACACATCTTGGCAGAGAGGTGTTACAATTACTCTATTTTACACATGAAGACACAGAGGCTCAGTTCTAGAACTGGGACATAACCCTCAGCGTCTGACTCCAGGATCTGGAGCTCTGACCCACCCTGCAAGGCTGTAGTGGACCACACCCCCACGACAGGGGACAGCCTCCCGAAATGCTTTTGGAGAAGGAGGGAGAGAGGCTGGGGTCCAAGTGTGCCAGGAGTGCATGACAGCTATTGCTGTCCCTGACCATTTTCCTGTGTTTCTGCTCCCTGGGGGAGAAGACCAAGCAGAGAGACATCAGGCTCTATTTACACGTGCCCATGAACACAGACAACAACGCAGGGATTGGCTGAGGGAGGGGAGAGGGTGGGGCTGGGGGAGGTGAGGAAGGGGAGAGAAGTGGGAGCTTTAACAGCTCAGAGAGAGAGAGAGAGAGAGAAGGAAGGAAGGAAGGAAGGAAGGAAGGAAGGAAGGAAGGAAAGTCAGACTCTAGTCCTCACACCCTGTTCCTGACTCATCCCTCCAGAGCAGGGCACTGTGCACCCTCCACTTCTCAGCTCTGAAGGCCTAACCCTTCTCTCCCAGCCTTCTGCAGGGGAGCCACCACCCTCCCCGGCCCTGGTCCTGAAGCACCCTCTGCCCCTTCTCATCTCTAGGAAGTGTTGAGGAAACCATAAATCCGAACCTGGAAACCCATTCACCATTCTCTGGATTCTTGTTGTCCAGCCTGTGCAGAGATACCTTTTTTGGGTAAGCTGAGAGGATGTCAGCAAGGGCACCAGTCTGCACCCACACCACTAACTCACGTACTTGGCTAGTCTGGTCCCAGTGCCAGCCGCTTCCGAGTAGCAGCTGGTAGCGAACCACATCTGTGAACCTAAAATGTTGCACGTGTGTCGGAGAAACAGGATACCGTGGAGGCATTCCTGGGAGACAACCGCTCTTAGTCATCGAGGGCCCTGGCGTTCATACAGTCCTGAGCACAGATTCACGAGGTAGTGCGTGCAGTAGGAGATTCCTGTTCATTGACCGTCCTTCAGTGAATGTTCAGAGAGAGCAACTGTCCTCGCTCAGTCTAGAGACAGTGGGAATACCTCACAGATCTTTACGGTGAGCCTCTTGCACTGTATCTCCACTGCTCAAACTCACGTCTCAAACTCAACATGCCCCAAACTGAACTTATTATCCCTCCTCCCATTTCTTCCTGTATTCTACCTCTACTGCGGGCACCATCGCCCCTTGGTCACCTAAGCCAGAAATTGGACCACTGCCTGGCAGGACACTTTTTCTGTCAATCCACTTGATCCATCACCAGGATTCAGGAAGACGCTGGTGAAGAGGTATCCTTTCAACTCCTCCTTTCCATTCTCCTGCTGATAAGTCAGTGCATACCCTTAACTAACTGCTTCAATAAAACAAGACTGGGTGTTCCCTGAGGACGGCGACCAGCACCCAGGACCACACGGTGGGTAAGAGTGTGACTGTGGAGCCAGCATGGTGGATTTGAATCCCAGTCAGTATGCAGCGACAGTGGGATAGGAATCTGAGCCTCAGTCTGCTCATCTGTAAGATGAGAATGAAAGTACCTTCCTCCCTGGCTTGTGGTGAGGACTAAATAAACTAATGCACTAACAACATGTACAACAAGGTGTGGCGCACGGTGTGAGTTGGCAGTATATGTTATACGTGTGATGTAAATGAGGAAACCAAGCCTTGGCGCGGTGAAACGCCTTCATTAGGAGCACACAGCTACTAAATAATACAGCTGGCTCATGAATCCAGGCCTAAAGTAATATCTTTTTTTTTTCTTTCACATGGCACACTCAGGTTGTTAATGAGAAAGTGGAACTTCTAAAGTGCCAATACAGAAAGACATATATAGAACAGTGCATATAACATGATCTCATGGAAAAAAGATGTTTTGAGTGAATTACAAACTCCCCTAATACCACCTGCAAACCTGTATATTACTTTGTCATCTCATCTGCATCCATCTCTCCCACTAAACTACCTAAGGGTAGACTCCCTGTTGCCTAGCAGCACAGGCCAAACACACCGCATTTAATATTTGTTAAATTGCTGAATAGCATTTGAATATTTTTTTAAAAAACTTATTTATTTAGCAGATAATAGATAATAGAAGATAACACATGAATGTGGTTAATGAAGTCAAACTATGTAGAAAAAATTATTTACAGGAAAGCACTAGTTCTTTCATCCCATTCCCCAAGCATCCAACTCCTATCTCAAGAGGCAGCCATGGTGACCAGTTTCTCATACACATATCCTTCGGAGAGATTATGAAATTGCATTGGATTTCAGTGCCATTTAAGCCAAAGATTAGTTGCCAAGGGTGATTTATGCACATTTAGGCAGTCAGTTTTCTTTTCTGAAAATTCACCAATTTCTCTCGACTCCATTTACGGACAACCCAAACATAACCTCTGTGTGCGCGCTCAGGTGTGTGCACCTGTATACCGACAACCGAGGAAGGTGCTAGCTGCCGTGTTAGTGAACTCCTGCAGGTAAAACCACCATCCAGTTCCACGCGATTCTATTTACAGATTCCCTCCCCTTGCCGCTGAGCTTATTAGCCATTTCCATGGCCCGGGATTTCATCTTTCTTGTGCAATTGATTCCCTGGATGTGGGAAGAGGAGGCCTTCTGTGACAGGGACGTGACAAAGGACTTTCCATGTCTTCCAGTAAGAGATCTGAGGTCACGCTGATACAACTGACCACAATCTGGAATGAGAACGTGCTTCCTGGAGGAAGAAAGACAGCAACCGCTCTCCTCAGTGTGGTTGTTTGGGCAGGTGTCAGCACCAGCACCGGAAGGCACTTTACTGTTGTAATGATGAAACCGCTTAAAGGGACGTGGCACTTAGCGTGGCCTTCTCTTGGGCGGTGTTACTGCATGGTCCTACGACGTGGGTTGTGTCGCGTGGGCATGGCACATGCAGACTTGGACATCACTGAGAGATGACATCAGTTTGCACAACTGGATGGGAACCTGTGCTAGCAGAGGAGCTGGCACAAAATATTGACAGTTCTCTGCTTTAGTCTGAACATGCGGATTCCCACGTCCGTGCTCTTCCATAACATTTTCTAGTCTCCATTTCTACATACCAAAGGCACATTCACCTTATTTCTAAAAGACCAAACAAAACAGACTGAACAGAAATTTACCCCAGTATATAGGTCTTCCCAGTCTATTTTTACTTTAAAGTGTTTGAAACTTGTTAATTTGAAACTAAAAAAATTGCTCTCATTCTTCTCATCTCATCTTTGGGGAAAATAATTATTTTATTCTTCCTTGCTAGCCTCTTTTCAGTTTATTCTTATACTGCAGCAAATAAATTAGGGAGTCGAGGTCAATTTATTTTTATTTTTAAATTTATTTCACGTTTAATTGTTTCAATATTATTTTGAGGGTCAGTGTTTAGACATGTTCTTTCTCTATTATTTCTTTTAGGGCTGATGTAGACAGGTAGTCAGTGACAAGCTAAATGGAGCCTTTGTTTTTCCCCTGGGCCCTCAACGGAAGATGCTACGAGAGATAACTGAAGGGTTCTTCCTTCTCTCCTAAATCTGTTTGCTACTAAGTTGTCTATTTGTGATTCCAAGTCTTTGGTGGAGGCTCAGTGGTCTCTCTGACTGTCAATGAGCTCTTTTTATTGGTTTCTTTGTTAGTGCCTTCTTCTTGTTACTTCTACCTCCTCGGTTTCCATTAGAAAAGCCAACCATGAGGGCATACTGCCAAGTTATCTGCTCCAGCTCAGCCAACTCTCTGCGGTTCTCACAGATCCCAGGAAAGTCCTCACTGGGCTAGGAAACGATCCCAGGACTCGTAGAGAAAATGGACTCTCTAATCCTGGCATTATCTTCCTTCTATTGGGGCCGTTATTTCTTCATATCACAAACTTCCTTCTCCATCAGTCTGCTTTCTACGCTCAGGATTTTATCCCTTTCTATCCCTCTGTTCTTTAACTGAAACGTGTCTATCCTGGACACTGAACTCTTCTGGTGTTTAGAATACCATTTTGAATCAGCATTTCTGTGCCTTTTCCAAACATACTCCAGTACAACTGAGCTCTATTATTACACATACAGGATCACAAAATAAGTGGGTATTTTTGTTTAATGAATGAGAGGGATGCGGTTTAAGCATTGGTAGGAGATTTATAAGTTTTCTGCTGAGTTTAAACAGATAAATCATATAGTAAGATCATGGCGCTATGTGACTACATCTAGCACTGCTTGCTTGTCGTCCTCCATCAAGAAGCAGCAATATTTCCAGGCCTGGCACCTCTAACAAGATATTGACTAGTCAGCAGAGCAGAGCGGTGGGAAGGCAGAGTGGTTAAGAGAGTCACCTCTGGCACGAGACAGCCTGAGCTGGACTCCAGCCCCAGAATTTACTCGCCGCATGTCCTAGGTCAAGCTACTCGACCTCTCCTTGTTCAGTCTCCTCATCTATAAAATGAAGATCGCGGTAATCATCCCTAGCCACTCATGTCATAGATTCATTTAGGGATTAAGTAAGCTGATCTGTACAGAACCCCTAGAAAGTAGCTGGAATAGTACTATCGATAACTGTGCACTATTATTATACAGCTGTTTCTTGTCTTGACAAGGACTGTAATCCAAAGCAAAAAACAAGGTGAGAGTACAACATTTTACAACTTTCAAGGCAATGAATGACACAGTCCTGCAATATTTCTTCCAGGAATGTACTCGAACCTGGGAACCTACTAAAGAAAGCCATTACTTCCCTCACTCAGTCAGGACACTTTGTCTTTGAACATCTCTAAAATGAACTAAAGTCATTCATCAGCAACCAGTACTAAAAAGAGCCAAGCCCTGGCCAGTACAGCCCAGTGGATTGAGCACCAGCCTGTGAACTGAAAGGTCACCGGTTCAATTCCCAGTCAGGGCACATGCCTGGGTTATGGGCCAGGTCCCCAGTTGAGGGTGTGTGAGAGGCAACCAATTGATCTTTCTCTCACACATCAGTGTTTCTCTTCATTTCTTTCTCCCTTCTTTCCCTTCTCTCTAAAAATAAATATGATCTTTAGAAAAAGGATTTTTTTAAAAAGGAGCCAAAGATGTTGAAATGGAATATATCTAAAGATCTGGTGACAAGCTACTCTTCTGCTATATTCTGACTTGACTGCAATTTAAGAATTCTATGGCGGGGGCAGAGAGTGGGTTAAAGTTATAAATGCATTTACATGCTACAGAATTTTCTTGGTTTTTATTGTCATTTCCTCTTTATATTTGCTGGAGATCTTGGCAAACACCAAGGTAGAGATTGAAATTGTACACAAATGCCATTTTTTGCTGACAGATTATTAGAAATTTAAGTTAAAGCATTTTTTTTTGTAATACTATGGCATTGCCTAACATGTTTTTCAGCCAAAGGATTTCTACATGGTTTCAGTCAAAAGTTCCAAGTATGTAAGTAGTTTTTTAAGCTATATTATAATGTAGGACCAATGCCACTCATAAGTAATAAACTATTATTTTAGATACCAATACATCAAACAAAGCAATAATGTTTTATTAGTACAGATTGCTGTCAACCACACTAAATTTATGACGATAAAATGTTTCCAAAAAGGTATAGCTCTTTATGGCAGGCACTTCAAGGCAATGAATGAAAGAGACCTGTGTGAACATTTTCCCCACTTTCCCTTTCCCAGTCACTTTCTGAGAGAGTGCAGGCACATTAAAAGATTCAGCCTTTACAACTAAACGTTGGACACTCAGCTTCAAGTCAGCACCGGTTAGGTTATAATTACTCTCAGGGCCCTGTATCTGATTTGGGGGTACTCATTGTATAAATTAGTTTTAACTGAAAGTGACATTGTATAATAATTACATTTTGGCCAAATCTAGCTTGCTTTTTTTTTTTTTATTGTTATTTAACTGCTGAGGCCTAATGATTAAATGATTACTCTTTTGTTTTTACATGAGATAGGAAAACATTTGATTTACTTCCCTTTCCACACAATCCACTGATTTGCATGATGCCTAATGATGCATCTTGCAGATTCCCGGGAGTTCACTGGTCCAAACAGGCCAACAGACTCATTTAATGGGGGAAAAAATCTTCAAAGGCACAGAAAAGCCTGGGCTGGGCTGGGCTGCCGCTCCGAACACGACCGACCATCAGTCTATCTGATAACATTCCCGGGCAGCCAGATGCCCCAGAGCAACAAGATCCAGTTTTTTCGGTTGTCATCCCGTGACTTACCCACAACGACAGCAGTGACGGTGAGCAGCACGAAAGCATTCCGAAATAGGTAACTTTTAACATCCTCCTTCGTGATGTTCTGTACTTTCTTCTTGGCCAAGAGTGTGCGTTTGCGGACTCCTTGCTGGAATCTCTCCATCCTGCCCCCAATCCTGGGCTCTTCTCCATTGCTTTTAGTCATACTTGACCTCTCCAGGAGTGTCTCTTCTTTGCACTTCAATATCTAGGAATCACCCCCCCAAACACCAGACCTCTTTGATGTTGGAGAACACAGCTAGAGGGGAGAGAAAGAGGCAAGAGTTAGCCCTCCGGGGGTGAGAAATCAGTGAGCTCCACGCTAGGAGAAGCTGTTGGCAAACTGCATAATCTCAGTAGGAATCAAGGGCTGGAGTCACAATGCCTAGAATGTGCATATTTCACATACCATGTGTGAGAAATGTGCACAAATTCAGAATATATGAGCAGAAACCTGTGCCCTATTTTTAAAAATTTGTCTTTCCCCCTCCAGGGAGGCTATAAAGGGTTCATCAGAGCTTGGTGGACTGAGTACCCCCTCCCCCAGAACCTAGCTGGATGCTTTGCACAATATTCACCGTCAGTAAACATCCAACTGAATTGAATGCACAGGAAATGCTTAATGATTACTTGATGGCTTACGTTGTATGCATGGGGGAGGCGCAACCAGGCCAATGGAAATGAGTATCGATAGTTCTCAGTTGGAGATTTCTGTTATATATAACAGCTATTTCCTCCATTAAAATAATCATGATAATATCAACTAACAACTATGGCCATGGAAAGGTCACAAGTGGCCACAGGACTTGGGAATCACATTTGACTATTTCACAGGGTAACTTTTTAAATTTTTTTTTTTTTTTGTGAAATAAGAAAAGTACTCTAGGCACATTTATAAGTTATCTGAAATCATAATTAATTTTCATTTTTGTTACAAGTAGAAGTACAAAGTAGTAATGGTCTTTGTGGCAAACATACTGAAGTCTTCTGAGGAAACTATCACCGACTTGTATTTTAAATGTTAGGATTTCTAGAACAGATGAGATGAAGCCGGTTTTCATTCCAAACACTACAGTGTGTGGTTTCTCATTTCTTTAAAGTGTTCCTAGGTCATTAAAATATATTCAAGTAATTCTTTCCAGAGGTGGAAATCCTGTTTTGAAAAATCAAGGGATACCTCCTGTGGCTTTACAAGATTTCCAATTCTTAATCTCTACCACGGATCAAGCCGAGAAAAAAGCCGGTTGTGCCCGGGACGCGTTATCTGGCAGCGCAAGCTACCAGCGTGTGCAGTGTGCAATGGCTGGGAGGTAACCGCAAAGCGTACTCCTCGGGAAAAAGACTTGCTGAACAGATTTGACTTTCGAACAAAATTATAAGGCGGGGTCAGCGAATAATAAGACCTACCATCTTTTTAACACCTCACAGCAGATTAACATTTAGGGAGAAGCGATGACCAGAAGACGCCAGGGATCAGCGTTTCCCCCTTAATCTCGGATTCCCCTCACCAGTCCGTCGCTTTTAAACAGACCAGCTCAGCCTGGATTATTTTCGAGATCTCGAGCCGCCGCCTGCCCCTTATCGTCCTGAATGACTAAACTCAAAATTAACACAAGACACGGCATACAGAGACCCCACAGGCTCGTGGCATTAAATTGCCAACACCGACTTTCTCTACCAAAATGGCTAGCTTTTACTCTCGCTGCTCCTGTGCTTGGGAAACCAAATCCATTGGCAGAGACGTGGAACGAGAAACTCAACCCAGCAGGAACACGGGACGTTAGACTCACCTTTCCTGGTCTTGCGGAGGGTGGGAGAGGTACCCCAGGCAATGACACAGCGAATTCCCGAGCAGGTACGAGCCGAGTAACAGAACGCGGCGAGCCAGCCGTGCATGTGGTCTGCGACTGCTAGTTACTATCAGGGCAACTTAAGGAAAGGGGCGGAGTCTGTGCCGGGGCAGCGGGAGTGGGGGAAAAATGAAAACACCGCCGGAGACGGAGCCGGGAAGCCCGAGGTTTTCTGGAATATTGATTAATCTTGGCGCACCAGAAGCATGCTTGCTGGCTTTGTTTTGCTCCCTGGACCACTTTCACACTTTGCCAGTTCACTTTCATTAGAAATGCAAAGCTGGGACCAGGAAGAATTGAAGAATGAAGCGAACACACACACTCAGAAAGCTGCAAGTCTTGATTAGAACATTTCAAAGAAGACTTTTCTGAGGCTAAATTTAATTATGCCACATTATTGCGGGTTTCCTCCCTTTACGGAAACACAAGAGTGTGCTCTTTTGCCTGGTTCCACAGCTATTACGAAAGAGTCCCTCTTTAGAGTTGGGGAAATAAGTGGCATTTCTTGGGATGACTCGGAACGCAATCAAGTATGGAGGGGAAAAATGCCTACTACAATTCTCTAAAGTTGCCTGAAGTTACTCAGTACGCAAGATGAGACAGCCTCTTTTTAAGCAGTTTAAACTCTATTATAACAAGTCTAATTTAGTTCAAAGTATCTCGTTTGCAAAGACTAAAATGGTTAGACACACAGAGACCGGGGTCTTTGCTAAACTGTAGTCAAAATTATATTATGAGCAAGAGTGTAAAAACACATTTGAAATTTTGTGATTTCAAGATACGTTGCTGTGCAGAGAGCTGCCTCGGTTTTGAGGGATGCTCACTGTATCCCCTCCCATCATGTTTAGGAACTAGAAAGTTCTCACTGCCTTGAGAATGTATCTTGCACTTCTAGTGTACTTTCTTTAAGAAGGAAAATAGATTAAAACCTTTTTTTTATCCTGACTCCGCTGTAAAACTTTAACATGAAGAAAAAAGTTTAATAGGAACAAAAACCCATACCAAAACTTACAGCCAGAGGTCTGTATTCCTGTTCATTAAGTCTCATATTCCCCCAGCAAGATCTACTTATTTTTTGTGTCTGTTACCCAAGAAGAAAGCATGGCTTTTTCCTTCCTTAGTAAATCCAAGGGAGATTCTAAAGATATGTCTCCTGCCTGCTCCACATCCCTTTTGAACAACTGCTGGTTGGAAAGCAATGGTGAATCACGTAAAAGCTTTAAAATGACAAATTAGCAGCAAGTATAACAACTTTTAAATGTGGCATAATTTTAAGAGTGTATTGAAAATACATACTCTTGACAGCCTCAGCCTTCAACCATCTTTCTCTTCCACTGATATTCTAGGTCACTTAGCATCTGTACCACGTTGTTTGGGGCTTAACTATACTGTCTTCTACTGCTCCTTTCTTTACAAAATCCTGTTAAATTTTGGCTTCTTGACTAGATTGTAAGTTCTTTGAGGACAAGAACCAGTCTTATGCCTTATAGATAGTAAACATTAAGTAACTCATAAATGGATGGCATAATATAAGGGTATGAAAGAAAATACTTTTCAACCTTCTGCGTTAAAACAAAACTACTGGGTTTTACATTGGCACTTCTGGTCTAGGTGTGTGGCGCAGATGTCATTTCTTAACCCAGTGACTGCATTTTAAAGCATTTATTTACTATACTAAGTCCCTTCTGGGCCATCGGTTTCAGGCTAATTCATCCACCTTTCTTGTGGACATGACCTATATTTCAAGAGGATTTAAAAGAGAAATCTTTAAATGATTTTAAATGGAGTTACAAGCCAAGTGGCATTTCTGCTTTTTAATCTTGTTTTTTCATAGGGCAGAAAAGGGACTAGTAAAAAGCACACATTGGTTAGCCCAGAGATGAGAAGGCTCTAGCACCCCCTTTTCCTCCTTTTTTCTAATCCCTAAAGTTCAGTTAAAAGCCATTTCTTTATGTTAGTTTGCACAGACATTATGGGAGTCTGGTGTACCGTTGAGAAGGGAAGTAATTCACTGCTGAAAGTTTTGTTGGCTGTAATAAAACCTAATGAGAAAATGAGATGCAAAGAGTCTCCATTCAGAGTTCATCTGAATTACAAGGTTTTAGTCTGGGAGAAATATTGGGAATTACTTTCTTTCAGTTCCACTTTCTCTTTTGGAAAGCTCTAACAATAATGCCCTTGGGGCAACCTGGGTTTACTCAACACATATTTCTCCCTCCGCCCTACTTTTAAATAAAATCCTTGAGCGTTGAAACATTTTTTCCTTCACAGAAATACTAAATAAGTAGAAGATCAAGAAATTGTGAACAGGCCTCTGTATACTTCATTTCATGTAAAGCTACCCTGGGTAGGAGTCGGAGCCAGGGAATCATTCATTTTGGTATTTCAGAGTGAAAAAAAAATGTTGGCAAGTACTGCCCCTTTTGAAAAATCTTGCAAGAAATTTCTTTGAATATACCAATACTATTATAAAGTATGTTGTAGGTAAAATTTTTTTTTGAGAAAAAAATGTTACTCTAACAAGAAATAACCAAATCCAACCTATCCTTAAATGGACTCTCCCATTCGTTAGTTTGAAGTGTGAGTGATGGTGATTAACAAGTCGGTGCTGTAATACAGCACAGAACAGTCAAATTTCAGCATTCAGGATAAGGGAATTCTGGAATTTGTGGAAGTAAATGGATTAGCATACCTTTTAACCTGTATTGAATATTTGCCACTTTTATTTTTAGTTTCATGAGGGATCTTGTCATTTCTGGAATCACAATGCATTTTAGAATCATTATAAAGAATGTCAATTCTTCTTCCAGAAGTTGGAAACTGTAGAATGCTACCACAGAGGATGGGACCAGGTTTAACCTCAGTGGAAGTACTAGAAATAGCGAGACTAGAAGTAGCGCTTGTGGTCATTGGTTTCTCGTTTTGTCTTCAAATTCTTTCCTTCTTGGGTTTGAATATTTTAAAAAAATCTGTAGTGAACTCTGGTTAGTTGGATTTTTAACTGACTGGGTTTATTGTAAGCCTGTGTGAAGCCTGAAAAACCCAAATAGAAGTGAACTATAATTAACCTTTATTTCATTCATTCATTCAACAAACCGTAAGCAAGTACTGTGCTCCATGTACTGAGCATCAGTCCCTTCCCTCAAGGAGCCCACCAACACATTGCTATGCAGTGTGCGGGGGGAGGGCCCCACACAGAGTTGCGGTGCTCTGTGCTGAGGCCTGTATACCAGGTCCCCTTCAAGACTGAGAGCTCCTGAAGGAACTGTGCCTGGCTCAACACTGTATGCACAGACGACCCCAACCGCCAAAGTAAAGAGCTTGAACTCTGTTCCTAGGCAAGAGGGAGCCACAGGATTTAAGCACAGAAGTCATTTTACCTGTAGGTTGATGCAAACCCTTTAAGTGAATAAAGTTAGGAAGTCCCTAACTTTATTTTTGAGTTAGGAAGCCAAGGGAGAGGAGGAACATTGACACACTGGGACAGTTTATTTATTAAAAAAATAATAAATTCCACTGGAAAATGCAGACAATCTCACAATATCGAGGCCCTTCCAGGGGTAGGCTGGCATGAAGTCAAGACCGCTTCCATTACGCTGTGTGCTCACCAGGGCCCTTGGCCGGCCCAGTTCACTCACTGTGGTAACCAGCCTGTTCCCCTAGCACATTCTAGTGTGTGACGGCTGGTGAAATTTAAGAGGCAGCCTGAGCAAGGGCGGGGACCTGGAAAACCCCAACATAAAGGGGAAGAAGAAGAGGAACCCCTAAATAGATCTGCAAATGGTGGGAAGTTATGCTAACCATCGTATCACAAGTTAGCTAAGAGTTGGACATAATGGGGGTTTAAGGACATTTAAACACATTTTCTCTATATTAAAATTAAAAGGGTCTCTTTTTTAATGAAGGCGTTATTGATATTAATTATAAGTTACATTAGGAAATGGCATTTTCCCCTGTTACTCAACATGAGCCGACACTCTGAAGGAGCCGAATTTTGGGTTAATTGGGAAAGATCGTGTAGGTTAATTGGAGTTAAAGCCTTTATAACAGTCAACGGTTTTATAAGGCTTGATAGTTTTATAAGCAATTTTACACATATTACTTAATTCAAATTTGTGACATGCTTTGAGGTACATGGAGCTTTCCAGGGATTCAGCCATTTGCTCAGAATTCCAGGCAGCCTTCTTTACAGTTTTTGGAACTTTGGTTTCTCATCATTTTCCAAAAGAATTAGCTTTTATTAAAGACAAATAGAAAAGAAAGTAAAGAAGATTAAAAGGAAGATCTTCCATCAATTATTTCTTCTGGGAAGTCAGTTCTAAACTCCTCCTCCTCAAATCTGTGACAGGTTGATTGGCCCCCCTGTGGGCTCCCAAGGCCCCCTGGACATATATTTCCAGAGCTACCGCCCTGTTCCGAAACTCTCCCTTCCTAAACTGTGGGATCTCTGAGAGCAGAGCCTGTGTTTGTGACGACTGCATGCTCAATTACCAATACTCGGTAAAGAGTTGCCGCATGAGTAAGTGAACTCGACACAACCACAACTATGAGAGTTCATCAATCCCTCTCCAATCCTAGGACTTGGAGAAAGGATCGCAGTAATATCGAACTTTTAAAAGGTGGGAGAGGAAGCCAAGGGATTCCCTTTTCAGTCATTACAATATAAAATAGATACAAGTGAGGCTGCTCTAATGGCATGGGTGGAAGGTGGTGATCAAAGCCACAGGTAAGGCCCCTGAGGCTCTTCATCAGTTTGTGGATTCAACTCATCATCTTTGAAAACAAGGATGAATGAGGAGGTCAGGTCATCTTGTACTGATTCCTCAGTGCCAGGTCCAGGTTTAGAGCTTGGGTTTTCTATCACTAAACCATATTCCTCCCTCTCTGTTTTGAATGTTATCTGTGAAATGAGATTAGATTAGATTATTTCTCTCGAGGTGCTTTCCTTATTAACATGCGATGATTCTAAATCATGTCATACCAATAATGGGCTTGCCCTATTCACTTTGGTCTATTTAGTTAAAGACACAAATTTTTATATGCACTCAATGATTAACAGCTTTCATTAAATGTCTCTGCCACAAATTAAACACAAACATATCAACAGTCACCAGAGGAAGCTTACTGAAGGGCACGGGTTTTATGAAGCACAGTAATGGCATGAATCTTTTGTAAGCATTTGCTCGTATAGAATCATAATTACAGCAATCAAGACAGATACACATCTTTTGTAAGGAAAAAAGTAATTATAATTTAAAAGCACACAGCTCAAAGTTGCCATCACAAAAACGACTATTATAGCAACTATTTCGCATTTGGACATTTTTTTGGCAGGAGGTCTAGGCATTGTTTATTGTGAGTCAGAAACAGGCACTGAGAAAATATGCAAATTTTTAAGCAAGAGAAAATGCATCTTTGAGTTAAGAAAACAGGGTGAGTGGTAGAAACTGTCTGGGCGTTGAACACAAATCAACCTTCAATGGCTGAAATAGGTTTTGGTCATTGGATGCTATTATAGTCATCTAGGGGAAGGTCAGAATAAAATTATTTTATGCTTTAAAACATACATTTAAGATTTGTGTTGCGCTCCTGAGTTAATGTTCATCTTCTGCTAATGTGTTTATGGATTGATTCTAAGCAGAAAGACCAGGGAAAAAAGCCTCCAGAACGCTTTCCATCCCATTTTCCTTGGCCAGGCAGAACTGCTGTCAGGTGGGGAGGCAGGTCACCTCCAGGCCGCAGAGGAGGCAGAGGCAAGCCTCCTTCCTCATCCACCTGCCTTCCCACACAAGATCACACCTGCTCAAGTGAAGTTCACGCAGGGCGGCCAGTTCATTCCTCTCCACAGGACTCAGTTGAGAAAGGATGTTTCTGTTAGTAAGTCCGGTAAGTTCTTCAAAAATCGCTTAACATCAACAGGCGAGAGTAGGGGAGGGAATATGGCATTGAAGAAAAATACACTGAGACGGGGTTGTAGTAAGTTTGGGCAAATATCATGGTCCTCCCCTCTAAATGAAAGGTGAAATAAAAACCGGGTTTCAAACTGGTTTTAACCCTGTGTTCAAATAAAATCTCACGATGAAACAAGCAGCAGTGTGGCACACCAAAGATAAGCCCCGGCTAGGGAGCCCTGTGCCACCAGATTCGCCCCGCCTCTGGCGTCCCTTCCCTGTCCCTCTTCCTCGGTCCCCCTGCTAGCCTCTGGACCTCCATTTGGAGCCGGTTCCCAGGGCAAGATACGGAAACGACTAGGTCAGATAACTCAAAAGTTCTCAGATTCTAAGAATAACATTCTCATTAGCTAGAATAACCTCTAAGGAAAAGACAAAAGGCATAAAGTAAACTCTAAGAACCCCACACAGCACAGGTGATGCCTCAATAAGTCTTATAGAAGTGTCCCTTCTTTTAGAAAATTCAACCACAGGTAATCTGTGCTTCCGGTTTCAACCCTAGGCCTGGGGTGTGGGGATGGTGGTGATGATAAAACAGACAGGCCTGAGGGACCAGTCATAGTTTATATGACCTTGTGACCCAGGTAAGCCCCATGAGAGGTATGGGAAACGAACAGGCCTACCTAATGGTTTGCCCAAAGTCAAACAAGTGAATGTCAAAGTCAAGACCAGAACCCAGTTTTCACTCCAGCTCCAATAATTTTGGGAGAAACATATCGTCCTATAATACCAACAATGTTCAGTGAAAGCCTGGTATGATTTGATTCACTTATGACACTGATGTTTCAGGGTGGTAAAGCTGTGTTGTCCAGTATGGTAGCCACTGGCCACGTGTAGCTATTAAGCATCTGAATGTGGCTAGTGCAAATAAAGATGTACTGTAAGTGTCAAGTACACAGGATTTTTAAAAACTTAATCCAAAAAAATGTAAAGTATCTCATTAATAATTATTTATATTGATTATATGTTATAATGATAATATTTCAGATATTGGGTTAAATAAAATATATTATTAGAATATAATAAAATCAATTTCATCTGTTCATTTCACTTCTTTTAATGGGACTAATAGAAAATTTTAAGTTACGTAGGCAACTCATATTTCTATTGGGTAGCATTATTTTATAGTGATTATTCTTTTAGGGGTCTTCGCTCTTTATAGGGGAATGCTTGGAATCGGCAGAGCCAGCAAAATCCCCTCTCCAGCTAATTCTCTTTTACTGTATTTAACTAGATTAGTATGTGGTGAGAGTATTTTGGTCTCTGTACAGAGGCTTAATGCTAATGGTAAGAATAATAATAAAAATGGCTACCATTTACTAACTCTTTTCTCTGTGCCAGGCACCATGCCAAGTGTGCTACATTTGCCTCATTTACTTGTCACGACAACCCTATCGTTACTAAGTTTTATTATTCCCACTTTACCAATGAAGGAACTGAGGTTCTGAAGCATTGAGCCAAGGCCACAAGCTGGTTAAGTGGTTGGACCAGGATTCCATTTCAGGCCATTTGCATGGAAAGCCCAAGGCACTTGAGTGCCACAGAATTCTGCTTAGCTGGAGGTCACACACCCAGTGAAAAACCACCCTCAGAACCCTACAAACTCTCATAGGTTTGAAGGCACCGGAGGGGAGGTAAGATACACAGAGAGGGGCCAAATGGTGGCAGTCTTCAAGGATCTTACAATATGGTAGGGAAAACATATGTGAAATAGATGACAAAATAAAACCTGATAAGAGATTAAAAATGAAACTCTCTAGACAGTAAGGAGAAAGATTCATTGCAGTTGTTGGGGGGAAGGTGGGTTTCATGGAAGAGGCAGCATTTCAGAAGAAGCTTTGAAAATGAGGGGGTTTTTCCACAGTTAAAAATAGCAAGGGAGAGTCACTGTGGGCGGAGTGACCAGCGGGAGCCCAGACGCAGAGGTGTGTGAGGGACCAGCAGGGACTCCAGGCTGGCTGTGAACACTGGGTAAAGGTGGAAGAAGAGACCGAAGGGACACAGCACGTGATGTTTGGGACAAGCAGAGAAGTTGGAAACAGCATTTCTTAGGTTGGAAAAAGTCTTTAGGTGGGACTTTCAAAGTGGACAGAGGCCTTGTCTTCATGTACGTTGTGGAACACTCAATCCATTTTTTAGAATCTGTCATAACAAGCAATCACACCCAACCACAATAAAATCAGCCCCTAAGACCTTCCAAGGGCTACCCAGTTTTCATGGACCAAAAGGACTATATCCAAATGTCACAGAGACATCAGGGAGCAATTGCCCGGTGGCCTCATTCTTCCATATTCCAGCACCTGTATTAACAGAAACAAACAGAATGCCTTCTTACCCTTCCCACCCCCATCTCAATCCACACTCTGGTCAAAAAACCTAGTTTTCTTCTATTCCATTAGAGGAAGATCTGTTTCGTGGGCAATAGATTTGATAGCGGAACTCCAGAGTTAAAGATTTTAGCCTCAGTTGATAGGCTTAAGTGATTAATGCACGCAGAAAGCCATTATTCCGAGAATTGGAATGCATGACTTACGTGATTCCAGGAAGTCAACCAGAAATTCAGCCTTCGTGCTCCAGGGGGTCTGCAAGTGATAGAGCCACTTCTCAGCCATTGTGTCCAGGAAGGGAACTTCTCAACACAGATAAAGAATTGTTGGTCAATAGATAAAGAAATACTAGGAATATTAGGAATATCACTGCCTGGATAGCAACTCTTATCCAATTAAACTTTTTTCCAAACCTCTTACCTACCCTTTCTTCAGTGTGAGATGAGATGTTACACTGGTTTTTGAAGGTACATAACCACCATCTTCTCAGATCGCTGGCATCTGAATAAAGCACCCATGAAGATTCAATCCTTGTCTCTACTTATTAATTCTGGTAGTGACAGGCAGCATGAATGCAGACTTTTCTGGTTTCAGATTCACTAAGGGAGAGACGGGATAATAAAAAGCCAGGAAAATTCCTTTGCAAGCAGAATAGGGGAACTTACAGACAGCTGAACACGATGGCCGAACAATTTATAGCCAGGTGCAGATTGTTACCAGGGCTGAAGGCCCCTGGCAGGGGGCTAAACTGGGAAAACAAGGACCTCACCTCCAGGGTAATCTTTCTTCCCCGGCCTTTCCACCCTAGAGATAACATCTAGGCCTCAGTTGTGTTTCAGCTCCAGGGCCAGAAAAGCAGCAAAACCAGGTAGGGGTGGGGGAGGGGAGGGTCGCTAGAACCAATTGCAGTAACTAAAGACTCCCTGTCATTGCCCAATCAATGGAGACCACCGACCCTGAAAGGGCCACCCTGGAGAACTGACGAATAGCCTCCCGAAACCCTCCCCTGAGACCTCTCCAACCCTTCCTGCCCCTAAGAAAGAGATAAGAGCCCGTAGACAAAGGAACCTCGCAAGTGTGCGCTCCCTCTGGGGCGCGGCCGGCGCCGTCCCCTTTCCTTTCTTCTTCTCCCTGCTCCCTCCCACCCCCACCCTGGTCCCCTTTCTTCACAGGCACACAGCTTCTAAATTCTGAGGCAATGGGCAGCTGGCAACTTGTCCCAAGCTTATCCTCTGAGCCCGTCCCGGAGGCCCCTTTTCTCTGACTTCCCAGCGAGCTAAGGCAGCCAGGCCTAGGCTCTCCTGTTACTTCTATGCTAAGCCTTTCTCGCCATTCTCAGCCGACCGTCCTCTCCCATGAGGACATACTAATCAAATTCTTACCTACTTTTATCTCGATCTGTAATTCTTGACTGCATCAGTGAGAACAGAGCTCCAGTAACAGTAACAAGTGCTAACATTTATGTGGCAGGTAGAAAAGATTAGGAAATGCAGTTTCCACCAGGTATAAGAGAGAGTGAATACTTTTTTAAAAGTTTATTTATATGCTTTTAGAGAGAGGAGAAGGGAGGAAGAAGGGGAGGGAGAGAAACATCAATGTGTGAGACATGCATCGATGAGTTGCTTCTTGCACACCCCAGGCTGGGGACCTAGCCTGCAACCCTGGCATGTGCCCTGACTGGGAATTAAACCTGTAGCCTTTCAGTTTGCAGGGCAGTGCTCAATCCACTGAGCCATGACAGCTAGGGTGAGAGTGAATACTTTCATTAGATAATCTGCTGGATTATCAGCTCTGGATGGGTAGCTCAGTTGGTTAAAGCATCATCCTGATGCACCAAGGTAGTGGGTTTGATCCCCAGTCAGTGCACATGCAAGAATCAACTAATGAATGTATAAATAAATGGAACAACAACAACAAAATAATAATGAATAAATAAAATAAAAGGGTAACTCTGGCTACTGCATGAAGGATGCTTCGTAGGGTGAAAGATTAGGAGGTTCCTGAAGAAGCAGCAATGAAAGATGACGGTGGCCTGGGTTAAGGTGACTATAACCAGAGAGGTGGTGGGAAGTGGGATAGAGTTTGAAAAACAGCTGTCAGGATTTTATTATGAATCGAAGGGAGGGTAGGGAAGACAGAGAGTAGTGAAAGATAAAATTAAGGTTTTAGGCTTGAGCACCTGGAAAATAGAGCTTAACCAAAATGGGGTGCAGAGCCAAAGGTTCAGGGTAGAGGTTGATGAATGAGGAGTTCTCTGGACCTTCTCAGGTCACCATATGGAGGTGGCAGGGGCATTCAAGGAGAGTGTAACAGGGTACAGCCAAAAGGGGGGCCCTCAAATGGGGATTTGTAAGGGGGTCCAGAACTCAGTGTGTCCAGGAAATATTAGAGGGAAAAAAAAATATATATGATGTCCTCATCCCTGCTAGTCTGGGCTGGGGTATGGGACACATGGAGCAGGGTCATTGAGGGCTGTTTTGTATAGCAACAACTTTGCAGCTAACCTCTGTCATGGTCATTTAACATCTATAGCCTTTAACTGGTTTCATACATATATTAAATAGCTGTGCCTTGCTTTGAGCCAGGAGGATAGGAATGACTTCAACCTTGGATGTAACTGGGAAGCAACTCCCCCTGGTTGAGAGCTTGGAGATGATTGGCTGTGTGCCACGGGGCCATACCTGCCCAGATTTACTATGGCAGCCCAGTGAAGCTGGACGAATTCGGGAATGCTGGCTGGAGTAACTGACTGTGGGAGGAGTCGGAAATGGGGATGCAAAGGAAGATTGATGTGGGGATTTAAACCCAGGAGAGGCAGCTGTACCAGGTCAGGACCACGAAACTTGGGAGAAAGTTGGGGCCATGAAGCTCTGGGGTGCTCCCTTTTGCCACGTGGCTTAGGCAGCAGGAGAGACATGGCCTTGGATTAAAGGGGGGAAAGGACTCTTGCTGGTGGGCCATGAGAAAGTACCACACAGCTTTGGACTAACTGGAGATCTGCTGGCGACACAGCTGATGGTACTGGGAGCCGAGTCACAGACTTCTACTTCTTTTCCTGAGATACAGAACCCCGGACTGGGCAGAGGGGAGAAGGAAGGACTGTGTGCGTCTGTGGGTGTTCTAAAGAACTTTAGTATTTTAATGAAGACATTAAGTCATTACTCTAAATCTGTATAACTTTTAAATAAATAATTCCTTTCCTTTTCACCAGTCCCTGGCATTGAGAGACGTCTTTCCTTTGGCGGTAGGCAAAGTGAACCTAGTAGGGGGAGGGAATCCCCGGGGGAAAAAGGGGGGGGGGTTCTTTTGGTAATAATATATTGTTCACCACCCCCCCCCAACACACACACACACGTCTGTTCTGTAACAAGAGGACTCTGCAACCCCACATTTTGGGACTTTTTACACACATGAAATTGAAAGCCACAGCTCCTCATCTGAGGGCTGAGGGCGTGCGTGAGAGTGCAGAAAATACAGACAGAGAAGATTCATCATGGAAACAGAATGGAACAACTAAAATTTAGAGTTGCAGTTGTTTTGTTGAACATTGCACGTGCTAGGACACTCTTGCAGAGGGTTCTATGACATTATTACAAAATTGGAATGGTATCTAATGGAATCTCTATTATCCTGCCCCATATTTTAGCCACATTTTTATAGCCATTTATTGGCTCAAAAAGGGCAGCAAGGTCTTTTTGCCCAATAAATTGTAGGACTGTACTTGTAATTTACTGATTGGGGAAGACCAGGAACAGATTTGTGTAGGGTGTGGTCAGGGCAGAAAATCAAAACTTGAGATAATCAAGTAAAGCTGTTCAATAGCCTGTTAGATAAAAGAGAAGAAATTCAGGATAGAGGTCTGGTTTGAGATTAGATTTAGCGTTATCAACATCTAGACAGTGTTTACAGCTATTGTGAAGCTTAATATTAACGACAGGGATGTCCTCTTAACAGGGTGTGAGTGTAGCTGGAGAGCAGATAGCTCAGGGTAGATGGATCAGCCAGGACTGGGTCTGGGAGCTCTCCCCAATGTCTCCACGCAGAGACAATGCGGAGGAATTGGAGGGAGGCCGTGCGGTAAGGGAGGAAAAAGCAGAAGTGTTGCCTAGTATGTCAAATTATCTTAAACATGGCAAGGACTTCAAATATCAAGGAGTCACAGATTCTTTTTAGACTTAGCACAAGCGTAGAGTTCCATAGGTTTAGTTTATATCATCTCTGACTTTCATTCTAAACCTCCGCAGGACCATGTATACTTGTCTACTAAGAAAGTCATTATGTGATACAAATAACTTGGGGGATGCTTTCCCAAAGGAATATTTTAGATTTATGCTTCCAGCTCTACATTTCCAGCTAATCAGTGTTGCACACGGAGCAGAGATTTTGGCTGGATGTGACATGGAAGTTACAGACATCAAGGCATGGCTTCTCAACCCCTGACTGCCATACCGAGAAGCTCGTTAGAGTCTTTGTTTCATGAATTTGAAAAGTAGAAGGCAGGGTGGTCATATAACTTGACTCCCAGAAGTTTTTTGTTTTGTTTTGTTTTGTTTTGTTTTTAAGATTTTATTTATTTATTTTAAGAGACTGGGGAAGGGAGGGAGAAAGAGAGGGAAAGAAACATGTTGCCTCTCACCTCCCCTCTCTCCCCCACACCGGGGACCTGGCCTGCAGTCCAGGCATGTGCCCTGACTGGGAATCGAACCAGTGACCCTTCGGTTTGCAGGCCGGCACTCAACCCACTGAGCCACACCAGCAAGGGCTGGGGTCTTTTTGTTCGTTTGTTTGTTTGTTTGTTTGTTTAAACCTAACACTCATATCAGGTTGGACTCTTTAAGCAACCACAGGGAAGCTACAGCATTTGATTGGACTTTGCATGACTTTGACTTTTGAGATTCTGTCAAGCTATTTCCTCGGAATTCCGAAGCTTGGGCTGGAGAAGCCCTCTAAAGGGGCTTCTGGGGAGAGCACCCAGGGATCTGTGAACTTAGGTGGCACAGAACATCGCAACGTTGTTTTCCTTAACTTTTAATCAAAATTCAGTAATTTCTTCAATTAGGAATGTAGGCCACAAACCACATTAGTATTTGCAGTTTGTGGACCTTGCCCGCAATAAAAAACCCAGGTAGTATATCACCTTCCAATTGTTTCGCATATCTCAAAGTGTTATCTATGCTCTTCATTACTGTAAAATTGCAGTGATTATTAGACCTGACACTGTACCTTTTTATTGTGCTAGTAAAGAAGCACATATGTAATATGTCATCGTATTTCAGTATAATTGGTTCCCTTTGTTATCTACTGTGTGTTCATTTATGTACTTGTATTTTTAATTTTATTCTGAAATGAGACCTCATTCGACTGCCAAAAGGAAAAAATGGTGCAGAGAGGTGGAGAACCCCTGCTGTCTCTTGGTTTCCTTCCATGTACTTCCCTTCTTAACACCACCTAACTCCCACAGATAGGGCAATGGTATTCTACTGGGTATCTTGATGCTTTGGTCAATGACACGATCTTTGTTCATGGTATCTTTTTTCAGCTGAGAGTTTAAATTTTAGGTAGTGAAGTCTGCTATTGTTACTTTTCCCCCCATGGCTTCTGCTTTTTGAATATTTCTTGAAAAAAGACCTTCCCCTGTTTAAAGGTATAAAAGTACTATATTCTCCAATGCTTTCTTTGTGGATGAACAGGGCCCCATACTGACCCTGATGAGCTCAGGGAGGCCTGCATGGAGGCCTTACAAACTCAGAAACCGAATGCAACCGCAGAGGATGGTCCGAACACTTTCTGTTACCGTAGGTAGCTAGATATTAGTAGAAGGGAAGGGAGCAACACAGGCTAAGTTTAATTAGGTTGGAAGCTACAGGTTCATACCATTCAGGGAATAGCAGCCTTGTCCTGCCAAGGGGATTAACGCCCCTCTGTCGTCCCCTTTTCCATAGGGGGAGGAAGGATCAGCTTTCCAATCTCCCTGGGGCATAACTGGTCCACCTGCCCAGACTATGGAGGGAATGAGGAGGTAGTCCCTTTGCTGGGCGCATGCCCAGTAAAAGCCAAGACAGCTCCGTTGGAGGTCCTTCTACTTTGAGGCATGTGCAGTAGGAGCCAAGATGGCAACCATAAAGGGAAGGTGTCTAGACTGGGGAAAAGACTGGATCGGTTGTGGGAGGGCCCAGCACAGGCCTACAAAGGACTGGAAAAGAGAGTGGTCGGTATGAAAGCCTGAAGTAGTATAATCAAAGCTTAATCAAGTCCCCTTTCTTGGTAAGACATGTTCGTTCATTCATTCATGTGTTCTCCCTCTGTAGCCACCACGTGGCCCTAGCACCAGCAGGGGCCCAAGCCTGGGCTCCAAGCCGGGCCTGGGTGCCACGGAGCACTGCTGGGAACAGAGACTAAGCTAAGTGGATGGGGACAGAGACTAAGCTTTGGCATGGACTGAGCTGATGGCACAGAACGTCTGGACCCTGGCCCTTCCAGGCTTGATGAAGACAAGGCTGGACTTATTCCACCTCAGGACAGTGCTGAATCACCGGATTGTGGAGGTCTGAGACGCAGACTCCAGGCGCCTGAGGGCAGTCCTTTGTGTTTGCTGCAGCTTCAGTGCACCTGGTGACCACACTTCATCCATCCTCCCGTGTGCAGGTCTCTGGAAATGCTTTTCCTGTGGCTCTGGAGGGACCTCATGTCCGCTGGCAACGTAATGAAACAGATCATGGCAGGTAGTCCTGTCCTGGGCCCGTAGTTTCTTGACAAAGGTCAATCTGCACTGTAACTGAGCCTGTCTATTGTCCTTTTGCATCTACGATATCATACCTTTGGAATGTCAGGGTAATTTCCTTTTCCCAGACCCCTCAGAGCACAAGCTCCCACCAGAACAGGAGACCACCAAGCCTTTCATTGTTATTGTTATCGTGTTAATTGTTGACTGTTAACTATACTATACCCACCTTTGTAAGAGAAGTATGTGAATTTTTGTTTTACTTTTTACACACTCCCAGAAATTCCCCTCCCTCCTTTTTTTTTTTGCTTTCTCCCACCTCCCTAATCTGTTACTAATGAACTTCTTGTAACCCCTTATGCCTCCTCCCAAGACTGTGATGTATAAAATAAGGCGCAAAACTGCCATTCTCTGGAGCATGTTCTCAATCCACTGCGATTCTGCTTCCCGGCAATTGTCAATTTGGCTCAAGTAAACTCATAAAAATTCTTAGAGGTTTGGAGTTTTCTTATGTTGACATCTTCCAACATTTTTTATAGGGTTTTGTTTTTGTTTTTCATCTAGCATTTTAATCCAATTGGAATTTGTTTTCATGACTGCTGTGATGTAAGGATCTAACTTTAAATTGATTTAAAATGGTAGCCAAATATTCCAACACCGCTTGTTGAATGGTCAATGTTTTCCTCATTTACCATATTTTTAAAGCAGCTCTACTGAGATATAATTGATATACGATAAACTTCATATTGAAATTGTACAATCTGATAAGTTTTGACATCTGTACACACCCATGGAACTACGACCACAATCAAGATGGTGAACTATTTTTTATTTTTTTAATAGCTTAAATTGTATTTATCTTCTGAATAGCGAATACGTTCACATGGCTCACAGTGTAAAGACACAGCCCTGGATGGTGCGGCTCAGCTGGTTGGAGCATTGTCTTGGAAACCAAAAGGTTGCAGGTTCCATTCCTGTCCGGGACACGTGCCTGGGTTGTGAGTTCTGTCCCCCATCAGGGCTTGTATGAGAGGCAACTAATGGGTGTTTCTCCCTCTGCTGATGTTTCTCTCGCTGTCTCTCTCTCCCTTCCTTCCCTGCCTCTCTAAAATCAATAAGCATGTCCTCTGATGAGGGGAAAAAAAATCAATTTAAAGATACAAAGCTGCTAAAATATGGTAAACAAGAGGTTGAGTATTCAAAAATGGAAACATTTATGTATATACAAGCAAATATATAAACTGTACAGACACACATACAAAATAGTATATAATATACATTGTTTTTCACCTCTCTGTTCTTCCCTAATATATTTTTGACATCATTTCATATCTGCATTTAGAAGGTTCCTTATTCTCTTTTATTCCTACTTAGAATTCTGTTGTATGGATAGAGTCAACAAATATTTGTTGAAATACCACATGCGAAGCACTTTTCTAAGCTCTGATGTATCAGTAAACAAAACAAACAAAAATTCCTTTCCACACAGAGCTTATGTTTTATTGTGATTTATCAATTTATTTAATCAGTTCCCTAATAATGAGTATTTCGATAGTTTTCAATCTTTTGCTCTTATAACAGTGCTGTAGTGAATACCTTATGTATTTTGCACACATCCAAATACACTGGCAGAATACAATCCAGAAGAGAAGTTTCTGAGTCAAAGGATACTCTCTCATTTATACCTGATATGGTTCAATTATTTTCGTAGAGAATGTGTCAATTGATGCTCCGGCCCATGACACGTGGGTCATGCTGGCTTCTCCATACACCATTCTATGCAGGTTTTTTAGTTTTTGCCAAGTTAATAGGTAAAACAAAACAAAACCGAAGCCACTGTAGAGTTATTTATATGTTTCTTCTGATGAGTGATACTGGGCATCTTTTCCTATCTTTAAGAGCCATTTCTATTTCATATCATTTGCCTGTTTACCCACTGAATTGTTAGGTTTTGTTGTTGTTGTTGTTGTTTATGTTGAATGGAATTAAAATTTTGCCAACCTTAAGCTGCCTTTTTGGGATATTGATTTTAAGTTGTTTGTTAAGAAACAAAACTCAGAAAGAAATTTTGACCCTCCCCCATTTCCTGCCCAAGAGGTTTAGACAGAGAAACCTGCTGCACCAAAGTGGGGTAGGGTTGAGGGTGGGTGGGGCAGGGGAAAGTGGTGGTGGGAAAATGGAGACAATTGTATTCAAACATTAATTTTAAAAATGATAAAAAACAAAAACCTGCTTCAGGAAGGACAACTAAGGATGCTACCTGCTTTAGCCTCACTTGAATTAAATATGGTAAATAGAAGGCTTCAGGCTGGGGCCTGTTGGCTAGGTACCCCAGTCCCACTGCCTCCAAGCAGCCTAGCAAGAATTTTCCTGCCATGTATGGTCCCCTCTTCCTCAACTACCTGGAAACCACCCATTCTCACTTCTGAAATTGAATACCTTGTCCTTCCCCCTTTCCTCCTCTGTCCAAAACGTCTTACGTACCCAGTGTTGCCTCACTGTCTTTGGAATTTTCATGCTCATGTGAATTCCCTGTGTGCATGTATTAAAACCTTGATTTTATCTTGCTACTTGGTCTCTGTCAATTTGATGATTAGCCCAGCCAGAAGAACTCGGAATGTGGGAAGAAACGAACTAATATTATTTTAGCCCCCACACTGCTTTATAGAATGAATGTATTAGGGAATTTTGGCCTTTATTTTGTGATTTAAATTTCTAATATTTCTACCAGTTTGTCATTTCTCTTTTAGTTTTGGTTATGAAGGATTTTTCCACATATAAATTTTGTTTTTTATTTAATTGAAACAATCTTTATTGTTGTGGTTTCTGGGAAGTTCTAGGTATTTAGAAAAATTTTCTGCTGCAGGATAATAAAAAAGACTACAATGGTTTCTTCTTGAATTTTTATTATTTTACTTCTTGAATTTAAACATTTAATCTATCTGGAGTTATCTGTCCATAAAGTGAGGGCTTAACTTAATTTTCCCCCTCAGCTGCCCCAATACAACTTGTTAAATAACCTTTCTTTTCTAAATTTAATTTAAATGCCACTTTTTATAACTATCCAATTTCCACATGTATTTAGCTCTATTTCTTGACTTTCTACTCTAATCCATTAATCTATCCACATATTCAATATGCCAGTATCATAATTTAAATTATTGTAGCTTTATAATATAAAGACCTTTTTTTCCTTAGTTTTATTATAATGAATTAAAGTGGTCAATTATAGAGCAATTAAAAATGAGGACATGGTCCTGTCTGGTGTGGCTTAGTGGGTTGAGTACTGGTCTGCAAACCAAAAGGTCACTGGTTCGATTCCTGATCAGAACACATGCCTGATCAGTTGCAGTTGGGAGCATGAGAGAGGCAACTGATTGACGTTTCTCTCACCCGTCAATTGTTTCTCTTCCTCTCTTTCTCTCTCCCTTCCCATGCCCCCCCCCCCCAAAACAAAAGAAATAAAATCTTTTTAGAAAATGAGGACATGACTATTTGAGATTGTAGTGGAAATCACCGTGAAACTGTGATTGCCACACCTAATGGCAGAAAACAGGACAACCCTTTTTTTCTTAAGACCTTGTTTAACAACTCTTGTTTTTTCCATTGTCTTGGCTATTCTTGCTTGGTTATTTTTCCATAGGTACTTATACCAAATCAACTTATACATTCCAATATCTCATTAAATCCCAATATTTTATTGTGATTTTCCCAATATACAATGTATCAGTTCTCTTCTGTGTCCAGGTTCTCAACAAATCAAGGGAAAAAAATCTAAAGAATTAGGCATATGAGAAATCCAAACATAACCTTTACTAGAGAACAAGGATGAGCTGGATAGCTAAGAATGACCTTCAAACAGGCTTATGAGCTGACGCTCAGATTTCAGCAGATACCCCGCACACCCCCCTGCCTCTGCCTGAGTCATATACATCCTTGGCCTGGGGACTGCCTCTTGACGTGGGAGCTGTCAGGTAAGGCTTCTGGAATCAGGGCTCCTCCTGTCCCACTCACCCCCAAGAACAAGGAGAAATGGAGTCAATAAGGTCTACTTTATTTTTCCCAAATTTGCCAAAGGAGGAGGAGGATGGGGAGGAGGAAGAGGCGGAGTGAGTGAGGGGTTGGAAAGAGCCCTTGAAAGTTATTTTTCATAGGAAAGGAAACAGTTTTTTCCTTCTGACAGTTTGATGCTGATAGCAGTAAATTACTTCATTTTTTAAGATGAGAGACATAATAGCCAGACATATTGAGAAGAGACATCTTCTACCTCAGTTCATTCCACATGCAAAACCTATGTTGCCTTCAATAAATTTCCGCATTAATCATGGTGGTATATTCTCTCAGCCCAATGTAAACTTGACAGAATTCATAAAGATATATTTCTCCACTGACTGTTTTTCTTCATTGAAATGATTTACAAATGTCTGAATACAATCTCACAGCCAAATAATCCTCAGTCCAAACTTCAACTGCTTCCCTTTAGAATTCGGACAGCGAGTTCAACTTTCTCCAGCGGTGCTAATTTCAAGGCAGCAGCGTCTATCTTTCTTGGCATCTATCACACAGCTCGATTCTTCCAACCCTCTTACCGCAGATCAATTAACCCCAAAATGATACGAACTTGCATGCACGGTTCCCTCTACACAGTGTGTTTTTCACATCCTTGATGGTATCTCTGGGATTAGTGCTGTGGACCCTAAAACTGGTCGGGGGAGAGACCCAGCATCCTCTGTGATACTTTGAATTTGAAGCCAGGGCCAGTCATCTACCCTCTAGCCATTCTACTCCTATCCCCATGAGATCTGGCTGCACTAACACTGCCCACCAGTCGGTCGAACATGCCTCTTCAGTAATCGTCCAGCTCCTAAGCCCTATGTCCCTCTAGGTGGTGGAACCCTTTTACCCCTCCAAACCATGCCCCTCAGCCCTGGGGCACAGGGCCTACGGAGCTCCAGGGCAGGGGCCGCATTCGTAAACATACATTCCGAAACAAAATAACGCTTACTTTTAAACTGATACCTTAATACAGCAGGTGCGCCTAGAAAAGAAAGAATAATCTTAACTATACATCATTAGAATCAAAAGAGAAGAGGGAATTTATCTTTGAACGTCCTGATGAAAGCAGGCTTTACTGCATAACTTCCCAGAGAACTAATGCAAGTCGGGATTACGACAAGTTTTTATGGTCCTTCTCTCGCTCTCTGTGTGTGCTGGTTGTATGTGTTTTTGTTTTTGTTTTTAGTTTTAAACCCATTCTCTCAGTGCTACAGAGTTCAAGCACACTCCACTGAAGACCTTGTTCATGCTCACCGCAGCATCTGTGTTGTATTTTGGGAGGTCTGTGGAACTTAATTAGAAAGAAAGTTGGCTCTAAGTTCTTCTTTTAGGGCCCCCACTTGAAAAAATAAAGCCTCGCTGTTTGAAGGCCTTTAAAAAAAAAATCATTCTTTACTTTCCTCTTGATTTGTGTTTATTGCTACAAGTTTTCCCAGGAGAGGCCTGAAGGCAACGCTAGAACAGTTCAGGCATTCTCGTCCGTTCCCTTTCTGTCGAAGGGCTCCAGATAAGAGCCCCGAAGAAGGGAACGCATTCAGCCCTCTCAGCAGGACCTCAGTACTTCATAATAACCTCTCCCACAGCCCCAAGCTCTCAGCACTATTCACTTTGTACCAGTACCCTTAATACAGCACAAAGGAAGACTTTGAAAGTCCCTGAACCCCGCATCCCTGCTGAGAGCCCAGGATGTAGGATACTGCACAGCAGTCTTCAAAAAGCCCCCTAATTTTATTTCCATCTCTGATTTCTGAGCCAGAGTCTTCTGCTTGAACAAGGGGAAGAACAGCTGTGTAAATAAACACGGATGACTGCAACAGGCTGGATGCTTCCCCCAACTGCCTGTTATAATCACATAGGTTCTCTATTAATTGTGTATAGAATGGATAAAGACATGGACCAAAGGTGCTGCAAAAATGGTATTCTTCAGGGAGGAAATTTTCTCTCTGAGCAAGTTGTATAAAATAGGGATTCAGGGCTGCGGATCAGAGCAAAGGAACAAGCACTTATTAAAAGTATAGTTTCTAAAATCAACTGGCTTACACTTGAGTTCCGATTTCACTGCCTACTAGCTGTGTGGCCTTAGGCAAGCTGCAAACCCTTTCTGAGCTTCAGTTTCCTCATCTCTAAAATTATCTGCCTCAAATATTGTTATGAGGATTAAAGGGTGTGACTCACAATGTCTTCCACACAATGAACTCTTGATATAAAGGTTAGCCATGGTATTAGCTAGGATATAGACTAAACTGCTGTAGCAAAGAGACCCCAAATCCAGTAGCATAGCATGGTAGAAGCTTATTTTGTCTGTCCAGAGGTAGGAGGTCAGACTGTATCTCTTTCCTTTTCAACATGGAGCTTCATCTCTAAAAATCAAGATAGTTGATCCAGCCCTTACCACATCCCAGCCAGCAAAAAAAGAAAAAAGGCCAGGGGAGGGCATGCTTATTCCTTTTAAGGGGTACATTCCATTTCTGGTTGTATTCCTTTTTCCGGAACTTAGCCATATGTTTGTGTCAAGCTGTATCAGAAGGGTCAGAACTACAGTGTCTAGCTGGCCATGACCTCAGCGCTAACCCTAACATCTGTTGTGTGAAACTGTGGGCCACCAGCCATCTCAGCCATAGCTGTCACTGCTACCTGGCCACAGGACTAGCGACAATCTCTGCCATAGGAGCCTTGGGAAATCACAGGGGGTAGATTCCTGGATGCCTGGAGTAGGAAAAAGACATCTTAAGTAGAGAGAAAGAGAGCTCGGAGGCATCAGAGGGGTGAGCTGATAGCATAGCGAGAAGTCCAGATGATCTGAGTGCAGCAGGCAATGGAACCGTGCAGGGGGCAAAGCCAGAGTATCGGTCAGCAGCAGGTCACGAAGGGCCTGAGATACTTGCCCTGTATTTTTCAGGCAGTGAAGAGATAGTACAGTTTTGTTGCTGTTGTTGTTGTTGTTGTTTTGTTTTGTTTTTAGCAGGGGAGAGAAAAAATAGGGGATGTCTGCCAGCAGTGAGTAGACAAGGAGGCGAATGGCCAATTTGGGAAGTCATGTAAACCCAGGATGAGGTTTCAAAGGCTCGAACTGGGCCTAGGTGGCGGTGCTGTCAGTAAGAGACAGCCAGATGCAAGGCACCTTTGGGAAGAGAATCAACAGCATATGATAACTGATTGCGTGTGGGTATGAAGAAAACCGGTCAGGAATGACTCAGATGTATCAGTCTTAGCTTTTGTCAGGACAGTGATGCCTTTAATAAGGACAGGGAAGCTGGCAAAGGAAGAGAAAAGCCAGGATGAGGAAGTGTCTTGTGAGCCAGGGGAAGAGAGACTTTCGTGGTGCCCTTATAATTGAATTTTTTTTTTTTGATAACTGTTCAATGGCTACTCTCTTCTGCTAGACTACAAACTCATCTGCTGCATGACGAACCATCTCGAACTTTGTGGCATAAAACAGACCAAAAGAATCATTTATGACTGTTATTTGTCATGGTTCATAGGGTTGACTGAGTTAAGTGAGGTGACCGTCACTCAGGATGTCTCATTCAATTATAGGCAGACAAAGACTAGAACGGGAATCATCTCAAAAACTCACGTGTCTGATAGAACAAGCGAATAAAGAGGAAACCCAGAAGAAGGACTAGGGAATGTCGGCGCTCTCTGTTTACCCCTAGCCCACCGCCTGCACAGTCGCACTTCCACACCGGGAGCTCCACTTCCAGCAGCTGCCACTGACACCGCTGGGCGAGCGGGAGCATCACAGTCCCTTGTTCCTGGGCCACTGGCTCCTGAATACGGCGCAAGTGGGTCTGAGAGGGGTTAAAAGATAAACTGAGGCATATTAAAAATTTAAAGGGTTCATCTGAGCGAACGTTGATTCGAATTGGGCAGCATCCAATCTAGCAGATGGAAAGGAGCTCCAAGGAGCTGTACAAAATGAGAAACTGGTACAGGCAGAAGAGAGCAGAAACAAGGAAGTTATATGAGGCAAAATGAGCAGGTTGGTTATTGCAAAGTTGCCTTCTTTGAGGGAACAGCAAAGGTCTATCGGGCAGGTCACCTCACTAGTGTTGATCAGGTGAGTGTGGATGGACTGGCTGAAGTTTCCATTTCATGCAGAGCAGAAACTTGAATTCAGTCTCAGCTTGGTGACGTGGGGCTTAGCATACGTGACTCTGTTTTGGACCTGTTGTTTTGTCTTTACCAATTACCCCCTTTTGAACCAACTCTCAGTATAACTGAGAGATAATGTATAAATTTAAGGCATAAATGCTCCTTCCAGCTACTGCTCTGTAGTTCTTGTGTTTTTGCTGAATTCCTGTGTGATATTCACAGGTCATCACATTTTTTAAGTCGGTTGCTCTTTGTTGCTTTTCTGATGTTCTGTTCTTGGGGAGATCATTTGCTTAGTGGTTAGTGGCCATGAACAAGCATTGAAACTTTTGAGAGAGCACCATGCACCAGGAAGACTACTATGATTATTATAAGCAGGATTATTCCCATTGTCTGGAATGAACTTTGGAGCCACAGCATCCGAGACCTAAACCAATCAGAATTAAGTATGTCAAAAAAAGACTCCATTTGAAGTAGTCACTTTCTTAAGCCATGTGGTCTGTTCAGTGATCTCGTAATGCGGAGCCTCAGTTTCCCCAGAAATGCCAGTCCAAGTGCAGCAAGTGGCGTTGGCTGTAGCAAAAACACATTCCTGCTCAGGTAAAAGGCAACCGAGGGCTATCCTAGTATCAACAGCAACTTCAGCCAGAGAGTCTAGAGATTTTTCCTGGGCAGCTATTATTGCTTTAGCAGCAGACTCTGCAATATCTTAAGAGTTAAGTAAGGAGAGATTCCTGATCATAGCCTCACAAATCCAAAGGTGCAGAAGCTTGCGTCTAGGCTCTGTACAGAGAAAGGGACGCAAGGCAAGGGTAACTGAAATAGTGCGGTCTATAGATCCTTACATTTAATCGACCCCCATGGCAGTCCCCTTTCCAGTCCTGAGCCAGTGACTCAAACAGGAATTACCAGGAGGCACTTCACGATTCAAAATTAGCCTCCTCCGGCAGATTCATGACGACCTGGTTAGGAGTGAGTGCACGTGAGGCTACGGTCAGGAGAGCTGACTTTGAGAATTTTCACCCTTTGCTGGCTCCTGCCAGTTTTCCCAGGATGCCGTCTGCAGGATCGGGAGGGAGCGGAGTGTTTCAGTGGGTCTCCTACTGGTCAGCAAGACTGTAGAGGAGTAAAAAAAATGTTCCCTCTACCCTGCATAGGGAATGCCTGGCTGAGAGCACGCTTTCTCTAGGGCTAAATGAATAAGCTGATCTAGGTTAAAAGTTCTCTACTGTGGCCTGTGAAATTCCAGATTATTACTGTTCAGCTTTAAAATTTTGCTCACCTGAGGTCTCACACGGGACCTAGTCCTACCCGGACCGGTTTCTAAGTCGGACCCAATCTGACTCCGGCCAGTTTCCGGAACCAGTCCGGAAAAAGAAATGCTCAAATAAAGCCTGAAATTTCCTAATGCAAAAGCGACAGAGCTAGAATCCGAGAGGGACTTCCCCACTGGCTGCAGATGCAGCGAGAGAAAGCAGCGAGCGGAAGGGGCTCCACAGGTGTCCATGCCTGGTTGCTCACTGGTCCTCGGGGCCACAGGAGTCTCCTTCAGTTCCCTCGTTTGATGTTGGGAATTGTTGAAGGACAAACGGAGGCCTATTTAAAAATGTAAGAGTTTATTTGAGCCAAAATCAATTTGCATCTGGTAGTATCCTGTCTAGCAGATAGAAAGGAGCTCTGAGGGGCTGTACAAAACAAAAGACAGGCAGAAGATTGCGGGAACAAGAAAGTCATATGAAGCAAAAAAGCAGGTTGGTTATTGCAAATTTACTTTGTCTTTAGGGGATGGTGGGGGCCTATCAGGTAGGGGACCTTAACTAGTGTTGATCAGGCAATTTCCAATGGACCGATTCCACTTCTGGGAGACACGAAACTAGTTAAGTCTTAGTTTGGTGACATGAGGCTTAGCATAAGGGACTCTCCTTTGGGCCCGCTGTCTTGTTTTTAACAGAGGCATAACCTGAGCCACATGCCTACATCCTAGAGAGGACTGGTTTCTGCTTTCACCCGAAGGAAATAGGTGGGCGCAGTTTTTTCTGCTGTGTGACCAACTACCACGAACTTAGTGGCTGAAAACAACACAGTTCTGTAGGTCAGAATCCTCGGGTTCTCTGCTTAGGGTTTTAAAGACTCAAACCTAGGTATTGGTCAGACTGGTTTCTCATCTAGAGCTTGGGGTCCTCTTCCAAACTCACGTGGTTGTGGAAAATGTCCAGTTCATTGTGGTTATAATAGTGAGGTCTTCGTTTCCTTGCTGGCTGTCAGCTAATGACCAGCCTGAGAGCGGAGGCTACCAGCACCGTCAAGGCCAGCGGTGGAGAGTACCTCTAGCATTGACTACCTCTCAGTGATTGAAATTTCCCTTTCTCGCTGATCTCTAGACCCAGGTTTAAAGGGTTACCGTGATTAGGTCAGGCTGACCTGGATAACCTCCCTAATTTAAAGTCAATTGATGTGGGAATTTAATTACATCTGAAATTGGTGTTGAAATAACCGGGAGTTCACAGCTTTTGTGTCTGAACAACTGGGAGAAGGTGTGTGTGCATCGGGGGCTAGGAATCTTGGAGGCTACTTTAGAAGTCTGCCTACCTCCCTGGGAAAACCCCCAACATAGAAGGGTGTATGGAAGAGTCCAATGTCAGAAAAGAAAGACTTTCCAAAAGTCTGCCACAGGAGGAAAGAGAATAAGAGAAGATACAGGAAAACCGAAAGGCAGGCATCTGAGACTGAAGTTAGAAATTCCACAAAGAAGTTAAGTAGAGGTGAACAAAAGGGATGCGAAGCAATGCTCGAAAACTTGGCTGAGGTTAGATGCAGAAAATATCAATAGAGGTTCTTGATGTTATTAGTGAATTTCTTTTTTTTTTTAACAGAGGTTTATTTTTATTTTTTTTCTTTTAGATTTTATTTATTTATCTTTAGAGGGGAAGGGAAGAAGAGAGGGAGAGAAACATCAATGTGCGGTTGCCTCTTGTATGTCCCCTGCCGGGAACTGGCCTGGCAACCCAGGCATGTGCCCTGACTGGGAATCGAACCGCGATCCTTCGGTTCGCAGGCCCGCGCTCAATCCACTGAGCTACACCAGCCAGGGCATTATTAGTGAATTTCTTAAGCAATTAATGGCAGCAGTGAGTATAAAAAGATGAAGTTGGAGAAAGTGAATGGAGACGCTTGCACAGGGATTGGCAAGGCAGGCGGAGCCTTGGTCAGGGAGACAAAGGATCATGGGCAGCGCATCATTGCAGGGAAAGGAGCTGAAGGTCTGAATTCTCTTTCTTTAGCTACAAGGTGAGGCTTTGCAGTGGATTATGTCCGCCTCTTCGCACCGCAGCCTCTATGGTTCTGTGTTGCGGTCACGGGGTCCTGCTGAATTGGGATTAATTCTCGCAGAGCTGAAGCTCAGGGAATGGAGGCGATGATGAGGACGAAGACTGAGTTCACTGGGACTTGAGGGAATAAGGAAATGTAGGGGTTAGAGGGGTTTGGGAAGAAGTTGATTTTTATACTACTTCCCATAAAATTGAAAAACTTTACAGCAATACACCACTTCCTCTTTCCGCTGTCCTTCTTTGTTCTAGTATTGCGATGGATTTTACTTCTCCATATGGCATAAACCTCAAAGTACTTTGTTTTGGGCTTGTTTTAAAAGTCAATTACTCTTCAAAAAATTAAAATATTAAGAAATGGCTTTTCTATTTATCTCCGTGCTTACCACTTCCGATATTGATTATTTTGTGTAGGTTTTCTGCCTGCCTCCTCCAGGTCCCAAGTTGGGATAGTTGTTACTAGTGAGGGCAGGGCCTGAACTTGATCTTGGGGCAGGGGTGAGAGTGGGGTACAGGCAGCCAGAGTGACCCCGCCCCTCACTTTCCCATGTGCTTTCTCTGAGGTATTCCCCTTTTTCTTCTTTCTCAAATTCTGGCGGTGCACTTGCCCTTTTCCTAGGAGCAATACTTTTACAAAAGTTTTTATTGTGTCTTTAAATAAACAGGATAAACAATAATAAAAGACATGTATTCGTTGTAGAATATTGAAACACGTTGAGCACCCTCAGAAAACAAAAGCCATGTATACTTCCACTTGCTACGGACAATTACCTTTAGTGGGTGTTTCCTTTTAACCACATGGACAGTTGGAACAATATAATACACAAAGTTGCACATCTGATTTTAAAAACCTAACATTATAATAAAAATCTCTAAGGGCTAGAGATTTTAGAAAAATTCTGCTTTTACTTGTTGTATTAGCTTGGGCAAGTAAACCTCAGTGTCTGCATCTATACAATAGAGGTAATAACAGTGTCTCCTTCCCAAGATTTCGGTCAGGACTAAATAAGATTTATACAAATCTCTATATAACATATTTACCTATAAGATTAGATATAGATATATCTTAGTTTGTGTCTGGCATAGACTTATCACTCATTAAATATTAGCTAATATTAATGTTTTTCATGTCAGGCATGAATTCATTATATTATCCAAGTATGATATTTCAATAGGGAAATAATGTCATTGTACAATGCATCATAATTTATTTAACTGTTCCCCTATTTTGGACATTTATATTGGGTAAATTTTCCACAATTATACATAATTTTGTGATGGAACTTCCTTGACTAAAAAACTTTGTCCACCTTTCACATGCAGGAAGAATCCTGGGAGTGGAAGGAATCGTCGGGGAAAAGGAAGAGGACATCGGTGGGGGTCGTTTTCCTTTTCCGTCTCAGCCCAGACCCTTCCTACCTCCTGGGGCCGCCTCCCACGCGGGTCTCTGGGAAAGGACAGCTGTTTAGAGCTGGCTTCTAGGGAAGCCTGGGCCGATGGAGAAAGGAGGTCACTTTGGGAGCTTCCTAGGTCTTCCCTCTTTTTTGTCTCAAATTCTCAAAGGGACTCACTGAATTGGGAAGGGCTGTGGTCCTTCTCTCATGACTAACTATGTGACTTTGGGCAAATTGCTCAATTTCCCTGGGCTTCCCCCTGAGTTAAATGAGGAGCTGGGCCCCACTTCTGAAGTGCCAGCATTCTACAGATGTAAGTCCCTGACAACCTCCAGAGTCAACATACCCTACTTCCTATTGAAAGTGGAGAATCTCATTTATGCAATCTTCAGTTCATTCATTCATTCAAGAAGCATTTATCCAACACTGTTATTCGCTTATCACACAGGACTTGCATGCTCTCCTATCCTTGATGAAGTCACAATCCAGTACAGAAATAGGACAAAAACTGTATTGACATATTGTGACAGAGGCTGTTACTAAATCCCATGGTAGGACAGAAGGAGGAGATACCTGTTACGTTTTCAGTGGTGCTGGGTGGGTGGGTCATATTAGCACCAGATCACCTTGGAAAAAGGCAAGCTGTTCCCAACCTGCTTTATGTCTGAGCCTGGGCCTGAATATTAATGGAAGCCTTCTTGTCTGTCTTAGTATATACCCAAACAGCAAACACTGTTGAGGACCTCCAGGGTGGTTGTCAAGAGAGGAGCTTGTCTGTAAAGGTGAACAGGCCATTGGCCTTCCCCTCCCAGAGAGCAGTGAAGAAAGGCAGCTATGGCAGTCATTGAGGTTGTGGGAGGTGGGAGTGGTTCCACAATGTGCTGTGGGAGAGTTGAGGAGGAATCAGGTTTCTTCCTGAGAGATCTGGGAAAGTGTTCTTTCTGGCTCTGTGGAAAGAATGCTGGGTTTGGAGTTGGAGGGACCGGGGTCGTAGCTGTGGGCTTCAGTGATCAGCCGAGCAGCACTTCCCTGGAGATAACGCAGGGAGAGCTGGAGTATCTGTGGGAGACCGAAGAAGATGGTCCTTTCTCCCTTCCTCCAGTTACTGGTTTTTCAGTTTCAGGTTACACGCTCCAAGGTCTGAATTGTACTGTGCTCTCCTTGAAGGGGCACAGACGCAGTCATAATACGGAGTACTGGCATTGCCAGAGCATTGCTGTGGTTCTGCAAGGAGGAGGTGTGAGTGGGGACCCTAAAGAACGGACTTTCCCAGTAGGCTTTTTAAGGAAGATTCTGGCATTCCCCAGGCGTTCTGGCTCATTGGCAGAAGGGCACCGTCCACAGCAGTTACTGGAACAGGGCCTGGAGCTGTGGGGCCAGTGGCGAGAGCACTCAGAGGAAAGGGAAATGGAGCAAAGGGGAAGGGGGACAGTGTCAGCTGACCACGCTGCAGTCTGACTGGCCCAGTGCCAGCGGGGGAGGGTACTCAGGCAGCTCGGGGGGTCTAGGGATGGGGGTGGCTTCTCATGCAGGTCACCTAGCACCGTGGAGAATGTGACAAGGCTCAGCCATCTCTCCTCTACCTCTGTCCCTCCTCGTTATATTGCAGTGGGAAAAGCTGTGCTGAAAGGGTTTTGGGGGAAAAAAAAGTAGGGCAAGGGAAAAATAAACCAAGCAGGGGTTGCCGGGACAGTAGTGAACGGGACAACTGCGTTGTGTGTTTCGGCCTGTGCAGCGAGGGAGAAATGCCCTGAGAAGCGCTGTGCTTCGTACATTCAGACATAATGTACAAGATCCAGTGTGACCTTCCCCGCCACCCCTGCTTTCCGCCACCCCCCAAGTCCACCCAGACATTGGGAGCAAGGATTCACTGGTGTAGGGTGCTTTGAAAACAGTGTAGACGAGAGAGAGAAAGTGGGCTCGGAGAGCTGGAACGTTTGGGATATCCTAGGGTACTTCCATAGGGCTCCAGAACAGGGCAGGAATTCTGCCAGCCCAGCAGGGCAGTGAGTGGTATCTCCGTGTGCATGGAATGCCTGCTCCATGTGTGCAGCTGAAATAGGGGGCGTTTTGTTTTGTTTTGTTTTGTTTTGTTGACTGGGATAGTATTTGCAGCATTTGCAATGTGTTTCCTGCAATGTGTTTACTATGCATGCTTTCCACACCGCAGGTTCCCATCCCAGTGGGCTCCCTCCAGTGTATCGTCCATGCCTGGTGAGCTCACTGGGTGAGGCACTGTGTCCGTGCTAGTAGGGGGGTGTCCTAATTAGATGTGAAAAACATGGACTCTGGAGCCACGGTCTCTGGTTGTGACCCAGCTCTGCCACTTGGACAAAAACTTAACTTTCCTGGAACTTAGTTTCCTCATTTGTAAAATGAGATAAGAGGAGCGTCAGCTGTAGGGTTGTTAGAGGATCAGATAGGTTTCTGAGGAGCACTGAGACGTCTGCCTGGCACGGGTCGAGAACCATGTAAGTGCTGACATTATTCTTGTGCATCTGGTTCTTAGATGGAATTCAATAAATGTTAACTGCTGTCAGGGAAATCATCGTATCAAATACTTCCTGAACACCTAGTCTGTGCTTGTTTATGGTGCTGGCCTGAAGACAGGTTTTCTGCCCAGGAACTTACTTTCTGGGGTGGATACACTGATTTGGACACAAAGAATTGAAGAATAAAATGGGAATAAGGCATATGAAAATAACACATCAAGAATGAAAGAGCTGAGCTTAAACGCCAACCAAAATTTGTGTTGACTCTTATAACAGAGTGATCTTATTTATTCCTGGTAGGGTTCTGAAATTGGTGGATAGGTCCATGTGTAGCTGTTCAGCCGTCACCTGCCTCCCTTGATGAGAGTCTCTATTGGAATATCACAGGGATCACCCTTAGCCTGGTGAATAGAGCTCCATCGTGATATTTTATTAATTATTGTAATAAGTAACAAATAAAACATTTAATGTTATGTTACCATAGTAAATATATTTATAGCAGTACTATATTTCTCTAGTAAGATAGCAAGAGATATACCAGCTATTTTCTCATTTAGTCTTCCCGAGAACCCTGTAATGCAAAAATATTATTGTTCCTATTTGACACTTGAGAAAACTGAGGCTTAGGTTGAAATTGCCCAAGTCCACATAGTTAATGAAAGGTAGAGCTGGTTTTTAAGCCTACAACTCTTTGAATCAAAACCTATGTTCTTGATGGCAAAGAATCCAAAGTTAATCATTGGATGATCACAAAGATCTAGAAAGAAAGAGAGCTATGGACTGAAACTAAGAAGATCAGATGAAATGGAAAATTCAGGGGTAGACAGAAAATTGTGAGTGTACCTTCATAAAGCTAGCTGTTTTGAGTTTGAAGCGGAGAAACTATGGCTTATAACAGTTGGTGTGAAATATACTTACTTTTTAAAAAAAAATTAGGTTTAATATGAGGCAGCAAATGTGTAACAGGGCTCCCCTCGAAAGCGGATTCCTGTGGCCACAGCGACAGGAGCATTATCTGCAGAAATGCGGCTGTAAGAGGACAGGCGTCGGCGCAGAGGCCACGAAGGCAGCGTTCGTGGCAGCAAAGGGTCTGGACACTGTGCTGTTTTCTAACAATTTCAACCATGAGGAATTGTTGAAGGAATCGTAGTGTTTTTTTTTTTTTCCTTTTTCCTAGAAAGCAATAATAATGATAATGATAATACCTAATTCTGACAAAACAGTATCCTTGCCCCAGGCATATTTACATGCATTAACTCTCATTCCTTGCAACACTCCCATGAGCAGACCTATTATTAGTCCCATTCCATTGATGAGAAAAATTTGTTATGCTGCGCAGATATCAAAGAGAGTTGCCCTCCGCCTTGTGCTTTTGGCTTCTGGCCTGAGACACATGCATGGTGAGCAGTTTTTGCTTGACACGAGGTTAAGTCTGAAAGAGGCCGAAGGATAACTGATCTCTCTTTTCCCAGCTGTTTCCAGGTGCAATGCAATTAACCTCTGGTCAAGAACAGCACGTGGAGGGCTAGCAGTGAAAAGGGAATGTGTCCCCACTTGAGCTGACTCCTGCTGCTCTTTGACAAGTGGATGCCTCTGCTGGCTACTTGGCCACCCAGCCAGTTACGCCCAGGCATGTACCATGGCCAGAGAGATTCACGAAGCCATGAGACTGTCCATTAGTGGGAAACACAGGAAATTACAGGTTAGGTATATACAAAATATACGTTGGATGTAAGGGCTGAACAGTCCTGAGACAGGTCGATATACAGAAAATAGTATGAACGCTCCTGCCATAAAGGAAATGCTACTTCAAAATGTGCAGTGAGTACTTTCAGCATGAACAAGCTCAAAAGCAAAAGCTGCAACAACAAAGTAAAACCAAAGACTTGAAAGAGCATATTTCATGAAAAATAATGTCCTGAACCTTCCTTTCTCAAGATAGTTGATTACAAATACAAAACTTGCACAAATGTTTGTTGGCATCCAGGGTTTTAGTGGTATCACTAAACATACAAAAAGCAGAGACACACATCTGTTGAAGAAGCAACAGAACCTACTTCAAAGTTAAAAGTTATTTTAAGAGGATTGTGGCCAAAGAAAACAATTTAATCTATGCAGCTGTGGAAAGGTAACGTTTACACATTACTCTTTGAAGTGTGACTTTTCATTTAGATCGAGTGTCTGTTCTTCTAAATTAATTTCAATCATTTTCAATTTCAAGATTTCTTATTCATGTACAAAGCAATGTTAAAGTGTTGGATTCATTAGTGACAGAAGAATTTTGCCAACAGTTAAATAATTCCGGTTTTATGTCAAGGTCATCCGATACTTCAAGTAGAAAAATCAGTCAAGTTAATTCTAGTTAATGATTAAATTCTTTTTCCATCTGAAAAATTCAGGAAATCAAAGTAAAGCTTTCAGAAGTCATCGACTTCTATTGACGTCATTGTAATACTGTGATAAATTCAGTTAAAAATTCAACATTAAAGCCCTGGCTGGTGTGGCTCAGTGGATTGAGCACTGGCCTATGAACTGAGAGCTTGCGGGTTCGATCCTGGTCAGAGCACATGCCTGAGTTGTGGGCTGGGTCCCCGCTTGGTGGTGTGCAAAAGGCAACTGATAAACGTTTCTCTCCCTCTCTTTCTTCCTCCTTTCCCATCTTTCTAAAAATAAATAAAATCTTTAAAAAAATTCAACATTGAAGATGAAATTGTTGCTGTGGTACTATTATGAATACAAATTTTGGCAGAGCCTGAACCATGGTAAAAACTATGTTCTAATCAAATCTGTGGAGCAGAAATATACTGAGAATTGATTTTGGTGCACTTACAACTCCTAATTGCATCCAAACAAATCCTGCCAATTGCAATAGTAGCTGATAGTGGTTAAATATTGCAAATTTTTAAAAAATATATATATTTATTTATTTTTAGAGAAGGGGAAGGGAAGGAGAGAGGATGAGAAACATCAATGTGTGGTTGCCTCTCATGCTCCCCACTGGAGACCTGGCCTGCAACCCAGGCATGTGCCCTGACTGGGAATTGAACAGGAGACCCTTTGGTTCTCAGGCCTGTGCTCAATCCACTGAGCTACACCAGTCAGAGTTGCAAATATTTTTGTAAGTACACCGAGTAACTGAATTATAATTTTGGGGGGTATGTGTGATGAAACCGATGTCAAAAAACAAACAAACACTTTAGTTTGGCAGTATGTACTTTCTCTGCACTATCAATTGGATGTTATAAATGTTTGAGCTTTTAACATCTTGCAAATATCTGGGGAATTACATGGAAAGTCAACTTAAAGGTCAACTATGGGAAAGAAATACTCTAAATTTTTATTGCATTTTTAAAAAGTTAGCTGGAAATATTTAATCAAATTATTAAACAAAGGGAGCAACCAAAACCATGAACTTTTAAAGTTTATGGCAAACGGCAATTATTAAAACCAAAGCTTATAAGCAGGGAGGTATTGTTATTTATTCACACAAAAGCAAGGGAAGAAGTGAACAGATTAACGAGAGCTCAAATGGTGAAATAGCTCAACATGTGGAAACAGTCTTTTGATAAAGATTTTATTCTTAATTTGATAAGTTTATATTCCATTTTGGAATGGATTGAGATCGAGAAGGCCTGTGATGCTACATAATCTAAACTTGATTAAACATTTAGAAGAATCATAAAAAGGATGGCCTTTAAATGAAATTTTATCCTGTAAAAATATTTGTTGAAGAAAGTACTCTGGGGGGAAAAGTACCTGTAAAAATATTTGGGTTGAAAAGTTTACAGATCTCAACTTAAAAATTAAAATTTGGGAATAGGTGCTATTTAGCAGACTTGGCTCAGAGCTTCTGGCAGCTTGGAGAGAATGGTTTCCTGAATAAAAATATTATGGCCAAGAGAAAGGGGGTCAGTTGAAGCTGTCATGAATTTCAAACTTATTAATCATAAAATTCAACAAGGAATAATATGGCAGGCAATTTTACGAGAAAATTAAACATAAGAACTTTATATTTTAAAAATTCTGCACAAAAATACCAGTGGCATGATATTATAGACAAAGATTAAAAAGTTGATTCAATAACTAAATGTGTACCAAGAGTAATTATTTCACTTTTATTATTTTTAATGTTCAAATAATTACTATAAAGCAGAATTAAAAGGTTTGTCTTAAAATACTCAGATATATTATTTTAAATTTTTAAGGAAGAATTTTATTTTTTATTTATTTATTTTTTAAAGATTTTATTTATCTTTAGAGGGGAAGGGAAGGAGAGATGGAGAGAAATATCAATGTATGGTTGCTTTTCGTGCGTCCCCTGCTAAGAACTGTCGCTGGGGACTGTCCTGCAACCCAGGCATGTTCCCTGACTGGGAATCGAACCGCAATCCTTTAGTTCGCAGGCCCGCGCTCAATCCACTGAGCTATACCAGCCAGGACTATTTTTGAAAATAATTTCTAATAAAGTAATTTATATGTTCTCCAGTAAATTAACACTGATTTGTTGGTCACTTAATAAATATTTAAAATGACATATAATTTTAATTTTTCATCTTTAGTTTTTATTTTAATGCAATTTCCAACTTGTAGAAAAGTTGCAAGAATCTTACAAGAAGATCCCGTATTTCTTCATCAGTTTCCATTTTGGGCCATTTACTTTAGCATTTTCCCTTGTCGCTTTTTCTCTCAGATCAGTGTGTTTAGCCATATATTTTTTTCTGGAGCATTTGATTGTAAGTTCCATCCCTTTTCTGCTAACTCGTTTCATGTGGATTATCTGAAAATGAGGTTATTAAATTCAGGAAATTTTACATTACTGTAACACTGTTAACTACTCCGAAGTTCATATTCAAATTTCATTTCTTACCTCAACAACGTTCCAGGATCCCATCCAGTTCTCACGTAGAGCAGGGCTTGGCAGGTCTCTCCGGTATTCTTTAACCTGAAATAGTTCCTCGTTTTTCCTTGTCTTCCTTAACCTTGACATTTTTTTGAGAGAACAGGCAAGTTGTTTTGTAGCATGTCCCTCAGTGTGGGTATGATTAATTTCAGGCCACGTGTTTTGGGCGGGGATAGCAGGAAGTTTCCTTCTCAGTAAATCACATCTGGAGGCACATGGTATATTTGTCCTGATACTGGTGACGTTGCCTTAGAGCTCATGAGTAGGTGGTGTCCGCCAGATCTCTCCCCGGAAAGGTGGAGCTGTATTTTGCGAGAGTTACTTGGAGATTATGTAAATCAAATTTTACCCACTATATTTAGCATCAGTTGATTTTACCATTTGTCCTAAATATGACCAACGGGAACTCCTTTAAACTGGCTCCTTGTTCTTTTGATATGATCTTTTATTCTGTAAGCATTTCTTTAATTTTCATCATGAGAATTTACAGGATCCTCTTGTACTCTTACTTCTTCAGGCTTGGAACCGGCCTTTTCTCTAAGCAACCCTGGCTGTTTAGTAAATAATGGTGTAAACCCAGATCTAAGAACTAGGTGTGCTTATAGTTACACATAATGTCATCGCTCGTAGGCCCCCTCAGTGGCAGTGCTAACATGCACACTCATACACACATGCACACACACATACATATGTAAATCTCTCCATGAACATATGCAGATTAATCCAGTCCAGTCCAACACCACAGGATATATTCTAGTATCTCCCTTAATAAGACATAATTTCTCATTTGTCCATGCCTAGAATGTATAGAAAGTAGCTTCAGAATCTCTCCATCATACTACTGTGAAAAAGAAACTTATTCACTGGAGTTTAACATATATTTGTAGTTTCATTAGTTAAAAACTACATGTAGTGAAGTGTAGAATCTTAAGTGTACACTGGGATGGGGTTTTTCAAATGCATGTAGCTGTGTAACACAACCATTTTCGAGATAAGGAGCATTTGTATCACTCCAGTGAGTTCCCTCCTGCCCCTCACACTCCCTAAAACCCTCTTGCCACACAGTGGGCCCTGGAGTAGCCTGGCTTCATTCTACTCAGTTTCATCAAAACATCGATGAGATGCCCTAGGAATTCAACTCTTGTTTATACCAATTAGCTTGTGCTAAAATTGGTTTCATTATAGTTTTTCTTAAAGCCACATGCCCCAACGATAATGTTGTTAAGTGAGGATTTACTGTATGCATGCTTAAAGTTTTTTTTTCTTTCTGATTTTTAAAAAATAATTTAGTTTTCCCTGTTTTAGAACTTCTTATGTAGGTCATGAAGATCTCCTAGGTTCTCCTAGATGCTTCACAGTTTTAGCTTTTATTGTTAGGTCTGTAATCTGTATCAAATTAATTTTTGTGAATGGTGAAATAGAAGTTGAGGGTCATTTCTCCCTCATACATTTTTAGAATTATCTTGTCAGCATCTGTAAAAATGTCTGCAGGAATAATAATAAGTGGGATTGCTGTGAATCTATAGATCTAGTTTTTGAAGAATTGACATTTTAACAATATTGAGTTTTCTAACACATGAACATGGTATAAGTCTCCATTTACTTAGGTCTTTAATTTTTATCCTCATATATTTTATAGTTTTGACTGTGGAAGTCTTGCAGATTTCTGTTAAATGTATCCCTAAGTATTTTATGTTTTTCGATACCATTGTAAATTCAGTTGTTTTTAAAGTTTATTTTTCAATGCTTTGCTACAAATATATGAAAATGCTATACAGTAGATTTTTATGTTGACTTTTTATCCTATGGTTTTGATAAAATCACTTATTATTTGTATAGTCTTATAGATTCCTAAGGGTTTCCATTTATGGTGTCTGTGATTGGAGAGGGTTTTAGTTTTATTTATTTTTGAATCTTTTTGCCTTTTGCTTCTTTTGTTTACCTTGCTGCAGAGGCTAGACAATCATGTGGTCTTCGGTAGAATATGTGTGAAGTTGATGCTGTTTCTGTGTATCTCATGAGCAGTTGACTCATCATCTCCATCACGGCCCGCCTTCGAGTAATATGTCTATTTTCTCTTAGCGTTTTCTAGAGTTTCTTTTTATTTTTGGTTTTAAATTGTGTGATCATGATGTGCCTATGTGTGTGTGTTTTTTTTTCTGTATTTATTCTGTTGAGGTTTGGCTAAGCTTTTTGGATTTGTATGTTGTTTTTCACAAAATCTGGGAAATATTTGGCCATTACTTCTTCAAATAGTTTTTCTTTCTTATTCTTTTTCTTCTTCTGGGACTCTGTTGTTCATTTCCTTTCCACCTTTTTTCTCTCTCTTTTTATACTGGATAATTTCTATTATCTGTTAATAAATTCATTGACCCCTTTTTCAAACTCCATACTTTGAGTCCTCAGACCAATAAAACTGGGACTTTTCTGCTTAAAGTCTGGCTGCCTTATGCTTGCGTGGACTGGGGAGTATCCTCAGGCAAAAGAGCTATATATATACAAATTTCATCCAATTTAGTTTTCTTTCCAAGATTGACTACCGTCCAGTTTCTACTGCTTTTGATGGCTTACCAGAGCCTTCCAATGGTTGTGTGAAAATACTTTCTTGACATTATCTGCAGAAAAATACAGGCTACTTTGCCAACATCAGATATGAAAACAGTTACACTGATACTATTTTCTAATTTATCTAATGAAGGAAAAGTATGTGTTTTATATGGATGCACTTAGCAATTAAAATGATAGAATAGTAAGTTGTAAAAACAGATTTTCAAATACAAGTTTGGGTTACAGTTGACAAACATACCTGAAAAGTCTCTCATGTGTTAGTCACCATGACTAACACCATCTACGCATCACCAGAATGCGTAGCTCATGCCATGTGCGGTTCACCTGAACCAGCAGCCCTGGACTGCTGTTTGCTATTTAACGAGCTGAGTCTATGATTACGTACTTGAGTGCTGTGGCAATGGCAAATCGCTGTCCTGGCTTCCAAATGCACTCTCTCCATCTCTGTGCTTACTTCGTGGCAGTTCAGCCGCCAGCATTTCACGGACTGGCACCAGTCCGCGAAATGCACCGTGAGGACCACTGATGCACGGGGTATTCTCTCCCTACTCCCTGGGCTGGATCTGCCCTCCCCACCCCCCACCCTCCAGTGCTATTCTTTGTCCTTTCTGCTCTGCTCTGTCCTCCTGTAGGACAATGTATAGATTGTGGTCTCCTGCCTTCTGGCTTCCTGGGCATTTGGCCAATAGATACAACCAGCAGGAAATGGAGGGGCAGGAGAAGAGCGAGGGTGGCATGCTTATTCCTGCAGCTCTATGGGATGCTGAGGATTGCTTGCGTCTCTGTCCCTCTACCCAAGGCCGCAGCTCCTGTTGGATGGCTACCCTCTTTAGGTTCCGGTATCTACTTCATTTCCTTGCTTCTCACACCTTTGTTCCTATTACGGCGTTGCATTTTCTTGCCTGTAAAATGTTAAACAGTCCCTTTATTGACTGTCCTCAGCTGGCATGTGTTCTGTCTCTTTGCTGCCAGGACTCTGACGGAGACACCCCCCTCAGTTAGGAAGTGTGTATGGGTTGCGGTAGTGAGCAATTTGCAAAGATCTGAGGAGCCTTGTGGAAGGATTAGGATGGCAAGGGCAACATCCTCTGTTGTACAGATTAGTCTTCACAGACCATTTCTCCGATAAACTGAGGAGGCTCAGAGTGAGGGTCCGCTGGTGGGTGGGAACATTCCCCATGTGGGAAAGGAACCAAAGGCAGGAAAACGGTTGACTTGGAGCACAGCATGTGGCCGAGGCTGCGCGTTCCTCCTGATGCAGCCTTCCTGGCACTACGGACATACCTCCAAAGACAGTTGCGTATAGTCACTTAGAACAAGCCAGGTAACTGGTAAGTGGGCCCTTGCTGTGTTATAGAGTATCGCTGACCTTAACACTTCTATTTTTCCGTATTCTACCTTGAGAAACTCCAGCCAGACCAGTGGTGTAGCTGTGGATTGCTATCCAGGTCCCTTTCTTCAGAGGATGGGTGGCCAGCACAGATGTCATGAAGCACTACTGTTCTTGTAACAATGACCAAGTATTGTATCTTAACTATCGAACCACCTGCTTTCTACAGCCTCACCATCCGCAGCACCTGCCTTGGATCCTGGCCCTGGTCAGTGGATGGCCTTCTCATCGTGTCCAGTCTTCTTCCAGCGTGAGGATAATGACCAGACTGACCTCTTGGGCTGCGTAAGACTTGTTTTTTTATTCTTGGAACGGAAGGTGAAGAAGGAGGCAGTACTTTTTCACAGTGGAGGAGTAGGAGGCATGGCTATTTAATGTGAACATTTAAAAAGACAGCCTTATTATTTTATACCCCATGTTGGTAAAGAAGAACATGTCAATCACACAAAAAAGCTAAGAGATGGATGTAAAACCGCAGGTGGCAGAGTCCATGACAACACTCGAACTGCGGTCTGTGTCGTGTTCTCTACAAACATTGGAGGTTTCAGAGCAGGGAGCTCTGTGGAGAATAGGTTTACTAAGTGGTTGAAGACTTCTTCCTGAAGAAGGGAGAGTTTTGGAATGTCTTACTTTTCATGGTATAAATCTGGGCTTGGTTAGATGTTGAGACCGATGATAAGGATGTTTGTGAGGAGAGAAGAACACAGAGAACTAAACTGAATGGTTGTATTTACTAGGAGTTGTTTTTGCTGTGTTGGGGCCACGGTATTCATTTTGCAAGGTTCATCTGCCCTTGGAGATTTCAGTGATGAGAACATTTTAAGAACTCTTTAGAAAACTCGATAGTTCTTTAAATGCAATCACCTGTTGGCCTGTGATCAAGACAATTCACAAGGAAACTTTTGTTCCTTGGAATTAATCCATACCCATCAGGCAAACGCTTGTCTAGTTGCCTTTTCCAGACATCCTCCGGGGGAGACTGGCTGCCTATATTGTTCGAAGATGACTCATATCAAGGGTTAAATTTCTTGATCCTTGCTGGGGTCACATGGTCAAGCTTGTGCTGTGGACAGTGCTTTTCTTCCTGTACTAACAGAGGCCACGATACCCTATTCTTTCCCCCTCCAATGTCAGGACTCCCCTCTTCTTTGTCCCTCCATTCTTCTCCATTGTCCCTCCTACTTCCTGTTACTTTCCCCGTAAGTGGCCTGGCTAGATGGGAAGGCAATTGAAGAATTCTAGTTCATGTCTTCATGTAAAACTTTTAGGCAATAAGGAAAGCGTACACAGTCTGGCAGGGCAGGTACCTGATTAGAGATGTCTGTGTTTGAGACAGATTGTTATGGGGCATATAAGAGGAAGGTCACCTGGAGAAGGTCTGAGAAGTTTCTCTGTATTAGAAAATACACGGAGGTATAACTTGAAAGATAAACGGGGGCTAAATCATGATAGGCTTTGCATGGCATGTTAAGAGATGCGGTCTTTAGTCTGAGTTACAGGGAGCCATAGGATGTTTTTAAGTGGCATGTTAAGGTTGACGCCTTTGAAAGCGCTCTCTAGTATCATTGCAGAGGACGAACTGTAGACAGAAAATCTCATGGAACACCATTGGAGCGGAACAGGTGAGAAATTGTAAGGCCTGGAAAATGGGGGTGATGCATTTGCATAAGAAGACATAGATAAAAGAGGTATTTTAGGACTTAGATTCCACAGGTCTCCGATTGGCTTGGCTGGAGGATGGGCAGATGGAATAGGGACAGGGAGGAGTTAGGGGTGAGGTCTCCCAGGTTTCAGAGATGGAGGCATACATAGTAGTGGCAGTGGCCGAGAAAAGGCATACAAGAACAAAAGCAAGTTAGTTTGGGGGAGGGAGGGTAAGACATTCTGAGTTTAGTGTTGAACATACTGAACTTGACATGTCTATTGGCAGATAATATCGGATCTCTAACCATGAAGTAAGAAGAAAGATATTTGTTATCTTCTTTTGACAGTTGTTAATATGTAGTAACTTTTCAATCCAGTGTATTTTTTTGCATTATTTTTTTTCTTGTCTATTTGGCCACTCATAGAAATATCCCCAACTCCTTTGTATTCATATCCTGTGAGTTACTTTTGTGTCATCTCTATTTTTTATCAGAAATGTGTTTTACCCTGGCGTTTGGACCAGGTTTCAGGCAACCAGGTTCCTGCAGGTCGCTAGGTCACAGATGCCGTGATCTTAGGGCTTGGAGGTCCCCAGCTCTCTCCAGTAAAGCTTCCATGAACAACTGGGTGAAAATAAAGTGTGTGTCAACTCTGGGAGAGAGGGCCGTGTGAAAAGGATAGGACTCAAGTTCACCTTGAAGTATAAGTAGGGATGAGCAGGTCCACCTAGCAGAGAAGATAGCTCGTGCTCAGGCATAGGTGTCAGTGGTAACCAGGTGTGTGGTGGGAGAGTGTGAAGCTGGCCTCCAGTGAACGGAATGCTTCTGTCCAGGACAGGACTCATGCCAGAGAGGCTATTTATAAAGCATTTTTATGTGATATGGGGAGACATTGCTGGCTTCTGAGAATCAGGTAGTAAAAGCAACTTTTTAGGAAGATTATTCTGGTGAATAGAGACCTAGGAGTCTTTGATTATAAATATATACATTTTCAACTCCTGGGTTCTTATGAAGTGGAAGGAAGCTTTCATATTGTTTTTATGATAAGCAGACTCAGTTGACACCCATCAGCCTCTTCATCATGACAGAAGGATCTAGAGTTTAGGGTGAGCAGAGGAATTAGTTAATGAACAACAGCCTGGAGCCCGCAGTCAGAAGCTGAAGCCCGCAGGCAGGTTATCCATCCCTGGGCCATGCACAGTGGATGGTAACCTGAGTGTGTGTGTGTGTGTGTGTGTGTGTGTGTGTGTGTGTGTGGATCTGTGTTTGCATCAGCCTCAGGGGACAATCTGTTCAGGCACCAGAAGGGATACCTTCAAAGAGTTTTCTTGGCTAAGGTCCATTCACATGGTCCGCAGTGACCAGATTGCACTGCTCCGGGGGCCCCAGTTTGGGGTTTGATACCTTGAGCTCCCTCTTGAATGGGAAGCAGGGAGGGCCTTCTGTTTAAATCCTCTCTCTTTGGAACACACCAGGAACCACCCGTTAGCTTGCTAAATGTTTTTCCAGACTGTTTTTTCATTTTAAAGTAATTTAGACCATTGCCCTGCTTCTTGTCAAGTGTCGTTAGAAACAGCCAACAGCTTATATTCTTTTCACAAATAAACACAAAGTGGGAAGTTTGGGGAGGTGCAGGGGTGGGGTGCGTGGGGCTCTGCGTTTTGCTGGCACAAAGTTCAGAACTGTGAGGAAAGAAGAATAGAAATACTGGTCCAGATGTCCCTAAACTGGTCTGCGACCTTGATGTTTCCACCAGTTACCATGGTACTCACCCGCTGCACTTGTTCATCCTTCTCTTTCTGCGCTGTGTCTTCAAACTGGGCTCTTCAGAGAGGGCTCTCTGTCCCCCCATTTCATCTGTTGTTGAAAACAAGGCTCGCTGGCTGACTTCCACAACCATTTGGAGGGCACGCCCAGCGTCCGGCACCTTCCTCCTGCCTGGCGCGGCCAGCTGTGGGGGCAGAGGCAACCCCCTCACCCTGTTACGTCTTTCCGCAGCAGCACGGAGCTTTGGGCAGATGCGGTCTGAACAGCAGCGGAGGGGATGGTTAGGAAGGGTCGGAAGGGACTGGGGACAGGTCTCCTGTTATAGTCCCAGAAGGTGAGGCTGTGCACGGGGCCAGACCTGCTTCCCAAACAGGCCTCCTGTCACTGACTCACCTGCTCCACCCACCCCCTGCCAGAAACAGCTCATTCCCTGAAAAGCCTCTGACGCAGGTCCCTAGTAGGACTGTTAGGGTTTCCTGGCTGCAAAGCTGTCCTTTTGAAATGTAGTGTGTGGGGTTTTTTTTTGTTTTCAAATTTAAATGCTGAATTATCTATAGAGATTAATTTCCCTGTTTCGTGCTTTCACCATCCTTTTTGAAGCTCTCTTTACAATATCCATTTGTCCGACTAGATTTTGAACTTCGCTCACGCAAGGACTGGGTGTCTGCTCTGTTCACCACTGTACGTCCAGGGTCTGGAACAGTAAATGGAGCATGGAGGCACACAGTAATTGTTTGTGGAATGAATGCATGAATGAACAAATGAATGATATGTTTTTCCTATGAAACCCTACCTGGGAAGAAAGATTTAAAGAGGCGGTTGACCTCCCAAATTAGAGCAGGGAGACAACTAAGGAACAGGTTCCAGAATTTCCCTAGGCTGCTGTTTGAGGCATGGTTCAGCAGGGGTGGCCATCGGGTTTCTCTGCTGCTGTAAAGTACAAGCAGTTTGGAGCAGGAAGGTGGGGAGCTGCTAGGGAGAGGCTGATGGACAAAAGGGAGAACGTGCCGTCTGACCAAAACAGGCCTACTTTTAGCCGAGGGTACAGTGCGAGGCTATTAAAGGCAGGGCTGGTCACCCTGCAGACTTTGCAAGCACTGAGATCATCCCTATATTATGCTAAAATGTGGGAATCGGGCTGGCAGTGAGAACTCTCAGTTACGTGGGACGTTTACCTGTGTGATTAGTTTATTTCCACATAGTGCCGGGCACCGAGGCATCGGCGCGTTTGGGCGTGCTGACTTTACGTCTCTGAGTTCTTCGGAAGATCTGCCACCTTTCTGTGACGTGGGCGGGAATAATGGTGTCCCAGTTTGCTTTTACTTCACAAAACGTAAGACACGATGTTCCTCGATGGCTGTAGCGTGGCCAGCCTTTGGAGAAGGAGAATATTCTCCTAAATGGAACTCATGAGGAGTCCGTGCATATTCGTATCAGAAATCTTCAATAAAAAATAAAAAATAATAATAATAAAAAGAGACAAGAAGCGATGCTGAGAGTAGAGATGCTGAAAAGTGCAGCTCTTACTTTGATGCAGCCGATGAAGGAAGAGAGACTGGCAGCCTGAGAAGCTGAGGGAGGTCTACCTGGACAATGGACCAGCAGGTATTTGCTAAGCAAAGCTGTGGTTCTTCTGAAAACCTTTTTATAATTTTGCTGCATTAAGCAATATTTGCTTCAGATTTCTCGGTAAAAAGAAAAACATCGCATGACTCAAGCCATAAAAATGTGTATCTATTCCAAAATTTACTATTTGAGGACACTGAGGGGTTTCCCCTCATCTGTGCGTATGCTAAGCAAGCACCGGGTTGTCTAGCTCGAGAGATGCTACTCCATTAGCACCTGAAGGAAAATGTATGCCGAGCACTGTGAATGTGAAATATCAAGGAGCTCTTATGTTGAAATGATTGTTATTATTGGGAAAGGACTTAAAGGAAAAGGTGAGAAGGATGAAAAAGTAAAGGTAAACTCTTTAACACTCAGTTTGCAGTCATTGTGAAAGATTATAAAGCAAATCAACATAGATTTTAAACAGAAAAATAATTCATTTTGAAGGAAACCATTTTTCAGTTTTCCATGTTCTTGGTAAACCTTTGGCAACAAATTTTGTGTAACTACGAGCACAGCATGTACGTTCTGTATATTGTCTTTTTTGGTGACTCAGTATTCCAGGGAGGCTGCAGGCTGGAAAAGTACTTCTCATTCTGGAGGAAAATAGAGTTTGCTCTTCATCTCACTCTATAGGCCCATTTAATTTGCAGATGGACTAGAGAGTAAAACATAAAGAATAAAACTTCTGTTAGAAAATGAAATGGAATAAAAATAAATCATACAATTAAAAAAAAAACCCAAATACCAAATACCGAGGAGTAACTTTAAAACATGTAAGTCCAAAGGAAGAAAATGAAACACTTTTCTGAGAGAACTAAAAGAACACTCACTTAAATACAGAAACAGTTTCTAGAAGGTACAGTATAGTAAAGAGGCCAATTTCCTCCAAATATCTACACGGTAACATTTTCAGTCAAAATACCAATAGAATTTCTTTTTGAATTTGACAAAATTTATATATATCGAGAAATTGCTTGTAATATTTCCTTACTAGCTTTTTATATTGATATACCTAGCTAGATGGTTATCAATAAAAACAAACAGCCTTTGTTTGTTTTTATTGATTGTTCTCAAAGAGACTCCACACTGAGGTACATGAATATATTGTCCGGTTTTCCTGAGAAATAACAACTTTCAGAAAAGGCGGGGACAGTTGGCCGCTAGTGAGCGGCAGACTACTCTGTGTTGGGATCTGAGTTCTTATAGCACTTGTGCAGGACCCAGGGAATGAAATGATTAGTAGAGGAATAATGATGTTATTAGGGTTGTCATCCACCACGGTCAGGATTCTGACATAGAAGTGGGGGCCCGGGAGGCCCTGTCTCTTGGGAAGAGGCAGACGCTGAGGCATCAGACTGAGTCCCACATCCTGGGAGGAAAGCTCAGGGAGCAGCGGGACTCCCCAGGGCAGGGTGGTCCCGGACGGTGGGGCGGTGGGACCAGCACAGAGCCCGGATTGCGTCAGTGCCCTTCCCAGCTCCCTCCCGCCCGTGGGGAAAGCCACAGTTTTCTACGAGCGACTCTCCTCGGGCACATTGCTGTCTCCAGGACTCTCTCTGTGTTCGTCTCAGATTTGTTGGGTAGAGTTTTCTTGGGATGGTTACAGCTCAGTTTTGCCAACCATACGCTCTCCCCTTTCTGCCAACCTTTTATCTTTTATTAGCTCCCTATGTGTTTGGTATTTTTCACAACCTGTTCCAAACCAAGGACGCCTTTAGATTTTTGTTGCATCATCCCTACCGCTCTGGAAGCAAACCGCGCCCACTTGCACCGGGCCAACCCTGGGCCCTCGTTCCAGCAGGCAGTGTGGACGAACGGTAGCTGAAATGACTTTAGGTTTTGCTGTCAAACAGATGGATGAGCTTCCCATTTCTACCACTTAATAGCTGGGGCTGAGTTTCCTCATCTGCAAAAAAGTAATGATAAAATAAGATAGGTAGCTGTGTAAGGCACTGTGCCAAGGGCTTTAAACACCTCGTTTAATCTTTATAAAAATTCAGAGGCAAGTATGTTATTACGCTCATTTTGCTGATGAAGACATTGAGGCTTAGTGAGGCTCAGTAACCTGCTGAGGCTCACACGGCTTGTGAGCTGAGCTGCGTAGTTTCTCCCCTAGATCTGCTTCTAACGCCTGAGCAGTACAGTGGGGGTGAATTTTACGTGAGAAGGTGTACATGGAGTGCTTGTTTGCTAGATGTTATCATTCTATTATTACTGAAAGAAAACCTCATATGTTGGCACAGTGGTGATGAGCAGAAAAAGGCTCCTGTCCTCCCCGGAGCTTACCTCCTAGTGGAGGCTGACAGAAGATTGGTTGGAATGATCTCGTGAAATGCTAACTTCGCCTGAGGATGTGTGGTTGGCAGAGTAAGGATCCTAAGGGATTAAGATTGCAGATGGAATTAAGATAGGGACATTAACCTACATCATCTGGATGAACCCCGTGTAATTCCGAAGATTCTTTTTTCCCCCCCTCTTTTGTTTGTTTATTTATTTTGTTTTTTATTATTTTTTCTTTCTTTCTTTATTTTTAAATATATTTTATTGATTATGCTATTACAGTTGTCCCATTTCTCCCCATCATTCCTCTCCACCCTGCACACCCCCTCCCACCCACATTCCCTCCCTTTAGTTCATGTCCATGTGTCAGAAGTTCTTTAGCTTCTACATTTCCCACACTATTCTTGCCCTCCCCTGACTATTTTCTACCTACCATCTATGCTACTTATTTTCTGTACCTTTACCTCCTCTCTCCTCCTCCCACTCCCCTGTTGCTAACTCTCCATGTGATCTCCATTTCTGTGTTTCTGTTCCTGTTCTAGTTGTTTTCTTAGTTTGCTTTTGTTTTAGGTGTGGTTGTTAATATCTGTGAGTTTGCTGTCTTTTTACTGTCCTATTTTTATCTTCTTTTTCTTAGATAAGTCCCTTTAACATATCATATAATAAGGGCTTAGTGATGATGAACTCCTTGAACTTGACTTTATCCGAGAAGCACTTTATCTGCCCTTCCATTCTAAATGAAAGCTTTGCTGGATAGAGCAATCTTGGATGTAGGTCCTTGCCTTTCATGACTTGGAATACTTCTTTCCAGCCCCTTCTTGCCTGTAAGGTCTCTTTTGAGAAATCAGCTGACAGTCTGATGGGAACTCCTTTGTAGGTGACTGTCCCCTTATCCCTTGCTGCTTCTAGAATTCTCTCCTTCATTTTAATCTTGACTAATTATGATGTGCCTTGGTGTGTTCATCCTTGAGTCTAACTTCTTTGGGACTCTCTGAGCTTCCTGGACTTCCTGGAAGTCTATTTCCTTTGCCAGATTGGGGAAGTTCTCCTTTATTATTTGTTCAAATAAGTTTTCCACTTGTTGCTCTTCTTATTCCCCTTCTGGTACCACTGTAATTCAGATGTTGGGACATTTAAAGATATCCAGGAGGTTCCTAAGCCTCTCCTCATTTTTTTGAATTCTTGTTTCTTCATTCTTTTCTGTTCGGTTGTTTCTTTCTTCCTTCTGGTCCACTCCATTGATTTGAGTTCCAGTTTTCCTCCCATCACTATTGGCTCCCTGTGCATTTTCCTTCATCTCACTTAGTGTAGCCTTCATTTGTTCATCTAATTTGTGAGCCAAATCAACCAAATCTGTGAGCATCCTGATCACCAGAGCTTTGAACTGTGTATCTGATAGGTTGGCTATCTCTTGGTCACTTAGATGAATTGGCTCTGATTTGTTCTCCCATTTGAGCCATTTTTGGGTTTTTGATTTGTTCTCCCATTTGAGCCATTGTTGGGTTTTTTTTGGGGGGGGGTCTGGTCGCAGCTGTTATGTAGTTAGGGGTGGAGCCTTAGGTGTTCCCCAGTGCAGGGCAGCCCATTCGCTGGGTTGTGCCGCTGTATGTGGGGGCGGGGTCTGAGAGGGAACAATGGTACTTGCTCCTCTCTCTCTCGGATTCCAGTCCCTTCTGCTGCTTCCCCTTTGCCTGGATTATCTGCGCGCAAATGTGGGACCACCTGGTCAGCCAGCTGCCTTGCACGGCCTCACTGGGTCTGCACCATTACCACCCCATGCCTGGGGTCTGCTAGCTGCCACCTGTGCACGTGGGGTCTGCTAGCTGCTGCTGCATGCATGCCAGGTCCGCCAACCTCCACTTTTTCCTCCGGTCCTCTTACCAGTCTGGATGAATGGTTGTTGGACTTCCATACAGTTCAATTTTCTATCAGTTCTGGTTGTTTTCTTGTTTCTAAATGTTTGTTGTCCTTCATTTTGGTTGTGCGAGGAGGCACAGTGTGTCCACCTACGCCTCCATCTTGCCGGGAAGTCCAAAGATTCTTAAAAGGCAAAGAGGGAAGCAGAGGGTGGTGAATGTTAACTAAGCTTATTGTTATAATCATTTTACTATATAAACTTATGTTGAATTGGCCAAAAAGTCCATTATGTTTTTTTCTGTAAAATAAAAAACACATTTTTTATTTTTACCAATAACTTTATTGATTTGGGTACTTCGAGTGTGTTGGCTATCTCCTGCTATTGGGTTCCAGTGGTAAAGGCCAGAGGTACTGCTAAACATATTGCAGCCCGTAAAACAGCCCCTCAGCAGAGAATTATTTGGCCAAAATGTCAACAGTACCAAGAGACTTCGCAAACCACTTTGACACGTTTGATCAGTCACAGCACCTTCTCCATGCACTGCACAAATCTTTTTTTACATTACATTGTGTTTGTACCTTTCTTGAAATAACAAAGCACAATACTCTGAAAATGTTGCGTATTTTCTTCCATCTTCGGTATTAAAATGGCTGTACAAAAATTCACTAATTTTGATAAGTTTTTTTAATGCACACTGATATGACAGCCGTCACAATACAATCTAACAAAATTGATTCAAATGAAGTTAAAGACAACTAAGCGCTACTAGAGCCATCGTACAGAAAGAACTAAATGAACTTTGTGGCCAACCCAGTATCAGATCATTATGTTGTATACCTTAAACTTAGATGTTATATGCCCATTGCATCTTACTAAAGTTGGAAAAATAAATAGAAAAGGTTAACTGATGTTCTCGGATTGGGTTCCGCAGGCGGCAGCAGCAGGAGTCTGATGTATGATTTGGATAACGTCCCTGACCGCAAGGTCTCAGGAAAGAAATCCCTCCCACAGTGACATCCTTCCAGAAAGATGTTCCTCTTCAGCTAAAGCTGGCTTGAGTTGGTTCTGTGGTGTGCAACTAAAAACATTGGATGATAGTACTTCCGTGATGCTTGCTAAGTGGTGTTTTGCTATATGATACTTAGATTATGTTAATAGAATCTAAGAATCTAATTCTTAGATTATAAGAAATTAAGACCAGATAAATCAAAGCAATAACAATAAACTTTAAGATCACCTGCATACGGCCTGGTACCGAGTACTGCATGCAACATTCAAAATAGAAATTTTTTTCTTTCTACCAAGAGTCTGAAAACTCAGTGGTAGCTTGATTGATCACTGTACCCTGCAAGGAGTTTTTGGGCACAGGGCCAATAAAAGTTTTTCTTATTAAATCATTTCTGCCCTTACAGTTTTGGTTCTTTGTAGCTCAGGATAATTGTGTCTTTGTCAGTATGTGCCAAGTATATTACACAAAAGGTGAAATGCTTCAAAAACTAATCTAAGTACAATGGTATTCCTTAGTGAACTTTTATTTTCTTTTGAATCCTGACTCCTCTTCTAAGAGCTCAGAGTTCCAGGGAGCAACCAGAAGTGGGTTTTATTGTTAAATCTCTGACTGTAGAACCTCACAGACAGAACACCAGAGTGCAATATCATTTTGCAGGTGAAGAAATGGAGTTCCAGGGAAGTAAAGGGACGTGCATGAGGTGTCACAACTAATTGGAGGCTGAAGGGCAGCAGACTGTGCCTCCCCGGCTGTGACTGCAGGGGTTTAGGACATGCCACCCCAAAATACGCTGCGTTGTACATTGATTACTTTGAGCTGTAGGCATTTGAAAAACAGTAAATGCAGAAAGAGGCCTTGTCTGGTGTCCCCTTGTCTGCCAGGAGGCAGATCCTCTAAAATGAACTCAGTTGCCAAGAATCATCTCCTTGGGAGTTTCATCAGGCAGGAATATTGGGTCTTATTCAGGAAAGGAGACCGGAATTCCACACCACGCTCAGAGGACCTTTGTGGCAGATGATCAAAACTCTCAGCTGTTCTAAGGGTCTGGTCCTCCTTCCCCCAATTCAGTTACTTTCCTTCCCCTACAAGGCCTACATTCCTCCTCCCCTTTCCTTAGTAAGAAGGTATTTAATCTGGAATTCTAAAGCCATCTCTTTGATTTGATCATTTTCCGCTGGGTATCACCCATGAATGCATGAAGTATACATGTTAATACACTCCTTTTTTTTCTTTTTTTGTCTTGTGAATCTATCTTTGATTACAGGGGGTCTCAGCTAAGAGCTCAGGAGGGCAGAGGGAAAATGACCTGCTGCCCTACAAGGCAGATCTAGATTAGAAAAATGCTAGTGCTCAGTTCTTTCCACAGATGCATCTTCTGTTCTAAGAGAAACAAGGACTGTGTTGTTCAGCATAGGAGACTTTACCTACAACAAGTCTTTCTGCCTGTGGCTCCCAAATGAGGGGTTTTACCAGTGAAACAGGTTGACAGATCATTTAAAACGGCCTTTGGAAGGATGTCCCATGCTCATGGATTGGAAAGGTTAATAGTGTTAAAACGTCCTTACTGCCTAAAGCGGTCTACAGATTCAGCGCAATCCCTGTGAAAGTAGCAACGGCATTCTTCTCGGAACTAGAACAACTAAATCTCAATTTTATATGGAATCACAGAAAAGACCCTGAGTAGCCAAAGAAACAAACCTTCAGAAAGAATGAAGTAGGAGATATCATCCTCCCTGATTTTAATCTACTACAAAAATGCTGCAACAATCAAAACAGTATGGTACTGCCAGAAAAACAGCTACATGAATCAGTGGGTTCGAGTAGAGAGCCCAGAAACAAATCTTCGTTTACATGATCAATTACTCTATGACAAAGGAGGCAAGGACGTACAACGGGGTAAAGATGGTCTCTTCAGTAAATGGTGCTGGGAAAACTGGACAAGTACGTAAAAATAATGAAGTTATACCATATTTAAAAATAAACTCAAAATGGATTACAATTTAAATATAAGCCCTGAAACCATAAAACCCCTAGGAGAAAACTTAGGCCATAAACTCTTTAACATTGGTTCTAGCAGTACCTTTTTGGATACGTCTCCTAGGATAAGGGCAACAAATGAAACCATCAACACAATGAAAAGGCGATCTACTGATTGGGCAAAGATATTCATAATGATATATCCAATAAGGGGCCAATATTCAAAATATATAAGAAACTCATACAACTTAACTCCAAAACAAAACAAAACAAAACAAAACAATCCCATTAAAAAATCAACAGAGGACCCAAATAGATATTTCTCCAAAGATGGCCAACAGACATGTGAAAAGATGCTCAACATCACTAATTATCAGTGAAATGCAAATTAAAACCACAATGAGATACTACCTCACACCTATCAGAATGCCCATCATTAAGAAAACCAACAAAGAACAAGTACTGGTGAGGATGTGGAGAAAAGGGAACCCTTGTCCATGGTTGGTGAGATTGTAAATTGGTGCAGCCACTATAGTAAACAGTATGGAGGTTCCTGAAAAAATTAAAAATAGAGCTGTGATATGACCTAGCAATATGACTTCTGGGTATTTTATTCATAAAATGAACACTGATTTGAAAAGATGTATGCACCCCTATGTTCATTGCAGCTTTATTTACAATAGCTAAGGTATAGAAGCAACCTAGACAGATGAATGGATAAAGAAGATGTGATATATATGTGTGCATGGGACTACATCAAACTAAAAGGTTTTTGCCCAGTAATATATCACTCAGCCATAAAAAGGAATGATACCTTGCCATTCGTGACAACACGAATGGTCTTCGAGGTCATTATGCTAAGTGAAATAGGGCAGGCAGAGAAAGACAAACATCATGAGTTCACGTATTTGTGTAATCTAAGAAAACAAAACAAAACAGACCCACAGATACACAGAACAATCTGATGGTTGCGAAAGGGGTGAGGAATGGAGGGTGAAAAGGACATAAAATGGAAGCTATAGAAATGATTTATTGGAATTACTTAGTTTTTGGGAAATCCACCAGCCAACCAACCAAGCAACCTACGTAGACAGTCTGGCCCCAGAGCAGTGTGCTCCTCCCTCCCCCTTGCCATGTGCTGCCCGTATTGCAGTGGAAGAATGACACCAGCTCACTGTGACTACCATTCCAGAGCTCTTCGGAATGCCAGATAAGATCTGGGACGTAAAACCTCCTACCTAAACTATGCAGTTAAACACTATAAGGTAACGTTAGGTCATTTTGCCGTACATCATAAAGAGGCATGAACATCTACATAATGTCAAATTATTGTGGAGTATAAAGATGTATTAAAATGTAAAGTATGTAATAAGCCCCTGGAAACAATATGAAATATTCTTTCACCTACCGCCGTCTGTTTCTTTATTATTTTATGCTCTTGGTTTGCACCGATGCCTGTGTTCCTGAGCTGCTGGGAAGGACTGGCCATAAAGCAGGGGTTTTCTAGTCGATGTTCTCAGTCCACAAGCAGCAGTGACTGCCCTGGCCGCAGTGAGGGGCTGTGGAAAAATATGTACTTACATATGTACATACATAAGTACATACATACGTATCTTTTGCCTTGAATGGGAGGAGAATGTACCATACTCAGCTTCAGGTTTTCTGCAGGAAGTGCTTTTCCCTTGCTCCCTTCTCCTCCAAACTCCTGATCCAGTTGTATTTCTTTTTCCTGAGGTCCTTTCAGTTTCTGCTTAATGAGATGGGTGGTTGCTGAGTGTTTGATTGACACTTGGTATGTACAGCTTGTATTCATCTTCCTGAGAAAGGCCATTGCACAATAAGGGATTGCCAACGGCAACCGCGGTGGCATTTCTGGGCACCCCGGCAGCATTCCCAGCAGCTCCGCTCCCCACCCCGGTGGAAGGAAACCTCTCCTCTGACTATAACAGGGGGAGGCGTGACTTCCAAAGTAATTAAAATATTCCTATACAGAGAGAACTTAAGTTCCTTTCACACATCAGACCTCTTTATATTTTAGCCATGTTCTGTTCCACTGAGTTCCAGGACACCTAAGCCAAGTCTAGCCTGGAGGGAAATACTTTTGGAGTAAAATCAAATCAGTCACAAGTGAGTTACAACATCTCAATCGCCTTAGTAGATCAAACAAAACGTCACTGTGTTCCAGACACCAGACCTGATTCCCTCAGTGGAGACCCCCAGCTTTTAAAAAAAAAAATGCTAATCTTTGGATGCTTACAGCAAGATCCCAAGCAATGCCCCTGGGGGCTTAGCTGGACACACACTTGGAAGAGAGTTTGCTGAGCACGTGGCCTGGCCAGGATGGTGCAACTAACCAGTGAGCTAGTTGGACAAGCTCCCCTGCTTCTGGCCAGGAGTAAAGAAAACTGATTTCACTCACTTGGTCCGCAGAGTATTGCCCGGGGAGACGGTGGGTAAGTAAACAGTTTTTGTGTTGGTAGCACTTGGGGTAGCTCCAGAAAAGCTTGCTGCCCACAGTGTCCCTCTTCCATCCCAGCCTCCCTCCCTGTGTTCCCTTCAGGACGGAATTCTGTTTCTGCGCACGTATGTGTGTACGGTAGGCACAGAGCTCCCTGGTTCAAGTGGGCCTCATTTTTCAACATAGCTGGATGGTCCTGCAAATGCAAACTTGAAAAATGGGTAGATTGAATTGAGATTTATAAAACAACCCTTCAAACTGAAAAAACCAACCAACTCAGTTTTATTGATGAAACTGGTTTACCAATGGACATAAAATGTACAATTTGATGAAGTCTAGACACATGTATATACCCAAGAAATTATTACTACAGTCAAGATAATCAGCATATTAACTACCTCAAAAGTTTCCTCTTGCCCCTCTTGTATTCCTCTTCCTGCCCCCTACCAACCCCCCAAATCACCCACAACTCCCCCGGCAACAACTGACCTGCTTTCTCTCAGATTTGTTTCATCTTCTAGAAATTTATATAAATGGAATCATACATTTGTATTCTTTTCTGTCTGGTTTCTTTTACTCAGCATAATTATTTTTAGATTCATCTATGTTGAATGAACTTTATTAGTTTGTATCTTTTAAAACAATTCTCTGAGTGGTTAAATTTATTGGCACGAAGTTGTTCATAATATTTCTTTATTGTTCTTTTGATGTCTGTAGAATGTAAGATGCAGTCACCTATCATTCTGAATATTAATTTTTGTTTTCTCTGTTTTTCTCCTGATAATTCTGCCTAGAGATTCATCAATTTTATTGATCTTCTCCAGTAAGCAGCTTTTGGTTTCATTGCTTTTGCCTTTGTTTTTATGTTTTTCTATTCATTGATTTTTGCTCTGATATTTATTACTTCCTATTGCTTTGCTGTATTTCCTTGGTTTAATTTGCTTTTCATTTTTTTTTTTTTTGTTTCTTAAGATAGAGGCTGAAGTCATTGATATGAGAACTTCCAATACAGGTAGTTACTGCTGTACATTTACCTCTAAGTAGTGCTTTAACTTCATCTCACACATTTTGATATGTTTTCATTTAAAGATACTTTCTAATTTATCTTTGATTTCTCTTTTGAGCCATGTGTTATTTAGAAGTGTATTATTTATACTCCTTGTGTGTGTGTGTGTATTTGTCACTTAGCTCTAAATAAAGCTGTCAAAAACAAGTATATTACTTAGTTTTCGAATATTTGGGGATTTTCCGGATATCTTGCTGTTATTGATTTCAAATTTAATTCCATTTTGGTCGGAGAAATACTTTGTATGGTATGAATCCTCTTAAACTGAAACCGACTTGTTTTATTGTCCTATGTGCACTTGAATGTATATTCTGTTGTTGTGTAGAGTGTTCTAGAAATATCAATTAGGTCAAGTGACTAGGCAGTGTCATTCAAGATATTTGTATCCTTACCTATTTTCTACTCATTTTTCCTATCAATTACGGAGAGATGGACATTATTTGCAGAAATCTGCAATTATAAGTATGGATTTGGACAATTTCTCCTGAAGTCCTATCAGTTTTTGTTTTACACATTTTTGCAATTCTGTTATTAGATACATGCATCTTTGGAATTGCTATGTCCTCTAGAAGAATTTACTCCATTATCACTATGTAATGAGTTTCTCTATCCCTGGCAATATTCTTTACCCTAAGATCTACTGTCTGGTATTCAAATAGTTTTATTTTGATTAGTGTTAACATGGTGATCATCTCTATTACTTTCCTATTTCTGCTGCAACAAATTACCACACATTTAGGCCTTAAAACAATGAAAAATTATTATCTTAAAGTTCATGGGGTCAGAAGTCTAAAAACAGTCCTACTGGGCTAAAATCAGGGGGACTTCAGGGTTGGTTCCATCTGGAGATCCCAGGGGAAAGTCTGTTTTCCTGCCTTTTTTAGCTTCTAGAGACCTTGGCTCAGGGTTCCTTCCTCCATCTTTAAAGCTGAGAGCATAATATTATTAGCACATGCCCTTAATTATCCCATTGTCACATGGCTTTCTCTGATTCTGACCTTCCTGCCTCTTTCTTATAAGGACCAGTATGATTACATTGGGCCCACCTGAATAATCCCATCCTGGAATCCTTAACTTAAGCATACCTGCAAGGTGGCTTTTGCCACATAAAGTAAAGTATTTACAGATTCCAAGATTAGGACATGGATATGATCTGACATTTCTTATAGTGAAGGTCTGCTGGTAATATATTCTTTTAGCTTTCATATCTCTGAAAATGTCTTTATTTCACATTTAAAGATACTTTAACTGGGTATAGAATCCTTGTCAATGCCAACATGTCAATACTTTCAACATGTCATTCTAGTTCCTTTTGACTGCTTTGTTTTCACTAGAAGTCTGCTGTGATTTTTATCACTGTTCCTTTCCATATAATGACCCTTTTTTCTCTACCTGATTTTTTAAAAAAAGACTTTATTCATTTACTTTTAGAGAGAGTGAAGGGAGGGAGAAAGAGGAAAGAAATGTCAATGTTTGAGAGCAACATTAATCAGTTGCCTTTCGCATGCCCTCAGCCGGGGACTTGGCCTGTGACCCAGGCATGTGCCCAGATTGGGAATCAGACTGATGACCTTTGGATTTGCAGGCTGGCACTCAATCCACTGAGCCACACCAGCCAGTGCTCTCTCCCTGCTTTTAAGGTTTTCTTTTCAATTGTTGGTTTTATGTAATCTCATGATATGCATTACTTTTTGTTCTTCATGTTTCTTGTACTTGGGTTTTGTTGAATTTCTGAGATCTGTGAGTTTACAGTTTTCATTAATTTTTTTTACCATTATTTCTATTTTCTCTGCCTACTTCAGGAACTCTAATTAACCATTTTGCAGGCCACTTGAAGTTCCTGTATCACTGATGCTCTGTTTACCGTTTTTTCTTTCTTTTTTTCTTTTTCCAATAGTTCTTGTTATAGCATCATTAATTTAACTAATCTAATTGTATAATCCTTTTAGGACTCACTTTTAGGTTTTGTTAGGCAAGACCAGATGGCTTTTAGTCTAGGACTAATTTTTCCCCTTTACCAAAGTAAAACTCTTGAGTATATACTACCTGGTAACCATGAATTATGGAAGTTTTCTTCTCTGTTTTGTGGAACCAGAAACTGGTTATTTTTAAAAATATGTTGTCATATGTTTTTTTAAAGAGTATTCATTTATTTATTTTTAGAGAGAGGGGAAAGGAGGAAGAAAGAGGCAGAGAGAAACATCAATGTGTGGTTGGCTCTTGTGTGCCCCCAAGTGGGGATCTGGCCTGCAACCCAGGCATGTGCCCTGACTGGGAATTGAACCAGCGACTCATTGGCTTGAGGGCTGGCACTTAATCCACTGAGCCACACCAGTCAGGGCAGAAACTGGTTATTTTGATATCATCTAATCTTTGGGTATTGTTCCCTCTAATCTAATCTCATTTTTCCCCCCTGCTTTGGGTCATTTCCTCTCACAAATTGCTCAACACCCAGTTGAAGACTTGTGGACTATCCACTTACCTAAAACCTAAAGAGCTCTCTGGGCATCCCTGTTCTTTCCAGTACCTTCTGCAAACTCGAGCCACTTTAGTATTCTCAGGCTCTTACTTGTCTCTTCAACTCAGGGACAAGGCTGGTTTCACCCCAAATTTCTCTTGCTGTTCCATATCCTGAAAACTTTCTCTAGGCAGTAAACTGAGACAATTGAGGAACTCATTTGTTTCTCATCTTTGAATGTTCATTGTCCTTTATTACCTGATGTTCCATGTCTTGCAAACCATTGTTGTATATATTTTTTCCAGCATTTTATTTATTTCAGGTGGGAGGGTAATTGTGGTCCATGCCACTTCATTGTCACTCAAGTGGAAGTTGTGCAATCCTTTGTTTAAATTTTTTTAACTCAGCATTTATTTAAGTAAGAACTTCACTATGATACTTAGGAATTGCGTATTTCTTTCACTAAGGGTCTTGACAGAGAGGCTGGAGGCTAGAGCCTGAGAGCTAACCTAACAGGTGTCATTTCCCGAAGTGGAAATGAAACACCTCCCACGTGAGAGTAGGAGTCAATTGTAGAGTACTATTTATAAAAACTAACTTGCTCAGCCACATTTACCTGCCTAAATGTTATGTCAATGTGGAGAGAAAGTAATCCACTTCTCATGTTTCTGCATGTCTTATGAGCAGAGATGTCTTATGAGCAAAGTGACCTTTGTTTTGGACTCTCTTTTCAAAGATGTTTGTATAGCAAACAGCTTGGAAGATAGAGATAGAATCTCCTTCCTGAGTGAAGTCAGGTTTGCCTATTGTCTGGTATAAAAAAAAAAAAAAAAAGCCTGCTACTGGAGTCAAGGCTGGACAGGATTGCTTGTTGGCCATTATAAGATTCAGGTTCCTTAAATGCTCCTGTACAGCAACCCCTTGAAGGTTCAGGGGGTCACGTGGCTCCCTTTTATATTGTCTTGTGGGGATGTAGGTTTGGGGAACTGGCCCAAATATTCTGACGTTCTTGCTGTTTGCTGCACCATGAATGATAAAGTCCTTTATCTCTTACTAAGAAACCTTGTGTTCTCCACCTTCACGTGGCAGGCTAGATTATTTGCTTGCAAGGAGAGTAACATATTAGATCCTTCACAGTTTTGTCACAGTAACATAGGACACATTTACCTAGGTTGCAGGCAGTTTGACTATGCTTGCTTATACCAACGAGATCCAAACGTGTAAAAAGTGGTGGAGGTGGGGACTCAAGGAGGCATGGGAGAGCTCTGAGTGAGCGGCAACCCTGGCGTGACCACGTTCTGTGGTTCATAAGGAAGTGAAGCATTGTTCCAACACCAGCTGATGTTACCGTGTTGTATTTACTAACAATACAGTATCCCTTAAGTGTTATTCAGGGGACCCAGGGATGTTCAGCCTGGAGAAGCGAAGACTGCAGGGTACGATAGCTGTGTTTGACCACCTGAAAGAATTTTGAAATAAAGGGTAGAAATATGTGGTATAGATGACTAGAAAGGGGAAACAGAGCTTGCCACCCTAAAATATGCCTTTTACAGATATTGATTATTTTAAGGTGGCTATTTTTAAGAAACAAAAGACTCAGAAAGAAACTTTGACTCTTCCGCTTACCCATGTAAAGGAATTCAGACAGAAACCCCAGTTTAAAGAAAAGAAATTACTATCTTAGCGTAATATGAAGCAAGAGTGGCAGACAGAGAGGAACCTGCAGAGTCTGTTTGTTAAACTCTGCCCTGTGTCCTGTTTTTTTTCTGGGTGACGCGGGCAAGAATGTGTCCACCAAATGTTCGTTCTTTCTCATCTGCCTGTGAGTCGCCTCTGCTCCCTGTGGAGCCCCAGGCCGCATCCTCCCTCTCCTTAGTCCAGAATGGCACACAAGCCTGACTTGCCCCTGGGTCCCGTATTCTTACAGAACCTCCATGTGTACCTCCGTGATAAACTTGGATATATTCTCCTGTGAATCTTTCTCATGTCGATTGGATTACTAACCAGACAAGATGTCACCCTCTTTCTAGTGCCATGTGGGTGCAGCACATACAGTCGGATGTGACCCAGAGTTAACGGGAAAGGAACTCTTGCCAAGGACAAATCTCAAATGCATATTCCCAACAACCGTTCTGTCTGGGATAAGAAAGATAAAATGCCCAAGTGCAAAAGCCAGGGTCCCCCAACCTTGGGCACAGGGCCAAATGGGGGCCACCTAGTGGTTGCTATTGGTGCCTTGCCCACATCCTCTCTGGTGTTACATTGTAGTGTCAGACTTGCTTTCTTTCAGCAGCCCAGAGGTGCCTGGGAATTAGTCCCATCTGTCCCACTGCCAGTCCTCAACCAATGTCTGCAACAACAAAAAAAAAAAGGTGTATAAATCCTTGAGGACACTTTCTCTTTGGGTTTGGTAACTTGGCGGTACACATGCTAACTGACTCTGTGTTTCTAAATGGGTCCATGCTCCAGTTACTCACAGCAGAAGTCAGGGCTCTCAGGATCTATTTTTTGGGTGCCTTCTTTCTGCCTCACTTCCCCTCTCTTTTTTTTTTTTCTGTGTTTCCTGGAAACACCTTCCCCAAAAGCTCTTTACAGTTGAAAACTTACCGTACATCAGATTCGTAACCAACCAAGCAGCTAAAGAGAAGGGGGTGTGGCCAGTGAAAAAGCACATTTGATGTACTGTCCCATTGAAAGCAGAGCACTGAAAGAAAGTTGAAAATCCCCTCCGTGAGGCTCTGGAGCTGAACTGTAGTGCTGGCAAGAAATAGGGGTTTTTGAAATGTCTCTTAGGGCAGGGAGTATGAGACCTTTGAAGGAGAAAAATGTCCTGAAAGTCATTGTGTAAGGCTTGCTCAGGACCCTAAAACAGACACCTTCAAACCCCATCAGTGAGGCTGGGAGTCAGAGGGCTTCGGTGCTTCCAGCCTTGTGCTTTATGGCTGGCAGGCTCCGTTAGACTTGCCGGAGTCCCTGCGGTTGCCATAGGGACTCTCTAATGAACAGATTCTGGGTGGTACCGCAATGCTAAGGGGAATTTGGGGGAGGCAGGGTGCTCTTGCTGGGAAAGAGTCTTGAAAAATGACATCTTTAAAAGGTCATAGAACACAGAGCAGCGGGATGGGCTCAGCTGCATTGACTCAGTCCCCTCCCCCTTTCCCCGCCAGCACCCCTCTTCCCTGCAGATGTTCACCAGTCCTCCACGGATGGGGAAACACGTTCAGATTATGTGCGGAGAGTTCCCGGGGCCACAGATGGTGTGGCCAAAGGGATAACCTCTTCTTGGGTTTCTGAAAGTTGAGCTTGTCAAGGCTTCTGAGTAATTCTGAACTGCTTGCTCTTCTTTCTCCTCTAAAAGATACGAACTCCACAGTTATGGCACAGCTACAAAATGACAAGCTCTCGGCCAGCTACTGGGAAATACGATTAAGATATAGCTTCTCTCCAGGTCAGCGGAGGACACAACAGGGTGATGAATGCAATGACAGTGGTCAGCAGAGGAGGGAACGGGTGCCGAGCTGGGTCCTTCTTCAAGGGCAGGAGGGGCTGATGATGAGAGCATTTATTGAGCACATACTGTGTGCCAGGCACAATTCTAAGTACGTACAAGTGTTAACTAATACACAAATGCACAAGACAAGAGAACAGACAGTTAAGTAACTTGCTTGAGATCACACAGCTGATTCAGGAGTCGGGAGCCCGGAGCGTGCGGTGTGATGCTCTGGGGCCACGCATGTGAAAAATAGAATATGCTCTGCAGGTGCTCTAGCAGCGTGTGGACTAGAGTTCCAGATGTAAAACTAGAATCCAGGATTTCCTGAGGACAAGCATCTAGAGGCATTAGAGTCCCCACAAGCCAAATGACCGCAGAGTTCCAATTTCACGTAAGTGCTTCGAGAACCTGTTTAGAAATCTCTGGTCTCCCAAAGGTAACACCTAGGGTCAGGGAAGCAACGGGGTTTCTGCATTAAAATGAAAATGAAACAGGATTCTAACCAAGAGTTTAAAGAGCTGAGATTTGGTCCACCAAGCTTCTCAGGGCCAGATCATGGTCTTGATCTTGATAATGGAGGGAAGTGAGTTTGGAGCAGAAGAGCCCCCAGCAGGACCCAGAACGCTAGGGCTGGCCTGAGTCAGAGCTGGGAAAAAAATCCATTTTTTTTCTTTTGCAGAAGAAGAAATTCCTAGAAAGGAGGAGCATAGAGCTAAACCAGAATGAGCTTTCTGACAATGGGAGGTTGGGCGGACTCCAGGCAAGAGGAACCTTGACCAGAGCAGGCAGAAATGATCGAGAAAAAATGGACTTCCGGCACAGAGGTGGCACGGAGTGTGACTTGGCAGCTTTTGAGTTCAACAAGCAGACCTGGGCCAAGGAGAGAAAGGGTCTTCTCCTTCATGGCCGAAGGAATGACCTCGGCCTTGGCCGGAGATAATGGAAGTCAGCTGTGCTGGTTGGTGGGGCAGTAGCCTTGAGGATCAGGGCCTCCAGTAGGGGCCCGAGGTCTGGCAGAAAGAAGGAAGACAGGGAGTCCTTGGATGGACCCATTTAAATGCCTTAAACTGAAGCCAAGCTACAAAGTGCCATGCGCACCACAGAGCTCCTGCTCTCACCGGAATTTCCTCACACGGTGGCAGAGTTGGTTTGGAACCGTGAGCTGACTGGGTGGGGGGTGGGGGTGGGGGCAAGGCAGGGGGGAGGAGGGAGGAAATTGATCCTTAACATGCTCCTCAAGGGAGAATCCCTTCTTCCCCTCCTCCCTCCCTTCATTAAAAAAGGTAATAAATGCGCTAGTTTAGGGGGTTACCGAGGCCTATAAGATTGGCTGGAGAAAGGCAGCAAGTTATCCACCACGACGGTCCCGGGAGGGGCTTCGGGGACCTGTCTCTAAAACGCAGACTGTCACCCACTGCAGTTGCTTTCGGCGGTCTCAGCCCCACTTCCAGAGGTGCCTGTCGTTGCTGATTTCTAGGGCTTTTGAGGATTTCTTGGTGTAAATCAAATTGGTTCTCAGCTTTCTGGTGTAGGGAATACATTCATACTTTTTTTTTTTTTTTTGGTCTTCCAAACTTTGCTCTTAGCGCCTCCTCTCACGGACTACCAGGCTTTGGATGTAGGTATGGAGGAAAAGAAATCTCTTTACTGGCATGTTTAGTGGTGTTTTGGGAGGGGGAGAAAGCAGACGGCTGTGTTTAATCTGCGGGTTTTCCCTAACGTCACTTCCCTCCCTATTAACAACAATCCTTAGTTGGAGACTGTGAAGAATGAACTATTGCAGTCAGTGCAGGTGGGACTAAGCGTTTAACTGGGAGTCTCTCCAGTCAGTCCGCCAGTCGGTCGGTCTGTCCGTGAGTGTCCCGGGAAGCCCCACACTCAGGATTCATCGTCCATGTTCGTCATAACACTTGTCAGTTGGCCTTGGTTTCTCAAGAGAGATTAAAGCAGATGGGAGGTGGGAGTGCAGAAATAAGACACCCCCTTCATCTTTAGGGGCAAGTAGTGGACCCCCGGACCCTCTTGTATTTCGAAGCAAGCTTTTCTAGACTATTTTTCTGGATCCACACCTTAAGATTCATATTGTCAAAGGGATAAGACAGCGGGTATCCAGGAAGCAGAGGAACAGGGTTAAAGGTGTCCACTGGAGAGATGCCTCCAGCCAGGGCCGAGGCCCAACAAAGACCCCCCCACCCCACGCCCTTCCTACCCAGGTAAGTGGAGCCTCTGTTATCGCTCAGGGAGAAGCCAGTGAGAGGTGGCAAGGAAGCAGCAGCCGTCTCTTCAACACATTGGAGCGGGCAGACATTCTCATGTGTGTGCTGGCAGGAGCTTAGGGAAAGCAAGAAAATGCCTGTCCTTCACATTTTCTGTAACCAATGGCTCCTTGGCTGGGGATACAAATACGTCATGAACCCTGAGGGGTCCTCATCCACAGCCTACTCTGGGTAGGGGGTCCCGAGGTCCAGAGCGGATGGAGTCCAAGATGGCAGCAGGGCGGGCTCTGAGAGGCTGGGGGATGAAGGGAAACCTGCCTGGCTTCCCAGGTGTGTTGACAGTTGGCAGGTCCCTGCAGACACCCACAGTGCCAGGGCAGGAGCGCCCTTCCTTGGGGCAGTGTCACATGCGGGCTGGCTCGCAGCCTGAAGGCTGTGCAGGGCCAGGGAGCGGCCCCAGGAAAGAGCATTCCCTGGCTTGTCTCAGCACCTTGTCCACACACCCCACTGGACAGACAGCCTTCGCCGCCAAGCCCTGGAGCGGCCCAGGAGCGTCCCTTCTCAGAATGAGGCACCCTTCTCAGTGGCCACCAGGGAGTTCAGGCGGGAGTGTCCGGTCCAGGTGTGGGAGCTGGAGCTGGCACTTGTGTAGGGCTTATCCTCTGTTCTCCGAGGTCACTGCAGAGGTTTGGGGCAGGGTTTCCTGGGGAGCAGCAGCCTTGGGGATCCGCTAAGGGTGCTCGTTAAAAGTGACAACTCCAGGACCCATCCCAGATTTTCCAAATTAAATTTATTTAGAGTGGGCATGCCTGGCCTGCTGTATTTTGAAAAAGCAAGGCTCACAGGTAATTCTTATACACATTCAACATCTGAGAAGCTTAAGGCAGTGTTTCCCACCAGCCAGGTGCCAATATTCACCTACTTTCTAGGCCTTTACCCCCATGACTAGAGTCCGAGCACCTGGGAGGGAGGGTGGGCATTTGTATTTCCAGCAGGGACCCCGGGGGAAAGTCGCACATGCTCTGTCCTAGGCTGCAGGCTGTGGGAACCTTGAGAGGATGTGCTGGTCCAGGGCTTGTCTGCCTCAGCAATTACTCGAGGAGTTTAAAAAGTGCATGTATACACCCAGCCCACTGTGCTGGCTTGGATTCCGTAAGTTGTTGCCAGATGGTTCTGTACACGTCTGGGCGAGCAGCACTGCCTGTGCCCTCCTTCAGGTCGCCCTGATTCCCACGGACTGGAGAGGATGGTTTTAACCACCGAGAGAGAAGCACTTGAAAGATGCTTCTTTTCAGTTCTGGAGCAGGAATCCACTCGAGAAACAGTGATGGCAGTTTTATGTCCATTTGCCATCGACATAGCACTTCGGTGTGCTTTGTCTGATTTGACTGCCGCAGTGTAGGGTTGTGATGCGGACGTTTTCATCTGTCGCTTTGTGGATGTGGACCTGGAGTCTCAGAGAGGCTAGGTAACCTGCCCGAGGTCCCACAGCCCATGTGTGGGTACGTTGGGGAGCAGCTCTCTGTGCCTGGGGCCATTTAAACAAGTAGATGTATGCAAGAAAATCCATAAAGGAGCAGTTGCCCAGGGGCTTGGAAAAGCATTGAGGTGGGTGTTGACTGTGGGTGAAAAGCCGCCCAGGACTTGGGGAGAGAAGAGGAGGAAGCAGTTTCGACGCTCACGTGCTCGCTTTTATTTTTTCCTGCTGCTGCTGCTAACCCCTGGTGGGATGTTTCCTTTGAAGTCTCCCTCCTCCCTGTCTCCCAGGATGAACATGACCTAAATCAGCCTACACTCCGCCTCAGCCAGATGGAGGCCACACTCCATAGCCCTTGGCCTTGGACGAGGGCATCAGGGCTGCACCGCACATTTTTTCCTTGTGCAAAGCCTGCTAGCCTCTTGGGGACGGATCCTTGACTTCATCAGCACCAGTGAGTGCTGCCTCCTTAGACCATAACAACAGTGACATAAAAACCTCTGACATCTCTCAGCCTCTCAGATGCTCCAGGACGTTGACAAGCTGTGGGAGAGGGGGCCTTCTTCTTCCCAGGGCTCATCACTGGAGCCCGCATCATGTGACTGAGAGACCAGCGTTCATTGCACAGGAACTCCGAGCAAGGCCCTGAGTGTGCCCGACAGGGGGACCCTCTAATTCACTTGATCGAGACTGGGTCACAGTGGGCCATGCCTTGTACTCTCTGTCACAGGAGAACAACCACCCGCATCCCAGCCACAGAGGTCCCAGGGAGAAGCCAAGGTCCAGAGAACAAAGAGTGATGGGACCTCCATTCGCAGTCCGTGTGTAATTCGTTTGCTGTTGTAATGAAGAAGGAAACGAGGGTAAAGGGTGAAGTGATCCAAGGGTGGTGGGCTCCCTGAAGGTTCTGTTTTATCGATCGTCATTTCTTTGGCTGCCGATGTATTCGGATCCAGGAACGGCAGGGAATTGCTGGCACTGGAATTCTCCTTACCACACCCTGGGAAATCATCCCAGACAGCGGGAGGAAGACGAGAGGCTGGGGTTTGGGCAGGGAAGGGGTGGAAGAAGCAGAGGGTGCACGGGACAGGAGAACTCAGAGTCAGGGGATACAACGTCTGTGTTGCAATCTCTTCATCAGTGAAGTCATCGGCCGCTGCGTGGGCATGGGGGAGGGAAGAATGAAGGCAGAGGGGAGAAGAGTGAACGGGGGAAGTTCTGTAGTAAGAAAACAAGTCCGGGAAAGAGGGAGAGAGGGTTGTGGCTCAGCTTTCATGCTTCTTGGGGTGTGTATGCTCTTTGTCAACTCCCAGCCTGCCCGCTAGCCAACAATTAATTTTTAGACTGTACATGTTAACCATCCTCTTTTAAAGTATAATCACCATGAATGTTTTGCCTTTCTGAGTCCCTTTCTTTAAACCACATCCACAGATAATTGTCTGTGTACCACATTCACGCATAATTCCAGGTTTCCTTATTTATTTTACACCTCAGAGCTGCACTTGTGACTCTACTTGAACATGAATGACTTTCATGGCAGAGAAACTACTGTTTCGTGTACGGTCCTCTGCACCTACCAGATGCTTCGTAAATGTCTAATGGGCTGCGTCTGCATGGGAGGAAGGGTCGTGGCTTTCCTGGGCAGTGTCAGCGAGTAGCTGGGTGTGGCCAGGCGTCCAGCTGCAGTTCTGCCTGTGTGAGCCTTGCCTCAGTTCTGGAATGTTCACCCTGCCTTACAGTTACCTGGTCCCATGAGGTCCAGCGTCTTCTCTCATCAGGACCTTCCCGATCGGGCCTGGCCGTGGCTTGGAACCCTGCAATGTCACTGCCCCTGAGAGTCCTTTTCCAGGCCCGTGTTCTAAGTGATACTGTGTTCTCACACAGTACTTCTGGCACTTTCCGCTAATCTGACTTCCTTGGCTGGGGCCCAGTGAGGGCCTCCATAACCCTGTTCTCTGAGCCAAGGCAAGTCATGTTCTAGCAAGATCCTGTGAAATGAGAATACCCAACTGTATGCTTTGAGGAGAATTTCCGACAATTCTGTGAGCCTTCCGCGCTTTTCTGCCAGTCCCGCCCACCTTGGGAGATTCCTCCTCCGGTCAGAACCTCATCCCAGTCTCCTCGCCATCTCCTTAGGGAGGGAGAACATACACTTCTTTGCGGTTACTGCTACTTGGAGTTTACATCCCAAAGAATTCCTAAGGAAACCTGACAAAAAGAGAGATAAAAGGAGAGGCTCAGGCAACTGGATTCTCAGGGACTCACTCCTGAAATTTAAAAAAATCTCAGCCTCAGTCTATTTCACAGTAACCCAGGAGAAGACTGAGGCCCACGCTGGCACCTCTTCAGAGAACCTGGGAGGACTTAAGGGCTTTTGGTTCCGGGATGTGATAAATCCCAGGGCCGATGAGAGAAAGCCAAGGCGGTGTGGCCGAAGCGCTGCTCCCAGAGCTCCCGGCTCCGCGGCGCTGAGACCCACGGTGGTGGAATCCATGCAGAAGGCCCAAGGACCGCTGTGAGAAACCCGGCACTTGTTAACACCACGGGCAGACGCTGGTTCTCCGCACTGTTCATCACCCTGACCGCCACCGCCACCGCCGTCTGAGGAATAGTCATTGTCTGATGGCCTAGGTTCGGCTCCCTGCGAAGCCAGCACATTCCTTGCTAGCGCACGCGGGCTTCCGAGGACGGCGGCCTCTGCGAGGCCCACAAACGGAGCCTGAATCATCAGCACCTGAAATACGGCAGTGAGACCGAAGCTCTGAACATTTCAGTTTATGACATTTTAACGAATTTGAATTTAAATAGCTCCGAGAGTCCCCTGTCTGCAGCGTTGGGCAGGGCAGAACTGAGGGAGGAGGCAGGAAGAACCTGATCAGACCACTGTTTCCAGTTTCGACCGCGCTGGAAAACACCAAGTCTAAGAGCCAGGAGAATCTGGAGGTATGCATCAAACAGCTTGAGGATAGGTGAGCACTGACCCCTCCTCCCGCCCCTCCCAGTCCCCAGCATGGCATTGACCTTGACATCCAGCCTGCTTCCACACAAGGGGTCCTGTCCTGCAAGGGGTTTTGCTGCCTTTTTCCGTAGGCCTGGGAGAGCAAGGGTGGGACTTTGTTCCACTGAGAATGGGCAAATTTAAGGGTGAATGTGATGCCAGCTCTTGGGGCTACTATACTATAGTTGTCTGACCAAACCCCACAATATGGTGCAGTCGTGAAGAATAGGGGTTCGGAAGCCAGGAAGCCTGGGATGGATCTTACCTCTGCTACTCAAGCATCTTCTGCATAATTTTGAGCAAATTATTTAACTTGTCTAACTTAAATTTCTTCATCTGGAGAATGAAGATGGTATCAAGAGTTCCAACTTCATGAGGTCAGCAGCTCTCAAGCTCTTTGGTCTTCCTTGTACTCTTGAAAATTAATGAAGAACACTCCCCGCCACCCCACCCTGCCATATCCACAATAATTTTTGTTTTTCTGAGTTAAATCCAGCAATATTTAATTTGTGTTTTTCTGATGACTAGTGACACTGAGCATCTTTTCATATGACTATTGGCCATCCGTATGTCCTCCTTGGAGGGAGTGTCTATTCAGGTGGCTACTGAGGCCCCCAAATTGAGGCTGATTTGGGGATTATTTCGCTTATCTAACACTGTGTTAGAAATTAAAAACAAGAGCATTAGAACATTAATTTAACTATAATGAGAATAAAACCATTACATATACATTTTTTTGAAAACCGCCATATTTTCCAAAATAAAAAGTAATTAGTGAAAATTGTGACATTATTTTACAGTTTTGCAGTCCTCTTGCATGTCTGGCTTCCTAGAAGACAGCTTGGTTACCATCTCTGTTTCTGCATTTCATCTGTTAAAATACACCGTTTTGGTTGAAGTATATGCTGAAAATCTGGCCTCAGGTATTTAATTGGAAAAGAGGTGTGTATTTTCATAGTCTTTTTAGATAATTGTGGATTTTTTTTTATACAGGGTGGGGGTGAAAGTAGGTTTATAGTTGTTCATATGGAAAAGAATGAAATTATTAATAAGTAATAATACAAGAATAAACCCTTGTGTTTCATGTACTCACAACTATAAACCTACTTTTGTCTCACCTTATATGGGTTATCTTTATAAACCCATTGCTTATTTTATGACAAAATCGAGACCCCACCCCAGGCAGTAATTATTATCTGAAACTTTTATATCTTTGGCCTGTGTTCATATATAATCAGCAGACAGCAAATAGCAGAGAAGCAAAGCAATAGAAACCCAAGTGACACATACAAAGTGTTCAACACACCCCATTCGACAGTATCTTCACGGCATGATGTTTCATTTAAAAGTGCTGGCTGTGGACACTTGACTCAGACCCCAGCTCGAGGGGTCCATGGCGTTGTGGCTGCGAGAGACAAATTCATGTGGACTACCAAGTCCTGTGGAGGAAAAGAGATGGCAAGGCCACTCTCTCAAGAGGAGAGCACTTCGAAGCTTGCCTTGACAGGATTTTATTGGCTTTAATTTGCTTAGGAATACAGGGCGTATATGGGAAGCTCATCAATCATTGTCAGTAATGATCAAACAATAGAAAACATTCAAAGAACTCTGAGGGCCTATTTTGAGTCAGGGTCAAATAGCTGAAGGGCCATAAAACTTCGGGAAAACAAACTCATTCTATGCTTGGACCCTTATCATTTAAATTGAGGGTGTCAGCAAAGCAGGTTTCACAGGATTTTATGCATTTCTTCTTAGGCCTGATTGCCCTGGGGAAGCTGCCCTTCCCAGCACAGGGCCGCACCCACCTCCGGTATTGTTTCAGCCTTAGGCTGAGCAGGGGAAGTAAGGCAGCCAAGAGATTAGGAGACTTCTTGCAGACAGAATGAGGACTCGGGCTATGTCAAAGCTGAGGGGTGAGGGTCCATCACTCCCTTTTTCTGTAGCCCCCCAAGTCCTTCCCTGAGGGCCCTCTCATGACCATGGCTATCTTAGGTCATCCCTCCCTTGAGGAATCTTACCCATCATTGGCTAACCAGTCATCCACCTGGGGCCAAGCAGGGTGAAGTAAAGGGGGCAGAGGCGGTGCTCCTGCCAGGGGAATAAGCTTTGTCTCCTTAGTGGCTTGGGGTCCCAAAGTCTCTCACTCAGCCTTAGCCATGGGATTACATCTTCTGAAACCAGGCAGGGTGGTTCCCAACAGACACTCTTCATTCTTTTCATTTTTTAAAGATTTTACTGAGCTTCTGAAAATGTCATACCATGGTACAAAGAACTGAAAAAGTGTGTGAGAAACTGATGTGCTAACATGTGGGCTTTTAATGACATTGCTATGTGTACAGATACTCTTGTCTTCTACTTCTGGTTAAGAAATGAGAATGTGGAGGGGTGTAACCAGGAGAATAAACTCCTTGAAAACACAAATGGAGATCGTTTGTTCCCTCTCTCTCAACCAGTGCTTAGCATTTGATCTAGCACATAGTAATACATTTGGCTGATGTAGAGGAAGATAATTTTGGGAGAAACCCAAATAGTGTGAATCAAATAGAATAAGGATGCTTTAGTTCCAAGCATCGATCTTAATCCAGAGGATCGCAAAGCTTAAATATTCAGTAAGAAAGGAATAGAACCTCTTTGGAGATGGGAAAAATAAATGAGATATAGCATTCAATAATAGGTCAGCAGAAGGAATGAAAGGAGAAACCAGAGAGTTCTGACTCTGTTGAGCACTCATATAAACATGTAATGAGTTCTCTATTGGAACAAATGCATACTACATCCTGGTTTTTCCGAAAGATCTTATTTTTATTTTTATTAATTTGTTTTTCAGTTACATTTCACATTCAATATTAGTTGCAGGTGTATAGCATAGTGGTTAGACAGTCATGCTTTACAAAATGTTTTCCCGATAGTTCCAGTATCCACCAGGTACCGCACATGGTTATTACAATATTGTCAACTATATTCCCCATGCTGTACTTTACATCCTGTGATTATTTGGTAAATACCAGTATCTACTTCTCAATCCCTTCACCTTTTTCACCCAGTCCCCCAACCCTCCTCCTCTCTGGCAACCATTGGTCTTTTCACTGTATCTATGAATCTGTTTGTGTTTTGTTTGTTCATTTACATTGTTCTTTAGATTCCATTTATAAGTGAAATCATATCATATTTTTTTCTCTGGCTGACTTATTTCACTTAGCATAATACATTCTAGGTCCACCTATACTATGGCAAATGGTAGGGTTTTATTCTTTTCTTATGGCCAAGTAACACTCCATTATGTACATATATATACCACTACTTTTTATCCACTTGTCTGTTGATGGGTATTTGGGCTGCTTCCATAGCTTGGCTATTGTAAATGATATTGCATAGGGGTGCATCCTTTCAAATGTCATGGAAAACTCCACAACACTTGTTGTTTATTAATAATAGCCATTCTGATAGGTACAAAATGATATTTTATTGTGGTTTTAATTTGCATTTCTCTGATGATTAGTGACATCAAGCACCTTTTCATATGTCTATTGGCCACTGTATGTTCTCCTTAGAGGAAATCTCTATTCAGGTCCTGTGCTTATTTTTTAATTGGATTGTTTATTTTTTTGGTGTTGAGTTGTGTAAGATCTTTATAAATTTTGGATATTAACCCTTTATCAGATGTATCACTGATTAATATGTTCTCCAAATCAGTGGGTTGTCTTTTCATTTTGTTGATGGTTTTCTTTGCTGCTGAAAAACTTTTTAGTGTGATGCAGTCCTATTTATTTTTTTCTTTTGTTTTCCTTGCCTGAGGAGATGTATCAGAAAAACTATTACTAGGAGAAATGACTGAGATTTTACTGCCTGTGTTTTCTTTGAGGAGTTTTATGTTTTCAAGTCTAACATTTAAGTGGTTAATCCATTTTGAGTTTATTCTTGCATATAGTGTAAGAAGGTGGTCTAGTTTTATTTTTTGCATGTATCTGTCCATTTTCCTCAACACTTTATTGAGGAGACTGTCTTTACCCCATTGTATGTTCTTGCCTCCTTTGTTAAATATTAATACATTATATAGGTGTGGGTTTATTTCTGGGCTCTTTTATTCTGGTTCATTGATCTATGTGCGTGTTTTTATGCTAGTACCATGCTGTTTTGGTCACTATAGCCTCATGGTATATTTGGATATTGCGTAGCCTGATACACCAACTTTGTTCTTCTTTCTCGATTGCTGTGGCTATTTGGGGTCTTTGTATTTCCATATAAATTTTTGGATTATTTGTCCTAGTTCTGCTGTGGATGTCTTTCTTTGATGCTACATAAAACTTGAAAAGCGAGAGTGTGCTAAATATTAGTTTCGTGTAGAATCTGAAACCATATCAACATACTTTTCATATTTTTTATAGTAAAATCTATTGTTCTATCCAGTGCTGTTAATGTAGCTTTTATCCATGCATAATTTTGAAACACCATGTGTTAGTCATTTGGGAAATATTGGTTTATTAAGTTATGCTCATTTCCCAAATGTTACACTTTATTATGTAATATCGAGTCATCACGTTTGTCAGTATCACCGCTAATATAATCAGAAAAAGATTTTTAGTGTTGGAAACCTTCTAGGATAACAGAGTTTGCCATCCTCTGGCGGTCCACCGAAACTCGGGTTTATGCAAAGAGCAAAGCAGGGTGGAGGGGGGCCGTTAACAGCTCCAGCGTCTGGCTCTTTCCCTGATGGTCGTCTTTGCAGTAGTTCGTTTTAGTTTGCCTACTGTGTTTACTGTGGGAAGAATATTTATTCTTCTTCAGTAACCAGGAGATTGAGTTACCTTTTTCTGTAATTTTGTGAAGAACATGAAGGATTTGTGAAGAACCAGATTCATTACAGAGGGTGTCTTAGCGTGTAGTTAGAGTGGTTTTGATTTCTGTGCAGGAAAAGGAGTAGGATCGTTTGTTCAGGAGCCAGGTGACTACTGAGGCCCCAGAACTGAGGCTGATTTGGGGATTATTTCACTTATCTAACACCGCCTAACAAATCACCTCAAGACTAAATGGCTTAATACAAGAAAACCATGTCCTCTATCTTGCGATTTCTGTAGGTCAGGGATTTCAGCAGTTCTGGCTGGGGGACAGCATGAGTTTTCAGTCAGATGCTGGCTCTTGGCTGGAGGCCTCATTTCCTCTCCAGGTGACATCTCCATAAAGCTCCTTGAGTGTCTTAACACATGGTGGCTGGCTCCCCCCAGAACAGGTGATCCAAGAGCGCAAGGGAGAAGTCACATCTTTCACGACATAGCCTCTGAAGCCATGTAATTTTTCAATATCCTGTTGGTTATACAGGTCAGTCCTTTTCAACACAAAAGAGACTCCACAAGGCACGAATATAAGGAGGAGAAATCATCGGGGGGCCATATTGGAGGCCGACTACCACAGATGCCTGCTTTAGGTATAAGGGTATCTTTTCTACCTGCAGAATCTATTTTTTAAAAGATTTTTTCAATTTGTTTTTAGAGAGAGGGAAAGAAACATCAATGTGTGGTTGCCTCTCACATGCCCTCTACTGGGGACCTGGCCTGCAACCCATGCATGTGCCCTGACTGGGAATCAAACCAGTGACCCTTTGGTTTGCAGGCCTGCACTCAATCCACTGAGCTACACCAGCCAGGGTTGCCTGCAGAATCTTTATCTAGGCTCCATGTTCAAGGAGTTTAATGAATACCTATCCGTTGTCATGGAAACCCACACAACTTGGTGTCTGACCAGGGATCCACGTCAGAGTGAAGAAGGTGTGGGAAGGGCCGTGACACTGGGGCCCATTGTTGTATCACATACCTGGCGGCCCCATCCAGAAGCGGCTGGTGTGTTGAAAAGGTGAAACAGTCTACAACTGAGCTGGTGCTCCAGCTCAGAGGCAGCACTGCTTGACAATGAGGTGCCACGCTTCAGCGTATAGTGTGCGTATTAAACCGTAGACCTCTGCATGATGCTATGTCAGCAGTAGGAAGAACAAATGGGTCTGGGAACCCAGGGTGCAAGCAGGAGTGGTCCCCCTGGTGGGTTTTGTGCTTCCTGTCCCTCTGCGTCTGAAGGCTGTAGAGTTGAAGGCCCTGGTCCCCAGAGTAGGGGCACTCTTGCCAGGGGACACAGCAGGGTTCCCACTGAACTACAAGTTACAGTTGAGTTGTGTCCAGGTTCCAGCAGGCAAGAAGAAAGTCACCATATGGAGGGGTAATTGACTGTCAGTCTGGGTCCTCTGAGAAACAGACACCGAGACAGGATTAAACATGCAGGGATTTTATTGGCGCAAAAGCCTTGGAAAGGAAATGAGTCTTGTGAGGCTGAGAGAATGGTCAGGCTGGGATGCAAGTCTGATGCTGAGTGAAGTGAAGAGGGATGGGAGGTTGGGTGGGAGGCCTGGACCCAAAGTCAGCCGTCAGAGGAGTCCCCTGTCTCCCGGGAAGGGCCCACCCCAGAGACCCTGCAGTGCTTGGTTCCTGGCCCGGAGCAGCCTGTGGGGAGGGCAGTCTCAGATTGAAGACCCAGCAGATTTAAGACCCAGCAGATTTAAGGAGTGTAACTCCTTCTGGTTGCAGTTCTGCTGGGTGCATTCTCTGCCACGTTGATGCTAATCTGCAGGAGAAGGCAGGGCTGCTTTGACACAAGGAGGAAACCAGGGTTACAGGTGTAACTTGCTACTTTCCTGCCTCATTATAACTGAGGCTATTTACATGAGTATAAATATATCTCTGTAAGGTCATAGGACCATGAAGAAAAATACGGAAGAGTACAAAGCAGCCTGTGTACATGGCATGGCAGATAATGTTGATTTGTCGACCCAAGCCCATTCCTGGTCCCCTTCTTTCTAGTCACTTTCCAGCCAGGGTGGCCACGTGACGGACACAGTTCTGGCTTACGAGACATAAGGAGAGTCCAACGGGTTGTCCTGGCTCCTTCCTGCATCCCGACTGGGATGAGGGCTCAGTGGGTGACGTTACAGTGACCATCCTGAGGCCAGGAAGGAGTGGCCAAGAGGATCGTCAGTGGCAGAGCAGTTCCACAACTTCTTATGACGAGAAGAAAACCAAATGCCTTTTGTTTTCACTCGTAATAAATGTGTGTCCTATCACACACGTAGGGCACGTGTGTGCGTGTGGGCAAAGGAGTAAGTCAAGACATAGACAGCAAACACAAGACCGCTTAAATGTCATGTGTATGGTCACATGTGATTATGTACATACATAGCTCTGTGTGTTTTCATATGTGTGAAAACAAATACATGATTGCCTATTAGAAAAGGTAAGAAATTGTCCATTAGTCTATTTTAAACTTTTTTGATATAATAGTACTTACATATTTAAAAATTTATTTCTTTAATTGTATCTCATTAAATTTTTTAAATGTTATACTTTTTTTTCCCCAGTCCTAGATGTTGATTCTACTCATTTAAAAAGAAAACCTGCCCTGGCCGCTGTGGCTCAGTGGGTTGAGTGTCAGCCAGTGAGCCAAAGGGTCACCGGTTCGATTCCCAGTCAGGGCACAGGCCTGGGTTGCGGGCCAGGTCTCCAGTGGGGGAGCGTTAGAGGCAACCACACATCGATGTTTCTCTCTCTCTCTTTCTCCCTCCCTTCCCCCCTCTCTAAAAATAAGTAAATAAAATCGTTTAAAAATAAATCTTTAAAATAAAAAATAAAAACCCTTAGACTTTGTTGCCATTTTCGTTGATTTGCAAACTTATTAAATCTGTACTTACCATATCATCTCCTTTCTCCTACTTTCTTTGGCATACCCTGTTCATTTTCTAACTCTTTGAGTTGAATGCTCAATATTAATTTTCAGCTTTTATTCTTTTTGAATGTGATAAATCCTGGCCAAGACATGAATTTTAGTCTAACACAATTGATAATGGGCTCCTATTGTGCGCCCAGCCCTGGTTCTTAATCCGGGGGTGGATCAAAGTCCTCGTCTTCTGTGGGAGAGGGCTGGGCGCAGGTGCAACGGCAGGCCGCGGAGTCTCTAGAGGCAGGTCCCGGTCAGTTGCTCCACCTAGAAATCTCCGTCCGTTCTCGGCAGAGTCAACAATCACCACCAGGTGGCGCGCAACCTCAGCAGGGACTGGGTTGAACTGAGAATTTGATCCTGCAAAGGGATTTGCTGAACGTCTCGCTCAGGTGCTGCTCCTTTCCTCCTCCCTGCCCCGCCCTTATTCTTCCTTTCTCCCTTTATTACCTTGTTTGTTTTATCGCACTACTCCCCCACCTCCCTCTATGGACTTGAAAGTATTCCTTGTATTTCAAATATTTACTGGCTACAGCAAAAATTGTGTCATGTGTACTTCACTAGTTATTCAGTATTTCTTTGTTTTCTTTCCCCCAAATACAAGGATTTAAAAAACCTCTTCCCATGTTACATGTTATTGTTTTTAGTATTTTTATTTAACTTGCTTTTGGCTCCTCCAAATTATCTCTTAATACTGTTGTTGTTTTAAGTCAATGCTTATTGATTTCTTTGCTCATTTCTTGCTTCATACTTCTTAGGGTTCAATTTGGGCTTCTTTCTGAAATATATCAAAATTGTAGCTTTTTCAGCAATATAGGTCAGTGGTAAATGTTTTGAGCCTTATTTTTGAAAGTACCTTTATTTAACCTTCATTCTGTAACAATAGTTTAGTTGGGTATAAGAGAAACTCTTCCATTGTTGCTAGTTAGAATTCTGTGGTCAGCCTAATTACCATTGCTTTTTAGGTTATCTCTCTATTCCAGAGCTCTTAAGAGTTTCCTTTAAAAAAATAGTTTGGCTCCAATTATATAGCTATGTGGCTTTTTTTCTTTGTTTTCTTTTATGCTACTTGGGATTCACCAGCCTTCTTAAATCTGGAAAATTCTCAGCCATTATATCTTTGAGTTCCTTCTAACCTCCCTTCCCTCCATTTTTTTCTGGAACTTATACTTGATTTAGATTTAAAATTCCAAATATATCAGTTAACTCCCATGTATCTTAAACTCTCTTTGATGTTTTCTATGTTCTTATCTTTCTGCATTTTTTTCAGCCTACTAGTCCACTAGTTCTTCTGAAATGTATCTAACCTGGTACTGAATTTGGATTTAAAGTTTTAATGATCATAGTTTTCAGTTGTAGAAGTTCTCTTTGATGGTTCTTCAAATGGCTCCCTTAAATTTTTAAGAATCCTATCATTCTGACTTTTACTATACCTTCTTTTATCCCCTTAATTTAAATATACTTCTTTTGCCTTGTCTTTCAGATTTTCTATTATTTCTGGTTCTTGGGTTGATTAAATAGATTAAACGGACAATTTTATTACCTTGGGTTTATCAGCTGATGCTCCTTTTTTAAATCAGCTTATCCTTTTTTATCACATAATTGGTGACTTTTACTGTGGCTTTTACTTTCCTTTCTGCTAAGAGTCCCTCACACCCCAGACTGTGGATAAGGCCCTACAGAGCAGTCTCGTCTATACTTCTCTGCAGATTCCTGTGGTTTCCACACGTCAGGGGCAGTGATTATGTTAATTTCCAGCTTGGGATTCTTATCACCTGCAGATAGCTTAGGTTCACACCCCATACCCAGATTGGGTTTGGGACTTCATAGGGTGCATGTATTTTCCCACCCAGAACTCAGAAAAGGCAGTTGTCTTCCTTGTTGCTTCTCGGGGCAGTAAACAGAATTCTTCTAGTTCTTCTTTCAAATCCCAGAAGGATTTTTGAGAGTCTCGGTTTTAACCAGAGGTCTCGGTTCCAGCCCCAATGGCCTCCAGGCTGTGTTTTTTGAGGGGCCTGGTCTCCAGGCCGGAGTCTTCCCCACTCCACCAGCATGTCAGCTGGAGCTCACATCCCTGGTTTTGAATTTCCTTTTTGTTTCTGGCACCTAAGAACTGTCTTGGCCTTCTTTCAGGCTATGTATTTTAAAGTTTTAAAATATTTATCCAGCATTTAGATATGTTCGTAGTGGGAGGGAGTCTTTGTTAAATCAGCCTGCCATACTGTCAGCATTGACTTTCATACACGTATGTCTATTTCTGTCTTGAACTTCTCACTTAAATTAACCTGGGCGCGTCCCCCTATTGCGTACTGACCTCACACCCCACGGAAGCTGGGCGAGCTAGAGCATTAAGTTGCCTCCCTGAGTTTCCTCTTCCATTTCTCTTGTATTGCTTCTTGGAAACAATCACAGAAGGACGGAGCTGGGAGGGACCTCGCCACCCTCCTAATCGGATGAGGAATCAGGGCCCAGCCGGGACTCTGGGTTTTAGATTCTCCATTCAGCACGTGTTCACGTTTGCTGTTGGGAGCCGAGTGCAGAAAAAGGAACGCTGGACCTGGAGTCGGAAAACCTAGAACCGCGTCCCAGGGCTGCGGCTCGCCCACTGTTTGGTTAACAGACGGGTCCCTGAGCCCCAGGGGCTGTCCGTGAAGTGCAGGCAAAGCGCATGGGGTTTTTGACTCCTCAGGCGACAAGGTTCCCGGTGTGTCGTAGGCATTACGTAACTGCTTTCTCTCTTCCCACATGTTCCCTTTTGGAAACCTCTTTTTGCAGCTGTTCATTCGCACAGCGTCTGCCGGGAAAGAGCTCACGCTACAGTATCTGGAGACCTGTGGAGCTGGCAGGTAAACCGGGACACGGGCTGCCTTCCTGTGTCTGCCCTTTCCCACCAAATGCTGGGGCTCTGCTCCTAAATGCCAAGGTAAATCGGTCCTAAAGAGTTACATAAAAGCCATAAAATTGCAAGTGAAGCTACTGAAACTTTACCATGTTTTTTTATCTTGGCTTCACATTCGTTGGCCCATGGGTTTCTTGTGGTTGACCCCAGAGTGAATTCCAGACCAGGGATTGTTGGCCAATTTATTCTGTAAAGGACCAGACAGCAAATACTTTAGGTGTCGAGGGCCACAGACGGTCTATGTCCTGTGTTGTTTGTTTTGTTTCCAACTCCTTCAAAATATAAGAAACACGCTCAGCTCACGGAATGCCTAAAAATGGGCCATGGGCGAGATGTGGTTCCCAGGTCTGGTTTCTACAGAACCCAGCAGCCTGCTGACCACGGCCGTGAAGACCCTCTGGGTTTCAGCAACTCTCTTTCAGTGCTTAGGGGCACTTAGGCTGATCACCCGACCAAGTCTGCACAGGGAGGACAGCTCGGCTCCGTGCCCCCACCCCACCAGCTGCTGACCTTTTAGCCTAGCTGTCCTTGTCCAGAGGAAGGAGGGGCCCCTCGTCATGGACTTCCTTCCACCCCGTGACTTTCACTTTTTAATTGGAAAGTGATTTTCGAGGTGGCTACACCAATGCTTCCTCACATTTTCTGTGGCATGGTACATTTGGTGAATGATGGTAGTTTGTACAATCAGAGATATGGGGGGAGGTGAGGAGAGGAGCGTTGAACAGATACAACCGCTCATGTCTAGAGGCCACTGGGCTTAGGAACCCCACCTGCACCAGGAGGTCTGATGGGACCAGTGTCTCGGCAAAACTATCAGGACTGTAACACAGTAGTTACGGGCACGTAATACGCATCGGAGTCAGTCCCGTACGTGAGCCCTAGCTTCGCTCCTTGCTCTGACCTTGGACAAGCTCTTAAACCTTCTCCATCTTAATTTCTTCCTCTGTAAAATGGGGATAGTTAAAACAGTACCTATATATCAGCTCTATTTTACATATAAAAGTATGCATGTAAGGCATGCATGTAATGCCCTCAGCAAGGTGCTGGGTTGTTACTCCTACGGAGTCGTCTTAGTCACCAGTAATTTTGCGTTAATTGAATTTTCTTTATTAAAGTCTCCAGGAGTCAATAACTTCTAGTCCAAACTTAGACCACATTTTTTTATCATAAATTTTCCTTCCAACTTTGCTTACAAGTTTAAGCCTTTGTGTCCTGCATTTTTGGTGAGCATCCGTTTATGTCGTTCACACGCAAAACAGCGAGGAGCTCCCGCCAGCGATGCCCTGAGGACCCCGGGATGAGTGGGAGTCTGCAGGCCTTCTGGGCCAGCCTCCTGCTCTCTCAACAACAGGGCGGAGGAGCTCCTGCGTCCCGCGGTCCATGAGGAGTTGCAGCACAGTCACAGGGGCTAAGAGTGAAACACAGGATCAGAGGATATGGAAAAGTCTGGCACGTGGTATCGGTTTGGTACATATTGAATAAAAACTTGGTTTTTTTAGATTTTATTTATTTATTTTTAGGGAGAGGGGAAGGGAGGAAGAAAGGGGGAGAAAGATCAATGCGTGAGAGAAACATTGATTGGTTGCCTCTCCCACACCCCCTACTGGGAACCTGGCCCACAACCCAGGCATATGCCCTGACTGGGAATCGAACCAGTGACCTTTCAGTTCACAGACCGGCACCCAGCTCACTGAGCCACACCAGCCAGGGCTAAAAAACTTTTGATTCACCAATAGTTTGGCCTCACCAATAGTTTGGCCTCAGCCGAACATCCTTAGTGTGAGCTAGCAAGTCCCTGTAACCACCACGCTTTGCTGATGCACCTGCCTCTGAACTACCTACGGATGGCCAACACTTAGCCATGCGTGGAGACTGCGCCCTCTCACCCTCCTTCCCCAGCAGCCAGCCCTCCCAAGGGTCCCGAGAAGCAGTGCCGGCGCCAGCGGCAACAGCACGATGTCAGGAAGTAGAGGGTCCCCTTACAAGAGGAAACCACAGCAATCCCAGGCCGGCAGAACGTAGTCGGGAAAACTGCCTTTGGCCGCCTGATGTGGGTCAGCTCCCTTGGCCTCCAGCGCTGCGACGCGCTGCGGCTTCGAGCGCATCAAACCGCTCTGTGGTCGCCGCGGCGCGGCTGGCGCACGGTGAGCTCGCAGTTTTGCTGCACTCTAGTCATCGGTTCCTGCGGAGTAATTGGCAGGAGGGAAGAAGAGGAAGATTTCGTTTCTTCACCTAAGACCCTGAAACTGGCTGGTGAGTCAGCCATCACACACACACACACACACACACACACACACACACACACTTGAAAGCTTCAGGTCAAAAAGCCGTGCCAGGAACGCCAGGCTACAGATCCCCTAAACTGCTCTAACAAAACAGAACAGAGGGACCCCTGATAAAGGTGGTTTGTCAAAACCCCAAACACTCTATTCTCTTTTGAAGAGTCTCCGAGGCGTGACCTCGTTAAAGGGCCTGAGAAGTCCTGCAGTACAGAATGAAGTGTAGCTTGTTTGAGCCCCAAGTTTCTCAAACGTGCCCTTGACACCCCACCTGCCCCGCTGGGCCCGCAGTGATCTGAGTTCTTTGATTCTTTGGTTGAAAGCAGCAGAGACAAACTAGAGCTAGAAAAGAGAGGCGGCTAATTTGCTGGAGGAATGTTGTGAGCTGATAGAATCGTCGGGAAGGCTGGAGAGCTGTGCCCCATGTTGGCCTGAGAGCTGACTTAGCCTCGCTACTTAAGGCTGGATCCTTCTGAGGGCTTGAGGGTCCCTGGTATCGGTCAGAGGGGCCTTGCCACTTCCCAGGGGAGGAAGCTGCAACCGACAAGAGGGGACAAGCTCAGCCCAAGTCACCCGACCAGTCACAGGGAGGGAGGTAACTGTTCTTTCCCGGACACCACCTCCTCTTTGTTCTGACCCTTTCTTGTGGGGGTCGGGGGTGTTCCTTTAAAGCGCAGCACCCCTGGAACCTGTGAAGGGGGAGAGCCTGCATCCTGAGCGGGTGCTTGGCAACCGTGAGCTTCTTGCTGACATATTTGTTCCCACCTCTACCCAACTCAGTGGGAGACCTTACAGTTACAAAGTGACCAGATATATGTTTTATTTTACTTTCCACTTATTTTCAGAAAATAAATGAATTTGAGGTGGCTTAACACATCCCTATGAAAGCAATCCCGCTGGTCTTTCGTAAGTTTATGTTTACCCTATGGCTGCGATTCCTGTGTGGGTAGAGGTTCAGGAGTCCTTCCTTCCTTCCCACTCCCCGAAGTCTGGAGACAAACTACTCATCTTCGAGCCTCCCCTCTTCTTCTTCTTTTTTTTTTTTTTTTAAAGATTTTATTTATTTATTTTTAGAGAGGGGAAGGGAGGGAGAAAGAGAGGGAGAGAAACATCAATGTGTGGTTGCCTCTCACGTGGCCCCCATTAGGGGCCTGGCCTGCAACCCAGGCATGTGCCCTGACTGGGAATCGAACCTGCGACCCTTTGGTTCACAGCCCACGCTCAATCCACTGAGCTACGCCAGCCAGGGAACCTCCCCTTCTTTATGAAACATGTTCTGCTTCTCCCTTATGCTTCTCACCTCAACTTGCCAGGAGCCCAACTTGCCAGTCAAATTTGAACTTCAGGTGAATAATGAGTAATGTTTTAGTATAAATGCAAGTATTGCATGAGACATACTAATAAAGCATTTCTTGTTGCTCGGAGATTCAAATTTAACAGGGGAGCTTGTAGTTTTATTTGCTAAATCTGCAAGTTGACCCCACCCTCCCTTGGACTGACAGCTCCTTCAGTGTCTCCCCTGATACTGTGGGTGGAGCTCTCAGCCCTGCGCCCAGAGCGTAGCTAGCCCTCAGTAACGGTGCCTGACGTTCATTACTGCGCTCGCAGGTACTCTTGCCTAGTACTTGTAAAACATTAACGCTCGACTCTCCTTGTGTGATTCATCGTTGTCTTCTCCATCAGCCTGCAAACCTGACGCCAGGAGGAGCCACATTTTTACATCCGACAACTGGACATAGTTAGTGCTTCATAACTGTGGAGGGAACAACGGCAAAACAAAGACGTGAACAATAGGTCGCTAACGCACAAAGTAATCTAGGGCGACCATATCTAGGCGCTACATAGCAGGTGAATGCTGCTTTTTAGTTGGTTTCAGCATCTGACAGTCTTGGGTTTAAAATCCCAAGTCTACCACTAAAGATTCCGGTTACTTATCTGTGAAATGAGGATGCTGCCTGTTCCTAGCACTGTGAGACAGAGATTGGTCCCGACTAGGCCAGAGCGGGGATCAGAATCTGGGCGCCCTTGACAGTTTTCAAGGTGCTCCCCCACGAGCAGCCCCTCACCTGCCTGAAGTCCGCCCAAGGCGCTGATGCAGTGCGAGATGGAGGCAGAATGATCCTAAGAGAGCCATTTGCTAGGAAACCAGAACTCACCTTTTACTGCACCCCTAATTTTCCCCTCTCCCCATTTTAGGCGAAAATCTTTGTGGACTATGTACTTTTCTTCCCCCTTTTTCTTTCCTTTCTCCTCCTTCTTACACTTGGTGTTTCTTTTTAAGTTTTCCCCTTTGGGGAGCAGGGACAGCCTCAGGGACCAGAGCCTCCTTTTTGGCACCAAACAGTGTTTATTTCTCAGTTTTCCCATCCGTGTGAGAAAAGAAAGGCCGGGGGCTGGAGTTTGTCTGTCTCCCTCATCTGGGGAGCCCCCTTTCAGCATGGAGGTCTGTCATGGGGGTGCATTTCCTACCTTCCAAAGCATTTTGAACAGAAAGTAAGCTTCTCTTGGTGACCTAGGATTGTCATTCTGGACTGTGGCCTTGGATAGACTGAGAACCATGAGATTTTGACCAAAAAAAAAAAAAAAATCAAGTTATACCTGGAGGAGAGAGAAATTTCCATGGTTAACAAATCAGGGATTTACTGCAATTTAACCAAAGACTTTTAACTCCCTTCACCTGAAGGAAGAGTGTTCCAGCTGAAGGAGGTGGTCCACAGGCAATGTACCCCTTGGCCCAAGGCAGGGGACTCTGTCAGAACATAGTCAGCAGCCTCCGATCGTGTCCCCAATTTGGAAAGTGATGGCTACGTTCTGCGTGCTGCGTTTAGCTGTGAAATCTCCCACCAGTGCAGGAAGTTAGGTGCAGAGGGAAATGGTAAGAGCTGTGGACTCTCAAGAAACCTTCAGTTCAGATCTCAGCTGTGCCTCTCACTAGCTGAAAGGTCTTAGGAATGATGCTTAATTGCATCTTTTAGATTAGAATGATAATAATAATTATAATAACAACAACACATAGGGTTGGTTGTTCTGTTGGACTCCTAATCTGCCCTGCTCCATTGTACCGCAGGACCACTGCCAAAAGAGAGAGGGGGAGAGAGATTTGGGGCATGATCAATGGGGTCCCCCAAATTATATCCGTAGATAGAGGTTTGATTAGTTGATTAGTAGAATATAGGTTCTGCTGCTAAAAATCAAAATATCAGGCTTAAAGTAGATAAGTTTATATTCTTTAAGAATGTAAAGAAACAGCCTGGCCAGATGGCTCAGTTGGTTGGAGTGTCATCCCGTATGCCAAAAGGCTGTGGGTTTGATTCCCTGTCAGGGCACATACCTAGGTTGCTGATTTGATCCCTGGTTGAGGCACGTACAACCAATCAGTGTTTTCTCTCTCACATCGATGTCATTCTTTTCTCTCTCCCTTTCCCTCCCTCCCCCTTCCTCTCTCTCCAAAATCAATAAACATGCCCTCAGGTGAGGATTTAAAAAAAGAAGAAGAAGAATATAAAGAAGTAGCCCAAGCCTGAGTGGTATAAGATGCTGGCTCCATTGTGTCAGCGATGCAGACTCTCTCTCGTTGCTCTGTCATCCTCGACACTCCAGCCACCATGTCCACGTCCAGGCCAGCAGAGGACAGACAGGAGGGCAGGAGTCTGCCTTTCGAAGAAGGACAACCAGGAAGTTGTCCGTATCAGTTTCATGCACATCCCATTGGCCGTAACTCACCTGCGAGGGAAGACGGCAAACACAGTCTTTATTCGGAGTAGTCATTTGCTCTGCCGTTACATTAAAATCAGGATGAAGGGTTTTCGTGAAATAGTTCTTCCACGAAGTTTATTTCCTCTGTCCTATTTCAGAGCTAAATTGATAATCCATTCCATTCCCATTCTAGGTAGGCCACAATCTGACTAGTTAGCAGCAGGGTGAATGGATCTGTCTATCTCACCGTCAGATATCTCAGGCTGCAAAGATCCTTTCATTCCCCTTTCATTATTTTTTCACTGCTTCCTACTTCCTCTCTCATCCCCAGCTGTCCCTTGGCATTTTCCTGGGCTGGCTGTCTAATTGTCAGAGCTTGTCCCTCTCCTGTGCCTGCTTGGCCCTTCCCCTTCTCCACACACTTATATGTTTGGCACTTGCATTTTTTCTAGATATTATATGCAATGCCAAAAAAAAAAAAAATCACCACCAACAACAGCAACAAAACAACGTGGCTCGAGAGAAGGCTAAAACTTGTGTGGTGACTCCATGCTGCCCGTTCGATAGGGCTTCCTGCTTGCTTCCTGGTCCTCAGTTGCATCGGGGGAGCTGAGATCACGAAGTGAAGAGTGGTCTCTGCATTGGAAGAAGAGACTAAGACAAGGAGACCCGAGATGGGGGAGAATGAAGCAGTCGGAAAACTGCGCTCAACTAGGGAATTTTGCTGGGGCTGGGGATTGGTGGAAAAATCTAGTACTTAAGAATGAAAAGATGAAGCACATAAAAAAATATGGAAAAGGCCAACAAAATTCAGAGATCAAAAGACGCTTTCTTTGATTAAAAAAAAATAATTCTACTTCCCCACTGTGGATGAGTAGGGGGACCATCACTACCAGGTTTTGTCCTCATCTGAAGCACAGTTTGGGGGTGAGGAAGCATGTCCAGCTTGTGAAGGCTGTGCTTAGATGGAAGTTGGGGAGCACAGGGTCTGGCGTTAGTATGCGCTTCATCCCCCAGCAAGCCGAAAAGGAAGCCATTAACATGCTGGTCACCCGGGCCTCTGGCGAGGAACAACCGCAGAGCTGAATGTGGGTCTTCTCGCAGACCATTCCAACAACTAATCCTCATTGTAACGGTCAATTTCCATGTTAGAAGATCTAAAGGGCAGGAAGCATAGAAATGGGCTTTGAATTTTCTTCCTTAGAGTTTGTTTCCAATTAATCTTTCTGAGACAAGAATTACAATCCACCACAAACTGTTCCGAAGCTTTCAAGAGCAGGTTTGGCTGCTGCAGACAGATGCTTACATATTAAAAAGGAAGAAAACAACTTAATGTTTGGTTAGTTTTTTCCTCTGCCATGTGAAAACAACCTCTCCATGTCAATAATGGGGCAACACAGAAATTTTATTTATAGCAGACTTTCGGCAGCTTTCTTAGGCTGGAGAGGATTGCCCAGATATTCTACAAATGAGGAAACTGAGGCCTCGAGAGGCCAAGTCGTTTCAGAAGGTCGCTCAGCAAGTGAGGGGCAGAGGGGACTCAAGCTCTGTCTCCTGATCCTTCACCACATCCTGAGCCTGATTAGTGCCTTTGAAATGTCAACAAACAAACAAACAAACAAACAAACCCCCCTGCATCTTATGTGAGTGGAAAGAATTTGTGTTCAAAGAAAAACAACACAACCCCCCAAAATTGCCCTGGACCCTGGGTGGAGGCTGTAAGAGGCCGATTTCTGCCCCAAAGAGTCTTTCTTACCTTCCTTATGTCCAGCCTGAAAACTCTCCTGTTATTTCCTGAGGCAAAGATACCTATCAGATGTTTCTACTTCAAGCTGTAGTTACAATGCAAACCTCATCCAAGAAGAAACACCTCCTGTGATTATGGGCTATTGATATTCATCAGTAGTGGCTTCAACCTTTTTGGGAGGTCATGGACATATTTTGGAATCTGATGAACTCTATGAGCCTTTTCTGCAGAAAATGCATATGCAGAATTTAATATCTGAGAGTCTTCCCTGCTCTCTGAAACCGCTCTTTAGAACCAGGTGAAGAACTCTGGCTTTTAAGTGAGTTAGGTTGACCTAGTAGCTGGCTGGTCGTAATGAATAGAGCCTATTGGACTATTGGCAGTAAGTTCCCACTGGAGAAAAAGAGCCCAAACGAGCTTCCATGGAGGGACGGGAAGCCGAGACAGGGTCCCGGGCAAGCTCGAGGGGAGGGGACAGAGTAGAAGGTGAGAGAGAGGAGCTCTCGGGGTAGTTGGGAGGAGAGCCAAAGATAAACTTCGAGACTTCACCACCTTGTCTACAGTTGGCCATAATTACGACTTCCAGGCTTATTGAACTTACTTAGCCAACCTCCGTAAATATTCTTAAGTCGCACATGTTAGAATCCTTCCCTGATACACACCGACGGTCAGAGGCAGCCCTGTGCTAGTGAATGAGATGTCTAGCTGAGAGCTCAACCCTTGTTTCCTGGCACGTTGCCATTTTATGCCGCTCACCAATCTTTCAGACCCTAAAAGGGGTGGGAAGTTTCTTGCAATAAGCTCTGGGGAGATGACAGATCGCCCAAAGCTAGACAGGCTCTTGGCAAGCATGCCAGCTAGTGATGCATTGGTGGACATCAAAAGAAGCTGGGAGTTACAAGAAAGAGAGTGATTTGGAGTAACTCCAGTGAGTCAGATTTTTTTTTTTTTTTTTAATGGGCAGAAGGTGATTTGTATTGCGCAGCAGGACATGGTTGAGAAATGCGTCTGGGCTCCTATGAATAGTGGGAAGCCCCAGACAATGACCTGCATTTTCAGGACACATAGGTGCCCTTGAGTTCCTAGCAGTCCCCCAAAAGTGAATCCAGGATGGAACTTAGGTGCTAAGTTGTCATTTCAAAAACTTGTAGCAGATGCTGGGCTGTTTCTCAGGACTCCGCTAACTCCACTTTTAAAGGTCAGGTTCTCACAGATGGGTATTTCTCACAGCAAGAAAGGAAAGATGTGGGAGTCTCGTGGGTTAAAAGCAACTGGGATACAGGGCTGGGTACCGGGAAGCCAGGTGGTGGCTACCTCTAGCCAGAACTGTTCCTAATCTCTGCTTCCCAAACAGGTAGCCCCGTGTGCCTGTTGGCACTTGTAATGTAGCGTGTGCAACCAAGAAAATGAATTTAAATTTTATTTAATTTTAATGATTTTAATTTAAATAACCACACATAGTTCATGGCTACCGTATGAGACAGTGCAGATCCGGTCTAGGGCAAGAACAAATCGACATGGGCCCACAGCACTGAGCAGCTTCTGCTGGAGTTAAAGCCTCCTTTTGGTCATTTTTCCATCCACTCATTCATCAGCCATGTCTGACCTATAGAGGATCCAGTAGCCTGTGGTCCCTGGGCCTTCTGGAATGGAGTCAGACGCTGGGTGTCCCGCTCAGCTGGTATAATTCCCTAGAGGGACAGGTGTGCTTTTTTGTCCTTCCCTTGATCAGGAAGCGCCTTCTCCATTCTCCCTCTAGCTCACCTCTGGGAACACTTCAGCTTCGCCTCTCCTCTCCTGCATGGTTAGCTGTCAGTCCTTCTCTTTACCAGGTGGCATTAAATTCCTGGTGTTCCTTTCTACTCCTGTCTATCACACGGGCATTCTCTAAAGAGGACAGGGAGCCTAGGCCGAAGCCCGTAGGTCAGTAGGAAGTTTATGGCGAGAACGATAGTTTAAAGTTGAAAATTATGGTAGAGTTGATAAAGTTCAGCTGCCTCGTTGTTCTGAAGAGGAAAATTGCAGAACCAGTGAGCTGGGGAAAAGGTACTGTTCACGCATCTACTCATTTCACAGTGTTTACATGCCACGCACCGATGCGGCTGTAAAAGGAAGAGTCTGCACTCGTGGAGCTCACTTTCTAGTTGGGATGATTAACATTCAGCCAGCAATCTAACAAAAAGGTAATAAAATATCAGCTAGAGACAAGTGCTGCAAAAGTCAAGTAGGGTAAGGGTATAGAATAATGAGTAGTTGGGAGGAAGGTGGGGAGGGCTGGGGTGGTGGGCTGGGGTGGGGTAAAAGACAGAAAACTGTACAATATCAACAGTTAAAAAATACTGATTAAAAATAAAAAAAAAGAATACTGAATAGTGCTGTTTTATAGAGGATGGCCAGGAAACTCCTCCCTGAGGGGTGATATTTGAGATGCGCTATAAAGGGAGGCACTGAGCCATCTGGAGGCGGGGAACTGATCTACAGAGGAAAGAGCCAAGGCCCGAGGCTGGAGTGTGTTTGGCTTGTTCGGGGGCAGCAAGGAAACAGTAGAGTAAGGAGGTGACTAAGGGGTGGACATGAGTCAGACAGGGCGCTGGGATGAGAGCATGTAGGGCCTTTTAGGTCATGGTATGGTCTTGAATCTATCCTAAGTGTAATGGGATCTATTGTGGCACCTTCCCTGACGTCAGCTCGGCCTCCCTCGCTAGACCAAAGGTGTGACCTCAAATGCCTATCAGCAGGTCATGAGGGTGTTCGTCCTATTGGAAGAAGGCAGCCACTCATGAGGTCCAGGCTACCGTGGACATGCAGGAGTGTGTCATCGGTGCTCAGAGGTCACTTCTGATAAATGAAAATATGGACACAGAGATTTGCAGGTGACAGCTTCCAGTTTTTACATGCTGGTGAAGCATCCAAATTAAAATCACACACACACACACATACACACACACACACACACAGTACTGGCCAAAGAAGATATATCTACAGGTAATCCCGCTGGTCCGCATCTTCTGCATGAGACGATCAATTTTAAGGAGCTTGAATTTTCAGCTAAACCATGTGAGACAGAAAATTCCAAATGACATCAAACAAAATCACTAGGGGATGTGAAAACAGCTAGTGTAATTTCCACTCTGTGGGCCTAACCAAGGGGAACAAAGTCGACTTTTACAGTGGTTCTTCCGATTAGGATGTGGATGGTTAGTTGGGACAGACCATGGCTCCCACAATAACATGGAGATAAAAATGGATAAACTTAAAAAAATCACATTTAAAGAGACACTGGAGAGCTGTGGACACAAGTACATCCAAAGGAATCCAGCTCCAGAGAGGGATGAGCCCTTCCTAGGTGAGGAGAGATGTCGCAGCGGGACATGAGCCTGTCATGCATGGCGGCTCTGAGGAGCAAGGAATGGTGAGGGGACTTTGAACAGACTGGACTTTGCAGGAGCCCCAGCTGCAGGGCTGGTGTGCCCCATCTGTGAATTGTGCCACCTGGGATCTTGCAGGAGGGTTGGCAATGCCAGAGGCTAAGAGCTGGGTGGGCCAGGCAGAGAGAGAGAGAGAGAGAGAGACAGAGAGAGAGAGAGAGAGAGAGAGAGAGAGTCTGTAACCAGAGTGTTCAGATTCCGAAACTCTGCAAGCAGAGAATTCTGAGATACCTCAACGGAACATCTCATGCTGCAGGCATTTGTACAAGCTGCAGCCATTGTTGAAGAGCTGTGTTCCTCCTTTGGAGCATAGTTTGGTCTTAACAATGACCAACATTTCAAGATCAATATAGTAGTGGTCATGACTTTTTTCTCATGTAAGAAAGGAATTGGAAAATGTTTTAATTTTGTGGCACAAGTACAACGGAATAGAAAATAGCCATTGAAATCCTCTTTAGAGTATTTTATGCTTTAATTATTCATGATAAATATTTATGATAAAATGTTAAGTGGAAATACAACACTAAAGAGGAATGTTTCTTGAGTAAAGGTATGTTTAAAGAAAGTTATATACACATGGAAGGCAATCTGGAAAAAGGTATCAAATTTTGTTAGAGGAGCAGAATCTGACCTCAATACTTATCATATCTATACATACGCTATGCTTAAAAAAAAAGGTGTTGTTTTTTTTTTTTAATTTAAAAATTGCAGTCAGGCTTTGAAGGGTGGAAACTCTGTTTGCTGTTTGAAAGGGGCAAGCTAGGGGCCCCAGTGCCCAGAGAAAGTGTGCAGAGGCCCATCAATGGCAAAATCTTATTGAGTACCAGGTGCTACCCAGTCACAGGATCATCCCTTAACTAGTAAGTTCTGCAGCCCTGTTCTTCCAGAATCTGAACAGCACCATCTGTTGTACTTCCTAGTTCTGCATCTTACAGTGCTGACCACACAGGAGACACCAAAAAAAGATTTTCGAATGACTAAATAATTCTAATAGTAACCTAATAATGAGGCCTAGGGATATCTCTCAATGTCTAAGAAGAAGGCACTGCCACCAACCCCTCCCCCCACGCTGCACCTGCTTACCAGGTCCCTCCCTTAACAGACGGGGCCAGGGGAGGGGGGCTGCCTGAGTTCAGCCCCAAAACGATGAGGCTTCCGGGCCAGAGTCCTTGTGCCTCCTCCCTGCGAACTTCCCTCTTCCACTCCCTGTTCTTCCCTGTGGACTTAGCACAGAAAGTTTAGTTTAGATGTTGGTATTCTATTATTTCAAACACAAGAATCAAGAAAATATTGTGTAGTTTTATGCGGCCATCATTAGAGCTTTTCAAAAACATTCCCTTTTTGTTATTGTCATTAAGATTTTAGGGTTATTTGTTTTTGCAGTGTAATCTAACCCATTTTGATTGATACTATTTAAAAAAATATTTACTATCAGAATTCTGGCCAAGATGGAAGCATAGGTAGACACACTGTGCCTCCTCACACAACCAAAATAAGGACAACAACAATTTAGAAACAAAATAACAATCAGAACTGACAGAAAATTGAACTGTATGGAAGTCTGACAACCAAGGAGTTAAAATAGACACATTCATGCAGACCAGTAGGAGGGGTGGAGTCGGGCGGCTGGGCGTAGAGGGGTTGTGGAAAAAAAAAAAAAAAGCGGTGGCACCGGGCATGCAAGGCAGCAGCTGACAAACCCCCGGTGCGTAAGACGGCAGCGGCTGGACATGGGCGCGCAGGCAATGCCTGGCAGATTCCAGGCGTAGGGTGGCAACGGGCAGACCCAGCGAGGCGCTCAAGGTGGCTGGCAGACCATGTGGTCCCATATTCGAGTGCAGATAAACCAGGTGAAACTGAGGAATGAGACACCAAGCAACCCAGGGTCCCAGCATGGGGAAATAAAGCCTCAAAACAACGATTGAAAACACCTGTGTGGGTTGAGGTGCCAGGAGAAACTCCCAGCTTCGAGAGTTCATTGGAGAGACCCACAGGGTCCCAAGATGTACACAAACCCACCCATCCAGGAATCAGCACCAGAAAGGCCCAGTTTGCTTGGGGGAAGCTCAGAAGTGACTGAAATCCGACAGAGCAGAGCAAGCGCCATTGTTCCCTCTCTGCCCATCCCCCACATATAGCGTCACAACCTGGGGACTGGCTTGCCCTGCCCTGATGAACACCTAAGCCTCCGCACCTCAAATGTAACAGGCACAACAAGACCAAAAAAAAGGGCCCAAATGAAAGAACAAATCAAAGCCCCAGGGCAAATACAACTAAGCAACGAAGAGATAGCCAACCTATCAGATGCACAGTTCAAAGCACTGGTCATCAAAATGCTCACAGAATTGGTTGATTTTGCTCACAAATTAGATGAAAAAATGCAGGCTACAATACGTGAAATGAAGGAAGACGCATGGGCAACCGATAGAGATGGAAGGAAAACTGGGACTCAAATGAATGGAATGGACCAGAAGGAAGAAACTAACAACCAAACAAAAGAATGAAGAAACAAGAATTCAAAAAATGAGGAGAGGCTTAGGAACCTCCAGGACACCTTTTAAATGTTCCAACATCCGAATTATAGGGGCACCAGAAGGGGAAGAAGAAGAGCAACAAGTAGAAAACTTATTTGAACAAATAATAAAGGAGAACTTCCCCAATCTGGCAAAGGAAATAGACTTCCAGGAGATCCAGGAAGCTCAGAGAATCCCAAAGAAGTTGGACCCAAGGAGGAACGCACCAAGGCACACCATAATTACATTAGCTAAGATTAAAATGAAAGAGAGAATTCTAGAAGCAGCAAGAGATAAGGGGACAGTCACCTACCAAGGGGTTCCTATCAGACTGTCAGCTGATTTCTCAAAAGAGACCTTACAGGCAAGAAGGGGCTGGAAAGAAGTATTCCAAGTCATGAAAGTCAAGGACCTACATCCAAGATTGCTCTATCCAGCAAAGCTTTAATCTAGAATGGAAGGGAAAAAAAGTGCTTCTCAGATAAGGTCAAGTTAAAGGAGTTAATCATCACCAAGCCCTTATTATATGAAATGTTAAAGGGATTTATGTAAAAAAAAAGAAGAGAAAAAATGTGTATAGTAAAATGACAGCAAACTCACAAGTATTAACAACCACACCTAAAACAAAAACGATAACAAACTAAGCAAACAGCTAGAACAGGACCAGAACCACAGAAATGGAGATTACATGAAGGGTTAGCAACAGGGGCGTGGGAGGAGGAGAGAGGGGGAAAAGGTACAGAGAATAAGTAGCATAGACGGTGGGTAGAAAATAGACAGGGGGAGGGCAAGAATAGTGTGGGAAATGTAGAAGCTAAAGAATTTATGACACATGGACATGAACTAAAGGGGGGGAATGTGGGTGGGAGGGGGTGTGCAGGATGGAAGGGAATGATGGGGGAGAAATGGGACAACTGTAATAGCATAATCAATAAAATATATATTAAAAATTGAAAAAAGAAAAAATATTTACTATCAACTACTAAATTTTTTTTTTTACTACTTTTTAAGAGAATTTCTCTTTTACTATTAACTGTACATAAACTATCCCTCTTGCCTGGTTGTCCCTTACCTCTACTTAGGTACTAATATTGCCACAAGAATTAGACTCTCCTTTTAACTGGCAAGAACGGAAATGCGTCCACAAAGGCTTCACATCAAATAATATTGCATCACACATTCAGCTCATCTTTGGGCTCACCATTTCCTTCTTTGCTTTTTATTGAATTTACTGGGGTGACGTTGGTTAATGAAAGTACACAGGCCTCAGGTGCACAGTTCTCTAATGCAGCACCTGTGTCTTGTGCTTTGCGTTCACCACCCCCAGTCACATCTCCTTCCATCCCCACTTACTCCCCCCTTACCCTCTGTCTCCTCCCCCACCCCCTTCCCTCTGCTAATTCGCCACACTCTTTTATAACTCGGAGGCAGCTGCAGCTTTATGCCCTTATTTCCAATTTCTTTTGCAGCCTCCATATAATACACTGTATTAAATATGGGATCTGGCACAAATTACCAACCCTTTTTTGTTACAAAATCTTTTATTACAAAATCATAAGCATGTCATTCTCTAACATAATGGTATCACACTCAAACATACCATATGGCATTTTAGGTGAAATGCTCAAACTAAAACTGTAGGTTATTATATCCATATTATTGCCCTACCAACCACACTGATGCAGGCATTACTTCTGCTGGACCCTGTGTGCTCTTAACATTCGTGTGATTTCTCTTCTCCCTCCTGCCTTAAGACATTAGGAGAGCAGTCAGTTGGTCCCTTCAAATTTACATGTACAGCTAATTCTTAATTATCTAGTATGAGAGGGCATTTGAGGAGGTTATGGGTTACCCCATACAAGATGGAATGTTATTCTACCTTAAAAAAGAAGGAAAGTGTTATTTGCGACAACGTGGATGCACTTTAAGGGCATTGTGCTAAGTGAAATAAACCAGACGCAGAAAGACAAATACTACATGATCTCACTTTTATGTGGAATCTAAAAATTGGTGAACTCAAAAGAAGAGGGCGGGAGGGGCAGGTGGGCGAGGCAGTGCATACGAGGGCAGAGTCCTGGGCACTGGCAGAACAACAGGGTTCAAGACCAGCGGGAGAGGAGCTGCCGTACCAGCTCCAACTTCCACGTGGCAGACAAATGAACTTCCATCCCGTGCAACCATTATCACTTTAGGTCTCCATTATAAGCATCGGATTATGTCCTAACTCAGTGCTCCTGAAAGTCAGGCATAAGTTTCCCTGGGGAATAAAGATCCTCCATGGAATAGAAAAAGACCCTTATAGTTTAAAAAGAATCAATTTCCAGATGCTTGGAATAATAATAATAACAATAATATGTGCTCAAAATTAGAAGTTAACTACGTTCCAGCACTTACTTACACGAATACCTTTAACATAAACTCATATGCACCTTTCCTAAAGCATGCCTGTGGCTGAAGATAATTCCCTTCCCCGCTCCCTTTCCACAAAAACACAAGGATGTAATCACGTGGCCAGCTGATAAACCATTAAAATCAGCTGAGAAGGATTTCCAATGGCTGAATAACAATGCTATCACAAAGCCCCTTCATTTCCATGTAATTATTTATATGAATAAGATTTCACAGGACTTCATATTTAAAAGTGAAAAATGTTAATATAATTGATGCTAAACTCTGACTTACCTAACATTAAGTATTATTTATCTATAGAAATAACTAGAATAACTCCTATTCATTTATAGATGCATTTCCAATAAAATTCACCTTTCTGTTTAATGGTTTGTAATATATTTGTTGGTTTTACCAATATTATAGTGATAACTGAATTTAGAAGACATCTTTGATTCTTAGATCCTTTTGGTCATAGGAAATTATAAATAAACCATATTCAATGTCAGACTTTATAATATCTGTCTAAATCTATACATAAATATATTCATCTATATAGTCTCTATATAGTAGAGAAAGTAAGTATAATGGTCAATAAATGACTACAAGAATAAACATGTATTATAACAAAACTATATGGGTCAGGTTAGATGGAAATAGTTCAGGAATAAGACAAGTGGCTATAAAATTTGTGACTATTCAAGAAGTATTTATTTGTTTATGCACATTTTAAATCAATGAATGAGTGATGGCGGGCACCAAATCATCGTTCTTCCCAATGTACTAATTGGGGGGAATTTAAAGAAATGGCTGTGTGTTTCTAGCTTTGGGGAGTGTGGTCTTCTCAGAAACAACTCTCTGTCTAGACTGGAGAGGAGATTTCAACTGTTTTGGAGAATAATCATTGCTTCTCTGATTTCACAATACCCCCATCTCCATTACCATTTTGTCTTTATAATGGTTGACTAAATCCGAAGTTTGTTTTGAGAAATTAACGAAGAATTTTGTGATGTTTTGAGGGTAAAACGGAAACCTTGGTGGTCTATAGATCGGAGATTGAGGGCTGCAGCTCTTCAACTGGAAATATCAGGGAGTGGACCGCGGCGTTGCAGGTCTTCAGCCTTGGACCTTTGTAAGGCAATACTGTGGTTTCTAGTACAAACGAACAATTTGTTTCTTGTCTTTTTTTTTTCCTATCTCACTTGCATAGGCAACATTCTTTCCATTCATTATGTTTACTTAAAAATTGTCTTAACCCACAAAAGCAAATGAATAGATATAAATATCTGCCACATGTATTATTTTTCTTGTTTGCTATTCAAATAATTCCCTTATTCAGCTGAAAAAGAAATCATGGTTTTCTTACCCACTTGCCTGTCCTTTCCAGCCCGAATAGTTCATGCAATGTGTGATCACTTACGGATTCGTTTACTCAGGTGACCAATAGGTATTGAGCACCTATCACATTCTCGAACTCAGCTAGGCACTGTGATACAGGCAGAAGTGTTTCCTGCTCTCTGGGAGCTTCCATTCTATAGGCGGACTTCCCAAGAGGTGTCCTTCTCTTGATTGCATGCCATTAAGATTTAGTAGGGCCATTTCCGGGCCTGCACTTTTGCTCTGGCTATTTTTCTCAGTATCAGAGGTAATCCCCTCAGTACACCTCTACCTCCACCAGGGCGGGGAGGTCTTCAGGGATCTTCGCAACCTTTTTTTTTTTTAACCCGACTCGCAGGAAGGCCACACAAAAGATTTCTCTGGAATGCCTGGAAGCAGATGATCCATTTCATTAAATAAATGATAGAAATCATAGTTGCATCCCAGGGGGAGATGGAGATGTCTGAGCCAGGGCTTGGACTGCAGACAAATTTGATAAATATGCCCTTTGGTGTTTAGCTACAATCCTGGGGATTATTGAACAAATCTCCCATCGTGAGAGGGACTGTAAATCAAGTAACAGAAGGAAGGTAACTCTGCAGTACCCAGGGGATGGGAAAGTGTTCAGACTCAACTTACTGTGTGAGGAGCTCCGGGTCGTCAGCCTGTTGCCACAGGTTTGTGGGTCTCCCGGGTTCCAGCAACTCACCCTTGTGCAACGCCACTCCCTCAGCTGTGAGGGAAGGGGCTCGCTTGGCTGACCTGATGGAGGTCTTCTTTTTTCTTCTTTCAGGTGTGGAGAGCTGAGTCCGTGATAATCTTCAGCTCATTGCACGCTCTTGTCCCCATCAGCACACAGCTCCGTGTTGGCTGGGTGTTTGTCTTTCCCGTGTATCCTCGTTCCCACTCCCATTCCCCTACCTCTGTGGGTGTTCGTTCTTACACAGTGAATACTGTTTGGTCTGCACGCGTTTTTCCACACCTTTTAATTATACTCTATTCAAGCATAGCGGAAAATTGAGTAACAGTACAGGATGTACTCATATAGCTGCCACCTAGAATCAAACGTGTCCTAACATTTCGCTGTACTTGCTTAACTGTACATAGGTGTTTGAAAGTAAGTTGTAGACATCATGATTAATCGCTCCTGAATACTTCAGCATGCTTTTCCTCAAAAAGGAAATTCTCCTACACAAAGACAGATCACTTTTACATCTGAGAATGTTAATAGTAATTGTGTAATTTCATCTAATATCCAGTCCATATTCAAATTTCCCCAAATACTAAAAATGTTTTCTTATCATTCTTTTTCCAAGCATCGGAATTCAATACACGTGCTGCTGAAGCAAGCACACAAGTATTGGAATTCAATCAAGGTTCACCCATTGTGTCCAGTTAAATCTTTTTATTCTCTTCCACTCTTCTACTCCCTTCTTTAAAAAGATTGTTTTCCTATATCTTCTGCTCGGAAAACTGGACCACCCTATCTGTTAACCTAGGGCTTGGACTACTTGGACAACTGGGGCGAGGCCCCCGCTTGTCCACCCCGTGACCTTGTGAAGCACTGGAATCAGAATAAAGAATGCTCACGATCTTTAAATCTAGAGGCAAAGTAGGGAAGGAGGGAGAGGTGGAGGGAGAGAAAAGAAGAAGAGGGAGGAAGAGGAGGAGAAGGAGAAAGGGAAAAGAAGAAGAAATCTGGCCATCCTTCCCTTCGGTTTCCTGGCTGGCTGTAGGTGCTTTTCCTGCTCTCACGAATGGGTGCTGCGTCTCCCTGTGTGCCATGTGGACATCGCAGAGGAAAGCCACTATTCAAACACAACAGCAGCAGCAAAGGGCTTGAGCTCTAACAAGTTGTTTTAAGGAAATTAACACTTGACGTTTCCTTTAAATGCTGCCCAAACCTTCTAACTAGCTGGCTACCCAGTCCTAGCAGCAATAGCAAGGTTGGGTTGAACTTGGCGAACTGCAAGGAGTGTCTCAGGCGGTCATTTTCGTGGTGTGTCATCTCTCACTCTGGAGGCCCAGGCACAACGTCAATGAGAGGTTTCATGTGTATCTAGAGGAGCGCTTTTCCAAGAATTCATTATCCTTGTGTTGTCATGTGTTCTCGAAGCCCTTCACGTTGGTGGCCAGGTTGGAAACTTCAAAATTTCCTTTCAAAACTCTGCCTGGGGCTTGTGTACTTTTTTGCATGTTGGTCTTCAACAAAATTTGTAAAGAAAGAAAGAAACATAACAGCTCTGCTTAAGTCTCACATCCTCCAAGATAAACCTACATGTCCGCCCCCTGTGCCGTCCGCATCTCCCCAGACACTGAACACTCAGTGCCTCACTGCGCTCTCTGGACTTGGCCACGGTCGTGTAACCAGCTCTCGCCCGAGTCGGTGACCCCAGCTCTAGCACCGGTTCTTGGTTCTTTCACTTAGGGGTTGTCTGCTGCTGGGCAAGGCCCTGGGCCTTTTTACGGCTCAGTTTCCTCAGCCATGAGACAGAGGTAATGTGTGAAAATCAAATAAGGTAATAGATATAAAAATGCAGCTGCTACATTTACACAGTGGCATACTACTTGGTCATAAAAAAGAAGGAAATCTTACCTTTATTTTCGACAGCATGGGTGGACCTGGAGAGTATTACGTTAAGTGAAATAAGCCAGACCAATACTGTGTTATTTCACTTATATGTGTCATCTAATCAACAAAATAAACAAACAATCAAAATAGAAACAGACTCACAGATACAGAGAACCAACCAACAGCTGTCAGAGGGAGGGGGTTGGAGCGCTAGGTGAAAATGGCAAAGGGATTAAGAAAAAAAACTCATAGGCACTGCCAACAGTATGGTGATTACCAGAGGGAGGTTGGGGTGGGGGAGGTAGAAGACGGTAATGGGGGGATAAATGGTGCCGGAAGGAGACTTGACTTTGGGTGGTGAACACACAGTATGATATGCATCCTATTTATATAGAATTGTGTACTTGAAACCTATATAATTTTATTAACCAATGTCACTCCAGTAAATTCAATAAAAATTTAAAAAAACAACAGAAAATGGGGACATTTTATGTGGCGCTCTTTATGTGGTTCTGTTATTTATCTGGGTTGTTATGGTACCACCTGGCTTCCCAGTTTCCAGCTGCGGCTGCCTGCAGGTCCATTTTCCAACAAGCAGCCAATGGGACCCTGTGAAAACATCACTCGGGGCATCACTTTGATGTCCACTGTTTTCCACCCTGCTCAGCATCTCCCACCACTCTGCATCTCCTGTGAACGTTCGACCTCCGGTTTGGATCCTGCCTCCGAGCCTTTGCCGTTTACTCTGCCGGAAATGCACCCCCCCTCACCAGACATCCCCGGGGCTCACCCCTTTGCTTCCTTTGAGCCCTTGCTTGTGAATGAGACCTTTTTGGCTGTTCTGTTTGCAACCTCAGTGCTCTGTGATCCTCCTTCCTGATTTATATTTTTACGTAGCACTTAGAACCTTCCAATGTACTTGACTTTGTAAAGTCTTTATTGTTATTGTCATACAGTATAAATGACTTTATTATTATTATTATTATTATTTGCCTTTCCTCACTACATTATAAGCCCCACAAGAGCAAGGATTTTTGTCTGTTTTATTAACTGCGGGATCCCCAGTGCCTAAAACATGGTATGGCATGCGGTAGACCCTCAACAAATGCGTGTCCAATGAATAAATGAATGGAGACACTTTCTGTCTCACACTCAGACAGAGAAAGGGTGGGAGCTTACATTTCGGGACACTTTCCCATACATAACTAGTAAAAAAATAAGTCCGATTGGAAAGTGTATGTGGATTCCCTACCTACCCCCAGGATCTTGGCCACCTGGAAGATATTTGTATAATCTATTCACATGCTTTAATAATCCAGGAATGCTGTTTCTAGTCCAAAGACCTGTGGAGAGCCAGTAAATGCAGGAGAGGTGTTCTCTGGAGAGACAGAATTTGGACCATACCAGGCAAATGTGACCCAACGCGTCACCCCACTGTAGGCCATCATTTCCCCACCGGGTCTGTAGTATTTTCTTCAGCAGCACGTAATTTGGTCCTGCAGCTTCTTAAATTAAGGCAGAATTGTGACCCCACAGCATTTCCCAAACCGTGTGCCAGGGAATACTGGTTCCAGGAAATGGTAATCTGTGCTCAAAAAAGAATAAGGGTTCTGTGGTTCTGAGTCATAGCACATATTAGCATGTTAAAAGCTCCAAGGAGTTATACAGCTTAAAAATCAATAACAGCTGAGTGGCCTGTTTCACAGTTACTAGCTTACTGGAACAGGGGAGGGCTTTTTAACTGTATACCCATCAGTGCCCTACTCCACTCCGATAATAAAATATAAATGAGTACGAACACTTACGAAGCTTTAGTATTTTGTGAAAAGGCCCAGCACTGGAATAAAATGTGCACGCCAGGTCCGCAACACATGCCAGGTTATTTTATAAGATCCAAGCAATACTGCTCCAGTATATCCATTTATTTGAAATGACACACTACTATTAAAAGTTACTACCTATTTTCTGGCCATGATCTACAGCTTTCAAATGTTCATTTTCCATGGATCGCATAGCTCAATGCATTTGATCTTGCCCCCGAGGCCTGCTCATACTCTGCAGGTTACCTAAGAAAGGAACAGAATATCCATATGTCAATAATGTGTTCTCTGTAGCACTGCAGCTGTCTTTGGTCTTTTCATTGCTGAAGTACTTACTTATTAATCGATGCGCCATACTTCATGCCTGGGATTCCATTAGGCACGTGAAGATACCGGGGAAAGCAGAAGGGACATGATCATGGAGCTTCTGTGCTAGTGTAGCTGGGCGAGGGCAAGCAGACGCGTACCCAATGGTCAGGTGCTGAGCCAGGGCTTTAAAAGAGGTGTGTCCTACTTGAGGTCAGGGAACCGGGAGGGAAGGGTGCTCTGAGGTAAGGACATTTAAACTAAGATGCAAAGATGATGAGGAGCTGGCCATGCCAACGGGGAGAAGAATGTTTCAGGCAGAGGGAATGGAGAGACCAACGGCTCAGCTGCACTGGAAGGAATTTGTGAAAGAAAGGGAAGAAGGTCCGGTGGTTGACTCATAGGATTCATGAGGGACAAGATATGAGGGGAAGGGTGGCAGTCAGTGGTACATGCAAATAATTTAGGGCTTTTGAAGCCATGGTAGGGTCTTTAACTGAGAGAATGATGTGATCAAATTTGTGTTAAGGAGCCTCCCTCAAAGTAGAATATATCTCAGTGTACTAAAAGTTTTTGTTAATTGAACAATGGGCATTTTTAATGCTTTTAACTATTGAAAAAATATAGATTATATACTTATCCCTTACTCTGTCCCAACATACAGTCTCCTCCAGTTCTACGTACGTAAGCCACTGGCTCTTGGTGAACTGTTATTCTACTCCATGTTTCATACCTGATTTTCCACATCTAGGCTCTTTGTACCTGTATGCTTCAGAAAACACTCATAACCTGGGGTGCACGTAAGGATCTTTAGGACAAAGTCTATCGTCTACAGTCCTGGAGCTTGTTTTGGGGGCTTATTCCTCCATCACCTCCTCTTTCTTTTTTCTAACCCCCCCAAACCTTCCTCTGATCTCTGTTCTACCTATTTTTGAACTTAGTTGTTCGTGTAGAAATCCTTTTAAAGGGTTAATGGATAATTATGGTATTAAAGAAAGGGCGTTGAAGTGTGATGGCTGCCCAAACCCTGCGCATCGTGAAGGAAAGTTTCAGGGCCACCCAGGCAGCTGAGAGGCACACGAAGAAGCGCCAGATGTCGGGCTGGTGGGCGTGCCCTCCCCTCAGGGCGCGGCCTGTTTCATAGTTACCAACTCACTGGAATAGCTCCTGCGGCCAGGGCTGTCTTTCAGAGGGTTCCGCGTGTGTGCAGCACACACACGTAATAACTTTGTTAAGTCACTCGTTGGTTCTGTCACTTGGGATGCTGTGCTCAGTGTGGGCACAGCGTGACTCATAACCCTGAACACCCACGGTCGCGACGCACACCACTCAGGCCCCTGGGAAAGACGGGCCCGCTTCTCTTGCGCTGCGATTTAAATGTGTGTGGGTCCCTTTACCACTGAAGTCAGAGACAGGCACAGCGGTGACGTGTAGGAGGGATCTGAGTCGTGGAGAAACTTAGGCAAGACAAAAGGAATCAGTCCACTTACCAAATCGCCCCGCTCGGAAAGCGCGCATTCAAGAGAGGCCCTGCCTCCTGGCAGTGCCCAACAGAACCTTCTCGCTCTTCCTCTGCTTCGGCCAGCGGTTCTGGACACATCCGCGCGTTGGCCTGAGACTCGCAGCACCTGCGCGTGGCGGGAGAGGACGTTTGGCGACATGAAGTAATTCACGTGACTCTTAACGTTGTTTGTGTGTCAGCGGGCACTTAACACGCATGATCGTGACCCTTTTCGTTGGCTACTCCATGAATACCGAGATCCAAACAGCAAAAGCTTTGTTTTTATACAAATATTCAATAAGGTCTACTTAAATTCTCAAACATTAAATTAAAAATTTCTGCTTTATTTAAATAATTTTCATTTTAAACCTTGATATTTCAATTATGACTTACATTGTATCTTAATTTTAATAGATAATTTTGAGTACTTTCGACTAAAACTAACTTCTTTGGAAAATATGAAATGTCATTTTTACTTTTCCATTTACTTTACAGAATTTGATGAAAACCTGTTTAAATTGTGTAGACTTCCAGTATTACTTTTAAAATTTTGTATTCTTTTAAATTATTAAGAATTAGTGGAATTTACAGTTGTAATAAAAATGGAAAACACAAAAGTTCACAAAAGAGGAGAGGCTACAAAATAAAAAGTAAATCTTCAAAGAAGCAGTCTGCTTAAGAATTTTTAAATTAAAAAAAGATTTTATTTATTTATTTTTAGAGAGAGGGGAAAGGCGGGAGAAAAGGAGAGAAACATCAATGTGTGGTTGCTTCTCACACGCCCCCTACTGGCGGGGGGGGCTAGCCTGCAACCCAGGTCTGTGCCCTAACTGGTAATTGAACCATCAACCCTTTGCTTTGCAGTCTGACTCTCAATCCACTGGGCCACATTAGCCAGGGCAAACTTTTTAAGTTTTTAAAAGGAAAGTAAGCAGGCTTCTTTGGGTATGACCTACATAAAATTTGCAAATAGAACACTAAAAATTCTTTTAAAGTCCCTGTTTTCAGGTATAATTTATATATGATAACAGTCTTCCCTTTGAGGTGTTCAGTTTTATCTGTTTTGACATGTGTACTATTATGTGACCAGGACCCCTGTGAAGACGTAGAGTCTCTATCTGCCCAGAAAGCCTCACCTCGTGTTTTCGTAGTCCATCCCGCCCCCTCTTCTGCCAGCCCTAGCCCCTGGCGATCTTTAATCTGATTTCTATCCCTACGACGTTGTTTTTTCAGGATGTCATGTAAGTGGAATTCATACAGTGTATAATCTTTGTGTCTGGCTTTTTGCCTTAGCACATTGACTCGTCCAAGGTGTTGCAATATTGTTAGATTCTTTCCTTTTATTGCAGCTATTATTCCATTATATGGAGGAACTACATATCCACGCACCAGTTAATAGACATGCGGGTTGTTCCTAGTTTGGGGAGATTATAAATAAAGCCACTCTCATCCTTCTTATACTGGTCTTTGTGTCGACCTAAGTTTTCACTTCTCTTGGGTAAATACCTAGGAGTGGTGTGCTGGGCCATATGGTAGGTGTGTGTTTAACTGTGTAGGAAGCTGTCAAAGCATTTCCAAAGTGGCTGTCCCCTGTGCACCTCCACCAGCAGGGTATGAGGGTTCCTCTTGCTCTGCATCCGTGCTAACACTTGGTATTATGAGGTACTTTTTATAATTGTTTGTTTCTTTCAACTTAACCATTTTATTAGGTGGAAAATTCTCTAATTACTGATCAAAATGATTACATGAAGCAAAAAAATTATTCTCACCAACAGTGCAGATTGAATAGTTCAGATGATGTCTCACAATTTCACACCCCTGGTTAAAATGATAAGAACATGTGTGGGCCTGCGCTTGTTCTCTTGTCCAGAGTCCACAGGTGACAGTGGTGGGACTGCACTCACTACACCCCCTCCTCCTGCTTTGAAGTTGGCTGGAGGACAGGTGTGTTGCTTTGGGGTCTGAGACCCTGCCTTGTGAAGGGCAGCTCCCACATCACTCAGCAGCACCCTCTAGTGGAGGTTGAGACTTGTCTTCTTTGCCTGCCCTGCCTGCTCCACATGCCACCCTGAGAGGCTGCTGTCCCCTGGTCTAGAAGACAGGACCGGTGGGTCAGTATCTTTCTGTGGAAGACCTAGTGTGGCTCCATGGGCCACCTGATGGAATGGTGAGCGACACTGTAAAGAGTGTGAGCAGTTGAGCCTTTGTTCCAAAAACTCTCATTCTGAGAAACCTTAAGGGATGTAGCAGACTGTAGCCCATTCTGTTTATTCCGGCACTGGAGAGGTCTTGAGTAGAGCTTCGGGTCAGCGATGAGTTCAGCTTCAAAACCCTTAAACCCTATAAGCATCCCAATGGAGAAGGCTGGCCTGTGATGGACATTGGTCATCCTCTCTTAGTAGCAGATGGGATGTGAGTGTGAGGCTATTTAATTTACTCTGCCTGACTCTAAACTCTTTAACAGAATGTAAAGAATGCCCATAAAGAAAAATGTACTTCCTCAATTTCAGATTCAGCAAAAAAGGCATTCGGTCAATCAAAACGCTGCCTCTTCCTGACCACAGGAATGTGTCCTTACAGGAGCAGTAATGTTTTGTAACCCAGCTGCAGGCTGGGGTATAATGTTTCCTGAGTTGGCATTTGGGGAACCTTCAAATATTTAAGAGCATGCATCTTTTCTTTCACTTATTTCTTCTTTGGGGATCATAAAAACCTTGAGGCTTGTCAACCTTCCTTTTCAGATTTTCTTCATTGAATGTAAGATCTCAATCTTTTTTTTTTTAATTCCAATAAATTGGGACTGATACTTTATGCCCATTACACGGTAATTCAACTTTTCCTAAAGGCTGACTATGTGTGAGGTATTTGCAGTCCACTAGGAGTTCATTATTACATATTATGTATTCATTCGATAAACTTAGTGGTTGAGCACAGAGGCTGTGGAATCAGGCAATTTAAGTCCAAAGTGTACCTCAATTACTTAGCTAGCTATCATAGTTTCTTAAAATTCCAATGTACTGGCCACCTATTTCCTTATTCACTTACCTTTGAATGTTCTTGACTGTGCCTTCATGGACACAGATAGTTAAGAACTTTCAAAGGTACATGCATTTCCACAATTAGTCTCCCAATAAGCCTTTTGCTTCATCTTATTCTTGCAATAAAATGCTATAAACCTCTCAGACAAGGATTTGTTTTCAATAACTCTCTTTTTCTTTTTTTAAAAACCTTTTAAATCGAGATGATGCAAACAAGTATATTAATCTTCTTTGTACAGTTTGGTAAACTGTTGTACGCACCCATGTGATCACATTAATTAAGATTGCATTTTATTACTGGAAAAATAAAAACACATTTAAACTTCGGATGGATGGTAGAATTTTAATACACAAAGCACACTAGGAGGGTTTCACTCCAAGTTACATCTATGATACTTAGCTATGAATGAAAGTGAGCATTCTTGGATGGTAAAACTGTGCTGCCTTTCATCTGACTAGAATAAAAACCACAGGCAATGCTAGTCGCAGCGTTAATAGAAAACAGTATTGTCTCCTAAGAACATGCCTCACAGCGTCATAATAACGTCTTTCTTTGAGTGACTGCCGTTTTCTTACTGAGAAACTTTGCTGTTTGAAATGAGATTGGGTAAGAAGAACAAATCTATCTCTTGTGCAGAGGATCCAAGTCACTTTGAAACAGAGAAGCTGTCTGGGTTTCCAACCCAGGGGCAGAACTTAAGATAAGAGGTGTCTGGACTCAGCATTTCACGTCTATCCCAACTTTGTAGTTTCCAAGGAAACAGGGCCCTAGGTCCACTTTGCAGCCCAGGCTTGATGCTGACTTCTTTGAGTCTTTCAGATACTACTTCGGTTAAATTTTACTCAACTCTGTGCTTCTCCATAGCCCTATAATAAATCTATCTTTCCCTTTGTTGGTGAGACATGCCATGGTTCTCTGGTGTGTGCTTTCCCTCTTGGCAATGGATTAATAAATCTACTTTTGTTGGCTACAGGTGTGCCCCTGGAGTGCTCACACTGATTGATTATAAGGCTAGGGCAGTAGGTTTTATTACTCCGGTTTTTAAAGGTAAGGAAACTGAGGCTCAAGAAGGTTACATAAAGTATACAGAGGGTCGTGGGTAATAAGTGGTCACAGAATCGAAACTCAGACCTACAGTGTGGTGGGCACAGTCCTTTCCCAACGTACCATGCTGACCTTCTGCCTTCATCTTCCAGCTCGTTGTTGCTCCACATTTGCTTAATGACCCTGCCCACAGCGAAGCCACAAAATCCACTCATAGTGCTTTTCTCTCCCTCATTGTAGCTAGTATCCAATTCTGACACATGCCTCTGTTCTGCAAAGTGTGACTTCAGCTTCAAACTGTTCCCATTTGCCAGGAACCTGAGTGAACCATCCAATGCTTAGTTGTGTCCCTTTCTTTCTCAGCTACACAAATCAGTAAATATTTCTAACAACACATTCTGGGTTTTCACACTTGCATGTCTGTGTTTGTGCTGTTCTCTGACTTTAGAATTCCTTGCCCATAATTCTCTGCTTGTCCAAATCTTCTTTCTTTTCAAAAATCTTATTCAGGTTTTGGTTGCAAACAAGAGAAAACATACTAGTTTTGTTTTAGCAGACAGATAACCTATAAAGGATATCAGGTACTCACAGAAAGGTACTCTGGAAGGGCCAAAGCACCTGACTTGAGGGCCACTCTGCAGGGCCTGAGTAGACCGCACTGCTTCTGTGGGATACAGATAGCACAGTATCCAGGTTTGACATGAAGAGGTGCAAGACCCTTTCTTGTGGTTGTATTGGAATCTGGGTGTCTACCACTACTCTCATCAGGACCCGCTAGATCAGTGAATTATTTATATTGTGAGTTTCCAAGTCATGTGTTTTGTGGGTATATTGGACTGGCAGAACCTAGGTAACATGTCTGTTCTGTAGCTGCAAGGGAGGCTGGAAAAAGCACTTTGGTCTCTATCCTAAGGGATCATAGACTTATAAAGGGGGGTAGTCTCTCAAAACAGGAAGAATATTAAAAAAGAAGAGATCCTAATAAAAATGATACATTTTTATAACACTGGGGTCCTGCTCAGAAATCTCCTTATCTGGGAAACCTTCTCTAAAACTACAGCAAGAATTAAGCTCTCTTCGGTTCTATCCCTCTGTTATACATTATTTGCATATCTGTTCAATTGCTATAATTGCAACAGATATCATTCATACTTCTTCAAATCTCCTCACCTTTACTTACCTTTACTTTTTCTCTCTTTAATTTTTTATTTGTTTAGCCCATAGTCCATGTATAATGCTCATTCCTTTATATATACTCTTGGCTCCCTTGCCTCCTTTTCCTTTATATGCTCATCTGGCAAAACCCTAGTTCTGAATACAGCCTAATCTCCACGGGCTCTGTGCTTGTACCCACTGATAACTACACAGCCAGGTGACTGTTCTCACTTTACATTCAGGACCACTTATCTCAGCCTCAAATGATGCCTGTCAATCATACTATAGTTCCCCAGTCTAGTAACTCTCCATGCATCTAATTGTTTTATACCTTCTCATTCCCCTCAACCTCTGTTACCTCTTGCTGCACCCTCACTCTCAGCAGATGACCCTGCTCCCTTCTTCACTGAGAGAGGAGAACAGAACCGCCATTGGATCTTACTCCTGCATTGACCTCCTGACCTTCGTGTGCTCATTGTATTATCCATTGCTATGTGAAAAATTACTCTTTCTAAACTTAGTGGCTTAAATGATATGTATTATCTCCCAGTTTCTGTGGGTAGGAATCTTGGCACAGCTCAACTGGTCCCCTGGCTCTGGGTCTCTGCTATCTTCCTTTCATAGGTGAGCACTAATATACCTCAATCAGTAAATGATAGGAAGGGATGCCCTGGCCCCAAGGACAAGTATTATTACTAATAATAAGCTGGTTGAGAAAGGTCATATGTGCTCTTATCTTCCCACAGAACACATGTTGGGCAAAATAAGTTTTGTACTATTAGTAATCATAAAACACTCTGAAGTTAAGCTGTATTGTCCTTGAATATCTTTATGGTACTGAACTACCTAACAGACATCTGGAAAAAAAGAAGTGAAATTCTTGCCTTGCCTGAGACCAAAATAATTTGCAGATGAATCAATGATTTAACTGTACAGAAAAGAAAGCATAAAGTGCAAGAAAGAAAACAGGAAATAATTTTTCTTATCTCATAATAGGAAAGACTTCAGAGTAGAGTACAAAACCCAGAGGTCATATAAAATAAATTTGATTCTATAATAAAAATATCTACACAGTGAGAAAACTGATAAATGAAATGAAGTGATAAACTACAAACTAGAAAAATAGTTTCAAGTCATATCATAGAAAAAATATATTTTAAAATTTATATAAAATTTATAATCTTCAAACACTTGATAAATCAATAAGTAAAAGGTTAATAACCTAATCACAAAAACAGGCAAAGGATATGGACAATTGGAAGGATGTTCAAATTCACTAAATTGGAAAAATGCAAATTAGAGCTACAATGAATACATGTACTTTGTGTTAGATGTCATGCTTTACGTATATTTTATATAAACACATTTATACGTTATGAAAATAAGTACAAGAATATTCACGGCAGAGCTTGGCATATGACAAGCACTGGGTAAGAGTTGGTTAGATAAATAAGTAAGTGGCAAAGATTGGAAACAACCTATAAGCCCCCACTAGGAAACTGATTAAATAAAATAGAGTACAGTTAAAAGAACAATGCTTTGAGGGTACTGATGAAATAATCCCCAGGATTAATAGCTAAGTGAGAAAGAAAGATGCAGAAAAGCACGTACAGTGTGAACATGTGGCATGACATAAGACACCGGTTTGCACATGCATGGTCGAGCTCTGGAGGGACTCACAGGACCCAATCAGGAGGCCATCTCCCGAGAGGAGGGCTCGGCAGCTGGGTGACAGAGGCAGAATGTGGAACACTTTTTACTGCATTCCCCGCCCCCCCCCCCCCCGCCTTTTTGGTTTTATGTGTACATCTGTTACTTATTTAAATAAATGGGGGAAAAAGTGAAATAGTGATGATTTTAAAAATAACTGAAAATACTCTATAAGCAACAGTCTATAAAAGTATAGCATTACAGAATGAGCTGTTACTGACTGACTGCATTTAAAAGAATAGTGGTTTTACATGCATGACATAGACATGGCCCAGGGATGTTAATATGGCGTAGAGGCCAGATATTTTGGATCCGTCTCTTGCTTTTGACTTTGACTGGTAAGTGCCTGGGGCAAGTGACTTAAGCCAGTCAAGTCTGGACCATGGTCCTTAATGATCAGCCTCAGCGCTGCACTGTGAAAACTACTCAGCTGGTGCTGGCGAAATGCTTTGAAGGCACAATGTTTCAGGGTGCAAGGCCGAGCCTGTTCTGACCTGTGTGCTGTCATGGGAACTGAGACTCTGGAGTCAAAACTTTGAGGGCACTTCCAGTCCCTAGGTTCTTAAACAAATATTTTTAAAGTGCTAGAGCTTCCAGAAGTTTCTTACATGTGTGTGCCCCTCTGGGCCTGTGTTAGTTGAGTTGTACTTTCCTGTAACACTGCCGATGGTCCAGTGAGTAAATTTCCAATGTGATGATTTCAGAAAAATGGCATCTTGTCAGAGAAGAGAAATGAGGCTTAAGATATTATAGTGTACAATTCAATAAGGAAATTACACAGTATTTAGAAAATTATTGTGAGTTAGAGGCTAGTGTTGGTTTTTTAAATTAGTCTGTAAAAATACAGCATCCAAAAGGAGAAGTGTATAGTCGAAGAAAAGAAGACCAATGGAAATGAGAATGTTGGTAGATAATTCTCCATGGGTCTCTCACACTCCTGTACATCTTTAAACAATGCACCGACTTCCTGTTTTTCTGGAGTACCTTTTCAAGGATTCTGTATAGTTAACATCCTTGGAAAACAAAATTAGAGTCTTCCTCCAGAGCAAATGGCAGGTTTGCTTACTGCACTTTGTGAAAGATCTAAGTTCTTTAAGTTCCAGGTTCCTCTCCTGTAATTCACGACTCCACCTGGACAGGCATCTTCCAGTCATTTCCACAGCACCTGTGGTCATCGGGGTTTGGCGAACTTGTGCAAAAACGCTGATACTCTGGCTACTGCGATTGCTGTGAGTAAAGCCCGTTCCTTTGTCTTTGATCCAAGAGTCTCGTATCTTCTACCAGCGCACAAGAAACCTATGGCTGGGTCACTTCTTAGTTTGCAAGTGAAGTAAATCGCAAACTCTTCACAGTTCTTAGGAGAGAAGCATTCCGTAGGTCACTGCTAGGAGATAGAAATGTAATGCAAGACGCTCATGTAAGCCATATAGGCAATTTTAAATTTTACAGAAACCACATTAAAAAGCCGAGATGGGTCAGTTAGTTTTAATAATATATTTTATTTAACCCAATATACCTAAGGTATTATTTCAACGTGTCATTAATATAAATTATTAACATGCTAGTGTATCATCTTTAGCACCAAGTCTTCAAAATCTGGGTGGTTTTCACATTTACAGAACATCTCAGTTCGAACCAGTGTCATTTCAAGTGCTCCATAGCCACAGAGCGGCTACCATTTTGGACAGTGCAACTCTGGCCTGAAAAATACGGCACAATGAAACTAAAAGTTTTCAAGCTTGACACAGATTTTCCTTCAAAAAATTAATTGAATCCAGAATGTTAGTGATATCACTCACTGGACCAGTCGCTCTGGAGAATCTGAGTCCTGTCCTGCAGGGTCCAAAACTCCAGCCTGGCGGACAGCTTGGGAAATCCTCCCCGAGTTATTTAATCCTGGTGTGCCCTTGAGGGTGCATCAGGGACTGTTGGCTCTGCAGCTGCCTGTAATGAGACAGGAATGCAGGGGAAGTTACTAGAGACAAATCTGGTACCGGTCCATCAAGCCATACCTTGTCCCCATGTCGCCAGAAACTGAAAGTTAAAGGCGCCTTGACTTTTCCTTCCCATTTTCTCCTTTGAGACGTTTATCCCAGCTGGAGGAGAGGAGAAATCCTAACCTCCGCTCATGTGATTTTACTATTTGAGTAGGAGCTGGGTGCCACCCAATTTCAATGAAGGCAAAATGAGCGACTTCAGCCAGGCACGCTTTGCCTCTGCTCACCTGCCCTCCCTCGTTCACAAGGTTCCCGTGAACCACAGTTCACACGGGGCGCTAGCAGCGATGGACCGTGGACGGAGGCAGAGAATGCCTGAGATGGAAGAGGCAAGGATCATGAATATAATGCTGTGTCCTTACTATGATTTTTTCTACACAGCTTTCTTCAGACCTCAGAATTCTGCTTGGGTTCGATTATGGTAAAATAAATAATTGCCGAAACTTTTTGTCACGGGGCAGGGGGGCGGGCTGAGGAAATGTTAATCCGAATAATATTAAGCTTTAAAAACAGGAAACGCGAGTTTACAGGAAGCATGGGCAGTGCTCCTCACATATCCTCACATCCTCTGTAGATGGCAAAATGTGGAAATTGAAGACATTTGTTTTACTTCTCTAATCTCACAAAATCCAATGCTCGAGGAAAGGGCTCTAAAATAAAAAATATTACGATACTTCATTTAAAATGTATACAACAGAATCCTTTCGGAGACAAGTGTTGCACAGGGAGCAGACAATTCGCTTTACTAAAGCAACCAGTCGATCAAATCACCCAGTTCCTCTGTGAGGGTTTTATCAGATCAGGACTGGATGAGTTACATAATGACATAAAATAGCCCAGCGTGGCCAGATACCCCGGGGAGTAAATGCCAGTCCTCAGAACCCGGACCCTGGACTCCTCAGGCCTCCTCGTGCGTCTCTGGAAGAGACACCCCAAGTCCAGGCCGAGCACTGGGGAGACTCACCTCCACGTTCGGCTTCCACCCAAATGACTTACTGTCACCCTGTCACTCTGCTCTGTGACGCGAAGCTGGCGTTTAGTCTGAGACCCTCGCAGAGGTTCTGCCCTCCCTCATACCTCTGTGCACCAATTACTGCCACGCCACCCCAGTGACATTCTGTGTCCTCTTTTGTGTCTGCCCTTCCCTTTTACCCAGCACCCCAACTTCCCAACCTTCTTCCCAAGATTCTTCCTGATTCCTCTACTGCCGCAGGTCTCGGAAGCACCTCACTTGGGGTTTCGTACCCAGGCTTTGGCCAGACCCTTCCCTGGTTTCGAACCTGCCATACGTCTTGTCACCTGACCCTTCCTGATCCAGCTTGCCCTACTTAAACTTCGCCTTCAGCTGCCGCACCTTTGGCTGAGAGGTACCTCACCCCGCATCGCCTTACAGTTGGGAGCTCTTTCGGGCAGCCCTGGACTTTGCTGGCCGTTGTGCATTCCTCGTACTAGACGATCTTTCTCTCTCCTCTCGCCTCTGCTGTCCCCTCCCCTCCCCCCCCCCACTCAGATGACAGTGTGGGATAGTAAAAATCCTGTGGAAGTTAGACTTCATAAAACAGCGCTGCGCTCCGGGATGCCACCTGGCTGTGTAACCTTGACAATTACTGGTATCTGAGCGTGGTCCTTCACTTGTAAATTGGGGGATGATAACACTCAGTGCTTAACTCTGCATTTCTCACGAAGATAAAAGATGTGGGTGTGCAAGAGCCAGGCGTAAACTGGCACATGAGCCTGGCGGGTTCGAAGGACAATGAGCTGAGTGTTCTACACTCAATTGACTTTTGTCTGCCTGAATTGTCTTTTTTAAACAGAGATATGTATCTTGTAACTCTTGCTGTATTACATTATCAAATCTTCGACATGATATGCTTCGCCATTTGCTTTCCTTTCAGTAATGCCTTGACCCTTGCAGTCAAGTATTTCTTGGCTCGGCTGGAGCGGAGTGTTCCTGTTAGAGTCATGGCACATGAACTTCCCGAAGGGGGGCTTCTGGGGCTGGGAGCCCTTTGGGGTGTTTGACCAGGACCCACATAACAATAGCCTGCTCCCCAGTGTGACAGGCCTGCCTGGAAGCATGGAAGCTAGTGGTCGGGACGTTCGGCAGAGGTGGGGCTGTACCTGCTGTCAGCTGTGAGGCTGTGAACACGCGCCTTAGCTTTTCAGCATCAGTTTCCTTGTCAGTGTGCCAAGAATAATAAACATGTCCACCCACAGCGTCGATAGAAGGATGCATTAGAGAAGCCACGACACTCGATTATGCGTGTCTGATCTGTGCTGAACACGTACTCTGATGGTTTCAATATATCCTTCAAACACCTCTGAACCTGTTCTCAATCCAGAGTGACCCTATTAAAATGTCAGCCAGGCCCTGACTGGTGTGGCTCAGTGGGCTGGGCATTGTCCCATAAACCAAAAGGTCGCCAGTTCCATTCCCGGTCAGGGCACATGCCTGGGTTGTGGGCCAGGTCCCCGGTTGGGGGCCAGCAAGAGGCAACCGATCGATGTTTCTCTCCCTCTCTTTCTGCCCACCCTCTAAAATTCAGTCGATAAACACAGTCTTGGAAATGTCCATCAGCTCACGACACTGTGCTGCTCGGAAGCCTCCAGCCTCCAGCCATCCCTTGTGCTCAGGGTGGACGTCCAGATCCCAGCAGAGGCCTCCCCAGATGCCCCATTTCCCTCCCCAGCTCTGTTGCCCTTCTGCCTTTAAAACCTCTTTAAAAAAACATGTATGTTACTTGTTAGGTATGCTTGCTCTTTATTCTCCGTGTCTCCCTGCTGCACTGTAAGCTCCGTGAAGGAGGTCTATTCCCTTAACCGCGCCCCGCCCCCAGAAGGGTACCCGGCCACAGCAGGTGCCATGTGTTCAGTGAATGAATGAATTTTCCATAACCAAGATGATCTCTGTGGCTTCTCCGTTCCCAGATCATGTTGATGGCTCTTCTCTTATGCGTCTTGATATAGTCCAAATTGCAGTTTCCTATTTGGGGATTTGCCTTAGTCCCTTCATGAAAGTGCCAACTCCCCGGGGAGGGCAGGGAACAGTGTCTTATTCCATCCGATTACCCGAAGCCTGGCGCGCTGTCAGCATGAATGGTCTCATTGCAGGGGCGAAGCTCCGAGCTCTGGGCTGTGTTCTCTGTCTCCACCCCGCTCCTCTCACACTATTTCATCACTAACACTAAACTGTGTGCCTAAAGTTAATTTGTTAAAGGTTTGACCTCTGATTTTCCAAATCAAACACATTCAGTAATGCCACCTAATAAATCCACTCACAAGTGGCCAAATTTTATTTTTTAACACAAAACGCGTATTTTTCATCAGGAGAAACAACTCACGCTATGACTGCCTTGTCTGATGGGGCAGTCAGTCGCAGAGAGACAGCCTGAGCACCATGAACAGGGCCGTGGCCCGTGAATTTGGTGGCAGAAGCAGCCCTGCAGGGCCTGCTCTTCACCTGTCCCCCATTTTCCACATGCTCAGGGGTGAAGACCTGGTGCTTGCCGTCCCCTACCCCACCCTGGCCTCCCCGGTTGCTCTGATCAGAACACAGTCTGGCTTCAGGGCAGAATCAGAAGTGAATAGAGCCCTCCAGACGGGAGCAGACAAAAATACAGTGATGTCTCTCTCCTCTGTATTACACAGGCAATTACAAAAATGTGCTTAAGTGGACATTTCTCTATTTGATTTGAATACTAAACTTCATCTGCTTTTGGCCTAACTCATGGTCCTGATAACTGACGTCTATTCAGATCGAGGCTTGGGAACGTTGCTTTGGCTTGTGTAAATTTTAAAACGGCATTCCCGAACTGGGTTGGGGCGAGCTGCCCACACAGATATAAGCCCCCGGTCAGCACCTGTGGCACTGAAGAAAGGAAAGGGGGCCCGGCTGGCACCTCCGACGTGGGCACAGCGAGAGTCCCTCAGAGGCATCCCGGCAGCCCCTGGGGCCTCAGCGGTGGCAACCCTCACTTTCTTGACTTTGAAGGCCTGTCACTTTCATTTGGCGTTTCTTTTTAAAACTCTTGTATTCTCTGGAGACTCCGAATGACACAGCGAGGTCTGCATCCTTTCCTTTGCCCCTTAGGGGTACACTGCCCTCTGTGACATGTTCAGGGGCTCACCCGTGGAGCGGCATCTAGTTCCCAGGCTGCTGGGCAGGATGACTGGCCAGGGGATACAGGCTTCAAAGGCCCTGGTGAGCCCCCGTGGCAGGCCAGCCCGTGCAAGTGCCTCTGATGTGAACAGGCACCTGCACAAACACAGATGGTGCAGCGTGGGTCTCTATCTCTGCTGCACATCTCCCCGAGCAAAATCTGCCAGAGCCACCTTCTCCTGCCCCACGACACAAAGAGGCTTTTGTGTTGCTAGGGGCTGGGGAAAGCGGTGCGTACGGGATTGGCAGCTTCTCAGAGCCGGTCTCTCATCTTTAGATACTCGGCCAGCCAGGCCAGTGCATCTGGACCTCGCTCTGTCCAGCAGGGGTTAGCCCCTCAGTGGGTCCCTTCATTTCATGCCTGTTGCAGCTAACTCCACCTGCCATGGGAGGTTCTCAGACATCCCTTCCAGCCTGCTGGGTGCCCAGGCGGGCTGGGCTCTGGGGGCCAAAGAAAACCTTCCGGCAAAGGCGTGCACTGGCACCTGGAGGTCAGACCGGTGGGCATTTGCAGTGTCTGCAGCACCGTCCCCCCTGTGGGGGGTTCCATTCCCACGGTTTCCTTGGTAGAACCAGCTGTCCCAAGGTGTTAGAGGCTCACTGGCTCCTTCACCCCCAGGGAACAGCAGTAAGTCCCACACACTGCAGGCCGGCCTCGGTCAGTTACGGCCGCTGTGTGGCTAGTACAGACATGCATTTCAGCGGACACACGGTAACCTTCTCACAGCTCATTCCAGGTGCCTGTGCTTTTCTTGGACTTCATTTCTAAGTCTCCGTATCTTTGTCTTCATATCCGAAAGACTGAGGACACTGTGCTTGTGATTAAAATGGAAGGGGTAGGGAAGTTTACAGAACGGTGGTGTCATAATCCATCATCATTTTATTAACGGTGAGACCACGGAGCAGAGAGGTGAAATGCATTGCCCAAAGTCACACGGCTGGTTAGAGGCAGGATGAGATGAAGGTCTCCTGACCCCTGTACCTCTCGCCTCCATGCTGCTGCGGGCGCTCACTAGTCCTAGAGGCTCAGGAGACTGAGTGTCTGATGGTATTGGTACAACTTGTTAAAGAGCACTGGGCAGCACAGGATGGGAATAAAGGATTTAAGTGGTGGAGAGGGAGGAGAGGAGTCAGAGAGGAGGAGTGTGGGAGTCAGCAGTTACTGAAGGCCTACTGTGTGCCAGACACCATGCTCTGTGGTCTCGTTACTCTTCATGAAATCTCTGGAAGGGAGGTTTTATAGTGCAGCCAAATCTATACATTATAAACTTTAGTGGAAAAAAAAGTTAATTTCTTTGATTTTTTTTTTTAAGCAGGAAATTAAAAGGAAAAAAAGGCAACCTAAAGCTGTCAATTTGAAGTGACTGAGTTGCCTAGGGACTGACTCACAAGACCCGTGGTTTTACTGTGTCAACAGCCCAAGACAAGTTACTTACATTCCCACGTCTGGAGAAACTCCCTCTCTGGCCTCTAGTGCACCAAGGCGACCCGGGGCCTCTGCAATTGGCAATGTTTGACTTGAGTGTCCTTCACCTCCATGGAAATTCCAGGTCCCTCCTATGGTTACAACATTGGAGAACTTTTTTTTAAATCCTCATCCAAGGATACTTTCTCATTGCTTTTAGACAGAGAGGAGGAGAGAGAGAGAAACATCATTTGGCTGCTTTCCATATGTGCCTGGACCAGGGACCGGGACGGACAGGCATGGCCAGGGCCGTGCAGCGACTCTGCCCGAGGGCTCCAGGAGCTTGGGCAGGGGACCTTAGATTAGGATGACGTTCAAAGGCACCGAGCAGAGCCACTTCTGTAAGGGGCTGCTGGCCAGGGTGACTCCCGGATGGGTAGAGCAAATATTGGGGCTGAAACTGACCATCTTGAGGGCCAAGAGGTGGCTGGCCTTCTGGTTCCATCTGCGCTCGGACGGGAGCCCCATCTCCTGACCCCTGTCCAAAGCTCACTGTGCCAGCCACAGATGGCCTCGTCCGTCGGTGCCCAAGGACTTGGGGGTACATTTCAGGCCCCGTGTGGCCCTCTCTGAGCTGTGATTTCCTTTGATCCCGTTGTTTTTGTTCCACGCGAGTGGGACTTCTGTTCCCATTCTGAAGGCCTCTGTTAAGTTCTATTCACGCTCAATGGCTCATTTAGTTCAGTGGGGGTTTGTGTTTTTAGAAGGTTTTCTCTTTTAAATTCTTTTTTTTTTCTTTTCCCTTTTTCAAAAAGGGGTCATAAAGAGCTTTAAGATGCCATGCATGAAAAGCTCCGGATAAATGCGGCTTGTCCTGGATTGTAAAACACTGTATTGTTCTGAGTCTAATTCCTTGTGTGAGACTGGAATCGGCAATTTGCTCCTCCCGAGGCGGGAGCTGAATAGCAGCAGACGGCAGCCTGGACTTGGGGACAGGCGCCCGGGACCTGCAAGGGGGAACCAGAGGTCTCCATGGGAAACTCCCCCGTTGGTCCAGACTTCATCTTCCTCACTGTTTTTTTTTTTTTAATGTAGAAACATATCTCTGCACACTGTGGGGACGGGGGCGGGGCTGCTGTCTAGGGTGACCCAGAGCTGTGAAGCACAGAACGGTCCTCCTCTCACCCCTCCTGCTCTGAAAGCTCATCCCGTCTAGTTGTGACCGTGTGTGTGCGTGTGGGGGTGTCCTCGCTCTCTGAGACACGGAGACTGTTTTGGCTCCGAAGGCCCCTCCTTCCTCCTGTGACATCCAGGTCGTGAGGCAGCCCCGTTTCATGCCAGCAGGACCCAGTGTCTCTTATGTCTGCCATGCTTATCTCTGCCTCCCTTGTCCGTCGTCTGGCTTCGGTCCCTTGCCTGGAGCACTCTGCTGCCTGGCTTCTGCTCTGGCGAGAGCACGCCTCTCTGCTCCCTCCCCCGTAGAACCCCATTTCCCACTCGGTTAGGCTCCATAGTCTCTGATCTCTATAGCAATCACCGTCATGATGACGTGTGTTAGTGCTTTTGGGGCTCAGTTTGGTGCCCAGGCTAGATTGTAACCCCTTTGAAGGCCATCTCTTTCCCACAGTGTGTATCTGTTATATGTGCAGTACAAAGCAAGGACTTCATCGTTGTCCTTGTTTTCTGATTGATTAATTGATGGATCAGTAGTTGGGCAGACCCTACCTGCTCAGATGCTGAGACAGTGTTTTGTCTAAGTGACTCCATATGTCAGCAGAGATGTCCTTCGGACTCTCCTAGGCACTCACGCTGCCCCCTCCCCGCACTTGGTCTTTGCGTGAGAGTCAGCCTACGTTCCAGATTTTAGGGGGGAAATCCACTCATGCCAAATGTTTTGTGAGTCTCAGTAGACTTTCACTAAACGTTTGGGGATGGTAGGAGGACACAGCGGCACGGTGTCACATCTTCCGTCTCCTTCCATCATTATACAGAAAGGCCACAGGGTCCTTGTGTGTGAGTCTGCGTGCCAGCAACAGCTGGGGGCCCACAACATCTACTGGGGACCTCACTGTGGAAGATGTCTAGCAGGGCGAGAGAAAACTAAAATTTGTTGGAAAAAAGAAAACAGGCATGTGGACAGCTGCTGAGTGGCATGCAGGGGGTTTCGACTGCTCTGCCTCCTGTTGGAAGCAACAAATTTCTCTCCTCCATGCCCTGCACAGTAGCCGCTAGAGCATCATCTGTGACTTAAGGATGGAGTTGGAGTCACTCCTGTTTACCTTAAGTGACTTAGCAAAGTATTTCTTCTAAACCAATACCATGCTTTTTCCAAGAATAATTCCAGGAAATTCTCTGTATTTTACTTATTCTCTGCATCCTCACAGCATCAGTATCTGGACGGGCTGAGTCTGCTGTCTCTGGATCCAGTTACCAGGTGTTCATCAGGGAGCGGAGCCTCTAACTCAGAGTTAAAGAGGTTCCAGATATTTCAAAATCTCCTGCTCCTCAGCGCTGTGCGACTCGAAGACCGAGGGCTGTGTCCCAGAAAACACTGCCAGAAGCACCCCCTGAAGGTCTGGGTATGAAAAAGTAAACAGATCTCCGAGACCCAGAGCTCCCCCACCCCATCAGGAGTTGTGGTGTCTGCTACTTTGTCCCGGCTTCCAGCACCTGCTTGAGTCGATTCCTTTGCACGGCTGCTTCCTGCCTCATGGAAGTAGCAGTTCTGTAGTCGTGTAACTGCAGGACAGCGGAGATTTCATGTTCAGAAAACACAGAAGTGGTGCTGGGTCATTGCCGCAGAGCCTGGAACACCATTTTCCACTTGTTCTGAAAGAGCCCTCTTCTCAACTCCTGCTCCCAGGCTCCTGCTCTTGGTTCGCCTTTTGTGCGGCTCCTTTGGTTCCTTCGCTCTTCAGATGTTCGCACAGTTTAAATAGCATTCCTTCCTGAGTTTGGCCCTTCTGTTTCCCCAGCTTCTGTGCTTGGGGGCTCTCCAGCCTCCATCCCGTTTCTTTCTTGCTAATGTTCTTCTCCCCATCCTTTGTGGGCACGCCAATTTATTCAGCACTAGCCTCCCCCTTCCTCTCCTCACTGTTTTCCATTCCTCACACTCCTCTCAACAGACAAACACTCCCCAAAATGTGTGTGTGTGTGTGTGTGTGTGTGTGTGTGTGTGTGTTTGGGGTCTAGGAGAATAACATCTATTTTTGTCCTCTATCCACGATGAGGAGGGAAAAAGTGTATCTTCCTCCCCCGCAAATTCTCCTCAATGTCCAGTGGGGCCAGTCTGGAAGCCAGGGGCTATTTTGTGCATAGGCTAAGGGGTGTGTGATTTGCAGGGTGTTGGGAGGGTCATTGTAGTGGTCAGTCTTGATAGCCCGCTCTTCCACCATTTCCCTTTCTCCTTCCTATCTGAACCGGAACTTTGGGCAGCAGCTCCAGCTCAGCCAAGTGCTCCAGGGAGGTGGGCTCTATCCTCATTCTCTAGCTGGGAGTCATGACTGGTTTAATGAGAGTCTTATTCCCCTTGTCAGTGATTGGTTTGGGCGTGAGCATGTGAAACAAATCTATCCAATGAGAATGAAGCAAAAGGGTGGGAGGGGACATCTGGGAAAAGTTACCCTCTATCTTTAAAAGATTCACTGGAAATTACAAGTCCTTCTTAAGGCCCCTGTGTATTGTCTGGAGGCTGTGGTGGTGAGAGCTGCGAGAGCATCTGGAAACTGCAAGAAGACAAGCCCCAGGAAAAAGCCATTCTGCTGAGAGGAGTAGAAAAGAAATGTAAAAACAAGTTGACCGAAAAGAGGCCACGCACTACACTGACAAGCTCAGAGAGGCCTGCATGGTGGGCCTTACAAACTCAGAGACCAAATGTAACCACGTAGGATGGTCCGAACGTTGAAATTCCTGACAAAAAGCTGGGCATCGTGCATAGTCATGTCCTCTAGCTTCCGTGACAAAGGTAAATCTTTACCGTAACTGAGCCTGTCTATTGTCTTTTGAGGTCTAAGACAACATGCCTTTGAAACATCCGAGCGATCTTTCCCAGACCCCTTAGGGCTCACCCAGTGGCACCAGACTATAGAACCCCTCGTTGTTATCTTGTTTCCCAGAATACCATCGCTATGTGCAGTAAATGTTCATTATTACCTCTCCTGTACCCACCAATGGAAAATAAGTGTATTTCTTTTACTTTTTGTCGAATCCCATAGATTTGCCCGCTTTGCTGTCTCCAGCCCTCTGACTTTATCATGTGGACTTCCTGGAACCTTCCTTAAGTCTCCTCCTTTGAGTCCAATGTATAAAATAAGCTGCAAAACTGCCGTTCTCCAGAGCATTTTCCTGATACGTTGAGATTTTTGGTTCCTGGCAATCGTCAGTTCGACTCAAATAAATTCAAAAAACTCTCTGCAAGTTTAGACTTTTCTCACGTCAACACTTTTATGATGTTCTTGAGTGGCCGAAGCTGTCTTACTCCGGACTTCTTGTTTTTGAGAAAATAGATTTCCTCTCTTTAAGCTATTTATATTAACATTTTCTGTTTCTTGCAACTTAACATGTCTTAAAAAAAAAAACATAGCTTTTCTGATCCAAAATAATTGCTGCCTATATACCATCTCTGCCTGCTTACCTTATAAATATATAGGTCATAATTATAAGAGTAATAGTTATTAATTTCATGCTGCTTTTCATGTGTTAGACACTATTCTAGGAGTTTTAAATAAAGTACAGTCATAAATAAATGCTCCACTTACCAACAGGATATGTTCTGGGAAATGCATTGTTAGGCAATTTCGTCATTGTGCGAACATCACAGAGCACACTTACATAAATGAGATGGTGTAGCCTGCTCCGCCCCTGGGCTGTACGCCCTGGCCATTGCTCCTAAGCTACAACTCCATACAGCATGGTCTGTACTGAATATTGTAGGCAATTCTAACACGTCATATTTTTTTTAGTTTAATCTTTATTGTATTTTTCCCATTACTATTTAGTCCCCGTGTAACCCCCTCCTCCCAGCAATCACCGCACTGTTGTCCATGAGTCCTCTTTCCTTTTTGCTCAGTCCCTCCACCCCCTAGTTTCCCCCCGCCACTAGCTGTCACCTGCTCTTCATCTATGAGTCTGTCTCTGTTTTGCTTGTTAGTTTAGTTTGTTCATTAGATGCCACATATGAGTGAAATCATATGGTATTTGTCTTTCTCTGACTGGCTTATTTCACTTAGCATCATGTTCTCCAGGTCCATCCATGCTGTTGCAAAGGGTAACATTTTTTCTTTTCTTTTTTTTTTTTTTTTTTACATCCAAGTAGAATTCCATTGTGTAAATGTCCCGTAGTTGTTTTATCCACTCAATTATTAATGGTCACCTTGGCTGCTTCCATATCTTCGCTATTACAAATAATGCTTCAGTGAATATAGGGTTGCTATGTTCTTTCAAATTAGTGTTTTGGGTTCCTTCAGATATATTCCCAGAAGTAGGATCACTAGGGCAAAAGGCAGATCCATTTTTAATTTTTTGAGTTATCTCCACACTGCTTTCCACAGTGGCTGCACCAGTCTGCATTCCCACCAACAGTGCAAAAAGGTTCCCCTTTCTCTACATCCTCACCAGCACTTGTTTGTTGATTTATTGATGATAGCCATTCTGACAGGTATGAGATGATATCTCATTTGGGTTTTAATTTGCATTTCTTTAATGATTAATGACGTTGAGCATCTTTTCATGTCTATTGGCCATCTGTATGTCCTCTTTGGCAGAGTGTCTGTTTGGGTCCTTAGCCTATTTTTTAATTGGGTTGTTTGTTATTTTGGTGTTGAGTTTTGTAAGTACTTTACAAATTTTGGATATTAATCACTTATCAGATGTATTGGAGAGTATGTTTGCCCAAACAGTGGGTTGTATTTTTATTTTGTTGATGTTTTCCTTTGCTGTGCAAAAACTTTTTAGTTTGATGAAGTCCCATTTGTTTGTTTGTTTGTTTGTTTGTTTTCCCTTGCCTGGGGAGATAGATCCGATAAAAAAATTTATGAGAAATATCTGAGATTTTGCTGCCTATGTTTTCTTCTAGGATTTTTATGGTTTCGGGTCTAACACTTAATTCTTTGATCTGTTTTGAATTTATTCTTGTGTGTGGTGTAAGAAGGTGGTCTTTTTCATTTTTCTGCACATATCTGTCCAATTTTCCCAACACCATTTATTGAATAAACTATCTTTAGCCCATTATTTGGCTTGCTTCCTCTGTTGAATATTAATTGACTGTAAAGCTGTGGGTTTATTTGTGGGCTTTCTATCTGCTCCATTGATCCATGTGTCTGTTTTTATGCCGGTACCAGGCTGTTTTGATTACTATGGCCTTGTAATATAGTTTGACATTAGGTAGTGTGATTCTTCCAACTTTGTTCTTCTTTCTCAGGGATTGCTGTTGCTATGCAGGACCTTCTGTGGTTCTGTACAAATTTTTAAAATATTTGTTCTAGTTCTGTGAAATACATCACTGGAATCTTGATAGGAATTTCAACATAGTACTGGAAGTCCTAGCCACAGCTATCAGACAAGAAGAAGAAATAAAAGGCATCCAAATTGGAAAGGAAGAATTAAAACTGTTTTTATTTGCAGATGATGTGATACTGTACATACAGAATCCCAAAGATTCCACCAAGAGACTCCTGGGACTGATAAATAATTTCAGCAAAGTAGCCAGATATAAAATTAATATACAGAAATCAGTTGCATTTTTATATGCCAATAATGAACTGACAGAAAGGGAAATTTTTAAAAATCCCATTCACAATTGATTCAAAAATAATAAAATACCTTGGAGTAAACCTATCCATGGATAAAAGACCTGTACTAGAAAAATTATAAGACACCGAAGAAAGAAATTGGAACAGATATAAATAAGTGGAAGCACACACCATGTTCATGCATAGGAAGAATTAACATCTCATAGTACTAAGGGCCACAGTAATTCTTGTGAGCAGGGATATTGCTTCCCCTCAGGCTGATGGCACTGGAGAGGAGTGCTTTGCCTGAGAAAGGTGGCTTCTGCAGTATGGGAATGACTCAGCGTAGGGATCCTGGTGGCTGTTCCTTCAGTTCTCTTGCCAGAGCCACCAGCCCCGGACTCTCCTCAAGTGTCTCTAGTCCACTCTGCCCTCCCTCTGCCAGAACCCAGGGTAAGTGCTGCAAATGAAATTTTGTGTGTTGGCCCTTTAAGGAGCTCTCTGAGTCTCCAGATGTCTGTCCCTGGTAGACAGAAACCCTGCTGCTTTTCACAGCTGGGTATTATCTGAGTTTCTTTCCAGCTTTGGTGCTATAGGCTGGGGAGCCCAGCTTGGGCTTTAGACCCCACACTTCTCAGGGGAACCCCCAGGCCACTGAAATATCCTTCCAGAACCTCAGCTGCTACCTGTGTGAGCCCAGCCAGCCCTCTTGGGCTTACGCTGTATTCCCTACCAGTCTTGTTGTGATGAAGTGGTTTCTTCTGTCTGTCCTTGGTTATGAGGCTTTCCTCCCGCTAGTGTTCAGTTGGTTATTCTGGGTGATTTCTCTACAATTTAGCTATGATTCCAGATTGGTCCGGGGAGGAGGTTAATGTAGCTTCCACTTACTCCTCCACCATCTTGGATCTTGATAAATATTTGTGTATCTACACATAGAAAAGGTACAGTTAACATATGGTATAAAAGATTAAAAAATGGTGTACCTATACAGGGTACTTACAATGAATGGAGTTTGCAGGACTAGAAGTTGCTCTAGGTGAGTCAGTGAGTGAGTGGTGAGTGAATGTGAAGGCGCAGAACATACTGTACACTTCTGCAGACTTTATAAATACTGTAGTCTGAGGCTATAGGAAATTTGTAAAACAACACAAGACTAAATGTAGCATAAGAGGAAATGATGCAATCAAGAGACACGGGGAAACACGAATGCATGAGGCTGTTCCTGGCATACACAGCATACTGTTTCACAGCAAACTTTTTCAGTAGAAGTAGTATACTCTACAATAACGATAAAAATTATAGTATAGTAAGTAGATAAACCAGTAACATAGCTACTTGTTATCATAATCGAGTATTATGTACATGATTGTATGTGCTATACTTCTATACAACTGGCTGATCAGTAGGTTTGTTAACACCAACATCACCACAAACACATGAGTGATACATTGTGCTACAACATTGTGATGCTACGATGTCTCTGGGTGATAAGGCTTTTTCCAGTCCATTATAATCTTATGGGACCACCGTGGGATATGTGGTCTCACATTGATCAAAACATCTTGATGTAGCATGTAACTGAAAATTCATTTAACCCTTATAAAACTCCATAAGATAAGCACTCTTACTATCCCCTTTACACTGTTGAAGAAACAGAGGCATAGAAAGGTTGAGAAAATTGCCAAAGGTCTTGAAGCTAGTAAGAGGCAGTTGTAGGATTTGAAGTTAAACTCTAGCACCAGAGTCCAGACCGCTCCCCCCTCCCTTTTTAAAGATTTTATTTACTTATTTTTAGACAGAGGGAAAGGGAGGGAGAAAAGAGGGAGAGAAAAATCAATGTGTGGTAGCTTCTCACACACCCCCTACTGGGGACCTGGCTAGCAACCAGGCATGTGCCCTGATTGGGAATCGAACTGGCAAGCTGTTAGGTTTGCGGGCCGGTGCTCAATCCACTGAGCCACACCAGCCAGAGCCAGGGTCCAGGTTCTTAACAACGACTCTGTCAAATTCCATGAGTTAAGTGAACTGGGAATTCTGGATTCTGGTCCTCCTGGGAGGAGCACATCTTCTCTGTCTCCAGTCAGGTTCAAGTTTAGCTGCTGTGCCCTCCCTTGAGTGAGGAGTTCTCCTTATACCTTCTCATGCGTGTCTATAAAATTATAGAATATGCAACCTAGTCTCTAGTGGCAGAAAACAGCTTGGTAGTTGGCCAGGAATTGGGGGCAGAGGAGGGAATACAAAGGGGCTTGAGGTTTTGGAGAGAGTGGGTGATGGATATATTCATTATATTGGTTGTGGTCATAGTTTCATAGATATGCACATATATCGAATGCATCAAATTATACATTTTAAATATTGCAGGTCATTGTATGTGAATCATACCACAATAATTCTGTTAAAAATTTTTATATGACTGGAATCAAATGTATTCAAACAGTTCTCTCTTTATTTTTTATATCTTTCTCTATTTTTAAAGTTTCCTCCAGTGAGCTTTTATGGTAGAAAATGAATGTATGCAGTTTTTTTTATAAAGCAAATATTGTACAGGGCTAAGACAGCATGACTAATTTTACAGGAACATTGTGAGTTAAGTAGTCCTTTGTGAGCTCATCTGGGAACTAAATCACAGTTTATAATGAGGCTGCTGTGAGTAAAATGTGCTTTCCATTCCAAACACTGATTTTAAATTGAACTTCCAGAATCGTTGGTTTGTTTTTCTTTTAGATCTCTCGGCAGCAGAATCCTTTGTTTCAGGTTTTATTCACAAGAGTTTCTTTTATTTTTTCTTGTGGATATTTTTTTCACAGTGAGTAAAATGGCCCTTAAAAATTCAGCGATATTTGGAGTGGGAAATGTAGACGAGGAGTGCGTCCAGGGAAGTCTTCCTCCTGATCCACCGGGAAGAGCTCGCAACGTGGTGACGGTCAGAAACAATACTGTGAACATCACACCTGGTTCCTGCGAATGCCTGCCTCCTAGCTCACGTGGCCCTGGCAACCCAACCGCTTAGTGAATTGCTTTCTCTCCTCATACACAGTCTCCCTAAAGCCGTAACCCCCAATGGGCAAGCCTTCTGTCAGGCTGCTGTTATAGGAGAGCTTCTATCCCGCCAGGTGCCTCTGTGGAGTCTGTCCTACTGCACCCATCAGGCCTGAACGAACACTTGTTTTCCAGCCATGTTCTCGTCTTGGGACCTTTCTGCAGGCATTGATGCACAAAGCAAAAAGCAGGGTGAAAGTTTATGAATTGGTGGGACTGCTGCTGATTCTCAGGGGAGAGGGACAACAACCAAATCCAAACGAAGTTAGACTTGCTAGAGCCTAAACACCACTCTCTAGGAAAACTTGGGGAACGCTAAGAAGGCTTTGCATGGAAGTTACAGGGGCCTCTCAGGATCTCAAGGTTAAAACTGCATTTCCCCACCGTTTGTTGCCTTGGGAACCTCACACGCTCTTGAAGACACAACCTGACCGCACCGTGGTCTATTGAAAAGAGCTCAGTCTGGATGATGTTGCGCTTTTCTTTGATTACCCAATGTAGGGTTGCCCACTCTTCCTTCCCGCGGTGCTCTTCCAGCCCTCACTGCATTCTGTTGGACTTTCCTGCTTATCTCAGAGGGAAACCGACATTTTTCTTCTATGAATCTGTCCCAGCAGCCTGTGGAGCTCCTGACACATAGTAGGCACTCAAAAATGTATGTATGCCATATGCATACTGCTTACTGACAAATTCCAAATGACTGATGAAGCTTACATAAATGCATTCTTCAGGTAATTAAGGCAATAATGTAGGAGTAACCCCAGAGGCTTCTCTTTATTTAGTTTGCCCTTGTTGTGGTTACTTTTGCAAGTTTCTTAGTGAGCTAAGGGGAAGGACCGTACTACAGTTGCATTAAGTTGTGCGATTTCATCATTCTGTTACCCTGACTCAAGAAGTCTCTTGTTGGAAAGTAATGTCTAAGTCATTGTGCTCAGCTTGGTTAAGGTACATGCCATTTTACTTGCAAGCAACAGAAATCAACTCTAGCTAATTTAAGAAGAAAGGGGAATTATAATGAAGATATGGTAGCACACAGAATCTTGGGTCAGGCCAAGGAATTAGTCACGCATAATGCCCAGAAAGCCGCAGCAAACCTTCCCCGTGTAGACACCACTGTCCCTGGCCCTGCTTGGAGGCCGCAGACTGCACAGCCAGTGTCTCCGATGCAGACCTGGGCACTGACACCAGTGATTGCCTCTGCCGCTCCAGAGATGGAGCGAGGCTGCGGCCACTGTGTTGTGAGTGGTCCTGCTCCTGTGTGTCACCGGTTCTAAATCCAGAGACACAACTGAGGTCTGGGCCCTCGCTGCAAAGGTGTCTGGGCAGTGATTAGTGGGCATGTTGGTAACAGTGGAAAACTGTAACCACAGGACATTGTAAGTCACCCCCGCCATCCTTTTGACACTGTTTCTGTAAGTACTGACACCAACTAAAATGTAGCTTGTAGGTGAAGAGCGTGTTTATATAAAAATCCTAGGAACTAACTCAATAGATACAAACTCTGACTTCAGGTATCCCAGCTCCAGGAGATTTGCTGACCTTCATCCATGGAGCTAGGATGACGTGAAGCTGGGGTGACTAAACCAGGACGATGCACACCAGACTGTCACTCGCCTTATTGGAATGGACTGAGCTCATCTGCACATAGAGGACTTTGCGACCCCCTCCCTTGACCTCTTTATTCTGTTCCCCTCTCCCTTATAATAACCTCTGCCTCCACTGAGAGGTGGAGATGGGCTTTGAGTCATGAACCTCCCATCTTCCAAACATAAACCACTTTCCTTTACATCAACATCTGCCTCTTGAATACTGGCTTTTGTAGCGCAGGCACTGGACCAGCTTTTGGTTACGTGCTCACACTGGGGGTGGCAGGTCTCTTCTGTGTCTCAGACGCCAGGGCCATGGCTGTCCTCTGCGAGGCTGTTTTCCTTATTACTTTCTCAGGGAAAAGGAGACTGGGAAGTATCTTTAACGTCCAGCTGCTAAGCCCCACTAAATACTGTCTTTAGGACAAGGACACAAGAGAAAATTGGTGAAACTTAGACTGTGTATAAGGCAAGAAATGGACAGTCATGCATGGAAACCAATGAATGGATACCAGGAAGTCTGCAAAAGCTCTGCAATTTTATGTAAAATTAAGTTTATTTCAACGGTACACATTCTGCAAAAAGCTTAAGAACCTAGAGGAAGAATATGAACTCATCACTGAGTAGCCTGGACTAAGGAACTGAGGCCCGCAGAGGGAGTGGCTTATTCAAGGATGTATAGGGTGTCCTAGGGGAGTAAGGGCTGGAACTCATGCCTCAAACATCTGCCTGAGAAATATCTTCCAAGTGCAAGGTACAAAGTCACAGATGCATCTGTCTTAGAGCAGCCCTGTCCATTTGCACCAAGCTGTTACATGTTTCATAAGCACAGAAGCCTGTTCCCAGGTTTTGATTTCAGCTTTGCTGTTCTTCGGTGTGTCTTGTCTTTGCACACATCCCCTATCAGTGACCTACACACAGCACCGGAAAGAATGAGGGAGGTGAATCATGCTAGAGGGCAGAAGCCCCAGGTCAGCAAGCGCAGCAACTCTAGCTGTGGGCAGACTCCTGAAGGGTTCTTCCCAGTTGAGCCTGTGGCTCAGCTCTGTGGGTCTTACTCACAAGGCCATCCTGACTGTGCTGAAACCGCCCCACCCCTCACAGCGAACGTACCACCTGCGAGACTGCTGATGGCACTGTGCCAGCCATTTGTCCAATTGTCCAGGTGTTGAGAACTCAGATGTCTGTAGGGGTCAAACCAATGACATGAGTGAAGTTGTACAAGGTGCGACAGTAGACCGTGGTGGGAACTATAGTGAACTGGAGATGGCCGCTGGAGACAAATAAAGTCAGATTCCTACAGCACTTTTTTTATATCGAAATAAATGGGGGGATTGCCTCATTTGATTATATATATATTTGATCTCAATGACTCAAAGCAATAACTAAGTCTTTTTTAAAGACCTAAGAAATGAAGATGTCCACAAGCAGATAAAACCATGTTACATTTTCTTACAAAACTACATGCAAAAAGGATTGCCTGCCCTGCTTCAGGCAACGCAAAAGGAGGGCAGGAAAAACCACCGAGTACTTCGGAGCAGACAAAACGAATATCAGAGTAATAGGAGGCTGACTTGATTGATTTACGAACTGAGTGGAACCCTCGTGAAGGCATGGACTCATGACTTTATGGGGATTTTTTTCTTACTTTGTGAAGCCAAAATAATGGTGCATCCTACAGTGGATGTCACCTCAGAAGTACTCAGAAATGATCGAGTGTGTGGGTGCACACGTCTCTGGAAGAGCCTGTGAGAGAGGCCGCCTTGGGGGAAGCAGCGCTCAGGGCTTGGGAGACAGTGTGTTTAAACCCTTTTGTAGCTTTCGAATGTTGTACCAGGTACAAATACTATCTAATCAAAAGCTTAAAGAGTGATTTTTAAAAAATGGTAGCTCTCTATGTGCTAATGTGGAGTGAAACCCAAGATTTAGTGTTAAATTAAAAAATACAGTAAATAGATACATTAAAGCAGTTCCAATCCCAGGCCCGATGTTCCTAGGACTTCTGATTCTTCAAGGAAAGCTTGAAATCTCAATTTTGGGTGAAATTCCCTAATTCTTTAAGTGGACAGGCAATTCAAATTCGTCTAAACACGAGTAGGCCAATCCAGCCCCTCTGTGAGTGGTGCGGGGTCCTTGCATTGCCGCTCCGGGCCATGCGGTTGTTCCTGATGGTGGCCCTGCCGCAGGTGGTTTTGCAGGTGGTTTTGCAGGTGGTTTGGAGGCACCTGCCCAGGGGGTGAGCGGAGGCTGAAATCCAGCCTCCTTCCCTTCTCACTGAGCCGCGGGGCCTGGCGCAGAACTGCGTGTCAGGGTACAGGCTCCGAGGGTGTAAGGAGGTGCCTGCCCTCTGCTCACCAAGCACTGCACCAAAATCACCCATAGGGGGCGCCTTTTCCCAATTCAAGTCACGGCGGTCGACAGATTAGTGATGGCCCAGCCTGATGGAGAAGAGATCAGGTTTTTTATGTGATGAAAATTAAATGCAGATTTTATTTTGTCTTAATGGATTCTTCCTCGCCCTCTTGGCTTAAGAACTTGTTTACCTGAAAGGTCTGCTCTCAGAGGCCCAGGTGCAGTGCGTCCCACGTGGCTGCGTGGACGCTGAGTCGGGTGTGGGTCTGGGCTCTTGTGGGACTGACCAAGTCAGACATGGCAGGGTGTCAAGGAAACAGTTCTTTTTGCCTTGTTTGGTTAAAAAAAATATTCTGCCGAAGCGTTTGTACGTATCCCTCCCTTCCATAGTTGAACACCCAGCCCATAGTTGTCAGCTGTGCCTGCTCATCGAACCAGCCCATCACGTTGAGGTGAAAGGGAATCAAGTTAAATGAGGAGGGATGCTTGTTGTCCTGAGGATTCCCCGAGATACTGCGCTCAGGGTGCATAGCACAGGGACCGCACCCAGTGAACTCGCAGCGAGCGGGCACTTGCTTTTGAAAAGAAATGGAGATAGAGGATTCGTATGTTCTTCTGCAATAGAATATCAAAGTCCTCAGCTGCCACTCCCGACTCCCTCAAAATACTGGTCACTACCAGTGAAGATTCTCTTAAATTTGGAGGCTTCAGTCTAAATGCCCTTTGTCAGCCCAGCCCCCCGGGAAGCAGGAGAGGAGGCTGAGAAAAGCCACTCTTGCCCATTGGCTTTTTGAAAATCTCTATTCAAAAATGTCAACTCTCCCTAAGTTTTGCCCAGATTGCTAAGCAACTGGCTGTTGTGTGAGTTGGGACCTTGACTGAGATTTGAAACAAAGCAATCCACAGATTTTTCACACACTGCACTCCCCCCGCCCCCACTCCCCAGCAACCCGTTCCCACGACACTGACGGGGTAAAAACCAACCTGCAATGTAGCATAATGGTTTCCAGTCTAGGCCTGTTTCTTCATAGGAAGACAGTGATGATTAAAGCAAGGAGGATGATGGCAACTGTCTCATTAGGTCGTTTTCAGGATTAAATGAGGTAGTACCTCTAAGGGGTTCGGCACAGTGGCTGGCATTCGGGGGCGTTCAGTTGGTATCAGCTGTGATTAGCCCTGGAAGGCAGGACTGTGAACCTCCTTCATTCATCACACACTTACCAAGTGCCTTCTGCCTCTCTCTGCCAGGCACCGTGCTAGACGCACGCTCGCAGACAGGGTCTTCAAGTTGTTTGTGGTCTCACAGAGCAATAGATTAGGCTGGGGGGAAGACTGGTCACAGGGTCACGTGATGAGCCAGCATCTCGAGGCAGCAGGAGCGTGACTGGACTGTGGGAATTTTTTGTGTTCTGCACAGTGTACTTGACTCCTGTTTTTACTTGTACTATATAGCTTGAATTTCATCTTCCAAATGGGGCCGTGTGGAATCAGTAATTCAGTTATTTTAACAAAGCCATGACTCATGGAATAAAAGGCATCTTGAGCTCACCTAATTCATTCCTTCCACCAGTCTTCAAGAAGGTCAATGCCCAAATAATCCATAATACCCAGTTTTTCCCATTTCCACACTGGGCCTTTCGTGGAAGAGACTTACTGGTCTCTCTGGAGAGGTACCTATTGAAGAGCCTTCCAACGATGGCTCCTTCTTTCTCATATACTGCAATTCCATTTTTGCGCAGTAAATCAAGCAAATTTTCTCTTAATGAAGGGAAGCGAGCCGGGCAGAATTTCCAGGTCACGGGTCACTTGCTGCCCTTCTCACGCCTGCCGAATCTGTCCTTGAGAGTGGTTCTTGGCCGTATTCTGATTTCTCGTGGCAGAAGGCCTTAGACTGCCAGCCTGCTGCATTCCTCAGGGAGCGTCGTCAGTGAAAGGCCTCCCTGAGATTTGATGGTTAAACTTTAGTAACCCTGGAGGCACCCATCATTGTTCCGGAAGTTTTAGGAACGTGCACTGCCTGGACTGGACTCCGGGGTCTATCTGTCTTGCTTTTTCCAGCGGTTTCTATGGCATAAGTAGGGCGGCACCTGCAGGAGTTGAGGGCCATAAGGTTCAGGGGACCCTAACTCACCTGTCTCTCGCTCAGCCAAGAAGTTCATTTCATCTCAGCCAACATGAATTGGGCACCTCCTGTGCGCCCAGACCTGGGCCAGCGCATGACTATTTGGAAGATCATAGAGTTCCATAGGTCTGCAGGCACCAACAGAGTGAAACCTGTAAAATGCACAGGTGTATTTATTTGCCAGACACAAATTATTGAGACTTAAATGAACTTGGAGTTGGAAGAGCATTTAGGAATTCTCTAGTACTCAAGTGAAGGGTCCCTTCTCCATAATTCCTAGTATCTGACTGTTCCACTTCAGCATACATACCGCTCAGGGGGGAGACATCGCTCCTTCCAACGGACATCGTTCCCCCTGCCACCCAGAGCTCTTGACATTAGGATCTCTGAGGTTAAAGTGCAGAAATATGTGTGCTTCACACATGTCAGAGGGCATTGCTATGTAGCTGAGTTTAGAAACTTTTTAATTAGGGGATTTTCCCCTCTAGTTCAACTAGTTCCCACAATGCAACTGTGTGTGGCCGAGAATAAATTGGCCACAGGTTCAGTACAGGTCTCAGACCTGTCATTCCCACTGGACTATCTTGCGGCCTTGCATAGCTTATGAAGTTCCTGGTGCCTGTGACAAAGCCCAGAGAGTCAGCTCTGCAAACGTTCCTTCAGCTCTAAGGCACCTGCACACTGAGTTATGAGTCCCAGTGCTCACAGGTAAGTCTATAATCTTCATCTGTAAAAGCTCACCCCTGCCACGCTGAACCGGAGGCGCTCTGAGCAGCCTTCTGTTTCAGCCCCGCTGCTGGAATTACTCGTGGCAGCTTTATGAGTTGTTTTACTATCTGGTAAAGTTTTATGCTTTTTTTCCCCCTTTTTTCTTAATAAATGAGGGAAGAATCCTTTGACCACAGTACACAAACGCCACCTTCAGGAAGGAACTGTAACATTCATGTTAAGCCTCAAGGAACATAGTTTCTTTCCCTTCATGAGACCTTTCAAAAGTCTTCAGATCAACGCACAGTTTCTGTTTTTGTAAAACTTTACTCTAGGTTTTTAAGAAAGATACTTTGATAGGGCAGTTTTGGGATCCCAGAAAAACTGAGCAGGAAGCGCGGATTCCCCACGCGTCACTCCCTGCCGTCCTGTGTGCACGGTACCCCTGCCAGAGCGGCAAGTCTGTCACCCAGCTGGACCGTCATTATCCCCCACACTCCACAGTTTACATGATGGTCCCTCGTGGTGTTGCACATTCCGTGGGTTTGAACAAAAGTAATGTATAAATGTGTAATGTGTCCACGATTATAGTATCATATAATCGCACTGCCTTAAAAACCCCATGTTCCATCCCCCTCTCCCCGCTAATCCCTGTCAATCACTGATCCTTTTACTCTTTGTATAGTTTTACAGAGCATCGTAGAGTTGAATTACATCGTATTTCATCTTTTCAGGTTGGCTCTTTCACTTAGTCATATGTTTTTAAGGTTCCTCAATGTCTTTTCATGGCTTGAGAGCTCGTTTTGTTTAGCGCTGAGTAGTATTCCACTGTCTGCCTATCATCCAGTTTATTCATTCACAATGGAAGAACATCTTGGTTGTGTCCAAGTTTTGGCAATTATGGATAAAGCTGCTACAAACATCAGTGGGTAGGTTTATGAGTGGACATAAGTTTTCAACTCCTTTGGGTAAATATCAAGGAGAAGTATTGCTGGATGATGTAAAAGTATGTTTTCTTTTGTAAGAAACCTCAAACTATCTTCCAAAGTAACTATCCAATTTTCCATTCTCATTAACAATGAGTGGGAGCTCCTCTTGCTCCACATTCTTGTTAGCATTTGGATTGTCCTTATTTTGAATTTTAGCCATTCTAATAGGTGTGTAGTGGTGTCTTATTGCTGTTTTAATTTGCAATTCCCCAGTGACATATAATGTAGAGTATCTTTTCATATACTTACCTGCCGTCTGTATCTTCTTTGGTGAGATATCTGTTCAGGTCTTTCGCTTATTTTTAAAATGAGTTTTTCCTTTTGCATTGTTGAGCTTTAAGAACTCCTTGTGTAGTTTGAATAACAGCCTTATATCAGATGTCTTTTACGAATATTTTCTTCCAGCCTGTGGCTTGTCTTTCATTTTCTTGACAGTGTCTTTCCCAGAGTGAAGTTTTTATTAATTTTAACAAAGTCCTGTTTGTCACATTTCTTTCACGGAGTGTGACTTTTGGCGTTGTCATCTAAGAAGTCATCACCATACCCAAGATCATGCACACTTTCTCCTAAGTTATCTTCTAGGAGTTTTATGGTTTTGCATTTTACATTTAGTTCTATGATCCGTTTTGAGTTAATTTTTGTGAAAGGCGTAAACTCTGTATCTAAATCCATTTTTTTTTTTTTGTGCATGTGGATAGTCACATGTTCCAGCTCCATTTGTTTCAAAGACTGTTTCGTCATTGTATTGTCTGTGCTGCTTTGTGAAAGATCAATTCATTGTGTTTATGTGGGTCTGTATCTGGGCTCTCTATCCTGTTCTATTGATCTATTTGCCTTAAAAATTTTTTTTGCCAATATCACACACTGTCTTAATTACTGTAGCTTTATAGTAGGTCTTGATTTGGGGTAGTGGCAATTCTCTGACTTTGTTCTACAACATTCTGGGTCTTTTGCTATACCACATAAACTTTAGAATCGGTTTGCTAATATCAACATAATAACTTGGTGGAATTCTGATCAAATTGCATCAGGTCTATAGATCAAATTGGGAGGAGCTGACGTCTTGGCATAGATAATCTTTCTCTCTATGAACATGGAACACCTCTCCATTTATTTTGTTCTTGACTTCTTTCATCAGATTTTAGTGGTTTTTTGTCATATAGGTCTTGTGTAATGTTATTACCTTTTTTTTTTCAGAGAGGGAAAGGGAGGGAGAAAGAGAGAGGGAGAGAAACATCAATGTGTGGTTGCCTCTCATGTGGCCCCACTGGGGACCTGGCCCGCAACCCAGGCATGTGCCCTGACTGGGAACCGAACCTGCGACCCTTCGGTTCACAACCCGAGCTCAATCCACTGAGCTACACCAGCCAGGGCTGTTATTACCTTTATACCTATATGTTTTGTTTGCTAACGTAAATGGTATCATGTCTTTAAATTCAAGTGCCATTTGTTTATTGCTCGTCTATAGGAAATCAACTGACATTTACATATTAACTTTGTATCTTGCAACCTTTCTATCATTGTTTATTAGTTTCAGGTGCTTTTCGTTGATTCTTTTGGATTTCTTGCATGGAAGATCATATTTTCTGTGAACAAAGACAGTTTTGTTTTTTTACTTCTAAATTTGTATATATTTTATTACCTTTTCTTATCTCATTGCATTAGCTAGGACTGCCAGGACAATATTGCAAAGACGTGGTGTAAGGGAACATTCTTGCCTTATTCCTGATCTTAGTGGGAAAGCTTCTAGTCTCACCACTAAGTATGATAGTAGCTGTAGGTTTCTTGTAGATATTCATACAGTCCACTTTAATCCATTATATGTATCTTAGATATTTTGAAATATTACTCAAAAATGGTAGCAATGGGCACTAAGGCAACATTGAACTATGAAAGCAGGTTTGCTACAAATAGTTAAGAGTGTTTTATATCAGTTGGATAGAGAAAATTATTTATAAGCAGTTTCATATTAAAATCCAGAAAACACACATTTAACTGTCTGGTCACTTCATTTGAGTCTTGAAAGACATCTACCTGAAAAGAAAAACTAATGCGCTGATTTCTCCTTAGACTATGTATTGATAAATGAATTCTTTCCTAACTGGCTGTAATTAAGTATTATGGGTCCTACCACTGTAGTCTGTATTTTGTTTACTCTTAGCTCTGTGCTGGTGTAATCATTTATTATGTCTTTCAACATTTCTTTGTGCGACAACTGCTGTAATAAAAACCCAGAGAAGTTTAAGTCACAGTTTCCTCCTCCTAGGGACTTGCAGATCCACCAGGGAGCTTCGTGCTGGAGAGAGACGGCAAGTGACAGGGCAGCAGAGTGTAATTAATCATCACAATGAGTAATGCCGGCCATAAGTGCAAAGAGAGTCCAGGATATACCAGGCCATGTGGGTGGGAGGGGTTGTGGAAGATCTTGGAGAGAAGGCAGTAAGAGGTTGGTTCACCTGGGGTAGGTTGGATCGCAAATATGAAAGCAGGAGAGAGCATTGCTTCCAGGTATCTGGTCAGCGTGAGCAACGGCTGGTGGTTGGAGATAAGCACAACGTGAGAATAAGAACGGCATAAGCAGAGCACAGAAAGGGGTCTGCACGGGTGTTCATGGATAAGTATCTCCTTCAGGTATGATTGCTCTGAAAATAAATAGTTTTATTTTCTATAATGATAGGAGGGTATCTTCACACTTTTACAGAACAAAGAACTATGATGTAGCTTCACAGTTTATATTGCTCATTATAAATTATTGCAACTCTCAGGAATACGATAGAACAATTAAATTATCCTGCTTTTAGAGATGTTGGGATACAGCCTGTGCTTCCCCTCTCCCCCCTCTACATTTTGGAAGGCAGTGAGAGAACGAGCCTGGCAGAGCAATGGCGGCTGCATTGTAGGTGGGCTGAAGGCAGATGCTAATAATGGCCGACTTCCATTATTTGAGTCTCTCTCTGGATCCCTCCTCCTGAAAATAGGAGGCTCTTTGCTCAGAGAATGACAACCCTTTATTATCACCATAAAGACAGAATTGGCTGCTGCATTCATAGAAAAATGCCTAGTATGCCCAAAATGAGTAACTTTAGATTTCACGCTGCTTTCAGCTGAGCCCTAGTTTTCCATTTCTTTGATAACTGGACATTTCCTGTGTGTATGGCTTATCATTATCGAGTTTAATACAAGTGAAGAGCCTGCATTTACAAGGCCGAGGGTACTAATGCTAGAGGTTGCCTCTGTTACCCCTCTGAGGAGTAAGGCGGAGAATGAAAATGTTAATGCTGCTCTCTGGGGTCATAGGACACAGGGTGTCAATCATATCCATAGTTCCGGTCCTACTCTGCGGGAGTTTAGGAGTCATAGTAGCAATTACAAAAGCTGTATAAAGGTCTCAATATCAACTTTCAAAGCCAAGTATTGTGAGTTTCAAAAAAAGGGTACAAGTATATTTCTATCTTCAAAGTGCTGACTGCTTACAAAATCTCCAACTCTGAAAGACAGTAGTGTTATGTATATATCCTCTTGAAGAGCTTTCTTGATTAATGTGTTTTAAAGATGACATCTGTTAATATATTCAACTCATGTTTACTGAACACTCACTTTGCAAAACGCTCATGCTTGGGTAAAGGGAAACAATGGTGAACAAAACCGCCAGTCATTGCTTTCAAGGTATTTAGAGTCCAGCAGGAAAGGCAAAAAATAAACCTTAGCCGTGAAATGCAACGAGTGCCCACATGGGAAAAGTACAGGGAGTGAAAGGACCTGCTCTAGTCGGATGAATAAATAAGAAATTAGCCTGTCAATGGGCAGAGGAAGAGTGCCTCAAGAAGAGGGCCAGCCCAGGCAAAGGAGCAGGACTGCTGGAGGAGAGAGGGTGAGGGGGTGAAGCACACACCAAGGCCAGAGGGAGAGGCAGGGGGTCTAACCATGGTGGACCCCGGGAGCCCTGTTGAAGACTGTGGATTTTAAGCAAAAGTGCAGTGGGAGGCCATTGAGGAGTTTAAAGCAAAGGAGCAAAATGTTCAGATTAGGAAAAGTGCCTTGTACCCTGTACCAAAGCAGAGATCAAAGGCTTATTGGCACATACTAAGCAACAGTAACTCTCAAAATTTACCCCCAATTCTGCCACACATTTAAATAGTCTCCTGTTAGCACTATTTTCATTCTGGGTTAGGGTGAAATGTGGGAAAGAAAACCAAAAGTAGCACTGGTACTTGGATTCTCTAGGATCTAGAGATTTTCATGAGCCAGGAAGATTCAGGATAAGACTGATACTTCAAAATAGGGGAGGAAACTGTTTTCATAGCTTCCAGATCAGAAGAGCTACCAGGAAATAGTCAAAATATTGAGTAGGTATCTTGGAGTGATTGTATCTAATGATTTATATTTTTCAGTACTTATCCTATTTCTTTCTTTATTTTATAATCTGGAGAGACATCATTTTTAATTTAGAGTATAATAATAAAGTTACACTTTCCAAAAGCGTACTCTTTTCTTTATCCTTCACCATCCTTCCATCTTTGCGTAAGGTCATGGAGAAGGTGTTTGTGATTCATAATTCATGATTCAGGATCTTGGGACCCTGGAGGGAAAGTGCTGGGATGTCAGACTCAGAGAGGTGATAAATTCCATTTCACCATTGATTTTTATAGCTACTGCATTTCCTCCTGCCTCTCCTTGCCCCCAAGCAACATGAATAATGGATTTCTTATCTTCTTCTGAATTTAATGTTCAGCTCCAACTGTCACTAAAGCAGGCCCATGCACCAAACGTGGCTTCAGAAACCCTATGTCCTGATACACCTCAGAAAACATACTTAGATGTGAATGGGGCGGGGACGGGGCGGGGGGCGGCTGTTGTCAGATGTGCCGCTTAATGGAATGATTCAGATGACTTACCAAAGTCTCACATGAGGTGAGTGATGGACTCTCATGTTTTAACAAAGAGGAAACCCAGGCCCAGAGAAGTTACACAACTTGATCAAGACCATGTAGCTAGCTAGTGGCAGAACTGGGACTAGATTTCAATGAAATTTTTTCTATGCCTGGAATATTGTTCTCACTCCACCCCGTTGCCTGGGCATCCATGGTGTCAGCCCGGAGAGAAGGTGGAGGGAGGGGGTGGGATGGTTGCACAGTGAGCTCATAGCAGGGGCAAAGAAGACTAAGGAAGTGGAAGGAGTGCAGGGAGGATGGAAATCCACAGGGGAGGGGCACAGGGGTGTGCTGACCTCAGAGCAAGGCTCAAAAAGCGCAGTGTGATCCAAATCAGGCAGGCAGGCTGCCTTTGATTGGTCCATCCGGCTGAGTTCTCCAAGCTGCCGCTCCCTGAACGGCGCCCAGCTGGCAGGATGAAAATCATTTGAAAAATATCCGGAAATTGCTACTCACCAGGGAGCATCTGTGAAAAATACTGGCCGCAAATGAGCTGGCAGGGGCTGGGGACTGCCAGTCTCCCTGCCACAGTGAGTTTGTCTGAAGCGTTCCCGAGCCGTTTCCCAGATGGGCCGCTCAGCTGCTGTGAAGTGGTTGGGCCCGGTGGACTTCTTTGCAGTATTTCTCATAATGTTCTTAAAAAGCTGTGGGCAAATCAGAGTTGCATACCCAGAATCATATTTTTCAAAGGTACTTGCAGATGTTCTTGTGGTAACTCTCTAAACTGAAGGCTTTCTTCAGAAGTAATTTGCATTTTTGTAAATCTGGGTTTCCTAACGCAGACTCCACCCAGGGCAAACATGGGGAAGAAATTCCCGGGCACTAAGGCATAATCTGTATTTTCGCACATTGTTACCAGGCATGGTAAGTGAGAGGCAGAGGCTGCCTCTTCCCAGCAGCCTGGGACCCGGGGGATTGCCCTGCCGTGGAAATCTGCCCAGCCTCTGATAGCAGTGTTTCCTTAGGAGATCAAAGCTGGGAAAACCTAACCCAACATTTTAGCTCCTCCTTTACTAACAAGTTATTCCTGACATCATTCAGTCCTTTCGGCTCCTAGACCCAAATGTCGGTCTCCAAAATGCTGTTGTTCTCAGCAGGACATAACGTAAATATTTCCACTGAAGCCTGGAGTCCAGGCTCTTTGGTCTGGTCTGGGAATGAGGCTCTTGCTGACACCTAGTGACCGCTTGCCCTTTTCCCTGGTCTTTTCACCTGCTGGGTAGCATCAAGTAGTTCACCAGAACAGGGTGTTCTGAGTGAAACAGTTGGAATTAAGAGAATACAATGTTTGCTTACCATTTGTATTAGTTAGGGTTCTCTAGAGAAATGAAACCGATAAAAGATGTAGATACAGATAGATATCGATCTATCTGTCTACCTATCATAGGAATTGGTAAATGTGATTATGGAGGCTAGGAAGTGCCTCAGTCTGCCATCTGCAGCTGAAGAACCAGGAACGCCAGTGGGATGGTGTAATTCAGTCCAAGTTCAAAGGCCTGAGAGCCAAGGGAGACAATGGTAAATCTAGGTTGGGGTACAAATGTCCAAGAACCAGGAGCTCTGATGGCTGAAGGCAGGAGAAGACGGATGTCCCAGCTCCAGCAAACACAGCAAGTTGGCTCTTCCTCGGCCTTTTTGTTCTATTCAGGCCCTCAATGGGTTGGGCCTGAATAGAAGCAAATACATCTGCTTGGGAAGAGCAATCTTCTGTACTCAGCGTACCAACTCAAAAGTTAATTAATCTCTTCCAGAAAAACCTTCGCAAACCAACCAGAAACGATGTCTTACCAGCTCCCTGGGCATCCCTTAGCCCAGTCAGGCTGACGCATAAACTTTACGATCACATCATCCAAATCAAATACACAAACTGTTCTGTTCATCCTCTTCTACCCTCTTGGAGCCTGTCTGGTGATTAGAGAACCCCACCAAAGCTGTTCTGGAACTGCTGTGGGGTTCGACTGCCCACTGCCAAGAAGTGTGACTCCCAAGGCAAGAGTCCGGTGAAAAAGGAAAGGAGTTGTTTATTTAAAGGTTATGCAGATTTAGAATCGTAGCAGGTTTCTGCTGTTAAGTCCCACTCCCTTTAAAAACACCCCAAAATACACAGTCCTGCCTCCCTTGGCCAAACCAGGCCAGTTTCAGAATACGCCACTCAGAGGTACCATCCTTCAGAGACGCAGAAGTCTGCCGCTCAGCATTCCCCGTCACAGTTCAGCTCCAAGCACCTCTCAGGAATCCGAGTGGCCAGGCAGGTCCCCTGTAGCACAGCCAGCTCTGCTGCCATCTTCTCCAGGCGCGGACTTCCCAACCTCGTGGCAGACTCACTGACTTTCAGACCTCCTGGCGGGCCTCCTCGCTCACTGCACACCTCATGGCTCTCTCCGCTCCTAACCTTCAGCCCGCCTTCATTTAGATACTCAGCCTGGAACTTCCTACGTGATCTCATATCTAGCCCTTCGTATGGTGCGTTAGCATATGCCATTTTTGTCAGTTCCCCAGTGTCTTTTACCCTCTTTTGGCTGCCGTCTTTGGTGGGGACGAGAGTTCCCAGTGACACAGGGGTGTCAGGGTGGGCATTATGAGTCACTGCACCTCTCAGTCAGTACACAATTCACCCTGGGCCACGACCCTCTTCCCTTCAGGAAGGCAGGGCTATTAACCTGCCCTTTGTTACGCATTATATCTTTACCTATGTACCATCTGCTCGAAGACAGGATTGTGGGAGTTGTTCCCCTGTTTTCAGGGGACCCATGCTCTGCACTCTGCTACATGGCTTCTATCTATTTTAAACATGTGCAAGGCCCTGTAGGGGGAAAAGGAAGGGAAGAGAACACAGTGACGGACATGACTTTGCAAACCCCATTTTAGAGAAGCTGAAAATGTCCCAGACAGGCCTCACAATGGCTCTCAGAACAGAACTCCCCAAAATTCAGGACATGATTTCTTTGAAGGCTCTTGTTTTGAGGGTTCCCTTCTTCTACGCTTGACCTCTCAGCCTCTCTAAGCACAGAGGCTCTCTGGAGAGAGGACTGAGAGTCGAGGTGAAGAGGAAGACCATTTGGGCAGCTACGACATCTCAGAGAGAAAGAACAATGGGAAAGGGGATTTTAAATATTGCTGAGTGATAGGATTTGAGTCTCTCTTAGTTTCTTTAAAAACCACAATGGAAAAATGGAATTTCTTTTTATTACTTTTGATTCCCAGACTATGGTTTTTTTTTTTAATTCATCTAAGGATCTTTTTGGCCATGAAGGATTTCAGGGTTGCCTTTCTTTTGGTAAAGGAGGTTGGGAGTGGGGATGGAAGGTTGTTTTGTATTTTGGAACTCTTTAAGAGATAAGATCAACCTGCAAAGTCTTAGTGAAAACTCCATAGGAGACACTGAGTTCGGTAGAAAGGATTCCGTCCCTTGTCAGCCAGTCCCCAGATGAGTCTAGGCCAGCACCAGGATCCCCCTTCCATCTGGTCCATCTGCTGGTGCCAGTGCCCACCAACGTTGCGAGGTCGGCTCTGCTAACTACAGAATCCCATCTTTTCACTGTGATTTTATCAATCACAATACCTTATCATTGCTAAACTCGCTTGGCAAATGCCTTTGCTTTTCTTATATAAAATCTGACAATTCCAATTTTAAAAATCTTTCTTATTTGCACGAACAGACTCCAGTTGCCATCCACCAACATGGACTGCACTAAAAGGTGACCGCCGTGTCCCTGAGACGTGGCCTTGCTTTCACCCAAGACTCCCAGGCTTGGGCAGGTATTAGACTCACTGAGGAAGGAAGTGCTCACAGAGAAGTAAAGATTCCAGGTCTCATCCCAGGGATGATCTCGGAACTCTGGGGTGGGCCCAGGAGTCTGCATTCTAACACCGACTTCAGTGCTTCTGGTGCAGGTGGCTCCTGGCTGCACTTTGAGAGAGGTTGATAAAGGTGCTTTGAGAGAGGTTGGTAGAGGCATCCGTGAGTCCCAGCCTCCCGTGGACCTGCCCCTGCTGGTTCCTGGGATAAGTGGACATTCACAGGGGAACAAGCAAGGGCCAGGGGAATCTCACCGCCACGTTTTGACATATAAAAGAGCACCAGGAAAGCATCCTATGTGGGTCCATCCCATGAGAAGCCCAAAAGGCTTCTAGCGAGACAAGGCTGTATACTTCATGGCAAAAGATCCACATCGAAAGGTTAAGCCAGGCTTCCTTCCTGCCTTTTTTTGTCTTCACGGCATGGGGAAAGAACTGCTTGGTGAGGAGGAGACACAGAGTTGTTGCCTTCATAAGTTACAGGCTGATTTTGTGGCAGGGCGTTACAGTTTTCCTGTGTGGATCCAGGGAAGAACCAGGATCAGCAGTGGAAGCTGTAGGGAAGTAGGGTTTAATTCAATAAAAGGAAGTTTATAATTAGGGATCTTGAGAATGAAGTGGACTCCACTGTGTGGTAGTGAGCACTGTACCAACTGAGAGTCCAGATAAAGAGGCTCTATGAATTAATCAACTAATTTATGTGTCCTACCTTTATGGCTAATATGAGGTAATAGAAAGAACCTTGGACTTGGACTCAAGCCTAGATTCAAATCCTGAATCCCTCACTTACTTGTGACCTTGGGAATGTAATTTCACCTTCACGGGGTTAATGTGATAGATAACACATGTCACATGCCTAGCACAGAGGAGATGCTTGGTTGTATTTGCTCCCTGCCCCTTTCTTCTGTGTCTGCACTGTTTTAGGTAATCATAAAAACAAGGATGAGTAGGACCCTGGGTCTCCTCTCCAGGAGCACCCCAGCTAAACAAGGGAGGCAACCAGAAACACAAATTTGGCACAAAGTTGCACCTGCTGTAACTTAGGGTGACATGGCGGAGGCCCAGAGGGTGCAGGGACTTTTCCCTCTCTCCAGGGGTTGGTGCCTCCTATCCACGCAGGCTCTTGATGCAGTCATTTGAATTGTACTGGACACCGAGAGGGCCTTTCCATCCTGGAATTGCTACCTGCCACTGGGAAATGCTAAGGGACAAAGAAAAACTGTGCTATAAACCAAAGGTAAAATTTCCCTTTGTCCTTTGGCGCTTTGAATCCATTGAACCAGCAAACGTTTTTCTGAGGCCACATCCATCCTGGGCAGCTGGGGATACAGAGCTGACGGGCAGAGCCCACATCCACACGGAGTTCACAGTCTGTTTGTGGAGGAAGACAGGGGTGGATGAATACACCCCCCAGGACCCCAATATCCATCCAACCAACAACACCTTCCCACTTTCCACACTGGAGTTGTGTTTACCCGCGGCCAGGAACACGTGCCTTGGCCAGCACGACTCTTCCTCTTCCGATGACTCTCCACTCCCAACGGACTTCGTTTTTTCAAGTTTTAGTCCAAAAACTTTATTCTTGGAACTTTACAATAAAGACATTAAAACTCCTTTGATCACGCATTTTTATTAGCAAATAATCTTTGAACTTACATACATGAATGATATATAGTTACAACCATTGCTTCAACTAGTTTCTCAAGACACACTCTACACTGGGCAAGGCCATCATTAGTAACCATGTTTACAAGTCCTTATATCAAATGACCTTTGTGATTTCGATTTTAGGGAGTCCAGTTCATTACCACATAGGATGAGGTAGTTATTTTTCCCTTGCGTTGTTGCCAAAGGGGTCCCATGAGGAGTAACCGGATGCCTGCAGCTGTGTATTTGTAGATTGATGAGTTTGCATTATTGCAAGTGTTACCTTCGACCAGAGTTCATGTGAAACTCCATTTTGTGAGGCCAAGTGCACGTAAACAAGTTAGCTGCCTTTCTGGGCACACGATAACCGAAAATGCCTCCGCAGCTCGAAAGCAGAGGAGGAAGGGGTCGCTGCCAGCCCCACTGCTTTGCGGCACTTCCCCACCTCCCTCGTATGAGCCTGACCGAGCCCGTGAAATAGGGGTGAAGTTCACCTGCGTTCAGCTTTCTGCTTTCTGCCAGATCACGGGGCGCTCCCTCGGGGGTCTACCGCACACCGGGAGCCCACTCGGCCTTGGCAGCCGAGGCCCCCGTCCTTCCTGTTCAGACGCATGGCCCCACGCCGGCGACCGAGTGGGGCAGCAGCTCCTTTCCTCCATGAAAGACTGTGGAGCTCGGGCGTGTGTCCAGTGCTCCTGATGCAGAAGCATCCCAGCGAACAACGGAGAATGTGCTGCCGTCTGCTCTTCTTGAGCCCTTTTGGAGTGCAGTTTGGTTTTCAGAAAAACCACATGATGTAAAAATTAAAAACAAATGTCGTGGTTTCCAAGAGGTATTTGTAGGGAACTGAACTCGCACAGCACTTGGGTGTGCATGCGGTTGGGTAGAAAGGAGTGAGCTTGCTCGTCATTGTGCTAGGGCCCAGTTCCATGAGAAAAACAAAAGACGAGTTTCGTATATTGATGATAAACATGATATCAAAACATCCTTGTGTATGAAAGAAACCCTTGCCATTTAATTCTAGACAAGAACTAAACATCATCATTTTAGTGAAAGGGAGAAGTAGTTCTGTATTTTATTTTATCCTCTCTATCCCATCTAGAACAGGCTTTCTTTTTAAAACGGGTTCATTTTTATTGTATTTTTCCCTTATTATTCACCCCCCTTATCTCTCCACCTCCACCGCCCCATCCCCCACAATGACCACACTGTTGTCCATGTGCACAAGCGCTTTTTCTTTTTTTGCTCCATCCCCCCGCCTCTCACCCCCTCCCCGGAGCTGCCAGCCTGCTCTCTGGCCATGAGTCTGTCTCTGTTTTCCTTGTTAGTTCAGTTTGCTCCTTAGGTTCCACGTATAAATGAAATTGTATGGTACTTGTCTTTCTCCAGCTGGTGGAACAGGCATTCTTACTACTTTTTGTGCCATAAACCCTTAGCTGCCTGGTAAAAACTATAAACCTGTTCTTGAAATAGCCTGTAAGGTATAAAATAAAATACAGGAAATTTGAAAGGAAGCCAGTTCTATTAAAATATTCAAAAATCAAAATATAAAAAAGCAAATTATGAAATATTAATATATGTGCTTATTTACTAACATAAATAACAAGATCTGGTGGCAGATCTATTGTGATTTCAAAGTAATGATGAGTATAAAAATACTTGGAGATATCTGTAATAGCTAGAATATGATTAGAAAATATCTGTAATTTCTACGGTTCACATCACTAATAACACTAGTTAATTGTCTATATTTGCACTTCAAGAAAGTGCTAAATTTCAAAATAGCAATTAATGGAAACAGAGACACAAGTTTTTTTGCATTCAATTTGATACAGCCTTGTATCCTACCCAGGTCAGGAACTCCTCGCTGAAGTTCCTAGGAGCCCCCCTCCTGCCCCTGACAGGCATCCGGTCCTCTGAACATTGGACAAAGGGAGCCGCTGGTGAGTTTCACAGTCACGCACTTTCCAGGAGGTGTCAGACTTGCATTTCAGAATGCTGCGATCCAGTACTCTCGCTGCTCTCTTTTTCCCGGACAAACTCCTGACTCGATGTTTGAGGCAGATAACCCACCACGCTGAGTCACTGAAAATTAAACCGACAAATGCCGACTTGGAAGAGAAACAAAGAGCTTCAAGGAAATAAATTCCATAAGGACTAAGAATGGGCTGTCCGAATTGAAATTTTTTTATGGCAAAAAAAAACCCATCTAAAGAAACAGAATTATTTTCCCGTGTTTTCAATGTGAAGACAGGCTTTGCGTTGTCAGCAAGGATCAGATACTCACAGTCAGCTTTTGGTGAAGACAAGGAATTTCTGTCCTTGCAGAGAGGTCCTCGGAGGAGGATCGCAGGACAGAGGAGACACTGAACACCCAGCCTGTAAACCGAGGCCTTGGGGCACAAAGCAGGGGTAGATTCTCTCTTTTATCTGAGTGGCACCCTTAGAACTTTTCAAGCAACTTTTCAAGCAAACGATTTATTGGAAATCCAGTGCATCTCGCGAGGGTGGTTTCCTGGAGAAGTCGTTGTTCACATAGGGACTGCGTGGGCTTCCCGCACACCTACCACCTGTGTTTGATTATTCAGTGGGCTACCTCATAGGAATGATCCATTACAGATGAGTACATTCCGACTATTCATTGAATTTGGGGGAACTACTTCTCTTCCCCCCTGATTTTCCTATTATAATATCTGGTTGACATTCATTAGAAAATGACCCTTGTAATAGTTTGCATTATTTGCCCTCCCTAGAAAGGGCTAATGTCAAGGTCGGCCAAATGACTTGCTTTGGTTAATGAAAAATAAGCAGAAATGACTTGTGTCCAAGCAGAAGTTTTAGCCACTGAGTGGTTTTGCCATCTCTTGTTCTCTTTCTTCTGCCTCAGGAATGTTCCAGATCAGGACAGCATCTTGAGCTTGTCCTGCAGAGGAAAAAACACACGGAAAAGAGTGTCAGCCGACTGGCTGAAGTTTTGTAACGTAAGCAAGGAAAAAGCCTTCACTGCTTTAAACTATCGGTATTTGGAAATTGGTTGTTATACGGAAAAACACACTGATATGTGGTAACATAAACGTTTAACTCTTTAATATTCGATTTTCTTCCCCCCTCTCCTGGTTCAAGTAGTTATTTGACCTATAAACAAACTAAAAATACAAGTTTACCATGGATGTCTCTGTTTAACTAAAATAATTTTTTTAAAGGCAAAACGCTATCTCTACAATTCCTCTCCTCCTCCTCCTTTTTCTCTTCTCCTCCCACGTCCCACCTGTCAGCGCCTGATTGGCTGTGGAAGCTTTCTGGATTCATAGCAAGGACACTGTAACTATTGTATTTGGGGACAAGTTTCTGGTTCCCAGGAAAAGCTTTGGGTCTCTTGGACTAGTCAACCACAGCCTTGTTCTTTCTTCTGGTGGAATAAGTATAGAATACAGAGATCAACTTTTGTTTTTCATAAAGAGACAAAGTTGCATTGACCATGTGTTGAGGACTTCGAGGAAGTCCCTATTTCAAATATCTCATATCATTGACCCAGTGGTAACGTAAGTACCAAGTTTTTGCTTCTAAAAATAGTTATCTTGAGAAAATGTATGATTCTACTTACAGAAAGTTCAAAAGAGGCACAAGAAAATTATCCCGTAAGTCACGAGAAATGGAGTGCTGGTGGGGACAGGGCTTAGTGAGGCCCCGAGTGGTAGGCAGTGTTCTCGCTCCTGTCCTGAGTGGACAGGTGTGTGTTCGCTTTGTCATCACTCGTTTATGTTTTCTGTATTTTCCAGGTGGGCAGGGCAGGGGAGAGCAACAGGGGGAAAAATTGGAACAACTGTAATTGAACCACAATAAAAAAAAGTCTACAAATGCAATCACCATAGCCATAGCCTGTTCAAAACATGAAATTCAGAGTGGCAGGCAGCTGGACCTGTGTTCAGGTACTTACCCTTAAAGGGAAGGGGCTCAGCCCTCCTCGCCTCTGTCCTCTTCCTTCCATCTTGCTGATTGGAATGTGGATGTAACAGTGGACCAGCTTGAACTAGACAAGGGAAACACCCTATGAGTGGGGAAAAAAGGATGAAAAGAATGTAGGTTCTTGTTAACTTGGCAGAGCAGACCTGCCTTACCAGCTCTGATGTTGATAGAAGAGAAAAATTAATTTCTGTCTTGCATTAGCCTTTGTTACATTTTCAGTCTCCGAAACATGAGGCCAAGGCTATATCTCAGCTGGTGCGGAGTCCATCTACCCCAGTGGTTCTCATCAGAAAAGGTGTAATTTTGTCCCCCAGAGAACATCTGGCAATAATATCTGGACACATTTTTTGTTATCACATTTGGGGGCACAGAGGCTGCTGCTGACAGCTGGTGTGCTGAGGCCAGAGATGCTGCTACCCCCCCTACAATGCACAGGATGGCCCCCGCACCCCACAGGAAAGAATTACATAGTCCCAAATGATGAAGCCCCAAAGCACTTGAATTAGCAGTGAAGAGAAGTGAAGACACAGAGAGACGGGTGACAAGCTTTGGTGCCACACAGGTTATCGGGCTGGGGCAAGTGCCCAGGTTCCCTGATGCTCAGCTCACCACTTTATTATTTTTAATTCTATCATTTCACCAACCCCCCAACCAGATCAATTTTATTCTCTATCTTCTATTTATTTAATGAGAGGATGAAAAGGTAGACATAACACTTTAAAGACTAAGAAGAAAGTCATACCCCCTTTCTACCTATAGTCCACAATATTTCATCACCAAACTTTTATTGAGCATCTGTTTGGCACAAATCCCCAGGCTTGAGGCCAGTGTTGAATCCAGTTGGGGAATTAAGGCCTATGTCATGAGAAGGAGATGAAGCGGTGCCCTAAGAGGGGCCCCACATGGTGGGGCCCCACCACGTTGGGGTGGGGAGGGAGGGGAGAGAGACCACAGTAGGCTCTGGTTGGCAGAGACTTAGCAACACAGTCAGGTCTTCCAGCCCCAAGGACTTCCTCCTGGCTGTGATGGGGATTCGACGTCAGTCTTACAGTAGCAGCAATCTGCTTGTACCTTGCGAAGCTGCTCTGCCCCTCTTGTATACGGTTCTGGAGGGAGGCCAGTCACAGTCCTTCATTGGCTGTATCCCAACCTTCCCTCTGTATTCTCTCTCCACTCTGCTGTGTCCCAGAAGCCCAAATGACTGCCCCTCTCTCTATGACAAAAAAGTGTCCCTGCCCTGCCTATCCACAATCCACCTTTGGCACAAGAGTTGAACTGATAAACTCTTTCTTACTGAAGTGATAAGAGCTTCCCTGGTGAGCAGGAAAAAAACCCAAGTCCACATCCAAATCCTGATTCTTTCACTGAGTCATTTAACCTCTCTGAGCTGGTTTCTTCCTCCGGAAATTTGAGATAAACTTAACCCAGGAAACAGCTCTAGAATGGGAGGAACTTCAGGTTCCTGGCTGCTAGTGGTGATGGGCAAAGATGTTTTTCCTTTGGTGGCGAGGGGAAGTCTGAGAAGGTCTTGGAAAGGCTGATACGCAGGCCCACTCGCAGTCCCAGACCGCACGCACTTCCGTGGTACAGCTGAGGAGCCTGCCGTGGCCTCGAGGGCAGCGGGGAAGCTGGCGGTGACGGGGAATCTGGAAAGCCAGCCCAGGGCCATTCTGTGCAGAGCCAGCTGGATTCTGTACCTGCTGCTCCCTGTGCCTGGTGGGAAGGATTCTCCTGACTGTGCTTCTGGAGGGGCCCTTGCTGCACCCCTGTCCCCACCGGGACAGCTTCCTGCAGGGCAGCTGCAACTGCAGGGCTGTGGCACAAGAGCAACGTGCTTGTAGGGGCTGGGAAAGCACAGGGAGGGTCTCTCGAGATCACCATCCATGTCGGTACAATCAGAGGGGGTCCAATCCGCAGCCCAGGATGCTGTGAGTGCAGCCCAACACAAAACCGTAAATTTACTTAAAACAGCATGAGATTTTTTGTGATTACGTGTCACAGCGTATTACAATGCATGGCCCAAGACAACTCTTCTACCAGTATGGCCAGTATTGGACACTCCTGGATAAAAGTACTGAGCGAAAAGGTCCAGATGTTTCCGTAAAGACTGCTGAGAGAGAAGAGCAGAAACTCTTCAGACCCATCAAGAAATCCCCCAAGGATCAAGACAGCGATGCCAGCAGGCCACGCAGGCGTCTCTCCGCCTCTTTCCCCCTTGGTCAGATTTCTCTGTGGTTCTGGTTCAGGCTGGCCTGTGGGTTCACCCCAGACAGACCAGTCCCGTGCCGTTCCGGTGGGTCCTTTCTCCCTCCTCAGCCACGAGTGGCTGACGCCCCGCCCTGTCCACGTGCTCCTACAGGAAGGACAGGCACCAAGGGAGGCGTGTTGACCCTTTTCATCCACACTTCTTATCGTTAACTTCACTCACCTCCTTACAGGCCTTGTGAAAAAAAATTTTATTTTAGAACGGTTTTATTTTTTTTAATTTTCATTGAATTTAGTGCGGTGATATCGGTTAAATTTATATAGGCTTCAAGTGTCCAGTCATCCACACTCACTTTGACATTTAAGTTCTGCGATTTTTTCTGTAGCACTGTTCCACAAATAGAATCTTAACCGTGCCCTCTTGGTGTTTCTGGTTCCCACACACGGCTCCCCAGTGGGTCGTGCTGTTTCTCAATCTGCAGGTCATGGCTGCAGTGGCTAACCATTCTATTCCTGTCCCGTGTGTGGCTGACCATATGTTGTCAGCCCTAAAGCCAGACTTTGTAATTAGCTTTATGAGTTCGGGAACATTGCTTCTTTTTTCTGTGCATTCATTTCATCATCTCTAAATTTTTTTTAAACAGGGGAGGGGGCATTGGCACAAGCACTGTCTTTGGTTCTATTTTCCTTTAAGGGGTTGTAGGATTTCTATCATTCTTCATAAACTTGAATGACCTGGATTAATATTTGCTTAGTGTATACAAGTCAACCATGTTTTAATGCATTTTTCTAAATAATTGTTTCATTATCAGGTATCACCAACAATGTCTTTGCAATGGGACCAGTAGTAGGTCAGACCGTGGGAGCAAGGCCCTGTGTAGCAGGACACTGGTTACACCATAAACCGGGATCCCAGGAGAGGGCCCTCTGGCGCTTCCAGAGAAGGGCAAGGGCACAGGCAGCTGTAAGGAAAACAGGGCACACACACTGTCGCAGAGGGTCCGTGAATAGGCAGCACACACACACACACACACACACACACACACACACACACACACGGCTCTTCTGCAGCGTAACCCCTTCCACAGCCAAAACACAAGCAGTGGAAGTTTCCAGCACAACTGACGAGTCGTCTCCAGTCAGTAATTCTCTGCTTCCTGAACTTCTGCAAGACTTTATGGTATTTGCAGTCTACCTATAAATTTTGGCTTTGAAATTGTGACGTTTTTGTGTCCTTTTTTCAGCTGAGGGCTCTGTTTGCTTCATGTTGGAAAACTTCCTAATATTTAAGTCTAATTGTCCATTTGTTATTGAGACTAAAATGAGATCATTGGATGGATTTTTTAAAAAACGCGTTTTTAGAATGCTAAGGAATAGTACTGAATAGCAAATAGCAAGTGCCCGTGGCTCTCTGCAGTGGTGTCCGTTCAGAAAGGAGAACATTTGGTTTTGACCCAGTGAGTAGACTTGGACGAAACATTGGCGATTATTATTCAATCTGCTTCCTCGGTGGGAAATGAAGGCTCCCTGAAGTCCCGTTAACGGCTTTTTCACTTCCCTCCTTCCCAGCAAACAGCATCTTGGGAGTGGATGTGGGCTGAGCTGTGGCTCAAGGAGCTTCTGACTTCAGCTGCTACTGTCAAAGCTTCCCGACCAGAAATGGGTGAGAGTCACGGTCGCCCCAATTAAAACTCTTAAAAATGATAAGAATGGAATGTTTGCTGTCTGCCCGTACCTTGACTTCAGAGAGGTCAGGTAGCTTGTCTGAGGACGTGTAGCCAATCAGCGCAGGATCTGGCTGGAATTTGGGTCCTACCTTGGCCAGAGGCTGAGTTTTTAACATCCTGCGACACTGTCCATACGGAAGGCTTCTTTCTTCTTTGATAGCTATCCAGTCAGAGATTTTCAACACTCCCCCACTTCCCCTACTCCCCACACCACCCAGTGGGCCAAGGGTGAGTGTTAAGCCAAACAATTTAATTTGGTTCCAAAATATTTATTGAGACCCAACTATTTGCTAGGCACCATGTTCAGCTGTGCCACGGACACAAAGTTTATAGTGGGAGAAACAGTATTTATAATTACGGTTGGAGTTAAAGCTGTAAGCAGAATGTGACTGTATCACAGGAACTGCAATAGGGGTAAGGAAAGGGAGAAATGCATTCAAATGGAGATCTGGGCTCTTTCCAGGGGATACCTGAGTGTATTTTAAAGGATGGGTGGGACTTGAAAAAACAGAGTTTCAGGGAGAGGTCCTTCTGAGTAGAAGAAACAACAGGAACAAATACGGCTGGATCGCAGCTCAACTGCTGGGCCTGCAGTTGGAACACCCTTCTCCTTGTCAGCCTCCCACCTAGGGCAATGCAATGATTACACAGTAAAATCCAGGCTGCTGGAGTTAGGAAGACTGTGAACCTCCCAAATGAAGGTGCCCTCTGAATCGTGGGACTCAGGGCAGACGTTCCCTCTTCCCATCAAGAGCCACACTGAGGACAAACACCAACCCTGTGTTTGCCTCGTGCCGGTGTGACAAAACCATAGAGCCTACAGAGGTGATGAATCACCTTGGACTTCAGCATCGCCCACCCAGCCGAGTGCAGGGCCAACCGGCTGATTGTCAGCAGGACACATCTGGACGGGGGAGCAGGTACGCCTGGTGCGGTGCACTGTACTTCCGGCAGCTCTTCTCATTGGTTGGACCCAGGAGATACTGATTTTTGAATACCTTTGAAAGAAGGGGGTCCCTTTTAAGGGAGTCATAATGTCCCAAAGCAAAAGAACCCCGCGCAGTTAAATTTGTAGTTCCTTACTTGTAGTGCATCGCATGTATTTTTATGCTCGAGCTGAGTGCTTCATGAATGGCATGGAGTGTTCATTCCATGAGTGCATATTTTGCTTTCTCGGATAACTTTTTTTGTTGTCTTTGTCGAATCCCAAGTTAAAGAGTCCCTCAGGAGGGAGAATAGGAATGGCATTTTCTTGTGTGTGCCTTTTAGAAATCTGGACTAATTTGCAAGAACGTAACAAAAGCAGTGAGCTGTGGGGTATGGGGCAGGGGTGCCTCAAAATGTGGAACCCAGGGTGATGGCAGGGAACGGAGTGGCTGCACCACTTTTCACAGGGTCTCTTTTATATCTGTTTATATATCTTCTTACCTATGCAAATATAGTACCTCTGAAAAAATAAGCAGATGAACCAAGAAAAGAACTCCCAATAACTCTGAATGTTTAGACCATCTCCGGAAGGAGAACATTAAAGAAAGTGATCTCGGAGTCACCTCTAGTGAGGACAGAGTGGCCAGGGGCAGGAAAAGGGAGGAGGCTCACTTTTCACCCAATCACCTGTCGAGTGTTTTGAATTCTGTGCCACGTACATGCATTGTCTGTTCAGGAATAATAGATGGAAAAACAACAGTGACCCTAAACTAGAATGACCCTTCCGACTGATCAAATGAAGAGTTTGAAGAAAAAAGGACCAAGTAAGGAGCACCCTGGACTTTTTTAAAATTAAATTTATTGGGGTGACACTGGTTAATAGGCTCATGGAGGTTTCAAGCGTACATCTCTCTGAGACAAGATCTGTCCTGGGCTTTTGTAAGCCTGCTTCTCCTTACTGAAAAGGCCCCCTGGCTTGAAGAAATAGTGCCTCCTCTGAATGGCTGATGCCCAGATCTCCGTAATTGGAGCTTGACTTATTTTAGAAATGCTTTCCTTTCTGGTTTTCTAGGAAGGGTCACATATTAAGCTTTGCTGACATTTCCACCCTAGCAAACGTAAATGTCACAGTGGGAAAATGCCAAAGCAAACAGAAATAACAACAAGAAATCCACCCACATCCCGAATTCGTTTGTTTGTTGTTTGTTTTAGAAGAAGAAAAGATCTTAGAAAAGAGTTGCACTGTATTCTCTTGCCTCTCATTTTCCAGGTTTCCCCGGCTCCCTTGTGGGCATCTCTAAGCATTCGTGTGAAACAGTCTGCCATGGCAGAAGCTTTGCGGGGCAGGGTTTGAAGCGGGATGAAAGGGACAAAGTACAAAAAGGGGAAGGATTACCTTGGGCCAGATCAGTTGTGCTGCTCTGAGCGCAGCGTAATTAGAGGGCAGGGTGCACCCAGTTCTTTGGTCAATAATGCAGAAGAAGCCTGTGCCTGTTGGGGAGTGAGTGGGTAGTTGGTGGGGGGTTATTGGGGTGAATGGAGGGCTGTGTTTATTGACAGATGGGGAACAGGGTGGAGGAATACCTCCCATGAAAAGCCCCTGGCCCAGGAGGCAGGAGGTGGCGGTCAGAAAACAAGTATGATCAAAGTTGCCCTAGAACGTTCTTATGCCTGAGATGAAGTTGACATTAACTTGAATATCTGAGAACATTCCATTTGTTTTTCTCAAATACTACGCAGTTTTATCATTTAGTCCAGGAACTAAATGTAGCTAGAAATAGTGAATTCTTCTAAAGGCTCAGACTTCCTAGCTGGCAGAGGGGTGCATACCTTCAGCAAAATGTGCTGCGTTTCTCTTTCAATGACTTAATTTTATGCCTGGGAATGAGAGGAAATATCAAAACAAGCTGAGGTTGAGTGAGCTGAGATATTTCTTTTGCACTACAAAGCAATAATAGAGCTCTAAAACAGCTTCTATCTTATGTTTGGGGCTTACACATGGTTTTGTGATTTCTTTCTGTGTGGCTGAATCCATCAGCAAATATGAAAACGCAGCTTTCCCCTGGCACTCGTCCTGCTGAAGAAGCTCTAAAGGCAGGTGGCAGGCTTCTCCTTCTGAGTAAAGAGACAGAGCATTGAGGAGGAGAAACCTTTTGACCCTGCACTTGCTTCATGTCTTTGAGTCGCTCATGATCCTGGCATGAGGACTACCATCCAGAGGCCAGGGGCTGTGTAAGCAGGAGGATGAAAGGCCAAGATGTTCAGAGTAGTGAAACAAAAGGCTGGAAAGAGCCTGGGTCCCTTACAACATTGTTGCACTGCATCCTGGGGGGTTTACGCTCCCATTTGCAATTTTTACTGAGAAGGTAATGATGTTGGGTATGAGAGAGCATCAGGCCTCCATGTGGCCTTCAGCTTCTGAGAGCTCCGAGACCTTCCTTTATATCCCCCCTTGACCCCCTGCATGAGTCAATTCACATTTCTTAATTCAGTGACTAATTAAGTGTTTAATAGACGTATGGAGGATATCCAACTTCAGCTACACCTGATCAGGAGGGTTTGGAAGGTGGTGTAGAGGGAGGAGAGCACTGTGGGATAGAAGAAGGTGTAAGAACAGAGGTCCTGGAACAGGTCACTAGCGCAGCGTGTTTTGTGCGGAAGGACTAGATCATCTGAAAAGGGTTAGTGGGAGTTCGATGACCGGGAGGAACCAACGGCACTGCTGGATGCACTGCCAGGCATTTGGGGCCGGTGCAGCCGACCACCATCGCAGTCCTTGCACAGCAGAGAAACACTGGGACAGACACGAGTTAGAGAATGCATCCGTCAGCCGCCTGTAGGGCATATGCAAGGAAAGACATGTGGGGCAGTTTGGAAGCTCTTAAAGTTACAGAGGAAGGAATTGGGGTGATGGCGGGGAAGCAGGAGGGAAAGAAGCAAATCCTGTAAATAGTTCCACTGAAGAATGGGCAGAAAGCAAGAGAAGTGCTACCATTTGCTTGGTGCCTACCTACTCCACGCCAAGCACTTCCCATACCCTGCCCCATTTAGTCCTTCTGAGTCACTTTATTATGCTCACCACCCAGAGGGGAGACCAGCCTGAAAGCTTGTAAGGATGCTGGAGTGGCAATAGTTCTCATCGGGGTATGTGAGAAAGCTATCGCCATATCCAGGAAAGAGGCAGAAGTCTGAGGACTGTCCTGAAAGACCCATGGAAATTTAACAGACAGAAAAGTCAGGTGGGAACATTCTAAAAAGGTGGGTGGCATGCATGCAGAGAGAAACTTCTTTGGCAAAATCTGTGCATGCGGTGTCTTCTGGGGAGTTCATCAGTACAGGGAGGTTCCTCTCATGGGGAGATATTTGCAGGCCAGGGAAGGGGGGCTTTCTGGTACCCTTAAAAATACCATGTAGCTAACTGCCCACTCAGCATCTTTCAGAAAAACTCTAGCTGTAACCAGAATGGAAACATCTCCAGAGATTCCTGCTGGAATCAACGTGCTGTGAAGTGGTGACGTGAGAAGGTGGAGGAGTATTGAAGTTTTTCCCATGTCCTTCATCTCTCCACTCCTCCCAGGAGCCTCCAGGGCCAGCTGTCTCTCCCCCGTCCCCTCCCCTGCCTGTTTTCCCACCTCTGGGGCTACATATATTCGGAGCACAAAGAGCTAGACAGCACCCTCTACATCCCTCATCTATTCACTCTTGAGTCTGACTCTGCAGCCTCCTCCTCTGCCCTCTTCCTTAAGATCACAGACTGCCCTTCTCATAGCTCCTTGTTGAGTTCTGACATCAGGTCCGGGGCCCCCAGGGCTGGACGTCGGAGACTTGCCCCCCAAACCTCTCAGTGTTCAGGACGTTGTTCGCTCACTTGCTTGTTTCCTCCAATGCCCTTGGAGACAGGAGACTTCAGATAGCCCTCACCTCAGGAGGGTCATCTCAGGCTCCGAGAACGATGCTCCAGTGTTAGGAGGGGCAGGCGGGCTGCAGGTGCGCCCCCGTCATGTCCCCTTGCTCACCTGCTCAGAGCCCCCTCTCTGTGCCCTTGGGGAGGACGAGGGGTCTGCCACATCTTCCCTTCTAAATTGTGTTCAGAAAGTTAGCACAGGTGTCCATGTTTCTCCTCTGAGCCTGCTGAAACTTCGAAAGTATTCTTGAAAGCATCACAAATATTCACATTATGATCACATTACTTTTCTTTCAAATGATTCCTAAGTGGCACGGGACTCCGAGTCAGGACAGCCAGGTGTCTGCAGACCTGACTTCTGGTTTGGATTCTGCCTCTTTCCATCATTCTGTGCCCCTGAACAAGACGCTAGACTCCACTGCCCTGAGCCTGTCTCGCCTGGTGCAGCGAAGTGTGCTCCCTCTTCTCGGTGCTGCTGAGAGAACCGGATGGGCTCACAGAGAGCACCGTGATGGGGGACGTATCAAACTTGATAGATGCGCATTGTCACTGGGCAGCAGGACACAAGAGTGATGGCACAGACCGGAGCCAGATGGCTGGTTCTCTCCTCTGGAAATTCCCCCAAAAAATCTCGGAAATCCCCTAAGCTCAGAAACCTGACGTTCCTTCATCCATGGGGCACCACACTTATTGGGGGGCACGACTGACAGGAGGGCGTTTATGGTTTCTGTCTAGCCCACCTGCGGCACGAATGTCAGCGTGCCTGTCTGCGGGGTGCTGCCCGGTCCCTCTGGGAAAAATCACATGATATGCAGTATGCGCACTGTGCTGTTTTTCTAAAATACAAGAAATTCTGAGCTGGAGACACATTTGGGCTCAAGGGTGTTAGATCCAGGGTTGTGGGCCTTTGGAACCAAACTCATAGGGTTGCTGTGAGGGTCAACTACATCGATTCGGGTAAAGCTCTAAGCCTGGTGCCTGGCCCATAGGAAGTACTCAGCGAATAGTAGCTGCCATGCTCTCCCCTCTGCTACTGCAACCCTAAGCTTCCTTAACACTTCCCGCGGTCACTCCAGAACCGCTTCCCTCTGTGTGGCCAGAAGCATTAATGTCTACAATTCTGTCCACTCAACCGCTCAGCAGTTGACCCCCCGAAGCTCCTGCGTCTCTGCTCTCCGCCCAAGCGCTCTCCTGGCTTAGAATAGGGACACGCTCCCTGTGGCCACCTTCCCTACCTCCCTCTGCTTCCTCGGCAGTTAGCTGGGTGGTTTGCTTGCAGGTGAAGAAGGGTGGGAGAAGGATTCCAGTAGCATCCCCCCAGCTGGTGTCAGACTCGCAGCTTACTCTGACATATGCCCACGGACTTTGTGGCTGGGACCCCAGATGAGCTGTGGGTGCAGCTCTACCCCCTTAGAGGAGCTGCATCCTCCTTTCTGGACCTCTCAGTTCCTCAGGGATGAAGCACATCCATCCACAGCCTAGGTGATGGCTGCGTGCTTTCTCGCTCCCATAAATCCTGCCTCCTGCTATGCAGCCAGGACCTGCTGTCCTCATGCATCTTGAACTTTGTGATGACGGGACATTTGATCCTCTTTTACCACCTTCTGGGCACAGACACTAACATGACTGTAGGAACAGGCTCTGTGTCATCCCCTGGACAAAGTTCGGAGATGAATCAGACCATCTCAAGTTCAAAGAGGTCCAGCCTGGGAGCTAGGGGGCTGCGGGCAAGGATGCCATCCATTGAGTAACGCCGGGGCCAGGTGACACAGTGACCAGCACCGGAAGCCCAGTTCACAGACAGGAGGACCCCTGTAGTGGGGAGAAGGGCTGATGGAGAAGCAGGAGAGGGACTTTGGGGAGAGGCTGGGGCTCGGGGCAGGGCTCTAGTGCAGGAGGGAGGCTGAGGGATGAGGGAGAGAAAGTGGAGAAAGGGGAAGCAAGACGGAAGGAAGCCTAGTGCTGTGGGCTGGGTCACCCAAAGGTGGGAGGAAGCACCGTGACCTTCAAAACCACGGCCCCCGGGGCTCTGGAGACTAAATGCCGTCACACTGTGCCCAGATGCTATCACATCCCAGCCTTGTCTGCCCTTTATCCTTATAAAGAGGCCCCCAACTTTGTTTCGGAAACAATGTAATTGATTAACAACACTAATAGCACCAGAGTCCCAGGATGCTTGGTCAGATATAAACGGAAACCCCTGGGGGTGGGGGTGGGAACACTTGTAAAAGGGTGGATCCTGCTGGTCTGTGCTTCTGCCCTTCATCCTTTCACTTTTGTTTCTTCCTGAAACTCAGGCCGGACGCTGAAGGAGAAACAGCTGTCTAGTGCGTGTGAAGGCCAAGGCCACAAGCGAAGCTGGGTGGGAGTGAAAGCTAAAAGAAGCCTATGACCCCGATGGCAGCAGAGGTCAAAGGATGAGCCCTGGGTGGTACCGCAGCTGCTTGTCACATGCGAAAAAGAAACTCGTTGGGTCAGTTGACTGCGGCTGGGGTTCTGTGTGTTGCAGACAAACCCAGTCGTAACACGCACACTTTCGTGTGTCACTGGACTGTCGTGAGGATTAGATGAGACTCCTTGGGAGACTTTGAGATGAGCCCAGCGGGCATCGCTGAGCACGCAGGTGCCTGCTTTGGGACCTGTTCCTAATCTTAAGCCCTACACGTAGTGGAGATGTAAGCTACTGATACACATCTCCTGCCCCCAGCTTGATTAACTCCAGACGTAGAGCGGCAAGGGTGATCCTGGGGGCACAAAGGGGATGTCGTAGACCCAGCTGCAGAGAAGCAGTTTAGAAAAACCAGGGGAAGCAAGGCAGAGGATGACAAACGTGGCGGCTTACTGAAAATCCATCTGCACGTGTAGCATTTCTCTGCTTACGTCCTCTGAGTGGTGGTTCAGTAGCACCTTCTTCACCTCCAGAGTACACCACTCATTCATCCATTCGTTCGTTCGTTTGCTCGTTCGTTCGTTCCCCAAGTACTTCCCGGTTGCCTACATTTCGTTGGGCACTGTATTAGGTGCTGGAGACACAAAGGTGGATAAAATACAATCCTTGGCCTCACACATCTTCTCTGGGTCCCAAATTGTTTAGGAAATAAGGCCAAAGGGTAGAGGGTACATTTAGGTTAAATATGAAGGAAGAAAAAGCCATGGATGCTGAAATTGCCATCATTTTGGATCCTCTTACTGATGCTGCGAGAATAACACACGCCACGTTTGGGGAAGTGGGGGATATTTCCAATCTAGACTGAAGTGGAAAGTTACTGGTATGCTCAGAAGTAAGCTCACATAATTATGGGCTGAGGTTAGACGAACTATAGAGTTCTTAATTTCCAGTATTTCCTTGGGCTGTGAGTAAACTACCACTTGACTCAAGTGGGAAGTGCTATCTTCTTAAATGGAAAATACCCAGATGGTGGAAATTTTGTCTGATTTACCAATGGAAAGCTGTTGAGTCTTCAGTGATGCCCACTGCACCACACTGTGTCCGGCCGACCGAAACCAGTGCGCTGCCCCCTAGTTTTCACATAGTTGCTCCTGACAGGAGCAGTGACAGGGTCTGTGGTGTAGACCATGCTTCAGAGCACGGACTCTGGGGCAGGAAGACCGGACTTCGAATCCCAACTCTGTTCCTAACCAGCTAGCGAGAAGCCAGGTGATTCCCTGCCATTACTGAGTCTCAGGTTCTTCGACAATGAAAAGGATATAGTAAGTCCTTCCACGTAGGATTGTTATGAAGATTTAAAGTAATAGATTGTGCAAAGGCTTGACACAGAGTTAGAGCTCCAAGTACTGTCGCTGTGGGGGAAGTGAGGTGAGAAAGAGAAGATAAGAAAAGGAATCTTTTTTCAAGGGGATCTCCTGGGCTGGAGCTAGTGGACCCCCAAACAGACCTCCTTATGTTCTCTCTGTCCAAACAGGTCCCATCCACAGACCCCAAGCCAGTCACCCCTGTTCTCCCGAATTCTGTCCCAGTCACCTTCAAGTTGCTGGAGAATTCGGGGCTCTCCAATTATTTAAGTAGAAAGCTGCATGTCAGTGGTGTTGAACATTCATTGCTGAGGGTAGCCATGTGGGCCATTCCGGAGGGTCTGTGAAATAAGTGAGTCCAACAGCCCATTGAATGGATCCAAGTTGTGAGGCTGATAGAGGGTTTCCATGAAAGACCAGCCCATCTAAAGACATTCGTTTCTCCATCTCTCCAGGGGAGGTGATTGCCCTGACCTCATTGGACAGTGGGGAGATGCAACCAAATGACAGGCATCTAGTGTGATGTCTGGGAGGGGGGAGGAGGTCGGTAAATATCCCTCCTTCCTTCTCCTGGCCCCTGTCCTGTTCTCATGCTGCCCTAAATGGAAGGAGCATTACTGCCAAAGCGCTGACAACACAAGGAGGAGGACTGCAGAAACCTACTCACAGCAACGGACACTTCCGTTGCAATCAGCTTATCGTTTCCTAGTCCAGTTCTTCTCCACCTCAGAGCACTTTAGAATTACTGGGCAGAATTTTTAAAATTATTAATGTCTAGCATGCACTCCCTCCCTCAAGAGAACCTGGCTTAACTAATTAGTTCCTTGAAAGAATGACCAACCACCTCTCTGGGTTTTGGTTTGCCCTTCTGCAAATTAAGAGCAGAGAGGTGGAGTAACTCACCACATGTTGCACAGCTTGAGAAGGCCACAGGTCCCCTGAAACTCAGCTGAAGGCATTTACCCAATGGATACTGTCTTTAGCTAAAACATGACATTTTGCCCATCATATGGATTTTTATATTAATTTTGAGTTCTAAAATATTGCATTGAAGTATTATTCATCTTCATTACTGGGGTTTTTATGGTACTTCCTCAAATTTTGCACTTGACGCCATAGCCAAGAGATAAGTTTTCTCAATGTTGCTTGTCTAGAAATTGCATCTAGAAAGGGAAATGAACTTGGCATTGTGTCCTTTCCTTTGAAAGGTCATGCTAGGCCTCACTATGGTTCTGTGCTCTGTTCCAGGAGTGTCGATGGCCCATCATGAGGGTGAGGATAAGCTGCTGGCCAGTGGCAGAACTGGGCTTAGACCCACTGAATTTCTGAAGCTTCTCTACAAGACATCAAACTAGAGTGGATTGAAGACTGGTTAGGTTTTGGATGTGTGTCTTGTACTGCCTTACAGAGTGCCACCTCAAATTATTGTAACAGCAACTTTATCAAGGTCAAGGGTAGTCTTAGATAACCAGAAATGAACTGACACCTAAGGGTCTTTTATAGACAAAGTCAGGAGCATCTCCAATGTGCGGTAAAGATAAAACTCCAGCTACATGTCTAAAGCAGGAAAGAAAAAGAACATATGAATGTGTTTTATATCAATTAGAGATTTCCAAGAGAGCCCTTAAATGTCATTTAGGTCTGTCAAGAAAGAAGTAGAAGGTTCCTGCAACTGGGTCCTGTAGGGGATGTTAATCACATGTGAAGCCGTGCTGTGTAGTAAACTGCCAAGACCCGTAATGTGCTTCGCTGCTAGGCTAACATGGAACAGGCAGGATCTACCAGAATGTTGATCAAAGTCCATGATGAAAGGCCAAGTTTCCTTGAGTAAGTCAGATTATAGTTGCTGGAAACAACATGGAGAGTGTCCGACAATATGAAAACCAAAGACAACAAAAGAAAAAGATATCTTCTTAAAACATCCTTTTGCATATAACAATGGGAAATCAAAATTTGGATGTTAATTCTAAGGAAGGGACACTCAGATGGCACCCTGAAGAGCATGTCTAATTGGGCAGACAAGGTACACTAGTAAATCGATTGTAAATCTCCTTTCTGTTATGGTGCAAGCTGCCAGATCTCACACTGAGATGTTGTAATGATGTCTGAAGTTCAGGGACAGGGAAAAGAGTGAAGGATGTGTCAAAGGTTACAGCACAACACGTGGCTTTTGCCAAGAGCCTGCCCAGACCAATCGGCACTGGCACAGTGGCTGTGCTTTGGAAAATATTTGTTGAGTACCAGAGTAGCTAACATCTGAGCCCTAAGAGATTTAGGAATCATCAGTTGTTGTTAATAGCTAAAATGAAAAATGTGAAGGAAATCACTGGAAAATGTAATGAGAAGAGTGGGGACCATTGAGTATCCCTAATGTCTAAGGTCAGGACAGAAGATAAGGAGCCCATTAAAGGGCTAGAAAATAAATGGCTACAGAGAACCAGCAGAGTGTATTATCAGAGAAGGTAAGGATGCCTGGTTAGACACAGCTGAGAAGTGCAGCCAGCTAAGGACCATAACTGTCCACTGATTTGGCCACGTGTGCCAGAGAAGTTTGAGCAGAATGGTGTGAGCACAACACAGACTGCAGGAGACTGAGGAGTGATAGGGAAAAGGGGAAATGTGGGTAGGACTGGCAATTCCTTAGGATCCCTAAAAGGGAAATCATGGACATTGTTAATGAGCTTTTATTTCTGAAGAACCTGACTTGCTAAATTGTAGAGATTTAGCTTCAGAAGTGACCTGCTTGAACTACCAGGGTAGGAAATAATCACATCTGACCCTATGATTCGAGGAAATATTCAAATAACAGAACAGTCTAACCTTGATTCTTTTGATTATTAAAAACATTGTTGTCCTGGCTGGTGCGGCTCAGTGGTTTGAGTGCCAATCTGCACGCTGGAAGGTCATAGTTTCGATTCCCAGTCAGGGCACATGGTTGGGTTACAGGCCAGATCTTGCACATGTTTCTCTCCCTCTCTTTTTCCTTCTCTTCCCTCTTTCTAAAAATAAATAAATAAAATCTTTTTAAAAAAAGCACTGTTTACTCCTTAGAGAATTAATACCTTTAAAAAACTTTCTCCATAGCAATTCTTGGCCTTCTCTGTAGTATAGAATTTTCCCACAACAGTTCTAGGAAAATAAGTTGGCATCTCTTCCTTTGAGAAGCAAGCTTTGGGGGCTAATAAGTTATTGCTGAGTCCAGCAAAGCACCCACCATAGAGGCAAGAAAGGGTCTCTTGACCTGCTGTACATGGACGCTAGGTCCTATGTTACCTTTGGGTAAACACAGAAGATGACCAGTGAGCTTCAGTTCTGCCGTGTAGCCAGAAGGCTTTGCACAGAGAAACACACTGGAGGTGCTGGAAGGCAGATCCTGCCTCTTATTAAATAATCAGAACTTCAAAGTTGTTCAAGTAGATCAACCATGAAAATGCCAAGAAAAATATCTCATTGATTGTTGTTCTATTTCACAAAGCCAAGAGTCTTAGGCTATCACAACATCCTAGTGTTTTCAAACTTTATCTTAGCATCAGATCCTTTTCTTGAACTCAATTGTTCCCAATATAAACATATATCATTTTTTTAAAAAAGCTGGACTACGGTGGTTGAAGCTGGCTGAGACTGGGCAAAAGTTTCCTCTTTGGAATGCAAGATAGTTCAAAAGTCTTAGCTCTAGAAAAGTGGCCCACAACTCTGGCTGCATTTTAGGATCACCTACAGAAAAATCCTAATGCATTTAGGGATCCCGATGTAGTTAGTCTAGGGGAGGAGCTCTGGCATGGTTTTTTTATAAGCGTGCCAAATGACTCTATTATGGAGCGAGGGCAAAGAACAGCTACCCTAGAGAAAGACTATAAGAAGTTCCATTTAACTAAAGAAGATCCTACTTACAGTAAGATTACTGTCAAACCAACACTTAGAGGATACTTTGCAGTTGGTAAATTAAATGTCTTAGTTAATGTGAGTTGGCAAATTTACCAATGGAAATCCATTCTACATAGGATTAAAATATAGTAATATACATATTACAAAAGTTGGACTGAATCTCATCCAGCCAACATTTATCCAGAAATCATTTCTTGAGTGCCTATTATATGGCAGATGATGTAAGGGATTTAGAGGGATATACAAATTCTTCTTCCCATCTTTGCTCTCAAGGAACTGTTGAGTCTTTCGTGCAAGGTAGGATGTATGATACAAAGCAAAATCTAAGAATCAAGAAGCACTGGAGGATCTTACACTATCTTGAAGTCAGTGTGATTTTCATGGATTAAAGAAGACCACCAATTCTAGCCACTCCTTCCATCAGAAAGTGGTATCTATTTTCCTCTCCCTCTATATCTGGCCTTGTTACCTTCTTTGAACAATAAATGCAGCAGAATTTATACATGCTAGTTGTAGGTCTAGGCTTTAAGGCCTAGATTTTAAGAAACTTGGCAGCTTCTGTCTTTGTTCTCTTGTACCTTCAATGACTATATACAGTGGTCCACCTACTGTGCTGGAGAGAACACCTGGAGAGAGAGATGCCTGGCCATCCCAGCCATTTGAACAAAGTGCTAGATACATGTTGAAACAGAGCCTTGAAACCATCATGGGAGGGGAGCCCAAGCTAGGCATGTGGAGAAGCCACGTGGACAGCTAAGGCATGCTGGCCTGTAGCCCCAGCTCGGTGGCCAAATGATACAGTTTCATGACTAACAGGCAAGACCAGGGGAAGAATCATTCAGTCCCCCCGCAGAATGATGAGAAAACATTTAAAGTTTTTAGGTCACTAAGATTAGGGTTGTCTGTTACACAGCAATATATAACTGACACAGAAACTGGTAACTTGAAACAGGATGTGGCCATAAAGAGAGCATGTAGAATTGGTTTTGTACCACTTAGTAGGTAGAAGCTGGAAGGATGGCAAGCAGACTAGTGGAGGTAGGGACAGCGGCAGAGTACTTGTTATTGGAAGCTGGAGCAAACAACACTTGCATTGCGCAGTGCCAACTTGTCAGCTAGAAAATATTACTTCCTGGGCACGGACAACAGGGTGGTGATTGCTAGGGACATCGGGGTACGAGAGGACTAAATGGTAATGGAAAAACATATAATAAAGATTAAATTTAAAAAAGAAAGAAAATATTGCTTCAGTTTGTCATCTGTTTGTGTTCCCCTAGATATAGTAAATATATTAGTTATGTTTTATCTAATGTACTTTCATTTAGTACCTAAATCATACTTTCCTTGTGTTCAAGTGAAACCATCAAAGTGTATCTGACAATAATAGCAAAACTCACAAAATATGTGTGGGTAAAAAAAAAAACAGCCATCAAACCATCAGCACTAGCTGATGTATCCCCAGTGTACTTAGCGAAGCCAATCAAGATGAATTACACCAGCAACAGGAGCGGATCATCGAAGTATTTTCCTACTGCTCTAAAATTTTCCCCTAAGCAGTAACCTCGCAGTGGAAAATCCCCAGCACGAAGGTTCAGTGAGGAAGTGTAGCAAACACGTGCTGGTCACTAGCTTTATCTTTCAATGGTGTGTTTCCATGAATGCATGGTTCTTGGAACAATGAAGAATCTGAGCATCCAAGCTACGTAAAGAACAAAGTGTAGTTCAAAGGGGTGATTGATGTATTTTCTTGCCTTTGCATTGGTGTTCATTTGAAATTACTCAGTATATTCTTAACAGGCAAACAACAAAACCACCCAACTGGAGTTTTAAATCACACAGTTATTTTTAGAAATGTACAGACTTCAAGAAGAAACAGACCCAGAGTAAGTGATTTGCCCGAAGTCACTGAGCCAGGTCCCGGCAGAGCCTGAATTCAGGCTGCCCACCCTGTTCTACCCTTTACTCTCAATGCTGCCTGCCTGCCTGTGGTAAGGCGGAGACTGTTCTAGGTGCTCCGTGCAAGTGAGGCAGCCACCCTTGACCCTGCGAAGCTGGCAGAGGGAGAGAGATAATCACTAATGAATTAACAAAGTGAATTACATAGTTTGCTAGATGGTAACAAAAAGAAAAAAAAGAAAGTAGAGCAGAGCAAGAGAAATTGGGAATGCTGGCAGGGGCGACCGTGGATGCAATTCTAAACGGTGTGCTCAGGGCAGGCCTTGTTGAAAAGATCGGGAGACAAGAAGTTGCCCGTTGGGATAACTGTGTAGGAGAGCATTTCAGCGGAGCAGTGCAGAGCCACCACAACAGCCTGAATGCAAGACTGGGCCTGGAGCAGGCTCTGAGACGTGTCTGCCATGACTGAGGACGCAAAGTCATCTGCGATACTATCTACAGCATGTCCTCTAATAATCATGGGGCTGTAGGGGCGTAGAGTTGGCAGAGCCTGCAAAGCTGTGCAGTCCAGCCCCCCGCCTTGGCCTCAGCGAGGGAAGAGAGAGGCCTCAGCGAGGGAAGAGAGAGGCCTGAGGCACCTGGCTGAATGTGGAGAATGGGAGGCTCAGCATCCGGTTTGTGGTCACTCTTTAGCTGGTTCCAGCCCCTTATGTCCTTGTCTGTGGAGAGCTCGAAGTTGTGGTGAGCCTGATGTGACCTTCTTCGTCGCTTTGGGCAGGCGCACTCCCACAGGGATGTACTTTCTTCCCTCCGGGAACCCATCGCCAGCTCCCATGTACTGGCTCTTCATCGGGCTATCCAGGCCTGAGCAGCTAGCCAGAGCTGTACGCACCAGCCTCCAGCACTCATGCTGAGCCCATGGAAAGCTCACCCTCCTTCGCCACACCACACGGTGGGGACTTGGGCTGTCGCCAGACACTCTCTCCCTGCCTCCCACCTGTACTGGCTGACGTGGCACCTCTTTGTGCATCCCCGGCTCTCCAGATGATAAATGCAAGCCAACCCCCTCTTCCAGAACAATTCCTTCAAAACGCACCGGGTGGATTGTCTCGGTACCTCTAACTTGAGAAGGGGCAAGTTCAGTGCCTGCCTTCTTCCATAACACTAGACGGCTCCACACACTCTCACTTCTCCAAAGACAGGTAGCGTCCCCTCCCTCCAGACCCTCTTAATATATCCTGGTGGCAAAGGTCACAAATCAGATCTTCCGGTTTGCTCAAATCGACTTTGTCCAATGCCTGGCAAGGTCCCCAATGAGCCCGGCTATTAACAATCTAATGTCTTTGTTCTCGGCAGTTATAACGAAATGGCAGGGGTGGGTTGGGGGAGGGATGACAACGAAGGTAAAAGAGAAGAACCCACACTTTATGTCCTGAGTCACTGCCCTGTACAAATACTCAGTATGCTCCGCATTTCTCACACCTGTAGCCTCCCTTTCCTAGGGACAGATGGCTAGTATACTCATGACGGTTTTAGACTCATTATGGCTATGGGCTGAATTTCAAAACGATTTTAGAGATCACCGTTTAATTTCCTCAATTTGCAGATAAGGAAATTGAAATCTATATGCATGCAAATATGAAAAATTTATCTTCTCTCATGGAGTGTTCCTTTGTGCCAGGAATTTTGGAGCATTTTAAGCAGATGGAAATAGGTGCCAGCCATTTCAATACAGCCTGCAAAGATGAGGTGTATTTGAAGCTGTGCTTTTAAAGTGATTACTTCCAGTAGTCTAAAAGAAAACATAAAATTCAATTTTTTTTTCTGACTGCTACATTTGCTTTTGAGGAAAATTTTAATTTGGCTGAGAGGAGTACAAAAAATACTTGGAAAGCCAGGTAGTGCTTCAGGACAGCTTTGTCCCCCTATTTGGGGGCGACTAGAGAAGGGGGCAGGAAGTTTATTAGTAATAAAGGGGTGGGAAGGTTAACTTTATGTGTCAACTTGACAAGGCTCTGGCACCCAAATATTTGGTTAAACATCCGTCTAGAAGTTGCTGTGAAGGTATTTTTAAGATGTGATTAATATTTCAGTCAGTAGACTTTGAAAAAAGCAGATTATCCTCCATAATGTGATTGGACCTCATCTAATCAGCTGACCGTCTTAGGAAAAAAAGACTGCCGTCTCTCTTGCAGGAAGGAGTTCTACCTCCAGGCTGCATTCAGTCTCAGGCTGGCACGTCTCTCCTCCCCCCGCCCCCCTCCCTCCCCCGGTCTCCAGCCTGCTGGCCTGCCCTGTACAATGTCGATGTTCCAGTCCCCACAACCGCTGAAGCCAATTCCTTAAAATCTCTCTCCCAATCTCTCTTTCTCTCTCTCTATTGTGTCCTCCCTGCCTCTTCTTCCCAGCCTTCAAGTATGTATTTCCTGCTTTCTATATTCTGCTTGATCATGCTACTCCCTCTTTGTTTCTCTTTCCTGGAGCTGTCAACCACCTAAATAGACTCTTAAAAACTATCCTTAGGGCCCAATTGAGCCTTTCCTGCTGGCCCGCCAAATTCTTCATCATATTGTAGAAGCATGTGTTTTCATTGGCCACACCCTCCTTGAAACCCTTTCTTCCCTACTTCTGATACATCCTCCTGATTGCCTTTCTCCCTCTCCTTCATCTACTCTGTTTTCTCCTGCCCCCTGAAGCTGGGCAGAGAGCCACAGAGCCCAGCCTTCTGCCCTCCGCCCTCTTCTCTTGCCGTCTGTGTCTCTTTGTTTCTCTGTCTCTCCTTCTCGCTCCCTCTCCTCTGAGAGCTGAAGTCTCTCTCGTAGACATGATTATCGCCACCTTTATGCTAACGATTCTACTCCTGTATTTCCGGTTCTGTTCTCCTCCCCGGTCTGGTACTACACTCTTGGGAGTCTGGAACTCAGCATATATGAAATGAGATGGGGTCACTTCGTCACTCAAAAGTTTTTTTTCTCTCTCAATTTCTTTATCTCTAAAACGAGTACATCTCTTCCACTGATGCAGGCAGGAGTTACTGAAGCCATCTTTGCTCCTTTGCCCTCTTTATCCTCGCCATCGCCTAAAAGAATGGTGCCATGCCACGGAGCCCAGTGCAGCTGCTGCCTGTGGCCAGTCCTGTGTCCACTGGGGCAGTGAAATCAGCCGAGAGGGCTGGGCCTGGCGTTTTTCTCGGCTAGGCTAAAGCATTATTTCTTTGAAGAAAACTGTTAGTTTTTTTTTAATGAAGTTTTTTATCAGTATTTTTTAATTGTTGATATTGTACAGTTTTCTGTCTTTTACCCTGCCCCCAGCCCACCACCCCAGCCCCCCCCACCTTCCTCCCATTTCCACCCCCCATAGTTTTTGTCCGTGTGTCCTTTATACTTGTTGCTCTAAACCGTTCCCCTTTTCCCCTGAAATTCCCTCCCCTCCCCCTCTGGTCACTGTCAGACTGTTCTCAAATTCAGTGCCTTTGTTTATATTATGCTTGTTTGTTTGTTTTGTTGATTAGATTCCTCATTGTAAACTTCATCATTTTTAATGAGAAAAGCATCACTTTTATTCCTTTAAGCAGTTCTTTTCAAAATTTAAAACAAGGCTGAGAGGAATTATTACTTTCCACCGAAGAAACCCGTTGGCCATGTGTCAAAAGAGTCATGAAACATGTCTACCGTTTAACATGATAATCAAAACATTAAGAAAAGGGACAAATCCAATGTTGCTCATTGCAAATCTACAGAAAAATAGAAAACAACCTGACAGTTAAAGAATAAGGGAATGGCTTGGCGAATCACACAAAAGGGACGACCAATCTCATTAGATATAATACAGCCATTATGAGGGATAACTGGAAAAATGAAGTGCTAACCTGGCAACGTACAGAAAAAAACACATAAATTGTATTTCTGCTATGATTATAGCTCAGTTCAAATTGGGCATGTGTTTTGGCCTACCTAATTGGCAAAGAACTGGAAAGAAATATGAAAAATAATTTAAGAAGGTAGACTCTGGATCATTTTTAAATTTTTATTTTTATTTCTTCATTCATTTCAAAAGGCATGGGATAAGCAGGGGCTGTTTAACTTTTTTAACTGTGACTCATGGTGAAAAATACATTTATATCCCCAATTAGCCTGCATGCACATACTCATGCACTCGGGTATGTAAACTGAACTTCATTGTGTTGTCAGACACATACTTCTTCCCATTTTAACACCTCTCAAATCGGGACACGTGTTACAGTGGACGGGATCTTATACTTACAATTGTCAGGCCTTTTCTCCTTTCTTCGAGATACATAAATTAATGGTGCTTCTCCTAATTCATGGTTTCAGATTTGATAAAATATGGCAACAAATAAGTTTTGTGAAACCATTACCCAATATGATATATTGTGATATTTTCTCTTTTTTCTGTTCTATTTCGTATCTTTTGAAAAAAATTTTAATGTTGAAAGCAACTCCCTAGATGGAGTTTTACAATTCACTAATGCAGAAGCTGGCAAACTACAGCGATGAGCTAAGAGTGGTTTCCAACTACTTGGAAATTAGAAAGAGGAGACTATTTCGTGATAATTCAAAGACATTCAAATTTCAGTGTCCCATTGGAGCCCAGCCACCCGTTTGCTCATGCGTTGTCTATGACCACTTTTACACCAGAAAGGCCGATGCGATTCAGCCTGCAGCAGGAGCACAGAGACAGAAGGTCAAATCCACACTCTCGCTCCATCCTTGTCACTGCGTTTGCATTTGTAAGCGTCTCACAGGCCCTCCTGACAGCGCTCCTGTGAGTTTTGTGTGATTGTTCACCTCCAATGCATGGCCCGTAGTAGGTGCTTGACCGATGTTCGTTTTTCCCCCTTTTCCTTTTAAATTGTGCTTAAGCCTGCCCCCTCCCCCCCACACACACACATATGAACACACACACGCACACACTTTGCCATCAAGGTCGGTGATGATTATTACCACCTCCTTCCCAGGCCAGTCTTGAGGACAAAGTCCAGAGTGGTCTTCCATGAGTGTGAAACTTTTGATGTTTCATATTTTATCCTCAAAGTTCAGGGGGATTTTCCTTCTATATCCATGTTTGTTTCACTATAGATGTAAGTTTTGGCCTGAACAAAATGAATACTCCTAGAAGATTTACGATGTTTGCTCTGGGGCTTTGCATATATCTTGGTTCATTGTCAGGCGGCTCTGCCCCGCCCCCCCCCCCCCCACCTCACCCCGCCAGCCCTATTTGAGAAGCACAGGTTTATGCAATAAGATTTGTTGTTGTGTTAAGATCTTTTTTCCCAGAACCGACCCTCATCATTTCACTGTAGTTAAATAGGAGTGAAGAGAGGCTGTTTTTAAAGGAGGCTGTTTGAGCTGCACCTCAGGATGGAAGGCACAAGTATGCAGGAAGGGTGAGGAAAACCGAAGAGCAGTCCTGTGCTTGCAGGTGCAAAGCTGATTTTTTCCCAGAGTTCCCTGACGTGGTTAGGATTAGCTGGACTTGCTCAGCTGATGAAGTTCACAAGAGGCCCATGCCAGGGACTAATTTAATCATTTGCGAAGAGAAATTATCAGGAACAGTGGAACAATATGACTGCTTCTTCTCCCCACAGGTAAAGTTATATGGAAAGCCAAATCATAGCCAGAAGGCTGCTGGCTCAGCATGGAATCTGAGGATTGCTGGATGATCTTAATGGCTACTGCGTCAAACTCAAAAATCTTGGCCTGTCCATCTCCATACCAGGTAGGTACCTACCAATCAAACCAAAATATGCATGCTCATCAGTCAGAGTCTCCACGCCCAGGGCTAAAGGTGGCTAACACATTCTTAATCTTGGGGATTTTCCACTTTCTGGATTCCATGCCAACCTCCCCTCTCTACCATACGCATTCCTGCTTGTGCTGTTAAAACCATCCATTAGCCTACAGTGCTGTTTGGCAAAGTATATCCCCTAGAATGCCAAATAGGCTTGAAAAATTGGGGGTTAAGTAAAGTTAAACTGTTTATTCCCACATTTTGAGTGACTGATTTCTCAGAGCATCTCTCCAGACAGCAGAAGCAGAAAATGCTGGGGTCCACTTCTCTACCCTTCACACTTGTTCAAGTCTTGATGACATTGGAGGTCCTGTCCCTACTTCAGCATAAAGAAACCCTCCTGTGCTACAGTGACTTCTGCACGAAGTTCATCTCACCTGGCTTATATTGAATCCATTTGCTTAAATTTCTTCATTGCAATGGGGTCACCTAATATACTATACGTGTTATTACCTAACATTTAGATAACTATGCTATATAGTTACTATATAGTATATAGGTCACCTAACATTTACTGTCCTATCTATCTAGTAAATGAATATGTTAGTATATATATGTGTGTGTGTGGGTGGGTGGGTGGGTGTGTGTATTTATATAGATATATATACAGATCTATCTATGTATCTATCTCTCTATATATATGTTTCAAAAGGTAATAACACATTTGAAACATAAATTGGCTAAAGAAAGAATTACCCATATCCCCACCATCCTAATTCAACCATGTGCAAAAAAATCTAAGAAGTTATTTGTATGCTCTTAGGAGTTTTCCCTCAGTAAATACATTTTTAAAAATCTTAATCATTTACTTAAAAATAATTAAAATCAAAAGCACGTAGTTTTCATCCTTTTGATACTCGTGTCTTTTTTTAAAATCATCAATTTAGAAATAACTTCCAAGAGGCTGTCTAATCCTTTCCCATACATACACAGAATTTGGTGCCTCATCCATCTGAACTATGATCACCTGCTGCTGTATTCGGACATTTCCGGGAAAGAGAAGGACACAATTCACTCCATCAGTTACGTTCCTGTGTCTGACTATCCCCTCCCGACCATGGCCACCTTCCTCCTGAAGTATCTAGAGAAAGAGGACAATGTTTCAAATCTCCATCTAAGTCAGTGCAGCTTCCCGGATGTTCTCTGGCTGCTGCCCTCAGCTCCTGGCACCGTCTGGGGCCGCTGTTCACTTCACTGTTGGTCGGTGCCTAGAATTCTGGGATGCAGCGCCCACCGACTGTACCACAGGTAAAAGGGGGTCGGTTGGAGAAAACCACAATTCCACTATTGTTATGCAATTGAATTTTACTGGATGCTAAAAAAAAGAAGAGAAATTTCAGTTCAGCACAAAACAGGAAGCAATTTGCAATTTTATGAGATGTCACCCTTCTTAGGAAACCAATGATTTCCCTATCACTGGGAATTCCCAAGCCAGGGCTGCCACTCTGCTGCCTCCACTGTCCTCTTTCCCTAGGTGGAGCTTAACCTCCCCACATTGCTCTGACTTTCTCGTGCAGAGCAGTTTATCCGTCTAAACCAGTGGTTCTCAACTGGGGACAACTTTGCCTCCCCTCGACAGGGGTCATCTGCCACTGTCTGGAGACACTTTTGATTGTCATGACTCAGCAGGGGGGATCTGCTGGCATCTAGTGGACAGGGGCCAGGGGTCCTGCTAAACGTCCTACTGTGTATGTACAGGACGGCCTCTCATAACCAGGAATTATCCCGCCTAAAATGTCAGTAACGTGGATGTTGAGAAACCCCCATCTAATCCTAACCCACCTCAACCAAATCGGCATCAGGATGTTTTGTCTGCAAATCTGGATTCCGATTAAGGTGATCCGCTACACAATGGACCATTTACTCCAAGACTCCACCCTGGTCCTATAAAAAAAATCAGCAAACATTTCTTTAACATATCCTTATTAGATTTTTAAGTAGAGTAATTATGCCTACCAATTTTTTTTCAAGTAAGAGGAGAAGTAAAACCATTTACACTTCTCCTATTTAGAAAAAGTCCCTTCGAGTTGGGGATATTTTTTATTCCAGTTATAATTCTGTCTGAACTGCTTTCCTTTTTTTTCTGCATGGAAGTGTAAACACTCCTTTCACCGAAGGCCCCTCATGGAGACACTGAGTTGAGCCTGCTGTTGGCGGCAGAAAACCATAGACCATGCCCGTGCCTGGGTGACTGGGCAGCGGCCGAAGCCAGGAGGTTAACGTTGCGGTTAGAAAACGGCTTGTTTTTGTAGTTTGTTTCGGAAGTCTATTGTGCACATCTCACCATGAGGGATGCCTTATTGATCCTAGTTTCCTAGTTACCTGTTGGACTCCACGGTTCCCTCTGCTGCCCCCTCTTAATCTGTAAGGTCCTCAAAGGGGTTCCCCATCCGAGTACAGTGCCCGGCCCTTCGAGGGTCCTCCACAGGTGTTTACCGAGTACATGTGTGGACAATTGCTCGGTAGAACCAGGTAGACATGAAATATCATAGCCCAAGTGTACGTGGAGGTGTAAAGAGGAACTTGCATTAATTGTACAGACATGGAAAAGATGCATTATTAAAGTTCCAGTCACATGAATGAGAAGTTTCACAATGCTAACTTCTTTAGAGAGTAATCCGAGAAGGGGGTTTCCATTTACTTTACTTCCTCTGCTCCCATTCACTCAGAGAAACAAAACAGCACTTTTTTAAAAAGGTATATATACATGTAAATGTGTTTGAACTGCATTTGGGAACTGTAAGGAGTGTGTATCAGAAATGCATGAGGCGATTAAAATACAGAGTCCCGGGACCCAACTCTAGAGATTTTCAACGACATGTTGGGAGGCCCAGGAAACTAGCTTTTTACATAAACATGTCTTGTGATACTGAAATAGTTCATTTGTGAAGCAGATATCCTTTGTCACAGCAGCTCATAAACTAAGGCATGCCTTGGAGCTATTGGAAGAGTCTTCTAAAAGAAACGACAGTAGTGACGCACATTCCCAGACCTCAGCCTAGTGAGGTCTGTTCTCGGTCAGCAGTACAACCCGCCTCTCCGGAGCGTGGCTGGAGTTCCGTGAACTCAATCCACCTGTGGTCTGAATCAGCCACGTTCTGGACGAGGGAGGGAGTAACTCCGTCCACAGGCCGACGTGGCTCAGCTCTGGGACAGGGGGCCTACACAGAAGCAGACTTGGTTAAAATACGACGTGAACGCAGGTGGAGACTTCCTGAAGGAGCCTGTAAGGGCTGCGTAGAGAGGTTCTGTCCCTGTTTAGTAACTTTACTGCATTTTACTTCAAAACACAAGGTGTTTTAGCTTAACAAAATGTTCTGGGCACGTGACTCTCCTGTTCAAAAGTCATCAAGACATTCAATGAAATGAAGTGAAGGGGGGAGTGAAGACTCAAAGAAAGGAGGGACGTTTTCCTCCAGTGAGTGGGCGGGGTGGGGGGGGCAGAAAGGAAAGAGAAGAAACACGATTAAAGGAAGCTCTACCTGGAGTCTGCTAGGGGAGCTCAGATTGTCCGAGGCGGGGTCCCTACCCCAGCAGGTGTGAACAATGCTGGGGAGGGTGAGGCACCAGCCTAAGGCCAACTCACCAAGAGTCTGCCCGCCAGGCTCCTAAGAGACCTGACCCTTCCCCTTTGCGAGGTTGCCAGGACAGGAAGGGCGTGCACAAGGAATGCCGCCCTACCTGAGATTCGGTGTTTACACTGTCTTCACACCCCTCACCTGGTAAAAGCTCTGAAGGGCAGGCGCTCTGTGCTGTTCACTGCCGGCTCCTCAATAATCCTTTTAATTGCCCAAAGATGTCGTTCTTGACATTTTCAGTGAAAGAATATGTAAACAAACACCAAATCCAGCATCTCAGGATCTTTTGGGCAGGAAGAAAAATGTTGTCCCAAGCAACGGGCAGCCGGTTCTCAGACGGACAGCTGGAAAAACAGTAGAAAGATGGTCTTCTGATGAGTTTTATTTTTCTTATTTCTGGTACCAACACACTTAATGTGTTAAAAACTGAATTCTGTTAACTATAGGTAAATTATGGGGATGCATGTGCAAGTTCAAAGGGAAAAAAGTGATGAATGCTAACAGCAAAAGGAAAGAGCAAATCGCTTTATTAGAATGTCTTCATGTCTTTGAATTTGGACAAACTGAACATCAAAATAATAATATTATCTGAAAAATGAACTTCATAAAACAAAGACAAAAAGTGATGATCAATCCATGTACTTTATCTTCTCACCAAAAAAAAAAAATGTGACATGAAAGACATGTTAATTAACTCAGCAGGAGAAATCCTTTCACAATATACATGTATATCAAATCATATATTTTTTCTTATCCCTACTAGTAATTTGCATGCCTGGTAATTTTTTACTGCAAGTCAGTCACTGTGAATTTTATTTTGTTATGTGCTTTATGTTTCTACAAATATTTTTGCACTTGAGTCTGGGACACAGTTATGGTGTATGAAGATAGTCTGATCCTTCCAGGTTTTGCTTTTATGGTTTATTAGGTAGGATCATAACAGGCCTCAATATAGGGCTAATTATTCCCACTACCAAGTTCACACCCTACTGAGTCCTCTACCCAGTGCCCCATGACCCATGAGGCTCTCCAGGGTGATGATTTCTAGGCACAAGGCACTAGGCACAAGACATTCCAGGTGATTCCATCCCTAGCCCCAGGCAACTGCCTCACACGCATGCACCAGTCAGTGCTCAGCTGAAAATTCTAGGGGTACTCTGCAAATCTTCAGGTTGCCTTTGAGTCTTTCCCAGGACTCTTTCCCATTAACTCTAACCCCTTTGTTTAACTCAACTTTCAGCTCCGTCTCAAATCCAGGCTCCGATTGGATTCCTTCTTTCCTGGACTACAGACTGGAATCTCTCTAAAGACAGCAGGCTGGGGTAACCATAGGGCTTCCCATTTGTCTCCTTTCTTTCAGGAATCACTTCCTTCCTTGCAGGAGATCCAGTGTCTTGAAAAACCATTGTGTCACATATTTTCTTCACTTATTGTTTAATGTGGGAGGATAAGTCTGGTTCTGTTATCCCATCTTGGCCAGAAATGTAAGTCAGTTCCTAGAATATTTATTTGGAGAAGGATAATGGAAACTATTCACTGTCAGGAAAGAAAGAAAAGAAAAAGAGAGGAAGAAAAAAACAAAAGAAAAGATTTGGTTTTAAACAAATCTTGTAGAAAGACATCATTAGGAGGCAGCAATGTTTTTTTCCTGAGGAAAAAAATAGTGTCAAGAGTTTTCGATGAAGCTAAATTTATTTCATTTAAGTGGTATTTCTTATGCTGAAGTGATATACTTGTTACTTTTGTGTGTTAAAAAGACTCATTTGATTTTTTTTTTACCTTGCAAAATTAAGAACTGGTAACTTGTCCAACTTAAAAAAATAACTTGCCTGTCAAATTCCAAAGTCTGGAAAAGAATGGTAAATTTTAGGGCTAAGAACAGGTGTTGCTGCTCAATATACATGCTTATTGAATGAATGGATTTGGTGCTGTAACCCAAGGACTGCTGGCCTGGCAGGTCCAGGAATTTTCCAGTCTTCTTAATTGATCAGCTTCGTTAGAGTAGAAACAGTGAGACTAATTGGCTTGGACGAAGGCTAATTCCCCCAGGTTACTGGTGTGGTTGTCACATACCCATCAGTAAACAAGCTCTTGTGCAAGACACTGGAGGCAAAGGACCTAATTGGCTGACAGGCTCTGGATCAGGACAACCCAGAAGGGGAGAGAAGGAAGAGCGTGGAGCTGACTGGTGACCTTGCCAGGCCCTGGGGACACAGACACAAGACGGCAGCAAATGGACCGGGCAAACGCCTGTCCCGTGGGTTACAGCCCGAGCTCGTATTCTTGTGTCAGTAATGATTGAAAGAATTAAAAACCAGAAAATGTAATTATATTCAAAGTGTGTAAAATTTGGATGTATTTGTAAGAAAATTTAAATTAAGGTGAGTGCAAAACTATGCAAATAGCTTTTCTCTACATTTTTATGTAAGGAAGATTTCTTCTAAAGTATTTAAAATTATTTATTAAAGTTAAAAGGCAAGCTATAACTTATGATAACATCCATTTTTCATCAATTTTAAATAATTTAAAATCAAAGTGATTTCATTGAAATTAAAATTTTAATTAATTTTTAGAAAGAGGGGTGGGGAGAGAGAAGAGGGTAAAAGGGGGATAAATAACGATGGAAGGAGACGTGACTTCGGGAGGTGAACACACGGTACAACCTACAGACAGTGTGTTGTAGAAGTGTACACCTGAAATTTATCCAATTTTGTTAACGAATCTCACCCCAATAGATCCAATAAAAATTTAAAAAAACAAAATCTTAATTAATTTTTTAAACTTTCAAATTGATCTTATTCAATATTTTGATAAAAATAGAACTAGCTGCAATTCTAGAGTTTAATGTCCATGAAATTGCCAGCGAAAAGGATAGGAATCACGCGTCGTGCATGTTATAATTAGGCCTACATATAGTCGGTCGCACTTACGGGTGATATGAACAATACTGCAATTACTTCTCCAGCTGTCAGGTTACCAGTTGGGAATAGTGGGGAGCGCCCGTAAGTACAAACTAACACCTAAAGGGAAAGAAGAAAAGAGAGTTGGCGCTACGAGGGAACCGATATTTCCTTGTAAAAGAATCTTCTGCATTCACACTATCTGAGAGGAGGGATTTGCTGGGTAATTTCTTTGTCTGGTTTCTCCTGAAGTGTTTTCCTCCACCGCACTTCTAAAATCCTCCTCATACTCCCAAGCAGCCTCTAGCAGCACAACCCACACACCGTCAAGGGGGGCTTCGGACAGAGTGCCTCTTGTCTAGAGGGGAGTGGGGAAGCTTTCCCTGAGGCGCGTCAGTTGGAGAGCAAATGTTGAGGGTTGTAGGTTGGCCTACGCCAGCTCTGACCCCAGGCCCCTCCGGGCAGCAGCACCATGCACTTCTTCGCAAATGCACTCACTGGCGATACGCAGAGCCCACTAACGCTCTGCTGCTTGTGGGCCCAGGGCATGGGGTTCGCTGAGCTAGCTGGCCTGTGTTTCCAGCCATCTCGTAGTACGTCTGGGCCCACGGGAACTTAGACTCTATGACAACCATCTAGGCTCCGCGGGAAACTTGGAAATGATTCGTGACTTCTCCTGACTGGTTCTGCTCCCTTTCTGATGTCCTTGGCCTTCGTCCAGAGCCCTGGGATGTCCTCCGCCCATGCCCTGGCTGGTCTTTCCTAGCCCCTCCGTCCCTCTGGCCTATAGCTACTCTCTTCCGTTAGTCTGAATCAAAGTTGCCAGTGAGTCTGAAGGAAGTTTCCGTGTCTGTGTTCATAGGTCATAAATGTTTACGGTCATGATCCCTTTGACAACTTTTAGTGCTGTCCCAAAGCAGTGTAATGTGACCAACAATTGCAAACCAAATATGTAATTTTATGTTTTTAATAGCCGTATTATAAAAGTAAAATGAAGCAGGTCAAATCCATTTTATAATATATCTAATGTAATAATATAACACTATAACATATAACAGTATAATATTTTACTTAACTCAAATATCCAAAATGTTATCCTGCTAGCACTTAATATTAACAAAATGAACGAGGATAAACTTTTCAAGAAAGATTAATGAGATAGCTAGACTTCCTTTTTTCCTTACTTAAAAAAACATTTAAAGAATGTATTAGGGTTTCCTAAGTTGAAAATAACTTTGCCTCGATGAGACAGAGAAAAAGAGTGGGTAACGGGGTCCTTTGATCTCCACTTTTTTTGTTGTTCTTTTTTGGACACTTAGAAATTTTCTCACCTTGCATTTGCTAAAAACCAGGCAGAAATGCCCCTGTAAATAAAGTTAACTTTCTAGAAACTGTGCTCAGCTGCTTGTAATTGATTTGGCTCCATAAATCCTTCAGGAATTTCCCCCCCAAATACGATGCTTATAATGTGGTGATCTTTCAGTGTAGGAAAGCATATAATTTCATTTCTAAGAAACTTAAGAATCAATATCCTAGAGGCACAGCCACCCCAGGGGTAAGACCCAGACATATAGTTTGATATATTTTGTGTGGCCCCGTCCACTTAAATAATTCGAGTCACCCAAAATTGGCATGTCAGCACAATTCTGGCCGCCCGGTGTCACACACTCATTCTCATGTGAGAAATACGTGTTGGACAGCGTAAGCAGTCCACTTTTCTGCCTCCTTTCTGGAACCAGAGTCCCGTGGGCCAGAGTCCAGAAGCCCCTGGCGGCGTCTGGTCGAGCCCATGTGCAAGGCGGAGAGCACAGAAACACAGGCTCTGCTCCGGGTGCAGGGCGCCATGCCCAGAGGACCTTGCGTCCCAAGAGACTTGGAAGACTTGGAAGGAGGCGCTCCCCAGTGAGGGCCCCACTCGACCAGGCAGGTCCACGGAAGGTTCCGTGCTCCCTGCCATGGACCTAGTCAGACAGGTGGGTGGATAAACACAGAGGAGGACTGGCAGAAACACTGATGATCTCGACTTAGAAGATGCCCCTTTGCTGTTGTTACGCTTCACTCGCCCCAACAGTAGTTGCCACGTGCCGTGAACCAGGCATTGCAGCCGATGCGGAGCTGAGCGGTGGTGAGGGAGCGTGCTCTCAAGGAGGTTGCAGTCCACAGAGTGTTTCTCAGTCCTCGCTATTAATTAGGGTCATGTTGGGGAGCTTTCCAAAAATACTTGTTCCCAAGGCCCATCCTGAGTCAATATATTCAAATTTCCTGGAGGTAGGGCCCAAGCAGCCGGATGATTCTGACGTGCAGCCAGGGGTGAGAACTACTGACTTGGGCAACAAGTGACACACGGAGTGAGTGAGTGTGTCCTGCTTCTGCCGTGCACGGCCTCTGATCTACCCCGGCGGATCGTGAACCCCTTAGGCAGGCTTCAGCACAGGGGTGTTGGCTGGTGAGTTCTTCCTGCCCCTGGAGGTGTACCAGGACTCTCTTGTGCCGTTAGGAAACCATCCGAGGACTGTTCACCAGCTGGCTGTGGTGGACCAGGCTTAAAATCACGTGGCGGGTGGGGTGGGGGGTGGACTGTCAGGACTCATTTTGGCCGAAAGTATAATACCAGGTTAACACCACAGCCAGTGGGGCGGCTTCCCAAACCACAGAGAGACTTTTTCAGAGCATAATACCTCACCTAGAGTGATTATAAAACCAAATCCCTGGCATGTTCTGTTAGACAATTCAGGTATCTTAATTTTCTGTCAGACTTTTGGAGTTTAAGCAAATAAGTAACTTGAAACCACAAAATGCTTGCCTACTTCTAAACTCGGAATGAAGCTTATAAAGTTTGTTTCCAAGGGGGAAAGCCATGTATTTTTACTCAATAGTTTTGAGGCAGTTCCATACTTGCATACTTAACTCTAGTTCATAATTCTAATTTCCTTAAATAAAATGGTTACTTCTTATACCAAGTATGGCTGGCTCCCTGACATGCACTGCAGACAATTCCACTTGGTGTCCGCTATGTTTGTAATTTGTCGGGGCTGCCAAACGCTGATTAAACAAATGCTGCTCGCTGGCTCTGCAGGGGGTTCTTGTCTTCAGTTCACCCCGGGCAGCTCTCTCCGTCTTTCCATCATATTCAGTTAACGTGTTTTGTGCTTTGCACATGCAGTGGTAAATAGCATTTGATTTAGAACTTTATCAATTATACAAGTCACATAATTTTAAACACACAGGTATTAACCCGTAAAAATCAAATCAGGAAAAGAGAAAGCAAATATCTGTTTCCGGGAGTCACTATCATTTCTAATCTTCTTCTTCTTCTTCTTTTTGGGGGAGGGTGGAAGTGGAGATGGATTCTAATGAAGCTCTCTCATGCAACTGGAAAATCCCCACAGCTCAATGGCTGGTTGTCTCTCAGCCAAGATCTGTCAAAGGTTTCCTGGCACAGAGAGAACATGGGACTGTGAGGAAAGTTGAGGAAGATATTATGCAGGTTTTTAAAAGACGTCATCAAAGAAAAATTCTGCTAGGAGTTCTGGGCTCTAACGGTTGATGTCAATGTCAGCAGTTTGGCTCAGCTAGGACCGTGGGTGTGATTTCGTGAACTCGTTCATCCAGTGAACCCCATGGCCGCTTGTGGGGTGCCCGCCTCTGTGCTCCACACTGCAGACCCAGAGTTGAATTAGACATGGTCTCTGTCCTCAGAGAATCCTCCTGTCCCCTTGTTAAGGAGGCCCCACAATGCACAGGCCTCAAATTAGGTGGATCAGAAACTCTCTCTCACCAGTTCGCCCAGGGATGTTCCCTCTGTGGAGGGTTGACTCATCCTAAACAAATCACAACAGGGTATAAATCAGAATACGCTTGACCTAACTCAGCTCTTAGCAACTCCTTTCTTACTCCCCACCCAGCATCTCCACTTCCAGCTCACTGTATGTGTGCATAGATATGTACGTGTAAATATAATATATATTTGTCTTAAGTATACATATACTTGCATACAGGGTCTGGCAGAAGTGAGGCCTGCTTGAGTGTAATAATTTATAGTTTTAATTTGAACATTTCACCTAAAATGTCATATGATGTGCTTGAGTGCGATATTGTTATGTTACAGAATTACATGCTTATGATTTCGTAATAAAAAGGGGGCGTTATTTGTGCCAGACCCTACATCTAAGTATATACGCGTGTGTATATATGATATATAATACACACTAGTATACACCTATACACTAAGTACATAGATATTAGTGGGAAGAAATATTTATGTTCCTTTAGTGCTTGCTATGCATGGGAAGATACTAACATTTAAACAGCTGAATGGCTTGAGCTAGATGCAGTTATCTTATCTGATGCAGAGTACTTGTTAATAAGGGGGTATTACTGTACTCGTTTTGGGTGACACAGAGACAGAAGCCGGAAGATGGTAAGTGGCTCAAGGTTGCACAGCCAGCAAGGGGTGGAGCTCAGGTTCCAGCGGGCCTGCCTGCGCAGAGCCCTCCTGCTCAGCGACCTTCTCTCACTCGAATGACAGGAAGGTCTATCTTTGCCTCTTAGGTCAGAAGCATTTTTTTCTATTTATTCCATATGTCAATCACTTGTTTAAGGTCATCGAACTTACCCTTCCCAAACACTTTTTCAAAAATATTGAATGCATTTTTTTTTTCCCATTTGGAGCAGAAATTTTCCCAATTTGGGGAATAATCTGCTAGGATTTAAGCATGCCACAGATCGGTTATTTCATCATGGTCCCATTAAGAAAAAAGAAAAAAACATAACATTTTTTTTTTTTTGCCTTCCTTCCTTCCTTCCTTCCTTCCCTTCTTCTTTTCTTATTTCCTTTCATCTCTTCTCTTTATTACTAATTTGAAAGCTATATTAGACCCAGTGTACCCATGTCTTAGGAAAAAGATATGTATAGATAATTATCAAGAAATATAATATGTACAATAATAGAAATATATTCAAAATACGGTTCCAACCCAGAAGAGGCTGTGGTTAACTTTATTCTGAAGAAGGTGGAGCCAGAGAATCTTTGCCACAAAAGACGCTTGACCTGGTTGTTGAAGAATGAATAGGTAAGAGAAAGGGCAATTTGGGAAGAGAGCACAGAATTTGAAAAGCCCAGGGGTCAGCGACAGCTGTATGCAGTGTTAGGAAGAGGAACAGAGATGTAGAAAGGTCTGAGCTGAACAAGTATTGATATTGGCCAAGTGGGTGCTGTTTCCAAAGACACGCGTCCTGCTGCTCTCAGCATTGCTGTAGTGGCAGGGGAGGCAGCTGCAGGGATGGCACCTGGCCAATCCATGCTGATGGAATGACTCCTCTCTCCTGGAAACTATGACACTGAATGCTTGATTTTTATCAGGACCATTCTCTTTGTTATAAAAACCATTTGGCGTGGTCCAAATTAGAGCAAGGCTGTTTTGCACAGTATTGATTTTCCCACAAATATTTAGTGCAAGGAGAATGGGCCTTCCTGATGATGCAGACCAATCCCTGATGATGGGGAGGAAACCCATCTCCCCTGAAGCATGTGGTTGCCCAAGATCAGAGTTCTGTCAACAAAGAAGAAGGAGGAAGTGCTTGTTGGGCAGCACGCAACAATGTCTGCTGCAAAGTGAATGAGTACAGGAAGGGAATATCTGATTGACATTTGCAGTTAGTACGAATGAGACATCTGTGTATTGGTGAAGGAGCATATCATATTTTCTCTCCTTTAGAAACATACACATTGTTATAGGTACATATGTTTTCCAGTGAACTTCTTATTAGTTTTTGTTTTGTTTTACCATATCTTTATTGCCTTCAAAACAGTGCTTCATAAATATTAGTGCTATTAAATTTCTATTCATCATCTGCAAGATTTAAATTTGCCTTAATTCATTCAATATCTGAATACTTGCAGAAGGCAAAACATCTGTTTTCTTGTGGAGGCAGTCTTCTAAAAAAAAATAAAAATGGTAAATAAAAATGTTTCCTTTGGAACAACAAAATGGAAGCCACCAGGGTTCCCAGATGACTTCAGATAGAGCCACCTGTCCAATCTGGACCATTTGCTCATCTCTGGGCTATTATGCAAGAAAGAAAGAAATTTCTGTCTCCACTGATGCACTATAGTTTCGAGTCTGTTGGTTACAATTGATAGGGGACTTAAGAGTTGGAAAATTTTAGTTTAAGTAATAGCTAATAAGCTTAGTAATCAATGCATGTAAAAGCTTTTGTTCTAAGAACTGAAGGTTGACTCCACCCTGACCCACCCTGACTCCAGGAGACCATAAGCAGTTCCACTTTTGCTCCTCAGGAGGACTGCAAACAATTCAAAATGATATCTGAGCCATTGTACTCCAGGGTGAGAAGGCCACTGCCTGGGACACAGCTAAAGACTACTACCCAGGGTGAGAATGCTGAATTTTTTTAATCCAATTAACTTTTCTCTGATGAAGGAACCCCTTACCTATACTTTGTTCTCCTTATAAAAAGGGCTATTTAAAGATGGAATTTAAGATGGTCTGTTAGGGTATGAACCCGCCATCTTCTCAGATTACCGGCCATCTGAATAAAGTGCCCAAAAGATTCAATCACTTATTGGGTTTGGTAGTGACAGGCAGCCCATACTCAGGTGTCTTTTCTGGTTTCACAATGACCTATCTTAACTAATAGACTTGCTGGTTTTTTTGCAGGGGAGTGAGACAAATCTTCCAATTCTGTCACAAGAATTTGAAATTTAGAATTTTATATAAAATCTACAGGTCCTTTTTTAAAAGGTTGACTATTAATTCAGTATTATTTGAGGCTCTGTTTAGGTCAAAGTCACATGTTGGTGCCCTACCATGGCCCCTTTGGCATTGCTTTTTTTCTCCAACATTGCTTGACCGAATCACCAGATGCCTCTATCTCTTCCTCATGTTTTCCCTCCAGCACAGACACAGCCATATTTGCAGGGAGGCATAGAGAGGATCCCTGGCCAACACTGGAAAACAAGGATGAAAGGGAGGTTGTGGACGCTGTGTCATTTATTTGGTATTTTATAAAAAAACTAATTTATCAGGAGAAAGTACTGCAGAGCACCCAACTTCTCAAATTAAGGAAACAATATACCAGGGCAGATGGAAAGCTATGTTACAGATAGAGGACTGTTGAGTGGATTAGATGAATTAGCACGTGTAAGGACTTAGAGCAGTAATGGCAAAGGGTAACCACACACTTAAGGTTGATATTAATAACATAAGTTGCTCAAGGTCACAGCTAGTATGTGGATTGTTGGGAACCACCCTGGTTTCAGAAGCTGTAACCCCCAAGGCTAAGGCTAAATAAAGGACCTTGGGACCATAAGCCACTTAGGAGACAAAGCTTATCTTCTTTGTAGGGGCATCACCTCTGCCCCCTTTTACCTCACCCTGCTTGACCCCAGGCAGATGACTGGTTAGCCAATGACAGGTAAGATTCCTCAAGGGAGGGATGACCTAAGACAGGCACAGTCATGAGGGGACCCTCAGGGAAGGACTTGGGGGGGCTATAGAAAAAGGGGGTGATGGACCCTTGCCCCTCAGCTTTGACGTAGCCTAAATCCTCATTCTGTCTGCAAGAAGTTTCCTAATCTCTTGGCTGCCTTACTTTCCCTGCCCAACTTAAACCTGAAACAATGTTGGAGGTGGGTGTGGCCCCATGCTGGAAAGGGCAGGTTTCCTTGGGTGATCAGGCCTAAGAAAGAATACAAAAAATCCTGTGAAACCTGCTTTACTAATACCCTCAACTAAATAATTACCATTATCATTAAATTAAGTCATTTTCATTACCATTAAATGATAAGGGTCCACGGATAGAATGAGTTTGTTTCCTCAATGTTTTATGGCTCTTTAGGTCTCTGACCCTGACTCAGAATAAACCCTCATAGTTCTTTGTATGTTATCTATCATTTGATCCTTACTGCCTGACAGTGATGGATGAGCTTTACCTGTATTCCTATGTAAATTAAACCCAATAAAAGCCCATTAAGGAATAAGCCCTTGGCCCTTCCCTGTTGAGAAATTGGCCACCTTTCCTCTCCAAGCAGATCAGGTCTTGCAGACTTATTCTCATCCATGGCATCCAGGGGGTCCCTGCAAGTGGAGCCCCCCCACAGTAGAGGAGTAAGTAGATGGACCTCCTAGACTGACCTTCCATGTTTCAACTTGCTCATGCACTTTCATCTGTCTTCCTGCTCTCTATTGTTGAGATTTCCTTGATTTTACCTTCTGTATGACTAATTCTATCTTTAATCATGTTCATTATTCAGTTCAATTTTTAGTGAATTTTTTTTATTTGGTAATCATATTTTTTAATTTCCAAGAATTTTTCTAGTACCCTGGTAGCTCATTGTTTTCACGGCAACCTATTCTTATATTATAGATGTAACATTCTTTCTATCTCTGAGGACACTAATTAAAACTTATTTTTTTATAGTTCTATTTTTGTTTCCTTTATTCTATTTTCTCCAGAGTCACCATGTTTGCATATCCTGGTCATTTTCTTTCTTTACTGGTCTTCCTCAAATATCTGATGATCTTGCATTTGCCATTCATGTTTATGAGTAAAAATTGAGGTTGATTTGTATGAGGAGTTAGCATGATATTCCTCGGCATCTGTGTGGGTCTTTTTCCCCAACAGGCTTCTCCTGGGGGTTGACTGCGTGTTTTGTGTAAGTGCACCGGTTGTGTTGACAGACTTCACCTTTGGGTTCATGGACAAAGACCAGACAGGCAGCCTGCAGATGTCCTCCAGTTACCAGAGAGGAGGATTTGACTTTGACCATGGAAGGCTGTGTATTTTTTTCCTGAACGGATCAACTTTCCTCTCCAGTCTCTCTCCCTGTGAATTCCTATTTGAAGGTGGAAAGAAAGCAATCCTAGGGCATTCCCAGCTCTATTTTTCTTTCTACTTTCAGTTTAAAAGCCTTTTCCAGGAAGATTAACTCGCAATCTTAAAGGATACTTTTGTTAGGATTGTGTTTTTTAAAAAAAATTTATAAACATGTGATGATTGCCATGCTACCTATATTTATTAACTCCATGCTTCTTCTCTTACTATGGTTTATTCCACTCTTATTGTTCAGATTCCGTCTCTTTTTTATCTTTTTGTAATTCTTCATAATTATTCACCCAATGATTGCAAATACATAAAGATAACTTTCTGAAATATATTGTCCATACTTTTATTTATATCTGTATAATCTTTCATACCATTTGAATGGGTTTGGAAGCATGCACTCAGCCTATTATTTTGATTAGTCCTTCCTGTAAGTGATTTATAAACATCTTTTCTCTGTTGTCTTCTTCAAATTTCTATTTAGGATTAACTATTTATACACTTTCGCTTTGAAAAGCTGACAATGAAGAAGTATATGTTTGCTTGTGTAGCTAATATATGTAATATACAGAAAAAAGGAGGAGACAAACATACAAGTAGTTTTATGTAATTGTGCCAATAATATCTAAATCTAGATCTCAGAGTTCCTGGGAGAACTTCAAACTCCCAATAAACGATAAATAATTTAAAGAACCTGAAGTGGAAGTTTGATTTTTTTTCTTGATTTACCCTGTACACTCACTGTTGTATGTGACCCACCCTGTCTACAGTCCTTGGTTACAGCAGCCCAGAATAAGACACAACCCAGCTGTATTTTTAGAAATAGAAATAACAGCCCTGGCTGGTGTAGCTCAGTGGATTGAGCGCGGGCCTGCGAACTGAAGGATCGCGGTTCGATTCCCAGTCAGGGCACATGCCTGGGTTGCCAGGCCAGTTCCCGGCAGGGGACATACAAGAGGCAACCGCACATTGAAGTTTCTCTCCTTCTCTCCTTCCCTTCCCCTCTAAAGATAAATAAATAAAATCTAAAAAAGGGGGAAAAAAGTACTTAAAAAAAAGAAATAGAAATAACAAAATAGTAATGAAAGCATGGAAATATGGTAGAGAAGGGGACGTGTGTGCAGTTCAGAAGTAGTAAGTAAAATGACTGTTTGCTTCTTTTTAAAAGTGTGCATGCCATCTTCACACCAGGCACGTTCCTCCGCCACTGCGGTCGCTGAATAATGATCACACCCCTGCCCCTGGTGACGTTTGAGGACATCCCTCAGGCAATTGCTTTCTTTGCCCATAAATCATATTCAGGTCTGCCCTACAAATACAGTGTGAATGTTAACATTTTCTACCTTTCTCTATATTCTACACTATATGAAGTAAAAATATTAAATAGAAAAATACATCCTAATAAATCTAGCACTTCGCCTATTCCTTGTACCTTTTCAATTAGGTACATTACAAGTTATTATATTTTGAAACATTTTAGCATGGAAATTTAAGTATATATATGTAAAAGTAGACATGAACATATAATGAATTCCATGTATTCATCACTCAAGTTTAATGATTATCTGTGTATGGCGAATCTTATTTCCTCTATACCCCTGATATCTTCCTTACTCAAATTGTTTTGAAGCCAATTCCATATATAGCATGATTTCATTTTTAATAGATCAAAATTATATTATACTCTACCTAATTAACATCAAAAGAAAATGAGTGAAAGGAGAGAGAAAGAGAAGGAAAGAAAGAAGGGAGGGAGAGAGGGAAGGAGGAAGAAAGGAAGGAAGGAAAGAAGGAACTACTGAAGGACAAAAATATGAGGGAGGTAGAGAAGGAGAAAAATAGTTTGGTTACTATTTTATTCTTGTAAGTGCATATTCAACTCAAGGAACAAAAGTTTGATCAGGTGCAAGTTAATTTGCTTTATTTTGGAGATGATCCCAGTTAATACGTATTTACCTTCAGAGTTCAGTCCTGCTGCAGACCCATTGACCCCAATTCCTGGGTACTTCAAACACTTTTAGACGGAATTCAGGCTCATTGGGATCATTTGATCCCACCCAGATGGGGGACATTATGGAACCAGAACCACCGTAGTCCGGTTCCCTTGCCACTTAAAACAAACAAAATAAAATTCCACATTTTTCTCACATTTGGTTTTATTTTGTCTTGTTTTCACTTCAGCTAAAAGGCTTCAGTAAAGATAGAAAAATGTAAAGCTGTAGAGGTTAAACACCTGCACACAGCAGTGATCAAATTTTACCCCCAGGAGAATTATCAGGAAACTTTCCTACAATCTCAGACCCAGATGATCATTTCCTGATATCACAAATGCAAGACCCCATTCTTGTGGGCATTGGGAGAAAAGACCCAGGTTTATCTTGCCCAGAGGCCAAGGCTGCTCTGCTATCTGGACTCTGTTGACCTCCAGAGGGAGCCCTGGGGCAGCCAGACCTGAGGTCATCGTCTGCAAGAGAGGGCCCGAATTAGTTTGCGCTGCCAAGGCAATGTCTGTGGAGTGAGGCAATATTTCTGACAACCAAGACCAAAAGTTTGGTCTTCAGTGAATTTAAGATCAATGGTAGCAATTCAGGTAGTGAGCCCCTTTGATTAAGTAAGCACTAATGCCATGCCAGTGTAGCCTCCTGAATCCACGGAGCACGTGTTCAAGCGAAACAATCTCTAATATAACCTTTGCATCTCCTATGTTTTATAAATAGCAATTATGGGAATCCAGCCAATTGTGCTCCCTGGGAAACTTTGAGCTAACACATACCACAACTTAGGGTAACACAACTCTGCGCCGCCACAAAGCCCACCTTGATGGAGCTTGTTGATATACATACTGCATAAGCCATGGTGAGATCCTGAAACTCAGCTTCCTCATCCACTGTATCTTTGGTGCAAGGAAGAGTGACTTAGGAACAAAGTCGACCACTGGATAATATAAAGGAATGGGAATCGACACTAACATCAACAGGAAATCAGCACTAAAGCCTCAACCCCAGTTTCTCAGCCTTGAGTTAGTAGTGCTGTGGGACCATAGCGTGGCTCAGGCCAGGGCCCCGGAGTTCTCGCTTGCATTGTGTGGAGGGTCTTTTGTCCTGTTCCTTGAGTATGAGAGTGATAAAGGCAATACTACTGCTTTTTTTGCTTTTTTTTTTTTTGCTTTTTTTCCCCTGTATAATCCTGGTTATTCAAAGCAGTCTGAAGACCTTCAAAAAGTATATACTTGTAGGTGAGATATCATCAATACTTTTGAAATAAGGCAGATTTATTATTTAAACTTGTATCCTAATGTAAAATGCATGTGTTCCTGCTTTTTAAACATGGCTCCACTAAAAAAAGAAAACCCTCCTATAAACATAGTACCATTTATATTATTCCACCAAGCACTATGCTTCTGAGTAATACAGTCTAATAATAAGATATCGATTTGTCCAGCATCCACCCCAAAAGCACCAGCTTATAAAATTGATTGTCTGCGCCGCCTCATTCCACTCTGCCCTTGTGGGCGCACAGGGACACAGGTCAGGCAGGGAGAATATGGGGCAGAAGGAAGAACCTAGACCAGGGACACCCCTGGCATCTTTTTGGCATCACAGAGAGTTGATAAGAGATGAAACTTGACTTTAATCGGATTTTAATTAATTTTTAGTCAAATTGCAAGTAAAAATGTCAAATCTTAGTCACGTTTTTCTTAACACAACCAGACTTTACCTTCTGCATTCTGACTTCTTGCTTTTATTTATAAGCAAAAAGCCAAGTACAATGTGCACATTATGAACTACTAACCTGGGGGTGTTTCTGCAAAGTAAGGGCCATGGCTGATTATAGCTGATGCTTACTGTGGCTTATAGATCTAACGTTATTTTACATGTTCTTGTAGCATAAAACTTGTAAAAGAGCAATCACAATTTTATGAGTTCTCATAGCTCAGAGTACGTTTGGGAAGTTGTTAATGCCTCAAAGTAAAAGGAGGATGTCCACCCAGATCCAGCCAGGGGGTAAATTTTTACTTTAGCACCAATTTCCAAATATGCCCAGGAAGTTGCAGGATCCAGGCATTCAGGCTAATGAGCTCTGCCTTCTTCCTTTACTTCCCACACCTCCTTTCTGAATCTCCGAAGGGCTGTGAATCTTGAAGGGAAGGGTCTGCCACCTTCATTATGACCTCAGAGGTAGCAAGCTCCCAAGTTAAATGAAAGCTGTTTGGGAACTATTTTAAAACATTAATGAATATGCTATTATTCCAAAGAAATATGCTTTTTCTGTACCTCTCCCTCCCCTCCCCCCAAAAAAACCCGCTGGAAATAACATGGTCTTATGACCTAGAAGTAGCAATAGAAAATCTAAGGGGAAACAGAGCTAGATCTCTGGAAGGATAATGTTTTGTGTGTTTATTTTTCTTCCAGAACTCCAAATAGTTACCTTGGCAGGCAGGCTGCTCCCTAACTGCCCACCTCGGAAGACTAAGGTGTTTACAGAAATTGAAAGTCCCAGCAGTACATTTCCATGAGCTCATTTTTACTACCAATTACACCCTTCAGATTTCCTATCTACAAATGAACATCCATGCAGCAGAAACCCCTGCTTTGAGCTTTTGTTTCAATTACCAGCAAAGCTGCAGAAATCATATGGGCGATTACTGTAACGTCAGGACATCTTTTTAGAATCCCTGCTGTGGTTACTATTATTCAAAGCAATTCCAATGCTATTTCTTGCCTGCCTCTTTATGCTAATCAGCCCAGCCCACTGGGCTCCTCCTCCTTCCAGCCTCGCTTAAGAACTGTTCACTTTCAGCTGCCTGGGAGGGTAACACAGACCAGGCTTAGAAATCACTTGATTCAACTCAGCAGAACTTTTCCCCCCTTGACTATACATTACTCTAGCATTCCTCTCTAAATATACGGGGCATCAGATTTCATATCAGCAGAAGGAATCAAAAAGTGCCCAAACTGTAATCTGTTAGAAATAGTTACTGTGTGGGATTTTATACTATGGAGGGGGGAGCGGGGCCGGGGGGAATTTCAGTATGATTTGAAGTGAAACAAGAATTTTGTGTATTTACTCAAATGCATTGGCGTCTTTATAAGTAGGGTCAGCTATATCGGTGAATATTTACTTGAAGAATCATGACTCGGAAACACTTGGAAATTTATTAGAGCAGTAAACGTTTTACCCACAGGGACAGGACCTGCATGTGCCTCTGGGGGTCTGGGGGTCCTGTGAAGACCATCTCTGGTGAGCGGCCAGGGGAAGGGAATGCCCTAGCGATACTGCAGCCGTGGTGACACTGCCAGTGCCATGTCTGCCACCCAAAGGGAAGGCAGCAGCCGCCTGCTCCGCGGTGTGCGCACCTGCAGACTGAAGCTCCCGGGGGACCGGCGGCAGCAAGGTGAGTCAGCCAGGCTAATGAGCCGTGTGTTCTGTAACCGCCTGGCCCTTTGCATTCCTGGAAGAGCGGTGGGCTGGGGAGTACCTGGAGAATCTCTGGTTGTAAAATGCTTGGCAATCTTCCATTTTTAAGCTCCGAGAATAGTCGTGATGGTGATATGTGACATGAGGGTGGGTTAACTTGGATTCACTATTGGTTTTTAAGGGATTATGGAGTCCTATCAAGAATGCGTGTTCCTTGGAGTCGTCATTCTGAAGCTTATGTACTTAAATGGCTAGCCTCTGTCATTTTTCTAGAGTACGCTAGATTTTGTGGAGTTCAAAACTTCCTGCAGGCATCAGTTGCAGGGGGAGTTTGCTGAGGGCAGCTCTACGTTAGCCTGGAACTCTCTCCCCCGTCCTCCTCCCTCTAATGGTGCACTTTTAGGCTTAGAGTTTAAGTTTAATTTTGTCTGGATCTCTGCCTTACTCACCTGTGCGCCAAATACACATATTCCTGGCTCTTTCCCTTTGTGGTCCAGTAACAGCTGGAGTGGGACCGGGAAAAGCATCACGTTTCATGGGGGGGGCGGGAGGGCACTCATTCAGATTAAACCATCTACCTGCGGCCGTTTTCACTCTCAGTCTTTTTAAATCTTCAAGTCCACTGTCAGCCAGCTGCCTCAGTTAGTGGCAGATGGTTGACATGAACGGACAAGATGACCCTGCCAATCCATTCTGTCAGGGACAGCAAAAGACGCTGTAGAAAAGGCTGGGTGCCATCCCGATGACCTCAGAGATGAAGGATTTACCCCAGACATGGATAACTTCTCAACAAGCTGTGATGCATCTGTGCACGTAGGCATCTGGGCTACGAGGTCTTTATTGATTTTTCCACAGATACAGTTGGGATTTCAGTGGCATGGAGAGTGTTGGCTCAAGGACCGAAACCTCCCGTTTCCAAGGTGGCATCTGTGTGCTACCATTAGTGTGAACATGTCAGGCCACCTCCCTGCACGTGGACCGCGTGCTGTACAAGGCTTGGCATAGTGTGGGCAGAAAATACTTCATATTTAGTAAAAACAGAGAAAATCCTTAAGACCATCCAGTGCCATCAGGGCTCATGTAAATTAGTTTGAACTAAGTGCTTTAGAATTAAAGTCTTGGTACGAACCAGGGCTGTAGAGCATTCTCGCTCCCCTATGATGAATTCCAATTCATCCCAAGTGTTTTGTTTGCTGCTCCTTTTATCTGAAATATTTAAAAATGATGTAATACTTGTTATATAAGATTTTCTGGGGGTAACATCAAGGAGATGGTAAAAATCACCCCCTAAAGATAGTTGCTGTTAACATTTGAATGGATAGTCCTCTAGCCTTTTCTTCTATGCATGTGTACAGATTATATTTCTCTGGCATGATTTTAAAATAAAAACAGATTTTGTATCAGTTTTGTAAACTGCTTTTTAACGTGAGAAGAAATTCCTATGTCATTATGCACTCTTCTGCGATACTATTTTTAACAGTCGTGTGCTGTCCCTTCACAAGGACATAGCAAAACTCCTTAGGCAGTTCTCTACTGTCAGATATTTTTTTGATTTCCAGTCTTTTACTATTACAAACAACACCGTGTTTAACATAAATTAACAGCTAAATTATTCCAGAGATAAAATTATTTTGTCGGGGTCCATTCTTCAAGGTGACATTGTGGAGTCAAACAATACGCATAGTTTTCAAGTTTTGGGATTGGGTTTTTTTATGGGGGGGTTATTTTGTCTGTTTGGCCAAGTGGCCCTCCAATCGGCTGTGTAGGAATATACTCTCAGTAAACTTGGGTGTTATTTTAAAAGTTCTTTCCCAATTTTATAAGCAGAGAAGAGTGTCCCACTGTTGTTTTCCTCTAAGGAAGGCTGTCCTGATGGTCTCTCCCTGACCGGCCATGCCCAGAGCAGCCTGGAAATGTCATTATGATGACATACTTCCCAAAATACCAACAAGACTAGAAGTCTGATCCCTGTTCTCAGACTGAAGCTTTGCCCAGAAAGTTTTAAAAGCAGCCATATTCTTCCCCAGCCGAGTCTCAAAATATCTGCCCACGTAAACCACAAGACATACAGTTCTGAAGCATGCTGATGCAGTCCAGACTGACAGCTGACAGCTACGAGAAGGGCCACCTAGAAACCTGAGTTGACAAGTGACCCTGGGCAGTGTTTGCTACGTTGTTAAATAGCATTCCAGTGACTGTCCTGTTTAAAAATATTCATTCAGGGCAGAGGCCTTGATTTTTCCTCAAGTAAAGTTCAGGAAAGTTCAAAGAAGTAAAGCTGTTTGTTTCAGAGTGAGTTCTGGCTGCGGGTTTATTCGCAGAGACATTAGCGTTCATGGTTTTGCCCAAGGTTCCAGCTCTCTTGTTCCTCACACAGACTGTGAATGGTTGACGTTCACCTCTTCAAAGGGCATGGCCAGGTTCAACACAGACGTCCTTTCCAATGTTAGGTCTGAGGCATTGAACTCTGGCTAACTAGTTCACCAAAATGAACTTTTGGGGCAATCATATAGACAAAGGTCACTTACTCTTCAGCATTGTGCAGGACAATGACTGTGCAAAGCACTGTGTCAGATGCTGAGTGTGTTAGTAGAACTAAGCCAGCTAAGCTGTGGTTTCTACTCCGCATGGAGTGACACGCCAGGGCGACAGACACTGCATCAGAAGTCCAGCAGGCTCCGCTCCCTGCTTGTTGCTGTCTTTTAGTGTCTCCTTTAATATTTTAAATCCATTTATCTGTAACATTGACCTAAGACCACATCTATAAACATTAATTTATACATCTATAAAGCCTCAACAAAGTTTGGTACACATATTATGTACTAAGCAGATATAACTATTCTTATGTTTTATAAAGCTTAAAATTTACAAAGTGGTTTCAAATACATTGTCTCATTTAATTCTCAAAACAACCAGGTAAAGTAGTGTATGAGTAATGGTTCTCCAGAGAAACACAACTACTAAGATGTGTGTGTGGATGGATAGATAAATAGATAGATAGATAGATAGATAGATAAAGATATATATGAGAGAGAGAGAGATTTATTTTAACAGAATGACTCACACGATCATGGAGGCTGGCAAATCTGAAGTCTGGAACTTCTGGCCAAGAGCCGACCAAGGCTGCAGCTGAGGTCTGCTGGTAGGACTGCCTCTTGCTTAGAGCAGCTCAGTCTTTTGCTCCAGCCAGACATTCAGCCCTTCAGCAGGTTGGCTGAGGCTCGCCAACATTATGGAGGACAATCTGCTTTACTCAAAGTCCACTGCTTTAAAGGTAAATCTCACTCAAAATTACCATCACAGAGACATCCAGGATAATATCTGACCACATATCTGGCACTCTGGTGCAGCCAAGTTAGCACAAAATTGACTCTTACAAGTAGGCATCATTCTCCTCATTTTTAAAGATGTGCAAACCGGGAATTCTCAAGGTCAAGTAATTTTTCCAAGGTTATGTAGTTATTAAGGCTTAACTTTTATGCATTGTCTGCTGTATACAGCTGTCTCATAAATCCATGATTCCTAGGGTTACAATGTTTAATATTTTCCGTTGATCTCCGTTATCGGCGCAACTTCTTTGCAGACACTCAAGATGCGTTGGCTTTCCTCACGGTCTTCTCCGCGCACTCTGACACCAATGCTCCAACCCCACCTGGGTTTCCCACAGTTTAGTTTCATTCTGACACTGCTCCAAGTTAGTGAAGACTCCAGAAGTTAAGCGCTCAGTCTCGGGACACTGTCCCACTTCAAATGCCAGCCACAAATTCCAGGTGTCTCCAAGCCACCTGCACTTTTGTCTGCCCATCCACAAATTCAAGGCTTCCCATAGCTCTCGGGTTTGATAATTTGCCAGAACATCTCAGAGAACTCAACAAAGCTCTGTACTCACAAGCCCTGTTTTATCACAAAGGATACAAGTGAACAGCCAGATGCAGAGGTTCAGAGGGAAAGGTCTAAGCAGGTCACAAGAGCTTCTGTCTCCATAAAGTCCACTCTCCTGGTGGCTCAGTAAGTTCACCGACCAGGAAGCTCCACTAAGCTCAGTGTCTGGAGTTTTTATATGGGATTTCATTGTTGAGTCATGTTCGACTCAATTACTGGCCATGTGTGAGTCAGTCCCCAGTTTCCTCTCCCCTGCCTGGAGAGTGTGAGGGTAGGGCTGGAAGTTCCTACCCTCTAAATACTTGCTGGGTCTTCCTGATGGGTCCACCTCCTCCCTTGAAACTGTCTGAGGGCCTACTATGAGTCACCTCCATAGTATCACAAAGACACACAGCTATCAATCTGGAAACTCAAAGGATCTTTGAAGTTCTGCGTAAGAAATGGGGGGCAAAGACCAGATGTAGTCTTTGTTATGTTACATTTGGCCATGATTTTCTGGATATGTGCTGTTTTTAATATCAAGAGAGTTTTGTGCAAGTTACAAAACAGATTAATGCCCTCAACCATTTATTTATTCAATAAATTTCTACTGAATACTAACCAAATACTGGATGCTATCTTGTATGCCACAAAGGCAAAGATGACTTTCTGCCAAGGTTGCTTTCTATCATGTCTTTTCTGAGGAACTCAGTAATAACAACTGAGCTACTGATACTCTTCCTACTGTTTGGGTGAAGGAAAAAGTGACTTGATTTCGTAATGTTCTGACTTTGCTGCATTCATCTGATGATCTTTGTATTTAGCCACCCTCCTCTTGTGGGTTTCGGAGGGCACTGAATCTAGCTGAGAACTTAGCAAATACATATATAAAAGCTAAGCAGTGATGATTTACTGTGCCATGAAATTTGCTCTGAATCTAAACCATAGAAATCAAGTTGCACTTAGATCACTGTGAATGCATGATTTCTTAAACTTATCCCACGCACATTCACGAATGTACATACTTGAGAACTCCTGAAGAATTCAAGTGTTGGGGGATGAAGACACAGCCATAAGAAAGGGAACCCATAAATGGTATATAACTAAATAATGCCTTTTATGTGAAAAGGCACATGAAAAAATACACACAGTATGCTTCTTAACATGGCTTTGCATTAGCTCTTTTTGGTGTGATTCTGAGGTAGTGCCGCTACATGGCAACACGACATCTTTGGGGTGATACACAGTTAGATGAACTCGGACAAAAGGAAGAAGACCTACACATGTTTCGGTTTTTGTTCCACCAGAATGGGTCCTCAAAGAGGCTTGAATAACCTTTGTTCTATCTGCAAAGTCATTACTGGCATTTAAAGGCACAGATTGGTGGAAACAAATATAGACCATGTAAAAATAACTTAAAAACTCATATTCTATTAGACTTTGTCATGTTCAAGCTCCCACCCAGTACAGAAATACTTTCAGTAATAAGCCTCCTTAGTAAATGGCACATATGTAAAGATTTGGAAAATACATATAATGGCTTAAACTGCATTTTCTCATCTCACATTCATTAGAATGGCTACTATAAAAAAATTAGAAATGAACAAGTGTTGTAGAAAATGTGGAGCAATTAGAACTCATATGCACCATTGACGGGAATGTAAAAATGGTGCATCTGCTGTGGAAAAGGCAGGGTCCAGCAGCAGTAATGTGTGCATGAGTGTGGTTGGTAGGGTGATATTATGGGTGTAGTAATTTATAGTTTTAATTTGAACATTTCACCTAAAATGTCATCTGGCGTGCTTGAGTGTGATGTTGTTATGTTATAGAATTACATGCTTGGGATTTTATAATAAAAAATGTTGTAATAATAAGGGGGCTTTATTTGTACTGGACCCTGTAGTATGGCAGTTCCTAAGAAAACTAAGGACAGAATTGCCGAATGACCCAGCCAGTTTACTTCTGGGCATGTAACCAAGAGGAGTGAAAGTGGGGGCTCAAACTTGTGTCCTGGCGCTCGCAGCAGCCCTAGTTATAACAGCCCAAAGGTGGAGGCAACTTACATGCTCACTGACAAATGAATGGGTAGACAAAAGGTGGTATGTGTGCACAGTGGACTGTTATTCGGTGTTAAAAAGAAAGGAAATTCTGACATGTGTTACAATATGGGTGAACCACGAGGACATTATGCTAAGTTAAATGAGTCAATCAAACAAAGATGAATACTGTATGATTCTACTAATATGGAATATCTACAGTAGGCATTCCCAGGGATAAAAGGTAGAATGGTGAGTTATTTTGTAATGGTACAACTTCCAGCCAAGATGGAGGCGTAGGTGGACACACTGTGCCTCCTCTCACAACCAGAATTAGGGACAACAAATATTTAGAAACAAGAAAACAACCAGAACTGATAGAAAATTGAACTGTTGGAAGTCCAACAACCATTCATCCAGACCTGTAATGGTACAGAGTTTGTTTCACAAGCTGAAGAGAGTTCTGGAGGTTGATTTACACAACAATGTGAATGAACTTAACACTACTGAAATGTACACTTAACGATATTTAAGATGGCACACGTTATGGTATGTATGATTTACCACAATTTTTTAAAAAGCTATAGCTGCCCAAAGCCATCTCTAGTTATATTTCTGAAGTTGGCCCTCCCACAAAAAAACTGTCATTTTTTTTCTATACCCACTCATGTAAAAATTCTAGAAGGATTCGAAATAGAAGTTCTTCAACCTGATAAAGAACATTTTGCATATGTTCTTTATAGTAACATAGTAACACTTTCATTACTAATGAAATACTTAATACTTTCCTACTAAGATCAGAAAAAAATTCAAGGATGTCCAATATAATCACGTCTATTCAGCATTCTGGAATAGAACTGGAGGTCCTAACCAGTGTACTAAGTTAAGAAAAAGTAAAAATAATAATAATAAAAGGCTTCCATATTGAATAGAAAAAGGTAAAACAATCTATATTTACAGATGATTGATCGTGTAAACAATCCTTAGGAATCTACTAAAAAAATAAACTAATAAATGAGTTTACCAAGGCCACAAGATAACAGCATGCAAAATCAATATACAAAAAAAAAAAAAAACCGAAATGATATTTCTATATATTAGCAAAGAATAATTAACATAGAAATTTTTAAGTATCATTTTAATGGAAAAAAGAAATACTTACGAATTAATTTAACAAAATATGTGCAAGACCTATACACTTAAAACAACTATTGCAGAGAGAAGCCAGAGGGAGACTGAGCTGAATACGTGAACTGAAAGGCTCAATGTTATTAAGATGTCATTTTTCCTCAAATTGCTTAAGAGAGTCAAAGCCATCCCAGTCAAAATTCCAGCAGACATTTTTTAAAATTGACACACCAATTTAAAGTGTATAGGAAAATGTAAAGGACCTAGAATCACTAAGTCAACCTTGAAAAAGAGGAACAGAGATAACTTCACTTTGAATTTCAAGCTATAATAATGAAGATGGCATAATACTGGTATAAGGAAAGCGAGTCATTGAAATGGAAAAGGAAGCACATAAATTGACCCATTCGTATCTGGTCAGTAGATTTTTGACAAACATATCACGATAATTCAAAGAGGGAAAAGATACTTTTTTCTGCAATAGTCCTGGGACAAACAGAAAACCATATTACTAAAAAAATGAACCTCGTTACCTACTTCACACAAAAATTAACTTGAGATGAAATATGACTAAAACACAAAAGCTAAATCTAGAAGCTTCTAGAAGAAAACGTAGAAAAATATTTTCCCCAAATTTGAATAAGCAGTGTTTAAACAGACACAGAAAGTATCAACTCTAATTTAATAGGTAAATTAAACTATCATTAAAAATATCAGTTCTTTAAAAGAAACATTAGTAAAGAAGAATGGGAGAAAATATTTATGACACATTGATCTGATAAAGAACTTATAATGAGAATATGTGAAGAATTCAATATGAACAAATCCTTTCTTGTTGTGAGAAAAGAGGTAACTCGTAACAAGGAGGGATGCTGTTGCCATGTAGAGAGAAAAGAATAAAAAAACGAAGAAAGTTTTCGAATGTTGGAAATAGACCATTTTGGTCTAGGCTTGGCCCTGTGAAACTTTAGTTGTCTGTGGAGAAATGGAGTTACAGATAAAAATTTGTGCGCATGTATGTTTTTGTAAATTGAGCGTGGGTAAGACACACACTAGCGCTATAGATTCTGAGGTTCTGTTTGTTTCGTAAGAGCAATTGTGTTATAAAGAGCTTCATTCTCTAGTATGGACTCAAGTGTTATTTGTCATTGTTTTCTTTTTTTATTATTTTTAATTAATTCCATCACCACTTATCCCCCCACCCTCTTTTACCTCCACGAACCCCCTGACACCCCACCACAGTCGCCACCCCGTTATGTGTCCATAACTTCTTTCTCTTTTGTTTTCTTTTATTGCTCAACCCCTCCAGCCCTCTCATTTTTTCTTTTTGGAAGTTGAGTAAGTTAAAATTATTTAGCAGAAGTGATCGTTTTGATAGTGGGATGTAGCAAAGTAGGTTTAGAGGGAGTTGTAGAAAACAACTAGCCACAAATTTAATGACAAAAAAATAGAGAACAAATCTTCAAAAAATACCACAGTGTATGCGCCAAACTTCTTTCCAGCTTTGTGAGCATTTCTCACATGTTAAGGCTTAAAAGCACAATATTGTTATTGTCCATTACCCTGCTCACAGCAGGCAATTAATGTTTGCAAAGTAAATCAATATGTTCCTCCTCAAAAGTTCATTCGAGTGGCTGATATTTGTAAGTCCCTGAAGGTTAGGGCCTCAAAGTTCATGGAGTACAACTGACTTATACATATCAGAAAACGGAGGCCAGAGGAGAGAGGCGACTTATGCGAAGCTGATAGTTACCGTAGACTGCCGTCTACACCTGTCTAAGAAATGGGTGACGTAAGGGACAGCATTATTAAAAGCATTTAAAATGATTTGAAAAAATTAAAACTAGAAAAAATTGTTTTACCTCATTTTAAAAAAAATACTCAGAAAAGAATAGTTACTTGGTGTGTAAGGACCCTAATGTTAACCGTGTAGAGAAAATGATGAGTGTGTAAGGCGGGGAGGAGAAGTGGGAAGAGGGGAGGGAGAAAATCTGTGTAGGGAGGCAGAGAGGGTGGTGTCAGGGAGACATACGGGGCCTAACGGAAGCAAAGAAAGGAGATGAAGGCAAATGAGGAAAAGCTGCCTGAAAAAAAAGGTCCAAAATATGGTAAATACATGCAATAGAATATTATTCGGCCTTAACAAGAAATGAAATTCTGATATACGCTACAACGTGGAGGAACCTTGAAGACATTATGCTAAGTGAAATAAGTCAGACACAAACAGACAAATATTATACGATTCCACTTACATGAGGTTCCTAGGATAGTCAGAAAGTGGAATCTTGGTTACCCAGGGCTAGCGGGAGGGAGGCACAGGGCGTTAGTGTTTCATGGGTACAGAGTTTCAGTTTGGGATGATGAAAACTCTCAGAGTGGATGGTGGTATCAGTTAACACATCAGTGTGAATATGCCTCGTGTCTCTGAACTGTGCCTTTAAAATGGTTAAAATGGTAAATTTTATGTTGGGCATATTTGCCCACAATAAAAAAAAAAAACACTTAAGAAAGAGACATCACGCACTTGCAGTATCTCTTCCAATCTTTCATTTTGACTTATACAAAACTTCAGTGATGAAGCCCTGAAAGAAAGAAACATAAAAGATGGTTTTCAGTTTTCTTGAGAATTTTTCAAGTCTTATGAATTTATCCATTTTATAAAAAGTCCAAGTTTTTCGCTTGCAATTTTCTTTAGCATGCTGAGCAACGGTTTCTGGAAAGGGGGAACCCAGCCGCCTGCGACAGGCCCCCATATTCCTGCCGCAGGTCTGAGCGCAGCTGGCAAGCCCTCTCAGGGAAGGCGAAGCCCAGGCTGCGGCTTCTGCGAGCTCCCAGGAGGAGAATGAGGCCTGGGCCTTCTGGCCGGCGAGTGGCCTGGGTGCAGCTCTCTCCTTTTTCCCCCCCGTGTTCACCTCCAAGGTCTGGTTCTCGCTGGAATAACATCCACTTACTCCTGTGGAGGTGGGAAAACAAGGAGCCTTTTCTCTTGCCTGCTCAGAGGCTCAGGACAAAGGGGAACGCTTTTGAGGAAAAGAGATTGGGGAGCTGGAAGACGTTGCAATCAAGCTGCGCCATCGGCCTGTGTCCTTGGACTCTAGGAGAACAAGGCGTTTCTTCCAGAGTGAGCAAGAGTGGCAGGGTGACCGCATGTGACAGAGGACTGGAGAGGACAAGGGAAGGGAGGGTCCCTTTTATCGAGTGTCTTCCGTGCAACCTGTGGTCTGACATTTGCTGTATGTCTCTATATGTACAGATGGATGTATTTGTCCGGCTACAGAGATATGTGTCTATGTAGGAGATGAATGGATGGAAATAGAGAGAGAGAGAGACAGACACCGATATTCTGCTTTACTCCAGTAAAGTCTGAAGAGGAAGCCATGGCAGGGGCTCTCACGCATACACATTGTTTCAGTCTTAACAACCCTCTAGAAGTATACACTGAAAGAGATGAGAAAAGGCTGTGGCTTGGGGTAATTTTCTTTGTTTTTTAAAAACACAGCTCTAGGATTCTCTGACTTCACCGAGAATCCAAACGCCATGCTTTGGCCAGACTGCTGGACACAAGCGGAGGAGGGGAGGGGGACCAGGCCATCAAGGACGGTCCTGCAGCCCCGGAGGAGGGAGAATTAGAGAGGAGGATGGGGCAGAGACACGGGGAGAGGTCCAGGAAGAGAGATGCCAGGGCTGCAGTCCAAGCGGACAGCTCCAGCCCCGGGAGCAAGTAGAGGCGGCCCAGTTGGCGGCGGGGTTGCTGTCACCCTCGTTCCTGCCAAGGCAGCTTCCACAACCTTGCAGGCCCTGGCTGGCGGAGCCTGGTTCTGTCCAGTGGGAACTCGGTTTTCACCGCTCCTGAACGACAAGAGCAGCAAGAAGCAGTTCGCAGGGCTCCAGCCGGGAGAAGCTGGCTGGCAGAACCTTGGGGCCCCGGGAGCTGCTTGCCCCACTCCCACGGGGACTCCAGGCCAAAGGTATCTGTGCTCAGTCTCCTCCTCCTCTTCTGTGTCCGGCTCAGTAGATCCTTTCAAACCTCCTCCATGGAGATGATTCATCGAGAAAATCCTCCAGTTACTTTCCTCAGGGAGCTGAGTTTGTTTGTCAGAGGCCAAGTGCCGAGGGAAGAGGTGGGAATAAAGCGGAGGGACAAGACCTTACCACCCACCCAAAATTGAGGGGGGGGGGCGGAATTGTGGCACATGTGTTACGGGGGGGGGAAAGAAACTTATATTCACTGTCAACAGTTTAGAATTCTGAAGAACCAAGCTCTTCTACATATGGATAGTTTTCTAGCTGAATTTTTGTCTGGAGACTTGGAGGAGTATTCTGAATAAAGGTGAGGCGGGAGAACATAAAATGTTTCTCAAACGTGCATTCTGAACTCGGTGAATCCATCTCGCTCACACCTTTTTATTTCTGTGCAAAAACCAGTTGGGCCCCAGAAATAAGATATTGGATGCCTGCCTGCCAGGCAATGTAACTCAATAAGAAGTCTATTTTTGGCAAGGAGCAGGAGATTTGTCCTTTAATTGTGGGTGTCTGACACTCTAGTAGGAAGGGATTATTTTTAAATTTTATTTTTTATATTTTTAGCTATATATATTTATGTGGTTTAAAGGCTCCAATGGTTCTACAGTTCTGGGAAAACCAGCAGTCTCCTCCTTGCCCTTTGCCCTCTTTCCTTGGTCCCCAGAGGCAACCCCCTCCAAGTCCCATAGCTTTCTTTAGGCGGTAACCTCCGAATCCCTAAATACCTGGCGTTTTAGTGCTATTGCTTTATACAGGGTCCAGCACAAATAGCTCCCCCTTTTTATTACAACATCTTTTATTACAAAAGCATAAGCATGTAATTCTGTAACGTAACAATGTCACACTCAAGTACACCATATGACATTTTAGGTGAAATGTTCAAATTAAAACTATAAATTATTACACGCATATTATTACCCTACCAACCACTTTGAAGCAGGTCTTCTGCCAGACCCTGCATTTATGTTTAGGCACTACTGACTTACCACTATGAATGAATTTACATCCCGTTCACAGATTATTCCGGACCCTACTCTCACTCCAACCACAGACATGCACACTCTCTATTCCTCCCATCTCCCTCAAATCGTTGTATCTTAACCTTGATTAGATCGATGTTCAGTGTTGACATCATTGTGACTATATGAAACTATTGCATTTGATCCATGTCAGGTTAATGATTACTTTCCTTTCTTGCCCAACTTAGTGTTTTCCTTTGGATTTGATAATTGTATTATAGTTTCATTTTCTCAGTCCTCCGTGTATGTATTACCAGTCAATTCCCAAACTCTCCTTCAATCATCTAAAGATCCTTTCAAAATATTCTCACACTTGACATATTCAACTAGTTTTAGTTCCATCCTTTTGGAGACTTCTTTCCTGGCATCTCCTCAGGGACCTCCCCAATGTCGGGAGTGGGTTGCGTCTGTGATCGGTGCCCCACTGCAATTCTGGGCTACACCCTCCCATTGTTCTGGACACTGACCTGTCTCTCTTCAATAGGTTCCTCTATTTCTCGGATCCTTGGTTTATGGGCTCTTTTGGTGAAGCATCTCCTCCAGAAGCATCCTGAGAATGGGTGCACGCGGGGTATGCATTTGGAGATCTTGTAGCTGGAAGTGTTTGTATCATATCATCATGGTTGATATTAGTATTTAATGCTACACTGGAAATCATTTTCCCTCATTGAAAACAGTGCTCCTTTGATTTCTAATTTCCAGCATTGTTGTTGAGAAACCTAAAGCCATTCTGACACATGACGTGCTGTGTTTGACCTGTTTTACTCCATTCCTGATGCCACTTGGACCTCTTCGTCCATCGGTACTCTCAGATTCCGTGTGTGCACTGGGAGGTGTCTGCTCTCGTGTACCCAACTGAGCACTGGACCGGCTTCCTCAATCTAGAAACTTGTGTCCTTTGATTTGGGGAAACGTTAGTGACCTATTTGTTGATTGTTTCCTACCCTGCTTTCCTTATTCTCTTTCTCTACAGCTCTTAGCAGTCAGGCGTTGAAGTGACTCTCGACTGATCATCTGGCTTTTCTTATATGTTTTTATATTTTATATTTCTGTTCTTTTGCTCCACTTTCTGGGCTCCTTGTTCGACTTTATTTTCTGAATCTTCTGTTGATTTTTAAAAATCAGTGTTAACTCTTTTGATTCTACTATCATATTTTAAAGTCTAATCTCTAAAAGCTTATTCTTCCTATTGTTCTGTTTTTAAAAAACACTATTCTTTGCTTCATGGATGTTTCATTTTTATGAGGATATTAAAAATATACATATATACTATATATGTTTATTTTTAAAAACTCTCTGTGTAGTCTTTTTCATCCGATTTACTTTTCTCCTGTTTACTTGTTTAATCTCTGTGTTTTACGTCTAGTGATCCTGGACTCCCCGCTTGGATTTAAGAAAGGAGAACTTAAAAGTTGATTGGCAGCTATGTGTGCCTGCACTGGGAACTCATCATCAGGTTTGGCCATTCGTTGGAGAATTCCTCTGTCAGTATCTTTAGGTCTTTCCTTTCAAGTTGGTCAGCCTCTCCCGAGAAAAATCTTCTAACCCCCTGCCTAGAGGAGATAAGCATGTCTGCCAGCACTTTGTGAGCTGAGCAGAAGGAGAGCGCTGAGGGCCCAGCACCTTGCACGCATGGTGGGCAGAGCAATGGCTGCCTAAGGATGCCTGTATCCTAATGCCTGGACCTGGGAATAGGTACCCTCACATGACGAAACAAACCTTGCAGGTGTGATTATTCAGGTAAGGATCTTCAAGTTTGGAGAGTTTCCTGCATTATTCACAATGCGGTCATAAAGAAGAAGGCAGGCGGGTCTGTCAGAGGAGGAGATTTGACAGCAGAAGCAGAGGTTGGAGTGATGTGGGGCCAAGAGCCAAGGAACGAGGCCAGGCTCGGGAAGGTGGAAACGACAGGCAAATGCAGCATCCCCTGATGCGGACTCCGGCCCTCGGGGTCCGTGTGTTGTGGCTGCAATGGACAAATTCACACGGACTACAGAAGTCCTGTGGAGAAAAGGGATGGCGTGGCCACCCTCTGAGTGAGAGAGAGGGCCCCGACCCCTGCCTGGACAGGCTTTCATTGCTTTTCTGGGTACATTACATTGAGGATGGTCCTCATTTACTATGCACAGGTTCGCTTTAGGTGGTTACCTTTTACAGATAACAAAGGAAAGAATGTTGCTAATCATGTCCAAGAGAAGGATGTTGCAGATCAAGGGGAAAGTGATTGAACTGCTTACACTCCATACTTGGGAGGTTTAGCGCAGATTTTAGGGAGCCATTTTAAAGATACGCAATAAACATTTGCTGCTTCAATCCAAGGTGAAGGAGTTTTAGCAAAAAGCAAGTCTCATAGCAGCCTAGGTACAATGCAGGCCTGATTTCCCACAGGAAAACCTATCTGTGGGCTCGGGTCCTGTGTGCCGACTGGCTCCCCACTGGTTTTTCCAAGTCAGGAGCTGAGCTACATTCTCCATACAACTTGGATAGGTTCCCTATGCTCCCCTGGGCTTCCAGTGGGAACACGGCCTGCCAACCCATTTTAAATGTCTGACCTCCATAACTGTAAGGTAATACATTTGTATTGTTTTAAACAACTGAGCTTGTGGTAATTTGTTATAGCAACCATGAGAAACTAATATAGCGTGTAAGCTTTTACCTACTCTTCCTCTTTTCATCATAGAACTCCCACTTTAAACTGCGCCTGATGTTTTATCTCTTCCGGGGAATAACCCTGCAGTCTTCCGCTAGGGTAGGAGGAGAGAGGGCAGGTACGTTGTTGCTGAATAGATAAAACTTTATATTTTCAGCCAAACTTCACCTCTGCTTCCAGAAGTACTTAGTGATACCAATTTCCAGATCTTTGGTGGTTCTTTGGGGGGGGGGGGGCGATGGTCAATGAGGTTGCTTTTGAGCATCTGCACTGCTCTAAGGTCCAGCTTTCTCAGTCTAAGAGTTATCAGTCATCTTCCACTTTCCACCTTCCAAAATTTTGTCACTGTTATTTCTCTTTGGTTTTCCTTGTCTTCGTTGTGGTAGCTCTAACTCCCACCCCCGAAAAACCAAGCCAATCCAACCCTTCATTATTATCTCATTGTGATTTCTGATTCAGGAGGGAGCAGTAGAAGCACGTGTGTATAGCCAATCAATTTTGACAAAGTTGCAAAACCGCAAGTGCCATCATTTTATACTGCTTTTTCCTTAGCATGGTGCTGGATTGTATATGTTATACCTTTAGAACATGGCATCTTACAGATAAAGTTTTATATGATCTGTGTCAGTATCACAGGTGGAGGTGAAGATCAGTAATTTTGTAGGAGGGAGCCTGGGCTAAATTAAAGGCTTTGCCACCAACTAGTGGCGTGACTTTAAGAAAGTGCCTTAGAGCCTTAGTTTCCTCACCTGTGTCTAGGGAAGTGTCTGTAAATATGGTAGAAATCACATTAACTCACAGTGATTAAATGAGACCAGGTAATGGGGAAAAAGCCCTTGCTTACAGCCTACTTCCGTTGTGGAACAGAATGAAAGGTGAACTGAGATTGAATTGTATTGACAGTACATTTTGTCCTTTCCTGTATATAACAGGTACTTACATATATTCGTGGGGCAAATAAACATCTTCTCTAAATGAAGTATTTCAAAAGAGAACAATGAATATTGGGATTCACTAAATGAACCTTTAAAAAGTGAAAGTTTAAACTAATCTTTAAATGTTTTTGATTTCTTTTCCCCTTTTCTTCACCTTCATTCCTTTTAACAGAATATTGTATTTTAAACTTGTTATTATCCCATTTTCCTCAAAAAATCCTAAGTGCAAGATAAACAAAGAAATAAAGAGCAACTTAGTCAGCTTTCTTCTAGAATTTAGACGAGCCTCTTAATTCTTTCTTCTCTTTCAGTCCCTTTAGTCCCTTTTCCACCCAGCAGGCAGAGGAATCTTAAAAAACAAAATGCGCCTCAGAGTGAATTACTCCACAGCTTAAAATCTCTCGCTGGTTTCCCATTTTTCTTGGAGTAAAAAAAAACTCCTGGCTCAAGCTACAAGGCTTCCCAAAGATCCAACCTCACCTTCAGCCTCATCTTGTACCACTGTCCTCTCTTACTTTACAAGGCATCTTGTCCAAAGCCATCCCTCAGTACAGATTTGTTAAATGAATGATTGATTAATACATATAAAGAATAAAGGATAAATTTTTTACAACATAATTTCAAGGGCTTTGCTTTTATTTTCAAATTTTCCTACTGAGTCAGGTGTGAAAACTGATATGGACCCAATGGCTTAATAAATGCTTATTTTGGCTTTGTCTTTGGAGCCTAGAGAATTTTTTGGAAGATGGGGAGAAAAATCTAGATGGGGGCTGAGGTTAGGAGGTCATCTGCTGTAACTAATGTGCTGGACAGTGTCGGGGAGAGAAGGTGGCTACTCTGAGGCTAACATACCTTCAATCAGACAATGCATACCCACGTCCTAAGACAGAGGCTGGCACACACAAAGATGTTCCATAAATATTTGTTGAATCAGTGAATAAAAGTCGTCTTCCTACTTTACCACATGCCTTCCAAGCTGCGAGTAAAACTCTGTGATTTCCTCCTTAATGCCGCCATTCTAGGTCGCTTTTGCTCGTGTTTAGCTGAATGTTTTGATAGAGGCCGAGTATTTGCTGTTTTAAGAATAACTATCCTAAGTTCAGTTCAGAAGAGGCCTGCTCATTATTCTAATTCTTACATATTCCCCTCCATATTCACAAAGACTATTTCCTTTCAAAGTCACTAGCGAGCTCCTTTCGTAAATCTAATGTAATTGCTGGAAAAGGAGCTTGTTTGAGGAAGACCAAGAATGGAGCTCTAGTTTGACATGGATGGGACTGCTGTCCCATCCAATGTGTTGCTGGGCATTTGTGCTGGGGCTCACCTGGCTGCAAGGGCAGAGGGGGCATTAGCACTTGTGTAGGAAGTGAGCAGCGTATGTCATTGGGCTGAAAGAAGGTAACCAGCTCCACGTGGCCCCCGGAGCTTGGCGCAGGGTGGTCTGGCAGAGCTTATGACACTCTTCCTGGTAACATTGTGGGACACTGAGAATCCCTTTCTGGCATCTAAAAGACATGATTGTCTGGTAGTTCCTTGAAATCCCTCAGCTAGAGATTTATTCGCTCAGCCTAGGGACGGCAGATTACCTTGGCTTGTGCGACAGGATGAAATATTGGTGACGGCTTCTGGAAACGTATATGGAGAGAAGTTCCGAGGTCGTGTGTGGGCCCCTCAGGAAAGTCTTGTCATAAATTAGCAATGTCAGTTATGAGTTTTGAAATGGGGATTGGTTGGTATGTCACATATTTAATATTGTTTTTAAAGGCCTTTTTGTTTGTTTTGTTAAAATGTAAGTAATTGGATCTAAAATTCCATTTGATCTTCACATAAACCCTGTGAGGTAAGTACTGTTACAATCTTTTCTTTTTCCAGATGAGGAAACTAAGGTACAGACATATCGTTTCCCTAACTGTAAAGCCAATTGTGGTGAAACTTCTGTTTCCACATGCGCCTACCTAACTCCAGAGCCCAAGCTCTTCAGGCCCATCCAGTTTTCCCTAAGAATTCCGGCATGCTGAATTTAAAGCTGTAATCACTCGTTTAAACCCTAGAGTGAATGAGTTTCTCTCCAGTGGTCCACCGAAGATAGGACAATATAAAAGATGAATAAGATTGGAAGGGCTAAAGGCAAACTTTAGCTACTTTATGACACTGGGACTGAGTCTTAGTCTAAATATTGAAAACTTGACTTGGTATATGACTACTCCAGTCCAGGAAATATGAATTATTTCTAGATCATTTTTAAGGATGGGATGCGGTACATCTATACCTTGAGATCTGATCCAGGTGGGGATACTATTATCAAATGAGATATTTCACCCCTTGAAACTTTTTATTCGAAAAGTAAAAATGTTAATCACTATGTCCTGGTGAGATGCTAAAGGCAGGTAATTATATTTTGTTTGCCTTAAACACTTAACACATGTTCTTTTAATAGGATGATCTCTGTATTTATGGAAATACATTACTATCACTTTCCCCAAGTATTTATTTCTGTAATTAACTATTAAAATTATCTGTACATGTTCAATTTATAGTATTCATGCAAAACAGTTTACATTTTACCCAAAGGCAGAAAAAAATACAAACCAAAAAAATTTTCAGATGTTTTTAGTTGCTATTAGAAATGTCAGAATATGGTTTCATTTCTTACCTGCTCTTTTTCTTTTACAGAGAAGTCTGTCATTGCTCAACCAATATTTGTTTTTGAGAAGAAAGAACAAAGTTCTAAGGTAAGATCCAGCTACTTCCCTTTCTTTGCTTTTTCTATGACAAAGAAAGTTGTATTTCAAGAAGCTAGCTATACTGAATGATATTTCTGCCGATTTAGTTTACTCTCTTATTCTTCACTTAGCTGAGTAATGCCTCCAGAATATTTACATAGTAGGGATTTACTGATGGCGGTTTGGCTGAAATGGGAAGCCAGTGGCCTTGTCTTAAAACGATGCCATTTTTACTAAATTATACATTTTTTTTTTTTTGGAGTGACTTGGGAAAGAGGGGAACTGAAAGAGGTTAGAAGGGCCAAGGCTCCTCCTGGGTCTCCACCACCATCTGGCCTAAAACTGGGTGTTAGATAAGTTGTAAACTGCGACATTTGATTTAAAAAGGGACCGTAAGGACCCTATCTGTTGTTTCCAGTATCATACCCTCTTTGAAAGACAAAGGAAAAGATTTGTAGCATTCCCACTTTTATCTTAATTAGTATTTCTTTGTTATTCATTCTTGCTGATGTAGGTAATGTCTGTCACTACCCACAAAACTAACTGGCTAAAGAAAGCTTAACCCCCAAGCCCTTGTTGAAAAGTCAGGTTCGTGGGCCCCAGCCCAGGTCGAGAGCCTCAGAATCCTGAGGGCTGGTGTTTCAGAGGCTCCCACAAGGGATCCTTTAGTCCCTGAGATGGAAACCGCTCGCCAGGCCTGGCGTTTTCTTGAAAACCCGCCTACTGAGCAAAGGTGAGCAGTTCGGTCCCGGCCTAGCTAAACAGGCCTGGCTTTTGAGGATTCTCTTCCCAAGTGACAGGGCAGGAGTACAGCAACGAGCAGCTCTCACCCGCAGCTTCGTTTCCTTCCAGAGACCTGCCGAAGAAGCCCTGTACGAAGCCGCAGAACATGGTAACCGTTTAGCTCTTGTATTTCCAAACCAACCTCATACAAAGAGAGGAAGCAGGCACAAGTATCTGGGTGTGCGACACAGACTACGTGAAACTTAACGCTTTTCTTGGGTTGAAATATGAAAGTGTCATGTGCTCACACATATAGGATATACAGATGTCCTATAAAACTATACACTGGAAATTTACTTAATGTTATTCACAAATACTATCCCAATAAATTTAATTTAAGAAATTTCAACAGGAAAATGTAGCTTAAGCTGCATTAAAACTCAACATGAAAGAAAGATTTTATTAAAACATGAGGACTAACTTCTTCAAAACAAAGGAAGCCTGAGGAACTAATCCAGATTAAAGGAGACAGAAGACTTGTGACAATCGAGTCCTACATATGATTCTGGGCTGAGTCCTGGGCTGGGGAGGAAAACGTTGGGAAGGACATTATTGGTCAATGGGCAGAATTATGGTTGGTGGGTTAGATAAGAGCGTTGAATTTAGTGTTAAATTTCTTAGAGTTGCTCAGCATGCTGGAGTAATATAATAGATGTCCCTATTCTTAGAAAATATACCTTGTAATATTTAGGTGTAAGATATACACAGAGCTTAACCTGAAGTGATTCAGAAAAATGTGTATATAGATAGAGAACAAAATCAAATAAGGAAAAATGTTAGCAATTGATGAATCGGATTAAAGAGCATATGAGAATGTTTTATACTACTTGTCCAGCTTTTGTATAAATTTGAAGTTTTTTCCAAATTAAAATAAAATTACGAACAAACAGACAGCGAACATGAAAGTAGGCTGGCTTTTGTTTTGAAAGATGACATGAGAGTCCCTGAGAACAGTGATGTGAACAACTCGAAAATCCCATGATTCTCTGCTGCCTGCGTCTCAACATACCAAAACCATTCTCTATACAGTCTTGGAATTCATATGCAATTTCTTGCTAAAACTACTTGTTTCTGATGGTTTCATACTAGAATGATATGACTGTCAGTTAATGATTGAGGTAGTGACCCTGATATTTAAAATTGTGCTTCAGGAGTTAACATGTTATCAAATGATAATTTGTATAGATAAAAGGAAATTCTAGCCTGCCATATCATTGGTTGAGGATAATTTGTTTTTGCAAGCAATTTTACCCTTCACACTGAATTTCTTGCAGAATGTAATGGTTTTTCAAGAAAGCGCGCACGGTCTTCATCTTTTTCTTTGCACACTACAGATTCTCAGTCTCAAGGAGGTAGGTATAGTGTCGACTGTTGGGTGTTCCCTGTTACATTGACTCTGAGTGTAAAATTTCTAAGAAACTCATCAAATGGATAATTTTTAAAAGTCCACCCACTGTGTAGTGTTTACAGTATGTGTGCGGGGGGCTCCGCCCATAGAACCCCCCGTTCATCACGGATGAAAATAAAAACTACCAAGACATGATCTGCTTGGGGAGGAGAGGTGGCCAAACTCTCAGAGGAGAATGACCCAGAGCCCCTTCCTCACTGGGCTTTTATTGGGCTCAAATACATGGGAATACAGGTATGTCAGGCAGCAAGGATCAAACAATGGTTAACATTTCAAAGAAATCTGAGGGCTTAATCTGAGTCAATGTCTGTCCGGAAAGGGAGTTGCCAAACTTTGGGAGACATACTCATTTCCTCCTGGGACACTTATCACTTAAGTGAGAGCACTCTTAGCAAAGCAGGTTTCACAGGACTTTAGGAATTCTTTCTTATGCTCGATCACCCAGGGAACCGTCCTGGCCAGCACAGGGCTGCACCGCTCACCCCCACAGTTTCAGGCTTTAAGCCGATTAGGAAGCAGGAGACATCTCCCAGACGGAAATGAGGACTCAGACTATGTCAGAATAGCCGGGGGGCGAGGGTCCATCACATCCTCTTTGCTGCAGCCCCCTGAGTCCTTCCATGAGGCCTCCCAAGTGGTTGTGTCAGGCTTAGGTTGTCCCTCCCATGAGAAGTCTTACCCGTCATTGACTGCTAACCAAGCATTGGGGCCAGAGATGGATGAGGCAGAAGCAGTGCTCCTACCAGGGAGATAAGCTTTGTCTCCTTAGTAGGTCACGTCCTCGTGACAGAACAGACCCAGATGAAGTGGGTCCCTTGGCTCTTACACAGCCCACCATGGGGTGAGGGTTACAACTCCTGAAACCAGGCTGAACGGTCCACAACATATGTGGTTGTATGAAAACTGCAGACTATAAAACAGATTGTACACTAAGTACATTCCACCCATCAATGCTGAAAAAGACGGAAAGGACAGAAGCCAACACATTAGCAATGGTAATTTTAGGTAATGGGATTACAAGTGATTGGGTTTTGTTTTCCCTCTCTTCATATTTAGCTGTTTCCAAAGCTTCTGTATTAAGTATGTATTAACTTTGTACCTAAAGTGACCATTTTCTCCTAAGTAAGTATCTACTTAAAAAAATTATGCCTGTCTTTAAAGAAGACATTTATTCTAAGAACTTCACCCGAGTCCTGCATCCCGAATAAATCAGTGCCTTAGTTTGCCTGTCTCCTACCCTGAAAGCACTCCCCGTGATTCCTCTCGTAACTGATGGCATTGCCCCCCGCCTGGTACTGCAGCTTCTCGTGCAGATGCCTATGTCCTGTGCTGCAAGTTCCTTGAGGTCATCTTCATGCCCGATCGAGTGTCTTAAACACAGTGAGCACTCAAATATTTACTGAATCTGACGGGCATTCATTTATAACCCCTACCAGAGGCACACTTTATTTTTATTGATAAAAGTACATTTTTCTAAATCAGGGATGTAGAACATTTTCTGAAACAGCAAGAATCCAAATCAAAAGAAACACAGACGCGCACTTCCTTCCTGACACTACAAGCAGTTTGCAATCTGCCTTTAGTGCCAACCTTTGTCCCAGAGGTGAATGAGCTTGTCCCCCTTCACCTCCCCACCGGCCCCACACCCTTTCTGGGCCAGGTAATAAAGAGCTTCTAGAGCCTCAGTCAAGCCTGACATTCTGACTTTTCAAAATCCATTCCCGTTAATGATGATCTCTCTTTCTCAGCTACTATAAAATGCTGACATTTTAGTGGCAAATAAAATAGAGATCTTAGCAAAGCATGTATGGAAGAATACTTAAAAACACCACAAACCCAGACAGCATATGTTTATTTTTGGTAGCAAGTCTGAACTTGATGATATTTTTTAGGATTTCGTGTTTATGATAGGAATATATTGTATAAGGCAGCCTTATAAAATAACTTGCTTTCTTCTTCTTCTTATTGTCCATGTATATGGTTTATAATATGAGTATATAGTATTAAAAATATACAACTATGCATTAGCTTCTTATTCTAAAGTTTATGCTTTAGGTTTATATTTTAAAGTTTAGAATATGATTCCTTTTGTACTTTTCACTAATTAAAACATTCCTTTTTTATTAGAAATTTCTAATGCTTTGCTAAGTAAAACAATTTTATCATTATAAAATATTTGAAATGGCTGGAACATTTTGTACATTAAAATTATGATTTATATCCTGTGCATTTTTATTTCTACTGAACAACCAATTGCTCTTTTCAAGTAGCCACTAGAAATAAAACATATAGACTATTCACTTCCTTTTAACTGATCCTCATGTACCTGGGAACCACCAAAAATTCAGATTGATGAATTCATATTCTTATTAATCATTCCAAACATGACTGAGCAACAATATGTCAGACACCTTTCAGATACAGAAGAGAGAAGTTTCTGACTCAATAGACCCCCTCAGCCATACTGAAACGTTACAGACATTAGGACCCCTATCCCAATCCTGACCCTCAAGGATTTGTTTATTGTATTTGGGCATAAAGCAAAGGGATGGCTTTAAGTTATGTAGATAACTGTTTTAATTCTTTTTATTTTAATCAGATAAAAAATCAGACACACAGAAAGGAAGGAATGAATAAAGTAACATTCATATCAGTAAGCCTTTGTATGTAGTACAGAATATTGATGATGTTGAAACAGAAAAATTTTACAATTTTACATGGTCCGTTCATTGTTGATTTTCAATAATAAAGATTATAAATACCATTTCATTGAATTTTGAATTAGAGAAGCAATTCTACCCCCCAAATTTATAATACATTATAATACTTTAAAGAAGCAATTTTCTTTTTCATCTCCACTACTCAAATGCTCACAGGTCGCTTCTTTTGCAATTTGCAACCAAGAGGGGAGCTCTTTGAAATGCATGATAACTCTGGACTTGTAGCCGCCACCACAGTCTTACCCCCCACACACGCTTCATAGAACGATGACGTATCAGAATGGGTTTACTTCTGTCTTCAGGTATTAGAATGGGGAGGGGACAGAATTTCCTAACAATTTTTAAAAATGTTTTGTAAGAAATGCATATTAATGCGCACAGAGAGTTCGTTATCAATCTAGATTTGATAATCTGTAGAATTTGTCTCAGTACTCTATTTCATGATTCTAAAGATGGCCTCATCTGTTAATGACCTAATTTCCACTTAGATTTATTAGAGTAAACAGAACAATGTAGCAAACCTCATCTTGCCATCATGCATTTTTAGCGGAATGAGAGGTCTCCTATGCACTGCCTGCTCCTCTGTTAGTGCCAACAGTGACCTCTACTGGTGAGTTCAGTACAGGACTGTTAAAACCCATACCATGCAGAAAGTGACCCACTCTCGTAGATTTGAATTTTTCCAAATATTTTTTCTTACAGTGAAGAAGAACAATGTCTTTATGACACCAACTCTTGTGCAAAGGAATGTTGACATGAGCAGTGCAGAACAAGGTATGTAGTTTCTCTATTACAAAACCCTCAGACATTACACTTCACCATCTGTATGTTAATCTGTGTACAAGTAGGTGTGTGTTGGGGGTATGGAGGTAGGGCTGAGTGACCAAACATGAAAGAGCACATTTGACAAACCAAGTCCCACTGAAACCGGAAGAGACACCAGAGTTCGGGCCGCCTGTCACTACCAAACCCAGTAGGCAGAGACGGGGATTGAATCTTTTCGGGTGCTTTATTCAGATGGTTGCTGATCTGAGAAGATGGTGGGTTCATACCCTAACAGACCATCTTCCCTTTTCTTTCCAGGCCAAGGTTTTTATAGCAGGGAGTAAAGAAGGTGTGGTGAGAGGGGTTTGAAATTCTGGGAGGAGTTAATTGGATTAAAAAAACAACTCTAGTGTTCTTGCCCTGGTCGGTGGTCCTTAGCTGTGTCCCAGGCGGTGGTCATCTCCCCCTGGAGTATAATGGCTCAGATATCATCTTGAATTGCTTGCAGTCCTCCTGAGGAACAAAGGTAGAACTACTTATGGTCTCCTGGAGTCAGGGTGGGTCATACCTTCAGTTCCTGGAACAAAAGCTTTTACATGCATTGATTACTAAGCTTATTAGCTATTACTTAAACTAAAATTTTCCAACTCTTAAGTCCCCTATAACCATGGTCAAAAATAACTAGCTATTGGGTAAAATCTGGGCTGGAAGTATGTAGTAGGCAATTCACTGGCTATTTTAACTTTGATTAGTCAACATGAACTCCTCATTTAATGCTGACTTTGGAAAATAATCATTATATTAGTCAAAGATAGGGAGGAAGGAGTATTTCACTAAAGATACACTGACCCTTTAATTTTGTTCTGTTAAGGACCTGTGAAACATTCTGAACACGTTCTAAGGCCTGCTATGTTGCAGCCACCTCGAACCCAAAGGTGTGAAAAAGTAAAACACAATGCATTGGAACACTGCAAGACTACAGAAAAAACAAAACATAAGGTAAAAAACAAAAAATGCAAAACAAAAAAAGAACAACCTTCCTTTTGTAGGACTGACCCCAATCCCACATCCTTATTTTGGTAGGTGCTTGTCAGCTCCACAGCCAGAATTAGGGGCTGTCGGAGCTCCGTGCTGTTGCAGAGCCAGCAGCCAAGCTGGGGAACACCTGGACTAGAGAGCAAACAGCCCTCAGTAACCTCATCCAATGTGCCCTCTTATGTTGGAGGGTTGTGCCCAGCATCAAGTCTTGTGGTCTCTCCGAAGCTGCAAAACCGAGTCCTAGAAGGTGGGAACCCTTGTGGTCTTGTTCCAGTGCCCTGATCCCATGTGAGAGTAGGGAGAATAATGAGGTGGCAGGCCTTGGGATTCAGAAGTCAAAACTGGGGCAGGGATTTTCTGCACACCTCCCCACCCCACCGACCCCCCGCCGCCACGGCTTTGCTGGTTTAGGTCACACCAGGGATCTGCCCCAGACCTATCTTCATGGGTAGCAGGAGCAGGGAACTGCTTAAAAACAGTGTAATTGGGAGGGCTTGGGAAGCCACTAGAGGGAGCGAAGAATTCTCTCTTCCAGCTGTTGTGCGGGGCTGAACCACACTTTGTGGGCCTTTCTAAGGAGATACTCATTTGCTCAGGCCGTGCGGACATGGGCTTGGGGTATTCTGTTGCTATAATTCTAGCTGTGTCCTCCAGAGGCAGACACTTCAGAGGAATGAGACACAAAATTAGTTCGTGGAATCTGAGAATTAATTCCATCAGTCATTTATCTACTGCTAAACTACTGAGGGGTAGTCACCTAGTTTTGTTTTGTTTTTCCATACTGATCACAAGGACAACACATGGAGTGTTAAGAACACCAGTGATTTCATCAGTTCAGTGACAAAAAATCAGATTGGTAGTAATCCCACCTCTGCTGCTACTACGTTTGCATTCTTGGAAAAAAGCGCCCAACCTTCTCTTTCTATTACTGAATTAAAGAAGTTGAACTTAGTCCGCATTTGTTAACATTTTTATATTTTTATATCTTTTTGGGGTTAAGATATGATTTCATGAGGCCCATTGTGAATTTGAAAAATCATTTTATCATTTATGCATGGTTTATTATGTGATTTTTAAATAAAACATTTTGAATTTTAATCAGTATATTATCAAAAGTTTTTATTTCTAATAATCGTCACCAGATTAATTATATTATTTTATCTATTTAAGTAGTGATATATGTTGTTTAATTTTTTAAGTTTATAAGAAAAAATATGATGTGTTGACTGATTTCTAAAATGTTATGTTGCATTTGGTTTTGCAACAGCATTACCATAAATTATATATTAAAATTTTTATTACATGTTATGGTATCAAAAGTAGATCAATATTACTTCTATGGCATGATTTTTTTTGAAAATTTCATTGCTTATTTGAATAATAAAATTTAATATATTTCTTGAACTTTCTTCTTAAATGATTAAACAAAGGAGAAATTTTTAGGCTATTGTTTGTGAGTATTTATTTTTGAATAACCTAAAATTGTAAATAGAACTTATTCTTAATTAGTGAAAAGCCTAATTGGATATGCCTATCATTGAATTTTCTATTTAATGATGACCTTTGAAGATCTAAAGAAAAGTTAAATGTTATGTAAGAATTCTGACAAAACTTCCAGCCAAGATGGAGGCATAGGTAGACACACTGTACCTCCTCGCACAACCAAAACAAGGACAACAAAAATTTAGAAACAAAAAAACAATCAGTACTGACAGAAAATTGAACTGTATGGAAGTCTGACAACCAAGGAGTTAAACATTTAGAATGGAAGGGCAGATAAAGTGCTTCTCAGATAAGGTCAAGTTAAAGGAGTTCATCATCACCAAGCCCTTATTGTATGAAATGTTAAAGGGACTTATCTAAGAAAAAGAAGATAAAAAACATGTACAGTAAAAAAAAAAAAGAATTCTGACAAAATTAATGTGATTTATAGATCTAGTGAAAATTATCTCTGGGTGAATTTTATAGAAAAATTATTTTATGTTCCTTATTATAACTCATATATCAAAATCAGGGACATTTTTATTCATCCTATTATTGATTAATGGTCACTTATTGTGTATAATTTAAATAATATATGCCTAATTAAAACTGTTTTAAGCCACAAGTCTGGTTGAGAAAGAAATCCTCTGAGTGATGGAGTCGTGAGCATGTACTTCGATCTTTGCTAACTAATGACACATATTCTCCTGATACATATTCCTCAGTTCTCAAATTCTGTTATAACGGGGGAAACACTCAGAATCACTTACAATGACTGATGTAACATTAAAGTGAAAACACACCCCATCTACCTTTAAAGACATGAAGTCCCTGCAGTATCTTTGCCAGTCTCTGGTAGGAGGTCCCCACAAAACACTGGAGACACTAAATGAGATTGTTCGCAGGGTTCTTTCCAGTTGGAAGGTGCTCATTCCTTCATTTATACAGTGACGCAGGTGATGTGCGAATATATGAGTATACACATCAGAGTAACTGGTTAAGTTACCAGTCCAAAGTTTCTAGGAAAAGAGACAGAGTTTCTTCTCACATTGGATGGTGGTGATGTTGAAGCTTTTAGGGTGTTTCCAGGAATCAGTACACCTGAAAGATAGATTCACTAATCCAGAATTGAGAATTAACTCCATTTGACTAAAAGGGTAAAGGGAACAAAGGGAATGGGATTTCCGAAATAGTCTGGCGAGGTGTTTAGTCTCTGGTGTCAGATGGACTTAGGCTCAAATGTCGTCTACATTCCCGGTTGTCCAGGCTTAGCCAAGTTACTTAAACTTGTGAGGTTAGTTTCCCCATCTGTAAAATGTGGACAATAATAGACGTACAAACTGTATAGTCTTGTTCTGAGGAGAAAATGATGAAAATATACATATAACGCTTAGGGCAGTCCTTCAACATAGTAAAATTTCAATATATTTAACTATTGTTTCCTTATGTGATGTCTCCATAGTAAGCAGTTTAAGTGAACTTTTTGATGGATTTCTTTTCTTTCAGATTTCTGAGAGGAACTCCGATTTACTAAGCAAAAATTTGCCAAGTGCCAGAATCTCAGTCCAGCTGTCTACTGACCAGATTTTTGGGGGTGCTCCATCAGTAGGGTAAGTGCTGTTCTTTCGTTCTTGCTTTCCTTTGTCATTACGTTGTAGAGGTAGATTGCCAATACTTCTGCGTGACAGGAGATTTTATAAAGAACACAAGTTTAAAATGCTTTTCAAAATGTCTCTAATATTTCAATATCATCAGATTAAAATTGAATGTCTCCATTGTCTCGTTGACTTAGGAGAAAATGTTTCAAATAGATACAGCTCAATTTTTATTTAGTTAGGCATTAATTATCTGGCTAGTAGATCAGTCTTTCCTCCTCTTTCTCTGACATTTTTTCTCTCTTTTAAATTATTTTTTAGCCTTATTTATTGACATAGGTTAGATAGACAATAAAGAAAACAGTCTAAATATGCAAAGTGGAAGTTAGTATTTACTAGTATCAGCAGTGATGAAGGCATATTTGACCTGAGAGAAGATGAGAACTAGCGTTCGAATTAGGCAACCACACATCGGTGTTTCTCTCCCTCTTTCTCTCTCCCTTCCCCTCTCCCTAAAACTAAATAAATAAAATCTTTAAAAAACTAGAAACAACAATGTAAAAACAATAAATAAATCATTGATGAAAGGGAAAAAAGTAATAGTTACAACAAAAAATAGTTAAACACACACACAAAATAAATAAAACAGCAAATGTTTATTTCTTTTTCTTAGATGTCAACCAAATGAAGATAAGTCCTCTTTTAAAAGCTGCAGTTCTGACTTCGTTTTTGGAGAAAACATGGTAGAAAGAGTTTTGGTAAGATTTTGGCAAATGTTTCCATTATTATGTAAAGAGCTGCCACTTCAAATTTCTGAAGACAAGTTAATTAAAACAATGTTCAACTGGAGCATACTCTTTAACTCCTGAGTTCAAAGGCACATTTTGTTTAACTGGAAAGATCCTCTGGGGAAGCTAATTTAGTTGTTAGAATTGAAACCGGAAAAGACACCAGAGTTCTGGCTGCCTGTCACTACCAAACCCAATAAGCAATGACAGCAATTGAATCTTTATGGGTGCTTTATTCAGATGGTCAGCCATCTGAGAAGATGGTGGGTTCATACCCTAAGAGACCATCTTAAATTCCATTTTAAAATGACCCTTTTTATAAGGAGAACGAAGTGTAGGTAAGGGGTTTGGAATTCAGGGAAAAGTTAATTGGATTAAAAAAAAAAAAACAAACAACTTCAGTATTCTTGCCCTGGGTGGTGGTCTTTAGCTGTGTCCCAGGTGGTGGTCTTCTCACCTTGGAGTACAATAGTTCAGATATCATCTTGAATTGTTTGCAGTCCTCCTGAGGAGCAAAAGTCGAACTGCTTATGGTCTCCTGGAGTCAGGGTGGGTCATACCTTCAGTTCCTGGAACAAAAGCTTTTACATTCATTGATTACTAAGCTTATTAGCTATTACTTAAACTAAAATTTTCCAACTGTTCAGTCCCCTATCAGAATGATAGGAATCCACAGAGGAAGAAAGTTGTATAATTGTAGCATTATTACTGATGAGAAATATTATAGTTCTTTTTTTAATATATTTTATTGATTATGCTGTTACAGTTGTCCCATTTTCCCTCTTCACTCCCTTCCACCCTGTACACTCCCTTCCATCCTGTACACCCCCTCCCACCCACATTCCTCCCTTAGTTCATGTCCATGTGTCATATGTATAAGTTCTTTACCTTCTACATTTCCCATACTATTCCTACCCTCCCCCTGTCTATTTTCTGCCCTCCGTCTATGCTTATTCTCTGTACCTTTTCCCCCTCTCTCCTCCTCCCACTCCCCTGTTGATAACCTTCCATGTGATCTCCATTTCTGTGATTCTGTTCCTGTTCTAGTTGTTTGCTTTTGTTTTAGGTGTGGTTGTTAATAATTGTGAGTTTACTGTCATTTACTGTACATGTTTTTTATCTTTTTCTTAGATAAGTCCCTTTAACATTTTATATAATAAGAGCTTGGTGATGATGAACTCCTTTAACTTGACCTTATCTGAGAAGCACTTTATCTTCCCTTCCATTCTAAATGAAAGCTTCACTGGATAGAGCAATCTTGGATGTAGGTCTTTGCGTTTCAGGACTTGGAATACTTCTTTCCAGCCCCTTCTTGCCCGTAAGGTTTGAGAAATCAGCTGACAGTCTTATGGGAACTCTTTTGTAAGTAACTCTCTCCTTTTGTCTTGCTTCTTTGAAGATTCTCTCCTTATCTTTAACCTTGGCTAAGATAATTATGATGTGTCTTGGTGTGTTCTTCCTTGGGTCCAACTTCTTTGGGACTCTCTGAGCTTCCTGGACTTCCTGGTAGTCTATTTCCTTTGCCAGTATGGGAAAGTTCTCCTTTGTTATTTGTTCAAATAACTTTTCCACTTGTTGCTCTTCCTCTTCGCCTTTTGGTACCCCTATAATTCGGATGTTGGAACATTTAAAGATGTCCTGGAGGTTCCTAAGCCTCTCCTCATTTTTTTTCGAATTCTTGTTTCTTCATTCTTTTCTGACTAGATGTTTCTTTCTTCCTTCTGGTCCACTCCATTGATTTGAGTCCCAGTTTCCTTCCCATCACTATTGGTTCCCTGTGCATTTACCCTTATTTCACATAGCATAGCCTTCATTTTTTCATCTAATTTGCGACCATATTCAACCAATTCTGTGAGCATCCTGATTACCAGTGCTTTGAACTGTGCATCTGATAGGTTGGCTATCTCTTCGTCACTTAGTTGTATTTGCTCTGAAGCTTTGATCTGTTCTTTTGTTTGGGCCATTTGTTTTTCTTTTTTGTCTTGATGGATCTGTTATGTAGGGAAGAGCAGAGCCTTAGGTGTTCACCAGGGTAGGGCAACCCAGTCGCTGGGTTGTGATGCTGTTTGTGTGGCAGGGGTCCAAGAGGGAACAATGGCTCTTGCTCCTCTCTCTGCCAGATTTCAGTCCCTTCCACCACTTCCCTCAAGCAAACTGGGCCCTTCTGGTGCTGATTCCCAGGTGGGTGGGCTTGTGTACACTCTAGGACCCTGTGGATCTATCTCTCCAACAATCTCTCCTGTGAGGCCGGGAGTCTCTTCTGGCACCCGAACCCCCACAGGTGTTTTCAATGAGTGTTTTGAGGCTTTATTTCCCCATGCTGGAGCCCTGGGTTGTACGGTCTGTCTCAGTCCCCAGTTTCACCTGGTTTATCTGCGCAAGAATATGGGACTGCCCGGTCCACCAGCCGCCTTGTACGCCGCACCCCTCCACAATCTGCTGCCTCGCTGAGTTCATCGCTGCTGCCTTGAGGGCTGGGGTCCGCCAGCCACCTCTTTGCTTGACCCCTCTCCGCCCAGCCTTCTGACTCTGCCCCTCCTACCGTCTAGATGAATGTGTTTACTTTAACTCCTTGGTTGTCGGAGTTCCATACAGTTCAATTTTCTGTTGGTACTCTTTGTTTTTTGTTTCTAAATTGTTGTTGTCCTTATTTTGGTTGTGCAAGGAGGCACAGTGTGTCTACCTATGCCTCCATCTTGGCCAGAAGTCTTTAGTTCTTGACTGTGTTAAACCAAAGGTACCCAAGGAAATCCCAGAATTAACTGCAATAGTTAATAAGCTAAACTGATAATGATATTTTAACTAGTTTTTCAATAGCCTTTTTTTTGTAACAAGCTGCATTTAAAATCTTTGCCATTTCATTTTCCTCATTAACCACCATTCTCTCCTTCTAGCTCTTACACTGAAAAGTGTTACTATAATTTTTGGGCACTATCTTTTAGAGGAAAATCACTTGCCTAGGGGGATACACTTGCTGGGTGGGGACCCCTGAACTATTACACTGCCACCTGATTCGGTACTGAGCATCCTCCTGCCCAAGGTAGCCGCTGCTCTGCCCTCCTTCAGTCATGTCTCTAAAACAGCATCATCTGTGGGGGAGCTCTGCCCACAGGGCCCCTACCTGGCTGCCTCGGATGAGAATAAATCTACCAAGACATGATCTGCTTGGGGAGGAGAGGTGGCTGGTCTCTCAAAGGAGAAGGGCCAGGGGCCTGTTCCCAAATGGGAGTTTATTGGGTTTAATTTGCACAGGAATACAGGTAAAGCTCATCAGTCATTGTCCAGCAGTAAGGATCAAACAATAGATAACATTCGAAGAACTATGAGGGCTTATTCTGAATCAGGGTCAGATAGCTAAAGGGCCATAAAACTTTGGGGAAACAAACTCATTCTATGCTTGGACCCTTATCATTTAAGTTGAAGGTATTAGCAAAGCAGGTTTCACAGGATTTTATGCATTCTTTCTTAGGCCTGATTGCTCTGGGGAACCTGCCCAGTCCAGCACAGGGCCACACCCACCTCCAGCATTGTTTCAGGCTTAAGTCAGGCAGGGGAAGTAAGGCAGCCAAGAGATTAGGAGACTTCTTGCAGACAGAATGAGGACTCAGGCTATGTCAAAGCTGAGGGGTGAGGGTCCATCACCCTCTTTTTTTGTGGCCCCCCCAAGTCCTTCCCTGAGGGCCCCTCATGACTGTGCCTGTCTTAGGTCATCCCTCCCTTGAGGAATCTTACCCATCATTGGCTAACCAGTCATCTGCCCAGGGCCAAGCAGGGTGAAGTAAAGGGGGCAGAGGCAGTGTCCTTGCCAGGGAGATAAACTTTGTTTCCTTAGTGGCTTATGGTCCCAAGGTCTCTTACTGTGCCTTAGCCATGGAGGGTTAAAGCTTCTGAAACCAGGCAGGGCAGTTTCCAACAATCATCTAAGCTAGGATTTACACAGCAAAGTGAAAACAATGGTGCAAATGTGCCTGTGCTTTAATCTGGTCCATCACATCTTCATGCCCTTTGCAGCTTTTATTCAGACCAGAATTTTGGTGAAGACAGGCCAAAGTGTCTATCTTGCTTCGTGGCTATAAGTTATATGAAGGACCTCAAAGAGGCTGTAGAGGTTTAAAAACCCATGAAATGGTTTAAAGTAACAAAAGGACCAACTTACGAGGGTAGTTTATTCCAGGATTTTCAGGGCTTCCACAAATCAGTCACTTTTAAGATGTACTTTATTCCACACCTACCCCAGGCTGAACCCCAATTCCAAGAATAGCATCATAGCTCTTTAGTTTAGAGGCACACTTCTGTCATTCCTAAAATGCAGGTCAACACGGGCAATCCTAGAGCTGTGGACCCACACATTTGCATCTGAACCAGCATGGACCAACTTCCAGAGTGAAGTTCCAGGCAATAGCTTTAGGCACAGTTAGTCCATGACATTTATTCCTAGATTTGGCACTAGGTTAGTCATGGCCTCTGTAAGACAACACAGATAAAAATAAAATAACTCTAAACCTCATAGGATCAACCTTAACATTCAACTCAATTTAACAAATGTATTGTGTTCTTATGATGTACAAAGCATTGGTGTTAGTGTCGAGTGTGGCTGCATATTAGACATCTGGTGAGCCTTTAAAGTATTCCTTATGCCTGGGCATCCCCCCACACCAATTGGATCAGAATCTCTGTGGATGAGGCCAAGTGCCAGACGATTCTAGCATGTATCCAGTCTTGAAAACCACATGGGCAAGGGGTTATGCAAACCTAAATGAGACTCAGTGCATTAGAGGTGCCTGCAGTCCAGTAGAGAGAGAAGGAAAGATACCTATACAAAGGAACAGGTCGAGATCATAGGTTCACTCTGAGGCGGCACCTGTGCACTTTCCTGTGGGCACTTTATATTTGGTTCATAAAAGAATCTGAGCTTCCTATGTCTTTATGTTGATAACATCCTCAGGATAAGAGGAATAGAGATAACTTGTATTCATTTTCTACATAGTCTTGCATTCCTGTAGCCTTGTGATTTGGGAGGCAGGACATCCTCCTGACTTGTTAGCTAGCTGACCACAAGCTTTTAGAGTTAATCATTAAGCTTTCTGTGCCTTAGCTTCTATTTTCTGCACATGAAAATAATTTTCCCCCTCTCTATCAATTTTAATAGAATATTTTGATGTTCAGTTAAATAATGTGAAAGAATCTTGCATTTATAAGGGAAAAGATATACACTTAAATGTCATTCCTATTTCCCCTGTTCTGCTGGGGGCGGTACAGTATCATAAATGGCAGAGCAATTACCCCATCTTTTTCCACACAGGCCTTGCTTAAAGCGCATGAGCACAGACCCATGCATGCAGCCTTAAAAGTGATGGTTGGCAAAAACTGTCTGGGTATAAAAAAAATAAATAAATAAAATAAAACTGTCTGGGAGAAAAATTAAGAGTCTTTCTCTGAAGATGATCTGTGAGACAGTTCAGTGGGTTCTCTGGATAATTTTACTATCATTATTTATTTAATGCAATGGAAAGAAACAGTGAATTGCTGGGAATACTGAAATACCTTGAAATAGATAATAGTTGCACTTCCTTATAGGTATCAGGTTAGCCTGGTGGTAGCATGGAACAGCTGTCACTGCCTTTTGGGCCTCTAAAATGCCTCGCATTGTCCCTGGAGCTAGATCCCAGCTGAAGTAGGCTGGTGGTAACTGGATTATGCTTCCTGAAGATCAGTGTCAAGGTCCTCTAAGGATGGGTGGGGGGCGGGTTTCCTGTTCAGCAGTAGGGAGCCCAGACAAAAACATAGCAGTGGGGTTGGTTTACCCCTCTGCTAAAACAGAAGAACAAAGATATCTTTTGACTTACCATGAATAAATGAGGGTAAAATTAAGTAATATATCTTTTTCCCCCACGTAGGGTACTCAAAAACTCACCCAGCCTCAACTTGAAAATGATTCTTATGCCAAGGAAAAACTATTCAAATCCACTCTAAAATTTCCTATCAACTCTCCAAACTCAAGTAAGAACTGTTTCATTTGTAAAACATTGGGTTCAATTAGTTTATTTCCCATTTTTCCATATCATTTATTTAGTATCTACAAAATACAAAAACAATAGTTGAATATTTTAAAATTTGTTCGATAAGCATATAAATATGGTTACATGATATAGAAGCTTTTAAAAATTGTTGACTTAATGATATGGGGAGTCATTAAAGAGATTTACCTAAACTCAAGAACTTTGGTTTTCTGGAAACACTCTCACTGTTATAAAAAGTGGAAGAGACAAGTATTTAATAGGGGCAATACAGAATGTGTACAGTAAAGAAAATGGGGCCTTTTATGTGTTCTTTCTCCCATTTTCTTTTAGGAACAGACTCTATTAAAAATATATCCCTAATTGAATCAGCTGCTGCTCTCTCTTCTAAATCATCACCAACATGTTTGCTGAAGAAAATTGATGTAATAACAGGGGAGGAAGCAGAATATAATGTGTTGAAGGTCTGTATATCCTCGTTGCTCTTTGTGGTTGCACTTACATACACAGAATGAAATTACCATCAGCAGGGACATCTTTTAAAAAGGCGGAGATATAGTTTTCAAGAAAACTAAGCTACTTTAATAAAAATTTTAAACACTTCCAAAAATGAAACCAGTATTTTATTGTATTCTTCCATTTTGTAGATGTAATTTGCAGGAAAATGGGTCGTTGGGTTTACAACCATTCCCATCAGTCCCTTAGGAAGAAGACAGCTCAGAACCCTTTCTCCACACAACTTCAACCTGTTTAATGCTTCTCCACCGGCTTGTACAGTCACTACTATTATCATGTGATTTAAAAGTGCAACGTACACGACAGGTTTTCAAGTGCTGACAAGATGAGTTGATTTTAGTTCAAGATAGTAAAAGGATTTTGTTTTCCTTTTGAAAGTTTTTAAGTAAGTTTTGATTTTCCTGTGAATCAAGAATTCCACACGTGTAGCACGCAGTGTCCTGTGCAGGATTTGAATGTTGAGTGGTCTAGGTGGGTGAAAAGTGATTACTACAACTTAACCATTTTTTTCACCCAGGCACCAATTTCCTTTCACCTTTCTACATCTGCTCTTCTACCACACTCTCCCCTTTCCTCTTCTCATCCTCCCTGATCTACTAAGACATTACTCTACAAGCGTGTCTCAAAGCATAGCTTTGTGTCCGATTAGCCCTAGACTCATCAAAGCGATTGCTAGGGGTGAGAACCTGGGAAGTCTTCTAGGCGATTCATGTACACAGTGGTATTTGAAAAGCACTGGTATTTTAAATTGTAGTAGGGTATTCTGGTAGCATATCTTAGTTCTCTTGCTATATTCTTTAAGATACTTTAAGCATACAAATAGTTTCATGGTTACTTTCGAATAAATCACGTAGCTCAAATAGCATTGTTTAATTTAAGAGTGGGTGTGTGTATGGATATGCAGGGTGGGGCAAAGGTAGCTTACAGTTGCTTATATGGAAAAGAATACAATAATTAGGAAGTAAGACAAGAATTAACTGTTTCATGTGCTCATTACTATAAACTGCATTGTTAAGTGAAAAAGCAAGATACAGAAAGTAGTATGATATTCAAGCAAGATACAGAAAGTAGTATGATACTCTACCATTTACAGAAAGAAAATGGGAACATATGTATGTATTGGGATGTACATGCGTATAAATACCTCTGGAAGGATAAACAAAATATCAGCGATAGCAGTTACCTATTGCAAGGCCTAGAAAGCCCAGATGGGAAACTAGGGTTGGGGAGGGACGTCTCCCTTTTTCCATCCATCATCTTGTTTTCTGAGGTTTGAACTATTCAAAACTCGTATGTTTTTAAAAGTTAAATAACATTTAAAAGCAGATGTGTACATCATTAACAAAGGTTATTCTGGTAAGAGATCAAACAAAAGTATAGAAAAGAATTTGAAAAACACTTTCTATGTACTTGACATTGTAAAATATCATCCTTTAGATCAACTGCAAGCTTTTTGTATTCAACAAAACAACAGAGTCCTGGACGGAAAGGGGCCGGGGAGCCCTGAGGCTGAATGACACAGCCGGCGGTGACTGCGGAGTCTCCCAGTCCAGACTAGGTAAGGAATCAATTGTTCGGCAGGGCGCTGTTTCTCGGGGTAAAACTTCCAATACGGCTGTGTATCATCTTCTGGAGATGCGTTATAAAGTATGTCAAGAAATCAGACTGTTGAAAACAATATTATTTCCAGTGTACTATAGGAGCTTCCTGTTTAGAGTTGGCTCTGATATCAGAGTTCACGGGTACCAGTTCTGGTTTCCACTCTGACTAACTGGTGACCTTGGACAAGTTACTTACTCTCTCTCTGCCCTAGCTGTATCATTTCAAGATGGGGATAATATTCCATAACTTACGGAGTGATTGTGAGAATTCAGTGAGATAATGCATGTGAAGTACCTGTGACAGAGCAAACTGGATACCTAAATAGTGATTCATTATTAGTTAAAGGAATACGATACAAACTATTTAAAAAGTGAAAATAGTTTTTCTAAAAGAGAACATTTGCCTTATAATTTACCCTTGCCATTCTAAACATGGTGTGTGGGTTGGGATGAAGGGTCAGTTTCCAAGCAAATAACAGGCGTGTGGTTATTGAATTCTGCAGACAGAGTGATAGCTGGAATCTGGAGTCAGTCAAACTGAGAGACTTGGGAGGGTTTTGGCAACAGGAAGACACGCTGGCCCTTGTTCAGAGGCCCAGAGCGAAAGTGAGCCCAAGCAGAGATCTGGATGGGGCGGACAGGTTTGGTCGACATTCCGCGGTCAAAGCTGTGGAGGCGACCACAGAGAGAAGTTGGATCTGGGTCTGTGTGTGTTTGTTGAGTTTCAGATATCCAGCTGAAGAAATGGGTAAGGAATCGAATTCAGGCTAAGAGAATAGAAGCAATGTCTTCAGTTCTGTAACTGAAAACCAGGTTTCTAAGCAATCCAACCAAGCAGTACTCCCAAGGCAGGTGCTTCTTGTTTTTCTGCTCTGGTTTAATTCTACTCCTTCCATCAGCTGCCAAAAAAAACCACAAGACAACTTTTTTATTATATAGGAAATACATATTCGTTATAGATGACAGAAAATACGGATCAACGAGAATTTAAAAAGTCATTCATAGGCCTATCTTCCTGCGATCACCTCTTTTAACAATATATTCCTCTAGGCTTTGTTCTCTATATACATAAAAGTATACATATATTGAAAAATGTGTTTCGTGGCATCTATATTGCTTTGCAACCAGATTTCTTCTTTTTACACAGTATACCATGATCACTCTTCTGCAGCAACCGTTATTTCCGTATTTTCAGTGGGTTCATAATTCCTTAAATGGCTGCACCATCGTTCATTCAACTCCATTTTCCGAATGCTTAAAGATTTTGTTTCAGTTTTCTATGTTGTAAACAATTCCTGGATGAATTCTTCAGCCCACTAGGTCCTCAAAGGAGTTCTAAAATTTTAATTATTTTTCATATTAGAATAAAAAAATATAACTGCAGCATTTTAACCAAAACAAACAAACAAAACCTTTAACATAATAAAGCCCAGTTTGAAAAACAAGTTGTAATTGAGTCAAATTTAAGAGTGAAAATACAATCCGAAAAACAACTACAAGATTTCCTTTACTTTCAACAATGGGAAATTCCCCTGGAAGGCTGAGAAATCAACTGTTCCTGGCCTGATGAATTTACCCTCCTATTTTAGTTATGCGCAATCAAGGCAGCCTGAGGCTGATTCTCAACAGCAAACTCTGGGCTCAAATGGAGATTCAAAGAGCAAACCACCAAAATTTACGAATAACAGCTACTGATTTAGAAGACTATAGCATCAAAGTGTTTTTAATTCAGGTAAGTAATACATTTCAATGATAGAGGATTGCCCATCCTACTATATTTATAGATCTCTGTAATTACTAATTTTTTTCATTTTATTATAATCTGTACCATTGGCAAAAAAATCAGCCATTCATTTTTGTTGTTTACAGTCTAATGTGACCTAAATCTTACATGAAATTTAGAAATTAGTACCACTATCTGTAGTAATCAATTGGTACCTATCCTGGGACATTTTTATTGATCTATGCCATCAAGTCTCTATATTTTTCTTTACTAATTGGAATTATGTCAAAAATCTTACTAAGTCACTGAAGGGACTGGCGTCAGTCAAGATCGGCCCCTAAGAAGCTGGCAGAATCCACAGCCTGATGCTTACACTGAATGCCGAACTGAGAAGGCTTTGAGATCACTGGAAAGGAATAGTGAGAAATGGAAAATCACAGGGCTAGCAAGTCAACCAATCCAACAGCGAATTCCAATTCTGGACATGAGTCAGTCTCCAAGGTAACAGGATGGGAGCACCGCTTTGGCTGTTCCCTACAACAGGAGGGCTTGACCTTAAACACAAGATATCCAGGCACAAGAGAGAGCGCTGTCAGGAATCAGGTCAGGAAAAAAGGCTGGGTCTCCCCTGTGCGCTGAGACCCGGAAGGCTGGAGAAAACTGAGTCCCCAAGTGACTCAGGCAGAAGGTAACAATGCGAGGATATTGGCTTCCATAGAGGAGTGGAAATTAAAAAACAAAAACAAAAACGTTGACAAGTGACCACTGATGAAAAACCAAAGATTTTGTTACTTACCAGTAAGCACACTTTTAGGTGCAAGCGATGTGGAGTATTAAGATGTTAGAATAAGATGATGCCCAAAACCCGTTTATCATTTAGGGAGATGATACCCTGTCAGCCAGATCACCTGCCTTTGAATGGGTCAAGCAGCCTGCCCGAGATAGGGACTGAGATGAGACTGTTAACTACAATTAGATTCTGCTGCGCAATGTAGGGCCCATGCTGCCTTCCTAAATTGTAGGACACTTTTTAGAGATAAGCAAATTCAATACAAATAAAAATTACCCCAAATTCCACTCCGAGAGATGGTCACTATTAACATTTTGCTCTATACTGTATTTTAGTGTGTGTGTATATATACATATATATGTACATATAGTATGTATATTACCAAACTGTACATGACTGTGTGACCTTCAGGCAAGTTATGTATCCCTCCTTAACCTGATTTACTCGTCTGCCAAATGAAAATAATAATATACTTTATAAATTGGTTGAGAAGACTAGATAGCTAATATTTGATTGTAAAATACATACGTGTAAGCTTTTTTCACTTATCAATGAAAATCAGTGTTTTTTGTGTCATTAAATAGTAGTTCATGCTTCAAAAATTCCTTTAACAGGTGAAAATTCTATTGTATTATGCATCCTAATTCATTCATTAATCCCACTTTGTTAAATACTTAGGTAATGTACTATGTTTCATTATTATAAACTCTTTTAAAAGGCTGCAAGAAACTCTCTGTGTACATATACGTTAATTTTCTTGGGAAAGGTTTTTGACTTGTCTCAACAAATTTCTGTCCAGAAAGACTGAACCAATTTTCATTCTCATCAGCATTTTCTTATGGTGCTTTCTCAGAATTATAATTTTTTAAAAATTGCAAATTTGTTATTGAAAAAATGTATTATTTTATTTTTAACTTCTTGTTATGAATTTCTTAAATGAAAACATCTGAGTGAATTTGTCAAAAGGAAGTAAATACTTTAACTAGTGAAAGGCATATCTAAAATTTAATGTAAGAAAGTTAAGGAAACATAATAGTATTCATATTTCAATTAGAAATATTCTTTCAATATTTGTTATTAATTAGCTTACTAAAGAAAAATTACACCCTTGCATATGATATGAAAATTAAATTAGTCAAGTCAACAAATAGTTACTCAACAACTACTCTGTAATATCATATACAATATGAGAAACAAAACTATTTTGTTGCATTTATATTTAAGTTTTTTACCCACAGGTATTTAAGGCAGCTTAAGAACATGCAAATGAACAAATATATACTGTTAGACCCTTCTCCCAAAAGTTGGCATATAGTTGGTTTAACCCTCAGTTTTGGGTTTTAAAATGTTTGATAACTCTCTGGAGGATTAGCAAAGGGAAAAAATGTCCCAGATTTTCCTTGAAATTGTGAAAAGATACAAAAATATAAGTACTGCCGTGTTCCCTTAAAGAACACTGAGTCAGATGACAGAAACCCGGGATTCATTCCGTCAGACGATTGTCAGACAATTCGCCAAGGAGCTGTGTCAAGTCAGGCAGGCCTGAATGCCGGGGTCATGGGCATCTTCCCCCATCCCCGGGAGTCCACAGTTTTCTACAGGGCGAAAGTAGTGGGAGACGGGCGGTCTTCACAAAGTTAAACTCAGATAGAAATTTTAAATCGAAAACTTTCATTTTCTCAGTTTGAAGTGCACTCATTGGGATGCCTTACAAAATCACCCACTTTAGGATTCAGTTTTGTTCTGAAGATAAATCGACATTTTATACCCTTTTAGTTTTTAGATTTATTCCATGTAATTGCTTCCTTATTCAGAGTGAAAGGTTAAAAAATCCTTAAAATGTGGCTATTGTTAAGTGGGTCATAGTCTTACAACTCAATTTTCTTCTCGCAGGCCAACGCCAAAGACGCAGGGTCTCTGCACGCAGCCATCCACCACCGCCTGGTGGCTCTGCGGAGCCTGGATAAGCAGAAAGACGCAAACCCCGCGGAAGGCCCGACGGAAACGGCCCTCCAGCAACTGAACTGTGATAGCTGTGATGAGGATGAAGATGATTTCATCCAGGCCGCTAAAAGTAGATCAGGTAAAGACGATTCTTTGGGCGTGTCAGCGGTTTAAGAAAGAAGTCTGAGGCACGCCCCCAATGTATGAAGGAGGTTTTTAAAGAGTGGATCTGCCCTGTGCAGTGAGAGTGGAGGTGAGAGCTCCTGGTGTTGGGATCTGAGGGGCGGGATTGAAAGTCTGTCTTCTACTTGGGCCTTCGTTAGGATTTTACCAAAAGTCAGCCTCTCGTGATGGCTGCATATCATTTCCATATTAATTGTATAAAAGACCATTTTACAATTTAAAGTACTAATTGCTACCCTGAAACTAACCATTTATTCCTATTTTTCATTGGGTCTAATTCTTTTATCATTGGCCATAAATGATAAATACTTGTAATGGAGCCACTAGGAAAATCTGGCTTGAAACATCAAAAAACCTCTTTATTCCCTTCTTGGAATCTGACTGCTTTAGTTTTCAAAGACTTTCTCTGGTGCAAAACAAATTATTCCTTTTGTTGTGTCAGGATTCATGAACTGAGCAAGGTTGAAGCGGGGCCAGCAGTAAACAGACTTTTCAGTTTCGGCGTTTGTCCTGATGGGTGGATTTAGAAAGAAAGTTCGTCGTTAATTTTTGGAGAAAAACACTATCAAGGAAACAGTGAGCTTTGTTACATAGATGTGGGTATTCTAATAGAATCAGCCAAATATTTTCAGTAATGGTTTTATTCAGCCTTGACTTTTGCTCTGCAAAGGACTGAATGATGTACTTACAAAGACTGTGTTAGTAAGCAATTCCAACTTTTGATCATTTTAAATCTTAAAGCTACTTTTATCGTACATAATTTAAGAATCCAGAAAAAAACATGTGCAGTACTCAAAGAAACATCTTCCTTTGCCTAATGCTAAAAAGATAACCAACAGAAAAATGTGCCAAATGCATAGATCGGGATCATAAAGTGCTTGCTTGACTCGGTGAGTCAGGGAACTAAGTGAATATGATTTTCTTATCACTAAAAAAATGGCTTATTATTCTTTGAAATGTATGAAATGTATACGGTTATTGCTTATATTATTATAAAGTTTACATTGTCGACAATAAAACGAGGTCTGTTAGAAAATGAGTTGTCATCCACTAAAAATGTTTACTTGAAAGGATTAAATGGCAAAAGTCTCATTAACAAATGACCTCTTTATGCAATGTATATTTTTTAATATGCAACTATCTTCAGATAAGATGAGAAGCAATAGAAATAATGCAAAGTAAATATCAATCATGCGAACCCCCTTCTCCTTTCCCTCTTTCACCTAGTACCTTCTGCAACAGGGGTTGCCTACAAATGCTAAAATGTTATGAAAGCAATAAAAAGTCTTATATTTGAACTTTGTCACCCATGATTTAAGGAAGGGTGTACTTGAAAATGTCATGTTTGAAATTAGCAACATTTCCAGATGTTACTCACAAAACTATGAATTCTACCTATTTCATTTCCTCACCGTTAATCATATTCATGATTATCCCTGTTCAGTTGAATTCAATGTTAAATTAATGTGAATGTAATGTTGTATAATAAAATAGTGTAAATCTGTGTCACAGATCCTTCCAGGTGGACCCACCGGCAGTCCGTTGCCTGTTCCTGAGTGCCGCCTACTGTAGACACGGCAACATCTGCACAGAGATTGGTCACAAACCGGAAACACTCGGCCATCCTAACTAAATGAGAAGATCCTATTCACTCCTTGAAAAGTTCATGAAATATAATTTGTTGCAGTTTTTCTCTATGCAGTCTAATAATTCTGAAGTTTTACATTTTGATCGTTGTGCATTGTGGAGAAATGACAGTTTAAGAAATACATGGACTTTGGAAGTTCAAAATTTGTCAATTTTGAAGAAGTTAATTCAGAATAGGACTTGATAAGTAATTTGGACTATTCACCACATTGATGGATATAATAGTTAAAATTAGAAGTTGCTGGATTTGATATCTTTTTTTTTTTAGTTTTTCAGTCATACATTGTGTGGCCATAAAACAATTTTTTTTTTTTTTTTTTTTTTTTTTTTTTACTAAATCCAGTCATTTCTTTGCAAACCATTGTAACTGCATCATAACATTTCATTAAATCAACTATCTTCTGGAAAGTGCGTACGTTCATTTAGCCTTTGGATTTCCTAAAATATATGATCTTATGTTCATGTGTCCCGTTAAAGATAGCATTTGCCCTTGGACTTGTGTCCATTGCACTTGTGTGTGCTTGCCTCACGGTCACCTTCCAACAGTTGTTGAAGGAATGAACAAAATACAATACCTATGCACCAAAACAGTAAGTATACAAAAACGGAAACATTTTAACTTGCTCTTTGCTTTATTGATGTAACTAAATTGTCATTAATATTCTACTTGGCGTGTCTTTAGAGACCTTTTTAAAACAAATATATCAATGAAATTTTTCTTTAAAAACTCAACAGTAGCTTCAACAATTGTGCAACAGAGTTTGGATGCTCCTCTTTTGATTTTTGTTTCAGAGACAATGTGTTACACAACCAAATTAGCCTCAGTGCTTAGAGCTATATTTCATTTTTCATTGCAGTTTGATCACCCCTTGGCTTCAAAATGACTTTGTTTTAAAAGATTTTATTTATTTTTAGAGAGAGGGGAATGGAGGGAGAAGGAGAGGGAGAAGAACATTGATTGGTTGCTTCTTGTAGGCGCCCCTCCCAGGGAGGAACCTGCACCCCAGGTATGTGCCCCAACCGGAAATCAAACCAGTGACCTTTCTCTTTGTGGAACATAAGGCCCAACCAACTGAGCCACAGAGGTCAGGGTGGCTTCAAAATGGCTTTTGATTGTGACCCCCTAAACAATTTCCCTGTTAGAGGCGTCTTAGTCTGCTAGGGCCACCAGACAAAATATCACAGACTGGGCGGTTTAAACAACAGAACTTTATTTCTCACAGTTCTGAAGGCTGGCAAGGTAGGTTTTTTCCTGAGGCCTATGACAGAGAGAGAGAGAGAGAGACAGAGAGAGAGAGAGAGTGAGTGCGAGTGAGCTCGAGTGAGCAAGCGCTCTCTGGTGTCTCTCCCTATTAGCCTGTCAGACCAGGGCCCCACCCTCACACCCTCATCTAACCCTAATTACCTCCCAAAGACCCATCTCCAAATATCATCATCATATGGGGAGTAAAGCTTCAACATATAAATTTTGCAAGAACATAAACGTTCAGTCTATGACAAGGGGTAAGATTCACAATTCCAAAGTGACTTCTAAACGTTTTGATATTTGAAAACTATGGTGTGGGAGGAGTTATGGAAATAACTGGCAAATATTTAGCCTAAAAAATACTTGGTACATAATAATTTTCAAAACTTAGAGGTTAGCAGAGCTTCTTAATTTCTGCTAATCTAGTGGGCATAAAAGGCTATTTTACTATTACCTTAAATTTTTCCCTGATTTCTAATGAGATTCAATATGTTTCAGATATTTATTCCCTGCTTGTGTTTCTTCCAAGAAATTCCTGTTCATAATCTTTGCAAAGCTATGCATGTCATTTTCTCCTTTTAGTGGCTTCCTAGCATATATGGGATAAAAGCCACGTTCCTAAGCATGGATACAACACTTTCCATGTCCTTTTTCCTGCTACCTTTCTAGCCTTACCTCCCACTGCTGCCCTTCCTGCCTCTGAATTCTCTAGAGACTCAGGAGTCCTATGTCACTGCGGCCATACCTTCGTGGACTTCCTTTCTCACTCTTGCTAATTCTGGCTTGTATCTACTCATTCTTTAAGGCTTGGCTCATGACATTTACCCAAAGCTCTGCCTAAAGGTGAGTTAAGACCTGTTCCTCCAGATTCCTGAAGCATTCTGTGTATAAACTTTATGCTCCTTAAGGAAGGAGACTACTTTTTATTTATCATTTAATCTCCAGCACCTAGCATGGTCCCTGGCCCATAGCAGGCAATCAAATATAGTTCGATCTCCATTGACATGTGTTGTATGTATAAAGCTCAATAGAAAGATAGAAATAAGGATTTGAAGCTCAGAAGACAGTCTAGGCCAGGGGTGTCAAACTCAATTTTCACCAGGAGCCACATCAGCCTCGAGGTTGCCTTCAAAGGGCCGAATGTAATTTTAGGACTGTATAGATGTAACTACTCCTTAGCTAGGGGCAAGGAGCTCAGCGCTGCCGCTGGGTAGAAACAAGGTGCCAGGCTGGATAAAACAAGATGGAGGGCCAGATCCAGCCTGTGGGCCTTGTGTTCGCCACCTGTGGTCTAGGCCAAAGATACTGGTAGTAGCTAAAGTCATGGAAGGGAAAGGGGGCTAATATTTGCCAAGTGTATACTTTGTAATGGGCACATACTGAGGCTTTTGTACATGTATTTATAACTTCATAAGGTAGCTATTACATTGTATAAATAAAGAAGTAGGATCAGAAAGGTTAAGGAACTGGTCCTAGGTTGACAAAAAGTAATAAATGATGAAGCTGGGGTTTGAACCAAGGTCTTTTAAAATCTGAAGTCCAAGCTCTTTCCATTACACAATACTGGATGAACTCATGCTGAAGAATGGAGAGAGAGAAAAGGAAAGGGAAAGGAAGGTGAGGGAAGAGAAGGGAAGGCTAGATCCTGAAGATGAGCTTAGGAATAACCCAAAACGGGGACAGAGAGATGGGAGGAATACCATCAGAGACTGCTTTGTTGAAAGCCAAAGTAAAAAATTTCAAGAGAAAATGATAACTATTTTAAGTGTTGCATAAAGATTGAGCCATTTAAGGGATGAAAGAAAATTTATTATGTCATAGATATTAGCATGTTTAAGTACGAAGAGGAAAATCCAGTAGAGAGAGAATTAAATTTACATTAAAGGGGATAATGTGCTGGAGCAGCATATTTGAGGATGTGGAAGGGAGGGGATCCAAAAATAACAGTGGACAAAGGGCTATCCAAATGAGAACAGGTCATTGTAGGGAAGTTTGTAGCTGGAAATAGGGGAGAACCACAATTTGAGTTCTTATCTGTGAAATGGGAAGCGAGGGGTCTGAAATTTCACACATACAAGGTCTAACCCACAGACTCTGGTCCCAAGTCAGTTTTCTAGATTCATTTTTCTGTCAAATGGATCATTGACAATACACTGTACATCTAAGCTTCAAACCTCCTGTGTCCTCTGTGACTTCTTCCTTTTCTTCCTTCCTAATACCTACTGAATTACAACGTGTTAGAACAGGAAGAAATAGAAAGAACCTTGAAAATGTTCAAGTTATGACATTCCACAGAAATTAAGAGGTATGCTTAAATTTCTACTGTAAGTCACTATTAGCAGCTGCGTTAAGGCAAAGTTCCTGGTCAGAAGGGCTCAGTGACCTACTAAAAGGATGTACTAAAAGGATGTATCTACCAGCCTCCACAGTGTATTTGCAAATTTAATATACTACCTGGAACGGCAGGGAATCAGTAAATATTTAGTGAACCTATGAATGAATGTTGGTGGTAGTAACCAAGAGTCACAGATTCATAATCAGTTTGGGCTTGATAGCACCTTGGCATCCCTGTAGTTCAGCTCCCCCATTTACAGATGAGGAATCTGAGGCCCAGACAGGTTCATCAACCTGACCGAACTCCAAAAGCTAGTTACTGAGAGTGCTGGGACTATGGAGAAGCAAACAGCATGCCAGAGCAAGTGGATTGAAGGGGCACGAGGTATAAGCACTAGGGTGTGCACTGCCGTTGGAGTCTACTCTGATGATAGAAGCATCCTCTTCCATTTCCATTACTGCTTCCCTAGCTCAGGTCCATGAGTAACTATTCCAACAGCACCCCAGTCTCTCTCCTCTTGCCTCCAATCTGTTCAACATTCCAAAGCCAAATCAATAGTCGTCAAACATTGCTTTCAGGACTCACTTCTTTCCAGTTAAAAGCTCTCAAAGGCTAACTATTACTTACACATAGAATAAAGTCCAAATCACTAACATGCTTAACTCTTATCTTCCCAAGTATTGGTAGAAATGCTGAACTTGGCCAGATTCTACCCATTAACCTCCAACTTCCTCAAAGGCTACCCCTGTCTTTCTTCCTCCGGGCTAAGTTCTTTTTTGGTGGTCAGCAGGGGCTGCGACCAGTGCATTTCCACAAGGCCCCATGCCTGGATGGGCTCAGCCCTCAGCTAACGTGTCCTCTTGCAATTTCTAATCGTTTCTGAACAAGGGGCTTCGTATTTTCATTTTGCCCTCAAATGGAGCAGCTGGTCCTGGGAAGGTCTGCTCAGCCCCCAGCCCAGCTTTGTAAGTATCAGCCATCCGACATGCGTTGGTTGAATGAACGAACAAAGAAAGGGTTTAGACTCCTGTGGCCCGGTGTTAAGTGCAACTACGAAAAAGGTCGGAACCTTGGGATGGAGGTGCTTGGCCCAACTCTTCCCGCCTAACTCTCAAAACCCCACCCGCAGCCCCCTCGTGATCTCGGACCGGTTCCAGCTGGATTCCTTAGGGCAGCACGACCGCCAAATAGAATCCTAGCCCTTCCCCTGGCTGCAGCCAATTGCCGCAGCTGCTCGGGCTCCGAAACCGCAGAGAGCTCCGATTGGCTGACAGAGTTAGAAGGGGGCTGATTGGCTGACAGAGTTGGCTCGCCCGCAGGAAAGGGGGTGGAGCGGGAAGTTGGCTCTCGAGTGGCGAGGGAGCCTCTGCGCAGGCGTGAATGGAAACGCACACACAAACAAACAGAACCCACCATCCTGAGGCCTCCGGCTCTTCCCCGCCTACCTTTACCTCCCGCGGGCTCTCCCCGCTTCCAATCGGCCGCCTTTCTCCTCCCCCGTCTACGTCTGGGCATGTGTCCCTCGCGGCGCTGGCCACGCAGGGCCCTGCATTTAACCTCTGGCCGCCCGGCGCGAAGTTAGAGGCTGGGCTGGCGCGGGCAGCGCGCACACCTGGGGCGGGAGCAGAGGCGGGAGCCCGGGCCTGCGGGTAACCTCCGCCGGGCGCACGATGACTTGCTACCGAGGCTTCCTGCTGGGCAGCTGTCGTCGCGTAGCAGGCGGCCGGGCGGCGGCGCTGAGGGGCCCGGGTGCTGGAGGCCCGGCCGCGCGACCGCGGCTCGGCGGTGACGGGGACGGCTGGCGGCACCTGGGGCACGGGCAGCCACGCGAGCTGGCGGGCTGTGGCAGTCGCCCCGACGGCGGCTTCCGCCCGTCCCGGGTGGTGGTGGTGGCCAAAACGACCCGGTACGAGTTCGAGCAGCAGCGCTACCGTTACGCGGAGCTCTCGGAGGAGGACCTGAAGCAGCTGGTAGGTCCCGGCAGCCCTCGCCCTGTGTCTGGGCCAAAACCTCTTCCCTGAGTCGCCCTAGATGCCTTACCTGCCCTGCTCGTGGCCCCCACTCCGGGCTTTGCTCGTGGATCCTTCCCACCCCTCGCTTCTGTGTGTGTGAGAGAGAGAGTAGAGAGAAGAGGGTCACTGTTCGTGCAGCCACCCCCAAAGCGGGGGCGTCTCGAGGAAGCGGTGGTTGGGGCACTAGGAGCTCCCACAGTCGGAGGGGTTTGGATTCCTTTGTACCCTCGCCACCCCACCCGCTTATGGGGAATAGCCACAACAGCCCCGAGAAAGGCTGGCCGGTGACTGACGTCTGGAGGCTCTGGAAGGAGCTCCCCAGGCCGCCCGGAGAAAGCGGACCCTGGGCGCCGTTGCCTGGGCGGAGGGACCGCGGACACACCCCCTTTTACTCGGCGGGACTGCTCCGGGGCACTCCGGGAAGCCGGTTGGGGCGAGCCTTCTCCGTGCTGGAACGAAGTGGTCCGACGAGGGTGCGGCAGTGGGTTTTAAAAGCGCACGTGTCTTTGGTGTAGGGAAAAGCAAGGGGGAAAGTTTGACTTTGACTGTATGTTATTAAGTAGAAGGGTCAAGACAAAGGGTAGCCAAACCTCGTAATTATGAAATAAAGAGCCGACGTCTATAATGTAGCAGTACCTCCACAAGACTGTATTTGGTGTAGACACTTACTAATATTTTTACAAGGTATGTAAATCCATCCAAAGAAGAAGCCCTGAGTATTATCGCCCTGTCCTCTCTCTTTTTTTTGAAACTGTTGATCCCAAATCCTCATCCACCAGCTGTAGGAAAAGGAGAATAAGGATGCTTCCATGAACAGTATGTCTAGACAGGAAATTTCTAATTGTTGACACTGTAACAAAAGGCTTTGGAATTAATTGCCTATAATCCTAATCTTGGTAGAATTCTGTAGAAGAGTAGACAGCCTATTCTAAGCTGCTGGTTTGTAATCTTCAGCATATTTTTTTGTAATATTTTGTAGAGGAATCCGAATAAAATTTAAATCATCTTTGCTTAAGTACTCTCAGGCATTAAACTTCTTAATTTTTTAATGGGTTAATTGAAGAGGGACCCTGCATTCACCTGATGAAGTGCTGGGTGCAAAATTGTTTTGTCTTCCTAAGTGTTTGAATGTCACAGTTGATAGGAAATAGCCTCCTCCTTTAAAAGAGGCAACCGCCAGACAGGGTGAACAGGAGGTTGGAGTAGTCAAGTTTGTGTTGTGGTGTGGAGTTGGGGATGAGGCGGAGAATAATCATCTCAGAAGCAGGTGTTTCTGTTTGGGGAAAAAGGTACACCCCTTGGACTGTCCTCCTAATTTTACAAGATCTACTTTTTAGAAATTGGCAAATGCTGTATACCCATAATTATGCTCTTCATACACCTTTATGGAAGCCAACCACAACAATTAGTATGCTTTACTTGGGGTGTTAAAGAGTGTGGGGTTGGGGGTTAGGAGGTTGGAGTATTAGGCCCAGATTCTGTGTGGTTAATTTCCTATGTGTCTTTTTAACTTGTCTGGGATTCATGGGTGAAAAAAATTTTGTGTGTGTGTAGTATTGTCAGTTTTCAATGCGCCTTTACCTAGTTCAGTGTGCGAAGTCCCAGGATTGGACTAAATCTCCTCCAAGGCCCTAGAAAGGCTGGCATTTTGAACCTGATGAACTTTTTCAAGTCCTCAGGAAAAGGGGTGGCGTCTGAATTAGATTAATTCTTGGACCCATGAAATGGATTGCCACTAATCAAAACTTTTTAAATGTAGGCAAATCAGTAAGTCCTTAAAAATCGAATTGCTTAGTGTGCCCACTCAGTACCTGAAGAGAAATCTCTAATGGGTAAATATTTGTCTGTCACTAGGTAATGCCATTCAGGATAAGAAAACTTTGAAGTAAAACTTCTGGACTATAGAACACACCATTTTGAAATAGTTGTTACTTTAATTAAATTTTACTGGGTTAGTTTTGTCATTTATATGAAGGTCATTATTCAGAATGGAAGAAGAGCATGAGGTGGATTCCCAGACCAGCGATCAGGAACAGGCCAAAGAATACTACCAGGCTGCGTGAAGTTGTTCTAAAATGGGATTCTGTATTAGGAGTGGAAAGATGATGAATATTGTTTGCTGCGTTGTTGGGGTAAAAGATACTACAGGATAGGAGTCATGTGACTTGGGTATAAAAGAAAGTGGCCAAGTGCTTATTTGAGTCTTTGGGCCTGGTGGTTTGTCTACATAGTGTCATGGTAACCTGAAGTTTGTAGCAAGGGTTCTCTTTTTTTGGTAGCGACTGTGGTTATTTTGTTGCTAATACATCTCAATTAAGTTACTCACATTAGGTGTTAAAATGCAAAGGGAAGATGAGGGATGGAATGCCAATATAATTTTTCTATCCTGAAGCCTTTTTTTCCCCTCACATTGTAGAAGTGCAGACAATTAAAGGAAATGCTGTTTAGTTGATAAAGAATGTACAAAAGGTTTACATCCTTTGAATTTCATCAAAGTTTGAATTTCAGTTTTCCTTTCATATTTGTTACATTGCTTAATTTTTAAGTCTTGCTTTTGCCTTCCCCTAACTGATCAGTGACTTTTCTTATGAATTGAGGATTTCTAGTCAAGAGTTTTATCTCTACTGGCTCATGACCTTGCAAGGATTAATTAAACCATTATTACATCATAAAAGATGTAGCTGTTGGCAAATGTGGAACTGTCATTAACAGTACAAGAGACTCACAAATTAGACCTTGAGATGAATCGAAGCTGATTGGAAAGGTTCTTGAGATCACAAACATGCCTTATTGGCCAAAAAGTTTTAATTAAAAATATTTTGATATATACTAAATAAGAAATGAGCAGTGTCCACCCTCCGCTCCCCAGCTGCAAAGTCCTTTTAATGGTTCTCATTTATAATATTTTAAAAAATATATTGTCGAAAAGGGATAGAATAAATTCATCTAGCAGTCTCTCTATTACAGGATTAAACTATTCCTAGCTATTGCCTTGTTAACAGATATGGGAGATGAAGCGCCTTGGATTTTGTTTCCCTTACTCTGTTTTCTGCAAACAGTAGTGTAGTTTAGGTTATATAGTTCTCAGGCAGATAATACTTTTGCCACATGGCATGCAGTGAATATAGTGTATGCAACATTGAGTGTTTATCAGGTTAAAGAACATGATCTGGGATACTGCCAGAGCCTTCTAACGGAAACCTCACTTCTCAAATCTTGCAGACACAGGCACCAGTGTGGTGTATCTGAAGTGAACATCTGGCCACTTGACTCTTCTCCTGAGAACTCCTCAAAACTCCCCGTAACCTGTAGAGTCACCTAGGAAATTTGTTAAAGTGAAGATGCCTGAACCCAAGTGCCCCTGCCCTGCCCCCTCCCCAAGATTGTGATTCACTTTGTGGAGAACTCTCAGACTCCGCCTTTCTGAACCACGCCCTTAAAGGTTGCTGGATCAGCATTTAAAAAATAGGCTCTCCAGGTTTGCAGGTGGTCCCCAGGTCACACTTTGAGAACACACTCCTGTAGGTGAAACTACATGATCTTTAGCTGCCAAACAAGTCTCTTTGTGAACTGGCTTCTGTCTATCTGTTGAACTTCATTTCTGATCAATTCTTGTCTTCTTTTTCTTTCCAGAAATAATCTATACATACAAGTCAACACAGTGAAATATGTCCTTTGTCTCATCCTGTTTTGCCCAATAATATTTATTTAAACTATTCCTTACCTGTTCTTTTTTTAGTATGTATAGTATTGCATTGTGTGCAGATGCCTTAATTTATTAAAATATATCCTGTAATGTATAACAGTTGTGTTAATTCCTATCAGTTCCTAAGATAGAGACCTAAAAGTGGAATTGCTGAGCCAAAAGTCATGGATATTTGAAAAAATTTTTAAATTAATTAATTAATTTGATCCACACCTGAGGACGTGCTTACTGATTTTAGAGAGAGGGGAAGAGTAGGCGAGTGAGGTAGAAGGAACCATCGATGGTTGCCTCTCGAACCTGCAGCCTAGGCATGTGCCCTGACTGGGAATCGAATCTGTGTCCTTTTGGTTTATGGGTTGATGCTTCAACCAACTGAGCCACATTGGCCAGGGCTGAAATTTTAATAAGTATTGCCAAATTGCTTCCCTAAGAGGCTGTACCAGTGTACACCTTCACCAGCAATGAAGGGGCTTGTTTTACCATAAACAGCTTACTGTATTTTGGGGTCTTTGCCAGCCTGGTAGGTGAGAATGGTATTTCAGGGTGGTTTTGTTTACATCACTCAGTGTCTTTATTTTTGCAGTCCCCTTTACTTTCAGTAGCTATCCTTAGTAATTTTGCCATGCCTCTCTCTGGCCACTAAGGTTGTGATAGGTGTTCTTCATTGTATCTTCATAATGCTTCTGGGTTTGAGCTTTCCACCTCAGAGTGTAATCTGTAATTCTTTCTTTAGACTTGAGGGCGAGGACTGCATCTTCTTATTGAATTGTATTATAACTATTAGTGGTCCATGGGAATATGGAGAAGGGAGAGAATAATTTGGGGAAGGGCAGGAATGAAGGGGAGGCTAAAAGAAGACCTTTGAATATTTTAACTTTTAAGTAAACTTTTTAGTGATCTTTTTTAAAGTTTAGATTTTCAGCTATGAGATATTTCTACCATACAGAAAACTTCCAAAAACTAACTAGACATCTGTGTATAGAACTGTATAGACTTAAAAGATATTTATTTTGCCATATTTACTTCAGCTATTTTTAAAGGATATATTGTAGTTACAGCTAAAGCCCCATCCTTCCAATTTTTTGCTTCCTGTCTCTCTAGAGGTTACCACTAACCTAAAGTTGTTATATATACTTTTCACATGCGTAGGTTATATATTTACCAATATGACTGTGTCCATAAAAAGTATAATATTACTATATTTTTAAAAAGTTACATCGATAATATCATTCTTTAGAATATGTGCCTATTTAGAAATTTGCTTTTCTTCACTGTCGGTTTTGAAGCTTATCTGTGTTGATATGTACTAGTTTATTTTAACTGTTTATAAGTATTCCACTGATTGGAAAATGAAGTTTCAAGTTTTTCTACTATTTAAAAAATGCTTCAATTAGAAGTACAAATAAACTTTCCATAAGCATTGAATGACTCTGATTCCCTACGTTGTTATCAGCACTTTGTAGACTTATATTTTTGGCAATGTGATGAAAGTGAAATGACACCTTTTCATTTTAGGATATTTGAATTAAATATTGAAGAATAAGGAAGAATACATATATGATGGGGAGGGAACAATACTAGCAAGATAGTGGGAAAGTTCATTTTTTGTGCCAGCGAAAAGAACTCAAACATTTTTTACTGCAATCCACAGCCAAAAAATTTACATCATGACTTAGATATATTTCACATAGTCATATTTAAAATAAAAGATAACGGACAATTTAGTCTTGTTATATGTAGGGCAGTTTATTTTCTCTTTGATAATGCTGGCTGTGATCATTAGTTTGCCCTGGCAGTCATTGTTTAAGAGGAAGAGTATTGAGGCTCAGCAGGCAGGCTGGCCCTTGTAAAGGTGTTCTGTGTCCTGTGGCGGGGCTGGTTTCACCTTGCAGTGGTTTTCCACTTCATAGTGATGGAGTACAACCCCTGTTCTCCCCTACTCTCTCTTCCCATGGGGGGCGGGGGAGTGATGAGGGTCAGTGTTTCTGAGACAGTGTTCTGGGACTGGTTTGAAAGCCAGCCTCTGGTGGTGGTGGTGGTTAGGTTGAGATAATGGGAAATAACACTTTTAAAGAAGGGACTAGTTGAGAAACTCTAGAAGCAGGCTGTTGCTTGAAACTAGATAAGAGCTGATGTCCAGAACTCAAGCAGTGGCTTCATGAATGTAAAGGACAGATTGGAGAAACAGTTTTAACACATTTTAATTATTGGCCTTCCGTGACTGGCCGTGGAGATTGAGTGTAAGGGGAGAATTAAAAGGGCTACCTGGATTTATTCTGTTGACTAGTTAAAGGGAAGTGTTACTACCTGATACATGGGACTCAGAAGAGCAAATTTGAAGGAGGAATATGTGATCAGATTCAGATGGTTTTGGGGAGACGTATTTGATTTACATCTGGGTGGATTTGAAAATTTGAGCCTGTAGCTCAAGAGAAAGCCTTAAACTCAGTGCAGATTTCATAGTTACTGGTGTACGCTTGGTAAATCAAGTCTCTGGAGTGGGGAGATAAAGAAAGTGGGGCGGGGGCAGATAAAAGAAAGCCAAGGAACTGGTATAAAGGACCCATGGACAAAGGCGACGGTGGGAGAGGGAGGATTGAAGGGGGGGGTGGGTAGGGAGAGGAGAGTAATGGGGGAAAATGGGGACAACTGTAATTGAACAACAGTAAAAGAATCTTTAAAAAAGGAAAGCCAAAGGCGGAAACTGCAACAATACCATCACATCAGGGAATAGGGAAATACAATTCAGAAGGTGAATGTGGAGGTAGGACGCTAACGCTGGGAAAAGTAAAAGTGAGAGCCTGGGAGAAAGTGTAAGTGGAACAGAAGTGATCCAAGATAAATAGCAAGTGTATCTGAAGAAATACTTCGGGTTCATTGCACTAGGCCTGATCATGTAGGTGAGTGTAGTTTACTGTCCAGCTGCTAATTAAATGTCACTGATCCTTTTAAGGCAATTGAGCAACAGTCAACCATTTAGTTAAGTGTGCCAGCTATTAAGAGTACTTAAATTATGACTAGTGAGTTTATATGTCAAACTCATTGTCTCAAAAGCTTGTGCATTTCTCATGTGTTTCCTTCCCTTGCTGAGCTTTTGTCAAAATTAAATGGTGTATGAACTAGTAACGCTTAACTGAGGTAAAACAAGTTTTTGAAGTTTGTAATAAATTCTGTTTTGGTCAAGTATAATTAAAGTAAGTGTTGGGTCACTTAGAAAATAGCATAACTACCACATCTGACCTTACAGTGGGGCACATTTCTTTCCACTCTAAATCCTCCTCTTATCCTCACTTGTCGTTGCTGTGCTTGTACGTCAGAGCCGTGTGGGGAGAGGTGATGTTGGCTTTTGGAAGTTTTGTAGGAGGTGCTATTGCTTATTCCAAAAAGTGTCTGTAGGTCTTTTAGATTCATACTGCTTTTTCTGGTATCCTGGTGAATCATATTTTTAAATGCAGAAAAGTACTAAAATAAGTTTTTGGAAAAAAAATAGACTTTGTTACAGATACCTAAGGTGTAGTAGTACAGAATTGAGACAGTTCTAAGTTTCAGTAATTTGTCTAACCTCTTAGTTATAACACAGTTTGCAAAGAATTCAATTCTATTTTGTCTGATTAAAGTATGTTTTTTTAATCAGTATTTTTTAATTGTTGATATTGTACAGTTTTCTGTCTTTTACTCCGCCCCCAGCCCACCACCCCAGCCCTCCCCACCTTCCTCCCATTTCCACCCCCCATAGTTTTTGTCCATGTGATTAAAGTATGTTTTTAAGACTTTGACTTAAAAGTCTCTTTTTTAGAAGATTTTTTAGAGGTTTTTTTTTCAGTAGTTAGAAGTTCTTAGCAGACTTTAAAACATTTTTAAAAATATGAGAGCAAGTTGAATAGATTTAAGACTTTCTAATTGATGCTTAAGTGATTTTTAAAAATGCCTTATTTTTAAATTTTTGAAAATGCCTTATTTCTTATCTGCCTAGTTTAGCCAGTCCATGTGAATGAAGTGTACTACTCAATCAGAGCTTTAAAGAAAATAATATAATAACTTGTATTCTCTAAATGACACATAAGTTATTAGAGAGTTAGTTTACAAGAAGAAATTTGAGTGGGAACAAGAACTTATGAAATGAGATTTCTGCTCCACTATTAGATATTCTGATGCTAAATGAACTTTATATTTGGATTTGGGATTTTAGCATTGCTTGGAAAACTTGTTAAAATCATGGAAAAGCTTGAAGTTTTTTGTTAGTCTCCAAAATTATTTTCCCAACAAATTCAGTCCTCCTTCCCAGTCGAAAACCTAAGTTTTCTAACACTCAACTGCTGAATAACCTTAATTTTCCGGATTTTTCCGAGAGCCTGGAAGTAAGCACTAAAGCTTCTGAACCACCAGAGTAGGATTTGTATCCTTTATTCCTGGGCACATGTTCTATCTGGTCCAAACCAGAAATTGGAACATAAGAGAAAAATCTGGACCGGGAATTGAAGTCTGAGGGTAGCTACCCTTAAGTTTTATTTATAGTGGATTAGCGGCAGTAATTATTGTACATTTGAATCAGTTCTCATTGTCCTTAGCAGTTTTTAGTGCTCCATTTAATACATTTGATTGAGTTCAGTTAATGTTCAAGTGAATGCTTAAATATTTGAATGAACAAATTTAATTTTTAGAGCTCAATTTCTAGCTGTATAAAGTGTTCATTCTTGAGATGGGCTTAGGAGAGAGAATTATTGTGACCTAATAGCATGGTAACTAATCTGCTAGAAAATCATGAATTGAGCATGGTAGGTTGAGATGCCTGTTAGATACCCAGAGAAAGCTGTTAATACATTGTTGGGTACATTCAGCTGGAGTCCTAAAGTTAGGCCAGCAAGTTAGAGATAGCAATTGGGAGTCCTCAGCATCTGCATACAGAACTGTATTAAAGAAAGCCTTAAACTAGGGAGTCCCCAGGGAGAGAGTAGAGAAGCAGCAGCATTGTGATCCCTATTCATTGAGAGGGAGGTGGGGTAGTTTTAGTTAATCTGTAGTTGAGTGATGATAATCTGAGTGTTAATGCTGTGTGCATTCATATTCAGCAATTCTACTCTTAGAGTTGTTTTCCAAACCTGGGTCATGTTGATTTGTTGATTAAATGAGCAAATGAAAGTTTATCTAATTATTACCTTGGTCACTGCTTCTCTGTAAAAAAATATATATTTGATATTGGTTTGCCCTGTCTAAATATGAGACTTAGGTCTAGGCGTTAAGCTGTTGCACAGGCTGTCTGATCTGGTGTATCTTTGTGACTCATCATCTATGTATTAATTTTCACATAGCCAAATGGGTCCTGTGCTCCTTTTTCGAAACTCTTAACTTAGTACTTACAAACAAAAGATTGGGAGGGTATGTGTCAAATATAGTTAATACAGAGTATCTTGGGGGTAACAAGATTCTATTTAATTAAAATTTTCTTTATCTATGCATTTTTCATGTTGTGTTATTTTATAAACATTTTAGAAAGTAAAATACGTATTACTAAAAATTCTATCTAAATTTGTTTTTACTTTATAATCATGAGTAATGATTTAAAACAAAATATATTTAAGATTGCATTTTAGACAGGTACTTAAAACGGAGTCTGTGTCGTAAAGAGGCCAGGTATAAGGGAATTTGGAGACGGAAAGAAGATAGCATGCTTTTAATTCTAGCGTGTATTCTAGTGGATAAATTTCCTATTTGATTATTTAAATGGACATTCATTGAGGATATTCCTAAATTTCTCTCCTAACATTTTACTCTATGGATTATTTAGAAGATAAACTTTAAAAGGAGAGTATTAAAAGTAAGATAGTGACGTTATAAAATGTCATTCCAATAGACTGGGAGAGGTAATTCTTGAAAGATAACATGTCTTTATATCTAAAAGTTACCCATTCAGGGAGCTGACCGGCCCTGTGTTTGGCTTGAGTTGGGTAAACACCAAACAGAGTTCATGAATCTAAACATGAGAGGGCTGCATGTCCAAGTGGAACAAAAGTCACCTGCCTTCTGAAGTGTTAGTTTATCTTTGATCTTCAAGTAGCCATATGCAGTATGTTAAAAACCCATTTAAAAGATAAAACACTCCAGTTTTAAAACATGCAAATTATGAGAGCCTGTTGACTACATGATTCAGGAAACTTAATGTATTTGGTGATTTTTCTGAAATCAGACTTTCTAGTGCCATTTAAACTTAAGTTTCACAAGTAGTCATTAAAATGTGCTTCCAAATAAAACCTCTTTCTGTTTTACGTAGGACTTTTTAGGGAACTATGTTATAATATATGTACTAGGTATCATCTAAGACAAAACTTTTTTATTTTGATGCAGCTTGCATTGAAAGGCTCTAGCTACAGTGGACTGCTTGAACGACATCATATTCACACCAAAAATGTTGAGCACATTCTAGATAGCTTACGGTAAGTCTGTGGGATCGGATTTTGGATGGGCTTTTGTATTTAGGAATTCCAGTTTTTCCCTAGCTAGAAGCTAATCATTATTTTTTTTCCAGTTTTTTAAATGTTTTATTTTTTAGAGAGAGGGGAAGGGAGGGAGAAAGAGAGGGAGAGAAGCATCAATGTGAGAGAGACATTGATTGATTATCTTTTGCGTGTGCCTCAACATCCTTCTCTAAACTAACATCCCCCCCAAACCCCAGGGGCAGGTGTGAGGTGGGGAGGTGGCAGGAGTGGAAGCACTGAACCTGCAACCCAGGTATGTGCTCTGACTGGGAATAGAACTGAACCCATGACCTTTAAGATGACCTTTAAGTTTGGGACGATGCCCAGCTAACAGAGCCATACCGGCCAGGGCAGTCATTAGGTTTTCCGTAAAGATTGCCATTATAAAATCACTTTCAGAAAATGATGTTGTGGTTAGTAGACCTGATACAGTGTTTCTAAGGAAATTTTTATTGTACTCTGAAAATTTCACAGATTTTCAGTTATTTGGCCTGTCCGAGAAGTGACTTTTCTACAAAGGGCTATTTCTGTACAGAGCAGGCTTCAACTCCATGTGTAATGTTATATTTCTTAAACAATACTGAATTATATGGGTATTCATTATAATATTACTTGAATGTCTAAAAATTATCATTATAGAAACTTTGGTTAATTTGGGGCTCAATGTAGTTAGTGAATATGTTTATGTGTATACAGGAGAATCAGTGTGAGACCATGCAAATTAGAGAAATTATTTTAGTCACTGCTTCAGTGTCTGGCACTCAGTGAATTTATTGGATTTAAAATAATGGCTATTCAGTTTTGTAATTTAAAAATTATGTCACAAGTGTTAGTCTTCTGGGCCATTTTTGTATTAATGAATTTTAACATCAGTATAGAAAATAGAGAAAGTAGAGAAAGCATTAACTTTCTGTTTGTTCATATGCTTCCTGACTTATAGTTAATCGACTGCTGCAATTAAAATGAAGTTTACTTTACAAAGCTAAACATAAATTTGTTCATAAAATAAAATTGTTCATTTTATATTTCCATTGTAATGATCTGCCTCTCAGAAAACATACTCCTTTATGTTATTAGTGGAACTTCTATATAACCTGTACTTTGTGTTTTATCTCAGGAATGAGGGAATTGAGGTTCGTCTAGTGAAGAGGAGAGAATATGATGAAGAAACAGTTCGATGGGCAGATGCTGTCATAGCTGCAGGAGGTGAAAGTTTTACTGAGATAAAGAAGTGGGACTACAGAAATGCTCCTTAGTACTCACACTCCGGATGCCCTGTGGTCTAGATGTGGTGAAGCCTGCAGAGTCCTCCCATAAGGCAGAGTTTTGGATTTCTAGAATCAAGTTGAAAAAATCTGTTTTATGTAACATTTCCCTTTTAAAGTGAATGATGTTACTGTGAGGTTCCATGCATATCTTTCTGTGTGTCTATTCAAGCTGTGCATTTAACTTCAAGTATGATTCAAAGGGTTAGGTTTTTCAAAAAATATATTTTATTGATTATGCTATTACAGTTGTCCCATTTCCCCCCTTTATTCCCCTCTGCCCTGTGCACCTCCTCCCACCCGCATTCCCCACCTTTAGTTCGTGTCCATGGGTCATATGTATAAGTTCCTTGGCTTCTACATTTCCTGTGCTATTCTTATTCTCTGTCCCTTTTCCCCTCTCTCCCCACCCACTCCTGCACTGATAACCCTCCATGTGATCTCCATTTCTGTGATTCTGTTCCTGTTCTAGTAGTTTGCTTAGTTTTTGTTTTAGGTTTGGTTGTTGATAACTGTAAGTTCGTTGTCATTTTATTGTTCATATTTTTTATCATCTTTTTCTTAGATAAGTCTGTTTAACATTTCATATAATAAGGGCTGGGTGAGGATGAACTTTTTTAACTTGACCTTATCTGAGAAGCACTTTATTTGCCCTTGCATTCTAAGTGATAGCTTTGCTGGATGGAGTAATCTTGGATGCCTTTCATGACTTTGAACACTTTTTTCCAGCCCCTTCTTGCGTGAAAGGTTTCTTTTGAGAAATCAGCCGACAATCTTATGAGCATTCCTTTGTAGGTATATGTCTCCTTTCTCTTGCTGCTTCTAAGATTCTCTCCTTATCTTTGATATTGGCTAATGTAATTATGATTACCTTGATGTGTTCCTTTCTGGGTCTAACTTCTTTGGGACTCTCTGAGCTTCCTGGACTTCCTGGAAGTCTATTTCCTTTGCCAGATTGGGGAAGTTCTCCTTCATTATTTGTTAAAATAACTTTTCCATTTCTTGCTCTTCCTCTTCTCCTGGCACCCCTATGATTCAGATGCTGGAACGTTTAAAGATGTCATGGAAGTTCCTAAGCCTGTCCTCATTTTTTTGAATTCTTATTTCTTCACTCTGTTCTGGTTGAATGTTTCTTCCTTCCTTCTGGTCCGTCCACACCGTTGATTTGAATCCCTGTTTCTTTCCTGTCACTGTTGGTTCCCTGTACATTTTCCTTTATTTCACTTAGTATAGCCTTCATTTTTTTCATCTAATTTGTGACCAAATTCAACCAACTCTTGAGCATCCTGCTGTCTTTTGAACTGTGCATCTGGTAGGTTGGCTATCTCTTCGTTGCTTAGTTGTATTTTTTTCTGGAGCTTTGATCTGTTCGTTCATTTAGGCCATTTGTTTTTGTTCAAACAAAAGTACTAGTGTTCAAATGATGTAGTTTTATAATAAGTTTGGTTGTGTTGTCTGTTCTTCAGGTGATGGCACAATGCTTCTGGCAGCAAGTAAAGTGTTGGACAGACTTAAACCAGTTATCGGAGTAAACACTGATCCAGAACGGTAAGAGAAACACGTTTTGTTTTGTTTTTATTCGTTTGTTTGGATTTTTTTAGTGTAATACATACAGAGATTTATGATTTGCTTTTCATAGTATCTGTTTATGATAAATCTTAGCATTCTTAATTGTCCGTGCAGTAGTCGTTGCTGGGTTCTGTTGCTCCAAGGAATTGACCGTGGTGCATGATGTTTAACTGGAAGCATCATTGCTCCTGGCTATATAATGAACATGAGAACCATGTTCCAAAAGCATTCAGTGATGGAGTTTAGGTGTATAGAATCGATCTCTACCTCAAATAGAAGTTTCTTCTATGTAGTTGTTTTCGGGAACATAGCTCTTGTTTTTAGCCCAGGCATGAGAAAGGTATATTTAACTGGCATTGGTGGTAGAAAATTTTGATATGGGACAGACGAGTCCTCACCTCTGACTTCCCCGACAGTTCAGTAGTACCTGAGACAGAATAGACCTGACCCTTGACCCAGCTGAGTGTTAGTGACCTTTGGTATTGCTGAAGAGGGATGAGTTAATAGTGTTCCATCTTCTGTTCTTTCTTACGACTCATCTCCATTCCTGGTTATGCCTCTACTGATTTCTGGTGACTGCATTGACTTCATGAATAGGCCAAATTTTTTCATTGTTTTTCCTTCTTTCCTCAGCTTCACTGACATTTACTTTCATTCTGTTCCATAGCCATGACCATACCTGGGCTTGATGATTATTTAGAATTTTCCCATCTCTCCAGTCTTAATTCCACTCTAACCACAGCCTCCTACTGTTACAGCAGCCTTATTCCCTCAACTCTACTACTTCTGCTCTTTGATTTTTACCAAGTTGATCCCCTCTATTTTCTTCACTTAATTCTTCCTTACTTTCTTGATAGGTTTCTTAAATATTTTCTATTGTTATCTTTCTGCTTAATCCTAGATCGGTTAATCATCCTTTCTATTCCGACATCAGCACTGCTGACACTATGTGGGGGAAAAAAATTATAGACACTGGGGCTTCATGGTCCAGTTTGGTGCCCCAAATTTACTTTCCGTGTTTAGTTTCTGGCACTTAGGACTGCACTCTCAGACTTACTCAGAAAACTTCCTACTTGGCCCATGTCATCTCTCTTTCCCATTTCCTGTGACAGCTCCTTCAGGGGTCGCTCGTCAGTTTTTACATCCTCCTCGCTTTTCTTGCCCTTCTTCCTTCCACCTACCCTTCTCCTGTAAAGGAAACGAAAGTCACTGGATTAGAACTGCAGCTTTCCTCACACTTAAAAAGCAACCTTATTCTGTCATTTGTTTCCTTTCCTCCTTTCTCCCTTCGCACATGATTTCTTTTTAGGCTAAAAACTTAAGACTTACCTCTTTCAAGAAAATTTAGTAAGTCCTTTATCCTGTGTCACTTAGTTATTTTCTTTTCCTTCCCTTTCCTCCCGAAGCTTGGTATCTCCACTTCCTTACTTGACAGTTATTTTCTAAACCTCTGCAGTCTTCTCTGGACCTGCCCCCAACCAGCTCGTTGATACTGCCTTTGCCTTACACGCTGGTACTGCTCTGGTTACTGAGCCCCCTGGACCTTTTAGGTCTTGTCCTACTTGATTTCTGGGGAATTTCTGGTGCTAACTGCTCCCTTGTTGCATCTGCACCTCTTTGGCATTTATGATGCCCCTTTTCTTCCTACCTTTATGGCTACTTCTTTGTCACTGTCTCTTTCAAAGGATCTTAATTTTTGGCCACTGCTTACCTACTGGTGTTTTCACATATTTTCTTCTGGTTTTTTTCTCCTCTTTATACTGTCTTTAGAATAACTGATTAATATCTACGGTTTTAACTTAGATCCTGGTGACTCCAAAATCTTTGCGTCCAACATTGATTCTGCTTCCTTCCTTACTCTTATTTATGGTCTCTCCTCCCCACTGTAGCTGAAGTGATCATTTCATGAAAGTTTGTTACTGTTCTGTGACTTCCCTGCTTAGTATCTTATGGTGGTTCTTCATCTAACTCAGAAAAAAAATCTAATTCTTGACTATGGCTGGGATGACAATTTCATCTTGTTTTGTCAGGGACTTTCCTAGTTTTGCACTAAAACTCCTAGGTCCCAGGAAAATTGTCAGTCCCAGGCAAAGTGTGACAATTGGTCACCTTAACTGTGACATGTAAGACTATATTACCAGGTTCTTGACTGTTCTCTGTCCTTACCTCCTTTTTTTTCTCTTTCCTTATGCTATTTTAGCTATGTTCTCTCCCACTTAAATGTATCCAGTGGCATTACCAATGTAATATATCTACAAAGAAACCTGTCGCGCTTACCCTCTCCTCCACACTGGAAGAACAGAGTCATAACCTGTGTCGAAGCTGTGATTACCCAACACTCACCTCTCATCCAATTGGTCTAAGGAGCCAAGTCTAAGTTCTAGGGACCCTACCTTTGAATCCATCTCTTGCCATCCTCACTGCTCGCACTGCTCCTAATCATAGCTCATGCATTAGTAGTTTGTTTTTATTGCAATAGCTTCCGGTCTTACCCTTTTTAACCCATCGTTTACACTGTGCCTTCCTGTTCTTTCCAAAGTACAGGTCTGATTGTGTCCACTCCTCAAGTAAAATCTTTTTTTTTTTTTTTTTAAGATTTTATTTATTTTTAGAGAGAGGGGAAGGGAGGGAGAAAGAGAGGGAGAAAAACATCAATGTGTGGTTGCCTCTCACGTGCCCCTTGCGGGGACCTGGCCCACAACCCAGGCCTGTGCCTTGACTGGGAATTGAACCAGTGAACCTTTGGTTCACAGGCTGGTGCTCAGTCTACTGAGCCACACTAGCCAGGGCTCCAGTAAAATCTTATAACTGAACTCCATGACCTTCTGGGTACCTTGCAGATTTCTTAGCATAGTACATACAAGCCTTCACCCTCCGCTTTTGCCTGTGTGCTTTTGTAGTTTCGGCTAGCCTCATTCCCTCGTACCATACCTTCTTCAGTTAAAAAACAGCACTGACACCCCCCCGGGAACGGCCTGCAGTCCTTTCTAAAGGTTGTTCTTTTTTTGAATTGTATTTTTCCCAGTTTTATTGAGCTGTGATTGACATACATCACTGTATATGTTTAAGGTATACAGCATAATGGTTTAACTTACATACGTTGTGAAATGGTTACCACAATAAGTTTAGTTAGTACCTATCATCTCTTAGATACAGAAGAAAAAGTTTTTTCCCCCTTGTTAGAAGAACTCTTAGGATTTGCTCTCCTGGTAGCTTTCAAATAGACCATCCATCAGTGTGAACTGTGGTCATCATGTCGTACATTATGTCCCCAGTACTTAGCACTGGAAGTTTGCACTTTGGACCACCTTCATCTAATTCTCCCACCCTCCGCTCTTAAGTGTGAACGTAGTGTGTGAGCATGCGCTGATGCCCTGGATGGAAGCTCACGTGTTGGGGGTTTTGCTGGTGAGGAGCTTTGCTGGTTCTGAAGACAGCAGGACTGGAAAGAGCAGGTCCTCCACAGGCCGTGTTTGTTTCATGCCTTCGCATGTGCTTTTGCCCGGAGTGCCCTAGTACCACGTTCTCATTGCAGTGGTTCTTACTCATTCCAGACTGGTGCCTCCCCTGGGCTCTGACCGTAAGTCCCTGTACAGAGAGTACTTCTCCCCTCACGTTGTACCCTGCTCGGTTTCTTTCTTCCACTTGACGAAATTCCCTGAGTATAGGACTTTGTGTTTTAATTTCTCTGTCACCATTATGGTAATCTGTATGGTCAGTAGGAAACAAGAATTTGAAATGAAATATTAGTTAAATGATCCTAGGGAGCAGGGTGAGGACCCCCACCCAGCTGAGTTAAGATTCCCTAAGCATAAGTAATTGAGATCATTGGTTCAGGTATTGTTTTTTGATTGCCCTCATTGTTGGTGCATATGTATTTTAGAACTTCTTAATGGCATATTTTTATATCATTCAGAGATTCTAGAAATTTCATGTGGTTTATTAAAATATATTTTCCTTTAAAAAGATGACTTAATGCTCGTAAGCTGTGGGGATTTTGAATTGCTAAATTGACTGTGTTGCCTCTCTAATTTTCACCAAGAATAATAGCTTTCACAAGTCCTTTGGTTTCTCTTCTTGCATTCAGGTAGAAATGGGTTAAGCCTGCTAACTTGTTGAGTAACTCAGCTTGCCTGATTTCTTTTCTTACGCACTATGGTCTTTCACAATCCTTAAATAAGCCTGAAGTTAATGCTCAACTTAAATTTCTTCTCCTGTGTATTAAGAATCAAATGCTGCATAACAAATCACACCAAAACTTAGAGGCTTAAAACAATAATCATCACCGATTATCTCTCACAGTTTCCGTGTGTCAGGATTTCAGGAGCAGCTTGGCTGGGTGGCGTTGATTTGGTGTGTCTCGTGAGTTTATAGTCAGATGCCATCTTGGGCTTCAGGCATTTGAAGGCTTGACTTGGGCTGGAGGATCTACTTCTTAGTAGATCCTTATGTGGACTCATCTAAATTAAATGTATAATTTCTGCTTGTCTCTTCTGCATTCTGCACTCATTCTACTAAGCCTGGTAAATGTGACATTTGAATGCTTAATAATCAGAATGAGAGAGCATGTGGTAGCCAGCCTGCAAGGTAGGTGCTTCCTAGTATTTACACCCATTCGTGTGGTTCCCCTTCTATATTCAGTCAGGGCTGGCCTGTGTGACCAATAGAATCAGGTGTGTCAGTGAATGGATTCCAAGGCTAGGTATTAAATGATATTGCAGCTTCATGTTGCAGTTCAATTGCTCATTTTGGGGTAAGTCAGCCACATTGGGGTGTGAGATCAGTGTATGGATTCCAAGGCTAGTTATTAAATGATGTTGCCGCTTCATATTTCAGTTTCTTGGATTACTCGTTATGGGGTAAGTCAGCCACCGTGGTGTGAGATACCTAAGCAGCCCCATGGAGAGGCTCATTGGAGAGGAACTGAGGCCTCTTGCCAACAGCTAGCCACGGTTTGCCAGCCACGTGAGTGAGTCGCACTGGAAGTGCACCCTCCAGGCCAGGCCAGGCTTTCAGATCCTGATGGCCCTAACCGACGTCTGACGCCCAGCCTGAGAGCTTCTGCTCTCCAGGGTGCTTCAGACCTGCAGTTGACCTCAGGGCTTGTTCTGTCAAAGGACCGTTGATACCTTTTATTTACTTAGCACTATGTAAGGCACTGCAGAGAACATAAAGTTTTAGACCTCAGCGTTGACCCTCTCAGGTAAAGACATTGGCTGGTCACAGCTTTGTGTAGACCTTTTTTCCTGCTCTTCACACTCCCAGGTTAACTTAGAGGCATTACCAGAAGGGGATTCTCAACCTTTCCTTCAAGACTGATGCTACTTTTGAGCTTCCTGGACACCCTTCCTTATGTTAGGTGCCACATTCTCTCATCTTCCTGTAGCAGCCTATAGGCAATCTTAGCACTTTGTAATTTGCAATGAAAAAAAAAAACCTCTTTGTCTTCTGTCTACATCATGCTGTTAACTCCTTGAAGAAATTTATCCTGGTATGTTTTAAGTAAATGAAGCATTACATTGGATTAAACTTTCTGAGTTTTCTTTTAATGACTTGGAATATTTTAAATGACATTTAAAAGAGATTTATAGTTCAAAACACTTTCACATAAAAATAGCTCGATTCCTCAGAATAAGCTTTCGAATTGGTGGCCTTTTTTATGGCATGGGGATGAAGGAGCTGATGTTAAAGTGGCTTGCCCAAAGTTAATAGTTGAATAATTTAAAGATAAGATGCAAATGGCACTGTACTATTAGATGATTTTGCAGGGCAGTCAATCAGTGGCAAAGTTACTGTTCCTTTCAGTTTCGCTGTGATGTGGAAACTAGGTAGTATTGTGTGTTATGGCAGTAAAGCTGGATTTAAACTGTACATTTGCTCTTTTTTTTTTTTTTTTTGTCCTTGTTGAAAATACAGACAATTTTGTGGCAAAAAATTAAGTATAGAGTAGAAGTTTTAAGAAATTTCATGTGATTTTTGAATTGTTTTTTCTTCTTTCCTTGACACCACCCTGAATCCCCCTTTAAAATAAAGGTCTGAGGGTCATTTGTGTCTTCCTGTTCGATATACGCATTCCTTCCCAGAAGCCTTACAGAAGTTCTCTCGTGGTGAGTTCAGGTAGGAATTTCTTACTGTTGTTAATAAATGTGTGCCATTAAATTATTCCAGGGCTTTTTAGGTTTCTGGAATAATTTGTTCCTAGAATAACTAGTTTTTTTTTTAAGTGGATTTTTAATTTGGTAAAGTTACAATGTCTAATTTTTAATTTGTTCTATCCTAACATAACTTGCTTTTCATTCATTCTTCTAAGGTGGTTATGGAGGCAGCGAATCAGGTTATACCTTGAAGGGACTGGCATAAACCCCGTTCCTGTGGACCTTCACGAACAGCAACTAAGTTTGAATCAACATAGTAGAGCCTTCAATATTGAAAGAGTTCATGATGAAAGTAGGTGGATTGGGAATTAGATGTGTTTGGGGCAATATTTAACTCAGCAGTTCTTTTGATGTCTAATTTCTAAAGGTGATACTTCATAATTAACTTACATGGGGAGTTTAGTGCCATGGACAGCACTTAAGAAAGGACAGTGACCTACCGCAGGTGTGGAACTTATTATTAGACACTGAAGTAAGAAATGCAGCATATTTCTAGAAGAAATGTTTTCTAGGATGGATTTGAAAGCTAGATGATGAGGGAAGGATTGTAAAATGCCCAAGGAGATAGGTGATATTTAAGGATAGATTCTTGGTCTTAATCTTTGAAATGTCAAAAGGGAAAAAGAAAGCAAAAGAAATAAAATTAGGAAGATTTCACAATAATTATAGAATCATTTTTTCTCCTGTGTTTCATTTCTTGGCTCAACTTGCCGGGAAAAGCTCCCTTTATATATCTGCGCTCTGTCTCTGCGTCAGAGTTCTCCATGGCGACTTACAGCCTCACAGCTCAGCACGGTCCTGACCTGTGTGTGTGTGTGTTCACGTCGTGCTTTGAAGATGTTCCTTCTTTCCCGGATGAAAAATTATTTGATTTTAGAAATAGTTTAAGTAATTACATGTATATGAATCCCTGTCACTGATTTTGAAAGACTGCAGTAACAGCAATTCAGTAAGATTTAAAAATCTTAGAGATTTTATTTTATCCTGCACCAAAAGAAATCCAGCAGATGTTCAGAATTTGGCTCCTTCTACCAACAGGGGAGGGAAGACGTAGATGGGTATTCAGAGATTCATTGCTCAGACTTTTATCTCGGATTCACTCTTTTTAGCTTATAAACTAAGTTAATCAAGGGTATAATATATAGAAACAAAATTACATGTAAATTGAGTAAATACCCAGGTGGTGTTTGCATTTGATTTATGTCAGTTTTAGAGAAAGAACAGAGAAAATGCTCAAAATTAAAAGAAAACTCATACAAGAGAATTTCTCAAAACCTAGCTACCAGTCTTTGAATTGAGGTAAAAGGTCCGACACAAGGTGCGTGGAACGCTAGGGGGGAAAGAAGCGCCCACAAGTTTCCAGGAAGGAAGTGAGAGCGGAGTGGGTGCGGTTGTGACCGCAGTAGGGTTTTAGTGTTTAAGGTTCTGGAATCGGGAGAGTTTCCGACTTTTACCATCGATACTGGAAATTGCTGTACTTACTATTAACAATTATATTTACCATGTCTCGGAACTAGTTTTGACTGGTTTTGTTTTGTTTTGTTTTGTTTTTGATAGCTTTATTTTCTGAGACAAAATTGAGGAAGATTTCAAGGTATATCTCATACTTCCTATTTAAATTCTCTTCAAGTTGGCAGGAAACATTGCCTACTAAGCTGCCATTGGGATTTTTGAATATATGAGTAGGTTTGAAATTATATATCACCGTGTTTGATCCCCTTTTTAAAAAAAGATTTCATTTATTTATTTTTATAGAGAGGGGAAGGGGAGGAGAAAGGAAGAGAAGCATCAATGTGTGGTTGCCTCTCATGCGCCCCCAATTGGGGGCCTGGCCTGCAACCCAGACATGTGCCCTGACTGGGAATTAAACCACTGACCCTTTGGTTCACAGGCCCACGCTCAATCCACTGAGCTACACCAGCCAAGACTGATCCCTTATTTAGCTTTCTAAATTAGAATAAAAGACTACAGAGAAAAACTGTTTTGGTTTTTTTTTTGTTTTTTTTTTTTACTTTTCAGCTTAAAGGGATAATGTAACTTTAAACAAATAAAAATTTTCATTGTATGTAGTGTAATTGTCCTTAGCTAGATTGTATTTGCATGCAAGTTAATGAAGAATTCACTTTTTTTTTTAAAGATCTGTATTTATTTATCTTTAGAGGGGAAGGGTAGGAGAGAGGGAGAGGGAGAGAAATATCAATGTACGGTTGCCTCTCGTGTGTCCCCTGCTGGGAACTGGCCTGCAATCCAGGCATGTGCCCTGACTGGGAATCGAACCGCGATCCTGGTTCGCAGGCCCGCGCTCAATCCACTGAGCTACACCAGCCAGGGCTGAAGAATTCATTTTTATTACCTGTATACTGTCAAAGGAATGTAGGGTTAGTTTATTATTTAAAACAATGCTTTTAATGACTTAAACGAGTAACTTTCTTATTTTCAAGATTGGTTGTATTGATTTGGATAAGTGAATGGATTTGATAAATATTCTCAGAATTTTAGTAACTTAACATAATGAAAATTTATTTCAGCTCATTTCACTGTCCAAGAGGTGTTCAGGCAACTTCCAGATGGTGGCTCCTACCATCTTTTAAGGCCTTAGCGTCTTCTGTTGGATCTTCTCTAGCTTATGGGTGGAGGAACTCAGTGAAAACGCAGAGAGAACCTTAAGGGAAGTTTAGGAGCCAGGCCTTTTCACTACATTTGCTCATTTAAAATACAAATTTTAATTAATTTTGTGACCTGTTATCTGCATAGAAAAGCGTTAATGGGTATTGAGTCTATTTTTTAAATAAATTTGTTGGGGTGACATTGGTTAATAAAATTATGTAGATTTCAAGTATACATTGTTATGATACATAATCTGTGTATTGTGTTATATGCCCACAACCCAAAATCAGATCATCTTCTGTCACCAATATTTGACCCCAAAATAAGTGAGCCAGAAAAAGTTAACCATGTGATTTCGCTCATACATGGGTTATAAAACTGAAAGCAACAGATGAATAATGAAGACAAACTAACAGAAACTCAAAGACGACATTGTGGGGGTGACCAGAGTGGAGGGGCTTGGGGGCAGTGAAGGGTGATTGGGTACATTTTTTCGGCATCCTGTTGAAGCACGTTATACATGGATAGTTTTGAGAGCAGGTAATGTTTGGTACTCAGCATGAAAGAACATATAGGTAGAATTAAGAAGATTAATGAGACTTGAAGTGATTACACTTATTCTCTTCCTCCTTTGACAGAGGATTTCAGGTGAAATTCAGCAAGTACAGATAGAAATGCAATATGGGAAGGAAAATTAGGGTGAGGAAAAATGGTTGTAGAGGGGAGTCATGACCATATAAAAGAAACATGATTACAGTTTGATGGTGAAAATTCAGATTTATTAGTTAGTAATATTTGGTGAGTATCTTCTGGTAGTTGGACATTTGTAGAAAATCTGCGTGGAGATGTAAAACAAATTCAATTAGTAATTACCTTATATAAAAAATAACAAATTTTAGCTTTTTATGTTTGTATTACAAATCTGTCAGATATGAGAATGTATATATAACTAGTACCAAACTAAGTTTCAAAAGTTAGCAGGTTTTACAGTCCTAAGGGCAATCAAATTGGATTAAACACATCAAACTTTATATACCTCTTTGTGTCAAGTTCTTTCTACTATATTATACGATTGAGCTGGTAACATTAACCCATTATACTTGTATAACATTAACCCATTATACTTGTATATAAAACTTGTATAACAAGTTTTCAAAGGGAACTTGACATTGTAATAACTAATTGTTATATTTGAAGAATAGGGATATTGGGTCCCCCTTAGGCAATTATAAGTGAAAGGAAATAAGATACATGTAATTAGTGTTCAATAGACATATAAACAGAAGAATATAATAATCAGGCCAGCAGGTCAGACAAGATCAGTGGTTATATTGGTGCAACGCTGACAAGTTTTATTCATGTATTAAGTGTCTAATGTGTATTAGATATCTACTACTCCAAAATTTAGCTTGTTAGTAATAGTTTAGGGTTTCTCAGGCGGTGACAGGCAAGCTGTGAGCTGGGACAGCGGCATCAGAAGAATGACTGGGACTTAAGGTCTGTGTCCCAGATCCTCACATGGCTATTAGCAGAAAGTTTCTGTCCCTCACCATGTTGGCCCCTCTCCGTTGGACTGCTTATGAAACATCTTCCCCACTAAGTGATCTGAGACAGTGAGCCTCTGAGGCAGAAGCCAGGGTGTCTTCTCTAAGTCTCTGGAGCGACATATCATTTGTGCCATACATTAGTCACACAGACCAGTCCTAGCATGGTGTGAGAGGGAGAGTTATGCAAGAATGTGAGTACCGGGAGGCGGAGTCCCTGGGCACCATCTCGGAGGCTGGCTACCACAACCGGGCGGGCTTCAAGCTTTGACCTCGGAGGTGTGGAGGAGACAGAAAAGGGAACTTGTGCCGTGGTATTTGCTCAGGGGGAGATTCTTAGGTGCAGTGAGTCTGCTGTTGGTGACATTCAGAAGATGGGGTTGGCATTTCTAGTTGGAGACTGATAAAAGATAAAAAGTAAAAGAAACCATTTGCGGTGACAATCGCAAGTTTGATCCAGAAAGCAGTGAGAATCCTTCGGAGGATTTTGTGGCACAGAATGATTTTTCTTAAAAAGGATTTATTTATATTTAGAAAGGAGAATGGAAGGAGAAAGAGAGGGAGGGAGAGAAACATCAGTGTGTGTGGTTGCCTCTCGAATGCCCCCCACCAGGCACCTGGCCTGAAACCCAGGCATGTGCCCTGACTGGGAATCAAACCAGCGACCCTTTGGTTCGCCAGCTGGCGCTCAATCCACTGAGCCACACCAGCCAGGGCCAGAATGATGTTTAAGTAATAGCTAAGGAAGATTCATGAACCTGTGCATCCAGCCTGTAGAGGAGAAGAAAAGGGGACATCTTTTAGGGGTCATGAAAGGAGATGTGGCCGAGTTCCTCCAGTGCTGCTGCTGCCGCCCGCTCTTGAGGTTTTCTCCCTAACAGAACAGATCTGATCTTTAACGTAACTGGTTTGGTTTCCCACATCAGCTGTGCATGCAGTTTGCTGCTGAAATCCAAAATGGCTCGCCTGTGGAGGTACTTGACCATTTCTATCTCTGCAGCTTCCACAGTAAACCCAAGTTAAGTGTGACAACAAGAATCTTATGAGATGGATAAATACTTTACCTCTCTCAAAAAATTGTTTCAAGAAGAAGTAAGGATTATTTTGGACAGTCAGAGGCTTCATGGCAGCTATAATGTTAGATGACTCTGAGGTTTATATTATGAATTCTTTAAGAACTACTTACATGTTAATGATGTTGAAGTTTAGATTCTGTCACAACAAAAATATGAATATTTTGATGTTTTACAGAAATTTATCTCATAACACTGCTGAAATTTAAGAGCTGTCTTGGTTTATTTCCTTTATTACCTTCAGGGCCCGAGGTTTCAGGACCCCAGCTTTTGCCAGTGAGAGCGCTAAACGAAGTCTTCATTGGGGAGAGCCTGTCGTCCAGGTATACTTAAACCGGTGATCCTCAGTTTGGAGTTGGATGTCCTAGTGTTTTTTTAGATATTTACTGAATTTCTACAACCTAAGATTTGTGCATAATTAACACTGTATGACTAATAGAAATGAAATTTTTAATGAGATCTTTCTGACCCCTTCATTCACGTTAATTCATGCTAAGAGGAAAGAAAGTTCTATGACCCAAAGAGTGTGTGAGAACCCAGGCTAGACGAAGCTGTCCAGGGTTCCTCACTGCGGTGGTTCCCAGGATGTTTATTTAACCTGTCGTTCAGGTGCGTTTACGCCGATCCCTGTCGAAGGGAGCGATGTACTTGGTGGGAGTACGCTGCAGGTGTTGTGCAGCTCTCGTAGACAGTCACATTGACACTTACCCCGGTGACTTACCGTCCTTTAAAGCTGATTTCTTCGTCTGCTCGCTTTGATCCAGAATCCAGGTAGGGATCGCGCATTGCACTTGGCCGTTACGGCCCTTTAGAATTAAGAAAGGTCCTTAGCTGCACCCCCGTTTTGTCATTTGCGATAATACTGTTTTCAATGGCCTAAGCCCGTTTGCTGAAAAATGCATCCCTTATTTTAGATTTGTGTGATTTTTTTTCTCTGCATGATTAGATTCAGACTAAACTTTTTTGACAATAATACACCTAAGTGATGATTGCATCCTTCTCAGTGTGACATGATAAGGCCAGTGTATTGACAGTTTAAGATTTGCAACCAATAGTAAAAAATTAAGGTTAATGAAGTTCTTCATTAAGAATATAAATATGTAAAGGACACATGGACAATAACAAGCTGGGGTGGAGATGGGAGGGAGGTGGGGAAGACTGTGAGGGTGAGCGGGGATGGAAGTAAAAGGCAGAAATCTGTACTTGAACAACAATTAAAATAAAATTTTAAGAAATAAATATATAGCATGTGTTTTATTATGGATGAAATCTTTTTTGTGGGAGTTGACGACAACTCAGGCTTAAATTGCCAGCGGAACTTTTTCGCAGAGCTTTTTTCGTGTCCGTTACCGGTTATAAAGTGGCGGCTGCAACGCGAAGGTAGCAGTCGCGCCACTTCAGAACTTGCCTGCTCCTTTTTGGGCGTGCAGGCAAATTCGGGGCTGAGGTCGGAGGTGAGTCCAAGTCCCAGTTTCCTGTTCCCAGCACTGCGTGGCCTTCTGAAGGCCTCGTAGTTGATTTCCTAGTTTGCTGAGGAGAGTTCCAGGTATTCTAAAATTCTCTTTGTTGTAAGTCATATCTTTTTGTAAGAAGTTTAATGACGGTGAGAAAAATTTGTCTTCATTTCAGAAGATTTCCATGTTTCAGCCAATGACTTCACTTAGGTCGTGCTGGAAAGAAAAAAGCCCAGTTCAACGGGATGACTTGAACATTTTTTTGAGTAATTGTAGTTATTTTGATTAATGTAATTTTAAACTTATTCAATAAAAATATATTATGCACTGCCATGTGTAACATGGGAGCCACTAGGAATATAAAGATGAGTAAGATAAAGGTAGTGCTACCTTTATTTTTTGGAGGGTAGTGGTGATATGTATAACTTAGAAAATTATTAAAAATAAAATTATTCTTCAAAGAAATAAAAATATATTCCTTAAAGAACTTAAAGTATAAATATTCATATTAGTAAGACATGTTGTATATAAAGTTTTTTCTTTTGCTGTATCTCAAGTTTGAAGCAGTATAGAAATGGATAATGGATACATTTGTGATAGAAGGAAGAAAATGTAACTAATTAGTGATATAATCTAGTTTTTATTGCTAAAGACATCAGACAGAGAAGAGAGTAACAACTTTAAATGAGATTGGAGAAAGTCTATTAAAATAGATAGGTATTGTCATCTAAATAAATAGATGACAAAGGTGGAAATGTTTTACGAGTTTATGCTTTTACTCCAGGAGGGCCATTCGATGGCTTATATTATTTTGTTTGTATATTGTAAAGGTTGTAACTTCTGAGAGCTTCTGCTACCTTTGCTTTATAATTCGTGCTTACCAAAAAGTTAAGTAACATGTAGGAGGAGGAAAACTGGGATAAACCGGTAGACGTAGGGCGTTCAGTGAAGTCCCAGCAGGAGTTTTGAGACTGAATGCTTTTATTCTCTGTGGCGGCGTAGATCCTTGGTTGGTCCCTCTCCTGAATAATACCTGGGCTGCTGCTGCTTGTGCTCCTTGATGCCTCGCCTTGCATCCTCCCTGAGGAGGGACAGCAGTGGGTCGTCTTCGGGTGCTTTATTGGGAGAGGTTTCACTGTTGAAGATGCTAGAACTTTCTTAAAAAAGATTCTATGACATAGACCCGTAGACAGACAGGAAATGAGGGACACTGCTAGATGCCTGCTGCGTGTCGGGCACAGTGTGCAGCATGTTGTCGCAGCCCATGCTCAAAGCAGCCCTGAGAAAGGTAGTTGTGTCTACCGGTGAAAAAATTGAGGTTGAGATCTGGAGAGTTCAGATAACTTGGCCAAGGTCATAGAATTAGTCAGCATCAGAACTGTCACATAAAGCTGGTATTTCTGGTCCCAGATCCTGTGTTAGGTTTCACTAGACCCTGAAAACTTAGAAGCTTTGCTTGGAAAATAGCAAGTGCAGCAATATCATTCCTGCCTCATTTATAATGTTCTTAGATTTAAGAACATTTTAAAAGCCCAATTTTTTTCCCTTTCTCCTATTTGTTCTAACCTAGAATGTCTTATTCTTGGGCTGTGGCAGTGGACAGTTTAAGAAGAAGTATACCCACTCTAAAGGGACTGTGAGTTTTATTGCTGCCTTAAACAATAATTCCCCTGAAACAAAAATTCTGAGTGGACTAATCTGGGTAAACCTGCATGAGACAATGACGCTAAATTTGCTCACCGTTTTGGGCTCAGCATCTCTCACCTGGCTGTCCCTTGTCCTCCTCACCACCTCTGCTTCGATATCACCACTAATTGCTAATCTCTGTTTTCATGTGATTCTGGCATAGTAGCAGCCGTTCCGCTCATTTAACAGGCTCCTAATGTGACTGAAATTCCTAATTTTCTAAGAAGATGTAATAAAGCTATGAAATAGATAAAATGTGAATATTAAACCTGCTACTTTTTACTTATATGAAGAATGCTGAGTTCAGAGAGAAAATGAAAAGGAGTTGTGTCATGTAAAACGTTCATAGAGTTAGAGCTTTGCAGGAGAAATTGAAAGGGTTAGAATAAGAGTTAAATTGTCCATTAAATGTTAGTGTTTGCAAGTATGTCTCAATTCATTGTTTTGAAAAGCCATATTTCATTAAGGGTTTATTTTAACTTTTTTATTTGCTGGAGAGAAATAACCCAGTATTGATTAGCGACACCATTATTTTAAGATATAAATTACAAAATTGGCTTTTACGTGTTTGAAAAGTTCTTTGAATAGTTGCAAATCATTTAGTCTTTCATGCAATTAAAGAGTAGTATCATTTTTGCTGGTGTTAGAAAACCCATTTGATTTCATTTTATTAAATACGCTAAGAAATATAAATCCTTAAGGAAATTACAGTTTTAGTTTTATCTCTAGTTTTGCCCACTAGTTCAGTACTGGTTGAAATTTTTCTTTAGAACTTGTTAGCTCACTACCAAGTCAAAAAGCACAATAGTATGTAACTCAACAAACATTTAGTAGAAACTCTCGGTAACTTGAAGGATTATATATAGACTTAAATATATCAAGGACTAGCTGCTAAGAAACTCACTGAAGAATGGTGTTTTCTTTTTGAATTCTGAAATAAGGCTCTGCATAGGTTAGAGGCCATAAAAGCAGCAGCGGCAATGCTAGGTAAAAATTTAGAAGAAGCCCCTGTTTGAAATGTTCAAGTGCTGATAGAAAGGAACATAGAGATAAGAGAGGGATGCAGACATGCAGAATTTTTTGTAACCTTTTCACTTAATATTAGAATTAGCATCATGATGCGTGTGCCCACTAAGGCATGTCTAAGTTAGGCTGGCCTACTTAGAGTTCATCAGTTCTGAGAAGACTGTGTGTGTCTTACTTCCTGTGAGCCTTAAGTTCAGCAAATCCAGTTTTATATTCTCAATTCATAGGGCTTCCTACTATGAGATTTCAGTTGATGATGGTCCATGGGAAAAACAGAAGAGTTCAGGGCTCAATTTGTGTACTGGAACAGGATCAAAGGCCTGGTGAGTAACTTGGGGTGTTGCTTATCAACTTCTGTGAAACATTTTAAGTGATGTGACTTCCTTGTCACTGAATACCGGCCTACCTGGGGCCTCTGGTGCCCTGGAGGGCGCCGGGGGGTGTGGTGGTTGGCTGAGTTTCTGCTGCACTTGTGCTTTGGGTCTGGAAGCCTTGCCTTGACTTCTTAGACCGAAGCTGCAGTCTAGCTGTGGTCCTTGTTTGGTCATGATTTAGCCTACTTCACTTGATTTGTAACAGAAAAAAAAAAGAGAGAGAGAAATGTTTTTTGTTACTACATATTTTCGAAATGAAAGGTATTTTAAATAATAATACATGAGAACAATGTACAATACAAAAACCACCTGCCGGAGGTTTGTCCGTTGTTAAAAGTCCACCCGGAGTTTACCCTGTAACCTCTTTCTGGGTGTTGCTTCCCAGCGCCCGTGTGGATGCCTCCCAGGCTTCTGTCTGGGGCAGTCTTCTCTCCTGAGTGCAAATCATACTCTCACATTACCTGGCAGATGAAATGGTCATAGCTTTTCAAATCTAGTGCATTTAAAAATGCATGCCCTGGCTGGTGCGGCTCAGTGGATTGAGCGCCGGCCTGCGAACCAAAGGGTTCTGGTTCGATTCCCAGTCAGGGCACAGGCCTGGGTTGCGGATCAGGTCCCCATGGGGGGCGCGCGAGAGGCAACCACACGTTTATGATTCTCTCCCTCTCTCCCTCCCTTCCTCTCTCTCTCTCAAAAAAAAAAAAAAAAAAAGTAAAATCTTAAAAGAAAAACCTGAATGTAATGTATTGTCTTTAGTTTTTCTGCCTGTGTTCTTTGAATTGCTTAGTAGTTTCCCTGTTTATGCTGAGTTCATGCTCTGGAGAGAAAACATTTTTCTTTCAAACCTTGCTGGTCCCTTTGAGCCTCCCTGTTCTCCCCTCTCCACACACCAGGCTCTAAATGCAGTCCGTGGCATTTCCGAAGTCCTCGCCCCTCTTCAGTTGCTATTGCTGTTTCTTTCGCCCAAGCCCCTGTCTTTGTAGTGACTGTTCTCTGTGCCTCACCCTTTATTCTGTAGGCTGTCATCCATACTGGCAACAGACTAGTATTTCTAAAATGTAGGTAAAATATGATTCCACCCCTTCTGTGCTTTAAAACTTCATCGACTCCTAACTCTGTTCAGGTGACTCAGGTCCTTTCACTAGGACCTAAGGTACTTTCCAGCCTGTTCCTGCTCCGCCCCAACCCACCAGTCAGCACACTGGACACACTGCGGGCTACTTGCAATTCTCGGCACAAGTCATGTTCTCTCTGGGTTTTTGTTTTTGCTCAGTGCATCTTCTTTCTGCATTGAGTACTTGGACACACTCCACTTTCTGTCCACTGGCTGAAAAGTCCAGTCTTCAAATGTCATTCTCTGTAGGAGAACTTTAATAAGATCTAGTTCCTTTCATAAGCATAATTAACCCCAGTGCTTTTTCCATGGCATGTACCGCATTACTAGTTATCTAATAAGCTAACATCTAAGTTTGAGCAACTTGAGGCATTTAGGATAGTGACTAGTGGTTGTCTTTTTTTCCTGCTAAGTTTTTTTTGCATGCATAGCATAATACCTAGTACATACTCATGCAGATATTTTTTAGAATAAATGACTACGTACTCACAAATAGTGCTTATCAAATTGTGATCTTAAGTTTGAACAGTTTGCAGTGGAATTTTATTTCTTATTTTTCAGCATTACTTTTTAAAATTTATTGTGCAAAATTTTAAATATATACAAGAGGCCTGTGTACTCATTAGCCAGATTCAATAGTTATCAATGCATGTGCATTCTTGTTTTCTCTGTTCCCCTATAGCTCCTTTCATCCCATATTATTTTGAAGTAGTTTTCAGACATACCACTTCATTCATAAGTATTCAGTAACTTAACATCTTTAAAAAACAATCCTAGCCTTAGCCAAATAAATGAATCTTTGGAAAAAAAGGAGAAGTATCCTTTAAAAAGATTGGTTAATATCTTATTTTCCTGAGGGCCAGTGAGGAGAACTACATTTCTAAAATGATTTTTCTAACAATTATTTGAAATGATAAATTTCATCACATATGCTATAAAATTTTTTTGTAACCATCTTATAAATTGAAAACATTAAAATTAGCTTTAATTTATCATAACATTGTTCTTTCTGCTCAACATGATGTGTTACTTGTTGGGAACTGGATTGAAAATTAGAAATGTTTTTCCATAACCTTTCTCTTTTCATCTTCTGTTATTCTCATCCTTTGAAAAGTGGGCAAATTGGTATAATTGAAAAGAACTGGCCTGGGAGTTGAGAGACCTGGCTAAACCACTGACTAGCTTTGTCACCTTGTACAAGTTTTCTGTGGAACAAGGGAAACAGAACGGATAAGTAAGATTACTTGGTCCTCTGAACTTCTGTGGTTCTGTTATATTTTGTAATAATAATGCAAACTATCAGTTATTTAGCCCCTGCTACTTTGAGTATACTGTGCTAGGTACTTCTTATACCTGGACTGTAATCCTTACAGAAATTCTTCAAGAAAGTAGCAGTATCCCTGTTTTGTAAAGGAAGAAATTGAAGCTGAGGACAAACAATGAGGCTGAGGTCACGCAAGTGTCATAATCTGGACACACGCATAGGTTCGTTTGACTATAAAACCAATGCCTTTTTCATTGCCAGCTTTAAACGGAGGTCACACAGTTGAAAGATGAGTCACTAGGTTGTACTGAAGAACTGTCAAGGTAAACTCAACCAGTCTTGGAGAAATATGCTCATGTATGCAAAAGGCAGGGGGCTTTAACTTTTGCCGTGTGTGTGTGTGTGTGTGTGTGTAATTTTGATAGTTTTAGTTTCCAGCCTTTCAACAGCGAGGTGAGCATAAAGAATAAGAGCCATTAAGTTGTAAAGTGCCCCCCCCCCCGCCACCCCCTGGCTGCCGCACACCTGATAGTTGAGTCCTCTGTTGATGGTGCATTTGGAGAAGTGTGGCTTAGGTTAGAATTTTGGTCTTTTCTGTGTTGCTTACTAAAGTCTCCTATTGTTTCCTGTGCTCTGGTGTAGAACTTTCTCTCACTAACTGTAATCTGTCCCTGCCACCTTGGTGACTCAGTGTCTTCACTTACTCAGCCCTGCGCATCTTGCTTATTACTTCTCCTGTGTTCCTCCCTCGCCCTCCCACTACCGATTGCAGTTTGCATTCATCTTTGTCCTTCTTCTGTTCAGAAAATGGAGGGAGAGAAAAGAATCCTAAGGGCTAAGGGAAAGCTGTACATTTCTATATGTTGATAATTTTATCTCCTCACTCCACCATTTCTGAGCATTTTCTTTGTCCTGAGATAAGTATATTATTTAAATTCTCAAATTCTCTGGAACTAGGAGACCAGTAAAGAGTCTCAGGAGTTAACTGACTGCCCAAAGTCATGTGGCTAATGAATGGTGAAGGCAGGATTTAAAATCTAGGTTTAACTAAACTGTATACCCCTAAGAAATCACTGGAAAAAAGAATAGGATAGCCTGTTTTCTTTACTATTCTTTTCATTCTTGATACAGATAGATAAAAGCTTGTTTCGCTATGTGACCTTCTCAGCCCTTGCTTTGAATGTGAAATGTGGAAATGCATAATAACTTAGGGTAAGCTAGTTGTGACCCCCGCTCTCAGTGGCTTAACACAGTAAAAGTTTATTACTTGTTCTCGTAAAGTCTGAGTGGGCGTTCCTAATTGGCAGGTGGCTGTCCTCCAAGTAGTGAGTCCGGGAGCCAGACTCCTTCCATCCTGCAGCTCCGCCATCTTTTAAACAGAGCTCCTGAGGTTTCTGTGCTCATTCGCATCAAGTCACAGGGGGCGGGGAAGCAGGCAGGTCGTGGTGGGAGATTTGGAGCAGGCTGAGGAGTGCCGTCCATGCCCTCCGTGCCGCCCATGCCGCCCACGCCGCCCACTCTCATTCCTTTCGCTGGAACTCAGGCACAGAGCTCACGTAGAGCCTGTGTGGCCAGGGCAGTAGCTCTCCCATTTGTTCATTTCCAGAACTTCTTCCACAGAACGCAGGGCTCGGGGTTATGTTGTAGAGCAGCTGTCTGAATCGTTGCGGCGTCATCTCAGTCCCCTTCCCATTGTGGACCGTGACTTGCTACATTCACTGGGAGAGCGTATACGTTTCCATTTCTGTTTCTGTTCTCAAGATGGTCCTCAGTCCTCCTCCTCCATACGTGCTATCCCAGCAGACTTAAATAAGGGTGAGGAGGTGTTCTTCGGTGAACAAAGTTTTACAGGCTGATGAAGATACGGACTCAATTTGTGTTTCAATTTGGTTGTCTTTAGCACAAGGTACATCTGATTTCACATGGGAACTCTTAGAATGGCGAAGGTTATGAAAAAAAAATGTCCTGTGCTAGCTGTAACCCCTGCTTAGTCGTGTAGTCTGTCTTTGATGTGAATTGGCTGAGACCCAAGTTCTAACCACAGGAAATTAGTCTTAATTTAATTACAATTCAGAGGACTTGGTTTGGGTTGGTATCCCTAATAATAGGAATGTGATATTCCTAATAAAAGAAATGTAGGAATATTATAGCAAGTCTCTTTGGCCTTTTGTTTTCTTCAGTTAAATCTTAACTACATTAGTAATTAGCAAAATCTTTTGCCCTTTATATATTTTAATTCTAATTTAAAATCGAATTTTAAACTGTATCTTCCAGTAAGGGGAATATTCACAGGAATTAGAATATAACTTACACATTTCCCTCGCATTTGACATTTTCATTTTGTGTAGCATTCTTGCCATGATCCAGGTAGTGACCTTAAGTGCTTTATGTCTCATAGTGTGTGACATTGAAAACTTTATACTAAACAATAAGAAACTCAGGACACTTAAACTATTTGGCATTCTCACCAAATAGTAAGTAAGAACAAAGGTACACAGGCCAGAATGAGCTTGGTGTGATCAGAATGTGAAATTAGGGGGCAGAATGGTGAATGATAGAATAAGAAGGGCCAGATTTTAGATTTTTGTAGCAGAGAGATTTGGTTTGTGAATAACTCCAAATTCTTAATGTAAAAATTTGGTAACGTAAAAAACCTGCGTTTTTCTGAAGAGAACGTTTACAGTATTTTCACAGCTCTCCGAATGTGGAGAGTGTAGGGTTGTAAGGGTTATAGGGAGTGTTTATTACCTGCCCCCCGCCCCTTAGAAAAAGGTCAGAGTCACCGAATGAGGTTGGAGTTGTGTGACTCGTCAGGCTGCCCCTTTTCATCAGCACTGTCTGCTGATGCCATGTGAGGAGAGCGTGAGGCGGCAGACTCATTCTGTTTCCCAGAATGAGTAAAGATTAAAAAAAAAAACCCACCTTTCCTTAAGCATTTTCATAGACCCCTGGATGGAGCAACTTTTAAAAGTTATTCATGTTTGCGTGAATGTATTTTTTTAAGTGGTTAAGTAAGGCATTATACTGGCAAAAGATTTCTCACCTTTAAGGAAGCTATTTTATGATACACATGTTAAAATATGTTAAATAATGCAAAAGGTTATACAGTGAAAACCTTGTCTCTCTCTAATCTCATATCTCTGGTACTAATTTCCAGACACAATCACTATATATATGTATAATTTTTTTAATATAAATAAAACAAGGAAGTAACATAATATACCATATAATACCTTTGGTTTTTTAACCTAAGATCTTGGTTATCTCTGTATATTAGCACATGTAGTTAGTTCTGTTTCATTTTCTTTAATATCTATGTAGTGCTCTGCTGAGTTGCCATAATTTATGTAATCAGCTTCTTGTTGCTACATATATTTGAGTTTTGCTATTATAAACAATACTTAAGTAAATATCCTTGTATATGTCTTTGTGTATTATACATGTAAGTATATTGTAGGATAAATTAGTAGATTGAAGAATATGTTCATTTTTAAAATTATATTTTATTGATTATGCTCTTACTGTTGTTCTGATTTTTCCCCCTTTACTCCACCTCCACCCATTCCTCCCCACTTCCTTAGGCAATCCCCACCCCATTGTTCATGTCCGTGGGTCATGCATATAAGTCTTTGGTTGGTCTATTTCCTACACTGTACCTTACATCCCCATCGCTATTAATGTAACTACCTAATTGTACTTCTTTATCCCCTCACCTCTTCAGCCATTCCTCCACACCCCCTCCCATCTCAGCGCTCTCTGTATCCATGAATCAATCTCTCTCTCGTTTGCTGAGTTTTTTATATTCAATTGATATATAAGTATTTATTGACATTTTATTGTTTATAATTTTGGTCTTCTTTTTCTTAAATAAGTCCCTTTAATATTTCATATAATAATGGTTTGGTGATAATGAACTCCTTTGGTTTTTTCTTATGTAGGAAGCTTTTTATCTGCCCTTCAGTTCTAAATGATAGCTTTGCTGGTAGAGCAGTCTTGGCTCTAGGTCCCTGCTTTTCATGATTTGGAATATTTCTTGCCAGTCCCTTCTAGCTTTCTCAAAGTTTCTTTTGAGAAATCATCTGACAGTCTTATGGGACCTCCCCTGTAAGTAACTAACTGCTTTTCTCTTGCTGCTTTTAAAATTCTCTGTCTTTAATCTTTGGCATTTTTATTATAATGTGTCTTGGAGTGGGCCTCTTTGCATCCCTCTGGTTTGAGACTCCCTGGAATCACATGTCTATTTCCTTCACCAAATTAGGGAAATTCTCTTTCACTATTTTTTCAAATAGATTTCCCATTTCTTGCTCTTTCTATTCTTCTGGCCACCCCTATGATGTGAATGTTGGAATCCTTAAAGTTATCCCACAGGCTGCTTACACTATCCTTATTTTTTTGGATTCTTTTTTCTTCTTCTTGTTCTGATTGGTTGATTTTTGCTTTCTTAGGTTCCAAACCATTGATTCAATTCTGAGCCTTATTCACTCTACTGTTGTTTCCCTGTAAATTGTACTTTATTTTAATTAATGTATCCTTTGTTTCTGACTAGATCTTTTTTATGCTGTTGAGGTCCTCATTAAATTCCTTGAGCATCCTTATAACTAGTGTTTTGAACTCTGCATCTGATAGATTGCTTATCTCCATTTCATTTAAGTCTTTTTCTGGAGGTTTGATCTGTTCTTTCATTTGGGCCATGTTTCTTTGTCTCCTTGTTTTGACAGCGTCCCTATGTTTGTTTCTATGTATTAGGTAGAGCTGCTTTGACTCCCTGTCTTGGTAGTGTGGCCTAATGTAGTAGGTATCCTGTAGGGTCCAGTGGCACAGCCTTCCCTATCACCCAAGCTGGGTACTCAAGGTGCACCTTTTGTATGGGCTGAGTACACCTTCCTCTTATAGTTGAGCTTTGGTTGCTGTGGCAGGTCAATGGGAGGGATTTACCCAGGCCCACCAGCTGCAAGGACCTGCTGTGACCACTGACCACTGACCACCAAGCTGTGCCCTCTGTAAAGATCAAGCTGAGCAGGGGCAGGGTGGTGGTGCTCCGATGTGGTTTGTAGCTGTCCACTGGGTGCACGGGCTTTGGGATTTCCTAGGTGGTGCAGGCCAAGTTCAGCCTCCACCTGTGTTCTGCCCAGGGCCACCCTGCCTGAGCTATAATATAAGGCAATTTGAGATGGCCGCTATGTGGTGGGGGGCTTGGAGATTCCCATGTGAAGTCAAGCTGTGAATCTAGGCTTGCTGTTGCTAGTGCCTGGCCTGGGGCCACTTAACAAGCAGTAGAGAGGCTAAGGGCTCACTGAGGCTGGCTGTTGCTTGTTTGAGAGGATTGGGGAAGTTGTGAAGCATGACCCAAGACCATCCATTTGTATGGAAAAGTCACTGTCAGCAGCTTGGGTGGGCCTGTAAGTCAGGTGGGATGGAGTCTTGGGATCTTCAGGGTGGGGCAAACAGTGTTAGCTATGCTGATGCAGTCTCAGATACAGCAGCTGCTTGCTGGCTCTGTGGGTCTGTGGGGAGAGGGCTCGGAAAAGGGACAAGGGCCTCTGCCTGCCTTTCTGTCTTGGGGAAAGCTGTCCCCCAGCTCTTGCCTTGCTGCCAGACACTACAGTTCCTCCCCGTATGCCACTGATTGCTACCCTGGTGCTGGAGCTCAGAAGGAATGACTCTGAGTAAGTCCACGTGTGGGTTTTTTAAGGGGCGCACTGCTTGGGACTCCACAAGTTTCTTCCACCTCCTCAGTCCCTGCTGGTTTTTGCAGCCAGAGGTTATGGGGACTTCCCTTCCTGGCACTGGAACCCTGGGCTGGGGGGCCTGGTGTGGGGCTGGGACTCCTCACTCCCGAGTTATCTCTCCTGGATTTTTATCCACCACACGCGGTTGTGGGACCAGCCAGTTCTGTGTCTCTGCCCCTCCTACCAGTCTGCATGGATGTGGTTTCTTTAATTTTATAGTTGTTAGACTTCTGTTCAACTTGATTTCTGATGTTTCTGAGTGATGGTTGTTTTATAGCTTAGTTGTAATTTTGATGTGGTTGTGCGAGGAGGTGAGCCGTGTGCCTGAGTCCAGAAATCCCGTTTTCTGAATATGTACACTTTAAATTTTAATGGTGCAGAATTCGGAATTACTCGTTGTGACTTTACAGTCCCATCAATGTATGAGACTACTTCTTTTCCCATACCTGTGCCAGTACACTATTTATCAGTTTGTAATCCTTGCACAGCTGAGAAAAAGCTCGTTTTAGTTTGTATTGCTTTAAGGTGTCAGACTGAACCCTTTTCATCGAGGCCTATGAACTGCCCACATAGTTTACCAACGTTTTAAAACTGGGTGAGGTGGCTTTTGTCTTTTGGTTGTTTTTCTTGTTAGTTTCTGAGTTCTTTGTATAATAATTAGATTACTCCTTTTTCATTTTTAGTATGTTTTTAGAATTAAAACAAGAAAGAATTTATGTGGTGTTTGTTTCTAGGTCATTCAATATTAACAGGGTTGCAACTCAGGCTGTGGAAGATGTTTTAAATATTGGTGAGTACCAAAATAGCTATTACAATTATAAAATGCTATATAGTGTGTATGTTTTATGATATTAGCTACTATATGATATGAAACATTTTAATCAAGATATTTTCCCCCCGTTTTTCAATAGCAAAACGACAAGGAAATTTAAGTCTTCCATTGAACAGAGAACTGGTAGAGAAAGGTCAGTGGCAAATGATCAAAATTGCTAATAGTTTCATTTAAGTTCTGCATCGATTTTAGGATGTTATTGTGACATGTTCTTGTCTGATTAGCAAAGCACAGTACTTTTTTTGATTCAAACATGCTTTTAATATCACTTTAAATATCTTTAAGCAATAAAAACTTTAAAACTGGACTTTATGTTATGATCCTTGAACCAGTTTGTGCTTTGCCTGCCAAGTCTCATGTGCCTCTGGGTTAAAGAGAAAGCAGGTCCCAGTGATTGCCAAAACTACCTCGAATAATGGCCTTTTCAGTAGTGAAAGTGGGTTGCCTGTCACTGTTTGAGATCCCGTGTTACACAGGACTGCTAATGTATAATTATACTTCCAAACTCTTTGACATGCTTTTTGGAAAAGAACTTGGCAGGGGGCTATAGCAACTCAAATTCCATTTTTGAGTGCCATAAACTAAATTCCTCTGTTTTTGTTTAATTATTAGCTTAGAATTTTTCCTTTTTTTCCAAAATATACCTGTTTCTTCTATATTGTGAGTGATGTAGGCTTCTGTTGGATTAATCTTGGAACCTAATCCTGATTTATACGTTTTTTTGTTTTTTAAATGGAAGTGAATTCCAAGGTACTTGATACCAAATGGACCTTTGGGACAGACTTCTGTTAAGTTGGGGATAGCATCCATTTTTCATTTTGCACTTTTCAAGAGCTGTTATTAAATGTGCTAATATTTGTTTCCCTGTCTTCACAGTAACAAATGAATACAATGAATCATTGCTGTATAGTCCAGAAGAACCAAAAATACTTTTCAGTATTCGAGAACCAATAGCAAACAGAGTTTTCTCCAGCAGCCGGCAGCGTTGTTTCACCTCCAAGTAAGCTTCCAAGGCCTGACTGGGACTGCCTGCATCCCTTGAGATTACAAAACACACTTAGTTTGAACGTGTTCAGTTTCACTGACACTAGATCTGGCGGGAGAGGTAGAACCTGTGGGACTAATGTGGTGGCACGCCGACCTGGCTAAAATGATGTTTTCTTTCAAACCTAAGGTGCCATTTTAGAGAAGCTAAAATTTACATAAATAGAAGGGGCATAGTTTCTTAATAGGGTGATGTGGATTTTTTTTGTAATGCATTTAGACTACGATAAGATCGAGTTACCATTTTAAAAGAAACTGACTGGAAAGCAACTTTTTTTCACATGCCTGTGGAATAAAAGGATAAACATTTATATCAAACATAAATTGGGTGGCAGTGAACCTTTTAGAGTAGGATTCACCTCTTTTCCCTTCCACATCTGACACTTGAGATAAAAATTGGGGGTTTTACAGAAACTGTTATTTCAGGTTAAGACAACTTATTTAATGAGCCGTTCTTTCTGCTCAGGGTTTGTGTGCGTTCTCGTTGTTGGGATGCCTGTATGGTTGTGGACGGAGGAACTTCTTTTGAGTTTAATGACGGAGCAATTGCTTCAATGATGATCAATAAAGAGGATGAGCTTCGGACTGTGCTGCTAGAACAGTGAAGGATATGCCCCGATGACAAATTTGATTCCCAGAAACATACTTTAACTGCAGAAACGTACTACCGGTCATCAAGCTGCCTTTTTTGGTTGTTATCGAGACTGGTTGGCCCTGGGCTCAAAGGCGACTAAGAAACTGAGATTTGTATTCTTCTCTTGGATTCTCATGGAAAAGATGTGCACTGGGCAAGAACATGGATGGACTACATGTCTAGGATTGATGCCAGTGAAATTTCTGTATTGCTTGTTATTGGTATCCAAGAGTGCTGATATCTTTTTAGATTTAGAGAGATAAGTTCAAATAAAGGATTAAATGTTTAGGATTTATAATTTAACTGTACAACTCTTCCTTCCCTTTCCTCCTAACTTTGTGGAATTGGTCAGAACAAACACAGCTCATTTGACTAGTGTATATTTTTTATAGCACCTAAAAATCAAGATTTAAGAAAATTTGATGGAGAATTTTGATAAATCCTGACATTGACCTAATTGAAGTAGGTAAATGTGTTTTTATATGTGCTATGAATTTTCTAATTTCAGAACACACTGATCCTGGTATGACTGTTGATTTAAGAAGTTCAAGCAATCACTTTTGAAATTTATAGTTTTATTTGACTTGGAGGTTGACAGTGCCGAGTTAATTGAAGTGCATATAACTGGACAAAATCGGGATGCTTTTACAAATGTATTACTATCCAGTAGCTGTTTTAGTGATAGACAGTTTTTACGTAAAACTCTACCATGGATTCAGAGACTAAAAGGATGGATTGATGAGACGCACTCCACTAGGAGTTTGGTCAAACCTTTAAAAAGTGTTTCCGTCTACTGTCAATATCATGGTAGTGTTCAACTAGCCCATATTCCAAAGATCACATGTTAGCTTTGGAGGGTAAGTGTTACGGCTTTTCTCTGCCTGCCCATGAGTTTCTTTATTTCTGGAAGACATTATTTTTGTCTAATTCTTGATCTACTTACATGTAATCCTAGAATTTTCACAAAAGGTACCTGTGGCTGTGTCATGAGACCGTTGGTTGTCTCGTGCCATTTATTCAAAGTTGTATTTTTCACTTGCTATTAAAAACTTTTATTCAATCATTGAAATATTCATTAAATGTCCATTCTGTGCCATGCACTGTGTTGACTGCCGGATATACTTTGATGAATAAAATAGACTTTATCCTGATGGAACTTGAGCCGAGTGAGCTCAGAAGTCCGTTCTGTAAAAGCTAGGATGTGTAATCAAATTGAGTGGTCTTTGTGTTGCCAACATTTAACCTGTTCTTGTCAAATTTTCTGTAAAACGTTACGACACAAAAGTAACCTAGGGTTTGTTGTCTATCCAGAACAAGAATCTGTTTTTCTTTAGTTCAGCGTGTCTGTGTAGGAACTCATTAGCAAAGAGTTCACATGATGCGCACAGTAAAAATTAGCATTTTCTTGGAGCTGGTTCTAGTTTCTGGTTTGGTTTAAAAACAGTATACTTAAGGTCTACTTTATAAAGTAAAATTCCACACTATAGAACTCCCCTAGTAGGTTTAAGATGACTTCTTGACAAAAATGCCAACTTCATCTTCAGTATCAAGGAAATCAGATTGTCCATATGATATTATAGATCTGTTAATATGTAAAATATTAATAGGTAACTTCTGTGTAAAGTTGTTCATAAGCCATATTTAAAGGTTTTAAAAATGCTTAATGTGTTCCATTTGCAATATAACTTCTAATATTTCTGCTATGTGGTGAGGATTTATTTGTAAGAGGTGCTGAGAGGCAAAGGATGTCGGAATGGCAAAAATGTTTTTATGAAGTAACCTTTAATGGCAACGAGATGTGAATAAAATTAAACTGTTACTGTCTCTTCTTTGTTATGTCATTTAACTCTCACAGGGTCACTATTTGAAAACCTGGTTTTCCCGAAATGTTACGTTTCAGAAGTCTTGTTCCCTACGGCTAGGTATTACTTTCCCTGTTGCCTTCACTCACTGCTAATCTCTGACACAGAACCATGGTGTGTTATATAGTCAGAGGATAAAGTACTTAGCTTGTAGCTGTGGAGACTTGTGGAGATAATTTTGACTTAATATTTTTGATGCTCTGTATATATTTCTATTTCTGGTCCCAGCAAATCATGGGAGAGCAGTGGTAATAAGAGGGAGTTGCCTCCTGCTTGTTCAGGATTAGGGCATCCAGTGGAAAGGGGTTCTAGTTCCCACGTCCCCCAAACTGGTACCTGTCCTTAAGTGCTCTGTATCTTCCCCTGTGCGATTGTTCAGATACAACATCCTCCACATTGTGGCTCTTCAGTAAATGTGGGACTGCGACTGGGTTCACTGGGACAGAAGGTGCTGTCACTTTATGCAGGAATAAAAATTTTGCACTTGGCCAGAGTGTCCCTCATACCTCTGCAACTTGTGGCTAGGGTATATAGCAGAGGGAGGAATCAAGGGCCAGAGACAGATGGATGTTACATCTCCTGATGGACGAATACAATACTACCCATCAAGTATCTCCTCCTTAAAAAAACAACATATATACCAAACTTGATAACATAAGCCCTGTTTCTCAATGCAGCACTATTGACATTTTGGATCAGATACTTCTCTGTTGTGGGAAATTTTCCTGTTTATTGTAGCACGGTTATCAGCATCCTTAGCCCCTACCTACTAGATGTCAATAACACCTCTCTACTTTCGACAACCAAGGTCTTCAGATATTACCAAATGTCTCCTGGGGTACAAAATCACCCTTGATCTAGACCTGTTTGCTGCTAGACCTAATTAACCAATTCATGGAAATAGACAGATTAACTGGTTAAGCATCACTTCAGGGATTACATCAGCAAAATCCAGGCCCCAGAACACAGAACAAAGAACCTAGTTTCTTCAATAAATAAATTGCAAGAAAAAAGAAAAGGAGGGGAACTCAAAGATTAAGAGTGGAGAATGTCAATCATTCCTAGTTAGAGCAATTAAGGCAAGAAAAAGAAAAGGCATTCAAATTGGAAAGGAAGAAGTAAACTCAATATTTGCAGATGACATTGAGAAAGACCCAAAGACCTCACTAAAAAAATTGTTAGAATGAGTTTAATAAAGTTGCAGGATACAAAATCAGTGCATAGAAGTCTTGCACTTCAGAACTTTCAGAAATTAAAAACAATCGCATTTATAAGTATATAAAAGAAGAATAAAATACCTAAAAAAATTGGGAAGTGAAAGTCCTATACACTGAAAACTATAAGACATTGATGAAAGAAATTAAAGAAATAGAGGTTTTGTGTTCATGGACTGGAGGAATTAATATTGTTAATGTCCATACTACCCAAAGCAAACTATAGGTTCAATGCAATCCTATCAAAACATCAATGGCATTTTTTCACAAAAATGGAACAGTCAATTCTATATATAATCTGTATGGAACCACAAAAGACCCTGAATGGCCAAAGCAATCTTGAGAGAGAACAGAGCTGGAGGCATCATGCTCCCTCATTTCAATCACCTCTGATAGGGGTTAATATGCACAATATGTGAAGAACTCGTACAATTCACAGCAAAAAAAAAAAAAAAAAGATTAAAAATGGGTAGAAGATAATATATACCACCTTTGGTTTATCCCTTCATCCATCAATGGACATTTACTATAAGTTGTTGCTGTATCTCGGCTATTGTAAGTGAAGCTACAATGAACAAGGTGTGCATATCTTTTCGAGTCAGTGCTTCTGTTGTGTATACACGTGCACACAGGTACAGGAATATTCTGCCATAAAAAAGTAAAATCTTACCATTTACAACGACATGGATGGACCTTGAGGGCATGATGCTAGTGAAACAGTCCAAGAAAAACCGGACACCGTGTCCTCACGCCACTGCCACAGTGCAGACAAGATTGATAGCTGACAGAGGCTTGGGGGCGGGTGGGTGGATGAAATGGATAAAATGAGTCAAAAGCTACAAACTTCCAGTCATGGGGCTGTCACGTACAGTAGGGCTCCTGTGGTCAATAACACTGTACAGCATACTTGAAAGTTGCTAAGAGCAGATTTTAAAAGTTCTCATCAAAAAATTCTCTAAGTATGGTGACAAGTGTTAACTGGACTCAGTTTTGAGTGAGAGCCTTTTGCAATACTTTCGCAAATACTGGGATCCTTTTGCAATACTTAAAAACACTGAAGCATGCTGTACAGCTGAAACTAATACAATGTAGGCCAGTTAAACCTTCACCTCACAAAAGAATGTCAATCAATGCAGTATGTGGACCATGTCTGCAACCTGCTCAAAACAAACCTGTGTAAGGAAACACCTGAAACAGCTTGATATTTTATGTTTCAGAATTAACCCAGGAGAATCTTTATTTTTGGAGATATGTACCTAAATACTTAGGAAGTCATATCTGGGTTTGGTTTCAAAATAATTGGTGTTTGGGGCGCTTGAGAAAGGGATTCACGAGATGAGGGATAAAGGTTCATCACTTAATGATTGTTGAATGCCGATGATGAGGTTCACCGTATTCTCTTTTTGCATTTGTTTAATGTTTTCGTAATTAAAAACAGAAAAGGAAGCATAGTAGTGACAATGAGAACAAAGAAGTAAAAAAAAAAAAAACTTGGTAAAATTCAAGAGTCACCCTTCCACTATTTGAAGGGGTGGGCTCAAAAGGAACTGAATTCCTGGAAGACTTCTGCGTATAGGGCGAACAGTTCAAAGTTTCCTACTGAGAACAGAATACACCGTAGAAGTTGTTCGAGTCAAGTCTGCGATTTAAAAAGTGCTAGCAGCTGACTTTCCTTGAAAGCATTTCAATAATCTCATCAATCATTTAAATTTCCAAAGTTTTATAAATGCTATTTTTAAAGCGCTTTAAAGACAGAGAAGCCTGTATTTAGCATCTTGGTAGGAAGCATTACAAACTGTCATTTCAATTTGACAAGAAGCATATGACTTAGGTGGGGCAAAGAGGACCACGCTGGGGCTCATTTGGAAGGGCCTTACTCAGAGGGCCGAGACACGGGGCACCCCCACAAATGCCCCCCAACCTTAACCACAGTACTTAAGGGAAAGAGAAAGAAAAAAGAAACACAGCTTAGCAGAACTACTCATTTTTCTAAAAATGTGTTTTATTTTAAAACAAGTTTATAAAAGTAGAAATCACATACAAAAATACAGATTACTCTGAAATGTTAGCAAAATAGCTTTTGGCTGGACTTGAGTTTGGAAGTACGTGTTTGAGGACACCCGGAGCCAGAGTCCAACTGGATCCTGTCCCCAGCCCTGGTCACAAATCTGTAAACAATAATCTCAAGTAGTATTTAGCACCTTGGAACTACTACAAAATCAAAACATAATCATTTCCGGGACAACTACTTTAAAATGTTCCTCCTTTGTTTTAGGCAGATGCCACAGTTTCTAACATTTGAAAAATCTGATTTAAAAATCCAATGTTAATAGAAATGATGGGTTTTGGCTCATCTGTTCCATTTTAAACATGTGAGGACATCATCAATTTAAATAAGAAATATGTTTTCTTTCTTTTTTTTTGCTAAGTAGAATTTAATCCGTTTGCTTCTATGGGTCTTAAAAAAATCACTGATGCTATCACAAGGTTCAACACCTGAGCCTTCACTTTCCTGCAGGTGCAAGCTGTGCTTACTGCTCTGAGACCACGGGACACACACCTGCGTCTAGTGGGCGTGTCCCTGATTGAGAGGGGCGTGCGATTCTTCTCAGGTAACCTTAGGTCCAGTAACCTGACAAAGTGGGTAGTGTAAAACAGCAACTGTGGGAAACACTAAAGAAAATAAAAAAGAAAAAGACAATTTAAAAGACTTGATTCCAGAGTAATAGAAAAGTAACTTCAAGAACCTCAGCGATAAAGGCCAATGGCAGGCAACTTCAGTGCGGCATTCCCTCCGGCACTGCACACGGACTGGTTACTAACACCTTATAAAACAAAACCCAGGCATTTTAAAAGCTGAAGAACCCACGGTAACATCCCTGGGGTACGAAGTTAGAAGAGCACAGTCGTATCTCCTCAGTCGCTTTGGCGTCCTGGGAGCACGGCACATCAGCGGACACTTCATCAGTATGCGCTGGGGCACACGTCAGCTTATCCTGTCATAGAGAACTGCCTTCTGGCCCTTCAGACTCTGTATCTCCAGTGGGTTATTTTTTTTCATCTAGGTTTTCAGGTGAATTACCCAGGACTATGTTTTCTTGAACCTAACTGCAAAAATCCAAAGGCAAGGTTGAAATGTGTATTTTTCTTTTTCTATCCCCAGAATGATTGCCTCAAATAGACTATCCTATGATTCTTTCTGTTCAGCTCCCAATATGAATAGCTTATCATTTTTTCCAGCCTATGTCTTATAAAGCGACACTGAAGAATTAAATAGAGGAGAGTTAAGGTACCATAGAGATCAAGAAAACGATTGGCTTACTGGTGATTTTTAAGCTTGTTTCAAAACAGACTTGATAAGAAGGGCACTTGGAAGAGATGACTCCGATTTGGCTCTTGAAGGATCTTAGAATTACAGGCTTATTCTGAAGTTTCCTCAGGCCCATGACTAGACCCTTAGGAGCATGGCAGTGACGGAAGCTTTTATAGTCATTAAAAAAAAAAAAAAACAGAAAGAAACGCGTAGTTTTCTCTCTCAAATGCTTCTCTAATATACTTGTAGAATGAGGGCAAAGGGAAAACCAAGAATAAAAATAGCTGAGTGCTCCAGCCGTCAGGCTTCTACCTATTTCCCCTGATCCAAAGGCAAAAGGAGACAGCTTCTTGCAGCACACACTTCATAGGCAGCTGGGCTTCTGCAGCGTTAGTCGGCATCGGATGCCCCACATCTCCGGGTGGCTTTTGGCGCCCACAGTAGGCCTGGCAATGGCGGTAAAATGGGAGCAATTAATCTGGAGATGAGGAAGGGCTTCTTTCAACAGCTGAAGGGTATTGTCTGGCACGATTCCAAACACTTGTAGTGTTTTTAGTGTGGGAATTTCTCCAAGTTCACTGGAAAGGAAGAGAGAGACTTTCAGAGTAGCAATATCTACGGCAACCGGTCCATTAGAGTCATGTGACCCAATTTCGACAATTTGTACCATACTCTATACGCTACAAACTGAAAACTTAAATTGCAACGGATGATTTCAGAAAATACAATGGCAAAGCACAGGCCACAGCTGGGGCAACATGGCCTTGGGAAACGAGGCCGTGCATTTTGCTCAATTTCTGACAGCCAAAAAACTCCAGGGTTTATTCGAAATCCAACCACATTTGCTTCCTTTCCCCATTCTTGATTTGTGCTGGAAGCTGTTACTGTGTTGTGAGGACAAGCTAGCAAGCTGGCGATGGTAGAAGTAAAGTGTTTTACTGTGGCATCGACTGGAAATCACCGAAGGTTAAATGTGCAATTTAAGGATACAGACTCGATCCTAGGCTCCTCATCTCAAAAGATGTCAGCAAGGTTGGCAACTTCTTAATAATGGCTAACAGTCCACAAGCCTGTTACATGTGATGGAACCTACGAGTGACTTCACCAAGACGGTGACACCTAACCACAGGGTTATGCGGTTGGGTATACGGGTGAAGAAAAGGGCTGATCAGGCACCCCTTCTGGGGACCCACAGCCACCCCACCTCTCTCACACGTGAGCTGATCCTCAGGTGTTTCACTGACATGGAACTCTGTGAACAGTGAAATTCTGGGTCACAAAAAAAGGGGAGCTCGTTTACCCAAAGTAAATACCTTTTGGTAACGATTCTTTCTTCTTAACCCAGATCTGTGTGCTTAGAAATTTCATTTCTCTGATCTGTATTTGCCCCTGATTGGGACACAGTACAAAGTCTCCGAGAGGGCATGTTTGGTTTGGAATTTCAACAAAGTCCCATCGCAAATCAATGGCCACACCAATGACCTAGAGTTGGAAGCATCTTTTATGTTTTCGCATTGCCAGTCACTACTTCCAAAGCAAACTCGTCTCCTAACAACTGTCACCTTGCCTCCGATTTTCCTTCCTTCCAGCCCAGCCTAGATACCGAGGTCCATGGCATCTTCTGAAAGCCCGGCTCAGACTATGTCACCCCCCCTGCTCCAAAAACTTCGGCACGTCCCTCGTAGTTATGGAACTCAAATTGTTCGGCTCGTCCGGAGACCCTCTCTGCCGAACCTGCTTGTCCGGTCCTCCCACCACTCCTCTGAGGGCATTTATTCTACATTTGACAAAGTGTCTTAGACACCAAAGACAGTCAATACGCGTTAGCTAAATGCAACAGGAAAGGTGAGTTAGAAACTAAAAGTGCTATCCAAATAGAATAAACATGCCTGGAGTTCCTAAGGGGACAATAAGATACAAAGGTCACAATGGCCTAAAAGAAAAGCAAAAGAACAAATCCGTGCTCTTAAACTAATCTCTGGAGCACAGAAACAGGAGTATGAAGAGAGGCCATCACGCCCCTACAGTCATATTTACAACTTAAGATTGCGGCAATCCCGCCCCGTGCCTGGCGTGTGAAATTCGAGTGCGTAAGAACTTTGTGACACCCACGAGAAGTTTGGTTCTGGGATATCCAGTCAGCCGAACTGTAAGTCGTTCTGCAGTGGACAGTATGCAAAAGAAGGAACTACGCGTGGGATGAGAAGAGACGTAGCAGATGGCCGAAGAGGAAGTGTCCTTGGGGCCGCACCGACAAGGAGCCTCGGCGAGGAGCGAAACCGGACCAGGCTCCTAGAAGACACTAGGTGTCCTAGGTGAGGGGGAGCAGGCCGTACGAGATGAGATCAAGGACAAAGGGCCATCCCCAACCAAAAACCCAGCAAGTCTTTCTTTCAACCTGGGGGGTCCGACCTTTTCTCGTCTCTGGGCCGCACTGGAAGAAGAAGTGCTGTCTTGGGCCACACATTACATACACAATCACCAATGAAAACTGCTGAGCAAAAAAAGGTTTTAAGTAAATTTACGATTTTGTGTAGGGCTGCATTCATAGCCATCCTGGGCCGCATGCAGCCCATGAGCTGGACACTTAAGGAGACCAAAAAAAAAAAAAATAAGCCTCAGTATGTGCACCACCTACTCATTGATAAGCAACTCTTTAAAAATATAGTGGAAGAGACTGAAAAGCAAACGAAGGAATAGTAAATAGAAATGAATGGTATGAGAGCCATTACGTCTAACTTAAGTAGAAAATGACATTAACAATGTCTCAGGTATCTTCGGTTAGCTTTAGTAAACAGCAGGTATTTGTCAACCTTTCACAGGCTCACTCCTTACTTCAGCTACATGACCTTGTTTTCCTTATAAAACCTTAAATCCCTCAACCACAAATTCTCCCACCACAGGAGTTCTTATTTAGCCCCGTGTAATGCCAGACCAGTTCACTGCCTCCAGCTAGTTTCTCACTTGAGTGAGAAATACAGGACGATTAGAAGAAAGTTTAGACAGGGAATCAGACCAGTGAAAGAGTAAGGGAATAAACGCAGTGAAAGCACATCCTGAGGAAGAAAATCGACAGTTTTCCAAGTATTTTAATGCATTATTGCCACAGAAGAAAGGCACTCAAAGTTTACCCACCTGCTTCTGTGATAAGAAATAAAAATCCTTTGGCATACAAAAGCTCTCTGGGAATTATTGCTGAGGGTACAGGAATTCTCCCTATGCATTCAAACACTACAGCTGCCAGAAAGACTCAGGTTGGAGGGAAAGACATTTTCTCTCGAGAAACTTTTAGGCGTAGACTACTGGCAAACCCTTCTTACTGGATTCACAAGGTAAGCCTGCATGCCTGAAGAAACATACTCTTCACCTTCAAGATCAAGGACAGCATCTTTTTTTCTTCTTTCCATTCTCACTGTTCGGGTGGTCTGTCTGACTTATTAAAACTAAACTGATGCCCTGTTTCTCTTATTTCGATATAAAATTTAGATAAATACGTCATAACAATGCAGCGGGGGTTCACACCCAGGTGTGACTTCAGACCCTGCCCTTCACCATCCATCACAAGGCTGGCAGGTATCACGAAGCTCAAGTGTTAACATCCCACTGGTAGAACAATGACATGGGAGGGCTCACAGCCTCCCCTTAGCCTCTGCTCTGGAAGCAGCATTCGGGGATTACCTGCTTAGCTTCTTTCTCTCTGCAGAGAAAGAACAAAAGTAACACATATGGATGGATTCTCTCAAGAAAAGCAACCAAAGAAGAATGATCCCTGCACGCCCCAGGGGGCCGCACGGGCGATGAAGCTGGAGCCAGGGTGGCAAGGACTGGAGAGAACCGAGGACCCAGAAACCTTCTGGGGAGATGCTAGATGCTCCGGGGGTTCTGGGTGCCAGAAGGGGCAGGGGATTCTGGTAAGAGCCCCACTGTACATGAATCGAGACCCTAACATCTAAGAGCTGTGGAAGTAAATGCTGGCCTCCTGTACGGGCAATGCTTTTCCAAATAAGATGCCAGCTCAGACCCTGAGCCCCAGGACTGATTGAAGTAAGTAATTAAAAAAATGATTACTGGACTCCCTAATTCTGCTAGTTAACCCTGTACAGATGAAGTATCTGATTTATTCATTAATTCTTAAAACTACCCTACAAGGTCCAAACCAGTAATTTGAGGACTATATAAATTCTTTGCTCAAATTCACCACCTGTCTTTGGTGGAAACCGGAAGCTCAATTATCTTCATTTGGACAGTGAGCTGCACGAGGTCAGCAGCCTCACTCCAGGCACCCTGGCTGGAGTGAGAAGGGGCACTCGGCCAAGTCCAAGACACTGGTTTCTTGGGGTTTTCAGTACATCTGCTATGCATTTACATTTGATATGAGAAAGAATTTTCCAGCCCTTTGGGATGAAAGGAAATCTTTCTAAAAATCAATGTCATCAGGTGAGGATAAAAAACAGTAATAAAAGAAAAAGCAAGAGATACTATTCCCAGCACGACTTGGGTACAGCAGTTCCAAAAACAAAGATGGACCAGATTCCTTTTTCCTTTGCACTCCCTGATTTTGTGGAAGGGGCTGAGCTGGTACAGAATGAACCCTTGTAAGAGCCACCAGACTGGACACAGGCTATTTGGCATCTGTCCTGGAGATGTGGGCTATGGACCCAGTTTAGCCATTAACTCACCACACAGCTTTGGGTTAAGTTACTTCCCTCTTTAGGACCTCAACCTCCCCCATTTGCAAAGAGAGCATCAGACTCTTACAATATTTACCACTTACATATTTCTATTCTTCCCACACTTGGACCATCCAGGACAGATATCACTAGAGGATTATGGAATTTTCCCTCTAGCTCAGATGGAGGCTTTTGGAATCAGGAGTGGATTTGAAAACTTTGGGGAGAAAAAACAAAAGCCACCCCACTTGGTCTGCTCTCCAATCACACCCTGAGCTCCCTGGACCTGAAGGTCACCTTCCTCCATGGCAAGCCCGCCAGATGCTAGTACAGTATGCTAATACTTCAACCTGCTCACAGCGAAATAAGAAATGGGAGCTAATTTATTTCAGTGAACTCACCATCACCAGGCAGTTTAAGTGAAACATAATGCCTAGGTTCTTCTCTTTTGCTGGTCTTTCCTAACCAGCCTGTGGCACACTGATATTGACGTTTACATTTTAAACATCTGCCATTCATAACAATGGATTTAACCCCCAGTGGCATCTCTTGTGATCCCTGTCTCCCACTAGCTTTAGCAGACACAAATACTTACAGTAAAGTTTCAGGGATGATGTCATAGCAGCGACTGAGCGACAGGTGCTGGAGGTAGTTGAGCTGGTGAAACTCCGGAAAGCAGTCGTGGTTCAGCATGACGCTGTCGCTGCAACAGAGCGGAAGAGAGGGTCAGCGCCGGCCCGTCCTGTCCAGAGGGGGCGGGGAACAGCCTGCTGCTGACTTCCTTCACGGCAACACATGAGGATCTCTCCCCATTCAAGGAGCAACCACAGTTTTTCACTTTTTTAAAAAAATAAATGAATGAAAACATACCTTAAGTCTAGGTGGACAAGATTAGGGCATCTTCTAATTAAAGTAGAGAGATCTAGAAAAAAAAAAAAAAAGACGGTCGGTCACTCTACAGGAACAAGACAAGGACGTCCGCTATGGACACCATCATTTACCGCTGTGCCGTAAGTTTGGACAATGCAGCCAATCGCACACTGTCAGGAAGAAAAACAAAACTGTCATCTTGGCATGTAAGCTTTTCCTCCCCTAAAAACCCAAGCGAGCCACTTGAAAGCTACTGGAAATAGCGAGCGAACTGTGCGAAACGAGTGGTTAAAAACAATCCACGGCTCTGTATCTGTATCAGCAAAGCCTTGCAGAATGCCATTCAGAACAGCAAAGGCCAAACCACACACCGCCATACCCAGTCCCGCGCCACAGGACGTTTCAAAGGCGAACCACATCCACAATGACGGTCCCACAGAATATAAGGGAGGTGACAGTTTCCCAGCAGTGACATGGTCATTGTGACTGCCGATGTGAAAGGCCCTGCTGCTGTGTCCGTGGCGGTGCTGGCGCAAACAGACCCGCGCACCGCGGGCCGTGTGGAAGCACAGCGCGCGCACTTACGCTCAGTACGCAATACCGATGACGACGTGGCCCACGTATTTACTGTTCTACACTTTGTATTATTTCTCAGTGTGCTCTTTCTACTTATAAGACAAGGTTCGCAGTAGAACAGCACGTTGTGAGACGCAGGCATCAGCCTTATACACCGCGTGTTTGCTGTGCCTCGGGACTGCGTCACTTCTCTTGCTCCTGATTGAGTCTCAAGTCGTTTTGTGCAGTGACGTGCTGCGTAGGCGTGCAGCCCAGGAGCAACGAACAGGCTGCACCAGGCAGCCCAGGTGCGCAGCGGGCTGCACCACGGCTCTGTGCTGCTCGCCCGAGGAGCACTCACCTAACGGTGCACGACTGTGTGGCCGAGCACCACGCCATGCAAGCAGCGCAGTGAGGGAGATAGCAGATTAAAAAAAATAGTGCTGCCCCAACCAGAAAAAAATTCATTCCCGCAACTTAATACAACCAAATACATCCCACGTATTAAAAAGTTCTAAATGCAAAACTTTGGGAAATTATTCATTGGATCTCAGGATAGATAAGGAGCTTCTAAACATTAAAAAAACACACTGATAAAAAGGAACACTGCTAATTTAGTACAGGAAAATTTTAAAACCATACCATGTTAAAGCAAAGTAAAAACAGAATTAACGAATTGTCAGAAAACTGGAAATAAATGTTTGCAACATACATTAAACAAAACTGAAACAGACCCATAGACCCAGAGAGAGAACTGGGGGCTGCCAGAGGGGAGGGGGCTGGGGGAGACTAAGAAGCACAAACCGGCAGGCACGGAACAGTCACAGGGATGTAAAGTACAGCAGAGGAGACACAGTCGATATAACACCATAACTATGTATGGCGTGGGGAACTGGAACTACCGAGGGGAACAGTGTGTAACTATCTAACCACTATGCTGCGCACCCCAAACCAATACAAAATAAAACAAAACAAACAAAAAACTTCATTAATGTTTGAGGGTTTTTCTCTTTTCACAGCTCTGTCTTCAGTCCTTCCCCTCCCCTAAACCCTAGGCTTGAATCTTCAACAGCCTCCTCAACATACCCACTGGGATGGATAAGAGGCACCTTAAATTTGTGCCTAGAACCAAATGCCTGACTTCTCTTCTAGATCTGCTCCTTCCCTAAAGTCGTTCCCATCTCAGTGAGTGGTACCTGCACCGATCCGGTTGCTTAGCTCAAAATCCTGGGAGTCATACAACTGTTTTTCTCACATCGTGTATCGAATCTGTTCCTAAATCTTGTTTTGTTCGCTTTATGCCCCAAATCTGATCTTTTTTGTTTTAAAAATCCTTACCTGACGACGTTTTCCCATTGGTTTTAGAGAGATAGAAACATGTATGCAAGAGAGAAGCATGGATTGGCTGCCCTGGGTACAGGCCTCAACCAAGGCTTGAGGGTTGTGCAGGGAGGAGGGGAACGATGGGGGAGAAATGGGACAACTGTAATAGCACGGTCAATAAAATATATTAAATTAAAAAAAAGAAAAGGAAAAACAAACAAACAAACAAACAAAAACAAGGATTGTAAGACCCCAGACAGGGAATCGAACCTACAGCTTTTTGGTTACGGGATGATACTCCAGCCAACTGAGCCACACTGACCAGGGCCAAAATACAATTTCTTTCTTTCTTTCTTTCTTTTTTTTAAAGGTTTTACTTATTTATTTTTAGAGAAAGAGGAAGGGAGGGACAAAGAGAGGGAGAGAAACTTTGATGTGAGAGAGAACCATTAATCGGCTGTCCCTCATGGGTGCCTCGACTGAGGACTGAACCCGCAACTCAAGCCTGTGCCCTGCCCAGATATCAAACCAGCAATCTTTCAGTTTACAGAACGAAACCCGACCAACTGAGCCACACAGGTCAGGGTTCTGATCATTTCTTAGCACCTTGAATGTTACCACTCTAGCCTCCTACCGCCTTCTCTCATCACAGCAGCAGAACATGACTTTTAAAGTGCGAGCCATCATATTCCCTGCTCAACATACTCTAATGGTTTCCTGCCTCACTCGGAAAAAAATCTGAACAAAGCTTTTCCTTGGTTTGTATAGCCCTCAGTTTTCTCATCCCTATCACTGCCTTCCTTACTCCTTATTACACAACGGCTCCCATAGCAAGGGTCTATGCTTGCTGGTCCTTAGTTCTAGAATGTTCCTCCCTCACATACCCATGCAGCTCACTCCTTCAGGTCTCTGCTCTCGAGTGTCACTTCCACAGAGCGCTCCTCACTTTGATTGTTCCATCTAAGGAACAATCTACCTGATTACTCAGCTGTCCTTCCTGCCTTACACTGTAACCTTCTTCCATAATGTTCAGTTCTTTGTTGTCTAGCTCCCCCCCAGGTACTCTTGCAAGGATGACTTCATTTGTTGAGTTCAAGGCCACATCTCCCAAGCCCGGAACAGGCTTTATATGTGCTCAATAAACACTAGTTTAATGAATGACTAAAAAAAATGAAGAAAGTGCACAATGCAATTTTGAGCGACTCATCATTGAGCTGGCCAACCAGCCACCAATAAAATCCAAAACCAGATACAATCTTATTTTGGCACCGCCTAGGAAAGAAGGAAACCTTGGGGGGTAAAACTGGTTAGTCTCCATCTCCAGCCCTGATTTAAGCCCTGTCCTCCCTTGGTGGTTGGTGGTGGTTAGTGAACCTCAGCCACTGCTGAGATTCCCTCCTCACTGTTCCCTTCGCTGCACCACAAACTGGACATCCACTTGAGGGGAAGGGACCTGAGAAACCACCAAATCTGATCTGTCATTTTCACAGAAAGACAATTTCAGTCAAGGTCAAGTACAAGACCAAAAGCAGGGTCCACCCAGGCCTCCTCCGGCACTTACCTATTGCCCCAACAGGAGTTCGGGGGCAGTGATAAGTGGGTGGGGGTGGCAATGACAGCCAGTGATTACTGAGTTTTCACTGTGTACCAAGAACAGTTAGCACACCTCATGTGACTCGAAGAGGGGGATTCCACTATTACCTTTGTTTTATCGATCACTAAATAGAGGAATAGGGAAGTTAAGCAACTTGTTTCAGGATGCCAGTAAGTGGCAGAGTGCGTACTTGAACCCAGGCAATCTGGTACTAGTCTAGGAGCTAAAATAAAGTCTGTACCTTCTATATAGGGAAGCAGTATGCTATTGTTAGGACATTCATTAAAAAACCTGATTCCCACTGTATAATTAAGAAAACTGATACTTCAATATTATTCTGCATCTTTGCCACAGCCCTGAATGTGCTCAGCAAGCACGATTTTAGTACCTATTATTGCTGCCAAAACTCGTAACAGGCCAGCTATTCTTCCTCAGAGGAACAAAGAGAAAGTATTAAGCCAAACAAAATTAACAGCAGTTTGCCCACAGCAGAGTTTTTCGGACTTGCACTTGGTTCATTTCAGAAAAATTCCCAGCGAAGGGACGGGAAATGCAGATACGAGAAGGAAACGCGGATAGGCGCTGGGCTCTCCTCCGCTCTCCTGGGGACACTCGGGGGAGGACTGGGGAAGGACTGGCGGCGGAGGTCCAGGTGCGCAGGGCGCCTGCCGCCCGGACTGTAAAACCTCCAGGAGGCAATTTGAGAAGAACTATCCAACGCTTGAGAATGAAGCTTCACCCTTCACTTAGCAATTCCGCTTTTAAGACTGCATCCTTTGAAGTACACTCCATGAATCGTCTCTGTCCATGACATAGCTATTTATAAAAGGAAAAAAAATTGGAGACTCCAAACGTCCATTACAAGGAGGTCAACGCAGTACACTGTTATTGAGCCAACACACATGACCCCATGTCTGTTGGGTGGAGTATCACATAGCCACTGAAAATGGTGTGGTGCAGCCCCTGAGAAGAGGGTTATCTGGGGAAAAAACATGACCAAGTATTCAATACGCTGTGTCCCATTCTGTAAAACACTCTCGTCCTGACTGATGTGGCTCAGGTGGTTGGGTGTCTTCCTGCAAAGCGAAACGTCACTGGTTCGATTCTAGTCAGGGCACATGCCTGGGTTGTGGGTTTGGTCCCCAGTTGGAGTGCCAACTGATGGATGTTTCTCACGTCGATGTGTCTTCCCCTCTCTTTCTCCCTCCCTTCCCCTCTCTAAAAATAAATAAATAAATAAATAAATAAATAAATAAATAACTCGATAACTCTTCTACAGGAAAAATATATCAGTGAGATTACTGATGGTTTGTTTTTGTGTTTATCTGTATTTTGAGAATGACTATATACATACTGTAATCAGATTGAAAACAGCATTTTAAGGGAAAATAAGTAGAACAGAAGCATGATTTGTGCAGGGGGGTGGTGAGAAAGATGTCTCTGCTGCTTTCACAAATCTCTAAAGACAACGTTCCCGCTGTCTGAAAACATAGGCACCTGGACCCAAGCGCGGGAAAGGGACTCCCATCTGGGCCACTCATGAGAACCTAGCTCTCACTGTCTGCACCCTGATACATCTTACCGGTGCACATATCATGTCCTGGGACAAGGGTTTTCAAATACTGCTTAATTTCTAGACAAATATATTCTGCAAATCTGTGACTCAAATCTTTTAAAGTATGACAAAAACTGTAATAACAGAGCGCTCAGATGAGCCAACAGCAACATCGAGACACCACGACAGGGTTGAAGCAAGTTAGGTCCACCGGGTTCTGCGCGCGGCCCGGCTCATGGCCTGAGGTCGCAAGGTGAAGGTGTGAAAGAAAATCTTGCCATTTGCAAACACTTACCTTTGCAAATCAAGATTTTCTCTGCATTTGGACAAGCAAACCGTAGCTGGAAGTTAAGGCTCATGAAGACTGTAACTGTCATGCACTGCCCCTGATTTCAAATGCCTGTGTCCCTCCAAACAACCTGCTGTCCTTAGACTGAATGTACAAGTAAAAGTTCTAAGTGTGGACTTATGAACAATTTATTACAGGTTTTCCAGCCTTGGCACCACTGACATTTTGGACCAGATCATTCCTTGTGCGTTGTTCTGCTGCTCTGTACACACCTGACTTCTACCCTCTGGATGCCAGGAGCACCCCCACAGTCACCACCAAAAATGTCTCCAGACCTGGCCAGATGGCCCCTGGCAGGATAAATGATCCCTGGTGGAAACCACTGCTTAATACTAATCAAAGACTGCATTTATCTATTTTTATGTTGAAGTTTGACCTAAAGATCCATTCAATTAAAAGAATTCTTCTGTTTAAAAAATAAATTGTTTGGCCCTGGCCGGGTGGCTTGGTTGACTGGAGCATGGTCCTGTACACCAAGAAGGTGTGGGTTCGATCCCTAGTCAGGGCATGTTTGGGAGGCAAGAAATCGATATTTCTCTCTCACATCGATGTTTCTCTTCCTCTCTCTCAAATCAATAAACATATCTTTGGGTGAGGATTAAAACAATAAATTAACAAATAAGTAAGTAAATAAATAGTGTGAAAATATAAAAGATTTCTACTTCTAGACTCTGGATTCAAATCTCCATGCCAGCTGTTTGCCTTTGCTGAACCCTTCTGATCCGCTGCTGCCTCCTTGGGAAAGTGGGAAAAAAATGCAGGCACCAGATTGAGAGACAGCTGAGGCAGGGCTGCCCTTAGGGGAGGCCCCCCAAAGTGAGCCCACTGCTGTCCAGAGCCCGGCCGCTGCGCTCTTACCTGCTCTCTGGAGGTTCTTCCGGTAGCCGCTGAGATTCAGCTGGGTGACAGTCTCCGACACATGCGCAACAGCCACTTGCACGTGCTTTTCAGTGAAGTCAAAGCACCAGGAGAGGTTCAGCTCATCCAATCTGCGCACCAGAGGGGCGACAAGGAAAGCACGAGACCGTCACACAGGAGCGAGTCTCCAGACAGCCCTGCCTCCGGCTGCAAAGCACGCACAGAGCTGGGCACTCCTTACCATTTCATGCACAGAACCTCTGCTCCTCTCAGCAGCCACCTTTGCTCACCCACAAGTGTGCCCCTCTTTCCAGCCTCCCCTGCTCCAGTTGGCCCCAGGGGATCTGAGCCAAGGCCTGAGTGAATGCTGCCCCCTTGTGGAAACGAAGGGGAGCACTCTCCTCCCTTCCTGCTAGTTCAAACCTCATTCCAGAACTGGAAGTAGAAATTCCAGCCTATTTTCTTTCTCAACCACCCAGGTTGTTAGAAAACAGCTACACAGATTGAACAGTCATCTGAGATGTTTTCCACAGGCGGCAAACACAAGGCCCACGAGCTGAATCGGCCCTCCACCTTGTTTTATCTGCCCAATACCTTGTTTCTACCTGTTGGCAGCGCCAAGTTCCCTGCCCCTAGGTAAGGAGTAGTCATGTGTATACAGTCCTAAAATTACATTCAGCCCTTTGAAGGCCACTGCCAGGCTGATGTGGCCCCTGGTGAGAATGAGTTTGACACCGTTGTTCCCTGGTAAAGAGACCCCTGCCTTGTCCCATTCGGACTCTTAGCAAATGAGGCATTCAAAGAACAGATCCCACCATTAAACCACACACCCCATTCCTGGCATTCCTGAGAAAATGTAGGGCTGATAGTTTATCTCATTGATAACACTGTCATCCAAAAGCAATAGACTTTCAACAGATCCTTAAGGAGACAGAGGTGCCATGCAGCGGGGCACATGCAGAGGCACGCGCGCGCACACACATGCGCACACACACACACAGAGCACTGTGTGTTCTGTGACCCATGTCCCCTCTCAGCAATCTCTGCACCCTCTGTAGCCTTTGTTCACACTCTGACATTATTAACACAATACAAACAATGCTTTTAATGGAATCACCCAAAGTCATGATGTAGATGGGAAATGTGCAAAATTTACTCCCAAACTGTTATCTCTACAAATATTAAAGGGGAAAAACCCTGACTGTATAGTCAGGTAAAAACAGACTTCTTTCAACCATACTGTTGATAAACATACTACTACATTTTCTCTTTTAAAACAGACACAAGAGAAAAGGGCTTACTACATGATCATCCTTCCCAAACTCCTTGGAATTGGCTCCTGAGTTCCGACAGAAAGTTTAGAAGGCAAAGATGTTGCATTATCCAAATCAAGAGCTCAGAGTTTGAAATAACTCAAAAAATTTCCCAGTTTTATTCAGATGCGAGTTCAATTGTACAGTTGAAATGATGGTTCTGTAATCAAGCGTCAAATCTTTCCCACCTGGAACAGCTACTCAGCAGAGTCTTCAAGGCAGATTCGGAGAATCCAGAACACCCAGAAAGGTTTAGTCGGACTAAATTTGAGTTCTGTGCAAGATTACTGGGAAAAGAGAAAAATGTCGAAAGAGTAACAGTAAGAGGCTCTTATTCGATCAACAAGCATTCTGAGGAAAGCCGGCTAGTGAGGCAGATGAGCACCAACAGGCCTCCGAGTCAGAAGTGGGCTCAGGCTCACATCTCACGGAGGAGATCAGACTCTGGACGGTGAACATACAATGCAATACACAATGTATCCCTGTCATCCCAATAAATTTAATTTAAAAATTAAAACAAATAAATTCACATCTCACTGTGTGTACAACACCGAGCAGGATGCTCTCTCTGCCTTAGTTTACTCATCGGTGAAAGGGCAGGATCAGTACCTTCTTGGTATGGCTGTTAAGGTTAAATTACATAATGTACTAAAGGGTTTAACACAGTGCCTGGCACACAGTAAACGCACACGAAACATTCTTCAATGTACTTAAAAAAATTTTTTTAAAGCAATAGCATAAACATCTTTCCATTTCATACATAACTGGAATTAACTTGTAGGCAAACTTCTACTTGTAGTTATAGTGTTCTTTCAGTTAAATGTCTCTCAAACTTGCCCTCTGCTCTCCATTCCCAAATGCCTCATGTTAGTGAAACTTAGTGATTAAGTGCAAGAGTTCTGGAATCATCCCTGCCAGGTTCAAACCTTGGTTCCGCCACCTACAAAATGTGTGACCTTGGACCAGATATTCAGCACGCGCCTCAGATTCCACATCTGTGAGATGGGAACAGTAAGAACCCATTTTGTCGGACTGTTGTGCGAATTCAGTGAGACGACCTCTAAAGAACCTAGTATCTGGCACGGAGTAAGTGCTCAGTGAATGTCAGCTGCTATCATTGTTATTAGTACTAGTCTACTTTTTTACGTCCTCTCCCACCTGAATGGACACAACCAAGTCCCACCTGATCTCTTCCTCCCATGTCTGGTTGACTCTCTGAGGTGCTTAATGAGTTGACTTTCTAATCTCAACTCGGCCATGCTCCTTCCGTTCTCAGAAGCACACCATTCGCCACACTTCCTCTACAGCCTGTGGTGGAGCCCACACTTCTCCCAGCACTCCAGGGCCACTGTGATCCGATCCCTGTGCTCCTGCAATTCCCACTTCCTTACCAGTTTAGAGCCACAGGCAGCTTTACCTAGACCGCTTCCTTCACCCTATCTTTAATACCAAGCCTGAGTCACTTCCTCCAGGAAGGCAGCCCTGCCTACATTTGATTAGGTCTCACCGTGTGCTGCCATGTAGTCACCGACAAAATGAACAGACATACTGCACTGTAACCACCCGTTTCTCCCAGCACCAGGCAGGGACCGTGTCTTTATTCAGCGTGTGGCTCTAGCACCTAGCATCGGGCTGCATACAGCTAGCAGACATGCTCAGGTTGCCTAGACAAGCCCTGGAAAGTTTCGGAAGCTGACGCACTGCACTGGCTATTTTCTGAGTCCACCTGGACGCGGACAGCAGGGAAGCCCAGTTATGCTCAGGAAGCAAAATGGACACATGTCAGAACATTGGCCTCTGTGACATGCTCCTGGTTGCCACTCACTCACTTGACAACGGGATCTGAAAGCTGTAGGCCTTCCAGGCTCAGGTTCTGCAACTTGGAGCACGGGGACAGGATGCTGTGCAGGGTGGACACACCGATGACCGAGTTCGACAGGTCCAGGTGCTGCACACGGAAAGGGCTGGACCCAGGAGAGAAGAAGAGAGGCTCTGCAAGGCGGCCTGTCCATCAAGGTCAAACCCGACCCACCCCCTCCCCAGACGAACAGCCAATCACCAGCTAGACACTAAACGCACATTCCAGGAAGTCCCTATAGTTTCTACCATCAAACAAACTGCTCCTAGCTAATTCCCATCCTCATTCACTTTAATACCCCAGGGGATTTTTGCCAAGTCAAGATGTCGCTGCCAACAGAGTCCCCCTTAGAAATTAATCAGTGGGCATGGTGAGAAGGGGCTGGATGTGCGCGGCAAGCTCATGCCTGTGACAAATGCTGGCGAGGACGGGAGTGGCCGGCTGTGGCGTTTCACTCCAACAGGGAAGATGACGATGAGCAAGTTGTGAAGGGGGATGAGTGTATGTCGGATGTGCTGACCTTGAGGGGCCTGGAGGAAATCCAGGTGTAAAAGTTTCTGGGTCACTGGCAACGGTGGTTTGTTTGAAGGAAAGAGCTGAGCTGCAGATGAGGACCGGAGGGTCCCAGCATAGTGTGGGTGCCCAGGACACAGCTTGTCCAGGGCCAGTGTGCGGATCGAGAAAGAAGGCAGCTAGGGACAGACCCCGGAGTGACCAAAGGAAACGCGAAGGAGACGAGAAGACGCAGCCACGGCAGGACAGAAGCCAGCCCCCGACCACAGGGAGAAGCGGGAAAGTGCTGGAATCAGGACACACGCTGCGTCCCTCCTCCTTCTATCTGCAGCTCACTGTTCTGTTCAGTGTCTGGTGATTCTAGTCGAGCACTGCATGAGAAAGCAGTAAGCCCTGTGACAGCACTCAGTAATAACAGGGAAACAGTTTCTCCAACTATTCTACAAAACAAACCAAAAGAGGACACTTCTTCAGGTGGCACATTTGTCCGAGATGGGACCAGAAAGCCAGAGCTCCCCAAGCGAAGACTCGTCACACGCTCTTTTCCTCCTCTGACACGGGCGCTGGGGGGCAGCAGGGTGCACCTCTGAGCCGGGCGGGAGCCCGACGGCCACCCTTAGTTAGATGGGAGGGGGTCGCTGAGACCCTGGGACCACAGAGCAAAGATGCAATCAATTCCCACCCCCCACTGCACAGGCGCCCTGTCTGTCACTGGCTGTGTCCGGCTGGGCAAAGGGGGAAAAAAAACATTTGGGTCTGTTGCCACAGCAAGATTTAGAAACAGTTTTTTTCCCAGAAGTTTTCTTTTTTACCTGAAATGTTCAACTACTGGCTGCTGGTCCACAAACGACCGCGGGCAGCAGAAGGCAACCACCCCTCGAGACAGCAGCCGCCCGATCACGTCTGGGTGCAGGTTTTTCCCGGTGAGGTCCAAGGTCTGCCAGAGAGACTCGTCAAACCTGGAAAAGAGGGGGGCCCGACTCGGTAAGCTGGGGGGGGGGAACCAGACACTGCAGGCCCTCGACGCCGTCACTGACAAGGCGGATGTGGCCACCGAATCCCTGGAAGCAAGTTCTGAAGACACCTTTGTTTCTCAGGTGACGGGGAATCAGCTGTGACAGTTTGAAGGCACTGCTGAACATTTCCTGGCTCTATCATGCATAAGCTTCCAGGTGGCTCTTTCTACGGATTTCCAGTTTAGGTGGTTCCAGGCTGTCATCAGCAAGGCCAGCATGTGCACTCGGAGAGGAAAATCCCAGCGCTCAACTCCATTTGGCAACGTTAAAAATGATTACTCAAATCGCTCAATGGATTCCTGACAAGGCGAGTGGGTTCAAAGGGCCCCAGTGACCCCGCTTGCCATTTCTGTTGAGCATAGGTTACCGCGATTACTCTACATAACATGCAAATATAACTCAAAGTAGGAAAGTTGGCACTGCTTTATTGTAAGATATGCCTCCTGGACATCTACTAGGGAAAAGAAGTTCCAGTCCAACTCTGTTTGGTAACACCCTTCAAGCTTGAACACACATGCCCACACATGCGCAGAAATACATGTACACGTATGAAGGACCACAGGACAGGGGAAAACATCACTTAGGTTTCGGACAGTGTTTCTAAAGCAAAAAGGAGGAACCAGTACTGAACACACAACGAGGGAGCTTTAACAACCAGATGAATTCAATTCAACGAGAAAGAAAACAGAGACCTAGCACATGGGGTAACATTTAAACGCCTACCAGAATTTTATTTTTTTTTAACATGGCTTTAAGTAAGCAGACCACTGGCGCGGGCTGTGAAGTAATTCTGCATAAAGGAACCGACGGCGTGTTACCTGGCCTCTGTTGTAAGAAGGCAGGACTGAAGCAGGGCTTAATACCTGCCCGCTATTACTTTATGACAACTGAGATAAAGGGCAACAGACTCTGCAAGGCGAGGGCAGCTGGCGGAAGAAGAAAATTAAGACGGGGTCACTTGGTGACCATAGAAACCGTAGATACCAAGGGCGTCTCACTTCCGGCATGTCCCTGAACAGAAAGGAAGGGGGTCCTCCTGTGTCCCAGTGAGAGCCCCTGAAATGTGGAAGGGGAGGGTAGATGGCCAGGGGCTGGGGAGGGATGAGAAGGGAAGGAGATGGAAAAAATGTTCAAACTGAAAAAACAGTCTTTTCACTGCTTCTGGCCTGTTACTGCCTTTCCGGCTCACGGAGCCTTTCCATACGCAGCTCACCGTCCACACCTGAAAGGTGTTGGCCCTGAAACCAACAAACACCACCAACGGTTGGCTGCCACGTGCTGAACACCTGCAGAGCCAGGCACCACACAGGCTGCGTCCTTGTGCATCCTCACAACCGTCCTGTCCCGAAGGTACCACTATTCCCATTCAATTGACGGGGGGAAGGGGAAATGAGGCTCAGAAGTGTCAAGGACCTCCCTGGGGTCACCCAGAGCTGCAGTGGCAGGGACTGGGTCCACACTCCTTCTACCACCAGGGCCCCAGGTCCTCATCCCCTGCACTCTGGGCCCCTGGGGGAGGACCGGCTGGGCCTCCCGTGTGACTCCCTTCACAGACCAGGGCCCAGTAAACGTGTGCTGAACCGAACCAGGGAAAAGAGCTTCTCAGAGAAAAGTGACTTTTCACCTCCAGGAGACTCCTCCCATTCACGGTGAAATAAAACGCTAAGTTAAGAGAAATATGAAGATTCTTACTTTGCTTTGTGCTACTATGTATTTCTTGGTTTTTAGTTTCATCAGACCCAAATGAATAAATAAATAACCCCTCCTCCCCCATATGCGAAATGGGGTGAGAAATACTTACGCCAGGTGATACCACCTCTTCGACACGCTGGAGACTTTGAGGAGGTCGGGGAGGCAGAGACAGGAGAAGATGCCTAAGAGAAGCTCGTCTGGAAGGGAGTCCCATGAAATACCTTTGAGGAAAGAAAAAAGTGTTTCCCAGTCACAATTCTTGTGCCGTCAGGTCTACCGACTCTTCAGGCCTGCAAAGGATGCTCATGGTCAGCTGGAAACACGAACGCTGATCGAATGACTCATCCTCACAGTTGCTCTTCTGTCCCCGACTGGGCAGGTGCCCTGGAGCACAGCCCACATTTCCCAGCAAAGGAGAAGGAAAACCAGGAGCACTCTTCACAGCACGTCCTTCGGCGCGGCCAAGGCTAGACCAACCGCGGCGAGTCCGCACGCCTTTCAGACAGACGCCTTTCATGGGCTGCGGCACCACGGTGCTCCCGGTCGCCGGTCACCGGGATGCTAAGGACTCAGTGGAGCATTGACCAAGTAGCGACCTTGTGTGAAAGGCAAATAACCTTCCTCCCTCTTCTTTCAGGTCAACAGAAAGCACTCAGAGGTCAATTTTACCTAAAAGCGTAACATCAAAGGGTGCTCAGCAAGTATGTACTGAGCGGGGTCGTTTTAGGGTGAAAGCAGCAGACAAGGCAGACAAGCTGCCTCACCCTCACGGAGCGTGCACGGCTGTGGGAGCAAACGGACACTCACACGTGGCAAAAAGGAAATGGCACACACGACAGGTGAAAACCGATGAGTGCTACGCAGAAAAACTAAGCAGGGTACAGGAGAGGACGGGCAGCCCGGGGAGGGTGCTGAATGTCCGAACACGGTGGTCAGGGAGGGCCTACAGTGAAGGTGACACTGGGCGGAGGCTTGAACGAAGTAGGGAGTCACCCCGTGAGGGTCTGGGTGTGTCCCCGGTACCAGGGACAGCGTATCTGTTGTGAGGACAGCAAGGCATACAGGGCAGAAAATCAGTGTGGGGAAGGGGGTAAAAGATGAGGTCACGCAGGGCTTCCTAAGTCATGACGAGGTCTTCGGCTTTGACTCTGAACGTGCTGAGGAGCCCCCGTAGGGCTCTGACCGTGGGAGCAACAAAGTCTCAACTTAAGTTTATAAAAGTCACTCCAGCTGCTGTGTTCAGATAAAAATGGAGGGAGAAGGTAGCTACAGGAAGACCTGTTTTCTTAGTCTCATAAAAGCAATCTCTAATAGCTGTCTAGCAAGCAGTCGATGCTTCCATGTGAGCACACTGGTCGGGATGACGTGACAATGGCCGAGAAGGAGAGGCACCGAGAGGTGTCAGGACCGTGCAATCACTGGCCTCCCCAGTCTCTTCCACCTTCCGAGGATTCACTCCAGTTCTACAGCTGTCCTCCCCCCTCTGTGGTGGGTAACTGGGTGTGTCAACTAGCCTGGGTCTAGGGAGGTCCAGACGGCTGGTGAAGCACAACTGTTCTGGGTGTGTCTGGGAGGGTGTTTCAGGATGAGATTAACATCTGAATCACAGACTTGAGGAAAGCGGACCGCCTTCCCCAGGGCGGGCAGGTCACACCCAATCCAGGGCCTGATCAGAAAAAGCTCATTAAGGGACAACTGGCTCTCTCCCTGGGGCCTGGATCTCCTCCTGCCTGCAGACCTGGGACTAGAACCTACACCTGGGGCTGCCCTGGTTCTCGGGCCCCTGGACTGCAGAGCTCGGGTGGACTTTTCAGCCTCCTAACTCCTAACTGTGTGAGACAGGTCCTTATGCTAAATCCCCACCTGCCTCTGCTTGTTCTGTGTCTCTGGAGAAGCCTAATGCACCCCCCACCCCCACCCCCATTGAAGAGGTGCGAGTATTTAGTACAGCTACAGCACCAGGCTCTCAAGGACACGAGGGAGAGGGGGACCTGCGGGGCAGGTGCTGCCTTCCAGCGGCGTTGCTGGGCAATCTTCTCGCTCTTTCCCTCAATTAGAACCCTTCATTGGTGGCCCCTAATATTTAGCCTAAGTCTATACTGAATAGCATGAAGTTCAAAGCTTTCGTGTCAGGGCCCAACACGTTTTTCTAGGTTCGTTATCTAGAAACACGCTCCAGCCACTTAGAGGTCTTTCATGATTCTCAGAGTGGGTCATTCCGTGTTATACCTCATGTCTCTGTAGAGGTTGTGCCTGCCCCCGGCTGCTATTAACTTAAACCCAAGTCGCTGTGAAAGCCCCACTCTGGTGAAAGTCCTCCACGGCAGCACCAAAAACAGGCCACTTTCCTACAGTTCATTATTTCTTTACTCATCTCTCTCACTAGACCACAAGTTCTTGAGAACAAGAACTCGTTAAAAAAGTCTCTGTATTTATAAGAACAAGCATGTGCCTGAAACATTCATCTATTCGTATATTTAGTAAACATGTACGACATTTTGGGGTCCGTTCTAGGGATACAAAGACGAACAAGGCACAGCCCGCTCCGAGTTTGAGACACATGGACGAGGGAGGAAATTTCAATGAAGCATCATGACAGGCTGCAATAGGTAGGGTTCAGGGGTGCTGTGCAGCATATGAGCATGCAACAGCAGTCAGGGAAGACTTCCTGGAGGAAGGGGTTTTTATTGAAGAATGAGTAGGACGTGTGCAGTTGCTCAATTAATGCCTGCTCCTCGCTCTCTCTCGAGCACAAAATTAAAAGCTCTGAGTCCTAGGGGGCAAGGGATGAAGGCAAATTATCAATGCTGACCCTTGACCATGCCCCAGGGAGGCAACTGGAGGCTGCACTGGATGGTAGCCACCCTCATCACTGCCACAAAGTTCCTCCAAGGTCAAACCAGGCTTCTGCTCTGTTCCCCTAATTGGAAAAAAGTTGACGGACCGGTTTTTCTCCAGTTTTTCTTCCATTAATGCTTTCAAACTCCCTGACCCTGCTGTCTCTTATACGTGTACATCAGATTCTAGCTTTTGATTTGGCCAAAAATTACATACTCAGTAATTTCTAACCTGCTGTCAAGATCTTACTGTGATCTGCAAAGACCACCCTGGCACCAGGTGGCCGACCCCCGCCCCGCAGCTGGCGTGAGCGCTACTGCACCCAGGAAGCCTGGGTAGGAATTCAGCTGCGCTGCTGCCAGACTGTGAGCCCTGGGCAGGTTACCGAGTCCCTCTGGGCTCCGTCTCTTCACCTGTAGAAATGGGGGCGGAGAGACGACCTTGCAAAGTCGCTCGCTGTGAAGACTGAGTAAGATTCCGGGGAAGACTGAGCAGCAGAGTCTAACTCCTGTCTCTCCCCCGTCTCCAGGGCTTTCCTCTCCCCACCCAATCTGCACACTTTCTCCTTTTCAGCTGCTTGGAATTCTCACTCTGAGGTGAAAGGGGAGGCATGGGGCGACTTACCAAGACCCCCAGACCACCCTTCTATCTAAGTTTGGGGTCCCCAGAAGCAGGTCCTGAGGATCTGAATTCAAGTAGTTTATTTGGGAAGTGACCTCGGGAAGCCCTGGAAACAGTAGAGGGAGGGATCATTTTGGGGTGTGTGAATAAGGAGGTTACTGTGATGGGCACCTGGGGCTGCGATCTGCTGGGGCCCGCAGGAGGCCACCCCAGAGCTGGCCCGGCCAAGGGCAGGCCAGTCACTGACCGGGGGCTTCTGGGAGCGAGGCAGGAATGCGCGGCCCCCCAGCATGTTGCGCAGGGTGAGGCCTTACAGTCACTCGTGTGGGCAGGAAAGAGCTTCGGGGATGGCGAGCTCCAAGGGGCTGTGGGTGGGGCACTGAAGTCTCCACGAAAGACAGGGGGTGGGGGGAAATGAGAGCGGCTTGCTGTGAAGCACAGGGCAGGAGACATGAATCAACTCAGTGCTTCCTATTTTGTTGGGAAGACACAAGAAGTCAGGAATGGTATGAAGAGAGGTCATTAAACTGCAAGGAGGAAAATTTGGCCTGGCAAGGAATGCAGAGCTTTGCAGGAAAGAGCAAAGCCGGGCCATGAAGCCACACGGGTAAGAGCAGTCCAGCAGCAGAGGGGCTCTGCGTTGCCACTTCCGTCTTCGCTGCCCAGCTTCCCCAGAGCAGCGCTCCCAGCTCGCTGCACACCCAGCACCTGGCACGGTGCTTGGCACATCACAGGCATTCGCCAAACCTTTGCTCGATGCATTATTCCTTCTACGCTGCCCTCATGCAAACTGCGAATGAGCTAAATCTGTACCCTGTTAACCAGTTCACTACCACAGACCAGTGCCTAGGACAGAGCCCGGCAATGAAGGTTGGAAAACACTCCACTGATATTTCCCAAAGAAATGATAAGAGCCGAGAAAAGAATACTGGCTGTATTTTACATGCCGGCAACACTGTTGGCCTACTAAAACCGGTTTCCTCATCTGTAGAATGACAAGGCTGGCCTATGGCTCCACTTCAAGAAACATTCCTGGGCACCTAATTAATGCCCTAGTGCTGGGAGTTGGGTGTAAGGCACAGTCCCTGCCCTATGGCCTCATTGGGAGATCAACGAATACACAAATACGTTACCCAACATTTAAAACTGCCGTTTCCGGAAAGCCCTGAAAGTCGGCCTCACGTCTGTATTAAAGTGCAGACTCTAACCTTTGTGGCAACCCCCTGTGCTGAGTGGCGCTAACACGTTCGATAGGTGAGGAAACCTGTCTCAGCAAGGCTAACGAACCTCGCCAAGGTGCCAGCCACCTTTAGGTGGCAGAGCCAGAGGTCGAATGTGGTTCTGTCTGTTCCAAACCCCACGCCCCAGAGAAGGCATGGAGCCAAAAGAGGTGGGTGTGGGAAGGCTGGCCAGGTGGCGCAGGGCACTGCAGGTGGGGACACGGTGCCTGCAAAGCACCCGTGTGGCACTGTCGGCGTTTGGAGGGATGAGGCCAAAGACAACTCAGGGCACAAAGGAGATGTCCTCTGTGAGAACACGAACAGCTTTTGAGGTGGGGGACAGGGCCTCACAGGAAGAGGCAACTATGTCAAAAAGGATGAAGTCGCACAGCTAGCAGGTGGTACAGTGGGGATTCACACCCAGGTGCGATTCCAGCTCACACCCTCTTTCTATGCTAGGATGCACTCCGATTCGTGCTCTCCCCGTTCTGAGTACTCGATGTTCCACAAGTGTAGGAGAGGAGGGAATTAAACCTGACTTTCTATGGGAAAAAAAGACACCAACCAGGGCTGGGAGGGAGAGGCGGAGGGGAGAGGGCATAAAGCGAAGATGCTAAAAGCTATCAAGGACTTAGCTACCAGATGGAAGGAGCAACGGCCAGGAAAATGCATTAGCAGCCAAGCACCCACTCGGCCGACCACAGGATGACAGTGATTCTCAGGCCCCCGGGTGGGGTCTCCCAGCCTGAACCTGGCTGCTGTCCAAGCAGATGGGGTGTCTGCCTTCATAGAGCTGCTCTAGCGGCTGGTATCCAGGCCTATGATACGCTTAACCTAATTTTACTTGCCATATTTAGTTCTCAAAACATCAGCCATCTGTTTCCTGGATTCCTGACTCCGCTGTGGCCTGGTCTGTTTGCCCAGAGCGGATGAGAAAGTCCAGAACAGGTCTTTCCTTCGCTGGCCCCCTCTAGCCCCCCAGGGCTGCACAGAGGCCTTGCAAGGAAAAGGAAGTAATTATTCAGCCCAAGGCCTGAAGTCTTCAACGACATGGAAGCAGTAGACCAGGTTTCCGAACCTGCTAGTCATCACCCGCGGTCACCGCCATTTCCACCTATTCCTGAGGGGCAAACCCAGCTGCCCACACCTGTGGCCTCATCGCTGCCCACGCCTCTCAAACTCCTCTGGACAGAGCGGCTCAGTGAAGAGTTTTCTATGTGTTGCATCTTTGCAGGGTAAGAAACTCCTCTCACTTGGCACATTTCTTTCTTGGAATATCACCTGTACCCAAAGTCAACTTAAAGCACCTAAGTCATCTTGGTCATAAACAAAACTGTGCCTCTTAAAATTGCACCTCTCTTTCAGCAGAGACAAGTTTTACCTTAAGAAGCAAGCCCCACTGTTCCGATCTACTGTGCATGTGTGTGCATTTCTAAGGGTGGGGGCTTCCCTCATGTTTGCTTTTGCTTGCTTGTTGTAAGTAACTAGGCATAACCCATGCTTCCTTTTTGGGGAGCTACAAACAGATGCTGCCTCTGAGATCAGTCTTCCTTCCTCTTCCCACAAATCACAAAGAGAATACACCGGACGGTGCTCTCTCTCAGTTTTTTGTTTTTAGGGTTTTGGGGCGGGGAGGGGAATAGGTAGGCAACACTGAAAAAAGGCAACCCAAAACCAGGGGCCTTCAATGATCCCCTCTGCCCCACAATCCTAGATTTCTGTGGGACTTGCTCGCCTCTGGAGTGGAGGAAGACCAGCAAACCACGGAGACCGGGACTGGAGAATAAGGTACAGTGCACAGACTCTGGGAGAGCCAGGTCTTTGGCCTGCTCTGTTCACTGCTATATTCTTAATCTCCAGAGTGATGCTCAGTAAGTCTTTGCTGAATGAATGAATGAATGAATGAATGGAAGCTACAGAGCAAAGAAAGCCCATGGGAGGGTCCCATGAAGGCTCTAACAGAGCCGAGTTTTGAGAGCTGCAGGCTGAGATTCATTGGTGAGTTATGAAATCGGTCCGGTTTGACCAGTGCCGTTTCTGAAAGAATGGAATGGATCGGGACAGGAAATACCTCAGTAAGGGGCATGCAGTTTTGTGAAATTTCTGTTTCAGATACACACCCCGGATTGCAATGTAAAATATATTTCTTATTGGCAAAAAAAGAAAAAAAGGAAGAACTATGTTTGCCTGGGGCTACTGCAGCAGATTCCCAGGTTCGGGGCAGGACTTCTTGGGTTGGCATCTCAGGAATTTTGCACTTTGAGGGAGCTCCCTTGGGGATGTCAGCATACTCTAAACTTTGGAGTCTCCGGTCTGGGAACCAGTGTAGGGTCTGGAATTTCAAGCAGTTTAATGGCCACGAAAGAGCTGATCAACAAATCACTTCGACCGTGTTCTTACGGCTAGCTATCCTCTGTTTGGAAGGAGAAGCGGGGACGATGGGACCACGACAGGCACTCGGTGCCCACAAATACAATGCAGTCGTCCCCCGTCTGCCTATTAATGACCTCGCAACTGGCCATCTCTCCCCACCCCCTTCCACACACTCACCCCGAGGGCCCATCAGACCTGTCCCGGTTCAGGGTGGTCACACAGTTTCTATCTTCCAAAGCAGACAGATAAAGAGGATTAAGGTGCCAGATGGGAGCCTGGCTTAGGGCCTACAGGGAGAAGCTGCGGAGTGAAGAACCGGGAAAAATTCACAGTCCAGGGCCACTGTCGTCAGATCTCTACACAAAGCAGGCGTGGCCTGCGCTGCCCTAGCCCTGGCAGAGCGGTTGGCCGCCTGTCCTGACAACAGCACGCAAAACTCCCTGGAATGCTGATCCGGTACTCCGGCGGCCCAGGCCCCTGGAGGCCCACTGGGGACCCTCCACGCCAGCTGCCCTCCTCCTGCATCCCTGGCTTCCCTCTCCGCCCCGCCCCCACCCCAACGAACCAGTCTATCCTGTGTGCGGGCCCACAGATGCACAATGTGTACTCTTCCTTCCTTCCCTGCCTCTCCCTTCTCACTTCAGACCTACGCCTAAGGTCAGACTTCAGGATCAGGCCTTCTCTGGCCTCCTGCACGTCGGGTGGCTGGCTGCCGTCTTCTGCTGTGAGCTCCTCTTATTGTGTCTTGTCTTTGCTCCTCGGCTTGACTTGCAACTGCCTAGAAGCCAGCAACTGTCTCTTAATCTTGTTCACTTTCCAGAGAGCCTTGCTTAAAAAATGTCTTTAACTTACACCTGTGTGTGTGAATGTGGAGGCACACACAGCAGTCTCTCCGTGTTAAAAGCTATCGGCACTGCTCCTTTCGCACGAAGTGTCTTCCACCGATCTGGGTGGTCAAGCAGCAAATGGCTAGTGCTGCATTCCACACACTGAACAGAGCGGTGCACAGAGCAGTGCACAGAGTGGTGACGTTAAATCCCGAAGAAAAAAATCCCTGACACTCACAGGGTCAGACTAACAGTATTAAGGACAAAAGAAAAAGGGAAGTAGCCTCCCAAATGGATGTCAGAAATGTCGCTGACCAAATTAATTGGGTGTACTTATTACTGAGTATTATGTGCAGGGTGCATGCTAATAGTTTCATGGGCATTCTTAAATGTAATATGTAATCTCCTTTTTTAAAGATTTATTTATTTTACACACAGGGGAAGGGAGGCAGAACAAGAGAGAGAGAAACATCAATTGGTTGCCTCTCACACTGGGGACCTGGCCCACAACCCAGGCATGTGCCCTCACTGGTAATCGAACCAGCCACCTTTCAGTTTGCTGGATGATGCCCAACCCACTGAGCCACACCGTCAGGGCTCACTTAGTCTTCACAGAAATCTATGAAGTGGATATTATTTGTCCATTTCACAAAGAAACGAAGGCAAGAGAGCCCAAAAAAACTAGTAAACAGCAAGACAGAGATTCAAACCCAGATTTGTCCAACTTCACCACATTTCTGTACTGCCTTTCTAATTCAACTCCTGATTTAGATTCCAGACCATAACTTAAAGATTCTCTTTCCTAAAAAAAGGTTCAAAAGCCAAAAAAAAAAAAAAAAAAAAACCCAGATTTTTTTTTTAAAAGAAAAACAAGCAAGCAAGCACCTCTAGCCTGATCTACTCTCCCTTTTGCTCATTCTAGTCTTAGAACATGGCTTTCTTGTTGTTCTGTCAACAAACGTGACAGGCTTCTGCCCCAGGGTCTTTGCACTGGTTGCTCCCTCTGCTTAAGGCTCTCTTCTGCAGGATATTTGCATGGTGCATTCCTTTCCCTCTTTTATGCCTTTCCTTAAAGCTCACTGTCCAAGTGAGGCTTTCCATCAGTACCCTGTTTAAAATTTTCATCCATCTTCCCCTTTCAGGACTTCCAATCCCTCTTGGTTTATACAAAGTTTGTTGTTAGCTGTAGCACTTAGCACATTCTAACATACTGCATACCATATTTATTATGTTTATTGTGTCTTCTCTCTAGTGGGAATGTTTCTGTTTTGCTCATTGCTGTTTCCCCAACACCTAGAACAATGTCAAGCACATAATATGTGCTTAGCAAATACTTGCTGAATTAATATCTCAAATGGCTTACTAGCGAGAAAAACTGACGAACCCAGGTCAATGCACTATGTTCACCCTATGGATTTGAGTACTCTTGTGGTTCTGACCCACTCTGGGAGGCACCTATTCACCTGCTTGAGAATAGGAATGGAAAGCTATTAAAAGGGTAATGATATGGTGAGTTCTACATTTCAATCAGTCCCTTCTAGCTCAGGAGGTTGGGTCTGGGGAGGATAAGGCTGGAATGATGAGTCCATTCCAGTATCCAGATAAGAGATGATTAGAGCTTGAAAAATATTTAGGAGACAGGAAGGAATGACTCAATCATTGGTTGGATGTTAGGGAATGGTGGGAGTATGAATGACCTTCAGGTTTTTGGGCTGGGCAACTGAACAGATAATGCCAGCAGTAATGGAGACTGAGCATAATAGAAGAATCCCATTTGGGAGTGGACCTGGTTAACTCTCCTCCACTTAAAGTTTATCATCCACTTTAGCAGTCCTTAGATAAGTAAGTAACGTGATCATGGCAAAAAGCTCAACCAGGGGTGTAAAACAGCAGAATATAAACAAAAAGAGTCCTATAAGATCATCGCTTATGTTCCCATTCATCAGTGACATTGAGCTGGCCTTTGAGCAGGCAGATTCCTCTAAGCAAAAAGGCAGGAATGCCTTCTCACGGGTTGAAATTTCACATGAGTTAAAAATCAATTGTGCACTAGGAGATATACACCTACCAAGATGCTGACAAACTTCATTGACAATGAGTTGTTCCACTTCTTTAGAAAATAACTTCAGGATTTGGCATTTTTTAAAGGGTCCCACCCTAAAGATCCCCACACAAAGGTTTACCAACAAAATAGTTTGACCCAGCCCTTGGTGACTGACAGTTTTACCCTCATACCTTACCTGGAAAGCTCTCTCGATTTAACTTGGGTCTGCGGATGATCACAAAGTCCTTGTCATTCCCTTTGCTCTTCAGCCGTTTTCGTGGGGGGCTGCTCTGCGGAAGGCCCAGGTTTGAGAGCAGTTCCTGGGGAATGTTTTCACTGTCCACCTCCTCCTTCTCTAGGGCAGAGACCCCCATTCCTGAGAGCAGTTCAGAAGTCTTGCTAGAATCCCATCCCCAAGTGAAGCTAGTGGTAACGTTGCTAGTCTGGTCCGGTATCTCCTGGAGGTGTTTCCTGCAAAAATGCACAATAGCCCCTTTCCTTTGAGGAACACACCCATAGATAATTGGTAGGCCTAAAGGAAACTGCAAGTTATGCAATGGAGAAAACTTTCACAGCAGCTAAAAGAACTGCATTTTTTACATGCCTGCAGCGAATTCCCCAGCGAATTCCCAAGAATGAAAGGGAAAATAACCGAACAAATCCAAAAGGCTTATTGATTTACGGTCCTGACCATGCAGAAGGCCTCAAGGACTTCTTAAGGTGGAGGGAACAGACAAGGAAAGACAGAGAAAGCACACAGCGATTCCCAACAGTAGGAGGAAAGCCCACTACAGAAAGACAAAACCACACTCTGATTGCTGAACTAAAGCATCCATCCATCCACGCTTTCCCAAAAAGGGGCTAAGAAACCATTCACATTACAGCATTAGCAACAATTTTAGCAAGTAGCAATACTCGTGGCCTAAATGAATTAAGACGGTCCATTCATGCTTTGCCCCTTTTTGTAATCGGTTTACCGGTGCATGGCGTCCAGTGATTCTGGGATTTTAAATGCGTGCATTAATTGCGGACTTGCCCGCCAGCCAGATTCCCGCTTTGGCGCGCGGCAGTCCAAGGGCTTGAGGCTCAGGCCCCCAGCAACCAGCCCCGCCAACTCCAGCAACGTTCCATCCCCACCGCGCGCGCGGGGCTCTTCTACTTGATCTCCGCAGCTGCCGCCTGCGGCCCCGCTACCTGCTGGGAAACGTAGTTTCTGCCCTGCCTCGTAGTTCGCCTGGCTCTTTACTACTTCCTTTCCTGGCAGCTCAGCCTGCCTTCGAGATACCCACAACCCCCAGCGGGTGCGGGCCCGGCCCGCCCACGGGATAGGCGGGGAAGCGGAAGCGGGCGGTGCTTCGGCTGACTTGGACATGTCAGCGGCTGGACCGGGATAGGGCTTTCCTTTCCAGGAGCCCGAAGGCCTGTGGCGACCGCCACCATCGTCACCTCGGAGCGTGGGTCCCAGACCCTGGACCACTGTGGTGGAGGCGGAGTTTCCCGGTCCATCCAGACGCTGTCTGGAGAGATCGGAAGGTGAGCCTGTGGGGAGGCGCGTGAAGCACTTTGGGGTCTGGGGTCTGGGGTCTGGGGCCCGAAGCCGGTGGCAAGAGAAAGGACCCCGAGAACCTCGAGCGGCGGCCGCCCCCGCCGCAGGGCCCACGTCCCCAACCCCCGAGTGGAGGCGGTGATCCGGCTCGCCCGCCAGGTGAAAGGCTGCGAGCCGCGGGCGTCGCACCTGTTCTTCCCCGTGCCCGGAAGCTGCGGCCCTTACAGGACGGGGTCTGTGGGCTGGATCCTTCCGTCGTCTGTGAAAGGGGCGCTACGCTCCTCTCGCGGGCTTGGAGGGAGGGTCGGATCAAATGACGCGTGTGGCAGCGTTTTGTCAATTGAAGCGCAGTTTGAACGGGAGGCGGTGGTTTAATTAGGGGAGCAGGAAACCGCAGTGGGGTTCCTGCTGGGTGTAGTGGGAAAGCGGCGCATCCCCTTGCAGCCTTGACAAGGTTCAGAAATGCCAGCACCGGAACAGATAGGGGGACTGTGCTTGCAAAGGGTGCGCCTTGCACAGCGTGCAACGCCAGGGCCACCAGCACAGCCATGCTGTTGCTTTCGTTCTGCCCGCTGCGTCCGGTTGCCTCGCCTCCTAGAAAGGAGCTGGTTTTAGTCTTTCTCCCCAGGGAAGAGTTTGAAGGCGGTTGGAGTAGAGAGTGTGCCATATTCCAGGTAGGATGACCACGCGAAATCCGTTGTGCGAACTACACAATGTAACCGTGACCCGGCAAAACAGTGGAAGAGAGAGGGAATAAATTGCAGCCCTGATAAAAATGGAGAGGATTTATTAACAAGTAAGCAGGCCAGCGTCATCCCCAAAATGACCTCAGCACACTACGACACACCTTCTTATTTTAATGATTCACTTTATACAGGAATTAAAACTCCCTTGCCCAGGTATGAGATATTTTTCATGCCTGGTGCTTAGCTTGAAAAGTACATGCCACCTCTTGACGGAGAAATGTATTAACGCACCTGTAGTTTGTTCTTGAGAGTAGGTGAAGTTGGCGTAAAGAAGGGATCGCTTCACAAGTTGATTTGGATTGAAATTAGGCTGAGAATAACTAGGTGGGATGTACAGAATTCATTAAACCGCTGTTCTATGCAAAATATTTTTAAATGCAATATTGTGATTTTCCTACATAAACTTACCTTTATGTTACTTTGATTAAGAGGAAAGTAGTTGCCTTAGTTTGAAATTACATCCTCTTCCTTAATATTGCAAGTCATTAGGGAAAATATTTTTAACAAAAAAGGTGTAGTCTCCTTGAGGAAAGTGAGCAAGATGGAACTCACAAGTTAATGGAGGCAAAAGTATAAACATGAAAAACTTCAAAGTACTATGATGAGAATAACGTTTTGACCTATGAAGTAACTAGGAGAGGCCATTTAGAACAGGTCTTAAAGGTAGGAAGGTCTAAATTAAAAGATGAGAAGTATTTTGTGGTAGGGTTTGGCTGTAAGTGCCTGAGAGCTGGGCAGCATTGCTAGTTCTCAGAGAACTCATGAATTGGTGAACGTGAGGTCCTGACAAGGACTTCAGAGGGAGCCCGTCAACTTGCAAAATCATCTTCAAATTCTAGAACAGATGTTTCACTAACAGTTTGCCCTGGTAACAGAATACTTCAGCTTGCTAAAATGGGAATATGTTTTTTCTGCATTCCTTCTAATCATGGCTTTTCTCTCTCTCTCTTTACACACACACACACACACACACACACATAAAATAAAAGTTTAAATTGGTACATGTGATTCTGTTTGATACAGGGAATTGTATCCACTGAAGACTTGAAATTACTAGCTACGTGCAGATAGATGTCTCATGTTTTTAAGAACTGCATTGTGATTGCAACTGATGTGGATTATTTTATTTTCCTGATTAATTTTATTTTATTTATTATTTTTATTTTTAAATTTTATTTATTTTTAGACAGAAGGGAAGGGAGGGGGAGAGAGAGAAACATCAGTGTGTGGTTGCCTCTGACACGCCCCCTACGAGGACCTGGCTGGCAACCCAGGCCTGTGCCCTGACTGGGAATCGAACTGGCGACCCTTTGGTTCACAGCCCACGCTCAATCCACTGAGCCACACCAGCCAGGGCTGATTAATTTTATTCATTTAATCTTAGGCAGCACACTTGATGTCCCATTTCAGTGAGAGGGGTATACCATATTTCTACAAGTAGAATTACTAGCTTATTATCTAGGACAAATGGACTATATATTTATATTTTTTGTATCTACAGATGACATTAGAGCGAGTAATTTCTGTAGTCTTTGGAAGCTTCAGATAGAACACAGAATGACTTTGTAAACTGGGAAGTGTTTATCATTCAAAGGGGGAAGAACATAATTATAAGATCAGTGCGCAAGAGGGGCCAAAAAGGACTGGAAATGACATATAACTAAGCTATATCTTTATTCAGTAGTATATTAGTGTGTTTGAATATTAAATATGAAAAAAGAGATTCTATTGAAATAGAAAGGGGATGTATTTTTCCTTAGCTCCATCACAGCATGAAGTAAGTCTTAAAGATTCCTGTAGTTTTTGAAATGTTATTTAGCTTAGGGGAACAAAAGACTAAGAAGGGTTCTTTCCCAATTCTAATTTTCTTTGTTTTTTTTTTTTTTTTTTCCCCCTACTTTCCCCGTGTAGGCTAGAGTCATATATTATCTAAGTAATGGCAGTCTTACCTGTAAGGTAAAAAGGCTTAGTTAAATTCTATATTAAACATAACTTTCTTAGCATTCTATTTGATGGAATAATTAACAGCAGAATGTTTGTCATTTGTTCACTATGAAAACTGAACAAAAGAAATTCCTTAAACAGTTTGAATTCCATTGGGAAGATGTGTCTGGACAGGAGAAGAGACTGTGCCGGACCCTAACTGTGAGCCAGGCTCAGTCGTCAGGGTGTCTGGGTTTGAATCTCAGCTCTGAGCCTCTGTGGTTTTTTCCTTTGTTAAACAAGGGTACTACTAGCATCCTTTCTTGGTGGGTTACGAAGTTTGATTCAGTAAAGCGTGTTTGGAATCTAGTAAACGCACACTAACTGTTAGCTTCACCTTCGTTTAAAAAGTTATTTTGTTGTTAGGAAGGATTCTGAGGATCATTCTTTAATTATCATAATAAATCTTACAGTCTCTTTATGTAAAGTCTTTAAGAATCCATTACAATTCCACTTGTTTTCTTCTTACCTGGTTACATGGTTGCTACCTGTCCCTCGTCTGCCTTGCCAAAGGTGAAACAGTTTTCATGTGTCACCTTTCTTCAGAACGGCTTGTCATACTTTAGCACTCGGTTCACCTGGTTGGTTTGCCAGCTCCGTTAGGATGCTAGCATTCTGAGGTGGGGAGGACATTCTCTTGTGGTAGTGTTATCTGCATTCCAAGCTGAATTCTCCCTGTACCTGAAATCTTTAAATGTGAGAATAACGATTATCTTTGGAACTGTAAATTTTGATTGGGGGGGGGGGTAAGAATTGTTGTCTTTTATCACTACATCTAGTTTTTATTCTTTTTCATTGTTAGTATCTTGAGTTGGCTCCTACTTATTATTTCACACAGCTGAGTAGAGATACATATTTAAATTAACAGTCTGATTCTGATGAATCATTGGGTTCTATTTAGAAACTTCATTCAATTTCAGTGTCTTAGGTTTTGATAAAATTTTTGTGTTCAGTTGCTACCACCTTTCTCTCCCTCAATCCCTCCCTTCCTTCTTCCCTCCTCTTTTATTTTCTTCCTTCTTTCCTTATCTCTTCCTCTCTCTCTTTTTGAAAATATTTGGAATGCTCTAAATTTTAAAATTGCCTTAACCTCAAAATTTTCCACTTAAAGTGTGTTTAGCCTGGAAAATCATTATCAACCGTAAATTACTTAGCCAACAGTACTCCAAGTCAGTAACATTAACATGTAATTATGAAAGACATTTGAAAGTAATAGGGTACAATATCTTGATGATTGGTAAAAGTTTGAGACTTTCAGAATTGGTATTTTGAAAGGTAGACTCTGCCTACATAGCGGGCACTTGAATCTCATTGAATGAGTGCGTTAGCATTTTGATTTTGAGTGAAGTCTACTTTTACTGCCGTGGTGTTAATGCCCACCTATGGTAGCTTTACATCTCTTTTTCCTTTCTGATCACATAGGACAGTTTTGATTTGCCTCCAACTTTTGTCATTTAGCCTAAACATGTTTATATTTGAAGAATATCATTAGTAGGACCATTGTCGTGGTCGGAGGCCTGTTTTGTCTTTTGCCTTTGAATAGATTTTTGCCCAGCTGACCATATGCACGGTTCAGCAGATGATCCATTTCGGTCCACCTCTATTTTGTGCATATTCCTAGAACAATGGCATTATCTTTCCGTATGTCACGTGCGCCTCCTTGACATGGCTCTGAGAGGTGTTGTGTCTCTTCACAAGGGTCTGGGGGAGGGGCCTTTGGGCTGCCTTGCAGACCTAGGGACGTAATCCCAATTTGTCAAGTGAGACAAGGGGAGCAATTTCTGCTAGTGAAGATCAATTTTTGTTTTATATGCACGAGGGTGGACCCAGGACGTGGGAACCACAGAAAATGTGAAACCAAAAGCATAGTTTTGGTGGAGGAGAGGGGAGAAAGGACATAGGGTAAAGCTATGCTTTGAGACCATTGAGGCAACTAGTTATTTTCTAGAAGCCCAACATACGAAGGAGATGGAGATCAGCAACAAGGATTTACTGAAGACCTGCTTTGTGTCCAGAATTCCTACCTGGTGTTTTACTTTTATGTCTCGATTGATCTTCATAGCAACCTGTGTGGGATAATTATCCTCGTTTAACAGTTTCAATTGCATAAAGTTACGCAATTATTAGAGAGTTGGGATTTGGAACCAACGTTTACCATGGTAAAAATAAAACATTTGTATTTCATTTTATTTTATTTAAGATTTTATTTATTTATTTTTAGAGAGGGGGAAGGGAGGGAGAAAGAGTTAGAGAAACGTCAGTGTGTGCTTACCTTTCACATGGCACCCACTGGGGACCTGGCTCACAACCCAGGCATGTGCCCTGACTGGGAATCGAACTGGCGACCCTTTGGTTCGCAGCCCACACTCAATCCATTGAGCTACACTAGCCAGGGTTGTATTTTAATTTTAGACACTTAACAACAAACACCATAGCAAAAATTTACATTTTCTAGTTGCTATGTATTTTATCTTCATATTACTATGTTGATTTTTAAATAATTTTATAATGTGAAAAAACAATGTATGTTCATTGTTTAAAAACACAATAAAGTAGAAGTTGTCTCTTTTTTTTAAAGATTTTATTCATTTATTTTTATTTATTTTTTAAATATGTTTTATTGATTATGCTATTACAATTGTCCCATTTCTCCCCCATCATTCCCCTCCACCCTGCACACCCCCTCCCACCCACATTTCTCCCCTTTAGTTCATGTCTATGTGTCATAAGTTCTTTAGCTTCTACATTTCCCACACTATTCTTGCCCTCCCCCTGTCTATTTTTTACCCACCATCTATGCTACTTATTCTCTGTACCTTTTCCCTCCCTCTCTACTTCTCCCACTCCCCTGTTGCTAACCCTCCATGTGATCTCCATTTCTGTGGTTCTGGTCCTGTTCTAGCTGTTTGCTTAGTTTGCTTTTGTTTTAGGTGTGGTTGTTAATATCTGTGAGTTTGCTGTCTTTTTACTGTCATATTTTTCATCTTGTTTTTCTTAGATAAGTCCCTTTAACATTTCATATTATGAGGGCTTGGTGGTGATGAACTCCTTCAACTTGACTTTATCTGAGAAGCACTTTATCTTCCCTTCCATTCTAAATGACAGCTTTGCTGGATGGAGCAATCTTGGATGTAGGTCCTTGCCTTTCAAGACTTCAAATACTTCTTTCCAGCCCCTTCTTGCTTGTAAGGTCTCTTTTGAGAAATCAGCTGACAGTCTGATGGGAACTCCTTTGTAGGTGACTGTCCCCTTATCCCTTGCTGCTTCTAGAATTCTCTCCTTCATTTTAATCTTGGCTAATGTAATTATGAGGAACCTTGGCGTGTTCCTCCTTGGGTCCAACTTGTTTGGGACTCTCTGAGCTTCCTGGACTTCCTGGTAGTCTGTTTCCTTTGCCAGATTGGGGAAGTTCTCCTTTATTATTTGTTCAAATAAGTTTTCCACTTGTTGCTCCTCTTCTTCCCCTTCTGGTACCCCTATAATTCGGATGTTGGGACATTTAAAGTTGTCCCGGAGGTTCCTAAGCCTCTCCGCATTTTTTTGAATTCTTGTTTCTTCCTTGTTTTCTATTTGGTTGTTTGTTTCTTCCTTCTGGTCCACTCCATTGATTTAAGTCCCAGTTTTCCTCCCATCTCTATTGGTTCCCTGTGCGTTTTCCTTCATTTCACTTAGTGTAGCCTGCATTTTTTCATCTAATTTGTGAGCAAAATCAACCAATTCTGTGAGCATCCTGATCACCAGAGCTTTGAACTGTGCATCAGATAGGTTGGCTATCTCTTGGTAGCTTAGATGAATTGGCTCTGGAGCTCTGATTTGTTCTCCCGTTTGAGCCATTTTTGGTGGTTTTTATTTTTGGTCTGGTCGCGACTGTTACGTGGTGACGGGTGGAGCCTTAGGTGTTCTTCTGTGCAGCGCAGCCCAGTCACTGAGTTGTGATGCTGTATGTGGGGGCGGGGTCTGAGAGGGAACAATGGCACTTGCTCTGCTCTCTCTTGGATTCCAGTCCCTTCCGAGGCTTCCCCTTCGCCTGGATTATCTGTGTGCGAATGTGGGACCACCTGGTCAGCCAGCCGCCTTGCGCAGCCTCACTGGGTCTGCACAGTTGCCACCCTGTTCCTGGTGTCCACTAGCCCCCGCCTGTGCACCTGGGGTCTCCTAGCTGCTGCGTGCATGCCTGGGAACTGCCAGCTGCTGCTGCCTGCGTGCCTGGGTCCGCACCTCCACTTTTTTCTGCTGCAACTCCACCCCCCTTACCGGTCTGGATGAATGGTTGTTGGACTTCCGTACAGTTCAATTTTCTGTCAGTTCTGGTTGTTTTCTTGTTTCTAAATATTTGTTGTCCTTAATTTTGGTTGTGAGAGGAGTTACAGTGTGTCCACCTACGCCTCCATCTTGGCCGGAAGTCAGAAGTTGTCTTTTTACTACTCTGTGACAGTCATTGTTAGCATTTTGTGTGTGTTTCTTATACACCCTCAAAAGGGCCGAAATCATTTTAGGACTATATAAATGGAACTACTCCAAAACTGTTAAGGAGTTGAATTTATATTTGGCCCTTTGAAGGCAACCATGAGGCTGATGTGGCCCCCAGTGAAAATGAATTTGACACCTCTGCTTTAAGTTACTTCAGGAGGAGTTGCCAGGACCAAAGTTATAGTATGTACCCTTTTAAAGGTCTTCATGCATACCAAATTGCTGCCATCTCTGGCAATGAGTTCTTTTTTTAATAAGCCAAATGAGTTGATCGATCTTTATTTATTTTATTAGATTTTAATTGACAGTTGTTTTATGAATTTAATATACAAATAACTAAATCAGATGGAGAATAAGGTATCCCAAGCTTTGAGCAGAAAGTTATTCAGCTGAAATAACAAAAATAGGCTCTAGAAATTCATAAGGAACCTTGGAATGTGTTATTATTCTGGACTGTAAAAAAGCCCCCCAGAAAATTCCTCACTTGAATTTAGGTGCAAAGTCAAGGTATGGATTTTGAAACTATTATTCTTCTCATCTCAGGTTAGAGAAACCCCAATTTTCATCTCCAATTTAGTGGGACCCCTTGTGTCATAACAAGGCAACAGGAGTTCAACCTGAAGAGAAATAGGTACTCTGGGAAACAGAATAATAGACCCCTGAGGATATCTTGCTACCTAAGTTCTTGGAACCAGTAAATATGATTCAGTTTTCTAGATGGGCCCAGTGAGACCATATGAGCCCCTAACAGCAGAGCTTTCTCCCAGCTAAGGGCGGAAGAGGAAGTCACACTTCTGGAATGAGAAGGATTTGGCAAGCATTTGTTGCTGGCTCAGAGATATAGAGGGCCACTTGGGAACACTGGAGAAAGGCCTCTAGAGCTAAGGGCAAAGGCCAGCTGACAGCCCACAAGGATCTCAGTCCTATAACCATAACAAACTGAATTTTGCCAGCAGCCTGAATGAATTTAGATTCTTTCCCAGAGTCTGCAGAAAGGAACACAAACCTGCTGACATTTAAATTTCAATGTTGAGAATTCAGTTGAGCCATATTGGACCTGGATATCTGACTCATATAAACTATGAAACACGGGTGTTGTTTTAAGCCACTACGTTACAGTAACTGCTTTTTACTGTAACTGTTAGTAACTACTGTAAAAGTAGTAACTGCTTACAACAGCAGTAGGAGACTAATGAGTATGGGAAGAGATGAAACAAATCATGTCTTTATCACCAGAATAAAGGATCCCTAATTCTGTTCACTCATCTATAACATTTTAAAGTACTGGCAATGAAACAGATGAAAAAATGAAACATTGGGAAAAAAACATGTATTATTAGCTAGTTGCAAGTTTATAACTGTGATTTTGTTGTTTGCTTATGCTCATAATCTTACCACCTATTATTGATATCTGTATATACGTGATTATTGTCTTATTCATTTTGTGCATGTTATGTAAAAATGCATGAATCTATTTTTCAATTAATGTTATAGTAATATAGTAATGTTATTAAATACTCTTAATAAACACCATTTCTTATACTTCAGTAATACTCTATCACTTGATTCTGCCATCCTTCATTTAGCATTTCCTTGGCACTCTCTGATAGTCTTTTTTTATGATCATCACTTTCCTTGCACTGGACAATTTCAGACAAATTTTTAAAGTACTTTTTAGGTATTAATTATGTTAATTCATATTGAATAATATTTTCCTAAGAGCTAGATTTTGAAGATGGTTATGGTTTTCCTTAGCATCCTACATCAAGCTATTTCCTAACCACTTAATCTGGTCTTCAAAATAAGATCTGATTCACTCTTTTTGTGGTGGTGTAAGTTTTTTAATAGATTATGAAATTTGAAATTTTGAGTAGTAGTAATGAACATATTTTTAAGCCTTTTGAGTTGTAGTGAGTATAAAATCAATTTTGGAGATTATAACAAGTTTTATGCTGCTTTTGAAGTCAACAGTAATTAAAAGTAGTATACAAGTATAGAGTAATATTTTTTATTTATTCATTTATTTATTCAACAAATATGTTTTTAATATCTACCATATGCCAGACACCATATTAGAGACTTGAGATATAGTACTGAGTAAAATTGACTAGTTGATGTTTCTCTCTCATGTTGATGCTTCTCTCCCACTTTCTCCCTCCCTTCCCCCTCTATAAATAAATAAATACATAAACACATAAATAAATAACATTTAAAAAAATATCTGACATTGATTTTTACAAAGGTGAAAATTATATATTGCCTTCAGTTAGCAACAGTCAATTATTTTATGAGTAGAGATATAGCAAGTAAAGCGTTTGCTTATGTCCATATTACCAGCATTTATAATAAAAATATTTTCAGTGTATGACTTTATTCAATAATCATTGATAATTTTTTATACATATAAAATAGGTAAGGTAACTTTCTTTAAAGAAAATAAGATTTATATAGGCAAATGGAAAGTGCTAAGTGTATGTTGGGAAGCAGTAATGACTGAAGAGTTTCAAGTTCTGAAAGCTGTTGGACGAGATTAGCAGTAAAGAAAAGCACCGTGTCATGCAGTGGTCTCTCTCCATCTCTCTTGCCATCATCTCTCCTTCATCTCTCTTAGAGAGTTTTAAGTAATGGGTTGTGGGTGACTTAGAGACTTTATTTTATGAAACCTCTAACTCCCTAGGGTCTAGTCAGCAGCGTGTTTGTGTAAAATGCTTTGTTGGGTGTATAACATTAAGGGTCAAGCTCCAGATGACTCTGTACTGAAACTGTTCATATCTAGTATCTTATTTTGTACTGTTTTTAGAAGTGATGTAATCTTTGTTAAAATGCCTTTTTTCCTGGGGATACAATTTATGTAAAATTTTAAGATATGCTTTAAAAGTAAGGTATTAAGAACGTGAGGGTAGGAATTATCCTTTTCATCTTATTTGTAGTCCATTGTAAAGCCTGACAGTTTTCCGAAGAATTTATTCATACATTAATAAAAAATATTTAGTAAATTTTCCAAGTGGTCATTTTCTGCATTAACATTGCATTATTTTTTTCACTCTGCAGATATGATCCCACCCTGTACGTGAATTACTTTGCTTAGTCAGAGCGAACATTCAATAATGAGTGGTGCAGCTTTGGGACTCGAGATTGTTTTTGTCTTTTTTCTGGCATTATTTCTACTTCATCGATATGGAGACTTTAAGAAACAGCATAGACTTGTAATTGTTGGAACACTACTAGCTTGGTATCTCTGCTTTCTTATTGTCTTCATACTGCCACTGGATGTTAGTACGGTAAGAGGTGAAACTGATTTTCACAATTTTTAAAAGACAATTGTAATCAGCATGTTTGAGATATGTTAGGTCCCAAGACAGCTAAATTATGTAAGGTTATACTTATATTGTGAATGTAAATGTTACTGTGTTAATTTGATCACTAAAAAGCATAACCAGGAAGCTGGTTTGGGATAGATAGGTTGATACCCTCCAGTCTCCCTTAAGTCCTTGGTAACCTTTCGATTTTCATTTTTAAACCACACGTTCATTGCTTTAGACGATATACAACCGGTGCAAACATGCTGCTGCCAACTCAAGCCCTCCGGAGAGTAGCAACGGCTCAGGACTGTACGCAACTGCTACCCCAGCTCCAAGGTATCCTTTCTCTCTCCGTTTTCCTCCCTCCCTCCCTCCTTCCACCCTTCCTCCTTTCCTCCCTCCCTCCTTCCACCCTTCCTCCTTCCCTCCCTCCCTCCTTCCACCCTTCCTCCCTCCCTCCTCCCTCCCTCCCTCCTTCCACCCTCCCTCCCTTCCTCCCTCCCTCCCTCCCTCCCTCCCTCCTTCCACCCTCCCTCCCTTCCTCCCTCCCTCCCTCCCTCCCTCCCTTCCTTCTACCCTCTCTCCTTTCTTTCCTTCCTTCCTTCCTTCCTTCCATATCGTAGAAGCCAAATTGTTTAAAAATTATCAGTTTTTAACCATCTGGATTTTATATTTATAAAAGTTTACATTCATTCTTTACTCACCCCTCCATCCTTTGCTAGTAGACTTTTAGTTACATTTTATTCTCTTTAAATTTAAATCTTAAATAAGTTTTAAATATTTATTGGTGCACAAGGCCTTTCAGTAGATGCTAATGAGAAGCTTGGAGAAGGCCTGATTCTTTAGTCCTGGTTCTACCCCTTACTGAGAATGTGACTTCCAAAAACTATTTTTCCTCTCAGCCACTCTCTGAACTATAATACGGGGCATGCATTTTCTCTTTTGCCTAATATACAAGGTTGTGTATTAAAGCACAAGGTTATTCTGTCTCTGAGAATATTCCTTTCATGTTGCACATCCTTTGAAGTTGTTGTAGTTTTACAAAGAGAATGAGTAAAATTCAAATTATCAAAAGGTTGTATTGAATTCATATCAAACTTCCAAATGAAAAAAAAATCTAATAAATGTTTCGTGTATGTATGTGTGTTCACCTTCAATTCAAAAATGAATTTTTTATTTCAAAAAAAATGTCAAGCATGGTTTTATAAGTGGGTCTTACGAGAAAATAATGCGGGAGGTAGAGAAGTGTATGTTTATGTGTGTATTGTATACTTTCTTCAACCCACAAGAGACGCTATTGAAGAGATTCTAAAGAGTACATGGCCAGTATTAAAGGAGACGGAGGCTCATAGGACAAAAACATTTACTTACAAAAGATAAGATCCAGCAGAGAAATCTCATAATAGAAAACACAAGATATGGCAGACTTTCTTAGGAAAATGTTGGGCTAACATTAGTTTTCCATCACTGATCTCAATGCTCTCTCTTAATTTTTGCATTGAAAAATTGTCAGTTCACTTCTGCTCATAGCACTCACCTTCCAAACAGAATTACAAAACTGGCTAAATATGTCTAACTTCTAGCACCATGGGTTATTTTATTGTTCAAATACACACTAGCTTAGATGAAAAGCTAATAAATGTTGATTATAGTTTTTACTAGTGCTTTAAGTAGTGTGTGCATGCTTTTTAAATCTAACTTGAATAAGGGTAAATTTAAAATACAGATTCTCCCCTTTGAAGCATCATTAAAAATTGTATATAGATCAGTAGCAGCTGTGGATTATTGGAAGCTTTAGGACTGAAGGATACCCCCACAGTCTAGGAAGACTTGAGTGTTAATGGAAGAGTCTGTGGTCAGACACACATATCAGAAAATTCAAACAGAAAAAAATTATATATAGGTGCTGGCATATATCTCCAGAGGAGCTATGCTATAGTGACTGATTAGTTAGCTCTCTGATTTCCAGGAATTGACCACCTAATGTCTTTCTCCTCCCTGCTCCCCTGACCCCGAATAACCAACCCCACGAGTCGGGTGAGTGTGTGTTTTAAAGGTAGTCATCAGTTTTAAGGGTAATCATATCAGCACACTTGTTTTTATAATTTCGCAGCGCACTCGTTTTTAGGTACAGTTTCATCATTTGTCTATGAGGTGAACATTACGTCCTCAAACTGCTTTTCTCCCTTTGTGTGTGTGTGTTTAGTTTGACAATCAGCTTTGGATTTTAAGTTTCATATGAAATTTTGTAAGTTGGAGTCAATAATTAAAATCTGAATGTAAACAGACCGCCATATACAAGTCGGTTGTGTAATTTAATTAGCCATCATTTATGTTTAATTTTCTTTAAATTGTTATTCGACAGCCAACATCCATGTTTCAAGCCATGGAGCTACATTCCTGATGGAATCATGCCGATTTTCTGGAGGGTGGTATATTGGACCTCACAGTTTCTAACGTGGTAAGTGGTAGGGAAGAATAAAATTTTTCAAATTCTGGCTAAAGGAAAAACAGAAGTGATTTTTTTTCAGTGAACCTTCATATTTTAGAATTTACTCATGTCACTCACTGTTTCTCTTTAAGTTTTTATCCTTTGCCTTTCTGCTTCTTCAGGTCCCTACCATCTTAAAAGAAAAGCAATGAAAAGAAAAAAACAAACAAGAAAAAGAAAATAGAATAAATCATTTTCCCTGTCACCGTTCCCTTCCAGTTACTGCTTTCTCTCTTGACCTTCAATTTGACAGTCTTCTTCCAGTCCCGTGATTGTGGGAAACTGCTCTTGCGAAGGGCATCGTTGTTCCCGGGTCCTGGTTTCCTTGGCCCAGCCTTCTGCATTCCCTCCTGGGCTCCGCTTCGGTGGTCCATTTCCTTAGCATTAACGTTCCCTGGGGTCCCACATTGGGTCATCCTGTTACGTGGCTCTCCCTGCAGAGCTTTCATTATAGTCACGCTCTCATTGACCTGTGATGCATTTCAAGTGCTTTTTTCTTCCCACTGCAGCTTTGTGTTTCTGCTCTGCTGCAGACTCACACTTGACTGTTACTGAGCATTTTAGATACTCTGCAGGCAACTGAGCTTTAAAACTAGAGGTCTTCACCTTTGCAAGAGAAAAGTCATGCAGCAGAGTAGAGTAGTGCCCCTGTGAATTGATGTTCGTTGAACTCACCTGGGCCCTCGGCGCTGCCAGACCTCGCTCCTCTCTCTAGTCTGTGTGCTCATCGTTCTGCACAGCAAGTCCTTCCACTAGCTTCAGACCTCTGCGCTTCCCTTTGTGACTCTCTCTCTCTCATCCTAGGAGCATTGCCCTGTCCGCTTGAGCGTCTTTACCTTCTGTCTCACAGTAAGAACAGAAGTCATCAGATGGCAGGTGTGTTAGCTTCTCACCAACAAATCCACCTTCCTACCTATCCATCTTTCCTTCCTTCCTTGCCAAACATGGAAGTGTCACTATTAACATTAATCCCTCTTCCTGAAATATGGACCCATTCTCTTCAGCCCTTTTTACCTGCGGTCACCTGTATTTGTGCAAAGCATGCACAATTTTGTCATCCTTTAAAAAAAAAAAAAAGAAATAAACAAGCAAAGTCTCTCAAATCCCAACCCTTTCCAGCTTTCTATCTTCCACCTCAGTGGTCTCCTTATCTTAGTTCAATTGTTTTGGAGACTAATTGAAGTATAAACTAGTATAGAAAAGTGCACAGATTGTGTTTAGTTTGACGTTTTTCAAAGTGAATCCAGCCGTGTAACCAGCACTCAGACGATGATAAAGAACATTAACAATGTCCGCATGAAACTGGAAACGCTGGTGTTCGTGCTGCCTGTCACTTGCCAGCCCCAATAAGCAGAGGCAGAGACTGAATCCGTATGGGCGCTTTATTCAGATGGACTGTGATCTGAGAAGATGGTGGGTTTGTGCCCTGACAGACCATCTTACATTTCCTTTCAAGCCCGCCTTTTAATAAGGGGGCAAAAGTGTAGGTGCGGGATTTGGCATTCAGGAAGGTGAATCATAAAAGCTGCAGTCCGGCAATTTCCCTAACATCTTTCATCTGCTGACCGGTGATTTTCTTCATCTGTGTCCTTTGTCCTGTGTCCTGTCTCTCCCTGGAACACGGCGGCTCACATACCACCCTGATTGCCCTCCATCTCTCCTGGAGCACAGAGGCCAATCGCTTGTGGTCTCCTGGAGCCGGGGGTGGGGGGAGGCATGCCTGCAGTTCCTGAGACACTAGCTTTTCACATGCATTAGCAACCAGGCTTATTAACTATTTCCTGAAACTAAAATTTTCTGACTCTCGACTGCCCCATCACCCAGAAGCTTCCCTCAGAGCACCCCCCCCACTCCCAGTCATTACCCTCCCCAAAGCTAACCGTGATTCTCTCTTCATCCCATGGATGAGTGTGCCTGTTTTTGACCTTTAGAAACAGAGAATTATACGTATGTACTTTAGTCTCTCTTTTTTGCTTATATACTTGGAAGACTCTTTTGTGTTGTGTTATATGTATTGGTATTCTTTCATTTCTGTAAAATAATGCCATCTTTTTGATATATCATAGTTTATGCTACCCAGCCAAAGTTCTCAGATGAATTGTCTGTGTTTAGTGTATTCATTTCCTCACTGCTTACTCTTTCCTCAACTCACTAAACTCTTTCCTACCCCCACTTTTCCACTCACACTCCCAGGTTCTTAATTTACTTGACCTCTTGGCAGCATTTGATTCTAATTGTTCTCTGTCTCCACTTTAAAACACATGCTTCTCCTGAGTTCTCCTCCATACGTCCTGCTGAGTGTTCTTCCATGTCTCCCTCCTGTTCTGACAGAGTCTCCTTTGCTGGCCTTTCCTCCTCCTGTTTTTCTGCTCTCCTTTAAAAGTAGGTATTTCTCAGGGGTCAGCCACAGTTCTTTGCTTCTCATTCTACATACTCAGCCTTCCAGATCTCGTACTGATGTTGTCTCAGTACCATTGTTGTGGTGATGACTGAGTCTATGTGTGTTTCTAATCCTGCCTTCTGAACTCTGAGGCTGGATAGCCAATGACTTCCTGTGCAGCTCCTCTGGGATGTGTCCTAGGGACTGCAAAACCAGCATATTGACCACCAGTCTTTCCCCTCCTGCTCTTTACCACACAGATAGTTCCAGTTTTGTTCCCTTTAAGGCCGTTCTTCATGCTGAAGCCTTATCAGTCTTTAGAAAGCTAAAATTTGATCATGTCTCCTATCTGTTAAAGAAAATGGTTCCTCTTTATTCTTTGGATATAGTCTGAACTCTTCATAAAGCTTTTAAAACCTTTTTTTAAAGACTTATAGTAAATCACTCACTGTTGTATTCTCAGCTAGTCATTGTGATCTCCTTTGCTCTCATGAATATGCTTTGTTCTACCCCAAATTTAATATTACAAAAATATTCAATCCCCTATTTTAGTGTTTTGGTACTCAAAATCATTTGTTTGTGAAAAGAACTATACATTATAGTTGAGATTCACATATTTCTGGTATTTGGAGATTAAAAAGATATATCAAATGTTTTTAATCATATTTTTTTCCACCTATCTAGGATCCTGTTGCCTTTTATGCAGTCCTATGCAAGGTCAGGGGGCTTTTCCATCACGGGAAAGATCAAAACTGCACTGATAGAGAATGCAATCTACTATGGCACCTATTTGCTGATTTTTGGAGCATTTTTAATTTATGTAGCTGTAAACCCACATTTACACTTAGAATGGTAAGAAAAATCATCTTCTTAACATTGCTTCTTTGTATATTTCCATTTCATAAAACTTTTATCTCACATAGGTAGGTAAACATACATTTCATCAAGAAACATAACAAGTTATATGTTTTATAGATGCCTCAAAAAATATCTGAGTAATTCATTTTATTAAGATGGCAAATAGAGAAATATCTGAGTAATCCATATTACTAAGATGGAAAATAGGGAGTAACATCTGCTGTTACTAAAAGGGTAGCTGAGGATGTGAAAATCTGTTTTTTTCATATAAAATGTTAGCTGTCCTTTGGGGTGGTTGTTTTCTGAAACACCGTTTACCGGTCCTTAGCTTGATTTTACCTTTTTGTGGGAAGAACTTTTCTGTCACAGCTGTCTACTTCTGCTCTCTCAGGAACCAGCTGCAGACAATTGGGATAGCTGCTGCAAATACCTGGGGCCTGTTTCTCCTCGTGCTGTTGTTGGGGTACGGTTTGGTGGAGATTCCTCGGTCGTACTGGAACGGAGCAAAAAGAGGGTACCTCCTTACGAAAACTTACTTCAAGGCAGCCAAACTGATGACAGAGAAAGCGGATGCGGAGGAGACTTTAGAGGATGTCATGGAGGTATGCACGCTTGCCCCCTAGAATCAACAGCACGTTGTGTGTATCTGCTTGCAGGTACATGGGGGGTTGAGCATCCTGGCTGACACCTTGAAGGACTTCAGACTTAATTTCTTGGCACATTGCAGTTCTTAAGATGGTCTCATCCATTAGGATGGCTTCTTATTGGCAGTTCAGCTTCATGAGAGGTCATCTGCATCTTCTAACTGACAAAAATTCAGGGAAAATATACTCACCAGCACAGGGCCATGCTTGTTGCCTTTGGGTAAATTCTAGAGTGCCCTCTTTTACTCGCAAAAGTTTCTCAGGTCAGATGGTGTTACATGGTTACCCTGACACAGTGGGAGTGAGAATTAGGAATCACAACACACTTCTTACTGAGAGTTTAATCCAAAGTGATCCTACCACGTCTGAAAACCTCTTTAGAGAACAGTTTGCATGGGAATTTGTGCGCTTAATAAGGCACTTCACTTTACTCATTACAATTTGATTATTGATTTTATTTATTTATTTATTTATTTTTTAAAATATATTTTATTGATTATGTTATTACAGTTGTCCCATTTCTCCCCCATCATTCCCCTCCACCCTACACACCCTCTCCCACCCACATTCCCCCCTTTAGTTCATGTCCATGTGTCATAAGTTCTTTAGCTTCTACATTTCCCATACTATTCTTGCCCTCCCCCTAAAATTTTCTCTTTTAAAAAAATATTTTATTGAGTATACTATTAAAGTTGTCCTGATTTTTCCCCTTTTGCCCTCCTCCACCGAGCACCCCCAACTCCCTCAGGCAATCCCCTCACCATTGTTCATGTTCATGGGTCATGTGTGTAAGTTCTTTGGCTGTTCCATTTTCTATACTGTATAGTTTACATCTCCATGGCTATTTTGTAACTACCTATTTGTACTTCTTAATCCCCTCACCTCTTCACCCATTCTCCCCCTCTCATCTGGCAACCTTCTGGTAACTAACTTTTTTTCTCTTGCTTTTAAGAGTCTCTCTTTATCTTTAACTTTGGACTTTTTTTTTTTAATATATTTTATTGATTATGCTATTACAGTTGTCCCGTTTCTCCCCCATCATTCCCCCCACCCTGCACACCCTCTCCCACCCACATTCCCCCTTTAGTTCATGGGGGAGGGTAAGAATAGTATGGGAAATGATTATTGATTTTAAAAGGGGCTATTGTGGTCCGCTCACGTTGTGCTCTGCTGGGAAACACCCTATACTAATGATGTCACCCTCTACCTTAGCCTCAGGCTGGAGGCCTGGCATTCAGGTTAGAGTGAATCCCCAGTGTTTTGCTGTGCCTCCTGAAAAACAGTTTGGCCCAGGCTTAGCTCTCTGCCCTTATCTTTAGCCTCTGTCTTCCTCCCACTGGTCAGGTTTGGTTCCTCAAACTTAATAATGGTGATGATAATAGCCAACAGCTATCTAGACTTCCTTATTTACTAATGACTTTCTGAGAGCTTTACATATGCTAATACATTTAATTCTCACAACGTTATGAAGGAGAGTTTTTTCAATTCCCATCTTATAAGTGAAGAGAATGAGTTATGCTGAGGTTAAGTTTCCCGTATTCACATAGCCAGTGACTGATAGAGCCAGGCAGTCTGCCTGTAGCTGATGCTTTGACAGGGGTTGGCAGCGGGGAACCGTTGACACCTTGCAAGCAGGGAAGAGACGTGATTCTGTGGAACAGAACCATCAGTCTGAGAGAGGTGTGCAGGAGGAAGCACGGAACCAGAACCGGCAGGAGTCTACTTGGAAGAAGACTTACAGTGCGCTGGTTTTGAGTGCATCTTTTAACAGGCCACAAAGTTCAATAATCTTCCTTTTTGTAATAGTGATTGCAGAGTTCCCCTGGAGTTCCCCAGATGCATTTATTTTATAACAACTAATGTTAATCGTCATTCATTCATTTCCTTCCATCACCTCTCCTATGCCCTGGGTTTTTCTCTTCTCTCCCAATCCTTTCTGTTCAAAGACCCAGTTTAGTTAGATTAATTGCCAATTTCCTAAAGTTAAACCATCGGATAGGAGCACATAAATATACAAGGAAAATCTTGGAGGACTTCAAGAAAAATGCAGACAGCAACACACTTACAGTAGGGCATCTTAACACCCCAGTGTCAACAATGCACAGATCTTCCAAATGTAACAGGACCAAGGATGTTGTGGCATGGAATGACGCACCAGATCACATGGACGTAACTGATGTGTCTACATAGAACCCTTTGTCACTTTTTAAGGTAGAGGATTTTGGAGAGGGGGAAACAGCTGTTTACTTATACTGAAACCACCCGTTCACCTGACTTCACAGGTGCTGTCTGACCTGCCTGGTAGAGAGTCGGTTAGGCACAGCGATGACGGAGCTCTAGGTCATGTTGTTTTATATGCTGAAAATAGGCTGGTGTTTGACATGCTTTCCATACTTTATAACAGTCATGAACTTCTGAAGGAAACTTATAATAAATATAGCAAATGTGAGTAGTTAACTCACATTTCAGTTTCAGTACTTATTTTAATGTGGTTAAAGAATGTAAAGGGAATTCATATTTCGTACGTAAGTATATAACCAGACTGTGTCGTTTACGTTGAGAGTTTTGCTGACAAGTCAGTGAAACTTCAGGACAGCTTAGGCATGGAGAAGTGTTACTTCCTGATGCTTCAGGCACCTTCTGAAACCCCAGGGCTTGTCCTGTTGCTCCCGTGTTTAGGCTGCGCTGTTGACCTCAGACCACTGTTAAGGACTCCTGTTGCGAAGGTGCAGCAGGTCTTCAGCCTGACCCTGGGCTCCACAGGCCCTGCCGCTTCCCGAGTCACACTGGACTTCTCTTAGTTCCTTGAAACTCTCCGCTCCTTTCTGCTCAGAGGCCTTCCTACACGCCGTCCCTCCGTCGGGAGTATTCTTGCGCCTTTGATGGGCTGGCTCCTCATGCTTTTCACTGCAGTTTAAGTAATCGGTTCATCACAGTCTTCCACGCTAAATTATAGAGCTGTTCCTGCACCGTTTCTCTTTGGAGAAGGGGTTTTCAAACTCATGAGGCTGAGCACCTTGACAGGAGCGATGTCTTTTAACGCACGTTATTCTCAGGGGCTGCATAGTTAAAGTTTTGATGGCTATTGCTAAATTACCTTCCACATTTTACTGGATATAGGAAGACCTGTTTCCCCACAATCTTTCCTCATTACCTGATATCTTTTTTATAATAATTTTGTAAGAAAATTGTTCTCATTTTAAAATTTGTAATTGTTTTTAGTGAGCTTGAGTATCTTTTCAGACATTTATCGTCCAGTTGTATTTCTTTTGCATCTTTCCATTTTTCTGTTGATTTGCCAGAGCTCTCCGTATATTAAGGAGAATGATTTTTTTGCCATACAAGTTACAGGTATTTTTTTCATAACTTTGTCAATGTGCCAAATGGTTTCCTTGCCTCCAGTTTTGTGTCCCTTAAGGCCATTCTCTACCCTACAATCAGAAAGTTCTTTTTAATATTCTGGTCAGTTCTCTTTTGTCTCCTAGCCTTTGAATGTGCTGTTTATTCTATCTAGAACAGTGGTTTCGGTGTTTTTTTTTTTTTTTTTTTTAAGATTACATTTATTTATTTTTAGAGGGGAAGAGAAGAAGAGAGGGAGAGAAACATCAGGGTGTGGTTGCCTCTTGTGTGCCCCATACTGGGAACCTGGCCTTCAACCCAGGCCTGTGCCCTGACTGGGAATCGAACTGGCAACCCTTCGGTTCCCAGGCCGGTGTTCAATCCACTGAGCCACACCAGCCAGGGCTGGTTTCAACTTTTTAAAAATTGTATTACTGTTATAGAGTATTATGATTCCTTTAGAACGATTGGTTCTAAAGATCCCTCCCTCTAACTACTTTATGCCTTTCATGCTCATTAAATTGCTTCTTTAATTATTTTATCACTAGACTCTAATCTTAGTCGAACATCTGTAACAACATGTCCTCCCACCACACCCTCTACTAGGGATGGTGGTGACCTTACACACAGCGCAGTGCTGGCCTGTAGTGTGCTCTTAATAAACATGGCATGAGCCCTGGCTGGCGCGGCTCAGTGGATTGAGCACGGGCTGTGAACCAAAGGGTCGCTAGCTCGATTCCCAGTCAGGGCACATGCCTGGGTTGCAGGCCAGGTCAGGTCCCCAGTGGGGGCCATGTGAGAGGCAACCACACATTGATGTTTCTCTCCCTCTCTTTCTCCCTCCCTTCCCCTCTCTCTAAATATAAATAAAATCCTTTAAAAAAAAAATAAACATGGCCTGAGTCATCAGTGGGGACACCGCAGAGCTGTCTCCCACTGGGAAGGAGCAGGTGCTCTGTGACCGTGGTAACCTCTCTGCTTCCTCTGGTTTCTTCACTGAAGTTTAGATAACGAGATAATTCAGTTTGATGAGCAAGGTGAAGGGGCACTGTCCTGTTCTTTCAGGATTGCAAAATGTGATCCTTTGCAACTTTTTTATGTTTATTCATCTTTGTGTACCAAGTAAACAAATGCTAAGGGAGTGAATCTACAAAGTAATACAAAGGGTAAGGGTACAGAGATAGCTGTTCTATGGGGTGAGGCCAAAGTAGGTTTATAGTTGTGAGTATGCAAAGGTATTTTTGTATTAGTATTTATTATTGTATTATTTTCCACATGAACAACTGTAAACCTACTTTTGCCCCACCCTGCACAACTTTGTATAGGAGGTATGTATTTTTCCTTGTGTCTTTAAGAACTTTTATTCAGCTAAGGGAACTTCATGTAAATGCTAAGTAATTTGGATTGAAATTAAATTTGCGAGAATATATATATTTACACAGTACCTAGAGGAGTCTCATTTGAAATGTTCCAATCTGTAGAAATGGAAATATTTTAATTTTTCTTACTGTCATATAGGAGGTTCGTAAAGTGAATGAAAGCATCAAGTATAACCACCCGTTGAGAAAATGTGTTGACACAATACTTAAAAAGGTAATTACATCATATTTGCATCTGTTGGTCTGAGAAATAAAGTTTCTATATCCTAAGTACGAAAATAGCCTGTAACTGAAGTCTTCCCAACTCCTTTTCGTTTTCTTGGAAACATTGATCATATAAACCAGTAGTAATGTGTACATAGAATTTGTCCCTTTGTTATTAACAGGTTAAACATCAATTATTGGCAGTATTCCATGACACAGCGATGGAGATGGACCCTTACAGTTCATAAAAGTATCATTGAATGTGGTTACTATAGGCATATTTTACATATTGTAAAATGAATGGCACTTTGAGATATTTAACATACTTAATAAGAAGATATTTGAGATATTTAACACATACCATTAAGGTTTGATGTATCGTTGTTGAATTAGGAGTATCCATGTACTTCCAAAAATGAATATTCACAGCATGAGTTCCCCACTCATCTTCTCCGCAACCGTGGAACCACAGCGCTCTCTCTGCCCGTATTTTAAATTTACTGTGCTGGTGATGAGCTGGTGTTCCTTGTGGCTACGATGATAGTCATGGAAGATGCTAGTCATTTCTCTTATATTTGCTACCTTTCGGGACCTATTCAGAGAAGTTAACTAACTTGCCCAAGTTCATATAGATAATAAGTGACTAATAGCAGAACTTCAAGTCATGTATTTGTTTCTCTGTACTATTCTCAAAAATTCAACATCTTCAATTTGTTGTGATTCTTCTTCATTATTTAGCTAGGAAAGTCGCTGACAGTCTCCTTAGGTGCTTCCCTAGACGAATCCTCTCAAATGCTAGTTGCTTCCTGTAGGTGAGCAGCCCTGCCCTGCCCATCCCCAGCTAGTACAGCTGAGCACACAGGTTCATATGAACACAGGTAAGGAGGAACTCAATGCATCTGTTAAAACATTTTCAAGACAGTGCCATCAGCTGAAATTCCAACTATTTAGAGATGACAATAAGAAAGATATTTTTGAGAAAATTAGAAATGCCCAAGAATGAAAGACTTTTAATAAAAATAAAACTTTCATCTTTTTGCAAATAAGATTTTTACCAATCTACTTGTTCCTTTTAGTGCCCCACAGAGTATCAAGAAAAAATGGGTAGGAACATGGATGATTATGAAGATTTTGATGAAAAGCATAATACCTATCCTAGTGAAAAAAGTCTGGTGAAACTACATAAACAGGTAACTTGACTGCTGAGAAATATTACTTACTGATATTTTAGATTTATAATTACTGCCCACAAAAAAGGAATTTTGATTGAAACGTTTTAAACTTTATGTTTCTTGACAGGGGTACTACTGGCCTTTGGGGGAGGGGATTAGTCACTGAACACAGCAGTTGTGTTGCAGAATGGTAACGTCCTTGGCCCCACCCAGGAAATGCCCCTAATGCTTCCGATTGTTGCGACAGTGAAAACAGGCTCCTTAATGGGGAGTTGAACCACTGTTGGATCAGAACACTGGACAGATAGATGTATACCCTGTTCTCTTTTTTAGGTTATTTATTCGGTTCAGAGGCACCGTCGAACTCAGGTACAATGGCAGATTCTTCTGGAACAAGCATTTTATCTAGAAGATGTAGCAAAAAATGAAACTAGTGCTACTCATCAGTTTGTTCACACCTTTCAATCTCCGGAGCCAGAAAATAGATTTATTCAATATTTTTATACTCCTACAGTTGGTATGTAATTTGATATAAATTTCAAAGTTTAATGATGATAATTTTTCTTAAGAAAAATGTATATATTTTCACCAGTGTGGAGTTGAATTGTATTTGTATTATTTGACTTATACTATGTGGTAATACTATGTATCCGATAAACTACCCCCCCCATAAAAAAAAAAACTATTTTACTTCTCATATAACATATAACCTATCATTTTGCACTGCTACTTCACAGATAACCAAAATTCTATGTAGAAATATATGCAATATATCAAGCATATTTTGTATATATAATACGTATTTAAACGATTAGAATTCTAAGCAATTTTACATCACAAGTTTGGGTCTGTCCTTCATTCTTTTTTAAAAAAATTTTTTTTAATTATTTTTTTTAGTTGTCCCAATTTTGTTATCCCCTTTATCCCCCTCCTTCCTGCATCCCCCACCCTCCAGCATTCCCCCTCACCACTTAGTTCATGTCCATGGGTCATACATATAAGTTCTTTGGACGCTCCATTTCCTATACTATTCTTAATTTCTCCCTGTCTATCTTGTGCTTGCCTATTATGCTTCTTATTCCCTGTACCTTCCCCCCCATTCCTCCCCTCCCCCTCCCCACTGATAACTCTCCATGTGATCTCCATTTCTATGATTCCATTCCTATTCTATTGTTTGTTTAGTTTTTGTTTTTGTTTTTTAGGTTCAGTTGTTAATAGTTGTGATCCTTCATTCTTGACATACTACTAAAATGTTCCCCTAAGAAGTACTCCTTGATTATTTACATTTATTAGTCTATTTATAAAACCTATATTCAAGAGTCATAATTATTGCCTTCTCCCTTATGATTATATATGACACTTTCTTCACTGTTACAAATTTCGTATGAAGAATTTAATGAAAATGCCAGTGTCATAGTATCAAAACTTCTGTGTACTTTAGATATTCAAACAGATAGTTAGGTTCACTTGATTCTCTTCTGCATGTCTGATCTTCAGTGTGAAGACATAGTGGTGGTCATTACAAATAGCTCAGAAATCCTCGGTGAAGACCTTTCCTAATTAAATGAGGGAATGGTGCAACACTTGTTTTTATTCATTCAACAGATATTTGTGCTCTTACATCCTATATATTGTTGGGTGCTTGCAATATATCAACGAATAGAAAAGACAGAAATTTCTGTGCTTGTGCAGTGAGAAAAACAAGCAATATACAATGCACATAAATGTATAATTAAGATGCTGAGTTGGTAGCTGGCTATAGAAATGGGAGCTCAGAGGAGAAGTCCGGTCTGCAAGTGTAGACTAGGGTGTCGTTAAAGGATAGGTGGGCCATGGGTCTGGACAAAATCAGCAAAGAAGTGATTGGGGTGGAGCAGGAATAACCTGAGGGCTACGAGTGAGGCACCCCAGGATTCAGACATCAGGCTGAGGAGGAGGAGCCAGCCGAGCAGGCCAGAAAAGGAGTGGCCAACGAGATAGGACGAAGGGGACAGGGACGTCTTTTGAGGAAAAGGGTGTATAAAGTGCCTTTTCAAATGTTGCGAGTTGGTTGATTGTCTTAAGACTTGCCCACTGGATTTCAGAGAGGTGAGGTGGGGTAAGAGTAAAAAAAAGCCTGATTGGAGTTTACAAGAAACAAGGAGGAGAGCAGGTGGAAACAGTAGGAACAGAAAACTCTCAAGATGTTCCTTATAAAAGGGAATAGAAACACGAGGTGGCAGCTGAAGGAGGACGGCAGGGTCGAGAGAAATCGCGGCGTGTCTTTTGAGAAGGGTGTCTCAGAGGAGAGTTGGTGAGACAGAGCGGCTGGGACAGTCTCGTGTACAGGGGAGCTGAAATGGGGAATAGTGGACGATGAAGAGAAAAGCCTCAGGTTGGGAGGTAGAGCACAGATGTACCCGAGCAGGTGAGAAGATCTGGTGGTGGAGACTCGGGGAGGTTTTCTTCTGCCAGCTTTTATTGCTACTTAAAGTGCTGGGAGTGACTATCAGGAAGGACATTTTGGAGAACTGAGGAAAGAAGGAAAGGTGCAAAATAGTTGCTTAGGAGATGGTGCCTGGGAGAAAATTGGTGAATTATAGCAGGCCAGCCAGGCACTGCTAAGGGTCCACTTGAAGCCCGTGATTGAGAATTAAAAGTGAGGCGAGTCAACAAAGTTGTGTCCTATTTCTGCAATGTGCAGCTCCGTGAGTGCATGCTCAGGGTAGCCAAGGAGTTGGCAGCCAGGGTGTGGTTCAGTTTACCCAGTATAGGGAAGGAAGAGGAAACAAAAGAATTGGGATAACATTACCCTCAAAGACGGTGGAATCTGAGCTGAGTGAAGAAAGCAGTAAAGGACAGGAGGGTGTTAAGTGGCAATGAAAAGGTAGAATAAATGGACAGTTGTTCCAGACGGAGGCAGTCAGTGCAGTTGGAATACAGACGAAGATGCTGTTTGGACACAGGAAACTGCAATGAGATTACAAGGAAGGGCTGGAGTTGGGCAATGAGTAGTTGATTTAGAGTGGAGGACAGAGTCACTGGGGGAGAGGACGTCAAAGGAGTATCAGCTGTGTGCACACTGGAATCTCCAGGAGTTGCGCCGAGAGTGGGGTTGAAGATACTTGGAGTGGGCCAGAGGCTTCGACTGTAAAAGTTAAGGGCCGCCCTAGCTGGTGTGGCTCAGTGGATGGAGTGCCCGCCTGCCGGCCAGCTCTTCATTGAATAAAGTGAAATACAGCCTTTTCAATTTCGAGCGCTTTCTTCCTTTTTAACTTTTATTTTTACCTAAAATCAGACTTAACAAAAAGTTGCCAAAATAATAGCAAAGAATTTCCATATATCCTTCACCCAGACTCCCCCAATGTTAACATGTTACCATATTCATTTTCTTTCTCTCTGTGTATCTGTTTCCCCTTAATCTTTTCAAAATTGAATCCAGACATGACGCCTTTTAACCCCTAAATGTTTCAGTGTATATTTTCTAAAAATAAAGGCATTTTCTTACATAACCAAGTGTTGAATACAGTGGTCAAAAAATTAACATCAAAACAATACTATTACCTACAGACGTTACTCAGATTTTGCTCGCTGTCTCGACAACGGGTGTGGAAATTCCCAGGTCATACACTGCATTCAGTTGTCTCCTTAGTCCCCTTCGATCTGGACCAATTGTGTGGTGTCTTATGACATTGATGTTTTTGGAGACTACAGGCCAGTTTGGTTTTTAGGGTCCCTGAATTTGAGTCTGACGTTTTCTCGTGATCAGTCACAGGCTCTGTGTTTTGGGCAGGGATGCCCCAGGAGCGATGCTGTGTTCTCATCACACGTCACAGCAGAGGGCACGTGAGCTCTCTGCCCTGTTACCATGACCATTTGGTTGGGTTGGTGTCTGCCTGCTTCCCCCACTGGAAGACTGCTATTTTTCCCCTTGTAATTATTCATCTTAGAGGGAGATGTTTTGAAAGTGTCAATACCCTGTTACTCTTTATGATTTTCTTAATCATTTTTTTCTTTTATCTTCCAGAATGGTACTGGGAATGTCTCTTGCGACCGTGGTTTTATAGAATACTTGCTGTGGTCTTGTCCACCTTCTCTGTGATTGTCGTGTGGTCAGAGTGCACATTCTTCAGCACTACCCCTGTCTTGTCCCTCTTTGCAGTCTTCATTCAGTTGGCCGAAAAAACATACAATTATATTTATATCGAGGTCAGTTTATTTTAAACCTATTATCAATAAATGTCAGTTCATAGTGCAGTCCTTAGCAGCAGTAGCTTGTTTCCATATAGTTCTTCTAGTAATAATGAAAGCAGTGAAGTTTCCCACAGCGTTGTTATTCAGACTTCCAAAAATGACCTTCATTAATTTACCCAGACTATAAAAACCAGGGACCACCCTGGTTGGTGTGGCTCAGTGGATAGCCAGCCTGCCTGCCTGCAAGCCAAAAGGTCTTCACCAGTTCAGTTCCCAGTCAGGGCACATGCCTGGGTTGCGGGCCAGATCCCCAGTAGGGGGCGTGCAAGAGGCAGCTGGCTGATGTGTCTCTTGCACATCGATGTTTCTCCACCTCTCCTTCTCCCTCCCTTTTCCTCTCTCCAACAATAAATAAATCTTTTTGAAAAAACAAGGACCGTATTTGAGGAGAAATGAAAAGATACAGAATAGTGCAAAATAGTCTGGAGGATATGTGAATTCTCCTTATGCCAGTGAAGCGACCTAACTTACAGTCTTCATGTGAAGAGCTGCCCGGGGAATGGGGGAATGGGCCACCTTCATGGGGAAGATTTGAAACTCAGGGATAGGATGTGAGATGGTTGAGTTGTAGATTTTTTTTTCATAATTTCATTTTCCTAAGTGGTTAAAAAATCCATTACTAATATATTTCAATTTTAGAATGCCAGCACTTGTTAGCTGGAAATAAAGACTAATGCTGTAACAGTTTATATAAAATACTAAAGCCCACATTAGTCTCAATCTGGGCTTTTTTTGTCTGTTTTTGTCTTTTCAGATTGCTTGCTTCCTTTCCATCTTCTTCCTAAGTATCTGTGTGTATTCTACCGTGTTCAGGATTCGTGTGTTTAACTACTATTACTTGGCTTCACATCACCAGACTGACGCTTACAGCCTCCTTTTCAGTGGCATGTGAGTAGACTGCGTTTGGAAACGGGACGTCCCTCTGCTGCATGTGCCCTTATGGTCTCTCTTCTGTTTCTTCCTGTCTTGGGTCTTCCACTACCTCCTGTATTTCTCTGAACTAACTGATTAGGTTTAAATATTAATTCCACTGACACCTGTATTTCTCTGAACTAACTGATTAGGTTTAAATATTAATTAGTTGTTCGTTGATTGCTAGCTAAATAACACAAAGTTTGAAGTTAAAATAGGTATGTGAGATTAGGATTGAAAAGAAGGACGTAGTGAACCTGGATTTACCAATTAGAGATTCAGTAAATTGGTCAGTCAAAAGATGGAAACATTCGAGAGGGGTGTCCAACCCGCGGCCCACAGGCCGCATGTGGTCTACGGCGGCTGTGACCGCGGCCCAACACAAGATGGGAAGCTTACTTAAAACCTTTTCTTAGCTCATCAGTTTTTGTTAAGTGTTTGTGTATTTAATGTGTGGCCCAAGACAACTCTTCTTCGTCCAATGTAGCCCAGAGATGCCCAAAGGTTGGACACCCCTGGATTAGACCTGGAAAGCATTTTGAGATTCAGTGGACTCAAACTGAATTGTGGAGGACTGAGAAAGCCAACAGGAGTAGCTTTTACTGAGAGACTTCACAAATTTCAAGAGGGTCCTTCAGCTTGGGCTAGGCTGAGCAATCTCTTATTTGTCCGTATTGTTTTGCACTATGTATCATTTGTCCATATTGTCAAATTAGTCACATTGGGGATGTTTATAAGGGCTATTTATAAGACATGCAGATATGCAGAGGAATCTGCATACAGAGGAAGTATACAAAGCTTCTCTAAGACTTTTTTTTCACCCTTTTTCGCAAATAACTATAAATTCATAGGAACTTCCAGATATCATACAGAGTCCTCTGAACCTTCACGCACCTGCTTCACCCAGCCTCGCCAGTGGGGACATTTTCTGTAGCTGTTCTACAGTATCAAAACCAGGAAATTGACAATGATACCGTTAACTAGGCTATAGACCTTATTTCATTCTCATTATTTTTGTCCTCTATTTGTGTGTGTGTAATCACATCTATTCTATCACCACAAAAGCACTCTTCATGTTACCTCTTTTTTTTTTCCAATTACAGTTTACACTCAGTATTATTCTGTGTTAGTTTCTGATGTACGGCGTAGCGGGTAGACAATTGTGTGATTTATGAAGTGGTCCCGCCCCAATGTTTCCAGTACCCACCTGGCTCCGTACGTCATTATTACACTGTCATTGACTATGTTCCCTGTGCTGTACTTTGCATCTCTGTGACTGTCCTGTAGCTATGAATGTGTACTTCTCAATCCCTGCACCTTTTTCACCCACCCTCCATCTTCCTCTCCCCTATTCTCACCTCTGTGGTTCTGTAAGTTTCTCTCTTCATCAGGACAAAGCAAGCTCTAACAGTTTTCTTACACCTGTAGTTATCAGAGTGACGTACTTTGGTACGACCTCGGATCTGTCATGTAGTGAGTGCCATTCACCTAGAGGAAGCTACTGCCCTTGTCGTGCTGCTGAGGCAGGTCGCACAGCGGGTGGGTTTGGGAGAAGCGCACACAGAGGCGCTTCACGAATTCTTGGGATAAAGCGGTGGCAACGCCACCAAAGCAGGCGGCCTGAGCCTGGAGTAGGTATTGGAGATGTTTTTATGGAAGATGTGATTAATAGGATTTCCAGAATGTCTCCCAAGTAAGTATGGGAGAGTCACATTAATAATTCAAAATATACATAATACAGATAGAGGAAAATAACAGTTACAATGATCCGAAATGCTCTTAGTACAGTTCCATGTAATATAAATAATTTTGCTGCTTTATTTGTTATATGATCTGTTCATAAATGCTTATTGCAGGTTATTTTGCCGCTTGACTCCTCCCTTGTGTCTTAATTTCTTGGGTCTGACCCACATGGACTCCTCCATCTCTCACCAGAACACGCAGCCGACAGCTTACACATCGGTACGCAGGGCCAGGACGTGGCGTTCTTTGGGTTCACTGTCTGTGGGGTATCATTGTTCCGGGGGTTTTTGATGCAGAAAAATTCTGTAGCAGGACTTGGATCTTTTTCGAATAACTAAAACTTTCAAAGGTTGTGTGTAGAATTACTAATGACTGGACAAAAGTGATTTTGCTTTTTAAATTTTATTTATTTTTATTTCTATGTCTTAAGACTTTATTGTTATTCTGTCCCAGTTGTCCCAGTGTTCCCCCCTTTGCCCTCCTCTGCGCAGCCCACCCCCCGCTCCCCCATCAGTCCCCACGCTGCTGTCCATGTCCACGGGTCACTTGTGCATGTTCTTCAACTAGTCCCTCCCCTTTCTGTTATAAAAACTGGTTTTTTGTTCATGTAACTCATCCAGCTGAGTAGTAACAATAGACCTGACGTACAATAATGTTAACTTTTATATTTATAGTTTCATGTGGAGGATAATTTTCAGTGACGTTTATAAAATACTAATTTTCTTTAGGAGAAAACCTTAATAAATAAGCAAATTAAGATATAATCAGCATGTAATATTGCATTAGATTAAGTTGTACAACATAATGATTTGATATATACATATATTGTGAAATGATTACCACAGTAAATTTAGTCAACATTCATCACTTCAATAACAATTTTTTTTCCTTATGAGAACTTAAATATCACTCAGTGCTTTATTTATACTTTTTGAAAAGTCCAAATTTATTAAAACAAGTGGTTTTGTGTGAATTTTCTAATGATAGGAAAGATAAAAAATATAGACATGTACTGATCTAACTTTTTTTCTTGCTCCTCAGATTATGGGTTCCATGAAAGTTTTATCCTTTATCGCAGATGGATTCTATATATATTATCCTATGCTGGTAGTAATTCTCTGCATTGCTACTTATTTCAGGTAAACAACCTAACATCATTTACACTTTTAGCCTGATCTGGGTATCTTTTCTTCTTAAAGCTCTTTTAAATATTTACTGGTCGGGTTCTGGTTATTTTTTGTTTTATTGTGGCTTCAGGGATGCTGGGCATAGTTTAAAAGGATTGCTTGAGTGATAAGGTAGGGCTCTTTCTCTGAAGATATTTTCAGGAAAAGAGAGGTTGAGTTATTTGTGACAAACAGGCCACAAAGTGATAGAATGAATTACAGAATGCTAACTCAAAGTCCTGGCCGTCAACACTGACAGCCATTGTCGCTTATATAACAGCCCATGCTCAGCTTCTACCCAGAGACATAAATTAGTCTTCGGGCTGTGCCCACAGTCAGTGCTGGCCTTCTTGGTGCTTCAGGTTGTAGCCAGCACAGAAGGTCGGGTGGTGCCTGTAAGGCTGGGAAGTACATGGGCTGCTCCTTCGTACAGGACTGGGAAAAGTGGTGGAGTTGTGGGGTAGGACTCAAAAGGAGTGAAGGACAGGGGCGCTTGGTGTCCGGCACCCACCCTCCCTACTCGCACACGTCAGGTGCCCTCATCCCGCACCCTGCCTCCGCCCTTCACCGCGTGAATGCTGCGTGACGTACCAAAGGCGCCGCTTTCTAGGAAACGTTTTTTTGATGTTAGTTTGCTTTCCTAACAAAACTTTCAGTTTATCAACCACTTTTTATTTAAATCCTATAATATCATTATATGGTATTACAAATAATATGTGTGTACTCACATTAGGCTATTGAGTAAATACATAAGTATTGTTTGAAATACATTCTCTATTGAATTTTTTAAAGCACCTATATTTTGCCTTCTCATAAGTAAAGGAGCTAAAGAATTACAATTTAAAATAAAACTGTTAATACGAACTGATAATAAATCTGTTGTTTTGAGATTTTCTATAAGGTAGAAAAGACTTAGCTTTATACTGTGAACATCATGAATTAAACGAAGAGAACAGCCATCTTTTTGGTGTCCGAAGCTAAGTTTTGATTATATGCTTATTTCCTTGAAAAGTTTATTAAACTATTAATGGAACATTAAGAACATTAATAATTTTAGGCCAGAATAATTTTAGGACTGTACAAATGTAACTACTCCTTACCTGTTAAGGAGTTGAAATTACATTCGGCCCTTGGAAGGCAACCGTGAGGCTGGTGTGGCCCCGGCGAAAGTGAGCTTGACACCGCTGCCCTAAGGGGTATAGTGTTTCCACAGGATATGAGGACGCAAGGGAATGCTTGAAATCGCAGAACTGGCAGTTTTAAAATCGCCGTGTGGATGTAAGAAAAGAATAAATCGCTTTTGTGTTCTAGCGCTGGCTTAGCATCCTAGTGTAAGACTTTTCTAAAGGTGTGCTAATGGCCTCACTTAGTTTGTTCCCCTAAGAAGTCTGCATGCATCCCGCACCCTCTCCACACAGTCCTGGGCGTGCACTCAGCTTCCTAGAAAGGGAAGTGAGTACTTCTTAGAGACAAATGAAACTGTTAACTGGCTGGGATAGCTAAAAAGAAAACACAGGCTTCTTCGAGGATGACAGCACTAAAAACGGCTTGCCTGCATTTTTACAATGTGAAATAATGCTTTTTTTTCTTTTGGAAATCTACTTAATTAGTTTGGGAACTCGTTGTTTGAATCTACTTGGTTTCCAGCAGTTCATGGGAGATAATGATATGACCTCAGACTTAGTCGATGAAGGAAAAGAATTAATCAGGCGAGGTAAGATTTATCTTTTAAAATAAACGAAGGGAAGGTGCAAAGACTCAAAATACAAAATTAATATTTGTATAATTTGTAATATTTAATTTACCTTAAGAAATTAATATTTTAGCTAAAAACCTGCATAAAGCCTTCGTAGCAAAAATAATTTGAAAACGTAAATGATTGTTTCATCTGTCTTTAAGGAATTCTGCAGCAGAAGCTTTTTAGTATGTCTGCAGCTAAACAACACCCTTGTATTATTGTGTTGGAGTCATTTTTATGTTACTTTGAGGCAGGTACGCCAGGATCGGTACAACTATGAAACTCATTAATTTAGAAAAGATCAGTTTACTACTGCACAGGAAATCAATTCAAACTAAGGCCGGTTTTTAGAATGTGATAAATGATCGTTAACAACCTGTTAGAATACATGGCACTCTACTAGAATCTAATTTCAAAACTGAATGTTTCAAATTCCCTGATGTTCAAGTGATGGTAGGACAGGGAAAAAGAAAAACAAAACTTGAGTTTGGGGACATTGACTCTTAGATGCTTCCCTTACTTGGGTCTGGGGCTTTTATACGATCATTAGTCAAATGTAAGCCAGAATTTGTTGCGGCTCTAAAATAAGTTGGTGTAGCCTTCACATGATCTCATAGGATGGTAGGGTCTAGTCAGTATAACAGTTCTGCTGCTTTCTGCATTAATTGGAGCTCATCTGGAGTATCATAGCCAGTCCTTGGTAAGGTTTTCAAGAATAAGAATGGTAAGTCAGAACCTGCTTAGAGACCAGAATTATGAGTCTATAAAGCACATCCTATGGGGGGAAAAAAAACACTGGGGAGACAGAAGAGAGTAGGGGAAAGCCACTTGCGCAGAAAGAAGCATGAACTTCATTTAGAAGATGTAGCATAAAGAGAAGCTACAGAGAAACAAATTTCAAGTCACCCTGAAGAAGAACTGTTTCCTCACCAGAACTAGACAGAGCCCAAGGGCCGTTGTCAGCAAGAGTGCAGGAGGTATTCACTGAGCAGGTAGGAGGGGTCGAAGGTCCTTTCCAACCATCACCTGTCACCTTTGACTTTGTAGTAATTTAAAGGAAATTAGTCATAGCCTGGTACTTTACTGCAGTTACTCTACATCTAACTAAACCATGTTACACCAAATCTGAGACCACTTTTCTGTCTCTAGAGAAGAGAAAAAGGCAAAGGCAAGAAGAAGGTGAAAATCGAAGAAGAGTAAGTACAGTACTTATTAAATTGCTGTAACCTAAAGAGTAATATGAAATATCCTAAGAATTTCACTGACTTAGAATAATTGGCGAAAGACCAGAGAGTGGTTGGGAAAGACATGATCTATTTGTGAAGACAGGCAGCTTGACTAGTTTTGTACGTACGTGCTAGGTGTCTCATCAAACAGGTTTTAGAAGGTCATTGGCAATAAATGCCCGTCCAGCGTCCAGCGGTGTCTGGAGTGAGGCGGGTGCTCAGTAAATAAGTACTGAGTGAGTGACTAAATTCATCAGTCTTACGTATGTTAAAGTAATTTTGATTGCTTTAAAATCACACTTTTTTATAATATGACATTACTGTTACTAGTTTTTTTCACTCTTCCATTTGCTGGGGTAAAACTAGCCTCCTTCTAGAGAGTGAAAAAGCAAAAAGTGAGAAAGACTAGTCACAGCTACCGCACACTTTCCGCACCGAGGCAGGTCTGTACTGGAGGAGCGGAGGCTCAGGAGATGTGAGGCTTGTCTTCCCGCGCTGTGGAGTGTGTCCTGGGGAAGGGGACTTGTCCTTCACTTCCGAGCCCAGCCAGAGCCGGAGGGTGGAAGTTCCTGGAGATGGAGCTCTCCTCTCCGTGAAAACGTCCTTGGCTCGCTGCGGTTGCAGGGGCGATGGTGCGTGGGAGCTCCGGTGCCCCCGAGTCGGAGAGCCGAGACGCATCTGGCGTGGCTGCTGCAGAGCGCAGCCCTGCGCCGCGCGGGCGGCTGAGTGGGGTGACCCCTCATCGTGTTCCTGTCCGTGATCAGCTCTCAGAATTCAATGAGTAGGATCCCAGTTAATGCGGGTTTAGTGAAGTGAAGGCTACACACAGTGCCATGTGAGTCATTCTCTGACCGTCTTCGTGGACAACTTCAAGTTTGCTCTCAAAAATGACTTTAGAGGTCTCAAATTTGTAGTTAACTTGGGTAGAAGGAAATTCGGTCAACATCTCATTAATTATGTGTTCTCATAACTTTTACATCATCAAGGTAAGTTTATTGTAATTGTGATATTGTTTTGACATTTTAGGTAAAAGAATTGAATGACAAAATAATCATAGCTAGCAAGTTTGTCTATAAATGTCTTCATTTGTGAAAGTTAAGTTTGGAAACTATTAAAATCATATAAAGATAAAAAAATTATTGACCTATGACTTTTCTATAATATCAGAATCTGATATTTTTTTAAAGATGTATTTTAGTTTATTTTTAGAGAGAGGGGATGGAAGGGAGAGAGGGAAGGAGAGAAACATCGATTGCCTCTGGAACGTCCCCGACTGGGGCCCTGGCCTGCAGGCGTGTGCCCGGACTGGGAATTGAACTGGTGACCTTCAAGTTCATAGGCTGGTGCTCAATCCACTGAGCCACACCAGTCAGGGCGACCTATGATTTTTAAAGGCACTGTGCCAGTTACACTGATTATCTAAGGAATTCCTGATGACAAAGAATTAAATTATATTACTCTACACATATATAATCTATAACACTGATGAATTATTTTCTCTCTGTGAGTTCTTTGGTTATATACTGATCTGTGTTTCTTTCCTAGGAATGGAAAGAACGTTATGGGCATAATAGAGAAGATTCCACTAGAAACAGAAATGTTCATATTGATTCCAAAGAGTCAAATTTTTCAGATATGAGTACGAACCGATGTAAGTAGTTTATTGTCTGAGTAATTTCTCCTTATGCGTGCTTGCGCAGAGACTGAGGATTAGGATGCCCATTCAGAAACGGGGTTCTGCAGTGACTGTCTTTTTTCATCTGTTGGTGTATCAGAGGGAGGGAAACTCAGACACACATTCTGGTAGCAGAAGGAGACATCAGGGTTGTAGGTGAGTAGCTGGAATTGTGCTACCCTAAATAACTGCACTTACCCAGGCATGTTCTTCTAGGCAGGTACTGGTTATTTCTGCTGTTTACCTAGATGTTTTCCTTTACTTGTGTATTAGTGGGTTTAAGCCTGAATTCATTTTTAGAACAGTTTACTGACTGACCCATATGTGTTGGGGACTTTCCCAGGTATACAAGGATATAGAGAACATAGATTTCCATCCTTGAGGTGCTCACATCAGTGAGGAACTGATACCAAGCAGGATATATTTGCCATTGGGTTGAAAAACCTCCCCACGTCCTTAACCCTGTCCTCTGCCCGGGAAAGGTGGCAGGAAGCCTGTGTCTGTGCCGAAGCAGCACCGAGTGGGGGGCAGAGGTCGTCTGTCCTTGGAGGAGACCCGGCGGTGCCCGATGCCGAGGGAGCTCCGCACAGGGGTGGACCGAGTTCTTTACTGGGAGGGGATTTTTGTGATGAAGAATGTCCTTCTCCAGGTGAAGGTGTTTTAGGTAGAAGCAATAGTGAGTGACAGGAGAGAACCTCTGAGGAAATGCAGGTTTTTCTCTGATTAGAGCCTAAAGCAGGACTGTCTGGCCCACGGCCTGTGGGCCGCACGCAGCCCAGGATGGCCGTGACTGCGGCCCAACACCAAGTCATAAACTTACTTAAAGCCTGTTGTTTTGCTCATCAGTTGTCATTAGTGTTTGTGTATTTAACATGCGGCCCAAGACACCTCCTCTTCTTCCAGTGCGGCCCAGAGATACCAAAAGGCTGGACCCCCTGGGAGGAGCCTGGAAAGGGGGAGGCTACAGAGATAGTTTGGACACACATATTCCTGCGGTCAGAAGTTTGTAATTTATCCCAAAGATAACATTTCAACCCGGAAGGAAGCATACTCAGATTTTTGATCTAGAAGGATTTTGACAGCCGTGTAAATCATGATTTTTAGGGAAGCGAGACCCAGAAACCAGTTTGCCGTCTGTTTTGGTAATGCTGCCAAGAAACGAAGAAGGCCTGGAATGAGCAGTGGCCCTGGAGAGGAAGAGGAAAGGGTGGACTGGAATGACACTGGGGGCTAAAATTTAGATAAAGCTAGGAAACAGCAGGGGTTTTACAGGAAGATCTGGAAGCTTGCTCACCATGGAATGGGAGTTCACAGAGTAGACGGGTCTGAGAGTACCGGAGAGCCGGTGAGAGAAAACACAAAGCCTCAGGACGGAGAGTTGGGGTGCCTGGCACGCGGCAGACAGCCCGTGCTGCTGAGGGAGTGAGGGGCAAGAGGGCGGGGAGGGTCCGAGGTGTAGCAGAGCGGGTTGGCCCTGGGTTTTCTGCATGCACTCTGTCTTGCTACTCACCATTTTAATCTGACTGTGAGGGGCCATGTAGTTCTCCTTTCTCCATATCGTCACAGTCAGAATTCAGATCCTTTAAACATTGTTCCTTTGGGTTTGTAGACTGTGACCCATAAAGACAATAGAAAAGTAAACATTAAAAAAATTTTTTTGCAGCAGCATCCAAATATACCAGGGCTAATAATAGGACGGAAAGGGACCGAATAGAACTCCTACAAGATGCAGAACCCTTGGATTTTAATGCGGAAGCATTTACCGATGATCCTCTTGAACCTGAATCAGGAAGGTAAGTCCCAGCTGTCATTGTGTCCCCAGCATTCCTCTGACATTTGAATAACACTGCCTTGACAAGATACATAAATATAAGGAGGATGTCCAACTTCACTCCTAATAAAAAGCATGTTAAGCAGCCTTGGATACCTTTTATACCTTCTAATGTGTTTCTGTTTTTTTAATTATGGCGTGCGGATGGTCATTGAAATCTTAATTGAAAACTACTAGTGGCATTATAAATAAGCAAGCACTGACTGTGATAGTAAGAGTCTTAAATTAACAATGCCTGTTTCTGACAATCTCATTCATAGAATTTATCATGTTTAGCAGTAGCCACCTAGCTATGACTGGGTGTCAGTCATTATTCTCAGTGCCTTTATAATGACACTGTGTTTTATGGTTGTAACTCCAGTTGGATTTGAATCCAGAGAGGCTCAGTAACTTATCCAGAGTCACATGGCTTATACATGGCAAAGTCAGGTATTCAAACCCCGGGACTCTGGCTAGAGTCTGTGCTTTTAGCAGCGATGCTACGTGGAAATTATTAAACAAAAGCAAATGTGATGTGCATGAAGATATTTGCTATACTGTTGCCTGTAAATAGCAAAAAGATGTTCTGTTTATATTCAGCAGTCAAGAGTGGTTGTCCAGTCTCGTAAGTTCCATTCTATGTTTTACGCCTCCCCACCCCTTTTCTCTCACAGCTCTCACCGGTCATATGTGCGCTCCAGGCTCTAAACAGTTAGTGGTTGGCTGGCTCATGACCGTGTAAATCCCTTTGGGATAATAGCCTTGGAAAACAGATTTCTACTTTCAGCTGCTGGAGAGATGTTACAGTGCTGACAAATTATGTAGCCACTTCCTTTTAATGAGATCTTATTTTTCTCTTTTCCTTTATTATTTTTGATGCCTAAGATAATTTCTTTATCCATCTTTCAGGTATCAGCCTGGTGGACGATACCTCTCGATGTCTCGCAGCAGAATATTTGATGATGTTTAAAATCTGAAAGAATCTATGGAATAACTAACCAAAATCAACACATCAGTTCAGTCTTTGTGAACATCTATATACCTAGGATTTACACTGTATTCTCAGTGAAATATCGGGATAAGAAAGACACTGAAAATTAATTGCATCTTAGTAATAATAGTTCATTCTGCATTGAATAGAGTAGCATCTTTTCTAATAGAATTTATTACATGGCATTTCTGAAGGGTCTGCCTTAGAAGTACAGTTATAGTTGGAGGGATTGAATTCATGATAAAGATCACTGTTTGTTGAGATCAAGTAATTCAGTTTGTTTCAGATTTTCTTTTCCAGGAGAGTTGATTCAAAGCTCCAAGGAAGCCCTAAGTCAAACTTAGTAACGTTATACAACTCTTTTGATTTACATTTTTGCTGTTTTTAAAGAATATGTTAATCCTCTATATTTCCCACAGAATTGGAGACCTCAAATAATAACCATACTTACAAAGCCCATGTCTTAAAACAAGGCTTCCTTACAAACATAACTGAATGTAAAAAGCTCTTTTCCAACTCTGTGTGTCTATTGGTGGTGAGGTTTCTGCACGTGCAATTAAGATCATACTTCAGCCGGTGGTGTTAGTATCTTTAGCGTGTGTGCTCTGATTGGGTGATGAATAGTTCTTTCATTTTTTGATAGTGACTGGAAATTGTTGTAAAGATTTTCATTTCACCTTTAGCATTAGCATGTTGATTTGTTTTGATTATTCCATCTAGGGAGAATCCTACACAGTAATTGTAAATAGTAGGATTTTTTTTTTTTTAATAACCAAAGACTCTCACAGAATTCTCTAATTTTTAAGGTGCCTATTTAGGCTTTTTGAAAAAGACCATCTGGTTATTCAAAGGGAAAAAGTGAATCCATTTGTACTAACACTTGACTTGTGGTTTGTAGAAAACAGAAAATGACAGGCAGACCTGGGAGATACTGTGGATTCGGTCCCAAACCGCAGCAGTAAAGTGAGTCTTACAGTAAAGTGAGCCGTCCTCTCTTTGCTGGTGGAGGGTATTGCCTTTGATTTATAAAAACAGTAACATCTGTGGAGCCAGATAAAGCGAAGCACAATAAAGTGAGGTGTGCCTGTGGATTGGAACGGAAGTATCTAATAACTTGTTGGTTGAATGTGCTTATTCTTTTAAATTGATTGTTTTAACCGCTGTGTCAGAGTTGTTAGGAGTTATATTTTAAATCATCACGTTACACAGGGAATATGGTCGGGCAAAACATGCTTGCGGAGTTTTTACGCCCCCGAGATGTTTTCAAGCCTCAGAAGACCCACGCTGTGGATTGCCCGCGGCAGTCTCTGCTAAAAACCCACCACCCTGCGTAATCATTATAGGGCTCCGTGCTCACTTTCACTCCCAAGTGTTCCGGTTGGAGACAGATTACATAGTTGCTCTAACAGTATGATCGTATATGTCTTAAAAATAATCTTTCCCTGAGTCATACTTTTCTATTTTCATCTTTAGCATCGTCGTGTAAATGCTTAAAGACACAGATCTACGCAGACAGATACTGAAAGGAATGGTACATCCTAGTTATCTGATTTTCTTCAATTTTTTTTTCACATTAGCTCCCTTTTAAAATAATTATCAATGGATAGGTTTTACTGTCAATCAAAGGTCACATAAAGTGTCCATCTGAGGCCTCGGGTGCATGCACGTGCGCGCGCGCACACACACACACACACAGCCTTATGTTGTGAGGTGTGGTTAGAGGGCAGCAGGCCAGGAACAGAGATAATTCAGTGCTGTCTGTACTTTCGTGACTGACCTCTGAACACCTTGGGCAAATCACATAACCTTTCAGTGCCTCAATTTCTTCATTTGCAAAATGAAGATGGAACTCACTCTTTACCTCCTGATCTACCTCACAGAGCTATTGTGAGGGCGTTGAGCTGAGGTTTATGTGGTGGAACCGAAAAAGAAAACTAACTCGGTCACTAGCTGTCCTGTTTTGCCTAGTGGTACTCAAAGGTGTGGGATGGGGAAATGGTCACCCACAAAGGGGTCTAGGTTCTTGTTGCTATAGAGAATCTTACAGGTCCCCAAAGCAAAAACTCCTTTGGGAAGATTCACCACAAGTCCTGTGAAAGTAGTATTGTTTTATTGTTTAGTCTTTGGACTTAATATTTCCCTTCAGTAACATGTTTCTCATCAGGTTTTCTCATAAAACTCAGATGCTATTATAGAAGTTGAAGTAGAAAAAGAGAAGAAATTATTCTCTTACTTTTATAACTTACAGTGCCCTAAGATAAGTTGATAGGAAAGTATAAGGAAATGTACTACTTTCTTTTAGTATTACGTTTTTATGATTATAATAATTGAAGTATTATACTTCACGAACAGTAGATCACTCCCCGCCTTCTGAGTTACTTTCCAAATGATTTTGGTTAAATGATCCAGAGTAGTCAACTTTGTAAGCAGAATTTATCTTGCCGGATCTTATGTATGATCATTTGGGAAAGTTACCTGGCTAGATGAATTTGAGTTCAGAAGGTAGTGATTTAATCACTGAAGACCAAGAGTTTATTGCTAGAGAACTAAGTTAATATTTATTAAGCCACCTGTGTAAAAAACAGTAAATATAAAAGATTTCTTTTCTGAAAAGCTTATTAAAATGTAGTAACATCTACTGCAAAACATCACTACTAAATTAACACACTTTACATGCAAAGTACATTCCTTGAAGTGTTACTTCTAGAAATTACCTTTTGATGTCTTTCCTACATAATAATAGTTATCTGATTAAATTTTGTATATTATTTTTCTATCGTTGTTAGGTAAGGATATTCAGTAAGCCAAAAATTCAAAATAATCATTGCTGAAAGTAATAATTCATAATCTAATTTCATGAATCACTTGTAAGTTGCAAATTGTTTCTGTTACTCCATCAATAATCCTTTATTTCCCTGGCTGGTGTGGCTCAGTGGGTTGAGTGCCAGCCTGCGAACCGAAGGGTTGCTGGTTGGATTCCTAGTCAGGGCACATGCCTGGGTTGTGGACCAGGTCCCCAGTAGGGGGCGCATAAGAGGCAACTACACATTGATGTTTCTTTCCCTCTCTCCCTCCCTTCCTTTCTCTAAAACTGAATAAATAAAATCTTTTAAAAAATCTATTATTATAATAGAGCAGTTTTGTAAAAATATTAAAATGAGAAATAAGGCATAAGCCTGATTATTAGAATTCTCTTACCAAATGAATATAAGGGCTTCGGAATAATTTCATCACACAAGAGGCCCTCACTTCACAAGAGCTAAATTGAAACATCTAATGGTTCTATTTTTATAAAAAACAGATCGGAGAACTTGACAATCCAAAACTTCAAAAAGAAATGCTGCCAGTTGATTTGTTTTTGGGCTCTACCATTTGATTCGCTGATCAGTTCTTAAATTTATGCCATTTATGTACCCAAATGAAACTATATGTGGATGGGACAAGGCAATGTGTGTTTTCTCAAGTGTATTTCAGCATATTAATGGAGGAGTTTCATTTATGTACAATAGCAAACCTCACTTTTTTTATAACTTTAGTAGGTTTAGGGAATGTTCTTGATGGTATGTTGGTTACCATTTTGAAGGAAAAAATAGACTCCCTGTGATTATAATACACACTGTTCAGTTGTTTTATATTTGTGATTTGAATGGACCCTGCCTGAAAATCACAAGGATAAATATATTGACACTGAGAGGCAAACCTTGTTCTTGAAAAATCTTAACATACTTGAATCTCCAAAGTGTGTTGGACTGCCCTGGATTAAATTCTGAATGTAAGAAGGAAACAGGCGTAGAGGTGTATCTCTCTTTTCTTCCCTTTCTCAGTCTGCTCACACCTCCCTTCCTTTACGAAGCCTCTCTTTAGAGGGTGACGTTTCAAGTCTTGGCAGATTTTTCTTCTGTTGTTCATTTTTTTGAATCTTGATTGTATTTTTTCCCATTGTTCTGTGGTTTTGTGTACACGGTTGTTTTTGATGATCATCAGTACGCTCAAAGCAGCTAGTTTCCACCACAGATCCCACTCTGAACTGGCAGTTTCGCACCTAACGTAGCGGAACGGGTTTCGTTAGTCAGCGTGACCTCTGTGCTGGTGTGTTGCCTTTTCGATTGCTAAGGAGGGCACTTCAGTGAAGCGAATTATTCTCAGTGTCATGTTCTAGCATAAAAATGGATTTCCAAAAGTAGTGATTGTTAAAAAACAAAACACCAGAAACGTTAAAAATCTTGAGGCTGCCCTGGCGTGAGCGGCTCGGTTGGAGCGTTATCCTATAACCAACAGGCTGCAGGTTCGCTTCCTGGTCAGGGCACATACTTAGGTTGCAGGTTCATTCCCTGGTCCGGGCGCTTATGGGAGGCAACAAACTGATCTTTCTGTCTCCTGTAGACATCGCTTTCTCCCCCCTCCTCTCTAAAAGGAATGAAGAAAGTGTCCTCAGGTGAGGATTTAAAAACATTTAAAAAGCCCTTGAGATTTTTTTAAGGAAGGAATTCATAAATATCACACCATTGTTAAAATTTCTGTTAGGAGAGGCTGAAATAGTGTGCGAGGGCCGGGGAGGCCTTCTAAAATAGGAGTTCCCTCTGCAGAGGGTCGTTCTCTCCAGGTCCGACTTCCTCCTGCTCAGAGACCTGACAGACCGGGTGGTGGCACTCCCCATTCCCGTTCCCAGGGGGACCGGCCGCCACCTCCCCCGTCAGAGTGGGCGCTAGCCCTGCTCTGCCCCTGGCCCCTCCCACTGCAGTGGGAACGTGCCCTCCCCGCTAATGTCTTCCACGCTCAGCCTGGTTTTCCTAAAGTTTCATTCTCATTTTCGAGAGATCTGTCCATTGAGGTTGGTGGAAGCCTTATTGTAATTTTAGGCTTGTTAATAATGCAAGAGTAATGGCACACTCCTCTCCTCACTGATACCCTAAAAGACATTTGTTTTTAATATACTCCCTGGGGAAAATTAGCTTTTTTCCGCTGAAAATCTCTTCTTATGTGGTTGTTTTGATCTCAGATTATTTTTGCAAAAAGAAATTTTACTGTACTTAGTGCAAAAAAATAGAGTGGCTTACTGTTGGCAGACATATAGGGTAAAGTCAAAATGTATTAATCTGACTATACAACACCATTTCGAGTTGGTACTGTTCATGTCAATCTTATCAACCTAGTCGCTTAGTGCTGTATTTTTCAAAAGAAAGTTCGCTAGCATCTTCCCTACTTAGTTTGCAAAGTTGTGGGGGAGAGACTGTGTATTTATTTTTTAAAAGTAATCCAATGGATTTGTTTTTGTCCATATTTTGAAACAAGCTTGAAGAATTTTTCTCATTTTAGAAGGTAGATAACACGTGGACCTGTCTTTTAAATTACTGTAATCTAATATATATTTATAAATTATAGCATTGAAAAAGAGTTCTGATATTGATGTTACTTCCTGGTATTTAATTTTTATAAAATGTTTTGTAAGTAACTAATTGTAGTATTGCTTTTGAGTAGTTTAAAAAAACCTTTCTCAAATAAATTCTGCCCAGAACCTATTTTCTTAGGGCAATATTCTAAAGTTCAGTAGTCCAATGTGAATTTGAAATATTCCTATATCTGTTCAGTATCTTTTTATATGTATCAGTACCCAAGCAAAGTATAACAAACGCCTAATTTCTGTGTTGCATTAATAAAGTATGTGCAAATTATCAGTGGATTAGTTGAAATAAAAGATAAGTCTTTTTCAAATGTGTATCTGATCATAATTTTTCAAAATGTTCAGTATGTTTTTTGTGGTGCATGATGCCAAATTTATCTTTAATCAGCCATTGCTACCTGATATGTATATATGATCAGTGGGTTGTGGAGTTAACTATTTTTCTCTGCAGATTTTCACTACATTTTCAAATATGTATTTAGAAAGAGCTTCAAAGTGCTATCTATAAGTCAATTAGCATCTTTGGCCTTATCTATGCATAATGTTCTCTCAGTTTGGTTTTGACAAACTCATGGACTTGGAATTGCTCTGTAGTATTTTAACTTATTGTGATGTAATACATTTTTTGAAGTGCTTGATTTGCTGTTAAAATACAGAAAATTATGTAGCTTTGCATGAAATAAAGTACATTTCTACAAGTTACTAATAATTTCTCTCATTATTTATGTTTTGCATCATACCATCTTTAAGATCAAACTCTATTAAGTAGACTAAAGTATTCTTTGTTCCTTACAAATTTGTTAACAGATATTCTAAAAATAAATGTTTTAAGATGTACTTTAGATTCCATATTACTTTATCCCATGTTTGTTACTAAAATAAGGAATTGTAATAAAAACTAGAGCAGAAATCACTGAAATTGAAAATAAAACAATAAAAATCAACAAAACCAAAAACCAGTTGTTTGAAAAGATAAAATTAATGGAACCTCAGTCAGGGGAACAAGAAAACAGAGTTGTTTTTCTGTATATCAAAAAGAACAACTGAAATTTGAAATAAAAAACACCATTAACATCAGTCTAGCTAATGCAATAAGACAAGAAACGGACTGTCTGCTTGCAGATGACATGATTGTCTATGTAGAAAATGCAAAAGAAATGACAAAAAAAATACTCCTAGAACCAATAAGTGATTATAGCAAGTTTATAGGATTCAAGGTTAATATGCAAAAGTCAGTCCCTTTCCCATATACTGGCAATGGACAAGTGGAATTTGAAATTAAAAGCAACACCATTTACATTAGCACCCCCCCATGAAAACCTTGAGTATACATTTAACAACAAAAAAAAATATGTCAGCTGTATATGAGGGAAAAAACCCCACAACTGCTGAAAGAAATTGAAGAACTGCGTCCATGGAGAGAGTTCCATGTTCATGGGCAGGGAGGCTGACCATCATCAGGTTGTCAGTTTTTGGTGCTGAGTGCACATTTTTGCAGTGACCTCAACACTAAGTGATTTCCGCTTCGACTGCCCTGAAGTTGCTTCCCAAAGCAGGCCTCGCTGCCACCTCCTCATCCAGCCCTGGGCTCCACCCAGGCGTCCCGGAGGCGCCCAGAGGCCCGTCTGATGGGCTCTGTCACCAGGGAAGGGGGCTTCATGTCGGCGCAGCCTTCCCGAGGCAGGCCCAGCCCTCCAGTGGGGATGTGAGCATGCACCCCAAGTCCAGGCACCACTGGGAACGGACCGGTGGGCTTCAGGGGAATTCCGGACATTTCCCAGTCAGACCTAAGCACCAGTCCTGAACGTGTTGCTGCTCTGACACCCCAAGTTCCTGCCCACAGATACCATGTGTGGTGGCCCGCACATTGGATACCATTGTTCACAATTGTTTCTCCAGTTTCCAAGAGCATTTAACGTTCAAATGAATACAATCGAACTATTTTTTAATAACAAACATTTGAGCATGGTGTTTCTCATACCCCTTATTGTAAGTACCAGATGCTTATTCTATTTTGGATTTTGTTTTGAAACTTTGTGTTCATACGGACACTCGGCAGAAAAGTACTTATTTCTTGCCAGTTAACAACAACAACAAAAACCTTTGACCTTTAGTTTCAAAGATTTGCCTTCAAAGTTCTCTTCATAACTGCCTTGACATTTTGGGTTGTTAATTTTCTTTTGCTTTTTTTGTGTTTTTAATTCTACTTTTGCACTTAAGATCATTAAATTTGATTTGTTTTGCACAGAAAAAATATGAGGTCTGTCCAGGAAGTACCCAGGCATGTACTATGAAAAATAGAAACATTTATCGACAAAGATACAAGAAACATTGTACATAGGACAATGACATCTCAGTCCCCTTCAAAGTAGGAACCTTGGGACCTCACACAGTTCTCCCAATCACCATCAATTGCCCCATTTTATTTTCCTGAATCTCATTGACAGGCTGAAATCTGTTCCCTTTCAAAGGTGCTTTTAGTTTTGGTAAAGGCCAGAAGTTGCAGGGTATCAAATGTGGGCTGTAGTGGGGCTGAGTCATCTGGGTGATTTGATGTTTCACCAAAAAACTGCACAAGATGTGATGAATGAGTGGGCGCATTGTTGTGATGAAGCTGCCCATCACCAGCTGCCCATCACCAGTTGCCCATAGCTATGGCCTTCTGAATCTTCCAAATAGTTTCCATAGAGGAATGTTCAAGCTTGACACAAAACTTGATGCTGATTCATTACTCAGTCATTTTGAATGCAATAGCCACACAGTACATATGCTCATTCTATTTCATCCACTGCCCCCACTGACTAGTCCAGCGATGTCACCATTGTTCAAGCATGCGCATTCCAGTCCACTCTCCTTGGTTGCCAGGCTACATTGATGTCAGTCAAACTGTTCTCAGTATGTTAACAATGGCTGGACTTCTGAACAGACCTCGTAGATGTCAAGTTTTTCTAAACTTGATCTATAGATGTGATGTAATCCCCAAAGTTAGTGGATATTGACAAACTGATTCTAAAGTTTACCTGGGGAGGCCAAAAACCCACAAGAGCCAACTTGATATTAAAGGCAAAGAACAAAATCAGAGGGCTGACACCACCCAACTTCAAGACAATATAAAGCTACAGTAATAAGGACAGTGTGGGATTGGTAAAAAAAAAACAAAAAACAAAAAACAAAAAAAAAATATTCAATGGAACAGAGCAGACAGCCCAGAAATATATCCATGTAGACATAGTCTGTTGGTCTTCGACAAAGGAATAAAGGCAGTTCAATGGAAAAAGGAGCCTTTTCAACATGTGATTCTTGAACAACAGACAACCACGTACAAAAAGTGAGTCTAGACAGTGACTTTAAAACGTTCACAAAAATTAACTCAAAATGGATCACAAACTGCCTTAGCCAGGGGATTCAGTTGGCTGGAGCGTCATCCCGTACACCAAAAGTTTGCGGGTTCAATTCCCTGTCAGGGAACATACCTAGGTTGTGGGTTTGATCCCTGGTCTGGGTGCATGCAGGAGGCAACCAATTAATGTTTCTCTGTCTCCCTTCCTCTTTCTCTAAAATCAAGAAGCATGACCTTGGCTGGGGATTTTAAAAAAGGATCACAAATCTAACACTTTAACACAAAACTAGGAAACTTTCAGCAGGTAACATAGGAGAAATCAAAGTTGCCTTGGACTTAGCAACGAGTATGTACATCACACAAAAATGTATATTTATGTGAACCATGACACATGTACAAGAAAGTACATGGCAGCATTAGTCATAATAGCTTCAGCCATGAACAATTCAATCAGCAGAATGGATTTATTTATTCCACAAGATAAACACGAACACCAACATAAAAATGAATGAATTACAGCTATGCAACAGCATACCTGAAACTCACATAAAATGTGGATCAAGAAAAGCCAGCATAAAAAATAATTTCGTGTGATTCTACTTAGAGAAAATTCAAAGCCAGGCAAAACTAAATTGTAGAGTTAAAAAAAAAAGAATGCACTGGAGTAAAACTAACCAAAAAATCATGGAAGATATTTCCATACATGCTAAGCTGCCGCTTACCTTTGAGCAGGAGGGAGGGCTTAGTGACTGGGACGGAGCACCAGAGGAGCTTCTGGCTCACTGCCCGTGTTCTCCATCTTGGGCGGTGGTTTAGAGGTGTTCACTTTATGCTGAATTGCCGGGCAGGACATGCTTCTGTGTGCTTTGTTATATGTCCATTTCACTTCATATTAAAGTTAAAGTACATAGAGAGAATTCAATTGCATAACTGAGCATGTGAGTTGGGAGTGGAGGAAGCTGCATTACAGTGTTGTAAGGTCACGGTCATATCCAGAAGGAGGGGAGATATGGCTGGACTTTGGTAAGGACACACTCTGTCATTTGTTAATCATTAAAACAACAGCAAGAGGACATAGCTTCAAATAGAGGAAGGATGGAAAGATTTTTTACAAATCCAATCAATTCAAAACTGCGAAAGAACAAAAACAGCCCCAAACTAAACGTTAGTGTTTAGCAATGTATTCAAAACTGGTCAAACTACAAAAGGCATGTGAAGTATTTGAGTACCACTCAGAGGCTCTGGGTTAGTAAGGACAATGTTTTGGTCTTCACCTGGGTAATTTTTTAATACATGCTGATAATATTCATGTCTCTCCTCCAACATAAGCTCCTTGAGCAGGCAGACGCCCGTGCCTGGCCCGGGACAGGCGCTCACTGAATTTGCGTTGACGCGGCAGACAAAGGCAGGGATCTGCGGTCGGTCCTCGCCCGCAGCGGGCTGTGCAGCTACCGGTCATCCATGGCAACAGTGGTACCTCGGAGGCGTCACCCCCTCCCTCTAGGGCTCTCCCTGGGGGAGGGGGCGGCGTTGGAGATTCGGTGGGTGACACTATTAGGATGAGTAAGAAGGGTTACTCATCGACGGGGCACTCAGAAGTCGGGAGGAAGGCTTCGGGAGGGGACAGGGGAATACCGCAGGCAGGCTGGGCAGGCGAAGTTGCCGCTGCGGGGCGGCGCCGCTCCGACTGTCGCCTGCCCGTATCTCAGAAGGGCGTTTCTTTCACATCATTTTCATGGGGGCAGCCCAGCCCGGGATATCTTGGCAGGTTCCAAGTGATGGGCCAGCAGAGCGGGATCCTGGAGCAGAAGAGGGGAGGGTGGTAAGGGAGCCCGGCCACACGCCCTCGCTCTGAGCCTCTGGGGTCTGGGCGTGTGCGGGGGATCCGTGTGCGGGGATCCTTGTGCGGGGGCCCGGGGCGCACAGCCTCTGGCTCGGATCGCGCGGCAGGGCAGGGCACGGCGCGAGTCCCCATGGCTGGACAGCGCGCGCGGCTTCTGGTCTGCCTGCTGTCCTGGCTGCCGCTCCTGGAAGGCGCCAAAATCCTGACGCTGTGCATGTTCGGTGAGTGATCAGAGGCGTCACGGAGATCGCTCCTGGCGGCCGGACAGAGAGGGACTCTCCTCTCTGGGACCTGTCCGGTCGTGGCTGCAGGAAAGCTGCCCCGTGGGAAAGCACCAGGGCTTCCCTGAAGCTGACAACAGGCCAGGAAGGACGGGCAGCCTGCCTGAGCCGCAGTCCTAGGACCAAGTTTCTGTAGGTCTTTCCTTATTCCTTCATGCAAACCGGGCCCACAGACTTCTTAAGGGGGTCTGGACGCTGGGCTCCAGGTATCTCAAGATGTCCAACTTCCAAGTGGAGCCATGCTCAGGCCCCGAATGGGTACCTCCTGCCAAAAGTATTCACACCACAAGGAACTTTCTAGTTCCACCTGGGTCTCTGCACCGTGGCTTCCTTGTTTTGCTGTTCAGCCATTTTCTGGTTTTCCCTGTGGCAAAGAAGCCCCATGAGGAGGATCTCAACAGGAGCCTTGATTTGCTGCCTGCTGTGAGAAGCCACCTGAGTACCATCCTGTGTGGTGCATGATTAAGGGACAAGGATGCTTATGAAAATGTCGCCTGTCTCCTGGGAGGGGGAATGCTTTAAGCTCTATGCCCGCCGAAGCTTGTCGCCTTGACGTGGAGCCCCTGGGTCACAGGACAGGGAAACTGTGTAGACAGTTGCTAGAGGTGAGGCTCAGAGAGCCGGAAATCAATCAGCAAGCACTCTGAGGGCCCACATAGGGAAGGAGGAGCGGAACGAAGCTTTGTTCCCCATCCAGCCAGGCCTTCCTCGGAAGCTGCCCTGAGCCCCCATCCTCCCATCCTGTCTTTTCTCTATGCACCTCACAAAACTGAGGCCTTGCTCCTAGGGGGGAGCCATTATCTACTGATGGACCGGGTAGCTCAGACTCTTCAAGATCACGGGCATGATGTGACCCTTCTTCAACCTAATGGACTGCATTTCACATCAGGTATCAGAGCTTCTTTTTTCCCCCTTTATTTATTTTTAGAGAGAGTGGAAAGGAGGGAGAAAGACAGGGAGGTAAATATCAACGTGTGGTTGCTTCTCATATGTCCCCCACTAGGGACCAGGCCTGCAGCCCTAGCAGGTGCCCTGATGGGGAACCGAACCGGCGACCCTTTGGTTCACAGGCCAGTACTCAGTCCACTGAGCCACACCAGCCAGGGCCAGGTATCATCACTTCTTATTCTTTGGACCAGTACTGTCTCATCAAAATATGATATGAGCCACAAATACAAGCCCCATAATGTAATTGTTAGAATTCCAGAAGCCAGATTTAAAAAAAAAAATAAAAGAAACAGGTCAAACTAATGTTAATAATATATTTTATGTAACCCAACATATCCAAAATATCATTTCAACATTTAAACAATGTAAGAATCATTAATGAGATCTTTCACATTTGTTTACATTAAGCCTTTGGGATCTGATGCGTATTTTGCAGTCCGTACCGGCCACATTGCAAGTGCTCAGTAGCTACAAGTGACTAATGGTTACCGTACTGGACAGCAGTGTTTGGGCCCTACTTCCATAGACGATAAGATATGAGTGCCTTGCCTACGTTAAATTTTCTGCCAAACTTCATTTTAGCCCTTGGAATTATTATAATAAAAAACGATATGTTCGTTGGTGCATGTTTACTTAAAGGCCCATCTTCAACCGTGACTTCAGCAAAAGAGAGTTTGAAGTGCTCTTGGACTTTGCTCCTTTTCTTCGGCACGCCTCCTCCTCCCTCGCACCCTGCACCTGCATCTCCTGCCTGTCCAGGCAGATGCTCCACACACAGTCCCATAATTAAAATGCTGCTTGTTTATGCGGCTTGAAATCTTGCCTCTAGCTTATGAAGAGTGGATCAAGGTGGTTTTCCAATTGACAAGAATTCCAGAAAAAGAATGCAGTGAAATTACAGGAGAAACTTATCAGAAAACTAATACAGGAAACGTTTTCAGAACTAGCATACACAAGTCTCCACATTGAAAAGTCCCACTTAGCGCCTAACACAAAGGATAAAAAAATGGCCTACAGCAAGGCAAATCATGGTCAAATTTCAGAATACCAATGATTAATAAAAACCATCCTGAAAGTTTTCCTGTACTCCAGTGATAAGACTAAAAATGACATCAAGCTTCTTAGCACTGTCATTGCACACAGAAAACCAACAAGATTTTACAATAAGAGTCTCAAAGTCTTTGCTCATCATATAAATTAGAACTTCTCAAGAAGTAGAAGTAACTACAGGGTTAAATCTGACCAGAACAATGGCTAGAAAGAAGACAAAGCAGCAGAGAATAGGCGACATGACAAAAGTTTAGAAGATTTGCTGTAAAATATCAGCTATGCAGCTGGCCGGGACAACGGTGAGTCAAGGTTGGATCGATGAAAGGATGCAGGGTGAACATCTCTTGGAAAAAAGAATTGTTCCATACGTTGACCTTATTGAAAATTGCATTAAGAGAATATTGGGGGAAGTTGGGAGATGGACCAATAGACCCAGAAACAAAATGAAACAAACAAAACTAAACAAATAAAAGGGCAAGGCAATTACTTAGTTGCAAGGCATTTGAGGGAATCACAGCGGAAGTGTGAGATGACCAGTAAGGAACTGATCAGAGACTCTCAGGGTCTGACATGACAAGAAAAACAGATTTTACAGAATGAGTTGGGGAAAGGCACTAAACAGCAGTAGCTACGGCCGTAAGGAGGTACAGCAATAATAAACTGCGGATGGGGGGAAATCTGATCTCCAGAGTTGCCGCAATATACTGTTCAAAATGTCCACTTGTCAACAACAACAAAAAATGATGAGACATACAATACAAAGAGACAAGAAAAATATGTCAACAGAAAGCAGTGAACAGAAACTGTTTGAGAGGAAGCCCAGGCAATGTATTTACTGGACAAAAACTTTAAATCAGTGATCATAGAACTATTTAAGGAACTAGAGAAAGTTGCATCTAAAGAACTAAATGAAAGTATGAGAATGAGAGCAATTGCTTAGAAGTTCGAGGTTTTCTTTTTTATTATTATTGATTCTAGAGAAAAAGAGACAGCGCACGCATGAGAGAGAAACATCATTTTGTTGTTCCCCTTATTTACGCATGCACTGGTTGGTTCTCGTTTGTGCCTTGGCCGGGGATCAAACTGCAGCCGTGGTGTATCGGGGTGATGCCCTCACCAGCTGAGCGAGCTAGCCAGGGCGTGAGGTTTCTCTTGAGGATGAGTAATTGATTCTAAAATTGATGAGTAACTGGTTCTAAAATTGATTGTGGTGATGGTTGCACAGCCTTGCAGACTTACTAAAATCCACTAAATTGTACACTTTTCAAGGGTGAACTTATGATGTGCGAATTATATTGCAATAAAAAATGTTTTAGAGAAGAAATTTTCTGAGAAGTAAGGGAAAGGACTAAATTGGGTTTCAACATTCCTTTATATGTGTGTGTGTGTGTGTGTGTGTGTGTGTGTGTGTGTGTGTGACATTTAATTAATTTTTCTCTTCTGTCTCTTCTTAGGTTTTAAAGTGGAGAAAAAATACCAAACTGTTGTTTGGTTTCCTCCTGAAGACTATAATCAGGAATACAAGAAACATATTCACTTCTTTTTAAATGAAAGTTCGCAGGAAAGGTAATAGTTTTTTATTTTAAGTCAGTTTAAAACAATTACATTTGAGAATTATAAATGGATGAATGAATGAATGGGTGGATGGGAATATCTCAATCACCCCTGAACCTGTCATTTCAGGCAGTCTTGGGGATGTGGCACTCTGGTTAACATTCCCAGCATGCTCAGCGTTTAAGCCTCAGTGAGTAAAATTTATCCTTAGGAACTGGGGGTGAGGGGAATGTCACCCTTGACATCGATTAAAAAAACAAACAAACTCCTCACTTTGCTTTTAGTCTCTCCAGCTCAGGGCTAAAGATGAGCAAGTTATCATTTCATTGCTGGATAGAGTCATGGTTACTCTCTTTCACTTCCTTCTGTTCCTTTCTCTTGTCACCATATTTTTGATGATAAGGTCACTTACAGAGATCGATTTTTGTAGGCCTTGAACCTGGCCGTTTCCAAATCATTCAATGCAGAACTTTGGGACTCACTCTCAGCCTTACACAGAGTGAGTCATGAGGCTGACCGCTAGAAATGCCACCCCTCCGAAGCTCACAATAAGAAGAAATGACTCATCTTAAGTATGAAATCATTGCAAGGAAAACCACGCCTGTCTGTGTTAGTGAGAATGTTCTTGCTCCTCCTTCATTTCAGCTCAAAGATGCTACTCCGCAGTCGGGGCGTTTTCCACGCGGCCTCCTCCGTAGGGTCCGAACTTCTCCGTGCCACTGTCTTACCACTCAGCTGTGTGCTTTGTCTTTTTCATTAAAAACATTTGTTGGAGACTTAGTATGTGCCAGGCAATGTGGGTATTAGAGACAGAGCGGAGAATGAAAAAGATGGAAACAAACAAACAAACAAGCAAACAGAAAACCTGGCCCCCACGCTGCCCTCTCTTCTCTTCTCCAACTGGAGGGTGTCGCGCACGGCCTGGCTCTGCGTTGCCGCAGGTCTTTCCCCGCCGAGTGGCCAGTTACTGTTTGTGTTTTCATGAGCGAGTTTCCAAAAATTCATCCTGCATTCCCCCAGTTTCTCCAAACTACCCCATGTGTTGCTTCAGAGGTTTGTTTTGAAGTTTAATTTTTAAACAGTCCCACCGTATTGGCTGCTAGACTAAGTGGATGGTTTCTACACTTTCATAACGCCTAGTTCTTGCTTTTGAAGTACTGAGAACACTTATTGATATTTAACTTGTTGTTTGCAATGCTTTGTTCAGCGATCTGCAGAAGAAGAATTATTAAAATACTAGACCAAAATATGGCACATCTTTCTTGACTAGCTTTTGACAGTTACTGAAACCTTTGATTTGTCCCATATATAATTAGGAAAATTGTCCCGACTTGAGCATTAAATTCAAGAAGCTCCTTAGGCAACTTTCTTTATGGCTTTAGCTAGCTGGGTTTTTTTTTTTTTTTTTTTTAATTTTAATGTTTGTCTTTTTTGAATGATCCAATCAGAGCACCTTCATCAAATTTACTCTCGCCTAAGCTGACTGTGCATTCGGTCACATTTATTTTCCCCTCATAACGTCATGTCCTTTTGGAAGACATCTGTCCTGCCCATCACACTACTGAGAAGCCAAAAAAGCTTCTCCCGCTGGCCCCCAACGATTATCGGCAATTATCCGTACAGAAGAGTTTTGTTTTTTATTGACACTGAAGTTGTAACAACTTCTGTCCCAATATTATTTCCCTTCATCTTATTCTTTCTGCTGAACCAGCGTTAAATACAGCTGAACCCTTAAAAAGCACACGTATGATATTGCAGCCATTGCTCTGACGTCAGGACAAACGCACACTCGCTTTCTCTCTCCCTCCGGGATAGGAATTCTCGGTCCTGCCCGCACATTACATCACCCGAGGAGCTTGGAAAGAACACCTAGGGCTGCGTTTTTCCTTCAGAATGTCTTACGTAAATTATTTATGGTGCACTACAGGCACCGACGTATTTGTAAAACTCCTCGGAAACGAAACAGCCAGGGTCGAGACCTGCCGTGTCTCTGCCCGCCTCCCTCATGTCACCTCCAGAGGACAGAGGGCAGGGTTCCAAGTGCTGGGCCTTCCCTTTGGCAAGAAGCTGACTGCTGATTCAGTTCATGCATTGACTGCCTCATTCCTGGGCACAGGAAATGGGCATATCGCTTGTCAGTTGATACTCTGTATAATTGTAGCACACGTTGAAATATTATTATAAGACAACCAAATAAATCCTCCCCAAAACAAAAGAAAGCCTCAAGTAAAGGCTGCCAGAACGTTGATCCTCAGTGGGGTTTTAAGAATCCGTATCACAGAAGAGGCCCTTAGGGATGGAGCGAAGCACCAAGTCCTTCTTGACTGGCCTTTGAAAGGGGCCCCTTGACCACAGAGACCGTTTGGGAGGGTTTTCTGCCAGTGGAGTGTGAAGACATCTGTTGACCCAAGAGCTGAAAGTGGGAGGCTGGCAGAGATCCCTGGCACAGAGCTTCTAGAGGAAAACGCCGTCCCCATGGGAATCGCTGTTCCTCCCCTGCAGTTCATGGGACCCTGTCATCCGGATGCTCACGTCCCCAGGAAAACAAATCTGACACACAGGCACGCTTGAGAGCAAACCAAGTCAACCGATCATCCAGGCCCACACAGAGCGGAGCATCATCCTAGGCGTGCTTTGGCCTTTAGCCCTTGGAGGTCGGAGACGCTGGTCGTTGCTGGTTAGGTCTCCCGGAGCAAGAATGGCATCAAAATATGGGTAGGATGAGGAGGCGAAAGGAAGAGTGAAGAAAGCAGGATCATTCTAAGCATCCGAAAGCATCATAGCAAGGACAAAAACAAGGAAAAGGCACGGTGGATTTGGAGGTCAGAAAAACACCAGTGTCTGGAGCAGAAAGTCCTCTGGCGAGAGCAGCACAGCGGGCAGGCGGCTGCCGGAAGGGCCTTTTCCCCTTGTGCCAGGAGGCTGTCGGTGTTTTCAGATGAACACGTTCCATGAATATTGAATATCTCTCACTTCTGTTTTTCAGGTACTCGTTCACAAACTTGTTGAAGTTCATGAAGCTACACGCAACTCAGTGTAGTCATTTGCTGAGAAGGACAGATATCATGGACCCCTTGAAAAATGAGAGTTTCGACCTGGTGGTGGTTGACGGCTCAGATAGCGGTGCTTTCCTGATTGCCGAGAAACTTGGAAGACCATGGGTGGCCATGCTTCCGGTCACGTTCGGGGGCCTGAGTTTTGGGCTGCCTGAGCCTGTGTCTTACGTCCCAGTGTTCTATTCCCTCCTGACAGATCGCATGGATTTCTGGGGCCGAGTGAAGAACTCTCTGATGTTCTTCGTTTCTACCTGGATGGAATGGTCTCTCAGTGCCCAGTTTGATGACCTGATAAGAGAACATTTTCCAGAAGACTCTAAGCCAGAATTATTTCATCTTCGACGAAAAGCAGAACTGTGGTTTGTTAACTCTGACTTTGCCTTTGAGTTTGCCCGGCCCTTGCTCCCTAACACTGTTTATATTGGAGGTTTAACGGACAAACCTGTCGAGCCAGTACCCCCAGTAAGTAAAACCTTCGTACTCAGACATAATGGAAATGTGGGTTTATCTTCGAAAGACGTTGCTAAATGGTTGTACAGGGTGATTGTATGATTTTTGTGTGGCACCAAGCAGCGGCCCAGAGTCTCAGTTACTCCACATCCAACGTTGGGCACGGTCGATCTTTTTATTTTAGCTCTTCCGGTGAGGGCGAAATGGCACCTCCTGTCTCCATGTTAATTTCGTGTGCTCTCTGATGATGTTCAACACTTCTTTATCTGTTGATAGTCATTTTTAAATTTTCCTTTTTGAATTGTTTGTTGAGCTTTAGCCCATTTTCAGTTAGGTGGTTTGTTCATTGTAGATTTTTAAAAGTTCTTTGTATGTTCTGGATGAAGATCTTTTCACACTGAATACTTTTCTCGATCTGCAGATTGTTTATTCACTTTCTTACCACTGTGCTTTGGTGAACAGAAGCTTTGATGAACAGTTGGCCATTTAGTTTGTTTAGTTTTTTTATACAATGACTCTAGTAGCACTTAGTTATCTTTAACTCCAATTGAAACAATTTTGCTAGATTGTATTGTGACAGCTGTCATATCAGCCTGCATTTAAAAAAAACTTACTAAAACTGGTGCATTCTTGTGCAGCCATTTTAATATTGAAGATGGAAGAAATATGCAACATTTTCAGCGTATTATGCTTTATTATTTCAAGAAAGGAAAAAATGTAACTGAAACACACACATACACACACAAGGATTTGTGTAGTATGTGGAGAAGGCGCTGTGACTGAGTGAACATGTCAAAAGTGGTTTGTGAAGTTTCTTGGTACTATTGACATTCTGGCCGGATAATCCTTTGCTGTGGGGCTGTCTTATGCATTGGAAGCTGTTTAGCAGCACCCCTGGTCTCTACCCACTAGCAGCCAATAGTGGGAGATAGCTGATGTATTCAAAATATCCAAATCAATAAAGTTATTGGTAAAAATGAAAACCACATTTTTTTATTTTATGGAAAAAACTAAACAGACTTTTTGGCCGGCATGATATATTTTGTGACGCCTGGTTTATCGATTTTTTCTTGTGTGATCTAAGAAATCTCTGTCTGTCTCCAGGTGATAAGGGTATTCTCCTACGCTTTCTTTTTCTATAGGCTTCGCAGTTTCAGATTTTACCTTTAGGCATATGATCCACCTTGAATTAATGTCTGTGCTTGAATGAATGTAGAGGTCTATGATGTTTTCTCAATGGTCAGTTGTTCTTCTGTCTTCCTGATTTCTCTAAGACACCGTCCCAAGTGCTTAGGTCCTTGATACCTGCTCACTAAATGGTTGCTTCTGTTACGAATGGGTGGGGCTAGTGAGAAACCCAGCTCTCCTGTTGTCTTCTAACTACTGCTTCTTCCCCAGCACTGTAGCTTTACTAAATATGGAGCTCGTGTTCCAGCTTCTGAGCCTCAGCCCCCAGAAAGCCATGCCCAACCCATACCACACCTCTTGTTTGTAGTCAGCCAACAAGCATCTTACAATGGCCGCCTGCTGGGTCTCCCTACGGGGTTCTCCAACTCGGCCGCGTATTGGAATCACTTGGGGAGTTTTAAAAAACTACCAATGCTGAGGGCCCACTCCCAGAAATACTGACTTAATTGGTCTGGAGTGCAGCCTGGGCATTGGGAAGTTTTATTTTTTAAGCTTCACCTGAGGATATGCTCTCTGATTTGAGAGAGAGAGAGAGAGAGAGAGAGAGAGAGAGAGAGAGAGAGAGAGAGAGAGAGAGAAACATTGATGCAGGAAAGAAAGATGGATCTGTTGCCTCCTGTACTTGCCCTAAGGGGCATCAAACCCGCAACCTGGTGTGTGCCCTGCTCTTTTGGTGTGTGGGGTGACGCTCCAACCGTCTGAGCCACCCAGCTAGGGTGCATTGGGAATTTTTTAAAGGTCTCCAAATGATTCTAATTTTTAGTCGAGGTTGAGAACCACTGACTTAGAGAAATACTGGGAAAGGTTTGAGAAGGTCGTGCCTGATACTGGGGCCAGAGCTATCGTGAGGAGAAATATTTCTACCAACCAGATAGCTCCTGCCTCTCAGAAACAAGGTGATCTGTGGGAGCTGGCGGCTACCACGTGTACCCCACCAGTTCCGTCGGCTGCCGCATCATCAGCCTCTCCCAGGCCAAGCCCGGAATACACCTGACTCCAGTGAGCAGGGCCCTGCCCACTGGTGCTTCAGAATCCCATAGTCGTGCTCGCTGTTAGAGTTCCTCCAAGTGTGGTCCTTAGCGCATCTTTGTCCGCTTCTCTTGGGATTGTTGTTAAAAATAGAGATTCCAGGCTTCCCCCGCCAGACCTACTAAATCAGAATCTTCAGATATGGACCCTGGTAATTTATATATATTTTTAAAAAGCTTTTATTTTTATTTTTTTTTAAAGAGAGGGGAAGGGAGGGAGAAAGAGAGGGAGAGAAACATCTGGCTTGCGCCGCCCCAACGGGGCACTGGGCCTGGACGATGCTCAACCAGCTGAGCCACACGGGTCAGGGCCGGTGATTGACATTTTTAACAACACCCCGGCTGTGTATGTGCCGACTCGATCTTTGAGAACACAAGACTGACTGAAAGGCTGCCGTCATTTGTTACTTTTTTCTCCATAGTCTGTGCCGTGTCCTAAAATAAGTGAAAAAACTAAAAGTTATTTTCATTATGAATTCCGCCCATGACTATTCTAAGAGAAATACAATAGAGGAGAGTCTTTATACTCCCTAAATGCTGGTCTATTTCGCTGTTGCGTAGTAGAAAGAATTTGGATTTCAGGGTCAGACACAGCTTGAACTGAATTCTGGTTCTGCCATTTATGTGCTGTATTCCCTCCAAGTGACTCATCTGCTCCGAGCCTCAACGCCTGGGAATGTGAGAGGAATAACCGCAGTGCTCAGGACTGTTGGGATGACTGGATGAGACGGTTTTAAGGGTTCCATTTAGGTGCCTGGCGCATGTTGGGCGTGGCTAACGGGTGCTGGTCAGCATTGCTGTTCCTGCATTGTCTCTATGGCCGGTGAACAGGAGCAGAAAAACCAGACACAGCCTGCCTGGCTTTTATGGGGAGGCAACGATCCTGCTGCTCCTGTGTCTGTGATGCTCGACATTGTGAGCTGGGTTGCAGCTTTGGATGCCTTCCTGAGAGCTCCGCCGTCATTTTCTCTAGGGCTTGCCTTACCCCGCAGCAGCCACCGCAGCGGGAAAGAGCAGCTTGTGGAGCAGAAAAGTGTAGGGAGTGGGGAAGAAACGCCCTCTCAGAAGCACACTCTGAGAACACTGAGTTTAGTGGAGGTTGAGAGGAGCACACATGCCCTTGAACTTCACAGCTGGCCTCTGGCAAAGACCACATAGGCGTTGGCCATTGGCAAGCTGGAAACTCTTAGAAGATTGGGAAGAACTTGGGATTGCAATGTGTACATTATGACACAGGTACCACGTGTCTTTCTCTCTAACTGTACTCCAGCATTACATATTTCTGCTGCTTCCCTAGCGGGGTAGATGAGACCCAGCTGCTGACCATGTGGGGGTCCTGCTCCTCTCCCAGGTTCCTCTGGGGCAAGCCCTAGTGTGGGGGGTGGGGGGGGAGGGCCGGTGTTGATACAACCTTCAGGAGGCTGCTGTAAAAACCACCCCTGTCTTCCCTTCTGACCCATACGAGAAGAATTTGAAATTTAACCCATTAAATTATGAAGCCTGGAGAGAAAGGGTATACCATTCTCGTGATCCTGACAAATCAAGGCTCAGAAAATCTCTCTTTCAGGCCAGCCGGCTTCAGTGGATGGCAACCTGTAGAAAGGGGAGTCTTTGATTTACCACAAACAGCCAGGTAGCAACTTTATTGTCTTTCCTGTCTCCAGGAATTTGAGAAGTTCATTGCCAGCTTTGGAGATGCAGGATTTGTCCTTGTGGCCCTGGGCTCCATGGTGAACAGTCTTCCATCCCAGGTTCTTAAGGAGATGAACAGCGCCTTTGGCCAGCTGCCTCATGGGGTGTTATGGAAGTGCAGCCCTTCTCTGTGGCCCAAAGACATCAAATTGGCAGCAAACGTGAAAATCGTGGACTGGCTTCCTCAGAACGACCTCCTGGGTAAGGGCGCCAGCAGCCAGGTCTGCCTTTCTCTCTCCTGTTCCTTTTGCTTTAGGGTGTATTTGCAGCTCTCACCCCTGTCTGGGCCCTTCACCATCGCGTGAAAGGGAAGCATCTGGTAATGAAAGGCAAAGCATCAGAACAGGCTGGCCCTTCGGGGTCACTTCCTTCCCTTGTAAGCGAGACTCGTGACCCACAGCCACTAGCGGTATCACAGTGAGGTCACTGTGGCCTCTTGCAATGGGCAGGCGATCAGGATCAGCCAAAGCATCCAAGAAGTGCCTATACATGCTTGGGGGCATCCCCGTACACGCCAGGAGGGCACTGCGTGTACTGCGGCCCCGGGGCCACCCGCGCGTCACGCGCAGACACACGTGCAGACCCACACGCAGACACTGAGCTAACTCTCCCTCACCTGAGGCGTGAGGGACTCGGGTGCCACGGTGTCTTTCCGATGCGACAAAATTCCTCATTGTCCTATCTGAGATGTCATGACGGCGTCTCCAAGGGGTTCCCTCTCTGGCCTGTGCTGCATTCTGGGGACCCCTCGTGTGCATAGCTGCAGATTGGATCGGAGTTATGGGGTGAACTGGAAATGCAAATTTTTGGTTCTACTCCTGCAAATGTGTCTCGGTAGCCTTTGGTAGAACCCCAGAATTGCACTTTACGAAAAGCACATGAGGGGTTTCCGAGCCTGAGCTAGATAAATACTTCCTCAATGCTTTATTTTGCTCCAAATAAGAGAGAGGCAGTGTGACAGGGACTGGCAATACTAAGGCCTGAGGCAAAGATCCCTGCTTCACGAAGACGTGGAGGGATGGTGGGCGGGTCAGGTGGTGGGAGACAGAGCACTCAGTGCTGCCTCTGGTTCAGGCCTCAGACCCGTGCTTCCGAGGATGCTCTCGGAGGGCCTCCCAGGTGACTGACTCTTTACACTGGTTCCCAAATGCCTTTGGATTCCTCCGCTGTCGTGTTTCCCTGAGGATGCTGCTTGCCCAGGTTCTGGCAATTCTTTCTTAAGCATCATCCTCGCTCTCTTTCTTCTACTTCATTCTAGCTCACCCCAGCATCCGCCTCTTCGTCACTCACGGAGGGCTGAATAGCGTGATGGAATCTATCCAGCACGGTGTGCCTATGGTGGGGATTCCTTTGCACTCAGACCAGCCTGGGAATCTAATTCGAGTGGAAGCCAAAAATCTGGGCGTCTCCATCCTGATGGAGGAGCTCACAGCGGAGACCCTGGCTCTTAAAATGAGACAAGTCATCGAAGACAAGAGGTGTGTGTAGTGGACCTGGCCGGAGGTCCTCCTCCCCCCATATGGGCTAAACTCAGCCTTAAGATGCCTGCCGACCTATTTCCACCCAAGGCCAAGGTAAAGAAGTGGTCCTTATGTTTCAGTGAGAGGAATTTGGGACAGACGATAGGGAGAATTTTCTGCCTTTAAAGAAGCTGGACCCAAGTTCCTCTCTCAGAGTTTTTGTTCTCTTGACATCTTCGTTAAGCAGTTCGAACCAGGTGCAGGGCAGGGGGGGTTCCTTTCACTTCTTCAAATACAGATTTCTTTCCCGTAGAGGCCTCTGTCCTTAGCTGTTCCTGAACATTCTTTCTGTTCGCCCCCAGTGGCACCTCTTCGGAGAGGCCTTCTCTGATCCGCCCCGGGCATCCTGTGTAACTTCCCTCATAACACAGTTCATACTTTATAGTTCTGCTCTCTACTCACTTCCTGATTTATTGACCTTTCCTCCAATGAGAACGGAAGCTCCATGAGCGGAGGGGCCCATATCCTTCCTACGTCCCATGGCCTACCTCACTGCCCTGCACCGAGCAGGGACTGGAAGTAACTGGCGGATGAAGGAAGAGTAAGCCAGTGTGAGTCCTCTGAACCAGGGCCCAAGAAACGCACTTCGGTGCCCAAGGTCTGTGAGTCCCTGGATTGTGAACTGGTAAAGAAGAAACGTGTGTTTGCACACATGAATTTTCCAGAGGGTGTTTTTATCACGTTCATCAGATTCTCAACACAGTCTGCTAAGGTCCAGAAAGGCCAGGAGCTGCTGCTTCCGGAGGGGTCGCTCCACCCCTGGCGCGGTCTCTGGATGGCATTCAGCACGATGCCTAGGGGAGGGTGGCACTTAAGTGACCCTTTCGGCACCCAGCCCCCTTCCTGGCTGGCAGCTGATGCTTGCAAATGAATAAATTAAGAGGCACAGGCTACTTAGAACCAAGACTTCGGAGCGGGCCTTTGAGTACCAGGGTGGGTCTCTGGTCCGAACGACTCTCTGGGCTTCCTTCCTCTGCCCCGGAGGTTCTTGGACACCTTGCCTGCTCTTGCCTGCGGCCCCCTTCACCACTATGAGGCTGCCTCCACCCAGGAAGGGACATCCGCCCTGCACGGCTGCAACTTCAGGTCACAGCCACAGGCCTGACGATCTTACTGTATTTTCCTAATCATCGTTCTTACCCACTTTCCTGTTATTGTCTTACTTTATTTTTATTTTCAATGACAGTTGACATACATTATTATATTAGCATCAGGTGCACACCCCGGTCGTTAGACATCGCATAACTCACTGAGTGATCATCTGGGTAGATCTGGCGCCCGCCTGGCCCCGCACTTCGTGGTTAGCAGACCATCGCTGACTCTGCTCTCTGCGCTGCGCTCTGCGTCTGTCCGTCCTCTGCCCGCGACTGCTTTGCAGCAATCAGCTTGGCCTTCTGAATCCCTTTCCCGTTTCTCACCCACCCCCAACCCCCCTCCTATTGCTGCTTCACTTTCATTCTCTCAAAACTCCAACATGTTTTTCTCACTCACTCTCAGTGTATGCTCTTTGTTTTATTTTCCTGAAAGAAAAGACAGAGAAGCCATCAGCGAAGAAGCTCTACATGTGCCCGCCACCCGATTTACTAGCCTGCCTGCCTCCCTGCCCACCTGCCTCCCTGTCCACCAGCCTCCTGGCCTTCTCTTCTCTCCCCGCCCTCATGTCTGTGTCCCTGTGGAGGCTGGGTCCCGCCCTGGGACGGAGGGTCACGACCTCTCACCTCCTCAAAGCCCTTGCTTCTGCAATCTGTCCCACTCTCTTCCACACGGTGTACTTTCCCCCCTTCTTTTGGAACACTTTTATCCGTTTAAAAAAACTTGCTGTAATAACTCTCATGCTTTTCTTCAACTCTTTATTTTGAGACATTTCTAACTCTCAGAAAAGTAATGAGAATAATACAATATGCACTTGTCTACCCTTCACCTATATTTATCACTTGGTTACATTTTGCCTTACTGTGTTTTCTCCCTCTCTCTCTGTTTTTTTTTTTTGTTGTTGTTGTTGAATATCATGTACGTGTCTAAATGGCAGAATCCTTTGAGAATTTGTTGCAGATGTTGTAATACTGTCCTTCTAAAGACTTCAGCATGAGTCTCTGTGAAGGAAGCATTTTCCTGCATAACCTCAATACACAACTTAACGCAAGCCTTCTTGATCCTTCATTGCACTGTAGCTGTATTCCAAATCTAGGCTCTCCTTTGCTGTAAACTCTTTCAAGGAGTCATCCGAGCTCTGCCACCACTTCCTCTCGTCCCATTTGTCACCAGCCTGCTTCAGTAAGGCTCCCTCGCTGCACCAAACGGTTCTCAGCCAGGTCACCAGTGGCGTCCATGCTGCCAAAGCCAATGACCATTGTCACTCCTCGTCTTGCCCATCCCACCAGCTTCCTTCCTCCCCACTGGTCACTGCCTGGTCCCTGAACGGGGACGTCAGTGGACCCAGACACCGTGGTCTATCTCCCCGCTTCGCTGGCTGCTCCTCCTCAGCTTCCTTGGCCGATTTCTCTTCAACTCCACAATCCCCAGACTGTGCGGGGCTCCACGCCGGGACCTGGTCCTTGGGTCTTGTCTCATCGCTAATTCACACTTAACTCTTGGGTTCTCGCCAGTCTCACGGTCTGAAATACCCTCTATAGACTAATGTTAACTTCCAAATTGATGTCTACAACCCAAACCTCTCTGCTAATTACAGTAATCTCTCACCTTCCCGACTGGCATCTCTTCTTCATCGTCAGGTCGGCATCTCAAATGTGCCATGACCAAATACCGGCTTTGTTTGGGCTGCTCTCAACATTCTTAACCTGCTGGCCAGATACGCCCCACTTCCGTAAATTGGGACTCCATTTTTCTCGGTTATCAGACCCAAAATATAGGTGTCTTTCATTTAACATTTGTAAAAATTTGAATAACAAACACAAGGAAGAATAAGAGAGATTTTATCATTATTCAAATTTATAAAATTATTTGTTGTACTAGGAGTTAAAACCCAAAGAACTTGCTAATTTAGAATTTATTTTTTAATGATTTAACTTCACTTAGGTCATGAAACTTGCAAGAAAAATCCAATTTGGGAATCCTTCAGAAGTTCATTCAACGATGGTCAGATTCAGCTTTGGCCTCAGAATTGACTGAATATTTAACCTGTGGCCTTTGACATTCCTCCGAACTGAGGATGGCATTCGGATAAGGGTGGGGCCAAAGTAGGGTTACAGTAGTGAGTAGGCAAAACACAGGGTTTATTCTGGTATTAGTATCTATTAACTCTTGTATTATTTTCCATATGAACAACTAACTGTTAGCCTACTTTGGCCCACCCTGTGTGTGTATGCATACGTACAGAGTGTGTATATACATGGATATGTACAGAGTATGTATGTGTATATATATATATATATCTGTGTATATGTAAATAAAATATGTACATATTATATATATACACAGTAGATACATATACACAAATATAGATGCATATTGTGTGTGTGTGTGTGTGTGTCTCTGCCAACAGGTACAAAGAGGCAGCGGTGGCCGCCAGCATCATCAGGCGCTCCCACCCCCAGACCCCCGCCCAGCGGCTGGTGGGCTGGATCGACCACATCCTCGAGACGGGGGGAGCGGCACACCTCAAACCCCACGCCTTCCAGCAGCCATGGTATGAGCAGTACCTGCTGGACGTCTTCTCGTTCCTGCTGGTGCTCACCCTGGGCACCGTGTGGCTCTGTGGGAAGCTGCTGGGCCTGGCGGCCAGGTGGCTGTGTGGGGCCAGGAAGCTGAAGAAGGCCTGATGCACGGTGCTGACTTGCAGGGGGGTGTTGGTGTGGGGGTCGCCATTTCTCAGGAGGCTCCCACCAGTTCTGGCAGCCCCTGCTCTCCACATCACGCTCATTTGCTAATTTTGCTACAAATTCCTGCGCACTGGCTTCTTCCTACGATGGAAGTTCCTTACTCAGCACTGTTGCCTTCTTTGCTTGGCCATCAGCAGGGCTTGGTCTTTGAGTCTGTCTCTGGGAAGTTTGGGCCCGTGACCCCTGAAGCCCATTCTCTCCGCCACGCCCCTCTCTGAGGCACTGACGGGACTGCCCTGTTTCATCGTCCAGGCCTGGTACCTTCTCAGCCGCTTTCCCTCATTCCTGCCTCCACTCGTCACAGAACAACGGTGAGACAGGTGCTTGGCTCGATCTTTTGTTTTCTATTTGCTTCTCTTGCAAACTGTGAATGCTCAGGAAGCCTGTGCTTGTGCCCTCAGGGCCTGATGCACAGCTTTGCAGGGCTCCACGTCTGGTGCCCCCTGCAGTACCCCTGCCTTGGCGCCCCCCCCCGCCCCCCCCAGAGCCCTCCCAATAGCCCTCCTGAGTCTCCGAGGACCAGCTGCGGAGACTGTGGGGCGGTCATGGCCGGGAGGGGCCCTGGTCCACTTTCCATCTCTGTGCACTGTCTTCCGAATTTTTCCATAAGAAAAAATAAAGTCATGAAAAGAAGTGCATTTCTTTTTAAACTCGTGGTGCTTTCGTGCCTTTGGATAGCTGTGCCTTTCCGTGCGCGGCGTACTGTTGGCAGCTGCGTTCACCAGGAGCAGAAACCAGACAGACCGAGGCTGGAGCCGCTCAGGAGTTCTTCCTTCTGTTTCTCACGTACAAAAAATTATACATATAAGCTCACCCTGAAGTTTCAAGGTAGTCGTTTTGGATCCTGTCAGCACTTTGGAATTTGAGGCAAGAAAAGGGAAACCTGGAGAGAGAGTTAAACCAGCTCCTGGAGCTGAGCCTGTTCTTTTTAAAGGGATTTCCCACATGTTTCGTCCACCCAGAGTCTTCCCGTCAAACCCCATGAATCAGACCAGGCTGCACAGAACGTCTAAGAAACCTCCCAGCCCTGACTGCCCAGCTGGGGACACCACCACTCCCACTAGCTTGGGGGAGGGGTGTTCGGAAGAAAATGAATGACCTACGGGTCACAGGTGGAAACGAGAGCCTTGGTCACATGTGGAAGGCAGGCAGGGAGGGCCTGGATTAGACGTTCAGTGCCGCCTTTGACCCTGTGATGGGGCAGCTTCGAGGACAGTCTTAGACCCACGGCACACAGCGGTGGGTGGGAAGCAGACCTGTCGGAGCGGTGAACGGGCTAAACGCGGGCAGTGGTCCTTTGCCATCGTGAGGTGGGTCGTGCCTTCCAAGTTCTTCCCTCTCCTTGCGGTCAGTGAGTGGGATAGCGGTGTCATTTGGAAGGGATGGACGCCCCGTCAGAGACAACCCCAGAGGGAGAGGGGAGCCGCTGTGCAAATCAGGGCAAGAGCCGCCAAGCCTGCTGCCCCCTCTTGGGGGCTGCAGCCGCCAGCCAGGGCACGGGGCTCTGCAAGTGAAGGCTGCCTGGTCTCAGCCCCGTGCATGCAGGCCCCTCCCATGGGTAGCCCTTGGCTGTGAACGCCCTGTCCTACCCCGTGGTGGTCCTGGCCGGTGCAGCCCTCCCACCCACGCACATGCATGCAGTGCAATGACTGCCTGAGAAGACGTCTTGGGGTATTTTGTCTTAGGGGCATTGTTGCCCCGACACCCCAAGGAGGCTGGCTCCTTTCTGCATTGCCGGGCCGGCCATTAATCACTTTGTTTTTGTAAGTCCTCAAATAAAACGTGCTGAATGTTAGAAAAACACCTATCAGAGTGGGTTTTCCACAAATGCCTTTGAATTCCATCTCAAGAGAACAGTAAGTAATAATCGGCTAACACTTGTACTCATGATTCAGCCTTCTAGGGATTTTTTTACCCCTGATTTAAAGATCCAAGATGAATTTTGAGAACTTTTGTGTTGGAACAAATGCAAAGAAGAGAAGCTTCCACAAACAAGGTCCTGGGACTCTGCCAGGGGAAGGGGCCACCTATTTCGACTGCGGATAAGATTGTTGCCTACATGGCCTTGGGGACCCCATGGCCTTAGCGACCGGAGAACCCGGTGCCATCGCCCACCAATGAAGACCCTTTGCTGGTTCCATTGCAGGGAACACAGGATGTCTGTGGTCGCCTCTGGTTGCCTCTCCAGGCGCATCTTGAAAATTCTGAAATAGCATCACAGCCATGGGGCTAGCTGATATTTGACAGGGGTGCAAAGAGAATTCAGCGGGGGAAGTACAATCTTTTCAGCAAGTTGTACCAGACCACTTGTATATCTGAGCGGGATTCGATCTCTACTTAATAGCGTGCACAGAAGACACTGCCTATGACTTCACACCATACACGAAAATCAACTCAAAGTGTATCATAGACCTGAAAATAAATGCTGGACCGATAAGAACTCTAAAAGAGAGTCTTTCTAATCATACGGTGCGCACAGGCAGAGATGGCATCCTACAGGTGTGTGATGTGGAGCGGGAGGGGGGACCCCCCCACCGGTAATCACACCGGCCTGCTCCCCGGTGTTGTGCTTCTAAGTGTCCCCTGCGGGGAGCCATGGAGACAACAGAAGGGCAGGGAGGCATCGCCTAAAAGAATTTGCTGAGCATTCTCTTATAAAACAGGCGAGGCAGGTTCTGATACCATTCTAGAAACCAAAGAGTTGCCAGCAAAATTTCCCACTGGCTTCCCTCTCAGGGCAAACAGCTTGGGCTTTCACGTCCCTGGGTTTTCTAGGCAACAGACTTGTAAACTTGAGAAAGGGCGAGGCCAGGATGGGGACTGACAGTGACCTGAGCCAATCAGGCTGTGAGGCTGCAGCAGTGATTCCAAGCCATCCAATTGGCAGGAGGAGGGCAGACCAGGAGGTGGGAGGATAGGTAAGAGGGAGAAGGCCCAGGGGAGGGGAGGGGACCTCTTCCCAGATGCAGGAGACAGCGTCCATAGTTTCAGTTCCAAGCAACTGGTGGCCACAGGTTAGCATTTAAGGTAAATCAATTTTTAAAAATTTCCTATGTTGATTTAATCACTTTCTTATGTTTAGCCAAAAAAATACAGAAAGAGAGAGATTGAAGAGAGATGTTACATTTTAGAAGGAACCCCAAAGGCTGATGAGATTCTTGGCTGTCAATCTGGGGGGTGGGGTGGAGTTATAGCTTAGCCCCAGGGGAGGCTTTGCCCTCTGGGAAGAGGTGCTGAGCTACAAATGCGCAGTGATAAACCCCACTCAGGGAAGGGGAAGGGCTCGAACATTGTCCAGCAGTCACCGTGTAGCAGGTACTTGAGTGTGAAGTGTTGGGGTGACCTGCTCTACCTGGCTTGCATGGCCACTGATACAACTCAGCTTCGGGCAGGTTGGACAAGGGCGGAGGGAGGCTGACAAGGGAGGGCTGAGGAAGGAGGCGCTGGACAGGAGTGGTCCAGATGACGTGCTGTCGTGTCTAGAATGGAGAGGGAAGGAAATACCCATGAGAGCGAGGCAGGTGATGGCTACGATGGAAATGCAGGGTCAGGATTCTGGAGGTTTCAGAAGGTCGCAGGCGTCTGTGGCTGGCAGGATGAAACCGGAGGGTGACAACGTGAGAGGTGGTTGGCTGGGAAAGGCACGCAGAAAGCGCAAGCAGAAGGAGGTGGTAGAAATCACAGCGCTCCGGAGCCTCACGGCTACGTGGATGGCTTGTCCATGACCTCTGAGGTGGCCCAGGCTGGTGGGGACCCTTGGCATGGAGAGGACATCTCTGAGGCAGGATTCAGAGTGTCAGGGATTTAGGAAGGGACAGAGAATGGGTCACCATGTGGTGGTGTATTTCAGAGGCTGCAAGCTTCCTTTAACTTAGAATTTGGGGTAGGAAGCACCTTTATCGGGGAAGACTGCAGAGGGAGAGTTTCTTATACAAATTCAGGTACCAGCTAGGATGAAGACATTGTACCAAGCAGCCTCATGGCAGGAAATGGATGGCACATTCAAAGGCGGTAACGGAGAAGAGTTAAATTATGGACAGTTTACAACGATGTGGGTAAGGCTGAGCAATATCGATAGGGAATGAGGAAGCACGGCAGGGTTACCACAGTGAGGAGGGAAAATTGTCCTTAGGCCTGAAGGGTCCAGAAGAGGAGCAGGTAGGGCTCTGCAGGGAGGGCCACCTTTGGCGAAAGGTCGAGGGCAGCGACCACTGTCGCTTGGCAGAAGGGAAGCTCGGCACACAAGCGCTCCAGTGTCTTGCTCCTCCCGCTCTCTGACCGCCTGCTGGTGCCTCCCACTGGCTGGATCTAGCAGGAAGCCGGGGAACAAGGACGTATGGTAAAGGCAGTTATCAGGGGTCAGCCCCCTGGGGCCCAGGTGTGGATGGAGAAGGGATGGGGCGGGGGCTGGGCAAACGGAACACTGAGCCGACTGTGAGGATCGTCGGTTGTTGAGAGGACTCCGGAGATTTATAACGGGACAGGGATTGAGGGAAGCCTGGGTGTCTCTTCACCAAGAGCAGTGCCCTTGGTCTCAGGGGGACCGCACCTCTGTCAGTAACTTGTGCTGGGGATGGGGTGCCCAGGAGCAAGGAGTGGGGGTGTTCGGCTTGGCGAATACACTCCCGGGTTCAAGCGCTGCTTTAATGGTGTTAATTTATGAATGAAGGCTTTACCTTACTAAATTTTCCTTGTAAAATTTGGCTCTCCATTCTAATCTCGGACAATGCCGTATAAAGGAAGGTATCAAGGTTGCTAAGAGCAGGGTCCTGTGTCTCAGGCACAAACACTCTGGCTTTGGGAGAAGACAGCATTGCAGGAAGGTTACTGCGTCAGGGAAGGGGCCACGAGCCGCTTCTCTCACGCCCGACACCGTGAGAATGTACAGCACTCAGGACGTTCTTTGGAGCAAAGTCCCTGGCACATATCACCACAATTCCGTTGCCTCTGGTCTTAGAATAATTTTTAAAAACACATCTCAGAACCTGAAGTGGACGCAAGTTTTCCTGTATGCTGCAAACCGAAAAGCAGCACTGGACAGAGCAGCCTCCGGCTGAGAGGTGGGCTGGAGACGCTCTCACTGTCTTTGGAAGCTCTTGTTCCGGTGCATCGCTGCCCCGAGGCCTCTGACCTGGGCAGCAGCGTCCCGTGGGGGAGGGAGCCAGGGGCAAGCTCTCCAGTGACTCGCTGTGTCCTGGTTCTCGCCAAGTGTGCTTTTGGGCTCAGTCTTGTTAATCGGCTTGTCCTAGTTTTTATGTGCGAATGGTTGGTGGCAACTCGGTTTAAAAATGACTATTTTCTGACACGTTGCGTGTAATGTACAGAACACCCCTGGGGAAGCGGTAGGCTCCAAAGACCCTGCTTAGAATCTCATTCTGCTGGGCTGCCCGCACCAGAGCACTATAAGAGTTATCAAAATTTACTTTACACCAGACGCATTTTCTGTCCTAAACAAACTGCTTGTGAACAACTTGTAAAACACAGGCCATCCCTTTTGCAGCCATGGACACGCATAAACAAATGTGTGTGCTGTTTTCCAAAACATCTTTATTTACAAAACTAGATAGACAGGCACATTTGGCCAGTGGGCTGTGGCTGGATGTCCCCAGATGCAGTTTATCTTAGGCTATGTTGCCCTAAACGCCCAGTGTCCTTGATCTCTGCCCGTGGAAAGGTGGATCTTATTTGCTCTGAGGAGCAGAGATTGAGAAATGAAGAATCGTCCGTGTGCACACTTCTGCTCCCTGGACTTACCTAAGCGAGGTTACTTAGGACACTCCATCGGAGGCACGCTCGTTGCTCCCCATGTCTCCGAAAGCCCCAGGGTCCTGAGAGCTGATCTGGAAGTGCTCATACCCTTACTGTCTGGACAGACACCAGTTCTTCCACCGAAAGTGGAAGGAATCGCCAGTTTCCTACTTACTAGTCAGTCTTCTCTTCTTTGTAAACAGAACCTGGGGGGTGGCAAAGGACCCAGCCTGAAATCAGAGTTCCCAGTTGTCTCAGTCTGTCCAGGCTGCTGTGACAAGACACGCAGACTGGGTGGCTTATGAACAACAGAAATCTGTTTCTCCAGTTCTGGAGACTGGACAGTCTCAGGCCAAGGCACCAGCAGGACTGGGGGGAGGGCCGTCTTCCTACGCACAGACAGGCCTCCTAATACTATCATCTTTGGGAGTTAGGACTCCAACCAGCGTTTGAATTCTGGGCGGACACGAACATTCAGATCACAGCTCCCGCCTTCTTTGCAGGAGTGGCCGATGAGATGTAAGTGGAAGGGGTTGGGTAGCATCTGCCGGCAACCATTTAAAAGGAGCTGACTCATCTGGGAAGTACGACCTTCCTCCCACCCCTTTCTCTGTTCCGTTGCCTGGAATGCGGATGTAAGGCTGGAGCTGCCAGGGTTCTTTTGTAACTTTAGGCAACTTGGAGGGGAAAAAAAAAAAACATGGTTAGAAGGATAGTAGTTTCTCTGGAGCTTGACCACTACCTGGGTTGCCTCTAGACTTTCTTTTTCAAAAGAGGAAAAGAAACCTCTATCATTTCCAAAGACAGCCTGTTTCTGTTAGGAGGAGCTGGACGAATTGCCGCCTGATAGGCCAGCCCGCACGGAGGCTGACACTCTGGTGCCCAACGTCCGCCTGTGACCGCTTTGTGATTTTCTGGAAGTATCTGCTTAAAGCAGATTCTCACCCTTTTTCTCAGCTCATGACATATAAACTAATTTCTAAAATTCTTCTCCACACCAAAAAATATATTTTTGCCATCGAACAAAAAAATAGGTATCATTTCGATCCATTCGCACTGGACGGCTGCTGCTGTGTTGGCTGCTGTCGCTTTTCCACTGGACAATCTGAGGGAAAGAGGGCGGCGCCCCCGATGACATGGTCAGGTGTTGCGTGTCTTAGAAATTCTCGCGGCGCACCAGCGTGCCGCGGCACAGCGGCACAAAGTCGTGGTTTACAGTAAAGCACGAAGGATGCAGGTAATTGCTGGCTTTCTAATTGGCTATAAAATAAACCTTCAATAGACAGACGATTCCAAAATAATCATTGAAAGTGACTGTAAAATTGTTACAAAGTAAGTGATTTTGGTGACAAGTGTCGCAAAAGGGCAGGTGGTAGTCAGGGCTGTGGCCTCTGCTCCCGTCTCGGAGCAGAGGGGCCGGCACAGCTGGGATTTGTGCCTCACTCAGCGGGTTTGAAATCACTGAGGCCAAGGCCTCGTCGAGCCTGAAAAAAATGGATAATTAAGAAAAAACACCTGGTAGGTTGCTTCTAAGAGTAGAATCACTGAACCCAGGGAGTCTGGCAGACAAGTTTTCTTTCTTTTTTTCTTTTTTGGAAAACACATTCAGCCAAAGCTTTGGGTAGGTTACATATTTCCTTACTCTGCTTCTTTAAGACCTTCCATCTGGCAGGCTGCCGGCCTCAGAATAGATTGCAGGAAATTTCTCGGTAAAACCCCCAGAGACTTAAGACAGAGCAGAGGAGGAGAGCGAGATGGAGGAGACAGTGAGGAGAGCGCTCCCGAGACAGCGCCTGCGGCTGCTGATTCCCAGGGGAAGCTCGTCACAACAAGGGCCCTGGAACCCTGGGGCCTCTGTGCTTTATTAAACCTGGGTTCGTAGTGCACTGTGTTAGTTACACGGGTCCATGAATGTCATGCTAAGCAGTTTCTCTCACTCTCTTTCGTAGCCAAAAACGCTGAGAGGCTGTTACCGAGAAAAGAGGTTGTAATGGAGTTATTCTACCTCTCCTCCCAGTTCTGAGGGGGAGCTAAGCATCTCCTCACTGGATTGGTAGTTATTTTACCCAGGTACAGGTCACTATCTAGGGCCAACCCAAACACTGCAGGAATAAACTTTTGCCAGTTGTAACAATTAGGAATATTTTTGGCTGCAAGTAACAGTGGCCCTGACCAACAATGGATTAAACAAATAGCAGCTTATGTTTCTCACATGACAGGAGTGTGAAGTTAGGCAGTTGGTTTCAACGGACTCAGTAGCTCAGTGATGTTAGGGGTCTACTTCAGTATCTCTGATTCCCTTAGCTCCTCCCTCATGATTGCATAAAGGCTGCCATACCTCCAGACATTGCATTTGTGTTCAAAGCAGAAGGAGGCAAAGGGATGAGCGTGCTCTCTCAGAGCCCTCAGAACTTGCAGTTGAATCTTCCTGTCCAGCACTCGTTTCACAAGGCCTCAACTGAAACTGGAATGTATCAAAGAAAGCACATCGGAATGACCTTTGGATCAGCAGTGTCTGGAAAATCATGCGTCAGTCAAATTCAACAAAATTAAAGCTACGCTGAGGAAGGTAAATGCCTCATTCATTGGTATGGCGTGGCACACAATACGTATTTAATAAACCTCAGTTGAATTTAGTGCCCGGCCTAGGGTGAGGCAAGGTGGGGCGAACTGATTAAGAAAGCACTCACTCAGGCTTGTGCACGTGTAAAGTTGGCACTTGTCTGATCCTGAGACTGAGGGCCTCCTTAAATATTGCGCCTTAGGCACCTATCTTACCTGGCTCGAATCCCAACCGCCCCGGAGGCCCAGGTCTTTCTCTGGGTCAAGGCTTCTCAGCCTCAGTGCCACTGCCGCCGTCGGGGCCTGGAGAGTCTTTGCTGTCCCTGCTCAGGGCTCTCAGAGCACGTGGAGCAGCACCTCTGCCCTCTACCTGCGCTAAATGCGGCAGCCCCCCTCCCCACTGTTCTGACGACCAAAAACGCCTCCGAACATTGTCGAATGTCCCTGGGCTGGGGGGGGGGCAAAAATCCTACCAATGGGGGGCCACAGCTGCATAACATCGCCTGACAAATTAGCGCAGTCTCTCATGTGGCTCGAGGTGCCCAGGGTGTGTTTAGATGAACTGAGCTCAGATGGGTTCGATGAGAGAACTCTTATCATGACACAGGCCTGTCTGTCTGTCTGTCTGTCTCTCTCCTCTCTCGGGGGTTCCGGTGTTCCCAGCAGAAACCATGGCTCCCTTCAAAGTGTCCGTGTCTGTCCTTTCCAACTCCGGGGAGGGCGCCCTGGTCACCTGCCAGGCCACCCTGGGCTCCGATGCTGATCCTGGAGGGGCACTTTCCAAGGGCCAACTTCTGAAAGAGCCCCGGTTGTGGTTATCTGTCGTGTAGTAGTAACTCGTTTAGTGAGTAAACCAGGTCAGAGGGAGGGCAACCCGTGCCTTTGAACACGGTCTGTGGTGTGGCATTTCAAGTACAAAAAGGTCCGCTGAGTTGAATCAAAATTTTGGCCCCACACCCAGTTCCCCGCTAGAGAGAGAACGTAAAAACACCTCATGTCTGTCATTTCCATGGGGACTGGTCCCTATGCTCAGGGTCAGGACTGAGTTAGCAGAGATGGGAATAGCTTTGACTTGGATGTGAACTTGATAGAAGGTAAATATGTGTCTCATCCCCTGGGAACAAGAGTGAAGCCCCCCAAGTTTCATCAGTAACTACGTGCTACGTTGGCTTTCTCATTTCTTCTCTCTAAAACACGGAATGTTTTCTAAAACCACACGGAACTGAAATAGCAACTCCAGGCAGATTGAAATAAACGGCTGATGTGACAGCCCAGGTATTTAAATCACAGACATGCCTAACAATGTTGAGGTCCAAGTCAGCACGTGGCCTGGTTGGCTGCGGGAGAGTGGGCTGCCGGCTTCCCGGGAGGGAGGGGCCTTTGGAAGGGCTGGGCTGCTCCGTGGGCAGTTAGTTCTCCCGGCCGGGATTCGCCATCTGCCCAAAAGGACAGTTTGCTCACAGTGGGTGCACCCCTGCCCAGCCTGCTCTCCCTCCTCAGCCGGGGGTGGGGGGGCGCAGGTTGGGTGGGACAAGACTGCCTGTCTTCCCTGGGCACCCACATACTCGCAGTGCCTTCCTGACACCTAATTCTGCCCCCCTCCCCACCTTACACAGGCCAGATCCCTCTAAAGTGCACCGGAGCTCACCAGCCCGGCCTCCGCTCCATGCGACCCTCTTTTTCACGAAACAGAAACTGGAGAGTAGCGTCGGAGAACGCGCAGTGGGGAGGGTCCTTCAGAGGGTGGAGTGAGAGGTTTCCTTTGGAGTTTGCTTCCTAGAGGATGTGGAAGCACTTGGGGCTTTCTCTTCTGTGGATGCCTGGTGTGCGGGGCGGGCCGCGGGGGGGGGGTGCTCCTTGACTCTAAGATCCTCCTCTCCGTGGCAGGCTTCGGGCTGTAGACTCCACCCAGCACTGGGGGGCGGAGTGGGGGAGGAGTGAGAGTTTGGAATGTGCGATTCAGTTTATCGTTACTAGGAGGCACCAAAGACAACCCGATAAAGTGCAGCTTGACAGCCTTCTACAAAGCAGACCGTCGCCGGAAGCTAAACGCCCTGCGGGCTCCCGTTGGTCTCAGTACAGAACCCTGCACCCCTATGTCCCAGGCTCTTCGTGGTCTGCAAATGTCCCCTTTCCACGTTCTTGCCCCATCTCTTCCCAGCACGCACGGCCGAATTTTCCAGTCTTACTGAAAGTACTTGCATTTCCCCATTATACTATTTTCTGTTCACTTTGCCCTTAGCGATCGGAAACTGCACCTTACTTTCGTCCCTTCTTCCATCCCCACGACCCAAGTCTGAGTAACTACCGCCTTCCTGGAGGATTAAAGCTTAGCCATCACCACCTCCTCTGCAAGGTCCCCAAAAGCCCCACTTCAAGGCTGGGGTAGCCTCCCTATTTCGATTTGTTGCAGTATTGGGGTCGCACCTCTCCCTCCTACAGGTTGTTCGCGCTATCTTACCTTCCCTAGCACAGGGCACAGGCACTCACTCATCTTTTGTAGACATTTTTTGAAGGACCCATAGCGCCCCTGGCGGGGGAAACTGTGAACACAGGATGCTAACACGAGGTGGTGCTCCGGGCACGTGCACTGGGAGGGCAGCCTATTCCCGGCCTTGCACCTGTTTGGCTGGCTGCTCAGACAGGGTCTTCTGGAGTCAGGCACACTCTGTGCGGTGCTGTGATCTTGGTGGCACACGTGTGGGGACAGACTCCTGCCTTGGTGCCTGGTGCTTTGGGGCAAACTTCAGAAGCTCTGAGTATCGCCTCTCTTTACCAAGACTCTACCCGTGCCATCCTGACTTCTTCAAAAGCATTTTTATGTTTGCGGTGCTGCTTAACCCGGACTTCTGTACTCAAGTTTAAGGTTCTAAGCTATTCAATGCCATGCTTCTTAGAGCAATCTCTCCATTCCAGCACTGGTGCCTGAAAATAGCATGCAATAAACATTACCGTATTTTGCTGTGTATAATGTGCACTCACGTTTTTGGCCTGAACTTTCAGGGGAAAAAATCTTCCATTTTAATTTTTAATTCAATGATTTATTTATTTATATTTAGAAACAAAATTGATTATTGTATTCAGGGTATTATTTTGCATATGGATATCGTTAATGCTTTCTAGATTTACACTTGTAATGCATAAGCATAAATAAAAGAATTAAAAATACTTCTATAGGTATGGAATTAGTACTATCCATGTATAATGCGTATAATTTTTCCCTCAAAAATTTGGGCAAAAAAGTGCTCATTTTACATGGCAAAATACACAGCTATTTGTTAATGACCCAGGTCACTAAAGACTAAAAAGGACAAAAACCATGATTTCATTTATATGTGAAATGTGAGACAAAAAAAAACAGACTAAGTAAGTAAACAAAAACAAACTCACAGAGACCACAGAATGGTGGCCACTGGAGGGGAAAAGGGGGGTGGGGTGGGGCAAAAATGGGTAAAGGGGGTCGAATACACGGTAACTGAAGGACACTAGACTTCGGGCGGGGGCATGCAACACAGTGCGCACGTGTGTAATTACAATGGTGTACTCCTGAAATTTATGTGATGTTAGTAACCGGTGTTACCCCAGTGCATTTGACTTTGATAAGGGCGTTTTAGGCGTCATGGTGGGCTGGAGGAGAGAATGCAGCACTGTTTCTGAACACGGCAAATCAGAGTCCAGAGGTAACTGCTTGCATTGTCACTGGGCAGGGCTGGCCGCAGGAGGGGGCAGGAGGGGGTGTCTCCCAACTCGACCGCTCTCCCGTGAGTGGGCGCAGCGTATTACGAATGGACTATGTGTTGCAATGTATTTGATGTGTGGCCCGAGACAGCTCTTCTTTTTTCCAGTGTGGCCCAGCAAGAGCTGGGGAGCCCCGCTCTTGGTTTTTGGGAGGTGCCGCAGGGAATGAAGCAGTTAAGCATGCGCATCCCTGAATTATCTGTTTCGGTCTGTTTTCTGTCTGAGATTCCTCTCTAAGGTTAGATAAGGAGAACTTTGTGGCGAGCTCTTACGGGTTGTATGGGAGGAGAGCAAACTTAGAGGGTGCAAGTCGGAATCTTATCCTAATATGGCCTTCAGGGGAGGTGCCAGCATTTGGCCAGCAGGGGGCGCCCTCGAGTCAATGTTGGATCCAGCCTAGCACCATTTTTCTGCAGCTTACTGTTTTTTGCATGTCCATCAAGCTCTCTTGTTCTTTTCATTCACAACTCTCACGAAAGAGTAATATATGGAATGCTCCATTTACTGGGGGAGCAGGCTCATATGAAGATTTGGCGGGCAGGAGCGGAACTTAAAGATCACCTAATCGTATCCCTCTATTTAACAGAGGAGGAGGCATGGGGGCCTGAGACTCGTCACCGGGAGCGTTCTGATGAGTCAGGACTGGAACCCTGGTGTCCACCTCCCAGCCCTGTGTTTCCACGGTTGTGCCAGTTCTCAGAACCCAGGGCCCTACTCAGGGGCTGGCACGTTGCTCATGGGCCTCCCCCACACTCTCTCCCTTTTCTGGATATTTAAAACACAGAAGCCAAACTGTAGGAAAAAAGTTAAACCTATTTGTCAGGAGAGAGAGAGAGAGAGAGAGAGGAGAGAGAGAGAGAGAGAGAATATTTACCCCTTTTTCTGTGCTGAGAACGCAGTTCAGTGTTCAATGGGCTTTAACCTGTTCACCAAGAAAAACGTACAGGTTACTGGTAGGGTCACTAAGGCCCAAGTGCTGAGAATCTCGGTGAAGAGAGAAGCAACAAAGGTTAGTGGTTGGTCCAAAAAGGAGACTGTTAAACATGCAGGCAAAGGAAAAAAGGAAATTCTAAATGAAAGAATAAAGCCTAGAAGGTTGGTTCAAAAGGAAGTTAGAGACATGAGGCTGCTTTGTGATGAAGGCGAGCTGAGGACCAGCGGTAGTTTTGAAACCGTCGTCCAGGCGGGAGAACTCCAGTGTCCTCGGGACCAGGGAGGTAAGTAGGAGGACGACAGCACACAGCTGGTGGACCTAAACCCGGGGAACTCTGGGAGTTTGAGACTGTCCTCAGGAAGCGAATGAGAGAGTGTGCTAGGAATCTCCTTCCCCTCTCTCCTTCCCCTCGAGGAGGCTACTGTCAGGCTGGCCTGCTAGAGGCCGGTGACTAGGCCTTTGCTCTCCTAACCAGCTGTGGATTTCCTCTCAGATGGCGGGGACAGCGCGCCATGACCGAGAGATGGCGATGCAGGCCAAAAAAAAGCTCACCACGGCCACCGACCCCATCGAGAGACTCCGGCTGCAGTGCCTGGCCAGGGGCTCTGCGGGCATCAAAGGGCTTGGCAGGTAGGACGAGGGCCCTGGGGTGGTGGGGACATGGAGGACAGGGTAGGACACAGCCCAGTGAGGCCAATGCTAGTGTGGCCTCCTGGGCTCTCAGTTGCTCGACGGTCAAGGCAGAGTTTGGAAGAACTGATCTTTGAGGTCCCTTGTGACCATCTTTGGTTCTTAGTCCCAGATTAGCAGGGGCCATGTCTGCTACAAGAAAGTGCAGCTGCTGGGAACCTTGAGGTGGGAGAAGAAGCTTGACCGGTGCCAGAGACACCCAGCGGGACAAGGAGAGCCGCCCCCTGAAGCCGTGATGCGGGGGCTTGGAGGAGGAGGAGGCAGGGACAGTGGCTGAGACACAGTTGCAGAGCTGGCAGTTGCTCTCAGGCACTCCGGTCTCTCTGTCGTCCAGGGGCGTGGAAACTGCCTGTTGGATAACTAACAGCTCCTGTCCGTGGGGCCCCTCGGCTCTGTAGTTGCTGGGCTCTGGCCCCCTGGTAGGGTGGGCGGTCCTCAGGACTGAGAAGGCCAAGGGCAAAGAAACTGTAGGCCCTTCTGACCGAGTGCCTGCCTGCCCTTCCGTTGTGCACAGCACCGGGGTTGCATGCTTGAGCAGGCTTCTCCAGGGCTCATGCAGAGTTTAGGCGGGGAGGCCAAGGGCCGCAAAAACAGCAGTCTCCATAGCGTGAGACAGTGTATGTCAGAAGCGCACACGGTGTGCCCTGGCTGGTGTGGCTCGATGGATTGAGTGCCGGCCTGTGAACCAAAGGGTCCCTGGTTTGGTTCTCAGTAAAGGCTCATGCCTGGGTTTTGGGCCAGGTCCCCAGCACGGGGCACGTGAGAGGTAACCACAAAATGATGTTTCTCTCCCTCCTTTTCTCCCTCCCTTCCCCTCTCTCTAAAAAGTAAATAAATAAATAAAATATATACACATATATATATGGAGTGTACAGGGTGTGAGGGCAGGGAAATCCAGCCTCACTTCTGGGGGTTGTGGAAGGCTTCACTTCCAACAAGGTACGTCATGAGCATCGGGGATGTCGTCATCAACAAACAGTCCTGAATTCTCAGACCAAAGCCAGCTCTGTCAGAGCCCAGGCTGTCATGGTCCAGTGGGAAGGCCAGTCCACCTCCCTTCAATGTCATATCACTTCAACCTTCCCCTCTCTCATCCTGTGTTCACATCACTGTACTTGGTGCAGGTCCCTCAGGAACGCCACCCTCCCTTCCACCCCTGGGCCCTTCAGTCCAGTCCCTCCTGCCACCAGTCCCATCTCCACCCATCAGCCCCAGCGGCCCCTTCACAGTGAACTAGCCGATTGTGAACAGATACTGTCTCATCCTTGGCCCTTTGCTGGAATGTGTCCTCTGCCTCTACCCCTTACTGGTCTTGCCCTACCCCAAATCTTTTCTCAGCTCAAGTGGAGGTTCCTTCCCTCTTTTTTCCCCTCATGATTAGGCTGGAATTCTGTTTTTTGGGGGCCACAGAAGGAAAGTACCATTTTCATAGCATTACACCAAGGATGTATACTGTCAACATGATTTCTCACTATTGATGTTGACTTTGATCACTTGCCTGAGATAGTGTTTGTCTGGCTTTCAATGTGAAGTTACTCACCCCCTCTTTTTGGAAAGAAGTCTCTGTGCAAAGCCACTAAAATGCAGAGAGTATGCTTTTCCTCCTTGAGGGCAGAGTATGAACATAATGTATTTCAAATTCTTCTATAAATCTGTCTCACTTCTGGTCAAGATGGCAGCACAGGAAGACATGGCTCGCCTCTTCGCACAACCACATCAAAATTACAACTAAAATGTAACAGCCATCTCTCGGAACCATCAGAAATCGAGTTGAACAAAAGTATGACAACTACGGAATTAAAGAAACCACATCCATGCAGACTGGTAGGAGGGATACAGATGCAGAACGGGCTGGTCCCACACCTACATGTAGCAGATAAAAGTTTGGGAGGGATATCTCTGGAGTGAGGGGTCCCAGCCCCACACCAGGCCCCCCAGCCCAGGGTTCCAGTGCCAGGAAGATGAGTCCCCATAACTTCTGGCAAGCCCTTATTATATGAAATGTTAAAGGGACTTATCTAAGAAAAAGAATATAAAAAATAGGACAGTGAAAAGACAGCAAACTCACAGCTATTAACAACCACACCTAAAACAAAAGCAAACTAAGTTAGAACAGGAACAGAACCACAGAAATGGAGATCATATGGAGGGTTAGCAACAGGGGTGTGGGAGGAGGAGAGAGGGGGAAAAGGTACAGAGAATGAGTAGCATAGATAGTGGGTAGAAAATAGACAGGGGGAGGGCAAGAATAGTGTGGGAAATATAGAAGCTAAAGAACTTATGACACATGGACATGAACTAAAGGGGGGAATGTGGGTGGGAGAGGGTGTGCGGGGTGGAGGGGAATGATGGGGGAGAAATGGGACAACTGTAATAGCATAATCAATAAAATACATTAAAGAAAAAAGCCAGCAGGGATTGAGTCGGTGGAAGAAACTTCTGGAGCCCCAAGCAGTTTCTCTTAAAGAACCCACACATGGACTCACCTACTCAGACTCACTTCCTCTGAGCTCCAGCACTAGGGTGGCAGCTTGGAAGGCACCAGTGACATAAATGGAGGAACTAAAGTGTCTGGCATCAAGGTGAGCAGAGGCCATTGTCCCTTTTCTAAATCCTCCCCATACAGAGTTGTCAAGCTGGTGTCATAACTGAGACATTGATTTGAACATAATGGAGCAAAAAATAACCAATAAGAGCAATGAGAAGAAAAAAGGATCCAAAAAAAATGAGGAAAGTGTGAGAAGCCTCTGGGAAAACTTTAAGAACTCCAATATTTGCTCATGGGGTGCCAGAAGGAGAAGAAAAAGAGTGAGAAATTGGAACTCTAGTTGAAAATACAGTGAAAGAAACCTTCCCTAATCAACCCAGCTAACACCGTTTGATCCGCCTTGGAGATTCCCCAGAGACTCTGCCCCACCCACTTATGGCCCCATCCATGCTGCTTTTCCATATGAATGGCTTGTCTTGTTCATGTTTCACAACTTCCTGAATCCTATCAAACAAGCAACAGCTGGCCTCAGTGAGGCCCAGGCCCAGCACCAACAGCAGCCAGCCTAGATTCACAGCTTGGCTTTGCCTGGGAATCTCCAAGTCCAGCACAAGTAGCAGCCACCTCAGACTACTTTACAGCTCAGGCAAAGTGGCCCCCTGCCAAATCACAGATGGGGGCTGATCTTGGCCTGAACAACTCAGGAAACCCCAGGACCAGTGCACATAGTGGTCAGCTATAGACCACATTGGAGGACCACGACCCTGCCCCTGTACAGCTGATTCTCCGTGGAGGGTGAAGGTTGGTGGTCAGTGATCACAGCCAATCCCTGCGGCTGGCTGGCCTGGGTAAATCTGTCCTGTTAATCTGCCAACAGCAATCAAGGCTCAACTACAAAAGGAAGGTGTACTCAACCCACATGAAAGATGTACCTCGAGTATCCAGCTTGGGTGATAGGGGAGGCTGTGCCACTGGACCCTACAGGACACCTACTACATTAGGCCACACTACCAAGACACAGAGTCAAAGCAGCTCTACCTAATACATAGAAGCAAACATAGGGAGGCTGCTAAAACAAGGAGACAGAAAAACAGGGACCAAATGAAAAAACATATCAAAACTCCAGAAAAAGAGCTAAATGAAATGGAGATAAACAATCTATCAGATGTTGAGTTCAGAACACTGGTTATAAGGATGCTCAAGGAACTTAGTGAGCACCTCAGCAGCATAGAAGAGATCCAATCAGAAACAAAGGATACACTGATTGAAATGGAGGACAATTTGCAGGGAAACACAGCAGAGTGGATGAAGCCGAGATTCAAATCAATGATTTGGAACATAATGGAGCAAACACACACACACACACACACACACACACACACACACAAAAAAAAAAACAACAAAAAACCCCTGATAATAACAAGAAGAAAAAAGAATAAAAAAATGAGGATACTGTAAGCAGCCTCTGGGAAAACTTTAAGAGGTCCAATATTTGCGTCATAGGGGTGCTGGAAGGAGAAGAGAAAGAGTGAGAAATTGGAAATCTATTTGAAAAAATAGTGAAAGAAACCTGCCCTAATTTGGTGAAAGAAATAGACATGCAAGTCTAAGAAGCACAGAAAATCCCAAACAAGATGGATGCAAAGAGACCCACTTCAAGTCATATCATAATTAAAATGCCAAAGTTCAAAGATAAAGAGAGAATCTTCAAAGCAACAATAGAAAAGTAGTCATTTACCTACAGGGGAGTTCCCATAAGACTGTCAGCTGATTTCTCGAAAGAAACTTTGCAGCTAGAAGGGACCAGCAAGAAATATTCAAAGTCATGAAAAGCAGGGACCTACAGCCAAGATTGCTCTATCAGCAAAGTTATCATTTAGTATCGAAGGGCAGATGAAGAGCTTCCCAGATAAGAAAAAAACTGAAGTTCATCATCCCCAAAGCTTTATTATATGAAATGGTCAAGGGACTTATTTAAGAAAAAGAAGATCAAAAGTATGAACTATAAAATGTCAATAAATACATATCTACCAACAATTGAATCTAAAAACCAAAGTAAGCAAACAAGAAGAACAGAGACAGAGTCATGGATACAGAGAGTGTTTTGATGGTTGCAGGGGTGGTGGTGGAGGAACGGGTGAAGAGGCAAGGGGGTTAAGAAGTACAAACAGGTAGTTACAGGTTAGCCATGAGTGTGTAAGGTGCCGTGTAGAAAACGGAGAAGCCAAAGAACCTGTACGCATGACCTGTGGACACGAACAATGGGGTGGGGACTGCCTGAGGGAGTGGGGGGTGCTGGGTGGAGGGGAGCAAAGGGGGGAAAACCAGGAAAACTGTAATAGCATAATCAATCAATCAAATGTAATTAAAAAAAGAAAAAAGGGAAATCGATCTCTTCCGCCACATTTATTTATTTAATCATTTATTTAAACTAATATGGACTCACGGACATTTATTTTATACTTTGGGTTACAATGCAACCCTGCTTTCTTTTGTCGCTCACGCTGTTCCAGTTTTGGCCTCGGGAGTGCGTTCAGTCGGCTCCTGTCCTCACTGATGCATCCCCATCAGCGCAAGCTTTTGTGTCGGTGTGCGTGTGTGTGTTCGTTTGTTTTGAGCACTTTCTCACTTCGAGGTACAAAATACTCAAAGCTTAGCTCACCTATTTTCTGCCCCAGTCTTGGAGTCAGCAATTTCTCTAAGAAACCCTGTTCCATTCATTGGGGGATTGTATTAGAATCCAAGATCTAGGGTCTAGATGTGCTCGTTGTGACTGGGTGTTACTTCTAGGTCCTCTTAACCTGGAGATGCAGACACGTCTGTACAGGTGTTCATCCGTAATCATCTGCGTTGATATTAAGCTAAACCTGAGTTCGTACTGACATCTCCAGCTCTAATCTTTTACCACCCGGATCAGATCATTCTAGCCTCCTCCTCGGGGAATCTGTTAATTCCCTCCCATTCCAGCAGTGAGAAACTTGGCTCCCACCAGCTGCCATCCATTTCCTTAACTGTTCAGTTCCAATTCACCTGGAGAGCGACATCAGCGTTGTCGGCTCAGCCCCTGGGAAACACCTTCATCACCCAGTGCGCAGGGCTGGCTGCGGCCCCTTTCACCTGCATGCAGTCTTACTGACTCCACTCGTTTCTAAAGTCGCTTAAGTCAGTGCCCTCACCCCACCCCTTCCTTTTAGTGAGATTGTTTTAAACTTCTGTAGGACAGTAGATTCCCTTGTCACAGACTGCCTTCCTTCCTGGCATCTTCAGACCTTCTAAGTAATTTTCAAAGAATTGTATACGTTAATGATTACTCTTTGTACTGTAAATTTTTATGAGCTTTAGCAAGAGCCTAATGCTGAGTACCCACCACTATAGTATCATGCAGAATAGTTTCATTGCCCTAGAATTCCCCCAGGCTTCTTGCCTCCCCCCATTTTTTACTGTTTTTATAGTTTGGCTAAAATGCCTTTTAATTGGAATTACACAGTACATTTTTTCCAAAGGTTTGTTTCCCTTTATGAGATGCTGGGAAGAGGCTCTCCAATTTCTGGAGGAGGGTTTGGAAAACAATCTAAGACTTGTATTTTACTTTGAAAAACCCTGAGAGTGGTTTTGTTTTCAAATCTTTATGTTTAATCTCGTTCTTTGTGGGTTTCTTCTTTGCGTGTGTGTGTGTGCGCTTTCTTCAGAGTGTTCCGAATCATGGATGACAATAACAACCGAAGTCTTGATTTCAAAGAATTCGTGAAAGGGTTAAACGATTATGCCGTGGTCATGGAGAAGGAAGAGGCAGAAGAGCTTTTCCGGAGGTTTGATAAGGATGGAAATGGAACCATTGACTTCAATGAGTTTCTTCTCACCTTAAGGGTAGGTGGCCCTGTGAGTCATTGTGTCTGCCGAGTCTGGCTTTCACGTGGTTTGGGTTGGCTATCTTGAGGTTTTGTTTTCAGAAGCTGTTAGTACCCCGCAAACACGATGGGCAGGAGAACAGATGTAGGGACCGGGGGAGCGACCACAATGCATGTCACTGATGGCCCACAAACCATTGCACATCTTTGAGGGGGATCAGCTATTTTATCACGTAACATACACCATGGCTCATTTGCTTGTGCATGTCGCTGTGTTTTTTTTTTCCTTCTATTTATGTAGCCTCCAATGTCCAGAGCCAGAAAAGAGGTAATTATGCAAGCTTTTAGAAAGTTAGACAAGACCGGAGACGGTGTCATAACAATTGAAGACCTCCGCGAGGTGTATAACGCAAAACACCATCCCAAGTACCAGAACGGAGAATGGACTGAGGAGCAGGTATTCAGGAAATTTCTGGATAACTTCGACTCGCCCTATGACAAAGACGGACTGGTAAGTAAAAGAGCTTCACCTAAGTGAAATTTCTTCTATCCAATTTGTAACTGTAAATAGGTAGGAAATAGGTTCAAAGCCTTAAAAAATACTTACATTTCAGTTGTTATCTGTGGAAGAGAAGTAGATATTTCTTTAGTGACTGCCTAGAGAGTTGAGAAATAAAGCAGTAAAAAATGTGTGTGTGTCATGCACACAGACGTATCGGTAGGGGAGCCACAGACGGCTCAATGCCCACCCCTGGAGAAGGTGGTACTTTGATTAAACATTCCATTTCACGGTTACCATACCTACCATGCATAGCTAGCCACTTTCCCACCAAGTAGGCTGTAGTGAAAATATTGAACTTTACGATGAGACCATAATTCAGGTTTTTGGAGCTTGATTGATTCACAAGGCATTTCAGGACTGTGCCTTTTACACGAGTTCTCATTTGTCATCATACCAAGCTCTGCGGAAATGCCATTTAAGGGAAGCTTTGGGTGAAAAGAATGTCAGATAACAGAATTTGCTCTGATTTAATCTTTAGTAGGCTTTGAGATCAACTGGCTTGTTAAAGTACAATAAGCTTAAAGCTGAGCGAAATAAGCCAGTCAGAGAAAGACAAAGCCCGTACAATTTCAATTCTATGTGGAATCTAATGAACCAAGTAAACTAACAAAAAAAAAAAAAAAAAAAAAAGACTCTTAGATTGAGAACAGACTGACAGCTGTCAGAAGGGAGGGGGGCTGGGGGGCGGGGTGACAAATCCTTCATAGACACAGTAGGGTGATTGCCAGAGGGAAAGAAGGGTAGGGGAGGGAGAAGAGGGTAAAGGGGGGATAGATGGTGATGGAAGGAGACTTGACCTTGGGCGGTGAACACGCAATACAATATACAAATGACGTATTATAGAATAGTACACTGAACCTGTATATGTTTATTAACCAAAGTTGCCCCAATAAATTCAATAACATTTTTAAAAAGACAAAAAAAAGATAAGATAAGCAACTACCCCTTCTCCATTAACTGTTATCTTGAGCTTACAAATGCATAGCTCAGTAGGGTTCGGAATCCTCACAACTATGTTTGGGCTGAGACCCAAACGTCCGTGCCTCATCCACAGCTGTGAGTGGACGGAGGTGCCTGAAGGCTGCGGTGAGGGGGAAGGGAGTTCCCTCCTGGCCTGATAGCCAGCAGCGGCAGAAGCTGGGGAGGCTACCCCTGACCCTGTGCCACACGGAACACGTCGGTGGGACAATGGGCGGGAGGAAGAGATGGTGGTGATAGATGGGGAAAACAAGGCTTCCCCTTCTGAAGGGAATTTCCCCCAACTTTTTCCACAAAACTTCACGGTGAGGCCTATCAACCAGAGGCGAGGCGGGTAGGAAGGAGAGCTTTCTTTTCTCTCTACTGACATTTTCCTGCCAGGGACAGAGAAACACCCTCCACTTTAGACTGAAGGGATAGCAGAGATAGATTTTTAAAAAGTGGGTGGGGGGAGGGGTCCTAGATTCCGCAGAGCAGCCAGCTGCTCAGGGACAGAAGTAACAGAACCTTCCAATGTTGCTAGTCTTTGATCTGTGACATGGCAGTGGAAAAATAGTCAACTGCCATTTCCCCAAATTAGCCCAGGTCTGCACAGGACCCCCGGGTGTATTCGCCTCCCCTCTGCAGGTGGTTCCTCCTCGTTGCCAGGGGAAACCTCAGCTGCCCTTTGCTTTAACCTGAGTCAATAGAGCCGGTCCTTGTGATTCAGCTGATTTAAAGTTCCCACCCCTGTCCCTTTTGACATTTATCTTAAAATGCCACCTTAAGCTCATAAACGTCACTGGGGTTTTTAAGCACTTACAGCTCTTACTATCCCCTGAGTATCACAGACTCTGTATTGATACCCGACTCTGACTTCAAGTGATCATCATCTGGGGTTTGTATCAATAATGCAAATTTCTGGCTGCGTGGCAAAACCACAGAATCTGATTTGGGGGTGTGGGGAGCTCAAGGATTTACAGTTTTAATAAGTACCCAAGATGACTTTTATTCATGTTCACATTTGAGATTTTGGCCTCTAAAAGATTCAGCAATGCCTGAGTTTATTTACTAAATGCAACATACACATTAACCTCATTTAGCGTAATTCCGGATCTGGGCTCCATTTACTGAGCACTTACCATCTGCTGGACGTCATGTTAAGGGCTTTAACAGAGATGCCTCATTTAATAGACATACTGGAAATGTTTCTGGAAAGTGACGTGTGACTTAAACTTTTGTACGGCGAATCATATTTTAAACACACAAGGACCTGTCAATGTAAAAAAACTCCGTGTAAATTCTTCGAGAGAGAGAATGATTAGCCCTTAATTTATATCTTTCAAATTGAGTTGTTTTATGTATTAAGACTTCTTACGGCGAAGTTATAGCTACTCTTAAAGCCAGTGCGCTCATTTACACTTACAAAATGCAGTTGGTATCCCGATAAGACAGAATTTAGAATAGCACCAAAAAGTTAGCACATTCCTTAGCCAAGACTGATGTTCGAATTTGCGAACTTTCAGTAAGTTAGGCTTAGCTGTCACTTGGCATAAAGTTACTGGGGTTCGCGGTAGCCGCGGGATTGGGTGTCTCAGGTCCCGCCCTCAGACCCCGCCCCCGGCTCTCAGAGCAGCAGGTGTGCAGAAGCCACTGCGCAGAGGGATGAGACCCACGGAGTCCTGGGTGCAGCGGACCATGCTCCCTGGTTGGGGGAGATCTCTTCTTCTCCTCCTCTTCCTCCTCCTTCTTCGTCTTCTTTAAATATCTAGATTTTGAAGTTTACATGTGTGTACGCTATAATTGTAAATATTTTAAAAAATCTCTTAGGACTATATTAGCCTTTGAGGGAATACGAGTCTATCTCATATAGCAATTTTTTTACTCATTAAAAATACTTTAAGTATATTACAAAGTGTGTGTAGATACCCCGAACTTCTGGTGTGCGTTTTCTAATCAGGCGGGAGCGGAGCAAAAGGGGACTACCTTCTGTATCACGACCCAGGTATCTCTGTTGTTCCCATCAGGGACCTGGTCCTGTAAGTAACGTCCACTCTGTCACTTAAGGGTAGCGTTGTCAAGAGGCCTGCCAAAAGAAGGGGGGTGTCCATTCTCTCATTTTTTCTAACGCCAAACAAAATAATTAATTAATAATAGCTATTACTACGGAAAAGTAATGGACTACGGTGAGGACCACCTAATGGGGCAAATCATAGAATTCGTGGTTCAGGCCATCCCCAGCGTAAGTTGAGTCTCAGGAAACAAGCAGACTCAGTTCTCTAGGAGTCGGTGGTGGGCGTGCTGGACGTAATTCACTCCATGAGCTCTGCCTTCCGGCTTTAGGTGGTCTGACTTACAGGTGGGGTTTAAGGCTGTGTAAGTGGTGAGTGTGAAGGACAGAAATAAAAAGGAATTCAAGAAAGGAGGATATTAACGGTCCTCTAATTTTAATAAAAGCTATGCACATTTATTTCAACTTCCAGACCACAGATAAACACTGAATTAAATATTAATTCAGTCCACTGTCTTTCTTCCTACTGCTTTTTACTACTTTAGGGGGTTGGGGCTGGGGGTGGGTACAGAGAGAGAGCTGCGGATCCTCTTAACTTTTTCTCTGTTTACTTATAATTTCAGAAAACGGGGTAAGTGGCTCAGTCCGCTCCTACGATTCTTGGAAGAGAGAGGAGGGTACCCAGAGGGAGAGGGGTTTGCCGTTACAAAGCGCAGAGGGGTTTTGAATGTTTCATGGATCTCATTACCTGTCACCTTTTTCATCCCTCATGACACTTAAAATCGAGGGCTAACTAGGGAGCCACAGATGTCCGACACAGCCACCACACTGTGTCTGGGCCCTCCCACAGGCAGGGCGCCACCTTGGGCTGAACTGACTGGTTGCGGACACCCAACGGGAGGACAGTTCTTTTCTCTGAATCAGCCAGTCCTGTCAGCCGGTAGGGTCGGAGTGCAGGCGTCACCTCCACCTGCTACTCGGAAAGAATGTAAAATCCAAGTGCAGATAAAAGCATTAGTTGATAGTCCAAAGGGACGGTTATGGGCATAGGATAGAGAGAAAACTTCTCCCTGGGCGGTGGGAGGACATGAAACCTGGGGCATTTTTTTTTCCTTTTTTTACTGATATTGAGCCTTGAACAAGTAATTTGTGTCTTTAAAAAGCATGAAGCAATGAAATAGTTAACTAGAAATCTGTTTCTTTACCCACAGGACAGAACTCCATTTTTTGAAAGGTAAAACACTATTCAACCCGAACCAGGGACATGAGATGTTATTTCCAACGTGTCACAAAAAGAGAGTATTAACTATGGTTAAAAACTCTTGATTCTTATTCTGAGTTTCAGCCTCACTTCTCTGCACAGATGGGCTCGGCTCTCACAGAAAGAGAGAACCTGTATCTCACTTTCCACTCAGGTTACCAGTTTGGAAATTTTCAAGACTTTCTTCCTCTCTTCTCCTGGGCCAAGTGCCACCACCAAGCTCGCCTTCACTTTTTCCTTTAGATCTGTTCCTCAGCGATAGTCACTAAAAAGCTCCCTTGATGGAAATCTCCCTTTCGTTTACAGGTGCTGGAGGTGGGCCCCACTGAAATGGTGAGAAGCAAAGTTTCGTGTTTGTTTCTAACTTCTCCCCTGCAGGTGACCCCGGAGGAGTTTATGAACTACTACGCGGGGGTGAGTGCGTCCATCGACACTGATGTGTATTTCATCATCATGATGAGGACCGCCTGGAAGCTCTAACCGTATGAACTGGGGGCCAAGGCCTTGGGTACAGCCACGTGGCTCCAAATGGTTAAACATCAGCCCCCAAACAGGATCATATTTGAGTTCATGTGCATCCCAGTGTTTCTTCCACGTCAACAGCATTTTCTAGGGCAGAAATAAAGACACTAAGTGGTTTATGTGATCCGACTTCTCTGAGCCTGTTTCCTTAGATCTAAAACAGAAATTAGTTGAAATAAGATCTGTAAAGCTCCCCCAGCCAGGCTGATGATGTACAGGCGTCTAATACGCACGAGGTGTCTTCTTGGCCAGTAATGAAATTTGGAATATTTTAATCATAATTCCCACCCATGCATCCACAGTCTGTCCCCACTTCCTTTTAGATGGTGGGAGAGTTCGTCCGTCTTTATGACTGTAAATGTTTAAGTGCTTCAGTCCCAGTTTGGGGACCAGAAGGAGACCACACGTTGGTCTCAACTTCCGTCACTGGATCTTGAGTTTCTCTGCCCACAGTTTAGGGAAGCCTTGGTTCCGTGAACAGGTTTAAATGACATTTGGGGGTCATTTTAAAGGCGGATGCGAGACCGAAGGCCGTTTCCTCGAGCAGCAGAGCAGAACTGTCCCAAAGTGTTTCTGTGGCTGGAGTCTGCGGCTGGGCTGAGCTCTCCGACTCTACGTGGGCCTCTTGCCCTGGGAGCGGGCAGACCGTACCCGGGCCCACACCTGGAGGAATGCTCCTCTCTCTGCCCCCTGCAGTCAGCCAGCGGGGTTGCAGTTCCCACCAGCACAAAGAGGTCAGTGTGACATAGGCTGTGTCACGGGCACACTCTGAAGCAGACTGTCCGTCCTGACACTTTTTGGCTCAAAGCATTCTCCCCTGCAGCTCTAAGCCTTGGTTCATGTTGTTAATGTGTGGGAATCTCCCTAGGAAAGTCTTGTGAGCCAAGGCAGCCTGAGCTACGGGAAAACAGAGGTTGAAACTGCAGCCTTAGCGCTGGTGCTCGGTGTCTGGGCCAGAGAGAAACACACCGTGTTTCTGGCCAGCCCTCTGGCTGTGGTGCTGGACGAAGTGACCACTCTGCCTTGCTCCTCAGGGACAGCCCCCCTTCTCAGTGCCTCTGTCCCTGGCTGCACTCATGCCCTGGTTTGGGGACGTGGGTTGCAACAATGGTATCCTTTCGACCTTTCATATTCAAGTGACTCTCGATTGAGGGTCTGCCCATAATCACCATGTTTTGTATCAGTTCACTTGTTTACTTTTCATTTCTCCGACTTGGAAGTTGAGATCAGGATAGACACTGATCTAGCAACTGTGAAAACAGATGTTTTCAGATGTGAACTATCACAGTCGTTAAGGAGGACGCATTGCTTTGTTGGCTGTTGAGAAGCTGAATTCTTATTCTGGTCACAGGCTGGAAAAAGGACTTATTCCTGAGTTTAGGGGCCTCCCCAGAGAGGGAAACTAGCTCTTCTGGAAATTATTTTCACAAGTTTGGTTTTCCATTGGATTTATCATCTAGGCTTCTATAGAGGTTGGCAGGCCAAAGATGCCAAGTGTTCTGAGGAAATACGTAGACATGACAGAGAAATGCAGAAGCAATTAGGAAGAAATGTGTAGAAGAAATATCCATGTTTTCTGCAGCTTGCACCTTACAGATTGTGGCTAAAGAGAGGTCCCTGGTTTCCTGGACATGGTAGATTTGAAGCCTACTGCTCTAGATAGATTTGTGTCTTTGATTCTGGGTATGACTCATGCCTCTGCCTAACTGAGGCCGTAGAGGCAGCATGTGATTCTGAACAGGGACTAGGGTGCAGCTATCAGCTTCGTCTTCCCCTGTTGTACTTGGCTTCCTGTCTAATTGGGGCACAGGGCACAGCTATCAGATTGGAGATAACCCGTGCCTCGCGGTGCAGTTGGTCCCATTCAGTTGCCTCCCTGCTAGCAGATTTGGTCTGGGCCCACAAGCGATGATTCCACTGAGGCCCTCTCGCCTTCCGTACTCAAGATCTAACAACCTTACCGCCTGGTGGGAGGAACAGAGAAAGGTCATGAAAGATCATTCGTTAATACTTTTCTGGATCTATTTTCTGTTTATTTAACCTACACAATTTAAACATTATCCCATTGCAATCTAAAAAGTAAACACTTGGGTTAAAAGATAAAACACAATAAAAAGTTTGCAAAGCAATCCTTGGAATACTTTACTTACCTTTTGGGCTTGGATACCAGATAAAAAGTAAATGATCAAACAAATAAACAAAAGAACAAAGGGAAGAAGATGCAATTAACAGCTTTCTATGAAACAGGAACAATGTGTGTAAAAATTCTGAGAACCAGGTTTGGTCAGAACAAGCCCCCAGCATCAGCACTGAATCCGGGTTCTAACACCCCCAAGGGCAACCTAGGCGAGGACAGAGGGGACCCCGGCTCAGCCTCCGGTTCACACCCTGCCTGGGTTCCATTCATAATGTGGATGACAAATCTAAGACCCGCTGAGTTGAATTGCAGACCGAGCCAGAATTCCAGCCAGTTTGTGGGGCTGATTTCCACAGACATTCTAACCTTAATACGATTTCTTCTCAGACCCAGATGGCACTTCGGAGGATGATGTGTGGCTCTTTGCGGTTGGATGGCAGGTGGAGGGCACATTGCATACCCTAACAGCAAGCAGCTTTGAAGGCAGGGCGGAAGGAAGGCCTCCTCCACGTAGGCAGCAGATTGACTTTGTACACATCGAGGTTTAGGTTGAAAATACGTCCCATCAATAAGCACTGATTGAGCCGCTGCCATGTACCATGTTCTAGTCCAGGCTGTGAGGGTAGACCTATGAGCTAGCATAAATGCAAACAAAACCACTGGCTTTCAAACCAAACTAATAGCACGTGGTTGTTAAGTGATCAGAGAGACAGGGAAGCATACGTTCTTCAACTCCCCTCTCCGAGTCTCATCCAGCTTCCGGAGCCAGGACAGGGGTGGCCATTCATAAGGCAGTGTGTTGGGGAACTATGTAATACATTTGTTGAATGTAGACAATCTGTCAGGACCAGGAAGGAAAGTCCCCCTCTGTTCTTGGAGAGAGATAATTGGCCCTTCTCTTCTCTTGGCCAGTGAGGGTGCTTCACTGAGCCGGGAGGGTAGAAGTGGGTAATGTTTCAGCCCTCATCAGGCCGCCCAGGGATGCTGTCTGTTTTGCTGATGTTTAATCCAGTGGAGAGGTTAAGTCAACCGATGTATTCTTGGATGGTGGGTGGGTGCCTTCTCCTCCTCCTCCAGGAAATTCTACTAACACCCTCTGAGTAGTATATCTTTTTGGAGTTATGCTTACCTCTTTTGGGCATAAAATGAAAAACCTCAAAAATTCCAGTTTTCAAGATGAGTCAACAAACTTGCTTTTCTGGAAATTATAGGCTATTCTTTTAAATAAAGACCCTGTTGAAAGTTGCAGCAACACTTCAAATTTTAGAAATGTTTATGATTCGAGGAAAAGCCTGGTTTCTAAGGATCTAATAAATTGTCATGCAATGTTGTTTGCATGTAATTGATCCTATTGAAAACCAACGTTTCTAAGCATGGTTTTACGTCTCCAAGTTGCTTATATGAAAAACTGCTTAACATTGATGGAGATAGCCAGTTCTTTTATTGTGATAAAAAATACCCCACTGAGTAAAACCCCTAAAATGTTCTAAAACAGATCCCAGTGTAATCTGTTGAAAGAAACCCAAACAAATGATTGATGGGGGTTCTGAGACCATGGCTGTGTGAGAAGCGTTCTTTCTGTCCTCTCAGGGGTGTGGTGAGGGGTTGTGGTAAAACAGTTCTTCCTCTCTGAGAAGAGCACGGCTTCTGGTCTCATCCTCACACCTGCTCTGCCAAAGCCGGTGTTATCCCTCAGCAAAGCAGAGTGGAAGGTGCTCCTCAGGAGTGAGACACACTGAAAATACGAGCAGCCGACCAGTAGCTGAGGTCTTAATATAGGATCTTGCAACTACCCGAAAGGTGTATTGCACCAGGGAAAGAAAATCTCAACATGTAATAGCCTACTTCTTTTGATCTAGATTCTTCTCCCTATTCACCATAAATGGAAATTATTTATCATTCCCCTGGAGTATGAAACAAACCCTAGCAGCAACTTCCGTTCCACCAAAGAGCTTGTGAGCACTGCGGGTTTCCAGCTGCTATTCTTGCTTCCAACACCGAACCAGTGACAAGCAGCTCCAACGTGTGAAGGGGCACAGCCAGCTTTACATGACGCTGCCCATGTAATCAGCCTTCATCTACAACTTCCTTCAGGTCTAGCCCCAGAGTAAATCTATGAGAGACCCAGAACTTAAGTACATGGAATGAAGTGAGGTCTGAATATCTAGTTTGTAATCCTCTCATTCAAGACTTGAGTCACTTTTTCTTTACTGACCTTAACATGTGGCCCTCAGAGACTGGTGTTGATTCTGGGAACATCATGCTCTTGAACTTGAAAGGTTTGAGTTGCTGGTTTCCTAGAAGCGCTCAGGCCACCTGCAGAACTGATGCTAATCTGTGCTCCTAGAGAGAGACTTCCAACAGAATGGAGACCTGCAATTGAGAGAAAATGACAGATGGCTGAGCGGCTGCTTCTTCCAGGGGTACAGTGAGCCTCACAATGTTTCCACGTTGATGGGATAAAACGGCGTGCAAACGCAGGCCATGATCAGATGTCAGGCACTACCTTAGGAAACCCAGATCACCCCTCTGTTTCCCAAGGAAACTGGGAAATAAAACGCCGTTCCACAAGTTGCATACTTAGTCCTGCCTGAAATCTCATTTAGCAGTATCATTCAATATCCATGTACCTTTCTTTAAAGCTGCGAAGTGAATACGGCAAATTACTACTAATTGAGTTCATTTAGATAGAGTTTGAGTGAAAATTTGTCTTATCCATCCTCAAAAGGAGGGTGGAGGTTGTTAAACAAGTCAGCAATTTAAAGAAGGGTATAAAGGTTGTGCCTAACTACATTCCTACGTGTTATACAGATTCACAGAGATATTTATTTGCGTATAAATGTAATTAGTATGTTAGTCATAAAAATTTCCCACATGCTCTTTAAAACAGTCCCAGGCCCCTTGTTAGCTGACAATGCTTGATTTGCATAACTGTAACACCAGCTACTTTCTAGGTAGGGAGGTGTTCCTATATGTCGATCTTATCTTGATAATATTTCAGAATTGAAATTGAATAGAAATTATGCTCGAAAGTAAGGTTAAAGCAGGATTTCCAAGATATCTGTCCTATAAATTGAAAAAGTATCTTTGTTTATACAGCTATACATGACTCCTAGTGGTAGACTGTGCATGCATTGAAAGCAAGAACTTGTCACTAAGGGCAGTCTTTGGGACATCATTTCTAGAACTAGACATTAAGTGTTTAAGGTACAAAGTTTAATTTATAATACCAACCATGTCATTTTTTTTGTATTATCAGACTCTGCCTTGCTATTAATGTGGTTCTGAGTGAACAGAATTTCCTCAATTTCTTGAAACATTAGCTACACTTGTAATAAAAAAGTTCATCTAGCTTTGTGTTAAACACCATGAAAGTGTTAACAAATATATTTCTTCTTGTTAGCTCACACGTTACATACCATGCTTCTTTGAAAGTTTCCTTCCCTAATGGTGCTTTTGGACCATTTAAACATGTTACTTGTGTGATGTTTCAGTAACAGGTGATAAAAGTTCTTCTTTGAAAATGACAAGGGCCTGTTCAAGCTGTACTCTCTTGTGCTCTCAAAAGAACAAAATGTAATTACCCACAAAACCATTCTTTCGACAGGCAAGAACGAGAGCATGGAAATTTGATGCCAACATTCCTTTCCCTGCAGGGCTGGACTACTCAGCTAGCTGACCAAGCCAGTTCCCAGAAGGCCCAGCCACTCAGTAATCTTCTGGGACTGTGGGGAATAGTTTGCTCAATGGGTTGGTGTTAGGCAACAGGGAAGGTTAAGAGGAGGGAGAGAGAGATGGAGTCCAGGGTCTGACTCCTGGCCTTTGTGTCTTTGTTTCTGACTTCATTGCCCAGTATAGGAAGCATGGCCCCCCCCCCCCGTGAAGCACTAACACATACCCTGGCCCAGTTGAGCGGTTGGAAGGCTTGGCCTTCAGCAGCTCCCCTACAGCTAGTCACCACACCCTGCTGCTGAATGCCAGGCGCCACGAGCACTCTGGAATGCGCCCCATTCGCCGGTTCTGTCCCTACCTTTGTATTTGGTCTAGACTCCCTTCCCCTATAGAGCTTTTATCCATTTAGTCATTAGCTTCTCTATCCTACAGTATTGATATCAAGCCCAAGAACGAGCAGACCAAGTCCGATCTGGAGCAGTGCTATCCTGCAGAACTTTCCGTGCAGACGGAGATGTGGTGTGTCTGTGTTTTTCCACGGTGTTGGCCACTAGCCACCTAATGGCTATTGAGTGGCTGAAAATGTGACAGAGGAACTCAATTTTTCAGTATATTTAATTTTAATTAATTTAAATTTTAAGAAGCCACATATGGCTAATGGTTATTGTATTAAATAGCACAATTCTGGAGATTTTTATCTTAATCCAAAAAAAATGACGGCTGTGGGGGAGCTGGCCAGTGGGCGGGCGAGTCCCTGGTGGCCCTTGTAAATGCCCCATCTCAGAGAGCTGCCTCACAGGGGAAAGGTAAGCCAGGGACCCCCACCCACCTGACCCCGCTTAACTGCTGGGGGCAGACCAAGCTCAACCCCAGATGAAATATTTGAGGAAGAAGGTAAACTGCTCTACTACAATGCACATTCTGACACCATTTCCTTCTTTTTCCCTTGCCTTGTATCCGCTTCAGGTTTCAAAAGAAGACTTTTTGAACTATTACGCTGGTGTTAGTGCTTCTATTGACACGGATGCCTATTTCATTTTAATGATGACAAAATCCTGGAGATTATGACTTCTGTCTGTTAGTTCTGGAAATCAGGGACTCTGGGACAGTGAGCTGAGTTTGAAAAAAGTCCAAGGCTATAGATTTTAATAAGGTATAAATGGAAGGTTCGGAAAGATCTGGGATTGTCAAGGCAATTGAACTTCACTCATCTTACTTAATTACCAGCAATGTGTTCATTTCCTTAAATGCCTGAAGATATATATTTTTTATTTTATTTTTATTTTTATTTATTTTTTTTTAGATTTTTTTTTAAAGATTTTTATTTATTTATCTTTAGAGGGGAAGGGTAGGAGAGAGGGAGAGAAATATCACTGTATGGTTGCCTCTTGTGTGTCCCATGCTGGGAACTGGCCTGCAACCCAGGCATGTGCCCTGACTGGGAATCCAACTGCGATCCTCTGGTTCGCAGGCCCGCGCTCAATCCACTGAGCTACACCAGCCAGGGCTTGAAGATATATTTTTAAATCATAAAGAAATAAGGAAGGAAGGAAGGAAGGAAGGAAGGAAGGAAGGAAGGAAGGAAGGAAGGGAGGGTGGGAGGGGACCATGAAGTGAGGCTGGGAGGTAGTTCGCAGGTGAAATAATAGACTTCTGTTACAGCCTTCCTCTTACCAGGTGCAAACACAGCCGCTTCCCCACCCCTTCCCTGCATTTGCTGCCCTTGGAGCCTGTAGCAGGAGGTGCTAATAAAAATATGGAGGGATAACTGACTGTAAAATTTCCGGAGCTTACTTATTTTAATGTTTCTCTTGGTGAACACTTTATGAATAAAATTGATTTTATTCTAAAATGTAATGACTGTGGAGCTATTTTTATATTATAATTCAGGGACTTTTAAGTTCAGTCAATCCCCGTGCTTGCATGAAGGGGGGGAGGGGAAGGGCCTCTGGTGAGGAAAGGAGGGTGAGGGAGGCCGGGGGGCCCGCTGGACTGAAGCTGTGCTCTCACGGAGGGTCTCGCTCCCTGGATCAGCCTGGAGGAAGGAGGGGAATGCACAGGGAAAAGGAAGGGCCTACTGGAACCCTTGAAGGCTTTCTGGAGCTTCAGGTACACCAGGGAGGGGCACTTTGAAGCCGTTTTTGGGAATTCACCTTCTGACCCACTTCCAGGTTCCTATACAAGGCAGGTGATGTCAGGTTTCCTGACCCACTCTTCCTCCTCTAATTAACCGCTCCTCAGGAAGCAAAAGTGTCTGTAAGTTGATTATGTACATACTCACATACCCTTTGTCTTGGAAAAGGGGTGGAGGAGAGAGTGGGAGAGGAGATGGAAGAAAAAAATCTGTGCTTCTCAAATGGGAATGAGAAGGCAAATCATGCGGGGATCATGTTAAAATGCTGATTCTGATTCAGAAGTCTGGGGAGGGGTTAGAACTTCGGTCTTTCTAACAAGCTCCCCTGTGTGTCGATGCCTCTGGTCTTCCAATAACACTTTGAGGAGCAAGGAGTAGGAGATACCAGCTTGAACATTGCTAGCGTATCATCTGCCTACCTTTGGTTGACTGTTATCATTTATGATTTTTGAGAGCTGGGCTAATCTCTCCTTGTCTTTAACATTATAAAAATATGAAGGGAGCATCCAAGAGAATGTATGTGCCTCCCAGTACATTTAGGAGAGTGATGGCACTTTCGAGAGGCCTTGTGTGGTGGCAATGGAAATTTTCTCATAGTCCAGGACGGAGTCCGTCCCGCAGCATCTGGACGCAAAGGTCTGTGTGTCACCCCACCGAGAGAGTAGGTCTCTAACTTTAGACAGACCTACACTGAGCAAGCTCATAACAGCAGATGCTAAAGCTGAAATGCCAAGCCATGAATCTACTATGGAGAATGCAATTCTCATGTGTGCTGAGACCAGGTCAGAGAACTCACCTGGGTTTGAGGATGAGAGAGTGACAGCGTAGCGCCCAGTGCCAGGTGGCTTTTAGCCATTTATTCCCAGATACTGTTAAACTGAGCAAGGGGATACAGCTGTGATATGTTAGGATAATGCCACGTGATGTAACAAATGAGCCCTCACATTTATAAAAGCTCAAACGCAATGCAGTAAGTCCCCATGGATGTTCGGTTCTGGGACTTCAAGTGAAATCAGGTATAAGGAAATCAGTTTTATTATAGACTAATTGACATAAACAAGATTTAAGTTCCTACAGCCTCTCATCAATGTCACGGTGAAACGATGTTGAACGAAGCAGCAGTATATTTGTTCTTCACTCATGAAACAGTATTGTGTATCTGCCCTTTAGTGCCAGTGAGCAGGTTTCCTCCTTGTAGTGATTCCGGTTTGCAGGATTGCTCCATTCTGTGGTCCTGCTGCTCTCTAGGGCTTTGTAACCAATGACAACCGTGTGGCTGCAGGGGAGGAGGGTGTAGAGAAGCCAGAGAACTTTCTGGAAAGCTTTGGTCTGGAAGTGACACCCATCACTTTTCTGCTTGCATTCCATTTGATGATAGCTAGTCCCATGTTCATATCTAAATGCAAAGGAGGCTGGGAAGTGTACTTCCAGGCAGGAAGTATATCGACAGCGAAAATCCATCTAACGTCAGAAGAGTACAACGTTTGGCGGACAACCGGAGAGAGCTGAAATCACAGTCCCTAATGCCTTTCTTTTTCTTTTCTTTTCTTTTTTTTTTTAAGAGGCATGTTTTGGTGGTCTTGGTAGCCAACATGGAGTGAGATGTTTGCCAGGTTGGAAAAGTGTAGTGAGGTTTCTCCATTCCTAGTCCTGTTAGCAATCAAGAAAACAACTTCTGCAACTACGTAAGGTAATCATTCTCTACTCGGTACGTGCTGCTACTTGGACTCACGCTCCACTTTCACTCCTTGAAGTTTGTGCTGCCCCAGCCCTGAGGCAATTAATCCTTTACCCGCCTCCGTGACACGGGGCCCAGGGATTTTCCAGCCGTGCCTCTGCAGGGACTTTCTGTGGGGACTCCTGTCCTAGCACGTGTACTGAAGCAAGTTATCATGTTGGTAAGCGAGAAAATTTTTGCCCTGGAGTCAGATCTCTTGTTGGGAACCTAATTATAATTACAAGGTTATTTGGCAATTGAAATCAGAACAAAGGGCATGGAGATTAGAATGTTTAATGAAATTAAGCCGACAGTTTATTAGATTCATCCTGCCAATGAGACCAAATACTCTTTTTCTCACTAGGCCCTGGAGAGGACTAACCAAGATGTCCTCTCTGAGCTGTGTCTTTACAGCGACTCACAGCCCACAGGAGGGATGCGCCCTTCAGTTGGGATGTGTTCGTCAGGCTCGCCAGTGCAATCCCTCTGGGTTGGGCCTGCCGGGCCCGCCTGGAGGTGTGTGTGTACCTCTGCTCATTCACCGTGTATCAACTATCCCAGAATTCAGTGTCCTTTCGAGGGCTGTGTTATTCCCTTGTCATTTGGAGTGCACCTTACTGCAGTGGTTCCAGTGAACTGATCACAGAAATTAGGTACTTTCTTGTTTCCTATTAGAGGGAAGAATTAAATCAGAAGATAATGTCACCAGTCAACATGGTTTAATAAATCACAGGAAGGAAGGGACTTGGGGTGAGCACCTAGGTGGTTTCAGGATGGGGGCTGGTCACCAGCAAGGCTCAGCACCGTTTGGAGACCTGGACCTTTGGGCCAGCCCGACTTCTGGCGGGGAAGGGGCGCTGGAGCTTGAGTTCCGTAGCATCGATAATGATTTAGTTAAGCGCATGTACCTAACGTACCTCAGTACAGACTCTGGGCGGCGAGGCCCAGGGGGCACCCCTTGGTTGGTGGGCACGCTCCTGTGCTGGGGGTGCCGGGCCTGGATTCCGGGAGGAGAGAAGACAGCACTCTGCACCTCTTCCCTGACTGCGCCCTGCGTGTGGCTCCCTCTGGCGGGTCCTCCTGATCTGTGTGTCCTCTCTAATAAAACTGTAATTGTGAGTGCAGGGCTTTGCTGCGTTCTCTGAGTCATTGTGATAAATCGCCAAAACAAGGGAGGTCACAGGGCCTGCGTTTGTAACCAACGGGCTATAAATTCCAGACTTCGGTGCAGAAACCTTGCCTGACTTTCCAGCCTGCCAGCTTGCCCTGCAGATTTCAGACCCGCCGGCCGGCCTCATTACCACGTGAGCCAATTCCTTAACACAAAGCGCGCGCGCTCTCTCTCTTTTTCTCTCTCTAAACACGCATACCCATGGCCACCCTGTTGTTCTATTTTCCGAGAGCCCTGATTAACACAGAAATACTGGCGGCCTGGGCATCCCCGGAGGAAGAAGTGACATCTGACGTAAGAGAACGCGTGTTGAGGATTGTGCCCTTGAGTAGTCCGCCCTGACGCTGGGTGGTGAGCGCCTCGACGAATGACCGGAATCAGAGCGCACCCAGCTGGGGCGGAAACACAGCGACAAGATAAGTCATTATTCACTACATTCATAGTTCAAGGCCGAATTCAAAAGTTAAAGCCTTTGCACAGCTTCCCTCGGGCTCCTAGCAAGACCGACTTGCTCTTTCATTCTTCTGTGCCTCTTTTGCTGAGTGTGGATGCATCTTTATATCCCAGTCTACTAGTCAGATGTGCAATAAGTACCACTCTATTTTCTCTAACGCACTTTTGGACTTGAAAGTAGCTGAAGTCTGACTTGGGACCCGTACCTCAGGCTGTTCTATGGTTCTTAGATCTGTAATGCAGGGGGTGGGGGAGGGGTGCAACCTCGGTTCATATTTGAAACCGCTGAGTTTCAGCGTGGTTTGTTACTGAGCATCGATGTCGCAACAGCTAGCAGATACACTGCTCAACCTCTTTTCTTTTTCTCCTTGTGAGACTGATAAGGGAAGGCAGTAATGGAGAAGTGGAGGCCTCTGCAGGGTCTCTTCTTCCTGAGAACTTCTGACGACACAGCTCAGAATTTTGATAAAGATAGACATTTCTTCTCTATCGGTCAAGTATAGCGGTCTTTTTTTGGTGGCTTCTGGGTTTGACGTCTTATTTATATTTTATGTTTTATTTAGAAATTATTTCCACATCCAAAAAGTATAAAAGGATTCACCAATGTCTAGTAGCATATGCGCTTTCATTTTAAAAATCATTTGTATCTTTATTGATATGGGATTTATTTTGAAATAAGAAGTCAGTACCTTTCATCTGCAAATGGCTAGTGCATTGTTTTAATCTCCTTTATTAAATAATTCACCTTTTCTCCACTTACTAGAAATGCCTGAAATTTTTGCAGGTACATGGATCTAGATACACAGTTTCTTTATTCTATTTCAGTGATTGCTCTGTGAAAAAAAGAAAAAGAAAATATAACTGGGGATATCTGTGATACTAGGCAAATACTTTTGTGGTTTTTTGCAATGATAATTATGATCATTTTGTCACTTCTAAATGAAAGTAATTTATATTGTCTTCAAAAGTAAATAAAATGTTAAAATCGCTCATACGGTTAGTCTCTTCTCAATTCTTTGTTCCTCTAGAATTATTTTTCTACATGGTATTTGGGAAAATAGTATGTGTCCATATAATGCTGAAGGCTGCATGTCAAATATTAAATATTATTTCTGAGGAGTGAGATTAGGACATCATATCTTTCCTTGTTCCATCATTTGTAGCTGTGTTTCTTGAATTTTTGAGAAGAAGCAAGTATTAGTTTAGTAACAAAGATTCAATGAAGATTTAAAGAAATAACCCAACGTATGAAAGCATTACAATAACCGAAGACCTTCGTGAAGTCTTTACGTGGTTTAGTGTGCTCTTCTCACTCCACCCTCTCGCATTTTCCAGACAGGCAACCCTGTCCCCTGCCAGGCATCAGCATTTGGCTTCCTCTTGCTTAATATTTATGCATTTTAGTCTTCTCGTCTGACTGCATTTCCTAGCATTTCTAGAACAATGTAAAACTGGTGACAGTGGAATTTTGTTGTTTTATTTCTAAATTTGCTGAAGTACTTTTAATAAATTTCACTGCCGAGCATGACCTTGGCTTGCGTTCTATACTTATTTTACTAAATTTTTATGTTCAGAAATAAGTTTAAGCATCACTCAAATCTACGTCGGCAGTTTCCACTTAAATTCCTGAGAGTTTATTGATATGTAAAAAGGATTTTATAGCAACTCCATCCATATTAGGCTGCTGCATTTATCAAAACTCTATCTAATTAAACTATTCCTTAGGCTATCAAGTTACTGTTTCACTGTTATTAGAGAATAACAGCATCTTTACTTTAATATTAAAATGTTTCCTGGTTATTTTGCATTTTTGTCTGATGAGTAGAACAGTTTACACTTTGCAGCAACTAATTTGTTGCAAAAAGAAAAAGTCCTTCTTAGCCTCTGCAAGTTCTCCTTGAGTAGAGAAAGAACCAGCCCTCATGATTTTCAGGTGAGGGGCCCACCAGATTAATGCAAGTGTTTCTGCAGAACTCAGCACTGAAACGTTATTTTTCAAAGCTCAGGGGCTTTGCGTGCTGTTTGCATTTGTTTTTTTTACCAGTGTCCTGAGGAGTGTGAGTGTATTCCTTGGATCCACTGGACTTTATTTTCTTTGAACAGCTGCTTCATTGCAAGCTATACACAAATCCCACACAAAGGCCACAAGCCATTAAAATTCAGAAGTAGAAGTAAAGTCTAGGATAAAGTAAATAAATGAACAAACAAAGTTAGAGGCAGATATTTATCAGAGAGCTGAAACTTTGGACGAAGTTCTCTCCCCACCCTGCCCTACCCCGCCCTACCGTCTCCCCACCTCTGTGGTTACAGTGGTTACCCGAGAGCAGCTGGGGTAGGGTACTGTGGATGGGGAGGACAACTGACTCCTTCCACATGGGCGCACATGTGCGGTCTCTCGGGGATGCAGTATCTGCCTCTGTCCGAGCATCCCGCCCTGGCATTTTTGTCCCCTAAATGACCACGAGGGAGCACAGAACCAGATGCGACGTCATTCACCAGTACATGGATTCCTTCGCTCCGCGTTTGTGATTGTATGTTTTCTAGATTTTAGATACTGTGTTTAGTAAACTGCATAAACCTCAGCGTGTCATAGTCCTCTGTGCTTAGAAGTCCTGAGGGGAATCAGACAGACTAGGTAATTGCAAATCAGTGTGCAGACATTAGGGGTAAGTGGAAGATGTATTAGGGTTCCTCCATAAACCCTGATACTGACATGGAATTCATGATGCCACACTCCTGCTAGGTGCCCCCATTCCTTTCAGACTAAATCAAAGCTTCGTAGGCTGGCATGCCAAGTGCTGAACCGTTGGTCCCCACCAGTTCTGCCGAGTGTTGTCTCCGCCACCGTTCGGCAGACTCTCTGGACCAGGAATGCCAAGCAGATGCCTGCAGATGGTTTCCACTGAGCCTCCTGCCAAATGATGCAGCACTCTCCATTTTCGCTGTGACATTCATTGACACCCACGTTGACACTTGGCGGCTGGATGGCTATTCCTTTGTGTATCCTGTCTCCAGCAAGTGAGACACGAACTCACCCAAGTCAGTTGTGTACGTCCCAAACTCGTGTAGGCCAGCCGTACTTGTTATTGTGGTTTTACTCTGCAAGCTGATGAAACGTGAGTATGTGAAGGAAGACCGATGTTGATCTATGAGAAGGACTTTCAATGGTTTGAGAAGACTTGATAAAAACATGTTGAAAGAATTCTGCTAGCGTAGGGTTGGAAAAGTGATGGTAAAAGATAGGGGTGGGGTATCTTGAAAAGTTAGGCAACTGCACTTAAGTTATTTTGAAAGATTTTCTCCATTGTAAAGACAGCGGAATCAGGAAGAGCAGATGATGTGATACGGTGTGTGCTACCTAAGAAAGACACCATGAAGCTACAATCAGTGACCCTTCACGTGAAGGGACGGCCTTGGCCTTGTAACCAAGGAGTGCTGCGCGGGGAGCGGGCATACGGACGTATGTTTTTTTTTATTAACTTTTTTAAAGATTTTATTTATTTATCTTTAGAGGGGAAGGGAAGGATAGAGGGAGAGAAATATCAATGTGTGGTTGCCTCTCCTGCATCCCCTGCTGGGAACTGTCCCGCAACCCAGGCATGTGCCCTGACTGGGAATCGAACTGTGATGCTTTGGTTCGCAGGCCCATGCTCAATCCACTGAGCTACGCCAGCCAGGGCTCGGACGTATGTTTCTAATTAAAACAAGGCCTTACAGGCAGATGTGGATTATTTTTTATGAAAGTGCCCTGCGTCTGACTTTCGGGAGTAACCACCAACACCCTACTCTTTCTAACTGAGACGGACAAGGAGACATCGCCCAGTGTATTCGTGACTCCCCAAATGTTCCATCCTTTGTCACAGCTCCCTGACCTCGAGCACGCCGTCCCCTCTGCTTGGAATGTCCTCTTTGCCCTCCAGGTTCCTTCATCTGGTGCACGCATACTGACTCTGTGCTACCACGTTAAGTGTGACTTCCTCCATGTTACCTTTCTTGGAGCTTCTTCTCTAAGGAATCCGTGTGTGTGTGTGTGTGAGCGCGCGCGCGCATGTGCACACGCATGTGTATCTCACCCAGCAGCGGACCCTCCTTCCTTTATTTGGGGAACACTCCAGTCTGTGAGGCCCCCCATTGCAGAAGAGGCTCCCCATTGCTGCTGAGAGTCTGCTCTAGGGCCGGTGGTGGCAGTGGAGGTAGGTGGCTGTGCTCAGTTTCCAGGGGTGGCAGTCGGAGAGATAAGAGGTGGCTCTGTGGGCACATTCGGTTCTTTGACCCCCCCACCCCCAGATACTCTGTGAGTCCTCTATAGCCTTCAATCAATTCCTTTTCAGCTCAAATTCGCCACATTGGTTTTTATCACTTAAAGCTAAGAATCCAGGTGATCCTCTGTCTTAAATAGTGATTGTGACATTGCAACTGTTCCTGTGTGTCATTGTCCCCATGTGATTGCGAGCTGGGACCATCCCATCTCATCTGTAAGCCCGGTGCTCAGCACGGTGCAAAGTAATGTACAGCAGATTCCCAACAAATTCCTGTTAGTTCCTGAATTTGAGAATTAATCATTTAATTGATGGAAAAGTTTCCTCTGAAAATCCGAACCCATGCAATGACAGCAGAGGACAGCATCAGAAAGTTCCCAGTGGCTGCGGAGAACTGCGGCCCGCCGTAGGGGTCCCTCCATCCACATTTCTCACAGCAGACAAGTAGAGTCACAGGGAGTTTCATAGCATTTAATTAAATATGAGATGGTGACATATTGAATAGTTACATACTTAGCAGCTCTGCAAAACGTGTGTAATGCATGTGGAAAGTACATCGTCAAATCGGAAACGTTGACTGTAGTGAACAACGGAGATCTTTAAGACTAACCCCCCAAAACCAGCGAGCTGGCGACAATGCCGTCTGAGCTGTATCATCCCCATGGCCCTCCACGCATGTTGTCTCATCTCCCTGGCTAGTCCTGTCTTGAAGGCCCTGGAGCAACGCTACGAAAACACAAGTACCTGTGTCTGCGACAGCCCGCACTCGGCTTTCTGAAGCAATTTCCCGTGGAAACCAGGCTGACAGGAGAGGCAAAGGCCGGTGGGAAATCGATCGAATAAGCCAGGGCTCCCTGGGTCCAGAGGTGGCTGTTTAGTTGACCACCTTCAGCTGCCTACGTATCAGTCTTCTTTTCAGCTCATGCTGTACGGAACCAGCAGTTTTCATCTCTGACTTCTACCGTATCTCTGACCAGAGGTTTTTCCTGCTTGATAAAATCCAATGTGTGGTTGACCAGAGAAAATGTGTAACCTTACATTATGTATTGTCACTGAGTAGGTAATCAAGCATTAGCAGCAATTGTAATTATGAGTATAATACATGGATTTTAAATGCTTCCAGTAACAGACAGACACTCACACACTAGATATAAATGATAACCTATGCAAAAGAATACTTACAAAGAAGACTCTGAAGCTAGAGGGACCTTGACTTTTCTCCTCATTTCTTTAAGAGATTGTCTATTTTTTCAGGGATACAAACTTAGGGCTTCTAGTCCTGATTCAACATGGAAGGCTGTGCACTTAACCTGTCTTCTCTGTGTCTCGATTTTTCCAAAGATCGGAGACAATGTCAACAAACCCCTCGGAGAGCCTCTCTGAATAAGGTACAAGAGGGCCAGGCTGGGATGAGGTTTTCCAGGTTGACCTCCTTCTTGAGGTCACCTTGGCTCCCCTTTCTACAAAGGGGAAAGAGCACAAGCCCACCTGTATGTCACCTGGGCGGTCTCTTCCCTGTCTCCGCCAGAGCACTCTGAACATGCCTCCGTTGTAGCATTTCATATTATAATCATTTGTTCACAAAGCTGCCACCTTCATTAAGTTTTTCACTGAGTGAGGGCCGGGTCCCAACCTTACTTGTCATATGTCTCCTGTTCTTAGCACTGAGGTTTGCACAAAGCAGGCTTTTCGTAAATACTTGTCAAGGAAATAAAAGAGATAATGCTTACGGGGCTGCTTCGAAAATCACAAAGCACGAAGCAAATCTAAGGGAGTATGGGATTATATTCATTACTACTGATTCGGAGACATTGCTACGGATTCAGAGAGAAGGACTTGGAGAGTAGAACAGCCATGTGAAGAATAAGATGATGTGAGTACTGTTAGGTCTCTAAACCAGCAGGTAAGGTCTGTTGGTCCACGACATCAACTCCCTTCACAGACATCACAGGACAAACCAACAAAAAACAAGAAAATTAAAAACAGTCTGCCCGCAAACAAACTAAAATCAAAACAAAGAAAAAAAAATACAAGACGTAAACAGCAATAATGACAACAAGCCGCCCCCAAACCCTGAGCGCGTGTCTGTCTTTACTGCCCCATGTGGCATGTGCTTGTTACAACCCCATCTCCCTGGAGTTTGTGGGGACGTCTACGGCTGGAGAACTCAGGACCGCTGGTGGATGGACCTGGGCTGGGGCCGTCTCCGCACGCACAGAAGGGCTGATCCCTGTTCATTGCTCTCATGGGCCGGTGACCGCAGTGGGCCACAGGTGTGCCTTCCATCCATGGGGGGGAGCTGGGGGTGGTACCAAGGGGACTGTGCTCTCGATAACCAACGGTCAGAATCTGGGGCTCCTGGTGTATCCCCACTTGAACGCTTTTCAGAAAAACGAAATGAGATGGTCTTCACGGCATTTCGTTGCTTCCCTCACTTTCTGTAGACATGGTGGGCCGTGCACGGTCGCAGCTGACACAGGGTGAGACCGTTTCTCCCCAACTTTCTCCCTCATAGCTTTTGTCTGAGACACTTGCGGCTTATGCTTACTATCCTGGAGTAATTGTTTATAACTTCTCCTTTCACTTTCAAAAGTGGCCCAGTATGGACATGAAGCATGTAGTCACCCTGTTATTAGCAAGGTTTGGCTCCTGAGAATGGGACAGTCCCTAGTGGGGAGGAAGGCCCGTGGCTCCGGAGAGACTGCCGGTAGACTCTCGAGCATCCAATCTTGACTGGGAAACATGGACAAGTTCCTTTAAGCCTCAGTTTCATCATCTAGAACAAAAACATTAAGAAGGAGAATACTGGCTGCCATCTTCCGGAATTACTGGGAGGGTGCAGGGGGACCAGCCGAGCCCTGACTCAGGGCTGCGCATACAGCGAACTCCAGGGAATAGGAGCTCTCCTTCTCGCCCTCCTCTCCTTTCTTCCTTGCTTCTTTCTTGCCTTCCTCGTCCCTCCCCCTCCCCCTTCCCCCATCCCCCCTTTTTTTTGCTCTTTTCTGCTTTGCGAACTTTCTGAAATAATTGAATCATTTGGGTCGCCTGGAGCAGAATGCCCCTGCCTTGGGCTGAAAGCGGGGAGGAGGGGGCCAGCGGCGTTTCAGAATCCTGCAGGCTGTGGAGAGAGTTGCATTCGTTTGTCTTTTTTGTGCTGTGAGGGGAAGTAGGTGCTCACGTGGTTCCGGCCTGGGTTTCTTACCGTTCACTGGTTTTGGTAGAAGCTGGACATGGTGACATATGCTTCTTCTTGATTTGACCCCAAGGAAGTGAGGAGGGGCTGTCCCTGGGCAGCTGGGTTCAGTGTCATGATTTCCGATTGGAAAGGAAATGGAGGCAACAGGGTGACATTGGGAGGTCCGGAGCCCAGAAGCAGGCCCTGGTACGCAGGAGGCCCATTCTTGCCCACTTCCCTGCAGTCGGGGGGCCTGGAGGAGAGGAGCGCGGGGCTATCACACACACTGACATTCCCAGCCAGGCGCCCGAGGGGTGCATCTCCTCTGCAGGTTTTTGGGGTGATGACCACATGCTCGGATGGCCAGTGGGGGCTCTGCACACCCCCTCCAAGCCTCTGCTTCTCAGACTCCTCTTGCTGCGGAGGAAAAGTATCCTGCAGGAAGCCTTCCACTTCATCTCTAGCTTGAATGCCATCCACCTGGTGAATCTGGCAGTCCAGGAAACTTTCCGGATTGAAACTCACATTCAGGTTCTGCACCAAAGAGGAGAGAAGGCATGAGGAACGCACCGCTGAGCGTTTTGTTCAGGCAAAGATCTGAAGGACTTGTGAAGGGGGCTCGCCGGGGAACGGCAGGGATGAATCCCGATGTTTTAGCAGCCTCATTGCTTTTGGAGGTGCTCTGATACCTCAGGGTCCGCAATAACCACTGGAGGTGCCCTCCAGACCTGGGGAGGCCTGGGAAATTCTGGAACTTACATCTCATTTTAGTTTCCTTCCTCTAGAAGCTGCCACTAGAATCTTACGAGGGACCCTGGTTTGGGAATGCACCAAAGACCAAACCTGGAGGTTCAACTATTCCTTCTCATCCAATACCATTTTTGGCTATTAGGATGTCTTCAACCCACCTTTTTTGGCTTCTTGCACAGTTGCTCCAGAGTCTTCTTATGATCCGGGAGGCTGGGCCATACAATAGGTTTAATTCTGAAATAAGAGGACATGGGTAGATGAAAAGGGTGGCAGAGGCAGAAGGCTCGATAGAGCTTCCACCTATCCTGAGCCAGAAATCAGGAGAACGGATTTCTGGTCTTGGCTCTGCCACAGCTATGCGGACCACCGTGGGCAAATGACTTGCTTTAGCTGGGCCCCAGTCTCTTATCAATCCAAGGAGGAGTTGGACCAGAGATTGTTTTCAGTGACCTACTCTGTGAACAAGATACAGCGATGATACATCTCTTGGAAAGAACCCCAGAAAAAAGGGATGATGAGGAGTGGTCATGAAGGGGTTTGGTGTCGTTAGGAAGCTACAATTGGACTTGCTCCTCTTTTCCCAATATATCTATGTTGTCATCTTATTCCTTCTCTTTACTGACAGCAACTCCTTCTCTCTCGCTTTTGTAGAAGTGAGGAATATTTTCTAAATTACCTAGAGAAATTGTTTAAGATGGTGTTTTTCAAATTGGAGTATTTGCGGTTCTTGCGGTACATGGCCCTGTGCTGAGGGCACCTCCTACAGCATTAATACCTTGACCGGTCAGTATCTAAAACATTGTTTTAGGATGAAAGAAATGTGGCCTTATTATCAGAGGAATGCAAAAGTCCCATGAATGTGTGCTACAAGTCAGGACTTCAAACATATTCTGCATTTTCCGTGGGGGCCTCTAGTTGCCCAGGCCTTCTGGAGGCTTGGCTACTGCTCCTTTAGGAGGAAAAGTTGTGGGGGGACATTGGCCTGATATCCAGTTTATATATTTCACCTCTTAGGAAACTAACTATGGAAATTGACGAGTGCCTGAGGATGAGGAGGGCGTGGGGCACTGTATTCCTGAAATGCCTTGTTCCCCCTTGTAGCTTTCTCATCAATAAACAGGGTTAGAGCTCTGACTATCTGGGATCCCGCATAACCACCCTTTTGATGAAAGAAATTCACCTTTTTTTCCATAACACACAGGCCAAGATGACCATCAGAGCCACAGAGAAGAAACTCAGAATGCTGATGATTAGTAGAATTGGGTCCATCTTTCCTGGAATGCAAGGGTGGTCCCAGGTTAACAATCTTAAACGACGTATGCTGCGGAAGAGACTTCAGGGTGATCTGAGTTTCCTTAGTAACTCAGGTTCATTGGCTATTTCTTGAAAATGGCTCTTCAGTGAACAGGATGATCTCAGGGTTTTATGGGGGAATTTTGGCTAAAGTGGCACTGACTTAGGTGACCAGGTCCAGAACCTCTGTTATTTGAAATGTAAAAGTGACCTAGCATTGAAGATACCAACACTCCCTCCCCGATGACCATCATCAGGAGAAAGAATCCAAGGCGGGAGGGAGTGAGGTGAGAGAAATGTTCTCCCGCTGCAGGCTCAGGCATTTCTAGGGGGACGATAAGAGGTTAGTCTGGCCAATCAGTCCCCCTTTTTCCCCAAAGGGGAAGTGTAAGTGTGGTGCTTCAGGTCCCCAGGGGCCTACTTGAGCCATTCCCTTTGGCTCTTCTGGACACTGTCATTTCCTAGACCACCAGGATATCTTCATTATTCTGGAAAAGGGGACATGGGAGAACCACATCAGCCTGCCGGCCTGCCATCAACAAAGGTGTTCTCTAGGGGACCTTGGAGATCCCAGTGTGATTGGTAGACTGGAGGTAGTTGGTGGGGATTTGGGTCAGAATTATTAGCAGTTCCCAGGAGCACCCAGGACCGTAGAGCCCAGACAGCCTCTATCAGCTGATCAGCAACGGAGGGTCTGACTCCCAGCACTTCCTGGTTCTTCACAAGAAGGGTAAAGATGGCAGGTCTTCTGCAAAGAAAGTATAAGAAAGCCCCCCAGGGAGCCATCTCTCTCACTCTCACTCACACACACACTTGGACCGCCAAAGCGCTCCGGGGGGCCCAGAGGCGGTGTCCACTTCTCACCTTGGCCATTGGTCTCTGGAGTTCGGAAGTAGAAACTTGGACTCCATTCACTCCAGAAGCCTTTAAAATAGTCGGTACCTGGGATGGACCGGACTTTAATCTCATACATTGCACTGGGTTGCAGCTTTCTCTGTAGGAGGGTCAGCCTCGTGCTGGATAAATTCACATGCTGAAGAGCAAAAAGTGCCACTACAGTTTTAGGATTAAAAAAGGGGTACTCCCAGATTTCCCAAGTCATTGAAGTTGAGCATTTTTCATCCTGTGGACATTTGCTCTAAGTTCTCTTATATTTGTTACAAGAAGAAACTCCAGTAGGTGGAGGGGTCAGCCGCAGATCTGGGGACAGAGACTGTGAGCTCCTAAACGAGGCTACCAATGGTGAAGGAGGGCAGTGACCCGACGGGTCTTTCTTCAGAGGAGTTGGGCTCTCCCTCTTTGGAAGGACGTAAACCACTCCCCAGCTCCCGCCTCTCTTCCCACCCTTCAACTTCTTCTTTTTCTTTCTCTCTCCTTTCACATCCCAAGAAGAGATGAAAGGGAATGGTCAGGTTAATGAGCAAAAGTCACTTCCCTCCAAAAGTATATTTCTGCAATCCTCTTTTCTTTTACTCCATTCAGCTGCTCTCACCACTTCCATTGATCAGTGGTGGCTATGATTTGGTGATGTTTTTGCCTTGATCTGCCTGTGAAAGTTGTGCTTATATGGGTTACCTTTTGAGGTACCCAAATAAAGGGGATTGATTTAGTCTTGACTTGGATTGTTAGCCCACAGCCTAATTTAGAGACACCATAAAAACAAAAAATAGAGCAAGAAAAAAAAAAACAACAAAGTTAGAAGAGGAACGGGTGGGCCAGAGGAGACCCAGGTTTTATAGAACCTGAAGCATTTACTCTTAGAGCTTCTTTCAGCAAAAGGTACATTTTGAGCACAAAATTGCTAAGGGACCTCCCCAGGTACATGTACCTCAGGAATAATAAAATATGTAACATTATGAAGTTGCTGTTTTGTAGTGTTATACATTTATAAATTTTAATGTATATGTGTAACTTATTTATTATAAATATATATATATACACACACACACACCCCTTTATAAATTTCATAATCTATAAATCTAGTTGACTCACCATCCAATCAGCTTCATCTTTTTCCTGGCGGTAGGCTATCTCATGTATTAAATTTTTTACGTAATTCTTTCGCAAGTGTGATGTATTAAATGTCACCACAAAGTCATTTGCTTCCTCACGATAGACAACGCTTACATTATAAGGAGCCTCAGGTTTAACTGGAAAGGAAAAAGAAATGAGCTCAGCCAATATGGCATTCAAGAAAATTATCATATTTAAAGTTCAACTTCCCTGGAAATCACATTCTTGTTCAGAAAATTATTTCTTCCTTTTCCCGGTTTGAGCCCTGACTGCATTTCCCAGCCTTGCAGTTGGGTGTGGTCTAGTGAGGAGGGTGAGCAGAAGTGATGTACATTAGTTTCTGTCCTGGCCCACAAACCCCACAGAGTGACCCCAGGCTTGCTCCCCTTCCACCTCTTGGAGTCATATATTGATGACAGTGGAGCCACAAGATGAAGGGGCCCAGAATGTGGCTGGGAGGACCTCTACCCACAGGCTAGAAACACCCATTTCACCCTTAAGGGAACAATAAATAAATTTAATGATGTTTGAGACACCATATATTTTAGGGCATATTTGTTACAGCGGCTAGTGCTAATTTTATACAAACACACATGTCTTCACTTTTTGAATATTTGTTATTAGCTAGCCCCCAAACAGAGTGGTTTAGCTTTGAGTCTTCATTATTCCCATTAAGATCAGGCAACAAACTTGCACCTCTATAGGGAAGTTGAGGGTCTGCACCCTGGCCCTGGCTGGGGACTTCCAGTGTGACCTCAGACTGTCTCCCGCTTCAACCTCGCTTGCATGTGCGCCAAACCCCTCTCTGGCCTCTTCCTTCTGCCTCCCTGCCTCACAGAGCTGCTGTTAGGATCGCAAGCATCTTATGTGAAATGCTGTTGGAGGGAGATAGGTATTGGTTCAGGCAGAGCAAACCCTGAGAGAGGTACTAAATTCCTAGGAGAGCGGATGTATCAGGCTCCCTGCCACCGTGACTGTGACCGGAGCCTTCCCTGTCTTGGCCTCTTAGCTGCTCCTTCACCAAAGCCTGTGAGGTTAGTTGTCTAAGGATGGGGCAGCAACTTCTCTGCCTGGCTGACCTCAGACGGAGATGGGAGGACACAGGTTAAAATATAACCTAAACCTGTGGTTAACGAGAGAATCCAACTTTCACTCAGTAGGCTGAGCTGATTCTGGGACATCTGAGCTGGACTTTAAGACTGACTTGCTGGCCCAGTAAAACCGACTTGTGTGGCGGAGTTTGGCCCACATGTTACCATCAGCTTCTCATAGTGATGACTGCCCAAGTTTCTCCTGTGCTGCTCCAGAGGTCCTATAAAAGAGGAATCGGCTTGTTCTTTACCCTTGGAGGTCTCATGAAAGGGGAAGTTGATTCCTTAGATACACCAGATAAAGAGACAATGCTTCAAAGGCAAGCAGCAGGAAAGGGACAGGTGTAGACAAACAGGTCAACAGAGAATACTGTCAACCCTTTCACACGGGCCAGGCCACATCTTGCCCTTCCTTCGGGGACTAATTAAGAATCACATTCTCAACAAAATCTCTGGCACTGAGTTTCTTGTTCCATCCCAACTCCCAAGGAAGATAAAGGAAGAATTAAGGGAAGACCAGAATAATATTGATTATATACCTACTAAGTGCCAAGCGCTTTACTTACGCCATCTGCCATCAACACTCATTTATGGCCACTATACTGATGAGGAAATTGAGTCTCGGAGAGGTTGGTTAGTTTTTATTCAGGTCCCTGTGGGATGGTTTAAGAGGATTTAAATTCACTTCTGTCTGACCTGAGGCTCACTCTTCTTCGTGTAGCTTTTGTTTCTGGGCCCTGTTACCTCCCACTGGCTTGTTCACCCATATGTCTGCCTCTAGCTTAAATGTTGTCTCTGAGTCCATTTGAAAAAGATGCTTATTCCTCAAGCAACATTTAAGCACGTTCACTTATTCTTGCACAACCTGGACAATTATATAAATTTACCCTGCCAACAAAAGTGGGGAGGCGGGAAGCTTTCCCTCTAGACCTATGAAGACGGGGAAGTAGTGAGGAGGCGTGTGGCTGCTGGGGAGTGCTGGCTCTGAGGTTCCATCAGAGCATCCAGTTTGAATTTCATCAAACGTCAGTCCTATTAGTGAAAAGTCACATTAGGAATCAGAAGATGCTACTGTAAGACCCACCTCCACCACTTCTCATTCTCCTTGCGCAAGGGTGCTTTCTAAAGCCCTGAGGTGCTCTCAAGAGCCTCCTTTACAGGGGCCTGTGTTACCATCTGTGTGCACATCCTGTATCTCCTCCATGCCCCTCAAATGAGGCTATCAGGTTTATAGTCTGCAGGGGCTACAGAATGTGGACCCGTGAAAACCCTGGGCATGTGAGATCTAGGGATTTGGATGGGGCAGGGTCTCCCCCGGAGCTGTGGGTGCGTCATGCATGTTCATGCACTCACTCTATGAAATGCTTGCAGGCCTTGTGTGGGGGGCAGGGTTCTGGAAGAAGGGGTCTCCTTGAAGCTCCAGGACCCTGTCAGAGGACTGAGCATCTCTGCCTGCTCTGCCTGCTCTGCCTGCTTTCATGGTGAATGTCGATTTGCCACGTAAATGGTAAACCATTAGGCAGAGTGCTGTTGGGCAGGGAGCACCCTGAACGTCCTTCCCTAGCAGCCTAGTCTCCACACGAGCAAACCCCGCGAGACTGTGTCTCACACACAGGGACCCCCTGCGATGGTCGTCTCCACCCAGTGACCTCACACCTGTGCTGCCCACGTCTCTCTTCCACCAGCTCTGCTTTTCCACAAGATAGTTATTCACACATGGAACTTTTGCTTTAACCCTGTTTTACCATCTTAGTGAAACAAAGCGGAGACTAGATTCAAGTTTCTCTTTGCTCTCTCTGATGAGTATTGCGCTTACATTTAGTTTTATTGTTTGAGGGTAAAGGTGGTAGTGGTGGGGGAGGCGTTTGAGAATTTGGAGAGACAGAGACATAGTATTTAAAACCAGCAAAAGAATTTGTATGTTCGAACACTTTGAACAGTTTTTCGTGTATGTGTATGAAGTCTCTGTAGATAGAATACATACAACTACTTAGTATCCCATCGCACTGATATATCATAATTGGTGTAGACCTTCTTCTATACCAGGCTATCTCAGGTTTTGAAAAAGAACTTTATTTACCTCAGGGTCATAAATCTGTAAGTAATCAAAGAAATTTTTGTGTCTAAATTCCCAGTCTTTCTAATTGTTTTGATTTACTTGCCTGGTAACCAAATGGTAAATTGGTAATTAATATTGACCTAGAAGCAGCTACTTGAATGGCTTTACTGATTTGTATTATTTTTGTATATGGATATTATATAGAGCCAAAGAAAACATGCAAATGAGCTTAGTAACTCAAGTTATAATTTTATTTAAAGTATAATTATCATTTTTAGCGAAGTATAATATATGTCTTCTAGGCCAAGTCAGCTTTGGCATTGATCCTCAATGACAGGTCTTTTAGGAAAGTGTGATGGTGACTTCATGTGTCAACATGGTAACCATTTCTCTGGGCAAACATTAGCCTAAAGGTATCTTTTAAAAAGACACAGCCAACTTTAAAATGGTAGACTTTGAGTAAAACAGATTACGCTCCATAATGTGGTAGGCTTCATCCCATCTGATGAAGGACTTAAAAGCAAAGACTGAGATTCCCTGAAGAAGAAGCAATTCTATCTCAAGAATGCAACATAGAAACCCTGCTTGGGTTTCCAGACTGCCTGGTCTGCCCCGTGGAGTTGGGACTCAAGACTACAGTCTCTACTCTAACCTCAACTTCCAGCCTTCACCCTCGTTCTACAGATTTCATATCTGCCAGCCCCACAGTCTTGTGAGCCAGTGTGTGTGTGTACACACCCACTGTATACACACACACACACACACACACCTCCATACATCCCTTACTCTGTGGAACTCTAGTACAGAAGGCATGTTGACTTTTTGAAACAACTTGATTATTTAGTTAAACACACTCAGAATGTAGTACATGCAGGGCGAGAAGACTGTAGGAAATTCAGGTGAAGGTTAGGTGAGGAAGGAAAGGACATAGGTGAGTGGGTGACAGGAGACCCAGCTAGACACTTCATGTAGGTGACCTCTTCTATCAGTCAGTAGGTGCCAGTCACCCTCATTCCTTGAGTGTGAAAACCCAGAGAACTCCCACAGTAAGAAGTAATAGCATAAGCTTCAAATTTTTCATTTCTTTTAAAAATTGTTTGACGCATAGGTTCAGAGAACAGACTGACAGCTGTCAGAGGGGAGGGAGGTTGGGGTGCTGGGTAAAAAGGTGAGAAGGTTAAGTGGTACAAATTGGTAGTTTCAGAATAGCCACAGAGATGTGGTTTGCAGTGTGGGGAATACAGTCAATAATGTCAAGATTAGTGGGTATGGCGTCAGGTGGGTGCTTGGGGCATCAAGGGGACCACTCTGCAGAGTATGTGGTTTTCTGGCTACTTTTCTGTAAATCTGAAACTGCTGCAGAATGGTATTGAATGTAAACTATGGTTGAAAAATAAAATACATTTAAAAAATAAGAATTATTTGTATGAGAGAATTCGATGTCCTTTGTTGCAAATCACTTTCACAATTTGTCCATTTTTGAAATACCGACAATCCAGACATTATCAATATCTTAAGACATCTGAAAAATGGCAACCATCCTTCCCCAATCTTCTTACCTATATCGACTATCTTCATTTTCCTGCAGGTTAAGATCTTTCCTCTAAGCTTCACACAGATTTTGCTGTCTCCAATCAGTAAGAATTTACTTGTCTTGATGAAATATATCTCTTGCAGTTTACTGAGAGTCAGGCAGTTTACATCCACAAGGGACCCACTGAAAGAAAAAACGGGGTCTGTCTTAGTACAAGTGGGAGTTTCTGTCCACAGTGCTACAGCATCACAGTACACTTCAGCTGTGTGACTTTGGGTAGATGTGGGTGAAAGAGAGAGAAACAATTAAAGTAATGTAGCTTTTTGCTGCCATTACTATCAGTGATGATTTACTCAAGCATCAGATGCAACTGAACCTAAAGTACTCAAAGCATGTTCATAAAAGTAATGGAAAATTCCTATTTTTAATAATTGATCATTGAAAAACAAATACTTTGCTTAGGTGAGAAAGTTCTTGTGTTTTCTGATATCCTACAGGAATAAATGAAAGAACTAAAGCCTATAAAGAAAGGTCTTAAAAATCCTTAAGACCAAAAGTCTTAAGGGAAATGATGAAATAGTCTAAAGGATTATATACATAAAACCATATATATTCAATGGGTAATTTAGGGATTTTCATAGGTAATTTTGACTGTGGTCTACTTTTAACTCATCAGCAGATTTTAAAACCAACCCTTCTCGCCATGCCCCCTACTTAACATGCAATAGCAATGCTCTGGTGATTGAATTTATTGCTTCTGTAACTTTCTGTTCCCAATGAAGGTCAGGCTTCCATAAAAGGGAGGAAGAGGGAATGTTTCCTACCATGCAACTAACATCAAAAGCTCCAAATTGTACTCTTTCAAAAACTTCCTATTAAAACAAGTTTAAGGGTTAGTTCCAGTAGTGATTCCAGGAACAGTAGAGTGACTTGTATCACACTAATCTAATAGACAACTACTGTAAACTTTGGACCATGTATTTTCGAAAATCCTACTTGAAAGCATTGGAGAGTAATCAAAAGCAGGCAGAAACTAGAAGGAATTCCATCCTTTTAAAAAGGGTGGGTAAGATCCATGTTTCTTTTTTCCTCTTCTTCTTCTTCTTCTTTTTTTTTTGTCCGGTAGCACTTCTTGAGGTACATTGTTATAGGCATCTACAATATAACAAAGAGCCACAGTTTTGTCTTAAGGAATCAGAAGGAAAAATTTTGGGGGGAAATGTCTAGAAATGAGAAAAATAGAGAAATGGAAATGCCAAGTCCAGCATATAAGCCCACTCCAATTACTCTCTGTCCCCTTAATTATGCCCATGTGGAGGGGACTGCACAGATGCCATGGGACAGCAAGAGCTACCAGGCTTTAGAGAGAACTAAGCATAGATTTTATGCTGCCTCAAAAGAAGAAGCTGGATTAATCCAGGCAAGTTAACTAACAGAGCTAAAATTAACATTCACCAGAGTACAACAGAACCCACTCCCTCATGATCAACAGAGTTTCCCTACATTCAAAAGCTATTACAATTAACCAGAAAAAGAAAAATAGCAGTTGACAGAAACTGATCCTAAGATGATTCAGATCTTGGAACTAGTAGAAAAGGGACTTTAAAGCAGATTTCATAAACATGTTTAAGGGCTAAACATAAAACAATGTCACGATTATTAAACAGATGTTTAATGTTAATGGAGAAGTAGAAACAATAAAAGGAAACAAAATGAAAATATAACAGGTACATATCTAAAAATTTAAAAAAGGTACTGAATGTATGGGGTAGGCTTAAACAGCAGATTGGAGGTGGCAAAAAAAGGGTCAGTGAACATGAAGATAGACCAATAGACATTATTCAATCTGAACTCAAAGAGAAAGTGTTGGTGGCCTGTAAGGACGAATACAGGGTCCAGCAGAAGTGACCCCTGTGTGAGTGTGTGGTGGGCAGGGTAATAACATGGGTGTAGTGATTTACAGTTTTAATTGGAACATTTCACCTAAAATGTCATATTGTGTGCTTGACCGTGGTGTTATTATGTTACAGAATCGTGCTGATGATTTTGTAATTAAGAAAGGGCACTATGGGTGCCAGACCCTATCTGTAATTAGAGTTCCAGAACAAAAAGAGGGAAAGAATTTGGCTAAACAAATATTTAAAGAAATAATGTCTCCAATTTTTCCGAATGTGGTAAAAAATCATCAACTTTTGGGTTTAAGAATTCAGCAAATACAAGCAGGCCGGAAAAAAAAAAAAAAAAAGCACAGCATTAAAGCTAAGCACATTGTAGTCAAATGGCTGAAGAACAAAGACAAATAGAAAATCTCGAAAGCATCCAGAGAAAAATATCACTTTCCATCAGAAACTATGAGAACAAGAAGACAGTGGACTAATACCTTTAAATCTCAGAAAGAGAAAAATTAAGATGTGTACCTTAAATTTTTATACGCACATAATATTCTTCAATAATGAAGGCAAAGTAAAGATAGTTCCAGATGAATAAAGATTGAGGTAATTTGCTTTAAAGAACTTAGGAAGTTCTTTAGACCAAAGGGAAATGATACTAGATGAAATTTCAGATCTACGGGAAGGAATTAGGGATACCAGAAATAGCACACTTTGGTAAATATAAAAGACAATATATATTTCCCCTGAAGTTCTTTAAAGATAACTGACTAAATAAAGCAAATATTATGACATTATTGTGGCATTTATAAAGTATGTAGAAGTAAAATATGTGGCAATAATAGTGCAAAGCATAGGGCATGATAAGTGGAACTATATTGTTGAGAATTTCTTATATTTCACATAAAATAGTACAATATTAGTTCCAAATAAACCCTGACACAATAAGGTTGAATACTGCAATCCTTAGAGTAATCACTAAAGAGCAATATTGCCCAAAAGTGAAAATGAGGAAGAAACTGGATATCTTAATAGTTCCATTTCTGTCAAAGAAATTTAATTGATTATTAATAAACTTTCCTACAAAGAAAACTCTACCTCACATGGTTATATACTTGTAAATTCTGCCAAATATATAAGAAATAGTATCAATCCTATACAAATGTTTCCTGAAAATAGAGAAGAAATGGACCCTCTTTAACTTAGTTTATGAAGTTAGCTCAACCCTAGTACCAAAGCTGGCAAAAAATACTACAGAAGAGAAATGTACAGATAAATGTCCCTCAAGAATGTATATGTAAAAATTCCTTAGGAAAATATTAACACATTCATGTTAATACTTAATTCAAAGTAGGATATACCCCAGAACATCAAGACAGGTTCGGCAACCAAAGATCAATCAATATAATTTAAATTAATGGAATAAAAGACATAAACAATCTGGTCATCTGCACCAAGTGATGCAGATTAAGTGTTAGGCAAAATTCAACATCCATTTATGATAAAAACTCTCAGCAGATAATTAATAGGAGGACATTTCCTTAACCTAGTAAAGGGAATTTACAAAAAGTCTATAGTTAATATACTTAATGGTGAAATTGTGAATATTTTCACCTAAGAAGGACAAGACAGGAAAACCTCACCATTTATATTCAACAGTGTGCTAGACACTCTAGCCAGCCCTAGGCAACAGAAACGAATAAAAGGCACCTGGATTGGAAAGGAAGAACAACATGTTTGTTTACATGGAAAATCATATTCTCCAATATAATTACAGTAAATAATAAAGTGAAATCATCAAGGTCATTGTACAAAAGTAGGTTAAATTTCTATAGGCTAGTATCAAACAATCAGAAAAGTAACTGAAAAAATAACAGCTCCATGTGTGCAACAGAAACATAAAATGCATAGAAATAAAATGAATAAAAGGTGTTTAAGGTTTTTGCAATGGAAATTATAAAACATTCCTGAGAGCTATTAAAGAGAATTTAAATAAACGGAGAGCTATGTTTGTGAATTAGCAAATTCAATAATGAAAAGATGGAAAAATTCCCCCAATTGGCATATAACATATTAATCCAAATCTCAGTAAGATTTTAAAAAATGACAAGCTGATTCTGAAATTTATGTGGAAATTCAAAGAATAGCCAAAACAATGCTGAAAAAGTAGAACAAATATGACTCACAGTGCTTGACTTCAAATGTACGATAAAGCTGTGATAATCAGGAAAGTTTAGTACTGACACAAGGATAGATAAATTGATAAATAGAAAGCATACAGAGGTGGAAATAGACTCACACATATAAGGTTAATTGATTTTAAATACAGGTACCAAATCAACTCAATGGGAAAGAGAAAACCTTTGCAGCAAATTATCCTACAGCAATGGAGCAAATGTATGGAAGATATAAATCTTAATCTTACACAAAATTAATTAGATATGGATTGTGGATCTACATATAAAGTCTAGAACTATAAAATATTAGAAAAAAACAGGGGGAAATATCTTCCTAATTTGGCAATAAAATAGATAGTAATGACACAAAAAGAAGCATAAAAGAGAAAAATAGAGATTATATTGGACTTCATCAAAAATGGAAACCTCCTGCTTATTAAAATACAGCATTATGAAAATGGAAGGCAAGTTACAGACTGAAAGAAAATAACATCAATACATATATCTGACACACTAGTTGCATCCAGAACATGTAAAGAATTTACATCCATCAATAATAAAAGGACAAATAACTCAATAAAAAAAGACAAGACATTTGCCCCCCCAAAAGATGTACAAATGACCAAGAAGTATGTGAAAAGATGGTCAACATTATTTGCTGTTTGAGAAATGTAGATAAAAATAACTGGACACTATCTCAAAGCCAAATGTTAGCGGTGAATGTGGCTGGTACAGTGTGGGCAGCAGGTGGAACGGTGCAGCCCCCTCGGAGACCTGGTGAGCAGTTTCTTACAAAGCCAAGGGCACACCTACCCCATCGTGCAGCAATTCTGCTCTGAGGTTTTCACTGCAGGGAAATAAATGCAGATGCATCTGGACAAACCGATTTGTGCAAACATGTTAACAACTTAAAAATAATCGTCTCAAAGTTCGTAAATCTCAAATGTCCATCAAGAGGAGAGAGGATTGAGACTTGTGATACATTCATACAGTGGAATTAATACCCAGCAATTGAAAAGATGAGTTATGAGATGTGCATCGACATGGATAACCTCAAAAACATTGCGTGTGGAAGAAGTGAGTCAGAAAAGAGTGAACAGTGTGTTATTCCATTTATAAGAACTATCAGAAAGTGGCAAAACCAAAGAGTGATAGAATTCAGAACTGTGATTGCTCTCTCGGCGCTGGGGGGGCAGGTGAGGAGGGACTAGAAGGAGACCTGGGACACCCTTCTAGGGGGAAAGTAATGTTCTGTATCTTGACTGAGGCAAAGGCTACTGTACGTCAGATTTGTTTCTCAGAACTCACTACGTTCTGCGTTTCACCATAGGTAAATGATACTCCCAAAATGAGTTATCATCAAAAAAGGAAGTAAGCATATTTGACAATGATACCTCAGACAAGGGTTTAATCTCCAAAATATATAAAGAACTTACACGACTCCACTCTAAGAAGACAAGCAATGCAATTAAAAAATGGGCAAAGGACTTGAACAGATACTTCTCCAAGGAGGACATACAGAGGATCCAGAGACACATGAAAAGATGCTCAGTATCGCTAGCTATCAGAGAGATGCAAATTAAAACCACAATGAGATACCACTTCACACCGGTCAGAATGGCCATCATAAACAAGGCAACAAACAGCAAGTGTTGGAGAGGTTGTGGAGAAAAGGGGACCCTAGTGCACTGTTGGTGGGATTGCAGACTGGTACAACCACTATGGAAAATATTATGGAATTTTCTAAGAAAACTAAAAATGGATCTACCTTTTGACCCAGCAATTCCACTGCTAGGATTATATCCTAAGAACCCTGAAACACCAATCCAAAAGAACCTATGCACCTCTATGTTCATAGCAGCACAATTTACAATAGCCAAGTGTTGGAAGCAACCTAGGTGCCCATCAGTAAATTAATGAATCAAAAACTATGGTACATTTACACAATGGAATTCTATGCAGCAGAAAGAAAGAAGGAGCTCCTACCCGGACAGCATGGATGGAACTGGAGAGCATTATGCTAAGCAAAACAACCCAGGCAGTGAAAGACAAATACCATATGATCTCACCTTTAACAGGAACCTAATCAACAAAACAAACAAACAAGCATAATATAACCAAAGACACTGAAATCGAGAACAGGCTGACAGTCACCAGAGGGGAGAAGGGAGGGAATTTCAGGGGGAAAGGGGAAGGGTTTGCAGGAACAAATATAAAGGACACATGGACAGAAACTAGGGGGGTGGAAATGGGAGGGAGGTGGGGAGGGCTGGGGCGGTGGGCTGGGATGGGAGTAAAAGACAGAAAACTGTACAAGAGCAACAATTAAAATATGAAAATTAAAAACCCCCAAAACTATTAATTTAGGTAATAATTTCACAATATATAAAAAATAAAAGATAGTATGAATAAAAAGGAAGTAAACCAAATAAATTAATAAAGTGCACAAAAATGAAAGCATTAATGCAAAGTATGTGTGCTCATTGTAAAAATAATTCAGCAATGCAGAATAAAGTAAAATTACTCATTTCTCTGTCTTCCCTGACCCTCCATTTAATTTCCCTCTCCTGTGATAACCATGGTTACCAGTTTGTTTTTCCTACATGCTCTTTAAACTCTGCCAAATAGCCCAGAAAAGAGGCACAGCTGGGTCAAATTGGAAGTGGGGACTGTGGCAGAAGAAAGCACTCCGGTGTAAGTTTGCTTACATAAAAAAGTCCTTCTCATGAATAAGATACATTCTTTTAAAAATCATAGGGAACAGGTCTTTTACTACCTCCAATCCAGAAGTGTTTTGTTTTTCTCTGGTGAACTGGATTTGTGTGACTTTTCTCTGTACATGCTCCAGTGCGCCCGCGCTCGACCACTCCTGGACTCTGTGTCTTGACGTGGGCGAGGGGCTGCAATGTGTGGAGGACACCCCAACCTTAGGAGCGGGGTCACTCACCTTTGGGCTGCTGTGCTCTTCGAGTGACTGGTTAAGCTCCTTATTTTACTAATCTGCTAAATATATTTCCTCTTTGTGGGACATTCCTTAAAATTATCTTCCCCCCAAATGCAGCTTTTTAGTTAGCTGCTGTCTTTTAGGGGCATGCGGCTGTTCTGGTTTTGAATGCGTGTCTGTGCACATGTGTGTCTGTGTGTTTGTTAGAGGTTCTCAAGGGTGTGTTGTTTTTGGGCTACATGGGTTTCCCCACTTGGAGCAGAGTGCAAGCCAGAGGCATACCAGGGAACACTCCTCGGGCGGAGTGCCAGACGGGCAGTTTTGAAGCTAGCGACATTGTTATGATGCGATGAATGAGGATAGAAGGGTGAACTGGGGCAGAATCCCACTTCTACATTTTAGGTAAACATGTGATGTGCGGGAATGAGAAGGATAATGGCTTTTAGTTCAATCCTGGGTGTGCAATGTACTGGTGAGTAAGGAACGTGTGGGACACTCTGCTATGGATCCTGAACACGTACCAAGTTCCTGGTACTGTTGGAGGTTTAAGAAGAATCTAAAATGGTAATTTCAGTTCATTTCTACTTTGGGGGGGATGAGATTAATGAGCCACAAAAACTGAAGATCACCGTTTGGCTGGCTTGTGAGCCTGGGCATCCTTTTAAGGGCTCTGAGTTCCAGGAGCTGCTTCATAGGGTGGGGACGGGGGAGTGGGGGGAGACGTGCCAGGAAACTCAGGTAAAACTGTGGCTGGAACAGGAGTCCTTGCCTCGGTGCCACTGACCCCAGGGACCCAAGTGACCGCTTTAGGTCACTGGAGGAGACTTATCGTGCCCCCCCCGGAGTAGTTCAACTCAATTCAATCCAAGTCCTTTCAAACCACTTAATTAAATTACAGCAATTTACTTGGTGGCTACCCATGTGTTGCTAGGGTTAGGGATGTTCCAGGGCTGCTTGGTCTAACACGGTAGCCGCTGCGCCATGTGTTTATCGAACATTTGAAGCATGGCTAGTCCCAATCGGGATGTGATCTTAATATGAAATACACAGCAGGTTTCGAAGGGTTAGTACGCAAAGAGTGTAACATATCTCATTAATATTTTTTGTTCACATTGATTGCATATTGATAATATTTTGAATATATTAGGTTACATAAAATATATTATTGAAATTAATTTCACCTATTTTTTCCTGTTTAAGATGTGGCTACTAGAACATTTAAAATTTCACATCTGGCTCACACGGTTGTGAATTGCATTGCACTTCTGTTGAACAGAACCATTTAAGGACAGGTATCTGAGTGGTTACATAGGCTAACAAACGTGACCCTGTGGGACTGTCCTTGGGGACATCAACCCTAAACCACTCAACACAAATCTCCTTGCTCTTCTTCTTCTTCTGTTTTTTTTTTTTTTTTTTTTTTTTTTGCTTTTTATGCCATACCATATTAATCATACAAAGCTGTAGTTAAATGTATGTGATCATTCTGTCCCTTGTTCTGAAAATAGGGAGAGACTGCCGGATATCATACCCCACCTCACCTTCCTAAATTTCCTACAGTCTTGTACAGGTTAGTGTGGTGATGATATTTACATGGAAGTATTAAAAACAAAAATACACTGCAGTCGTTATTCCTTATTTGGCCCTGAAAGAGAGAGTCGATCTCAAACATACAGAACGACCTTGAAAGTCCGCGTTGCGTCCTGAAGGAAGGACCACGGTAAGAGCCGGATAGCGCCGGCGAAGTCCAGAGTGAGGGGGAGACGGGGCAGGGTGCAGCCGTGACGCTGGCGGTAATTGAGGAAAACAAAACACGGCAGGCTTGAAGTGGCTGCAGGCGGCACGTGGGAGCGATGGTGGTGCCCCCAAGAATGTGGAAATGAAGGAAGTATGATAGCCTTCTGAGAGCTGACTGGAAAAATTATGCAGACACCTGAAGTGCTGGGTGCCCAATTCAGGTATCCATGTAGGTGATATGGAGTGAGCCCAGCCTCAGGAATGCCACTTCCGTCCCCATCTGGAGAAGCAGCCAGAGTTCTGTTCGCCCATTTTTTTGCTGGGTGAGCCCAGCATTATGAAACCTGACTTTTAAACAGACACCTAGATATGTAAATGCTGGCAACTTAGTCTAAAAATACAACCACTTTGAGATCTGAACCAAATAACTCTAGTCTTAAAATCAACAGACAAATTTCCTTCGTTTGCTTCTATATTTACTGAACAACCTTTTGATGACATTTTTTCTGTTACTGAAAATTTATTTTCTTTCCCATTACCATTAGACCCCTCGTACCTCCTCCCCTCAACGATCACCACACTGTTTCCATGGCCACGAGTCCTTTTTCTCTTTCGCTCAGTCCCTGCACCCCTAGCCTCCCTGCCCCTTCAGCTGTCACCTGCTCTCCATCTATGATGAGTCTGTCTCTCTTTTGCTTGTTAGTTCAGCTTGTTCATTAGATTTCTCCTGTGAGTAAAATCATACGGTATTTGTCTTTCTCTGACTGGCTTATTTCACTTAGCCTAGTGTTCTCCAGGTCTACCCATACTGTCAGGAAAGGTAAAATTTTCATGAAAAGGTAAACTTTTTAATGCAAACCTGACTATTGAGAGAATTAAGCACCATTGACAGACCCTGCCCAGATGGTAGACACTAATGCTGCTTCCCACCCCAGTGCAAGACAGTGGTATGATCAGATTGCTGCAGTAACCCCCTGGGTGGCAGCCTCGGTGCCTGTGTCCAGCACCTCTGCACTGTCCCTCCACGCACCTGACATCTGGTGAGTTCTGCTAAGTGACATATTTCCAGGTCCCCCAGTAAGAGTGGATTTATACTGCAATGGAACCTCCGGGCCCTCTCTGGCCCTCCTCCCTCCAGCCCCACCCTGAGCCCAGGACGAATAGTTGGGTCTCTACGGTAGCTGTGTCTGTCAGAGTGAAGCAGTCAGGTGGGGGGCTGGTAATCCAGCTCTGTGAACTTGGATAACTCAATTCATCTGTGGCCCTGCACGTTGAACACTAAGCAACTAGGTTCCCAAACCTGGGAGACTGGCGGCCAGATCAGGCAGGTGGCAAGTTCACATAGAAAAACGCCTCAGGTGAGGCCTCTGGGAAACAGCACCGGTTTTCTAGCAACAATCCGACCTTTGTCATGACTTTGGCAGAAAGCACAGTTTTCAGTTGCTGCTTTATACATTGTATTAATGGGAAGAAAGCTCCGCAAAGCCAGTTCCAGTGTGGAATAGAAACTCAACCCAACCAGCAAATCCCGCACTCTGTTTCAGTGAGTTTAATTTGAGATACGCTGCCCTCTCTGAACCTAGGAGCTCCGCTAATCCCTCCTCAAGACGTACGCACCTTTACGAAAATAACACCATAACCTACTAAGGAGTTCGTACTTATTGTTTCATACCGAAAACACGTCTTAAGGTAATTCCTCTCCAATGGAAATACCTGAATCCAATTGAGAAACCCAAATGGAAGCTATGGATAGATTAAAATATGGCAGGAAATAGGAAGAAACGTGTTGGAGGAAGTGGGCAAGGAAGTGGGCAGATGCTGTGTGAGTGAAAGTGGACAGAAAGGTCAGCCTCGGACTCCTGAGGAGAAACCACAGTGATCACCAAAGGCCACCAACCAGTGGGCTGGGGAAGCCAAAGCCAAACCTCTATGTTGGAGGAGGTTTTGCCCACAAAAATGAGTGCATAGTCTGAGTGAGTTGTTTGGCTGTTTTCATGTAGCCTAGTTGCAGCATAGATTCTGGATATTGTGGGTTCCTGTTCTCTCGACATATTTTATTCCTGGAAAGTGTGTTATAGACATGAACTGACAGAGGTGGACGGAGGAAACGCTATGGAATCCAAGTCCAAGACCATGCTGACCCGGTGACCGCAGCAGGGGTCAGTGCTTGAGGAGAGGCAGGAAGCTCCTGTAAATTAGTGTAAGACGTGGAATGCAGGGCTCTCCCAGGTCACGTAGCCGGGGCACATCTGAGTGTCTATGGAATTCAAGAAGTTTTTTGTTTTTTGTTTTTACTACTGGTGGATCTTGACCCACTTTCTTTACTAAGAAACTATGGTAACTAAAATTAGGGTAATCTGATAGGAATTTGGAGATAACCACAAGTGAGAATTTCATGTTAGAGTATTTTTTTCAAGTCATGAGAAATCGTAACCCTCAACAGCGAGAGGTGATTTGTGGAGGAGGGAGAGAATAAAGCTGTCTGAGCTCTTTCCCACATTTTCAAATCAGAGACTTTCTCTTTTTCTTGGCCTTTCTCCAAGGCCTCCTGAGACCAAGAGCCAGTTTGCTTTTGTGGGTTTGTGGGAGATTGATATTGGGAGTATCATCTAAAGTCAAATTGTGTCAAGAAGGTGGGAAGTTGGTCTCTCTTCATAGATTTTTGACTTTCTGCCTCTTTTCCACTACGTATTACATACTGGATGTGCTTTCCAATTAAATGACTAAAGCGTTAACTTATTCAGTCCTCACAACCTCCCTGCGAGGTAGCGCATCTCCTTTAACAGGCGAAGAAACCAGCATAAGTAAGTTGCACAAGTAGCTCTAGGCTAAAAGGCTGCTGAGTGCTGGCGGAGGTCAGAAACCAGGCAACGCTGCTCCAGATGCAATTTGAAGACACTGGATTGTCTCAGGTCAGGCTAGGAGATTTTTTTTAAGGAGTGTCTTAGGCAAACAAGGATTTAAACTCTGCTACAAATTCGGGAGGGATATGGGATCTCTACAACCCGTACCATCATTTGACTGTAGCCCCAAGACCTGAAAGATGCACGCGAGAGGACCCCTTCTCGAGAATCTTCTGGTGAAGGACAGGAGTTCCCGAAAACTCGTGGAACGCATCGGGTTGTGGTATTTGATGATGAGCCCCCACAGCCCTCCCTTTGCCACCATTGCTGCACAGCATGCAAAAAGAAAGGCAGAGGGCTCCTCAGCGCCCACTGACACCACCATCTCTCACCATATCTCAAATTCCAGACCGGTGCTGTTGATGTCCGGGTCGTCGAAAGCACAGTGGAGCAAGTGCTGGAACCCATGCACTTCCAACTGACTGTAGCAGGAGAAGGAGTAGTCGTCCAGCTCTGCGTCCTCCAGGTCTCCTGAGGGGGGGGGGGGGGCGGGGAGGACAGACCTGCAGCGGTTAGCGAGGCAAAGGAGTGCCTGCTTTTTTTTCTTCAGAGACAGAAGACACTTTATTTCTCACAATAATAGTAGTTAAAGTTTCAACTTTTATGGGGGAAGGTGCCTGCTTTTGAAATCTGCAGTCACTTTAGTGAAACGGCAGCCTTTGGGGTTGGCGTGGAAAAGTGATTATAGTGTATGTCAAGAAGAAAAGGCCAAAGGCAGAAATGAGAGTTTCCAAAATGAACAACCCCTGCAAAAAACACAAAACAAAACAAAACAAAACAAAAAACCCCAAGCCAAAACAAAAACTGATAAGCACAGATTTTTCTCATAGTAAAAAAAAAAAAAGATGCATCGCAATTAAGAAATAACCCCCAGGTATTTCTATTGTTGGTTTAGTGCTTTAGAGATGCAGATTGAAGCACTAACCACAATCTTTCCTCTATTTAAAAGGTGATTTCTTCTCCGAGTTTGTACATTTCAGGTAATAGACACTTTATCTCCGTTATTCACATGTTACCTAATCTAGCCTTTGACTTTATTACGAATCTTTCCCCTCTCAAGTATTTTATTTATTTATTTTTAAAGACTTTATTTATTTATCTTTAGAGAGAGGAGAAGGAAGGGAGGAAGAGAGAGAGAGGAACATCAATGTGAGAGAGAAACATCTATTGGTCGCCTCTCGTATGTCCCTTGTCTGGGACTGAACCTGAAACGCAGGCTCGTGCCCCAGCCAAGAATTGAACCAGCGACCTTTTGCTCTGTAAGATAACGCTCAACCAACTGAGCCACTCCGGTCAGGGCTCAAGTTTTTTTGAATGAAGGAAGATGATAGACTTCTTACAATCAGAAGTTTACTTTTTTGAGGGGTAGCCTAACCTTGACTAAATAGGAGTCCCAACTTAAAGCACCATTGATTCTTTCTATCGTGTGGATATTTATTTACGGTAATCTGTCTTAAGATACTGACTGAGGCAAATGTGGTTAGAAAAAAATTGGCTCTGACAGGACTTAAATCTTGTCGACCTTCCTGCAAATCTTATAGATGTTGCTTCTGAGTTTATTGATCTTCTATAGATACTGTATCTCATAGACATGAGCAAATTCTGGAGGTATGTGGGGGAATCATAAACTTTTTGCAGTCAATTTTGGAAATACCATCACAGGTAGTATTTAATTTGTTAGGTTGGGGTGAAGCCCTTAAATCTGAATAGACATTTTGTATGTATATTTCACAATATTAAAAGAGAAAAATCTGTCAGTAAGTATACTCATACTGGAGCATGAGAAAACCCATAGTAACCAGAGGCGTTCTGAGTGCTCGAGTGTGAGTTTATGATTGCTTGTGGGCCCACTGATACTAGAAATTAGATGCTTCTAGGACTTTAAATCAGATATAAAATATACTAAAATTAAACCCCAGTTGAGTGCTCCAGAGGCCATGAGATGTACACACAGCAGCCCCTTTATTTAAATAATCCAGTCAGTCTGTGGGGAGGTTAGTAAAGTCGGTTGTGAGGGGACCAGCCAGCTGAGTGACAGGTGGGTTCAGTCGAAGCGGCAACTTTGGGAAAGCCACAGCTAGACAAGATCTGTGGGCACGGCTCTTTCTGAACATTCCTAGAAGCCATCCGGCTCACAGTTCTGCTCCCAGCAAAGGCTCCTTATATCCTTTCAGTAGGGTTATGGTCCTCCTCCTGATGACAGTTTTGAATAACGTGGCAGCCTACCCTTTAGGTTCCCAGAGCACGTGCATTCATAATCTGACAGATGTAAATCTCGGTTTCTAGGAGCCGGTGCCTGCGTCAGCTGACAGGTCCTGGGCAGTTTTTAACCTGCCTCCGAAATAGCAGTCTCACGCTGTCTTGATGGTTTCCCTTCTTCGGACTTCCACCCACCCTATGCAACAGAACCTGCATTACTATTTGGATTCAGACATCCATCGATCAGCTTGGTCTCTGAAATACTTTAACATGTAAAATAAGCCAGAGAGAGAACAGGGATACGGGATGCTGGGCGTTGGTAGAACAAAGCATGCCCACCGCCCCCAGCCTTTGAGGCTGACAAAGTGAGTTTTGCTGTATATTCTCATGCAATATACAGAGCATTGGTCATATAATTAAAGTGCCTAGATTTTGAGATGTAGCTCATTGACTCATTAGCAGGTATTTCTGGGCAAAGTTGCCTTATAACCAAGAAAAATTCCCCTCAGTGACTTGCACAACTGCATGTCATTTTACAAAGGGAATGCTATACCTGGTCTAAGTTGAAAACTCTTGTATATGAGTAATACACACAGTGGTTAAGGTCCCCAACACCAGAGCTGGACAGATGTGGGTTCAAATTCTGGCTATTCTGCTTTGTAGCTGTGGTCCTCTGTCAGATTATTCACCCTCTCTAAGTCTCCGGGTTGATATGTAAATTCATGTTATTATGAGGAGCGACTACAAAGGCTTAGCTTAGAACACAGTAAAACCTCAACAAGGGTTATCTATGATTATTATCATATTCACTTTTGAGAAATAAATAATGAAAAGGTAAAACAAGAATTCTAATTCTGAGAATACGAACATGAAAACTTTGGGGCTCCTTTGAAAAAGAGTTCTACACCAAAGGTGTTATTACTTGGGCTTTGAAACTACAACAGTGAGTTAACCTATCATTTTTTAAATGCTCATTATCTAAGCATATATTTTCACAAAAATTTAATTCTTTTGGAATGTGTAGTGCAGACAAGGTAGTGTGGTTTTGAAGTTTACCTACTGAAAAGAATTAGTGGATTAAAACTGTAAGTGGTTTCGATTTTTTAAAAGTAGCTACTTCTTCTCTTGATCACCCTTGTGGTTCTCGGAGAACTAACTTATCTTTCAACAAACAGCAGCTGATTAGTCTTCACACCAAACTGGGAAGCAGTTTGATGTCATCCTGTGGATGGGTGGTTACAGATCTAAAAATGCCTGAAATTTAAGAAGTTGAGGTGAAAACTCAGCTTTCATTACAATTCTTCTTGCTCTTAAAATCGTGTGGTCACCAGGGAGAAACAGAGGGAACGGATATATTATCCTCCAAAGAGTAAGATTTGTGTGTTGCTTGCCAAGCCTGTTCGTGCAAAACGCAAGGCAATGTTTACTGTGGAATAATCATCCTCCTCCACAAAGTGACTCACACACGGTCACATTGTGAAAAATGTCAACCCTCTGACAATTCCTGTAATAAAAACATTCTAGGGATTTCCATCCTTAGTAGTTACATGACTTAAAAATCTAAGCTGAGTCATTAGGCTGACGTGCTTGATATCTTTGATAGGAAAGTACGTTTTAACTCTTAAAGTGAAAGAGCTTAATTTTCAGGAACAAGCTGGTGGTCCACCTTCCCAGGTAGCCCTCCCCCACCTCCTCCTGCCGCTGCTGCTGCTGCTGCGTCTTTGTCTACAGTTTTGTTGTAATGACAATGTATTTACTGAGTAGGCAGCATCCACTTCTAGGTACTAAGTTCTTCAAGGATCTCGAAGAGAACTATTACATGATAGTACATTTGTTAATATGAAGACAATTAAATATGTTTCAATGAGACAACTCATTGAGACCTTTTCCTATTGTTGGTTATTAGGACTCTCACAGAAATCTATCAAAACTTAAGTATTTTGAAGACATTTTCAAATATGTATTGAACATCCTCTGTGTCCTACATGCTCTTTAGGTGCTGGGGATATAGCAAGGGTAGGAGCAGACAAAGCTGTTATTTCTAGACATTATTTTATCATAAAAGTTACGTTTTTGGAACCTTTGGAAAAGCTAAGCAAAACAAATCTAGCTTCATTTCTTAACAAGGTGTAACCAACAAGCTCAACTGTTGCATCTGAATGTGTGCTCCCTTTGTAAGATCAGAGGAATTGACCAGCATTGAGATCCACATTTGGAGAGACAAATGCATTTCTCTGGAAAATTCTAAGACTTTGTAAACCATCCCCAGTCCCCGTCCTGATGGTTAGAACATACACAATGAGAGAAGTTCTCCATTCCAACCCAGTGCCCGGCTCAGGTCTACTAGGGATCTGAGCAACCTGAAGCATATTCTCAAGGTAACCTGACATCCTAAAGAAAAGTTAGATATGACTCACCATTCTGTGCATAGCCACTTTCTCCAGAAACCACTTGAAGTAAGTAGAAGAGAATGCCGAAAGCTGTACTTAGAATTGCCATTCTGAGAGAGGCAAATAGCGAGAAGCAGGCGTGTGAGCCTCTGTGTAGGAATGAATGAGACAGAGAAAGCGCGCGAGATTGAGTAAGAGAGACTTAAAGCTACAGCTGTAGGGCTTTATACTTACTTAACCACAGACAGGGGGAAGTATAAACATGGCAAAAAAAAAAAGAAGGCATGTACCAGAAACAGGAAGCCGAAGTAAAAATATTGCTGTTCTAAGCAGAGGTAGAAGAAATGAAGAGATAGAGCGTTTGAAATTATTGTCTTACTCTGGTATTCCTCCCGGCAGCCCCAAACTCACTGTGCTTGTTTGAAAGTAAAGTGGTGGATTCAAATGTAGACTCAAACGACTTTAGACTAGAGTGTGAATTGGACCCACTTGAAAAGAATCATGGGACAAAAATCTAAACTTACAAAGCCCATAAACTGATTGTCAGGGATAAGTTTAGCTCTAAAGATAGATCGTGCACTTAATGAGGTAATTTACTGTAGGTATATGTTAAATGGTCCACCTACAATCTCTGAACATAGAGCATTTCACAGGAAGAGCAATTTCTCTGTTTTGTTCTCTGTGTAGCCCTAGTAGTTACTTATGCCTCACCCATCAGAGTTATTGGTTTAATTTAGGAATTAACACGCTGTGGCCAAGGGGGCAAATTTGGCGTACTGTCTGTTTTTGAAAATGAAACTTTATTGAAACATGGCTGCTTTTGTGCTATAGCAGGGGAGCTGAGTAGCTGAAACAAAAATTGTATGATACGCAAAGCGTGTAAAATCTTCACTATTTGGTCCTTTGGTGACAAAGTTTGCTGATCCCCGTGTATCGGATAAAATAGCTATTTTCTCCGTGAATTCAGAATAGGATTCTATCCCTGGCAGGGTGCTCAGTTGGTTGGAGCACTGTCCCTGAGGACAAAAGTTTGCAGGTTTGATTCCCGGTCAGGGCACATACCTAGGTTGCAGATTCCATCCCTGGCTGGGGTGTGTATGGGAGGCAACCGATGGATGTTTCCCTCTTACATCAATGTTTCTCTCTCTCTCTCTCTCCCCCTTCCTCTCTCTAAAGTCAATTAACATATCCTTAGGTGAGGATTAAAACAAAATAATAAAATAAAATGGGATTCTGTGTGTGAAAATCTGGCTGCCACACAACTTTCAGGAACATGCGGTCCATGTAAACCACGTTCGTATCTACGTATGTGGGGCAGACGCCTGAGACAGTGACAGCGACGATTCACACTCTTCCCACACTTGTCTAACATGCAAAACTGTCCCCACGTTGGCCTCGGGGTTGAAGCAGTGACATTTGTTAAGTCTGGCTGGCCTCTTGGTGATCCCTGGATTTTTGTCCGGAAGCCATCGCTAGTGCTGGGAGGTTAAGAGCAGCCCTGTCACTAAAGGACAGAAGCGCCTGCTGTGGGACATACTGCTGCTCGGTTGATGGCTGGTCTAACCTGGATTCAGGCCCCAAAGCTGCACTCTCCTAGCTCCCAGAAGCTCTCTTTGGGAACAAAGCCACTCGACTACAATTTGGAGGTACTGAAGACACCAACACGGAATGGACAGTGAGTGATGAGCTTCTGTTCCATTCACTGTTCTTGGGTAGGACTGGTCCCCTGGGCCTGTAAAAATGGTGACATTAACAAAGACAAACAACATCCCCCGGAGTGTTCACACTTAGCAGTAGTTCTTTGAAAGATGCATGACTTGGTCTGTCTCATCATTACAGTCATGTGACTGTCTCATCAAAGGAGAAGGGAGATGGGGCATTTGTGCCAGTCTCTGAGAACCCCTCTTCAGGGTTGAGGCAGACCCAGTGAGAGATGGGGTGCCCTATTTATGATGTCACACCCCAGACTAGACACTCGAGGGGCATCTCAGAGCAAGATGCCAAGTGACCAGGACATTATCTTTCCTCTTCCTCTGCTGGGGCCATTTTTTTTTTCTTTTTGGCACTTTATTTACAAACATCTTCCAAACCAAATCAAGAGTGACAATTTGGTGCATCAGATAATAATTCGTATTCTTGTTTCTAATCTTGTTTCTGAAGCTTAGTTAGAAAATCGGAAGCCCGATTCACAAAAGTTGGTGTGTTTTGTGTGTTGAGTTGAATATCCTTTCGAGAAAGTTGTAATTATAAATTTCCACGAAGTAAATAAGTGTTCAGGGAGAAATCACAAATTCTATCACCAACACAGGTCTCATGAACTGCTCACCGATTGTCACTCCATGGGTGAGTAATTGGGTCATGTCTCTTTAAATTCTCTTGTTTATCATTTAAGTGGACTATCATTTTGATTGTATCTCTTTCCTTTAGTTGTGAAGATGTAAAAGAACAAAGCCTAGGCACAATATTTTGGTACAGCATGTGCTACTTTGCTCAGGGGATTTCCACTGGTGCGCTTGCTCTCTTTGGGTGGGGCAGGAGATGCCGAAGGACCTCGGAGAGAAACCTAGAAAAAGCACAGGGCGCTCAAAGAGAGGAGACGGCTCCCTCGTCCTTGTGGGGGTGATGGGGAACCATGGTACCCCCTCTACGTTCTTCACCCGGGTCCCGTTAGTCCTTGGGAAACGTAGACAACCCAAGGAAGGGCAGCCTCGCTCCACCTGTCCCCCTGAGAGAGGTGGAGAGAGCAGAAAGGCGGCTCAGGAAGGGCACTCAGCACACCTGAGCCTCCAGCTGCGAAGTCAGCTGGACCGTGGGCGAAGCAGGCCCTGACACAGCAGCTTGGTTGGAGAGCACATCGTTCTCTGACCGCCGCCTTTCACCTCCGCCTTCTCTCTTCCCTCTTCTGTAGCTTGTCTTCCTTTCGTGAGTTGCCATGATATGCAGAGTCATAAAAAATGGAAAGCATTTGATTATTTCTCAGGTACGAGTAGAACACAGTGGCCTGGTAAGACTCCCACGTCTCTCCGCCTCCCTATTTTTGTGATCGTTCAGACCACTTGTTAAACAGAGTACACAAAGATTTTCTTTTTCTTTTCATACCGTGGTAAGTTATGTGCCCTTTGTATTTAAAGAGCTCAGATAAGCCCTGGCTGGTGTGACTTAGTGGAGTGAGCGCTGGACTGCAAAGCAAAGGGTTGCCAGTTCCATTCCCAGTCAGGGCACGTGCCCGGGTTGTGGGGCCAGGTCTCCAGTAGGGGGCATGTGAGAGGCAACCACACACTGATGCTTCTCTCCCTCTCTTTCTCCCTCCCTTCCCCTTTCTCTAAAAATAAATAAATAAAATCTAAAATAAAATAAAATAAAGAGCTCAGATAGATGGCCTTGCAGCTAGATTTGAGATTCTGGAATGTTAGAGTTGGAGGGGTGTGTACTCTTCATCTGATTGTTTGTGGTTTGTTGACCTGGTAAAAGTACACCTCAGGAAGTCCCATGCTTTTCCTCTCCCCCTCTGCCCAATGGGTTAAAGACACAAATTTCTCTGGAAAAATTCAGGTTGAGCATCTGAACTTATCACTGATCTTCACCATCTGGACTCTCCTCTTAGGGACAGAAATTTCATTTCCTCCCTCGACAGAACTCACAAAGCTGTGGGACAGACAGCAATGCAGTACCCCTTTCAGCGCCTTTGGGAAGCGAAGTGTTTCAAGAGCTGAAGTGCATCTCTGGGTCAGGTTTCAGATGAAATTTACAAATTGACCCTTACGCACTTAGTGATTTGTCTTCAGTGAGAAAGATTTAAAAGTCATGCACCTTGGGATTGAATATCGAAAGACGATCAAGTGAGGCAATAACACAACGACACTAATACTAAGCAGTATCTGTTGCTATGGGAATATCCTGGGCAAAACCTGGTGTTTGAAAAATACTCACAAAGCTCCAAAACATGTTATATTGCCTCTGTATTAACTGTCCCTCCTCCCATGGTCACTTACCTTTTTAAATGAACGGTTAACTTTTATCCAGAACAGAGGAATTAATCTTGGACCCCTGCCTTCTGCTGGAAAAAAAAAATCCAGGCCAGCTCAGTGGGATAACTGGGGACCCCCAAGAGCTGTGGGAAAAGAGAAACAAAAGCACCCAAGGCAGGCAAGTAAGTGAGGCTGGCTGCGGGGAAACCTAAGTTGGGTCTAGTCCTAAATGAATCTTTTTTAGCATTTTATCGGTGTGTGCTGAGTCAGTCCCTGGGACTGCAAGGGGGAGTCCCAGCATGGTGAAGTTTCATTTCCAGGCGCATAATATTTTCCTTGTTGTGGCTCTTCTTTCATTTCCCTTTCCTCCCTACCCCATGTCTTCAGCCCCATGTCTTGCTGTCATTTGTGTTCTTTCTGGGCAGAGTTTGAAATGTCACAGTTGGGTTGCCTCTATGCGATTTTAGTCTTGGTCTTCGGAAACAACAAAGATGGAAACTTTGAGTGCCAACTCTTCTTTGCTTGACACATTGCTGCCAGAAATGGAGAGTTTTGATGTCAGGACATGCCCAAATTTGGATAAAGATGTAAAGAAGAGTCTCCATCCTCCGGGGAAGTGGCATGCCTTCTGGCAGTGGCTGCAGGTCCCTGTGGAGCAGCTGGAGTGGGCGTGGGTCTGACTGTAGCTCACAGACAGCCTCTCTCTCAGGCCATTCAGAGCAGACAGTTCATGGTGGGATCCCGCTTCTAGCCCCCATGTGAGGCATAGCCTCCCACTGAGAAAAAAGTCTAGGTTAAGTGACACCATCCTGGGCCCTGGCCCATGGCGCTGCGCAGATTCCCTGGCCTTGGTGTGAGCTATCATCCCACAAGCCATTTTCTAAGGGATTGCAGGGCTGATTGCTACACCTGCATCAAAACCCAGACAACTGGGAAAATTTATGAGAGCCCTCAATTCTATAGTATACGCTTCCCTTGGCCTCTTAGAACCCGGCATCTGTGTAAATTGGGTCCAGCATTGGTATGCCATAATTTCCCAACTGAAACATGCAAAGTTGACATAAAAAGTAGCCCTGAGTGACAGTGTTCACAGAATTGCCACAGAGAAGTAGCACGTGTCCCTAAAAAGGAAGGAAGGAATAAGAGTCTGTTTGTTGCCAGACTACAGACCCTGGGCTAAGTCACTTCCAGAAACTTTTCAAGCGAATGGGGAAATAGTAGCCACTTTTGTTTACTTACACGTAAACCTTTTCCTTATCAGTCTCAGAACATTTTGAAGTTTAATATAGCATTTTTCATTGTTGTTGGTAAGTGTTAGTTGGGTTATGCGGCTTAAACAAGGAGACCCCAAAATATAGTGGCTCTCACAAAGGTGCAAATTTGCTGCTTCTCACAGTAGGTGATCCATGGTGTATGTAGTCAGCTCCTTGAGTTCATTGAATTAGGAACCCAGACTCGTCTTTCATTTTACAAGGTGTTGCTCTTGTCCAGTTCATTGAATTAGGAACCCAGCCTCGTCTTTCATTTTACAAGGTGTTGCTCTTGTCCATTTGAAGTGAGCTTACCAGCACTTTGCAGTCCTTGGGGAGTAGATAGAAAAAAGTGGAGAGAAATCAGTTTCCTTTCCCAAGACATGATTTGAAAGTTGTGTAATATCACTTCTACTCCTATGCTCCTGGCCAGAAGGTGGTCACCATAACTATTTTAGCTGCAAGGAAGAAAGAAAAATGTAGTCTGAAAACAAGTAAGCATGGACCCAAATAAAACTGGAGGTTCTGTTAGTAAAAGGAAGAAGGGAGAATGCATTTTGGGGAGAACAAGTAGCCTCTGCAAGAGTCGTATACTCAGTTGTTATGCCAAACTATGTCCATGAAGAACTTAGGTAGTAGTAGCTTTCCCCACCTGTGGGAGGAGAGAGCAAGCATTTGATCTTGGGATAAAAGAATAGGAAACGACCTATCTGGTGAGTGGACCTAGATCTGGGCAGGGTGAGCTTGCACTTGGCCACTGGGGAAGACTTTTAATACCTGTGCCTGGTTCGTTTTCTCTAATCTGAGATCTCTGATCCCAAGAGACTTTAAAGAGAATCAAAACTCTAGGGCCAGGGTTCTAATCGGGTTGCTCCATGAATCTCCTGAAACTCTAAGCAATACATGGAGGGAAAAGGTCTTTTTCTTTTATTAGCTTCTCAAAAGGGTCAGTGACCTAAAATTTTAAATTCTAATACATTGACGCAGTGGGGGACACCATGCTAAAGCAATTGAGTTGTCATCATGGGGACCGTGGTCTGAGAGCAAACCAGGCAGCTGCGTCTGAAACTCTTGACTTGCATTTCTTTCTGTGCGTTGAGATGCTGCAGGATCCAAGCCAGTTCTCTCCCCTCAGACTTGGCAGGTGAGGGGCAATCTGTCCAGCAATGTAACTTCAGCATTGAGCATTTGTGCTGGTCCGTACCTTCCCAACTCAGGGGCACAAGGGAGAAGCTGTCCTTTCTTATTCTATCTCCAGAGGCTACAGCGAGGTTGTCCTTCTTCCCGGGGAGGCTTCTCATCATCTTCTTTCTTCTTAGCATTTCCTCTGCCTTTCCCAGCACAACTCCTTTCCTTTTGACAAACAGTATAGTCTATTCCCTAACTCTGCCCCAAATACGTGCTTTCTTAGCTAAACGGTCTTCCATTGCTGGATGCAGAAAGGAGGGTTTTCATTGTTTTCTAAATGAAGAATAATGAAGGAGGCAGAGGCAGGCAGGGGGACTCAGACTTTGCACCAGTGCACATGGTGGGCTTGTTTCTTCACTGAAAGGACTCCGACTTGTTTTCCAGTTCATTCTGGGAAGCTAAACTTTGCCTGCACTGATCGTTTTATAGTGTCTCCCACAAAGGCAAAGTCCTATTTTAAGTGAAATCTCAGGTCTTTCTGGAGAGTGCTTTGTGCCCATGTTTTCAGAGGGTCCTTCACAAAGCTCTTAGAGGCCACCGAAGAATGCAGGAGGAGGAGGAGGAGGCTGCGACAGGATGGTGTGGGCCCGCCTCTAAAACAGTGATGTTCAGAAATATTAATCACTACTCCTTCCCTGCTCCTGCCCATGTGTCTTACTTCCCCTTTTTGCTCTTCTCATTCCCTTTTCTTCCTAGAAGAGGCAGGTATTCTGAATTCTTGACCCAGGGCAGAAAGGTGCCAGTTGAAAACACTGAAGAAAAGAGTCTCTTCTGGCTTTTGAATTGCAAAAGCCCGAGACTTGGAAGCTGTAAAGAGAAGAATGGCCTGAAGAGGGTCACAGAAGAAAGGCTTCTCACCTCCTCTGTCCCCTAAAATGTCATTCTGTCCATCCCTCTGTCTAAGAAAAGATTCGTACTGAGGGAGGAGAGAATGGAGAGAAGGGATGGAAAAGCAGGGTGTGCTCCCAAGGCCAAAAGGGAGCCCATAGCTACAACCCATGTGCCAGCCCCTAGGATCTCCTTGCTAGAAGAACCAGGGCCTCATCTCTTCGCCCTGGGGACCCTACACACCACCATAGGGGCCAACCATCTTACTTCAACACAACCGTCAATTTCCCCCCCTGACTGCCCAAGAGGCACAATGCTCTAATGTGGTCTGGCTTCCCCCTCAGTGAAGTTTCAGATAATTGCTAAACCCCGAGAAGAAAAATATAGCCTTGGATATTCACCTAGGACTAGAAAGAAGGGAAAGCAAACCCTTGGGCTTGAGTCAGGTTGGAGGGAGGCAAGGGGAAGTGACTCAAGCTAAGTGGCTGTTGGTCAATTGCTCCTCAGACTACAGTAGGAAATCTAAGAAGAGCAAACTGAGTTCCTCGAACTCCTTTTAAAAGTATTTCCTGTTTAAGATCCCTTTCTTAAAAAGTTTAATTCCACCAAACCAAGAGGATTTGCAGTGGGTTGTTGAGGATAGGGAATCAGTTTTGGAGTTTGTATCTTTCTGCTATTGCTGGAAGTGGGATCTTGGGGTACCTAAAGGAAAAGAATTTCCTGAGACCCACAGGAGAGGCTGTGGCTCTGAGGAATGGTTTACTAATGATGTACAATTAAGGCGGTTCCCCTCCTCGCTTCCCAGTGACCAGTCTCTGTCTGTCTCGCCAAGGAAAAGGTCCAATCCAATCTCCTCTTTAGTAGGGTTGACATGAAGGCCAGTGTCCTGAGTTTCTGCTCCATGTTGAAACACAGTCCAGCACGCAGGTAGTTTAGCGTGTGTTTCCAGCTGTAGTCCATTTCAGGCTTCCTCCTGGAGCCTGCACCTGGAGTTGCGCAGCCATGGGCCTCGGGCAGCTGACTCAGGGCCATGGAGAAAGGGTGTGTGAATGCAGAGGGCAAGTGTGGGTCATGGGGGCAAGAGTTTCTTTGCTCCCCTGGGATTATATTAGCTTGGCGGTGGGATGGGCCAGGTGCTTTCTCAAAATGACAAATCAGCTTTCCAAGCTTCTGCACACTTCAGGTTGGTCCAGCTCCCAACCAATCACCTCCTCCCCCAGGCTAGACTTACAGGCCTTTTCGGCCCAGGACCTCCTTGCACCATTTCGACTTTTATGAGCATGTGCCTGCCTTACCCTGGTCCCCCGCACGCCCCGCCCCACCCTCTGGGGGAAGGGAGGAATATTAACCTTCTTGGCAGAGAATGCGATAATCCCCTGGAGTATGAAGCTGTAGCTTCCTGGCTAGCAGGCTGACAGCACCATTTCTAGGAATTTGTCCATCGTAGGTTATGTAACTTGTTGGCATACGTTGTTTATGGTATTTCCTTATAATTCTGTTTTATTACTATGAGATCAGTAGTGATGTGTGCTCTTTCATCCCTGACTTTAGTCATTTGAATCTTCTCTCTTCTTTCTGGATCAGTCTAGTTAAAGGGTTATGTACATTTTGTTGATCTTTTCAAACACGTTTCTTATCTACCGTAGGTACTAATGTATTTTTAAGAAAATCATGGAGCTGAGAGAAGAGGGGAGGGAAGTATCTTGGGGAGAATATCCCTTAAAGTCTTACGTGTGAGTGGGGAAAGTATTACTAACAAGAGTCATGTTCCAGTACTCTGGTGTGGTTAGCTAGAATCACCGCACAAGTCCAAGGAGAGGTGAACCGTAATTCAGACGCTGCGACTGGAAGAATCACATGTTGTTCATGGGACTCCAGTGAGATTGATAGAAAATCTCTCACTGCAAATTAAATGATACACTCACAGATGTGCACAGCGGGTGGATCCCTTTATTCTTTGAACTGTGTTTTAGTTCACGGTAGCTACGCAGTAGAAAGCACACATCACTTACAACGGGATGAGATGAGCGTGTGGCTGGTTGTCTGAGGGCCTTGTGAGAGGCATGGGTGGCGTGTGCGGCTGCAAAACAGGTGTCGGTGCTGGTGGACAGCTGACTTTCCTTATTGGAGAAAAGAACTGGCTGCTGTGTGCATACGGGGGGGATATGGGCATGGGTGCAGGCAGCGTGAGGAGCCAGAGCAGGGGTGGCAAATCAAAGAGAGACACTGAAGGAGATGTGAGAAGATGTGAGAAGCGCCACATCAGTGAGAATGCCATGTGGCACCAAAGGCCTAAACCTTTGGGTGCACCGAGGGTCTTAGGCTGTGTTATGGTGTGTCACGCCATATAATAGCTCTGCTCCAAATTCCCAAGAATTCTGCAGTGAAATTTGCATTAGTGATCAGTGCCTTTACTGTGTGTGTGTGTGTTTCATGTGACTAACTTTAGACTGGTCGTAAGAAAGGAACGAGATTACGGAAAGTATTTGGTGGTTTTCTCGGCTCTAGGCCTCCGTGCGGGTCAAGGGGGACAGTGGGAGCAGGTGGCAATGACACCACCTTATTCCTCCACAGTGAGTACGTTGCAACACTTTTTAAAATTTTACTTTGAAGAGAAGATTTGACTCTTTTGACTGACAAACACGGGACTACATGATCTCTAAGGTCATTTCTGTGGAGTTACAGAATAGATGTGATCGGATTAAACAAAGAAGTTAGAAGAGGCATCTGACCTTTTGAGTTTTCTAGCATTTTTTACTTATTATTATTAACAGCAGGTAAAGGAGGAACAGATGGGGGCAGTGGAAACTCAGGAAGTGACAATGTAAAGTCTTAAAGAGGCCAAGTTCACTTTTGTAACTTATGGATCCTGTCCTTCAATTCTGGGTTGTTTTCTCTGTCTGGTTTATCTTCCCATCTGCCTTCCTTTGCATTTTCTCTTGTTGCTCAAAGTGGAACTCTGACCACAGAGGCACACTGCTCTGCCCAGTGGCTTTGTTAATTTACCAAAGATAAATTTTACTGGTCTGCAAACTTCTTTTGGCCAGAGGTACTTGTTGCCATAATTACCCAAGTTAGTTAAATATTGTATAAAATCATGACCTATCCATATAATATAAAAATCATTACTTATATGAAGGCACATTTGAATTACTTGAAAAAAAGTTGATTCATTCATTGCATTGAAGTTTTGCGACCAAATTAAGTGTGTGACAACTGTTAATGATTGGTATGAAAAAAATCACAAACATCTAAATACGTCCTTCAGTCAGTCTCATAAGTATCATTAGTTTATTGGTTCACTTGAAAGAATGAGAAACTGGAAACTATTGGATAAAGCCATCTGAGTATACATGAAGAATAACACCACACTCCAATAAGAAGACCTACACTAAAAAAAAAGCCCTTTGGCTGTGAACCAAAGGGTCATGGTTCGATTCCCAGTCAGGGCATATGCCTGGGCTGCAGACCAGGTCCCCAGTGGGGGCATGTGAGAGGCAACTACACATTGATGTTTCTCTCCCTCTCTTTCTCCCTCCCTTCCCCTCTCTCTAAAAATAAAGAAATAAAATATTTTTTAAAAGAAGTCTTTTGTCTTCTGTAACTATGGCAATAGAAGACATTTACTATAGACATTTTACTATAGGTAAATGAATACTAATTTGCTTTAAGTAAAAAACATTTAGATTATGATTTTTAATGATTCTATTCTTTACTGTTTTCAGTTAACTAACCAATTCCTACTTCTGACAGAACTTCTACAGTGATAGCTTTGGTTATTACTTACCTGGTGCAGGTATTTATTGTGTTACGTAAGCCTTACTCCAACCCTTTTAAATGGTGGTATTATTCTCCTGTTGCAGGTAAATTATATAACACTTAGAGGGATTAAAAGACCTACTCAAAGTTATGCAACTGGAATGTTCAGAGCAAGAAATGAGTAGTTGAATAAGTTGGGAAAAATCCTCTTTTCTAGACAACATTCTGAAGTTGTAACACACCAGCTCTAACCACGGAAGGATAAAGCAGTTAACGCAAATAACTAAACGACACCGCGGAAAAGGCTAAGTGCCCCGAGAGCGCTCCAGGTCATGCCAGGGAGACGGTGCAGTCGGATGGCGGATGGCGAAGAGAACCTGGCTGCGTAGGCCACTCCTCTGAGTCCCACTCTTAAAAAATGCATGTAACACTTTGCCAGGATCAGAACCTGAAAGCATTTAGCAGGAATGCAACATATAACAAGTATTCAGCAAATGATGGCCACTATTACTGGCTGGGCCCTTAGATCTGCTTTCTCTGTTGCCCCCAGCACCTCTGTTGGTTCTGCTTCTTGGCTTCCTTTGTTTGATTCCATGCCAACCTGGGCTCCTTCTACTCAATCCGCAAAGTCGGGCGATTCGAAACGAAAGCAAGCAAACCCATCTTTGGAGGTCAGTCACATACTGCTCTGCGAATGCAGGCCTCGAGCACTGTCTCCAAAGTTAACCTGGTCGGGGAGGTTAGGGGGACGGGCAGCTGGGAAGAAGGGGCAAAGCTGCTCCCTCTCTGAAAGGATTTTTTTTTAATTTAAATTATTTTATTGCTGTTCAATTACAGTTGTCTGTATTTTCTTCCCACCCCTCCCCTCACCCCCTCCAAAACCACCCCCCTCCCTTGCTTCCACCCTCCCCCTTGGTTTTGTCCATGTGTCCTTTGTAGTGATTCCTGAAAACCCTTCTCCCCTCTGTCTCCTGCCCCCTCCCCTCTGGAGTGATTTAAAAACTCACCTTAGCGATGGAAGAAGGGTACGGACAGTGTAGTCCTCCCTACTGCCTGCATTCCAACATCTATCTTTTCTTCTTATTTATGTGAGTCGTTACTTGCTCTTCATTTGCCAAGGGAAGATTTCTTTATTTTCATGTTTCCTCTATATAGATAGAAGATTTTTTGTGTTTTTTTGTTTTCCTTTTGTTCCCATCAGTTTTGGCTCATGACTGCTCAGAATGTTTTCTCCTTTTTGGTCATCAAGATGGTAATCCACAGCGTGTTTCACGTTGGCAGGGGAATGAAGAAACGGGATCCAGAACTGTTTCACTCTGTTGAAAGTTATAGTTATCTGGAAATTGAAAATTTCATCACTTGGAAAATTAAATCAAAAACTGAATCAGGACGATAAATCAGAATGTTAGAAGTTAGGTATTGAATGTTAACCTCCAACTCATAACAAAAACTTCATCAACTTGAATCGTGTCATCTCTTCAAAAGTTTAGTCATAAAGCATCACTTTCAGTCTTTCTCTGATTAACACTGAAAAAAATTAAAAGCCAATGCCGCTACCCCTTTCTCTCAACTTTCTAGGTAGATGTTTTGCAATTACAAGAAATGTTTATTTAGGAAGCGACTGAGGGAATGACCGTGATGCAGAGTAAGAATCCACTATGAATGCCAGCAGGCAGCAAGGAATTGCTATGACCTCACTTGACCGGGAGGACATTAATCAAAAGAAAAGTCTGAAAGTTCTGAAAGGGAAATGGAAAGAAGCTCAGGCTGGAGAGAGAAATACAGGTCGCAGCAGGAAAGGCTCCAGTGAAGAGGCAAGCCACTGCAGTGGGGGAGGGGCAACTCTAAACAGGCCTCCCATTAGCAAAGCCTTCCAGCAGAGCCGAATGAATAAATGCTTGTATTAGGGGCCCATCATCCATCCTTCATCATCATCACCATCACCATCATCACCATCATCATCTTCACTCTCATTGCAAATACATGCTGAGCCCCTGGCTGTATCTCATTTAATTATTTCAACAAGCTTATTTAGCAGGAAAACAAGACTTTGAGATTTTACGCAACATCCCCGGGGGTTGTGCTGCTATTTTAAGGAGGACGCAGGTCTGTATGATTCCGAACCCATCCTCTTACCTGCCCCAAAGAACAAAACTGAGAGATGATACACCTTGTGAGGGGGGCAGAGTTTGCCACTCCAAAATATGCCTTTTGGGATATTGACTATTTTAAGCTGATTGTTTTTAAGAAACAGAAGACTCAGGACAAGCTTCCATTTCCCCTTATGTAAAGGGAATTTAGATAGAGGACATCTCCAGGAAGGGAGATGTCATGGCAGCTGACCATAATTTAATAGGAGCTAGTGTGTGACACACAGGAACCTCAGCAGGGCCCATTCAAAGTCCTCTCTGTGCCCCCTTGTTAGCGGTGGGCCAGCAAATGCTTATTTACCAAACATCTGCTTTTCATCTCCAGGGGAATTGCCTTCCTGCCCTTTGAAGTCCCAAACCACAACCTGATTCTCCGGAATGGCATCTAATCCTCACTTCCTCAGTCCAACGCTTCCTCTTCCTCGGGGGCTCCTATTCCAGTGACATCCCTGCATGTACGCACATATTGAATTTGCTTATTTTCTCCTGTTAATCTGCCTCACGTTAATTTCATTATTAGCCTGACTGGAAGAACTTGGAAAGGCGGAAAGAAAATGACTGTTTCTTCTTCTACACTTGGAATGAGCCAAACTCCGAGCATTAGTCTGGACCTAGAAAAGACTCTCCCCAAACTGTCACAGTAAAAGAAAACTCCTCCATCCTGTTTCAGAGAAAGAGACTCCATAAGCTTCTTTAAAGTGGGACAGTCCCCCTGTAATGAACAGGTACACATTTTAGGTGTTTCTCTGCATTTCCCGTAGCCTCCTGGGAGCTCATGGTAATGAAGATACTAGTTATTAGTCAGTTTTCTTCACTAAGTGAGGAGTTCCTGAAAGGGAGCTTGATGTCTTACTCATTTCTGTATCATCATGATAGTACTAGGTACACAGCGGCACTCAGTTAGTATTGAGAAAATGCAGGCATGGATGAATATCTGTAGTATTGGTTGTAAAGTTGGAGCCGCAGAATCATAACTGCAGGGAACATCATTACAGTTTTTTTCCAGTTTAAGTCCTCATAAACACTCACTGAGGAAAGCAAGCTTGAAAGTTCAGGTAATTCCTTCATGCAATGGTTTAGGCTCATTTTTCTTTTTCGAGGTCAATAAACATCAAAAGCTGCTTGCTACTCATGGGTTTGCAGAAGAACCTTCACACACACAGACGTCATTACCAAGTTACATGCAAATCTCAAATCCTTTATGTTTTTGCGTTGCACCATCTCCCAGACCTCTAGCTATTCGAAGGGCTCCCAGATGTCAGTCCAAGTTCCTCTGATCCCACTTAGTTTAAGATCACAGAAGGGGCTTGGGATGCTGGCAGATGCCTGTGAGCGCTGACTTTCGTGAGAGCCCTAACACATTTGCTAAAATCTGGAAAATAGTCCCATACCTTCCATGGGGACAAATGCACATGTTGATGTTATTTCAGTGAAACAAACAAGAAAAGAACAACCTTTCAGGTTTCTTAGGGATAAGGTGGCTTCTTATTTAAATTTTAAATGAGTTGACTTCAAGTTTAGAAGGAAGACTGAATTCTGAATTTGTTTATCAGTCAGGCTCAATATGCCTGCTCATTCCTGTTTCGATTCCCAATGAAAGCAAGTCACAGACTTAAGCATGGCTTTTTTGCTCATCTTTCTTCTTCTGGGGTCCCTTCCCAAGAGGGAAGATGACATACAGTAGGCTCAGTCCTGGCTGGCTGCAATTATTCTCATCTGTGTTATCTCACTATGAGTTTCTATGTCAAAGAAGCAATGTCTTAACCACGCCAGGCAGCCTCTTGACATTTCCTGATAATTGACCAGCTTGCTTGCTAAACAACAGAAAAGGTGTTCAGGTGGGAAACTTTAGAGAGATTAGGTTTTCCTGTTTACGTAGTTTAGACAATAGTTCTATCTCGACACACTGGCTTTTATTTTTGTGATACACCAGAAGTTGATTTTGTCTTGGTCACTTTGAAGTAGGGGTGTGTTCTAAGACTGACTTCAAACAAGTAGGAGTAGATCTTGTTTTCCAGGCAATAAAAACACCGTAAAAATCATGAGCCAGTTTCGAATTGAAATTAAAAAGATTCTGCGCTTTCCTGTTCTGCTTGGTTCCTGAAGCCCGTTGCATCCGAAGCCCTTTATTTCTGCAGACCAGCAGGTCTACCTTTCGAGCAGTTAGCCAACCCAAGGTCTAAGTCAGCACTTTAGGCCAGACCCATGTTGATATCAATTTTTGCTTACAGATACACATTGTCCTTGAACAAATTGTGGGAACAAAGAGCTTGGCTTAACACTCTGCTTGTGGTTTATAGGTGTTAAAACATTTTCCCCAATAAGAAAACACCCAAAATACGTGTCATTAGCAGCTTGGCAATTATTTAATATAAATGAATGGATGGATATTTTTTTATCTGGATGATTCTAGAACTGCAAACACTAGACCCCCAAAAGCTTAGTCTTGTGCCATTTTGAGTTCTATTTCCACACATCCGAAATAGAGAATGTTTTATGTAGGGAAAAATTCAGCATCAAAAATGTGATATCCAGGTAATGCCTTGCATGATACTCCTCATCCCCGACTCATGCAAAAGAAAAACTGCCAGATAATTTGATTAGGTCCTGAAAACAGCTATTTAACCTAGAGATTCAAAAAGATTCATTCAGATATGAGTCATCACTCTAGTAAGATGAATTAAACTGGTCACTGAAGAGGAGGTAAGAGTTGATTAAAGGAGCAATTTGGTTCTTAAGGACAGTTCTTAATAAATCATTAAGAACACTCAAGGAGAAAAAAGAGGAACATGGAAAAAGATGTCTCTCTCTGAAGAGCAGAGTAGAATAGGATTTTGGATTAGCATTTCCTGTCATTTTGCTCCTGCCTGATTGAAGAAGCAATTCCATAGCGAGTTTAATTCATGTTCTCGCTCAGTAAGTGTTTCAGAGACATCTTCTATAATTGGAAATAGGTCAGCCAGTGTTGGTAAGTGATTTGAAATTGTGCAACACATTCCCATCAAAGTAGGTCAGGTCAGTGCCCTGCTAAGCACGATTCTACTTGTGTAAGTAGGAGTTCAGTTTTCATAGTAAAAATCTATGTAACATTTGAAAATGAAGGGACACAAGGTAGGGCCACAGAGCCCTCCTTCCAAAGTGATGCAATACAAGTTGGAATCCATTCAGTGGAATTGGGCATGGTGACGGACTGACAGCTGCAACGACAGTAACAGTTATCTTTAAAGCAAAATATCATTGCTATGGCACCAAATCCTTCAGCATTCTCGTAAATTAGGTAACCTAGAGGGATGCTTAATTAGGTACTAGTATAGGAAGTGCAGAAGTCATAGAACTTAATGTCCAACCCATGGACATGAACTAAGAGGGGAGGCGATGCAGGTGGGAGGGGGTGTGCAGGGTGGAGGGGAAAAAGGGGCAAAATGGGACAACTGTAATAGCGTAATCAATTACATCTATTTAAAAAATAATTAAAACACTTTCTAGATCAACACATGATTAATAAAATAAACCAAAAACCTGAGGGGGTGTGATTAAGAGAACTTATTTTACAAGTTCTTACAATTGCTTTTGAACCAACAACACTTGTATGTGAATTTGATACTGTTCTTATTTAATGCAGTTCACCAAATCAAGATGACATTAATTGTAAGGTTCATTCTAGTTGCAGAAAATCTAACTTGGGGCAGTAGGGGGTGTCCATCCTATGAAAAATGGCCTTTAATCAGGATGCACTTTTTCACCCTACTTCCTATAAATGCATGTCTTTAATATTTGTAAACAATAGGATTAACTGCCTAGAGAATATTATATTGCTTATTCTCGTCCTGAATTCAGATTCAAAAAAGTACCTGTTCAATAACATACCATTAGTATGTACGATGCTATGAAGTTTTGAGGGGGAGACACTCCAATAGCAAAGCACATGACTTAGGTTCTCTGTCTTATGTCTCATCATGGTGGTCCTCCATGGGTCACCCTCTATCCCCCTGCAGTACTGTTTGGCCGCATTTCCAGGAACCTTCAGCAGGTTTAGAACCTGGAATTTTCAACTGACCTTATCTTAAAGCGTGGGGAGGAGGCAGAATGGGACATTACCTCTCTGGTGCCTGCTTATCCCAGAGAGGCCCATGACCTGCCCCGGAAGGGTGGGCTTGAACACTTCCTGCCCAGTGGCAGCTCAATATCTGTCTGGAAGGAGATGTTATGATGGATGAGAGGCTGCAGTTTTCCCAGTTGCCTTGGTGATGCCCCCCTCCCCACAATCTTCTTCACACAGGCTTGGGGATTGCTTGTCTGCTTGGTGAAGGGCACCTGGTTCCCACAGGTGGAGGGGAGAGGGATGCAACGTTGTTTGCCAAGGAAGACTACATGCTTACATCTGGTTGTCACCTGAAGCCCGAAGAACAGTAACTGTTGCAGACGCGCCGTAGTAAACCATAAGTAAACAGTATACTACCTCCCAACACTGTTGTCAGAAAGTTAATGAAGGTGACAAAAAACGAGACAAGCAAGACTGTCCTATTTCATAGCTAGAACTTTCTTTTAGGAAGCAAACTTCTCAGGAAAGAAGGAAGCAGATAGCAGATGTTTTGGATATCTGGATGTCTAGATGTCTCAGACTTTTTGATTGCCCATAAAAATAAACTTTTTGGGTGATGTAACTGAACATATTAAATTACATATTTGTTTAGGTCTAGTAGCGTTGCCATTGAAGTCAAACAAAAATCTGTCTTTTAAAAGGAGAAAGAGCTAGAAACCTGTATTCTGCCCCATTTCTGAAATGGTTAAGGCATTGCCTTGGGCTCTAAAACCAGGACTGTGGCTTGGAAACAATCTTTGGTTTTATCTGAAAATCTTCAAAAAAATTGCAAGTATGTCTGTATTTTTTCAAGCTGTTCTGCTGTATGTGTATTTTAAGTGTCTGTCTGCGTTCAGATGTGGGTAAGTGGTGGGGAGGAAAAAATAATGTTTCTTAACTCTGAGGATAAAAAGACTTTAAAGTAGATACGTTTCACGTACTTTGGTAACCTGCCCCACATAATGCACCATGATGCAGGATAAATACAGCTAAATGGTGTCTATTTCTTTGCGGGGGGGGAAACAAATGTTGAAGGGAACACTGTCACAGACAAGTGGCAATTCCTGAGCTATATAAAGGGAAATTGGTAACACTTCTCAAGGAAGACCTCAGGAGATTTAATCACAGTTATGGTGTCTACCCTGATGGGCAGTTGGTTTTAGGAACTGCAAATCCTGTCTTTGCTAGCCATTATTGAGATAGCAGTTTTTACTCCAATTTCTTTTTTTCTGCTGAAAGCAACCAAACTAGGAGAGCCCACGTAGGCACCAATGAGCTAAAGACAGATTCTCAAACATTCATAGGACAGTCATTTTAAGAAAGTTAGGAGAGGAGGACCCCTTTCTGAGAATTTCTTTATGTGGAAACTTACACACATACATACACTTTTACACGAATGTGATACTATCATACATGCTATTTTAATACAATGTTTCTCTCATTTTTGCATTTGTCTGCCCTTTTCACTCATAATCCCCTCCTACCACCTAACTCCATTCTAACCTACACGAGTGTGGAATCGCATAGAGCGTGCACATATGTACACATACACACAACACACACGCGGACGTGTTTATATGTATACACACTACACATGTGTATAGGCACACACATACATATGCATTTAGCTTTTGTCTTTTACTTTACAAAAACAGAGTCAGATATGACATACTTCCCTGAATCTGGCTCTACTTGCTCAACAACACCTTGTGGAAATATCCCTAAATCAACTAGTTACCCCTGAAGTCTGCCTCCCGCCCCGCCTTCTCTCTGTGTATCTTTCTTTTTTCTTTGTTTTGTTTAGTTTTTATCCCCCTTTGGTATTTACCGCACAGTGTCCCTGGTCTGCATATATCATGTTTAGCTCATCCATGTCCCGTGATGGGGCCTCTGTTCCACCTGATTCTGTTGGTGTGCAAGAGTGGGATTGCTGGGTCGGAGACTTTAAATACCTTTTTTTCACTTGTTCTATGAAAAATCTAATAAAATGAAAAACTGTGGAAAGTCTAGAGAAAATGTAGATAGTCAAAATTAGGAATGAAAAGAAGATACAACTACAGAGAGAGTAATAAAATATAATACTTTTTATACCTTTAAGCTAATTTTTTTTGATTTGTCAAATTATATTTAATATATATTTTTATTTTAATTGTTGTTCTTGTACAGTAATTTTATTTTATTTTTTTCTAAAGAAAGATTATTTAATAAAGAGCAAACAAATGTTGTAAGATTGCTTTCCAAAAAGCATGTATCGATCCGCATTTCTCCCGAGATGTGTTAGAATAAACGTAATGTTCTAAGTGCTTGCAAGTCAGTGTGTGGTCCAGGGGCCAGCAGCCCAGGATCTTAGCCGGACTCACAGCATCTGCGTTTTAATCAGATCCATGGGTGATTCACACGTACTTTACCATTTGCAAATCGATGTTTTCAATCATTTGCAACCTGTGTTACATTGAGAGGGGGTATGTTTGTCCCATATCTTCTCTGGAAGGATAATTGGGAAATTAGTAACAGCAGCTGGCTCTTGGGTGGGGGAGTGTGGGCCTGGCAGAGGGGACTGAGATGCAAATTTGCCTCCCACCATATATATTCACGTGACCTCTGTACATTTCCATGTGCAGGTATTATCTGTTTAGAAAACTGCTAGTGCAGCTCCTTGCAAATAGAACGATTACTTTCCACCCTCCGGTCTCCAGGGAAACAGCGGCCCCGGGGCTCTGGGTGCGGCCACATTGTTGTGTCGCAGTGGAGGAAGCCGCGTGGCGAAGGAAAATTCTCCAAGCAGCACAGCTTGTGCTTTGAGGATATGAAAATGCAGTGACGTCAGTGGGGTGACCTGACCAGGAAACATCGGGCAGGGCAAATGTCAAATGACCGTGAGTCAACTGTCATAGGGCCCCTTCCAACTTTTTCTGCCACATCCCCCGGGTGTGCAAGTTGTGATCACCATCCCAGTGTTAACTGTGGAGTAAGGTACAATTTTCCAACACTCGACAGTTGCCTTAAAGCTATTACCACGAATTCGGCTCCTGGAAATACGAGAGTTCTCGGGTTTCTTGTGAGTCAGAGAGCCGGCGAGCAGGCACGGAGCCTGTCAGCCTCAGAGTCCCTGCGAGATCTGCTGAAACCAGGGTGGAGTGGGTTTGAAAAAGCAGGGTAGGCAGTTCTGCCTCTGGAGGTTAGAAGCAGAGCATCCTCACCACTCTGTTAGTTCCTGGAAGTCCTCCTAGAACAAGAATCTTCCTTCCTTCGACTGTCCATTGTGCAGGGCTGTACCACTTATTCTTAGGAAATGTTTCATGCAGGCTAAATGGGAAAAATATGGAAATTCTAAGCAGGCTCTGAAGCTTAAACTATATGAATCTCTTAACGCTAGCTTCTCCAGGTGTCTCGAATTTATGGGTCTAAATGGCTTTCCATTAGGAGCAATAATTCAAACGTCTGTGGCCCTTGAACCCACCCACACTCTCAGAACCAGCAGCCTCCTGCAAAATGGCTCAAGTATTTGGGGGGAATTTCAGGGAGGGTGGGGGTGGTCATTTTATGTGCTTACGAATAATTGAGGTTGGCCACCAAGGAATCTGCCATTTCTTACTTTTCATCAACTTTTCTCTATTTCTCTGGGCATCAGCACCCCAGTCGGGACCTTTTTTCTCCTGCAGAGTGTCTTTTTTCTCCTAGTGGTCACCGTCTCCAGTGGCACCTGGGACATCAGTGCCCTGGTGTGTGCGTGGTGGGTAGGGGATCAAATTCTCCTGGAAAGGAGGGAAGAACATTGTCTTCTTCTGGTGTCAGTCTTTGTGAGAAGTGTCCTGTCCCCAGGTTGTGGCGAAGCAGCCCTGGGGGCATTCACTTGCCATGCGGGGATGCAGGGAGACCAGGGGCATGAGATAGTGTTGCCAGAGGACAAATCCAAGCAACAGAAAACCCGCCGTGGCCATGACATTGTTACAGAATCTGGCTGCTCTAGCTCCTTCTATGCTTGAGGTATGTTTTATCTCAGAATTTTATCTTCTGTATATGGGCTTCTGAGTCCCAGATTGAGTTCCTGCTACACACGCAGCAGAAACTCTCAGCTCATGAGAAATAGTGGTCTATTTCAGGACATCTCCGGGCCCTACACTAAATAAGAAGAAGGTTCCATGGCTAACTGGATACCATCTACTCAACTCTTGAGGAATGTCCAGGGGCGGGGGCCAGCCAGTTGTCCATCGTTGGTTCCATGGCAAGCCCGGTCCTACCTGGCCTTCAGCCACTTCTTCTTGCTCTCTCCACCATGGAAATCGAGATCAATTTCATCCTTTGTGGGAAAGAGCAGCACGCATCCCTCCTGGGAAGGTTGAGGGAGAGGGGACTGTTTTCTTTCCCAGGTGCCCTGATGCCTCAAAGCTTCTGCCCAGGTGCAGCTCAGCTGTGAGGACATCTGGGTGATGGGTGGGTGCTGGGAAAGGTGGGGAGACAGAGGATAGGAGGAGATCTAGAGGAGTGCTTTTACCTGGAGCACCCCTAGAATCAGTACAACGGTCTTCATAAAGTTCTGTTTTCCCAAAGCAGAGAGTGGGTGTGATGGTGGCATTGAAACAGGACAGGATGATGGGCTGGGCACAGGGAATACATCTCTGTCCATGCTCTTCCACCTCTGGGAGTTTCTGCGAGAGGAAGGGATGGTCTTAGGAAGTAGGTCTGCAGCCACTTTGGAAGAAGACCCAGCAGCTGTGGTTTGGGAACAGCAGTTTGACCACAATTGATATGTGAGTTTTTAGTAAACTCGCCACCTCAGTGTCTTTGCCCTGTTCCTAGTCATAGCGAGAAGGATGGCTACAGGAAGCAGTGCTGGCTTTACTGCTTCAATTCAGCCTTGCAGATGAAATTGTTAGGTAAAAGGGGCCTTGCGATTCAACCTCTGTATGCAAAGGAACATGTGGGCAAAGGCATCAGCAGGTCGTGCAATGCAGCTGTGCGCTTATTCTTGGACTTGTCCCAGTTCACCGCCTCGAGATTTCGTCAAGGCTCAGCCCCGTGCCACGCATATGTGCATAACACTCTCTGTTCGTGTCCGGCGTGGATGGCTGAGGCAGGTGATGAGAGAATAGGTTGCAGAGAGGGTTGTGCCTTTGATTTTGGTCAAGCTCTGCACCCCTAGTCTCCTGGGGGATCACATACCTGGCAGCCTAGGAATGGTCAGACAACAAGCTGGAGAGCCCTGGATACTGACTGCCTTCTTTCTTCAGGTTGTTTTCTGGTTTCATCCACGAGGTTGGAGTGTCCAGATATGCTGGGTGGGGCTACATCAAGACCACTGCACGTGACCGGGAGGTTTGTGCATTGCAAAAATGCAAGCAGCTGGGAGGAGACAGGGCTAACCGTATGGTTAGCTCACCTGCTGTGCCCTGCCACGGTGCTGTCCCGGTCTGCAGCAGAGTCATGCGAAGCTGCTCTGTGAGCTAGTGGGGGCCCTGGGCACATGGTTTTGTCTGTGAAGCCCTGGGTTTGGCAGCCTGTTCTTGCTGCCGTGACCCGCCCATCTGACTCATTCGGAGTGACCCTCTTTTGGAAACCTGATAGTGGACCAGTGATAAGTGGCCGTAGGTCACATACAAGGCCTGTGAATACAACTGTTGGCTGACACACAGATGGGCCACAGAGCATTTCAAGCTATTTGAATTTCTGGTCAATATTTACAGTTTAAGAGATTTTTGCAAAAGGACCAGAATTTTTGGTGTCCCATGATATTGCCATTGCTGGGTGACATTTAATAGGCGTCAGTTAGCGTGTGACAGTCCTCGCCTTGCCTTATGGTGCCATTAATACTGAAGATAAAGGTTAATTGTGCTGTTTTCTTCAGTAGAATTAATAAAAAAGTGAAATCTATCCTGGGCTCTCTTTTAAAATTAAAGATAGGCTGAGAATCCATTTTTTTTAACAAAAATCTGACCTGCTGAATATTTTTAAAATGCCTGCCATGTCCCTTCAGTTCATGTTTGCAGCCTGGGCTCTCACGGCCAGATCGTCTCATAACCATGCACTCAGGGAAGCTGGAGGAATTCAGTTAAAGCCCATGAGCCTTCATTTGGCCATTAAATTAAGCCAATAGGCCGACAGGACAGTCTTGATTTATCTTGACCCCTCTGTAGTAGAGGCTTGCCTTGGGAAGTGTATTCGAGGGGTTCACCCATCCCCAAAGTCCTCAGTCTAAAGTGTTTGTCAAGATAGTGTCTAGACCCTTTCTGCTCTGCTGGGAGGCTACATGGTGAGTGGACCACATGGAACCAGGTCAAAGGTCAAACCGAGGGATATTGTGATTAGACATGTGAAGATCCAAGTGGAGGTGAGGAAGAAGAGAAAAAATAGAAACACAGGGAAGGCAAGCCAGGTGGCCACCAAAGGTCAGGTGTGTCTGTCCATGGAGTCAGGGTCAATAAGCCAGGACCCTGGTGGCCAGGGGCTGTCAGGAAGAAGGCAAGACCCAAGGATGTTGAAGGGAAGGATCTGTAGCTGAGGGGAGCTGTTGGGACGTGGTTATACCTTGCAATGCCTCTCCCTGACGACCCACAGGTGACAGGAAGACTTAAGAGCACAGACTCCAGAGACAGATCCCATCCCCCCTGGATGGGAGTCTTAGCCTCTTACTAGTTGTATGAGTCAGATGAGCTCCTTAATCCCTTCGCACCTCAGATCCTTTGCTATATAATGAGGATAGTATTATACCTACTTTTTAATGTTGCCTATTGATGAGAATTTAATGAGCCAGTTCTTAGAAAGTGCTTAGAATAGTGGCTGGCATGTGCCCAATGATCAAGAAGTATGTATTACTACTGCCTGGGGCTACCTCTCTCACCTCCCTTAGGAAAACATATTTAGAAGCACGGTTATCAGCTGAGAGAAAGTTGCCCTCTGAAAGAAACAACAGCAGCATATTTTTACAAGTGGCAGCTTAGCACTTTAAAGAAACTTTCCAGATGATCCCACTGGCACAATGGGTGAACTTCATGAAGGGCACCTAAATTCCCAAGGAAATTGTAAAGGGCTCCTTTTACACGCGAATGTTAAAGGATGTCTTCCGATTCAGGGCACCTTTCCTGCAGAGTCTTTTGCAAAGAGAATGGGGGCAAAGGCTCTCCTTGATTTATGGGGACTTGACCATGAAAGGGGCCCAAACCGTGAGGCTGGTGGAAGAAGAGGACGTCCTTACCCTTCGGAGTGCACGGTGAAGTCTGCCGTAGGCGAGAAGGATGTTGTGGTTTCAGCCTGGTTTGTGGGGGCACAGCAAGGTGAGGCTGTTCAGACAGCGCTCGGAGTCGCTGTCTCTCTGCGGTTAGCATGAAGTGAGCAAAGACACAACAGCGTTTGCTTGGAGCTCAAGTGCTCAAGGCGTGCTTTGAGCCCGGTGGTGCGGCCCTTTTGGGGCTTTGAACTACAGCCACAAGACTCTAGTGGCATCTCTTTCCAGATTTGTTTTGACACAGGCTTGAAAACAAAATTTCAGTCTGTCCTTAAGCTGAGACTCTGAGGGTGAATGTACGTGTACAGTTGTTTATCCCTAGCTCACCAGAAACCTTCCGTGACGCCTCTGGCTGGAGAGGGAGCCTGGCCAAGCCCGCCTCAGGGAGCAAGACAGGAAAACTACCCGAGGCCGTGGGATTCCAAGGGGCAACGGGAATGTGTTATTTGGGCAAAATATACCAGTGAAATAGGAGAGGCAGGTTAAGGTCTGCAAGGTGCAGGGACAGAGTTAGGGCAGCTTTGTTAAGATAGGAAATGGGTGGGAAATCCGGCCCCAGGGGGGCCCGGATGGTGAGGGCCACCGGGCTGACCTGGTCAGGATTAGACCGGGCTCCAGGTCCTGAAAGGAACTGATTGTAGCAGAAGTCTTGGTTCTCATCAGCTTCCATGAGTCAGGAAGCCTGTAGCAGATGCACCTGCTGTCACTCGCTTCTCTTCTCCAGAATGGCAGGGGGACTTTCAGGGAGGAGGAATATGACCCTCTTCTCTCTCTCTCTCTCTCTCTCTCTCTCTCTCTCACACACACACACACACGCACACACACTCTTGAAAGATTACATCAGTTCTCTCTATAGCGCTTGCATGAGGGATGTACGATATTATAGGAAAAACTTTACTATGAAAAGGTCTTCTCCACCTCCTAGAATTTGTTAAAAGGAGACATCCCTCTTCACTGGTTAATTTACGCTGCCATTATCGAATATCTAATGAGTAGTAGGAGCTGTGTTGAGTGGTTGTGTGTGACTTTAGTGCCAGAAAAAGATAAGCATAGAGGAGAGTCACATGCTAAGTTACATTCTAAGAGATGTGTAATATATTTGATAGCAAGGGCTCAGGGGGAGGGCTTTTAAGCAAAAGCAAGTCCCAGGTGTTTGGGAGCAGGGTGGAGGCCGGGCTAGGGTAGGAAATGGAGGACCTGGGAGCAGATGCAGGAAGCCGGGGGGTCACTACGGGCTATCGCAAGTGTCCAGAAGAAAGGTGTGGAGGGCTTTTGAAATAAGGTGGACACCGCGGGGACCAAAAAGAGGGAGAGATGAGAGAGACATTTCTAAGGAGAAATCAGTACGACTTGGGTGCAGAGGGGGAGAGCAAATGAGGAGGCGAGGAGCTGGCCGCAGGGTTGAGTGTGGGCGAGCAGGAGGCCGCAGGCCACGCTGGTAACACAGGCTGGGAAGTTAGGAGGAGGGGCTCTTCCCGGAGAACATTCATTCCACCAAGTACCCCACCTGATGTTGGCATCCCTTCTGCTCCTGGTGTAACCCCCACTCAGGGACCCATGGGCTGGCCTGAGCAGGGTAATGGCAGAGGGGCCGGAGGGTGGCGCTGGGCTCCCAGAGGAGAATCCTAGTGCAGAGAACCAGGGCGTGCACTCAGGCAGTGGGCTCAGGCAGTGGGCTGCGCCTGGTCACAGTGCGCTGAAGAGAAGGGAGATCGGCATGCGGGGGGGGGGGGGGTCGGGACCCAGCTGAAAGGGCCCCCTGGGGAGGTGGCAGTCAGGGTGTCAGAGCTGAGAAGCTGATTCAGGAGAGGGAATTGCAATAGGAGTGGGACAAAGGGTCAAGGTCTGGGCTTCTGTCACTGCTGCCAGCTTCCCTGCCACAACGCACACTGCCTCTCTCACAACACTTCAGCCCACAGGGAGCGTGCACACCCACTCGGTCAGCTGACATCAGTCATGCTGCAACACCCAGCGTAGTGTTGATTTAGCCCCAGGGACCACAAAAACAATGCTTGATCTGGACAGCTTTTCAGACAATTGGGATGGCTCCCTTTTCCCTTAAGTTGGAAGCTTCTCTAGGCAAGGTGCAGGCTAAAGGGATCTCTGAGTTCCCTCACTTCTGAATACTCGCATCGGTTCGTGGTAAAGTTTGTGGCCAGGAGCGGCTCGCAGAGTTGCAGCTCAGGCCTGACCATCGTAGGTCGGAGGGAAATCCAAGTCTCCTTTCTGACCACGAGGACCCTGGATTTTTTAGGGGCCACACCACAGCAAAGTCGGTTCAATTTGCTTGGCCCACAACCTTTTGTTTTTATTTTTAAGTACCGCTAAGCCGTACTTCCTCTGTTCTGTGCTTGCGTAGCTGGTTATTCGTACCAAAGTTGAGCAAACTAGGTAAGAGGAATGAGGTTTATGCTGGGTTTCTAGTCTGCATCTGTTATTTACCAACTGTGTGACTTTGGGCAAGTTACAGAACCTTGTTAAATGTCATTTTCATTATGTGTAAATGGCAATCTGAGGAGTAACCATTCCACAGAGCTGTGAGAACTAAATGACCCAATGACTACAATGGCACTCAGCACACTACTTGGCTCCTTGTAAGCCCTCAGTGATATTTGCTGTTATTATTGTATCTACTCTTACCTATTATTAACATCTTATCCTTGTTATTGGGTCTTCTTTCTCTTATTAAATATAACTTAATTCAAATCTCTTCCAACATTGTGCCAACCATAATTATAATTTGCATGGATTCTATATCTTTCTTTGAAATTGTCTGGTGTTTTCTGTCACAGAGGGGAATAGACAGACAGGGTCAGAATCTCTCATAGTTTCCAGTCCACTGAGGAAGAGAGATAATGAATTATTCATGTGATGAGTCTTCTGTGCTTGCTGGTCATTCCACCGACACTCCACTCTAACACAAATTCCTTGTCTTTGCATTCGGTCTGTATTTGTTTACCTTGTTCCTAAGGACATATGAAGACATCATAAATGATCCTGTAGATTGCCACACAGATTTCCAGAGGGGAGCAACTAGGGTGAGAATTCGGATCTAGCTCACAGAAGCAAAAGCTGGAGGACATGGTAGCATTTAGTGTGAGCAAGAGAGGGAGAAGGAGGCGGGGGGGAGGGAGGGAGAGAGAGAAAGGGGGAAAGAGAGAGAGAGAGACAGATGCTGAGGAGCTACAGACAGTAGGAGATGCTGAAGAGGACGCCAGTTGGAGGGTGAGTTCGATGGTTATGGAGAGAAGGCAGCCATAGTTGGCATGAAGTCCCCATGAGGCCGATGTCATGCTGGCAGGAAGGGACCTGGAAGGAGGGATTTGGCGCAGTCCATGCTGACACCTCCTGGACCTGTGGCTGACAGGAAGTGGTGACTCCCTTGCAGGTTTTCCCAGGAATTAACCTAAAACATCCATCTTCATTAAAGATGAAGAAATGGATCTTTGATAAATGAACATTGAGAGTCAGGTGTGAAGGAGGTAGGGATCTATTTAGGGGAAGAAAGAGAAGAGAAACAAAATCCAAAAAGGATTTTTTACTTTCCGAAAAAGCTGTTACTGTGTTAATGTAGGTCTTTCGTAAAAGTGAAATGGTGCAACGTGAACTTCAGGTTAGTGGAGGACATTGGTATTCCTCTGTTCCCTTCTCTAGAATAACCACAAATTTCCAGCAATAATTAGAAGTTCATGAGAATCAGCTAAGTTGAAGTTTTGAAATTTCTGGTAGGCTTTCTTCTCCAGTTCCCACGCATGCTTCGGGCCACTAATGTTCATCTTGAAGATGGGGGTGTTGGGAATAAAGCCTTGGGTAAACCAGAGCCCATAAGAAGCAGACGAGTTGTGCCTCTCTCTAGAAATAGAATAGAATTCCCTACAGTAGAAACTGTCTACTTTGCATTGTTCATTGTTCTACTGAGCAATCTAATGTGACGTTGCCACACATTCTGCACGAATGTGTCAACACAATTTAAAGCTGGTTACTATTTTAGTCTTAGGTTACAGGGCATAGCAGTGAAGAAAATAACACAAGATGCCTGATATCATGGACCTTAAAATCTAGTGGACAAGCAAGACTAAATAGGTGTTTGTCAGAAGTTGGTAAGTACAACGGACAACACTGAAGTGGGCTCGAGCTGTGGGCGTGGTGGGTTACTCCTGTTTTGTGTTGTGTTGAGGGAGGGCCTTACTGACAAAGTGTCATTTGAACAGAGACCTGAAGGAAGTCAGCGGAGAAATTTTGGGAGAAAATCATTCCAGGCAGAGAGAAAAGAAAGTGCAAAGACCTCGAGGCAGGAGTGTTCCAGAATCAACAAGGTGGATTTGTCCCTTAAAGAGAGGAGGCAAGAGGGAGCATGGTGAGAGGTGAGACCAGAGAGGGAGCAAGGGGTAGGGTCAAGGCGAGGACTTCAACTGGACTCCACGTGAGACGGAGGGCCCATCAGGGACTGGGGCAGAGGGGTGACACGGCCTGACTTGCCTTATAAAGAGCCTCTTCTGTCAGCAGTGGGCCTTGTGTTTGTGGTAACTGTGACCTACCCACACAGCAATCATGTGGACCGTAAAGAGAAGTTTGCGGGGAAGAGGGGAATAGCAATTTCAGCGTTAACTTCCACACTAACATCCAGGCATCATGGAATTGGATGAGTCATGCCGGATGGACTGTGGGTAGAAAGGACTGAGTGCTGGGGCCCCCGACACGGAGGAGGTGCAGCAACATCTACAACAGAAGGAGTAGCCAGTGTGGGGGCCCAGAGGGCGTTTCATAGCCCAGCCGCTGAGAATACATTATCACCCCTCCAAACACAAACGTTGTCTTCAGATAAGTGTCGTTGAATTTGATCTGCTAGTCAACACAACCCAAAAGATACAATTTTATACCTCTCTGTTCAGGAAACATTATATTCTGTTGTGGAAGAGTATGAATAGAGCATAGGAGCACGACTGTACCAGCGGTGGAGAACAGAGCCTTGTCCTTGGCTGGGGGAACGAACCTTGGAATTTTGGGGCACGCAGAACGAGAACTGCGGAACGCCCACCGTGGACCTGCCCTGGCGTGGAGCTTCGGGGGCATTTTCGCCCCCTGTGCCTCCGCTGGATGCCCCTCGTAAGGACTGCTCACTGGTTCATTTCTGAGCATCTTCTTCCGGGGCCTCCTATGTTTCAGAGTCACTTTAAAATGCATTCTTTCTTACTTTGGATTTTTGCTCAGAAATTTAAGGTTTATTACAGAACATTATTCTGTGAGTTAGGAAAGTGGACCTTAGATCCATTCGCCCCTCATAACCCGGTAGGGGTCATTTCTACACTTACGACAATAACATGCATGACAGACACCGTGTTGGGATTGGACGGTGGAAGGTTCATTGCCGGATTATAAAAATCACACCCCACTCTTGGGCTTTCACTTCTTTTCCTCCATAAATCTTGAAGGAGATCTCTCTTCGTCACTTCCTTGTACATGCTCACTCCTTTGGAGGATTATTTTAATATCCTAAGAGAAGAGATTCAAAGAGAAGTTGCAAACATTGGTAAGTGATTTAGGATTAATGTATGCAGTATATGGCAGTGATTTCAACAGTAAGCTGGTTTTTATTGTTTCCCTTTGATAAAATTGTTCTCTATTTAGTTTGAATCCTGCCCTACAACTTACTCGTTGTAGACGAGGAAAGCTATCAAAGAGCTTGGAGCCTGCTTTTCCTCATTTAATAATAGAATTTTCACTTTAGATAAAATAACACTGATAGAAGCAGTTACACAGAGTTTGGCACATAGTGGGTAAGTCAAAGGTTATTTCCCTATTAATAAATAAAAAACAGGATTTACCTTCTAGTAAAGGAAAATTCTAATGCCAAGTTAATCCTGTCTATGGATTTGTAGAATTTTAGGCCAGCAGATTATTGAGGGGTTGGGGATGCCCTCATTTCTTCCTGTTTTTTGTTTTTTTTTTTAAATATCCAGGGTAGAAGAACATATTTTTACCCACTTAAAATACCCAGCTTGCTTACATTTTACATCACAGATATTTTTGAAAATAAACTTAAAATGCTATCACAATGTAGAAGTGAGACAACACATGTGGAAAATATAGAATTATGTTTACACGGATTCCAGGTCCCTTCCCCCCACAAGCTTAGGGAAGTGTTTTAAGGGTACGAGTTTCTTTTCTTCAGAGCCGAGTCCAGAGGTTTCAATCTGACTGTGGTCATCTCACTCATGAAGACATGAGTTCATTCTGCCGGCTGACACACACATTACTGACACCAGTCCCTGCCAGGAATAGTAATGAATCATTGTCTTGAGGGAACTTTTCTTTGAAAACACAGATCTCCTACAGTCACAGGCCACTGCGGAGTGAGCTGAGTGAAGGAGGAGGGGCCGGCCCTCCCCACGGCAACTCCGAAGAGCGAGTCTTCTTCGCACAGACACTTACAGGAACCAAAGCCGTGGACTGTCAACCTGGAGATGAAGGGCTGAGCGGCCCTGTGATGATCTGACGCTCTGTAGCATGGGGAGAATGACAAATGCCGGATAGTCAGACCAACCGTGGCTATAGCTAAAATCACGGGCCATATGTCTCAGGAGCAGTTAACTGAGAAAAGCTTGGCCGAGGGAGTGGAAATGTTTGTTTGGCCTGGGTACTTTGAAAACACACAGCACTAAGCAGCTGCCATATCCATTGTTTTGATATAAAGACAAAGGAGGAGGTTGGAGCATACTCCAAGTCAGATAGCTTGAAGACAAAGTAGGAAGACAAAGTCCCTTCGCATCACACTTACACTTTACAGGTGTTTTGTTCTCATGTCATTTGATCTTTATGGAAATTTTCCTGTAACGGTCTGATTTTAACACTAAAAGATTCTCTCTTATTGAATGGAAACCTTAATTTTAAGGAAATAGGCTCGACTTAGAGGTTTGCTGAAAGAAATTGCCATGCACCCAGCATGCATTCATGATAAGACGCTCCATTAGTTAGGCTGGTGCGGGAAATCATGCGTTCATTTGCATCTGTAAATGTCTGTGCCGTGGGAAAGGGGCTGACTCCACTCGCTAATAACCCAGTTGCCGTGTTCTCACCGACCTTGTCTCCTTTAACCAGAGCATCTTCTTCACAATTTAGGAAGACTGCCCGAAAATACCTTGTTGTATGAGATTTACGGAAGTCGAAGTTAAATGAGTGACTCCAGTTGAAAAACTATAAAATCCAGCATGAGAGCTGGATTTCCCACCCAAGGGTTTCCCGCATAGGTTTTCCTGGGGCTTCGGTTCGGCCCTTCTGTCACTATAGCCCTGCACTGGGGACAGCTTTCTGTCTTTCCAGGAGCAGATGCCGAATTCGAGAGATGATGCACCAGCTTATTAGTCCTTCCACAAATAATGTGACACGGCTCAGAAACGTTTCCTGTGTACTGCAGTTACCAACCCACCACTAACAATAAAGGTAATAATAATAATATCTAACACTTATCGAGCGTTGTATGTCCGCCAAGCACTTTTATATGTATTGAGTAAGTTAATTCATGTAAGGACCCTATGGAGTATGTATGATAAGTAACCCCGTTTTACAGATGGGGAAATCAAGGCGCAGCGGGGTCACTGGCCTGAGAACATGCAGTGTGTGGGTGTGAATCCAATAGTCAGTGTGGTCCTGAGCCCACCCTCCTGACCACAAAGCCAGGCCACCCCCTAGCAGGGGCACAAATAAGATACGAAAATAATTACACCCACTCAGCTTTTTCAAAGATGTGTTTGAAAAATGTTCCTGCTTCCAAACACGAACCTGGTAAACAGAGCTATTGCCCAACAGAGCTGTTAGGCAACAATCTTCATTTCCCACTGTTTATAACAGCAAACAACTTTTAACCAGAAAAACCACACTCTAGCTTTTGCTCCGCTTATCTTGAGAGATCTTCAAATAACATCACTGTGGTTAAAGTTCACTTTAAAATGTGATCTATTTACTTGGCCATGGATATCTGGAGCAAAAAATGATGACAAGCACCTGAGTCTTTAGGGACTCTTTTCTCTCTTTTTCTCTCTTTCTTTCTCCCTTTCGGTCTGTCTTTCCTTTTTTGTTTAGTGAAAATGAGAATAGATCATGTTACTGGAAAGGAAATTCCAGTAACTTCTTTCATTTTAGAATATCAGAATTAAGCCTTTCAGGCTGCAGGCTCAGCTCCCTGTTGATTCAGGATCACGAGTGAGTCCTGATAATGGTGGTTCGCTGGCCTCTCCTTAGATCCCGGGGGCAGCGACAGGGAGGAGATGTGAAGGTCGGGGGTGTGTGTGTGTGTGTGTGTGTGGGGGGGGTGTTGAAGATGCTGACTCAGCAGAAGCACTCTGGCAATGGAGGAACAAGACAGAAAGGACTGACTGACTGACTGGCAGGCAGACAAACCCTCTTTCTGCAGTTGGAGTGTCAGGCGGTCCTGGTCCTGTGGAACAGGGTCACTGGCGTCAGACACCCTCGGGTGCCCTCAGGGAAGACGGGGGAAGGTGCAGTGGCAGCCTGGGAGCTCAATTCATCAAGGTGCTCCTGGAACACAGCGGGCAGCAGCCTAACATGTCAGATGTCCCTCCACCCTGGAGATAGTCCTGTGCAGAGGGGAGCCACGCTCTCCAGAACAGCAGCAGGACTTCCTCTGAGGTGTGTGTGTGCTGCAGGCTGATGAAACTCCTTTCAAAATGAGAGAAGTGCACAAACTGAAAAGAACCTCGGGGGCTCCAGACTCCAGCTTTCCTGGAGTTGGGGCACCTCTTCAGGGGCTGGCTGTCCAAGGCAGTCATCGGTGGGCAGTGTTCTTTTCTCGGGAAAATGACAGACAGAGTCTTCTCTGCAAGTTGATCATACGCAGTCATTCTGGCCAGAGTAAGGATGATCCTAAATCGCCCTTGCTTCGCAGGGAGGGTTCCCCCCATTGGCAGAGGAAATTCCCTGTCGTGTTATTTTATGCTCCTGCTCCTTGGCAATATAAGATGAATCCCGTTATCGCCAATTCCAAGGGATTTTGGAAACAATTTTACTGGTTCCAAATAAAAGGTCTCTTCCCTGAGATGTGGAAGAAAACACATAGGGTGAAATGCAGTCTAAAGGGGTAGGCTTCGGGGACCCATCTTACACAGAATGATGCTGGTCCAGGGGAAAGAGAAAGGGGGCAGGTCTCCCCAGCTGGTCACTCGCCATCCTACGTGTGACACTCACTCCCTGCCTCTTACCACCTCTTGTCTAGTTCTGATGTGTTCTGTCCCCAGTAATTCTAGGGTTGTGCCCTCCTCATTCAAAGTGGTGAAGAAAGCTACTCTCTGTTAATGAAAGTATAAAGTATAAGATGTTGGAAAGGGACATGTAACATACTAGCTGCAGTGCAAACAATCAATGTTGCGGAACGCATGAACACAACAGCTTAGAGTAACTGCCAACCATGTTTCCAAATATTTCAGACCTATTGAAATAAAGAGACACAAATAACTTCTCAAAGTGTCCTGTTAAATGTAGAGACAGGAGGTTACGATGTGGTTAAGAGACAAAGAAACATTTAGGGATGAAGAAATCAATACCATTTCACAGCCCTTCTCAGAAGTCTATTCGTTCTCCGTTGCTTTTTAAATCAAGCCCTAATGTCCCTGGGCGACCCCCGGGTCCTTTGCAGTCTGGCCTGGTCTCACGGCTCCGAGGGGGTCACTGCGCCCTTCACAGACTGCCCTTCCACGGCTCAGCCTCTCGCCTCTCCCACACAGCCCTGCTTCCCCACCTGTGCCCAGGCCCCTCCTCTCCCCCGGGACGTTGCCTCCTCTCCACCCCAGCACCCAAAGTCAGCTGGATGCCCTCCCCTCTCCCTCCACTCTCCAAGCCCTGGCCATCTTTAAAACATCAGCTTCTAGCACACACGTACAAAAAAGCCCTATGATTTGAATTCCTATAATTACACGCTTGGGTGTTTTACCTCATGTCATTCCCACGTGACTCCTGCATGACAAAGTTCCCTGGCCAACAAAAGTGGATTTCTTGAGAGCAGCAACCGAATCGGGGCCTCATTATTGTCTCCCATGGCTCCTTACTTTAGTGGCATCAGTCATGAGTGCTCGGTATTGACTAGCACTCATGACAGCCACCGTTTCTGTAGCGCTTACCATGTGTCAGGTACCATGGCGAGTGCTTTAGATGCACAAGTTCATTTAATCCTCACCGAAACTCTCAGTAGCAACGGCTGTGGTCCCCATCAAACAGAGGAGAGAGCCAGGATCAAGAAAAGGTAAAGTCAGGCATCTCGGGGGTGGTAGATCCCCGAGTCAGTCCCCGACTTTCCCATTCCAGAGACTCTGTTCTTAAATGCTGTAATCCTGCTTTACCTGCTTTTCTACTGTTAGAAATTAGCATCAGCTGTTATCAACATGTGTAAGAAAATGTGTATTAAAAAGGATCACCAATTCAGGACAAATAAATCCAGGTACAAAGATACTTAAATCTGGATAGTCTCATTTCTGGGCATGGGTAGTTACCACTGAGAAGCCAAGAGAAATGCATTTTATACCACCTGTGGTTTATCAAAGTGAAAGTGCTTTTATCCTAAACTTACTGAACACTTAATTAGTCTTAAGGAAGACTAATAAACTAGCAGGAGCCAACTAGGGGGACTCTATGCTGCTGAACTGGCATGTGAGAAGGCTGTAACAACCCGCCTCGCTCTGCCTTCCTTAGTTCTTGCTGTTGGAGACTCGGGACTGGTCCCAGGGAGGTACGTTCAGCATGTGGAGTTGAACTTGTTTGGTTACTGAGTGAGTTCTGAGGCACAGTTCTTCCTTTTGTCCTTCCTTCCTTTCCTTCCTTCCTTCCTTCCTTCCTTCCTTCCTTCCTTCCTTCCCCCCCCTCCCTTCCTCCCTCCCTCCCTTCCTCCCTCCTTCCTTCCTTCCTTCCTTCCTTCCTTCCTTCCTTCCTTCCTTCCTTCCTTCCTTCTACTGGGTTGGTCCAGTCTTTCTGGGCTTTGTCCTCAGTTTCCCCATCTTGAGCACCGTTTCCCTGATGGAACTGGCAGCCAAGCTTTCTTAGACACCAACACCATATGAACTACACAGACAGTATGCACCATGAATGTGGCAGCATTGGCTGGGGACCATGTTCTGCTCAATTCTCTTCGGCAAGGGGAATTTTATTCTTCAGACTTCTCAGTCATAGGCTCAGGTCATTAGGTGGCTGAGTGACCCAGAACACTAATACTGCCACCCAGCTTTAATTCTCTACCTCTATCTAGCCTTCTGTTGTAGGTCCAAGGTAGCCCCGTAGTACTGGGAGTTCTGCCCCCAGTATTTTTAGTTCTATCTACAGTACTGAGAGTATCCCTACTACTGATAGCTACATCCATTGTGCTTGATCTTTCTGCCCTTGGGTGTTGTGGGCCAGCCTGTCTGACCTGATGCTATTACCAGCTTAGCTTCCCCAGACCCTGCTCTGGTCAAGCCCAGCTTCTTCCCGCTTCTGCTAGGCACATCTCAAACGGCCCACTATGCTCTGAACCTGAGCCCAGCCAAATTAGGATGCCTTTGCGAAATACTCACAGGAATCTTATAGTCTGGATAACTTGAAATCAGGTCTTGAGTGAAAGGATGCTTCAACAGAAGAGCAACTTCTATTGGTTCCAGATTCTTGGCACCAAGGTCCTGAAATACTTTTATGAAGTTCTTTAAAAAAGGAAAAAAAATGAAATTCATTCACTTCACAATCCTGCAAATGTTAAAAAATGGTTTTTACTTAAGGAAGAAATTCCATAAAAATTTGCTCAAATTTGGGGCAACTTTTCTGACGCACAGGTGGCCCCTTTGACCAAGTCTAACCAACCTCTGCATAGATGTTCTGCCTCCTCAGGGCGCTGACCGGCTGGTTAGCACCTTGGCCTTCACTTTCTCCTCGGAACACTTGGAGCAGTGTTTCCATAGAAATCTTTTCAGTGTTGGCATTAGCAGGAATTTCTTCTTCCTTCACCTCTCTTTCCCCTCTTAATTCCCTTTTCTCACTTATAATGTTTCCCTCGGTTTCAGGAAACTCCTGCACTGGACTCATGTCGGTAAAGGAGTAGTTCTGCACAAACAAATGAAGAGAACGTGAAGTCAGACTGAAGTCTTGCCAGGAATGGAGACATTTACACACCACCAATTTCGTCACACGCTTTTGTGCCATGGAATGATAGTGCCTGCCACAAGCTGGCTGAAGGAAGTCTAGAAGCGACTATGTTGGCTAAACTGGAAATCACATCAAAATCTTAGGCCAGTTCTGCTGGCGGTTTACAGAGGCCCCAGCGTGGGATGCGACTTATCCATCGCCACATGTGCGCTGCCTCATTGCCAGATGCATCACATTCCTGAACAAATGGGCACTGGAATGAATTCTTGTAACTGGAGTCAGACTTCTCATGGCTGTAAACTTTCAACAGAATTTGATTGAGAAATTGACCGCAGATGGGAGGTCACGGCAAGTTCACTTCTCAAGTTTGCTAGATTCTAAGTGAAATGAACATTTGTTTGGATACTGGAAGTTAAACCTGAGTAAAAATTCAGAAGGCAAAGTAGAAAACCAACTGAATACAGAAAGTCCGGTTGGGATTCTTACTGCTACTGCTCTTTGAAGCTCGGCCAGGAGCGAGCCATGGGCTCAGGCACCGACATTCTGGGTACAGCACAGAACGCATGCATTTCTGCGGTACATTCTTATGTAGCAAAAGCCTGAGAAATACTCCTACTCTTTGACCCAGTAATTACAGGTCTAGGAATTTATTCTAAAGAAATACTCATGTGCACAAAACTTTCGTATGTGGATGTGCATGCAATGTTGTTTACAGAAAACATAGAAAACCTGTAATACAAAAACTGTCAAATTGGTGACGAATTATAGTCTGTTTCTGTGATGGAAGGCTATCCTGCCATGAAAATTTTGGCTCAGAAACTGAATACCTAGTGGCACGAGAAAACATTCAGAATGAGTACAGAAAGCGCGCAGAACACAGAGTAGTGAGCACATCAGGGCCTTCATTTTCTTACATGTCCGTACTTCTTAGTGAGAAAAGAAACAGATACACTAGAGTTAAGCATGGCTAACTCCTGGTTGGTGGCATAGGTGATTTTTTTCTCACTTTGTTTTATACTTCCCAAATTGTCTACAGTGGAATTGTATTTACTGTACTTACTGTGAAAATTGTGTGTTTGCTTATATGTGTGTGTTTCTGATGATGGGGTCATTGATATTTGGTGATGCGCTGTAGAAAAATAGGCGTCGTCAGAGTGTTGACTGGCCTGGTGTCAGAGAACACCTGAGTGCTGATTCTCCTTTACCTCAGGAAGGAGAAGTACTAATTTAGACTTAAAATGACAGAAGGGTGCCAATGTCTTCAAATATTCAATTCAGGAGAAGCATGAAGTGCGTAGATTGTACTTGTTCTTTCCCAACAGCTCCTTAAGTCCCATGCATACAAAGATTATGACGCTGCACAAAGTTAAGCTTCCGGTAGCCCTGCATTTTCTCTAGCTCTGTGTGGGTTAGATTTCTGTATCCTTTGGTAAATTGGGAATTAAATCTAAGTTGGCGGGGGGAGGGAATGCCCCATCAGGTGAAGATTTTAGAATTAAGTGTATCTATCAATCTATCTACCTATCTATCCATCTTCTTCATTTTATTTTATTTTATTGGTTTTTTTAAAAAACTCTGCATGTCTATTTTATTTCCATTAGAAAAATGTTAGCTATATAAAATGTTGGTCTACTTTTTTCTCCTTTACCTCTACCACTCAAACTTACATCTTTAATTTTATTCAAGTAAAAGCAGAATCCTGTATCTGACATGAAAATGAACTATTTCACAACATTAAATTAAAGCGATTTAATTGAACCAGGTATACTCTTTTTCCGCACATCCAGCAATGTAAGTGCATGAATGAAACTTATTGTGTCGGGAACTGGAATTATCATCTCATTGTCAACCCACGGTCAGTTCCTCTTATTATACGGTATTTCCTTAATGCTTCGGATATGCTAGTCAGTCTTACACTTTCTAATGCCAGTTATAAAAATTAAGATGTTGACTTAAAAACGTGATGAAAATTCCGGGCTCACCAACACTCGGCTCACAGAGAGTGAGGCGCTTGTGAGAGGGCCTCAGGCAGCCGTGGCTTCACTGCCAACACCGCCTCCCTTGGGCAAAGCAGCCACCTGGTAAGCAGCTCTCCCGAGAAAATGACTCTTGCAACGCTGTCTGTCGATTTCATTGACAGCATTGAAGTCGTTTACGTCAGCCGGCCAAACAGCTGTTTTTACCACATTAGAGAAGTCATAGCCTGCAGCTTTCAGAATCTCACCCATGTTGGTAAGAGCTTATTTAGCTTCTTCGGCCTCCCTTCCTGGCACAAGCTGTCCACTGGAAGGGTTCATGCCTGGCTGTGCAGAAATGTAATGGTCCTAACACACCAACATAGCTGGACTGTAGGGACCAGGGGTCGCTGGGGCTCTTGTGGTGCCGGTCACCTTTCTGATTAAGGACAACACAGCTAATCTTTCTCTCTTCGAGCCCCTGGGAGAAAGCGACCCCGTGCACAAGGGCCTTTCCCTCCCACTCTCCTCCTCTTCATTTGGAACAATGGAAACGCCACAGGGCAGAAATGGGAGACTGGCCTTTTTGTCTCCACCTTGGCAGCTTGGGGAACGTGATGCTGGCTACCCGTCAATACTTTCCCAGGAGAATACAACATCTAGTATGGGGAGATGGACACAGGGAGAGGTAAAACCGCCTGCTGAGTGAGTGGAGAACGAATGAATTTCTATTCAGATGTGGCCGAGGTGCTGTGTGGGCACACAAAGACAGCCGGGGGTGAGCAAAGGACGAGTCAGGCCAGATGGGCAGGCAATAGGGAATTCCCAGGGGAGGAGCCTGCTCTCTCTGCACTAGCCCCACGGAGAAGGGCCACTTTTCAAAGGCCTGCCATAATCACCACGGGATACATGAGTTTTTAATTCTAGCTAAAGGAAGGTAACAACTTGAACATTTGAAATCTTAGTGAAGAATCCTTAACTTATCAATATCAGAAGATGCTTTTTAAATTTGTGCTATTTTTGCTCCCTGAGGGGCTGGAACAGGATAGAATCAGCGGTTCAGAGGGAGGGGAACGAGGCTGAGACTGGGGCCAGGGCAGCAGCTCCGCGTCCTGGCCAGGCTGCAGGGCATGCCGAAGGGAGGGGAGGGGCTTTCCCCCATCAACCTCTTGGGAAGACCACAATTTTAAATGCAGGTGTGTGAGCAAAACCAGGGATGCTGGATTGGAGAAGAGCCAGTGCTTCCGAATGAGCAGTTATTAGTGGCATCAAGATTCTGTGAGTCACATTATTACGAACTGATGATGGCACCAGCGAACACGGTGTCACGGGCGGCTCCCTCTCAGAGGCAGCCCTCGAGGACTCCCCACAGATGTTTCCCGGAACGGCGCCTGGGCGTGCATCTCTGCGTTCCATCAGTTCAGCCCCAGGTCTCAGAGGCAGGACAAGTCGCTAGTGCGGCTAATGTGGGTAAAGTGCAGAGCGAACTGGCATAAAAATTATTGAGCTTTGAACCCAGTCTCGGACACTCTGCCGAGGTGCTTCAACAAGACTTTCAAAATGTGCACGAATCAAAATCCCAACGCCATAACCCCACGCCACATCGATGGGGAAAACATTTCTGAAAATGTCAACTCGTTACAAGTTTCACTGGGACTAGTGCACACTTGTCAACACTTTGCTCTTGAATGTCTTCGAAGTTACCTAAGAAGAAGTGGATTAAACAGGAAGTCTGTGCCACATCGAATAGAAGTCTGAGTCTCAGAGATGGAGGGAGAAAAACTGAAATATTGGGGGAGAGTTCTAGTTGTTCATGTGGACAGCAAAAGCAGAGACCCGATTCAGTGCCTTGGGAATGAATACGGATGTGTTGGAGGTGTTATTTCTGAGCAGGCTCGTTATGGCTTCCTGGGACGAGGTTGCCCAGGAAACCAGAACACAGTTGGAGAGGGCACGGACACAGAGCGGTGTAATTGGAGGCAGTGTGGCGGGACGAGGTGGGAGCAAGAGTGAGGCAGGTGGTGGACCCTGTATGTCAGAAGCTCCTGGGATTCACTCCAAGCCACGAGCAGGCTTGTACGCATGGTGTGGGACACACGCGCTCCATCCCCTACCTCGTACGGGTTCACTGGTGTTCAGTGTTGTGGGCCGGCTCTGGTGCGGCAGCGTCCTTGAGCTCTCGAAGAGCTCTGAGAGAAGCACTCCAGGGAAGCTGCTTCCTGGGTGGGGCAGTGGCTGACTCTGCCTGAGTGGTTCACAGATAGGAGGGATTCAGCGCCCTGTACTAGCTGGCTCGGCTGCTACCCACCAAGGCAGCTGCCTGTTGCTATGGCAACAGTTCCAGGGCAGGCTTCCTTTTTCCTGATCTGTCTGGCTCGTTGCAGACTCCTGGATCCTGTTTTAGCCTCTGCCTGGAATGTCTGCTCTCCTCTGCTTTGCCTTTGAGAGGAGAGTCTACTCCCTTCCCTCTGTCTTCCTCCCTTCACTCCTGCCATGTTTACAAACATTAGTTGTTACGTGGCAGCTACTCTGGGGTAACATGGTGCCCCCAACTCAAGGTAGAAATAGTGGAAGAATTCGATAGATAAGCAAACCCCTTCCTGAACAGCTAGCTCTCCTTCTTGTCTCTTTTGCCCCCTTGCAGTCTGGTCTCAAAACAGCAGCCAGAGAGAGCCCACACATTGTCGGTGAGATGGCCGGGCTCCAGCGACTTCTCATCCCGACTCTTGGCAGAGTCCGGGCCTCTGAGCTCTCTCCTCATCACTTTTCCTTTCCACCCACTCCTCCAGCTCACTCCTGTCCAACAACAATGTCTGACTCTCCGTTCCTCAGAATACACCAGGCATGATACCACTTTAGGGCTTTCGCATTAATGGCGGTCTTCACTTGAAGTGCTCTTCCTTTAGAGACCTGCAAGACTCCCTCCCCTTACCCAGGCCTCTGTTTATATATCTCTCTGCAGAGACACCTGAGTTGTCAGCGCACTCAGCATCTCTCTGGCCTTGCTCTGGCCCTGATGGGAGGTAAAGGACGGCCTGTCCATCTGCTCAGGGACACAGTTGAGGGTTGTGTCCGAGACAGCCTATTTCTTCCCGCATGTGAAAGAAGTCACAGGGATGTGTCATTCCACCCCCTGCCCCCTGAGGGACCCAGCATACCCTATTCTGACCACATGCATGAAAGGAAAAGAAATGTAGCTAGGGTGTCTGAAGGATTTGGACTGGGGATCACCCTGCCCCTCTGTGTCTATCAAGGAAGAACAGGAGAAAACCTTCCACCCTGGGGGTCACAGCTCTGTCCCCAAAAGATCAGGGAAAGACTCAAGAGTAAAAACTCATGCCAGCGGGCACCTAATAAGTACATTAATTACCCTGTTCTGGGGCTTTTCCACCTGAAAAAGCCAGGGAATGCCAACCCCTTAGAAATCTAAGGGGAACGTGAGATTTTATTGGATATTAAGCTTCTTTGTCCTTGGATACAGGTGACACCAAGTGCCTGTGGATTTCAGGTAGCTGGGCTTTGGCCTGAAACACGATCAGTGTGACATCCATGTGGGGTGCGTCTAAGGCCTGAATTTGCTTGACACAGAATTCCCCTAAAGTGTGACAAATCGATTGCGTTGCTATACAGTTCTTTCTCATTGATCAGGATGAGCACTGCCTGCCAATGAAGGCTGTCCTTCACAGGGACACTTTGATGCCAGCAAGGAACTTCGACTTTACTATAGAAGCATTTCTTTGGACAGTGGGCAGCAGTTCTTAGTCCAATTGGATAAGGCTTTCTCGAAGACCTAGCATATACACAGCATTGTGTTAGGTACCCAGGAAAACAGGAAAATGAAAAGAACACGGTCTTTGTTGTTGGAAGTTTAGGATCTCTGGCCACCCCCTCCAGACTCCAATGCAAGTCCCTTTCAGGAACTCAGTTACCTCTTCTGCAATAATAGTAGCTATTTCGACTGGCTGGAAGATACGGGTCCCAGTGGCCACGCTGAGGGCCCTGTAGACCCCTTCCACAGGATCCGGGTGGCAAGCAAAATAAAGCAGCATCCATGTGTAGTCCAGCAGGGGTGGGTCCTTCTCAAAGTCAGCAAACAGCCTAAAGAAAAACTGTCACACAAAAGGAATTTCACCAAGCATATAATGCATGCCTGCAGTAGTCAAAGGACAGACAGGCAAGGAAGCCCTTCCTCCAGCAGCTTTAGAATAAGGTCACTTTCTGAGGACTGAATCAGTAAAACTAACATAACAAATGGTACTGAATGAAGAGTACGCTAAGTAAAAAAACATAAAAAGTAGGTCGAGGAATTCTAATGGTAAAGAAAACCATGTGCGCATGAATGGTACTAATGTACTTAGGAAAGAATGTGTCACTAAAGAGGGTGGGGCCTCCCTGTGAAGCAGGGAAAGGGGGCCACAGGAGCAAGGACCCCTCCATCTGTCCTCAGTGCCATCTTGACAAACTGGACCCTGACTCCTGAACGTGAAGCTTCTGGTCCGTCCCTCTCTGTGGGGGTGGGGAGAAGTGAAGAGAACAATGTCCAAAGACACCAGGACTCTAGTGATAAACATTTTTAAACCGGCCCACCTTGCTCTGAACTTCTAAACTACCGACAGTAACGTGGCTTCTTCCAGTGTGGGCTGGCCTCCAGGGAGAGAGTGTGCTGACCCCTGAGTATCGCTCTGTTTGGCAAGTGTCTCCCTCATTCTAAGGACAGAAGGGACGGTCAGCCCTATGAACAGTGTCCTGTGCATTTGTCAGCATGGGGAGCTAGGACTTGGGAACTTAACATCCCCAGGGACCCTGCAAAGCTGAGGCCGAAGCCTGGGGCACGCAGGCCACACCTGAAGCCGGCAAGGTGCTGTTTGGGGAAGTGACTGGCTCTTCTCAAACGTGCATACAGTGACCTGGAGAACCTTTTAAAAATGCAGACTCTAATCAAGTGGTGGTTCTGGGGCAGCCTGTGGTTCCGCGCATCTAGAAAGTGCCTTGGTGATTCCATTGCGCCTGGTCCTGGCCTGCACTTTGAGAAGCAAGTGCCTTGACCCAGAGCTACCGTGCTGTTCTCCACCACCAGCAATCCCGACAACTACGAGCAAATTTGATTAGACACATGTGAAGCGGGAAGAAGCAATTTCTGATATTTGACAAATCTGATAAAAATTCAAATGAAAATAACTTTTATAGAAAAAAATGAAGCACAAAATCTGCTAACAAAGCAAAAAAGAATCGGGGCGGATGGGACCTGTACGTTCATTCCTTCAGCCACCCTATCATCGCGTGGTTGCTGGGTGTCTGCTGTCAGCCGGGCACAGAGCCAGGCTGAGACGCTCAATGCTCCTTCTGACACCAAGGCTGGGTTCATCGAGGACCGTGAGTTTTCCTCATCTTCTCGTCGCCTCCGAGTTACTTCAGGGCTTTCCAGCAGGACTAGGAGTAGAGGGGCACTAACACTAACAGGTAGGTGACATTGTCCTTGGGTGTTCCTCTCCCATTTCTTTTACACGAATCACCAAACTTCAGTTGTATTTCTCCTGAGTTGGTCTGATAAATTCCATGCAGGTACAACACATCATTATGTCTGTTAACAAAGAGGCGGAGTATGGTCTATTGAAAGAAGCTGAAATTTGGACAAAGACTTGGAAGGACATCCCACACAGGAGCATGCCAAGCGGCGGGGGGGGGGGCACTGCTGAGGCCAATGTTCCTAGGTGGGTGCATATCTTGTCAGCAAAGAGTGGGCCCGCGCAGCCGACGTAGATCGGGCAGTGGCGGGGCAGCAGGAGACGGGTTGAGAGAGGGAAAGAGGGCCAGAAGACGCAAAGCCAGGTTGGCTCCCTAAGGACTTCAGCTTTTCCTCTGAGCAAAAGGCAGAGCTGGGGGATGGTGTGAAGAGGCTGCATGATCTGCCCGTGACCTGAGCTGGGGAAAGGGAGAAACAGCGAGACATCATGAGGGATTTGCAGCCAGCCACCCAGCTGTGGCTTGTTCCAGCGACAGCAATGGAGCTTGGGAGGCGTGGTCCGATCCTGGATATGCGGGGTCCGGCAGGAGTAACGCCTGCTTCAGTGTGGTTGGTAGGGTAATAATACGGGTGTAATAATTTGTAGTTTTAATTTGGAAATTTCACCTAAAATGTTGTATGGTGTTCTTGAGTGTGCTATTGCTATGTTACAGAATTAAATGCTTATGATTTTGCAATAAAAAAGGGGCGCTATTTGTGCCGGGCCCTGCATTCTGTCTACCAGGATTTCCTGAGGGATCGGATGTGACTCCTGGGGTTCCGGTCTAAGTGACTGAAAGGACGGAGTTGCCCGTGGCTGAATGGACAGCGCTTTAGGTGGCGATGGGAACGGTGGGGCGGCGGGGATGGGAGGTCGGGTTCTCCGGTTGTGGACATGGGGAGTGGGAGACGTCTCCTAGGACATTCAAGTGGGGATGCCGCCTGGGCAGGTGCCTCTAGGAGTCTAACATTTGTAAGAGTTTTGGGTAGAAGCAGACATTTGGGATTTGTCAGCAAATGGTCAGTACTTCACACCATGAGCTCGGCTTCAATGAATATGCCTAGAGTAACGGAAGAATTTCACATGGGTGGAGAGGAGATTAAGACAACAGCTGTGAGTCTGAATACAGCAAAAGTCAATGGACTTCTCTCAGGACATCCCGAAGGATCTTTAGAACACTGGGACAGTTTCCTCAGAGGAGTCGTCGCTCTGGGTGCCGAGGGGGTGGGGAGCCGGGAGCTGGCACAGACCTGCCGACCTCTGCATGCCGTCACTGTTGTTGGGGGGGGGGGGCGAGCAACAGTGTGACTGCAGCACAGACACGTCTCGGGGCTCCTGTTTCGGGTGTAGCTGGGCCTTCCATCCAGGTTCTGCGCTCTGAGTCAGCCAAGCCCCTGGACGGTGGCCTGTCCCCAGGGGCCCCTGCTGGGCGTGGCCTGAGACAGGCCCTGGGTCGCGTAGAGCACGGACAACGAGGCAGGGGAGCTGGAGGAACCTGAGACTGCGGCCCAGCCCTTCTCTCTGAGAGGATGCGGAGGGACCTGCCCGAGGCCCCGCAGTGCGTTGTGACAGAGCCCAGAGCAGAGCCCAAGGGCCCTGACCCTCACAGTTCCCTCCTCACGGGCTTTGCTTTCTTCCCAGTTTGGCTCTTCTATTCGAGTTGCAGCCAACGGAGCGAACTCGCTCACGTTTTCTCCTTGCACCTCTTTCTGCAGTACGTCAGCCATTAACCGCTCTTTCACCGTGTGCAGGTAGCGTGGCTAGTGCCTGCTCAGCTTACAGGACCCATCACGTGCTCTCCGTAACAGCCCCATCAGAGAGGGGCAAGATGGCACAGAGAGGTCAGGCGGCTCCATCAAGCCCTCAGCACCTGTCAGCAGTGGAGCCTGTGGTTTTAACCCCGGTTTAAGAGCGCCGAGATTTACGTAAGGCTGTGTGCCCAGAGCCTGAGGCAGGGAGGGATGGGAAACACCACTCCTCGCTCGTTTTAGGTCCTTGGCACACCGTGCATATGCACACACACCATGCACACACACCATGCACACACACGCACACGTCAGCCATCCTTTGCCCTATCAGAGCACTTCCTTATCAGGCTTCACAGTCCTGCCTCTGCTCCTAACTTTGTCCCTTTCCTCCCTGTCGCTTCTCAGCAGTTTGAACAGCAACAGGTGGGGCCCCCTCCCTTCCTTGGAACCCAGAGGTCCTTTCCTGCTTTGCTGCCTCGAGTCCCTGGGGCTGACTCGCACTGGCGGCCTTCTGGCTTCAGCGGCTGGGAAAGCAACTACTGTAAAAGGCTCTGCCCTCCACTGGCACTAAAAACTTCCGCCTGGAAAGGAAGGTGCTATTCAGTCTGCTGGTTTCTTCCCAAGGAACAAAAACCCCATTTATGTTGTTGCATATTTGTTCACAAAACCATTCAGAGTCGGCCAGCCTCCCAAAGGCTTATGGGAGAATGGAGCTCAGTACCCCAGGTTCACGTTGTAAAAAGCCAGCAACAGCCCAGACAAAAAGCTGCCCCTGTGGCTGCAGCCTCGTGTCTTGGACCCTCAGGGTCATTCTTTGACCCCTTTTCCTGCCTGCTCTCTGCTAGCAGGTAGCAGAGGTGCTAAAAAAATGTGCATCCCATTGAAGGAAATTGCTCACTTCAAGGTTATAACTGGAGTCATGCTCAATTTTGTACTGCAATTTTGGACTAATGGTTGGCTGGAAATTGAATAACCGATACACATAGTTTGCTGTGATATCTACATCCACCATTCAGCTCTGCTCATATGGTACTGGGTTTGGCTGTGTTACGCCTATTTTTATATTTTAAACATTTACACTCAAGTCAGAGTAATGTTTAGATTTTAAGGTATTGCTTTCTATTGTGGCTTCAGGAATAAAAGGTAATAATAATATTAACATTATGACTATTGTCAACATATTACCAGTATCATTATAATATCACCATCAATAATTCCTATTGATGATAATAACATTTTTGATAATAACAAAATCTAATAGGCCATGGGCAATACTGTAGGCAAAGTCTTGGTATGTTGTGTTTGTTATTCAAAGTCAAGAAGAAATGAACCAAAACATATCCTGGTGAAACGACAGAACATTCCAGCCTTTCAGAATTGGAAGGACACTCAGAGACAAAGGTGGTAACATCTTGGCTTATTTGACGCAGGAGAAGAGAGGAGCCTGAGAGGCGGTGGAACTCATCCGGGATCGGTCAGAGAGGTTAAGGGTAGGATTCTGCGCGTTCGGCCCCGCCTCCTTCCCCGGGGCTGGGCTCCTCTGCGCTGCCGCTTAGGGGGTGTTCGAGCCTGTGCTTTGGGGACACAGCAAAGGAGCTGGAGGGGGACAGTGTGTCTAAAACAAGTCACGCAAGCGGAAGAAACTACCAAGAAATTGGTCAGTGTTGCAGTGACCGCGGTAATTACCTCTATGAGATGCCCCTGCCTATTGAATGGCAGGGGTTCGTAAGGGTCCTCCGGAACTTTTATATCTTCATCCCCCGTGAACCAGAGACCAGCCTGTACACAAAGCAAGAAAGAAAATTACTCGCGTGTTATGCTGAGATGTAATTGTTCCTTTAGAAGCCACAGAGGCTGAACCCGTCTTGTGCAGGGAGGTGTCTTCGGTGGGCTGAAGAAACCCTGGGATGGAGGAGAAAATACTAGAACTAACATGTACATGTATTTCGTGCTGATTCTTTTGCAATTTTTATTTAAAAAAATTTGATAATGCATTGGGTTGGGCAAAAAGTTGTTTAGTTTTTCCCATACAGTGGCTCTAGTAGTACTTAGTTGTCTTTAACTTGATTTGAAACAATTTTGTTTGATTGTATTGTGACAGCTATCATATCAGTGTGCATTTAAAAAAACTTATCAAAATGGGTGAATTTTGTGCAGCTATTTTAATATTGGAGATGGGGGAAAATATGCAACATTTTGGCTTATTATGCTTTATTATTTCAAGGAAGGTAAAAATGCAAAAAAGATTTTCGCAGTGTATGGAGAAGGTGCTGTGACTGATCAAACATGTCAAATGTGGTGTGGGAAGTTTCTTGGTACTACTGACATTTTGGCCAAATAGTTCTTTATTGTGGGGCTGTATTGTGCATTGCAAGGTGTCTAGCAGCACCCCTGGTCTCTACCCACGAGAAGCCAATAGTGGGAGTTAGCCAACATAGTCACAATATCCAAATCAAAATTGGTGAATTTTGTGCAGCTATTTTAATATTGGAGATGGGAGAAAATATGCAACATTTTCGGCGTATTATGCTTTATTATTTCAAGGAAGGTAAAAATGCAAAAAAGAGTTTGCAGTGTATGGAGAAGGTGCAAAGGTATTGGTGAAAATGAAAAATGTGTCTTTCTTTTATGGAAAAAACTAAATGGACTTTTTGGCCAATGCAATATACGATGTATCAATGCAGTAGTACACATGTAACATGTATAAATGAAAACCCACATATTAGGGATGCTAGCGGTATTTGAACTTGGTATATGGGATGAAGCTTGTAGGTCGCTGCCCTAGATTTTGTTGGCATAGCAGTATTTTTTAGGGGGGACTGCACCTGTGACAGCAGCTCACCTGTCACACGTCCGCCTATGTTGTTGTCTGTTCTTAGGGCCCAGGGTGGTGCTGGAACACATCGCTGGTGTGGCAAAAATCTTTGTCAAGTGACTGACTGACCAACTCAAGAGCTCAAAGGCCTACCTTTTACTGACATCGCTTTTTCTCAGCCCGTATCTAACACCAATTATGAAATCCCTTGGTTCCCCTTGGGTAGTACCTCGTCCATGTCCCCCTCCCTTCCGCTCCCACGCTGGGGCGGAGCCTCATTACTCCATCACAGGCCACCCCAGTGACCTCAGAGCTGTTCTTGTTTCTAGTCTTCCTTTTATTTGTTTTAGTTTGTACCATGCATCCATATCAATCTTCTCAAAACCTTAATCTTGTCCTATCCGTCTCTGCTCAGACCATTTCCTATTCTCGCTCTTTCATTCACATCATCCTCCTACATGAGGTGACCTCCTGTCCACCCATGTAAACTACACAGTCCTGGCTCAGATCACACCTCTGCCAGGAGGCCCTCCTTGATCTCTGCTATGAACTTAATTTGACTTGTTCAAATCTTACATTTGGCATTTAGTTCATTCCTTTGGGTGTTGTAATTCATGTCTGCTGTTGAAAATCAGTTATTAAATTCCTTGGGTTCAAAGACTGTGTCTTATTAAGCCTAATTTTTATATATGGTAAGCCCTTCATCTACCTAAGCATTTTGTTGCCAGTTCTCACTCCCTTGCCACCTCCCATAGAGACAGCCTCCTCTCAGCACTGCTACTGCCAAGAGCCACTGGCTCACTGAACTTGCCTCTGGTCTCTGGTCTGTGGCTTCTTTCCTTCTAAGAATCACCTGTACTTTGAAAGGAGGCTGCAGGGACATTGGGTAGTTGGTAAGGGGATGCAGACCTCAGAGGTGAGGACTGAGTTTTATTTTCATTTGGAACAAAGGAAGGCTGGGCTGGGAGATGCTGGCTACGTGAAAGCCTATGAGGAAGAAGACTCAGAAGCAGCTTACAGTCCCGCATGGGCCTGGCTTTGGATGTAAGTGCTTTTGCACTGATCAGGAGGCGACCTTGGCCCGGTGACTAATCTGGAGGGTAGGTACCACTTTCTGGGAGAATAGAGAGATGAGGATCACAGGTAGGATCTGTGCTTTAGAATGTGATGGAGTAACAGAGTTCAGAATTATCTTCCTGCCTCAAAAACAAGAAAAATGGACAACACATATGATACATGTGTTTTCACGCACTAGACAACAGACAGCACAGTGCAGTAGTTGTCGACGAAAGGAAAGCGGAAGAGAATGCCTGCTATTGTCCCAGCCTAGATGGAGTTTCCGGGCTTCAGTGCCAGGAGGGGTGTCCAGATAGAGCCTGGCTGTCTGGCTGAGGTGATGAGACAGATTTTGGAGTTGAAGGAGCCAAGATGGCTAGCAGTTTCAGGGCATAATGTGTGTGTGTGTGTGTGTGTGTGTGTGTGTGTGTGTATGAGAGAGAGAGAGAGAGAGAGAGAGAGACAGAGAGAGAGACAGAGAGAGACAGAGAGACAGAGAGAGAAAGAGGAGAGAGAGAAAGAGAGGGAGAGAGGCCTGGAGAGCTGCAGAGGGATCTCCTCACATCTCGATGAAGAGCCAATCTGTGGATGTGTGTGTGTGTGTGTGTGTGTGTGTGTAAAATACCAGAAGCTGGGGAAAAAACCACAGTAAGGGAGTAGGCTGAACAATTCCTGAGACTCACACAGGGCTGGGAAGAGATCATGTTGCCCACAGGCAGAGTGAGAGGACGTCCTGATATGTGAGGCACTGGGTAGATAAGGCCGTGGTGGTTGGGCCAGATTGGCCCACACTAAAGGCAGCTCTGGACCCCCTCTTACAAATAATTTTTTTCTTTTTTGAACTATTATAAATTAGTTCGGCAAAGTGACAAGGTACAAAATCAATGCATAAAAATTAGTTCCATTTCTCTAGACTAACAATGAATAATCTAAAAAGAAAATTAAGAAAACATTTACATTTGCAATAACATCAAAAGGAATAAAATACTTAGGTATTAACTTAACCAAGGAGGTGAAAGACCTGTACAGTTAAAGCTAGAAAACACTGCTTAAAGAAAGTAAAATAGACGGAAATAAATGGTAAGACATTTTGTGTTTATGGAATGGAAAACAGCATAGTTAAGTTGCAGATACTACCCAAAGTGATCTACAGATTCAATGCAATCCCTGTGAAAATCCCAAAGCCATTTTTTTGCAGAGCTAAAAAAAGCCCCATTCTAATAATCTTATGGAATTTTAAGAGACGCCAAATAGCTAAAACAATCCTGAAAAAGATAAACAAAGCTGAGGGACTCACACTTCCTGATTTCAAAACTTACTACAAAGCTACTGTTATTAAAACAATGTGATACTGGCATACAAATAGACATGGAGATCAATGGAATAGAACAGAGAGCTCAGTAATTAATCCTCACGCATATAATCAAATGGTTTTTGACACATCCTTACAACTCTTAATGTAACCTTGAAATAATAAAACTGATTCCAAGTAACATCACTACATGTCTGACAATATTTAGAGTATACAAAACTGGGCACCCAATAATATAAAATTCACAATATCTGGCATCCAATATAAAGTTACTATACAAAAAAGGTAAAAAAAAGACCTATAGCCGAGACAAACATCGAACAATAGAAATTAACTCAGATGACAGAATGAATAAAGATATATTCACTTGGCTATTCTGAATATATTTCCTTTGTTCAAGGACATGAGGGAAAACATGCACACAATAAGAAATGAATTAAAGATGTTAAATAAAGCCAACTTGAACTTCTAGGGATAAAAAAATACATACCTGAAGAGAAAAATACACTGGATGGCGTTAATAGCAGATTTGACTCTGCAGAGGAAATAGTGAACTTGAAGACATAGAAATAGAAATGAATACAAAACAAAGAGGAAAAAGCCTGCAAAAAAATGAGCTAAGCATCAGTGACCTGTAGGGCAATAAACATATGACTGGATTTTGGGAAGGCAGAAGGTGCAGAAAAAGTATTTGGAAAAAAATATCCTGAAAAATTTCCAAATTAAATAAAAACTAAAAACCCACAGTTGCAAGAAGCTCAGTGAACCCCAAGCAGAACAAACTAGACTGAGGAACACAATAATCAAATTGCTGAAAACCAGTCATAGGGAGGAAATGATAAAAGAAGCCAGAGGGGAAATAAAGAAGCGGAGATAGGATCCCTTCTCCTCTGTAGTTCAATCATTATCAACTCCACATCCAGTGGTTTCGATGCGCAGAAATCTTCCCTGGTTCTTAAAAACAATGGCTCACTTATACTAGTTTTCTAAAAGTTCATAATATTTCATAAACTAGAAAACTGGTTCAAAATGTTTCACATATAGGAGGGCCACATTTAAAAGGAAAAAAATAACCTAATTGGAAAACAACTTATGGTTTTTGAAAAGTCATCCATGAAAGTGTTTACAATATGAAATGGTCAGCGTGAACCTGTGTAGCAGGGTTTAAATGGATAAAGCAAGGTTCAGTCCACCACATCCTGCTTCACTGGGTAGTTAGGCTATTTGTCCCCAACATGTGGAAATGCCATTAGTATTCTCTTGCTGAAATATGGCCAAAGATTTTTTCTTTTTCTTAGAAAATGAGCACTGCACTGTTTGAATCCTAGAACGTCTGACTCATTAAGCCTACAAGAAGCTGCATTCTCACCGACGGAAGATGAGTCGAGAGCGGAACATCAAAGATCCTGCTTGAGTGTGACTAAACAAGCAGGCAGCACAGAGGCAGCCTGCAGCAGCTGCAGAAGGGATGGGAGCACGGGGCATGTGGGCTTCTGTGCGCGCGTGGCTAAGATGAGGCATGCAGCCCAGCTGACTTCACAAACCTTGTATCTCATTCCATTTTAGAAGCTGGGGAAATCAGCCCACTCTTATGTGGCTGTTGTGGTGAACTTGCAATTAGTTAAAAAAAAAAGGAAAAGAAAAGAAAGAAAAAAGACAGACAAAATAAAAAGCAGAGTAGAGAGGCTTTTTCTCCCAGAAAACTTCATCTCGGCAATGCAGTTGTATTATTTTATTGTTCTAATGTGGCATTTTCAATAAATCTTATGAAATGTTGCCCTAGAAGCTGTTTTGACTTTTTCCATAAAATAATCTCTTTGTGTGTGTGTGTGTGAGCTGGTGAGTGTTGGAAATCTGTGAGAGTTATGACGTGGGATGGTCAAGTGTGCCTCTCTAAATGGCCTGCTGGTCCTGGGGCTCCGGAGGAGTGGGGAGTGCGGGGAATTGTGGGAAAGAGGAGAGCGCAGAGCTCAGGAATCAACTGCTCCCAAAAGATAGGCAGTGCCCAAGGAAGTATTTCTGAGTTTCTATTAAATGCAGTAGCTAGCTTTCTCTAAGAAAGTCACACCTTCAGTAAGGGAACTTTCTGGAGTTGGTGCAGCACTTTGGTGAAAAAACGCTAACACCCTTTGTTTGGTTCATGTTTGTGAAAAAGGATGTTTAAATCAATATCCTGTGTTAATTGGCACATACTGTAAATAGTGAAGGCTGGTAATTGCACAATGACCACTGTTTAAAGTCTTAAGCCAATGATAAAAACAGAGTACGTTTTGCTTTGCTGTTCTGTTTTTAAACAAAATCATCTTTACAGGTTGCAAGTCCGGGACAGTGATAGAATTCATAAATTGCCCCTCTTGGGGGATAAATCAGAGCCTAGTTGGCTGAACACTTTTTCTGATCATCCGTGAAAGAACCTTCTCAACATGCAAGTGCTATTTCCTCTGGCTCAGCTGTGCGAGTGTGAGAACCTCAGGGCCGGCGACAAGCACTCCATCCAATAACTACAGAAGGAAAAAGAGAAGCCGGAGGGGCGTGATCTTTCAGTGCTGGCCTGCATTTGGGATGGAGGCACCCAGAGGGTAACACCCTGTTTCAGAATGGGCACCCCACACCTGTGTCTGCCTTTTGTGTCTACCAGCACTGTGGAATGGTGAGAAAGAGGATGAATTCACTTAATGGACACAAAATAAGCAATGCAGGCCCTTCCTAGTTAGGAGATATCATGTTCATTCCTTCCTTACTGAAATTTCTCAAAAAATGAGTTGGGTTTTCTTATCTTCATTTCCCGGAGGCCTCATCATTTCCTCAGTCCTCTGTGGTCTGGATTTTGTTCTCTACCAGGATTGCTCTGGTAAAGGTCACCAGTTAGATTCTATTTACTTCTTAGGCCAGAAGTAGCCTGGTCTTCACGCCACTAGGTGTTGATAGCCACCTGCATGTACTGCTGGAAGGTGATGGTGCCCAGCTGCTCCTCATCCACAGCCTTGAACCTCTGCAGGGTCTCCAGGAGCTCCTCCTCCAGGGCGATGGGCCAAGGCAGCGAAGCCACTAACAAGAACTTCCGCCAGTCCACGAAATCTGAGTTTACTGTCAGTACAGATGTTAGCTCCTGCAACTGGGAGAAAACAGGAAATGCCATTGGGATGTTTGTGTGACTCTATCGGGAAGCTCTGTTGCTCATGTTTCTCAGGAAGAGATTCAGACGAAGCAAGCAGGATCTCAGACTGGTGATTAGAGCTGGCTGTGACTTACATTCCCTTGAGCTCTCCCAACCACCCTACACCAGGCAGTCCCTGGGACGTGTTTCACCTTCTGCCTCTTTGACATTTGTGTTTCTGCTCACTGTTACCCAGTGAATTTACACATGTGTCTCCAGTTGACTTTGCACCTTGTCAACAGGGTAATGGTGGTCATGGAAGGGCCCCACTGTCCTGTTGGTAGGGAAACACTCTTTAACCACTTTGTTTTCTGATACAGTCTAAAGAAACAGAATATGATGAAAAGCGAGAACTGCTAGAATTGTTTACTTTTACTACTGAGGATCATTCCATCAGGCAGCAGTAGATGCAAACTCATGGGCTGAGCTTCCTGGTCATTGACTGATGGCATCCTCACTCACTCTTCCGATACTGAGCACGTGTCTTAAGTGAAAGTTCATTCATTCAATTTTTATTGGTTGACCACCAAATGTCAGCTACTGTGCCAGTACTGGTTATTTTAAAACTATTGACTTGATCAAATAAAAATTCTCAAAGCTTTAAATCCCAAACAAAATTGACACCTACTTCAGGTCGAGTGAGGTGCATCCAACTACTAGGAAGGTTGTTTGTTCCGAGGTTCAGGATCACCAAGTCGAGAAGAATGTCGGTGAATGCTTTATTTCCTATTATGCCTATAATCCAATGAAAAATATTTTTAATTGCATGACAGAGAATCATGTTATTAATATTATTTAAAGTGGTAATCCTTAGAGAAGCAGAAGACATTTTGAAAATATGAAAACAAGAATCAATTTCCTGATGCTCTCTCATTATTTTTTCTCAGCTAAGTCAAAAATGTCTTTTTTGGCTGAGTAATATGTTATTACAGATTGGGCAAATTACTGAGACTTCATATTTTAGTTTAGAGTATTTTTGAACTTTTACTCAGAATCAGTTGAAGTTTTAAAAATATTCTTAAGCTTTCTTGTGCCCCCAAGTAGGGCACAAGACTAAAACATGTTGGTAAATATAAGACAAAGGTGTTTCAGAAGCATGCACATTGCTAGAGGGATCAAGGTAACACATTCATCCTCATTTTACTCTTCAGATCAGAATATATTGGTTTTTATCAACGTAGGAAGATTTGAATTGTTTAATTATTGGGTTGGAAGAGTCAATTTAATCATACGATTGGCTCACTATTCCAAAGTATTATACAAAAGATTACTAACCTTTTAAATGTTTTGCTCTTATATACTAACCTATTTTACCTTGTCCAACAGAGCTATCTACTTAGCCTGTTTCTCATTTCAAACTGCATGCACATGCATTTAAAAAGACATAGGAAAGCAAAATGAATGAATCTGCTTTAAACACATCTAATTCCCGTAGCAGAGGTACCTTGAGCCAGAAGAGACTCCTACATGTACCGAGTATCTTCAGGTCCAGACTACACAGCTGTTCTTCTTTGTTTAGAAATACAAAGAGTGAAAAACATAGACGTAGCATCTCAAATTTTTCTTTTTACATCTAAATTTTTAGCATTTATAAAAGTCTAAAATAAACTTCATCATTTTCTCTAACCTTTAGGGCAACATGCAATAATCCTTTTAAAATCTCAGTGGTTTCAGCCAAACCAGAAATACAATTTTGAGATTTGGAAGGTAATTTTCTGAGTAGCAAGAGCAGAATATTTCTTTCTTTGATATGACTGGCCACACAGATGTTTGTCCAGAAATAAATTTCTTACTCTTTTTGATCAAGCCTGAGTGTTCAATTTTATAGAAATGAGAATACTTTCCAAGGTAGTAGAATTTTTAGATAAGTTAGAAATAAATCATTCATGTTTCTCAGTATGAAACCATAAGTAAATTCTTTTGAAACCATGAAAAGGCTAAAAGTATTTAAAAATTCTGGTAGATGTGTAAAATATTTCCTTCTCTAATAACCATGGTACAAGCAAAGAGTTATAAGACAAAATTTTCAATTACATAGGAGTTGTTTACCTGGGAACATCAGGGTGAAATGTAAAAACTATTTTAATATTTGACCTGTTACTTAAATGAACAAGGCATATAGTGATATGATCTTTACATATAACTCTTAGAAAGATGACATCAAAATAACACTGTTGCTTAGAAATGTACTCCTCTCACCCAAAGACTTTGAAAGAACATGCAAATATAGAAGTAGAATTAGAAAGTTACTGGAAAACCAACTTTTGGATTTTTGCTTCGTATGCCTGGAAGATACCAAATGACTTTTGCTTTTGATGTGAAGATTGTTGACTGTTTTACTTTGAAATGTCAGGCTTTTGAAAATATTTTTTTTTCGTCTCTGCTATGTTGAATGATGAAGTCAACATCTGTCATATTACTAATCACTTTCATAATGGCTTTCTGAGTTTGATGAGCAATCTGAATTAGATCTTGCATCACTGGTTGAAGACGGTGTTCTTGTACTCCATAAATGGATAGCTTTCCTGGGGTCAAAGTTGTTAATGTCTGGAGAATTCAGCTGAATGGTCAGGAGATCCGACATGCTCTCAGCCTTGACCTTGGCATGCATTTGTGACTTGGTGAGTTGTATCTGCCTAAAGCCCCACCCCACCTCCGCTGAACTTGCCGGGAGCGTCAGCACAAGGTCCACTAGCATCAGGATGTTTGGATACTTGTGTAAACAAACTGAATTCACAAAATCCCATGTCAGTTTGCGGATGTTCTGAAATCTAGGAGGGAAAGTGAAAAATGTAAAAGATCGAGATGCCCAAGTTTTACCCAATATTTGTAAGTATCGACCAGTTTACTGATGCTCACCTGTCATAAATCTCTGATTTCAACATGCTCCACTCAGTGACCATTTCATCGATTCGCACATGGGCAGCTTCCAAGACCGGTTTATAATGTGCAGTCAGGATGGACACCTCCTTTTCTCCAAAATCTGTCAGCAATGTACAAACAAATAGTCACATATATTTTAAAAAGCACTCAAAGAACTGTCGGTTCAGAGTGAGTGCGTATAGGTTACCTTCATTCTTCTCTGCGGGCCACGATTTAAAGCTGCCAATTACGGTTGCCTTTACCACATCTTGGCTGGCATCTCTGAAACAGCCTTGCAGCCTCTTGATAAGACGTGTTAAAACCGTGTTTCTCACATCGGAAATGCTTCCCTTCTCTTTGAGGCAGTTACTGTGAAAGTGTGTGACTGAATCCACCCTACGTTCTTTGGGCCCTGGTCTGGGGAGAAACAAAGTCCCCCCAAGGGAAGCCTTCAGTGAAAAAGCACCTGGAAAATGATCCCCCGAGGCCCTCGGCTCATCCCCGACTGCTCACCTTGTTTGATACATTCTGAGCATTTCCAGTGTTGACTTTAAGGCAGCAAATACATCCGCTATGGAAGAATTTCTGTTTTGGCTGATGTGGGACAGAATGCTAAGCACGTGAAGGACATCCACCAGGAAGTGAGCAAATCTGACGATGTCTGCTCGGAGAAGGATCTCTAGCAGTTCTTCAGCTTTCTGACGACTGCCGTCACTTCTGCCTTCGCCTGTCTGTAATGCAGGTTGGGAGTAAAACAGTGCTCTATCTTCTCCAAGCTGTTTTTTTGAATTGCTCAATAAAAATATTTTCTGTTATTCTGAAAAACTACAATAGAGTTGTATTTCAAAGTTACTCACTGAACGCAGTTGCTGGGTAATGGCAGGGTATCCCTTGAGGAAGCTCTGGAGGGCTGCCTGGAGTCCCTGAAGCCACCTCCCGCCTCCTGCTCGAGCAGGCATCGCAGGGCGCAGGCGCAGGCCTCTGACCGCGGCTCTCGGAGAACGCTCCCGGGGAGGGGAGCTGTGGTAGAAGCGGTGGACGCGGTGAAGGAGGTCTCTGACATCGGTGTACAGGGGAACGCTCTGGAACACGGCCTGGCACGATCGTTCAAGATGATGTGCGAAGCAGTACACGGTCAGCACGCGTGGCTGGATTTCTCTTAACAGCAGGGCCAGCCCGCTGTTTTCTCCCTCTGAGCCAGGGGCACCATCCCGTCCAAAACCGACCAGTTTCTCTGCCCAGCCTTGGTCAGACAGCTCAAGTCGAAGATTTCTTTCCAGAGTTTTTTCAATGGCAATTTTGACAGACAGAGGATCCTTCTTTTCTGCTGTCTGCACCCCAACAAGCTGGCAATGCACTTTCCCTAGGTGTGCAAACTGCACATACACAAGCTCAGCTTTCTCCATCCAACTGGCTGAGAGCCCGTCGCTGATGACAGAGAAAAACGGACTTTTCTCCAGTTTCTCTCTCAGATTTCTCCGTTCTACTTCAGCAATAAAATAGGTAAAGGTTCTTGCTGATTTTTTCGTTCTGAATATGGGGCCAACATCGACACCCTTCATGGCATCCAACTTGCACATCCAGATAAAATCTCCGAGGGGACGTCCAGTCTTGGCGAGAGCGTGGCACGATCGGAACAAGTTCTCGACTCTCCCGAGGGTGACATTGCTCATGGCCCTCACCGTCAGCTCGGAGGAGGCTCTGTTCCCTGGAGAACCCTTCGTGGCTTCCATTAACGAAGCCCGGGCGTGCGCCTCGCTGAGCTGATGTGCACGGAGAAATTCGGCGCTGAAGCTGTCAGTGCCCTGGGAGAGACTCGCTTGACCTCCGCTGGGCTTCACTCCGTGCTTGCGGCACAGGCCACAGAACATAAGGTTCGGTATCTCATCATATACAAGCCACGGGAATTTTTTCAGCCAGATTTTCAAAAATTGGTTGTTCCTCTTTGGAAGGTAATGGTCAAGTGAACGTGCTTTTCTCTGCTTTTCGGTGACTCGACTCTTGGGGTCTGGAGAATCCCTGCCTTTAAAATAACTCCACATTGTTACTTTAAGTACTCGTCAATGTCTACCCTCAGTTTTGCTTAATGGCTGCTCCCCACATTTGCTCATCATTTCTGGAAAAATTCATAGCGAGTGCTTACTACTTACCAGGCATTCTGGTCAGTGTTTTCAATGGTTTTTATAATGTAATCCTTATAGTACAGTGTCCTTACTTTATGGTGAATAAAATGGACTGATTAACTATTATCACCATTTTGTGGGTCAAAGAACTAGGTAACGGAGAGAGGTTAATTGATTTGCCCAGTGCCGCAATGCTCCTAAGTGGTGGGGTTGGGGCTCACTAGCAGGCATCCTACCCCACAGCCCCCCATGTTTACCGACTTCCTTATTTTGGATTGCTCGTAAGGGTAAAGGGGGTTATGGCCTTCTTCGCTCTAGAACTCATTTCTCCATGCATTCCAGGGCACCATGTTTGCTGTTATTTCCTTCCTGTGGTGAGGTGAAAGAACAACAGGGCACACACAGCAGTTTGTCTGCAAGATTTGCCTCGGACGTCCCCCCACGCCAGGCCCGCTCCCTCTGGCAGCCGGAGGGAGAGCCAGCTTGTTACGAAATGGGCGTCAGGCTGCGAGACCCGTTCCAGGCAGTTTGTAAAACAGCCGCACTTCACGCCTCATGGTCTTCTTTCCCCCAAAGGTCTAATTTCTGACATTTGATTATTTGTCAGAGAGGGGACTGTATACTTACCTGGATGGGAGGAGAAAGAGACTAGAATTACACAAAACCAAGTCCTGAAATACCAGTTTCCCTCCGAAGGCAGAGAGCCTAGCGCACCTGCCAACCTTGCTCCCACAAGTTCTGTGACACTGTTGGTCGTTCTGTGGTCCCACTTTACGGTGCCCCGAGAGGTTGGGACATATGTGTGTGTGATGCTACGTTACAGCGCCTCCTGTGGACGCACACACTCAGGGCATCGTCTTGTCTCACCGCTCGAGGTCCTCGGCTTTGGCTCGGCGACTGGATTTTAAATTCTTCCGAGGGAAACACATGTGCTTCCCGTATGTCTACAACGTCCAGAGGGGCGCTAAGCACTTGGTAGGTATTTAAGAATAAGTCTCCTTTCCTAATGGATTTTCTCCATCTCATGTCTCTTAATGCCTTTTAATTGAAAGCCTTTGACATTAGTCAATCTGCCCCTGTCCCTCCTGCCCTATTTGTATCTAACTGCTATTTTGCCTTTTAATTGGTCTTTTTTTGCAGTTATTGTTGTTATAACAGGACGCTTTTGGCCCCAAATTCTAACGATTGCTGTTTTCATTTAAAATGAGTCTCCTTCCCCGGAGCTGACACCTGCTGTGCCTTTGGTCTCTCACCTGCACCTCGGCTCCCGGTCCCCACATGAGCCTTCAGCACCAGGGGCTGCTGGCTCCGCGCACACGCATGTTGGTGCCGACATGAGTGGGAAAATGAATGAAAAAAGGACTCTCTTCTTGCTAAGGTAAAGGACTTGAACTTTCACTCCTGAGTTAGTTTGCTTTGATGATTTTAATTTTGTGGACATATTTTTCAGAAGGTGTTATCTTGAATTTTGAGCTCATACGTTCATTTGCTCAATGTAAATTCTCTGGTTTCGTGAGATTATGTTTCTTCCTGAAGAGACGCCTGAACCTCTCTGCCCACACTTTCACCAGGTCCAAAGGCTTCTAGATTTACTACTGCATTTCCGTGATATGGATCTGATCTAGCGGAAGGAGTTCACCCACGGAGGGAACCGTAGGGCACAGGGGGCCCACACCCCTTCTTGCTGTGATCCTTAGATGCTGCCACCTGGACAAGATATTTCTGTGAATAAATAACATCAATTCTCCTTTTATCACACCTTTTCTAATAAATCTTTCCTTATTTCTTGATTTGTGTAAATGTTGGACAAATTTAATCACTTTTCAAATCAAAATATGGGGCTTAATTACTGGTCAATACGTACTCTCGTATTTTTATAGTTTTTTCCAGAGACACTGAGCCTACACAAAGCCGCAGAGCTTTCTGGTTACTCCTCACAGACAACAAACCAGGCAGCCTTCCTCTTGCCTCTCAGGTAGCTGAGGCTTTGTAGCTAGAGTAGCATCTGCTGCCCTCTCAAAGTCTCCGCTCTCTAATCCATCCTCCACACCCCTTGGCTCTAAACATCTTTCACAACCCTCTCTTGCACGTCCTGTGTAAGCCACTTGAGACTTTGTGACTTGACCACAACCTCTTTGTGGTCTTCGCCTCCTGCCTCTTGCCCCAGCTGCTGTTTGCTGTTCCCTAGATAATGTCATGTAGCCTCAAAAATACCAATGTCTACCCCATTTCCCCTGTGCCTGGAATGCCCTGGCCGTGCCTCTTTCTTTTCCTGGAAGCTTCTGTCCAGATCCTACAAGCTAACCCCTATGCTGACCCACACAGGCAGCAGTACCACTTTCTCATTTGAATTTCTGTAAAAACCATGTAGCTGAATGATCTAGCTTAGCCACTACAGCCTAGGGTTCTGCATCTGTGCCCTCTGCCTCTGAGGCCCTTCACTGCTTCTAAGGGTCCCCAAGATGGGGCTGCAGAAGAGCCCCTTGTCAGTTTTCACAACAATGTTACAGGCCTTGAACAACTACACGCTGCCTCTCTTGAAGGAGTGAGGTCACACCGTCAGCTGGACTGTGTTCTCTCCAGATAGCCTCTCGGCAGAAGCCCAAATAGCTATGCACTAACTGCATCTCCCCAAGCACTGCGTGCAGTACTGATGGGCTTATAAGAAAAAGGAGTTCTTAGGGTTTGAGTGGGGATGGAGGAACGTTGCAAAAGTGTTCTAATCTCTACAGGCTCCAAAGAGCTTCCTTGGAGAAGGGCCATCTTCCTGATGTGCTTGGCACTTGCTGTTTGGAGACAAGATGTACCTACCCAGAGCTTACAAGATGAGTGTTTTTGTTTGGGAAGTATAGGATGGATTAGTTCTACCGGGTGATACAATTTTTTTTTTTTCTGGAAGTGTTCTAGGGTTGTGATGCAAGTGTTATTAGGGTATATGCACCTACAGGATGCTGAGCTAACATTTTGGACAGTAATAAGAATAACCAGCATTAATATTGTATAATGCTATATATTTTCTAATAATTTATCACTGTTATTATGGGATTAAGTAATAATGGCTTATATTACACTTAATTTGTACGTTCCATGTACCAGACACTTTCTAAGCACTTTCTGTATATTATTACTTTAATACTTATAACAACCTCATTAGTTTCCCCACTTCACAGATGAGGACAGTGAGATAGAGAGGTTAAATGACTTGCCCAAGATCACACTGCAGTCATTTGATAAGAGGTAGGTTTGGAAGGAGCTGCCTGACTCTTCTTATTCATGGATGAGTCTTCTTACCCCTCCAGACCTGGGTAAGAAGTGAATTACCATGGAAATGCTAGCATGGGGCTGGACACATGGCTTCTGCTGCCGTGCCAGGACTGGCTACTGTTATAATGCAAAAAATGCTCTCGAAGTCCATTGTCTGCTGGGAGGGTGCTTGTGGGAATGACTCCTGAGGCAGCTGATGGAACGAATGTTTTGCTGATTCAGTGGTTGCCTCTTACTCAAGCTCCTCTTAACATTCTAAAGTATGAATTTTCACCAGGCAGCAAAAACAAAATGCTAGCACCAGTTTCATTGTATTTTTGCATGCCCTTGTGTGGTGATCACACACATGGTCATTTTTTTTCCAGCGTATTTGTAACAATCATATCAAGAAATGGCACTTTATGTCTAATTATAGCTTTACCAAAGGAAATTTAGAATCATCACAAGCAGCAGAATTTGACCAGAAAGGAATGTTGAATATAAGCATTATGGTATATGGTGCATTTTCAATTTTCCATTATCTTCAGTAAGAACTGTTTTAATGAAGGTTTTTCATTTTCAAGTAGATTAGCTAATACTCAGCAGAAAACTCATTTCTGTCCTGACAGCACCTACTCGCAAGTACTTAACATAGCCTGACACTCGTTTTAAGCGAAGATCATCTATTTACTTCTATAATTTTATTTATGTAGAAAATTAAAAGTTATAAATTGTAACTTAATAATATTAACACTACTTACAAATTTGTTAAAAGATGCTACTGCAGGCTTAGTAACATAAAGACCGTCACACACAGATACATGTGCTTGTTTCCTAGGAAAAAGTCCACCTGTCCATCTTATTTTAATATTCTAGTGTAGTGACCTTGAAGTTCGCATTTCAAATACCAGAGGTTGCATTGGCATATATGAAATAGTATAAGGAATGCTCATCTTTTTTTAAACTTAGAAATAATAGCAATTTTCAAATTCAAGTAGGAAGTTCCGTCAGGCCTCATGTTTAGAAATGTACCACTTTCCACCAATTGCTCCGTGGTATCAGAACTGTTACCACTTCAGCTAAGACCATCCTTTGATATTGTCGAGTTCCAGGGTAAATACAATGAAAGGTGTCATAAAGGCTTGTTTTCCAGTTCTTGGAAGGCGTATGACAAAAGACTTCACTTAAAAGATAGAGACTTGTGTATCACTTAAGGCAGTGAGCAACAACCACAGAAATGTGGAAGAAAGAGGAAAGTCCGAGGATGCTTTTGGGGGGCAGGTGAGATGGGGAGAAAGAGTGAGTGGTAGTTATTGGACGGGGAGAGGCCGTGTCAATATTTGCGGCCTGACTCCAAAGATGTCACGAGAGAACCTCTAATTCTATGACTCTGGGATGCAGGAAATGGAATGCCTATTGTTTTGCCTTCCCTTTATAACACTAGCATAAATAATAACAGTGAATATTACTCCTATTGGTGGACGACCCAAAGGCTGAGCTAAGTATTTCACACGTACTTAGAAGCAACACGTGCAATAGATACTTTTTCAAGTATCCTGAGTTAAGGATACAGAAAAGGGTTTCAACTGCTTGCCCATAGACGATAACTCATTTGGAACCATCACGCTCCTCAAGTCCCACAGTATTACCTAGCCCTGGAAATTCTGCACTAATGACAACTCACATTCTTAAATCGGGGTTACGTCCCCAGCTGGGGTGGGTGGAGGTGGTTCCCCGACAGAGCGGCCTCCTCATCTGTTCACCTGCAGTTTGTGTGGGTGGGGAAGAAGCCCAGCTGGGTCCTGACCTTTCCCGGAATACCCGAACTCATGCCTCATATCAATTCGTTTCTGAGCGGCTCTGCCCTGACTTTAAATACCCTCTGTACCCTTGCCATCGAATCTTTACTTCCTTCAGTTCCTCCCCACGAAGTGTTGTTTCGCAAAATTTTCCCTGACCAACCTCACTGCACGTTGATTCTCCTTTGCTTTGCACTCTTGAACACTTTTTAGAAAGTTCATCTTCTGTTCTAGAAAGAACTTAAATAGACGTTTAGATCTTCTTTTTTGTTTGCCTTTTCAAATTTCACTGGAGGTCCCCAGGGCAACGGGTTTTCCTTTCACACCGACTTTGTTAAAAACACAACTCTCTCCCTCCCTTCTTCCTTGTCTTTCTCCTCCCTTCCTTCCTCTTTCTACCATACTTTGAAAGCTGCTGCATTCCACCATACTCTGAAAGTAAGATAAATGTTTCCGCTGATGTGTTTTAGTCCCAAGGGTCCCTAGAGGTATCTTGTGAGACATACGCATGTCAAGTTATAGCTGCTATTGGTTCTTTATTTTCAACTGTTAGCTGAAATACAAACTCTGGGTCTGAGGTTGGATCCAGGAGTGTATTACGGCTATCATCACAACCATGAAGGCCCCTTCGGGAAGAGATTAAGAGTGGTTGATAATTTTCAAAATCCCCTTCCACAAACTCATACTGCCAACACAAAGCTTAAACTGGAAGTAGGCACAAGGGCTGTCTCTCCATGGCCAGATGGAGCGCTGCTCAAATGTACTGGCTCGCCAGCCAGGAGTATGGGAGGCAGGGGAGGAGAATTACCAGGAATGAGGATCACCACGCCACCAAGGGATTAGCCACTGTTTTTTTCCTGTTCGTTTAACTCAGATCTAGGTTCTATGAGGCAAGTATAAGATAAACTAGAAGAAGGCAAGGGATCATTTTACGGCCATGTCATCCCAGGGGGCTGATTTTATTTGTGGGCAGGTGATTGTCCTCCTGGTTAATCTTGACAGTTGGGGGATCTTTTCATAATAATTGTTTCTCTTACCTTTAGGTGCTATTTCTAAGAACTGATCTCGGAAATTGTCAAGCTGCTCGATGGTCAGGGTGCCGTTTTCTTCCTTTTCCACAGGCGGAGGGCGTATCGGAGGAGGAGGGTCTGGAAAGACTTTGATGTCGCCATTAATAAAGAAGTCTTCTTGGTCCAAATAAAGTTGATTCTGAATTTTTGTAGACGTTTCAATGTGATAGCGAGCTACCTCTGTTAACTTCTCTACACTGAGAGTGGAAAAGGAAGAGGGTTATCCCCACTGAAGATACTCTCAGGTTAACACTATTTGCTTATTAGATATATAATAAGTTAACACATTATATAAAGTTATATATAAAGTTAACACATTATATATCTAAGTTAGATGATTTAGTCTGCATGTTTAAAAATTCTCCTTTCTCGAGCTTCTACCCTTTGTGACAGCATGGATGGAACTGGAGAGCATCATGCTAAGTGAAATAAGCCAGGCAGTGAAAGACAAATACCATATGCTCTCACCTTTAACAGGAACCTAATCAACAAAACAAACAAACAGGCATAATATAACCAAAGACACTGAAATTGAGAACAGGCTGACAGACACCAGAGGGGAGAGGGGAGGGAATTTCAGCGGAAAAGGGGAAGGGTTTAGAGCAACAAGTATAAAGGACACATGGACAAAAACTAGGTGGAAATGGGAGGGAGATGGGGAGGGCTGGGGTGGTGGGCTGGGGTGGGAGTAAAAGACAGAAAACTGTACAAGATCAACAATGAAAAAAATACTGATAAAAAAAGATGAAATTAAAAAAAAATTCTCCCTTCTCCTCAAATCCATTTATAAAAAGGCAAGGTATAAATAAATAAATGTAGATTAGAATCAGAACACATGCTTGTTATAGAGCTCATCGCCACACATTTTATACAAAGCTAAACAAGAAGATACTTCATTAAATATGGTTCTACTTCTATTAGAACATATTTTACTACGTAAGTAAGATTATGTCAAGATACACCATGTCCAGCAGAAGTAACGCCTGCCTGAACGTGGTTGGTAGGGTAATAATATGGGTGTAATAACTTATGGTTTTAATTTTGAGCATTTCACCTAAAATATCATATGGGGTGCTTGAGCGTGATATTATTACATTACGGAATTACTTGCTTATGATTTTGTAATAAAAAGGGACATTATTTGTGCCAGACCCTGTATTTTATTCTAAGTATGAACCAAAATATGGTGATATTTCTGGGGGGAAAAAAACCCTATAACATATGCCTGTTGGAATAACACACTTATTTGGAATCAGGATAAATTATAAAATGAATGAAACTTCTACAGGCCCATGCAAATTTAGTATAAGCAGCAGTAGGTAGGGACCACTGTGCACGGTGGACGAGCCCTGGACGCTGCGCTCCTGCTCGGGACGCCCTCCAGCCACAGGTCCATGTTCACGTTACTTGACTTTGCCGAGCATCCTTATCTCTGCAATGGAGCCAATCACACAGAGCTCCACACCCTGTGGCTACTAAGGTGAAATCACCCAGGGCATGAATTTAAACCCTACTAGGGATTAAATTAAAATGGCCTCTAATTAAAGGCCATTTTAAAGGCCAAAGAAGTTTTATAGACATGCACAATATCACTGTATTACTGGAAGGATCTTGTTTGTAGCTTGCAACAAAGATCAAACATGGAAAAAAGGCATATTTAATGTGCTGTTACCTAACTTGGGAATACCAAAATATTCATGCACTAAAAATTTAAACATTGTATGACTTGCTTTCTTTCAAAAGACACTCCTCAATTCAACTCCAGCACGCAGTTTCCCAATTTTCAGTAAATGTTTACTGTGACCTGGAGTGTATCAGAACCCAGATCTAGTAGAAGCCCATGACGTGCCCTGGTTGGAGAGTTTCCTGTCCCAGACGAAGCGGGGCTGGGAGCGACTGGGCTCGCTGCTGACACGTGTGCGATGTGGAGCCCCGGCCTCCCGGACGGTCAGGCCTCTGGAGTCTCACGGGAAGGCTATTCCCACTCGACCAAGATGCTTCTTCACTCCTTGGAGGGGAGCACTAGGAGGATGAGACTCACTACCCCTTGGGAGCAACGGGAGTTGGAAAGCCTCTGGAGCCCAACAGAAAAACGGCACAGGGTCTTGCCACCCTTGGGAGGGGTCCACGTGACTGGGGGGTGTCACGGTTTCCCACTTTTCCATTAGTTGGCCCTGGCTGGTAATACGTCTGGCATTAGACAGAAAGGAAGCATCATCTTACTTCTGAAAAATATTTAAAAGTACCTATCATCTTACCTTGTAAACAAAGGTCTTCACTGAGTAGTGTGAAGACCAAACTCTTAAATAATATACCAGACTGGATATCGCAATACAGTCCTTTGGAACATGATTTACCATTGAAAAGGGTCAATACAAAGGTACATGTGATTTCCTAAAAGGTCAACATTTCTATTTGTAAAGGTAATTTGCATTTGTACACCCTTTAAAAATCTTTGTCAGCTTTGGTTTTTGGGGAATACCAAAGCGTATTTTTATTTTTATTTTCACCGGAGAATATGCTTATTGATTTTTTTCTAGAGAGAGGGGAAGGGTGGAAGAAAGAGGAGGAGAGAAACACCCATCCTTGCCTCTTGCATGCACCCCAACTGGGGACCGAACCCACAACCCGTGCACCAGAAATCAAACCCACAATCTTTCAGTTCATAGGAATTTACTCCAACCCACTGAGCCACACCAGCCAGGGTCAAAGTGCATTTTTAATAAGTCAGGCAGTACTTTACCTGGCCATTTCATGCAAGTACCTCTCACCAAGCCACTTTTCCATGAGTTTATATACATTAACTACTTTTGTTACTAAATCTTCAATGGCAGCCAATGCTTTTGTCTTTATCAGTTCAAGTCGGAACTGTGTGGCTATTTCTATTTAAAAAGAAAAATAAAGAAAAAAATGTATTATGCACACGTGCATTTTTCTGATGAACTGAATTTAATTTTAAACCAATCGCCCTTCAATTTGTGAAGCTTTAGGCACACATTTAATCTGTAAATATGGATGAGTGAAAGTCACCCATCTCATTGAGAAGCAAACGTAATGTGTGATAGAGTCATTTGATAATTTAAACCAAAACTATAGTTAAGCTTTACACTTATTGCACTTTATAGTAATATGCTCTTTGATAAACTGGAATGAAAAAACACAAATAGGTAATTCCCAATTTCAAAAGGGAGGAGATGACAACGTCTCTTGATCTCCCTACTTCAGGACTTTTGAATCACAACGCCATGGTCTTTCTCAGCACTGGGAAAACCAGGGTCAAGTCCATGTGTCCCAGGGCTTACTGCTGTCCCTGGCACACCATACGGTCTGTGGATTTTACCTGTGAAATGTCTTTCCAATCTTCCTTCTTTGCTGTTTCCGTTACCACTGGTCTCATCTAGGCACGGGGGTGCCATCTAAACTACCCCGATGGCCTCAGTCCTGCTTTCTCCAGGGTCCTGTCCCCATCCCAAATCCAAATCTACCTCCACACTCTCCGGAGAGATCTGTGTCACCTGCACGTGTAATCACAGTCGCTCTTGTGCTCAGAATTCTTCTCTAGCTCCTAGTTGCCATAAGAGAAAAGGTAACTTTCTCTTGGCAAGGTCTATACAACCCTCCATGATGTGGCTTCCCTATGTCCCTGGTCAGTTGTTCTCAGAATATGCCCCAGACTCCTGAGCTACTTACTGCAGTTAACTTAGCTCTGCCCTCCCATTGCTGCTCCAATCTGTGCTCTGGGCAAACTTCTCCACATTCCGCTCATCCAGTTCAGCTCAAGCATGAATTCACCTGCTGGGGAAGTCTTTCCTGATCACCCCCAGCTCTACCCCCAGGCTCCCTTTGTCCTGTAAGCCAACCTCCATATCCCGACATACTATAAGGGATTGCTTGCATTTCACTTCCTCTAGACTGGGATTTATTTTTGTTAGTTTTGTGTCTGTGTATATGTGAGTGTGTTTCTAGTAACTACTACAGGGCTGACGCATAGTGAAAATCCAGTAAATATTTATTGTGTGAATGAAGGAATTTAACCACAGCAGGAATCATGTATGAATGTACTGAAACATGAAGTAGACTTTACCGAAAGCAGAGGTGGGGACGGGAAGTGGAGGAGAAGATGCGTCCTGCCTCTCCTGACCCCACAGATCTTCCTGAGTTCAACTTACTTCAGATTTTACTCTCGGGATTACGGAGGCAGGTGGTAGCGGGGTGAGGGGAAGGGAGAAGAGGAGAGAAGCAAGGGATGGAAAGCATCCTTAATAGTTAACGGTCATTGAGTAGTTAATGTGTCCCAGCTGACCCAAAGATGTAATTCTATGATTTTGTCATCTAATGTATTGACCAATTGGTTGCTTTCCAATTAGCGTACTTGTGCTCAGTTTCTTGATCTTTTCAAATTCCACTTTGAAATGCATTATAAGATGACTTGAGGAGCCAGGAGGAGACTGACTGTCTTTTAGAGTCTTTGCTATGCAAAGAGTAGGGGGCCCTTGGACATTATTTATCCGTCACTTGCTCTCCTGTGGGCTCTGCTCCCAAGAACTCACTTTCAGGACCTGTTCACCTCTGGATAGGGTTTATTTTTCTGATGAGACACCTAGATTATTCTTATTATAATTATTCTTATTATTATTATATAAAGCCACCTAGGTAGGTAGCCCCGAACCTTGTTTCAATCTGTAAAATGACATCAACTCTAAAATATTCTTTGTGTTTCTATTCTTTGAGATTATAATTACTGCAAGTGCTCTCCTAACCCCTTCTCAAAGTTTCTCTTTCTTTTTTCTTTTTGAGAAACAAACAGATAAATTATACAACAGTCAAACCCAGTCTTCATGTGGTCACATGAAAACAGCCAACTGAATGCTGTACTTTTTAATCAGTTTGCTTTGTGTTCTCATAGACACGGTTCGAGCTGTCCATGTGGGCTCTTGGCTTAGTGGTCTATTTTCTACTGAAAAGGATCACCTTCGTTTTTTTCCAATCACTACCTTCAAACTGCAGGGCAGCAAGATGCTCTTCCTTTATCTTGAGTCTCAGCTCGTTTCTCTTTTCCATTTCGGCAATCTCCTCTGGTGACAGTGCTGCAGGAGTGACGTCTATCGTGGATGGCAGTTTACCTGGAAGATCAACCAAACCACCGAATAAACTCACAGTGGACAGGGGCACACACGAGGTACTTGGACAAAATGAGTACAAAGTAAAACACGCAGAGCTATGAACCTCTGGTGATCTGGAAAGGAGGAAACCCTGGTCCTGCCGGTGTGCGTGATGAAATCTTCATGGCCCTGCCCTGAGAACTCTCCGCACTCTCCGCATGGTGTCTGCGCTGGCCACAGACGTGGAGCATCACGGGCAAATGGGGCTGCGCAGCAGGTGCAGACATGGTTACTGACTCTGAAGAGGCGGCAATTCAGAGTGTGGGGGCAGACACTAACTAACCCCAACAGGCTGTGGATGCTATTGGCCACCTGCAGAAGGACCACTCCACAAGGGTTACTTACATTAGCCATGGGTTTCCCAGGTCCTCATCGAGAGGAGACTGGAGGATAACCTCAAGAAGATATGGCTGAAATGGAGCTGATGGTCCAGAATCTGTGATCTACTGAATTATCTTGCAACTAGTACTTAACTGCAAGTACTTCAGTGGTTACAGAGGAAAACTAGGCAATAAGAATGTGCTTGGTATTTGAGAATTTGACAGTGTGATTCTTGGTTGCGGGCCCATTTTATATAATTCTACTTAATTCAATAAGTTGTTCTTGAAGGTCCTACCTCTAGGGTTTTAAATTTTGGGGGGAAGATATAAATGTAAACAAAGAAACTGTAGTAAGAGGTGTTCATTGCAGTGGAGGCTGTATGTATAAGTTACAGATGAAAGAGAGCTTAATCTCCTGGATTTCTATTTTACCATTTGTGAAGTTAAGAGATTAGACTCAACTAGTTATTTCGTTAAAGTAAATTAAAGCATTTCCTTCCAATGCTGCCTATACCATTTATTATCATCTTCGATGGACTGAAGGGGCGTGTCCTTTATAAAGGTGCCACTCTTCCGTTTGCTTCCAGTGCCACCCCCAGCCCCACCTTCCCCATCTCAGGGCTTTGTCTTAACTCCTACCCATGTCTGCTTAAATTGACTCCCCTTGAGAAGGGTTTCCCTGCCACCTCAGCTGGAGGAAGGTGACTTTGCTCTAAAGGGACTTATCCCTTCCCTCCCAAAGAACAACGATGGGCCAAATGTGTGTCTCTGCTGCTAGCCTCCGGCTCTGTCCGGGTAGGGGCCAGATTTTTGTTTTCCTAAAATTCACCACTGTGTTCTTGGCACCCATGAGAGCGTGTGTCTAACACACATCAGGAGCACCTGATGCATGGAGGGACTTGTGTTCACGTACTGCCATCTCTTCCTCTCTTGCCCCAAGTCACTGCAAAGATGTCCACGTGGAAGAAGCATTCAGAGGGGACGATAACACAGGTGGCAGGGCTGATCCTGAAGGTGAACAGGAGTTCTCGGCCAACCCGAGTTTTCCTTTCCCTTCCTTCACTTTCCAGAAGGCCCCTGGGGATAAGGACTCGCTTGAATAAAACCTGAGACCTGAATTGAACCTCAAACTAACATACTTATAATGAGCTTTAAACTTCTGTTGGTCACTGCAGCAAGTGTCAGCGCCCTTGCACACACTTTTCAGATCACGCAGTGTCGACTTGGAGTTCCTTTAACACGTTCAAACTGTCTTCCAGGTTGATTCCACCCTGGATATACTTGGCTATTGGGATAAAGAAGTTAGGTAGGACAGGCATGCGATAGGATTTGCCAGCTAACACCACGGTTCACTGAAGCCTGGCTCTTGAAGTTAAGCCTAGCGAAGAGCGTTTAGTGGCTTGGAGGTTAGTGCGCTTTGTCAAATGCTGATTATCTACCAAGGTGAGGTTGAAGCACCCACAGTTCCGGATGCTAAAACCATGAATACCTTTCTCTTTTTTGTCCGCCTTTTTCTGCGTGGGTTGTTCCTTCGTGACCTTTTTATTAGCATTCGTCTGAGGAGATTTTTCTTTTGTTTCTGCTGGCTGGGTTTCCTTTTCTTCTTCCAGGAGCCTCTGGTGAATTTCAGCAGCCATCTGGTTGTATAAGAGCAATATCTCAGTTAGGGCAACGTTTATGAAATATGATAACCATTCGGATTTCGTCCTCAGGCGAGTCCCCTGAAACCGGGACAAACGACCTGGCCACCTATTCAGTCTTAAAGAGCACACACTTCGATGCTTTGCTGAAACAGAAGCCCGGCCTTGTCTTGGGATGCGCCCCCGCCCCCCCCTCCCCCTTGGGCCAGCCACACGGGGCTGCTCCAGCCCTCCTGCAGTGGGCGCATCCATACGCTTCCTCGCTGTCACTTCCAGACTGTGGCAGGGCCCTGGCGAGGCAGAAATTCCTTTCTTTTCAGTCTCCGACCCCACGGGTTTAACCTCCCTTGTCCTTCCAAGTTCCTGTCATCTCGTGGCCTTCAATCAGGGCCATTCCCCTGTATCAGTGTTTCTCATTTATTTTTTATTACTGACCCCCTTTGGAATTTTTAAACCAGCTTCTCCCAATCGCATTTCTCTCCATGGAGTTTTATTCCTGTGGAAGGGATTGTATCTGTCTGTGTATTTTATTATGTCTGTGTTTTGTGCATAAAGTGGTTAAGAATTTTCCATGCTCCCCAACCAGTTTTGGGGAATGCATGCCCTGTATTAACTGGGCTCGCGGACACGTGCGTCCTGGGCTTCATTATATGTGCGGTGTTCATAAGGCTGACCTGTCCCGCAGGCCGGCCTCAATGTTGCTTCTCAGCTTCCTCCACTCGGGGGACTTTCCGCTTCCCTCCATCTCAGCAGCCCCCTCCTTTCAGTCTCACATGTGCCCTGGTTTGAGAGGTGAGTTATGTGGCCATCCCATAATAGCTGATGAATGGAAAGAGCTGGGGTGCTGCCTTCACTTCCTCTCACTTCCCCTCACTTCCCCTCTGAGGCTGGCTCTACCCCTCAGGCTGCAGAAAAACCTTGCCTTGAGGTTTGTGCAGCTGGGGTTGTGGCTACTGTTGGAAAGATTGGACCTTTGAAATAAGTCCAACTGCCCCTTGGTGGGCTGAGGGGTGTTCCTGGGCGCAGCCCTGAGCGATGAGAGCTGAGGGAAGACTCACTCCCAAAAGGAAGAAGGAAAACCCGCCCACACCCTGGAGGCAGGAGCCACATGTAGTTCAACTTTTCAATCTTAACAAGGCAACTGGTGAGGCAATGGTGGTCCACAGGGATTGATTTATTCATCAAAGTGCTTACTGTGTCCAAGCCTGGCATCGTTTCTGGGGAGAACTGGGTGAGGGGCCAGGAGGAGAAAGAGGAAGCTGGGTGACGGTGAATAGAAAGGTGAATAAAGGCACGATCTCTGTCCACAAACAAGCTTAGTCGTGGGGGCCAGATAGACCAGCCTATTCCTGCCCGCCCCAAATTCCTGCTACACTTAGCACTCCCTACACTAGGTGGAGTCCCTCCTGTTCTGTGAGTGTTACGTGTGGGCTTTATAGCTCCCAAGAGTTGGGCCAGTTCTACTTCTTGGAATTCTCCACATAGCACTGTGCTATGTTCATAGGGGACGCCCGGGAAATGCTTGTTAATTGATGGAATTTCTTTTAACATAATATTATTCCGCAGAATACACCCACAGATTCTTTAATGGCAGCACAACCTAAAAGGATACAGACAGGTTTCGAAGAGCAAGTGAATATTGCATTGTTTTTAAAAATCAGATGCTCTTTTGATAAAAATGGATTTAATGATACATAATCTACTCCAAATTCTTGGTAATGCTGAAAGCAGGCTTGTTAACACTTCCCCTAAATTGCAAGCAATTCATTTTTTAATCTGTTCTTGCAAAGCACTAGGTAAGTTAGCAATTTCCTTTAAAATTGGATTTTCCTCCCTGGTAAACAACCTTGTGTCGGTGATGACGATGGTGATGATGATGACGATCATCATCTTCATTTTTCTGTCTACTTCCTTCAAAGACCTACGGGTCTTTCTCAAAAGCGCTCACATAATTCACAACACCTCCAGCAATCTAGCTTGTAAGGCTGAGGAAACGCTAGAAATAATGCCTTGGCATTGTGGGCATTAAATATGACTCGTTTCTTTGAAATCATTGCAAACCTGGTAATTAGAAGCAAGTTTTTCTAAAAATTAACATAGTATGCTAAACGGATAGCTCGGGTAAAACTGGGGCGTAGAAGCAAGCCTGGGGGTCAAGTGTCCTCATTTCAGCTGCTCTAATTGCAGCTGCTATTGTTTTCCCTGGAACGACTTCCTGAATCACACCTGTGTCATTTGCAACTCAAAATTTCCCTTTGGTCATGGAACATCAAAGTCATAAATGCCTAGGAGAAACATAAAAGTGGGATTCAAATGTAAGTAAGAGTAATTACTAAACAATCCTTTCTCCTATGCTTTCTATGTGGTTTTTAAAGTTCCACAAGAAAAACAGTATGATTTTGAATAAATATCTTAACATAATGATGTGTTATATTTACAAGTTCTCAAACACTTTCATGTGCATTATTTCATTAAATCTTTCAACCACCCAAGAAAGAAAAGCTAAGTAGAATGTTACATATCGAAGGAATTGAAGCTTCAGATTTTCCTAAAATCGTACAGCTCCATCAGGAGGGGTAGTCAGCGTTCTTTGTGTTGCAGGATGCTCTCTTTCTAACGGCGCTTTAGAAATTTAAAGTGTCTACATGTCATATTTTAAAACATCATTTCCCCCAGGTGATTTTAATGGGACTCACCAGACTTGTAAATTAGGTTTATGCAGCTCAATTAGCAATAAAAATAATAATATACTTTTTTCTAGAACTCCTAGCTCTGGTTTCCCACTCTCTGGTGCTCGGTAGCTTTCGCGGCCTTTGTAGGGACCCGCACCCATCACTGCCACCTGCGTTAACACGAACGTCGGCGTCAACGCTCTGGCAGCAGCAGCCTCCCAAGGGTGGCTCTAGGGCTTAGTATTATGTTAGATATGGGCGCTGTGCTAGGAGCAGGGGATATACAAGTTTTAGAAGCTAGTTAGTATTCAAGAAAATAACCAACAAAGTATAAATTTGCAAACCATAATCTAGAAATCCAAGAAATGGGAGAGACAATAAGTGTTACAAGAGATTGAAGAGCATATCATTACAGAAGGCAAGGGCTTCAGGAGACAGGCAACTAGCTGACTGGCCAGGACTCCAGGTAGGAACTCGCCCTGAAAACTTGAAGAAAGTGTGAGGTTTCCATAAATGGAAGGAAGAAGGAGCAGAACTTAGGAGGGAAAAATGGCATTAGCCAAGGCGTTGAAATGCCCACTGACTACATAAGAGGCAATATCTAGTCAGTTTATGAGAAAGCTAAAAAGGGAAAATAATCCCAAACAATATAATGTGGAAAAAATTAAATTAAGAAACAAAAAGTAAAATGAATCAATGAAGTTGGAAGCTAGTTCTTTGGAAAGACTGATATAATTGACAAAGTTCTGGGTAAGCTGATCAAGAAGGCAATATGCTCATCAAGTAGGTAATACACTGTGTTATATTAACACTAACGTAAGAGGCTATTTTAAAGAGCTTTATGCCAATGAATTTGAAAATTTAAAAGTGGAAAAGTTTCTAGCAAAATAAAACTTACCAAAGCCAATCCAGGTTTTTCCCCCCAAAGAAGAAACAGAAAATAGAAGTTTCTCTATATCCATTAAAGAAAATGAGTCCCTGAGTGCAGGGAGCCACAACGAGCTCTTCCTGCAAACTTCTTACAAGCCTCCTAAGTGGCTTCTTGTTAAATGCTACCAAACATTTCAAGAAGAAATAATTGCAACTTCCAAAAATCCTCCAAAGCTATATCTCAATTCAACTTACGAGGCTCGTGTTACCTGGATGCTGATTGATGGCTGACAAGTCACATGAACAAAAATTCAAAAATCCCAAACAAATTCCTAGGAAGACAAAGTCAGCAATGTCTAAGAAGGATGATGCTTCATGACAATGTTGGACTTAAGTTTCACAATAAAAAAATTGACCGATATATTTCACCTAATACAAAATAGAGGAAAAATCATCTGATAATCTCAACAGATGCAGAAAACGCATTTGATAACACAGTTCATTTAAAAAAACCTCATAGTAAGCTAGAAATGAAAAGGAATTTCCATAATCTAATAAATAGTATCTGAAAAAAATATCTACAACCAACGTTTTCATGGGTCTTGACAAGCTGATGGGGAAATGTGTATGGCAAGTGAAAATGCCTAGAAGAGCCAGAATGCTCCCGAGAGATGGCGAGGTGGGGAGGTTCGCTCATCCAGAGAACGAGTAAATGGCACAATAGGTGTGGTCTGAGTGTGAGGACAGGCAAATGGAGCAACGCTGCAGGCCTCGTTTACCATAGGTGGTCATCTAGCTGCTGACGACGAGGACACTGCAGTCACATGGGGACAGGATTTAGTATTGCCTAGGAAAGCGGAAGTACTCTGTGTAGGGCTGTCTGCTGACACCGAAGACGGCGCACTCTCCTGGGCACATACCCAACCGTCAAGGGTGCACGTGCTCATCCGTGGGCACGTGCGGGGCGGGGGGGGGGGGTTGTCCATCGCAGCAGTGCCCAGAAGGGCACCCGACTGGGAGCCCGAATGGGTATCTGGTTAAATGGAGTGTGAGGTATTTTTTATAATGAAACACTACACAGCAACAAAATTGAACAGAATACAGCTACACTCAACAGGATGGGATGAATTTCACAAACACTGTGGAGCAAAAGAAGACACAAAGAGACAAAAGGTATGAGTCTGTTTATTTAAAGCTCAAAGGCAAGCAAAGCTGACCTATACTGTTTAGAGTTATAAGTATGGGTAAAAGAAAACCTCTTAAGAAAATCGAGGAAATGATTACTAAACAGGTGAAATGAGGTTCCCTTTTGCAGGGACGAGGGCGTTAGGGCTGGGAAGGGCCACAGGAAGGACTTGGCAGGTGCAGACTTTTCCTTTTTCCCCAGGTGGTGGTTCCACGCATATGCACTTTGGTAGGTTCTTTAAGCCATTCAATTATACTTCGTGCACTTTTCTTATGTGTGACGAAATGCACACTAAAATGATTTTTAAAAGAAATAAGACAATGAGAAGAATTGATGATCACTCTTAAAAGGGTTTAAGAAAGAAAGTAGAACGAAAGGGGGGTGGCCGAAAGGAGGCACTGAGGGCGGTGCTGTGGGACTACGCCAGAGAAAGAACCCTGGAGGCAGAGTGGCCAGGCAGGGACTTGGAAAATGCCCAATCAGAAGTGCTGACTGCTCTCCAGGAGAGATTGCGATGCGAGATCCTCTTCCACCTTTTCCATAAAGTCGTTTGGGAAGTTGGTGCTGCTCTCCGTTCAAATGTGATTGTTCAGGGAGAATCAGAAGGAACAAAGGTGGGAACCGCGTTTGCGGACCCAGGGCTGCAGGGCGACGTCAACAGTGGTCGTCGGAGTTATCAGGCTCAGGCAGGGACTATCATCTGTTTACGACCCAGGGAATGTGGAAAGGACGCGAACCCTGAAGTCATACAGACCTAAAATCAAACCTCATCTCTGACGCTTACCTGATGAGTGACCTGGGGCAAGTTTCTTAACCTTTCTTTTTTTTTTTTTTAATTATTTTTTATCAGTATTTTTTAATTGTTGATATTGTACAGTTTTCTGTCTTTTACCCCGCCCCAGCCCACCACCCCAGCCCTCCCCACCTTCCTCCCATTTCCACCCCCCATAGTTTTTGTCCATGAGTCCTTTATACTTGTTGCTCTAAACCGTTTCCCTTTTCCCCTGAAATTCCCTCCCCTCCCACTCTGGACACTGTCAGACTGTTCTCAAATTCAGTGTCTTTGTTTCTTAACCTTTCTGCACCTTCATTTTCCAATGTAGAAAGGATAATAACACCTCGCAGGTGACACAGGTAAAATGCCCAGCAGAGGTATGAACTAGGGTCCAAAAGGGCAGATTTATATTTTGCTTGGTTCTGTAAATTTTTAAAATTTTGATTTTATTTCTAACATATTAAAATATGAATTTACATATTACACATAAAAATATGCATTTCTGGCTTTTCTTAGAAAATTAAAAATCTAGTCATACTGAACATCATCCTTAAGTGGCAAAGTTGGTTAGGGCGGAGAATCTCATGCCTCTGCAGACAATGGTGTGAATTCCATTTGGCCACAGTCCCTGCCCTCCCTATCGCCTTACACTTCACCCACCTCCTTGACGTTTCCTGATTGGCCCTCGGGGGCTCTGCACTGGGAACTCCGTCTGGCCCAACATAGAAAATAACCTAAATGTTGGTCCACACTTTTCTTTATCTCACATAATTGCTGTTTTTAATGGTTTCACTTTGCATTTCTTTTGGGAAAAAGCTGAAATATAAATGTGTACGATGCTTGTGAACATAATGCGAAGTTTTCATCCATAGCATGTCACCGACGTTGGTATTTAATGAATGGGCAGTACCGAAAGGACAGACAGGAAAAAGCACAGCTTACCATGTGAGATATCGCTAAGCAAGCCTGCTGCCAGGTGTCCATCACCAGCTTCTCATCTGCCTCGAGGTTTAACTCTACTTTTTCCAGCGAGTGGTCAATCTTGACTTTCAGTATGGTTTTTGGTTTGGATTTGGACACAGCTGAATCCGGAGAAATGGATATTCGAGAAGCTAGAGGAATTCTTTGGAAAACAAAAAAGAAATATAAAGATTTTATTTAACAGAATTCTACTTTTCATGACCACGCAAATTTTGTTGTCTTGCTTTAAATCTCAAATCTTCAAAGTTCTCCTGGTAAAACTCTTTAAACAAAGAAAAGACTACAAAAGACTGTAATCATGTTTTTTGTGGTCTAGAATGTCTTAAAAGCAAGAGGAAACTAGAAACAATGACAAAACTTAATTTTCAGGTTTGATTCTTAGTGATTACGAGGAGGGGATTAAATAATGGCAATTATGAAGAAATGTAATTTTGAAATTTATCCAGGATATAAGCTGCCGACAAAGAGTAAATCATCCAAGAAAAAGTAAACCTCATGGAACGGGGCATCACTTCCTTAGGATGACCAGCATTTGGCTTCCTGAAGTGGACAGTTAAAAAGCGGGGTGTGCAAGGGGGTTTCCCAGGGAGGTGATAAGGTTTTGGCCGTGAGTGAGAAGAGCTCCAGGAGCCTCCCCATCTTGCATACGGGTGGCTGAGCCCCTCTCTTTGTTCTGTAAAGCGATGTGGGAACACAGCAGCACATTATCCCTCTCCCTTCTGTCAATCATGTTGCTGCTCCACGTAGAAAGGTCAGGGCTGCCCTGGAAACATCCTATTCCTTAATGATCCCAGGATCTCAAAGGCTAACAGGGGCAGGAGAGATCTTACCCCCCGTGGGGGTAAGAATGCTCGTTGTGACTGGCATCCGCCTTGGTGACAGAAAGTGAGCGCTTTCACCTTGGGCAAGGAGTGGGGAGAGAGGAGCTCCAGAGATGCCTTTGCTGAGCCTTGTGGAGGAGAGTCAGGAGCAATTATGAGAACACACAGTTGCTAAGGCAGAGTCAAGTTGGGGGTGGAGACCGAGCGGTGATTCAAAAAGGTAGCTAATCAACAAAACAAACAAACAAGCATAATATAACCAAAGACACAGAAACTGAGAACAGGCTGAAAGTCACCAGAGGGGAGAGGGGAGGGAATTTCAGGGGAAAAGGGGAAGGGTTTACAGGAACAAGTACAAAGGACACATGGACAAAAACTAGGAGGGGGGCGTGGAACTGGGAGGGAGGTGGGGAGGGCTAGGGTGGTGGGTTCGGGTGAGAATAAAAGACAGAAAACTGTACAAGATCAACAATTAAAATAAAAATTTAAAAAAAAAAAGCTGATTGTGAACCCTTGCAAGCAATTAGCTAGCCTTGTTCTGAAGCATCAGACAGGGTTTCTTGGACTTGGCTCTTTGATTTTGAGAGTGCTTGGAGTCCCGACAGTGCCCCGTTCCTGTAACGGCCGTGTGCTGAGCAGCTACTTGCCACTCGGTACACGTCCACCTACAGGACAGCTCACATTTCAGCGGCCAAGCGGTGCCACATCGCAGTCCCAGACACATGGGGCTCATGGGTGTCGTAAGTTCAGGCGAGGTTGCAGGATCATCTCTAGATGTTCAATACAGTACAGCACGCATTTCCCAACACCTTGCTTTGAAGGACAGAGTGGTGGCATATCATTTAGAAGAGAATTTCAATTTAGAATTTGTTGACTGGGAGAAACTCTGGTCTAGCTAGCTCTGCCACTGTCAGTAGACAGGAACGTGACATGTGACTTAGCTTTCTGAGGCTCTGTTCCTCCTGAAATAATACAAATATAATAATAATAATAACATCACTATGATTACTACTAATTACTAGTAATTACTAATTATTAGCTATTCACTAATTACTAGTTATCATATGTTTGTTGAAGGGATAAGGTAGACAAGCTATGTGAAAATGCTAAACACCGTGCTGGTTTCCCTACATGTGTTAGAGAGACTGTGGGTGATTGGTGGCTTGGTTGATGCACTGATTAAGAGTAGACTCCTAGCAGTGATTTGAGGTTAAGATCGGTGCTGTGTTGTTTTGCGGAAAATAAGAACTGGCTGTTCTTTTGCCCGTTTCTTTCTCCTAACCAACATCAACAGCCTTCCCATTATGCCTGTCTTGCTATTTTGTGCTACGGACAGAATGCACTGCTTCTGTAGACCTTGAAACTTGGCCTCTTTTGATGGCTCTGAAGGTTCATATTGCCTTTGGAATTTTTTATTGTTTTTAATTCCAAAGTTCTCCGTCAGCAGCTTGCTGAGCTAAACATGTCTGCTGAGTGTGTATCTTATGTCTTCCTGATTACAGACGGGCCTGCCAGGGACATGCTGGGACCAGGTGGGGGAAGCCTAGAGAGAGAAGAAAGGGGCTGCAGAGCACCGTGCTGCCCTACTGTGCTCCGGTTTGTTCAGCTCCTGTTTGGAGAGGGGGAGGGCAAAACAAACAAAGCAAGAACATGCAATGCGCACAATTAAAATAGCACGTCAGTAAGAACAGTTTAACAATCATATTATGCCATAACAATAATAGTCACCACTTAATGAGAATTACTGGGACGAGATCTCAAGTCTTCTGATTCCCAGACATGGTTCTCAGTGCTTTGAGGATTTCGATTTCTGTGATCTTCACAACAACCCGGCCTTGCAGTTAAGGGAACCAAGGCTTAGGAGAGTTGCAGTGACCTTCCCAAGCAGTCCAGTTATCTCATATTATGTCTGTACAGCTGGTAAGTAACAGGCCCGGGGTGAAGCCAGATCTGTCCGACTCAAAACTCACTCACTACGCCACATTTACTTTGAGCAGCTCCTGCTACCCGTATTGACTGAGCAAGCTTGTAAGATCAAGTACATGCACTACTTTCAATCCACAATACATAGCTCATCTCCTAGGAAATTAGACTTAGTGTTCAGTGCCTGTATATTACCTAAAAGATCTGACTTCTTCCCCACCCCCGCTTCATACCCACAGTTTCTTGCTTTCGCATGATCTGATGATTGGTCCTAAGAAAATGTTACTTTAATTCTTAATTCTATTTTATTAATTTATTTTTAATTAATTCAGATAACTTAAAAATTTTTGAGCTTTCTCTCTTATTACTTTATTTTAACTCTTAGTTTTTGCTCTTTTAATGTTTTATAGTTGGGAGCCACATCACGTGACTTACCACCACTCTCACCCCCTCTTTCTTAAAGGCAGTTTTCTACCTGTTTACAGCTTCTCAGGGTTGGGGTCCTTGCCCCTCTCCCATCCTCACCCACTGGGTCTATACAAAATTGTTTATAAAACTTCTATATTGCACAGGTGCGTTTAGCTGAAAATACAGTTTTTGTTCTGCCTTTACTGCCAAGTCAACTTTCTGGTGGGCGCAAACCTCATGTTAGATTATTAATGTCTTTTAGCCTCATAAAGGCATAATCACGTATGACTAAGGCTTCACTAGTTCTCAGTTTTCTTCCCTGTAAAAGAAGACATGTAGCCCCTTCCATGTTCATTTACGTAACATGATACACACGCACACAGAGCAGCGTGGGACCTTTCGTAAAGTGATAGCGGTTCACTATCCGTCACTGGAAATCTTTGAGGTCAACAGTGTTTTTGGAATTCAGAATTGGTACATACTACATTTTCCCTAACATCCCTAGCAGAGTCTGTGGAAGTGTTCCGTAACAAAACACACTATACCTCTACGGCAAAAATGAGGAAATATTCCCGGTAAGCGGGATAAATACGCATGTCGATAGTCTTAAGTGAAAGTTAGGAAAAGTTTTCAGTTTTTAGAGCTTTTCTGAATTTGCAGATACAGGAGTGTGTTTTTTTTCTTTATTAGTGGTATTCAATTTAAAATCGCGAAGCTCTATGTTCAAACCAGTTGAGGCTTGGCCCGGCAGCCCGTCTTACCTGAGGTGGCTTTCCGAAGCATCTCTACTCTCCAGTTGGAGCAATGGGATGTGAGTAAATTTCTTGTCTTCCGTTGGGATTTTGCATTCCATTGCCCGGTAATAATCTTGAAGGAGTCTCTTTGTATCTTGAAAACGATTCAGTTCTGCCTTTCATAGCAAATATAATGTTAATTCCCAAGAGAAAACAAACTCATCTGTACATATTTTCTATATAAGCTCTGTGAGCACTATTCGAAAACATTTAGGTTGAAATAAATTTTCTGGAGATTAAGACCAAAATAGAAACAGAGGCACGGATGCGTGGAACGGAGTGACAGCTGTCAGAGGGGCCTGGGTACGAGTGGCTGGTTGAAAGGAGGTGCAGCGCCCTCTAGGACCAGGAAGCATCTCTTTGGAATGGAAGCATGAAGCCAGAGAGCCCCCAGGTCTCAGTTCCTTTGGGAGCGTGACTTGCTCCAAGCGATATAACTTCCTCCTGTCGTGAGAACAGGAGAAAGTTTTCCCTCCCTTCAGGCAAGGCCAGTTAGAAAACACAGGTAGACTATTACTCGCCCTTCTCTGGTTCTTGGCAGAGCTGGGTAGTCACACCCAGTCTGTGCTCCCTCCTCTGCTGTTGACAGTCATCTCGGAATAAAATCAGTCTGTCTTTGTGTCCAGTGTGACTGTCTATTTAACAGGCTGCAAATCAAAGTTAATCAGGTTCTGGTGAATGGCCTGCTTTTCGATCCAGACACAACCTTGTTTCTGGAATCAGATGCCTCTGAGTCTGATCTAGCCCACATCTGGGAGCAGGGTCACTTTAGGTGTCCACTGCGAGAGGCTAACGAGGTGACAACTGTCAGTCCCCATGTCTGCTGTCCCTGCTGCCACAGCTCTAGGTCATCTGGAAGCAGAGCTGGTGAGCGGTTACTCAAGACCCTGTCAATTCTGGAGCTGCTTTGGCTGGGACCAAAAAGATTTATTTCGGCTTTTACCTTCCTCTGCTTGGAGCTCAGGGCGGGCAGAGCGCTGCAGGTAAAACGAGCCCTGGACAGACCCTTCACATTCTCCGAGGCCCTGTTACAGGAGGAACGCGGCTGTGGTGGGAAGAGACAGGGTCATGGTGACCCTCGCTCTTACCTGCATGAGCGAGAAGAAGTGGTTCATCATTATTCCGACCGAGTCCTGCAACCAGCTCTTGTTAATGATGTCCAGACGCTCCTGCTCAGCCTCCTCCTTCCGGGTCTCGCATATGTCCCACAGGCGGTCTCGTAAATCCTGGGCAGAAAGAAACCTCGCTGTCACGCTTTAGGGGCATGGCTCCAATGACCTCAGTGGAATAAAACTAAAATCCTTTTGCCTGTCTTAAAAATATCCCTAAAGAAAATTTACACCCTAATGCACTCCATTCAACAAATGTTTATTTTGCTCCCAGTCCATCGGAAAGACACCAAATCATACGCCCGTGTCTGCCACAAATGCACTACAGGTCACTTTGCTTGTGGTGGCTCCATTTTCTGTGGTCTAACCCTTCCTCCAAAAACACTGCCGCTGCATTCAAGCCTGCAAGCCAAAAACTGTAGCAAGGAAGTGGAGAGAAATCTAGCAGTCACAGAGGTTCTTACTTTACTTTCATCAGTCTTATGTAAGATCATGTAGGTATAAGAATGTAGAAAAAGAATGGAGCAATTGCTTCAATCCGAATGACCTATGACACTATACGAACGGAATGTGATATAAGGGCCCATCCGAAACCTGAAGAGTTGAGACATAGGGCCCGAAGCAAATGCAGATTTATTTTTTTAAAGCTCACAGGTTTCTTTACTCTATCCTGCTGAGGATCCACTGCTAAAAAGAATCGTAATATTAATGTGGTTGGCTTGGCCAAAACTCACCGAACCTTCCAAATAGAGACTCTAAGTTATTTTCTAGTATCCATCTTAAATAAATGAGAAGTTTTTCATATTTTAGGCAACTGAAAAATTAAAATAAATTTGAAAAGTAAAATAAATTTAAGAATATTAAAATAAATTAATTATATAATCTTGGAGTGGAGATGTATTTTTTTTATCCTCACTTGAGGACATTTTTCTCATTCTTTTTAGAGAGAGAGAGGGAAACATCAATGAGAGAGAGAAACTTGGATTGGTTGCCTCCCATCCGCGCTTCTATTGCCCTGAAGGGGGACCTGACCCGGAACCTTCAGGTTTATGGGATGTCACTCCAACCAGCGCAGCCACACTGGCCACAGCTAGAGATGTAACTTTTAAATTGACCACAAAGACAAGCTATACAGAAAAAAATGTCTATATTTATCTATACAGACATGAAAGGACTTCTGCATATTGAAACTCATCTAAAATAATATGAAGGCAAGTGCCCTTTTAGTTGCTGGATGGGATGCTGCTTGACTCATGAATTGCTTCATAGGGCCAATTAGATCTTCAAACAATAATAATATGACAGCAAACATCAAACTGGGAATATATTTGTAATATATGAGCAACCAATGGTTTATATCCTCAATATACAAAGAGGTCTTAGAGATCAATAAAAAAAAGAGCACACTCGAAACAGAAAAGAAATCATAAACAGTCTTCAGGAGGAAGAGAAATAAACAATAAACATATGAAAAAATAGTCAACTTCTATTGTAAAAACAGAAATGCAAATTATGGAAGACATCTACCTGTAGTTTGCCGTGTATAATGTGCACCCATGGTTTTGGCCGAAAGTTTCAGGAAAAAAAAAATCTTTCACTTTAATTTTTTAATTCCATTTTTATTTGTTTGTATTTAGATACTTGTTTTTTTGTATTATAAAGGAATTTTAGCACCTATTTTTGAACATACGGATATTGTTATTACTTTCTAGAGTTACACTTTTAACACATAAGCATACATAAAAGAATTAAAAACATTTATATAGATACAAAATTAGTACTACCCATGTATAATGTGCATCCTTATTTTTCTCTCAAAAGTTTGGGCAGAAAATTGTGCATATTATACATGGCAAAATACAGTACATATATTTGCCCATTACATTGGCAAAAATTAACAAAAAAGATAGAACCAAGTAATTGATGCTTCTCATAATCTGTTACTTAGAGTAAAAGTTGTAGGTTTTTAAAGTGTTTAAAAATGTATTTAATTTTATTAACCAATGTCACGCCTATAAATTCAATGAAAAAATAAACAATAAAAATACTAAAAAAATAAGCATCATAACAGTTTCACTTCTTTGAAATTTGCCCAAGAAAATAATTAAGGATGTGGTAAATATTTAACTGGATTAAATTTTACTATATAATTCTCTATAATATAAAGTTGGTGCTCAACAGATATTTGTAAATATATTATGATATAGCCAATTAATGAAATATCTTTTAGATATAAGAAATACTGAGGTAGATGAGTTTTTGCTGGGAAAGAAAACATGCTCTATGTTGAAAAAGAATGTTACAAAATAATATCTATGTTGCAGTCACATATTTGGCAAAAATGATTGTAGATAACAATGGTTATCTAATGGCAATGGGATTATGGATTTGCCATTTTAAATTTTGCTTCTTTTTATTATTTAACTTATCTAAACAAATGTGATACAGTCGAACTCAGAAAGAAAATCCTATATAAGATATTTTAAATGTAAAAACTTTCTCATTCAATCAACAATCGCATGACTGATATGGGGAAGAAGTTTATATGAGGGCTGACATCATGAATAAGCAGGAAAGATAGAAAAGGCAGATATGTTTTGGATTTATATAGCTATTAATAACTGTTTGAGGAACACCTAAGAACAGGTAAAATACTTCAGCTTTACTGGGACAATTGTTAATTCAGTTTCTCTTGAGTTAAACTCTCCAGCGCCCTGCCCAGCCCAGTCACCATGATGCCTTCACTTAATTTTAATAGCTTCTCAAATGGTCTCCCAACTGGTCTCCCTGCTGCTTTTACTCCACTATAGAATCTTTTAAATCCAGGCCCGAAGGCTCCAACTCTCATTCAGACCCTAATAATGACCTTCAAGGGCCTCACATAATTGGTCTCCTAGGGGCTCTCTGATCTCCTCATCAACCCCTCTGGCCCACGCTCACCCTGTGCCAGCCGCACCTGCCTCTTTGCTGTTCTTCAAACACACTGCTCACCCCCGCCCCCGCACGTCCAGTGCCTTTTTTTCCTTCGTTTTCCCCTGTGACTGATGCACTCACGCCCCAAATATCTGCATGGCTCACTCGGTCGCTTCTGAACTGAGTTTGCTCAAATGCCAACCTTCTCAGTGGGCCTTTCCATAGTCACTCTTGAAAGCAAGCCTTCAGACCACTTCCCTTCTCATCCTCACACCTCAGGGAAGCAAGAAAGGGAATGGAACCAGGTTTTGCAAGGTTTGAGAGTGTGGAGAGCTGGCCCAGCAGGTCACAGACTCCCTTACGTTCACTCTTTGGTGGACTTCTGCCTTCGTTTCCTCGTCGTCCCACAGGTCTTCAGGAAGCGAGTTGAAGTCGGCCTGCCACTGAGATACAAAATCTTGCTTGTGATCTGGGCGCCTTAGAAACTGCTGGAAACTTGTTCTGTAAGGTACCAAGGGAATGAGCTGCAGCTGCCATGTCCTGTCCGTCAACCCCACAATCCCAGCTTCAGAAGCGTCACTCACCTGGTCTCGTATAAGAAGGTAAGCACAATATGCCAGTCTTCTCTCAGGTTCCGGAGCACTGTTTTGATGGAGTCTATGTAGGAATTTTCTATTAGTTCCCAGTAAGGCACTAAAAATGAAGGTACTTCCTGTTAAATAGTAAAGCATACTAATCAATTTCAGAGTGGAAATTCTCCTGAATAGTTGAGCCAAAAGAGCAATAAATAAGCAAGAAGATCAAGATACAACAGCTAGTATTTAAAACGTTGTCTCTGAAGGTCCTTGGTCCTTTTCCCTTGCCTTCCCCAGAGCTACTCCTCTGCCTCTCAAGGCCGGGAACAATGGTTGTTTCACTCCCCACTTTGCAGTTTTCCCTGTAATTTCCACAGTGTTGGGGGGACAGAGTAGGTGCTCAAGAAATATTTATTGACTGAATGAACTGTCACAGATGTCACATTTCACCTCAGTTGGAAAATCGTTTTGTATGGAGATCACCTAGTGTTCTTGTCAGTGATGAGGGGTTATTTCTCTGAATTCATCCAAGAGATTTTATCTTTGCTCTGTGTGCCATGAAAATTGGAAAGTTTCTTTTATGTCGTCTTTAACAGTGCAAATAAACAATCAAAACCAAGAAATAATCAAAATGAAATAAAATCAAAGATACTCATATTCAATATAAATTTGCAGTGCTACTTATTTCCTTATTGACTGTGCCTTTGTTTTACTCAGGGAATCATACATGGAGACCTTAGTGGGCATCTGGGCTAATGTTCTCTCTGATTCAGAAATGCCAAGTGCTACAGACAGATTATCCAGTCTCTCCATGGGCCTCACTGATGCATTAAGCCCGGCATTCTAAGGTAGCCCCTACAGTGTCACCTAACTCTTGTCACTGAAAAATTCTTCCTAGTGTTGAGCAGAAATTTGCCTTCCTGTAGTTTTCACTTCTCAGCCTCACTGTGCCCTTTGGAGAGGACAGGCTACATTCGCACAGTCTTCCCTAGGACTGCCTGTCAACTATGTAGATATATTACTGAGGAGAGGCAGGCTGGAATGCAGAAAAATAACTGGCTGTTTTGGAATTCCCAGCATCCATTGCAGCACGTAACGGGTCCTCCGTAAATGTGCATATGAATGTAAGTCGACTCACCTGAACCGATTTATCATCCGTTAAAATTTTAGAACCCTGGATGACTCCATCTAGTTCTGAAAGCCTATGATTCTATGTCCAACCATACCGCAAGTATTCTTTCATCTAAATCAAATATTTACACTTCCGTTAATGCTCCTCATGCACTATTTATCACCTTCTCCTTACCCTCTCTCGTTTCCCCTCTCTGGTTTCTCGTTTGTCATGATCTCTCCTAAAGGATGTGGTATTCAGAATGGTGCTGAAGACCATTTTAAACAAGCCTACTGCTAAACCTCTCTCCTGTTTGACTTCAATCCGTGGACGAACACTCTCGAAGAGTTACCACTGAAGAATGGACCCAATCAAACTAACATCCTGCTTGCAGCTCTCATTCATCTGCAAGAACTTCGTGAGAAATTGTCAAACACTGTTTTGAACTCCAGATGCACGATGTCTATGGCACCTCCTTGACTCACCTATCCCACCTTGTAATCAAGGAAAAGGAATGAGCCAGTTCAGCAGGACTGAGCCTTAATGGACCTGGATGGGCTCTGGGTGATTATCTTTGTATTTTGTAAGTGCTCAGAAGTCATGCATTTAATAATTATCTCTCAGCTTTTGTCAGGGATTAATATATAGATTTTGGGTCTGTGTGTTACTAAATCTCATCTGCCTTTCACTAAATATCTAGGCATTTGCCTACATCTGGTCTTCCAGAATCTCCCGTATCTTCTGTGATTTGAGTGATTGATAATGTCATGTCTCTAGATTCTTCCAGTCTCTGGGATGTGAGTCTCTAGGTCCGGGGACTCAAAATTATGAGACGTAACTAAATGTTCAGATCGATCCTTTGCAATGAAATAGTACCCTTTCCACTGGAGAAGACTAAGCATAATAGCAAATTGGTAGGCAAAGCAGATATTCCCCAAAGCTTCAGAACTGGAAAGCAAAGACCTCTCACTTTAATGGCCTCCTTGGTCCACTCTGTACCTTCCCTTGTGGCTGGCACAGAAAGAGGGACTAAGGCTCTCCTTGAACTTGGCTGCTGACTCTACCTGAGAGAGCCAGGTATGGAAGCAATCTCTCTTTCTCCTTTTCCCTCCTGCTCCTACCATGCCTATTGAGGTAATAGATCTGGGGTCCTTCGCAGACCTGGAACTGGTGTTACCAGATAAAGTATAAGATGCCCAATTAAACTTGTTGATTATCTGAAATTCAAGTTTAACTGGGCCTCTCTTTCCTCATCCTTGCAGGTAAGCTCTGCAACTCGTGTGAGAAGCTTAGAGTGGGAAAAGGACTGGAGTGGATCACGTGGCCGGCTTTGTTTTACAGGATTCTTCGGGTTGTAGAGAAGGTGTTTCCTCCATGGTTTTGCCTAGGTCACTAGAAGTCCGTGCTGCACACCTTCTCACTGCCCATCATTCTTCACCCTGCTCAGCGCCCTGGAAGACCAGCTTATGGGAACCACTTCAGGAAACACCTTTGCCCTCCACCTCCTGGGCAAGTGACGAGAGAGCAGGAAGAGCGGGAGGCCTGGGTCCTTGTAGGCTTCCTTCCTTGCTGGCCGCATATCTGTAAATAGTTCTTTTTCAGCTCTGCTTCATTTATTGTCTGTTTTCTGCCAGCACCCTGACCGCCAGGAGATCTGCGTGGCAGCTGCTGCCGCATGGCAGGGTCAGTGTTGGCTTTTCTGCTCCTGTCCTCCCCTTCTTTCTCTTGTCCTCTGTGATTCTGTTTCTCAAGGGCTTCAAGGTTTGGAGTGAAAGACCGGATTTCAATGTTTTTGTCCCTAACTCTCCACCCCTGCCAAATAATGTTATTTAAGGTTTATCTCCTTCCCAACCACCACTTCGATATTCTGCTTTTATGGCAGTTTTTAAATATGTTTATTTTTAAAAGTAGCTTCCGTTTGGCTTAGTGACATCAGTTATACCCATTCATAATTATATAATTTCATGTTCTCATCTTCACATATTTTCTGTTGAAATGCCCCCTCAGTGCACATTAATTAATGAGTCTATGGGGTGATTGGGGAGATAAGACATTTCCCAAGGAAACTTCAATGGTAACAGCAACGCTATCATTACTACAGTTCTCGATTGGGTCCCAAGTGCCTGGCACAGAAGGTCAGCTAAAGGAAAGAATGTTCTGCGTGATTTTCTTAAGATGATTTGCCTATTAAGGCAACCAGAGGTGTCTAGGTGGACACGGGGCTGCGCAGTTGTCAAAGAACAAAGAACTGAATGGAGCTGCCAGGGCTCACCTGGGGCATCACCTTGCCTTATCCTAGTGCGCTTGTTTCAAGTTCTCAGGCCAGATAATGACCTGTTCTTGTATTAGTGTAGTTAGCTTCAAAACACTCCTTCTATTTCCAAAAGTCTGAGGTTAAACTTCATTTGAGAGCACTGGGATGTGGGCCTGAGAATATGGAAGGGGCCTGAGAATACGGGGTATCATTTGCTGGGTATGTGTTCTTGGGAAGCCATTTCTCCAGGAAACTGCCTCTCTGCTTGTCCATGGGAAGAACATTCGTCCTCATATTTGTTCCCCCCATTTCAGCACTCGGCAGGAGTTCAAAGCATGACTCAGAAACTTGAGGGAGTGGGGAAAGGAAGAGATGTGGTTTAATGAGTAGTCTCGAAAAATCGCCTTGGTGTTTTGATGAATATATATGTGTGTGTATATGAAAGGCCTCTGGATGCTGCCAATAATAGTGTGACTCTTACTCCGAACAGTAAAAAGAACAGATTCTACTCACTTGAATATAAACTGCCATACCTCAGGAATTGGTTCATTCACATAGACCCATTCTTCCGACCCTGGCTTAGGTGGCGGCGGCCCTGCTGGGGTGGGTGGCGCAACTGCGGATTCGGCAGGGGATTTCTTTCCTGGTACTTTTCCTCCTGAAGATTTTCCTTTAGGAGAACCTTAAACATGCATATGAAATCATTCCATTGAACAGGGCCAGATTCTGGTGGGTGAATGACTTATGATTGCCTTGGACTTCAAGCAATTCACTAATTAATTTTAAAGCAACTTTGGGCAGCATCACCTAATAAAAAAGTCAAAAATCTGCCCTGGCTGGTATAGCTCAGTGAATTGAGCGCGGGCTGTGAACCAAAGGGTCGCCAGTTTGATTCCCAGTCAGGGCACATGCCTGGGTTGCAGGCTAGGTCCCCAGTGGGGGCCAGGTGAGAGGCAACCACACATTGATGTTTCTGTCTCTTTCTCCCTCCCTTCCTCTCTCTCTAAAAATAAATAAATAAAATCTTTTAAAAAAAGGTCAAAAACCTCATTCTCTACAGCCCAGAAATGAACCACTAATACCAATAACAGTTATTTAAAAGCTATACAACTTCTCTTATTCATTTGGTTAAGATAAGCAACCTGATATTTTATTTTCATCTCTGTCTTTGCTTCCACAATGAACATATGGTTCTTACAAAGTTAAGAGTCTAGAGACAGGTATATTTTATTTTGTGCTGCATAAACTGGCAAATTAAATTCTTCACACTGAATGAGAAAGAGGGCAGCTGTAAAAGGAGTGGTGTGTTTCTGCTCCTTGAAGCCCAGGGGAGGAGTAGGGTGGAAGGAGGTCATTGTAGGACTTAGCCAGAGCTAGGGAGGGTTGTGGGGGAGGAGAAGAAGGGGCAATGCAGCTCCGGGGCAATGCAGCTCCCGAATACTCCCATATTCCCTGCATGAGACACTGGGCTTCTGAGGAGAAGAATATATTTTTTGCTACAGTTAGACAGTGCGGATGAAGGTAGTTGTGCCATAAGCCTGCTGAATTAAGGCATTAAAGAGAGAAGGAAAAGAGAGGGGAAGACAGAGGAGAGGAGAAGAGGGAAAGAGAGAGGAAGAAGGAAGAGAGGAAAGAGGAGGAAAAGGAGCAGGAAGAGGCCTCAGTTTCAGTTCAGCCTCAAGAGGGGAATCTAGAGCAGTGAAGGGGCGCCCTGATGGTCTAAAAGCCTGTGTGATTGACCGAAGTACCCTCATTCAGGAGGGGTCAACATTTCCTTAAAGGATCAAGGCTGTTCGAGTTTAGGAATTTATTCCATTTAAACTCTATTTATCTGCAGATTCATTATTGAGATTTTAGATGCAGTTTATACATGCCATGCTTGGGAACACGTTCTTTCCCCAAAATGTATTTATTTAATGAGTATTGAATAATAATGCTCTTTAGGAAGTAACTCTATCTTCTACTTTTATACTACTTAAAAATATGTGGATTATATGGAGAGGGGAAATTGGCAATTGTATTTTGCAGGAAGTTTAAGTGACTTCTACTTCTATATTTAAAAAGAGTATCCATCAACCATAGGTCTAAAATTGTACCTGATTTTTTTTTTTAGAGAAATTTAAGAAAATCTTTGTTCAGTCAATAACCAAAGTTTTCCTCTGTTTTGTTCTGTTGATGATTTTTCATCCTTTAACCTGACTCTCCAGTGAAGTAGAGGTGATAATGCTATGGCCACTAGAAGACAAATTTCTCTAACAAGAACTGTGTAATTAGAAGTGAGATTGGAATGAGTTTCTTTTTCTTCCCCCATTTCAAATATGATTGAAAACAATACAGTCTCAGTAAAATAAAAGCAAAAGATTTTGAAAGTCCTTGGAGTTAGTTAAATTGAGCTGACTACATCACTCTAGCGCACACATTTTACTGGTTGAACCTGCACTTGCCCACTGTTTGTTTAGAGTCTGTAAACTAAGGATGTTCTCAAGAGCATGCGCACTATCATGTCTAACCTCGTGATTTAGCACCTGATATGCCTAGGTATATTTAACTCCAATTTTTGATGATTCTATGATAATCCTTCATCTGATTTCGTTGATCACAACGAGAAAGCAAGGGATGAAGATGAAGAATTTAAATGTAAAAATTATTCTCCTATTAAAATAAACAGGTGAGAAGTGAGCATAAATTGTAGCCCTTAACATTTGAGCTAAAATTTTTAACTCAGTGTTAACTTACCAAATGGCTCTAGTTATTTAAGCCCATCAAGTCATATAATCAGAGAAGGGTGAGATTCTCTTAGAGATTCATTGTTATGTATCTTTAAATGCTGAAAATAAAGATTGCTTTTTAGCAATTGTTTTGTAAACATTACATGCTCTTGGGAGGCAACTACATTGGCAATTTGTAGTGAATGTTAAACAGAGGTACACACTTCATTACAACCCATCTGAATGTTCTCTGGAAAAGTGTCAACCGTCTGTTGACTCCCTTTCAATATCTAATTAATTAATTGATCGCTATAGCAGCTTCAACATAAATCTAACTAATATGCTTTTAGAGGCTGGAATTTTCTTCCAGCTGTCAATTACTTTAAAAATGTATCCCCCTTATTTCACAGAAATAGTTAAAATAAAATAAAATAAAACAAATGAAATTAGGGTCTAGAAAAATACCACTAAAAGTAGAAGATCAAAACCGGGGAGGAATTAAAAGGCAGATACTGAGATCTGAGCCACTAATTTGGTTCTAAACTTTTAGACAGAAAAATAGAAAAAAGGAAGTGCTATTATTTAGCTAATTATCTAACCACTTAGAGGAAGAAAGCTTTGCCTGTCCCTGGGTTCTAAATGAAATTTCTCACCTGGGATTTCATACGAGCCACTGAATGATGTAGCGGGCATACTATACTTTTAGAAAATGTAGTACCAGATTAGTTGGTATGAGAGTTTCATTTCCACTGCAGTATGTCGTAAAGGTAGTTGATGATTTTATACCAAAGTGCTAATCAAGGAAAGCAATTCCCTTGATGGGGGCCCAAGAAATACAGTTCAGTATATAGCTTCCTGATGGCATAGCTTAGCCCAAGGATTACTCTTATAATGTCTTTCTTTGAGGAGCAGATATTCTGTATACTAGATATTCTCCAAATTATTTCTTACAAGGATCACTTTTCTCAGCAGGACCTTTGCTAAGAGCCAGGCTGCAGAAACACTGAAGTTATATTCTTCATGAAGCAGGGTCTTATGATTTACAAATGCCCAAGAGAAGTATTTAGTGTATCCTACTATACAAATCTAGCTTTTTCACTGAGACAGTTAGAAAACACAGAATTATATTCAATCGCATCTACCTTTATCAGCTGCACCTTTCTTTTTGACCGAAGCTTCACCTTTCTTCCCTTTTCCTTCCTGAAGAGATTCTTTCTTATCATGCAGGACCTCTAAACAAAATTCAACACACAAATATCACTGATGGTTTTCTTCAGTAGTCTGAGCTATATGCTTTATAAGCAATCCAATGTTATTTCCCACAGATAAACAGTTACATTTGTGAACCACATTACATGGCCCAGGCCTTTACTGTGAGTTAAAATTCTTCTGAAGACAGCCTGGATTGAAGCTTCTTAAATGACAGCCTTATTAGTATTATTCTATTCTGTCACACAGAAACTTAGTCCTAAATTTAATACTAACATTTTGTAGAGGATTTGATAGTGAATTCTTCAATGCAACATAGCTGCGGAGTTTTAAGGCAGTCACAAATCTATCTGAAGCGTATGTCTCTATTTAGATTTATTTCAACTGAATGATCCTTATATAATGACAACTGGATCTGTAATAAGAATGATGTCAAAACTACTTAAAGAAGAGCTAAATAACCACATCGTTTTGACAGGGTGCATCCTTGAACTTCTCTTGAACCACACACTTGGTTGCCTTGTGCTTTCTGCATTCCCATTTTGTGTTGAGTGTAACTTGTAATGCAAAGGGTTGATTCGATATATTTATCTTGGGTCCCCTAGAATCTAGTTTAAAAATATGTGGGAAAGGTGAAAATGGGAAACTAATGATCTGGAGGTCAATAAGATGTCTCAAATAATAAATTGATTCCTTGAAAAAATTCACTACATCCTGCATTATTCACTAAACAAATTTAATCATTTTGCTCCCTTTCTCCTGAGCTACAGTTTTTTTTTTCCTTCGGTGGAAGGATGAATATATGGGGCAATGGAAACGCCTGTGATAGAGAGACCCCATTTGAACCTATTCTTTGTATTTAGAAGTGATAGTTATAAGAATGTGTAAATGCATAACATGTATCACTTACATTTAAACATCTCAGATCCACCAACCAAGATTCCACAGAAATAAGAGTAGTGCAAGACACAGAGAAGGAGTAACCTTGAGACTTTGTTAATTTCTATAAAATAACTGACCACCAAACTCATCAATAAATACATAAATAAACATCCAAACATTTGAATTCATTGCTTTTTAAGAAATAAACTTAGTAATAATGATAGTAATAATAATAAAAGTCTCTATAAGCCTCTAGTTCCTTTTATAACAATACTTTGGGTAACCAACTGTTTAACCAGCTTTAAACTTAAGCTCAAGGAAACAAAGAAATGAAAGTAAAAAATAGAGATATGTACTACAGCGAACTTATAAAGTGTTGTGGGCAAGCCTCATTTCTGCTGGGGGCAGCATGCACTCTGCCTATTTTTTTTTATCAGTTTTAAAATGTATTCTGAAATCTCAAAACAATACTCTTAAATAGCAGTATGGGTAGTACTATGAATTTATCACATTAAAAACTTTAGTTTTAAATTAAATTCTGACATTAGGTAATAGATCTGATAACAAACTCTTTAATAGATCAACACTGTGAAGTTTTCAAACTTAATTCCAAGTGAGTTTGAAGCTCATATAAAGTGCAGAACCACATCCAAAGTAAAACTATGTTTGCACAAAAATCACTTAGCACTCAGTACACTAGGACTCATTCCTTACCCCATTTCCACCTTGATTTTTAAGTACATAATTCCTCTCGTCATCTCGGCTTCTAAAGGATATCGTAACTGGGTTTTTAACTTGGACATATTCAGAAGCCTCAGGTTTTTAGTTCTGAAATGTTCTCTTTTGAAAAATTTGTAAGTTTTTATATAAAAATAAACAAACCTGCTGGAAATTTCCCTCCTAAAATTGCTTACCCAAACTTTCCTGAGCTACATGGGCGGTGAGAACCATTCTACGGCCCCATCAATGCCCCAGGGCCCCGAGCTCTCCTTCTGGTTGTTGCGGGAAGGCAGTAGTTAGGCCCCTGGAGATCAACCCTTCTGTGCATTTTTAAACATCAGGCACTAGCCCTGTCTTCGGTGGAAAAAAGAGACAGATACAACCATTCTTTGAAGCAACAATAGCTTTATTATTCCTCCAGTGCACAGTATTCAAGAATACAATTTTAAATTTGCAAGACAACTTCAGCAATGTAAAGACAGGACTGCGTTATAACCAGGAACAGCAGAGACTGGTCTGAGGGCCTGGCTCGGGTGTGCGGGTCCCGCCTAGGCACAGGCCGGGAAGAGGCGGAGGGGAGAGCCGCGGCCGCAGGCTCAAGGCCTGTCCGCACTGGGGAACTGCAGGCTCTCTGTCCCCCAGTTCTACAAGGCATTTAATGACTTCCACTTTTCCTCCAGATCTCTGAACTGGTTTTCTTAAAAATTCCCAGTGAGGTAGTGGGAAAGGATGTGTATTTAATTCATGGCTTTGTGTTTTACCGTTTACACACCAAAAAACTTTTTTAGAGTTGGTACATTTTGCCTTTAGTTAGCCACATTTGGTTGGAATACAATGGTCTTTAATAGACCATAACATGTTATTAAAGTCTTCAAATGTAATTGTTTAGTATAAATCAATTTAATTAAAAATATTCAGACCCATCTCAAATCTCTATGAAGCAGGAAGATGATGGGATTTAGAAAATGACATACAACGAAGAACACACCTTGGTAGACTTGGGTGGTTGCACAGCTGGTCATTTATAAAGCTGAAGCCGGAAACTACAGACACATTTGTTTCGTGTACACAGCACCAAAGTGACAATGATATTCTGCCAACATCATGCATTTCAACAAGTAAGCACTTTACTTTCAACATTATTTTCATTGTCTACCACAAAACTTAATGGTCCTTAGCGGTTTAGAATCTAGAAAAAACTTATGCTGTACAATATTCTATACACAAGCTCTTTATCCATACATATCGTGTATTATAAATACATGTTTACTGAGATGTCAGGCCCTTGTCTATCCCTTTATAACTGCATTGCACTGAAGATTAATTGTACATAAATTCTAGTCTCTAAAGAGTACTGCTGATTTGTTCTCTTATTCTTGTGGACAACTGCTTATGCTAATTCTCATTTTCATTTTTGTAAGATGCTCTTATTCTACGTAAAACTCTGCGGATCAGCACACCAAAGTCTGGCCTTCTGATCTAATTTAAGCTCATTCTGGTTAATTTCTGTGCCTTTTCCCCTTTCATTCATGGACTTATTCTGATCAGGGGTATGAGGACTTCATGGTCCCCCTACATGTGAAGTACCTAGGCTTTGTGACAATCACCTACTAAGGGCTTTCTCACCTCCATCTGAGCATATAGCTTGGTCTCATACGATTGAAGTTGCTCAAAGTCTGAATCTAGATTAATCGACTGGTACTGTAATTTGTAACTCCTTTCTAAGTGAAAATAAGAACCTGGCAAACAGGATGATAAATTATTCTGTCAATCACCTGATGGTTGTCTTCCTTTGGCAGGAGGAGTTTTTGAACGCTCAGGCAGATGATGGGTTTCCTTCTCTTTTTCTGGCTCAGGAGGAGGAGGGAGAGGAGAAGGCAAAGCTGGAGGTTCAGCCAGGGCAAGTTCTTCTTTTCTCTTAGCTTCCCTTTCTTCTAATTTCTTTTTAACTTCAAAAGGACGATAAGAATGGACTTTTAGTAGGGACTCTAGACACCTACTATCTCATTTGAGCTACGATAAACCTCCTAAATTAACATAAATTGTCCTTACTGGTTTATGGCTAAATTCACGTGTTAAGGTTTTCCCTTAAATTGTCCAGTCTGTAAGGTTTTCATCCTCTCTGCTCGGTAAGAAATCCCATTTCCCTTGCTTCTGACGGCGTTGGTGGTGAGGATGGGGATGGGAATGGGATGGGGAACTGTGTGTGTGTGTGTGTGTGTGTGTGTGTGTGTGTGGCTTGTTGAGGGGTGCCAAACGTGAAAGTAACAATATAAAAGTCGCTAGTGTAGTGGAATAGAAAAAAAAAGGATTATTTCAAAATTTCCAATGGGAAAACAAGATAAAAAAGTGTAATGAGAAGATGAAGAGTATGTGATGGAAGAGGTGGGGTGGGGTGGAAATGCAAGGGGAGTGAGATGTGCAGCACCAATGTCTACGAGTGAATAGAGATGATAGATATGAAGCATTTAGAATTGTACTTAGTACTCAATGAAGTTGTAGCAATTCATTCATTCATTCATTCATTCATTCATTCATTCATGTGACAACCATTTACTGAACCTAAATTGTGCCTTGACAGAAAGGAAGGCCTGTAACAATAAGGTAAAACTACCACACCCCCACTACTACTATCACCACTGCTACTGCTAGTGCTGCTACTGCTACTACCACTGCGAACAACACCAGGTGCAGTGCTGGTTGCTAAAGACACAACAGTAAAATAAGAGAAAAAAGTCATTGGCTTGTGAAGTGTGCATTCCAGCGACAGGCAAACCATGAGCATGGTGAATAAGCTGATTTGTGTGAAGGGGCTGGAAGGTGACAGGTGCTGGGGAGAAGATGAACAGAACGGCGGAGTGCAGGGATCGGGAGCGCTGCAGGGTGGTGCTGCAGTTTTCAATAGAGTGCTGAGCAGCGAGGGCCCGCTGAGAAGGGAACTGAGCCAGGGAGGGAGGCCTGTGGCATCTGAAGGAGGAGCGTTTCTGGGAGAGGAGACAGCCAGCTGGGGCCTGGGGCAGCGGGCAGGGGCAGGGATGGTCTGCATCTTTCCAGGCTCCTGCTATCGTTAAGGCCTCCTGGCTTTCATGATTCAAGTTCGCCCTCTGCAGCACACTGTCCCTGCTCTCCCTGACCGCCAAGCCCTCCACGCAGGAAATGGCCACAGTTTTACCGACCAAACCACGGCCAGTGAGTGGCCACGCTGCTGCACGGCTATTTCCTTGTCTACGCACTCCCTTCGCCCTTACATTATTCTTTTCAATTCCGCCAGCAAGGGAGCTTCATTCTACTCAATGTTGATGCAAAGTAGAAATCAACTTTTTCTGATTATAAAGTAATGTATGATTATTGTTTTGGGGGGATTAATCAATTATTCTTTAAGTAGCAATCTCCGGGCTTGCTTCGGCAGCACATATACTACAATTGGAACGATACAGAGATTAGCACGGCCCTTGCGCAAGGATGACATGCAAATTCGTGAAGCGTTCCATATTTTTTGACCAGAGGGGAGAGGGGAAGGAATTTCAGGGGGAAAGGGGAAGGGTTTACAGGAACAAATATAAAGGACACATGGACAAAAACTAGGGGGCAGGGAATGGGAGGGAGGAGGGGAGGGCTGGGGCGGTGGGCTGGGGTGGGAGTAAAAGAAAACACTGTACAAGACCAACGATTAAAATAAAATTTAAAAAAAAATTTAAAAAGTAGCAATCTCCAAGAGTCTTTTTAAATATATAGCTTTAAGCCTTTTAGAGACACACTTTCATTTCTTAAAGATTTTTGTTTTTCTTCTGCACTTAAAATATTTTCTACAGACGTCCGCTGATGGATAAACAAAATGTGGTGTATACTTACAATGGGTAATTATTGTGTTTAAAAATCAAACAATTTAGACAAATAAGGAGAAAAGGAAATGGCCCGTTTTGCCCTTCTCCTCCCCTCACCATCAAGGCCTGTACGTGCTGCCGGATTCTTTTCTGTGCGTATTTAATATACAGACACACCTCTAACAGCAAAAATGAGGCTATTTTATATATAACCTTCCTTTTCCTATTTAACAGCATATTGTGGTCACTTTTTCCACATCAGAATATATAAAAAGCACCACATCCTTCTATTTTTTAACAGAGTACTAAGTAAATGTTTAGTATATTAATGATGAAGTATTTGTTAAATTTGTTAACTAACCGATCGGGCTGTACATCTTACGTAAGTGGCAGTTCTGTCTGTTAATGCAATCAATGATTAGAATGTAAAATCTTTAGGAGAAAGTTAAAGTGCGTTTGATTCTAGCCTGTGGATGTTTGAGGCTACAGCTTAGAATCAGTTGGGTTTTGCTTCCCAACCACGACTCTGAGACCACTGAGGAAGGCTTCTTCCTCCTCTTGGACTAAATTCTGGTGGTCAGGTACCATGTTAAGCCTCTGAAATAATATTAATAATATTAATGGACTGGTTTTTGTTTTGTCTGAAAGCTTTGCAAGGGTGTTTCATGGGAAGCAGATGTTTCCATGGAGGAGCTTGTCTTCCCAAGTGTAAGGTCCTGGTGACTGTGGTTTACCCCTATGCGCTAGTTTGGTTATCAGTTAACTGATCCAGGCTGGTAGTTCGGTCACAAATCATGTCTGGAGACCGCTTGCTCTGAGGGCTGTTTTAGAATCCGTGTGATGTTAACTCTGACCCTTTTTTATTACATCAAGAAACTGCGGTTGCCAATGCAATTGGGGAAGACTGATAAAAGGGACACATTTCTAAAATCACTTCTCCAGGGAAACATTACAATTAAAGTCTGCCATTGGCAGTTTACGAACCTCACGTCCCTTTCAATAATCCATTCCAATAACACTATGAGAAGTTGATTGGAAATCACCGGTTAGATGAAGTATGAAGGGGGTCGGGATGGGTTGATTTGGGTAATATGCATCCCAGAAGCAGGCATATAAGTGAGCAGTTAATAATCAATAAATTCGTACCCACACGAGAGGACTGGGGGAATAGACTGCCCAGAGTTTCCATCCCAGAAGGAGAAATCACTCGCTGTTTCTTCATAAGGCTGAGGTGGGCAGCTTGAAACCTTTACCCTTCTCTATAGCATTCTTGATTGTAACTCCGCTATTTTTTGGCTCACATGAAAACAGTATGTCAGCTGGATGACCTCTTTTGATTAAATTAAATTAAAACAAGGAAAGGAAATCTTTTATTTAGAAACATTTGTGGCAGAAAACTAAAATTAGAGCTAGAAGACATCTGTAGATAGTACAAATAGAGAACTTTGAGACCACGCTTTTCATTTCCCCTTAAATTCCTTGAAACCACACATTTTGCTCACATAAGCTCTAAATTATAAAGAAATATTGTTACCTTTATTCTCTTTTTTTACTAGTTCATTCGTAAATATTTCCTTTACTTTTTGGCATAAAGACTCTTCATCGACTTCAGCATTGATTTTTACCAAAATATTTTCCGGTTCCGAAAACCATTGCTGCAATAAGGACCAGTTGTCCAAGAAACCTGTAATTCTACAAAATCAAAGTATTACATAAATATTACAAACCGAATGACATAGTTGAATGATGTTAAGCATGATTGGATATGCATAATGAAATCATCAGCTGCCCACATAGTTATATCTGAAAGATCAACCTTACGAACTCTATAGGCAATGGCAGAATACTCATTTTAAAGAAGAAATTATTTAATGCCACCAAGCCATACTTTTGAAGTATATGAAAGGGTAAACATAGCTTTGAACATGGAATTATTTTAGGAAAGCTTGAGCGGTAGTTCGGCTCTCTATGTGAAAATGGAAGGAAGTGTCACCTGCACTCCTAATGGAAGGATTGAGCTCAAGTTCAATGGCAACTGCAGCCTGAGCCGCCTGCGTCATCGACTCTCCTCTCAGGGGTAGAAATTGAAGGAGGAGATCTTCGAGTAAGAGGAGCTAGCAGTTGCTTTCTATAAGTCAAATGTGTTCTTGGAACGGTTCATGAAGTTTTCCTGTCTTTCCCGAGAGACGACAGTCTTAATGTCGCTCAAATTACTTGTCCCTGTAAATCACTGTATTTTTAGACACCTCAAGGTTTCATGAAATTGTCTAAATTTTCTTTTCCCACGAACAAATTGCACACAACCAAAAGAGTAGTTTCTTTTTTTTTTTTAAAGCTTAACTTATTTTTAGCAAAACAGAAGTAGTTTTAGAACTATACTCTGTAGTCTGACGTCCAGGTCTTTACATTTCATGATCTTTGTTGGCATTTGCTGAATGGGGACTGAATTAGGGGTTGAATTAGGATTCCATATAATGAACTAGTAAGTTCACGTAACCACAGAGGGGAGTGCTGCCTGATTTAACTCTTTCCTCCCAGGTCGTGGTGACTGGCGCTCCGACTCTGAAAGCAAGCACGCAGATGTTTCACTCAGCATCAAAGCTACTTAGTTGTGTTTTACCTGTAAAGGACTGCATGCTAGGGAATACAGCTTTTTCCTAGGTCTGATGGTCCCAAAGTGACTAATTGTCAGTCTGTTCAAAGGATAAGCACGACGTTGAATTTTAAACTCACCTATGCTGTATTTGGTCTCTTAAATTCTGGTCATCATTCGTATCTTGGTTCTTAGCAGCTACACGTTGATTGATGTCTTCATGAAGGGTTGTAGTTGAAAAATTTTTAGCTACGACATGAAAATTACTTAATTGGACAATTTGCAAAACCAGTCAAAGTTGTAGCAGCATTGTCAAAATGTACTGATACAAGAAATTCAAATAGATATATGGTCCTGCCTTTTAAATGTTTAGTAAGATGTTGAATGAGTATAGTTTGAAGAATCAGAATTTAAGTTTTCCTTGGAAATTGGAGAAAATGTAAAATACAACATTAAAGAGGAATTGTAGTTTTGGTGGAGAGGGTCTCAGGAGTATCTATGAAGAGATGAGAGTGAAAAGGGTGGGTCATCATGAATAACAAACTAGGAAACAATAAGAAAGTCACCACCATGATGTAAAAATGAAAAATGAAGTAACAAGGTGGACATAAAGTCAAAAATGCATAAGATTATTCATCAGTATTATATTACAATAAAATAAAGTAATTTATTTTTCTTCCTAGGCTTTATGATTTTTCCCTATAGGATAAATATAAAGGAATAGACCACAAGAGACCAAATATAATAACAAAAACAATCACAACAGCTCTGATCAAGTCCTATTCCGGATTGATAGTATAAAGTCCAGAATACTCACGAACTTAGAATAAACAGAAAATCAGAGAGGGAAAAGAGCTTTGAACTAGATGTTAAAAAAATTAGAATTTCCCGTCTCTGAAAGAGAACATTAAAGAGTGAACGAATTAATAGTGTTCCGGAAAACGAGGGACCGTAGCAGGATGTAGCGATCAACTGCTCTCCATCTACATTCACAGCAGAAAAAGAGGAAGTGGATCTGGAATACAGACTGATGCTCGCAGGTTATTTATTCAACTCGAAGGTTACTGACATTAGCAGGGGGTGACTGAAGAAAATCGTGGGAGCTTTTCTCAGGAGATGCTGGCGCGGCCACTTTCTCGTGTTTGCCAGGGACTTCAGCACACGGGTGAGCATTCTTCTCCCCGCAGCTGCGCCCAGGCATTGACCCCTTGCCATTCTCTCTGCTCCCAGCACTCACTACCATGGCCACATCCTGGATTCTGTGATCACCTTGAATGGCTCCATCTCTGCTCTCTTGATGACTTACACTCCAATTTTCTTTCAATCACTCCCATGTAGCCAGAGAATCTCTCTAACACCAGCCAGTCTCCTAACGTCCTTTCCCCCCAAATTACCAGCATTATTCTGACTTCACTTAATTTTCTAGCAAACAAGAATTGCTTGGTTGAAACTTCAACTTCTCTCCCCCATCTTACAACTTCAACTTTTGTGTCTCTTGGCCATACCAGCCTTAGACGACATTCATCTCTGTTTCCAATACTTAAACACTAATATAGGTAGGCATCTTCAAAGAAAAGTATATAACTTTGTGACTTGTAACCACACTAATTCCCTGGCTTAAAGATCACCTTAGCTCTTTGATATGCATGTGCTCTTTTCTCAAAGAGAGAAAGAGAGAGAGAGAAAACTAAAGAAATGATAATAAATACCCCTGTGCCATGGCTGTCCCCTTTCTTACAGCGACAAACACCTTGATCGCTGTCTCCACCCACTCTTCATCCACCTCCCCAACTCCCACTCATGCCTCAGCCACAGAGTCCATTCTCCCTGCTCCACTCCTCCTTTGAGACCTCCCTCGGCCCTGCCACCAAAGCCATCAAGGCCAGCAGATAAGTTTCAGTCCTTATCTATTTCTCTGTCACATTTATAGGTAAAAGTTAGTGCACACTTCTTAAATACTTTTACACATATTCTGTTGGGAACTGCTCTGCCTGGTTTCAGAAGCTGTAACCTCTCATGGCTAAGGCTGAGTGAAGAGACCTTGGGACCATAGGCCACTAAGGAGACAAAGCTTGTCTTCCCAGCTGGGACACCACCTCTATCCCCTTTTACTTCATCCTGCTTGGCCCCAGGCAGATGACTGATCAGCCAATGATGGGTAAGATTTCTCAAGGGAGAGACGACCTAAGACAGGCATGGTCATAATGGGGCCATCAGGGAAGGACTTGGGGTGCTATAGAAAAAGGGGTGATGGACCCTCACCCCTCAGCTCTGACATAGCCTGAGTCCTCATTCTGTCAGCAAGAAGTCTAGTAATCTCTTTGCTGCCTTACTTCCCCTGCCTGACTTAATCCTGAAACAATGACAGAGAGAAGTGAGTTCTGTGCTGGAAAGAGCAAGTTCCCCTGGGTGATCAGGCCTCAGAAAGAATACATAAAATCCTGTGAAACCTGCTTTGCTAAGAATGTCCTCAATTTTCTGATAAAGGTCCAAGCATGAAATGAGTTTGTTTCCCAAAGTTTTATGGCCCTTTAGCTAACTGACCCTGACTCAGAATAAGTCCTCATAGTTCTTTGAATGTTATCTGTTGTCTGATCATTACTGCCTGACAATGAATGAGGACCTTCCTTGATGTAATGCTCCCAGAAAGCAATAAAAGCTTGTTTGGGGCGCTCTCTCATTTAGAGAGTGGCCATGCTGTCCCTTTTCGCTACAGGACTTCTTCAGTTTGTGTGATTTTTTTTGTTGTTGTATCCACAACACCATGGACCCTGCTGACCAGAGTCCACATCAATATTCCATTATTTTATAGTCACAGAAAATTTGAGAAGCAGTATTATAACTCCATAATTAACCCCAGAGTTCCAGTCAATCTGGCCCCAGATTCTGGATGTCTTTTTAAATTATAAGGTGTTTATTGAATTGTACCTACCAAACAGAATGCATACATTAATATACAGCCCCATGACCCCACAAACCAAAGATGGCGCCCAGATGAAGAAACAGATCTGTTTCTTTTCAGTCACTGCTGCACAGGGTGAAGCATCTGGGGTCTGCACTCACCGTCTCCCTGTGCCTCTCACCACGTGATGAACATGGCTGCTGCCGCACCCCCCTCACCCCACGACCCCAGGCTCGTGATGTCCCAAGGTACCAGCTAAAAACCCAGGCATAGCCTCCCACTCTTCCATTCCAACAGTTCCTCATTCCCACATTGGATGTCCCCTCTCTTCAGGTGTTTCTGGTCTCCTGCCTGCTGCCTTTCAGTCTGGTCCATTCCTCTCTGCCTGGCCCTGGCTGGACTGATGTCCAGCCTTTGAGTCCACCTGACTTTGACTGTAGGTTGCTTCCTTGTGGTAGTGTTCTTCTAGCTTCTCCATGGACCCCAAGCATTGTAGGGTGGCATGCTGCACCAGACCCTAGGGACCCCCAGCCTGGACCTCAGGACCCCAGCCACCACCAGTCTGGAAGGAGGAGAGTACAATACCCTTATTTTGACAATCTGTCTTCCTTTTGGTTATAAGACGTTACTCACCCTGGCTTTCTTCCTTTCTCTAGAGCTGCTGCTTCTGAGAGATTCTTTTGTTCTTCCCATTAAATTTTCATGTTTTCTTGGGTCTCATTCTGGATATTTTTAAATTATATCTTTCTTTTTAGATGATCTATCTTACCTTCAAGTCCATAACTGTGGTGCACATTTTCCTCCTGACATCTAGACTCGTTTATAGAGCTATTCTCTAACATCTTAGCTGAAAAGCCCCAGAGGCACTTTGAGCTCAGTGTATTCCTAAGGGACTCTTACTTGTTCTTTCCATACTCTCTAAGCAAGCGGTATCATCACTCAAAAAATTGCGCAACTCGAGAACTCAAAGTCATCCTGTTCCCCCTGTGCTGCATGCCCCAGCCCACCTGATCACTGCATTTGGTAGTTTTCCTCCTAAATACTGCTTGAAGCTGACTCTTCCTATCTTGCTGTCTAATCGCCTTTATTGTTTTTCAGGTGGTAATAGTTTTCTAACTCATTTCATTGCTTCCAATCTGATTCCCCTTCCAACGAAGCCAAAATGACCATTATGCAAAGCATATCTAATTGCTTTAATATAAGGCACTGACTTCACCTGGCTTCAGGATAAAGTCCAAGCCAGGGGCAAGACTCTTCATCTGGCCTCTGTCTATTCTTCAAGCTCTTGTCTGCTGCTTCTCTACAGCCTACTCCCTCCAGCCCTACTGTGCACTTGCTGTTCTCCAGATGGACCACACTCACCTACCAAGGCTTGCAATTTCGGTTCTATTTTCCTCCCTTTCTCGGCCTGCCTGACCTCCCACCGTGTTGGGCACACCTGTTATTGCACAGAACTGACTATATTATAATAAACAGTTTACTCTGTTTCTTCTCATGCCACACTGGGAACTACTTGAGGGTAAGGACTTGCCCTTCACTTCTGTATTATCAATTCCTGGCACATTATAAATGCTAAATATTTACCAGTGGTGCATTTTAGCTTCCGTCCCTCTACAAATGACATCCAACAGAACTTTCTGAGATGATGGAAACCTTCTACATCGGTACTGTCTGATGTGCTAGCCACTAGCCATCTGTATACATGAAATGTGGCCATTGTGACTGAGGAACTGAATTTTTCAATTCGTTAATTTTAATTAATTGAAGTAGCTATGTGTGGCTAGTGGCTGTCATGTGGGACACAGCTCTGTACTGTGTCACCCCTTGGTTCTTTATCTACAATTTCCAATAAACTCTTGGAAGGCAGGATACAGTTCTTCTTGTGCCTTGCACAGCATGTGATGAATAATAAATGAATCTGTGAGTGAACAAGCTTTTTTAGAAGGAGAGAGTTTTATCTGCCCAAAACAGTGTAGGTAGGTTTTTGCCTAAGATAAGGAGAGTATATTGGTCAAATGATCTCTCAAAGGCCATTCAAATCTTATAGTTTAAGAAAGAAAAATCTTAAGATATGAAAGAGTAATACTTTTTCTTAACTTAAAATACATGACCATGGAAGCTGCGGATTGATTTTCAAAGTTGTGGACACCTATTTAGCACACTCAGTTCTAACCCAAACAAGTGTGAACTATCAATTCAATGACTTTATACTAGTTTTCATGGTTTAGACAGCCCCGATTGAGCTATTGATTCAGTGCAGTTCAGACCTAGAAACATACAATATCAGAAATATAAGATAAAAAGGAAAAACATCACATTATGCTTTAATACAATTTTCTAAGAGTAGAAACAAATATTATTTACATACATACAAGTATAAATTCGACAAAGGAGAAAGCATCCCTGGAGTAGAGGAGAAAGGGCCTTTTTTAAGCCTAGTTGTAAGTCAAGGGCCTACAATGAAGAAATGAAATTATTTAGATGCTAATATCAGCTTTGCCAAATTTACCAGAATTATTTGTTATATAATTTTGATAGGGAACTGGAAGAACTCAGACTGGGTTGAGTCGGATTTCTTGAAAAGTTTTGCCAACTGGTTTCCTTCTGTTGTTTTTTTGAAACATGCAGCAACGTTCTTCCTATGGAGCCATGAGAGGGTAGGCCAGCCTTCTGGGGTCCTTGCAGGGTCATAATGAGCTTTCAGGGGCCCTCTCACCCACAGATGTCTGTGTGTGCTCTACAACCTACTTTCAAGTCAGATTTACCTTGAGTGCAGAGCCCTGTTCTGCCAGCAGATGGCCATGGATCCGCAGTGTTCTTAGCCAGCCCCCCACTGTCCCCCAAATAGGAAAGGGGAGTTGGAGGGACCAGCAGAAGCCTCACTACTGACAGCGTGACTCCTCCCCCTTTGTGCGGATAGAAGTACATTTTCCCTTTTGCAATGTGACGAACAGCACCCAGTTTAAACTATGAGACTCAACAGCTGAATGGATATCTAATGGTGCTGTCATTTTATTGAAGTAAACAATGACAGGAAGATCTCAAAATTAAGCAAGCTCAAAACAAGGATGAGCGTGATCCTTTTCTCCACATCCTCGTCAACACTTGTCATTTGTGGACCTATTCCGACAGGTTCAAGGAGATACCTCATTGTTTTAATGTGCATTTCTCTGCTGATTAGTGACGTTGAGCATCTGGTCATATTTCTATCGATTACCTGTATATTCTCTCTGGAGAAGTGTCTATTTAGATCCTCTGTTCATTTTTTAAATTGGATTGTTTTTTGTTTGTTTTTGGTGTTGAGTACTATGAGTCCTTTATAAATTTTGGATATTAACCCCTCATCAGATGTGTCGTTGGTGAATATGTTCTCCCATTTTAGTAGGTTGGGAGCATCTTTTGTTATTCAGAATAAGACCCTTTCAACATTATCTGAGCTTATGGTAATGGGGTGACTCTTGGAGGCTGGGGTCTGGTTGCCAGAGTAATCAACCATATTGTGGTTAGAGGTCTGGAATTTTCAGCCCACCCTTGGTCTCTAGGGAGCAGAAAACTGAGCTCACGATGATGCCCAGTGATTTAATCAGTCGTGCCTCCATCATGGAATTTCCCTAAAAACTCTGAGGAGGGGGGCCCGAAGAGCCTCTGGGCTGGCGAACGCACCCGCAGGCTGGGAGGAAGGCGCGCTCCGAGCCCCACAGGGGCCCTTCCAGACCGTGCCCTGCGCCCCTGCGCCCGGCTGTTCCTCTGTTTCCTCTATAACATCCACTGTAATGGACCGGGAACAGTAAAGAAGGTGCTTCCCTGAGTCCTGTGAGCCACGACAGCAACTTGTTAAAGCTGAGGAGCGGTCAGGCAAACCCCAAGTTTGTAGTCAAGTTGGAGAGAAGTGACGGTAACATGGGCACCCACTACTTGAGATTTGCATCTGTAACTGGAGGCCACTTTGTGGGACCGAGTCTGCACTAACTCCGGACAGGTTGTGCCAGAAAAGAATGAAATTTTAGGATACCCAGTATTTTAAAGAAATTTAAATTATAAACAAGATCATCAAAAAAACAAAACAAAATGAAATGAAATAAAACCATATAAAAAAAGAGGCGTCCGACTCACCCATGACGTGATTCATGCGATCCAGTGAGAAATTATCAGAAATGTCTAATAACATGACAAAGTCCAGTGCAGTAGGGGGAAGAGGCACTTCTTTGGTGGCTGTCAGATCAACAGCCAGCGCGTGTTTTTGGGCTTTCTTTCTCTCCAGCTCCATGAGGGCTCGGTTGCAGCCTGTGAGGGCTTCGTCCAGAAGCCTTGCTTGGTTCAGCGTCATGGGGAAACCATCGAGGACCCAGCCTTGATCCACCGGTATCTGACTGAATTAAAAGTGGACAAACCATGAATATTTCGGTAGGCATGACTACTTTGGAAATAATAATACAATTAATCTTGCCTTTATCTTTCTTTCAATTCCAGAATAATCTCCTCCTGTATGAATTTTATTTCTTTATCGTTAAAGCGAGGTCGACTAATCATCCACTTGCTTACAGTTCTTCTGTGGGTGCCTGCTGCCCACCAAATTTATTCCAGAGGCCATAACATGGCATCTAAAACTAGCTGGACATGACTTACTTGCCTATTACATCTTCTTCCCAAAATTTAGAGCCATTTACTTCAAACAAACTGATCTCCTCACTGTTATGTGAGTATGAATTAGGATGAATTGCATTTTCTAGCTTCTGTTCACAGGTCATTTCTCCTTTGAACCCATTCCTTCATCTATACAGAGTGGGATAACACATCACAGGGGGGAGTTGTGAGAATGAACTGAAATGCTACATTTTAAGATCCTGGCACAGAGGTCAGCATGTGCTGGACACTCACAAGGCCAACCTGGGAACTTCTTCCTACCCTTCCACCCCCAGCCAGCATGGAGTCAACCCCGTCAGGTGATGAGTCACCACCGCCTGATCGGAACTCCTCTGGCTCGCATTCACTTCACCACACAACTGGTAAGTATTCGATTGCAACTTAGCAAAATTCAACTGAGCCTTAGTGATCTCAATTAAATGTTAAGTTGGGTGGGCCCCTCAGCGCAGCTTCCTCTGTAGAGAATGAGCACGCTAAGAATGATTGTAGCTCTTTAAATTGGAAAACAACGTGAAAGGGGCATAAATGTCGACTTTTTACTTCTAAACCTCTAATTTATGCAAAATTGAGATTTTGGTGTTTGGATTAAAAGTCATGGTCTTCTTTCTTTCTCTGTTAGAGCTACGAAGAGCAGGAAAAGACTGCATTTTTGCTTTTATAACTAGTGCAGAGCTCGGTGGAGCACCCTGCCTAATGGGTTTGTGGCTCCGCTGGCCTAGGACGAAGTTCCTTGAGCACCTCCCCAGGCCTAGGTGGCCTCCCCTCCCCCCACAGTCTCAGCAGCCACTTCAGAGGGAAGAGGAGGTCAAAGCCACACTTGTTCTGCTGCAGCATGAGGCCACCGGGTGAGGTGGAGTGAGAAGACCTGGGCCTTGGCTCTGACTACACTGCGAACCAGATCCTCAAGGCACTGCCGCATACCTTTCTTTGCTCACTGCAAAGGGCTGGATTGGGATTAGATGAAAGAATTTCAGAGGGACCACAGCCTTGGGAAGGTGCCTCAGGGGCAATGGGACGGTGCGGGGAGGGCAGTGAAGTTCTGATGGTGTGGTTCGGACGTGTTAATTCCCCTGAAGCCAAAGCTAAGATCTGCTTTCTCGCTCCCCTCACCCTTACACAGTTTGTTTCAATAAGCAGTCCCACAGGTAAAACATATTTGTGCTACTTCTGAGAATGAGATCCCTTCCAGCTCTGAGGGGGGGCGGCGTCCCTGTGACCCGATTTCTTCAGCCTGGCATTCAAGAAGAAAATGTTCCATGACACATCGCCGAGGAGAGGCCACTTAGGCCTTTGATGAGGTCTCAAGAAAACACTAAAGTGGGGCATGGGCTCCACTCAGATGCAGGGCAAAATCTCCCGAAAACCTCCTTCCCGGCCTCCCTCAGACTCCCTGCTTCGCACACAGCGCAGTTACCCCAATTCTATCTCCTTCCCCGTCCAAGCTCTCTGAGCTCCTCTCAGTAGCCTTTTTGATTCTTTTTTCCCATCCTGCTAAGCCTCATATCTTTCTTATATATATCAGCAGAGCCTCTATGGCTTCTTTTAATGTGTCCCTTTTCTGTATTACTAAGGAGGGCCGAGGAGAATCCTCTATCCTTAGAAAGGAGGAAGATTACAGAATCACAGCCTATTTTGATTTTCATTCATCCCCTATCACATGTCACCGCTGAGCTAAGCTCATAATTATCTCTTGCCTGTGCAACTCTAGTTTCTCACTGCTTTCCTCCCCGTCCCTGCCCAACCTTTGGACCCCTGGGTTCACCCCCTCCTTCTGATACTCAAAATGAGGAAGCACACTGGCCTGGGAGCCCACAGTTCGGGTTTCTCCCCTCCATTACATGTCCCTTGGCTTTTCTAAGTAGAATCCGGTTTCTCCTTGAATTTCCCACATGGAATAGCGACTGACATGAATTTGCACCTGGGTGAACAAGGTCGTGGTTGGTAAAGGGGGAAGTGAAATATGAGCATGTAAATCACAAAATATATCTCCATCTTGCTGTATGTTTTCTTATGTAGATAAACAGTGTTCATTAGACATCAAAAATAAAAATAGTTCTATATTATTTTTATACATCTCTATATGATAGAGAATATATTCAATAGATAGACAATAATACATACTTAATAGCATTTACCAGGATGTTAACCAGCAACAGGTCCGAAACGCTTTTCCCTTTCTTCAGCATCTTTTCTGATTTTGCACCAAGCTGAGCACGCGCTGTGAGCTGTGAAAATAAACAATGGGTGGCAAGGTAAAACTAATGTAAAAGTTAGATTCCAAGTACTTGGAGGAAAAAAACATTAAATGGTCATATTCTCTGGTGAAGACACTGATCATTTGTGATAATTTTGGAGCCTTCCAGGAATTTTAGAAAAATGTGTGTGCAGATTTTGAGGTTCTCCCTTTGTGGCTTCCTCCCTTTCGAGATCCTCCTCCTTAATTTTCAGCATCCCAAACCTCATCCTCAAATACTTCCAATCAAGAAGAATGAGGCTTTCTGATTGGTTCTAGCTACTCCCACCATGCAGATGGGGTGTGTGTCAGGGATAACGGGCAGAGACACAGCCCTTGTCTTGCAATGCTCTCTTCATTCAAGGTCACAGTCCACATATTTTCTGTTTTTTGCTGCTTGCTTATTTGCTGCTTTACTTACTTGCCTCCTGCTTTGGGCCTCAAATAATAAGGCTTTTTCTTTTGCCTAGCCTTAGAATGTTCTCTAAAAATGTTACCTTAGAATGGGTTGGCCCAACAAAGCTACTCTTCATCAACAGCATCTTTCTTAGTGCCTGTTCTTAACTCAGCCACCAGAGTGAGCATTTTATGTAGAATGACATTACATTTCTGCTCCAAACCTTGCAAAGACTCCTCCTTTTGCTCCAAATGCCCTAATCGTTGCCTATAAGGCCCCGGCTGACCCGAGTCTTGTCCCTGCCCGCGTAGCTCTCTCTGCTTATCCCTCACTCCTGTCCCACCTTGACGCCAAGCACCTTTCTGCCTCACAGTTGTCGTCAGGCTGTTCTCACGGCCTGAAATACTTCCTCAGATCCAGCTGGCCGACTCTCTCGATCTGTTCTCAGCCTGGGGAAACTTCACTTTCTCATATTCGCCGACCCCGTGGGAGACAGCAGCCTGCCCTTTGCACTCGGCCTGCGTCCCTGATCCCCCAGCCTACCCCACTCCTTACTCTTCTCTCTTGGCCCCATCACCACCTAATAGATCATGTAACGGCAATTCATCCATTCATGCATCTGTGCCTTTATCATCTGTTTTCCTCTAGGAAAATGTAAACTCCATAAGGCCCAAGAACTCTGTCTTTTTTGTTCAGTGATAGATCTCAAATCATTACAACAGTGTATGAAACAAAACATGCCCTTGGAATTGAACTGAATATGGAATTGTGGGGACTTGCAACTCAATAAATCTAAATATAAAAATATACTTAGTCGTACTGGTAATTTGTATTTCAAATAGATGAGTAAAATATTCTGTAGAGTCACCAGTAAGGCTAAGGATTAATTCTGGGGAAATTCTTTAAAAGTAAAGAGAGTCTGAAGGGAAATAAAAGTCATAAATTAACTGCTAAAGAACAACACATAAATAAAAAATTGGCATTAAGTCTAAAATTAAAAAATGTGTTTACTTCCCTAGTTGGCAAAACTGAATATTAATTTCCACTGCTTCAGATATAAAGAATATTAATAATGTAAAGAATAGCAAATATTTAGCTAATGTTTTACCATCATATTTACTTCAAACCGAAGAGGAACACATTGGTATTTCATGCCCCTCGAAGACACATCAAAAACCGAGGAATCATGACATGTTTCAATATACCAGTACCCAAAATTAGATTACAATACTTACTTTAGAGAAACTATCACTTGATTTGACTTCTTCAGCTTCTGGTGTCTTACTGGTACCAGTACCTAGCAACAGGGAAAGCGGTAAGAACAAACTCCAGTACCTGGCCGTCTAGGGTTTTGGATAGGTGGGTCATTGGACCTGGCTCTGCCTGAGGTCCTCAGAGGAAGGAAGTAATAGAATCACCACAGCACGTCAGCCACCCTCATTCCCGCCTTGAGAGCCCGGCTGCTGTGTGGTTCGGGGTTCCCTGCGGCCTCCCCTCCAGGGTGGCTCACTCAGGACTGTACCCTTAGAAACACTTCAACCCTGCTGGGGTTTCTTTTCAGAAAACAAGCCACGTTTCTCCAGAAATGTTAAAAGTTTAATTCTTTACTTTTCATTTTCCTGGATTATCTAGTTATAAGTAACAAACGAAGTCTAAAACTAGAAAGAAAACTCTAGAAGTCAGAGGGGGTTTGGGTCAAATTCAAAGGATAAATATAAAGTTTTTGAAATCCGTTTCTAATTACTGTACTTTGGAATAAAATAGGTTATAGAGTCTTAGATTAAAAACCAATTACGATATCTGGAAGAAACAAATACACTAAAATAAGGGGAAGAGGAGCTCCTTCTGTAAGACGGAAAACCCGACTGCCTCCCGGGGGCGGCGCGGCCCTGGGGAATCCACGCACTGCCCACTGGCGCGGGCAAGGCGGTTGTGAACTTCATTCTAGAGCCTGAGGACACTATTGAATAGGGCAAGGCCTTCCTTAGCACAAATGGAACATATTTTTAAGCCTTAAAAGCCTTTTCTATCAATGGTTCTACCAAGGACCTGAAGGGCTGAAGAGTAGACCTCTAGGGAGGTGAGTGTTTATCAGGTGTGGGGAGCTTGCTTCTATTTGTCCCGCCCGAGGTTAGGAATAAACTGAGTGTCCTCGAAGGAACCACTGTTCAAGTGAGCCGCAGAGATCAGACCCTGCAGCCTCCCTCAACGCCGAGGATGGAGCAGTAGCGCGCAGAGAGCGCCCCCACAGCGCCCCCACCCAGACCTGGGCGGGCAAGGGGAAACGATGAGGACCTGCCTCCCTGCAAAGCCAGGAAGGAGGAGGATGGTACATGCCGGTGGTTTCTGTAACCACACGACTGAGCGGCTGCAGCCCTCGAAGGGGTGGGGAAGGACGCCTTATCACTTTTGTCTCTCGTCCCGACTTGAGGACGAAGGTTAGGGATGTCTGTATGCATCTTGCTCTGTCTGTCCAATGACCATGTAGGCAACTGTGTGACACCCCCTTGTCTCTCCTTTCTTCTCCTGAACGCGCGTTTGTGCTCACAAGCATGTGCTTCCTGTTTGGCCGTCCCTCTGATGTCAACGCGGGATGATCTGTTTCGATATTTTACTTACTGAGTGTAGTTTTATCTTCTCTTTCTGGTAATGCCTCATATGAAACTGAATCAGCTGCAAGTTTATTTTGCGGATCCTTTGGGGAGAAAACACGCACACGAACAGATTTTTAATATTGTTGTATTTTAACGGCATTCTTAATTGCATTTCTATAAGTAAGGTTTGAAAAATTGTGCTATTTTGTCTAAAACATAAATGCTACTAAGAGAGGCTGACTAATTTCCAGAAGGAAACGACGTTTAATGAAAACAGTGCTTATGGAAACACACAGTAACGTGCGGTGGAATGTCTTTCCATCGGCCGTCGGTTACTCTGTAAAATGCAGCAACTGCCATTTTGAAAAGACGCTGGAAGCGGAGAAAGAGGGAGAGTTTATGGAAACCCGTCTTAGGAAGATCAGCCCTGAGGGGTCAGGCAGGGCCAGCCGTACGGGAAATGAAGACAGACGTGCATTACCCAGCACCCTAAAGGCTAGATTACAAGGAGCAGCACCACACGGGAGGCAGGGCAGCCCACAACGAAGAAAACTTCCAGTTATTTTCAGAATTCATGGTTAAATGATGCTTATTTTGCAGCTCATGCAAATGATCTGAATTAGATTCTTTGTGAACTTATTCCATTTTGGAGAGAGCGTAAGGTAGGGGGGGAGAGTACTGGACTTAGAACCTGGGATCCCAATCACAGCCTAGACACTAACAAGCCTTCGGACCCCAGTGAAAACAAGCCTAGGGCTTCTGCTGTCTCCCTGATAAAATGAGGGTGCTGGACCACGTCGTGCTTCTCAAGGTGGGGCCACATTCTCTGTTTCCTTCCTTAGAATCTTCGTGCAATAATGCAGCAAGTTTCAATACTGATAGGAATGTGATGCTGGTGAACCACGGGGAGGCCTCCCTCCCACCCCCACCTCCCCAAATTGAGATCTATGCGTTTAGATCAGAAGTCTGCCAGTGATGCCCCAATGACCACATTTTGGGGGGTGAATGTTTTATTGTGGTCTCCAGGCATATAAGACGCCACAAGACACCACTGTGAGCTCAGGGACTAAGCTGGGTGTTCCCCTCCACCCCTGCCCTGCTCAGCTCTGGCACTGGCCTCGGGCTCCCACCAAACGAAGGAAATCTGCTGTTGGCCACTGCTGGGCTGGCAGTAGTAGAATTTCTCTCCAGGAGCTGGGGACTTGGTAAACTCTCCCACAATCCTCATACCCTATTCCCCTCCTACCTCTGACGTTCAGCCCTGCCACCTCCTCACCTTCAGTGGCTCTTCCTTGAGAAGAAGTCTCCAGCTGAAGGTGACTGGGCACAAAGCCAGCCCACCACCCTGGATGGCCCACTCAGGGAAGCTGGTGGTGGTGGAGGGGGCGAATTTCTCTCTTGTTATATAAAGACCCCAGACTACCCTTCATTTTGCCTTTTGACTCACAAAACCTAAAACATTTATTCTTGGAACTTTTACAGAAAAGTCTGTCAATCTCTAGTCTAGAAGATCTCTTAGATTCCACCTAGCTGCACATCTCATGTGGGAGGTGCATGAACAGTAACTAAAATCGCACTTGCCTGGCTTTCATTCCCATGCAGATCAGGTCCAGACTTTCCTTTGGCTTCACTCTGAGTGGGTAGGGCCTCATGGACTGTTTCATTGTCATGAAATGCTCTGATAGCTTCTTGCAGAAGAGTGTCGATAGAAAGTACCCGAATAGGAAAGTCTAAAGTAAAAAAGGCAGGTTAGGAAATTGACATCAGTATCCTAGGCTGGCTTCCCCTCTCACATTGTCTTAGGGCCCCCAAGAACTGTCTTCTGGATCAAGCTGCTGCTGCTTCATTATTATTATTATTATTGTTGTTGTTGTTGTTATTATTACTATTACTGTGTTAGAATTCACAGAACATAAAATTAACCGTTTTAACTGGCCTAAGAGACATGCTTCACTGGTATTTAGGTTATTCACAAGGCTGATCAACCATCACTGCTATCTTATTCCTAAAAATTTTCCTCCTCTCGAAAGGAGACCCATTAAGCAATCACTTTCTATCTCCCCATCTTTGTCCCTGGCAAGGACTGATTCGTTTTCTGTTTCTATGGATTTGCCTATTCGGGATACTTCCTATCAGTGGAATCATACAATATATGGCCTTTTGTGTCCGACTTTTTTCACTTAGTAACATGTTTTCAAGGTTCATTCATGTTGTAGCATGTACCAGTATTTCACTCCTTCTTGCGGATAGATAATATTCCATCGCATGGATATGCCATATTTTGTCATCCATTCACCAGGTGATGGACATTTAGAGTATTTCCAGCTTCTGGCTATTATTAATAGTGCTGCTATGGATATTCCTATACGAGGTTGTCATTATTTCTTTTTTGAACACTTGTTTCTGTCCTTTTGGGTATACACCCAGTAGTGGAATTGCTGGGGTCATAGGGCAATTCTTTGTTTAACTCACTGAGAAACCGCCCAACTGCTTTCCACAATGGGTCTGCCAGTTTACATCCCCACGAGTAATGTATTCCAGTATCTCCACATCCCTACCAACACTTGTCACTTTCCTTTTTTAAAAAAATCGTAACTCTTACAGTAAATGTGTGGTAGTATCTCATTGGGACTCTGTCAAATGGCTTTGTAAGGAGGTCTTTTTAACACCTCAGTAATGACCTGTGGCCCTTCTCTGCCTCGGGATGGTGCCCGATGGACTGGCCTCAGGGCCAAGCTTGAGCTTTGCAGTGAAACCCAGTAACGATGTTGTATTTATGAAGAGAAACTAACCAAACAGATGCAAACCTATGGTTCTGCTTCTAATGGGAAAAAAAAAAAAAAAGCTTCTATACAACAAGCCAAAGGCTCATTAAAAACAGAGAACTCAACACACATGAAGAATAAAAAATGTATATTTTAAGTGGATTTCTCTTGTGTTTGTGACAAATTACTAATAGCTTACTTCATCTATTAGTAAAGTAAGTAAAATCTATGGGGAAGAGTTTACAAGTTGTTACTTTGATTTACACTATACATCATCATTACAGAGCATCTCCCCAAAACCATGTTTGCCTGGGACAATCGCAGTTCATGACTCTACATTCCTAAGTGTCTCCCTTGGACAACAAAATATTCGATCATTCTAGTATAAAATTCTTGATGACAGATTCCTATTCCTATTGTATCAGCAGGTCCTCGTGTATATTTTCTACAAGCAGAGCCATTTGCAGCTATAGTCAATGTTAGCAGAACCTAACAAATACAAACGTACAAAGAAATTATACCTCTTTGTAGAAACTTTAGAACAGTAGTTTTTCCACTAAATGTTTTCCCCAGTATGCACCCTTTAATGGCAAATGACGGTAATTCAGGTTCTGTTGATTCGACTTGAGGGGGCAGAGATTTTTCGACGAGTCTGTGAACCACGTGGCCCAGTATGCAGTTGTTGGCGGGCGGCAAGCGGTCAACCATTTCTTCCGGTAACGCCCACTCTCCGACCATGTTCTACACAAATCACGATGAAACAAACAAAACAGAAACGCTCTTAGAAGTGGAACTTGGGCATGTAAGAAATTTGAATATTGAAAGTAAATTCAAATTATAACAAACAAAAGCTAATCAGTACTTTAAATAATTAAATTACATAAGTGAGTAATAACATGAACAATACTTTCCTATTAGCAGAAAAATGAGCTCACCACATAGAAGTAAAAAAACCCCACCCAACTCTAGAATCCTTAACGATTTATCAAAGTAGGCATGCTGAGTTAACTAAGCCAAATTGTAGTCTGGATTGAGCATTAATGGTACTTAAATTGATACTATCATCAGTAAGCAGATGGAAGACAGTAATAGTTCATCTGCTATTTTATGCATATACTAAGCTTGCATTTTTTTAAAGACAGAAAGATAAAAGAAAACTTTCATGCCCAATATGGTGTTTATGTTTAACTCCCACTTTTTTTTTTTTCAGGTTTCTTGCTGAAATGATTAAACAATTAAAGGGAAAGGAAAAAGGAAAACTACAGACCAGTTTCTCTGAGCTCTGTGTAATAAAACTAGAAATTGATATTTGAAAGATATAAAAAAGATACTTAGAAATTAAAAGCATTCTTTTTTACTTATTCTTGATGTAAAGAAGTTAAAAAAGAACATGCAACCAAATAGACTTATTAAAGATATGGGATGGGATCAAAACCTACTCAGAGGAAAATTCATAGTTCCTTGGCATGAAATGCCTTGACCTAAAATTTAAAAAGAAGGGAAATGAGTAAACTAAGCATTAAAATAGGAAAAAATAACTTTAAAATAAATAAGAGAAATAAGGAGGAAGGGACTCATAAAAATGGAAATGTATAAATTAGAGAGCAAACTATTGAGATACCTTTTATTGATATATTTCTAGAACTTGCCTACACTAATCCTGGTAATGAAATTGCTACTAGTTCTGAACAAAGGGGAAGAATAGCAAATATCAATTTTGTAACATAATCAAAAGGTAGTAACAGATTTTAAGGAGATTTTAAAAATTTTAAGAAAATGTTATATACAACTTTAATAAATTTGAATTTATTAGTGTGTGGTAAAAAACGTACTTTAGGAAAGTACAAATGATTAAAATTAATTTAAGTGAAATATATTTGAAAAGATGAAAACCATAAAAAAAATGGAAAAGTTGTCAAAGAACTATATCCGTAGGAACCTTGAATACAATGATGGTTTACAGAAAAAAATTTCATTCCTTAATTAAACGGAAATCCAAAGGTTGTTTCATCTTCTGGAAAATGGAAGAAATCAGATAGCTTTCTGGTTCACCTGGCAAAACTGACATAACCCTGTTATCAAAAGGGCATCAAAAATAATTGACAAAATAGTATCCAAAAAGAAAAGTACAGGCCAACCTCACTGGGAAATATTTTTCAAGAATCATGCCTATAATATTAACAAAATCAGCATTATGTTAAGAGACAGTAAAGACATTAATTGGCGTTTCCTACACACCACGTCTCATATTCTGCTATTCTCATGAATGCTCTCACATGGTTCTCACACAGCTCTTACAAAAGTATCATCATCTTTCCAATGTTGTAGAAGGAACGCGCCCGTACCGCAGAGGCTAACTGCCTTGCCTGTGTTCACAGCAAAGAGTAACTCGGATTCCAGAACATGCGCTCACACCCTCTACACCACGTTGGAGTTGACTCACCGTGACTGAATCCGAGTTCTTTCACGAGTGCAGGGAAGAATACGTATTAGATAACCTGTTACTATACCACCTTAATAGGCTAAATTAAAAAAAATATGATCAGTTTGACCAAGAAGCATTTCATTTATCTTATACACAAATCACTGATTGAAAAAGTAGGTAATGTGGTATTTTTCTGGTCGCATGAAGAGCTTCAAAAATTACCTTCAAATTCATATAAAACAAATTTATTAACATGATTAGGTGGCAATTTCATTATATAGATATCCCATCCACAATTGATCAGAAACAAAGAGTAGAAATATGTCATTTCTGCTATATTTTGAGACTATTTGGAATTAGTACATACAACCTATTTATCAAACTATTCAAACTTAAAAAAAACTGTCATATTGTTTCAGTGGTGCAGAAAATTATGGATTTCAAGACATATCAGCTTATCACATTTTATTAAAATCATGTAGGTCTTCCCCAAATCTGATCAAAGGTGATCAGTTCTATTAGCACTTCCTCTACTGTATGACTTGTCTCCTCCCATCATCTCAACTTAGGCTTCTTACTCCAGGTCGCTGGGCTAGCAGGAGCAACTCCCATGTGGGGAGTAAAAGGAAACCCCCAACAGTATACGCTCTCGTGAAAACCAAAGAGGAAACAAAAACGAGGGCAGAGCACCTTACGTTTCTTTAAGAAACATCAGTCAACCTCCGCCGGTCTGAACCGCCTGACGGCCTTACGTCGGATCTTTCTTTGGGGGGCAATATATGTCTTTGTATTGACTATATGTCAAAACATATTTATATTTATATTAGTATATATTCTATATGACACAGCACATACAAATATGCATACATACATATAATAATGTACATGATATGCCATTTATAAGTAAATATATGCCTATGCTATTGCATTTTCTTTTGTCAGTATTCTTTTCCTATCCATTTAGTGCCTGACAAACAGTGCTCAGAATATAACTGTCACGGTGGATAAATAGATGGCTTGTCTGGCTGGGGGCCAGAATTTCTAATATGACCACACAAGAGATAAGGAAATAAAGCAAATAAACCAATAGAAGATAACAAAAAGTATTTAAAACATGTTTTACTTTGAAATTGGCAGAATTTATTAGTATATAACTGTATTTCTCACTTCTATTCAAACTATCCTTTATTTGTAAAATTTTGTTTTAGTTTAATGCCTTTGGTTTTCCTAAAGATATTGTGCGTAGTAATTATATGGATTGTTCAGAATCAACTAAATACTGGAAAGATTTGCATAATTCTTGATCTCATTATGATTGATTACTTGCTTCTGCTTTCATTCATTGGAATCATTTATACTTCTAATTAGATAAGTGATAATTGTTGTATGTAATGTGACCAATCAGAAACTAACCAAATAAAACAATAGAAACCAGAGAAATTATGTTATTTTAAAATAAAATAGGCTGTAAGGCCAAGGCCAAGTTTACGTGGAAAGTTTCCAGGGTCTAATGATTTTGTGCCATGCAGTGACTTGACCCATCTTAAAGGAAAGAGTCTGAGACTTAATCAGATGGCTGTGTTCTGCAACCTACATGCATTGCACTCTGGTCAATTCCTTCATCTTTGCAGGATAATAAGACCTATCTCTTGGGGCTGTTGTAAAGGCCAAATGAAACGCTGTCTGTGTAGCCAACGTGACTGCTGACTTGAAGTGCTTAATTAAGACGCTTTTAGGCAGCTGCTGGAGGCACACAACAGTGCCACACAGAGGTGCCAGGGGTCACACAGGCGTGACAGCACCCACGATGCTGCCCAGTGGGAGAAGCACATTCAGCTTGCACCCTAACCAGAAAGGCACATTTCCTCACAAAGGGGGCAGAATAAGCCCCCTTCTACCACCACATTATTGTAGAATGTGGCCAAAGACAATGGGAGAGAATGTTGACCTCGAAGGGAACTGAACGCTTAGGTCGGGAAAAGAACTAGGCCTGACCCGTGGAAATAAGCAGATCACGGGTTTGGAGGATAGAGTTTTCAGAGCCACCTTAAAAATACAGCTGGTGATCAAGAGTAAAGGGTAAGTCAAGGTAAACATCTCAGGTGGGAACAAGAACATGGTGAGTGAAAAGGAAGGTCAGAAGAACTGGAAAAAGAGGTAAATTCAGACCAGAATAAAAATCACTAGGTTAACTACAATGAGCTAAAGAGATTTTCTAGTTTGTTAGGAAAGAAGAACCAGAATTTTTTTTTTTTTTACCAGATCCCTATTTTACATAATTATATAATGAAATTATATTAGAGAAAATCATATAAAACACATAATTCTTACTCCTTCAGTTACTGTTATATACACATCTGACTGTTAGTTTCAGGGCTTTGATGCCTGGAGTGGGCAATACCAGGTAAGCATCACCTGGTATAAATTATTGCTTTAGTCAAACACTATGTGTGTGTGTGTGTGTGTGTGTGTGTGTGTGTGTGTGTGTGTAGATAAGCTCCTCGGTACTAGCACGAATTAATGCCAACTAACATGCACACATCGTGAATAAATAAGACCTCTTTATTTCTATTGCGCCTGTATAATAATACCATCAGCATGTATGTTTGAGAAGGTGCAGGTGCAAGACTCAAGATCTACAAACACCTCTTGTCTACCTACAACAAAGATCTGAAATCACAGCAGAGTCAACAGCCTCTGCCCTTGGTGAAAAGCCACAGCTTCTTTACTAGTGCTATTTTAAGTAATTGACCTTCAGTGACCTTTCCAGAAACTGAATTCTGAATTCCTGGGACCATGGTACCGCCAGTTCTTCCTGTTTTCCCCGATTACATGGACCTAACACTCTGCTTTCCAGCCTGGATCCAGTACGCACACACAGTTCTCTGCATGACGTTGTAGGTCCCTCAAGGCTACCTAGACTTCTGATTCTGCTTACTTCCAGTCTGTCATGTCCTTTGGTTTGCTATGACCAGCTAAGTCGTTGTCCTTGGTCCCCTTGTTGTTAACCATGGCTAATCATCATGAGTATTCACAGACGGCACCTGCTGGAGCGCAACCTACTTGGCTGTGCACGCTTCATGGGCACACCTGAGCTCTTCCAGGTGACCAGTCCACTAGATTCCCTCCTGGACTCCAGTGTTGGCCCAGGGGTTGGGTGAGGATGCTCGTGGAGCCGCGTGGCTTTCTCAAAATGTTTGGTTTACTTCTCCGAACATGATTGCCCTGGGAGCAAAGCCAGTGTCCCTCATTCTCATTTCTGGCCCCTTCTAAAAATCCAAGCTGACAAAAGAGCTTGCTCAAGTATCGTTTTAAAGAGAGGGGAGACATTGTTCACTTGGAAGAACATATATAACAGAATCTGGGTCTTGGGAAGCATTCAACAGTCCACAAAATGCAAGTTCCAACAGCACAATATTCAACAAGCAAAGATTGGGCTATGCCATTGATACTTAGTAGTGACGTTTCAATGTGGCTTTTGTAGAGTGGCGGAACTAGTCTTCATAGATGGTTAGAGTTCACCAACACCTACGTGGCCCGGAGTGCCCCCGATAGTCCAAGTCTGGAAGGCTCCAAGTGCATTCAGAAACATGGAGCAATGCCACTTTCCTTGAGAGAGAAGGAACTCGCTAGAAGTTACAACACTTACTCTGTTTTTGACACCTGCTAGTGTCCTTGAAATGCCATCTGTTTACCTATAGATAATAAAACCCAACAATGGACAGATTATCCTGAAATAATGGCCAAAAACTTAGGGTCGAAGCTTCAATAAACTGACTTCAAGAGACACCACGTGTAGCAAGTCCACAAAACGAAGCCACATTCCTTTTGGAGTGCAGTGGCTGGAGCACCATTGCTCCGCCCCACCGAGACATGCAAAGCCGCATCCATTCTGCACCTGCTACGGCTGGTTCTCCGCGCACACCACTCTGCAGGAAATGAGAGAGAGAAGGCTCTCTCTGGTACCTGAACTACAACGAAGGCTTGTGATTGCAGCCTCAGAGGTGGTTGCAGCCATTACCAGTCCTCGAGTTCCCGGGGACACTCTGTTTATGCTCATCACCAGGGACCTTTCTTTAGCTACAGATGGCTTCCTTCCAGGTCAGCCACTCCACCAGAGTTCTCCATTTTTTATTGTCCTGAACACCTATAAGCACTTCTTGACCTGCCCTGCCTCTCTTGAAACATAATTACCACTGGTACTGAATTTTCTAAGACAGTGGTTCTCAAACATTTTTGACCAGGGCCCTCCGTAAGAAATATATTGTGCATTATTACCAGTATTTGTGTACAAGTGTATGTAAAACAGACAACGAAAGCTTTATGAAATACCTATCCTTCCTACTGCCGAGGTGCTTTATTTTCTACAGTGTAGCATTGCATCAGATTTATTATGTTGTTTCCATTTTTAAAAAATAAATAATGGTTGTGACACACAGATTCATTTCATAATCTAGTCTCAATCCACTGTTCGAAAAACAAAAAGTAAACGAAGTTTTATAGGACAAGACACCTGAACCCTCCGTTCTGATTTCACGTCTCTAAGCACCATCTTGGATCCCCCTCTTAGATGTCTGTACACAGGGAGAAGAAAGCCTCGTACTAACAGTGACTCTGCCCAGAGCGTCACCAAGTAGGGGTTTATCAAAGTGTATTTTTAAAATAGTGACATATTTCTAGCTGCAGCTTCTCATAATTGGTAATAATTTAAAGATCCAGTTTACTCACATTTTTAGGTCCTAGTTATATGATTGCCTTTAGATCTTAGTTATGGGTTGAGTGCTTTATAGTATCTTAGAAAAATAATTTTTTGCACAATTTCTGTTGTTAAAAGTTTTCATAATGTAAATCACTACAAACTCATCAAAAATGTTAAGAATGATTATTCAAAATAAAATAAACCTTCAAGCCTATTAGAAAATAGACCAATTAATAGTCAATTTGTATACAAAGTAAAAGTTTTAGTAAATAGGACATGAGGTAGTTTGTTACTCAAGCCCAAATACCTTGGGCAAAAAATAATGTCTTAACAAGGCACAACCTATTAGCCCATTTATAATAATATTCTAATCCAGCAATTTTCAACCTTTTTCATGTTATAGCACACACAAAGTAATCACTAAAATTCTGTAGCACACCAAAAAATATATTTTTTGCTGATCTGACAAAAATAGGTATATAATTTTGATTCATTCGCACTTGGATGGCTATTGTTGTGTTGGTGGCTGTCATTTTTTTGTTTGACAATCTAAGGGAAAAGAGGGCGGTGCCCCTGACTAAACAGTCAGGTGTTGCGTGTTTTAAACATTCTTGTGGCACACTGGTTAAAACTCACTGTTCTAATTCATTGGATGGCTATGTATTTCACTTAAAGTGTTTTAGTTATACCCAAGATCGATACCTTCAGCAGTTACTAAAGGAATTCTGAGGACACAGGTGATGCTTAGACACCCGAAACATACTTCCTGAGCTTGGTCTGGTCTACACACTTGAAATTAAATGTAGTCATGAAAAAATACAAAGATAGAGTATAAAAATAAGCTCACAGTTCACAGGGCTAGGTCAGTTTTAAGTTAATACCTTTAAACCAGCTAATGTCTACTCATTAACAACTCAGCTGAAACTCATCCCTTCCAGGGTGGCCCCATGACCTCCTGTGCTTGTCCACACGCAACCTCCTGCTCCGGAATAGTGGCTCTCTTGTTCCCACTCGACAGCGAACACCACGAGGGAAGGATCTCTCTCTTAATCAGCTTTATAACATCAACACCTAAAGCAGTGCTGGCATATAATTGGCACCCCATATGTATCAATTACATTACTGAATCAATCAATAGTATAGGCTCAATACATGTGAGCTGAATAAGTAAATACATGGATATTAAGTTTTAGTAATTTTGATTAAGTGCAAAGATGACTTAGATCCCCAAATAAGACAGATGGACAAAACCCAACCCTCGATTTAGGGACAAGATAAGAAGTGTCATCATTGCAGACAGAAGTTAGCAAGAAGCCACACACCATGGATGAAATTAGCTGCTCCTGAAAGCATGTCTAGAATGATGGCCTGTAGTATGATTTTGAGTGAGCTTCTCCCTTCAATCCAGGCTTCCTTTTTATGGCAGCACAAATCATCTTAGTTAAAAGGTAATGCATTATAAACAACCTATGCATTTGGACTTTGTGAGATACCCTTCCAGAGACCTAACAGCGTCCTGGAATGGGTAGGAGCAGCCCGTCTGAATGGGTACATAAGAGATGCTCTATGGAAAGCTGTCTGTGACTTGATGAATTTCATACTCCTAACTGGATGCTTGCCTTGGGTCTCCTAAACTAGGTGGACACAACCATGAGCCACATGACGGGCAGGTAATAAAAATAGGGAGCAGTCGTTCCAGCTTAGTTTATGGCAATTGCCTAGGGCCTCCTCCCTTTGCTTCCAAGCCTTTAATCTGAGCCCTGTCCTGTTCCAGTTCTGCCCAGCTTCCAACCTGCCAGCTCCATTTTCATTTTCTTGTCTGGTTCTCACCAATCTCAGCTTTGATCCTTGGTCTATTCGAAGGACTTGGCTTGGGCCCTCCTCTGCCTCTCCCTGTTTCTGGCTACTTCAGGTAAACTATCTTGACCACCTTGGTCCCAGTTCCAAGAATTCAACCTCTGGAATTCAATCCTGGCTGACCTTCCACCTGGACATGTCCTGTCTCCTGTCAGGGGTAATCAGATGTTATAGAAGCACACTTGTTACTACAGCAACATGGACAATCCAGGGGCTATATTCCAATTATTTTGCTAGGGAATTTGGCACTCAGAAAAATGCCATGCTCCATGATGAAGTACTAAGGTAAAACTTTGTAGCTTTGACGGCCTCTGTTCTTTTCCTTTCCTCCCAGGGCTGCTTCTCCTCCAACCACCCAGAAACCCTAAGGGAATCTGGGGGGAATGCCTAAATTTGTAATTCAGACTTCAAAATTCCTGAGAGCCACCCATGATTCTCAGAGGAAGCAGAAAGGGTGGCTGGATATGTTGGCTGATGGGGCGTTCGGCTCCTTTGATGCCAGACCTACATGGTTTCTTGACCACGGTATGGGACCTGTCTGTTGGCCAGGTTCTAATGGGAACAACAGATACTGCCCTGTACTGCCCTTAACAAGCAGGGAGAGAGGAGAAGTCAGTTAACTGGCGGGCAGCTGAATGACGCCTTCTCCTTCAGGAGCTGTTGTGGAATGAGCTCCGCAATGGGGCCCAGTTTAAAGGTCTCAGAACAACCTGAATGGCTGAACTGGCCTGGCTGAGTGAGCTCAGCAGCCTTAGAAAAGTCACCTGTCCTCCAGTCATGTCACAGTATGGTTAGCTACCTGGCTACACCTTCCCGCCAGCCTGGCCTTTAGATTCCAGAGGTGCCGAGGGCACAGGGATGCATGCCCCTCGCTGGTGTTGGCAGGGCACGTGCACCTCCAGAGGGAAGGCCTGGTTCCACGTGCCTCTGTGCCGGTGTGCTCAGTCTGGGCAGCCTATCATTGCCAGGGAGTCCAAACGTTGACCGTGGTGACGAGGAGAAGCAGAGGTTACTCTACTTCGCCTCCCACGCTGGGCTGGAGACTGTTCTGGCTAGAAGCAGAACTGCGAGCAGCCGATGCCTGTGTATCAGTTGGCCCCCTGGTTAATTCTGGTTCATTAGGAAATCTGAAGAGCTGGTCCTAACCCTGACAATGGCTTTCACTCAGAATCTGAGCCCTGCTGCCCCAGGAGTGGCCTTCCCCAGCCTGCCCTGATCTAACGTTGTGGGAATAGACAGGCTTAATTCTAGTCCATCCTGAAGGAAGACCCGGACAATAGACTTCACCTACCTTGTGCGTAATTTGGAGGGAAGTTCAAATGGGCCACGGTCAATTACCCCGCACGCGATGAAGACCATCGTCGAAGTCCAGAGGCCTACATCTGAGAGAACCTGGCACCTCGCCGTGCAACCCAGGAACCCTAGCCTGTAACAAGTCCAGAAGTTCGGAAAGCTCGGCACTCGTGAGAAGCGGCAGGCTCCTTTTCCAAAAACTTCGAGCTACTGATTGCTTACACACCAGGCGGACAGAATAACTGGGCTGAAACTTTGTCTTGCAGGTTTGATTACCAGGAGCAACTGAAACTAAGCCACTTTGAGAGATTCTCTGTCTTGAACACTTACACTTCTGCGCTGCTGAAATTCAGCGACAAATCAGACGCAAACCACGGGCAGGGGCTTCTGCTGCTCAGTGTTCTGATTCCAGACGTACTCGAAGTAGCTCACTGAGGAGGTCAGCAGAGGAGGGCTTATCCACCCCCAAATGGCAGGTTCCTACTCCTGGTCCCATTCCTGGCCCTGGAAGCCAGCGTGGCCCTGCCAGGGCACGGAATGTGGCATTCTGAGGATCACAGCAGCTACACGGCTAGTCCAGTGCTTCTTACAGCACAGTTCCCTGCGTCTAAAACAAATGAAGACTCTCAGGCTACTGCATTTCTCCTGACACCCAGACACCTGCGGACAGCAGCCCACTGGACATTATATCAGATATCTCCCTGTGAAAGGGCCGCCAAGCAGTTCTGGAGGTGGCAGCCTTTCTTATAAAAACAGGAAACTTCATTCCTCAGTCTTTCAAACTATGCTCCAGGCATCAGGGAGGTGGTGGGCTCCTTCAAGATCACTTCTATACCGATTTCTATGGTATTGCTGCTCAAAAAACCTTTCCAGAAACTTCTACATTTGAAGTTACCTATCTGCTGCCATTACTTAGCCAGGAACAATCAGAGACACGGGCTTGGTCAGAATTTCTCGGATGTCACTAAGTATGGAGATACTATGTGTTAGTCTCCCTGTCTTGTCATTGGAAAATTCACACAAAATATTTCCACACAGAATATCCTCTTACATAGTAGCAACTGCTACTCTATTTTCTTGGTTTCACTGCTAAAGTCGATACCGTAAAGAGGTACGAACCACCCCCCAAAAGCTTACAGGCAGCAATGACCAATGCATCAAAGACGACCGCAGGTCCAGTGCACCGAAGGGTATTGCTGACAGGCCCTGGGAACTGGACGAGAGCACTGGGGTGGGAAGGCCTTCATGTGGCAGAGTTTCTGGTTCTCAGTCCAACACATCTGCCCCACACCAAGATCCAAAGACTTTCTTGGATCTGCTCAAGTTTCTTGAGATTTCTTGGGTCCCATGACCCAAGTTCCCCTTCTAGTCCCTCTGTTCCATAGACACAAGGCCCCCGCCAAACGCCAGCCCTCTGAAATCCTCAGCCAGCAACGGGTGGGAGACAGCCTTGTTTCTTGGCAACCACAGGCCTGGAGCAACCATAGCTCCCTTTGAAAAGGCATGCGTGAACATTCTGCTCTGTACGTTGGTGTCACGATGTTTGATCACCATGAATCAGCATTCTAGAGCACAGTGGCAACCCCCCGAAGACACAGCTCACCACGCTACGAGGCCCTCCCTGCAAGAGGCAGCCAGACCATGTCGCCGTTACAGGAGGAATCCAGGGAGCTGGCGGCAAAGCTCTAAGCAAGCAGGAGAAATCCCGGCCATTTAGGTAACATAAAGGCTAACCTGGAACCACAGCGGGAAAATTCCTGTCGTACCAAACTTCTTTCCCAGCCCCTGTTTTAGAGGCTGATCATGATTCTCGTTACCTATCTCGGTGCCTCTGGAGTCTCAGTCCACAGGAGTGAGAATGTGTGGCCTCAAGTTCAGTGGCAAACAGACGTTTTAAAGTACAAGATCTGATAGCTCATCTCAATCCCCATCATGTGAGCAATGGCTTACTCTACCTACCTAAAAGTCGGCTGTGCTCCTGCATATCCCGAAATGGAAGATATAAACACATCTTCATAGTCCAAAACTAAGGCACTTCGAGTTAAGACTTATTTCTCAACAGGGAACAAAACAGACAAACAGGCATTTCATTTGAATGTAAGGGCTTTTACACTTGACTAGTAAGCTAGCACGCAGAGTCATTTTGTAAGTGTCCCGAAGAAACACATATGTTAGGGACTGAAATGTGTCCCTCCACAATTTGCATGTTGGGGCCCTAAAGCCCACTGTGATGGCATTTGGAGGTAGGGCCTTTGCAAGGTAATTAGGTCATAAGGTTTTCAGCGTGGAGGTCCCCAGGATACAAGTACAGGCCTTTTAAGAAGGAGAGAGATCAGAGTTCTCTCTTGCTGCTCCAAGTGAGGACAGAGTGAGAAGGTGGCCATACGCAAGTCTACAGGAGACTTCTCACCAGGAAAATGAATCTGCTGGCATGGACTTCCTAGAAGTGTGAGAAATAAATTCCTATTTGTAGCCACCCAGTCTACAATATTTTCTTATGGCAGCTTGAGTTGACTAATGCAATAAATACCTTTTTAAATAAAAATTTTTAAAAAATGGTCCATTCACATTCACATTCTCTTAACACCTACTAGTGAAATCTCTCACTGTGCCTGTGTCAGTTTTCTAGTGATGTCACTTGAGTGACACGGGCTTCACACGGATATTCTGCCTATAAAAAACGATTCAATAATAACCTATGAAGACTGGGTCATTCACTGGGATGCTGCCAGGGAGCAAGGCAAGAGCTAAGCTGGAGTGTCCACTCTCAGAAGCTGACAGTGACCAGAGGGGAGGGGGGAGGCGGACAATGGGGGAGAGAAGGGGAAGGGTAAAGTCAAGGAACATCTGTAAAGGACCCATGGGCAAAGACAATGGGGGCGTTGAATGTGGAAGCTGGGGGGTGTGCAGGGCAGGGAAGAGTAATGGGGAAAATGGGGATAACTGTAATTGAATGACAATAAAAAGTTTGTAAAAAAAAGTTGAGTCTAAAGCCACTGGATCAACACCAAAGGCTGGAGTTGAGCATAAGAGCAAGATGGTGTCTGGAGCCTTTGAGTCAAACGAATCAGCTGAGACTCCTATGGGAGAGCAGCCCTGTGGTCTGTTTAGTCCCGCATCCCTGTTCTCTAGCGGGAGAAGACCTGGCAACACGTCACTGCATAAACAGATTTGGGGGTGGGTGTGTATACACCGCTATAATGACAGGGGCACGAAAGGTGAACCACAAAATACACAAATGCATCTTAAAGTCTAGTTTGTGGAATATCATAAACCTACAGTGCTATTGATAGAACTGTACATTATAACACACACTCCAGCGCTAACCCAACAAACACAGCAAGCTCACGTGATCATAAACAGTACTTTTTCATTAAAAACAAAAATAACAATTAAAAACCTTGGCCCACTGAAAACAACATGGTTGATGTGCCCTACACAAAACACCCTTCTTCCAAATTTTGGGAATTCCAGCGAAAACTTGTTTGTGGGCAGACGCAGTAGGGCTCTCCAAGTCACCCAGGGCGTCGTGGCTGAGACTTCCTGAGAGGGACTTGCCTTTGGGGGACCTGGGGGTCTACCAGAAGGAGGACCCCTGGCTGCTGTGGTAGGGCTGTGCTGCCAGTGAGCTGAGAAGTGGGGCTCCTGGCTGAGCCTGCTGCCCAGGCTCCCCTGGGTTTTCAGGGCTCTTCCCTACTCGATTAAATAACTCATTGCTATCCTGCAGCACTTGCCTGGGAATCCCAGGGGGCTCCGCCTGTTCTGTGATGCTGTTCTGGCCTCCTTCCCAGAAGTGACAAAGGAATGGCATTTCTGGCCATTCTATAAATAGAGTGTGATGAGTGAGGAAATAATGTTAAGAAATAAGAGACAAATTTTTGGCAGCTACCTATGATGTGTACATGAGCAAAAATTTCTACATGTAACAGTTAAAATATTTCAGCATGATAGTTTACTCTATCAGAGCTTTAAAAGCATGGGCTCAGAACCAAGAGGTATTCAGTGTTTAAGGGCGGTATTTATGGGCATCACTAAAGTATGCTAAGAATGTAAACCTGTCGAACAGTAATTTCTAAATGAGGCATCGACTCCAGGATTAACAAGCCTGAGCAAATTTAGCAGAGATGAATGCAGACAACTGCTTCCTTCAGCTAAACCAGGATGTACTTGTCCCTCTGTGTCTTGTGAAAGGCTATTCGAGCCAAATAATATGTTTTATAAGTTGAAACATTTAATTTTTACTTGTATGCAGGATCATTTAACAAGATTCTGAAGAGACCAAGAAGCTCTAACTAACAATAGGGAATGATTAATAGGATGGTTTACGGTACGTATATCCTAACGCCGGAATATGGTACGTTTTCTATTGTGTAGTCGAAAGGAGTAGAGCATATAGACACAAATCAGAAATCCTAAAGTAATGTTCATTTCCAGAAAAACAGGAAAGGCCATACACAAGATAAACTGCATTGCCCGATGCTCACATACTCCTAACAAGAGTTTACAATTTCCTGCAGCAGAAACATACCGGCTGCTCCAGGATGTGGGTAAGACAAGCATGTTCCTGTGGTAACGATTTCCCAAACAAGAAAAAAGTTAAAAAGACAAATCTTAGCTAAACTGCAGACTTACCAGGTCTCCTGATTTATGAGAACAAGAATAAAGTAAATTGAGCTTGTTTAAGAAATAAGTTAGAAATCAATATTCCATGAATCAGCAAACTGTGTCAAATGAAATGACAATTTACAATGGGAGGAAATACCTTTCCATAGCTTGATATTGTGAAAGCATTTTATGTTGTAGGATTATGCTTCAGGTTGACATACTGCCTCTAGTATATTCTGCAGCCAAACTGAATAAATATGTGCACCTATCCTGTAAGATTCCATTCAGTCCTTAATAAATCATAGCTCAATAACACTTCTCTTAGTAATACACATATACATTCATCCAATTAAAATATGGTGTGCATTTAGTTCCTCATAATCTCATTTTCTTTCCTTGTCTTTTTGCATCAGGTCACCCTCTTTCAAAATTTACATACCGTGCTATTTCGCACCCTGCCCTGTTCATTGTCACTCGTTTACTGTCTTCGCCCATCTTTACAGAGTGCTCACTGTGCATGCAACAAATGACTGGGTCGCATGTCTTTTCTCACGTTGCACTACTGCCCTGCAGGAACCCACTCAGTGTTTTCTACCAAGAAAAGGCCGCATTCTTCCTGCCACTGAAGAATGAATCTACCCAACCGGCCCATTCTTCAGTGGGTAGATTCTACCCGGATCTTCCACCCAACACCTACTCATTTCACGTTTTCCCTCCTGAAGGCGAGATGAAGCGGGGTGGGGAGAGGAGGGTGGTGCGGAGAGAAACCGACAGGTGTCGTGTGCATCCATGCAAGTGGCTAAGTGTTCAATCCATATTACCCTAAGTTTCACCACCACAGAAGAAAGCAGGCATATCATTATTGCCAATTCACACACCGGGGAAGCGAGTTTCAGCACTTAAGGGCCTGGCCGCCTACGGTGTCACGGCCGGCACACGGCAGTGCCACCAACGGCGCCTGGTCTGTCCACCCCAAAGGCCTTTCGGCAGCGCATAGCCCAACTGACACCCAATACATTTTTAAAAAGTCTTTGAGTAAAAGTGTGTTTGAATCTATGCTACTCACAAAGCTCAGACCTTCTCTTTTATTTAGTATTTAGATAAAATTTTAAATACCTTTTAACAAGCATTTTTGAAGCAAAGGTAGACAGCTCATGCAAAGAAAAATACTGATGGATAAAATTTGTTTGTAAAACTCCAAATCTATCTGCCTAGACAATGTACTATATATATTTTTTAACCAGAACACTCTTAATATTACCAGGAATGAGAGATAATAGATTATAAATAGTTAGGCATTTAAAATTAGTACTATAATACAAAGTAAACCAAGGGAAAAATGCAAACATAAAATGCCCATTTTTATTAATAGGAACAAAATAAAATAGTATCACAAAATAATGTTAAAGAAACACCATTTATTATGTTGCATTCCCCCTAATTATTTCCCCTTAGTTTGTACCTTATATTCTCCATAATCACTATTATCTAGCAAGTCCCTTTTTTCCAGTTCTACAAGTTGTTCTGCAGAGGGCTTAGCTGGTAGGTCCTTAATACTGGCTTGCTCATAAATGGGCTTTCCATGAAAGAATAGTTCCTTCCAATCATGCATCAACTTAGATGGAATCAGGCTGCAGCAAAAAAAAAAAAAAAAAAAAGAGAGAGAGAGAGAGAGAGATGAATCAATGGTTAGTCAGATATACACCTTAAACCTTAGTCTATTATCTTATTCATTCCCAGGGTCTGCTGTTTGAGACCAGGAATTTCAACTTATTATTACATTCCTAATGGCTAACAAAATGTCTGAAACTTAGGAGGTTTGAATCAATGAATGTTTCTTAAAGCCACTGGTTCTTCAAGCTTTCTAATTGACTGTGAACTAACAGAACAACATATTAAAAAATAATTAGCACTACCACAACACTTCAATTTTAGCTTCTCTGTTGTCTTATTAAAGGGCTCTGCATCACTAGGAAGTCATTTAAATGCTCTAGCAATAGTGTTTTCCTATGCAAAACTATCATGGAATACTTTCCAAGGCCTCTTTAAGATACCAGTTGGTTTACATATTTTCATGCAATTTGTAACAGAAAAATCTAAATCTAATGTATGGGTTGTCTCATTATCACTGATCATTGGGTAACCCTTAAAATTATTTGCAGTAATTATTTCCATTTAACTCTGATGAATGGGGTGGAGGAGGTGGTCAGACAGAGTACTGGAAAAACAGTTCCAGGACAAATGAAGTGTGCAAAGGAAGGAAAAAGATGGGCGTGATTCAGATACAGTTCTCTAAAAATAGTTGGACTAGAGCTTGAAACTGCAACTTAACAAGCATGATTTCACTCTGAGACACCATGGCGGAACCTGGAAGACATTATGCTGACCGAAATAAGCCAGACTCAAAGGGTCAATGTCCCGTGTTTCCCCTTCATCAGGCACCTCAAATAGTCTGCTTCATAGCAGAGAAAGAATAGCGGTCACCAGGGCTGGGGAAGGAGGGAGGGGGAGTCAGTGTGCAACAGTGGGCTGCGCGGTTTCAGCGCGGGAGGGCGGAGAGCTCTGGCAATGGGCGCTGGAGAGGGCGAAGCGACGTGCGAATCACTTGGTGCCACTGAACGACACGCTTAACAGTGTTAAAATGATAACTTTTATGTTTTACCACACTCGAAAGTAGTATTTAAATTAAAAGTACAACTTGGAATATAATCCTATTGTGTTTTCCATTGCTAAAGTATTAATAGTTGCTAAAGACGACTTTACGGAGATATGGAAAATCTAGACATCAGTAAGTTCCGGCACAGAAATAACATTGGAGTTTTTAAAGGGACACTGATTGGCACCTGCGGTGGAGTAAATAGTTAACTTCTTATATGTTGCCCAAACTTAATCCTGCAGTTGCTGAATCAATAGCCTATTATCTGAATATTAATAACTTTGTTAAGGAGCAGTCTTAACAAAAGTTCATGTGACTACCCTGATACCAAAATACACCTGGTGCTTTAAATGCATACATACTGATAATATCTTGCTTAGTGCAGGACCTAGAGAAACTGAGTTGATCTTGACTGTGAGTAATGAAAACTAGTACCATCTTAACATACAGGGGTGGGCAAAAGTAGACTTACAGTCGTGATACAAATAACTAATACAGTGGTTGATAAATAATACAAGAACAAATTCTGTGTTTTACAGACAACTGCAAACCTGCTTTTGCCCACCCTTGTGTATGGGTAGTTATCGTATGCAGTTGCAATTAAAAGACATTTACATTTTCAAAGTAAAGCCTCCTTGAAAATTTTCTGATATCAATACTTCTAAAACTTTAAAAAAATTTTAAATTAAAATAAAGTGGTTTTAGATAGACAATATGTTCTTTATACTGATTTTCACGAAGTAGGATTTATAGAGTAGTAAGAGGTAGTCTAGTGTATGCCTCTCTGAAACACTAAAATCAAAGCAACACACAGGAAGTTCTGCACTTACTAATACACTGTGCTCTGTAAGTTGGTTTTCAAGTCACTTATTTGACATAGAAATAATGCCTATGTGTTTCCCTTTCTACTTTGGCCACCAGGAAACTCAGATAAGATTTGTAACTCTGTTGCAGTAACTGGCAAATCTACTGCTGCCCGTTTAACTGGGTTTCAGTTTATCCCCTGCTCTTAACTTTCTACTTCAATTTAAATTTTCCTGTGTTCTTTTTTTTTTTTTTTTTGTTACCACTCTCCCACCCCAGCCATCCCCACCCCGCTCCCCTGCTTCCACTTCCACTCGCCCTCGGTTTTGTCCGTGTGTCCCCCATGGTTGTTCCTGAAAACCCTTCTCCCCTTCTTCCCCAGTGTGCCCTCCCACCTCCCCTCTGGTGACTGTCAGATGGTGCTTAATTTCAAAGTCTCTGGTTATATTTTGCTTGCTTGTTTGTTTTATTGATTAGGTTCCACTTAAAGGTGAGATCATATGGTATTCATCCCTCACCGCCTGGCTTATTTCACTTAGCATAATTCTCTCCAGTTCCATCCATGCTGTTGCAAAGGGTAGGAGCTCCTTCTTTCTTTCTGCTGGATAGTATTCCACTGTGTAAATATACCACAGTTTTTCGATCGATTAATTTATTGATGGGCACTGCTTTGGCATGTTCTTAGTATTTTTTGTTTTGTTTAATATTTCCTTTCAAATAGCATTAATTATTAGTAAAGCAATCTTTAAACAATTTCAGTTTTCTAGAAACTTCCAAATGTTTCAAATAAGTTATCGTAGTTGTTTTAGTAAATTATAGAGAATTTAGACACGAAATTTAAGTGTAAAAGATCTAAATCTGTGTTCAATAAAGCTAGTCAGTGGCTGAATTAAGTCAGTGTCAAGGTACTCGGGACCCCATCCTCAGTCTTCTTTTCGGTGAAGCACGCTAGTGTCTGCTGACAACCCAGCACCTGCTTCACAGTCTCGCCCTTTCTCACTCTCCATGGAGTCCCCGCTGTGCTCAATGTAAAAAGCAGTACTCACTTGTTTGTCAACATTCGATAGTCTGCCACTTTAGTGGACAAATCGAGTATCTGATCCAGAATCGAGGCACATATTATATAATGCTTTTGGTACCGAGCTTGCGCTCTCTCCACCGCGATCTGTTCGTGGATTTCCCTCTCTCTGGCGGCTTGCTCTTCAAAGTCAAGCTTGGCTTGTTTTGCCAAAGCCTAGGATGGCAAAGACACTTTTAAGTCACCTAATTCAAACGAAAATCATGTCTTCATTTCAGTAACAAAAAAGTCTCTAAATAGCATAAAACCACCTTTCACACCAGGAAGAATCAATAAATCCGTGGCAGAGCCTGTTTTTCCTAACACATCAAGTAGTGACCATGACAGCAAAGACAATATTGCAAATAGTCCCCTGAAAGCTTATCTTATCAGGAAAACACAGTATAGAGAAGAACAGTCTAACAGGGAAAGCCCAAGGTGGATTAACGATAAACTGAATCTTGAGTGTTTTGAAAGAAGTCCTGATTTCACGGGTGTTAATCCAGAGAAACACACAAGTCTGTGCCAGACCCCAAGCACATCTGCCTCTTTGCATGCATCTAACGATCCTCAGTCTGACGCACTGCTCTGCCCCATGCTCTTCCCTGGGAGAGTTCTAGAATACTGACTTAGCCTTAGAAAATACTGTGGAAATCCCCTGATTATACCGACCTGAAAATATCGACCACTTGCAGCAAATGTGAAATGTTCTCAGTCAACAAGAAAACCTTCTGCTGTTACAGCCTTAATAAATTGAAAAAATTCATGCATAGAGACATCTATTTCTGCAGAAAGTAATAAAACACTTAAGCAGTTTGCATTGCCCTCTACTTGGTTTGCACCATTATTTTGTTTAGAAAACCCTTTCTTCACAGAAGTACGAAGGTCAAGCTCAGCGTGACCAAATACTGCTGTGCGCACATCTGTACCTGCTCCTTGAGAAACTCTAGCCTGTGCTGAATGACGTGCTCCAGAAACAAGACTCGTGTCCTGGAACTTAACGCAGTGACGGTGAAGTGGAGGTGAACCTGTGGGCCTTGATGGAGCTGTGACGGGATCCAGGCCCCCCCAACCCCACTCCGTGCTGTGTACGGAAGTAACGCACGAGCCATGAGAGCCTGCCTGTGCCTCCATCTCCGCAGTGCAAAGCGGGGATGTTAATAGCACTTGCCATGAACAGAAAAGCCCAGCAAACCATCCCGTCATGGCAAGTGTTTCTTATCATCACCCTGTTCACAACAGACTAAATGCGTGACCATAATCTGATACTGTCCATTGCACCAAATGAAAGGCTCATTAGTTTTGCTATTGTAGTTTTGTTTTTGCAGTTTTGTTTGTTTGTTTGTTTCATCGTTGGTGGGTAAGGGGTTGGGCTGGGGGCCCCTAGGGTCAGTCCGGTACACTTGGCAGGTTGAGGAATTACCCCGGAGTTTGTCGTTGTGTTGTTTTGCAGGCCCGGTTTCACAAGAAAGCATCCGACGTAAGTACAAAGCTTTATGGCATGCTCCGGGAAGTGGGACGAGTCCGGGAAAGTCAAGCCTGATAGAGTAGGCGTAGTTAGAAGAGAATTTAGGGAGAAAGTGACAGTAAGAATGAGTCATGCGCTGGGTTTACTACAGAGTGCCAGTCAAGGACACGGAAACATGTAGGGTACGATAAAAGCAAAGCCTTGACGGGAGCCGTGCGACGTCCCCGGCGGGGATGGAGCAGCCTCCCCCGCGGTGCCGCCCCCTTCCTCCCGCCCGCCCTCCTCACTCACGTCCAGTCCTTCCACCTCTATCCACCCCGCCACCATCCCCGCCCTGGGCGAAACCCGCCATAATTTCCTCTCCATCGCTGCAAAGTGGGTCGCAGCCTAAAATAAGGAAGAAGGAGAGGGAAAAGGAAGGCCGCGGGGGGCAGTGACCTCAGGGTCACGAGTCCGACTGGGGAGCCTGCCAGGCCTGCTTGCTCCCGCTGCGCCTCGGAGAGGCAGTGGGGCTTGGAGCTTTCTAAGCTTCGTTTTCCTTACGTGGAAAATGGGGATAAGATAGTGCCCAGTTGAAATGGCCAGTGTGAGAGTTACATATGCATGTAATAAACACAGCTCAATGCTTGACTCAGATGTTCAAAAAATGTTAAATATCAATGTGTTTGTGTTAAAACAATAGTAGGCATAGGACTTTGCATTCTGAAACTGTCTTAATAACTGCCCAACTGTCTCAAACAGATTACCAGTTGTAATCTAAAACAAACAAACAAACAGACAGACAAGACTCCTAAATAATGGTGAAAAGTGCCAGTTCTCTCTCTCCCTCAACGTGCCAGCCATCGGCCTAAGCCCCGGGGAAACAGTATTAAGCAGAAGCCAGCGGTCCCTGTCCTCGTGGGGCTTTCATCCAGCGGGAGATTCAGTCACGGTCACACAGATGTCCACTGACACAAGTGAAGAGTGCCACTAGGGGGAGACTGTGGGGTGGGAGGGTGTGTAACAGGGCCTTGTATAACAGGGAGCTCAGGGGCACGCTTATTGACTGGGGAAAGGCAGGAGGAGCAGCTTATTCAAGGACCTGAGGGCAGACCAGTGTGGTCCGAGCCTGGGGATGGAGCCCAGGGGATGGATGAAGTCAGGAGAGGTGTCTCGTGGGAAGGAAGCCATGGACGGGCCTTCCCACTGGACACTGGTCCGACCTGAGAGTCCGCAGGTCCCTCTGGCCACAGAGCGGAGAAGGGTTTGCAGGGGTGAGAGCAGGGCAGGCCACCTGAGGACGAGTTCTCTCTGATCTTTCCCTTTCTTCACTTCTAACAAGTAATGAGAGGTCTTTCTAACTCCTGCGTCAGAGAATTTCTGCAGGATGGGAAGGTGAAACTGTCGGGGGCTCCTCCTCACTTCAAAAGGCTAAATCCAAAGGCCCATGACTCCGGGTTACTCAAAGAGAGAAGCTAGAGGGAAAGGTTTGAAAACAAGGAGAAAGGGGAAGAGATGTGTACCCCACTCCCCAGCAGCTACGGGTGACGATGTGATGGCTGGGGCAGATGAAGACTCAATGGCAATAGCCGGGGCTTGTGCCTGATGACTGGCGTGTCTCCCCGATGACGGGGCCCTGTGAACTGGCCACTGGCCATCTCTGCGGGCACAGGTGAGCTGCTGGAGTTCAGCTGAGGTTGATTAACAGGCACAAATAATGTTATGTTCTTACTCACCCTAACTGTGGTGGCCGATTCACATCCTGGCCACTAAAAACAGATGAAGGAGACCACTGCAGCAAGAGTAGATGGGGGGGGGGGTACACATGGAGAGAAATGGACCGACTGAAGAGATAAATATTTAGTACATGAAATTTACAGGACTTAGTGAGGTTCGGGATGCAGGAGTCAGGATTAAACAGGCCCAAAGCGGGCCCTGAGGTTTTGGACTTGCACAAGAGAATAAATGGCAATGCCATTTGTTGAGATATGGAAACTTGAAAGGGTCCAGTCCAGTGACAGGGGTCACAAATTTGGCTCTGACAGGTTGAATGTGAGGTGCCTCTGAGATGCCGTACGGATGCACACGCCAGAGGGCAGAGACGCAGATGCGTGAGTCGGATGTCGGGTGCAGGAGCTGCACCCCACGGCCATGGGAGAGATCATCTGAGGAAACACCGGAGGCGAGGAGGCAGCAGCGGCGCAGGACTAAGCTTAAGGGCGCCGACAGTCAGTGTTCTGCTGTTACAGGGGAACGGGCCTCCGACGGAGGCCGAGGTGGAGGCCGAGGGTAAGCGGCCGAACAAACGGGAGGAGAACGAGGAGCGCGCTCTCCACAGCGGGGCTCAACGGGAGGGACCATGTCGACTGACCATGTCAGTGCTATTTATATTAATGACATGACATAATGTTAACAGTTTGTGAACATCATCAATAATCTTTAAAATGTTCAATATATCCAGAGGTACTTTTAGGATTCCTCCACTATGAATAGTAACAAAAATACAAGAATAATAACAATTAAAAATAAGAATGTAAAAAAATGTCCTTCACAAAGGTGAAGTGGTAGACAGGTAAATGCTGTAGGGAATAAAGTGTATTTTGTTTATTTAGTGAACGATAATGGGAAGACAAGTGACAGTGTTCCCTTGACAAATTCAACGTTTACTTATGAGCCTCCTATTCACGCGCTAGCCACCGGTGGTGGGGAGGTGACATATTCAAACTGTGGAATCAGCCATCTCAAAGGGTGGGGTGCCAGAGAGGCAGTGCCCCCAGCTTCAGAAAAAGGTAACCACATGAGAGTGAGCCCTGGACTTTCGCCCTGTGCCTTGGCACCTCCCAGGCCTGGTCTCTGAGGCCCAGGCAGGCCTGGCGTCCCAGCCCTCTGCAGCCAGTGCAGCCCAGTTAGAGACGAGCAGTGCTTCTCCTCACGGTGAGGCCGGTCCTGCTATAAATGCCTTGCTACCCTGCACCTAGGTCACTGGGCTTGGGAAGCCAATGGATCCTTCAAACAGACACTTAGATTTAGCTAAATGCATCATTTCCAAAGTAAGCGAGGGGCCACTCCATCCATTCAACGTGACTCTCGTCTAAAGAAGAGGAATGAAACAATTATCCAGATAATTCAGCTCTTGAAGAAGACACTTGAGATCAGCGCTCACGCAGACGTCAGGACTGGTGGTGAGCGTTACACAGCTGCAGCACCAACACTCAAGGGGAGGAATACCGGGTGTGGCAGGTGCTCCAGGGCTGTAGTTACACACACACACACACACACACACACACACACACACACACACACGAGAATGGGGAGAGACTCTAGAGCCCATACAAAACAGAACTTTCAGTGACTGGCGACAGACACCTACAACTTCGTTTACCTTGACTTGGTAGGCAGAGTCAAAAGGAACCTTAGAAAGATTTTTAAGGAAGGTACTGTTTACCGCTTCTCGATCAAGAGCATCCTGGAACTCTTTCAGTCGTCTTTCCTCATATTGCTTTTCTCTGAAAATCCTGTTTTGCCATAAAACTTCCTTTTCGTGCCGCACGTGCATGAGCTGCACGGCGATCCTGCGCTCCTGCTGGGACTGCCGCATGAGCCGGTTAATCAGCTGCTCCTCCCGGTAGGCCTCCTGCAAACACCAGGGGAGCGGATGGTTACTGCCCGCCCGGGCGTGTCCGAGTTGCCCGGTGGGCTGAGCCGCCTGCCCGAGAGCGGTGCGTAAGCGGCATAGACGTCATCTGCATCAGTTCCTAACATTTGATTCAAATTGGAACATGGCAAAAATCGACTCGAAAAAACAAAAAATTGCCAACAAAGGTTGTATGCTTTTGATATCTAGAAGAGGCGTTAGGGTTTTGCAACATCCAATTATTTTAAATGAATTATTACCTCCTTTAAAATTTGATAAAAGTAAATTAGGTGATTGTTTCAGGGTTTTATAAACCAGGGACAAAATTCTCAGTTTATGAGTATGTTTATGGAAATGTGGAATTGTGCTACAAGTCCTCTCAAAGTAAACGCTGGTGTGAAAACACGCAGACGCAGCCTGGTTGCAGGGGGCAGAGCTGACCAGTTCAATACCTGTGTGAGGAAAAGCAGAAATCTGACAGAACGGGAAGACAGGAGGAGAGGCGAAGGAGAAGTCACCGACTGCTTATGTGTGACAAGTTTAATGGCTGTGATCTGAAAGGGAAACGAGTTGCTTCCCCAGGGTCCCTGTAAGGGAGTTCAAGGGTAAGCAGCAAGTGAACAGGGGGAAACACGTTGAACTGGCACTCAGGGGCCCTGGCCTGTGCAGCCTCAGTGTCACCCTTGACTGGCTGTGTGTCCCCAGGCAAGGGCCTCTCTCACTCGGGTAGAGTGAGGGTTCAGGAGGGAGGTGATGGCCAGAGCCCCTTGAGTCTCTCCCAGTCATCTAAACAGAGACATCATGTGGAGGGAGGAGGTAATTAAAGTTCTCAAGGGGGAGAATTTTGAAGAACACCCAAGAATTGGAGTTGTCCATTTAACACTCAAAAATCCAATGACTTAAGAAGAAAATCTGACACCGCCAGTGACACTGTTTCACGTCTCTCCCACTAGGAGACTGGGAGAAGCGCTGTGTGTATTTTCAGAATCGAGACACAAATAACAACACACTGTGTGCTAAGTGTCAAAACTGGAACCTGGGATTAAGATTAAGTGAAAGTTCAACTGAAAGTAAATAGGAAATTTTTTCTGTTGAGTAAATTTATCAGACAAAAAAAATAAAATCGTGAACCACTTTGAAAGATAGGTCTCCTCCAGTTACAGAGTTCCAGAAGCTTTAATGTTAACCATTCATTTCCTTCTGCCACCCAACGGCGCTGGTGAGCCCGACTATAAAAATGGCCACAAGTTCTTCAGTTTTCTCCACCCATTGCTTTGCAATGTTATCCTGCAGATATTCCCATCAAAAAGTAAAATCTATTTCTCCATTCCTTAAATATGGGGTTTGTGGTGACCGTTGACTTGAACTGACCCATGGAACAGTTGTAGCAAAAAAATAAAACACAACAAAACCCTTGGCGTCTGCCTTTCCTGTGACCCTTGCCACTGCCAGCACATTGCCTGGTCTGCCTGGAAATAGACCTGCCATACAGAGAGGTGCCCGTCTCCCCAGCTGGCCCTGATGAAGTCGGCCAGCCCCGGCCAACCCACCAGCTGCCAAAGACGTCTGCGCGAGGCCACCCGACCCCAGCAAGAAGACAGCGCAGCTGGGCCAGCCCAAACCACTGACCACAGAGTGGCGTGGTTTGGGATTCGGAAGGCACAGTCACAACCGTATTTTTTAAAATATAACCCAGATGTATTATACTTGCTAATAGGACCTGGAATTATAAAGCTACTAAAAGAAAAATACAGGGGACAAAACTTCTTAACATTGGTGTAGGCAATAATTTTTCTTTTTTGGATATGACCTAGAAGCAGAGCAAAAAGGTTTTGCACAGCAAAGGAGACAATCAATAGGGTGCGAACTATCGAGTAGAAGAAAACATTTGCAAATTACATGTTTTGGCTAATATCCAAAACATTCAAGGAACTCGAGCAACTCAACAGCAAAAAGAAAAATTAAATAACCCAATTAAAAATGGGCAAAGGACCTGAGTAGACATTTCTCAAAAGAAGACAAACAAATGGCCAACAGGTATATGAAAAGGTGCTCAACCTCACTCTTCATGAGGGAAACGAAGATCAAAGCCATAACAAGATGTTATCTCATCCCTGTTAGAATAGCTATTTTCAAGGAAAAAAAGAGAGAGAGAGAGAGAGAGAGAGAGAGAGAGAGAGAGAGAGATAACTGGCGTTGGCAAGAATGTGGAGACAAGAAAACTCTTGTAAACTGCTGGTGAGAATATAAATTGGTAAAGCCAATACGGAAAACAGTGTTGTGCTTCCTCAAAATATTTAAAATAAAACTACCATATGGCTCACAATCCTACTTCTGGTTATGTATATCCAAAGGAAGTTAAATCAGTGTCTCGGAGAGATGTTTGCACCCCTGTGTTCACTGCAGCGTTATTCGCAGTGTCCATGATATGGAAACAACCAAAGTGTCCGTCAGTGGATGAAGAGGTGAAGTGTGGGATAGCTACCCAGTACAGTATTATTCAGCCTCAAAAAAGAAGGAAACCCTGCCGTTTGCGACAACATGGATGAACCCGGAGGACATTATGCTGAGTAAAATAAGCTAGACACAGAAAGACAAATAATGCATGATCTCACTTATATATGGAATTTAAAGGAGTTTAACTTATAAAACTGGATCTTAAGTGTTCTCACGAAACACACAAAAAAATGGTAATTATATGAAATAATGGACATGTTAATTAGTTTGATTATGATAATCATTTTGTAATTATATATACACATATATAAACGCATCACATTATACACCTTAAATATATACAACTTTTATTTGTCCATTATGCCTCAACAAAACTGGGGAAAACATTCCCTTTTACTTCTAAAATTAACAACAGATTGTTGTAGATTCCTTTTTTATCAGCATTTTTTTATTATGGTAAAAGATACAAAATATAAAATTTACCATTTCAACCATTTTTTAAGTGTAAAATTCAGTGGTATTAAGAACACTCAGTGTTGCACAACCATCGGCAGATTTTATATTCTTTAGCAAATGTTTTGTGCAGGTTTTGGGGGGAGTATACTTGCTATTATGATGTGAGGATGTCCCATTGACATTTGAGTCAGAGTGGCAGATAATACGTACGTAAGGTATGTATATATACATAATGTGTATATACATAAGGTGTATATAAAAGATGGCGTTTTGTAAAATCTGCAACACCATCATCGAACCAACATCTAAGCCTCTTACCTCTTGTGCCTCATGGGCTATTAACTGATCCATTAACAGCCTCCGTCGTCTTTTCTCCCTCTGTTCTCGCGCGAAAGCATCTTCTTCCAGGCGCTTTTGGATTTTTTTAATGTATTCATCATCCGAGTAAGTGTTTAACAAATCGGCAGTTGTCTGGCCTGCTGTATCTAAAGAACCCTTGGATGCACTGAGGACAACAGTTTTTATTTTAGATTCGAAAAGAATGCGATCACAGGCCACTACTTGTGACCGAGAGGGAAGAACTCAGGAGGCGGCTGCCTTGAGTACTCTGTGAATTTATTAATACAAGTGTTCAAGGGAAAAACATTAGAACTTCAGGGCGATGCTCCTGGCTCGTCAGGGGAAACTATTGCCTCCCCTTTTCTGGACTCTGTGTCTGCGAGGTCCTTGGCCTGCAGAGCTTTCTCTCTAGGCTCATCACCGCCCTGGGTTTTACTTCTCACGATCTTCACTCTACCCAGATGTTCTGGATCTTTCTCCCTCCTCTCCCTGCTGGCTCTAGGCTTCCTGTTCACCTGTTTAAGAGTCAACAGCAGCACCGCAGTGATAACCCACGTCAGGAAAGGCATCCCTCCACAAGGGCTGGTCCGGTGTGCTAACGTCAGGGCACGTTCCTTCCAAGATGGGTCCGTCCACCACCACTCTCTCGCCCACACGCACGCAAGCTGCTCTGGGAACTCCCAACCACTACCGGACTGCGGGGGAATGTGGCCCAGCTCTTCCTAAAAGTTGACTTGCTCGTCACGCCACACTCAAGCACAGGTCTGACCCAGCTTCTTGCCCAAGTCCTGGAGACCCAAGATGAAAAGGCCTACCTCCAGGCTCTTGTCCTAGCCCATGTCCAAAACTAAAGGGCCAGGACGAGCCGGGCGGTCTCACTGACACAACAATCACACTTAATTCCATGAGACAGATGGTGGCTTAGAAGAGCTTTTATAGATTCATTCAAAAGTTATCACTAAAAGTAATAGGTACACTTTTACATCTATAAGGATCAAATAATCAGTTCTCATCCATATACCTCTTTAAAAAATAAACAAGGTAATATATTACTACAAGATATAATGAGACTTGCCAAGAAATAATGAGTTTTACAATTTGTTTAAAAATATAACAATTTTTTTTCAAAAGATGAGGACAGGCTATTGTGTGTGGAACTAAATGCTCATCAATTCTCATTTGTAGAGGGAATGCTCTTATGAAAGCATAGTTAGTGCGTGTTTGGTGGTACGGATTGAATTACATTGCAGTGCGTTATTTTTAGGTTTGGTGCAGCCAGCTGAGCTATGAGCTCACAAGCAAAATACCCTATTTTCCTCTTCTCTGTACTTGTGCCTCGTATGCCTGACAGGTAGTGCGTGGCTGTTATATGCTAACAAGCACTGCACAGTGTAGCGGAATTTTTAAAATCATACACTAAAGTTCTGGTTATTTTATCAGCAGGGGCTCCGTCTTCACTTGTGTTCTGTCACCGGGAGTCGCTGAGCAGAAACCGAGCAGCTAGCAAAGTCTCAGTAACATCGAAGACTAAGTTCATCCCTATTTATTTATTAAAATTTACTACAATTAAGTACTGATCAAAATTTTGTGGCACAACTTTTCAAATCATTCATCAAAATTCTCATTATATTTTTACATAAATGTGCTGTTTAAAAGATCTTCCCCTGGGTTGAGCATGGATTAGTATAGCTCTTCCACACTGTATTTTTGTTACCAGTAATACACCTGATGTGTTTCCCCTCCGTTATTTATCGGTCAGTCTGCCCATCTGTCCATCCAGCCATCCATCTGCTGTCTGATTGCAATAAAGGTCTGAACAAAGCCACATGATACTTTCTTGAGGGAATATTTATTTTACTAGGTGTGGATTTACTGAGGACAGTAATTATGGTTTCTTTATATCTGTCTGCTTGCCAGGCCTCTACAGAGTTAATCTGTGCTGACATTTTTGTAAATATAAAAAAAGCAGTTGCTAGGAAGAGCTAAGGGAAATGCAGGAACCCAAATGTCCACCTACAGCAGCCATCAACCTCCGTTACAGAAACAAACAGCAGATGGCATTTCTTCTTTGTCTTTAAGAACAAAGGACTTGTACCTATGGGAGAAGTAGCCACAGCATGCATTGCTCGCACTGAGATGTCATTGTGTTCTTCCACAAAAGAAATAAGATGCACCTGGAGGTGATACCCCTGAGGGGTTGCCACAGGAGCTGGCTGGAAAAGGCACAGCTCCAAAAACTGCTCCTTAGGGTTACCCTACGGGAAGTTACTCAACAATCCCAGGACTCTGGGAGTTGTTTGCTGGGCTCTGAGCAAAGAATTCAGAATGCCCCACAGCCTTTGCTTTCATTGAAAGTTTGCTCTGGACTAGTGCTTCCCAGCCTTTTTCATTTTAGGGCCACCAGAGAAGATCCTCTTTGTGGGGCACACTGGAAGGACTTTGCGTCTCTGAGGAGGCTGGTCACAGGGGAAGGGACGGGTCCAGGGACTCCTGCTGCCCAGGCCCTATCTTGCCCCCTGGCAAGGGAGGGTGTTCCATTCCTGGTCCCCAGCCGGGAATCTCTAGCAAGGTCAAGAGGAGGCTCCTACAGAGAGAGGACTTGTGATAGACATGGCTGTTCCCCTCCCCTTTCTCTCCAAATAGAGCCCCAATGTTATTCAGAAAAGCAATGTACCTGGCTGAAAACTGCTTTTCCCAGCCTCCCATTCTGCTAGGTATGGTCAGGTGACTGCATATGACCAGTAAGATGTAAGCAGAACAGTTATAGGGGACTTCTGGAAGGGCTCCTAAAGGAGTTAGTTAGGGTTGGAGATGGCTACTCCAACCTCCCTTCCTTCCTGGGGAACACGGGCCCCACGGCCAGGGCTCCAGCAGCCAGCTTGCTTGGGGAGTGTGCCGCTCTGCCGGTGTTACCTCTGGTTGCTAAACTGTGCGGAGTCCCAGGGAAGGGGCGGCCACGGAGCTACAGAGAAGGCCATTCCTCAAAAAGTAACAACATATTTCAGTATTTTAAGATGGTCATTCAGGTGGATGGCATCTGTTTATCACGCGAGAACGTGTGGCTGGCTGGCTGATGAGTGAGCGCTGGAAGGCAGCCGGTGGTTTCCCGGGCCAGCGTCAGGCGGACGTGGTGGGGTTCAGGTGGTGGCTACCGGGAGGGGGGCTGGGACTGTGTTTCCCTCGGGAGCCAGGGGAAGCGCTGCAACACGGCAGGCAGCGGGGGTCAGTCAGAACAGGGCGTGGGCCCCTGCAGTCCCTGCAGATGGTGGGAGGGAAGGGGCCACGTGTCTTCGTTTTGCTTTATTTTCCTGCCGCACCTGACTTCCTCGTCATTTTTTTGTCTAGCTTTGTCTGATTCCTCTTCGTTTGACTCTATTTCCTTCTTTCAGAAATGTTGACTTGGAAATGAAGTATATAATGGGTGTCTTTCTTCTTTAACAAAGATTTATTTCATAGTCTATAACTTGTAAATGAATAGAGTTTGGTAGTTTCCATGTAAAAATGAAGGAAACCCAAAACAACAACAAAACTCAAGTTGCTCCTATTAATGTAGTCCCTAACCAATTATTTTCTGTGAGACAATGACCCCTAATAGGATATCTTTATCTTTAGGCAAATTAAGCCCATTAATCAGGCACTTTTTGCAATGAACTCACTGAACTGATTTAGTGACAGTTGATCAGCGAACTAATTCCACAGCTCTGTACTGAACCCCCTCGCTAAATGCTGAGGGCGCAACGTGGGAGAAACCAACTAGAGTCTAATAAAGGTTTTCCTGTGACAAATGTGAACTCGAAACAATTTTGGTGAGCATGTCAAAGATGTGTGTGAACTCAGAGGAGCATGCGAGCACAGAAAAACAACTTAACTTTGTGTCCTAACAGCCAGCCTTCCTCTTGAACTTTGTAAAATTGTTAATGAACAACTAATTAATCTGAACTTTGAGTCATTTATCTTCTTTCATAGGCTCTCTTAATGAAGATTTTACAAAGTGAAAGAATCTTTGCAACACGTATTCCACGCAAACCATTTCTAAATATTCAAAACTTACAGTAGAAAAGAATGTAGTTTTGTGATTATTAAAATAGCTCATAGCCCACCTTTCTTTTGCCTGGAGATCCTTCTTTAGTAATTCTTCAAACTTCTTAATCTCTTTGGCCACATCCTTAAAACAAAGTTTATCATCAGTTTCCTGCCTCTAAAAATCATTGAAAATCTTCATTTACCATACTTATTCAAGTTTATAAGATGGCATGAACTACTAATTCAAGGTGATTAAGAAGTGAGATATGAAAAACTGCACTCCAACAAATTTTTATAATTCTGATTTGTTACTTCAACTCTAGGCTAAATATGCATAAAATAATATGGAAATTGCCTAATCTGAACAGTTCATTTCACAATTTTAGCTCTGACAGTGCATCAAAGGGCACTCAATGAGAATAAAGATTATCAAAGAGCTGGACATAATTTTTTTGTTAAAAATTTTTGTTACAATTTTTAAAATGAGAATAAGCATTTTGGATATAAATATTTCTTTAAAAATCACTATCTCAGGTATTTTAAACATTTCTCATGTAATCTTATTTACACTATTAATTTGCTCTCTGAAAATTCATTCTAGTTCCTCCTCTGTTTACTGTACTTCTTATTAATAAAATTTCATCAACTCTGGGAAATAAAAGAATTATATACTTTACTAAAATGGGGTCAGAAGAAAACCTCTGTGGGTAACATTTCTTAGAATCCAAGCACAGGATTTTGTAACATTAAAAATAAATGGAGATAAATATAAAATACAATGACTTTAGAAATCAGAGAGACCTGTCAATCTCTGCTTTACCAGCATAAAACATGCCAGCTTTCTGAGTTTCAGTTTCCTTATATGCACAATGGGCAAAGTAACACCCTAGCTAGAGAGTCATTTCTACGTAAACCGAAGGTCATGTGAAGTGCCCAGTCCACACCCTGACATGTAGCAGGTGCTCGATAAATGGCAGCTATTAATCTTTCCCTTAGGTCACGGGCGAGAGTGCCCTTGACATTATTGTCATGGTAGGTGCAGTAGACTGCAGGAGCTTGTATAAAAATGTAGTATTGCTCCCCTGTGAAACAGGCTTGTGTTGTATCCTTGGAATGATCGACAGTTGGTACAGTCTAGCAAAATACCACTTATGTAGGTAACTTAAATTTAAACATGCTGATAACACGCAAATCACTTTACATTTTTAGGGTTCACAGAAAAGCAGTACAGCATGGCGAGGAGAAACTGAGTAAAAACATACAGTTGGAATGGCGCATACATATGTGCGCCTCAGCTGGGCCCTGGTGCACGCACCGGGGTCATTATGACAGCACCTGCTCTGACCTGGTTTGTGGTGACCACAGAATGCCCAGCACAGGAGGCCAGACAGGCACTGTCATTGAATATGGGCCTGTCATCCCTTGCCTGAAGCTACATTCTCTGTTTCTGAGCAAACAGCAGCATAAAATGGACTGAATGTGCACACACGGGAAGCATTTCAATGAGAAGGAGCAATGCCAGACATCATGTGGAAATACAATAAGTAGTTTGGGGAATTCTACATGTTTTAGGGAAAGATCATTCTTTTATTAAGATAAAAGCACTCCCTAGCTGGTGTGGCTCAGTGGACTGAGTGCTGGCTTGCAAACAAATGGGTCACTGGTTCGATTCCCAGTCAGGGAGGGCACTTGCCTGGGTTGCAGGCCAGGTCTCCAGAGTGGGGTGTGCGAGAGGCAACCACACGTTGATGTTTCTCTCTCTCTTTTTCCCTCCCTTCCCCTCTGTCTAAAATAAATAAATAAAACCTTTTAAAAAAGAAAAGATAAATGCATACAATTTTAAAGGACTATCACTTACCTCTGTTTCTTTTTTCTTCTTCATCATTTTTTGGGCCTCAAGTGCTTTGAGAGTACGATTTGATGCAGGTTTAGGAATCTGTATGATAGCCGCCTGGATTTTGGCCATTATTTCATTTTGTCGTCTTCTGCTCAACCGTTGCTGAATATCCCATAAACATAAGTTTAGTGATTCAGTTCATCAGAATGTTACACACTCACAGGTACATGTATATATAATTTTTCCATCAAAATTTTCAGAACTCATCAATTAACCAGCGGACTAGGTGTCACGAATGTACAGTGTGACAAAGCAGGTGTCAACATGTCTTAGTTTGAACAGTATGATATGAAAACACAGTTTGGAGTCCCCAGATTATGCTAATCAAATGTGTGCATCCCCATTCTGGGGGCTGAGACTAAAAGAAATGTAAAGGTGTTCCATTTACAAAGAAGAGGGTCATTCTTTCCCAGTCTCGCCTTCATGACCTGCCTGATTAATGGGGAAAAAGCACAGGAACTGGAGAGAATGGTCTGCTAGGAAGTCATACCAATTTGTCAAAACATGTTTAATGAGTATTTGCAGTGTTCAAAGCATGGCACTGGACGTATGCCTTGAACATGAGGAACTAAAACCTTGTGAGACCACTAGCCACACGAATATTGAAGGTTAACAGTGACATCAGCGCGGGAGGTGAATGCCGGAGACTGAGAACGACCTGTGCCCAGGGAGGCCACGTGCGCAGCCCACGTGTCCTGGGAAGGTTGCACAGAAGTAGATGGAGAAAAGCTGGGGCAACGAGGAGAGACGAGAAGGATGAGCTTGGCCGGGAGAGGAAAGGGTGGGAATATACATGCCCCATTCAAGGGCAGGCTTCCAAACAACGCAGAAGAAAGACTTCACGCTGAAGAGTGAGAAGAAATAAAGTTAGCAAGGCAGGGTGAGAACAATGAGTGAAAGCTGCTGAATGACGGTGCGAATCGGGAGACCGGATGTATGTCAAATAGAAGGCTTCTAAGCAAAAGAACCTAGTGAGAGTGGAGTTTAGGGAAGATTCATCTAGTGCAAAGGCCGGAGCTCAGGAGACGTGTTAGCAGGTTATAAGGAGATCTGAGCAGATAGGATAGGGGTCTAACTGGAAAGACAGACGCAGGCCCTGGAAATTAGGAACAGTTTGATAAGCTATTAGAAATGTGGAGAGCGTGCAGGCAGGCATCAAAAATGGATAAATGCCTTGGAAATAATGATGTAAATAAAACCCAAGTGTGGCTAATAGCACACATAGAGGACTCATTTATCCCACGGGGCTTCTCTGAGAACACAGCGTCACTGTAGTTTCTCTCTACCGAGTTTTACACGGCGACACGCCGATGTTCCTTTATGTACTTACATCCCCCACGGCCTCGCTTTTCACGTTCTGCAGCCTCGTGTTGGGCAGGGGGGGCATGGTGTGCATCTCCACCCAAGTCAGCCCACTCTTCTTCCTTTTCTGAAGAGCAGTGTATAACTCATACACGAGCTTCGTCGCGGCCCCAGGCTTCTCCGTGATAATGTTGTTGGCCACCTTCTGGTCAAACTGCACGCCCAGAAGGTGGAGTGTTGGCTCCAAGCGAGAAAAATTATTAATTTTGGCACTCGAAACCCTAGACATTGAAATATTTACATATTTAGACACCGGCTTTGAATTAAAAACAAAATGTATCAGATACTACCATGATCCAATAGTGAATTAGTCCAAGACACCATGTTTTTAAAAAAATACATCATCCCTCTCTGAAACCACTCAATCGTATAAACACATGAAGCTTTTTTCTATTGTCCTTAATGTTATGCATTTATTTCTTTTGAATGAATAAATTAAAACCCATTAATTGTGTACACTTTCCTACTGAAATAGATGCTAGAATTTCTACAAGAAGTCAATACCAAACCAGATAATGAGGTTCCTTCTTCTAAATGGAAAAATTTAACTGTGGTTTTGAAAACCACTTTATTCAGAAGTCACAGTTGCACACTGACCATCCACTGCACTCAGCGACGCTGTCGCTGGTGCCCGAAAACAGCCCTGGGCACGGCGCCGACACCCAAACGGTGGGCCTCTCAGGTGCTGTCTGAGCATTGAACTAAGTAACATCACTATTCAATCAACTTGGCTGTGTAATCCTCACTTAGCAGTTTACACGACTAGTTTAAGAACCAGTAGACGCTTTCTAATGACAAGTTATATCCATTTTTTAATTACCTGTCATCAAATTAGGTTCATATTTTAGAAGAAATTCATGATTTCATTTATTTTTTAACTTACTCTGTCAACTAACAAATGTTTCTCGAATACCCATTACATACAAAGAATTTATTTATAAAATTTATCATGAAAATAATATGTAAATAGTTATAAATAAATTTACAAACATATCAAATTTTTACAAAGATTAATAACAGGCGGTGCCTGCCCTGGATGAGCAAACAAATGGTGATAACTTGAGGTAGGAGCTGTAACAGAAGTTTCAGATGATCCAGGGCTATTAATGTTGCTACGGGTCCAGTGTTAGATGTAAAGCCAAAGATGTCGGAAGCCTTTTCAGCTCTTGTGTCTCTATATGATCCACCTGGATATAAATATCAATTTTAAACGCTGGCCTATTTTCTCTTTACTTTAACTCCCAAACACTCGGTAATGTTCCTTAATAGAAAAAATATATACTAGATATGTTTGAATATAAGTGAATGTCCTAACTTTCTCCCCGAAATGATACCTTAGAACAGAGGGAGTTGCCATGCATTTGGCATAATTTCTAATATAATAGGGTCACTCACTCGGTAATTTCATTTTGGACTATAAAATTATTTGGAGGAAGATACTGTAACCTTCAACAATTTCAGTTAAATTGTTAGAAGCACGATGAGATCACTTAACACTTAAACTTTAGATACTGTTGTTAGCGTACTGTTATCTTAAGAAATTCCTCTGAAGTAGTGGTTCTAAACATTTCTTTAAAAATCACCCATATCATTGACGATCTGATGAGACCTATGGAACATTTTCCACACAAATACTCAAAATGCGCATACCATTTTTGGGTATGTTTGAATCTCCTAAAATCTAGCCAAAAGTGTCCATTAAGTGCAAGTTAAAAATGTACCTCTAGCCCTGGCTGGTGTAGCTCAGTGGACTGAGCGCAGGCCTGCGAACCAAAGGATCGCGGTTCGATTCCCAGTCAGGGCACATGCCTGGGTTGCAGGCCAGTTCCCGGCAGGGGACACACGAGAGGCAACCGTACATTGATATTTCTCTCCCTCTCTCCTTCCCTTCCCCTCTAAAGATAAATAAATAATAAAAATAAATAAATAAAATATTTAAAAAAAAAATGTACCTCTAAACACAGATGGGGCTGGGGAAATAGACCAACGATTTCTAAATACGAATAAGGAGCCGGTACCATGGGAAGGCCAAGTCAGCAAAACCAGTGGCACATACCTTGAATTCCTCTTCCAGTTGTGTAACCTACAGTCATATTTCCCCCATTTACTGCTACTCCTTTAACAGAAGTATTAGGATAGCACACTACATCGACCAAACTTTGAATATAATATTTTAAATTAATAAAAGAGAAACAGATCTCAGAGAACATGAGAAGATACAACGGATGCCACTAGGAGAGCTTAACAATAGGAGCAAACATTTTCCTCGGGTCTTCTCAGGTGCCTGTTTGCAATGCAATCCCCCACCAGTGTGACCTTACAGGTTGAGGTGATGGACATTCGCCTAAAATGATTAGAGTAAAGCAGACCGTATTTTAAAGAGTACAGCTGGGAACGAGGATGGTCGGATCAATGACGTGGTTATATTCCTTGGACAGGTACCTTCTGCTCCTTTTCATCTTCCTTCACAGTAAAGCTGTCCAACCCTAGGAGTCCACTGCCTGGACTTGGGAAGATGTGGCCTGACAGCCACTTGTCAGAGCTCTGACCTGGGTCATAACCATAGGCAGCAGAGGTTAAGAGCAACGTAAGGCAGGAGGGAGAATCCAAAAACAAACACTGCTCATTTCCCAATTTCATCAAGGCACAGCCCTGCGCCCAGTGCAAGTGACAGATTACGTGGCCAGTGGGGCACACTGGAAGCCTGCCGAGGGCACGACAGATCACATGGCCAGCGGGGCTCACTGGAAGCCTGCCGAGGGCCTGGCTCGGTCACTCACGAGGCTTTAAAATGCCCCTTACCGGCAGGCCAAAGTAGCCAGGTCTAGCAGTGCTTTTCTCTGGAAGTTTTTAATACATATTCCGATTTTCCAACCAATCAAAACCTGGGGAATATTACTGGCATGTGAATTGCTGCAAGTCCACTCTCGTTATAGCATATGCTCAACCAGCATGACATGGTCACCAACAGTTGTTTGTGAACACGGAAGAGCCGTGGGGACGTCCTTGCCCTGGAGACAGAGCACATGACGTCAGCGATGACTCTAAGGAGTAAGAAATGTACTCTGGGAAAAGTCTCCTCCCTCCCTCCTTGCAGTTCTAATTTGCCAAGGGATTACCTGTCCCCTCTCCTCCTTGCTCCCTGGTGAGGGAGTACGCTTTCCAAAGTAAATAGAAGCTGCCCTCCCAAAGAGATCTATGCTTCTTTACTTCACTTTTCATTCTTTTAACTAATCTGCTCATTTTCCACCCTTTGAAATGGACTAAAAATATTCTAAAACAGAGGATTCTTTCAGAGTTAGATGACTTCTTCTTAGGATTCAGTAATTTCCAAGGCAAATAACTAAGTTATTAGCAATATACACTTAGTTTATTATTTACACTTTAGACTAAAGAAACTAAAGGTATTAGGCAAAATCTCCAAATCATGAGCTCTGGCACTAGACAGCTGCCTAAAAAAAATAGGTTTTAACAGAGAAGAATTCTTTCCTCACCAAATACACTATTACAAAGGCCATGACCACAGGCACACTGGTCTTCGCCCTCTTTAGAAGACCGCTTGAAAGTGGGCTGTTCCAAAAACTAATGGTGGATCGTATCTGGTGGTCAGGTGAGTAGGTGGCCCTCCCCACGGTCAGGACTGCGATGACTCCTGCTGGGCCAGAACGTCAGTCCCCTGCAGTGGGACGAGCAGGGCACACACCTGTCCAAGGGCCGGACAAGGCTGGGAAAGCTGCCCTGTGCTCAGTTTGCCAAGCCCTATCCCTGGCACGAGCCTGCTTCATCCACCCCTGTTCTTTGCACAAATACCTTCTGTTCTCGAACACCTGTGCCTTCACAGCTGGGCCCATGTGGATAAGGTCCCCTGTTCCACTTCGCACAAAGAGCCCCTACGGCCCCGCTAACAAGAGCCAGTTCAGTCCCCCTGAAATAGTGTGTGTGCGATATGGTCAGTATGGACCTTGAAGTTTCCTACGGCTAAACAGTATCCTTTCTGCAACATTCACCCACCCAACAGAGGAACATCGGGGTGTGTCTGCTGTGGGCTGGGCACAGCGCTGGGCGCACGAAGAATAAGCCCACTTTGCAACTTCCGGCAACTCTGCATGCAGTCCATTTGCAGAGAAAACATTTATATATTCATTCACGAGCCATTATCTGGGCACCTGCATGTGGCTGGCACTCGGCAAAGCACTGACGTCTAAATAAATAATTAACTTAATGTGACAAGGAGAGGGTCATCCAAAGTGTTATTAGAACAAACAAAAAGGGTACTCAATCTTCTGGGGAGGAAGCTTAAAATACATAGTACTCCTTGAAAGACGCCCACCTCAAAAGGCCTCATCCTGCATGGTTCCAAGTAGATGACATTTTAGAAAAGGCAGAAATACGGAAACCGTACAAAGATCAGCGGTGGCCAAGTGCTGCACTGAGCGAGGGAGGAGGAGGCAGAGCCCCGAGGGTGTGGGGCAGTGACGATACTCTGCACGGTACTGTGATGGGGGATTCGCGTCGTCACACGTTTGTCCAAACCCGCTGGGACTGCCCAAGTGAAAAAAGGCAACACACCACGCTTCACGAGGATGTGGAGGATTCCAAACTTCATACGTTGCGAGTGTGAATGTGAATGGAGCGGGCGCTGTGCAAAGCAGTTTGGCTGTTTCTTAAAATACAAACTTAAACCATATAACCCAGCAATTGCAATTCCATTCCAAGTATGCACCCAAGAGAAATGGAAACATTTCCATGTAAAAACACAATGTTTTATAGCTGCGGTATTCATAATAGCCAAAAACTGAAAATAACTCATATCCATCCATTGATGAGTTCATAAACAAAATGGGGTATATCCGATCATAATTATGCAGCAAATAAATAGAAATGAAGCAGTACTTATACATGCGACAACGTAGTTGAACCTTGAAAACACCCTAAGTGGAAGAAGCCAGTCACAAAATGCCACACCTTGTTTGAGTCCATCACTACAAAATGTACAGGGGCAGGAAAAGATGTGTGGGTACCAGAGGCTGGGAGTTTAGATAGTGGTGATGGCTGTGAATATGAACATATACTTAGAACCACTAAACTGCATGCTTCAAAGGGTGAATCATGACGTGTGAATTAGATCTCAATAGAGTTGCTAAAACCAAAAAATGTTATAGATTTGTTTCACTATTAATTATGTTCTATTTTATATTTTTAACACACACACACACACATAAAACACCAAGTGACCAGGACCCCATAGCTCTTTCACTTCTCTCAAAGAAAGGAGAACCATTTAACTACAGAATAACTAATTTGGGCTAAGACTGCAGAAATTAGAAGATACTGAAATGGGTCGCTTTTAAAGATGAGGTCTTGCTGCAGCCTGGGACAATGACACATGTGTACATGAGGAAGTGACAATTTCCATACCAAAGGTATTCTTGGCTGGTTTAGGCTTTAAAAGGCATGTTGAGATTGGGGATTCTTCAAAGTTAATATTGAAGGCTAAAACCGTTGAAATGCAAGAGAAATTGACCTTTTTAAAAGTAAGAAACAATCTCACTAACCTGCTTTCTGAAAATTCTGAAAAGTCATTCTGAAGTTCAAATTTGTGTAGAACCTCTCCGATGAGGTAGCCATTGGAAAATGCCTTTGCAAATGACTTGGGATCTGGATTTTAAACACAGAGATTTAAAAGTAAATATGCTGCACAGAGAGTTTATACATTTCATTATGTACGCGTAGAGTAAAACTCCATAACTTAATCTGAACTCAAAAATTCCATAAAAATGCTTCTAGAAATATTTTTAATAACCAAATTGAAATGGGAGAGTAGAAGTCTTCTCCAAAGTCATGTATAAATATATATCAGTACTTGATGATGTGAAATTTTGGGGGAAAAAAGACAGCTTCTGATCACATTAAAACACAACCAATAAAATTTATAACCTCGTATTTAAACGCAAAACTTCATTATATTTTATAAAATTACGCTGTAATACTTTAGTTATTAATACAACCTGTGGATGATGCTGGCAGAGTAATCTGGCCAAGTTAGGTGCAATCTAACTTTTTTAAACAATAATTAAGACTTAATTTTAACCTTTTTACAATGGAAATTTCATGAAAATCAGCTGCGCCTTCTAAAATAAAGCCTACTGAGAACAGTTAAGCTCTTCCTTGGCGTTCAGGGGGTTACTCTGGTCCAGTTGTTGTTCTGTGCAGCGATGGACAGGCACCGAGGGAACGGGCTTTGGAGCCAGAGATAATCTGTGTTGAAATCTTGACTTTGCCCCTTCCTTAGCTGAGGATTTCCTGAGTTTCTTATCTCTAGAACAAACAGAGCACATCTATGCCTATCTTGAAGAGCTATTTTAAAGATTAAAGGTGGTGTAGGAGAATTGTTTAGTACCGACCCTACCACAGAGGAGGCGCCTGCTGATAAGTGCAGAAAAAAAAAAAGAAAATGAAGTGTTAAACAGAATTTGCTTTTTAAAAAAAAATGTCCTTAGTTTGGGGTCACCTGTATTTTTTTTTTTAATGAAGTGAAGGATATAGGGTTACATGGTATTCCAAGATGATATTTAAGCCATCATCTCTCAAATGATTTCAAAATCCTGCAGAACCCTTCACCAGGTTTCTGTGAGGGTCCTTTAAGCAACTGCAGTCAAGACATTGCGCTCTCTAGCACTGCAGTGTCACAAGCGCCTCCGCCCCAGACGGCCCTCTGCCATCTACTTGACTGATAGGCAGGCAGCTGGGTGTAGGTGAAGAGATGCTGATTTGCAGACCTGATGCCAGGTGTGCGGTTGCAGCGGGCGGAGGGCGTTTTTCCATAAAGGCCGCTGCAGAGAGACCTCACTCGGAAGACGACACAGTATCGTAGGAATCAGACTCTTGCATATCTGACACCAGCCCACAATTTTGCTCGAAGTTTTCCTAATTTTTGTGCTCAAAATATTTTATGCTCTTAATAACACCCGTATACTTAAGTGAATCAGCCTAGAATGAAGCAGTTTAAAAGTGGTGTTAAGTATTCCCGCTGATCTCATTTGCTCAGGATGAGCTCCTGAACTGTCGAGCATTAGAATCGATTGACCATGTCTTCCAGCATCTGTAGTAGTGGTTGTCTTCGGAGCAAATGAAATCCAAATGGCTGCTTCTGCCTCCAAAGGGGGAGATGTGCCACCTCCTCCTCCTGAGTCACCGATGCTTTCTCCTGTCCTGAGAGACCCACCATTGCTGGCCACCCATTGTGTTCCCTGGTCTCGGCTGCCACCACTGTCCCACGGTGCCATCTGGGCTGCTCTGGAAGTGCCTTCTTCTCTTTCTTCTGTTGCTTCCTTCTCTTCTGCTTTTGCCGTTCTCTCTTCCCTAGTCCATCCCTATTCTTCTCTTAGTTTTCTGAGGCGCCACTGGACCAAGAGACTATGGATTTCTATGAATCATCTAATGACTATAGCTCTGCACTCAGGAGCCATGATGCCCCCAGCACTCAGATGGTCTCATTCCTCCACCCTCTCCCTCGGGATTCTGCCCAAGGCCTGTTGTTCATGTGGACTGAATGCTTAAAGTCTAGCGCGTGAATAACTGGGAAATAATTGCATCTAATTCCATCGCTCTCAGTGCAGTGGGCAAACAGTCAATAGCCAACTGTTTGCTACAAAAAGGTCACCAGAGAAATAAAACCATAATCCACTTCCTTTGAATCGGCATGTTGTATTGATAGGGGACTCAAGACTTGGAAAATTTTAGCTTATGGTAAAAAGTTGTAAGTCTAGCAAGTAATGTGTATGTTAAAGCTTTTGTTTCAGAAACTACAGATAAGGTCCATCGGGCTCCTGGGAAAACAGCTGGTCCCCTGGGGCACCGATAGAAGATTACAGCCTGGGGACATCCGGACCTTTGTGTTCCAGGGAGAGCAGATGACCACCCTCCCCTGGAAACAGCTACCTGCCCAGAACAGGAACGCTGAAGCTTCGCTCATCTAATCCTCCCTGAATTTCAAAGCCCTCACCGCTCCTTGTTTATCCACTCACTCCCACCCTAGAAAAATCCTGGCCAGGAAAGAGAAGAGAGGATGGTTTGTTAGGGTATGAACCCACCATCTTCTCAGATCACCGGCTATCCAAATAAAGGGCCCATAAAGATTCAATCGCTGTCATTGCTAATTGGGTTTGGTAGTGACAGGCAGCCCAAACGCCAGTGTCTTTTTTGGTTACAGTATTAATAAGGCAATTCTGATACAGATAAAATGGAGACATTTATGGATATAAAGGTCAAAGAAGAATAATAAACACTTATTATTTAATCGTCAAGGAGTTCACTACAAATAACCAAGTACGGAAACATCTATCTGCAGTTTTGTACGCACAGGACACTTCAGATTCACTGTGCGCTACCCAGACTGAAAAGAGAACAATGTGTGAAAAACTACAGCAACCAATGAAAGCAACAAGGGGAAAACTAAAGGAAAATATGTGCAAGAAATAAAGAAGAGAGAAAAATACATGCAAGAAATTAGAGAAAGAAAGAAGAAAAAAAAATATATATATATATATAAAGTATGAGAACAGATAAGAAGCCAGAGAGAGAAAGAGAGAAATGGAAAGGAAAAGCAAAGGAAAGTTTATTTTTGCCCCTTTGGTTTGCCATATTATTCTTCCCACTAAATGTTCCTGAGTACCACAACTAATTTCATGACAGCCCCCCTCTATAAGTTAATTCGCACTAACTATCGAATTCGCTATGAGAAGGAAGAGGTGGTTGACTCTTGGACAAGGAGCAGCATGAGAAATAGACAGACCATGGGAGCCCAGGGACGAGCTCCATGCTGAGCTCCACGCTGAGCTCCATGTTGAGCTCTGACATGATTTACATCCAGGATGAGGCTGGTTGCCCACCACTCAGTGGTGCCTCCAATCTTCCAAGCTGCAGGACTGATCCCCATCACTAAAGTTCCTCTTGCTGAAATCATCGATGTGGCGTTTGTGAAAAGTCTGTCTTAGGCAGAGACAGCGGGTGAAATGGTCCATGAGCTTCTTCACCCAACCGGTCCTGAGGCAGCTGGAGAAGGCAGTTGAAGGAGGGAGGCTTGCTGTGTTCCAAAATGGCAAAGAGGAGAGCATGAGCTCTGGGGGACAGGTTCTCTGGGTTGGCTGGGCTCCTTGCTCATTTAGAAGCCCCTGGGCTTTGGACAGCTGTGATAACCTCAGCTGCTCATCTTTAAGAGAGGGGGAATGATGGGCTCTACTTCATGAGAGTTGGTTTGAGATATTGTATGTAAAGCGCTTAGCATTTCTGGCATATAGTAAATGCTCACTGACAATTATTATTAGTGTCTCCTCATTTAAGATAATAGGTTCTATTAATTAGGCAATTCATCCGCTCAATAATAGATCCTCAGTGTACTCAGTACGGTTAAATGACTATAATAATACATTTTTTAAATCCTCACCCGAGGGCATCTCTTCATCACTTTTTAGAGAGAGAGGAAGAGAGAGAGAAACATCGATGTGAGAGAGGGACATCGACTGGGTGCCTCCTGTATGCGTCCTGGCCAAGGATCCAACCCGCCTCCTTGGTATGTGCCCTCACCAAGAATCAAACCCCAAACCTCTCAGTGTATGGGATGATGCTCCGACCAGCTGAGCCACACTGGCCAGGGGGTACAAACACTCTTATTTAAAAGGTAACTCAAATTTCAGAGAACAAATAGTTGAGATCTTTCTTAAATTCAGATACAGGCTCACATTTAGGGCCAGAAAAGCTGTAACACTCCCACCAGAAACACGTGCAATCAAAAGCAGGTGATTTCTACAGCAAAACATCTCAGTGGGAGGAGGAAAGAATAAACATAGCATCATAGCATTTCTGTTCAAATTTTGCCATTAAATGGGTAAAGAGACATTTGGATTTTGGAATGGTAGATAGAAGTCTTTAGACTTGTATATTCCATGCCCTGAGGCCTTGACTCCTCCAATAGAAGAGCAAAGATCTAGCCTGTGATATCAACCACACTTAAAAAGCCAAGCAAACTGACTTTCGTGAGAGAGAGAGAGAGAGAGAGAGAGAGAGAGAGAGAGAGAGAGAGGAGCCGCTGCTGAAGGCTGGGAACCAGCCTGGCCCCAGCAGGCCTGGGTGCTCCCAGGACCTGGCCGGGCCCTCACAGCTTGACCTTGGCCTTCTCCTGCTGAACATAATCCATTTCACAGCACACCAACACTGGACAAAGCCACTCTGAGTCTTTGATGGATCAAGACAAAAACAAAATCCCTCTGTAATCATATTTGTACTCAGACAAAAACAATATTGTCCAAAACACTGAAAGACCAACGTCCAATAATCTGACCATTACGAGTGGTTGCTGCTTTTTTTTACTAATCGTGGTTCTGCCACGCTTTATTCCCTCCACTTCCTGGAGAAGACACTCCATCACAGAGATGCCTATGCTTCTGAGAGTATCCAGCACTGAGCCAAGCACCACTTCCTTGAACCCTCCTCCAGAACTCCTAACGCAAGACCAAACGCTATAAATCCTTTCTAACACCCTCTTACTGAGATGCCCCACGGGTCCCCACGAAATGTGCTCTCTTTTGTTGGCAACAAGTCAGTAAACTCTGCTTTGCTCAACTACAGGTTTACACTGTGGTCTTTGGGGAGAGGGCTCTGACAATTTCTTTTCCTCCAGAACAATAATCGGATGCACCATCTTCCCCTTTGGAGACTTTATCATAGTTCTCAAGGTTCACTATTTGAAACAAAATCTCTAGCTTATTATGACCTTCTTTAATGCTTTGAATTTTGGGTGACGTTCTATCCTTGAAACTTCAAATCTTAAAATGATGACATTGATTTACACACCAGCCTTGTGTTAATAGATTTGCTGTGTTGATTTCTTATCAAAGGAAGCCAAGTTTTAATCAAGGGAAATGCTGCTGAACTAACCAGAAAATATCAAAATATGCTGTATTATACAAGAAGCGATATATTTCCTAATGACCCTGAGGGATGAAGCATGAAAAAAGTGTGTGGTTTAATGCCACCAGATTAGAAGAGGAGTGAATGAAAAGTCAGTAGACTCTGAATCTACTGCTAACTTGCCACTACCTAGCTGCACGACCCTGAACAAATCTCTAAACATGTCTTATTTAATGACCTCACATGCCAAGAAGGAGTTAAACAATGTCTAAGATTCTTTTTGATTCTAAAGATTCTTTTTGATTCTAAAATTCTATGACTCTATGATTGGTAATGTCATCATAGGCCAATAAAAGATCACCACAATATATTATAAAGTATGTAGAAATAAATATTCAATAGGATATTTTAATATCTCCTTACAAAAATAAAAATTTGATACTTTTGAAAAGGTCTTGACATAAGACCTAATCAATAAAGTACAGTTAGTGCACAAGGGGACCCAAATAAAGAATGCCCTTAAATCCTAGGAGAAATAATAGAAAATATCACCCTGTAAAACAAAAGTTACTGGGATTTAATACAAAAGAACAAAATTAGCCAGCTATGAAGACCCACTTATACAAAAAAGAAATTAACAAGGAGCATAGCATGTATCTTAAAATTCAACTTTTCTATTTAATTGTTTTAAATATCATGTGAATTATAATCTTTGGATATATTAACTTTATTCAGAGTAGAGATTTGCTGTAATGGAAGAATACGCAACTATTTCAACTGCAGAAACCTTTGTAGTAGTAGTGACACTGGAAAATAACAGTGAACAGTATGGTTTACTCATCCACTGATGGAAAAGGAGGAGGAGGAAGAGGAGGAGGAAGGAATCTGACTCTAGCAGAATCTAGTCTGATCTAATCTAATCTAACCTGCCAGAACGTGTAGATACATTATCTCTAGAGAAGATAAGTAAGACAAATCAAATATCAGCTTAATTTGAGAGTTCTCTTGATAGTATCTAATTTCTAATTTTCAGGGAGCATTCTAATCTATAAATCTGGTCTTCCGTGCACCAGCTCGTTAAGATGGTGCCCGGGGTTCAATGGCCAGGGGAGGTTAACCTGCTATCCTTTCCTCCTGATAAATTGGTACCCTGATTTGCAAAAGCAGAAACCTGTAACTTCAGTTAGTAGGAAGCAATTTCTAAGAGCTTGATGAAAGGAATAAAACAGCTTCAGAAATCACAAAGTGGAGGGTCAAAGAACCCGGAGGGACCTTTTCCAGACGAACAAATCCATAAGGTTCAGCCTGTAGCCTCCTCTCAGACTTTCATGGAATAAACGATTATTTACTAAATGCCTGTTATGTGACAAGCACTGTACCAAGCAGTATTCTAAAGTGAGAGACAGAAGAACAGTTGAAATAATATATTTGTTTAGTATCTTGATGTAATAGATGTTAAGAACTGTGGTAGGTAATATTCGTTTGCAACCTCATTTAATAGTCTCCCAAATAGATGGCAATTCTTATTCTTACTTTTCAGGGTATGAAATTGGGACCTAGAGGTTATTATTTCTACTTTGGATACTGCAAAAATGTCAACATAGCCACACCGAGAATCTTACAGAACACGGGCTATCTCGTAAGTCCATCTTTACAAAGGATCTGATTCGTACAGTACATGGAATTTAATGGCTTCTACTCAATTATTGAGAATGTTCAGTTATTTATGGAGAATATTTTTATGGGTGAATTCATAAGAGTTTTGTAATAACAGAGGCAAATAATGGAGCATTCTTAAAAATCTTTACAGCAAACCTTGTAGTAACACTACATTACTTAGTCTTCATTATAAAAATAATGGCTTGAATTTCAGGTGTAATTCTGTGTTGGACAACTCTTTGTATTCTAAGAGATTTCATTCACATACATCACTAAGCATTGTCTTCCAGGGTAAATGGACTGGTTGAATTTAACTCACTGAAAATTCTCAGCTTTGGTAACATAGATGTTAATCTTCATGTGTTGAGACTGACCAAGTTTCCAGTGACTCCAGAGACCCCCCCCCCATTAAGTGCGGGGAGACTCCTCAGCTGAGGATCATTGGAATTCATTTTCTTTACTTCTGATATCGGGGTACTCCAGGCGACACCAGATTCAATAATATGCTTTATCCAAATTGACTTCTGCCTTTCAGAATAATTCAGAAATCAATTCAGTTTAGCTTCCTCTCCAAAACGACTGACATTATCCAGTCTTATCAAGGAAGTAAATGCACTTACATAGCATTCTTACACTGTTTTCTTTGTCCCAGTGAGTAACTTGCAGACAGAAGCACTTCTAAACAAACGATAATAAGTCCACCTTTGGCACTTAACCATCTAGGAATTATGTTATGCGCTGTGAAGTTACGACTGCCTCAGTGGTGGAATTTTTATATTTTTGTGACTTCAAATTGAACAATAATTCCTATAAAGGGAGCTCACATGAATGCATTTGGAAGAGCTGACCTTTTAAAAATCAGATCCCCCAAGTATTAACTCTAACATACGATAAAGTGCGTAAGATCAGAAGTCAGAGACCTCGCTTCAAAATCTGGCTGCGTGGCCCTGCACAAACCACTAAGTTCTCTCCACCTCTTTACTCATCCGTACACCTGGGGCAATGGTTCTTAGGGCTGCTTGTTTGTTTGTCTGTTTTAGGGCTTAGTACAGGGTCTGGTGTGAGTGCCTAAGCATTCAGTAAGGGGTTGCGAGTTGGTATTATGCAAGGTGCTCCTGGGAATACAGACTGAAATGATTTAGACTAAAATCCTCTTGTCTTGAGCAAAAACCATACCAGCTGGGGAACCAACCAACCAACCAAGGAACAAAAACCTCCTGTTGTTGAAACAAACAGAAAGAAGGTGAGGCGGAGTGTGGTGCTGAGTTGGAATGACTTGGCTATCACAGAAGTTGTCAGCATCTAAAATTGCCTCTCTGATTGTGAGATTTGGAGACTTTGGGTGGCAACTTGATAGCTGGGATAAAATTAGGCTAGAATAAAGTTAGCTGTGGGCAAGAGTAAATACCGGTCAGAAATAACCTTTGTAAATTTGGGGCTAAAACTGCTAAATATGTAGATGGTAACATATTCTGCATTAACTCATTTCCCACACACCTCTCCTGATGGCAGGTAAATACGGAAAGTGCGACTGGGGTCTGTTTTATACTGGAAGAAACGCACTCGGAGCAGGTATTGTAACTGGTCCGGGAGCGCAAACATTCAGGAGTGCGGTACCTGGCTTTAAGGTTTCCTATTTCAGTAGTTTCCCGCACAGCAGGATAGAAACTGCAGGGCTGGGCCCACCGGGGTGGCAGAGTGGGAATGGGAGAAGCCCGGAGGTGGCTGCGGTGAGGGAAGAGGGGGCGCTGCCAGGGCCCCGCGGGCGCACCACCAGCGCAGCTCGCGACAGCCCAGCCACCTTCCAACAGCGCGCCACGCTCGGGCTCCGCGCACCGCTGGCCCCTGGCCCGCTCTCCGGGGCTGTGTCACTCACTCACGGTCTGGGACACCTTCAACTCTTGGTTGAGCCACTGACACAAGATCTCCGACATGATTCGGCCTGGGCCTCCAACAGCAAGCGGAGAAACCAAGCCCGCCGGCTCGCGTCCTCCTGTTGCCAAGGGCAACTCGTTGCTAAGGAAGCGTATCCTGGCCGCAGCTCAGTGGAAGGCTAGGAGAAGAGGGGCAACAGAACTTAGGCGCGGAGGACAGAAAATCGTGGCCTGCCCCCTTCTGGCGAGTATGACTGCAATGTGCGCAGGCGCAAGAGGCTCCAAAGAGGCACGCGCGCGCGCGCGCGCGTGTGTGTGTTGGGAGGGGACAGAGAAGTTAGCGAGGAGTGGGTGGGTGTGCGGAGGCGATGAGGCAGGGAAAGCTATGGACTGAGCAAGGGGTTCTTGGACGAGCAGAAAAGGAAAGAGCCTTGATGGAAGGGGATTTTTTTTCATTTTATTTGTCTTTTGAAGAAACCTGTTGAAGATCTTGCTCTAAGGGCAGCAATTTGGTCATTGATTTAGAAATTGTCGGTATAAATTGCTATATTGTATGGACTACCCTGGAAAAGACAGAATGTGTCTATTTTTTTTTCATGCCAGGTGGTATGGAGCCTGACACGCAGTATTCAATGACATTTTGGTGGTGGCAGACCAACCATTAGGATAATTCATCTCTCTATATTGTTTTGAGAGATGAATATTTAATGAGCTTTTGTACTGGTCAGGCATTCTTTCCAGAACAATTATTTAAATTATTTTCCAAAATAATTTACAATTATTTAAAGTTGTATTTTGACAAAGATTCTCACTGTGACCAAACCTGAGTCAGTGTCCTCTGAGCCCTCCTCTCCCAGAGGCCCCAACGTGAGCTCTGCCCTTGGCCCCTTAGTTTGTCAGTTTAGCAAGACTCTTGCTGGATCAGGAGGGAAAATTCCCCATCCTTCTATCTGATAAAAATCCCTCATCCCCACCCATGGCCTGCCTCCAGTGAGAATCCTGTCAGGTCAGTGTAGCCCGAACCCCTTTTACCCTGATGCAATTACCTCTTTGTAATTTTCCGTCCACTGAGTCCAACCTTGGCTAGAAGTCCCTACTTTCCCTTAATGTTTTCAGAACCCTCAACTTTCTCTCTTATTGAAAAACCCCAGTTCATCATCACCAAGCCCTTATGATATGAAATGTTAAAGGGACTAATCTAAGAAAAAGAAGATAAAAAATATAAACTGTAAAAAGACAGCAAACTCACAGATATTAACAAGCACACCTAAAAAAAGCAAACAACCAGAACAGGAACAGAACCACAGAAATGGAGATCACATGGAGGGTTAGCAACAGGGGCGTGGGAGGAGGAGAGGGGGGAAAAGGTACAGAGAATAAGTAGCATAGACGGTGGGTAGAAAATAGACAGGGAGAGGGCAAGAATAGTGTGGGAAATGTAGAAGCTAAAGAACTTATGACACATGGACATGAACTAAAGGGGGGAATGTGGGTGGGAGGGGGTGTTCAGGGTGGAGGGGAATGATGGGGGAGAAATGGGACAACTGTAATAGCATAATCAATAAAATATATTTTAAAAAAAAGAAAAATCCCAGTTCAGTAGTTCCCTGAATAAAGTCTTCCTTACCATTTTTAACAGGTGTCAGAAAAATTTTCCTTTAACAATTTCCAAAAGTTTAGATGGAGTAACAGAAAAAAATGTATATACATACATATTATGTATACATAAATTTATATGAAAGTAAATAGTGTATACATGTATATCACAAATATAAGGAATTTCCCCTAAAAGGTCTGGATACACTAAATTATAAATCTTTTTAACTGTAGGAACAATAATAGTAGTGTCCTATGAGAAAAAACGTCTCTTAAGATTAATGTGGAACTGGTCCGTGTTCCCTGATTGCATAGCAGTTTAGCACCATTTTACTATTGGCTGTGCTTAACTGTTACGTCCCCCGTCCCATGAGCTCCTCACACCCCCCACAGCAGGTGCGACTGCCATAGGAAGTCTGAAGGTTTGTTGCCGACAGAATTGGAGCCTGATACATTTGACATGTCTCCCCCTTGGAGTTATCCAAATTTGGAAGATTATAAGAATTTAAAAAGCCTCACAGCTTGGGGAATATATCTAATAAAGATTTGTTCATAGAAAGCACATCATCCCTGCACATTTTTCTAAGGGTTGGTAGGTGCCTAGAAATGGCCTGCAAGACACTCCCGCTTCTTGTCATTCTGGTGGTATACTTAAACTGATGACTGGTACCACATTTAGTGAGAAGATCGAAGTTTTCATCTCAGTCTGTAGAACCTGCGGAACGGAACCAAAGTTTTCTAGACTGCTGAGAAAATTGCTTTTGGGGAAGGGTGTAGATGATGGTGCATCAAACTCCTCCGTGGCCCCAGAAGAGAATGAGTGCCTGAGCTCATAAACCACCTGCAGATCCGGGTTGTTATTCCCATGTCAAAGCAAAATATTTCTTTGCCTATCTGTAGGAACTGCCTGATCATTGTTTGTTGTTTGTTTGTAGACTTTGTCTTTGGAGGCCGGCTTCAAACAGCATAATCTGTCAATGATGTATTTTGGAAGATAAGTTTATATACAGGATTTAGATAAATGAAAATTAAACACTTTACAAAATTAAAGGCAAAATTCTTCATTTTACACAAAGAGTATGATTTTTTTTTTGGCCCCTAAAGCATGTAACTTGAAAATGATCTGACATTAAACTACTCATAAAAATTTTGAGCTATGAATTTTACTATGTCTTTTTTCTTGAAATTGCGAATTTCATTACTAGTCCAAGTTTAACATCTATTGCTTTCCCATTGAAATCCCAGCTCTGGGCAAAAGTTCTAGCACTGCCTGTGTTGGTATTTTGAGTTAATATGATCTACTCGTGTTACTTGCTTGTTACACTGTGTGGCATCAGCTGGGAGAGGAGATGATGAAAAATTGGACAGTTTCCCATCAGTGCCTGAGAAAGCATCCTTGTTGTTTTTCTAATTAAAACTTTCAGAATATTCGGCTCCTGCATCCAATTGTAACTACCACAGCAATTTTACAACTAAATTAAAACATTTATTTTTAAAGTATTACCTGTCATTTGATTATAAATCTTTATTTCCCCTCTGTCAACAGTGAAGAGTGGATTATAAAGAGTTATTTTAAGACCATAAATAGTTCTGAAAATTGTTCTGTGCACTGAAATGAATTACAGCTCATTCTTTTAAAAATAATTGTATCATTTTATCATAATTAGAATTTTACACTATCAGTAAGTGTAAGCTTTCAAACCAGACACGCCAGAGTCTGGATGTTTGTTTTTGATCTGACTAGCTCTTCTACTTTGGACAAACTGTGCAACATCTCCGAGCCTCCTCGCCCTTGTCTGTAGAATGAGAACATCAATATTTTTTGACAGAGTTCTGAGCAGTAAATGAGAAACTACACATATTAATACCGGCTCACAATGGATGCTTAGCAAATTTTTTTTTCCTTTTCTCCTAAAGCTATAGAATTTTTTCATTGTCTCACCAGTTGGCTTAGTAGCTTAGATTTCCTTATAATATTCTTAAAAGTTTTTGAGGCAATTATTTCATATAGCTGCTTTGATTTTATTTGTGACTAATTCAGTGTTTATGCATACATAAATCATACACATAGACAAATTTTTAAAAATCTTATTCGGTCCTCCCTGTACGTCCTGCATGTATTTCCTCACGCCCCCTCCCATCGCCTTCGGTGGTTCTCTCGTTTCCACCCTCAGCATGTTTTCCAATGGCCTTGCTCACTCTGTATTCATGACGTCAACAAATGTTTCCCTTCGTGTCCGCAGTAACCACCCAAGCTAGGGTGATTCTCCCCCTCCAGTCACCCTGCGTAACCAGGCCAGTTCATAGTCTTAGAACCCTTCTCTGTTCCTCAGCTCAGACGCCTTCACGGACTTCAGTAGAGCAGTGTTTACCAACAAGGCGTTTGACCTCTTATCAGAATATATAATTCCTTTAGTGAGTTATGCCAGGATTTTTTATAAAGGAAACTGTAGAATAGAAGAGTGAGATACAAATTATCAGAGGGCATTTATTTGATGTAGAAAGAGTAGATGAGTGGGTTTTTTCGGTTGGGTTTTTTTTGGGGGAAACATTTTTGGAGCCACTGTTCTGAGAGATAAAAAACCTCACTAAGAACACTGAAACACCAATCCAAAAGAACCTATGCACCCCAATGTTCATAGCAGCACAATTTACAATAGCCAAGTGTTGGAAGCAACCTAGGTGCCCATCAGTAAATGAATGGATCAAAAAACTGTGGTACATGTACACAATGGAATTCTATGCAGCAGAAAGAAAGAAGGAGCTCATACCCTTTGCAACAGCATGGATGGAACTTGAGAGCATCATGCTAAGCACAATAAGCCAGGCAATGAAGGACAAATACCATATGATCTCACCTTTAACTGGAACCTAATCAACAAAACAAACAAACAAGCAAAATATAACCAAAGACACTGAAATTGAGAACAGGCTGAAAGTCACCAGAGGGGAGAGGGGACGGAATTTCAGGGGGAAACAGGAAGGGTTTGCAGGAACAAGTATAAAGGACAATGGACAAAAACTAGGGGGGGTGGAAATGGGAGGGAGGAAGGGAGGGCTGGGAGGAGTGGGCTGGGATGGGAGTAAAAGACAGAAAACTGTACAGGAACAACAATTTAAAAAAAAAAAAAAAAAAAAAAAAAACCCTCACTGAATCCTTTATGATCTAGCCTGAGCCCAACCTTAACTGTATGCTGCAAATTCCCTTTGCACAACTTGCTTCCATTTCTTCACTAGGTTCCAACTTTCTCACCGCTACATCCCTCCTCTGCCAAAAAAAAAAGGCAACATCTTATTTCAGCCAGTCCTTCCTGCCTGTACTCCAGGGTCTAGCTCATCAGCCACCCCTTTCACAAAACCTCTCTAATTCCTCCACCTTTTCAATCCCTTCACCCTTCTGAATTCTAAGAATAAGTACATTCCCTTTAACTTTATCCTGAGGACCTAACTCTGGCCATCTACACCTTGGCCAACAGTTCAGTTTCATAGTCTTCTATCATGTTTCTCAACACTTTTCCACCTGTTTCTCAACATAATAGTGTGGACCTCAGCTCTTGGAAGAGGAGACAACTTCGGCTCCTTGTTTTGTTTTGTTTTGTTTTTAAATATATTTTATTGATTATGCTATTACAGTTGTCCCATTTCTCCCCCATCAGGCTCCTTGTTTATGGCAAATAACAATAACCCTGTGGAAGTTTCAAAATTCCTGAAGTCTTTTATACTAAAGCAGATATGATCCTTTCTATTATGTGTCTTACTTTCCAGGTCCACCTGCTTTAACTTATCTATGGATTTTGTCTTTCTCAGACAGACATGTAAATTTTCGAATTTGAAACAAAATCAAGTTAAAAAAACAAAACACTTGGTGCCATTTGAGAAAAAAATGACTCATATGTTCTATAACTAAGAAAGAGAAACCAAAGCTCATTTATCAGAATTCTTGCTCTAATTTCTTGTTTTCCCATACCGAAGTTTTCAGAGAAGCCAAACCACACTTCAGTATCATGAACTTAGAACCCTAAATTCATGTCCTGCTTGTTCCTTCTCCAGCAAATAATTAACATTGCCAGTAAACCCTCTCAGTTTTGCTGACTGTAATCAAGTTATTCTTACAGCAGTATTGTACTTGTGCAGATAGGTCCTCAGTTTCACCTTTCTCACAGACTGTTTTACAGCAAACTGGATTTTTATGTATGCCAAATATTGCAACTAACTCCACTACAGCTACTCTCTAAAGGATGTTTATATATGTTTTCCAAAGAATTGGGGTTTTGTTGAATTACCCAATTCCTAAAAGTCATTATCTTCTATACTTCTACTTTTGATGGGAATCTCTATGCCTCCCACGTTTCATGTGTAGATAACAATCTGTCCTGTGTTCCCGAGCACTTCCATAGACCGACCTTCCCTCATTGTTCTGCTCCTCTACCTTATACAATGGCAGTGTGGTTTCTCATTTCCCATTAAAAGTGTGTGCCTAACTTTCCAGGCACTCCATAATCTAGTTCTAGTCTACTCAGTGCAGCTCCAATTTCACACATTCCATCACGAATAGCAGTATACCATGCTAATTCCTGACCCTACTCTGTATGACCAGTTGTACCAAAATCTACTCTTTAGTTCAAGTCAAGTCTTTGCTTTTCTAAAGTTATCACTGATAACCCTGATCGAAAGCCTTTTCATCTCAACTTCGCTGAGGCAAGGTGCACCAGTAGAATACACGGGTACCTGAATACATGGATTGCTTTTCATATTTACATACCCAGAACCTAGAACATACATTCACACACCCAAATATAAAACTGTCAAAATGGAATTTCCAAACAAAGACAATAGACAGCTGTACAAAGTGTTGTAAATATTTTAAGGATGTAAATGAAAATATGGATGTAGTATGTGAACAGATCTGAAAACCCAGAGCTACAGTGGAAGCTATTTTAAACAATAACAACAACAACAAACAGACTGAAGTTCTACATCTGAAAACTCTTTTGAGTGAAGATGTAAAATTCATTGGATAGACTCGGCAGTAGACTAGAAACTGTTAAGATAAGTGAACTTGAAGTGGGACACTAGAAACTATCCAAACTTAAAGAGTAAAAAGTCTGAGAAAGATAGACAGAGTCCCAGTGACCTGTGGAACAATATCATGTGTAATCAAAGGTCCAAAAAAAGATGAAAGAGATGTTGGGGCAGAAAGAAATCTTCGAACACACAATAGACAAACATATCTGAATTTGGTAAAAATATACACTTACACAGTTTTCAACCAAACCAAAACCAGAGAACACACAAAGAAAAACTACACACGAGCTCACTGGCAAATTGTCATGTTGTCAGATTGCATAGATATAATGATTGAGAGAATGCCTTAAAGAGGGAAAAACATGGATAATGTATCGGAGAGGAGAACAATGAGAATATGACAACTGATGGCACAAGAGACAGTGCAAACCAGAGGACAATAGAATATCTTTAGAGTAATGAAGAAAAATTAAACTACAATTCCATACCCAGGAAATAGAATCCCTCGCTAATAAGGGCAAAATAAAAGCATTTTCAGATAACAAAGGCTAAGGAGGTTCGATGCCTGCAAACGTACATGAGAATGTTAAAATAACTCTTCAGGCTTAAGGAAAATGATACCAGATAGTAATTCATATCTACATAAAGGAAGGAGGAACACTGGACATGAAAAACATATGGGTTAATATGAAAGACATTTTCCTTGATTCCTCTGTTTTAAGGGAAACTGATGCATGTATATAATAACAATGTATCTTAGTGTCTATAACATTCGTAGAAATAAAATATATCCCAACAATAGCACAGTGAACATTAGGGGAATAAGTGTAACTGTATTTTTCAAAAGTTCTTAAAATAACCTAATGTACTGTATATGCTAATTTAAGGCATATACTAAATTCTAGTTACATATTTAATCCCTAGAGCATCCCACTAAATTTTTTAATGATATAGCTTAAGTTCTTGTAGAGGAAATTATGAAAAGCAAGCAGTGAAGCCAATGGAATGCAAGAAAGGAGGGAAAAGGGAGCAAGAACTAATAGGACATACAAAATAAGCAGTAATATGACAGACTTAAACTCAACTGCGTCAATAATTACGATGAGTATAAATTAACCAGACCCTTCCATTGAAATGCATAGATCATCCAACTGGATTTTTCAAAAAGAAAACCCAACTATATCTTGCTTCAAAGAAATACATTTTTAAATATAAAATACACAGATATATAAAGTAAAATTAGGGAAACACACCCATTGTGTAAACAAGAAAGCTAAAGTAGCAGTTGATTTCTGACAAAGAAGACTTCAAGATAGGAGTATCACTGAAGTTAAAGAGAAACACTAAGAATATATATAATAATAATATTATTATTTCTTAAACTGTTTCTCAAGTACAGTTTTCTGCCTTTTCTCCCAGCCCTCCCCACCTCTCTCCCCCATTTCTACCCCCCCTTGTTGTTGTCCATGTGTCCTTTATACTTGTTCCTGCAAACCCTTCCCCTTTCCCCCTGAAATTCCCTCCCCTCTCCCCTCTGGTCACTGTCAGCCTGTTCTCAATTTCAATAATAATATTATTTTTATGCACCTGAATAAGTAGCAAAAATGACAGAACTAAAAAATATTAAAAGTATATAAAATTGCAGTTGGAGATTTTAACACTTCATTCTCAATAATTGATAAAGTAGATAAAATGTTCACTAAAGTATAGAAAACTTGAGAAACACTGTGTCAACCAAATTAACACAATTGATATTTATCAAACCATATTCTCAAAAATACGCATTCTCTGGCTACTTTGGAAGGAAGCAGCCACTGAAGGCTGACTATTTACATGGTAATACAATTAGAGCTAAAGATACTGTAGAAGATTAAGTTGACTCATGGGTGACTTCCAAAATCTTATGAAGAAAGTTATTTTTATTTTTCTTCCTACCATGAACTGAATTCTTATTAAGATGTCTTATGTTATATTCAGTTAAGCTTTCATTAATTTTTCAAACTTCATCTGTTCACATTTTTAATTTTTTATTGGTTCCCTCTCAAACATTATTAAAAATTAACACTTCATAATCTATTCATTGGATTCCAAAATATTTACTGAATGGTGTGACATTTTTATTTCAAGAAAAATCATAATACTAATTTTATAAGGAATATGATATTAAAAGTAAAAATAAATGTAGGTCTTGGGAGCATTTCAGCCACACATTTACTCCATGAAATAAAGATCTCCTATAGTCACATTCCCGCCTGAGTATTTAATTTTTAGGGTTCTCTTTGAATCACCAGAGCAATCATAAAGTACATTTAGACTGTAAAGTACACAACTACATTTCTGTGGAACGGTTTATGAAGCCAGAATGATTAATTCCCTTTAACTTGGCAAGAATGAAGGGTGTATGTGTACTTCACGCTGGGTAGCAATTTCTAGACTCTTGAATTTGAAAGTCCATGTAAGACTGCAAATTTTTTTTTTTTCAAATGAGAACATAAAAACAAACACTATATCTTCTCTGGTCATCATTTCACATAAGAAATAACAGTTCACACCAAAAGAAGTAGGAAGCACAAAATCAGAAAATGGAGAAAAATCCTTTAAACTGAAAACATATGCTTTATGAAAAGCCCCCAGCATATCATAATAGACTTGTGAATGTCTTCATAGATTAGACCTACCCTTGACAAAGTCCGTCCCCGTACCTGAAACCTTGAAACCTTGGCCATTCCACTTTAGTTCCTACGGTGTTTGCAACTCTGCCTTCCATGCTGGAATGCTGGAGAGCTGGAAGCTGTGCGTGTGTGTGAGAAGTGTCTGTGGGTGCCTTCTTCACTCTGTACCAGTTTCTTCTTTTAGGGTATCACCTATGTTTCTATGCCCTCTGAAAGAATAAATATATAGCTAGATTTTGAAGGAAATATTTTTAAGGCCTCCACGGAAATTATAAACTTGACTAGTACTTGATCCTCTTTTATAGAACCTATAGAATCCATACTCACATATTTCACCCAATAATTTCAAAACAGAAGAGAGAATTGCCCTCCATAAATCAGATCCCCAAGAAAAAAAGGGCTTCCTTCAGATTATGTGACTTCTGTTTCTTTTTTTTTTTTAAGATTTTAATCTATTTATCTTTAGAGGGGAAGGGTAGGAGAGAGGGAGAGGAAGAGAAATATCAATGTGTGGTTGCCTCTTGTGTGTTCCCTGCTGGGAACTGGCCTGCAACCCAGGCATATGCCCTGACTGGGAATCGAACCACGATCTTTTGGTTCACAGGCCCGCGCTCAATCCACTGAGCTACACCAGCCAGGGCAGATTATGTGACTTCTGGAACACTGCTGAATTCTTGAGTATTAATCTGGATGCTTTTAAATCACATTTTCTTGAATTATATCAGGAAGCCAACCTCAAAGTAAGGTCTTCGTTTGCTTTGGGTACTAGCAATTTCCATTTCATATCCCTACACATCTGATCTGAGCACGTGGTTAAATCATCAAAGCTAAAAGTTTGAGAAGACAGTCTAGATCGAGCTGTACCAAAAAGACATCCAAAAATTTAAATGAAGCATGAAGTTAACGTTAGTTTCCTTACTTAGTCATCATGTACTGTAGTTCACCAAGTTAATAACAGGTCATCAAAAGTTTTATTTATTGTAAACCACTCAGATGTGACAAAGGTAACCTGTGATGAGATTATAATGAAAATGTGTTTGTTGAGAAACTTGATTTTTTATGCCTAATTAGTTTTTGGAAAGTGGAACTCAATGTTCAAGCACTATTAATTCAATATACCTACCAGATGGAACTCTTTTTATGCTAAATTCCTGCTAGTCTCACCAAGTAATTCCTATTAAAGATACTTAGGGCACCTGCAGAGAAAGGGCAAGATTTTAACAGCTACCGGAAAATTAATGATTATAATGTATGCTAAGTTAGTGACAATGTGATGACCAATAATTATATTAAATTTTATTACTTTGAAAGTACCTTTATTTTATTAGTCAAGGTGGAATTTTTATTTTGACAAAGGTTCATGAGGGGAAGTCCGTAGGGTACGAATTTAAATAATTTACAAGTCAAATAATGGAAATATTCTGTGTCAGGAAATCATATCCATGGCGGGTTTGTATTTGCATTTCTTTTCTACAACTTGCAATTTCCCTACCATATTCTTTGATGTTGACAAATATATACACAAACATGCATATGTTTATATGTGTGCATGTATATAAAACATTTCACAAAAAGTGGAAGGCACATGACTGTGCTTATTTCTGGTACAGGTTGAAAATGCAAGAGTATTTGGAAGCATGATTGCTTATGAGCAGGCTAGGCCATCGTTATATGAGACATCTATGCGAAATATAAACCCAATTCTTATCATTTAACTTTGAAGCTGCTTTCCTTTGCATCTTTAAGGTTATTGGAAATCAGAGTCCTTTATTAACACGAGGACTACTGGAGGCTTGAGGTCAGTGTTTGCACCTTATTGCACCTACATCACAGTGATCTGTTACTGTGAGAGATCCGCAGGAATGCGATGCAGGAACTTGTGGATGAGCTGAGTATGGTGGGAGGGACAGCTATCCAAGAAACTTTAGGGGGACTGATAAGGGGACACTGGGAGCTGACAGACAAACTTTCATTCCACCCAAGATTGACAGGTTAAGTTTAACCTTTAGGATAAAATCTGGGGGCCAGAGGTACTCCATAAGGGAAAAATCAAAGATGTTCTGAATAAGATGTAATATTAAGACTCTCAGAACTGATAGCTGTTTTGAACTATTGTGAATGACTCCACGGGGTGTGGGGTGGAAAGGGAGCCCAGAACATCTCCGCTGGGTGGAAAAACTTGGTGACGAATGACGTAATAGAGCTCTTCTCCATTATAGCCACAAATGAAAGAGTGAAAGACCTGACCACAGAGGTAAAAGCCAAGAGCCTGATAAAGGGAAAAGCTGTCCACTTTTTTCATTCACCCAATTGCAACATGAGGGTGACTTGATGTTTTTCTTACATGTCTCACTCGCATTATGGAACTAGCTAGTGAAGAAAAGTCCAAAGATAGAACGTTCTGATGGGACTAATTTCTTTTTGATAAAAATTTCAGTCATGTAGTCAACAACAGTAGAAAATGCCAAGTGACAGAATGCCACTACATAACATGCAGTCCTCACTGTCTCTTGGTGAACGCACCATCTGCCTGTGCCTCCTCCTCCAAACCTCCAAAAGCGAATCCACTGGCAGGTTAGCATCTGGAGATGACTGAGCCGGTTCCACTTCCGGATTTAACCAAATTAAACTTCCGAGTCTATAAAGAAAAAGAAGAGGAGGAAGGAGGAAGGAGAAAGGAAAGAAGAGGAGCTGAACAGGAGAAAAGGGAGGAAGAGGAGGAGATAGGGAGGAAGGACAGAGAGAGAAAAAGAAAGAATAAAGGAGAGCGTAGAAGACGGAAGACCTCTGTGATCTGCAGCGTCAGAGTTTGTGTAACGTTGGAAGCTTAGCACGTGAGCTGGTGTAGTAGATGTCAGGTGATTCAAAAAGAACAGCAATTTGCTAACTAAAAAATAAAATTCCAGAATGCTTTTTCCCTTTGGATTCTACACTTAAAATAGAGTTATAATAGAATGATATTCTTATATCACTCTGTTACATCATTCTTATAAAATACTCTAAGTACTCCTTTTGTTGCTTCAATTACAATTTATTGCTTTTTTACACATTGCAGTATTTTTGGTAATTAACTGAAATTTCAGGAAAGCACTGAAGAAGGTAATTTAATTTTGTGGCTGGTTTGCCAGCAATTTGGAGAACTAATACTGAAAAAGCTCTAGCTTCAAAGATTTGTAAATTTGAGCTTTAAAATATGCAGCTCAAGTTTCATTAGCAATCTAATCATTAGGGTACAACCACAGGCATAAAATCTATAGGAAGTTATAGCAAAATTATTTGGTTGGCTATTAAAAATTGTTATTGTGTGACTTTAAAATATTTTTTTATTTTAATTTTTGTTCAAGTACAGTTTTCTGCCTTTTACTCCCATCCCAGCCCCACCCCCAGCCCTCACCACCTCTCTCCTGTTTCCATCTCCCCACCCCCTTATTTTTGTCCATGTGTCCTTTATACTTGCTCCTGCAAACCCTTCCCCTTTTCCCCTGAAATTCCCTCCCCTCTCCCCTCTGGTCACTGTCAGCCTGTTCCCTATTTCAGTGTCTTTGGTTATATTTTGCTTGTTTGTTTGTTTTGTGGATTAGGTTCTGGTTAAAGGTGAGATCAGGAAGAAAGAAGGAGCTCCTGCCCTATGTGACAGCATGGATGAAACTGGAAAGCATTATGAATTTAAAAAGATTTATGTTTGTGTTCAAAATAAGAAGAAACTATTGGAACCAGAAGATGTATTGGTGTTAGATGACATATGAACATAAATGCTCTAGCATATTTCTGTAGTAAGATTCTACTCAGAAGAATGAGAGCTTTAATAGCTATACTAAAAAAAAGTTTGGGAAGTTATATTTCCCACTGCAGCAAATATTTTCTTTGGAAAAAAACACCAGGATAAGGAAAGTTTTTTTTGAACTTGAGCCAGAAGTCCTAGGTTTGTGTTAAAGTTTGTTTGTTTCAAGAGCCTAAACAACATGAAGAAATGAATTGTATATCTCATATGACAATGAAAGTTGTCTCCTATTTTGCTTTTTCCAAAAAATATAATTTGATGTGACTAGGAAGTGCTTAGGTCTATAGCTGAGGGTTCTTTGGTAATGGGTATATAGCAGGTTTTCCATGGTTTCTTGGAAAAATAGAAAAATAAAAATGCTTTTGAGCTCAAGAAACTAGGACAGTAGAAATAGTGTTTCCCAGATATGTTGCAGGTTTTGGTACAAACTGCATTGAAAACTGAGGCATTTGAAAACTACATGAAGAGACCTTGAGTCATAAACAATGAAGAGTTTGTCTATGGAAATGGTGGGGAAAAAGTAGACAATCTAAATAAACATAATTAATATCAATTAAATAAATATTGTCTCCAGAATATACAGTGATCTTCTAAGAACCTAAATTTAGTTCGAATGCCCGTGAATTTTGAAAATCTGCCTTGTTTTATTGCCTACATTTGAAGGACTTGTTAATGCAATGTTTGTTTTTTTTTTAAAGGCTTGTCTTAGTAAGCTGTTGCTGTAGGAAGTTAGTTCAAGAATTTCAGTTCTAAAAGCCTCATGCAACTAGAAGGCCCTAGTAATCAAAACAACATGGTACTGGCATAAAAAAATGGACACACAGATCAATGGAACAGAATAGAGAGCCCAGAAATAAACCCACGCCTTTATAGTCAATTAACATTCAACAGAGGAAGTAAGCACATACAATGGGCTAAAGATAGTTTATTCAGTAAATGGTGTTGGGAAAATTAGATAGATGCATGCAAAATGTGAAACTAGACCACCTTTTTATGCCACACACAAAAATAAATTCAAAATGGATCAAAGACTTAAGCATTAGACCCAAAACCATAAAAATCCTAGAAGAAAACATAGGCAGCAAAGTTGGACATTGCTCATAGCATTTTTTTTTTTATCAGATATATCTCACCAGGCAAGGGAAACAAATGAAAAAATAAACAAATAGAAGTACATCAAACTAAAAAGTTTTTGCACAGCAAAGGAAATCATCAAAAATGTAAAAAGACAACCCACAGAATGGGAGAACATATTCATCGATACATCTGATAAAGGGTTAATATCCAAATTTATAAAGTACTTACAAAACTCAACACCAAAAAAACAAACAACCCAATTAAAAAATGGGCAAAGGACCTGAACAGACATTTCTCCAAGGAGGACAGAGAGATGGGCAATATGTTTATGAAAAGATGCTCAGCGTCACTAATCATTAGAGAAATGCAAATCAAAACCATGATGGGATATATCTCACACGTGTCAGAATGGCCATCACCAATAAAACAGCAAACAACAAGCACTGATGAGGATGTGGAGAAGGGAGAGCCCTTGTGCACTGTTGATGAGAATGCAGACTGGGGCAGCCGCTGTGGAAAACAGTATGGAGATACCTCAAAAAAAAAAAAAAAAAATGGAACTGCCTTACAGGTCAGTGATTCCACTTCTGGGAATATATCTGAAGGAACCCAAAACACTAATGTGAAAAAATTTAAGTATTCCTATCTTCATGGAAGGTTTATTTGCAATTGCCAAGATATGGAAGCAGCCCAAGTGCCCATCAATGGATAAGTGGGTAAAATAACTGTGGGACATTTACACAATGGAATACGTCTTGGCTGTAAAAAGAAGAAAATTTGACCCTTTGTGACAGCATGGATGGACCTGGAGAACATTATACTAAGTGAAATAAGCCAATCAGAGGAAGACAAATCCCGTATGCTTTCACTCGTATGTGGACCCCAATGAACAAACTGAACTAACAAGGAAAATGGGGACAGACTCATAGATGGAGAGCAGGCTGCCAGCTAGTCAGGGAAGGAGGTCGGGGGTTGAGGGATTGAGCAAAAAGGAAAAATGACTCATGGGCATGGACAACGGTGTTGTGATTGCTGGGGGTAGGGGAGTATAAGGGGACTAAATGGTAATGGGAAAAATACAATAAAGATTTTTTTTAAATAAATAAATAAATAAATAAATAAATAAATAAATAAATAAAGGCCTCCTACAAGAGTCTTCTGTTGCTCGGATTCTTGTTCTGCCAAAAGCAGTTTTATGCCTTCCACTGAAGTGAGGTTGGTGTTCTGTGCCAAGTGAAAGTACACGAGGGATTTTGTAGAAAGAATCAATTTCTAAAGCAGTTATGATTTCTTTTGGAGTGTAAATGAGAAAAAAACAGATATGAAAGTATCAAGATTCCTTCCCTGAGAAAATTTGCCTTAATTTGAAAAAGATAATAACAATGCGGACTAAAAGAAACAAGAAATTTCTAAACTCTTTAATGAAACTTGGTCTTACCGACATCTGTACCACTGCCTAGAATAGCTCTGAAATGAATATTGTTGATTGAATGAACAGCATCGAATACAAAACTCCATGCACAATAGACACTCAATTACAATGAATGAAAGAATAAAATCGGTGATACGCAGAGAGCCAAACAGAGTTAGAATCATTCACAAACTAAATGATTTTCAGAAAACAAGGTAGTTAAAGGTCAAGAATAATAATTTCCCTGTAATACATGGAGGACAGAAAACAGCAGTAAATGACAGATTTCTTCCTCTAATCCAGCATATCCTCTGTTACTAGCTGTTACTAGCTGCATCCTCCTCCTAAACAATCAACAATGAAACTGCACATCCGTGCTTTGATTCCACCTTCTCTTCATTGCACTTGTGCAGGTAACTGCCAAGTGCTATTGAATCTTCTCCCCCAACAACCTGTAAAAGCAACACTTCCTCTGCATTTTTACTGGCACTGCCCTCATTCAAACCCTCTGAACCTCTCTCCTTAATTACTTCAATAGTCTCTCAAATAATCCCTCAGCTTCTAATTCAAACCCTCTACCAGGGGTGTCCAACCTTTTGACATCTCTGGGCCACACTGGAAGAAGAGTTGTCTTGGGCCACGTATTAAATACATTGCAACACGTACTCACAAAAAAACTTGATAATGTTTTAAGTAAATTTACAATTTTGTGTTGAGCCACATTCACAGCCAACCCAGGCCGCAGGTTGGATACACCTGCATCCATCCACAAGAGTGCTACCAGAGGGAACTTTTTCCAACATTTTAAATATTTTACTTCACTCTCTTTTCACTAGTATGATTTCTGATAAATTACTCTCTGTCCTCTATAGGTGAGATGATTTTTCCCTTCTGGGTATTTTCAAGATTTCCTCTTTGTCTTTGGTTTTCTGTAGTTTGAATATGATATATCTCAGTGTATATATAGTTTTTCATATCTATCCTGCTTGATGTCCTTTGAACTTCCTGAATCTATGGTTTAGTGTCTGTCATTAATTTTGGAAATTTCATGGCTATTAGTTCTTCTGCTCTGTTCTCTCTTTCTTCAGCATTTGATCTTCAATACGTTTCACTTTTTGCAATTGTCCTCCAGTTTTCAAATGTTGTCTTCTTTTTTAAAATATATTTTATTGATTATGCTATTACAGTTGTCCCATTTCTCCCCCATCATTCCCCTCCACCCTGAACACCCCTTCCCACCCACATTCCCCCCCTTAGTTCATGTCCATGTGTCATAAGTTCTTTAGCTTCTACATTTCCCACACTATTCTTGCCCTCCCCGTGTCTATTTTCTACTCACCGTCTATGCTACTTATTCTCTGTACCTTTTCCCCCTCTCTCCTCCTTCCACTCCCCTGTTGCTAACCCTCCATATGATCTCCATTTCTGTGGTTCTGCTCCTGTTCTAGCTGTTTGCTTAGTTTGCTTTTGTTTTAGGTGTGGTTGTTAATAGCTGTGAGTTTGCTGTCTTTTTACTGTCATATTTTGTATCTTCTTTTTCTTAGATAAGTCCCTTTAACATTTCATATAATAAGGGCTTGGTGATGGTGAACTCCTTGAACTTGACCTTATCTGAGAAGCACTTGATCTTCCCTTCCATTCTAAATGAAAGCTTTGCTGGATAGAGTAAGCTTGGATGTACATCCCTGCCTTTCAAGACTTCAAATACTTCTTTCCAGCCCCTTCTTGCCTGGAAGGTCTCTTTTGAGAAATCAGCTGACAGTCTGATGGGAACTCCTTTGTAGGTGACTGTGCCCTTATCCCTTGCTGCTTCTACAATTCTCTCCTTCATTTTAATCCTGGCTAATGTAATGATGATGTGCCTTGGTGTGTTCCTCCTTGGGTCCAACTTCTTTGGGACTCTTTGAGCTTCCTGGACTTCCTGGAAGTCTATTTCCTTTGTCAGATTGGGGAAGTTCTCCTTTATTATTTGTTCAAATAACTTTTCCACTTGTTGCTCTTCCTCTTCCCCTTTTGGTACCCCTATAATTCGGATGTTGGGACATTTAAAGATGTCCTGGAGGTTCCTAAGCCTCTCCTCATTTTTTTAAATCCTTGTTTCTTCCTTCTTTTCTGTTTGGTTGTTTCTTCCTTCCTTCTGGTCCACTCCATTGATTTCAGTTCCAGTTTTCCTCCCATCACTATTGGTTCCCCGTGCATTTTCCTTCACTTCACTTATTGTAGCCTTCATTTGTTCATCTAATTTGTGAGCAAATTCAACCAATTCTGTGAGCATCTTGATCACCAGGGCTTTGAACTATGCATCTGATAGGTTGGCTAGGTCTTGGTTGCTTAGAGGAATTGGCTCTGGGGCTTTGATCTGTTCTCCAGTTTGAGCCATTTGGGGGTTTCTTTCTTTCTTTCTTTTTTTTTTTTGGTCTGGTTGCGGCTGTTATGTAGTGAGGGGCAGAGCCTTAGGTGTTCCCCAGGGTGGGGCAGCCCAGTCGCTGGTTTGTAACGAATGCTGTATGTGGGGGCGGGCTCCGAGAGGGAACAATGGTGCTTGCTCCGTGCTCTTTCGGATTCCAGTCCCTTCCGCTGCTTTCCCCAAGCAAATTGGGCCCTTCTGGTGCTGATTTCCATGTGGGTGGGCTTGTGTACGTTCTAGGACCCTGTGGGTCTCTCCAACAAACTCTTCTGTGAGGCTGGGAGTCTCTCCGGGCACCTCAACCCCCACAAGTGTTTTCAATCGGTGCTTTTAGGCTTTATTTCCCAGTGCTGGGGCCCTGGGTTGCACAGTCTGTCTTGCTGCCCATTTTCACCTGGTTTATCTGCTCGTGAATGTGTGACTGCGGTCAGCCACCTTGTGCGCCTCACTTGGTCTGCTCTTTGCCTCCCCGAGCCCGGTAACCGCCACCTGCAGGTCTGGACCACTAGCCACTGCTTTTTCCTGCTGCGATCCCTCTTCACCGGCTGCCAACTCCACTGCCCCTCTTACTGGTCTGGGTGAATCATTGTCAGACTTCTGTACAATTTAATTTTCTATCTGTTCTGGCTTTTTTTTTTTTTTTTTTGATTCTAAATTTTTGTTGCCCTTAATTTTGGTTGTGAGAGGAGGCACAGTGTGTCCACCTATGCCTCCATCTTGGCCAGAACTGTTGTCTTCTTTTTTATAGAGCTGTCTCAAAGCTCACTTGTTCTTTCCTTGGCCATGTCAAGTGTATTAATAAGCCTATCAAAAGCAATGTTCCTTTCTATTGCAGTACTTTTGTTTCTTTTTTAATTGTTTCTGCTGTTACAGTTGTCTCAACCGTTTCTCCCTTTGCCCCCCTCCGCCCAGCCTCCCGATCGCAGTACTTTTGATTTCTAGCATTTCGTTTAGACTCGTGAAGTTTCCGGCTCTGTTTATACTGCCTATCTATTTTTTCATGTTGTCTGCATTTTCCACCAGAACCCTCCGCGCGCATAATGGTCCTGGTTATTTTAAATTCCCCGTTGGGTAATTCCAATGTCTGGAGTATATCTGAGTCTGATGCTTCCCTTGTCTCTTCAGACTGTTTTTCTTGCTTATTAGTATTCAAGTTTTTGTTGAAATCTAGACATGTTGTATTGAGTAATAGGAACTAAATTTTAAAAAACCTTCAATGTAAAGTTGTATGTTAATCTGGCTAAGAGTTGCAGTATATTTAATGTTCACTGTCGTTGCGGTGCCGGAGGTTGACTATCCCTCCAGCAGTTTTTTTTTTTTTTTTAAAGATTTTTATTTATTTATTTTATTTTTTTAGAGAGGGGGAGGGAGGGAGAAAGAGAGGGAGAGAAACATCAGTGTGTGGTTGCCTCTCACGTGGCCCCCACTAGGGGCCTGGCCTGCAACCCAGGCATGTGCCCTGACTGGGAATCGAACCTGCGACACTTTGGTTCGCAGCCCGCGCTCAATCCACTGAGCTATGCCAGCCAGGGCTCCTCCAGCAGTTTTTGATTCGCTGCATCACGTACAGATAAACCTTCTAACTGGCGTCCATGTGACTTATAGGAAATATTGAAGACAGGGTGTAAACAGACATGGAAAAGATGCCTCCCGACGCGCCCTTCACGAGGACCAGGGATGAATGGCCTTTCAGTGGTAGGGACCAAACGGCTCGAGTTCCGTGTCTGTCGGCTGCTGCTCTCCCTTGCACTGTGCAGCTGCCGTCCAGCAGGAAACTGCTCCTCTTCTTGTTCATAGCAAATCTTAACTCCTCAGCTTCTAACTTTTTACCCATTTCTCGTTTACCACCTTTTCCTAAATCCAGCATTTTCCGAATCCTTTGCTCCTTAATGTATCTCCTACTCACAATCTTGCAAATCCCCTGTCAATTTTCTATGTTTTTTTCTCTTAAAGAAGTGGTTTCAATGTGGGATTTTCTTATTATAGATTACCATATTATCAAGAACTGTATCATAAAATTCATATATAACTATATTAATTATCAGATTACTTTTACTTTATCCTCTTTAACAAGTGTCTGCTTTCAATTGATTAAGGACAGAATTATGTGCTTCTTATTTTGCAACTAAAATATATCATAATATATATTGAACTGTTATTATATAAAGATATATCACTTCTATGACCTCAAGTATAACATTCTTGTATTGTATATTGGAAACCAATTACTTTTCCTGTTACATTTTCTTTTTAACTTCCAAAAGAAAGGGGAAAGTTTCATCCTGATATTTTCAAATATTCTTCTCAGGTTACATATTGCATTTGAGGAGAGTCTTTATTCCCAACAAGTAAACACTGTACAGAATGTTATCATCACTATAATTTTACTTTAACATTGGTGTTTGAGAACTTCAAGAAGTCATTACATAGATAAGAGTTTTAAACTGAAATTTTCATATCTGCTAGAGAAATCTTGAAGCAATTTACAGAATTAAGTTTTATAGTTCTTATTAGAATGTCGTATTTTAATACCAGTGTTTCTTATGTTTCTTTTTTTGGCATTAGCATACCACATATACATTTGAGAGAACATTTAATTGGCAACATGGATGACAGAGCTAATTAACCCCTTCCATTCTAAACTAAAGGAAATATAACCATTTTTGAATGGTAATGAATACAGTCAAAGAAAAAAGGTATGCCTCATCTATACCATATGTTAAAGAGAAGTTAAAATTTAAAGTAAAAAAACAGCCAAGACAGTGTGTAAAAATGCATTAATATGTCAGTGGGAGTCGGAAGGGTTCATATTAGACATAGGACTTGGTAGCTGGGGAACAGGGTTCTTAAGCTTCTGCAAAATAAACTGGAACCGAGCTCCTTCCATAAAACCAGTGGCCTTAAAGTGCTCTTGCATGGGCTAAAGGATGCCACCCACCACCCCAAAGAAATGCTAAAAAAGCATATGTGTTTTTAGTCTTTCAGAGAGCTTGAGTCATCCCCCACCCACAACAAAACAAACTTTAGGACAATATTGCATGTCAGATGAGACATGTAATACAATGAGACCGTAAGGACATTAGTGGTTGCCAGGGATTAGGGGAGAGAAGGGCGACTAGGCAGAGCACAGAGGAGGTGCCGGGCAGTAGAAGTACTCTGTGTGATGCCATAATGATGGCTACGTGACATTTTACATTTGTCAAAGCCCGTAGAATGAACCCTAATGTAAACTGTGTACTCTGAGTGATAAAAACCCAAACAAACAAAAACAGAAGCAAAGCAATTCTTCTCCATGCAACGTGTTCTTGCAAAGGAACCAGAGACAAACAAAAGTATGCAGGGGTGCCCATGCACTTCTACATAGTCAAGGCACAGAGACAGGATCACAACAGAAGTCACAAAGTATTTGGAATCGAGCAACAATTAAAGCACCACACATCAAAATTTGTGAGATGTAACTGCAGACAGTATTTATTGCCTTGAATATGTTAGCAAATAAATTTGATGATCAATGAGCTAAGTTCTTTCTCAAGAAATTAGAAATAAGCAGCATGTTCTCTTTTTAAAGAAAATAATGTGTTAGAATTGAAATTATTGTTTAAGCGGAGCTGACCACATTAGAAGAGTGCATGGCATATAGGACGGTCTCTGTAGTTGTGAGCTATTATCAGAGTCATTTAAATGTAAGGAGGTCATGGAAATACATCTACTTAGGGTCTGGAGACCTGTCATCTCATTCTTTTCCTTTAAATGACTAAATCCTGCGCCACTTGTGGTAAGTCACTTCGCTCTCTAGACATAGATTACTTTACGTGTAAAATGGGGAGTTTGGATGAACGGTCACACCCAGCTCTGCTGTCGTGGCAGGATCCTACTTTTCCAGGCCCCTGGTGGAGGCAACAGTTTGCCCGACGTAAAATTCAGGTTGCAGGCAGCTGCTGTCCTATGGACCACTAATGCTGGCTCGGGAACCTGGAAACTGTGAGACATATTGAAGTACATCTACATACTGCATGGCCTCATCATTATCAATATTATTATTATTATTATTGTTACTATGAACAGTTGTTGTAAAAGTAGTAGTGCAAAATCCACAGTGAAGTTGACTCTCTCGCTGCTCTCCTGCTGTTCACGTTCAGTGTGGTCACAGTTACTTCCTCACGAAATTCCCAGCCCTGAAACCGAAAACCTCCCCGCTCTTTACAATACTTTTTCTCAGTGAATTTTAACACTCTCTTCTATAGAAGTTCCAAGTGGCTGGGCAGCTTGTCCTAGGGCCAATTGATGGATCTTGTTAAGTCAATATCGTGTGCACTCACAGAAGGAGATTCTGCTCTGAAAGGAGAGTCGGGCAGGCTCTTTCATGTCCCTTACCAGTAGAATGAAATTGAAAAACCCCTTCCTTTGTCCAAGTTAGAGCAAAAGGTCTCAGCGCATTTTTGCTTGTGATAGAGAAGAGTCTTTCGTGGCTTGCCCTGGATCTGTCCCCTCGGTGACAGTGCGCAGAGCGTGAGAGCCGGGGACAGGCTATCTGAGGAAGCCCTTTTTCTCCATCTCTCCCACCTGCCGTCTCCCAACCCGCAGTGCTCCGAGTGTTGTTGCAGACCCCTCGATGGGGTCTGGAAAGTCACATCTATTTTCCCATTCACTCTGATGTTCCTATGGATGTACAGTGGAGTTTCCCAGAAGTTGTATGACACATGGAATCATATAACAGATTGAAATATGGAAGAATATATGAGAATCTAGCTGTCTTCTATTAAACCAAAGGCTAAGGACATTCGCAAAAATGTGAAGTGACGCCGCTCTTCCCCCAAAATATTTTTGTCTTGAACATATACTTTTACAAAAAAATGTATTTATGTTAATTTCATGGGTTTGTTATTATTTTTAAAAATAGGTTACTAAGAGAATATTTTTAAAATATTCCATTTTTAATTCCAAATATAGTAAATATTGGCTGATACTAATGCACATAGAGAAAATCTGTTTATAATATTTAAGAATGCAAGAGGTCCTGAGACCAAATGTTCGAGAACCACTGCTTTCAGTAGTTCTATAACTAAGAGGAAAAACTGGGAAATAGATGCACCTAAAATCTAGAGGAAAGGACTAGAGGCACTTGAATGCTGAGCCAACTCCAAAGAACAGGATCTAGCACTTGCGAAACCGCTGCCAACCTCTGGTACAGTGTAGACTCAACGTGAGCAAGACATGAACTCTTTAATTCAACGTGAGTAATAAATGAGCACTTTAACCCAAAACTATGTTCAAGATTAGTGACACGAGCTCTCCACAATTAGGCTGAAAATAATAAAATAAAATAGGAATTAACTATAAGTGAGAAAGGCATCAAAGTGGACCCTAGATTTTTAATACTCTGTAAGGATCTCTTACTGTTATCTTAAAAGACAGTAAGTATTTTCATGCTCCACGAATTTGTGCGTGCTCAATGTCTGGGTTATTGTGTATGAGACATTTGTGTATTTGGCTTAAAGTTTACTGTTTGGAACCTGATGCCCTGTCATGGGGTTCTGGATGGGAATGTTAGCATAGACTGTTCCCATTCAGAGCAGAGGTTTTGGAATCAGGCTGCCTGGGTTTGAATCCCGGTTTCTCAAGTTCCTTAATTTTCTCATTTATAAGATGGGGTTGATAACAATAGCAACTCCATGCAGCTACTATAAATTTGAAGTGAGTTAATGCTTGTTACTACTTGGTAAGTGCTTAGCACAGTGCTTCTTCATGCGGGGCCGGCCTGTAGTGCGTGCCACGTGCGTGTTTAGTTAATACGTAAACAGAGCTGGTGCTGCCCAGGTAGGACGCCCTGAGAAAGCAAGCCAGGACCTGGACCTGAAGCAAACACAGCCCTGGGCGCGGATCAGGGGCAGTTACTGCAAAGCAAGGACAGACAGCAGGAGTCTGCCAGGGGTTAGAACGAGTCCACAGGCAAATGCCACACGGGGTCCTCGAAGCTCGCCCAGCCAAAGCGCCTGTAAACCGAGAGGGGGATCGGGTCAGTCCAAATAAACCCCCACGAGAAATGCCTCACAGAAACTGAGCTTCTTTGGAAGAGCTCAGGAGGTTTTGCCTGCCCTGGCCGCCTTTCTCCGGCGTGGAAGCAGCGCCCTCAGAAGCCAAGCATTTACTCCTGCAGCGGGGAAAATCTGCCACCACCGCTTAATGGCGGGACGTTCAAATCACACACCTTACAGGGGACCCTTCTCCCTTGCCAGCTCGCTTCTAAATGCTGTCCCCGTGCGCTCAAGATGTGTGCTTTAAATATTTGGAGGTAGGAAGAAGGTGCGGACTTTTTTTTTTTTTTTCAAAATTGTACCACATTTTTTTCCGCAGGGGAAATTTAATTAAATTTGGGGGAATAAAAGGAACTTTCATTCACTCTGGCACTAACATTAACCTGTTCTAATCTCATTAAGTAATCCAGATGCTTTTGAAAGCACCCTTGTTAAGTACTTCATAATATTTAAAATTTAATTAAATGCACCATTTATTTACTAATCTTATTCAAAAATAAGGCCTTGCTATGCAAAATTTATAATTCAGTTTGGCACTTATGGTTGTATTATTTTTTTTAAACAACGAAGGCTTTTAACTATTGTGGATTCGGAAGTAACTAACAGGTTTAGTATTTTAAAGTGACACAATTTTATTTGATGTGGTTACATATTTCACAATGGCTAAACTTCAGATTTTCAGCGGAAATTCTTTTGTTTCTGTGAAGCTTTAGATAGTTGATGTGGGAGGAATTCTTCTCTGAATGCAAAGTGCTTATTGTCTGTTCCGTTTAAATAAAAGCCCAAGTCACCATCTTTAAGCTCGTTGCATAACTCCAGAATGGTCGGAGTAAACTTTTGGAAAAATCAACACTCCAGGATGTGTACTTCACACAGCAGGAATCCAATAAACATACTGATGGGGATTATAATGGGTGTTCTTCTAGAAGCAGACAGCACAGCCTTTGAAGAGCTCCGGCAAATTCCTCCTCCGTGGCATTACATAAGGAACCCTGATGCTTTGTAGGATGGAGAGACTTTTCTTTCTCTGTTCCTCTTCAAGAACAATGGGAAAAAGTTCAGTAGACATATTTGCTTTTGTTGAGAGAGGAACTGAATACTTGTACTTTTCTGGTGACATCTCTGTGGAGAGCTCGTGAATGAAACATAAGAAACACAAAGATTCTGAAGATTATAGACATGCACCTTGATTCTTCGAAAAGACAGTGTTTATAGAGAGCTTAATCGTGCATACATAGCACTCGAGGAGAAAGTTAGTTTTTCCACAGGCAACTTTGAGAAAAGAGATTTCTCAGCAGAGCACAGTAAGTCTTCTGCCTTCCATGTTAATGGGCCCATTACAAGGCGTGAAGGCCAAAGCCAATGCAGCATCCAACAGCCTGAAGATTCCAGCGGAGTTAGGACTGAGGCTAGATGGGGCAGATAAAATTTTCATCACAGTGCTTGGCATGTAGGGAGCTCTCCCTAGCAACAATTTTAATGTATGGTTAATTTTTATTTTAGAAGGTAAAGTTCACCAGAGTAACAGCTTCTTTCCCATTCCTTCCTATTCCCTAGTGCCCCTTTCACACTCCTCCTTTCCTAAGTGGTGTTAATTCATTTATTTAACAAGTAGTTATTGGGTGCCTAGTTGATGGCAGGCACTCTTTTAGGTGCTAGCTGGCAGTGGTGACCTTCACCTGGGCCCGGAAGACAGGGTCCTCCTGGAAGACAGGGAGGGTGAAGAAATCACTCCCACCCTCTTGAGCTCCAGGAAAGAGTTCACCGCAAAGAACCACCCTTCCTCTCATGGCTTAGGTAAGACCCAATGAAGTCACCCTTGCTTACCTACAACAAGGGCAGACACAGCAATCTGGGTAAAATGCCCACTACCCTGAGTTGGTTGAACTTGAGTCAGGCTTCTCTCCCTGCCTCCGGAATAAGGGAACTGGACTTTGGTGTGCCCTTGAACACTGGAGTATGGAATAACCTCTCCTTCCTTAATGGCAAGAATTGGCTACCTTCGGGTAAAATATTCACTGATCAACTGCCTTATCGCTGCACCTGCTCACCTCACTTCCCACGCTTGGTTCTTCCCCATCTCATTTCCTGCTGTCTGCCAGAGAAAGCCCTCACCTGTCTGACCTGGGAGACACCTGCAGATCTCACAGTCGGAGTGCACTCCCCTGTTGCTGGTGTTCCGCTCCCCCACCCCTCTCTGCGTTGCCACAGTCCTCCTTCCCTTATTGAAGTAACCCTTTTAAATAAAATGTCTCCTTACTGAATTCCAGATTTGTGTTTAATCTGGCAGGCAACACAAGCAGTAAACAAAACAGACAAAAGCCTTGCCCTTGTGGGGGGAAAAGGCAATAAGGGGGAAAAGGCATTTATTACTCTTAAGAGATTGCTTAGGAAAAACATTAGCGATTGTAAGAAAAGGAGTTCCTAAATTTGGACAAGTAGCTGGAAGTTTACACAGGGTGGCCCAGGAAAGCTTCTCAGCGCTCCTCGCAGGCAGCCATTCCTTTATGACGGGGGTGGGGGGTGTATTTCCTTCCTCTGAGCACTTTTATGCATATTTATATGTTTTGTAAACATTATTTTAATCCTTGCCTAAACATGTTAAAACATATGTTATCATTTACATGATAATTCTTTATTTTTTAGACAACTAATATTTTTACATTATTAAAAATATTAGCTTTTCCTGTTAAAATATAAATGGATAAACTGTTTTATGTACAATTGTTCACATTTTGACTTGTGGTTTTGGGACAAATTCTCAGAAATAGGTCAAAGGGTATGAACATTCTCTTAATACTCAGCTAAACATTGTTTCCCAGGAATACTGTTCTGATTTACTTTTCCATTAATAGCATATGAGAGTAGCTTTTTCAACTTTGCCAGTACTAAAAAGTCCATTTATCAAATGGTAAATTGGCAAAGATTAAGGCAGTGTGTGGGCTGGAGGGAGTAAATCTTGTCCATTTCAGGAAGACAATTTATCACTTTCTGAAGTGAATTTAATGTATACAAGGACATTAGAAACAGGCATATCATTGAATTAGTAAATCAGTGACAAAGTTTTTCATCATAGAAAATGGACAGCTTGTGGAAAAATGAACATTTAAGAAGTTTATTAAGGTGCTGCAACGTAGTGAAAAACTAAAGCAATGTAAATAATCAATTATTGAAAATAATTATAAAGTTCCTGCGTAATAAAGCAATATAAAGCTACTAAAAATGTAGGAAAATATCTAACATGAAATGTTAATTAACTATTAAGTAAAAAATTAACATATCAGGAAAACTTTTTTGAATTCTTTAAAAAGTGTATGTTAATGAAAAAAAAATAACAAGTATGAAAAGAGATACCAAAATGTTAAAAGTGGCTTTCAGGTGTTTTTGTTTGTTTTGTTTGTTCTCTCACTATGCTTTATTTTTATAATACCTAATCATCATAAAATACACATTTTGAAGGATGGCCTTATTTCTATGTCCATAAAACCATAATCATAGGTCCAGAAATTTGACAAAATCCATTATCATTAATATTAGCACTTACGTAGTTTTTTTCAATACCAATCAAAGCCATTTATTGTAATCAGCATTGTTTTCATTCTCTGGAAAGTGAATTTCCTCCCTGAGCTACATCGATGTGTTGAGCTTTGTTATCACGCCTTAAACTGCAGTTACGAGCAAATGCAATGCTGTGTATTTTACATGAATTTGCTTCATTAAAAGTTATAAAATAAAACCTGATGGTATTTCCATATGTGAGTATTTCCATATATTTTGCCATAGATAAACATCAATTGGCTTTTTAAAAATTAAAAAGTTTAAGAAAAGTTTTAAGTACGTGTAAACGTGTTACTCTTGGAAGTCCATCTAAGAAGAGAGCAAGTCTCTGCCACTTCCCTTTCCCAACGTCTTCCCTCCCGGTCGAATCTAATTATGGCCAAGTCCATGTCCCACTTTGCCACTGCAAATGCGGTCTGTTAATCAATGGCGACTCCATATCCAGGGTACCTTTGAAAATGCAGACTTGCCAGCCCCATTCAAGACCTCTGGAGTGAGAATCCAAATGTGAACATTTAAGAAGTGGCTCAGGAGTGATGAGAAGAAATGTTGTGAAGTTCCTTCTGCTTTTTCGTTGTTTTCAATTTCAACCTGACCTTGAAGGTAGAGACAACTATTACAGGACTATTCTTCTCAGCTTGAAATGAATTTTATTCTTCAAATGCCGCTGCATGCTTTCAAACCAAACAAATCAAGATAAAGTTGAAGGTTCCCTGGAAAATTCGGAGGTGGGGAAAAAATCTCAAACAGACATCTGCTTAAGTATACCTATCACAACGAGGTCTATTGTTCAAGCAGTATGATTCCTTCCTTTTATTCACAGGCCATATCAAACAAAAACATAGATTCCTTTAAATAAGCCATGTTTACATTGTGGTTTATGGATGATGTTTTCTGCTGCCAGGACTTCTTTTTTTTTTGGTGAAGTTGGCTTCTTTCAGAACTACATTTTAAAAGATATGAATATTTGAACTAACACAATTCAGAAGAATAACATGGCCACTCACACTTGACACATCTGGTGGAAATCAACACCCCTGGTTTGGAAGAACAGATGAAAAGTTTTCTCTTGGAAATAAATGTTAACAAAAACAATCTTTTCAATCCTTGCAAGAATTTCACTATGTGTACACCTGTGAACAGAATTACAGGGGAAAAAGAAGAGTCCAGTGGAAATAATCACTCTACGCATTTAACTTATGAGGATCAGATAGATAAAAGTTGCTAAAAGAAGCTCTTCCACTGACGATGTCTTTTGTGAGATTCCTGTGAGCATTCTGAGAAGCTGGAGTTTAGGTAACCATAAATTCTTTGAATTTCCTTCTTTTAAGAGTTGGGTCCTGATGCCTCTCTCTTTGCAACTGGGGTGGCTTTGTAGCCAACAGAATGCGGGGAAAGTGACCCTGAGCTACCTTCAGGGTTGGATGGGAAGAAACAACGCAGCTCTTGTCTTGCCTCTTAGAACCCAGGCTGTCTGGGTGCTTCCCGCTGAGTCGCCCTTCAGGGGGCCCAGCGGGCTTGCTGTGAGAAGCCCAGGCCATAGGGAGGCCATGTGCAATCGCTCGGGGTGACACCCCAGCTGAGAGCCCGGTGGAAGAGTCATTCGATGTCTGCTGCCATCGCTGAGCAATGGCTGGAGTCCCAGCCCACATCCGACTGCAGCAACATGCAAGATCATGAGTGAGAATCCCCAGCTGATTCAGGAATTCTTCGCAAATTTATAGCGGAATAAAAGGCTGGTTTCAAGATGCTAAATTTTGAAGTAATTTCTTTCACAGCAATGAATAAAACACCAACAAATGCCCACAACCCCACAATGTTGGGGAAGTTCTTCCTTCTAAACTCATGAAGCAATATTGGTATAATTGATCCACGTCATCATCTGGGAAATGGGGGCAATAAAATCTATATGGTGTAGTTGTGAAAATCCGCTTTGCAGTTAGAGTTAATGTCTGTGATAATTTAAACTTCAGAGACAGTTTCTTTGATTAAAATTCTGATCCTCCCTGGCTGGTGTAGCTCAGTGGATTGAGCGCGGGCCTGCGAACCGAAAGATCGCGGTTCAATTCCCAGTCAGGGCACATGCCTGGGTTGCCAGGCCAGTTCCCGTCAGGGGACATACAAGAGGCAACCGCACATTGATGTTTCTCTCCCTCTCTCCTTCCCTTCCCCTCTAAAGATAAATAAATAAATAAATAAAATCTAAAAGGAAAAAAAAATCTTATAAAAAAAATTCTGATCCTATTTTTAAAAGAAAGTGCTAAAAGTACATATTTATGGAAATGAGTAAATTTTATCATGGATGATTAACTGTGTTGACCCTATAATTAGAGGGTCGGTGTTCCTAATGGGATATGCTGTTTCACTGTCCCACAGTTCACCTCTCTTTTCACTTGTCCATTTTCTTCCATCTCTCTGGAATCTAATCCTAATCAGGCTTTCGCTATGCTCATCCGTTGACATTTCTCTTATCAAGGTCCCCAGCGAATGCCAGGTGGCCAAGCCCAGGGTCTGGTAGAAGCCCCGTGCCAGTGGGGGATGGCTGCAGCAAAGTGACAGCGGTGAGCAGAGTTCAGGCATGGGCAGCACCTGAGGCGACCCCCAACCCGGTTGCCTTTCTTTGGTTCCCGTGCGGTGTGGAACAGATGCGGAAAGTCCTTCTGTAGGACCTCGGTGGCGGTGGCGCAGGGAGAAGGCGGTAAAGGACAACGTGGAAGTAACTCAGAATGAGGAATCGGCGTGGCTGGGATGGTGCAGGGCAGGGACCCCGTAGTGAAGCTGTGAGTGGGCAGCCCAGGGTCTGGTGCAGCCAAGGCTCTGAGGTTCAAGGGAGGTAGGAGAGCATCCCACGCAGCAAGGAGAGATGGCCTTCTTTCCCCCGCTTCGTGTCCCCAGGAGCCACCTCCACTGGAGTCCCACTCCTGACCTCTCTCTGCCTCGTCACTCCTCCCCAAGAAATGAGGAGCAACTAATCTGCGGAGAGAACTGAGGCGGTGTGTCCCAGTTCCTTCCTTCCTCCCTGGATCTTTCTTCCTGCAGAGCACATTTGTTCTGCCCTGCTCTCCTGGGGTGAATGGGGCTGGCTGCCCCTGTAGGGGAGGTCTACATTTGCCCAGCTGTGCCGGTGACTGGGGGTGTCAGCCTGTCCAACGAGCTAGAGAGTATTAGCGAACCTACAGGCTGGACGACCTAAGCTATGCTGACCCGTACTCTTTCAGCCAGTAATCTTTATTTCCCTAGGTCCTCTGATTTTTCTCAACTGCAGCAGGAAAGAAGGTGTAGTCATCTTAATTTACTAGTCATCTCAGACCTCAAGAGATTCTAGATGGCAGCCTTAATCACTTTTGCTATACAGTCAGCAAAGCAACATGGCAGCAGAATGAAAGGGAGTGTGGGACCAAGACAAAATGTTTTCTGTTTGTTTGTGTTTAGTGGGACCTATTACGTTATACTTGTAGGTAAGAAGATTATTCAGCAGTAAGGACAAATGACAGAAGGTACAGGGGATCTATGATAACTGCTGGAACAAAGTCCTTCATTAGATGAAAGGGACCTGTGGAGTCCAGGGCACTGGTGGAGTGAGTGCCCTGAGATCAGAGCAGGGACCGAGGCAGAGAGTGCGGTTTGGACGTAATGCACAGCGTGGGAAGGGACGGGAGTCGTCTCCCTATTGCTTCCATTTCCCAGGGAGATGAAGAAGCAAGGTCCTCTGCGGTTGAGGTATGGACTGAACCATGACTATTTGGATGGAGGTTTGCAGATTCTACTCAACAATAATTCAGTTTCACTGATCGTCTTTGTGATTTCTTCACCTTTCAACTAAAGCTGAAGTCCATTCTTCTGTATGGATTTCGGTCTTTCCAATATTATGTTCTCCTATGTCTGTTTATTCCTATTTTAAACAACTTTAATTTTTTGCAGATGTGGAGTGGGTGAACATATTAACAGATGTAGAATGAATGGATGAACAGGTAAAGTAAATGCACATAATCATAAAATAGAGCTGTTCTTCACTGTAAGAAGATTTATATTAAAATATATAACAGTAAAGAACTTCTGCATTCCACTGTGTTCCCCTGAGTGGAAATTTGAGGGAGCACAGTCCCATTTGCAGATCTTTGCTAGCTGCACAGAATTAAAGATAAATTCAACCATCTTTTCAACTTCCTGACTCTGAGCCTGCCTCGGAGATCTACTTGAAGTACACTGCTTCCTAAATAAAAACTTGTAATAATAAACTTCTCACTCTTAATTTTGATAAAGACAGACAAGGGATGGCCAAGAAGTTTGGGCTGTGTTTTGTAATGTGTAAAACAAGAAAAAATAGTTTTGAAATGCATCACAGGCATCTGTCAAAGTTATGTGAATAAACTTTCTTTATTTCCCACCCTCTTGCGATCTCATGTGCTGGATTGAAAGTTAACAAAGGAAAATGTAAGAGATTAATGGAAGTGACAAAAGTGAACAGTAAGTAATTCTTAGTTGCAAAGTCAAAAGTGTGAAGGGACAGGTGAAAACACAAGCAAAGCATGGGACAGGGAAACATCGTATCCTTTTAGGTACACCAACCATCTTACGTTTACATGATCGATATAAGCGATCAGCTTTGATAGAAAGGACCGTATCTCTCAGGGGAAGGGGTAAAAACGAAGGCATTTCCTGATAGGGAGTTGAACGAGGTGGAAAACAAAAGGACTCTCAGAAGCATAAATTCAAGCAATGTGCTTACAATGACTAATTACTAGAAAATAGCAGCACTTTTGAAAAGAGATAAAGGATTTACTCAATTAAAATGCCATCTTATTAATGAGTCAGAGCTGAAGGTGCAAGGAATGAACTCAAAATATAGATGACAGGCATACTGAGTATGCAAAAAAACCTTTCAATTTACACTTACCGTAAGTTCAGGTTATAACTTTCTTAATTTTGAATATGACTAGCCATGAAACAAAAAAGAAAGGAAATGCAAGAAACAATGTAATAGAAGGATAAAACTATCCAATTGTCTAAATCTTTTCTGGTGCTATGATATTCAAATACCAACGATAATCTGTAAACATCATATTTTACCTTGTCTATGTGCCTCGGACGCCTTTGACATTTGAAGAAGTAGTGGTGTGTTAAGGGAGCAAATGGCAAGGTGGTTGATAACTTGCATTCCACAGAGCCACAACAATGCACTTTTCTTCCACTTTCAGGAAAGAATATACTGTTTTTACCCCATTTTGATAACTCATAGGCCAATTTCTGCTTTATAAGATTAACTGTCTATTTGACCTTGTCCACCTGGCTAACTATTCCTTGTAAACATTCTTTTTGTTCTTTTGGTTTCCATTGCGTACTCATCAAACCTCTCTATTCCATGACTTGATAGAATTTGACATCTATGACATCTATGACTTGATCCTGCTATTAGCACATTCAGGAAACAGGAGGAATTGTCTTCAGTAACCTCTTCATTCCCACTTGAGGATGTGGCTGCCTCTCGTGTTAGTGAAGTTCTCACGTGGCATCTTGATTCACAGAAAGTGTGCTGTGGAGGGTGATTTAAACACACCTCCTGGCTTCTTATCACAACCTGGAGGTGATGGCATCATGCCCATGAAGTTTGCGGTGCACCCGACCACAGAAAGGCAGAGGGGGCCTGGAGCATGGGCAGCAACGGGGCCGGTTCTTTCCAGTGCAAGGCTGTGGTTGCGGGAGAGAGGCCGAGAGTACAAAGGCTGGAACGTAGGTAATTCAGTTCATCCAAGTCTCTGCTTTGGAGGGTTTTTCGAGATAGACCTTGAACATAATTTAAGCGTTCTACAAGGTTTCTTACTTGGAAACAAGGTACACAAACAGGCAGGGGAAGATTTCAGAACGTGCGTTATCCGAGGGACCTGGGTTTGAGCCCTGGTACCGCCACTCGCTGGCTCTGACTTTGGGCAAGGCGCTTGTGTTTTAGGCCCTCTCTTTGCTCATGTATCAGAATGTTTACCCACATGCTCTTCCCTAATTTTGTTCGACTATCTGCAAGGTTTGTTCTTTAGGAGTAGCTGGGTCTCTCCTTGCCCTAAAGGTCAGTCACGCGGTAGTAAGTGCTTGTCTCCTGCCAGAAATTGTTTTGGAGATGGACATGTTGTTACCTGTATCTGGGCAGTTAGGACTGCCGTCAAGGACATCAAGGATGTCAGCATGAAGAATTATGAGGACATTTTCTTTTGCTTTTGAAGAGATCCATGGGCGGAAATACCCCCCGCCTCTTGCCAGTGCTCATCACTAGGAGGATGAGATTTTGGAACTGCAGTACCTATCTTGTGGCCAGGAGGGGTCAAGCCAGAACAATCGAAGTCCACATGCCACAATGGCAGAAGAAAGTGGTGCCAGTGGCTGGGCCCCTGGGGGACATCCCTGAGTTAGTGCATTCACAGAGCTTGAGGCTTCTTATTCTGGGAAATAATCGATTCTCCTTATCGTACAAGTCAGTTGAAATAGATTTCCTGTAGGACTTGATACCAAAAACCTCTTTACAGATATACCAATGGGGAAAAAGGGGAATTTGTATGCTTGTATCAGAGGTTTCTGAGAAAAGAATTTGAGGTTTAGGTGTAAACATTTCACACATCGCTTGCCATGTGCTCAGTAAATGTCACTGCTGTTACAATCAACAGCACTATTAGTGGTAGTAGTCTCCTAACATTTTCAGGTAAGACAGTTCAAACTAGAGAGGTCAAGTGACTTGCCCAAGGTCACGCAGTGAACAAACAGTAAGGCAGGGAACAGACTCAGATTTCTAGACTCCCTCAAGAAACATTAGTATGCTTGTCGCCTCATTGTGAGACCTCCTGTGTTAGAGAAGTATCTTTATTAAGCAGCCATCGCATGCACAACCCTTGAATTTTATAGAGTTTCTTTTCCACTTTCTAAAATAATGGAACACTAGCCATACTTTGATTTAATTCCTCCCTCCTTGTAAGAAATCTGTTTTACTTTTTAAATACTCATACTTATCTTCATGTTCTCTCCTGACAAAATGGTAATACAAAGTAAAACCCTCAAAACTTCATTTTAAGAGATGGAAAATTAAAAGCAAAAAAAAAAAATACAGCAAAATAAAGGCTATTGTATTGTGTTTTCTCAGACAATAAATACTCTGTGTTCCTGGCTGTCAACTCACTTCTTTTTTCATGTCACTGTGTTTTCTTAAAATGAAAAGAGACCAGAAAGCTTTATTCCAAGGGTAAAGCTTGAAGTATTGGGAGGAGTAAGTCCTAAACTATTAGGGAAGACACACCTCATGTTGTCCCCACTTATTCTAATTTCCGACATTCTCCGTGAAGTGAAGCAGCAAATAATTGTTCCTGCTAATGTCGGAGATGTCTGGAAAAATTTATTTCCCATGAGCTTTGTCTATAATAGACTGAGCTGCTTTGATTTTTATGTTTTGTCCTGGCCTTGCGGTGTCAGGACAAAACTGGTTGTTAAATCCTGCAGCATTTCCTAGTGAATCTGTGCTCTGTGAATAAACAAAGCTTTCTCCGTCAACTTAACTATGTGTCACTGTGCGCAGTGGAAATCTTGAAATGTGCTATACAGCTTTGTGGAATCATTGACCAAAGAAGTAATGTTCTCCCATTAAAATTTTAAAAATTGCTTTGGGACTTGGGCATTGGAACTGCCTTGGAATTAGAGGAGCTGGAAAAATTCTGTTTCTCTAAAATTATCAAAACCTATTTAGTTAAACAAGTCAATGTGTCCTCATTACAGTTCCCTGCAATTTCAGATTCAGAGATTCACTTCCCAGTGCCCCATGCCAAGTAGGAAAAATAAAATCCGCCTAAATAGATCACTTCCATTAATAGAGGGTGGAGCAAAAGTAGGTTTACAGTTGTTTGTATGACAAATAATACAATAATTAATAAATAGCAATATAAGAATGAACTCTGTGTTTTATACACTCACAGCTGTAACCCTACTTCTGCCCTGCCCTCTATTTGCAGTGGGTTGAATGATTGGTCTCCCTATATCTATTTGATCTCAGATTCAAAGTCTAAGGTAATATTGGTAATGCTGTCTTCCTTAACAGTGGTTAGTCTGGGCACGGATATGTGGGGCAATTAAAGCAGCTGAGACAGGAAGGAAAGTTGGGTGGACGGACGTGAGGGAAGCGGGTATTCTGAGATACAGATGTTGTACCTGAGACGGTGTTCCCTAAAGGCAAGCCTGAGATGTGGACTCGTGTGAAACATGCTTACTGAGAATGTGCTCTCTGAAGAACAAGAGTGAGAGAAGCAGAAGAGAGTGTAGAAAAAGAGCTAAGATATCGCTATGAAATAAGCCCTCTGCTGCAGACAGGAGAATGGATTGAAGGGAAGGGGACCAGGTCAGGCAGACGCAGTTAGAGGACAATTTATTGTCCAGGTCTGAGCTGATGAGAGACCGAGGGAGGATATGTCACGGGGAGTCATGAGGGAGAGAGAGGTGCGAGGAAGAGTTAGGAAGTGAAATCAGCAAAACATGGTGCATGATTAGGTGGGGTTCCATGAACAAGAGGAAAGAAGTAACATCCCAAAGTTTTCAGCCTGGTGACTCTTGTGGCCGCTGATGGGCCAGTGACCAATAAGAGATGGAAGTGACAGCAGAGCCGGGAAGTTCAGTTTGGGATATCCTGAGTTTATGGTCTCTGTAGGACATTTATGAAGAAATACAGAGTAACATTTGGGCTCTGGAAGTCTGAAGACCGGTAAGGATACCCTTGGGCTGCAGATGCCTCTGCAGTTGTCATTGGGGTGTTTATTGTGGGTGGCGGGCAAAACCCCAGGAGTTTCACAGGAGGAACTGTGTGATGGTGGTAGTCATGTAATAGACCCCCAAAGACATCCATGTGAGAATCCCTGGAACCTGTGACTAGGTGACCTGACATGGGAAAGGAGTCTTTGCAGACCTGGTGAGGTAAAGGCTCTTCAGACGGGAGGTTATACTGGATTATCCAGGGGAGCCCAGTATAACCACAAAGGTCCGTATATGGGGAAGCGGGGAGGTCAGAGTCAGGGAAGAACAGAGGTCAGAGCCAGAGAGGGAGAGACTGGAAAATGCCACCCTGTTGGCTTTGGAGATGGACTAGGGGGAGCCAGCTGAGGAATGCACGAGCTGCACGTTCCCTAAAAACTCCAGATAGTTCTGTGCTTCCAGAAATATGTATTGATTAGCTCCTCTGTGCCAATGTGTAGCCTCTAGAAACTAAGAGACTAGTGTGTGAGAGAGAAGCAGAAACAAGTAATTGTCAATACGGCATGAAAGGAACTGAAATAAACAGAGTTTGTGAAGGAACCATGGAGTTGAGGCGGGGGGGGTCAATGTTCTCAAGGATTAGGGAATAGGAAGGCTTCACCCAGCTGGTGAAACTTCACTGAGTCCAAAGTAATGTCTGCAAAAATTACTAGATGATCTCTGAGACAACGCAAAAAAAAAAAAAAAAAAAGCAAAACTCTAACATCAATGAACTCTTTTTTAAATGGAGTAACTAATTGTGAGGCATCTTGGGAAATAGGCAGCCCTTCTGGATGGAAGTAATTGATTTCCCCAATTACCCTTTAAGAATGTCTCTGATTAAGTGAGACTCGCAGTAATCTCTCCAGATGATCGTTTTGGATAGTGACATTTAATTATAGCCTGACATTCTTAACAACCCAAATGATTAAAATTAATTATGCTTCCTGGTTTAATTATTTGGTTTGCTTTATGTATTAATATATTAGTTTCATAGAAAAAAACTGTGTGTCTGAAAACAACAGAAATTTATTATCTCCCAGTTCTGAAGGCTGGAAGTTCAAAATCAAGGTGTTGGCAGGGCTGTGCTCCCTCCGAAAGCTCTAGGGGAGAACCCTCCTTGCCTCCTCCAGCTCCTGGTGCCTGCTGGCAGTCCTTGACCTTCCTCGGCGTGTGGCTGCCTCATTTCCGGCACAAAGGCAATTTCTTCCTGTGTGTTTTCACAGGATCGTCCTTCTGTATGTCTGTCTCTGGTTCTAAATTTTCCCTTTAAACAAGACTTGATCACTTTAACTTGATCACCTATATAAAGATTCTATCTCCAAATAAGGTCACTCTTTTTGAGGAACCTGGGATTAGGTCTCCACCATACTTTGGGAGGGTACACCATTCAACCCATCACAATTGATGACTTTAGTTCATTCATACTTTTGAATGGATTGGAAGGCGCTAGAATATGAAAAAGCTACTTTGTCCTTTGTTATGCAGAGGAGAAAATTTAGGGTAGAAATCTGGCAATAAACAGGCTCGGACTAGAAACAAGAAGACAAAAAAATCAGAAAAATATGCAAATAGTGACAAAATTACTTTGTTTTGAGCTCATTAAATTTTTATTTAAATATTATAAAGAATGTTTAAACTTTTTTAGAAAATCATTTGTAATATCACCTGAGATTTTCATACACACAAGTTATTTCATAAGGTCATCTGCATCTGCAATCAGATAAAGGAAATAACTAATAAATGTAGGATTGTTTTCACATAAGGGAGTAGCAAGGTGGATCGTGAGGAGAGGCGGTTAAAGGAGAAAGACGAAAGAAAGATGGGGAGATGACCTGAGGGGTATCCTATGATTTTTCTTCCCTTAGGCTTTTCCACAGGAAGCGGGAAGAAGGGATCCAGAATCCAGGCAAGCAGGAGGCTGGACTTTTAGGGAACGTATATTTCTCAGCAGGAAGCTATCAATGAGTCCGTCAATATGACGCCCTGTGGCAAATGCTCAAGCACCACAGCTGCAAGGAGCTCCAGGGGGCTGCCAAGCTGGGCCTCACCCCAAACACTGGGCCAGCGCGTGGCCAGGAAAGGAACGGCCCCTCTAAGTATTTAACACATTGCCGAGAACAAGGAGGGGTGGGGGCACATGTGGTCATGTGAGTGCTCGATAGGAGTAAACATGAGATAAAAACAAGAAGGAATGACAAAGGACAAGTTTTAATTCTCTTCCTCCAGTCTGTTTTCTACAGTTATATGTGTTCACTCTTCAACATGCATGCCTTCATTTTGTTTTAAAGTAATGAGGGGAAATATGTAAACGTAGAGTCACCTTGAAAAAATTTCAGACTATTTAAAACAGGGGTGTCGTACCTGTGGCCCGTGGGCCACTTGTGGCTTCGGATGACTGTGGATGCGGCCCAAAACAAAATCGCAAATTTACTTAAAACGGTATGAGATTTTTTTTTTTTGGTGATTATGTGTTACAATGTATTTAATGTGTGGCCCAAGACAACTGTTCTTCTTCCAGTGTGGCCCAGAGACACCAAAAGGTTGGACACCCCTGGTTTAAAAGATAAGGCCATCACCAAGGTACCATTTTGCTTCTGTTGGCAGAATTTCCAGTGAGGTAACACACAGTTCCTTGAATCTATGTTAGTCTGCCGTGGTTCCTGGCATGCCTTGGCTTGTGGCCACTTGACTCCAATATCTGTCTCCGCCTTCACGTTTCCTTCTCTTTGTCTATGTCCAGCAATCTCTGCCTTGCTCACAGGATGCCTGTGATTGCTTTTAGGGTTCTCCTGAATAATCTGGAATAATTACTTCATTACATCTGCAAAGACCCTTTTTCCAAATAAGACCACACTGATAGGTTTCAGGAATTAGAAACTGATGTCTTCGGGGGACATAATTTAGGCTCTTACAAATACAGATGTTGCAAAACTAAAAATATGACACCATGGTAGTCAGTATGCCAGGTAATGTTGAGTGATGTGAAATTTGGTCAATTCTAGAGTGCCGTAGACTTGGGTTCAGGCCCCTGCTCTGCGTTTATTACCTGCGTGACTTTGAGCATTTCTGTGCCTGGCTGTCCTTATCTGTAAAATATTACACTTCTGTAAAAGGGTGTGAGGAGGAGAGATGAGATAATGCACTTAAAGCACTTAAGCACATGCTTTGCACGTGACAAGCTTTCAATATCATCTGTTGATAAAATTAGTAAGAACAAGGGTAGAGGAGCAGAGCCCTGTGAAACGTCCAATATTTTTGCCAATTGGGTTCTTTTACATTTAAAATTACTTCCTGAATCACACATAAAAGTCGAGACAATCTGTATGCTTTCATTCTGGGGAAAAGACATCAAATTAATATTTATAAAATAATAAGGTTGATAACTGGGGGCAAGAGGTGCCACGGGCAGAGGTACTGAACACGAACAAATGGGATTTCAGTCAGCCTCGCGGCAGTGTAAATACAGAGTTGAGTTCCAAGAAAATCACGAAGCAAATGGCTTTTAGACATTAATTGCTTAAAGGGTGAGCAAAGGGGCAGCTGCGATTGTAGAGGAAAATAGAATAAAATGGGTAGGATTGCATGTCTAGGCGGCCGTCTGTAGTGCCCGCCATCATTGTGCTTTTAACAGATGGTAAGAACTAGTGTCACGGAAGAGAAAGGTCCCATAGCCTTGTGCTGCTTCTGTAAGACAGCCGTTTGCACAGCCACTTGGGATGGAGCGTGTTCAGCAGGGAGAAGTGTGTGTCACTTTCATTCTGGCAGAAAGGATTTCCTGCCCTTTATTTTTCATTTAGAGTTGAAGAAATGTTTTGAGAGAATGACAGGGGTTCCAGTCCATTTCACAACAACTGTAAATTTTATTTCGGAGAGGAAAATGTGGGGGGAGTGTAGGTAAATACTAAAAAAGTCCATTTTAGAGGCACATTCTCTAGAACCACAGAAAAGGTACTCAGAGTGGAAGAACTGGCTAAATATCTCCTCTTGTCAACTTTGCATGCAAAATGGTGGCCTTCAAAACGAAGTCCAGATTTTCCCCCTGAAATTCTGTGTTCGCAAGCAATGCTACACTGGAGAACAGGATCCCCATGCTTTTCCCTCGGTGGGATCGGAAGGGGTACATCAGCAGTCTTATATTCTCTCCAGGCTTGTCTTCAGTGGCTGCTGTCCGTTCCCTTGTCCTTCTCAGTCCACCGCAGTCACTTCTCCGACACCAGGTGCTGATGGGGTTCGTACTGCTTCTCTACGAATTACTCTTCTGCAACCTCCCATCATAACCATCAGCATGCTTTTTGGTTATAGTCAGCATTTTTATTTATCCTGACAAAAACCCTTATGACCTCTCATGCTGGGAGAGTCTGATTTGGTAGGTTTGCTATAGATTCAGAAATCTGGATGTCTTAAAATCTCTTCAGTAGCTTCCTTTATATGTTTTCTGATCATTTAAGTAAATCAACGTACAGGTTAGTATAAATACCTTCTTTCCGGAAGAATGACGTGGGCGACTCTGAGAAAAACACTGTAATTTTGCTCTTGTGCTGTCCAGTGCTCTGGGTGTGGTGATATGTCTGCCTTACATGTGTGTGCATGTGTTTACAGGTGTGTGCATGTATTCACATCTGTGTGGCTCAGAGTTTGTGTAATTATGCCTATTTACTTCCAAACATTTTGAAAATTCTTGACTCAAACTATTAGCGAAAATGAGAAAGCAGAAAGTAATTCCTTAATAACTCAAAAACTTTAAAATTGAGAATTGATTATAACTCAAAGGTAGACAATTAAAGAGAACAAAAGTAACAAAGGAGTGATCGGTTATTCTAGAATAAAACTGTGCATACCCTTAATCTCTTTCACTTCCTTCAAACTACGACATTTTAGGAATTGCACGATCTTTGAAGCTCTCTTAAATCTTCTGTTTGTTCAGAACAAAGTCAGCAGTAACAAACTGCAATGATGGTAACAACACTAACAATACCAGCAACCGCCCACATTCATTTATCATCTATTAAGTTCCAGGAACTAGAGCGAGCACTTTACATGTAAGTTATCTAAATACACCACTGCCTTATCAAAAGGATATCAGGAATTTCCCTGTTTTACTGATGAGAAAATTGAGGTACCAAAAAGCTAAGTCCCAGGACAGAAAAGTACTTGGGCTGAGATGATCCCATGAAATCTGATTTCATAGCTTAACATCTCTATTAAATAAATATAACCATTAAGAGCCAAAGAAATGACACTTAAGAGCGCAGCTTTATTCGTAACTTTGCAAAGTTTTGCCTTAGGACATAATGCCTGAGGCCAGATTTTCATTATTCCATCCATTATGTATACTATGTCTGCTTCCTGAAGGAATTTGAGTTGGTTTACAAGAGTAGACACATATACCAGAGAGTACAAAAATCTAAGAACTGGAATCTTTAGCAAGAGAAGGGAATGTCCATAGTTTCCGCCAGAAGTCCCAGCTGAACTGAAGTCATCGTGATGGTAGATGGCAGGACTAGGATTCGACCCCAGGCCGCCTGTGTTGATCATTTCTACGACACACTGCAGATCACTCAAGTTTCTAAACAGCGCTGGAACTGCAAATGCTTTTCTGAATATTAGATGGCAAATTGGCCTTTTGCTCCAATAACATACCACAGCATTTGGGACGGGCATTAGAGGAGATGGGACCCAGGAGACTTGCAGGCAGGACCAAACTCTCTAAGTTCCAGGACTTCACGTCTCTCTTTTCTGGGACTAGAAACTCCGCAAGGCCTGCCTTCACACTCGAACTGTGTTTCCAACCCTTTCTCAGCCTGCGAGGTCTTCCTGATCTGACTTCCCAGGGCCTGGCGCCTCTCCCGCCCCTCACCTGTCCCTCCTGTTTGCCTGAAGACCTGATCCTTCCCTGTTCCTGCTCCATTCCTGCACCAGCTGCCCTCTGCCTGAGTCCTGCCAGTGGAAGGCACTGGAAGGAGAGGGAAGAAGGGAGGAGCTAGGATATGCACTCTGATCCTGTGACATGTCTCCCCTGTGGCTCCTGCCCCAATGGGACAAGTCCAGCCTCTGCTGGGTGGCCCTGCCCTGGACCCCGGTATTGCTCGTCCTCTCCTAGCCCTCCCAGCCTGGAACTGCTAGCGGCTTCCTGACACTCCTAATCTTTGCGTTTCCTCACCCTCCCACTGGCTTCTTACCCCTTCTACCACCCATGCAACCAATTCCATACATTAATTCCCTCTGTTTTCAATGCATGAGCAGTTTTTGCTTTCCTCATGCATCGTAACTGACACATCCTCATTTACCTGCCCCAGCCAGCCTGGGTATCTCTTGCTTTTCCTTAAACACAGGCGCCTTTCAGCCCCAGGACAGCTGTACTAGTCATTTCCTCTATGAAATGCTCTTCTCCCAAACAGTCTCACAGCTTACTCTCCCACGCCCATACAGTCTCGGCAGAAAGGCACCTCCTCAGACAGCTTACCCGGTCGTCACATTCAGAGCAAACTCCCTACTCTCTCTTTCTCATATTTGCCTGTTTCATTTTCCCCTAATACTCATCACCAGCTAAAATGATCTTGCTTATTTACGTTTACTTATTTATTGGCCATCTCCCCATGGTGGGAAGTAGGCTCCTTAGGAGTGGATGCCTTGGTGTCTTGTTCACAGCCGTGCTGTGACACAGTGGGTAGAGCGACGTTGGACACTTAGCAAGTATTTGCTGATGGACAGACGGCTATCTGACTCACCAAGTGATGGAATGAGTGAATGTAGCTTCAGAGTGATGACCCTAGGGTGGCAGATAGGTGACCCCTTGAATGCCAGTTCTGACCAATTAGTAATGTCTACAGAGAATATAAAATATGCTGGCCTGGATGACTTCAAGGGTAAATCTTAACAATGATCTAAGGGAGCCTTGAAAGAATTTTAGATTCTGCGAAGCCTGTTCCCATAACAGGCACCCTGGTTTGCACCAACCAGAAAATGTAGCTCCAGACAGCTGACTGACTGAGTGACGGTCCATCGGAATGCTGGAGAAGGTCTTCGCAGCGACAGCTTCATTCCACATATTGGATATGGCACTCACTGCTCCTGCAGCCCATGGAATATAAAGTAGCATATGCGTGTTTCTGTTTGCTGCTAAAGTGGAGAATGGGCCTGCTGCCTGTTCGGTATGCGTATGTGTTCATGGCAGAAAATTTAGAAAATGCATACATCTCAGAAAAGAAAAGTCATCCAGAGAATATCTTCCTGTATCTTTTCGTGTACGCATATGCATTATTTTCACAAAAAGTGGTTTGTTGATGTATACTGTTTTATAACTTGCCTTTTTTCACTAAAATAGATTGTATACATGTCCCTATGCTTTTGAATGTTTTTATCATGGTCATAAGAACTGTATCGTTATCATAATGGGTTTAATTATTTTCTTATTGTTGGATTTAAGGTATCCTCACTTTGTAACATAATGTATAGATCTTTAGTTAACATTCTTATAGTTATCTGTTTGCATAAATGCAAACTCATTTCTTTAGAATATATTACTTGTGGAGCAATTGTTACATCTTTTCCTTCATCAATAATTTTTACAAGTTCCATCAAGTTGTACACTCATATTATAATTCAGATTTTTTTAAAGAGCATTAGTTTTAGTGTTCTATGTCCTTTCTTGAAAATATTCTTTCTTCATTCATAAACTTAACTTCATTTTACTACTTGATCATTGGATATATGTCTTCAAGTTATTTAAGAATGGTGAATAAATGGGTGATGTACTGGATGAGCCATTCTAAATGTGAGTGGGGATTTTTAATGGCCTATATATGTAATATTCAGGACAACATATTTGGTCACATTTCCCCATTTCCCTATGTTTCTGCAGAAAAAAAAGTCTTGGTCCAACATGAATTTTGGCTACTAATAGGTCACAGATATAGATGTAGGCATATCAATACAAACATAATCTAATATGTAGCTTTGGGTACTGTCATAGATATAAAGATGCATTTTTCTCTAGATCTTTTACAGACCATTCTTTACTCCTTGCAAATAAAAATACTGACAGATGTATTTAGATGTAGATTCCTTTTCATTTATTTTGCCTGGAAGATGGATAACTTTAAAATGCGTATGTAGATATTTTTAACTTTAGAAAAGCTTCTTATCATTATTTGATAGTGTTTGCTCTTTTCTACGAATTATTTTTTATTATATTTTCCTTCTCTCTATTCCGGGTCTATCCTCTTTCTGTCCTGTACATTTCAAAAGAGCATCTCAACCCTCTGCTTCAGTTTTCACTCATTGTTTCTACTCGTTGTTCCCTACAATGTGGATTTTAATGTTTTTATTATGTTTTTAGTTTCTTAGTAATCGTTCACTATCTTCTCTTTTTTCATTTTGAGCTGTTCCCTTTTTACTTCGGTCTGTTTGTTTTATCATGCCCTTTATCTCTTTCAAAGAAATCATATCTACTTTTATTTGATGAGAGTGCCAAAATCTCCTCAGAATTTTCTTCTTAGATGATTAGGTCATGATTTTCCACACATGTGCCTTTCTTCTCAGTCTTCAGAAAACTGTTTGTGTTTTTCTCCTCCATCAGACCAAAGATACAGATTTTCCCTGCTTCGTTCGCTTTCAACTTTTGTACCAAATTCCATTCTCAGATTTGTACCTGGAAGCAAAGATGTAGACTAGTGCCCGTCCGATGACCAATTTTTGAAAGACACTTCTCCTTTCAGCTTGGCCCTATCTGGTTTCTTTCCCCCTAGATGACTACTTGAGGGTCTGAACCACTGGGGGAGATGCGACTCCGTGTGGCACTGGCTGTTCCTCCTGCCCCTGGCCTGATAGTGTCCTTTCACAACAGGACACTATGCTGGGTTTAGAGTTGCTGCACTGACATGAATCTAGATAAACAGACTCATTTCAATAATAGAGGAGGGCTGGAGGCAGGGCACGCTTCTCTCTCTGTTTCTTAAAAAGTAAAGCCCTCTTTGAGGAGGAAACAACCACACCCAGTCACCTGGTTAAAACAGTCCCTGGTGACCAGAATGAAAGGGTGCTAGGGGGAGATGTTAGAAAATTCTCACCTATTTTATGCCCAGGTCGTCCCTATTTCAAGTGGAGAAACTGGACATGACTTAATGTAAAGTCTGCGTAGGTTTTCCTCAGCACCCAGTCATCCATTTCATCACCACAGGTGAGCCCTGACAATTTCTGTCTTTAGGGTGCACATTCAGCAATATTAGACAGGTATTCAGCGAGTCTGCAAGAGGCGGGTGCCAGGCTGGTGGCTGGGAGGAAGGTAAAACAGGAATGGTTCTTGCCTTCCTACAGCTGCGACTCTCATTTGTTTGCCTTGATTTTTCTTTACCGTTTTTCAAGTTCAGTTTTCTGCCCCCCCCAACCCCTCCTCATGTTTGCCTTCATTTTTGTTGTGAGGTGCTTTTTTTTTCTTCTCTGTGTTCCCTTTGGTCTTTTAATGGAAAATTGTGAGATGCCAGAGGTAGAAGAAGGAAGAGCGTAGGAAGTGCTGCTACTTCGAGACCAATTTGAACGTGACATCCCTTTTTACACAATCTGCATTGTCTTAAAGGCCTGGTTTTGCCATTCCGCATGTGGGTTCCGGTATAACAGTTTACAGAGATAATCACAGCACAGCGGGACATTTACAAAAGATCCTGTATGAATTGCCTATTGTTGCTATAAAAAATTACTGTGAAGTGGCATAAGATGACACAGATCTATTATCTTATCATGTTGGAGGTCACAACAACTGGTTCTTTGAGTGGAAAATCGGTTTCACTGGGGTCACATCAACCTGGAGGCAGAAATGCATTCCTTCTGGAGGCTTTGGGGCAGCATGCGTTCCTGTGTCTTTCTCAGCCTCCTGAAGCCACCTGCTTTCCTCAGCCGTGACTCTTCCTCCTTAACGCACACCCCTCCAGCCTCTCCTCCCACTGTCGCATGCCCTTTTCCGACTCCCTCTCCTGCCTTGCTAGTGTAAGGACCTTTATGATTGCTTTGGGCCCAATTGTGTAATCCAGGATAACCTTTCCATGTTGAAAATGTTAGTTATAACTGCAGAATCCCTTTTGCCATGTAAAGTAAGGTATTCACAGGTTCCATGAGTTAGAATGTGGACATCCTAAGCGACCATTTTTTCATCTACCTCAAGGCCTCTGCCTTACTTTTCCAGGTAAAATCATGCGTAGAGTATTATCAAATATACCCTGTCTCCAAATCTCAATTGTGTTGGTATAACCACATTAGCTATGCGTTGCTGCACAGAAAATGACCCCCAAATGCAGCAGCTCATGGCAACAAGCATTCATCATCTCAGTGTCTATGGATCAGAAATCTGGGCACAAGTTAGCAGTGCACCTCTGACTTAATGTCTTTCACAAGGTGGCCATCAAACCACCGCGCAGGGCTATCATCGCACCTGAAGGTGTGACTGAGGTGGCATCCACTTCCAAGCTCATCTCTTTGTTGTTGGCAGGCCTCAGTCTCAGGCTCCAGGGGTGTCTCCACAGGGGTGCCTCACAACGTGGTAGCTGAGTTCCCCATGATGAGCGAGCAGTCCAGCCCACACTTCAGGGGCATAAATAACATGCATATCAGGAGGTAGCGACCCCTGGAGGACATCTTCGAGGCCCTCTAAGGAAAAAAATCCTGCATTTGCCTCCCACAGCTGGATGAACTACTCGGTTATTTTAAATAATGGAGGACAGAGTGCACACTTCCCTCATTTCTTGTTGTTTTTCTCTCTGTTTTTTGTATAATGCGATGCAAGATAGGAATAATTTTTTATCATTACAGTCGCACTCTAAATTTCAGCATGCATTTTTCCAACGGATTAACAAGAGTTCTGCCCTGAAGAATTTATGTGCTCATCCATCCCCCAAAAAGAAAAAGCTGTCAGTAAAAATTAATGTTGTTTATTCAGTGTTACTTCTACCAAGTCGGTTCTTCATCTTGGAAAAATAATCCTGGCATGTAAAGTCAGCACAGGAGACCTGTTTAGATATCATTTTTTTCACCACTAATGAAATAATAAAAAGGCACACTAAGAAAGAAATAGGCTTTGGGAGTTTGAAGATAGAATATGTAAAATAATAAACCTGCTCACCCAGTTAAAGTCAAGAGGTGACATCTGGAGAGGATAAATGAAATAAAGACAACGTAGTCCTTTTAACCTTTCATAAATCTAAACGTGTAAAATTAATCTTATATTGAAGCTGTTGATTGAAGGCTTGAGGAGAGGAATGCCGTGCTTTAATGTTAAGGAGCTTTAATGTTAACTAGCTCTAAACAGAGACATTTTGAATTGGTGAGAGAGCGTGTGCAAAGGGGGAGGCCATGCATCTGTATTATGTAACTAAGAACTTTTGCAGGTTTTTTTTTTTTTTAAATTGGAAGTTTTCGTCTATTTCTACAGTCTGTCTGTTGTCTCCCTGCATCATCCAGGCCAGACTTAAAACACCTCCAGGCACAAGGTAGTCAGTGCATTTGAAAAAAGTGCCTCTGTAACAATGCGTCACTTTTGCATAATCAAACATCCCACCCTGTAACTTTAACTGATAAATTCTAGTTGCCATATAGGGTCCTAAATCCACATTTATAGAAAACGGACTGTCACAAGCTAGTTTGAGCCAGGTATTCTCTCTTGAACTAATCAGATGTGGCCAAGTGTGCGAGGAGAGTGGGTTGGTCACACTACATTGAAACAAGTGACATCAGCCATGTAAATGAAGTGAGAAGGAGGAAGTGGAAGGGGGTGATTTCTAATAAACAGGGGTCTCAGAACCCAGAAAAAGAGGAGTTTGAAGTAAACAAAATCAAAATTTCTAGTGTAATGTAGTCTCTTTTAAAATATCTGAAGATAACTATCAGACTTCCTATGAATCTTCCATTTCCCAACTTTTACATGCAATTTTTAACATCTTCATACAATTTTGAGCCTCTTATCTTTTTTAACCTCTTTAAAATTTGTGAATATTAGATACACTGCACAGCAAAGCCAGTGACTAGTTACAGCAATGTGTAACTCTATACACCTGTCTCACTGATACTCAGGGCGTGAAGAAGAATGGTGTCCACAACCTCACCACCTCCAATAGTTCCTTACTCCCTTTCCCCCCCAACAAAAAACACCATCCTGACTGGTAAGATCATTATTGCTTTGATTTTACGTATTCATTTTTCGGTCATTTATTCACCAAACTATATATCCCTAAGTATTACTGATTAGGTTTTTCTTTGAGCTTTGCAGAGTGGACTCACACAGTAAATAGATTTCATTTGTGTCTTGATTTTTTTGCTCAACAGCTGTTTGTAAAATTCATGCCTACTGTCATGTGTAGCTGTATTTCATTTACTCTTACCGTGTGCCACTGGATGAATATGGCACATTGCTTAAAGCCTTTCTAAAGTTGAGGCCCATTTGGGAATTTTCCAAGTGAGGTATAATTGTTCATGGCGCTGCTAGGAACTTTCCAGATCACGTATCCTGGTGCATAAAAGTACGCATTTCTCCAGAGTGAACACCGAGAAGCAGACATGCTGTGTCATAAAGTAGGTGCAATTTCAGCTTTACTAGGTAAGACCACACTGACTTCTAAAAGTGGATATGCCGGCTCGCACGCCCATACCGTGGAAAGATGTGAGAGTTCCTGTTGTTGCGCATGCTCAGCATGACATCATCATCTCCCTTTTCTGACTTAGGTTTTTGCCTCTTCTTTGTGGTTGTACGTTATAAGTGTTCCCATCTTAAGTTGTGGCCCTTGGAATTACACCCAGTCTTTTGGGTGTCGCCTTAACTCCATTATTAAATAGTATACTCCTGTGATTAATCTAATCACAGAAATTATGAACTAATCTAAATCCTGCAGTCCTGCTGATCAAGTCATATCTGTCATATTATATTTTGGCCACAGATTTTTCCATCAAATTTCAGGACCTTGGATGTATTTTTCTTCACCTTATCAAATTCGACCTACAATGCTAGTTATTAAGATGACTTAAGAGAATGGTTCTGTCACCAAAAATATTCACCATCTCTCGGCTTGAAGTAAGTTTTATCCCATTCATGGTTCTGTCCTGAGGCAACCCACTGCTCTGCTGAGCAGAACAGGGTCTGCACAGAGTCTCTGGAGATGTGCCAGCAAACTGTCCCAGGCCGACTGCTGTCTGCCACCCAGCACTCTCACAACCTGATGAGCTGGTCAGTCACAAAGCGTCCTTATTGTTTTACTATCACTTTAGTAAAACAATATTTCACTTTAAAGTGGGTTTTCACTTTATACCTATAGCTCATAGACTTTAGCCTGCTAGTCTTCCCTTGTCCTTGTTGTGCAATAAGTGCAAAAAGCCATTTTTAGTATGTAAACTTTTCTTCTGAGACGCAGGTCGTTCTGAGCTTTGACCCCCCTGGTCTTTTTCTGTAGTACAGTAGTCTCCCCTGATCCATGGTTTTGCTTTTTGTTGTTTGTTACCCACAGTCAATCACCATCCAAAAATATTCCATGGAAAACTCCAGAAACAAATAATTTGTAAGTTTTAAACGGTGTACTGGCCTGAGTAACAGTAGCGTGACCAAATCTCTCGTTGTCCCCCTGGGTCCTTCCTGCCCAGGAGTGAATCATCCCTTTGTCCACAGCATCCACCCGGCACACGGTCCCCACCCGCTAGTCACTTAAGAGTCGTCAGATGAGCTGTCACCGTGTTGCAGTGTGTGCTCAAGTCACCCTGGTCTTACTTAATGACGGTCGCAGAGTCCCAGCGTAGCCATACTGGCCATTCAGACATGCCAGTGAAAGCTGTAAAGGTCTTCCTTTAAGTGAAAAGCTGGGTATGAAGAGGAAAAACATAATATATTCAGGGTCAGTACTGTCCTCGGTTTCAGTCATTGACTGTTGGTCTTGGATCATATCCTCTGAGGAAAAGGGGGGCTCCTGTACCCTCGTATCCCCTAACATCCCCCTTTGGTTGTATGTCCCTGTTGTCTTACACCCAAGTCCTTTAAAATCTAGCTTACTGAGGAGGTCTGTATAATTGGCACTTTTTTATTTACCCACCCCCCTTTTTTCACTCTTAATTATTAAATCAGAATTAAATTTTCAAGAACATCTCTACTCACTGAAATTGACTTTTCCTGGTGTCACAGATTCATGTCATGAAGTCGTTTTCTGTAAAATCTGGGGCATAGCGTTTATTAGCTCTCATGAACTGAGAGATGAATGTTCCCTGCCAGGCCCCACTATTCTTTGCTAAACAGAAAAAGCATTTCGCATTGGCTGGGCTGGCGGCGTCAGAGCGTGCGGTCTGCGTGGCCGCACGGAACCCGGGGCTCAGGAGGCCCTCACGTCCATCTGCACAGAGCTCCACAAGTTAGGTAGCTGGGCCTGCTGCTGGTCCGCGTTCGTGATAGAAAATCACTTATCTGCTGTCTCTGTTTCCTCGGAGATAAAGTTGACTACAAGTCATGCTAGCACAGGTTTGGGTTTCATTTACTTATTTATTTATTTAGTACTGTTTTCAGAGATATTCATTCTATTTAACAGCTTATTTCCACTACCATGCCTCAGAGCTTTTGGTCAAAATCCATCACTAAAATTTTCCTTTAAAAAATGGAAAATTCTTTCCAACGATAAAATAACGCATGTTTACTATTAAAAAGTTAGAAAATACAAAAAGATATTTCTAAAAATCATAAATAATGGCTTTAATATTTTATTAGGTTTTCTAATTACCTAGCTTTTAACATAATTATGGTTATTCAACATCCAGCAGATTTTGTAAATTAGTATTTTAAATGATACATACGCTCAATTTTTAAAAATCGAATCCAGCAAATCATAAAGATGTTTTCAAATATTGAAAAAAATTTTCAAAAGATTCTCCACCGAGAAATAACAACTGTCATAATTTTGAACATTTTTCTTACGTGCTTTTTAATCTCTGCAGATTTTTCGATTGTGCTGTATAATTGATTTCTAAGGAAATAAATAGTAACAAATAATAAAAGCATCCGTGATAGATAATACTCTCCACAGAGATCTTACCCTTCGATATCCAACTTCCTAATTGCTACTCCTGGCCTCTCTGCTCTCTTGCTTACTTACTCCTCACTCACCTTTTTGATCACTTCGTGTTGCTACTGGCATCTAGTGGGTAGAGGCCGGGGATGCTCTTAATATTCCCCAGGCACAGGAGACTCTCCCCTCCCACCCACAATAAGGGCCACTCCACCCAAAATGTCAGTAGTGTCAAGGGTGAAAACCTCCAGTTGAACATAATTCTGGTTGCATTACCCAACACAATTAGAAAGGACAAAGAAATAAGAAGTATAAATACTGGAAAGAAGACTCTTATTTTTTTGCAGAAGATATGTTTGCATACTAGTCAGGCCAAGGAAGCCATTTACAACACTACTGATTATAACACATACAGAAAAAAAAATCCTACTAAAAATAGCCTAAAGAGTAATGTGCATTATAACTCATGATATTTTAAGGTGTTAAAAGCAAACCAAATGTGTATAAATTATGAGAAAATGTAAGCATTTATTTCTTTTTATGAATTGTTACTTTTAAAACCATTTTAATTTTTAATCATGTCTATTTTCTGGTCAACAAATGTGGCTTGGAATTTAAGTTTTCTGCAGGAGTATGCTCTGATGGTGTGGCTGCAACGAGAAGAAAACATTTTGAAGTCGTTACTCACACACAGGAACTGCACTAGCATGTCAATCAGCATCCTGCTTCCTTCATTGCTGTTCTCGCGATGAAAAATGTCAGCAGATGTAAGCAGCACGCTTACTGATGCTGTCAAATTTGTGAACCACATAACGCTAACATGATAACCTGGAAATTATTCTCTTTATTCTGTTTACCATATAAGTTGATTACAAACAACTATTACTGCATGCTGATATCCGAGGGTAATCAAGGTAAAATTTCCTGTTGAGAATATTTGAGCTATGGAAAAATATCTTTTTGTTTTTGGTCCCAACATTTTAAAGAGTGAAATGGATATTCAGGCATACTTTTCTCAAGGATTTCTATAAATATATATACAGAGTTAAATATATATAACTTTCTCTTCTGTATTTTAATAAGTTTAATATGCGCATGCTAAAAAAATGCAACATAAAAGATACACTCAAAGCTTTAAATATTGATATATATGGTGTTCATTCAAAGTATGTGTGTCAATATTTAATGTGGGAAATAAAATGTGATGAAAGACTAGATTTTTTATCTTTATATGTAGCACTGATCCAAAAAGAGGGAAAATTTTAAAAAATTTATGAAAGAGGCTTTCTCTCCAAATGTGCTAGGCCCAAGTGGTTCTCCAAGGCTTTCTTTCAAACTCTTAAGAAGAGGAGATAACTAGTGTCATATTTAAACACTTCCAGGGCACAGAGAGAAAAGGATCATCCCAATTCATCCTATGAGATCGTAATAACCCTTATATGAAAACTTAACAAATAAAACAAAATAGAAAATTGTATTTTAAAAACATAAACAAAAACTCACAAGATAAGGATTAGGCACTTATTACAATGACTCCAGAGTGTAAAGATAATTCAATAAAAAAGTTATTAACATAATTTAGGTACTATATTAATGCATCAAAGGAGAAAAATATAGCATTGTAGTAGACCCCAGAAAGACACTTGACAGTGTTAGACATATATTACTAATTTTTTAAAATTAGAAAATAAGGATAAATGAATACTTTTTAATATCCATATGTTAACTAGGAAGTCAGATACACACACATCACTCAGGTCAAAAGGGACCATCCTGCTGAATTATGAAATTCTAAAACTATTCTCATAAACCAGGAGCAAGTCAAGATCTTCTCTTATCACTATTTTTGATGCTTCCATAAATCTTTCTTGGAGGGATTTGAAACTCTAATACAGACAGTAAATTTAGTGCAGTAAATTGAATAATGGGCTTCCTTGCTCTAATCCCTGGATGCCAAAAGAGAATTTGCAGATGTGATTAAGGTTACAGACTTTAAATCTAAAGATTATCCTGGATTATAAAGGTGGGTATAGTCTCATCACATGATCCCTTAAAAAACACGGAACAAGAAGTCAAAGAATGTGAGAAGAATTTGGTGCAATGTGGCTGGCTCTAGACAGAGGGACTCCAGGCAAAGACCTGAAAGAGGCCTCTAGAGATAAGGGTGGCCCCCAAGGACTGGCTTCTGCCAACCTGAAAGAACTGAGAAGCAGATCCTTGCTAAAGCCTCTTGGTAAGAACCCAGCAGGGCAATACCATGACTTCATCTCCGTGAAATTAAGAGCAGAGAAACCAGCTCAGATTTCTGACCCACAGAAGATAGCAAATTTATGTTGTTTTAATATGTCAGATTTGTGTACTTTGTTACGGCGATGTTATAGACTGAAGGGTATTCCCCAAAAGTCCATTGTTAAAGCCTTAACCCCCAAGGTGACTATTTTGGAGAGAGGGCCTTTAAGGAGGTGATTAAGGTTAATAGTGGTCTTAAGAGAGGGATCCTAATCCAGTAGGACCAGTGCCCTCATAAGAATTGAAAGGAAGACCAGAAATAACTCTCTCCTTTTCCATCTCTTCCATACCCCTCAACCCACACAGGCAGAAAAGGCCATATTATGCACAAGTGAGAAGACAGCCATCTGCAAAAACAGGAGCAAGGCTTCAGAAGAAACTGACTTTGCTGGTACCTTAATCTTACACTATCAGCCTCAAGACATGGTAGAAAATAAGTTTCTGTTGTTTAAGCCACCCGCTCGGTGGCATTCTCATGGGACCCCCAGCAGACTAGTACTGGCAGCCACAGAAAACGAATACAGTTAGTGAGAGCTCTCAGTAGGGGACTGACCCTTGCAGTGTTGAGATATCTAGGTTTGTTGGTTTAGTTACAGTTAGTTGACAATATATTTTCGCAATTTAGAATTTTTTTCTATGTGATTGAATTTATCAATCTTTTTTCTTCTTTTGCTTCTGGGCCTTCAGATCTCCCACCTACCATCACTCTCTTCCTCACTCTCAAGAATAAATTTTCTCTTTTTTAAAAGATTTTATTTATTTATTTTTAGAGAGGGGGAAGGAGAAAGACAGGGAGAGAAACATCAGTAGGTGGTTGCCTCTTGAACGCCTCCTACTGGGCACCTGGCCCACAACCCAGGCATGCACCCTGACTGGGAATCAAACCTGCAACTATTTGGTTCACAGGCTGGCACTCAATTCACTGAGCTACACCAGCCAGGGCTCTAGAACAAATTTTCAATGTAAGGGTATGCAAGGAACATTCTTTCCCTTCTCAACCTCCCATTGCTTTTCAAAGCTCTCTTCTATTCACTTTCTCTTTCCTGTTTACCAGTTTCCCTGACTACCAAGAATAGCTCATGGTATATGATCAGCAAATAAATTTGTCTTGACTAAATGCAGTTATTTTTGAGAGATACTTTATCTAATTGTGCTGTCTCAACTTTTGTCAGTTTCTATGTGGGTTGTTTCTTCTCCCTGCTGACTGTTGCAGGCAAAAAGAAGGGAAATTTCACCATATACAGATTTCCACCATAACTCATGATTATTATATTGATAGAATGTTAATATTGACCTGTTTAATGAACAGCTCAAACACTCATGTACCATGCATCACGTGGCTGATTAAAACAAAAAGTCACTCCTTGGACACTCCAATGTTGTTCAAGGAAATGCCCCAAACATTTCTTCGCTTCTTCTTACCCTTGGCTACCATTTCAGGTTTCCATTCTGCTTTAACTACCACTCACTCTTCTGACTCCATGCAGTCATGCAGGTGCTATCTTAGCTCAGACCCCAGGTAGTGGAGTCTTGCTGCAGAAGCTCACGAGAGCTCATCATCTGTGCCTTTTCTCAGCACTACGTTCAGTGAGGTCGTTGATCTCTTGAAATTAGTCTTGGTAAGAGGATTTACAACAAAAAAATTGGCAAATGCTACAAATTAGAGTCTTTTTGTCCCCGGTAAGCACTGACTCTAGGGTTCAACCTATGACACTAGTAAGTCTTCTCTGTGCCCATCCCAGTCACAGCTAGCTCTGAGAGCAGTGGGGAGACAAGACGAGAAGACAATCTTCTTGCCCTGTCGTTAAATCGTATTTACAAAGATCACGCAGAAGAAGATTTGGGTGTCTCCTGGAAGACTTTTTCCACCTTTGGCTTATTATAATCTTATGTTTGAAAAATTATTAGTTAGTATTCTTTTTGTAAAATAAAGGTATAAAAAGAATGATTTTTATTATGGTAAAATAAAGAACTGAAAACTTGGAGCTTAATATTTTATATAAGATTATTTTAATAGAATAAATGCCTATGAACAGGGTAATGTTAAATAACTTATGTCAAGCAAATACAAAAGAATATTACAAAGTGGTAAAACTAGTAGGTATGATTTTGGCATAGAAATTATTATTAACTAGAAAAAGTTAATGGCAACAAAATGAATGTTTTATGTACAGAAACTATGAATAGGTTGATAAGGCACATTTGGGGCCTCTGATGTTCTGATGTTTTATTTCTTGATTTGGGCGGTGGTATGAGGGAGTGTTTAGTTTATGACGACTTATTAAGCTATAAAATTATTATGTGCCTACTTTTGTATATGTGTATTATACTTCAATTAAAAAGTTTACTTTTGTTAAAATTCTGTCTTGAGATGGGTATAGATACATGTGTGTATAATTTTTTAGAAAAAATTGAGAAATAAACAATCAATTAATTATTAACAGCGGTTTCTTCTGGTCAGAGGTGGCATTTGGGGAACAGTGAAGGCGACTCACTTTGTATTCTATATATTTTGCATTGTTTGAATGTTTGGCAATGCCTATATCATATAAATTATGTCATAGACATAAAAAATCTCCCAAGGAACTACTTAAAAAATTAGCTGCACATCAATTCACTTTATCCTTGAAACCGGCTTTTACTTCGCCCATTCAGCTGCCTCTTCTGTTGTACTTGAAGCTCCAGGGGGAGGGCTGCGCCCACCCCTGCGGTGTGCAAGCACATCAACAAAGACGATGCATCTGAAAAGTGAAATCTGTGTGGCAGCAGCCTTTAAAGGAGGCTCATCTGCCTCTGAAAAACAAAGTAAATTACCCGAGTGCGTACAAATTCCATTGTGTGGAAGCTTTGTTGAGAGGTGAATGAATAATTGATTAGGAGACTACAAACCTTCACAATGGCCCTTACCCTCCCCCTGGGTGCACTTGGATAAATATTTTAGTTTTGAAGAGCTCTCGAAAGTGAGTCTGAGACAGTATGGAAGGACAGGAGACACAGAGTGTTTAAGTAATATGTCAAGGCTGGTCTCGATGAAGCCTTCATGGGGACTAAGAGACAATTCTTCAGACCAAATTGTACAGGTTTCCTGAGACTCCCACCGTAGTTTCATGCACGCAGGAGTGGGTTTTTAACCTACTTTAACCTGACCAGAGCCGGTGCGTGCTGCAGTTCAACCGTGCGCCAAGGCCAAGGGGGTGAGGGGCTGCAATCAGCTTTTGCTTTTCCCCACCAGGTGCCACGCAGGCAGCCCCCACCCGAAGTCTCCGTGCAGGCTAGGAGTGGCCCTGCTTGGACCAATCTGATGGAAAGCAGGACAATTTCTTCCGCACTGGGCACTAAAACAACCTTTGGAACAGAAGTCATTTGAAGCCATCGCCTAAAACAGTGACTTCTAACCTTCTTCATCTCATGGCACATGTAGTTACTAAAATTCTGTGGCACACCAAAAAAATATGTTTCTTGCTGATCTGACCAAAAAAAAAAAAAAAAGCATAATTTTGATTCTTTCACCATGGCTGGGTATTGTGTTGGCCGTTGTTATTTTTTTTTTTTGTTTATTTGTTTGACAATATAGAGGAAAAGAGGTCAGTGCCCCTGACTAAATCGTCAGGTGTTGCATGTTCTGAAAATTCTACATTCCTGAGGCACATCCTTTGGAAATCGCTGACTTAAAGCAATGTTGGATTAGGCTCACCTGTATTTCTGACACTTTTAGAGTCTTCCAGAGGCTTTTGGTAACTTAGCTAAGCATATAGTGAAATCATGGAAATAACGGGAAACATTTTGCTTTACCTCAGCATTGTTAATTTTTAAAGCTATCCCCAAGACTGCCAGTTTAAATCTTTGATGTCTAGACTGGTAAAAGAGAATTACAGTGTATGTACTTTTTAATCCCCCTTCAGGCAAATCAATAACGAATACATTTTTATTAGACCAGGAAGCACAAGGCCAGGAGTCTGAAATTCACATTTTCATTCTGCCTGCCAACCCTGATTTTAAGCTAAAAGAAAACTCTTTACTCTCCAAATCCTGGACAACACAGCACTAACCTCTGGCCATTTGAAACCTTCTGCACACAAGCCTTTTGGTCAAACCCTAACCTATAGAGAGAACATCATAAATTTTATATCTGCCACAAACTCTGGCTGAATTCCTTGGCTTACACGTGGGGAGCAAGGATGCAGGTAGGAGCAGAGAAGTCCTGTGACGTTCTCTTAAGTAGCAGCAGATGATACTACCATGATCAAAAATTTGGGGACGTGCCATTGCCCATTAAATCCTCCTATCTCTCAGGATTCTCTGAGAGCAGGCGAGAGGCAGCCACAGCCATCCTCCCTTCTAGAGAGAAGAATGCAGAGTGGTACTTCCATAAAATTCAGGATAAAGACTGTATTTCCCTGGGTCTTAGAGTTAGAGTGGATCAAGGAAAAACAGAAATCTCATATTTCTCAGTCCTTCTATCATTAGTCCTTCTGAGTCCTTCTTCCCAGACCTCCTGCTACATCAAAAACATGTATTGAGGTGTTGGGATATTGAGTTCTGGAGCGCCTATTGATTCTCACCTCTTGGACTTTCATGTGTGGCTGTAGGACATCTCTCAATGACTGTCATGACCCAGAAAACGTGTGCCCCACTCAGAGAAGACATGGCCGCTGCTCTGCCACTGCGCTGAGCATCTGCTGCACCTGAGCCGGGCCACCCCAAGTTTCCCCGTCCGGGCCAGGGCACTGGGCACTGGGCACTGGTAGGAGGCCCAGGAAGATGGTCAACAGTGTTGTAGAGCAGGCAGGATGGGGGGATCCTTGCTGCGCTGACTACAGCGGCTTCTTCCCTCCTCCCAGCTCCCCCCTCCCCCAGGGCTGATGTTGACTGTGCTCGGTCTAGGCTGAGTCTGCTTTTCTAGAACTCTAGATGACTATTATCTCTGCCCCCCCAACCCCTATTTCTTACTTCAGGCAACCTAGCCTTCTCACCTAGTTACGGAAAACCTCTTCCAGTTTGTTAACCCATTGATCTTCGGTCCACTCCACCACCCCTGAAACACGGTCTGTCCGGCTTGCTGTTCATGCCAAGCACCTGCCCTGAAGTTCAGTCTGAAACTAATACAAAATAATATTGAGTGTAAACTATAAACTGCAGGTGGAAAATGAAATTTAAAGCAACAACAAAAAAGACCAGAAAGAGACTTCACCAAGTTTTATGTTATTCTTTAACATTTTCACTGCAGCTTTGAAAGCCCCAAATTTCAAGATGTGAAAGTAAAAATGTCAAGAATCTTAGTATTTCAATGGAACTCAACAGAAGTGTGTATTGTCAATGTTTAAATACAGTGGTCAAGAGGACTTTTTACTCTTCTATTTGTTTTTTAAATGTCAACATTTTATAAATATAATAAAATCTGTAGTAGTAAAACTCTGGTTTGAAACTCTGCTCCTCTCCTTACTTAGTTCTGCTCAGCTGGGAGGGCTGTCCCCTGGTCTTAGTGTTCGTTTCCTTACACGTAAAACAGTGAGGCTGTAATACCTACCTTAAAGATTTCTTCTGAGGATGAAATGAAATGCAAGGGCAAATATGTGGTACAGAGTCAATGCTCAATAAATGTTAGTTCCCCTATTCTGTGCTCACCCCAGAAGAATAATTTTGCTTAAATCACTTCTTAAGAAGGATAAATAGTTCATGGATAATTATACATAATTCTGGGTACCTCATCAATTATTAACATTGTCATTTCTCTTTATCAGTAAGCTAACTTGCCCAAAGTTATGCTTCAAACAGTGATTCAGTTCATTAAAATCTTTTTTCTCCTTTCTTGATATAAATTTAACTAATAACTTTATCTAGACCTCAGTTCACTCACATTCCCTACAGCCACTTGCTATATAAGTGATCAAAGAGCTTTATTCACTGCTCTCTAACAAAAAAATAAAAATAGTATTTAGGAAAAAAATGTGTTTACCAATTTATTCTCAAAATTGTAAGTGAAATAATTATGGGAGAAAAGGTAGAAGTATGATGCTTATTTTAAATACAAAGAAGAAAATGTTAGAACTAATTTTAATATCTATAAGCAAAGGAAAATTGGACATTGCTGTTTTGTTAATCAAACTGACTGTAGATATTCGTTCCTGACCATCTCTGAGGTTCAGATTCCATGAGAATAAACGAGGACACCAGGAGAACCCTGCATTTAGAGCTGTGATATATACACTCAGCATTTAAATACATTCAAATACATGCTACCGATTTAGTTTTTAATATTTTACAGTGAGGCGCATGGATACAGCCGAATGTTCTGATTTTTATTTTCCCATTTTGTTTTCTTTCTCATCAATGCAGCATGCTATCTAAATTTAATTTCTCACACTGAAGACTGCGCAATTTATCTCTATTTCCTTTACTAGTTTTGTAAGTCTAAGATCCTTCCATTTTTATACCATTTCTTAGGACAACAAATCTATTAGAAACTTTCCAATAAATACACGTAAGAGAAGTGAATTAGGATAGGTAGTTCTCAAAGGCACACAGGTGACCTTTCATACAAAGGTGCCCCTGATCACTTCCAAGAGTGAATCTGGAGGACCCTGGGTTTGCATATTAAGGATATAATTGCCTTCCAGATGCTCCCGCAGAATAGGGCTTCAGTTGCCCTCTTTATTGTCTGTGTTCAAATTCTCCGTATTTAAAGCGTACTGATTTTATAGAGATGCTGATGTTATCTCCTGGTCCTGGAACTGCCTTTGGAACAAAGTAAATGAGAAGTCATTAAGTCTGACTCAGCAGCCCTCAGGCGAAGGTCAATTCAGTTGTTCTGCAACAACATTGAAAGCATAAATGGCTAGATTATGGATGCCAAAGTGATCCATTCATACTAACAATAATATTAGTCTGTTAACAAAACACTGTAATGCAGACATTTCCCCCCCTAGAGAAGCAGAAAGAGTTGCTACACTCAAACGTCCAGTCTATTGGTCAATGATTATCTGAGGTAGGAAGTGGTCCCACAAAACCATTTTATGTTTTTTTGTTTCTTTAAGACTTTTCAATTAGATAGATAAGGAGATACATATTTATCTCTATATAGACCCATACAGAAATCGAAAGAGACAGAGATTTATTAGAAGAAATGGGCTCACACAATTGTCAACTCTGACAAGTCCCAAGATCTATAGGTGGCAACCTGTGACCCAGGAGAGCTGATGTGTTGCTCCAGTCTGAAAGCCAAGAAGCTCGAGACCCAAGAAAACCCAATGCTTCAGCCTGAGCCCAGTGGCCTGAAAAGACCAGTATCCCACTTCAAGGGGTCAGGCAGGAGTTCCCTCCCCCTCAGACTTTCTGTTCTATTCAGATCTTCAACGGATTGAATGAGGCCCAGTGAAAATAGGGAGGAAAATCTGCTTTACTCAATCTAGACCAGAAGACATACAAAATAAGCTGAAAGCATTTGGGGAATATGTTCCATCTTAAAAGGCAGACTTTCAGGCACAGGTTCATGGGGTGGCATACCAGGTAGCAATCCTTCAACAGAAGTCCTAACCCACGTGCCATCAGTTCCATTGCCACCAATTCCCCTGGTCATCAAGTGTTGTAGACTGCTCTTTATTAAAGTGTGACCGAAGGGTTAATTGAATGAGATCCCCTGAGCAAATTATAAATGCAGATCCTGGGACCTGACCCTGGACCTGCTGAACCAGCTGGATCTCATATACATCTATGGCTTTTGAAAGTAAAAAATAACTTATTTTTAGACCTACCCTTCAGAAAATGTCTTCAAGGAAACACACAGAGGCTTATCTGAAGGCTCTGAGCCAAACTCCACCCCCCTCCGGTGGTTCAGTGTGGGAGGTGACAAGAATCTCACTTGATAGTGAACAGAGAAGAGCATAAATCGGGGATTCAAAGATCCTTGCTCCGTAAATCAGACCCTGAACATCTTTTCAGGAAGTGGGTTTCCTAAATAAAATGGTTCATCGGGGCACATTTGCTTCTTGGCACCTACTGAGTCAACAGAATCATCTGTTCCTTTGTGATGTTCTTACCTCTGGTCTCTAAAGTTCTGAGAAAAATAAATAAATAAAAAGACCTATTATGTGTTAAACTCTTAAAATAGGCCAGGCTCTATTTTAGGTACAATCACAGACAGTATTGCTGATTTAATCTGCACAAAAGCCCAATGGGATGAGACGTTATTAAACCTCGATGTGCCTCAGAGATTCGTTTTGCTTGTCCAAGACCATGCAGGTAGCATGTCCCAGAGACACACACTTAAGGCCCAGTGTTCTTAATGCATTGCATCTTCTTGTCCTCTGATTTTGGAGAACAAGCTAGTTTGGAAGTATTTATGGAGATACTTGTTCAGAAAATGTGATTATCTTCACATAAAGAGAGCTCTTTGAATTGGCGAGTGAATCGACGTACTTCTGTGTATTGGTGGAAGAAGTACTTGGGTGAATGCCTGTGAGAAGCACTGTCCTAAACTGTTTGATTTGCTTTGTTATCAAATAACACTGAGACACTCTAAGAAAGTATAGCAAGAGCCCAATGGGACCACTTCCTTCTGGAAGTCCTGAAAAGTGCAAATAACTCATTGAAACAATTTCATGTGAACTGGTTTATACCCATTGTTTTTCTCTAATTAGATGTGTACTTCCACTAAATGGAAGTCAGAAAGAAGGATTAGTATTTGGCAAGATACGCCCTCAGGAATAAAGCAGGCAGCAGGTGTTAAAAGGCAGTTTCTAGCTCCCAACATGCCAGAAGTGAGAATGATAAACCATAGCTATAAGAGTCTTGTAAAACGCAGGAAGTTCTGTAACTTCTTGTTTTATGAGAATTTGCTTTTCTTTAGCTACTTCTTCCCAATGTTAGTAAGAAAACTTACAAAAGGCAAAAGACCTGCGTACTTGTACAACTTGTGCTACGGTAACTTCAGAAAAGTTCCAACCGTGACAGCCCTGGGTTTCTATTCCAAGGGAAGATCTAATGATGCTTTGTTGGAAATGGATCCCCTTCTGGTTTCTGCCCAAAGGACAGGACTCAGGACGAACCCCAATCTGTACTCCTTCTACAAAAAGGAGAATGATTATGAACAAATGATTATGCATTAGCAAAGCCTAAGAACTTTTTGCAGGTTCTTACAAAGGCCCTGAGTAAGGACCAGCATGCTGTTGTATATTGGTAGGAGATGAGAATAGTCTAGGACCTCCTAAAGATCAGGGAAACTTGGAGTGAAAAACCTGGACCAGAAAAATCACACATACTGTTTTCCTCTTTTTGTAATAAAGATTTTATTTACTTATTTTTAGAGAGAGGGGAAGGGAGGGAGGGAAAAAAGAAGGAGAGAAACATCAGTCTGCGGTTGTCTCTTGCACACCGCACACTGGGGACCTGGCCTGCATACTGTGCATGTGCCCTGACTAGGACTCGAACCGACAACTCTTTGGTTTGCAGGCCAGTGCTCAATCCACTGAGCCACACCAGCCCAGGAAGATACTATATTGTTAATGGTTAAATGCCTTCACCAATGTCTCATTTGGGAGGGAATTGAATATTAATATCAAATGACCACTATGTTGAATCTATGCTGAATATAATTATAAATTGACCAAAAGACTTTTAACAACATACAGATTTTTAATTTTTTGTCGTCTTCTAAATGTCTTCAGTTGAAGCATTCTTCTGGGCATTCTATAGATTAAATAACTAGCCTGCTTCTTATGCTTACATAAAAAAATCTGACAAGCAATAATCATTCAAAGTGTTGCTTTGACGGGTTTCTTTCTTCCTGGATAGTCTGTGCTTTTTGTCACGGTAGGAAGAAGATTAAGAGCTGAAGAAAGTATGGTTTTCCCAAAAAGTATCCCTGCCATCGCTTCCAGGGTAGATGGAGTTGGAGAGAAAATCCCCAAAGATGGAATTTTTCAGGTCAGCATTAAAGTAGGCAAGAAAACAGACTGTGTTTCTAGGATAAGATTTCTGGGAGGAAAATCAATCGCAGGCAGTGGCCCTGGGTCTTAAAAGCGGCCCTATGAGACCCAACAATAGAATGGTCATCAGGGGTTCCAGACACATTAAAGCCAACCAAATAAACACTGAAGGATTTTGAGGCAAGTTTGGGTAAAAAAATCAAATATTTTTACACTTTTTACAGTGTTGAAATAAATGAAGTATTCATAGATTCTTAGAGAACAACATAGGTAGATTCTCACCTATGAGTTCTGGTCTTTCCTTAAATATCCCACTGACCAAAGTTGGGAGCAGACCAAGAATTTATTCAATCAGCAAATATTAGGTGAGAAACCCATTACCTAATTAACTCAGCTTGAGCCAAGTGTGCATCCCTAAGCCAGACAATTGTGATCAGGAAAGAGAGGGTCACAATGTATGAACTTGGCTTTGATCATAACCCTGAGTGGGGAGGGGGCATTATTCTCCATGTTGCTAAGAAGGCGGCTCCATACATGCAATACAGTACGTATAATGATTTTTCAGGTGTCCAGATGGTGAAATTTTCTATCATTGCTCTATTGCCTGTATAAATCTAGTTTCTAAGACCATGCGAATAATCTATGAACTACTAAATTCATTTTTACCTCCTTAAAAAATAAGATGCCCAGTTCTTGATCCTACATACAATTTAGAGTTGCACACAAAGAACGTGTGAATCACCCAATTAAGGGTAGACTCATCTTAAAGGAGATGGAGTCTGTGGCCGATGCAGAATTGTGACTTAGGTTCATCACCAGTTAAATTTCAGGTCAATGTTAGCCCTGGGAATCTAAGTTGAGTGGCATATGCAATAAACTTCTTACTATGTTCCAAGGATTGGGTCAAATATGGAAGTCAGGAAGAAGGATCCTACAGATTTGATTGTGGGAAAGGCTGATGTTTGAGATGCACCAAAGGGAATCACATAATAAAAATACATACAAAAAGGTGGCCTATAGCATATATTATAAAAATATGTTCTATAGATTTGGTCTGTCTTCACCTACTTAATGAAAATGCGGCTTTATCTGTTATGTTCATTAATTCCTGCCACATAGCAGGCCCTTAATAAATATCTGTTGAATTAACAAATGAACGAATGAATGTAAGAGTAGATATAGTGTGGCAAATGTAGTAGAGTAGTATGTTACCATATAAAAGATGGCTTCCCCTGAAAAATTCCTTCATGACTATAAATTGAAAATACTTCTCAACCAGGGTGGAATGCTGAAGAAGAATTAAATTGTGCTTCCAGAGCCTTCATGATGCTGGGTCTCAGCATCTCAACAGGACCTCTCTCTGGAAGTTACGGCCGGAAGAACTCATTTCCAGAAGTACTTGTTGATTAGAATTCACTTAAAATCAGAGGGTGAGGGGGGTTCATTTGGACAGAACAAGGGAATTCTTTGGGCTACTTGTTTTTATTTCTTAGTGGTGAGAGTCCATGGATTTTAGTGTATTTACACAGTTGTGTGACTATCACTCTAAGTTTACAATATTTCATCACCGCAAAAAGAAACTTGTGCTCACTAGCATTCCCTCCTACTCCCCCCATCCCTAGGTCCAGTAATCTAACTCTCTGTTTCTGTGAGTTTACAGGGTACTTGTTTTTAAAACCTGGTACGTAAACCTTCTGTTTATCACCCTTAAGGAGTCTATTTGTTTTTACTATTCTTTTTCCCTGACCTCCCTGCGGGGGCCCCTGTCCTGGGCGACAGATGTGGGGGGGCTCCGCCCGCAGAGCCCCATCCCTCCGTCACGGATGAAAATAAAAACTACCAAGACATGATCTGCTTGGGGAGGAAAGGGGTCAAACTCTCAGAGGAGAATGACCCCAGCCCCTTCCTCACTGGGCTTTTATTGGGTTCCAATACACTGAAATACAGGTTTAACATTTCAAAGAAATCTGAGGGCTTAATCTGAGTCAGTGTCTGTCAGGAAAGGGGGGTTGCCAAACTTTGGGAGACATACTCATTTCCTCCTCGGACCCTTATCATTTAAATGAGAGCACTCTTAGCAAAGCAGGTTTCACAGGACTTTAGGAATTCTTTCTTATGCCCGATCACCCAGGGAGCCGTCCTGGCTGGCACAGGGCTGCACCACTCGCCCTCATAGTTTCAGGCTTTAAGCCAATTAGGAAGCAGAAGACATCAGAAGACATCTCCCAGATGGAAATGAGGACTTGGGCTATGTCAGAATAGCCGGGGGGCGAGGGTCCATCACATCCTCTTTGCTGCAGCCCCCCGAGTCCTGCCATGAGGCCTCCCAAGTGGATGGGTCCAGCTTAGGTTGCTCCTCCCATGAGGAGTCTTACCTGTCCTTGACTGCCAACCAAGCATTGGGGCCAGAGATGGATGAGGCAGAAGCAGCACTCCTGTCAGGGAGATAAGCTTTGTCTCCTTAGTAGCTCACGTCCTTGTGACAGAACAGACCCAAATGAAGTGGGTCCCTTGGGCTCTTACACAGCCCACCATGGGGTGAGGGTTACAACTCCTGAAACCAGGCTGAACGGTCCGCAACACCTCCCCATACACTTTGGTGGATGTTTTCACACTTGAGACATTTTAATCATTTACAAAATGAATTAATGTTGTGAAACCGGCTGAGCTGCTCATGACTTTTTAATTAGCATGCTAGTTCTATGGGCATTTTTTTATGTGTTATATCCTGGGAGTTCTCACTATATTTTGCTAGTTTATTAATCACTTGTCATTCATTGTCAGGATTTGAATTAGCAAGTGTGGTTTTTTGTTTAATCTTGGGTTTCTTCCCGCTCATATTTCTCTGTGCTTAATTCTAAATAGAAAATGTGTCATAGTGCTTTATTTTCTTGGTTCTAATCCATTGACAACATGGCTATAAAAACTCACGAATTTCTTGTTCATGCTTGTTTTGGTGATGGTCTGTTTGCCATTATTTCATTATATGCCACAGCGAGTTGTGGAAAGAGTGGGGGTTAAGAGCCCTGCTACTCACCCAGGTCCTGCAATTTGCCAGCTCTATGAGTTTAAACTAGTCACTCAAGCCCTTTGTGCTTTAGTTTCTTTCCCCATCGAAAAGCAGAGTAATACCCTTCTTTTAGGATTGTTGTCAAATCAGCTGAAGCCAAAGGCTGGTAATGTCTTCTGGAACACACAAACCACTTTACCAGTCTGAAATATTGCCAGATGTCCCTTCCATGATGTTGCCCTGATCACTGGCTTAGGTGTGTTGACCTGGAAATATCCATTGTTCAGGACAGAGAGAATCATAGTCAACCCCCTTGCATTTTTAAAAAATTATCGAGCACTTACTATGTGCCTGGCAGTTTTTGAAAAGCTGAAAATACACTGGTAGTCTTTTCTCCCATGAGCTTATGTTTGAGTCAGTATAAGCTTATAGGGAAAGGATAATTTATATAGAACAGGAAAAGTGTACACAGGTATATTTATACTCACACTGCAGAAATGATGGTGTTCCATTAATGTTATAAATTATACATACAGATAAGTTTCTTTAAATCTCCTGCTCTACGTGTGTAGGGGTATACCTTATAAAACACATGCACATTCAAAAGAAAGCGACGACATCCAGGCGATGTCAGGAGTGAAGGCAAGGGAGAGCTCGGTTCCTGAGCGGGGCCAGCCGCGCGGTAGGACTTCAGCAGTAACCACAGGAAGGCCACTCTCATCAGACACAGCCATGTTATCTCCAGATTGACCCCCCTCTCTTTCTCTCTCTCTCTCTCTCTCTCTCTCGCTCTCTCTCTCTCTCTCTTTTTTTTTTTTTGTGTGTGTGTGTGAGAGAGAAAAGCATGTTGCCTCTGACCCAGGAAAGACCCTTTTCTTTGCAATCCTCATCACCCAACTAAAGCAAACAGCTGTGTCACACTGTAAACACCTCCCTTGACCCTCACTCCACCCTAGAGGTTGTGTACGTGGCCTGAATGATTCACTTTGGATTTATTGAATATTTTTGGTAGGAAGCAAAAGCTAGTTCACGCTTTGTCTTACAGTGTGGCAGAGAACACACGGGAAAAGACTCAGGTCCCACCCGTTTATGTCCTAACAGCGGTATGCGTTTGGGCAAGAAACTTAGTTCTGTGCCTCAGCTTCTTCAACTGAAAAATGAGATAATAAAATCTCTCATAATGTTTTTGTAGGAGTTAAATGAGATACTGCATGTAACGTACTATCTGGTACAGAATGATTACTCAGTCAATATTAGATAGTATATTTTTGACAGGGTAATTCATCTTAGTTTTTCCATAACATAACAGAGAACCCGGTGGCTCTGAGAGGATGAATCAAGGTTTATTGGGTAAATATAAACTCAATTTGGATCATTATTTTAACAGTAAGAAGTTATGTAATAGATGCAATATTTTGGACCCTGGAATCTATACCTCTAGAAAACTCATTTAATTTCTCTGGGGGGTCATTTCTTTGCTCACCAATAACACGACAGGGTTAGCTTCAATTCATTTCAAGTTCTAAAAATGACCAGAGAAGAAAGAATTACAGACAAAAAAAAATTATTCGTAGGCCAAACCTGAGCAGGAATCCAACAGCAAAGGCTTTGAGTTCGTTCAGGCAGGAGGACAGAGAGGAGGGGCTCCCGAGTCACCTTGGCACGGCGCAGTGACCTAGACAGAAAAGGTGGTTTGCAAGGCGTCTGGGCCCTGGGAGCCGGAAGACAGAAAGGTTAGCTCTAAGTGTGAACTTCCTGGATGGTCGAGTGGATGAAACGACAATTAATTTTAAAGTGCTTTAAAAAGAAAAAAGGGCCTTTGACATGTGACGCCATTCTAACAATGAGCAGATACACTCCTTCAATACTGGGTGCTGCGGACTGAAACCAGCTGTGCTCATTCCGTCAGCATCCTGTCGGGTTTGGCTGATCTAAGACACGGCATGTACAGCCAGTGCTTCCTTGTCTGCTGTAAGCTGGGTACCCAAAGGAGCTTATTTTGCTAAAATAAAGCTTCTTCTCCTCTTCTTCTAAACGGGACCTTTGCTGTTGTTACAGAATTTTAAAAAATACACATTTTCAGTGCAACCTAGTGTATGACTGTGCCTTTTCTGAAACCTGTGGAATGACAAGTTTTTGTTTGTTTGCATATTTGTTTGTTTTTTCTACTTCAAATAAATCTCCATAGTGAGACATGGAGGAGTTGCGGAAGAACAATGAAGACAAATGCCACCAGACACTGAAAACAACAAGACACTTCACTAGATGAAAAGAATTTTGTTGATATTTTGGCAGTTGCACAAGTACAAATTATTCTATGCCCCATATGCACTTCTGTGTCTTTTAAAATAGTTCAAAATGTTGTCAGCAGTGGCATTTGGTGCCAGTTTGGTTATGCCCAAAGCGGATTTAATTCTGCTGCTTTTGCAGAGAAAGTTTACAGTGGCTAAGACAGCATGTCCCCAGAAGCCCCGTGCATGGATATCAGTAGGCAATAATAATTTTTCCAGATACCTAGACCTGGCTCTTGAAAATTGTCCAGGTATAGGAGGCCATGACAGGAGATTTCCTCAAAATATGGGAAAGGACATCTTAAAACAGAACAAAACAAAACAATCTTGTTCTGTGAAACTGTCCATTGTCGTGCTCCTTGACATTTTTCTAGCCCGCATCATTCTTTGGACTATCCTGTGGTGTCCCACATCGTCTCTTATTTCAGCCCCTTGCACACGGGATCAGACTGTGCTTCCCCTCTGAATGAAGACTGCACATGTAGGAAGAGAGCCAAGAGAGAAGAAAGGTTTCCCAGCACTTGTAAGTCGCTTATGAAAAATAAATAAATATGAGTCAATAAAAGGATCGTATGCTTTGGGTCCTGTCCCCAAGATCTGTGCAGATCACCAAGTGCCGAAGGCGGTGTGCGACAGGCGGTGCCCGGTGACAGCCCTCCTAGTGCTCACAGCCCTGCACTGTCTCCTCCATGTCGCACCAGAGTCAGTCTGCGGGAGCAGGAGGCCATGACAGGGGTGGTGGGACACTCCTCCTGGGGTTAGATGATCAGAGATGGTGTGGCTTGCATCTGCATTGCTCGCTCTCTTGTCCTCTGAGATAGATGAGGTCTGTCTAGAAAGTATCCCGCCATGCCATAGTGACATTTATTGGAAAAGATGCAAGAAACACTGTACATAAGACAATGATGCCTCAGTCCCCTTCAAAGTAGGCACCTTGGGACCTCACACAGTTCTCCCAATTGTCATCAGCTGCCCCGTTGTATTTTCCTGAATCTCATCCATGGTCTGAAATCTCTTCCCTTTCAAAGATGATTTTAGTTTTGGGAAAAGCCAGAAGTCTCAGGGCACCAAATCAGGGCTGTAAGGGGGCTGAGTCACCTGAGTGATTTGATGTTTCACAAAAAAACTCTGCAGGGGATGGGATGCCTGAACAGGCATATTGTCATGAAGCTGCCCGTCACCAGTTTGCCCATAGCCGTGGCCTTCTTAATCATCTGAATAGTTTCCATGGAAGAATGTTGAAGCTTAATGCAAAATTTGATGCAGATTTCTTGCTCTACTTGCTCAGTCATTTCGAATGTGACAGCCACACAGTACACATGCTCACTCAATGGCATCTACTGCTCCCCACTGACTAGTGCAGTGAGGTTGTCATTGCTCACCCATGCACATTCCAGTCCACTCTCCTTGACTGCGAATGTCACGCAAATAGTTCTTGTTATATTACCAATGGCTGGACTTTTTCCAGACAGACCTCATGTTACTCTCTAGGGGAGAAGTCAGAAGCCGTGCAGTCAGCCATGCCATAGAGAGGCCCCCACGGACCCGAGACCTTTATCCAACAGCCACGTGAGTGAACTTATACAAGGACCTGCAGGCCAGTCAAACCTTCAGAAGACTGCTGGCCGCACCTCCAGTGCAACCTCCTGGGAGCCTCTGAGCCAGAATGACCCCTCCTCCCAGAAACTGCAAGGTAACAAATGCCTTTAAGTTTGGAGGTAATTTCTTATGCAGCAATATACATCTAAGACAATGTTCTCTAGACCAAAACAGCTCTGAAAATTAAGCAAAGGTAGAGGTCAGGGAGGTCTCAGCTCTTGCGGAGAGGTAGCGAGGAGAAAATGAGGCAACCATGAAGGCATTTCAGAGAGAAAGAACTTCTGCCTGCCTCTCACCTCCCATCCCCCATCCTGTAGTTCCTCCACCCAGGAAAGTCACTGGGGCTGGTTTCCAGCACATTCTGAGCATTTCCAGTGTTGACTGTGAACATCTTTGATCAACAAATAGTAAGAATTTCTCATTGTGCAGGAGGAAAGTATGGAAACTTGTGAAAACTTTGAGCCATGTTTTAATCCATCTGCAAAGTAGCTTCATTTTGCCATCCTAGTTTTGAACACCTTGTGCCTGAACTTGCTTCCTCTTTGTTCTGCTTGTCTCTTTTTCCCAGACCCGTAGAACAGACTACTGAAAGCTGCATTTGGACTTGGGATTATCACAAAACCACTTGAGTAAAAACTTTTCTAAGTCATCACTTCCATTCATGCCACAGACTAGTTTCCATTAGTTCATCTTTCCTGCCTTTCTGGAAGTATTTAGCTTTCAATATTTCATTGTTCATTTGGAAAGTGCTCAGCTGAGGGTCACTGAATATGGAATTAGCACCTTACAGAATCGTGAAGCTTCCTTATTCTATATATGAAATTCACACGTTAATTACTAGGGTTTTATTCTTGTTCACGAGCCTCACAAGCTTCTAAGACTTTCCACACTGTCTGCCCACGAAGTTACATTTTTCTTCCTGGAAACTTATTTGTGTTCTATGTCAGCATTTGGGATCATGTTGCCTACCTTCTGCTTTTTTTTTGTCTTAAGCTTAGCTTTTAAAAAATATAAAAGACTATCTGAATTAACATTTGAGAATTTACTTAAAAAATTATTTCTGTCTCAAGTATGCAAAAGAGAAGTTCTTTATCTGCACTTGGTCACAAACTTTTCTTTCAAATACAGTATTTCCATGTTTCTTTATCTCCACTTCCAGGGTTCTGTTTCACGTCTTCTTTGTAACCCCAGTTTACTATTGAGCGTACACTTCATTTTTAAGTTGGCTACACACTTTATTTATTTTTAATCCCAGGCCACAACACATATTCACATAATTTGAAACACACATACAAAATGATTAACATATTCTAGAAGTCATAAAATTCAAAGCAGTCATGGGGTTTTATTTGCTTTGCAGAGTGTACTTGCTTTTATTTTTAAAAGGTTTGTTTTTGCCTCTAGCTGTGTGTTTCAGGACTTTTCCTTTGTTTTAACTAATTTTTAACATGCCTTTGTGGAATATGCAGTAAGGGATGCCCTTCCCAGTCTTCCCTTGTTTCCTTGCAGTGGTAGAGCAATAAGCTTTTGCTCCTGGGTTCCCTTAGTTTCCTCCATCAGGATTAACTGACTTTATTTTTCATTTCTGGCCCCTGCCTCATAAGGCCAACTATTAACAGTCTATCTACTGTGCATGATTTTCCAGTTTTTTTATTGTTTTATTTTACCTGTATTATCATTCATCAGGGTTCAGTTTGGGCCCACGTATCTATTGTACTAACAGACAAAGCATGTTTATAGTCCCTGTGAAAATTCCATGGATGGAAATGGAGGGGGCGTGATAAATCAATATCTTAAAAAAAAACATCAACAGCAAGAAAGTGCTAAAGGCTGAGCTTCTAATAAGCAACTATTGCATCAGTACAAACCCAGAGAACCTGGCCCCATTCCTAGGCTCTCAGAGATGATCACAGCGATGGAAGCGCCTTCAGGGAAAGCCTGCAGATTCAGTGCTTAGGAACACACTGCCCAGGACGCTCGTAAGGCTTGCAGATTTCTAGGCCCCACCGGCAGGGACTCTGACCCACAGAGTCTGACCCACAGAGTCTGACGTGGGGCCCAAGGACCTGTGCTTGCCAGGATTTCCACGCAACCAGGTTCAGCCTCATGTTTTGGAGAAGATTTTGATGAGAAACACAGAAAGCTCCTGTAGGATCCATACATGTTTGTTCCTGTAGTATTGAAACCAAGAGAAAGGTGAATTAAAAGTGTGCTATGCATGGGAGATAGCGATCCCTCTTACAGATTTTGTAGAAGATTGTTTAGAGAAAGTGTTATTAGAAGAATCATTCCAGTAATTCAAGAAAAAGTATGTATTCACAGGAAATTGCCTTGCAAAGAATGTAAGGAAACTATTTGAAACTGCTTTGAAACATGAAAAGACAAAAATCCAAACGGGAACAGGCACTGTCGACAGGATGGAAAACTTGAAAGAGGGAAAATGAAGGCTAAGTTAAACTTTCCAAGGTCCATTAATGCCAGTGGTTCTGTCTGCTTTATTAGAACTTCACAGACATACACCAATTCCCATGTAATCTAGAAAAAAATTATTTGAACCAGGTATTTGCCTATCGAGCAGCTTCTTATTCCTGGCTGCATAATAGAATTATCTGGGAGCTTTGATAAATGTTTACATCTGGGTCGCACCCCCTACTTACTGGGTTTTCATTATTCTCAGGCGTGGTCTGTGCATGTGGATTGCTGAAACCTTTTCGGATGATTCTGATGTGCAGCCGGGGCTCGTCGCCGCTGTGCTAGTTACCCTGGCGAGTCCTGCAGCCGTATGAGAGCAACCTATCTGAAACAGACTGACGCTGGAGTAATTCACACGCAATGAACAGCACTCTGCAGTACGTCATTGGCTGAGAGCTCCAAACTCTGTGCTTCCTTCCAAAGTCAGATGTCCTTAGAGAAGGCAGTTAGGTACAAGTTGTGTTTCAGGGACAGAATCTAAAGGTTATTCCTTTTATTTTTGTTTGTGTATTATTTATTTGGCAGATTAGTCCATACCCATAGGTGACGTAAGCCTAAAATCAGATTTTGATATCCCGATTACTTTAGACCTTAGACCTGCACGCTAGGTGGAATCAGGGCCCCAAAGTCGGGTCTTCATCCTCAGAACCTGAACAGCATGCCCATGAACAGGGAAGAGGAGATTTAAGGGTGCAGATGGAATTCAGTTGATAATAAGCTGATTGAAAGAAAGGAAAACTATCCTGGCTTGCCATTTGGAACCAAGACAATCACATAAGTCCTTAAAAGTGAAAGAGGGAGCCAAGAGAGCCAGAGAGAAGTAACGACAGATGAGGGGTCAGGGAGATGTGCTGTGAGAAGTTGACCTGCTGGTACTGGCTTTGAAGACGAAAGAAGGAGGCGATGAGCCAAAGAATGCGGCAGCTGGAATGAGAAGCTGGAAAAGCCAAGGAAATGGCTTCTTCCCTAGAGACTTCAGAAAGGAGCATAGTTCTACAGTTCTACCTACACCTTGATTTTAGCCAAGTGAGATCCATTTTGGACTCCTCCCTTCCAAACCATAAGATAATAAATTGTGTTGTGTTGAAGCCACGAAGTTTGTAGTCATTTGTTACAGCATCAGTAGGAAGCTAATACAACCTGTCCATTACATAAGAAGAGAAACCCATGGGAATATGAAAACACTGTCTTAAGATTAGCTCTTCCGTGGTCCTCAGGCCCAGGGGCACACACCAGCTTTCTCATGTCATAGATAAGATCCAGTAGGATTGCAATGCCCACAGCTGGGTGTTGGATGACTCCTGCTTGCTTCGTGGAAACACACCTCTCAGTTGGCAGGTCCTCAGGTAGGTATGGGCACCCACTGGGCACAAGGCACCGAGGAAGAGGTGCCCCGCAGAGGGAATGGCACGGAGAACGAGGAAGCTGCTTCCCGTATTTTTCATCATGCACCATACTTTCAGCACCGCCCAGAGCTCTAAATAAACAAAGCTATCATTTTGAGGATTTGTCACCATACTAACGAGAGTTTTTCTTAACTATCTCTTTTGTAATCAGCCCTGCGTGCGTATGCCGTTCAGTGGCAATTGCCTGGTGTTTCAAAAAGAAGCTTTTAATTCTGTTTTCTCAAATTCTTCCTCAGAAGTCCCTGTTCTGTGGCTACAACTTTACTCCTCCCCCTCAGCTAGGAACATATGCAATATTAGATCAATACCAACAAGGCAATCGCTCTGGTTCTTGACAGAAAAACACAATGTAAAAGGAAAATACTGAGTTGTATTTGTGCGTAGAATTAGTTGGAGTTCCCGGGGAAGAATTTCAGTTTCCCAGTAGCACAATTGTTTGCATAGTCTCGGTTTTCATTTCCAGTTTTCACTTGTGTGTTCAATGAATGTTTGAAAAAATGACACTATGTCATTTTGCAGGATCTTAAGAATACAACGACAAACAAGACCTGCATGGTCCTAGCTTTCCTGGAACTTAAAATCTGGTGGTGTCCCAGGAGGGAAAACAGAAAATTCCAACACTATATTATTAATGTGTTTATTTACCCATCAATTATTTGTGGAGTTCTTACACTGAGCTAGTGCCTAAAAAAGAAAAGTGAGACCCAAGGTTGCATTTATGTACTTCTACGAGGATGGTGGGGAGCCCCTCCCCCACCACTTTAATTTGAATGGGATAGACGAATCCACAGAGATTTTTCAGAGCCCAGCACCACTGGTCCCTGAGGATGGCTGTGGAGTGGTTTGTACGTCTCTGGGGCAGGCCCTTTGTCTCTCTAACCTCAGCAGGGCCCACTGGGCACCTTAGATTTTTATTCTAAGGTTCTTCCAGACTCTGAACTTAACCTTCATTTGGAGGCTTTTTTTTTTTCCAAAAAACTTGGAATTGTTCCCCAAATAAATAAATCAAAATCTGTGCCACTAAGAGACTTTAGGAGAGGAGGGTTCTGTTGGCTGTCATATGCAAATCATCTGGGAACGCCTGAAATTCCTACTGAGTCACAACCTCGGTGCCTGATACTCAGCAACCTGCACTTGGAACTTAGACCTAAGACCTGGGACTAAAGACCAGGTAACCACTGCCTCCAAGGGTCCCTGGTCTGTCTCAGACTGTCATTTTCTTTGAGCAGCCCTGAACAGCCAGGTCTTTCCAACTTCATTTTAATGTTGAAGGGTTTCCATGGGGATTTTGAATAAGACTGCCCTCTTAAACTAGTAAATCCCATGTATGATGCACGAGATGGCATCTGAGAAGAAATGAAGAGCTTGTTTATAAATGTGTGATCTGAGAAGAGTTCAACCATCCAAGGCAACTTAGTGCAATTCAGGTTGGCAAGACACACCATCTCAGTAACCAAGACCTTGAAACCTAATCAATTACATTGCAGCAGGTCTTGGGAACGCTTGTTAATGGGCAGCTCCCTCCTTGGAAGTCTCTCTCTCTGTGTCTCTCTGGACTGACATCCTGTTGTCTGAAAAATCAAAAACAAAAACAAACACCTGACAGTGTTACCCAGCAAAGCAGTTCAGCGGAGATGGGGCGGGGGAGGGGGTGGGAGAGAAAGAGAATCATCTGATCACTGAAGAAACCTTCTATTTTCTGAATTAGAAAGCCAACAGGCTCCACTATGAACCAGAGGAAGAATTCTCAGGCTACCTAAGATGCTGGGGCCCGGGTCCAAAAGTACTCAGTTTTCTGACTGCAATGTGGAGTCCCGGAGACGTCTGACAGAGAGAGCACACTGGCCAGAAATCTGTGTATCCCTGTGTATCCCTGTGCCTTTGGTACTTACTTTTCTCATCATAAATGCCCATGTTGGCTTGTTTGTAATTTTTTCTCTGTTGAGTCTGAAAAGTATTGGTTGAGCGCCCTTGCTTCGACAACCCTCGAACTGTGGTATCGAAATAGTTTCTTGACTGCCACTTTAAGAGCAAAGACTCTGTGAGACCCAGCCAACCGAACAGCTGGAGCCCTTCCAGAACATTTCCAGGTTGTTTCTCAACAACTGTAAAATGTATTGTAGACTTTTTAGAGATGTTAGGAGTCAACATTTTATTTTGCAAAGAAGGGAACAGGCTCAAAAAGGTTCAGTGACAAGCCGAGAACACAGGGCAAGGACATGGATGAACAGGGACACATGACTTTTACACTTTTACTGTTGACATGATTATATATGTCCTCCATTCCTACCCCTTTGCCCCCCACCCCCCGCAACCCCGTCCCCACCCCCACCCCCCTCAATCAGCCAAAGGGACACACAGCTTTTTGAATCTAAAGGCGGGGCATTGCGCCTCTCACAAATGAGCTTGCCATAGGGACTCTGTTTTCATTTGTTTACAAAGCCCGCTGGGCTTTTCTTGTGAGAAGGCAAATCCGTCCATGGATAAAATGACTTCAGAACTTTAGAGGCTTCCCTTAGAGTAATTTTCTCTGGGGCGTTATTGCTTCCAAAATCGGTATGTGTTGCTGCATCACGACAGACTTCTTAAGCCTGACACAGATTGCTATCTCTCTTTTTCAGTCGCCAACGGCGCCCCCGCTGATGCACACCAAAAGTCAGACAGAAGATGACCCACGCAACTTCCTTGCTTGAAAATTTGATCTTCCTCATTCTGAAAAGAACTCTTAAGCTTTGACAAACTGTTTACATTCCATTAAACACACACACACACACACACACACACACACACAAGCGTTCCTTCAACTTGGCTTTACACTTGAGAAGCCCACCAAGAAGAGTTAAAAGGGAAGGGTCAGGACAGTCCACAGATGTGATCTATTTCCCTCAGCATGTTCGGACAGGCCTCTGGCACACAGAAATGCCTTCTGATGTAATAGCTATATAAAATTCATTTTTATCTGTGTTGCCCTGTTTCTTAGGCTCTGTCTGCTTAGTGCTCACAGGGCTAAAGAATAACAGAAACCAGACCAGAAATCACTGCATTTTCCTGGGCCTTCGATGTCATGTGTCAGAACGGTCACCGGTCTTCCCGCCAGTCTGTTCATTGGATCCAGGTTCTGACCCTCCCCCCCCATTCCTTGGATTTAAACTGCACTGAAGGTAAGAGCTCAAGGGTGCTCTGACAGTGTGGGCACATGCTGTGCAAACAGCCCGTGCTCAGAACTCAGGAGCGCCTCACCCGTGGCCTAGGAAAGTCTCTAAAACCAAACAACTTACAGGTCGGAGGGAAAGCACGCTTCCGGTCGCTCTGGGGAAAGCAGGTGCGTGATTCACTACCGTCCGTGTGAACTACACAGAGAAAACCGGTTCTGAAGGAGATTCCAAAACCCCTGTAATCTGCAGGTGTCTCTGAATCACAACTGTTTGAGACTTGAAAATGTCAGCTTTTCTGACTCCTTCCTCTCACCTCTCTCTTTCTGTAAACTAGAACTATGCTAAAATCGAAAGGTTATTAACAATAGTATGTTTTTCAAAACAGAGACCAGAGGGACAAGACAGCTGTGAATGGGTAAGGAAGAGAAAGAGAGGAAGGACCCACCCAGGTGATGTAATGAAGTTCATCATCACATTACCTAATGTGATCGAGTCTGTTATGAAGTTCGGCAAACCTGGAGGATATTTCTCAGGGGCAATTCCCGACCCGGGCGTGTGCCGCACGCAGAAGGTCCTCCTAGAGACATTGCAACAGTGAGCGATGGCGCGTGTCTGCCTGCTAGAAGGTGGTGAGGAGGAGGTGGATGCCAGAAACGGAATCTCCACATCCAGTCTCTAAGAGTTAGGTTTACTGATGTCAAGATTGCGCGCTCTTCTAGGGCTCTGAGCCTGGTTCTGGGAGGAAGCTTCTCAGGGGTCCTTACAATCAGTGAACATCTGTTGAGCCTCTCTTACGTGTGGGGAATCGAAGATACAGATATGAACAGGATGAGATCTAAAGTCTTTAGTGTAAAGAATTTCATTGAAGAATAAGGGTGGGTCCATAAGGCAGTATGAGAATTGCTAAAACGAACATAAACATGGAATGTTCAGGGGCTGTAGAAAAGAAGCATCTAGATTAGACTTGGAGTCAGTGAAGACTTGAGCTGAGTGTAGAAGAGTGACTTAAAAATAGGCAAGGGGAAGGGCTGGGCCTTGACGCAAGAGGGAGTAGCTGAGTAAAGTCATGGCAGCCTGACGCTCTGTGCCCTGGTTGAAGAAGGGCAGTGAATCCCCAGAGCCCATGTGGAACAGTGGCCAGAAACGAGGCCAAAATGTTAGAGTGGGCAGGCTGCCGTCTTAAGGGATGACCTAAGGGCGTGAGCTCTCTCTGGAACGTTACAGTCAGGCTCCTCGCAGCCTCTCGAACCCCACTTCTGGTGCCCACTGGTGCTTGGTAATACTCGCTCCTACAAGACAAAGGGAGAGATGAACATGAAGTCGACTGACGTTACAGGATGACAGGCTGCACACTGATGTTTCACTGTCATTTTCGTTGCCCTGTATGTCTCAATTCCACCTTAGGGAATATATTTTAAAGGAAATAAGAATTCGTGTGATGATGAATGTACAAAATTTCTGCCTCGTGAAGATGATAAATGAGTGTGTGCGGGAGAATTCTTAAACCAGACATTTTTAGACATACGTACTTGAGATTCTTGGGATGAAGAGTTGTTATTCATCTTATCACAGGTTTAATTTTTCCATGGGCTCTGCATAGTCTTTGCATGCCTTCAGAGCACAGAACACTGTACTTTAACCCAACATCCTTAACCAGAATATAAATGTTATAAGAACTGAGAGTGTTTTTCTTGGAGAAGAGAAGGCTGAGGGGAAATGTTGGAAGAAGGGCTTGTTACCACGGGGATCATTGTTAGTTGTCAGGAGACTAGGAGGTCCCTAAGGGCTGAGCATGATCTCCGTCCATCTCATTCACCCTGGGAGCCCAGGGCCTAGCAGACGGCCTTACAAGAGCAGGTACTCATAACAACTGCTGGGTGGCTAGAAGGATGGACGGATGGGGAAGGTGTGGGCAGAAACCTTTGGGATAGCTGCTGCCAACTCTACGGAGCTGGCACTCTCAGCAGAAGTGGCAGGAGGCAGCTACGTGGTGCCTCAGTGCAGCACAGTTCCGAGAGCCCAGGCTCTGCACCCAGGCCCGGGGGTCTGCTTCCTGTCTCCGTCACTCCACAGCGTGGCATGGGCAAGCAAGTCACCTTCTGGGCCTAGGTTTCCCCATCAGTAAATGAGGGATGTTAGCAGGCATAAAAATAATGTTTATATCATATGTTTGTGAGCATTAAGTGATATCAATGTATCGCTTAATGCGTCTGTGAGACATATAGCATTCAAGTATATACATACATATATAAGATCAGCACGCACACACATATACACAAAATCAGTTGTATCAGCATCTGGAACATGGAATTCACTAAAATGCCAGTTATCTACTTATGTTAAGGTGCCTTTCCTACCCAATACTTAGACTCTTGAGTACTAATAGCAAGAGAAAAGGAGAGGTAAGATAGGGAAATATTACACGATTTCCCATCTTTTTTTTACCCTCTCTCACCCTGAGTAAGGAGGAATTGAATGGGAACCAGGAAAAAATGATCGTTGTTGAATCAAACAAGTCAAAGTGAACCTGCCCAACTCTGAAAAGTATGGCATGCTCAACTCAATAAACTAGCGTGAGCTTTTCAGTTTGGTCAGGTGGGTGGCTGTGCAGTTGAATTCACAAGGACAAAAAATGGAAGCAAGATGAAGAGGTGGCTGATTTTCAACACATATCAGGGCAAGAAAATACTCTCTCACCTGAACACTCACCTTCTCCTCTGTGTTCATCCTTGAAGAGAGGAGAAGAAATGCCAAGGGCCCAAAACCTGGAGCAGGAGCTGAGTGTGTGCTCCTCTGGGGGCTGAATGGTGGGCATGAGCTAACTCGTCCTGCTGAAAACATCGTCCTCACATCACCACGATTCCGATTCCGGGAACTTCTCACCCTCGCGGGGAAGGGAGCAGCCATCGCCTGGCCCTCACCCCACCCAGCTCATTTCGCTGTCCTGAGAGGCCGCCTCCCCAGGCGGAAGTAACAAGGCAGGGATTCGGGCTTGCTGACAAATCTCTGATTCTTGGAATTGTTTGGCAGGTGGATTTGCAGAACGACTAATTTCCCCGAAATTAAAAATAAGATGAGAAAAGAGGCACAGCTGAGATGCCTGACATTTCCTTGATTTTACAGGCAGGCCCTACTCAGTGTGGGGTGGCCTGTGCCTCTCTCGGGGCAGGCGCTGCCATGGAGTGCTGAGTGCCTTCCAAAGCACGGCAGGTCCTCTCTGTATGTGCTGTGCACACTGGGGGCCTCTCCCAAATATCCAGTCCATCCCTTTCCACTGAGTATGAAAATGCGTTTGGAGGAATTGGGGAACATGCTCATTTGCAAAAGGTGGATTTGTTACAAGGTTCAGTTACGAGGTTTCTCACCCCCTTTCCCAGTGATTGGTGTTGGAATGAACGTAGGAGCATGTGCTGGAGGCTGCGTCTTCACGATTTAAAAGATGCAGCTGTCTAACAGCCTCGAGGGAGTCAGCTGTCGCTGTGGATGGATGGGAAGCAGCGGAAGGCTGAGCCAGCTCTGGCGCGCTGAAGCTGCTGGAGTAGATTCCAGTGCATCCTGCCTGAGAATCCCTTCCCATGAACCCTAACAAATGTGTTTGTTATTTCGAGCCATTTGAGTTTTCCTAGTTACCGCTAAAACACTTTTGAAATACGGAAATCTACTTAAACATATAATATTTCCCTGACATTGCTACATTTTTATGTCAATATATGGGATCAGCTTCACAGGGAACACAAAGTTTGTGAATGAGTGAATGAATGAATGCTGGTCTAATCATCAAATTTTATCTATTAATTTCTGTAAGCCTTTATGGAGTATCCACTTTGGGTCTAGCATTATGCTCAATAGGAAGGGTAAATACATAAGTAAGACCCTGCCCTCAAATTGCTCATATCTGCTAGAAGATACAGATGTAGAAAAAGAACATGGGAATACCACGTAATAAATGTGATAATAGAGCTACTCAAACAGCCCTGGGTTCCAGAAAATTAATGAGACCAGAGCTGTGTCTTATAAGATAACTGGGAGCTAAGCCAGATAGAGAGGGAGCAAAGGAGCATTCCGGGGATTAAAGCGATTGCCAGCCACGGCAGGGCGCGCCCATCACTCAGACTGTAATGTAAGTGATGACGCTGAGAGCTGTCCAGTGCACAGCCTGTCCTACTGTATACAGCAGCCTTCAAAAAAGACAGCAGGAAGTGGAAAACGATGTGAAGATGCACAGAATTGCCAACTGTCATTCTTGCAGACAGATCCTCCCAGGAGGAAAGGTTGGAGAGGCATTCAGAAACGTACATTCTTCTTACGGAGTCACCTTACATTCCACATTAAGGGAAATGAACTTGATCCCATAGGCTAGTATCTCTCCTAAAATATGTGCATCCGCATCACCCAGAGATCGATTTCATGAGCCTGGAGTGAGCCAGATACCTGCATCTTTAACCTCATCTCCCGTGGATTCTTCGACCTCCTGAAAGTGAAGGAAGAGCGGTGACGGTGATGTGCTGTGGCGTCGCCGAAGGAGGTCAGTCAGTGGAGGGACGCGGTCAGCTTGGTTTCAGAAACAGACCCTTCTGGCCGCTCTTCGAGTGGTGGACTGCGAGCTGGCTGAGTGGAGGCAGTTAGGAAATGCAATTCCGATGAACCGTGAGGAGCCAAAGGTTTGTGCAGCTGCCCTTGGCAGGCCCGATGGCCTCACGGCCAGAGGAGCACTGTGACCCTCTTTATCTTCTGGGTGGAGAGTCTTATTTAGGAAACTCTTTACAAGTGGGCAGAGGATGCCAGAAGCCTGTGTGACATCTTTGGAAATTGTTGCAGCAACTGAGTTCATGGTTCCCCCTGAGGAGGACATGCCTGCTCAGGAGTTGAGGCTGCAGCATCGTTAAGAACTGTGGTCCCAGGCACCCTCAGCACCCCATGGACCAAGAAGACACAAAGTACATGTATGACCCAAAATATTTGCACCATGTCCTTTCAAACAGCAACTGGGGATAGCACGAACTGAGTAGTTAAGTATTTTGAAGACTAGAGGCACCAAGCAAGGAAAGAAAGGGAAATGGGGACATATAATTGAGTAGTGAAACCCACAGTTCTCATCAGACCTTCCCACCCCCCACTCCCCACCCCCACCCCCATCCATCTGGTCAGCTGGTTGAGGAGATGGATGAGCTCAGTCAGTCATCCAAAATCAAGTGTTTAAACACAACTTTGTCAGGGGCTAACTCTATGACTTCAGGGGAGTTATCTAATCTTTCCCTCCCTCAGTTTCCTCACCTGTAAAATGGGAATAGTAATCGAGCCACCTTGGAGGATGGCTATAAGTAGTAAATGGATTTTGCCTTTGTAAAGCTCCTAGAGGAATGCAAGCACTTTGTGTAACAGCAGTGCAAGAATTAGTGAGCCCTTGGAAGTGCTTCTTAAATTTAATTTTTATAAAACACATTTAATAATCATATTTAAGATAAATTAAATTTGAATTTGAATAGAATGTGCCCACTACATTTGTAATGAGTGCCCAGGGTCTGGGTTGAGCCAGGGTCTCTGCATTCTAGCCTCACTTTCCTGCTGGGGCAGATGCCAAGGCTCACAGGTGCTAGGGCCACAGAGCACTTTATTACTAGACCTCTGGTTTATCATAAAAGGGTATCACTCAGGAGCAGTCAGATGGGAAAAACACATAGAGCATCATATGTGGGAGGGGGGCACACAGCTGCCATGCCCTCTCTGGGTGTGCCACTCTTCCCAAATCTCTGAACTCTGTCGTTTGGGTTTTTAAGGAGGCTTCATTACACAGTCATGATTAATATAATCATTGGCCATTGATGATGGATGATTGATTCAGCCTCCAGGTCCTTTTTCCTCCACTAAGGTCAGACATGGGACTGGAAGCTCCAACCCTTTAATCGTATGGTTGGTTCTACTGGCAACCAGCCCAGCCTTGCGTGGGGGTCAAAGGTCACCTTATAAACATAGCGAGAGACATCTTTTGTTTTGCTAGCAATATTTAGGACATTCCAAGGGTTTTATGACTTCCTGTAGGAAATGGGACTAAAACCAAATATATATTTGTTGTTATAAATGAAAACATCATGCGGGCCAAGCTGTTTTTCACAGCAGCTGCACCATTTTGCATCCCACCAGCAATGCACAAGGGACCGATTTCCCCACCTACTCTCCAAACTTGTTTAATTCTGTAGTTTTTATTAAAGCCATCCTAGTGTGTAGGAAGTGGTCTAATAATTCTTATTATACCTCTGCAATCACTACATATTTGTTCTTAGAGCTCCATTATATAGGATGACTATCCTTTGCCTGACATAGGAGGTTCTGGGGACCTGGACCCGGTGACCTTTTTGACATGTTGATTCAGGCATCCTCTACTGAGATGACATTTCAGAAATTATTACAGTGTATGTTGTGAGCAGGGAAAAACTTCTTTTTAACTTCTGGTGTTTGCTTCCACGTAGAGAAACTTCAGCTTACTTAGCACTCCTAAGCCTATACCCTCTTAGACATAACTGATGAGTGAGCTTGAATGGAAGGAGGAGGTGTGGGTCACTGAGATTTTTCATTTGCTTTTTCCTTAGGAGCTCGCTGCCCGTGGAAAGTCGGTCTTGGCCCTGCTCCTCTAGGAAGGGTCATACCCCAGCCCGTAAAGAGCTCTACCCCAGTGCCATGCCGATTGTAAGTTTGCCTAATCTTGGGGTTCCGTACGAGAAATTGAACATGCATGCAGATGTAAGCCAGGTTTTCTTAAAGAACTTCTGCAACAAAGGAGTTAATTTGGTCTGTATCTGCTGATCTTTTTGTCTTATCTCAATTATTTTAAAACCTAGATTGGGAAATTGGATTTATGTATACATTACTCGAAGATGTCTTTATAAATATAATTCATATTATTATATTAATTTTACTTTATGGTTAATCTGATCTTGCTATAATATGAGGATACATGCATTCGTTGAATGTATTATATGGGTATGAGAGATCCACCTTATTGGCTGATACCATTGAATAGAAAATTGATCGCTAGGTGTTTATGCTGTTTGGTTAATGCATTTAGTAACACATTATTGAAAGATGGATCAGGTTTGAACTTTGTACAACTATTATAATTATTATTGCTTAATTTTGTAAAACTATTTTTGTAGGATTGGAGAAATAGCCTGGAATGAGATTTTTCTTCTCTAAAATCAAAATGTTGCTTTTCTGAAATAAAATGTAGAGTATGAAAAATGTTGGAAAGTAAAGGAGTTTACAAGATTTGTAGGCAAGGAGAGAAAATTTTGAAGGGAGAAGTGGATTTGATTACGTCTTTCAATTATTCGGTTAAAACTGATCCTTCATAATATTAATTATCAAAGCTTATAATTTTATAAGAACCATTCATTTCTTTATGTCTTTATTTCTTCTATTACCACTAATTATGCTTTTCTAGTCCTTTTATGATCCTTCCAAGTTCTTTTCTATTGTGACAGGATCTTAACAAAGATAATTTATTTTGTAGACCAGCTATTTCAACCTTTTTTATCTCATGAAGCACATAAACTAATTACTAAAATTCTGCAGTACATCAAAAAATATATTTTTTGCCAGTCCTGTAACCACACAAAAAAGAGGTTCAGCTGCCTGTTGCCGCAAAAGCCAAACTCAAGAGGCAGGTGCTGTTGCAAAAGGAAAGAGGTTTTATTCAGGGCTGCACATCTGGGAGAATGGCAGACTCCCATCTCAAAGCCCATCTTCTCTCTCTCCCAGGGCAGAAGTCCAACATCCTCAGCAAGGCCAGGACAAAAGCCAGTGTCCAGAGTTCCTGCTCCACTTTAAAGCCAAGTCCTTTGGAGCCTGCAGGCGGCTGCTAAGTGGTTTTAGTCCCCATCCCTGCAGCTTAGTTTATTCCTGGCTGCTGTTCCTTTTAGGATCCCTTTCGAATTCCGTGTGTGGAGCCTGCATGGCCACGGGGCATGCAGTTGCTGGAGCCACAGGGTTGGATGCTTCTAAGAGAGAGAGAATGAGAAGGCACAAGCCAATGCATCACCAGGTGGGCAAGAGTGAGCAAGAGGCTCCCTCCTGGAGGCCATGGGCTACGTGGTTGCTGAGGTTACATGGCCCGTGGAAAGAACAGGCCCGTGTCCCATGTGAGTGTAGGTCACAACCAAGAGACATCCAGAGAGCTTCTTTGTTCGTCTGGGATTATATTAGCTTGGGTGTTGAACAGACCAACTGCTTTTTCCAAAAATCACAGATCAACTCCCCAAACTTTGGCGTGCTTTGAGTGGGTCCACCTCACAACCAATCCCTTCTTTCCCAGGTGAGACTGGCAGGTCTCTTTGGTCAGCACCACCCACTGCGCCATTTTGACTTTTATGGTGGGTGTGCCTGACTTTCACGGTCCCACCCCCAGTCTGGTACTGGAAGTGGGAGGAAAGGCTTTTTTCCCCATCCAGTTATCTTGCTAGCTTTTCCTGCACTCAGTGTCAGAACCTCTTCCTGTCACCATCTTTGCCAAAGGAGGAGACACCCTAGTGCTCCAGATAGACTGTTTTCTTTTTTGTAAAAATCTGACCAAAAATAGATTCATAATTTTGATTCATTCACATTGGATGGCTATTGTTCTGTTGGCTGTTGCCACTTTATTTAACAGTCTAAGGGAAAAGAAGTCAATGCCCCTGACTAAATAGTCAGGTATTGCAGGTTTAAAAAAATTCCTTTGGTGCACCTGTTGAAAATCGCTGCTCTAGACAGATCATTACTGATGGCTATGTGCTTCGGTATGTACAGACCATCAGGTATCTTACTCTGAATTTTCCTTAAAAACTTTAAGTTTACCCTTCTAAAAAATAAACATTTTCAGAGCCAGTCTGAACATTTGTGTCCTGTGTAATTTTTCACAATGAGTATCTGAAGCATGAGATTACAAAAATTTTGTCCCAGGAACACTGTTGGTCTAGGAATTAATTCCAGACAAAACAAAAACACAACAACAAAAACTTTATTTAGAGTTGTGTATACATACGGAATCTAATCTATCATTATTAACAGAATATTCATGGCTACGCCTGGGTAGCTCACTTGGCTGGAGCCTTGTCTTGTTGCACAGGAGGTATAGGGTTGGTCCCGTCAGGGCACCTGCAAGAAGAAGCAATCAATGGATGCATAAATAAGTGGAACAACGAATTAGTGTTTTTTTCCTCTCTTTTTCCCTTCCTCTCGCTCAAAAAAAAATTTTTTTTAAAGCGTATGCATGGTTATTAATCACTCCTTATTATTTATTTAGCAGTTTCAATGTTATTTTATAAAGCATTTTAAATTATTTTATCAGTGTATGAAATTATAACCATAATTTTCATAAGTTTATAGTAGGGATTTCTGGAATTAATACAAGTACTTAGAACATTGTTTGGGTGTTATTATTATTATTTGCCTAAGTTTTGGGGTGTAGATTATATTATTTTTATTTAACGTTGAGGTCAACAGTGTGATGTGAGCCTGAGTTCTAACCCAGACCAAGCAGCCAGATGAGCGTATACTCAGCTCGGGCTGCCATAACCAAACTGACTGAATGGCTTACACAACAGACGTTATTTGCTCACAGTTTTGGCAGCTGGACATTCAAGATCAGGGTGCTACATGGTCAGTTTCCGATGAGACCTTTCTCCCTGGCTTGTAGATGTCTATCTTCTTGCTGTGTGGACACACGCCATCTTCTTTGTGAGAGTCCCAGGGGAGAAAAATGCAAGCTCCCTGCTCTCTCTTCTCGTCAGGGCACCAGTCTCATCAGAGCAGGGCTCCATCCCCATGAACTCATCTAGACATAACTGTCTCCCAAAGGCTTTACATCTCAATGTTATCAGCTGAGGGTTAGCGCCTCAACATGAGTTTTATGGGGGGCACAATTCAGTCCACATCAGTGAACCTGGGCAGCATGTATTCTATCTGAGCTGGATTTCTCACTTTGTAAAATGTGGATTAGAACACAACCAAGTCATTGTGATATTCAAATGATGATTTTCCTCTTCTGCTTGTTTTTATTATTTTGTGAGGATTTCCCCCTATACAGACATGTATTACTTCTGTTACAAGAAAAGTAATAATAAGACACAATCTCCTAGGAGGAAAGGAAGTATCTCTCTTCTTTTCTGATTGGCTTTTTGTTCTGCCTGTCTTTGTTTTTTTTTTTTTTTTAAATTTTTATTTTAATTGTTGATCTTGTACAGTTTTCTGTCTTTTATTCTCACCCCAACCCACCACCCCAGCCCTTCCCTCCCATTTCCACCCCCCCCATAGTTTTTATCCATGAGTCCTTTTTACTTGTTTCTGTAAATCCTTCCCCTTTTCCCCTGAAATTCCCTCCCCTCTCCCCTCTGGTGACTTTCAGCCTGTTCCCAATTTCTATGTCTTTGGTTATATTATGCTTGTTTCTTTGTTTTGTTGATTAGGTTCCTGTTAAAGGTGAGATCATATGGTATTTGTCTTTCACTGCCTGGCTTACTTCGCTTAGCATGATGCCTGTCTTTGTTTTTAAAACCCTTCCTGATGTACCCTCAGCTTTCCAGCCAGGCCTGTCCAACCATTGCTCCCCTTTACTCCCCCGTGTAATAATGTATCTTCAGTCAAATCAGGCTACTCTTTGCATCCATGCTCTATGTCCATTTGTCTAGAATATGTGACTGAACCAAATCTAGCTGATGCAATTTCCCCTCTATAAAAACTATCTAAACCTCCCTCTAGACATAAATTCTTTCCTTGGGGCATAAACAGAACTGTGGGTCATTCATGTAAGTATTTTTCATCTGCTTTGTATTATAGTTAATTATATACAATCATAGCTCTTGTCTCTGTCAGTGGAGAGCTCCCGAGTGAGGATGAACCAGATTATCTCCCACAGAGTTTAGCACATAGCAACCATTCATCTCATAAATGAGTAGAAACAACCGACAGGATGGGTGCTGGACTGGAAATTTTCTTTGTATTTTTAATGCACAGGGAGATCATCATATTGATTGTAACGAAGAAAAGACCACAAAGGGAATGGCTTTTGCAAGTAATCAAGAAGCAGTAGTTACACACACAAAGCTGAGTTTTAATTTAAAATATAGTCAAATATTCATTAATTTCCCTGAAGATCAGTGTGAGGCCACTCTTCCTTACCTTAGGCTGCTACGGCGTAGACTTGCACACAATGAGGAGTTTACAAATCCCCAGCACTTAAGAGGTTGCAAAGGACTTCCACATGCATGATCACATTCGGCCATCGCACCAGCCGGTGAGATGAACAGAAGAACTAGTTAAAAATCAGCTCTACAGAACGGGAGGAGGGAACAGGTGAAAGAGGGCATGGGGGATAAACGGTGATCAAAAAACTAAATCGATAAAATACACTATCAAATCAGCCCTGCGGAATAAATATCCAGCTCCAAAAACATGTGACTGTCCCAGGGCACAAGCTAACACACGCTAAAGCCAGGACTCAGCATCTAACCATCTTGCCGCTGGCCCACTCCCTGTAAAGCACGCTGTCTCCCGCCTCACAGCACATCCTGAAATCGATTTCAGAGCCTGAATCTTTTAGGAAATCAGACGAGTGTCTCCCACCACCCTCCTCCCCTTAATCAGTATGGGAGCTCAGCTACACCTGGAGCTTTCACTGGATTAAGCCTTCCGTGGAATAGATTTGTATTTGATTGCAAATTACTCAGGGAAAACCTTAACGTGACTAAGCCAATCCTTTTTTTTTTAATTCCTGTGGGGTTTTTAATTTTTATTTTTTTATTACAGTTGGCCCTTTGAATCCTCAGGTTCCGGATCTGTGGATTCAACCAAACTTGGATGGGAAATATCTGGAAAAAAATGTTGCGTTATTCCTGACATGTACTCTATACAGTTAGGTCTAAAACGGTCGTGTCCGCACTGAACACAAACCAGTTTTTTTCTTGTCGTTGTTCCCTAGACAATACAGTATAACAATTATTTATTTATAAAGCATTGTGTATTTATTCTTACGTGTTTAAACTCCAGTCTCTTTCAAAATGCTCTCCCTTTGACACAATACACATATCGAAATGTTTTTTTCCCACTGTTTAAAATAGTTTTTGAACTCATCGATTTGGATGCCTTTTAGTGCTTCTGCCATTTTTTGTTTCACTTCTTCCACATCGGCAAAACAGTTCCCTTTAAGGACTTTTTTCTTTTTTTTTTTTCAGTGAATTTTTTTTTAATTTATTTATTTATCTTTAGAGGGGAAGGGTAGGAGAGAAGGAGAGGGAGAGAAATATCAATGTATGGTTGCCTCTTGTGTGTCCCATGCTGGGAACTGGCCTGCAACCCAGGCATGTGCCCTGACTGGGAATCGAACCGCGATCCTTTGATTCGCAGGCCCGCGCTCAATCCACTGAGCTACACCAGCCAGGGCAGGACTTTTTTCATCCAGCAAAACAAACCCCCCCGGGTGAGACCAGGTGAGTAGGGAGGTGGGGCATGGGGGTCATGCTGTTTTTTGGTCATAAACTGCTGAACACTGAGCTCTGTGTGGGCAGATGCGCTTATTAATCACCTATCATGAAATGGGCGAACGCGTTGAAAGAGTCCTCCAAAAAAATTCACTGAACACCAGCAGGTACACTGATACAGATGTGTTCCTAGAACACTCACCTCGTGGGGGGAGCCTGCACTATAGGGGGCCTGCCCCCCCAGAAAATAATTCCAGATTTTGGTGGGGTCCCCCTTGTGCATTGTATTAGGTACTGTAAGTTATATAGAGATGATGTAAGGTATACAAGAGGATGCGGATAGGTTGTGTGCAAGTGCAGTATTTGCCATTTTGTATATGGGGCTTGAGCATCCTCAAATTTTGGTATCCAAGGGGAATCCTGGGACCAGTCCTCTGAGGACACCAAGGGCCGGCTGTACTTAAATGTTGCGCTGCATTTACCCAGTGTCCTCAATTTATAAAAGCACATCATCTCCCTATACATCCTCACTTTATTAAAAAATCTATGAAAGTGAGCTAAACAGCCTCAATTTTACAAAAGTTCTAACACTGCTTCTGTGTAGAACACAAGTAAAATGAAGTATGACGTACTGCACACTAGTTTGTTTCTTATTAAAGTTTAGCAAGATTTGGGCAAAGCGTCTAAATTTCATAGAGTTATTTTAGTGGCATTTTTCTAGTTTTTATTTATATTTATTAATTTTTCATTAAATCATTTTTATTGTTATTCTATTACAGTTGTCCCAACTTCCCTCCTTTGCCTTCCTCTGCTCATCCCACCCCTGTTCCCACAGCCCATCCCCACACTGCAGTCCATGTGCGTGGGTCATTCATACACGCTCTTTGTCTAGTCCCTCCCCCTTCTTTCCACCTTTATCCCCCTCCCCCATCACCGCTGATCACTTTCAGTCTGTTCCATGTTTCCATGCCTGTGGTTCTACTTTGTTTTTTAGTTTATTTTGTTCATTAGATGCCTCTTATAGGTGAGATCATATGGTGTTTTTCTTTCACTGACTGGCTTGTTTCACTTAGTGTAATGTTCTCCAGTTCCATCCATGCTGTTGCAAAAGGTAGGAGTTCCTTCTTTCTTTCTGCTGCGTAGAATTCCATGGTGTAAATGTACCATAGTTTTTTTGATGCGCTTTGGTGGGAATGCAGACTGGTGCAGCCAATGTGGAAAACAGTATGGAATTTCCTTAAAAAACTAAAAAGGGAACTGCCTTTTGACCCAGCTATTCTGCTTCTGGGATTACACCCTAAGAACCCTGAAATAGCAATTCAAAAGAACTTACACACTCCTATGTTCATAGCAGCACTATTTACAATAGCCAAGTGCTTTTCATAGACTCTAAACATTTCCCATTGGTATATTTGCTAATAATTGGCTTGTTTGGCACTGGGCTATTATTTCTCTTTCTTTTTCCTTATAAAATGTTATCCAAGCTTTGAAATAAAAATCACTGCTTATTTAGTAGTACTAATTATAACAACCATTGAGTAATAACTTTGGTTATATTTCTCCAAGGAAAACTCATCATTATTTAGAACTCTTTTTAGAATCCTTGAACTATCCCATTGAAATACATGCGGATGGAATTGATTAGATGATTTCCTCTGGAAGAGAATGTTTAGTTCATTTATACTGTGTTGTAATGAAGGCTATGGCTGGTTCGATTTCATGTGGCTCTAAGTGTTTATGAGCATGACCTTCTTGGCTTGGAAAGGCTGTGCTAACTTTTAGATGTGCACACTGAGTACAAACAGTCTCATCCCGGCGGTTAAAAGGCTGGCTCTGTACTTACAAGGCCTTTGGCTTGGCTTCCTGCCACGATGTCAATCAGGGCTTGTTTCTCCAGTGTTGGTGCCATGTCAGCGTGCAGTTTATGACCAGAAAAGAAAGATGGTAAGTGCAGCTTTCTTTAGATGTTAAGATCATAGTTTTCCATTGAATTCCCTATGAAGTTGTACCTGGTATACTCTGGAGTCAAAGCTCTTCAAGATAGAGTTCCAAAAGCCGTTTTCCAAAAACAGTGTAATGATCATTTGGGTGTGAATGAAAACAGGCCTGGCCCATCTGGAGGACATTCTGAATGCTTCATTGTGCCTAGGTGACTTTAAGATGCCAAATAAACACCTCAGGAGAGCAGTGTGTCATAGAAAGACTGAAAAGTTAGGTTCCAATGACATGGAGCAGTGCGGGTATCTGGGAAATAAAGGTAGCCAACCTGGCAACTTGGAAACAAGGTGTCAGGCTGACAATGAGATAAGGAAGATGACTCTGAATTAACTTCTAATTCTGCTAGTGGAAGGTACTGTCCCTTCCTCACTCAGCTCATTTCCTCCCAAAGGCTGCAGCTGGACCACATCTGCAGAAAGCCTGTTAAACCTACTGTGTCCTTCTAGTGGAATGCCGGGAAGGTCCTTTGCAAACCAATTGTACCTAGAATGTTATGGCCTTGGAAATCCCATACTTAACTAGATCATTATTCAAAAGGAAAACGAATGGAAGGTTTGGATAAAACAAAACCTCCTTCTAATCGTTGTGAAGACTAATGACAGACTGAAATGTGATGACGAACACAGACACGCAACTGAAGTGATGGTTGTGTGCACTGTGTTATATAAACAGACTAATTTCAACAAAGTTAAAAAACGTGAACAGAATCACCACTGCCGTTTAAGTGGCTTCCTAAGTATGGCAGTCTGTATCTATTTTTATAATGCTTTTTGAGAGAGGAAAATGTTTTTACTCTTCATAAATGTTGGAGGCATGAATTTAAGACTTAACCGCTAGCACACGTCACAGTTTCAAGGTTGCATGACTGAGGTATGGGTCTGTTACCAAAAATGAGAAACAGAAAATTGCAGAAACATGTGGAGTTTGGTTAGACTTTGGGGTAGTGCCACAAGCCTTGGAAGGTACTGTAGCAATGAATTTAATTCTTTAAAAATCATACTTAGATATTCCAGTACTGAGATGTTTATTGACTACCAGACAGTATGTATCTTGCATTGAAAACCTTGGTTGCCTGGGGTGGTGGGCTGGGGTGGGGTAAAAGACAGAAAACTGTACAATATCAACAATTAAAAAATACTGATTAAAAATAAAATAAAAAAATGGAAAATAAAAACAAATTGACAAAAGTAAAAAAAAAAAGAAAAGAAAAGAAAGAAAACCTTGGTTGCCATCAGACATGGGTAATATCTAGTGAGATGGCCTGCAATGAACTATGCCTCCTAGTATTCATGGATATTGTAGAAATGACAGTGCGTGACTTCTAAGGCTAGGTCATTAAAGACATTGCAACATCTGCCTTGCTTGGGTCATGTGGGGAAAGCCAGATTCTTATGAGGATATTCACGCAACCCTGGGAGAGTTCCACGTGGTGAGGAGCTGTGGCCACCTGCCAACAACCAGCATTAACTTGTGAGCCATGCGCGTGAGCCACCTTGGAAGTAGGTCCTCCAGCCCCATCTCATGCAGACAACTGCAGTCTTGGCTGATATATCTTGACCACAAACTCAGGAGAGACCCTAAGTCAGATCCACTTAGCAGAGCTGCTCCCTAATTCCCGAGTCACAGAAACCGTGTGAGAGAACACATATTTCTTGTTTTAAGACACTAAGTGTTGGGGTAGTAGTTTATACATCAACATAGAAAATGGTGATCCTGTAAGATTATAATAGAGCTGAAAAATGCCTGTCACTTGCTGTCATGGCAGCCACCATAACACCATAGTGCAATGCATGACTCACATGTTTGTGGTGATGCTGGTGTAAGCACACTTACTGTGCTGCCAGCCACATACAAGTACTCTTATGTACGGTACATAATACTTGATAATGAAAATAAACAACTACTTTACTGGTTTGTGTATTTACTACACTTTTCATCATTGTTTTATATTATTTTTTAAGATATTATTGGTTATGCTATTACAGTTGTCCCATTTTCCCTTCACTCCCCTCTACCTTGTGCACCTCCTTCCACCTACATTCTACCCTTTTAGTTCATGACCATGTGTCATATTTATAAGTTCTTTAGCTTCTACATTTCCCATACTATTCTTGCCCTCCCCCTGTCTATTTTCTACCTACCATCTATGCTGCTTGTTCTCTGTACCTTTTCCCGCTCTCTCCTCCTCTCACTCCCCTATTGCTAACCCTCCATGTGACCTCCATTCCTGTGGTTCTGTTCCTCTTCTAGTTGTTTGCCTAGGTTTTGTTTTTGTTTTTGTTTTACATGTGGTTGTTAATAATTTTGAGTTTGCTGTCATTTTACTATACATGTTTTTACCTTCTTTTTCTTAGATAAGTCCCTTTAACATTTCATATAATGAGGGCTTGGTGATGATGAACTCCTTGAACTTGACCTTATCTGAGAAGCACTTTATCTTCCCTTCCATTCTAAATGAAAGCTTTGCTGGATAGAGCAATCTTGGATATAGATCACTGCCTTTCAAGACTTCGAATACTTTTCCAGCCCCTTCTTGCCTGGAAGGTCTCTTCTGAGAAATCAGCTGACAGTCTGATGGGAACTCCTTTGTAGGTGACTGTGCCCTTATCCCTTGCTGCTTCTACAATTCTCTCCTTCATTTTAATCCTGGCTAATGTAATGATGATGTACCTTGGTGTGTTCCTCCTTGGGTCCAACTTCTTTGGGACTCTCTGAGCTTCCTGGACTTCCTGGAAGTCTTATTTCCTTTGCCAGTATGGGAAAGTTCTCCTTTGTTATTTGTTCAAATAACTTTTCCACTTGTTGCTCTTCCTCTTCCCCTTTTAGTACCCCTATAATTCAGATGTTGGAACGTTTAAAGTTGTCCTGGAGGTTCCTATGGCTCTCCTCATTTTTTCGAATTGTTGTTTCCTCATTCTTTTCTGTTTGGTTGTTTCTTTCTTCCTTCTGGTCCACTTCATTGATTTGAGTCCCAGTTTCCTTCCCATCACTATTGGTTCCCTGTGAGTTTTCCTTCATTTCACTTAGTGTAACCTTCATTTTTTCATCTAATTTGCGACCAAATTTAACTAATCCTATGAGCATCCTGATCACCAGTGCTTTGAACTGTGCATCTGATAGGTTGGCTATCTCTTTGTTGCTTAGTTGTATTTGTTCTGGAGCTTTGATCTGTTCTTTCCTTTGGGCCATTTTATTTTTGTCTTGACACCCCTATTACATAGTGAGGGGCGGAGTCTTAGGTGTTCACCAGGGCCAGGCAACACACATCACTGGGTTGTGACACTGTATGTAAGGCAGGGGTCCAAGAGGGAACAATGGTGCTTGCTCCACTCTCTGCTGGATTTCAGTCACTTCCCTTACTTCCCCCAAGCAAATTGGGCCCTTCTGGTGCTGAATCCCAGGTGGGTGGGCTTGTGTGCATTCTAGGACCTTGTGGATTTCTCCAACAAACTCTCCTGTGCGGCTGGGAGTCTCTCCCAGCACTTCAACCCCCACAGGTGTTTTCAATCGGTGTTTTGAAGCTTTATTTCCCAGCACTGGGACCCTGGGTTGTGCGGTCTGTCTCGCTCCTCAGTTTCGCCTGGTTTATCTGCATGCAAATGTGGGACTGCCTGATCAGCCAGCCGCCTTGTGTGCCAATCCCCTCCACAATCCACCACCTCACTGGGTTTGCCTGCTGCCACCATGCACCCAAGGTCTGCCAGCCGCTGCCTGTGCGTCCGGGGTCGCCAGCCACCACTTTCTTTGCCGTGACCCCTCTCTGCTTGGCTGCCCAACTCTGCCTCTCCTACCAGTCTGGATGAATGTGTCTATTTTAATTCCTTGGTTGTCAGACTTCCATACAGTTCAATTTTCTGTCAGCACGGGTTGTTTTTGTGTTTCTAAATTTTTATTGCCCTTATTTTGGTTGTGCAAGGAGGCACAGTGTTTCTACCTACTCCTACATTTTGGCCAGAAGTCCTATCGTTATTTTAGATTATACTCTTTCTACTTATAAAAAATTGTTTGCTGTAAAACAGTGTGCTATGTTACACTGACAGCAGCCTCATACATCTCATGTTTGTCTCGTGTCTTGATTGCATCCTTTCTCTTGTGTTTGACTTACTCTTGTGTTGTTTTGTAGTTTAGTGTGCTGTACAGGCTTGTAGCCTAGGAGCAAGAGGCCAGACCATACAGCCCAGGGGTGGAGCTGCTTACACCGCCTTGGTTTATGTAAGTGCACTCTGTGATGTTCACACAATGACGAAATCACCAAGCTAGGTATTTCTCAGAACGTGTTCCTGTCAGTTAGAAGCACACAACTGTACTTGAATTTTCAGGTCAATTGAGTAAATACCTAAGAATTGCTAGATTGTATAGTAAGACTGTATTTGTAAGAAACTGCCAGTTGTCTCCCAAATGGCTTTATCAGTTTTGCATTCCCATCAATGAATGAAGATTCTTGTTGTAGATATCTTCCCCAGCAATTGGTATTGTTGGTAATTTGGATTGTTAACCATTCTAACAGATGTGTTATGCCTAATATGTCTTTCCTGTCTATTGTGATGTTGTTATGATTCATGTCACCTCTCCATTGCTTTAATCACCCAATTCATTGTTACTAATATTGCATTAAACAAATAAACATCTTAAAAGTAAGATTCATTAAAAATAGGAAATTGAGATTTCACTTTATCTTCATTTATTGCTTCTCTGGTGCTCTTTCCTTGTTTACATTGATTCAGTCTCTGATCTGTATCATTTTCCTTTTGTCTGGAGAAATTCTTTTAACATTTCTTTGCAGGGAAGCTCTGCTGGTGACAAATTTTCTGTTTTTTGTTTGTCTGAGAAAGTCTTTACTTCTTCTTTATTTTTGAAGGAGAATTTTGCCAGATATAGAATTCTAAGTCAGTGGGTGTTTTTCTTTCAACACTTTAAAATTTTTACTCATTTACTTCTTGCTTTCAATTATATTTGTCCTGCATGTATTTTCTGAGTTTCTGGGATCTGTGGTTTGGCACATGTTACTAATTTTGGGGAAGTTCTTAGCCATTATTACTTCAAATATTTCTTCACCTCCATTCTCTTTTTCTCCCCCTTCTGCTATCCTAATAAAGTGCATGTTCTTCTTTTAGAAATTATCCCACTCTTCTTGAATGTTCTATTTTCCTATGTTTTTGTTTTGTTCTGTTTTTAATTTTTTCTTTGTGCTTCATTTTGGGAAGTTTTTATTGATCTATCTTCAAATTCACTGATGTTTTTCCCTGTGGCAAGTATACAGATGAGTCCATCAAAGACATTCTTTATTTCTGTTACTGAGTTCTTGCTTTCTACATTTTCTTTAGATTCTTTCTTAGAGTGAACATTTCTCTGCTTATATTACCCATGCATTCTTCCACATTGACTATTTTTTCTACTAGAATCCTTAGCATATTAATCAGTTACTTTAAATTCCTTGTCTAAATTACAATATCTATGTCATATCTGAGGTTGGTTCTAATGATGGCTTTAGACTGTATCTTTAGATTGTGATTTTTTTCTTGCCTTTTGTCATTCTTTGTAATTTTTTCTTAAAAGCCAGTAAGCTCTAATACTTTTTAGCCACCAGATTTCAAATATCTTACTCAGCCACTCTGAACATTAGACACCTCATTTCTAAAACAGGAAGAAATGATGCCTACTTATAATTTTGTTGTAAGGATTGATTAAAAACAAGATCCTGTGCAAAGGATGAGACTTGTGACAGCCAAGGTGAGGTGCGTGATTTGACACGGCTTGGAGCTTAGCCTGTCTGATCTTAGGAAGTGGCAAGTTTTCTCTTTTTGTAGGGTTTTTTCATTGCAACCCTCTCTGTTTGGGGATGGAAGGAATGGAAGACATGTTAAGAATGAATCTCCAGCCCTGGCTGGTGTAGCTCAGTGGATTGAGTGCGGGCCTGCGAACCAGAGGATCGAGGTTCGATTCCCAGTCAGGGCACATGCCTGGGTTGCAGGCCAGTTCCCAGCAGGGGACACACGAGAGGTAACCACACATTGATATTTCTCTCCCTCTCCCTCTCTCCTACCCTTCCCTTCTAAAGATAAATAAATAATCTAAAAAAAAAAAAAAAAAAAAAGAATGAATCTCCAAGTCCCTATGTACCTATGGAAGGTAACTTAGCCTAATAGTTGCATATAAAGTGTTCAATTGGCCATCATTCCTGAAAACACTCATCTGTCTTCTCTTACTAAATTTCAGGCCATTCCTTAGAGTTTTCGGAATGCATTTATATCTGAATGACCTGAGGTCTTCTGTGCTGAAGATGAGTGAGATGTGATCGTAATCATCATGGGGAATTTAGAGTTAGGAAAGCAGATCAAATACCACCATCCAGTCTATGACAATTCAGATCAGACCCATCTGATGAAGAGTACAATTACAGAGAAAGATATTTTGCAAAAAAAATTAAAATAGCTCCTCAGAAAACACAAACAGACAACACACACATACTCACACACTCCCCAGTCACAGTTATTTTAATCTCAAATTCCTCAGTGGGAATTGAAGTAATTTAATGTGCAGTTCTGTTCCTCTGTGCAAGATTGTCCACGATTCTATTTGTCTGAAAGTATTAGGTGCTATTTTTTGATTACATTGAAATATTATCCTTCTTTGATCTGTGGTATGATTAATGGGATCATGGGCCCATTTATTTGCTGTTTGTTTTTAGCTCTAGAAAATACGCAGCCACTCTGTGTTTCTTTTGTCTTTTTTTTTTTTTTTTTTTTTTTTTTTTGCCCCTGGTGGGGCAGTTCCGATCACACGGGTCTTTAAAAGCAAAGGCACTTTCCTGGCTGTGGCCAGAGGGAGACGTGACTATGGAAGGATGGGCAGAGAGAACCAATATTGCTGAATTTTAGGATGGAGCAAGGAAACAATGAGTCAAGGAATGTGGGTAGAAGCTGGAAAAGGCAAGGAGATGGGTTCTCCTCTAGAACCTCTGGAAAATAGTATCATCTGTAGACACCTCGATTTTAGCCCAGAAAGATCAGTGTCAGACTTCTAACCTACAGAATGTAAGAATAAATTGATGTTCTTTGAAGCCAGTGAGTCTGTGGTGTTTTGTTACAGCAGCGACAGAGCACACGTTTTAAATCTAATTGCATTGTTTGTGACAGCTCTCCCTCTATTCAAATGGAAAAGCTTTGATGAAGTTCTCCCTTGCAAATTTCCAGATCCCAGTACTGTCTGAAGTAGATTATCACTATGGCATTAATATCCTATAACTAATACTGGCCAATTCTTTTCATTTTGAATATTAAACACCCTTTTAACTAATATCAATTCGGAGTTTTATGAAACCCACCTGTTCAGAGGTTTAGCTGTATACACATAGTAGCTAAGACGATGTCCAGCTTTTAGAAATGTGCTCCAGCCAGGAGCGTTTTCTGCGCTCCTATTGGTTTCCTGTACGAGGTTTTGCATTTCCACATCTTCAGTAACTCTCATGGTCCATTGGAAAAAATGACAAAAGAAAGACGGAGAGGCTGTGTATTTTCTACAGCTAAAAACAAACAGCAAATAAATGGGCCCATGATCCCATTAATCATACCACAGATCAAAGAAGGATAATATTTCAATGTAATTGAAAAACAGCACCTAATACTTTCAGACAAATAAAAGTATAGGCCCTTATAGGAAAGAAGAAGGCAACTTTCCAGTGTCTAACAGTCCAAAATCAGAGTAAGAGGCATCTAGAAACTTCCTTACCTCCTGGGGGATGGGCTGGGGGTGTTTCAGTAAAATCTATGCCAAGGAAAACTTAGCCAAGTTAAATAAGAAATAAGCACCATCCAATGAGTGATGGCTTCATTTGTGGTGAACCCCCAAGTAGCTGATGTTTTTTAAAAAAACATCTTCTTCTGGAAAACAATTTTTCCAGAAGAGATCTTATATTTGTACAAAAATTATGGTAATTGAAATCTTCTGCTATGAAAGATATTCTTTAGGACAATTTGTCATTGCTTTGTTCCTTAGTTTTGCTCTTAGTTACGGTAATTTAGTGGGGTTTTTGCTTTAAAAAAATTAGATGAATCCATGTTTGAACTCAGTGGGAAATGTGACAAAATAGCCAGCAGTTATTTCCCCCAAAATGCAATAACTGGAAACATGAAAGCTTAAGTTTTTATAGCAAGTTAAAAAAAGTCTTTTTGTTGTTGTTCTTGTTGAGAACACACCACAACTCATTTTCGATTTTGTATTGTACATTTTGCAAATGTAACTTTTACTAAGGATTTTTAACCTGATTTTGAATCGAAATGCATGTAATATTTCTCAGCACTGTTAGTTAATTGTATGTTAAATGGTATGAATTCAGGGGTCTAGGAAAGTTTCTTTTACTGGATAATAAACAATGATGTACTTCAGAGAATTTACGCCAGAGATAAATAGAATCCAGCCAATCTAACACTGATTATTTACTTTTTGCCATGTTGCTTGGTGTAGTCCAAAATGAATTGTGTTGACATACCTAGAAAAGCTAAAAGAAAATATAGGTCTAAGAATGCCAATAGGAAATTATATTATTTGGCCTTTAGGGGGCAGCAGAAGGAACTTTCTTGTCAACAAAAACACCACCTTGGAAACTTCAAGCTACTGCTACTCTCAATGAAATCACGTGGTTGATTCAAATGTAATCACCAAATATTGACTGAAGTTAGGATGCTAAGGAAGAACAGTCCCACTTCTCTTTGGATCCCTTAAAAGCCTACAGAACTTTGCAGTTATATTTCCTCTCAAGAATCTACAGCTGGGCTACAGACATTTGCAGTTATTAACAATGCATAATTTCTGCATATGTAAATGAAGGGCAAACTCCAGAAAACATTCCCTTTGGCATTCAGTGATTTTAAAATAAGCACTCTTTTTTAGCAGTGTGATGCTTTTCATCACCTCTGTTGGAGTGACACTGGTTAACAGGATCGTGTAGTTTCCGGCGCACATTTCTATGACACGTGATCTGCGTACTGCACTGTGTGCCCACCACCCACAGTCCCCTGTCCTTCCATCACGTATATTTGACCCCCTTCACCCTCTACTACCTCCCCCCGCCACCCTCTCCTTCTGGTCACCACCACACTGTCGCCTGTGTCTATGAGATTTTGCTTGTCTCGTTTGTTCATTTGTTATTTTCAGTTTTATATCCCACATATGAGAGAAATCGTATGGCTCTTAACATTTTCCTGTCTGATTTATTTCACTTCGCATGATAGTCTCAAACTCTATTTCTGCAGTCGCAAATAGCAGTGTTTCGTCTTCTCTCAGGGCTGAGCAGTATTCTGCTGGATGCGTGTAGCGCACCTTCTTTATCTCATCACCTCTGGAAGGGCACTTTGGTTGTCTCCATGTCTTGGCCACAGCGAAAAATGCTTCAATGAACACGGGGGTGCATATATCTTTGCAAATCAATGTTTTCAAACTTTGAGGGTGGACACCCAGAAGAGGGGTTGCCGAGTCATATGATAACGCTACTCTTAATTTTTTGAGGAACCTCCATACTGTTTTATACAGTGGCTGCACCGGTTTACCTTCGCACCAGCAGTGAATGGCAGTTCATTTTTTCCCACAACCTCTCCAGCACTTGTTGTTACTTGTCTTGTTGATGATAGCAACAAAATGAACATCTTTTTAAAGAAATGTAAACACCTTCTGTCATGCCTGGCTGACATTAATTGGGCCTTTCTTATGTGTGTGTCTGTGTCTGAGCACTTTATAAAGGCTACCTCCTTACTACTCACAGCGCTGTAACTATTGGTACCTAGTTTGGCATAGGAAGAAACTGTGGCTCAAAATTATTGCCATTTACTCATGCAGTTAATATATGGAAGAGCTAGCATGTTATGAATGAAAAGAATGAAGTAATACGCAACAAATCAATAGGTTAAAAGAGTGCACGGGGCCCTACTTTGGGGAAGGAAAAGACTTCTCTGGGGAAGGTAGCTTGGAGTCAACGCCTTAAGGATGAAGAGCACCAGCATATGGGGCAGATGCATCAGAGCCCTGTCCCTGTCGCTTCACATTCAGTTCCAGTGCCAGGGTCCTGACTTCCAGCTCCCGGCACCGGTACCTCTTTCTCTGAGAGCTTTCTCGGGGAGAGCCCATTGTGTCCTGCAGTGCAGCAGACAAAAGTGCTCAGGAATGAACAACCCCCCCGCCCAAAGCCCCCAGAGTATAGGACTCAAGTAATATCTGATGGGAGTTGACGTGCACACACCCCAGGCTCCTCATCTGTGGGTGGATAATTCTGACGTGTACGTTCTAAGCCAGGGGTCCCTGACCTCCAGGTCATGGACTGGTGCCAGTCTGGGCCTGCTGGGAACTGAGGGGCACAGCAGGAGATGAGCTTGAATGTAATGCACTTGAATCATCCAGAAAGCATCCCCCCAACCCCAGTCTGTGGAAAAACTGTCTTCCACAAAACGGGTCCCTGGTGCCAAAACAGGTTGGAGATCGCTGTTAAGATGTTTTCCAGGGCTCCCCAGTGGGAGTAGGCCCCACCCATCCACAGCATAGCCTGCTCATCAATGCGCCCTTATTTGCCAATTGCTCTTCTTTGCCTCTGTCTCCTAGTACCCTACCTGTGTTCCTAACATGCCCTCTCAAATAAATGACTTGAATTCAAGAACTTATCTCAGGGTTTGCTTCTGAAGAGCGTAAGCTAAGGCATCAGGTAAAGTAACAGGGAGGGGAGGTGAGAAGGCCCTGAGGCTGGCCATAAACAAGGCCAGGTGACCAGAGCATAGTAACTGGGAGAGGTGCCCAAGATGGACTAGAAGAGGGAGGCGGTAGCTAAATCACGCCTTGTACCGTTTGCTAGCATCTTGGGAACAAATTACCAAGCTGAAACCAAAGTGCTGGCAGGGCTGGGTTCCTCTCCAGAGATGGCCTTTGCTGCCCCTTTCTTTGGTTCGTGACCCCCTTCCATCTTCAAAGTCAGCAGTGGTTGGTCACTTGAGCTGTCCTCACATCTCATCACTCTGACGCCCTCTCTCCTGTTCCCTTTTCTCCTTATGAGGATGTTTGCAATTACGTTGGGCACATCTGGATGATCCAGGCTAATCCCCTCATCTTAAGGTCAAATGTTTCCCAACCTTAATTCCATCTGCAACCTCAGTTTCCCTTTGCCATTTAACCCAACACACACACAGGTCCAGAGGTTAGAATCTGGACATCTTTGCAAGGGAGGCGTTATTCTGTTACAACCATGGCCATGTAAACGAGTTTGGATTTTTCTTTTTCTTTTTATCTTTCTTTTATTGTTGTTCAAGTGCAGTTGTCTCCATTTGCCCGCCACCACTTTCCCCACCGCACCCACCCCCACCTCCCACCCTCAATCCTACCCCTCTTTGGCTTTGTCCATGGGTTTTTTGTACATGTTCCTTGACGACCCTTACCCTTCTTTCCTCCCTTTTCCCCAACTCCCTTCCCCTCTAGTTACTGTCAGTTTGTTCTTTATTTCAATGTCTCTGGTTATATTTTGCTTGTTTATTTGTTTTGTTGATTAGGTTTCATTTACAGGTCAGATTATATGGTATTTATCTTTCACCACCTGGCTTATTTCATTTAGCATAATGCTCTCCAGTTCCATCCATGCTGTCGCTAAGGATAAGAGCTCCTTCTTTCTTTCTGCTGCATAGTATTCTATTGTGTAAATGTACCACAGTTTTTTGAAACACTCATTTACTGATGGGTACCTAGGTTGTGCAAAGAGCTGGGGGCAAATGGAGAATTTTAAGCTGTAGATTGATGGTGTCTAATTTGTATTTTTAAAAGATCCTGCTTGCCTTCTGTGTGGAGAATCAATTGCAGGGGAACAAAAGTGAAAATAGGAAGATTTATCAGAAAACTACTGCAAAAGTTCAGTGAGTAGTGTTGGGGTCCAAGGTGGTAGCATCAGAGATTGTTGCAGATTCGATCCTCAAGGCTTGGTCACAAGTTGGATCTGGGGGGAAAAGGAGAGGAAAATTTCAAAAATGATGCCCAATTATGAATACCTCTGTTACATGGAATCCAGCAGTTTGTTTTTTGAGCAGGAAACATTGGATTTTTTATCAATTTAGTTTCAAGAAAAGAAGTCAAATTTTAGTTTTACTCAATTGAATTACATATTGTTTGAATCCTTACATCAATCATAGTTTAATATCTCACTTTTATGATTAAAAATAAAAGTAATGCCATATTCTTAAGGTACTCTACAGAGAGTGGAAGGAAGCAGCTCAGAAGTAGCCTGCATTGGGAAAAGAAGATCTAACACTGTAATATTCAAAACAAGATATTGCATCTAACCAAATCTTGGTTGCAATAGCTCAGCCAAATCAGAAAGTGGGTAATTTTTTTTTATCTGAAGTCATGTAGCATATATACATGAAGTTGCACATGAAAATAAAATTACTCTTCCAGCTTCTTTTATCCAACCCTAACATACAAATGAGAAAAATGACAATTGAATTAGCTATACTAAATGTAAACGCTGCTGAAAAGTTCTTCATAAGACATCCTGGTGGTACCGGTGGCACTGAGATAAATGATAGGGACTTGGATGGGAAAAAAGGGAAATTCTATACAGACATTAAATCGTTTACGTAAAATAAACGCGAAGTTGGGATAGGAAGAAAGCAAATCACACTTTCATGTTACCGGCAAATGTACGTAACGCGTACATAACGCGTACACACAGATGGCAGTACGGTGACAGCCGGAGGGAAAGGGGCGGGGGGGGGGAGGGCAAAGGGGGCAGGACTAGGGCTGGGAGCAGACCGTGCCCGGGGCAATCGGTGGGCACACGGTGCAGCGTGCAGAGGGTGTTCTACTGGGCTGTGCACGTGAAACTGGTGTGGGTTTGTCACCCCAACAAACTCATTCAAAACAACCAAGAAGCAGGAGCAGAGCACTCGGGAAACGATAATGTGTTTTTTGTGGACAGGGCGTGTGGCAGTAGGAAAAGCACAGGGGGCATTGAAGGAGAAGGGGAGAGTGGGGAGAGGGCACGAACGTGGCAAGGGTAAGAGAATGCTCTGATTTTTCTGGGACGGGCTTCAAAAAAAAGGTCAAAATAAGAATGAACGATGTTCCAAAAGGTTAAGAGAAAAAAACTGCAGCCCCTTCTAGTCCGCTTATTGCTAACTCTATAAATTTCACGACAAAAAAGTTACAGATACAAACGTGCAGACTCCCACTTGGGAAGCCTCTATTATGTTGGCCTCGGAACTGCCTGGGGTGGCTAGTAAGACAGATGGGACGAAACTTTGACCCAGTGCTCACACTTGGTTAATATGTGCTAAATCACCTGCTGACTGGGACCATTGGAACTCCTAATGGGACCATTGGAACTCCTAATGGGACCATTGGAACTCCTAATGGAAATGGGACCATTTCCACAGCCGCCCCGCTGGAGCAGCTCCTGCAGCCCTCCATCTGCTCCTTTGTTTGCGTCAGACAGGCATCCAGGTGATTACGCTGCGACGGGGTCAGAATGGACCTTTAATCAGGAGACTGTTCTCTAGCATTCACCCTCCTTCCAGCTGCAGTCTTGCAGCCCGTCCCCTGCATCTCGGCAGGACCCAGAAAACTTACTTCAGTTCCTTCCACAAGAAGAAAGCAAAACGGAAGTGGAAGGTAGAAACTTCAACAGGACTCTCCTTGCCATCTCCATCGGCTCAGAGGAACTGGGGCATCTAATCCGAAAAATAATAAACTGGTGCTGTTTTAAGCCATGACGTTTGATACAACTTGCTAAAGCAGCAATGGGAAATGAATACACAGGCTATCAGGGTGGCATAGAATGTCAGTAGTTGGGAGAAAATAGATGGAGGTAACACAGCTGAACTTCATGCTGCTCACTTTGAATTCTGCATAAAGTATCACACATTTTTATAATGTATCTAACTAAGCTTTAAGGAAAGGGAAATAAAATATTCTGGGGGCAGAAATAAATAAATAAATAGATAGATTGAAACCAGAGGAAATGAGAAAAAGGACAATTGAATCATGTGTACTAAATGTAAGTATTGCTGAAAAATTCTCAAAAGGACATAGTGGTGGTATTGGTGGCATTGAAATAAACAGTAGGGATCTGGATAGGAAAAAAGGGAATTCTATACAGACATTCAGTCATATAGGTAAAATAAAAGTGAAGTTGGGATAGGAAGAAAGAAAATCACAGACTTTGATGTTATCAGCAAAAGTGCGTAACATGCAGACACAGACATCAGTACGGTGACAGCCGGAGGGGAAGGGGACTGGTGGGATCTGGAACAAGACACAGGTATGCTACGGGTAGGGGGCATAGAACGTTCCCAGCGAGAAAAGAAAGGAGAGGCTAGGGATGCCACAGGTATGCAAGGAACCCGTACACGGCGGTTGACACGTGAGTTTGGCAAAGAAAGGGGAGTGGAGTCTCACCAGGTTAATGGAAGAAGGCCAAAAGGCACTATAGACAGAGGTCAAAGACACTTGGCACGAGACTGGAAGGTGTGCTCCAGAAATCACGAGCGTTCTTGGTGTGGGCGACCTAGAAGCTTAAAGGCAACGTAGACGGGGTCCAGATTATGCAAAGTCTTGGATGTCTTCCGAAAAAGTTTTGACTCTTTTATAAGCCAAAGGTTATTAACCGGAGGCCCGCAGATGTGTTTTAGTTGGCTCTCATAGTATTACTGTGTGTGTGTGGGTGTGTGTGTGTGTTAGGGGGGTTTTGTTTTGTTTTATAAAAAATAAAATTAAAAATGAGGGGACTTAACATAAAATTCTAGACTTCCAGCTTCTCTTGGGGGAAAAAAGTGATCGGGCCACACTGGGCCTGACTGGACCACGTATGGCTCTCTTGGTGGTGACGGACCGTCCAAGCATGTCCTCCCTGTCCACTGCCATTTCCAAACTCCCCACCACTCCCTGCTGCATTACCTGCCCGCTTCACAGATACTTGTCCCTGCCGGACTTCCGTAGACATTTGGGTTTGCCACCCCTGCCATAAGTAACCACCGAAGGGTTTTAAAATCAAATGTGCGCTTTGGGAAGAAAACCCTGGCAGCAACCTTAAAAGACCCTCTGCATTCTAACGGCATATGATATGTAGTTCTGTCATTATGCTCACCACATTGGGTTAAAATAATCTATTTATGTGTTTGTCTTCCCTGCTAGACAGTGAAATATTGTAAAGGGTCAGGCATTTTTTTATTTACCTGTGATTCTATGACCTAGCACCGTGTAAGGGTGGGTGAGACCCTAGAGGCCAAGGGATGGATAGGGAGACTCTTAAACTCATCCCAAGGAAAGAGGATGAAGGCCTGAACTAGGATGGGTCAGCGGTCATGGTAAGAAGGCTATAAATGCCAAAGGTGTTTAAAAAGGAGAATTAATTGGATTTGGCAACTGCTATGAAGAGTGAAGGAATAAGAGAAATAAAAAGCATCTCTGAGATTACTGCTAGGCATACCACATGGGATAAATTCTCATGATTTATTGTCCGCCAGTGTGAGAAGAGGAATCACCCCACCCAAAGGCTTGAGCCTCCCCGTCCCATTAGCGCCCGGTACAAAGTGTTCCTACTGAGAAGCCGTGGAAAGGCTTGAGGTTGGGAACTGGAAGGTTGGACCCATCAAGTCTCAGTCCCCCTCTTACTGTGTGACCTTGGACAAATGACTTCCCCGGTGTTCAATTGCCTCATCTGGAAAATGATGGTTGCTTAATAACACACAAACCTATTTATATGGCTGCTTAAGGATAAAGCCAGTTTATCTAAAAGTACCTTGTAAACCATGTTACATTATTCGAAGGTACTTTACCGGCCAAGCCTGTGTCTAGTCACTGGGGTGCAAGGATGAATAAATAAGGCAGAGAAGTAAATACTCGGTCTTAAAGAGGCTGTGACATTTAAAAGGTAGTTAAAATAAAGTGTAGCAGCATTTAGCCATGGGGATGCATACACACATAGTTAATATATTTTCATTCAACATTTTCTTGGAATGCTTCCTGGAAGAATAATTTTGCAGCTGACATTTTGCAGCCCGGGACCGTGCACTGTGGGTTAATTGAGGCTCCTTGGCAGACGTCCATGTCTCCCTGGATTTGGGTTACTGCTTTTGCTCTGCTCATGGAGGTCCAGACTGCTGGTGATATTGCCGGGTGGTTGTGTAATGATTTTTACAGATTTTAAAGCAATAGAAGAATGTTTAATAAACATAAATGCTTTTTAAAGCTTCCTTACCCAGAGCCTTCTAACAGATCCTGGCCTGTGACAGCCAGCATGCTATGTTGTCTGGTTGTTCTGTGACACTTTAAAATTCCAGTGCAAAAAAAAAAAAAAAAAAAAAAAAGAAAGATTGAAATAAGCCATAGCAATGCCACCAATTTAGTCAGAATAAATGGAGGTATTCAGCTCACTTCCCCGGTCATCTCCCTGCCCTCTTCCATAGATAATACACAAGTGCATTACCACCCACTTAGTATGAGAGCTTCTCTGATAATAATGTGTTACATTGCTTCAGCAATTATATAAGGAGTGGGAGTAGCTTAATTTCAAATGGCTGGCCCTTTTCAAGCTGTGGATAAAAATGTCATCAAGTGAAAATAGGGTCATAGTGCTAACAGATCGTAACTGCATCCACTCAGCTAAATGAGCCAAATTACTTTTTAATTTATAACAGAAAAATAAGTTTTAGATCATTTAGCCACAGAGAAGTTGACATTATTTAAGAATTAAATGGAAAATAAAGCTAACAAAGTAACTCTACTAGTCTTTGAATTTGCATGCCCAGGTTAACATTGGAACCAACTGGCCATTTTCTAAATATTAATATACAGTAAAATCATGTATTTATTAAATGTTCATGATGGTTTTAAAAGAAACTTTTTAAAATTCTGAGGCACTTAGAAATGGAAACTTTACCTGTCAAGGTAAAGATAAATACTTTTGGTTTGGGAATACAAAAGATTATGAAAAAAACCCAAACCCTCAAATATTCATCAACATGTAACTACATAGTGGCATACCCACAAAATTACACAGCCATAAAAAAGAAGAATTAAAAAATCTTGATATCGATATGAAAACATTCCCAAAATCTGTCGGTTCTGGACAGTGCATAGACGTTCTAGAGCGGCCAACCACCCTGCATTGCTCAGGGGGAAAAAATTTCCAAGTCACAGTACTTTCAGTGCTAAAACGAGAAAGTTCTGAGCCAGCAGGAAGTAGGGGACCCCCAAGTCCAGCCCTTTTTTCTTTAAGAGATGTGGGAATTAGAATATAAATTCATGTTCCTTTGTGTGACGTGCCCAGAAAGCCTGCAGAAGAAGGGTACGAAGCAAGCAGCAATGATGCGTGCCTGTTTTGTCTTTGGTGGGACAGGCAACTGGGTAGATGGAGGGCTGAGACTGAAGAGAATTATTTCGGTTTATGTATATTCTAGAGTTTTTGACCTATGTGGATTTGATAGCTATTCAAAATGTAAACAAGCAAACAAATAAAAGCAAATAAAAATAAACCAAAATAGTCAGAAATGAAAAGGCTGCCTTGGGGGTGGGGGTGAGGGTGGTGATATGTTCTTTTCCTATGAGGAGAGCAAATAACTTCTCTGCAAAATGTATTTTTTGTAACCTCTGCCAGCCAGCTTTGGGATAATGAATGTGATACAATGCACTGCCCTTTGGGAACAAAGACTTGAGAGCTGTCTTGCCCCGGTCACAGAGAGCAAGTCTGAGCTTCCCTTATTTCTGAATTGACCAGACAGTCTCAACCCAGGCTCCTAAAACCACCGTCTGAAAGAAAATAAATTGTATTCCAACCAAATCAGCCTGTGAATGACTGAATATTGCCTTCAATTTGAAAGCACAGTCTGTACCACAGATTTTGCTTTTGAATTTATGAATTAAATCATGCCATTATGCCATCGATACTCATCCCAGTAATACTCCGTGAAAACAATTTGTGACTTAAAACATCTCTATAAAATTTATATTGATTTGAAAATTCATAGTTTTTCCCAAAAAAATGTTTGTTTTCCTACTTTATTGTACAGCAGAGAGGGAGGGAAGCAATAGAAATGGTAGACATTGCTCCTAGGGCAACATGTGGATGTGAGAGTGTGTGTGTGTGTGTGTGTGTGTGTGTGAGTGTGTGAGCACGCGCACACATTCTCCCTGTTGAAACAGGAGCACCCCTGGAGTAAGCCCGAGTCTTGACCAGTCCAGCAGAGAGAGTGTTTGCCCTTGTTTCACCTTTTTGTTCTATTCAGGTCCTCAAGGGACTGGATGACATACATCCCCTTGGAGTGGTGATCTATGTCACTCGATGTACCAAATTCTAATCTCATCTAGAAACACCCTCACACACAGTCCCTGAAATATTGATTAGCCAAACATCTGGCCCTCCCGTGATTCAGTCAGGCGGACACACAAAATCAACCATCACAGGGCAAATCAAGGGACGTACAGAAATGCGTAAGATACAACCCCTGCCTCCGTGGAGTGGCGGTGATCATAACAATGCATTGAGAGATGCCAGACTTAGGAGCAGACCTCTGTCGGAGGCCCGGAGGGCTTTAGGGGGAAGGGCTGCGTGGAGGTGCTTGGAGGACACAGGTGCCGCTGGAGAAGACGTGGTAGATAATGACGTCGGTGCAGTATTGCAAGTAGCAGCAAAAACATGTGACATGCACCAGCGTTGTCTGATGAGAGGCAAGTCGCCAGAGCAGGAGCAAAGGAATCAAGGAGCAGGAACTATCTGGAGATGGGCAAGCAGCCCCAGGAAATCGGTAATAGAACAGGGCCTGGGCAGGAATGCATCTCTAGAAACCTGTGGCCGAGGTAGGATCCCAGGACACGGACGCGCCCGACCAACAGCAGGCAATGCCAGCGGTGGGCGCTGTTCCCAGGGACTGACTGGCACTCCCAGCGACTTTCCAGACACGGATGTGTTACCTCAAAATGTACCTCCCCTACTAAAAAACTTCAAAAAGGAACACAGCCTAAAATACGTACTGAAACTATAAAACGTCTAGGAAGTAAGTAGGAGAAAGTCTTAATCCTATGGTAGACAGACAAAATTACTAGACAAGATGCAAAAATTAGTCAACATAAAAGAAAAATTGATACATTGGATTTTATTACAATTTTTAAAAATGGCTTTTCAAAGAAAACACCATTAAGAAAATGAAATTGCAAGCCACAATTTATAATAGATATATTGATTAAGCAAATTGCATTCAAATATAAAAATAATTCTTACAACTCAATAAAAAAGAAGACAAGCCAACAAAAACTTCAACTAAAAATTCATAAAGAATACACACACACACTCATATAGTCTTCCAGAAGGTATCCAGCCATATAATATGAAAAATAGAGACATTTATTGAAGAAGGTACAAGAAACACTGTACACAGGACAATGACAGCTCAGTCCCCTTCAAAGTAGGCCCCTTGGGACCTCACACAGTTCTCCCAGTTACCACCAGCTGCCCCATCGTATTTTCCTGAATCTCATCCATGGTCTGAAATCTCTTCCCTTTCAAAGGTGATTTTCATTTTGGGAAAAGTCAGAAGTCACAGGACACCAAGTCTGGGCTGGAGGGGGGTTGGGTCACCTGTGAGATTTGATGTTGCACCAAAAACCTGTGCATGAGACGTGATGCGAGAGCGAGCGCATTGTCGTGATGAAGCTGCCAATCACCAGTTCCCACAGCTGCAGCCTTCTGAGTCATCTGAATAGTTTCCATGGAGGAATGTTCAAGCTTAATGTAAAATTTGATGCAGATTTCTTGCTCTACTTGCTCAGTCATTTTGAATGTCACAGCCACACAGTCCACATGCTCACTCAACGGTGCCTACCACCCGTTGGTGTACTTCAGTGTACTGACTAGTACAGTGAAGTCATCGTTGTTCATGGGTGGGCACGCCAGTCCACTCTCCTCGGCTGCCAGTTACATCCATGTGGTACAAACTGTTCTCGTTGTAATAACAATGGCTGGACTTTTTCTGGACAGGTATATATATATCTATATATAGATATAGATATTAATTTAAATTTCATGTAGAAGAGTGTCCAAAACAGCCAATAAATTTTCAAAAATAGTTCAAGAGAACTGTTTCAATCAAATGAGCATTGCATTGGTACAAGAAAAGAAAAATATGAGTGGCACAGAATAAAATATTCCAGAAACAGAGCTGTATGGAAACTTAATATATAAAAAGAAAAATGCTAATAGGGCAGAAAAAGGATAATTTACTAAGTAACTGTTTCTAGCAAATTGGCTCCATCCAACGAATAAAAAAAAGATTTTCTCCTTTGTATCACATGAGGGGGGATCCCCCAAAAGGAATTTATTTATAAAACATTGTGTATTTATTCTACTGTGTTTAAACTTCAGGTGCCTTCAGAGCACTCCTCATTGGATGAAACACACCTATCAAGACTTTTTTCCACTGCTCCAAACAGTTTTTGAATTTGTCAGTTTTCATGTCTTTTGGTGCTTCTGCCATTTTCTTTTTGTTTCACCTTTTCCACATTGGCAAAATGTTTCCCTTTGAGGACTTTTCTCACCCAGGGAAACAAACAAACAAAAAGCAGTTGCTTGGGGTGAGACCAGGTGAATAGTGAGGGTGAGGCACAGGCTTCATGCCATTTTGCGTAAAAAACAGCTGAACACTCAGTGCAGTGTGGACAGGTGTGCTCATAAATCACCCATCATGAAATGGACAAACACACTGAAATAGTCTTCAGAAAAATTCACTGAAGTCGAATGCAGCCTCTCACAACAACACCAGCTGGTGCACTGACACGGATGGGTTCCTAGAACACTCACCTGGTGGGGAAAGCCTGTACTACAAGGGACCTGCCTTCCAGAAGATAATTTCAGTTTCTTTTGGTCCCCCCTTGAATAATATATATTTTTTATTCTAAATCAATGAACTAAATGCAAATAATAGTAATAATTTTCAGAGAAAAATCAAAGATAAGGAGGACTTTCTTTAGCAAGACAAAAAATTTAGGAGATAAGATGAAGATAGAGATATCTGACAACATTAATTTTCCCCATGGGAATTAAAAAAAAACACCATACAAGTAAAAGAAAAATGCTTGTAACACATAAATCAGTCAAACATTTACTCTTCCTATAATAAAGAGTGTTTACAAATTGATTAAACAAATACAAACACATATACACATATACTAATAGAAAATTAAGTAACTGTAAGAACTTGTTTGAATAAATATTTAGAAAGATGATAATAAAATAAAGGAAAAAATAAACAAATGGGATCTCATCAAATTAAAAAGCTTCCGCACAGCTAAAGAAACCATCATCAAAATGAAAAGGAAACTGATTATATGGGAAAACATATTTGCTGACGATGCATTGAACAAGGGTTTGATCTTCAAAATATATAAAGAACTCACATGACTCAACACCAGGAAGAAAAACAATCCAATTAAAAAAGTGGGCAAAGGACCTGAATAGATACTGCTCCAAAGAGGACACAGAGATGGCCCACAGACATATGAAAAAATGCTCACCATCACCAGTCATCTGAGAGAGGCAAATTAAAAACCCCACACAGGTCAGCATGGCCATCATCAATAAAGCAACAAACAACAAGTGCTGGAGAGGATGTGGAGAGAAGGGACCCCTAGTGCGCTGGTGGGAATGCAGACTGGTGCAGCCACTGTGGAAATGGTATAGAAGTTCCTCAAAAAATTAATGATGGCACTGACCCAGTGATTCCACTGCTGGGTATATACCCTAAGAATCCTGAAATGACAAATGAAGAGAATTCTGCACCCCTATGTTCATAGTAGCCCTGTATACAGTAGCCAAGAATTGGGAAAAGTCAAAGTGCCCATCAGTAGATGAGGGGATCAAAAACCTGTGGGGTTTCCAGTCAAGGTGGCAACGTAGGTAGACATGGCTCACCTCTTCCCACAATCACATCAAGTTTATAATTAAAATATAGAACAACCGTCACTCAGGAACATCAGAAATGGAGTTGAATGGAAGTCTGACAACTGTAGAATTGAAGAAACCACATCCGTGCAGATTGGTAGGAGGCACGTGGGCACAGAATGGGCTGGCCCCATGCCCATGTGGATAAAAATTTGGAAGGGAGATAGCTCAGGAGTGAGGAATCCTAGACCCACACCAGTGCCCCCAGTCCAAGATTCCAGTGCCAGGAAGATAAATCCCCACAACTTCTGGCTACAAAAACCAGTGAGGATTGAATCAATGAAGGAGGCAGCTGGAGCCCTAAGCAGTTCCTCTTGGGGAACCCACACACCGGACTCACCTACTCAGACTTGCTCCCTCTGAGCTCCAGCACCGGGGTGGCAGCTTGAAGGGCACCTGTGACATACAGGGAGAGACTGAAGTGTCTGGCATCGGGGTGAGCAGAGGCCATTATCCCTTTGCTGAGCCCTCCCCACACAAAGCCAATACTCTGGGTCTCAGCTACCAAATGAAGGCATTCATTTTTTTTTTAAGATTTATTTACTTTTAAGGAGAGGAGAAGGGAGGGAGAAAGAGAGGGAAAGGAACATCAATGTGAGAGAAAAACATTGATCGGTTACCTCTTGTACACTCCCTGACCAGGACCAAACCTGCAACCCAGGCATGTGCCCTGACTAGGAATCAAACTAGTGCCCTTACGCTTTGCAGAAAGGTCACCCAGCCACCTGAGCCACACCAATCAGGGCTGGAGAGATTAATTTTTGATAAGACGATTTGATAAATACCTAGTATAACCCAGGTCTCTTAGGGTCCATAGTAGAAATTTCCCTTGCAAACCCAATATCGGATTTTCCTCTCTTTTTAGACAGACAAGAAAATTAAACTTCCCAGCCCTAATATAGTTAGGTGAGGCTATTTAACTGGTTGCTGGCAATGGACTAAAATAAGTGGAAGTGACAGATGTCCCTTCTGGGAAGAAGTGTGAGATCTTTTCTCTGCCACACTAACCGAGAAAGTCTCGATCTTTATGGTACTGTGATAAGATGGTGGAGCTTCTATTAGCCTGTATCCCCAAGCGGCTGTGAGCGAGACCGAGTTCTCCTTCCTGCCCCTGGCCTTAATCAAACTGTATTCCATACATGAGCCAGAAATAAAACACTGGTGTGCTAAGTCATTGACATTCCAGGCCTTATGTGTCACTGCAACATTCCTGGCTTATCCTGTCTCATGAAGTTTCAAAAACCCCTCTGAGAATCTGATGAGCGCTCTGCACCCACTCCCAGCTAGCTGTGTCGTCCAAAATTGTCAGTAAAGAATGTGAACAGGCCTCTTCATGGATCCCCCGCCACAAATGGATATTTAAAATTAGAGAATATTCAGTTCCTTGATAGCGGAAAAAATGATTGTGTGTGTGGGGGGGGGGGTAGAAATACTATTGCTTTGGGTTGTAATGGTTAAAAGTTTTCTAGTCGTGTGAATAAACGTTGGTGAGTTGATATCAGAAAATCGGTTGAATGATTCCTAAATTGTTTACAAAAACAAGACTCTGTCTCAAAGCTCACTAGGTCTCACTAGGCACAGCTTACCCCCCAGGTGCGAGAAGGAACCAGCTGAGCATTTGCTAAATGGGTGGCTTTCCACAGTAGGAGACAAGGACTGATAGCATTGACTGCTCTACCTGGGGCTTCAAGATGTGAACTGAAAACAAGTAACCTTTAGCATTCTGATTTGTTTACTTTATAGAAAGTAACTTCCTTTCCTCGGAAGAGGGCAGGGGAGAGAAATCCTTTCAAGATCACTGAGAAAGGACTCCTTAACCTCAAAGCATTCTTCTAAGAAACTGTGTTGGTGAGAGAAATAAAAAAGTACCAAAAACCTTCAGACAGATTAAACACTGTTTTCCATTTCCCAAGCTGAATTTAACTCCTAGTTTGGAAGTGTTCGCGAATCGGGCCATCACTCACGGTGTGTTTTCAGTGGCGTGATTTGCACTGAGGCTAGCTCCTGGCCTTCAAGGAGAGGCAACAGCGGTCTTCCACGCCTGGCCCCATTTGTTTTGTTTCCCACTGCGTCCCACGCTGCTCCTTCCTTTTCAGCTCCGCCTTTCGCTGCCGCGTCTCTCCTTCGGAGCTCCCGCTCCTGCTCCTGTTACTACCTGGTAGGAGGGTAGCTACTCCTTGGCTAACCAGGGCAAGTCAGAACTTCCTACCCTGCTTCCTATCACCAATTAAAATATAATGAATATATAGTTTAATTTTTAGTTCTTCAGAGCTAGTCCGGTTGTATGCATCAGGAGTGATAATTTGTTGATCTAAAAAACTGCAGTTTCTTCATTGCAGAGCACAAGGACGTCGGAGTCGGAGGTCTTCGGCGTTCAACAGCAAAGGACGCGCCTTTGGGCAATGTGTACGATCCCGAGGCGGTCAGCAGCGCAGGCGCAGTTCGCCCTCCCTGCTAGCACAGAAAGGGATAAAACGGAGGTAGAATGCTTCTTGGAGAAACAGAGGAAGCGAAGATACTTGGTTTACAGATAAGACCTCACAGAGCAGATCAAACGCTGCTTTGAAAGGGCTCGTATGCTGGAAATGAAACAGCTCTGTTTGTGGAAGTCCTGAAGGGCAGAACTAGACCAGTAAGTGGAAGGCGTGCAAGGGGCCAGAAATGTTTAGATCAGTACAAGAAAGGTTTTGTTGTTGAAATCAGCAAACGATTGGGAAGGCTTCTACACTTCAGTGCAAAAAATATAAAGAAAATATGGCATGAACCATAAAGTAAGATATCAAAAAGACTAGCAAATAATGAGGATTAAGAAAAATAGCCTGCAGTTTTTGAACATGTTGGTATTTGTCCAGCACAAATTATTGAGTCCCATTTATATTAATTTGACTACCCAATCCCAAATAACGGTAGATCCTATTTTTATCTTCATTGTCATCTTACAGATGAGGCTACTTAGGCAGAGAACTTAAGAAAAATTAAGAAAAATGTTTACTATTACCTAGTAGTTACTGGAGCTGGGATTTTGAAACAAGACGGTCTAGTTCCAGAGTCTGTGTTTTATTTACAATACTATCGAGATAGAAAAAAAATAGATTGAAATTCACAGAGGAAAACGAATGCAAAGATGTGTAAGAGCAAGATGACTGGTCCATAAGCAAAGTAGAGGTAATAAATAAAAATATAAACATCAATAAATAAACAGGGACCCATAAATATCTCATAGAACTGATGGAATGGAATCACAGCTTGTCTCTGGAAGGATTAGTTATTCCTTGTTCAAAAGAAACAGATTGAATTGAAGGGGAGAGATGGAAATGAGTCAATTATGCTTGCTCCTTGGAGCTGCAAAGCAGACAGTGGAAGACACTTGAGATGAAACTAAAAGGCCTTACTACCAGCCGGCTGGCCGGAAGAGGGGATGTTAGCGGTGCGTATCACAGAGGTAAACTGTTGGAACATGACGGGGTGAAGGTGTAAACACTAGTTGGCAGCCTTGCTCTTCTAAAAACAATGGACTTGACAAATTCTTGACTTCATGAAAGTTGATTACTCGAAGATAGAAGAACTAATGGGATTTAGGTTTACTCTGGTTTTAATTTTGGTCAAGGAAAGTTTATTAGGATATAGACGTGGAAGGCTCCTTGCAAGAAAGTGGGATGGAATTTGAAAGATCAAACGATGTTAGCACTGCGTAGGGAACACAGTTTCAGACCATGGACCTTATGCATTCTTGCCAATTGTACAAAGTATTATTTTTACCACTTCCTTCAAAGGCTACAACCTCAGAATACTTTAAATCTATTTACGTCTTTGTGCCTTTTCCGTTATTGTGTCCACGTGTTTTAATGCAACGGGTATTTTAAACTCCATGAAATATGACATTGTTTTGTAAGGTCAATTTTATTTATATTTGCCTATCTGTTGAATCTTTCTCATGTTCTTCATTCCCACTAACGTCTCTGCTTTCACCTAGGCTCATTTTCCTTTTACCTAGAGAACTTCTCGTATTGTTTTCCTGTGTTCAATCAATCAATCAATCGACGACCATGACCCAGAAGTCACTGTAAGGGTGTCGTCTCTACAGACAGAGCTCCAAGTTGGCAGTTATTTTCCTTCAGCACTTTAACCACATTACTCAGCAGTGTTCTGTTTTACTGTCACTCCTGATGGGAAGTCACCTGTCGGTATTGTTGTGGTTTCTTTTAAGGGTTCTTTTTTTGTTTTGTTTTGTTTTTTGCCTCTGTCACTTGCAAGATTTTCTCTGGGTCTTTGCTTTTCAACCAGTTAGCTGTGTATGATTTTCTTCAAATTGGGGTTTTCTAAGCTTCTTAGAATTATGATTTGAGTCTTCCTTAAGTTATGGAAAATTATCTGCCATTATCTGTTCAAAAATTGCTTCTGTCTCAGTCTATACTTTTTTCCTGTTTTGAATCCAGTTACACAAATGTTAGAATTTTTGAGCATGTCCTACATGAGCCTTACATTTTTGTTCACTTTTTACCTTCATATTTTCTTCCTCTGTGTACTTCATTAGGTATTTTCTTTCATCTATTATCCAATTTACCAATCCAGTCTTTCAAAGTATCCAATCTATTATTAAATGCACTCACTAAATTTTTCATTTACGATATTATATATTTTTTTAGTTCCAGAATGTACGTGACTTGCTTTTATAGAGTTCAGTTCTGTGAAATCTTTTATTTTCTTATGTATGTCTCTGTCTTTTTCTGTTTTTAACATATTAATTATAGTTATTTTAAAGTCTGTGTCAACGCCCCCCATGCTCTTACTCATTTCTGAGCGCACTTCTGTTGCCTACTTTCTTTTTATTGGTTGTTCACCACGTGGTCTTGCCTCATCTCATGTCACGAATTTTCATTTTATTGGGTCCAAAAAGCAATCGTGTTTCCAGGAGATAGTGTCTTCCTCAGACAGGTTTCATCTTTCTTCTGATAGGCAGACACAGCTGATCGATCATACAGCAGGGACTGAGGTAGGTCAAGGCTGAGTTACAGTTGTGCTACGTTTCCCTCTACCTCCAGCTCATCACTCTTCCTGGGATATGGACCTCCAGAACATCTGTGGATGGTCGGTTGTCTTTGACCCTTTGACCTTGAAATCCTGCAGGTAATTTGGTTCAGGCACGCTCGCTATCTTAGAGATCGTTATTTCATGAAAATGCAGGCGATGTCACTGTGTTTTCCAGGGGCTTTAGACTTTAGCCTCACATACAGCTTCAAAACTAAGCAAATACCTTGTGTAGGCAACCAGTCACGTGCCTGAGACCTTTCAGTTTTCCAGTTTTGTCATAGGAACCCTGAGCCACTGTTAAAAAGCTTTGTTGGTTCCTTTTTCTCCCAGCAACGACCCTCTGCCTAGATGAGGTGCCAAATATTCAGCCTCTACCCCAGACCCAGAAACAGAAAATATTTGCAATAAAAGTAAATTTTGCCGATCCTTAGGCAAAAATGGAATAGTCTGTCCTAAATCAAATAATCACCTTTTCTTTTGACTTTCGGGGTACTATAAATATTTGGTTTTCCCCCCAACTCTCTGGCTCTTCTGGGTTTTCTAATTGTAGCATTCTTTCCCCCACGAATCCTTAAATATTTGTATTTCTCGATGTTTGATATTCACATCTCTAGTACTTAACATAGAACCTTTTACCTATGAGCATTTGACATGGCTATTTGATTAGGAAAATGATTTGCATTTTTTAAAAATGAAAGAATGTGTATAAAACCAGCAGTGCGTAGAAATGAGTGGCTTCCGCCTGTGGTTAGAAGGGATTTAGGCAGGCTGGCGTCCCCGCTACACTAGCCCTTCTTTCAGGGGAAGAAAATCAACGAAGAAGAATAGAATCGGCGCCTGGGGCAGATCTGTGGCTGTTAAGAAAATCTGAATGGAGGGAGGGGACAGCACAGATTAGCTGATGTATTTTATTTCCGCCTTCTTCAGTGATCTTCAACCAGGTAACGGCAGAATAATTATAATCAACAAGGACTGGAAGTTTCAGATGGGAGATGTTTTTTGCACCAGTCAAAAGCTTTTGCCTGGAGCTTAAAAGTGTGCAGTTGGAAAAGAAATATGCTTAACTTTAGTTTGGAATACTGCAAAATTTTTGCTTTCAAAAAAATCTTTCCTTTTCGTTAGCATCTATTTCCTTGTTAAGCACAGATGCACAGCATTGCTTTAAAGACCTTCAAGATATATTTAAAAAGTAAAGAAGTCAGCTCCGTTGCTGAGATTGAGGGCTGAGTCTTGGTACCTTGGACAATACCGGCCGTACCAATATGAAATGCCTCCTGAACGTGGATTAACTAAGCAAGTGGGCAATGAGTTGTACTCAGAAGAGGACATCCAGTAAAAGACTAAAATTACACCATAAACAACCCAAAAAGAAAACAAAAAATACTCACGTGGATAACTGATTATTGAATATATGGTGAATATTCTTAAGATCATAAATATCATGCATTATTAATTATAACACCTAGCATTTGAGAATCTACTATATGCTGACACTGTGTTAAGCATTTTACATATATTTTTTCACTTAAATCTCAACAATCCTATGATGTAGGTATTGTAACAGTATTGTAACTCAGTTCAAAACTTGTAACTGAGGCTTAGAGACTGTAGTGTAAGAGCAAGTTCTAGAAGCCAGACTGCTGGAATTAGAAGTCTGGCCCTCCTTGTCATTAGCTATGCAGTCGTGGGCAAGTTACTTAACCTCTTTGCTTCAGTTTCCTACAGAGAACAAGGAGATAATACTTCAGTGTAAAGTAGCTGGTGAGTAGTAAGTGTTAAAATGTGTATGACATTGGGTACATTACTCAGTAATAACTTGCCCAAGGTCACACCACTAAGAGATGGCAGAGCCAGGAGCTTTGTCCAGATTCCAAAGTTGGTATCTTAACTGGCATGTCCCAGTGTTACCCCAGGTTAGACTGTGGTCTTTCGGGTACATTTAGCTAACAATTAGTATGTGCTTTATTTGGTTTCAGAAAACTCTGTAAAATAGTATCAGCTGTCCTCATTTCTCATTGTTTATTGAGTGTTTCTGGCAGAGACCTGACAATGTCCGGAGAGGAAGAGTCTGGAGCTGTGCCTGCTGAGCACGAGTGAGCAATCACCGGGTCACAGTCCCGGGGGCTAGACTTCGTAAGGAAAGAGAGGTTTGGAGGCCCGACAGTTGCCGATAAACTATATGCTTCACGGTAGAAAACTACAAAACTGAAAAATACGGCCTTCATTTCTCTGCTCTCACACTTCATGTGCATCGTCCTCTCAGAGTCTGATGTCCAGGGCAGCCTGCATTTGTAGGGTCGTGTTGACTGTTTTCTCTTCACGTAGAAAACAGAGAAGTGATACTGCTGTTGCTTGAGCTCTGCTTTTGTTCCCCATAGAGAATCAGACCTGTGCATTTTTTAGGGTATTTCCTAGACTTATTTTTAAATGATCCTTTCTTGTTCCAGAGCAAGTTGGTAGTAAAACTATGAGAGCGTCAAGAGAACTGAAAATTTCAAAGCTCTGTGTTGTCGGGTAACATTAACACATTGTAAATCACATTATGAAGAAATGCTGGCTCCCAAATGTTCTTATGACCAAGTGTGTGTTTATAAGCACCAATGGCCATGACTCTGGAGACCTGACATTGTAACAGAGACAGGACAAACCAACAAGGTTTGCCACGATCTGGCCTCCATTTCAAGTAGGAAGCAATGCAAATATGCCCCACATTGACCTCATCACACCCCAGCCCAGCATCCTATACTGGCTCCCCTTGTCTCCTGAGTGCTTCAGTTATGCTTGGAAGATTCTGGAAAATATCACCCCATACTCATCTTCTACTATTTCATCTCATGAACATTATACTTGAGGCACACTGAACAACTTGTCCCTTCCCAAACAAGCTTGTCACTGCCTTTTAAACCAGTGAGCACCTATTTATTGAGCACTGTTGTGGGCATTGTGTTGGGTGATGGAGCTGTAATGGACTTGCCCTTGTCGGGTCTAGAAGGGAAGACTGGTGTTCATTACAAGTGTGCTGAGTCCTGTGAAGTCAGGCAAAGCACACTTGGAAGATGAACCATAGGGAAGCAATCTGGTGTGGGTGTCAGGAAAGACGCCCGTGAAGAAATAACTTCAGTTATAAGATTAATAAATTATGGAGACCTCGTGTAGGACATGGTGACTATAGTTGATTGCACACTCGAAGTTTGCTGAGAAACTCGATTTAAATTGTTCTCAGCACACACACACACACACACACACACACACAGAAAGGTAAATATATAAGCTGATGGATACGTTAATTGCCTTGACTGGCAGTAGCATTTCACAATGTACAGGCATATCAAAATATTGCACTGTATACCTTAAATACATATACGATTGATGTACTTGTCAATCGATACAATTATTTGTCAGTCATACTTCAACAAAGCTGAAAAACAGGTAAATAGCAAAGAATTGATACTAGCTATTCCAGAGGCAAGATTGTGCACTCGTTACCCTTCTGGTCTGCTGATTCTGACGGGCTGTTTACCTGCTCTGTGATGCTGCTGCTGCTGCTCCTTCCCACCACACGGCAAGTTGGCTGCTGCGGCTCGTCAATATAAATGATTTACAGAGTTGTGGGAGGTTATATCAAATTCTCCATGCATTTAGAAAATGGTAAGTACAACAGTACTTCTATATTTCTATACTGGTTCTGCATATTTTCCTCCCTTGAATTCAAATTTATTTCTCTGATCGGCTAATTGGGAGAAATGGATGTGTTTGGATCATTTACTTCTGCTTTGAAGAAGAGCTTTCTGTCTACATGGAAAAGTGTAGGAAACCTTGTCCACCTGGAATTGCTTTGGTTCTCTTCTGCTATTCAGAGACTTCTTGAAAACAACATAAAGTAACAGCTTTTGTGCTGGGCCACCCAGAAGCCTTGACATCAGACGAGTCTGTGGATGCCGCAGCAACTGCAGTTTTGTCGTCATGGTAACAGCCTTGTGGCTCCAGAGGCAAAACCAAGGAGAGTTAAGCATCACTATACTCTACCTAAGCTCCTCTGACCTTCTCAGGAAGCAAGGAGATCCGTGTGTTCCTCCAAGTGCACGTGCCCCTCAGCAGGGAGGGAAAACAGTGTGTAATGTAACTTCATTTGGATGTCATCCTTGGATTATTCAAGCAAGTGAATCCTTATTCTAGTTCGATGGATTAAAGGGTAGATTTTTTTAAAAACTATATTGTTGATTTCTATTACCCAGGAGGATTGTTACGAAAGCAGAGCACATAACACACATGTTGTGAATGTGTGATTACTATGCATTTCAGAGGAGTAAAATGTACATGTAGCTCTCCCTTCACGACACACATGGGAAACCTTAGGAGATCTGGAAATAATTTTCATCGGTTTTGTTGAAGGTTTTCCTTTCATGCACGATGGTAATAAGGAACAGTATCTTCTTTCAAATTAATACACAACACTAAAATTGCAGTAGCAAGAAATAAATCATAATTCAACCTGCACCTGGACTGCAATGCCTTAGAAAAGCTTATGACTTTCTCAAGTTCAAAAGCATGAAATGGAGAAGGCAGGCTAAGCAACCCATTCACAAAAATATCATAAATAATCTCCCTTTCAGTTAAGCTTCCTTAGCTGTGCGTGGATATATTACATATGATTGCATAACTTCATACGCAAATGTGTAATAACAAGTCAAATGCCATTTCCAGCCATATTTCTTTAACTATTGTTTACTGGAACTGTTTCACACTTAACAGCATGTTTCGTATTTTAAAAAAGGTAGCCCAAAATATTAATCTTTCAATGGTATTTGAATTACATTTATCCTTTTTTAAAAATTCATTTTTAACTCATTCTGTTCTACCAGTGTCTCCAGTCCAGGTTGGTAAAAAAAAAAACAAAAACTCCCAGAGGAAAATTACCCTTTATAAATGAACTCTAGTTAGATGAATTTCTAATGCTTCTACAAGACCCCAATTTATAAGAGTAACTCTATTTCATGCATCCCACTAAGGAATGCAAAGTGCCTGTTATGTTTTCTGTGAAATTCTGCTGACGACACAAAGATGAGCAAGACACAGCCCTTGCCCTCAGCAAATGTGCAAACTAGATTGACTGAAATCTTGTCTGTGGCGTGGGACAGTCCTCTTAAGCAATACCTTAAAGCTGCCACCAACAGTCCTGTCTTCATTTCCAACAAGATGTAAGGAGAACTGAAGGTTAAATCCCCATTGATTTTTACAAGTTCATGTGCTTGTTTGATTGTCTTTATTCCGCTGACTTTAAGATCAGAAGCATTTTAAATTGTTTTTTAAGGCAAGCTATTGTGTTTGAGATATATTTTACTAACAAGCATTTTGCAATCATGTGTGTGCTGTGGCTGACAATTTCTTTTTATCACCAGTTTATGAGACAGTGTCTTAGATATTTTACTGGAACAAAAAGATTTTCTATCAGGGGTGTTTGCTTCACGGCATTGTGGGTGCCACGGTCTGTACCAGATGTAGAAGGTGTCATTGGTGAATATGTTGGAACTGTCATGAAATGGGCAGCAGAGAGAAAATGTTAAATGAAACTCAGATTCAGTGAGCTAAACTTACAAGAATTCATTCATGAGGTCCAAGAAATGATCTCACACCTCAATTTTGGGCTGGTCATTTGAAATGTAAAAGCCAAATAGAGAACCCTGAGCTTGTAATTTGGGAAATTATCCGACTTAGCAATGAGTCCTCTGGATAACTTACAATGATATGTTTCACGTCACTTAATGTTAGCATCGGTTGGCCATTATAATCTTGACTAATACTTGATAAGCAGCAAGATTGAAAGGAAGTTACATAATCACAAAAATAATCTGGCTGAAATGAACCTTTGATTTGTATAGTCCAACACCATCATTTTGTAAATGGTGAAGTTGATGTCTGTAAACTTCCTTCCAGTTTGAAATCTCAGATGTCATTGTTTCTTGACGACCATGGAATAATTGCTTTAACTGTTTGGCATCAGCGTTGACTTGAAGTCAAATCAAAGTTCTCTGCTTTTAGGATACATTTGATTTACTTACTTTAATTTCTTTCTCACTTTATTTTTTTCCCTCAGTTTATTTAGTTTTAGCTTCTCTAAGTCCAAGGACGGTTAAAATTTATGAAGAGTTATTAGAGAAAGCCATTCAATAATGCTCTGCAAGGTGGCATATCCTTAACTTTCACTGATTGGGCTTTAACTTGGGCATGGGGAAGAAATGAGTAACAGTGGTGTCAGGCTTAGTAGGAAATATTTTGTGTTTTCTGAGTGTATGATTTCTTCTGCATTTAGGGTTTCTTGTGTCTCTATTATGTGGTGGCTAGTCTCCATTGCTGCCCTGTTTTCAATGTATGGTAATCATTATACCCATGTATGATGTGCATCCTTATCTCTCCCTCAAAAATTGGGGCCAAAAAAGTGTGCCTTGTACACAGCAAAATACAATATTTCCTCACCCCCTTCTTCTCTTCTCTTTTTAACCACTTATAAACTCATCCTTCTCCCCATGGGTGTCTTAGTGGTAGCCCAGTGAGATGTCATTGAACTTGCATTGCCTGAATATGAATACAACTCATGGTCCTGTGTGACTGTTCGTATTCTCGAGGGGAAATGTGTGTGAAGAAAACAACACACACACACACACACACACACACACACACACACACAGATGTGGTATCCTAAGGACAAACAAGTCTCTTCTCCAAGCAAACTACGATTTGAGAAAATTTGCCTTTAGCTTCCCTTCATTGGCACCTTCATTGTCAGGGTTGGGGGGGAGGTTCGCTGTTGAACTCAAGTGACCGCATGACACTGTCTCTTCATTTCTTTGGAAACTCTATGGAGGAGTTTCCTTACTCACAGTCCACTAGGCTCTCATGCTTTCCTTCTCTCTCTCCCCTTTGAAAACTTATTTCCTCTGAATATTGTTCTCTTAAAATCCTTGTCTCTAAAATTAGCTACAATCTTCAAAATTATCAGTCTAAAGACATTAATGGGGGATAATAGCTTAATGTGCATCTTAAAAGGACTCTTCAATGCTTTCACCTAGATGAGCAAGGAATCTCTAGTACTGTGGTGTGCTGGCTGGGGATATTTTAAGAATTCATACTTTCCTACATATGTCCTTTAATTCATTCAATGGATAGTTGCTTACCATTGACTGGGAGCCATTTCTGTTTACCCAACTTAGACATTTATATCTGGTGTTTCAGTGGAAAAACTGACAATAACAACTCTATTAGAAGCCTGAAATTAGTTTGTTTGAATTGCTGTAACAAAATACCACAGACTGGGTGGCTTACACTACAGAAATTTATTTCTCATAGTCCTGGTGACTAAAAGTCCAAGGTCAAGGTGTCTCTCTCTGCTTTGCTTGCACATGGTTACCTTCTTGCTGTGCCTTCACGTGGTATTTCCTCTGTGTGTGGGTCTGCAAGCCAATTTCCTCTTCTTATGTGGAAGAATGTACCAGTCATTTTGGACTAGGGCCCATGCACATGGCCTCATTTTACCTTAACCACCTCTTTAAAGGCCCTATTTCTAATACAGCCACTGCAGGTTAGGGCTTCAACATGGATTTGGGGAGTTTACAGTTCGACCCATGACAGTTTCACATTGAATTAAATAATTTAAGTGTGTTCTCTTTTCTCATTAACAGAATCTAGAAAGGTTTATTTTATTGTTCAAATTTTTCTGTTAAAAATGTGAGGATCAAGGAAGATAAAGAACTTTTCCAAAGGCACCTGATTACTACGTAGTGAAATAGAAAATTGAATTGAGCTTTACAGCTTTAAAGTTCATATTTTCCTGCTATACCACTCTGCCTTCAGCTAAGATTTATAGTCAGGCACACCGCTCCATGACACAGTTCTGGGATATTTTACTTCATGGAAGACTAAGACTTCACTGATATCTTGACAAAAAAATTCTCCTAGAGAGAATGTGTTCGAGGAATAGAAAAACAGACTATTTTCCTATAGTCAGATTCCCTAACTTAGTTAATATTAAAGAGAATTTGGCTTTTTTCCCTTAGTAACAAGGAAACTTTGGAATTTTAGTTTTTATACAAGCAACAGTGATGTTATGAGACATCGATAGAAACGTTAAAATCAACAAAATGGCATTAATTAGCATGTATTTGTCTAGTTTCTAAACCCCCCAAAGGGTGCAAGGTGGACTAACTCAGGATCTTTAATATTCTATGAGAAAGGCAAACCACAAAATCCTTAAATTTTCCCCAATTCAAACATGTTTTTCAAAGGAAAGAGCTTTCCGAGCATAAACCAAATCCAGAAAGGTTTGTTAGTCCCTTTTGTTACACCCTGGAGGTGCAGACAAAATGCCTCCTTCTTCTTTCAAGTTCTTTATTTTCCCACTTTTCTGTTACAGAGCGAGAGCCTCGTGGTAAGGAATGCGTGACATGGTGCGGGAACTGTGAGAGGTCAGCCCTTCCATTCATGTTTTTTGGCAGCACAGCATGTTTAAATGAAAAAAAAAAAGTCCAAAACTTGCTTCTAATGACAAAATAATAAAAAATAAGATACTAAAAATGAAATTCTTTTATCTTAGCTTATAGTTAAGAAAATTTGTTACAGCGTTCTAAAAAAAGAAGATATTAAGGAGGAAGAGAAGAATACAAAATTAAGATTTGGATATTAGGGTGATGAACTTAAAGATAAGAGGTTTTTGAAATTGTCACGAAAATCTTTCTTTCTAGTACTATTTTTAAAAAAGAAAGAGAGAAACACTACTTCCTGCATACAGGTGGTAATGGTCACAAATTTCCTTTATCGTGGTGTAGTTATTCCAATGGAATAAATTTACTGCTATTGGGTGATGATGAGAATATAATTTAGCAATAGAGGAAAAGAGAGGAGTTGGGCTCCTCCCATATAATAATTAAAAATTAGTAACTTTACCAAAGTTCAGCTGTAGAAGTCTGATTGCAAAACCCCACACAGAAGTATATTCACCCTGCAAGGGTACCTAAGACCACAGTGGTCTCAACCCCGGGGCTGGCACATAGTAGTAGCCGGCTAAGCCTATAGATTGCATTTTATGTGGGTTTGTTGGTCTCGCTCTAGGTCTTAGCTGTTGACCTCAATTCTAAACACTCACATTGCTCTTGGGTATTCTCGATTCGCTGGATGCATTGATGACATTATGGACAGTTAATGGTAAATATAATTTTACTTAAAGAAATAGCTAGACAACTCGAAAAATTATAAGACTCTGAAGAAGTTGAAGAAGATACAGATACGTAGAAACACATATCATGATTATGGATAAGAAGAATTAATTCATTAAAATGTCCATACTACCCAAAGTAATCCATAAATTCTATGCAATTTCTATCAATATTCTAATGACATATTTCACAAAACTAGAACAAATATTTCAAAAATGTATATGAAACCACAAAAGGCCCTGAATACCAACAATCCTGAGAAAGAAGAACAAAGTTCGAGGACTCAAACTACCTAATATCAAACTATACTACAAAGCTATAGTAATCAAAACAGCATGGTACTGGCATAAAAACAGACATGTAAATTAATGGAACAGAATAGAGAGTCCAGAAATAAACCCATACCTTTAAAATCAATTAATATTTGGCAGAGGGAGCAAGCACATACAATAGGCTAAAGACAGTTTATTTAATAAATGGTGTTGGGAAAATTGTACAGATATGTGCAGAAAAATCAAACTTGAGCACCTTCTTATGCTACACGCAAGAATAAATTCAAAATCGATTAAAGACTTAAATGTTAGACCTAAAACCATAAAAATCCTAGAAGAAAACATAAGCAGTAAAATCTCACACATTGCTGGTAGCAATATTTTACCAGCTATATCTCTCCAGGCAAGGGAAACAAAAGAAAAAATTAACAAATAGGACTATATCAAACTATAAAGCTTTTACACAGCAAAGGAAGACATCAAAATAAAAAGACAACTCACAGAAAGGAAGAACATATTTGCTGATACATCCGATAAGGGGTTGATATCCAAAATTTATAAAGAACTTATAAAACTCAACACCCAAAAAAACGAACAACCCAATTATAAAATGGGCAAAGTACCTGAATAGACACTCTGCCAAAGAGAACCTACAGATGGCCAATAGACATGAAAAGATGCTCAATGTCACTAATCATCAGAGAAATGCAAATTAAAACCACAATGAGATTTCCCCTCACACTTCTCAGAGTGGCCCTCATCAGTAAATCAAAAAACAAGTGTTGGAGAGGAGGTGGAGAAAGGGGATCCCTGGTGGACTGTTGGTGGGACTGCAGACTGGTGCAGCCACTATGGAAAGCAGTATGGAGATACCTCAAAAAATTTTAAATGAATCTATTTCTTGACAATAGATTAGCAATCCTACTTCTGAGAATACAAATATATCTGAAGGAACCAAAACACTAATTCAACAGAACGTAAGGATCCCTATGTTCCCTGCAGCATCATTTACAATCGCCAAGATGTGGAATCGCAGCCCAAGTGTCCATCAGTAGATGAGTGGATAAAACAACTACAGGACATTTATACAATGGAATAATACTACTTGGTCGTGTAAAAGAAGGAAGTTTTACCCTTTGCAACAGTATGAATGGACCTGGAAAATAGTATGCTAAGTGAAATAAACCAGCCAGAGAAAGACAAATACCATCTGATTTCACTGACATGTGGAATCTAATGAACAAACTGAACTAACAAGTAAAATAGAGACAGACTCATAGGTAGCGAGCAGGATGACAGCAAAGAGGGGAAGGAATTGAGCAAAAAGGAAAAAGGACTCACGGACATGGACAACAGGGTTGTGATTACAGGGGAAGGGTGTATAAGGGGACCTAATGGCAATGGGAAAACACTAAAAAATTGGAAAAAAAGCAATACACAAAAATAATTAGAAATAGCTAGACAATTGTTTCTCTCATCAGAATATGGAAGGAAGGACAGCCCATTGCAAGAACTTGGCACTGAGCTTTGGAAGTGCAGCCACGCCCATGGAAGCAGGACCCATGGCCATGAGACTTCTCGAGTTCTGTAGACGGGACAGTGGTGAGGAGGACTTGGGATCAGTTATTTCTGGATAACTAAATTAAGTTTATGCTTTATAGACCAGAAATTTCATTGCCAGCCTGAACCCAAAGGAGATCGTTTCAATCAAATATATCAGAGATTGGTTTGCAAGTCTTGATATTCTCTTAACACAGAGCACCATGCCAGGAATGTGGGACATGGTAGAAGTGTTCATAAAGCATAGCATCCATCTAATAACTAGTTATGAACACGATTGTGATTCGTTAGTTCACTCTGAATAATAATGCTTAATTTGTACGGGAGTCATAAATTCCTTTTGGAATCATTTGATTTTTTGTCATAAAACCTTCTCTTCAGAAACGTAATGTACATGGATTCAACATTTTGTAGACAACATTAAAGTGTTCACAGGGCCATTATCAACCATTCATGGACACCAGCTTAAGAAGATCTGACATAAAGTGACATAAATTTCCAGGGACCAGTATATTTGTATCATCAGTTCAGGTATTAATATTTCAAGGAAAATAAACAGGGAGAAAGGTGTTTAACTTGGCTATGGCCAGGTAACTGAGTCATGAATATTAGGTTATTTCACCCAAAGTAAGGCTGAATCAGTTATTGTGCTCACTGAAGAAAGTTGCACATTGGGGTAAGTAACCTTGGATGCCCTTTGCTGACAGGCCTCAGTAGTAGATGCCAAGTCCAAGATCGAATGCCCAGGGCAAAGAGAGCATCCTGTTTGCTCCACATGGATCAACTCTGAGTATATAGAATATCGATTCTTTGAAGATCAGGTCATATTATGTCACACCTTTATATCATATCCTTATGTCCTGAAAAAAGTTTAAGACAAGCCCAATCTCATAGGAGCATATTGATTTCAAAGGATTCATTCGACAAGTAGTTTTCAAAGTAATGGATGGTGATGCAATGTTCAGTCAAGACGGCCCAACCCAGACCCGGGTCCGGGGCAGAAAGGGGCATGAGTGTGTCCCCAGGGCCGAGCTGAGGCTGGACTCGAGGGTGTCAGTCTAAGGGGAGGAAACGGACCACATGTGGTGTACAACGAGAAGCACTACATTGGTATTTCGGAAAACACATCAAAGAGCAAAAATGAAAGATGTGGGCATGGACTGAATTCAAACCAGGCAAAAGAAATTAAAGGAGGGCAGGTTCTATATGACTGAATCCTGAGAGCTACCCAAGCAAATGGATGGTCCTGGAACCCAGCAGAAAGGAGAGGTTGGGCTGGGTGACTGGTGAAGAGTTAAACAATTTAAGAGCATGTTTGCATCATTCTGTCCTTGGAGGTAATTGCATTTGCCTACCCTCAGCATGTATTGTCTGTTTACAAAAAGCTGCTATCCGCTATGGGCTGTATCCTTTTATAAAAAATTTTATTGTTTTTCAAGTATAGTTGTCTGCATTTCCCCCCCACCCCAGCCATCCCCGCCTCCCTTCCCTGAATCCACCCCCTTGGTTTTTTCCATGTGTCCTTTAGAGTTGTATCCTTTTTCCTTTTCTTCAGCATTTGCTTCCTTCTCTTTTTTCGCCATATGATGTGCTGGAATCTTCCCAACACAAGTTCACTGTTTGTTGTCCCAGGTTTCTCTGTCTTCTGTGGGTAGCATGACACTGGCAGGCAAGAGGATCAGACGCATCTGGCTGATTCAGTGACTTGGCAATTACTCCGCCTGGTACCCCCCACTGCTTCTCTGTCCCATCTCCTTGAGCTCAAGGCCAGCTCACTGCTTACCTCCTGCTGTCCATCGCTCTCTCCCTCTGCTGAGCCAGTTGACCAGAGTCTTTGCCACCAGATCTATTCCGCGGCTAGGTTATATCCTGGCTTCCACTGCAGATTGTGGATGTCTGGTTTTCATCCTCGAGGGTGGGGACTACGTGTTTGAGAGTCCACCTCAGAGGCCGATACCACCCATACTTCTGCTTTGGATAGTATCTGAGAAGGTGGACATGTGAAAGCAGCACCGGGAAGTGGAAAGAACTGTGCCGTTGCTGCTAGAGCTGCTGCTTTTCGCACAGTAACTTTACCGCTCTGGGCCCACCGCCCACCCGCTGGGTGACCCAGATTCCTGGCCGTGTGCTGACATTTCCCGCATGACAGAGAAGCGGTGGCTGAAAGGAGCAATGACTGTCACCGTGCCAAATGAAGCCCTGCTTGTTTCTCGAATGTCAAGGCCTTGCCTCTTCATGTTTCTTTCTCCTCCTTCAAGATATTTTGTACCCAAGTGCCCTGGGAAATGACAAAGGCCCTGAATTTGATCCTCAGACAACTGAAGCTTGCTGGGTGAGGTGATTCTAAAACACCTTGAGCACTTTCCAGCTTGGTTGTAGGAACTGTGAGAACTATTACAAACCCTCTTAAGAAATAATGCTGTTGGAAGCTTAGGTATCCTTGGTTTATTTGAAAACCAACAGACGCAACCATGGGACATTTAGTGACATGCAAATGAGATCTCAATGGGTTACACTGATCAGCTGAAAAACCAACGAAGACATCTATCTGTTAGAGAGCCAGCTGTCCAGGTAAAAAAATGATTCTGGAGTCATTTTTCTGCTTGCAACATTTAGGGTGAAAAAGAATGTACTGGCTGCAAAACAGTCCTCCGGTAAAACTTGGTAACATGCAGTTTTGTTCTGTTCTCAGAGATGATCATTTCTGATGATGAAAAGGGGAGAAAGAACCCAGCCAGGAAAACAGCCCGTATAGAGTTAGTGGCATTAGATAAGTATACCAATTCATGTTAAATGTATGTGTGCACTCAGTTATTTATGGGGTAAAATATAATCATGCTTACCAACCATGTTGTCTCATGGCAACCTTAGCTTCAGCCTAAAAAAGTTCTAGAGTAGCTAACTATAAACCAAGTTAATCTGGCAAATTCTTGTTTTTGAAAAAGGACTAATTACTGGGGCCCTTTTTCTGTTTCACTTCCTACAAGGATGTCATTGTCATTGATCATATTATCGCAACAAGGCTGGAAGATTCTGGGTAGAATGGTAACAGGCAGAGCAGAGAATATTCTGAATATTTTAAAGTCTTTAATATCCTTGATATTGAAAATACACCTGAACTCATAACAAAACCATCATATCATATAGTACTGAGAAGCACCCTGGTATGTTTATTTACTATGAAATGTATATGTTCATACAGGTTCACAGAGCTATGGGATGACTTAGTATGTATTTTTGAAGAATGTTATGATTGTATTATAATTGTATTTTCAGAGAGAACTCTTTATAATGTTCAAGTTAAGTAAGGTAAGTAAGGTATCCATTTTTAACTGAGTACTTCTTTAGTGAATTACCTTACCATAAATTCAATGTTATAATCTATATTTAAGGAGAAGAAGAAGGAGAAGGAGGGGAGGAGGAAGAGGAGGAGGGGGAGGAGGAGAAAAAGGAGGAGAAGAAGGGGAAGGAAGATAAAAGTAAAGGACCACAAACTTCATATGCCACCAAAAATAAAAGCCTTTCAAAGGGCAACCCCTCAATGTAGAATGTAAAATGAATACTTGGTGATACGAGCCTCATGGTAAAGCAGGGAAGAAGCATGATGCAACTGAATTTATGTTGTTTTGTTAAAACCGATTAGTTCATACAAGGAAGACTCTTATCTCAATACTTAATAAGTGCTGTAATAAGATTTTCTATTCAATGAACACTAACCATGTGCCAGATCCTATGCTAAACTAAGAGATGTATGCATTTCACCTTGTTTAATTCTTATAATAGCTGTAACATGTAAGAACTATAATTATCCTCACTTTTCATAGGAAGAAACTAGTCTGAGATTAGGTAAGTAACATGTCTAAGATCACCCAGCTGATAATAAGTGAAACTGGGGTTCAATCCAATAGCCATGGAGTTCTTTCCCCAAGCTGAGGCACCAGGGAAGCCAGGGCAGGCTAGAGGGACAGGGAAGGAACTGGAAAATACCCTTCGCTTTAGAGCCCGAGCAATTTAGAAACGCTTTTCAGACAAAGGCCGTCATACAGGTCCACAGGCCTGGGGTAATGCTGTTCATATACCAGGGAGTCAGAAAACAGCTGTGTATTAGCCAGGAATGCCTAATCGTCCAATTACTTTGGGGTGGGGCGCATGTGTGTCTACATACGTGAGTACATGTGATGTGCATAACGCACCCTCTCAGCCTCAGATTAGACCTGATGTGTTCGAGCTCATGTACAAGTGAAAAAGAAACCCCAGACACGGTCAATAAGTCATTTTTTCTAGAATAAAAGGAAATGATACATGAGTATCAATTTGTGGATTAATATTTTACTGGTGTATGTTCCCGAAAAGAACACGCAAGGTGCATTAGCTCTGTGGGCACATGTGATTCTCGGTGTGGATTTGTGATGTGGTTACAGCACACAAATGATTGCCAACATCTTTCCATAGTCCAGAATGGGTTCTCCATCACTGGGTCCATCTCATGAGATCAATGATGAAAGATGTGTCACTTCTAAGAGAGAGTCAAAACTGGCAAATAGTCAAGACTTCTGCCCCTCTCAGGAACATTTTTCAAAGCAATGTTTAGAATTATAACTCTCAGTGTGCCCAGTGAAAAAACAATGCAAAATTAGTGCCCTGTACAAAAACCTCCCACAAATGAGTAATGTTCATCATTGCAATATATTTGTGACTTAACATGATTTAAAATTTTTATTTTAATTTACTCTATAATATACATCTACAATTTTACCTATATCGGCTGAAATTAATTTCAAAATAACCTAATACTGTACATCCACAGTCTTATTCTACATGTGGGCTATCTATGTTTTGAGGGCTCAGTGGCCCAATGTGGCTGGTGACATTCAAGGATGAGCCACATAGTTCTAGACCCTCCCTGTCTAATTTCCAAATCACCAGACCTCTCAGATGACTCTTGGTAAAAGGCTGTCAACGAAGATAATGATCATTTTAAAATATGTTGTGGATCTAATGGAAATGTAACCAATCCATAATATGCAAAATCTTCAATCTCTGGAAACCAGAGGAAGAAACAAATGGAAAATGTCTGGGACAAAATAGAGAAGGAGAAGGAGGAAGAAGAAAAAGAAGAAACCCATTATAGGTGGTTGTAAGAAAGAGCTAAAGCTTATTTGCATACATTGACATTCTGCCAAGTGGCTTCATGACTAAGCTGCAGTCAAGATCGGTTCTGGGCACGCGAAGACAATTGTAAATATATGTAAATATATTTGATTAAAATGAATGAAAAGGGAAATCTGTGGTTTTACTCAGATGTTATGACTAACACAGTTTGGCCTTGCAAGGAGACTTTAATGAAACCCGGCTAAGAATACCGCTGCTGACTTAATCAGATGTTGTCATGCCAGTAGGACCTGCTGTGCTTCTGTAAGTAAAGACGAAGCCTGCACGAGGAGGTGGGGAAACGAAAGACAGACGCTAAGTAATCGAGGAGTCCATGAGGGTGAGGACGGAGAAGGAGACTGGCCGAACATGACACGCCTGCAATTTTCACGCAGGTCACAGAGGCTCATAGATGGGGCCGTTATCCCCAAACTACACATTCCTCCTTTTTCTGCCTACCACCTGCACCTCAAATTTTGTTTGGGAAGTTTTGCCACCCTACCTTAGTTCTCCATTGTCAGAGAGGAACTGGAGTTCCCTAACCCTCCTGAACTTTGAGGGAAGGACCACACACTATTCAAGGTGGTAGCCACGTGTCTTGTGTAAACCAGGTACAAAAAAATGTTTCGTTGAATAGTATTATTGATCATTCTCATGGACTGGGGCTTTGGGGCTTGGTTGACTTGAGTCTTCTATTGGAGCCTCCAATAATTTGAAGAGATCATTTAAACAGGTGCCTCCAGCCCCTCGAGTCATTACTTCTGAACTGGAAGAATCTGGATTAGTCATTTTCCCATCTATAAAATTAGTATAATAATGGTACCTCTTTCATAGGCTTGTTATGAGGATTAAAGGAGATCATCACTTAGCAAAGTACTTCACACAGAATAGGCATTCGGTGAAGTAGGCATCTTCTAGCCCTATTGTTTTATGTTGCATCTCCAGCGCCAAGCATAGTTCCTAGCATGTAATAGGGACACCTCGTCTGTTGAACCAATAAACAAATCACTTTGTTGTATACCATATACCAAAGCATAAGTTTTGCTGCTACAGTTGAATCCTTTGATCACGAAGAAAAGATGAGAAAAGAAGGTTAGAAAGGGATGGAGCCTGAAGATAGCATAGAAACCTATAGAACAGTACTTCCTATAACTTTGAGGTCCTTGGTTTTTTTGAGAAGCCAATGAGAGCTGTAGACAGTCGGCCCACAAAGTTTTGGATAGTTGCATACACAGATACCCAAAGATCTGCAAGGCTATCCATGACCCTCATGTTAAGAAATCTGGGAAGATCAGGATGATGAGAGGGGAAATAGGCGCTTGTGGGACTGCAAGAAACTGGGTCTTTTCCCTTTCCCTCCCCCTTCACACACATAGTTTAAACCAGACAGTTCTAAAACATGGATCCTGGAGTGCGATTTCAAAGATCTGAGTTAACAAAGAGACTCATTAGAAAGAATGAGGAGCTACAAGTCGTTTTAATTAAAAAAGACACAAAAATTCAGATTTTGCATGAAGAAACTCCAGAACTGGAAAGAAACTCCAGAATTGTGCCCAGGGTGAGTTATTAGAATGAGCACCTGGGGGTGGGGGGGTGGAATTAATCTCGGCCCTGGGGATACCTGAAAATTCCATCATAAGTGAGGTGTCGCTGTTCCCTCAGCTAGTATTGTAAGTGATGGACTCCAGGTTCGAGTTGCAGAAGGATCCACGGGTCGGAGTTACAGACGCCAGGCGCGTCAGGAGCCCTCACCCTTTCCCTAAGACTCTGCACAGCTAGGGATCAGAAGAGCATGCTCTCGTCTGGAAACCACAGGCGAGAGGCGCCGTCAGCATCTGCCTTCCGGACTTGGGAAGGCCCCAGCCCCACCTTAGGTGAGTCAGGAAGCCTCAGGTCCGTTGGCTTGTTTTTTCATTGCGGTTTAACAAGGAGATACTGTTTCAATTAATGTTTATAAATTTCTTCTCAAAGTGTGCCTAAATCCCCACCCTGTTCCGTAACAAATAAACCTAGTTATCATTAATAATTTTCCCATGTCTAAAGGTAAGGTTTTATAAGTTTTAATAAGTTACACACATATACTTAATTGAGGCTCTTTACTAATTAAAAACAAGTCTTCCCAAATTAATAGCAATTAGTAAAGTCTGTTCTCTTTCTAAGAAAGATGTGGTATTTCTGTTCTCATGTATTAGAAAAACTGTTTTAAAAATAAAGCGTAAGCAAGGATATAATCTAAAACATTATACACGTGATAGGCCTGAGGCAAAAATAAATGATGAGAATTATCAGACAGAGAAGTAAATAACAATGTAATTTAGTTCAGTGGTGTTACATTCCTGTTTGAGACGGCCATTGAAGAATTAAGAATTTAAAACATAATCATACTCTAAGTACTATATACATGTTTAAAATGCCACGATTGTGGGAGTATTGCCACTGGGCTGCAGTGAAAATGGAAAGGACAAAAATCACTGGGAAAGTTAACAGACCGAGAATGGAGGAGGGCAAGGAAAATGGACCAGGGACACTGAGCCGAGAGGGAGAGGGGTCCCGAGAGAAGTGATGAGGAGCTGGATGAGAGGGAGATGGTTGAGCAATTTCTAAGCCGTTGCTAGACTTGCACCAGACCGTGCTCTTCACTTGGGTTGTGGTTTTAGAAAAACTGAATGATTTGAAATGAGCAGTATAATCATTGCTCTCAGCTCTCTAACAGCTCTTTCGCCCTAACCCTTCAGGTGATCTGTCTTGACGACTTAACCAATAGGTTTGGGAAATTATTCAACATGTTCAAAAACAATGACCAGGAAAATACTATTCCTTGGATGAGATGTTAGATTAGCTCAGTGGATATATCAAGTCCAAGACTATCATATCCGGTAGGCTGATGATTTTCCACTTCCGCCTTAGTTCAATAAACAATAAGAGAACACAGCAGCTGACATATGTCTGCGTTGTTGATTGTAATGCGATCTGACACATCAATGCCCACAGCCACAGCCACATACCCGCACAAACCTGAGATGCCTTTCTTCTGGCAAGACTGGTAATGTGCATGTGACTGATGCCAAATCAGCTATATCCTTCCACAGTTCAGGATGCGTTCCCATACTCCTTGCCAGGGACAAGGCTGCATTTTTGGAGTGATGTCAGGAAATTATGAAAAAAAAAAAAACATACATTTAGAGACTTTGCTTAAGTGCACAGACATAGGATTAAGATTTTCTATTTGAAAAAACACATTTAAACAAATACTTGTAGGTCTAGCAATGTTAATATTCCGAAGAGTTAACATATATTAATGTGTACTCTGAGTGAAGTACTGTGTTGGGTAGTTCACAAATCTAATTTTCTGTGAGATAATAAAGAATACAAGTGTTTGCAAACGTATAGTTTTAAAATAACTCTGCAATATGTGTTGCAAGTCTTCAGTATTACAGGTTCTGTGAAAAGGGGCAATATAGAAAAAGTAGAAAGACATGGTATTCTATTGCCGCAAAACTCTGTGGCTTAAAACAACTGTTTTACTATGACTATGATTTTGCGGATGAATTTCAGAGAGAGCTCGACTACGCAATTCTTACTTGCATCTGTAGTGCATTTAATAGTGCCCCCCAAACTCAAGTCCACCTGCAATGTTAGTATATAACCTTATTGGAAACAGTGTCTTTGCAGGCATAATGAGTGTAAGAATCTCAAAGTGAAATCATCTTGGATTTAGAGTGGACCCTAAACCCAATGACTGATGTCCTTACAAGGAGAGGAGAGGACGCGGGGAGACGCACACACGGAAGAAAGCCTTGTGAAGCCACGAGCCAGGGAACACCTGGGGCCACCGGAAGTTGGAAGAGGCAAGGAAGGAGGTTTCTCTAGAACCTTTGAAGGGATCATAACCCCACTGATACCCTGATTTCATACTTCCAGCTACAAGAACTGCGAGAGAATCAACGTCTGTTGTCTCAAGCCACACAGCCTGTAGTGCTTCGGTATGACAGCCCTAGGAAGCGAGGTGCCTCGTGCAGTGCCAGCGAGGGCTGCCATCGGATGTGAGCGAGGGCTGGGGTCATTTGAGCACTCACTGGGCGAGGAGTCATCGAGGCAAGTTGGCATAGGCTGTTGACTTGGAGCTCGACCAGGGCTGTCGGCTAACCTCCATATAAGCCTGTCTGTGGTGCTACTTGGACTTCCTCAAAGCATGGCGGCTGGCTTCCGAGAGGGGATGTCCTGAGAGAAGATACCCTGACAGCAAGGTTCCCCAGAGGTCCAAGCAGAAGCGGCAAAGTATTCTTATGACCAAGCCTCAGAAATTCCAAAACATAACTTCCACTGTATTCCATTTATCAATAAAGTCACTAAGACTAGCCTAAATTCAAGGAAGGGAAATCAGACTCCACTTCCCAATAGAAGGGGGAGAAAAGATCTTGCAGTTGTCTTTAATCAGTCCCACAGACCTAGGTTCAAATTGCAACTCTGCCATTTGCCACTGAGGGTAAGTTAGCAAACCTGTCTTAGACTATGCTTTTCATTTAGGAAAGGAAGATGACAATATCAACAATCAATAAAAGGCTATTGCAATGATCAAATTCAGTTAAATTAAGTAATGCTGTTTCAGTCCTTGAAAGTTACATGATGTACATGTGTACATACAGGCAAGATGTATAGACGGCAAGGCTGGGTATAAAGATAACTCTGTGAAGATATTACTAGACGGAAGCAGAAAGCTGGTTTCAGAGGTGACTCAGGCATCTGTTGTAGTTTCTATGTCTAGAATTCAAACTGAGAATCATGCTTAGCTTTATTATGACCTGGAAGTTGGGAGGGAAGTGTAATAGAAATTTACATTATGGCTCTCAGATACCCATGGCGAATCCCAATACCGCTATAAATTCATCAGCCAGGGACTCCCCCTTACCACACCAAAACCCAAAAAAAGTAGTGAAACCTTAATTCTTTGCCTTTCAGCTAAAGTTCAACTTCATGTTCATGGGGTATTTTAGCACCTCTGATTCTCCCAGGCTTCCCCTGATTGTCATAATAAATCCCCATTGCATTTCTATGTTAAGTTTTGTACAATTAAAGCTTCTCTCCAGCTCACTGAACTTTATCTAGTAGAAAGGGAGCTTTGTTTCTTAACATCTGGGCAAATAAACGTTAAGAGCGTGACAGGAAACCAGAAGCCTTGAGTCTGCATGGTCTGTCCTCTGCTGCCATGATCTCCTTTACTGAGTCCACCTCAAATTTCTCCTTGTTCCTTGACCTCAGAAAGTGGTATAAGCTTGGGTAATGGACTCAAAGCAGCAATTCTCCACCCTTTTCCTGCAATAAATGGTAAGCATCCATCAGTTCGGACCTTTACAGCCATAAAATGCCTTTTGCTCTACATACATCTTCATGGAAACTCTACTTGCATTAGTTTTCAATTAGGAACCTGGGCTTTTACAGTCAGCATGTTGTCCAAAGATGCTGCACAATTCCAGAAGTTCCCCGCTCCCCCGCACAATCCAACATTATCCGAAATGGAGTTCACCAGTTTATAAAAGCGCAGATGCTGAAGGCAGACCACCTGAGTTCAGAACTCTAGCTCTGCCATCGATTAGCTCTGTGCTCTTACACAGATTGCCAAGACTTTTTGTGCCTCAGTTTCCTCATCTTGAAATGGAGATTATACAAATATTTACTTACAATGTTGTTATGAGAATTAAGTGACATGTAAAATGTTTTAAAGAGTACCTGGCAACAAATAAGTGCTCAATAACTATTTATTTTCACATATGATGCTGCTGGGTGGTTTACAGATTCATTTTTTTAAAATAATTTTGTATTTACTTAATGCACACCTAAAAATATAACTCATCTCAAATCTATATTCATATTTGATTTGCTTAGGCTAAATACAATCGGAAAGCCAACTGAAAGCAAATCTAGGTGATATATTGACAAGGCAAAAAATCACCAAGGTGGGCAGATGAATGACTGAAATCTGGGAAACACTTCTCTTGTTAGGGAAGAACTAGAAACCAACCCAGTAAACAGATCCAGCCTCGCTCTGGTCATCTGGAAGTCACGCATGAGTGCGCTCTTACCTTACACCCAAGGCTATTTTATTGTTTTGGCAGTGGGTCTCTGCCACCAACCGCATGTAGTTTTCTTGCTTCGGCTTTTGAGAACGAAGTTCCCCTGAACCAGGATAGTGTTTTCCTAAAAGCTAGACAAGTGTGAACTCTGAACAAGTGCTCTATTGCTGTTGGCCAGGGAGAAAGCCAACCCAGTTTTGCCTGTTCTCAGCTCGGACAAACGACTTTCCCTTTCTGGGTTTGCTTTTCCTTTATCTGCGGTGCAGAGGCTAAGAGAACAGCTCTGCTTCCTGATCGGGATGTTCTATCCAACCGCATATGGCAGGAGGGAAGCCTCTTGGCAGACCCCGGGAAGAGCTGCACACACAGATGTAAATATTGAGCATGCCATAGGCTGTGAAAAACTGTTGCTGATGGCACTTTCAGGGGAAAGTAGACAACGCTCCAGGTTCTTCAAAGAGAGCATAGCATAGTGGTCCAGCGTGCAGCCTCCAGAGCCACACCATGGGGCTCCAGTCCAAGCGGTGCCCCCAACTGCTTGCATGAGCTCTGTGCCTGAAGATCTTCATCTATAAAATGTGGATGGCAATATGCCCACTTCACAGGGATTTTATGAATACTTAACGTGTTAACACACGCAGAGTGTCAGGGACAATGGCGTAGTCCCAGAATGTGTTCAGTAAGTTTACCATTAGTATCAAACTGCTGTGGTTAGACCCTGCTGGTGAGAATTCTGAGTACTTACTAGGGTGATTTTTGTTGAAACAGGAGTCTGAATTCTTTCTCGTTGTGCATTTTATCCCAGTGAGTTTTTTTTGTCGTTGTTTGTTTGTTTTTAATGTTCAGACTCGGTTGTGTAACATGGGAGTTAAACTTTCCCCCAAGGTTAGTGGAATTAGAGAATAAGGATGAAGTTCTGGGGTCTGGAATTTCGCCACGTGGACTTGAATCTCAGTTCTATTACTTCCTGACCGTTATGCCTTCCTTGGATACAGCAAGCTCCCAAACATCAGTGACCGCAGGTATAAATTGGAAATAATAAGTGCTAATCTCATGGGATTATTGAGAGATTTATAGGAGAGATGAAGGTATTAAGCAAATGTTTGTTAGTGTTATTCTTGGATCATTTTATACTAGAATCTACAGAGCTACCTTTCAAGTCGCCTACTTGGTGGAATTAGATACAGGGTTCAAGCTGAGAGGCAGCAGTGTGTATGTAGTAGTGACACTGTGACCCAGGTCTCTAGCTCCTGGCCTAGTGACACCCACACTGAGCAGTTATCTCTTGGCAAAGGCGCCCTACAGACAAGAGGAAACTTGAATGGACATGGCTCGCATTCTTCCTTTTCTGCTAGAAGCTTCTTTGAATCTCGTTTCCTCAGTAAGATTCCAGGGCCTTTTCTGTCTTTCCTGTCTTGTCCTGTGCTTTCCTGTCTTTACTTGTTGATGGATCATCTTACTACTTTTTCTCGTTCCTACAGAGCACATGGTTCGAGCGGCCAAGTGTGACGAGTCAGATGTTGGGTTCAGAAGTGTTTCTAGAGTTCCCCCCCTAAGTGTACAAAATGCCTGACAGCCGTGGTGCCCGAGTCCTGCTTTGTTACGTGACAGGTAGGTGGCCCAGGCCCAGCCACCGCAGCGGTTACCGTCGTGGAAGCCCCAGAAACTTTACACCATCTGGAGTTTGCCATCTGCCTTACATTTTAGACTCTAGTCAAATCAGTGATTTTAACCAAAAATCACAGTATCAGGTTTCACAACCACAGTTGTAAGAGCAGTGTAGACATTTCAAAGCCTGGATCCCAGAAGGTCATTGAGATTAAAAAAAGAAAAAAAAACATTCATTTTAAGCAAGCCGTGTGTTTGAATCCATGCCCTAGAAGTCATAGTGAACTGTATCACCCGCCTGGGACGTCACTGCACTGTGGGCTGGAGGGACTTTAGGGGGCACACTGACCCTAATAGAACCTTATAAAACTGATGAATGGAAAGTGTTTCAAAATCTTCCCCTTTCGATATGAATCATGTGTTTGTATCTTGGGCTATAACATGTACTGCACTTAAACAGAGAAAAGACCCATGAGGACAAATGTCTGTAAGGAAGGACGGGAAGGAACACGCTGATACAATAGTAGCCACAATGGAGCTGGCCACTCTGACAACCTCTTCACTTAAGTTATCTTATCTAATGATCACATACTAGGAGTAGTTGTTAATCAAAACCCTAAAATTATAACTCTTTAACAAATGCTATATTGGTTTTTGGTTTCCTTTTGGAAAAAAAAAACAGTGGCCAACCAGGGCAGCTAAGAAACTCGTCTTGACATAGTTCGGTCTGTACTTGTCCATTTTGGGCATTTGAATTTTTAACCTCAGGGTTGTCTGGTCTATGCAATACAAGTATCTCTTTTTTTCCGTCACAAATCGGTCTTGATTAGTGGTAGGATATCAGATATTGGCATGAAATCAAGAGGAGCAAAGTACTTAAGAGCTTTGCTACTACCTGTGGGGCAACTTGTAACAGGCTTTAAGTTATAAATAAGTAGCTACGCCCACAGGGCTTGGGTGGCTCAGAAAGAAGAATGTGGTCGGATACGCTGGAGAGAGCCGCCATGTCCCACGATGAAGGCAAGCCCCGCAGTGGTGCCCTTGCTGTTCAAGCGGAGTCCGAGTCTCAGAACCCAAACCACACTCCTCAGCCTGCCGCACCGGGCCTCTCTCAACCTCGGTCTCCCCACTCCTCCTTCCTGTGGCATTCTGCCTCTTCGACTTTCTCCCCACCATTTTCTCTCTATTTGTTCACCTGAAATTGAGTATTGAGTAATTTTTACAATGAACATAAAACAAAATAACACCCTCTGAATATTTGTTACAAGACACACACATGAAGAACACTGATCAAAATAATGAAATGACTTGCTGCCTGTGACTATATCATAGTTTGTTTTTTCTTACTGGTTTTCAATTTGCATTTTATTTTTTATTTTACTTGTCATTCAAGCACAGTTGTCTTCATTATCCCCTCACAACTCCCTCCACCCCACCCACCCCTGCCTCCCACCCTCGATCCTACCCTCTTTAGCTTTGTCCATGTGTCCTTTACACATGTTCATTGACGACCCTTGCCCTATTTTCCCCCATTTTCCCTCCCTCACTCTGGTTGCCGTAAGTTTGTTCTTTATTTCAATGTCTCTGGTTATATTTTGCTTGCTTGTTTACCATTCACGACGGCATGGATGGAACTGGAGAGCATTATGCTAAGTGAAATAAGCCAGGTGGTGAAAGACAAATACCATATGATCTCACCTATAAGTGGAACCTAATCAGTATATCATAGTTTATAATAGGAACTACCTCCTGGCTAATACATATTGAAAAATAAAATCATAATCCTCAGAAGTTATAAGATACATGTCAATATTGTATTCAAACTACTAATTAATAAGGATTGCAAGTCACAACCTATTCAAAGGAGAACGCAAAGAGCGACACGTACACAGGCGGTCAGCAATGCCGCGGTGAAGGGCTTCACAGATGCACAGCTGGCTGCGGTCGGGGGTCTTAGTCAGTTGCACCCTCACCGGACAACCATTCGCGTGTCTGTGGACAAGGATAGTTTGCATTAGCACTGCTTTCTGTAAGTTATGAAGTTGTAAAATCGCTCAAAGACCGTGAATGCCACAGGTAACCTGGGAGAGCACATTAGGGGGGAGGGGCACCCACTCATCTTTCTTTTTCTTTTTTGCCATTTCAAGATTTCCTGTGATTCTTATAGACATGTTATATATCTCACAAGGTGTTTATGTAATCAAGTAATAGCCCTAGTTAAGAGCTAGCCACTGGGATAACCTTATCACTTAAATTATCATAACTGTCACATAACTCTATACATAGATGTTAGTTCAAGGCTTTGAATGCATAAAAATGTAAATGCATAAAAACCTTCAAAAGTGTCATATCAGTCTTTATTTGCTCTCCACCAGGGAACAGTTGATCACCTAGGCAGCAAAGGAAATAGTTCCTATGGAGAGAGATTAGTCCTTCTTAGGGCTATCTCGTGTTGCTCTGGTCTTGGGCAGCCCGGTTCACAGGTATGGGATCTTGGCTGCTGTTGTTTCTTCTTTCTGTTTTGTTTTTTGTTTTCATTTGTTTGTTTGTTTTTTACCTGATCACTGAAACATCTTAATTCTGATCAACTCCAGAAATGCCCACACATTGTGGGGCCTTGTAGCCCGGCCTCTCTTTGTCTAATCTGGATGTTCGTGGACTGGCCTCCTTCTCTGGACACTGACCAAGCTGGGGGGATTTTAGGCCCTTTTGATAGTCAGAATGTTGCTTGCTTGGAAAGTTAAAGCCGAATAATTTTTGTACAAAACTGGATAATTTTTGTTCTTTAACATGCTTCCTGTGAAATGCTGTCAATCCCTGAACCCCTGCTTTTAATCCCAGTGTAGCTCTTAATATCCTAGCTTGATATTTTCACACAAGTGTAGAATGTGAGTATACTTCCCATGTTCATTCATTCATTCTCTGGGAAAATACTTATGGACAGCAGTGAACAAACCAGACAAAAATCCTTGCCCCTGCAACTTAAACGGACAATTTTTTTTAGTAAGAAGTGGAATCTTTGATATACCAAGTGACAAGGGTACTACAGATTAAAGAGAGCAGCAAGAGAGGGCATGGGAAATTAATGGAAATGTGGCATGAGCTGAGGAAGCGGGGACATGTTTTACTTGCTTGGTTAAGGAGTGTCTTGCGAAGATGGGAAGGCGGAGGGCAAGGTGTGTGGCCCCCCAGGGAGAGGAGGCACATTTTGCAGGTGCGAGGACCCGGAGGTGGGAACATGCCTGGGGTTTTATGGAACGGCAAGGAGGTCAATGTGAATCATGAGAAAAACCACATTTTTTCTCGGTCATTGAAGACACACCTTATCGGGACACCTCTAGCCCTGCTGGAAACACCGAGGAGGCACAAAGAGAGACGGCGACTGAATGGGTAAGTGGAGGAACGAGGGCAGCCTGATGAGCCTCTGCCCGCGCAGGCCACAGCACAGCACAGTCATGCCATAGACCTCCGGGTTTATTTCTCCTCCTTTGACATTCATGGGGAGTTAGCCATTTTTTAAATTTGAAAAACCCTTACATTTATTCTTTTGCCTGACTTGTTCCTAATTATTGTTTAGATAAGTTATTTTTCTTTTTATTGCTTTGACTATTTTAGTGTTTACGCTATTACAGTTGTCCTGATTTTCCCCCTTGCCCTCCCCGACCCAGCCTTATCTTAGAGAAAATTAAATCCTTTTTCCTCTCTTCCTTTATATTTAAATATTAAAAATAATGTCATGAAAGTGTTCGTTGATGTTGGAGAATATGTGTTACTTCTCTAAACTAGCCCTTTAAGTGCCTGCCAGATGCGCTCTGCCAAGAAAAAGAACCTTCAACAAATGTTTGGTTTCAGATATAGATCAAAGGCACTGAATGGCCAAACACTTACAAAATCATGCGCATTTCAAAAAATTTTCACTTTGCCAGATCTAATGATTTAGCTCTCCCTGGTTCAACAACACTGTTATTTTAGAGTGCCACAGGTTGGATAAGGTAGTGAAAGCTGTTTTTATTATTATATGTTTAGTATTTATACAGCAGTTATTGACCAACAAGTGCTTTCTGGATCTTCTTTGCTTATTCCTCATTAAGCCATATGCTATGTTAATTTTTTTTCAAATAGGTTCCCAAGTGAAAAGATGTGTACTCAGGATGTGCCAGGAGCACCTCAGAATTGCAGGACTGTAAGAATACAAAGGTAAAGGATGTAAAGTACACCCCACCTTATATGAGGTGTATTTTTTTCCTAGGGCTGCCGTAATAAAGCACCAAAACTGAGTGGCCTAAAGCAACATAAATTTATCATCCCTCAGGTTTGGAGACTGGAGTTCGGAAATCAAGGTGTCAGCAGGCTGTGCTCCCTCCAAAGGCTCTGGGGGGGAACCTTTCCTTGCCTCCGGCTCCTGCTATTTGCTGGCAGTCCTTGGTGTCCCTTGGCTGGAGATGCATCGCTCTAGTCACCTGGTCACCTTCTCCTTCTGCATCTTATCATCTCCCTTCTGTACATGTCTATTTCTCTGTCCAATTTCTTCTCTTTATAAGGACACTAGTCCTGCTGGATTGGGACCCTCCCTAATGACCTCCTTTTAACTTGATTACCTCCATAAAAGCTCTACTTCCAACAAGGTCACATTCTGAGGTACTAGGGGTTAGGGCTTCCATACGTCTTTTTTGCGGGGGTACAACTCCACCCCTACCACTAGGCTGTACTGCAAGGTGGGGGCGCTGTGAGCTTTTCAACTTGGGTTACCTAGTCAGAGGGGGAAACCGGAGAAGATTGATAGGTTTACCAGATTCAATATAGGATGCCCAGTTAAATTCAGATTGCAGATCAACCATCCAAATTTTTTAGTATAAATATGGACTAAATATTTTATTAGACATTCTATGTTAAAAAATATTATTGGTTTTCATGGATGGGCCTAGAAGTTATTATGCTAAGTCAAACAGAGAAAGACAAGTACCATGTGATTTCACTCATAAATGAAAACCAAAGAACAAAATAAATGAACAAACAAAATTGAGACAGACTGATAGACACAGAAAACAGACTGACAGCTGTCAGAGGGCAGGGGGCTTGGAGGGCTGGGTGAATGAGGTGAAGGGATTAAGAAGTGCAGATTCCGACATTTTGTGATATAAAGCCCAGCACAGGAAACACAGTCCATAGTATTGTAATAATTATTCACAGTGCCAGGTGAGTACTGGAAATACTTGGGAGAACACTTTGTAAAGATACGATTATTTAACCACTAGGCTGTGCACCTAAAACTTATACAAAATAATATTGAAAGTACGCTGTCATTGAAAAATAAAATTTTAAACAAAATTTAAAAATAAAAAAATCATTGCTTTTTCATGTGAAACTCAGATTTAACTGGGAGAGCTACACTGTATCGAACACCCTAAAACAGGTTCCTGTGAGCGTTCCTTGTTGCGGACCGTTCAGCCTGGTTTCAGGAGTTGTAACCCTCACCCCATGGTGGGCTGTGTAAGAGCCCAAGGGACCCACTTCATCTGGGTCTGTTCTGTCACGAGGACGTGACCTACTAAGGAGACAAAGCTTATCTCCCTGGCAGGAGTGCTGCTTCTGCCTCACCCATCTCTGGCCCCATAGCTTGGTTGGTTAGTCAATGACGGGTAAGACTTCTCATGGGAGGAGCAACCTAAGCCAGACGCAACCACTTGGGAGGCCTCATGGAAGGACTCAGGGGGCTGCAGCAAAGAGGATGTGATGGACCCTCGCCCCCGCCGGCTATTCTGACACAGCCCGAGTCCTCATTTCCATCTGGAAGATGTCTCCTGCTTCCTAATCGGCTTAAAGCCTGAAACTGTGGGGGTGAGCGGTGCAGCCCTGTGCTGGCCAGGACGGTTCCCTGGGTGATCGAGCATAAGAAAGAATTCCTAAAGTCCTGTGAAACCTGCTTTGCTAAGAGTGCTCTCATTTAAATGATAAGGGTCCGAGGAGGAAATGAGTATGTCTCCCAAAGTTTGGCAACCCCGCTTTCCTGACAGACACTGACTCAGATTAAGCCCTCAGATTTCCTTGACATGTTAAACCTGTATTCCGGTGTATTGGAACCCAATAAAAGCCCAGTGAGGAAGGGGCTCTGGGTCATTCTCCTCTGAGAGTTTGGCCACCTCTCCTCCCCAAGCAGATCTTGTCTTGGTAGTTTTTATTTTCATCCATGATGAACGGGGGGTTCTATGGGTGGAGCCCCCCGCAGTTCCTTCTTCCGCAACTTCTAGGTTCCTTTCCACCCCACGGGGTAGCAGAAGCGAGGCCAACCTGGCCAATGGCACTGCGCTGGACGTTCGGAGCCTGGGACCCCAGCTCCCGATGTCCTGCAGGTGATTGGACCAAAATCACTTACTTACTATCCCTGAGATTCAGCTTTTTCATCAATTAAAATAGAAATAAGTCTTTCCTAACTACCTTGAATTTTTACTGGAATGCTCGAACCAGGTAAATGAAATGAAAACACTTCCCAAATGTTCAGAGTGCTACCATAGCAGAAAGTTGTGATTTGTAGAGCTTTGCACACAGAAGCTTGAAGTTCCACCTTCTTTCTTGCTCTGAAAGCCAGCTCCCACCCACAGGTGGGGTCAGGGCACCTTCACCTCTTCCCTTTAGGAAATGAACGGCCTCCTTTGAGGGCCTTGTTAACCAGGACATTTTGCTGTCAGTCATCTTCCGAGAAACACAGAAAAGCTTTTCCGTCAACACTTGAACACCTCTCTTTCTCCAGAGATGGAATTAGTGTTTGTGCGGCTGTAGGTGGGAAATCAATTTTTAAATTCCGAGAAAAGTCTCATCCAAAAAAAGGGAGGGAGCAAGGGAAGAAAGAGAAGCCCTGAAGTGCTGAGAGTATTGAGACCACAGCCTTTCATGAACGATATGCAACCAGTTCTGGAGAAAATTCTCAAATAGCACCAGAATAATTACCCACACTTGCTAAATAAACACTCAGCGTGGTTGCTGTCAAAATGAAAATCCATCATTTCCATTTTGACCTGAAGCACCCATAATTAAGTAGGCATGGCAGCTCTTTGAAATCCATGCACCTAAGGAGGGAAATTACTGCTTTACCCAGTAAGGAGACCAGGGTTTGTATTTTAAATTTCCTCCCCAGGAGATTTTTTTTTTTTTACCAAAAGGTAATGTTTTCTTTACTTGTTGAAACAAAATGCTTTTGTCAGAGTGTACAAAAGGTATCTTAAGGTAAGAATGAATTTTAGTGGATTACGTATCATTTGAAGATATTTACCATTCTAATTCTTTCCCTCTAATGCATTATAATTAGTATCTAAGTGTGCTAAGGACATTGATGTACTCTCATCACTTCAACTTAAGCAGGTTCCTGGCAAGTGTTAAATCAAATTAATTATTTTTTTGTTTTTATGAAACACTTATTTTATATGACAGCTATTTTCTGCTTCCTGCAAGACCACTGTATACTATTAGCAATATGCATCATTTATACCTCTGCCTATAGACTATGCGAAGATGACATTCTGTGAAATTAAATGTCAAAGAAAACAGTTAAAATAGTTATATTGTCCAGAAGAGCTAAGATTTTTCATTTGAACTGGAACTTTTGTCCTAAATAAGATTTTCCTCTTAAATTTTGTGTTCAATTCAGAACATGTCCTTAAGATGTTAGTATTTTATAACAGTCAGTGACTTTACCACAACCCATGACTGCTTTTTCTCTAAGGCATATCACCGGAGAGGAGTACAGTTAAAAAAAAATGGGGTGTGTGTGCCTGTCTGTCCTGCCGAAGGGAATTGGGAGAGGGGGAAGAATAGGCCGTACAGTTCTGGTTGTTCTGCCATGGGCAGAGAGCTTCCGGGAGAAAGATGACGAGATGCATCTGCCCAGTGACCCATGGTGCGAATACACCCATGGATAGGCCTGACAAATGTCCGCCACCCGAGAACCCCACGCAACTTGTGCAAAGCCAGGGGGTCTTACACATTGATTGGTGGGTGCTATGGATGGTCTTGAGTAATCTGAATGTGGTTATCCCCCAATTTGGAAATATCTAGAAGTTTTTAAGGCTCAGACAGCCATTTTTTTTTTTTTTTGAAGTTTGCAAATCTTTTGGCAAATGATGATGTACTGGGTCGTAATAGGACTAAGCTTAGAACTCAGCAGAGATTGGTTACTACTAGATTACATTATCTTCCTGGAAGTGAATCACCACTATCTATTCTCATTTTGCCATACTTCCCCTTATTAACTATCCACTACCTTTGGGGAAAAAACTGCGTAAACTTTTCAAAGCATTTTCACACTAGTTATCTCAGATCCGTTATGTCCATTATAAAACTGAGGCACACATGTCTCAAAGAGATGGGGTCACTTTCCCAGAGCCCTACAATGAGTAATTCTTCTTCCCTAAACTACGATGTATCAATTATTTATTAGAACCCACTACATGCCAAGCAATATGGTAGGTGCTGGGATCAACTGGTGATGAATCAAGAATTCACACGTGTCCCCTACCCTCATAGGGTCTACAGTCTGTGAGGGAAACCGTAAGTGAGCAACTGCCACCCTGAATGATGGGGGCCTTCAAAAGTGATGCCCTGAGTTCTACTGAGAGGTAGTTGAAGGCCCTCCCTATCACCGGTGTCCAACCCATGGTCTGCCGGCCGCATGCGGCCCAGGATGCCTGTAAATCCGACCCAACGCAAAATCGTAAATTAACTTAAAACATCATGAGATCTTTTGGTGATTAAATGCATGTTGCAGTGCATTTAATGTGTGGTCCAAGACAACTCTTCTTCTTCCAGTGTGGCCCAGAGATGCCAAAAGGTTGGGTATCCCTGAACCCACATCATCACCATCTCAGGTGACATCTGTGGAGCACGTGTTGCATGCACCATGCCATTGCTTTGTGACTGTCATCTTTCTGATGCTCACCCAGGGCTAGGCACAGGAGTGAGACACAGCGAGGTTATCTAACCTATCCAAGTTGTAAAGACAGGTGGAGCCCAAATTCAGCCAGGCAGTCCGGTTTGAGTCCACACACGTAGACTTCCACCTAGATCGATCATAACCTTCCCGAAGGTTACAATGTCCAGTGAGGAAGCAAGGGCTAGGGTGAGGAATGTTTTGAAATAAAACCTATTACAATGTCTAAACAAAATCTCTTTCAAAACTGAGAAAGATCCCACAAGAAACTTAACTTTGAAACACCTAAACCTCAACCCATTAAAAACTTTGCTGAGTTTCCATGTCCAGGGCATAGAAATAACTATGTATTCCAACTGGCCCACAGTCGAATTAGCTTTGGTGGCAATATTCCTCTGTCATATTGCAAACAGGGTTTTTAATTTTCTGTAAATCCATCGGGATGGTAGAAATCACGAAATGGTATTGTTGTGGCCACAGGGTACTTAACAGATGTGGCCTTTGAGTCTCGTTGCCAGAAAAAGAGCCATGTTTCCATCATGTAAAAGTTTCCCCTCTCGGAGACGGGGCAGGTCAAACTGGTACCACCGCGTGGAGCGAATGTTTCTTCATTTCTTTCCAGCCTCTCTTGAGTTTCATTCTTTTTATATATTTTTTGAAACTCTCACCCAGGCATATTTAATTTCCTATTCCCATTGGTTATAATGCTTTTATTTCAGATAAACCATTTATTCTTGGAATTAGTTGCCTAGGTTAGTTTGTTTTTTCACACACTAATTAGAAACCTAAAACATGAGTGGCAATCGAGAGTTAAAGATGGGTGGTAAAAATGTTTCAGCGATAGTAGCACCATTTTGTTTTGTTTTGTTTTGCTTTGCAGTTTGGAAAAGGAAATTGCATGGCTTTTGAAAATAGATGTTTTGAAATTGTAAACCATGCTGTTTCTGTTCCACCCTTCGAAGGAAAATCTTTGTGGCAGACGGTGCGCACCAAGTCCTGTCTCCAACCAGCTTCCAGCAATCTGTGTGGAACATTTATCCCATTTATCGCAACATGCAGGCTGGCACACTAATGAAAGTGAACTTATTGGGCACTATAATGCATTGCTCAACTAAATATATTCAGCATGTACATCAGCTGTTTTTATCCTGTTTTTCTCACACACATACCAAATCATAAAGTTCTCCTTTTAATGTCAATTTTATCTGTTTATTAAAGACACACTTTCATGAAGATATTTTTTAAATGTTTGTTACCTTATCACTTGTTAGGCTAGCTGACAATCAGCCTTTCTATTATGGCAAATATCTGAAGTAGCCCTCTATAATTACTCCATATATAAATTTTTAAACTAAAATTATCATTATTCATTTCAATTATTCTCTTTTTATCAAGTTGTGCTCTGCATGTCTTTTGTGTTTGTTCCAAGGATTTACCTGTAAGGAATTTAGAAATAAATATTCTATAAACTCTAAGTGTCAGAAGAGGACCAAAATTGATGTTTCTAGTAGTAACAGTGTTGAATAAAGTATATAGTTCCTACAACACAACTGTTACAAAATACAGCTTTCGTGGGATACATAATGTGAATTTTTGAAATAATATCTTCAGGTCATAGGCTTTCATTTTTCTATCAAAAAGATGAAAGACCTCTTGGAAAAGCAGCTTGTTTCCAATGATGTCAGGTCTGCAAGGGAGGAGCACAGAGGAAACACTCAAGGTGGAAAGGAGAACTGAGTAATAGAGCCGGGCAAGATGGAGGCATAGGTGGACACACTGTGCCTCCTCTCACAACCAAAATTAAGGACAACAAATATTTAGAAACAAGAAAACAACCAGAACTGATAGAATATTGAATTGTACGGAAGTCCAACAACTATTCATCCACACCAGTAAGAGGGGCAGAGTTGCAGCAGGAAAAAGTGGAGGTACGGACCCGGGCACACAGGCAGCAGCGGCTGGCAGTTCCCAGGCACAGGGTGGCAACTGTGCAGACCCAGTGAGGCCACACTAGCCGGCTGGCTGACCAGGTGGTCTCACATTTGCACACAGATAATCCAGGCGAAGGGGAAGTGGAGGAAGAGACTGGAATCCAAGAGAGAGTGGAGCAGGCGCCATTGTTCCCTCTTGGACCCTGCCCCCACATACGGCATCACAACTCAGCGACTGGGCTGCCCAGCCCTGGGGAACACCTAAGGCTCCACCCCTTACTACATAACAGCCACGACCAACACCCCCCCCTCAAAAAAAACCCAAAATGGCTCAAACCGGAGAACAAATCAAATCCCCAGAGCCAATTCCTCTAAACAACGAAGAGATAGGCAACCTATCAGATGAACAGTTCAAAGCCCTGATGATCAGGATGCTCACAGAATTGGTCGATTTTGCTCACAAATTAGAAGAAAAAATGCAGGCTACAATACGTGAAATGAAGGGAAATGCATGGGGAAGCAATAGAGATGGGAGGAAAACTGGAACTCAAATCAATGGAGTGGACCAGAAGGAAGAAACAAGCAACCAAACAGAAAAGAAGGAAGAAACAAGAATTCAAAAAAATGAGGAGAGGCTTAGGAACCTCTGGGACATCTTTAAACATCCCAACATCCAAATTAGGGGTACCAGAAGGGGAAGTAGAAAACTTATTTGAACAAATAATAAAGGAGAACTTCCCCAATCTGGCAAAGGAAATAGACTACCAGGATGTCCAGGAAGCTCAGAGAGTCCCAAAGAAGTTGGACCCAAGGAGGAACACACCAAGGCACATCGTAATTACATTAGCCAAGATTCAAATGAAGGAGAGAATTCTAGAAGCAGCAAGAGATAAGGGGACAGTCACCTACAAAGGAGTTCCCATCAGACTATCAGCTGATTTCTCAAAAGAGACCTTACAGGCAAGAAGGGGCTGGAAAGAAGTATTCCAAGTCATGAAAGGCAGGGACCTATATCCAAAATTGCTCTATCCAGCAGAGCTTTCATTTAAAATGGAAGGGAAGATAAAGTGCTTCTCGGGTAAGGTCAAGTTCAAGGAGTTCATCATCACCAAGCCCTTATTATATGAAATGTTAAGGGGACTTATCTAAGAAAAAGAAGATAAAAAATATGACAGTAAAAAGACAGCAAACTCACAGATATTAACCACCACACCTAAAACAAAAGCAAACTAAGCAGACAGCTAGAACAGGAAGAGAACCACAGAAATGGAGATCACATGGAGGTTTAGCAACAGGGGAGTGAGAGGAGGAGAGAGGGGGAAAAGGTACAGAGAATAAGTAGCATAGACGGTGGGTAGAAAATAGACAGGGTGAGGGCAAGAATAGTGTGGGACATGAATAGTGTGGGACACATGGACATGAACTAAAGGGGGGGAATGTGGTGGGAGGGGGTGTGCAGGGTGGAGGGGAATGATGGGGGAGAAATGGGACAACTGTAATAGCATAATCAATGAAATATATTCAAAAAAAGGAACTGAGTAATAGGAAATGGTAAGAATTTTTAAGTGGGCATAGTATAAAAATAGAACCTTCGGCAGAACAAGAGAAAGATTATGAAAATGAAATAATAATAAGGAAAAATAACCACCTTTTAGAGAGAGCTTATTATACATAAGACATTATCTCAAGTATTTACATATTTCAACTCACTTCTTCATCATACCAGCCTACAAAGATCAGAAAACTAGTCGGTTAAAGCCATGCGTGGAAAAGACGTAGAAACACCAAGAAGGAAATAAGAACTTCAAGAGACACCGAGAAGCAAAGGTAAATGAGCAGGAGGGAATGGACAGAGGACAGAGGGAATGGGTAGAGGGGCCTGGGGAGCAGAGGGACAATGACAGAAAAGCTGTTGATGACAAGAAATAACTGAAAATAAGAAAGTCAAACAGTCCATCCCTGAGTAGATGAAGGGGAAACTTGAAGAAGACTGAAGCAGTCAAAAGCACATCTGTCAGGCATAATTTCATTGAATTATGCTGCAAGGTCTTCCACTGTCCCTTCCCCCAGGCCACGCCCTGCCCTCTGTCCACACCACACCTGCCTGTGCACAGCCGTGAGCCTGACCTGCTGCCGGTCTGCAGGACCTGCGCTCCCAGGCGGGAGACAGGCCACCCATGGCACTTGCTGCCAGGGGTTAGGAGGCCAGAGGTGCCCGCCCGTCAGAGACGTTCATTCCCACCCGCTGGCCTAAATCCTGCCTGACCTCCTGTCCTAAAGGCGTTGGAGTCAGCAGATAAATTTAATACAGTTAATTGAGCAGGGAGAGGCTGGAAGGGAGAAACAAGCAGAAGACTCGAAATGAAAAGACCTAGGTTGTAGCCCCAGTTCTGAAGTCCGGTGGCCTTGGGCAAGTCATTCCTCCTCTCGGCTCCTTGAGTTGTTCTGTGCGCATGGGAACAGACATTCTGAGGTTCTTTTTCCAGCTCTTTGTGATACGCTCCCTAAGGCATTCTAACATAACGGATGTAAGCCTGCTTTTAACAAATAAAAATTGTTACTGTTGACTCGTCTGATAATAAAATCTCCGGTTTTTGATCCTTACCAATTTACTTTGAACTCTGATGGGCTAAACTCAGTTAGTGCGATGGGAGATTAGTCACCCCGAGCAAGTGATTTGGGCTTTTCCAAGCAGGGACAGACTGGCCTGGCTGGGTCATCTCAGCCACCCGCAGCAGAACTGCAAAGGACAGACACTCTCTATAGTGGGAAGCTCTCAGATCAGCACATCTCATCAATTAGCCACAGAAAAGCCATTTGCCTTAAATTAACTTAAAGTCTGTTTGCTGAAGCCTAATTATGTACTGGCAGTTGCTCAAAAAAACAATTTAAAAAGTCATTCCACAATACCGTCTTGTCATTGCAGAGAGCTTTGAAAAGGAGGACTTGCAAAGCACGGTGAGTCTTTCCTCCAGGTGGGTGTTGCGTTCAGAATCAGCTAAGGCAGTCACCTAGAATAACACCTTGCAAGCTGTTCTCTTGGGGCAGGTTTGAAGAACACCAAGTTAGGTTTTTCCCTTCAGTTGGAAGTCAGTGGAAAAAAGAAAAACCAACTAAACTAAAAAGCAAATTTGTTTTGTTCATCACAGCAGGTGGAGCATGTGTGGATCACATCCAAACCACATAATGACAAATATAACCCAAATGTCCACGATCACTTCTACATCATTTGTTCAATCCTACAGGCCTTTCTCTTACTTTTAGGCATTTGGTGGGCTTTCTCGATACCACTTCAGGTACACTAGTCATCCTGAAAAATGCAAAAGCATCCCCCTCAGGGTTTGGTGCTTAAGATTCTGAATTTAAAGTAATCTGACCAGTACCGGTCTGGGGCTTTCCAGGAATGGCCTAGAGAGACTGAGGTGAATTCTCAGTTCCTCCTGGTAGGTGCTCGATGCTTCTTTTGACCTTAGTGAGTTCTCTGAAGTTCTCACTGTTTTGAGCTGTGGTTATAAAAGTTTCAACTTGAAGTTAGTTCTGTAGTAAATATGAAAGTAAAAGCTTTGTTCTTGGGCTCAGTGGTGATTGGCAGGTGACTTGCACTCCCCTGAAAAGCAGTTCGGTGGTTTGGCTCTCTGTCCTCCTGGTGGTCCCACAGAATGGGGGGTGGGTTAGATTTTCCGACTCCTTTTGCCTCAGTTCCTCACTTGGTCAACCGACTGTGGAAACATCATTTCGTTTCCCAAACAGAGAGAGGCGTCAGCTTTGGGACATTGAATGTGGTCCTAATGCCAGTTCTCCATGCAGCAACTGCCCCTGGTGTGTGGGGGGCCGTTTCCTCGGAAAGTGCATGAAGGCTGAAGGAGAGGGTCCGTGCAGGCTCTCAGCAAGGATGGCCTGACCATGAGGAAGAAGGGGGCTCTTAGGGCCAGACGAGGACACAGACCTGGTGTGACATCTTGTAATCACCCATAGATCACACCTGAATGCTGTCCCCGAGGATCTATTGGGATGAGACAGAAAGAGTCCCTATGGATGAGCAGATGTGGCTCCAGGGCCTCATGCTGGGTGCATCCAAGGCAACGTGGAACAAGGTCGTGGATCAGGAAGGACCATCCCGTGAACTCGTGGTAGGTGAAAATGCAAGGTGAACTGACCTGGAGTAGTCTTTGATGCCTGCATTGGTATTCTGGGTTTTTTTAAATACATAATTGATTGCTTGGCATTTATGCCCACCTACTTTTTCAGTATTGGAAATTATGAGAAGGGCTCTGGACACTTACAAATCAAACGACATAACTCTTCACCGGGAGCAGGACCACACCTGGTTTTCATGCAGTTTACTGCCATCCCCCTAGTGTGTGAAGTTTTAGAAAGCAATCTAAGGGCTACATAATAAGTCAGTCTTCTAAACCCACGAGGCTACTGAAGTACCCAAGTACTCAGTACTCAAGGGACCTGGAAAGTGAAGCAAATACCCAAGCTTCTAATTAGGGTGTTGCCGACAGCCAGCACATGCCAAGTCATGACAGGTCCCGGAACTGTCTTTGCACGTAGGTCTTAAAAGGAAAATTGTAAAATGCCGTCCTTCTATATAACACTGACATATACTGGTATAACTGTTTCTTACAGCATCATTCCTACGATGTAGGTGAACAGAGTGATGATGTTTATAAATCTATGGGTTTAGGTATAGAAAGAATTCCAATCCATGAACATGTTCCCCGGAAACATAAAAATGAAAAATTAACTCATTTTTTTAAGTCACAATTCCAACAACCAGGTATTTTGTACTGCCCCACAAGTATTAAAATCCAGTTTGCTGCTTCTCCAGATTCCTCCCTCTGCCCCTTCCAGCCTCTAACACGGCCCCACGCCCTGGTGTGCGGGCCCTGGTGTGTGTTCTTCCCATATTTTATTAGGGTTGGTCTATCAGGGGTGTCCAACCTGACCATGACCCAGGATGGCTATGAATGTGGCCCAACACAAAATCGTAAATTTACTTACAATCTTTTTTTTTCTCATCAATTTTCACTAGAGTTTGCATATTTAATGTGTGGCCCAAGACAACTCTTCTTCTTCCAGTGTGGCCCAGAGACACCAAAAGGTTGGACACCCCTGATATGTGATTGATAGACTATGACAAAAATGATAGTGCGTTACTTCTGAGATAAGTCAGAAAAGACCTTGTGACTTCTTCCTCATATGCTCTTTTTCTTGGATTGCTCAATCTGCCAGAAGCTGGCAAACTTCCTGATGGAGAGGCCCATGTATCAAGGTCAACAGAGGCCAAGGGGCAGTGAGGAAGTGAGGAGTCCTGCAAACGGCCGCAGGAATGAGGCTGGGAGCAGATCCTCTTCCCTGGTCTAGCTTGCATGGGTGCAGTTGTGACTGATACCTCAATCACAATCTCATGAGACATCTTGAACCAGAACCAAGCAACTGAACTTCTCCCTAATGCCTGACTCATAGAAATATAGAATAATCAGTACGTATTATTTTCAGCAAGCAGGATTTGGAGACACTTATTGAACAGCAGTAGATGTACTAATAGACTCTCTCTCTCCTGATCTTAAATGATGTAAGGTGGTTGCTTTATCATTTATTTCCCTAAACTTATATACTCCAAAGTAATTTCTATGTCATTTGAAAGTGCACATTCAGCAATTTCTTTAATCAATTCAAATAAAAAACAAGATCTTATTCTAAAGATACATGCTGGAAAAGACTTCAGTCTCATTAGCTATGGAGGTTGTCTCACGAGGCTTTCTTTTAAGGATTGAGTCACCTACAAACATACAAATATATGACTGTGATTCACTGATTTTGTTGATGTGAATATTACAAGAAGCAACTGGGATGGGGGGGGAAAGGATAGTAAAAGTCACTTTAAAAGCATTATGTGCTGAAACAAAATGGCCTCACAAGATTCCTCTTAAAGATTTAATTATTTAAAGAACAGAAGTTTCTGTACTTTCCTCTCTGCAGAGTATTGGCACCTAAACAACCTGCCTTCAACGTTTTCCAATGCCAGGTTCCTCCTTATCTAAACAGCAAACAGAATGTGACAAAATACTGAGCATGACTCATCCGCTGCCTTGTCTCCCTGGTAAATCCTTATTGCAACTAAACAAATGGACTCTCAGGAAAACTTTGGCTGTTGAAAATCTGCTCCTAAATCTTGCAATATGGCCCAACACGTTGGCAACTCCAGGTTCCCGAGTGAGAAGCATGGCCTTGGACCTCTAATTTTTAATCCTCTGAGCTGTGTTTTAGCTTGAAATCCTGTAGTCAACCAAGTCAAATTTACCATCTCTACAGTCCAAACAGCTCTTACACAGAGGCCAGTAACTGGAGGAGTCTGCCAGTGGATTTATTCTTGCTGTGACTTGTGGCAGACCCTTCTGTGTGGCATGGACCCAGCTCCCACTCGGGGATGCACAGGACCCACGCCCACAGATAGGTTCTCTCCTGGGTAATCAGATTTGCAATATACCTAGGCTGCTTTGAGTCTTGCTTTTTGCTGAAACTCCTTCAACCTGCAAGTGCTAAACCTTGCAGGGACCTGTGTAACCAGCTCAACCACTTTTGCCTTTTCATTTGCTAATATCCTTCTTCTGTGATGTGGTGAGGGGCATAGTGAGTGAGGACCATTTTGTAACATGAGCAGGAATAAAATAAAGGCCTGTCATGGTGGAGGCTGTGGCTTTTGCTCCCCTTGAGAGAAAAGCCGTGCTGTCGTCCTTTTTCCTCCACCGGACTCAGTAGTCTGTGTGTATGTTTTATTTCATCCATGATGACGTGGACACTGCTAGCCAGTGTCTACATCAGTGACTCTAGGTTGTTTACTGAAAAGAAAATTGGATACAGATAAATGATCATTGCTAAACTTCCTTGTGATTTGGTAAAATAATTCTCTAATGAAAATAGATGGCTGTATCACTAATAAGAAAAGGAAAAAATGCAACTTATTCCCATGCTTCTGTTTTTGTTAATTAAAAATGCCAATAACTGTAAGTTATGCAGTTGGTACCTACCCCCAACACTTCTTGATTCACAACTGTCTTCTTGCCAAATGAAATAGTCAGTGATGGAGAAAGTGAAAAAGGCCACGAGTCTGAGCTGACCTGCCAGCGTCTAAGGCAAAAAACCGATGTGTCCGATATGAATGAATAATCTCTATACACAACGCCAGCACACTCTGTGACCACACAAAGAAGAAAGGCCCCCCTTCCTACCTGTCAGCGGTCTCCAGCTCAAGACAATGACCGTCAGTCGGTTTATCCCATGGAGCTTCAATTATTTAAAATTTAGGTTGGTTTTTGTTTTGCATCTTAATGATATGCTAAGTACTTTTAAAAACTTTGGCCCTGGACCTTATTTATTCGTTCAGCTTCTCCTTTATGAGCATAAGTCATTTTATGCAGGTTTTAGATAGCTTATTCCACAGGTTAGTTGCCCTTATAGTTTTGCTAATTCAAGCCTACCAACCAGTGGACCCAGTCTTCAAACATGCGTGTATCAATGATGAATATCCCACCGAAGACTCACACATCGTTAATTATGAGACTCCAGTGCTAAAGTGCGTTCAGATGTCATGTGGCTGTAGCATCAGACTCACAGTACTGTCCAAGAGCATTATCGACAATGACAGAAATGTTTCATATCTGCCTTGTCCAGTACAGTAGCCACTAACCACATGTGACTTTTGAACTTTTGAAATGTGGCCAGTGTGAGTGAGGAACTGAATTTCTGATTTTGTGTCATTTTAATTAATTTAAATGTGGCCACCATACTGGACAGCCCAGAGGAGTCTCATGAATTAGCCACTTGGCCTTTTGCATTAGAAGCATTTCGAAGATGAAAATGTTGTCAGAGGGCTAAGTGAAATAAGATTCCATCTAGCAATGTCTACTTTTGAGCCCCAAAACTGTGGGAAAAAGTGTTGCAACATCTATGGCAGCTGGTTCTCAGCTGCATGGCTGTCCTGTCCCTTTTGAATGATGTTTTTCTGTGGGCATTTAAGACACCCTCCCATAGGTTCTGTGGAGAGCTTCAAGAAGCAGAGACCTGGGCTTGCACTCAATCACTCATTCTTTGATATTGCTGAAATGGGCTCTCATCCAAACCAGCTTCCCCCTAGAATCATGGTCTTGCTTCCCTCGCTTCACTGGTTGTGAAATAGATATTCAACACATTTGTGATCCTTCCATTATGAATAAAGCTCTCCAGATTTTGGTCTAAAAAAGTTTACCTTTCTTAATCATTAGAAAACCCTGGGGCATTTTTTTTTCTACCTTCTGCTGGAGTTGGGGTAGTTCCAGAGAACAAGCTTGAAAGCCATCAGCAAAGAACAGACACACTGTTTGAGTGTTCCCAAAGGCAGGACATTTATCGTGAAGATCAGTGACACGGACCTTCCCATTTCAGTACTCTGATCTTCTGCACAGTTTTTGGTTTGAAATGGAGCACACAGGACTGAAAGTTCCACATGAGCGCACATGGCTAAGTAACACTTTGCCAGAAACGTGAGCGTACAGATTTACAAAACAGATCTTAGCGGGCTGCCATTCCCTTTATAGAAGGATTTTTGCTTTTGCAGGGATTGCATTCACTCCCTTCAGTAGTGGGGCATAGAACAGGTGCACACAAATGCTTATCAAACCTGATTTTTGTCTCCCTTGCATAGGAAGCTCAATCTGAACGGAAGACAAAGCACTCCCCAGATTATGGTGTATTGATGAAGCCGTCTGATTCAAGTTGTAGCAATTCACAACTGTATCTTTATTGAAGCAAAAACTTGGTTTGAAATGACAAATTCTAGATTTTACCAAATATTTGGCTGTAGGGATATATTTTTTAACTATGTTACATTATTACTTATTTTTACGAGGATCACCCACTTCCACCTTTGCTTTAGAAGTGAACGTAGTTTCTAGGGAGAGATCATAGCATCTGAAAGGTGTTCTTTCCTCCACTGTTCTCAGGAACTGTCTGACATCTCACCTTCTCTCACCTTTTCTTACCTTCTGGAGAATCAGGCCACCAAACGCACCAAGATTTCCTCAAGCAGTTCAGGAGCCCAAGCCTTACAATGTGGCTTCATTCAGGCTGCTGGTGTCTCCAGCACAATCCCCAGATCCTGGCCGAGGCCTTGACCTTGATTCCCATATCCTTTAGCTTGATTTCATTTCTAGCTGAGGTCCTCAGTCTGGATTTCAGTACCTTTTTACTTAAATTTCCTGAGTTCTGGCACATTGTCTAATGAGATGTAATTTTTTTTCCTGCTTGGATTATTTTTTTGGCTTGCTGCTTCCTGCCTTGATTGATATTTGTGAATGTGATTTGCATGCCACCTTGACTTGCGTACCTACACACATTCTCCCACCTCCTTTGTTGCTGTTTCTGAACCTGACTTACAAACCTTAAATACAAAAGCACACTGAGGCTCAGAGACATGATTTCCCCAATGTCTCACAGCCAATAAAGGGCAGGTCACCACGAGCATGTCCCCATCGTCCTCCCACCATGCTTGCTGACCCTGAGACCGAGTGAGGCCCCGAACTGAGGGCCACATCTTCACAGATAGTGGGGAGTCCAATATCTCCCAGCTGGCAGTTCAAAGCTGAATCTTTCTACACTATCCTCGCTTGAATAAAGGTACAAACTGTGAAAAAGCGGACAACTATGAGCTCAAGACCTACCTAAAAAACTGAAAACCATAATGAAACAAGTGAGTCTGGATTTATAGGTCCTTGGGCTTAACACAACCTCTACACTGACTGGTGTTTTATTGAGGCTGTTACACAAAGGGGGTCCCCAGCTTTGCTAGCAACATATAATGCATTTATCATCGAAGAAGCAGTTTCATTTCAACTTTGGATAGTCTAATGATTTAACTGAAAGAGAACTGCGGTGACTAATGTACTTTTTACCTGACAATAAATAAGTCACACCATCTGGCCAAGTCATCAGAATTCATTATTAACCCAACCGATACAGTGCAGTTTTCACAACCCCAGGGCAGCTTGTTCTTTAAGAAAGGGTCCAACCTGATGACTTCTGTGTCTTGGAGATGTGCTTAAATTATCAAAACTTTCTCTCTCTCTCTCTCTAGATATTAGAATTTGTCAATCTCGAGAATATGTTCCCTTTTACCCCTTTTGACAAGCCACATACACAAGAGAACCTGTTCCAAGGGCAATACCTGAATCTACAAGCCTCTCTTTTTATGGAGTTGTGCCCAGCAGAGCACAGTATTCGTGCTGGGATAGTACACCACCCAAAGCAGAGAGTCCTCCAAATGACTCATGTATTCAGTAGAAATACCTAAATGGAACTGAGCGAAACTAACAGCTGACTTCATTTCAGTAAATAATGTAAATAACAGGTGCGGGTAGGTATTAAAGAGGTTTTCCAGAGGTTAATAGTAGATAAAATGAAGACAGATGACAGACGTATTTGGGGGATCTGGTATTTTATAGTGAAATATGTCTTGGACCTTTCTAGGTTCCACAGCTACCTCACATACCAGGGTCACGTGCCACGGACAGAGGCAATGCGACTGTAGTTTTTGCTCTCTGAGTGGGTGGTTAAGTGATACAAAGAAGACAATGCCTTTATGCCGGGCTCCATTCAATCTGCCATCCACTGCAGTGCACAAGTAAATGTCAAAAAGCCCATGCTTCACAACAGCTATTTTTGGCTTCTTTTATTATCAGAAGGCCAAATTGGTGTAAGTCAGGATAATCAGCAGATGGGCAGAACAACCTGCTGAAGGCACCCAAGTCCACTAGATGCAATTTAGGGGTGGGGGGACAACAAAACACCTCAGCGAGAGCACGGTGGGCATCACTCCAACTCATTACATCCAGAAAAGAAGAGGAGCTGCATTTAAGGGTGTGGGCCCTGGCAAGGTGGCCACCGAAGCTGTCATCTCCACGGAATCAATCCAACTTGAAGAGGAGAGCGAGTCCAGCAACCACAAGCTGCTGCCAGAGGGGGAGGGGACAGCCTCTCAGGCCGGCCTCACTGCCACCTGGCAGAGCCCACCCTGGTGAAGGGAGCCCTCGGGACCTGCTTCTGGCCCCGGCCCCCAGGGATGTCCCTTTTCTCTAGCAGTAATCTCCATTCGGGGGGGACAGTCATTCCTCCCATTAGACAAATAAGTCGTAATCGCAGCAAGAGGCGCAGGGACCCCAGGGCGAGAGGGCAGGGAAGAACATCCGCGGTTTCTTCTTCCTGGAAGAATCTCTCTCATTTCCACCCCTTCTTGCGGCCGTTCACCCTGAGAGGTCAGAGATGGAGCAGCCACCACGCTGCTGCGAGACAGAGCCCAGTGTTATTCGGGAACCTTCTACTGGAGTCTGCCCCACCCTCTGCCCTGCGCGGTATGGGCACTCTGATCCAGCACAGTCTGCCGCAGTTTTTTTTTTTTTCCTTAAGATGAAACGTTTGTATATATTTTCTCTCAACTATTCCTATCCACCAACTTCCTCCCCCCTCTCTTTCCTGTCGCGCTTCTGCTTACCTCTCTTCGCACCACGATTCTGGTGGCGACACGGCTGCGGACGCCCCGCTGACCCATGGAACAGAACAGGCTATGCAGTTGGATGACGCAGTGAAAGAGAGCTCAACTCAGGAAGGCTGAAGAAGCAAGGACGAACAGTTGATTGGACTCTTTTCTTAATCCACTGTGATTTTATGTCAAATGAAAGTCTCGGGGGCCTTCATTTTAGTCCTTCTTTATCCCACCCATTCGAACTCCAGTGGGCCCAAGGAACCGCTGCCTTCCTCTCTGTCTGCCGTCTCTGTTCATTTCCCCACCTCTGCGAGAAGGTTTTTGACCTACAATTGAAAAAAGCTACGCATGTCCTATCAGCAGCGAACCTATGGCTGAATACACGTACATACATAAGTCAGAAGTGTCCAGTCGTCCCTTAACATCCATCCTTCCGTTTTTTTCTCAGAGTAATAGAACTCCCCAATATTAGCTGGGTGTAGGCCACCTAGGATAAAGACGACTTATCCCATCTTCCAGTGTAGCTACATATCGCCATGTTACTAAACTCTGGCCAAACAAATGTGAGAAGAAATTATAGAAGCAACTTCCATGTTGTATCCTCACAAGACAAGCTCTTCCCATTTTCTCTGCCTGTTTCCATGCTGCTATTGAAGATAATTCTGGGGCTCGGGCCATGTTAGACCACGTGGGCAAAGTCAACCCTCCAGAGATGGCAGCACAACAAAAAAGTTTCTGACACTCTGAGAGGACACAGCCACTCCTCCAGCCCTAAACCACCGACTTGTGGATGTTACCCAAGAATAAAAATGAACTTCTGCTCATTGTTGAAGCCAGTGCTATTTTGGCTTAAAGGTTTTCATGCTGCTAAACCTAATAAACATGATTGTCCTCATTTGTCTCTTGCACTTTACCAAAATGGCCAGAAAACGTGGGTGGTCTGTGCTAATGTAAGCTCTATGGCAATTGGCTAGAGACTGCTCCAGGGTGCTAGAAACCTGACCCAAGAAGCCAAGAATCAGCAAGAGTTGAGGTTGTAATAAAAAGTAGGGTGACAACCCCCCAAAATTAGGGACTCAAGATAAGAGAGGTCAGATCTGATAGACACATGCAGTTGGAGCCCCAAGGAGAGTGCGCGTGTTGTCAGAAATACAGGGTATCTAGCGCTGTATCTAGCACAGGTTCAGGGGGGCATAGTCGGGACGTGGGGTGAGGGAACCCCCAAAGCCGCAAAGACCACAGCTCCAAAGAGCACCGTGGGACTGTTTCCTCTGCCCCCTGGGCCGTGGGCTTCTCATACCTTTCATATGGAAGTGGTCCAGGCTTCCTGGCTAAGCTGCACCTCGTGGTTCTGGTCTTAAAAGTGCTTTGCCTCCATGAGAGCAGGAAAGTCATTGTTTACATCGGAGGGCCAGGTTGTGTCCTTGCAGTGAACTGGAGTGGAATCTAGGCCATCAGGGTTCCTCGGGAACCAGTGGGGGAGACATCCTGAGCTCCGGATTCAGATTACACTGTGTCACAGGGTGGCCGCCACGCCACTGAATCCACTGAACACTGGAAGTGTGGCTGGTCCCAACGGACATATGCTGTAAGTATAAAATGCAGGGTGGGTTTTGAAGGCTTGAAGCAAATAAAAATAAGAGTGTAAAACATTGCACTGATATGTTTATATTGATTATATGCTGAAATGCTGTTTTGGATATATTAAAACATAGTATTTGAAATTAATTTCTTCTGTTTCTTTTTGCTTTATTTTATATGGGGCTTCTAGAAAGTGTAAAATTACATATGTGACTCACAACATACATCTATTAAACAGCACCGTTCTAGACCCCGGGTTTCCCAAGTGGGAGAAGGTTCCGACTGCAGACAACTGACACCCGAGTCTCACCCCATTACAAAAGCAGCGTAAAGCCAGTTTGACTCCAAGCACTTTCTTCCTTCCCTTGTCTGCTAAGCCCAGGTATTTTTGGTTAATGTGAAGACCCAGTCCTAGCAGTGGGGTTCTGTGCACTGTCCCCACGGAGATATCACTGCTGACCCAATTCTGGATTTCCTGTCATTGTTAAGAAGCCGTTCTAGCCATTAAAAGTTGAAAAAAAAAATCTATGTAGAGACATTGGGGGAAATAATAGGAGAAACCTGTTACACTAGCTTTTCTCATCGACCTAACTGTTTGCTGCCGTCTGTCCTAAAGCTGTACTTTCCATTGGCACAAAGAAGGATCTGTCCATATATCTATCTGATGTAACAGTAAGGAGTAGAGAAAAAATTTGAACCAGTAACCCTTTTTCAAAGAAGTAAACGCTCTCTTCCTTCTTTTCCCAAACTGGCCTTTGAAGACTATATTGGGTTCCCCTTAATGAGCCATTGCTCACCTTCAGATTGGTGAACACCTGAATGTTTGGCAGAAAGTTGGGCAACAGGTGAAAGGAGTTCCTGGGCAGCTTTACCAGGCTATATGTATGTGATAGTGGCAGTAAGTTTTGGTGAATCTGTATTATTTACAGAAATGTGAAAATGATTGCAGCTGCAGTGTACTGCTGGGTTGGAAGACTTCAGTGACCTTTCTCTTGCCTTTGGGTCTTGTCTAAACATCTCTTGGCTGAAGAAGAGAATGGTGTTGTCCACGTGTATGATAGCTTCACATCTCGTGCCGAGTGCCCAGTCCTACTGGAGACAGACCCTTCCTTTTGGCTGAACAATGTATTAAGAAATGCATTAAACAATACATGCTGCAAGCAAGCCTGTTCAATCGTGGTTTATCTTTTCTCTGGGCTTCTTAAAACTGTTGTGTAGGTTTTATTCTTTTGGTCTTTGCTGGGCTTTTCCTAGATTTACAAAAATAGTAAGAAATATGTGGGTTATATGGAAGGAATGAGGGTCTAATATGAAGAAATCTTAAGTGCATTATGCTAAATAAAATAGGTTAAGCGGGAAAAAAATGCTGTGTGATACTGCTTAAATGTGGAATCTAAAAAAGCCAGGCTCACAGAAACGAGGAGTAGAATGACGGTTGCCAGGGGCTGGGGGACGGAGGCTGGCCAACTATTGCTCACAGTTAGAAGATGAATCGACCGTTTCCCACTGCCCTCTCCACCCCATCTCCTCTTCTTGAAGCTCTCCTCTCTGGTTCTTTGGTTTCCTTGAATTCACAACTCTTTCACTTCCACGTGGGGAGATGACTGAGCCCTTTGGGTGCCCATCCCTGGGGCCTGGGGACTCTCTCTCTAGAGGGGAAGCTGGGACGGCTTAGGGTTCCCCTGGCTTGTTTCCCTGTTCTCAGGAATCACTGTCCTGTGCTCTGCCTGTTGTCCAGTGTCTAAAACTGTTGCTTCATGTATAGTCTACTGCCTGCTGCCCCCCAGTTTTGTTCGGTCGGTACCCAATAATATGTCTAAAAAGATCTCCTCTTGTAGGTTTCTAAAAAAGAGTTGAATAGGCGTAGACCTTGCCCTGGAGAGTTTGAAGTCCAATGTGGTCAGATTTGAACAAACTCCAAAGGTAAGTGGGATAAATGCCTTTGTCCCCAAATTCCTACAAAGTGTTTCTAAGACATAGAAGTTCATGTTCTTTCTGTGGCCAACAAAAAATACAACCATGGGGAGTCTTGCCCTGTCCTTAAGACAAATGTAACAGAAACTGAGATAAAAAATAATGGTGACTTGCCCAAATACACACAGTTAATTAGTAGAAAAAATGAGTCTAAAATCTAAGTGTCATGATTTTCAGTCCACTACTTTTTTTCTTCATTCTTTTTCTTTTTTAATAAAACAACTGTGTGTCCCTATCTATCACTTGTGAATCTGAGAGGTAATAAATTATTGTTCCCTTAACCATAACATTAAGGGTATGGTAATTCAATCAGACTCTAAGAAAATATTGGAATACTACACAGCAGAAAGAAAGAAGGATCTCCTACCCTTTGTGACAGCATGGATGGATCTGGAAAGCATTATGCTAAGCTAAATGTCTTTCACCAGGTGGTGAAAGACAAATACCATATGATCTTACCTATAAGTGGAAACTAGTTAACAAAACAAACAAAAGAGCAAAATAAGACCAGAGACTTGGAAATAAAGAACAAACTGACAGTGACCACAGGGGAAGTGGGAAGGGAGTAACGGGGAAATAAGGGGAAGGGCAAGCGAAGGAACATGAATAGAGGACTCACGGACATGGACAATGTGGGGATTGATGAGTGGTGAGCAATGGGGAAAAGGTGGGACAGCTGTAACTGAACAACAATAAAAAAAGAAACTATTGCTAACAATTACCACGGCCCTTTGGCAGGACTCAACCTGGGACACTGGAGCAGTTACCCACAGTCCTTCAGAGCTTCCTCTGGGGCACACAGGCAGTGTGACTAGTGGGGCAGTGCAGGCTCTGATGTTAAGCAAACTTTATTTCCCTTCTGCTTATCTTCCCAGCCTCTTTCTTCACATACGAAATGAGGATAATCCAAGTTTCCCCACGTGGAGCTGTTGTAAGGTTGAAATGAGGCAGTGCATTGAGGTGCTTAGCATTTATTCTGAATCTCAGCGAGGAATCAACCAATGTCCATTATCGTTATTATTTTATTATGACATTTCCCTAGAATACCTTCAACAATCGATGTTTAGAATGGTCTTTCCTAGAAAGTCAAAAGCAGCCCCTTATTGTGTTCACCTCCATTTATTCTTGCTTAGGCAAGCCTCCGGAGCCCAAGAATCAAATACATTTTGTTCCCCTAGAATAATTCAAACCATAGGAATGTAGTGCTCTTTTAATTAAACACTGTAAAATCTGTAGAAATCTTGGAAGAAATGCAGGAAACTATTTGAAGCTCACAGTGAGAAACAACAAACGGTCAATTGTGGGCTGAATAAATCATCACTCTTGATGATATTGGTGCTGTGGGGTTCCGAAAACTTTTTTGCCACCTGCTGTACTTGAAATTAAATAAGCTGGTCAGTTTCCTTTCTCAGCTGGAAAAAGCTCCGCTGTCCTTTGTTGCCTTTGGTACTGGTCGTACACTGGGATTTTTGGCTATTCAGTTACACACCCATGGAACTGCCAGGCACCTTCCAACTGCTCCAGCACTTGCTGCCACCTGCCTGTGCCAAATCATTGTTTGTGAATAGTAATTAAGGGCTGTTCTTTTGAGTCACCTCTGGCAATGGCTTCCGGCAACCTTTTCAAACTGTATTGCCAGCAGGTATTCGTATAGGACAGGTGGAATACCCTGGGTAGCAATATTCTGTTAGCAAGAATAGACCCACCACGATTAACTTAGTATGCCCCCGAGCAACCTCAGACCAATTCTCCTTGAACGAATAAGGAAAGCAATTTGTTAGGGTAAGTCAGCTACCCTGTTCCCCTTTTCCCAGCCACTTCAGTGGGGGGTGCAACGACTGTTGTTTTTCCTAAATGTCGAGGGAAACCTGAGTTTAGAGGTGGCAAAGAGACAACAACAACCATGCAAAAATATAGATGCAGTCTCAGTGCAAATGGATGGTGTAAAACAATCGTAATTATTATAGAGGCAGAGAAGAGATTTTACCAGCAGCCATCAGCATAGGTTACAAAAAAAAAAAAAAAAAAAAAAAAAAAAAAACGGCCAGGAGACAGTTTCATGAACACAAAACATCTCCAATCTCATTCCAACTGAAATTGCTGTTGAGTTTTTCTTGCTCCAAAGTAGGCATGGCCCTTTAAGAATCTTGTGTGCTCTGAGTAAAACGCTCTGGATCATGTTTTCTGATTGCCAGTACAACCAGGATATAAGTCTTAGAGTGGACATTTCTTATAGGAGTATGTATTAACTCTTCATGTCATTAGTTTGACATGAGACAGAACCACCGTAAATAAAATACATATAAAGGGAATGAAAATGCTTTCTCACACATTAATCAGAGACCATTCTAGGCAGAAAATTTTTCTTCAAAGTGGAGACAATACATAGTTAGTTTATCTTTATGTTTATATCCATGGATCATTGAAATAAGGTAATATAACATCTTGTTTGTTGGGAGAAGAAAAGTGACCACTTCTTTTAAAACGTACGGCTCTCACTCCGAGCCCCCTAGTTTCTTTTCCAAGACTCTTGCTTTTAAACAGTGGAGCGAGAGTCTGTGTGCCTGTGCACAGGAGCTCAGAGACTCACGTGTGCGTGCGCAGTGACGGCCTATAACCACAATAACTACTGAGCACTCACTGTGTGCTGGGCTCCGTGTGCACTTTCTCGTTTGTCTTCACAACACTCATGTAAAGGGAGGACCGTTCTCCACATTCACTTTACAGATGAGAAAAGAGAAGAGGAAGCTTTCTAAAGCCACGCAGCTCTTCCGGGCATAGCATTCCTCATCAACACGGAATTCCATAAGCGAGTTTTGTCCCCACTGGCCACCGTAATCTCCCTCCTTTGAATAATTGGGGAGGGACTGGCCAGTTCACGTGTCCTGGCATGTAAACAGGATTGCGACAGATTTGCGAACGTGCTATAAACCGTACTCTCTACAGAAATCTACAGTTATAAATGACAATTTATAAAGATCTGGGGACGTTTTATATCTCTTTACTTTCTGCTAAGAATCTAGTGATACCCCTTATGCTCTGTGTTGTAGACAATCTGTCATCTGGACATTCTGAATTGTGTCCTTGGCCTCCCATGCCATCTTGTGGGGACATCTGCTTCTTGCTTCACTTTAAAATTGCCCGTGGTACTTCAGCTTTGGTGAAGAGAGTTCACCAATAACTTCTGCAGAAGGTGATGTTTTCCTCTGGTTCCTTCTGGGAAAGGTTGGCTGCTGCCATCTTTACCATTTAACGGATCTGTTCACGTGGTACTGCAGCTCTCTGCCTCTCTCCGCCCTAAATATTTTCTACCTAGGCCTTCTTTGGTGGCATGTTTTCTCTTGTTTTCCCACTCGTCTGTGTGAACTCCTCTTAGAAGAAGCCATTTCCTGTTTGGAGCCTGTTTGGATGCAGAACATCAGCTTGCATACGTACCTGCCCTGGGAAACCATTCTTAATATGCCCCAGCAGCTGTCCAGTTTATTCCTGATAAATCACTTTGTCCCCAAGTGGCAGGTGGGCAGCAGTACCGTACTTGACTTCTCATTAGAACCCTACAATTGGCCAGGTTGCAAATTGAAAGGCTGGAAAGGTTGGTGGTTACAACACTAACACTGAAGGTCTGCACGAATGTGCCTCGAAGCCTTCCGGTTTGTGTTCCACTATTAACTACCCTCACGTAGACATCAGAGAGCCTCGGCTGGGCCTGGGAACGGTCTGTGCAACACAGTGCATTCCCTCCGAGGCTCCAAAGGAGTGTGCTGTTGCATCGCCCAGGAGCGAAGGAGAGAGTTGAATTCTGTCCCTGTGATTTTTAGAACAAACCAGTGTAGTAAGGAGAGAACATTCTTTCATGGTTTTGAATTCAGGGACTTGAGGAAGAAAAGAATTATAATCATCAAGAACATCTGAGAGAAGAAAAGTTAAGGTGTTTCTGTTATGCTAAGCATTTGTCTCCCTTTCTTTGAAGTTCAAGTTTGTTCACATGGAAAGATGCCTTTTTGTGGTTTTTAACCTTCAGTAGAGGAAACAATACAAATGTTTTGTTCTTGCAGAGTGTCTTTCATCTGGGATCTCTGCAAGGTTTTAAACGCACTCGTGCACCCTCACCTCACTGTACCGAGTGTGCACACTGTATTCCCCAGGCAGAAATTCAGCAGGCAATGCAATTTGTGTTCACCGTCGTGCCGTCCAAATCCTAGTTTCCTCGCCATTTCCCGGGGTAACCAATTGTTTTGTGTTTTCCCTCTTTGTTTCTAGTTATCCCCAAAGCATTATCACATACTTTTACTTTCAATTTCTTTAACTGTGTCTCTTTCTGAACACTTATTTTGCCAACCCAAATTATACAGCCCTGTCCTCGGGCTCGTATTATCTTAAAGCCCTTTTCCTCTAAATGAATGTCCAAACTCTGGTTTGGACAAAGGATTCCAAGGGAGTGGTTGTAGATGTCCCCTGGAACTTACCTTCCCCTGGAATTTGTCTGGACACACCGAGGAACGCAGAGGGCTGCCCCTCATTCTGGGGACAGCAGGTGTGCCTCTAAGGCCCCTTTCTTCATTTTAATAGACTGTGGGTGTTCTCAAAAAAGCACACGGGTTTTTCAAGAAATACAGGTGGGTAATTTCATTTGCCATTCTGTGTAAACTTCCTTGGTTTTACGGTCAGCCAGAGCTGCCCCCCTTCTGCACATTCTTAAACACAGAGACGCACCATCACGCACACGCAGGCCTGCCATTCGCTTTTTCTTGAGTAAATTGATATCTAGCTTAAAATGGAAAAGCCTGGCACTCGTTACTAAAATTCTATGGAAAAGGGATGTACTCTTGTACCTGGATTGGAGGCAGCCATAATCTTAGCTTCTCTTCCCCCTTTGAAACGTGAAACCTGAAACCTGACTGTGACTGACTTGATGGGATACCCGGAGTGGCAGCTTTTAAAGCAGCTTGTATCTTATTTGGATACAATAGTTTAACCCTTAGCCTAAAAATAGTCCAACTCTTTCCACAACTGTCTACACCTCCGCAGAGCCCAGGAACAAACTCAGTGAAGAAATGTGTCAATCCACTTTTTGGGTGGCTCGAGCCGATGGAGCCAGGACTAACGGAGCGGGGACTCTGTATGCACTATGCGTCAGGATGGTTCTCCAAAGCAGCACCCGCTACCATAGAGTATAGAGGTCCTATGGGCAATCGGAATCAGAAATCTCCACGGATGAGAAGAGGCCCCAAGAGGCGTGACTATTTGATACACCAATCCACTAATGGACAGGTAACCAGGCAAGTTCTCATCTTACCCTCCCATGTTTCTTGAGCGGCCTCATCCACTCTCGTAGCTATTTTAATAACCATTTTTATGCTGATATCCTGAAGTTCTGCATCTCCACCGAGATCCCTCGTCTCACTTTCAGAACCATAGAGCCAACTGTTTATGAATAATTTGGACTCTAATATCTAAATTGAATTCATAATCTCATTCTACACCTGCTTCTCCTGTTTTCTGCATTGTCATAGTTGTCAAAACCAGAAATTCTAAAACCGTGTTTCACTCCGTCCTCTCCCTCTTTCTCCACAATCCCCGCCCACTCACACACTCACTCATACACATGCTCATACACTCAGTGTTCAAAGCTACTTATTGATCCTACTTTGCAAATGTCTTTGGAAATCAACTACTATGCTTCATCCTCATTGTCACCACTGCATTTCAAGGTCATAGCATCTCTAGTTTGGGAAACTGTTAATAACTGTTAATAATAGTCTTCTTGTTCGCATTCTTGCCCTTCCCCTGCTACCTCTCCAGACCGTGTATCTAAGTTCTTACAATTGTTCAGAGATTGTATTCTTTCCAAAGGTTGTATTCATACACAGTGTCCTGCAGGTGGAAGACTCTTGGGCCTTCCCTGGCTGGAAACTGCTGCCGATTCGTCACTGCCCTAACCTCTGAATATGAGTAAGATTCCTTTCCCTGGTTGTCCCCAGACTGTACTTGTTTATTTGTTTATAACCCAGCAGACTGCAACCTCCATCAGGCCTGGAACTTGGCCTGCCTCATCCACTGTTGTTTTGCTGGCACGGAGCATGGGGTTGGGACACGGCTGGTGTTCAGTAAATATTTATGAACTCAGAAGAAGAGGGGAAGAAAGAAACTAGGGGAGGGAAAAGATTGGGCATAAACCAACCTGCTTTGTAAATATGTAAATAAAAACATGTATAATATGAATAAATGTGTAAGTAAATAAACCCCAGAAATCAGTGCTTTGTTCTTGTGATTTGCCTCTTTGTTCTAACAGTAGTCTATATGTTAGATAAGACAAACGTCTCAGGGTCTGGGCCATTCTTACTAAATGGTATTGTTGCTAAATGTTAAAATGTAGCATAGTATTTTGCAGATCAACTATAAACAGGGTAAGTTTGACAGAAACTCATGGAGTAGTGGTAGCCAATTGCAAAGAAGAAATTGACATGTAATTGGCCAACTGGTGTATATATAAGCAACCGCAGAGCTTTGGCTCTGACCCTCCCCATCTCATTTACTTGCTGCTAATAACAACAACCAGGTCTTGTTCTTGAATAGAGCACCCCTTAGTTCAGTGACATATAGAGGGAAAATAATCAGTTCAAAGTCCTAATTAGTTGGTTTTTGGTGAATCAACTTTTAAAATACAGATCTAATCTGAAAGTCTAAATAATATTTTTAGCACAAGAGGAAATGGATGTTTAATAGGATAATATAGTGGAGTCTTTTATAAGGTATATAATGTTCCATTTTTTAAAATCCAGATTTCATTAATAGCATCTGCTATAAATGAGGCATATCAGAGTAACTGTGTCACTACTAAAGTGGTCAGCTCCCTAAGGAGTTCTCTGGAACACTCTTAGAACCATCAACTTACTAGAAAAAAAAAATTATCACAATAGGAAGAGTGTGGGGATCCATGTTAAGCTTAAATGTTTTTAAATTTAGATTTTGACAAAAGTATGATCTTTCTTACTTCCTATTTTAAATTTATATCAACGACGATACCAATGTACATTTCAGAGACAACTAAGATTGTTTCAAATATAAACCATAGATGTTTTAATGGCAAAAAAACATTCTGGGCCCCTGGTAGGAATACGGTCTTCTGCGTACTTCACGTCGTGACCACATTAAACATAGAAGATGTAAACCAGATGGAATATTGTTACAGTTATTTTTCGGAGTCAAAGTGCAATTTTAGGAGGCCAGGCATCAATTTTACCATCGTCTTTTCTCCAGTCCAGGTTATTCCTCAGTCCTGTGCTCACCTAAACCACTTCTGCCCCATCGAGATCAACGAAGGGAGAGCAGACGCCGGGGAGCAACGGCGCTCGCAAACGCGCTGCTGAATGCAGGCCTCCTGCTCTCGAGAAAGACAGAAGTCCTGAGCTGTGGGTTTCGGGCAAAATTAGCGGTCGAGATAGAATTTCTCCAGTGCAAAGAAGTAATAAGGCACTTAATTTTACAGTCAAAAAGAGTAATTCCATTCTGGCCTGAGAATTGGATAAAGACTTAATTAGCTTTTCCCTTGCTGATGCCAACCAATCTAGTGTCCAGACAGAGAGAGGCCAAGAGCCATGAGGTCTGCTGAATCCGCTTCCCATTTGGACGGAAAGAGGTTTACAGAGGAGGCGCGCTGTGCAAGCTGCCGGGCAAGCCCAGGCCTGTTGGGCTGCTGTTCTCAGTCTCCGGGTGCTCTGAAACAAGACTACATTTGTCCCAGAAAGCCATTGTCTCTTTTAATTGGTTGTTTTTCCTTCTCAATACACCGTGTTAGAATTAGACTTTTTTCTCGTATTGAGTAGGTAGGATCCAATGGAATTGACTGTTGCATTAAAGGCAGATTGTGATGGGTAATTGGGGAGAGAGTTTCATGAAGCTCTTCCCACAAGGATTTTCTGAGTGTATCTCCTGGCTTTCTTTATATCCAAGACTTCTACAGAAGATTTAATCATTTACATTGTTAACAATTGTACAATTGTTTTTTAAAGCAGGGATGTCAATTTGGCTTAATTATAGGCAATTCAGTGTTTTCCTCCCACCACCAAACTCCTATTTGTTACCACAATGAAAATCTATTCAAATACTTGTCTCATCTCAAAAAGATTTGTTTAAATTTATAAGGACTTTTATTACTTTCTTATTTCCACTTATGTCCTTTGTTTACTTAGTTTGTGGCACATCTCGTACTATTAACCCATAGCTACTTTACAGTTAATGAATATTCTAAATAATTCCATCTTCTTCTGAGGACAGATATACCAAAATTATTGCTTCATAAAAATTATTGATTTTGCTTTTATTTTCAATATTTGTGGGCTTGTGTCTATTTATCAAGAATTTGCTAAGTACTTGACACCGTGCCAAGCATTTTTTGTGTATGCCCTTATTTAACCTTTGTATATTCCACAGGACAAATGTCTCCTAGCATGCATTTGTTTTCATTATAGCCTTTCTGAAAAGTGATGGTCAGAAGGTTTTATGGCAAAATTAAGTAAATTAAAATTTAGTATTAAGAAGTTCCTTCACTGAGAAAAATTATTTTAATAATTGTGAAAAACAAAGGCTATATAAGTTTAAAAAATCTTTTTGTAATTTATAAAACCACAAGATCATAAAGAAGGGATTTTGAGGTCATCTAGTCCAGTTTTCTAGTTTTACGAGGCAGGAAAATGAGGCACAGATTACATCAGACTCAGTGTCACGCAGTTAGCTAGTGAGAGAAGTGGGAGTCGATGGGCAGACCCCCTAAAGGCGCAGGACTCACTGGGCTTGTTCTGTGATATTCTTTCACTATTCCCTTCAAGATGATTACAGTTAGCAGTATGGAATGATATTACAGCCAATGGAGGCACAGAACCCCAGTTCACTGCATCACCCCATGTCTCTGGGATACAGGCAATGACCTAAATAGTGTCGTAAATACTGATGTATTGCTTCATAGGAACTCTCAAAAAATGATTACGAGCCATATCAGTGGGAAGGAGAGAAATGAAGTAATGATCTACTCTGCACTTGAAATTTCCCATAAACATTTATCTATGCTACTGCCAATGAAAAATAAAAAAATTACCCTGAGTCTTAATGGGAGATTGTCCACCAGGTGACTTTCATGTCATTCATTAGTTGGATCTGAAAAAGTTTTGAGAGCCTTTGTCTCGTGTCCCTAAGGAATATTGCCTCTCTGGCCAAATCACCGCATGGGGAGAAGCAAACCATGGCTGGAGCCCAAGATCACGGGTCGGAGTTTTCTACGCCTGCAGAGGTCAATGCTCCTCCCAGGTGGTGGAGCACCTTCCTGCTTCCCCAGCGGTAAACAGAAGAGTAGCCCAGGACGTCCCAACACCCCAGTGTTTCGAGATTGCTTATATAACACCTGCAAGTGTACTCATCGTATTATTGTAGCATTACTGAAGCTCTGTTTTCTGGTCTTAGGGACATTTAGACAACGCAGAACACAACTGGAAGGTGGCGCTCTGTTTTTGGAAAAAAAGAAAATCCGTAAGAATTATGACATATTCTTATAAATGCAGCAAGGCAGTCACTTTTCATGTGGTCCTCATCAAGTCACATTCCGAAAGAAGATTCTAACACTAAGCCTACCTTTCCACTTTTTAAAACATTTAGTGCATACACATTCAAGACGTTTACTTCATACCCAACATGAAAGCAGCTTTAGCTTGAAAGAATGCATTTGAAAACAAAACTCAACTCCACACTGCTTTGTGGAGACAAAACATTAAGAGACTATCAAGTCATTTCTTACACAGGGTGGTTCATTCTTTAACAAGATGAATTTTAGTCCGACACTCCAGGGCGAGGACATCAGAAGACACGGTGGTTGTATCTGGCTGTGGTGGAGAAGGCTTAATTTCATACGTGTCCATGATTCTGACCTCCAACTCTCTCTCCTTGACCAATAGGGAATCCCAGGTCGAGCCAGCTGATCTCGTTTGCCAGGCGTGGAATCTGAGGAGGTCAGCCTGAACGTCGGAGCAAGGTGAGCAGGGGAGAGATTCGGGGCTGTTTTACAGACCTCACGAAGGGTGCCAGAGCCAGAAGGGATCCTCCAAGACTCGGACATTCTCAAACAGCAACGGAGTCACCAAACACTCAAAAGAAGAACCTCCCCGCCAGCCCGCTGCTACAGTGTATTCAGTGTATTACGGGAGCACAAGGGCAACCAGACACACGTGAGGCCCGTCCTCCAGGACCTCCCGATATATGGGGAAAACAAACAGCTCAAAATGTGCCAAAAGACACACAAAAGATTTAGCTGAGAAAATCCAAAGGAGAGCTTCCCAAGTTCAGGGTGAGTGGGAGAGTGCATGCAGGGGCTGGAAGAAGGCATCTCGGAGGGGATGGGATTTGAGTTAGCCTTCAGGGCTGGGTAGGATGACACAGCCTGAGAGAAGGCCCACACTCCTGGCAGAGAAATACTCTCCATACACCCCCCCCCACGTTTTGCATCCCACTTCAGGGAAGGTTATCAACCCCTACAGTCCCGTGGACCTTCCGGGGGCCCGCAGACCTGAGGCTAAGAAGCCCTGCGCTGGTGCTTAGAAGTCGCAGCACGTGCGCTGCGCGAGCCAACTAGGAATCTTTTCTTTTCCTAGTAGAGTAGAGGGCGGCACACGATAGCTGGTAGTCAGGAGGAAAACCCCTCTGCCACCCAAGTCGCTCGGTCACAAAAACACCCCCTGTAGGCAGCCCATTTCTTTCCCCCATCCTTTGTTTCTAAATGTTTGATTTTGTGTGTTTATAAGCAACGATTTTGGTCCCACCTTAAAACAAAGATGATTGCTTGCTATTATGTCTTGCTACCAGATGTGTCCATTTGTTTTTCTTCCTACTCCTCCACAAACAAAACTTCGGGTACTAATAATGAAATCTCGGCATCCCAGAAATAAGATATGGTTATGGATACTTTATATTCTATAAAGTCACTGTGTTTCAAACACATTCATCTAACACTCGGTGACTATTAACAAAGGAATGAAGTAGGTGGATGCTGGCATTAAAAGATTCATTTCAGTGCAAAACTATGATTCTTACCGGTTAATGCTGGAGTCTGTTTTTTAAAACTTGGTATCTCCAGTCTACATCTCACACTCTTTGCCTCCTAATAAAATAACTATTTCTGTTTTGTGTAATAGTCTTTTTCTTGCTCAATGATACTAGTTCTGAAAAAATATGTTTAGCTTAGCTGTCCTAAATTGTAACTCCCTGAGGAGAATGTGTTATATCCTTGCTGCTCGTCCAAGGTCATTTCCGTCTTAGGAGGTCTGAGAGGCATGCGTGGATTTGAGACACACCACGATAATATCTCGAAATATCCCGGGCATCAGACTCAGTCTTCATGAACGTGACAGAGTCTTCACAGTGAGACCCCACATCTCCTCTGGAGGAGAAAGCACATTTGGGACTCAGAGGTGTCACTTGTCAGCAAGTGACAGGAGAGCAGTGTCTCGGACCAACTGCCTTCACGATGACTTGGGACCTGGAATGGCTCCTAATAGGAACACACAAGGGCCAGTGACACGCAATGCAACACAGTGAGAACCAAACCATTCTCCCCACCCCAGCTCTTCGAATTGTAGGAGAAAAAGATAAGTGCATGCTCACGAAATAATTACTTCAGAACTAACAGGGAAAGGATGGCATGAGTGTGCACAAGACTAGCTACTTCCTCTACCAGACCAGCAAAAAGTGAAAATGCAGGGCCTCTTATAATAGGGAACTGGAGTCTATTATGCTAAGTGTAATAAGCCAATCAACGAAATGACAAATGAAAGACAAATGCCATATGATCTCACTTATAAGTGGAATCTAATGAACAAAAAAACCTAACGACCAAAAATAGAGGCATAGATAGATGGAATGGACTGACAGCTGTAAGAGGGTAGGGGGCAGGGTGAGGACCGGCTGAAAGAAGGTGAAGGGATTAGTCAAAGAACGTGTATGCATGACCCATGGGCATGGACGACAGTGGGAGGATTGACTATGGGAAGGGGGGCGGGATGGGTGGAAGGGGGGAAAAGGTAAAAACTGGGACAACTATAATAGCACAAACAATAAAATATTTAAAAGAAAATTCCAAGGAATTCCAAGGGGGCAAGAGCAGAACATTAAACCAAGTGTGTGATGCTTCCAGATTCAGGTCCTGCACTACTGCTTTGGCTCTGTCATGAGACGGGTCATGGAGCCCACCTACCTCTAAGCAGTCTTCTAAACTCAACTTTCGATCACGCTCATTATAGCATCTGATACTGTCCAGTTCTCTGCAACTAAAAGTTAGGAGGTAATTCCCCCTAAATCCATTTCTCCCACCCACTCCCTGCTGATACTTCTTTCGTGGGTTCCTATACTTTCTCAGAGCCAAAGTAGTTTATTTTTTTCCCTTGACTCCTTTGTTCAACGAGCCACGAAGTCCTATCCCTTATAATGTTTTATGGGGTTTTTTTCCTTACCGTTCTCATGCTGAGATCATATTGCAAATCGTAGGTTATTAAAACATCCTTTTTTTCAAAGCTGGCCTTACCATCTGCGTTAGTTACGTAACGCTGTGTAACAAACCTTTCCACGATTTGTTATCTTCACAGTCATCGTGTCTCAGAAATTCAGGAAGTGGTGAGCCCAGGGGTTCTGACTCAGGGTCTCTCTCGTAAAGCTGTAGTGAGGGCATCCCCAGGGATGCAGCCACCTGCAGGCTGCTGGAGGCCCTTCCACGTGGTTGCCAGGGTGATGCTGGTTGCTAGGGAGAGGTCTCATTTTCCTCCCCTCCCCTCCTGGGCCTCTCTGTGGGGCAGCTTGAGTGTCCCCATGATCTAGGGACTGACTTCCCCAGCCAGAGGGATCCAGAAAAGACTGTCAGACAGAACTACACTTTTGATAACTTAAGCCTCACAAGTCATACGCTTTTCCTTTGGCCATGTTTTGTTTGCTAGAGGTGAGTCATTTAATTCAGCCCACATTCAAAGGGAGGGGAATTAGGCTCCACTTTGTGAAGAAAGGAGGGTCAATAAGTTAGACATATTTTCAAACCACTACATCATCCTCTTCCACACGTGCTGTAAGCCACCTTGAATGTTCCTTCCAAATTGAGAGTCCTATACCAAGGCTTTCGTTGATTCAATTCCCTGATTAGAACATCCAAGTGATTTTGAAGTATAAAAGAACAAGTAAGAACGCCTCTCTGATTCTAGTCAGCACGTCTGAAATCCATCACACAGGTGGATGGGCCTGTCATCCTCTCCGGTCAGGTCCGCCCACCCACCAACCCCCAACTCACGTGGGTCATTCTCACGGGGGAACATCACATTTTGGTCCTCACTGTTGCTCCCTGTTCCAATGTCCTCTGCTTCAGCACCTTCTGGGTTCAGAGTGAAACCCATTCAGCCATGCTTTCAAGTTCTTTGTGGCAAGTCTTCTGGAACATGGGAACGCACAGAGCATCTCCCTTTACTTTCATCTTTGAGCCATTCCCTTTACTGGGTGTTCACTTTTAAGGACCCAGGTCATGTGCTGAGAAGTGAGGTTATAAAGATGAATTTGTTTTAAAGTTGGGAGTGTTTCTATTTAAGATTCATAGCTGTTCCTCTTAATTTTCCTTTGAGCAGATCCTTTAAAGGGCTCCTTCATCGGGCCCAGTCCAGGGCTAAGTATATGCCAGATATTCAATAAATATTCAGTGGCTGAAGAGATAAATAATGACTATAAAATCCATAGGTAAGGCTGATTTTCTCTATCCAAAAGTGGTATTTTATTTTTTTGTGCCCGCTTAAAAATGTGGTAGCTATTTTGACCCACTTGAGAGAATTAACCCTATTTTGTCTGAAGCTGGAGTTAGAATACTTAATGTCGATCTGACTACAACAGCAATAAGGCAATAGCTTCAAACTGATCATTGGTTTTCCGCTACCTTCTTCAGCTCACCCATTAACCTTATATTTATTTGTAATATTGCCATCCTGACTTGATCTATTTTTGATTTTTAAAGAGATTTTTAATGAATTCTGAATTGTCACACAATATAGTCAACATTTTAAGGAGAAAAACTCTCTCTGAAAACCGTGAGACCCATTACAACCCTCTGCCTGACTATTCCTGCAACTGGCCGCCGAAGGTTGCACATTTTATTTTCTATAGATACTTAAGGAGGCTAAGGAGCAAATCTCGGCAGTGAAGCAGTTCCGCGGGCAAAGCTCAGCCTTCACAGATGCACACACAAAGCTTAGGAACTGCCCAAGGGTCTGACTCCAGGGAAACCTTGGGCCATGTGGGTCTAAACCACTTCTCTCAACAGAGAAAATTGGGTGCTAAATGAATACTGCCTGGTGCAGACAGATCTTATGAAGTACGAGGGACTTTCTGTTGAGTAGGCTTGATTTTTGTCTTTTAAAATCCATACCCCAGGGGAGCGTCAGTAAATGGGGGAAGTTGACATTATTTGACCTAAGGGAAAGTGTACAGCTAGAATCAGGCTGGATCCTCCAGGCCAGTTACTGCTAGTATTTCTCTACTGACAAACAATAAATTAATCGCCTGCACATGCTTTGATCCATGATTTAAAAAAGCAGGTATTTACATTCAGAAAAAATGTGCCTCCTCTTCTTCCGGTTAAACTGTGATAAAAGTGTGACACTTTCCCCCACATGAGCAGTGAATACCTTTTTTAAGTTCACCTAATCCTGAAAACCTTGTTATTTAGATGGTCTCTGGTACTTTATAAAGCACAGAGAACAAAAGTCCAGAATTCTTTCAAACTAAAGACATCAGGCAAATACTGTGGAATAACTCATCTTTTCTATTCCTATTTCGTGTATAAGGCTTATATATAAAAGAATTCATAATGGATTTTATTTTCCTTTAGGAAGAAGACACGTTACAAAAACCCTGCAAGGTTTAAGTATCCCTCCCTCCTTAAATCCGCCCTTCTCCTGGGTCTACCCACTTCCGCACCCCCTCCCACTTGCATATGCGGCACAGGGCATCTCCTGGACCTGATCGAGTACCCCAGGCAGGAGTGTGCACCCCATGGCCCACGGGCCACATGCGGCCCAGGATGGCTATGAGTGTACCCCAACACGACGTCGTAAATTTACTTAAAACATTATGAGATTTTGTGTGTGTGTGTGATTCTGTGTTGCGATGTAGTTAACGTGTGGCCCAAGACAACTCTTCTTCTTCCAGTGTGGCCCAGAGACGCCAAAAGGTTGGATGTCCCCGGTAGAGTGAGCAAGCATTCAGTTCCTAGGCTCCTGCACGTAAACCAAACCTCCTCCATGCATTTTCCCTGGCCTCTCGCAGACCTGTGTGGGATAGATACTCTATGATTTTGAAATGCTTGGCAAATTACTGTCCACTTAATAACATCCACTACATTATATTTAATTGACGGTTATTGTAGAGAGGGAGAAAATAACACATCTATTCGAGTGACTAACTCCTTAAAGGAATTAAGTTGTGGGTGTCTTTTAACAAATGCTTACCTCGGAGGAGAATAAAACCAGTTCTCTAGATGCTCTTAGGAACTACCAGGAGACGAAGCCTCCCTTAGATAATTACAATGTACGCCTTTGTTCTGGCAAAGAAAAGCCTTATTGGGCTCTGCCATTACTTATGCATATAGTCACCTACTTTGCTCCCACCTGCCAACTCTGCACCCAACTCGCAAAGATCCTTAGTACACAAAAAAGGCTCCTAACACGAGTGGCCAACCTACCTGGTGAATCTAGAGAGAATCCATGGTACATTCACGACCCTGAAAAATGCAAATAAATAGATAATGACTTTCGATGGAAATTAGATAAAATGGAACTACGTATATGTTCTTTTATCCAAAATTCTTCAGGAATTAGGAAGGCTTCCTACTTTCAGGGAACCACCTGTTCTGAGGCTCCCTGTCACCCGGCCAACGCAGGTTCCTTGCCATTCCCTAACGGCTCAGATCTTTATACGTGTACATGAGCCAATGCCTTGGAAAATGGTCTTTCCCACAAGTCTTCCCTGACCTCCCCCAGTCAAAAGAATTATTCCCTCCTCAGCATCCATAGTACCCGGTGTTTAGTGTGGTTTTTACCTCATCGTACCTGTATCTGTCTTCTCCACCAGATTTTTCGCTCCTGAAGACTAGGTTTCAGACGATCGAGTGTTCTCCCCAAGCCTAGCAGAAAGCATGCCAGCCAAATTAAAACCGAATTGGCCCACAGCCTTGAACGTAGCGATTCTCAGGATATGGTCCACAGACTACTGGGGATACCTGAGGCCCTTTCGGAGCTGGGACTGTAAGGTCAAACTATGTGCCCTGTGTTGACATCTGTGCTGATGAAAGCCAAAGTGGCTGACACCTCAGTGCAAACAGGACAGGCCCACCCCCACACTGTGTGAACAGACACGTGTGCCCGAGCAACCAGCAAAACAGTTGCACCTGAGGACATCCTTAATGAAGCAGTGAAGCTGATTCATCATGTGAAATCGTAAACATTGACTTCAGATCCTTTACGCTGTGGGATAAAAGGGGAAGTTTCCCTGAACGTTTTCCTCGTGCACAAGTATAGTGGTTGTCTGTGAAGGGATAGGTCAGGGAACATGTACAAAGGACCCCTGGACAGGGACAATGGGGTGGGGGTTGACTATGGACGTGGGGGTGGGCTGCGTGGAGGGGGGCAAAGGGGAAATAAGTGGAGCAACTGTGAAATACAAAAATAAGAAAGAGAAAGAAAGAAACGCATACAACAGTTGCAAGAAGACAAGCATGAGTGACTGTCTGACAGGCAAGCTGAACCAGCTGCTTTTCATTTTTTCAGAGAATAGCAGTTTTACCAAAAAGAAAAAACAACCGATTTTGGCTGCTCCAACTTGAAACGTGACAGAACTTGCCTCAGATATAAACAAAGTGAGCCTGTTGTGTTGGGGAAAACAATGGACAGCATTCACTGCCAATAAAGCCTGAGTTTTTTCCAGAAAAATTCGAAATTGAGAAAATGCACTGCTGGGAACCTGGCCATTGGCCAATACTTGAAGACTTCAGGGTATCAGCTAAGGTGGTGGTTGGATGGTGTGCGGTCAAGGGCATCGCCTTTGGAAGACCTTGACAGTCGAGCGAGCCAGGACTTTTGAAACGGCCGGGCCGTGATGTTTCGGAATCACGCACCCGTGGAAGACCCACTCAGAGTGCAGGGTGGTGGACTTCAATGCAACAACTCCCAAAACATCATGGACACCGTGGCACAGTCCACACTGCCACTCACTTCGAAACAACTACTGCGTGTGACTTTCAGTGTTGTTTCCGGGAAGAATATCCATACTTATCTAAATAGGCTATTAAGATATTTAAAATATTAAAATACCCTTTCCAACTATATACAGCTAGCTTTTCTTCACAGACTTCAATCCAAGGAACATACTGCAACATATTAAAAACAGGCAAATATGAAAATCCAGCTGTTTTCTATTAACCCAGATTTAAAAGAAACTTACAAAAATGTAAAACAATGTCATTCCTTACACAATGGGTTTGTTTTGGAAAGTATAATTTTCTATGAAAACATTACACTAGCATGTAATAGATTTTTATTATTATTTCAGATGAATTAATACATAAACATTTAATATTTTCCTTTGAAATTTCTAATATGATAAATACCTTCACACATAAATAAAGGCTTCTGGGGGCTCTCAGCAATCCTAAGAGTGCGAAAAGTTTCTGCGACTTAACTGTTTGAGAACTGCCCCTTTAACCTCTCCGGAAAGCAAAAATGGCAGACACACAGGCAGACTTGCCTTCTCGGCCGCCCCTGACAAGGCAGTCCTCCACAGCACCATGTAGCAGCGGGGCCGCCCTAACTGCTGCCCTGGGATGTTTGAGCAGGGAGCCATCCTCAGCTCCTGCTGGTGCAGAGTTGCTCCCCGGCTCAAGCACCTTAATCCCTGTCTTCTGTTGAAAACTGCAATATTTAACCCATTACGTTCCCATCACCAAAGGAGTTGGCACTGCATGTCTGTCTCACTGAGGAACAAAAGGTGATGTTTTCTAATAAAGAAAGTCAAGCTCCAACTAACTTGAGAGGCAGGCAGAGCTCTCCGGAGATACTTCCTTTGCGTAGGTGCACCCACCCCAGGGGCAGAGATTTATGTAGGGCGTGGATGCAGTATTTCTCAAGCCAGCAGGGGGAGTGGATGGGATCTTTCATTAAAAATCTCACAGTACTGTTGGTGGGATTGCAGACTGGTACAACCACTATGGAAAACAGTATGGAATTTTCTAAGAAAACTAAAAATGGACATACCTTTTGACCCAGCAATTCCACTGCTTGGATTATATCCTAAGAACCCTGAAACACCAATCCAAAAGAACCTATGCACCCCTATGTTCATAGCAGCACAATTTTCAATAGCCAAGTGCTGGAAGCAACCTAGGTGCCCATCAGTTAATGAATGGATCAAAAAACTGTGGTACATTTACACAATGGAATTCTATGCAGCAGAAAGAAAGAAGGAGCTCCTACCCTTTGCGACAACATGGATGGAACTGGAGAGCATCATGCTAAGTGAAATAAGCCAGGCAGTGAAAGACAAATATCATATGATCTCACCTTTAACAGGAACCTAATCAACAAAACAAACAAACAAGCATAATATAAACAAAGACACTGAATTTGAGAACAGTCTGACAGTGACCAGAGGGGGAGGGGAGGGAATTTCAGGGGAAAGGGGGAACGGTTTAGAGCAACAAGTATAAAGGACTCATGGACAAAAACTATGGGGGGTGGAAATGGGAGGAAGGTGGGGAGGGCTGGGGTGGTGGGCTGGGGGTGGGGTAAAAGACAGAAAACTGTACAATATCAACAATTAAAAAATACTGATTAAAAAAAAAGTTATACTCCCATTGTAAATTGTGCTGCTGTGAACAGTGAAAGGTTTGCAGGAACAATTATAAAGGACACATGGACAATAACAAAGGGGTGGAAATGGTGGGGAGGTGGGGAGGTGGGGAGGGCTGGGGTTCGTGGGAGGGGTGGGGGGAAGGCAGAAAACTGTACTTGAACAACAATAAAAAAATTATACTCCCTAAAAAGAAAAAAAATCTCACAGTATTTCCTGGGACCTTGTCTTAACTTGCATACCTGGCATTGGTTTATGTCCCCTAGAAGGGAGAAAAGGGGGGAGTGGAAACATGTGGAAAAAAGGGGGGAGGGGAAAAAAGCAGGGGGAGAAGAGAGGAAGGACGGGAGAGACAAGGAAGGAAGGAAAAGGGAGGGAGAGAAAAAGAAACAAGGAAGGGTAAGGGACATTAATTGAATGTAGTCACTGTGTGTTAGGCACTGTGTCATACGCTTTCTCACAGAACAGGAAATAAAGGTGCATAAGTGTTGCATTATTTTCCCAATGCCACATACCTGCTAAGGGGCGGGGCCAGATTGTCTCTCTCCATAGCGAGTGTTCTTTCCCACAGTGCTGTGTTGTCTCTGCTCAGAATGCTTACCCAATTCTACTTACTGGGGCTGAAACAAAACGACTTCCATAGTTAATGCAAATCTTTAGATACTTTTACCATCTAGGATACAGATTTACGTATCACCTAAAAGGGATGCATACCCCTCAGAAATATATAGCAAAGGCAGAATTGTCTGATTAATGTTAAGTAAAATCGTGCTAGGGTTATAATAAAATCTCTGATGTTCAATAATTTTTAATAATTTTATTGGTAACATCTATTGAAAGGAAGTTAAAGGAGCGAATTTTCGTTTGTACTAGGTAAGATTTCAAATACCTTTACAGAAAGCATTTTTACTGTATTATTTCATCACCATTTATCCCCCTTATACTTCCCTCCACCCGGCAGAGACAACACTGTTGTCCAAGTCCAGGAGTCCTTTCTCCCTTCTGCTCCATCCCTCCTCCCCTAACCACCTGCCCCGAGCTGTCAGCCTGCTCTCTATCTGTGAGTCTGTCTCTGTTTGGGTTATTTGTTCAGTTTGCTCATTAGATTCCTCATACGAATGAAATCATATTGTATTTGTCTTTCTCTGACTGGCTTATTTCACTTAGCATAATGTTCTTCTCCAGGTCCATCCATGCTGTCACAAAGGGTAAAACTTTCTTCTCTTTTATGGCCAAGAATTATTCCATTGTGTAAATGTCCCATAGCTGTTTTATCTACTGATGGACACTTGGGCTGCTTCCATATCTTGGCGATTGTAAATAATGCTGCAATGAACATAGGGGTGCTTTATGTGTTTTTAAGTTGGTGTTTCAGGTTTTTTTGGATATATTCCCAGAAGTGGGATCGCTAGGTCAAAAGGCAGATCCATTTTTAATTTTTTGAGGAAACTTCATACTGCTTTCCACAGTGGCTACACCAATCTGCAATCCCACCAACAGTGCAAAAGGGTTCCCCCCTTCTCCACATCCTCATCAGCACTTGTTGTTGATTTATCAGTGATAGCCATCCTGACACGTGTGAGGAGATATCTGATGGTGATTTTAATCTGCATTTCTCTGATGATTAGTAATGTTGAGCATCTTTTCACATGTCCATTGGCCATCTGTATGTCCTCTTTGGTGAAGTGTCTATCAGGTCCTTTGCCCATTTTTTAATTGGATTGGGATTTTGGTGGGTTTTTTTTTTTTTTTTGGTGTTGAAATTTATAAGTTCTTTATAAATTTGGGGTATTAACCCCTTATCAGATGTATCAGCAAATATGTTCTCCCATTCTGTGGGTTGTCTTTTTATTTTGTTGATGGTTTCCTTTGCTGTGGAAAAGCTTTTCAGTTTGATGTAGTCCTATTTGTTTATTTTTTCTTTTGTTACCCTTGCCTTAGGACATATAAAGTATTGCTATAAGCAATGTCCAAGATTTTACTGCCTAAGTTTTCTTTTAGGATTTGTATGGTTTTAGGTCTAACTTTTAAGGCTTTAATCCATTTTGAATTTAGTCTTGTGTGTGGTATAAGAAGGCAGTCTAGTTTCATTTTTCTGTACACATATCTGTCCACTTTTCCCAGCACCATGTATTGAATAAACTATCTATAGTCTACTGTATGTGCTCGCTTCCTCTGTCAAATATTAATTGACTCTAAAGGTGTGGGTTTATTTCTGGACTCTCTATTCTTTTCCATTGGTCTATATGTCTGTTTTTATGCTAGTACCATGCTGTTTTGATTACTATGGCCTTATAGTATAGTTTGATATTAGGAAGTGCGATTCCTCCAACTTTGTTCTTCTTTCCCAAGATCACTGTTGGTATTCAGGGACTTTCGTGGTTCCATATAAATTTTTGAAACATTTGGTCTAATTCTGTGAAATACAACAGTGGTATCTTGATAGGAATTGCATTGAATCTATAGACTGCTTTGCACAGTATGGACATTTTAATGATGTTAATTTTTCCTATCCATGAATGTGGTATGTGCTTCCACTTATTTGTATCTTCTTCAGTTTCTTTCATTACTGTTTATAATTTTTCAAGTACAGGTCTTATATGTCCTTGGTTAGATTTATTCTTAGGTATTTCATTCTTTTTGAAGCAATTGTGAATAAGATTGTTTTCATATTTTCCCTTTCTGATGGTTCATTATTGGCACATAAAAATGCAACTGATTTCTAGATATTACTCTTGTATCCTGCTACTTTACTGAATTCATTTATCAATTCTAGTAGGGTTTTTAGTGGAATCTTTAGGGTTCTCTCTATATAACATCATGTCATCTGCAAATAATGACAATTACACACTTCTTTCTTTCTAATTTGAATACCTTTTATCTCTTCTTGTGTGATTGCTACGGTTAAGACTTGCAGTACTATGTTGAATAGAGTGGTGAAAGTGGACATCTCTGCCTTGTTCCTAATCTTAAGGGAAATGCTTTAGGTTTTTGCCAATTGAGTATGATGTTAGCTGTGTATTTCTCATATATGACCTTTATTATGTTGAAGTATGTTTCCTCTATTCTCACTTTGCTGAGAATTTTTATCATAAATGAGTGCAGGGTTTTGTCAAATGCTTTTTTGGCATGTTTTGATATAGTCATATGACTTTTATCTTTCATTTTATTTATGTAGAATATCACATTAATTGATATGCAAATATTGAACCATCCTTGCATCCCAGGAATAAATCCCACTTGCTTATGGTGTGTGATCTTTCCAATGTACTGCTGCATTCACTTTGCTAATATTTTGTTGGGGATTTTTGTATCTACATTCATCAAGGATATTGGCCTATAAGTTTCTTTCTTTATAGTTTCTTTATCTTTTTTTGGAATTAGGATAATGCTGGACTTAAAATGAATTTGTGAGTCTTCTCTTGAATTTTTTGGAAGAGTTTGAGGAGGATAAGTGTTAATTCTACTTTGAATATTTGGTCAAATTTATCTGTGAAGCCATCTAATCCAGGACTTTTGTTTTAGGGAGTTTTTTTTTTTTTTTTTTGATTACTGTTTCAATTTCATTGATTGTAATTGGTCTTTTCAGATTTTCTGGTTTTTGATTCAGCCGTGTATGTTTCTAGGAATTTATCCATTCCTTCCATATTGTCTTACTTTTTGACATGTAATTGTTATGTTTTCTTAAAATCCTATGTATTTCTGTGGTGTCAGTTGTTACTTCTCTTCTTTCATTTCTGATTTTATTTATTTGCATCATCTCTCTTTTTTTTTCTTGATTCTAAAGAGGTCTATCAGTCTTGTTCATCTTTTCCAAGGATTTTCATTCTTTTTTTTTAGTGTCTTTTAGACTCCATTTTGTTATTCCCATTCTAATCTTTATTATTTCCTTCCTTCTATTCACTTTGGGCTTTGTTGTTCTTTTTCTGCTTTCTTTATCCATAAGGTTAGGTTGTTTATTTGAGATATTTTTTGTTTGTTTCTTGAGGTAGGCCTGCATTACTATGAATTTCCTTCTTAGGACTGCTTTCTTTGTGTCTCATAGATTTTTGGTTGCTTTGTTCTCATTTTCATTTGTCACAAAGTATTTTTTTATTTTTTTTCTCCCAGTATTTGTAGGATGGTCTTGAATAGTTGCTGTCCTGTAGGGCTCAGTGGCACAGTTACCCTGTTTCCCTGAGCTGAGGGCTACAGTAGTGGCCCTTATGTAGGTCATATGAGCTCTCCTAATGTGGTCGACTCTTGTTGCTGTTGGCCTGATCATGAATAGGACCAAACCTCAGGCTGGTTGCCTTTGAAGATTGGTCTCTACCACAGAGTATAAGCTACTGTGTGGGGACTGATCCAATGAGATGGAATTTGCCTCAGCAGGGTCTGGTGCCCACTGAGATCATCTTTCGGATATGCCATTTGTGCAGCTAATCAGGTTGTGTTCTGATATGCTTTGAAGCCAGCTTCTGGGTATGTTGGTTCTGGGTCTTCTTAGGAGGGACTCCAGTGCAGTCAATGTCAGACACTGCCTGTGAGCAGCCTTGGGATACCCGTTAGGAGTTACTAAGGGACCCATGTTTGGCAGTTGCCTGTGCTTGGCCTGGGTTGTTTTGTGTGTGTGTGTGTGTGGGAGGAGCCAAGCTAAGCACTAAAGCTGGCTGCTACCAGTATTGGGTCTAGGCCAGGTCCACAAAAGCCCCAAAGACCCCCAAGATCCACTGCCTCCATTAGGCTCAGCCTGTGAAAGAGCCTCAGGCAGTGAAAGTTGTGTGACACGGGCCCTCCCTGAGTCACCAGGTCAAGGAGGCTGGAGTTCAACAAGTCTGTACAGATTCAAACTTGACACCAGTGCTGAGTCAGAGGCCACTCAGCAAAACTTTCAAGGATCACCAAGGCCAGCCACTACCTGCCTGGGACCTTCAGAACTTTGCAGCAGTCTGGCAAGGGATTGAGACCCCTCTCTCCTCTGGGGGGACCTCTTCAGCTGAGATATTCCTCTGGCTTTTCAACCACTGCACATGGGTGTGGGCCAGATCTTTTCCCATCTCTACCCTTCTTACCAAGCTTGACACAGTTCTTCTGTAAATTCTTAGTTATAAGATCTGTTCAGCTGGTCTTCAGATGGTTATTCAGATTGATTGTTCTATAACTTAGTTATGTTTTTGATATAATCCTGGAAAGAGGTGAGTGTAATTTCCACCTACTCTGCCACCATGTTGGGTCCCCTCGAAAACTTCGCATTCTTTATATCCACTCTGTAATGTGTCTCTCTTTCACTGCTTATATTATCAATTTATTATAAAGGATATAACTCAGGAACAGCCAGATAAAGAGATGTGTAGGGCAAACTATAGGGAAAGAGTTCAAAGCCTCATTGCTCTCTATAGGCAAGCCACTCTCCCAGCACCTCCACATTTTCGCCAACCTGAATGTTCCACTATTATACTTATTTTATACCCATTACTGAGATGTTGCTGAGGCACAGAGAGGTTAAGTAACTTGCTTAATATCCCATAGCTAGTAAATGGACCTGTGATTCCAACGAGGCCATTTGACTTCAGAGCCTATGCTCTTAAACAAGGAAATCTATCTATTAGTGAAACCAAAACTCAAAACAGACACTTGGCAGCATACCTGTGTGTATGCATGTTTTTGTGCACACACATATTTAGATTTAAAACAGGAAGGCACAAGATTACTGGTGTGAAATCATTCAAAATATCACTGTCATGGAAGGCAGGGTGATTGGTCCAGAATAAAGAGGCATGACCATCAAATGCAGAAGGTGACCCCTAAATGAACGCTGGTCTGGAAAAAACACACATAAGCTATAAAGGACATTCGGGGACAATTTTGGAAATTTGGGTGTGGACTGTATATCAGTGCTACTACTGTCTCAATGTTAAATTTCTTGAATGCCATTATACTATCATGGTTATATAGGAGAATGGCTATATGGTGATGCATTCTAAAGCATTTAAGGGCAGATGTAGTTTTGTGCTACTTGCAACTTTTTATCATATGTTGTGTTGGGGAAAAACATATATATACACACACAGAGAGAGAAAACAATAATATACATATTCATTTACATATAAATGTGCTTATATATGGATTTTATTTCTCACTTTGTGTGTGTACATATATATGTATGCATGTGTATATGCTTATCTCTTCCTATATTTCTATACAAAAAATACAGAGGGAGGAATATGCATACATGTATATATACATACACACAGAATGATAAAGAAGATATGGAAAAGGCTCAATACTTGTGCATGTGTGAAGATACCTTTCCCTTCCTACAATCCAGGAAATATTTGTCTCTTAGCTATTTACCTCTAAAACTTCCCCTGGCCCTTCACATACAACCCTGAATATATATATTCTTGCAAAATAACTCATTTTAAGTTCAAAACAAGTTCTTTCCTTGAGCTTCTAAGCTCCCTCTTCTCCTGACCACCCACCCCCCACCTCCACAGTTAATTTTTTACGGCTTATCTCTCTTTAACACCACATTTTTTCCATAGCTCATTCTGGATGAGTCAGTCCTTTCTGACACAGAAAGGATTTGCCTAATTTTGACTGCTTTGGTCACTGAGCTGGTATTCACTGGGGATTGTACATCCCTTGCATTCACTACAGGGGGTGCTCCGAGGTGCCTTAGGGATGTACGAGATTCCCCTCGATCTGTAGTAGATACTGAGGCAACATTTAATGAAAGATCCACCTTTTTCAATATTACTATATCTGTGTTCTAATCTCTCACATTCTATCGCCTTTTTACTAACAGGAAAAAGCTAGTTTCTGAATTTGATATAGTGTGGTTTTGTCTTGGAAGTTATCTTCTGCCTCAAAGTAATTTTCTAAAATCTCTAAGGAGAGACTTTCATAGAAATGAAGGATATTCATAATCAGCACCTTGGGTACCTTGGCAGAATCTTACATGTGCATCTTGAAGAAAATCAATGCAAATTATACCTATGTACTTGTGTGTGCTGAAAAGTAAAAGTCTATCCTTTATGAGACCTAATTGCGATTTTTTCAAAATATAGCCACTTTCAACCTGTCGGCAGTAAGGAAAAAAACACACATCTCCTCATCTCTTATTATCTCTGAATTTTATTTCTGTCCTTTGCTGATGACCATGGTGAATTCTAGTCTTATCCGACCAGTTGGTCTTTTATTTTCTCGGTTCATTTGATACTAGTTTCTTTGAAATGTTATCAAAGGAATGAGGTAGAAGATCGGAGGTATGATAGAGGACAAGCTACAGCAAGTGAGCTGCGTTTTCTAAGTGTGCGGAGAAGGCAACAGGACACACCAGGGGTTGCGATCACAAACATACACAGAAGGCAACCTGAATGAGTGAAGCAAGTCTGGGTATAAAAAACCACTCTTCCATTTAACAATTATAATCTTCCCACGTGTTCCCCTAGAAACATACGGCTCTATCAGTTTAACTTCAGTTTTCTCACTTTTAAAATCAACCTAGCACAGAAAAGTGTGCTTCTGGTGTAAGAAAGACAGTGCAAGTAAATAATAATAAAAACTGGCATATGGCTTCAGGGCCAGGGAGATAACAGGGAGCGAAGCGGACTGGACGGAACTGGAGAGACTAGGTTCCACAGCCGCTCAGTAAAAGCGAACCATTGACAGGTGGGGATGTGAGTTCCATGGAAACGGTGGTTTTCAAGAAAAACTGCCAACATAGATTTTACGGTAAATTATTCCACTTTTTGAAAAAAAGTCTATGAGATGTATTTCATTTTAAGGTTACAGCTGTCATTTAAGGCCTCTGTATTATATACACATAAAGTGACATTGTTGCAGACATGGAGACTTAAACTATGCAATTAGCCAAAATTGTAATAGCCACCTTAGAGATTTAACATTACGAAAAGTATTATTTCTTAGAAGAATTGTGTACTTGATGAAGATAGCCGCTGTTTCCTTCTAAGAAAGGTGTTTATGACAAGGGGACACAGCAGAAAGTTGTGTGAGCAGTCCCACTCTCAGCCAGAGGGTAGGCTCCTGTGACCATCACGGTCTTGCGGCCTTTCTAGTTGAGGAAGAGCGTAAGAAACTGACTCAAGCAAAGAGCAACTTCCGCTGAGCCCGAGAGCATCTGCAACACCAGGTTAAAGGCTGCATGAGAGAAAGCAAGTGGTACAACTCATCAAGTGATTGTGGCTGGCGCCAATTCAATGCCAACAGTAATCAAATTCTCAATTGGCAAAGAGGAAAACTATATTCAGTGCGAAACAGCTCAGTGGTGACACGGCTCGCCTGTGACTACGGCGCGGCTGTGAGGCAGCCCTGAGGCCAGAGCTCCACTCCACTGTGCCGCAGCGAGACATCTTCGATGTTCCAGCTCACGCCGGGAGGCGCTGTCTTCAACCTGCTGCGGAAAGGGAAAGTGCGCGCTCCACATCAGAGAGGACTCACGTGGACGGAAGTGCACACCCCGGGTCCCTGATGGACCCATTTTCCTGCAAATAAGGACTCCAGATCCTCGCAGTTTGATTGATCCAAAAGACACTGTCCTGATTGGTCGCAATGGAGCCACTCTGGTTGGTTGGAGTTGCACAGCTCTGATTGAATGGGGAAAGCCTCGGTCCTATTGGTTGAAACGGTATTCCAGCACCTCCTCTATAACAGCAGGCTCAGATGGCAGGAACACGGTGCGGGCAGTCAGTTCAGTGCAAACTCCTCCTTGAAGTGCAGTTTGTGTGAGAGGCCCTTGTGTAGAAATGGCTGCTAGGCTCTGCTTTTCAAAATTTGAGCCTAGTCAGTCACTGGGGGCCCCGCTTAGTAGGTGCCTTCTTTGTCAGGGATCACAAAGCACACAACACAAATCACTTTATCCCAAGGGTAGGATGGGTGCCATGAATCCTCATGGGCAATGCTAAGGTCTGCCTTATTATTATATAAACATCCAGTGATGTTGTTTGCCTTTCAGTCTGAGTGCAGAGTGATGTGTTTGCCTTGGCAACCACATCCTGCCCACAAAAGAAGCCCTGGCACATATGACTTCTGTGAATTGCCTTCCCTGGCAGCAGACGGGATGAAGGGGGCAAAAAGGGAAAACACGCTGCCATTTGGCCAGCTGACCTCTTTCCCTAGTTATACATTCTGAGGTGGAAATTCTCTATACTTGCCCTTTTCCTCCCATCTGGAGTGAGAGTAGGTTTCAGGATTTCAGCCAATAAAGGAACACCACTGGCGTGGGAGAGGGCCTGAGAAGGACCCGGAGAAGCCACTGGCCAGCTTCTTTGGCAGGCACTGGTGAGCAGCCAGCGTACCGAATGTCCCCCCGTAACTCCATCCCGCTCGGCCCCATTGGTGGCTTTTCTGACTCCACAAGGAAGCGGCTTGTTCCATGCACCGTATGTTAGAAAGAATCTACCTTCCCTTTAACATTAAAAAGAAAGAACAGCAGATAAAATGATAAGTTCGTGGCTTTTGTCTCTTCTCTCACTTTCTAACTAAGTGGCTGGAGGTGCTGATGATTTATTCAGAGTGGGAGTGACAAGATTTCAGTGCCTTGGAAACTACTCACATCCCTTCTCCTGCCTCTGCTCCCACAGCCCCACCTCCTGTCCCCTGGACGTGCAGCAGGACCTGGGGCACGGGACTCATTTGGGTGGCTGACTATCATACAAATAAGCAGGGACTAAGAGCTCGTGCGTGTGGCAGGGTTGGTCGGTGTTCCCAGCCTCAAAAACCAGCTGAAAAGGAGCAAGGACAGTTAGGAAAAATAAGTACACTTGTTTCTCACCCTCTTTCGCTACTCTCCCCTCTGCTCTCCTCACCTCACCCCTCCTCTGATGCCTTCTTTCCCCCTCCTCTCTCCTCTCTTCCTTTCCCTGCTCTTCCCTTCCATTCTCTCCCTCTCCCTCTCTCTCTCTCTTTCTCTATCTCCATACCCCACATTCTTCCTTTCTCTCTCCCCTCCCTACTCATGAGATTGAAGGTGAATGTGTTTCTAATATCTGGAAGAAAATAGTATATGGGGAGTGTGTTTGCACTCTCCAAATGGCCCATCCTGACCCCTCTGGTTCCTGAGAACTGGTGGGTGTTTTTGTTTTGTTTTGGGTTCTGCTTAAACCAGTCCCTACCCATAGCCACAGCCTGCCTTGAGATGCAGTTAAATGGAGGTCCATAGCACCTACCATCTGAGCTGGGACCCTCGTTCACAAAACTCCCAAGTACCACTTGCTGGCACGAGGTTGAGGAAAGGCAGCAGCGAGCAGAGCACTGGTGTGCCTGTACAGCCATTCGTCACCGCGAGTCTCTGTTGGGCTCCAGCAAAGGCCTTCGGATTAAGGAGGAAATCTGCATAACATCTTCTGATGAAAATACGAGGAAGCATTGTTTTTCTGGAAAGCCAGGGAAAGGCCCTAGACTTGTGACTTTCCATGTGGGAAGTATAAGAGAAGGAGAGAATAAATGACAAGCAAGAAGAGAGGCAGACTCGGAGAAATTTCTTGCAGCTCTTGCTTCCAAGCTGAAAACAATAGCATTAAATGATAATAAAGAAAATCACTTTTGCCCTGGCTGGTGTAGCTCAGTGGATTGAGCGCGGGCCTGCGAACCAGAGGATCGCGGTTCGATTCCCAGTCGGGGCACATGCCTGGGTTGCGGGCCAGTTCCCGGCAGGGGACACACGAGAGGCAACCGTACATTGATATTTCTCTCCCTCTCCTTCTCTCCTACCCTTCCCCTCTAAAAAGATAAATAAATAATAAAAAATTTTAAAAAAAATTAAGCAAGTTTAAAAAAAAAAAAAAAAGAAAGAAAATCACTTTTAACAGGACCCCCTAGTGTCTTTTTTTCCCCTGCATTGAAGGTCGCTAGCAGGCAGGTGTGCCTAGGAAGACTGTGTTTCCTGCCGAGATGCAGATGGAAAGGCAAGTCAATCCTGACGCAGAGAGAGTAGGGCACCTGGCAGGTAGATGCTGTTACGGAAGCCATTTGGTAGCCAGTCTCTCAGGCACAGTTTGCATCGTGCTTTTCAGATGTTTACAAAGGATCAGGTTTCCTTAGACTCCGAGATGAGATCTGGCTGGAGGCCTCCATCTCACCAACTGTACTGCCAACGTCCAGCAGCCATCTTCAACTGCATGCCGCAAGAACTTTTCAAACATGCGGTACCTGACTATTCAGTCACAGGCACTGACCTCTTTCTCCTTAGACTGTCAAATAAAAAACGACAACAGCCAGCACAACAATAGCCATCCAGTGTGAATGAATCAAAATTACACTTACTTTTGGTCAGATCAGCACAATTTTGGGTGTGCTGCGGAATTTTAGTAATTACTTTATGTGCACCATGGGATGAAAACGGCTGGAAACCACAGGTCGAACAGTCACTAGCCGCACAGAGGCACTATGATGTCCTGGGCTTGTCTGGCCCGGGCCCAGCTCTGTGACCTCCCTGGAAAAGCCTTCCCTTTGCTGGCCCTCGATCTCCCAGCCTCTAAAGTGAGAAAATGGCTCTGTGATTCACAACCTAGAGAGAAAAATACATTTTTAGTTCAGGACCCAATATAAATTTAATTCATATATTTTGTTTTATTTTGATAAGCATGATATCTATATTAAGTAACTGAAGTGAAATATTTATAAAACAGTATTTAGCCTTATTGTCTGTAATATACTTGCTCCTTTCTCTCTCCCTTATTGCTGGTCATGACACATTAACTTCATGACGTGTTAAATGTGTCAAAAACTGTAGCTTATGCCCTGGTCAGGTACTTCAGTTGGCTGGAGCGTGGTCCTGTGCACCAAAAGGTTGCAGTTCGATCCCAGGTCAGGGCACATACCTAGGTTGCAAGTGCAGAAGAAGCAACCCATCTATGATTTTCTCTCACCTCTCTCTCTCTCTCTCTCTCCACACACACACACACACACACACACACACACACACACACTATGCAGTTTCCAGCACTTGAACATGATGGTTGACTTGGCAGTGATAATATTAACTGTAAAGGTTATTGCATTCCTGGGGCTATTCTAAGTGCTTTTACTTCAATCATCTTATTTAATATGAAAGCAGACCTGCGAGGCAGGTACAACTATCATTCCCAGTTTATAAATGAAGACAAGAGAAAACAGAAGCTCAGTAATTTGCCCCAGTAAATTGTGGAGCCAGACACTCAGACTGGTTAGTCTGACTCCCGAGCTCATGCTGTTCACCACCCTTCCACTCTGCCACCTCTCCATTCACTAACCCATGGCTAGTTAGTGAGGGTCCAGACCAAGGCCCGGACCTCTGGCTCCCAGTCCAACACTTTTCCACCACGTCATACTGTCCTGAGCTTGGGTGGATTCTCCTTGTAAGAAACTAGGGGCATCTTGGGGAGGGAGAACCAGGGTACAGAGTTCCCAAAGCCAAATCCCCAGAAGAAATGGATATCTGTTGACTCTTACTTCTGATACCGAAAGTAGAAAATAACCTTTCTTGCTTCTAAATTTATTCAGGAAAATGAACACTGATATAGACAGAAAGGCAGCCTTGTTCTAGAAATATGCTAAGGTTTTTCCTAATTCCCACACCTTAGGCACCAGTGAACACAAAACTCAAGGAAGTCTTCAGTTCGAACCAGGAAGAAGTCATGGCCTCCAGCCACAGGTCCTTGTCACCTGAGGCTATTGAGAGGGTGAAAATTCAGTGGTGAACGCTTCCTTTGTGTAATGTTTTCCTTCTTCCCTAAGGAATTGAGAGATTGAGGGAGGAGAAAGAGATGGCCTCAGCTTACAAAACTGAATCTGAAAGATTTTATCAGGAAAGTGAACTTTCAGGAAGCGCTTATAAGGCAAAAATCTCGGAGGAAAGAAGCAAGGAGGGGGCGAGAGATGACCATTCTCAGTAGTATATTTCCATGACAGCAGGCAGGGTGATCCATCTCCAATAAAGGTCAGTTCATGGCCCGCTGCTCAACCCTCCAACAGCTTCCCTCTTTCCTCAGAGGAGGGGCCTTTCCCAGAATGCACTTCATGGTTCTCATTCCAGCTTCTGCTCGTTACATTACCAAAGAGGTTCACATGGACCCTCAGATTTAATTGGAGCCCTCTCCATCCCCTTTCGCTGTTTGTTTTACTACTTAACATATTACGCCACTTGATTTATGAGTCATTTGTTCCTTTGTTTTAGCTCTCTTTTCCTCCCAAGCATATATATAACGAATAATACCAGAACACATGGAAGAGATCTCAGAATGAATCTGTTTTTTTTTTTTTTTTTCCTGCTATAATCCAGCACCTAAAACTGAGTCTGGTATTTGTTCATTGGTGAATGAATGAAAAAAATAAATCAATGAACAAAACTAAGAGAAAGCAAAGAAAGCAGACAGGTGAAGATAATAACAAAAATATGAATGATCCCAAAAGTAAGGATACTTAAAATATGAAATTTGTAACCCAAATATGGATAGAAATCTTGGGCAAGATGAGAGAAACTGATAAGTCTTTAATGGTTTAAAAAATACTAACATTCATCCTGTCTGCACACCAACTGTGGGCCAATTTTAATATCTCTTTACCTCTGGCCTCACACCAGAAAAAGAAATATTCATAATAGCTTCTTTTTATTGAACCAGACACATGATCTGAATTAGCTCCAGCCTTCACAATGACCCTGGAAGCTGTGAACTATCAACATCACTTTTTAAATGAAAAAGTGAGGGCCAAAAGTTAAGCAATTGATTCAAAAGAGCCAAAAGTTGACAATAGCCCAAATGGATGAATAGATAAACAAAATGTGGCATATGTGTGCAATAGAATAATATTCATCCATGAAGAGAAAGGAAGTAATGATACACGCTACAACACAGATAAACTTCAGAAACAGAATGTTGTGTGCAAGAAGCCAGGAACGAAAGTCACATATTGTATGATTTCATTAATATGGAGTAACCAGAAAAAGTAAACCCATAAAACATGAAGCAGACTGGAATTGCCAGAGGCTGGGAAGAGAGGGGTAGGGAGTGACTGCTCAGTGAGTGTAGATGGGGTCTTCTTTGGGGGTGATGAACGAGGTTTGGAATTGGATAGAGGTGATAGTTGCAAAACATTGGGAATGTACTAAATGCCACTTTTAAATGACTGACTTTATATTCACCTTCATGAAATTAAATGTTGGCAACTTGTATGATGGTACAGTGAGTTTGTCAAGCTGAAATAAAAGAATATTAAACAGAAATAAGAAAAAATATAAAATAATAAAACTCACTGGTAAAAAGAAATATATAGACAAATGCAGAATATTATAATACTGTAATGATGTAAATTAGTTTTGATTTCAATATAAAGTTTAGAGACAAAAGTATTAAGAATAACTATAACTACAAATATTGGATGATAGATACTCAACATAAAAAGATGTAAGTTGCCACATCAGCAGCGTAAAGTGTTATAAACTATAACATCAGGAGCTTAAAGTCCTGGGAGTAGGGGTCAAAGTATAGCATTTTTTTATGCAATGGAACTAAAGGTGTCATCAGCTTAAAACAGACTCACAAGTATAAGATGTTTTATGGAAGCTTCATGCTAACCACAAAGAAAATACCTATAGAAGACAAAGAAAAAAAGCAAAGCTTATTACTACCAAAAAAATCAACATATGGAAAACAGCAAGAGGGGCAAAGAAGAACACAAGGAGTATAAGACAGACAGAAAATAGTTAAAACACCAATAGTAAATCCTTTACTTTTTTTTAGTAAATCCTTTTCAACCAACAATTACTTTACATGTAAATGAATTAAAATCCTCAATCAAAGGACATAGAGTGGCTGAATGAATTTAAAAAACAAGACCCAACTATATGCAATGCGTAACAGATTCACTTTAGATTTCAGAGCAAATATAGGCTGAAAATGAAAGGATGAAAAGATATTCCAAGTAAATCATAAGGAAAAAAACAGGGATAGTTATACTTATATCAGCAATACTAACTTTAAGTCAAAAACTTTTAGTAGAGACAAAAAAGGATGTTATATAATGATAAAAAGATCAATTTATCAAGAAGATATAACAATTATAAATACATATGCCCCCAACAAAAGAGTACCTAAATATATACAACAACCATTGACATATCTGAAAGGAGAAATAGATAACAAAAGAATAATAATAAAAAATATCAATAACCCACTTTCAATAATGAGTAGAACATACTGGCAAAACTTCCGTATTGGTAAGGAAGCAAAGGACAAGAAAACCCTATAGACAAACTAGACCTAACAGAAATGTACAGAACATTTGACCCGATGGCAGTAACGTACATTCTCCTCAGCACACAAGTAACACTTCTCAGTAAAGAGTGCATGTTAGTTACAAAACTAGTCTTACCATTTTAAGAAAACTGAACTCATACCAATATCTCTCCAAAATGCAATGAAATGAAACTTGAAATCAATAGCAGAAGGATAACTGGAAAATTCACAAATATGTGGAAATTTAAAAATACATTCCTGAACAACCCCTGGGTCAAAAAAGATATCAAAAGAGAAATCATAAAATTACTTAAGACTAATACTTAAGAAAAATGAAAACTCAAAACACAAATTGTAGAATGCAGTAAAAGCAGTACCAGGAGGAAAGTTTATAGTGATGAACACCTACATCAATAAAGATATTTTAAAAACCTAACCTTAAGCCACACACGAAGAGCTAAATAAAGAAAAAAACTAAGTCCAAAGTTAGCAGAAGAAATAAAATAATAGAGATTAGAGCTGAAATAAATGAATTAGAGAACACAAAACAAATAGAAAAAATTACAAAATTAAAGATTGCGTTTTTTAATGATAAACAAAATTGACATACCTTTAGTTACCCTGAGAAAAAGGACAGAAGACTCAAATAAATCATACCAGAAATGAAAGAGGAATCATTACATCTAATACCACAAAAGTGAAAGTGATCATAAGAGACTGTTATGAACAATTATATGCCAACAAACTGAATAACCTACAAGGAATGTCTAGATTCCTAGAAACACAATCTACACAGACTAAATCTTGAAAAAATTTTTAAAAAACGGGCAAACCAACATTAAGTATGGAAATTACATCAGGAATTAAAAAACCTACCAGCAAAGAAAAGTCTAGAATCAGATGGCTTCACTAGTGAATTGTACCAAATATTTGAAGAATGAACACCAATTCCTCTCAAACTCTTTAACAAATTTTGGAGAAAACCCTTACAAACTCATTTTAGAAGGCCAGCATTATTCTGATACCAAAGCTAGACAAAGATATTACCAAAAAAGAAACTAAATTGTAATATCCCTGATGAACAATTGTGCAAAAATCCTCAACAAAATACTACCAAACCAAATTCAACAGCACGCTAAAATGATCATACAGCATGAAGAAGTGGGGTTTATTTGCGGAATGCAAGGATGGTTCAACATATGCAAATCAATTAACAGAATGAAGATTAAAATCCTATGATGATCTCAACAGATACATAAAAAGGTTTTGACAAAATCCAACACTCTTTCCTGATTAAAAAAAAAAAAACTGTCAACAAACTAGGAATAGAAGAAAAATAGCTCAGCATGATAATGCTTATATATGAAAAGCTCACAGGTATCATCATACACAATGGTGGAAAACTGAAAACTTTTCTTCTAAGATCAAGAGCTAGACAAGATTGTCCATTCCTACCACTTCCATTCAACATAGTACTGGAAGTCCTAGAGCAATTAGACAAGAAAAAGGAATAAAAGGCATCTAAATCACGAAGAAATAAAATTATCTATTTGAATATGACATGATTTTACGTGTAGAAAACTCTAAAGACTCCACAAAAAAATTGTTAAAAATAGTAAACAAATTCAGTAAAGTTACAAGATACAAAATCAACATACAAATATTAGTTGCATTTCTATATACTAGCAATCAACTATCTGAAAAGGAAATTAGGAAAACAATTCTATTTACAATAGTGTCAAAGAATAAAATATTTAGAAATAAACTTAACTAAGGTAGTGAAAGACTTGTTCACAGTAAATGATAAAACATTGCTGCAAGAAATTAAAGCAGCCCTGGCTGGTGTAGCTCAGTGGATTGAGCGCGGGCCTGCGAACCGAAGGATCTCGGTTCAATTCCCAGTCAGGGCACATGCCTAGGTTGCCAGGCCAGTTCCCGGCAGGGGACATACAAGAGGCAACCGCACATTGATGTTTCTCTCCCTCTCTCCTTCCCTTCCCCTCTAAAGATAAATAAATAAAATCTAAAAGGAAAAAAAAAAGTACTTAAAAAAACTTTAGGAAAAAAAAAAGAAATTAAAGCAGACACAAATAAATAGAGAGATATCCAATGTCTGTGGATGGGAAGACTCGCTATCATTAAAATGTTCATATTTCCCAAAACAAACTATGAATTTAATGCAATCTTCATCAAAATCCCAATAGCATTTTTTACAGAAATTGAAACAAGTTCTATAAATTATATGAAAAACCAAAGACTCTGAATGGCCAATTCTGAGCAAGAATAACAAAGCTGGATTCCTCTCACTTTTTGATTTCCAGTTATATCACAAAGCTGTAGTAATAAGAAAACACAAGGTCTGTCCAGAAAAAGTCCAGCCATTATTAATGCAACAAGAATGGTTTGTGACACATGGATGGAACCTGGCAGTCAAGGAGAGTGGACTGGAATGAACATGCATGAACAATGATAACCTCACTGTACTAGTCAGTGGGGGTAGGAGACACTGTTGAGTGAGCATGTGCACTGTGTGGCTGTCGCATTCAAAATGACTGAATGAGTAGAGCAATGAATCTGCATCAAATTTTGCTTTCACTTTGAACATCCCTCCAAGGAAAGTTCAGATGATTCAGGAGAGCAGAGGTATGGGTAATTGGTGACTGGCAGCTTCACCAGGACAACACACCTGCTCATGCATCACTTCTCGTGCATCGCTTCTCGTGCAGTTTTTTGGCAAAACATCAAGTCACCCAGGTGACTCAGACCCCTACAGCTCAGATTTGGCATCCTGAGACTTCTGGCTTTTCCCAAAACTAAAGTCACCTCTGAAAGGGAAGAGATTTCAGACCTTGGATGAGATTCAGGAAAATATGATGGGGCAGCTGATGGCAATTAGAACTGTGTGAGGTCCCAAGGTGTCTGTCTACTTTGAAGGGGACTGAGGCATCATTGTCCTGTGTTCTTGTATCTTGTGTCTTCTTCAGTAAATGTCTCCATTTGTCATAGTGCATGGCTGGATACTTTCTGGACAGACCTCCAGAAAACAAACTGCTCCACAAATATGTTCATTGTAACATCAATAAATGTAAAAATTTTGGAACCTAAATGCTCATACTACAGTATGATTAAGTAAAGAAAGAATTGTGCAATAAGATTATAATGACATTATAAGATTAAATTAAAATTTGAAAGATAGTCTTAAAAGACCTAAATACCCACAGAGATATATTTCCTGGGATTGAAAAATTAATGCCTCAATGATATCAATTTTTTCCAAATTAATATATAAATGTAACATAGTACCAAAGAAATCTTGTTTTTAATTTGGAAAGATTGATTCTAAAACTGTATGGGAAAATGAAAATATCAAAATTATCAAGAAAATTGTAGAAGGAAAGACCTTGATAAATTGCCTATGGTAATGGATATTATATTATTTTTACAGTAGTTATCAAAATTGTGCATTATTGGCACACAAGTAGGCATGCCAAACAAAACAGAATGGTGTCCAGAATAGATATAAATATACATTAAAATATAATGTATAATGTGGAATACTAGAAATAACTGGAGAAATCATAAATTTTTCAATAAGAGTAGTGGGATGATGAACTATGCATCCAGAAAAAAATTAATTTAACTCTTTATCTCATGTAATATTCGAAAACAATCCCTGAAATAATTAAAGGTCTATTTTTTTTAAAAAGCTTTTGACAGTGGTAGATGCAAAAAAACAATACAAAAAATCCAGAGCCTTAATAGAAAAAATGGATAGATTTGACTGGGGGAAAACCAGAAACTTTTGGGCAATAAAACAGCATAAATAAAAACAAGGGAAATGCAACAGGCACAGAGATATGTTTATAAAATATTTAACAAAATGTTAATAGATGTCATTGGAAAAGAGAACTCAAAAATTAATTTTTTAAAACACAAACAGGCAAAAAAATGACAGGATTCAAAAGTCACAGCGTGAGAGAAAAATTTCAGATACTAATAAGCACATGAATTTAACTGCACAAGAAGTCAGGAGCCACAAATTTCAAAAATTATGAGACAATGTTTTGCTTATCAGACTGGCAAAAGTTAGACTGATAAAACCCAGTGCTGGCAAGAATGGGAGAAAATATCATTAGGAAGAGTGTATGTTGATAATTATTTTTGGGAGAATCTGGAGGTATATATAAAGATTTTAAATGTTCCCACACTATGACTCAGTACTCTCTCTCCAAGGTCTTTATTCTGCAACATTTTTGAAGAGTAATTTGGCAGTGATCTATCAAAATTTTAGTTCTTGTTCTCTTTGACCCAACAATGCCATTTCTAAGGCATCTATTCTAAGACACAAGCAAAGATAATCACGGTAGCACTTTGTACAAGAGAAAACTGAAATGACCAAACATCTGCCGATGGAAGAATGGCAGAATAAATTAGAAACCACACCGCCACTAAGAAGAATGGGTTAAGTCCATGCCTAGTAACCTAGACTATATAACCAAGTCAACCTTTAAAAAGACACGTCACAGAAACTGTTTTATTTTTAGTTAAAAATATATGCATGTGCAATACAGAGACATGACTATATCCCTGTAGGAAAAAGAATGGATGTGCACTGGGGTGTTAACGGGTGGTCACCTCCAGAGACGGAATTCAATAAAAGAAGGAAGGTGCATGTGATTTGGGAGGATTATTGTTTTACTCTACAGATACAGATTTTTTTTCTAGGTCCTGGGACTGTGGGTTTTTTTGTTTTTTTTTGTTTTGTTTTGTTTTTTTTTGTTTTTTTTACTCTTTTGGTATTTTTAGCATTTTCTTTTGTTTTCTGTTTTTTTTTTTTTTTTTTTTTTTTTTTTAGGGGGGGAAATGTAGCCCTCAAAAGAGAAAGATGAAAGACCAATGACCAAACTGTCCCATTAAGGCAGAAGAAGAAAGAAGAGGGGTCATGGCCAAAGCCAGTACAGGAAAGTAACAGAGGAGAACTAGGGGCAGGCAGGGGCTGGAAACCAAGGAATGCGAGCTTCCGAGGGGAGGATGAGGGGGCGGAACGCTGCAGAAGGCCTGGGATGCTTCGTGCGTGCCCGGAGAGCAGGTGCTGAGTAGCCAGTGGTGGAAGCTGGGTGCAAAGAGGATTTTTCCACCTTGCCTGTGCATCTTTGTAGAAACAGAGAAATGAGGGCCCTAAACCTCTTGAATTAGAAGCTTTGCAAGTGACACCCAAACTCGGTACCTCTGAAACACTCAGATGTGTGTGCTGTGGCCACCGAGCGACAGCATTGAGAGTATAATGAGCCGGGGAAGCTGAGGAGGGGAGACCATTCGTTCGCCAAGTTTGCCAGGTGAGAAGTAAGGAGTGAATTAAATTCTAAAACCACCAAAAGTGTTGGCTGAGATGAAGGAGCGCATGAGACAGAAAAGACAGAGGAAAAGGGAAGGGGAAAAAGCAACCTCATGTTTCTAGGCTTTCTATTACTTGTCAGGCATTTCACATATGCTATCACCATTCTTAGTCCCTTTACTGGTGATTAACAATCACCATTATTATTTTTGAGGCATACATCACTGCATCCAATTTACTGTGACACAAGGGAAGCTTCAGGAATCCAAATGAATACCAAAATCCCCGTCAAAGGCAGAGCATTTTTCCCCTGCTTCCGGTAGTGGAGCAGTCTTGGAGGCCCTAGCAGGGATGAGGCCCAGGACTCAGCTGGAGGAATAGCTTGGAAAAAGGAGAAACACATCCACTGAGACAACGACAAGTCAGAGGCATGCAGGAAGGGACACAGGGAAAGGGGTTGGGGAGTGTTCACGTACAGACACAGAGGCAGCGACCGAGCACTCGTGGGGCAGAGAAAAGAGGTCGAGGACTTCTTCATCTCAGTACAGCTGTGGCGTGGTAACTGACCCAGACGAACACTGGTGGCTCAGTGATAACACTGCACAACACAGCACAAGGCCAGCCTGGCCCTTCTCCCTGCTCCCCCCGCTGTGAGATGTGGATTAGTCCCTCAGCAACCACCCTCTCACCTGCGGGAAGCTGGAGGCACAGACAAGTAAAGCTGCCTGCAGCTAAGTGGGAACTACGAGGGGGAAAAGCAAGGCTTCTACCTTCCAAGAGCTGACAGCCTAGAATCACCTAGAGTGATGTATGTTTTCACCAGCTGTTCAAACAGTCTGATTAGAACAACTCCAGAAAATGAAATGACCCTTGGCTTTGCAAAAATCATGTAGAAATATTCTGCCACTGAAATCCCACATCACCCAGGGGTTTTGAAATTGAAAAGGGGTTGCATACCTTCGTGGCTACCCATGAAGGAATGTAAATATACATTAAAGAAGCATCTCCCTTTGGTAAGAAATCTAAGGTTCAATTGTACAGGACCATGTTATTGAACAGGAAGCATCAGGTGATTACACTTGCACAGGTGACTCTGGGCTTCCAGCCCAAAAGGATCACCAAAGCATGCTGGGATTTTTAATGGCTTCCCAAGGCTTGGCAAGTGCCTGCTGCTGAATGTCATTTGCCAGTTATTCCAGAGAGGCAATCATTCAAAGAGGGAAATGCTAGCATTTCAATAACATATTTGATGAAATCTGTCAACAAAAGTTTGCTGCTACCAATCTAGATGCCAACAAGTGATTCCAATCTAGAGTGTGAGGAAGGAGAAACTTTACAGATGAACAGTTTGCACACTGGAGCAGATGAAGCCTCTGGAGGAAAGGGAAAGGGTACTTCCAGAAGACAAGGGGGAAAGCCCACTTTTGTAGAGAAAGTTCCTGCCCGTCCTTATTGCTCCATGTCTATGTAAATGAGGAATCCAAATTCACATTCTGGTTGGTCTAAACAACACTGTCCACTGTCCTAATTGTTTGGAATCATGTGTTCTGATTGGTCATTATGAAACTGCTCTGATGCAGTGAAAACGCAAATAAGGCTATAGCTGTGCAACTCTGATCAAACGGGGCAGGTCTCAGCCCACTGCTTGAAAGAGAATTCCAGGGACTCCTTTATAACAGTCTGCTCAGCCTGCAGGACCTCAGTGCAGGACCCCAGTTTACGGTTTTCCCCTCCAGTGCAGCCTGAGTAAGGGGCCCCTGTCAGCAAAGGCTTCTAGACTTTGATTATGAATTTGAGCCCGTTAACCACAAAGAGTCCTTCTCCACAGGTATATTTCTTCTTGGGGTCAACAAACTCAATAACCTTTGCTTAAAATAGTTTCTTGGTGCCCCTTTGAGTTATGAAACAATCGAATGCAACATTAATGACATTAGAGAGACACTCGCAACTTACCAGCTGAGGGATATTTGATTCAGGCAACTGCTATTTGTTTCGGTATTTTTCTTTTGCAAGAGAAAAAGTGGTGGTGGTGGTACATGGTTTTGTTATAAAAAACATACAACCTTATTTGAAAAGATAGATTCTGTATCTGCGGAAAACAACAAAAGCATGGATTATTTAGGCACTACCAATGTTTCTGGGTTATACTCACGTGGCAGAGAATAAGCACAGCACCCTGGAAGTCTGGGCTTTGTGGTATCAAAAAAGAAAGCAAAACTTGCTCAGGTCACTGACTTTATTTTTTTTTTGCTCTTTTCCTTCTCAGGAAAGGCGAGATTCAAATCCCGGGAGCTTCCCTCATAGGTTGTCAAGCGGCCGTTTAAAGTTATTCTGAAATCAGGATAGAATATTTGACACAGAGGCACTCCACATCTTGGCTGTCAGGAGAATATCACCTTTGAGGTCACTGAATCTATTAAGCCATTTTTATTATTGTTTTGTCTATTTTCTGGTTCCGTCTCCGTGGCAGACGTGTAGCCCTGATCATGCAAAACCAATCTGGGGAGAATCTGTCGTTTCTCCTGCCCGTCTTTGCTGCATTCCCGTTCCCCCAACTACCTCTCTCACCTTTAGAACTGGCAGACTCTGGACATTCTGCACGCTGAAGAAAATCACTGTTTTGCCTCCAGCTAGGAACATAAATGTTGCAACACTGACTCCTCCCCTGATGAAGAAAGAGTGAACAAGTGCACCGAGTTGAGCTTCTGCTCACAAAGCCACCGGGCTGGGGACGGTGGGACCACGGCGGAGATCCCGAGACGGCGTCTTCGGGGCTGAGCTTCCCCACCCCCGCCCCCTTTCCCCTTCTGCCTCGCTCCTCTCCCAGTCTGGATTTTACTGGCTGTTCGTGAAACAGCTTTACACGCGGTGGATCTACGTGTTCTTTTGCTGGAAGTGCTTAACGGGCTGATATGGCAGACTTTGCTCCCCGACAAAAGTGAGTAGCTACAGCGGGCGCAGCCTGCGGCGCGCGCGTGCGACCAGGGGTGGCGCGGGTGGCGCGGGTGGCACGGCGCCAGGGCTGCGGGTTCGAGGCCGAGCGCGGGAGGCGATCGAGACCGTCCTCGGCTCCGGCCGCTCAACAGCACGCAGGAAGCCGCCGCAGCCGGCGGAGGGGCTGAGAAAGCGGGTGGTTTTCTCTTTGAATTGAATTTATTGGGGCGACATTGGTTCTCAGAGCCACACAGGTTTGGCTTTGACCGCAGGCAGCGTTTAGGTCCCTTCTCAGAGGAACTAAAAAAGATTGCTTCCCGCCCAGCTTTTACAACTGCATGCGTTCGCCTTTATTTTAAAAAAAATAAAAATAAAAAACACATCTTCGGATGCACCCTTGAGAATGAGTTTCGGCGTGACTGTGGAATTCTCAGAATGTAAATTATTTGCGTCAATTTGAAAAACAATGGGAGGGGAAGGGGTTGAGATACGGTGATGGGTTGGCCGCAGACTCGAGGGTTTTCCAGCGGCAGCCTCCCGCTGTCGGGTGGGAAAGTTAGCGCTCCCTGCTCAGACCCCAAAGGAGGAAGGCGCGGCCCCCCCGCCCCCAAAGGCAGGGTGGGGAGGGGGGGCAGGTAAGCAGCTCCGGGCTGTAACCGCTGCAAACACGGTAACCCGTCCCCCGGAGCAGGAGGAAGGCGGTTTGACTCGGGCCCAGGAATCCCAGCCCGAGGGGCGAGGAGAGCGGGTTGAGCCGAGGGACGGGAGAGGGAAAGTCAAGCCCGGAGGAGCCCGACCGCGGTGCGAAGGGCAAGGGAGCAGGGCTGAGTTCTAGTTCTTTGAGCACGAGCAAGTCCTTTTAGTGACCTCTACCTGTATTTCGGGGAAGCAGCCCACGTTGCCGTAAGTGACAGGCAATATAAGGTTTTCTGTGGTTGCGCTTGAAAGGTTGCCAAACATCAGTATCCAGCTGGAGGGATTCCTTCGTCTTCATCCATCCAGTTGGCTGGCTAAGATTTCCCACCTGAGCCTCATGCCGCTTGGCCAAAAGCGTGCTGCTAATCCGAGCCCTGCCCCGGGCTTGCAACCTTGGGCAAGACTCCTGTGTACTCTGGGACTCGGTTTTCTTTGCAATATTTAGGAAATTAATCATTCCATATATAATATATGTCCTGTGAAACACATGTGTGCATATACGTGTGGGTATATGGGGTAAAAGTGCTGAATAGTGCCAGGAAGGAGCAGATGAAAATTAATTTTAGTGGTTCTTTAAAATTGGCAGTCCTGGGTCCTTTCGAGAATTAGCTATGAGTCCTCTTCCGGGGTAAGGGTGGAGGGGAAATGTTCTTATGGAATGTACATAAGATCCCTGATGGTTCAGAGACACTCCCTGATGGCCCTGTCTGAACGCCAGGTGACCCACCATTCCTTGTCTAAAGGAAGCCTTCCCTTGGGAGAACTCCCTCTAGACCAGCAGCCTCTGCTGGCTGTTGGGACAGCGGTGGTAATCACAGCCTTGCTTGGGTCTGCAGGCAGCCTCCTTCCTGAAAGCCCTACTTTCAGGAGCTCCCAAGGCGCTGTTTCCCAAGGGCTTCCCCAGTCTCTGCCTCCTGAGGAACCCTCCTCACCAACTCTCCTGATGACTTTCCTAAGGTACTGACCCTCATCCTAGGAGGTTTCCGTCCTAGAGATGGCACTGGAGAGCTACCTGCAGAAGGTCACTGTCTGTCTGGAAGAGAACTCTTTAGGTCACCTAGCTGGATGTGGGACAGTGGGGCCAAGACTTTCGTTTGACTTGAAGTGCCGTTCGCTCCCCAGCGCATAAATAGGGATAGTCGGCGGTGTTCCTTTGGGCCTCTGCCCTTCGTCTCTCAGGGGCCAGGGACTCAGGTTTTGTGGGACCTGCATCTTCTGCTGGCGATGCCTGTGAGGTCCTGGGGGACGCATGGGGCTTTGCAGCCCAACAGACTGGGCTCCAATCTTGGCTCCCACACTTCAGTGAATTGCTTCTCTAGGCCTCACTTTTTCTGTCTGTAAAATGGGGAACAATCCTGCCTTTTTTGCACAGTTGACAGGAGAACGGAAGTAGTCTCTATATAATACCAGGTCTGTAGTCAATGAAAAACTGCTATTATTAATATTAATGTAAGATTTTAAGTAAGTGTTACATAGTTTCATGCTTCTTAGAGCAATATCTCTCCTATAGGGCTTATGGCAGTAGAAGAAGGAGTAAAATCAATTCTGGTCGAAATATTCTTCAAGATGAGTGGTGGGCTCAGAGCAGAGTCGGGTTTGCTGCTTCACCTTCACCAAGCAGAGCGCTCTGCACTGCCAGGAAGTGACATATGTCATGTCCAGACTGGCATGGACTCTTAACCCGCTTTCTTTCTCTTTTGGCCCATTATCTTGAACACAAAACACGTACCTCTTTGCCTATAGCTACAAACAGCTGGGCATGGAAACTGAAGTCTCCTGGCTGCAGCCATCTGCAGACACACCAGAAACTATCCCTGTAGAGAGACAACTCCACTGTCATCTTTCAAAGCTTGGCATAGACTTAGCCAATTCTCTCTTTCCCTCTTTCTCTCCCTCCCTTCCGTCCTGGTCCCTCAGTTGCAAGAAGTTGGATTATGTAGAAATATGGGAAAGAAAGATTACGGGCTTAAAATTAAATGTGCTACCCTTGAAGTACCCATTCCAAAGATTGCTCAGTATATTCAGGCAAAGCCTCCTTGCATGCAAAGATGACAATATTGATACTTACTATTTATTTAGCCTTTGAGCTGTACTAAGCCTTTTCTTACATAACCCCAATGAACTTTTATATCAGCATTGCAGGGTATAAATTATTATTAAAGATCTACAGACAGATAAACTGAGGCTTATAAAAATTGGCATAACTTGCCCAGTCTGCATGGCTGTAAAAGGTGAAAGCTGGGATCTAAGCCCAGGCCTGTCTGACACTCTTTCCTGGTGCTGCTGAGCTCCCCATATCAGAAAGTTGCATCATGCCAATCAGGTCCCAGTTCTTCTAAAGAGGAGAAATAACGAAATATCCTGGGTGGTTTTAAGTGGTGTGAACATACACTTTGCATGTGATGCATGTTGACAGGCAGCAACGATAAAATCACCTGGAGAGAACAGTATCCCCAACCCTTCCCAAATCTTGCTGTTAGACTCAAGACCCCAAATCTCAAACTTCAGCACCTGAGGCTGGCTCTGGGCCAGTGACTTCCTGAGTAATTCTTTCAGGTTAGAAAGAGCTCCAGAGTTTCTGTATTCTCCTTTAGAGTCAGGGCACCATTTGCATTTTCCTCCGTGGGTTAAGCATTCATTCATTCATTCATTCATTCAAAACATGCTTGTTGAGCTCTGAATAAGACAGAGAAGGTCCTGGCTCTTGTGAAGCTTCTCTGCCAGAGACAGTGACAGATAAGAGGCAGGGGAACAAATATATAAATAAGACAATTTCAGATATTGATAAATGCTGTGAAGAAAGTAAAGAGAGACTAAGGACTAAAGTGTACCAGGGCTTGGAGAAAACTTTAAGTAAGGCAGCCAGAGAAGATTTTCATCGGTACTCGATGCTGACCCTTGAACTTGAAGTTGCATAATAAGAGGGGGCCAGGCCGTGAATGTATGGGGAAAGGGCTGCCCTAGCAGAAGAAACCGCAGGGGAAAGACCCAGAAGGGGGTTACATGGAGCAGCAGTCTCAAACACAGTGAAATGGCCCCTTGGAAACCCAAGGGTTTTGTATGGGGGAAATTATTGTTTCAGTGCTTATTACACTAGTCTGAGCTGTGCTGTGAACTTCATACTTATTTAATCTCCTCAACGATAGTGAATTATAGCTACTTTTGTCTTGATGTAATAGTTGAAGAAACCAAGACTCATAGAGGATATGCAGCTAGTCCCAGGTTGCAAAGCCTTTGTCTGTTTTGCTCCGAAGCCCAAAACTTTGTGCTAACCTAGCATGTAGATTTTGAGAAAAATCTCTCTAGGGAATAGTGAAAATACCAAAAGTATGTTAGGTAGCTAACTGTTGATTTGAGAATGATTTCTATCTGATATCCCAGATTCCAGTTAGTATGTCTAAGTCTGTACGTTGCAATACACAGCGCTGGCCACATGTGGCTACTGCATGCTTGAAATGTGACCAGTCCAGACTGAGGTGTGCTGAAAGAATAAACTATACCCTGGATTTCAAGGAACTAAAACAAGCTAATAAATTTTTAAATTGATTGTATATTAGAATGATAATGTTTTAGATGTATTGGTTTAGATGAAATATATTAAAATTAATTTCATCTGTTTCCTTTAAATCTTTTAATGTAGTTGATTAAAAAAATTAAATCATACTTGTGGCTCACATTATATTTCCATTGATCAGCACTGGTATAGAATAATAATTTGACAAAGATATGATAAGAAATTCTTCTTCCTTCTTCTTCAAGTAACTTTTTCTCTGTCCTTACTCAGACTCCATGTCAAGTCTGTCCCCAAATTCAGTTATTCAGTGAAGCGGTAAACAAGAGAAAAAGAGGTCCCCCTGTGCTCACCCCCCTACCTCCTTCCTCTGCTGGGCAGGCAATAATTTGTAGCCTAATTTATCATGTCACTACAGTGACATTCGTCATCACCCATCCTCTTACTCAGGCGAATCTCAAGCAACTTTCAAACATCCTATGACCAAAGGGTCACTTTAAATCTGACTTTATAGTTTTAACTTTAAGTCTCTTCCCAGTCCCGTGCTTCTGTCATTCACAGCGCTTCATAAAATCAGACTAGGGGTCAGCCAGGGCTTCTTGTTTGTGTGCAAAGCTTATGACGTAAGCCATCTCACTGCGGTGACAAATGTTTCTTCCTCTCTGTCCTTTTGCTTAAAACAGTTTGAACAAGCTGCAGTCCTCGTTTCCAGAGGGGCTGCTCCAAGGACATCACAGAGGGCCACTTGGGTTTCTTATGTCCACCAGCTGAAGTGGCCCTTGAGTATGTCAGTAAAGTAAAGATCTGATCTGTTCCCGTAGTTTTATTTCCTCCAAAGGAGAAAGCAGTCAGATTCTGGTATTGTTAGAGGAAGCCTCTGACCTGGGGTATCCAAGACCGGGATTCTACTTTTGTCTTCTGGGTTGTGTGCTACCCTCACCCTCCTTCCTCCAACAGTCCTGTAGTGAACTCAGAACTGATGAGATAAAGCACATCCAGTACTACTGGGAAAATGTGCCATAAAAATACGGGCGGTGGCTATCACTGATAGCCTACAGACGTTTGCCTGCCGAGAAGAGTTTCCTTCCTGCAGCTACAGCTGAAGCACTGTACAAGATGCTCTTTGCAAAATACAAGTAGCATTTGTTCATTTCTACTTGAAATCTAAATCTGGAGCGAAATAGCAGTAAGAAGCTAATAAGAATGGTTTTTCATGTATCTGCATCTACAGTAACACATTTTTTAGCATCTTCTAAGCCAAGAAATCAGTGCCAGACTCCATGGGGACAATAAGTGACTGATCAAACCAGGTCCTTTCTTCTGCAGGAACACATTACCTATTTGGGAAGCTGGGCGTAAACGTAAAACATCAGGAACAATGTAGGATAACATTCAGTGTTACCCGAATGACACACCTAGAGTCTGGAGATTCCGGGAGGCAATGTGCGGTGAGCCCTAAAGTACATTGAGAAAGACACAGCGAGAGATGGCCGTTGAAGAGTGGGAGGCTGAGCCAAAGACAAACGGAGACGAAACAGAGGGCACTCCCAGTAGGAAGAGATGCTCACGTGGCATGCCTGTGAAAATGTGCGTGGAGTGTTGGGTGATGTGAAGAAGAACAGCTGGAGCTCTGGCTAGTGTGGCTCAGTGGACTGAGTGCTGGCCTGCCAACCAAAAAAAGATCGCCGGTTCGATTCCTAGTCAGGGCACATGCCTGGGTTGCAGGCCAGGTCCCCAGCTGGGGAAGTGCGAGAGGCAACGGATCCATGTTTCTATCTCTCTCTTTCTCCTTCCCTTCCCTTCTCTCTCAAAATAAATAAATAAAAAATATTTTTGAAAAAAAAGAGTTGGAATCAGGGAGGCTTTTAAAAACTACCGATGCCTCTACCCCATCTCCAGAGTTCTTATTTAACCAGTTTAGGAATGGTGGGGAGGAATATTGTTGTTGTTTAATTCTCCAGAATACCCTAATGTGAAGCTATAGTTGAAAATCAGTAAGCAAAAACACCAAGTCTTTAGATCACAATCATGGGAAATAAAATCAAAAGGGTAATCTTTTAAAGAGAACGCAATGGATAGTCAAAACGTGCAGTCTTTACTTTGTGGAAATTTTATATACACATATATTTCTATGTAGCCTTTTTAACTCACGGATAATGTTTGTGGTGATTTCATCAACTTGACTGTTGTAAATAAAAGGGTCACAGCTGCCTGTGCCCATGCATTGTGTGATTTGTGGGTGCCCTGCAGGAACCTGAGCTAAGCGTGAAGCAACTGGTGTCTCACAGCTGCTTGTATCAACTGGGATTTGCGGCACCACGGTCATGCCCATTAGTGCCAACAGAAGCTATTTGATTGCAGTCTGTCATCTTCCCTCACTTCTCCAACTTTACAAATTAGGAAACGGGGTTTAATTACTTGCCTTGGGCCTTGAGCTTGCTGGCAACAAAAGTGAGATTAGAATTTTCAGCCACCGAATTCCCCATATCTTATCTGGCTCCCAAAGAAAGTGTGCTCAGTCTCCTGTTACAGAATATTCTGTACCTGGCAATTTATTTCTTCAATGAACGAATGAGTGTTATGGACAAATAGGTGAAAGGTGACTAGTCTGGCTGGGCTGTCAACACCGTGATGATGAGCGTCAGCCGCTGGTCCACAGGAGCCGCAGCAGATGGAGCCTGTCGGAGTTCCCCTGTGTGTGTTTCCATTCCAGTGAATGAAAGCTTAGCGCCCCGCCCCTCTGCGAAGGGAAGCGTCCCTGATCCCGGAGCTTTTTAGCTTTTCCAATTTCTCTTCTCTGAGGCTTCTGTTCATTGAGTATTGATTTCTGTTACACACCTGAAAAAGAGAGAGAGAGAGAAGAAAGCCCAGCAATTTTTTACAGCTGCATTTTAAAAGAATTCTTTGTATGTCTTGGAAGTCTCTGGGTTTGTTGCCAACAGTGAGGCTGGGAGATCTGCGTGAAGGGTACTGGGAAAAAGCTGGAGCCTCGGTGCTCCCGCCTCTTTAGGACGAAAAGATAGGTCAATTTCGTGCCATCCCCGAATGGTTATTTTCTTTTCCTCTGTCTCGCAGTTTGTTACCAATTGAAGAACAGTTTCCCGTATCTTTATCTATATCTAAAAAGCAAGCCTCCACACTGATTGCATGTAAGAATCACCTCTCGCGCTTTGAAGAATACACTGCCCGGGCCCTGCCAGAGACCCCTTGAATCAAGATGCTAAGAATGAATCCTACTGTTCTTCTGGTGATTACCTAGCGTGTCATGAAGAGCTGATCTCACTGCTCAGCTGAGACCCAAATCTTAATTACTTATTTCTGTCTCTTGCTTTAGGTGGCGTGGACCCCAGAGAGCCATCCAAACCATATTTCTGTTGGGTAGCAACGCCACCATTCTACTCTTTAGAAAGCACGGTTTCCGGCATCCTCCTCCCTGCTGACACAATCGTACTCCACACTCAGAGGGGCCCCGCATAGCCTCATGACAGAAGTTTGTATACGTGCACTTTAGAAATCAGGTTGCCTGAAACTTGGTAATTATGAGATCGAAAGATAAAGATTAAGCTTCCCTGCCGCCCATGCATTAAATTTGCCAGTTGCTATGTTGAGCTTTACTTAATCAACCTTGCTTTCTTTTCTCAGACATTTGAAAGCCAATTAACTTCATTCCTGTTCACACCCTTATTAAAAATACAATTAAAGTTGTGTTCTCCAGGGACTGTCATTGGGTAGACATTATGAGGTGAATTGACCAAGAACTAGGTTGTATAAAATCCTCTCAGTCCCAGCAAATCCGTCGAGTTGAAGAGGCTTCCAGCATCAGACTGGGCTTAGGGGAGTCATGAATTTTGGTTTGGAAAGGACCAGTTACGGATCATCCCAAATATAGAAGAAGCTAGGATATGGGAAATGATTCTGGAATCAATCTGAGAATAAGTATCCAGGGCCCAGTTAAGTCTAGGACTCCAACCTTTCTCAGAAAGTTGTATTACTATCAAAAAGCAGCTAGGTTTTTGTACCAAGTTGGGAGGGAGGGGATAAGGCACCTCTGTGCTCTTTCGGGTCCTGAGATGACAGGATTAGAAGAAGATAAGAAGTTGTTAAAGGGATTGCAGGGAGGATATGGACATGGGTTTGCTCTGAGCCAGGCCTCACGGGCATCAGCAATTTTTTATTCACTCAGCTAATGTTTATGGAGGGTCTGCTCTGTGCCAGGGAGCATTGCAGGAGCTGGAGAGAGAGTGACAAAGTTATTGCTGCCGTGGAAACATCCTCATGGAGAGAACAGATAAACAAAATTGAATAAGTTAGTGCTCTAAAAAAATAATGAAGTGAGGCGAAAAGAATAGTATCTAATGAGGGCTGCTTTGAAGAGGCTTACAAGTTGCTCTGTCTGAGAAGGTGGCATCTGAGCTAGCGCGTCGATTTTAAAGAGAAAGCCGTGCAGAGGTCAGGAAGAGAGAAGGCCAGGCGGAGGGAAGAGGCGGAGCAAAAGCCCTGAGGTTGGAGAAGGTTTGACGTGTTCGGAAAACAGAAAGGAGAACCGTGGGGCTGGACCTTAGGGAGGAGGCGGGCAGGAGTCAGGCAGGGAAGCAGCCTGGAGGTCGTGGGATGGCGCTGGGCTTGCGTTCTAGGGAAATCAGTTTTCAGTAGGGAAGCAGCATGTGTTACACCGCATTTTAGAGATGGCTCGGGCTTCTGTTTCAAGAACGCGTGAGAGACTGGAAGGCGTGGGAGAACGTGGGCAGCTGATCAGGAGCAGGGCACGAGATGAGGGCCGCCCACGAGGACGGGAGCAGAGGGGTAGCGCTATTGGAATCCGGAGCAAATTTGAAGGTGGGGCCTTGGGGGCCTTCGGATAGGTAGGGCCAATAAAAGTGACAGTAGGCCTGGTCCTGTCTGAGGTCATTCTCCTGCCCCTCCCGGACCTGAGCCACTGGGTGTGAATCCAAATGGAACAACCTCAGGTGTTCCTTGGAAACATGAGGGAACTTGACCTTAACTTGTTTAAGGCAGGGGCGGAGGGGTGGAGAACTTTGTCCGAGGAAATGTAACTGTTTACTGTTTGCCGTTTTTTACCTCCTAACCGTAAAAATTCCATCCTGTCTCATTAGACCATTCCTATGGGCTTTGTTGTTTTTCATGACCATGCTTTTTGTAGGTGCTCAAATGTCACATTCCCATGGCTAGTTTATCTCCCCTCTGAGTATTTTGACACTTCGGCTGTATTTCCTGTGTCCTTCATGCTGTCAGACATTTACACAGGCTTTTTGCAGTAGCCAGTTTCACCATATAAATGCTAACAGCATCATAGCAAGCGTTCGATGAGCACTTACTGTATTCAAGGCATTGTTTTAAGAATTTCACATTTTAGCCCTGGCTAGTATGGCTCAGTGGATTGAGTGTCGGCCTGCAAACCAAAGTGTCACCCATTCAATTCCCAGTCAGGTCCCCAGTAGGGGACGCTTGAGAGGCAACCACACACTGATGGTTCCCTCTCCTTCTCCCTCCCTTCCCCTCTGTCTAAAAATAAATAAATAAAATTTTTAAGAAAGAGAATTTCACATTTTAACTCATTTCATCATCCCAGCCACCCTTTGAGTGAGTGCTATTATTATTATTTTTTATAAATAAGTAAACTGAGGTAAATAAAGAGATTCTGTCATTTGCTCAAGATCACACAGTGGTAAGGAGCAAAACCAGGTTTGGAACTGAGTGTGACTGCAAAGCTCCACGTTCGTAGTCACTAAGTTGTGCCACTTCCCATCTGTCTCCTTTGCACTCTTTCCAATGTAACTAAAGCTGTTACCTTCAGATTTAGATTCATTCCTCTTGAAAAAAGCCCAAGGCACCACTAGGAGCCAACTCTACTGGGCAGGGTCCCCAGCAGTGGGACCGGAAGGTAAAGGGCAAAATTTAGAGGCTGGGTGTTGCAGTCCCTTTCCAGGAGGGCCTCACCTCTGAAACCCCTGCCATCGGCCAAGGTCGGAGGATGAAGCCCACCTAGGGAGCTAAACTGCACAAAGTTGCTAATGGCAGAGGACTCTTGGTGGAACATTCCCTCTTCTACCTCCTTCTTTGATTGCTGGGTTGTGCCCACCTGCCTGTCTCTTCTCGAGAGACTGAAGAAGTCAGTCACTCAATAGCTGCGCGGAGAATCCAGCTGCGCTCCAGGGTCACGTAGGGCTGGCCTTTGGACTCCAACACAAAGAGTCGTTAACTTATTCGGTACCACATTTCTGCTTTAAAAATGTTGAAGATTCTCTCCAAAGTTTCATTATCAGAAGCGAGAAAAGCCTGGAGAACGCAATAGTTCCTGTCGTCTCTCCACCTTTCTCTGCATATCTGCTTCCAGAAAATTCTTCTCCCATAATCAGCACAGTGGCAACAGACCTTCTCCCCTTCCTAATGGTAGTAATGACCGTGAACTGAACAGAATTGAGGTTTATACAAAGAAATTCATTAAGGTTTCTTTAACTCCGTTAATGAATTCTTCAGCAATGATTATAAAGAGGCGGTAATTGTGATGATTCATCTTCTGTTCTATAAGTTTTAAATTGTTCTATGTCAACTTAATAGAAGGCCTTTTTTTGCCGCATAGGTTAATTTTTCACAGCAATTCGGCATGGCTTCACTGGAAATGTTGAATTATCTAATCATCAATTTGTTCATTCCACTGTTTGATTTTCAATAAAAAAATGTTACTTTTAAATGTTATACAGTACATGTCAAATATTTCCTATGGTGATCTTAACCTCCAAATTCAAAACTACAAAGAAACAAAAAACTATAGTTATAATAGACCATCACCTTATTTCAGTTAAGAAGATCACAGTAGAACATCACTTCATTAATGAAAGTTTGAAAGCCATCTCCAGTTTTTTAATATCCCTCCATAGCTCAGAATCCTACTACTAGATTAATTTTTTAAAAAATTATTTTCAAACCAATAAGATAAATTCCTCCTTTATTAGTCAGTATTGACAAAGTATTCAACAGTAAGCCTGGGTGAGTAGCTACCCAATGTGGGCGTGTCCTAAAACCGGGTCATTCAAAGGTCAGAGCGGTGTGCTGGGAGCTGTGTGAGCAGAAGGGTGACCCCGTCCCCTCACTGGGGTTTGGACTGGCAGAGTTTTATTTTCCTTTTAGCAAATTTTCCTGATTTTACTTTTCAGAGGACACCACTGAAATCATAACCCTGTTCACATCTGTGACTTTTGCATTTATTTGTGTTTATACGTGGTTTACAATTCAAGATACAGAAGAGCATCCAGTGAAAACGCACCTTCCCTTTCCTGTCCCTCAGGCAGTCACTTTTATTAGACTATTATCAAAAATACACCACGTACATGAATATAGGCTGCATGTCCCTTTTTTTTAGTTATTTCACATCTGAGATGCTATGACTCCTAGCCTCCTGCATCCTACTGGCACTTGATTCTTATCGATCCTCGAGCCTCCTCTCTAAGCTCAAGTGTGTTGTTCAGTGGGGCTCTCAAAGGATGAACAGCAGTCTTTTCAGAGAAGGTCCATCTGCTGGGTGTGGAGGAGCAGATGACGTCACACGACTCCTCCGGGTTTCAGGGGGCATGTGCTTCCAGTGGCGATTTTACAAACAATCCAGAGGGCGTTGTCCAGTATTGGGGAGACAGTCCTGAGACCTGTGCCCACTTGAGCTCTGTCTTCTTCAGGGATTCAAGGATGTCGAGGTTCCCTTAGGCTCCCAAAGCTGACGCACAGACCCCCTTTCAGGAGGCTGGAGATGTAAGCCCCTTCCTGCATTCGCCAAGCCCCACTGCCTCTGCGGGTCTCAGAAGTCTCTCAGCAGGAAGGGATTGCAGGGGTTGGGTGGCCTGAAGGATGGGTGGAATTGAAAGTCAGTCAGTGGGGCTAGCTACTGGTTAAGACTTGGGAGGAATGTAAGGGAAGGCACAGCCTGTGAGTCAAAGGAGAATTTTGAATGCACTCATTCTATCCATGTGTCACCCGTCACATCTGTCATCCTGTGTTAGATAGTCCCATGCTTATTACTGATCAACGCCACCAGGTAGTGAACTGCCTGAGGGCAGGCCTGAGGCTGACTCACCTCTGTGTACCGAACCTCAAATCATCACAGGTTAGAGACAGTCTGAACCAAATCTTTGTCAGCTTCTATCAGATTCAGCCAAATCACTGTCCGTGTGGCCTAAAGAAGTGGAATTTTGCTAGTTCCTGTACAGGTCTCCAAGCCTGGACTCCAAGTCTGCATGGCAGCAAACCGTCTTGGTGTTGACCAATGTCTCGGGTTGTCCATGGCCATCACACACTAATAACTAGTTAGATGCACATCTGCTCTCGGCCGAAGAAATAAGTCGACCTCGCTATTTCACCTCTCCCCCACTACTCTTCGGAAAGAATTTCCCTTTAGCTCCGCTTACCCCACTAAGATGCTGCCACATGGGCCTCCAAGTCCTTTTTCTGTTTCCACTCCCACTCTGTTCTCTGCTTTTCTCTGTCAAATGCCTTCCTCCTCCAAACTGAGTATTTGTAAGAAAGTGGCAAGGAACTTGATAAACCACTCGGGCTACCGTAGTTTGAGTCCCAGCATTTGCATGTTAATTATAATGGCTCGACCTAAAGCCTTTACTGGTAATATCGCTAGCAGCTCGGTGGAGGAAACCTGTTTGGGGCAGGTGTAGACCTCCAGGCACAGCTTGCAGTAGCTCCTTCTGCTGCCTTTGTGTAATATGACAATTGCAAGAAGCTTGGTTGGTATTGGCTGCGGTAGAAGTAAGCCCTCAATGCCATAACCCTTACTCCTGTTTCTATACATCAGTGGATCAGGGTCTTCCAAGAACTTGGGACTTGACCTCAGGGTAAGTAAGAGTCTTTCGTGCATCTTGCAAAAGAGAGTTTTCACTGGAATCAGACTCAGCACAAATCTCTGCTCTAACTTTTCAGGGTGAAAGTGTAGAGCAAGTTAGGATCTCTCCTGCCTTACTTTCTCATCTGTGCAAAGAGGACATTAACACTTAGCTTCCAGGGTTGCTGGATGAATAAGACAAGATAAGATATATATTGACTAACACGCTTGGCACTAAAGAAGCACGCAATTCACTGGAGGCACTAGTATCACCTTCATCAAAGAATTAATGACTTAGTGCGGAGATCTGCAAGTGTACAGTCGATGAGGCAAAATTCCAACGGCACAGAGTAAATGTTGGGTCTGAGCTCAGCACGAGTAAATGAGCCCGTAAGAGCCTGTGAACACCTCATATGAACCATTCAGTTCAACCACTTCCCTTCCTCTCCCCAGTTCTTCTACAGGCTGACAGGGCACTTCTGGTTGGCAGCCCTTCTCATATTCTCTGAATGCCAAACAGCTTTTCCTTCTTCCTGCTGAGTCTGCCTCAAGGCTGGGCCACTGAGAAGGTGTGTGACCCATGAGAAGTTTGCTAACCTTCTCTTGAACTTCAGTCTCCTTTTTTTTTTTTTTTGCAAAAACAGAGGTGGTAATGCCAACACTGCAGGACTGTTTTGGCGATGGAGTAAGATAATGGATGAGCTACAGTCGGCCCTCAAGATGAGCTTGCTCACTTTTCCCGTGACCCCATGCTTTCGAATGGTTTGAGCAGTGTGTTACACCTGGAGGAGAGGCCCTGGAACGATAAATAGTTTGTTGATTTGTTTGCCTCGTACATCCAGCCATAAATGGCAGACTTTGAAGGTCGTTACTCTTGCAAAATACTTAACTGGAGAGCTAGGATATGAGTCCTTGGAACCCAAATCTGGTCCGTATTCAGTAAACCTCCTCCAGAGAGATGAAACTAGTAGATTAGCTGAATAGACCTCTTCCATTTGCCCTACATTTGATGCCAGCAGGCAAATCGGAGCTGGTTGGGCAGTGTGCAATTCTGAGAAATGAGGAGAGGGCAGAAACACCTGCTCTTCCTGTAGTAAAGCCAAAGCAAATGGAAAAAGCTCGGAAATCTATCAGTACCATTGGCAAGCATTATGGGAAAGGCTGGACACGTGCTGCGAAAACTCACATTGCTAGTGAAAGCACCACCCCCCACCAATGCTGGGAGCCTGCCAGACTGGCCTCAGACTGGAGGACAGCCTGCAAGGCCAGGGCTTGGGCGCTGCAGGAACCGGGCCCCAGGCACCGAGGATTGAAAATCAACCAAACGAAGCCTGCCTGTTTCCACTTGCGAGAGATGAAATGATAGGAGTTTTGGGATGTGCCAACCCATCTCCAAGGCCAAACGATTACCAGGCACAATGCCTGTCTTCCTTTGGCCCTGTGGAAGGGGCCTCCGACGTGGGCGTCTGTGCCACCAGTGCTGGTGACGGCCCCGGGAGGGAAAGTCGGGCTTAGGTGCTCGTTATTATTCACGATTTCAACTTGGTTCTTTCCATTTATTTCCAATTCCTTAAACATAATTGTGCTGAGTGGTACAAAGAAAACTTTCATCTGTGAACAAAGTGCGTAGTAAGGATCCAATAGCAAAAATCTGTAGGAGACTAAAAGTACAAGAACAACAGTAACGCAGGCTCCCCATATCTCGTGCTGTGCTGTTAAGGGGAGAATCAGCAATGGTTGAGGGACACTTTGAGGTTCAAGGTATGGTCCAAGTGTAGTCACTTAAAAGGTTGTGGATTTTTTTTAAAAAACAGAAGTCACATGTGGCTTAGCAAAATCTTCAGCGGGAATATAAGTGATATTTATGGATTCTCACCAAAGTTGTCAGGAGACTGAGTATGTAAGAGCTTGGCACATACATGTTCAACTGTCAAAGGACTTCTCCCACAGTGATGTTTCATGGAGACCTACTTTACAGAGTGGCCATGGACGGAGACTTTTTTCACTGATACGTGGGTGGATGCAGACCATGAATTTCAACTAGGACATGATTGTCGTACGATGTGATAGGCTACTGTGACCATTCAAGCAGCCAGGGCATTATTATTCGGTGGCAAAGTGTTAAGTCTTTCCTCCAGGAGTCTTTCTTTTGACTAGACAGATGGACGCTGAGGAGAATTTCTTTTTGTGGATGAATTTGCCCAGCCAAGGGCAAATGTTCAATAGGAGTGGGGGAATGAATGAAGCTGATTGTGGTTGATGACAGTTGAAAATGAAATGCCTTAATGAATCTCAGACTTGGCGACTGTGTTAGAGTCCTGTGCTTCTGACGTCTCAGTATTTAGATCTTGATCATTAACTATGACTTTCCCCCATCATTTGGACAGAAGGTTTAAATGTTCTAGGGGAATTACTGTTTTAGAATGTGAGACAGGACCTTAACACTACGGCCCCAAAATAGCACCTCCCACCCTTCTAATTGGCATCAACTTGTCAAGTATGAACAAGATTGAACCATGGATCCCGTGTTGAACAATGGTCTCTAACTTCTGAGCACTGTTATCACAAAGAGATCCAGGCATTTGTCCTTGAGTGAAAGTTTCTCCCAGAATATGGGTTTCATTATGCAAAGTAGGAACAAAAATGCCTAAGCAATGGACTAGTCTTCCTAAATTACTCTCTTGTACAACCAGTTAGGTGGCTGTAAGGGTCGTGATTACCGGTGTCGTGGCATAATACATGCACACAAATTGACTTCAAGTCACTGTTACTGAAGACTGTGAATTTGGTTTCTTTATGGATAAACACTGCTAAAATAGTTGACGTATAGGAAAGTGCAGTATTTTTACCCAGAAATCTGAAGCCCTTATCTTAGGTCCAGCCAATCCTATGACATCACTTCATACTTCTGAATGTTCTTTCTCAACAGTCCCATGACTCTTTGTGCATGGGGAGCCAGCATTGCAAAGCATCAGAAACAGCTAAGTAAGGGCAGAAGTGTATTCACCGTCTTCTCAGTATTCAGGAAGCACCCTTAACTTAATCACCAAACCCCAAAAGATATGATGCTCAGATGACTGGTAAATATGTATTTTTCAGGTTCTTCACACGATTATCAGAAATTGCTGCCCTGGACAAAATTCTGCACCTATCTAGAGGTGTTATCTAGGAGAATTTCTCCTACTTCAAGTGGACCTCAAATGTAATATTTGTGTGTTCCTAATATGTTGTAGATAGCAAATGTGTTCCATAAAGCACCAGATAATAAATATTTTAATAAACACCACATGGTAAATATTTTAGGATTCACAAGCCATACAACCTTTTTCAAAATTACTCAGCTCTGCCCTGTTGCATAAAAACAGCTGTAGCCCATGCGTGAACGTATGAGTGTGGCTATGTTACAGAAATTTAGCATCAAAAATAGTCAACGGGCAAGATTTAGCCAATGGGTTACAATTTGCTGGCCCCTGTTCTAGACTTACTTAATGCCACAGTATCTATCTGTTGTCATACATAAATTCAAGTTACCCTAATTTTTGTTTGACCTATTAATATTTTAGGAAACATGGGAGAGTATATTGTGAATCTGTTGTCACGCCATACATGAATTTATCTAAATATTGGTTCGATCTAATAATATTTAAACATTATTATTCTCTCATGAATCTGTTGTCATGCTATATATGAAATTTTTACATATGAAATCTTTAAATCTTTGTTTACTCTATCAATATTTTTAGTCAATAACAAACACACCTTGAGGTAACAAGTATCTTGAGTTAACTATCCGTTGGATCATGTAGCCAGTCCTCTCCCCGCTCCATAACTCTTTCTGATCAAAGTGGTTTCATATAATATAGTATTGGGAATAAGCCTATTTATTCTATCCCTATCTTTCTTCATACTAACTGTGTCTTACGGTAGCTTTTATCTTTGCAAAGTGAGTATTTCTGATCTTCATGATTTGTCCTTAAGTTAGCCTCTCTCTCTCTCATTTCCTTGATCATTTTATGCCTTTATCACGGAGTCTTCTGGGGCTTTGTGAGTCCTTGAAGTGTAGTGACTACACTGGAACACATTGTCCCAGGCTGGTCCCGTCATCTCTTCCTGATGACGTCCAGTTGTACCTTTTGACTACAACAAGCAATAAACAAAGTAAAAAGTATGAAAAGTAAGGAAGAAACTGAGAAAGCCCAGAGAGTTATGGAAGGGCAGAATAGACTACATGGTGGAGGGGTGGCGGGGAAGACACTGACTCTTGCAAAACATTCTGAACTGATTACTAATGCATTCCCTAATTCCTTTACATCTTAGTTGTGATCCCAGGTAAGCTCTCTGGAGCATTGAACAGAGTAAGAACAAAACCGACATCGTGCTTTGCCCAGGAGTGATCCTGTAGTAATTTAGAGTGAGGAGGTCCAGTAGGAGTTCATCTCTGATAGATACCAACCACGTGAAGAGTTTACACAAATCATGCATCTGCAGTGTAACCCGAAACTTCAGGCAGATTTAGCGCCATGGGCTAAGTTACTCTGTTCTGAGCTCCACTGGCCACACAGGACTGAACTGCTGATCTGGGAAGATCTACCTTTGCACTGAGTTCTTTCCTCTGCCCTCTGGTCAGTTACAGGGGGACGGTGTTTGTCATCGGAAAACCTGAGCAAAAAGTTCACATTAAAATAGATCATAATCATCATTGGGAGTGTCCTACAAAATTCATTAATTTATCAAACCCCTTAGACACTGTGGCAGGTGCTAGGAAAATCCGAGTGTGCAGAATGGGCTCTGCCCATAGACAGCTTACAATGTAATGAGAAAGTAGATGTCCATCAATTCCTTGTACATTTGTAAGTATGGTCAAGACAACAAAGGAGAGGTAGATTATTCTCTAGGAGAGCAACCTGAGAAGGTGATAATTGACCAAGATCAAAATGGGAAGGACCTTTCCGCAGCAAAAGGGACAAGACGTGCTAAGGCACTGAGGCAAGAGAGAACATGCTACATGTGGGGGAATAGAAGGAACACGACGTGACTGCACCAAGATGAAACAAAATGAGTAAAAGCTGGAGAATGAGAGACAGGGAGAGAGGGCATGTCCTACAGGATCTCACGGAGCGACAGGAAGTCTCTGGGGTGTTTGAAGAAGAGGGATGGCATGCTCCAGCTGCTAGTTTTTGAAAGAGCCACTGAGTGTAGAACACTGTGGGAGGTGAGAGTAATGCCTTTGGACTTAGAGGTTAAGGCATTTGGTCAGAAAGATGAGCAATGCCAGTAACCGGCCTGGTGTGATTTTTATACCATAGACTGGGAGGTGGCCGAAGACCACGTGCCATCACGCCATTCCGATGTTTTCCTTCGGGAACGTGTGCACGTGAACGCTGGACCACACAGACCCACTGACACCCTCCAGTGAGCTGCATTCTGTGCCATCCCAGGCGCGTACTCCTGAGACAAACAGCAGACTGACTGACTACCTTCGGTTTAGGGACTCAGTAGACACGATCTCCCTTAGTGTCTGTTCGGTGTTTCCAGCTCCACGAGTTATTTCCAGCAATAAGCCAACTAATTGGCTTAAACTATAAGCGTGGCCAGTTCTCAAGCGTGAGTCTTTAACTATTGGTCTTTGAGGGTTATTAGGTTTTTCCTAATTTGCCTACCTCTTGACACTCATTTTGCCTCAGGAAAAGAATATTTTCTAGATCAACGGAGTCTAAACAGTTTTATTTTATTTGGTACTTTAAGGAAATGAAAGAAAATAATTTTGCCTAAGAATATAAATGCTTGATCTTTAGCATATTATAGAGTGGATTGCTAAAGCCGGTGAAAGGATAGAAAAGTGAATTTCTATATAGGCTTAGAATTTTTATAACTTTTTTCTGGCATTTTAGAATGGAATAAAGAAAATTATTATCACCTATAATTCCATCACCCAGAAAAAAGATCATTGTTTATATATGGTGAGATTTTTTTACTCTCTCATTTTTTAAAAAGTTAGGAATGTATTGTACATACATTTTATAAACTTTTTAAACTAGTGTTATATGATAGTCAATTACACATATGTATATGTCTGAAACCATGTTTTTAAACCTATATAATACACTGTAGATGAATGCACTAGTTTTTATAATTCTAAAATAATATTAATTTTCATTTATTGACTACCAGAATAATTCATTTTTTATACATTTACCAACCTACTTATTTCTTCTTTTATGAATAACCTCTTCATGTCAGTTTATCAAGATTTGTATTTGCTCTCAATATTTTCTTAATTTTTAAAAATATAAACTTTTTATATTTTAGGATACGCTATTTTCTATATTTGTTATAAATATTTTTCATAATTTGGTGATTATGTTTTAATTCTGTTTACAATATTTTTGACAAACAAATTTATCAGTTTTTGTGGCTCAAGGTCTACTAAATTTTTCCTTTGTGATTACTTTTTAGCTGTTAACAAATGCTGATTGAATGTTATGTGTTAGCACCAAGCAGGACGGTAGGGGTAAAACAGGAAACAGGACAGAGATGGCTTTGCTTCCTCGGAGCTTGTAGTCTAATGAGGGAGACAGACAAACAAAACCTCTTGCAGAGGAGGTGTTAGGTGGCATGAGGCACCTAATCCAGACTTTAGGGCAAGAGAAGGCTCTAAAAGAAAGCAACCTTCCTAGTTGAAAATGTGGAGACAATAGTCACGTGAATTGGGGCCGAGGACACAGTATGTGCAAATGTTCACGTTCAGTGACCTACATGCTAAAGGTCCTCTGTGCCTAGAACCCGCAGTGCGCGTGTGTGCGATGGGCTGAGGGCAGCGGTGGCCGAGAGCATGACCAGGGGGCCAGGGGGAGGCTGTCGCGGTAGCCAGGAGAAAGGTGGTGATGATGGGCAGGGAATGTGTTGAATAACTCACCCCTTTTCTTTGGATATAATTAATGCTTCACTTATATATAAAGTTCTTATGCATGTCACACTATTTATTGCGGAATAATTTATTTAGTTGTATTATTATGTCAATTCTTGGGCAAGCGCTAAGCTGACTTTGAGTTTTATGAAATATATAAACCGGGAGGGGATGCAGCCTCCCGTTACTTTTCATTTTCAAAATTGATTTATTTACTCTTGACAATGTGTTCTCCTAGACAAACTCTAAAATGATTTTTTAAAGTTAGAAAAGTATATGCATATATAATATATGTGAGTCTAAATATACATGTACATGCATATATTCATGTGTACAGTCATGCACTGCATGACAACGTTTTGATCAAAAGCGGACCACATGTAAGATGGTTGTCCCCTAAGACTATAGCAGAGCTGAAAATTCCTACCACCTAGTGACGTCAGAGCTGCTATAAGGTTGTAGAGTAGTGAATTACTCACATGTTTGTGGTGGTGTTGGTGCAAATAAACCTACTGCTCTGCAAGTTGCGTGAAAGTGCAGCACAGTTACGCACAATACATAATACTCGATCCTGATACTAAACAACTGTTACCGGTTTACTTCCTGTACTATACGTTTTATCATTATTTTAGAGCGTACGCTTTCTACTTATTTAAAAAAAAAAACTTGCTGCTGTGAACGAGTGTGCCGTGTTACACTGGGCACACTCATCTGCAGCGGCCTCACATCTCGTGTCTACCGTGTCTCTTGATTGCATCGTTTCCCTGGTGCTTGATTTCGTCTCCTGTTTTGTCAGCCATGCCCCTGAGTGTACAAAATCCCCTGTTAACGTTGGCAGTGAGGCATCGAGAGATGGACCTGGAGATGACACTAGAAGTGATTAAGGACAGCAAAGGTGGAAAATCCGTGACGGTTATTGTTCACCAGTCAGACGTGTCCCATGTCCCATGCCACCATTGCTTTACTGAAAGCAATGAGATTGACAAGAGAAGGGCCTGCATAAGACGTGGAAAAACTGTTGGCGATGCGGAGCAAAGACCGCAGCCCCCTCCGTGCTGTCATGATCACAGCCAAAGCGAAATTTGTTGGCAATGTTGAAGAAAAGAAGACTGGACAGTTGTGCTTGCAACTCTGCTTTCTCACTCCCACAATACCTCGCGCTCTTTCTTTCCAACCTGGGCCCCACACAATGCCTCCCACCAAGAAGAGAGGCGAGAGGAAGGGCCCTTCTGCCACCAACGAGGTAGGGACCAGCGAATACACTGTGAACATCCGCAAGCGCATCCACGGAGTGGGTTCCAAGAAGCGCGTCCCTCGGGCACGCAAAGAGATCCGGAAATCCGCCGTGAAGGAGATGGGAGCTCCAGAGGTGCGCACTGACCCCAGGCTCAGCGCAGCCGTCTGGGCCGCAGGAGGAACGCACTGGTAACTGGGTATGGTTGTCCAGAAAACATGGTGCGGATGGAGATTCACCAAACCGGCTCCATATGTCGGTCACCTACGTACCTGTCACCACGTTCGAAACTCTACAGACAGTTAATGTGGATGAGAACTCACTGCTGATTATCGAATAAAGTTATAAAACTGCAAAAAAAAAAAAAAAAAAGGAAAATAAAAAGTCCAGACCCAACTACAGTGTTGAATTCACTGCTAGTGCTGGTGGTTTAAATAATTCAAGAATCATTCATTCCATAATGTGAAAGTGAGTGGTGAGTTTGCCTGTGATGGGAAGGCAGCTGAAGAATATTGGAAACCTCTGGATAAGTTGATTGTGCGGGAAGATGACCTGCCAGAGCAAATATTCAGTATGGATGAAACCTCCCTATTCCGGAAACAGATGTCTGAAAGGACTGTCAGCCCTAAGGAAACCAAGTCAACGCCAGGTTTCAAGGCTCCTAAAAACAGGAGAACAGTCTTGCTCGGGGGCCATGTTGTAAGCTGCAGACCGAAACCCTTTTCCATCTGGCACTGGACGAACCGCAGGGCCTTCAGGAATGCGTTAGCACACACCTCCAGTGCCCTACAGGAGCCGCTGAGACGCCATGGGTGACCCAGCTCTTCTTCCGAGCTGCCTCCCTGAATTGCTATGCCAGCAAAATGGAGAAGTTCTCTTTGGAGGCTAACACACCTTTCCGAATGTTGCTTATTGGTGATAACACTCTCAGACGTTGGTCATCTTCCTCTCAACAGCAAAGCAGGGTTTCTCGCTCCAAATACCTCCTTGATCCAACCAATGGGTCAAGCAGTTGCAGCAGCTTTTAAGGCCTCCTGCCTGAGGAGGGCCTGTGCCCAGGCCATTGCTGCAACTGAGGAAGACACCGATGCTGTTCTGGAAGGGTTACAATGTCTATAGCTGCATCAGGAACACTGCTTGGGCTTGGGATGATGTCGTCAAGGAGTGTATGAATGGCATCTGGAAGAAGACACTCAGGAGGTTCATCGGTGACGTCAAAGGATTTGTCAAGGATGAGAAGTTTGCAAAAATGAGCCAGATTGTGGTTGAGAAGGCCGACACCTTTAACCTGGGTGCGAATGAGGGTGACATCCAAGAGCTCCTAGGGGTGACCTCTGAGGAATTAACCAATGAGGAGTGTGGGAACTGGGACACAGAGCTGAAGCAGAGGCAAGAGAAAACTGCAGCAGATGAATAAGAACCCCAAGAAAACTCATAGTGAAGGGTTGAGTAGAAGCTTTAGCAGCTTTCAACAAGCTCCTTAAAAACTGTGAAAACATGGACCACAACACCAAAAGGTTTCTGTTCATAGAGAGGAATATGCAAGGTGCATCATCTGCTTACAAGCGAATCTATGATGAGTAAAAGAAATAAACCAAGAGAATCACCAGTCACCATGGACACAGTTCTGAGAAGAGTGACACCGCCACATGAGGAGCCTCAGGCAGGTCTTTTGGGAGCTAGTCCCGAAGGCATTGTCGCCACAGGAGGTGACCGCTCTCTGCAAGTTATTGCCCCTGAAGGCCTTCCAGTGGGACACGGTGTGGAGGTGGAGGACCCTGTTTAGGCCTAAGTTAATGTGTACATTTGTGTCCTAGCTTTTAACAAAGAAGCTTAAATAGTAAGACAAAAAATAAATAACATAAAGGTGGAAGAAAAGACTAAAAGTAAAGATATAATTGAAGACACAGGCATTTCTCTTTTTGCTGCTTTGAATTTGAGTGATTGACACATTCGATATGTCCTAATAAAGATCTATGTCGTAGGGACTATAAAAAAAGAATAAGGAGGGGACGCCCTGGCTGGTGTAGCTAAGTGGATTGAGCGCGGGCCTGTGAACCGAAAGATCGCGGTTCGATTCCCAGTCAGGGCACATGCCTGGGTTGCCCCGCCAGTTCCCGGCAGGGGACATACGAGAGGCAACCGCACATTGATGTTTCTCTCCCTCTCTCCTTCCCTTCCCCTCTAAAGATAAATAAATAAAATCTAAAAAGAAAAAAAATATTTAAAAAAAAAAGAATAAGGAGATAAAGAAAGAAAATATTTTTGTACAGCTGTAGAGTGTGTTTGAGTTTTAAGCTAAGTGTTATTACAGAAGATTCAAATTTAAGAAAAACTTAAAAGTTTGTAAAGCAAATGGTTAAGTAAGTTCAATTTCATTTATCATTGAAAAACAATATTCTCTGTAAATGTGGTGTCACTTCCGTGTACAGCGTTTATAAAGTCCGCAGAAGTACAACCTTGGCCTTCACATTCACTCACCACTCACTCCGGTCCTGCAAGCTCTGGTCATGGTGAGTGCCCTATGAAAGGGCACCATTTTTATCTTTTATGCTGTATTTGCCTGTACCTTTTCAATGCTTCGATGCACAAATACTTGCTATTGTGTAACAATTGCCAACGGTGTGCAGTGCAGGAACACGCCGTACAAGGTTGTAGCCTAGGGGCAACGGCCAGACGGTACAGCCCAGAGGCGAAGTGGGCTGCACCGTCGCGTCGCGGCCTGTGTGAGCGTGCTCCGAGTTGTTCATACAAGATAAAATCACTGATGACGCGTTTCTCAGAATGCATCCCTGTTATTAAGCAATGCGTGATCACACACACACGCACACACTCACAAAGTCTCCTGTGTCTCCGACTGGTAATTTGGGGATGTGTGAAGTCTATAGATCACTTGTGGAAAAAATGGCATCATTTTATACTCAATCAGCCCACTGAGAAACTTTGACCATCTTACTTTAGTTTGCTTTTGTATTTCTCGCTAAAATGCTATAGTTTTATTCATGTTGGTCCTGCACATTTCTTATTAGGGTTATTCTTATGTATTTTATAGTTTTAGTTTTTCATTTTAAATGCATCTTTCATTCCATATCTTCCCTCTAATGTTGCTGGAACATATGAAAATTACTAATGTATCTGCATTTTCATTTCTGACTAACTCATTGTAATTAATTACAAGAGTTTCTAGTTGATTATAAAAATTCGTAGCCATATCATGATGTATGTAATGATAATTTTCCTTCTTCCAAGAGAGTTGCATCTAGTTTTTATTTGATGTCTTGGAGCACTGATTACAACTTCATTAAATAGTAATAGTGAGCATCTTCTCGTATTGCTAGTTTTAAAAAGAGTGCCTCTTGCCTAATATTTTTCAGAGTATATTCTGTGAGAGCTAATGAAATAAACTTGGGAAATGCTGCAAATGAAACCCTCTCTCCCAGGTATTTATAACTCATATTTATATATTAAGAGTCTGAGCTCTGCAGTAAGAAAGCCAGTTTAGCTGAGTTCAGCCCAGAATTTCTAAAGTGCATTTGACCACAGAAGTGTTTTTCCTCTCTCTTGGCAATTTTCATCAGTCACGGTCATGACAGTCAAAGTTCTGTTAATTTGATCTTACTTTTTTCAGTACTTTGCGAATCTTGGTATTTATCTTTCATCATACTGTGGGTTGGTTTTGCTATTATTTTTCCAATAATTTAGAAGACAGTCATCCACTTTTTTTGTTTCTACAAGTGATTGTACTTAGGATTTGTCAAAACACTTCTACCTATGTATTATACTTACCAACAGCGTGACCATTCACGTTTTAAATCAAGTTCAGATGAAATGGTATGTTTGAATAACTCCATCACAAATGAAAATTTTAATCCATTTTTACTTCCTTCTCATCCTTTCCTCAGTATTTATTAAAAATGATTTAACACTTTTTATTTGGGTTACTGCCAATAAAATTTTATGTTACCTGACTTCTCTTTTGTGAATTGTTTTATCTGTTCAGCAGTGTAATCATATTTATAATATATTCCTAGGCAGTTCCATGTTACCTGGTTCCTGTGTCCATAGCTATTGTCCTCTTATACCACGAATAGTCATTTTCACATTTTATTACTTATCCGGAAGGCAGCTAAAGGATATCTTCAAGAATTATCAGGAATAAGGTAAATAGGTCATATACAAGGTCTGGCACAAGTAATGCCCCCTTTTATTGCAAAATCTTCTATTACAAAATCATAAGCATGTAACTATGTAACATAATAATATCACACTCAAGCACGCCATATGGCATTTTAGGTGAAATGTTGAAATTAAACTATAAATCATTACACCCACATTATTACCCTGCCAGCCACACTCAAGCAGGCGTTACTTCTGCTGGATCCTGGTGTTGTGTTTTTTTTTTTTTAATCCCTTGGTTGGCTTCAACAAATTTCTTTCAACTTTCAACATAAAAAAAAACAGTGATTCATATGGGTATAAAATTCTTGTCCCCCAATCCTTTCCTCCTTTCATATTTAGTCCTGTGGCGGAAACATTTTCTGAGATCATCCACATTTTTGTTTCTTAATAATCTGTTTTTCTTCCTGGATATTTACGGGTTTCACTTTGTAATTCAAATATTTTATGATAATGTATCTAGGTGTGAGCTCTTTTTGCTGATTTTGCATAGTGATTGCTGAATCATTTCAGTTTCCGGAGTCTGGTGTTCTATTAGTCCTGGGAAGAGTTTTTAAAAATTCTTTTTATAATTTTGAGTATTTCTTTGTTTATATTTTATTTATTCTTTTTTAAAATATTTTTTAATTTTGAATGCCTTTTAAAGATATTAGTTACATACAATGACATACAAAGACTAAGTGTATACTTTGATCAGTTTTGCCAAATGTATATACCTGAATAACCCCTGTCCCTGTTAAGATATAGGACATTTCCATCGCTCCAGCAAACATCTTCAAGCCCTTTCCCAGGCAATCCTGATACCAGAAGCAACCACTGCTCTGATTTCTACCACCTAAGATTAGCTCTGCCTATTCTGAAGGTCATATACATGGAATTATACAATGTTATGGAGATGACTTCTTTCACTTACATTTTATGAGATTTGTCCATGTTACTGCTTGTATCAGTAATTCATTTCACTTATTGCTGAGTGGTATTCTATTATATGACTACACTATAATTTGTTTATTGATGTCCTGTTTGTGGATACCTGGGATATTTCCTGTTTGGAGCTATTATACATAAAGTTTCTATTAACGTTCTTGTTAGGTTTGTTGTGAATGTATTTTTAAAATTTTTTTTGGATAATTACTTAGGAGTGGAATTTTGAGGTCAAATGGTGAGAATGCATTTAACTGTTAAGATACTGCCCACAGGTTTTCAGAGCGGTTGTTTCATTTCCACCCCTACCAACGATTGTTGAGGGTCAGTTGCTGCGTACCCCCACTAACATTTCATGTTGTCACTTTCCTTTTAGCTGTCTGGTGAGAGTGCAGTGCTGTCTCTTTGTGCTCATTGGTCTCTTTTTCATGAGTACACATTAACACTAATGGTAACCCATTCTCCATTTTCTGATCTACCCTCTCCCATCTCATTTATTCCTTTTAGGAGGTACGATGTAGAGCCTGTGTATCTTAGGGAGTGTCTGATTCTGTTTCCGACAGCATCAGCTTTACTTCTTACTGCCTTCAGTGAACATATGCATACTTACATTTTTGGCTTCTCTGCGATCCCTCCGTATCTCCCCCACAACCTTTCTCCTTCCATCTCTTTGTGTCATAACAGTTACCTGTCTCTCTTCTCAGTGTCCTGTTTCTACCTCACTTGAGGATGTGAAACAGTTTTCTAAAATTATCTCTGAGATGGTCTTTCGGTTCCCTTGTGACGCTCTTTTTCTCTTGTCTATGCTGTTGATTTTTCATGCTTACTCATCCAGAACTGAAAATCAATCTACTCAGACGCAGTGTTTGCGAACACAGATCCTGTGCAATGTGTTCCTGAACCTGCTCACCGTGTACTAGGCTCCGCGTCCTCTGATCCACAGCTGGAGGGGCAGAGTGACATGTCCTAGTTGAAGACCAGCTTCTGACAGGCATGTGGCTGATGCAGCTTTGTGCCTGGAGATAGAATCTTCTCTTCCCCCACTGCCTATTCCCCTGCACTCAACAGAGAGAGCACAGACATCCATGATCTTTGGGATGATGCCCTTTCTCAGGACTCTTCCTCTCTCCCCTAAGCTTTTTTTTGTTGGATGTGTCCCAGGATTTAGTGTGCTACTGCTCAGTCTTGGCACTTCCAACTTTATTTTTTTCTGGGGGTTGAGATTTTTATACAAATATAGACAGCCTCACCTGCTGGGTTGAAGGTAGTTTTGTTCAGCAGGGGGGAGAACTAAATAGTTTTCAGGTAAGGAATGAATTGTCTCCCCACCATTTTTGAAGCCAACAATTTGTTTTTGTTTTCAGCAGTAGATCCTGCTGATTAATTCAGTGCCGTGAATCATGTTAATCCTGCCAGTTCTTTCAAGTTTCTGGCTGTGATTGACTGTAGGTCTTGGTTGGGGATATTGTCTTGAGTTTTCTTTCTCTCCCCTCTTTCACCCCAGGTCTTTTCTATAAGTAGTCAAAAATAGAGACTTGTTTCTGAAAATCGAATAAGTGTCTTTTTAAATCCTTTCAAGTTTTAAGATTTTATGATTCTATGTAGTTCCCCCATGCATCTGAGCTAAATGCCTTGTTTAATTGAACCCAAGTCTGGATGAACAACTAATATGTTTCCCTCTTTTATCTGCACGTAAATTCAAATGTGTAATGGTCTCTCTAGCAGTCTTTAGCATTTTAAAGTGCTGTCTCAACAAGGAAACCTTTTTACAGATGACTAAATGTCCTGGGGGGAAAGGACATTTCCTTTTCCTGGAGTGACAGGAAGCTAGTTAACCATATTTTTGTGACTTTCTTAAAAGGGTACTCGGTGTATGCCTTGAAGGATATGGCATTATTTATTGTCTTTGTAGGCCACCTGAATTCAAGTCACCTAATCTTTGGGAAGTAGACATATGGAGAAGCCTCAAACAGAGTCTCTTGCATCGGGTCACTCAAGGTCTTCCTCCTCTCTGCTGTGTCACGTGTGGGACTTGTCAGGCCAGTGTCTGGAATTGGTGGCATTTCCCATATTGTTAGGAATCTTATGAATCTCGTACCAATTCATTTTTTTCTTCTAAGATGATGCCTTTTATGTCTACCAGGAAAGCACTTGATTCTGACATCATACACCACTGTTCCTTGGGAGTAATATGATTGGTGAGGTGAGAGTCCTTGCAGAATAACACTAAAAAGCCCAGAAAAATATGACTGAGCCTCAGCACAGCTTTATAGGCATCCTGTTGGTACCCTCTGCTTTGAACAGTGAAAATCCCCAACGCTGCCCTGGACAAAACGGACCTACCCTGGACATAAGATTCAAAACTTAGCTAAACCTGCCATCGTCATGTGTAAGCATGTGTCATGTGCTCTCAGCCCAGGATACTTGTCTAATCCAGAAGTAAGGCGACACATTTAAATTCCAATCTTGTTTTGAGAGAAAAGTTTCACACAATTGCCCTTTGAAATATGCATTCCCTAAGGTCTCATAAAAGCAATGCCCCGTAAAACAATGTTTCTAAGCACATGTATGTCCCTCCCTTTGATGAGTTTTCTTATCACCACCAATAAAAATAAGGGTTATGTTGTTCCCTTCGTGACCCTCAAAAAGAAATCAATCTTGACTTTCTCAATCTTGACTTGCAACACCAAAGATACCAAACAAAGACAAAGGTTCAAGGAGAGAAACATTAACCACCTGCCCAAAATATTTCGTGTAGCAATTCTGACCTTTTGGTGAAGACTCACAATTTTCATGTTTGTCCAATGGATGAAAAGAGGGGCTTTGCTACTAGAAATTATATTCGAGAAGGAAGTTGGTCTGACTGATCGTTTCCTTGCTCCATAGGAACTCTTGCTTTTTTTACACAGCTATTTGATATGCTCTTAGCAAAGCTATGTTAGCCTAACACAGTGCCCCTTCAGATCTGCATTAACACTGCTGGACCATCATTTAGTAGCTTCCTGCTCCCCTTCCTTCCATAAGTGGTGGGTAATACTTCAGACGACGGGTAGGCAGAATAGTATTGGATCCAAAGTTTTGGCACAGCAGCTTGCTTGCTATCTGCCTCCTTGTGATAACTTCAGACACAGCAGAATGATTTGTGGCCATGGCAGGAGCTCAAGAAGTCTTAGTTCATCATCTCTTTTCTTCCATCTGGTGGGTCTTTTTGGTTATACACTCAGCAAAATGTCCTGCCAAGCAAAGCATCTTCTGTGGACACTGTCACTTCTGGCATAACCGTGTTTGATGGTGTCTTAAGGATTTTTTTAACCATATTTTGCCAAGAGCCTAACCTCTATAGTGTAAGAACCCATTCAATTTCCTACTGCCTGAAGAAAAGATCAGCCTAGTTTTTCCAAAAGTATCATTCTCAAACAAAGAAGCATTCGAGGCAGCAGGCCAACAAGGCGGCCAGTGCTGGTGCTCCTTCTAGAGCCAGATGAAAGATGTGGTCGGCTCAGATCCTCTCCTTGTTCTAGTGCCCTTTAGGAGTGGGATCTACCAGATCGCAGGATCTACCAAACCACAGGATCTACCGTGGCAGTGAAAAGCCAGCAAGGATTTATAATATGTTGAAAAACAAGGATATGAATGGGGTCATCATACAACATCACCTGTTTGATTGGCAGCGGACACATGTTCCAATAACAATGTTTTCTCAGCCTTTCAGAGAATTGTAGGGACGGCGCGGGGCTTTCTCTCATTCATGTCGTTAGTACGAGCTGTGTTGTTACCGTATCTGGTATTGTTAGTTTATTCAGACAGATGCCCTGACATATTTTTCTAAGGTAGAAAAGAGCCACATTATGGTCAGCATTTCTAAGAGATATATCTAAAATGTATTCACTTAATCTCTTAAGTGTTTGCACAGATGTTGCCCACTTACCATATGAAAAGGTGACGATTCTTTACCTTCAAGAAACACACAGTCCAGTGGAGGAGAGGGCCGTGATACAGTCATGGACATAAGTGGGGGTAGTTACTGAACAAGAAGAGAGTGAGGAGGAGATTCCACAGAGGAAATAGCACAAAAACCTTACCGTGATGCGCAGGTCTCTTGTATTCTGGGCAATTGCAAGCAGTCCGATGGGTGGAGCACACAAAGAAGATGTGGGAAATGACCACCAGGGTGGCTGAAAAGAGTACATTGGGGTTGGATTGCCAAGAGCTTTGAAGACTGGGCTAAGGGGCTGGATTTGTGATTTGGCAAGTCACGGTAGAAGACTTGGAGTCAGGCCTCTTGATTCAGAGGCATGATTTTCTCTGCTGGATTGCACTGTTTGGCAAAAGGTCGACTCGATGCAAATACATAAATTACCTATTAAAGCAATCAGTGAGTTCCCTTATTATCTCTATCTTATGGATGAGGAAACCGAAGCATAAAGTTAATCAACTTGTTTAAAGTCACACAACCAGTTAGGTGATCCCAGGCAATCTGGCTTCAGAGTCTCTGGTGTAAGCCACACCATGTTACCCTCTCCTGATCTAGGGATCTTTATACATTTGTCTGTGTTCTATTAGTTTTAGTGCCAGCAAGTAAGGGCTGCCTTCCAGAATAGACTTATGGCTGGCCATGTGTGAAACTGAAAGGTCTGATGTCTGTGAGGACACTGGTCTTAGGGTCCAGGAATAAAGGATGTTCTCAGTTCCTGTTTTCAAGTATCTTTTTCTTTATTCCTTCATGGTTATTTCAAAGCAGATACGTGGAACTAGGATGCCTCACGCTGTCAAGGGTAGATGAGTGCTAAAAGCATCTTAAAAGGGTATTAACAGATTTGATGAGACCTCTGAGCTGCTACAAATACTGCAGTTGTATTTACTACACAAGATGTTAAAGTAAAAGGCTAAACATCTCAGAGAAGTATCATGTGCCTGATAAATATGGGTCATTTGGCTTTGTTTAAATATTCATGGAGACCATGAAAAGACATTGGGTGTAGACCAAAGTCAAAGCAGGACAAACAGGACTTGCACATGCTTCTCTTCATGCCTTAGTGTTGATAACATCCAAACAGTCCTTGGGGCCCTCTTCTTACTCTGCACTTACCAAAGGGGGAGGATATTTTCCCGGGAAGCCCAAATGTTAGGTCTACTCTTACAATGTGCCTTGAGGATTGTAGATTTACAGTTTATTTACTGTGTTTTGCATATCTATAGCTCTTTAGTACCTTACTAGGAATCAATATTTGCTTAAAGTTCAGCGTTAGTGATGTATAATGTGGGAGGAGGAGGAATTGCTCCAAAGGCTGGAACAAGCACAGTGCAAAGTGTGAGAGCTGGAGATACCTCCTCACAATGTAAAACATCTGATTAACAATTCACCGCAATTACTACCTGAAGCACTGACCTCCGTTTCCCCAGAAGTGTTTGAGCAGAAATTGAGTGATGAGCAGAATAGTGAGCGATGGACAGGAAGGTGGCATAAGAGCATGATGTCTAAGGTTGGATTTGAACGGCTTCCGAAGTCTCTTCCAGCTCCAAAGTACCGTGAAGCAATGGACAGGCCCTGGCCGGCGCAAAGAACTTAGAATTTCACTTTATCATACTCACCCATTCCATTTAGAAAAGGATCTTTGGTCCACTTTTGGGGGAGTGATTGTCCTCTTCATGTGCATTTTCATACCTCATAGATTTTAATATATGTCGAATATATAGATATATAGCTGGGTGTGTGTGTGTGTGTGTGTGTGTGTGTGTGTGGCATGCGCGTTCAGCAGCATTTCATCAGTGACCATCTTTACAGGGTAGAGCATGGAGCGGTAGTTCTGTGATTATATTGTAGATGGAAACACGGGGCCCAGGATCTTCCCACATCCTCCTGTTTCCGGTGCTGTCGGTTGTGGCCCTTTGAACGGAGTCCTTTATTTTGCATGTGGACGTTTTGTTTGGTTTCAGTTACAGCGAAAAGTCCTTAAAGGGAATGGGCGTGGGGCCTAGGGATCGCTTTCTGTGGAGAGATTTTCTCTTTCGTTCTCTCACCCTAGAACACATTGTTCCTGGTCCAAGGTTCTCCTCCCTCACACGTGGCTGACATTTAAGAAACTTGTGTTAAACTGAGTTGTCATGCTAGAAGTTTACCAACGACTTGGAACCAAAGGAGACTATGCACAGCGTATAGCTGATGAGGCAGGCACAAGTCCAAGTGCTCCGATCGCAGGGCACGTTTCTGAAAATGCAATGTTACCGGTGGTGATGTGATGGGAGTACCAAGATAAATGTGCGTGAGTGCCTAGCAGGACTTCTCTCCCTTAATCAGCTCTCACCTGGGTCAAATGGTAAATTTCTCAGAGTCATCTGGCAAACTGGATCGACCTCTTGTTGCCTCAAGGAGGCTGTATAAAGCAGAGGTGACTGGGTAACTGCTAGATTGAAAGGAGAATCGATTCATTTTCCTGTTGCTGGGTTAACAGGAGTGATAACAGGTTGGCCAAACCTTCCTCGAGAGGAAAAAAAAAGTTCAACTTGGACATGAGCTCTCCTGAGGAATCCATTTCTTTCTGCTTTGGCTTTTCTTATACAAGAAATCTCACTCAAGAATCAAGTGCATATTTTGGAGGGTCATGATTTTGCAAGAGACTGGGTCATGTTCTCCCAAGTTAATGATTTCCCTAGGAACTGAGTGTCTTCCTAGAAATGAGGCATCTTGCTAGAAACCAAGTCAAGTACATCAGCTCATTCCCTAGGGCTGATCTGTGTTCTAAGTCAGCCCAGGCCTTTTATCTCTTGCTGTGTTCATTTGCAGTACATCAGTCTTCCTCCAGGCTCTCCACCTGGGCAAGTGCACGCCAGTGCCGGCCGTCTTCTCTTCCACCGCTGAGACAACCTCCCAAAATCGGCCTGCGCCAACTCTGCTGGAAATTCTACCTTTTCCCTTCTTGCCCAGCTAGTCCTCACTTCCCCACTGGCACACCACTCCCTCGCCCCCGGAGCAGTGCTTGGTATGCTTGGGCCACACATCCTGGACTCTCGGGACGGCACCAGGAAAGTCGGTGACAGAATTGGTATATGTTTTGGGCAGCCTCCCTGAGTCACAAAAGAGGGACCCAAGTTTGTAACCACACTTGTGATCTAGAAGGCTCTTCAGCAACGTACTTGATTATCCAAACATGGGAGGAGAAATAGAGGTTTCCAGTCGTGGATTTCTGCTCAGTCTTGCATACTGCCAGTCTTTTGTGGGACACCTACAGGGATTAACTGTCATTCCGTTGTCATGGTAACTCCAGGAAACACATATATTTTAGCCTCACTTTTTGGAGATGAAGAGACCCAGGCGAAACTGCGAAGTGGCATGCCCACAGCCATGTGGCTGATGAGCAGCAGGGCCAGGGCTTGGACTCCAGTCTTATGACGGATGCCTTGTCCGATGCACTTTCTTCTACCCCGTGGCTGCCTCCCAAGTTCCACGGAGGACGTCAAAGCCTGGGAGGACAGATTACAACAACAACAATAGTAAAATCAATAATGGAAGTTTTAGCATTTGTTATGTTCTGAATGCCATACTAATAACTTTCTATGCATTATCCCTTCGACTCTTTGTAATTTCTGAGGGCTGTCGTTATTATCCCCATTTAGAGCAGGAACTGGGTTTCAGAGAGCATAAGCGACTTGCTCACAGTTACACAGATCCTTAGAGACCAAATCCATCTCTAGACCTGAATGTGGAGCCGTGGAATTTGCTGGTGCCTTAGAGCTAAAAATTGGAAGAAAAAGCAGGGCCTGAGGAACGGAGTCCTGAGCAAGAAGGGTAAATGATTCGCGTTTGAGTCCTGATCCTGCTCCTCTTCATCTGTGCAATCGTGAGCAAATCTGTTAACCCCACTTTCAGACTCTTGGCTCCTCATTATAAAATGAGGCCGGTGCTTTGGGCCTGGTATCTCTTAGGGGAGGATCCGGTCAGGACAGACAGGCGAGGGGGCTCTCTAAGCTGAAGAGCTCCATACAAAGGCAAGTTAGCGTTAGACGTAGAGCTACCACCCTGTGTCACGACCCCTCCCAGCAGTGCCCAGAAACTCTGGCCTCTTCTTCCCGTCCCACCCTCCGGCCACAGCCGCCAGAGCAACTTGGTTAAAACGAGCTTTGTTCACAGAGAGTGTCCCCATGAAATCATCTCCCTTTCCGTACAATATAAAAACTCAGTGAGTGTAATTAAGCTGCCCTTTACCACGAGTGCATGTCCGAGCACCCTCTCCTGGCTACTGGCCAAAGCGAGTGTCGGTCAATAAGCCAGGTTAGTCACTGCCCTGAGAGTGTTTGTGTTCTGAGAATGACTAACAACCTTCCCTGCGCGAGAGTAAACAGGACTTTCAGAGGGACGGTTCTGGGGACAGCTTGTGGCCAAGACAGAATTGATTTGTTCTTGGGTCAAAGGTCATTCCTATTCTGAGAGCTGCCATTTACCAAATGCCTCCTACGAGACAGGCGAATTAATTATATTCTTTCTAACCCTCACGATCGCCCTGTGAAATAGTTTTGTTCCCATTTTACAAAGGGAGAAACCGAGGTTCTGGAAGAACTGCCCAGGACCTCAGTGCTAGCAAGTTTCACTCTGGTCTTCCTGCCATGTCATCTGTTCCCTGACATCGAACAGCCAGCCAGCATCAAAGGGCCGGTGCTCCTCCAGTGCCACCGTCCTTCCGCCAATCGTCCGAACCTCTCAGAGTGGGGAGGGAGGGCTGGCAGTCAGGACGGGATCTTGCAGTTGTAAAACTCACGTCCACAGTGTGGGTGGGGTCTGGGCCAGGACTAACCTTCACTCCCATTTTGTTTCTTTCTGACAACTTATTGAAGCCTTTCTTTCTCTTCTATTCATTTAGTCCTGGGTTTCTGTCTAGTCACGATGATAGCTCTAATATTTTTGGAAATTCCGGTCCCTTGGAGTATAAATTTGGAATTCATGGAGGAAAAGGAAGCCACAAAATGAGACTGAAAATGACATTTTCAGACTCGATTACAGGTTTTCAATCACCTTATTTTGGAATATCAAGATAGGTCATGTAGTCACTGCTTTGCTCATGTAATACCAGCTTTTATTTAGAGAACTACAAAGGGCAAAATGCAAAGGGTAAGAATGGATGTTCTTTTTAGTTTTCAGTGTTTTAAGGAAAAATTTTATAGAAAACCATTTTTAATTCCCCTAAATTTCTCTCCCTTTAAGGTAAATGTATAGCTATAAAAATGATACAGTGAAAACCTTTCTCCATCATAACCTTAATGAGAGGAGATTAGAGGAAATTATTATTCCCAGGCTCATCATACCACCAAGTAGATCACAGCTCTTCATTTCAGAAAATAATTTTTTTCCAACCAGACACGCTGTCTGTCTCTCAATCATAACCGTTTTCACATCTGGGATATCTGAAATGTCCAAATTACACGGCCTGGCTCAGGGGGAGAAAAGAAAGAAGGGTCACATCGAATTCTGGGCTCATCCCGTGTGTCTCCTATGGCATCCTTTACACTTAAGAGAAGCCTGTTTACTTGCACACTCTATGAGATTCTAACCTTTGGGGAGTTCAGGGTGGGGAGATGCTAGAGCCACCTTTCTGGCTGCTTTCACTTCTATCCCTGCTTCCGAGGAAGGGGAGTCCCGCCCCAACACTGGAGCCTCCTGCCAGGGGACGCTGCTTTCTGTGTGTCCAGCTCTGGAGAACCAGAAACCTCGCACAGGCAGGTGACGCATGGTCAGCTCAGTCGATCTTCGCTGGTGTCAGTGTGGTGGTGGTGGTTCATTTAGGAGCAGAGACGTCCAGGGGGACAGACCTGCTGTCCGCAGGGAAGCTTTCTGGCTTCTGGTTCTCAGCAGATCACCAGACTAACAGGTTACCACGGAAGAGGGTCTGCAGCGCACTGAGGACAACCCCGTCAGAGAGACTGTAAACAAGGCCAAGCGACCAATTTTAGAACCCGAACTGGGTCGGTGTTACCTGTGTAATTTTTAATGGCAGAGAAGGAGTGGGGGTGGGGGGACAGAGAATAAAGACTGAGTGATGGAGTTTCATCATAAAAACAAAGCAGGAAACCAAAATAATATTTCAGCAGCCCAAATACTTTTTTTTCATTTACAAAACTGGTATCTCCTACTTAATCACAAATACCAGAAAATAAAATAAATAAAATAAAATAAGATTAAATGGCCAGTTTACTATATAGCAGGGGCAAGGAAATTAGAGCTGAGAATTCACACTCATATCTTTGAGAAAAGAGAAAGGCCAAGAGAAGAAGTTGAAAATATCAACGACCATTGGATGAAAAAAAGAGACTTTTGTAAGTGTTTAGCCAAAATACACTTTTTGTCCAATGCCAAGGAGACTCCTCATTGAAGATTATCAGCTTTGCAACTTCTCCGGGGACTGGAGGCATGATTCAGAGTCAAGGGCATGCTATAATAAACTGCTCTGTTTGTTTACTTTGGCAGGTGTAGGACAAAGACTTCACTAAGCAATATTCTGCTAGGGCCTGGGGCCAGCACCAGCTGAGCAGGAAGAGAGAATCCTCCCCTGGAACAAGGTTTTCTCAGCCTTCCTGCTCTCAGAGGGGCCCACAGACGTCCATGGGAGATAAAAGGGGAGCTGCACTCTCTAGAATAGTGCTCTGTCAACTGGGAGACCCGTAAGAGGCTGAAGGATGGCGTAGGAGGGATCGAAGGGTTGGCTAGAGAAACAGCCCAGTAGCACGACAATGCAATACCTCCATCATCATCAGGGCAGGTCTTGCCCAGGCAGGCATGGGTCCTTCAGCTCCCCAGACCCAGTCCTCACGCCATTGCATGCCCTGGGGGCTGGGGGAACCTTGCGGACCAATGCAGATCCAAGGTGGCAAACTCAGGTGAGAAGGAAACCCTGAACCTGGCTTTCTGAGAGCTTTGCTGAAGTCCACAAAATGACTGAGGACACAGACTCCAAGCAGCACTCATTGGTGACTGAGGCCGCCCCAAGGGGTGAGGTCTCAGCCACAGGGCGAGAGCTTTCCCTCGGGGATGGTGCCAAGCGAGGTGGATGGTTTATCGTCAGCTGCCACCAAACTCACACCCTGTACGTCCTTCTCTCCAGCCTCGGAGGCTGAATGGGCATGATGACAGGACTGGCATTTGTGGTCCAGAGTGACAGTCCACAGAAGTCGAGCCGATGAGTGGTTTCATATATGCAAACTCGGCAAGAGCGACCTTTGGTTGACTCTTAAGCATTCAGCCGAGCCCTAATGGAACCAGTTACTCCCAGATCTGAGCAATGAGGGAATCCTACCACGGGGAAGCCCAGCAGTAGACCTGGGGAAGCAGCCAGAAGGGGAGGAGCTGGCTGATCAGTTTTCAAAGGCAGAAAAAAAAAACAAAAAACGATTGTAGCTTCAAGCACTTCCAATGAGCCTGTGACTCTCTCCAGGTTCTATGGAGCTGGCCTCCCCTTCTTCCTTTCGCATTTGTCTTTTCAGTGCTCCTCATGGCTGAAGTTCTTGGCAAATTGATTGGTCTTCGATTTTAAAAAAAGCTGAGGTCAGAGGCAGGTGGTCCCCAGGGACCAATGAGCTCCCCCAACAGAGGCCCATTGCCCTGGGGAAGGTCTTGACTGGCCTCCTTCGTCCGCTGGCAGCCCCACTGGGGCATCCAGCCAGCAGCTTTGCGCTGCGGCGCAGGCTCCCGGGCCGGAGTTCTAAGCCTGTCTTCAGCGCAGCAGTCCTCATGCGGTAGCCTGGGAGGCAGGAAAATGACTTTGGCAGAAACAGTTCCCCCGAGGAGGCAAGCCATATTAACCAGGGTTTGGGTTCTGCTTTTGCTCACCGAGGCCCCAACCACCCCTCGGCCACACAGTAATCCCCTTTGTCCTTATCCACGGGGGATAAAAATCCCCAATGAGTGTCTGAAATCTCAGATAGTATACCAAAACCCTCTATGTCCTGTGTTTTTCCCTACACATACATAACTGTGATGAAGCTTATAAATTAGGCACAATAAGAGATTAACAGCAATAAGTAATAATGAAAAAGAATTATAAAATGCACTGTAATAGAAGTTACATGAACATGGTCTCTTTCCCAAAACACCTTATTATATACTAAAGAGACCTTTCTTCTTCTTGTGAAGATGTGAGATGATAAAATGCCTATGTGAGAAACTGAGGCAAGGCGAATGATCTATGCGCCGGACATAGTGCTACGCTGCTTTTTGACCTTCTAACCGCACATCGAAAGGAGGATCATCTGCTTCGAGTGCTCTTGGGGCATCAGGCCATGGCGATGTAGATGGTCGGGTGCCAGGAGCAGACAGCGACGATGGTTGAGGATCCTCAAACGTTGCATTGTTTATTTCTGAAATTTCCCATTTAACGCTTGCAGACCGTGGTTGACCGTTGGTAACTGAGACCTTGGAAAGCGTCTGGTGGATAGAGTTCCTCTCTCTTGTGCAGGGCTCCTTCACCTTCGGGCTCCATGGGCCAAGGCTGAACCAATTTCACATTTCACAGTGTGATTTTGTTAGCGCCTCCGACGAGGGTGGTCATTGACAAACCCCTCCAAGGAAGGAGATGACTTCTGAATCCACTCCCGTAGCTTCCTTGGTGGCCAGAGCCACAGACAGCCAGAACACGACAGGCATCTCTGCTCTGGGGAAGAAAACAAAACCCATTTGACTTCTTTTGCTCCTGTTCCTCCCTCCATGACCCAGGGAACAACTGGAGAAGGAGGGGCCGTGTGGTCCAAGAAGAGCCTGGTTGGCACACGCAGGTTGGGGGAGATTATGCTGACACTGTAGCTCAAATGCCGTGCTCCTGCTTCTTCACCGAATGTTGAGGACCTGCTGCACGCCAGGGTTCTGGAGCTACGGAGTGGGCGGAACCACTACCACAAGGCCCCGGAGTTGGTAGTCTAGCAGGGGTGTCCAGCCTGCGGCCCATGGGCTGCCTGCGGCTCGGGATGGCTATGAATGTGGCCCAGCACAAAATCATAAATTACTTAAAACATTATGAGATCTTTTTTGTGATTGCATGTCGTAGTGCATTTAATGTGTGTCCCAAGACAACTCTTCTTCTTCCAGTGTGGCCCAGAGACGCCAAAAGGTTGGACACCCCTGGTAAGGCAAGATCTTCCCAGCCAATGAGGGTCCTGTGCTCAGGATGGCTGCTCCTTGGCCCCTGCCGGCCCCCACGGTGGGGTCTGCACCCCTTGCTGGCTTCTCCCGGCGCAAGGAGAGATAAGCATGAGGAGCAGGGGTTCAGGGAGGTGCTTCTCCTCAGGGGAGTCAGGCTTGGAAGAGCTCCTGCGAGTCTCCACTGGCCTTCAACATTCCATAAGGGGCCGGCTCTTGCATGAGCCCCCTTTCCCTCCGTGCGTTCCTTTCTGAGCAGGCAGGCAGCGTGTGAGGGAGGACCTTTAAGAAAGTAGGACTGTTCTTTCACTGCTTTTGCCTTACCTCTATTTCAGTTTCTCTCTTGGCTTTCTTTCCTTTGATCTTGCCACCTTCTCATTGCCTCCCAGAAAACTTGGTGGCTCCTCCCTGCCCACAAGATTGGGCTCGACCTTCTCAGCTTGCCTTCCATGGTGCGCAGGCTAAGCATGGGACTGTGATATGTTATTAGAATGAACCAGTCCCTTGGTCCTTTTCAACGCCTGTAATGCACAGGAGTTGATGGACTGCCTTTTCTGGAAACTTGACAATTAGTATTTTCCTTCCGAATCAACTTCGCTTTTTTGCTTAGAGCCTGTTAAAGACTAAGGTTGTCCCCCACCTCCCCAACCCCAACCAAACCCAATAGATATATGTGAGCAAATACATGAGCAAGGCTTCCCTGACCCCAAGCACTGACGCTGGGAACCTCCTGAAACAATTGTGCCCTCGGGTTTTTCAGCAGGGGGTTATTTGGGCTGCCCTGTCCCCGTAACTGAACAGTGATAACGAGTCTCCATGCTTTCACATACAAATCAATTATTAACAGTGGGTTGTAAAAAGATAAATGGTTAGAATCCCAACCTTCTCCTGGTCAGTGTAGGAATCTAGAGGAGGATGTGGTCTCAGGCCATTTGCCTCTAGGACTATCAATAAATATGTGTCGGGCACCACCCAGGAATGTGAGTGGGGCCCCAGCTGGCAGGAGACCATGGGTGAAAGACGTTGGTGACTTTCACCTTTCTTTGTCGGCGTCAAGAGTCTTTCCTTTCGTCTTTCTCTTCTGATACTGGAAATGGGCAGAGGGCGGGGAGCGTGATGAGGATATCAGTGGTTATGCAAAGGTCTTGGGGAAAGGTCTGTGTTTTGATAAGACGAGGGCAAGGAGACAGCAGGTTAATGTAAAGAACAGCATGAAGGCCCACGCCGGCCCCCAGGAGTTCCAGGGTGGAAGTGTGGGCCTGGCATGGGAGTGAAGATTAAAAGGCCAACACAATGAGACACCAGCACCGGTCCGTTGGCAGAGCGGTCCTCGGGCGGTGGGAAAGCTGGTTAGGGATGCAGTGCATCCATGTGACATTGGGACCACCTGCGGATCTCACTGGAAAGCAGGAAGGCCGAGAGAGGCCAGACAGTGCGCTGGGGAGAGCGGTGGGGGCGCTGCCGGCAGGAAGTCTGGGTGGTCTGGTTTGAGGTCTTCGTTTATTTGTTTCTTTAATTTTAATAGACTTCATTTTTTAAAGCAGTCTTAGGTTTACAGAAAAATTGCACAGAACGTATAGAGAGTTTCCATATCCCCCCTCCCTCCCACACAGATTCCTCTATTATTAATAGCTTGCATTGGTGGGGCGCATTAATGACAATGGTGAGCCAATATGGATATATCAGTATTCACTCGAGTTCATAGTTCACATAAGATTCACTCTTTGTGCTGTACAATTCAGTGGGTTTCGACAAATGCATAACGTCATGGGCCCACCATTGCAGTATTATTATACAGAGTAGTTTTATGGCCCTAAAAATCCCATCTCACCATCTCACCTATTCTTCCCTCACACCTCCACCCCAAACCCCTGGCAACCACTGGTCTGCGTACAGCCTCTATAGTTTTGTCTTTCCACAGTGTCCCGTAGCTGCGACTATACAGTATGTAGTCTTTGCAAAATGGCTCCTTTCACTTAACAGTACGGTTGTAAGTTTCCTGAGTGTCTTTTCATAGCTTGATAGCTCATTTCTTTTTGGAACTGAATAACATTCCATTGTATGGATGTACCGCCCTTTGTTCATTTATCAGGGCAGACTCTCCAAAGAGATAAAACGCAGAAACAGTGGGAAAGGCAGATGACGGTTGTGACGGGAGCGAGAGGAGGAAGGTGTGGAGAGGCGGGAGCAAAGAGGTGCAGAGGCTGGCGCTGCCCTGAGGCGGGGTCTTGACAGCCGTGCTGGGGGTTGGGGGGAGGTCAGCTCCTCACCGACCTCTCCCAGGCCTTCCCTGCTCTGATCGAAACTTCACAACAGCAGGAACTATGTCCGCTTCATCCCAAAGAACCCAACACATGGCAGGCATCCAATAAGTATTTGTTGAACCAAAACATCCAAAGTCTTTTCTAAGGAGCAGTTTGTTCAGGCACCAGACGATCTGAAGCACCTGAGGTTGGCCCGTCATCTCAGGCAGGTCCGGGTCGCTCAGTGGGCCGAGACCTTCCATGCCACGGTGCGGGGCAAGGCTCGCCTGGGATGTTCTCCTCCTCAACCAAGGTTGCATCTCTGTTGCCACCATCTGCACCTGCCTTGTGAGATGTTATGTAGGCAGAACCAGAGGCGACCTTTTCAGGAGGCAGGAGAACCCAAGGAGAGGCCAGCCAAGCTAACATACCAGGTAAGAAGGCATTCTTACTACGGACAGAATCTAGCTCTCCACGCACTAATTTTCCCACCCAATTTCCAAGGCAGCAGAATGAGCCCAAACGATCTCTGTGGAACAGGCAGAGCACGCAGGGTGACCCCGGTGCTAAGAAAGAGCTGTGAGGGGAAGAGGAGTCGTGTCCTCCAGGGGCTCACTTCCCGGAGGAGAGAAAGTCTGCGTCACGACAGTGACAGTCCGTGTGTGGGAGCTGCAGGAGCCCAGCGGGGCAGATGCAGCTCGCAACAGTCTGAGTGGAAGGAGGCAGCCCTCCAGGGGAGCTGGTAAGTCAGCTCGGAAACTGCAGAACCAAAGCAATTCACCAGTTCAAATGTACTAGCTGGATGGTGATTTCCCAGGCCAAAGAGCTTATTTCCCAGATCTGTGTCTTAAGCAAGGTCACTGTTTAAAATCAGGTCCTCTCCCAAGGCTATGACATGGGCGTTCCTTGGCGCCCACATCACTTTCTCTCAGTGTGATGAAAAGCATGAATGAGCTTTGTAGGATGATGAGGGCATTTTGCTTGGGATCTGTTTCCTCCCAAGTTCCCATGTCTGTGCTGACGTGACTTACACGGTCAGCATGAGGGTGGAGAGCGCCTGAGAATTTCTTATCTAAGGGAAGGAATGTGGTGGCTGCTTGGTCGGAGGCTTTTTTGAAAAGAAGACACATTTCGTTCCCTGTCCCCACTGTTACACCAGAGCCCTAAGCAGAGCAGTCAAGGGTCGCTGTGGACAGTTAATTAGGTGCAGAGGGTAGAAGTGGGGCACCAGGTGGGTCAAGGAGTAGTTGCCTCCCGACCTTGGAGCCTCTGCGGTGGCAGTCCCTGAAGGAAGGGGGCACGTCCCAAGGACAGGTGGCCCAGTGTCGACTCTGAGCATTGCCAGGGTGCCGTCCTCAGAGCTCTGTTAGCCACAGGGCAGCAGAAGTAGCCCAAACACCTCCACATCACCAGAAATGCAAGCGGGGGAGGCTCAGGCTCCAGTCCCAGCATAGACTTAGCCTTGGGGACAGCTGGCCTCTCCTAATGCGTCAGCATCTGACCTTTTCTGCTGTGCCTGGCCGGTCTTGGGGGTATTTCTTACCTACATGGGCCCCGGCGGACTACCATTAAATGTTCTGTATCCAGACATGTGCATGAAAAAAAGAGAGTGTCATCACAATCGGTCTGTTTTCCTGGGGCCTCTGAGATTTGGGGGCTTACAGGCACAGAATTTTTGTTTGATTTTCTTGCCCATTTGCCTTCAGGGCAAAGTCTAACATTGGGTAATCGTGGCGAGAACAGAAGAGACCGTGCTTGGCGCGCTCCGTCTGTCCCAGGAGCATGAATCACTCACCACACAAGTCCTTTCCCTCCCTCCTCTTCCCATCCACACTTTCTCCCCCTAGCTCTCCAGGATGCTCTCCCAGCTTACCTCCTGCGTGTTAGCCTGCGCCCTGCTTTCCACCCACTCTGTGTGTCTCAGTCACAGACATGGGAGCACATCCAGACATGCCCCATGACATAGGTGAGCCTCAGCAAGGGGCCCAGGCTTCCCGGGAAACTGGGAGGAGCGCAGGCGAGGAGGGGCAGAGCTGAGAATGGCACACACGGGTAGTGCTAGCTCTTCCACGAGGAGCCCTGAACTTCTGGGGACGTAACAGGACAGACACTCATGGCAGAGCCCAGAGCCATGCCCTCGCTGCTTGTAATAATAAACTATGCGTCATTCATTTATTCATGTATTCTCTCAACGAATGCTGGTTGAGCGCCAATTTTGTAACAAGGTAGGCTGCGACAACTCACAGATAGCTGAAATGTAGCCTTTGCCCCCAAGAAGCTTGTGGGTGACATGGACTAGTAAGGGTGGTGAGCAGCACAAGGCAGTGTTCGGTTCTGGGAGACCAGGGCAGCGGGTCTGCACAAGAAGACCTGGACCCCCCTGGATGATCTGGGAAGAACTTGGAAGGACTTGATGTTGCCACTGAGTCTCGATGGTCAGGTTGGGAGGAGCAGGGCACAGCATGGCGTGTTCCTCGGAGGGGCTGGTGTGAGAACAGAGGCCCTGAGGAAGTGGGCGGAACGGTGGCTGGGAATCCAGGGTGGCCAGCGGCTGGAACCCTGAGTGTTGGGCCTGGAGACAGGAGAGGCCCGAGACGGGAAGGCAGAGCCACTTGATGGATTCTGAAGCCAGTAGGAAGGCCGAGGCCACAGAGAATTGCAGAAAGACTGTGGACAGGGGAGCTGTGTAATCAGCTTTACCTTCACGGAGGAAAAGTCCTGGTTGACAGGGGAAGAAGAGTTTGCAGGAAACAAGATAAGGTGACTTGGGGAACGACTAGGAGGCCATGATGATGAAATTGGCTGGCAGTGATGTTCCTCAGAAGCCGCTTTGTCCACACCTGTCTACCTTTGACTTCCTGGCAGAGAGGAGACAAGCTGGTGAATAATAAGGTTTTCAGGAAAAGAACTCGTTCATCAGTTGTGTCTTTCCTGTGCTCTTGGTGATTCTACTGCTTGTGTTTCACAGTCACTGTTGTGCAAACTCACACCGTCCTGTGAATACTTCCTCCCGATAAAATTCAGCCTCCAGAACTGTGAGACAATTCATTTCTGCTGCTTAAGCCCCTCAGTCTGTGGTGCTTTGTTATGGCATCCCCAGCTAATACAGGTGGACGATATAATTATCCTGCACTACATGTGGAAACTGAGGCACAGAGAGAGCAGATGCTTCCGAAGCTAGCCGGTGGTGGGCAGGTTTTTCCAGAATCTGTCTTCTTAACTGCAACACTTAAACACAAATCTGTTTTGTCCAAACAATCAGATGCCTTTGCTTTGCAACGAAGCTTCATTTGGGCACAGCCCTACAGTAAAGAGAAGAGAACCAATACACTCCTTAGGGGTTCATGCTCTTTCCCTAGTGAGGCCATAGTCTAGCCTCTCGTATTCTGCTCCCCTGTGCCAGAATAGGCCTCTTGACAACTGTGTCTCTGCTGATAATCGGAAAGGACACTTCCTTCCAACAAAGACGATGAGACTATGCCAGGCAACTGAGCCCCCGAGCCTTCTGTAAAACAGTGCCCAGCCCTCAGAAGCTCCCCATAATCGTAGATTTTGCTAGGTAGAAGAAAAAGCTCCCGGGTTAGTGGATGCTAGGGTTGAAATGCAGCTGGCTGGCACAGGATAGCCTTCCCACTTACCGATGGCTTGTGTGTCTTTTCATTGGTCAGGACTTTTACCACACAAGGTATTTGGGGTAAGACTCTTGGCTGGCTAAGCAATGCAAGAGGAGAAGGGAGAGATCCATCGAGGTCTGAGATTTGCCTTCCCCATTCTCCAAGCTCAGTATCCTGTACAATGCAGCTTGCCATTTCATTTAGAGAGGAGCCATCGAAGGCCCTCTCTTCCCGATGCGCCCACAAAAGCAAGTCCCCTCGCCGTCAGCAAGCGGCGCGCTCACCCGGGTTTTGGAAACAAAACCTATGAGAGCATGTTTTCAACGGGCTTGCCCCAAGCTGCCTAAGGGAGCAGCTGACGTGAATACTAGTGTTTGCTCACCTCGGTTCCCTTTAGCACTGGCCCTTTAAAAAGATAAATATGGTATGTTGACCTTCTGCATGGATGGCTAAACGAAGCAGGTGGCCCTGAATGAATTCCAGGTAAAGAGGAGTAAGAGGAACGATCAGAAAGCGAACTGCTGAAAACAGCCTCACCTGGGCCGGGAGGGCCCAGGGCCTGCTTGCAGGGCTTCCTCTCCCTGCCCGGTTCTCCTTCTTGGGGAGCGGGGGCTTCCCTCGGGTGACTGTAGCAGCAGAGGGCGGAGGGCGGAGGCAGCACCTGTCTGGGAGAGGCAGTAGCTAACCGGGCAGATGAAAGCCAAGCTGAGCTGCCAACGGAAAAATGACTGGGGACATGTAGTTTCCGTGGAGGAAGGTCCCAGAAGCATGGTTGTCCACAGAGAGGTTCGAGGAGAGGGACTTTGTTGCTGACTGACGCTGTGTAACCCGTATCTCTGGACCACATGCTCCCTGACCTCCAAGGCCAGGACAAGGTCGGCCTCTCCCAGCTGAGCAGGAAGGCTTCTGTGCGCCGGTCGTTAAACCCCGGACTGGAAGGCTGGACGCCTGCTCTGATTCTGCTGCCCTCTGATGCTGTGACCTTGAACAAGTGGTGTAGCCTTTCCGGGCTCGGTTTCCTCATCTGTTTTCTGGGCCTGGGGGAGAGGCGGGGTGGAGTCTGGAAGCCAGGGACTCTTCACGTGGAAAGGGGTGTTGGGAATCTAGGCCAGTCTGTTTGGTAGATGAGAAACCTAAGGTTGAGAGCTTAGCAAGGGGACCCATTCCATTAACCATAGTGACCCCTCCTGTGTGTCAGCGCGCTCACATTTACCCCTCGTAACAACCTTCCGAAGCAGGTCTTCCTGAAGCCATCTTACAGACAAGGGAGCTGCCCTGTGCAACCTTCCCAGCTACTGAGTAGAAGAGCCAGGACTTGGACTGTTGGCTCGGTGTTCTTCCTGCCATATGCCGGCTGCCTCCAGTGACCCTCAGAAAACACCGGCCACACACCACTTGGGTCCCCTGTTTTAAGCTGCCATCAACCTTGGCACAAGCAAGGGACTGATTCTTGAGAGCAGACAGGCCCATCACAGGGATGGTAACAGGGAAGGCAGAATACTTATCCTAAATAGCTGCAGCAAAATCATCTTCGTCTTCATGGTGTAAACTAGTTTTCAGTGGAAAAGATTTTCGTTAAGAAAATTTTCATATCTGACATATGAAGTAACTTTAATAAAGGGTGAGTGAAAAACGAGTTAGCCAGGTGAGCCCTGTGGTAGGTAGGGGTGACAGCTGCCTCTCTGATCCACAGTGTGGTTTTTATACTGATTTTCCTGCCCTCTCCCTCACCCTGTCAGCCCTTATATAAAGGGCCAGATGTGCCGGAACCACCAGAACATAGGTTTTCCGAGTAGCACCAGCACCTCTCAGGGGCTTAGGGGACAGCCGCTTCCTTGGGTAGGCTGAGGCCTCCATGAAGGCATCAGTGCCTCATCTAGGTGAAGAATAGATGCCCTCTATGGTTTCTCCAGGGTGAGTGTAGATTAAGCTCGAGTCTAGATGTCCCACCGCACTAGTCCACATGAGAGCAAGTCTCAGTGAATGTCAAGGTGATGCCATGCTGAAGAGAGCGGCGAGGTGACGTGATTTGTACTCCCGACACCAGCACCGCCCGGTAGAAAGACAGTGCGCTGATGCTGTTGGGACAACTCTCATCCTGCTCCCAGGACTCTGAACAGAAACAGATGGCAGCAAAACATAATCCCAACTCCATCCCACACGGCCTCTTGCCCCAGGAATCAACAGGCCAGCCTTCGAGTCCCAACCAAGGACACCTGCCCAAAGTAGAGACAACTGTCCTCATTTCCTGAAGAGCTGCCACCTCTAGTTCTCAGCAGGATGTTTGTAGACACAGAATTTCTTCCTTCTACCAGTGTGACTGCCCCTACTAGGCGTTCCAGAGTTAATTATTGACGACCAAACAAATTCACAGTGAGCCAGGCCCCTGTCCTGCTACAGAGCTGGCATGTTTTCCAGAAGCCCATTTCCCATGCGGACTTCACCCCCTTTTTATTCCTTCTCGGGGCCCAGAGCACAGACAGACAAACACTGCACCTGTAACTTCAGTTAACCAATGCCCAAGCCTAAACTCTCAGGGAACGCCCTGGGAAGATTTTTCTAGGAAAGTGGACTTCCCTATTTGACATCTTAACCACACAAGTGTGTGGGGAGAATAAAATCACACTGCCTTAGAAGGAACTGGGTACTTTGGCCTGACCTGGGTAATATTTAAAGAGGACTTCGTTTATTGCAAAAAATAACTCTCAGTGATGGTAAACTCTTAGGAGGTTGGATTTGCTGGCTACATATACCCACCATGAAATGAACACGTCCTGGAATTTAGGTTGGAAGGGGTGTGGGAATTCATTTTGTGTATGGACAAGACCTCTGAGAATAAAAAAAGATTCAAGTCAAAAAAGGCACCTCGTGCACTGTAGGTGGGAATGCAGATTAGGGCAGCCACTAAAGAAAACAGTATAGAGAGTCCTCAGAATATTAAATATAAAACTACCTTATGACTCAAAGATCCACTTCTGGGTACTTATTTGAAGGCAACCGAAACACTAATTCAAAAGAATACATGTACCTATATTCATTGCAGCATTATTTATAATCGCTAAGATGTGGAAGCAACCCAAGTGCCCATCAATAGACAAGTGGATAAAAAAGCTGTGGTGCAGCCCTGGCTGATGTAACTCAGTGGACTGAGTGCGGTCCTGCAAACCAAAAGGTTGCAGGTTTGATTCCCAGTCAGGGTTGTAGACCAGGTACCCAATGAGGGGCTCAGGAGAGACAACCACACATTGACATTTCTCTCCCTCTCTCTTCCTCTTCTACTCTCTAAAAAATAAATAAATAAAATCTTTTTTAAAAACCATAGAATTTTTTAAGAAGCTGGGGTACATATATGCGATGGAATTATTACTCAACCATAAAAGGGAATGAAATCATACCACTTGCGACAGCATGGATGGACCTAGAGGATATCATGCCAAGTGAAATAAGTCAGTCAGAGAAAAACAAATGTCATATGACTTCACTTATATAGAGCATCTAAAGATCAACATAAATGAACAAACAAAACAGAAACAGACTCATAGACACACAGAACAGACTGATGGTTGCCAGATAAAAGTGGAGTGGGGGAGCTGGGTGAAAAAGGTGAAGGGATTACAAAGTACAAATGTTAGTCACAAAACAGTCACAGGGATGTAAAGCACAGCAAAAGTAATACGGTCAATAATATTGTAATAACTACGTACGGTGTGAGGTGGGTACTGGAAACACCTGGGGATCGCTTTAGAAGACACATGACTGTCTAGACACTGCGCTGCGTACCTGAAACTAATGCAAAATGATACTGACTGTGAACTGCAACTGAACATTTTTTTTAATTAAAAATTAAAAAAATAGAGGAAGGTCCAAGTCTAAAGAGCTAGACTAATGACTCCTAGTCAGGACACTTCTTGCCCAAGGAGATCTGAAGGCCAAGAATGAGTCATAATGTCCCATATCAGTTGTTTCACTAAAGTCCTAGGAACAGTTCCCTGAAAATTCGTTCTGCAAAACAAAACTTCCCATATTTGCTATAAGACAGAGGTGGACTTTGACCTAAATTACGTCAGAATATCGTCATTCAGAACTAACCATGACACCTACATTAGCTGAGCATCTCCGACACATGTGGTGGCACTGTGCTACACTGGACAGTAGCGGACGACTTACGTCACAGGTACCTCACGCAGGCTTGGGTTATCTGGAAGATTGAAGAAATACACGCAGTGCTTGGAGCTCCTCCGCCCCATCTCACCTTCAGCTCCAGTGAGTCCCTGCTGTGGCCAAGTAGAGCGTGCCCTGTGCGGAAGGAAAGGAGGTATGTGCAGGTAGGGCTGGTTTTCCAGGCAGACACGGGTGAGCATCCACGTGGTGCAATGGCCCTCCTCCCAAGTCCATGTCCAATTCATTCTAGTCCAGTTCAGCAGGTCCTTCTTCTTCCTCTTTTTTTTTCATCTTGAAAGTGTAAGGATGTCTCAGTTAGAGGCAAATAGGCTTCCAAGGGATACACTTTAAATCAGCCAACCATTTTCAGCAATTATTTTACACCTTCCCAGGGATCTAAAAGAGCCAGATCACATAGGTTAGGGCGCAAGAAAAAGACCCATGCTCCGATGCCCCTGAACTTAGCCCTTAGTAGAAGTGGTCACTTGACATCTAGTCTGGTCCACTCCAGAGTGACTTTATTTCTGTAAAATGCAGGTCTTGGGTTGCCTTCGACAGGTGAGAAAAATATCTGGAAGATGGTTATGCCCTGAATGAGTGACTTAGCCAAAGAAGGCAGTGGAGTGCTCCCAGCACCAGGCCGATTTTGTTCTTCCCTGAGGCTTATCAGTCTGTAGTCCTGAGGTTTCCACACTCCTCGCAGGTCTGGGGTCTGTATCTCAGTTCTAGCAATCGCATGCCCACGTGTGTGTCTCCAGCTAACCACAGACAAACCAAGGCAGGACCAGGATTTCATTTGAGCTCGGTAGCCCCTCTCTGTGATGCGAAAGAGAAAGCATTCGGAACCCAAGGGGCCTCATTTTCCGTGTCCCAGAGACCCTTGGCCTTGATGAAATGAAATGCAGCAAACATGACGGGATCTTTCGGGGGAGACCCAAGGCCTGAGATCAAACCACACTGTGTGGCCGTGGAAGGTGCGTCATGGGTCAGCTTTACTGGCAATCCTGAGGCTCAAGGCCAGGACACATGGAGAATCCTATACCCAATTCTGTAATGTTCCGTCGACGAGGGACATCGGCAACTCACAGTGTGTGTGGTGGGGGTGACGGAGAGAGGCAGACTGATCAGACCAGAGAAATGCGAGAAGGAACTGGACTAGAATGTCGTTTGCTGTAAACGAGAAAGCCGGAGAGGAATGTGATGCCCACCTACTCTTTAAAGGGTGGTCTGAAGGAACAGGGAGAAAGTACCCATCTTTGTTCCAAAAGCTAAAACTAGGGGCCAGGTTTTCCCAGCAGTCAGAGCTGTCTGCGTGGAACGGGCACTGTGCGGGCTGCGGGTGCCCTTCTCGGCGCTCGATGTGTTTGTTCAGTGTCTGGGGGAGAAGGAGGTGCCGGCAGGGAACGGTGACGAGAGAATACCTTTCCTTGGGTGGGAAACTGGACTAGGAAATCCCTGTGGCTGTTGCTAGCTGTAAAGAGTATGGTTTTATGATTTTTTTAAGTGGGTGAGCAGCAAAAGTGGGCTTCTCGTCTCTACTCCACAAATGATTAACTATTTCATGGCACTATTTCAGGCACAGAAAACCTGAGAAACAGAAAAGTTAAAAAGGCTTTAGGATAATTTAAAAATACTTTTGGGAGGCCATTTGATCATGAAAGGCCCTGCATGGTGCAGGTAAGAGCAGTGGCTACGGAGCCAGCGCTCACAGGGGTTCGAATCCTGCCTCTGCCCTCATCGAGCTCCGTGAATGCGGACTGGTGACCTGACTTGGTTACACCTTCACTTTTGTAGTTGTAAGATAACACCTGCCTCCTACTGTTGTGAGCTTGGTAACACCCTTAAAACATTGTGCCTGGCACATAGTGAGCACTCACTAAGTGTTAGTGATGATTATTAGAGATGGAGAAATCCTTCATGTTTCTTAAGTCCATGAGAGCATTTAAAGAGGATAGCATCAGCTTGCAACAAAAAGATTTTTTTTTACTGTGATACAATGAAAAGAAAAGGTTAAGTATGATTGCTTCTTTTTCTATAACAATGGACAGCTTTAGGGGCCAGTTCAGGAGGGATAAATCCTGTGAGCGTGGCAGCTGAGTCCCATGAAATAATGGAAGTCATGGAGTGCAGTGATTTTTCTGGGCAGTGAAACCCAAAGAAAATGGGAGTGGAGCCGCGTCCCTGGGATTGCCACTGTTTCCCATGGCTGTGCCCTTGCTTCTTGGTCCCCCCAAAAAAACAAAACTCAAGGCTGCACCCGGAGAGCTCATCTGCCCATTTGTGGACAATGCAGTAACATCTGGTTGACACTCTGATCATCTCTACCCTAAACTTTTTCTTATAAGAGCTGCAGTACGACGAGGAGAAAAGAAGAGGCAAAGACAGCAAAGGGCTCCAGTCCTCGTCTTGACATGCACGCCCAGAGAGGGCGTGTGGGGCTCTGGGAGCCTGGGCGAAGGGCTTCACTCTGCGGGCAGCCTATGGGAGGGAGGGGAGAGAGAGCCCAAAGGTTCCTTTCAGGACACGTTATGCCGCTCTTGAGATGGCGCCTGCTCCTTCTTCCCAGCGGAGTAGATCACGGGGCAAACAGCAGAGGTCTCCTGTTACTGAGCAAAGTGTTTTCCAGTCCCGGGAGTTAAACCGCTTTGTTTCGGAGTGAATACGGCAGCTCTGTCCTGCCACTAAACGATCAGTTGCATATGATGGGATGAGCATGTTTTTCACGGTCCTAATAAATAAAACAAAACTGCTGATGACCCCAGCTGTCTCTTTGGAAACTGGATGGCGCCCATAACTGGCATTGAGGTTGGTTCTTTTCTCCTTGGATTGGCCATAAAACCACCATTATTTTAAAAACGTTAAGAACTATTATGCTTCATTAGTGTTCTCCGGGGCACACTATTTAGTGCTTCAGGAATGTGCCCCTGTCGTTCATTTTCTAGGATTCTTCCGACTGGTATAGTCGTACTCATCCTCAAATTTTAAGTAGGGAGGGAACATGAGCTAGAAACAAGTTGTTTCTCCTGATTGCCGTGTTCTTCATTATTTCTTTCTCTTTCCTTCGTTATTTGACACTAGCAGTAAAATCTGTCTGCATGGAAATCTCATCCACTATGCAGAGCATGACATAATTTACAGAGGAAAAAATATGCCTGGCAACAATAACATTTAACTCAGAGAGGCAGCATTTGGCTAGCTGACTGTGGGACTTCACTCAGGCAGAATCAACGCCCCAGTTTCTTTAGGTTGGCAGTTAGGGGTTGTTCTTTAGTTGAACCAGCGTGACAGCATAGATAGTGGTGAAACTCAGCAAAACCTTCTTGACAAAGGTTTCGTTTATCTCAAAGCTTCTACATACTGACCTGCGAAGAATGTCCACAAACGCCCTTGGAATGTGACCAGGTCCAGCGTGTGAGGTTCTCCCAGGGCAGAACAGGTATGAAAAACCCGGCAGGTGATGGTAGGGTGGCATTTTGAATGCCCGCCCTCAACCAGGCTGGGGGACTTACCGAGTCTCCTGAGTAACAACCGAAGAACCTAGAACAGCTATCCGACTCCATGGAAAATCTCCAGGAAGAAAAACCTGGAGAAACGTGTAAACAGATGTGTGTGGACAGAGGACGAGAGCAACACAGGCAACTTCTGCCTTCCATCTGCACGCACAGAGCGTTGCCGCAGGGCTCTTCCCCAAGAGTCTTTCTGCATAATAAAGCTTTAGGATCCATTACCGCTAATCAGAGAAAAGGATTTTACTGGGTTGAATTACTTTAGCTTCTGCTCTATTCCTTACTTCACAAAGAACTGCACTTAATGTGGAAATGAGTTCTGATGTTATGAGAACTGGATACTGCAAATTAGTCTTATTAAATGTATTGAGCGGGTGGTAAGGGCTCCTTTACAAGAATAACACAGTGTGAGTGGCATCTCTCACTTAATAGGCCACTGCTGAGAAATGCTTCCGAACTTCATAGTTACATCAAAATTAAGGTAAGTGCACGGCAACTCTGCACTGCACCCTCCCTGACATTAAGGGTGCCAAACCGTTTCTCTTCTCACTGTCACTTCACCGTCTGAAGGTATGGCTCGCCCTCCCATTAGACTAGCAGTTAAACTCTAATGCCTGACGAATAAACGTACGACCATGTCAAACTTATTAAGCCTGACTTTGGTAAATTTTAACCCCCAATGAGATCACACCTTGTTAAGTAAACAGAATGGCCAACATCAATGTGAAAATCACAGACAGAGGTTGTTGGTTGTTGGACATTCAATTACGTATCCTGATAAACTATTAGGACACAATGCTCCCCAGGTTCATCTGTGTTGTCACAAAGGGTACGATCGCCTTCTTTTTTACAGCCGAGTAGTGTTCCACTATGTAAATGTACCACAGCCTTTTTATCCACTCATCTATTAATGGGCACTTGGGCTGCTTCCAGATCTTGGAGATTGTAAATAATGCTGCAGTGAACACAGGAGTGCATATATTCTTTCAAAATAAGTTTAATAGAAAAGAAAAAAATCGGTAGGGCAAAATTTCATTCTTATGGAGCCTCGAAAATTGGTCATGTTAAGACTTCACTGAATGTACCACTCATCACTTTTTCCCGAAGACCTACTAAGCGGTGATACTTTAAATACCTACTGTATCTCACTGCTCTCAAAAACTTTTGGTTTTGAATTGAGGAAGTAAAAGATGCATACCCTCATAAAAAATTAATCAACTGTACAGAATGATACGCAGTCAATGTCAAAATGAGGAGCACAGAGAAGTAGGTATGAAGTCACCAGGTGACCTACCCAGGTTAATGGAAGTACTCCCAAAGCACTTGCAACGACCATTGCTACTTATCTGCTCCTCTGCTGGTCGTCATCCCAACACAGTACTGGAAACTCCACAAGGGCAGAGTCTGTATCTCAGTTATCACCACCTCTGCTGTATTCACCTCGCCTGTAACTAACAATCTGTGAAATACGGTAGCATGGATGAAGCCACATAGAGAAAGTACACATTGAAATGATGGGCAGACTTTTTTTTTCTTTTTTTTTAAAGATTTTATTTATTTATTGTTAGAGAGAGGGGAAGGGAGGGAGACAGAGAGGGAGAGAAACATCAAGGTGTGGTTGCCTTTCACAGGCCCCCACCTAAGGACCTGGCCCGCAACCCAGGCATGTGTCCTGACTGGGAATCGAACCAGCGACCCTTTGGTTTGCAGGCCGGCACTCAACCCACTGAGCCGCACCAGCCAGGGCAAGATGGGCAGACTTTTAAAAGACATGGATAGTTAATGGCAGGATGAACAAATGAGCCAAGACAGGAAGCAAGGGTTAGCTTGGCCAATGTATCTTTTAGTTTTCTCAGCAAACATTTGCCGATCCCTCCTCATGTGCTAGACACGGTGAGGGCAGCAGGGGCACAGAGGTGAAGAAACACCATTCCCGTGGGCAGAGGAGACATTTGGAGCCCAGACTGAACGGCGGGAGAGGGGAGGAGGCTGTCTGGGGTTGGAAACGATTAGGATGGGTGAACCGCGCGCGAGGAGCTGAGCTGTGAGGCGCGGAGTTCATTAAGTGTGAAGAGCCTTGAGACCTTTATCCTGAGGACAGTAAAAACTAGCAGAAAAATTTAAATTAGAGGTTAAAAGTCATCACAAAAGTCACAGAAGTTTCCATCACATCATTAGAATACGGCTCATGTACCGGTGAAGCATGAGCAGGGTCTCAACACACCGCAAAAATTGCTCGCTCAAACCTTGAAGAAGGGTGAGATGTATATACTCACAGACGGAATTTCCAGGGCTGAGTTACATTTGTACTTTCCTTGTTTAACTTTTACTTAATATATTCACATTATTAACGGTATTTTGTAATTCTCACAAATATGACTTATTTCTTTAAATATGAGTTTTTAAAAAGCTTTGGTACACTATCAAAATGTGGTTTTAATATATTCCCAGACAAAAATCTTTCCTGACAGACCACACTTCTATTTCATAACATAATTCAATAGGATAATGGGACTTAGTCACACCAAATTCAGCACAGGGCAAATTTAGCTAGAGTTCATCTGCTCCATTAAATTTACATTCAGTCAGACCGTGTGATAACTAACATCAGGAGCTACACCGCCCTTCTCACTGATGTTTCCTATGGAAACCTGGGGAACATTTTGCATTTTGTACACGCAGCCAGATTTTAACAAGGTGTGTTCTGGTTGCAAGGTAGTTTCTCTGTAGTCACATAACTACCCTCAGACACCATGCATAAGGCAGACTACAGCTTATGGCACAGATGCTGACTCTTGATATGAGTGAGACGTTTATGACACAGAAGAGTTGGCTTCTGAGGTCAAGTAGGAAGGAAAGATCTCTTCTGGAGGCCTGATTTGCAACTGAGTGGCAAAAATTGAGATTCATAAAGGTCAAACTTGGAGCAATATAGACAAATAACCCAAATAAAAAAGTAGACAGAAAATTCAAACAGGCATAGCTCCAGAAACAAAAAAGAATGCAAATGGCCACTAAGCAAAGGCAAAGATGCTCAACATGATTATTAACTAGAGAAATGCAAATCGAAACCACAACGAGATACCACTTCACACCCCTGGGATGGCTGTAATTAAAACGACAGGCAAGAACAAGTGTTGGTGAGGGTGGGAAGAATTTAGAAACCTCAGACTCTGCTGATGGACGTATAAAATGGTGCAGACACTTCAGAAGACAGTTTTGCAAAAAGTTAAATATGAAGTTACCATATGACTCAGCAATTCCAATACTAAACAAAATTGAAAATAGATACTCAAATACTTGTAGATGAGTATTCATAGCAGTACTGTTCACACTATCTAAAAAGAGAAACACCCGAGTGTCTATCAATAGATTAATGGGTAAACACAATACAATAATTCATAAAATGGGATATAATCCAGTCATAGAAAGGAATGATGATATGATACATACTGTGATGTAGATGAACCTCAAAAACATTATGCAATCTGAATGGATCCAATCACAAAAGATCGTGTATCTGATGATCCCATTTATATAAAATGTCCAGAACAGGTAAATCCATAGAGGAAAAAATAGATTAAGGGTTACCAGGTTGCTGGAGGGAGGAGAGAATGGGAAGTGACAGTTAATGTTACAGGGTTCTTCCGGTGCTGATAAATACGTTCTGGAATTGACCACGGTGATAGACGCTCAACCTTGAGGACGTATTTTTTAAAACCACGGAACTACATACTTTAAAAAGGTAAATTTTATGGTATTTGAATTATTTCTTGATTTAAAAAATTAAAAGAGAAGGTAAAAAAGATTAAATTTGGAATTACTGATTTGTAATTTCTAAAATTCCAATTTTGAAAGCAGATCAGTATTAGTGAAATTAATCTTTGGTCTTGGGGGTAGCCAGGAAAAAAATTATAATTTGGAGAAGTTGTAGGAAAGGAGGTGGATGAGTCAAAGAAGATTGGGAGAAAATTAGATGATAACAAGACAGTACACAGAGAGATTAAGGTTTCTGAAAACAACCAGGCAGATTTACACAGGGGCCAGGTGTGTGTGATATGTTGTAACTTATAAATATATGTATGTATATGTATATATTATGTATATTATATACATATTATAATATTACATATATTATATTATACACTATTATATTATGTATACATATATATATGTATATATGTGTGTATATGTATATACATGTATACCTATGGTCTCCAAATGGGAAAATTCCCAAAGAATATAGTACCAAATATTAACCATGACTCTCTCTGTTTGGTGGGACTTCCAGTGGTTTAAATTCTTTTCTTCCCTTCACTTCTCAGTGTTCTCTTACTTCGTGTGCAATGGTCCCATAGTCAGTGAAGAGAATGAAGAGAGTGAGTGTGGCAGGATGTTGCTTGAGCAAGTGTGCTCTCTGATCAGATGGAGAAAGCAGTGGTAATTTTTAAAGTCTAACTAGTAAATCATATCCTGTTCAAAGAGTTTCGTCTTCACACTGGGAGGGAGTCCTGTTGGGTGTGCATCATTTGCAGAAAAGGTTGAACTGACACAGCCTCTGAAATGCTAATGCTTCAAAGATTTGTTCTTAGAAGCTTTGGAGGCAAAACATAAAAAAACCTTTTCCCCTTGCTTAACAGATTCCTCCTCAGATTGAAATGCCCACGTGAATATTCTAGATGGACCTATGACAGATCTATCTATCATCTATCTATCAATCAATCACTTATCTTCTATCTTAACTGAAATAGGTCTGCAAGACACTTGACACCTAAAAGTAATAAAAATTCATTGGCTAAACAATGAATAACTTTAAAATCATTAAGATTATCCCATGTGCCAGGCCCTGCCCCTGAGCCGAGCATCTGTCATTGACGAAGCCAGAGCCCTTCTCGCCTTTTCGAGTTCCCAGTCTAGTCGGACAGAAGCCAGGAAGGAGCCATTCCAGGAGGACCAGTCCCGCAGGCTTTGCGATGCCCAGGGTAGGGCTCTTACCCATGATTTCCAGTCTGAGGCTGGAGGCAGAGATAAGAGTCCCATCCTGGAAGAGTTCCCAATGGCAAAGTCAAGGTGGCTGGTCCCAAAGCAGGTCCTGCGAACAGTAGGAGCCAAGACACAGAGCCCAGACACAGTGGCCTGGATACAAGCAGAGGAAAGGCTTGACTGGCCAATAAGGGGAGAGAAAGGGAGTGATGGCGGGTGGGGCCGAACGGCAGCGTCTCCGCGTCTGTGGTCAGGTCCGGCTGGAGCATGTTCCCCGCAGCACTGCCTGTAAGAGAAAAGTGGGGGAGCACTCTAGTTACCCATCAAGGGAACTGCACAGGTGAATCGTAGGGCTTTCAAATAATCAAATGCTCAGCGTAGAAAATGAATAAACCTGAGTGGCATGTCGTCAACGTAGAAAATGAGGAACAACAAAACAACTCCCCTTAAAGGGAATGCACATGAACGACACTTCCGTTCTCTCACAATTTGTTTGCTGAAGCATTAGTTGGGGTGTCTTTCAATTGAATGTGACGTGTCTTTTGAAGGGATAAGAGGCGGAAAAATTTCAGTTGCCAGAAAAGAATGAGAAACAGGGAAGAATTTAACTTCTAAACTGGAAGGTCACTATTGCCAGAGGCCTTTGAGGGCCTCAAGGTTCTGCATTTTGTTTTCCTTTTTTTTTTTTTCTTTAATACAGGGCCACCAACTTCAGTCTAATCTTGTCACTTGAACTCATAAATGATTCTGCCAAATCCCTTAGCACTGAGCTAAGCAGGGTCCAACAAACCTGCTTTGGCTTCTTCTCTTGGCCAGAACGACTGTCCCTGGAGAAGAGGATCAGGGCTAAGGAAGATAAAAAATGGGGGATGCATGGACCATGCACCCAAAATAATTCCATTTTCTCTACCTGCCATTCCTCCAGCACAATGAAGGTTTTCAAGATTGTAAGAGACACACCTAAAGATGAATCCACCTCTGAAAGATACTGAATTTTGTCAGACAGCCTCTATGTGGGTGTCCCTAGAAAATGAGAGCTTGATCAAGTAAACCGTAGATGGGCTGGAGTGAGCTGCAGAAGAGGGGTAGGGGAAGGTTAGAATAAGGACCAAAGGGACAAAAAGCGTGGGCGCAAAGGGTGGAATAAGACATGCTTTGCGGGCCAATTTTTTTAAGGCTAATTTTTCTGAACCTTAAAAAAGGAGTTCATTTTAGCCCATTGTGTTAAATAACCTGATCGCTGAGGTTGAACCAAAAACACGTGTAATTTCAAAATTGACGTAACTTACTGAATATATAGTACAGCCTTGCTCCAGGTTAAAAAGTCCTGCCCTGGCTGGTGTGGCTCACAGCCAGGCTGTGAACCAAAGGGTCGTAGATTCAATTCCCAGTCAGGGCACATGCCTGGGTTACAGGTCAGATCCCCAGTGAGGGGTGTGCAAAAGGCAACCACACATGGATGATTCTCTGCCTCTTTCTCCCTCCCTCCACCCCCTCTAAAAAATAAATAAATGAAATCTTTAAAAAAAAAAACAACAAAAAGAAGTCCTAGTGCTTCAGAACACACACTTAGGTGAGATTATTTCAATCACACGCACAAAAAAAATCCTTTCTTTTTTCAAAAAGTTTTTTAAAAGCTATCTCCTAGAGTGAGCAGAACTCAGGGCTTGTTTAGAAACCAAAGTGGTCCCTAGGAAAAACATTTGAAGAGGTCAAACTAAGGCCCCAGACCCTCATCTTTCTGTGTCCTGCTACCCAAGCTGAGATTCATGCAGCTTCATGGCCGTTCCTTGAATCTGTCAAAATACTTCCTGTTCCAATCGATAAACATTTCAATGCTCAGGGGCCGACTTTCCCCTGCTGCTGCTGCAGCTGCCTTAGCCCTTCTTCTCAGGTTCCCCCCACCCCATCAGTATGGATTACCAATTATGAATTGATCGATTTTGGACATTATCAATGTCCAGTGATAAAAGGGTCACCGCTCACATAGCTGAGTCAAGTGCATCTGTTCTGAGTGGTCAATGACCAGGACGTAGCAGATGATAAAAATTTTGAACATTGCCTTGGTTCACACAGGAGATACAGAAGAATACCTTATTCTTCATGTCTACAATGGTGTTTGTCATGTAATTGGCACTCAATGTATGTTATTTAATTAATTGATTAAATATATTGGGCTCAGACACTGACCCTGGTGCCAACCCTGGGCTTCTAATAGCTGTTTTAGGGCATATTCAAGTTTGAAGTCCGCTCATCTACTTTTGGCATTTGTGGCCAAAGAGGCTTTTAGTACAATATTGAAGCAAACAACCCAATGCTACCAAGTAAAAAGCATGGGAAGAACGGTCTTCTGCTCCTGTGTGTCCACTTGCCTCTTGGTGGGCCCTTGCACTTGACTCCTGTGACTAACTCCCAGTGACGTACACATTGTCACAGTGCGACCACCCCAATCACAGCGTCATCACCCCTGGTCCTCCAGGGCCACTGCTTCCACCCCCCTTCCCCCTCTCTCTCTACTGCATCTAACACACTCACACACACACACACTCACACACACACACGCACACACACATGACCTTCAAATATGTATTTATATATTCTACATACTATACATATTATATATATGTAATTAAAACTGGTGTGGCTTCTCAGTGCACTGTGAGTAGACCCTGGGGTGTTCAGCCCCTGCTTGCCTCTCTGATCTTACGTAAGATTTCACGGTAGCCTAGTTGAGCTGTCCTCTGGAGTCCCTCAAGCACAAGCCAAACACTTTTCCAGTTCAGAGCTTTTTGCACTTGCTCTTGTCTCTGCCTAGAAAGCTCTTCACTGGCTGTCAAGAAGCTGGCATCCCTCCATTCCTCTGTGTCAGCTACATAGTTCACACTCACAGAGCCCTTCCCGGAACACCTGTTAGTAAACTGTCCCCGGCTTCACTGAGCGTCTCCTCACACCGCATTGACTCTGTCCTTGGAATGTGCCATTTGCCATCAGTATTGCGTTAAGCAGCAGGTTTAATTGTTTCTTGTCTGTGTCCCCCACTAGAATGTAAGCGCCGCATCAGTTAACTGTCTGTGTAAGTTTCCATCCCTTGGTCTATATGGTCTCTGAATAGTACTCATGTACTTAGCACCCACTAAGGGAGGTGGCCAAGTGGACCTGAACAGTAATTCGTGTCCATTTTTAAGACTTATTCCAAGGCAAAAATGTCTTAGCACCAAATTAACAATGCTCAAAATATATCTAGCTTTAATCACAACCCTCAGCTTCAAAAAGCAGAATGTGCAGCCAGATATTTGTAACATATGAATTGGCAGCATCTTCTGACACTGGGTCTGCATTTCCCTGGGTTTCATTTCAGCAGCGACCAAGTTTATTCATCACAATGTCCCCCAAGCACAATGCTTCTCCGTAGAAAGCAGTCAGTCCATATCTGATACAGGCATGAATGACTGAATGGACTTCTCAGGAATGCTAGAGCCAGAGAAACTTGAAATTTAAAAAGTTAGAAAACTTTGGCACCAAAAGAGCATCAGGGGGTTAACATAAACCTTCTTTGAAATTGCAGTGAATATCTGCGATTCAATTGACATGAAAGATTTCAGGAATACATTCACTTCATGTCATCAAATATATCCCCCCGTGTCATCTGCCATGCCTCTGACCCTTCCTTTGCCTTACAAATTGGATGCTGATAGTGCCAACCTTGCCCTCACTCACAGCACTCACTCCTTCAGGGCATGTTCATGTTCATGTTCATGTAAGCCCTTCTTTCATGTGGCCTTAATGCACTGCTCACTTTATCTCACGTCCTGACTCCTCCTCGGGAAATGGTATTCGTCTGGACACACTGAGTCCTAGGGTTCAGGCAAAACAAATGCCACATCATCTGGCAGGCTTTCTAGAAGGCTCAGGGTTTTGCTGCTGTGCTGGGGGTGGGGATGAAAATCTGACCGGGGATTCCCATTTGAAGAAGAAATTCTGATCCAACAACACCCTTCACCCCGGGTGTCCACTGGAATGTATCGATGCTCTCTCTTCCCACTGTCCTGGCAATAATTCTTTGTAATAGTTAGTCACATTAATCATGAGCTATCAAAGTGGAGCTGGGGTGGAGGAAACAGCCAAGTGGTACGAGACCAAGGCTGCAGAGGTAGAATCTGAGTCCGGAGTCCGTGCTGGTCCCCTGGGGCAGTGCACTTCCTTCCGCGCCTTCATCTGGGATGTGACACCACAGGACCAGCTCAGCTCTGAGATCTCTCAGCTCTGACGCTCTTTGGTTCGAGAAGTGTCATCTTCTGGAGCAGCAGCTCCGAGTGACAACCTCCCCAAAAGGTGGTGTATATACTTTTACATACTTAATGTGTCACAGAGTTTCGTAAGACAGGAATCCAGTGAAATTCATTTTTATGTTACTTTTCTATTCCTGCTCATTTTAAAAGAAAAAATACTTACACACACTTCCTCAAAACATGCAGGGAAAATAAGAAAAAAAATGCACCCTAAAGCCCAACGAGCTCTCTGGATTAAAGATAAAGTCGGGGCCCATGATTTTGGGCTGCTCGAGTGTGTGGTTTGCTTTTGGGGCCAGTTTTGGATACAAGATCTTCTGTGACCTATCAGAAGGTAAAATAAGATTGGGGCTTACAAAACAGCGATGCTAGGATATACTGTATGTCATGCCACGCTTAAGCTGGAACCAGAACTTCTTCCACTGCAATCATTAACAAGCCTTTTGTTACTGAGAAAGATAAAATGTTGGCAATTCTTGTGGCAAAGGCTAGAATTACATGCCCCCGATTTTTCCATATACACAGGACTCACTGGGTGACGGCCATTTATTCTGACTGTGTATCACCTCTGCAGAAGAATATGATGAGGTGCAAGGTTTTCAAGCCTTGGCAAGTTGGTTTTAAACAGTATTACCTGACAAACTCAAACATTCCCTTTTTCATAAGACTTTTGGAACAGGACCGGGGTCAACAGTGTTTTCAGACTCACAAGGAAAATCCCTACTGCTTGCAAAACAGTCCTCCGTGCAAGTCTGACTTTCCACCGTGGCTCTGGGCTGCGGAACGTGGTGTCTGCCAGATCCTCCTCAGCCGAATCAAGGGAACAGTTAAGGCATTTATCCAGATAATCCCATATCAGCATTACTTTCTTCAGAAAAGGAAAAGAAGCTTGCCCGATAAGTGAGGAATCTCCCAGATTGACCAGACAGGATTAATGCGTCTGCTGTGACATTCACCACCGTGAAAAATGTTCAGGACAAAGCATTGGGCAAGCTGGATACCATTCGGCCAGTTCCTTCAATTCTCTGCTTTGCTTTGCTTCTATAGTTACGACCACAGCTGGAGAAACAGTCATGTGGCCAGAGCTGTGCTCTTAGGATCAATGCCTCTGAAGGATGCACTGCTGTGTGCCTTTGTGGGGTGCGGGGCCGACAGAGGTCCCTTCCCTGGCACTCCCCTGTGGTCATGATGAATGCACATCCAGACCCTCCGGCTCATCCCTTTGCAACTGGCGTTAGACCTTTGTGAGGGCAAGTAATGTGAGCGTGTGGAATCAGCTCCGTAATGAGGAACAAGAAGAGGGAAGCAGTGCCCTGCAGGAGTTCAATCACTTTCTGGGGTCACCCAGGCAGCTGGGCATGGAGCCATGGTACCATTATGCCTGTGATGGCTGACGAGGGGTGGCAATAAATCCACAGCCTTGGGGGAAAGGTCTTTGTAGGAGTAAGCAAGCTGCTTCTGTAATGAGCCGCATGGTAAATATTTTTGGCTTTGCAGGCCCTGTAGTCCGTGTCCCAACTACCTAAATCTGTCATTATAGCATGAAGGCAGCCACCAACAGTATGTAATGAAATCGGTGTGGTGGCATTACAATTAAACTTTGCTTGTGAACACTGAAGTATGAACTTCACATGCTTTTTACATATCACAACATATCGTTCCATTTTAGATTTTTTTCAACTATTTAAAAATGTGAAGACAATTCTTAGACCACAGTGGTCTGGATCTGGTCCAAGGGCAATAGTCTGCTAACCCTTATTGTAGAGTGACACATTGCAGCCCTGGAGAGAACGGATACTGTCTCCCAGGTACGGCCCATCCCCTCCAGCTCCATCCACACCCCAGAAGCTCGGATCTCACTCACTCCTCCTCTGCACAGAGGCTGTCACGCTAGGCTGTGAATTTAGCTTGCTCTTGCCTTTCATCTCTAAAGTGTCTTATTTAGTAAAGTCACTGTAGGTATAAACTGAAGTCACGGGGCTCACTCAGAAATGGTCCGAAGGGCAGAATTCACTCTGACACAGACCCAGCCATGAATGTCAGTCATGTCCTTGGTGAGTGTTTGTGGCTTGGGTTGCAATTAATAACAGGGCAGACAGGAGTACAAATGTGGCGTGCTAACATGGGGTTAGTGGGGAATACAGAAAGTGCCTCAGACTCCTTGCTAAGATCACAGACTATGTGTTTACAATGGAAGCAAACACTTGCATTTGTAAATAAATAACTGCCTCGAGGAATTCGCCACATTCCTTGGACAAGCCTGGTTTGTCTGCTCACTTAACATAACAGCCCAACGTTCTCTTAAAATTCAAGGCCTTCCTCTCTTGTGGACACTTTATTTGTATCGGTAGGGTGGCCCTCTGGCAAGACTCTCCAGTTTTCTCTGGGTTGGGAATAAGCAGATGCAGGTCTGTGGTTTTTCTGACTTGGAGGAAGATGGTCGGTCTGAGCTAAGGGAAAAAAAGCTTTCCATCTTTCTTGCTTTCTTGTCTGGAGTGTCCTCAGAAGAAAGAGTGGGCCATGAAAGTTTTCTGGAAGCCAAGTGAAGGTTGAACAATGCCAAAGCAGTTAGTTACATTGTAGTGACCCTGGCTGGGGCCACCACAGAATATAGGGTCTAGGCGAGTCACTGTAACCGTAATCCAGACCCTTCTACAGGGTATGACGCCCTGAGCACCACTAACTCATAATGCTCTTGCAAGGCTGTCAATCATGATACCTCACTAGAATCACTCACACAGGTACAACGTTGACTATTAAAATATTTGTAGTTATACCTGGCTGGTGTGGGTCAGTGGATTAAGCACCAGTCTGTGAACCAAAGGATCACCAGTCTGATTCCCAGTCAGGATACATGCCTGGGTTGCAGGCTTGGGTCCCTACCCAAGCAAGAGGTAACCACAGATTGATGTTTCTCTCTTTTTCTCCCTCCTTTTCCCTCTCTCTAAAAACAAATAAATAAAATTTAAAAAATTAAACAAAATTTTTAAAGAATAATTTATCATTATTATTATCAATTTCTATTGCAGTTGTCCCAATTGTTCCCGTTTGCCCTCTTCCACCCATCCCATCCCATCCCCTACTTCTGCAGTCAATCCCCACACTTTTGTCCATGTCCGTGGGCCATTCATACATGTTTTTTGACTAGTCCTTTCCCCCTCTTTCCACCATTATCCCCCTCTCCCCGACCCTCTGGTCACTTTTGTCTGTTCCATGCTTCTGTGCCTATGGTTCTATTTTGCTTGTTAGTTTATTTTGTTCATTAAATTCCTCTTATAGGTGAGATCATGTGGTATTTGTCTTTCACCAATTGGCTTATTTCATTAAGCATAATGCTCTCTAGTTCCATCCATGCTGCCACAAAAGGTAGAAGTTGCTTCTTTCTTTCTGCTGCGTAGTATTCCACTGTGTAAATATACCAAAGTCTTTTGATCCACTCACGTACTCATGGGCACTTAGGCTGTTTCCAGCACTTGGCTACTGTATGTAGTGTTGCTATAAACATAGGGGTGAATAAATTCTTTTGAATTGGTGATTCAGGATTCTTAGGGTATATTTGACCCAGAATCGCTGGGTCAAAAGGCAGTCCCATTTTTAGTTTTCTGGAGAAATCCCATACTGTTTTCCACAGTGGCTACACCAGTCTGCATTCCCACCAACAGTGGACTAAGGTTCCCTTTTCTCCACATCCTCATCCCCACTTATTGTTTGCTGATTTATTAGTGATACCCATTCTGAAAGACCACCCCCTTCATCAAATTGGAAAGGGAACAAACAGACTGTATGGGAGAACGTATTTGCCAATGATACATTGGATAAGTGTTTGATCTACAAAATATATAAAGAACTCATATGACTCAACACCAGGAAGACAAACAATCTGATTTAAAAATGGGCAAAGGACCTCGCTTATCCAGTGAGGTCATACAGAAGGCCCAGAGACATATGAAAAGATGCTCACCATCACCAGCCATCGGAGAGATAGGAATTAAAACCACAATGAGATATCACCTCACACCTGCCAGAATGGGTGTCATTAGTTATCAAGACCTTTTAATTGTGACAAAAACCCCAACTCAAAATGAGCCAACCACAAACAAACACATAAAAAATAAATACCATTAGCTCAAAAGTCTGAAAAAACTATGTGCTGATCTTCAGATACAATTGTGTCCAGTATTCAGGCAGCAAACGTCGTGTCTCCTTCCCCTTCTCTCTGTTACCTGCGCTTTCGTCTGTGTTGGCTTTGGGTGTGGACAAGCTTTCTCCTTTCTCCGTGTGGAATGAAAGTTGGGCTGCGGCCTTTCCAGGTTCGTGGGATCGGTGCAGCTCACAGTCTCGAAAGGAACGAGCTTCTCCCAGCATATATTTTTGTCTCTGTGAAAAGACTCCAGTTGTGCCTGCTTGAATCAAATGCTCATCTTTTGCTCTCACCAGTGCGTCCAGAGGAATGCAGTATTCTGAATGGCTAGCCTGGGCCACAGGTTCACCTGTTGGTCCTACTAGAATCAAGGGACGTGAACTGGAAGAAGTTCTGAAAATGAAAGAATGTGGGACACACACACTAAACACTGAGCACTGCACTAGTCAATTACTCATTTGTGTTTAGTAAGAATGTGTTTTTCGTAAACAGTAAACAAATCGGAAGCCCCCCTGGCGAATCATCAGTGATCTCTAGATATTTTGTTATTCCTTCTTCATTCCCGAGTCTTCTTTCCTTCCTTTCTTGGCGTTATGAGCTGAAGTAAAACTAAGGAAATGGAAAAGACCCACCTTGTTCTCAGTATGCTCATGGGCTAGCTCAGCACACATACAGTAATCGCAATAGACTGGGATGTTCGCTCAAGGTGTTGACAGTCCACTGTTGCTGTGGGTCAAAGACAACAGAAATAAGAGAGCTCCTTTTCCTCTGCTGTTGTGAGAGTTCAGGCAGCACAGGAACTCCGATGCCAGTGCTGTAATCACCGCCTCGCTCCCTGACTCGGGTAAAAGGACCATCACTCAGCACAACCCCCAGGTTCTATGAATACCCAAAGTGCGAAGTTAGCAAACGTTTGGCTTACAGAGAGGCCTCATACCATGGGAAGAATATAGCATGAAAATAATTAAATGTTAACGTATTAACGGAAAATTAATGAGTATATTTCTCATCTGCGAAGAAGGTATTGGGACACACAGGCAAAAAGCATTTTTTAAGGTGCACTTCGAAGATGCACTGCCAAAACTCGCCCAAAGCAATGTTAAAATATGAAGACAGATGACTTACCAAGAAGTGAAATTAGAGGCTCTAGAAAAATAGGGAATAAAATCATCAGGATTTCACTCCCTGGCTTCTTCCCTCACTTTTAGGGTTTCCAGTGGCTTTAAAGAGACAAGACTGCGTGTACTCAGTGTAGAAACGTGAGGATTGGGGAATCTCAGACTCCTACAAATAAACTGAGGTGTTAGGATGAATGAGGGGCCACGGTCCTGTCCGGTGCGGACGTGCTGTGATCCTGTGCCCGCTTCCCTGATCTGTGTTCTGAACTCGCATTGCCTGTGGCATAAGCAGCCCTTCAGGCCCTACTCTGTTAAGGGAATAAGGGCAAGTCTTCTCCCAGATGGGACATCTCATCAACCAGGAAGTGGCAGTCACACTGGACATGGTGGCATCTGCACTTCACCCCTTTGAAGTGTCCATGAGCCCCCACCCCCAAAATCTGGTGCCTTGCTTAGGAAGCCGAGAAGATAACTGTGCTGATGCAAATTTGGGCGGCCAGTGAGTTCTGTCCCCAGACCCATTCGGAAGTGCCTCGTTCAGATCCAAGACATTGCCCTTGCCTCAGCTGCACAAACTTCCTTTTACAGAAAAATGAAGGAATTAGTATCTTTGACTTTTTGAGGAAAGCTGGGTCGGAACCATCTTAGGTATCATTTCCTTTACACCAAAAATCACAGTCAATAAACCACTGTCCCTGGATATTAGTTGTATTTTTTTCCACATTGAGTCTGTCTGTGAATGTGGTGACTACATTTTAAGTGTTTGTTCCAGTCAGAGCACGTAGCAGTCTCTCAATACATATTTGTCGAGTGAATGGATGTTATTCCTGGAACTCAAGCAGGAAGGCCAAAGTTTAAAAAAAAAAAATAGCAAGGAAGGTTGATATTTCTCTATAGCGGAGTAAAATCTGGCACAGAAGAACTTGACAGCTCCTGAAATAAAATGAGCTCTCTTTTAAATCCAGATGTTTATGACTTCCAAATTTTAGCCCCAAGGGCTGTGATTCAAAACAAAAGCTTTAAAAGACAGTCTGTAGCAGAGAACTGACCGACAGCTGTCCTAGGGGAAGGTGGTTGGGGGAGCCTGGGTGACAAAGGTGAAGGGGTTAAGCAGGACAAATTGGTAGCTGCAGAACAGCCCCGGAGACGTAGGTTACTGAATGGGGAATGTAGTCAATAACCTGGAGATAAGTAGATATGGGGGATGCTTGAAGCAGTGGAGAGACCACTCCAGCAAGTATATGATTTTCTAACCACTTTGCTGTACATCTGAAATTAGAACAGAATAATATTGCATGCAAACTGTAATTGGGAAAAAAAAAATTCAGAGGACAATCCCTAGAAGAGAGGCAGCTTGGTGTTGACGCATTCGGGGACAGGGCCTTCAGACAGGACATTCCTTGGACTATTTCTCGGAACATGAGTTGGCCTTGAATTATGACCTAGATTTGGGAGGTAATGAAACATCTTGGGAGAAAAAGAGGAGTCACAAGACTTGAGGAAGCTTTGCTGAGAAGCAGCCTCATCTAGACATCTGTAATTCTTCCACGCTATCTCATCTCACAGTCCACATGACATGCTAAGAATGAGGTGTTCATAGTCCAAGCCAAACAGAAACAGTATGAATAAACCTAAGATTAGATAACCGCCAGCCAGCAAAGTTGTATTTCTGCCTCTCTTCCAGACTGCAAGCTGTTTATGTTTATATTAATTTTTCCAATTAATATGAATTTTATCGCTATCCCTACAAGGCTAAGCAAAGCAAGTAAATAAATTCCAAATGCTGAAAGAAATACTTTACCATTCTTCACGTTCTCTAGTCAATTCAGTGCTCTCTTGAATTTAACAAAGCGAGTCACCCAGCCAGGCAAATGGAATAGAAATCCTTGTATCGTAAGTTTTCTAAACTTAATATTTGGATCTTTGCCTCTCCAAAAGCAATATGGTAGGGAGAATACAGGCTTTGGGGTGGAGAAATCTGTGATCAAATTCTAGCTCTCCTATGTGGAAGCTGTGGGACCTCAAGGAAGTTATTTCAGCCCTCGGAGACTGCTCGACAAGATAGAAATAATAGACTCACAAGGTTAGTTCGACTTAAATGACATAACATATAAAAAGTGGTAGGTGCTCATTAGGGGATAGCCATCGACCTTTCGTTCATTCAACAAATGTGTATTGAGTGCCTGCCATGTGCTGAGGGCTGTATATGGTGCCAAGGAAATCTCAGTGATCGGAACAGAAAATCAACCGTGCTCTCGATGGAGGTTCAACTCTCCATGTAGGAGATAAACTAAACCTGCGCGATGTCAGGTGGTGGTAAGTGCTAAGGAGATAAAGGAAAAGAAGGGTGCTATGGAGGGTCCGTGGGAAAAGAAGCAATTACAGAGTGGCCATGGACAGCCAGACACACCCCTCGTGCTTGCAGGGCTTGTGGGGCAGAGTACAAATGAAGGACTGCCTGCTGTATGTCTAAAACAGGGTCCAGGACGAATAACGCCCTCTTTTTATTACAAAATCTTTTATTAAAAAATCATAAGCATGTGCTTCTGTAACAGAACACTATCACACTCACGCACACCAAATGACATTTTAGGTGACATGTTCACGTTAAAACTACAAATTATTACCCCCATTTTATTCCCCTACCAGCCACACTCAAGCAGGCGTTACTTCTGCTGGACCCTGTATTTGGTAAACTGTGACACCACACATGGACCGTCCTCCCACCTTGACAATAAACCTTCATTGCGTCTTTGGAAGGCCACACTCAAATTTGACATTGTCAGAGCCCTCGGAGTCCTGCGCTAGAATGTGACCGGTGAGCCAATAGCCAATGTCTCTCCCACTTGTTCTCTTCCTACCTCCAGCAAGGCGTTGTGCCACAAGGGCTCCCCAGTTGCATGCATGTGGACACTGCAGCCTGCAAGTCCAAGTTCCATCCACACAGCCCCTAATAACCACTCTGCTTCTTGGCCCTCTGAGGACTAGGAGTGTGCCACTGGCAGCTCTGTCTTGGAGTAGGCCCAGGGCCGCTGGGCCCAGGGGCTGTGGGTGCTCAGAATGTTGTCTAACGGTGTGGAGAGGGGTGTGGGCTCTAAGGAATTTCAACTTCATCCTGCATTTTCACCCCATTTGAGAGGGAGGGATGGGAGCAGAGACCTCTAAGGTGGGAGACCCAGGACAGTTGCCCTTCTTGCCTGAGTCAAAGGGCAGAACTGCGGAAGAGCTCCCTGGCATGGTAATTATTAGCAAAGATCCGAAGATGCTGAGAGAGCAATTCACAGAGGGAATTTGAGGAGACAGTCCTGCAGGCAGCAGAACGAGTGCAGAGCCCCGGAGCAGGGACAGGCCTGACAGGTCCCAGAAGCATCCAGGAGACCGGAGTGGCGGGGGTGGCACCAGTGCGGCTGATGGTGAATCGTAGGGGTGATTTCCGAGGTGCCTGGAGGTCGGGTTGTGAAGAGCCTTAAAGGGCATTATAGTAACTTTTACTTCGACTTTGAGTAAGATGGGAAGCCATTGGATGGGTTTGTTTGTTTTTTTTTAAGATTTTTTTCCCTTTTTTTAGATTTTATTTCTTTATCTTCAGAGGGGAAGGGAAGGAGAGAGGGAGAGAAACATCAATGTGCGGTTGCCTCCTGTATGTCCCCTGATGGGAACTGGCCTGGCAACCCAGGCATGTGCCCTGACTGGGAATCGAACCGCGATCCTTCGGTTCGCAGGCCCGCGCTCAATCCACTGAGCTACACCAGCCAGGGCCATTGGATAGTTTTGAATAGAGAAGTGAAAGGATCTAACTTATGTTTTAGAAAAAAGTGTGGTTAAAAATAGAAAGTTTCTAAATAAAAAAGGAGATGGCCTAGGAAAGCCTTGTGTATAAAATGTGTTTATATCTGTACTTTTCAGTATACTAATTTTTACAGCTGGAAAGAAAGGTCTTCAAAATCATGAGTTATCTTTTGTTTGCACTTCATCCCACTAATAACTTAGAAGCATCCTTGTAGGTAGGTCACTGCGCCTTTACTCAAAAGGTCAGCACCTTGGATTACTTTGGTCCAGTGGAATGAGCCCTTGGGCCTGGCTTCAAGTCCCGGGAGCGGCCCTTTTTGGTTCGGGGATCTCCAGCAAGTCTTTTAACCTTTTTAAGCCTCAGATCCCACATCTTGAAAATGAGGCTGGTGGCTGCCCATTTCACCAATGCTAAAGGGGCCTCCAAACCTTGGGTATTATTAATGACTAACAGCCTCCATTTCAGCAGTTTACCTAAACAAATATTTGGTCTTACACATATTATAATTTATACTCTTGTTCATTGTTCTTCCTTGCTATGAATGGATCATGATATGTTTTAAAGTGTGGTTTATACAAGGCGAAACCGGTTAGCTCACCTGGTCGTACGTGGAAATTAATGATGCATGCTCGTGTGTGTGTGTGTGTGTGTGTGTGTGTGTGTGTGTGTGTGTGTGTGTTCACACAGTGCCGTCGCTGAGTTTCTCTGCCACATGCCTTGCCTCCGCTTCACGAACGAGCTGAATTGATTACGTGAATCCGACAAGAGAGTGGAGATCCATCACTGCTGTTAAGAAAACAGCTCGAAAAACCAGCGCTTCTGCTGGTAGTAATGTTTTCTTCATGTTGGAAGGACACGACCTCAAATCCTTTGTAATGATGGCAGAGAGTAAACAAACACATAAATAATGAGTAAAATGCCAGAAGGACAGTATAAGACTAAATAGCCATCAAGTTAAAAATGTGTCGTGGAGTATCCAGGGGTGTCCAGCCTTTGGGCATCTCTGGGCCACACTGGAAGGAGAAGAGTTGTCTTTGGCCACGCATTAAATACAGTGAGACACGTAATCACAGAACAAAATCCCATAATGTTTTAAGTAAATTTATGATTTTGTGTTGGTCCACGTTCACAGCTGGACCACAGGTTGGACACCCCTCATAAGCACGGAAATGGTCAAGACGTTATTTTCGTGGCCTGCAGGAGTCACCACAGCGTGAATGGCTTGAGTTCCCAGGGCTAGCTCCCAGAGGCCCTGCTTCCTCACACACAGACCAGGGAGCTGGGCTCCCTGACTTCAAGGGTCTTCCAGCTGAAAAGATCTGTAGTTCTACGAGTCTTCTGCCTGGGAACTGTCCCTTCCGTTTAGAGTAGGAAATATACTCACAAATACTGTATTTCATTTTAAACTTTAGAACCCAGTTTTGGTGAACTGCTGTTATGGGAAGGTGTCAACAGATCTTCCGGGATCCGACAACATTATCATCAAAACCAGTTAAAGGAATTGTAAGTCTGTAGGACTGATTTTGACACCAATCAGCAGGGCCCTCTCCAGAGCCAAGGAACCTCATCACCAACAGGCTTTGCTGCAAAGCAGCCTGGAATTTGGATATTGTTTCAAACCTAACCGAACAGACCCAACCATCCTACTTGGGTACAGAATATTACATGAGGATGAGGCAGTTGGCTCCCCGCAGCCCTGCAGAAATAATAGTGTGTGTGTGTGTGTGTGTGTGTGTGTGTGTGTGTGTGTGTGTAATAAAGCAGAAGAATTAGGGGAGCAGCTGGCAGAGAGATAAGGAAGAAATGGGAGGAGGAAAGACAATCATGAAAGCAGCAACCCACCCTGAGCAAATCAAAGAATTTCTTAGAATGCAACACCGGCTGTGTGTTGTGAGTAATTGGCTTGCAAATCACTTCCGCCATTCTCTTGTTATTATATAACACTCATTTCAGTGTCGTTGACAAAAGCCCAGCAGGGGATTACAGTTTCCTGGCTAGTTTTGCACATGGCTTTTGTATAGAATCAGGCTTCAGGCACGAAGGTCTAAGGTCTCTGGCCCACAGGCCAGGACAGGTAGATCTGGGCCACAGGTCGATCTGGTCCTTACTATCTGCTGAGAGAGGAGTTGACCTCAGCAGTGAAATGAAAGGGCAAGGTCAGAGGACGAGCTAAAGCTTTTGCCTAAATCCAAATTGCAGCTCTCTCAGCGAATGATCAGGAAGAAATGGGAGGCTAGATTTTGTAATCCAAGGGTTAACATGTGTCACTTTATGTTGGAGGGATCGCTACTATCTTTCCCATTAAAGTATGACAAGGATAAGCACCGTTTAGTAAGTGTTCACGCTGCACCGAGCATTTTATTCATGAGATTTCCCCTCCTCAAAGTAACAGGTTTCATTACGCCCATATTAGAGATGAGGAAACTGAGACCTAGAAAAGTTATTTTTTCAAGGTCAAACAGCAAGGAAACAGAGAAGCTGTGATTTTGTTCCAGGTCTTGCCAATACCAAGTCCCACACGTGCCCTTCAGTACTTCAGCTTGCCTCTGGTCGGGGGTGTGGCACTTCGCAAATGTGCGCATTGCCCTAGGCCGTGGGCCTTGCAGACTGCTCTCCACTCTGACTGTCTCATTGCCACGAGTGAGGCAGGAGTGTCATGAAATGATCCTTTATATCATTGACTGCGGCGTGTACTTGGTTCCTCACTCTGGATTGGTTTGCTTCTCTGTTGAAATATAGATGTTGCCCATTCTGCAAGCTAGTAGTATACATTTTACATTTTCTCTGGGACCCATATATTCCAACACATCATGAAAAATGAAAATTAGCCCCCACGGTTTAATTAAGAAGCCGTGAACTAGACCTCCCTTAGATAATGCTTGCCATTCATGGCGTCCATTCGTCCCTAGAGCTGTGGAGCCTTAAAAGTAAGCTAAATAATCAGTATTATTGCTATGTGCAATATTGGCCAATTTTCTTCTGTGCTTTTCCATTCCTGGTGTCTATGCTTCTATATGTAATGTCATATGAGTTCTACAAGTTTTGTTAAAGTGGCTTTTTTGCTAATACTTTGAAGAGGAGTAGAAATATTTGCTTAAGAAGTCTCCCAGCTTGCACGACAGTGACTGAGGCTTAGACCTAACAGAGTCATGGCTTAGATGCCAGCGATTTCTGAAATAGCAACCAGTCCTCCACAGTATGGGCTTCCCAGTTTTCTTCATAACATTTTATCGTGTGTAAATATGTTTAAACGTGTCATTTGTTTCCTCGAGGCACAGAAGGATATAGCTATGATCAGAATAAATCTTGCCTGGAGGAAACAATACACATTGCTGTGCCCCAGTGAATTTGATGTGATAGACTTTGCATAAGTGAATGAGGCACTGGGGTGTGACTTACAGTTAAGGAGAATGGACCACACAGATGAAGCCTATATAACTTCCCAGAACGCTGGTACCAGGTAGGGTGCTTTTACCGAAAACTGAGAATATTTTTTTATCTTTGTTATGCTCGCATATTCTCTGTGAGTTAGGAAATCAGATGCCGCACAGTGGTGATGTCTTGTTCCTGCTGTGTTGATGCGGACACCGGCCAGCAGTGTCCATGGCGTTGTGGATGAGACAAAACAAATTCACAGACTACTGGGTCCCGTGGAGGAAAATGAAAAGGGACGGCAAGGCTACTCTCTCAAGAGGAGAGCAGGCCGACCCTTGCCTTGACAAGCTTTTGTTGCTTTTCTGCGCACATTACATTGAGAACAGTCCTCATTTACTATGCACAGATTAACTTTAGATGGTTACCTTTTACAGAAAACAAAGGAGAAGATGTTGCTAATTACATAAAAAAAAAAGAAGGATATTTGCAAATGTAAAGGGAAAAGTGGTTGAACTGGTTATGCTCCTCCTTGGAAGGCTTAGCATAGATTTTAGGAAGTCACTTTAAAGATATGCAGTGAACATTTGCTGCCCCAGTTCAGGGTGAGGGAGTTTTAGCAAAAAGCAAGTCTCAAAGCAGCCTAGGTACAATGCAGGCCTGATTCCCCACAGGAGAACCTATCCATGGGTGTGGGTCCTGTGTACCGGACCTTGCTTTCCACTGGCCTTTCCAAGTGGGAGCTGGGCCCACGGCACATAGAATGGTCTCCTATACTTTGTGATGTCAAGGATCTTAGCTGGGAGCACTCTGATGGCTTGGGGGTTGAAATCATCTGGAAGCTTCTTCATGCACATGTTTGGTGCCTGGCTGGGATGACTTAGACCAGGTGGACTTTTGACAAGAACACTGGCATGTGAACTCTCTGCACAGCTTGGGCTCTGTGCTGGCTGGACTCTAAAAAGAAGCAAGAAGAGGGAAAGCATTCCAAGAGAGTGATGCTCACAGAGAAGCCTCCTGGCTTTTCCTGACCTTGTGTCAGCAGTCACCACTGCCCCCCAGATCCAAGGGGAGAGGGCACAGAGTCCACCTCTCACTGGGGGTGTGGGGAATTCCCACTGAAGAAGAGCATGTCAGATGGGACATAGTGTGGACCAGCCTGCTCATCTTTGGAGTATACCCTCTACCACATGTTGGCTTTCAACAGCAAGGGTTGCTTCTTTGCTCGTACAACGTCTGCTGTGGGTCCGGGCAGTTCTGCAGAGCAGACGTCCTTCCTGCTGGCTTGGCTTCCATCTTGCAGCTTTTCCGTATCACCTCCCAATTCCACACCCATGGCTGCAGGGGAGGAACAGCGTGAGGATCACACACCCAGCCTTAGAGACCACCTCCTGGAGGGGACCTAAGTCACTTCTACTCACGTTTCACAGCTCACATAGCTATGCCTAAATTCAGTGGAGCAAGCAAGCGTGGCCTGCCTGTGTGCCCAGAGAGAACAGAGAGCTGGAGACACTGGCACCTGGCAGTGATGTTTCCCACAGCCTCAGGGACATCACCTGAGTGGTGGGGCCCTGTAATTGCCCTCAGGGCTGATTCTCACACTTTGTCAAATCAGTTCATTCATTTCCTCATCCATCCAGCAAATGTTTTAGATGCCTACTCTGGACAACACATCAGTAGCTTGTTCCTGGGGGGAATTCAGCTGCCTGCATAAGGCATATATCATTTTACTCCCGAAAACCAACTGAAATAATTGCTTTGTCATTGACTCCTGGAGGAGGTGGGGGGGATGTCTTTCTCAGATTTTACCGTCACATTCTCTCTAAAGCTCAGAAAGTAAGACTCTTTTCTATCCTTACTCCCCATGGTCATTGATTTTATCATTTTCATACACTAAAGTCAGTCAAACCATTTTTTATTTCCATATCCATCATCTGTTGTCTACTTTGAAGGCCTTAATTTCAAGACAAACTATTGAGGAAGCAGCTATATTTCCAGAAAATATAGATGGTGACTATTAATTGGACACTGTCATAGTAATAAACTCTGTGAGATATTCAATGCCTTTAATCCAGTTTAGCATTATCATGCATCGTTAGTGTGACGGCAGGATTTCTTTTGTTGTTGTTTTAAAGGAAATTTAGATATCAGGGCTGCAAACAGTTGATAGTCTGGCCAGAGGGCTCCTGTCTTCCAAACACAGAGCTCATAGATACATTTCAACAAAAACCAGCAGGAGCTCTGTTTGGAGCCAGTTTGGTTTTTGGTCTCCTATTAGAAAAGTATGTTTCTAATGGAAAACCATAAAACAACCTCACTCCCTGGTGAGAAAGAACGAAGAGGAAGAAGTGAGCTCTGTGATAGACTGAAGCCAGGAGACTGTGTTTTTGGCTGGGTAGCTGTCTCCCTGGATTACTTGGATTAGGTGGCAAATCAACCTCACCCTTAGTGTTTCCACACACCGGATTATACTGTGGAAACTTCCACTGCAGTTTCTGAACTACGGAGCACTTAGAAGTTCTTATTTCAAGGCGAATATAGGAAATCGTTGGAGGTATGCACTAAAACTTTTTTAAAATCTTCAAGATTTGTTTAAATTAATGTGTAGATGGCAAAATTATAAATCAGGATTGCTAACGCTTTCAGAGGAGACTCCTAACTCTTGAAGTGCACCCACAAATACACGAACCCTTGTCAGAAATTGTGTAAGAAACTTGTTGCCTGGTAGTCTATCCCCGTATCTCGTGTGCGCTGGGTAAATACTGGGTATCTAGAGAATTATTGTCATAGGTTTTAATTTGTAAAAACTACAGAGCTTCTTTAGATCTTCCAAACTTAGTTGGCCAGCTGGCCTTCAGCTGTAGCGTGCTGTATTTGGCCGAGCCAAAGGGAATAAACAGATATCAACAAACAGATACAGGCACAACTGACCATAGGTATTCTGATGGTAACTTTGTCTTCCAATGAAATCTCTGTTCTTTCAAGGTCAGTCAGATATAAATTAAAGTGGATGGTGATTGTGCTGAAGGGAAAGCTACTAACAGCTCAGCACTTTGAATTCCAAGAATTTTGGTTACATCATGGTAGGCAAAGAACATCGGCTTCGTTGGTGCTTCGGAATCCAGAATACTATTTTACAACCCAAAGCTGTACTTTTTAAGGTCATCTTCTTGCATTCTCCTTAAACTTTTAAAGTCTTACCAGTCCTCAAAATTGTTTTAAAAACCTCTGTATATCTGTATATTTTATGCATATATGTCTTTCATCTTTAAAATTCTACATGTATGTGTATTTTTAAAATCCCTAAACATGCATGCTACCTATAATTTCTTTCTTCTCCAACCTTAAATACAAATAATAGCATTTTTAAATTTGAAACTAGGAATTGCCTTGTTGACAATGTCCAATTTGTTAGATGTTAATTTTAAAAATTGAACAATAAATAATTTAAAAACTAAATAAAATAAAATAAAACTTGTCTCTTTTAAAGTCAAGGTTTAAACTAAATGGCTTCTAAGGCCGCTCCCTCCTCTGAGAGAAGGAGGGCACCGGGACGCACTGGGCGCGCGCTGCGTGTGCCGTGCTCACCTTCAGCACCTTAGATCTCACGCCAGCCCTACCTGGTAAGTGCTGGTACTCTTCTCTTCCAAACGAAAAACCCAAATGCCCTGAAGGCTAAAGCTTGTCCAAGTTCACGTGACCAGTCATCAGTGAAGCTGTCCAAAGCTGTCCAAAACCAAAGCCCACCCTCTCCCATCCTTGGTCCTCCTTGGCTCACATGGGAATTTTGCGATAAGCATTGGCTATCGACCCCACAGAACACTGCGCCTTTTTTCTCCAGAGAGGCTGGGAGCCAAGCCTTCTGCTCCCTTTGCTGGCATCACAAAACGTATCACTAGTCCTCAAAAAACCCATACCCTGGAAGTTCCACCCAAATTGAGTGGTTGGAATATTATTGGTATGTATGGGATAATTGATCCGCATCTCGAGATTGATTACATAAATGAAGGTGAGGTTGAAACAATTTTTTAGATAATTAAGGTCAAAATAACTGTTATTAAGGAAAAGATAGCTTGAAATATTTAAGAAAGCAGTTTGTAAAATTATCCAGCTTAATCTAGTTCTGTATACTTAGAGGAACTAACCAAAATACCTTTCCAAGTTCATTCTTTGAAAAATGAGCAGAAAAGTTAAACTTAGGTTTGATTCTACATTGTTTCCTTATCCGTACTGTAAACATAAATACATTTTACATATTTTTCTCATAAGGTTTTAAAAAGCATTTTTCTTCCAGTGCTACCATAATGTAAATTCATTGACATGTCCTGCCTGGGATAATCTTGCTATCCAGGTGGTTTCATAAGAAGCACTGTATATATTTGACAAATCTTTTTGTTAATTTGTTTTGTTTTTCTTTTATGCTACTTTGCATTGTTCTGTTTTGAGCATTGAAAAATATTTGTCCACATATGAATAAATACGTGGATAAATTTCCTTTTCAGGAAGTTCAATAGTGCTTTGGATTTTTTTCTATATTATGATTCTTCAAAATTATGGTTGTTTTGCCTGCCTCTACTGACTTGCAATTTATCCTTTTGCGGGGGGGGGGGGCTGATTTTTACAAAAGCATTTGTCTCAACTTACCCTGAGTACATCATACAATCACAGCTTGTAGCTCTCATGAGTCCCATCACCCCTCAGCCTCCATTCGACTTTCCTTCCCAAGACGTAAATCCTCTGATTCTCAACATTTGCTTTGAGTGGAAAATGGTTGAACTGTCTCTGTATTTCACTTCAACATAGGAAAGAAATCTGCTTTTTAAAATTGTGACTTGAAAATTCCTGAAATGGGAATGACAGCAGACTCCTGCGAACCTGAGAAGGACATTCATGCTTCCAGAAATGAGGGGCGGTGCTGTAGAGCGAACCACAAGTCTCCGAGAAAGTTGAGCCGTCATGTGTTTACCTGGGGCAGAACAGTCAGTCCTCTGGGAGAAGAGCAGTCGCAAACCCGAGCATTCCTTTTCCCAGCTGTGGCTGTCTTCCCAGCAAGACCACATTAATTCTTTGCTGTGCTTTCTAGCTAAATTCATATAAGAACTTGTGAAACAGAAAACTGTTTGAGGAATCAGTGACCCACGGTGGCACAAAAGGGACTGACTTACAATGGCTTTGCAGATGGAGTAGTGCTGGAAGGAGTGGCTGGAGCGCACTTCAGCCTCCCACTGTTCTCCCCAACGTTGTCCACCCCAGCCTGGGTCCTCCAGAGTCCAGGGATGGGGCGGGGGGTGTGGGTGAGTGTGTGTGTGTGTGTGTGTGTGTGTGTTTGCGCGCGTGCACGCATGAGGTGAGGTGATTGGAGTTTCTCCTCTGCTCCCAGGTCAGTTGGATAGCTTCACTTCCATATGCCTTCTTTTCCAACTCCTTTGCGAAAGAATAGAAGAAATATTGCTTCAGAAAGGGTCAGGTGGACTAACTAAGTGCATAACCTGGATTTGGTAGAAAAGTAAAATGCTCTGGTTAATTAAACAGGTGCTCCGACAGAAGCACTTCTCTCAGGGAAACACTGGGGCTGCCTCTCATCCCACAAAGCCTGTGTGTCTGAGGGCTCCTCCTCTCCTGCAGAGAGGAATTCAATTCCCACGCTTTTAGACCATTGACAGCATGCGCGCCTGACTTGGTATTCTCCGGAAGAGTTATAATGATGGATCGCTAATGGGGCAGACATCGAAGTATGCCCTGGCCCTCAACTCGCAAATAAAGTTGCCACACATATACTAGTACAACAGTGTCTCGAAAAGGGCTGTGTCAAAATGCGTCCCCTCTTGGAAGTGTGAAGGCTTTTACGGGAGGAATGTAATCTGCGGTATAGTAAACAGTGTGCGCATCCGGTATGAAGAAAATCACTGTATTCAAACACACACAAGCCCCTATTATAATCGATTTGTTTGCCGATCTGTTTCCCACTACATGGTAGACTCCTTGAGGGCAAGCACCATCTTTATTTCGTCTATTTATCATTCACCCTGGTGGCTAGCCTGGTCCCTTCCAAACAGCTGGTACTGAATATGGCACATCAAATGCCTACTCTGACTGGTAGGTTGGTTTGCAGAACGAGCCTCTGGCAGTGACTGAGCAAGTCCAGCTTTGTAAGAATTCTGTCTTTCCAGATCGAAAGATCATGATGAGCGACTGAGGAGGTTCTCAGCCTCAGAGAACTGTATGCAGTCTATTGTGACCAGTCACGCTCAAAGCTGTTAGTAGCACCTAATTCATTGACAGGAAAACTCTTTTCACTCAACAGTGTTGGGATACTATCTACACTGGCTATGTGTATACTTATTTTGAAAATATTTCAGTATGGAACCCATCCCTCCTAATTCCCACTGAACATGCCGATTTGTGCGTGACTTTTCCTCCTCCAGACTCCTCCTCCTTGATTAATATTATCATGAGATGTTTGGTCAACATGTGTAGTACTCAGGACTAATTAGAGTAGGGAAAGGTGAAGGATGAAGTAGCCAGCCCAGGGCAGCTCCTGTTTCCGTCTCCATTTTAATTGTTTTCTTTCACTGATGAACATTTGACTCAACCACAGGAAGAGTCAACCAGTTTTCAAAGTCATTTATAGCTCACTCATAGCCCATGAGCTTGGGTACAAAACTCTCCCTGACCGTAGCTGGGCTCTCTAGCTCCCTTAATGATGAGTTAACTGCACTAGGCGTTGAATATGACCACATGTGCCTTCAGAATTGAAATGACTTTAGGAAATAAAGGTTTTTATGGGAGGAACTTAATCTCCCACGTAGTAAAATGATGTGCGCATTGCAAGAACATGGGTGTTTGGAAGAAAGTAACTTCAAAACCATCACAAAGACTGTGAAGCTAGATGTTCACTAATGTTTTTTGTCTTGTGTGGATGAAACAGAAATGAGTAAGTCTGAATCTCATAAGGTAGAAACTTTGAAAAAGCCCGTATTTATTATGTCACTGTGGCCCAAAAGAGGCTAAGAGCAATGAAAGGCTAACCTGGCATTACAAGGCTTTCGTTGCATGCAGGTTATAAAGACATGAGCTCACTTTGGGGAATTGAAAGTCCTTGTAAATAATGAGTATGCTGTAGGAATTCAGTGTTTGCAATAAATGCCTACATTCAAAAAGAAGAAATTTTAAATGGACAACCTAACCTTACACTTCAAGGATCTTGAAAAGGGAGAATGAACTAAGCCCAACTTAGCAGGAAGAAGAAAATAATAAAGGTTACAGCAGAAATAATTAAAATCAAAAATAGAAAAGCAGTTTAAGAGTCGCTGAAGCTAAGAGTTGGTTTTTAGAAAATAAAAAAATTAAAAAAACCTAAACAAATTTAGAAAAAAGAAAGAACACAAATAAATAAAATCAGAAATGAAAGACATTATAACTGATACCACAGAAATAAAAAGGATCATAAGAAACTATTATGAAACTTATATACCAACAAACTGAATAACCAAGAAGAAATAGATAAATTCCTAAAAACAGACAACCTCCTGAAAATAAATCATGAAGAAATAACAAGTGTAAACACACCCGTAACTATTATGGCAATTGAATCAGTAATTAAAACTTCCCAATTAAAAAAAGAAGCCCAGAACCAGGTGGCTTTATGGTTGAATTCTACCAAGCATTTAAAAAAAGAATTAATGCCAATTCTTTTTAAAAGGGTGAGAACACTTCCAAACTAATTTTAAGAGGCGAGCCAAGATACCACAAGAAAACCACAGGCCAATATGTCTGATGAATACAGATGTAAAAATCCTCAATAAAATGCTAGCAAACCAAATGCAGCAGCATGTAAAAAGGTTAGGTCCAGCTGGACTTATTGCTGGGTCACACGTACAGTTCAACATGTAAAATGTAACCTACCACATCAACAGGAAAGGCTAAAAAAAATCACAGTTGTCTCAATACATGCAGAAAATATTGGCCAAATTTAACACCTTTTCATGGTAAATATTCTTAACAAACTTGAAATAGAAGGAAAATAGTGCACCATAACAAAGATCATATATGAAAGTCTCACAGCCGACAGCATATTCAAAGGTGAAAAACTGGTAGCTTTCTGTCTACGGTTGTAGCAAACAGGGAAGGATGCCCACTCACACCACTTCTGTTCAACGCAGCACTAACGTCTTATCCTTAGATATTAGGCAAGAAAAGGAATAATAGGCATCCAAATTGGAAAGGAAGAAGTAAATTTGTCCCTGCTTACAGACAACATGATATTTAAAAAAACCTTAAATACTCCATAAAAATACTGTTAGAACTAATAAATCAATTCAGTACCGTTACAAGGTACAAAATAAACCTACAAAAATTAATTATATTTCTGTGCATGACAAACTATCTGAAAATAAAATTGGGAAAACAGTGTTATTTAAAATAGCACCAAAAAGAATGAGATCGGAATAAACCAAGGATATGAAAGACTTGTATACTGAAAACTACAGAACATTGGTGAAAGAAATTAAAGAGCTCATAAATGCATAGAAAGGTATTTCATGTTCATGAGTTGGAAGGTTGGCATTTTTTGCAAAAGAAAAAAACAAATCTACAATTCATATGGAGCCACAAAAGATTATGAATAGTTAAATCAACCTTGAGCAAAAAGAACAGAGCTAGAAGCCTTATGCCTCCTGACTTCAAAATATATTACAAAGCTGCAGTAAACACGAACATATAGACCAATGGAGCTAAAAAGAGTTAAGGTATAAACCCACACGTATATGGTCAATTAAATTCTGAAAAATGAACCAAGAATACACGACCAGTCAAGGATAGTCTCTTCAGCAAACGATATTGGGAAAAATGAGTATCAACATGCAAAAGAATGAAATTAGATCCTTACTCTACAGCATTCACAAAAATCAACTCAAAATGGATTAAAGACTTACATGTTAGAACACATAGGGGAAATGCTTCACAACATTTCATGGGCATGAGGCCAAAAGCCGAGACAACAAAAGCAAAACGAAACAAATGGGATTACATCAAACTAAAATCATCTGCGCAGCAAGGAGGAAACAATTAAAAGAATGAAAGCGCAACCTATAGAATGGGAAAAATATTTGCAAAGTATATATCTAATAAGGGGTTAACATCCAAGATTTAGAAGGAACTCCTACAACTCAATAATAAAAACAAGAACATTAATAATTCCATTCAAAATAGGCTAAGGATTAATGTAGACACTACTCTAAAGAAGATATGCCGAAAGAATGTTTAAAAAAAAAAAAAAAAGCCTTGAATAGGTGGCGTTGCACAAAAAGGCTCCCACAAGGTGCAGTTCAGAGGGACGGGCAACCTCCAGATTTGCCCAGCCCTGAGGTTCTGAGAGCTTTGTGGGGCGGCAGCTTCTTCCCTTAATCAGGAAGGACGGCAGTCAATATACATTAGGTCCAGTTTTCTTGCCGTGATTCTGTCAAAGTGGCAGACCCCAAAAAGCGACATTTCCTTTCTTGTCTTTGTTTTTTCATTAAATCGCTCTCAGAGTGACTGGACGCTCCAGCAATAGGTGTCAGAAAAAAACAGGTGGGCGCCTCTCTGCAGTCGGAGAGAGTCTGTGCTGTTACCAATGTAACATTTATGAAATCAATTTGCTGTACTGCTGGCTCAGGCCCATGTGAGAACCAGCTTTCCACCACTCATCATATTCGCTCCTGGGTGATTTGACAGGGCCGACATCTTACCACGAATGCAGAGGGAATGAGCACTGTTCTCCTAACATGTTCATTATTGTCTCACCATGCTGGTAAATAATATGCATATGGTAATTTGAGACACACAGTGTTCCCATTGCTTTTTTTATTCCTGGAACTGACTTTGATAAATGTTGCAAAAATCAAAGGAAAATTACCTTAAAATTTGATTTTACATTTCCTCCTGTTCTCACTTTCTGGTGCCCACACAGCACGTACACACCACATGCTGCTCTGTTTTGACCTGTGTTTTTAGCCCCTTCTGCTCATACTCCTGCGGAAGAATAACTCCGTGAAGACTCATTCATTTGTTGATTTTTCAAGTACATATTAAGTACCTACTGTGTGCCTGGCACTCTGTTAAATCTTAAACATAAAAAGAACAATGGGAAAGATGGCAGCATCTGATTTAAGGGTTGTTTTTATTTCTTTTCAAACTTTGTAAAATCTGTGGCATCATATAAAGACAAAGAAGAGAGACTGGATTTCTTACATAGAAATGGGTTAAAAATGAGTAAAGCAACTCAAAAGCTGTCTAGAACGCTGCTTTTGATTTCAACATGAGTAAGCTGGAAAGTGTACTTACTGAGAGTAGCCCTTAATTTATGTGTATTTAAACTGTCAGAATATTTTAGTCCTTTACAGTCAGTACTTCTTTCATTTATGCATCTAACGAATACGTATTGACCTGTTGGTGTGGATCGGTCGGTCACTGTTGTCAGATGCTGGGAATGTAGGGCTCTACCCTCCCCTAGTTTATATCCGGATGACAGAACAATGGGAACGAAGGAAGAGACAAACGAACGGAGTCATCCCCTTCATCCACGGCAGATACTCTCCAGGGTCCCCAGTAGATGCCCGAGACCACAGACGGTATCGGACCCTTTACGTACCATGTTTTTCCTATGTATACATACCTATGACAAAGTTTGATTTACAAACTAGGCATAGTAGGAGATTAAAAATAACTAATACAATACAACAAGTATAACACTATATTGGAAGAAAAGCTATGTGAATGTGGTCTCTCTCTCTGTGAAAATATCTTGTTCTACTGCACTCACCCTTCTTCTGGTGATGGCGTGTGGACCTGCAGACCGCAGGGAACCACAAAAGTGTAACCACAGATAAGGGGGGCCCATCATACACCAGATGTTAGAACGTGTGCTGTGAAGGCAACAAATGATACGTATGCAGGCACGTGTGGGAGCGGGGAGTGTAAAACAGTACTTTGCAAAAGGAGATTAGGTGGAGCCAACCAGAAGAGGGAAACAATTTCAGGCAGAAAACAGAATAGTTGCATATCGCTTCCAAAAAATGTACTCTTTTGGACAGAAAGAGTATATAGTTATCTAAGTCAGGGGTTGGGAGATCCCTCCTGCCATCTGCTTCTGTAAATAAAGCGCTGTCTTGTTTCCGTAGATGATGTGTTTTGGGGACCCAGCTGTGCCTGTGCGTTCACAGATTGTCTAGGGTTGTTTGCACAGCACGGTGGCAGCGTGTTGTGGCTGCAACAAAGACCATGTTGCCTGCCGGGCTGAAAATATTTACTATTTGGCTCTTTACAGAAAAAGTTTACCAACCCATGATCTAAGTCACCAATCCAAATATTTGTTATATTTGTGGTCTTTTGTATTCTGCTGTCCTTAACCCTGCAAGGTCAAAGCCAGAGTGTATAGAAACTGCTAAAATGTATTCAGTACCCAGTGATAATGGTGCCGGGGTGAAACTGTGTTCCTCACTTTTTTAAGCGCTTTATGTGAGTTGCATTATACTCAACGCTCATAGCAGCCCTATTCAGTGGGTGCTGTTATCACTTCGGCTGACAGATGAGGAAACTGAGACTCAGAGAATCTAAGTAACTCACTCAATGTCACAACGAAGTGGTGGCATCAGGGGTCAAAACCAGAAGGCCTGGGTGGCACGCACCATCCTAAACTGCCTTTGTAATCGAACATTGTGCTGCTCCAGGCCCATAGCAGAGCCTGCTGCTTAAAACTGCCTGTCTATTCCTAGTGTGCACAGGTGAACAAACATATTGCCACAAAGAATTTAGAACTTGCTTTAGAACCAAATTTTACAGTTAATCCTTGCATACCAATTGGGATAGAAAGAAGGCTTCCAAGTAATTTCCTCTCATGCTTCATTGAGAAGTATTGGGTAAACAATTGGTGCTTTGAGGAATGGCCCTGCCCACACTGGAAATCCAGAGTGTTTCCTTGATCCTTCAAATGTGCTCACTATTCGACGTACTAGATTATTCTGCAGCCCTCTCCCTTCTGTTGGCTGGGAGATGAGACTCCGGAGCCAATAACACCCTTCATTTTCTCTCCATCTCGCAAGCATGCAGCGTAACATCAGCCCCTGCTCCCTGGATCGGGCTTGGTGATTTCCTCTAAAATCCCAGATAGACTCAGCACAGCTTTAAACTCGCCTGAAAAATCTATTTCAGAAAGTGCAAATCCTGTGATGTTTGCTCCTGACATCTCTGTCCAATAAACTGTATGTGCTACTCTCTATGAGGGATGTCTGCATTTCTAGATTTGGGGTTTTTTGTTTGTGTGTTTGCTTGTTTTAAGCCTATTTACCTCTGAAGAGGTTTCCCACAGGTTGGTATACATTTCCAAAAGTCACTTGTATGTAGACATTTACACTCCCGGTGAAAACAATAGAGAGGTGCCATTATTTTCAGAGTCTGAGCATAGGCTTTGAATTGTTACTGAGTAGCCACAATGTGCCAGTCAGTCACACGGGTGGACAGGATCCCTGTCCTCGTGACGCAGCAGGGGAGGGGACCGGTAAAGAGGGAGTGAACAGACGCTGTGGTAGGTGTAGGATGAACAGAGCACATGGCACCTAGCCAGGAGATGGAGCGGAGGGCGTGGTCCAGGAAGGCTCCCTGAAGGACAGATTTGGAAGGGAAAATTTATCAGACTTGGAGTCTAGGGAGGGAAAGGATTGGAAATTAAGGACTTGAAACGACATCTGGTTTTATCACCAGTGTTTTGGTGAATCATTAGCCTTTTCTGTGTATATGTTTCTACGTACGTCCAAACATGACATTCAAATGAACACATACCCTGTGATATTTCATGGATGTTGTTGTCTTCAAGATAACAAGAGAATTAACCCAGCCGCACTTTGCTAGGAACCTGCTGTGAGATTTTAGACAAATAACTGAATTTTGCTCAACCTAAGTCTTTTCATCTTCATAAGGGTATTGAACAAAATGATTTTTCTTGTTCCTTCCACCCCATCTACCTTTCAAAAGCCTGTCCTTTTCATAATACTTTCCTAATCCCCATGGCTTCATGTGGAATTAATCAACTTTGAACCTGAGGTGGCATATCTGTTAGAAGTGTATCGTACTGTGCGTCACACCCAATCTGACTGACAAGGAACTGAAGCAAAAGAGGGGGTTCCTTTTTTCGGGTATAAAGGAGGCCAGTGTTAGGCAGTCGGTGGCTGGTGAAGCAACCAGACAATAGCATCAGGCTCCAGGCTCCTTCAGTCTTTCCTCTTAGTCACCGGGGCTCCCCAAACAGCTGCTCCTTCTCCAACCTCCAGCCTATGCCCTAGGCAAGAAGAAGGGACAGCATAAAGGACAACGGCTAGCTGAGTCAGCTTTCCTTGAAAGAGCTTTCCTGGAAGTTCTTAGTGACATCTCCTCGAATCTCATTGGTCAAAACTGTCACGCAGCCACCGAGAGGGAGGCTGAGAAAGGCTCTTCTCTTGGGTTGGGTACCTCAATGCACTCACTACCAGGGGTGTCCAACCCTTTGGCATCTCTGGGCCACACTGGAAGGAGAGGAGCTGTCTTGGGCCACACATTAAATACACAATCACTAACAAAAACTGATGAGCAAAAAAAAAAAATAAAAGGTGTAAGGAAATGTATGATTTTGTGTTGGCTGCATTCATAGCCATCTTGGGCTGCATACGGCCTGCAGGCTGCAGGTGAGTTGCCTGTATAAGGCATATTGGTAAGAAAGGGAGAAAGGGATCTTGGATGGGCAGAATGCATCATTTGGTTATTCAGATGTAATATTCAAAATATTTTAAAATAGGTCTGGCATAACTGTGGACCAGTCAGTGCAGAAGCTGGCCAGCACGCCTTAGCAGCAGCTCCCAGCTGATGGGATGCTTTTCTGCTCAGCATGACAGGCCTTGCACGTAGCCTTTACCCCCTCCCCAGCCCCCATGTAACAATACTTAAGTTGATCAAGAATAGGGCTATATTTTGCATATTTTCTTTCCAGTCCCCAGAAAAGCATCGTTTATATAGAATCAGTCTTCAGGGTTTTTTGAAAGGAGTTGAATTATTCATATTATATTGCAAGGATGAGAAAACCAGGCAACGAAGCATTCAAGATATTACCTATTCTGTTTCCTCAGGAATGAATGACTCCTATGAATAGTGACTGTGTAACCCTAAATGCCACAGTACAGTTGATCATAAAACTGGTAGATGGAGACGGGCCTTGAAGATTGTTCAAATCTTTTACGACCATTCAAAAGGATTACTACAGACTTTTTAAAAAATAAGTATTGCCTGAAGTGAAAAGCTACAAGCATAATAGAGGTTCAGAAGACCTTTCTCTTCATTTATTAAATTGAATAGATCTAATAAGAAGCCACCCCCACCATTAAGTATAAAGAATCACATGAAATCATTTACATAAAGACTTGCATCTGGTTCTTCCAGCCTGTAATACACCTAATAATGCATTATTTCTTTTCATTCAAACCTTGAGTAACCATAGTGCTTAGTATTTAATTTAATTTAATGCAATTTTAAACTTGAGATTAACTAAAAAATTCATGTAATAATCCTTATTCCTTTTTTGTTTTTTTAATTTTTAATTGAATTTAATGCAGTGACATTAGTTTATAACCTTTATTCTTTATTTTAAAATTATATGTAATGTTTATCATTTAATTGTCACCAATTCATACTGATTTTATTTTCTCTGCTTTATTCATTTTTAAATGATGTTTCACTTTCTACTTCATTATTTCATTTATGCGAATGCTCCAGTTTATTCTCCATTCCATGTGCTTCTGGAATGCAATACAAGTATATCTGAAATTATTTGGAAAATTAATAGGCTACCAAAGGAAAAGAATATATGTAATATCCATTTTCCTATTGATCTTGGCAAGACCTATCTTTGAATTATCATATCCATTGAGGCACCTCTCCAATGCAAATTATTCTATAATGTGATAAATGTTAGACTATCATGAGCATTTTGTGTCCTTACTTTGGCTTCATTTAATGTTTGAGGTATGTATCTCCATCTGTCTGTGGTCTTCCAGGGAAATTTCCCTTTATCTTTATGTTCCTACTTGACAAACTTTCTTTATTAATTATGATGGGTCATCTTCTTCAACCATACAGCTTCAATTTCAACATGAACTCTTTTTATACTCTTTTTATTATCTTTGAAACTGGGGTACATCTTTTACATTTTTAGCATATCATGATTTAACTGGAAGCTTTTTTGGCAGTAAATAGAATAATAGTACCAAATAAAACAATTGATAGCTTCTCAGATGCTTTGAAATAAAGTAACCTCCCTCAGTAACAGTGTACTTTTAAGAATTTCTGAATGAGCCAGGGTCCTGCTCTGAACCACACAATTATTTCTACCTGGTGCTGTATTATATCCTAAACAGAATGAGATTTAAGTCTTTAAGAACAGGATATGAGAGTAGGTATATAGATATTTTTGATTCTCTACACAGGCTGTTTTTTGCAAGTAATTTTTTAAAATCTCATTGACTTATGCCCTGCAAATGACTAACAATACCAAAATGTACATTCATTTTAAGGCATCTTGTTTTCTGTAAATTCCTAATCTTCTTTCCACTCCTCTCCCACCAAAACAGCGAACAAATCAAATCATGAACTAAGGAACTTTCTGGCTGCCCATCTTTACTCAATGAGAATGTTGTGGTTACCGTGACTAGCTTCTTTTTTCTAACCGTGGCAAGATACATATAACATAATTTACCATCGTAAACCATTCTAAGAGTAGTGTTAAGTACATTCTCAGTGCTGTGCAACCAATCTCCTAAACTCTTCGTCTTGCAAAACTGATACCACTGTGATGTCTTTTAAAAGGCAATTCTTTAATCTCTGGCTTTTAGATACACTGCCTTTACAATTTTTGTCAGAACAGTTTCAAATCTGTCTAAAAGTCAGAGGGTTCAGTCCTAGACCCCAGCCCAGAATAAGCCTCCATCAGTTGAATGTTGAATTTTTCAACTCTTTTTTCCAGAACTTTACTCTCCTTAAATATGTGTGTGCAAGTATGAATGACAATTTTAGTCTATAAAATGGGTTTTACATTTTAACACTTTCACACTTTAATGTTTCCAAGTGTTTCCTCCTGGCGGCTCCCACTGAAGAGGAATGTGTCCTTTTAGTAAAGGAGCTGACCTACTGCGGCATCGGTCCCATGTTCGTTCTACTGCCGCACTTGGTTATTTCGTGATTAAATGCTCCTTTGCAGTCAGAGGATAGCCTTTCGTGGTATGCACCCAGATGTGTCGATACTCCAGTAACAGCACCCTCGTTGAAGGAGATGTACGTGAAATAATGGAAAGACGGACTAGTGTAAGGTGACGGTTTTCTCACCGGGTTTCCAGGAGTCCCGGACTCTGTGCTGGTGCCTCTCCCGACGGCCAGACAGGCCACGAGGCGCAGACGGGAGGCCGCGTGGAGGGCCTGGTCGCATGCGCTCTCTTGTCCCCTTACAGCTGCTCTCATCTGTTTTCTATTTCGAGATCCCGTATGGATTTTCTGTAATGAAAAGAAAGTTATGCTGCTTGCAAAAACTCTTGGAAAGTGGGGAAGGTTCAGACTTGTTATTTAAACAGATGTGGGGTTCACGTGATAGCCCAGTCCCTGAAAACCTGTGTGGTCTTTAGACCAATCGCTAACCTCCAAGCCTCATTTTCTTTATGAGTAAAAAAGGAGGGAAATAATAGCTCTTACTATCTCTGAGTCTCTGTGAGGATTAAAAATCAGTGTTAAGCATGCCTCCCTAAGTTCACATGCTCAGTAAAGGTTTGCTGGTAGCATGCTTCCTCAGAAATCCCAGGGCACTGAACATCGTTGATTCATAGTCACTGAGGTGATGTCCCTTTTTCTCATCGGTCTGTTCCCTTCACCATCTGCCTCTGCCGGAAGAGCTCAAGAAAGGGTTTTAGGTCGGCATTGTTTTCTGCTGTGGGTCAGTGGTTCTCAAAGTGTGGACCTTGGACTAGCAGCGTCAGTATCGCCTGGGAATTCATTAGAAAGGTAATAAATCAGGCCCCACCCCACACCTATGAGTTGGCAGCTCAAGGGGTGTTGTTTAGTGATCTATTTTAACAAGCCTTCCGGGTGATTAGGATGCACACAGGAGTTTGCAGACCATGGGAAAGAAGGGCCTTGCCTGAACTAGCCAGCTAAAGTAGAAGCAGACACAGGAGTCTAATAAGAACTGTGTCTCTCAAGGGCAGGAAACCGGATCCAAGTTCCATTCCAAGGAACTCAGCAGCTGACATTACTGAGTCTTCACCCTGATGCTACCTTTCCTGTGAATCAGTCCACTTGCAGGGCAGTAGGTCTGAACCAGGGGCAATTTTGCCTCCCAGGGGCATTTGGCATTTTCTAGAGATGATTTTTACCGTCATGACTGAGAAGTTGGTCCTGGTATTGAGTGAGCAGAGGCCAGGGATGCTGCCAAATATCCTACAAGACACAGGACATCCCCACAACAAAAAACTAGCTGGCCCAAGGTGGTCAGTAGTGACAAGGCTGAGAAACCCTGCTCTAGAACTCTTCCTCCTAATCTACTAGCCTGTCTTCCTGCAGCCAGCTAACTTCTACCCCTACTGCCCTTCAAGCTCATACTCGGGCCCCTGTGAACCGCAGGGGTGTCCATGGATGGGCCTCAAGGAGTCCATGAACTCCCCCAAATGCTTACAAAACATCATCGCTGTATACATAGGCAGTATTTATCTGTCCTGCGGGTGGCAATGTTTGGGAAAGAAGCAGTTTGTGGCTTTCATCAAATCCTCGAAAGATGTTTTCTATGATGATTCTAAGCATTGTTTTCCCACTTCAGAGTCCGGCTCCATCACCACTCAGTTTGCTGACCGCTCTGCTCTCTCTCTCTACTGCGTAACTCCGCCACGTCTGCGCTCACCGCGGCTCTCTTTTTCCTGCTACATTTCCCAGTTCCAATTCCCAAGGGAAGGAGTCTGATTACCCTTGCTCTCCCTGTTTTGGGCAGAGCTGTTCACACTAGACGCCCTCAGCGGGCCCTGACAATCCCACACGCAGCCGCCCACCGAGCGATGGAAAGGCCCGTGGAGAGCAATGGCACCCAGTACACCACCTGGCTGTCCGAAGTTTTGGACTCCACGGTGGCCACGTCTAACAGAGGTGATGAGGCAATCCAGGGGCTAGGTTCTGGCTAGAGCCACAAGGTGGCCTGGGAAAGCAGGGAGAGTATGGAGCTACCTTAACAGACTGCGGCGGAAGCACCGACAGGCAGAGACTCGGAAGCCTGAGATGAGGGTTTGTGGAGTTGATTGGAAAACATGGATCGGGGGCAAGGAAGAGCCAGGGCTCAAGTGGCCAACATCATTAGGACAGAATGAGACAGATGGGAAGCAGAAACAGATCAATCAGATTGAGATGGCCACGTCTCCCTCTTGCTGCCTTTACTCTCCTCCTTAAATCACATGTAAGCTCAGTCAAGCCCTGGCCCAGTGGTTCAGTTGGTTAGAGCATCATTCCCTACACCAGCAGGTTTAGGGTTCGATCCCAGGTCAGGGCATGTACTTAAGTTTCTGTTTAAAAAACAAAAAACAAAACCTTGGTCAAGAGCCTTGTAGGACAAGACAACCAGAAATGCCTCATGCGTCAAGGAAGTCGAGGGGCCAAGACAGAAGTAAGCTCTAAGAGCCTGGATTTGTCCTTTACGTCATTCGTCCTCTGCATGCGTTTCTCCCATTCCCTTCCCTTTGCTTTTCCCCTAGCTGACTTCACTAGGACAGGATTACTATGTTTTTATGACTGAATAGCAAAGAGGTATTAGTTTTTTGGTTTTTTTTTTTTAATTTTAAGAGCCACAGAACCAAGAAGCTCTCTCAGGAAAAATAACACGAAACTCTAAACCACATTCAATTATATTTTTACTTATGGAGCCTTAAATGGATTGTTCTTTTGGGGTTCGGCAGAGACAAAGGAAAAAGCAATGTTCTTCCACCCAATTTATACCGATTGTTTAGATGACTAGGATGCTCCGTGCCAGCCCCAAGAACTACTTTAGAGCCATGGTTCTCAAACTGTCACGCGTTCAAATTCATTCTAATGCTCAAGCGGCACCCCTACCGTTTAATCCGAATGCTTGGTGGCAGGGGAGCCAGGAATGTGCACTTTTTATGGTTTCCCGGTGATTCCAGTATGCAACAGACCTGGGGCACGACTCCCTTGGCCGCTGTTTTAAGAAAGCCGCAGTCTTCGCTTGCTGTCTCACCACTGTGCTTTTCATCAAAAAGTGAAATGCAATGGAAAGCACTTGTTTGTTCAGTTCATTGAATTAAGTCCCGGTTCATCGAGGCTGTGCTCCGATTTACTGCCCAGAGGCACCAGCTGGGTAGGCGGGCGCTTACTTCAGTTAAAATAGCAGTCGGACTAACATTTTGACATCACGCAGTTGAGACGATTGATTTATCAATTGATTTTTGGTTGCTACTTTAATCTTCAGTTCCATAACTTGGTGTTTTACTTTATCCACACACCCTGTGGACTCTGGGGACTGACCCCCTTAGCCACCACCTTGTTCTCCAGAGCCCGTAGAGAGCAGTGAGGTCTCCCTGGCGCCAGACCTCCGTGTGACACTCCACGGAGAAAGGACCCAGCAGAGCCCCTCAGCAGCACCTCGCCACCTCAGAGAACATTTCAAGAGCTTGCCCAATTTTGACTCTGTCTCTGCTCCCTGGTTTTTTCCATCTTCAGATGTAAAAAAAAAAAAAAAAAAAAAAAAAAAGATGCTTTTGTGTTTTAATAAACACAGTTGGAAAGACTACAGGGCCTGTTTCTAAATGCCTTCTCTGCTAATGGTGAATTCTCATGACCGCTTGGCAAACAATGAGAGCAAGACCTCATCTGTGCGAGACCTCCTTTGTGCTCCTGGCCACTGTCTTGCTAGAGCGGAGATCATTCTCTGATGAGCATTCTTTAAGGACAGAAAGCAAACGCTGTGGGCAGCGAGCAGACTGAGGGCTGCCCCGTCACACTGGGAAAGCCGAACATGCCACTTAACCGTGGTCTCCAGCAGCAGGACACATCAGTGGAACGAAAGTCTGGGCTAGTTGGTCTCTGTTTCCCCAGAGCAAACAAGCTGAAATTGCAGTTACTAGGAGTTCAGTGAGCCAGAGACAATGCCTTTGGAATTAAATAATAGATTTGACTACTAAGAAAGCCCGTGGCATCTGTGTTATAACAGAGTGAGTCTAGGGTGGCATGGGGATCGCAGGGATGGGTCCCCAATCCTACCGTGGCCTCTCACTTGCCATGTGCATTGCTCACATGCATGGTACATGACTTTCCAGGGTCTCAGTGTCCCCATCTATCAAGTGAGAATTTGAGCTGGGTGACCGCCAAAGTCCCTCATTACGCACTAATGTTCTATGATATTTAAAAACAGGATGTAACTTTCTGTCCTGAGTGGGCATTAATGGAAGTTGATTATCCGAGGTTCCTTTCAACTCAAGAATTCACAGGCTAATTCACCAATTTGTTTCCGATTTTGAATTGCAAAAATATAACCAGATGTATACTAGATGATACCAAGGAATTATTCCTTCTGTTTGCTATGAAAATAACAGTATGGTTACATAAGAATACGGTCACAATTGCTAGGGATACACAGTGAAATAGAAAGGGGTAAAATAACAAGATGCCTGAGATTTGCTTTTTAAAAAATAATAAAATAAAATCCTATATCCAGATCTCGCACAATACTTTTTGAGCCGGTGACCTTTCTGAATGTGAAATCTGTGTTCCGCAAAAAGGAGGCAGGAGCCTGGAGTACGGAGGAGCTGGCAGGCGTGAAGTGTTCTGGACACAGAGCCGAGAGACCGGCTGCTTCGGAGGCTGCAGAAAGCTTTTCCTGACGGTCCGAGGAGTGGAGGTTGAATTAATTTCTCTTTTCCTTCTTCCATGTCAGATGGATGGATTAGGACACGGAAAACAACTTCCCCTGAAGAAAACAGGGGCTCCAGGAGGGTCCGATGACCTTTCTGGGATACATACTAATGACAACGTCAAAGCCAGAATGAGGGGTGAAGGCGGAGGGTCCACGACCGCCTCTCTGCCCCGCCGCCCTCCACGCCCCCGGGGGACGTCCCAGAGTGTACATGTGCTTTTGACACCATTCGTCCTCTCTGTCCAGCATCCAAGTCTCCTTAATCATTCTTAAAGCTGCTTCCAGTAGTTAGAGCTCTCGTTAAATAAAAACTAACCAGACCTCAGAACAGTGAGTTCAGAACACCATCACTGACTCCTTACAGGACATGAGAAAACTGTCCCTCTGCAAGGGGACAGGATGCAGCACTAGAATAGGGTATGTGCTATTTTCACGGATTAAAAATGCAATCAAATTTCAAGTCGGTTCATAAAAAGCAGTGTGAATTGGTTACAGTAAGGGGGTTACCCGAGCATACCCAGCCTACTCCAATACAAACTTTATCAGTTTCTTAGGGCTGCTGTAACCAAGTGTCACAGCTGTGTGGCTTAAGACAAAAATGCATTTTCTCGCAATTTCAAAGGCCGGAAGTCTGGAATCAAGGTTTCCACAGGGCCGTATTCCCTCTCAGACTCTGGGTAGAACTTGTCCTGCCTTCAGGTGGTGGCTGTCTACTCTTGCTGTTCCTTGGCTTGCAGCTGCATCAGTCTCTGCCTCTGTCATCACATGTCACCCTCTCTGGGTGTCTCTTACTTCTCGTAAGGACATCAGTCTCAGTGAGTTAGAGGCCTGACTTACCAGTACGACCTTATCTTAACTAATTCCAACTCCAGTGACCCTATTCCCAAAGAAGGCCACGTTCACAGGTAGTGGGGGACTTTAACATCTCTTTGGAGGGGACGTAATTCAACCCATCGTAGAACATAAAAGACATGGCGAGGTTTCTACTTGTGTCCTGGGTTGTGGCCAGGTTCCTGGCTTTACACAGTTTTAGAGCTAAAATTCCACTTCTGTCTGGAAAGTGATTTTTGGCAAGAAGGATTGAGAGAACTGCCCAAGCTTCATGGCCAGCTCCAGCCCCTCAGAAACACATGTCCCGTCTTGCCAGACATGCTTCACAGAAGCCAAGTGATCGGATGCTGCCTGCCAACCCAGAGGTGGCAGAGCCGACGCAAGCTGGCAGTGGAAAGGGCTGCTCAGGATTCACGACTCCCTGCTCCCCCCCACGGAGCGTGCCCTGCCCCCCGCCACGGAGCGTGCCCTGCTGCATTGCCTTTGGCCCCGTCGGTCCTCCCCGCTCTGCCTGGCTCGTTTGTTCTGCTTTGCCGAAAGCACAGCTGCTTTTGAATCTAGCCATTCTGATTCTGTTGCAGGTAAGCTGTACACCAAACCAAGCCAAACCAAACAAATTTAACCACCACCACAGGCAAGTTATCCAATCATTATTTTATTTTGTTTTGTTTTCTTTTGCAATGGGGGGAGACAGTAAGGGCACACGCTAATCTGCCTGAAGAGGCAGCTTGCCAAGAAGTGCTCAGCAAACAGGCGGGCGTTCGTTGGAGCTGCACACTGAAGATGCTGAGCCAGGACAAACTTACGAGGCACCTTCGGTAAATCTAGCAAGCCCTGGACCCTTGCCCTCTGCCTTCTGAAGCATGCGTTCAGACTTTGCCTGGCTTGCAGCACAGTGAAGTAGGTCACGGGGCCTCTTGGATTCTGGTGGTTTTAGTACATTCGTAGAATTCTGCAACCATCATTGTAATCTCATTTTAAAGCATGTCATCACCCCAAGAAGAAACTTAATACACATGAGCAGTCACTCCCCATTTCCTGTCTCCCCAACCCCCAAGCCCTAGAAACCACTAACCTGCCTGCTCTTTCTGTAGATTTGCCTTTTCTGGACAATCCGTATAAATGGAATCATAGTATTTGTGGTCTTTGAGTAGCTTCTTTCAATTAGGGTAATGTTTTTGAGGTTTGCCCATGTTGTGGCATGTATCAGTACTTTATTCCTTTTTCTTGCTGGAAAAAAATTAAATTGTAAAAATATACCACATTTTGTCTATTCATTTATTAGTTGATGGACAACACAGTGGCATTTTAATTAAAAGAGCAAGTTGCCATGACCTCTATAGTCTGAGTTGAATACCTTGTCAGCTGTAGGTATGAGTTAATAAAATAGTTTCTGACCTAAGATCTTGGATTCAAGGGAATTTAGTGTTGGTAGCAAAATACTACCAGTGCTAGCTTTCAGTTTGTGGAGATTGGATGTCTGCAGAATGACCCAACGACCCAATATTGGGTTGGCCAAAAAGTTCATTCGGTCTTCCCATGAGCTGGCGCTTTCTAGGAGTGTTTAGTTGTCTTTAACTTCATTTGAAACAATTTTCTTAGATTGTATTGTGACAGCTGTCATTTCAGTGTGCATTTTTTTTAAAAACTTACCAAAATCGCTGAATTGTTGCGTAGCCATTTTAATGCTGAAGATGGAAGAAAATACACAACTTTTTTGGCACATTATGCTTTATTATTTCAACAAAGCTAAAAACATGGCTGAAATACAAAAAAAAGATTTGTGCAGTGTGTGGAGAAGGTGCTGTGACTGATCGAATGTGTCAAAAGTGGTTTGCGAAGTTTCATACTGGAGATTTCTTGCTGGACAATGCTCCAGGGACAGGTAAACCAGTCGAAGTTGATAGACATACTCAGAATATCCACATCCAGTGGTGAAAATCATTTGCACCAGCCTGGGTATTTTAATCCCTTTGATGTTTGGGTTCCACCTAAGTTAAGCAAAAAAAAAAAAAAAAAAAAAAAAACCTTCTTGACTGTATTTCTGCATGCGATTCTCTACTTAAACATAATGAAAATGTTCGGTCTTTAAAACAAGTTGTGACAGGCGATGAAAAGTGGATACTTTACAATACTGTGGAACAGAAGAGATCATGGGGCAAGCGAAATGAACCACCACCAACCATAGCAAAGGCCAGGCTTCATCCAAGAAGGTGATGCTGTGTATATGGTGGGACTGGAAGGGAGTCCTCTATCATGAGCTCCTTCCAGAAAACCAAACGATTAATTCCTACAAGTACTGCTCCCAGTTAGACCAACTGAAAGCAGTGCTCAACGAAAAGCATCCGGAATTAGTCAACAGAAAACGCATAACCTCCCATCAGGATAACGCAAGACCATGTGTTTCTTTGATGACCAGGCAAAGGCTACTACAGCTTGGCTGGGAAGTTCTGACTCATCTGCCATATTCACCAGACATGGCACCTTCGGATTTCCATTTATTTCAGTCTTTACAAAATTCTCTTCATGGAAAAAATGGCAATTCCCTGGAAGACTGCAAAAGGCACCTGGAACAGTTCCTTGCTCAGAAAGATAAAGTTTTGGGAAGATGGAATTATGAAGGACGGCAGAAGCACTACCTTCTGCCTGAAAGACGGCAGAAGGTAGTGGGACAAAACAGTGAATACGTGATTCAATAAAGTTACTGGTGAAAATGAAAAATGTGCCTCGTTTTTTACTTAAAAACCGAGCTAACTTTTTGGCCAACCAAATAGTGTAATAAGGTCATGCTATTTATATTTCTGTTTTCTAATTATCTATGTAGGATGGATCTGTAGTTAAGAGTGTTCACTCCTTCCTTCTATTGAAATGACTTTAGAATATATGAAATCTTTTTAGCGACATGCACATGGAACGTAGCACTTGCCTTTGTGTATTCAGCCAAGTGCAGGGCCGAGTGTGCGACCCGGCTCCATAGCTGGTCTGCTGGGTGTCTGATGGTGGCACTGTCTTGTTTGTTGTGTCACTTTCTGTCTGTTCCTGCGTCTGGCTCGGGTATGAATGAGGCAGTGTGCACAAGACGGGGGCTGGGAAGCAGAAAAGGTTCCACTGGTCTTAGAAGTTGCCTCGGGATCCATATATTTTTATCTTTATTGTATTTTTCCCAGTACCATTTAGTCCCCTCATACCCCCTCCCCCCAGCAGTCACCACACTGTTGTCCATGTCCGTGAGTCCCTTTTTCCTTTTTGCTCAGTCTCGCCAACCCCTAACTGCCCCCCTCCGAGCCTGTTGTCATCCTGCTCTCCATCACCTTGAAGCGATTCTTGTTCAAGGTGGCAAAACCCTCGCTGACCACTCTTTTTTACATGGGGAGTAGCGGCCAGACGGAGGACTTTGGCATCCTGGTGTGAACATTTCCTATCTTTGGGACATTGGGCAAGTGCTTAACCCATCCCTCTGGTTCTTACCAACAAAGTGAAGTCATGATGGTTTTTATTTCCTGGAGATTCTTTCAGGATGCCCATAGTTGCTGGGACACAGCAAAGGTGCCATTGATATGAACTGTTAATGTCTTTAGCATGTATTAATGACTTTGCTCTTTCCTGGATACTGTGCATTGAATTCTTACAACGATCCACAGAAGCAGCTAAAGGCACTCCCACTCTACAGTGGAAGAAACTGAGTTTCAAGGAACTTATCTTCCTCGGGTCACATGGCTGGAAACTGGCCCAAGTGGCATGTGTATGTACACCTTTTGTTCTGGTTCAAAATCCTTTACACATCCATTGGACCAACACACGGATTTGTTTTAATGAAAATGAATGACTGATGCAATGGGACTTCTTTAGAAAGTCATGTCATTGAAAGCTATGAGCAGAAAATAGAAAGAAGAGCCTGGGATGAAGCCATTGGAACAAATATGGGCTTAATGAAGCTCAAAGTGAAGCCAGTCATCTGGCTTGATGCTCTATCCTCCTGGTTTTGGGGAGCCAGAGCCCCTGGTTTATGGGGCCTAGAGAAGCTGAATCGGTCACTCTCGGGCTAAACAAGGCGCATGGACTCATTTCTGTCAGCTGGGGACTTGGTCCACTCTGCCCATGTGGAAATTCCAGTTCTCAACCTAACGTTTGAGATGTTCCCCTTACCATCACCACTCACCCGCCAACCGCACTTTCAAATTAACCTTGAAAACAAGAGAGCAAACAGAAGCACAGTCGTCACTCCGCCAAGTTCAACTCCCCCTAAAAAAGGCTACATTGGATAGTCAACAAATACCCAGATTGGAAAACCGAAGTGCGAGCATTGACACGTGCTAGTTATTTGCTGCTTCACCGGGGTGATTAGCTGTGTTACCCAGCATGTGAGGGAGCAAACCAGTTCAAGGGCCAGAGGCAAATGGCATTTAGATGCTCCCCAACTGGCTGAAGTAACAGGAAAAAGAAAACCTATTTTCCACCTAATTTTCCCATCTAAACAGTCTTCAGGATGACGCGGTGTAAAATAGGAACTATTTTGACTGCTAATCCTAAATAATCCTAAACCTTGGATACTAAAACCAGGAAATATTTATTCTCTTATATTTCTAGGTAAAAAGGTGTGTTTGATTCAGATGACCACATCACAATAATCTCTTTTAATTAAAAAAGTGTATTCTTTCCTTACTTACCTTATTAGAGGTTTAGATGCTTAAGGAGCCTTTTCATAAACCCCTTCATGGGGATTTAGAGATCAGGACAAAGGTAACATTTTAAGAATGTTCTTAATATTGCAATCAGTTGGGGGTTATTTTTAAGCCATTCCTTAAGAATTCTGGACAATACCTCTTCATCTCTTGGAGGTTGTTGTTTTACTGTCCTTTTTAATTAGGATTGTAACCCAGCTTGTACATGCTACAGGCTTCTCTGGCTAACATGTGTGGTCTCTGAACCAACATAAGCAGAGAGTTACATCGTTCAGGTCCACTGCTCGTGGCCACCTCACCCCCACGGCGGCCCCAGTCCAGATGACCCTGGTGGATTTGCACACACTCACATTCATGCTGTGGCTATTCAGTGGGCTGGAACAACCACTCTGCTTTTAAGTGATCTTGATTTGGCACTGTTGTTCTTGAAATATTCAGCTCTAAACTCTACCCTTCCCTGCTAGTCAATCAAGGAGACCTAGACTTCTTTTGAAATTAGAGTAGTACTTTTTATTTACTTTACACTAATTCCCAAAGGGATTTGAAGTCATCTGACTCAGATACAGCTCTGCTGTACCGTGACCTTGAGCAAGTTACAACAATAATAAAACCTCTGACCTTTCTGAGTGTTTCACTGTGACAAAGCACTTCCATATACCTTCTCTTGTGACAATTATTACTCTCAGAGAATACCAACTGGCCCATGTGCTTCTGATAAAGCTAGCAGATGGAAGAATACTTGGGAAAATAAGGGCACTGGACCAACGTGAAAGCGAACCTGTGAATCTGCCAAATGGTAAGACTAGAGTTTCCGTGTGCTGGTCTACTTTGGTTTCAACTCTGGCCTCTAGAGAAGTTCCCATCCAGGATACTCGTCAAGGATGGGAGGTCAGAAGTGCCAACACCAGGAGTCCAGACCGGGTATTCTGCCAAGGACTCGTACAAGGAACTTACGGGAAAGAAATAATTTGAGGACTTTGGCCTGAATTTGACCTGGAGAATGGCCTTGAATTTTCCTAGCAGATGACCGCAGAAATATCTAAACTCTGGAGTAGGGATCCTAGGCTGCGGCTTAAATTGTAAGCCTCCAGTCTCCCAGAACCATAATATCTCAGAGTGGAAAGCCCCCTCACTGGTCTTTCAGTCCTGGTCCAAGCTGCTGACTCCTCTAGGGTATCCTGTGGTCTCTGCTGAACCATCCACAGTAACAAGAAGCTTGTCTCCTACCCGAGTGGCCCATTTCATCCTTGGGCCATAATAATCATTCAGAAGCTCTTCTTCTTCCTGAGGCTAGGCCTTCTGCCATGTAACATGACCCACTCATTGTCGTCCTACCCATTAATGGGTAAGCAGAATATCCAGCAAAGCACTTCAGTGCCTTTTTATGGAAGTTGAATTTGTTTCCATGTAATTTCCTCCAGATAGAGGAGTTCTCTTCTTGTGCCTTTGGAAACGCTTAGTGATCGTAAGAGTCTTGAATGGTTTCAGAGACAGCACACCAAGCCCCTGTGAGTTGGCATATCTTCCTTTCTATTCTCAGCTTCTCTTTGTCTTCTGTATCTCTAAGATCTCTACTTTTTTCCCCCCAACTCTCTTGTAATACTTCCAGAAATGAAGCATGAACTCAGGCGCAGAAGGCAGAGGATTCTAGGTGGAAAGAACAGAGAGACTTGGTTCAAGCCTGGACAAATTTTCACTCTAAAGCTTCATAATAAATATCATTACTTACCCAAACGGGGTGGAAGAGAATAATAATAGACTGTAAGTGAACATTCATTACAAATTGCGGTGCACTGTGAATCCACTGTATACTTTAACATTAAGTTCTAAAAGACCTCAAGCCCCCTACTTTAGAAGGACATTAAACAGAGAAGAAAGTGACATGTCAAAGGACCACAGGACCAGTTGGAGGCAGAGCCAGAAAAGGAACCCAGATTTTCCAGCTCACGATCCCTGGTTTCCTCTACTGGCTCCCTGTTCAACAATGAAATGAATAAAATCATCCATGCACAAGCCCTAAATAGTACCCAGCAAACATTAGGTGCTCAACAACGAGTGGCTGAAGAAACATGTGAGCAAACGAATGAATGACTAGCACTTGTTTCCAGTCACATTTTACAGTCTCCCTCCAAATGTCACTTACGTTTTAATCATTTTTAATTAGGTCTCTATTAAGGAGTGTGGTTGTCAAAGTGTACTTACGAAGATTAAATGAGGCAATGCAGTAAAGTGCTCAAAAACAGTGTCTGGCAGTCGATAAACTTTAATTAATTATCTTTCTCTGTTTCCCAGACTTTTTTTTTTTTAATAAGACTACGCTGATGCTGTAAATCCTTACTAATCTGAAATTCACTGCAATCCACTAACGAAAGGAACTCTGGAATTGCAAAAGTATTACAACCAGTCCTCCATTCCTTCCTTTAACTAGGCCATCCACACCCACCCCTTGCCTTTGGCACCCAGAAGGACACACGCAAAGCCCTGGACTCTTTCACTTCCTCCTCAGGGCTTGTGCTTACTCCGCCCCTGACCTTGGGGCTCTGTCTGCCATTCCCAGTCAGGACTTGTCTGTTGGATCTGACCATTTATTCTGCTTACACTATTTGACCCTTGGCGCTCCTGCCTTCCCTCGGTCAATCTCGATCTCAATCTCAATCAAGGTTTTGGAACTTCCCTGTGGTTCCCTCCACTGTGGGTGCTGTAGGTCCTCGTTAACCAAGGCCTCTTCCTTTGACCCAATTTGGTATTTGCCTCAGCCTCCTATGGGATCAGACGTTCTCCGCATTGTAGCATTTGTTATAAATATTCATTTTTGATACTTGGAGCAGGGAGATAGAATTAGTCTCTTCATATTTCATTGTTTCAGGAAAGGGAAGAAGAGTTATATTTTTTCTTATTTATTTTTGTGTTAACTGAACTGGCTGTTTTTACCCCTTCCCTTCTGCGGCCTCTGGTCTCCCAATTTGAAGAATGATTCCTGAGTGCTTTATCGGCTCATTTTCCCTTTGAGGGCTTCACGCGCAAATCTGCAACACATGAGCTGTGTCAGTTGTCAAACTGCTTGGAGCTTCCTTCTGAATCTCTGAATGTATCTGACAATTTGTCGAGACTAAAGGCTACAGTTGGGCTAATGTCCGTAAACAAGAAAGAGCTTTGGTAAATTCATCAGTTAAGATTATACCTGAAGTTCTAGTGTGGACAAGAAATATTCGTTATCTTTTTTAATCTCAGTGCCCTCTGATGAATTATCATTTAATTCCTTCTCGTTGTTAATGGTATATCTACCCTCACTATCCCATCAAAAATGCGAGTTCCTTCAGAGCATGGACTTGAACTATTCGTATTCACAGCACGTAACACAGTATTTGGCAAATAGCAGGCAGCCAACCAGTATTTGTTGAAGAATGAATGAATGAATGAATAGCAGGGTGGAGTTATGATTGGACCACAGCATTTGGCATAAAGAGATTCCAGTTTGAGATCCCAGTTCGAGTTTTGGTTATGCTACTGCCCATCTATAAGTCGTCTCTGAATTTCAATTTCCTCATCAGTAAAATGGGGGTAATAATAGTACTTACCTCATAGGTTTTGGGGGAGAATTAGATAATATAATGCATATAAAGTTGTTAGTACAATAGCTGGCATATTTTCAGAATTTGGTAAATGATGACTATTATGTCTATTATTTTCAGTGAATATCCTCAAACATTGAAGCTTATTAGAGGTAACTGAACCAATTTAATACGACTAGTAGTGATGACTGTACTAAAGACAAATTAGTTTAATTAATCCGTAAGCAAGATTTTACTTAAAGAGCCAAGTGGACAAAATCTGTATTGGCCACACCCACCAGGCTGAAAACCCTGCGGTAGGCTTTCAGGGGTGGGCAGGGTACAAGGACAGATACGACTCAGTCCCTGCCCTCTAGGAACATCAAATCCAGAAGACTTACTGAGTAGACATAAGTATCAGGCATGGCTACCTTCCACATCATCTGATGTGCTCTCTGTGTTTTGCAGAAAATTATTCTACAACACTCAGTTTCTCTTTGAATTATACAAGGACAAGAAACCTAGTGCCTCGTGAAATAGCTCGATCTATCTGGGAAGAGTAATCACCGTTAGAAAGATCCTCCTTAAAATTAGCACAAATCTACCTCCCTATGATTTTGACACATTGATGCAACTTCTGCCTTTTGAACACACCCAGAATAAATCTATTTTTCCCCTATGTATCAGAGGTCAACAAAGTGAGGCCTGCAGGCCACACCCAGCCCACTCTTTTGTAAATAAAGGTTATTGGAACACAGCCAAGCCTGTTCATTTATATATTGTTTGTGTCAGGGCAGTTACAACAGAGAACTCAAGGACCACAAAGTTGAAAATATCTACTCTTTGACCCGCGGAGAAAAGTTTTTTGACCTTTGCCCTCTATGCCAGACCTCGAAACACACAGAGACCACTAGCACGTCCTCTCTGGCAGTGGGAAGGCCAGCGCTGAGCCTGGAGCTCTCAGGAGCAGCTGGCGGAGGCGGAGCAGAGAGCACTGTCACCTCCCTTGTCAGGACACCACACTTCCCAGGATGTGGCTGGTACAGAGCAAGGGCTCACTGCCCGACGTAGGAAACGCTCTATTGCAAAGTTGACCAGAGAAGAGACGGGAGGCTAGACTCACATCTGTCTCTCTTGTCAAGGGTCTGGGGTGGATTTTAAGGGGTTAGGAGAACCGGGCTGGTATGCAGAAGCCCTGGAGGGGCAGGTGTCCCCTGGAGGGTTGTTAGGGTTTGACCATTTATGGTCAGACACGGTAAGGGTGTTAGCTCGGGTTTCCTGCAAGGACCCTTCTCTTCTCAATGGGCTCCAGCACCCAGACTCCGGTCACATCCGGGCCTTTGGCTCCATAGCAGGGAGCAGGTTTGGTTCTGGGTGTGACTGGCCACAGTTTCTCCTCTGCACATGCTTCGGCTCCATGACTTGCAGTTTTGTTCCGTTGTCTCTGAAAACCCACCCAGTGTCCTGTAAGAAACCAGATAGGGCCCGTTCGAGTTGCTTCTGCTGTCAGTGATCAGGTCGGTCCTTGACTGACACATCATACTTGAGTGTATAAAGGACTCAATCTCTGAGATTTTTTTCAAGGAGCTTCTGTTAAATTATGCCTCCTCCCTCCCACCCCGCCCGCCCTTTGGTGGTGTCTTGTGTCGGAAACTATGTACAGAAATTTACATCTCTCCAGCCGGTCCAGAGCAATCAGGAAGCAATTCTGCATACAGTCAAGGGCTGTATCATCAGGGTCAGCAGGAATAAGATGCCAGATTCAGCTAGGATTCTTAAGAAAATAGACTAAAAAAGCCATTTACATACCTGCACGCACGGAATTTTTCTTACAGGGAAATGGGCAGGGAGGGCTTTTGCTGGGACACGGTAATAGCGGAGCCCTGGAGGAGAGGCTGCCCAACGGGAGCTGTGGTGGGTGGTGAGGGGGGCAGGCACTGTCGGAGCTGAGCCCCGGAAAAGGCGGGGAGCGAGGGCAACAGTCCCCCTGATGTGTGCTCCTCCCACTTGCGGCTAACGCGGCTGGAACCCCACTGGAAGCTGGAGGCCAGGAGAGCCACAGGGGTGAGCCCCACAGGGCACAGAGAGGGAGCAAGAGTTGGTGCACATTTGGGGGCGGAAAATGACAAGGGCTAAATGGTGTGTCGGGCATCTTTTAAATACCAAATGATATATGAATGAATGAAGTGAGCCCAAATCCTATCGCTCAGTAAGTGTCTGTTGAACTGCAGAAATGAATGAAAGGACTCTGATCTCCTTTGTGTCCTCCTGCCCAGAGCTCTCCCGGCCGCTGCTCTGCCTCCCAGACTCTCCACTGCCCCCCTCGTTCTGTGCACCCCTCCCTCCGCACCCCTCCCCAGCCTCTGCTGACCCTCTCTAGTGTCCCACAAGAGTGTAAAAGGAGTCTGGATATTATTCAGGAAGTAACAGAGCAGAGCCAGCGTTGTACTCAGCAAAATCAGGACATTATCGAAGAGAGGGCTTTGAGCCCTGAAAATGATTCCCAGAATCTAAAATACATTCTAGGATATTCAGAGTTTTTAACATGAAAAATTCAGCGTCACTGAATTCTGTGGGAGAAAAAAATGGTAGCTTCTGAGAAAGCTGCCCCAGACATTTGTGTTACAAGCTCTGGATTTGACAGATACCTCATTACCAGATGCCTTGGGGCTGACTGTCTTATACTCAAATGGTCCTCATCATCTCATAGGCTTTTACTGCAAAGATGTCTGGGCTTTCCGTTCATTAGGCCAGTAGCAGCACTGCTGGGAGAGCGTGGTGTGGAAAGAGACGTGCTCAGCAGCGCGAAGCCCCGGGTGGTGCTCCACAGCCTCCTGCCTGTCCCTTCCTCCTCCATCAGCTGAGTCAGCTCCACGGAATTTAGAGAATACCCAGGACTCAGTTCTTCAAGCAATATCATCTCTAGGGTTCTGGATTTTGAAGGCAGAAATTATTTGCAAGCATTGTTTGGTGCACTGCTCTAGTGAGATTGTTTAATTTTGCGTTGCAAGATGCAAGATGAAATTCACCACTAAATCAGGAATTGCTGTCCGTGTACAGCAAAGAAAAAGAATGGTAAATCCAATGTACCATAGACATACACAAGCTTATTTTGGATTCAAGTCCTGAAGTCATTTTTGTTCTAACTCAGGTCTATACTGTTAGCATTTACCACCTTACGCTTCACAGACCAAGGCCAGTCAGTCCCCTGAGTTTAAAATGCCTTATATGAAACCAAGAACCAGATGTATTGGAAGGAGCGAGGTAGGAACAACAGTTACTGATGGGCTCGTACCCAACAGCCTCCTGAACAGTCCTGTCCTCACTCAAAGTTAGTCATGTTTCAAAAAGTCTTCTGCCAGTGCTCATAGGAACCCAGGAGACAGAGTCAAACTTGGCCAAATTCCCAATTCAGCCATAACGGTGGCTGGATTTGTCAATAAATTTTAACCAAGGTCTCCAGGGCCAAGTTTCATAGACTCTAATCTCAGTTAGGATGACTGGCAACATCAGAATGAGATCTGTAGACCAGATGATAATACTGTATCAGAGTTAATTTTCTGATTTTAGCCATTACACTGTGTTTATGCAAGAGAATGTCCTTGTTCTAAAGAAAACATGCTGAGCTATTTAAGGATCATTCCCAAAAGATTCAGAAAAATAAAATAATAATTTATACATACAGCAAAGAAAAAGAATGGTAAATCGGATGCAGTAAATTATTGACAATTGGGGTATCTGGGTAAAGGGTCTACGGGGGGTGGGGGTGGCGTTTGCCCTTATTTGCAACTTTTCTGTAAGTTTGAAATTACTTCATAATGAAGTTGCCAGGAAAATAATTCCAAAACACTCCAACTGCCGTGTACCTGTCCCCGAAGTGCGGTGACATGGGTCATGCTGGTGCTGCTACGTGAGTCAGAAATAACGTCTCCTCTTTCATCATCTTTGAGCTAAAATGAATCATTTTCTCTTTCAGCTAAAGAGCTCTGGTCTTCATGGAGGTGAACACTAAGGATGATTTGCACATGAACCTGGCGGTAAGAGGAACTTGATCACCTGCCCCTCTGTCCCGCGGTCCTGATGTCACGTTCGCCCAGGCGAGGGCAGAGACCCCGCTCCCTCAGCTCCCAGAGGGGAGCATTCCAAACATTCGACGCCCACATTACTGCGTTCGGCTCCTCTCAAAGGCCTTTTCAATCACCCCAGCTTGCCCTGCTCAGAAAACCGTTCTCTGATTTTCTCGAGGAAAATGCCAAACCATTAATAGCTGATATCACCTAGTGGTGCAATTAGGGGACTTGTTATTTTCTCTTTATATTTTTCTGTACTTGAGAGACTTTCAACAATGACTGTGTTATTTTTAAAACCAGATGAAAGAATATTGCGTTGGCCTGTATTTTCCCAAGTAGTCTACATTAATTCTTGCCACAGCTTTCCAAGCCCCCTTCCCCCTCTCCCTCCCCACCTGCTGACTGACATACTTCATGGAAAGACTCGTCCGTCCATGACAGGCTGTGGGTCTTCCCCATCAACCATCGGCAAGGCAGATCGCTTTACGGCCCTGGGACCCTGAGCCCTAGTCACAATCTGTTGGCTCATCTCTCACACGCTGGTGGTTTCCTCTCCCCGCTCCCACCCCCGACAATACCCGACTGCCCTTGTGGCGCTGGAGTTGGATAAGAAGAACTTAACTCACACACTGCCCCGGAACACCAGTTCGAACACCATGTCCCTGCGCCACCTCCCTAGGATGGCAGGCCCGGCTGACAAATAGGTCACATTGTATTATGACTCCATTTGCAGAGACTGACCCTCCGGGCTTGCCTCTGCACCGACTGCCGTAAAATGGGGGTTAAACCGCCCCTGACCTGCTTGACACGTGTGACGTACATAACCCTGGGGATGCGCTCCCCCTCTTTCAGAGGAACTTGAGGACTCACAAAAATATGAAACTGATGAGGTCATCGATCAGAGAGAATTCTAGCCGAAATTATGCTAGGATTTCCTGAGGCCACGCCAGGGTATTTTCTAGTCTTCCAACATGGAAAAAGGGACAGCTCTTTAAGGGTCCTGGGGCACTCCAGGGTCAGGAACCAAGCCTGAGCTTTCCCTCTGGGCCACAGCTTCCTAACGTCAGCACTGTTGACATGCTGGGCCAGATAATCCCTTGTCCTGGGGACTGGACTGTGCATTGCAGAATGTGTAACAGCATCTCTGATCTCTCTACCCACCCAATGCCAGTTGGACCCTAACACAACCCCATTTGTAACCACCAGCAATGTCTTCAGGCATTGCCTAAGGTTTCAGGGAGGATAAAATGTCCCCCCAGTAGTGACAATAAAATGTTTCCAGACATTGCAAAGTGGTTTTCCCCAGGGTGGGGTATAGGATGGGAAGTGGGAGTGGGAGACAAAAAGCACCCCCAAGGAGAACCACAGCCCAGCAAGAAGTTTTTCACGCAAATGGACTAAAATTGGTAGTGTTCCGAGCAGATATTTCAAGCACCTACAGAAGGAAAGCCATAAATCATACAAAAGCTTTGGCGCACCCGGGTCCTGTGGCATAACAGCCCTGCCCTGCAGTATTGGGCAACACTGCAACCCGTGAATCAATCCAGGTGGCTTCTCGGAGTTTCCATCTCCTTTCTGGGCTTCTGCCCCTTGTTGCCAACTGTGTTACAAAGCACCTGAAGGCCCTGGCTGCTATTTTTTCTCTGTGTGCTTATTTGTAGGCGATGTGAATGCACAAAAGATCTGAGACTTACTCTCCTATTTGCTTAATGAAATTTGATGGTTTTTAAACAAGCAGGCATATGATCTAGGCAGTGGCTTAACTGGAAATCCCTTCTTCCATTCCCCAGAGTGAAGGGCGGGTGAGGTGGTGGTAGCAGATTAACCCACAGTACCAATAGGTGCACTGAAGCCCCGAGAGTAAATCCCGAAGCTCTAGGGTTGGTACCTGCTCTTCCTGCTCATCTCCATCTGGGCCCCTTATGCCCCTGGTTGACTTCCTTTCCCAGCATCCACCTCCCATTTTCCTCCACCTTGACCCAGCCTACTGTGTGGTCTGCAGGGCTGCTTCTGATGCTAGTGGCTATCTGTGAAAACACAGGCAAGAAGCTGAGAGCAGCTGTGGGGTCGTCCACGAGAAACAGAGACACAGGTCAGTATAGTAGAAAGCAATGCTCACAGAAGAATTTAGAAGAAGAGAAAAGTCTCTATCCCTGACCTGTGTGGCTCGGTGGGTTGGGCGCTGTCCCGCAAGTGAAAGGTTGCAGGTTCAATTCCCAGTCAGGGCTCGTAATTGTGTTGCAGGTTTGGTCCCCATCAGAGCGTGTGCAAGAGGCACCCAATCAATATGTCTCTCTCACATCAGTGTTTTTCTCCCTCTCTTTCTACCTCCCTTTTCCTCTCTCTGAAAATAAATAAATAAAATCTTTAAAAAAAAAAACAGAGAAAGAAAGAGTTCCCTAAAATTAAGGGAGATTGAAATTAAGAGCAGAAATGCAGTTCCATCTGAGACCCTGCCAAAAGCCCCTCGGTCGCTTCTGCGGCCTTCAGTCTGGTTTCTGGGCTCTTCGAACGGGTAGCCCTTCGGTGCTGTCCCACTGGTGGCGACCTCTCCCTGGCACCTCCTCTCCGGGGTGGATCAGAGTGCCACCAGGACTGGCATGCTATCTTCTTTTGCAAGAGCTTGGCATCCTTTGGGTTCTTCCCGTTCCAGCCCTCCTCTCTCCAACCCCCTCCCACCTCCATTTCCCAGGCTCTCATCTGCACGTTTTGACCTCAACTCTCCCCAGCCTGCAAGAGGCTGGGAAAAACCTAGACGCAGCCCCAGGCTCTGGGCAGGATGTTCCCATCCATAGGGAATGCTTTGAAGTGAGTCTAAAACTCTAGGCCCATAATCTTCTCACCCACCTGGCTAGCCTGCCAGAGTCCTTCAAATTCCTATCATCTGAGGCCCCGCTTTGACTCAGTATGGCATTTTTCAAAGTCTATGTGCTTATCTTAGAAAGATAAGACATTAGTTTATAGATAGGAATTTGCTTAACAGATTAGCATGTTGGTACATCTCTAAGAAGAGGGCTTTGGAATTGGGACACAGGACAGGTTAGTTTTGATTGCAGTGAAGAGAAATGATTGCAGTATTGAGCTCAGACACGCACTACCCAGTACACTAGCCATGTGTGGCAATTTTAATATAAATTCGTTGGAGTTAAATAATATTAAATGTTGAGTTTCTGAGTCACAGGGGCTACATTTCAAATGTCCACCAGCCACATGTATCTGTGGCTACCAGGTTGGACAGAGCAGATAGAGAACATTTCCATCAGCAGAGAAAGTTCTATTGTGCGGCACTCCTATAGACAGGGGGTGGTACTGGCCACGGAGAGTTCTGGAGAGCAGGGCAGCCTAAAATTACCAGCTCAGTAGGGAAGGGTAGAGAAGAGAATGGCAGAGAGCAAGTGAAACAAGACCAAAGGCAAGCTTCTTAGGCTCTGCCCAGGGCCCAGCATTGAGCAAACTTGCCTCCATCTCCCACAAAGCTCCTTGTGTTGACACTGAAAATGAAAGTGAGTAAGGCTGGCTCTGGGCCCTACTTCCTCCACTGCATGGTCCCTAAGACCTGTGGGCTCCTTGTGAAGCAAGAACCCCTATCCCAAATCTTGAGCTGAGAGGGGCTCAGAGCCTTTACTCACACATGGGAGTCACTGGGCTTCCAGCCAAAGGGAAAGCGTCACCCTGGTGGTACCTGGCAGCCCATCAGTCCCCAAGAGTCTGCTCCAGGAGTTCCCACTCGAGAAGACAGTTCAGGAGAAAGGAAGCACTTTCTCCAACTGGAATCAGACCTCCACTTGGAGAAGCTGAGCAGGATCTGAGGGGCAATGTCGCTCCTTACTGAGAACACTGGTCCCCACCCGCACAGAAGTCACAGCGAGGTGGAGCACTCTCAATGCTAACTCACCTCACTCTCACGGTAATTGGCTGAGGGGAGCGAAACAGATGCACCCCTCTTGATGCTTTCTATTTAAAAATATATACTCTTACTCAGAAAGATGGCCAAAGTCCATCTGACCGGTAAGTGGCAGAACTACCTCTCTCACGTGGTGGGGGGGTTACTTTGCACCTGTCTGTCAGCTCCAAAGGGTGTGACCTCCCTTCAGATCATGCCACAACCTCAGTTCCCATCCAAGCCCAAGCCAACGATGGAGCCCCTGATAGTCTCCTGGACTCTCTATTCCCAAGTGACCTGTGAGAGCTGCTGAGAAAGAGGGCAAAGTGGACCCCTGGCTAGAACAGGAACAGCCACATGACTTTTCCCACGCATGCTGGTGTCTAGGAGACAGCGAAGAGGAAGTGTCACGCGTGGCGGCCCATGTCCCAGAGCTGCTGCGTCTGCCTCCTTGTGCACAGGCACCGGACGGAGCTCTGCTTCCCTCGGTTCCGCGGCTCTGACTCTGCAGCACGAGGCCCTGGACGGCGTCGGTGGCTTTCGTCTGCTAGAAAAGGGTCACGGATCCCGAAAACCAGATTAGGTTGGCCCGCCAACAGGACATTCAGCAGTTCGTGGCCAAATACAGGGTAGGGCAAAAGTAGGCTTAAAGTTGTTCGTATGAAAAATAATACGGTGCTAAATAATAATACGAGAATAAACTGTGTCACGCATACCCACCACTGTAAACCTAGTTTTACCTGACCCTGTGTGTATGACTTATTCTCAAATTTGAAAGAATTTCTCACCATATGGGAGCCATTGACATACGTGGCTAAATAGGAGCTCAAATTCCATTATTTCCTTTCATAGAGCATGCACATAAAAGCACAGATATGCAATTTATTGGACTTTCACTTCTGGTGAGCTCTAGCACTAAATCAGCCATTGTCCAGAGAACAGAAAAGAAAAAGCCAAAAAGATAATCAAATAAATAAAGCAGTAGTGAGGCTAGTGACACAAACGAAATGATCACTTTTGATGCGCCCAATAAAGCCACATCCCTGGCGGCGCACTTGGTTCCTTCCCTTTACAGCAAGGCCCCAGTACTTCTTGGTTAGCCTCCACCTTTCTCCGCCGCTAAGCCAGGAGAGTTGGAAACACCCATTTCATCTATTTGGCCACTGAGCTGTCCATGCCAAACTTCGATGAGCTCCCCCCTCCCAAGGCCAGATGCCTGGCTAAAAGTGTCTAGACAGTGGGCATGTGACACACGCCCAAGGCCTGGGAAACCAGGTCTGAGTCTCATTGGTCGCTCACAACACCACCCTGGGCCCAGACTCTCCACGTGGAAGAGCCTTCCCCATCACCCTCGCTCTTTTGACCAGGGAGGAAAATCTTTCCCAGTGACCCCAGAAGCCTTCTGCCATAACTGGAGGCATAACCACTCCTACACCAATCACAGACAGACAAACCAACAAGGTTACCATGGTTACCTTGGACTGACAGCTCCTCATGCCCTGGGACTGGACAGGTGATAGCAGACAAAACTGGGCTCTGTGAGCAAACGCAAAGGGGAATGTGGGTGTTGGAGGAGCCACCAGCCGCGTCTACCAAACACAGTTATACCAGGGTCGTAAGTACCAGGGACGAAGAGGGGCTTTCCTCTCCTCAGTCCCGAGGAATTGAGGATAGCCTCCCGAGGATAGCCTCCCGAGGAAGCCCCACCTCCTTAGCCAGGTCAGATCTACCCGCTGCTGGCTCTTAGGGCACCCGTAGAGCCTCTTAATATTTGTGTCATTTACATTTAAGTGTCTTACTGGCTTCTGTCTTCACCAAACTAGATCCCAGGAGGGTTGTTTTAGCACAACCCTATACTCCCAGGGCCCTGCCCATGCCTGTCCATCACAGATGCTCGGTGAACATTTGTGGAAGGATGGGTGGGTGGGCGGATGAATGGATGGATGGGTTTTCCAGCTACCACACTAAGCCAATCCTGACTTTTTCTGAAAATGCATTAAAAAGGGATGAACCCAGTGTTCCCTTCCTCCTCCCCATTGTCACTCAATGAGTCGTCACTGCTCCATTCTCAGACCCAGCCTCACTAAGGACACTGGCCATTACATTTTGTATTGGACAGGTGGTTTTTCTGCTAAGAGAGGGCTTCTGAGGGAAGCGGAATAAAAGGGAAAGAAGAAAAAAGAGTGAATATAAGCCAGTGAGAGAGTCAAGTAATTATCTGGCTGGATACATAGCCCAGAAGTTTTGAATGAAGAAGCAAGTTTGAAAGAACGTATTGTGCATGGGTGAGAAAGGGTGATGATTAAATCCGGTAGAGACAGGATGTGCTGGTACAAGATGCAGCATAGTGAGGGGAGAGAGAGAGACTCAAAGACTGGTAGCGGCTTCCAGATGTGGCAGAGATGCTCAGACTTCTGAGCCCACCAGCTTCCGCTCCACCCACCACCCTCTGAAGCTCTAGGCCCTCTCATTTGCATACCAGGGATGAACAGAGCTGAGGGCCAGAGTGAAACAAGTACCCAGCCCCTCAGACAACCCTGTGAACTCCTTAAACTCATTTTTAAATAAGATGACCACATGCTTCTCTGAAGTTCTGAAAAAGGAGTCTTTCCATGAAATTGTCTTTCGCCCACGTGTCAGAAGGTTAATGGCAAATGACGGCTAGTCACCCCTCAGTATTTTAAATAAGCCTAAGATGAACAGAATAATGGAGTTCAGAGAAGTAGAGGGAATTCCTAAAAACAAGGGAGCAGGCTGTGGGGCATCACGAGCTGCTGGCGTCACTCTTTGCTCCCCAGGGGGAGGAGCTCAGCCACTCGCACTAATCAACACAGGGAGGCTGGCTGTCAGCAACCGCTGAAAATTTCGCTGCAACACAAAAAAGCAATTTCCATATCACACTCTAGTGGGGACTTCTTCCTTGTATTTATGCCATGGAATGGCTGCTTTTCATTAGGAGATTGTTTTTGTGGCGGTAAAATCTTTGTGGGATTTTCCCCCTCAATTATAAAGTAATAACTTTTTATTTTGTTTACTTTAGTAATAGTTTATTTTACGTTAAAAGTAATAATTTTTAATTTTTAATTTAAATTCTATTTTGTTGATTATGCTATTACAGTTGTCCCAATTTTTCCTCCTTTGCCCCCTCCACCCAGACCCCCTCATGCCCTCAGGTAATCCCCACACCATTGTCCATGTCTACAGGTCGTACATACATGTTCTTAGGCTACTATATTCCCTATTCTGTACTTTACACCCCCGTGACTATGCTGTAACAACCAATTTGTAGTTCTTATTCCCTTCACCTTTTTTTGCCCATCCTCCTGACCACCCTCCCCTGTAGCAACCATTAAGGAACCCTCAGGATGGAGCAAAACCATGTGAGTCAGGTTGATGGAATCTCAGATATGGTGCCCGCTTGCCCACTCTGTGTGGAGAGGTCTCAGAAAAGGAACAATGGTCTCTTCCAGCACTTCTTTCTGGGAGAAAGCTTCCCCCCAGCTCTCACCCTGGTGTCAGACGCTTCAGTTCCCCCTGCATGCCTCTGGCACCTTTCAAGATGCTTCCCTGATGCTGGAACTCAGAGAGAGCAAGTCCAAGTAAGTCTGTGTGTGGGCTCTTTAAAAGGAACTGTCTGGGATTCTAGAAATTTCTGTCTTCCACAGCCTCAACCCCCACTGGTTTTTGCAGCTAGAGTTATGCAAATTTATTTTCCTGGCACTAGAACCCTTGGCTGGTTGGGGGTGGGGGCTGGCCTCGCATGAAGCTGAAACCCCTCGCTCCTGAGATACCCCTACTAATTTGTATCTGCCCCACACGGGTGTGGGACCAACCTGTTCTACATCTCTGTTGTTCCCACCAGAGGTGGAGCCTCAGTTGACGCTCATACATGAAATCATATGTATGAAATCATGCGTGATTACATACATATGTATGTAATCATACGTGAAATCTGTATGATGAAATCATACAGAGGCAGCCTCAATATGGTTTCATCTTTAATTCCAAAATCGTAGGACTTCCATTCAACTAGATTTCTGGTGGTTATGCATAATCATTGTTCTGTAGTTCGGTTGTAATTTCGATGTGGTTGTACAAGGAAGCAAGCCATGCTTACCTATGCTGCCATCTTGACCCCGAAATAGGAACTTTTATTTTAGAATCATACTCCCAGAGATAGCCACTGCTAATATGTTGTTGCGCATATAGTTCTAGTCTTTCTTCCCTTTGTTTGTGGGGACATATATATGAGAATCGAGGTCAAACACATCAATTTTCTGTACCCAGTTTTTTTTCATTCTCAAATGTTTCAATATCATTAAAATTTTATTACATCATTTTAAAGATTAAATAAGAAGTCTTTGGATGCCCACACTATGATCTAGTTCAATAATCCTGTGTGACTTGATTTTTAGATTTTTTCCAATTTTCTCTTTTTATAAATAGCACTGGGGATGCTTTTTGTAAAGAATTGGTGTTTGCACACATCTGTTTATTTAGAATAAGTTTCTAGAAGTGTACTTTTTGACTCAAAGTGCACTATATTTTTCAGAAATATTTTAAGAAATACTGCCTCTAGAAAGATGGTACCAATCTAGTCAAAAGGCAAGGTGCCAGTCGCATCGCTACCACTGAGCAGCCAGAAGTGTTTGCTCATGTTCAGGAACACCATCCTGAAACCTCACAGGGTTGAGGGGGGAATAAAATGAAGTGTTTTCTATGAAAATACTTTGAAAATTGAAAATTCTATTAAAACACACATTGCCATTATTACCAAATCTTAAATCACCCAAGACAGGCATTACCTCTCCCAAGCACATATTCCAATAGTTAACAGCCCTTTGGAGAATAGTGTTATTGACAACTTCTCTCTAAATGCAACTGACATCCAATAAATTTCATTTATTCAGAACTATTTATTGAGCACCTTCTATGCATTGAGCTTTGTATTAAGCATGGAATACAGAAGAAAAAATAATCCACATGGTTCTTGACATCAGTAAGCTTCTAGCCTGGGAGGGTGTGTAGAGAAAGAGAGATAAATCAGGATTTATTATCAGTTCTAAGACAGGGCCAGGTCCTGGGTGCTCTGTAAGCAGGGCATCCCCCACCTTTGGGTGACGCAGGGAAGTTCCTGACCGAAAGATGCAAAGCTGAAACTGAGGATGAGGAGGCACCTGGGCTTTTGGTTGGATGGCTGTGTGCCAATCTTACTGCTCTTGAAACAATACTGAGAAATCACATTTTTTCTGGCAGCTGTATTCTGGTGTATAAAGGGAGCCATTCTGCAGGGTGGGGGAGGTAAAGACTTTAACATGCTGCATGGTGAAAAAGCCAAGTCCTCCATGGGGGTATACTTTGGGGAATACTAGATAGTTATAATTCCTCTAGAAATCAGCCTGGCATTTTTAGTCAGTGAGACAGGCAAGCTGAGTCTAAAGCAGAATTGCTTGGAATTGCAGAGGGGATTTTAGAAGGGCATGGAAGGAAGACAGAGGGACAAGATATGGCAACTGAACAGGGAGAGGAACGTTGGAGGGCGTGACAGAGATGCCTAGCATGTGTCTGCTGTGAAATGTGCGACCCATCTACCCACAAGAGCCTTGTGAACACATGAAGTGATGAAAGGCTTCGTGTAGCCTGCAGATGGGCAGAGAGAGAAAATAGGCTGCCTGTTGGAGGCCGTCACACCTGGTTTACGCACACTTCATTCTGTAAGCATGTGAGTGCAGCTGTGTGCTCAGGAGACTTCTGTGCAGCAGGAAATCTCCTGATCTTCCCAGGAGGTTAAAGTCAGCACTATCTGCTGCTCTTCCCGTGCTGACCCACAGGGCCCATGTGGGCTCCATGTGCTTGGACACACACAGAGCTTTAACGAAAAAGTGGGCATTATAATGGGGTCTTTTAGGCAATCAAGGATATTGAGAAATGCAATCCAGAAATCCGGGTGTGGATTAGCTCCTTACTTAGGCACACCCATGAAAAGCACCCCGTACCATTTGTATTTTGTCTTGTAAATAAATTGGCAATTAACAGAACTGTGGGTATCAGCAAAGCAGCAAACTTCTCTTCCAAAACACATTGTTTTGTGGCAATATTAAAATTCATTTCTGTTTCTAAAGCTGACTTGAGAGGCATGGGAATGTGACCATAGATGTCTACCAGACTAAGGATGGGAAATTATTACGGATAATCTTTCAAGAAGAGTATTTACAAAGATAAGGAGAAATCAACTAACCTCTTGGATGTTGACTTCCCAATCGTTGTTTTTCCTTTGATGGTCCCAGAGAGAGTTGCCTGGAAGACATACCACCAATTGTATGTTGTACAAAGAGGTGATGTTGTACAAGCAGTGAGTCAATAATGACGGACTAGGCTCTTCCAAGCCCATGTCATGGTGGCCAAATGTGCAGAGATTTGCGTAGGCCCACTCCACTTCCATGTGCAAATACACCAGCACAGGAAGGCTAGCAACTATTGTACATCTTCATCAATGTACAATAATGGGGTGGTGAACATATTAAGAAACCTAGAGAGAGAGTCTTGTATAATTGACAATAGCCCTTGCCTTTTAAGATATTAAACATTATAGTCTTCTGAGTGCTGTTGTCCTACTTTGAGACACAGAAATGCATCACTATTCAAACACTTATCTAGCAACCACATCTCAGTTGGCTTTGTCACCATCTGTCCCTGAGTATAAATTAATGCACATGAACAGCTTTATTGGGGGAAGTAATAAGGTCTGAGAACACATCCCTCAGTAATATGGAGGGCCTATCGACTGATAGGAAGAATGTGTTGCAGAGTGTAGAATTCAAGGTCAAGTGCTTATTCAGCAGATCTGTGAATCACAATTTTATGTTTCATATATAACCTGATAAAAATATTCAGTCAGCCATCCAGCAACTGCTGTTCAACACCTATGAATGTATGTTAATGTGACAGTATGCAGGGGCTGAATATGTAGAGAAAGCAAGATGGAGGTAACCCCGAGACTTCGATGATGGGATTCAGGACGGAGCACTGGCAGTAGGCCAGGGGCACGGTTTTCTCCTTATTCACAGCTCTTGTACTTGGTTAAACATAGCAGTTACACATAAACCAAGCTGTCTGTGGCCTGTCCCTAGATTACTCAGGCTAAGGGTAGCCATCACACAGCCCAGCTTCTCTGTAGCTCAGAGGCTTAACCACCAAAGCTTTATTTCTCACCCTGGTCACGGTCCCGTGGGCACCCCCAGGGCACCAGTGACCCTTCCATTCAGTTGCTCTCCTGAGCCCTTCGGACCTTGAAGTCCTCAAATTCATCTTCCTCTGGCCAATAATGAAGCAAAGACAGGGAATGAAAACATGTGAGACGTTTTAAAGGCCAAGACTAGACTAGAAGTATATCATTTCTGCTCACTTTCAGAAGCCACAGCTTAATCAGATGACCCCCCTATAACTACAGGGGAGTCAATGGGGTGAACTTTGTGTGCCCAGAAAGAAAAGGAGAACCAAATTCTGATGGATACCAAAAGTTTTTACTACTCCTATGAATGGTCTCCCAGGATTCTAACTGAGGTGGTAGGAAAAAAATCAAAAATCCAAAAGGAAAAATGCTTTTGACACATCCTTGAGAATTTTTCCTTAGACTTATCGACCTTCTGTGATGTGCACATAACCCAGTCTCAGTGCTATAAGATTCTCCCAGCAGGCACTTGACCAAGGCATTTCATCTTCCCAGGCCTCAGTTGACCCATATGTAAAAGTGAGAGGTTGGATCAGAATTCTTTCAGATCTGTTGACTCTTTTCATATCCAAAATGCCATGGTCCTAGAACACCTGCTCTTCATTGCCTCCCAAGAGAAATAATCAGGGAACCAGAAGACAATGCCAATAGGCCAATAATTTATTTTTTATTTTAGTTTTAACTTCCCATCTCACTTGCCGAGCCCAATTTTCTAGAAGTTAAAATATGCATAGTAAATAAGATCGATACCAATACAATAGTGATTTTTTCATGGCAAAGTAAAGTTGTTTGGGGTTGGGGAGCTTTGGGCAAATGAACAGCACATTCACACACACACACACACACACACACACACACACAACAGGCAAAGAGATCCCTCTTTGAAAAAAAATCTTGTTTGAACAGTCTTACAAAACATATACTGTCTTCCTACTGAACTACTCTGGCCTTGTATTAGTCAGTTTTGCAGTGGTAACAAACAGTGCTATCTCAGTGGCTTACAACATTTACTTTCTGTTCACTTTGCATAAAGATGGTGAGTCAGCTGCAGATTGGCTGTGACTCTGCTGATATTGGCTGGGCTCATCTGGGTTCCACCTGTCTTCTCATTCTAGAACCCAGACCGAGGGAGTAGCTACTATCTGAAACATCCTGAGTGCATGTGGGAAATAAGCACAAGAAAGCCTAAGCCCAACCATACTTAAGGCTTCTGATTGGACACAGCAAAAACAATCCCATTCCATTGGCCCACGGTTTTCACACGCCCCAGTCCAAAGTCATTCAGTAGGCTGTGTACTCTCCTCACAGGACGCATGAGTATGTCCAATAACAACAGATGGGGATATGGCCGGGAGGGAGCAAATTGCTGGGAATGACAATCTAGTCTGCTCACACCCCCGCTTCCTCCACTGGAATTCTAAATGCAACATTTCCCGTTGCAAGGAAGCCACTTTACCTCTCTCCTTCTGCTGTGGAATGTTCTTGGGTTGGAGGGAGCTGGGAGCGAGAAGCAGTCAACAATGGGGAAACAGAGGGATTTTCGCAAACATTTGTACAGGCCTCATTATAGGATAGGCGCTGTTTTATGCTCGTTATAAATACTAACTCATTTAACTCTCATCACGGATCTGTGAGGTTGGTCCTAGCATTATTCCCATTTTACGGATAAGGAAACTAAGGCACAGAGAAGTTAAGTAATTTCTCTGTGATTGCACATCTAATGAGGAGCAAAGAAAGGATTCCAATCCAGATAATCTGGCTCCAAAAATCCCTCTTCTCAAACACTCTGAAAAGGAGAAACGGGAGGGTTCTAGCACTGTTGATCAGCTGGTTGCTCGTGTGCTGTGATTTTAGGGGCGCAAGGAAATCAGCGTCTCCTAGAAGGGGCGGACATTATTTCATCAAGACATGACAAGTATGTTGTTCAAAACATACACAAAACTGAATATTATGAGATCACGAGGATATAGGTCACCGTCCTGGGCACGGTCCTGCAGAATCTCTTCTCTCATGGAGCTGATAGTCTAGTGGAAGGAGACGCACCACCAACAAGTAAATACGAAAAAAGGGTCATAGGTCAGATGATGGGAAGCTCTGCGGAGAGCAGTCAGGTGGGACAGGGGCCTGGGAATGTGGAGCAGTGTCGGAGATGGACTGACTTTGAAGATGGTGGTCAGCGAAGGCCTGCCGGTGCGGTGACATTTGAGCGATGGCCTGGAGGGAGACAAATATTTGAGGAATGAGTAAACGAATGCTCACACTGATTTAGCTGTCCCAGCGAGACCTACAAATAAATAAGTGAAAGATCACTTATTACTTAGACATGGCTCGGGCCACCTTCTCCCCAGACGTCACCCCGGCTGACCTTGCGGTTGACCGTTCCTACTCTTTCTCCTCTCTCACTTGGCTTCAGTCACCCCCATTTCCTTCAACAAAGGATCTCCTGTGGGACAGAAGGTAACACCACCCCAATCTTCTTTTTACATGGCAGGGCAATGTTCTTTTTTTTTTTTTTTTCTTTTTTTCTGATCGGGAATAGGCAGGGGTCATGAGCTGGCATTTGTCCCCGTTGTTCTGGGCTGTGGGGTGAGGGGAGGGGCCCATCCATCCTGGGGTGATTGGCAGGTCTGCAGGCCCACGCGTAAGATGAGGCTGAGCGTATTTTGCTGGACAGAGGAAGCGAGCCCGATGTGACAGCAGACAGAGCTAATAGAATGCCCGGGCGGTGAGGAAGTGACAGAGCATGCAACGCTTTAAACCCCAGTTTCCTCATCTTTGAAATGGGAGCCCTGGTGTAGTAGTAGTAACGATAACAGCTTTTCTGCCCATTGCACAGGATTATTATAGGAGTAAAAGGTGATAATGATATGAAAGGACTTTATAAACTCTAGATCACCATTGTAATGAGAAGGTTTGCCACTTTGATGTTGTCGCTAATCTGAGGCAGGACTCGGAGTCTAAACACTGGACTGCCTTCTCTTTGCTGCCTGCGCTGTGCAGTGCAGCCAGAGCTGGTTGCCTCTCTGAGCCTGAGCTTCCTCCCCTGTCAGATGGAGCATCCAGCAGAGGCATTATGCGCTGGGTGACATCATGCTAGCCCCTGGTTCCCAGGCCTGGGTTTCCACTGAAATCATCTGCAGGGCTTTCTTTAAATGTCTGTATGCCCATGGGCCCAGCTCTGAAAACCATGGATGTTTTAATTCGTATTAATTGATTGACTCATAAGAGAGTCGTCTCTGAAAATGAGACCAATGTGCCTTTGTTACCATCTGTCCGCAGTATGCCCTGGTGAGAAATGAAACTCTCCGGGGTCCTATTCTTGCCTCCCAGCCAAGCACGCTGAGCAGAAATCAGCCTGCATTAGATCAGAGATGCTGCTGGGATCCCGTGTGAGCTGGTGGAATTGGCGTAATCAGCTTTTGAAGCGCTGCCTCCAGCCGCAGGGAAGCACTCAGCGTTCCGCTTTATTAAAGTGACTCCGTGCAAAGGCGCAAAATCACAGGTGGCGATTTACCCGGATTAGATTTACCCCAATTAGATTAGGAGCAGGAGATCTTTCTACTGACGTCCCCATTTGCACAACCAATCCTGAGGCAGCTCCAGTCTGTACAAACGGTATCTCTGCTAATAGTCTGCCTCAAGGAGCAGGCAGCCGTCACCACGCCCAGCACACTCCCTTCCATAGGATGGGGCTTCACAGAGCACAGGGTCTTCCAGAAGTTCTTCCTCTGGTGGAATGTCTGGGGTTCGTGGGAGAGGAGGAACAGAGGGTGTCTGGAATCGTAGGTGGGCATTTTACATCAGCTTTCGTGCTATTTCTAATAACTTTCACACAGCCATGATGTTCGGACTAAACTGCTGGGCTCTAATGTGATGGCGATTTTATGTAGAAGCGATTCCCTCTGGAAAGTTCCGGAGTGTTTCCCATCAAAAGGTATCTCAAAGCAAGGAAACCTTATGGGGAAGCAATAAAATGTAAACTTGGTCATTGCAGTGTTGAATAGTAATAAGGATGGATGACCCACGAGCAGGGGTCGTCCTTTGAATGTTTGCAGACGGACTCTTAGACCCGGGGTCCGGCGACAGTCAGACCCTGCGTTGCTGTGGGCTCTTGCATCACATGCAGGGCAGGAGGCTCTGGAACTGCCGTCTGCCCACCCTGGGCCAGGGTGCTCTTAGCACTTCACCCCTGACTTTCAACGTCTGTTTCAAAGAGCAGCTGCCATGCTCTTCCTGAAATCCCTTCGGTCCCCCTGCCAAAGATGGGGTACGAAACTGGCTCCAGTATAATGTTCGGTAACCCTAGCTTAGGATACGTTCTTCTCTGTGCAGAGTTTCTTCCCATATCTCAGAATCTTGAGAGTTTCATTGATTCACTTATTCATTCTGCGGTCGTTGGCTACGGACTTGGGGCAGAGCTTGTTTAGAGGCCTTAATCTTGTCCCCTGGCGAACAATCCCAGATCCCTCCTCCTGCTCGCCCCGCCCCGAGCGGCGGATTACGCCCTCTGTTTTCCAGACTAAATGCTGGCGTTCTGTGCTCCAAAGACAAGCCTGGAAATCACAGGGGGCCTGCGGGGTTCTCACCCTGCTAGTCTGGCCTTAGGCCATCTACCCAGGTGGAGCAGCAGGTGAGGCAACCCCGCGGGCAGGGGACCCCAACCCTGCAGGCCCCAAAGGAGGCACAAATACAGTCTCTAGCATCTAAAACAATGAGTGGATGTATTTAAAATGTATCTGCAAGAAATGAGACATCGTGCATTTGTAGGGCAAGAAAAGCATTTGAGACATAACTTGGATTAATAATGAGGAGATTCGACAGGCAGGGTCCTACCTGTTCAGGGGGGAACTGAGGGGAGGGGTACAACGTGGCTGGGGGGTGGCGGGGCTTCCCCACCATCTCAGCCTTGATCAGTCTTAGCACAGTCCGAAATTTGCCCAAAATTGGCAAGTGTCCATCAGGACTAGAATGAATAAATAAACTATAGTCTTTTATTCAATGTAATACGAGTGAGGTGAAAATGAATTTTGTAAAACAACATGTGACAAGGCTGACTCACGCAACCTGAAATGAGAGAAGCCAGACACATGTATTCAACAATGCACATTGCAGGATTCCATTCACGTAAAGTCCCAAAGTAGGCACGGATCCGTAGTGTTAGAGGTCTGAAGAGTGGTTTCTGCTGGCAAGGGGTGGGGAGACATTGGGAGAAGACATCAGGGGTGGGGGTTCTGGGGTGCTGTTAGTGTTCTCTTTCTTGACCTGGTTATAACATGAGAACATTCACTTTGTGACAATTCATTGAGCAGAACTCTTATGATGCGTACATATCTTATGTACGACAGTCTTTAAAGAAATCCAAACCTTGGATTGGGCAGGGCTCGTCCATTTGAATTGGGCTTGCAAGAACTAAGGAGGTCCTCAGAATCCCTTCCTGGCGTGGTAGGTCCATTCCAGGGCAAATGATTCAAAACCCTGAGTAGAACATCAGGGGGACAGTGGTGAATGAGGCAGGGCAAGGTAGGGACTGTACTTGCTTTGGGGATCACCTGATACCAGGTCTTCTGAGCAAGTCCCACAACATGGTAGAGCTGAGATGGCTGACGTTCAGGACTGGTTCACGTGCTGGGTGCACCGGAATAGGCAGATTCACAGACCTCGGAATCTCGGGTCAGTTATTCGGAACTCTCAGGAGGGGGTGCTGCCTCCTGAGCTGTGGCACCCGTATTGTCTACCATAGACAGTGGATCTGCATAGGCTATGGGACCATGGCCCTTATTGTCCATCCAGGGGGAGCAGCTCTTGTTTCTCAGAACAGCAAGCTACCAGGGCAAGAAGGGCCAGACCTCTTTCTCAGCTGTTGGCCAGGATGAAGACACTTGGCTTAATGGAAGAGGGTGATGAAGGGAAGCCTTTAGAAAGAGAAGGTTTCAGCAGTCTCAGCATTGATAAGAAAAAGAGGGTCCAGTAGGACATAGCAGGAGGGAAGGCATATTTGAATAAGATCATGGGAGTGCCCTGGCTGCTGTGGCTCAGTGGACTGAGTGCCAGCTTGCAAACCACAGGGTTACCAGCTCTATTTCCAGTGGGGGCACCTGCCTGGGTTGCAGGCCAGGTCACCATCAGGGGCCATGCTAGAGGAAACCGCACATTGATATTTCTCTCCCTCTCTTCCTCCCTTCTCCTTGCACTAAAAAATAAATAAATAAAATCTTTAAAAAAAAAAGATAATGGGAGGAACCTAAAGATGGGAGGGTCTTCGAGGATTCAGAAGCGAAGGAGCCAGGCGGCTGGTCATGGCGAGGAGTGGGGGCCGCCGACTTGCAGCAGGCCTGCTCTTTGGTTCCAAGCCTTCCACTTACGAACCACGGCCACACCCAGAGAGCCAGGGAGGAGTGAAGCCAAGGTAATTGTCCTCAGGCAGAGGTGTGGGGCTGACGTTTTCCTCATTGGACTCCAGATATTTGGAGCCATTTGCCACTATAACCGTAACTAAAACAAGCCTATGGATCCTCCTCGGGTGTTCCAGGCCCGACTGGGGTGAGTAATCTTGATCAAGAGGCTGTTTGCATTTGGAGAGTGGACTCAGAAAGACAAAAACCGAATTTATCCCCAGCCAAGTGTCTGTCAACCATAAAAAACAGTGACAGCGTGAGGAGTGCCCGGTGCTGGGAAAAGCCACGAGGTGTGATTAGTGTCAGCACTCAGCATAGCTCCCTTAGGAGTGAGCGGTTGTGATCATCTTTCTCTCCGAAGGTTTGCTCACCCCACTGCCCTTGTCCTGCTGGGAATACGATGCAGAAAGAATTGAGAAGTCATTGTTCAAACAGGATAATGACGCCACTATGCGAATGTTTCACCCCCTGGCACAGGGGTTTCACAGCATCAGAAAGTGCCCATGTCTAGTAACCAAAGGGCAGGATAGTTCGGGAAATCCCAGAGGAAGTGGCTCCTTTATGGTCCACAAAGTACTTTCTGAAAGCTTTTTTCTAGGGGAATTTCATTCCGGAGAATTGCTCTGAGCCTGGAGCAGGGCACCAGAAGGTACAAGCCCAATGATAGCCGCTCTTGCTCCCCGCCCCTGCCCCCCATCCAGGCATTTCTTTCGCAAAGCAAATGGAGCCCTGGTTTGGCCGAGAGGTCTGGAGAGCATCCGACCTCGCCCCAAGGGGTTGTCACTCTCAAGCATTCTGATGCAATGCCCAAAGGAGCGGGGACCTATCCGTGAGAAGACACTATAGAACTCCTTTGGCCAGCGGGTAGAATTTCCATCCCCATGCCAGGCTGAGACCTCCAGGACAAAGAAATGTTCTGGGGCTCCACAGACCCAAAGAAGCTGGCTTAGTGGCAGTCAAGTGTCCGAGACGCTCAGGCACAAGTAGGGCAGTGGCTGAGGTGGCCTATCTGAGCCTCGGCTCACCCTCCTGACTCCACGCCTGGCACCCCAGGCTCGGGGCGCTGCTCCCTGTGGGTCCACTGATGTTGCCTCCGTTGTCTCGGAGACGGCCTGCCCATAGAGGAGGATTCCTCGGCTCTTCTCGGATTGGCCAGATGTCTCTGACGGTTTACTAACCTGCTCGGTGCTTCAGTTTCCTCATCTGGTGAAAAGGCCGGTAACAACCTGGGCTACCGGAGGAGCTACTGTGAGAGCTGAATGAAATTCAGATAACCGGGTACCTAGCACAGTGTTCGGCCCACAGTAAGTGCTCCATATGTTAACAGGCCTGATTTTAAACCCAGGATGAGTCTTTAACAACTTGATTTAAATAGATGATCCTGAGGGGTGAGATGGACTGGGCCATTTAGAATGTGCAATGTGGACCCTGGCCAGGTGGCGCAGTGGGTTAGAGCACTGTTCCATGTCCCAGAATTTGCAGGTTCAGTTCCCAGTCAGGGCACATACCTAGGTTGCAGGTTTGGTCCCCATCAGGGCGCATAGAGGAGGCAACCAATCGATGTCTCTCTCTCTCTCCCTCTTTCTCCCTTCTCCTCTCTATGAAATTACCTACTTTAGAGGATTGAAATACTCAGGTGAGGATTTTAAAAAATACATTTAGAATATACAATCCGGAGGGCATTTGGGAGGAGTCCTGAAAGAGGGACTAGAAAGTCCCCAAAGAACAGCATACCAGCAGCCTCCCAGGACCCCAACATGAGAGACTCACTCAAGGACACCTGCACGCCCCACACCCCTCTCGTCACTAGGACTCGTATTTCCGAGAGCCTCTCTGGGGGTGGAGGAGCAGGTTGGCCCAGCCTCAGCGAAGCCGTCAGGTGGTGTCCAGCTGGCTGACAGGGAACTGCCCTCAGACCAGGAGGACCGGGCTGGGCTGGTCTTTGGGGGGCGCGTCAGCCAACACCCAGTCATTCCAAACGTCCCAAGATGAGCACCTTGCCCCTGGATATTCTTCCCTTGATTTAAAATTAAAAAACAAAAACGAAAGGGAAATGTATGCCCTGTGTTTCCTACCATTTACACTTCGTTCATCAAATCTGTTGCTTTCTGAGAGTTGGGATGAGCCGCTGTCAGATGTCTTTAAAAGTCCTTTTTTCTTAGAAGGACATTCGGAGGCTTTGAAACTTGTTCCAAGGGTAAAAATAATGTTCGTAATAAATTGCTCGAAACTCTCAACCCTGCAAGTTCACATTTTACTCAACACTCCGAACCCAAGGGACTTGAATGACTCCTGGGGTTTGTCATTTCTTGGTTATGGGGCCTTTCCAAAGGGGAGGGCGAAACCACGTGGGGGTTCACTGCAGTTCACCATGTAGTTCAAGGCCACAGCTGTAGCCGGGAAGATGCCCAGAACCTACTCAGCCTGAGCTTCCAGAGGAAGCTCCCCTAACTTTGTGGCAACATGAAGGAGCTGTTCCGAGTGTGCTTGGGACTCCCCACCCAGCCTGGTGCTCTTCTGGCTGGCAGATCGAAGCCCTCCCAGACCAGTTCACTGGAAGGCATACGGTCCCTGTCACCTAAAGCAGGTGATGCATTGTTAGGTGACTATGGGATGAAAGAGCCCGCAGCCACCCCAGCCTGCCCCTCAACGTTGTCGTCTGATGACCTCTGGTGGCGGAATTTTTCCCAACCTGTGCTCCTCGGCGCTCTGAGCCAACACCGCCCCCCCCACCCCACCCCACCCCCGCCTGACCAGGTTACAGGTTACGTTTTCCCACATTCCTTCCCTCCTGTGTTATTCGTCACGTGAGGCAGAGAGCAAGAATCCTTTGCAAAAGCCCAGAATAAAGTGGCGCACATGCCTGACCAGACTGTCATTTCAAAAAAGTTGCCTGGTGCCTTCTCTTCCAGTGACCTCTGATTGCTGCAGAAAGAGAAGCCAGCCAACATGAAGGAACATGTGGCGTCCACGTTAGTTCCCATTTTGCTACTTTTTCTCAACATCAACCTTCTGAAAGGTAAGTAGGAGACTCTCCTGCGCCTTCGACTCCCCGGGGCGTTCACTGAGAGGGTGGAGGCCCCTCCCAGTCCTCTCCCAATGCAGTCGTGAGAAACGAAGATGTCCGTGCCAGTGGCTGTTATTAAATTGTTTTTGCAATATATTTGGCACTAAAAATCAAAGCAAAAATCAATGCAAACCAGGAATGCTTACTGAGCAACAGGGTTTGGGTTTTTTTCAATAGACTTCTCCTTCTACTTCCCCCCTACCCCCAGCCATAATTAAAAAACCCTTACCTCAACCTGCGAGATTGTCCCGAAGACATTCTCCCTAGAGGACCAGCAAGGTTACAGGGATTGGCAGGGCGAGCCCCGGGCTGGCTGGCAGGGGCTGTTTTGGGGGGGCCTGGAGCTCCGCAGACACAATCAGCCTGGTGTCCTCCTCAGCTCGAAGCCTGGCCCAGGAGCCAGCCTGAGGAGCAGAGAACGAGTGTAAGAGGAGAGAGAGAGAACCCCCAGAGCTGCTGAGACCAGTGTCTGACTGCTCCTGCCTCCGGAACTAACAAGCCCTCTGCATCCTGCTCAATGCTAAGGAGGACCGACTGGGGTCCTGTGGAAGTGCGTGGCTCCCCAGCCCAACATCAGGGCAAACTCTCGGGGTCATGCATCCCCTCCTTGGACCTGGCAGACAAGGAAGAGAAGAGGGGCCAGCTTACCAACAACTTCGGGGATAAGGCCACTAGAACACTCCATCCCCTTAACACAGTATTTTCTGTATCACCTGTTCTAGACCTTCCAGCTTCCCGCTGAGACCGGACACAGAACTTAGATAATCATGGTGACTCAACCAGGAGACCAGCTACCCACACCCCCACTTCTTACCATGTTTCCTGCCCACCCCACCCCCTCCCAAAAGCCATGGAATTACAAGGAAGTCCTTCACCCCTCACCATATGTAAAGACCCAAGGAGAGAGGGGGAAATGTGAAAGAAAAAGAGACTAAAAACCAAGATTCAGAAATAGGGAGAGGTACTGTGGCGCTGGGCCACCAATCAAAGCTGAAGAGAAGGAAGGGAAAACAAGGGAAAAGGCGGGAAAGGAGAGGATAAGGGGGAGGGGAAGGAGCAGCGGCAGTGATGCAGGGACACACAGAAGATCAGAGACGGAGCCGATCGTGTGGGAATGGAGGGCGGAAAGGTGTGGGTGAGGGAGCAGAGTGGGGAAGTGCCAGGGAGCATTGCATCAGCACAGGGGAGAACTCATTTTACAGCCCCCCTCATGGTGCGGGGGATACCAGCTGTGTAGACTCCACGGGACTGCAGAAGGGCCACGCACATTCAGTCCATCTCACTCCTGACTCGCGCGCTTTGTTGAAACTTTACAATATGTCACTTGATCGTAGGTGGCTGATATCTCCATCTCACGGTACGCACACACCCCACCAACACCATCCCAAAGTTCCCCTCTCTCTCTCTCTCTCTCTCTCTCTCTCTCTCTCTCTCTTTCTCTCTCTCTCTCTCTCCATCCTGCTGACGCTGGGGCAACCTACAGAGGAGGGTTGCCAGACTAGCGTCCTCACTTAGGCATTTCTGAGCATCCCAACCCTAGGCCTGCTTGTCCCGAGACCTCATCGTTGAATGGTCCCGTAAACCTGCTTTTGTCTCAAGCAGAATGATCAAATGGACCCTAAGACTGATTCCAGTGGCTTCTGGCTTTCTCTAGGACAGTCACCTCCTGGAAAACCGGAGATCACTAAATGTCGCTCTACCGAGAAGGAAACGTTCTCATGCTGGTGGAAGCCTGGGCCAGATGGAGGACTTCCCACCAACTACACGCTGACCTACCGCAAGGAAGGGTGAGTGTGGCCGCAGGCCAAAGCAGTGCCGCTTCGGAGTTAGGGTTGCCCCACCTCCCTGGCCTGATGCTGATAGGCTCATACTTCTGCGGGGAAGGACTCAAGCATCTATGTCCACCTTTCTCCTGTTAACGTCCCGGAAGTGCTCTCTCAACGGGCATCAACTCAGCTGTCACCTCTGCAAGACACAGTACACAGTGTTCTCCCTCATCCACAGTTTCACTCTTTGTGGTTTCAGTCGCTTGCAGTCATCCATAGTCCAAAACTGTTAAATGGAAAATTCCAGAAATAAGCAGTTTGTAAGATTTAAACATTGTGCCATTCTGAGTCATGATGAAATTCCACACTATTTTACTTTATCCCACCTGGGGTGTGAGTCATCCCTTAGTGCATCCACACCGTACAGCTACCCACCTGTCCCTCACTCAGTAGCTGCTTTTCGGATCGATAGCTGGCTAAGGCCCAAGTGCTTGTGTGTTCCAGTCACCCTCACAGCAGCCTAACGCCACGCCACCACGCCTGTGTCACACACCTGGCTTCGTATCGTCACATCGGCATTGCGTCATCTCGCATCGTCACCAGAAGAAGGCTGAGCACAGTGCATTAAGACATGTTGAAAGAGAGAGATCACACTCACATAACTTTCATTACAGTCGATTGTTATCATTGTTCCATTTTGTTATTAGTTCTTGTTGATCTCTTACTGTGTCTAATTTATAAATTAGACTTTATACATAGGTATATATAGGGAAAAATACCATACATGTAATGTTCAGTACTATCCACCGTTTCAGGTATCTCTTTGGGTCTTAGAACACATTCCCCCCGCCATCCCTGTGGATAAGTAGCGACTGCGGTAGCAATGTCTCCTGTTACTGCCCCGCCCAAACTTAGGCTGTAGCCTGAGGTCTCATCTAACCGTTCACTAAGACTTGGTTAACTTTAGGTGCTTACCTATAAACCTTGTGTCATTTATAATATTTTAGTAATAATTACTTTTGCAACATAAAAGGACTGTCATGTAGTCCTTGACAACCATGGCACATTAACTTTTCCAACTCGTTCCATGTCCAAGAAAATAGACAGCCTTAAAAGGAAAGGAAGGAGATGATTTTCCTTAGAAAACTGCTAATCTGTAAGCTCCCAGAAGGCAGGTTTGGAGCCAAGACTGCCGGGAGGATGGAAAGAGGTCATCCCTGAGTGAGGATTGTGTGAACACTTCAAAGAGACCCTCCTGGGAATCCAGGGAGAGCTGTATCCTTCCCCAGTGAAGGAAAGGCTTCCTGGCGGCACAGCCCCCCCCCCCGCCCCCCAGAGCCTGCCTGCGCTCTGCTGTGCCAGGGCTGTCCAGCACGCGGCCTGTGGGCTGCATGTGGCCCAACATAAAATCGTAAATTTACTTAAAACTGTTTTTGCTCATCCGTTCTTGTTAGTGTTTGTGTATTGACTGCATGGCCCAAGACAACTCTTCTTCCATTGTGGCCCAGAGACACCAAAAGGTTGCACGCCCCTGGTTACACAAAGCTGTCAGCCATTCTGGGACCCGAAGGGGTGTCGAGTGCACAGACTTCAGAGCCCAAACTGGCAGCCCGCATGGCGTGCTGCTCCACACCTGCGTGGGGTGTCTTGCCCTGAGGCCTCCAAGTCTAATGAGAGTGCACTAATGAGCCACTTGGGCCTGAGATGTCTGTCTTCGCAGTCACTTCTCTCTGCGGCTGACTTAGTGCATCAAAGATACGTCAACATCATTTTTATTTTCCTTAATCTTCTTTAAACAAAATGTAATTTAACATATGAGGTCTGTCCACAAAGTATCAGGCGATGTACTATGCAAAATAGAGATATTTACTGAAGAAGATACAAGTTACAAGAACACAGGACAATGACGCCTCCGTCCCCTTCAAAGTAGACACCTTGGGACCTCACACAGTTCTCCCAGTTGCCATCAGCTGCCCGGTTGTATTTTCCTGAATCACATCCATGGTCTGCAATCTCTTCCCTTTCAAAGGTGATTTTAATTTTGGGAAAAGCCAGAAGTCTCAGGGCACCAAATCTGGGCTGTAGGGGGGCTGAGTCACCTGGGTGATTTGATGTTTCACCAAAAATCTCTGCATGAAACGTGATGCATGAGCGGGCGTGTTGTCGTGATGAAGCTGCCAGTCACCAGTTGCCCGGAGCTGCGGCCTTCTGAGTCATCCGAATAGTTTCTGTGGAGGAGTGTTCAAGCTTAGCATAAAATTCGATGCAGATCCATTGCTCTGCTCACTCAGTCATCTCGAATGGGACAGCCGCACAGTGCACATGCTCACTCACAGCTTCCACTGCCCCCCGTTCACCAGTGCAGTGAAGTCGTCATTGTTCACGCATGTTCATTCCAGGCCACTCTCCTTGGCTGTCAGGTTACACTGATGTCGCACTAACCGTTCCTGTTATATTGACAATGGCTGGACTGTTTCTGGACAAACCTCGTGCACATGCAATAAATGCTGCATTGTACATAGCTCCTCAGGGCGTACGGGCAGGAGCAGTTACCCGTTTGCTGAGGTGACCCAGTGGCAGCATCATGGGTGCGGTGGTGCCTTGGCTATTGAAGGTTCGAGTGCTTATTGGCAGGAGGCATTTGCCACAAAGCCCACAGAAAACTATAGAAAGGCAGGGTTGATGAGAGGCAGTGTCATCAGGGCTCTAAAGTGACACTTCCACCCCTCTCCCCAGCATTCTCTTCCCTCTCTCACTCCCGGTGACCTGGGCAGGGCACAGAAGCTTGGGGGCTTTGTTCTTCAGCTCTGACCCCCAAAGTCCGGTGGTATTGATCTATTAAGGAAAAACTAGACTCTTTTTACTACCTTCTTGCTCACTCCTGATGTATAATTTGCTGCAGAGATCCAGTCACCTCGGAGTGTCCAGACTACAAAACCAGCGGCCCCAACTCCTGCTACTTTAACAAGAAGCACACCTCCATCTGGACAATGTACATCATCACAGTAAACGCCACGAACCAGATGGGAAGCAGCGTCTCCGATCCACATTACGTGGACGTGACTTACGTAGGTAAGGGGAAGGGCCATGGGTGAGGAATTGATTACTCCATTATGCATCCACTAATAATCAAACTCAGTTTGAGTCTTCTTGGCTTATGGATGAATCACCAAAAAGAAAGATGAGAAGATTCACAATATCCTCATCGACTGAGTACTTTAAACCAAGTACTGTTTATTGGATCATTCACGACAATAAGGCTGGCATTTGGGGTCCTTGTGTTTCTATGTTTTCCTTTCACTTTTCTTTCCATCCCTTGCATCCAACAGGAGCGTTCTATTTGTGCTTCTCTTATCAATTCTTCCCTCCCACCCTCCTCCTGCAACCGTGTCCCTTTCCCCTTGGCAAGCTGGATTTCTTTTCTCCTTCCCTGGAGGACAGAGCTACTCCATCGAATAGCAGCTCCTAGAAGCTGTCTGTCTGCTTCTCTACCCACAGGACTAGCTCCAACTCCTTGGTCCGAATTTAATTCTCAGTGCACATATACTTCTTAGCATCTGGAGCTCTTTTTTTTTTTTACAAGGAGTTTTATTATTATTTTTTAAAGACTTTATTTATTTATCTTTAGAGGGGAAGGGAAGGATAGAGGGAGAGAAATATCAATGTATGGTTGCATCTCATGCGTCCCGTGCTGGGAACTGTCCTGCAACCCAGGCATGTGCCCTGACTGGGAATCGAACCGCATTCCTTTGGTTCGCAGGCCCGCGCTCAATCCACTGAGCTACACCAGCCAGGGCTCTCTTCTTTTAAAAATAAAGAATTTTGGGGTGTTAAGAGTGCTACTGAAGACCATTAGCATAAGTACAATGTTTGGAAACATCACTAGCAAAGCAGAACAAAGTCGACCTGAGAGCTGCCTCTAGCTTTGCATGATTAACGTTGGGCTGCAGGGCAGTGATTAGGCATCACTGTAGTGGCCTGTGTGGTTTAGCAGGGATGACAAAGGGAATCTCAGGACCAGAGATGGATTGGCTGGGCCTGAGGTCAGCCCTCACGTTTGATAATAACCTAAGGAGAAGCTATCTAGGTTCAAGTTTGCATCAGACTTCTGACTTACCTAAATCCACCCAACAAAGAAAGCTTGGCAGGGAGTCTCAAATATTCACTTGCATAGCATCAAACTGCCATGCTAGCAGCTTGGCTGATCCTTAAAAAGCTTCCAACACCAACTGGTTCACACCTGATATTTCCTCCCCCCAGCAAATCATTGCAATGAGCGTGGAGGGAGAAAGTGAATTTAATCTTGGTTGAAGAAAATCCAAAAGGTAACCCCACTGACAAGCAGGGATACGATGACTTTCGTTATAGAATTTTGTTGGAGATATGAAGTCTTTAAGACACTAAATGCCAAATGATGTCTTCTTCATGGCACTTTCTTGAATGGCCTTGCCCTCAAAGATTAAAATAGTATTTGAGGGCAAAACAGTGAAAACAAGAGAAGTTCTAAAATAAGCAACTGCTATATCACTTGAAAGCAGCGATTTTCAACTGGGGGCTATTTTGCCTCCCACAGGATATTTGGCAATGGCAGGAGATATTTTTATCATTGCAGTGCAGGAAGGGAGATGAGTGTGTTATTGGCATCTAATGGGCAGAGACCAGAGATGCTGCTAAGCACCCCGCACTGCTCGGGACGGCCCCCACGACAAGGATCACCTGATCCAAAGTACAAGGAACGCTGAGGTTGAGAAGGCTTTAAAGTATTCACCCTGAATGTTTTACATGGACTTTTGTGCAATATTTTTATCAGTGGTATTTCTCAGAATTGCATTTAAAATTTATACTGAGTAACTGTTGTTTGTTTAGTAAGTACATATAAAATAATCTTTCTTCGGCATTTACTTTGTAATGTAGAAGCATTGAGATTAGTGGCAAATTTTCTAACATTCATTTTGTAGGTAATGGTAGGTTATAAAGTCAAGGGCACTATAGCTATACTCACTCTTATGCCACCTGATGTGGAAAGTGACTCGAGAAGGTAATAATGAAGAGAGAAAGTGTTACTAAGCAGCAAGACTGAGTAAGGCAAGCTAGCACCCTAAGGGCCTCACTCTTAAGGAGGCACTCACAGACTTGTACTGGAAGGAATCTGAAAGTATGTGCCTCGTTAATTTTTTTATCGTGGTAAAATACAGATAACATAAAATTCACTATTTTAACCATTTTAAGGTATGCAATTTATTGGTCGGAGTACATTCACAATGTTATGCAACCATCACCACTAACCACTTGCAGAACGCTTTCATGACCCCAGATGGAAACCTCGGACACATTAAGTAGTTACTCCAGATATCCCTCCTCACCCAGCCGCACTAATCTGCATTCTATCCCTACAAAGTTGCCCATTCTGGGTATCATATGTATATGGAATCATACAGCATGTGGCCTTTGTGTCTGGCTCTTTCACTTAGTGGAACATTCTCCAGACTCATCCATATTATAGCATGTATCAGCACATGCTCCCTCATTATGGCTGAATAATATTTCATTCTGTGGATATTGTATATCCATCCACTGATGGACATTTGGGTTGTTTACACCTATTGGTTATTGTGAATAGTACTGTTATGAATATTCATGTCTGCGTTTTTGTGTGAACACCTGCCTTCATTTCTATTGGGTATGTTGGCTAGAGCATGAAATTGATGGGTGACATGATAGTTTTATGTTTAACTATTTGAGCAACTTCCAGACTTTTTCCCATAGTGTCTGCACCATTTTACATTCCCACCAGCAAGGTATAAGGATTTCCACCTCTTCAACATCCTCCCTTGTTATTTTTTTTTTAAAGTGATTTTCTTTTTTTTTTTTAAACTTGCTTAATTTTTTTTTAATTTTTTTATTATTTATTTATCTTTTTAGAGGGGAAGGGTAGGAGAGAAGGAGAGGGAGAGAAATATCAATGTATGGTTGCCTCTCGTGTGTCCCCTGCCGGGAACTGGCCCGCAACCCAGGCGTGTGCCCTGACTGGGAATCGAACCGCGATCCTCTGGTTCGCAGGCCCGCGCTCAATCCACTGAGCTACACCAGCCAGGGCAGTTATTTTTAATTCCAACCATCCTAGTGGGTGTGAAATGTTATCACATTGTGATTTTGATTTGCATTTCCTAAGTGACTAGTGACATTAAACTTCTTTCACATCCTTATTGGCCATTAATGCATCTTTAAACTTTGCACCCTATGCATCTCCCTTGCTTCAACCTGATCCCAACTCTGCTGACCAGCACCTGACAAAATACAAGGTGTCTCATAACCATGGTGGAACAAAACGGTAAGTCATATAGTTCTGTGTTCAAATACCACCTTCAGTGAACACAGGGTTTCTTTCCTATTTTCAGTTGAACCAGACCCTCCTGTGAACCTGACTTTGAAAATAAAACATCCAGAAGACCAAAAACCGTATCTGTGGATAAAATGGTTTTCACCCAGCCGGGTTGACATAAGATCTGGTTGGCTCACACTTCAGTATGAAATTCGATTAAAGCCTGAGAAAGCAGCTGAGTGGGAGGTGAGTCGGCCAGAAGCTTTGGGAAGGAACCATGTCCTTTGGCAAAGGTGAAGCCCTTGCTGCTGGAAACAGGTCGTTTCTCCTAATTATTGGGCCATCACATTGTCCTCCTGATGCTGATGCGGCCACCCAGACGTGGAAGGGTCTTATCTCCTCTCTTGGGATTTTTGGGGGTGCATCTTCACAACTCTCTCAAGCTGAATTTCTTCTTTGCACTGAACAGATGCTTCCACCAGGGTTCCAACCCACCTCCCTCAGGATGTCGTAGAGCTAGACACCTATGAAAACACTTAAATGGCACTCAGTGGGAGGAAAAAAATCTTAGCGTAACCAGTCAATGGTCTGTGGCATTTTTATTCACTTTAAAACATTTCATTGTAAAGAAATAGGACAGTAAATTATAGGCATCATGATATTCCACTCTTAAATACTTTAGTATATGTCCTTTTTTTAAAGGAAACATTTTCAAACATAGCCAAAATAATATCACACATAGGAAAATAATTAAAACTCCCTAATATCATTTAAATAACCAATTCATATTTTAATTCTCCCAATTATGTCCAAAAAAATATCCTTAACAGCTACTTTGTGCAAACCAGAATCCACCTAGGACCACACATTGTGACTGGTCATTATGTTCTTTTAGCCTCAAGGGGCTCAGGAGAAGAAGGCCCCTTGTCCCACAGAATGCCCTATGGTTTGCATTTGTCTGATCAGTTCTTTGGGAGGTCATCTAGCTAATTTCTCTGCCCCGTATTTCCTGTAGCCAGCCATTAGCTCTAAAGACTCGATTAGATGCAGGCTGAACAAGTTTGGGCAAGACTCCTTCAGAGGTGATACTCTATCGCTTCGCATCGCATCCTGTTAGGAGACACAAACCGCCCGGCTGACATACCGTAAATGATGCTAGAACTGACCCTTGGGTCGGGGAGAGCACAACCTGACGCCTTAATTCTAAAGTCACGTTTGCTTTGTGCGCTATTGCTTCGAGAACGTGATGCCCGGTTCTCTCAGGATGCCTAGTGGACTTCCTTGAATCATCCTTGAATCAATTATTTTATTAGAGTTTACAAAATAACAGTTTTACAGTTTTATTAACTTTTATTATCTACTTTACCTTCTGTAAAGTAGAATTTAGAAGGCAGTGGGTAGGATGCAGAGTATTTGTCTTTGTGAAATAGAGTTCCAGGTGGAGAGATAGAAACCCTGTAAACTGGTGACGAACAGCGCTGCAGAGTGGAAGCGGCGGGGGCTGGGAAGGCACAAGGGTGGCAGGCAGCAGGGTGTCTGAGTCTGTCGGTCCAGCCTCACTCCTCCGACGGTTTATTATCCAAGGGAAAAGCTCGTGTCTCCAGAACACGAGTCAGAGTGACTTCCGTTTTCCTTGCTTCTCCTTAGACTCATTTCGCTGGGCAGCAAACGCAGTTTAAGGTTTTCAGCTTGTATCCAGGAGAGAAATACCTCGTCCAGGTTCGCTGCAAGCCTGACCACGGATTCTGGAGTGAGTGGGGCCCAGTGAACTCCATCCAGATACCGAATGGTGAGTGTCCTGACTACCTTTTGCTTATAAGCTTAAATACTTTTAGAAAAGAATGAATTTAGTAAATGTGCATGGCATAACTACTAAGGAATGATTTTGAGCCTCAGTCAGAGGAATGAGTAGACCGGGGTTTATCACTTCCCCACCCAACCCAAAGATGTTTGGGAGTGTGGCAGTGCCCCCGGGTCACTGTCGGCGGGGACCGGGATCTAGGATGAAGCTGCAGACAGCAGCTTGGTGTGTCTCGGGGGGCTTGATGCTCATTCTGCCCTCCCCACCTGCCCCGTCCCTGTCATTGAGGGCAGAGGATGACCTGTCATCAAGGTCATCAGCTAGTTCTGCTAGAATTTGTAAGGTGATATCGCATCTTAAAGGCATGAACTGAACTGATTTTCGGTCTCTGGTGTCAATTACACGGTGGTCTCTCAGTCAAGGCACAGTATGAGAGGAGCACTCGGTTCTAACTGTCATTAAACATGGCGGCTTACACAAGAGAATGCTTCATCTCGCGTTTCCAACGTACTTCATGGTTCACAAAGTCTTCACCTCGTTTGGTTCTCCCAACCCTCTCAAGTCTGCAGCTAGACTATAACTGCCATTAAGAACTAAAAGCAAGGGAACTGAAGTTCTGTGCAGTTAGAAGTCTTGCCCAGAACCAAGTGGCAAAGCCTAGTGCTTGTGACAACTTGTCTGGCCAGAGTATCAGGGTTGGCATTGGTTTGTCACACTGGAAAGAGGCCTGAACTGTGGGCCATAAGGCTTGCATGCATCCTGTTCAGCCCTGGCTCTTACTAACTAAAAGCACAGGGTCTAGAGGCAGAAAAGGCTTGAATTCAAATCCCAGACAACAGCTTTATAGTCACATGCCAATGGGTGATCACTCTTTGAGTCTCATCTTTACATGCAAGGCAATGTATATGAAGAGCTTAACATTATTGATGGCTTTTCGTAAGAACTTCATATATTACCTGTCATTGTTACTGCAATTGATCATGTGAGCTTAAATTGCCTCTTAAAGTACCAGAGAAAATTACATGTAAAAGGATTTTGGAAAAGTGCACTTTAAAATACTTGCAACACATTCGAGTTTAATAACATTGGAAAAATGAACCCATGGTCAAGGTTACTCTGGATTGGAGTTCAAGTCAAAAGAGGTGTAGGCGGGAGAGACTTGAGTTCAAAAGTTTCCTTCATTAATTTTGTTTGTTCACTTGTATTGAATGATACTGTATGTGATCAAAGCTTTCTGGCTGTTTCTTTTTAGATGTCACCAATACAGATGCCACCGTGTGGATCTTTGTGGCTGTTCTTTCTGTTGTCATCTGTTTGATTATGGTCTGGGCAGTGGCTTTGAAGGGCTATAGGTACTTCATTGTCTATCAACCTTCCTCCCGATCCTGGTTGACAGGGGTAATAATTCTCTAAAAAGCCAATACGGAGATAATGGAAACATACAAATAATTCAAGCACTTGATTTTAGCCATTAGTTGCAGTGTGGTCAATCCATTTTTAAAAGTCTTTTATTAGTGCTAATAAGCATCACAGAATGAACTCCTTTGAAAGTGGTGCTCTTTCCATCAAACTGAAGCTCACAGTTGGGAAATAGTAAGATTCTGTCAAGAGCAGCTAAAATCAAGAGAAGGAGAGAGTGCAAATAATGCAAATTAGCCTCCTCAGTGAGCTGGAGCTAATGTTGGCATTGGCCTCTGTGGCGAAGACAATAATTATTGTCCTCACCGTTGCTTGTCAGTTTCATGCAGCCCCAGAGGTTCAACTCCTACCTATCTTAGTCCACGTAGCAGATAATACCAATCTTTTAGAAATTGCAAAGTGAGAAAATGAGTTATTTATCCTGTCCCACAAATTATTTTATAGCATGATGACCTGCATCTTTCCACCAGTTCCTGGGCCAAAAATAAAAGGATTTGATACTCATCTGCTGGAGGTAAGTGCTGGAGGGGGAGAATGTGTCACGATTGGTAATATCTACCTCTACACACACACACACACACACAATCCCACCAGTTCAGCCCGGCTGCACAGTCCCCCCTCATTAGAGAAAGATATGTGAGGTGTGCCTGTACTTACGAGGAGACATCAGATGTCAGAAGGAAGAGCGAGAAAGCCAGGAAAACATGATAGTACCTGGCGCTTGTAGATTCACCATTCTGTTCAAAAGCACGGACATGAACATTGTGTACAAATAATCCGCTTTTTAAAAGGTGAATCTTTTGTTAAATACAAAAGAAGGACTTACGACCCCCACCCCCATCATACTTTGGTGAGAGCTTCCACCTGAGCGTTCTTTCCGTCAGGCCAGAGTAACGAAATACCCTACCGCTGCTGTTGCCTGTTGGAGCGCTCAGGTGAGGCTGGGTTAGTGCAGTGGGCTGGTGTTGGCCAGAGCCCAGTTAGGCTGATTCACGTGGGAGTTACATTTAAGTGTTTTGAGTGGAAAGAGGGGTTAGAACATTCTAAATTTCTCTGGAGGTTGAAATATAGACTTTCAATTTGACCTTAAGCTTAATGCCAATAGTTGTAAAAGCAATTACCTGTGCATTAGATCAATTGACCCAGCCACTGCAAGACTTACAGTCTAAGAATGTGAGAAGAGAGTCCCAGGGAACTTGGCTTGACTGCATTCACCTTCACTGCAAATATCATATCAGGGACTAGGACCCTGGAATTTGGGCTCCTGGTTCAGTGCTCTTATGCCATTATCCTTGATAGAACCAGCGTGTACATCTCAGCTAACTAAGTTAAGTACGGTCTATTCGACCTTGTAGCCACAGAAACTTAACAATAAGATAACTGCTTTTTGTGTTCAAGAAAAACGTTCTTGTTTTCTCAGTCACATTACCTCTAATCCTTGAAAGAACCCTCCTGTATGGCATTATTATTCCCATTTTACAGATGGAGAAACAGGATCATTGAGCAGCTTGTTCAAAGTCAATACCCTTTCATGAGTGATAAAGCCAAGACTTAGGCACCAGTATCTGACTTAAGTCAGAGGATCAGGAAGAAGAGTGGAAAGTAAGAGGAGAAGGCAGGAAGAAGAATGAGAGAGAAGGAAAAGGAAGAGGGAGAGGAAGAGCAGGAGGAGAAAATATGTGTTGGCAGAAAGAGAGGGGGAGGAGGGAGAGGAAATGCAGTAGAGGACAGAGAAAAAGTGGATCAGAGAAGAAGGGATGGGGAGGAAGGGAGACATTGGAAGAAGAAGAGTTGAGAGGGGAAGGAAGGGAGATGTTGGAAGAAGAAGAGTTGAGAGGACAAGGAAGGAGACTTCTGGTTAGGAGTCCAGGAACCAGATGTCAGAGCCACTGAGTCCCAAAGAGCTGAACACATGTATGAGCACATTGGTTTTATAATTTCTTTCTTTTTTATTATTTATTGATTTTTTTAAAGAAAGAGAAACATTGATTTGTTGTTCTACTTAATTTATGCTTTCATTGGTTGCTTCTTGCATGTGCTCTGACTGAGGATCGAACCTGCCACCTTGGCATAAAAGGACAAAGCTCTAACCAGCTGAGCAACCTGGCCAGGGCCTGAGTGTGGTGGTTTTAGATGTTGCAAAAACTTTTCTTATTTAATAGTTACATGTTTTTTTATCTGTGCATATACTACTTGCCCATTAAATTCATGATCATTACTGGTTAGAGAGAGACTAAGTTAAAATCATAAATTGACTTGAAGAAAAATATAAGATGAATGAGTATTTCAGGAGGTGATTATAGATGGCCTGGTACACAAAGGTTGAAGTTTGGGGAATTCTGTTAGGCTCTTACCACATCCACCTGCCCACGGTCATGAACACAGACTGGGCTTTGGTGCTAATTTGGAATGTTATAAAGCTAAGAGCCTTTTCTCCTTGTCTGTGTTTTATTAGAAGGGCAAGTCTGAAGAACTACTGAGTGCCCTGGGATGCCAAGACTTCCCTTCCGACTGTGAGGACTTGCTGGTGGAGCTTTTAGAAGTCGTTGACAGTGAGAACCAGCAGCTGATGCCAGCTGATTCAAAAGAACACTTGGATCAAGGTGTCAAACACCTGGGTCCCAGCAGGGACTCTGGCCTGGGCAGCTGTGACAGCCCTTCCTTCTTGTCTGAAAAGTATAAGGAACCCCAGGAAAATCCATTTACATCCCACACTCCTGAGGTCATCAAGAAACCAGAGAGCTCTGAAACAAATGGTACCCACACCTGGGTCCCTCAGAACACGGGCTTGGAAAGCAAAATCCCCTACTCCTATGCCAGTGGACCCAAATCTTCAGCACGGCCTTCGTTGCAGCTGCCCAGCCAGCAGGACCCCACGTCTTCTTACCACAACATTGCTGATGTGTGTAAGCTGGCCATGGGCATGCCAGGTGCGCCGGCCCCTTCACTGGACAAAACGGAAAAGTGTGCTTTACAGCCCTTGGACACCGCTGAGACTGGAAGGGAGGAAAGGGCGGCAGAGCAGAGGGAGGTAGAGAGCTTTCCTTCCGAGACTGACCCAGACACCCCACTGCAGCTGTCCCGGGAGAAAACCCCCTTTATCTCCGCAAAACCCTTGGATTACGTGGCGATTCACAAGATCAGCAAAGATGGAGCATTATCATTGCTCCCAAAAAACGAGAACAGCAACCAGACGGAAAAGCTGGGTGCGCCTCCAACCAGCAGGGAGTACACTAAGGTGGCCAGGGTGATAGATCACAAAATCCTGGTGTTAGTGCAGGATCCATGCACTCCAAACCTGGCTGCCTTTGAAGAGCCGCCAGCCGAGGAACCTCCGCCTTCCTTGCAAGAGAATCAGGACGAGAAAGATGCGGCCTCCTACACCAGGGCGCCCAGCAGCTTCAGTCTCCAGCTGGCAGGGTCCGAGTACCTGGACCCCATGTGCTTAAAGCACTCTTTTCAGTGACGGCTTCATTAATGGCATGACTGGTTAAAATGTGATTTTTTTTCTTCAGGTAATACTACAGCGTCCATGCCGTGTCCTCTGCTAGAGAAGGTTCGAGAATGGGGTGAGGATGGCCCAGCTAAAGACCCACGGTTCACTCCTTCCCATGCTCCGCGTTCAACCAGTTGCCTCTTTCCCCAACAGCTGATTCCAGAACAGCGCACTTCGTTTCCTGTGATTTGTAGATTTTTTTTTTTTTTGTCGTTAGTTATAAAATTGCATGTCCCACGGCATAAAAACACGTTGCTTAGTAATCTTGAGGGACAGCGCCAACGGGTGCAGCCTCTGGGAAAGGCTTTCACGGTGTGGTACGTGACAGGAGCAACTGAAACAATCCAGCTAGTGTAGCGCAGGAAGGTGACAGGCGAGGGCGTTGCCGTGAAAACCGCTTCTGGAAACTGCTTAACCTGTGCCCGCCCCTTTCATTTGGTTAGGATCAACCAAACACAACACATTTGTAGAAAGGATGCGTTCCGGGACACCTCGCAAAACTGTTTACATCACTTCCTATTATCTTAGTGACAGGTTGCTGATCTGCAAGTTAAAATTATGCCCCCCTCTTTTTCTTAATTGACTGAATTTGTTAAGCATGGATTACCCCCTTCCCTTGGTATTTTATTCTCAAGCATCTAGAGAATATAATTTGGGAGAGTGAAATTTTCTTACACAAGAGGCAAATGAGCGTGAGGCCGTGAATCTTCCTAAAATGTTTTCCTGCTTCATTTCAGTACAATAGACAATTTATCATATACCCTAGTCTTCTCTGAGTGAAAAAAATCCCCCCAAACTAACTTTAATTTAAAGGACAATCACAGCAGCATGCTCATGGAGATACTGCCTTACTGTACATAAAAATCTACTTTAATACAAACCCAGACATTCGACCATGTATTTTTGAAGACTATTTTTCTACCACTTAGGCAAAATAGAAGAGCATTTTCTATCTTCCCAGCACAACTGTTTACGTACTCAGTGGGCACAGTATTTTCCGCTAGGAGGTTGTAGTGGGAATTCAGACACATAGTAGTGTACGCAGTCCCTGTTCGTTTGTGGAGTAAATGCCACATCAACCAAACCCCACCGAGAAATGCGAAGTGGATGACAGCATTCAATTTCCAAGACAGCATAGTATCATTTTATCTGAGTCTTTTATCTCCAGGATACGTTAAACCACGATCACCAAACTAGAGTTTTGGGGGCTCTCCACAGACAGAAATGCATCCTTCTCTTGGGACTTAGGGCTAATCTAGGGTTTCTGCTCTTCTCTGGGCAAATATTCATGAAGCCACCATGAAAAGGAGAATGGTGGCATCTAACATACGGTTTTAGAGAGAGGGGATTGGTTTTGCTTTGTTTTTCTGAGCAGTCTTGGCAGCCGAGAAGTTGCAAGCAAAGCTATGAGTTAGTATCTCTCTGGAGTAGATCCATTTACAAAATCTTGGCAGAGGCAGAGCCAGCACTCACGTCAGAAGTGTCCAAATAAAAGTCTCAAGAAACAGCCTCTGTGGAGTGGTGGGAGCAGCTACAAAGGCCAGGGTATGGTAGTAAGAGTCCCCGAGTCAGGTCCAAGGGCAGGCTTCCCACTGAGGGGTCAAAAGGCTGGCTCTCCACTTCAAAGACAGCATCCATGATTCATGAACTGCCTCCCTCTAGTGTTTTGTGTTTGTTTGGTTTTTTTTCGTTTCACCTGATGACGAGTCCTTTCCTTATGTCCACACAGAGACAGGGCTTCCAGAATTGCAAAAGGGATGGATCTGACTAAAATATATATATATATATATATATAAACATTGTAAGAGTAAGGGAACATTTGGAAAAGTCATCCCAGTTCATTCAATCCCCTGGATCCTGGCTACTCAAAGTCTGGTTGGAGGACCAGCTGCGTCATCATCACCTGGGTGCTGCATGGAAATGCAGAATCTCAGCCTCCCTGCCCCGGATCTACAGATTCAGAATCTGCCCTGCACTAGGTTCCCCGATGACACATTTGTGTAGTGAAGTTTAAGAAGCACTGCCCTAGATGAGCATTTCCGCTAAAGGTTATTTTAGCACATGGTAACGCCTCTCTTGGAAAATACAAGTCAAGTCCGTTTGACTTAACTGAACAACACTGCATGTAAGGAAAAGGCATAATTTTTAAAAATCTATTAGGCCCTAACTGGTGTGGTTCAGCTGGTTGGGTGTCATTCTGCAAAGCAAAAGGTTACCAGTTCAATTCCTAGTCAGGGCACATGCCCTCTCTTTCCCCCTCCTTTCCCCTCTCTAAAAGTAAATAAATTAATTAAAACTTTAAATCTATTAGTAGTTTAAGATTCACATAATGGTAGAAAATGACCTGCAAAAGTACATACAGCTTCCAAGAGGGATAGGGGACATAGTCCACCTTGAGTAGCCCTAACCCAAAATTCCACCCTTCAAAGTCAAATTTTCCCCAAATACTCCACCATTCTTCAAGATGTGTAGCAATCACTCGGCTAGCTTGAAAATTAAAAAATAATATGATTTTGGCATATATAAGCAAAAAATTATGGCCAAAGACTCAACTTGAACTAAATCCCGGGAGAAAAAAAAGTAACATCAACTAGCCACTCATTAAGCCAAGCCAAGACTATATTTCTTGATCAGTTAGCACTCTATATTTGAATTAATCTTTTTCATGGGTAGAATATTTTTTTAATCGAGCAAATATCTAGTCAAATGGAAAGATGAAGATTGAAGGTCAAGAACCCCAGATTCTAGTCCTAACTATGTCCCCTTACACAGAACAATTTCCTTCTCTGGGCCTCAGTTTCCTCTGAAGGATGTATTGGGCCAAAATAATTTCTAACGTCCTTTTAATCTCCAACACATTGATTCCATGAGTCACTGAATAGTTTCTAGCCAAGATCATTTAATCAATGCCTTGTATCTTACTTAAGCTAATAAGTAATTAATTGCCTTTCATCATCAAAATACAAGTACTCTTCTGTGATGTGCTTTTTGTATTTCCTTTTAAATCACCAGTTCCAGTTGGTCTTAACATATTACACATGCATTTTATAAATTATGTAGGTACAGAATCATAGTCTAAGATGATGTATAAATATGTGTGTAGAGGGAAGAGGCATGAGATTTTTTTTTAAAGGCATGTTAAATGTGGTTCTAATTTTTAGAAAAATGATCTTTTGCCGAATCAAGCCATGCTTACTCGTTGCCGAGTCCAACAGCCCCAAGTATCTTTTCTTACATCTGGCTGCTGAGTCTGTTCTTTCTGTTTTTGTTTTGCGTTTTCCCTCCTGGATCACCAACCAACACTGCATAGTTGGTTTCAAGAGCTTTATGTTCTGAATCACAGTAAGTCCTATTTTTACAAACAAACGTCTAAATGCTCGTTACAAAGCACATGGAACCAGGATAGCCAATGAGTGATTTATGGAAGCTTATGACCCAAACCGCAGCATGTCCTGAGGTCGGCTTCAACGAATGGGGATTAGGCACCTCACCGCAAGCACACGTTCCTATCAGCCTCATCACTGACCTCCCCTTCTTTCTCCTAAGTGCCTGAGGCCAATCCTGGTAGGCAGTCGTGGACTAAAAACTTGCTTCCACTGGTTGAGTCCAAAGTGGGGCAGTCCCTTAGCACCTGTAAATGGTGGGGGAGTTCAACTCCTTTTCCTGTAGGGGCCGACGGAATCAGAGAACACTATCAGTCACCTCCGGAGAGACGTGGCCCTGCCTTCGGTAACGTTCCTGTCTCCTTAGAGTGGATGAGAAAGAAACGGATTTGTACGCGTTTTACAAAGTGCCTTCTTTACTTTTATATATTTTTTAAAAGTTTCCTTTTTACAAAGAAATGGTGTATTGATTGGAAAGTCAGTTTTCCTTTTTTAGTGTCGAAGAATGGAGAAGTCAGAAAGGGAAGGATACGATGGTCTATGGTCCAGCCAGCACCTGTGCGGCGGGTTTTTACATTTATTGTTTAATTGAATTACCACGGAGCTGATGTGAATAGTGTGATTTACTTTGTCTGATAAAAAATTGACCCTGGCTAGGGTTTGGGGATCAGCCCACCAGCCCCAGGCCTCAGTTTTCAAACATATGGACACACTCATGAACGCTTGCAAGTGCACGCCTGGGCCTGAAAAGGACAATGTACACACCGCGGAACTTTGCACACAAACGGGAAAATGTAAATGACGCTGGATTACTACGCCAGTGTGGGCTACTGTGGATTTGCCTTTGATGAAAGTGTCACGTGTACGTCAGTGAACAAAGTTCTTTTTCTGCCTTTTCAGCTCAAGCACAATTGTGTTCTTGCTCAGGTGGTGGGCTGAGCATTCGATTTCCAGGTCTGGCTCCCCCTGCTGCCACTGAACAGACTGTGAGATTCAATGCAAGTCCTTTACACTCTGGCCACCAGCCCCCTCACCTGTTAAATACGTGGATTGGCCTCAAATGTTTCAAAGACCGCTCACAACCCTAACCGTCTTTGATTTCACGATCTAAGGAAAATCTGGGGTTTCTAGTCAAAGGCCCAAGTACAGCCAGAAAAGCTTGTTGATGCGCCCTTAACCTGAAGCAATGAACAGTGTGGCTGTGGCAAAGCTTGACGGAAACATCGAGATCCATCCCTCCAAGACAGGCTGCTTGGATTTCACATCCTTGCCTCTCCTCTTCTTTGCTGTCCACACTGGCAGGCTCTTTATTCTGTCACTCCAGGGCCTATATTTGTCCCAAGAGTGATTCATGACTATAGCAACTGTAGGAACAGCAAAAGAAAAAAAAATTATTCCTAAACAATGACTATGGCCATACAACACAAAAGACTGAGTCAAATGTTAAATCGGCCACACAGACATCAAGCCCCAGGCTGAGGGTCACAAGTTGCCTAATTTGGAGCTGTGCGTGCTTAGAGATTCTAGGTCTATTCATTAATTACTTAATTAATTCAAAGGCCATTAGTAGATCCAAGCGACACTGATAAAACTACAGAATGCTTGAGAGCGCATGCTCTAACCAGGTGTCCCCTGTTGGATAAATTGAGTAGGCGCTCTCTCCCAGACTTGTGTCTTTCAGGAAGGTGATTTGGGGTTTGAGACCCTCTGGCATCTCTTTCAAAGAAAGGAAAAAGATAGAAAGATAGAAAGGAGGAAGGACATTTCCAGGGCTTTGGGCATCTCAGGATTCCATAAAATGCCAACAGTAGCCTGCCAAACCCGACTTTTAGGGGACCTGGTGAATCTGTCATTTAGTCAGTGTTCTAAGTTTATGGCTGAGAGATGTACATAACTCACAACACTGTATGCCCACCGCTGTTTTGTCCACGTCCGTTCTTTTGATTCCTGCTCGGATTTTAAGTCAGGAAGAATTGAGACATGTAAAGTGCAAAAACATCTTCCATTTATGTGGTTGTGGCCAATGAATGGAGAGAATCTTGGATAGTCTCGGTCCATTACTTAATTTTTACCTGCTTCTTATTAGAAAGGAAAGAACAATTAGCTCCCAAAACTTGGGCTACTGAAGTAGAAATATCCAAAATAACCTTTACTAATAAACTTCAAAATACAGTCGGAGCTTTCCCATGCAAATCTCTCAAGTCCTGAGGGGGGAAAAATCTTTTTGTTTTGCTATCTGAAATTGAAGAACTACATGGCAGAGATACCTCTGAAAAGTTATTCGTTTTGTAAAGTTCCTGATGAAATGATTTTGAACTTTTCAGAGTAACTACCTCCCCTTCTTGTCCTATGTCTTTTCTTCAAAGCTGCTTGCTGTTGAGCACCAAGGATGTCTCGTCTCGTGCTGTGACTATTTTCAGTGGCACGTTTGTCCTCTTTACCATGTGACGTTCCTGACTTAAAAGTAACTGTCGTATTTATATTATATTGTTTTATGTGGTTCGAAACTACATGGCACATTGAAATAGATGATCATGCCTCATGTTGTGAAACTCACATAAGACAAATGAAGATAATTATTTAATGACTTACAATCTATTCATATGTTGTTGCAGTATGATTGTGTCTATGTCTGTAAGACAAAACCGAAGGAAATATGTAATCATAGAATTCCGTTGAAGCCGTGAATGTACTAATTTTTTCCTTACCTTTGTCCAGAATTAGTGTAATGTGCCAATTATACAGCTGATCTGGGTGTCAAGTGTTTAAGGTACAATCAATGATTGTCTGAAAGCCAACCACCCCCTCAGCTTTGCTTCATGTAACCTGTGATACTTCTTGAGTGTTATTTGCATTATGAGGCTTGCTTTTGTGGTTGACCATTCATTTTTAAAGATGTAAGAGTCTTATGTGGAAACCAAAGCAATCTAGAACCAGCCTGTTGAGTGAGCTGTATCTTCTGAAAAGCCATATTGAAGTAAAGACTATATAATAGCATAAGGTTTCATGTTTTCAAAGCTACCACTACCTCTGCTTTTTCTCTTCCCTAGAAAATGCCAAGCAAAAGTCTTCAACATTAAGTGAGAAATTAGAAGTGATTGTTACAAGAGTTGTTGGATGAGTTTGTTTGTTTGTTTGTTTCACATGAGAATACATCTTTTAGTTTACCATGTTGCAGGTTTATGCTAGGTTGTCTCAATAGCCATTTTTACATTTAATAAAAACTGGATGATGAATAAGGACCAGAAAGAAGACATGGTAAGTCACCAATGAAAACCCACAAAACCAGAGTGCAGATTATTTTCCTAACTATAGATTACCTGTTCCCCATGATGATGCTGTCTCTCGCAATTTGATTTCTCTGATCTCACCTAGAAATAAATCTTTTCCTGATTTGATTTTAGACAACATATATATTGATATGAGAAAAATCAATCATATATCAGAAATAATTTTACTTGGATTCATAAAATTTATTTCTACATGTACTTATTATAATGCCATTTTTTTCTTTTTAGCCTTAAGGAATTATAGAAGACTAGAGTCATCCAATTTATGTTACACTTTTAATTCTGTACATCTTTGGTTACTGCACGTTGTGCCTTCCGTTTGACATGATTTGTTTATCTCCTTCCTTTCTGAGGAGACAACGTGGACAGTTGCATCTTTGTCAGTAGTGTGGGAGATTACGCTAACTGCTGGCATCATAACATCTTCACGTTTGCTGCACGCCAAAAACAACGCTTGACAAACAAATCTTAGATATCCCTGTACCGTACGGTCATTCTATTTCTATTCATGTTATGGAAAATTCCCAGCTCAGTGCCTGGCTCAATAAATGTTTATTTTCCTTGCCTACCCTCCCTGCATTTTTTTTTATTTCACGTGGACATGAGCAGGATAACGTGTGTGGTTGAAACAATTTTCTTGCAGACTTTTTGCTGCAAAAGGATTTATTATCCAGAAATTATTTGTGTAAGATGAACTAAAACAGTTTTTCACCTTTATCTTCATCCTTCCATACGATTGCAAACATAATGGCCCCCTTTACCCATCCCCTTCACACAAAAAGCTGCTAACACTAAAGTGAGCTGGAACTATGAAGGTGGGGATCAAACTGAAGAAGCTCGTTCAAATGTTGTGAGATAAACGAAGGGCTAAACTATTGAAAAGTACTGATAAAGAGATTTTTTGACAGCACGAATCTTTCACATTATGAAAAACTTTTCTGATGAAATCCATCAGCTTGAGCGTAAAAGGATAACCTTTTACTTTGAACAACTCTAGATCTAGAAATCTTCGTCTACTATTCATGCTTATGGTACAGAATTAGGAAATGGTGCAGGGTATTGTTTTACAAACCCTTCTCTGCCTCCTAGTTCTCTCATGCCATGTCTCACAGGACAATGAAAAAGTTCTTGCATGTGCCCTGGCCCATGTGGCTCAGTTGGTTGGAGCATCATCCTGTACACCAAAAGATTGTGGGTTCGATTCCTGATCAGTGCACACACCTAAGTTGCCGTTTCAATCCCTGGTCCACACGTGGGCAGGAGGCAACCAGTTCACATTTCTCTCCCTCGTCGATGTTTCTTTCTCTCCCTTTCTCTCTCCTTCCCTCTCTCTCTGAAAGCAATGAAAACAATGTTCTGGGGTGAGGATAAAATAAAATTTCTTGTGCACCACACTCTTTCTTTGGCCTCTGGCAAAGAAACACTGACTCTCCCAGGCTTACGTCGGTACCATCTGTCTTTAATACTCGAGCACACTTTCACTTTGAAACTGCAAAATTTGGAGTGTCAGCCACTAGACACAGCATTCGTATAATTTACGAGGAGCTAGAGAAGTAATATGCAGCTAGATTTCCAAAATCATTGCATGTGCTTTCTGAAATAAAACAGAAATCATATATTGCCACATCTTGCCAGGATCACATTTGAAACTTTAACCCCACCCAACTCCCTATGACTTACTTGCCAAGCTTTATACATTCTAAATATCCTCTATTTTTAAGGAACTGGGAGATACAACTTTCTTTTAGTAGAAACCTTGAAGTGTTGGGGGTGCAATGTAGGGTGAAACTGGAGGGGTACAAAGAAAATGAGGCTGTTGAAAAGCCCCCAACAGGGACCTTCCTGGCTACAGAGGCAGATTCTTGCTGACTTACGTTGGAGAGCCTTTCCAAATCATGCAGATGAAACTGAACCTGTTCTTGACATTGTAAAATGTATGCTAAACCATAATTCTTCCATCTACAACGTGCCCCACCCACCTCACCCCTCAACTCCCGATGCCCATGGGAACGCCCTGGGGGGCATTCTTCTCTTGTTCTGGTCAGATTCACATCAAAACATATGCTTACAAACTGACTTGAAGCACAGATACTGTAATAAATGTGACTTTAAACATGTGAAGAAAAGACTAGGGAATGTTGGTAAAATAAAACACCACGAGGATGTCTGTTGGCAAACACTAGTATAAGAAAAGGGAGCTTAGGAATTTCTATTATTGTATTTGTAAATGTGTCCAAAAGAATTTGTAAATGTCACAGGTACATTTTTAAGGTGACACATTCACTTCACTTCATAAGTAATTAAAATATATAGATGACCTGAAGTGACATTTGCCAGTGGTTTTATTTCACACGATCACTATTGACATTGTGGCTGAACCATGTACCCTCCTGATGCATTTTTCAATTATTTTTCAGACCAACTATTTGCCTTGGTAACAATGCTGAGTTTAAATTGAATCAATAAATTACTTCCTGAGCAATGCTTTCTGGAGGTTCTTTTTACATACATATGAAACATGTATTTTGTGAAAAAATATAACCTTGATAATTCTTTCTTCACTTCAACAAACTTTATTAGAAATTTTCTTAAGAAGAGGAAGGGAAAGGGGAAGAGGAAGGGGAAGGGGAAGGGGAAGGAGAAGGAAGAAGAAGAAGAAGAAGAAGAGGAGGAGGAGGAGGAGGAGGAGGAAGAAGAAGAAGAAGAAGAAGAAGACAACAGCATTCTCAGCTTCCCTGGAGATAAAATCAAAGACACATGCTAAAATATTTGTCCTAAAACACTCATCCAAGGCACTTTTTTCAGGCACACCTTTTTTGTGCTCATCTTTCAACACATTCTCTAATTTTATGTTCCTACTAATTCTAAATCAAAACTGACATCTTGCATCCAAGCCAGCTAAATTCTACATCTTCCTTTCTTCCAGTCTTTATTTATTTGCCAGACCCCAGCCTAAAAACACAAACATCCTTGGAAGCACCCAGAAGTTCCTTGGGCCTTCTGGGAATGACCAAGAACAGTCAAAAGGACACTTTCCAAATCTGATACACAATTAACTTTCCCAAATGAAACTTAAGCCATAAAACTCAGTGCCAAAGATTTACACTTTCTTTTATTTACTTCTTTTTTCCTAGAATTATCTTCCATATTCACATAAAACTCTAGTTGTGATTTAATCTTCCGTTTGCCATCTTTTATTTATTGCATTTATGTACAAAAAATATTTTGTGCATACTCGAAAACTATGAAGGATTATATAACAAAAATCCATTTGCCAACCCTCAAATTTCACAAACATTAACACTTTATTATATTTATTCCTTAGTTCTTAAAAATAAATGAAATATCAGATGCAGTAATACATATCCCTCCATAACCAAATTCTCCTTGGTTACTGATTCTGGTGGTAACCACAATCTTGTAGCTATTGTATATTCTTCCTAGCCATTCAAAAATGCTTCATATCTGCATTTATAAACCATATGTATAAATATTCTGTGTTTATGAATTTTGCATAGATAACAGTGCATCTTATTAAGCACCTTGATTTCTGTTCATTCAGCCTTGGAGTTTTGACATTCAAATAGTTCCAGTGCATTGTTTTTATCCGCTGTGTAAGCAGTTATACACATGCATACAAATTATTTCTATCAACTCTCCACTTCAACTATTCTAAATGACTCTATAATGAACATTCTCATGCATCTCACTTTTTGAGTATTTGCAAGGCTCTCTCCAGGATATACATGGAGAAGTGGAATTGTTGGATCACATAGAGCACATATCTCAATATTTCCTCAATATTGATAAATTGTTCTCTAAAGCAGTTGCACCAATGTATACCCTACTCAGCAGTGTGAGAGTTTCCATTCTCTCCTTGATTACTCTCTAGTATTGTCAGATATTTTAATTTTTGACAATGTGATAAGCATAAAATGATACATTGCGGCTGTTTGAATTTTCATTGTCCTGAGGAACCCATTCTATATTTGAAGAGCTCATCCTTCATCTGCTTAACCTTTTATGCCATCTGTGCAATCTCCCAGGTTTCTGCCTATGTCTGAGCCCTACATCTGGGCTCCTATCCAGACCAGTGGTCTGTCTGTCTATCACCGCCCTGTTGGTCCCAGTTTTATTCCCCTAGCTTTATGCAGTCTAATTTACCACATGGTATATTTTTTAAATTCTTGTACCTCCATACCTTCTTAAAAATCATTCTGGCTATTCTTGGGCCATTTATTCAGCATATGAATTTTGAGATAAACCTATGAACTTCCCTTAAAAAAGGTACTGCAAATTAGATGGTTCATTGAATTTCTGTGTAACTTTGGAAGAAGTTATATCTTTAAAATATAGTGTCTTCCTAACCATGAACATGGTATATTATCACTTTAATTACTCTGGTCTTTAAAAAAGCTTTATGCTATTCTTTATGCATTTTATTAGGTTCCTTCTTAGCCATATAATTAATGTTGCTATGATATCTTTTTAAATTTTATCTTATTCCAAGTGGTTGTTGCTTGAATATAGAAACTACTGACTTTTTAATGCTGGTCCTAAGTCCTGAAACTTTATAGAACTCAATGATTAGTTCTTATACTAGGTTTTCTTGCATTTTCCATTTTTACAATTGTATCATTAAAACATAACTTTGATTCTTATTTTCTGATCCCCATATTTCTTATACCTTTTTCTTAATCTATTTATTGGGGCTGAATGTCCAGTACAATGTTGAATACAAGCAGAGTAGTGGACATTCCTTCTTGTTCTTCACTTTAAAGAGAATGCTACTAAAAGTTATCATTAAGTATAATGTTTCCTGTAGGTATTTGCAGATACACTTAGTGACAACCACATCAAAATTACAACTAAAATATAAGGATTCAAGAAACCCACATGAAGGGTACACATTGAGTACCCAGCTTGAGTGATAGGGGAGGCTGTGCCACTGGTCCCTACAGGACACCTACCACTTTAGGCCACACTAACAAGACATGAAGTCACAGCAACTCTACCTAATACATAGAAACAAACACAGGGAAGCTGCCAAAGTGAGGAAACAAAGAAACATGGCCCAAAGGAAAGAACAGATCAAAACTCCAGAAAAAAGAGCTACACAAAATGGAGATAAGCCATCTATCACATGCAGAGTTCAAAACACTACTTATAAGGATGCTCAAGGAACTTAGTGAGGACCTCTGCAGCGTAAAAAGATCCAGTCAGAAATGGAGGATACACTAATGGAAATAAAGAACAATTTACTTACAGGGAAACAACAGTAGAGTGAATAAGGCTGAGAATCAAGTCAATGGTTTGGAACATAATGGAGCAAAAAAATAACCAAGCAGAACAAGATGAAAAAGGAATCCAAAAAAATGAGGGTAGTATGAGCAGCCTCTGGGACAACTTCAAGAGGTCCAACATTCACATCACAGGAGTGCAAGAAAAAGAGAAAGAACAAGAAATTGGAAGTCTATTTGAAAAAATAGTGAAAGATAACTTCCCCAACTTGGTGAAGGACATAGACATGCAAGTCCAGAAAGCACAGAGAGTCCCAAACAAGATGGATGCAAAGAGGCCCACTCCAAGACACATCATAATTATAATGTCAAAGGTTAAAGATAAAGAGAGAATCTTAAAAGCAGCCAGAGAAAAGAAGGTAATTACCTTCTAGGGAGTTCCCAAGAGTCTGTCAGCTGATTTCTCAAAAGAACTTTGTAGGCTAGAACGTACTGGTAAGAAAAAGTCATGAAAAGTCATGAAAAGCAGGGACCTACAGCCAAGATTGCTCTACCCAGTGAAGCTATCATTTAGAATGGAAGGGCAGATAAAGAGCTTTCCAGACAAGGAAAACCTGAAGGAGGTTTTTCAAACCGTCATCAAACCATTATTATATGAAATGTTGAAGGGGCTTACTTAAGAAAAAGAAGATCAAAACTATGAACAATAAAATGGTAAAAAAAAAAAAATACAAATCTAACAACAATGGAACCAAAAAAAAAAAAAAAAACTAGGCAAAGAAGAACAGAGTTATGGATATAGAGAGCGTTTTGATGGTTGCCAGGTGGGAGGGACTGTGTAGGAATGGGTGAAGAGGTGAGGGGATTAAGAAGCAGGAATAAGCAGTTACAGAATAGCTGTGGGGGGTGGGAAGTACAGTATAGGAAACGGAGAAGCCAAAGAACTTACATGCCTGACCCATGGACATAAACAATGGTGTGGGGACTGCCTGAGGTAGTAGGGGTGCTGGGTGGAGGTCATACACAGGGAAAAATCAGGACAACTGTAATAACATAATCAATGAAATATAATTAAAAATGAAAGTAAAATAAATAAAGAACTGGAGAAATGCATGTGAGGTCACAGTCTTGAGACATAGGCCCACTAAAAGACTGAAGTTCATTCATAAGATTTTAGGGCCCCAGTAAAATAATATGGATTCTAGTTAAGAAGGTGGTCTTAGGAAAGCCTTAGGACATCAGAGGACACACACAAAAAAATGTACACTAAGGGAATTTGAATACTCTGGCACCTACATTATAACAAATATTAAACGTATCTTACTCCCAACCAGATTAATACATAACCTCACACTAATGGTTTACTTACCTCAGGATTTTCAATGCATCACAATAGGAATAAAACACAGCCTGAAAAGGCAAAGCAAGCATCTGAGCCAAAATCAGATAGGACACAGACTTTGGAATCTTTTCCTCTGATGCTAATACTGCCATATTAGCCTTCTCTCCAGTGCTAATTCTCTAGTGAGTCGCTTTCCATTCCTTCACTTTCAATGGCTATATGTCGTTATGTTTTAAGTGTGTCTTTCATAAACAACATGTACAATAGTCCCCCTCACTCGCAGTGCTGCTTTCCATAGTTGCAGTTACCTGCAGTCAACTGCAGTCTGAACATATTAAATGGAAAATTCCAGAAATTGATAATTTATAAGTTTCACATTGCGCACTATTCTGAGTAGCGTGGTAAAATCTCAGGCCGTTCCTCTCCATCCGGCCCAGGACATGAACCACCCCTTTGTCCAGCAGGCGCACGCTGTGCACACTGCCAGAGTGCTAACTCACTTAGTAGCCACCTGAGTTACCAGATCAATTACCAGTGAAAGTGAGAGACCCTGTTCACATAACTTTTCCTACAGTACATTTTTATCATTGTTTTCGTTAAGGATTAGTTGTTGATGTTGATCTCTTCATATGCCTAATTATAAATTAAACTTTATCATAGGTATGTATTTATAGGGAAAAATAGAGTGCATATGGGACTCAATTCTATCCATAGTTAGACTCTGTCTTTTCATTCTATTTGAAAACTTTTTTCTCAGGTGATAAATCAGTTCCATTCTTTTCATCTGGTGCACATTCCCTTTACTTTTCTCTTGCAATCTCAATATCTTTGCAATTTGCAATTAAATCGGTTAATTCTGTTATAATTATTAGAGGAACAAGACATAATGAAAGCTCCTAGAAAGATAATGTACTGTACCTGAGAATCCAAGTATGAGGGCAGCTCTTCCCCCATACAGGAACACCCTGGACATAGGAAGCCAAATTCTAAGAAATGTCATCCTGCTGTGATTAGAAAAAAAAAAAACATATACCTTGGTTGTGAATTTCAAGCAACGTACGACTGGAGAAGTCCAGCTGTTAGAGAGGCCAATGCACAAACTATTTCTGCCATACATTCTACGAAAAAGAGATCGACACAGATGTTCATGACCCTCCTTTTATTTTTCTTTTCATTATATTTTATCGATTATGTTATTACAGTTGTCTCAATTTCCCCCTTTGCCTCTCCCCATTCAGTACCCCCCACTACCTCAGGCAGTCCCCACACCGCTGTTCACATCCGTGGGTCATGTGTGTAAATTCTTTGGCTGCTCCATTTCCTATACTGTACTTCACATCCCCATCACTACTCCGTATTCGTACTTCTTAATCCCCTCACCTCTTCACCCATTCTCCCACTTCCCCTCCCATCTGGAAACCATCAAAATGCTCTCTGCATTCATGACTCTGTTCTTCTTTGCTTAGTTTGTTTTTCTGGTTCAATTGTTAGGTATGTATTTTTTGCCATTTTATTGTTCATAGTTTTGATCTTTCTTTTCTTAAATAAGTCCCTTTAACATTTCATATAATAATGGTTTGATGATGATGAACTCCTTCAGGTTTTTCTTGTCTGGGAAGCTCTTTATCTGCCCTTCCATTCTAAATGATAGCTTCACTGGGTAGAGCAATCTTGGCTGTAGGTCCCTGCTTTTCATGACTTTGAGAATTTCTTGCCAATCCCTTCTAGCCTACAAAGTTTCTTTTGAGAAATCAGCTGAAAGTCTCTTAAGAATTCCCTCAAAGGTAATTACCTTCTTTTCTCTGGTTGCTTTTAAGATTCTCTCTTTATCTTTAACCTTTGACATTATAATTATGATGTATCTTGGAGTGGGCCTCTTTGCATCCATCTTGTTTGGGACTCTCTGTGCTTTCTGGACTTGCATGTCTATGTCCTTCACCAAGTTGGGGAAATTGTCTTTCACTATTTTTTCAAAGAGACTTCCAATTTCTTGTTCTTTCTCTTTTTCTCGCACCCCTGTGATGTGAATGTTGGACCTCTTGAAGTTGTCCCAGAGGCTGCTCATACTACCCTCATTTTTTTGGATTCCTTTTTCATCTTGCTCTGCTTGGTTATTTTTTTTTGCTCCATTATGTTCCAAACTATTGATTTGATTCTCAGCCTTATTCACTCTACTGTTGTTTCCCTGTAAGTAAATTGTTCTATATTTCCATTAGTGTATCCTTCATTTCTGACTGGATCTTTTTATGCTGCAGAGGTCCTCACTAAGTTCCTTGAGCATCCTTATAAGTAGTGTTTTGAACTCTGCATGTGATAGATGGCTTATCTCCATTTTGTGTAGCTCTTTTTCTGGAGTTTTGATCTGTTCTTTCCTTTTGGCCATGTTTCTTTGTTTCCTCACTTTGGCAGCTTCCCTGTGTTTGTTTCTATGTATTAGGTAGAGTTGCTGTGACTCCATGTCTTGTTAGTGTGGCCTAAAGTGGTAGGTGTCCTGTAGGGTCCAGTGGCATAGCCTCCCCTATCACCCAAGCTGGGGATTTAAGATGCTCCCACTGTGTGGGCTGAGTACACCCTTCTCTTGTAGTTGAGCCTTGGCTGCTGTTGGCAGGTCAATGGGAAGGATTTACCCAGGCCAGTCAGCTACAAGGTCTGGCTGTGAGCACTGACCACCAACCTCCACCCTCTGTGGAAGATCAGCTGTGCAGGGACAGGGTGGTGGTGTTCCAACATGGTCTGTAGCTTTCCACTGAGTTTGCAGGCTCTGGCATTTCCCAGGTGGTGGATGCTTAAGTCAACCCCCAGTTGTATTTTTCCCCGGGCCACGCAGTCTGAGGTATAAAGCAATCTGAGATGTCTGCTACTTATGCTGGGCTTGGAGATTCCCAGGCAAAGCCAAGCTGTGAATCTAGGCTAGCTATTGCCAGTGCCTGGCCTGGTGCCTCTCAGCAGGAGGTATGGGGCCTAGGCCTCACTGAGGCTGGCTCTTGGTTGTTCAATAGAATTTAGAAAATTTTGAAGCATGCACCAAGACCAGCCATTCATATGGAAAAGTCACAGTTAACAGTTTTGGTGGGCCATAAGTTGGGTGGGATGGGTACTCAGAGAATCTCCAAGGCAGAGCAAATAGTGTTACCCACCTTGATGGAGTCTCAGATGTGGTACCTGCCTCCTGGTTCTGTGGCTCTGCCACCTAAAGGGCTCAGGATAGGGACCATGGCCTCAGCCTGCCTGTCTATCTGGCAGAAAGCTGTCCCACAGCTCTCACCTTGACACCAGACACTTCAGTGCCCTCTCCCTCCTCCCTCTGGTGCCTTTCAAGCTGCTACTCCAGTGCTAGAGCTCAGAGGGAGCACGTCTCAGTAAGTCTGTGTGAGAGCTCTTTAAGGGCAACTGCTTGGAACTCCAGTAGTTTCTTCCACAGACTCAAATCCTGCTGGTTTTGAAGCCAGTAATGATGGGGACTAATCTTCCTGGCACTGGAACTCTAGGCTGGGGGACTTGGTGTGGGGCTGGGCTCCCCACTCATGAGATATCCCTTCGTAGTTTTTAACCACCACATGAGGATGTGGGACCAGCTTGATCTGCACCTTCACCCCTTCCGCCAGTCTGTATGGGGGTGGTTTCTTTAATTCCTAGTGTCAGACTTGCATTCAGTTCAATTTCTGATGGTTCTGTGGTGGCTGTTCTATGTTTTAGTTGTAATTTTGATGTGGCTGTGCAAGCAGGTGAGCCATGTTTACCTGTACCACCATCTTGGCCAGATTTCTCCTGACCCTCCTTTTAAATACACGTCTTCCTCAATTAAGCTATCTGTTAGTCACTCAACCACACCCACTGTGAACAACACTTAATGTGCGCTGCATGCTGGGCGTACTTTCTCCCTCCTGGGAATTAGTTTAGTGGGAAGGCTGAGATAACATATGTGCCCGAGGTCTCACCAGATGGATTTTAAATAATATTAAGTCCAATAACTACAGATGAACTTTGCCCATAGAGTTTGTCCTAATAAATAAATGAAAGGACTTTGAGTCGGCACCATTTTTTAAGGCAATTGTGACTACATGAAACGGATTACAGGGTTATAGTATTAATAGCTGAGCCACAAGTTCATGCAATTGTTCTCTTCTAACACACCTGCCACCTCTGCACCTCGGTCTAAACAGCCTGTACACACCATCCTCATAGTTAATTCGCTGTGAAAGGCAATAGCTATAATGTGAGGTTTTCTGTAAATTGGGTTTCATCTGAAATCCTTCCCAATTTTTCCATTTCCTGCAATTCCATGACTTCTAAATAAATTAGGAAACAGAAAGGATCACTTTGGGAAAACTGTTTACTTATCCTCAGTAACTCTTACAAGACCCTGTTCTTTTATTGTTGAAGGACTGGGGGCATAAAGCGAAGTTCAGTTTCACTCAGGGTTTAACTGATAAATCATTAATTAGCCTGTGTACAACAAAAAAAAAAACCTCCCCTATAATCATTAACATGACAAAAGAATTTCCCTGTTTTCCCATTTTCCAATTAACTTTTTCAAAAAGAAATTCCCACATTTCCCTACTGGATGAAATACATTCTGTACCATCACAGTAAGTTGTTATTTGGGAAGCTGAGATGGCAAGAGACTGGAGTCCTGCCCCTTCCCGTTGCCGGTCCTATAAACTGGGGTAGGTCCTCATCTTCTCCACTTTTATGTAAAATGGAGAAAATTACACCTGATCTGCTTGGAGGGGAGAAAAGAAAAAGATCCATAGCACATGTCTCTTATTAAAGTCCCTCATTACTGACAGATAACAGCTGTTTGATAGGGGAAGAGATCTTGGATGATATGTCAAGTGACTCCTAGACTGAGGATGCTACTCTGGAGAGAATATAAGTTTCCTCCTCATCTGAGTTTTCAGTTTCAGTGAATATCATAGTAAGTCTATAGAGATCAAAAGACTCAATATCTTGGAAAATAATTTTGTGCAATGTTAGTTAAATCATAAACTGATGCCCTCTCACTGGAGTGCATTCCAAATGTGCATACAGACCTGGCTGAGTGTTTCAGTTGGTTAGAGTGTCATGCCACACACCAAAAGATTGCATGTTCGACCTCCGGTCAGGACACATACCTAGGTTGTGGGCCTGATCCCTGGTTGGCACTTGTATGGGAGGCAACCAATCAATGTCCTCTCTCTCTCTCTCTTTCTCTCTCTCTCTCTCTCTCTCTCTCAAATCAATAAACATATCCTTGAGTGAGGATTAAATAAATAAATAAAATGTACATACACTTTGACTTATAAATCTCTCTTCAAGGAATTTACCCAAGGCAAAACATAATTAGCACAGTGCATAAAATTCTGTGTCCTAGGATGTTACAGAAAATAAAGCTTTCCATCAATAGGGACTTATTGCACAAAATATATGAAGACTCCCAGCTTTATCTTCAACATGCAGCAAGCTTGCACATTGTCATTCCCATTTTTACAAGATGAAGCTGGACAAACCGAAAACCAATGACTTTTTTTAGTCCATCCAAGAAGTGAGGTTGCAGAGCGAATTGTCACTCTGCAATCTAGGGATACAGGCAAATCCTGAGAGTTACAGCCAAGCCTTGCTTAACCTGGAGCAAAAGTCACCTGAGCCATAACTGGTAGAAATACTTCTTAAACAGTAATTTTGACAAATTGCTGGAGGATTGGTGTGGAGTAGTGTGAAAATGAGAAACTCTCAGATTGTTGCAGTCTTAGGAGGACACTAAGCTTTGATGGGCCGCACCTACAGGAGCATCACCATTTTCATGACAATGATCCCTCCATTGCTCTGGCTGGGAAAGGGAAGAAGAGAAATCACTGTGAAATGTGCTCAGTGCCTTCATTTTAACAAAGATCTATTCTCCCAGGGAAATGACTTTGCCTGAGCCCTATATCAGCTCTGTGAGGGACATCCCCCCAAAGCCCCCTCTAGTGTTTCTGTCTCATCTAAGAAAGAAGAAAAAACATACTCAACAGGGATAAGGGCTTCAAGGAATTAGATGGAAAAACTGATGCTAAAGAGGGTGTAGATAGTGGGATTTTTTTTTTAGGTTAAGCTACTGGAGAAATGCATGTAAAGGTCAGAATCCAGAGACATAGGTCGACCAAAAGATTGAGATCCAATCATAAGATTTTAGGGCACCAGTATAATAAAAAAGATTTTAGTTAAGGAGGAACTCTTAGGAAAGCCCAAAGACAAGAGAGGACACAAACCCAAGGACACCAAGGGAATTTGAATCCTCTGGTGCCTACCAGTACAGCAAACATTAAATACGACCAACTCCCAACCAACTCCCAACATAAAATCTCACACGAAGGGCTTACTTTCCTCAGCATTTCCAATGCATCATGACCACATTTCATCATAAAGTAGCAAAGGGTACAAAACTTATAGGGAAAAGACACAGTCTGAAGAGACAAAGTAAGCATTCGAGCCAAGCTTAGATATGACACAGATTTCGGAGTCCTCAGACAATTTAAAATAACTATAAGTGAAGCTAATGACTAATGAGAAAAGTAGATACCATGTTTTGGACCACAAGACACACCCAGGTTTTAGAGGAAGAAAATAGGAAAAAAATTTTTGAAGCAAAAAATGTGGCAAAATATTTAATAACATAAATAACATAATATTTCACCAATGTAAATGTAAACAGAACTCAACAGCAGAATTAATAACCATTATTCCTCCCAAATTTGGGGGGGAGTGCATCTTATAGTCTGAAAAATACGGTATATAATACCAAATGGGTAATGTAAGCAGAACGATGGAAACTCTAAGGAAGAGTCCAAAAGCAACACTAGGAATAGAAAATGCTGTAACAGCAATGAAGACTGTCTTTGACGGGCTCATTCACAGACCAGACACAGATGAGGAAAGGGTCAGTGAACTTGGAAACAGATAATGGAACTTCCCAGACTAAAATGCAATGAGAAAAATGAGTAGGAAAGAAACACAACAGAACCTTCAAAAACTGGAACAATTTGAAAAGGTATAATATATGTGTAATTGAAATACCAGAAAGGGAAGAAAAAACAGAGACAAAAATAGGTGAAGTAATAATGGCCAAGAACATCCCAATATTAAATACATAATGGAATATCATGAAAAATTGGGACAGGTGAGTCAGGTGTATATTTTTATGAAAAATTATATTTTTGCATGAAAAGCTACATTATTGACTATAGGCAGTTTATAAAATGGCATGTATACACATAGGTATACATATGTAAAAAGACTTCTGATAGAGTCCTTACTAAAATATGATGGTCAGGTTCATTGTGATTTTACTCTCTTGATTTTGCTTTTTTAGACCTGAGTGTGTTTGTTTTCACCAAAAAAAAAAAAAAAAAAAAAAAAACCCAACAACCATATATTGTTATGGTAATCAGAATAAATTTTTCCTGTTCAATAAAGAAGACACACCCTCTCAGTGTGCAGTTCTGCAATGCAGGAGTTTGCGTTGCCACCCCAGGCAGCCACTGCCGTCACCGGGTGCCTCTACTGGGTGGCTACAGTTACAGCCCAAGAAAAATCTCCAGTCAAAGGAGTTTGCAGCCTGCAGAGTTCACAAGGACAAAGCTGATCACAGCCCAGTGGAGGTGAAGAGCAGATGCCTGACTTAGGAATTCAATATTTTCTCACCTCGGTCCAACAGCATGACAGCTTAAACACCCCAGGAAGAGGGCGTGCACCCCGGCCTCTCTGACATGGGTCATTCCCACAGCGGGTGAGCTCACATCACCCCCCACACCCCCTAGCCCCAGTTGCCTTTGTCACTGTCCCCCTTTGGCAACACCATGCAAAGGCACAGTCGCATGTATTTAATTTTGGGACGTTCTCCCCAACAACATGTGGAAACCTGAAAGAAAGACACTCGGAGCAACCCAGACGGGTCTCAGAAACACGGTTCTGAGTGGGGGGCAGAAAGGACCCAGATCTACATAAACTAAAAATGCATTTCCCACAAGCAACACACGTGTAACAAGAATGCATACTGACAAAAAGATACATCTTAAACACACTAAATAATTGCCTAGGCAGATTAGGGAAGGGGGAGGCAAGAATGACAAGAGGGAATTTTAAAAATTAAAATGCAATAAAAACAAAGCACCCCAACTCTCAGCTCTCAACTTCTTGCCTCACTCAGACACCTAAGGGGGTGTCCAGCTACCCAGAGCCCTCTCTCACTCGTTGGTGCCCCCTCCTTCCCCTTGAATGCCCCTCCCCTATTCATCCCTGTCGTCTTCCTCTAAGAGCCCTCAATACCAAAACCAATTCCTTTTTCCCTTCGCTTCAGGCACAGTATCCTCTCTCTCTTTCTTGTTTACACTCCTCCTTCTCAGTCTCTGAGCCTTCCCCACACCCATTGCCACCCGCCTGCAGAGCCAGCTCACCCCATGACACCCTGATGAAACACAAAACTAACAAAACTAGTCCCGAACGCCTTCGCTTTGCCTGCCTGCCTTCTCTCTTTGCTCTCTTCCTCCTTCCCTGCTCCCACTGCCTTTTGTCCCCTCTCCCTCAGGCGCTGTTGCCAGCCCGAAAAGCTCTGGGCTTGTGGGAAGTGGTGGCAGTCCTCACCCGGGGACTCCCCTCCAGAGCTCCGCCCCTTCCACCCTCATCTCAAAGTCCAGCCTGGGGGTGAGCAGTCGGAGACCTTCCTCTGACCGCCTGCCACAGGGATTTGCTTCCTGACCAGGAGAGATGACTCTGGCCTGGAGACTTGTGACAAGAACTTTGCACCTGGAGACTTCCTCACCCAGGACTCCCAAGACGTGCCCTTCCCTGAGCCTGAGCTGTGAGTGGATACCAGGGAGCGGGGCGGGGTGGGGCGGGGGGGGTGGCGGGAGGGGGCGCTGCAGAGGGTCAGAGAGACGAAGAAGGCCAAGCTGCAGGGCCTGTTGCCTGGAATTCTGTCATGTTAGACCTGTGTAGGATCTTAGACACGGGTCACCTAATACAGCAGGTCTCACCCTATCAGATCCAATGCCCCCCTCTCGGGTCCAGGATTTGCCAATGCCCCTTTTGTCCTGAAATGAAATTCGTAGGTAATAAAAACTGACTATATAACTTTCAAAATAAAAGCAACATGCTACCTTAGCTGTGATATAAAGAAGAAATAAAAGGAAAGCAATTCAAAAGAAAGTGTTAACTGCAATATATAGATGCTCAAGGATGACCACTTTAACAGACACATTTCCATCAGGCCCCAGGAGGCGGGACCATCCCCTCAGTCACTGACATGGAGACTGAGATTCGGAGAAGTACAGTCATTAACCCCGAGACTCCCGGGAAACTGGGACTCGACCCTGGTCCTCTTCGCCCACTCAGCTCTCTTCTCTTTCCAGCAGAAACCGGGGGAGGACCCGGGGCGGCCGGCCATTGCTGGCTTCATGCATTACTTCCAATGTGTTTGTGATTTGCACACGTATCCTGTTCCACGAGAACCCCACCACGCTCTCTGTAATGTCCCTCACGCAAACACGAGAATGAGTAACTATCAACATATTTATGTGCCACAGTGGGACCTGGGGCCTCACAACTTTGAATCGGGCATAGGAAACCCTTTTTCTTTCCCCAGTACGATCGATTTTATCTTCATTTTCTCCTTATCTTTCCTCTTTCTCTATCCTTTCTTCTTCCTCTCTTTGCTTTTTATTCCCCTGAATTGCAATTCTATTAAACTTAATATATCTGATGCTTTAAGTGACTATCCCCTTTCATCTTCAACCAGACTGGTGAGTACCATTATCCCATTTCACAGAGGAGGAGACAGAAGAATAAAGAATGGTGCAGAAATCTGGTCAAAGGCACAAACATGGCAGGCACCGCTGGGGACTCAAAGCCACGTCTGCCTGACTCCAAAGTCAGAGTGACCCCACCAGACCTTTCCTTACCTGCCCTTCTTCCAATCCTGTTTGGATTTCTCTTTCCTCTCAGTTGTAGATCTTTCTCCAAAACACCATTTAACCCCCAACATTTTCTAGCACGAGCTAAAATTATACCCAGAGTTTTATGCTTGATGAGAAGGACCCTATGTTGAAAGTACCAGTTGTTAACGTCCTCCCTGCGGCCCCTTCCCCTTTCCTTCCCTCGCCCCTGCGGGTGGTGCAGATGGGCTGACCGGTGGCAGCAGGTGTCTTAGAAACGGCAGCGGAGGCTCGGTGCCTGGAGGTCTTGATCTGCTTCCTGAGGACTCCTTCATGTAGCTCCACTGCAGAGGCGAAGTAGCCCAGCCAGCCCAGAGCACGTGGCCCTTTCACCTACTCTTCACCTGGCCCTTTAAAATCCTCTAGAGTTTTATTTCTACTTTCTTCCCTGCTGTACCTTGATATATGCCTGCTTGTGTTAGTTCATCCAAACACACACTCATTGAACACACTCTTTTTAAGAACCTGCTGTGCGCAAAACATCCATCCAACCAAAAGTGTTTGAGCACCTAAGTATGTACCTGTCCCATAGACAGAGCCACGGTGAGCGAAGCCAAGCCACTGCCCTGAGTGTCCCAGGGAGGAGGCTGAGGGTAAACAGGTAAACAAGTGAATACGTTTAAGAAAAAGTCTAGTGCAGATACCCACCACAAATAAAACCAAGTCAGGGTGAGGGGATAGGAAATCAAATGGGGGAGAGGGGTCAGGGGCTATGTTACATGGGGGGGTCACCAGGTGGTAAGTGTGGTCAGATATGCAAAAATCAACATGCCACAATCCCGTCTGACACCTACCGTATGATCTCTGTGTGCATGACATGTTAGGCCTGTGTTTAATGTGCACATATCGGGGTGTGCATGGACACGAGGTCATGGAAGCAGTCTGTTTTCAGTACAGAAGAGTGGAGAAAAATAACTCCGTGGTGCCTTCTTTGTTACTAATTAGCTAATAATTGTTCAATGTATAACATTTCCAGGAAGGAGTGGTATGTGCTTAATGTACCATTTTCTTGTCATCTGCCTTCTCTCCCACAAGGAGGGTGCACCGGGGCTAGGGGATGGCAAATACTGCCCATTTCCGTGAGAAACTTCCCGACACTCCTGCAAAGCCTTTTCTAAGAAAAACATGAGAATTGGTGCTAAAGGGAGGTCCCCAGCCTGCACCACTCCGGGCAGTCCTCATGCGGCCAAGGGCCAGAGGGGCGACCTCAGAGGTCTGCTCCCCCAAGTGCCAAAAGGAAAGGCCACCTGCCAGCCTCAGGATCTGGGCACAGCTGTTGCTTGTGAACAATGACAACTGGCCCTCGTTTACTTAAGCGAAAGGGCATTTATTGGAAGGATGAGGCAGAGAGGCAGGGAGGGAGGCAGGGAGGGGGAAGAATCAGCAGGAGGGTGAGGAAGGGGCAGGACTGCGCATGAGGAGGCCCTCGACGGCTCTGATGAGGACCCCCAGCTACTCCCTCCATCCGGTGGTTTGTGCAGCACTTCAGGCCCTGAGGGGCAGACATCTCGTTCACCCATCAGAGGCCTCACGCCCTTCCCTGGGTGTCCCCCATGGGAGGCAGGCATCTGGTGTACAGGCTGGGGCAAAAGTCTGCTCGAACAACTGGGGCTTACAGTTGTTCCTATGGAAAATAATGCAATGATTAATAAACAATAATACAAGAAGAAACTCAGTTTCTCATACTCACAGCCGTAAACTGGCGTTTGCCCACCCAGCGTTGGAGCACTGCCACTTGGAGCACACAGCTCGGCAGAGCTGGCTCCCCACAGGGAGACTCGGGTACCGCCTGTCGTGGTGGGGAGACTAGATGGCACTGCCCAGCAGGGACAAGCGTCCTCGATAACTTCCTGCAGACCGTGGAGCTATTCGTGAAAAACAGGGAGCTCGTCTCTGGACTGGGAGCTGGCAGCTGCAGCTCAGCGGGGAGCAGACGAGAAAAAACTTCTCCCCAGCCAAGCACTGCCCCTGACTCATCCAGACCTCACCTTAGGTTCAACAGGTCTCCAAGGGGTGGCATCCAAGCCCCCAACCCTCTGGGGCTGGGGCAGGGTCGGGGGAGGTGGGTGCAGCCCTCAAACTGCACACACCTCGCATTGACCCTGTCTCGGCCCCCAGCTCTAAAGTGAGTGATAAAATCTTCCTAACTCATTCGCTGTCTTAAGTATCAAATGAGATACCCAAAGGGACACTTTTTTTTTGAAAGATTTTATTTATTTCATTTTTAGAGAGAGGGGAAGAGAAAGAGAAAGAGAGGGCAAGAAACATCAGTGTGTGGTTGCCTCTTGCACACCCCCTACTGGGGACCTGGCCCCCAACCCAGACATGTACCCTGACTGGGAATCAAATCTGCAACCTTTTCTTCCCAGGCCCGGGCTCAGTCCACTGAGCTACACCAGCCAGGGGAACACTTTTTTTTTTTAAGTTATCTGCTATGCTAGCAGAAGTAAAGCATAATTAGCACTTTAATAAATCATATTAATGTTCTGTTAAATGTGTCTACTGTGTATTTTCAAGTACTTTGCAGCTTTTTTTAAGAGTAAGGAAGCACACCCTGGCTGGCGTAGCTCAGTGGATTGAGTGCGGGCTACAAACCAAAGGGTCGCAGGTTCGATTCCCAGTCAGGGCACATGCCTGGGTTGTGGGCCAGGTCCCCAGTGGGGGCCACACAAGAGGCAATCACACACTGATGTTTCTCTCTCTCTCTCTCTCTCTCTCTCTTTCTCCCTCCCTTCCCCCTCTAAAAATAAATAAATAAAATCTTTTAAAAAAAGAGTAAGGAAACACTTGATAAATGCCCCTTTTGTGTTGGAAGCTGGTTAGAAAAATGTCAGAAAAATCTTTGTCATTACAAAGAGCATATCTCCTAGAATTTTCAAATGCCCATGAAAATTGATCTCTCCCACTGATCTGGCCCAAGTGGTTTTCACACTTCTTAACACTATGATTTGGGGGGAAATTAGAAAAAGTTAAGGTGACTTACATGCTATGGAACTCTATGAGAATTAGGCAGTTGGAACATTACATCTAATTACCCACCTGGCATGTATTACATAAGGGCAGTGGACAACTTTTGAGTTGGCCAGGTGGATTGACGTGGAAATCGGTGAACTGGATGAAAATCATTAGCTGCCATTGGTTTTTAGCATGAGGCCTAAAAACACAACATCAGTCCAGTTAAAATGATAAAAAGCAACAAAAAATGCCCATATAGAAATAAACCTGGGACTCAGTGTTTCAGTGGTCCCTTCCCCACCTCTCTTGGGTCTGTCTGCTTCTCCCCTGCCCATACACACACCCATGTGCATGCACATGCTAATAGACATGTGTGTGCTTACTGGCAGACATACATGTGCCTGCACGTGTGAGTAGGTATGTGTGCATGCACTAATGCATGTATGTGCATGCACACATGAAAAGGCATGTGTGTACATGCACACACAGAATTTCTGAGAACCTGAGAGAAGCTTTAATAACCCTTAACTCATGTCATCCTCAAAACACAGGCTACTTGGATAAAAAACACAGAGAATAACTTATATATTTACATTTTAATTTTTTCTAACAAATAATGAAAACCAAAGCATTTGGGGAGGGGTTGTCCAGCAGTTGCTATTATTGCTCTTATTTTGAATTTAGGTTATTTAGTGAGAGAGGAGATATGAAAAGGCAATGGACTTTTGAAATGTTATCTGGCCTTATTTCACTTGATTAATTTGTCCTACTTGCTTGTTATCTTCCTTCCTTCCTTCCTTCCTTCCTTCCTTTCTGAGAACAGGATTTTATGTATTTCATTTAGAGCCCTCATCCCACCATTGTACTCCTATCAGTTGGGAGAATGAATGAATGAATGAGTGAATTTACTTTGACTGTTTAAAATTCAGACTTTCCTCTATCGAATTTTTCTTTCCAATTCTCTTCCCCCTTCAGCCCACTTTCATAATTCTCATATCCTTGAAGTCAAGAGATTTTACAGCCTTCTCAATGGGCAACTCCAACTTTGCAGACTGGAAAAACAGTCCGAAGGAGTGAAAGAAATTTGAATTTTTAGAAACACCCAGAATTTTTTTTCGTCTCAGAAGAGTAACTAATGTAGAGAGACACAATGAAAGGGTCTACAAAAGGTGAAATTCTCAAGAAACTTAAACTATCATTTTGGGGGGTTGTTTTTCTGCATGAGTAGCCAAAAGCCACTTGCTTTTAAAGTAAGAGCAAATTGATGGCATTTGTGATTCTTTGCAACAGAAAAGTGAGAGCTCTTTGAAAGAAAACATATTCAGTGCTGTTACATTTCATCTTCCTTTAAAAACCCAGTTGTTCAGTGTGTTTCTTGGGACTGTGACTTCACAGCCACACAAAACACCAACATTTCACCCAGGGACTTAAACCTTTGAGCCGAACGAGAGACCCCAGGGCCTCAGCATTCAATAACTGACGTTGAATCTTCAAACGTCATTGAACAAAGGTAGCGGCATTGTTTTCCGAGAGTATTTATAGTCGCTAGACGTCGGTCCCAGTCCTGCTCTTCCCCGGCTCCACTATTCCATTAACATCTGCGCTGGAAGCAGAAGGCCAAAGGTGGCCAGTGAGTGAGCGAAAAAGCGCTGGGCTGAAACTCGGCAACATGGATTTTCACCCCGTGGTGCCGCCGACTACCTTGGTGACCTTAAATTAATTCACCACTTTAGACTGGTTTCAGTCATCGATAAAATGAGCATTTTAAGCAAAAAGAAAAATCTAAAGTCCCTTCTGACTCCAAATATTTAATGACTGCGGTTGTCCATCAGTTAATATCCCATCAGTTGCCCAGAGGGCTCAGCCCGTCTTTGCCTTTTCATGGTCTTGTGTGGTCTTCATGCCGTTGTGTTTGGGAGGAAGGATTTGCCTTTCTCATCTATTTGCACGCAGTATTTCTGAGTATCGCACCTTTCCCGGCATCTCTCTCTCTCTCTTCATTCCTGCATGGAAACCCAAGAGTCATTCATTCCTCGTCCATTGTCAGCCAACCCTGTACCAGGAACTGGGACAGGTACTGGGGGACAGGTACTGGAAATCAGGCCCTGGGCAACGCTTAGAAGATAACTTTACTGACAAAGAGGACCTGTCCCAGCAACACACAGCACTGCAGAAGTTCTGTCCACTGGAAAGAGACACATAGCTGCCCTGAGGTGGGGAGGAGCTTCCCAAGCTTGTGAAGACCCTGGTGGGAAAAACCATGACTTCCCACACCTCCCCTGACTACATTTGAGAAGAACCACCTTTTTTTTCCTCCAGAAAATTCATTATTGAGATACCTCAGTTTTTAAATCCAAACTAAAGACTGATTTTTTTAAACTAAGAAATAAAATATCCTGACAGACTCATAAACAGAGGATGACAGCTATGGGGGGAGGGTAGTTAGGGGGTCAGAAGACCGAATGAAAAGGAAAAAGGACTCATGGACACAGACAACAGCGGGGTGACTGTGAGGGGGAGGGGGTATAAGGGAGGTAAATGTAATGGAAAAATGCAATCGAAAGAAGAACTAAAATACCACACGGATTTTGGTAACTATAGGTGATTTATACAAACAAGCTCGTGTGATGGTTAGTTGAGGGCCCTAACTCATTTCACTTTTAGTAGGTGCTTTGTGGGGGTCTGTGACCAAGCTCGGTCTTCATACAAAACCCAGAATGCCTCCATGTGACTTCACACCTGAAAGATACCAGGTAAGAGTTAGAGCTTTAGGAAAACCTAAAAGAGGTGGTTCTCCTAGAAAAGGCTAAGTTCATTTTTCCTCAAGAAGGAGCCACAGATGTCCCTGCCTGTCACTGAGCCAACCCATCGCAGATGGTCTGCCCACTAAATCTTTGGAACCGTCTGAACCCTCTGATTTTCTTCGGCGCCTTTGTATGAATTGGTGGGCATGTGCGTGAGACGGGCAGAGGCAGAGAGAGACAGAGAGTGCAAGGAAGAGACTATCCGTGATGATATATCCCAGGGACAGGGATTCAGATCTATATACACATATAAATACATGTATCACAAAGTGGGATGGTACACATTAACTTTAAAAATGTTCTGATCTTGACAGTTCCCCTGAGCTCTCCACCAAAAAAACATCAAGTTATCATTTTGCTCTCAGGATAATTAATATTTCTCTCTCTCCAAAATTTTAGTCTACATAATATTCACAGGTTAGAAACTGTGGAACTAATAAGTAGTCAGGAGGGACCCACAAAAAAGAGAGGCAGAGGAGACAAGTTTACTAATCATGGACATGAACACCATCAGCACTCATTTTTTTTTAATTCTAAAAAGCATGCAGCAAAATAAAAAAAAGATGTTAAACCTGACTTACTACTTCAGACGTTTACTTTCAAAGTCTTTTTTTTTTTCACGGCTAAAATCCACTCAGAGCCAAGGGCTTCCGTTGAGAGGTAGAAATTGTCCGCTCCCTCCTTCCTGTTCCATCTAGAAAAGGATCAGAGGGCCACATTAGTGACGTCCCCTACCTGGGAGGAAGGGCGGGGTGCCCTGCTTGGAAGACATCAGGCACATTGACCTGCTAGTGGGCACCTGGGTCAGTAGAGAGGCGAGGTGTTGCTATGGCAACCTGCTGTTGTGAGGAAGGTGGAGCCGAGGAAAGGAAGGTTTCTGACACCGAGCTCCTGTCTGTCCGCAGTCGCTTCCCTACCACCGCGTCCTGGAGATCCACAAGCAGCACCTTTCTCCCGTGCCGACGGCCTACTATCCCGAGCCTCTGCTGCTCCACCAGGGGCACGGGCAGTGGCTCTTTGATCATGAGGGAAACAGATACCTGGACTTCTTTTCCGGGATTGTCACCGTCAGTGTTGGTCACTGCCACCCGTGAGTATCCTTAAATTCTGGAGTTCTTCCTGCAGAAGGATGTGTGGGGAAAAGGCTAACGGGCACGTTAGTGACTCGGGACCCTGATTGACTGCTCTCTCCTTCGATATGCCCCAGGTTATATTTCCTGGGTCACAAAACGATCTGACCGCTGCACTTTGTTTCTTGACAAGGCAGATTTTAGTCTTTCTCATTGCACATGCAGTGTAGAGTGTACTGTGTAGTCGGACTGTTGTGCTCTCGTGTCACCGTGCTGTGTCACTGGTAACAGCTTCCAAAAAGAGGAAAGGCACCGAGGAGGAAAAGGTGGAATAAAGAGAAAGGCAGGCCGTTTTCACAGAGCACAGGGGCTGGTGTGGGGGCAGGGGTGAAGAAAGATGAGAAATCTTTTCATCTTTTCCAGCCTGAGGGCCTTCATCAGCTACTCTGACCCAGGAATGAGGGAAGAAAGGGCAGTAAGACAAAGATGTCCCATGGCTGGAAATTTACATGAAAAACATATGGATCCTTTGACCTTGAGTTCGCTGCTATCTTGGAGACCGCCCCCCCCCCCGCCCTGCCCCACCCCCCCCACACCGATGCCCTCCAGCCATCTCACGGTAATGTCTGTTTTCTCTTGCCTTTGATAATCTGGCCAATAAAATTCACATTAAGTGGGACAAAAATAAACTAGCAAGTCTAAATAAGTGGAATAGGTCTAGGCGTTTCTGTCAAAGTAGGGGCAAGGGGTCTTCTCCGCCAGCAGCTGTCCAGCAGTGAGGAGTGAGTTTCGACCTCGGGGCCCAGCCCTTGCCTTCTCCTCCTGGAACCTTCTCCTTTCCATTTCCATCTTCAGGAAGCAGTAGTCCTATGTGAGGTCCTGAGGAGCATGCAAAACAAGATTCCAGTGAAATTTAAAACAGAACAGCTTTGGCCGGGTTACTCAGTGGGTTGGAGTGTTGTCCCATTTCTCCAAGGTTGAGGGTTCAATCCTCAATCAGGGCACAACCAATGAAAGTGTAAGTGGGAAAACAAAGCAATGTTTCTCTCTCTCTCTCCCTCTCTCTCTTTCTGAAATCAATCAATCAATAAATAAGGAATCTTTATAAAATAAAACAGGACAAACACACATGAAAGAAGTAGAGAAAAATGAGGTAGAGAAAATGTTTTAACGCTCCCACTGAACCCTCCCAGTAATGATTGTTCCTGTTCACTGACTGTTCTCGTTGGCCTTCATGACCTCTGTGCACCTCCTCATCGACCTCTGACCTCCTCACTCTGGGCGGTGCAGCCTCTTTCCTTAGCACCCTGCTCTTCCCTTTCTATTCCCTTCACGCTTCATTACTTCCCCCATAGGACGGGCCCCACCTTATGTCCCTACCTCTGGTCATTTAATTGCTACATTTTGGGTAAGCAGCCTTATCCAACTTTATTTCTTCAGCCTTGGACCCTCACCAAGCTATGGTAATAACTCTGATAAACCAGAATGGAAATCACATGGCATATTTCCCCTGCCCCATGATATTCTACTATTGGCTGAAACTCAACATGATCAGGACTAAATCCACCATGTGCTCCAGCATACTGTTTCCATTCACATGCTCATTTCTATTCACGTGAGTCAACTATTACACAGAAGTTCCCTGCTATGAGCTGGGTAGCTGGACAACTGGCTGCATTTCTCAGTGGACCCTGGGTTTTTCCCTATGTTGCAAGCAAGAATGTTGATGTCATCTTTGGCTCTTCCTTGCTTTTCATTCCCTATAACCACCAAGGTCCTGTTCTCCGTCCATTGAATGTTTCTCCTACCATCCCCTCTCCTCCTCCCACACCTAGAAGGCCACCTTGCCCTCTAGCCGGCCTCACCAGTACACTCTCCTTCCCCTCCCTTCTACCCTTGGGGAGCTCTCAGATTTATTTTGCTAAGCAATGCTTTTGCCAAGTATCTCTGTTGTTTAAGAGTTTACACAATGAGATATCAGCACACATCGGTCAGAATGGCCATCATTAACAAATCAACAAACAAGTGCTGGCGAGGATGTGGAGAAAAGGGAACCCTAGTGCACTGTTGGTAGGAATGCAGACTGGTGCAGCTACTATGGAAAACAGTATGGAATTTTTTCAAAAAAACTAAAAATGGAACTGCCTTTGCCCATCAGTTCCACTGCTAGGATTATACCCTAAGAATCCTGAAACACCAGTTCAAATGAACCTATGCACCCCTATGTTCATAGCAGTGTTATTTACAATAGCCAAGTGCCAAAATAGCCTAAGTGCCCATCAGTAAATGAGTGGGTCAAAAAATTGTGGGACATTTACACAATGGAATACTATGCAGCAGAAAGAAAGAAGGAGCTCCTATCTTTTACAACAGCATGGATGGAACTGGATGGAGAGCATTATGCTAAGTGAAATAAGCCAGTTGATGAAAGACAAACACCATGTGATCTCACCTATAAGAGGATCCTAATCAACAAAAACAAACCAATGAGCACAATAGAACCAGAGGCATGGAAACTTGGAACAGTCTGACAGCAACCAGAGGGGAGGGTGGAGGGGGACAATGGTGGAAAGAAGGGGAAGGGACTAGTCAAAGAACATGTATGAATCACCCACGGACACAGACAGCAGTGTGGGGGCTGACCGTGGGAGCAGGGGGATGGACTGGGCAGAGGAGCGCAAAGGGGGAAAAACTGGGACAACTGTAATAGAACAACAATGTAATATTTTTTAAAATAAAAAATAAATAAACAGAACAAACAAGCAAAAGAGTTTCTCGACACTCCACAATTTTCTAACCGGAGTTCCGTGCAACACTGATCACAGAGGCAGTGTGTTCATAAGCGCCCTATGAAGAAACCAGCTCGGGAAGCACTTTAAAGCGCTCCTCCTCCTGGGGAGAATGGGAACTCACCAGACAGCAAAGGGACCGAGAAGTCCTGCCGTCAAGAAATCGGTTCAATCTGGTGTTTCTCAAAATCATTTAACCACTGAACTGAGTTTATGATGTGACAGTTATTAATAACAGATTGATATGTAACATACTTCAGTCATCGAGGTCCTTAGGTCAAGATCAGACGTCCGGACCTGGCTTTTCGGTACGCTGCAAGCCAGGACCTAGACGTCCGCCTACCGGAGCTCCTAGATCCCTCAGCACGAACCTTCCTTCACGGAGTGCACCCCCAGTTACACAATGTTCAACATTCTGCACTACTGAGGCCCAGGGAGTGGCACTTCCTTTGGAGGAAAAAATACTGATCTTGTGTGCATGTGCTTGATGGGCCTACAATGCTTTAGAAAAATAAGACACCCAGGCTTACATCTGGTCACCCCTGGTATCCTAACTATTTAAAGTGTAATTAGTAAGAAAACCTAGTTAGAAGAGATTTGACATCCAAACTTCCTCCTAAACTAGAAACGTCTTTTCTAAAATCCTTATGAGATACTCATTTATTCTCCTTCATTACTTTTTGAGTCAGCACACCCCACTGCCAGACACCTTCGGTGGTTGGAGGGCTTTCTCACGTGTGGATGATATTGGCCTCTTAAAACTCTGAGTTCGGTGACCAAGGTGTGTGTGGGGAGGGGCACACCTGACTGCAGTGTGGATAACTCTGCTCTCCTGTCTGTCCAGGAAGGTAAATGCAGCGGCGCACCAGCAGCTTGGCCGCCTGTGGCACACAAGCACCGTCTTCTTCCATCCACTAAGCCATGAATATGCAGAGAAGCTTTCAGCACTTCTTCCTGAACCTCTAAAGGTATGATGCTCCCAGCTCAAAGGGATGGGAGTCCTAGGAAGCAGGAATATGGGCAGGAGTTTGGTGTGTGCATTGAACAGCTGAAATAGTGAGCTAATAGCTGTATCTGAAAGTAATCAAGAAGAAAGCAATTCACAAATCGCTGGTGAAACCAGCCAATGTTCTGCATCAGCACCAAGCCTCTAGTCACTATCCTCACTGCCACGTCTTCGTAGCAGCCACTGGGCAGAAGCTGTACCCCCCGACTCCCTCCTTTGTGCTCCCCAAGAGGTTTTCATCTCTTTGTTTCACAGCTGCTTGGAAAGAGCAGAGCCATTTTTAAATAAAATAAATTATACCATTCCGTTCATTTAGTCTAAAATGCACTTAGACGTTTTTTTGCTAAATGAGATTTTTTTTTTCTGCATCTGCAATGACTGAATTTTTTTTAACTGGATTGAGATGTCAACATGTTGGCCAGGATTTGCATTTAGGAAGTCAGCGAATTAGTGTGTATGCAGTACCTAGAACAGTGCCTCGTGTTCACCATTATTATTATTTTACCACATTATCTGGACACTCTATGTGCTCTGGCACCTAGAAAAGAGAAAGACAGTTGGCACAGCTGCAGCCTGAGTTCAGCACAGTCACGTCTACGGAAGAGCAGAAGGGCACAGCGCGTGCCTCCTGGTCCCGAGCCAGAGCCCCTGGGCCCTTCAGTTCTCCCCTTTCTTTCGGCCAAGTTGAACTGCATTTTTTTGTTTGTTTGTTTCCTTGTGTTTTCAACATTCACACACACTGAACTTACAGGCTGGGCTGTCCTTGGGGCTGCAGGATCAGAGAGCCTGCCTAGTCCCAGGCCTTCAGACCAGGTGCAGATCAGGTACAGTGGAGCCAGGAGACCTGGACTCGGATCCACTCAGCCACTCACCGCTGCATACACTTCAGCAAGCCTCCCCCCTTAGCATTTTGCAGAGCAGCGAATAAAGCCAGTGAAAGTCCAGAATGTTTCACAACTGGGACCATCCCTGAGCCACTGTGGCATCTGTAGCACTTAGCCACTGCTCAAGCAAAGCTGTAGAATTAACACAGTAATTAAATATGGCGAGTGCTGATCTGAGGGTACGTCCCCGTAATAATCAAAGGCTGGGACGCACAGCCTTCAGCAAGTTTGAATCAACAGGATAATAAGAAAATAAACTGAAGTGTGAGGCCATGTGTCTGTTTTCCCTCCAGGTCATTTTCTTGACGAACAGTGGCTCCGAGGCCAACGACCTAGCCATGCTGATGGCCAGAGCACACTCCAAGAACACAGACATCATCTCTTTCAGGTGACCACACCTTGGAACACCTGACTTTAATAACGCTGACTCACCCAGTACTCAATGTCTATCCTTAAAATATGGCCTGGAGGGGTTCTCCCAGGGGTCTGTTTCTAATTTTAGGTGTTAAGAAAAGATCCATCAAAGGAATTGCATGATGGGATGACCACATCCAAATTAACCTAGTCCCAGGTAAGGGTGTCCCTGGCTGGGGTGACAAATAGCATGGAGTCCTAGTTTTGTCATAGATCTCCTGTGGACTTAAAGGTCACATCACAGCTTTTTGACTTGAAGATGTGCTTTGACTGTGACATATGCCAGGTGGAGAATTACTGGTCTGCGTTCATAGAAGCTCAGGACTTGCCCATAGGACCGTGGCCCCACTTAATCTCTGCTTAGGCTACAGTGCCCGCTGCATCATCATGTCTTCCTTTCTTTCTTTCTTTCCTTTTTTTTTTTTTTTTTTTTTGAGTTCTAAAGATGTATATGTAACCCTGCAAACTTCTGCTCCTACGGGTGACTTTTGAGAAACAATCATGTGCAAAATAATAGAAAACTAAGAGTTCGGCTCACAGTCACCTCCCCCGGGTAACTTTATGTGGCACACTTACACACGCTTAATAACACGGTCTGTGACAAGGACAGGAGTGAGTGACAGCAAAAGCTGATGGAGTGAAAAGCTATTCCCATCCTTTCCCCTATATGTCCATAATTTCTGTCTAGATTTGAGAGAACATTTGATTTCCGCAAAATTTGATTACCAGAGCACATCCATATAAACTGCCCGGGTAGTGACTACAGACATGAACAAACATTTGCTCTCAGAGATACTATGAAGCGTTGTGATTGATATTTTCCCTCAACAAACGTTAGAGAAGGTGTGTGCCCAGGTAAGTGTCCAATCTGTTCAAGCAGTCGTGGTGCCCCCGGGATTCCACACGTGTTCGTGTCTCCTCCTTCAAGAGACGTGATCATCCTATCGCACAGCCTTAGCGCAATACGTGGTCCTCAATCTGCAATTTGAGTGACTTTGATTTGGAAAAAAATGGTTAAACTTGTCTGAAACCAAAATTGGTGATTCGGATGGTTTACACTAAATAAGACTGTTTCAGGTTCAAAAAGAAGCAAGACCTGTGTTTCTTCTGTACCAAGTAAGGTAGCTTTTAAGGCACTTAAAGAGGAGTCCTCAAAGGTGTGGAGCAACAGCAGGAAGAAACAGCTACCTGAGGACAAATACTCACTGACTCTATCATCTCTGACATGTTGCTACAAGATGAGTCTCACTACTTCAGAGCAACCAAGTAGGGCAGGTATTGAGGTCAGAGTTCTTGGCTAGATGGTCTCCAATTTCTTCCATGATTTCAAACCTATGACACCACAGGAAAGATAAATAAGTCAATTTCCCTGACACAAGCTTAAAAGATTTCTCAGAAACTATTGGAGTTCCACGTTAACAGAGTTCCATGTCATTTCCATGGCCTTCACGGGTTTTCTCTGTTTCTCTGGTGTCCTGTCCATGTTCCATAGGCCCTCTGGAACAATAAACTAAACTCCAACCTCCCTGTTTTTCCTCCACAGAGGGGCCTACCACGGATCCAGTCCTTACACCCTTGGCTTGTCAAACGTGGGGCAGTTCAAGATGACTCTCCCCAGTGGGTCAGGCTGCCAATCAGTGAGTTTGGAGATTTTTGTCTTATTTCTCTAAAGGCCACTGGGTGTGTGGAACAATTGATCCGATTTTCCAGGTATTAGCATCAGAAACTAATATAAAGCTTATCATTAACCAGGAGCTCAATTTGACTTAATTATATTGAAGACTATTTGGGGGAAATGTTTCTTAGAAAGGCCTTCAGAGTCTGAGTAATAATTAATGATAGGGTTTTTAAATTTTGTTTTGCTCTTAAATACAATCAAGTAAATTGCAATAAATGCATTGAAATTAGTTCTCAAAGCTTTGAATGCATAAAATTGCTATAGAGTCATCCTTGTACCCACCTTTTCAGCATCAGATACCTAATTATTCTTATTCTTTCAGATGCCCGTACCCACCAAATCCCTGAGCGAGTTGTTAACAGGCTGACACTGAAATCAGTTTCCTTTGTAGAGTGCCTACACAACCATTTCTAAGAAAAAATTATCTTCAAAGAAGAAAATTAGATTTTCATCCTAAGTGGGAGAGATACCTCAGCATCCAATTAAGAAACCCTCTTGCCTTGATTAGTACCATATGCTCCTCCAAAGTGTCTATCTTCAGTTCATGCTCTGACAAGCTTCTTCTTCTGTCGTTTGCAGACAATGTGCCCAGATGTTTTCCGAGGCCCTTGGGGAGGAAGCCACTGTCGGGATTCTCCCGTGCAAACGATAAGGAAATGCAGCTGTGCCCCAGGTCCCACCGGGCAGGGAGGGAGGTACCTGGGGGAAGGGCAGAAGGGGTCAGAACCTGGAGAAAGGCAGATGCACTCCTGAGTGAACAGATTTGGGAAAGTGGGGAAGGGAAGAGCCAAGGGAAACCGAAGTAGAAAGCAGTCTTCTGTGGAACCAGGCCTACCACCCCGGTCCTGCTTGGCTGTTAGGAAAAGCAGTCAAGCTATCAGAGCTAAGCCAAAAACAGGCTATCCCTTGGTAGTTAATTAAAGAAGCTCTGTTACCTCTATTATCAATAGCTCTGCTATCGATCTTCAAAGGAAACAAAGTTGGTGGAATTATTTACCAATTTCCAACAGAAGGAAGAGAGAGGAAAAAGAATACTTTTATTTTTTATTTTTTAAGATGTTATTTATTTATTTTTAGACAGAGGGGAAGGGAAGGAGAAAGAGAGGGAGAGAAACATCAATGTGTAGTTGCCTCTCATGTGACCCCTACTGGGGACCTGGCCTGCAACCCAGGCATGTGCCCTGACTGGGAATCGAACCAGCGACCCTTTGGTTCACAAGCCGTGCTCAATCCACTGAGCTACACCAGCCAGGGCAAGAATACTTTTAGAACTCTCAAAACGCCAGTCAAAAATCTGCCCCAGGGACTCAGGATGCCAGTCAAAATGAGAGCATCTGTCAAAACCTAAGGCCATTCCCAAGGGCTGCTGACATCTCTTGCAAATGGTCTGAAGGCATTCTCCCAAGGAAAGTAGCTATTTATCGATTGAACTTTTATTTGCATCCTACACATGAGGGTGAAGAGGCATGGAAATGGTGTCTGCTCTCTGCTAATCACTGAGTTCCCCCTTGCATTTGCCGTTATAGCTCAGAACATTTTGAACAGCTGCTCCTAAGTAGCACTGAAGGAAAGAATTAGATGCTCCAGCCGAATGATGTCTAATAGAATAGTAAGTGTCACTGGCTTGACAGGAAGAATGCAAATGGAAGTCTTTAAGAGCAGTCTTAAAAAGAAGAAAACCCAGTCATCCTAAAATTCAGATGGGATGATGGCAAACACAGAGAGACAGGTGCAGGAATGGGCACTGGAACAAGGTGTCATGGTCACAGAACTTAAAACCATAAGGAAGTTTATAGCTGTCATTCAAACTCTTTAGAGAGGAAGAAACTGAAGTCCACACCTAGAAAGCAGGAGACCTAGGATCTGACCCCAAGTCTTCTGACCCCAAAGCCCCCAACCTATGACCACGCTTGTTCACACTGATGTCCCAGCAGGATGAACTCAGGCTTAAAAATAACTCCTGTGCTGCTGGCCAGGACTGAAGAGGCACATGGATCCCACTCCCAGCCCTACCATGGTTCAGCCAGGAGAAGAAAGCTCCATTTTTGCTTCCGTCTTCTCACTTACAAGATGGAGACAAGAACACCTGCCTCCCTGACCTCTTATCCCAAGGCATCATGAGATGAAGGCAAGAGAGCTCTTTGTAGAGGAAGGCAGATAATGGCAACGCCAAGTACAACCATACCTGTACATCTCATCTATGTGGCATCAAGAACCCAACTCCCTTGGATGCACCTCTCAGACCTTGAGTGACTGCAAAACCACCCGCACAGAGCTGAGTGGGCGGAGCATTCAAGAGATGGTCATTTCCTTCCCTCCCTACTGTGTCCCCCTCTCTCTCCATCCTCTCGGCCTCCTCCCTCTCTGAGGCCTTCTCCTCTGCCTTAGGCCAACTGGAAAACACCAGAGCCCAGTGGCCACGCTTCTAGTGGCAACTGGAGGCTAGATGATAGTGACGGGCGTTCATTTCTGCTTCTCTGAACTGCTGTCTCTGGCATAGATGAAGTCAGCTGTTTTCTTAACTCCTGTTTCCAAGAGACAATGCTGATACTATATCTTGAAACAGAATTGGAATACAAAATACTTTATCCTCCTCTAGTGCTTTGAGGACCTAGGAAGTGTTTGGTCTTTGCTGTAAAAAGGTTCATTCATATATGTTTACCAAAGCATTCCAATATCTAAAGTACTTTGGGCATAGAAGGTTGCCCTTGCCAGGATCTTCTTAGGGTTCCCTCAGGTGTCAATCCTGGTAGAAGTTTTTGCACCTCACCATGGTGCCATTGCTGCCCACCTAGGCTTAAGCAGTGGTCCATTCTGTGAACCTGAAAGAGATGGTTGTGTGGTAGATTTCATTGTCTCCCATCACCCCTTCCTCAGGAACTTCTCTTCCCAAGTGTTCGTTCCAGGCCCTGAACTTCAAATTTAACCTGTGACGAAACTCACCTCTCAATATCCACAGCCCCTACAGGGTTCCCAACCTGGGAGTGATCATGTGATTCTTCTTCACCTTTTGCAAAACAGATTTCCTTTTCCTTAATTTTTTTTTTCTTCCTTGACTCCTCACTCTGCTTAACTCTTCCTACACCACTGGCTGAAATAAGAACACTTCCTTCCCTAGTCTGTTTCTTGGATAGTATCCAGCAGAGCATCACTCTCTACCACCTGGACGTTGTCATGGTGATGCCACGGCACCAGGTCTCTCCAGAGGCAGCCTGACCTGGAGTTACAGCAATGAGCCAAAAAAGGAAAGGTGGAGTGGAGCAGAATGCTGACGGCAGCGGAGGACCCCTCTCGTTGTGGAACGTGTGGGCTGTGGGAGGAGATCTTGACAGGTCGAGCGCAGAGTCCAGCAGAACCTTCTCTGGGTTTGCTTTTCGTCCAAATGTTAGCCATTGGAGTTGATTTTGCTCTACCCCTTGATTTCTTTAGTTATAAATGGCCTTGCTAAGTCTCCGAATTATTTACATCTTCTGAACATATGTCTAATCCATCCATTAGGGTCATCCTAGACTGCTTTCTCTTCCTTTCTTAAAAATAGAAATTTGTCTGCGGGGGAGTGGTGAGCAGGGAGGGGGTGGGAAATGGAGACAACTGTACTTGAACAACAATAAAAAAATGTGGGGGAAAATAGAAAATTTCAATCTCTAGAGGCATAGATTTATCTGTCAACTTTATCCTGCCTGTCAAACAACATAACTGATGCTAAAAATGTGCTTTCTGCATTTGATCACCCTTTTCATTACTTCCTTCTTCACACCCCAACCCCCAACTCTAACTACTCAAAGGTATCAGGGACAGCAAGCCTTCCCGAGAGCATCACTTGTCGCCTAAAAATAAGTGTGAGGCCAGGTGGCGTTTAAGGAGGAGCTGGAGTATAAAACAGATTCACACTGCCATCTTGAGGGTTTCTGTTCTTCGCCTCTAGCCTTCAGGAGGCAGGGGCTCCAGCCAGGCCTCCAAGCGCGTGGGAGGACCATAAGGGGTGAGTCGGCTCCCAGACACTTCCACCATCACTTCTGCCACACCCGCAGCTTCCTCGTGAGCCCTGCTGCTGTTCATGGATATGGGTTCAAGTTCAAAGCCTCTGTGGTGCTGTCGAGAACCAAGTCACAGGTGTGAATAAAGATTCTGAAGGTTCAGCGTGTGTGGGCCCAGCCGGTCTGGGACCCCGGCTGTGTCTGAGGACGGAGCTTCCTCTCCTTTGCTGCAGTGGGTGGCCGTCGTCTGGCTCCAGCACATTCCTCTTTAGACCGATTTCTAACTGTTCTATAAACATTATCAACTGACTCTGAAGACCGAGGCCCTTGGTAGCTTTGAAATTGTCTATCAACTGAAGTGTCAATCAAAGGTAAATAGAGTTATTTTCGAACAGACTAAATCCACACGCCAATTGCGTTGGAATTGAATCTGTCCAGTTGAGAGGACGGGTATGCGTGCGTGAAGCAGCTCTCCACCCTAGACTCGATGGCGCTTCTGGGCACCCCTTCGCTCACCAGCTCGAAGCAGCCGCAGTGGCTCGTTTACGCCTTTGAGGCCACCGTAGTGCGCTTGAGCCAGAGTAGGAGTCGTTCCGCCAGAACATTCCGCCTTCAGAAATCCACATCCTCGTACCCTGGTGACTGTATTGTGAAGGAGTCTAGTCAATTTACTCATCTCGTTCGCTTTCTTCCCTGGTTCCCCCTTACTCTTCCGGATGCCATTTTCCCATCTTCAAATACTGTGTTTTGTTTGTTATTTGCAGACTGCTGCCAAGCTAAAGACCAGTATATTGAACAGTTCAAAGATACTCTGAACACGTGCGTGGCCAAATCAATTGCTGGATTTTTTGCAGAGCCAGTTCAAGTGAGTATATTAGCCTGAAACGTTGACTGAGTGTTAAGTTACCAGAGTTTTGACGCATGCATTCTAGAGGATTTTTTCATTATTTCACCATTGCTGTGTCCCTCTCCAAATTCAATTCCTTGTCTTAGCCCCCCTGAGAAAGGAGAGAGCCCCTGATTTTCAATTGACTTATAAAAATGCCATCTCCTGAGTTCCCGGACTGAACAGGTGGATAGATGAAACTATTAGATTCCTAATATTCTGAAGAAAAGGAAACCCAGCCATTTCTAGTTACTTAGTACCCACACCATCGAGGGAAACCTTTCTGCGGAGTGGAGCAGAAGTACCTTTACAGTTGTTCTTATGGGAAATAGTATAGTGATTAATTAATGAGTAATAATGCAAGAATAAGTTCTGTTTTGTGTACTTACAACTGTAAACCTACTTTTGCCCCACGCTGTATAATCTTACTAAATCCCCTTAATCTACTTTTATTCTAATCTCAGAAAAGCTACATTTGCATTCTTTTCTCAGAAAGCGTGGTGTAAGGGTAACAGGTCTCTCTTTTAACCCGTACGTAGTTGAAATGATTCTAGAGCCTCTTTAAAAACTGCTGGGATTGCAAGTCCAGTCAAAATAGCAGAGTAGGTACACGCCGTGCTGGCGTCCGCCCACGACACATCCCAATCACACTAAATTATCGAACAGTCAACCTGGAGAGGCAGCGGAAGTTCAGCCTAGCTGAACGGAAGTTGCTATAACTAAGGATATACAGAAGACAACATGTCGAGACTGAAAAAAAAATGTATTTTGAGTATAAGGAAATTGTTAGTATTACTAATGATGATAAGGTATCTTTTTCTTCAAATACTTTCAAAGGGCTGTGCTGTTATGACAGGTCCTCTTGGTCTGGCCTTCTGCAGGGGGTGAACGGCGTCGTCCAGTACCCGAAGGGGTTTCTGAAGGCAGCCTTTGAGCTGGTGCGAGAGCGGGGAGGCGTGTGCATTGCGGACGAAGTAAGTGGCCACGGACTCAGGCAAAGCGGTGCATCTGGGACAGCGAGGGCGCAGGGGGGACCTCTGCAAATGCTCTCCCGTATTCCAGACAGAAAACATCTGGTATGGAGATTCCAAGATGTGGGCATAAGTTAATGAAGCTTTTGCTGGTTGGCTGGTTGGCTTATTAGTGGATTAGTCAGACCGTGTAACAAGGACAGGCAGCAGAACTTCAACAGGCAAATTGAAGTCCGTCACGTAAGTTGCTAACAGGCATAGGTCATACTGCCATCGCTCAAAATATTTTTAAGTTCCTATTTGGCGATTCATCACAGGCCACTTAAAAACCACATTAAAAATTTAATCTCGTAAACAAGTTTTCATTAACTAATTTTTGCCAAAATAGTGTTAACCGGCATGGCGGCATTCACCTTACTTTAATAACAAAACTTGTTTAGAAATGATATTTTAAAAAGAAAAACAAAATCAGCCTCTAAGATAGAAGAGGGCCACCATTGCCCCGGTGGGTGCGGCTCAGTTGGTTGGAGGTCCTCCCATAACTGAAGGGTTGCAGGTTCGACCCCCGGTCAGGGCACATACTTAGGTGGTAGAGTTGAGCCCCATCCCCTGAGCAGTACAAGAGGCAACCAATCAATGATTCTCTCTTGCATCAGTGTTTCTCTCTCCCTTCCTCTCTCTCTAAAAAAGCAATAAAAAAAATGTCCTCTGTGAGGATTTAAAAAAAAAAAAAAAAAGAAGAAGAAGAGGGCCACCATTGCAGATATTCAAAAACTAGTTTCAAAAAAATTCTAAAATAGCTTATCCATTGTTGGGATAGCATACACTTCCTCCAGAGGAACGACTTTAATAGGAATATTCATCGGCTCAGTGAACACTAACCTGTGTGTTTTTAAAAGTGATCATTTTACTTACGATCATCCCTCATGTCGGAGTGCATGAAAGAAAGCAATCCTTTGCCTGCTGAGAACAGCAGCCGGGAGCAAAGGCCAGAGCATGGCGGCCAGGCCGCCTGCAGGGCTCCCGCCCATTCATCCCATTCTACGGGCGATGGCCAATCCCGCCAGGAGCAGGTGGGGAACTTGGGCGTTTCACGCCAGTTTCAGACCTGCCATCTTTGCCAAACCATTTCCCTCACCTAGTCAACCCGTAGCAGACACTGGGCTCCCTTTCAAAAACAAATTTTTTTTTTTTTGCAGTTTCTACATGTACAGCCTGGCCTCTCTTATCTCCAGGGGGACTGGATGACCAACCCCCCTCCCCCTCACCCCTGCCCCCACAGTCTGCACCCCCACAGTCTCCTGCATTCCGAAGGAAGCATGAACCAGCTTCCCTCCACTCCCATCCCTCCTTCCCCAACTTGCTCATATAAGTTAAAGGAGCATCAGTTAATCAAAGTCCTAGCTGAAGAAAGTTAATCTGTTATTGAAAAGAAGAAGAAAATTATATTCAGCAGGTTTGCAATTAGCTGCATCAGTGAAAAGAATAAGCTTTCACCTTCGGAATCAGCAGAAATTGAAGCTGCCACAGTTGCACTAATTAGAGGGAAGGTAGACTGAATTCAGAGAAAACATGAATTTCAGAATTTTCTAAGATATGTGGTTTTGTCATTCTCAATAACGCAATTGGAAACTAACGCAAGGTGACCTTAAGGACAGTCTTAAAAACTAGGGGAAGCTAAGAATGACGGGAACTTTCTGAGCACAGGCTACGTACGTACATGCCAGGCACTGTTTGTAATGCTTTGCATGCTGATGCTCATGATGATTCCGTAAAGTATGGCCCACTGCTATTATTCCCCGTTTATAGATAACTGAGTTGAAGTCCAGTGTGGTTAAATCCTCTGCCAAGGTCATGCAGTTAGTAGAGCCAGAGCCGGAACACAAACCCGGGCTCGCAGACCACTCTAACCACTGGGCCAGGCTGCCTGTCAACGACCGGACAGCAGGACAGGACAGCGGTGTGGAAGGCGAAGGACGGAAGCCAAAGGGGAGGCAGGGGATGGGAAGCCCGGCGCGGGGCCGGTGCTGCTGCCGAGGGATCTCACGCAAATCACCCTAAGTAGCTGGCCTTGGTCTTCTCCTCTACAAAATGGGAAATTTGGAATCAAAGAGAAAAAACTGGCCACCCTCTGGAACCAAGCCCTGGGCGGCCAATCTTTGCTGGTCTGGAATGTTTCTAAGTTTGTGAAAGTTAGAATGAGTCATCTCCGCTCTACCGAAAGATTCTGTGAAATTGGTACTTTCTAGGTGACTAAACATGGCTCATTGCCCTACAGAGTTTCCTGCCTTGTCCAGGCAATCTGATTTTTCACCATTTGCTTATGATACTTAGATGGAGGGAAAACTGAAGGCTGGAAGACAAAATGAGTGAATTCTCACAAGCTCTTCCTACATTATCTCAGTGGGGCAAATTCATCAGCTTGCCCGGAGGCCCACAGCTAGGAGGTGGGAGACCCCCAGACTCGAGCCCAGGGCTGTCTGACTCCTAAGTCTAAGCTCTTCTCCTACATTGTTTGCTATCATCCCATTCTGAGCCCTGAATTCTGCCTCTGCAGCGGCACCCCGGAGAGCGCAGGGCAAATGGGAAGGAAACCCAGGAAGGATGCTCTTTCAGGGGCATTTCAGCGTCAGCAGCTCCACACCTCCATCCCCGACCTGCAACGTGTGTGTGTGTGTGTGTGTGTAGAAACTGAGACAGACAGACAGACCAAGAGACTGAGAACCAGAAAGAGATCCAGGAACCTTCACCAGGAAGGCTCTGGCAGAAATTTGCATGGAAATGCTGGTGTGGCTTTACTCAGTTGGGCATTTCTGCCACTTCTTTGTTCATCCTACAAATACTAAGTGTCTACTTTTATCAGGCACTCTGCTAGGTGTTCTGGGTAGAGAGGAATAAGATTCAGTCCTCGTCATCAGACATGCACGGTGATGATAACAGTCTAGGGTGAGAGGTTCCAAGGGCAGGGATGGAGGTTCCGAGGGCAGGGGTGGGGGTTCCAAGGGCTGGGGTGGGGGTTCCTAGGGCTGGGATGGAGGTTCCAAGGGCAGCAAGACCAGAAGCTGTGACTGGGGGCTGTACTAGGGCTCAGGGAAATCTTGACCAAATGATGATAACAAAGCTGCATTTTGAAGGACGAGAGAAATTAGTGAGATGAAAAGGCAGGGAGAGGGTCTTCAAGAAAGAGAACCACATGAACAAAACAGCTCAGGTCAACTTTCGACCCGCAGTTAAATGGGTCCTCCGTGTGACCGAATTCTGAGGAAGAACAGGGAGTCACAGGGAAGAGGGTGACCCTCCTATCTGGGCCAGGCGGCAGGTGCCCCAGCCCCATCCACTGAGGGTACCTCCGGCCTCCGCTCCCCACCCCCCACCCACTGCCTTGCACGCAGGAGAGCCTGGGTGAGGATGGCCACACCGCAATGGTCCTGTGCGGGTGTGCCCTTCACGTGACCCACCCAGCAGCCCCGTGAGGCATTGCTCTCGGTTAGCGTTTCTACTTAGTGGAGAGAGCAGAGGTACCGAGTGACTTAGAACACATATCCAGAATCACACAACGCTAGAAAATGGATTTCGGTACCTAAAAGTCACAGATTAAGTGTCTCGTCAATATGACTACAAAGATGGTGATGACAATGGCCGAGAGTGGTGATACGGAGGAGGAGGAAGAGGGCAGAGGAAGAAGGAGGGTGGGAGGGGGAAGGGAGAAGTGGGGGAGAAGGAGGAAGAACCGGCATTTCTTGAAAGGTGTCCAACGAGTTGGGATTTGCTCCCCTCAGGTGCAGACAGGATTTGGAAGGCTGGGCTCTCACTTCTGGGGCTTCCAAACCCACGGCGTCCTGCCAGACATTGTCACCATGGCTAAAGGGATTGGGAACGGCTTTCCCATGGCAGCAGTGGTGACAAGCCCAGGTAGGAGCCGCGGGCAGGTTGTGTTTGCTTCTGGGCCCCTGCACCCCCGATGGAGAACACACACAGGTGCGAGTTGGCGGGGGTTGGAGGCGGTGATGGGAACCACACGTGCACTTCCCAAGCGATAAAAAATTAAAAATTAACCGGAAACAGTCTGCCTGCCAGATGGTGGCACCGATGAGACAGAGCCAGCCCCTTCCACTCCTGCTGGAGGGAGGGCTGGTCCTCCCGCCTCCACGAGGAGGCGCAGGGCTCGGCACACCGACGAGCCGTAGGAAACCGTGCCGCAGACCGTGCCGCAGAAACAAAACCAGCACAAGGGGCCTCGTTAACCCGCCCGGCACCGACCCCGAAGTTCCCAAGGACTCGTATGCCGGGGGGGGGGGGGGGGGGGGGGGACGCTCTGACTTGGTCTCGCCACAGCAAGAAGCTGTGAACTCAAGGTCTGGAGTCAGAGAGCTGTCTGTGATGTCTCATCCACAAAACAGCCAAATAGAGTCCACTGTCACTTAGCCAGAGCATTAGAATTAACTGAATTTTTCATTTGAGTGAGGCATTACAGAAAATAATTTTTATGAAATCCCTAAAACGTGTCTTTCCCACACTGATGAGGCACTGAAGGCTAATTAAGTGCATTGTGAAAGCTCAGTGTTTTTATTAAGTGACTTGAGGTGTACAAAAATATGGATGTAGAATGTCAAGTATAAGGAACTGAATATATACTCCCCTGAAGCAATCCAAAAATTATGTTATTAAGTCCTTGATATGCAGGATTTTTTTTCTCTTTCTTGGTCCCAAATGTGAAAGACAGAAAAAGGGTTTTAGCTTCTGAAGGTTCCAAGTAAATTTCTATAAACCTAGTCTTAAGGTGCTTTTTGGTTTCACAGAACACAGTCAAGATTTTGTTATCCAACTTTTCATTGAGTAAATAAGTTATTTTTCCTTACCCACCATGTTAGCTAGGAATATCTTAACAAGATGCTGCAGGCGGGGCAGCTTAAACAGCAGACATTTATCTTCTCGCAGTTCTGAAGACTGGTGGTCCAAGGTCAAGGTGCCAGCAGAATTAGTTTGGCGAGCAGACTCTCTTGTAGATGGCCTCCTTCTTTCTCTGTCCTCACATATCCTGTTCGATCAAGAGCGAGAGAGCTCTGTTGTCTGTTCCTTTGAGGACACCAGTCCTGTTGGATTACGACCTACTCTTATGACTCATTTAACCTTGACGCTGTCCCTAAAGGCTCTAGCTATAAATGCAGCCATGTTGTGGGTTAGGGCTCCAACATGTGGTTTTGGGTGGGGTCACGATTCCATCCATAACACCCACTGTCTGGTGACAGGAGAATGGATTGCATATGATATCGTTTACAACACAATCCAAATGTTGCGATGAGAGATTATCGATAGGAATGTATCCCCCTTTATCCACCTCTGCTTCCTCCCCCTAGAGATTGCCAAGTCTTTGGCTGACCGCGTTTTGCACTTCAACACCTTCGGAGGGAACCCTGTGGCCTGTGCCATCGGATCAGCCGTGCTGGAGGTACGTTCCAGCCGCCACGTGACCGCCACCTAGTTCACAGAATGACACCTTCAAGGCCACACACTCATTCTCACGACTCTATCACATTACACGGTTGGAGAATTAGTACTGACTTCAAGTTAGATTCTCAGTTATTATTCTGACACCTGTCCCGCCTTTTTTTAATGATCTAGTTTGGGTGCTCAAAGCGTTGAGGGAGAAATATACGACAACCTCACACGCACAGGAACTGTAACCATTCTCCTAGCTAGCTGGTAGCACTGAAATTTCTTTGTTATTTGAGTGATATTTTATGGATAGTTACTGAGTGTTATCATTGCTTTAAGTTTAATTTTGGCTCTTTCTGATATGTTCTTTCTTGCGTTTTTTTGTACTGTCATGAATTAAAAGACTAAAGGGAAACTTCACAAATAGGCAGTTCAGCCACAGTTCGACCTCACTCCACTGATTTTGCCTGCGGTCGCTTCTGTAGAAAAAAACAAATTTTAGTGTCCTTGCTAACATGCACAAGAGCATTTGCTGAAATGAGTTTAATATATTTCTGAAAGAGTGTTCAAGAATGTAATAACACAGTTGTTTATGGGGAGGGACATTTTCTGATTTTTCAACGAGGCACCTAAGTCTCCTGTTCAAAAACTTAAATTTGAAAGCATTTTCCAATAAAAAACCAAGTAAGTGAAAGCTGTCCTTGCTAATTAAAAAGTAGCTTCAAATATGATTCAACCCTGAAATGAGCAAGTGTGGGCAGGATGTGTCATTTCTTTCACTGGTAGACCCTGCCAACTCGTATTTAAAGTGCTGTGTCACCTCAACCTGTTTAGAAAGTAGAGAGGACTCAGGTGAACAGACAGGTCTTAAAAACTGGGCGGCTTGCCGGGAGCCGCGAGATTATCACCACAAAGCGTAAGTGCAGTGTGTTGCCCATATCTAGTCCATGGCAGCCCGTCTGGCTGGAAGCAGCGGACAGAGGCCAGCAAGACCCCAGGAGGATGAGCCTCAGTGACGTGCCTTTCCTCAGAGTCCCCTCCACCACTGTACCCCAGGTTTCGGCAAAGCCAGACGGCACTAAACCTCAGGGTTATGGCATCCATGCTCCGGACTGCGTTGAGACTACTCTCTCCTAAATCCTTGTCCTCCCCTAAAGATGAGCAAGGATGGGGCAAGTATCCTCTGTGCCGAAACGTTTTTTCTCCTTACAGAAAATCTTTCTGGTATTTGTCTTTCACTGCCTGGCTTATTTCACTTAGCATGATGCTCTCCAATTCCTTCCATGCTGTCGCAAAGGGTAGGAGCTCCTTCTTTCTTTCTGCTGCATAGAATTCCATTGTGTAAATGTACCACAGTTTTTTGATCCATTCATTAACTGATGGGCACCCAGGTTGCTTCCAGCACTTGGCTATTGTATATTGTGCTGCTATGAACATAGGGGTGCATAGATTCTTTTGGATTGGTGTTTCAGGGTTCTTAGGATATAATCCAAGCAGTGGAATTGCTGGGTCAAAAGGTATGTCCATTTTTAGTTTTCTTAGAAAATTCCATACTGTTTTCCATAGTGGTTGTACCAATCTGCAATCCCACCAACAGTGCACTATATGATCTCACCTTTAACAGGAAGCTAATCAACAAAACAAAGAAACAAGCATAATATAAACAAAGACACTGAATTTGAGAACAGTCTGACAGTGACCAGAGAAGGGAGGGAGGGAATTTCAGGGGAAAAGGGGAACGGTTTAGAGCAACAAGTATAAAGGACTCATGGACAAAAACTATGGGGGGTGGAAATGGGAGGAAGGTGGGGAGGGCTGGGGTGGTGGGCTGGGGGCGGGGTAAAAGACAGAAAACTGTACAATATCAACAATTAAAAAATACTGATTAAAAATAAAATTTAAAAATGGGAAAAAAAAGAAAACCCTAATGCAGGCAATTGTGAACTAATTATAGAAAGTTAAAAATCATAATAACCTGAATATGTTAATAAAACACATATGCACATCCACAAAAAAAAAAAGAAAATCTTTCTGTAGTTCATGGTCTGGCCCCACTGGACTTTGGGTTCCATTTGTCTGGTCACATTTCTGGAAAGACGGTCATATCCATTTACTTCTCAGTGTTTCTCAGTTGATTCGAGAACTTGTTTTAATGCAAGGGGCTTTGGGGCTTTCTCTCAACAGGTGATTAAAGAAGAAAATCTACAGGAAAACAGTCGAGAAGTTGGCACCTACATGTTACTGAAGTTTGCTAAACTGCGGGATGAATTTGAAATTATTGGAGATGTCCGAGGCAAAGGCCTCATGATAGGCATAGAAATGGTGAAGGATAAGGTAGGTTCTGACCTGCTCTCTCTCTCTCTGGCTTCTCGGGGCAACAAGAGCCAAAGCAGCAGCAGCATCCGAAAGCTGGCTTCATCCCTCAGGGAGGGAGCCCCCAGGACAGCACAAGTGTTGAGTATGAGCCCAATGCCAGCAGGCCCTGAAGAGCTCCAGAGGGTGAGGGTGGGGATTTGGAAAAGGGAACTGGTGCTACTCTTGCCAAACTAGAAGAAGAGCATCGGTGATAACTGAATTACAAATACGAGGAAGGGAGGAAATTCTTTGGGGAGGGGCATGTGGCCCAGAGAACCAATGGAAATGAGGGGGAAGGGCTGGGAGAAGGGTGTGGTGATGTTAGGAGCAAGGACGTTTTTAAAGATCTCTAAGGCTTTGTGGGTCTGGGTGTATGTGTCTGCGTGGATCTCAATCTCCCAAATAACCAGGACAGAACATGACTTTCTGACGACGTTCCCCACTGTGACAAGCTCACCATGACAGCACATGAACTGAGCATTTTCCCAACCCAGTTATTCCTCCCAGGTTCACTGCTCCTGTGTCTTGCCCTCCACTGCTGTCCCAATTACCCAGCCTCAATGCCACAAAATAACCCGCAACTCCCTCTCTCCCCTTATTCCTAACGTCAGGTCCTGTAGACCGTTTGTTTGCCCGTCTCTCAAAGCCTTCCCTTTGCTTCTGCTGCTGCCCCTACAGGCCATGTGAGCAGGAAATTGTCCCCCGGCCCCTCCATAAAAGCAAAGCCTAGATGCTCTGAGGAGAGCAATGGCAGGAGAATCCTGGCACAGGGAGCAATATTCAGACTGACCCCTCTAGGCTAACTCTTGTCCACGGAGATTCACGTTCCTGTTAAGTGACTTCTTGCTATTTGATCTCATTTAGGAGAGTTCATGCTCAATTCTTTTCCTCTCTAGACCAGGCCATGGATATACTCTTTTATAAAAGCCACACGGCGGAGCTGGTTTTAACATGGTTTTAGAGCTAAGGGAAGAAAACGGAAATAAGAGAAATAAGAGAAATAAGAGACCAGGCCACAAGGGCTGTTTGAAGGCTCAGAAAAGTCCACCCCGGTCCCCATAATATTAAAATATTAATATTAAAATATTCATAATATTATTAATATTTAATAACCACCTCCCCCAAAATCCAGTTAACAGCTTTATTCCATTACAGGGGGAGAGAGAGATGAAGAGGGAATGAAGAACATTGATTGCTCCGGTTGCATTTTTTCCTCTTGGATATAGTGTCTGTAACCATTCAAACACCAAATAGAAATGTTCCGTAAATGTATTCACAGATGAGCCGCCAGCCTCTTCCCCGTGAAGAAGTCAGTGAAATCCACGAGGACTGCAAACGCATGGGTCTTATCATTGGCAGAGGGGGCGTTTTTTCTCAGGTAAGAGAAAGGCCAGTGTTTACCTGTCACCTTAGGCAGGCATCTCCCTGATGCCCCAATGCTGGCCACTTTTGTAAAGGAGTCTATTAAGGGACCTAGCCTCACTTCCGTAGCCACAGGGCTCGGAGTGTCAAAAGAAAGTGGCTGTGAGCTTAGGGCCACTAGGGGGCGGTGTGTTCAAGCGGTTTGGTTATCACGGTTCTGTGAGGTTTAGACAGAGAACAGTCTAACAAGGCCTAGATGACATGAACAGACGAACCGGAGGACAGAGGACCAGAGGACAAACCAGAGTATAGGTCGTAACAGTCATACGGTAAACATTTTGTCTCACGCAGGAGTTCACTGTAACCCCTGTAAGAGCCATCCTGGTTGTTCTTAACTGAGCCCTGGGCTCTGACTGGGAACCCCAAAACTGTTAAGACTTAGGGGCCCCTGTGCCCAGAAGCAACCTAACAGCACCGGCAGGCCCAGATGACCCCGCAGGAGAAGTGGGGGACTACCCAGGCCAGGTCCCTAATGCAGAACTCCAAATCGGCCTCGCCCAGCACCCTTCACCCTCAGGCAGGGGGTGCAGGCACCCGGATCCTCCTGCTCCACCCCCTGCTGTGAAAGCCAAGTGGGTCCCGGCAGTCAGGACTGGTGTGGCCCCGCCCCGAGGACGTGGACTGTGCTGTCAGTGAAGCGCTCTGCCCCTGGACCCCTCTCACAGCAGGACCTGCACCAGGGACCGGCTCTGGGGCAGAGATTTAAGGTCTAGGGTACCTTCTGCCCCTCCCCGAATTTCTTCTCCTTTGTCATCCCGCCTTCCCGTTATGGACGGCGGCCGTTCTTCCCAGGCTCCACACTGCATTCCTGCCTCTCACTCTGTTTCGGTGAACACTCTTGCCGCCCACGCTTCTCAGAGGAGGTGGAAGCTGCTAAGCAAGAGTTCTCTATCCACTCCTCCATCCCCACATCCACCTCTTACCTCCTTTCCTGAAGGTTCCAGCACGAGGCGTCACTCCTGTCCCGACCCGCATCTCCCTCCCGTGCTCTGGTCCCTCACACCTTGTATCTGCAGCGTCTCCTTTTCCTCAGCTCCTCCTCGGTCTGTCAATCAACAGGCCTGGCGCTCTCCCGGCCCAGACCGAACCGCACCTCGCCAGCCCAGAGTGAGCGCTTCTGCTAAGGCATGCTTGTGACTTTTTCTGATCCTGCTCTCAAAGACTCCGCAGCACAATCAAACAGAGGAACGATTAAAAATCCTAAAATGCACAGCTTATAAAGACATGAAACAATTGATTGCTTACTTGCTTGGCTACTCCTTAGTTATCTAAGGAGGCAAACAAATGCAGAGCAGCAGTTGCTGTGCTGGCTGCTAAAGCTGCAATAATACATAAGATTTGGTCTCTCCCTTCGTGGACCTGGCAAGAGAGAAAGATATATCAACAGAAAATTACTATGCAATATAGTAAGTTCATTAATAGCTATAGAAAGTAGTATAGCCCTAGCCAGTGTGGCTTATTTGGCTGGAGTGTCATCCCACAAACCAAAAGGTCGCAGGTTCAATCTCTGATCTGGGCACATGCCTGCATCGCAGATTCGGTCCCAGGTTTCGAGCTCAGTCCCCGGTCAGAGCACCCACTGCATAAAGGAGAGGCAGCCAATCAGTGTTCCTCTCTCACGCTGATATTTCTTTCCCTCTCTCTCCCTCTCTTCCCCTGTTTCTAAAAATCAATAAGCATGTCCACAGGTGAGGATTAGAAAAAAAATAGGAGGAGTGTAAGAGGAAAGAGCAGGGACTCCTAGGCCAGGCTTTCGGGCTAAGCTGAGCCTTAAACAGTGAGATGAGCGCTCCAGGCGCAGGGGGACCCACGCAGTGTGCAGAGAGCGCACACACACTAGTGCAGCTGCCGTCTGAGGCCCGGGCAGTGACTGGTCATAACCACAAGCCTGGCTCTGCATGTACTGACTCATGTCACGCTCTCAGCGAGGCTGTGAAATAAAGACTTTTATTATCCGTCTTTTACAGATGAAGATAGCGAGGCACAGTGAGGCGAAGTCAACTGCCCAAATCCCACAGCCAGTCCGTGGCAGAACCAGGATCCAAACGCAGGCAGTCTGATTTCTGCATCTGTCCTCAGAGGAGGGCAAGGCTGAGGGGACAAGACGGGAGGCAGGGGGTCCAGGGAGGGTTGGTGGATGATGCTGCTTGCACTGGAGCAGGAGCCATTGTGGTAGGGGAGAATTCAGAGAGCAACGCTGCAAGTGAAGTGCACAGGACTTGGGTGTGAAGAGCGAGGGCGAGTCCAGGAGGGGTCCCTCACCTCTAACTTGGTTTAGGCAGGATAAAGATGAGTTCGGCTTCGAACAGGCTCCGTTCGAGGGGCTTAGGGACATCCGTTTCCGTAGACAAGTCTGCGGCTCAGAGGAAAGGATTAAGGTAAACGTCACAACATGGGAGGCACCAGCACGTAAGTAGCGAGATGAGGACACCTCCTGGGAAGTGTGCCTACATCAAAAATGCGGTGAGACACCTGTAGGGGAAAGGGTCCCTGAGTGGCAACAAAACAAAGGGCCGAGAAGTGTGAGAGAAGCTAGGAGATCGAGGCCTGTGGAAGCAGGAAAGTGGGGAGGTTCCGGGAGAAGGAAGGACCACAGTGGTGACTACAGAAACATACCGTAGGATTCCACACTTCGCAGGTCCCCGGCGGCTTTAGCTCGAGCGGTGTGAGAAGGGTGGTGGAGCAGAAACCAGACTGCAGTGGGTTGAGATGTGCCCGGAGGGAAGGCGGGGTGGAAAATAATAGCCAGTGAGTATCATCGACCTGTCTTTTTAGTAAGTTTGCATGAAAGAAGAGGATAGCATTCGGATGGTAGCTAGAAGGCACCAGGCGACCAACAGATTTTTATTTGGTGTGGTTTGGATTTGGGTTATGAGACCCATGAACCTGCTTGTGTGTATAGGCTGAGGGGAAGATGGGAAGAAGTTGAAGATGCAAAAAAACATGGGGATGTTTCCTGGAGGGATGGTGATGGGAGTATCCGGGGCCAAGGGCACAGGTGGATGATTTGGAGTTGAATGGAAGAGACACCTCAGTCTCTGAACCTTCAGTCCAAGACACAGTGATGTGGGATGGGAGCAAACAAGTTTATAGAAAGATCTTGCCTGACAGCTTCTGAGAAGCATGAGGCAAGACTGGCTATGGAATGGAATGAGAGGCGTAGGCGTGGAGCTAGGAAATTGAGAGGAATGAAAAGGGTTTGGAATGAAAAGGGCAGCTGACAGAGAACAAGAAGACCTTAGGGGAACAGCCGAATTTGGAGACCCTGCCTATCTCGTGGTGTCCATCGGCGCGCCAGCATGATCTTCTTTACCCCTTCTCAGATACCTGCGCAAAGCAGTTCAGTTACAGCTTTGATCAGGGCTGGGACTTCAGGGCGTGGGTGCAGCCGCAGAGGGTAGAAGGCAATGCAAGCACCGTGAGGGGGCAGGTGAGAGAGTAGTTCAGACAGGCAGCCAGTGCTCCAGGCTGGGTGGGAAGGAGAAGAGCTCTAAGTGGGTGATAGGTCTCAAGATAATGGAGGGATGGGGAGATGGAAGGCCTCATGAAAAGGGCGGTTGCCATGGGAATCAGAAATTGAATTGTTCCTAGGGAAAAGGCGGCTTGTGGCCCTGGCTGTGGGGGTGAGTAAATGGATGCAGAGAAGCAGAGAGGAAGGTTCTGGGAGTTGCAGCAACCAGGGAACCAAGAAGTGCATTTGTTGGGTTGTACACATGGGCTTGGAGGTCACCCTGGGGGTGGCAGAAATGGGGTGTAGATAGGTACCTATGGTCTCATGAAGGAGGTACAAGGACCAGGAGGTGAGCAGATGACACAAAGGAAAAGGGACACAGCCAGGTGGTGCCAGAATTTTTACAGACCGGAAGGTGAATGGGCTGGGGTCAGCAGTGGAGAGAAAGACCAACCCGTGAGGGAAACATCAGAGATGCCACCACCAGAGTCTCAGAGTCTCAGTGTAGCGCCTTTGCCCAGAGCCGTATGTGAGCCGGTGCCGACGCTGCCTCTCTCCCCCCGTGTCTCCTCAGACGTTCCGCATCGCGCCCTCCATGTGCATCACCAGACCAGATGTCGACTTTGCAGTGGACGTATTTCGCTGTGCGGTGATCCAACACATGGAGAGAAGAGCTCAATAACATTTAACATATCGAAACCCACAAGCCTCAGGAACCTCCCACTTACGTTCAAGAGCTAATGCGAGGACTCTCAGAACCCCTGGTAGAAGCTGTAAAAGACGACTGCCTGCCAGCCCTGTTTGTGAATTAACAGAGCCCCGTTATGCTGGTAAATCCTGCAGGAAAGGCTCTCTCCCCCTAGCTCAGAGAACAAATCCTAACTAGTCCAGGTCAGGTATGGTAATCTGATTCCCCCTTGCAATGACTGCTCTCTGCATGATCCATGGCATGCTTCGGAACGGTGAATCCTGAAGGAAAATGCTGGTGCGGGTGCCGTTAGGGAAGGGTTTCTGCGTGCCTCGTTCTTCATCTCCAGAAGAGACGTTTTCTTGCCCTGAAGCATCGTATGTCCTGGTGGGACCTGCTCAAACCACGTCAGCCACGTTGAGGCCATGAGACCAAAGCTATGTGCCGACGTCGGAAGGCATTAGGAAGATGAGTCCTTAGTGAGGTCAGTGACAGCCAGTTTGGAGCAACCTCACCTTGCGGCTTCTTGTGATGTGAGGTAATAAATTCACTGCATTGCACGAACCTTTTTTATTTAAGTTTTCTTTTTTTGCCGCTGTAAGCATCCTGGGAAATGATGCAGAAGACACCCAAATTCCTTTTACTCCTTTAAAATGTCAGTCAGAGACTTCTCCATTTCCACCGCCATCATCCCGCCCTGGACGAAGGTCTCCGGCCTCCTCTCGAAATAGTCTCCGATACAAGAATTGCCCAAATTCTCGTGGTTGACATGCACATTCACCGTTTTTTCTCCTGTATGTGTTTACCACCCAGCTCAGAATCGACTTATTATTTTTCCTTAATTTGACTTTTTTCAATTGGGTGTATTTGAGAGTAACCTTTCTGTAACTACGATAAGTGAAAAATCAGCACTACTTGTCACAACTGGAGAGTATCACAAAAACAGAATGAACGCAAAGCCATGTAATTCGGTTCTGGCCGGAGCCAGTTAAGCCCTGCCATCCTCAAACCCAAGGCGAGCTCTTTTTTTGATCAAAATGGAAATCAGAGAGTATTTGAAGGGTGTTTAAAAAATACTGGTAAAGTGCATCCTCTCCATAACACAAACAAAAAAGAATCCACTGAGCTGAAAGGGAAATAACTCTCTAGTGCGACGCAATGTTCATTTCAGCTGCGCCCCCGTGTGAAGCCAGGTCCTAATGGTCTGCCTGCTCTCTGAGGTGTCCGTCTGTGCCACGAACACCTCCTACACTCACTGCCAGATTTGTCTCCCTCAAGCACTGAGTTAAATGTGGTATTCCTGTGCACAGAAGCTTCCAATTGCTCCCCATTGTCCCCTGCATGAGATCAAAACCCCTTTAGCAAGGAACTCAATGTCCTCCAGTATCCAATATTAAAATAGAGAAAGTTCGGTGGAAAGATCATTGAATTCAGAGCCAAATTACCTGAGTTCTAAACTCAGTTCTCCCATCTATTTGCTCTAGATGACCTTGGGCAAGCCTTTAACCTGTTCACCTCACTTCGTCCCCAGGCACATCAAGACTTGCCCTTCCTGCCTGAGCTGTCTTGGGAGCTGAGTGAGGTAATGGATGTCAAACTCCTTTGCAAACTAATGAGCTATGCAAATGACAAACTCTCCACTTCACACTGCGTATCTCTTCCTTCCTTCACTACATAGGCTCCCGAGAGCAATTTGGGGGCTTCATTTATGCTTCCCTGCCCGTTGTCCATGCCTCAACCACTAGGACCTCTTTCCTGCCTCTTGTTCCTTGGGAACGACCTTCTCAAAAGCCCACCAGGGACTTCGTTGTGCCCAAAAGTTAGTGTTTCCTTGCAGTGTTTTCCCTAAACTTCTGCTCCTTCTTGACCAGGACTCCTTGGCTTCTGCCCTGTGGGCCTTGGACCTCAGATGGCTCCTTCTCAGTCTCTTTCATGGTGACCCTTCCACTAAAGGATCTGTCCTGGGTCCTCCCTTCTCCCAGGCTGCGTTCTCCCACCGGAGGAACTTCAGGGACGTCACCTTTCTTGTCTACCTGACTGACTTCCAAATACTTGTCTTCGGTCCCAACCTCTTCTCTGAGCCCAACCCCAAAGGAATCTCTTCTTGACTAATGTACCCATTTTGTCTCGGGCTCACACTTAAGGTCACTATTTTTCTCCAAGTGTGGATGAGAAAAGGGGCCACATACTACCCCGACCAGCTCAGGAGAGGCCTGTGGGGCAGCCCTACAAATGCAGAGACCTCAAGTAATTACACGGGATGGCCTGCAATTAAAACTCACCAACTAAAAGCAGTTTACATGGGTAGTCATGTCCTAGGCTAGGCTCTTCCCTGAGGAAAGTCAACCTTTATCTTTTTTTTTTAAAGTAATAGGTTTTTTAAAAAATATTTTATTTACTTATTTATTTTTTTTTTTTTAGAGAGAGAGGGGAAGGGAAGGCGAAAGAGAGGGAGAGAAACATCAGTGTGTGGTTGCCTCTCACGCACCCTCACTGGGGACCTGGCCTGCAACCCAGGCATGTGCCCTGACTGGGAATCGAACCATGATCCTTTGGTTCACAGACCGAGCTCAATCCACTGAGCTACACCAGCCAGGGCTCAACCTTTATCTTAATGAAGCCTGTCTATTGTCTTTTCACATCTACAATAGCATCCCTTTGGTATGTCAAAGTAATTTCCTTCCCCCCACCCCCACCCCTCAAAACACAGATACCTTACTTACCGAAGCAGAGACCGCAGATCCCCTCGTTATTATTATTGTGCTAACTGTTGTCTGTTAACTAATCCTGTACCCACCTGGGTAAAGAAAAGTATGTGTCTATCATTTTACTTTTTATCCAATCCCAAAGGTCTCCCTGCTTTGCTTTCCCCTGTCTCCCTCCTCTATCACCAGTGGCTCTCATGTAGCCCGCTCACGTTTTGGAATGTCCAACGCAGGGTGCAGAACTGCCGTTCTCCGGAGCATTTCCTCAGTCCATTGGGGTTTTGCTTCCTGGCAACGGTCATCAGTCTGGCACGAATAGACTCACAAAAATTCTCTACAGGTCCGAATGTTTCTTACATTGACAAAGTTATCTTTCTGCCTTTTATATAACTAAGTCCCGTGAACACTTTGTACAACATAATCTTTCCACTATGGTCCAGTCATACCCAGGCTGCCTTAATTTAGACCATCACCATCTCTCCTAAGCTTTTTTTTTTTTTTTCCAATAACAAACTGCCTCCTAACTGCTATTCTGGACTCCTTCCTAATCCATCCTCTGCGCTGATAGCAAAGTCACTTATTAAAAGGATAAATGTGATCACATCTCTTATCTCCTAGACCCTTTGAAGGCTCCCTGTTGCCCATGGAATGAAGTCCAAACTCCAGCTATTATGGTATCCAAGAGCCTTCATCATTTGTTCCCAAACCACTATTTCATCTTTACTCCAGCCTTTCTTTCCATGTCATGCACGATGGTTCTTTGCTCCTATAGTTCCCTCTACCTGGACCGTTCTTTCCCCTTCTTTTGTTAGTAGAAATATGGAGTCAGGAAGATTGAACAAGAAAGCCAGCCCTTACTTCTTACTTATTCTTCTAGACCTTTCCACCTTCAATGTTCCTTTTCTTGTAAGGTGAAGAAAAAGGGAAGAGCATTAGAAATACATTTATGATAACTATTTAGGAATTTAGTAAACTATGAAGAGGAAACAATAAAACACAAGTTTTTTAACTATATAATCTTTATTGTTTTTCCATTCCCATTTAATCCTCTTATACCTCCTCCCTGCAGCAATCACCACCCTGTTGTCCCTGAGTCCTTTTTCTTTTTTGTTCAATCCCTCCACCCTCTAACCTCCTCCCCACTAGCTGCCTTCTGTTTTCCATCTGTGAGTCTGTCTGTTTTGCTTGTTAGTTCAGTTTGTCCATTAGATTCCACATAAAAATGAAATCATATGGTATTTGTCTTTCTCTGACTGGCTTATTTCACTTAATAAAACACAAAGCCAAACTTAAAACAAAAGAACTTTCCACGCTGAGGCCAAGGTTCTTGCCACCACCAGGACATCCTCCCATGGAGGAAGGGGGCTGAAGTTCACTGTCAAGTCAAGTCACAGAACACCCTTATGGTTTCCCAAGTCCTACGGAATCCGGTGTATGCCTAACAGTGTGCCTGTTAGCCTCTCACCTCCAGGGGGCGTTGTAGAGCAACACTCAGCAATGGAATGCCAAAAGGTAGCAGGCCCTGGGTCCCGTTCCTGGATCATGAGGCCGCATGGCTGTATTGGAGTGCCTGTTGAGTACCTAATGTGCGTAAGCCGTCAGAGGCAAGGAGCGGGAAGGGCGAAATGGTGGCCTCAGAGCCTGTATTTGTTTCTTTCACCAACTAGTTAATAAACACGATGGTTTCCTACTTCTTTCCATTTGGAGCCGTGGGCAGAAGCCTAGCACCGCCATGCCTCCCCCTTCCACTTTCTGCTCTCCCCGCAGGAGGTGGGAGGGAGCCAGCTTATATAAGGCAGGGAGCCCACATCCTTGCCAAACTCTCTTTTCGTTCCCTTCTTGTTAAAACTGCCTAAAGTGACAATAATGAACAGTCAGCTCAAGTAAACTTTGTTCCACATATTGACAGTTAATCCTGTGATTAGAATATAACATTAAAATATTGGCAACGAAACCCTTCAGATGTCAATCCACTCAGGAGGAGATAAACTTTTTTTAATCACATCAAGCTTTTATTATACTATTAACAATAATTATAAAGAGATGTAAAATAACACTTGTAATTGTAATACAGTGATAAACTATGCTGTTATTTTTGTCATAAAACTCCACCTTTATAAACACTGTATCAATGTAGTTTTTAACACTCTAGTAATTCGAGCCAACTTCAGGAAGTATGGGAGGACTTAATTCTTCTTCCACCTGTAAGTCCCACTGAAATCCCATCTTTCCTGCAAAGAACAGTACAAGAACACTGGAAACTACCGCAACCTTTCCCACCTCCTCCCCCAAATGTTCACGCCAGGGCATCTTCGTCACAGTTCAGAAGGCTGCTGGCCTTGCAATGCTGGCAGACCACCCTGGGACAATTAAAGCCGAAGCCTTGCTTCCAACTGAGGCACAGATGGGAAGCAAGGCGTAGCTTCGCCCACTAAAAATGGGAATAGAACACCACACCACAAAGTACTGCCTCACCAAAAACCAAAGGTCCACCTGACGTAGGAGGGGCGAAGACAGAAACGAAAGCCTAATTCCACCACCGATGCCTTCAGGCTCAGTTAAGATAAAGCCGGCCAGCGGGGAGACCGGCGGCAGATGTAAGGAGTGCTCGGTGGGACAGAAGGCGTCCCTCGGGCAGGAGAGCAGCTGTGAAGAGAGATGGCGGAAACACAGTCTAATCCAAAACTGGTTGGGAGGGGCATTGCCGAGAGCAGCTAATGAAAACACGAACTCGTAATTAGATGGGACCACCCTGGAGGGAGCCACACATGCCCTCCAGTTGATTGGTTCTGGGCAAATAAACCTCTGTGAGCTGAAGCTTCCTGGGGTCCAAAAGGAGGGCACTATCCCCCCAGGGAAACCTTGTGAGGATTTAAGAAAGAAAATACATGGGCAGCTGCTTAGTTAACAGGCACTCTTTCCTTAGCGTCCCTTTCCTTTGGACACAGATCTTCCTTAGGTGGCGGTTAGTTCACCCCATCTTGGGATAATGGTTATTCTTGTGTATCCACCCCGGCTCCCTCATCAGACCCTCAATTGCAGACTCTGAACATCTTCTCCATCCTCATGTACTCAGGGCCTGACGTGGGGCACCTCACAGAAAGGCAAACACCAATTCCTAACAGTGCTGTGGGCGGTTCACCCACAGATGCCACAATGCCACCAACAGCTGAAGGTTGCATCTAGCCTATCCAAAATAAACAATCAGCCATCGATACGCCTTTTGTGTGTGTGTGTGTGTGTGTGTGTGTTCAGAATCAGGAAGGCACGTAGTATAAAATGAGGTACGTATGTAGGGATTTAGAGACCACGTGCATTGGTTTCTGTGTAGTTGGCTCCCTGGCACTGGTGGACCACAAAGATTTTTACCTTGACCTCTTTTTTCCCCTCCCTGCATACTCTGCCTGGGTGATTTCCTCCATTATCTGTGATGGCTTTAACCATCTGGATGCTGAGGATTTGCAAACATACCTCCAGGGTAAGCCTTCCCCAGCCTCCAGGCTCATTGAACATCTTGAACACCTTCCCCTGGGTCCTTCCTGCATTCTCCCGTCCCTCCTGGAGCGCACATGCTCTCCTGGCCTCAGGAGGTGTTGCATGAACCAACTGCCTTCCTTCTGTAAGTGCCTGGTACCAGTAACTCCCCCACTCACCCAAGCCAGTCTCAAGCAAACTTCGGATTCTTGCCTCCTTGCCATCTCTTGAACTGCCTCACCTACCCGCTGATCACAGCTTGCTTCTCTCCTCTCACTGCCCCAGCCCTGGCTGCCATGGCCGATGGGAGTTTCGTGGCTGACTCTTGCACACTTGTGGCCTCCCTTGTCCTTCTCGTTGCCCTGTTCCCTTCCACGTCACATTGCCCAGACCACCAGTCAAGCCCCTCACCCATGCGAGAGTTGAGCCGTGCTGTTCTTGTTACCTAACCCTCTGCTCTAGCTAGGAGCCCGACTTGCAGGCATCATTGCTTGCTGCATGAAGTAAATTTTTAAAAACCAAGAGGTAGGAGGAAAGAGTAGAAATTATACCAGAAATAAAATAGTTTTAGGATTTCTTTTTCTTCCTGTGCTGGTACTGGGGAGTGAAGAACATCAATATAGTATGTGAACTGTGGTGGAGGTGGCATTAAAAACCAGTGTCCTGGCTGAGCTGGTCTCCAGCTGGTTCCATCCGGCACCACCGCCTACCAGGACCTGGTGCGGGGGGCTGATCCGTGCACCAAGGCTGATCCTGTGCCAGCTCCACCCACCTGGGCAGGATGGCCCTCTTCATTCGCGGTAACATCCCTAGAATCAGCTCCTAGACCCTGGGAACCATCTCCAGTAAACCTCCTGCCTCCTTTTTTAAAGCACTGTCCCACCCCCACTCTCTTTTTAGCAGGGAGCTCCTTCCCTTCCCAGGAGCATTGCTTTCCTCCACCTGTCCACCTCTTCTCATATTTCTTCAAGCAGATTCTTTACACCCAAAGCCAGCACTTCCCTTATTCCCCTAACCCTTCCAGAGGGATTGTGGAGACAGGTGGTGAGGTTTGGTACAAGGAAGCAAGAGCCTCTTCATTCTATCCTTTCAGTGTACCAAAGAAAGGGAAGAAAATAGTTTAGTTACTGTATTAAAGTTTTGAAGATTAATATTTTACTACTCTTAAAAATACGTTTCAGAAATGCATGCTGATAACAAAAGTTGGAGGACTCATACTTCCTGACTTCAAAACTTACTATTTACAAGCTATAGTAATTAAAAAAGTGTGGTATTGCCCTGGCCAGGTGGGTCAGTTGCTTGGAGTGTCATCCTATACACTAAAAAAAGTTGCGGGTTTGATCCTTGGTCAAGGCACATACCTAGGTTGTGGATTCGATCCTCAGTTGAGGAGCATGCAGGAGGCAACCGATCAATATTTCTCTTTCACACTGATATTTCTCTCTCTCTAAAAATTAATAAACATATCCTCAGCTGGGGAGAGTCTCACAAACCTGGGAACATGGGAGATGTTCTTTCCTTGAAGGCATCGATCAAGGCCTCCGGCTTCTTTGAATGCGTGGCGCTGACTGTGGTTTCTCAGCCTTCTCCCAGTCAGTGTGCTGTTAGGTCTCAGTGGTTTTTACATGATTCACATGAAGGGGAAATTTCACTGAATAGGATTGCCATGGAAAGAGAGGAAGGAAGGAGGGAAGGAAGGAAGGAAAAGGAAAAGGAAAAGGAAAGAGAGAGAGAGATGCGGGGGGCTCCGTCCGTAGAACCCCCTGTTCATCATGGATGAAAATAAAAACTACCAAGACAAGATCTGCTTGGGGAGGAAAGGGGTCAAACTCTCAGAGGAGAATGACCCAGAGCCCCTTCCTCACTAGGCTTTTATTGGGTTCCAATACACCGGAATACAGGTTTAACATGTCAAAGAAATCTGAGGTCTTAATCTGAGCCAGTGTTTGTCAGGAAAGGGGGTTGCCAAACTTTGGGAGACATACTCATTTCCTCCTCGGACACTTATCACCTAAGGGAGAGCACTCTTAGCAAAGCAGGTTTCACAGGACTTTAGGAATTCTTTCTTATGCCCGATCACCCAGGGAGCCGTCCTGGCTGGTACAGGGCTGCACCACTCGCCCCCACAGTTTCAGGCTTTAAGCCAATTAGGAAGCAGGAGACATCTCCCAGATGGAAATGAGGACTCGGGCTATGTCAGAATAGCCGTGGGGCGAGGGTCCATCACATCCTCTTTGCTGCAGCCCCCCAAGTCCTTCCATGAGGCCTCCCAAGTGGTTGTGTCTGGCTTAGGTTGCCCCTCCCATGAGGAGTCTTACTCATCATTGACTAACCAACCAAGCATTGGGGCCAGAGATGGATGAGGCAGAAGCAGTGTTCCTCCCAGGGAGATAAGCTTTGTCTCCTTAGTAGGTCACGTCCTTGTGACAGAACAGACCCAGATGAAGTGGGTCCCTTGGGCTCTTACACAGCCCACCATGGGGTGAGGGTTACAACTCCTGAAACCAGGCTGAACGGTCCACAACAGAGAGAGAAAGAAAGAAAAGAGAGAGAAAGGGGGAAAGAAAGAGAGAAGGATGGAAGGAAGGAAGGAAAGGTAGGTTCGGGTATTAAGCTGCCACAAAGATAATGAATCAATTCTTAAAATTTAAAAATAGACTAATTTACAAATGTGAGTATTATTAGCTCCCCCCCCCACCAAAGAGTGATAACTTTGCAGGTGTGGGGAAGTTACTGCCTTCTCTCCCAAAGTGTGGCTGCACTAATACTGATAGGATGACAAAGAATTACACTTGAGATTAATTAAATTTTAAAGAAAATAAGACCTGGGTATAGCAAGCTGAAGTTTCCACTTGAAAATGCATCATGAGATCAAAACGGACAATATCCTGCAAATAAACACTATGTGAGGCGGATATGAAATTCCAAAAGTACCAAAAGGTATACAGTGGAAAGGAAGTCTCCAGCCTCACCTCCTCTGATAAGGACTAGACAGCCGGGACTTGTAAAGAACTCCTGCAACTTAGTAACGGCCGTATTCACCCGGCTCACCTTCCTTCAGTCATTTTTTTTTTTTTACTTAACATTATATCTTGCAGATCCTTTTGTAGTTTGTACCATAATTTATTAGCTCTTAATGGGAAGTTAGGTTATTTAGACTATTTTGGTTTTACAAAAAAAAAAGAAAAAAAAGACTGCAATTACAACTCTTTTGTACAGGCGTGATGTAAGCCCAGGACACATCTCTGGAATTACCATTTTCGAGTCAAAGATTCTATACATTTGTGATTTTTATAGCTTGCCTGTTTATCTACACCCTCTCAACACAGGACATTTTCGAACTTTTTGAATTCTGCAGTCTAATTAGTGAAAAATGGTATCTGGTTGCCACTGCATTTCGATTTCCCTGTTCGAGTGATCCCGAGCCCTTCGTAAGGTAGGTGTTCCGTAGGTGCACAGCCTGCAGACCCGCTGTTCTGGTCCCAGTCTTTGTTGTGGTTGTTATTGTCTCTAGTAACCAAAGTTAGTTTTTATTACCTGTGGCAAAACCACCGTACTATTACAAATTATAATTGCAAAAGGTACCCTTGGGCTGCTGAATAGTTGGGGGAGCGGGGGCAATCGACCACTCTTTTCCCTGCCTGGTTTCAATCAATCAAGAGAAAAAGATTAAAGTGGGCACAGAGGCGCGCATCTAAATTGCAGCCTTATTACAAAACCGTGGAAAGCGCGAAGGCTGCTTCCTATTACTAAGCGGCAGGGTGAGACAAGACAGCCAACCACAGCAGCCCTGCACAGCCAATCACAGCAGCCCTGCACAGCCAAGCCCCGCCCCCGAACCTCTAAGTGGGCCTGGGTCAGACTAGGGCACTGACACCCCGCTGGCACTGGCGTGGACCAAAGGCGAGAGGCAGGCAGGCAGCCAAGCCGCCCTTGCCAGTTCCTCTCCCAGTCCCACCAATCGAATAGCCCCACAGTGCCCTCTAGGGCAAGCGGAGTAGGGGGCGGAGCGAGGCTGGATGGTCCTGCTCAGCGGGACTGGGAGATTAGCGAATCCCACACGCAATTTGTACTAGGATAATGCTGCTTTGAGTCTGTTTCCTGTAAAACATGGGAAGGTTTGGGGGAAATATTAGAAAGCTGGTAAATGTTCTTCTTTAAGAAAACTGGGCTGGGCGCTTCTCTAAGCCCCAAAGCTGCGTGATTTCACCGTATAAGAGCCGTGTCCATACTGATAGAGGAAGCTGTGTTCAGTCCAGAGCCTGCCAGCTTCGTGGTTTGCATTTTCAGGAGGTTGCAGTGGTCCGACTGCCCGCGTGTGCAGAGAGCCAGCGAGGGCCTGGCTTCTGTCGAGGGAGAGAGCACTCTCGTGAGACAGCTCTGTGCTGTGGGGACAGCCGGGCGGCGGCTTCTCCCGCTTACACAGGCACAGGTGGAGCCCCGCTAGGACTCAGCACTTACAGCAAATCAAGTGATTTGCTGGTGCCCATTTATTTCCACAGAACACAACACAATGAGTGGCCGGAGCGCTGGGACCGGCCTGCTTTCTCTGTGTCCTCGAATCCGGCTTGTAATTCAGTTCAGTTGGGACTTCTTAGGCACGCCCCGTGGTTCCAGCACTCGGCGGGCATGGTAGAAGACAGAAAAGGACAGGACTCCTATCTGCCCTCAAGTTGAGTCTAGTGGAAGCCCAAGACTCGTCGGCAGGGCAGCTGTGCACCGGGCTGCGTGCCTTGTGCTCCACAGACAGCACTTCGGTCCCTGCACCAGGCCTCTGGCTCAGGGGCCTGTGGGGGGGCAGCGTGATGCACTTCCCACCCCAAAGACAGGTAGTTGGATCCCTGGACCTGGGCGTGTGTCCTCACGTGGCAAAAAGGACGTGGCGGAGGTGATTAGGGGAAGGACCGTGTGATAGGAAGGCTCTCCTGATCATCCAGATGGGCCCAGTATAATCGCAAGGCCTTTCTAAATGGGAGGAGGAGGTCAGAGTCAGAGATGAGACCCCTGATGCACCCACTGCCAGCTCTGAAAGTGGTGGGGGAGGCCGCAAGGCGAGGAATGCAGGTGCTTCTAGAAGCCAGGTCAGGCAAGCGGACGGATTCTTGCCGAGGGCCTCTGGAAGGAACCAGCCCCAAAGACGCCTTCACTGTAACTCGGTGGGACCTGTTACGTAACGTCACCGAGTCTGTGGTCACCCATTACAGAAGCTGTAGGAAACCAACCCCATACCACGCCCCCCATGTTCTCAGGAAGGTTAAGTGCTTATGGTCACACAGCAGGTGTGTGTCAGGGCTGGGACTCAGACCAGGCCCATTCACATGCAAAGCCAAGACCTCGTCTTAGTCCATGGCCCTCCACTCGCTCCAGAGCAGGTCGGGGAGTCACAGGACCACACAGGCCACTGTGCAGCATTAAAGTAACATAGATGCTTCTTGGCTTTTAAACCTGTCTGTTCTTGGCTGAGGACTCCATGGACGTGGTGCCACTTCCAAAGCAGGAGAGCTGCCAAGTCTCCAGCAGGACGACTCCGTTTTAACCATGTGTTTCATGCCAGCCCCCTCCCCCTCCCCTCTGAGGATCCGCTCAGCTCCCCTAAGGAGGGCAGGATCCGTGGGCAGCAGGACCCGGAGAGGCCCAGGAGGGAGCCACTGGGATGAGGGCCTGGGGACTGGGTCCCAGACCCTATCTCTAGCCCACTTCCAGCCACCTGAGGGCAATGGCCACAGGAAGGCAAGGGGCCCTGCGTCATCTGCAGAGGGCAGGGCAGAGCACCACAGCTGTCCCCGAGGGGGGCCTAGTTCCAGGCACGCACACAGCTAACAAGCAGCTGCAGACAGACCCTCAGCGCTGCTCTTGTCAAAACAGAACTCGGTCCTGGACTGGTGTGGCTCAGTGGGTTGGGCGTCGTCCATAAAGGCAACTGGTCCAATCAATCTCTCCCTCTTTCTCCTTCTCTTACCCTCTAACTAAAAATAAATAAAACCTTAAAAAAAAAACATACCCAAAGCCACAACTCAAGGTGGGAGAGAAAGCAGATGCAGGTGCATGCAGAACTACTGAGTTTGTAAAAATTTTCATGGAGGGGGGACTCTGGCTTCAAGGCCCCCCCGCCCCGCCCCGGCCTCGCCCATCTGCCTGGCCAGACCTCCTGAGTGGGACCGAGATGGCTCCACGGAGCAGCGGCAGCAAAAAGCAAACCAAGGCCCAGCCCTCCAAAGGGGTTTCCAACATTGGCTGATGCTACCGTGTTCCTTTTTTTTTTTTTCAGTGAAGGTCCGAAAAGCGGCTAAAATGGACAGATCAAAGCTTGACATGACTGAACTGTTCCGTCATCTGTGTTAATAAAGTAACCTGGAATTACACTAAATGCTTGAACATCCGGCTGGTCGTGGAGGGTGTGGCGACATGTGAGGTTCTCAGCTGCCTGCCGCAGATGACAGGACAGGACCTGCCACCCCCCCACCCGTCCCTGACCCAAGGCCCACAGCAGCTGTCCTAGAGAGGGCAGCCCGACGTCCCTGCAGATAAGCAAGGACAAGCCTACTTGTTTTTAAGGAGAAAATAGCATCCCTCAAAACGCCTTTCAATTCTTCCCAGTGCAAACGAGTTTAAGTTTACGTTTAAGAGGTGCTGTGGACGACTCATGGCTCAGCCTTGCCCCTCAGACGGGACGTAAGCCGCTGTGACGAGAATGCCTGCAATGCCTGCGGGCGGTCCGTGCGGGCTGACACTTGACACAGCAGCTCCTCTGACGCAACCCTTCCCCTTCGAGGGATTCCTCCCAAGTGGGGGAATAAAACATAAGCAGCATAAAGGAATGGATAAGGAGAACCATTGAAATATCATAGTGACAAACTGAAAAAACCAAATGATTGCCAAGTATACCAACCTTATATAATCAGGTCCTGCAGCCTTTAAAATGATACCGATTATCTAAGTGGACATAGGACCTGCACACGTTAAGTGGAAAAGCAAGTTACGAAACAGTATCCAGAGGACAGGTTGTTTCTGTAACAGTATCTCTGCCTAGGAACAGTCTCAGGAGTGAACCTTCCAGTGTGGCTATGTGCGGGATTCCAGGTGGACTCTGTCTTCTTTACGTTACTCTGAATGTTTCCTGAAGGGAATTTTCTAATCCATGATTAAAACACACAGTTGTCAGACTAGAGTGAAATCAGGTTTTGAGAAACGGCCGCCCCTTTCGGAACCACGGAGATGCAGCTCCAAAGCAGAACAGACACACCGTCCCCGGCAACGCGAGAGCACGACTTCTCAGACACGCTTGCAGGGCTTCCCTCCGGGGCGGTCTGGCCGCTTAGAACAGACGGAGCATCGCAGGAAACGAGAGCAAGGAACCCCGTGCACACAGGGGCGTCCTGAAAACAGGGTGGCCAATAAAGCAGAGCTTTGAAGTGCACCTGAGCGGCTGCCACAGGTGGACCTGGAGGGAGGGGCGTGGGCTTGCTGGCCGGGAGGCCTCAAGGTCACCACGCTGTTGGCTCCTCCACAACTGCAGGCAGGCAATCCCAGCCCGGGACCCTGCTGTCACCTAGGGGCCTCCCCGCCGCCGGTCCAGGCATCCGGGTCCAGGTGCCCGTCTGCAGCACTTCCGACTGCACGGATGATGAGATGGCTGGAAATTCTGCTCCATAACGCGCTGAGACCACTGTGACCTTTGGACTCCGAAAAGTACAAGTTCTTATTAAACTTGAAAATAAGAAAAGCACCCAAAGAGATATATAAACTATATCCCATTTTATCTAAATGCTGACATACTATGACCTTTCTGTTTTTAGAAATCGTTAGAAACTCTAAGTGACGTTCCAACAGTGAACAGGGCGAAGGGCAATCTGAGCCCTTCCCGTTTCCAGACAGCACTTGTGTCTGGGAGGGCGCCGAGGGTGTCGGGCCCACGGTCTCGCCCTGAGGATCCGTGCAAACACACCAGGCTGAGCCTTCTGACGGTCGGAGTCACTGCCCTTCAAGGCAGTTCCCATCAGCTGGGACGGTGGCATTCCAGGTGGCTCTGCACCCAACTGAAAGTCAGAATCTGAAGAAAGGGAGAGAAAGGGTATTGAGAACGACGAGTAACAGCCTTTGCCACCACGTGCTTCTGGAACATGCCGGGCATACAGTGGAGCGCGAGCCCTTCACCTGCCCTTTTGTGCAAGAAGTGGAACATTAATTCGTGCTTTTCGGAATGTCGGCTTTTGCTGACACCCAGTGCACCCCTCCCTTCCTTTCCAGAATTACCTTTCTGAGTGCGTTTCCCATTGATGTTTCTGTATTTCCTCTTTATAAATGTTTTTTTTTTAAACTGGATAAATGGCACACATTTCATCTTCTGAACATCTTCAGGTTCACTAATTGAACTGCTTGGCTGTTTGCCATTTTGTAAATAGGCCACAATTTATCCACTTTCTTGTTCAGAGACATTCAGGTATTTCCTGCTTTCCCTAGATGCAAACACGCCAGCTATGAACATCTGCGTGGGTGTCCTCGCACACACGTGCACGGGTTCCCGACAGTGCTGCTTCTCAAGCTTTACGGAGCATGGGACCCTCCTAAGAAACCGTCTGCCCCACAGACGCGCACGCGGCAGGTGGGACCTCAGGGCAGCACGCCTTGCCCAGCTGCCTGCGGAAGCCCATCCGCTGTGATGCACGCACTCTAAGGAGCCGGACCGCAGGGACGCGCTGGAGCTGTGGGGTCATAGCGTGCACCTGTCTTCCGCTGCCGCACCCCATCACACGGAATCCACTGTACTCCCAAAGAAACCGATGTGTTCTACTTTCTCCATCCTCACCGACACTTGACCTTGGGAGGCTTTTTGCCTTTTGCCATCTAAAAAGCCTGAGACGATGACTAAACCCTGCTTCCCTGGTCGTTGTCGCTGACCATCTTTTCACAATGTTGACCATTTAGGCTTCTTCTGCTCATGTATTTTACCCCCTTTTCAAGTGCAGTAGTTCTAAGTGCGGTCTGAGGACCCTGGGGGATTTGGGGCAGTGGTGCGGAGACAAGGCCATTCCCTTTCCTATTTCCTATCATGTGAGCTTCGATTGTCTTCATGTACATTAACCAAAACTCAGAGCGACGCACTGACTGCAGAAGTAGACATGAGAATCCAGCTGTCTCCTATTAAGCTAGACGTGAGATTTTCAAAAATGTCCAACAAAGCCTGCCATTAAAATTGTTTTTGAAAAAGTTGTTTTCCATAATTGTTATTTCACATGTATTACTTTTTAAATAAATTCTTTAGATTTAGTATTTTAATTTGTAATGAGTAAATACCAATAGATATAACCTACCCACATAAAAACTCTAGCCCTGGCTGGTGTGACTCAGTGGACTGAGTGCCAGGCTGCGAACAGAAAAGTCGCCAGTTCGATTCCCGGTCAGGGTACATGCCTGGGTTCCGGTCCAGGTGCCCCGTAGGGGCCTGTGAGAGGCAAGTGATCAATGTTTCTCTTCCTCTCTTTCTCCCTCCCTTACCTTCTCTCTCTAAAGATAAATAAACAAAATCTTCAAAATCAAAAAACTCTTTTGAGTTCTCAAACAGCGCAAAGGGGTCCTGACACCGAAAAGCTTCTGAAATGCTGTGCTGACTGATGTGTGGCTGTCGTTTGGCCGTTGATTTGCAGACAGTTCTTTAGAAGGAAAGTATTCCAGGTCCTCACCCGTTGTCAGTTACATGTACTGCAAACACTGCCCCCAGTCTGGGCTTGCCTTCTACTTCTGGGGTCTCCTGTTCTATAGAAGCTTCCTGCAGTGCTGTGCTTCTACTCAGGACACCGCCCCTCTTTTGAAAGAGGGGACGCCTCGCCAGGCTTTGCAGACAGCCCTAGCTGTGGCGGCACTGCACGAACCAGGGGGAGAAAAGGGGGTTTCCCCTTTAAGGAGACCAGCGTACAATGTGCGCTTCGGTGCTTCAGAACATTCTGCTTGTCCTCAAATGAAATCAAACGTCTGTGATTCACCAAAAATCGTATTTTTACCTTTGACATAATGTTTTCCTTTTCAGAAGTAGATTAAAAAGGATATTCTTATAAAACTGAATGCACATTCAACTCCACATGTACACTTCTGTCTACAAGTATTTTAACTGAAAAAGATTTAACTCATTAAAATTCAACGTTCTGTATAAAGCGTTTGTACTTCAAAAAAGCGCTTTCATACATACTATTTCATTTGACCTTCAGAATAATCCTGTATGATAAATGGGGACAATGTTATTAGACTAAGAACTGAGTTAGAGATAAGGAAAATGAAGTTCCGAGAAGCTAAATGATTTTGCAGCATCATGCACACAGGATAAGAAATGAGATCTGACTTCCAATCACAACTGATGAAGATCCCTTAAGAATTATAGTTGGTTTTTGTCGATCTGAATGAAAGTGTCCAGCAACCCTGATGGAACCTCACAGGAAGTGGAAACAAATGAAACGCTTGCATGGCTGGAACCGGGGGAAGCAAGGGAGGGTGAAAGGGCGTTTGCAGGACATTCTCCGTCTTTCAAGATGACTTCATACTTTTCACTGTATAATAACATGTGACTAATATGCCTGCCTATCCACGAATATTCCTATTTCATAATTACGGGCAATTCATCTAGTTCGGATTAGCGGAAGATGGAGTGTTCATGGAGCCTGGGAAGAAGAGACCAAAGATAGAAAACTGACTAGTATTTCCCCTGAAGGGACCAAGAAAGAGGGGAAAAGACAATTAGGAGGAAGTTAGACATAGGAAGAGAAGAAGGTAAAGAAAATATATGTATCTCTAAATGACACAGGAAACATTTAAAAATTAAGGTACAGAAGCACATTCTCAAGTCAATCACAGAATGATCCACATGAATACTACACAGGAGGCTTTCTGAAACAACCTTCACATCAGGGACTCACATTTTCAAGTTCATACATGACTGAAGATTCCTAACTTTGAAGATTCAAGGGTGTTTGGAGAAAAACAACTTCACTGAATGGAAAGTATCTGTCAAGCTAGTGAGTTCAAAGTTACTTTTAAGACCAATAAAAAGAATTGCCTAGTTAATGTATCCTAAAATAAATGGACTCATCACTGAGTATGACCACACTCACTTATAATCATTCTCCATATTTCTTTGGCTTCAATACTCATCTTTGCTACAGAATAGATGGCATAAACATCAGCCCTGTTAAAAACTCTTTCATCAAAAAAGTTTTTCTCCACTGAATGATGTAAAAAACAAAACAAAAATTTCTGAAAGTAGTGAAGAAGAAACCCCAAGGCGCATTATGCCTCGTTAAAGTGTCAGTATAAACTCTAAGCCATCTGCCACCTGGGCCCACCACACCACACAGCTGTCCCCGTGGCTAAGGAGGAAGCGCCAGATAAACTGATTTCCTTCCGCTTCCCCAATTCAAATCAAAGTGGAAAACCAAGATGCATCTTGTTGATCATTACCGGAAAAATTTCAAATTAAATGAACATAATTGTACCTTGGAGAGACATTATCTTTGAAACACAACCCTGTATGTTCAACTGATGTCTACCTTTCATTGTCCGGGAGGGGAAAAATACAGTAATCAACAGCAGGTTACTCAGAACTGGAGTCACGGTATCAGGTGAAAAAAAAATCTGTAACGATTTTAAAATGATCTGGAGTCACTGAAAAAAGCATTCAATCACATAAGAATACTTAATGGGAAATCCACAAAAGAAAAAATAAAGGGGCACTTGTATGTTCAAAATAATTTAATTCTCCCTGTACATTTCTGTCCACACGAGACAACAGAAATCAAGAATGTGCACTTTACATTAGGTACCTGTTCTGAGATACTCAAGTCAGTTCGGAAGGCAAAAGTAGAATTCAATCACTAATGAAATGTTTAAAAATATATATATTAAACAGAAAATGTTTTCACAAGATAAAAATAATCTTCTACAATGCAATAAATTGCAGATCACTGAAATTTTAACTCTTTAGATGATTTCAGTTCAGTTTTGGTTTCAAAATCTAGAGACAAATGAAAAGAAAAAGGGTTGGCAGAGCGTCTATCTGTTTTTACGTTTCTCCTTCTTGCTTCGATTGCTTGTGACACCATTTAAAGATGATGATGAAGGTGCTCTTGCGTGACCTGTGGCCTTTAGATGCTCAAAAAGTTTGTTCCGGGAAGGAAATTCACTATGGCAGGTTGTGCAGCTCATAAGAACATCGCTCTGAGAAAAGAAGAAATCATAAATGGAAGCAAGTGTTACCGAAGAGCAATGTCGCACGTTTTCACGTTGAGATTAAGCAGCGAACAACTGAAAAGCAAAGACCTTTTAACACACTGGACAGCCGGCAGATGGGCTCCACAGAAGCAACCCTGCTCGGAGGTCGGGTCTCACTAACCAGCACCATCGGTCGACCTTCCGAGTTCTGAAACCGTCAACCGTGGGCCCCACGTGCCCAGGACCACCGCTTTAGATCTCAAAGTAACGGAGAACAGAATAGTAACTGTTCTCAGAAAGCGATAGTCCCCCTGTGCTGCTTTCACCTTAAAGGAAAAAAATGATGGCAGCACATGCATACATTCTACATCGGTCAAGGAAAAGTGCTGACAGGTCCGCCCCTGCGCGGCGGGTGCCGAGGGCTCACCAGACACGCTCACTTCTCCGGAAGCGGAACGAGGAATCTCGCTGACACCGCCTCAGCACCAAGGCCCACGGGAAAGCGCCCCCCCCCGCCTCCGACCTACCGTTGTCTGTGGTTCAGCAGGCACTTTGTCGGCTTTTTTCGTATCTTTGGCTTTCTTTCCTCTGGGTTTAGGAACACTAGAAAGTAAATGAAAGAATTCCGCATAATCCAATCATAATGTACCCCTTCTAACTGGCACCTGCTCCCAAGAAGACTCAAAAGAATGGCATGGACTTTAAAGGCCAACTCATTAACTTTAATGGCCACGTTACCTTTCACATCTCATATAAACAGCTCTGAGTAACTGCGGAAATCACATTATATATCAAACTTGACACAAAAATTAAGAAATTTTCTTAAAAGAGTTGAAACATAAGCTAAAGCAAGACCCCTCTGAACTTCTCTATGTGTTTTTGTTAAAAAGCAGGGCGCTTAACACTGCGTTTATTGAAGCCCACCATCTTCACAGCCAAGCAGCCCCACGCACAAACGGCCTTGACATTGACTGTGACCGCCCCCCCCCGCCCCCAACACAACTTCTCAAACCTGATGTGGTCTGTGACAAACACTCCAACAGTTTCAGGATGAAGCGCAATGGGAAAAATAAAGATGCTGTAATGCATTTTTCATGAAATTAAATTTGTCCAACGTACAGAATTTTCTTTTACTAAAAGACGCTGTCCTTTCTGCTGAGCTGGTGGGTTTTCTGCTGGGCCCCCTGACCAGGAACTGCCAGCCAGTCCCGAAAGTCTCCTCCCCGTCGGCTTGAGCGCCTGAACCTCCCTCTTCTCAGTCCTGTACGAGCATCCTGACTCTCCTCAGTCATCTCATACTTTCCCTCACTTGTGCCAACCAGATTCGGAGCTAAAATCTGAGCGCAACTGTGTTTACAGAACAGACAGGGTGGGTTATGTATCAGGAATACGTTATGATAATGCTGCCATGATACTTTTCAAGCAGAAACCTAGACTCAGTATTAAGTTAGATGGCTCATACAAGCGTACTCCATTTTACTGCACTTCACAGGTACTGTGTTTCTTACACACGGAAGGCAAGCCCCTCCACCAGCAGAAGGATACCGACTCACTCCACTGCGGCGTCTCTGAGGCCTGCCTGTGCGTGTGAAAGACGCCAACTGGGGGGTAACACAACATCACGTGGTTTTCAGCCAGCTTTGAAAGCATCAAGAAAAAGACATAACGGCATAAATGGCTACAGATGAACAGTTACTAAATTGCAAAATATCATCAGATATGCCGCAAATGCATCTAAGGAAACTTAGGATAGCATTCCTGGAGAACCATCTATCATATAATGAAAGGCAGCAGCTCCTCCCTGAAGCTCGTATCTAAGAGCTTTAGTTACATAAAGATACTCTAGATGCACTCGCGGCTCTTACTGAAAAACCTGCCCCCTGAGTGGCCAGTGTCAGTGCACTGCAGAGGAGCAGCCGAGGGGCCCCGCAGAAAGGCACCGGACACCGGTGTCTGTGAGTGTGCGAGTGTGTGAGCAGTGTGTGTGTGAGCAGTGTGAGTGTATGTTTGTGAGAGAGTGTGTGTGTGTACCCCAGGCCTGACATGCCTCAGCAGTGAAGAAGTCACTTCAATCAAAGTCTTACTTTCATCAATGAGCACACCTTTTTCTCCTCCAATAAAGTCCCACATAGAGGTAACATGGAAAACAAATGAGAAAACTTTAGCTTTAGATGAAGGTGATGGGCAGGGGTCAATGGCTCACCCCTCAGCCTACCTACCACGAAGCCCCCAAGGAACCTTTTCAAGTCACTGAGGCCCCCTGGAGGCAGCTGGCTGGGTGCCTTCAAGGAGTCGGGCAGATAGGGATTAAATGCCAGCTTTTCCACTTACCAGCTTCTGTTCCCGGGCAAGTCACTTACCTGAGACTCAGTTTCCTCATCTGTAAAATGGGAACAAACACCTAGCAACAGAGTGGTGTCCAAATGCCCCTGCCAGGTTTCAACCGCCCTGCACTGCTGCACCCCCAGCCTGGGGCGGTCCTGGTCATCTTCCTCACAGCCGCAGCCCTGCTCTGGGCCTCGCCCCGGGCTCCCCCTTCCGCCACCTCAGCCCTGAGCCCTGGGGCACGCCCTGAGGACGGTTTCTACAGGACTATCTTCTAAGTGTAAAGCCCTGAGGACACTCTGCTGCCCAGCTGCGGCCCCAGTGTGGAGCACTTTCGGGCAGGCTCCCACTTTCCTGGGTCATCTGAACTCTTACACGGTCCTGCAACAGTGACCTGTGGCTCCTTATGCTTCAGCCCTTTCCTCAAGGAGTACGAAATTAGTCTGCTCCAGAGGAACAGAGGACGGGGACCAAAACATCACAAAGAAAGAACACTGTCTCCCTCAGCGAGGTCACCCCTTGCCCATCACCGCGGCCTGTGCGGCCCCACGAAGACAGGGCTCCCTCGGGCAGGAAAGCCCCGGCCGTAGTATATACCCCCAATGACTTCATGGTGCAGGGTGGGGGGGAGGACAGGGCGACCATTGGCACACACCTGCAGATTCAGTCGGCAACGCTGCAGGTGAGTGGGGCACAGATGCACCAGCATCCCTGGCCTCCTGAGAGGGTCAAGGACGACTGACCCAGGACAAAATCAGAACCTTGGCACGACAGGGGAAACCAAAGCTGGATCAAAGTGACTTCTTCCTGGCTGCGGCCTCGTCGCTGCCATGTCTTTGAGGACATCACCCCAGCGTGCTCTTTCCGACATGCCTCACCTGCGTCCACGGGGCTGCACACAGGCCTAGGTGACGGACGCATCTAACCTACACCGTGCATCGTGGCAAAGAAGACTCTATCTGAGATGCGGAAAGATATCCTTTCTACGATGTTAAGAAACAGAAACCACATGGCGCTCGGACTGACCTTTTTGCTTTGTTTTTTGGGTCATCACACAGTTCAACAGTCTCAGTGACACTGACGGTTTCTGCAGGACTATCTTCTAATTCTTTGGCACTTTCTTGATTTAAATTGGTATCTTCTGGATCAACTTTTAGTTCTTTTCCAGTTCCATTTTCATTGAAATTAACATCGTAATTCTAGGTTAATAAACATGTATGCATTAAAAAATAAACACTATAATAATACTGGCTATTTACGCACAATTGCAGCATGTGGTTTTATGATTGAAGCAAAAAGTTCCAAGTCACCATTTTAAAAGTGATTAACTGGAGTCATAAATCATTTTTGGAACATAAAAGAGATAAAATGATCAAATGTATTACAACCATTTGGATAAAGTAACCAAATCTAAAGTTTTATGAAAAAACTATTAGTGTATTACCTAGGTTTTCTTAGAAACATTTTCAGTTATTAAAAAACTATAACATTTAATACTACAAGCTAACATCATTAGATTATACAGAAATGGCATGGAAATCAATTTCATTCCCCTTAGATCCACAAAATATTCTCAATAAAATGGACAAGTTCATTTTGTTTTTGTAGTTTTAAAAACATCCACAAGATTGTGTCACACACATGTATCAACATAATACCTTTTTATTTAAAAATACGGCCGGCCCCCCGAGTCCGCGGGTTTTGCACCCCCCGACACACCAGCGGGCCGGGGGCCTGGAGATGTGGAGGGTACGCTGCGTGCTCTCTTCTGCGCCCCTCTGTGTACGGGGCTCGAGCACCCACGGGTTTGGGAATCTGCGGGGGAGTCCTGGAGCCAACCCCCCGCAGAGACTGAGGGAGGGCTGCTAACTCTTGAATTTGGACGCCAGGTATGAAATATTTAAACTACTTAAATTTCTGAGTAATATCAACAAGCATTCTTTCAATAATCACAGTCATCGCGAGTTTCTAACCAAAAGTTCCCTATGTAAAATCTCAACTCTGTTGATGGCAGAGCAAGGTCAACTACGCAGTGATCAGTCCCGTGAGGCTGTACGTCCAGACATTTAACGTGGTCGGCCAGCTGACCTGTATTAGGGGAATTCCACATGCCAAAGTTTTAAAAACACTGGCAACAGTAATTAAATCAATTAGCTACAGCTCTGACAGGTGTGGCTCAGTAGGTTGGCTGTCATTCCACAAACGGAAAGGTCTGTGGTTCGAGTCCTGGTCAGGGCACATGCCTGGGTCGAGGACCCGGTGCCGGCTGCAGGCACGCAAGGGACCCCGATCGGTGTTTCTCTCGAGTACCGATGTGTCTCCCCCTCTAACGCCCTTCCTTCTCTTCTCTCCAAAAATAAATAAATAATAAATTAGCTACACCTGCATAAGGGGGGATAAAAAAAGAAGATATTCTCAACTCCTTTCGAGCATTTCATACTCATCATGAAATCAGAGCCGAAGTCCCTCTCCTTAAGGGAGAGCACACCGAGTAGTCACGGGCACTGCAACTCTGTACCTGATGTTAAATATTCATAAAATGCTTTAACCTACCTGTGCTGGTTTCTGTTTCTTCTTCTTCTGTTTTTTAGAAAGCCTACAAACAAACATAAATCAAAATCTCAGCTACCTGACTTTGTGAAGACTTACGTAGTTAAAAGAGAAATACTAAAACACTAGTGATACAGAGAGAAAACAGTAAAATTATATAAATCATAAAGCGTTAAAATGAAAAGAAAATGTTGACATTATCTCCTTAGAAAAATTTAAGTGGTTCAACTGATGTAATTAGCATATCAATTACCCAGATATAAAACTCTTTTAATAAAGTCATAACATAATCCGTAAAAATTGTATTTGACATGTCTTTACCTACTTCAGTACTATTAAGTTCCCTTTAACTAAAAGAAACGCAGAAAATGAGCATAACACAGTAATTTCTTTGAGATAAAACAGCATTTAAATGTAATCTCTCAGTGTGGTGGTAAGTACAGGGAGGACCCCAAAAAACCCCGGAATTACCTTCTGGAGGGCAGGCCCCTTGCCGTACAGGCGTCCCCCCCCAGGTGAGTGTTCTAGGAACCCAGCTGTGTCAGCGGACCCACTGGCACTGTCGTGAGAGGCTGCGTTCAGAAAAAGTGAAATTTTTCTGAAGACTCTTTCACGGTGTTTGCCCGTTTCGTGATGGTTAATGGATGAGCACACCTACTCACATCGTGCTGAGGGTTCAGCAGTTTTTGACCAAAAAATGGCATGACCCCTGTGCTCCACCTCCCTATGCACCTGATTTCACCCGAGTGACCTCCTTCCGCTCCCCCAAATGGAAAAAGTCCTCAAAGGGAACCATTTTGCGGATGTGGAAGAGGTGAATCAAAAAACAGCAGCGGCACTAAAAGGCATTAAGATTAACGAGTTCAGAAACTGTTTTGGGCAGTGCAGAAAATATCTCAATAGGTGTATTACATCAAATGGAGAGCACGTGGAAGGTGACTGAGCTTAAACATGTAGGAATAAATACACGATTTTTTATAAGTAAATTCCAGGGTTTTTGGGGGTTCCCCCTGGTGACATTTTTACAAGTACTTTTGTTTTGGTGCATCCTCCATCTCGTCCTCAGAACTGGCGTTCAACAGGTTTTCATCCGTCTGAGGTCCTGAAAAATGCTCCTCCTCCTTCTCCAGCTGTTGTTTCAACAAGGCAACCATTTCCCGGTGCTTCTTGGACTTTTCGTGATTCCTCATGCTGAAAGAACAACCCGACGTGAGTGACCACGACAGCATTATGTCACACGGGTGCTGCTGGACAAGGGCGACCAAGTACGAGACACTCTCTCTTGGGTAACGCGGCGCCTCGTCAGCGACGCTCCAGGGAAACAGAGCCAGGCCGGGAGCCCCCCCCCCCCAGCCCTCGGCGCCCGGAGCCCGCCGCTCCGCTCCGCTCCCTGCGCTCGAGCTCTGCCTCCTTCTGTCCCTTCCCCTGCCTGTGCTGTCCCCGCTCTTCCCCTCAAATTCCCTACTGACTTTATTTTCCAGGTCCTAAAATCCAGGACTTCTCCACTGGTTTCTCTTAATCACTAATCATTTGCTAAGAGTCTACGCATTCCAGCCCTGCTACGGGCCTTGCAGGGCCACTGGGAAGTGGCAAGGCCACCTGCTAGCTTTCCGAGGAAGACACCCTGCGTCTGAGAGGCGGTGACATGCGGCCCTGCCGGACTGAGCAAGAGTGGTTCCCCGCTTCTGCCTCTTCTCAACGGTGTCTGTCGCCTTCTCGGGAGGGGGTCCCCCTTCTTACTCCCAGCACCCGAGGAGCGAGCTCGGACACCGCTCTGCCGCGTGGAGCTCTGTGCCCCGCGGGCCGCTGAGTTGCACGTCACGCAGCGGCCGACTCCACGTCAGGCGCGAGGTCAGACCACCCAGACAGCGGGGACCTGCGTCTCCGTCGGCTTTCTCCAGTCTGGGCGAATTCTCGTTTTCCAGTTTGGGTTGCTACTTCCTTTGCCACTCACAATCCCCTCCCGATGGAGGTTCCTCAGGGAAACTGAACGTCTTGTGCCACCAAGTAAGTGCTCAGAACTGTGACTGGGACATGCCGAAAGGCCACAGGAGCCAGGCCGAGGGAACGCTCACGGACCACTGCTGGGAACGCCTGAGCACGGGGAGGGCAAGGAGGAACTACAAAGCCCTGAAGAAAAGCCCTGGGTTCAGGAGGACGACAGACGGGCACGCAGGGACACGAGGGCTGCTGCCCACAGCAGGACAGCACCCGGTGCGGGTGACGCGGGGGGCGGCCCCAGCGCGGGCCGTGCCAGCCGCGGTCCTCGGCGGGCGCCCAACCCGGGAAGGAACTGCTGATGAGGATGCGCTGCCCGCACAGTGTGCGAGCGTCTCCCCGCAGGTGAAACGCGCTGTAAGAAAAAAACCGCTGCAAGAAAGAACGCTCACTTTACAGGAGCAAAGCGGACAGCACCCGGACTGGGGGAACGAAGCCATCGCCACCAGGGAGGGGCTCACGCACGTCTGTGCCTCCGCATGTGAGGCCCGGAGAGCAACACGTTTATGCAGCATCTCAGCTGGGCATGCCCAACTTGACCCTGATCTCGAGGAAACAAAGCCACGGTGAGAGAAACTCTACTAGAAAGATCTGCTGAAGGGCCAGGATGCTGGCACGTCGAAGGCACAGACACGGAACCGGTCCAGGTGAACGAGACAGCCAACGCAGAACCTGCCCCGAGACAGGGCCCTGTACGGACGCCGCGCAGGACGCGAATTCGGAACCACCGAACAGCAGCGGGAAACGGGCAGGGAGAGAGGTGAGCACCACGTCCGGGCTGGAATTTCCCCCAAGGTGACGGCTGTGCGCAGACTGTAAGGCAGTGCCCTATTCCTAAAGAATAGACACTGAAGTATTGTATTTGCAGGTAACGGAGCGTTACGTATGTCGCTCTCAAATTATTCGGGAAAACTGTGTGTGCGTGCAAGAGAGACCAAGCACACGCCGATGGGGAAAGCGTGAGCCTTGAAGGGTGGACCGGGTACTCCGTTCATTCTCGCCACCTGCCTGTCAATTTGACATTATTTTCAAACACACAACAATTTAAAAATGTCCTCCACTGTTGCTTGTGCTTCCTCGCTGGTCTCGACTTCTCCACCTCTCCCACCGCTCTCGCTGCCCTACGCCTTCTCCCGGGGGCTCGCCCAGCACGGCCATCTCTGACCCCCGCCCCTCATTTTCTCTTCACTGCACGTGTTCGGCTGTTTTTTCCCTTGTTGATCCTACATTTTTCCCTACGATCTTCACACTCTGTATAACCGTACCCATTTAATTCTTCCCTTCGCCATCGTTCCCACCAGATGAAGTCCCTCCGCGTCAGCAAAGGTCCTGCAGCAGGACACACTTGAGGTGCCCCGGTTGGCAGCAACGGCCTGTATGGGAGTGTGACGGCGGGAAGGGAGTCCGCCACCAGCGACAGAGAGATCATGAGCACGGGTCTGGCCTTCTTGCCACGAAAAAAAGCAACCTTTCTTCCTGAAGACCGCATGCACGTTTACAAAGCCACGATTCCGCAGGAATACTGGCATGGCTGAGAATCCGTTCAACGGGCTTAATCGCTGGGACAAACTATTCCTCCTCCCCTGCTGGACAGAAATCCCCCAAAATGTCACGTGAGATCTAGTGAGCAGCTACTAAAAGCATTTTCTTTTCAGGACTTTCAAAACATTACACTTCGCATCAAAAGAACAGGTGAGTTTGAAGGTATGAAACTTACGCCTTTTCCGTCTTGAAAGATTTATCACAGGCTGGGCAGTACAGTTCTTCATACAGCTCGGCGTCCTCGGCCTCATCGCTGTCTTTGCCTACGAGAAGGAAGCCTACAGTAAGAAGCCTGTCTAATTACAGCACAGACCTAAAACATGCTAACAAACTCTATCTGTTTAGCACGGATCTAAAATTACACAAATTAGAAATAAAATGTTTGTTTCTTTACCAAAAAACCCCAATGTTATCAGGACTTGAGTTGATCCTTTAAAAGCAGCACTAAATTACAGACGGTAGATAAATCACTTCCCCTTTCAAGTTCTTTTCATTAAGTCTACTTAGGAGACAATTCTCAAAACCCTGGGAGTGAACTAAGTTTAGAAAATCAAATGTCACTATAATTCTACCACAAAGTTTTTTTTAGTTTGCCTCTACAAATAGATTGAGAACTTCAATCTACTCTTAAATGCTTAAATAAACTTAGCTCACAACATTCTATCACTATTAGGTCATAAAATAGCATATTACATGTAAAGTTTAACATTGCCTTTATAGACTTTTTTATAAGCGTGAATATTTATTACAACGGAATAATTACTATCAATGTAGTCCAAAAATTTAAGCAACTAAAAAGTGCAATAAAGTCTTTGCATAATACCATATCCCCATCTTCGTAAGAAATAAAAAAGCACGCTGACTGCCATTTGGGATTTATTATGGGGTCAACAAACCTCAAAGTATCTCTTCTATACTCTACAGAATGCTTCCTTATAATAAGTGATGTTAACATGATCCTGAAAGACATTCTCATTAAAATTATAAATGATCAAAATACACCCAATGCTTAGTATATGGCATTATTTTCCAATTACATGTATACTTTCAATATATCATATACATGAAATAAACTTTGATTAATCAAAGAATAGTTAATAAAGAATGCTGGATTTGAAGCCAAAATCTGAATCTAAAAATGGCCACACATTCTCAGGTGTGATATTGCTTCTCAGAATCTTAGTTTCTTTATCAGCAAAATGCACCTAATGCTTTGAGCAAAATCTACATTTAAGGGCTATTACTGAAAGATTAAGCAAGATCTTGTATGTAAAAGCATTTTATAAATTGTAAAACTCTACATAACCACACCACCTCACGTTTAGAGAGTGATTCATAATTTTCAAAGCACTTTCACACATACTACTTCTTATTCATTAATAAACAATCTCATTCGCTAGTCATTTTGAATAAATAAAAGTCTGTCATTTTGCCATTCGGTCTATTATTCTGAAAAGGCACACTGGTACATGTTTTGGCACACCAAGGGCCCTTCGAAGTTGGGACCGAGAGGAAGAGTTTCTATGCACCACACAGGCCCCCACACAACATCAGTTTTCTGGAAAGAGCTACTAAACCTTGACCTACCACTCAACTGCAGTTTTAAAAATAGCCTGCCGGTCACACCTGTCAATACGCCCATTTGTCAATATATTTATACAGCCAGATGCACCAACTGTTTAAAACGTGATCAGAAAACTGTGTGTTAATCAAGTTACCAGAATCAGACTACCTCAACAGACTACCTTTCCTTGGCCCATACAATATTGCTTTTCATTTTCATTATCTACAAATTTAAAAATTGGGAGATGGCACATAAAAATCTAGATTTCCAGCCCTGGCCAGTGTGACTCAGTTGGTTAGGGAATCGTTCTATGGACCAAAAAGTCATGGGTTTGATTCCCGGTCAGGGCACATATCCAGGTTGCAAGTTCAATTCCCCGTCCGGGCATGTATGAGAAGGAAATGAACTGCTGTTTCTCTCTCAACAGAAGTTTCTCTTTCTCTCTCTCCTTCTCTCTCTCTAAGAAGCGATGAAAAATGTCCTCAGGTGAGGATGAAAAAAAATCCAGATTTCCAGCTTCACTTAAAAACCAAACAAGCACAAAAACACTAGGCCTGGTGACCGCCGGCTAGAACTCGGGATGTCCTCGGGTTTTCCTCCACCCTTCTGCGTCACTGCCCTGTCCCTTTACCGGCACCTGTGAGCATCTGCAGTGCACCCCTGTGCACAAAACATTTTCTCAAGTTTCTTAACGAACGGAAGAAGTTACCATCCTGTCCATCTTTGAGCTCACATTCCTCCACTTCGTCTTCATCGGAGCCGTCTCCGAACTCCTTCTCGTACTGCGCCTCCATCGCCCGCAGCTCCTTCTCCAGGTCGGCCACCGTCATCCAGCTCTGCTCCTTGTACTGCTCCGCCAGTCTAGACACAGACAGCATGGTCTCCGCGCTGGGGCCACCGACCCCCAGAGAGCGGCTTCCTCTCAGGCTCTCAAAGCTCCCAACCTCAAAACCTGTGCTCAGTGAGAAGGGGCAGTCACTTTACATCTGTTAGCTGGTGTGCTTGGCTTCAACTGCTAACTAGATAAAAGGTTTTGAAACACGAAAAACTCTTAGCCACTTATTAAAAGTCTTCAAGTAATTTTAAGTCATAAGTGTCAAGTGATAGTTTTCAAAGATGAGACATGCGACAGAATTTTTAAGAAGCAGTTTTTTAAAGAATGCTACATACAATGCTCTACACATAATGCCTTTACAGTAGTTTAAAAAAAAAAGTTTAAAGGCATCAAGATGACCTAAGTGACTAAGAGTATATACTGACAAAGAGGCAGTACTGCGTGGTGGTTAAAAGCAAGGGCACTGGACTGACTTCCTGGGCCCAATTCTCATCTCTGCAATGTACTGGCCATGTGATCTTAGGCCTGTCTGCCTCGTTTCTTCAAAAAGAACGAGGATGAAAACCAGAACTTCTATCTAGAATCGCTGTGAGAAAGGCAGTGAGCGCAGCCCTGTCCAGAGTTAAGAACTCAGTCACCATTAATCACCATTACACTCCACAAGGGTCTGTAAAGGATCTCCGGTATAAACGGTCTCAGGAAAAAAAAATCCAATTCAAAAACAATCCCCCCCCCCTTCCCGCCCCACAGGATATGAAATACCACTGTACGATGTCACAGTTTTTTAAAAAAGATGAAGCCAGGATGAGGATTTAACCCGACGCCAAAGCACCACGTCCAGGAGCCACGGAGGCTTCCTCGGAGCCCAGGCCCCGGGGTGGAAGCGGCCCCGCCCGCCCCACCTACTTGGCCTGCTTCAGCTTCTGCTGCCGCCTCATCTCCTCGGCCTTCCTGGCCTTCTCCGCGTTCTGCTCCTCCACCAGCTTCCGGTGAGCCTGCACTCTTTTATCTCTTTTCCGGACGAAAGCCACCAGCTGTCGCACCAGCTCGTTCTGCTCTTTCCTTGCTTTGTCCCGCGTCTTCTTGTTCTCTTTCTCCATGGCGCGTTTCTCCCAGCGGTTGGAAGCTTGTCGGGTGTCATATTCCTCTTTCCAAGCAAAGTTCTTCTGAGTGCAGAAACTCTGCCAGTACGCGTAGAAAGGGTGGACTACCTGGTGCCAAAGAAAACAGGTGAGATGCCAGTGTTTTATTTAGGCTTTTTTTTTTTTTTTTTCCAGTAAGGCAGCAAATATTCGTGATGCGAAACATGTTTTGTCCTTTGCACATAAAACATTACTGTGAATCAACCCTGGCTGGTGTAGCTCAGTGGATTGAGCACGGGCCTGCGAACCAAAGCATCGCGGTTCGATTCCCAATCAGGGCACATGCCTGGGTTGCAGGCCAGTTCCCAGCAGGGGACACACAAGAGGCAACCATACAGTGATATTTCTCTCCCTCTCTCTCTCTCCTACCCTTCCTCTCTAAAGATAAATAAATAAAAATCTTAAAAAATAATAATTAAAAAAAAAACATTACTGTGAATCAAAGGAGAAGAAGACCGGCTTTAACAAAATAAATCACTCTTCGGCATGAATTTAACGAGGCCATCAATGGGATGGGACCGTGATCAGTAAGAAGGGAAAAGTAAAAGAGGAAGGAAGAGAGAGGAAGCAAGTCCCAGGATAGGACTGAGAACAAAAATCCAATTTTTTTAAGTAAAAAAATGGGGGGAAGACACACTGCTCAGCGCTAAGCGCACGGCGGCCGCGCGCCTCTTCACCGTGTCGTAGTCGCTCCGGGAGTCTCCGAACGCGGGGAAGTCCTCCATGTCCTCTTCCAGCGCGCACTCCAGCTCCTCCTTCGCAATCGTTTCAAACACATTACGATACACCGTGTAGAAGCCCTAAAAAACACGTACGAGACACACGAATCCTTAACACTTTATAGTCGAAATCGCAGAGTCAGATTTTTAAAATGTAACATGAAACCCTTTACTGTTAACGAGTCACAGCCCCAAGCTCTGTCACTGTAAGTACAGGTGGGTTTCAATGAGAGGTTTTTTAAAATGCGTTCGTAGTTTAGGTACGAAGGCAATTTTTGTTTGGTCTTCAAAGTGAACGCTGCGTCACTTCCTATTACGGAATTCTCCGTGTACCCGAGCCTTACCTACGAGCCTGGTACGAAACGGTAAGAGACGCCACTGCGTACCTTCTGGTCATCGCCATATCCGGAGTAGCAGGTAACGGTGAAATAGTGAAGCAGATCGACGCTGTCGTCTTGGTATTCGCCATCAAGCCCACCTTTGAGCAGAGCCTCTCTGTGGTTATCGTACCTAAGCAGACGAGACCATGAGCGTCGGCAGTGAGCCTCAACACGCAGGATTTCAAAAGCCCTTCCTACTCTGAAACAGCCACAGTGCTACTACTGCACATCTTCATGTGTCCAACCCACAACCAAAAAAATCAACACGGAAAGACAATCTCTCGCAAAACTGCTGACTAAAACTATGACAACTTCTGATACACGACAGGCGTTATACAGCACTAGCCCACGTGAGCAAGGGAACTGAATTAGCCAGGGAACGTCCATGACTCCCGGAAAGGTGGCTGCATTTTCACAGGAAAGGGACATTACTGAATAGGACAGCAGTGGACATAATCATGTCCACAGACTAATTACACATTTGGGATCTAAGAACTTACCAACATATACCAAATAAGATTCTTGCTGTGTTTATATAAACGATTCAGTAGCTTCACACTCACCTAATTACCCCACATAACAGCTCTGCAAAGGTAGTTGTTATCGCTGTTAAACATCAAACAGGAAAGTGAAGCTCAGTGACATTACGCAACTTGCTGTCCCCAGCCAGTGAGCCGCAAAGCTGGAGCGGCAAACCAGGCCTCCCTACCCTGACAGGACTCCGCCCCCTCCCGCCGGCACATGCTGCTGCCTCCAGATGACAGCGGAGCTCACGGCCAGGGCCTTCCAGGGGAGACGAGAGGAGCCTTGGGCCAGAAAACAATCTACATCTAGAGAAGAAGCTAGAGCAAGTCAGTAGAGAATCTCAAAGTTCCCAAAGGAAGACAAAAGCATTTCTAAGGCCAGATCTCCAAGAGCCTTGGGAAAAGAAAAATTCAGGATTCTCTCTGGCTCCCACATAAAAGACAACTTGATAAGAACTTTCTTTGCAGCCTCCTCTGCTGGCAGCGGCCACGCTGCGCCCCAACATACAGGAGACGGTGGAGCGGCACGGACCCCCCCACCTGCTCTGGGAACAGCAAGGTCCTGCAGTTACGTAGCAAAATCCTGCAATTATGTCAGGGCTTAAAACCTGCTTCTTTGTAGCAAAAAGTTCATCAAGACTCTGAAAACTCCCAACTCTCAACACAGAAACTGTTTTGAAATGATATTAATCACCAGCTCAGCTTTAGTAAGTGTTTGTCACAGATGTAGGAACTTAATTCGTGCAAAGTAGTTGCAGGGAAAATATTACCATTTTTGTACTAAAACACTGTATCTGCTTTTTATAAAGGACAGTCAATATTCTTCCTTGTTTGACATGAGAAAATCTGTCATATACCGAAGAGGACCACTGAATGAGAAGTCACTTCGTAAGTATCAAAATGAAAACTACTAATATCAATACGAAAACTACAAAACTAATATTGCCGAGCTGTTTCGTCAACTACAGAATCAGGTAAATGGGGTCATCATCCCTAAGGTTCCTTCCCACCCAAATACTGCATTTTATGTCATGAGTAGGTGACAGAAGCCTCCGAACACACCAAAAACCATTCATGTATTATTTTTTTAAACCTTCCACTGACAGTTCTTCCCAACAAAATACGCTGGGATGGGGGACAGCGTGACACTCACCATGCTCTTTCCTGGGGGTCGCTCAACACATCGTATGCTGCTTGGATTAATTTAAATTGTTCAGCTGCTTCCACGGCATTATCCAGATTTTTATCTGTTGAAATAAAGTCACAGAAATTTAGTCATCAAAAAAGTGCAGGACAAAATCTGAAAGGGACCTTGCCCATCACAAATGCCATCAACAGATGAGGAGTGTGCAAAACAAAGAAAAATGACCAGAGAAGAGCAAAGAGACAATGGATGACGGGTGGGAATCAGGAATCAGGACGTAAGGATCTAGTCAAGTAGAAAGCTCGTGCTTTTCCCTGAGCCTGGGGACCTCACTGAGCACCCAGTCGGCACACCCACCCAGAAACCCCGTAGCAGCCTTAGAACAAGGCCCTCGAGGGCACCCTGCCTCCCGCTCGCGGTCCCTCCCATGCACAGATCCCACGGCCTTCGGGTGGTCTTCTGCGCAACAGCCGACGGTGACAGTGCTTTCACAAGTGCAGCGATTTGCCGTAGCGCCTTTTGCTAAGATGCTTTAACACAAACACTTTCAGCACTGTCTCAGAATCATGGTCCCTTAGCACCAAGACAAGAATCTCCATCCCTGCAGCCTAGTTGTTTGTAAGAAGTAACGGAAGGCAAGTCTAAAGCCACTTCCGCAGCGCAGCCCATCGGAAGCCAGCCAGTGGTCACCTCTTGGTCCACCTCTTCTCTGGACCACACACGCCTACCTCCTACGGCACACTGTACTCCGCTACTTCAGATGTGGTCAAAAACAGGCAGCATCCATTATTTCCTTTTCTTACCACTCTATTTTAGCTAATTATGTTAGTGTTTAGCAACAACATGACTTAAAGGCATTCTGAAATTATAGCTGACAAGGTTTTCAGTGCTTTTCAAACCACTAACAAGACAATCAATGACTATACAACGGATTTATTCCATGTCGTGACAGACACTAACGTATAGATCATCCGAAACCCCTGCCCTTTTTCTCTTACAGCCTTTACTAAGGAGGCTGGATAAGCTAGTATTTTACTTTATCCAGCCTCCCTTGCTGCTAGGAATACCCACGTGACGAGTTCCAACCAATGAGATGAAGTATAGTAGTGTATTTTCTTTCCTTCTTCTTTCTTCTTGTCTAGTATGTGGACATGACTTCTGGAGCTTCAGCCACCTTGAGCCCGTGAAGGAAAAGCCAAGGGATTCACAGTGACGTTACTGAGACAATACCTGTGGCACCTACCTCCAAGCCCACTTGTGGTGAGGGGGGAAAACAAAACAAAACAAAACAAAACAAAAACAAACTCTTCATTTACACCACTGTGGTTAGGTTTTCTGTTATTTCTAACTAATATTACCAAATTCCATCTTGTTGTGTCCTGTGACAATTGGGTTCTAGGTAACAGAGGACACTAGGCACCCTTCTGTCATTATTTGGGATTTTGATCACCACTCTGTGACAGACACCACTAACGGTCGCCCACCCAGGAGCTCCTCTCTTCTTCCTCACAAAACCCTGACTTTGTTCACACTGGCAGTGTACCCAGTTAAAAACTCCCCTGCCCAGACTTTCCTGAAGTTGGGTCAACAGGTGACCCATCTCAGCCAATCAGATGTAAACACGTGCCCATTAAGTGAAGCTCCCCAGGAAAGGCTTTGTTTTCCAGACAAAAGGGACAGGCTTTGGTGGCACTCATCTTAGACACTCAACCCATCCCCTACGTCCAGCCCAAAGCCAGGGTATTACAATGCCTGCAGGTGGATTGTGGGCTTGAGGGAGAGACGGCCAGTTCACCCGCCTCTTCCAGTAACAACTGAACCCTAATCCAGGGTAGGCACCTGGTACCAGAATAGACTCCATATCCGGGTCTGCTGTGAAGCTTAGGCGTGACCATGTGACTAAGCCATAAAACTATTCTATGACAGCTTTTTAAGAATCGTCCTTAAAAGGCAAGTTGTACACAGTCTATCCCTACTTCTCCCCTCCTCTTCCATTCTGCGGCCTTGGATCCCCAGCTGCTGCCTGAACGAGGAGAGGGGGCCTGAACGAGGAGAGGGGGCCCGTCCCAGAGCTGCTGAGCAGCGTGCGGAAAGCACCCCTGGAGGGGGCCCACTGCGCTGGGGTGCGCCTGCCTGTCCTCCACACCTCCTCATCAGAGAGCAATAAATGTCTCTAAATAAACAGATAAAGATAAATTTAAAATTTAATTAAAAAACACAGATATAAATAACAGACGAAACACAAAAAATAAATAACTGTTGGAAACCACCCTGCCTGGTTTCAGAAGCTATAACCGTCCATGGCTAAGGCTGAGTAAAAAGACCTTGGGACCGTAAGCCACTAAGGAGACAAAGCTGCCTCTGCCCCCTTCACTTCACCCTGCTTGGCCCTGAGCCTGACCAGTTAGCCAATGACAGGTGAGATTCTTCAAGGGAGGGGTGAACTAAGACAGGCATGGTCAGAAAGGGGCCCCCAGGGAAGGACTTGGGGGGACTACAGAGAAAGGGGGCAATGGACCCTCACCCCTCAGCTTTGACATAGCCTGAGTCCTCATTCTGTCGGCAAGAAGTCTCCTACTCTCTTGGCTGCCTTACTTCCCCTGCCTGACTTAATCCTGAAACCATGCCGGAGGAGACGGTGAGTTCTGTGCTGGAAAGGGCGAGTTCCCCTGGGTGATCAGGCCTCAGAAAGAATATGTAAAATCCTGTGAAACCTGCTTTGCTAAGAATGCTCTCAATTTTCTGATAAAGGTCCAAGCAGGAAATGAGTTTGTTTCCCAAAGTTTTATAGCTCTGTAGCTAACTGACCCTGACTCAGAATAAGCCCTCGAAGTTCTTTGTATGTTATCTATTGTTTGATCCTTACTGCCTGACAGTGATTGATGAGCTTTACCCGTGTTTCTGTGCAAATTGAACCCAATAAAAGCCCATTGAGTAAAAGGCTCTTGCACTTTCTCCTTTGAGAGATTGGCTACCTTTCTTCCCCCAACAGATCATGTCTTGGTAGACTTATTCTCATCCGTGGCCAACGAGGGGGCTCTGTGGGTGGAGCCCCCCCCCTTCAACAAATAACAAACACCTTATTTTTGAGGCTCAAGGGCTTCCACTTGGTGCACGGACCAGGATGATGGAGCAGCTCTTTGAAGCTTCCATCAGGTAGCTCCTGAGACAGACCCCTCGGGATGTCACATTGTACAAGGTAAGCAAAATGACTTCAGGGGCCATGACGGCCAGCTCCCCGTCACAGGCAGATAAACACAATCCTCATACGCCTTGAAGGTGAGAGTCCAAGCAAGAAGTCATGACTTCTATGTCTGCATCAACTCGAACAAAAACTGTCAGGTACATTAAAAAGCACCATTCAGATGTAAGCAGAACAGCAGAAAAACCAGCAGAGCAAACAGGAGCCCTCTGGGGTGCAGGAGGGGGCGCGGCTTCACCCCTTCATCAGCACTGCGCTTTGCGGTCCCGTGTCTTCCATTCCCTTCTTTCCTCCCCAAGAAGTTGGAGTAAAGCTAAAGCTTTAAACATATAAAACCCATCAATGTGCCACCTGAAAATAAGATCTAATCTCTTACTGAAGCTTCTTTCTTAGATAATTTTTTCAATCTGTCACATGCCTTTTCGTTTCACTTAAATATACTTGACCTGCTTGACTATAATATTGAACTGAGATCTAAAAGCATGAGAGCAAGAAGTTAAAAAGCATTAATTTTAAAAATGGAAAGCCCATATAACTTATTCTTCACCAAATGCAAAAGCCAGAGGGATGGCAAATCCAGTCATCAAAGTTCCGAAGGCGTTCTCACATCATTCTTTGTGCTTTTCTCGTCATCCACCGAGCTCTCTTCCATTCCCTCCCAAACCTTTTCACAGGGCCTTCGGGACAATTCCACGGACCGTGCCTTTGAAGCCCTGCCGTGACTGCAGCCAGGCTCCTCCCGCCGCAGCTGTGTTTGGCAGGCCTGGTGCCAGAGCTGGCATCCCCTCCTCCTGGCCACTGATCCTCTACTCGCCCCGGACAACAAAGTGGCATTCCCTCAGTTTGAATGCCATGAAACTGGCATTCCTCGGCCATCCCACCTTCCTCCCCCCTGCACCATCTTCTCACCTCCAACACTGCCTCTTATTCACTGAGAATTTCGGCACTTGGCTCAGAGTTGCCATCCCCAGGTCCTATCTGTCATCCTGAATGATTTCAGGGGGCCCTGACCTCCGGGTCTCCCCACCGCCAGTCTTGCCTGCTCCGATCCACTCTCCCCACTGCCGCCATCTCCCCTGCTTCCAACTCTTCACTGGCTTCCCAATGCCCTCGGGTGAAATCCAACCTACCCAATCCAGTTCAGCACAACCTCTGAGACCTGGCTCCTCCTGGCCTGGCCATGCTCGCCTCCTTCCCCTTCCCGGACCCTGCCATGCTTTTTCTTGCCTCCCTCCACCTGGATGCTCTGTGTCCCACTTAGGTCTCGACCTAGATGTCACTTCTAGGGATGCGCATCTACCCCACTCACACCCAGTCTACGTTGGGTGTATGTGCTCATAAGCACCTTTTGTTTGCCCTCATCTCACCGGCCTGAAATCACCTGTCCCCTCTCGGTGTCACCCCAAAGGCTGCATGTGCCAGCAGGGCAGGGACCATGCCTGGCATGTCCACAGAGTCAAGGGCCTGGGGAACAGTCGTCAGATGCGGTACTGAGGCTGGCCCTTCACAAGGTGTGATCTCCGTAGGCAGTACTGTTGACCCTACTGGGAATTATTCTCAGGTCCTCAAAAAAAGAAATACAGGGTTAGCAACAGGGGAGTGGGAGGAGGAGAGAGGGGGAAAAGGTACAGAGAACAAGTAGCATAGACGGTGGGTAGAAAATAGACAGGGGGAGGGCAAGAATAGTGTGGGAAATGTAGAAGCTAAAGAACTTATGACACATGGACATGAACTAAAGGGGGGGAATGTGGGTGGGAGGGGTTGTGCAGGGTGGAGGGGAATGATGGGGGAGAAATGGGACAACTGTAATAGCATAATCAATAAAATATATTTTAAAAAATAAAATAAATAAATGTAAAAAAAAAGAAAAGAAAGAAATACAGGTTTTCCTTTGTTTTCTACAGTGAAACATGGTCAGCCTTTCTATTTGAGCTACACATTATTCTTGGAAGCCAAGCCCATATGTTAACCTCAGAAACATCTAACACAGCATCTTGCACATGAAATTAAACATTTATTGAATGATAGACTAACAAGCTAATGAGCCACAAAAGCGTATCAAAATCATGCATCTCCTCAGAGCGTACTTACCCCTTAAATGTACAAGCATCTCCAAACCAAAAGATGTTTAGGATGCTATAAATTATGGCATTCAGAGAAGATATTCACATTAAATTACTAACGGGTTTGGTTTCTAAGTAGTTAACTGATATTTCAGTAGTATTTGTGTATTTCTTCCTTGCACCGATTTCCAATTAATCACCGAATTACCAAATGTGGTAATTTCCCCTGTATAACATCTCTTTGACCCAGCCTTACCCCTCCCGCTGACCCCAGGCCTCCCCCGGGCCCCTACCTTCCCAGGGTGGACTCTGCCTGACTTCTGTCTCCATCCCTGGTCAGTCTTCTCAGTTGCCTTCACAGTTCCTTCCAAGGGCATCCGAATAAAACCAGCCTCAACCCTCCATTACCGGAAAAACCAATGTCACAATCCTTAACCTAACATTCAAGGCCCTTTACAACTTAATCTCAGAACTACTACTCGAAAATGTTTCAATACTGTCAAAATTACATATGAGCTTGGTTGCAAGCACTAATATTCTTCCTCACACCTTTCCGCCCACAAAGTCACGCATTTCTAGCTCTCTTCTAATTCCTAACTTGATTTCTAACGCTTCTACACTGTTTGGATATACTGATTGTGGATACAGCTACTGACTTCTGCTGTGCTGAATAGCTCATTTACCTCTTCCCTTCCAATACTGATGGGATCTTTCGAGTTCCTGTTGGTCAGTCAGCATTACAACCTTCAGGAACAAACGCCGACCTGTACTTCTTGTTCCATCAACTACGCACTTTACCTTCTGACTTTGGGTCCTCGGCCTTTCCGATAGCTCTTCTCTCAACCCAGGTTTGCAGACTTCCAGCAAACACCGCCTTCAGTCCAGCTGTGCCCCGGACCACCTTTCGCCCACCGCGTGCTCTGCCCCTTGCGGCTAAGTTCACTCTTCCCCATTCCACTCCCCTAGGATCCAGCTACAACCCTGGCTCCTCCGCCAGGGGAAGGCCTCGCCACCTCTCAGCACACAGTGAGAACTCCCCCTCCTCCTGAATTCCTGGGGCACTACTAGTTATTCTACTACTCCAATCACCAATTACATCCATCCTGCTACTTTGTTGGCACTTGTATTTGTTTAACTTTTCATGTGGGTAAGGCATGTTTTCCCAGCAAGACTGAGGTCTGCCTTAGCATTTCGGAATCTACAGTGTAGTGACTTGCACGCACTGGAGACTAGAAACATGCTTTTTGATCAGGGCTAACAGGAAGGCCACTCTTGCCTTAGTTTCCCAGTCTGGAAGAGCATACTATTACACAAAAGGCACACAGGCCTGGACTACAACCAAATGAAATATTCAAACGAGGAATACTTCTAAGTAAACATGCAAACTTCACTAGGAAGAGTGATCCCAGCAACTGCCTTAATTTTAATGAGACAGGGACATAAATTACACGTAAGTAGCGGGGATGCCGCGATCAGTAAGGGCAGCCGAGGAGCAGGAGCGGCAGGGGACGCAAACCCGGCACAAGCCAGAGGCTGGACTGGGTTTAGAACTCCTCACTCCCCCTGCCTCCCGGGATCCGCGAAGGGGTAGGAGGAGCAAGCGAAGTTTCGAGAATGTTGTCTTTCCCAATCGAGCGGCGGTGCGGGAACCATGAACCTTTGGGAGAGGTGGGCTGGTGTCTGGGAAGGAAAAGAGTGCCCAGAGCTCGAGCGAAGCCTGGGGGTGAAAGGCTGCGCCCAACGAGGGGCGGGAGGAGAGGACGCGCTTTGGGAGGAACGCCCAGGGGCCACCTGGTCAGGGACCGGGCCGGACGGGGTCTCGGGCACAGTTTCTTGGGCAAGGGAAGCTCCAGGGCGGGTAAGTCGAGGCACAGTCCGGTTCCCGGAGTTACTCTGGGAAGAGGGGTCGCGAGGCCGGGGACTGCGAGGGACCGCAGCGGTTGCAGAGTAGTTACCCGGGTGCCATTTCAGGGCCAGCTTCCGATAGGCCTTCCTGAGCTCCTCCTCGCTGGCATCGCGCCGCACCCCCAGCACCTCGTAGTGACACTTCATCGCCCGGCCAGGCGGGCAGCCGGGGCCCGGGGCGGAGCTGGGGCCCGGGCCCGGGTCAAAGTGCTGGTGGCGCTGATGGTCCTCTCCTGCGGCGGGAGCTGGGCGCCCGCACTGGGCCAGCCAGCGAACACGGCGGCGGCGGCGGCGGCGGCGCGGGGCGGCGGAGGCGCGCGGTGGAGCCGGGCGGCGCGGGCTGCGGCACGCGGATGCGCGGAGGGGGCGGCGCCGGCGGCCGCGACTCCGCATGGGAGGAGGGAGGACTCTGTGCCGGAAAAAGCCCAGCGGGAGGCGGGCCGCGGCGGGGTAGGAGGCGGGGCCGCGGCCGGAGGGGCGGGCCTGCTGCAGGTGGGAGGCGGGGCCACGGTGTATGTCATTATGAGGGGCACAGAGGGTGGTCGGTGTGAGTGGCATCACTCACAGTTGGTCAGCCGTCCTGAAGGCTGATAGGTGGCAGAAAATAATGGAAAACATCTTGTGGTTCTGGTAATTTCTTAAATGAGCCACGTTTTTACATAAGAGGCAGCTCATGCCCAAAGCGGGCCAGTGGTTTGCTGGAGCCTCCACAACTAATCAACAGCAGGATTCTGTTGGACTGAACAATTAAAGAATACCAGTTTTTTAACTCTCCAATTCTCTTCAGCTGCCACTTAATGAGATCTCTAATATCTTCCATTCTGACCAATATGCATGAGGAGTGACAGCAAGTAAGTTGACTTAAACAATTTCAGGGAAATATCAACACTTTAATATAACATAATAAATGTTCAATGGATGAAATTGTGCTGACCCATCCATCCATCACTTTTTATTTCAAATTATAAGAGAATGCCTATTTAGAAAGTTACAGAGGTAGTAGAAGTGAGCCAGCTGGGCTGCGCAGGCTCAGGAAACAAGTTACAGAGGCAGAAGGGCCCTCGGAGCTCAGGGGGAGGGCAAAGCAAAGGTAAGACGCCTGCGGGGGCGGGGGGAGAAGAGGGCGAAGGGAAAAGCCTCTCATGCTACACTCCCAAGTTTGCTTAGGTTAAGAATTCAGTTAAGGCATGGTATTTAACTATAGATTTTCCTTGATCTAACAGATAAACTATGACAGGATGGAAGATCTGACAACTGTTCCAAATAATTTGATACGGTGTCTAAATAGCATCCTGTCATTAAAATGCACCCACTCACCAGTACATTTCACTGTAGTGTATAATGTTTACACACACCAGCTAGGCGGTTGTTATTTTTCAACTATGTGTGGTCAGAGAAAGGCTGCCTCTGCAAGGGCAGTTGCACAGCGTTGGGGTCCCTAAAGTTCAGGAAGTGTCCCTTTGTCCTGAACATCCTGCTCCCTGCACAATCAAAACCAGCCACCTCTGCACCTCCAGTTTCTCCACACGCCGAGGTCCACCCAAATCTCTACTTGGAATTCATACATTTGTCTGTTTTCCAGAGGAGGAGACTATACAGCCTCGTTTTGAAAAGTGGTAACGCATAGGAACTGAGAAGTTTGAATGTAGGGAAAAAATGTGAACGTTACCTCATCTGAGAATGGAATTGGGGGTAGGGGACACGGGGACGAAAGTGACAAAGGATTTTTTTCTTCCTTTAACTACATCTTGTTTTGCTTATAACCTGAGTCACTTGCCATTTTTCTCCTGAGGAAAAGGGATCTATTTTTGCCTATAACTTTTCATAGAAAATTTAACAATTACACTGGGTATAAATTTCAGTCTATAGACATCATTTTTAAACATATTAGCTTCTAAATGAACATGGACTTAGGAAATGAGGAATTCTTATTCAAATGAGGTATTTACATAAGTGAAAGGGAAGTAATTTGGAACAGAAATATATATGTGGGAACTGATTATCAAAGTTAACTTGGAAATTCCATGAAAACTCTACAACAAACACACCAGAATGGATTAAGTAAAAAATACTGTCTTCAAACTCCCAACTTGTTGATTCAGGTTGTTTATAACCTATAATTAACATCCTGAATGTGGTTATCTTATTTTCATCCAAGCCATTTCATCTGATAATGGCTTTTTTCCTACTGAACAGATTTGGTCTTCCTTGGCCACATACAAGTATATCAGAACCTGACCTGAATTACCTGCATCATTTAGATTTAAAGTAGCTTCATTTAGACTATTTCAAGGTAGATCCATTATGTACTTTCCTAGCAAAAAATTAAGAGAAAATAAAATATAATAAAAAATTGTTCATCCTGCCTACATTTAAAATAAAGGCAAAATTAAAATGCAAGTGAACTAGTAAAGATGTCTAAAATAACCTTACTATATGAAAGAGCTCTTACAAACTAGTAAAAAATCACCACCACCCCCGAAACAAGATTAGTCACAAAAGAAAACCAATCCCTAAACAAAAAAAAAAAAAAATGAAAAAAATTTTTTAACCTATCCAATTGACATTTCATCATTGGCAAGGGTACAAAGAAATGAAGGCTCTAATTCCCAGTGAGGTACATTATTTAGGGGAGCAACCAAAATGTTCCAGTATTCACAACCTCTGACCGGAGTTCCACTTAGAGGAAATCCCAAGAGTTGGGCAAAATAATTTACGTATAGAAATGTTTGCTGCAAGCACCTATAGAAGAAAAAAAGGTGTAACTACTATCCAACAAAACACCGATTATGCAGCTACAGTATGGAGAACACTGTGCAATTACTAACCATGTTATAGAACATAGGCATGGGAGATGTGTAAAAGCAAGTGTGTGGCAAACTGCCACATGCATGACCCAATTTTATTAGTTTAGATGTATGGGTAGTTACATACATACATGCATTTAATCTGTCCATCTCCTCGGCAGCCACGTAACTGTTGTTCACGGCCCCTGGCACCCAGAATCTCCTTCCCTGTCACTTACCAGTCTCCCTCTAAGATGGTAAACCCAGTGCTCTCTTTGCTTCAAGTAACTTTTATAAGGGGAGAAATTCAAATGTTCTAGGACCCTACAACAAATACCCCATTTTTCTTTGTTTTACTATCAATTTAATAAGTAATTTATACCCATTGCTTCTAAAATAAAATGCTTTCAACACATGTATTAACTCATTTGATTCTCAAAACTTTTTATTCTACTTTTTGGAGGTGAGAAAACCAGATCGGAGGTTGGCTTTTCCGAGGCCTCATTAATTGGTGAGTCAGGGACTCAAACTTCAGTTAACATGCTTCCCTTCCTACAAGTCAACCCCCACTTTACACCAAGTCTGCGTTCTCAAAGTGCCTGATGCTTTGTTTTACAAATAATGACCCAGTAAGTCTGTTCAAACTTCAGCTTTGCTAAACCAAAAACTGTCTATCCAAGAGGACAGGACTACACCTTAAGTTTATTATTAAAAGTTTTAAACCTTTAGTAATACCAAATAAACTCTGAAAAGACAGACAGAAATTGGTGAGTTCTGGTGATATTTTATTTAGAAAAACATAGCACTTAAGCCACAAGATTTTCATTTTTTTCCTTTTAAATGCCACACTAATTAGATGTGTTCTGAATAATGAAACTATTTACACACTGCATACAAAATAAATACAAAATAACTGAAAAATTTAGTTATCCAGTGATTCATTTTGCAGTCCCACTGTTCATCTTCTGTTGCATTTTCCTTTGCCTTTTATACACCCTCTTCTTCCTTGCGCTCAGATCAACTCTGGGCTCCGGTTTCACCCACTGAATCTCCACCGGCCTTTCCTCAGCGGGCGTGACGAAAACATCTGCGGTGGGATCATGTGGGAGAATTGTCTTGGGTTCTTTCTTTCGCAGTTTCTGCACCTCTTTAACTTGCTGTTTCTCTTTGTATTTTGCAGCTGTCATGGATCTTACAATACGCCGATGCTAGAAACAAAACAAAAAGAACTAGATGCTTCTGAAATACATTAAATGAAAGATTTAATATATGGCAAGTACATTAACTTATGAACCCTATTTTTCTTAATCCCAAACCATTAGGGAAAAAAAGTAATTTGCAAGTCTGTATGCTGCAAAACCAAAATTCAGTTTCCTGGTTAACAGAACAGTAATTACTTGACTGAATTATTTTCGCCCAGAAGAGTTCTGGGACATGGTACACCACTAACCAACAAAAACAGCTTACCGTGTTTGGTGACTGGTAGTGAGGATTTTCATACAAAGTTGGTCCTCCAAAACTTCCCTGGAAAATCTTTATGAGATTTAAGACAAAACGAGGTCCTATTTCTACAAGAGCAGCATCTTCTTCTATGATCTTTAATAAAAAAAGAAACATTTCACTTTGGTTTGGATATACTACCTAAAAGGTATAATGGCTATAACTTCATTTCAAATGTGCCTAAAAAAACTGAAAATGAAATTAAGATGGAGGTAAAAGGTACCAAACCATCAGTATTTCCTGAAATGGATTAGTTACAGGCAGTTGTCAGAGGAAATACCAAGGTTTTTCAATGTGTCCTTTTAAAATTGAGTAGCTTGAATTTGTTACAATTCGTATCTTGCTTCTCATAATGCATGGATTCTTGAAAACCTGTGGTTAAAATAAATTTTTAAAAGTGCAACTACTATAACAAAATGTATTGAAGCACAACTATAGGGAACCCTTTAAAAATTTAAATCAATCCATAAGTCATTTTGATAAACATAATTCCAATGAAATTAAAGGTATATAAAAGTACAGTGCATGGTTGAATTTAATTTTGAATGGCTACCCACTGAGGCAACTTCTGAACTTAGAACACTAACACTGTATGTTCATTCCGACATGCCTGCCCTCAGAGGTTAAGAAGGGAGTATGTTTAACTTGCTTTGCAAGGTATCTAATATAATAACACATGAAGAGCCCAGTTCGCTTCATATGCTGTCTGAAATTTTGTCTGGACGCTCTCTTCCACCCCTCGCCTCTCTGCAGATTTATTATTATTATCCTGCCAAATTCCTTCTTCAAGATTTCCATAACCACCTCCCCTTCTGACTGAGTCACTGTGTGACTCATCTAACAGTTCTCATTAAATGCCTTCCACAGAAGTTATGTTTTTCTAAGTCTTAGCTACGCACCCCTGCCCCAGGTTGGAACCTCATCAGAGAAACTTACATTTTACTATATAGTTTCAGCACCTAGCACAAATTTGAAACTCAATTACTTCATGGATCTTCAGACAATTTCTTTTTTTAAAAAAACTAAACATATAGTGGCACTGTTCGTCCTAAATTATTTCAAAGTGTAACTAAAAATTAATTAAAGCTAACCTGAAAGTTCCGAAACCATATCCTATTATCCAAAACAGTGAAAGTAAATACGTGATCCACAAATGGCTGGCTTTTGGGATGATACCGAGGTGTACTGAAGATCTAGTTAAAAAAAAAAAAAATACGTTAGCTCCTATTCTACAATCCAACATGTTTTAATTTTAGATTAGTGAGTTAAAAAAAAAGTCCAAAGGAAGATACCCATTTATAATATATTATCAGAAATACTTTAAGATATTTACCTGAATTAAAAGTTCTTTTAACAAAGCATAATGGGGTAATTCATCAAAAGCCTATAAAAATAAAGTGAATATATCATTTGACAACAGCCAAGTGCTTTGTTTAAAACTGTTTTTTATGTTAACTAAACTGAATCATACAACTATATCCACGAAAAACAACCACGCAGAGGAATAAAGTTACATTTCATATAATAAAGGAAAAACTTACAGGGTCAAAAGACAGAAGGGGCCGAGAACCTTTCAAACAGTTCCCAGTCATCTTTAGTTCAGCTAGGGTATGAACTAGAAAAATTAGACAACAACAACAACAAAAAAATACAGTTATAATTTTGGCACAATTATCCCCCCAATTTTTCAATTTTCTCATAAAATTTTTAAATTGAGTCAACTTACTATTTTGAACTAGAAATTTAGCAGATGGTCCATGAGGTGAATTTGAAAGCCTAAAAAAATACAAAGGAAGCTTTTTCTATAAATTAGAATTTAGAATGTAGCAAGTGTTTATTTCCTCTTTATAGTTAAATCATACTATAATATGTTCATAACATTCATATATTTTTTCCTTAGAGGTTTCAACTTCGCTGAGTTTACTTCATCCCCTGGCCCTGCCATTTTACGAAAAATAAATAAATAAATAAATAAATAGGCTGAAAGGAATCTGCAAGAGGTTCAAAGAATAAACCCACTTAAAAGAAGTTCCACCCAAATCTTAACAGTTTTCTCTTACCACATGTAGAGATCTTGTTTCTTCTTAGCTTCAAAATAGATACACTTATTACAGTTTTTCATTTCACAAACCTAAATGGAGCAAAGTATAGGAAAATGAAGTAGGTAACGAGATCTAAAGCAACTCAGTGAAAGTAATACCTACATTTTTCCAACAGTATTTAAGTAGATTAATGAGCTACAGAGGTCTCAATCTCGGTAACTACATTTGGTCACAGAAAGAAAACGTTCTCGTTCCTTGGAGGCGTTCTAACCGAGGCAGACTGGATTCTCTGCCTGCTCTTTTGGGCCCAGCATTTCAAAGCACACTGGCATCATTTCCGACTACCGGGAACCTCTTCCGACCAGTCCTCTGCACGAACTACAAAGAATGAAAACAGACGGTCCAGGGACAAAGCACATTGTCCGCAGCCTCACTGCTCTTAGGAAAACACGGTCCTTAGAGAATCGAACACATCCTTTATAAGTTATTCTCATTTTTAACTATTTTGTTCTTTTAATTTTAAGATCAAGAAATTTAAGGGTTATTTTCCTCATTTATACTCTCATTTCCGTGCTTTAGTTCTGTGAAATCATTCAAGGATTAATGAAAAGCAAGTATAAAACGTATTTTAAGTTGAATCACACTTCAGTACCTTGAAGGTTTACAAAGTCACAATTGAGAAATATACAAAAGCAATACGGGAATAAAGTCTGTACTACTGCGGTACTCATAACTGTCTGATACAGTATTCAGAAACTCTAAACTCTAAACCTAACGACTTAAAAAATTCGGAGGTACAATGTTCTTTTCCTTGCTGGTCTTAGAATAAACCTAGCAACACTGCCCTGTTTTCCAGTCCGAGCTCAGTCGGGGGAGACCCGTGCCCTGCTTTGCTCGTGGCCCGCCCCCCCCCAGCGGAGTGCGTGCGCTTCACGACGACAGGGCCGCTGTCCTGTAAGACACTGTCCCCACAGCACGCGGAGTAATGCCATGATACAGCAGGGGTTCAAAACCTGTGCTAAGTGAATAAAGGTCTAACAGCTAAAAAAGATTATCTTTCAAAAATTCTTCTAAGTTTTTAAAAATCTGCTTTAAAATGTAAGGCTAGTCTCTTCAACACTGAAAATTTTAACCTCATTACTGCTTTGTAATGCCTTAAAAGCAAGTACCACATGCATCACTTAATACTGGCAAAATGTGGGTTTTTAAAAATATTTAATGACTGTAAACCAAAAGGTCGCCAGTTTGACCCCCATCAGGGCACAGGCCTGGGTTGCAGGTTTGGTCCCTGGTCAGCACACAAACAAGGGGCCACCAGTCTGTGTTTCTCTCCCTCTCTTCTCTTTCCCTTCCCCCACCCCCATCTCTAAAATCAAGAAGCATGTCCTTAGGTAAGGGTTACATGTATTTTCAATGAACTTTTTATTTCATACCTGTTAATTGATCATTTTTTATGTGTACCCAAGTATGCATTTAGTAGTATATATTCGTGTTACACGTAATGAGAAGAAAGTTTGAGACAGAGTTCTTGTCCTCAGGAAACATCAATATGCTTGTTGAAACAAGATAAACGTAAGAACGATCAGGAAACAATATATACTGAAGCACCAAACTAAAATGCAGTGAGTATTACTGAAATTTAGAAGGTAATTAGTGAATTAATTTAATAAAATCTTTTATTTAAAAAAAGTAAGTCATTGGATAATTAACTTTTTAAAGGAAGTATCTTTAGTGTTCCATATATTTTGTTCCTAAATAGTATTCCCAGAATATTTGACTTTACTTTCTAAAATTACCTCATTAATCACAAATAATTTATCTTTACGATCCATTTTAGTATCTATAAAAAGAAAACAAAGAAAAATCAAGTAAACAAGAGCTCCAAGCACCTTCAAACAAATCACACATGGTTTCTAATTATTTTTAAAATCTTCAGTTTAAATGAGATTTTATTAATATTCAAAATGATTAGATATGAAAACACATGACATCTTTAAAAATACTGATTCTCTCTAAATGGAAAAACGAGTAGTTAAAAATAACCCTGAAGAATGATAAATAATGGTCTCAGCAGCGTTTCCTCAGAATGTATGTATTCGGTGCATCCCTTTTGAAAGTAGAAAAATCCTCACAACTGAATACCATGTTCTAGGACTCCAGTTTAAGAAACATTCACTTACACTAAACTCTGTAGTGATGAAAATTTAATTAAGAGTCACAGTTGCCAAAAGAAACTAACTCAAAAACTTCATTTTCAATTAAATGAAAAACAAACCGACACAAATTAAAATTCCTCTCGTCAGTCTCAGAGATCTGAGACAGACAGCGGGCCCAGTTGGTGGAACACCGGTGTAGGTGTAAAGAGCCACGTTGTTACCTGGAGGTGAAACCAGAAGCAGCTCCCCACACAGGCGCGGGGGGCGGGGGGGGGGGGGCACCATGTCTCCGGGAGGCACCGCCCGGCTGCAAACTCAGTGCCAGGCGTTCTGCACTTCACTTCGTAGGTGGGACCCCACCGCTAAGATTAGCCTGGCATTTAGGGGGCTGAGCCCCAACTTAGATGCCTGAAATCCTACTTCAGGGCCATTAGTTTTCAGATTAGAACAGTTTCTGTTTGTTTTTAATGCAGAAAGCAATACATGGCAGTCCTGAATCACTGAAAAGCCAAGCCACGACCTCTCAGACCATACAATGAAGGCATTTCTGGACCCTCAAGAACTTTCAGTAATTACATCTGTTTAAGAAAGAGAATACTTAATAAATTTTGCAAAGCACTTCTGACAAAATATCAACAGGACAAATCTTAGCACCAAAAAAAATACACTTCTGAGGAAGAGCTGTGGTTCTTTACCCCACAAGACTGAAAAGCTGAAGTATGATTTAAAGTGGAAATGTATAAATAGGCAAGTTTATAAACATAAAATTTACAGTAGGACATAAAGGCACCTGCTTTGGAATGAGGCATCAACATTCTTAAGTCTTGCATTAAATGTCTTGTTCGGAAATTTATTCCTCTGGAAGAAAAAATGAGAATCCGTTCCTTATTTTTCCACCTGCCCTGAAAAAAAAATAAAATGTTAATATAAGATTTTAAATTGCAAAGTGAACCTACCTTGTTTGTTTAAAGATAAAGCTTCCAGTAGCAAGCCACAGAACCCTCACCTGAAGCTTTAATTCAGTCAGTAGCACTCACTGACCCCAACTACCACCCAGAAATGCTGTCTCCGGCTTCTTCCCCTTTCGTTTCTTTTTCCTTCAGTCTCTCCAATGCCCCCTCCTGACTCTAAGGTTCATCTTAGCTTCTTTCAGTTCTGTTCTCTCCAAGAGAGTTCTCATAATCACTCCCATAGCTTCAACTGTCAGCTCTACGAAAAGGTAAAGAACTCTCTCCAGTCCTACTAATCTCGAATTCTCTAGAATACTAAACCTTAAGTCTGATAAATATCCTGGTTATTTATTTTTATGATGATATAACCATCGTTTCAGTCCTCTAGGCCTTGATTCTTCCATCTGCCCTTTTCTCTCACGTAAGCACTACTAAATGCTGTCAATTTCTCTTCGCAGCAACTTTTAATCCTTTCCTATTCCCACTGCACTCCTTCAGATCCATATAAACTTGCAAAACCGCAAATCTCCTGGCCAGCCTGGCCAAGCCTTCCCAGCCAGGAGCTCCTCCAAGAGATATGATGAGTAGCACCAGCTTAACCTTAAAGTGCAGCTCCAATCACATCCTACCTCCCAAGTTTTTCTAAACAGAAAAACAAAGTCCAAAATGACACAGCTGTAATACTGAATGCTAAAATACATTTTTATTTTCACTTCATATTGTCCCAAATCAACTGCACACTTTAGCCAATCTGGCTCTGTTTTTTAAATTTTCATAATTTCCCAAACTTCAACACCTCTCACCAGTTTTCCCCTCTCCTTTGTATTGTTCCCCCTCATTTCTTTTATAATTTAATGGTTTTTTAATTTTTAATATATTTTATTGATTATGCTATTACAATTGTCCCATTTCTCCCCCATCATTTCCCTCCACCCTGCACACCCCCTCCCACCCACATTTGCCCCCTTTACTTCATGTCCATGTGTCACTAAGTTCTTTAGCTTCTACTTTTCCCACACTATTCTTGCCCTCCCCGTGTCTATTTTCTACCCACCGTCTACGCTACTTATTTTCTGTACCTTTCCCCCCTCTCTCCTCCTCCCCTCACTACCCTGTTGCTAACCCTCCATATGATCTCCATTTCTGTGGTTCTGTTCCTGTTCTAGCTGTTTGCTTAGTTTGCTTTTGTTTTAGGTGTGGTTGTTAATAACTGTGAGTTTGCGTCTTTTTACTGTTCATATTTTTTATCTTCTTTTTCTTAAGTAAGTCCTTTTAACATTTCATATAATAAGGGCTTGGTGATGATGAACTCCTTTAACTTGACCTTATCTGAGAAGCACTTCATCTTCCCTTCCATTCTAAATGAAAGTTTTGCTGGATAGAGCAATCTTGGATAGAGGTCCTTGCCTTTCAAGACTTCTTGCCTGTAAGGTCTCTTTTGAGAAATCAGCTGACAGTCTGATGGGAACTGCTTTGTAGGTGACTGTCCCCTTGTCCCTTGCTGCTTCTAGAATTCTCTCCTTAATCTTGGCTAATGTGATTATGATGTGCCTTGGTGTGTTCCGCCTTGGGTCCAACTTCTTTGGGACTCTGAGCTTCCTGGACTTCCTGGAAGTCTATTTCCTTTGCCAGATTGGGGAGTTCTCCTTTATTATTTGTTCAAATACGTTTTCCACTTGTTGCTCTTCTTCCCCTCCTGATACCCCTATAATTCAGATGTTGGGACATCCGAATTAAAGATGTCCCAGAGATTCCTAAGCCTCTCCTCATTTTTTTGAATTTTTGTTTCTTCCTTGTTTTCTGTTTGGTTGTTTCTTTCTTCCTTCTGGTCCACTCCATGGATTTGAGTCCCAGTTTTCCTCCCATCTCTATTGGTTCCCTGCGCGTTTACCTTCATTTCACTTATTGTAGCCTTCATTTGTTCATCTAATTTGTGAGCAAAATCAACCAATTTCTGTGAGCATCCTGATCAGCAGGACTTTGAACCGTGCATCTGATAGGTTGGCTATCTCTTCATTGCTTTGATGAACTGGCTCTGAGGCTTTGATTTGTTCTCCCCTTTGAGCCATTTTGGGGGTTTTTTTGTTTGTTTTGTTTTTGTTTGTTTGTTTGTTTGTTTTTTTGGGGGGGTCTGGTTGCACCTGTGAAACATGAGGTGAGGAGCCTTAGGTGTTTCCTAGGGTGGGGCAGCCCAGTCACTGGGTAGTGTTGTATGTGGGGGTGGGGTCCGAGAGCACTTGCTCCACTCTCTCTCGGAGTCTGGTCCGCTTCCCCTTTGTCTGGATTATCTGCGTGTGAATGTGGGATGACCTGGTCAGCCAGCCGCCTTGCGTGGCCTCACCAGGTCTACACTGTTGCAGCCCCATGCCCAGGGTCCACTAGTTGCCACCTGTGTGCCTGGGGTCTGCTAGCTGCCACCTGCACACCTGAGATCTGCCAGCCGTTGCTGCCTGCACTCCTGGGTCCGTCAACCTCCGCTTTTTCCTGCCATGACTCCGCCCCTCTTACTGGTCTGGATGAATGGTTGTCGGACTTCCATACAATTCAATTTTCTATCAGTTCTGGTTGTTTTCTTGTTTCTAAATCTTTGTTGTCCTTAATTTTAGTTGTGTGAGGAGGCACAGTGTGTCCACCTACGCCTCCATCTTGGCTGTAAGTCCTAGTTTAATGTATTTTAATAGCAAACTTACAGTAAGAGCACAGAAGGCAGACAACATGAAAAACGGACTTGTATGAAGGACAACTCAGACAAGTACAATGAATGCATGAAATGCATGATAAAAATGCTACAAACACCATTTAGTTGACATCAATAAGAAATTCACTTATGTAAAAAAAAATCCAAATGGTGGCACTGTCCAGAAAAATTTAACAGGTTTATTTATATTGTTATAAAGTTAAACTGCTAAACTTGTTCATAATACTTTATATCCCTGCATATATATTAAAAAAACTCACTAGCAAAAATGGAAAAATGACCAATACCTGATTTCTGTCCCCTATTTTCCACTTGCAATCATATCCTTAGGTACCTTTTGACCCCGTGGAAAAAGAATAATGTTCGGAATTACCAATAACAAGAGGAAGAAGAGAATTTTATTTTTCTAAGAATGTTTCCCATCACAGTGGATTCTTAGACACTTTCTCCACATGTGTGGCATGCTAGCTGGGTGTCTTTTGGCATAACTACTACACCTCTGCAATGGACAGCACACAGGTTGGTGTAGTCATGAAGGCCAGCCAGGTAGGCCTCACCTGCCTCCTGCAAAGCACCAACACCTGCACTCTGGAAGCGCAGATCTGTTCTGGAGTCCTGAGCCATGCCTCACACCAGACACTGGAAGGGAAGTTTGCGAATCAGAAGTTCGGTTGACTTCTGATCAAGGCTGATTTCCCAAAGTGCCCCAATGCCTGTCCTGTCATGATGAGGTCTCTTCACCCCTTCAGTAGAGGGTGCACTCTTGCAAGCAGCTTTGGCAGCCCGTTGCTTCCTTGGTGCTTTACCACAGGTTGATTGGCAGGCAGCCTGCTTTGCGGGAACCACTGCGCAGAGTCCTCTTACCGCCTTCTCCTTCGGCTACAGTGCAGTGCGGGAGCTAGAGGCGGCACTGGCGTCAGAGAACAGGGGCGGCTGCAAATATCCCTCTCATTTTTGAGTACTGAAAGTCTGCCCTTCCTCTGAGATCCAGTCAAAGGCTAAATAATTCCTTCATGATCCCTTACCCTATTATCCTCGCGTAAAAGTAATCTCTATCTTCTGCACTTCAGTAGAATTTTTCATATCGTGAGTCAGATCACTGATACTATATTTCTATCTAGGTCCTTCAGGTAGGAGTGAGAACGCTAACATTTACTGAAATCTACTAGATTCTTCACCAAAAGTTCATATTTCCTTCCTCTTACTATGCAGATGAGAAAAGAGCTCGGAATCTCACTGTTAATCAATAGCAAGACTGGAATTTACACCCATCTTTCACTCCGCAGAACTCCTTTCCCCGTGGTTGCCGCCACGTCACGCGGGGTCACGCAGTCATGGCCGACTGCATGCTAGAGTATCGCGTTAAACTGGGGGGACGCGGAAACCACTAACTCAAACGCACTCCACGCCTCCACAGTATTCCATCTAGTTTAGGAAGCTCTCAGTTGAATGAAAATTAGGTCCAAGAACTCGTGTTTACCCTTTTTTGAATAAAGACTATCAACTCACATGAATCCTCAGTTTCCTTCTAAACTCCAACATTCAGGAGAAAGAAAGAGATCGCGTTCTAGTTCTGCAATCCGAAAGCAGAGGAAACCCAACTTCGTAGAATGCCCGTTGTAAAAGTATGAACACAAGTATAACTCGTACCGTCTATTCTAGCTTCCGTTATCCCTTGAGAGTTAAAAATCAAACAAGTCAAAGTCATAGTTCCAAGGACAGTACCTTTTTAACGGACCGCATAACAAGCTTCAGGATCCCTGACAGTAGTGGATTGTGACAGAACATGGGAACTAAGCACTGTTAAGGGGGATATTCAACAGCTAAAAAAGACTTTAAGGGGGTGGTGTACGGGTTACTGGAAAACCAAACACTAGAACTGAGCACTCCGCAAGGCGATTTCCCGTGAGCCAGGGTAAGAGCTCTGAAGCCCGCGCGGTCGCTCAGTTGGCCGCCTCCTAGAGGGCAGCCACGTGCACGAGAGTTAGACGTAAACGCAGTGGCCAGGCCGGCTGAGAGCTGAGAAGCGGCCTCCCTACCACCCGAGCAACTCCGCAGTCCGCGGAGCCGTAATTAGACAGGTAATCCCAAGAAAGGCGCACGAAGCAGCGGCCGCAGGTGAAACCCGGGAGTAGCGACCTTTACCTTGCAAACCGGGCCTGGGATACGGTTTCTGTCTTCTTCCTCCGCGTCCTCTGCCTTGTCGCGCTGCTTAGCTGACGGCCTGGCACCTTTTTCGTTCCTTTTTGGCCTCTTCGCTGGAACCGCCAGGTCTCCACGCCGTTTCCTCTTGGTGGCCGCCATCTTGCCAGGCCGCCTACGCCGACGGCCTTCCTTCCGGCGCTGCCGCTCGCTTCCCTTTCCGGTCTCTGTGGTCCTCCTCCAGCTGTTCGGTGCCTTCTTCCGGTCTCGGCGGCTCGGCACGCTTGCCTCTCTAGGCCTCGGCTAGCTCTGTGGTGACGGTGGCCGAGGTGGGCCGTCGATCCGAAAAGAGTGGCGGGAGCTCTTCCACTTCCTCCCCGTTTCCCCGAGAGCTGCCGCTCGGTTCCCCAGTGACCTGGCCGGGAAGGGTTTCTAGGCGTCCAGATCCCACGGCAAAGGTAGGGTTTCCGCGCCCTGGGCTCCCGGGACCAGTAATCAGATGCCGCCCTGGGGAGGGCTGGTGAGCCGGTGGTCTGGGACTCAAGGTGGCTCTTCTGAAGACTCGGCGGCCGCCCCCCTGTTCTTTAGGAGGCGGGGTGGGGGCGCGGGACTGCTCCGAGGTGGGCCCGGTTGGGCGTGGCGAAACCAGTCCGAAGGAGAGCTACCTCATGGGCTGCCTGTGAGCACGGTTCACAACTTGCCCTGTATCACTGTCGTCTTACTAAAGACAAAGAAATTCTTATTATCTTCCTGAAGTTGCGGTTAAGAGGCAGAGGTGGGGCTCCGTCCCGGGTCAGCCAAGTTCCACGCCCAGGCCCCCCACGTCGCCCCAGCGCGGTCGCGGCGCGGCCCCGCCGGCGGTGGCGGGGGGATTTCACTGTGCATCCGCCCAGGTGCCCGGAGCCCGCGGGAGCAGGCCGGCCGCGCGGGGACCATGCCGCTCGTGCCCCAGCGGGCCCCCGAGCAGAGTGACTGCGGCTTGGTGGCCAGCCTCGACAACGTCAGGAACCTCTCCACTGTCCTGAAGGCCATTCATTTCCGGGAGCATGCCACTTGTTTCGCCACCAAAAATGGAATCAAGGTGACAGTGGAAAACGCCAAGTGTGTGCAGGCGAACGCCTTTATCCAGGTATGTAAAGGACGCCGGGAGGCCGGGGACGGAGGGTGCTCACCCAGGGGGGTGAGTTCCGAAGGCCTTCGACTTAGAGAACAATAGGTCTTTTTTTTTTTTTTTTTCCTGTCCTGGTGATATTCTTTTCCCATATTGTCTTACAGAGATAATGGTTAAAAATAATAATGCTTAAGATTTATTAAGAGTGCAGATACTGTTATGTTTTATATGTTTAACTCATTTAACCCTCACAGTGGTGCCAGGATGTAGGCTGTTATTACTCCTATTTTACAGATGTGGAAACTGAGGCACGGTTTAAGGGGTTGGCAAACAGTCAGTGAGAACCCAGAACATTTGTTTCCAGGCTATATGCTCTTTGCCACTACTGCCCTTATTAAAAAACACTTCCCCCCCCCTTGTATTGGTTATAATATCTTTTTGTTCCTCCAAAGTCATACCTGTATGGTTCAAATTTCAGATATAATTCAGCATGTTTTTTAACACCTAAGTGCACAGTATGACCTCGGGGATAAGTAAGGCCTGTTTCCCATCTTTAAAAGAAATTGAAAACTATCACTGGTGCATTACCACACTGTTTGGCTATTTTCCAAATGACCTGTGCTGTACCGATGGCCCCAAAAGGGGACGGGAGAATCACGGGTGGGTAAGCAGATCCAAGCAACTAGATGAAGGGCTCTTGGCAAGTCTTTGCATGAGACCAAAACCCTGTTACACCTTTGATTAGTGAGTAGTGTTACTCTAATAGATAAGAGTTGAAAAAGCTTAAGATGTATTGATTGAATATCAGAAATGACTTTCATGGGGTTAGTATAATACTGTTTTTTTTTTTTTTAACATATAAAGTGAAATCTAGAACCTTTTGTGTTAAGTCTCGTTCTTCAATATACTTATTTTTTTCATGTTTACTTTTTTCCACAGGCTGGAATATTTCAAGAGTTTAAAGTTCAGGAAGATCCTGTTACTTTTCGAATTAATTTAACTGTCCTTTTAGACTGTTTATCTATTTTTGGATCAAATCCTGTGCCAGGTAAACCATTTTATTATTATAATGACATGAAAACATTATCCAGAATGGTCAGAAAAAGACAAGAAAAGTTATTAAAGTATAAGTAATAGAAACATTTGTTTAGAAAATGAGTTGCAAAATCATTTTTCCATGGTCACAATCATGTATTCTGACTTTTTACAGTATTGAAAGGTGCTTGTGGTTCCTTTCATTATTGCAAAAGAATTTATGTTCATCTTTTTTCAACTTACAAAGCTTTTAAATTTGAACTGACCAAAAGAAGACTCTGAACACATCTTAAATGTCTTCAACATTGTGAAAATACGTTTCAGTTGCTTCTTTTTCCTAACTTGTCCGTAATTACAGGTGGTGGTAGAGAAATATGGAAACTGATTCTCCTAACTCCTAGTTTACTGCATTCAAAAATTTTTTTCTTTCCTTTTTTTTTTTGGTTAAATTATGTCTATTTTTCTAAATGCTTTCCTATAAAATATGTATATATCTTATTTTTTAAAGATGTTTTAGAAATTGGGAATTTGGTTGCTGTGGATATAAAACTACAAGGAATTCCCAGAATAATAATACTATTTCATAGGAAAGGAATATGAGATTAGCTAGGGAAACTTTAGTTATGATTCTCTAGAAAATACATTTTAGTATTATATGGACAATTCCATTATTACTGATTATACATTTTCTAATGCCGCTGGTTTTTCGGAAAAGCATCGCCTTCCCCACTTCCTCGCTGTGGCTCTGCATCCTTCGGGAAGGAAGGGGGCTGGAGTGTCCTGTCAGATTCCTCCCTCTGTCCGCTGGTGGGTGGTGTTAAAACCCTAACCACCACTAACCATTCTCCCACTCGATCCTAAAATTTGGAGGAAAGTGAAGAATGTCTCCCAATAGAAAAGATCGGAAGGACCCTGACAGTGAATTCACTGACACGACAGTGCAGGCAGATCAAAGCAACCCGTGGCCGCCCAAACTGGACCTTCAAGAAAGGGCCGGCCCGTTCTGCAGCAACTTGGTGATTCCTAGTATTGGACCGTGTAGCCTCTCCATCCTGAAGTTCCGTGTACGTGTGATCAATAAGGGCTTTTTGTTTTCTGTTGTTGTTTTTTCTTGAAGTGTTTTGGCAAGCCGGAAAATGATTTCCGGATGACGTTACATTTCGTTCCCAATTTTCTTGCAGTTAGCTTTGGAGTTGTCTGCATAAAGCTGTCATCAGGGAAGATGTGATCCTTTGTGAATCGAGGGAGACATACATATGTGCTAGAAATTGGGCAGAATAAAACATTCTTGAGGAGTTTTATGTATCATTTGAGGATAAGCCCAACCCAGAGCTATACAACTAAGTCCGAAGTATGATGTATTTCCACTGCAGGAAATTTAACCGCGCTGCGCATGTGTTACCAAGGTTACGGCTACCCTCTGATGCTCTTTCTGGAAGAAGGAGGAGTGGTGACGGTCTGTAAAATCAGTACTCAGGAGCCTGAGGAAACTCTGGACTTCGATTTCTGCAGCGCCAACGTTGTTAATAAAATTATCCTGCAGTCAGAGGGGCTCCGTGAAGCGTTTTCCGAGTTGGATATGACCAGTGAGATCCTGCAGATCACCATGTCTCCCGACAAGCCTTATTTCCGGTACTTGGGGGCAGGGCACTTGTGGCTGACACGGTCTCCTCCATCTCAGTACTTACAGGTTTGCTAAGGATGCGCTACTTTCAGTGTTGCCTGTGTTCCTAGAATTTTCAGAACTTTGGAGAGCTCTTACTCTTATCTCACACTTTTATTGATCAGTACACTTACGACCCAGAAGATTAATTCACTAGTTAATAGCTTCATAGGTAGTGTTGGTTTCTAGATGAGTAGCTCAGGCTCCTAATTCATAAACTAGGGGTTCTGTACTATTGTACTACTTAAACTGTTATGGACCCAGTTACAGCGTAAAGGATGCTGGGCTTAAACTTTTAGAAAAAGTGTTTGTGTTACACGGTACCTCTTTTCTTTCAAGTTAGTACAGGATGTAGAAGGAAGTGGACGTTTTCCGTCCATAGGTCATTCAGTGAGCGTCTACAGATTGTCTCCTCTGCGCATGTCTACTCTATTTAGCACTGTGAGAAAGAACAGCTTAAAACCGAGGGGAAGGGGAAATACGTGAAACAGCATAGAGAAACAACGTTGCGTGACGCTACATACCAAAATAATGTACATAGATACTTAGAGAAGCAACATATAACTGCTCAGCAAGGATTGGCGGAGGTAAGCTTCCCAAGGGGGTGGGGGGCAGTGTGCAGCAGGAACACAGTATCAGCAGCTCACAGGCTGCACCTGATATTTTGACCCAACAGATTACGAAATGGCAAGATTCTTGGGGTTAGAATTTAGAGAGAGGATTTATATATTGCTTCTCTTTTGCAGTATTTCAGAATATTAATGAGTAAAGTGTTCTTTCATACCTATTTTAGAAGAACTGAAGGCCCTTCCCATGGCATTAGACAGTTAAAAATTTGGTTCAAGGTCTGTTAAAATGTTAACCAAAACGGAAGTTGGTGGAACCCTTCTTAAACAGTGCTGTGCATTAAAATTCCAGGCACTTCAGCAGTAGTTTCAAGGACCCCCACTTACAGGACCTCTCGCACGCAGCATGGCTGACTGGGGCTCACGGGCGCCTTTCACCCCCAATGTGGGAGATGATCGGGAGGTGGGGAATGGAGAGTGGAAATTTTTTTCTGGACATGTTAAATCTGAGGTGCCTGTGACACCAACAAGTGGTTGGATATATAGATACAGAGCTCAGGCGATGATCGGTCTAGACCGGAAATTGAAATTTGGGGACTGTCATCGTGGCTGAGCGGGGATGAGAGGACCCAGAGGAAAGGTTCCGTGAGAACAGAGAAAAGCCGGGTCCCGGGAAAACCAGCACGGAGGCCTTGGGTCGCGCTCGGGCGGTGCTCACCCGTGTGCAGGCCCGGGCGTCCTTCCTGGTGTGGCAGCACAGGTGGGGAGCGGGCCCCCGATCAGGGTCTTCTGTCACTCCTCAGCTCGCTGTCCCCTGTCACGTAGTTCTGATTCGAGGGTGAGCGGAGGTCAGTGTCAGCATGGGGTCAAGGTAGTGAAATCGAGGCACAGACCTGGGTGCTCTGAGACTGGCACTTCTCCGCGCTATTTACTGGTTGCTAGTTCCCCTGGACCCCCACAGCACCCTGGGGGCGTCTGCATCAGGGTGATTGTTACAGTGTGTTGGCAACATTGTTTCACTCACTCATGAGTTTCTCACAGAAGTGCTTTCTTTGGGACCAGTGAGTGAATGACTTCCACATTTTCTGCTGTAGGTTGTCTACTTTTGGGAACGCAGGGAGCTCCCACCTGGACTACCCCAAAGACTCGGATCTGATGGAATCATTCCACTGTAATCAGACCCAGGTCAACAGGTCAGTTCTTAGTACGGAGCTCACCATCGGCGAGGAGGTGAAATACCAGATTTTTAATAAACTTTCAATCTGTTGATGAAAGTGTAGCATTTTTAGAAAATGGATAGTGGGATGCTGGGTTTACTTGAGGATTTTGGGTTATGGTGGATAAATTTTTTTTAATGAAGAAAAAACATTAGCAGGTTGGACAAGTCTGAGAGTCTATCCCTATATTTGCTACCTGGTAGTCCTTGGCTAATTGTTCCGTTCTCAGAGCCACGAGCACTGCTTGAAGTGCGTCCAGATAACAGCTGCTTACTTGCGCTCCTACAGATACAAGATCTCGTTACTGAAACCCTCCACAAAGGCGCTCGTGCTGTCCTGTAAGGTGTCCATTCGCACGGACGACCGGGGGTTCCTCTCGTTGCAGTACATGATCCGGAACGAGGACGGACAGATCTGTTTCGTGGAATACTACTGCTGCCCTGACGAAGAGCTTCCTGAGTCCGAGTCTTAAGTGTGACAGTGCGCTGAGACGTATGTTGCATTCGTGAAAGGCCATGCGCTCATTCTCCATGATTTTGAATTGGACTTCGCAGGGCAGGGGCACAGAAGGGAGAGGAGCGAGGTCCCTGTGCCCCCGAGTCGCTGCGCAGCTTGTCACGTAGTCACAGATTGTCCCATTCCAGACTGCGCTGTGGTTCTGTCTTTGAACTCGGGGTTACTATGAGCCAAGATGAGTAAGTTATATATGCATTCTCTTCTATTTAAGTAGGACATGTCAAAAGTCTGAAAATTTAAAATTTGATGGAGCCATATATGAAATGTTCTTTTATTTATTTACTGTTAGAAAAATCAAAGGCATATGAGTTTTGCTTATTAGTTTGAATTATGGAAAATATATCTTTAAAAAAGATTTTATTTATCTATTTTTGGAGAGGAGGGAGGAAAGGCAGGAGTGAAACACTAATGTGAGAGAAGCATCGGTCAGTTGCCTCTTGTGTGCCCCCTGACCAGGGACCAAATCCACAATCCAAGGATGTGCCCTGACTGGGTGACCGGTGCACACGGTGACCAGTCAACCGGTGACCTTTCTTTTTGCGGGACGATGGCCAACCAACTGAGCCACACCGGTTAGGGCTTTCTTATTTTTTTTAAATTAGGAAATACACATTTTATTTCTTTTTTTAAATATGAGGCATTTTTTATTGAGATATAATTGATAATATAGCATTATATTAGTTTCTGGTGTACAATGTGATTCAGTAGAGAATGTATTGTAAAGCAGTGATTCTTAAAGCGTTGTACCCAGACCAACACCATCAGCATCACCCAGAAGCTCGTCGGCTACTCTGCCAGTGGGCCAGCAGTCTGTCCTTTAAAGAGCCCCGCCCCGCCCCACCCCTGGAAATTCTGACGCATGCCAAAGGTTGAGAACCACTGTGTTAAAGGGTACTTAGAAAAAAAAGATGGTGTGTTATTGCATTGAAGTGATTGCTTTTCTATGTGATTTCTTCACAAGCTTCTGAAGCTGAGTGATCACTAAACAATTTTGAATAATTATATGATTTATTTTTAAGTATTTTGAAGAAATATATGAATGAGATATAAAAGTCTCCAGAGTTACAGATTTTCTCCTTGTTCTCAAAAGTGTTCCGTTTCAGTGAGTACTGCAGCGAGTACTTAGCAGACACCTGTTTCCCTGTGAGTTTCTCAACCAAAGGAACGTGTAGGAAGCCAGTTACGAAATTATTTTTGCGTTTCTTGGGTAATCTGCCATGAACTAATTTTGCGGCATGTAGATAATTTAATAATATAACAACTAAAATTACCTGGCATGTTTTCTAGTAGAAAAAATATACCTAAAATAAAGTTTCTGGCCCTGGCCAATGTGGCTTGGTTGGAGCGTGTCCTGTACACCAAGAGGTTGGTTCAGTTCCCAGTCCAGCAACACACCTAGGTGGTGGGTCCCATCCCTGCTTGGGGCGCATACGGGAGGCAACCGATCGATGTTTCTCTCTCCCATTGATGCTTCTGTTTCTCTCTTTCTCTCCCCTCCCCCCTCCTCCTTTCTCTAAAATCAATAAATATTTTTTTTAAAGAAACCTTTTTAAGACGTTTCTGTACCAGGTGACACCAGCTCACTGTCTCTAGGTGGTAAGGCACCATTGGCCTTCTGGGTGGGACAGTTTTATGGGGAAACACTCGTTCCATTGCAGGATTCATCTAGCCCCCTGGTCCTTACTTACCTCCTAAGGCCACTCACTGACCGCTCCTGCCCCACCGAAAAAGTGGCCCCTGCCATTGAAGATTGAGAACCATTAAGTGACATTCACCACAACCGAGGTTATATTTGCAGTGCCCTGCTGTAACACAGCATTCCAGGAGGTTGGTTTGAGAGCATTGGATCAAAGCACTTCAGAGAAAGGCTTGCCCCGCACACAGCGGTAAGCCCTGCTCCCAGACACGCACAGCTCCACGGATCGAGCCCAGGGAGGGTACCTGACACCCAGCACATCCCCCAAGCAACCCAGGGTGCTGGACTGGAATTTTTGAGAGCGTAGTATATGTTCAAAAAGGAAACGAATAAATGTCCAAATATTTTTTGTTTAGATAAACACCAAGAACAGAACAAATTAAAACATAATTATGGAAGCATTTAATCAACGTTTCAAGGACTACAACTTTCCTTTACATTTAAAATAGTGCAGTTATTTTTGTTCACTGGTGTGTCCTCCAGTACCTAGAACAGCCCTGGCATGTAATAGGCATTCAGTAAATGCTACATGAAAGAACCTCTGCTTCCAGGTTATTGTTTAGCATCTCACTAGTCACTATATAATTTGTTATTTAGCTTAGAATTTATTTTGATCTAATGTATTTTTTAAACTTAAACCTATGAAGAATTTAAAATATAAATCAATTTAATAAGGAAAATTGACATTTTTGCACATTTAAGACTTATTCTAGTTGCATCTATCTTTAGCTATTTAGAATTCAGAAGCCAATGAATTTAATTCTTTCCAAATTACCCTAACATCCAGGTACTAATTTAATAAAGAATTTCATACTCAGGTGCTTTCTGTTTGCCTGAAGAACTGACTGGTTTAACTTTGTTCTGTGAAAGGCCACAAGGGGGCGTGCTTGCTCAGGCAGTGCAGAACTCTGAAGTCTTGCAACAATCAAATCACTTTATAAGAAGCCTGGGCATTTCTGTGTGTTACCAAGTAGCCCCGGTACAAGTTAGTGCAGCTGCTGCAAAGGCAGCATGGGCACCCAAGCTGGGTAAGGTCTGGAGGTTTCAGAACAGGTGCCCCCGCCCTTCTTCCCTGTCTCCCCACTGCCTTGTCTTTGTTCCCACATGAAACAAAATCTTCGGGGTCCTGAGGAACTGGGGGAGTTGCATAGTGCTTTTTCTTTTCCCAGTTATGTGTGAGGGTTTTTATGCGTGTGTGAGGCTGCACGCTCCCGCGGCGGCAGGTGGCAGCTGGGACGCAGATCTCCTGCTCTGGGAGTGGACGGCTAGTGACTTTCAGCCGCTGTGCCTCAAGAACTTTTAAAACGTGCAGTACCTGACTATTTAGTCAGCGGCACCGACCTCCTTTCCCTTACAGTGTCAGGTGAAAAAATGACAGCGGGTGCGAATGGGTCAAAATTACACCTATTTTTTGTCAGATGGGCAAAAACATATTTTTTGGCATGGCACGGAATTTTAGTGATTAGTTTATGGGTACTCTGAGGTGGCAGGTGCTGTAATTAAAAACAGGCAACAGTTACAAGTGCTTCTGGTGTCCACATCTCGGTCACCACCAAAGGTTTCGATAATTGGAGCAAATGTCTGAAGTAGATTTTATTTTTTAAATCAATAGTTTGTTGATCAGTATAGTAGATATTAGTAGTGGTTCTCATTGGGAAAATTAGAGGTAGTCAGGGTATGTGAACTTACTAAACTATTTCGTGATGGTCCCCCATCCTTGCATGAGAACGAGCCAATGTAGTGAGGCCAGGTGCCTGAGGCTGGGCCCCTGACTGGTCTTGCTTCCTGCCACTTTGTCCAGGGATTTCTGGTTGCTTCTTGTCAAGTAGACAGGACAGTCCCATCTCTGGAATATTACCAAGTTAGCTTTAAGTGGACTTTTCCTGGAAAGTGGGGAACAGCCCAGCACACGGAGAAGCAGGGCGTCACTCAGCATAGAGAACAAGAGTATGCATTTCTTTTGAGTGCTGGCTCATAAATGTCCATTAAAACCTGCATGTAGAACAGTTTGGTCTGGGCTTGGGCTTGTTTTGGTTTTTTTGACTTGTCACAGAGACTGTAGGAAAATAGCTAACCCTCATCTGCCTAGAAATTAACAGTGCCCGCTAGCTAATGTGGAAGAATGTAAGAGTTGTGTATGACCTTATTGGCTCAGATTTGTTGGAAACATCAGATACTGGATTGGATTGGATTATCCAGATTGTTAGTTCCCATTGAATGGATCTGGAAAATAACTTGGTTTTTCATCTGTAGTTTTCCAAGTGAGAATGCAACTTTACATTAGGTTGTTATTTTGCTGCACATTCTAGTGTAGTGTCTTAAAACTTGAGGATTTCACAAAATAGTAAATCTTAAAACTTTCTGGACCAACATAGGTACCACCTTACTCTCTTATCATGTATGAGGATATTAAAACTATACCATTTATTATCACCGCCGTTTCAAAGAACATTTAAACATCAGTCTCAGAAAATGAACAGTTAGCAATTAGTTGACAGTAAACTAGAAATATTCAAAGCAAAGTTCAAATCGGGAACATGGTTACAACACAAAATTGTATTTTAAATGTTATACTCTGTGCTATTGTATTGATACAGGATTGCCAGTTTGGAGATCCTAAGACTTTGGGATCTTAAGACAATAGTAAAATTTTTCAAATTTTAGTGCCACCCAAAATGGAGTCTGAATGGCTACTTCTTTCTGGTACTCTGTGTTTATCACAGCCATTGCTGAAAAACTCATTTTCAGCTAGATACGTGCAAATGGAAACACCTCTTTTGAGGCTACTTTGTTGTCGGTTCAGACGGGGCTGAAATGAGCAGTGACGTACTGAGTTACCAGTTCGTAAGCACTGCAGGGGAGGTCAGGGAAGACAGCTACTGCCAGCCAGGGCTGCAACCCGAGACCTGGATCTTGAGTGCCAAGCCTGGAGCATTCTGGGAATGAGCTCAGGGAGAGCGGCAGGTGCCAGGAGGGAGCCAGTGGATCCGTTAGCGTGTTGTACTTCTGCCGCAGCAGAACGCTCCTCGTACTACACCTTGGGCACGATTAGGGTTACAGACTGAACGAACAACTGAAATGAAATAATTTCTTAAATTAAGCACCAAACTGTGGTTTGATAAGCACTGAGTGAAAGAACTTGGCACTTGAATCCCTAGAGACACAGGGTCTTTGAGTTCCGTTAAATCAGCTGAGGTAACAAAGAAAGGATGAAAAGGGGGAAATACAAGTTTTTTATAGTGTAAACTCAGCTGAGTCTGATTTCTCCTTTGTCCCTGAATACACACAAAAAAGTAAAGAACAGAATTCAAGATTGCTAATTTCTTTTTCTAGATATACACTTGTTCAGGGTTTTGTTTTTGTTTTTTTTTTTTTTTTAACAACCTCAGTGAGCATTCCTTTTCTAAAACAAGCCCTTTTACTTTACTTTTTTATTTTTAATCCTCACCCAAGGACATGCATTTTTATTTTGAGGGAGGGGAAGGGAAGGAAAGAGGGAGAGAAATATCAATGTGGCAGAAATAATCGACTGGTTGCCTTTTGCAGGCACCTCTACTGGGACCGAACCCACAGCCCAGGTATGTGCCCTTCCCGGGAATCAAACCCATGACCTTTCAGTTTACGGGACAATACTCCAACCGAGCCATACTGGCTAGCACAAAACAAGCCATTTTAATCCAATCTCACGGGGGCAGTACAGTGGAGTGGAAACAGTAATCATGTGTGATTCCGGAAGTCTGCTTTTTAATTAGCAGGCTGACCTCGAACAGGTCAATCTCCCCTGTCCCTACCTTCTCCATTTTTAAGAATCAAAAAATCTTCTCTAACATTATGTGACTTTAGTCATTCAGATCAGGGCAGATGTTTAGGAAGATTAAACAAAGCTGTTTGATCTCAAACAGGTCTCCATTAAAGTACTTCCAAATACTATATTCAAATATTCACCAATAAACTAGGTATTGTCAAATGTCTTTTAAAAAGAGAGAACTGAAAGGAATGAAATTAGATTTAGGGAAAGGAAATAGAGTCACAGTGACATGAGAAACTAACCTAAACCAAGCACGTGTCTAAAAAGACTACCTCAAAGTCAAGGTCAGGATCCTGATTGACGGCTCTTGGTCACCTTGCCTGCAGTCCTGCTGCTAGGTGGACCTCTTTCCCTCAAGTCGTGAGTCCTGCTTTTGATCTGACAGCTATCGGTGTCGATGGAATACGTGTCCTGGCTCAGAACCTTTGTTATCAGTGAGGTCGGCTTTATTGTCTGCTATCTTGTGTGGAGGTTTTCTCATTACTGATAATGGAAGATCTGGAGGAAAAGAGAAAACCGTTAGCACACTTACAACTGAACAGAAGAACGGAGGTCAGCTGCCTGCCACCACAGAAGTCAACCTCGTGAGGCAGATGCTGGTGAAAAAGGAAAGAGGTTTTATTCAGGGCTGCGCATCTGGGGGAATGGCGGACTCCCGTCTCAAAGCCCATCGCCTCTTTCTGCCAGGGCAGAAGTCGAAGCGTTCTCAGCAAGGCCAGGACAAAAAGCCAGTGTCCAGAGTTCCTCCTGTATTTTAAAGTTCAGTCCTTTGGAGCCTGCAGATGGTGCCTAACTGGTTGTAGCTAAAGGTAGCTGAGCTTGTTACCGGCTGCTGCGCGTTCCAGGTTCCCTCCTGGAGCCTACGTGTGGAGCCTGCACAGCCACAGGCCATGTGGCTGCTGGGGTCGAGGTCACATACTCTCAGGAGAGTGTGTAAACACATCAGTGAGTGCATCACCAGGTGCGCAAGAAAGAGAAAGAGAGGGAGGCTCCCTCCTGGAGGGCACAGGCCACCTGCCTGCTAAAGCCAGGTGGCCCATGGAGGGTACAGGTGAGTGTGCCATGCGAGTTCCAGTAATGAGCAAGAGAGCCTCCTTGTTCCCCTGGGATTCGATTACTCTGGGCTTGGGATGGACCAGGTGCTTTCTCAAAATGGCTCATCAGCTCCCCAAACTTTTGCACTCTTTGGGTGGGCCCCTCTCCCAACCAATCCCTTCTCTCCCCAGGCTAGACTAACAGGCCTCTTTGGTCCAGCACCTCCCCCTGCAACATTCTGCCTTCGATGGCACATGTGCCTGCCTTCCCCGATCCCGCCCCTGATCTAGTACCAGAAGTATGGGGAGGGCTTTTTCCCCTACCCAATTACCTTGTTCGCTTTTCACACTCAGGCCCTGTCCTTGGATATTTCTAGCTTTGCACTCAGTCAGTGTAAGAACCTCCCCCTGCTGCCATCTTGGCTGAGGGGGTAGACTCCCCAGTGCTCCAGATAGACTGTCTCCCAGTAACACACTTTTCCTGTTTCTTGCCTTCTCTTCCTCCTTCCAGCACCACCTCACTGCCTTCTACAGCTGGAGGGCCACACTCAATCTAAGGCTACTACTTCGCCATGTGACCATACCCCTAAAATATTTGCTCTTCCAAAAAGCATCCAAAAATGGTGCTAAAGTCTTTGGTTTTCTCCCCAAAGAGGAGGTAGCTCTTCCGTGATTCAAATAGCTAGTCAAGGCTGTCAGCGTTACCTGGATTACTTGTAATCACAGCTCCAACAAACAAACAAACAAACCCATCTAGTTTAGGGCCTTTTATATAGTTCCTGATTTTCAGATGATTTTTCCCATGAGCACAGAGATACAGAGCCCAGAGTTCTTAGACACACTGAAAAGAGGACCCGCCTTCTCCATCTTCAGCCATAAAGATTTCTGTGCTCTGAACTCCAAATGCTGGAGGAATTAGACTGGAGTTAGAAGTAACCTGGTCCAGAAAAACGGTTTCAATTAATCGTTCTTCGGTAACCTCCTATTTAGACCTTAAGCCTGCAAAAAGTATTGTTTTCACACCTCCTATTTGGGGAAAAAAAAAAAAAAACCTGTTCTGCAAAAATATGAGATGCCCAAATTTATGAGCAACTTGAGGTTTTCTTCTACGTAAATCCCAGTAAAGACTTCGATCCACTCCCTGTCTACTACTCAGATACAGAATGCTACCTTGCACTTGAACTTCCTTCTCAGTTTACTGAGATGATTACTTTTCTTGCTTTAGCAAGAGATCCTGTCATTCCAAATCTGGAGAACGGGTCCAAATGAAATCAACTGCCCAGGGGTCTCGGAAAATCAGAGATGGGCAAAGATCCTCGCGACCTCTTCTGCAGGGGACACAGCTGGAGGTGGGCCTCAGGCCTCCTCCACGTCCACCACCAGGGGGCGGGGTTCCCCTTGCCTGAAATTATCAGGTCACTGGAAGGACTCACTTCCAGAGTCTATAGGATCTTCTCTGGATTTAGATAGTTGTGTCAGACTGCCTTGTCTGTGACACTGTGTTTCTAGAAGCTGATAAGCTCTGGCTCACTTTTGAGATGTTTTCACAGCAGCTTGGTGGTAGCTTTCCATTTTCTAGCCCCTATCTCCTTTGGCTTCCCACACCAGGGGTGGAACTAGAAGGTAATGAGGTCAAAGCCCAGGTTTCAGTGAAAATAAAAATAGCTGCTAGCGCTTATGTATTCCATGATTACTGTGGAGCCAGGCACTCTGCTAACTACACACTACATCATCCTCACAGCAACACTCAGAGACAGCTGCTCCTCATCCCCAGTCTCTGGGTGAGGAACTGGGGATCAACAGAGCTGGAACGTGGTGGTGCTGGGGTTTGAACCCAGGTCTCTCTGTCTCCAGGACTAGAGCTCTTAATTGCCATGAGTCACAAAAGTGTTGAAGTCACGTTTCTACGATCAGATGAAACAGTTTGTCAGTGAGACAGTCGTTGTTCAGAAACACTTTATGATGTACTGAAGCAGGCTCAAACTCTTGACCGAACTACGAAAGTACTCTCGTACGTTCAGAGCAAGCATGTGCCGCACCCCTTTAAAGAAAACCAAACCTTGGCTGGTTTCTCCACTTTGGTTCCGAAGACCGTGTGAGGTCTTACTTGTCAAATTTTAAATCACTGACCACTTCAGACATATACTTTTTAAAAGTTAATTTATTCCCAACATGCCAATGGGGAAGTTCGGTGTGTTACGAAGGTTCTGAGAAGTCCTCCAGGAAATGAACCTGTGCCACCGGCACACCTGAGTTCGGTTCTCATGAGCCTGATCGCTGCCACAGTGCCTGGCTCCCTCCTCCCTTGGAATCAGCATCCCCCGCACTGCCCTTCAGGAAATGCTGCCTTGTACGGCAGCCCAGAAGAACTCAGCTTTTGTTCGACACACCGTCCTCTGTCATGCCCCTGTGCCCCTCCATACAGAGCCCCTTCTGCATCGGGATGAGCTGTTACTCACCCTGCGGGGAGGAGCTCATCTGTAACCCTCTCTCTGAAGTCTTTCCCGTCTTTCACAAACTGTGTCTCCTCTCTGCTCTCGTTGCACTGAGACTTCTACTGCAGAACGGACGTTTCACATCGTCCTCATTTCTTCATTCGCCTCTCACCCTCGATTGTTTCCTGAAGAGTAATGACCACTGTTTTAGTTCTCTTTCTCACCATCTGCAGCTCTAACAGCACCTGGCACTTAGTAGGTGCCCACCACCTGTTTGCTGAAGGAATGAGTGAGGATGAAGAAACTGAGGCTCAGAATGTTTGAGAGACTTAAGGTCACATAGTTATCTCAGAGCAGAATTGGGATTCACACAGGAGGGGCCTTGACTCAGGGACCATGTTCTTTCGCTGTAACTGAATAGCAAATCCATGGCAGAAGTTCGGCTTTCCCCCGACCCAGACCCCACGGCAGACCAGACTGATACATCGAGCTCCACCAAGCCCAGCCCTTTGCTCTGGAACTTCAAGCATCACTCTAGGAAACCACGAACAGCATGGGCCCATGAGACGACATGTATTTGCTCTCCTTGCCCTATTCCACCCTACCCTCCTATCAGTCCATTTCTGGGGGCCTGGCAGCGCAGCCATGGAGAGTTCCCCCACTGCTCTGCTAAAGACAAGGAACCCCGAGCGGGCTCTCAGTGGCTCGGCCACTTGTTCCTCTTCGGGGAGACGCTAAGGTGGGGGAGCTGGAGGCTCCTAAGTTTTTCTCTATCTACCCCAATCCTTCTACTTATTCCTCAAAGCCTGAGTCAGGAAAGCTGCTGTTCCCTGCACCTGGATGCTGGAGCGGATTGTGCCTCCCACCCATTCACACACCAAGGCTTGCCCCAATATTTTTCCTTTAATTTTGTAGAGGCACAGTGGAAACATTTACTAATAAGTGACAGGGGAAAAATACAAACACAGCACCCTGGAAACAACCGAGCTCATGGAGCAAAAGTATGTCATCAGTGAGGTCTTGGACAGGACTGGTCGGGCTGACACAAAGCTCAGTGAGCATTTCGCCTACTCTCCGCCGGCCTGCTGCAGTCTTCTCCGGAGATCATCACCCCAAAGCCCCCACCGCCACCCCACTTTTCTTTGGCTCTTGCTCCACTGCCCCTTGTCTCAGAATAGGCTGTTCCACTTGTTCACGTGACCAAGAGACAGTACATCATAGATCAATGGGCACTGGGACACCCACCTTCCCTCTTGCCCCGCCTATGAAGAGAAAGAAAGGGTGGTTTTCCTGGCTCTTGTTGCCTTCTTCCACGCAAAACCCATCAGAAGTTAGACCAAAATCATCTTTGGGCATGCAGCCAACCTCCAGATGGCTAACAAGGACAAAGATGAAGTCGATGCCCCATGCTCTTCTACTTCCAATAAGTAAGGATGACTAGCTAGAGTTGTAAAAATAGCTACTGTTTATTGAACACTACTGCATACCAGATATGATGCTAAGTGTTTTCTGGGCATAATCTCATTTACTCTTCCTCATGTTTCCAATTTATAGGTACTATAAATTGAGTATAAATTTGAGTCCTCATTAGAGAAAATTGAGGCTTAGAGTAAATTGCCTGATGGCACATAGACAGGGGTGCTCTCCGGATTCAAACAAGATCTGTCTGACTCTATAGTGCATGACCTTGACTATATTGTTTAACAATTAGAACTGTCCAGTAATGGAAGGGACCACTTTGACAGGTAATGAGTGAGTTCCTGGTTTGGGGAGGTGTTTAGTCAGGGACTGGGCAAACAGTAATCTCAAAAACCTGCTCTGCCAATAGAGCTCACTCTAATGTTTGTGATGATTTTCTATTTGCCAATTAGCTTCTTATTAATCATCACCCTCTTCACGTCATCATTTCCAATTAACACATAGTAGGCATCTTTCTGAGCACTCTCACATGAGCTCATTTACTCATTACAACCCTAAGAATAGATATTACTATCCCCATTTTATAGATGAGGAAACTGAAGAGTAACATGACATGCCCCAGGTCACACAACAAATAACTGAGCTGGGATCAAAACCCACGCATCTGACTCTACACCACTTTCTTAACACTGCATCGACTATCTCTTAATATTTGATACATACTTTTAAAAAATCATCTTTATCATGGATTAAATACGTATTTGTTGTTGTAAAAGGCCCTACAACACAAATATATATAACAGAAGTAGAAAGTCCCCCATCATCCCATGCCACAGAGCTAATTACTATTACCTCCACCAACTATATATTTACATCCATTTGTGGGTTATACTATACACAATGTGCACTAATACGAAGTTTTTCTTGTTTTTACCCCTAACAATCCATCTGCAATGCTTTTCCTTGATTCTTCAAAGCGCTGCTTCACCCTTTGGAATGACCACTTCCTATCATCGTAAACATGGACCTTACTATATGGACTATGTATGCATGCACCAGTGTTTCTACTGGAGGACAACTGAGTTTTTCTGTGGTATTGTTTTATAAGCCAATCTGCATGGAAGATATGTGTGTGTGTACGTTTGTGCAAGTACTTCAAAACCAGGTTCCTAGAAGTGCTACTTCAGCGTCAAAGGAAACCTGCATGTTAACCTCTGTTACCTTTTGCCGGAATCCACCAGAAGGGTACTGTCATTTCCCAGAGTCCCGAGGGGCTGATCTCCCACACCTGGACAGAACCGGATTCCTTCCTCCTACCTGAATTTGCCATGACCACAAATATGATAGGTTGAAAGTGCTAGTTCATGCTTTGAGTTTTAACACTCTGATTGAGATCGGATATCCTGTTTTGTGTTTGTGACCACTCGGGTTTCCTCTTCTTTGAACTGCCGCTTCATTCTTTTGTGACAATGACATTGATGACGACGCCTCCTGTGAAACTTTCCCCACCTGTGAGTTTCTTTTCATCCTTTCCCGACTCACCTAATTCTCTAAAGACTCTTTCTGAGTCTTTTCCCCAGTTCCTCCCTCTGCATGACCCCTAGATAATACAAAAACGATACTTATAATAATTCACAGTTTACATAAGCTTACTATGAGCCATACATTAAGGAAAACACTTAAAAAGTGTTGTTTTTAGGTGAAGAAAGGAAGACATATGAAGTCCCACTGTAAGTAGAAAAGCTCAAATTTGGGACCTGTTTTGATTCCAAATCATCATGTGTATTCTCTCCAAACAAGTGTGTGTTCCCCAGAGTTCTTTCCAAGCCTTCTCGTCTCGCATATCCATGTGCCACGGGGCTCTTATCCATTCCCTTACCTTCAGAATCCATCTTCTTGAGCTCCTGGTCCATACAGCCTCTTAGACATTACCAAGCGGATGTACTGTGGGTACTTAACACATCCAAAAGGGAAGTCAGTACCTTCCTCAGACCCCCTAGAAATCTCCAAGATGACCTCCTGTTGCCAACACTATTTCACTTCCCAGTGTTGCCATCTGCCTAGCCACCCAAGCGAGAACCTTCAGAGCCACCTTTGACCCCCTGCCTCCACACCTCTTCTAATTAGCTCCCAGGTCTTGCCACTACAGACCCCAAATTGTCAATCCGTCCTCTGCACATTCCTCCTACTACAGCTTTAGATAATTAAGACTCTCGACATCTCTCCCTCGAGCCATCGTTCCTGCCTCCTAACTGGACTCCCCATTTCTGATATCTCCCTGGGCCCCGTCGGTCTTACCCATTGCTGTCAGAGTTGTTCTAAAGCCAATGATTGATTATGTCACATCCTGCTCAAAACTCTTTGATAGTTGCCTTTGACGACTGAATAAACTCTAACTCCTTGGCATGGGGCACAAAACATTCCATAATTTGGCTCCAATTTCTTTCCAAACTCGTCCCCAGCAGGTTCCCACTCATGTATCTAAACTGCAGCCACTCAAGGCCACTTGCTTTTCTTCGGAAACATCAAGCATCTCCATGCCCCTATGCTTTTGTTCGTGACACTTGAAAGGGCCTCCTCCTCTGGCTTCTTTTCTACCTGCTGATGGTCTAGTCTCTTGGAAGACCTGGCACCCTGCCCCCAGTGGACACACAGTCTCCGCCCACATTTCCACGCTCATAATTTATTACTTGTCGTCTTTGCTTACAGTTCCATGAAAGCGTTACTGCAGACTAGCCTGTCCTCTGGTCATGAGTGTCTGTTTTCCTGAAAGGACAGTACCTTCAACATATTAGCATTCTAGTGCTTAGAAGGAGCTTGGTGTGTAAATGATGAACACTGAAGTACATTTGTGATTTAGGTAAAAGTGAGACTAAACAATCTCAAAATTTACTTCCAATTCTGAGGTTTTCTGCACTATTTCTACACAATAAAATCTTACTTGAGGTCCTTGTAACTATCATTTAACCTTAGAGTTAACTCCTGTTGCAAGGGGCCGGTTATGCTTTCCCTTCTTTGCAGGGGCTTCAAGAGCCAGGAACTTGAGTCCAGTGAGCATTTGTCACTGTTTCCAGAGGAGGTGAGGGAGAAAGCACGAGCCCCATCGGAAAACCAGCTGAGCTCCAGGACATCTGGGATGGATTATCCCAGGGAGATGCTGAAGCAAAAAGGACGATTCTTGTACTGGGTTTTCTTTTTCTGTTTTTTTTCTTTGACATCTGGGCTTTGGCAGCTACTCACTCCTAGGGCTTTGCTCAGCAGTTTTTGAGGAATGAGATACGGGCTTGTTTCAGAGACAGAAAAGCCTTTACTGACTCAAGTTCAGCGACAGCAGTCCTTCAGAAGACTCTTCTCGTCCCCGTATGGATTTTTGCGGTACATCTAGGTCTCGTTGTCATTGACAGAGAGAAGAGTCAGTCTCCAAAAGAACCTCCTACCGCCTGGGGTCTGAATCGGGTTATTGCAGTGCCTCCTAATTTCTCCTCCCCTAGGGTTCTTTTCAAATCCGGAACAAGGAGCAAGGAGCAGTGAACGGCTGGAAGGAAAGGCATCTTCTGGCTACTGGAGGACAAAGATTCACCGCAGCTATTCTGAATGTTCCTATTTACATGTTCATCTATTTATTTATACTTTCTCTTTTTAAATACAAAGTCAGTAGAACTTTGTTCCAGTTTTGAGGAAGCATCTTGCATTTCTTCCCAGAAATTACATGTTTTGTTCTTTTAGTTTCATTATTATTACCTTCGAAGCACAAAATATACGTGGGGCTGTTCAGAGATTCAAGTTCTGAATCTAATTCTCATGCATACAACATGTGGCGACTGCCCATCAGTGATCCCTCCCTCGGACATTCCAACCTGTCACCCTGAAAACGAAAGGCGGCGCGCACTGCGGAAGAAGGGGACAGAAGGATGTCGTGCTAACACTTATTGAGCATATGCTCTGCCATATGGCACTGCCCTGTGCGTGTTATATAGATTATTTCATTTAAAACTCACGCCACTCTATGTGGTATACTGTTTTCTGCATGCTAATTATGGAGAAACCAAGGCTTAAGAGGTTAAGGGACTTTCCTGAGGTCATGAACTCAGTAAGTCGCCGAGGCAGGTTCAGGTGACAGGGCTGACTATAGTAAAGTACTCTTTTTACCCGTTACTCCTGATACGAAGTAACCACAGCTGGGTGATCCACAGAAGCTTCTTGCTGAATGCTGACCCGTGTTCTCTGCATCTCTGAAAGGTAGTTTTTGCTATGCCAACGTTCACTGAGCATTTAAGATGTGCCAGACCCTGATCTCAGTGCTGTGCTGCGGGGGATCTCCTTACATCTCAGAAACGCCACTTCTAGGGAAGGTACTGTTATCCTACTAACGAATAGCCAGAGGTCGAGAGAGGTGAAGATAATCCACCCAGGTCAGAGAGCTGAGTGCTCCAGCCTGATTTGAAGTCCAGGTAGGTTGCCTTCAGAGTGTGAGCTACGCTGCCTGCAGAGAGCACACTCTGGAGTTAGAGACCTAGGTTCAAACCCCAGGTCTGCCTCCTCCGAGCTGGGTCAACTTGATGTACCATTATTCCTCAGTTGCCCCATATGCAAAATGAGTTGTCCAGAAGGGAAATGAGGCTGCTGTGCTCTCAGTATGTACTCTCTCATTCGCCAGAGTCAGACTCCCTAATGGAGAAAGAAGCTGCATCTTTTGAAATGCAACAGATCTCTGTTTAAATCTTATTACACTTACCCAGTAGGTAATTTTAAACAAGGTATTCAAATTTTGAGTCTCAGTTTCATCACCTGAATGTGGGAGATAAAAATACCCATCAAACAGGGTAATTGAAGGATCAAATACATTGGGTTAGCCAAAAAGTATATTTAGTACTTTCTGTAAGACACGTTTTTCATTTTCACCAATAACTTTATTGATTTGGATATTTGAGTATGTCAGCTATCTCCCACTATTGCTCCTAGTGGGTAGAGGCCAGGGGTGCTGCTAAACATCTTCCAATGCATAGGACAGCCCCACAAAGAATCATTTGGCCAAGCTGTCAACAGCACCAACAAACTTCGCAAACCACTGCTGACACGTTCCATCAGTCACAGCAGCTTCCCCATACACTGCCCCAATCTTCCTTTGCGTTTCAGTTGCATTTCTACCTCTCCTGAAATAATAAAGCACAATACATCGAAAATGTTGTATATTTTCTCCCATCTTCAGTATTAAAATGGCTGCCCAAAAAGTCATCAATGTTGATAAGTTTTTTAAATTCATGCGGAAATGACAGCCGTCACAATGCAATTAACGCAATTGTTTTGAATGAACTTAAAGACAACTAAGCACTACTAGAGCCATCATATGGAAAAAAACTAAACACACTTTTTGGCCAAGCCAATGGTACATGTAAATATATAATACAATGAGAGGGAATTGGAAGGAATTCTACATAGTAGTTATTATTACTATTTTTATGGTTATCAATGAAGAAAATACAAGTCCATATCCGCTAGCAGGCAGGGGGTGAAGTTGCCTCTCCTACGGGGAGCTTTGCCGAGAGATGCTGGGGAACCTCCTCGTCCGGATCATGATGAAACAGGAGACGGTGTTCCGCTGGGCCTGCTTTAGGTGGGCGGGGATAGGGTGGGCCGCACGCGTCTCTGTGCCCGTCTTGTCCCCACTGTCAGCCTGGTGAGAAAGGTCCCAGCTGTGAGCCCCCGCTAGTGAACTGCCGTCAGGGTCCTGGCTCTCACCCTGCCGTGACGCCCTCTTTGTTGGAGGGCTCCAGGGGAAAAGCACGTCGTGGCCTTCAGAGTCACACTGGCTGGGGCTCACACCTCCAAGGCTAAATGAATTTAGGCAAGTTTTTTTTGCAGAACATCAGGCTCCCTTCTATCAAATGCCGACTGTGCTCGGTATTTGTGAGGATTAAATGCTGTATGAACAGGACCTAGCTCAGTGTAGGGATTTAGTATACACTCAACGAATTTTAATTCCTTTCTTTTTCAAAAGAAGACAGTTCAAAGTCAGCATTAGTCTGAGATGAATAAGCAGCCGTAAAGGAGGGCGAGTATGCACAAAACACTCTCTGTGGTTTAAATTCTAAACTTGGATAAAAATGGAATCTGAACAGACTCGTTTATTACTAATTTTGGAGACAACCAGACTGTCTCCCCCCGAACTTGCCTTATGTTAAGGATGGGTTATAACACACACCACTGAAAGGTGTGTTATAAATACTAAATATCATCACCGCAGACCCCTGTAACACTGGGCCCGGAGAGGCTACTGGACATCTACTCGTTACCTCCAGCGTAGGACTTGGCCAAACCCATAGTTCAGGTTGGCGTTTTGCCCTACTAGCAAGAATGACAGAGGTGAATCGCCATAACTGGATGAATCTGGGAGAGGCCATGGCGGGGTCAGAACTCCCCTCTGCACTAGGGTGAGGACGCCTCTTGTGTCTCTGGGCTTCTATGGGCTCACTTCCCTGTCAAAGGAACTGGGTCCCTGGACGCTGCAGGCAAGTTGAGAAGTGTTAATAGGTTCAAGAGAGGGCAAGCCCTCAATGACAGACAAAGCTCACGAGCACGCCGGTGGAACTGAGGCGTGGCGGACGTGCGTTTCAAAGGGCCGCACCGCATTTCCTCCTGGCTCCCTGCAGCGGGAGGGAAGGGGTCTACCTGAGGACTCCTGCAGCAGGAATGGCCCGTGGCTGCGGACGCCCCAAGCAGGAGGGCCACAGCCGGCAGGGTCTCGGCCTCGGTTTGCGCTTTGATGCACGTGTCCATGCGGTTTTACTTGCTCTGCCATTCATTTGTCCACATTTACACGTATGTAAGTACAAACGAGAGTTCTGGGTCCTAAAAGTACAAGTTATCTTTCCTCAATACTCTTTTCTTTTAAATTAATTTTTATTTATAAAATCTTGTCTTTTTAAAGACTACAGGAATCCATCTAGTTAATATACAAAATCGTCTGTTCCTTATTAATGAGCATTTAGGTTGTTTTCAATTTTTCCAAGTTAAGAACAGCAAGCAGCACAGTGAACAGCCTTACAATGTTTCCTTTCCAATTTCACTCTAAATTTCATATCAGTTTACAGGATCGCCCCCTCTCCCAGCTATGAATGAGCAGACTGGTCTACCTGCAATCTGGCAAGTCTAAATATTTTCAGATTTTAAAAATTTTCACATAAGGTGGGTGAAAACTTGATCTCAGTATTCTTAAAGGGGGTGTGTGTGTGTGTGTATGTATATATGTGTATATATATGCATATATTATATATAGATATATAGTTTTAAGGTGTGTGACATCCTGTCAAATTGCCCTTCAGAGAGTTTGTATCAAATTCATCTCATCAATCTTAAATATTATCATTTTTTGAAATTTTGACAGTTGGGTAGAAGAAAATTGGTATATTTGTTTTACATTTCTTGATTATTGCTACGATTAAAACTTTTTCCATATGAGTATTGGTCGTTTGTACCCTTTATGCAATGCTTGATCTTTTTTCCCTTTCTTTCTTTCTTTCTTTCTTTCTTTCTTTCTTTCTTTCTTTCTCTTTTCTTTCTTCTTTCCTTCCTTCCTCTTTCTTTCTTTCTTTGACTATTTTTCTGTTGTAAAATAAATGCAAATTTTAGCTCCTTACATTTAGGACAATGATTCTTTTTGAGTTAATGTTTGTATATGGTACAAGACTGTTTTTTATGTGCATACCAATACCCCAAAGTCATTTTTTCCCACATTGAGCTGCTTTGGTACTTTTATCAAAAATTAGCCATGTTCACACATGTATGTCTATTTCTAGACTCTCTTATTGTATTCCATGGACTCAGATCTCTGCTTAACCCTTTACCAATACCAAATGCTCTTTACTACTGCTGCTTTTTGGTAAATTTTAAAATCAAGTAGCATGATTCCTCCCACTGTATTATTTTTCAAAAATTTTTTAGCTCTTCTAGTCTCTTTGCTTTTCCATATAAATTTTAGTCAGCTTGTCTATATTTACAAACATTCCTGCTGGGACTTTGTAAATGTTTTAATTCCATAGATCAATTTTGGAAGAGTTGACAACTTCACTACATTGAGTCCTCCAATTCACAAACACAGTGTATCTGCATGTATTTCTATGTCTGATGTCTTTCATCGGGGTTTTGTAGTTTTCAGCACACAGACCCTGTACACATTTTGTCAGATTTACACCTAAGTGTTTCATTTGGGAGGAGAGGACTACTGGAAGTGGTATTTTTTTTCAAACTTCAGTTTCTAGTTATGACTGATTTTTGTGTGTTGACCTTGTACCCTGAGGTCTTATCAAACTTGAACTCACTCACCAGTTCTAGGAGTCTTGTAGATTCCCTGGAATTTTTGACAGAGACAATCGTATGTCTGCCAATGGGATTACTTTTATTTCTTCAGCCCAGGGGTGTCCAACCCTTGGGCATGTGGCCTGGGATGGTTATGAATGCAGCCCAACACATAATCATAAATTTACTTAAAACCTTATTTTTGCTCATCAGTTTTTGTTAGTGTTTGTGTATTTAACATGTGGCCCAAGACAACTGTTCTTCTTCCAGTGCAGCCCAGAGACACCGAAGGGTTGGACACCCCTGTTGGCCGTACATCTTTTTGCCCACTGCACTGGCTGGGACTTCCAGTACTGTGTTCATTAAGAGCAGTGAGAATAAACATTCTTGCCTTGTTCCTGAGCTTGAGGAAGTTCCCTTAATTCATGAATGGATGCATGCTTTTTCCTTTTTCTGCAACTGATAAGATTACGCGCTTTTCCTCTTTGGATTGTTTTTTTTTTTTTTTTTAATAAGAGGAATCTTTGTATCCTCTTTTTTTTTTTAAATATTTTATTTATTTATTTTTATTATTTATTTATTTATTTATCTTTAGAGGGGAAGGGAAGGAGAGAGGGAGAGAAACATCAATGTGCGGTTGCCTCTTGTATGTCCCCTGCCGGGAACTGGCCTGGCAACCCAGGCATGTGCCCTGACTGGGAATCGAACCGCGATACTTTGGTTCGCAGGCCCGCGCTCAATCCACTGAGCTACACCAGCCAGGGCTTGGATTGTTAATATGATAGAGTACATTGATTCAATTTTGAATACTGAACCAGCTTGACATTTCAAGGGAAAAACCTCACTTGATCCTGGTGTATTATTCTTTTTTATGTAACATATTGCTACATATTTTGTTGAGGATTTTTTACATCAGTGTGCATGAAGGATATTGGTCTACAGTTGTTTTTGTTTTTTTTCTTGTAATGTCTGCCCAGTTCTGGTATCAGGGTAATGCTGGCCTCATAAAATGAATTGGGTAGTGTTTCCTCGTCTTCAGTTTTCTGGAAAAGACGATGCAGGATAGGTGTTAATCCTTCTTTAAATGCCAGGTAGAATTACTCAGTGAAACCACATGAGCTTGGAGATTTCTTCCACAGGTTAGCTGCAAATTCTTTCCTTTTCTAATTTATTTTTTAATAATTAAGGGCCTTTTCAAATTATCTTTTCATCTTGATTGAGTTGTTCGTTTTTATTTATGGTCTTTTGTGACAGGCACAAGTTTTAGATCTTTTTATAATTAACTCTATCAAGTTCTTTTTTTCTGGTATACCTTTGTGTGCTCAGAGAGTTCTTTCCTCTAATTTTTATTTCTTTTTATTTTTTAAAAAATATTTTATTTGTTTTTAGAGAAGGGAGAAGGAAAGGAGAAAGGGAGAGAAACATCGATGTGCGGTTGCCTCTCATGTGCCCCCACTGGGGACCTGGCCCGCAACCCAGGCATGTGTGGGAATCGAACTGGCGACCCTTCGGTTCACAGGCCAGCATTCAGTCCACTGAGCCACACCAGCCAGGGCCTAATTTTTAATTTGGATACTTTTTAATTCAAGTACTATATTTTCTTTTGGCGAATTTATATTTTTCAGTTTTGATGTAAAAATGTTAATCCATCTGGAATTTAGTGAATGACATGAGAAGATTCAGCTCTCCTATAAAGTTAAAATTTAGTATGCAAGAAAAGAATACAGTGGCCTTAGAATTTTCCAACTCTACAAGCATAAATTTCTTCTCAAAAAGATTTTACATGTTCACAAATAGTTTAAATTTGCTGTAACCATGAAGAACTATTTTTAAAAACTCAAATATGTAGATGGAATACAAATACTGTGAGAGTACACGTGGGAACTTTTAGAAGGAGCAAAATGATTAGCTAGAAAACAGAATCAGGAAGTCTTCAGTAAACATTTGTGCTAAAGTAAACAATAATCAAAACATCAAAATAACTTCTGAAAACTGAAAAAAAGTTTATTTAATGACACAGGGAAATACAAGAGTGAAAAAAAAGTGGGATTAAAAACTTTCCCTGTGATTCTGTCTCTCTCATATGTGACTGGAAAATAATGTACACCAAAATGGATTACTTTTATAAGCCGAGAAAAATCAACATTTTAAAAATGTTTAAATTACATTCTTCAAAAATCCCAAATTCCTCCTAATAGACCAGTGAATTCATTAGTGTCCATCAATCTCATCAAGCCAGCTGAATGTGGGACAACGCACGCCCCCCCCCTCCCCCCCCCCCCCCCCCCGCCCAGTTCCTCTGTGTCTCTCTCCAAAGCGAACCTCAGGGTCGCCGGGGAAAGGACTGCTGCGGAAGAGTGAATTCATCACCCGGCTTTCCCCGAGGACCCCTGCACCTCATTTCTGAGTGCAGGTCAAGAAAAGTCTAGCTGCTACAAACATCCTCCCTTGCAAGCCAGGGCAGAAGAGTCAGGCGGCTGACAGCGCAGGAGGGAGAGAGAAGGAAGCAATGTTTCCCCGTTTGTCACAGGATCGACAGACACATCGCAGGTCACATTCACAGCGCACGTGAACTCTGCTCATTTTGCAGGGGACTTTGCTGAGATTCTAAGGGAATAAAGGAAATGGGAATCATGATCTTATTGGTTTTGATATTCCAACTAATTTGGGGAGAAATTGTGCCTAAATTCACGTGTAGATGATTTTGTATGAAATGGTGTCTATTCTTACCTTTCCAACACAGGCAGGAATAGCTAATTAGAATCTGTCCATATTGACAGACAGATTCAATGTGCTTCCCGCCCATGACTGGGAAATTACGAAAACATGGAGGACACCTCTTTCACCTACCCACGCACTGGGCCTCTCCAGACATCTTGCCGCTGCAGTTTGGGGGCTGACTTCAGGGAACACAGAAACACAGACAGGATGGGCCTGGGTCAGAGACAATCATGACAAGTACCCAAGTGACAGTGATTCACCGCAGATTTTCCAGGAGCCCTCATAGAATTGCTGGTTGAACGAGAGCCAATACATATCTAATCACAAAATTACACGAGAGAGGTGTTTGAGGCCAGTTCTGTCCGAGTCTTGAACAAGTAATTCTACCTCCTTCTTCAGAATATGTGGCTTCCATCAATGAGGGTTTGGGAAAGATGAAATGAGATGGTGCATGCAAAACACTGCGGGCGGCATCCCTTACACAGTAAGTTCTCAGCTGAAGCTGTTAGTTTTTATTAGGTTTCACAGCAAAAGTAAAATTGTAACTTTATCTCAGCCTCTCTAAGGTTCAGCATAAAGTGTCCCAGGGCCACACTGCTTGGGCTCCTGTCCCAGTTCAGCCATTTACTGTGATACCAGGCAAGTCACTAACTTCTCCAAATATACAACAGGATGACAAAAACATTGTGTGTCACAAACAGTTGTAAAGATTAAATGAATACATGTGGACTGTTTAGAAGACCACCTGGGATGTTAAAAAGCCCTGGAGAAGTGTAGATATTATTATCAGCGTTATTATTTGTACTAAAATGAAAGGAGCATCACTTTGGAAGGAGCAAGAAGAGAGGAGACATCTAGGCCACACCCACCGGCAAGAAAAGAATCAGCTGTGCTCCGCATTGCACAGACCAGACAGCACAGCACCACGAGGCGCTTTGGGAGCTCAGGGAGCTCCGGAGACCATCAGATGTTTTGAGGCTAAGACAGGGCGCAAGCTCGGGGGGCACATTTTCTGAGTTTCATAGCAAACCCCTGCTCTACTGCTTGTTAGCTACACAGCCTGGGCTGAATTAGCTGCCAGTCTCTGGGCTTCAGTTCCCACACGCTTACAATGAGGTGAACTAATGGTGCCTACTTCACAGGGTTATTCGCATGGATTAAATGGACGTATCCTTAAGTGCACGCAGTGAAAGCACTGCATAAATTTGAAGTTTTTTTTGTTGTATTGAGAAATACCGATTATTTACTGTTTTATTGATTCTGATGTGACCACAGCTTTAAAAAAAATGTCTTGGACAGAAAAGCAAACCAGTGAACCCCCTGCCCCCAGAGCAGCCTTCACTGAGACTTCTCCCTTGTGTGATGTTAACGACCTTGGATTTTTGAACCGCCTGCATTGCCTGTTCTTCGGTATCAGGCTGTTGGCACATGTACTGCTTGCTGGGTCGCCATGCGCTGTTTCTATGATACGGGACAGCAGTCTTCAACATTCTTCATCTCGTGGCACACATAAACTAATTCCCAAAATGTGGCAGCACACCAAAAAAATGTATGATTGCTGATCCGGGAGAAAAACAGGTATAATTTTGATTCATTCACATTCACACAGCTATTGTTGTGTTGGCTGTTATCATTTTTCCCTTGACAATCTAAAGGAAAAGAGGGCAGTGTCCCTCATGAAATAGTCAGGTAGTGCATGTTTTAAAAATTCTTGTGGCACTCATTCTGGTTGAAAATCGCTGAGATAGGAAATTCAGTATTTCGATTCGTTTCTGGTGATGGGAAGTACCTAAGGCCACAAAAGTGGCCCTCATGTGAGGGGAGAGAAGGTTAATTTAACACTAGTTTCAAAGATGTTTCAAGTACATGGTAAGCACAAGCGCCCTAAGCCCTTTAATCGTGATGCTCAACATTCCTTCTTATGTTTGCTTTGCGTTCCCTGGGCCTTTGTCAACTTGGTTATCTCCAGGGAAACACCCTTTTGTTAGTTTAACCTTGGACTTGGAAATACAACTAGCTAGACTAGCTTAGAGGACAATGACAGTATCAAAATACCATGATTTTTTTTTTTCCATTTTAAAAGCCTTGTACATTTGTTAAAGATTTAAGCTCAGTTGCCACGAGGGCTCCTTGCCCTGGAGCAGACTCCACGGGCCACCTCCTCCTAGCACTGGCAGAGACGAGGGGAGGCCCGGGGGGAGAGCCCCCATCAGGTCAGGCAGCAGTCACTGCCCCCACCCCTCACCCCCACCTCGCCGCAGTCAGAGTTCTCTGCCCGGGGTTTGTTAAGGCTGAGAAAGGGCCCTTGTGTGACTCTCAGGGAAGTCGGGGTTCCAATGGAAATCGGTCCCACCTCTTGTTCTTCTGAGAAGCCCAAGCTGCCCTGGCCCTGGGAACGGAGCCTGGGCCCAAACAAGGCCACCCGGCTGGGCCCCAGCCAGCCCACCGACCCGCCGCAAACACTGGACGGCCTGGTTGTGGTTCCCCTCGGTGGCCCGATCGCAGCGATTTCCTCAAAGGGTGACCAGGTCCAAAGCTCTGTCACGCGCCACAGCGAACACGTTGCCAGGTGTCATTTCAAAGGAAGCGAGAGCTAGCTTCAACCTGGGGGTGGCTAAGGGAGCTCTACCAGAAAAGCAATGACGGTGGAGAGTCAGAGAGAGGCCACTTGCTTTGCAGACACAAAACTGATCCTCAGAACTAACCAAGCTGGCCTCCACAGGCCAGTCATCTCGGTGGTTCGCTTGAATTCCAGCCCTGCTGTGAACAAACACCAGTTAACCTGCATTGTAGCCACTGGATTCCAGGGACCGCCATTCATCAAACCCATTAACATGTTGCGCTACGGTCTAGCTTTGCAACCAGCAAATGGAAGAAACGGCTTCCAGCAATTCACAAGATGGGATCATTTACCCATAAACATAAATTTTCTAAAATCAAGATAAAATTTTATTACCTCTGGCTCCCTCTCTTTCAGGCCTAAGAAAATTTTTGCTTTGTTTTATGTGATTTAGTTTATTCTTCCTTAGTTGAAAATGAGAGAGGATAGGGAAGACATTGTAAATATCCCCCGCCAAAAAAGGGGGAAGTTAAATAAATTATGGCATATCACCCAGTGAAATACTTCAGACATTAAAAAAATCACATTTTCTTTGCAGACTAATAAGGGGATAAATTCAAAATGTGCTAAGTTTAAAAAAGTTATAAACTGTACTTAAAATATGATATTGACATACCTATAATTACTATGAACATTTTACACACACGTATATAATGTTCATAGCAGTTATTTATGGGTGGTGAAATTACAAGTGACCTTTATTTTCTTTTTCATATCTGGCTGTTTTCCAAAACAAAATGGGGAATACCATTTTGTAACTGAGAATAAGATAGTGTTTCATTAAGGTTTATCTTTCTAGAGACAGCAAGGTCCAAGGAGAACATGAGTAGTTCAGAGCTGGTTTTCACAGCTATTAGCTTTATGGTCAAACTCCAGGAACCTGCATTTCCGTCCAAATAAAACAAGGTTAAGAATACCTAAATTGTGGTGAAGGTTGCTGTGAAAATTAGATTAAAAATTACATGTAAAATCACCTAACGTATCGCAGATAAGCAATCAGTATTTCTCCCCTTACCCCCATCTTCTTATTCCAAGTTGAATTGAACTTTATATGTATAAGATTATTTTATATAAAGCTTCTGCAATAGTTACACTTTACTTTAAGATGAAAGGTTTATCCTTTTCTGAAAATTAGGATTAACACTCAAAACAACACTGGCATGTTATCTGATAACTCTTAATAACACATTTTTTTTGGTTAACCAGACCACTAGTCCCTCGGCCATAGGAACAGTCGCTGTAGAATGACATTCACTGGACTCTAATTTATGGCCTGTGGACTTGAGTCAACAGGTCCATTTAACGCCAGACGTTTAAACACCTCCCTGCCATCGCCCACTTGAGTCGTAGCCGAGTGGTTGTTTAAAGGCAGAAGGCGTGGCTCATGTGTTTCGCTTACTGCTCAGTCCTCTGTCCTCCAGACGCCGAGTGCTTACAGTTTTGGAAACAGACCACTTTCAAGGATGTGAAGATATGTGAAAAATCTAGGGAACAGTAAACCTTTCATTGTTCTTTTTTTCATGAGATAATCTGATGGGCCCACTCACGTATCTAAATATTTTGATTCTCAGAGGATCCCTAACTCAACTGCAAAACAGTCCAGCCTTGTTCTTGTTCTGGCGTGAACAAATTCCACGAACCTTGTCTCCATACGGAGCAGAACGTTCCTTTAAAACCGCGCTTGCTGTGTGGAGCTCTCAGGGCCTCCAGCAAACTGCCTTCATTTAGTGTCCGTCCTCAACTTAAGGTGTCATACTTAACAACAAAAGTAGGTGGCAAGTCATAAAAAACCACCTAACTTCAGAGTAAATGTGAGCGGCAGTACAAGGAAGCACGAGGCGCCCGCGAGTTCAGATCACGGACCCGTCACTCGGAGCTCGTCGCCTCGGTCTGTCGGACCTCAGCTTCAGTGCCCCGCCCTCTGCCTGGTGAAGCAGCCGTTTGTGCGGACCACCTCCGCGACGGCTCTGGGCGCCACGGGGGGCAGCGTGCACCGAGTTCAGACCACAGGCTGGTAAATACGAGCCTTTTTTTCTCCGTATTGTTGTTCAATGACAGTTGTCCCCATCTTCCCCCCAGTACTCTTCTCCCCCACCTCCCCCATTGGCTTTGTCCGTGGGTCCTTTATACATGTTCCTTGATGACCCTTCCCCTTCTTTTCCCCATCATCCCCCTACCCTCTCCCCTCTGGTTGTGACTGTAATGAACCTTTTTTTATTTTCATTTGAGTCTGTCTTTGAATATTTCCTCCTATACAGAGAGCACAGAACAATTGTGTATTTCCAGGCCTCATTCATGAAGGCCTAAGCTTCTCTAAGCCCAGATCCTCCCTGCCCAAAGCAAGTGAGATTGGTCTTGCTCTGAGATGTGTAATCCACAAACACCTCCCGTGTACAATTCTTTCGGCTCCTTCATGGTTCTCTCTGCTTTCCACAGGCTCAAATAAGCTTCTTTGCTAGTGACACAGTCCAGGAAGATGCCAGGCCCACTAACTCCCCCACAGCCCAGGGACAGCCGTGGGTAAGCAAAGAAAAGGGTCCCTTGGGAAAACAAAGCAGCATTTGAATGTGGCACTTCACCAAACTCTCTGTTTCCCATATGTATGCATTGTCAAGGGCTCATTCTTCAGAGAAGGCCCAGGGCCTTGGGTTTGCTATGGTGGCCACGAGAGTCCAAGGCTGAGGTGGGTGGGGAGCACCCGGAGGGGTCACCGGAAACTGTCAATCACACTGGGTTTTCATTAGAGGCAGCTCGGGCTTGACAGCAGTTTTAACTTTTCCCAAGTTGGTTCCCACAGATGGTAAGGGGAGGAGCTAATCATGCTAAAAGGGACTTTCTGGGTAATTCAAAAAGTCTAAGCAAAGCAAGTGTTTGGTGAGAGGCAAAGAGCGGGAAAGAAAATCCCCTTAATTCCCAAATATCCTTCTATTTCCCACATTTTCAACAGCCCCCTGCTAAGGGCATGGCTGAGGAAGCCGCATACCAGATTTGGCAAGTTGAACATTCAACCCAAAAAGTAGAGAGGGGAATGTGTAGAAAGGACAGAGGCTGGGGCCGCGCAGGCTCACAGGGGCTCAGGAGTGTCCATGAACCCGAAACGCCTTCAACAGACGTCAAGTTGGAGGAGCCAACTTGGCCACCCAAAGGCGGCCAAAGCCCCGCGCTTCCTGAGCAGCACATACAACAGTCCCCTCTGGGGATATGGGGAACTATCTCTTTTGTCTAGTTTGCTTGACCTCCAGCCTCATGGGCCATGTTCTCCACACCATTTCCGAAAAACTAAAATGACCGAGAGCCCATTAAATCAGAGGTTTTGGGCCACACATTACAATCAGCTGGGGAGGCGTTTAAAAATCGCAATCAGCAGATGCACCCAGGCCTAGTAAATGAAAATCTCTGGGGTGGGACCCAAATAGCACTTGGTCTTGAAGCCATCTGGGGGATTGCCATGTGTGGACTAGTTTGACAAAATATGCTTTAAATTACCAGCCCTGGCTGGTGTAGCTCAGTGGATTGAGCGCGGGCCTGCGAACCAGAGGATCGAGGTTCGATTCCCAGTCAGGGCACATGCCTGGGTTGCGGGCCAGTTCCCGGCAGGGGACACACGAGAGACAACCCTACATTGATATTTCTCTCCCTCTCCCTTTCTCCTACCCTTCCCCTCTAAAGATAAATAAATAAAAATAAGTGGGGACACTTTATAAATAAATAAATAAATAAATAAAAATTAAAAAAAAATTACCACCTATTCTGCCTCTTCCTATACCAATACCACCGCACCCATGTCCTCATTGCTAACCCTGATTTTCTTGGGTACTCAACAAGGAGCAGGACAGACTCAGAAAACTTTCAACTGCCAAGGAGAGGTGTCCCCAGCAGGATCCTGCCTGTCGCTCAACCCAGAGCTCACAGGGACAGACACAGGAGGAACATCCATACCGCTCTAGATGGAGACAAGGAGGTTTCGGAGGGCCTGGATGTTGGAAACATCCTCTGGGGGGCCACAAGACCCCCATCTGGCAGGTGTGACCCCAGGCCCTGACCACCAGCCCCAGTGGCAAAGGGAAGTGTGTCGGCTCTGCAGAAGCCGGCCACCCCCAGAGTGCAGCAGAGCACGACCAGAGCTTCCAGGACTTCCTTTCTCCCGTTGTCTGACGTCATCTTCCCCTTCCAAGTCAGCAGTGAGAGTGGACGGCAAGAAGGAACCATCGGAGCAGCATGTTTCAGTCAAAGACACCCCTGCGGGCAGTGTGCTTGTCAATGGTCTGCAGTATCGGTTCCCCAGAATCGTGGCACGTCAGAATGATCGGGAATGCTTGTAAAGAGTACAGATTCCTGGGCCCCACCCCAGCCTACTGAGTTGGAATCTCTAGAGGAATGGGACCCCGGAGTCAATATTTTAAATTATCTCCACAAGGGCTCCTCATGCCACCATGCCAACACCAGTGGGAGCCCCCCGAAAATCACCGACAGAGACGGGGCGGAAGCTGAGGACCCCCTTCCCAATTCCGCCGCCAGTGCCGTGGGACCTTCTCAACCCGCACCGTCTCTCCACCCTCCAACTGTAAAGTGACAACAGTGACTACAGAAGGCGACTTTTTCCAAAACACATGGAGAAAGTCCAGGAGCAAACTAGGTTATGCCACAGAGTGCTATGTTTTGAGCTTTCTGAGAAAGGCATCCTGTAAATACAAGAGCTTATGAATGCAATTACTTCCATCTGGAGATATTTTCGATCCAAAACGAGCTGGTGATCCTAATTAGCCACACACACACACGCACACACACAGAATGTAATTTGTAACTGCGATGAGGCCCCTCACTGAGAAGACAAAGGGAACGCTGAACCCGAGCTGGACGAACCTGCGGCCTGCTCCCCTTGTGCACTAACCGAAGGCCGGTGTTCGGGGCACTTCCTCCAACTGCTATCTGTCCAGTTAACAGACTGAGGAACGCTCAGATTACAGGGGAGTCCCTCACCTTACAGCCTAACTCACTTCCGGTGACCCCTGATGGGAAAGGGGAAGGCCTGGAGCAAAGAGAAAGGCCAGCAGGGGACACTCCATCCAGGAGCGCTCCTCCACTCCGCCGAGGACAGTCACGGCAGCTGTTCGCTCTCGGCTCGCTCTGCGGCACCCGGGCTGCTGAACACCTCCGCCCTGGCCAGGCAGGCCCCCAGCACCCCTCATTCTCTCACCTCCAGCCTGTCGGCCCGCGGAGCCTGGTTGCACAGTCTGGGTGTAGTCTGTGGCGGAAGGGATGATTTGAAGGGCTTGCGCTGCCTGCAGCCCTCCTGCATCCCCGATGTGCAGGGCCTCCTGACGAGTCGCAACAGGGAGAACAGAGCTTGCCTGGAAGTGCCCTGAAGGTGACCCAGAAGCCACGAAGTCCTTGTAGAGCGCTCAGAAGATGCCTGTCCTACAGGTGTCAGTTAAGGAGGAAAGTGGACTCTGTGTCGAAAGAGAAGGCTGGGCCTTAAGTTCCCGGGTAACAGCGGCCCTCAAACCGCACCGTGCATCACAGGCACCCGCGACGATGTGGATTCCTGGGCCCTGCTTCCAGTAGCTGTGGCTCGCAGGTGCAAGGTGAGAGTCAAGAACGCACGTTTACAGGGAGCACACTAGGTGATCACGATGCAGGCCGTCTGGGAACCACACTGGGGAAACCCTGAGTTAGTAACATCTCCGTGCACAGAGTGAGATGCGCCTCGCACCTGAGGAGTCGGGAGGGTTCTGACGTAGGGAGACTGAGGGCGTTCCAGTGGGAGAACACAGCCCGGGGCCATCAACGCAGAGTAAGGAAGGATAAGCACGTGTGCGTGTGTCCGTGTGCACGCACACACTGGTGGGGTGGGGTGGGGGCATGTGGGAGTGTCGGGCAGGCAGTAAGGTGACCGGTCCGACCGAGGAAGGTTGAACTGAAAGAGGGAGAAGGCGCAAACCGGACAGGGAAAATGGAGGCCTGGAGGCCCAGATGGGGAGGCGGATTTGCTCAGTTCGGTAACGGGGAGTTTCTGTAAGTCTTGAGGAAAACGCAGCAACAGAGACCTGCCGTGGACATCAGACCAGGACAGCAAGGTAGGAGGCTGAGTCTTCTTATCGAGCAGGTTGTCTTCTACCCCCAGGTGGGCCGGCCCTTGGGAGTGTGTGGGTAAGGAGCACAGGAACCAAAGTGGGATGCCTCCCCGGGTCTGATGAAGGAGAGAAGGGACACTGGCCCCCAATGGAAAACAGAGAGAAGGCTGCCCTGAGGCTCCGCACACCTGCCCTCCCCGCCCCCAGGTGATGGGGCTGCTTGTGGAATCCCCTGGAGGAATACTTAGACAAATCTAAGCTCAGCGGCTAAGTAATTACATAGTTCCTTGTCTCCACCAGACCATACCCCACTCTGGTTCCTCAGAGTCGGTGACCAAAGGGCTTAAGCAAACTGAATTACGATCCTGATTTAAAACAGCTCATCAAACTTGAAAGTCAGCCCTAAAGGGAAAAACCACTCTTTCGCCTTCCCAGAATCCACCCTGGTCTCCAAACTGAGGTGCATGCCCCCCTTCAGGCATGCAAAATGCCATAAGGGTGTAGGGGAACAATCAAATCTTTTCTGTCAGTTTTCTATCTTAATGTTTTTGTTTTCAATTTTATGAATATATGACACATATACTAGTTCCATTGTACATAATTTATAATAAATACACATATACAGAGAGTGTTTGCTCAAATTATTTTTAGTGATAAGAAAGCTAATTCTCCAGAGTTGGGAGAGCACTGCTGTAGACACACATTTTCCAACCTTTTCATGGATGGAAGAGCCCTTTCTACGCTTATGAAATACCTCACTTTGTGAAAATGTTTCTATGGCGTTTCCTCCGTGAGAAAATTCATGATGATGAAGGCACTATGGACCCATATCAGTAACACTGCGACGTGATCTTGCTTTGCATTAATATCCAGAACACCCCCTCTTACGGGGAGTAACACTGCATCCGTGCATATGTAGGAGGCCCTTCTGCCTCTCTAGGGAGGATGCTCACAGATCGGTGACCTCATGCCCTAGTCACCTCCCAGTTCCACCGTCTGTGCCAAGGTAAGTAATCTTCCTCCACTTCCCTCCCCCGCTGAGGGCACCACCTTCTTCTCTCTTCACCAACAGTGCAGCCATTGCCAAGGTCAGAATGGGGGTGGCAGCAACATCCGCTTCGGCAGCCTGAGCTTCAGAAATTATAAGAACATATTAATGAATCGCAAAAGGGGTCCAGAGACCGTCTGCCAATCGTTTTGCTTTAGTTTGGGATGTGGTTCCCCCACTGACGTCTGTTAGTCTGACTCAGGCTGGACAGAATGTGCTCAAAGCCACTGTGTCCTAGTGGGTTGTTCCTGTCATCTCAGCTCATCACCTAGATGGAAGAAGTTTGCAGGCACAGCGACTGTAGGAATGGCATGCAAAGCCAGGCCTCCCAGGCACAGATGCTGGCTTAGCCACTTCCGACTGCCCGAGCGAGTGCCCCTGACAAATCACTTGATCTATCTGTGCCTCAGTGTATTCACCTGTAATGATAGCATCTTCCACCATGCAGGGCTGTTGCCAGGATAATTTAATTACTTCATGAAAAAAGATGAAATAGTGTCTGGTACACAGGAATAAAATGAGTTTGGAAAAAACCTATTATTATTATTATTATTACTATTATTATTATTATTACTACCAGGGTCTATTCCTCTCAAGCAATTTATTATACTTGTCCTTACTTTGGACGCTTTTCATAGCGCTGCTCACAGAATCGCTGTACAAGGCTGCATTCTCCCATGCAAACTCACTGCAGAGAGGTATTATGGTTCCTGCAGGTCGGACTCCCTGGTTTTTATCATTCCCTACTGCTTCTGAACCTTTTCCCCCCAACTAGACAGAGAAGGCTGGGTTCTCTGACTTATGTTCCTTTTTCTGTACTTTGCAACACATGCAGTAGAGCCCTGAATACCTGGAAGGTTCCCAGTAACAACAGGCTGACTAATTTATTGCTTCATTAACAATAAGCAAAATGTCAGGAAACTGCTTGTCCCCCTTACTGTACTCTCCTTCCTGAACACTCAGAACAGTGCAGCGCTCTGTGACAAGCCCCCCCCCCCCCCCCGCTAGTCTCCGCCTGCCCTTTCCTCAGCTGATTAAGCACTGGGAGCACTGGATCGTCACCAGGTCAGCCGGCAACAGTTCCACTTCTGCTGTCCCTTGCTCCAGGCCACCAACCAACAGCCTTGTCCACCCTCTGCTTTGCAAAGTCCTCCTGGCCCCTCGGGTTACTGACTCCTGAACACCACTGCATCGACTGGCCATATCTTAAAAAACCTGCACACTCTCTAGCTGGTTCCTTCCTCGCTGCCTAAAATCTTCCTGGGCTGCTTTCTATTATAAAATTATCTTCACGTGACTTTCTTGCCTTCCCCAGCTGCCCTCCTATTTCCCCCACCCTTTCACCGTGTGGTCCGTAGCCTACGCAGTCCAGTCTACCCCCCCTCGCCCCCGGGACCTGGCCCCTCCTGCTCCGACCATTCTGCAGCACCTGTTCTCCCAACGGCTCCAGAGGCCTCCTGCTTACCGGGTCCCGTTTCCCCCGCCTCATTCTGGTCTCCAGGGTCCCTCCATGCTACGAGCCTCTCCTCTCCTCCCGCGTTCTGGGCCCAAGCTCCAGCACCAAGCGAAGCCAGACTGGCGGACTTCTCTAGTGCAGTTCAAACCAACATATCCAGGCCTGGACCCCCAGTTCCTCCTCCGGGTCCACTTCCTCTCCTGACCTACTTGCCTCTGAAAATGGTGCCTTCCGGGGCCGGAGCTTCATGCTCATGCCTAGGCCTCACTTTCCCTCAAATCTTCCCCCATCTTCCCCAAATCTTCCTTCACAGCCTTCTTTGTTCATGATCGTTTTTGAATAAGCGATACATTCCCCTGGTTCGGAAGTTAGGATTATGCCAAAAGGTCCACGGTAAGTAAGAGGCCTCGCCCCGGCCGCGCTGGCCGTCACCACCAGCACCCTGTAGGGCCTTTCCGTTTCTTTCTCGCGTCTCCCTCGGCGGCGTTTCTTCACCTGAACGTGAGCACATTCTCGTTTCTCTCCCCGCTCTTCCCACCCGAAACCAGGCGTACTGTCAACACCAGACCGCAGGGCTCATTCTCTTTCTCCGAAAGACGAATCCAGCGGACCCTCCCCGGTAGTACGTGGAGCTTCCCCGTGCTCTTTCTAAAGGCGCGCACGGGCGCTGCATGCGGTCGTCGCCTAGTAGTGGGTACGCTTGGTTGTTTCCAACCTTTCTTTGTCAGAAACGATGCTGCAGAGAATAATCTCATCCATCTGTTATTTTACAGATGTGTACTTAGGAAAGAATCCAAGAAGTGGGATTTCTGGTTTAAAAGATAGCTGTATCTGCCCACAACAGACTCAAACCCTCACCTTCTCAGCCCCTCCCCGTCACTAGGGAGTCTCAGACCCGGGGGAGGGAGACAACTTCCCGTCCAGCGATCACTGCCAGGCCAGCCTTTCCAAAAGCACACCGATTTACTCACCCCCTGCTGGAACACGGCCACCAGCCCTCCCTGCCTACCAAATAAACGACAGCATCCTAAGCCTGTGTTTGAAACCCACCATGGTCCGCCCAACGCACTCTCCTTTCCAGGTTCGCTGCTCCTGTCCCGACCTCAGCTGGACAAGGCTGCTGACAGCTTTCTAAACGCACGCTGCCCTTTCCTGCCTCTACACCCTTGCCCAGGCCTTGCTCTTCACAGACCCGCCCACCCTGCTCATTGTTTAAGGGCCCCCTTGAATGGCACTGCCTCCTCCTGAATCTATCACTTGCCACCTTGGCCAGACGTGATTGCACCCAACTTCCCCAAAGCTCTCTATTTAAATCCATTAGATGGCACTTCTTGCCTTATGGTGCCTTCTGTCATAATTGTCCGCGGGCAGCACCCCTTCCGCATTGGCGTGAAAGTTCTTTGAAGGCAACGGCTGTGCCTTCTGTATCTTACACTGTAGCTCCCTGAGCGCTTTTTGCAGAATTTCACATAGTTAAGTCTCTCACTCAATACTCGCTAGAAGACTGTTTATTGAGAGAAATCAGCCTTCCAGCCTGACCCCTGTCCTCCGGTGCTGGAGAAGTCCCACGGGGGAACTCGGCGCGCAGGCCTGATGGTGATAAAACACACCCTCGTGCAGCGAGGCATGAACACACCGAGGCTCACATCCCGCCTGCACCGAGAGCCGGCTCATAAATTCTGTCCATTTTAAAGCAGTTGCAGGATTAATGACAACAAAACTAAGTGGAGCTCAGCAAGCACTTCATCCCTCCTGAAGACTTGCAATTTTTCAAAGCTTCAGTTGTTTTAGTCCCTGGACCACAGACTTTTAAAAAAGTGAAGAGAGCTGTAAGGACTGTAACTGAAGCGAGAGGCACTGGGCTGTTCTCGAGTAAAGGTCACGGTCATAATCCATTCTAGAAAAACTCCAGGCCAACCTTCAGCAAGTCAAGTCCTGTTCTATCAGGAGCGTGTACCATCTAATCAGGAAGGTGTTCTTCCCACTTGGGAAAAAAAGAAAGCAAACGCACACAAAAAAACCCTTCCTTTCCAGGAACACCTTTTCCCCCTCCGACCCACGACCTAAATGTGGTTCTCCCCTCAGGAAGAACTGCGAGTTAGGGAACAAAAGGATGGTGCTCCTACCACCTTTTGGGATATGACCTGTTGGCCTATCTTGCCTCAGCTTGGAATCTAACTGGAAAAGTAAAATTCATCGTCATTTTGTGGCTCTGCAACGGAAAGCCTTGGTTTCGGAGACAGGGAGTGTCGTTCCACACACCTCCCACTCTGGCCTCTCCAAACAAAGGCTGGTGGCACCTGGCCTGTCCCGGGTTCGGACACACGCTCCCCTCAGACGCTCTGGCACCTTCCTCTCCAGTCAAGCTGCCATCACCTCCAGGATGAAATTCAGCAAAAGTCTCGTAGACAGTGGCCCTCACTCTGGGCTCTCCTGGAGCCCAACAAGGGTGCTCGCTGGTGCCAAACCGAGTGCCAATCACTTGCTAATTGCCAAATCCACGGGTGTCTCCTCAGCCTCCACCTCGTTCGACCTCTCTGCCGTCTGAGAGGCTGAAACCCCTTCTCCTGCCTCGGCTTCCACGACACGGCCCTTCCTCATTGCTCCACCTCCTTCGCTGGCTCCACTTCTGCCACCCGCTCCTAAAGCTCTTATTCGCCAGTCTTCTGTCTCTTTCCCTCTCGTTCTACATACTTTCTCTGGTCGGGCTCCTCCACGCCTATGGCCTCCAGTTCCTGTGCGCCACTCCCTTCCAAACCGACCTGCTTCCTGAGCTCTAGACCCACTTTCCAGTCGTCTCCAGCGCACCCCACCACGGGTGTTGCGTGGGCACCGCACACAGACCGGCCAGCCTGTCTGAAAGCAAGCTCGGTAGCTTCCCCCTGCACCCACCAGCTTGCCCTTCCTCCTGGGTTCTCTACTCCAGCTCACTGTCTAGGTCTTACCCTGCTTATGTTCAGCTCTTTCACAAACGTCACCAGTTCCACGTGTCATTGCTTCCACATTCCAACTGCCAAGGCACGTGCCTTCGTCCGCTGTCATCCGGGTGGGACAATGGCCTTACTGGGTTTCACCGCTCCTTTTCCTACCAGTCCAACCCACCCTCTAGTACTTTGCATTTCACAATATAAGCTTCACTATGTCACTACTGCACTCAACACCTTTAATAACTCCCCGATACCTGGGCCCAAATGAACTCTCCAGTCCCCTTACCTGTCTGTCTAAGGTGTCTTCTGTTCTCCCTAAGCTCTTGGAGCCAGAGAACACCTACAATGTTGCATGGAAGGAGTTTCTCACCTTCTCCTCAGAGCAACATATGGAGGGCCAGCTTTGTCCTTTCTACCACCCCCCTCAAGATCTGCACTCACCATTCAAACACAGGATGCATGCCACCTCCTCTGGGCAGCCTCCCCAGACTTTCTCCCCCAGTGGCAGAACCGCAGAACTGCCTTGTTTGCGTCCTCCAGAACTGTGCTCCTGGCTCTCATATGGAACCAATCACAAGACCCTGTATGGTCCCAGAGGGCAGGGGCCACTAGTATTCACGTAAGTATCCCCAATGTCTAGCTCGGCGCCATCAAACTGGTGACAAGAACTCCGTAAGCACTAAAGTGGCATGTTACTAAACTGGACTCTTACCATGAAGGCAGTGAGTCTGTGAGGAGATCCGCCTGATTGAACCAGACTCCGAATGAGGCATGACACGGCTCTGTTACGGGGAAGGTGGTGTTTTGCTGAGAGTCTTCCTGGTGTCCCTTAAAGCTCAGACAGACGGCTCGCTTCTCCCCTTGGCCACGTCAGCCTTCTCTCAGAACACAGCAGATGGGTTCTGACGGCCTAAAAGCACCTCACTGTGACTCACAGCATTGCTGCCCCCAAATCAAATACTAAATCAACCGCTCACAGTCTTGCCCCATCAGACAATGAATCTAAAGTTACATTTAAAACAGAAGCTTGAAAGGGCTCAAGGAGCCCTACGAGGAACACACGCGTTCTAAGACACATTCCATTTTAACTTTTCATAAGCTCTGATTTCCGGTATCTAGGCTCACTGTGGCCCAGGTGTGTTGCTTCCCTTCCCCTGTAGCCTTCACATCTCTTCCTCCTTAAGTCACTTAACTTGCACTGTAACTTAGGCCCCACCTCAGGACCCAGGTCCAAGGGAGAGACAGCTGGCGTGGGCTCTGGAGGGCAGCCCTGCGCTGCCGCCGCTGTTGCCAAGCCCCCTGCCCCTTGGGGCTGCAAGCCCTGGGCTGGGCCAGATCTGACTCCTACGTAGAAATCTGTCATTATCCAAAGTGGCCAAGGAGTTAGCAAGCCTTAAAACCCTCCATAGCAAATGGTAAATGTCTTTCTAGAAGTGATCGTTCTAGCCTGGATTTATGAAACACTAATGGGCCCAGGCCAGGATGGCTGCCCTTTGCAAGTTCTCTGGATAATGCACAGAGGTAAATTTACAGATATATCCATCTGGGGAGGTATCAGATTCTACCATCTGCCTGTGAAGTGCCTCTCAGCCTTTCCAAAGCCATCTGCAGACCAGTTTTCCACACATGCACTTGAACATCATTTTTTTCCCACTTGGCCATGACTGGCCAGAAAGTCCCCTGTTGATAAATCATGCTGTGGGAGTCAGCCGGTGTCTGTGTTCTAGTAATGAAGGTCATTGCCACGCTTCTCAGGGTCTTGAATTTTGAACACTCCTGCTAAACACCTGCTCTGAGGTCCAACTTCCCAAGTCCTTGACTCCCTCTTAGAAATGCAAACCTGACCTCCCCTCTCTCTGCGGCTCCCTCCCATTCCTGGTGCTTGGATTTGCTCGCGGCTCCACTGCAGCCGCAGGCCTCTCACCCGGCTCCTGGCCAGGACGGAGCCGACACCGCCTGGCTGTCTTTGCTCACTGTCTCCCGCCGCACTACCCTGGCCTTCCTGTGACCCAGAAGATACCATCCTTGAAGCCTCTCAGGATAAATCGACAACTGTTTTTTTAAATTAAATGGAATCAAACAGGAACTGGAAGAACCTACCATCAATATTTAGTTTAAGCCAGGAGCACAAATACTCCAAGGAGTGCGCAGGGACCCATGCATGGAACTGAAAGGCAGGATGGCTGCCCAACGTCCCCTGCTTTATTTCCTCCTGCTTGAGAAGAAATACAGCGCCTTCGTGTGCTTCACCCTGCAGAGCTTCTCAAGTCACAGTCGTTCTTTAAATGGAAATTAAAATACAGGGAGTGTTTTGTTTTACCACGTTTTTCCTTCGTCAGCTGTTTTCTTCTGCAATTGGGTTGGTTTCTCGCTGGGAAGAGACATACAGTCTACAGTCCTCTCCTTGGCTTCAGCGCCTTCTTCACTCTCTCCAGACCCACCAGCGGGTCACAACCCGTCTGGTTGCTGGGGTGCTGGGATCTTGTTTTGCTCTGACCTGCGTGTCTGGAGAAAGACGTGGAATCAGATTTGACCGCTGCATATACCAAACCAGGTAAAATTGAAGGCTACAGCTCTCCCTACCAGAGGCTACGGATGTGATTTCCAATGTAAACTTGCAGGAATGAAGCTAGGTTGTAAACTCACGTCACCCTCAAAGCCTGGCATGAGGACAGCAACGTGGTGGTTCACATGAAACAGACTGGGTGGACCACCCACCCACATCAGAGCCACAGCTCCACTGCTTACTCAACCCCGTGACCCCCCGCAATTTATTCCTCAGTTTCCTTCCCTATGAATGAGGTCAATGTGAATACCTACCCGATGAGGTTATGAGATTAATCAGATAATACTTAAAAATCACATAGCATAGAATCTGCTATTTTACTGCTCTTTTAACATTAGTTATTATTGTGACTAGCTCCATGACTTGAGGGTGTTGAATTAGAAGATTCTGAAGATCCTTCATGTTCTAAAATTCTGATCCAAACCAAGAAAAAAACAGGCATAATGAAATAAGGTAAAGGGAACTAGCATTGTGAAGCTAGACTTCATATGTCCTGTTCCACATTTCTTAAAAGCTTCAACATGCAGCGCCCAACTAACCAAAGAAAATGCTGCCCCACCGGGGAGAGGGGAGGGGACCCACAACGGGTCAAGTGCAGAGTCAGGAGAGGAGTGACCCACTCAATTGTGTTAGAAGTAAATGTGCTGAGAGAGAGCTGAGTGGGTTGAAAATCTTACCTCTCTCCCTTTGCATTTCTCTCTCTCTCTCAACACACGCACGTAGATCTGGCTTCAATCCAAAATGTAATTATGAATGGTAATTGAAATGGTAAAGATGCAAATCAAAAGAGGTAATCCTAGGCAATGAAAGAGACAACCCGATCTTCACATTACTGGAAAAATCAATAAAGCCATCCAGAAGAAACAGAACGCTGATCTTAAGAGCAATAACAAAAGTTTAAATTAATTATAAGTTCCCCAAAGAAATCAGCTTTGTATTCATAATGACTTGTAAAAATTCAACCATTGCCTAATTTTAAAAATAAAATTTATCTTCCTTTCCCACTGATTAGATAAGTAATAAATGTTCACTGTAAAAAAAGAAGGAAGAAAGGAAAATTCATAAAGGAAAATAAATGTCAAATGTAATGGTTTGCGCAAGGTTTGAAAAATGACGTTAACAGTCATCCAGAGTCCTGTTCTAACCTATCCAGAGGCGTTCTGGAAAACCAGGTTGGCCTCCCAGTGTTTCAGGCCAGTGAGTATGTCGTCAAGGTTCTGTGGTACTTACAGATGGAAGCAGAAGTCCCAGTCAGTATTATTGCTGACAGGTGGGACTCGGATGGGACTGGCTCAAATCTTCTTTCTATGGAGAATCATATGTGAGGTTGGCTTTGGAAGAAAAGGTTTAGAAGTCTGTTCTCTTTTCTCTGTGCTAGATGCTATTAACATGAAACTGCAACTGCCCAAGTATATGTATAACCCACACTAAATCCACGGATTGACTACGCATTCATGTACGGAGAACCTGGAAGACAGAGATTAAAGTCATTTGTCGAATTAAATCTCTGAATTAAATATTTCCCCCTAATTCTTACCCCACATTATCTCCAAAATCCTCCACCCTTTTTTATCCTCTTAAAGCCAGCCCATTTACAACTCCTGAATCATCAAAACTATGGTCTTCTACTCAACTTTGATACTATTGTTGCAGGTATGGGAGCGAGATGGAGCCAAGCGATGCAACCAGCTCTCAGGTCCTAAATAAAGTACTGCCGGTGTATGGGTTAATTCTCCTTGTGCGCAGGGCCACCCCACTATTTAATAGGAGGTCCTAGTTCAGGAACTAAAACGCGTGTCTATTTGGGTTGCCATTGTTGGCTGATGATGGGGTAAACGGTTGAAACTCACGATAAAAAAATTCGACTTGTAATTACTTTTGAAATTTCAACTCTCATGGCTCAACTCAAATCCAATCCAAATCGAAGGCACAGTTATTTACGGACCATTAACACCCACCAAGTCACTCCCCATTTCATGGGGCAGAACGTCACTGTTCCCACCTGATTCTGGCTCCAGAACATTTACAATCCAAAAACCAGAGGGAAGTTTCCCTAATTTCTCTTGCTAATCTCTACTTTCAAACCTATGGCCGGGGGGGAGGGGACTGGACCCCTCAAACCCCTGCATTCTACTCAGAGGTCGTTCAACATGGCCCTGAATCGTAACACCAAACTTGGGCCCCTTCTCTCAAGTGCAAAGCTCTCCCTCCTTTTCCGCAGGTGTTTCGCCCTAACGTCGTAAACCCGGAGGCCACGTGCTGAGCAGCGCCCCGAGCTTCCTCAGGGTTCTTTCTTGCCGGCTGTGCCCGGGCCGGGAAAAGCCGCCGAGGGCACTTTAGGAAAGCGCCGTGGGGCGTACCTCCCGGCCCCCGGCTCGGCCTTCTGGAGCGGCGTCGGCGCCCCGGGGCTGGGCGGACCTTATGGAGGGCGCCGCAAGGACCCCTGGCAGAAGCGGGACGCCCTGCGAGGTCTGCCTTCGGCTCCACCACCCGGGTTCCGGCTCTGGAGAACACGGGGTCGCCTTGGGAACGGAACGCCGAGGACCGCTGGCCGCGTCGGCGCCCGTAGCCCAGGCGACGCGGGGCACTTCCGGTCCCGTCCACACCCGCCCGCTCCGCCCGACCGCAGCTCCCACCGCGCCCCCGGCCTTCCGGTCCCAGCGGGCGCGACCCTCGCGCCCTCCGCGTTGCTCTCACACTTCCTTCTGCTGCGGCCGAATCGTCCGCTATTGCTTTTCTCAGAGGGGCTTTACTGTTGGAGTGAAGATGCAGGAAGAGGAGAGAAGTCCCATCGGAGGATGGAAAGGAGCGCTGGGTTTCGGGAGCTACCTGTTAAAAGCTGCGACCTGCCGGGCTGTATTAGGCGACACCCCGCACCGCGCGTGCGCCCCTCTGCGCGTCCTGCACCCCGGTAGCTGTCCGAGCGTTCTGGCTTTCTGGACCCGGGAGCAAAGGCTCAGATACAGCCTAACGGTGCTGGGGTCGGCACTGTCTGTGTGTCTCTGTGTCTGTGGTGCCTCCCCCGGTAGGGCTTGAGCTATCCGTAGTTAGGAAAGCGAAGGGTAAGGATGGAGCAGCTTAAGAAATGGAGCGTTACTTCTGCTAATGGTTAGCAGTTCATAGATTATTTTCCAGGGGACACGTTTAGCAAACACCTTATAGCCGTAAGTTGCGCAGCCTATACCACCGCTTTTCAGAGGCCCCAAACACACACAGTGGTAACGATAACTCAGATCTGCAGAGGCAGTTGTGGCCAATGCCCACGCGAACATCACAGGCCCCAGCAGCCTAGCGTGTAAGGGTGTTGCACTGGACCCTACAATGCGCTAAGGCCCTATGACAAGGCAAGGTGGAGCTGCTATGTGCCTCTTATTTTTTTTTTTTTAAAGGGCTAAGAGAGAGAAGGAAAATATTTACTAGAAACTTGAAAGATGGTGTTTACATTTGACTTTATTTTTAGAGCGAGGGGGAGGGAGGGAGAGGGGAAGAGGAACATGCCCGTGAGAAAGAAACGTCCCCCACACGCCTGGACAGGCCGGAGCGTAACCCAGGCATGCGTCCTGACCAGGAAACCAACCACCACCCTTTTGAGGGACGATGGCCAACCAACCGAGCCGCCCCGTCAGGGCAAGATGATGTTTACATTTGGTGTTGGTTCTTTCCAGCTCTAAGGTTAGAGTTTGATATCGATCCAAGACAACCAAGACATCTAGCCTTTCTGGAGTTGGGTTGGAGGAGCTATTTCAATTGGTTGCTTAAATATAAAGTAAAATCCAGAAGACCTATTAGCTTAAGGTTTAAATCTGTACCTTCAAGTTCCTGAGCCACAATTTTCTAAAGATCCCACGCCCTTTATTCTGTTTCCAAAGAGAATTCTCAGCGTGGAACAATAATGAGAACAATAAACTGGGCTTCAGGATGTCAGTTCGGATTTTAGCTCTCTGTGCCCTGGGACAAGTCGCAGCCCATGGGTCTCAACTTTCTTGCCTATACAGTGACAGCATTTGTACCACTTGGTGGCTAGAACCCTTCGCAGGTCCAGAATCCTGCGAGGGAAACTGTGCATCTTTGTGACTGTGAAAATTATTTAACGTGTATGGCAGTAAAAAAGGAAGACTGTTTTCCTGTTCTGTAACACTTATTTCCCTGACCCCTTATTAAGCTGACCATCAAAATGAAAAGTTTTAATGTTCTGTCATTCTAGGAAATGGCTGTGTGGTTGTTTGTAAGTGTATTAAATGCCTGTCATTCTAGGAAATGGCTGAGGCTGTTTCTACGTGTATTAAATGCAACTTCTCTTTCCTGAGTGCTGGCTTGTGCTGACCATTATGAAGTGCAGTACCAGGACAGTCACTGAATTCCCATGCCTACAGCTGATTTAATTAGCTCTGACCAGAAGCGTGATGCTCTTATCTGTAAAGTTAATTAGAATCCAAATAAAAGTTGAGTTCCAAATCTCTGTATTTTTTCTTTCCTTGCCATCTTAAACCTGTCCCCCAATGTAAACCCTAGTTATATTAGTAAGTGTGCTGTAGGTCAGTTCTCTCACTCTGGAATGCCATGTGATGCCATCGAGGTGGACACTGTTTTACAATGTGGTCGCTCCATTCCCTCCCTTGATCCGGAGGTAAAAGAGCAAAGCATATCGCCATTGCAAGTGTCACATGGAGGAAGCACGTGTAGAGGGTACTTCTAGACTCTTCCAACGCCAAATCAAATGTGATTATCTCCAAATCAATCCACCCCCAGGAACTGTGAAAGGTAAGAACAAGGAAACCCAAATAAACTTTCTGTTGGACTGTGTAACTTCTTAAAACACATTTTCTAGCCCCTCAAGACAGGATCTGCGTTGAGTCACAAACCCTTTGGGAGATTCCTGGGTGTCATCTGAAACCGGCGCCCATTCAAGGAGGGCAGGGGGAGAGCAAGGGAAAAAAGGCAGATCACTTCAGATTGGTAGGTGGCGAGTTCAAAAAGCAAGGGAACTTGCTTAGTGAGGCTTGTCCTGGGCAGCTGCGAGACCCGATTTCTGCATCCACCCACCAAGTCTTAAAAGTTGATGGAGAGGCCTTATCACGTTCAGCTACATGCACTGGAGGCCTTAACAAAGCTGTCACCTACTCAGTCCAGAGTCCTACCACATTTCCATCCCAAGGCTGTGTCCTTGGAGCAGGTTCTGGGAGCAGAGAAAGTAAGTGCAGTGCACATTCTAAAGCATGGGAGGGGGAAGGGGAGAGGGGAGCAAGGATACAACTCTCAGGTCACGTCTTCTTGATGTGCAGGAATGTCTCTTCCCCTCCCTTTTGCTCACCTCCATCTCTTGGGGATTTACTCCTCAGGGGGGCCTTTCCATCTGCCGGAACCCACACGGATTGCTCCCTCGACCGGCTTCTCTGGCCCACTTATGGTGACCATCGTAGTTGAGCTCTTGCTCTTTCACAAATATGCCACACACACGCCCAGGACACGTGGCAGTCCTCTTCCCTGAGCGAGGGCACAGAAATCGCTGTTCCGAGCGCCCGGGTCTGTGGCTTTTCCCAGATCACTCTCGGCCCTGCAGTCTGCCTCACAAGGCTTCACCCACTCTTTGCTGGATAGTGTTTCTGCTGCTGTCAGCACCCGACGTGCCACCGTGTGTCATACTGCAAAGGGCTGTGCTTGAACGTGTTCACTAAGCATTTTCCCCACAGAGTATATCATGTGTTTATCTTAAGATGGGTGGGTTTAATTCTTACAAGCTTTGGAGTCTGTCTTGGGTTTATGTAAGGAAACAAATTGATGAGAGTTAACCAATGCAAAGAAAAAGGCCATTTCTTCTCGCTCGCTGTGATGACACAGATCATCTTCCACTCTTTTCCCTCTGCATTCCTGTATCACGTGATGTCAGCGACTGTGAAATGGGCCATCTGACAGTGATCCAACAGTCCTCACACACATGCACGGACATTCATCGCATCATCCTGAAGGCTGTACAATACTGGGAGCCGGTTAAATGCCCCTCGGTGAGGAACTAGTTAAATAAAATATAGCACAATCATACTAGGAAATATTACACAATGTTAAAAAGAATGAGATGCGTGTCCTGACAGAATAAAGTCTCCAAGATATTTTAAGTGGGAAAATTATGGTCCAGGAAGTGTGTAAAGTATGCTTCTACATTGACAAGGGCAAGTAAAATCCCCGCCTACATGTGCATGGAGACATAGAACATCTCCAGTTACCCAATAGCTATTATTTGTAGAGAGTTGAACTCACGGTCGCAGAGAGCGCCAGAAAGCAACAACAGAGATGCAAAACGAAACAAAAGTTTATTTTTTGCAAGACCTTCTGTAAATTACAAAGGCAAACTGCTAAACTACAGCATATAACTTTTCAATATTTAACCAGAGTACTTGTAATAAATATGCATCCTGAAACGAGATAAAAGGCTACGCTTTGTCAAGCATCCTACAAAATTTCTCAAGTTTTATACTGTGCAGCATTTCTGTGCGGGAGCAGGAGGGGGCTGTTTTGTGTTTTCTTAAGTGCTGTAACAAAAAGTCCTTTCACATTTCTTTGGAGCATTTTCGAAACTGCTGAACTACAAACAACTTAAGAAAAGTAACACCAAGCCCGAAAGCCAGTTTTGCTTTGTTGTCACTGGTCGTCATCCAACACGGCCAAGCACCCTCAGGGCCCAGGCGGCCCTGCGGGACCAGGCCCTGCCAGAGCAGGCCTGCGCTTCCACTATACACTTTGCAGATGTCTGTACTCTGTTTACACGCCTCAGTAAGGTCAATGTTGTAAGGGAAGCTGCAAGCAAGGCAGAAACATTTTTAACCTGAAAGGCAAGTTGAAAACAGAAATATTTTCCCCCCAAGGCCTTTGCTATGCACCATCAGGTTTACCAGGTCCGGATATTTAGCTTCTGAGTTGAAACACTCACTGTGACGGACGGAGCTTCCAGAGAGAATTTAGGGGTGCTGGCAGAGCTGGGGCAATCGTAATGATCCAGTCGGTAACGAGAGTATTTACTGTATCAAGAAATGCGCTACAGCTCTGAGGACACCGCGGCAGAAGTGCGGGGTGTGGGGGGTGGGGGGTGGAGGGTGGAGGGCAGCTCAGAGAGACTTGGGAATACATAACTACCTTTTGCTATAGCTGAAAACTTTGAGGGAAAAGTTCTATTTTTAAAAAGTCTTAAGCATGGTTACCTAAAAAATATTTTGTTAATATAGTCTAATGTGAATTTCAGTCAGTTTAGGGGTTTAGATATGAAAACATCTTTAAGAGCCAATAAAAATATTGTAGAGAAAAAACACTTAAAAAAATCGAGGTTAGGAACTATGAGGCATTTCTTTCGGCTGTAAACATGCAGGTTACTGTCCCTTGTTGAAACACAATTATTTGGATTTCCTGAGCTTCACGGATAACGGCAAAAGGCAAGTTTGCATAGAAAATCTGCAACACCTCGATGATTTACTTAAAAACTTTTAAGGGCAATTTGCTTTTGTTTCTAAGCTTCATATTTTAGTGAATGGTGCTCATCAAGCTAAGACGGACAAGCCGGTGATGAGCTATGTAAGGCAGACGAGGGAAGAGGATGGAATCAGAGTTCTCGAACGCACAGGCTAGCACGATAAACGGTCGGAAGCATGCACTGCATAACGAGCGCTGTACTAATTTGGTTAGAAGTCAGATCATGTTTTGGGGATTGGAGACCAAAGGCAAAAAGAGCCCCACTGTGCTCAACAGCACAGCCAGCCTGCGGGAGCCAAAGCAGCGTTTACTCGGCGGAGGTGTCAACATAACACTCAGTGATGACGAGGCCACGCCGGTGGTCAGGTGCCGAGGAGGGTGCCCACTCACCAGCGCTACGGCTGGACTCCTAGGCGTGGCAGGTCCCAGCTCTGGAATCAGCAGGGATGATGGCACCTTGCACCTCTGCTGCTTCCAAGTCTCCAAGCAGTTCTGAGGAGGACGGTCTTCTCCTGGGACCCGTCCCCCCGAAAGAAGCCTTTGGAAAGGAGAGAAGCTGGGCCGGGTCATGGTGCATGCCACGAACGAGAACGATGGCAGTGGTCGCCGGTGACGCCGGATCTGACACGGAGATGGACAACAAGGGGCAGTGTCCTGCTGAGGGGTCCACTCTACTTCTTCTGGGATTGGTTTTTACACATGGTAAGGATCTGCTTCAATACTTTCTGGACATCTTCATCCATCTGGCCCTGGAAAGGGCGAACAAAGGCACTCATTAGAACCTCAGTTAAGTCCTGGCACTCTCTCCCCGAGAGAATGAGATGACTGCCTAGGATGAAGCCCTTGGACCCTGATCTTCCAAAGGAGTGAACGGTAGCCCTAGCAACACCCACATTTCTATGAGAAACTGAGTCAGAGAGGGCCCTGCTCCTTCCCTTGGAGGAGGACGAAGCTGGGTCTCCTGGAGCCCTACAAAGGGTTTCTGGGGTCTCGGCTGCAAACGTGAGCTCAGTCAGCCAAACCACCAACAGTCACAGCGCGGACGCCGATGGCGCTGAGATTATCAGCATGCCTAGAAAATAAAGACAGGGCTCCTGATTCTGCCAGGGTAGGGGGCAGGGGAGGCACAGTAGCACATTCTCCTTCATTTCTGAACAAATGATGAGGCTGCTCTCAGTAAACAGGGCAGGGTTCCCAACACAAAATCCAAAGCAGAGCAAAAGGCATCTTAGAGCTGTCCGATGGAGAGGATGCTCCTCAAATTCTCGTTAGCTCTATTTCTTGAGGATACGCAGCTACTTCACGGGGTGTCGCCATACCTGCACAGCATACAGAAGATGCATCCTGTAAACCGATATGACCTCCTGGTGTTGCTTCTTGCACTCCTGGAAAGATGCAATTTGACTTGGTTACAGAGCTTTAAAAAACAAAAACTGAGAACTGCAAGAAAGCTGTGGTCGAATGTCCCCCAAGTGGAGCCCTCCATCAAATGCTCACATATGAAGCTTTTAAAACTGTTGTGTATTTCTGAAGAGTTGTCAGTATTCTTAGGGGGAAAAAAGCTACCTATTTCCTATCTTGGTATGTTAACTCTGAAAGAAAATTCATGGTTAAATGTAATCAGAAGGATCCTTACAAGAGAGATCAAGGTCAAAGGTGGAAGGAGGAGAAGGGAGGACAGAACCACAGGTTGGAGTGATGGGCTTTGAAGATGGAGGTAGCGGCCATAAGCCAAGGCATTCACGTGACCTCAAAAAGAGAGAAAAGGCAGGGAAATGGATTTTCCCCTTGAGCCTCTAGAGAGACCCAGCCCTGCTGACATACTGACTTCAGTCTAGCAAGAAGTTCTGATCTCCAGAACTTCAAGATAACAAATTCACGTTGTTTTAAACCAAGTTTGTGTTGCTCTGTTGCAAAAGTCATAGGAAGCTAATGCAGATATGAGAAGACTTTTGGGTGAAAAGGGGGAGAGGCCAAGGAACAGCTTCAGATCTGTAGATATGCAACTACCAGAGATCCTGGCCCGGAGCAAGAAAAAGTCCTTATCACTGTCAGAGACGATGCGACTGTTGCAGAAAAATGGAGAAGTAGATGCGGGAAGAAGAAGCCCACTCCACTGTCCTACCAATTCCTCCTCCCCAGAGATACACCCACCCTAGCTCATGGCAGGTAACGGCTGGCAATTCGACTAGCTCCTTCTTTTGCCCCCACCAAAGAAGCCCCCACTCGGCTGCTCACTGAAGTACATACTCCTTCAGGCTGGGGCCATCTGCCCATGCCCACCTGCCCACCCAGCGGCGCAGGCCTGTGGTCGGCCCGGCCCTCCACCCCGCACCCGGCTGCGGAGCAAACCCACTCACAGCCAGCTGCGTCTGGAGCTGCTTGACCTGCTGCTGCAGCCCGTCCAGCTGCTGACTCTGCCTCTTGGAGGAGCTCGCTGAGTAGGAGAGCTGCGACAGGCTGTTCAGCGCCTCCTTCAACTTGGTGACTTCCTTCGACATCTCATTTATCTGGTGAGAAAGGAGAGCCGTTGTCAATAAACAGGAACGTGCCTGCAAAAGCAAAATTCCAGGTAACCCTAAGCCTTGACCGTTGCTTCTGTTAGCCTCTTAGACTTGAGAATTTGGAATAATTTTTTTTTTTACATTTTAAAGGAAACTCATAAAACACATGAAATCAGACAAACCAACAAAACCTTCTAAGGCCATTATATCCAAACAAGGGCCCAAGATTAAATACTGTGTTTTAATGCATAAAGGTAACAAAAGCTACGCCACTGATTTCCTTTTTTAGTTATCTTAACAAAAACATGATTTTAGGCATTGTTTTTCTGGAGACAGCTATGTCCTATTCAATATTGCTGACATGCGTGATCAGGAGTAAGTTCTAGAAACCATGATCTCTCTGGACATCTTGTTTTAAGGTAAACACACCCCCCCTTCCACTTCCCAACCCCTTGCCCTTGGCTTTGGAAGCTTGTTTGCAACATTCATTATAATAAAGGCATAAATGATCAATAGCGCTCTGGTCAATGCCGTTCAGAACATCTGACCCAGGGGACTGGGATGCAGAGTGGATTCGGGCACGAAACCATCCTCCGCTCCCCATCCCTCATGCCGCAGCCAGCCCATCTCCAGTCACCTGCACCCCGCAGTCCTCCCCTCCCCTCCGCTCCCCTACTATACGCCTTGGAAGGTGAGGGCCAGGAAAGGCAGTTTTCATACTGACTCGGGAAAGCCCATGGAGCTTAGGGAAGCGGGATTAAGTCTGGAAGTGTTTGGGTTCCCATATGACGGAGGAATCTGTCTGGATTCCAAAGTTCAAGATCGGTCACAAACACTTTTCAGTTTGTGGCTTTACTTCTGATCCCTGACACTTGGCAGAGCTTCTGTAAAATAATTTTTAAAGGAAAAATATGTACCAGGCATGTGAAAATGCTTTAGGATAAGGGAAGTGCTTTTTAAAACAAACAAACAAACAAACAAACAAACAAACAAACAAACAAATGTCTAACCGGCCCCGGCTGGGAAGCTAAGTGGGTTAGAGCATTGTCCTGATACGCCAAGGTTGTGGGTTCGATCCCTGATCAGGGCTCATACGAGAATCAACCAATGAACACATAAATAAGTGGAACAACAAACCAATGTTTCTCTCTCTCCCCTGCCACCTTCCTCTCTTCTAAATTCAATAAATAAAAACAACATAAAATAAATGTCGAACCCACTATTCTAATGTGGCTCTGGGAACAGAGGGATACATGCGCTGAGCCTCTGAGCATTCACAACAGGTTTGAGTGAACCAACGCTAAAAATATTAACTGCGGTGAAGGCGGAAGGTCCAGGGCTTACTAGCTAGCAACTTCACAGTAATAAAACCCCACCAACCTTCTTGTCTTTATCCTCCTCCAGTTTTGAAGAGTTCTCCGAATACCTCTTCATTTCTGCAAGCTCTTCCTGGGCATGCTGGAATTTTTGCAGAAGTTCATTTACTTCCTGCTCTTTGGATTTCAAGAGAGTCTGAATAGCTTCCTTTTCCCTTTTCAGTTGAGAGACCTCACTTCTAATCTGGGCAACCTCTGAATGGGCTCTCTCTTTCTCTTTTACGGAATCCTTTAATTTGGACGCCAACATGCTCACTTCACTTTCCAGTGACGACTGGAGCTTTTCATAGGCAGACCTGGGCACCATCGCCTCGGTCATCGCCGCCTTCTCTTCTACAAGCTGCTTCTCCAGTTTGGCCACTTCCACTTCCTTGCTGGCAAGGTGCTCTTTAAGAGTGCTGATTTTCCCCTCCATCTCTTTGGCGGTGGTCCGCAGCGTGGTTATCACCTGCAAATGTTCTGTGATGGAGACCGAGTTCTCCTTCTGAGCATCTACCAGCTGCTTGAGCTGAGTCAACTCATTCAACACCTTTGAATACTGAGACTTCATTTCGGACAGTGCCTCTTCTGCTCTGGCCCTAGATACGCTGGTCACCTGCATTAGTTTCTCGTGCTCCGCTTTATGGATATAGTCTGCTGTGACATCTTCTAGAGATTTCCTCTTCCTGTAATCCTCCAGCTCAGCCTGGGCTTCTTTGTACAGCTGGGACAGCTCACTCACCTGCTTGTTGAGTTCATCTATCATCCTGTTCATGGCCTCTTTCATGTCCCCAGCATCGTCACCGGCCTCCTGTGTCATCTGGCTTTTTAGTGTATCTTTTAATTTCATGATTTCTTCTTGGGCCTCTTGGTATTTCTCGAACAAAAATGCCTTCTCCTTATTCATACTCTCGATAACAGAGCAGTAAGAATTTTTCATTTCCTCATACTCTTCCACAGGTGGCTGAATTACTGTACCTTTCTCCCTCTCTACAAGTTTTTCCTCTAACTCTCTTACTCTCTCTTTATTTCTTTCACTTTCTTCTAACGCACTCTGGAGATCTTGCTTTAGCCTGTGTACCTCCTCCTCAGTGACCCTCAGCTCCTGGAGACGGGAGTAACTGTCCACACCCTCGGGCGAGACAAGGCCCAGCTTCATCTGCTTCTGCACACTCAGGACTTCCTTCATCGCCTCCTCGTATTTGCTCTGAGTGTCTTTCAGTTTCTGGCTGAGGTCGGAGCCGTTCTCGGAGATCTCGGCACTGTTCAGACACGCGGGTTCTGTCCTCCTGGACTGGAGCTCGGCCTGTAGCTGCTTCCTCTCTGCTTCGGAGCTCTCCAATCTCTTCTGCAAGTTTTGCAAAAGCTCTTGTAGTTGCTGGACTCTGACATCACCGTCGGGAGTGGATTTACTCGAGTACTGTGTTAAGACAGGTGGAGAGGATCTGGGGTCTGGGGGTGAGGTTTCACTAGGTTTCCCCAGAGATGAGGCCAAGTCAGTGTGAGTGGAATGATAAGAGTCAAAGCTCAGGTCCGCTTCTGCCTCCTTGGGTGACTTGGCCTGGAAAAAAGGCAAGAGCAATGAACTGGCACCGAAGATGTGGTTAGGTGAACAAGCAGCTGGAATGAGAGAACAAACCCAAAACCTCCATGTGGGAGAGCAGCATGATATATTTTTTTTAATTATTAGTATTATTAGCATTATTATTTTACATGATTGTTTTTCCATGTGTACTCTTGCCTCATGAAAACATATGGCCTGGAACCAGCGAGTCAGATTAACGACGCTAAGCCTGTTCTGTGTTCTCTCCAGTCAGATTTTTAGTGCCGCTTTGAAAACAGTAGATTTGTTTTGGCTGTAAAGCCTCTGATTCAACTTCTTCCTTTATTTCTCCTATTATGCTAGTTGCCAAGAGGGGAAATAAATGGGCTTAGTACAGCTATTCTTACCAATTTCTTAAATTTGCTAAATGATCAACTTTACTAAATGAATGGCTAATCATATATCTATACACACATTATAATCTGTCATATTATATATCATCCTATGTATGTAATTATATGTAATTTACCAATTTGGAAACATAGAAATAGGGCTAATGAATAACTCTCAAGAAAGAAGTAACTTGAAACTATAAAGTGCTTAAAGTTAACTATATTAAAAAAGAAGAAACTAATTAATGTTGATGTTCAAAATAAAATATCATCTGACTAACCCTGAAAAACCCCAGTACAGAACAGTCCTGCCCCACAGAACAGTCTGTGGTAGCAGTCTATTTACCCACCTGTAATTTATCTTGTAATTCTTTATTGTGTAAGGTAAGAGATGCAACTTTTGCTTGTAACAGGACAAGAATATCTGGTTGGTCAGCTTCAGAACTTATATCCAGTAAGCTATCAGCACCTTGGAAAAGAGAAAGGCAATTAAGCTAATATTTAAAAATTAAACTGTTATTTCTCTGACCTCTGAGAAACTCCCTTTCTGTCCAATCCTGTTCTTCTTCCTAGCCTTGACTATGAATGAAGGGCCCATCAGCTGGATAAATGGACAGCAATTCTCAGCACTGGGGTTTCCTCACTGGGGTTTTTCTAGCACAATACTGGATGCCTGGCTGCACAGAAGCTCATCTGAAAATTCACAGATGTGGTCATGTATTTTCCATTCCCTTAAGCATAGTTTGGTTGTTCTTTCATTGTTCCCATTTCTGTGAATCCTTTTAGGAAAATCTCTGCAAGCTGGTTCACTTGTTAACCCCATCACCATTATGCAAATTCAAACTTTATCACCTACTTTGAAACTCTGCCAATAGCTTCCAACAAATCTCTCCCCCCCCCCCCGCCCCACCCTCCTTGTTTGCCTTAGTAAAAATGTAGCCTGCACACCACTGCCAGACTAATCTCCCTAAAGTATGTTCTGATAGGGTCATTCCTTTGGTTCAAGTGCTTTAATTCCTCTCCCTCCAAAAATAATCTCCAAATTCCTTTATCTAGATTAGGCCACCACAGTCTGGCCCCAATCTACTGCCTCAAGATTTGTGACTCGTGACTTCCTTCTCCAGCATCCCATATTCTTCAGGCTCCAGGTGTCCATCATACCCTCTGCTTTCTCAGCACAAGGCCGCTTCTTTGATTCCTCATCCACAGGACTGCCCTTGCAACATCTCTTTGGTTAGATAACTCTTAGGCATCCATCAAGACCCACACCAAATGCTGTCCCCTCCGTAAAGCATCTGCTGGCCACCGCACATGATACCATCTTCTCTAAATCCCACAGTAAACACTGTTGGTAAGCCACTGCTTTTAGGCATCCCACTGATCATCACGCTGACACAGCACCTACAGCAACACTATTTGAAGTGCTCACTGATGGAGACAGAAGACTTGCTCCAGAATCTAATTCAATGTACTGTGTCCTTCATCCAGAAAGTCTTCTTATGAAAAAATATGTCAGCTAGACAAAACAGTATGCTTAGTGAGATACTTGGGTGACTTTCTGGTGCAAACTCCTTACATTTATGGTAGACTGGCAAGGGTTTACAGACTGCATTCTGAATAGCACTGAGCTGAAGCTTTTTCCTGCTATTTTTAATTTTCTCCTAGCCATATAATGCGAAGATGAAAGCTTTGATCTCAATTTGAAAGTATGCCATACGACACTTCCTCATAGATAGGCTTACTTCTGATGTCTAGTGCCAAAGCAGCAGCTTTAGGATGGGAAGTCTTGTGAGCATAGAGTGAAGCAGGGATTGGGAACTGTAATTCTAAGCAACAGAAATTTTTCTACAGTACAATGGATGAATCTTAAAGTGTCCAGTGTAACAACTGTTTGGTTATATGAACACTGGTTTCTGCTGGGAATGAGAAAGTTTAATATTTCTGAAATTCCATAAGTTAAAGGCTCCACGCATATGAAATGCTAAGACTAAGAAACTGAATACTACAGCAAAAACAAAACAAAACAAAAAAACCTTTGAATCAATCTACTTTATATTTTAAATTGATTCTAAATGTACCGACACTACCTCCTTAAAGGGCAAACCCACAGGTTGGACTCTTGATACAATTAATTAAACCCTGTCTCCATGAAGACAATACGATTGTGTGTGATTTCAATACCACGCTGTCTTTGCGTGCATCTATTTAAAATGCCATGGAGGTGCCGGGTTGGCTCTTCCTTCAGGAAAACCACCTGCTGCTCACCTTCAAGGAGCGCTGCTAGCTGCAAGCTTGCAGCCAACGAGCCTCATCTCAGAATACTGGTTTCAAATGCATAAAACAGACCAGACAGGCTGCAGTAATTTAAGAACTTATTTTGTAACAGAATAAATAAGAAGATCTGGCAGCAGGTCTAGTAACGGCCATAATTTCTAGGAGAGCTGTTGTAAATGCTACTTCAAGCTGTCTGTAATAACACGGAGGTGAAGGGACATTATCTGTGAATTCTCTTGGTGTCAACATCGCTGGTCCGCTTATACCGCTTGGGTTATTGCCTATATTCATCGTTGAAGGAAGTGCTAAAATTTAGTTTGAAACAAATGACAGGAGAGGTACATTATTTCACATCCAGGCTCCGAGACTCCTTACAATCCAGGCGAAGGCCCCCTGAAGTACAGAGGGTGCCAGCCTGGGCGGCATCGGCAGCTCCGGGGCAGCATGCTGGGCTTCTCCCGCCTCCCCACGCGGAGGAGCCCTGCTTGGCCTCTGCTCTCATTACGTGGCCGGCCAGGAGAACCACCACCGAGGCGTGCCGCTTACCTGCGGTGCTGTCGCTCAGCCTGTCCCTGTTGTCCCGGATGGAACTGATCTCAGCCTGCTGGAACACAGAAATGACTTACAAGAATATTCCTGAATGGCACATTCCACCAAAGAATCAATCCAATTTTCCTCCTTGGTGTTATCTTACTAGAAAAACAGAAAATCTCAAGGAAAGAAGATATTGTAAAATGCAAATGAACCGAAGTTGACAATTACTACTAAAGTATAATTTCTGAAGCATTAGAAGTTCCAGAGAGCACGTTCTTAAAACACTTTTCAGAAATTTCATTCGGTAAGTATAATACAAGGATCTTTTAAGATGATAACAACTTTGAGATCCTAAAACTTGACATGGCAAACACTACTTCATAATGAAGTCAAATAGAAAGTTTTACCTACCTGGTTAATACACTGATTAAAATACACGAGAAGTACTTCTTAGCTTTATCATTTTGTAAATTGACTGCTATTACTATATTACTATTAATATTTCTAAGAAAAATAATAGTAAAGAAGACCTGTCACAGAAGATAAAGGTAATTCTATAAAGGGAATAAAAATTCTTCTGGTCTTGGACTGACAATCCCCTAAAGATTTCCTCTAAACCTTTGTCCCTGAATATCTGTTAGTATATTGCAAAAACTCTCATAATTTCAAAGTCAGAGTCTCATTTCAAAACAAAGTATAGCGACTGGCCAGAAATGACTAGGTTTCATCTACATGAGCCACAGCCAGGATAAGATGAGAGGGAGACCTTTTCAGCAAAGGAACTTTTGTAAAGGCCAACATGCTAAAAATAAAGTGGTTTACTTTTGGCAAGTGCTTATCTTTACAGAAAGCTGTTTTTTACTTTGGAAAATATATGCTCATTTTTATTTTTCAACTACATTACTGTATAATAAAGTACACCCATTTAGAGTTTACAGTTTGAGGAGTTTTGACAGATACGGACCCATGGAACCACCACTATCATCAGCAAGACAGAGACTGTCTCCATCATCTCTATCACTTCCTCACATCTCACGGCGGCCAGCCCCCGCCCGTCCATTCCCAGGACTGGCTATTCTCCTTTTCGCATTTTTCTAGAATTCCCATAAATGCAATGTCACAGGGAATGGAATTTCTTCGCGTCTGGCCTCTTTCATTCGGAATAATGACTTTCAGATTCATCTGTAATGCTGCTTGGCTAGCACTTCTTTCTTTTTTATGGCTGAGTAATATTCCATTATGTGGATACATGTCATTGTATTTATATGCATTCACTTTCTGAAGGACATTTGGATAGTTTCTAGTTTGGAGATATTTAAATAAAGCTGCTATAAACATTTGTGGTTACAGCATATGTTGAACTTTAAGAAAAACCCAGCCAACAGTTTTGCAAAGTAGTTGTACCACTTGACATTTCCACTAGAGGTATCAGGGTCCTAATTCTCCCTCACTGTCACCAATTGGTATTTTTTAATCTCTTTAAACTTTAGCATTCTAACTGGTGTCACTTTTCATCTTTTTATGTTTTGTAAAGGTATTTATACACTCTATTTCTGAAAATAACAATTTGTGCTATTATTCTTTGAAATGCACTGCCTCCTTTGAGCCGTAAGTATATGAGGAGAGAGTAGGATACTAACTATAAGAGTGTAACTGCCTTGTCTTGCCTTACCTCGTATAGATATTCATCTTAGGAGTTTATTAGTAAAATCTAGTGAAAGTGAGGGAAATGATAGGTTGAGAGAATCCTTTTCAGACCAGTGAGTATCCAAGTTTAAAAAAATTATCTTTAGTAACTCTTAGATGGGGAAAATAAATATATAATTATACCATCAAAATTTCATTTTAACAATAATAAATTTTACTTTCTTTCTAAGTGCAATTTGCTAGTGATTATAAGGTAAACAGATAATGGACTGAAATATCATCCCATTCATTACAATACTTTCTAATCACAAATCTACAGAACCAGGTGAAATAAAACCTAATGGATTTTTTTTCAATTTCTAAAATAAATACACTTTACTGTTTCCTAATACTGTTATAGTCAGAAAAAAAGTTTAATTAAAAATATACAATTACTCAGTAAGACATCAGAGAACAACAAAACCTTTCTTTTGATTGGCATTAAATCAACTCAATTTAGTAAGAAGACTGATTATCAGGTAAGTTTCATCTTCGTCCCTTTTTATCAAATGAAGAAATTAACTATTAGCTAGAGAATGTAATTTATTCATCCTATTCTTTTTGTATGGGGTCCATGCCAGGAAAATAATTAAGGGTGCTTTTTGATGAGAAGTTTGTAAACCAATCACCGAGAAGTGTATTCTTCTGTTTTGCCTAGTGTTGTATAACTGAAGTCCACTAAGTATCATACGATTCAACAGCGAAACTGAACTCAGGAAGAAAATACCTTGAAGGGAGGTTCAGCAAAAAATGCTGATTCCTTTCCTGAAATTGGTGTTGAAGTTATTGATCTTGGGGAAGACACATCACTAGACTAAAAAAAGAAGAAAAAAGAAAACTATCAATAAAGGAGGCGTCTTCAACATCTTTTCTTCTCCAGTGCCAAAGCACCTAACCAACACAAGTAAATCTAACAGTAATTATCCTTCCTGTCAATTATTTGGGCGGGGCGGGGGGTGGTGGTGGTAACGTATTTTCAATAGAATTCAGATACGGCAAATACTTCCTGAAAGTTTGCAGATGATAACTAAGTAACTTTGATCCTGTATTTACCAGAATCAATTTTAAAAATCTATAGAACTTCTACTGCAGGTTGAGAATGCTATTAACAAATATGCTAACCGAGGTAAAATTACTGATCCGATGAGAGATTCCTCTCAACCATTTCGATATGGATTGTTCTTTCTGTGGCCTGTGTGGGGAGGAAGCCCCGGCCTGTTTTGATTTGCCACGTCTGCGCCCCCTCCTCCGGGCAGCAGTCACTGTGACCAGAACGGGAAGCTGCTTTCAAGTCAACCTTAAATGCACTTTATTTTTCGGACTATAAGATGTACCCCCCCAAATCTGGGAGGGGAAATGGGGGTGCATCTTATAGTCCGAAGGTGGCTCACCTGGCTAGTAAATGTAGCTTACGTTTACATTGGTGAAATATTATGTAATTAAATATTTTACCACATTTTTTGCTTCAGAATTTTTTCCCCTATTTTCCTCTAAAACCTAGGTGCGTCTTATGGCCTGGTGCGTCTTATAGTCCTAAAAATACGGTAAGTATAAAGGCAAATAGATTTTAACAAGTGTTTTCAGAAACCAACAAAAATTCATTTTCAACTAATCGCCTCACCGGCTATCCATTCTCCTGCCCTCTACTGGAGCTGTTACCAGGAGGGATGAAAGGAACCGAACTTGTTATCTTAAGGGAAAAGTTTCTGTCATAAAGATTTTGAGAAATTTCCTTGAGGCACTTAAAAAAGATACTGTTCATTCCCCAGTTTTAGAATACGTAAGACTCAACCGTGTTTCCACACTAATAACCAAAATTCCTCCTACCACAATCTGTCATTTAAAGCCACTGAGGAACATTTCACATGTGCGTTTAAGGTTCAATTCTACAGCATTTCTTTTTGGCCCAGACACAGAATGACAAGGTGACGACACCTTTGCTGCTGCATGCTTGTTCACTGGGGAGTTGCGTTTGTTTTTACCTGGGTAGGACTGATAGGAGGTGGTGGAGCTTTGCGTTTTTTTGGAGTTCCACTTCTTTCTGAGCTTATTTTAGACACTTGATCATGCTGGAAGTTATCACAGTCCAAAGAACGGAGGTGGGTTAGTTAGGTTAGTGAAGTCTGAGCAAACAGCTTCATCCAACAATGAGAAAAACCTCAACAGTTCATGCATTTCTGACTTGTGTCAAGATCTGCAATCTGCTACCAACACAAAAATAAGTAATGTGCATGCTCAAAGTTTTCCTCCAGCAGCCCATGCTTTAATAGCAAGAAAATAAAATACACAAGACAAAATGAGATTCAGTTGGTGTGGAAACTGCGGAAGTAGAGGATGAGGAGCTGCCTGCCACAATTTAGAACCCAGAACTCGCTCATAGACTAACTTTCCTCGTAATGCAAAGTGGTGAGTGGAATTTTCCCCATTTTGCACTACTTCCATTCCTTTCCTTAAAGAACGTAAACATAGGGGAAAGGAAGAACCTCATCTCTGAAAGTTATGGATAAATAGTAACACCGTTAGTACACAATAAATTCAGTACTGAGTTTTGTGTTTATAATTTAAAAAAAAAAAAAACCTCTGATGTATAAACAAACAGCCAGATACAACATCTCATTAATAGTAAAGTAAGTGACTATGTTTTTAGGGAAAAAAAACCCTCCAAAATAAAGGGCAAGCTTCTCAGTTTCTGTGTAATACTAATGGCCCGAAATTAAAAGGAAATTAAAAGGAAAAGCTGAATATCTTATTTTCACTAAATATCTAATGTTGCCATGGATGTACTAGGTTTACAATCCATGGATATTACATGTATTTAAAATATTGTTACTCATTCTCAGAGTTTAAACTGGATCAAACACTTTCACAATAGAAAATATTAGTACATTTCAGAAAAAGATAAAATTATAAGTAGCAGGTCTGAAGTTATAAGCTTTGAAATAGAGTAAACAATTTAGAAAACATTTACCACCTCGTAACGATGAATCATTTACTCTAAAGATATTTCACTCCTTAAGTATTTTCAACACAGTCTTTATCACTTTTCTAGGACTATGGGATGCTTTAATTGGAACATTTTCAAATTTTCACAAGCAAAGATGAAAAAACAAATCCCCTCCCCCAAAGATAAATACCTGCTTTAGTTTTGTTGGTGTCTTTAAATCTATAGAGGAAAAAGTGGGGGGAAAAAGAACTATAAGAACCATAATAAGTCTTATTCACTTTGGGTAGGGGGATACACATCCAATATACAATACACTTAACACGTAATTTTTCTTCAAGAACATGTTTGAAAGAATAATAAAATATATCATGTTGCACAAATTCCTTTTTCCTTTGGGGAACATGGAACAGATGAAAAAAACAACACTGGCTCTTTTCTTTCACATACCAGCATCCTGAGAGATTTTTGATAATAGAAGGCTTTGAATTCCTGCGTTCTCTGAGAGTTTGGAATAATGTAAGGCATTGTGTCCAAGAGAGTCTACAAGGGTTAGGTCTGCGCCTTTTTTAATTAAGGCTTCCACGATGTTAGAGCTGCCGATCTCACAGGCCACCATCAGAGCAGTTCTGAAGAAAAGAGGGGACACCGAGTTAGTTCTAACAAAATGCGGGAACCCACTCCCTGCCTTACAACCAGGGAAAGAAGAGCAAGTGCAGTGAAAACTGAGCTATGCTTCATCTTCTAGAGGATTCAAGACAGAACACTATCGATATGAAGTTAGGCAGCTGTTTTCTAAAACCTCAGACTCACTCAGAACATTAAGCCGTCATAGGTGGAACAACATAGACACAATCTTATAAGCATAATCTTCTAAATATGATGGAATTTAATATGATTGGCACAAATCCTGTTGTTTTTTTCACCTTAAGCATTCCAAATTACCTGCACATTAATAGAATGATTTTTATAAAAGAAATCAGTGTTTACTTTTAATTAATTTGGCATGAAAAAATCACAGGAAGTGGCCTATTCACTTTAGTATTTAATAACCTCATCACACCTGGCTGGTGTAGCGCAGTAGATTGAGTGTGGGCTACGAACCAAAGGGTCGCTGGTCTGATGCCCAGTCAGGGTACATGCCTGGGTTGTGGGCCAGGTCCCCAGTGGGGAGTGCATGGGAGGCAACCACACATTGATGTTTCTCTTCCTCCCTATCTCCCTCCCTTCCCCTTTCTCTAAAAATAAATAAATAAATAAAATCTTAAAAAATAAATAAATAACGTCATCACAGACTCAATGATGATCCCAGAGGTCTGGGAAAAACTTTTAAGTCAAAACAGGTTCTTGATTATTATAAAAGGCAGAAAATCAAAAAGCGAGTTAAAACCACTTCATAACCGGGACTTCCGGCCAAGATGGAGGCGTAGGTGGATACACTGTGCCTCCTCTCACAACCAAAATTAAGAACAACAAATATTTAGAAACAAGAAAACAACCAGAACTCATAGAAAATTGAACTGTACGGAAGTCCAACAACCACTCATCCAGACCGGTAAGAGGGGCGGAGTCGAGGTAGGAAAAAGTGGAGGTGCGGACCCAGGAACGCAGGCAGCAGCGGCTCGCAGTTCCCAGGTGCACGGGCGGTGGCTGGTGGTTCCTGGGCCCACAGGCGGCAGCTGGCGGACCCCGGACACAGGAGAGCAACTGTGCAGACCCAGTGAGGATGCACAAGGCGGCTGGCTGACCAGGTGGTCCTACATTCGCGCGAGCAGACGGTCCAGGCAGAGGGGAAGTGGCGGAAGGGACTGAATCCAGGAGAGAGCGGAGCAGGCGCCATTGTTCCCTCTCAGACCCCGCCCCCACATACAGCGTCACAACCCAGCGACTGGGCTGCCCGGCGCTGGGGAGCGCCTGAGGCTCCACCCCTCACTACGTAACAGCACGCGCGCGTGCGCAGATAATCCAGGTGAAGGGGAAGCAGCGGAAGGGACCGGAGTCCAGAAGAGAGTGGAACAGGCGCCATTCTTCCCTCTCGGACCCTGCCCCCACCTATAGTGTCACAACCCAGCAACTGGGCTGGCCCGCCCTGAGGAACACCTAAGGCTCCACCCCTCATACGTAATAGCCGCGACCAGACTAAAACCAAAACAAAACAAAAAACCCCACCAAAAATGGCTCAAACCGGAGAAAAAATGAAAACCCCAGAGTCAATTCCTCTAAGCAACGAAGAGATAGGCAACCTATCAGATGCACAGTTCAAAGCACTGGTCATCAAAATGCTCACAGAATTGGTTGATTTTGCTCATAAATTAGATGAGAAAATGCAGGCTACAATACGTGAAATGAAGGAAGACGCATGGGGAACCGATAGAGATAGAAGGAAAACTGGGACTCAAATCAATGGAGTGGACCAGAAGGAAGAAATTAACAACCAAACAGAAAACGAGGAAGAAACAAGAATTCAAAAAAATGAGAGGCTTAGGAACCTCCGGGACATCGTTAAACGTCCCAACATCCGAATTATAGGGGTCCCAGAAGGGGAAGAAGAAGAGCAACAAGTAGAAAACTTATTTGAACAAATAATAAAGGAGAACTTCCCCAATATGGCAAAGGAAATAGATTACCAGGACGTCCAGGAAGCTCAGAGAGTCCCAAAGAAGTTGGGCCCAAGGAGGAACACATCAAGGCACATCGTAATTACATTAGCCAAGATTCAAATGAAGCAGAGAATTCTAGAAGCAGCAAGGGATAAGGGGACAGTCACCTACAAAGGAGTTCCCATCAGACTGTCAGCTGATTTCTCAAAAGAGACCTTACAGGCAAGAAGGGGCTGGAAAAAAATATTTGAAATCTTGAAAAGCAGGGACCTACATCCAAAATTACTCTTTCCAGCAAAGCTGTCATTTAGAATGGAAGGACAGATAAAGCGCTTCTCAGATAAGGTCAAGTTCAAGGAGTTCATCATCACCAAGCTCTTATTATATGAAATGTTAAAGGGACTTATCTAAGAAAAAGAAGATCAAAAATATGACAATGAAAAGACAGCAAACTCACAGCTATTAAGAACCACACCTAAAACAAAAGCAAACTAAGCAAACAGCTAGAACAGGAACAGAACCACAGAAATGGAGATCATATGGAGGGTTAGCAACAGGGGCGTGGGAGGAGGGGGTGGGGGAAGGTACAGAGAATGAGTAGCATAGATAGTGGGTAGAAAATAGACAGGGGCAGGGTAAGAATAGTGTGGGAAATGTAGAAGCTAAAGAACTTATGACACATGGACATGAACTAAAGGGGGAATGTGGGTGGGAGAGGGTATGCAGGGTGGGGAGAATGATGGGGGAGAAATGGGACAACTGTAATAGCATAATCAATAAAATATATTTTAAAAAATGGAAAAAAAAAAAAAAAAACCACTTCATAACCGATGATCCTAACTACAGCTATGATATTTCCGAAGATTCTCGGAATGTGGGTAATACTGAAGTCACATGGTTTCTAATCCCGAGGTACCTTCCGTTTTTGTCCCTGGAATTTACATCCGCTCCGTGATCCAGAAGGAAGCGGCAGACCTCGCTGTGGCCATTTTGTGCTGCAAGAAGCAGTGGTATATTCCCATCCTAGGAGACAAATTCGGGTAAAGACTTTTCATGCAGATGCCAACGCCAGAGTGGCAAAGTTCCCCATTCGCTCTACATCTGCTCCTGGATTGTCCCGTTGGTCTGACATTTGACCCCCCTCCTCCGGGACAGGCTGAGCTCCCACTGGGATGCTACTGCATCCGGGCACAACTCTTCTAACGGACTTTCACCATTAGCTTTTCCTCGGGAGCCTCAGTTTCTCAAGTTGCTTGTGTTTCCTGGGCCATCAGCCTGGCGATGATACGAGGGTGCTCGGAACACAAAGTACGCAAAGGCTCCCGGCGGGCGCACGCGCCAGGTTTACTGGGAGATGGTTCTGGAGACGTGAGGGGCTTGCTTCACCCGGTATGAGGAGGTCCGCCGCCCCCTGAGTGGGCTCCTCGTGTGGACTCCGTGGGTCCTGCCAGGCCACTACCGTCTTCCTGGAAAGCATCCTCTTTCATAATCTTACTACAGATCAAAACATGTAATAGCCCTGGCCAGGTGACTCGGCGGGCTGGAGTGCTGTCCTGTACACCAAAAGGTTGACAGTTTGATCCTGATCCCAGGTCAGGGCACATACCAAGGTTGCTGGTTCGATCCCTGGTTGGGGCACATACAGAAAGCAACTGATAGATGTTTCTCGCTCATATCCCGTTTCTCTCTCTCTCTCTCTCTCCCCCCCGCCCCCGTCCCTTCCTCTCTCTCTAAAACTAGTAATCACATCCGAAGGTGAGGATTTAAAAAACGTGATATAAATTAAGTTTGTGCATTACTGTCACATGACTAAAGAGATGGATGGGGAGTGATTTATTACGTTCCAATATGACACTTGGCAATTCCTTTAGAAAAAAAGAAAATCAGATCCCCAACTCATAGACATACATTAAGAATTTAAACATGACAATACAGAACAAATGAAGAACTACTAGAAGAATATACAGGTGTCCATTTGCATAAATCTACAATGAAGGAGGCCGGATTCAAATGGCACGAACCACAAGAGAAGCTTTGGTTCTGCCCTTTCCTTGAATACCCCCCAAAACGGGGTCAAAGGTAACTTTTACGGTAGATGTGTTTCACTCAAATAAGCGAAGGAACAATGATTAAGTTACAATATCCCCAATCATCTTAACATGGGGGTTTGTTATGATAGAATCGCTGCCTGAGGATTAAGTCTCCTTTTAAAGCAGAGCTTCAGACACAGTTCTACAAAACGATCTCTCAGAAGTTACACCAGTGTCTGGTTGTAAGGAACTGAAATTCAGGGAGTGTGAAATTATTCACAGGTCCCGTAGCTTACTTCACAACAGCTGCCCGAGGTGTAAGTGTGTGCCTGTCCATTCCCATGCGACAGCAGGAAACGGGGCCCTGGAAGCGGGAGCAACGGGCGTGTCAATGGACCCTCCAGACAGCCCAGGGAGGTTAAAACAGGCTAGAAGTGGCCTCTGCAATTGGAGAGTCCTAACCAGAAGCACCCATGCCAAAAAAAAAAGCAAAAATCTTCTACTCAGACTTATTTTTTAATTTTTAAAAATGAAGAAACCAAGCCTTATTGATATTTCAGTTGATGGTAGACCGCATAGATATCGTTATGTGTAAGTATACATATATGGGAAATGCATGCTGCAAAGTGTTTTACTTATGATTTAGGGACCGATGGGGGATAATACTGCCATCCACTTTGCAGAAGAGGCGCTAAATTGAAAAGCCAATGAATCTGCCGAACACTTAGGTCTCCAACGCCAGCGGCTGTCAGTGCTCTAGTAGCCACTGTGCGCCTCCGCCTCCCGTGGTCACTTGGTACTTACTGCGTCCTTGAGGTTCACGGGGCTTCTGTGCTCGCACAGCACCTGCACAGCTGGAAGGCAGCCTTGTGCCGCTGAGGAGGGGAGAAAAGAACAGCACAGTGGCTCACAAAGCTACTCTCACACACGGCATCACCACAGGCTCCTGGGAAGAAGCTGAAGTTCTGCCCAGTTCACACCTGTGCACTCCCGCGGCACTGGAGCGAAATGGGAAGGTGAAGAGGCGTTCTCAATCTCGGTTTATTTATTCCGGGTGAGCCAGCCACTGCCCATGGGCAAACATCTGATTTAGCTTTTCCACAACTAGGCTGAGAAGACATTTGTAAATCTCATCATCCCCAAGTTCACTGTCAACATTCTGTCACTCGAGGCTGTGTATCAGAGAGTGAAACAAAATGTTGATGACGGATGTTCTTAATGAGCACCAAATCAGAAAAGATCTGATCGCCCATGACTTGAAATCTACGAAATCTACAAACGCTTATGAATATCTCTTAGTTTAAACAAGAACCTTACGTTAATTCAAATATAACCAAGACAACTTTTACTGGTTATTCGGTAGGCAACTCCTGAAATCTAGATGTATTCCTTGGTAATTCTACAAGCTTTGCAAACTGAAGAAAATGGGATGGTCTAAGAATAATGACAGAAAACAGCAGCAAGAATAATATGGCAAGTTTAACGGCTTGAGTCAGGAGTGGGCCTTAGGGCAGAAGGCAAGTAAGAGGATGTGACTTACCTGCGTAATGCAACGCGGTTTTCCCGGAGCTGTCAGTACTTTCCGCCGGGCACTTCGACTGTAAGACAAAGACAAACCAATCATGGAATCAAGTGCAGTTCGAGTCAGTCCATCTTTTTCCTGCAAAGTAGGGGGGCCCTGTTGGGAACAGCGTAAACACGAATGGGACCCAATGACCACGTTCCCGAGGCCTGTAGTCTCTTATGGGAAGACTCACCTCCAAGTAATCATGACACTGGCCAACGGCCACCCTGCTGCTCCAGCCACCTCCTCCTATCCCTTACCCCATCACCACATTCCCCGCCCCCATCATCCCCACGAGCTACCAAACGTACTCTCCAATATTTCATCTTGACACAATCATCCGCTCCACCTACTTCCAGCCCTAATTCTCTGTCCCTTTTACAAAACCCACTTTTTCTCAAGAAAGTGTCCACACACGGTCCACACTTCCTCCCCTGCCATTCATTCCTGAACCCACAGTCAGGTGTTTTCCCTCAAGACTCCAGAGAAAGGTCCTCGTCAAGGTCACCAACAATCCTCGCGTTTCCAATGACAGCGAACGTTTTGGTCCTCCTCTGCCCAATGACCTCTCGCCTGCAGCCCTCTCTAGCCCTCCACCCCTCAGCTCCGAGAGCCCTGCCTGGCCCGTCCAGTCCTGGTTTTCCTCCCACTGCTGGGGCCACTCCTCCTCCTGAAGCCAAACATAAAACCTTGAGTTCCTCAGCACTGCCTCTAAGCGCTCTTCCTCGGTAACTTCATCCAGATCTAAAATCTAATGCCTCCAAAATGCGTATCTTAACAACAGCAATAATATCGTCTAAATATTACCTGTGATGTGCCAGACATTGTTCTAGAAACTGTTTTAAGGCTCCTAACAGCCCTCGTTGGACACCATTATTTAGTCCCATTTTCGATGAGGACACTTGAGCTACGGAGATGTTAATAATTTGTTCGGGTCACAGTAAGCAGCAGAGCCAGGATTTGACCCTAGACAGGCTGAGCTGGAGCTGTGTTCTTATCCGTACGTACACAAGAGGTCATCTCTGAGCACCAGGCTTGATAACCTACTGCGTGATTCCCAGTGCCATCCTGCTGTCTCACAGGCACAGCCAATCTTCTGGGTCCTTCCCCTCCCCCAGCCCAATCCTCCGATGTTTCCTTGTCCATCAACAGCATTACATCAATCTAGTTATGAGCCAGAAACTACTGATTCCTCTTCTGATTTCATCTCCTCCTCCTCCCACTGTGTCCTGACAATTCTGCTCTAAAAGCGCACCCCGGTTCTACTGTCTGGTTTCTCCATGACGACCTGGTGTGAAGAGCACCTTCCCGCCTGGACAGACACGGCAGCCTCCCTCCCAGCAGGTCCCCACAATTCGGCATTTCCCCCATTTAACCAACTCTCTGTACAATTAGAGTGATCTTTTAAAACAGTCACTCTTTACTTAAGAGCTCTTCCAGTCATGCACTGTACTTACATTAGTCATAGTCTGTCCACCGTGACGCGCAAGGTCCATACCCTGTGCCTTTATTTCTCTTCCTCCCGTGCTTTGCCCCAGGCCCACTCAATGGCTTTCTTTCCTCTTTGACTAGTGCCTTTCTTATCTTAGGCCTTTTGTACTTGCTGCTGTGTCTGCTTGGAGAGCTTTCCCTTTGCTCTTTGGATTGCTGAATTCTCAGCTTGATTATCACCTCCTCCATGAAGCCTTCCCTGAACACTACCCTTCACTCCTCTCTCAAGTATCCTGTTATTTTCTTTTTAGTGCTGTGTAATTTTAAATGTGTCTTGTGTACTTGTTTGTCAGACTGTAAGCTCCGTCAAAACAGGGGCTGCTGTGTTCATGAGTATATAATATACTCAATGCCTGATACAAGTGCCCAGGAAACACTTGTTAGAAGAAAGGGAGGGGTGGAGAGTGGGCTATTAAGGGAGGGAGAGAGTTCATTTGAATTGAAGGTTTCACAAGGCTCTATTTGTACTCACTACTTTGAGGAGCTAGACCTTTAAAACGACAGCCACTGGAAAGGGCAAGCATCTCTAGCGGACAGGCAGTAAGAGCCTCTGTCTAGAGAGAGCCCAGAGAGAGGAATAAATGCAGAGGGTGCAGGGGTGAGGGGTAGCAAGGGGTAACAGGGGTCACATCACAGAGGGCATGGGTTGCCAAGACGGGAGGTGAAGAACTAACTAGAGAGGCGCAGGGCCCAAGGGAAGCAGCCCGTTAGGACGGCATCAAAGCCTCAGGTTTTAACTACTATCCAGAAATAGCATTCAGACAACGTGTAAGTTCAGGGAGGCAAGGACAGGCAACCTTAGAGGGAAATGTCTGTCTGCCCTTCGGTGGTGAGAAGACTGGGGATCGAGTTCCATCTTACCATGCTTTGGCCTAATTTTAGAACAGCACAAGGAACTGTTTAAAGGCTTCAAAGATTCCAGAGAAAAACCCAATCCATTTGCATAACCAGATATAAGATTACATGAGAGGCTAGAATATCTGGTCCTTGCCCATGAGGATTTCTAGCTTGTCAAGTTCATTCTTCCTTCAAATCAGAGCCAGATGCACAGCCTGGATAGCCAGGCCAGGAGGGGAGCGGAGGTTCAGAAACACACAGAAGTTTTAACAACTGAGGGAAGACCAAGGGTGTGGAGGCAGGGCACTAACTTGGGCAGGTCAACAATGCTCATTTATCCCGCGTGCCCACCCAGTCCCGGAGAAGGCAGATGAGAGAAGTTCTCTTTGAACTGTTTTCAGGGAGAAGCCTCATCACAAACATAATGAGCATCACAGATGTTGACCTGTTTTTCTTGAATTTCACGTCAAAGACCTGTGAAGGCCAGTATCCTGGCATTGGTGGTGGCTTGCATCATGCAATGCAAGACAAGAAGCTGTGTGATCAGCAGAGTAGGTCAAGTTGAAGAACGTGGCCACGTTCCTACATTAAAGTTGCAAAGTCAAATTAAAGCAAGCTGCTGGGTCGCAAGCAGCGCTCCGAAGGCCGAGACAACAGCGCCACAGAACAGGCAGTACTCCAAACACGTATTCTACTGCCCTGCGCTGTTCCTGAAAACAGCCAGCTTGCATTCTGACTGGCAACCACGGGATGGTACAGCAACGGCATCTATAGGGATTTCATTAAATATTCATCTTTATAAAGATCTACGGAAGTCGGCACCCTAAGTGATCGTTATAAGCTTCTTGGCAAGGTTGTCAAACCAGGGAGTTAGCTTAAAATTATAAAGAAGAAAAGAACCAAGAACTTAAGAACTAAAAGCTCATCGAGTTACACACAAGGAAATAATGGTTGGAATTTTGGTTTGCAGGAAGAGCTGTATTCTACTAACGAGGGGAATGGAGAGGACTAGGACAGGGGACGGCCTATTCGTGAGGATCTCCAACAGCATGGAGAAAAGTTTTGGTTGAATTATTTATATTTTTTAACTTAATCTTTATTTGCAATTTTCCCATTACCATTTAGTCCCCCTATACTGCCCTCGCCCCAGCAATCACCACTGTTGCCCAAGTCCTTTTTGCTCAGTCCCTCCACCCCTTAACCGCCCTTCCCACTAGCTGTCCTCTGCTCTCCGTCTATGAGTCTGTCCCCATTTTCCTTGTCAGTTCAGCTTGTTCATTAGACCCCACACATAAGTGAGATCGTGTGGTACTTGTCTTTCTCCGACTGGCTTATTTCACTCAGCATCATGTTCTCCAGGTCCATCCGTGCTGTCACAAAGCGTAAAATTTTTTTCTTTTTTACAGCCGAGTGTTTTTTTTTTTTTTTAACTGATGATTTAAAGGGCCCAAGGCCTTCAGAAAAAAGAAAGAGGAGCTCAAAAGGGGCAAGAAAAAGACTGGATCCCAGGAGGACCCTGCAGATTCCCTCCCAGTGTGATGGCTACAGAAATAATCTCCTCCTGGGCTGGCATTTCAATAATGAGGCTTCTGAAGAAACCAGGTTCTGGAGGAGTGTTTAAAGGAGAGAAAAGGAGGGAAAGATAGATAGAGATAGAGACAGCAAGCAAGAGAGAATTTGTTCTTCCACAGACAAGGTTATTTTAAACATTGAAAGTGACGTGTATCGTTTTCAGCTGTTGCTCTTGTTTACCTGAAGGAGCTTCTTGATGTACTCATGGTGGCTGTTCTTGGCTGCGAGGTGCAAAGCACTGTGTCCTAAATAGATTTAAGAAAACAAAAGTGAAATAAATAAATAAATAAACAAATAAATAATTCAAACCCAGCCACGCATTTTAAATCTCTTATCTCTGCAACGAAGACAACAATGAGGAAATAAACTGGTCTCCAACAAAGATGGGATTGTTATTCTTAGGAGTCAGGCCTCAGTTCCTTATCTCTGAGTGCAGCTCGACAGAACTGGGAGAACACAGGGCACCCTGCCCATGGGACAACGTCCAGGGTCTGCTCCAGCCGCTGTCCCCGTGGGGTGCCGGTCCGCTCTGGGCGAGAGCTGGCCGTGGATTCACACCAGGCAGCTTAGAAGCTGCGCTTTCTGCTGTCAATATGTACGCCGAAGGTCTCACGGCCACGTCACAGGTGTGGACCCCACAGGCTTGGGGACCCAACAAAGGCACCCTGCACGCCCGTAGAGAATGCATGTGACACCCACACTTTTTGACTTCGCACTTCCTTCTTTCAAACGTCCTCCAGCCCCTGGTTAGAAACCCCCTGGAGTTCTCAGAGAGTCAAAGTTCTCATGCAGAAGGAGGAAGAGAGTCACGAAACAACTACACACTATTGAGGTAGCGTTTCTTTACACTTCCTTCAGAACACAAGCCTGATACGAGGCTGTGTGATGTTTCTACGGACGGATAACTTTAGGAAATGCTAACACGACACCCAGCTGCCCCCATGGCCTAATGGGCCTACAGAAGAATTTCTACAGACGAGGGGCCTTGGTACGTACCACCCCAGCAGGCCCCCACCCCAGGGCATTGAGAAATTGCTCCCTGTTCACCTGAATTCCCCCTCTCCAGGGTAACCGCCCCATTTGCTTGCTCACCTCCCTCCTGATGCCAGTGAACCGCTGCCTTCTGAATGAGACTGCCCTGACCTCCCCACTTAAAGTTCCAGATCCTCCCCAGCCCTTCTGATCCCGTCTCCTGGCTTCATGTCTGTTCTTGGTGGCACTGAACACTTTCCAACATTCCTTCCCACTGCCCCCGTTCCCTCTACACAGACACATATATTTGAGGAGTGAACTGTTCTCCTTTCCCCACTGGAATATCAACACAGCGATGACAGGAGTAGTTGTGTTATACCCTGCTGTGTCCCTAGTGCCCATGACACTGCTGGCACATAGGAGGCTCTCGATACACACATGTTAACCTGAATTACTGGCTACGCTTATGTTCATCACAGATGTCTGGGGAGAGGATCCGAGGGGAGGGGACTAAACTCACCACTGCCAGCCCACCCAATATACCTAGGAAACTCTTAAAGTCTGCGTTTCTCAAACATTTGACCAAGACACCCCCAGCACCACACCTCTGCCTCAGCATTATTGCCTTTTAAGCTGTAGGGGGTTGGCCTGTGCATTGTGGGACGTTAAGCAACACCTCTGCCTCTACCAGTTGGGACAATCAGAAATGTCCACAGACAGTGCTGAGTCTCCCGATTTGTGGGGGAGGGGGTGGGACAGAACCATCCCAGGTTGAGAATTACTGGCTTAGAGAAACAATTTGTTTTATATGATGGTCCAGTCTTCAAATACCATGTCTCCTTTCTAAGCGGAAATTCACTAATTACTAGAGAATCATATGTCTAAGATATACCAAGTTTAAAAATTAGAGGATTTAGGACCACAGTGAGCTGCACAAAACGTGTAAGGTCAAAGGTCAGATTCCTTTGTTCTGATCTGGGCTGGACTGAGAGATGCTAAGATGTGCGGAAGGGGTGGGACACTGACAGGCAGGAGCCCCTCCCTCCCTCCCTCCCAAGCAGGTGCCGATGAGGAAGGCTAGGAAATGAGGGAAACGGGGCCCTCGGAAGTAGGAAGACGAAGATCTTTGCCCCCTTCCTCTTCCTGCACGAGGCTCCCCACTCCCGGGCTGTTGAGTTCAGCCACATTATGCGTTAAACAGGCTTTGGTGGTCTAGCCCAGCCCCAACCATCGGCCCCAACCATCGTTTCTGAGGACAAGCCCATTCTGCGCTTGCAACAAATGCCTTACAGACGAACTTTGGGAAGCCATCCTGATGGTAAGTTGAAGATTGTTTGTTCTTTAAAGATTTTATTTATTTTCAGAGAGAGGGTAAGTGAGGGAGAAAGAAAAGGAAAGGAACATCAGTGTGTGGTTATCTCTCATGAGCCCCCAAATGTGGATCCAACCCACAACCCAGGCATGTACCCTGACTGGGAATCGAACCAGCAACCTTTAGTTTGCAGGCCAGCACCCAATCCACTAAGCCACACCAGCCAGGGCCTGAAGACTGTTTTTATGTTGTGTATGTGTGCGTTAACTTCTGTCTATGCCATGGACAAAGGCTGTTTGTGCCACATAAACAGCAACCACTGCAAAAAGGCACAGCTCCCCAAAGACAGGATGGGAGGGAGACTTAAACAACTTGTCATAAAATAAACTACGGGCTTTCACTTAACCCCAAGTGTTCTAGTCATTCCTGGAAATAAGTGCTGCGTTTCTCGAGAAACAAGATCTTTCGTTCTTTGGCCTTGTGGTATGTTTTCCCAACCAGGAGCACTCAAGCAGTTTTCACTTAAAATGGTCTCAAAAATCGAATGATGCCTCATTCCCTGGACAGTGTCTGAAGTGAGATTCCTCTCACCGCTATGATAAAGCAAAATCCCCTTTCCAAATGCAAAACCTTCCAGAGAGAATATATTATCCTCGTGACAGAATCTCACTGAAACGAGACAGTGCAAACGTCTGGCCCCATTCAGCTGTGGATCTGTCTGGAGTATCAGGAAGCAACTTCCCCGCAGGCAAATACCAGGGCAATCCAAATTCAAGTGCGTTAGAACAGCACTTGGCCTGTTAAGTGAAAAGACCAGCGTTACTTATAAGGCAAGAGTTGTGGGTCGTTCCAGGTGGTTTAAGAATCTTACAATAGAGAGAGAGTCTAGGAAGAGTGGCCGAACCATTGTAGCCAGGGGACGCCTCCCCGAGACCACCCTGGACAGTAACTGTTTATCCCATTCTTTAAGATCACTGGAGAAAACAGAGAAGAATTAACTAACATAACAGAGGAATTATGGATGGGAACAAGCACATCCTCTCCAAGTGCATGTGAAAAATTTTAAAACCAGTCAAATCACAGCATAGAAGGATATGGCTAACACAGAGCAAAAAGCCAAAGTCTGAGAAATGATTGTTTCAGATCATAAGACGCAAAACATTTAGAAAAAATAAAAAGAATTAAATAATACTTAACTAGATAAGGTTTAATATATCTGTTTAAACATTGGAGCTTTAGAATGTTGAATATAAACAATAAAACTATGAACTTATTTGGTTCTTACTTACAATTTAAATGTATTTAGATAACATTACTCTTAGAAATCCTCTTCTTTACTTCAAATGTTTATTACTGAACCATAAGTTCAACTGCCTTGTTATGTTCTAAGGAGGGATGAGGTCAGAGTATAAAAGACTTATTTATAATGACTATTCTTATTAGAGTTATGAAATTATCTTAGACTCCCCGGTGCAGACTTGCACCATGTTTTATATAGAATCAAAAGATTTCCTTTTTTGCATGCGCACGTGTTGTCTGAAACACTTTCAGGGCCAGGCTATGCTGTCACTGCGGTGTCTGGCCCTTCCCACCTCACAGGCGAGAGTTAACAGCAAGTCAAGTACCGTAAAGCATACAATCATTTTGGGTTTTCCTTTAAATTAAAATATGAAATTCAGTTTTGGCTATTAACGTCCAGTTACATTTTAAATGACTCATCCTCCAAAGGGCCCAAGTTTCAAGATAAATGTTACCTTATTTTCACGTGGCATCAAATTTGAACGGGAGTAGGGGTGAAATGGAACAACATGCCACCCAGAAATCAAAAAGCGAGACCAGCCCATGGAGACCCTGGGGAAGAGCAAGGGTCGCCAAGCTCTCCCCCCTGAGGACGCTCTGCAGTGTGCTCTTTCCGCACCCCCCCTCCACACGTCAGTCTTCTGTGAGGACAGACGTTATCATGGGTGTCAAGTGTGTAAAGGAATCAGAGGAAATCTCGGATGTAGGAGAGTGACAGAAACTACGCGTCATCCTTCAGCCTCTACTTCTAACTCCTACAGCGAAACGCAACTGCTGCCCAGAATTTCCCAGCTTCCCGTAAAGCCCCGTGTGGTCACAGTCACACTCCCACCCGGTGAGATCCGAGTGTGGCCCCTCGGAGTTTGCCCTTCCCCTTACCGCTTGCTGCTGGCTTGCAGACCAGGGGGAGCCAGCCTAGGCCACTGGGACCACAGTGACACCCTGGACGGTGGAAGAACAGGAGTGTGGAACACAGCTGTCATACCGATTTGGGACTTTCAAACGAGAGGGAAAATTCTACCTTGTCTACGCCACCCCGTCACCCTGCGCCCAATGCATCCATTCTTGTCAACGCTGGGGGTCTGGCAGCCAACGCTGCACAGAGGCACTGGTAACAAACAGATGTTCCGGTCTTCTTTAACCTTCTGTTGACCCCTCTGTTCAGCCCTACCTCACACTCCAAAGTGCTAAATGCAGGCCTTGCCCACCCTCCTGCCCCTCCCCCCCAAAAGCCCACAATACATCTGGTGGAAATGTTTTTTTAACAAAACAGACAGACGTGCCCATTCTTACCCCCAGGAAGACCAGGAGCAAACCAAGCAATGGAAGACTCTGGCCAAACGACGCAGGTCCGGTTCCGAGGGGGCGCGGTGAGCATGGAGCTGGCGTTCCCTGCTGACCCTGTCTGCCTGGGGTGCTATTTGGAGACCAGGTCATTGAGGAATGGGGAAAAGGAAAAGCAAACCCAAAGCCAAAACTTAAGTCACGAGCTTCTCCAAGTCTTGGGGTTTTCTTTTTCTGATTTGTACAATGAGAGCAGTTGGCTTGGTGATTACCAAATACTTTTTTCTCTTTTGTGAAGATGTGAAACCTCCCCAACAGCCCACGTGTAAAAGAGAATAAAGGCAACCGAGGGAAGCAGCAACAGTCGTGAGAACACAGGAGCCGGCAGCAGTGGGCGCCGGCTGTGTGGGGCCCTGCTGAGACGCCCACACACGCCGCCTCTCCTGAGCCTCAAAGGCCATCTCGAACAGTCTGATGGTTGCTGGTGCAGTGCGACTATACCCAAGGCCTTCTCTTCTGACGGTGCTTTGCTCTTAAGATTGTTTGTAAAGCATCCGTAAAAATTCTGTCATCGGACTTCCAAGTGTTCCATGGGGAAGGATAGTTGCCAAAAAAAAATAGATGCTAAAATCCCTCTGCTTCTACAAACTAAATCCACAGATTAAAGAGTAGGAAAGTGAACCTGTCTGACCATCCTAAAGACTTTGTGAATAAAAAGAATAAAAGGGGTCAGCGTGATGCATTTTGAAAGCAGGCTTTTTCAGACACTCGCGGGGCACGGGGCTGCATGGTAACGGGTTTTCGCAGCAGCTCCCGGTGGGCGTGGAGATTCGAGGGGACTGTATCTCAGTAATGATGCTGCAGTACTTAAGGCAGGTTTACCGAAAAGACAGCTCCTGGAAGAGCGAGCCATTGAATTCACACCTTAACCACCGTAAAAACATGCTCCGGATTAATGATGAGCACTGAGGCCCAGGGACTGATGGCCTTGTCCTTCCCTTGGACTCTGATCCGCTTTGCTGAGAGGGAGAGACAGGAGTAGTGACACAGCCAACGGGACAGACAGGGGCCGGGGCGGTGAGAGCCAGCCCACTCGTCTTCTCTGCTGCCACGGCAAAGTCTGACACTGTCGGTCTTGCCAACTCAGCACACGTTGTGCGCACAGGCGTCTTCCTTCCGTCGTTCCTGTGTTCTCCTTGCACGCTCTCGAGAAGCCACGAGAAGCCAGGGCCTCGTTCAGACCACAGTAAAACAGTAAGCCAAGGACCAAAGTGCTGCCCTCACGGCTATCCACGCTGGGTGACAGGGAAGTGACTGAGACATTTGCTACTCACGAAACATCTGGACGATGTTCTGGGGCCACAAGGGCTGCGGTTCCGCCACTTGCCATTCGAGTGGAAAACTGTGGACTCTGGCAGTTCCCGGTGACCGGCCCAGGGAGCACCCAGGATGGGGCAGCAGTGTGTCCCCCACTCACCCCCAGTGTTGCTTCTTGGAGGACAGCGTCGCCTCAGTGGGCAGGAGGTGCGCACCGTGCTGGGGTGTGCGGGTCTCACTGCCCGACGCTTCCCCAGGCCCTTAAGACCTGAGTGAGGGCTTGGTGGTAAAGACAAAGTCTACCCACACGGTGCGATGTCACCACCAAAAACAAAAACAAAAACACTATGCTTCTGAAGCGCTTTTAATGCAGGAACTAACACTGGGAAAATATTTTTTAAAGGGATGGCAGGAAGTCATTACATAATGTGATTTCAGCTATGTTAAGTGTGCCAGGAAAAATCTGGAAGGAAACATAGCAAAATAGTAAAATTTGTTTCTTCTTCATGGCAAGCACTGGTTATCTTCTTCATAGTTCTCTACACTTCCCAAACAGTGAGCACATTTCAGGGAAACATATTTCCCTTTATAATAAAAAACAGGGGGAAGAGGAGATACTTGGTTATGATGGAAATAACTAGACTCCTGGCTAAAATCTACTTCTTAGTGTCAAATGCAGTGAAACAAAACTGTATTACAGCTCTGACTTACTCACTTAGAGCACATTCTTCCAGGTTATGATTTTCTTCAAGGAAACCCTGTTTACTTAAGTGAACATACACCCCCACTGAGGGTCCTTTAGCCACTTACACTGCTCTGTACGTAGGGTAACGATGAACTCTGAAAACAAAATAACTGGTTTGGGGATTCAAGATGACTTTACTACAACATAAATCAGGTTGTCACCTAAGGACGCCATTTGTGCCTCTACTGGAACTGCCAATTCTCAAAATATGCTGGGAGCGTTTGTGGCGCTGCGCAGGGAAGTCACTCTGTCACTTCAGTCACTCCCTATTTTTGGCCCAAAGTGGTTTTCCCAGTGGCACCTCATTTACCCAACTTGACTTCAAGTGGCTCTTGGCCTGTCCTAGGAAACCGGATTTGCTCACAAAGAACAAAGATCCCAACCACTGAGAATATTTACATATTGAACAAGTGCCACAGACTTTCGAAACAATTCTGAAATACAAGTTTTCCAACCATGTTTTGAATAATAATTCTTCTAATACCTGAGTGACCCCCAGCCCCAGAAAACGATTCTGAGCAGGCCAATGTTTCTGGGGGGAGGAAGAGGGATCCAGTACGGATTAATGAAAAGACTACAGAGTTAGAATGATTTTACATGCTAGTAAAAACTAACCAAAGCCTTATTAGAAGGCAAAGGTTTTCAAGTACAATAGCGAAACCGAAGCCAACAGTGGTGGCTTTGATCCTCTGCAGGGGCAGAATCCCAGACTGGAGACGCCAGGGGCCCTTCCCAGCAGGACAATGTTCATACCGATAAGGCTCCGCCATCTTTTCTCCCCATCTGCTTTGTTCATCATTTGTCCACACCGGCTTCACATCAGAATCACCCAGGGAGCTTTAGAACCGAAACCAGTTGGCTGGCAACCTCAGGACAATGGAATTCGAGTCTCAGAGGGTAGAGTCTGGGTACATACGTGGGGTGTGTGTACTGCTTGTTCCTTCTTTTCCCTCCTCCCCGCAGCTCTACCATCCCTCCAAGTCCCCAGCTGATTTGGATGCACTAAAACACAGTCAGGGTGAGACCCAAGGGCAGCTAGTCCAGATGAGGATCGTGGCTTTGGTCCACAGAGCCTATCTCAGCTGACAAATGAGCTTCCAAACCCCTCCTTCCATTTATCACCTCACATCATGATTTGTAAGAACCGCTTTCCAACCTGGGCCTGGTGTAACGGCTCTCGCAAAGGGTGGTGAGAAGAAGGACCGTTCTGCCATCGACGAGGTAGGGACCAGCGAATACACTGTGAGCACCCACAAGCGCATCCACGGGGTGGGTTCCAAGAAGCGTGTCCCTCAGGCACGCAAAGAGATCTAGAAATTTGCCGTGAAGGAGATGGGAGCACCAGATGAGCGCACTGACCCCAGGATGGAGATTCACCAAACCGGTTCCATATGTCGGTCACCTACGTACCTGTCACCACGTTCGAAACTCTACAGACAGTTGATGTGGATGAGAACTCACTGCTGATTATCGAATAAAGTTATAAAACTGAAAAAAAAAAAAAAAAAAAAAAAAAAAAGAGCAAACAGTAGCGGATACTGTTTGGTCCCTACATGCAATTTTAGAAAATGATGTTTTCTGAGCGGGGGATGAGAAGCATGCAGTGTCCACCTAACGGACCACACAGACGACGCAAACACGTTAAAGGCACAAATGAGGAAACCATGTCAGCGCCTGGGCATTGGTGGTGAGCTGCGTGCTCCTTCTCCACCGTGAACCACCTTCGAGACACCTACTCTTGTGCAGGCCTGTTGACGTGAGAGATGAAGACCACATACCAGCAGTATCCTGGGCTGTCACATCCACACCATGCGTGACCATGACCCTCAGGCATTCCACGTGTCCTTTTGTGGCGGCAAGATGGAAGCTGGAAAAGAGGTAAACAACATCCTTAAGATGCCCATTCGTTAGACTGCGTCTACGACAACATTTTCTGCCAATTCACGTACACTTTCACTTGAGCTCCGTAACCACCCAGTGAGGTATTATCATCATCCACCTCATTTTAACCATGAGGAAACCGAGGCTCCAAGTGGTCTGATAATGTGCTCATTGACACTTTTTATTAAACAATGTAGCAGAAGCCAGGTTTTATTTAGGTCTTCCAATCCAAAGACCAGGCTTGGGAAAAAGTAGGATTCAACTGTATGTGTGTCTCTCTTCACAAAACAACACTCAAAGAGTCCCTACTAGATTCAATTCCTAAATAGTGAGCACTTTATCAACTTCATTCTGTTGTCTAGTGCTTTCACTAAAGCCCTTATTTTAAAGTAACATACTCTATTAAAAAGAACTCGTCTGACGTAAACAATGGTCAAGGCCCCTGGACAACATCAATGTCAAGTCCACTATTGTGTTGTAGCTGAAGAACAAGTGTCGTACACAACTTTGGTAACATGTGCCAAGCATCTCACTACCCACGTTTATGCAATACATTCCCTCTTTTCATTCACTTAACAGCCTTTTGAGGTGAGTCCTATCACTATCTGCATAGATGGCAGGCACAAATGGCATCAAGTAAAGCCCACAACCAGGCTCCAGAACTCGATGGCACTTGGGAGCACACACCATACTCAGACTGTTTAGACTTGCCATTGGAGGAATAAATAACACCCAAATGCCTCACCAATCACCCCTGCAGGTCCCCGGGGTGCAGGGCACTCCTACGGGCAGAAGGCAGGCACAATTCCCCTGAGCATTCCGGCCAAGAGGCTGAGAAGGCCAAAGCTCGTGGGAAGGTCTCCACCCTGGACAGGTCAACAAACATTCCAGTTACCCACCAGCCTCAGTTCTGGTTTTAGGGAGGTGCCTTCTTGGGATAATTGCCATCCAGCACCTGTCTGTACCTCTGACTTACGGCCCAGGCAGTATTTTTTCACAGGATACTGTCACTGGGGCCCGGGGTCACGCCCAAGTAACAAATCCAAGGGGAAAACCAATTCAAACCCAAGTCAGCATGATCGCACACCTCTGGTCTGGAGATAAGGGCTGAGTGAACATGGACAGATCAGCCAATGGAGATACGATAGGTTAGCCATGCACCTTAGACAAGTCAGTTTAACCTCAATGAGGCCAAATTTCCTGCGCTGTCAAGCGTGGGATGGAGTCAGATGATACCTGAGGCTCCCTGCAGCTCTAACAGTCTATCATTTCAGCCTGCCCGGCTCTGGTCGCACCAGCTGTAACGTGAGGGCATTTGTGCAGCCAGTAATGCACGTGTGATGTTTCCCTACAGTCACAATCCGCTTCGTAGGCAATTTCACATTACAGTGAAACTTTGATCCTGCGGAGAGACTTGGGAACGTGATGACTTGTTTAAATGGAATCCTGATTAAATACAGCCTAACCGAAAGAACCCCCCTAAAGGGCAGCACAATCTCACCTCTCTTTCTCGTCATCGCTGGGGTAACAGTTTTACAGGAAGTTCACCTTTAAGCAGCAAATTGTTTAACTGATCTTGGTGAAAGGTTTCTAAATGTCCCCAGCCTCAGTAACAGTTTAGGTTACATAATTTAATCGCTCTCCAGGACATGAAGTCACCGATAAGTGTCTCAATGACTCAACTTTTTTTTTAAGCTATTCATCTAAATGCCCCAGGTTATTAAGCCCTAATATTCATTAATATTTACCTTCTTCTCTTAATGTCCATGTGTTTGCTTCTAATCTGTTCACTCCGTTATCTCCTATGACCAGGAGAGAAACCAAAACTATGCGGACCAGAGGGCAGCAACATCTACATTACAAGCAAGAGTACCAGGATTGGTGATTAGCACGTGCGAGCACGTGCGAGCACGTGCGAGCGCGCACACACACGCAGACATACAGGGCATGGCAGAAGCAGGTTTACAGTTGTCAGCACCCGAAGACAGAGTTTATATCATTTTATTATTTCTCATACGAACAACGGTAAACCTACATTTCCCCCACCCTGTGTAAGTTTTGATTGAAGCATAACACGTGCAGAGAAAACCATATATCGTGATGGGACAGCCTGCTAAATAAATGCTCACAAGTGGAGCACGCCCGCTTTACCTTCATGCTAATAGAGAGACATGTGGCTGGAGACTCGAATGCCCTCCTCGTACCAGCTGCCAGCACCCAGAACCTCTCCACATGCCCCTGCTGGTCACCGACCCTCCCAGCAACATTTATATTTTCCCTGCTCTGAGACCTCTCTGATGACCTCTGCGCTGCAGGTGACAGAGGGGGTTAAAATTGCAGACACAAGTGGCGATGAAACGTCACCATAGGCCACTTCTGTACACTGGTAACTGCAGTCTGACGGGTGCGCCGTGGGTGGCTGCGGAGTTGGGGGGTTTCGGGGTCGTTGTGTGGAAGGTCAGTGACAATTACAAGGCAAGAGAAGCGAAGTGTTAGGGAGTTGGACTCCACACCGAACCCCGCAAGAAAAACTTCCTTAGACATTGCTTTTTAAAAATCAAATCCTTGCTATCAACATAAATCAACCTGCCTTTGATGGCTGGAACACATTTTATTGAGGGATCCAGTTGCTTAAGGTTTCACTGTACACGCTTTAACATATGATGTGTGCGTGCAGTATGTGTGTGAGAAAGACAGAGAGAGAGGGAGAGACTTTGTTTCATTCCGCCTCTCTCATCAGAAGTGACTTTTTCCTCTATTCTGGGAACTCTCCAGCTTTTCTCCTGGAGAATATTGTTTCCTGCTGAGGACATAAAATAATAAGTCTTTTCCAAATTCATAATTTTCTCACATATTTTACCAAAAACTTCAGCAGTCCCCACTCTTACAGATAAAATGAACGAAATACCAACAAATATAATTAGAAACAGCTGATTATATAAGGACAATCATGCCTATAATTTTACACTGCTTAATCTAATTGAATACTTTTAGCTGGTGTGATTCAGTTAAATACATCATTATTTCAAGGTGCTTTTCAAATAAGACTCTAACTTCCAGGCGTTTGCTGTGTTTCTGTGCCACATAAAACGCACGAGCGCGAGGACTAGCCTAGAAAGCAGGAAAGGGAAGAGGAGTTCGTCATTTTCGCCAGAAGTTTCTGATTCATTTTTCCAGACAGACGAGGAACTCACTATGTATCATCACTCCTTCCCCCCGAGTGTGCATTTCCGGGAAAGGGGAGCGCAGCCAAGAAGCATTGCCGCAGAGCTTGCTCCTGGGAATCTTCTCCAGTGCTGTGCTTTCCATCTGCCCCTCCGGGTCTTGCCCGCTCCCTTCACCCCTGGGCCTGGGGCCCAGACCTCTACCGGACTGCACCCAGTGGGCTGCCTTGTCCTTCGGCTTCTGGGTGGGTTCGACTAATGAGAGTCACGAGAGACAGGAGGATGGGCTAAGCGTTCTGGGCACGATCCCCTCCACTCTCCCCGCCGGCCCACGCGGGCGGTGTCCTCTCCAAAACCCAGTGTGCGAGCCCGCTCTCCCCTGGCTTGTGCGGACCTGCTCTCTCTCCCTGCACCTGCAGGTGGGAAGAGACGGCCACTGTGACCTGCCAGGGCTGCCTGGCCAACCCGGCTGGTTCAATCCCGCCGTTATGTTCTTGCGGATCTATTATCTGATTAAATATTTATAAAGGCAAAATCAGGCTTTAAAAAAATGGGTCAACTCCACATAGCATAGAGTTGATTACTGAAGATATTTGGACATCGTCTTGTTTTCCAATGAATGGTGTGAAAATGCAGAGGAAATAAGGCACAAACGAGACAATACAATGTCTGTCTGCAACTTCCCAGAGACCCATCTCCTTGTACTACGGCACCACGGACACGCCGAATCTAGTTATCTGACACTGGAACAGTAACCTTCTGCCATCAGAAAGAGCTGTGTCACTTTGTGACTCGTCCTCGGAGAGAAGGCTGCTGCCCGACAGAGCCCGTCTTCTCTCTCTCCTCCGGCCCCGCCCCCGTGCCTGGAAGAAGCTCTTTGTCAGGAGTGTAGTCAATGCCACTGTACAGAAGCACAAGGTGGGGTGACTACATTGTTGGTTTTCTGTTCATATTTAATGTGGATATCCACTCATTTTAACTTAAATAGTTATACTAGACTTCAGTCTATTCAGAAAATCTGGTCTGCATTCCTAATATCAAAGATTTAAAAAAATTAAACAAAACTTCCAACATTAGAACTTTTTAAAACTTAGAGAAGGGGCAAACATGTCAGATGAGAAAACATAACAAGAAGTGTGATATCGGGGGTAAGACACAGAGCCTTTAAGGGCTCAGCCTGGCTGGGTTTGAATCTGCACTTTGCCACTTATTAGTGTGTGATCTGGGGCAAAAGCTCTCTGTACCTTGTCTTCCTTGTCTGTAAAATGGGCTGCGAGGAATGAATGAGATATATATAAAAGCTCTGAACAAACTATGTCAAGCATGTAGAAACAGTAAACAAACAAAAAACCCTGCCACCAGTTATTACAGCCTCACCAACACAAGGCAAGACAGAGTCTGGGACATGCTGGGCTTTGTCTTGATGTTCGGAAGTCAGGCTGGCAGAAGCTGAATCTGAACCACCACTGCTTAGGAAATGAAGAAGGAAGGAGGGAGGGAGGGAGAGAAGGAAGGAAGCAAGCTACGTGCTTGGCCATGGAAGGCAAACCCGGGAACCAAGCTGCAGACAGCTGCAGACGAGAGAAACCACCCAAGCCTGCGTGCAGCCCGCACTGGAGCTGCTAACGTTCTGGCACCTCTCACACAAGTGATAATCCCCAAAGCAGGGCTTGGCAGAGGCAAGTCATTAACATTTAGCCTCTGAAGGTGAACAGGAAGCAGAGCCAACTTTTAAGAAGACGCTCAAGTGGAAAGTTGGGTTTTGTTGGGTGGAAAAAACACGGTTAATCAGTGACAGAACCTGCACTGGTTGCCTTTCTTAAGCAGTGACTGATAAATGCAGGCATCCTCAGTAGGCGGCAGTCCGGGTGCCTGATGGGCTGGGGCCGCCCCCTGTGCGCACGGCAGGCGGGCATCGGCGGGGCTACCTCAGGCTTAGGGAGCAGATGGTGTCCCAGGACAGCAACAACTAATAAAGAGCACGGCTGGTGGCCTCCAGTGGCCTTTGTCCTGGATGAACAGTGAAAGAACACGCCTTTATACAGAGTTTGCAGACTGGGGTGAGATGGGGGAGGCAAAGCAGTAGGTTGATGAATGCCCCCCCCCCAAACAAAGTAATCTTGACAATGTTATTTCTAGGGTACTGAAACTAACCCAAGCAGGGGACAGAGGGGCTATTTCTACAGTTGTATGTTTGTATAAGTATTGCTCTAGCCAAACATATCCATTCCCGAGTGTATTTACTGAGACCAGGGTACAGCTGGGCCAGACGCTGTTCTACAGCACTGAGAGACGGGGTGGGGAAGACAAGCCTGCCCTCTCGGATCTCGGCTTTTAGTAGGAAGACGAAAGATAAACCTGTGGTTTGCACCTGGGGGTGAGTGTGCTGCCCTCCTCTGCATATTTGGCATTGTCTGGAGATATTTTTGTGTATCCGAGGGGTGTAGGCGGGGCATTCACTGGCATTTAATGTGCGAAGGCCAGAGATGCTGCCAAGCACCCTCGAAGGCGCAGAACAACTCCCCGTAACAAGCGATTACCCCTCCGGTCCAAAATGTCAATGGGCTGGGTTGAGACACTGATTATCCATGAAAAACAAATGTATAATGCTGAAATAGAATTCTATTAGAACCAATTAAACAAAGACTGAGGAAACAGGAGCAGATTTAATCTTTTTTTTTTTTTAACTGATCTTTTTTTTTTTTAGATTTTATTTTTATTTTTTTTTTTATTTATCTTCAGAGGGGAAGGGAAGGAGAGAGGGAGAGAAACATCAATGTGCGGTTGCCTCTTGTATGTCCCCTGCCGGGAACTGGCCTGGCAACCCAGGCATGTGCCCTGACTGGGAATCGAACCGCGATCCTTCGGTTCGCAGGCCCGCGCTCAATCCACTGAGCTACACCAGCCAGGGCAGATTTAATCTTTTTATTGACAAAAGTCATGTACCATAAAATTCACCATTTTAAAATGTACAATTCGGTTACTTTTTGTGTATTTGCAAAGCTGTCCAACCAGCAGCACGGTCTGGCTCCAGAACATTTCCATCGCCATCGAATACGAAACCTGTACCCACCTGCAGTCCCTTCCCGCTCCCTTGTCACCCCAGTCCCTGGCGATTACTGCTCGACTTCCCGTCCCCGTGGGTCTGCCTGTCCTGGACATTCTCGAAGACGGCACTGTACAATACGTGGCCGTTTGCGTCCAGCTTTCTCTCCTTTGGCAAGTTTTCCAGGCTCATCCATGTTACAGCATGGGCCATAGTCCATCCACGGTTTCCTTAACAATATTCCATCGCTGAGACATCCCCCACGTTGCTTACCCATTCCTTCCTCGGTCATGGTCATTCGGATCGCATGTACTTTTCGGCTGTTACGAATGATGCTGCTGGAGCATCGATGCGCAAGTGTTCGCATGTTCCCACCGCCCGTGGGTACATGCCCAGCAACAACGCAGGAGGGCTCCGACTTCTCCACGTCGCGGCCAAGACTCATTATTGTGTGGCAGATTTTAATTTCAGAGATGAGAATTTTAGTTACAACCTAGACTTTTCCAGAGGTGAAATGTTCACATCTTTCTTAATGAACTCTTTGAGGTTATTTTGGTGAAGTATCAGCTGATGTTTTTCCCTTAGAAAAGCATAAAGGAGGGAATTCGAAATGAATTTAGAGCATGTCTGGGTTTGTTTCTATGCGGGCTTTTACCCCTAATTTAAAAGTGTGGCCTTTCCTTTTAAAGACCAGAAGCATCATTCAAGAGTCTATACAGCAGAGTATCTCATAGAGACTTTGCTGGCACATAGACAGGTCAGTGACTCCGTGGAGGAGGCAGGGAGGGGAATAAAAACCTTGTCTCCACTCCTCTAACCCCAGGCCCAGAGGTAGGGACACTGGTGACCGTACTGTCCAGGGATGGAGCAGGGTGGCTCTCCAGACTCTCCTGCAGTTCAGGTGACACTTAAGTCTTGCCCACTGGGAGTGGTCCACGGACTGGGAGCTCATTAGAAAAGCAGGCTCTGGGTCCCGCCCCCAAACCCCCCATTTGCTGAATCAAAAGCTGCACTTGACAAGCTTCCCAGCTGATTCACACAGAAAGTTTGGGAAGATGACAACTGGATGACAGGTTAAGAAGCTCGAAGCCATCATTCTCACCCAGCCTCCCATTGTTTCGAAGTTCTTTTGAAAACATAATCCCCTTAGCCTTAAAAACAAGAAAGGAACCCACGCTGTTCTAAGTTGCATTACAATAGGGAATGTTTAGCTCTGCTCATAAAACCCAGTCGCCGCCCTTCCTCAGAGAGGACCTAAAAGGCATGGGGGTGGGGGGGTGGAGGGGGGTGGGGGGTGGGGGGGTGGAGGGGGGTGGGGGGTGGGGGGTGGAGGGGGGTGGGGGGGTGGGGCGAGCAGCCTGCAGACCTGCACGATGCTCCTTCGGTCCCTTTGCTGCTTGTTGATATTTGGACTTCTCTGCTTTTGTCACTTGGAAAGTTACCCAGGTTTCTGTGCTTAAGAGTTGTGTTGCTCCCAATTTCCCCGCCCTGCTCCCACCCGCAAGAAAAGGTCGGCTCACTGGTGTTCAGCCTGAAGCAGCGGCCGGTGGCAGTTGGAGGGACACTGGAGGGACTAGCAGAGGGAGGGTGAGCAGCCTACAGTGCCAGGGTCCCACGGCTGGGTTTGTTTCCTTGTTATGATGCCATCGTGGTTGAGGTTCCCTGACCTCTAAACCACGTTCAAGGAAATTAAATAACATCATCATCACTAATAATAGCAGCGTTGATTATTAAACCACCATGCACTAGCTATGTCTGAACTCGTTACAAGCCTAAGAAACCCATGGGAGGGGGTCACTGTTATCATCTCCATTTGACAGAGGAGGAAACTGAGGCACAGAGATGTTTAGAAACGTGTCCGGAGTCCCAGAACAAGTAGGGGAGCCTGGATTCTAACCTGGGCCTTTCACCCCCACACTGAGCAAATGCAGTGCCTGTTAAATCACTCTGCAGACACTATATGATATAACTTACTGGCTGGGCTGCTCTTTAAAAAACAAAGTTTAAACTGAAAAAAAAAAATGACGGTCTTTGGCTCAGCTGCAAACGCTGGCTTCTCACCGGGGCAGAGGAAGGTTGCCAGGGCTCTCCAATGGAAAGGAAGGGAAGCCAAGCGCCGAAGCACACAGCCGCCGCAGAGGGTTCATTTCCTACCGAACCACTCGGCATGTTGTGCAAACCTTCCCGAAAGAAACACTTTGGGGCAAGGCTGGGATGTTTCTCAAGGCTCTTAACCCGAAGGGAACTTGAACTGCTGCTCTTCAAAACCCCACGGTGACCGCCTGGAAAGCTCCTTCTCGCTTTCAGAGTGATAACAAACAACTCTCTGGCTTCAGACTGCCTGCTAAACGTGGAGCTGGAGAAGTACAGACTCACAGGGCTACTCTGAAAAGACTGATTTTCTTAGGCAGGGCCATTCACGCAAATTGCACTCAAACCAAACTCTTCCTTGCCCCCTTCATTCTACTCCAGCTCCTGATACGACGAGAGCTGGCAGTGAGGTCAGGCTCGCAACCGGCTGGTACCGTGACTGCAGGTCCAGCTCCTGCCACTGCCCCTGCACCAGGATGCAACGCCCCAAATCAAGCACGCCACCGCACCCGCACCAACAAATGACCATGCACCAACCCCCACCAGGATCAGCCATGTCTAGACTCCCAGAGTCGTGGAAGGTTCCAGAGGATAAACTAGTCTAACATCCTCATTGCACAGATGGAGACCCTGAGGCTCAGAGAGGCCAGGATGCGTGTGAAAGATCAGGACCTGAATTCACTGCTCCAACTTGAAGAGCAGTTTTTCCTGAATGGTACCTATGCCTCCCTTCTTTCCTCATAAAACCCTTTCCTTCCAAGACAGAGGGTCGGTCACTGGGGTCAGTAAGACTCTGAAATACTCAGTGCCAATAACCAGCTTTCCGTAATCCCTTAAGAGCCTCCACATTTCCCAAACACCTAAAACTGCCTATCCTTTCTCTCATTGCATTCCTTCTGTAAGACGGCTTTCTGAAGGGGGAAAAAATGATATTAAATCATATTCAAACAAATCAGGGAAGTGAGGTACTAAGAATTAGGATTTCATCCCAAGTCCCCGGGGCCCGCAGGCTGCCGTCTGCCCTCACCTTCTAACTCTCTCCCTTCTCATCGAGCACCTTCCCACCTCTGCACCTTGGCCTTGCTGTTCCCTTCACCAGAAAAGCACACGGCTCGGTCCCTCCTCCACTCGGGAGTCTGCTCAGGGGGCCTCCCTTCCTGAGTTGACTCGGAGTGGCCGGCCTCTTCCCAGTCCTCCGTGGACCTGAGGTCGCGCGCAAGTGGCATGTGTTTGCAGTCTGTGTGCCCCGTTAGACTGACTGTACGTCCCCTGAGGGCAGAGAATTTGTCTTGCCTGTTGCGATTTTCCTAGCAGATATTTTCTGTTAAGGCAAATCTTTTGTTTTGAATTTGCCATTTTAATCTGAAGTTTCTATTTTGTGTTTCCTGAAATCAAGGCACACCCAGAAACCAGCATAACCATGCTTTTGTCAGGCTCTAAGAGAAGTTCTGACGGGAGAAGCTGTGTGCTCTATGTTGTTATAAGCTTGAGGTTGCTTCCCGACACCGTACAGTAGTTCTCAAAGTGTGGTCCCTGGGCCGTCGACAGCATCCGCAGGGCACTTCTTACAAATGCAAGTTCTCAGGCTCCGGCCCAGATCAGGGGTAGAGACTAGCAAACTGTTCCAACAAGCCCCCCCCCCCAGGTGATTCTGACCACGAGCACAGCAGGAAGGAGTGGGCACTAAAAGTCGGTGTTCTTTGGTTTTGGTCTCAGCTCTGCCATCCCCGAAGTATTTGACAATGAAGTTACTTGAATTCAGTGGCCTCGGTTTACTCATCTGTCCAAGTGATCCCTGAAGCCTTTCCCGGTTCTCAAAGTCTATGCTTCCCACCCAGCCCTACTGATCGTTTTATGGCACTTATTTGCCGCAACATCTAAATTCTAACAAGGTCCCTGAGCTGAAAGGAGGCTCAGCCCAACCTAAATATTTCAGTGGGACAACCCTTAATCCTGAAGGATCTGCATTCCTACCTGATTACAATCTGGGGGTAAGCAAGGCAGTACTTCCTGTCTAATACCTTCCCGTTACAAAAGGCTTGAAAACTAAATCCTGCTCTGCCAGCGGGCACCGACCCTCTCAGCCCAGGGAGAAGGCCGCTAGGGCAGCAGGAGCGTGTGGCTGCCAGGTTTTCTGCTATTTCAAAAGTAGGGGGCAAGAAAGACTCGCCTCACGGCTTCTGTGAGGCACTGATGTGGCCGCAAGTTTGAGAAATGAGAACATCGGTGGCCTTTTCCTGCTGAATGTTCCAGACAGAGGTCATCAAAGGTGGCTGGCATAAAAAACAGTAAAAGTAAAGGCTGCAAAAATGGGATCGCTGTCCTTGAAGTGCTCACGATGGGCTCACAGGATCAGCAGGGCCATTTTCTGGGGACAGAGATCTCCCGGGGACAGCAGGGAGGAGGCAGGGATGAAAGATCACCTATTCAGAGCTAAAGAAACCCCACGCCTTTAAGCCGAGCATTGGTGCTTCAGGATTGTTTGGTTTCAGAAATGTGATCTGGAAATAGCACTTGGACAACAGGAATTCTCCACGAGGGCAAATGGTCCGTCTCTTGTCATCGCGGCAGACCCCCAGACTTTAGTCCGTAGCGCCAAGAACAGGTGATTTGAATGCATTCTCAAACCTCACGAATCCATGTTTTCTTCTTCATGAATTGCTCAGGGCGATTGAGAGCACCAGATGACAAATACCAAAGGGAAAATGACAGGCCTTTAAAATGGGGGAAAGCAGGAACTAAGATATTTATTGAATAAACAACACAGGAAAGCCCCTGGCCCAGCATTGGGGCACTCAGTATTAACACGATTCATAACAATTCCTTTCTTACTACCTGGGTAAGACTGAGCTCTAACCCTGAGAGTCTAATAACAGGATGAGATAAGGACGCAGGTAACTAAGACCATCCAATCCCAGATGGTGGAGAGGCAGTGGCAAGAATGAGCTCCATCACTTTGGAAATTAGAAAGGGTTTCATGAAAGAGATGGCAGGCTGGGCCTTGAATGACACCCAAGACTCAGTGGGATGGCTGGTGGTGGCATGTGGTTTGGGAAGGCATGAATCTCAGGGACCCTGGGGAGGAGGGTGTGTTTCTAAAGGACAGACATGTGCTAAGCAGCCTTAGGTGCCTTGGCCCCTGAACTGCCTGGCTGCTGTCAGCACGAGAGCCTTCTGCTCCAGGTGCCCCTCTCATGGGGTTAGACTGAGAGCAGGTCACCGCCTGCATGTGCCGAGATCCACGCCCACCCGCGCCTGCTCTGCTCTCCCTCACAGCGAACTACTACATTTCCCAGGCTCTCCTGACCTCTGCATGCGGGAGCAGGTCCAGCCAGCGGGGATCACAGCCAGAGGACTGAAGGGAGGGGGAAAACCGGACTGCTTCAGCGCTGAACAACAAGGGCCCATCCGAGTGTCTGAAAATCGTTCTCAATAAGCTCAATCTAGCTTTGAAAACAGTTTCAAAATGAAAACGCCTGTGATCCCACCAATATTTTATCAGTGTAGTTCCTAATTTCCAACCAACTCTCATGAATTTGCACCATTTCTGTGGTTACAAGTCTTCCCTCTGCAGCATAATTTTGTAAGATCTATTCAGCTCTCACATACGACACTATTTCCCTTTAAAAAGCTCATGAAAAAAATAAAAAGCTCATGAATTATATTACTTTAACATCATTTACTTTAAGCCCAAATCTACCTTTCATTTTAATTTTATTTTGTGCACAAGCATCTCTCTCTCTCTCACACACACACACACACACACACACACACACACACACACTCTCACACACACGCACGCACGCACGCGCGCGCACACCCTGGGCCTCCCTCAGCCCACCTGTGGCTGTCACGGGGTAGAACCTGTTGGCAAACTTTGGGCTGGGAAGCCCGGGCTCTCACTGTGGAGTATCCAGAGCCCTCGTTCTCAGTCTGGCACTTTGAAAACCCCATGTTCACGCTGCACCCCACGCTAATCTCACGGGTATCTCTGAGGCTAACACCCAGCGTTTTCCAACACTGTCCAGGTGATTCTAAGAGGAGTCAAGTTGAGAACCACTGACCTAGTGTCCAGGGGGGGGCCCTGAACTTGAATAGCAATAGAGGCTCTTGAAGAGGAAAAGGAAACAATGGCCATAGTGCTGCTGTTTTGCTTTTCAGTTATAGATGGCCTCATGTGGTTTCCAGCACCAACACGGTCCTCCCCTTCCCCTGTGACCACCCCAATCCTCCTGACCCTTCTTCAAGGCCACCTCACAGAGCACCGCAGGCGCAGGCGGGGAGCATTTCTCAGCTGCTACGGTGAGTCACCATCTCTCCCCATTTGGAACTCCTTGCAGTTAAGTACTTATAGTTTAGCACTTGAAGTGTTCTCCAGGACCTTCACTGGTCTTGTCGTCTCAGCTGGATGCCATGCATGAGACGGGGCACTATTTGCTCCCTTTTTGTACGAGATTACAAAACTGTTTGGAACATTTCAGGTGTGGGGAGCACCTCCCAACTGGCAGATGAACGGCACGAACACCATGGCCCACTGGCAAGACAGAAGCAGGGGTTCTATCACCCTCAAAAATCCCTGTGACCGAAACTGGAGTGGCTCTGCCATGACAGCTATTATACCTGTCAGTGTATCTCTCTGTCAAATACCAGCAGCGTTTAGGAAAGACAGGCTGATTTTGCCTGAAGGGGAGTTTGCAGGGAAGGCGGCTGCAATCACACATGAAGTCTGTAGTCGTTTTAGATAAATTAACCTGGCAGCAGAAATGATTTGATTTCCAAGATTAAACTGCTGCTTTAAAATACCTAATTATACCCTTATTCTGATCATATGATTTGCAGAATTCAAGGATTACCTCCCCTATTTTACATTTAAGGTCCATGGAGTAATCTAAAAATACTTTCACAGGTTCTCGCTTTCCAAGCCAAAAACGATCAGGTTTCTGAAACGGGGCCTGTGTACGCAGACGCGATCTATCCATCTGTCTGTATGTACATGCCTGGGTGGGGTTTCTGCAAATACTACAGTCCCGGCAGTGATTTTATTTAGTCTGGTTGCTCCTAAGACAAACACACGTAACTTTAATTAAATGCAACCAAATGTAGGGGAAACCATCTTGAAACAATTAGCCTGCTCCACGGCGAGAGGCTGGGGGCTGGGGCACCCTCCCACTCCCTCACCTCCACCGGGGAGAGAGAACAGACGGGTGGAGAGAAGCCAAGCCCGAATCCACAAACACAGGCTGCGGCTGGAACTCTCTGCCCGGCTCTATTCTGTTCTCTGACAATCCCGAGACACCACCCTTCCCTTCCTCTTTCCTAAAGGAATTCCAGTCATTCGATTGCTTTCGCTCTTTTTTTTTTTTTTTAACCCCTCTCTGATCAGTTTTAGAGGGAGAAAGTTTTCAGACAAGGTTCTTATCTATCCCTAAAGGAACTATTGCAGGAAGGAACGGAAATATATGAAGAATTACCGAACCACCCATCTGGTTATTGACCTTGGGCTGGGAGGCTTCTGGAGAATGCCTGCTGCCGTGGCTGCCTTTGCCACCTCATTCTTGGGACTTTTGGGTCGTCCGGTATTTAGGAAGTAAAGGCTGAGTTTTTTTTTTCCTATTTAAATTCCGCTGGAAGCTGGGAGAGCAGTGTCTGGCTGTGACATTCACCAGGATAGCTCTTTTCCTCTTGGACACCAAGTTAATTCACCCCCGACGAACTTATCCATGATGCTTTGCCAGCAAAGAGAGTATTTTCTCCATGAGAACCACCCCGGACAGTCCCTCCCACGCATTCTGACCAAATGCCTCTTCTGTGCTTGGAAGAGTGGGCAAGGCCAGCACAGCCACGAAAACCACATGAGCCTTGGCCTCAGCGAGCTTACTGGGTTGGAAGGGAGTCGAGTCTTTCAGAAAACAAACGAAGGTTTCTCCTAAGCTGTTGAGTCTTTGCTGTTGTTGCTCCTGTTGATGTAAGCAACTACATGAAATTCTAAATTCAGACTGCAGTAGTTCAAAGGGAAGGAAGATCACAATAGGGCTGGGAACATTAGAGAGGAAGGCATTCTGGACCGGACACAGAAGCTGGGCACACATCTGGACTTGCTTAACAGCCGGGAGGGCAGGGAGCACATAGCGCCCCCTCCTGCCGAAGGCAAGCTCGAGGGAACGCTGAGCTAAGCAAGGGCAGGGCCAGCGGGGGACCCCTGAACGCCAAAATCAGGACTCCGGGGTGTCGGGCAATAGGAAAACACTCTGCACCGCTGAGCAAACTACAAAATGGGTCACCGTAAACCCTCTAGAAAGTCGGCCTCCAGCCCAATTATGATACGGGAGCGGCTAAATCAAAGGGCAAACAAGCAGCTAGAGAATGAGGCAAGTACCGTCAAGGACCTAACTTTCAAGTGTGGGACCTGGCCTCGCCCTTCGGAGACAAAGGCAAACCACCACCACACATGCGTCCCACTCAAACTCTGGGCAGCCACGCTCCGCAGGCCAGTGGGGCCAGGAGCTCCGGCAGAGGGGGCACGCCGGGCTGGACCATCCCAGAAGTCACCAGTTCCCGTGCTACCAAACCAGTGCAGGGGGGAAGAGCAGGGACAAGAACAGAGAAGACTGCAGAGCCTGAGAAAAGTCCCCAGGTGGGAGGGAGACACGTCTGCCCTCAGGCGGGAACGCACAGGCTGGGCCAACTCAGTTCGGAAGCGCAGACCTGCAAGGTGAGAAGGCCCGAGCCGAGGGACCTGCGCCACCTGGGGCGCACTGTCACAAGGAGCCTGGCCTTGCGTTACTGCACAATGCCAGCGACGATCCCTCTCATTCTGAAGGCGAAGACCCTTCGACTTGAAAAAAATATGGAGCCAGGTAGATTTAATTCTGTGGTACCTTTAAAAATTAGATTCTTGTGGTTATCAGTTAATCATTTCAATCATCAAAAGGAATATTCCAAGCAGAAAAACTGTTAACGGATGACTAGTTATGAAAAAGCTGGCACTAAAAAAGAATGGTCTTCCTTCTCCCGTTTTCGTACAGTTCTAACTTTCCGCCAAGTGCCATCGGAAGGCACACTGGTGGGCCAGCACACGCACAGGCAGACGTGGTAACTGGTTCTCGGGCTCACGCAGGCGAGGCTGTACCGCGGGGCCTGCGTTTTGCCATCCGTAAGTGGAGGTGGTGACGTCTGTTTAACCGCCGTGCGCTCTTCTCCTGTGGGAAGGAGGAGATGCAGAAGCGGCTCATGCTGCCAGGGGGAACCCTGAAACCACCCACCGTGCTCGGTGAAAGGAGCCAGAGACAAAGAGCCCCATACTACACGATTCCATTTATATAAAATACCCAGAATAGGCACGTTCACAGAGCCAGAAAGCAGATCAGCGGCTGCCAGGGTGACGGGGAAGAGGGGAGGCTGGGGAGTGTCAGTGCTCAGTGGGTGCGGGTTTCATTTGGGGGGAAGAAAAATTTCTGGAAGTAGAAAGTAAAGATGGCTGTCCAACATAGTCAGTGTGCTCAGTGCCACTGAAATATATACTCTACTCTGGTTAAAATGGTGAATTTTATGTTATATATATTTTTACCACAATAACATAAACGCGAGAGAACAGAAAATAACTTCTGGCTGTGCACTCTATACATAATAAATGTCTTATTGATGAAAGGTACCAATTTATTCATTGATCACAACCATGGCTGAGCTGCTAATCTAAATTTTCTATTTTCATTTTAGCAGCTATTGTCTTGGACAAAACTATCATCAACCATCCCCTCCCCTCCCCCAGCACAGCTCTGAAAGGCTGTCTGGTGCAGACACCTGTGAAGCCAAACCAGGGGCAGGAGAGCCAAGAAAGCTGTGTAGTCTGCCAGGAAGCACCAGATCTACCACCAAAAATCTCAGGACAGAAGTGTGGCCTCTGCCATTGCCACTCCAAAGGCATGGCCTCCACGTGTGGCATTGTGGGAAAACATTAACCAACTAATTCGACAAACACCTTCTCAGTACCTACAACAAGGTGAGCAGCGGGCTAGATGATGTAATTATGGCAAAGTTACAGTCCCTTCTACCAAGGAAATTTCCATCTAGGGGGCAAGAGGGAGAAGAACTAGCCCAATTACGAAAGGGTGAGAAGCCTCAACATAATATTAGCCAACAACCGAAGCCTGCCTGGTATCGGGAGTCCTGCCTTCCAAGTCCAAGTGCACGGGGTTGAGCCCTGTGGCCCACACCCAAGAGGCAAGCCTCTGCAGAGGTGAGGTCAAACGGCAGCCGGGGGAGCGGGGAGCAGCTCAGCCTGGGGCTTCGGCAAAGAACAAGCCCAGCTGCCGGAGGGCTAGACTCTGATCTGAGAGAACGCCTCTCTCTGCCCTTTGTGAAGGAACAGCCTGGGCCCTGGGCAGGGCTCTGCAACTTCAGCTGTGCTGTGGCCCCCACACCAGCAGGGTTCAGGTCCACGCTACGGGATCCAACGGCTGTCAGAAAGAGGGTTTTAGGTGGCAAAATCTGCAAAACTGTGATGCCCCATCTGAAAATGTGTTCTCCCTGCCCACCTTCAATCTGGAGTCAGTCTCATTGCTGGATGATGGTTCTCTGTGGCTGAACCTACATGGGACATACCAACTCTTAGGCTTCTCCACAGAGCAAATGACATGGGACTCCCGGGCGGGAGGGGGCACATGGCATCGGTGTTTTTAAAAGTGCCCCTGGTGACTCCAAAGCTGGCAGGGGTGAGAACCACTCATCTAGGATAAGGAGGGAGGGAAGGGGTATCATGTGCCTGCTACGTGCTGGGGGCTGTACCAGCCCCTCACAAACGGGATCTACAGCAACAGGTGCCCTCCCCACAAATTATCTTCTTGGACTTGTTCTGGCCATAGCACATGGCCCCTCAGAGCAGCACTCAACCTTGGAGAATAGATGCCCGACTCTCCTCACCCCCTGGGTGGGGGAACTCAGGGGTGCACCTGAAACCCAGGGTGAGCAATCAATTTCTGTAAGACACCAGACAGCTCATACATTAGGCTTTGTGGGCCACACAGCATTTGCCCTGACTACTCAATTCCGCCTCTGCAGCACAGAGCCAGCTGCGAGCCATCACCAGTAATGGGTTTGGCTACATCCCAATAAAACTTTATTTACAAAGACAGACAGCGGTGCACAGCTGGTCAACTCCTGCTCCGAGTCTAAGCAGACTCCCCGGGGTTCTCAGGGAACATGGGCTCCAGCGGCCCACAGCGGTACCCTGCCAACACCACGCTCCGCAGGCTTCAATCCCTTCCCTCGTGCTTTGCAGGGGTGCTGGCTCAGGAAACCACTCGCTCTCCGATTCTTGTCTCAGAGCCTGTTTCTGGGGCGCCCAACCAACGTCAGCATCTAATTTTATTCGCGTGAATACCATGCGGTTGAAGACAGCCATCTCCACTTTACAGTGAATGAATCGAGACTCGAGGACTACGAAACCCCTAAGTGACAGAGTCCACGTTAGAAGTCTGTCTGTCTCTGAGGTCGATGACGTCTCTACTCCACGACCAGACTAAGGATGAGTGCACACATATACATACACACTTAATCAAAGAGTTTTCATTATGATGAGCAAGAGCGCCCCACATGGGAAATCATAAAGCAAAATCCATACTACTCACGTTAAAGAAGGGGTTTAATGAGCAATAATAATGTAAGTAGTAAGGTTTGAGGGGCATGAAAATTTTTTTCTCTTTTACGTTGTTTCTAGTCTAGGACAGACTTATTTCCCACCTATCAACTGGCTGCAGCCCTGGTGCTACCTCTGCTCCTTGTGAAATCCCTGGTTATACCTGGGAGCAAACACAGTCAGTCATTCAAGGTGAAGCCCAAAGTGTCACCTGGAAGCTTTTCCCCTCTTACACACATTAACACGGGTGGGGACAGCCTTTCTCGAAGCCCCTTAAAGGCACATGTGCAGGCCCCCTGTGGATCCTCAGGAGTCCAGAGAACACTCTGAGAACCCAGAACAAACAGTCAGGAGCCCATCTTTATAGCTTACGCGGTCTTGCCCTCGCTGTCCTGTTTGGTGGCACTGGCCCCCTTCTTGCCCAGCAGCGAGGCCACCTTCTCTGCGTCTCCATTCTCCACGGCCTGCAGCAGCCGGTCATCATTCTTGTTCCACTCGTTGGTCTGCAGAGCAAAGGGGAGACGCAGCGTCAGTGAGCGGGCGACAGCCGGGCCGACAGGCAGAATCTCCATCCTTCCCTACTGCCACTCAAGTCAAAACCATCCCCGGATGGGCACTTCCAAAATACCTTCCCCTTCACCAGGGCAGCACTCAAGAAAACCGGTTTCCCAAGAGGAAACATCAACAGTTCAATGATAGCAGCCAGTGACCAAACTCTGAAATAAAATTAACTTGTTTTCACTGAACTTGGGAAGCTGAGGCAACTGACAGGACCTGCAGGCCCGATTACACATTAGCTTATTTCTAGCGAAACTCGATAGCTGGCCTCTCAGAGCGCTGGCCTTTGACCTCTCCACAGCCCACTGGCCAGCAGCTCAAGGTTATCTCAGGATTTAATAATACACATGTTTCTTTGTCAGCTTTTGTTGCTTCTCTTTCTGCACTGAGCCCTGATTTTTGAGCTGTAAACTACTTATTGTTAAGTAGTTGTCCGGGCAACGGAGTCAACAAAGTACCACCTGAAACAAAACCTCTGCCCTCAGCAAGCTACTGAACATCAAAGAGCGCAGAGGAAAGTCTCCACTGCCAAACCCCAGCTGCCAAACCCCAGCCCCAACGGTGCGATTACGCAAACCACAGTGACAGTGACGCTCTCAGGGGGCCACGAACTGGTTTCTACTCTTACGAAGGAGGGAGAGGATCTCTATGTAAAACAAATGGGCCTCGAGTACAAAATAAGAAGTCGCAAACGTGAAAGGGCAGCCGTGAACCACTGAAGGTTTTGGAGCAGGGGAGCGAGAGAATAAAATCAGCGACTGAGGTGTATAGGATTAACGAGGGAGAAAAGATCCTGGGAGGGACACAGCAAAGCCCCTGGGTCACTCTGCAGGCCCTGGGACACCTCCAGACTTCCCCTAGCAGAGCCACCACCCTGGGAGAGACTCCTCCTAGAACCTTCTGGCATTTCACATTAAAGGCTTTGCCATGGACCCCTTCAGGGAGGCAGACAGAAGAGACACTGGAGATCTACAAGCTAACTAGAGGGGATTTTACAGGACCGCAGTCTTCCATGGCCCCAGAATGTTCCCAGTCTCTCGGCACTGACGGAACTGGCAAACCCAACAGGACTCTGCCCTCTCACTGAGCGAGGGTGGGTCTACCAGATGTCCCCAGTACCACTGCAACCCTGATTGCCATGACAAGGGGCGTCACTGGCATCTCGTAGATGGAGGCGGAGGTGCTGCTAAACATCCTTCACTGCACAGGACAGCCCCCTCTGTCCAACAATCACTTGGCCCCAAATATCAAGACCACATTAGCCACATGTAAGCACTGGAACTGTGGCTAGTGCAACTGAGGAAGTGAATTTTTACCTTGAATTTCTGACGTTGGTGCGGCTGTACCTGACGACTTTCCAGATACTCTACTTAACCAAGTGAGAAGGTATCTGGGCCAAAGTCATCCACACCTGCCTACATCAATTTACTCACAAAGAAGACATCGGGTTTTATCTTTAGTCATAAATCAGGCTTCCTCTTGAAGGGGAACACAACCAACAGGCCGCCCCGGCCACCAGCACTGGTTAGAATAGGAAGCTTTACTTAGCAAGATGTAGCCTCCACGGAAACGGGCTGCAGCCTCCTTCCCCCAGACTCGCTTTCACCAGCCAAACCAAAACCAACGAGCCGCATCCAAGTGCACGTGGAACTCCTGGCGCCCGCCTGCATCGTCCCAACGATACACTGCTGGTGCTGTCTTTCAAGTCCTTCCGGAACCAAGTTAAAATGGCATTGGGAAGATCAAGAGGATATTAAATCTCAAGAGGAGATGACTGAAGGGATGTAAGCCAAGAAAGGCCACGTGAAAGAATTTTCCTTTCAGTGCCATGCACTCAGCTCTCAGGTAGGGAAAAATCCAACTGCAGGGGTTCCCTAAAATTAGTTACATGTGGCTGTTTAGGGGGTTCGGTTTCTATGGGGCAAAGCAAGAAAGATTCCCCCCTCTCCTACTCTTTGGAGGACAAGGTCCACGGCACCTCCCTTGAGATCTAAAATTCTTCTCTTTTGGCTCATCGCTCCTGTTCTCTCAGGGCAGAGGAGGCAAAAAGAACACGCCCACCCCCACAATGAGATGTAATAAGCAATGAGCAACACTGTGCACCTGGCAGGTGGGGTCACAGGAGGCAGTGAGAGGGAGAAGGATGGGTGCTGGGCACACTGGCCTTGGAGTCTGAGCCAAAGACCAATTCAGAACATACTGGGAGAGACAGGGGCAAACCTGAAGAAGATCCTGGGGAAAAGTAGACAATCCGCTGGGAATAAGGAGAGAAGGCAGGGGTTTCACTCTTAACTTCTCACAAGTGCTCTAAAAGCAGGGGCCAAAAGGGGGTCCGATTAGACCTCCATGCCGGCAGTCCAGATTCTGCGCAGCGAGGCTTCCAAGGCGAAATGACACCGTCGCAGGGTCATCGAGGAGAAACTCCATTTCTTTAACATAACCACCTCTCTCCTGTCTGTCTGGCCACGCCCTTCTTTAATCATTAAGCCGTCTGGACAACAGATTCTGCTCAGTGTCAAACTGTCTTAAGGACAATGCTGTAGGTGTGCTGACCACAGAAACAGAGTTTCGGTCAAGCTCAAGACAACATCTTGACTTCAGCTGTGTTGCAGCCCCAGGCCCGCCCATGAAGGCTGAAGAACCCTCCAGACCAGACTCCTGAAACAGAACAGCGCCATGCTGACACCAGGACTGAGACAGTGACCAACTACTGCCTACCCGGGCCCCAACCCATCGGTAGGGACCATGAGTCCAACTCCTGCAGCCACCATGACGCATGATTTCCCCCTGCACAGCTGGGAGCCATCAGGGAACTGGTGTTTGAGCACTAGCCTACCGGGGACTCAGGGCTTGTGCCATTTCCTCAACTAGTAAAACTCTGTTGGCTGCAAACTCCTGTTTGTGTTTGATTGAGCTTTGCTGGGGCCAGGTGAATGGACCCCGTTAGTCTGGCAACAGCAGGGAGCAGATGCTAATGTAAGTGATTCTCCAGTCCTGGGCCATGCACCTCACCGTGTTTCAAGATGCCACCACCTTCTTCTCCTAAACCTGCCCAGGGAGATGGTCCCTGTTATTTTCTTCTGTAAAACCATTCCATCCAGTGCTACATTCTATACCAAAAATTCCATAGCTAATCACAATTTGAGACAAAACATGTGTCTCTTAATATCATTGCTCTTGAAAATACAGACACAAATTTGTCTCCTCTAGCTCCATCCCCTGACCGAGTGGTACTAAATTGAAATCAAGCATCAAAAGGAATCTTTAAAAAAGCTCTATCTTGGCCAATCTCCTGTCCAAAGGTAGCACTGGTCAGGTTAAGTAGGTTGTGATATTGTGATATAAGAAATATAGTTTGGTCTTTGTTCCTGGTTCCTAGCACAGATCTCCTAAAACTCATGGCATTTTCTGAGTGATGGGCATAAGAGAAGCATCTTTTTAAAAAGCTTTTATCTATTTTCAGAGAGAGGGGAAGAAAGGGAGAGAAATATTGATTTGCAAGAGAAACATCAGTTGGTTGCCTCTCATACATCCCCAATAGGAACCTGGTCCTCAACCCAAGCATATGCCCTGACTGGGAACTGAACCAGCGACCTTTTGGCTTGCAGGCTGGCACTCAGTCCACTAAGCCGCACCAGACAGGGTGAGAAGCATTTAAAAAAAAAATTCATAATAAGCTTCTTTCAACCTTATTGGAGTTTATGTTAATAGGGTGATTGGTGAGTAGAAGCCCTTAGACAGCTTTAGGATGGGGGCTGCTTGTCAGAGGAACCACCCGATGTCATTCAAGGGTCAGAACTTTCAGGCCTCCACCCCCCACCTCCAGGAAGGGAAGTGGGGCTGGAGATTGAGTAAGTCACCAATGGCTACTGATTCATTCCATCAGTCATGCCTACGCAATGGAACCTCCATCAAATCCCTTCAGACTCTCCTAAACGACAGGGTTCAGAAAGCTTCTAGGTTCATACACACACATCAAGGAGCTGGGAAGGTGATGCAGGAGTGAGCATGGACATGGATGCACACACACACACACACACACACACACACACGCACCCCATACTTCTCCCTATACATTTCTTCCATTTGGCTGTTCCCAAGTTGTACACTTTATAATAAACTGGCAATAAAAAGTAAAGTGCCTTCATGAGTTCTATGAGCTGTACCAGCACACAACTGAAACTGAGGAGGAGGTTGTTGGGAACCCCTGGCTTTATAGCTGATTGGTCAACAGTAGGGTTGGTCACAAGGGCGTCTGACCAGTGGCCCACGGGCCACATGTGGCTCAGGATGGCTGTGAATGAGGCCCAACACAAAATTGTAAACGTACTTATGAGACTTTTTTGTGATTACATGTCACAATGTATTTAATATGCTGCCCCAAACAACTCTTCTTCTCCTAGTGTGGCCCAGAGACGCCAAAAGGCTGGACACCCTGGCCCTTACAATGGGTGTCTGCAGTGGGGCGGTCCTGTGGGACTGAGCCCTTATCCTGTGGCATCTGACTCTCACTCCGGGCAGCTAGTGTCAGCAGTGAGTTAAAACACCGGACGGACACCCCGTCGGTGTCAGGAGAGTTGGAGAATCAGTTGTTGGTATAAAGAAAAAACCCACACATTTAATGGCAGAAGTGTTTTGTATGAGAGGCAGACCATGTGATAGGTGAAGTTCAAAATGTTGCCATAACATCCCAAAGTGACTTACACATCTGGAGACCACCATCATACCAACGATATCCCCTCTGCCCGCGTCCCATGAACGCCACCCCCCCCCCCTCGCCCAGCCTCAAACCGGCCCTCCCTGCAGTGCAGGCTTAGCTCTGCTTCCACACCGGGCTCCTGGCCCCCGTAACACACCTGCTTCCATTCTATTCGTGGGACATCCCAACAATTGTTTTAAATAGGAAAAAATATAAAATGCCAGATACATCGTATTTAATAAGGTTAAGTGGTTTTTATGTGTGTACTGCGTGGTGATACAAAAGATACAGGGTCCGGCAGAAGTAACGCCTGCTTAGGTGTGGTTGGTTGGTAAGGCAATAATATGGTGTAGTAATTTATGGTTTTAATTTGAACGTTTCACCTACAATGGCATGTGGTGTGCTTGAGTGTGATACTGTTGTTACAGAATTACGTGCTTACGATTTTGTAATAAAACGTGCATTATTTGTGCCGGACCCTGTGTATTTTTTACTGGGAAATCACGGCAAAAAAAAACAAAACAAAACATCGGACACCTCTGCTGTAGAATGCTGTCACTCCATCCACCTACGAAAGGCTTTTCTTTTCTTCTACAGCCTAGGTCCAGTTCAACCCCTGTAAGGGCCAAGCCTTTCCTGGAGACCTCCTTCTACTTCTCTCCTCCTTCGCGTCCGTCCCGAGGGCCGCCTGCTCATCTGAGGGAAGCCCACAGACCAGACCTGCTAAAATACCGCATCCTGGCTTTATTTCCCGAGCACCCCATGGGCTCGCTCTGGTTGCTTGTCTTCGGCTCCCTGATGGCAGGGATGCAGCCTTTATTTCTGCCCACCCCCCACCCCCCCCACCCCCCTGCCGCGGTGCCTAACAAATGTATCTGCTGCTGATTTTAGCAGGAGTTTCTTCCTCTTGTTTCACCTAAATCTCTCCTGACTGAGCAAATACTTGTTGTTTTTTTACACTTATAAAACTCTCTTGTCCTTTTGCAAACAACTATTTCCTCAATTTTCCGATTTTTTAACAGGCTCAATAAATCCAACTCCTTAACTTTTCTAAGGGCAATTTTCCAAGACTTCGATCATGGGTATACTTTCTCTGAACCTTCTCACAAGGATTCATCGGGGCGGGGCCGGGGTCTCCCAGTCACTGCTTGCAGGCCCCGCCCTGAGATTTCGATCCCAGGGACCTCGGGAGGGGCCTGGACTCCTTGAGGTTCAGCGACGGCGTTCTTTGTCTCTCTGATTCTTATTAGAGTTTAGGGGCAACTGGATCCCACGCAAAGGCTAACCACAGAATTCGCTGAAAGGACTGTCTTACTTCACAAGGCATTATTCGGGAAGAAAGTGGGGCATGAGAAAAATTCTTCACTTTTTTCCCTTGCAGAACAAGGTATTTTGTCTCCCACAAAAGCTTAATAAATTTTAGGTTCTTCCTCACAGTTGCATGTGTAACACTATGTATATGAATGTTAAAAGTGCCCTGGCTGGTGTGGCTCAGTGGTTGAGTGCCAGCTTGCTAACCAAAGGGTCGCTGGTTCAATTCCCAGTCAGGGCACATGCCTGGGCTTCGGGCCAGGTCCCCAGCAGGAGGCAACAGCACACTGATGTTTCTCTCCCTCTCTTTCTCCCTCCCTTCTTCTCTCTCTGAAAATAAACAAATAAAATCTTTAAAAAAAAAGGATGTTAAAAGCATTGCTCATAGTAGGCAAAATTTACAAATAACCAATAAAACAAGATAGATAAATACGTTACAACTTAATCCAGCAATGGAATACCACCCAGCAATGACAATGAACAATTGACAACTATATGTAACATGGATGAGTACTAGAACAATCTTGCTGAAAGAAGACACCAAGGAACACAGTATGATTGCGTGTGTATAAAGAGAAAAACAGGGAAAACGGACCCATATTGTTTAGGGATACAAGCATAGATGGTCAAACTATAAAGAGAAGCAAGGACAAGGTTACCATAGTAGTCAGGATAGTGATTAGGGGTGAGGGTGTGACATTTGATGAGGAAGGGACACCTGGGAACACGCTAGGGTCCTGTGCGCTATTTCATGACCTGGCTAGTGGCCCCACAGAGGTTCACTTGTATACACTACATTCCTTTGGGTGAACTTTTCTCTGTAATGTGATTTCTCTCTCTCTCTCTCTCTCTCTCTCTCTCTCTCTCTCTCGCTCTCTCTCTCTCTCCCTCTCTCTCGCACGCACGCGCGCACACACACACACAGAGTTTAGAAAGGGAACTTGTGGTTCACTCCCTGGTCAAACCAACACCACACCAAGTGCCTTTCCATGGTCTGCACTCTCACTGGTGTCTCCTCCTCTCTAAAATGAAGGCCGCTGCTGCCCAAATCTGCGTCTTTTCCAATGAAGTTAGGATCTTTCCTCAGAATAACATACATGCGCACAAAGGCTTGCCTACAATTCCAGAGCATTCTCTGGCTTAAACCCCTACTTCCATCCCACCTATTCAAACCCAAGTTAATAACCCTTGGTCCAGAGAAAGAAACAAGCTTCAGAGTTCAATGCTTTTGAGCTGACGTTCCAGCTCCACCACCTCCCGTTTAGGTGACCTCCAGAAGGCGTCTGCAGAGGCCCCACATCCTTACCTGTAAAGTGAAGGGGGGGACCCCTACTTTCTTGAAAGTTATCCTGAGAATTAACTGTAATATACAGGATGTGTCTGGCACTCAAAAAAATGGTGATGATTATAATTACTGACTTAGATGATCCTCACTCTTCCTTCATGATTTACCCTCTATAAGTCTCCTAAAATTTACAATTTAGGAATGGTGATCCATTACCTTTTCAGAAGTAGATAACACCTTAGGGCAAATTTAAATTTGCAAAATTTCTACGATGTTCCTTTTTTTTAAAAATCTCATTTTAAAGGGCTCTAGAGAAAACATTCACAGACGTGCAATTAACGATTTTATTGAATATGGCTCCCCTTCCAGGAGACTGTTTAAACAGACGCTATTTTAACAGAGCACATTAGGCCACATTTGCGAGTTCAGGAAGCCATATGTTATGCTCCGGAGACATGTGTAATGTGTCAGCTATGAAGGGCAGCATGTGGGAAAGGCAGACCTTACCTTCCATGCGGGCTCCAAACATTCCTGCTGATATATCACAAATGAGATTTTCAATGGCTGGCCTGGAAGTCCCCTATTCATCAGATCCTTTCCAAATGACACCCACTTGCTTAAGAGTTTCCCCCTGAATCTCGGCCTTTGAAAGCATTGCCTGCCTCCTTCGAGGGCAGCAGACGCCATGTCAGGCATGTGATGAACGCTGGAGCTTTGGCAACTGGCGACGTCTGCCCTTGGCCAGACATGGCATCACCTTCTTTTATTTTGGTTTAATCACTGGGAACTAAAAAACCAGTGGAAACTCGGTGGTCACAGACATCTGGTTAGTGGGCACAGAGCAATGCAGGAAGAAAAGTTTCCTTCCACTTTCTTTAGGAAAGACGCTAACGCCCTGAGCATCACGAACGAGCACAGGCCTGGTAGTGCAGGTCCGCCTAAGCAGCCGGCTGGAGGAGTGTGTTTGAGAGATTATCTTTGGAAAGGCTGCCTTTCTCCCTCTGGTTTATGGAGGGCAGATGGTTTTGCCAATATAATCAGTAAGGCTGAGACGAAAGTTAGACAAAGTAGACAGTGTTTCCAGTGAGAAGCTTACAGATTCATACCATTGAGGGGGGAGGGGGAAGAGCACACACTTCATATTTTAAGACAGAGCACAAGAAGCAGGCAAGCTTCAGGCCTCACTGATATTTTTCCCCTGTTGACTGTACCAGCCAGTTTTATGAGATACGTATCTGTGAGGCACAAAGCACAGAGAAAATACTATAGATGTTACATTCATTTGTTTACTCATTCATTCAACAAATACTTTATCCAGTGCTTTTAATATCACTGGCATAGTCTTTACTGAATTTTCTACACAGTTATGGAGATAAAATACAGCAATATGAGAAATATGCCAGCAAGACAGAAGAGAATATGAGAGCGTGGTAAACTGAGCAAAATGGTGAGTCAGCACGAAAGAAGAGAGAGGCAACTCTCGGCAAGGCAGGCTGCGAAGGTTTTTTGGTTTGGAGAATGAATGAGACCCTGCAAGGAGTAATGTTTAGGGGAATGGAGAGCAGATAAAATACAATAACGCAAGATGCATCTGGTGGACAGTGAGTTCATCCAAGTGTGCCCTTGGAAGATTACCCTCCTTGGTGTCCGTGGAAATCCCAGAAAATCACCAATATATCGTGACATAAACATGTGACCATACTCCCGGTTTCACCAAGCCCGGCAGTTTCAGGAAGAGCTTTCTGTGTAATGTTCACTATTTCAGACCAATACGTGGTATGTTCCCTCTCCCTAAGTGTTTATTTCAGACTATTCACACAGGCAGGTTCCGGCATCTCCGCTCTCCTGAAACCCATCACCTCCCTTTGACGGTTGCATCAGTAAATCCTGAAGCCTTTTTTACATAAACGCTGAATTCGGTGCCACGGACCCAATTCGTAATTACAAACACCTTGTTTCAGACACAGGCTGGTCCTCTGCCCTCCCCACACCACCAAGCTGCCTATTCATTGCCCCGGCCCCCCCGCCCCGCACCCCCGTTCTCCCGAGCTCCTCCTTCACAGCACTTGGCGCAATTATAATTAAGCAGTATTTCTACAGTATCTGTAAAGGCCTGTCGACCTCCCACTGGACTCGGAGTTTCAGGGCATGGCCAAAGGCCAGCATCTGCCCTGTTCACCACTGAGCTCCGGGCCCCGTGCCCACCGCCTGCCAGGCGGTGGGGGCTCAATTCCGAGCTGTGTGTTGAACAGCTTTGTCTTCCTTCCTTCCTTCCACTTGGGAGCCACTATCGATTAACCCCTTCTCCACTGATGGCTTTGTCTCCATCTGCAAATGCACTTAAGAGTCCCCATAACCCTACCAAATACCTTTTTTTGATGATGTTCATTAATACTAAATCTTGAATTATTATTTAAAAACTACAGCACATGAGGTAAGCTCAGTTTTCTAGGGGCAGAGATAAGCCTGGGAATAGGTCAAGCCAGCTTGTCTCCAGGGAGAAAAAATGGTTCCATCCATGTAATTCAAGCATTCATTTGTTTAGTATGTACGTATGTGTCTGTCTATCTATCTATCTTTCTATGTCAGATACTGTGCAAAATCCCAGGGGTGAAAAGATGGAGAGGAAATGACCTCAGCCCGTAAGGAGCTCACCACCTTCTGCGGACAGAAGCCCACCCAGCACCTGCTCCCAGTAATATGTGTCGGCGCTGGGCCAGTGACATGAACTCGGTCCTGTCAAAGCCCAGACACAGGTGGCAGGATACTATCACTACTAAAGAATCACGGCAAATGCCCAGTGCCAGGCACCACGCTACATTACAATTCAGTCGTAACAGTAACCCTGTGAGGTAGGTAGTGTTAGCAGCCGTTTTACAGATGAGGAAACTAAGGCACAGAAAGGTGAAGAAACGTGTGTAAAGTTACTCAATATACAATACAGCGGGTTCTCTCAGGAGGCGCAAGCTAAAGCAGTTAACTGTACAGGTCAAGGAAGGAACTTCTAAGATGAGCAAGATTTAAGTGTGTTTATAGGTTGAGGCAAGCGAAGGGGTCAGTGGGGAGAAACAGAATGAAAACAAGGGGTGAGGGTTGGAACCGAGGGCTCGACTCCGTGGAAGGCTGACCTTTCTGAAGTGAGAGCCACGGTGTGCCCCCGAGATGAAGAGGAAGCAGGGTGCTCAGCGGCGTGGCGGTGGAGGAGGGAAGTCCGCCCGTGTTCTGTGGCTTCCGTTTCCTTCGGGAAGCAGGAGGCAAAGCACACAGGGTCAGTGGTGGGCTGGAAGCTTGAAGAATGTTTTGAAGAGCTACTGTTTCTAATAGCTCCTGGGGTAAACGAGAAAGGAACCCCACTAGACATGAGTGAAGGGGCTTTCAAGCAGCCCTGGAGGTCCAGCTGAGAGGAAGAATTATAACTCCATAAAAAAACCATTTGGTAGCGTCGTGTGATTTTTCATGGGAAGCAACGAGTAGGACGTGAGCAAGAGGTGGCGGGTTTGAGTGCAGACTGGAGCCTCGAAAGTCGGGGAAAGCAGAGATTCCAGGATCCAGAGCATGGGCGGTGCCCGTAGGCAGGTATCTGAAATGACTGTAGGACTGGGGATGGATACGGATAAGGCAGAGGGCACGTCCTGGGGATCAAAGGAAGGTTGTTGGGTGGGTCACTTATGTGAATCTTCGTGTTCCCAGGAAGATGGGAGAAAGGAAAAAATGGGGGCTGGGAGTCAAAATCCTGGAGAAATACTGGGGGGCAACCCAAAAGATGGTGAAGAAAGTGAGGTGAAGGTGGTCCAGCCTAACCAACAAGCGGTGACTGTCAACTGAGAAAGGAGGATGAAGTCACAGAGCGAACGGGTCAAGCCTGCTGAAGACATGGCTTCTCGCGATTTACTGAGTTTCCATGGGGCCCGTCCCTTATGGGGGCTGTAAAGAACTGATTTCATTTCAGCCCCTCTAACCCTTTATACTGAGATGGACAGCGTCCCCACAAAATTCACGTCCTTCCTGAACTTCAGAGTGTAACTTTATTTTGAAACGGGGTCTTTGTACATATCATCAGGTTAAGGTAAGGTCACACTGGATTCCGGTGAGCCCCAAGTCCAGAGACTGGCGCCCTTGTAAGAGGAGAGAGACGAAGACACGGAGGAGAAACAGAGGCAGAAGCTGGAGCTATGCTGCTGAATGCCAGGGGTGGCTGGGGCCACCACCAGAAGCCAGAAGAGGCCAGGAACGACTCTTCCCTAGAGCCTTCAGAGTGTGGCCCTGCCAACACCTTGACTTTGGACCTCTAGCCTCCAGCTCTGTGACAGAATACATTTCTCACAGTTGTTTTAAGCCAGTTTATTACAAGAGTCCTAGGAAATGAATATACCACCCTATGAAGTAGGTATTGTTATCCTTATTTAACTGATGAGGAGACTGGGGCTCAGAAAATATAACTCCCATGCCCCAAGTTACCAAGCCAGAAAGGGGAGGAGTCAGGATTCAAACCCCAGACCCGTGGCATCCTTTCCACCGCACGGCCTGCCCCATGTATGCCCAGCACGCTGCGAAGACCAGGCAGAGCACGGCACCACCGGCCACGTGGGGCAGAGCCACTGAGATGGAATCTCTGCGCTCCAAGTCCCTTTGAAATGCGGGACCCACACCGAAAGCAAACCTGTTACACATGAAATCTGTGCTTATACAAAGACAATTAAAGCATGGTCATTTAATTTACAAGCACGTCCACAGTAAGGCCTCTTTGAATAGTATGTTCTTACACACACTCAAAGCAACATTCGTTGTTCAAAGGGAGGTACATGGCACCGGTGAACATCTATCTCACGGTCTGAGCAAGGCTTCCCTCGCACGTGGATAGGAGGCTTGGAGACACATCTGGCTGGATGCCAAGCGCACACCAAAAGCATCTGGGGGATGTACATGTTTTAGCCTCATAAACAGCCATGCCCCCAGAGCTGTGCTCTCTACCCAAGTGGCACAATACAGATTTCACATGAAACATCCCGATGGAATGATTTCATCCTCCAAGTCCTAAGGCAAACGCTCAAGTGCACGTTGAGCATCTGAATGGTCAGCGAGGAGGCTCAGGGTGGTCTCTGTCCCGACCATGACGAGGCATCATGCCCTTTATGGATGTTAAATGACTACTAAGGGACAAGACGACAGCTAAAGAAATGTACAAACACCGGAAACAGTCCCTGAAGTTACAAATTCTGTGTGAGATCAGCGTGCTCTGGATTTTCTGCTGCCCCACCCCTGCCTGTGCCCACACCCACACACCCACACACACGCCCGCACACACTCCCTTCTGGAACCAGTTAGTCCAACAGATGAAAGCTGGGGTCTCCAATGGGTAGTGGTCAACTGCATGGAAGGGGGGCATCTTAACTGCCTATGACTTGTTTGGGGACTAAGCAAACATTTGAAGGTTATTGCAGGAAACCAAGGCAGCTCCCCATATTTGGTGTCTCCCAGCCCTAGTCAAATGTAAGTCATCAGTGACTACAGGGTGAAAAGCATCTTCCAATCACTCATGTCCACCTAGAACCTCAGAAAGTGCCCTTTACTGAAAATAGTATCTCGAGATGAAATTACCCTGGATTCAGAATGGGCCTTTAAGCCAATGACTGGTATCCTTGTAAGAAGTGAGGCAGAGACACGGGAAAGAAGGCGACGTCAAGATGGAGGTGGAGATTAGAGTGATGTGTCTACAAGCCAAGGAACACCGAAGTGTGCTGGTCACCACCGGGCGTTAGGGGAGCGCGTGGGGCCGTCTCTCCTTCAGAACCCCCGGAAGGAACCAACACTGCTGTGCCTTGACCTTGGCCTTCTGGCCTCCTGAGCTATAAGAGGATACACGTCGTTGCTTTATGCCAGCCAGTTTGTGGTGGCTGACTACAGCAGCCCCAGGAACCGAACACAGTGACCGGTGGCAGGAGGGCTGCTCGGCCCCGTCCCCACCGACTGCTGGTGGCCAGCGACCTTCTGCAGGAGCCGCAGCCGGCCCCGCTTCACTTCCTTCCTGCTCGTCCCCAGAGAGTCACCGAGGGGTGTCTGGGTAGAGACGCTGCCCAGTGGTAAGGTGGCTGCAGGCAGGGTTCCTAGCTCAGGGTTGGTAGGACTGTCCCATTTTAAAAAATGTACTTCTTCACATGTCTCAAATTTTTTTAAAGGAGAAGCCTTTATGATAGAAAAGAAAATGACTTTTTTAACACCAACATTTCTCAAAGGGCACAGCTGTGTTGGATGCACGGTAGAATACCCTTGAGTCTCTGAAAAAATACAAATGCTAACTTTTAAAAACTCTCCATGTGATTCTACTGTCAGCCTGAACTATCACTCCCTTGAAAACAATGACGATGCCGAATATGCCTGATGTCAACCGCGTTTGTACCCGTTAACACACTGAACCGGGAGAGAGGCTGAACCTGGTGCTCACCTCATTCAGCATGAGGACTTGGTAAGTGCCAACAGGCAACTGAGGTGACCCCTCCCGCCTCAGAGAGCAAGAGGCCTGAACAAGCTCACTGTGCCCCCCTTCAATGAGCCCCCCTTCAATGAGCCCCCGCCTGGGTTAGTGACCGCACAGTCGCCCAAGCCGGAGACCCTGGCTCTTCTCCTCCCCACCACGGACTGGTGCTACGGTTGGCGCTGCCTCTGGTTTTCCTTGCACTGACCTGGTTTCCATTCCTACAGCCGATGCCTTTATTCAACTCGCTCGGCTCAACAAACCCCTTTCTGCTTCCTACTTTTGCCAGTCATCCTGCCAGACACTTCAGATGAGGCCGTCCTTTTTGCCAAGCCCCTGGGCCTCACTGCCAGGGGCAGATACTCGGAGAGCCAGGGAGGAGGTTCTGATGCTGACCGCTGTTTATCTGGGACATTTCAACAGCTTCTCAACCGGCCTTTCTGCTTCCACGCCGGCTGCCCTGGCGGTTAAGCATGCGCGCCTACTGTTCCGGCTCACTTTCCAACACGACGTCACCCGTGGCTGTCCGTGGCCAACCAGAGGACCCTGCTCTTTAGCACCCCTCCCCCACACACAATCGAAGGCTTTCTTTTTCTATACATTTTTTTCTTTTTTCTTTTTGAGAGAGAGGGGGTAAGGGAGGGAGAAAGAGAAAGAGAGAAACAGCGATGTGAGAAGCACTGATCGGCTGCTTCCCATACACTCCGACCAGGGACCGAACCCGCAACCCAGGCATGCGTCCTGACCGGGAATCAGACCAGCGACCCTTTGTTTTGTGGAACAACGCCCAAACAACTGAGCCACAGTGGTCAGGGCTCAGGGCTTTTCTTATCCCATTTTCAAACTGTCAACTCCACTCTGCCCAGCTCTCCCTCTGGCCCACGCCCCACCCCGACACTGGAGCTTGGAGCCTCCAGCCCAGCTCTTGGCTCCAGAATCCAAGTCTCTACTCTCCACTCTTCCACTTGGCAACTACTCAAGAAATTTTTCCTCTCTTATTTGTATCCTGCCATCTCTCTGCCAACGAGGTGTGACGCTGCTCCCTGCCTTCCATTTTAAGAAAGTTTTACACTGGCATTTGAAGTATATCATTTTCCCATTTCAAGCCTTCTTACAGTACGGCAACATCATGTAGGGCTAGGAGCTTGGATTCTGGGTTCCTGGGTCCACACCCCGGTTCTACCAAATCCGGGCTTCACGACCTGGAAAAGTCATTTAACTTCATGTGTCTCCGTTTTCTCGTTTGTAACACAGAAGATAACAGTGCATGTAAAAATATTTGACTTCCCAAACAGTCTACTTGATGGCAGAAACTTTCATACCCGATGTGATGCCCTTCCTGGTAGATATCTAGGTGCCTTTTAATGAATCAATGCATCAAAATAACTCTCTCCAGGTTGGAGAGAATATTTTAGTATTCCAACTCACAATTACCATTTTGAATTTCTCTCTGTGCTACTGGGTTTGGAAGCCTCAAAAAACAGAAAGTCACTTAAGTAAGTAGTCAAAACACTGCACACATCAAATCGTACTGACTCATGTTATCAGAGGTTAATTTTAAATAGTCTGGATATTTCAATATACTTGAGATAAGAGACGCCACTGACTTATTTTTTACCCAAACTCTTGTAGTTCTCAAGAAGGGACGTATCTGTTAAAGCCTTTCTACGCTCCAATAATAGCAAATCCAAAATAAACTCCAATATCCTCCCACAGGGGAAAAATCTGGTTCCAAGAACTTATGTCCTCCTGATGTCTAAAGCCAGAGGGCTGTGTTTTTTAACTGCACAGGATGAGGGACCGTGAGGTTTACCATCAGTCTGGTCTCTCCGAGGCGTCACAGGACCACACGCCCCGAGGGACCTCCCGCACCGTCTCCCCCCAGGTCCCCAAGGAAAGCCGGGGAAGCCTGACCCTGTAACTGCGTGTTCCTAAAGAGCAACAGAAACGCCAAAACCAAGGCCACACCAGCAGGTATGGAGAACTCTGGAAAACTCATCCAGGTTCCAGATGTGAAGCCTCATTCATCACCCTTTAGAGCTCACAAGAGATTCTCCTAGAATGCCTTGCCTTACAAAAGTTGATGGTTCAGCTAGATGCCGAGTGCCGAGTAAACACACACAAATCACGCAAAGGGGGGGAATTCTACTCCAGCAATATTAGAACTCCAATGTGTGATGCTGGGCTATGGATTTTGATCTAAATATAAATGTCAGGAATCTGCAGTTTGAACACACACACACTGAAAATGAATTTATTTAATGTTAAACTAATAGAATAATTCTGAAATTCCATTTTCTAGGGCATACTACACACAACTTCCTATCACTTAGAGACAGTTTCTACTGTAAGTCACTCAGTGTTCATCTAGTGGCGTCCCACGGATTGTGAGTTCTGGGGCAGGTGATGGCTCTTACACCTGTATCCTAGACACCTAGAACAAGGGCTGACACATGGCCAGTGAGGAATAAATGTTTGTTGAGCGAATGAACATCTTCCTGAGTAAAGATGCCGGCAAAGCAATGGGCTTCTTCAAGCATAATGTTACTACTAAAGCTTCTGATGGGGTGGCCAACCTTCAGGATTCCCCCAAGACGGTCTCTTCTTCTCCAGTGCAACTACCTGAATGTCATTATCTTGCCTTTACATCTTGACCCCCTGCCCTCACTACAGGGCATCAGCTGACTCCATTCTGTCTATTCACACGAAGCCAGGCTGCCTAAGTTCCCAGCTTCCTCGCGGAGACCTTAGGCAAGTTACTTGACTACCGTGTGCCTCAATTATAAGATGAGAGATATTACAAGTAACTTCTATCATAGAGTTGTAGTGAGAATCAAATGAATCGGATATTTGCCAAACATTCAGATCAGTGTCTTGGCACCTAGCAAGCATTCAGTAAGTGTTAGCTAACGTGGTTCCTGTTCATACTCCTAAGGGAGAGCCCATTCTGCTGCTCCGAACGGCGGCTCCTTTCTTCCAGGACTGGCTGACGTTCCCATTCACAGTGGACTCCCACGGCCAAGCCCAGATGCACTGACTGGCCTCAGCCCAGATGAGATAGATCCTCTGTAGACCTGACGCAAATCCAGATGCTCCAGCTGCAGCCATCCTCTACACGAAGTCACTAAAGCGATCTCGACCTCGGAAAAAAGCACCGATGCCTTACATATCCTGAACAATCGGATGCCCGTCACTTCAGAATCAACTGCAGACTATAAAACTCAAAGAAAACTTGTATCTGCACATAACGCTATGGAAAGCCAGAAACGTCAGGGCATTTCTCATAGTTCCAGGTCTGATGGGACAAGTTGGAAGAGAGGCCAACTGGGCCAGTGATGATGACAAAGCCCTCCTGCCCGCCAGGATGATGCCGGGACAAGATCCCAACAAAACGCCATTCCTGGCACCTAATTCAGAGAGAAGAAGGGCGACGGTGAGGGTGGGTGGGTCACCACGAAGTGTGCCGCATGCCAACGGGGCACTGAAAAACCACGGGCGGCCAACAGTGCCGGTGTGGGTGCCCAGCCGGGAAGGGGGCGTGGCCGCCCCTGACGCCTCGCCCTGGCACAGACAGGAGTTTCCTGCTGCGCTCACTGCAGGCTGCTGGACTTCTGGAACGGCAGAGCACAGAATGACAACTCCAGATGTCCCCTGGCCTTTTTTTTTTTTTTTTTTTTGGACTGGAATATTAGAATAGGAATCTGATAGAACCCATTTGTTCTTCAAATAGCATGAGCACCCCCAAAACAGCGCCGGTCCTAGGAAAAGCACCAGTAGTCCAAAAGGAGGGGTTCCTTTGGGAATCAGAGCCCACTTGTTCCTGTGAAACAGAATTACTCAGCAAGAAACCAGAGAGGGTTTCTAACATGTGCTGTCAACTAGATTCAGGGAAAAAATGTATCTATGGAACTGCTCTACAGAAGAATCTGGAACCAAAGTAAACTACACGGAGATGCCAAATTTTAACTGTGCTGGAAAGAGCAAACACCAGACTGAGGAATCTAGAAAATCTGGAGTTAAAGTCAAGGGCAAACTTAACTAAAAGGAAAAGAAAGACAGTAAAAGGTGAAGAAAAAAAGAATCTAGGCAATAATCTGTGACATAGAAATTTAAACAAAATTAAGAAATAACAGCAAACTACTATGAACTAAAGAAAAAGTTGTCTATGAAATTAATGACTGTCCAAGTAATAGAATTAATGAGGGGGAGGTCTGGAGGAAGAGACCAGTATCTTGAGACACATTTCATAAACAGTTTAAGTTTGAAGAATAAAGAAAAAAGTCTATTGGTATTCAGATACAAAACAGGTTACTTTCAAAGGCTCCTCAAATCAGACTGGTTCGGATTCCTCCAAAGCACCAAACACCAGAAGACAGTGACTGCCAGCAACGGAGTTTTGAGAGGACCAAGCAGCATGCAGTAACACTATCCAACAGTTGGGAAAATGTACAGAAGCAGAAACGCATTCTCAGACACACAAGACTGAGCGTGTCCTCACCTAAAGGCTCCTTCCACAGGCCGGTGCTCCGTCCGCTGAGCTGCACCAGCCAGGGCCAATCCTTTAGAGCTTTTCAAAGGGCTGGTCCAACTGACCAAGAAATGAATCAAAATAAGAACCCCAAAATCTAGTACTACTGATTGATATAAACGTTGCACAGCAAAAGAAGGAAAATTGCTGTTAACAGCTATAACACAATGATGATGTAAAATAAACTTGGAACTTGGAAACAGGGGTGCAATACTGATTCCCATCGCTCTGTATTAAATATTCAGACCTGGCTCTGGCAGGTGGGGCTCAGTAGACTGAGCACCAGCCTGCTAACCAAAGGGTTGCTGGTTCGATTCCCAGTCAGGGCACATGCCTGAGTTGCTGGCCAGGTCTCCAGTAGGGGGTGCTTAAGAGGCAACCAAACATTGAAGTTTGTCTCCCTCTTTCTCCCTCCCTTTCCCTCTCTAAAAATAAATAAATAAACTCTTTAAAAAAATAAAATAAAATAAACATTCGGACCTGAAGTTTCACCACTCAACACACCGTATTTTCCTCCAATATATTTCCCTTACAGAAAGAAGATTGTGCAGGAGGGTGGTCATTTTCATGGAATGAATGACAGGCATTAATTAAGAGAACCCCAGGACTCCCCCTAGTAGTTTTTAAAACCAAACCATTCTCAAAACCTGCCTCCAAAATTGTATGCTAGTCCGGCTTTCCTTTACTTGTCAACAACCCAGCAGGCCCAGCTTAAATGCCCCCACTGCTGCGCCCAGCACCTCCTGGACTGTACGAGAATCGTCTGTGTGCTTCTCTTCCCTCCGCTGTGTTTGGCTTAGTGGCAGGACTGTGCCCATCACCGCACTCAGAACCTGACCAGGATTCCACAGGTCTGCGACAATGAAGTCCCACGTGGCAAACATGAGAAAGACCCTTCTTCAGCGAAAGGTTTCCACAGAACACGAAGGAACTTCTGTGCCTTTTTCACTGTTATCTCAATGTACTCAAACCCAACGTTGGACACTTTTATGAAATGCTCCAATTTAACCTGAATTTCAATCTGCCTAGTCAAAAGACTTTCAAGGTGTGTCCATAACCGTAGAACTTTTGGCCAGTTTGGCATAAAAAATACTTGCATTTCTCACACATTACTCCAGCTCCGCACTGCCCCACCCACCTTCAGAAAAGGCTAAAAACCACCACCCTAAGAGAGCTGTTATGAGGGCTACAGAAGATAATGCATGAAAACCACACAGCAACATGCCTCACACGTATAAAGTGCTGAGTAAGCGCTTGCTGTTACCATGATCACCTGCATCGTGCACCTTGCACTGCGCTAGGTCTACGGTGCCACAGGACGTAAGGGCCCAGGCCAGGGTCCCAGCCCAGAGGCCAGTGCTGGACTTACACAGAGGAAGAGTCTAGTGTCCCTTCACTGCATGCTAACCCTCTACTCTGACTGTTAAGCTCCAGGCACTTAAATAAACCCTGTAGAATTAATTTTCCTGACACACTTCAGTGATTTCAAAAAATAACAAAATGGAATATAGGACGAATAGCATTTGGAGGCTCTTTCTATAAGTTAGGGCGTTCGCACGGTCCAGCCTTCCAAATGAAGGCTACAACATCATTTTTAAAGTTACTTGGAAGATTTATATTGTAATAAAGGCATTCTTCCAAATTACCACATGCATTTATAAATGCCAAATGTTTAGGACATTCAGTCGTTGAAATATAAGCCAGATGGTGTATTGAAATCCTGGTTATTAAGCCAAGGAAGAGAAAAAAATGGACTAAAAGCCTTAATGTTCAGAAATTATGAGAAATGTACAAAATCTTCAGCAATGGAAGATGTAAGACAAAAGAGCTGATACAAATATATATCTATATGTTCATTGGGTAAAGTAGAAATTATTTTTATATATATAAACAAGACTCATTGTAGGAAAGTCAAAGCAGAGAATTAAAGAAAATTCATAGAAACTCTTTCAATCCTATCATTCAATAACCCTATTAATTGTTTGTATTAATCCAAATTTTTTCTGCATATATAGTAAATATTTTACTCTGTAAGTTGCTTGTTTCACCAGGTATTATATATTGAACGTTTTCCCATATCAATAAAAAGCTACATCAGAAGTTTTAGAGCTAAAATGGTAACGGGCGTCTAGGCTGCTGTTGGGTTTTCCTGATTACCAACAGCTCCACCTTGAACATCTCCGAACCTTCGTGTCTGTAGAATACAGTGTAATTTCAAGAATATGTGAGAGATGGCACAAATGCTGCTAGAATCTTCCCAACCTGCCAGGAATGGCCCAACTCATAATTTACAATTTTTTTAACCTTTCAAATCACTAATGACATAAATCACAAGTGCTTTTCCTGCTTCAAATGCCTTTGGCACCTGAGTGTGTGCAATAAATCTTGGCGTGATTGCTCCTACTGCCTCAGCACTCGAGACCAAAGCCCACTGCTGTGGACACACCACCACTCAATGCCCCAACTTCTAAAAAGAAGTGGGGTCCCACAATTCCTCCAGAAGCTACCAAAAGATAACAACCCATCCCGTTAATATCAGCTTCCCAGTCTGTTAGAACACAGGGGAGGTGGGGGCTAAGAGTCCTTGAGGGGAGGGCGGCGTGAGCCCCCACCCTTCCAGGCACCCAGCCTCCCAGCTCACTGCTCCTCCCACCAGTGGGTGGAGGTACCAACCGAGCCACGCAGAGATTGGGGGTGCCTACAAGAAAGAAAGACCAGCACCCCTGTGACCCCGAGGCCCACCTACTTAGGCAGTGGACTGGCTGTGTCCTCCAGAGCAGGGGAGAGAACTGGAGAGAAGGGGGTGGGGCGGGGCAGGAGCACACACGGGAGGGAGGCTGCACCAGGGAGGCAGCCCCCGCACTCAGGTTGCAGCGACAAGACTGAGTGAGTTTCCTGGGACTCAAATGGATGCCCTATTATGAAGCCCAACATGAGCCACCTAGCAGGGCCCCCAACCCTGAGGGCAGTGAGTGGGCTAGAAAGGGCCCGGCTGGGAAGGAGCCTCGGAGTCAAGGAGCTGAGGCCTGACACCAGCTCTGCGCCGGCTGTAGCCAGAGAGACAAATCGGACCAGCAAGAAAAGGACAACACCAGCACCCAACTAAGGATAGAGACGTTCACCTCCCCCCCCCCCCCGCTGGCCCCCGCATGATTACTCCCTGCCCCCAACCTCTGGGGGGCTAGACCCTAAAAAAGAAAGGGGCAGAAGGTGTTAAAGGGAGGAGTACCCCATCCCTCCCCTCACTTCACATGCCTTGAGACAGGGTCGAGCTGCACCGGAGAAAGAGATTTAAATCAAGCTGGAGACTGGCTTTTTGAACGGGATTCATCTCTGAAAGCTGATAAAGTTGCATACAGAGAAGGGACAGGAAAGCAGGAAAGGGAGATTCAATGTGGCTTCACGGCTGAAGAGAAATAGAAACCCTTTTCTATTTCTCAAGGTGACACCGCACGCACTTGAGACAGTTCGATGGATCAACTGCATCTAGAATACGGTGTTCAAGGGGGGCGTTACAGTACTGACCCAGACCTGGGCTCAGACCCTGGCTTAGTTAGCTCATGCATGCATGCATGCATTCATTCATTGAGCAGATACTGACTGGGCACCTTCTGTGCACAGGACAGAGCTGTGAACAAGACCGACAAAGGCCCTGGGACTGTTAAGTTCTGGGTGCCTGTGGGATTCTGGGGAACTTCCTTAACCTTCTTGGGCCTCAGATTCCTGAAGGAATCTCATTCTTACATTCCCCCAGAATAATTTCAAAGGTTCCTGGAAATTGAATATAATAAAACAATGTGATTTTTTTTTAAATGTTAGCCCACACACATTTCACACAACTAAACTGAGATGAACATCTTGTGTTTTAGAAACGCAAGCACAAGCCACATGGAGGCTTCTAAACAGAGGGAAGTTACTCCAGACTCTCAGAATAGACTGAGGGCAAGTGGCTGAGGGAGGAAGCCATTAATAGCTTGCCTGTGTGTCAATTACAGTCTCATTACATTGTGTCTAGATATAAATCCCCTAAGCACCAAAACAATCTATATTAATGACTTTAAATATGTAGCTGCAAATACTACATGGTAAATACTTTGTAAAAACCAGCACTTCTGTAAGGTAGGGAGACTTCAAAGAACCGTCTTGTAAAATCAGCAATGGTAACTCAACACACTCAGCACCACTGTGATACCTACATAAACGATCAAATCCATGGGCCAAATTCTGTTGGTTACTTATCGAGAGTAAGACTCTCCTGGGCACTGGTGCATGGGTGGCAGCACAGGTTCCCACACTGTAGAAAGAGACCCTAGCACATGCCCCAGCAGCTGCTTTGTCTGGCAGGGGGCAGCCCCAGGGAACTGAACCCTCAGGCCTTTCGGGCAATCCCTGGCAGGCTGGCTGTCCCTGCGCTGCTGGGCCTGCGCCTCTGCTTTTTCTGTCTAAGTCACCTCCAGGGGCCACTGTGAGCCTCTGCGAGCTGGGGTTGTAGGAGACAGGGAACAGACAGCAGGAGAGGAACACACCTGCTTCCCCATCCTCCTACCTGTGGCGCCTGGTTACAACACGCTGCCCTGGCCGTGCCTTCCAGAGGGTCGGGCCATTGGTCTAATCCTCAACTGGCGCGGTGGAGTCCACGTGCACTTCGCCACGGGCTTTCAACGGACTCCTGTCCACACAGGCGCCGAGGTGACAAAGTTTACCAAAAAGGTTTCCCAGATCACCTGCAGCTTTACCAATCACTCCCTTGAGTGAATTTTCACCAAACTCTTTGTAAAGGGATGCTTGCTACTTCTTTCTTTCCTTTTCTCTTTTTGATCCTAAAAAAAGGGGAAGCACTGAGGCAGCTGCGTGCCAAGAAGCCGGCACGTGCAAAAACAACACGGGAGACAACTGTGCCGCGACCTCGGGGTCAGAAGTGCGCAACCTCCCGCAGGCCGCTGGGACCCAGGCCAGGCTGTCTTGCTTATTCGAAGATAAGGAAGTAAATGGACCAATATACCAATAAATAAACAAATGTCTCTGAGAAGAGTTTCTGTAGGGTATATAACTATGAAAACAATTTACCACTTGCTTAAAAGATAAAATAATTAAAATAAAAGATAAAATAAAATAAATTTAACTTTTGGGGTAACTCCTTAATGTCTTCAAACAGGTGATTAGTGCTTGCATTTCCTTAGTTATATTGTATTTCTGCCAGTTGGTTTTAACTGGCAGCATTTGATCGCCGGTAAGAACATTCTGCATGCTCAGTCACTGGTTGTGAATTACATTCCGGTGCCTTCATTTTCTTTCCCCATTGAGTTGGAGGGCTGACAGCAATGAAGATTGACGGCCATTTTTGCTAAAATATCTTCCCAGTCTGCTACTTGCCCCCGAATGGGAGGCGGGGAAGGGCAGGCTGCCCTCCAACTGTCTACTCCCCAGCGAACTTGCGCTTTCCAATGTAAGTGCACTCTGGGATTCCTTCTACTGCTTCTAAGCTCAGAACGCCTGCCTTCTTTCAGAGATATGATGAACATTCAATTGTAGTTTTTATAGCTTCTCTGAGGAATAATCTATGTTGTTCATTACATTCGGGTCCTACATACTTAGAAAGCTACTTGGGTTCAATAAACCCCAGAATGTATTTCCCTGACCCCTAACGCACAGATACTGAAAGAAGAGTGTTCCAAAACAGTGGTGTGTTTCTAAAAGATCTAAACCCTTTTGCAGACTACCCATAAATACATTTCCTCTTGTTTCCCCTCCTCCCCCAAATTCCAATTCCTTCTAAAGAAAGGGGAGCCCTGTCACCTGATTTTAAAGCACTCTAAATAATTAGGATGTTAATTAGTTCTATGCTGGAATGAAAAGTGGGGATTAATTTAAATCACAATGAAGGTGGTGGTGGAGGGGTTTAATGGTTTCTTCTTTAACAGTTACCAACACATCTTAAATAGACCTCCGGGCCCTTTGAAAAGGAGGCATTGATGCCACACAAGTCCCAGTTACCTTGGAGACCCCACCTCCCCATTCCACCAGCGCCTGGGGTCTCAGAGAGACAGCTCCCATTTACTAGATGGCCAGTTTTCTCAGCCTCAGTTCAATGGACAGCAGGAGCAACAGAAGGGAAAAAAAGCTGAAATACTACCTCAGCTATAGTCCTGGAGTTTTTTTTTAGAAGAATTCCCACGGTAGCAAAGTAGGATCATAATGCAAAATTCCAAGGGGAACTCAGCTACAGGTCTCATTAGTTTTCCGTATTCTGACTAAGACACCAAGGCAAAAAAGCGTATGTCGATCAAGTGATTCATGAAACTAGTACAGCAAGAAGTGTCGAAATGTTGAAGCATTGTGTAAATACGAGTCCACAGTCTATATCACACTTAATGTTTGTCTCATCAACAGAAATTTACCGGTAATGAATTCATCAAGATTTAATGTGGGGTCAACTCCTGTATTAAAAGGTCAGTTGAAAAGATCAAGTGAGGTCATACATATAAAAGCACACCATCGTTCACAACACCATTTGAAAGTCAGCTTTTATTACATCGGCTTCTGAAATCCCTCTTCTCCCACAAAGGGAGCCCAGGCTACCATCTTTGCATTCCCACCACGGGATGGGATGGTTAACTTTACGTTCCGAACAACTGCTCCGTCAAACGGCCATCTAGATGCTGCTGTGAAGCTCATTTTTTCAGATGTGGTCAACATTTAAATCAACAACAGGCTTTGAATAAAGCAGATCACCCTCCATGACAGGTGGGTCTCATCCATCAGTTGAAGACCCTAAAAGACAAGACTAAGATTCCACAAAGAGAAATCTGCCGCCAGACCACCTTCGGACTTGGCCCTGTAGTATCCACTCCTCCCTGGGTCTGCAGCCTGCAGGCCCGCCCGAACGACTTAGGACTTGCCAGCCCCACAATTCCTTAGAATGCGTAGATCGGTACGCAGGCAGGAACACAGACAGACAGACGGATGTATAGAGAGATATGGATACATACATCCTGTGGGTTCCGGTTCTTCGGAGTACCTAACACACGCATCCCCATCATGCTATAGCTCATCTATAGAAGTGAAATTGCGTTTGTATTTACCTGTTTGTTTCCACATCACACAAACACAACTTCACAAGTTTTCACTAAAATTAGAAGGCACGTTAGTTTGCTAAAGCTGTCATAACAAAATATCGTTGACTGGGTGGCCTGTACAACAGAAGTTTATTTTCTCACAGTTCTGGAGGCTGAGGTCAAAGGGCCAGCAGGTTTGGTTTCTTCTGAGGCCTCTCCCCTTGGCTTGCAGATGGCTGCCTTCTTGCCATGTCCTCACATGGGGTCCCCCTTGTGCACAGGCACCCCCAGTGTCTCCAAATATAGTCACGTTCTGAGGCAGTGAGGGTTAAGGCATCCACATATGAATGGTGGGAATGCACCATTTAGCCTATAACACAGGATTGATTTGGAAAAATCTGATTTAATATGTATGTTACGTGGCATACCTGACCCTCGCTTGGAACCTGCAAATACACTTAAGACACTGGTTGGCCGAGAAAAGAAGATATTGATTTTAAATAAGCCCCAAATCCAAGGCATAAAGATAGACACTGAAATTGTCAGCACCGACTCGTCACATGGCTGGAATTTCGTGTCTTGCTCAGGTGTAAAAGGCCACAAGGACTTACTTATTTGAGACTGGCTAACAATCCTCCAGCCACCCTGCTTACCCCCTACTGCCTTGACGGTGTTCATAAAATCAGTGACCTGTTCAGCCTGCAGCTGGGGTTGTAAAAATGTATTAGAGACACAGTTTGGACCACAAGCTGCTCCGTGCGTGGTGCCTCAGGCAATACCCACAGGTATCAATAGAAGACTGATGGCCTTCGAGAAGACAGAGGACCAAAAGGAGAGTAGGCCGATAAAGAAAAGAAGTAATAGGAGAGATGGAAGAAAGAAAGAGGAAGAAGACAGGAAATAGGGAAGAAAGAGCCTGGGAAGGCGGGCTCCTGTCCCTCCTCTCTCGGGGGCATCACACCAGGCCAGAGTTCCGCCTGTGCCTGATAAAAAATGCCGGACGCATTTCCAAGACTGGTCCCCTCTCTCCACCCTGGTGCACCCCAAACAGCCCAGCGAGACCTCCTGGAAGGACTACTGTTTTTATCTGACAGATTTTAAAAAATCTGAGACAAAGTAATTAAAGTGAGGCAGAGTCTGGCAGGAACTGAACACGACACAGTAACTCTATCCTGTAGAAACGATGCACTCCGTCACCCCCTCCTCAGACTTTCTGGTTTGCACGTAATCAAACTACACGATCTATACGTCTAGTTTTAAAATTCTGTGTTCATGATTTATCTACAAAATTTCCTTTTAGCTTAATACTCCTAGGAGTTCGTCTGTTCAACTTTAAGACTATCTCACTTGCAAACAAGCTCTGAGAGAAAAATGATAGAAAAATGATCATTTACTGGGAAGAATAAGAGTGATTGTACTAGAACTCTTATCCCACAGCGGAAGTCAATTCTTCTCCTCCAGAGGTGACCTTCCAAATACTACAACTTTTCTAGAATAATCTAAGTGAGTTAAACACAAATCTAGGGAAGACGGTGACTGATGAACTTTTGTGAACGGGGGCAAGGTGGGGTGTCAGTGACCTGACCTGTCGTGAAGTAAGGTTACGGCCCCGGGAGAAGGGAAGAGGCGGTCCCTGGTTCCCTGTGCACGTCCTCCACCTCCAGGCTCAGTTACCGAGACGCCGCTGGCAACCGGCCGTTTCGGTGGCTTTCAGATGAAAACCCAGGCTCAAGTTCAAAGCTGGAAGGCGATACATGTCCTGGGACAGAGTTCAAGGTCCAGCACTCCCGGCCCTTATGTTAAGGTCTTGGCTTTTGGTAAGTGCTGGACAGTTTCGGCATGTTCTGCGGTAATCCCAGAAACACCAGTCCTAGAACATTCTGGGAGCCCCTCTGCCGATAAACTTATACAGCGCTCCCATACTGTGGCAGATTATAATTTCCAAACACGGCACTACAGGATTTCCGGTTCCGTATCCTCTTCTAGAACTTTGCCACCTGCAGCAGGAGGCAGCATCTATTTCCCCTGCCCCTGAATCTGGGCAGGACCTTGTGACAGTTTCATCTGAAGGAAAGTGGCAGAAGTGACGTCATGCAACTTCCAGGGCTTGGTCCTACAGGGTAACGCAGATTCCCCGTGGCTCTCCAGCAGGACGTTATGCTTGGAACCCAGCTGGCACCTCACATGAGAGCGCCCAGGCGACACAGAGGGGACCTAAGCGTTTTCGCCGAAAGCCTCAGCTAAGGTCTTAGCTCACTCGAAAGCAAGCTTCAAGCGCCAGTGAGTGAGTGAGCCATCAGGAGACTCCAAGCCCCAGCCTTTGAGTCTCCTCAGCTGAGGTCCCATGTCACAGATCAGAGACGAGCTGTCCCCACGGTACCCTGACCAGAGAGCCTGTGAGAATACATGTTTTTACGCCACTAAACTTAGCAGTCATTTGTTTAACAGCCCTAGTAACTAGAACGTACCTTGCAGCTCAAGTTGACGCCAAGGGCAGAAGAATGAAGTGAGTGTACAACTTTACGATGACACGCAAGTGACAAACACATTCCGTAGAAACTGCACCTGGGATTCTGAATTCTGGTCTTCTCCTGGGCTAGCGATTTGCGGTAGGGTACTCTCCCATGACGCTGAGCGGTGGCCGAGAACCGCTCCCAGTCAGCCACGCAGTCACGAGGGCACGCACCTGAACTGCGCCTACAGGGCCTCCGCTGCGTTAGGTGATTGCGCCCACTGTCGGCTACCGTTAGGTGTTCTGAGCACATGTAAGGTAGGCTGGGCTAAGCAATGACATTTGTTCGGTAAGTTAGGCCCGTTAGAGGCACTTCGGACTTACGATGGGTTTATCCGGATGTAACCCTGCGGCAGGTGGAGGAGGACCTGTAATTTTGGTTGTGTGCACTTCTGGCCTTGGGTCTGGGCTAGAGCTGCGAGGAAAGCGGCAGGAAGAGGGAACACACGCACCAAGCGCCAGGCACTGCATGAGCAACGAGAAAACGTCAAAACCTCAGTTCCTCCAGAGCGCCCGGGAGGCTTAGACATGATCTCCATTTTAAAGATGAAGCTTAGCCACCCATCCAAGGAAATGAAGAAGGTAGCAGAGTTGAAATTTGATCCCCGTGTCTGCCTGACTCAAAATCACCATTATTTTATTCTCCCGAGAGAGCCTAGCCCGGGGACTTGGGCCCTGGCCTGGGAGGCTGGGGTAGGGCGGGGGGCCTGAATTTGGTGGGGAATGAGAAAATTCCATTAAGTCACAAGCACTAGTCATTGTTTGTAATTACACACACACACACACAGAGTTTTCAAATGTACTCAAGTTCATAAAAATTACAATTCAAATTCATTTCACACATTATTGATCTTGCATTTTGATTATAATCTTGGTATTGACGGTATATCTTCTCAACCAACAGAGATGATAACAGAATAGGTACTGGAAGTTACAGGTCCATATATTAGAAGAGGATTTTCATGCTTCAAAACATTGGGAACCACCGACTACATGCCTCCTTGTAACGTGGTTAACACTCATCTTGGTGAAGTTGGACAAGGGTGTTACCGCAGGAAGACACAAGAGCTGCGAATGAACATTCCTTCCATCTGTTTATTTAATAAAGGCGGTTACCAAGGAACCACTCTTAAATAGTGGGCTCTGAGAGGAGAGATCCCTCGGCCGCAGCCCATTAATTTGCTAATCATTCCCCCCCGCGGAGCACTGGCCGGCTTCCGTGTTCAGCTCATGGTGACCTACGTGCCTTTCCACGTCCCGCACGTGGCGGCAAGCTGACAGTGATGGCGGGCAGAGAAGAAGGAGCCTTTCTCTGTCCTCTCCCTGCCTTACCTCCGTCCTTCAGGAGGTCCCGCTGAGCAGGCGCTCCACTTCCCGCAGGTGGAGCTGGTGACGGATTTGGGAACAACCTCATCACCCATCTGGAACACAGACCAAGCTCCCTGCCTCCCTGAGAAACAGGAGCCAGCTCCATTCAGATCTGTGCTCAAGAGGCAAAATGCTGGCACTGACCGGCCCTTAGAAAAGCCTTCTTTCAGCAACAGGCTGACTTCGCCACCAGAAATCGTGGCTCTCCCATTCACAAGGGCGGCTGAGTAAAATGCACAGGGCCCCCCCCAGCCTTGACAAATGGGACCCGGTGGTGTGGCCGGGGTGCACTGTCTGCCAGGGCTGTTGCGCTCCAGCTGCAGTTACAAGAGTTCACAGCCTTAGGACGGCCTGGCCCGGGGAGACAGGCGGCCACCCCAGGCTACTCTCCTGCTTCCTGGAAGCTCTGCAATCTCTGCGTTCCCCAGGGATGTTTTTCTTCCCCAAGTGCAGGCGATAAAGAGGGAGATTACAACATCCAATGAAGCTGGTTTGTGTCAAAACAACCACAAAATTTTAATTCATTAAACTCTAATTTATTAAAATTGCACCTAAGTGTGTTTTTAACAATGCGTGCCTATTAACCACAATTTCTACTTGTGAGCGACTCAGCTCTGGTTAAATGGGGAAAAAAGAAAAATAACAAATGTGCTTTCAAAAATCTTGAGTCTTATTATCATTCACATTAGGCATTTAAAGATACTCTAAAATAAACACAGTCCTCCAAAGAACCACTAATTAACCACCGTTTAATTCATAAATGAAAAAAAATGTGTATCTTTCATCTTATTAATGCACAAGCAGAATCCATTATACAGGCACATGCTGTACAACTTTAAGATTCACGTGTCAGCTACCTGTAGTTACGGAACATTTCTACTGACCATGGAAAAGAAGCATTTCATTCATGACAAAAAGTATATGACTGATCACAGGAGGAGGACGAGGCCTGAGCCTGAAGGGCCCCCCATTCTCCCTTTGAACCTCACCAATCCCCCAACCATGGTGGAAGGAAGAAGGGGACAACTCTCATGGTCTAACCGGGTTTCTCCTTTTACTTTTGTTCTCTTTTTGTTAAAGAAAAAACCACAGGCCCGAAGTGCCGTCATTTGTCAGAAAAATAGTCTTCGTAGACCAGTCTGGAATTTTCTGGTCAACACCAATGAGGTAATGTGAAGTGAGTTCTCTTTACCCCCCTTGTCCCCAAACGGAAAGAAGAGACAATATTTATTTTTAAAACCCTTGCGCTGCCTTCTCCCCCAAAAGATGTCCTGGTCAGCAACGGTCTTTTCTTTTGTTACTTGCTCCCTTGCCCCAGCCCTCTCCCTGTAGAAACCTTCCATCCTGTACAACCCCTTGGAGAGCCCTTCTAGTTAGTTGCCCTGATTCATGAACAGTTTAATGAAGATGATTAGATCTTCAAATTTAATCAGCTGAATTTTGTTCTCTAAAGCTTTGGGAAAAAAAGGACCTAGAAAGCAGGGGGACGAAGTGGAGGGACAAAAGAAGGGGAAGGAGATATCTGAAGAAATTAACCCAAAATTCATAACCAGCTGGCCAGATGACAGAAGATGCCGACCATAAGGACTGTCCCTGTGTATCTTCCAAATGGAGGCAGGACTGCTGGCCTGGGGGACAGGGCAATGGCCCATCTGGAGGATTGGATCCTCAGTCAGATCCATCTACCTAAAAAGAGGGGGCGTGTGAACCCACCGATACTTATCCTTAACACCAATGCCTTTCCCATAACACAGAACACTGGGCCGTTGCTCCATCTTTTGGCACAAACAACTCCAGATGTATGTTATCAGGCATTTTCCAAGGTCAGGGTTCTTCAGAGATTTCAAATTCCTAGAGTACAGGAAACATGGTTGTTTTTCTCCAGCTAGACTGCAGCCACCCAAGTACAGCATGCGAACACATAAATTTCTGCCAGGAAATCCTCTTTTTTTGTACATTCTGATTTCCTTTCAAGTGTCTGGCCTTGTAAGAATTCTGGGAAGACTGATGATAACACGTCCTTAATTTACAACCGAAGGAATGGCGACTCATTCATCCAGGTATCCATTCACCTGGCAAAGGCTTGCCGAGCACCTGTTACACCCCAGGCTGGGCATTCAGCAGTGAACTAGCCAAAGCCTACGTTCTCACAGCGCTGCTGCTCTAGGGGGAAGAGCAGGTCCTATAACTATAAGTACATCTGAATAATAAGGCAGTGTGTCAAGAAGAGAAATATTTTAAACGTTGAAGCGAGGACAGAAGTAGGAGTGATGGGAGTGTGAGACTTCACAGGGAGGCAGGGGCATCACGGAGGACCCTTCTCGGTGACACGGAGCAGAGCCCCTGAAGGAGGGGAGCCCTGCAGAGGCCCGGAGAAGGGCATTCCGGGCTGGGAGCAGCGGGTGAAGCTCCGAGGCTGCGGTGGGCTGGCTGGGCTCAGGGCACCACCCGTGAGCCCGGAGCAGAGCAGATGAGAGGACTGTGAGTGAGGGGCTTGGAGACTGGCTGGGGTGGGAAGCCACCAGAGGACTCTGAGCACAGGAGTGACAAAAGGGACCACTCTACTAGGTGCCGGGAATAACAGCAGAAGCCGGAAGGCCAATGCCTGGGAGCCATGCTTGCTGCCTGCACCCGGCAGCACACTCAGGACGATGAAAGGCCGTTTGCCGGCCTGTTTGGAAGATGAAACTGTTGTGCTTTGCTGGTATGACACGGAGATGAAGACATTTGAATTAAACAGCACTGGAGTCGAACCCCAGCTCTGCCACCTACTAGCCATGCGACCTTGGGAAGAAGTTTCAATTTCTCTGAGCCTCAGTTTCTTCTGTAAAATGGGGATAATTCCACCTTCATTGCAGAGGTAGAAACACAATATATAAGCACTATTACAATACCTGGGTTATTATTTGAAAAATACTTCTACATTTTTAAGAAAATCCTCTTGTATTTTTGGTTAACCCAAATAGGCCTGACCCCCGAAACAAAACAACACTCCCACAGGGAGTTGTTGGGAGAACTTGCACGGAGCTGAACTCCCCCTCACTGGCCCACCCCCCTGCCTTTGATGGCTGGAGCTGACTGGCCTTCCACATTTATTCTCTCAGCACAGCTGTGGTTTTCCAGGTCAGGTTATAGCAGTTCTAATCTTAATAGAATCAGCAAATGCGCCTGATCAGAGAGGTGGACAGAAACAGTACAGGAAAAACACAATTCTGAGGCTAAGAATGTCTCACCACAATGCCAGGAAGGTATTTGGACAGAGTAGTTTTAATTTCGTATTAAAAACTCCTGCTCTGGTATGCAACAAAAGAGGCTGAGTCATTATCATACATCTTGGGGATCTAAAACTAGGTATTCTTGCTTCCTGTCGTGTCCAGTAATTATAGCTAGGCCAGTATTTCTCACTTGTGGGAACACAGGCTCACAATCACCATATGATCTTGAGTCCAGCAAGGAGTGAAACCACTGAGCCCTAAAAATCAAACAGAAAATCACTGCCTGTCTTCTTCACTGGAACGCCCAATAGAAGACACATACATCGTATGTACCTACTTGCATACACCCCAAAGAACCCTTACTCCCCCACCCCAAAGAACCCAGTGTCCCATTCACGTGGTTGCCTCTCTAAATATCTGAAATTATTTTCTAAATCTCATCGGTGTTGACTGTTACTTTTAAAAGCTATGCTAAAGAACAACTGGTTGAAGAACAAGAAGACTTTGCGTAGAAATCTAAAGTGACTTATTTTGGATGCTTAAAAACGGTAAGAAATTTGATAATGGAGCCCTTCTAGTTGAAACTCAGAAATCTGTTTGAAGAATTTAAACACAGTTTTAACAGAACTATAACCCATTACTCAAAAAAAAAAAAAAAAAAAAAAAAGATAAAACACAGCAGAATGGATCAGACTAACAGGGTTAGCTCCGGAAATTCCACCTAGAGAAGATGAAAAAACATCTAAAATTGTCCATCAGTCAGATCCCCAATGAAAAAAGGAGTCGGCCTGAAGGTCTTCCTCTTTAAACTTTTTGGGTTTTAAGGCCAGTGTTAGAAAGACGTCTTTGCAGTGTCTGCATATTTATGTTATTTTCAAAACACAATGCATTCCAGTAAGCCTCTTACTGGTACAGCAACAGCGGCAGCAGGAGTCTCAGGGCGCATCAGCTCTCAGAGCCAAGTTGGCACCGGAGCTTGCAGCTAATGAGCCCCAAGGGCCGCACTCCCTGTCCCTTCCCGAAGGCATAAACCATGGCAGACCCTCCTCTGCCATCTCCTGCTCAACTCTTCCTCCTCCTCTCACCATCTGTCCCCATCTCTGGTCCCAGAACCTTTTATCTTCTTTCTCTCGAATCCGGGCATCCAAGAGTTTTCGAGCCTATTTTCAACATGCCTCTTGAATCTACCTCCACCTTTCTACTCGTGTTTGACCTCTTTTCTTTGGGCTCTTTATTCCTTCTCACCTAAATAATGACCTGCTAACCCATTCTACCCACTGCCAGACTTAATAATGCTGAAGTCACCCTACATTCCATTTCTGAAAGTCAAGCACTGGGGCGGGTACTTACTCAAGAGCCAATAGTGACTCCCCAGTGCTTATGGAATTAAGCACAATCACTTCATCCCAGGAGTCATGAACCCAGGTGTTACTAAGTTACTTTTCTCCTCTGTTTTCCCAAATGACCACCCTACTCCACACAGAGTGGACCACACAAGCCCACCCTATGCATTCCACCTCCACACCTTTGAGAAGGCTTGAGGGGACTTGATCAACAATGGCCTCAAGCTGCCCTGGCCAGTGTGGCTCAGTTGGATGGAGCGTCATCCCATAACAAAAAGGCTGTGGGTTCCATTCCTGGGCAGCGCACGTACCTAGCTGCAGGTTCAATACCCACTCTGGGGAGGTACGATCCCGATCTGGGCGCATGTGATCCCCAGTCCGGATGCATACAGGAAGCAACCACTTAATGCTTCTCTCTCGCATCGAAGTTGCTCTCTCTCTGCCTTCCTCTCTGTCTAAAAGCAATGAAAAAAATGTCCTCGGGTGAAAAAAAAAAGAATGACCTCAATTCCGTCTCTCTTGGAATTCTGCCCATCTTGCAGGGTCCTTCCTTTAGTGGGGCTTTCTTTCCCCTCCCTAACCCCCTCCTTTGGGTGTGAAAAGGTTTTCTTCTTCCAGCTCCTGGTAGCTGTCTTCGTCCTCCGCTTGCATGCCATGTCATCATGTCCTTCCTCCCGACCCACACCGTCGTAGCCCCTACGTCACAGACTTTCGGAGGACAAGGGGCAGGGCTCTGCTCACCCTACCGTTTTCCAAGGCACTGGCTGAAGGTGCTCAGAAAATCCTTATTCCATTTATCTTACAACTCTCTTGCAGGGACTGCACTTTGCTCCGAACCTTTAATGCGTGTACTTTATATCACTTATACGGCACTTACATTCTGTCCTGAATGTTAATTTTTTCACATACAAATGTTCTATATGCCCAATGCAAAGAGCAGGCTCCGTAAAGGCAAGACCACGTGTCCCATTTTGAGTATGGGCCAGAATACTACATCGAGTAGGTACTAAATACGCACACATACATATTGAGGAGATTTCCCCGATAAAGCTACATTTCTCCAAGCTTATGTTCCTCGAGATGCGCAGCCAGGGGCTGTGTAGGAAAAGGCATTACTATGTGGCATGCTTCCCCAACCCCACACGACCTTCCCTTTCTTATTTACAATGTACATGATTAGCACGTTAAGGGCACTGAGCAGTCCCATAATAAAGAAACCTGTTTCTTTTGCTCAATAGGGCATTCTTCCAAACAGAGTTGATACAAGAAAACGTTTCTCGCTGATGGCACTTACTAACATCTGTCAGTGGCACTTGGGGGAACCCTTCTAAAGTACCTGAAACAGCATCCTGTACACGACTGCGTGCTCAGGGGGCAGCACAGGTAAGACACTTTACAGTCTGCAAAGCATGTCACATGACGCATGTTCACACCAGAACTCCCTCAGCAGACAGCCCTGCAGGTAGGAAGTGGAAAGACCTGTCGGGCTTCCCTCCATCCCTCCACTTCTCACTCAGCTTTCCTTCCTTCAGGCAGCAACTGAAAACCCCCTTCCTTCCGTCACCTCAAGACACAGGGTCACAGTGGGACTCAACTCAGTCCTCCATCAACGGATGCATTCCAGCCCCTTGGGTCCTCAGACGTAAACTCCAAATGTCTCCTTTTCCCTGAGAGAAGGGAGGCAGGTTAGAGATTCAGAACTCTACCTTGAAGGCACAGAAAAATCAGGAACATGATTTTAGCCTAATAGATACCCATACCATTCCAAATTTAGAGATGTATCCATGAGAAATAGGTTCAACCGTAGATAAGAGGAAACCCAAGTAACGGCGGTTTGCGTACACAAGATGTAAGTCCCTACACACAAACGGAGCCTGAGAGGGGTCAGTCCAGAGCGGACAGGACAGCCCCAAGGACATCTGAGACTGGGGCTCCTTCCGTCTGTCCCCCCAACCTAACGCAAGCTTCCATCTTTAAGATCGACTCAGGGCCCCAAACGGCAGGGGATCACTAACCATCCTTCTCCTAGGCAGACCAAAAAAAAAAAAAAAAAAAAAAAGGTGATGGTAGAACAGGCAAAAAATGTGTCGCTTTCAGCAGAGTGACAAGGCCCCTTTATGGAGCCTTTCCCGAGTCCCGCTTGTCACTTCTCATTGACCAGGACCCGGTCACACAGGCAAAGCCAGCTCAGAAGAGGCTGGGAAGTGTGGTCTTTTAGCTGCGTACGTCGTATCCCGAATTTTAAACAAGGCATTCTATTACTAAGGACGAAGATGAGAACGCTGGTGAGAAGTGTGTGAGTGCAGCATGTCTCAGGCTCCTTCTCGAGCCAGAACCACCCGCATGGGAAGGGTGGTGGGGGCACGGCGGGGAAGCTCCTCACGGAAATACAGGTTCCCAGGCTCCACCCAGACCTACTGAACCAGAATCTCCAGGGAGAGGAGCTGGGCATCCCGGTTTTCGGCAAGCACCCTAGGTAGTTCTTATCAACAATCAAGTTTGGGAAACACGGAAATCTAATCTGCCAGCCAACTTGGCAGTCTCAGCAAATTCCTGAGCCTAGGGACTTGGAGGCAGGCAGTCCACCCTTAAGCAGCAAGAGACAGGGAAGTTCTTTCTCACGCCAAGGCCAACTTCTGTTGGAAGGCCTGCCCCATGGGAAGAAACCAAGGGGACCTTCGCCACAAAGGAACTGCCAAAGCAGTTACGAATCGAACGACCAAGTGCTTTAACCAGCCACATCCAATGCATAAACAGATACAATCAGAAAAAAAAATCAGCCCATGTCCTTATAGAAAGCTTTAGAATGATGGTTCTCTAATTTTTCAGTCTCACTTTACCAACGAGGCCAAGTGCCGGCGTCTCTCGTGCTCCTTAGCGCCGGTGGCGTTCGGCCAGGGCTCCGGGAGGCTTCCTCCTGTCGGGTGAAGGCCTGTAGCCTGTGAGTGGATGGGTTTTTCTTTACGGATTAAAGCAAAGCTACAGAAAGACAGGTGCTGTACTTGGTAACAAGAAGAAGTCAACTACTTTGCACTCCTGTTTCCCTGTCCACTGCAATGTTTCCGTTCTCCAAACAAACCTATGGAGGGACCCTGCTGGTTACTTACATTCTACCATCCTGGCAGTTCCAGAGCCAAGGAGGGCGACGTAAGGACAAACCCAAGATGAAGGAAGGAACTCCAGGACTGATGGAGGGTTCTGATTTCATTTGCTAGTCTGCCCAGGCTGACGCCGAGAAAACCTGGTGAGACGGCAGGTGGGGGTGTTCCCATTGGTTTTTAACTAGATATTGATGGGAAAGGGGAGCAAATGGGAATTAGACATCGAGTTCAATAAACTGGGGAGCAGAAGCCTGTTTGCTTCACCAGGAAGCTACAGCTTTGCACTCTCCAGAGAATTACAGCATTTCTCCGCTGAGGGGATTAACACTCATCTAGTATGGAATTGCTGGGGTCACGGAGGGAGGTGCTGGACCGCACAGGCCTGTCGGTCTCACTGGGGGTGCAAACCTACGCAAAGCCTGTGGACGTGTGGGAAGCCGCCTGGCCATTTTGGAAAGGCACCTGGTCTGTCTGTGCTAAGCCCAAGCTAACAGAATCTCAGGGAAACAAAGAAGCTCGCTTGCTCTCTCTCCCTCTTCCTGTTCTCTCCCAATGACCTGCACTTGCACGATGCCCACACGGTTCTCTCCAGGGCCACGTGGCCCATGGCCAGGCAAGGCCCATGCAGTGCTGCAGGGGGGAGCCTGAGCACCGCAGCACAGCAATGGACTGCAGCCAGAAACACACGCTGAGCTGGCCGGATGCTGGACTGTCGCGTGGAGCAGAAACTCTGGACACTGGCTGCAGCGCTGGCCTCGCTGGGAGCAAGGTGGGACCTTTTCCGTGACAGGATGGAAGGAGATGGGACACTGGAAACCCAGGGGGCAGCGCCTACTTACCCCCCAACAAACCAAGCCCCCCACCAGAAGCTCCCGTGCCAGGGTCCTTGGGATGCTTTCCTCACGACCCTGTGGAAGAGCCGGACTTCCACCCACCACAGAGGGCTCCTTACACCGAGACTGCCTGTGTCTGTCACCACGGAGCAAAGGGATTCTGACTCATATGTAATCTGATGGCTTTATGACGGAAGAGCTAAACCCTCTGAGTACAATGAATAAAAGGATGAAATAAACATATTGAAGGCAGACTCTTCTTTGCGTATTGGTGTTGTGGTTTAAATTAAGTTTTCTTAAAAAATAAAAGACATACTGAGGGCCGAATTTCCAGGACCACCGAAGGTGACCTTATTTGGAAACAGGGTCTTTACAAAGTAACTGAGTTCAAAAAAGGTCAGCAGAGTGGGCCCTGACCCAATATGACTGCTGTCCTTATTAAAAGAGTGAACTTGGGGAGGGACAGACACACAGAGGGAAGACAGTCCTGTGAAGACAGAGGACTGGAGCGATGCACCCGGAAAGCAAAGACTGCTGAAGACTGCCGGGAGCGGCGAAGCAAGGAAGACAGGTTTCAGAGACAGGCCTGGCCACACCCAGACCTCGGACCGCAGCCTCCAGAATGGGGGACAGCTCCTTTCTGTTGTCCTGAGCCATCCAGTGTATGGTACAGAAGGTCCCGGGACAAGGTTTAGTTCATCACAGTTTCGTCATTTCATTATAACGTTGAATATCAATTAGCCTGGGGCGGCGGGAATGGTTTCATTACACTTTGCTTCACTTAAAGGAGCGGAAACCAGCAATGGTGTTAAATGGGAACTTACTGTACTTTGTTATGGCGAGCTCTAGCAAGTGAATACAACCGGTGAGTAAGGATGCATTTCTCCACCAAGGCCAAATTCAATGTCCCTAGTCTAAGACAGAAGCTATCTGCCTGCACAGCTTAAGAACTGCAAATGACCGCTGGAAAATAATTGACATGTTGTTTAAATGCAGGCTTTAAACTGCACTGCCTTTCCCCAGGACAGTTTGAAAACCACATTTTTCCGCTGGTTATCTGGGGGGCAGGGGAGGGCATTCATTCCGATGCCCTTGTGATCTGGCCTATCTGCAACACTGCTTCCTGCTCCATGATCACCTGTGATTCTGGAAACACTTTTTGCTCAGGTCTATCTCCTCCCAAGGAGCCTTAAAAATACCCAGCCCCTGCTCCACTCCAGAAAGTGGGATTCAGTTGGTTTGGGGGCAGGTGGATTGAGGAACAGTAATAGGTTTGTTTTTGATAAGGTACCCCTGGTAATTTTAACATACAGTGGGAGTTAAAAATAACTGCCCTGGATGGGAGGGGAAAAGATTATGTTTTTTAAAATCCAGAGGAAAAAAAGAACCCTCCAAAACTCAGAAATACAAGGAAAACCCATTCTGTGTGAAACTGACACTCAGAAACCTCTGACTTGGAAATCGGACTTTAAAAATTTAATCTTGGTGTGAATAATGGTTCCATCATGGTCTGATTGGCAATGTTTTAACTATGTGGCTCTGTGGCGGGCAGTTAGGCGCACACGAGCCCAGCAAGGACAACCGGCCAGTAGGTAGGGAAGGTCCCCAGGGCGGAAGGCCCCGGGTCCCTAGCAACGGGCAAAACTGGAAAACAGGACCTGGCCCCCAGGGTGACCTTTCCTCCCCGAGCGTGCCACTGGTCCTGTGGTTTAGACCCCCGACCTTTCTTATCACCGGTCCCTCCTCTGACCTTTCCTCCCCGGCATGTGGCTAGTCATGCCGTCGAGCCCGTGGAGGAGGAACCAGGGACCCAAGAGCGGCCTGGTCAGCTCCCTGTGGGCCCTTGCACAACCCCTCCCGTAAGCGTTCGCCTTTAGGGATAACATCCGGGCCACAGCTGCATTTCAGCTCCCGGCCCAGGAAAGCAGCAGAACCGGGCAAGCGAAGTCGTGGCTGACACCAGGACCAGCTGCATGGACTAATGGACCACCCCGCTAAACTCACACCCTTAAAATTAAAAGCCTTAGGATGGAGGACCCAGGGTACCCTACCTTCAGGGAGCATGCCAGTGGCACCCCCGACCCCCTTCTTCCCTCAGGCACTTCGCCCTCACCTTTCTCTCTCTCCTAAACTCCAAGGGCCCTTCTTCTGCCCCTGTAACTTGTTTCCTGAGCCCAGGTCTTCTACGGCTCACTTCTCCCTCTGTGACTTTCTGAGTAAACTTTCTCTTATAGTCTGAATATTGGCTCTGAATTCTTTCCTAGCCAGGAATTAAGCAACGAGATTCCCGAACCGAGGTCTCCTCTGACTCCACAGGTCTAACACCTGGTGCCTTCGCCCCTCTGCCAACAGCTCCAGGCACGCTCTCGGCATCTAATTTTATCTGTGGCATAATGGTCTTTTATATTTAGTACCAGCCTCCACAGTTCTAACAGAAAGAAAATTTTATCACAGGTTTTTGGTTGTTTTTTTTTTAAAGCTACTGCTATTTCCACCGTTGCAACTTGGGAAAAATATCCAAGTGTTTAAATCCAAAGATACCTACCATCTATGAAACATCTGAATAAACTTAAGTGTCGCTTTGTTTTGACAATTGGGAAGATAAGTACTTGTTTAGCAGCTGACCGTGTTTGTAGTCAAAATTCTGTGAACTTCTTAAAAACGTATTTCTTCCACGTAGCTCTTTTATTACTTAAATATGGTTGAATGAGTATATATACTTTTGAAGACTGTATTTATTTATTTGTAGCAAAGAGGGAGAGAAGCATCCATGTGCAAGAGAAACATCAATGGGTCGCCTCTTGCACGCCCCCAACAGGGGACCTGGCCCGCAACAGAGGAGGCATGTGTATTAAACTGTATCTTCAATTACACGTAGATAAGACTCAGGAGGCAGCTTAGCTTTTATTCTACCTCATTTCTTGACAAGATAAACTTTCCTTAAGCTACTTCCAAAAGAAATTCAAATTCCTAAATACAGGAGCCATATACAACACAAAAGGCCCTTTTATTTCTTCTTTTCTCTTTTTCTCTTCCTGCCCCATTGCACTTTCTTTCTCCTTTCACCATTTTTCAAAGCCTTGATTTTCCCCTAGGGGAGGCCAGAGACGGAGATTTCCTGTCTACAGCTCTGCTTTGTGCTTAAGGAAAGACTTGCACATTTCAAGGGAAGGTCATTATAATCACTATAGACAATAGGATCACACTCTTTCCTCTCTATTTGTTCTTAATTAGTACAGATTATCAGAAACCTACCTGGGCAAGAGGAAGAGGAGGACACATTCTGACTAGGAACTTGGGGAGACTTGAACACACCTGCACGAAAACGTGCTTTCTCTTTCCAGATGCCCAGGGGGCCCTGTGCAACTCTAGCACAAATAAATGTACTGCTTCCAGGCTCTCTTATAGGAGCAATTACCAGGGGGCACAGAGATGGATTGGGAGCACAAGGGGCTGGGAAGAGACCTGAACCGGAAATACAGCCCTTTAAAGCTCCATGAATGGTCCAAGAGCATCTCCCTTTATCCACGTGGAAACCTGGGGAGGTGCGCCGACTTGCAGGAATCTCACCTGCGCAATTGTAATCGGCAGAGCTAAGATCAGTCAATGCAGCCTACTGTTCTGTCCACAAAATCATCTGCCAAGTCTTGACACCACCCCAAAGAAAGAGTAAAACATTGAGCCATCCTCTCTGCCTCCCTGGCCTCGTGTTTTACATATTTATCATGTCTTCATGTTATAACTGATGGAGATGGGGGTGTCATCAAGAGCTGGAGGTCCTGATTAAGTTACTGCCTCCTATTAAGAAAATGAAAAGTTTTTCTGGAGAGGAAAGAGGATATTTCTCCTGAAATGCAATCACACTGCAAAGTTCAAGGTCATAGGACCACGTGTGCAGCGGGGGCACAAGCCTTACTTCTGTGCCCGTGAGATGGCACAGATAACCTGGCCTTTCAAGCTGAGAAAAACACTCCAGCTGTAAGAGGAGCCAGGTACAAAGAGGGAACTGCACAGACTGGGGAGAAAAGGCTTGCGGTACCTGGTGACTGAGCATCACTGTACAGCAGGCCCGACACCAACGCAGTGTCCTTCTGAAACGAAAAATGTCTTCCTCAAGTCCAGAACTCTACAGCCCAGGTATCGTCTTTAAAATGTCTACACAAGTGTCTGAATTATCAGCCTCAATTCCATTACTCGGCCTGCGATGTTCTCAGTTCAGGGTCCACCAAATACAAGAAAAACCGTATAAAGGCAGGAAATAATCCTTAAGTAACATTATATTTATGTTTACCTTATAAGAAATTTTTGCTATGCTCAGTTTAATGAGTAACTTTCCCCATGCCGTGGGTCATATAAAGCCAAGGCTTACTGAAGTGAGTGATTTAACATTTCAAGGAAAAGTATGAATTATGCAGAGGTCAAGTCTCTTTTTAAAAAGTACATTACAAAAATAAGGAAGTACTTCTAAATCTGAGTTCCAGGAATGGTAACTCCCTTGTATGGACAGAGAAAAACAGTGGGACAGAACAATTACATTCCTATGCTACAAGAACATGCAGAAAAGAACACACAAAAGCCAAAGTCACAGCATTAAAAAATACGTACTTCACTGAGATGCTCCATATTGAAATCAGTGTTGTTAAACCAGCAAGCTACAGCTCAAATTTTCCTTATGTTCAAGAGGCAAAAAAAAAGTATTCAATTACAGCAGGATACCACTTATTCAAATTGAGCTTGTTTGCATGCACCAAAAGAAGGAAAGTGGCCAGAAACTAGCCCCATAAAGTGAATTTAAGTGAGCTGGTAGCTAGTGTAAAGATATGAGTGAGGTGACTTCACTTTTGGTCTTACAGATGTGAACTTTACTTTCGCAGTTGTTTTTATCTTCACAATAGGGTCTAACATCACTATTCAAAAGAAATACAATTCAACCCATGTTTTCTATTTTCTGATAGCCATATTTAAAAGATGAAATTATTTATAATAGTTCACAGAACCAAACACAACCAAAATCTCATCATTTCAGCATGCAATCAACATGAACGCTACTAACAGGATACTCTGCATTCTTCTTTCACACCAAGTGTTCAAAATCCTGTATACCCTTACGTCCCATCTCAATTCTGAGGCAACACGGGTTTAGATTTCATGAAATTCACGCTTGGAAAAATAAACTCACATATTCGAGTTGTTTAAAACTTACAGGTATCCAATATTTGAATGGAGCACCCATTTTTACATTTAAATTTATTAAAATAAATAAAATCTAAAATTCGGTCCCCGAGTCGCTCTAGCCACCTTTCACGTGCCCCCCCCCCCCAATACACGGGCAGGTGGCACGGGGACAGCCAGAGTCTGTCACACCCCCGCCCCGCCTTCACAGGGGGCAGGTCTGACTTCATGTGGAATGTGAATCAGGCAATGAACAAACCCTGCAGTCAGGTCACAGGGAGCTAAAAATCATTTCTTCATTATCTGACACATCTATAAAATTCCGCTATGGAATACAAAAATGCAAGAAATCGTTTTTTAAAAAACGAGACTTGATAGATGAGGTCTGTGACTGGGAATAGAATTTTAAACTATTTGGGGAAAGGAAGTGAGTACCTGGAGCATTTTTATTGTATTTAATCCTCACAATATCCTAGGAAGGAGGGACTTTCCTAAAACCCCCATTTTACTGAATAGGAAAGAGAGGCGCAGGAGAGGTCAGAGGCAGTAGTGAGTGGAGCACACAGAATCTGAGCTTAGCTCATGCATGAACTTAACTCTTCGGGGACAGTTTCTGGATTCTGTGCACAAAACACTGCCCACCCAGCCAAGGAAGTGATTCTGGACACTGATTCCCTTGTGGAGTTTAGGAAAGGCGGTACGACGAAACACCCTGATGGATGTGTGTGTTCTGTGTCCAGCTCTCCCCTGTGAACTGAAAGTGCCGTATCTATAAATGCTTCACTTGAAGTGGCAACACGCATTCTCTCCTAGTGTTAGATAGGACAAGGGCCTCAAGGTTGGGCCACTCTTACTTACTAAATGCTATTTGTGCTACGTGTTAAACTACAGCACAGTATTTTGCAGACCAGCTGTAAACAGGATAAGCTTGACAGAAACCCAACCTGCAAGTGTAGCTCACCGCAAAGAAATCAACATACGATTGACCAAGTCGTGTATACAAGCAGTGGCTAAGCCTCCCTTTTGAAGACAGAGCTTTAGATAGAATGCCCTGACTCCTTTACTTGCTACGAGTAAACAAAACTAACTTGAGACAACTGTGTATCAATATTGAATACATCACCTCAAGACGCAAAGCCCTTGAGTTTGGTAACAAGAGGACAAAGAATTTCTGGGGGTAGATCTTAGTCATCAGCAGTTGGAAAAGCTTGCCAGGTGACTGTCACATACAGGGAAGGTTGACAACTACAGAGCAAAGTAAACCTCACACTTCAGTTTGCACTAGAATCACCTAGGGTGAGCGGCTTTGCAGAGCCCCACTCCCAGAATTTCTGGTTAGGTGACTCTGGAGGAGCCCAAGGATTTGCATTTCCAACAAGAACCTAGGATGCGGATGGTCCAGGCATCGCACTTGGAGAATGACTGAATTGGAAGAAAGAGAAATGTACCTAAATGAAGTAAAAAAAAGAATCGCTACAGGTTCTCCTAAGAACCGTGTTCATTCGGGCAACTTATAGGATTTGAAACTCCATCCCCTAAGGGCCTAAAAGGTAACTACTGGATCTGAGATTCGCCAAATGCCACAGGTGGTAGCCATCTCCTACTTTCAGGTCAGAAGATGCAACAATGCCGCCAGAGGCTGCTTGACCCCAAGCTACTGATGGTTAACCCTCAGTGCCCCTCCACTTGCATGGGTCCTTCCGCAGCCTTGCAACATGCTCCCATTTTTCTTTTTTGCAAAATTTGTAAAATAAAATTTTTTGGTATTTTTAAAAGAAGGATTCCTCTGTATTTCTGTATTAACTGCAGGCGCCACAAAACTGGGATTTGCCCTTGGAGACTTCTAATCCCTGTTTATATCTTCTGGAATTTTTCTAGGAAGAAGAAAGCATTTAAAAACTTTAAACATCACAAATATGTTTAGAACTTGCTTCTATCATTTAATAATAATAATAAATGAAACCACTTTCTTTAAGAGATGTCTACAACATTTTTGATGATTTTGTAATATATACCCCAAAATATACTCAGCCAATTTTTTTTTTTACTACGTACTTAAGTAGTTTCTGGTTTTTATATATTTAAAAGTACCAACATAATGAGTATCCTTAAATAGTTTGCCCATCCTTATTCCCTCAGTACCCCTCCATGGAGAAGTGTTGATAGGTAGCATATGAATTTGCTTTGCAATAATTGTAATTATAATGCAATATAATTTTGTAACTTGAATGTTTCTCCACTTAATTTATTCTATGCACTTTCCCTGCTACTGCGTAACTTTTAAGCTTAACATTTTTAATGACTCCAGAACATTCTTCTCTATGGGTATAACATCATTTATTGGACTATTTCTCCAAAATATGGGTTAGCCTCCATTTTTCAATAATATAAATAATACTACCAAACCTTCCTTTTTAAGATTATTTTCTTCACATAGCTTCCCTTAAGATGGCTATTTTTTGGTAACATTTGTGATAATAGTGGCTAACCCAATAGTATTGTTGATACAACACAGGTTTGTGGTAAAGAAATGAAAGATGTGAACCTGGAACCCAAGGAACATTCGCTGAGGTCATACACTAAGACACCCATCTGTTTTGAAGGCGAACTTGACCATTCTGGAGAATTCTTCCCCAGCTAGGAACAAACTGTCCAGAAGCTCTGACAAACTCTGGCGAACTGGCTCATGAAGGTTAAAAACTGTATCATAATGGCATTATCACAGCCTTCACACAGGGCTGAAACTGTCCCCTCCTGACCAGGACCCAAGCACTGTTTTGTTTCCCGTAGGGAGGGGCTGTGTCCTTGATCAGTGACCTTCAGGCTCTTTTGCGACCAAGAGAGACACGGATGTCATGAGATGTCAGTAAGCTGGGTCTAAATTTAGGTCATTTTTGCCCACGGAACGCAGGCTCGTTCATCAGCCTACAGTGGGTCTAATAAGCTCATGACTGGTCTGGTCAGTGTGGCTCTCCAACCCCTCGAGCTAACGAGCTACAGATAGGGAGTAACTGCCCCATACAAAACAAGTACACAGGCCCCCCAACCATGTGCATTAATGTGACAGAACGCAGTCAAAAGCGGCCAAGGGGACAGTCAGACATCCTAAAGGAAACCGACCTTGAAAACCCCTCTGCCCATGATGGGACGGAAGGAGTAAAAACTGCGCAGAGGGCAGAGGGACGAGGGAGCGACTGTGGTCTGTCAGTACTTCGTGTCGTTCTTAGTCATGCGTTCAACACAGTGCCGGTTCTGAATGCTGCCAACGGAGCAGGGACAGCAACCTCACCCTGCCCACCACGACCCAGACTGCCACCTAAATCCACGGGCTCGCGGCGGGGCAGGGGCAGATGCTGTTCTCCAAAGACACAGGAAAGGGCAGGAATCCACGGGACCGGACGGGACCAACAGGGCGGTGGGACTTGCTTGGTGAACACTCACCAGAGCGCACAAAACCACCCGCCTTCCAGCTATTCAGCTCTTCACACAGCAAGGCCCATGTCCCGAGACCTGTCCCAGCGCCAGAACCACCACTCAGGGGACAACTGCGTCCCGAGCCTTCAGAAGCACAGCCAACCTAGTCTGAGCCACGTCCTTTGTTATTTCGAAAACAGAAAACAATACACGCATTCCTGAAGGGTCAGGTCCCAATTTGCATTCCAGGTCCTTCTCTCCCCAAAACAGGTCTAACTGCTTTGCTTTCCATATTCTCCGCCCTGCTCTTATCTCGGGCACCAAGGCTTCAAACCGATGTTGGTGAATGTGGCTCCTGCTTTGCCGAAGCAAGCTTTGGTCAAAGTTTACCAGCGATAATCACCTGTCCGTGGCCACTGGAAATTTTGGAAAGGAGAATTTGAAATCCAATTCCAGGCCTTTCTGTGGCTGGCTGGAACCCTATTTTGTATCTCGTCCAGCACACACCTGCGCACACCAGCAATCAGTCACACGGTGAAGGCGTGACTTCTGCAGCCAGGGTCCCTGGCACTAGGCTAAGCTGCTCTTTCGCCTTCGTGACCTGGACAAGACTCCCATGTTGAAATGTGTCCTCCCACAATTCACACATGAAGCCCTAACCTCCAGGGTGTCAGATGCAACTTTGCTTAGAAATAGGGTCACGTGGATGTAATTAGTTAAGATCAAGTTATTCTGGAGAAAGCTGGGCCCCAATCTAATATGACTGGTGTCCCTGTAAAAAGGGGTAATTCGGGCAGAGAGGTCCCCATGGGTGAACGCCACGTGAGGATGAAGGCAGAGATCAGGCGATGCAGCCATGAGCCGAGGACCTGCAGGGATTTCCAGCCAACCACCAGAGTGAGGAGCGGGGCGTGGAGCAGGCTCTCCCTCACAGCCCTGACCCACTGCCCGGCGGGCCTGCGACTGCCCTCCTCCAGAACAGTCAGACAACCCGTTTCTGTTGGTTAAGCCAGCCCATCTACACTATTAATAGTTTGTTACAATAGTGATGGCAAGCTAACACGGCAAGTTACTGTCACAGTTTTCTCCTCCGTAAAATGGGGGTAAGAATGGTACCTCTCCAACGGGAATAAATACATTACAATTTGTTAAATTAGTTAAAATAAGGCCTGGTGCAGAAGTGCATGTGAATATTAAGAAAATATGTATTCTCTGAACGTTCTTTCTTAAACGAATAGATTCTCACTTTTTTTCCTCTCCAGTTTCCTAAATGTCTCTTCTCACCAAGTTGCCTAGTGGAAGGCAAGAGCGATCACAAGCCCACAGCAGATTTCTCAGGAGATGAAGGGCACCTCCTCGGGCTGGCGTGCCTAGAGCAGGGTGTGGCCTCTGTACCCACAGGAATCTTGCTTTCCTCCCTGCTCTTCATCCCACACCCACACCCGAAGCAGCACATCCTTCCAGCCGCCGCTGCCCGAGCCTGGGCCCTGGTCCTAGCCCTTCTCTCCCCCCAGCCCTGAAGCAGCCCACTGTCACAAATCCAATCATCTTCACAGCTCCTGCTCCAGGTTCACCTGCCCCATCCACCCCAGCTTTCAAGGCTGCGCGGAAGCCCATCCCTCTGATCTAACTTTCTTTTTCATTACTTTCTCACGAGCACGTGCCTTGACACTGGGTCTCCTCACCCCCGCCTCCAACTCTGGTCTTTTGCTCACCGGTGCTGGTTTCCTCTGAAAATCCTAACCTACCCAAACTCAAGATTCCTCTGAAGCCCTCTTTAAATTCCCATGGTATTTATCACCCTGACTCCTGACTTCGTTTTGACTGACAAAAGCCTTGTACTGCTTTAACAGGTTCACGCACATCAATCATAGTGTCTCGACTACACAGTAAATTTTTTGAGACCATTCATCCATCATACACTAATGAAGACCTACGAATGCCAGGCACCGTGCAAGTCACCAGGTAACAGATAACCTTAGCTACCACTGAGAAGTTACTGTGTGCCAGATTTTCTCCTCACCCTTATGATAAGGCTGTCAGAGAGCGCTGGCACCACCCTGGTTTACAGATGAGAAAATCAAAGATGAGAGAGATTATGTAACTTGCCCAATATCACATAGGTAAGAAGGGACAGAACTGGGACAACACAAAAAGCAGGGCTGAGAAATACTATAATGGGCCAACTATGACCAGACTGCACAGAATGACACCTGAAGCGCTGCCCACTGGCAAGGATGCAAATCATTCCCAAACTGCCGAGGAAGGTGTGGGGTCAAGTCACGACAGTTCCCGTCCACGCAAGCAATCCCAAAATGATGGCTGTAAATGGTGTTGACCCCACATCTCCTCAAACCAGGCACCCAACATGCTACTGGATGAAAAGGAAAAGGCTCACTGATAACCTAATGTCACCAGCTGGTCCACTCAGGAGCAGCTTCCATTTCTAACACGGAAAAGGCATTTAACTCCACCTTCAGTTTAAACAGCATGCGGCAACAGGCAGCCACCAGAACGACAATGGGGAATTGGGCAAACAGCGGCCAACACACTTCTGGGATAGCAGGAATCGAAACTGACACCTGGCACATCTTTATCACCCACCTCTCGATGAGACTCATTGTGGAACTGCCTGTGGCCACCGAGTGTATTCGCTTCCTAGGGCTGTCACAATACAGTGCCACAGACCGGGTGGGTGAAACAACGGAACTACTGCCTTACTCCTCTGGAGGCTAGAAGCCCAAGATCAAGGTGTCAGAAGGGTTGGTTCCTTCTGAGGGCTGTGAGGAAGAGACTGTTCCATGGCTTCTAGCTTCTGCTGGTTTACTGGCAATTTTGGAGTTCCTTGGCTATCGATGCAGCACCCAGATCTCTGCCTTAACCTTCACACTACGTTCTCCCTGTCTCTTCACATAGTTTTCCCTCTGTGCATGACCACTCTGTGTCCAAATTTCCGCCTTTTATAAGGACACAGGTCCTACTGGATTAGAGCCTACCTTAATGCGCTCATTTTAATTTATTATCTGTGTAAAGACCCTACTTCTAAAAAAGGTCACATTCTGAAGTTCTAGGGGGTAGGACTTCAATATATTTGAAGGGGGAGGGATGGCAATTTAATCTATAACACGGAGATCATCTTCTTCCTCCTTCCCCTTGAGATTTATCTGGTTTCATAGCTGCCAGTTAGAGAAAAGGTTTCCCTGCCTCCCTTGCAGCTAGGTGAGGGCATGTGACTAAGTTCAAGTCAGTTCCATGTTGAGGGCAATGATTTGTGCACCTTCGGGGTCACATCCTTTAAAAAGGAAGATGCTTGTGTTTCATTTTCCCTCTTTCTGGCTCCATAACACTCAAAATGCAGAATACGTGACCATGAACAACACCCTAGCCAAGTGCTGCCCCCCAAAATTTTTAATACAAAACTTAAATCGTTTTGAAGTTTCTAGTAGCCACACTAACAAAATTAAAAGAAACATGTGAAATTAATTTTAATATATTTATTTAATCTAATATGCCCAGAACATCAACACTGCAATGCGTAGTTATAAAAAATTATTAATGTGTTTTACACTTTTTTGCATGTTAAATATTTGAAAACTGGTGTGTACTTCATAGTTATAGAACATCTCCATTTGGATTAGCCTCATCTCAAATTCATAAAGGCCACAGTGGTGACGGGCTACGACAATGCCCAGGGCAGCTCTGGAGAGCAGCGGGAAGTCATGTTCGAGGGCCTGGCTCCCTGGGTGAGTCTGTGGAGCAGTGCTGTCCTGCGGGCCCTGGCGTGCTCGAAACTTTTACTTGAGAAGCAAACAACTTCTAGCTTACATTTGGTTACATAATAGTGTATCCGGTATCTTAATAAACACGCCCATCGGGACCTCACGGAGGGAACCTGCAGCTTCTCAGTCATGGAACAGCCCTTCGAAGAATGGACCGCTCTGTGAGTTCACACTGACTCCACGGAAAAAACTCTCCACAAACGCAGCCCAGGTTTGAAACAATGCCGCAGAAACATCTCAGCTTCGGGGAACTCAACGCAGAATAAACCCATCCAAGGAGGGGGTGCGGTTCCTCAGCCTTTTTCTTTTTCCAGCCCCACATTACAAATCACGGTACTTCCCAAGCAGCCAGCCCTCTGGACAGCCCAAGAGAAAAGAGGGAGGAAAAACCATCAGATCACCTGACCTCCTGAGAAAACAGAAGACAAAATCTTTTCAGGCAGTACTTTCCAAAACGTGAAAATAGCTTCATTAATGTGATAAAAACTCCTGTTATAACTGGATAATTAAGGTGCTCAGAATACACTGACTTACCTTGTTTAAAAGGAGGCAGGGACTCAAATATAAAAAAGTCAAAGCTAGTCACTATTGCCATCTTCACCGCCCCACTTGGCCTTTGGCTAATGCCGACACCTGCTGCCATACCAAAGAAAACCACCACCTTTGTACAGCACAGCTCTTCAGGTGGAAATCCAGCCGAAAATCTCCACGGAGTAAATTCAGGAGCAATTCCTATTTCACCCCCAAGAAGAAGGTACATGCAAGCATTGGCAAAACAAAAATCACCTGTGTCAACAATAGTTTGAAATGATTAGGTAATTAATTCAGAATAAAGAGATAAGAGGGAATGACCTAGATGACTCATTGCTGTGTAGATGATCAGATGTCCCCAGCTTCAAGGGCCAGGTTCTGAGTTTCATATTGCTCTCCGGCTGCAGCTGGAATGGTCTCAGGTTTAACCAAGAATTCCAGGCGCGAGCAGAAAGCAGCTGCGATCCAGGTGGCCAGCAGTGGGGCTCCATTCGGAAACAGACGTTCTGGCAGCTGCGGCGCAAGAGCAGAAGTAGCGGCGGCTCCCTCTCACTCTAACAATGAAGTATGAAGCGCATCCGCCTCTCAGGACACAAACCACCCCAGAGTCTCCCAGACCCTCCCCTGCCACGGGGGAGGACACCCATGTCCGCGAGCTCCGCCAGTACGGATAGTTCTCACCGAGATGTGCGATCGCCGCGTGGGTCCGTACGCTGAGAACAATGGGGCAGACTTTGTCTTACGCAGTTTGAAGCTTTGGATTTAGGAGCGTGAATGTCCTCTGCCAGCAAGTTTGGGCTGCAGTTGAGAAGTGTAAGCTCTTAGTGTCCAGGAAAATCTCTGCCATTTATCAACTGTGTGACTTTGGCCAAAAGACTTAACTTCCTTGGACCTTAATTTCTTCCTCTACAGTCGCTGTAATAACAATATTCCTTCTTGGAGAGAGTCTTGTAAGCATCACCTGATGAAGCGCACACAAAGAGCTTGGTGCAGCGTGGGGCACATGGTAAACATTCCATCGCAGGGAACTCTTATTTCTGGGGCAGCAGGTCAGGGACCAATACATGCTTACTCTTGCTGTTAACACTATGCAGTAGGCAGTGTCACCCAATGAACAATTGGGATACTCTGGCCTCCCTCTGTTAGACACTGACAACATCCAGAGGACATGGGTGCCGCGGAGCCCTGGTCTACCAGCGAGCATGCTCAGAGGAGGGGCCGGAGCTGTGGAGAAACTGTCCTCTTACGGAAGGCACGGAGCCATGTTTCAGGGTGAACTGTGCCCCCGCCCCCGAAAACCTGATAGGCTGAAGTCTTACCCACTCCAGATATGCCCTGATGTGGGGGCAGGGTTTTTTCAACAGCGATCAAGTTAAAACGAGGTCATTAGAGTGGGTAGGACCCTACACCAGTAGGACTGGCGTCCCTCCGCAAAGGGGAAGTTTGAAGACAAGCACACACGGAGAACAACACGTGGGGAGGAAAGCAGAGATCCAGCTGGCGCATCCACCCGCCAGAGGTTGCCGGCTAACCGCCAGACACAAGGGAAGGCATGGAACAGGGTCCCCTCCCTAGTCTTCCCTGAGGACCGACCCTGCCAACACCTCGATCCCAGACTTCTGGCCCCCAGAGCTGTGAGATGATACATTTCTGTTGTTGAAGCCCCTCGCTGTGTTCACGGCGGCCCTAAGAAACCGATACAAGGTGAAACCGGGCAGCAAACAGATTCCCCATTTAAGAAAGGCTGACAAGTCCTGGAAAGTATGCCGCATGACACAAACCTGACCGAATTCCTCTCCAGAAGTTTCCAAGTCTCATACCTCCACCCGAAAAAGGTCACCTCTGATGTATTTTTAAGTTACGTCCATGAGAAAGGCTTAGCCTTACAAGAGAACACACCAGGGCTCCTTTGTCCACAGGGAGACCTGGATTTTAAATACTCACTTCCTTTTTCTTCCCCCCCACCCCCGCATGTGTGTAGTGGGGGAGGGAGGCTTGGGCATGGGTTAAAAACTTACTAGAAATGACTAAAAACTCCTTAAAAAAAATACCTTGGCAGCGATGCCAATTATCGACCTTCAGGAGAGCTGTTCTCTCAACAGGCAAGAAATTCAAGCTCCTGTCTGAGCAGGTTGCATCTGGTTCCTCAAGATTTGCGGGGTGTGTGCACTTTGGCTGAAGGCTGAGATCGTTAATAACTGCTATGTGAAGAATCCCACCAATTCAGTCTCTCGTGGAGCCAGCCGTTTAGAACTGGCTGCTTTGATTCCTTTTTTATGGAATGTCCCGTGCTTCCCGATTTCGATGGAAAACATAATTGGAAACAAATCTTTCATAAAGTTAAACACACACCCGCAAAGTAAACTCTGAAGGCCTCGGTCATATTTGAGAGGCAGAGCTCACGCTTTGTCACAAAGATCCTTCAGCCCCACTTCCCATCCCTCCACCTCCACCCCTGTCACTCAGGGCACCCAAAACTGGCATCTACAAAGAAATTCCAGGAGCCTGAGCGTGTTATTAGCAAAGGGAAGCCCCAGCCTCCTTGGCCTCATTTCTCGTGACGACAGCTTGTTTTTCCCTGTGGAACCACGTGCTAGCTGCTGCAAATATTTAAAGCGGTAAAGAAGTCACTTTCAAACTGCAGTCATAAAAGATATAAATAATGATGATTTAGCTCATTTTCTAAGCATAAAAGTCAAGTATGTCCATTTTTAAAACGAGGATGAAATATTTATAGCGTTGTTATTAAAAGGCTCAGAGCCACGCTCTGGGCACTCTCCCGGGCTCCTGACGTATCGCTACATGATGTCCAGGGCGGTATTTTACGACAGTCGCCCACTGCGCCACACAGCCCGCGCCCCGGCATCACCCTCCCCTCCTCCTCTCCTGACCTCCCTCCACATCCTGCCCACCCTCTACACGGAAGGAGCCTCCGTGGGCAAAGCTCTCCCAAATGTCCCCGTTTCCAGTGATGCGTGCTTCTCTGAAATTCTACAGCACTGGCCATCCCGACCACTCAATTTAACAACTGGTTTACATCACCTCGAAGAAAAATTCCATACCATTTGTATGTTGCCTCAGTTATATATCTTTGCATGTAATTTTTCTCCTCCCACCTCAGTTTACGTACTTCTTCAAGAAAGGAACCATACTTCACATTTCTCCTGCATCCTCTCCTGTATCCGCCCCAAGTTTAAGGGTGCCCCAAATGAAGTGATAAAGGGGAACAGAAAAATGTCATCCACAGTAGAGGGATGAGTATTTAGCTCCATAGCTCTCTTTGGCCTCTGTGGCTTATCTGCAGGCTCCCAGCTATGTTCAGAGATTCAAGTAACTAGACAACGACATTATCTAACCACAGTCCACAGAATCAGGTTCATCCCCCTGCAACCCTCCCATCAACCTGACCTGGATGGGGTGGCCACCTGAGTCAACTGTTCCAGAAAGGACGCTGGGGTAGATCTCTACCTGCATGATGGTCCTGGAGTAGCAGAGTGACCTTAAGCCCATCCACAGAGGGGGCGGGGGGGCTCCTCTGGGCCACTTTTGTCCTATTTCACTCCTGGGTATTGCTCTCGATGGCCAGAGGCCTATCAGGCTGTGGACCTCCCAGACACAGGCGGGCTGAAACGCGATCGCACCAGTGGGTCACCTGCCTTCTCTGTATGAGGGTATGAACATGATCTGCTGTCCCTTCTTCCTACCCCCCAGAAACACAAAGAACCCTTTCTTCCAGCCTCTCCGCTCCGCCTCACACACAGACAGGCAGGGAAAGGAGATGGCTGGCGGTTTAGGTTCGTTCCTTGAGAGACCACTCGCTTTCAGTCAAAAAGATCATCATTTGGCTCCTTGAACTGAATATAAAGTTATGTACTTTTCTCGCAACAGAAATATTCAAACCAGAAGGCGTGCGCTGAAAGGCGAGGCTCCTCCCTCCACCCGTCCCCAGCTCCCCACGAGGCAGCCGCTGTTACCAGGTTATTCTGCGCCCCGGACCACACACACCCTTTTCCCAATCCCCCTGTTGAAAACTGATTTCAGGGCTGGCGGTGGGGGGAGAGAGAGATAGGAGAGAGAGCGAGAGAGAAACATCAATTTGTTGTTCTACTTACCGATGTACTCATCGGTTGATTCTTACATGCGCCCTGATGGGGGATCAAACCCACCACCTTGGCATATCGGGGCAACACTCCAACCATCTGAGCCACCCAGCCAGGGTCAGATCCCACTTTTCATTGTGGGTTTCTGATTAAAAGAAAGGAATACATATTTACCAAGCATCTTCTGACTGCCAGGTCCCAAGATGTGTGTTTTACATATATGAGCACATTTAACCTTCGCAGCAACATTGTAAAGCTACTATTTGCTCCACTTTTCAGGGGACAGACCTGAGGTTCAGGAAAGGGAAGACATCTGCCCAAGGCCACACACCTGGGTCCCAAGTCACTTTTCCAAACTGCTGCCTATAATTGTCCCGCTTCATAAAATCACATCTCCAGCCAAATTTTCTTTCAGGAAATCTGGGCTCCAGAAACAGGCTGCTCTGGCACGAAAACCGGCTGGCTGTAGGATTCAGAGCTCTGAGAAGCCAGGCAAGCGACTGTGCTTTCCTAGGTCTCGGTTTCTGCATCTGCAGAACGAGCCTGACACGAAGACCTACCACATAAGGTCGTTGCAAGACTCGACGATTTTACCAAAGAGCATGGCAAAGCACCTGACCTATGGTTAAACACTCCGTAACCGTTACTCTCATCACGTGGCTCAAGAACAAACTGGGGTTTGGAATGGTTTGCCTTTTCGTTTTTATCGCTTCCACTTAGCTGCCCAGTGGCGTGGCTCTGGGAAGCCATGTGGGATGAATTGGGGGAGCCGTCTGACGTCTTCTGGCCCCGTTACACCACTTTCCTCTGCTCCCTCCCCGAAGCTTGCTCCTCGCACATTTCCTCCCTTAGCACGGGCTGCCAAATGCACAACCTTTCTGCTGCCAAGTCCTAGAAGCTTTTAATAGTGCTATTACTGTGATTTTAACGTATCGTGGAACTATTTCAGGTTTTTATTTAAAAACTAGAATTTGGCAACACCCTCCCTATGGCCACAGTTTGTAGTTTCTTAACCCAAAAGTTTATGTGCCTAGCATTTCCCCCTGCCCCTGTTCATGTACCATGGAATGCCAGACTGATTAAATTTGGCTAAAATAATCTCAACCTGTATAAATGGAAGCTACCCAAATTCCCTTGGAAGGGAAAAGACATTTGTTAACCTGGTCACACGTGTTTCAAACCCATATCCGCTCAACTGGGCAACATTTTCCATTTAACTGCCTTTTCCTTCTTAGCAGAAAGCCAAACAAGACCTGGAGGCTCTTGTACCATATGGCCGGCAGCTGAGGAGGTGTGTAGGGAGTTTCTCAAGGCCGCTGCAGGGGCGAGGGGCGAAGGAGTCAGAAGACCCAGGCGCTCACCAGCCCAAGGCTCATTGGCTGACTCCGGCCAAGTCACTTCACATTCTGAGTGTCAGCTAGCTTACCTGAAGAATGAGACGATGAGACCAGCTTCCCCCTGAAAAACCTTTCTAGCTCTAATTTCCTTTCAGCCAGACAAGATTCTGCAATCACCCCACAAGCATCTTCTCTGGTCTGGGTCTCATCAAAAGGGCAGTAAGTTACTGTCATGATGTAACCTCAGGAGATAGGCTTCAGCCAAAAGGAGGTGTGTGTGCTGTGTTGGACATAAAAGACGCAGCCTGTATTTACTGCTAAAATGTGGCTGTGCCAAGCTGTCATGTAATTCACAGCAAAGCCATAAAACCCAGGGTCACCTTTAATTACCTAATGGTAAACGATCGCCAAGCAAGCCCATTATGAGGATGATGTATCTGGAATTCCATCAGATACCCTTCCATGAACTTCTCCCATTCAACGGTTCTGCTCGAAGCATCTGGAATGCCGCTAGCATGAGACTGGAATCTCGGCAGGGTTTATGAGGTGACCTTTTGTTAAAACAGCATTGTGTATAAATAATCCCGCTGCTATGCTATTTGTCTCCATTTTCGCCTCTGGGAGGCTGTTTCACAATGTTGACATATAGCTGGTTGCTCCAATCCAGTCTTTTATGATGAAGAACAAATGAGTAAGAACCCCAGGAATTCGGGGGGAGAAAAGGTACAGGCAGCAAGAGATGCTGTTTTACCATAGAAGCCTTCGCTGAGAGCAAAGACCGGCTTCCTGAGGCTAACCATGCACTGCAGTCAGAAGCAATTCTTTAACTGCCCTCACGAGACAAGTTTCTTCTAAAAACCAGATTTGGGGCACTTTAGAAACGCTGAGCTTTTTACTGATTCCCTTCTTTAAGATGTGTGATTTGTTCCTCTCTCTACAAGGCACAGACCCCAGGAACTTTAAAATGTCATTTCTGAAAGCTATACACACGATCAGCAAGAAGCCTCGAGCTGGCCATTCACAAAAAGCCACCCAGAGCTGGGACCAGATGAACCCAGTGCCTTATCAAGGTAGGAGGGGAGGACTACTTCTGCAGCTCCAGGAGTCTGGCAGGGGCAGCCAGACGGTGCGTCACCAAGGACTTACGTCACTCTTCCTGAACTTCGCTTTCAAGCTCTTCATGTTCAGTCCATTCAGCCTTCCGAAGCTCTAGAGGTGACTGCTCAACACCTAGGCAGAGAAGGGCAGAAAGAAACCAGGTGTCAAGGCTTCCAAATAAACACCACCGACATTCCCTCCTGATGGGATTACAACTCTGGGCCGCGGGCGGGCGGGAGGCTGGGGTTGAGTTAAGAAGGTGGTCAGAGTTTCCACCTAAGATGTGGCGAAGAATGTGTTATTTCCACTCGGGATATATACTACTTCCTGGGACCTTCTGACATTTTTCAGTTAACCAGACCTTTACTGAATTTCACCTCAACTTCCCCAACATTACAAAGACAAGTTTAAGTAACTACTCAACTGTCATTAGGCAAAATACAGTACCCGTGTGCCGAACTAACTCCTCTACACATCTTCCAGGTGACGATGACACCACCCACCTCCTTTGCAGGGTCACCAAGTGAAGAATGATAAGGACAACAGTTCATACCCTGGATGCCATGCATTCCCTGTTTATTTTTCTCTGTGTGGTTCCCCCCCTCCCTTGAAGCGCACAGGGCAGTTAGCAAAAAAATGCCAGGAACAACAAAACCTCCCTCAGCAAATACCTCATTCCTCTGGAGGCCACTTTAAACAATGAAAAGACTCCCCAGGTCCTTGTAGGACCCAGCCATTCCCAGCTGGAGCTGAGAAAGTCTTAACAAACCACCTTATTGAGGAGGGGTCTGTGGTCCCCGGAAAGTTAATGTAATTTCTTAAGTATATATGTACATACTTTTTTCAGGGAAGGAGGTTTCATCTGACTCTGCAAAGGGGCAGCCACCCTTCCAAAGTTAACACGATTAGTGGAGTCTAAGACCCTTGTTTTCCAGAAGTAGAGCCTCAGAGAAGCCAGGGAACTTGTCTGCGGCCGCGAAGCCTGCGTGTGCTGGAATTCGGCACCAGACCCCCACGTCTGATCACCGAGTGCTTTTCCTGCTGCCCTCTATCCTAAAACTAAAACAGAAAAGCAGCATCCCAGGCTAAAATGTAGTACGGACTTTATCTTCTTCACCCTTAAACACAGAAAAAGCAGCAAGTGTGGACCTTTGCATTTAGGTCAAAAAAGGCAAGGAGTCCACTGGTGACCATAAGCACTCTGTGCATGTAACTGCAAGCCTCAAGTGCCAGAAAGTGAGAACAGGTCAACTCCAACAGGACTAGCCATTGGAGACCCGGGAAAAAGTGGTCCAACGTTCACCGCAGCGGACCATTCTTTTCCTAAGGCTGTTCGAGGTTGTCTCTCGTTCCTCCACCATCTCACCATTCTGGACTAAGCTGATCTGAGAAGATGCGGGGGGAGGGGGGTGGTAAATGCAAGCACCCGAATGGCTGTATGCATCTGTCCTCTTGTCCTCCTCCTGTCTCCAGAAGTCCAGCAACTCGCTGGCTTCTCATGTGTTTACTTTCATGATTGCTGCTGCCGTTACACAAGGTCCCTCATGAATGGTACGAAAGCCCAGTCATCATAAAGCACTTTAATGACATTAATCTGGAGGTCACACCGTTCCTTCAGCCCCGCTGTGGTCCCCTTCAATCTATCCAGCTCAGTAGGTAGAAATGACAAAATGCATGTTGCCTTGGAAACCATACACACCATAATTATACCCTGGGAATTGCCAATTATTTAACCACAGAGAAGGTTGGGCCAGTCAGTACCTGAACAGCAAAACCCAAGTTCCGGGACAATGTTTCTCAAAGTTGGCCCCTGGTTCATCCGAATCAGAAGGATCTGGGGCCAACTTGCTGGATGCAAAACCCTAGTCGACATCCCACTGAGATGGAATCTCAGGGAGCAGGGCCCCGCAATCTATTTGGCTTGATCTTTTGCATACGGATGTTTGAGAACCTAGAACTGAAGTAGAAAAACAGGGAATACACTCATCCAAGTTGCACTGATTTATAAACAGCCTTTTTTTCATCCCCAAACACAGCACCTTCTGATGAATCCAAGGGGCAGTAATGATAATCAGACAGTCCCAAGCTGCCACTGCCTCATGGCCCTCTACCAACTGTAGCTAGAAAACGGAAATCACCCTTGGAGTTCAATTCCTTTCACTCTCTGAGCGAAGTGTTAATGACCAAGGAAAGAGGCCGAATCCACTCAACGGGAAAGGGAGAGAAGTGAAGCCAAGGCTTGGAGAAGCCGCAAACCGTGTAGCCTAGGGGTCCCCAACCTTCCTCCTCCCCATCTGTGGACGTCTTTTCATTAATTACTGCCCAAGCTCCACCTCCTGTCTCCTCCCACCCTCCAGCCTGAGATCCGTCTCCTGTGCCTGGTGCCAAAAAGGGTGCCCAACGAGGCAGAATCCACCCAAAGCATTCCTTCGGTCACAGTGGGGAAGACTTCAGTTTGAGGTCATAGGTGTTGGACTAGTTCTGTGTGTGTTTATCTTTGGCATTTTTCTAAAGCATGCCCGTAAGAAGTATGCAAACTCCAACCTGAAGAAGATTAAACAAATAAAGCAACTAACTCCAAAGTTTCCCAGGGGAAGAGATTAGCTATGAAAGGAATCATCTTCCTGGAATCGTGGCTCTGGGTGTGTGGCAGCTGGGTGGTCTGTGGGTAGAACTCTAGGATGAGCGAGATGGGGGTCAAGGGTAAACAAGTTCTGGAAACCTACAGAAGAGTTACTTCAAAATCAAGAAGAGTGACTGGGGGTAAAGTTAGTAATAGATCACTGCTTTCCTGGTATTTGTGAACGAATCCAACACATGAAAGCCATGACTGGTGGAAAGTACCCTGCCCTGAAATGACACCGGGCTCCTTCTGCCTCAGCATCTCCGCCTGCCCAAGAGAAGTCCCGAGTAAACCAGGGACTGGCTTGCCTTCCAGGGGCGGCTGGGCTGGGCTCTCGCAGCTGTAATTCCCACCTCCAAACTTCCACGGCCCACATTGGGTCACAGGCTGTCTTGAACATAGTGACATCCATTAATTTAGCAAGACTACGCTAACAGCAGTCCTTGGAAGTGTCACTTAACCAAGATGCTTCATTCCCAGGGGCCGCAGTGAAGCGGAACGAACCGCACAGCAGCCTGATTCGGACAGCACAGAAAGGGGGTGAAATGTTACACGTGCGTGGGATAAGTTGTTGGAACTCAGTCCTTTCATTTCAAGCAGAGTGAAGCCCATCTACCCACGGAGCAGGAATATTAGGCAGTTTACTTCCTGCTCAGGCCACAGTAAGTCACCGAAACAGGACTCCCATCACTGGTCACCAGTCAGGCACCCGGGGGCTCTGGGTCAGTCGATGAGGACAACAGTGCAGGGCAGCCTCGTTACCTTCCCATCGGGAAGCTGGGCTCCAACAACCGGGGTTTACTGATTAATCCATCTTCCCTTTACAAATAACGTAACTCCATCACAGCTTAACATGAGCTATCCTTACCTGATATAATCTAGTCCGAATCAAAAACCTTGACGTTAGCTTGTAGAGCTTCACTATGAACTAGTAAGTTATACTCCTTAGAGTATTAAAAATAACTTAAAATGGATATCAGGTTTCCTTTTGGGGTGATAAAAATGTCCTAAATTTATTGTCACAATGATTGAGTGACCTGTGACCATACCAAAACTGTTCGATGCTACACTCCAAGGAGGTGAACTGAAGAGGATGTGAGTTCCATCTCAACCAAGCTGTTTTTTTTTTTGTTTTTTTTTTAATAGCTTAATAATCTTCATTACCTTCTCCAATCCTTAGAGTTAGAAAAATCCCAGGTTACAAACCTCTGGACTGATTGAAAAAAAAAAAAAAACTTGGGACAAAGATGATCAAGTAATGTCCTTCACACTAAAATGTGGTTGCTTCTAGTATTTCCTTATTTACCTATTTCTATACTAACCCCGCCCCTGATTGAAGTGGTTGGGAAAAGGTCCTCTCTGGTATCTTCACACTATTCACCTGCCCACCCCCACCCCCACCGAGAACCCAAGGACTATTTCGTAAGGCAAGGCTGCCAATTAGGTCCGCAATGAGAGTCCTCTGGGAGCCCTAGCCAGGTAATCGAATTCTGTAATCAGAGGTGAGGCTCAGGAATTTGTGATTTTTGTTTTAACTTCTTGGGTAGCCTGGATGCTCAGCTAGATCAGGGGAACCACCATCCTAGACACAATGATACATACCTGTAATTGACACTTTCACTAAAAACAACCTAGAGAGGTTGTGCAAGTAGATACCACAGATCAGCATCTTCAAGCACTGACTACGTCTGAATCTGTCACAATACTGGGGGACGGGGAGTTGGGAGGATGTCAGGGAGCCCGCCACATTCTAAATTCTAGGAGAGCAACTAGCTGGCCACCCATGGCCACTAAGGAACAGTATCAACTGGCAAAGGCAAATGGTAGCTGTGCATTTTCCTGGATCACAAGAATCCCTTAGCATCTAAGACACTGTGCCACCAGGATTCAAGGCAGTGGCTCCCCTGTGCATCACACAGCATTGGAGGGGTAGAGGGAATGAGGCTGTCCACTCACTAAGTCACCCCTCCATCCCGAACGGGGGAGGGGGAGGGGCGGGCGGACGGGGGGGGGGGCGCAGGGCTGGGACCACTCCTCCAGAACCCTCAGCACTAACAGGCACCCCAGACAGGTTTCAGGATTTTTTTCTTCCAAGGTGAAAAGAACATGAGACTTAAAACCCACAGCGCTGACTACGGCATTGAGCAAATGTAAAGAACTAAAATTAAGGCACTCTCCTCCTCGCCAGCATCTACCTCTTCTCCCTTAAGTACTTGATTGTTTCCTCAGATAATAATCTCTCTGCACAAAGATGGAATGTTAACCAAAAGCTGCACAAACACTCAATTCTCTCAATCTGGAAAGGCAAACACTTCCTGTAAAAGGTCTCTCCAGACCAGCCTTCCCAGCCGAGACGGCCCTGACCACACAGCACCTGAGGCCATCCGGAAGCCACCCTCGGGCGGACCCTGCATCCAGCCTCTGCCCCTGGGAACAGGGCTGTGCCTCTGACTACGTCCCGCTTCTTCTGGGACGAAGGACACAAAGTGGGAAGAGTGGCCAGGGAGTGCTGTTCCCGCCCCCAGTCTGTTTTATCCACAGCAGATCTGTCCCTGTGGTGGTGGGGAAAAAACTTTTAAACCCAGACAGGCATTTAGGTTACGGGAACTGGGCAAGTACTATGGAGGACGCGAGTAGAGACCAAGGGTGTGAGGAGAAAATGATACAAAACTATCCGGTAATTAGCTGTCCACTAACGTAGAAATTGAAAGAGCAGAAAGCTTTGAGGGCTGGGAAACATCAGAAAGACTTCCCAATAGGGGCAGGGGCCTAACTAGCCTGAAGGAAACACAGGACAAGCTGAGGGGGGCAGCCCACTCCCACGGAGGGGGCACGTCCGTCTTGGGTTTTCCAGGGAAGGGTCAGACGCCGGTCCGGTCCCTTTAAGCCGTCCATCCTGCAAGTTCCTCCCAGGAGGTCAAGTGGAGGTGGTGGGGATCACTGCACAGTTCTCGGAAGCAAGGTCCTCCCCCAGCCAGCTCACACTCTGGTCCTGTTAGACCTCACACGGGAGTGAGGGGTTCAGGAGTCCTGCCGCCAGTTTCCAGCAAGTTCAAAAACGGGCATCTCCCGCTGCCTGCTTACTTTGGAATGACGGATTTTCAGGGTAGGCTTTTCATGTGGCCTGTACTAGGGCACTGGCCACTGGCACACAATCGATAACGTTTCATGCCTGAATGTGTAAGACAAAGGTTGCGGCAGGACCCTAGACAGCCTTCAGGCTTCACCTGGGACCTCGGCAAGGCGCTCTTCGGTCCCAGCTGCACGGGGATCTGCCTACATGCAGCAGAATGATTAGGGTTTCCCACGTACACCTGAAAGCTCTAAAACGCATTAAAAATAAGTAAATAAAAGCCCCACTCCTTGGGCCTACGAAGCCTTCCCAGTTTGCACCCTCTCTGCCCCCCCCCCCGCGCCTGCCCACTGCCCCCCCCCCCCTCCCATTGCTCCACTCCTCACTCATCGTCCACAAGCTGAGCCCGGAGCCCAGGAGCTGACCGCTCCGAACGAGGGAATGTGAGCGTCAACTCAACAGAGCCAGGACCCTCAGGCAGACAGACAGACACCCTGGGAGTCACGCGGCACCAGCCTCCAGTTAGTTGCCAAGCAAGTCCGTCCCAGCACGGCGACCGTGGTTAAGGATAGTTAGTAACGCTGTACTGCGTATTTGGAAGGTGCTAGGAGGGTAAATCTTAAAAGTTCTCATCACAAGAAAAAAGTTCTGTAGCTGTGTCAGGTGAGGGATGCTTCCCTAGGCTTGTGGGGATCACTCTGCCATATATACAAATATTGAGTCATTACGCTGTACACCTGAAACGAATGTAATGTTAGGTGTTACTTACACCTCAATGTCTAAAAAGTATTTAGCAATTGAAATTGAGTGTAGAAGATTTTTTTTACTGAACACAAATCAGAAAAGTCAGAGAGTTTATCCAGAGGCAAAGGATTCAGTCAATACACTTTAAAGGGCCCGTCTGACACAAAACAGAGCTGCTTTCTGATTGTATGGTAGGAGGCTTGTTTACTCAGCAAATCAGACACACGTGAACAAACGAATACACGAAGCAGCACACTCTGCTGAGCATTCAGTTAAGGGCTGAGGGCTTGCCTCTATGTCATCTTTTGTATGAATTAACTAAGGAGGAGGTGTGCTAAAGACTGCCCAGATGATAAAGAAGGGAAAGGTTATGAAAAATTAAAGAAGATATAAGCAGTAGCTTATATCCCCACAAGCCTTATAGCATTTTGGCAGCGAATCGTTTCTAAAACACTCTTTTATATATATATATATATTTTTTTTTTTTTTGCAATGAAACGACCACATTCTTTTTAGGCTGCAAATGTCTTTCAGGTATTTGCATCATACTAACTGCGTAGTAAAACTCTCTTGAGAACATCAGTCTTCCTCCCTATAGTTACAACTTGCCTTTATCCAGGGAATGGCAAGTCTCTTGAGAAACGAATGCATCCTTCTTCTCTAAAAAATAAGACCTGCCATCAACCAGGACTGATCTCGGTCCATGAAGCAGTCAGAGCCACCGGCACTATTTTAAATATTGGCCCAGGCTCTGGCCACGTTACTACCTGATCTGTCCAGTGTGCTATTCGCATGCTCCCACGGGCCACCCGCGCAGAGCCCCACGGCTACCTCCCACCCCAAACCCACCCGACCGAACCAAGCACAGGCTTCATCAAAACAAGCTACCTCTGGAATATAAAAATCACTCTAGAACCAAGGAGTGCCGTGTGACTGTCCCTCGTTTCGAGGTTATCTTAAAGAGGATCTCTAAAAGGTTTTTTCTGTTTCCACATCATTTGATGTCCTGTCAACAGCACCGTGTAATTAATCACCATGCTCACCCCAGCAGACTCGAAAGCCGCCCTACAGACAGACACCTAGTAATCAGCCCCAAACGGCAAGGTGCATGGGCATGTGCCTCAACTTCTTCCTCCCAAGACCCTTGCTTCTTGGGCTTTACCTATCTTGAAACCCAAGAGAACTAATAAACTTTAAAAATAAAGGTCCACTCTCGAAACATCACTGGTGAAAATGTAAAATGTAGAAAGCAAAAAGTCACCATGGAAAGCATATTAGCAGTTTCCTGTGAGGTTAAATATAAATTTACCATATAACCCACCAATTCCACACCTACGTTATCTTGCTAAAAGAAATGAAACATATGTCCAAACAAAGATTTACACATGAATGTTTATAGCATCAGTATTCCTAACTGCAAAAATAAAGTGGCAACTACTGACATATCCATGAACTAGGTAAACAAAATGTGGCATTTCCATACAGCGGATGCTATCCGGCACATAAAAGGAAGGAAATGCCAATACAAAGTGCAAAATGCATGAAGCTCAAAACCACTGCACAAAGTGAAGGTCAGACACAAAAGACCACAGAGCATAAGATTCCATTTGTATGACACGCCTATAACAGGCAACTCTACTGAGACAGGAAGTAGGTTAGTGGTTGTCTAGGGCTGGGAATGGTAAGAACGATTTAAATGGGCATGAAGGATCTTCTGGGGGTGAGGGAAGTGTTTTAAAACTAGATTGTGATGATAATGACACAACTCTGTAGAGTTTCTAAATATCATTCAATTGTATCGCAAAATGGGCCCTGGCTGGTGTGGCTCGGTGGACTGAGCACTGGCCTTAGAACCAAAGGGTCGCTGGTTTGATTCCCAGTCAGGGCACATGCCTGGGTTTCGGGCCATGTCCCGAGCAGGGGGCGGGAGAGGCAACCACACACTGATGTTTCCCTCTCTTTCTCCCTTCTCCTCTCTAAAAATAAGTAAATAAACTGTATACTAAAATGGGTGAATTGTATGGAATGAAAATCCTACCTCGAGGAAGCTGTTCTTTAAAGGACCAAACAGAGAAAAAGAGGTCCCGTGCAGAGTTGTTAGACCGTGAAAAGTGTCTTTAGAGTGAGCAGGTAGGCTCCATTTAGGATCATATTTAACTGTTGTTTTTACTCGAGAACAATGGAATTGCCAAACCTTTGCTTACTGCGTATTTCATCAACTCTCCAACTCGGTTTCAAGTGGGGACTCCCTGGACCCTCCACATTCTGGAATGCTGGAAATGTCATTTGCAATGATCACAATGGGTCTGTTTGGCCTGCTGGATCTCTCTACCCAACCATCCAGTGTCTCAAATACTTTTCAGAATACGGGATAAACGAGCCTCTAAAACAGATTCTGTGAACTGATGCCCTAGGAGACGAAGTAAGGGAGTGGATGGAAGACACAAATTCTTTCTGCTTGCCCTAACTACCCACCGTGTTTAGATGGCTCTCAAATACCTTGTACTCAAAAAAGCCTGTGCCTTGCCTCTAGGCCAAGAGAGAGGACATGCTGGCTCCCCGGAAGGCAAGGGTGTTCTTCCCCTGTATGCTGTACTGTACCTGTGAGGTTCAGTTCAATCCTCAGAGCCTGGCCTGCTTCCAGTAACTGTACTTCCCTCCTTTCAGAAAACTGTCCTTCTCCCCACCCCGCTTCTCCCAGGTCATATTCTGACTGTCGCTACTCCCTGAGTGATGGAAAGGTGTCCTCAGCAAGGCTATTCAAAGACTCTCCCAGGGACTTTTGGAGTTGGGAAAGGGCAGGGGAGGGAAGAAAAGGGAGGGAGAGGAGAGGGGAATGGAAGGGGCAGAGAGGAGCGGAATGGAGCTGGGAAAGGGGGATGGGGAAGGAAAGACCTTCGTCTGTGGTGGAGAAGCTGGGAACTTCGGGCCTGGCAGCTGCCCGCACCCTGTGCAGGCAGCTGGTTTGAGAGGGGGAACCAGGGAGGCCCCTGACTCCAGGGATCCCAGACTCTGCTAGAGTCACAGCCTCTCAGCACAGGATTTGGGGCCGCATAAACCAAGGCGTACCCCTTCTAGCCTAAGTTAGTTCAAGCTGGGTTTCTGTCACTTGCAACCTAAGAGTCCGGACAAGTCCTTCGGAAACCTCCTCACCTACTCAGACTTGCTCAGGCTGTCATCTCAGCTACCACAGAAAGAGAGGAGCCTAGAACTCAACGGCACAGTGCTGGTCTGCTCTGTGCATCTCTCAGGTCAGCAGGCGCATCCACTTTGCAATCTACGAAGGTGAAATATACACTCTCTGGAGTCTAACTCTGATGAACAGTAAAGGATGCTCCACAGTGCCCCCTCTGAGCTTGCAGGTTAGGGAGAGCATTGACCAACGACCATTCTTTTGTTGGACTGTAAGGGGCTCCTTGATCTATTCTGCCCCAAGCCTCATGCCCTTGGCCCCCCACCATCAGCACCACCTCCAAAGCATTCTACTCATCATTCCCCTGCGTCCTTCTGTCCCTGCAGAGGACCTGGCCAGCTCGCCTGTGGGGTTCTTCTGGGCAATTTCCATCCTGAAAGTGCGTGCTACTCTCTGCCTCTCGTACAGGAACCAGCCAACAATGAAAACAACTGCAATTCTGGACATGAAGAGTGTGAGAACACTGTGAAACTCTCCCAAAGTAGCCACAGTAACAGCTGGGTTCAGGAGGGACTCAGGGAAGACCTTCTCTCCTCTGTCCCCCAGAGCTGAGGCAACAAGGAACTTGCTGGAGGAGCTGCAGCTGAGGATGAATAAGGCAGACCCTCAGGAGAGTCGGGAACAAAGAGAGTGGGGAGGGGTGGAGGGCTGGGGCTCAGCTGCACCTGGAGAGGCCTCCACCCCCAAGGATAATCCCCTGGACAGCTAATCCTTGAATTGCCCTGAAGAGGTGATATGCAAACACCCTGTCACTCACCCTAATTTATTCTACATAAGACCCCTGGAAGAGAGGCCTAACCCAGTGGCTCACAAGGCAAGGCATCACTCCCCAGGGGCTACGCCAGCCTGGATTTGTCGCACTGTCGCCCTGGCAGAGCAAGTGGGAAAGCCTTTCAGACCTTTTCCATTAGGAGTCACAGGCTGCTCCGAGCCTGTGCTCCATGGCGGTGGGGGGGGGGGGGGGGCAGCTGGAGGCTCCTGCCCAGTGAAGACAGCCCCTGTTAACGGCACTGGGTGTCCTGGACCACTCTCTGTTTAGGGGTCAGAAGCAAACAGCATTAACATGAAGGATGGGGGATGTTTCATTAGCAGTAATAAGGATTTAAAGTGTTCTCCTTATTCCCCACCCACATCAACACCTATGTGGCGCCTGATGCTAGGGGCGTTTAGAGTGAAAACAGCGTGGCTACACATGAACCTGCAGCTGAAGAGGAAAACTAAGAAAGTGATACTGTTTTAATCACGCACGTGCTCGGACTACCAACTATGGGCCACGCAGAAATGTGGACCATACACAACCCCTGCCTACGAAACTCAATCTCACTATCATTGTATATAAGTTATAGTTATAATACATAAACATTCTATGTGGATTACATGCACGAAAGCAGAGATACAGATTTGTAAACCAAAACCACAAATGTCCGTGATACCATGAAATCAGTTTGGGATGAAGCTACATTTCTCTAAAGAAATGCCTAAAGCTATGAGCAAAATCCCTGATAACTGGCTAAAGACACAAGGAAACAAATAGGCATCAAATATGCATTTAATGAGGATATTCTAGGTTCCAGATGACTGGGGTGCAAGACCAACAAGATGACATATTACTTAAACTGACGCTGTCTAGTAGCCACATGTGAAATGCGACCGATGCAAACTGACAAGAACTGCAAGTAGAAAATACACAGTGATTTCAAAGTCATACTCTGAAAAAATAATGTTGGCTCTACTGGTAATAAGTTTCATATTGAGTACATGTTGATAATACTTTGGGTCTACTCGATAAAATAAAATATATCATTACAATTAATTTCATTTGTTTCTTTCTTTTTGAGTGTGGCTACGAGAAAATTCAAAACGACCGCTGTCTTCTGTGTCTAGCTTGCTGCGAGTTCTATGAGACAGCGATGACTTAGATTATTTTCTTTGAAGACTGTGATGAAGATCCCTGTGGCAATAACAGCCTCTTATCATTATCACTAACAAGGCAGGCACCAAATTAAGTGCAAAATGTTCACTTACTATCATAAAATTCAGGTCTAGCTTAAAATCTGAGTTAACTGCGAGTTAATGATCATGAAAGTTGTAGTTTAAAAGATTTACTCCGCCGCATGCAGAAGAAAGAATGATTAACCAGCGATGCAATTTCACTCCGGGCTGACAAACTTCTAGGCAAACTCAGGCACTACTGTTATGGACAATTCAGAAACACGGGCTTATCTTTGTCCACCAACAAATGGACGCTCTCCCAAAGGGTGCAGCAGGGAATTCGCTCCCCCCTCACTCGCTGTACGTGCCACCACCTTCTCTTTAACCGCGACTTTTCTGCTCTGTGACCAGACTGTGATGGAACCAAGTTGTCCGGGGAAACTGAGCAACCTGTTAACGCAGCTTCGAATGACATCGGTCACTCATTCGAACCGGCATCAACTGCAGCGTAAAGACATACTACAGGAAACAAGTCTTCACGTTGTCCCTATCACTAATGGTGTGACAACAGAAAGACGAAACGGAGGAATGGCAATGCAGGGGAAAGAGCTGCCAACTACACAGCTGCGCTGCGGTGACGTGGGGGGCAACCCCCCTCCACTGCCATGACTGTCACGGCAGATGTCATCGGATTGGCCAATACCCGGCGGCTCCTTCCCGGCAGGCTGATAAAGAACACAGTAACGTCAGCAGTAGAACAACAGTGACCACGGCTGTCATTCACCGAAACTTTATCTTACGTTGCAAAGTTTTAGTTTTCCCTCCTATTTGATGATAAACGAGTACCGTGTCATTTAATGCTCACACCACTTTAGAATTAGATGTTATAGTTAATATTCCCAGTGCCCAGGTGAGGGAATGGCAGCCCAGAAAGGTTATTGGGCCCAAGGGGCACAGTTTATAAATGGGGGAGGCTGGGTTTAAACTCAGGGTCAGCTCCTGAGCCCAAAGACAACTATGGGCTGTGCATTAGACAACTCTAACCATCTTTAAAAGTCTGGCCAACAGACCATCATTTTTACTACCTAAAAAAGGTAAGTTGCCACCCTGGGTGGTATGGCTCTGTGGTTGATTGCCTGCCTGCCTGAGAATCGAAGGGTCACCAGTTCTATTCCCAGTCTAGGACACATGCCTGGGTTGCAGGCCAGGTCCCCAGGAGGGGGCGCAGGAGAGGCAACCACACACTGATGCTTCTTTCCCTCTCTCCTTTCCTTTACCTCTCCAAAAATAAATAAAATCTTTATTTAAAAAAAAAAAGGGTACGTTGCCTTTAACGACAGAACAGCACTCGATCTGCGGCTGGCACGTCCCGAGCTCCCTCTAGGAAGTCTGAATGGAGCGATCTGAAAAAGGCGTCCCTTCTGGCCGGGCGCCCTCACTCACACCCCCCGCCTCATCCCAGGCACGGTCATGTTTTGCTTCCTTATCCTTTTCATATGTGCAGCATATGCTTAATGAATAAAGTTATTAAACTTGTAAGTCAAAAAAAAAAAACCAAAACCTTTTCTGTAGAACTTAGCTAAAGATACCAAGTTGTAACAGAGAAAACGTAAAGATAATTACCGACAAGCAATTATCTGATAAACGGCTATTTTTATACTCAGCTGAGCTGATGAGCTACGGAGAGGTGTGGAGGTTGCCGTGTTTTGAGCACGGATTTGGAAAAGCAGAACTTCCAGACACTCAGATGCTTTCGTCTCAGGAGGGTATCTCTGAATGATTCTAATACCCTGTATAACCACTCTCTCTAAGCTATAAAAAATGAAACACTACAATTCCTCAGGACAACGAGAAGCACCGATAATATAATAAAAGTGAAACCCTAAGACGCAGGCCCCGGCAAGGCAGGACTGGGGCGGGGAGCGCAGGTGATTCTGTTCTGGAAACCACACACAGAAGCGGCTCTGGCCGGGGCGGCGGCCACCCACGCCCGGAGCAGATATCACCGGGATAGGGTGTGCAGCTCTCTGTGTTTCTTTTGCCACCGTGGATACAAACACCCACTTGCAATGTAATGAGAATCAAATGCGCTTTGTTCCAAGGGGTATGCACTTCAAATAATCTGGGGTGGTTTCAAAGGGGAGGAAGAAAGCGCGCTTGTTGTCAGACAAGGCACCAGCAGTAACAGGGCCGGCCGTCAACAGATTGGCCCAGAGACAGGCTGCGAAGGGAGGCATTTTGAGGAAATCTGTCTGGCTTTTAGAGACTCTAGAAGAAAAGCAATAGAAAAAGTAAACGAAGAGCACACCCAACGTGGTATAAAACTGAGTGGCACAGAAAGAATCTAATGAGGAGCTGATCAAGATTGCTGATTGGATATACGCATACTGTCAGCAACAGAAATTTTTTTTCCTTAAAAAAAAAAAAAAAAACACTTCTAGGAAACCCTGGATGACTTACAGATACTGGGTTACAGTTTCTATGCCTACATGTTGAATAGTTTTTTCCAATTAAAAAAAAAACACCCTCACAGAAAAGAAATGTGAAACTTTTGTTCTCAAAATAGAACAATGATTTAGTGCCCCCCCAAAAAAATCTAATTAAAAATAATAAAGGGTCCAAGAAGGTTCTGAGTGCATCTGAACCAACTTTCACGGGTGATGACTATGGAATGGGCCTGAAATCAGATTCGCTCCGAGAGAGAATGGCAGGCTCCTCAGCCCACTCAGCCAGCCCAGCCCTGAGCCAGGACCCCCTGCCGAGGCTCAGGGCAGGGCCTTGGGGCACCAGCACAGGCTGGGGCTGGGCCCCACCCACCCGTACCTTGAGGAAGAAAACTCACAAGTTCCCACGTCTTCTGGGTGGCGGGAAGAGGCCTCGGTGTGTAGGCAGCTGCTCCTGGCTGCAGTTTGATTGGGTCATAACTGTCCACCTCAAGTTAGGGGCTCCCTTTCATCTTTGAAAAAATGATCAATCACTAGTATGTCAACTTTCACAGGACATGTTCCAATTACATAAGCCTTCCTGTCAAACTAAGAGTCTTGGCCCACAATTTGTTCACTCACTGACAAAGCTTGACAGATTTGTTTATGTGGTTCTCACTCAGCAGATGCCAAGGGCCTGGGTTCCAGATTTTTCTCTGACTTTCACATAGCTGCTCAATGCCATCTGCCTCAACTGGGACTCCCCACTAGACTCCTCTCCCCTTTGACCCAGTTAAAATAAACCCAAGAAGCCATCAATATATATAGCTTTGTTTGTCAATTCCTATATTCAACATGCAAGATAGAGACAATTCACTTGGCCTCTAGGGAAACAACGAACCACACTCTAACAGTGAATGCATTCAGAACCGTGAGTTCGGGACCATTCTTAAGAGGATTTCTACGTGCCCTACCACATGTTGGTTGCTCCCAGATCTTTAGAACAAGGTCATCATTCCCACACCCACCCTGTAAAAAATACCCTCACTGACGAATGCGCAAAGTCAGGGCAAGGATGAGTATTCCCCCTGCAGCAATTCAGAGAACTACGCCTCTTGTCCGGCCTGTCTGTACCGGTGCTGTGTGGACAGGAGAATCAGAATCCCTTTCTGTGCCTTGCACAGTTTCGAAAGCTAAGTCATTGAGAAAGGAAAGATGGGTGCACTTCCAACCATCGTGTTACTTATGTTTCCACTGAATTCGGGTTTAGGCAAATGGTGGCAGAAAAAAAATCTGAAGACGAGTGTTTTAAAGGATAAGCCACACGAATTTAAGTAGAGTGCTTTATCAGATGCTATAATTTTTATCCACATGGAACCTGTAAACATGACTCGGCGTACTCAATGACAGCCGTTTAAGATATCCAAAAGAGAAATTCTAAGTAGAAAACCTCATCAAAAAGCATTGTATTCATTCAACAAACATGCGAGTACCTACCATGTGCCCACATTGTTCTAGACACCAGGGATATGTCAGTGACCAAAAGAGACAAAACCCGTTTTCACGGAGTTTCTAATTTGGCACAAAAAGACAGCCTACTAATGTAAATTAGACTACAGGGTCCGGCAGAACTAATGCCTGCCTGAGTGTGGTTGGAAGGATAATAAAATGGGTATAATGATTTATAGTTTTGATTTGAACATTTCACTTAAAATGTCATATGGTGTACTTGAGTGTGATATTGTTATGTTACAGAATTGCATGCTTATGATTGTGTAATACAAGATTTTGTAATAAAAAAGGGTGTTATTCGTGCTGGACTCTTTATAACGAAAGTCGGAAGGCCACAAGTACCACGGATGAAGAGAAAGCAGAAAAGAGAACGAGGTGCATTGGAAGGCGGTGGCCAGGGAAGGTTGGCTGCGCAGGTGACGTCTGAGAGAAGATCTGAGGGGTCGAGGGGCACGGACATGCAGACTTGTAGGCGAGGGGCGGCCCAGACAGTGCGAATAGCAAACGCAGGGGCTCTGAGGCAGGAACGTGCCCGAAGAAGCCATGTATGTAAAGGCCTTAAACTGCTTCCAGACTGAGGGATTACAATTCGGGGCAAAACGTCATTCACACAGCCACATTTTCCTAAACTCCTGGCGCAGATGAATGTGCCTCTGTAAATGCTTCCTCCAACCCCTTGTCTCACCAAGGAAGAGACAGCGGGGGTCAAGTGAGTCATCCAAGGTGACAGCAGCAGCCACTGGCTGAGAAAGGCCTCCATATGGCGTCAGCTCCACCGTTTTCCATATCCTGCTCCTACGTCATAATTGAGGTGCTTTTCTTGTTTAAAAAAAAAGTGTCTTTAAACAAAACAACAAAGGAATCCAGTCAGCTAACATAATCTTCTTAGAGCTAAAAATGGATGAATTTTACTTTTTCATTCAACAAACAACCAAGTGTGCTCGTATATAGGATGAATTTCCTCACCCAAACTATTTGTTGAGAGATGAAATAATAAATGTAGCATTACCTAGACCCCACTACCCAGCCATTAATTGTGTGTGTGTAACAGAGAAACTTGTGTCCAGGGAAATATGTCTTAGATGCTTATCAACGCACTCTTTATTATAGTAAAAAAGTGGAAACAAACCAACTGGCCTCAGCAGAAAAGGTGTCACTGAAAAAGTGGGAACACTCTAGTTTTCTCTTGGCGAGGGAATGAATATACTCTAACTTATTCATACAATGGAATTCTCTGTAGAAGCTACAGTAAGATCTGCATGTACCTCAAAAACATAGTGACAAATTAAAAACTGCATGTTGTATGTGCAGAGAACTATGGCATGTATGTAAAATGTTAAACATACAAGCTCACGGACAGTTTGTGAATAGGTAATATCCAGAATTATATGTCTGGAAACTTTATATATGAACTTCATGTCAGTAGGTACCTGAGGAGGGGGGACAGATAAAATATTTCAGTTGCAGTTTATTTTTTATGAGGGGATATAAAGCAAATATGGAAAGATTAGTATCTCTTAAACATAGGTAGTACGGGGAAATGGAAGCCTTACTACATTCTCTTTTGATGTATATTGTAAATATTTCATACTTATTTTTAAAGGAAGGATGAGGAGACAAAACTCCTTCATCACATTCTGTTAATCCCACAGACGTTTCTTTAACCTCCAAACCTCAGTTTCTTCACCTTTATAACGTGAGTGATACCAAGTGCACCTGCCTCAAGGCTGCTTTGAAAACTGGCAGTTCAGAGACAGACCTTCATTGTCAGGTACACTACTGGTGAGCAGGACACCTGTCGTGCCCCCACTGATGTCGTGCCCCCACTGAGTCTCCAGGGCCTGGCATCCATTCTTTTCAATTTCACAGATAAGAGTAACAAGATTTTTCAACAGGTCTGTAATCACCCCCCCCCAAAAAAAGCCATAAAACAAATCTAAGGAGTGTACATGATACAAGAAATTCATTAATGAAGCATCTCGATGAATGGAAATGAAAAACTCCCCAGAGCCCAGCATGGGACCCCCTCTCCCCATCCAGGTTTGCAAGCACTGGTTAAAAATAATAGGAACTGGATGAATTTCCTCACGTGAAATCTATCTTACAAGTGCAAGAGGAAAAAACGTGACACTGGCCAGGCAAGGTTAAGAAAAGATGATCGGATTACACACATTGGTAATAAAACTCCCAGCCACACCTGTGAACAGGGACCTGCACACTGGGGACAGCAATCCAGATCCAGCCTCCCGGTGATGCACTAGGGCTTCTGCGACTTGGTTCGAACCTCCAGTAGGTGAGACTCTCCTCGCTAAGATGAGCTTCTGCTGAGCCCGGATCCGCAAAAGCAGCTCCTCCCTCTGCCAGACCCTTAGAGTCTGAGATGATATCCTCCAGGGAAATGGCAATGTTTCCTCAACCCAGGGAGCTTGGGATTCTCCTCTACGGGAAGGAAAATGCAGATCCATCCAAAAGACCTGTGCACCTGGGCCAAGGGAAGTCGCTGGTGCAGGTGAGCGGCCTGGAATCCGCAGGTCTAACCCAATCACCACTGGAAAGTTGCGCTGAGTTGGGCTCCTTAAAGGAGCGAAAGCCTGGATCTACTGTTCCTGCCACTGGGAGGTCTCCTGGAACTCCTGCACTTTACACTGGGCTCCTGGGCTCCGTCTGCCCCGTCAGCTGCCTCTCCATATTCTGAGGTCCCTTACCCACCACCCCAGCCACTCCACAAAAAGGGGGATGCGAGATCCAAACGCAAAGGAGAGCGTGAGCCAGGGGTTGGAGTGGCTGGAAATTAAACCGCGGATACAAACCTGCCAAGTCGGCAGCAAAGGGAAGGTGGGTAGGGAGGGTACACACCCTCCGGGACAGAGGTTGGGGTAGATGGCGGCCTGCGAGCCCCTCTCGCTGCTCCACATCCTCCCTCCTCCCGAAGTCCCAGCTGCTCCGAGTCTGCCCGAACTCCAGCATCCCTCCTTCCCGGCCGCCCTCAGACCTGCGGCGGGAAAAGGACAAGGAGGACCGGGAACCGACAGCGGGAGGCAGTGGCAGGCCCAGGGTGGCCTCTCCTGCACGCTGGGGCCAGCCGACCGGCTCCTGGAGTCAGAAATGGAACAATAGCGGACCCTCGCTCACCGGAGCCACCCAGTGTCTCCCGCTCCCGCCTTTCTCCTCAGCTACTCAAGTTCAGCGCGGAGGCGGGTCGAGCGGGGCAGCGGAGATCTGGAAGAGCCGGGCGGGCCGGGCAGGTGGGACAGCACGCCCCGCCCGGGGTCCGGTCATTCATTGCCACCGGCGCTCGCTCCTCCGTAGCCCCGCGCCCTGCCCCGGCTGGCCCTCGAGTCGGGGCCGGTGGAGGAAAACCTCTCTCCTAACTCGGCTCGGTCCTCCCACTACTCGAATCCCAACCGTCCTCCTCTTCCCCTGTCCCCAAATCTGCCCTCCGCAGACAGTTGCCGGCCAGCGAGGGACAAGGGAGTGGTGGCGGGACCCTCGCTGCCACCCGCTAAGCCGCTCCGCCCGGCACGCCGTCCCAGGCTCCGTCGCCGCCAGAGCCCCAGACACAAAGGCGGGGACCGGAGCCGCGGACCTCGCTCCGGGGAGCCTCCCAACTCTCGGCGCTGCGCACTCACCCCATCCAGGAGACCGCAGCTGCTCCCGGGCCCCGCTGGCTGCGCCACCCCGCCCGCCGCTTCCCCAGGAAAACGCGGCCGCCGGGCTCGCTTCCTGCCCGTCTTCCTGCGCCTCGGTTCCTCCTCCTCCTCCGCTGCGGGGGTCAGTAGGCGCTGCGGCTCCGGGGCTGGGCCGGCGGGGCGGGGGCAGCGGCAGCACCACCACGTGGCCGCCCGGCGCCGGCCCCGCCGACCCGGATCCCGCGGGAGCGGGAAGGGAGGTGCTAACCATTCCCCTCCCCTTCCACCCCGCGGGGCCCTAAATTCCGCGAGTCAGGTGACCCGGCCAGGCTCTCCGGTCCCGACCTGCGGGAGTTGCCCAGGACCCGGCAGCGAGCCCTGGGCGGCGGTGGCCTGCTCTTAGTTTTGCATGGGTCGTGGGACCCTTCTCCGCGGATGTGTTTCATCATCATCACCTGGAGTTACTGGAAAGTACCGGTACTGTGATCACCAGGCTTAGGACGGAGGAGTTCCCGAATAGTACTCATTTCCAAAGTCGTTTGTGGTCGTGGGAGCGTTACTGATCCAGGCGCCCTCTAACCGGAATCAAATCGGTTATATTTTCCAAAGTGATTGAACAGAAAGTAAAGTAGATAGAATGTGCTCATAGTCTCTGGACTGAACTAAGTGGTTGGAGCGACTGTTTCCTACACTCATCAGGTGACAACAGAAAATAGCGTTCAGTTGCCTGTGTTGAAAGGCCCCAATGGGGGGCCTTTAAAGCAGTGCCTCTAAGCATAGGGGTAGGGTATGGCCTTCCTCCCAGGACCCCTACAGCCTCTCCCCCTTCCCCAGCAGGCTGAGACCGGCGTTTGAACGTGATGGACTCCTTTATTTCCAAGGATTTCAAAGCCCTCCACCTGCTTCTTTAATTTGGGACGCCCTCTCCATTCATTGTAGTCATGCCAACTAGCTTATGGCTTAAAACTTCTTCATTCATCAAAGCCCCTCCATTCTCCCAGTTAGTTCTGCATTCTTTTCCTAGGGCACGAAGCTTCCTGGACTAAATAGTTAGTATGAGTCCTTTCTGGTGCGAGTCCCTCTGACTCAATTGAACTTAAAAAAAAACAATTACAACCAAAGTAAAATTCCCCGTAACAGAATTCAATTTTTGGCTATAATGTCTTGGCCAGATCTTATCTAAGATCTTATCAGACTTTATCTACCCCCAGCCCCCAGGCCCAAACCCCCTACCAGCCAAGGAAACAGCCTGTCTTAGCTTTACCTGGTGACTCATCAAATTACCAAACAGGGAGCAAAAGCTGTGTAACTACCTGAGCGGTCTTCACTTCCTAAATCACACATTAGAGATTCCTTAGGAAAGTGACGAACAGCCAGTTTAAAACAAGATGTGTAACTCCTCTTCCTGTCTTTTATCCCAGTCAGATCAAGTCACCCTCTAAAGGAGAGGGGAACGGTCACACTTTTCTTTTGGTTTAATGCTGGCAATTTCTCCAGCACGGTTTTTCTTCGTGGTTTGCAGTAATGGTGCCCTGTAGGGTACTGGGGTGGGCAGGAGCCGCACTGCCACTTAGGGGTTTTCTGTTCTGCTTCTGGCAGGTCAGTCTCTTGGTTCAAGCAGGGGCATCGGGAGGGTGGGCTATGAAGTGTGGGACAGGGCGTATGCCACTCCGCCTTGGAAACTCGACACGTGTATATTCTGTAGCTGAAGGAGTTAAACATCAAACATTAAACAATCATTGTGTAAGGCAAGGTCATCAGCCTTTTTTTATTCACAGAAGGCATATCTCTCCTTTCTTTTCTCTTTTACATTTCAGGGTCCTGTTGTCCCTGCAGCCATCTGCCTCTATGAGCCCACCTGTCTGTGTCAGCCGTGGGGCTCCCTAGGTGGCTTGTGTATTTTCATTCTCCTTAGTTCATAAGCCCCCCATCTAACATCAGCAAGGCCGACTCTGAGCAAAGGATTGTTGAGGAGGAAAGGACTGTTGTAGTCAGTGCGATGTGCCGAGACCGTGTTCCGGATGGCCCTCCCCTGAAACTCAGACCGCAGCTGAAGTTCAGCCTCTGGCAGGGGGGGTTGCTGGTCAAGAATGGGACCGAACAGTTTTCTCCTGGTTTTTTGGTTTTGGCGGGGAGGTTTCTCCCTTTGTCCACCTTGCCCCCAGGCCTTTTGAAAATGCTAATTGGATTCAGGATACACTGAACAACACCCTTGGATGGAGACCAGGCCAAGTAAAAGTGTGTGAGAGAAGGGAAAAGAAAAAGGACTCGTGGACGGGGACAATAGGGTGGTGAATGCGGGGAGAGGGGGCAGGTATAAGGGGACAAAGTGGTAATGGAAAAAATACAATAAAGATTACATATTTTAAAAATAAATAAATGTTTAAGTGACAGCTTCAGAAAAAACCTAAGCTATCGAACCTGCACAAAGTTGGTAAAAACTTTTTGGGGAAGAAATGCATGATGTTTGTTGCTCGAGGAATGACTCCCAACCCAGGTAACTGGTGTGACGTGCAGCGCTAGGAGTGATCGGCGCAAGGGGGCCAAGTTTCCCGACCCCTCCCTTCAACTAACTTGCCATTTGAATGTCGCCGGGGTGTTTGAACCTTTCCTGGTCCCACTTTCCTCATCAGTAAAAGAGAACACTGAATTGCATGGCCTCTGAGAATTTTTCCAGCTCTAACATCCTAAGCCCATTCTCTTAGCTTAAAGAGCCTTCGCAAGCAATGTCATCCTTCCATTTTTCAGCAAAGCATTGTTCTCGAATGGTTCTGGCTGGTCGCTCTCGCCATGCCAATAAGATCATCAGCTCCCAACAGTGTTGCCATTCAGGACTGAGCAGGGTCTACAAATGAAATTCATTGATTCGTAGGGCCAAGTTTTCACTTTTGAAATGACATGATATTACATTCCTTCTTTCTTGCTCTTTCTCTCGTCAATCTTCCTAGATTATGAACTTCTGGGTAACCAAAGCTAAGACTTGTTGGGGTCACAAGAAACCATCCCTAAAGGAGGAAATAGAGATAGGTATCACACAAAAACCAAAAAGGAACTCTCCACTGTATTGGTGTATGATCAGGGTTTCACTGCACTTCTGGGTCTGCTTGGAGGCTGCGTGACTGAGGGGAATGTGGCGATAGGAGGCTGGTCCAGGGAATGAAACTAAAATACAATCTGAAGGTCGGAGGGAGGTAATCTGCAGGAAAAAGCCCAAATGTTTATGGAAAAGACACTTTTTGTTTTTTTGTATTTTCTTGGGAATGTTTTCAAATAGGAAGAAACTGTGACATGGGAGAAATTAATAAAGTAACTTCAGCCTTGCTTTTCACTATTTAATAAGATCATAGTAATAAAGTAGCCTGCAAACACTGATTGGCCCCAGTTTTTCATTTGCCAGGAAGCCAGCAGAGATTTTTCCAAGGGTAAGTTACTATACTTTCCTTCTCAGTGACCTTGGGCATCTGTTCAGGATGTAAGACTAAAATGCTTGGCTACAATACACTCCAAAGCTCTGCATCAGAGCCCTGCTTGGAAGACTATGTCAGAGAAACTGAACATCTCAGCCTTGACATTACAGACATGAGACAATCTTAAGACTGGCCTATCAACTCACAGGGGGAATATGAAGTCTGCAAAACTGTGCTGTCCAGTACGGCAGCCACTAGCCACATGTTAGCACCTGAAATGTCCCTCACTAGCCCACTAGTCTACTAAGCTACTGACCACCTGAAATGGCACCAGTCCAAACTGAGATGTGCGATAAATGCAAACCACACAGCAGATATTCACAAGAAAAATTCCTCACTAATTTTTATACTGATTACATATGGAGATGTTAATATTTTGAATATAGTAGGTTAAATATATTATGGACACTGATTTCAGTTATTCCTTTTTTCTTTTTAAAGTGTGCTTAACGAGAAAATTAAAAATTAGTATCTGGCTTGCATTAGATTCCTCCTGGATAGCGCTGCTCTAGGAGCTAACGTCGGCATCTAGCACCCATTTAGCATCGACTCCATACCATACACGCACATCAGCGGCAGGGGCTGTATACTGAATCAGCCAATCTGGGACACTGTTACACCTGTCACACGCTTGAGAGTAAAATGGGGCAGGCAAATTCTAAACCAGCCAAGATGCTAGGATGAAAGGCATAAACGAGACCTGCCCTGAGCAAGCTGAGATGGCAGGCCACCCTAGTGTTAGGCCATTTAGTCCTTATACGACCCCTGTAAGTACTGGTATTATCCCTTTTGCTTCCATGAGGGAACTGGGCCCAGAGAGGTTAAGTGACTTGCCCAAAGACACAGCTAGGAAGTTCTGGGGTTCCAGCGAGGACAGTCTGGCCTTAGAGCCATCACTCTTAACTGCAATCCTGCCTCTGAAAGAGCTAATATGGATTGAGTATTTTAGTAGATGGCGTTTGTCTGATTCCTCCCAGCAGCAGGATGGAGTATTATCCTGTTTTTATAGATGCCAAAACTGTGGGAGTTTTTCAATTTATTTAGTTATTTTTAAAGAAGGGAAGAGAGGGAGAGAAACATCAATGTGTGGTTGCCTCTCACGCACCCCCTACCAGGGACCTGGTCCTCGACCCAGGCGTGTGCCCTGACTGGGAATTGAACTTGTGACTCTTGGATACACAGGCCAGCACTCAGTCCACTGAGCCACACCAGCCAGGGCTGAAACTGTGTTTTGAATAGATCCAGTAACTACCCAAATCATAGAAGCAGAAAGACTGGGGCCAAGCATTAGAGTGTGGGATGCCAGTTCCAGAGTGATCGTCTCCCCCACACTCGGTGTTGCCTCTGGGCTGCCTGTGTTTGCACACTACTCTCACAGTGATCTCATCGCTTCTCCCACTGCTGGTGGAAGACTGGATAAAGAGGAGTGGAAGCCAGGTGTCATCACCGTGGGACAGAAAACAAACACTGAACGCTCAATCTTGGTGCCCTCCCCTTTTACAAAAGAAACATTTTAAGATAATCCAAATAGCCATTGTGCTGCCAAGTTGGTTGTTCCGCTATGCATGTGAGAAATTCCAGAAAACACTCTCCCATTGAGGCGGTGGAGGAGGGCACTGTGAGGACCTCCCGAACATCCAGAAGGTGGTTAGATGTTATCCACAGGCTACGAGGAGGGGCGTTCACAAAGCTCCACGGTCAGAAGCAATAGCGTGGCATGTAAACCCACGAGTGTGACAGGCACAGCTTTTCTTTTACCCTCCGCAGTGAATCAGGACCTTGGCCACCCATGAAAGTCACCTGCCTTTTAAAAACCACCGATTGTCTTGGCCCCATCCCCTACAGCACTGATTCAAGTGGTCTGGTGTGGGGCCCAGGCATCGCCACTTTCTGCGCTCTCCCCAGATTATGGGGCGTGGGGCCACGCTCTATTGTCTGCCCCTGCCATGCCTGGAGCGTCTGCTTCTGGACTTAGCAAAGGGAGGCTAGGTGAAGAGGGTGGGGTGGCTCTTGCAAAGGCCCTTGCGAAAGTCATTGCTCCAGAATGATTTCCTGATGGAGTGATTCTAAACCAAGCCGCTGTTTTTGTTGGCCTGGTCCACTTGTTTTCTGTTATAGCATTAAACCTGAGCTCTGGGTTTTTTGTCTTCTTCACTGAGATCAAGTTCTGCCTATGAGGTATTTTAATTCCTGTTTTCCCCCTATCCAAACAGCGCACCCATAAGAAACCTGCGAACGTACTATTTTGGCTGATGAGTTACTTAGCATCTGTTATGGCTTCTTGTTTATGTTTTTCAAAGGTTTTGTAGCCATTTAGCTCCTGTCGTTCATCTCCACGTTTCCATTTTTGTCACTCTCTTTAAAGTGATTAGCAGGCCACATGAAGGAGAGTGCTTGTTGTTTTCCAAATTCATCTTTCGGCCATGCGAGGGAACGCATTTTTAAGAGACGTTTTTCACAGCAGACTGCGAGTGCTTAAGATATATGACTGCACTGTGAAGATATTTAACGAAATTCCACAAGTCCTCTGTTTGTTTTGCTTTAATACAAATTCCTCAACTATCCAAATATGTGCCTTAAGCAGGTTTCTCACATTCAGGGCGGAGGTTGTTCTAAGGTAAAGTTATGATTCTTCTGTTGCCTTTTCTTTCAAAGACAGTCCTGAAATTTATTGTTCTAGACTTCCTGTTCGAGCCTCAGAACGAGAAGATGGAGAGCATGAACCTGATCGCCCTGTGACACGGCAGGGAGAGGGGGATGAATGAGCCGGAAGGATCACTGTGGAAGTGTTCTGTGGACCAGGAAGGTCCGCAGAAGCCTGCGGAAGCAGGAAGAGGCCATGGCGACTTCCTCTCCTGGGTTCCTAGGACCCTTACAACACAAGTGCCAAGAAGGCAAACTGGCTTCACAGTAACAAATAGACTGATAAAAGGCAGGGGCCAGAGTTTTGGTGTTAAGTTTATTGAGGTTACTACTGGCCAACCCGAGGGGAGCTTGTCCTGTCGAATTATGTAACAGGGAAGGGAATTTTGGAGGCCCTTTGGGGGAACCAGAAGACTAAATTGGCACTGAGTTGGTCTGGGAAACTCGCCACCAAAAAAGACCCAGGGGCCAGGGATCAAGGGAAGGAGGTCGAGGTCTGAGTGGGTCTCCTATTTGCTTTGTGGACATCTGGGAAGTATTTTAAAGCATTTTAATTTAAACTGTGTGCCTTAAGAGGACTCTCCATTCACATCCAACATCACACACTCATATTAAGACATGCAGATTATGAGAAATTTCAGGGTGTTCTTTCTCCTCCGGACTCTCTCTCCCTGGCCACGCTGCCTTCTGCTCCGCGTCTGGGCATTCTGACTCGCACGCTCCATTCGGAGGGATGGAAGACGGCGGGTGTTCTGGAGAGAGTTGGGAGTGGATGTGCGAGGCCAGCTCTGCAGAGGATCAGGGGACAGGGAAGCTGCAGTCCGCCCACAGTCCTCCCAGCACAGCCCGAGGGGCGGCTTCTCTGGCTCGAAGCCATTGTCGGCTGCTGGGCAGCAATCACGATGAACTCTCTTTTATTTTCTCTTTGTTTTTAAATGTGGAGTAAAGATGAGAAATGAAATAATTTTAGGGAGGGAGGGAGGGAGGGAGGTGGGGAAGGAAGAAAGGAAAGAGGAAGGAAAGGAGAGAGATCCTGTCGGGTATTATGTTTGGACCCCGACTTCTCCACTTACTAGTTGGGCAGTTTTGGCAGACCACTTAATCTCTCTTGGCCTTAGTTTCTTCATCTGCAAAAGGGGACTAATATCAGTACCTGACTCGGGTTATTTTGGAGATTAAATATTTAATACATATGAAGAACATACAATAATGCCTGGCACAGAGTAAGAGGTAAAGAAATAATATTGATAATTATCACTAATAGGAGAAGCATAAGAGATACATAGAATCTGGGGTGAAATAAAATAGTGGTAGATAGCAAAATCAATTCAACCGTTATTTAAAATGTCATGGGCTATAGTTTAAACATTTCTAGGGTACTATTTGCTAAGTCTTGTATGGAAACTTTATCAACTAATATATAAGGTACAGCACTGAACACACATAGAAATAAGAAATATGAGATGCTCTTGACCTTGACGGAGTTTCCAGACTATTTGGAGAGATGACCTATAGACATGCATGGACAAAGAATTACCAAAAGCAGACAGCAAATGACTTCATGTTGCTTTCTAGTTCTTTAGTGTTATTCTGTGGCTTCGCGAAGCCGTATTGTCTGGCAAGTTTGTTCTTGAACATGCGAGGCATACAATTCTGCTAAAAATCTCATGAAGCCATGTGCTGTGGGAAACAAAATATGAGTAAACTCATCCCCACCAGCAGAGATTCCTGTTTGGATGCACAGCTTGGGTTAAGAAGGATGGTACTATGCAGCTTCCGTGCTAGTAAATAATGTTGCAATTGAAACATTGTGTGTGTTGGGATCCGGTGCCTCTTACAGCGATAACAATGCCTGTTATAATGGCTTTAACAAAAAGAGGCTTGTTTTCTTCATATTTTGCAAACTTACTTGTTTTGAATCAGTGTGTTAAGGATGCCAGGTCTGAGGTCTCCGTGAGTCTCCAGAATCTTCCCTCATTGAGAGAAGACCGCTTCCCTGCATCTAGCAACACATCTGTGTCCCGGCGGGAAGAAGGGGAACAGTGGACAGGCCAGTGCGGTCTGCCCCTCGTAGGGAGGTTTTCTGAAAGCCCCACCTTATATCGTAATTTCATTGGCCTGCACTGTGTCACATGTTCAGTCCCATCTGAAAGGAAGGGAAGGGAGTATAGATTCTTAGTTGGGTATATTGCACACCAAATAAAACTGGGGTTCTGCTCATGGGAAAAAAGGGAGAATAGATGTCGGATTTGTCTGTTGCTGTAAAACAAAGAGACTCAAAACTTAATAGCTTAAAACAATAATGTAATACAATTTGTTATTTCTCATGATGCTATCTATGGGTTGACCAGATGATTCTGCTTCATGTTGTATATGCTGGGGTAATGAACGGCCAAATGACCTGAAGTGACCTCACTCCTGGACCCAGCAGGAGTGGTGCTGGTCCCTGCCTGGAGCTCAGCTGAAGAGAGTTGGCTGAGATCCCAGTTCTCCTTCACGTGGCTCCTTGGGCTCCCTGGTGGCTGGGTTCCAAGAAGAATTCCAAGAGAATGAGGCCCAACGTGCACATGCTTATCAAGCTTCCACTTACATCATGTATATCATGGTCCCACGGGCCAAGGCTAATCACAGGGCCAAGTCCAGAGTCAAAGGGATTACACAGAGGCATGTGCAGGGAAGCGCAGTTCACTGGGGACCGCTAAAGTGCCAGGCCACTGTAGAGAGTCATCTAGCCACCTCTGCCAGAGCATCTTTTGACAATATGTTCAAGTTTATCAATGCTTGTTTTTCAGCTGAATACTTGGCAAGCATTACCTCTGAAAACACTCACGGCAACATTATGGGGTAGGTATTGTGGGAGAGGAAAAGTAAAATTTCCTCCTACCTTCCTAAGTTCTTCTGGCTGGAGTAATAATCTAATTGATTATGAGACAGACTAACAGGAGAAAATGGCCAAATTTTTTATATATGTGCATACAAGGGTCCAATAAGAATATGAGACCCCAGCACAGGTCAGGCAGTTGAACTTAAATGCCATCTTGAGCTGAGAAGAAGGGGGTGCGGGGTAAAGGTGGGGTTGTGCTTTGGGACTTCAAAGGGCAGAAAGACCATTCTCACGGAGAAGGAAAAGCAAATGCTTGGTATATAAACGTTTGCCGAACCATCTTTAACATGGGGACACAGAGAGGACTTTGATCAAACCTCTGTCAATCGCACACTAGTTTATATAACACTGTAGTAATCTGTGATGCCCTCTCCCTTCCTGGGCAGGAAGGTCTGTGTAAATTCTTATAGGCATTCAGGGAGAAGGCCAAAGGTTTTTCCTGAGTCTTTTGTTTCTTGAAAATAACCAGCTTAAAATAATCATATTTTAAGTCATATTTTGGGGTGACAAACTCTATTTCCCCTAAATACTCTTATTATTTCCATTTAGAGAGGAGGAAATACATTAGGGAAGACTAGGAAACTTGCCCAAGGCCACACAGCAAGAACACATCAGGGCTAGAACTTGAACCCAGACTGAATACTCAGCTTGGACAGGGGTTTGTGAGTGTATTCTGGTTGCAGGGAGATGCGAGACAATTAAGTGACAGGGATCTAATCATATAGCCATTTAAAATAGTTCACCATGTGTTTAATACCATTTTCTTTCCTCCCCTTGTTGAGCAGGCACAGAGAGAAAGGTGTGGTGTCTGCACCCGTACAGTGCAGAGCGGGTGCTTACTCGCTTGCTTCCTCCCCAGGTGCTCTAGTGCATTCCGGGACCATCTTCACTAAGTGAGCACAGCCCAAGGCGAAGACATGCATCAGGCTGCTAGAGTTAGGGTGGCCACCTTTGCCCTTGGGAAAACCCGTAGGATAAGTTTGAAGACCTAGAAGCCTTGTTCAAGGAATCCTTGGAGGGAGTATTTGAAAGGAAAAACAATAAAATTTACTGAACTTATACCCAGACAAGTATGTCAAAAGCAAACCTCCCTAACATGCTAAAACACCTTCAGCTTAGGTAAAGCACAGAGAAGACCCCGAACTCTTTACAAGTGTGGTCTGTGGATTAGCCAGTCTGCCAGCATACTGACTCATCTCCCGTGGGTGGGCCACAAAATTGGCATGTTTGAGAGGCATCCCCAGTGACTCTTACGCACAATATGTTTGCAAATTATGGGTTTAGAGATGTTCTTTTAGGGTGGTAACTTTGAAAATAGCGCTTTTCGAACTTTAATGTGCCTACCGGTCCCCAGAGATCTCTTTAAAGAGCAGATTCTGGATCAGCAGGTCTGAAGGAAGGCCCCCTCGAGTCTGCACGTCTCACACGTTCCCAGTGACACTGCTGGGCTGAGGAGCCACATCCAGTCGTGACGCTCTAAAATGCTGCAGGGGTGAGACAAACCCTCCTAGGCTTTAAAACGCAGAGGCTGACCCGAACACGTGGTTGGCCCGCCGCCAACCACAGAGAAGACAGAATGTCACTGCCCTTTCCGGAGGGCAGGCTGCCGGTAGAAGACGCTCACAGCGGTGAAGGAGGGGCTTAGACATGTTCCGAGTGGGCTCTCCTGGTCAGGGTGATGTGGGCAGGCGGGTACAGCGGGGGACAGTTACAAAGGTGGTTTTTTCTAGTGCATCTGGCCTGAGGAGCTCAGATGGTGGTGTTAACCAGAAAATGACAGGCCCAAAATAGCATCAGTTATGCTAAAACCCAGGACACCCAATCTAGATTTAAGACCTGATCTAATCTCAGTTTCAGCCTCTCCCAGTAACAGCATTTTAGTCACCTAGTCTGGAATGTTCTAGTCGAGCACCAGTAAGATAATCTCTCCTGCGGGCTCTCTTCACCCCTCCACCCACACCACCCTCTAGAAAGAAGAGGCAATCTGCATCATAAAACCCTTCCCATTCTCTTCTCCCAAAGATAAAGATGTCCAGGCCCAAGAATAAGTCTTTGTTTTCATTATCACTATCTCCCTTGCCTCAGCCTTCTCCCTATAAAACCTTCCGTTCTGTTTGACCCTGCAGAGCGCCCTTCTAATTGCTGGATGGGATGCTGTTTGATTTATGCATCACTTAATAAAGCCAATTCGATCTTCACAGGTACTTGATTGAATTGTGTTTTTTAACAATGTGAACAGAGCTGGAAGAAAAAAGAGATAGAGCAAAATAAGTAGAACTGAGCGAACACAAATATTTAGATAGGCCGAACTCCTAAGGTGCAGGAATATACAACTTGTATTTAAGAGTTTGTTTTTCTCTTTACTGCGGAATGGTGCTGTTTACATGTGGAAGGAAGATCCTGGTAGTACACACTCTGTGCTAGGTCACTAAAAATATGTTTAGTCCTCACAAATGAAGCCGGATACCCTGATGAGGCAGATGTCGCCCCAGGAACAGATCCCCGAGAGCGTTGTGTATCTTCCTTCAGAAGGTGAGCTTGATACTGTCATTCGTTACAGAGTGGCTTAGTGTTAACAAAGGACTTTTACACCACTTGTCACATTTTAACCCTGCCAGTTATAAAAACATAAGGAAGGCAATAACCACTGTCCTATTTCACAGACTGAAAAACAAAATCACAGAGAGTTTTAAAGGTTTGTCGAAGGGGCAGAGTCAAAACTACGGCCAGATGCGTTTGCTACAATGCGACACTCCGATAGTCCAACAGGGTGCTGGAATCCCGCACACAGACGCACGAAGGAAAGGATGACTCTGCACCCTGAAACGGAAGCACAGGCACAATTGTTCCAGACATAAGTGAGGAACGTCGAAGTGGGTGCGGACACCCAGCCCACAGGGCCTCGGCACGGACTTCTGCCTTGAGCAACATAGCTGATGGGAAATTCCGAAAAATCTCCCTTACACATACACAAAAACACTGCAGAATATACACCAAACATTTGGGAAAAGCACAGCTAAATGTATAAGAAACAAAGATTCACAGGGGGCAAAAAAAAAGTTGAAACCAGAGTGGTAAGCAAGCTCTGAAGCCTACGGCTGAGTTTGGGGGATCTGCTGATCCCCATGCCGTGGGGGGACAGCAGGCTCCTCCACGGGATCACGAGGAAAGCATTTCAAGGACCCACGTACGGCAAGATGGTTCATCAGGGTGGAAGGCAGCCTCCTTGGAGAGGAGAAGAGATTAGAGGAGAGACAGCAGGAGTGTGCCCATCCAGAGGGACAACCGTGCGAAGGGGCAGGCAGACTGTGACTCCTTGCAGGCTAAGGCAAGAGGCCTCCGGCAGCCAATCCCGCCCACGCCCCCTTGGTCTACGGTATTTCGTGGGGACACACCTCCCCTCCGCTGGCAACACTGGTCCCCAGGGTCTGCTTTCTGTCATTGGATATGAAGCTTCCGTTTGTCCAGGTCAAAGTTAATCATCTGGATGACTGGATAAAATGACCTGCACAGACTAAGGTACGTCCTCCCGACTTCTCTAGATGACCATGTAGGGCTTCGCACCAGCGGCGGGGCAATGGCATTGGCTGCCTGACTGAAACCATGTTCAGTCCTGGGCCTGAGTGCGATGGTTAAAGAATGTCCCTGACTCTTTCCGTAGAATTCCTCCGTGTGCTTCTTTTCTCACCAGGAGCAGAAGCTTGGTTTTCCCCAGCCACGCCATGACCTCTGCTCCTTGCAGAATCCATACCCCAGATGCTTGATTTTTTTTTTTTTTTTTGACTTCTAGAGCTTCACCCAATTTCTAGGAGTGAAATGATGAGACACTGAAAGCCCAGGCCGGACAGTTCCCGACCCAGATGTGGAGACTTGGGAAGCTGCGCACCAGAGGCATGCTGCGCTGAGGGAAGGAACACAGAGCGCTCCCCACTGCAGCCAGACCCGGGGAGCACTTTCGTAGCCTTGAGGGTTATGCGCAGATTCAGAGCAATTAAAAAATTCTGAATTACTGCGTATTGTTTTGATATTATTTGCTAGACTATTTTGGCCGCACTAGAGGTTTAAATGTTCGATTTAACAATATATCTAACAGTGCATTGCAGCCTATCTCTGATTCCAGTGTTTGTGTGTTTGTGTGCATGTGTGCATGTGTGCACGTGTTCAAACAATGGTACTTGAAGCCTGTGGTTTCTCGGGGCACTTCAGGGAGTGGGACCCACGAAAGGGGCCCTCATTTTTGCTTTAATTCCCATGGATCCAATTCTGCCTGGGATGAGAGTTCACGGTCTAGGTTCTAATCTACTACTTTTCCTCCTAGCTGAATACTGAGAGATAATTATAGATAATTATAAAGTTCCCACAAATATTCCGCACCCACTCCAACGGGAGGATTGTACGTCCTCACCCCGGCGAATTGAGAGGTGGCCCTATGTCTTGCTTGGGCAGTACAACGTGAATGGAAGTGGCATGTGTCACTTCCAGGTAGAAGCTTTGAAATCCTGCCTGTGATTCACCGTGGTCTTCTGCTCCCATGTTTGGAAACTGTGGGAGTGGAGTGGAGATGGGCCTCCATCAGCCTTGGGTTCCTGAGTGACTGCAAAGCGAAGGCCCCTGCCAGCCCACACGGGACGTGCACTGGGGGTGGGGATGAACGGGACTGTGTAAACTATTCAGCTTCCTAGTTGTTTGTTAACTGCAGCCCAGCCTAGCCTAGCCTATCTTGACTAATACAGTACATAGCTTGGCTTTATGTGATTAAGCTTTTTTAAAAAGGAAGTAAAAGAGGGTTTTGATTTAAAATTGTACTCTGAAAGAGAGTGCGTGTTCCCGAAGGGGGGCACACATGTCTTACTGAGGAAGATTTCTTACTAACTTCCGCCCCAATAGCTCACAAACTGGGCATTTCTAACTGAAGTGTCAGTTCAGCTCCTGTAGGGCAAGTTCAGGTGGGGGCAGCCAACTTTTTCTTAAACAGCCAGACTGTAAGTATCTTTAGATCGCAGGCACTAAGGTCTCTGTTGCAACCACTCAGGGCTGCACCTGAGCTTGAACGTGGCCATGGACAGTGAGCAGTGAGTGAAGTGCTCACTGGATGGGGCTGTGTTTCAGGGAAACTTGATTGAGACATGCCTCTGGCCCACAGCTCACCTACCCCTGGTCTGGGCGTGGAGACCAATACGTGACCTCTCTGAATCTCCACACCCCTGCCTGCCAGCCGCCCTTTCCCGCCCGCTCCTCACCCCAGCTTTAGTGAGATGCAGTCGGCATATTACATTGTGTTAAGTTTAAGGTATACAACATGATGATTTGGTACACTTATTATTGCAAAATGATTGCCGTAGCATTAGCTAACATCTGTATCACAACACGTAATTACTATTTCTTTTTTGTGGTGAGACCATTTGAGGTCTACTCCCAGCAACTTGCAGGTATACGATACAGTGTTATTAACTATAACCACCACGCTGTGCCTCAGATCCCCAGAACTTATCTGTCTAATAACATGTCCCCTTTGACCGACGCCCGCCCATTTCCTCCATCCTTCAGCCCACTGTAACCCCCTCTCTGCTCTCTGGTTCTGTGAGTTTGTCATTTTTAGGTTTCACAAGTAAGTGAGATCCTACAGTATTTGTCTTTGTCTGACTCAGTCCACGTAGCACAATGGCCTCGATGTTCAGCTTTGTTGTCACAAATGGCAGGATTTCCTTCTTTGTTCTGGCTGAAGAATATCTTATTACGTATATATGTACATCACATCTTTTCATCCATTCAGTGTTCTTTTTTTTTTTTAGTCCTCACTTGAAGATATGCTTTATTGATTTTAGAGAGACAGGACGGTGGGGGTGGGGAACATGGGTGCGAGCGAGAAACATCCATTGGTTGCCTCCCACATGCGCCCTGACAGGGGATGGAAACCACAAATTAGGTACATGTCTGTCCTGCCTGGGAATCGAACCCTCAGCCTTTTTGTTGTACAGAATGATGCTCCAGCCAACTGAGTGTCTGGCCAGGGCAAGCCCATTCATCCCTTCCTGGACACTGAGGTTGTTTCCATACCTTGGCTATTGTGAATAACGCTGCAGTGAACATGAGGGTGCCTATGTCTTCTCCAGGTTCTGTTTTCATTTCCTTTGGATGCATACCCAAAAGTGGAATTGCTGGGTCACATGGTAGTTCTAGTTTTAATTTTTTGCGGAGCCTTCGTTCTTTTTTCCATAGTGGCCGCACAAATTTACATTCCCTCCAACAGAGCACCGGGGTTCCCTATAGTCTCCACGTCTTTGCTAACCCTTATCTCTTCTCATCGCTTGTCTTTTTGATAAAAGCCATTCTAACCGGTGCGAAGTGATATATCAATGTGGTTTCGATTTACATTTCTCTGATAATTAGTGACTGTTAAGTGCCTTTTTAGATACCTCTTTTCTATTTGTATGTTTTTTATTGTGTTATAATTGACATATAACATCATGCCAATTTCAGGTATACGATACAATGATTCAGTATTTGTACAGTGTACATCTTCTTTGGAACAAATCTATTCAGTTCCTCTCTCCATTTTTAATCGGATATTTTCTCTCGAGTTTATGAATTATTTGTATATTCTGGATATTACTCCTTGTCAGGTGAGTGGTTTGTAGATCTCTTTTCTCATCTGGTAGGTTGATTTTAATTTTATTGGTTGTTTCTTTTGCTGTGCAGAAGCTTTTTAGTTTGATGTAGTCCTACCTATTGATTTCTGCTTTTGACTTTTTTTATGCTTTTGGTGCCATATCAAAAAAATCATTGCCAAGACTAATGTCAAGGGAATTTTTCCCTGTGTTTTCTTCGAGGTGTTTTTCAGTTCTGAGTCTTACATTTAAGTCTTGAATGCATTTTTAGTTAATTTTTGTGAGGGGTGTAAGATAGGAGCCCAATTTTACCCTTCTGCACGCAGTTCTCCAGTTTTCCCTGGATTTATTTAATTGAAGAGACTGTCCTTTCCCCATGGAGTGTTCTTGGCTCCCTTGTCAAACATTAGTTAGTGGACTGTACACGTCCTATCAAACACACTTAAGGCACTGAATTAGGTGGTCAATACAGTCACTCAGTCACTCACTCATTCACTCGTTCATTCAACAATGACACTGACAAACCTACGTTCTAGCCAGTGTGTTAGGCCCTGGCCACAAAGCAGAAAACACATCCGACAAGATTTCTGCTCTCACGATGTTTAGAGAAAAAGGCAGGGGAGCACACAATAAAGAAACAAACAAGGGAATTTATGATAATAAGTACTATGAATAAAGTAAAATAGCACGATGTAATAAGGGACCAACATTAGGCCTAGCATCATGGAAGAACTCTAGAGAGGTGATGTTTGAGCTGGGACTTTGAGGGCCAGCTAGATAATAAGTAGGACTGACGTGATTCTAGGCTCCTCCTCTTCTGCCTAAAACCTGCTTAATGGCATCTGAAACCCCTTACCCATAATCGGAAGAAACAGACTTAAAATGCAGCAGCATTGTGGAGGTCATGTTTTAGTGCAAATAAGCTTTGTGTGAGCTGTACTCGGCCCACCCCCCCATCCGTGTGGATGACTATGGCCATGCTCTGTTTTGACTGGAGAGGTGGGAACTGGAGACTGATAGGACTCAGGTAAATCCTGGCTAGAGTCGTAGCCATCGGTGGGATCTCGCTTCCCTCGCATTCCCTGCTCCCAACCAGAGGTGCAGGCGCTGTCCGTCTTCTGAGTGACAGAGAAAGTGAAGCGAATCGGAGAGAGGGTATTTCACCCCTGGGGAGGAAAGGGCCCCCAAAAACTTGGCAAGAGAGGAAGGGCCACTTCGCAATTCTCCACCCCCTTAATGTTATTCCCTACCATCAGGCCGATTTGCCAGCACAGTTTATACAGCATTTTTGCTTGTGTCTGTGTTTTTTACAATGTTCAGTTCCCAGGAGTTAAGTTAAGATCTTACTATCCTTATTTTCTATCCTGCACAGCTAGGCACTTAGTAAATGCTCAAGAAATGCATGCCAGTGATCGCTCTCCTTGGTAATCATGTTCCAGAAGTAGAAGTTGGCTACTGAGCCACATCAATATTTTCCTCCCTGCCACAGGCTTTTGTGCCTCACAAACAGTTACAGTTAACCAAAGAAAAGGAGCATCTAATCTTATTTTTTGTTTTTCTCTAAATGTATCTTTAAAGTCTGTTTAAATGCATGTGAAAAAGATATTTGATTGAAGGTTTTTGCTTGGAAAATAGGGAGAGAATCTTTTCCACGGGGTCTCATTCGCTTTCCCCAAGTTTTACCACTCTGCACCACAGGAAGAAAGAGCTGCAATTGATGCTTCGGTCAACCACTGAGGAGAGACCAAGTTTTGGATAGAATTCCTGTCTTCTCTCCAAACCCTTGCTAGCTGGGATAGGAGGCCCACCATTTATTTGTGGGGCAAAAGGCACTTAGAAAGTCTGAGCCTTTCCTGAGACCTGATGTCCCTGATGTTTTATGCTGGCCATTTTGTAAAAAGCGAAAGATTTACACAATCCGAAGAAAAACCAGAGTATGTGCTGGCCATTTTGGAAAACACGAACAGTTGTTATGTGCAGAAAAGAACACTGAACATCCTGCTCATTCATAACTGTTGCAAATGGGGCATCACAGAGCCCCTATTCCTCATGAGATCCTTTCCCAACCACCCTTCAATACAAGTCATGAGGTCATCTTTTGTTTTGGAAAAGCTGTTGACGAGAAATCATGGTAAGTAGCCAGAGGCAAGCTGGCCCAGGTGATAACAAAAATGAAGTGTGGTGTCAGGCTCTGTGGCTTTGAGTCCCAGGGCCTTTGGACCCTGAGCTGGCCATGTGACCCTGAGCAAGTCACCTGGCCTCCCTGGGTCTCAGTTCCTCACCTGTGTAGTGAGATCAAGCAGGGTGCCTGCCTCCGTAGGCATGTTGTGAGGATAAAATGAGGAGATGCAAGCACAGCACTGAGCCCAGTGCCGGACACACGGCAAGCCCTTTGTGCGTGTCAGCGGCGGTTCTAACCTATTACTGGTCATTACACAGCTTGTGATACATCTGTTTCCAGAAAAATGATGTGCTTCCGCTTCCCTTTCTGAAGCACAAGAGAATTCTTGAGCACTAAACACTGAGGCTGAAGGGCAATTTAGGAATGAAAGAATCTCTAGACCTCATCACTCTAAACGTCTAAGTGTTAGCCACAGTTCTCTAAAAACGCTTTTAAATCATTTGGCATTTTGGTTGTAGCATAATATGCAATAGTTTAAAAAGCAGAGAGGTTACCAAATGCGGGATTCAGTTACATGTTTACATGTAATGTACAGAGAGAAACGCTATTCCTTTTTTAGGGGCTTGGTTCTATTCCCAGTTTATAAATCAATTTCCTCTTCCTATTCAAACAGTTCACATTCCTGCATAACTTTAGGGTTATTGGTGTTTCTGTGGAAACAACCACCTAGGAAGTGTGTTTCCCAGGCTAAGAGCTTCACATTACATTTTCTTGGCAAAATGAGAGGAGGGTGTTTCAGGTCTATAAAACCTATAATTTCAGCCTGATCGTCAGATAATAAGGATAATAATAGAGTTGTAGGACTATAGAACAAGAACATTAGATCCCATCCAGGCCAACCCTCTCATTTTACAGATGAGTAAATGCCTTATGCCGAACCATGTTTTATAGTCCTAAAAGGGTTTTCTCGTAGATCGTATCATTCGCCTTCCCAACCATCCTTTGAGTCAGTGAGAGGGTAGGTATTATTCATCTTCACTTTGAAGATAAGGCCACTGAGACTTGGAGGATAAGTGATGTCCCCAAGCTACGGAAGGGTTCAGTCATGGACACAGCTATACAGCTCAGCTTCCGGTGCCCTTGTCAGTGTTCTTCCTGCTGCAGCTTGGTGCCTCCCAGCGCCTGGTGTGCCAGGGGAACCATCTAGACCTCAGTTCTCTCGGCCTTGATGCTTCCAGACTTAACACCCATGTCACGTGCAGAACGAAACCAAGCCCCTCAACGTGGCACGTGAGGCCCTCAGCCCTGGCCCTTGCCCATCTCTCCAGCCTCGTCTACATGCCCGGTTTCCACTTCCTGTGCTGGCAACTCTGAACACAGTTGTGTCTGCTCGGAACATCCTTCCACCTCACTTTTTTACCTTGACCGGCTTCCTTTAAGCCTGAGATGTCTCATCATGTAGAGATATCCCCTTCTTGGGATGCTATCCTAGTCACAGTTCTAGAAAAGGCAGGTCTACACACGACATGACTTTACCCGAACCCGACTGTAATAGAGGTGACCATGAAATCCAGAAAGAATGAAGGGATGTGTAGACCCAAGGAGAAATAGGCCACGTGGTCCTGGAGAGACGGAGGAAAGTACTGAAAGAAGTTATTAGCTTCGTTCTTGATAACTCGACCTGACCTGGTTTCAAACTGTAGCAAGGCTTCCGCAAGATATTCCGGCATGATCCACAAATTTCCCCTTTGACCCTGGTGCTCGGCTAAACCAGCTCTTAAAAAACAAACAACAAAGCCCTGATTTGTAGCATTTGCCAATTTTTAAGGTATAAATACGCCCACAGTGGCCTATTTCAAGCTATCGCAGTGTCACTGAATGCGGAGGCAGAGAAGTGCTTGTATTATCTACCTTCCTGAGTTTGCGTGGACAAGCTCCAGCTCACCACTGACTTGGACTTCAGCTAAGGTGAGTGGATTTCTGTCCTATGAAACCAAACACTGTATTACATCAAATTAAGATACCGACTGGCTAGTTTACTTATCATCGATAAAGAAAAATGGAGGCTCTGCTTTTTAAAGTATGCCGAATGCTTGAAGCCCCGTCTGGTGACCTGCACGAATCAGTTCCAGCAGCATCTGCTCCTTCAACACTTTCCTGTGTCTGTTCCCCTGCGTTTAGTGACGAGTCTTGCTTTTAGCTGTGTTGCGATAGGCAATCTTCTCGTTGGTATCTTAGTAACAAAATGTAATGCAGCTTCGCTCACTTGTGGGTATCTTGTTTTCTTGGATCTAGTAAAACACTTTTTTTTTTTGTGAGAAAATATAGAACTGTGGTCATTCCTCCAATGAAAAATAGCTGCATTCTATTGGGCGATGGTGACATCAGGTTTACTCACTCCAGACACCTCCCGACTGTCTGTAAGGAAGTTGAAATGAGCGAACTCTCAGACAAGCGTCCTAATAAGAACCGAGGGCTGATGGGAGCTATTTTTGAGCCAGGCTGCACTAACAGTCCCTGAAATCACACCACTTACACGGTTGCCTGGGCTCACTTTGGACGCTGATTTGGGGCCGTGATGAACTAGTTTAATTTGTGAGAAAAGCCTGTGATATATTTGGGTTCTAACCTCCCCGTTTGGGACTCTTTCTTTCGTTTTGATGGGATTGGCTTGGGCAAGGGACCGGCACTCCTGAAAGCACAGGAGACCCACCCCCAACCTGTACAGGATGCCAGGAGAGGAAGCTGAGCTTTCTCTTTTGAGCAAGGTGACCCTGCCCTGCTCTGCAGGGACCCCACTTGGCTTCATGATCTCACAGCCAAAGGTCGTAAGCCCCAACTCCAGTCATTATGATGCTCTGATTCCCTAAATGAGGAAAATCCTGTCTCTCCAGATCTTAATTCTTGCTCCCCTTCACGAGTCCCTCATTTCCTCCTCTATTTATTTTCAAAACTTCCAAAAATAGAAGTTACTGCTAATACTTTTTTTTATAATACTCTTCCCTCTACATAGTGCTTTACCTTTCAAGGTCTAACTTAAACTAGTGTGGGGGAGGAACAAATTTCTTCTACCCTCAAGGTTCTTCTGGCTGGTCTGATAATCAAACAGACACGTGACAGATTATCAAGAAAAAATAACCAAATTTAATACACACACATGTATGGGAACTCCATACACATGAAGGAGTCAGACCCCACGTGCAGGAGAGGGCTGGAGACAGGAAGTCATCTTCAGCCAAGGATGAGGTGAGGTGCCTCAGGGACTTCGAATGGTCATTGCAGGGTGATAAGAAGAGAAGAGCAAACTTTCAGTAAATAGAAGTTTGTCCTGCCCTATACAGAGGTCAAAAGAAGTTCTCTCCAATAATCTCTTATGGGCAAGGCCTCTAATTCAAATTCTTCAAAGCAATTTCAAGTGGGGGGCAGAAGTTTCTCTTGAGCCTGTGGCTCAAGTTGCCTTTAGCTCAAAACACGCTGCGTACCAGAGGCACATCTTGGGGTGACTTGTTCTGGACCTCCACACTAAAAAAGGTGAAGAAGGAAATATTAGCTATAGGCATCAATGAAATAAACAGGGCAATTCAAAGCATTACAATTCAGTTTTCCTAGTTTTGGAGACTCACACGCTGAGATGTTGGAAGGAATATCAAAGGATTGGAAAGAGAGGCCGGTCCAACTGCAGTGCCTGTGATTTAATGTTCAGGCGGGGGTGGGTGGGGGGCCTCTCCCCTGCTTTGCAAAGGCAGAAATAAGTTCTTCTTCCACAGGGAGGCTCTGAGGATAAGAAGCCTCCAGAATGAGGCACTTAATTATAACCAAACGCCAAGCAAACAAAGGAAGGAGGGCTGAGTGGGGCTGTGTTGTGTGAATCTCTCCTGCTAAAGGAGGCCACTGCTCCCCAATTTCATAAGCGACCAGTGACAAGCTGGAATTTTTCATTGCTGGGCGCAGCGAGAAGCTCAGTTTAAAGCACTATCCTCACTTATGGTTTAAAAGCAAATAGGTGCAGCCGCACCACCCTGCTGAGCTCTGAGGCCGCTGAACGTTCTTGGAGCTTTCCTACAGACAGGATTCCATGACTGGGGAAAAGTATTTCAGTCATTTCCCCCACTCTAATAGTTTCCATCCAAAACCTCAAAAAGGGAGGTAAAAAATAAGGAATGGGCGGGATGAGAGTGTGGCTCCTGAGGCTTTGTCAGCATGGAGTGGTGCCAATGACAAGGATGCGGGGAAGGGACGGTGCCCACTCGTACTCTCCCCCGAGACCCTCTTTGTGTAACTGCTTGTGTGCGTCAGAACTGGAAACGAGCTATGGATGTAGAAAAGAGGTTTCTTTCTTTCTTTCTTTTTTCTTAAAGAAGCTATCTCGTTCATAATATAACCAAGACACTGAAATTGGGAACAGGCTGACAGTCACCAGAGGGGAGAAGGGAGGGAATTTCAGGGGAAAGGGGGAAGGGTTTGCAGGAACAAGTATAAAGGACACATGGACAAAAACTATGGGGGGGTGGAAATGGGAGGGAGGTGGGGAGGGCTGGGGTGGTGGGCTGGGGGGGAGTAAAAGACAGAAAACTGTACGAGATCAACAATTAAAAAAATTTTTTAAAAAGAAGCTATCTTGTTCATACGAGAAAGAAATGTGTGTTCTTGGCTCTGTCTTTACAATGCCAGTGCCCATCATGTGCCGAGCAGGGGCCAGAAACTTCACGACTGTTATTGTTGACGGTCCTCACAACCCCCACTATACAGATGTGGAAGCTGAGACTAAGGGCGTTCAAATAACTTGACCAAGACAGGAGAGCCAGGATCTGGCTGAGCCAAGCTTCGAACAATTGCTGCTTTGACTCGAAAACGTCCATAATTTCCTTTATGCTACGCTGTCAGGTAAATTCACCAGTCTGCATTGGAACAAGGCTTGACAAAGGTGTATCTGAAATACAGAAAGGAATGAGAATTTTAGAATTTTATCAGACAAATCTTACTATCATTCCCTGACAGTCTCTACAAACCACTAAAAATAATTTGAGTTAGCTATAAAAGGAAATAGAAGGCATCGTTGGTGTCTCAGTCACTCCTTGGTTCGTTAAATGACCTGTCTCTATAGATCTGGTCATTGTCACCACCACCCACCTCCTCGCCTGTCCCCCGCAAACTCCTCAACTCAGAAACTATGCAGGGACCCCTCAAGTTGCCTCTGACCTACACGTTGACGTCTGAACTTCACACTGTGAATCTCCAGCCTAGGGACCCTTGCCATGCTCCACTACTTGACCCCTTGGGCTTCTAGAACTTTCCAACCTGGAGAGGCACTCAGAACATAGCCACGTATCCATTATTCCCGAGAATGGCTTCTCTTAGCAATTGCCAGCCAACCTCTTCCAGAAATGCATCGCCAACATGGCACAGCTTCCGGGAAACTGTCAGGAAAGGGCTGGTCATTCCAGACCAGGTAGTCAGTGGAGAGCGAGCAGTAGATCCAAACAGGCCCACGGTTTCAGGGGAGAGCAGATCGCAGCAGCCTGTGGCTGGCCCCCAAGGAAGTCCCCCCTCCATTTCCACTTTCACTTCTGCTACGGCCATCACTTCCCACCGGTCTCTTAGCTTCCCCTCTTCCTGCGCTCACCTCTCCTGCCAAACCACCAAAGCCAAAGTCATCTTCCAACACCCAAAACCACTTCCTCCTTCCCACACTCCAGTGGCTTCCCGTCATGCTCAGCATCAAACCCAAATGCCCTCCCTCAGCCTACACGGCCCAGTCAGACGTGTGGGCTCACCGACCCTCCACCCCATCTCACCAGTATCTTCCTTGTTCACGGGGCTCCAGCCGGAGTTATCTTCTCTTTCTTCTCTGAACAGGCTGCGCTCTGCCCTCCTCCAGGCCCCTGCACATGCTGTTCCCTCTGCCTGGACTGGGGTTCCCTAGGTCCTCACTGTGTGCATCCTTCGGGTCTCCGCTCCCCTCAGGTAGCCCCTCCTAGGCCACCCCATGGCATGTGGCCGCCGCCCTCATCCCTCTGTACCATCTGTCCAAGGCTCTCACTTATGTATTCACTTATTTGTTAGTGCATGGGCTTTTCCTGGTTTACTGTTTTATCTCCCCTAACGGAATGTAAGGTCATAAAGATGGGGATTTGATTTTGACCAGCACAGTGTCCTTAGCACGGTGCTGGCACATAGTAGGTAGTCAATAAATACTTGCTGGGTGACTGAGTTCCGAAAGTTATGTGGCCCTTTGCCATTCAGCACTAAGGAAAGCTCACTCCTTCTCCTTCAGGACCTGACTGTACCTCTGTGCCCGTCAGAAGGCCTCCCTCTCTCCCAGGCCCATTCTGCACATTCGTACCAGCTTTCTTGAGAGCAGCGTGTTCCAAACAGGGCCTGATACCTTACAAAAACGTGCGAGTGTTCGATGGTAGATGGGAAAGGACCGGAGCCTGTTCATCGCAGAGGCCGCCTTCCGTCGGCCCGGTTGTGGCATCCGTGGGTGGGCACAGGTCAGCCAAGTCACCAGCGGCAACACACACTTTGGGTCTCGCTTCATAATTTTGTTTGTTTGTTTTGTTTTGTTTTGTTTTAGATAACTGACGCCAATTGTGGCTCAAACTCACTACTCTTCCTCTGGCTTCTCTTTTGGTTCTTAAGACAGGTTATTACACAAACCTAGCATTCCAAAATATTTATTACTAGAATAATATTTATTACTAAATGCACTAAGTTCCAGAACTATAGTTCACCTTAAGAGGAATTTAAATTGCTTTTACTCATGTGATGCTTCTTGATGATCAAATAAGACACTCATTTCCTTCCTTATGCGCTCTATATACTTATACTTACAGTTTACAAAATGCATTTAAATGACTGATCTTGTCTAATCATCACAGCCTGTGGCGTTGTGTCAAAGGGGAAGTGACCCCCATTTCACAGAGGGAGGAACCTGCTCCGAGGGGCTGTGGTCCCCAGCTGGGCCCCAGCTGACTGGCAGCAGGTCTTCGGGGCCAAAGCCCTCGCTTCGTCACCACCACAGTGCGGTTTCCTGTTTCCGTAAGGAAACTGAGTAACCGTCCAACCGAGGCCATCCAAAGGGCTGATCAAATCGAGTTAGTGTGTGTGAGGGTCGTCCGCAAGCTGCCGAAGAGTCAAGTTCTTTGCATCTTGAACAGTGGTTTCTGAGGTTTTCCTCACAAAGATCCCTTTTATTTTTTCAACATTGTGGATTCCCAGTTTCGGTCCTCTTTAGATAACGAGCATTTGTATGCAGAGCCCATCAGGGTCCAGTCAAAAGCAATGGGTCTTGATGTTCCACTTCACCTGTGTAGCCTCATCCCCAGCCAGGTGAGGTGCTTCCCCCATGGGCTTTTACATGTTTACAATAGCACAAGGCCCTTTCCCCTTAACGTCACCTCTGAGGGCCCTCGATGACCCGGAGATTGAGTGCATAGGGCCTGAGCGTGTGATATCTAGGTCTCTACCTGGGAAAGGTATCTGTGAAAATCAGGTTGAGTATAAGTTAAGTCATATTTGAAGGCCTGTCCGAAGTCTTCTGTTGCAATGCAGTTTGACGTCTAAAACACTACTTGAAATAAATGAGCTGAAACTCTGGGTAGGCAATCATATCTGTAATCCATGGTTTATTATAACGATATTTGAAGTGAAGGGGTCATGAGGCTTGTCCAATTTCTAGAACAAAAGACAGTCATAATTTTGGCTGAAGTAGGGATAATGGTTTCCTTTTTAAAGAAACATTTTGTCCAAATATACACTATGAACCTGGATACGGGAACGCAAACTACTTCCTTCTACGAGAAAACAGGATATATGTTTAGTCCCTGATCATTTCCCCCTTGTTCTATGTCCCAGGGACTATTATTTAGGGTAATAAGTCACTCATGATTATGATACAGTATGGGATCTTTAAAAAAACAGCCTACAAAGTTCTTTGTCCTATTTTATTTTATGCTCCCAGCAGTGCTGTGAGTATTACCTTTGCTTACATTCTGGGAGACCAAGGCACAGAGCAGGTGAGTGGCTTGTCCCAGACCACCCAGCGCATCAGGAGCAGAGGAAGAACCACACGTACGCTCAGACCCTACACGGCACGCTTCCCACCATTGCCTTCCATGGGCAGCAGCTGGGGCTGTCCCCATGGGTTTGTCCCCCACCCCCTCTGTGGGATCCTTTTGGTAGAGTTTTCCGAACCATTTCAGTTGGAGGAAGAGAAAGTGCTGATCACATAATAGCACTTCTGAGCCCAGAGCTCCACTAAATTTCTGGGAACCAATTTCTAATTTGACTTGCTAATGAATTGGTCTGGATAATCCTCCTATTTAATAATAAGCTGCTAAATAATTGGAAGTTAGTTGCTTTTATGTCAGGTCAAGGTTGTGTGATGTCCACACCTGTCTGTTCTAGGGGAGAAAAGGAAGCTGATTTGAGAGTTGAGAGGTTTTCCTTGGTCCTACCCTCCCTCCACTTGGGCACAGACACGCTCGGAAACCACGCAGCCTTTGTTACAACAGGATGACACAGAATTTGGCCCTTGGGTGTCAGGAGATAAATCATGTTGGCCTGACAGTCGTCTTGGCCCCATTTAAACTGACTCTATTTCTGGGGTCACATTTTCAGGGCCAGGAACAAACTAACTCGCTCACACTTCACAGCTGAACAAACTTGATTAAGAAACAAGGAGGCCGGGGCCGGGGTGGCTTCTGAACGTGTGACCTGTGCAGTGGCACCGGGTCCCTGCACTCCATGGGACGTGCCCTCGGGCACCGCTCTGCTGTTGCCATCTTCAGATCTTCAGTTTTGACCGGGGGGCTCTGCCTTTTTATTCTGTACTGAGTCTCACAAATTACGCAGCCAGTCCTGCTAGGTGTCCCAGGATATCAGTCTCAGAGACAGTCATCCGGCCAGGTCAGAGTGCTGCCAAGATTTCAGGTGTCCCAAGAAAGCTTGGGGCCAGGCCAACACCCTGACAGATCCCAGAGAGGGTGGGGTCAGGACTTCCTGGGGGCCCCAGGGCCCCTGTGCTCAGCAAGGACAGAGGACTCTGTCCACCTCCTGGCAGAAGGCTCCATCCGAAGCCAGCGGAAGCCTGGTGCCCCACTCCTGATGCCAAGAAGGTACGGACCGTCCCCAGGAATAATACCAGCCTTTTGTTTAGGGCCCGTTTTCCACACACCTGCTCAACCTACTTAGAGTTCTGGGCACGGTCAGATGATAAACAGGTTCAATATTTAACAGGCTACAAGTTTTGGGGTTATTTTTTAACCCTTCTTGTAGAAAGCATTTTTATTTTAAGAAATTTAAACTTTTCACTTATTATAAAGTAATATTCATCAGCAAACACATTTCATTAACGAGGAGCTGAAAAAATTATCTATAGTTCCACTCCGTAGCGATGCCCATTACTAATGTTTTAATGCACATATATACGTACACATACTTAAAAACCATAATGGGATTATGCTGTATATGGAATCCTAATTGCTTTTCTTTCCATTGATATTTTGAGAACATGGTCCCGTGTCACTATATATTCTGCTACTTTATCACATTTAATCTACCATGATTTTAATCACATTTATAGTTCATTGAATTAACCTTTATGGTTTGATGTTTAGATCGATTCTTGTTTCTTGCTATTTTAAACAGTGCTGTGATGAACAGGCATGCAGGGAAATTTTTGCAGTCGTCCATGACTACTGCTTCAGCCTAATTGTCTAGAATTGAGTTTTCTGAGAGATACTTATGTAGTTGCCCTGCAGCACTGTTGCACCAATGTCCAAACCTATCAGCGGTGTAGACGAATTTGGGAAGTGTTTCTAAGGTTCTAGGGGTGGGAGACTGTGATTCACACCTAGGAGAAGCTCCTTCCAGACTCTCATGGAATTTCTAGAATTACAAAGGGTCAATAGGATGGGATTGTAAGTGGTGGTAGTTTTTATGATTTGTAGTCTAGGCAACTAGCGTGGGGTGAAAATTATCCTAAATACATAACTGCCAGGAGGTTGCCCAAATATTCTATTTGCCTGTAATTTACCTTCTAATTATATGTAATCACATGGGGCTGAATCAAGGATTTATAAAAACTGCACTAGGCTAATGTTATATAATTTGAAAAAGAAACAAGATAAAATGAGACTTCATTTTTTTCTTCAATCAGTGGTAATTTGGGGGTTGTCTGGTTTCACAGCCTCTCTCCTCTTCAGCTCAGTGTTTTTTGTTTTTCTTTTCTTTTCTTTTTTTTTTTTTTTTTTTGTCACCTGAAGAAGCAGAGGTTTTGTCACCTCATACACAACCTCTGGCCATTCAAAAGTGAGTCCTTTAGAAAACTGTACAAGATCAACAATTAAAATAAAAATTAAAAAAAAGTGAGTCCTTTAATCTTCAGTTCCCTTTGTGGATACAAATTTCAGCTCACATCTTTCATGTTTGTAAACACTGAGCTTCATAATCCCCAAGTCCCTTCTTGTATCAGATTTCTCTTCAGGGAATCCGTGCATAATCCTTCCCCACAAAGCAGACCCCCATCTGGGCCTCGGGAAAACAATCAGTGAGGGGGAACAGGAGTAGGCTCAGTCCATCAAGGGGAAGCGTCACAGTTATTATTACTTTTAATCAACAAAAACTGTATTTTTGCACTATCACGGTGATAGATATGGAATAAAACCAGAATTCCTAAACATTATGATGGATCACGCAGAGACTTTGTAGTAAGTGGGTTTTGATACACAACAGCCTTCAAAAATAAATCTCCCCTGAGGGTTACGGAAAACGCTCCAGAAATACATGCTAATGTCAGGAAGAACCATTGCCCACCAACACGCAGGTAATCATTTTCAGCGGCAAGCTCTTTGGGTCTGTGGTTTGTTTATTTTCCTGCACAAAAATGCAATGGATTATTCAACCTCTGCAGTGGGCAGCCTCAGAATTCCCATGGCACAATGGCTCATTCTTTTAGAAATGCATGAAATATGAATTAGCCATTTATCATTAATTACAGCAAACATTACTTTCTTGCCCCACCTCTTCTTTTTCTTTCTCCTCCACATGTTCTGGTTTTCTGTTTCCAGTCCCAAGACTACAGTCATTTTCTTTGCTTTTAGAATGTACATAACTCTTTTTAGTTTCTTTTGTAAAAACAACACATTTCCTTTTACATTTGTGATTTTTGCTTAGCTTTTCTCCCTTCGTTTTTCCCCACCAAACCTCATTTATTTCCACATTTCTCCCAATGGTCTAGTTTTTCTCCATGCTTGTCATTTTTAAGTGAGGTTTGCTGCAGGATCGAGATGAAGAATGTCTTTTCTTCTCATGCTCAGCAAGGAAACTGCCCCGTTACCTTTTCGGCTTCTCCCAGATTACTGCCTCTCTCGAATAGGATCCTCAGCTCTTCCCTTCCTACACTCAAAGAACAACAGCCTGGTGCTCTGTATGGGATACACCTGGGGCGCGCAGGTTCAAGATCTGTTGTTCTGAATTCTCCAACAACGCTTGCTTAAACCTTATAGAGCAGCCTAATGACAGCTTCACCCCTTTCTCCCTCTCAGTGCTTCTGCTGTTTACGGGTGCTTTGGACTGGAATGCACCCTTCTTGTCGAAGGGGAAATTGGTAACGTTAAGCTCACTAATCAGAACCCAAAAGATGTTTGAAGAGAGGTGTCAGACTCAAATTATGACCCTACCAGGCTCTTTCTTTTTATAGAGTAAGAAGAACCTGGAAGGACATCGAAAATTCTGGAACAATAGTTGTAAGATGTGTTTTGCATGGAGAACAATTTACTCTGCCTGTGAGTCCTTATCACCAGACATTTTTCTTTGTTTCAGAGACTCTCTGGGACACAGATACCCACATGAGGGGAACATCGCACACTTCTCTGAGGTGTTGCTCAAGTCTGTTCTTAAATAAGTGTGTGTGGGGGGGATAATATTAATTCTAAAATGTAGAATATCTCAGACTCTCCACTGAGTCATTTCCTTATTTTTATTAATTGGCTTAGACCCAGCTGCAGAATGAAAAGCTACTTTTATGGATTTGCTCACAACTGAGAGATCTAACACAAGATTTAAGCAACACAAGTTGCCAGTTTAAAAAAGAGAAAAAAATGTCTAACTGTACTCTATTAAATTAGGCTGGCACTATGGTTCACATTTCAAGACCGTTGCCTTCTAAAGCATCCATAGACAGGTCAGAAAAAACTTATAGATTAAAAATAACCATTGGGGGATGTAACATTGCTTGGAGATAAAAGTGATACTCTCTGTGTCATTTCCCCCCTATTGTGGCTTCCTGGGATATTTTTTCTCTGCTTGACTTCATGGAGTGATAGAGTGAAGCTCTATCGGACACAAGGTTCGGTAATAAAATGTGACTCACCTTTCCGATCCATTGCAAAAGTCAGAGAGGCAGTCACTCAACATGCAGCTGACTCAGTAATTGCCCAGAATCATCTTTATTGAAATTATACCACAATCTAGAAATTAGAAGTAATAACCCATGAAATCATCCTGACCCATTCTGGGCTGGACTAAAAGTCTTTTTTATTACACTCTCAATTTAGTTTTATAACCATCAGTCATGCAATGGCTCTGATTAATTTGACAAATTTCCATCCTAACTAGCTGCAAAACTATAGAATACACCACCCAGAAGCATAATAGATCTCCCGAGATAAAGAAGCATGTATTTTTCAAAGAAATAACAGATTGGAGGCCAGTCCATAAAACTCAGGAACGCCTATAGGAAGGATAGGGAGGTTGTTCTTGAAGTCTAATCTTGTCGCTGGCTCGGCAGTGGAGTGGCAAGGTTGGCCATGGGATGGAATTTGTCCAGGTGTGCTGCTTGGGGCAGTGGAGAAAGGTCTCTGTGTCTGGGGAAGGGCTGCCCTCGGAGTGCCTTCTCTCTTCTGGCATCAACGGTGCGTGTGGGGAGACTAGAAGCAGACAAGGAGGGGAACCTGGTTAGGCGGACTGAGCAGAGCAGAGAGAGCAGTGGCTTCAAGGGGAACTCGGGTTGGGCTGTGGCTCCCCATCCTCTGCAAGGTGATCCCCAAACCTCTTAGCCTGGCCCTTACGGTTCCACTCAGCCTCAGTGCGTGTTATCCCGAACTCCCTGACCTTTCTGCTCCCTCTCTCTGGAATGCCCTAACCCTTGCATACACGGAATATTTAAATTTGTTTTATAAAACTCAATTTAGCCTTTTTTTTTTTTTCCGGGAAACTTTCACTGACTCCAGAGATGGAGTCCATGACTCTCTCTACCAAGTGCGTGTTTCTATTGTTTTACTTATCCAAAGTGGTAGAATTTACTCATTTATTTGATTTATTTGTCTGCTTCCTGTAATGGATTATGAGATCCTGGAGGATAAACCTGTGTCTTTATCCATGTTTGGGTCTGCTGTGCCCAGCACAGAACCCAGCACACAGTAGGAGCCCATTGCATTTATGTAGAGTGAATGAATGCGAGAAGAGACGCACATTGGGTATTGTGAATCTTAGAGGCAGAGTGTCTGCAGATGCCACAGAGGGTGTTTCTATGTTGTGGGAGAGCTTGGAAAAAATTCTCAGGCAGTGCCATGAACCAAATAGATTTCTTGGCTTTTAAGGGATCACAGATTCATTAAGGAGGACAATTAGAAATGATCTAGCCCAACACCCCATTTCTAGGGTATTATTGACAGATGAGCAGATGGCTTGCATTTGAATACCTCAAGGACAGTAGCTTACTAGGGAGCCCCGTTCTAATATCAGGTGGCTGTTTGTTTTTCATGAGTAGGCATAATTTACTCCTTTGGAGTCTTTCATTCGAATAAGCTGTCTGTAAAATTTAGCTATTATTATTGTCTTTTTTTCTTCATGAAAAACACTTAAAGGTTGTTATCAAATTTTCCATCTGTTCTCAAGGCTAATTTCCCTAATTGCTTAAACCCATCACTTGGATCCCAGATCCCTGACCATTCTGGCTCCTGTCCTCCCACGAGCCACGCAGCTCACCAGCCACCAGGGCAGCGACCAGTGCTTCTTGTGGTCTGTTCTCTTTGACACCTTCTGGCCCTATTCATTCCAAAGGGAGGCCCCTTTCATTCCTCCGATCTTATCAGAAAGTGCCCGAAGCAGAAAGTCCAAGTGATTGTTCAATGGGGTGAAAAATATATATGGGCACATAAAGAAGAATCGAACCCAGTCCAGCTTCATTTACCACAAGCTCATATTTAGAAAGACTTTGATATTATTAAAGAAGAAAGCAAGCTTTATTTTGTATTATTTACACATTGTTGTCTGCTCATCAAAAAGCAAAATAAAGCAATCTTTGTTTCTGGGAAGCAGAGTCACTTCTAACTCCAATAAATTGAATTGTAAGAGAATAAGAGACTGGTGGGAGATTAAAAATAGACCATGGGTTTTTCATTGCATGTGTTATTTTTAAGTCCTTTTTGGATGGTCTTGGGGAAAAACAGAGCAGAAAAATCTGATACTCCTTTCTTGGTGCAGGCAACACAAGGATAAAATCAACAAAAAAGCAGAAAGCTCTTCTAAACTTGTTATCAGCAGTAATGAAATAATTACTGAATGATAACAATATGTGCCTAGTGTTAACCAACACGTGTAAAGGATTTCCTAACGAATAATCTGCTATTTGCCTGACATGATTGTTATTGGTGATGCATCTGCACCCGAGTGATCCCTATTCCCTTACCCAGGTCCTTCTGTTCTCAGTGAGATGTATTTGCCAATTGGCTACTTAGGGAGAAGGCTGTTACATCCTCTGCAAAGCAACTGAGACCTGGATTGCTAGTTGAGGAAGAGACGCTGGTTGTGTCAAAAAGATGCAGCTGAATTTGGGGTGGACTCAGAGGAAGAGAAGACGCAGGAGAAGAGAAGCTGGAGGAGATTGCCCATTCCAGGTGAGTCAGCCCAGGAAACCTGAAGTGTCATAATAGGACTCTTTACTGCAGGTGCGAAGATTGGTTTTACCAGTGGCTCCCAGGCTACCAATCATCAGTCTACCATCACGGTGAAAATCAGGAACGTGGTCCCTGGGAAGCAAGAGGGCCAACTGTTGCAGCAGCCATTGTTGGCTTCCATTGCCCCCTTCCTTTCCCTCACAGGGCCCTGATTTTATGCAAGTGTCTCCCTTTTCCTTTAAAGCAACACTGTGCTCCCAGGGAGACTGGCTGTAGTCTCAGGGGATGAATTGCTATTAGCCCAAGCTGATCATGCAGTCTCTCTTGTGGTGATTAGTTTAAGCACGGGCTCCCGAAGATCTGGCCAGTGAGAAAAGAGAAGTCTTCTCTGGGTTCTTTTGAAAAGGAAGACACAGTTTATTATTCTGCTAAGTAAATCACAGTTGAAGGTGACTGGGGGCTGAGGCTATACCCGAAACACTGAATGAAACAACCACAGAGCTGCCTGTCATGGACTGAACTTTGTGTCTCTCCAAAATTCATGTTGAAGTCTTAACTCTAAGTACCTTAAGATAGGGCCTTTAAAGACACATCCAAGGTCAAAGGAAGTCATAGGGTGGTCCCTAAAACATCTATTTTCCAATCTGCCTAGTGTCTTGATAAGATGTGGCGATTAGGACATACAGAGGGAGACACCAGAGATGTGGGTGCAAACAGAAGGTGGCCATCTACAGGCCAGGGAGAGAGGCCTCAGGAGATACCAGACCCCCCACAGGTTGATCTCAGGCTTCCAGCCCCCAGAACTGTGAGAAGATAAATCTCTGTTGTTTAAGCCCCCTAGTCTGTGGTATTTTGTTATGTCAGCCCTATATTTGGCCTTCTTGGTAATAAGGCCACCCAATTTTTTTTATTTGTTTGTCACTTAAGTGGTGTTTTCTGTTCTGAGTTGTTAAAAACACAAAAAAATAGCCTTGGCTGTGTGGCTCAGTGGATTGAGCATGGGCCTGAGAACCAAAGGATTGCTGGTTTGATCCCCAGTCAGGGCATAGGCCTGGGTTGCAGGCCAGGTCCCCAGTAGGGGGCGCACAAGAGGCAACCACACATTGATGTTTCCCTCTTTTTCCCTCCCTTCCCCTCTCTCTAAAAATAAACAAATAAAATCTTTTTAAGAAACACACAAAATATATTGTAGCAATATGATTCCATCCGAAGTGACAACAAGTCTGAGGACAGGAGATATAGAGAGAACGTGTCCCACTGGAGGCCAGAACACTGGAGAGGATTATCCCAAGTAACACTGTCATAAACTCAAGGAGAAGCAGTTCATCTCATGACCAGGAGGGAGCTGATGATATTGGAGGAGTGGTAGCATTTTTATTCTTTCCCGTATTCCAAGGTAGGGCCTTGGTCTCTTCTCTCCTAACCCCTCTTGCCTGCCATAGTTGGGCCTAAGGATGGAGCCTCATGAGTCTGTAATTTGTGGCCAAGGGACTGAGTGAAGCCAACCACCCCATGCCCGGGTTTAGACCAACAACCATGACCTCAGCTTACCAATCAACTAGCAACAGATGAAAAACAAATTTTGACCAACTTCAGGGAATGAGAATGTGTAATATCCTATGTGGTAGTTAGAGTAAAAGCCAACTTCATTTCATGGGATCCCCCTACCGATTTAGGTTATCCCAAGTTATAACTTCAAAGCAAGAAGCTGGCAACCACTGGACAGAGAGAGACCGACTGCCAACATGTAATTAGCACGCCTATTTTCCAACAGCTCAGGTTTCGCTCTGAGCTCTGAAGTAAGAAATGTTCTTCTCATGACTACCTACGAAGTTATATTTGTTGAATCAAGTACGTTTTCTAGGGAATAGTGGCCCGTTGACCACTATTATTAATGTGACCACTGTCGCATCATTTCAAGCTTTCAATACCTAGATTCGAATAGCTCCCCTTTGGTCTTCCTTCCTCCAGAATCTTTCCTTCTAACCCATTCTGCTCCCTGGGGAAGCTTCCTAAGATCACTTTCCTTATCTGCACCCCCACCTCCAAAACATTTATTTGGCTCTAAAACCAGAGGGGTGGAGATACCCTCTGGCGCCTCTGCCCAGGCTGCAGTCCTGCCTTCCTGCTCTAAGAAGTGTTTCGTCCTGGAGGTGGCCCCAGAAGCCCTGTTTATGCAACGGGACATCACTTCTATTATTGCCGCTGGAACAGACACTCAGGTTCTCTTTTGTGGAAATTTGGAATTGGAAGATGCTGGTAGGCTCTGTTGGGCATTTCAGCTGAGATGTAAATGTGTGAGCTGTGGAGTGGATTGTTGTATTCCATCTTTACGGGGAACAGAAAACTCCTCTGTGCGGAGAGGAAAGGTTGAGGCAGACGTGCAGAGAGAAGCGGAGGTGAGGAAGGCCATGACTGGGGTGGAGTCAGGGGGTCAAGACCGAAAAACTTGCAGCACGAGCTCCTGATAGATTTTCATTCCTGGTTTAGGCCCTGGGGAGACCCAGCTGCCCATTCTGCCCTTGAGTTCCTCCAGATCCCTTCGTTTTTAAGTCATCTCACTCTCTTTGCTTTATACTACTTTGAGTGGCTTTCTATTTTTTTGTATCCAAAACCCCCCGGGCCAAGGCAAAGGTGAAGTTCAGGCCCTCTCCTTGGTACTTAGTACCACCCCCAGTTTAGCCCCCATACATGGCTTTCACCTTCCTCTCCCACTGTTATCCTACCTGGAGCTTCTTTCAGAGCAGCTCCCATTTTCTTCCCTCCTCTCACACCTTTTACACTTCTGGCTCATTCCTTGTTTCATATCATTTCTTTCTTTTTTTTTTTTTTAAAGATTTTATTTATCTTTAGAGGGGAAGGGAAGGAGAGATGGAGAGAAATATCAATGTATGGTTGCTTTTCGTGTGTCCCCTGCTAAGAACAGTCGCTGGGAACTGTCCTGCAACCCAGGCATGTTCCCTGACTGGGAATCGAACCGCAATCCTTTAGTTAGCAGGCCCAAGCTCAATCCACTGAGCTACACCAGCCAGGGCATCATATCATTTCTTTTAATTAAAACACTTTTCTTCATCTTCTTGGCTGACTTGAACTCTGTGCATTTTTAAAGGTCAACTGAAGTTTGTTCTTCTATGTAAAGTCTTCCGCAAGCTTCCCAGCCCATAACAATTTCTTCTTCTTTTAAACTTCCATAGTGCTTGTGTCTCTGTTAACCGCTGTTTTAATATAATGATAGCTTACAGTAGTGGAGAAAAATAGGTGGGTTGCAGAGAATACACCTTGAATACAGAAGCTCTAATACTAAGAATTTGAAAATAATAAGAGAGACCAAGGAAAGTATTGTAGGATGTCAGCATAAGAGGGTGGTGGCAAAAATATATTTAAGTATTACCATTAGTAAAAATAATATCAGTCTTTTGGAAAACACAAAATGTGCATGTTCATATGACTTTTATTTGGTAGGGTAATCAATAACACCCTCAGTGAGTATGATAAAGCAGTGAGAGGAGAGCTGACAGAGATGGAAAAAGAAGAGGATACCAAAGAGAAGACAGACAGGCTGGGCTGGAGGGGATGGAGGTTGTAGGAACAGGAGCTGAAGGGCAGAGAGGATGCAAAAGAGACCAGGCGAGGCTGGCGGGTCCTTTCTCCTTCTCCTCCCTTCCAGGTAAAAGAAACTTTAACCTTGACTCTGACACCACCTCCTCTCTCAGGGAGGAAAAGGGATAGGAAGAGAAGTTATGAGGAGGAAGTAAACAAACAAATAAACAAAAAAACCCCAGTAGGGTGACCAGGAAGACAAAGACAAAAGCTTCTCCCAGGCAATATATGTTGGAATCCCTAGCCTCCAGCCCACAGTGGGATATTCCAGTCTTCATGACAAGAATTAACCTGGAGTGAGAAATTAGTGTCTTTAATAATGAACACGTGAATCCTTATAGCCTTGCTTCTTCTACTGTACAGCATTCACTCAACAAATCTTTATTGCATTTTCTGTTATCAGATGGTCCGTTAACATAGGAAGTAGTCACACCCATCGCTCATTTTATATTAAAGAAACTGACAACCAACATCTGATAATTCTGGAAATAAACGTCACTTGTCCATGAGGCTGTCTCCTTGACTCACTGTCTGCCTTTCGCCCGTCTGTGAGAACTTCTCCACCCTGTCTCTCTCTGAAGTTTTCCAAGGCTGATGCTTCAAGTTGGGCTTGGGTTCTTTTTTCTCTCATACCTACTCCCAAAAGCTGTCTAAGATAATAAATAATACGAGCTTGCTTTGGCATGTCCCCTGGTTGACATCTAGGGAGAGTACGCTAGAGAGTTTGAGGCCCAGAAGATGCCACACTTGGTGCCTGTTTCCTCTGTTCCAATGAGTTTGTTTGGTTCTATCAGAATATCAAAGGTGGCGTGAAGGGAAAGGATGTTACATCCTGGTTTTGGCCCCATTCCTGGGATGTTGAAAAGATCACTGCATTTCATTTGTTCTTTCGCCCAGTATAATCTTGTATGGAGACCAGCTCTGTATCAAGCATTGACCTTGAGTAACCCACAGCCTAATGGGAAAACAACCTGGAGAACTTATAAATTGTATAAACGAATACTAACCTCTTTTTTTTTTTTTTTTTTTTTGGAGCTACAGATAAAGACATACCTTCTTTATCAGCGCCCTATTTTCCACCCCCCTGTATTTGCCCTAATTCTCTACTTCATTGTATTTTAGAAATTGTATTAACTAGTGTTATAAATGTGGGCATATGGGCTGTGTGTGTGTGTTAGTATGTAAGCAAGGAGAAGTGCTCGGATTTAATGGTTCTTTTTAAGACAGCGAAGCCTATCCCATGCTATGGATCTATGCCGCTAGATTCTGCTGCGTTTAATTCTATTAGATGCCAGTCGAACATATAAGACCCACTTCTTAGCCTTTCTTCTCTTGCCTGAGAAATTAGCATGTGCTGATGGATGTCTGTCTTTTGGGAGGCATCTTTTGTTCAAGACGTACCTCTGCTTGTAGAAGGAGCAAGGAGCCCTTCCGAGCGTTGCACATGTTATGAGGCTACCACCAGGAAGTGTTGGAGGCAGTCCTGTCTTTTCCCAGGCCTGACAGAGTCATCTTTGTCCTTAAAGGAGTAAATCTATGCTCTGATTTTACTCCATCCTCCATCAAGGCCACAGCACACTTACTGGGTGCAAACTCTTACCTTGAGGAGGAAATAGTTCTGGGAGCTTCTTTGTTTTTTCAATTTCATGGACTTGGGGTCCTAGAAAAGGTAAGCATCTTTCCTCAAACCATACCAAATTTGGTAGGATGTTCTTGGACTTTAAAATCCTTTAATTAAAGGATTTTAGCTGCCAGTTCATCTAATTGAGTTTATATGATTCACTGTCCAAATTCAAGTCACAGTTCTGTAATGAAATAAGAAACTAATTTTTTTCCGAGACTGGGATACCTCAGACCTGCCTGACAAGTTCACAGCCAGGTCAGTTCCAGTCCTGTCACATGCTGATCATATGGGCTTGGAATTGCAAAGCAGGAAATTTTAGGTTCAAAGAGATATTGGCACAATGCCTAACACATACCAGCTTTGGGGCAGATATTCGTTCATTGACTAATGCAGCCATAATGCCAGATGCTATCTGTTAAGAACCTCATTTTTCTTTAGCTAGATGTTGATAAATCCATGTTTGATACAAAAAGAAATGGTCAATTATGGAGTAACATGAAAGATTGGAAAAATAATGTGAACCCTTCCTCCCAGGCTGCCTGTATGACTTGTGGAGCCTAGTGTAAAATAAAAATGTAGGACTCCTACTTCAAAAAGTATTAAGAATTTCAAGACAGCAACTGCAGAACATTAAAAGGTGTGGGTCCCCTTCAAGTGCAGATTGCTTACCATGGAGCCAGCCCTGACCGCCCCCCCCCATGTGATTGGCATGTGTGAGCGCTGACAATTTAACAGGCATTGTGCCTGTCTTTGTCATGTACATCGTCTTCTGTCATTCTCACAACAACCGTATGAGTCTCTGGGAGGTTTCTTAATTTGCTCAAGATCATACACAAAAGACTGTATACAATGTCAGTTCTTTTCCACTAGACAGAATGTGGGTCAGCTCTGAGCAATGGATTTTCACCTGGGCTGGCTTGTACCATTTTTCCTCATGTAGTTATGTGGACAACAATCATTAATGTGCATTGAGAACTTACAATATGCCAGGCAATGTTCTTGTTGCTTTATACACACTTGCTCATTTAACGCCTGGCAGTGCCTTTGCGCTGCTTTTTGGTCAGGATGTGACAGGAAGCGGGAAGCATAGCCCAAAGCGTTAACTGAAGAGATTTTAACAAGGGGACGACTTGCAGAGGTGTGTCTGCCAAGACGCTGCTCTGTTTTGGTGACTCGTCCTCTCCCCTGCTCCTTGCAGCCCGTTCCGGCTACTGCCAGATGCGTTCATGTTCTTTGAAGATTCTCTTAATCCCTTCCATGCCTCTTCTTTTCTGGGAGGCCAGTCACCTTCATTACAACGGACGGCAACCTCATGGCTTTGGTCTTTAACTTGAAACATTCAACCTAGTTGCACTTGAAAACTACCAAGAGTTGTCTTACCCTGGGCTTCATTATATGAAGCCTCACGTTAGTTTTTATGGTCTGAATGTAGATCCTAGAGGAGAGTATTCATCAACATCAACAACAATAGTAGCTATGACTATTGACTGCTCATGACGGTGGGGGCTACTTTACACACTTTAGAACCTCCCATTTAGTCTTCAGTATGACCCTGTCTGGTAAACGCTGCTATTATCCTTACATAAGGGAACTGAAACACTTGGATGATAAGTAACTTGACCAACGTCAGACAGGTCATTGCTGCCCCAGGCTTAGACTCATAGCTCCCATATATGACGGTAGCTTCCTACTGGAAGCTCCTGGGACTCTCCACCAGAGGGCTTTCTCTGGCCACAGGAGCATGCTTTGCCAAAGCACAGGGAAGGTTGGAAACTCCAGAGAGGTGATGTCCTTGGGGACAGACCTCAACCAATGAAACTGGTGGATAAATACCCAAGCAGCCTTTCCTCTTAACTAGGACATTTCTGTAGCATGCTCTATATGGTCTCCCAGAGGTCCTCATTGGGACTGAGACCCAGTTGCCCACAAGATTAAAATGCTCCTTAATGCACTTCGTATTTGCTGTCTCCCATTCCATCCATTGCTCTCCAACCAAGGTTTTCTACTGTCATTTCCCAAATAAAATATTTCCACCTAAACCCTTGTCTCAGGATCTGTTCCTGGAGACTCAAACCAAGGAGAGTTGGAAGAACAGGAAGTGGTCCTAGAAACAGATCCGCCAATGGGATTCGGATCTACGTAGTTCACTGGCCAGAGGTAACAAGGATCCTTGGCTGCAAGTAAGTGAGGAGGTGAGAATGCCTGGTGCTGCAGCATCACAGCTGCGGAGACTCCCACCGGTGGGGAATCGGGCTGGAGTCCAGGTAGAAAAGGATGCCCTGGCTTGTGCAATGGCTCTAGCACTTGAGAGATTTGGAGCCATGGTAACTACAAAGATTGAGAAACTGGTTGGTTGCCTGTTGTTAAATGCAGTAGTTACTCTGAAGAAAGAAAATTACAGGTTCATGTCAGTGAACAATGAGAAGGCAAAGAATCCTCAAGGCTGGCGCATAAAGAGACACGTCTCCTGCAGCCGCAGGGCAGGCTGCGGAAAACCAGGCCTCTGCTCTGATTGTGAGAATGACGGACAGAGCCAACGTTACAAGATCCCTCTTTTCAAGACTGGTGTAGCCACTGCTGCATCTAAACTCCCGACCTCTTAACAATAGAGACTGATGCTGAGCTCTCGGTTTTGCACCATCCCTCAGAGTCAACCCACCACTTGGCAGAGAGCTGATTATATTGGACCGCTTCCACTCAGATGGAGACAGAGGCTCATGGTTACTAAGGATGGTTTTACCTTCCCTGCCCACAATGCCTCTGCCAGCACCTTTATCCAGGCCTCACAGAGGGTCTTGTTTACCAACATGGGAATCCATATAATGTCACCTGAGACCAAAGGAACCACTTTACTGTGAAGTTGAGACAGTGGTTGTACCACCACAGTATCTACCGATTCTCCCACACACTACATCATCTGGAAGCTGCTGGCTGGGTAGAAGTTTGCAATGGCTTCATGAAGACTTAGCTAAGATGTCAGCTGGGGGTGACACACCATGGGGTTGGGACACTGGTCTTCAAGATGCAGACTGTGTGTTGAGTCATCATCTGGTGTTTGTGTCCCTGTGGGGAGAATGCACAGGGTGAGGGCATAAAAGTAGGAAGTGGTCTTCTCATCATCGTTTCTAAAGACCCACTTGGGAAGTTCATGCTCCTGTTTCTGCAGTTTGGTTTCCAGTAGACTATTCTGGTTCCTAAAGTGAGTGCGGGGGAGGGTAGAAGGAATGTCTGTACAAAGGAACGTAGTCAGGATCTCACTACAACTAAAGTTATTTCTTTTACTCGGAAATTTTAAACTCCTTGGGCAAGTAGTCTAGCAAGCAAAAGAAAACAAGTTCTACGCTGGCAAGGATAACTGGCCCTGAGCATCCCCAGGAGGCGGGCTTACTTTTACCTAGTAGGAACAGGAATAAGCAAGCATATCTGGAACTGAAGGGACACCCTGGTCCCTCTTGATGCTTCGATACTGTGAATAGGCGATTGCAGCCAACACAGCCTGGCGAGGACATGCAAACTTGGGGTTCAGACCCCACGGGTTGAAGGTACAGCTTGCACGTTGGGCATACAACCGAGACCAAGAGAAGGTCTGGCTGAGGATCAGGGGAATACAGGGTTGAGGGTAAAGGAGCCAGATGATAAAGAACAGCATGAAAGCTTAGGACTAACTGCAGCAGAAGGGATTCTAGTTTCTCTCGTTAGTATGTCCGCTGCCAGTCCTTCCTCCCCACTCCTTGGAAATTATGACCAGCTACCTTGAAAACTCAGTGATAGGACAGTTGCATGAGTGGATCAGAGTGGGGAAAGGGTGGGCAGTAGAGGATGCTGTTGGTCCTTCACCCCCATCCTTTTGTCTCTCTCTGGTCCCAGTCAGGTAAACAGGTCCCCACTATTGCCCATGGACTTCTTTGGCCATAGGAGTAAGAATGGCTTCCAAGGGACAGGCCCAAACCCCAGGAAACAGCGGGCAGCCCTCAACTAACGGAGCAGGGGGGTTGGTAGGTAATTACCAGCTTCCTGGCCCTTTGGGTTCAATGTCTCTGAAGCATATTCTCTACAGATTCCCAGAGAACGCCTGCAGAATGGAATCCCAGATTTTTATCTGGCCTGCTCCTTAATGCACACCGTGATGTCTTTCTTCCTCTCCTGCCTCCCTTCCCGTCTCCCTTACTGATGCTTCTTGGCGTTAACTCTTAATTAAGCTGTGTGCACCCAAATCCTCATCTCAGGTCCACCTACCAAGCGAACCCACACTCAGACCAGAATATGAGTCCAGCTAGTTTGGCTCTAGAGCCTGTGCCTTTAACCACTACGTGGGAATTAAAGAATTATCCCATTAATATAAAGGATACCAAAGAGGTGGGGCAGGATCCAAATATCTTCAAAGGCAGTCTCAAAATCAGATTATTCCTACTTCACAAGTGCTTCCAGCCAAGTGTTAATTTTTCACAGTTGCGCTTCATTTGGTATCAGTCTCCGTGGGGGAGTTAGGAGACACTGCGCATCTCTTTTCTCTTCTTTCCCAGGAAGACGTGAGTCTATCCATTTAACATTTTATTAATTTGTTCACATTTGAGAAAAATGTGATCACAGGATGCTCAGAGGAGACCTCTGTTTCTCAAAACAACAAAAATGACAGACACATAAAACAAAATTGTGTACATGCTTTAGTTGTTTCTACCAGCAAGTGAAATGTTGCCCCCCCCCCCAACCCTGCCTCAGAGCAAAAGTCTTCTTCCTCCACACGCTGAGCTTCACTCGGCTATTGGGGACTCATCCCTGGAGGGAGGAAAAGAGATTACGAATAAGCAGGGAAGGGTCACACGCCTCTCTCTTTGCAATGGATCTGGGCAGGCTGCAGCGTTCTTCTGCTCTGCCCACACTCTGTCCTCTGTCCACTTCCGTCCGGAGCCTTGTTGTCCAATTTGGAATCTGCACTGGGGTAACCAGAAACCACTCTGAATAGACAATGAACTGGGAAAGCGTTTGCATTTGAGAAGGAAGCAATTGGCAGGGAGTTACTACATCCAGAATCTGAGCCTACTGGCCTGGAGTAATGAGAACTGGCCAGACTGACCTGTGGGGGTCACCTGGGAGGTTGTGGATTCACAAAGCTATGATCATGGGTCTTCCTCTGGGCCACCTGTTGGTTATCACCATACACTATGTTGTCAGTAAAACATGGAGCCCAACTCAGGACCAGGGTGCCTGGGTGCCTGGTTTGAGTCCCAGTTGCACCACATAGTTGGTGTTACCTCACTTCTCTGGAACAAGGAGCCAAGCCTAACAGGAATCTAGACAATGAGGGAGCCAGGCTGAGGCCAGCCCCCAAAGCCAGCTTCCAGGTCACAGAGCAGAGTGCAGAAGGGCAGAGAATGGACCCGGAGGGGCAGACAGAGACTACCCACTGCAATATTAGAGAGTTGTTGAGAGGATTAAATAAGCTGCTGTATGTGAATTCTTTGAGCAACACAGGCACATAGTAAGCACTGTATAGTCCAGCACGATCCTTATGTCCCTCCTATTCCTCTGTGACGTTCAGCCTCCAGGTCGCTGCAGGATTGATGGAGCCTTCCTATGTGTCCAGCCCAGCTCCTGCTGCCTGGAGAATCTCTCTGCCAAGGCCAAACGTCTGCCTCTCATCCTTGGGGTTTGCCCTTCCACAGCAATGTTCTGCAACTGGCCCTGCATTATCTCTGAGGCAAGGAGCTTTTGAGCTGGGCTCAGGGAATGAGCCTCTGGTATGTGTTCTCATCTGGACAGCCTCTCCTCCTCACCTTGTAAAGAAAACATCCCCTAGACAGTTCCCACAGGTCAACCACATCTGGGCTGAGCAGATAATAAGCACTTGCTTCCTCTCTCCCTATCAGTTAGGGATTGATGGCCAGGGGTCTCCTACAGGGAGTCCCACTTGCTTCCAGGATTGAATTTTGCCAGCTGCTTTGGTAATAATAGAAATTGCCACTATCTTTTGGACATCTAATGATGGATCAAACAATATGTAAGCCTTACACATTTTATGACATTTAATACTTACAGTGACTCTGCCAAATATTACTGTCCCCATTTGACAAGTGAGGAAACTGAGACTCAGAAGTTTCACCTAAACAGTGAGGAGGCAGCAGCGTCAAGATTAGTCTGCTGACTCCGAAGGCTTTCTCATTAGATGATGATGCCCACGGATTCAACTTGAATCTCGAATCTCATCTAAACTTTTCTACAGTCACAAAATACATACGAGTGGAGGAAAGGGACTTTCTGTCCTTGAAAAGCTTATGATATTGGTGGAAGACAGGACTTGCAGAAATGAAGCCATTTGAAAATGATTCCGACGTGTGTCGAACCAGCACCCACAACCTCCAGATGGTGGGAGAGCCTTGAGAAAGGGCCGAGGGTGGGAAGTGATGGAGAAGCTGGGCTGGGATGGGAAGGCGTGCTCTTGAGGGAGAGGTAAGAGGTGCCCATGAGGGCAAGTCAGTAGAGAAAGAGAAGGAAGACAGAAAGAAGCCCAGCCAGTGGCCGAGGAAACTGACCGGACTGAAGAGGAGGAGTAGGAAGTAGCAGATGAGGAGGAAGCATGAGAAAGTCCTTGTTGGCTCTGAAGAGCAATGTGAACCGGACGAGGAAGCAGAGGAATGCATGATAGTTGTGGAGGGGCCATGACAAACTAAAAAAAAATGTGCTAGGAAGTTTCAGACTTTCGGAATAGAGGAAGGGACTGAGAGGAAAGAGATAAGAGAAGGTTGGAGCCATCCTTCGAAAGAAGAACTGGTCATACTTGGTGACTAAATAGAGCAGCTGAGGCAAGGGATGACTCCTTTTTTCCCATCATACTCAATAAAAGGGATGGGGAACAGCTAGGGAGGGGAGTCGGCAATAAGTCCAGTTCATTTAAACAACTTGGTTGGAGGCTTTTCCTAAAGGAAATGAAAACCACCCCTCTGATCAGAGAAAAAAATTAATTGTTTTTATTGTTGTTCATTTTTTTTTGACTGAGTGTAGATGATATCTAGTTTCACAAAAATCTCCCCTTCTGATAGTTTAAGAAAAAGTTTTGAATAAATGCCTCTCCGCTTAGAGGTCCCCTGTGTCTGTCCTGAGCCTTGTATGACTTTAGGGTGGAGGGCTCAGGAGCTTAAGAATGGGCAAATGGAGGGCCCGCCCCCTCCTCTCACTGGGGGAGGTGTGCCAAAGTGTTCTCAATGGTCCAAAGGAGAAATCTAAACAAGCCAGATACGTTGCCTTGTTAAATCTCAAGGAATTCCAAATACGTCCTAGTTAATCAACCAGTCAAGCATTGTTTACTCATTGAACAAAAGTCCGGACCCCCTTTGACCCTGTAAAGATTTTATACTCATAGCTTTCCTTGGTCTGTCTTCATTAAAATACACACTTTTGTTTTTGTAATGATGTTCAAGGAGTTGTTTCCAATAAACTGTGGCCACCAGTAAATTGTGAGCTCTACATTCTTTCCATGAAGATCTTGTATGTCCTCGACATCTAGTCCATTTTGGTTTTGTTTATTTATTTATTTTTTTATTGATCCCAGAGAGAGGGGAAAGGAGGGAGAAAGAGAGGGGGAGAAACATCAGTGTGAGAGAGAAATGTCTATCGGTTGCTGCTTGCACGTGCCCTGACCGGGGCCCTAACCCGAATCCCAGGCATGTGCCCTGACTGGGAATCGAATCCATGACTTTTAGGTTTGCAGGACAACGCCCAACCAAGTGAGCCACACCAGCCAGGTCATCTAGCCCATTTTGTAAATGTAGGTGCCTTCCTGCAAAATTAATTAATTAAAACAAATTAAACTTTGATTCTCTAATCAGTGGGTCAGTTTTCATTTCCTTTTGGGGAAGCCACATTTCAAATTGTTAAATGCATGTGACTTATAGATGACTCTTCTCCCTGTCTGTCCCCCGCTTCCCCATTTATTGAGCACCAGATAAGAGCTGAATTTATTTGTTCTTATAAGTCTTTCAAATATTTGTCTCTATGCATATAAATGAAGGGAAACTGTTATTCTGCCTTGAAAACAAACAACATACTTTAGGTCTAAAGTATGCCTAATGTTGTGCAAACTTTCTTCCAAAGAACTCCTGTTCGTGTGCATGCATGAGTGTGTGTCTGTGCGTTGGAGTTGGGGTGGGAGAGCCAGTGGGCGGAGGAATCAGAGGGGTGCTGTAAAGTTTTCTCAGAACTGGATGGTAGCAGATGTGTGGTGTCAGCTCTTGAAGAGATAACAAGAGCTCACTTCAAAATGATTGCTCCCATCCAGCTTCTACCAAACTTGTGAAGAGGCAGGACCAGACACAAAAAGGCATTTCCTGGTTAGCTGTCCGGAATACTCTGTGCCTACAGATGTGAATCACATTCCCTGTTTGTGCTTTGCATTTCACAATGGAGCATGAGACATACTACCCAGTCTTCACCAGCTTCCGGGAGAAGGGCAAGCTGGCCTCCTGTAAGATGTTGGCCTGAACACCGCAGTCCGTTCCTCTGGCCTGAGGCAGAGCCTGGTGCCCAGATGAGAAGAGATTGAGTATCTGGTTGGCTTCACGGAGTAGCTAACCCCGTCAGGAAACTGAACTCCATGGTGAAAGGGGAAATAAAAGAGAGCCCCATGGATTTTCCTCATGTATTAGAACTTCTGGATTCCACCTGAATCATTTCTGACTTGGGGAACGTGCCCAGTACTCTATGACCCCTCTGTCCAAGTTAGCCACCTGCTACTCCCCTTCTCTTGTTTCCAACCAGATGCTGCGTTTGCCTTTCTGACTTTGCTTCATGGGTGGGGAAGCAGCTTCCCGTTCCAGCAGGAAGTGAATGAAGAGCTTCTCATTGGACCGGAAACTCATCTCAGGTTCATGCTCACTTTATGTCTAGCCTTGCCCTGTTTCCATCCAGACTCCAGATCCATTGCTCCCTGACAGCAAGGAGCTTTTACTACTGACTTGGATCCGTGACCTGTATTTTGGCAGGATCTGTGAGACAGTGGGCTTCTTACTACTCTTTACCTACCTGTCCCTCCCTCCTTCTCCCCCTCCTTCTTTCCTCCCTTCCTTTTTTTCATATATATGCTTATTTAATATTTAGTACGCGCCAGCTGTGGACAAGCGCTGGGGACCCCACAGCTTTAGAGAAGATGGACAAAGGAAAGTAAGCATAATAAAGTAAAACAAGTGTTATGCCAGGAGCAGTACAGGGCCAATGCAAGACTTTGAGAAACTGACAGTTCTTCAGGTTGTGGTGTCTGTGTGATTCAGACAGAGGCAGAGAGGAGGCTAGAAAGGAAGACAGCGGCCCGATGCTGTAAGTCACATCACAGAAGACGAAATTTGTAAGGACCGCCAGAAACTTCGAGGAGACAAACTGGTTAATATCTACTATTGAGCAGTTACTTCGTACACTTCATACACCAATGTTCTCACAGTATCCTTCAGAGGAATTGTTGATTACCTTTGTTTTACAGGCGAGGAAACGGAAGCAGAGCATCCCAGGAACAGTTCACAGAGGACAACAGAACCCCTCTGAGTACTCAAAACAGGGAACTTGATGCAGGTGGTGAAGAGATGCAGGTGGTGAAGAGATGAGAACCCACAGAGCAACAGTGAGGCAACCCAGAGAAGATCCACGCAGTGGGAAGCGAAGGAAAGGGGTCGTGTGACCGAGGCTCAGGGACCGGTCCCTGGGTAGAAGCTGGAGTCACAGGGACCACCCCTGAAAGTAGAGAAGGGAGTACACAGGCAAGTCCCTGCCTTCTGCCGTCCAGTATTCCCTGGTGTCCTCACTGGCTGCATCCACTTGGAGGCCAGAGGCTCTGGGGAATGTAGTCCCCTGTGTTACTGAGAAAAACAGAGTCCCATCAGGAATTGCATAGTGCAGGAAAAGTAGGATAACTTGAGGGAGGGTTATTTACTAAGGGCTTCATTACAAAGGTATGTGGGCGAAATAGGGGACCCACAGAGGATAGTGCCAAGGATCCCAGGACTGGCAGCAGCAGAGCTGTGACCGTTCTTAGAGCCAAAGGGACAAAAGGATGGAGAGGGTTCTAGAACCTGGAAGGAAAGGGAGAATTGTAGAGCAGGCCACCCAGCAAGAAGTGCTGTTTTACCCAGGGACACCACCACAGCCTCACATGGGGGAAGAGCGCTTCTTCTCCCACCCTCTTCTCAGCAGCCGAGACTCCCACTGGCCAAACCCACAAGGCAGTCCAGTGGCACCGGAGGCCAGTCGGTGCAGTACCATTTACGGATTTACGGTTTCCGTTCCAATGCCAAGAAACCACAGCTCAGGCAGGCTAGGTGGCTTTCCCACTCTGCAGGACTAGAAGCTGAATCTAGATACTTGCGACTCCAAGCCCGTCCTTGTTCATCACTGTACTAGACTCTTTGTCTGTAGGACACTTTCTTGTCCTAACCTTCCAACCTAACGTTTTAGCTCTTTGCTCACTCACCTCATCACATACACAGTCTAACTTGTACGGAACCTCAGAACCGTCTACACCGTGGGACTCTTTCCTGTTGTCTGGACCCTGCCCTCCAGCTCTACCTTGGTTCTCCTTGTCTTAGTACCTGAACGTTGGTTCACTGCGCGATTGTGTGACTAGCATTTCTTGTGGACACTGGGTAGTTCTACTGGCTAACACCAACGGGCAGCATGATTAACCTTAAGAAAGAGTTCCAAGGATGAGAAACTATAACATTTGAAATGGTTTGTTGTATTACTTACATGGTGGATGATAAGAAGCCGCCCAGGTGTCCAACAGCAGGAAATGCTAGCAGGAGGGACACGCACCCATCGAAGACCAGGTGAGGAGAGCTTGCAGCTTCCTCTGGCCCATTTCTACAGCCTGAGGGTTAGGGCATATTTGTGGACAAAGCCCTTGGGGAATAGATTTTTGAAAAGAGGGAAGGAAGAGTTAAGACCTCTTGCTCATATTTCAGGCCTTGGGCAGGTGGGGACGAGGCAAGCCAGAGGTGGCTCCCTCTTGGGAGGGTTTCCTGTTCTGGGAAGGCCCAGCTAGATCCAAGTCCAGCTAGGGGAAGAGGGGGAGTGGTTTGGGGGACTGCACGGCAGTCCCGAAAGGCAAGGTCTTTGGGGGATTTCTGAAGGAGCTTCTTTTTACCACTAGATTGGTCTTACCACCTGGAGCGTGGAGAGAAAGGCGGGACTGAGGAAGAAGTGGAGAAGGAGCCTGATTTCTCTTACAGTCCAGCCTTCGAGCAGAGAGCACAGAGTCCTGCAACTCACACAAGTCCCGCTCGCCCCAGACAGGGGCCCTGGTGCTGAGCATTCCTTCACCCGGAGTGGCTCACCCCGGCACCTCTCCAGAGCAGCAGTGCTCAAGGTATGATTCACAAAGCCCTGAGGGGCTCCGGGGCGTTTTCAGGAGATTTGCAAGGTCCAACCACCTTCACAATAACACCGAAGTGCTATTCGCATTTTTTACTGAACGGTGCAAAAACAGTCGGTGGACGAAACTGCTGGCACCGTGGCATGCACGAAAGCACAGGCTTTGTGCCCTAGTACCGTCTGGTTTCCAAACTGGTCTCCCCACCACCCGACTTCTTAGAAAAGAGTCCACTTCATGTAAAAAGCACCTTGCTAGTATTCTGTGATATGAAATGGCAAATACGCTCGAAATGTTTTTTTCTGCACACAGCACACTGGGTGTCACGAGGAAAAGCACTTGTGCAATAGTTTGGGTTAGGAGCTGAAATAAGCGCATTTTCTGAGGAACGCCATTTTTTCTTGATGGAAAACTGACAAACGATGGCCATTCAGATGAGAGTATTTGGCAGACATTTAAAAAAATTGGCAAAGTGAGTCCTTCGGTTCCAGGAAAACAACTGATTCCATATATTGCTAATGATAAAGTTCAAGCTTTTAAGCAAAGAAAATAGATTTTTGAAAAACTCGTATCTGTTCTGTGAGCTTGAGAGCTTCCCAATACTTAAAGACTTCTCTGATGAGTGCTGATATGAACAAGCATGATTTTTAAAATACTTTAAAGTGAAATGTGTCGTTTACAATCACCAAGATATGGAAGTGGCCCAAGTGTCCATCAGTAGATGAGTGGATAAAACAACTATGGGACACTTCTACAACGGAATACTACTCAGCCGTAAAAAAGAAGAAAGTTTTACCCTTTGTGACAGCATGGATGGACCTGGAGAACATTATGCCAAGTGAAATAAGCCAGTCAGAGAAAGACAAATACCATCTGATTTCAGTTGTATGGGGAACCTAATGAACAAATTGAACTAACAAGGAAAACAAAGACAGACTCACAGATGGAAAGCAGGCTGACAGCTAAGGGTGGGGGTTAGAGGGTGGAGAGATCAAGCACAAAAGAAACAAGACTCACAGACACGGACAACAGTGTGATTGGAGGGGGTGAGCATAAGGTGGACAAATGGTAATGGAAAAAACACAATAAAAATAAATTATAAAAAAAATGAAATGTGTCAACATTAGGAAGCTCTGTATAACTCAGTGAACCAGTATCTTCCAAACAACCAATGTTTCAAAATTATGCATGAGTGGAAGATTCATTCCAAGTATAATATACACAAATATATTTTAATGTAACAAATATAAAAAGTTCCTTTATATTGTTTCAGATTTTATACTGCAACCAATCTTCAATAAGCTCCTACTTTTTAAGTTTGGGGTAGAAGCAAAGAAGAACATCTTCAATTACTTGAAAAGGCTGTTACAATACTCCTCCCTTTTCTAATTAAACATCTGTATGAGGCTGGATTTTCTTCATATACTTTAACCAAAACAACATATTACAACATACTGAATGCAGACCAGATGTCTTATTAAGCCACACTTTGAGGAAATTTGCAAAAATACAGCACAATGCCGGCCTTGTCACTAAGTTTTCCTGTTTTTGAAAGTACACTTACTTTCTCATACTAACATGCTATTTATGATAACACGTAATGGAATTACTATTTTAATGAGCGTTATAAAAATTTCAGTTTTAACTTTGACTCCAGTGAACAACAGATCACACCACCCACACAAACAATAGGCCCTTGGGGCCCTCGGTGATTTTTCAGAGTGTGATGAGGTCACCACACCAAAGAGAACTGCGATACACGGATAATGGGATTATGCTCGATACATTTTCTTCAATGGTTTTATAATGATATGTTAACAACTTTAAAAGTCAAATTAAAAGCATACTTATACACAACAACATCCTTCTTCTCGGAGATTCAAAAGGAAGAATTCTCTAGGTCGTCTCTCAGCTTTAAAACCAAGTGTCTGTCAACTCGACGGGGTCAGGAAAGTCCCCAAAGTGTTGTGCAAGAAGGAGAATTTCAGTTCCTTGGACTGTCCTGAATGCGGAGGCTCTGTGGGCTGGATTTCTCCCCCACGTCTCTGGAAGAAGGTGTACGGATTGCGCGGCAGACCTTGGGGCCGAGGCTCAGCGAAGTCTGCTATGCAGGAAACGGTACCTGACTCTTTTTGCGTTGCCCCGCCCAGCTGTTCCACCCAGGCGGCTGACACGGGAGCTGGACCACTTCCACGAAGGGCGATGGGCAAAGCCACACGAAGCTGGCTGCGAGCGAATTTCCAGGGGCTGCCGCCTTCCTGCACACAGAGCAAAACAGCAAGAGCAGGTAGCACGTCGGGCCACCGGGCAAATGGCTGGCTGTCCCTGGAAGTGTGGCACTGAGAAAGCAAGCACCTCTTCCCAAACCAGTGGGAACGCCTGGCCCCAGGACTGTCATCTTCCTGCCGGGGTCTGTCAGAGGAGGTGACCTCCAATGTATGTGTGTTTACAAAAATGACACACTTCTTGCGGGGGTGGGTTTCAATTATTTCATTCTTCATTCAACAAATTGGCTGCTTCCTGAAAGTTTTCTAGGATCTAAGAATACAGGAGTAAACAAAACAGACGGACTCTCACCTTCGTGGGGTAGACATTCGAGAGGAGGGACAGAAAACCACTGAAATAAATACGTGACGTGTGGTACACTGGACGGCGCCACGTGCCCTGGAGAGGGACACAGCAGGAGTCGGAGGGATGAGTGTGGGAGCGTGAGCGTGAGGGTCTGAGGGAAGCCGCACTGGGAAGGTGAAATTGGAGCCAAGACCTATTCCAGGAGACTGCAGGAACTTCAAGAACAGTACAGGTATAAATTCAAGGGGAAAAAACTGTAACAGAAAGCATCCATTTTCTCATAGAATTATCAGTATTTTGTTGGCATCCTTTTGCATCACTTTCCACACATGTATGAACACATACCATTTTTCAAAGGCAGACGTGTGCTTGCACGCACACGCATGGCAGCCTTACTGCCTTACTTGCTGTGCGTCCCAAGAGCTTTCTGTGTTCATTACCAGATCCACACCATTACCTCAACGGGTCGCACAGATGGGGGAGAGCAGAGCATGAAGAAGGGGGGCGCGGGGTCTCGCCCCAGCTCTGCCACTCATGTGAGCTCTCTGTGCCCCGTGTGCTCGTCAGCATCATCAGGGAACAGTGTTTAACGCCTAGGCTCATGCGGGAGAAATGCAATGGTTGAAGCCCTTCGAAGCATCGTGGGCACGTGGGAAATGCTGGACAGAAATGAGCACTGTCAATGCCCTTCGGGACGGGGTTGCGTCCTCTGTGGGCGTGTCTGGGACACCAGCAGGCCAGGTGGCACAGCCGGAGCAGGTCAGGGAGGGGCCGCTGGGCCCGCTTAGGAGTTCAGAGGAGGCTGAGGGAAGCGGTTCCTCTGCTTTCTGCGGCTGAGAGGCAAGTGGGTCGTCGTGAGGTGGGAAGGCTCCCGGGGAGACCAGTCCTGGGGGGCTCCAAATGAGCGAAGAGGGAAGAATCAAGTGCGCTCCCTGGGTTTTGGGAGGGTGGCAGCCTCGTTGGACGGGGAAGGCCAGGAGAGCCCGTTGGGAGGCGGGTGGGTGGGTGGCTCTCTCAGCCACGTGACTCCCTTATCATTGCTCTGCATTCTTCCTGCCGTCACCTCCGTGTGGGCCTTGTCCTTTCGGACTATGGCAATAGTGTCCCCCCCCCCCCCCCGGAGCCCTCTGGTCCCGTCCCTCCCTTTCGGCACCCTGGCCTTCCCGCTGATTCTCTCCTACGGCTTTTCCCGCGTCATTTCCTTGGCTCCTGCCATCCACCACCCCATCTGTGTGCCTCAGTCTGGCTTATCTTTCAGGGTCAAAGCCAAGTGCCACCTCCTTCACAAAACTATTTGCCTTATGAATGTTGAGATGAGTTAGGTTTTTCAGTATTCTGGTCATTATGCTTTTAAAATTGTGTTCCTTTTCCTCTACTGTTCCCTGAACCCTTCCTGACAGGACCCTAGCGATGGGGGCGGCATCCGCACCGTGAGTTTCGTGTTTGGGGGTTGAGTCGGGCAGTGTGGGGCTGGGAAGGGCTCTCGAGGGACAGGAAGGACAAAGAGGAGCACTGCACACCCCTCACAGGAGCACCAGGCTGGCTCCACGCAGCATCTGATTTGCGTCCAATCGCACCCAGCGTGCCAGGCCTATTTTCAAGGGACTCCTAAGCTCGTCTGGGATTTTTATCGCCTGTGAATAGCTTGAGGCCAGTTTGTCCACTGCGTGAACTGTCCGGAGTTGGAGACAGCCGAGTAGGCGGCATTGGGGGTAGTTCACCACCCGTCTTCATTCCCCCACCGGCCTCGTCCTGTTCTCAATCAAGTGCTGAGGCTGAAGAGAGACAGACCCAGCCCCGTGGAGCTTGTTCTAGGCCATTCCTCTGCTGTCTTAAGTCGGCTCTGGTGGCCAGGCCCTCCTTATTGGTAAATTGATACTGTTTAGCCTCTGGGGCCGAATCTAAAGTCTCCTCCTATGCATGGGCCTTTCTAGGGCCTGAAATTATTGTATTAATCCCTTTTTGGGGATGAAACTAAGTATTACGATTATGCACACCACCATTAGAGGTGCCTGGCACCTCGGCTTGAATCCATTTGTCTTATTAACCAGCTAGGCGACAGCAAGGTCTGGTGGGGGGCTCCCTGCTCCCTCCTCTGTCCCTTCCCTGTTTGTTGGAGGAGGGGTGGGGGAAGCAGGTGCTGCAGACCATGGGTGGTTGCCAGGACGTGCTGGAATTCAGGCCCAGAGCAGGGGGCCTATGGGAGGACAGCATGCAGGTGCCCCAGGGCAGTGGGAAGACCCTGGGCCTCTCTGCAGAGCACCAACTTCCACAGCTGCCCTTGTGGTAGCCTGGAAATGTCCCCCCAAAACAGCCATGGTGAGTCCCCTAAATTTGTGACTGCTACCTTATATGGCAAAAGGGACTTCGTAGAGGTGGCTAAGGATCTTGAGCTGGAGAGATGGCCTGGATTATCCAGGGGGACCCCCAATGTAATCACAGGTGTCCTTACAAGACGGAGGCAGAGGGAGGTTTGGACAGAGGGGAGGGAGGTGGTGTGACCAGGGGGCAGAGGTGGGAGGGAGAGGGCCACGGGATGAGCCAGGGCCCGCCGGCAGCCTCTAGAAGGTGGAAGAGGCGAGGATGAGTGGCTCGCTTCTGACCCGAGCTCAGACTTCTGGGGCCCAGAACAGGGGACGGTAAGTCTAGTTGTCGTTAGTGGTCACGGAGGCTGCAGGGAGTGAACACGCTCCTCACTCAGCCCACCTTCTTCCTGGGCCCCCCAGGGAGGCTCCTGTCACCTAAGGGTCCGAATTCCTTCCAGGTTTGTCTTGGAGAGTGCTTGGACTCAGCGTGGACATCCCAGGCCAGACACGAACCTTTGTTTTAAGACAGAGGTGCTCTCCCAGGGGAGGCCCTGCCACTTCAAAACAGAGCCTGAGGGGTGAACCCAGAGCCTGAAACATCCTGGGAGGGCTTGGGCTTGCAGCCTTACATCGAGGTGGCCATTTTCTCCCCAGCTCCTCCTTGTCCTCTGAGAACAGACCAGCTGGTGAGAACTGGCTGCATAATTTGTGGGGTCCAGTACCAAACAAAAATGCAAAGCCCTTTCTTCCAAACTTATTAAGAATCTCAAGACGGTGACAGCTGTGTTAACTAAACATGGAGCCTCCTGAGGGCAGGGCCCTGTGCACCCACGAGGGGCCTCCTGTGCTCCCACAAAATGGGCCTCCTGCCTTGGCCTCTGTTCTGTCCTTAGGGGGACTTCCAACTCCAACACCATTTTTCCTTCTGCAGGACATGGAACTTTTGGGGGGAAAAAGTTCTTCTTTTTTATTCCTTCTCTTTTTCACAGAGGCTCTGATCTCCAAGTTGCCAGGCCAGAAGCAGGGCCTGCTTGAAGAGTGAAATGAAACCCTTTCAGGGTCCTGCTGACAATGCTGATGTTTTCAAAACAAACAAGAACAGCTATGAAGATAGTTCACAGGTCCATTAAAAATCCCCAACCATGGCATCGGTTACTGGGAGGTGTCACACTGGGGTAACACACAAGGGTGAACCTGACCTTCTGCAGCTCCACGGTGGCCTGGGGGCCTTGAAGGGCAGGGCTGGGTGCTTCTCACAGTGAGCCTGGAGGCTGATCCCCAGAGGCTGGGGAGTCCTGGGGTGCCTCGCTACCACTGGACATGCAAGTTTAAATGGCTTTTGAGAGGAAAATAATTCTGCGAGGACCCCTCCTCACCAGCTCTCTCCAGCTTTCACGCTGCTCGCCTGTAGATGGAAAAACAAGGGAGCCGGCCCCAGCCTGAGACCCTGTTCCTCTCGAGAACTTTTCAGATCAGCCTGATTGTTGTCTAGCTGGTCCTCCAAGTCCTGAGACCTGAGCCCTCTCAGCCTCAGGACTCCCTTATGTCGCACTAGCCTTTCGATAAATACATCTGCATCCCTCATTCTGGAGCCCCAGGCAGACCGACCGCTGTGGGGACTGGTCGCCAAGCTTTTCATTGCTTTTTGGTAAGATCCACCAGTCAGCAGAGGACATACCCAAAGTCTGTTTACCAACTGTGGGACGCATGGCCCCATGAGCTACCTTCTTAGAGGGGAGAGCTGACCTGGCCAGTTTTACCTTTAGCTGTGATGGGAGGTGACCTGCAATGGCCTAGAGACGACACCTAGCTAGCTTGCCTTAAGAAACTCAATGTTTTCTAGACAATCACAGCTGAAAGGGCCCCCTTTTCCTGATGAGGAAAGTGTTCTAAATGGTGGCAAGGATTTTCCAGGGGAGGTTGACTGGCCTCTCTCCTTGCCCCCTTCCTCGGTGAGGCTAAAAGGGGCTTATACTAACCAGTCCCAGGCCCAGGGCTGCCCCTCCCAGGAAAGCCCAGCTTCTATTATGGCAAATGGGAGGCCACCTTTCTCCTGGTTACAGCTTCCTTGCCCTGAATGCATGTGCTATCAGAGAAGCCAGAAATTCTGGGAAAGGAAGGGAAGAGGCTATGAAATGCAGGATGAGCTCAGGGGCAGCACCTTGTCGAGGAAGTTCCTGGCCAGGCTGCCTGCCAAGAACACGCTCCCCTGTGCCCATCTGAGGTCACACAGCAGGCTATTTCATTGATCGGAGATCTGCTTGCGTGCACTTGGCTTCTCTTTTGAAAGTGCTGTACCAGTCCTCTGGGAGGGGGTATAAAGTCTCCATCAGTTCTAGGTTGAAGGCAAGGGAGATGATATAACTTTGCCCAGTGGGCATGAGCTGCTCCTAGAACAGGGGAGTTCTGGGATGAGGGTGGGTGGGTAGGGAACACATTTGAAGGAGGGGATCTTCTAAGGTGTAAGAGTCAGGTGGGCCCGATACATGGAGGCTCAGAGGGTGGTAGGAGAGGAATGGGTAAGAAATAAAAATATTCATCTGCTTCAGACGTTTTTCTTGGCTGGCCCGGCTCTCAGGCAAGAAAGAGGAAGCTGCTTGTGGCTGGAGCATTGGAGTCACTCACTATTCAAGCGCTTTGACTGCGGTTTCTTGTCCTTCAATACAGCTTGCTCACTTCTGCCAATTCTACTCTCCTAACTGGTACTTCATGCCACTCCCTTGCTCAAGAACATACAATGGCTCCCTATTACCAGTTGGACCAAGTTCATAATCCTCATTAGGTTTTAAAATAATCTGGCTCGTAGCTTAAATTTTGGACTCCACTGGCTGGAATCTAAGAGTCGAGGTGAATTTCACTGAATGCTTTCTTCCCACCTTACAAGAACGGAAACCCTAAGAAGGGGGTCTTGTTCCTAAGAAATCTATCATGATCTTTGTGTGCCTTAAAACTTTTACTGCTGTAGGTAAATCGTTTAAAAATCTTGGAAACCACTGGCTTTTAGAATGAGGTCACCAAACAGGAAGAATGTGTTTCGAAGTATAATCAAAATGCAATCCATTTGAGCAGAAAAATTCTAGCGTGGCCCGTATTTTCCTTCCCACCTCTGTCATGTTTTTGCAGTCTGGCGCTAACTGCGGGTGTTCTCCTTTTTTTACAGAAGAGGCTGAGGCTTGCTGAGGCCTTCCATGGACAAGGACAGAGACGGGAGCAGGGCTTGATGCTCATGCTCCGATCAACACTCTTCATACAAGCACACCCCGGCTTCTGGCTTCTGACCAGCATCGTCTGTCTGTCCCTACAGCGTCCTGTTCTGTCACTACAACGTGCGATGAAAAGCTCAGATCTGCTCGCTCTTCAGGCTGAGGCTCACTGCTGGCAGAGGCAGCGCCGAGCCGGGCCACCTCAGGAGCCCGCACTGCCAGGCCGCACCCTCCCGGACGGATTAGGGGCCGCTCTCCCGCCCTCGGTGCCACCAGACACGTCCCCCATGAAGCCCCTGGAGCACACCATCACTTTTACTGTGTTTTATGTCCCTGGGCCTTTAGCCTGGTTGCGCCATTTCTCCGATCCACAAAGTCCAGGCCTAGGCCTCCTCGCAAAGCTCGTTTCTTTTCTGAAACAGAGAAGGAAATGCCAGTGAAGGCAAGTGCTTCGAGAAAAATCCCCGAATTGCAATTCCAGAGGCAGCTCATGAAAGATGTACAGAAAAGGGAAAGAAGGAAGGGGGAAAAATGCAAGTTGGAAAGCCATGTCCAAGAACTTAATTTTCATGCCAAGGAGCCTCTTTAAGAATTATGGCCCCTGTGAGCCACAGACGCCTTTGCTGACGAGCCAGCCACTCACTGACCATTGGCGGTACGTCTCTGGGTGCCGACTTCCTTTCATCTGGTAAGGTGTCATTTGAGAAATTAATGGTCCAGAGAACTCCTGCGGAAAATTCATCTACAGGCCTCCCACAAGTGCTTAAACCCAGGATGGTGCCGGAGTGCAGTAATTAAGGCACGCCAGCTGCTCTGCGGCTGGCCCAGGCCGCCGGCTCCCCGTCTAGAGGGGGCCTGACCGCAGGGCGCGGGGAGGAGGTGCTGCCCACTGCCCTCGGATGACCCCATCCGCACAGTCTCATTCCTCTGCACTTAGAAGGCATTTTTGGTAATAGAGGGCTCCAAATTAACATTCCCGCAACCCCACGAGGAGACACGTTTTCCATGCTTGTTAAGCAATGCCTATACTTTTAGTTTGTATTTTAGGAAGAGTTCTTTGAAATGGGGCCTGGGATACCGCCTGAGGGTGGGGAAGGAGTGGGTGCAACGAAAAAAGTACAGAAAGAAGTGGCACGTGAGGATGTGAGAGGAGAGGTCAGCTGTGGATGGATGGTTGGAGGACCAGGAACGAGTGCCCCAGAAGGCCCTGCTCTGGGGACTTCCCTTGGGCCCCGGAACCCCTGGCAGCCGGGCGGTGTGGGGGGGAGCCGATGGGCCCTTTCGCAGAATAATGTTTTTAAAGGCACACAACACATGCCATTGGTTTACAAAGCAGACCTCAGTTACGTTGGAATACAGTTACCAACAATCTTAAAAGACAAATTTGTGGTATATGTGCTTTTTGGCTAATGCGTTGACTAAGATCTAGTGGTGGGTCTGTTAATTGTCTGATTTTAGAGGGAGTGATGTTAGTAAACGCTATTTCAACCTATGTGCAATGACAATCGCTTGATAGGAAAATAGCTTTGATTTTTCCCTGGTAAAAAAAAGTAAAAATGTCAGTAGTGTGGTTTGTTGTCAGCCTTTATAATTGAAGACAATGCAACTACCTATTTGAGGTTAGTGAAAATAAAGCTGTTCTTTCTTTGATTCAACTTAACAGACAGGCTGAATTCCCTCCTCGGGGCCCCCAGAGGACCAGATGAAGAAACCGAGCAGAGAGCCGGCATTAGCTGGGCAAGCCCAGTGGGGAGGGGCAGGATCAGGTTCTTAGACCCAGTAAATCACACAGCCAGCTTGACCGACGGTTGTTCATTGCTGTTGATGAAAGGCTTAGGCAGAGATTTCTCACTTGATTTCTTAGCTGGTTTTGTAAAACTCATTCAGCTGTGTGCAATTTGTGACCCATAGGCATGTTTGAACTCACAAGTTCGTGCAAACATGCCTATGGGTCACAAATTGCACACAGCTGAACTCACTGAATTCAAAAGCTGATTAATTCAAAAGCTGGCACAGGACAGGAATGAGGGCTGTCGCTGGTGCGTCCGCAGGGTGTCCGGGAGAAGAACACTGCTGCTGAGGTGGGTCTCCCCGAGCTCATCCCCAGATGCCCTGGAGACGGTGTCTGGATGTGGGTGGTCATCTGCGAGTATCTCATGGGGGGGGGTGGTGCTGTGCCCCTGTGGAGGGAGGTGGTAACCAACCTCAGGGGCCGAAATGCTCGTTTGGGGAGTTTTCTTCTCACATTCTTTTTTGCTGCCCTGTTTTGGGTTCTTCCAATTCTTCAACCAAGTAATTCCTCAAGGCAGCTCGGCAAACCACCTGACTCCACAGGCCTGTAAGTGGTGGCTGGGAAGGTGTGGAGCCAGGCCGAGTTCTGCTGGGGGCAGAAGTCTAAAGCTGACAACCGTTGTTCCAAAGTTGCTAAGGCAAATTGTTCCTGTGATGGTGCAGGTGGCAGCAAAGGAGATGGAGAGAGGGGACATACTGCCTCCCTTTAAGACACTTCTAGAACCTACTGAGTTGTATGAGTTCCTTGTCGGATAGATGGGTTGCAAGTATATTCTCCTATTCCATAGGTTGCCGTTTCATTTTGATGTTTCTTTTGCTGTGCGGATCTTTTTAGTTTGATGGTTCCGCTTGTTGCTTCTTACTTTTGTTACTTGTGCTTTAGGTATTATATCCAAAAAGTCATTGCCAGGACTGATGTCAAGGAGTTTTTCCCCCTGTTTTCTTCTAGCAGTTTGGTGGTTTCAGAAGTCTTAAATCCACTTCAAATTAATTTTTGTGAGTAGTGTAAGATATAGGTCTACTTTTATTTATTTGCATTTGAATATCCAATTTGCCTAGCACCACTTATTCAAGAGACTGTCTTTTCTCCATGAGTACAATGTTGGCTCCCTTGGCAAATATTAGTTGACCATATATTCAAAGATTTATTCTGGGCTATTGATTCTGTTCCATTGGTCTATGTGTTGTTTTTATTCCAGCACCAAATTGCTTTGATTACTGTAGCTTTGTAATATAGTTTGAAATCAGGAAGTGTGATGCCTCCGGCTTTGTTCTTATTTCTCCAGATTGCTTTGGCTTTGCGGGGGTTCTTTGTGGTTCCATATGAAAATTTTAAACAGTATACCACAATTGCTGTTCCTATGACTTATAATAAAATCTAACATTTGATTGAGCACTAATCAAGGGTTCAGCAGTGGTATCTTTACATTGCTTTATTTAATCTATTATTTAATATCTAAGAAGCAGATATTATTATTTCTGTTTTATAAATAAAGGAAAATGTACATAATTGCCAAAATGAAGAAATTGGAACTTGAACTTATGTAGTTAGGGTTAGTAGATTATGGAAGTAGTCTTATATTTACAAAACAACTCTCCCTTTTTTTAGAGAGAGAGAAGGGAAGGGAAGGAGAAAGAAAAGGAGAGAAACATCGATGGGTTGCCTCTCGGATGCACCCCAACCTTCACGTTCTGGGATGATACCCAACCAACTGAGCCACACCAGCCAGGGCACAACCTTCCTTTTTAAAGAGTAGTGTCCTTTATACTTTTAAAAGCTTGTTTATAGGTCATGAATTATTAGAAAGGCTGAATATAAAGGAACTTAAAGTGACAATTTTAAGGAGTATTGGTCCTCAAATCTGAAGGCAGAGTTTCTTGGGAAGATAATCTGATGTTCACAATCATTTGTATTTGACTTTTCAAGCAAAGCTTCATGGTATAAAAGCAGGTGAAGTGATTAACAATTCCTTTTCTGGCTGCCAGGATGCACTCAGCACTAAATGGTATATTTAATATGACACTTTTTATTAAATAACAGGATGAGCAGCCAAGTTCAGTTTGAAACATATTTTTCAAGTTTTCGCAATGATTTCCAAACCATTTTTAAAATCTGAGAGAACAAACCAAGGCATGACATCATCATCACTGTTCTCACCATCGTTGTCATCAACAGGAGATACATCATTCCTGAAGCTTGGTGATGTCTTCGTCTTTAATGCAGCTATTTCGTTAATTGGCCCAAGGTGTGACCAGCTAAACAGTCTGTTGCGTCAGGGAAAGGGCACTGAATTTGAGGCCTGGATCTGCTGGTAACCTCAGAAAAATCGCTTTGTAACCTCTCTGCTCATTTTTCTCCAGTTGGAAAATGAAACAGCACCACCTGCTTCACGAGGCCATTGTGAGGATTGCTGGAGACGGTCTGTGGGGAAGCGCCTGTCCCTAAACAAATGTCCTATACTGTGCGAGTGTCCTGGGGAGGCCCAAGAGTATTGCTCCTTGAAGAAAGAGCTTCCATGAACTGTCCCCTGAGGGGGTATAAGACACGGGCTGTCTTCATTCATTTACTAACAGAGCTGCCCACCACTCAGCCTTAACATGTACGAATTTGTGTTATTTATTTTCCTAAAGTCTACACTATCAGATGGCATGTACCTAAGGAACGGAAGCTTTGCCCAAGTCATCATCATCATTATTATTATTATTATTTGCCTCTAATGGCTTTTATAAGCAAAAAACACTAAAAAATATAGGCAGCTGGTAACATTTATTGAGCACAAAACATGTGCCAGAAACTGTTCCAAGGACTCCACGCTGATGAATGCACATGACCTTCACAGGAAGCCTTTGAAGTAAGGGCTGTTATCACCCCCACTTTATAAGTGAGGAGACAGAAGTAGAGAAAGGGAAGAAACCCGCACAAAGGGCAGGCAAGGCTGATGTGCGCACAATGGCTGTGACTAAGAGCCTGGAGTCTAAGCCACTCTGCCACATGGCTTTAAAATGTGTGTTCAAAATGAGCACCAGCAGATGGAAAAGAAGAGAGGGCTTCTGCTTCCCCCAACCATGTCTACACCCCCTTTCCCTTCTGTACTGGGTTGAATAATGTCCCTGAGCCCCAATTCATGTCCACCCAGAACCTCAGAATGGACATGGGGTCTGTTTGGACATAGGGACTTTGCAGATGTTATTAGTTAAGATGAGATCATGCTGACTTAGGGTGGGCCTTACATCCAAAAAGACTTGGGTCCCTATAAGAGGAGGGAAACTTGGAACAGACACGCACGCAGGGAGAAGGCCATGCGAAGGAGGGACTGAGGTTGAGCGATGCCTCAACAGACCCGGGAACCCTGCAGACTGCCGGCGATCTGGTGGGAGCTGGGAGACAGGCACGGAGCGGATTCTCTGTCTGCGCCCCAGAAGGAATCGGCCTTGTGACGTCTCACTGTCAGACTTGTGGCCTCTAGAATGGGGGCAATATGTTTCTGTTGTCCTAAACCGCCCAGTCTGCGGTGCTTCGTCACAGCAGCCCCAGGGAACCAGTCCACTTCTTTCTCCCCGTTCCCTGCTTCCCAGGAAGCGAATGAAAGTCCCGCACAGATGACTCAAAAACCTAAGAATCTGAGGCTTTGTGGGGGGCAGGGTGAGAGGTTTACTGTTGCATTAACTCATTTCCTTTTCCTCTGATTAAACCTCACAGAAAACCAGCCCACTCAGATTAAGAAAGAATGGGATTGTCCCAGCGGCCATGATCTCTCCATAAAGTAAAACCAGTCCCCCAAGATGACCCCTCTAACAGTCCATCTTCATTAACCAGCCAGCAGTGCTGCGAAGTGCAAGCATACACTTCCTTCTGCCTCCTTTTGCAGTGGGGTGCACTCGGGTGGGGGGAGTGGGCTGGAGAGAGGCCACTCTAGCCCAAGGACTTGAAGTGGTCTGTGGAAAAGAAAAAGAGTGAACTGTAATTCTGATGTGTGCTCTGATGCTTAGGGGTGGAGTCCTGGATCGAATGGCATGCTCAGCAAAGCATCTGACTATGAGCAAAGTCACATGCCGGAGCCCAGGCCTAGGAAGGGGCTGGACGTTGTTCAGTTTTTTGGCATGACTGAGCGCAAGAAATTTTGCTTAGAGATTGCCGAGGGGCAGGGGTGGAGGAACCCAGTGAGGTGGGAAAGGCCCAGACTCTGCCCATCAGGGCCACCCTGTGGAAATCCTTGGCTGGTGGGCTTGACCATGGAGTTTTTAAAAAGAGGCATGGCTGACAGTTATTTAACTTTAAGTTGTGCTCTGGGAAATTGTGATGTAACTGTCCATTCTGGTTGCGTGAAACCTTTAGAAAGATTATGCACAACCCTGTACTGCCCTTTGGGGGAAAATAGGAGATGTCCTCAGAAGCGTGATAACGGATGTTATAAGAAAAGAGATGCACAGGAAGGAATGCCTTCGTAGGAGAACAAACGAGGAGCTTCATAGTTTCAGCGAGAAGGAAGTGAAAGAGAAAGAAAAGAAGCCTCTAGCCAGAGTGATCCAGGAGGCAAATGAGATACATAAGGTACACTTCCAGCAGGTAGAACAGAGGAGTGTTCCTGTGTGTGCACACACGCATGCATGCGCGCCCCCTGGAACTGTGCTATGGCCAGTTCTCTTCCGGGAGTAGCTCCTGGTGCTAATCAAAAGCCATGGAGGGAGCTAGCCGAGAGAGCCCACGACTTGCAGCTCCATTCTTCTCGGAAAAGTGGGGAAGGAGCACTGAACAGGTGGGCTGGTAACTCGAAGAGCGTGAAAAATATCTGTGAGCAAAAGATAGGACAATAAAAATTAAGGCGAACATAAACTAAACATGGGGGACAGAGGAGGAACTCTCACAGACCTGCAGTGGGGAGAACAGGGGCAGGACTTGAGCACTTCCCAGGGGGGGCCCTAAGGGCCTGTACTCGTTTCCTAGGGCTGCTGTAACAAATCACCCCAAACGTAGTGGCTTAAACAACAGAAATGTATTCTTTCACTGTTCTGGAAGCCAGAAGTTCAAAGTGTCACTGGACTAAAATCAAGGGGTCGGCAGGGTCGTGCTCCCTCCAGAAGTTCTAAGAAGAGTCTGTTCCTTGCCTCTTATGATTTCTAGTGGCTGCCAGCATTTTTTGGCTTGTGGCCACATCACTCCAGTCTCAGCCTCTATGGTCACATTGTCCCCTCCTCTTGTGTCTGTGTGTAGTGAAATCTTCTTCTGTTTCCCTCTTGGAAGGGTAGTTAAGGCAATGTGATTGCATTAAGGCCTGTGCAGGTAACATAGGATAATGTCCACATCTCAACATCTTTAACTTAATCACACCTGCAAAGATCCCCCCTCCCTTATTATTATTATTATTATTTTTTTTTTGCCATGTACATTGATATCTACAAGTTCCTGAGATTGGGACCTGATATGTTTGCGCACCACTAATAAGCCTATTATAGGTCTTTTGAGGCAAGGAAAGCAGGAAGGTAAAGACCACAGGAGCTGGAGAGGGGCACTTGGACTTGGTCTCTAGGCTGATGTGAAGCCACTAGAGATGAAACCTTCATAAAAGGCAGTATGGGGCCAACCCACATCGGCCAGCCTCCTGGGCACTCAGAACTGTGGCGATGCTACCTTTTCCAAATTCCTACAAAGCCATCTTTCTTTAAATTCCTTGCCAGTTTTCACTAGGCACACTTCGCAAAAATGGAGAGGAAGAGGCAAAAAAAGCGGCCCTCTTTGGTCATGAATTTGAAAGGCTTAGCTACAAATATCGTGTGAAATTGTCTGAAATTCCTGGCAGCAGACATGAGTCACATATTACTGTCTGACATTTACAGAACATTCTTAACAGCAGTTTCTAGACTTTGTTAAGAGAGAGATACTGAATTTGTTCAATGAGAGAATCAGTATCCAAAGACCTTTTTGTTAGAGCAGTGGGTCAAATCCAAGAAGAGGAAAGCTTATTGGCACAAATGAAATGCCCTGTACTTGGCCTGCAGAGCCAGCTGAACAAATTCTACAAGAAAAAGGGGACTTGGCTGAGCAGCAGCTCGCATAAATACTTGTTCCCAATTATAAGCTCACAATAAATCATGAACATGTGATGAGGGGACCTTAAAAAAGTCATGCCCAAAAAACCGGTGTGATCTTGGGCTGCATTAATAGAAAAATAGAATAGAAAACAAGGAAGATAGTTCCAAAACTGCCAAAAGGAGAACAGATTAATTGAATATAAAAATCCACGGCTTTCATAGAATATTCCAGAATCGGGGGTTAACACTGTACCTGGAAACACATCTATTATATGATCTTATATTGGCTTTTTAGGCAGCTGCCTTTGAAGAGGGATAGCATTAGTGGAAAGTTAAGAATGAAATGGAAGACATGGGTAGATTCAGGGTAGACTGGGGAAGAAGATACTTGAAGGAGGATAATATCGCACAGTGATCTTTAAAAGCTCACTAGAATTATTAAAAAATTTTCCCCAGAAAATACATATCACTTGTGTAACTAAAAATAGATGAAATTAGATTAAAACAAGGGAAGCAATCGTTGGATTTTGCGCTACACTAGCACATAAACCATAGCAAAGGCATGAAGCTAGTGGACATTAGGCATAAAAATCTGGAGGACATTTGGAAAAGAATGGCTACTATAGTGCAAATCTTCAAAACCATGTGATGAAGATCGAGAAAGAACTGGGTGTGTTGAACCTGGAGAAACAGATTTTCAATGATTGGAACGGTCCCTTTTGGAAGAGAAAGTCTACTCATTCTACATGATCTAAGCAACACAGAGAAAACTTTAGAGTTATATTATAATTATAAAGAATAATTTAAAGAATAAACTTGCTAATATTTTTTTAAAAAATAATGTTCCTTTTTGTTTAAATGAAAGATTGAAACTTTGATCATTGGAAAAGTAATTAGGTTACATAAGCTATAAAATGACTTTGGATCCCAAGGAACTACGGCAGATACTGTCGAGTGTCCAACCAGGTCCATGCTCCCTGCTTTTTTAGGGAGCACATTCAGGAAAAAAAGCCCATCCCCAACACTGGGGCTGGGGTGGGGGGAGATACACCCTGATTGGTCTCAGTCAAGTACATAATCCTAATTCCCTTACCAGTGGCTGGTTTAGTGTCAAGCATATAACTAGTTATGGCCAGTAACACGTGGGAAGTCAGCTGGGGCTTTTTCTGAGAAGGATTTTGCTCCCATAAAGACAGGCTGGGCAAGGAGCGCCTGTTGGAGGGGGTGGGGACCTGGATGGGGCAAAGGGGGAAGCTGAGCTGTGATGCCCCTGTGACAGAGGCCTCAGCTGGTCCCGCAGGGAGCTCTGGAGCTGCATGGCCCTGCAGAGCTGTCCCAGCTGAGGCTCGGGCAGAGGGCTTTGCCTCCTAGTCTTTGGACGCAGGTCGCCCCCAGAGCAGAGGCCACTTCCCTTGGCAGAAGGCAATTCCTGCAGAGGGGACTGGGCTGTGGGCTGGCAGGAACCAAAAGTCCCTGCAGCTGGGGGATGAGTGCCTGCGCCCCGAAGGGCCAGCGGGGGGCAAAAAGTGGTGCTGCCAGCAAGGACCACGCCCTCCTCCAGCTGAATGCTAGGGCAGGCTGCCATGCACAACACTTCCATTTCCTCTGGGAAGAGCACTTCCGGTCCCTAATGAGGTCCCTGTGGCTCAATTAATGCTAGAGAGCACACACTCTGCCTGGGGAAGGCAGGGGAGACCAGAGAGAGCACCTGGCAGGACCAGCTTCTTCCCTCAACCCCCCCTACATGCCCCCGCCCCCCACCCTCTGCAATGTGAACAGCTCAGCTGGTGCTAAAGCAGATCCCTTCCAGGGAGGTGAAGGCAAATGCTTCTCCAAGCTGTCCACCCCCTGGAGCCTCGAAGGAGCACCCCGCCGGTGGCCGTGGCTGTGAGAACAGCACTCTGTCAGGAGGAAACACCCATGTCTTATCAAAGCTGGTCAAGGGTTGAGTCATGGGATTTGAAAATGTGATGATCCCCAGCCAAAAAGATGTGCGTCAGACATAACGACCCGACACGCCCAGGATCAACGTCCTCCGGGAGAGAAGAAACCCAAATCAGGACATTCTCGGTTTCCTGGAGTAGGTGGGACGCGTCACGTCCAGGATGCGGCCTCGAGGCCACTTCAGCCTTCAGGCAGCCTCTCTCTCAGCTGGCTTAGGTCTGCCTGACACGCAGCCCTGACTTGTCCCTTAACTGTCCTGTTGGCACGGCGTCCCCTTCTCACCTGAGAACACCGTGCTCCTCCAGGTGTGGCTCACGCTTCTTTGCATCTGGCCAGCACCGGTCACCACTGAGAAGGTTCATGTCAAGGCCCTTAGCAGACTTTCTGTCTCCATCCCCCCTCCCTCCCACACAGAGTGACTATTATTAGTTGTAAGGAAACAGACTGTGTTTTCTGTAAGTAGAGTGACAGGAAAGTAAGCACGAAATCCCTCCATCTCTTTGTTGAGGACCAGCTACGACTGCTAGAACAGAGGGGAGATGGAGGCTCCTGTCACTGAGGACTGTGACCTGTGTGTGGAGGGTGGGGCTGTGCTTTTTCAGCATTTCATAGTCCCCCAGGGCCTTGGGGACAAGGGCAGAGATAGCCACTCCCTCAGCTACATAACCGGCTGTGTGCCACCATGCAGCTCTGTGGGGTAGTGGCGGTCAGTGTCTTCATTTTACAGACGGGGCACCGGGGACCAGAGGCTGGAGCTGAGCTTGGTACTTGGTCCCAAACCTGGGCTCAGAGCCACAGCCCTGTGCTGCGGGTCGGGACTGCCAGAAAGTGACCTGATGGAGTCACGGGTGTAGTTCCCGGCCTTTGGCAGAACTACCAGCGCAGAGGCAGCGGGGCCAGTGGGAGGGCAGGCACTGACACTTCTAGAACTAATTCCTTGGAGGAGTTAAATGAAACCAGTTTATACAGTGAGCACAATTTGAAAGAGAACAAGAAAACGCAACTTGATTCTTTCTTACCCTCTTTGGGAAACTGGAATAGTCAGTTCCTTACCCATGGAGGAAATCTCAGGGAGTAATCATTGCTTTTCCAGAAAATTTTGGTTGACAAAAAGGGAAACCCAGCCTGAAGTCTGAACTCTAAATCTCACCTGGTTTTGAATACGCAATCTTTCCCTAGTGTGTTAGTGCCCACAGGTGCTGTGGTAAATTAGCACAAGGCTGGGTGGCTTAAAACAACAGGAATTTATTCCCTCACAGTTCTGGAGGTGGCAGGTCTGCAACCTCCCCCTGACGGCTCAGGGGGAGGACTTTTCCGGCCTCTCCCAACTTCTGTGGTTTCAGGGGGTCCCTGGCTGCGGCCCGTCACTCCAACTCCTGCTTCCACCTTACATGAACTTGTCTTCTCCCCGTGTCTCCTTTGTGTGCCTCTAATAGGGATGCTTATCACTGGTTTAGGGCTCACCCAGATCACCCCAAATCCTTAATTATGTCAACAAAGACCCTTTTTCCAAGTAAGGTCCATAGGTTCTGGTGGTCAGGATGCACCAATATCTTCTGGGGGAGCCACCATTCAACCCGTTATACCCAGCTGGGGCCTACTCTGAGTTTGGAAGAGGTTTGCATGTGTGTGTGTGTGAGTGTGTGGTGAGCCTCTTCTCTCTTTTCTCTCAGCCCTGCATGGACCGCACGCAGGAGAGTGGAGAGGGCGTGGGCAGCAGGCTGAGGTGGCCCTGGCTGGAGCCTGGGCATTCTGAAGCCAGTGTCTTTGCACATGCAGATGTTGGAGGGTGGCCTTTCTTACCTGGGTCTCTTTTGTGGATTATGACCCACCTCCCCTCACCCCGCCACGGGTTCAAGAGCTGGCCCGTGGGAAATGCATCCTTGGCCCACATCATTCTGGAAGTGTTAATATTCCCAGTGCGGACACTGCCGATCGCTGTGCCCATGGGGAGGAGCAGAGTGGGTTCTACAGGTGGGGATCAGTGCCTGTGTCCCTCAAGCACCCAGGGACAGCTGTCAGGCTGTAGAAGGGGCTCTGCGGGAGCCCCCCACACCTGGCCTTAGATGTGCACGAAGATGCCCTGGCCTCCTCCCCAGACAGTGCATTGACCACTTCAGCAAAAGTCCTCGCTAGCGGCTCTTCGGTCTCAGAGAAGTCCTTACCGCCTCTCACAGCCTGAAAATGCCTGTTGGGTGTCAGGATGCCAGCAGAGTTGGCCTCTCATTTGCTCCGTGTGTTCTGCTTGGGCGATCCGGGAAGTCCCTTTAAGATGCAGGTGTACTTGGCACCTGGTTGGTTTTCTCAGCCTTTGGGACGACTGCCCCAAACTCCCAGACATCAGCAAGATCTTATTTTCATACTATGTTGTATAAGTCAGTAGGGGCTCTTTCCTACTCTCTTGTATTGGATTTACATAAGGATAAAGAATCTGAAAAAAATCATTTAGCTACAACAAAGTGATACATACACTTCTGCCTTGGTCACTGGATTAGTCAGCTCAGTGCTGCTATAACAAAATACCACAGACTAGGAGGCTTAAGCAACAGACATTTATTTCTCACAGTTCTGCAGGCTGGACATCTCAGATGAAGGTTCCAGCAGGTTTTGCTCCTGGTCCTCTTTCTGACTAGCAGCTGGCCACTTTTTTGCTGTGTCTCATATAGAAGAGAGAGGGAGAGAGAGCGAGAGAGAGGGAGAGGGAGAGGGAGAGAGGGGGGGGGGAGAGAGAGAGCGAGAGAGAGAGATGGTCTGCTTCTTCTTCTTTTAAAGGCACTGGTCCCATGATGGGGGCCCCAACCTCATGCTCATCTAAACCTCATTACTGCCCAGTGCCCCACCTTCAAATACCATCGCATTGGAGGTTAAGACTTCAACATATGGCCCTGGCTGGTGTGGCTCAGTGGATTGAGCACTGGCCTGTGAACCAAAGGGTTGTACGTTTGATTCCCAGTCAGGGCACATGCCTGGGTTGCAGGCCAGGTCTCCAGTAGGGGGTGTGCTAGAGGCAACCACACATTGATTCTTCTCTCCCTCTCTTTCTCCCTCCCTTTCCCCAAATAAGTAAATAAAATCTTTAAAAAAAAAAAACTTCAACACAGGAACTTGGGGGACACACACATTCAGTTCATAATAGTAGCCACGTATGACAAGACAGTGCGTGACAGACACGGAACAACAGTGACACTAGACAGGGATCTACTTAGTGGGCATCTATTGTCTGCCTGCAGGTGCAGACGGTGGGAGGCTGGCAGTCGTGAGACAGAGGAGACAGGACCCAGAGAGGAGCGTGGCGCTGTCCGCACACCCAAAGCATCCCTGCTCCTGTTCCATCGCTTCCGAGAATCCTCGCTGAGAGCTGTGCTCTGCTGTCAGCGTTCCGTGCGGCCCCATCAGTGCTTGTGTGGCTGGGAGAGAGGCCTTGTTAGGCCTGATGGGCAGGCTTGGGTTCTAGGGCAGAGCCCACCTTCTGACGGGTCTGGGGCACTTACGAGTCAGCCCGAGTCCAGTCCCTCTCCCTCTGCCTTGTCATTTCATGCCTTTGTCACCCTCAACGACCTAAGTGACCCTCCCAATGGCCCTCTCACATCCCGGCAACCTTAGTTTTGCAGCCAGAATACTCTGTCTGTGTCTGCGGGGTCCCAGCAGGGGGCAAAATCCCACTCAGCTGGTTCGATGGAATGGCTTTAATGAAGTATTTACAGAAGTGAAGTCTGGGCCAAGGGCACGGACAGAGTTATGGGCAGAGATTAGCATGGGGGTTGTGGAAGGGGAAGGCCTCTTCTAGGCCTAAAAAAAAAAAAAAACCAAAGAAGGGAGGTGCCGAAGAGAAGCATAACCCTGGTGTCTGGCATACACAGAGAACGCCTTTGTGTCCCTGTCACATCCCCTTATCCTCCCTGTGGTTTCAGCTGCAGCTGCAGAACTCGTCCCGACAGTTTTCCACCAGAAGGGAGGCAAGTGTCCTACTGATTTATTTCTAAGGCCATCTCAAAGCCACACCTGCTTGGCTTGCTTGAAAGGACAGCTGGAAAGCAGGGTGGAGAGTTGTGAAACCTCAACCCTCTGACAGAAATCCCCAGAGGCATTCTGTCCCCTTCCCAGAGGACCTGCGGAGGCACAGGAGGCATGGGACAGTTCCTCGTGGTGATCACGGTGATCTCAGTCCCACCCTCTGTTCCTCTCCCTCCCCTGTCAGGCCCTCCCTGCCCCTCCTGCTCTGGAATCACCTTCCAAATAAGTCTCGGCGACCCAAGTCCTTGCCTTGGGTTTGCTTTCAGGGGAGCCCATCCAAGATGCAGATTCACAGATGCGACCAGAACGGCTGCCCTGAGTCAGGGAGCACTGAGCCGAGAAATGCCGCAACCACCTCTCTCTCCTCAGTTCTGCAAACTCTGGCTTGTGCTTCCCATTGACTTGATCAGCAGGAAGCCAGCAGGCAAGGGAGCCTGGGGTGCAGTCGTGGGGGTTAGCCTCTCAGGACAGAGCAGGGCAGAGAAAGAAAGAAAATGGATACGGTGGGACAGCAGAGAATATCCAGATTCTCTAACTGCAAAGCTTGCCACATCACCCCTTTAATAGTGAGAATGGCGGTGATGAGAATGGTAATAAATGATGGTATTTCTTAAAACCTCAAGTGCTATAGATTTTTCTTAATGACCTCATGCAATCTGCATAACCGCTCTATGAGGAAATTGATGCATGGGGAAGTTAATTTCTCTAAGGCCATGCCACTAGGATGAGCAGACCTGGAGGTCTGGTTTGATGTCCTGACCGTCACAGTTCAGTGTAAATTCCTTAGTGTAGTACTTGGGGCTCCACATTCAGCTTATGACTTACCTTCTCCCAGATTCTTACATTTAGACCGACCCTTAGCCGCCCCCAAATGACCTGATGTTTCCAAACTGTGACCCGGATTCCCTGTCCCCCTCCTTAGTCTGCTTCAGTGGGCTTCCAGGTCTCAGCTTAAGTCCCACTGCTTGCTGGCTGCTGTGGTCCCCTGCCCTGCCCCCAGCCTCTGACCCCTCTGCGCTCGTCAGCCTTCTCTGTGCTCTGACAGCTTCCAGGACCAGCTCACATGGCATTTATGGGACTGAACAGACTGCTGGCTTGTCTCTCTGGCACTGTGAGATCCTTGAAACATGTACATCTGGATCTCTCCTTATTTCTATCACAGTGCCCAGCACAGTGCCTGGAATGCTGGGAGAATTCAGCGAACTTTGGTAAAAAGGCAAAACAAGGCCAGGACTGGAACACGGAGCGTTGCCAGGAAGACAGCCTGAGTAGGGAGTCCAAACTTCAGGCATCTGGGAGCCGCCGCCGGGAAAGCCAGGAGGTTGCAGGCACTAAAGTTCCACTTCCTTTCCATGGAATGTCAAGGTCTTGACCCTCACACAGTGCTCGTACCCCGGGGTCACCTCCTGCCCTACAGGGCAGCAAGGTTGTGGTGGACATGGGCTTGGGTTTTGTTTTCTGATCTGGATGATGACTGAACTTGTGAAGCCTGTCTCAGAGGTTGATGTGAATGAAGGTCAACAGAGACAGGGTGGGACAGGCCTCTGGGCACTCACTTCTGTGCGAGCCCCGCCCAGGGAGGGGGTGACCCTTTTGGAGGAGAAGATGGGCCCTGCTCAGAGCTGCATGCACTCTCCCCACAGCAGTGTTTCAAGCTACGTAGGGTTTTAGAGGTATGCATTTCAATGGAATGTATGCACATTTATATATTCATATATGGAGCTCCTTAAAGTCACTGTTTCTCATCACAGGTGTTTGCTTTCACTTCCCCTTATTATTTTTAAAGGTAAAGGTAAATGAAAATTCACTTTCCTATAGTCTTAAGTGCATGCCATGCCCTTTGTCGTTCTGGAGCTGCCCCAGGGTGTGTAAAATCTGACTTTGCACGCTTCGTGGCACACTTTATTGACTGTGATCATATGTTCACGGGAAGCCTCTCGCTGATGCTCCTCTGGTGTTCATCGGTGAGAAATGGGGACCATTTTCTCATGGAACATTTGAATGAGCCGCAGGCATCTCCCTCAGGGCACCAAAGAACCAGAGCAGGATGTTATTGCTTCTGTCTCCCCTTAGGTTCCTCGGAAATCATCTTCCCTCTCTACCTTTGACTTGGAGAGATCAGGTAGCCTGAGTGGGTAAGAAAGTTGCCCAAGGTCCTTTAACAGATAACCATGGTGAGGCTGAAAGCCAGTTCCTGTGAATTCTCCTCTAGTTGCTTCTGCCATCCCTCATTTAATTTCTACCCCATTGTGCTGTCGCCCACAAGACTTCCTTTGACTGATGACTCCTGCTAGGGGCTGAATTGTGTCCCCTCAAATTCATATGGTGAAGTTGTAAACCCTCAATATCTCAGAATGTGATCATATTTGGAGATCGGATCTCTAAAAGGTTGTGAAGTGAAAATGAGGTCACTGGAGTGGGTTCTAATCCAGTATGATCTGTGTCCTTCTAAGAAGAGGAAATGAGGACACGGACACACACTCCGGGAAGGCCATGTGAGACACAGGAGAGGATGACCGTCTACAAGCCAAGGAGAGAGGCCTCAGACAAAACAACCCTCTGACACCTTGATCTTGGATGCCAAGCCTCCAGAACTGTAAGAAATTAAGTTTCTGTTGTTTAAACCAATCGGCCTATGATATTTTGTTATGGCACCCTGAGCAAATTAATATAATTCCTTATAATACTTGAGGGGGGAAGGAAAAACAAAACCCAAAAAATCTTCAGCTCTTCTGTCATAATTATATCATTAGCCCCATCCATTCAACTAACAAATAAATAAAACAAAAATAGTGTGTCTCTTTGATTTCAAATCACATTTTTCCATTGTGTGAAGTAGACATATTAGGATGTCAGAAGGAATGGGAATTTGGTGTGGAGAATGGTTTTTTTCTTTTAGCTTGCAGTGGAAAGGGGGAAAATGAACTAAGAATTTCCCCCATGACTAACTTTAGATTATTTTTGATTAATGGAGGCATCTGACTTCTCCAGTGAGAAATACCATCTTCTTAACTACTGCGTAGGACATCGCCTCATTACCCGAAAGAAATAGTCACTCCCTGCGTCCTAAATACGAGAGCTTCAGCCACACTGATAATGTCCCAAAATCTTTTCTCACTGTCTTGACTCTGATTTTTTGGGAAAGGAACCCAAGGTTCTTGTCAAAAGAACCTGGAAAGAAAAGCATGCTGTTGCTAACACAAGAAAGATGAGGTTTCTTGGGAAACTTCTCCTCCCAGGAATGGAAGTTTCTGGGCGGGCACCCAAGCCCAGCAGCACCCGTGACCAGTGGTGCTTTATGTTCAGAGATATCACAAGTCAGACTTTCCGTGTCTGCCATGCCTTTTCTGTCTTCATGACAGCTTATCCCAATGAGAGAGCATTCTGGTGACTGCTAAAGAGAGAAGGGCCACGTGAGCCTTATGACAGCTCATTCATGAACGTTTGGAGAAGATGACATCATGGAATGTGGAGAGTTTACAAAGTCCTGAAAATGCCCTTGAGCCCAAAAGGAAGAATGAGTCCAACCCACATGTAATTGTTGCATCTCATTTTCTGTCTTCTGCTCCCTTTTCCCCTTCTCTCTTTTCCTTCTCTCTGGGCTTCGAAGAAGACTGAAGGTGACTCAGAAGAAGACACCTACCCCTTGAGTTAGAGACACTGCATCTGAAGCATTGGAGTCGCACAGTCCCGGCTGGCTGGCGGCCACTGGCCAAGACTAATGGGAGGCAGGGGAACCCTGTAAAGAGGGGGAGGGGAGAGGTGGGGGTGGTTTGGCTCTGACTGTGCATTGGAGGTGCGTTCTCACCGCCAGCTGCCCGGGGGGATGGTGCTGGAGGAGAAGGAGGTCCGTGGAGGCTGCCTCCGGTCCTCCCACGTGGCCAAGACTGGGCAGTTCTTGAGTTTGGCTTTTGGTTTCTCAGGCTACAGGTTTCCAGGAAGAAGAGCAGTGCTGGTGGTAAAATGACAGTTACTGAGGTAGACAGACGTATGGACATGATGCGCAGGGGCAGAGTGGATGGCCCACAGAATCGCTTGCATTTGCCCTTCCTGCTTCCTTTTTCCCCAGCTCTCCCCGCGCCCCCCGCCCTTGTTTCCTCTCCTGGTCTCCCAGGTGCAGCCCTGGCCAAGGAGTCCAGCCACAGTCTGCGTTGAATCTCTGCTCTGGGACTTCCTGGCTGGGACGAGGGGAGTCATTGTACCTCTCTGAGCCTTGATTTCAACACGTGTAAAAACAGATAACCATATCCCGACTGGTTCATATGGCTTCTTTAGAGATAAACTGAGATAACGTTTTTGAATGAGGTCGTATACAGGGTGGGGCAAAATAGATGGACAGTTGTTCATATAGAAAATAATACAATAATCAGTAAGTAATAATACAAGAATAAACTCCATGTTTTGTAGACTTGCAACTGTAAACTTCCATTTGTCCCACCCTGTAGTTTAAAATGCCTTGTAAGCGAGTAGTGCTGTAGCAGTTTAGATATTGGATTTGAATTCTCCTCAAATCAATGTTATTTCCGGCCTGTTCCAGCCTTTAGAGTTGGTTCTCAGATGTGGCGTTTACAGACTTCCCAGACTTGGGCCAGCGTGTCTCAGTCCGCAGGGGGCTGCCGATGCCTCGGGCGCCATCACGGAATCCCCGCTGGGGAGTCGGACAGTGCTTGTTAATATAATGTGAGGGGAAAGCTTTTCTTGCGGGTGGGATGAATGATTAGCAGGGAAAAGCCTTCTGCAGCGCACACAGTTGGTTTAGCTGTTGTGTGAAATCACATATAGTTTCTTCTTCTGGGACTCCTTGGAACCATTAATGGGTTAAACTGCGCCCTCCAAGGAAGGGAACTTAGTCTTTGGTATTTCTTAAAATCATCTGACCAGTAAACCTATTAATACCTTATGCAATTAGGAACAGATTTTAGAATTCCTGTTGGCACTTGCTGTTTTTATTAGCTTACTGGAGAACTTGTAATGTAATAGCAGGCTGCGAGCACTACCCCAGAGCATGAGACTAGATGGATGAAGTTTGATGGAAGAAGGGGCGGTTTGGGAGACCCGGTGGGTGAGTCCTGGCCGGCCCTGCCTGACGCTGGGAAAGCCCCGGGACCCCGCAGGCTGGAGAAGGGCTCTGTGGGACCAGACTGGACCTATGGAGAAAAGTGATCACCAGGAGCAGTGATTTCCTTACACTATTTTATTTAATCTTCTCTATAACTTTCTGAAGAAGACATGATTCAGGTCATGTTCTCAAAAGGGAGAAGGAGGCTGGGCGAGGCTCTGTTGGTTGCCCCCAGAGACACGGTTGTCACTGGTGGAACTGGGATTTGAACCCAGACCGACCTGATCCAAAGCTCATTCTCCTTCCAGAATAAGACCCAGCCTCTCCAAAAGGTGGGAAGGCAAGGAAAACGAGTTTTGCTTACTTTACAAATATGCAGTAATAATTGTGCAGAGGCAGCGGCTGTGGTCACTGAAGGCCATTGTCAGATTCTGGAAACACGAGTTCTCCTTGGGTCAAAATGTCCTTCCACTCTGGGGTGCACAGTGCAAACTCAAGCGTGGAAAGGGGTCTGAGTGGAGTTGGGTTCTGTAAAAAATCACTACCTTTATGGTTAAAGATTTATTAAGTGACCACAGTGGGCTGGACACATAAATAGACTTGACCTTTGCCCTCGGGGAACCCAGAATAAATACACAAGATTTACAGCCAGAGTGTTTCACGGCAGGCTAGATGTTTTATGGCCGTTGAATTCCAGGGGCCTACTCGGCAGAGTTGAAAAATGCGGCCTGGAAGGGAATTTTGAAATGGAGGAAGTTGTCCAGGTTTTGCAGTCACATCCTTGTGGCTCTGGGACTTTGCTGCGTGGATCAGGGCCAGTCTCTCAACTCTCCGAACCTCCGCTTCCTTTCCACCAGGTGCGGGTGGTCGTACTTGCCCTGTAGGATTAATATAATGCGCAAATTAAATAACGTGTGCGAAATAAGTGATAGCTACAGTTATTAAGATTTCCCAGGTGTCCACGGGATAATATCCAAGCTCAGCTCCTGATGCATAAAGCTTCCCATAGTTCAGCACGCGCTTACCTGCCCAGCCTTTCCTCCGGCAGCCCTCCGCGCACGCACTCACTCACCGGCCAACGCCTACGAGCGTTCATTTCGGGGTGCCTTGTCCAACTCTTCCCTCCCCTCCCTTCAGGGTTTGGAGTGGTTCTGAAAGCTTCTCCGTTGACACCTGTGAGGTCACCAAGACTCTTTCAGAGGTCGAAATTATTTTCATAGTAATGCTGAGACAGTCTTTGTCTTTTTCACTCTATTAACATTTGCACTGGTGGCTCACAAGCACTGGTGTGTGAAAGGGAAAGACTGCTAGTGACTGTCCTTACTACCACCACCCATTTGTAGAAGGAAAGGACCAGTTTCACAGACACACGTTTATAATGAAAGATTATTAATTTTATCAAACCTTGACCTGGGAGTGCACATCTTTTTAACATCAGGTGTGAAGAAATGGGAGACACACAGAAAGGCCTTCTGCCCGCAGACTGACAGGCAGAGGTTGTCTAGGTGAAAGGCGTTTGTGCAGCCCAACTGTGAGCTGAGCGGCTGCTTTTTCGTTAAACGGCATTTTTATTTGGAAGAATTACTGGTGGACAAACTCCAGTTATTCAGACGTGGGTGCTTGGCTAACAGTGTCTCAAAAGTGAGCTGAATCTGTCACTTCCAGGGGCACAACGGCCGCTGCGTGTGGCCAGCGAAAACACGCGTGGGCTTTCCAACAAGAGTTCGAATTTTGGGGAACTTGCATCGGCTACTGTGAGCGTGACCGAGTCCCAGCGATAGAAGACTTTTTTGATGACATCAGTGGTAATATGAACAAATGTGATTTTTTGGTATTGTATAACAAAATGTGTCAACAGTCTGAAGATCAAAATTTTCCAAACGACCAGTGTATGAAGTTAGAAAACCATGCCTGGGTAACATGTAGACCAGCGAATCTTAAGGTATTCACTGATGCAGTTTTAGATTCCAAATTGCTAGTAACCTTTAAGAAATTACTACTTGTTGAGCTTTGGCGTCATAGCAAAGAAAAAAAAAATGCCGTCATTATCTGAAAAAGGCTATATTTCTCCTTTTTCCAAGTACGTATCTGTATGAGGCCGGATTTTATTCATGTACTTCAACTCAAGCAACATGTCTCAACAGATTGAATGTGGAAGCAAATAAGAGAATCCAGCTGCCATTTGTTAAACCAGTCATCAAAGATATTTGCAAAATGTAAAGCAATGCCATTCTTCTCACAAATTTTTCTTTTGTTTTAGAAAATAATAGTTTTTTCAGAAAAATATGTTAATGTTAGCATATGACTGTTTTTTATTATTATTATTTTAAGTGATGTGATAAACAAATATTCAAAAATTGACTGCTCGTTTCTAGTTAGGTAAATAAATATTCATTTACATTTTTTGTTTTATTTTATATATTTTCATTTTTATTTGTGTGGAGTATGTGCGTATATGTACATATACACAAATAAAAGCTCTGTCGTGTCTTCGGTAATTCTTGAGAGTATAAAGAAGGTCCGAGGCCAAAAAGTGAGAACCCTGGCCTAGAGTACATTTCCGCCACCTTCAAGAAAACTGTCCAACCTTCCGAGCTGAGTGAGGAAGCTTTTCTTGAATTCCTGTAGACGTGGAGTATGTACCATTCATCTGTCACTCGACATTATCTTATCTCTTCATTCTGTGATCTAAAATACATTTTAAAAAATGCATCATGTGTCTTGCAAGCTTCTCACAGGCCAGAATTCCACCTGGCTGCATTTGGGAGAGAACGGGAGGGGTCTTCCCAGCACACGCCTCAGAATTCCAAACATATTTCTATATTTTAATTTATACATTTTATGGTTTTAATATTTTTCCTTAAGGTAAGACTAATGCAAACTCGTTGCAGAAAATTTGAAAATTATACGGAGTAAATGATGCAGAATGTTTCTACAGAATAAATAGTGCCTCATTGTTTCTAGCCTTAAAAAATATTAGCCCTGGCTGGTGTGGCTCGGTGGAGTGAGGGGTGGCCTACAAACTGAAAGGTCTCTGGTTTGATTCCCAGTCAGAGCACAAGCCTGCCTGGGTTGCGGGCCGGGTCCCCAGCTGGGGACGTGCAAGAGGCAACCACGCATCGATGTTTCTCTCCCTCTCTTCCTCTCTCCCTTCCCTTCTTTCTAAAAATAAATAAATAACATCTTTAAAAAATTTGAAAAGTACCTGCAGTCCCACAATGTAGAGATAATGGCTATCTCTACATTTTTGATTTTTCACCTTCCAGGACATGTACTATTCATATAAAGAAAGCATTTTACAGAAAGGTGGGATCCTACTTATACAAAGTTTTGTATCTTCCTCATGACCTTAATTATTCTTCGACAACATTATTTTTAGTAGTTCTGCCGTATTTCAGTGATGCACATTTAGGTGTTTCTGATTTTCTAAAAATCAACAATACCATGTGAACATTCTTAAAATGAAACAGTTGGTGCTTTGTTCAGGGTAGATTTGTAGAAATGGGATTATTGGGTCAACAGGAATTCCAAAATGCAGTTTGATTAATTTTAAATCATGTAACTTGAAAAAATGATGATTGTATTATGACCAACCAACCACGATAGTGTGGAAAGTAGGAGGCCAAATAGAGTTTTCCATTGTGAGGGGGCGGCTTTCTACACAGTTCAGATCTCGGGCACTTGGTGCACGGGTGTTTGTAGCAGGGGTGCTGTAGATGCGATCTGGGGCGGGGAGTATAGCTGTCAGGGAACTTAGGATAAGCCACAGAGACCAAGCTCAGTTAGTTTACACAGAAAGAAATGTATTACAACATTGGCTCACGCTCTGACTCTCCAGGAGCACCAGAGAACCAGGACGGGAGGCCGCAGATCTGGTCCTAGAGACACTCCACTGCTTGCACCACCTTGCCGTTGCAGCCGTCCCTGGAGTCCCACCGCAGCTTCCCCCAAGAGCACGAGGATGGATCCAGGGCTGACGCGGTTCAGCATGGTGCTGTCCCTGGCAGAGCCTTGCAAAGGTCCTCATTCCAGCTGCGAGGGGGGCTAAGCCTTTAGCATCAGGGAGTGGCGTCTGCTTCCCACCAAGACATATCCCAAGGGGCAGCCTCTGGTATAGAAGAACAGTCCAGAAGCTGAGCTGGCAAGAAAGAGTGAGAAATGCTTACCATAGACAGTAACACTGATTGCCAAGCTCCTGGGAACCTAGGACCTGTTCTAAGAGAGGTGAGACCGATGGACCTTTCTGTTTACTACAGAGGAGCAGCCAGCTCTGATCCATCACCATTGCCTAGTGCCCGTGACAGAGGAGATGTGCAGTAAGCATTTCTTGAATGAATGAATGAATGAATGAATGAATGAATATTTAGACACTGCTGGTGGAAATGGATGCTGTCCTCTGCGGAGGGTGCTGACACTGTATTTCGTTCTATTTCATGAATCTTGTCACTGCGAGTGGATATAGTGTCAGTCTGAAGACAACTATTGCCCCACCATCGTCACCTTTCATCCCGTCCATTTTGTGAGAGTTAAAAGATAAACTGAGGCATATTCAAAATTTGGCGTGTTTATTTGAGCAAACGCTGATCTGAACTGGGCAGCCCAAACCAGAAGTGGTTAGGAGTGCTCCCCTGGAAGGAGCGGGGGCAAGGCGTTCCCAGAGAGGGCGGGGCAAAGCAAGGAGAGGACCTGAGTGGCCACAGTTTAAGCAGTGACCTTCTTCGGGAAAGGCTAGTTGGCTGCTGGTGACTGGTTGTCCTTAGGGCTCAGTTTTGTAACCTGGAGGCTTTTACAGGCTTAGGTTTCGGTTTGCTTCTGTGGGCTGCTAAGGCGGTAGAGCTATCTGTCTAATGACCTCTTTGTTTAATTAATTCAGTAGGGGAAATTTTTCAGACTGTTTAATTCCCAAAAAGAATTGGGAGGGCTAGGGTGGTGGGTTCAGGTGAGAATAAAAGACAGAAAACTGTACAAGATCAACAATTAAAATAAAAATTAAAAAAAAAACTTAAAACACAAGGGTGATGAACTAGAAAAAAAATAAATAAAATTATTTTTTCCAAATTAAAAAAAAAAAAAGAATAGAGAGTATTGGCTTTTAAGTACATTCTCTCCCAAGAGGAGAAACAATAATTTCCAGGTAGAAAAACGCCACCAGGCCTCCACATTTGGGCCACTTGGATGGAAACCTGAGGCTTTTCTGAAGGATGTTGCTTGGACAGAGAAGGCTTATGCCTGAGAGTACGTCATTCTGAGTGTATTAGCCTCCCCCCTTGCATACACCCCCATGACCGCACACTCTTTTAAAATAAAATAATCTGTACAGGGGAAGAATTCGTTGCATTAGTTCATAGATGGGAGAGAAGGATGTGGATAAATAGCTGGTCCTGAGTGATTTAGATTTTCCAAGTCTCATTTCCATCATTAGAAAAGGAGAGCATGGTAACAGATGATGTCATCTCCTGGATCCACCGAAGCGTGAGGACAGTGGAGGCGCTGTCTTGCTTCTTTCCCGAGTTTGCCGGGCGTTGAGGTGGAACTGCGCTTGGGACGGTTTCCGGCAAGGCGCCCGAAGGTCTGGGCTCGTGCTCCAGGACTGAAGGCCAGTCCCTTTAAAGACACCCCAGTCTCTCCGTCGTACTCTGTATCCATTGTTTTCTTTCCTAAATAGATCGCTGCTAGCTGCAGATATTGCAAATACAAATTACAGTTCATTCACACGTCTGAGATGCCATATGCTAACTCGCAGTAGCACTTAGAGTAAAAATATCAGGGAAGTGAAAGCTTTTTCCTTTGGCTCACTGAGTCGCCCACTGAGTCTCGCCCAGCAGGACTGTTTGGGATGGGGGACAGCTTGCCTAAAACGGATGCAGCTCCCACCCCATCTGGAGCTGGCGCCTCCTCAGTGTGCCATCCACCGACCACTCTTCAGATACCACCTACGCTGCCTTCTGCCCCGGGGTTTTCAAGTAATTGGTGGCTCATGGCCACTTTCGAGGTACAACACGCATCACCCTCCTAGGCCATCTTGTAGTGTTTGAGTTGCCACCAATTACACCCCTCCTGGGAGCCAGCAGATGGGTCATATCTCTTTCAGCTCATGAGGGCGTGGATGCTTACAACCTGGAGTGAAAAATCCAACGAGCGACCAAGTCAGGCAAGATCTCTAGGTCGCCTCTAGCCGTGATTTTCCCTGTAATCCCGAGGTCCTAGCGCACAGTCCCGGCCACAGAGAGCAGGTAGCAAGTCTGAGCGACCGTGTGTTGATGAGGCTGAGTGCATCTAAACACAGGGGCACTGCGGCTGACATTTGCTGAGTGTTTACCACGTGCCAGGCTCCATCTCGGTTAGCACCTCAGACGGACTGATCTGAGTCAGTTGTCACAGCAACGCCACGAAGAAGGCACTATTATCATTCCTATTTCAGAGATGGGGAAACCAAGGCCCCAGCTGGATTAAACTTGCCCATGGCTGCAGTTAGGAGGAGGCAGAGCTGTGGCATAAATCACGGCTGTCCCACTCCGAAGCTCATGTTCCTGAAAATATGACAATAATAAAACGACTAACACTTCTATAGTGTGGTAGGCAACAGTCTGAGGATTCTATGCAAATCAACTCCTACAGTTTTCATAGCAATAGGAGAAAGTGTTAAGATTAGTCCACCTTTTACAGATGAGGAAACTCTGAAGCACAGAGACATCGGGGAACTTGCTCAAGGCCACACAGCTCATAGGAGGAGAGCTGGGATTTGAACCTAGGCTTCAGAGCAGGTGCTGTTTACCACATGCTATCTGGGGAGCACTTCCCTGGATGTAGCTACAGATTGCAATACAGCTACACCTCCTCACCCACAGCAGGAAGAGGAATGCGGTTTCCTTCCAGGAGTTCTTTCGATCTGAATCTGAGCTCCAGTGTTCTAGATAACGCTTTCAGCACCTGATGGGACATCTCTGCTCCTCCCACACACAGATGGCTCTCGTGGGTGGTCCAAATGGCCTAAACTATTTCCTGCGTATTTCTGAGAAAGTAAGAAGAGTGTGGTTTGTTTTTAAATGGAGGCCCCGCATAGGGGTGGATCAATGGTCCCAAGTCCAAGAGTTCTGCTGGGGAGAGTCTGAAGTGCCGCTCAAGCGTCTAGGAGTTGATGTCGCATGAGTTCCCTGTGACTGCAGATTCTCTACAAATAGAGCTTGTCCCTGGCGGACAGTTCAGGCAGACTGATCCCCCCCCCGCCCCCCGCCGCCAGTTCCCACCTTGGCACACCCAGCTTCGCCCAACGCGGTTCTGCCTTTGTCCATTTTATGTATAAGGATTCCATGGATAATTGTGTTTGAATAGAAGCGTCTACTAAAAAAAATTTTATTCCAGAAAATAACTAAAGGATCTCTCAGTTTCCTTCCTGCTCCTGTGTTCCTATAAAAGCAGTTTCGATCTTTTTATAATTTTCGTTCTCTGTCTTCCAGAAAGTTAATTTTATTACTGATTAAGGAAACATCGCAGTAAAAATTGCGTAAGGCATGGCAAATGTTTTCAGTTTTCACTGAGGCTGGGCTCCAAGTGAAAGGCTTATGAGCGCAGGGCGGATGCTGAATTGTAGCGGAGGGAAGAGATTCAGCAACGGACAGGAGGGAACTGCTTTAAGGGGGAAAAAGTGCTTGTTTCCAACTTTGAAGTCTGCCTGTATTTAATTTCTGTTTTCATTTTGCAGCTTCGATGACCAACCAGATGATCTCAATGCACAGAAAGCATTTCTAATTTTTAATGTTTTAAGTTAACAGAAAACAATTATTGTGCTTCATCTAAATAGAATTAATCTGTGTCATGGAATGCTCTAGAAGGCATGGGTCATACCCTTCTCCTTCCCATTCCTTTGGCCCCTGCCATACTTCAAGGCCTGTGTCTCGTTAACTTCATAGCCCATCCCCTCGCTCCTGGCGACTGCCCTCTCCGCTTCATTCTCTGTGCTTCATTCGCTGCTGGAGTTCTGCGTCGAAAAATGTGGCTCTAACTGTCTCCCCTCTTACACAGGGCCCTGTGTTATCTTCCCGTGTCTAGGAACAGCCCTGGCACCCACCCCTCTTCCCAACGGTACCTGTTACATCCTGCACATTTAGGTTCTTTTCTCATTTTCTTGCCCCTCAAAAAACGCCCCCTCATCCTCGAAGACTTTTATCAGGTGCTACCACGACAGAGCCTCTCCCGGTCCCCCAGTAGAACCAGCTTCCTCGTCCAGCCCCTTCCTGGCCCTTCAGCCTTTCCAGAGCTCCCCATCGGCAGCAGCAGCATCCCACACCCCTTCCACCTCCCACCCCCCGCCCGCCCCTGGATATTTGGAGGCCATACTTAATTCTTCCAGTTACAATTTCACATACGGTCGGTTCACAGCCTTTGAGTGCCTGGACCCAGCTATATGATTTAAAAATATTTTTCTTTTTTATTTTCTTCCTGATGTTTAATCAGCATTTTCTCCCCCAACATCTACAGATGCCATTTTAGAAACGGCAATCGCACAATGACGTTCCGTGTCGCTGGACAGCTTACAATGTGGTCAGATGGTTCTCAGATGGTTTTAAACTCTTCTGAGGCATTTAATTATGACCACATGGACGCAGGTTCAATTTGAGGGTAGGCTGATCTTTTCTCCCCTTGGAACTGAGAACTGAAATTTAGTGTTATTTTCTTTTTAGAACAAAATCTCAAAAAAACTATAAACTTGTAAAACAAAAACAAACAAAACACAACAAAACACTGCAATTACCAAATGCCATTCTCTTTGCTTTAGAAAAGCCAAACACTGCAATGTAATTGAAGAGTTTTGTTTTGTTCTGCGTGAACAGGATCAAATACTGTGGCCAAATACCAGCTGCTTCCCTGGGGTTCATAAAAATTTGCTGCATAATTCCCACTCTGCAACCCCTAACTTTACTTTGGTTTAAAAAATAATTCGTATTTCATCTTTCTTGTAAGAGTTGCTAACCTTGAGTGATAGCTTTATTAAATGGCTAATACACATCATTGTTCTATCTGGTCCAGAAGATTTTTTATTGTGTTGTCAGTATAAAAATTAAATTGTATCATTTCAATGTTTTTTACATGGGTCACTTATCAAACATGTTTAATGTTATTTTCAGTGTGAAAAGAATACACAGAGAAATAGCCCGTACCCTTCCAGAACAAAAACAATAAAGAGATAAGCAGAAACTGTAAGGTTAAAAAGCACTGTTACTTTCCTCTTGCCAGCAAAAGGGGGACAGGACTACCAGATCTAATTCTGACAGTGGGGTCCCAGTGAAGCTGCCCATCAAAACTGAAGCTGGATAAACTGCATCAGGGAGAATTCTGCACACATTTGGTAGAGCCCACTGGATTTGTTGAATTATATAATCAACTTCGATTTTGATAAGGGCTGCTGACTAAAAACCTATAAGGGCAGCTAAAATATGGTTAGAACATTTTTTAAATAAAGAAAACATGTTGGGAAGTAAATAAGGATTTCATTTCTGTATGTTTCTTTTTTTTCCATTTGAGTTTTTACCCCTAAGAAAGTGGAAATGGATGGTATGCATGACATTGGGTTTTATGCATTCACTAAGCAAAAAAAAAAAAAAAAAAAAAAAAGTGAGAACCTCCCTTGTAGATCTACCATGCGTGCCGGAGGCTACAGGACAGTGTCAGAACCTTCTAGCTAAAACCCACCACCTCCTCTGCATATCAGGTCCCTTTCTTTCCCTTAGGCCCCTGTCACTGAACCCCTCCAGGATCACCTCCTCTTCCCCCTTGCCTGCACCCCTCCAGCGGAATCCACTCCTTCATCCTCTGGGCTCCCGTGGCACCGAGGGTCCCTCTCACGCAGGCTCTATCACCAGGTGGTGTGATTTCCTGTCGGTTTGTTCATTTACACCCTCAGGCTTGTCTACGAGGGGTCTGGAAGAATTGGTTGTGCGGGTCTCTGTCCCTGCTCTGAGACTGTGAACCCCCGAAGCAGAAGTGCCCTGCTCCTCCCTCTCTCATACCACACCAGCCTGTGAAAACTCGATGAATGAATAAATGATTGAGTGCCTGGGAAAAAAAAACCTCTACCATGAGTCACCCGACATGGGCTGACTTTGTCTGGACAAGCCATGGCTGATCACTGCTGTAGTAGCTATTATTCAGCCCCCAAAGAATGGAGTGAACTGTGCCAGATGTCTGCAGGCGCAGTTCGAAGCCCTGCTGAGGTTTTCGCTCAGGGCCCGTGAATGCGCTGTGTGAGTGAACCCGGGCTACCGAAACCACGTTCCACACGCGGCGTGCTTTCAAAACAGAAATTCATGCGCTCACAGCTCTGGAGGCTGGAAGTCCAAGGCCAAGGGACTGGCAGGCTTCGTTTCTTTTAAGACGTTTTTCCCTGACTTTCAGATGGCAGGTGGCCTTCTCGCTGAGACTTCCCTTGGCCTTTTCTCTGTGTGTGCATCCTTGGTGATAACTCTCCTCTTATAAGGAAGCCAATCCTATTGGATTAAGGGCCCAGCCTAAAGGCCTCTTTTTTCACTTAATTTAATCACCTCTTTGTAAGACTTCAAATATGGTTACATTTTGAGGTACTGGGAGGTTGGCCTTCAACATATGAACCTTGAGAGGACACAATTCAGCCCACACCAGGACCAGTACATTATCCGGTCTACTGTCAATAGTTAGATTTAGAAAGGCCTCATCACTAGAATACATAGAGAGCTGTTTGTCTTTGCAATCAGTCTGAGGCCTCCTTGAGGGGCCCCTCTGGGGGCTCACAGTTCACATGCCAAGATTCTCTGTGCATCCCTGCACCTCCCCACAAACATTTCACAGGGCCGGAGCAGAGGCTGACTGCAGGGGCAGGTGGGACCATTGGGGTGAAGAGTGTGCACGGAAAACATTGCGCTTCACTGGAGAAATGTGCACTGCTTTCTCAAGCAGGGCCTGGCGAACTGTTGCTCTAAGGAGCCGGGTCATAATCGTTTTTACCTTTCCTGGCCACGCAGTCCCTGTCACTGCTCCTCAAGAATGCCACTGTAGCTGGAAAGTAGCCCCAGGCAAAGTCTAGACAAGTGGGTGTGGCTCGGTTCCAATAACTCTGATTCACAGAAACAGGTGCCGGCTGCAGCAGGCCTTACACGCCCTGCTCCGGTGCACACCGTTCCCGGGTGATCTCATTTTGATTTACCTGCATTCTGAGACTACCATTGGAGCTATTGAACAACTCAGGCATTAGAGACAAATATAGCAACACAAAATAATTCTTGACTCTCCAGGTGTAAATTTTTGATCCTGGGAGTTTCAATTGACTTTCTTCCCACACTTGGAAGGAAGCCAGGCTTGCCTGAATTTGCACATTCTTTCAATATTTCTGATCTATAAATATTCTTTGGATTCTTTAGTTTTTTATTCCCTTATTAATAATGAGTTAAATAAAATCTTTAACATGCATTCATGTTATGTCTACATGAGAGTCATGATTTTACATATATGCAGGGTGAGCAAAAGTACGTTTACACTTATGAGTGCATGAAACAGTTTATTCTTGTATTATCATTTATTTGTATTACAACTCTAAACCTACTTCTGCCCACCCATATATATTTTATTTTTTATTTTTCTCGAAATTATCCTTGAACAAACTGGACACTGTTTGCTAAGGGCTTAAAAGCTATGCTAATATCTGCCCTCTGGGAGAATAATCTTTGACCTTATGGTCTCACACTTTTGTCAGTGAATATTTTGAGCCACCTCTCCTTGATATGTGAATATAATATAGGGAGACAGACTAACATATCCAAGCATATACAAAAAATAGAATTGGGAAAGTAAATACAGAATTTCTAATAGTTTCTTCATAGATCCCAATGGATTCTTTCTTCCTAACACCTTTGGTTTCTTCTCTAGCTGGGAGACTGCTTTTCTGGACAACAGGACTGAAAATATTAACCAGCTGAAAAAAAAAAGATCTGACCTAACTTCAACAATGCACCCATCAAGCAGGTTGCAAAAGTTAATTGTGGTTTGAGTTGGTTGGCCCAATGCAACGGTGGATTTCCTCTTATGGAGAAAACTGCTCCTTTGTTTTGGCAAATAACTTAATGGAACTGGTGGGTTAGAAAAGGTAAGCCCAGGTGGTCATGGTCTGGATGGAAGCAGCTTCAACATGAAGAGTGAACCGTTTGTGTAATGAATGTAGGGATTTGGGTATTGTGTGCTAGAGGTTGGGGCCGGGGCCGTTAGAACTCTGGCAGAGAAGATGGGAAGAGGGTCTCCTCTGAGCAACACAGGAAAGTGCAAGGTCATGGCTTTGAGTAGATCATGGCCAGTGAGACACAGAAAATGTCCAATAAATACCTTTAAACAATGGTGATGGCGGTCCCTTTCCTGTGTCATCATTATGCTCTACCATTTCCAGGGTGTGTGTTACATGCTATTGAGTCAGTCCCGACTCCTGGGGACCCTATGAATGAACGACATCCACAGGGTCCTGTCCTCCACAGCCCTGCTCAGCTCCTGTAGACTCATGCTTATGGCTTCTTTGACGGACTCAGTCCATCTCATATTGGTCCTCTCCATCTCCTGATGCCTTCTGTTTTTCCCAGAGAATCACTTCCAGAAGTTCATTAAAAATCTATTTTTATCTAACGGAAAGCAGATAATGATTTTAAAATTCCTTAAGGTGACCAGAGGCAAAGAGAGACAAGATCGGAGCCTGACCTGGGAGTGAAGCTGGGAGCCAGAGCAGAGAAGGAAGCAAAGGAGGAGCTGGTTGCAGGATGAATGGACCCTGGATGCCGCTAGAGGGCTAGGCCCCATAACAGTGTGATGGGGAAGCCTCTGCCCAGCAGTAATACAGGGTGGGGACTGCGTGATACCATTTCCTGGTTAAGCAAAAATGAACCCTGGTCACTGGAGCACATGGAGAATTTTCAGGAGAAGACCGGTTCCCCATTTTGATGGAGTCGAGAGAAAAGACTTTAGAAAAGGAAACCAGTCAAGGGATTTCTGGAACACCAGGCAATGATGATGAAAACAGAATGCAGAAAAAGGAAGTGCTCACTCTAGCAATGTATCAGGGCTTCAGTCAATAGGATTGTGTGATGGTTCAGACAATAGAGGATGAAGAAGAGGGGAGGCAAAAAGAAATAACCCTGATACAGCTTGGGCAGTTGGGTGGCCAGTGACCTGCCCTTCACCGAGTTAGGAAATAGGTGAGAAACAGGTTTTCAGGAAAAACAAAGGGTTCACCGTGGGATATGTTGAATTTGAGACGTCTACACCACGTCCTGGTGGATACAGCCCATGAAGAGTTGAGGGTACTTTAGGAGACAGATCCTGGCTGAAGGAGGATATGTCCCTGGGAATTGTCTTCGAATAGCTGTCATGATTGTTGTTCAATGCCCTTTGATAAGTATTAGGAAAACAACACTCTCACATTGTATTTACATACTCATTTAAAAGTATTAAATGAGTGGACAAAGCACATGCTAGATTTGGGGGATCAATAAATAATAAAATCCTTTAGAAGCTCCGAGTCTTCGCAGAAGACTTGGCTGTGGACTAACAGCAGAGATAGCGGTGTGGGGACCCACTCAGAACCCCAGAGTTGGAGCTCTGCATCGGCCAATTTGAGATTCAACAGATGCAGAAAGAGGCCTTCTTGGAGTTTCCCCAATCTGACTAAAAGCAGAAACTTCTGAGAAATGAGGATCGCCTTAAATTCCCTGTTCAGAGTAGGTCTGCCTCCAGGGGAGACCAAGAGTAAACCTACCAGAAATGCCGCCTCTAGGGGGAAGTTTTTAGCCCTGAGGAAGCCAGAGAGACTTCTTCATACCTCTTTAGACTAACACGATCACAACCTTTCTTATCTCTCATATGTTCTAAAAAGACACACGCCTTTCCTAAAAGAAACCTTTGTTCTTCCCACAGGAACCTTTTTTGCCCCCTCCCGGTGTCCTCCTAAGTTAGGTGTATTAGCCCCAATTCTAACCACCCCTTTGCGTTACTCATCACTGAGCATCCTCACTGGTGGCTCCAGTTCATCCGTTGTTGGTTAATTTAATTGCATGTCCTGGGCACCGAGCATAGAGCGTTGAAGAAAAGTTTTTCCTCTCCTGTACAAGGAGGTAAGAAATTTCCATTTTATTTTTTAAAATTTTATTAAATGTATTGAGGTAAGAAATCTCCATTTTCAATGGCTGAGACAATGAAAGCAGCATTAAATACAACGGGCAACAGAGACAGATGATATGATCAGGCCTGGAAGAAAGTGGCAGAGGCAAGTCATTCAATTTTGTACTTTTTCATGTCCTTAAGAGGAGCAAAGGAGCTGATTTCCCTCGTGATTCACATCCACTGTCTTCTCATACACTGTTCACCTCTCACCACTCGTTTTTTCTTCTTCCTCAGCTTAGACTCTCATACCCTTATTGACAATATCTCTCTCGAGCACAGGCAGAACGTAAAAGTAAAGAGGCTAGGACGTGGGGTCTGGCACTTTCCGCTGGGTCTGCAGTCTGCTCGGAGGGCTCTCCAGGCCTTAGAGCAGCTCAAGTCCATCCAGGATATGGGTGTTGATTCTCTGTTTCCTTTCCACCGACCCTTTCTCAAACTGTCCTTGGGATGAATTAGATAAAATTTATTTCCTTTTGCAGAAAAATCATCTGCATTAGCATTAAATTAGAAACCTCCCAACCCTCACCCAGATGTCAAGGACTATTTCAAAAACTTCATCTCTAGCCCTGGCTGGTGTGGCTCAGTGGATTGAGTGCCAGCCTGCAAACCAAAGTGTTGCTGGTTCGATTCCCAGTCAGGGCATGTGCCTGGGTTGCAGGCGAGGTCCCCAGTAGAGGGTGTGTGAGAGTCAACTGCACACTGAGGTTTCTCTCCCTCTCTTTCTCCCTCACTTCCCCTCTCTGAAAATAAATAAATAAAATCTTAAAATAAAACACTTCATCTCTAAACAATACTTTTCTGCCTGTTTATCTTCCCTGTTCTTTCTATTGTTTACTGCCTACCAGTTTAATGGCAGTAAGGAGCTCAGATTATTGTTGCTTGCTCTGTTCTTGAATTATCTTGAATGTTTAATATTTACCTCTCTTACTCTTCAAGAAAAGGAGTCACTTCAACATTTCAAATTCTATTCCCTACAACTTAATTTATCACTGGAAGCATAATTAATATGGAGCTCAATTAATAATACTACTTTGAATCGAATCAGATGGATATATATATATATATATATATATATCAGCAGAACTAACACCTGCTTGAGTGTGGTTGGTAGGGTTAATAATGTGGGTGTCATGATTTATAGTTTTAATTTGAACATTTCACCTAAAATGTCATCTGGTGTGTATGAGCGTGATATTGTTATGATACAGAATTACATCCTTATGATTCTGTAATAAATTTTATAATAAAAATGGATATTATTTGTGCTGGACCCTGCATATTCTTTCATAGTCTTTGCTCAGAGAGAACCCATGTACACGACAAAGAACGGAGGCCCAGATACCACAATGTGGTTTTTGTTGTTGGTTACGACTTTGGAAATCAGGAATGTTCAGCCAGTACACAACCCAGCATTCCGGGCCCACACACTCTGGCTTGGTTTCAGCCCGTTGACTCCATCAATGAGCACTTGAAATATACACCATTTTCCATGTCTGAGGCGATTGCCTGAGGGTGAGATTTTCCTTTTTCCTCCCACCAGAATCTCAGTGTTGCTTCAGCTCCCACCGGGTACTTCCACAATCGTTTCACACAGCCCAGAGCTCTGGCGTGTCCTCGGCTCTCACTATTGGACCCGGCCAGGTCTGCAACTGGGCCTTTGCCTTCTCTGAGGGGCAGGTGCAAAGGCTGAGGAGAGCAAAAGCAAGATGGAAGGTTTTAGTGTCTAAAAAAGAGGGAAAGATCTGAACCATGTAATAAATATTAATATACATGCGTGAGAACACCTGGGAGAAAGTCTGGGTGTCCATTTTCAGTGTAAACCGTGGGGCTTACATCCAGTTTATTCAACAGATCCTGAGGTTTTAAGCCAGTCCAGGAAGTCGGGACTAGCTGATGACCTCAGACCGAAAGCATGCAAAACCCAGGAGCTCAGGAGCTGGGAGATGAAACCAGACGAGACAAAAACGGCTTCCAGTGAATTTGCATTAAGTCCGTGTAAGATCATTTGAACCTGAAGAGGCGAAAGTGGATAAAAGCAGGCCGCTGGGGTTCGGAGGCTTTCTTGCAGGGACTTGTAGTAAAATGAAACTGCTTGGTTTCAGCCAAGCCCGTGAAAGGCACTCAGAGAGGCTGTGGAAGAACTTGAAAGCCAAGGAACACTTTCTGTTTGCTTTTTGCCATCTGCAACCTCAGTGAGTGCCATGCTCGGTACTTCATGGGGTCACCAAGGTCAAGCCTATGTGACTGTCCTTCCTGCGCTCTATTCATGTGCACTGTCATCGTGTCCAATCCCAGGGACCATCTGCCCTCGGCTTTCACCGAGCTGTGCTGCGTTCAGCCTCAACGTACACCCGCCTGATCTTTCCTCTGAGACAGCAGGCCCTGGGTGCTGCTGGGCCCGGTCCAGGCTCCCAGAAGCCCGTGTTAGGGTCGGGGGGCGTTGGGATTGGTTCTCTGGCTTTGATGGCTCCGAGGAGGACTGAGAGACATGCTCAGGAACCACACTCATCCAAGTTAGGCAGATGAAGGGAGCGGAGGTGTTGATCTGAAGGAAGAATCATAGGCTAAATCCAGGTGCAGGACGAAAGCGGAGAAAGCATTATCAAACGGAGCGAGTGCAATGGAGCAAGGAGGCCCCAGAATGTAGCCAAAGGTGCGTTTCCCGATACCAGAACATTGGGCATGGAGGGGAGCCTCAGTGCCCACAGAGGTCGGTTGCATGCAACAGAATCCATTCTCATTGTTTCAGGCAGAAAGGATTTATTTCAGGGGTTTCTACGGCTTATAGAATCATGGATGGGCTGAAAAACCAGGCTGAAAGTTCGGGATTCAGGAACAACTCCCTAAATGACACCAAAGACCCAGGCCACCGAGCAAGCCGTGGTTGACTCTACGTTTGGAGGCCGCCACCTCAATCAAGGACCTGGCTCAGGGGCCTCTGGCCATTGCAAGATCAGGAGGCTGCTGGGACGAAGGGGCCGCTGCGATCCTTGACGCTTGCAGTCAGCACTGCTAAACAAGTACACGGCACCTGCTCGGACACTCAGAAGCCAGTGACGGAAGGCTGGGGTCTGCTCACCATCCCCCCCATCCCCAGGACAACAGAGGCCCCCCAAGCAGCCTGCTACAGGAGTGGCAGGGAGAGGACTCAGGGCGGCCTCATTTTCAGCAGCCCCGCCCCTCACGAGTGCAGGGCGCTGCCCAGAAGTACAGACGGAGGGCCCCTCACCAGGTATCTCAAGTGCTGATTGTGATGCTCCAGACATAAATATGCTCCACACTCCTACCTCGGCAAATATACCTTCATAACAATGTGCACATTCAAACTGAGATTCCTGAACTCCGCCGAGGAATGTGCCAGACTGTGGCAGTGTGGGAGAGCCAGCCCCTGGTCCCAGTCCCTTTCCACCATCGGCTGCCCGGCACTGCCAAGGGCTTTGTGCCCACACGTGTGGACACTCCAGCTCATGTGTCCAAGCTCTGTTCAGACTGCAGATCCCGCCCAGCTGCCTGTTGGTCACCCCCTTCATGGAGTTGGTTTGCTCGACCACTTTACTCTTGGCATCTACTCCCCTCCCTGTTTCCTTCCTTACTGAAGCGGTCAATGTCAAGGGCTTGGGGAAGTGAGAAATGCTATACCTTCCAACAAGCTGAAACCTAGTGTCCTATAGCATAAGAGGCAGGGCAGTGAAGTGGGGAGGTGCACAGGCTTCGGCAGTTTTAAACTGTGATGGACAGGTTTCCCAAGTTCTCAAAGCCTCAGTTTTTTCAGCTCTGAAATGGGACTAATAGGACTGCTTTTCAGGAAAATGCATTTAAAAAGTGCTTAATATGATGTCCAGCGCCTAACAAGTGCTCAAAAAAAATTGGCCATTATTATTGTCCTTGTGGTTACAAATTATTAGGTAAGACTGACTGACTATACGAGCCCTGGCTGGTGTGGCTCAATGGATTAAGCCCCTGCCTGTGAACCAAGGGGTTCGATTCCCAGACGGCTCAGGCTGGGGTTGCAGGCCAGGTCTCCAGTAGGGGGCACTCGAGAGGCAACCACACATTGATGTTTCTCTCCTCCTCTTTCTCCCTCCCCCCCTCTAAAAATAAATAAATAAAATCTTTAAAAATTATTTTTAAAAAAAGACCAACTATATGAGAAGAGTCAAATTGTTAGAGTCTTCTTGGACCTTGAACCAGGTTGCTAATTACATGAATTCTTGCACTCTGCGCTCCTTTTCCTGTGCCTTGAGCCAGGTGTAAGCACTGCTTAGAACACCCTGGAAAACAGCCTTCATCTTGCTTGCCAGCTTTGGCTGACAATAGCTACCTGGAGAACTGTGTTGAAGAGGGGCCTGAAGCCCAGTCTAGGCACAGTGCTGTAGTCGATTAATAATGTCTGCCTTGGGTGTGGGAAGAGTGTAAAGCAGTATGTGTGCCAGGTATGTGCCATTCTTGGGCCAGACCCCATTCCTAGGCAGCAGAAGGACTTGCAGAGAAACACTGCGTTTGAATCCCACTTCCCCCACTCCTGGCTCTGGGACTTTAATCCTCCTTGGCTTAGTTAGATGTGTCATCTGTAAAATGAGGATAGCCAGGTTTACCCCGCCTACCTTATAGGGTTATTTGTGAGGATCAAATGAGATCATGCTTGTAAAAACGCTGTCAATTGGGAGGTGTTGCCTACATGCAAGGTGTCGGTTATGAGCGTGCGGTATTTGGCCAGTCTGTACTTGACAAGGAAGAAGAGCCAAGCCGGGGATGGTTCTGGTCTGTCTCTGCTTGTATCGCCTTCGCCTGACTCCGCAGGCTCCTCCAGTTTCTGGGTGCTGATCTGTTGGGAGTGAGCCTGGTCGGGCAGAAAAAACTCGAATTTAAAGCGAGGTGCTCTCTCAATGACTGACTGCGTGATTTAGGTCAAGTTTCATAGCCTCCGTGAGCTGCGGTTTCTTCATATGTAGCATAGAGATTGGATAAAGATGATAAGGACACGTGTCTCAGCTGTTTCCTAGGGTGGTTATCTGGCCTGAAGATCACAGACATGAAAGTGCTAGGGAAACTCAAAATGTGCATAGTGACGATCCTTTCCTACGGTCTGAGCCAAATGAATCCACGTGATGGATTCATTTGTAATGTAATCCATGTAATGGCTCACATTACAAACTCTCTCCCCTGCTTCACCCTCCTCCCCTCCAGGGTCCCTCAGCAGCCTTCAGTGTTCTTGTCCTATCATTGGCCTACATTGGGGCCCAGCCCCCACGAGCTGAGCATCAAGGCTGGAGCGCCGAAGGCAAAGTCAGCATTGGGCCAGACACTGGGTGGAGGTCAGGAGAATATAAAATGGAAGCTAAAAGTGGAGTGCGGCCGTGGCCTGGGTTGGGTAGGCGAGGCGCTGGGGAAGTCCGAGGTCAGGCTTTAAACCCGCAAGGAGAGAGGGGAGAGCTGCGAAGAGTCATGGAGACCATGTGAGGTCGGCACTGGCCCACATCGACGAACCGATTGGCCCCAAGTCACCAGCCCTAGGAGTTCCGCAGACCCTGCCCCTGGTTCTTCTAAAAGCTCCGGGCCTTTGAACGAAGAACTAAGTGTGTTCGAGGCCTGGTGTTCTCAGGCTGCTGGGAAGTACACACACCTACTCACCCCCCAGTTCCTTCCCCCTCTCCACTCTCCATCCGTCCCTCCTTCCCTGCCAACCTGCAGAGAAGAGAACAGCTCACTTTGAGCAGGGCTTTCTGTGTTGGTTTCCTAGGGATGCCTCAATAAAATACCACAGACTAGGTGACTTAAGCAACAGCAATGTATCGTCTCACAGTTCTGGAGGCTGGAAGTTCAACACCAAGGTGTCGGCAGGATGGGTTCCTTCCGAGAGCTGTGAGGTAGGATCTGTTCCACGCCCTCCTCCTAGCACCTGGTGGTCTGCTGATGCCCCTCGATGTCCCTGGGCTTGTAGCTGCGTCACCCAGACCCACGCCTTCATCTTCACATGGCGTTCTCCCTGCGTGTGTGTCTGAGCCCGAACTTCCCCTTTTTATAAAGGCACAGTCGTGTTGGATCAGGGCTCACCCTGATGGCCTTGTCTTAACTTGAACATCTGCAAAGACCCTATTTCCAGGTCAGGTCACATTCCAAGGTACTGGGGATTAGAACTTGAACAGATGGATTTGGTGTAGGGGGACATAATTTAATCAAGAACGTTCCTTGCTTCTCTGGCGATGATCCAAATCAGGTGGCTCAGTGAAGACGGGGAAAGAGGCAGAATAAAATACCCGAGCAAAACATTATCCTCTTTTGCTCCATTAGCAACTGGAGGGACAGTTGTGCTGTGTGGATTGTTTCCACTTATTCTGCTGGGAGAGGGGGAAAGGGCTCTCAGTACTTTACCTGCGGAGCATAGGACACTCCTGGTGAGGAAGAGGTACTCACCCAATACTTTCTGAGTTGGTAACACGTGAAGGGAACAGCTCAGACCAGCAGCCGTTTCGAATGCACGCTCTGGTGTCCGAGACTTCGCCGGCCCGGAGAGGGCACGCACTGGTCAACTGTGGGGTTCGCCGCCTCTCCCTCCCCCGTGGTGCCCGTGGCCTCGTCGTGGAGAGCTGAGCCCTGCCAGGAGTTCATGAAGAGCTTCCAGCGGCGAGTCTCGGAGGCCTGGGATGTCCCTCAGCCCCATGTGCCTCGTTCATTCGTTACTCCTCGGTGCCCTCGCCACACCACTGTCACGTAGAGTCCCGTTCCTGTCACCACAACGCCCCATTCTAAAGTGAATCCTGAGGCTTGAACGGAGCTTTCCATTTCTAAGCTGTCACAAAATCCTTTTCCTGACCAAGCTCACTGATGCTGCCTCTCACTCACTGATCAGCCCTGGAAATGCCTGGGTGGTGGGCCCTCGAGCCCCACCTCTTAGCCGACAAACGAGGGAACGAAGGTGAGAGGGCGAAGTGATTTGACTGACACCGCACAGCCAGGGCCCCTGATCGCTAGTCGGTGGCTCTTCCTTTATCCCTAGCCCTGTCTTCTGTTGGCCGACGATCGGTAAATAATCTGTCGGATACGGGACCCCTTTAGAATGTGTTTGCTTGGTAGGAGAATGTTGGAATCTAGTTCAAATGCTTAGGTGTCCCCAGAGTGAGGCCAGCAGTAGGGATTGGGGGCATTGGGCTGGTTTCAAAGAGGCGCGAGGGCACGCCCTTCATTCACACTCACCCTGAGGCCCTGGCACCTGGCTGGCCGTTTGCTTCTCCCACGCAGGGAAGGCTGTCTTTCCCTCTTCCCATCAACCCTCCCGTCGTTCAGAGACAAGACGGTCTTTGTGGACAGCCAGCTGCGGCCCAGCCTTGACCTCACGCTGGGCTGCCCTTTCTTATTTCCCAGTCCCTCCTAGCCCCCAGCAGTTTCGTGCGGGCTGAACAATGGGTCCAGTCTACAGGGAGGCGAGCTCACTGCCTGCTGCAGCTGCTCATTGTGTATGATGACCAGGCCAAGTGAAGGACAAGGTGACCTGATGGTCACCCTTCCAGGTCTGCGCAGCTTGCAGTGTCCTGAGAGAAGGCTGGTGGGAGCCCAAAGGCCACCTGGGCCACCCACCCACGCTGTTGAGGTGGCCTGTCCTGGTCTATCCTCTGCCAGGTTTACTTGCTGTGGGGCCTTATCTGAAGGGCTCGGCGTGTATTTGTAAAAACCCATGCTGCCACGAAACCAGCTAAGTTTACTTTGTAAAAACCAACCGACCAGCCAAAATGATGAGGAGGGTGAACATGTCCATATGGTCAGCAGAGTTAACACACAAAAATTCACGACGGCCCGTTAAATTTGAACATCAGATAAACAATAAACAAGAAACAATTTTTAAATAAAAGTACATCCGGTGCTGTATTTGGGACATACTTACACTAACAATCATTTGACGTTCATCTCTATCTGGAATTTGACTTTCGCCGGGTGTATTTCTTCTGACAACCTTAGCTGCAGCGGAGTCCCAGGGCCAGGGTATCCAGCGAAACACACCTTGGCCCTGACTCCCAGAACGGAGCCCGGGGCTCTTGCGGTCCTGGCATTAGCAGCTCTGAGCGACCCTTTATGTCCATAGCCCTGGGGCAGGGGCTTCGGGGAGTTCCACAGGAAGGTCCAGCCCCGTCCATGCTGCTGGAGTGCCGGAACGGACCGGGAGGTGCGCAGCCAGCTCACGCCAAACGCAAACGTCGCTGAAGTCGGCCAGCACGTTCCTATGTAGGTGCTCTGATTACCAGCGACTTTCATGTAACCTTCCCACCTGCCTCCTCAACAGTCCTGAACAGGGTGAGGCACCTGTTAGCGCCTCTGCTGAAGATCAGAACACACCCTCAGGCAACATTGCCCAGCAAGCCCCTGGCGAGCAAAGGCGGGAGCATCATCCTGGCCCTCCGGCTCTGAGACCGATGGCATCTTTCCTGTTTTTATTGGAGCAGACTGCTTTATTATTACAGTTGAATGTATTTTTCCAAAAACCATTGCATTATGCTTTTGCTCTCTATGGAAGTGTATTTGATTATTGCAGCAAACTTAGAACACACACATAAACAAGAAAGGAAGAGGTATTAGCCGAGGAAGCAATTTCACAATTGTGTGATTGCTACATGTGGTCGTGTGGTCTCCCGTCCTGTGCCCTCTCTATATATATTAGTGTATTATATTTCGATCAGTGTGGGCTGCCATAACAAAACACCACCGCCGGGGTGGCTTCAACAACAGTCGTTTCCCACAGTTCTGAAGGCTGGAAAGTCCAAGATCAAGGTGCCAGCAGATTCGGTTTTCGATGGGGCCCTCTTCCTGGCTTGCAAACAGCCGCCTTCTCCCTCTGTCCTCACACGGGGGGGAGAGGGGGCTCTAGTGTCCCTTCCTTTCTTTAGAGGCTCTCATCCCCTTGTGGGGGCTTCGCCTGCATTGTCGCATCTAAATATAATTAACCTCCCAAAGGCCTCACTCACTTCCTCGTACCATCCCCTGAGGGTTAGAGCATGAACGCAGGAATTCGAGGTTGCACACACATTCAGTCACAACATAGTCTTAGTCTCAAGTGAAAAAGGCCAAGGCCTCAGGTACACATGCATGCATATAAGCTATGCATGACGTGAATATACATGTTATATGTGTGAAGATGATCGTCTGTATACACATGTAAGCTTATCTATATACAATACAAACTAGAATGGTTTCAGAATTAGATGGTTCATTTTCGATGCTGACCAGGACTTAAGACCGAGCGCACAAAGCGGGTGGAAAGTACAAATAAGCTTCTGACAGAGAACAAAGAGCGGGCAGCAAAGGACACAGGGCAGTGTTCTGCTGCCATAAAGGGCGAGGCTGTCGTCCACGCGGACTTTGTCCTCTGTAACGAGCTGTTTCTAGTCTGGAGTGAGGGTTCAGTGGGGGAGGAGGGTCCAGCTTGAAAGGTCTATCCCTGATGTTCCTACTAAATATTGACTTAGATCGACTACTCTCCCCCGAAAACTGGCTTCCCCTTTGGACACAGACTCTGCTAAAACATCATCCAGAGGTGACATTGTTGTGACTTCGGCGGCACTTCGGACTCAGCTGTCACGTGTCTGCCATCGATATATTTATAAATAACTCATGTTTATACGTAGCTTCAGGACAACGTACTGTTTGGGGGTTGGAAGCCATTCTTCATTTGGGGAGGTCAACACGGTGAAACTGGGAGCTTTTTTATCTCATGTGGATGCTGACATGGTTGTTTTTGCAGACAGTCATCAGATGTGGCAACTTCGGACACCACAGCCTGATGATGGCCTGAGGCCAGAGTTAGAGCTGTCTGTTGGGACGAAAGCTCCTGGGGTCTTTAGATTCACAGTGACCCATAACCAGTGCCTGGTTCACTGGCCTTGCTGCAGGCTCGGTCACAGAAAACAGCACTTGACTGTGTTTTTCATCATGTCACGTGCTAGGTCTCAGAGAAACTTCTTTTAGCCACAAAACGAACCTCAAAGCGCCTGGTTCCTCATCTGAGAGCAGCTATTCAGAGCTTCTCAACTCTCTCTCAGCAGGGCAGCAGACACTGCAGAAGATTATAGGAGGGGCTTTGGGGGCTGGCGGTGGACTCCTTGGAAGCGTCCACCGGATGTCTTTCTTAGTGAGAAACCCTGGCGCACGCCACTCCAACAACTGCCTGTGCAAGTCTAGACCGATGCGGGCACCGCGATATTCGGTTGTTTTTAGTTGCGTGCATATATGTGAACGCCATAGGCATAGTGGTCTTTGTCTTGAGAACAAATCTGTTATAAAGGGATCGTATTTCCCGTATCTCTTGCTAGGCAAACTCTAGAGTGTTAAATGCATGTGAAGTAGAATGAGAACCTGCAGGAGAAGCATCCGATAGCACTGTGACCCAACATGGTTTGGTCAATGTCAGTCTTGCTCGGAGAGGAAAATGTTGGAAAGCTTCGTTTAAACCTACCAGAGAAGAAAACAAAAGCAATGCATAGCAACTCCTAAGTGGACAATTGTTTCAGACCCAAGACCTCTGCTTTACTTATTTTTATGTAAGAAATATTTGCCGAGGACATCACTTCTCATCATTTCTAGGGCAGAAGTCCTGTCAAGTTCCTGAGGAGAGAAGGAGAGGAGCGAACTCGAAGTGTCAGTTCCTGAACAGTGGAAGAAAAACCACACACCCGGGACTTCAACACCAGTAACTGTTTGGGGCCACGATTTCGACCAATCGTAGTAAGAAGTGGCAAATTGCATGGAGTATTAAAACGTATGCAAAGCAGAATTTGACTTTAGAATCTGCTAATGTTAGCAGGACTTAGGCACACCAGGAATGGCAGTTACTCTGTTCCGGGATGTCCTTAGTCATCTGAGGCATGTGACTGCCACCTAGTGGTGGACATTAGCCTCACTGAGAGGGTGGAGGAATTCTGCAGGTCAGCTTGCCCAACGTTGAGGGGAAGCAGCACCATTCTTTGCTAGTGCTGACCCCATTCGAAACCTTTTCCCATTTCTTTTATATTGTCCCCCCGCTTTGTTTAATCAGCACAGAGTCACCCGCTCGCTCTTTCCAATACCAAACACTTTCCATCCCTTCTCCGTGTTGCTAAGTCTGGGACAGCCCCAGCACCTGCCTGCAGAGCCCTCCCCAGGTCCCGGCTGTGCGCGCTCTGTCTCTCTCTGCTCCCTGGCGTGGGAGGCGGGGCTCCTCAGGAGAGAAGCCTCTGACCCACGGTGCACAAGGGCCGCTGCTGAGCTGAAAACAGCAGCACACCGTTAATTAATTAAGGAATTAATTAACTAATCTCCATGCTTACGATGAATTTCAAGATTCAAACGTAATAATCCGAGGATAGCAGCTGTTTTGCTAAAAGTACATAAGAAATAGTATATATTTCTATATTCTCAGTTAATGGATATGGAGATATGCATGCAAGGTCTGGGGGAAAATAAATCAGCCAACAGATGGTGGAGCCGATACAAAGCAAAGGTAAAGACACGAAACGACAAGACAGTGGTGCAGCAAGCTGGCGTACATCAAAACAGGACACGTCACTGCAAACTTTTACAGGCTGCACCAATGTCCCATTTCTGCGGCAAGTCATGTGACGGTGCCTGTGACACACCCTCATCCACATGGAGTGTGACTAGAACATTTGAGCCTTGACGTGTGAAAAATGGCAAATCCGGTTAACTGGCCTGTATTCCTCTACTATTAAAATGAAACATTTTTATTTGTGTTTTCCGTATGTAATTTATCTTACACAGGTGAATTATTTATGTCCTTCCTCCAACAGCTGTCTGCACACATTTAAAAGAAAAAGATTTTAGTGCAATTGGAATAAAGAATGGAAAAGAATCTCCTTAAATGTGAACGTGGAAGTGAAGATGGTGTGTTTGTCTTTTAAGTCTATATTAGGGGGATAGAGGGAGAAGGGAAACATCAATCTGTGGTTGTCCCTTGCATGTCCCCTACTGGGGACCTGGCTTGCAACTCAGGCATGTGCCCTGACTGGGAATTGAACCGGCAACCCTTTGGTTCTCAGGCTGGCACTCAACCCACTGAGCCACACCAGCCAGGGCTCTCTGCGGTGTTCTGACCAGAGGCTTCCAGGGCCCAGTGACGGAGACCCTCAGGAAACAAGTGATCAGATAAACAGGTAGCTACATCCAGGCCTGTTTCCTGACCCTGGGACATTTTACGTGATAACCCAAGAACTCTTGGAAAACACAAAGGCCAAATTTCACTTTCATAATTTATCATCATTTGCCTTGGAAAATACGCTCCAAAAAGTGTAATCCAAACTAGTTCTGAGCCTCTTCTCTAATCTAGCATCACCCCAGAGACCTAGGGGACCCTTGCAAAAAGCACTCAGTCCAAACACCCTAAGATACCAATGGTGCCTGGTCAGGCATCCGCAACGCCAGCCGGCTGTAAAAAATCCATAACACCACCTTGCATGTATTTAGTACTTTGCAGTTTTCAGAGAGGTCTAACAGGCCTCAGGTGCCTGACTATGTTCCTTTGCTATTTTAGGAAGCAGGGACACGATCGTCTAATGTATTTCTCTAATTCATTGCTCAGCGAACACCAAGTGCCCAGCTTATAGCTGAGTAAAAGTTTGCCAAGTCAAATGGACTTCAAACACTGGAAGACAGAGGGAAGCTGATACATTGAACGCATACAGCTTTGATTTCTTCTCTGCGATGAAAAGAGAAGTGAGGACTGCTAGTCTCATGAACCAGACCCATCAAGGCAAAGTCCGCAAGAGCTGACCTCTGATTCTAGGAGCAAGGAGTGGTGGGTTCTGGGGTAATGATGGAGAGGGTGGCAGTGAGGGACTTCTGAGGGTCAGCTCATGTTCTTTTCTTGTTCTGGGTGCTGGTTATACAGGTGTGTTCAGTTTGTGAATGTTTATAGTGATACACTGATGTGCACTTTCCTGTATGTGCGTTAGACATCAAAAAAGCTTACGTAATCACCAATCTTTACAGGCATTCCAATCTCAACTAATAGACCCTCTGAAGCTAATAACAAGCCGTGTTTCCCCTTAAACACAAGCTAATTAATTAATTAATTGAGAGCCTTGGCTTTGGACCAGATGTCCTGGCCCCGCCCCTCACTTACAGGGAGAGCTTGGCTGCTATGTAATATCTCTAAGATCCTGTTTCCTCATCCGTAAAGTAGGCAAATAGTACTAACATAACTGAGGTGTTGAGAAGACCAGGCGGGACAGTTCATGCGCGGGGTCCGGCACGTGGCCGGCTCTCGGCAAGTGGCCGCCTGTCCTCTGTCATTGTCGGTTACAGCGCGTACAAACCTCCGTCGTCCGATTCAGGTGTGCAAGACACTCAACTCTTCTGCTATCCCAGGCCTTATTTTTTTTTAGTCCTTAATCCTTTGGGCAGCAGAAACACACTCTCTGTCATTTCAGAGTTCCTCCCCTCACCCCCCTATCTAAGGTTCAGGTGGCTCACGTACATCTTTCCACCCTGTGTCTGCTCCGCTGTTCTCACTCCTGCCCGATGCTGGGGGGTCATCCACACAGATTCCGAGTGCCAGGCTCCTTTGAGTTTTCTTGGCGCCTCCTGCTCGCCTCTGGGGAGCGTGGGGTTACTGTTCTGCTCCTGTTCCCCGCCAGGGCGACGATGCTGCGTGAGCCTGTTTCAGGCTACCTGTCTGCATGCACGCGCCGTTTCTGCTCTGGGATCTCGGCCGCCAGCACTCTGCCTGAGAAAGAGGTTTGTCTTCCGCCAGCCCTGTGCCCGCCCACCCTGCCTCAGCCAGTGGAAGGGTCAGGACACAGGGACCCCAGTATTAGCAGAATGGCAGAGCCGGTGTAACACAGAGACTCCAAAACCCAGAGAAGGCTCGCCTCTCTCTCATCGAATTGCCTGGCCTGCCACACCGGCGGGCCACCTGCTGAACAAGCGCATGCACAGACCCTGGCGGTCAGGACACTGGGAACACACACATCTGGCCCTGGATGTTTTCTTCACAGCTGTTAACTGCAAGGAAAATTCACAACAGTGCTTGAAAATGCAGGAGTCGGTGAAAGTAAGTTTACAGGTGGGAGTACGTAAAACTCCAGAGATTGTTCTTGTATTATTATTGATGAATTATTGTATCATTCATTTGTATTACAACTGCACAGCTACTTGTGCCTACTCCTGTACAGAACTCAGCCCTTACATTTGTATAGGATCTTCTTCTATTTATTGTGCTTTGATTATCTTAGCTTACAATTTCTCAAAGAACAGGGTTCGAGATGACTCGGCATTACCTAGGTGAAGACTTAAAATTTGTAATAGCTACGTGATTGCTTTATTGTAAAAAGTACGAAGTAGATTAATTAAAGGGAAATACTAGGTAAATAGTAGAATAGGTAGCATGCGTACATGGTAAAAATGGCAAAAAATGTACTTGGATGACTCAGGTTGGGTAAAGATCGATCGGTTGATCTTCCGTAATAAGACTCGTAATCTGTGGTGGTGGTAATTTCATCTGGTTTCCAAGATGGGGAAACTGAAGCTGAGAAATATTAGCGTGCTGTTCTTCCGACTGTCCAGGCCTCACATAATTCAAGAAGCCTGCCTTAAGCTCACCTCTTTGGTCCCCCTTAAATATATAGATCTGGGTCCGAGGCTTGGCCACAAGTCCTTCTACTCACGCATTTCACCTTCACTCCACGTCGCCAAGTGTGGAGATTTCACAGGTCTTAAATGATGGCAGTAGAAGGCTTTATTTCGGGGACCGAGATCAGACTTGCGACTCATTCAGTGTTTCTTAGATATCTGTCGTTTTGCCATTTAGGGCTAGAGCTGTAAACTCGCCTTTCTTCACCTGAATCTTGTAGCTCTGATGAGTTCTAAATGAAAGAGGCAAGCCGCTAGACCTGGAGGCTCTTTCCCGAGGGTCATTTACGGGAGAGGAAGTGCATTCGTTTTCTACTGCTGCCATAACAAAGTACCACAAAGTTTATCACGTAAAACAAGATTAATTTATTATCTTAGAGTTCTTTTTCTCAGAACTCTGGCTACAGCAGGGCTCAGAGGGTCTTCTGGGCAGAGTCTCACCACGCTGAAATCAAGGCTTTGGCCAGCATGCATTCCTTTCTGGAGGCTCTGGAGACAAATCCATTGCCAAGGTCATTCAGTTAATGGCAGAATTAAATTCCATGCAGTTGCGGGACTGAGCTCCGTTTCCTTGTCGGCTGTTGGCTGGGGAGCAGTCTCAGCTTCTGGAATTTGCCCACCTTCCTCGGCCCCCTCCATCTCGGAAACCCTCAATGCTTTGAGGCTCTCCGACCTCCCCTCCCGCCTCATCTCTGTTCTCACCGGAGAAAGTCCTCCACTCTGAAGGGCTCACAAGATTAGACCGGGTGCACCCACATAATTCAAGACAGCGTCCCCACAGTAAGGCCAGCTATGGTCTTAATCACATCTTGTAAAGACCACTGACAGCAGTAACGAGATTAGCATGTCACTGAACAGCCAGGGGACAGAAGTCTTGGGCGAACAGCTTTAGAATTCTGCCTACCACAAGGAGTCCCCAGGTAGTAGGTGCAGAGATCTGTGACCCAAAAAGGCTAGGTAGCTGCCCTGCACATGCCGGAGATGAAGGGTGAAGGACGATCGGAGCGAATATTCCCATTCGCACGGAGGGAGAACGGGAGGTATGTGGCAGTCGCTGGCCCGGAGCAAGTCTGAACTCCCCCGGGCAAATGTTGCCAGGGCTCCCCGCTCTGGACATGGGGGAAGTTCCTTGCTTAGAGCCCAGCTCTGCTCTCTGGGAGGAGTCCCCGATCTCTCTTTCCTCATGGCCCTTGGCCCTGATCCTTGAGAGAAATTCCTTTCTCATTGTTCCCCGGCACGGTTCTGAAGAGGGCGAGTGTGTCAGGGTTAGGGGCTGCGTGGCCTTCACTACCCGCTTCCTTCTTGCAGGAAGTTGGGGGCCCCAAACTCTTCTCCCCTTTCAAGTCATCTCTGTCTCTCGCTAGTCCAGGCGACAAGGACTTTTGTCAACAGGCTGAAAATCTTTGTGGGTTTTGGATTGAGTAGGGTGTTTTATATTTGATTTCATTCCATTCCATGTGCCAAAAGTCACACCCATAGTTCTTTCGAGCTGGGTTCTCTCTCCAGACATAATTACTGCTAATCGGGGCACACCTGGCTGCTGTGGGAACATGCCCTCGGGCGTCCCAGGAGTCGTTTGTCCAGCAGTGTGAATTGTTCAGGTGGACATCCTGAGGAAGGAAGGCAGAGGGTACACTTTCTGACCTCTCCAGTTCTCTGTTAGGAACCAGGCCCTTACGAAGGAATGGCCTGGAGGGGGTCATCTGGCCTGACCCTGTCAAGGGGCTGCTTTCCGTTGTGCTGTCCTGCCCTCCTGCCCTGGGTGCAGACCCAGGGTCAACAACGATCACCCAGACAGAGTGGCTGGAGAGCGCAGGGAGGGTCCTGGTCCCTGCCCACCACCAGTACCACTAACCGTAACTCTTTATCACCCGGCCAGGAGCTGCATTTTCCTCCTATTGAGAAAAGCTTCCCAGAGCCCCCAATGAGTTTCCATGGATGTCTCAGCGGCCAAGATGGTGTGTGTGGTTGTCCCTGCCATGGGGGGCGGGGGGGGGGGGGGCTGGTCAGGACAGGAGTGTTTGCACAGGCTGGACACGTGGCCTCCCAGAGCGTCACTGAGGCTCTGCTGGCACAGACAGAGGGGAAGCAGGGGGCGTTAGGGAGGTGTGGGGTGGGGTGGTGGCTCAAAGGGCCCGATTTCTTCCAAGGTGCTTGAGACGATCAAGGACACGTGCACTGTGCAATGGGGCCCTTTTCAAAACAAAAATGTGCAACTTCCCTGCGTGATCATTCTATTTCACAGGCCTGGTTCCTTGAAGAGAGACCCGCTTTTCCCACTTTACCTCGAGAACCACCAAAGGAACCTGCATCTGGCCTGACTCTGCCCACCCACAACCTCACCTCTCCCCACGGTCCCCTCTGCTGCTCACCACCTCCTGGTGACAGCACCAACCTCCTTCTGAGGGCCGTGAATTTGTCACCAAAGCTTTCCTCACCCGAGGGCATTTGCTTCTGCAAGTTCTCTTTGAAGGAAAAGACTTCCTCCTTTCTCTGGCCTCCTCAAAGAAGCGCATCCTGACTCCAAACCCATGTGGATAATCCACCCAGTGCTTTCCGGGCACTGAACACACGCTTCATCCCAGTGTCATCGATGGATCTGCGTTTATCTGCTCAAGAGGCAGCGTGGTGTAGCGCTCGTGGGCATGGGCGTTGGAGCCAGACTGCCCGGAGGTAAGCCCTTCCCAGCTGTGGGATCTTGGGCAGGTTACTTTGTCTTGGTGCCTCAGTTTCCTCATCTGTAAAATGGGGATATGGATATTACCTACCTCACAGGACTGTGAGGAGGTAATAAATGTGTTAACATTTGTAACGGTGCCCTGTGCATAGCAGGGACCATGTGAGTGTTAAGTGAAAAAAAGAAAACATCTATTTCCCTCACCACATCCTTCTCTCTGTGAAGACAGTGACCTAATGGTCTTGTCACGACCGTGGCCAGCGCAGCACCTGACCATGTCCTCTCTGTGGTTGTGGCCCTTGCTGTGGTTTTACACCCAGTGGCTACTTAGCATTTGTTGAATGGATGAAGACATAAACGAATCCCTGGGCGACGTTCTAAATGGGAGGAAGGGGTGAGCAGAACAACCTGGGCCCTGACCCTGGCACACTGCCAGAGCAGGGGTCCCGGAAAACCAGAAACGGAGGTCTCTGGCTCTGCTGGGAGTTGAAACTGGAACCGACCTCTGGGGTCTGTCAGGACCGAATCCTCCATGACGCAGTGTGGGACCGCCACGGACCGTCCCAAGGACTGTCCTCCTCTTGCTCCCCTGGGAACAGGCATGGTGACGTGTCCTCTGGGAGCCCTGCTAGGGCTCAGGCCACCCAGAAAATGGCAGTGAGCCTCGGGGAGGGACCGTGCCCCGTGCTCCCACCCATTTGGAAGGCGACCCCGCCACCCTGGTGACAGGCGAGCGAGCTCTGGCCCTGGTCACGACTCAGGGCTGCCATGACTCTCTCTGCAGAGGGTTTGCCAAACATCAAACTGCAAGGGCTTTGCGGGCCAGCTGCGCAGCCTCCTCGTTCAGAGACGCCAAGGCTCTTAAATCACACAAAAAGCACGTCCAAGTCGTGCGGTGGGAACTCAGTCCGGCGACCGTCTGCTCCAGTCATTCTTGTTCAAGGCTGCCGGCTCTCGAAGGAGCCATTAGAAACCCAGTAAACTTGACCTCGGTCCCCCTGGCTGCCTTCCAAAGCCTGATGTTCGCCTGCCTCTAGAGGCTTTGCAGTGCCCCCGGCCATTTCCTGCAGGCTCTCAGCTCCCTCCCGGCAAACAGGGTGATGCTCAGCCTCCTCGCCCTGTGGAGTAGGACTTGTTTCTCTGTTTCCAGAATGGCCTCAGGGTTTCCCCTTCCTGCTGCAGCCTGGCTGGAAGTCCCTTTATTAGCAATTTGTCTGCAAGCCTGCGGAGGTCTGTGAACTTGTCTGACATTTCCTGGGAGGGAAACCGCTGCCATACAGAACTTGAGTCCCAGGGGAAGACAATTCCAGCTTGTGCTCCGTATCTGTCCCTCCTTCGCCCCACACAAGCCCACAGCTCGGAAACTCACCCACATGCCAACAAAGGCCTTCCCGAGGCCCTGACAGGAGAGAAAAGACTTCTACCCTAGACAGGGAAGCATGTGGGGCACGTATTAGGCAGGAATGCTGCCTTTCATGAAGCTCTTGAAGGAAAAAGTCTGGGTCAGCCTTTTAGGAGCGATTCGCTGTCTGTCGGTTAAGGGGAAGTCCTGTGTCCACTGAGGCCTGGTGGCGAGGCCCCAGCCATTTGCTCAGAAGGAGGCGGAAGAGCGACAACCGCAGAGACTTGCTTTGGCACAAATGCCTCCAAAGGAGCCCATTCCTGTCGCTCTGAGCTCTTCCTCTGAGGCCTCCCCAGAGCCGGGGACCCAGTGCCCAGATCCGCTCCCCATTCCGCTTCTATCCTCCCCATGCTCGGTGGTGGCACTCACTTCCCAGGCAGGCCCATCCCGAGAGGAGGCGCAGTCTTGGCTGAGAGAGAGCCTGGGTAGTTCCAGCCAGATTCCACATAAACGATCGTGCCCTTACCTGTTTCAGATGTTAATGGGATGAAACGAACCTTAAAACACTAACAGCTTTTTGACCTGGAAGGGAACTCGGGGATGAGCCAGTTCGCTGCTGTTCAAACCCCTCCCGGTGCAGTCTTACTGAGGAGCCCGTGGGGCTGCCCATGAAGAGGAAAGGGCCCAGGACCCAAACGCTTACCTCCTCATCCTCTTCATAGCCCCTGAGGCTCTTATCCCAAAGCCTAGGATTCTCCACAGGCCACTTTGACAGTCGTTTCATTACCATGGAGCTGAGCGTGGCCCCAAGAAACCAGGGGGCTCACCCAACCTAACAGCTCCTTGGAGGGCTGGACACGGGCCTTCCGAAGCCGGATTTACACCCTTGCAAATGCTCTGCTGCTGTGTTGCATATTACCCTCGGGTGTGTTGGATTTAGTCCGATGGTGAAATAATTGAATGCTTATCCCGTTTCTTTTCTCATGATTTCAGTCATTACTCGTGGTTGCTGTGTTAGTTTTCCAGGGCTGCCATCACCGCATTCCACCGACTGAGTGGCTTAAACAGTGTGTTGCCTCACAGCCCTGGAGAACGGGCGTCCCAGACCCAGGTGTCTGCAGGGCGCTTCCTCCTGAGGCCTCTCTCCTTGGCGTGCAGACTTACTTCTCCCTGTGTCCTCATGTGGCCTTCTCTCTGTGAGGGTCTGTGTGCGAATTTTCTCTCCTCATAGGGAAGGATGCCAGTCACATTGAATCCGGGCCACAGCGACGACCTCATTTTAACTCAGTTACCTCTTTAGAGACCCTGTCCCCATGAAATGGTTGCACTCTGAGGCCCTGGGGACCAGGACTCCAAGCTATGGATATTTAGGAGGGGGGTGGGCCAGCAACTGGCTGAACTTCACCTTTCAGTGGTTCATTCGAAGAGAGCATATAGAAACGACATTCCCTCAATTCTTATACATTTAAAAACATTTTTCTGTAGCTGTATTTTTTGGTCATTTTTTTTCTCTGAAACCTGGGAAGGCACCGCTCTACTGACATCTAGTCCTGCAGATTGGCACAGAGGAAGTTCGAGGCAAGCCAGAGTTCTCCTGGACCAGCCCCAGCCAAGCAGGCAGGAAGACTTCGGCCTCAGGTGTGACCCCGTGTGAGACCACCCGAAGAACTGTCCGTCTGAACCCAGCACAATCTGCTGACCCCCAGGGTCTTTAGCAGAGAAAACAGTTGTTCTTTTTTTTTTTTTTTTTTTTTTAAGATTTTATTTATTTATTTTTAGACAGAGGGGAGGGGAAGGAGAAAGAGAGGGAGAGAAACATCAATGTGTGGTTACCTCTCGTGTGCCCCCTGCTTGGGACCTGGCCCGCAACCCAGGCATGTGCCCTGACTGGGAATTGAACCAGCGACCCTTTGGTTCACAGGTTGGTGCTCAATTCACAGAGCCACACCAGCCAGGGCACAGTTGTTCTTTTAAGCGACCATGTCTGGGGTGGTTTGTCACCCAGCCAGGGATGTCCAACGCACAGAACCTGCAGATCTTCTCCCGGGTCACCGTGCAGTTTCTCGAGACTCAGGGTTCTGTGGGAAGGGGACTAGCTCAGCCTGTGTTTCCTTGCAGCAGTGGACACGGCCGCTGCAGGACTGTTCCTGCAACGTGGAGGAGACTCGAGCCTCCGCCCTGGCTCAGCGCCGGACCGCTGGCTGCGAGGAGGGGGTCTGAGGGACCCTCTCCCAGCATCACATTTTCAGCTCCTCCGAGGCCCGAAGCTGGCTCCGCTGACGCCTGAACCCATCTCTCTGACCCCCTCCCCGCACCTGTGTTTTATTGGCAGGGTATTTGGCAGTTTCCCCCCAAATATTGCAGTTGTGATCACTTAGGCGGAACTGTTTCATTCTATGGCCCAATTCCATCACAGGTGGAGTTACTGTTTCTCCATTTTTTTTGGAGGGGGTTGATTTCCTGTAAGAGAAAGAAGCACTTACATATTTGCTCTGCCATTTAAAAATATTAGAATCATAAAAATTAAAAACCAGCCCTAGATGGTGTGGCTCAGTGGGTTGAGTGCCAGCCTGCAAACCAAAGGGTCACTGGTTCGATTCCCAGTCAGGACACACGCCTGGGCTGCCGGCCAGTTCCCCAGTGGGGGTGCATGAGAAGCAACCACACATTCATGTTCCGCTCCCTCTCTGTTCCCCTCCCTTCCCTTCTCTCTAAAAATGAATAAATAAAATCTTTATTAAAAATTTAAAAAATATAAACAGTATGGGGGCTTTTTATTTTATTACACAAGGATACTGAAAAAGCATATTTTCTTTATTATCATCTTTTCAAAAGAAGAAAGAAAAGCAACTCATTATAACACTAGAGAATTAATAGATGGTGTACATCTAAGTAATTATGTCTAAGGCAAATATCAATTTTCAGAGAGGGGGAAAATTGCCACTTGAAGTCCGATTTCACAGTTTCCCTTTAGGTGGCCTATCCAGAAAGCGAGCCTGCAAATTGCGAAGCAGCGGTGGTCATCTCCGTGTTTGGGAAGAAGCTCGTCCCCCTCCCTGCCCGCACAAAGGAATTAATATTGCCTAAAAGCCGGGATACTTGTTTCCGTGCTGCGTCCGGTTTCACATGTCCTTGTCTTAACGCAGTAAACCTTCATGGACCCCGCTCACCCAATCTCTGCCGTTAGGCTGTGCGGGCACCTGGGATCGACTCGGTTGTCTGTTTACATGGGGGTGTCCGCAGAGTCGGGAGGTTCTGCAGTTGGGAAAAGAAAGGGCTTCGCGACAGAATGACGCTCACCAGCCCTGCAGGGACTTCGTTTTCCTCTTTCTGCCCGCAGCTGTCTGCGCGCCTACGGGGGTTGCTGGGCCTCGCGCCGGCCCCCTGCTTTTCCTCGGGGCCCAGCCCCCAGAAAGCTGTGGGGACCCAGCCACATCCTCTCTAGCACTTAGTAGCTGCCAGGAAAGGCTGGTGCAGGAAGAAGCGAACGCCCGCCGTGCTGGGCCGCATCCTGAGACGCCTGCCCAGCATCCAGTGAGGGCCTCTGCGCAGGGATTCCGTGCGGTTCACGCAGAGCTCTTGGAGGGTAGGCGCTGAGAGCAGTGCGATTCAGGATACTTTTCCCTTCTTCTCGGAGAAAGAGAATGAAGAGTCACCTAGAAACCCAAGGAGAACGTCTGTGAGGGGCTGAGCGGAGACTGGGAGACTGGCGGCGGGCCGGTGCCAAAGTCCCTGTCGTGTTGCGGGGCCCGGGGACCCCGCTGCGCCCTGCTGGACCGCTTAGGACCCCTCTCCCCACCCGCTCCCTGCACGCAGAGTCCGGAGAAAGGCAGACCCTGCTCCCCTGGGTGGGCCCAGGGCTGCGCCTCTGACCAGTGGCCCACAGGGAAGGCACACGAAAGTGACCCCCTGTGGGAACGCAGGCCAGCCCCTCCGAAGTCCTGCAGGAAGCCCCGCTGAGGCTCAGCGAGAGCCGCCCGCCCACGCAGCTGCCTCTTCCCGCTGCCGCTCCGGTCTCGGGCTCCTTCCCCGGGCACCACTCTGCCCCACTGGAAATCGGACCCCGAGGGGATGGCTGTACGATCCTGTGGCCCCGTACTGACCCCGGGGACACAGAAAAGTGGGCTCGGAAGGCGTGGCATCAGTACGGCCCCGCCTCTTGTCGCCGTGTCCTGATGGGCAAGCCACAACAAGTCGTTGAATAGGAGGTTTCCTCGTCTGTGAAAGGCAACTGGCGCGGGTACCGGAGGCCCACCTGCAGGGAGGCCGTGGGCCGGCTGGTCAGTGACCCCAAGGAACTGCCATTGGGGCTGGGGTGATGGGAGTACACGTGCACCGCTCCTGCTCTCACCTGGACCTAGTCACCAGGAGTCAACAGGGGTGGGCAGGGAGGGAGAGAGAGAAGAAGGAGTGCCGTTTCATTCCAGGATATTTAAGTAGTTCCAACTGCTGTAAAAATCGACTCTACGGTTTCTATTACTATAAAAATTACACAGCAACAGAAAAGACTAGAAGAAACTGTAAGACATTGAGGCGGTAAAGGTTATTATTCCTAAGTGACAAAGTTATAATTTTTACTTTCTGGTTTTATAATAAAAGACACATTTTAAGAGGGGCTCCCCCCTCTCCCCACCAGCTCTCCCACGGCCAGGTGCACCCACAGCACTCAGCCTTCACAGAGGCGTGGGGAGCTTGGGCCAGGGCCGGTGTCCTGGATCCCCGACTCCATAGGCAGGTGGGGAGGAAGGAGCAACACGGGTGAGAAGGGTAAAGGCTGGCAGAGTGACGGTGATGAGGTGGCCCAGTCTGGCAGGGAGCACAGCCCCGGGGACCTCTGGGTGCTGGCACTATCCGCTCTGGGTGATCTGGAGCAGCCCGGGTAGGGAGTGAAAGGTGACAGGGTGAAGGGCCCCTGGCAATACCCAAATGGGTTCAGGACAGCGGCCAAAGAGGCTGGGGCCCCAAGGGCCAATCTCCGTACAGAAGTCGAGTGATAGTGGTAGGGAAACTGAGGCAAAGCTCAGCTCTCTGGCGAGCCACCGCAGGCACCCTTTCACCTGGATCTCCATGACATCAGGTTCCGTCCGGGGCAGAGGGGCCGAGAGCTGGCCTGTGGTGCAGCTTCAGGCCCCACTAGGTCTGAGTGCAGGTGATGTCCTTTCTGCCACTCACGTGATGAACTCAGAAAATGAGGAGGTGGGGCCTGCAGGCAGGGACACCAATGACAGAGGAGTTCCGGTCGTCCCAACCTATGGAGGGCGATGCTACTGGCCGGCAAGGCTGGGGGCACTCACCTGGACCCACTGCCTGCGGCAGCCCCCACAGGCATCTCCCCAGCAGCCGGAGCCCGTGCTGTGGCTGGGCCGTCCCTCGCTGTTCTCATTATGCTGGCAAGGCGTACCTCAGCAACAGCCATCAGGGGACTTGGAAAAGTTCATTGCTCCCAGGTCCTGCGGGGGACACGGCAGGCTCTGGACACACAGCGAGGTCCCAGAGAGCGGGTGGACCTGGGGCTCTGCCTTTCCTGGGGTCGAGCGGGAGTAAGGGCGCTGGAACAGAATAGCAGGGTCACCCAAGCAGTCAGTGACCGAGTCACCTCGGATTTTCTAAGACAGGACCTTCACGCGCGGGACGGCCAGGCCCCTTCTCCAGCGGTTAGGCTGGTAGCTGAGCCGCAGAGCAGGCAATGCCTTTACTGGAGATGGAGATCTCTGAAGTAGAGGCCTGGAGTTCGAGAGAGCCTCCTGGCACGCCTTCCACCCCTCCGCAGATCTCTTGGGCTCGGAAGGCGCCCGTGTGACAGACAGGAGGGCACAGACGGATGTGGTGCTTCAGAGCTCTCCTGCCCAGGCGGTCCCCGAGCTGCACCATGACTCCACAGGACACTCCAAATGTCCCCTCCGGGCTGGTTCCACTGTGACAGATGCGTGAGGGGGACAGAGTAGAGGGAACCCTGGGCCTCCTCCCAGTTTAAAAGAATAAAAGTTCCAGCCCTGGCTGGTGTGGGGCGGTGGACTGAGCAGTGGACTGAGCACTGGCCTGCGAACCAAAAGGTCACCGGTTCGATTCCTCCTCAGGGCGTGTGCCTGGGCTGCAGGCCAGGTCCCCAGTTGGCGGTGTGAGGGAGCAACTGACTCATGTACCTCTCCCTTTCTGCCTCTCTTCCCCTCGCTCTAAAAAGAAATAAAGCATTTTTTAAAAGATTTTTCCTCAGATGTGAAAATGCAAAGAATTTATCAATGGTCAAGAGCAGAGAATGGTCCTGAAACAAACTTTCTTAAAAAAAAAAAAAAAAAAAACCAAACTCAGGGAGGAAATACATGCTCATTCTAAAAATGAAAGAATGCGTGGAAAAGTATAAAAAATTACATCACCAAATATCATGACCTAGAGATAAAACACAGGTAGCATGTGGTATATTTCTTTCCTATTAAAAATAATAAGAAAAAATCAAAACATTATTGACAGCACTGATGTTTCTGCTAAATTTATATGAATTACATATATTCAATATATTACATAATACATATTTTCCTCTATCTTGAAGTCCTTGTAAATAAATTTTTATTGGTGGCAAGAATCTATCATTGAATGAATATATCAAAATTTATTTAAGCATTTCCATACTGTTGGATGGTAAATGTGTTTGTAATTTTTTTGCAATTATAAGAAATGAAAAAAATCTAAATATTCGAATCTGTGTTGATAGCTCTAAGAATTTCTGCATAATACCTTCCTAGAAGTGGTATTTCTAGGTCTCTTACACATTTCCTACCATTTCCCTGGGTAGCTCACTGACTATTATCTCACTCTCCTGCCAAACTCAGTTTCTTAAACAAAACAAAACTTTGCTAAATTAATAGCCAAAAATAGTATTGGCAAAGCTTTCCCCTATCATGGGTAATAGAATGAAAATGGGAAAGATTTTGGCAGGAGGGGCAGTAGTTCAGATGCTACAAAAGGAAACTCGTGGCGTAATGATCTGGCAACCAAGCCACCCGCCAGAGTGGCTGAAATGCGAGATCGAGGTGACGGCACTTAGCCGAGAATAACAATGTGAATCAAAAACAAAGCTCACCAACTTAGGTCATAATACAAGTATGGAGTTCAGCCCTGACTGGTGTGGCTCAGTGGGATGGGCGTCCTCACACAAACTGAAAGGTCAGTGGTTCGATTCCCTGTCAGGGCACATACCTGGGCTTCGGGCCAGGTCCCTGGCTGGGGATGTGCAAGAGGCAACCGATCCATGTTTTTCTCACACATCAACGTTTTTCTCCCCACGCCCCCCATCCCTATAACGGAATGAATGAAGGAAGGAAGGAAGGAAGGAAGGAAGGAAGGAAGGAAGGAAGGAAGGAAGGAAGTTCAGAGGCGGAGGGTACCTGTTCTCTACTCTGCGTCGGCACTCAGCCCTACACCGTAAAGGGAACATTAACAAACGGCCCCTGTTAAAGGACAGGTTCGACGATGAAACTACAACCTGTGTTTTCTGGCTTCTTTGTGTTGGGAATCAGTAGCCACGTCTACAGTTTGTGACACCTGTCCCCTGCCCAGGGCTGACTGATCCAGGGGTGGATGGCTGATCCCGAGAGGGCCTTCGGAATCCCTACAGAAGGATGACATTTGGAACGGAGAGGCGGTGATGAGAACCACCGATCCGTCTTGTGACTGGCATGGCTGTGGTAAGGGGACCACAGATTCCTGTCCTGAACACCCAGCAGCTGCTTCCTCAACACCTAGATACTTCATTCTTCTACAGAGGCCCACGAGACAAGTCAGGTAAATGCAACCAGGGCCCATTTCCGTAACTCCGATCAGGACAGCCCACCTAATTCATCTTCTTCCTCCTGATTAAAACCATCCAAGGGCTCTTGCAAGGCAGTTTGTAGGCCTTTGATGCCCCCTGGTGGATAAGGACAAGAACTGCACATACTCCCAGAAATCATTCTTTCCAAGCTTCAGGAAGACAGCAAGCAGTTTATTAAACAGCTCTAAACACTTTGTCATTCTTGACTACATTAACCACAGTAAAAGGTGTTTTTATACTTCCAGGAATGGTTTCATGAAGCCGAATGGTTTCATGAATTTTGGAGTAGCTTGCTGTGGCAGCTTCATGCTTTGATTTTCTTTAGTGTCAGGAGAGTTGATAAAGTTGTTAGCTTAATTCCCTCACTTCCGTGATAAGTGTACCTACTCATCCTCCTACAAGCCTCTCCAATCAGATTAATTTGTTCCCCGCAGCACACCTGAATTGCATCTGATGGAGGGGCAGTCCTACACCAGCTCCAGGACCTGTGTGTGCTCCTGGGAAAGGGGGCAGCGCCACCTATTGGACAAGAACTCTCTCAGGCTTGTTTATTCCGCTTACCCCTGACCTCGGGACTATTAACCTAGTGAGTTAGTTGTTAGGCAGACACACCGCAGAACCCAAACGGTATCACCTGAATTCCCACTCACATTCTGTTGAGAGTCTGGAGAATTAAATATTCTACCTTCAGCTGAGCGGGGGCTTCTGAGGGTTCTTTCTAAGGGGACAGAAGGCTTTTAAAAGAGCAAGTTCCTTTGACAACACATTATTCTCCAGGTTTACAAAGGCTGTGCCCTGCTATTAGTCCATCTTTGGGGCATTTTGAGAGGACTCTGAGTTTTCTGACTAGAGAATTATACTTTTAAAAAACTACAATGTTATCAGATCATCTTGAAGAAAAACCCAACGGACCCAGTGCCGGCGGCTCCCTTGCCCGTGTTTCCCACGGCTCCAGGGAGAAGGTCGGTTCTGCCAGGAACGTTGCCTGACTAAAGAGCTGGTCCCTGAGTTCAGCCAACACATGGTGGGGGTGGGGCACAAACAGACCTCTTGTCTTCAGCAGTTGTCTGTTAGCAGGTTGACTGAAGACCCCCCATCTTCTGTGACAGCCCAGGAGCAGGTGACTCACCCGGTGGGCCACTCCGTCACTCAGAAAAGAGCTAGCCGTCTCTGACACAGCATGCAGTGTAGCTGTTCCAAGGGTGACATTCTTGTGCAGGGGCGTGCAGAGATGTGGGGAGACTCACAGTACGAACTCACTAAATATTTGTGGAGTGAATACAGGGGCAGAGGCGGGGGTCGTGGTGGGGCGGCGGGGGACCACTCGCTCTGAGACCATAGCACATCTCAGGGAACAGCTGGCCCAGTGCATGTCGGGTGCTCTGTGAAACCCGGGCTCTGTGGAGGGGCTGCCAGGGCTGTTCAAATATTTTGTTCCAATTTCATTTAAAAAACGTATTTAAACTTGTGATTAAAAATGCCACTAAAATGCATATCAAAATTATTGACACACTCAGATGCATTAACTTAAGCTGCCTGATTAGCTAGCTTGGGGGTTTGTTTTGTTTTACGATGACCTCAAATTTAACCCTGTTCTGCCCTAGTTAAGGAGTACCCGGCGTTGGTAAGGCAATTATGGAAAACAAGCAAACAAACAACAACACAAAAGACAAAATTGAAAAAACAAAAAAGTAAAAAACAGTAAAGGCTGTATTTGCAAACATTTCCTTGTACCGATTAGAAACCACGCAGACGGCCCTGTTTTGTTACTTTGTGATGTAATCCCACATACATTTGAAGCGGTTTACAAGCCTGCGTTGATACTGCGGATTTACACCTTCCTTTAGATCAGAGTTCTAGGGGAAACTGGGTGTTGCTCACAAGTAAATAGAAAAGCCCTCGGGCCAAGCCCCTGATTTTGCAGAAGGGGAAACTGAGTCGCAGGGTGGTGATAAACCCCCTTGGTCCCTCACCCGTTAGTAGCAAAGCCCTGAACTTGAGCTTGTTTTACTGTCTTCATGCAAACAGTCCTGATTTTGTGGCTGTTGTTAAATGTAGTTTGATTTTGTCCGGGTCCTCTTGCTGATAGATGCCTTCAGTGATCTAACATGAGTTTCCTTTTCTGTGGGGAGAGGGAAAGTATTACCCAACAGCCTCAGGTGGTTTTGTTTGTTTGTTTGTTTGTTTTAGTGAACCATAGAGGCTCAGAGGACAATGGCTTCGAACACAAAGCCACTAACCAATGGCAAAGTTGGGTCGAGGTTCACGGTTGCCTCCAAATCACAGGCACTGTCTGGCCCCTGAGCCCCTGCAGAGAGAAGGTGGGTCAGCGGTGGCTCGAGGCCTGTTGTGCTCCCTGACTTGAATCCTGAAGTTTCGCTCCCTGTGGATGCGCTCTGGCAGGCGGTGTGAAGGCTGCTGCAGGAGCATGCGCCTGACCTCCCCGGCCCTTAACTTCCCCCACCCTCTCCCCCTCGGCCTACAGAGGCCCCAGGTGCCTGCTCTTTCCTTTCTAGGCCCGGATGGCAGGTGCGCAGAGCAAGGCTTTGAGGGGAGGGGTGATTCCCCAGCTCACGGATGGACGCAGACGTGGGCGGGCCGGGGCTGCCGCGCAGAAGCCTGGGCTCTGCAGGAGCCTTCCCCTCCTTAAATGGGGCCTCCTTGGATGCCCGAGTGTGGCTTTCAGATATGGGGGAATGGACATCAACCCATGGGGGTCCTGTGAGGTCCCAAATGGACTACAGCAGTGTCTGCAGGAACGGAACGGGTGTTTCTAATGGAGGTGGCAGCCAGCTGGACGTTCCTTTGTGCTCCGCCCTGTTCATTGCGTAAACTGTCGTTTCATTTCCCCAGGCCGGCCCGCCTCCCCTCCCTTTCCTCCTTAGCCTCCCGAACCATCGAAACCCCTCGGCTTTGACCCTCTCGTCCTGTATCGGGTGTGGTTCTCCTTTACCTTTTGCGTCCACTCCCCTCAGGGTCCAGCCCTTCCAGGGAGGGACGGAAACAACACGAGGCATGATAATGGGAACGGAGAAGTAGAACCATCACTTTTGTGTGTGTGGCTGACAGGACAACGTCCCTGGAAGCGTGGATCAGTGATAACACGAACGCAAACAAGGAATTCAACAATAGAGCAGCATGTAACAATGACAGGTGCAAAACCAACCCACGTCCCCACTGGGACGTTCTCACTGCAAGCCCACGTTCCCGAGCTAGTTGAAACACCAGACAGACTGAAACTGAGGGCATTCTGCCAAGTGCCTGAGCCGTGCTCCCCAAAGTTGTCAGGATCGTGGAAAACCAAGACGGAAAACCTGTCCCAGGTCGGGAGACTAGGGACACATGACCACTGAATGCACCGGGAAGACTAGTGCTGTCTGAACAGAGTCTGGGTGTCGACAGTGAAGTAGGACTATCGGCTTCTCGGTTTAGACACGGGTCACGTGGGATGGGAGACAGCCACCCTCGGGAAGCTGGGTGAGGGGGCGTGTTGTAACTCTGTACTGTGTCGTGACTTTTCTGTAAATCTAAACTTAGTCTAAAATAAAAAGTGTTTTATTAAAAGAATAAATAGCCATGCAAATAAATAATAACCAGTTAAAGGAGACCTCCATGAATGATAGCTATAAAAATATCAAGCACTTAAGAATAAACTTAATCAGAAATGTGAGAATCTAAATGAATAAAACAAGAAAACTTCTCCGAAAGATATACAATTCACTTTAAACACATGGAAATATATTCCTGGTTCTCAAATGAAAGAATTCGACATTATCAACATCCTATTATCCCATCAGTAAATTTATAAACTTATCTTGATCCCAATAAAAAAAGAAACCCAGCAAGTTTTGGTTAAGAGGCTGGCCAAGTTGGTGCTCAATTTCACATGGAAAAAGAAATGAGCAAGAATAGCCAGGAAACACTGAAGGAGAAGGTGTAGGGGTGTCCATACGACATTGAAACATCTAATACAGCTTCTGCAGCTAAAACAGCGTGGCTAGTGCTGCCGGGGCAGACCGATGAAACAGGGCAGGAAGTCCAGAGACAGACGCAGGTGCGTATGGAAAACCAGTAAACGATGACGGTGGCGTGGAAAGTCACTGGCACAGGCATGGGACTTGGACCATCTTCCTGAGCCAATGCCTTGCCCTCGTTGGCTTTGGTCTGTAGAGTTGCAAGTGGCACTGTGACTTCGCTCTCTGCTAACCTCGACTACAGCCCTTAATCCCGCTGGCCCTCCTTCCCATCAGCCGTGGACTGGGAATAATATCCGGTCCACTGTGCGCCCAGGGGAATTGCTGCTTTCTAGTGAGAAAACATTCGTAATGATGGAAGTTACTGTGGAAAAATAAGGGATTCTCAAGCAGGTTCGACTCGGTACAAATTCCAACGCAGCTCAGGGGTGTCGGTTTCCATGCTAGGGCTTTAGGGACGCCACCCAAGCTGCCTGGGTTGGCAGTTGCTGGGCAGGTGGGACTTGGAAGAGCAAAATCTCACCTGAGTGTTAGTGAGTCTGAATAACAGGTGTGAACATTTTCTTATCCCTTCCCTCCTTTGTTCATTCATTTTTAAATTACAGTTCAGGTGCCCTCGGTCACAGAACAGCTGCAAACCACCTCCCATGCGTGGGCCTCACCTGAGGACACTGAGGGTCCACTGCGGAGTCACCCAGTGGCGCTGGCACACTCTCTGCAAGATGTAGGCGGGGCTGTGGCTCTGTCGGTGCTTCTGTCTCCCCCGCCGGGCAGGCAGGCCTCTGCAGGGCGCCCTCTGTTGGTGAAGGCCGGCTGCGGCTCTCCTATAGAGTGGGGCCTGAGGGCTCTTGAGGTGCAAAGGAAAGTGTTAAGAGCAAGTCTCTGCTCTTCGGGTGTTTCAGCTTCTGATCCAGGCAGGTGCTCACGCCTGCCGGCGGGAGCGTTCATCTGGTGAAAGGGAATTTGGCCAGGCCGCTTTCCGTAGTTCATGATGCGATGACATTGGTGTAGAGGGAAGATGCATTAAAGAGCGCCGTGAGCCATCTCCCCGCCCCCCCCCCGCCCCCGCCACCGGGAGGGGCACTGGGGAAGTTTTAGGAAAGAGGAGTCTGGTTTTCAAGATGCTTGATGCTTTTCTGAAATGTTCGTGCCCCGTTGCTGTAAAGTCGTTGCTACCTATACTTCTATTTTTTTCTTTTATTTTTTCCAACGCCCTTTGTCCCCCTATACCCTCTCCCTCCTCCACCCACCCCTCCCCCCTGCAGTCACCACACTGGTCAGTTTCCACGAGCTCTTTCTCTCTATTTATTTATTTATTTTTCTCGATCCCTCCCCCGACCCAGAGCTGTCCGCCTGCTTTCTGTCTATGAGTCTGTGCTTGTTGGTTCAGTTTGTTTATGGCTCTAATTTAAGGACATCTAGAAGCATTTTCCCCTTGTTTCTGTGACATATGATTCTTTCCTCCCTTCTTCCTGGTCCCTAGTCTCTTTCCCGTTCGGAGCCTCTGGCCAGACAACAAAGACTGGGTCACGTCTCCCAAAGTTGCCCATTATCGTCTTTGGAACAATAACGGGGTGGGGAAGGAGGCTCTTCAGTCTTGTTTGTGACCGCCAGTCCCTGCGACAGCGATCCGACCGAAGCCCAAGGCCGGGAGAGGACGGGGACGATGGAAGGAGGCGCAGGGAAGCAGCCCTGGCTGGGAGTTCTGAGCAGCCTGAGAAAATAGACTTGGGAAGGCAGGGCCTGGGAAATGGGTGGCTGCCACAGGTGTTGGGGTGAAAAAGCGGGCACCCTGGGGACAAACACCCCGACAGCCCCTCAAAACTCTTGGCATTTCCCCACCAGGACCTCAGTCCGCAGCTCTCTCCTGAAATCCAACTCGCAGGGAAAACAAAGCCCGTTTTCCCGAGAGGAGCCAACAGAGGGCGCTGCTCACCCAACAAAATGTCCATTCAAGCCCAGCTAAGCCGGTTTGGTTTCCAATTGCAGGTAAGTTGTCCCATTACGGTCTCTGAAAACTCACTTTTTGGGCCAATCTGTGACTTAGTTTTTCTTTGAGCTTCGTGCTCAGCTGAGGTGAACACGTTCTTTTGTTTGTTTTACAACCGGCTTTCTGCTGCACATGTGCCGTGTGCATCCATCAGCTCAGTCACCAGCCTGGCGGAGCCCGAAGAAGCACCGGGGTGCCCGTTGGGGCGGCGTTGTCTTGTCACTCTCGGAGTGTGCGTCGTTCTTGTGTTTGCGAAGCCGATTATGCAACCCTTCAGGGACGCAAGGGGAGTTTGGGTCCTGGAGGAAGGAGGGCAGTGAGCGCTGTCGGTCCTCAGGGAACAGAGGGCGTACACGCACACACACGCACACACACACACACACACGGGCTCACACGCGCACACACACACACGGGCTCACACGCACACACACCGTTTTTTCAGCTGGACAAAATGGGCGGGGCCGTAGGCTCACCATGGCTTCACCAGGGCTTGCCACACAGGCGGCGCTTGTCAGCGTGTCCCAGGCACAGCTGACGCGTCCAGTATCGCCGTGTGCAGCGCGGTTCCGTCCTCGTGCTGTTCAGCCTGCGCGGCACTAAACAGTCTCTGACTGTGCTCATGCAGTTTGAACTCAGCCGACTGAATGGGCTCTCTGTGTGAGGAGCCCGTAAATGTGGGGATAAAGTCAATAAATGTATTGACCCAACTCTACCCATTTCCCCTCAGCTTTCCTGAAAGCCTCGCATTCACTCTCCTAACCTGACTTCCTTCCTCCCCTATCCTTGGGGCCTCCCGGTGGCAGAGACCAAGCCAGCGTTTCCTCCTAGGCTGGGGTGGGGGGCCGGGCGGGCCTCAATCCCCTCCTTCCTCTGATCCTCCCCTCCAGGGCAGCCCCCAAGGAGGCGGCTGAGTGACCTCCTCTGTCTGGAGCCCAGTCACCCCTTTGGTGACATGCTCAGAACTTCAGAAGTGGCCTTGGGCACTTCACTGAGCCCATAGGGACCTGCTTTCCTCATGGAGGACGGGAGACCCAGTTCTAGCAACTCTGTGCTCCCTTTTCATCTCCAGCTGCTCTGCTTCTAAGACCCCCACACCCTGGCGGGTGGGAGACAGCAGCCCTGCCTGAGAGTGGGACAGTGGCACTCGGAGCGTGGCCGTGGCCGTGGCCTTTGCAGCGTCACCCAGGAACTGGGCAGAAATGCAAACTCTCTGCTGCTCCCTAGACTGTTGGAGCCAGAAACGGTGGGGGTGGGGGAGCAGGCAGCCTGTGACAGAGAAGCCCCCAGGGGGTTCTAATGCGGGGAAGCTGAACCTCGGGGGTCCTGCATTTGCATCGTTGTTGTGGGGAGGAAGAGGTCAAGAGACAGAGGAGCCTGGAGCAGAGGAGGGGGTCAGGGCAGGTTGGAGGGCGGGAGAGCACGCACGGGGACTCCTGCCTGGGCTGAGGGGTGAGGCTGGGGCACCCGGGCGGGGCCCAGCCCCTGAAGCCCACTCCTGCCCGACTTCTTTGCTCTTTCTGGATCTTCACGCCTGCGCCCTGCCCTCACCCCGACACCACCCAGGCCCCCAGACAGTGGCTGCTCTTGCTCCTTTGTGAGTAAATCGGGTGTGACTTCTACACTGGTCCTAGAGCGTCCTCAGCAGGAATAGGCCCCAGTCATCCCGTCGGTGGGTGGCACCGTCTGTCAGCTCCTCTTTCCTGGTGATGTCAGACGCCCCGCAGCTTTGGGAAGGGGGGGCGGTTCTGAAACAGTGCAGGCCTGCGCCCTGCTACTGGTACATTCTCCGGTGCTGGGGATTAGAATGTGGAAATTTATATATTTTTGGACACATCTTAACATTGGGTTTTTATTAAATAACTGTCTAACATAATTCCAAATACTTTTTTCTACAGTTGTTGGTTGTATGCTCTTTGGTTGCTGCTCCGTATGGCAATAACTTTGTCATTTCGTGTTCAACAGGAAGTCAGTTTTTGCTCCATCGTGGCTGATTTAACTGTGCATATTATGATTGATAGTTGGGATGCATAGGGTATGTAATCCATACATTTACTGTTTCTGCTATTGCTATGAATTTGTGTCCTACAAACACAGGAATCTGAAAAATCTTGTTTCCTGTGAACCCTATCAAAAAAGGAAAAGTGAGGCACCGCGTTGCCTCCCGGGGCTGCTGGGACGCAGCATTACACGCTGGGTGGCTAACACCAGACACACGTGTCCTCTTGCAGAGCCGGAGGGCAGAAGTTCAAAATCAAGGGCTCGGCAGGGCCGTCCTCCCTCTGAGCCTGGAAGACTCCTTCTTCACCTCTTCCTAGCTTCTGGTATTGCTGTCAGTTCTTTCTTGGCAGTTCGGAGGGCAGAAGTTCAAAATCAAGGGCTCGGCAGGGCCGTCCTCCCTCTGAGCCTGGAAGACTCCTTCTTCACCTCTTCCTAGCTTCTGGTATTGCTGTCAGTTCTTTCTTGGCAGTTCGTGGCACTCCTCGGTTTACAGATGCATCATTCCATCTCAGCCTCCAGTGTCCTATGGCGTTCTCCAGCTGTGTCTGTGTCCAAGTTCCCTCTTTGGATGAGGCCATCAATCATCGGGTTGGGGCCCATTCTGCTCCAATAGGAGAAAGTACATAAGTATGACTTCATTTTAACTGCCATGTTAATTATATCTGTAAAGACCCTGTTTCTAAATAAGGCCACATTCACAGGTACAGGGAGTGAGGACTTCAGCCTGTCTTTTTTTGGGGGGGGGGGACACAATTCAGGTGCATTTATTGCTTATGGCACGTGATTCAGTGCTGGCTCTGGGTACTTATTTTGGTTGTGGTGATTTTCTGGAGGGATGGGCGTGTCTAATAAAATGTAGAAACCTCACATGAACCCTGCCCCCTCCCCAGAGAAGGACCAAAGAAGAAGGCTGGGATGTAGAAAGGAACGTCTTCCAGGGACTAACGTTGCCTCTGGACGGAGGACAAAGAGTGGGTCCTTCCTTCCTGAAGGTGTGAAGGGACACAAACTTGTAATCTCCCTGACCTGCTGGCCCCTCCAGGGTTTCACGGTGGGCCCGGTCTAACACTTCTTCAGAACCCACATCTCCCTCGCTTTGCTTTCACCCCACTTTTTTGTGTTTGGGGGTCCCAGAACAGACAGGGACTGTACTGCAGGCTCGCCGTGAGATCCTCGGCTCCCGCCCAGACCACAAGGTCTCTGATTCCCAGCGGCATCTGGCGGCAGGCGCTCCAGCTGGGGAATGACTTCATTTCCATTGCTATTCAGAAGCAAACGGCTGCTCAGCGGAAAGTCCTTCGTTGCTAACTGGCAAGCCAGTGTGTGGCGTTTTTTCTTTTCCTTGCTCTGGAGGGTGAAATGAGCCCTGCAGATGTTCCTACGATACCAGGAGACTAAGATCCCAGATGGGCTGTGGAGAGTGGTGTGGCTTCCCGACTGGTTCCACCCCTTGCCACGTGGCCTGTGGTCAAGACAGAGGGAGCAGCTGGGAATCACATTCGGGAACTGACTCCGAGGCTTCGGCCAGGGCCTGAAAGCCCGTTTGTGCAGCTCCCTCCCTCCGCCATGGCGATGAGGGCTCCCCCTGATCACCGCACTGCCCCCGAGGGCCTTAGATGAGAGTGTCTCATTGGCCTGGTGTAGTGCGGGGGTGGGGGGAGGAGGTGGGCAGTGGCAGTTTATGGGGGCTCCCTGGGCAAATAATCTGTGGATGTCACCGAGGGATGAAGAAGGCAGGGCCCTTAAGGACTCAACTCGGGGGGTCTAGACAAATTTAAAAAGTCATACAAAATGGGTGCACAAGACTCTGGGAATAGCCATCACCTTGGTAAGCAGCAACAGACAGATGCTAGGATCGTTTCTTTTGTGGCAGACCCATCTTACCAAACCACGGTCAAAGAAACTTTCAAACCAGCCAATTAGCCACTGCCTCAGCCACAGATGTGTGGTCATCAACCCCAGGCTCCAGGCCCTGAGCAGCCCGGAAGCTCACCCAGGACCAGCAGTATACATTTCAGGACAGCGATTCCCACTTTCGAATACCAGAGTCTCTTTAAGAAAGAGTCTAGTTTGCAAATAGCCATTAGATCCTGTTGGGGCCCAGGGCTGACCACCCCGAAATAGCCCACAATGGCATTTTGATGACTCTGGATTCCAGTTCCTTGACACACAGCCGGTGTGAGAGGGGCACACCCACCCTGTCTTGTCTCCTTGAACGCAGGACGCAGATCTCTGCTGTGCAAGGTGCCCTCCTTGGCCTGGGGGCTAAGAGAGAGCGCCTCTACGGCTGGGTAAGGCACCCAGGGCTGAGAATCTTATAATAAATAAGCCTGTGACGCCTTTACTAATTTCTTCCCCAACCCCAAACTTGTTTGGATTCCTCACTAATTAGCACCCAAACCTGAGGGTCTTTGTCCTGCCAGCGCTTCACAAATTTATTGTCTCTTTGGCGACAAAATAGAAGAGGCTGGCTGGTTCCTCATTTCTCAGAGCCTCACTTATAATCTCCCAAGCACATGTATTATCTAGGCCTTTCTTTCATTAATCTGCTGTGCTCTAAATATTCTTTTCAGTCCAGCCACAAGCACTCGGGAAGGGTACAGCAGGGAGTGTCCCCCGCCCCATCAATCTCTGCTCGGGGAAACTCTTCTCAAAGGTGAAACAGATACCAATGGATGGCACTCTCTTCGGGAGATCTAGCCGACCCCTTCCCCTTCCTCATCCTGTGCTGATTTTCACCCTTGTTAAAGTGCAGGGGTGGGGAGAAGCCCCTCTTAGGTTCTACAGCTGGGGCTTGGAGGTTAAACTGACGACAGATCAACAGGCGAAAAGGCATACGCATTATATTTTATTTATATATATATATTTTTCATTTTATTTGATGCTAATATTTATGTGCACATGGAGACCTTCATATAAAGAAAAGGAAGGCCCAGAGAAGTGTTTAGGCCTGAGAACTCAGATGCCATTTTTACCAAGAGCAATAAATTGCGGAGATGTCTCAGACGGAAAGGAACAGGACCGGGAGCTTCTAGAGGCAGCAAATCGTACAAAGGTCTAATGGAAGAGCAAGGGGGTTCAGTGAGACCCCTCGGGCAGACTCCTGTCTGTGGGTCCTGTCTAGAGTCACCTCCGGTGGTTCGGGTAGTTCCCAGTCCCTCTGCCCTTCAGGTTTGAGGGAGGGGAGGGGACACCTCCACAAAGGGGTACCTCTGCCCTTCTTTTAGGCAAATAGAAAGAGGCAAAGAGAGGGCTTGTCTGTGTGTTATTAAAGAAAAACCAGAGCAGGGTAGCTGTTAAAGTGGTGAAAACAGGTTTCATTCAGGACTATTGCAACAGGGGAAAAGAGACCTGAGTGTAGAATTGAGCTCAAGTGGGAATCAGTTTGGGCGAGTGGGACTTTATAGTGGGGGCGGGTGGGGGGGGCAGTGGATGGAAAATTACTAGAGAGGAAACATCAGGGGGAAGGGGATCCTGCTGACCTGGCCTCAGAGGATTCTTGCTGAAGGCGATCGGACATCCCTGGCGGGTGAATGAGGACCAGGATCCTGGTTAGATACCGAGAGTGACGAGAAATGGAAGGGGGCGTTCTGACTGAGCTGACGTTGCAGCCATCCAGCTAAAATGGGCAACTCGGCGATGAACACAGAAGTGCACAGGTCTAGGCCCGCACGAGCAGAGGGAGGGCTCAGATTCGCCAACTGAAATTACGCCAAGGGCAGACGCTGGGTCGGTCTGCCGTTTCCGTTGCCTTCAGCTCAAGATGCTCCTCTGGCCAAAGCGGCCTGTTTGGGGTGGCAGACTCACACCATCGCTCGCAGGGAGGCCCGCCTCACCGGTGGTGGCCACCAGCAAGCCCCCGCCTGCGCGGGACAACAGCCACGTTCCGCGTAACTTCCCAGCCCGAGGCCTTTGATCGTCATCATGGCCAGGACTCGAGATACAGGGACAACATGTACCACAATTTAAAGGATTCAGTAAAAGAATGTATAGAAAGAGACTAATATATGGCCCCAATTACCTTAAAAACATGTATGCGTGTGCATGTGCACACAAAAATGTATTTGCAGTTTACACGCTCAGTAATGGTGAATTTCTGCCTCCCCACCGAAGCTTCAGCTCTCTGAGTGCAAGGGATGGGGTCAGCTGGAGCCCAGAAAGGAAACCAACTTTCTGACCAAATGACAAAAGAAGAATTTCCAGCAACCGAATGTATTACATTTCCATCTCCTTACCATGCCTTGGCTATAAATGGCTTTCTAAAAAGACAAAAACACCCTGATCTTTCTTTCAACCTAGAAGATGAAATGTTTGGAAATATTTTTAATCTTGTTATTTAAAAGTGACCCGCACCCCAGCTGCTGTGCTCGGAGACCCACCGTTGGGTTCCCACGGAGACCAGTCTGCCTCCACAGGCTCGCAGCCCGTGAGGGAGTGTGGCAGCGACACCCGGCAGGCGCTTTGGTCTGAGGAGTTCGCCTCGGCCTGGCCCGGTTTCCCCAGAACTGAACTGCAGTCTCCACCTCGTCCATCCAAGCTTCCTCCCTCCCTTTGCTCTTTTTGAAAACAGACTGATCCCCTGTCCGGTTCCTAGGGTGAAGCTCATGGGATCAGCAAACTAAATGACAAGCATCAGTGGGCAGAACTGGTCACAGCTGCCCAGCAGGAGCTGGCAGCAGAGCCTAGAGGTGGAGCCCCCGGGGCCTCCCCGGCCCCGGGACAGCACAGACCCGCCAGTGCTCCCATGTCCCTCAGGGCCCACGTCAGCTGCAGCCGTCAGATAGGAAGTTCCTCCCGAGAACTTACTTGTTAGCTACCCTGGAAAAACCGTGGGGAAGGACAGCCTGCTGAAATCGAGAGTTTTCCTGCATGAAAGAGGAGTTACCACAAAATTAAACAAATATGACTTGTACTGGCAATATTGCTCCCAGTTCCAAGGCGGATGGCAGCGCAAGATACAAATTTAGTTTAGGTTTGGAACGAATTTGAAAAGGGAGGTTTTACAGATGAGTCGTGCAACTTGGAAAATGTCCTACTGTAGACACGTGTGCGCTTCTTGTACGAGTCCCTTTTTCCACTGACCATTGACCACTTACCACATCACGAGCATTCCCCGTGTCGGTGGCCGAGCTCCTCCTCTTGAGCTGTCATGCGGCAGGTTGTCGAATGGCTGCCCCATCGTTGACGCGCCTACCCCTTTTCCTCGCTGGCTGTCAGCCGTCTGGTGCCGTCTCAGTGCCTTCGGTCTCCCCGCATTCCTCGGTGCATTGCCCCCTCCAGCTTCAAGCCAGCAATGGTGTGTTGAGTCCTTCTCACGCTTGGAATTTGTCCCCCTGCCCCTTCTGCCTCCAGTCAACTTACAGCTCCTCCCTGCCCCACATCCGTAATCTAACTCACACCTTCCAAGTCCCCGTTCCCACAGAACGGGGAGCATCCGTCTTCTCGGGTTCGCAGGGCTAATGGGTAGGACTCTCGGGTGGCCCTTCTGCCCGCCGCGGTGCTTTGCGTCACGCCTGCCCGTGGTCAGGTGCTTCGTGAACGTGAATGGCCTTAGTGTCCTGCTCGTTCAGGCTCATGTCACTCTCACTTTAGCTGCAGGGAACCTTACAGTAAATGTGTTCATTTTTCTTGTAACCCGTCACATCTCACATGGTCTAGGTTTCCTCCATTCGAGGGGCAAGTTTTGAAGACAGAAAAAGGGCCACAGCTCTAATCTCGGTTTTGAAGTGACACTTACTTCCCCCTGTGCGCAAAAATGTAGAGCTGGGGGCCTAATTATTCCCAAGAGGAATAATGCACCCGGAAAAATCTGGTATCAGTTAGGATTAGGTTCAGCCAGATGACAGAAAATTTAATTTTTAAAGAGGTAAAGCGGATTAAATGAGATGGAAGGTTACTTCCTGTATATAAATGCAGTCCAGAATTACTCAAGAGCTGCTACATTAGCTCCACAGCAGTCATGGACCCAGCTTCGTTTTACTTAATTGCTTCACTTTCCCCATAGGACCTCCATCTCATGGTCCAAAGTAGCTGCTCGAGCTCCAGCCATTAAATCCAAATTCTAGTCAGCCAGAAAGAGGAAAAATGAAAACGTCAAACATAAGACTCCCTTTTATATCCCATTGGCCAAAAGTTCATTGTAAGGCTACCCCTAACTGCAAGGGAACCTGGGAAATGTAATCTATACCTAAGTAGTGGTTATGCCCCGGATGTACTCATGTTACTAAGCAAGTAGGAGAGAATGGATATGGGGGGGGTGGGCAGGAAACTAGCAGTCCGCCATAGATCTTAGTCTACAATTATCTCTGGTTTTCTTCTGAGTCCTCCTACTTCCTGGCTTGTAGTGATCACCACAGGGATCTCTAGGAAGGTGTAAAGAAACTACAGAGGAGTATTGTTATCTGAATGTTCATTATTTCAGTCCCCAAACAAGGAGCTAAAGGTCACTAATGAACTGGCCATGTGAAATTCATCCCCACCTGGCTCTCCTTCCTCACTTAACTCTGGTATCTGTTACTGCCTATTTCCTCAGAAACTCCCTCAGCCTCTCCCAGCGATAGAGCAGAGAGCAAATGCCAGGCAAACTGATCGCCAAGGGACACTGCAAACATTACAACAGGCCCGGCAGGCCGTGGACTCGTGAAATGACATTAGGAAACTTCTTGTAACACAGCAAGGCCAACGACAAATGAATACCCATAATGAGTACAACTATTTAGCAAAAAAGAAGGCACAACCCGCAAGACACTTCAAAACAGCATCATTTCATTATTTAAGGATTAGGAAATGCACTTGGTGAAGTTTGTGAAAATCGCCCTTTTTGCATTGTTTTTTGTTGAAAACATGAAGGATGTTATGTTATGCAGTGTTTTCAGAAAGACACACGGAGAATTGTAACTCCAACACGTATAATGGTTTAAAGGATCACACGTGGTCACAGACCCAACCTCAGTGGGTTGGTTTTGAGCGGCATTATTCCAGGATGATTGGCTGATGATTATTCTGAAACTCTTGCTCTAAATAGTTGCTATTTTTAAGGCCCAAAGAGAAGAGTCTCATTAGTCACTGGAACCCTAGCCTACGAAGATAATGCAGGGACTGGGGAAGACAGAGTACGAGGGTGGAAGAAACCCGAAGAGGGGGTCATCCAACCCCGCTGCGTGGGATCCGCAAGAGTGGCGGGGCGGGGTTCCTGAGGTTGAGGGGACAGACGCGCCCCTCCTCTGGCCGCCACAGCACCAGGAGCAGTAGAGGATGCAGACAGAGGCAGAGGGTCGTCTGCGAAGGGGACCACAGGGAGGCGGAAGCGTCCATGCAATGTGCCGGATGCAGCTCACCAGGGGTCAGCTCTCCGGGAAGAGAGGCTGGCGCCGTCGTCGACTCCGGTGTCCCCAGTGCCTAGGATAGTGCCCGGGGTATTGCAGGTGCTCCAAAGCACTGTTCATTGAACTGGTTGGAGGAATGGATGCTTCACGAAGGCAGGATTGCCGGGGGGCAGGGGGCCAGTCTAACTAGAGAGTAGGATGACAGGTGGAAGTAGTGAACGTTGGAGGCTGAAACCGAGCGAATCAACAGGTGGCGGCATTTCTACTTTGCAGGAGGAGGAGCTGAAGGCTTTGAAGCAGGGAAGAGTCCTGGTCAAGCTTCAAGTTTAGAAAGGTAGACTCCTGGGCACCCAGGGAGGGTGAGAGTCATCAGCAGGATCAGCCTGGGGACAGGGAGCAGCACTGAGAGGACATAGAACGAGAGCACAGTCCCTCATTCAGTGACCGTTTATTGAGCATGTGCGATGCATCGGGCTTTCAGGGGTAACACTGGTGAAACATTGCCCTGTCCTTCCCTCTTTAAAGACGGAACCGTCATGGAAGGCCGACGCCTCCGTGCCTGAGCTAGCAGTAATCACAGCACCCTCTCCCACCCTGTCGGACAGAGGGAAGGCTGCGTGGACACACCAGGCCTCTGTGGGGAAGAGGGAGGAAGAAGGGTCCCCTGAAGGTTAGATGAGACGCACTTGGTCTGCTTTGTGGTTCTGCTCAAGCCAGGCCAGCCCCAGGGAACCGGACAGTGATGTCATCTGAATGAGGAAGTACTTGCATAAGAGGCCTCTTCAGACAAGCTAGTATACGCAGTTGCATTCGACACGCAGATGGTCCTTTAGAAGGGCACCGTTTAATGACACGCCTAACCCTCCAACCAGGCTCCAAGGAAGGCAGCCACTCCCCTTCACACAATCACAATCCCCCCACCCTGAAGCCTCAGGGGAGACAAAGGACCGATGCCCAGGGGCCATGGTAGCTGCGGTGGCTGTGGTGGACCTGATGTGGGGGGGCCAGGGTGCTAGGGCCTGAGGTGCCGTCCAGGCTCACTCCTCATGGGCCGTGGACCTTGTTATGGGCTGAACTGTGTTCCCCCAAAATTCGTGTATTGAAGTTCTAACCCCCAGTACTTCAGAATGTGACAATTTGGAGGAAGGGCCTTTAAAGAGGTAGTTAAATTAAAATGAGGCCTCTCACGTGGGCCCTAATCTAATCTGATTTGTCTTTCTGTACAAAAAAGACATCCAGATGTGCACATAAGGGGGAACTCAAAAACACCAGAATTATTTTCTGGAGGTCAGGCCCCTTGTATTGTAGTACAAGCTTCCCCCACTAGGTGAGTGTTCTAGGAACCCATCTGTATCGGTGTACCAAATGGTGGTGTTGTGAGAGGCTGCATCTGGCTTCAGAGAATTTTTTTGAAGACTCTTTCAATGTGTTTGCCCATTTCATGATGGGCGATGTACAAGACCGCCTGCTCACACCGCACTGAGTGTTCAGCAGTTTTTCACCCAAACCGGCCTGACCCCCATGCCCACCCTCCTCCTATTCATCCCATCTTGCCCTGAGCAATTTTGTCATTTGTTTGTTTCCCTGGATGAAACTCCTCAAAGTGAAACATCTTGCCAATATGGAGGAGATGAAACAGAAAATGACAGAGGCACTGAGAGGCATCAAAATTGATGAGTTGGAAAACTGTGTTGAAAAGCAAGAAAAATGTCTCAATAAGTGTGTTGCATCGGAGGCAGATACTGAACAGGAAATCATACTAATGATGATTAGTATTGGTTACGATAAGATGGGAAGCTTCAATCAACTTATTAGCAACAATACGTGTTTGTACTCTGTGTTGATTAAGTTGATTCTGGTTTTCGCCTACTAATTTTTGCATGAGTGTAGAATTCTCGATTAGTTCTATCAAGGGGTGTAACTATATATACACAGACGGAAGCGGTAAAAGCTTGGGTACCCAGGTGAGAGAAACATCATCCGCTCGGAAAGGGGACAGGTAAAATGCGTCACCCTGCCAGTGGAGAGCCTCTCGGTGCTGCAGATGCCCAGAGTCTGGGGCTTCTGCCCCCAGCATGGCCCTCTCCGTCTGATTGCTGCTAACTAGGCATACACGCTGCACTTCTACGCCATGCAATGCTGGGAAGTTGTTAACAGGAAGTAAAGTAAGCATACGCAGATGGGAAGAATGTTATGGTAAGCAAGGTTCCACTGGTCCAGTTAAGCCATTACATATCAAACCTCCATGGGTGGGAACACAGTCTTGGAGATTATATGTCACATTTTACAAATCTGTGTATATTCCAGTTAATTGGGGCGCAGCAAAAAAAAAATTTCTTAACACAAAAGGGAGTAGATGGTATCGGTGTAATGTTTTAACATGCTGAGGGTCATAATAGATTATTTCCCCTAGACAGTAGTTTTCAGAGCAGTGTACCCAAGGATTATGCAAACTCATCCAATGATGAGGCTTAATATAATTGTTAAATATATGTTTCCATACAGTAATGTCTTGGGATAGTAGTTGGTGCTGTGCCTTCTCCTTTTGGATTAAAGTATATAAATTCTAGAGAGAGCAGATTGTCCAACTGAATGGTAAGGAAACACTGGTGTCTATTTTCAAGGCAGTTGTAGAGGAATGGCCAAACAGCTGCAGAAACTCTTTGTGTAGTTCAGTTCCCTTTGGTGGGGGACAATGGTTGTGGGCACAGTGGTTGTGGGCATTCAAGGCTAAAGCTTGTGCTGTGTCTTGTCCAGCACCTCGCAGCCAACTAGAAAGAACTTCTAGGTCTATGGAGTTCACCACCCCCATTCCCGTCCCTACTCCTCCAAGAAGTGTATCATACCAACCTCCCCTTTCTCTGTTACGGTTTTTCAGTATGGGGAAGGTAATATTATGTAAACCTTGGGGGGTATTTAGGGGCAGCGTATGGAACATTCACACAAGACTGAGATACTCCTACTAGTTGGGGGGCATCATGAGTATGACTGGGAGAAGTCACATACACATACTCAATACATGCAGATCTATTTTATATTTGAGTGGCATTGCTTCAGAAAGAGAACTGACCTGACATATTGAGGGTTAAGATTCCCTGCATTCCTTTTATGTCTGAGCAATTTAATGTAGCCTGAAAAAGGGCATTTCTACTGATGGCAGGATTAGCTAAAGCGAGTGAGTGTAAACAGCAGCTAGTATTAACATTTGCAGTTAGCCTGATACGAATGGGTAAAGTTCTGTTTAGGATGAGCTGGAGAAGGGGTGGGGCTTTCCGTAATTGAGCATCAGGGCCCACAGTCCCATGAAACACATTACAACGCTGGCAGGCTGGGCAAATAGTTATCTTGCTGTCACTGATCTGTCAAGAATGACTGATGTTAGTCCGCCCTGGCTGGTGTAGCTCAGTGGATTGAGCGCAGGCCTGCGAACCAAAGGATCGCGGTTCGATTCCCAGTCAGGGCACATGCCTGGTTTGCCAGGCCAGTTCCCGGCAGGGGACATACAAGAGGCAACCGCACATTGATATTTCTCTCCCTCTCTCCTTCCCTTCCCCTCTAAAGATAAATAAATAAATAAATAAATAAATAAATAAATAAATAAATAAATAAATAAATAAAAGAATGACTGATGTTAGTCCAAAAGAGCCACAGGTGCGACGTAGGACTGGCAAGAAGGGCTCTCTCTGGGTGTCCAGGCTTCAAGCACCTATATCATCCACCATCCAAGGAGAAGTCCTAATAGACACTGTTATTCCTGCAGGAACAACTGATTAGTGGGTAGAAGTTCAATATTGTCCTGTCCTGTTCAGGTAATTGCTAGAATATTGTTGGCTCCTTCAGCAAGAACCTCTGCGGCTCTGGGCCTATTGCGGGGATGGTTCTTCACCCATGCCTTAGCTCCAGTCTTCGTATTGGTAGCCCCAAAGCCTCCCACTCTGGTGGTGGCATCAGGGCCTGGGGAAGTTGTTGCAATTCCCTCGTGCCATAGGGGATAATGACTATGTGAGCCACCTGTTCCTGGACTTGCAGTTGTACGAGTTGTGAGGATACATTGTGCAGTAGTACTTTTATTTCTCCCACATAGTCTGACTCAATGACTCCAACCATAATTTGCAATCCCTTTAAAGCTAGGCTGGACCACTGGAGAGTATGTACAAAATGTCCTTTTAGGATTTGAACACCTGATCCTGTTGGGACAGTCTGAGTAGTATTAGGGTCGATTCAGATCTCCCCCAGTGTGTGCAAATCACTTCCTGCTGATCCTGAAGTGTCCATATACGGGGCCTGGGCATTAGGATCAATTGCCCACCATTTTAAGGCAGTAGGACATTGCTGGCTATGAATCTGCAAATCGGGAGTCATCATTTGTGCCAAAGGCGTAGAATTGCCTAAAGACCAATTATTCAATTGTTGCGAAGCAAGAAATAAGTGATCTTTCCAGTTTTTATAAGAATTATTTCCCCATTTTCTTAGCTTTTCTTTGAGAGACCATTTATTCTTTCAATTAGGCCCGCAGCCTGTAGATGATAAGGAATGGGATATACCCATTCTAGGTTATGTTGCTGGCAATAAGTCTCAGTTTTCTTTCCTTTAAAATGAGAACCATTATCACTCTGAATTTGTAAAGGGGAGCCACAATAAAGTGTAATGATGTCAAGGGTTTTGCATGTATGTTTCTGGGTAGTGCCTTGGCACCCACAGGCAACTAATATCCCTGAATAGGTGTCTACACAAGTACAAATAAATTGGCATCCCCAACGTATAGATAATGATCCAATATAATGTTTGCCAAATTTTAGTAGGAAGTGCACCTCTAGCTAATTCCCCTGTTACTACCTTGGGGATGGAGCGTAAAGCATCCTTCTGACAGATTCCACCCTCATCCTTTATTGGCCTCAGAATGGAGAGAGAGGCAGCTATTCCCCAGGCCTGTGCCCACCACCTGTGCATAGCTCATGCTCCTAAATGTCCTGCTTGATGGCATATCAATCTGGCAAGAGAATAGTCATCTTCAGAGGTGGTGGCCATAGCTACTTTGGCCAGAGTGTCTGTGGTGGCATTATACTCACACTCAGGTGAATCCTTCTTAGTGTGTGTATGTCTGCATGGGAAACAGAGACATTAGTGCACTGAACAATACCCCAAATCTCTTCCCGTCCCCCAAAGTTCCCGTCCATGAGTTTCCCAATTATTACGTTTCCAAGTGGGCATCCATGTAGTTAATCCACTGGCTACTTACTGCCCAGGAGTCAGTGAATAAATGACGTTCTCCCCTCTTCTCCTGTACAAGGGCTTGGTGAACAGTTTTCAGCTCAGCCAGCTGGCTGCTGCAAGTCTCCCAATGCCTTTCTTGACTAATATATTTAGTTGTTCCATCCGTAAACCAAGCATGCTGTTTTGGGGCAGGGGTTAGGGAAGTATATCCCACTCCCCAACAGACAGGGGAACTAATCTTTTCCTCGGTGCGGGGGAGTGTAGTGTTTCCCCCCCAGCTGTCCTCCATCCATCACGTTCGTGGAGACGTGCCACCCCGATTTGCCGGCCCTCGCCCTACCCTATTTCTATTTCATTTCCATTGTACATTCTATCGAATGTACTATCTCTATTTCATTATACTAGCTTCTTGGGCATGTCTAATCTTCTGGGATGCTGGGGCACTCAAAATCCAATTCATAACGGGGATTCCAGGTCGTAGTGGGACATCATGTCCCACAGTTAACTGTTGGGTTTCAGTCAAAGCCCAGTAAGTGGCAAGAAGTTGCTGCTCAAAGGGAGTGTGGGACTCCCCTGCAATTCTGCGAGCTCTCGCCGGAGCTGAAGTTTTTCCTGCAGGATCTGCTCTTTCCTTTCATGACACTTCCGATGTGTGAGTAGGATGACCCACCCCAGCTGCAGATTCCAACCACTTCCTTTCCTTTCTCTGTTGGCACTTCATGGAGGCCTTTTACCAACTGGGGCGGCTCCCCAGTCTTCACCTGTCTCCTCAGTGCTCAAAGGGGCCCTTCCCTTAGCCCGTTCTCCTGCGACCTGGGAGAACCGCAAGCCCTCCCAGCCCCGCACTTCACAAATCACACACTTCACGTCAGGCTTATGGAAAAAGGGCATATTGTCCTTCAATCCTGTTCATGACACCCATTACATGCCATTAAGGGGTACATACAAGATCGTGACCATTTAATTTGGAGGTTTGGATTCGCAGACAATGAAAACCCCAAATCATATGTGAATAAGTAAGCACTTTATTAAGCAAGAGCAAAGTGAAAGCGAGAATCAAGATCCTACGTCACCAGATGGGAATTCACCAACTCCCCAGCGTAGATGATGGGGAATCCTGGAGATGCATTCGGGGTTCGACTGGAAAAGTTCCAAGCAGAGCATCCTGATTTCGGGAGATTCCAAGTCTCATTTTGGGGGCTGTGCTTAAATATGTTTTAGACAAGAGTGGCTACGTGCCAAGGGCCTTGTGTGACTTGACTAACCAGCCATCCCTGTGGGAGAAGGGCCAGTTCTCCCAGAAGGAACAGCTGACTATTAAAAGTACTAATCTCCCAGGGAGAAGGGCCAGTTCTCCCTGGGGGAGAGCATGCCTGTATTTCATTCTTACAATGAAAGTCATGGCTCCGGCAGAAATAGGAAGGGTTCTCAATGCCTCTTCAACACATCACCCACATACTTGAAAATTGTTGTAGATAATTCCTATAATTTCTTTTAAGTGAGAAGTCAGTGATTCTAGGGATCTTGACAGGAAGGCTGAGTATTTTTCAAAGTGTGGTCTTTGGACCACTGCTTGTCACATGTCAATCAAGTGGTTAGAAGGTGGGGTGACAGTTTCAGAAGAAAGTAAGTTGATGTACGTAAGTTTCACCAATTTTCATATGTAAAGTAAAGCATTATTCCAGAAACACCACAGCACTCTTAATAAGTGTTATACTTTTTAAGGAGACCCAAGGTCAACATCAATCAGCTCATATTCACTTAGGGATGTGGTTAGAGTCCACTGATGGAATCAGTAAGTTATTTCTTATGCTTGCTAAATTTTCACTTATACTTGCTTTCATTTTCATTGTTACTTCTTTTTTCCGTCATATACCCCAATTCATAAAATGCATTTAACTATGCTGACTGGTTCATTAGAATAAAAAAGACATGATCAAAATGAATAAATACAATTCTACAACACAGAATAATGTCAAAAATAACAACAGGTGAACCGCAGTGTGAATACTGGACATGAGTGTGTGTTCTGGGACAGGTGGACCTGTCAGTGTGATAAATATGCGCGAACAACTGTCAGAGACAGGGCGAAGAAACTGTGCCTTCACAGGCACCTAACACGGCACTTTGCCGAGTCTGCATCCGTTCAGTCTCCACTTTCTCCTCTTCCCTGATGTGTTGTCTGGTGTGAAACCATAAAATAATGGCTTGGAACTCATGACTCTCAATCAAAGCAGAGGACCTTTCCTGGTAAACTACTCACATTTTCTAGAACAAGTGTGAAATTGTAACAGGGTGCAGCCAAAAGGGGGCGGGGCAAATAAGTATTTGTGATGGGGTCCCGAACTCGGTGTCTAGGAAATATTAGAAAAACATGTATACAGGATGTCCTCACACCCAGGAGTCTGGGCTGGGGGATGGGACGCATGGAGCAGGGCCATTGAGAACTGTTTTGCATAGCAACAGTTTTGCAGATAACCTCTAGAATGGTCATTTAACGTATCTATAACCTTTAACTGGTTTCATGGATGTGTTCAACAGCTGTGGCCATGCTTTGAGCCAGGGGGATGGGGGTGACATCAACCCAGGATGTAACTGGAGGCAACTCCCCCTGATTACAGAGCCTGCGTAAGAGTGATTGGCTCCGCATCACAGGGCCACACCTGTCTGGACTTACTACGGCAGCTCAGTAAAGCTGGGAAAAAAAAAAAAAAAGCTCTAATGCTGGCAGCTGTGGCCAATTGTGGGAGGAGTTGGAAATGGTGCAGCAGAGGAAGATTGGCGCTGGCATTTAAACCCAGGTGCGGCAGCCATGTGGTGTCTTTTTGGGACCATGCAGCTTGGGCAGAGAAGAACCACGGACTTCTATTTCTTTTTCTGAGATACGGTACCCCAGACTGGGCAGAGGGGGAAGGAAGGACTGTGCGTTTGTGGGTATTCTAAAGGACGTTGGAATCTCAATGAAGACATTAAGTCATTACTCTTAAGTTTGTATAACTCTCTAAATAAATAATCCCTTTCCTTTTCACCAACCTCTGGCATTGAGAGACGTCTTTCCCTGGCAGCAGGCAAGGCGAACCTAGTACCCGATGGGGGACCCCCAGAGCGCAAGGGTGGGTTCATTTGGTAATAGTATATCGTTCACTGCTCTCCCAACCCCCACCACTGGGTCTGTTCTGTAACAAAATCATGCATTTCTGGGGAAAATGGATGGATGGTGTTCCTAAACTGGAGTGGTCCCTGGAATTTTAGTGACAATGACCAGGTTGAGTGATATACCCCTGAGTGGTGGTTACCTAGAACTGCAACCATTTGAACAGAACGACCAGGTTATGAGGGGTGAATGCCAGGGGGCATGAACTCTGTTACCCCAGGGCTGCACAGCTGTGTCCCAGCTGCTGTGTGTTTCAAGTTGAGGACAGATGCACACGGATTCCCCACTGTGTATTGGAAAATGTGAGATTTTCACGGGCATAACTGCCAGAATACCGCATCTGTCCCTGGAGCTTCGATTTATTGGTCAAGCCCCCATGGACTGAAAAGACAGATTACAGCCCATCCAGCACCAAAAGGAGTATAAACCATGTCAGTGATTGATCTGCAGGCTTATGCTCCCTGCTGTGAACTGAGGACTCTTCTGTGGCTGGAGAAGGTGAGTCTGATTATGTTGACAACCTACACCTACCACTCACACCTGAGCCCCCAGGCAGACTACACATAGCAATAGTGCGGCCAATTCAGAATCTACCCTCAGTCCTTAGATGCGATTGGGTGTTTCACCCAGGGATCAGCTTTGGCCTTGAATTCCTCATCTGTGCCAGCTGACTTCTGTCATTTTGTTGGCTGTCCGATATCTCTGTCCCGTCCGTATGGTGAGAATTTCCCATCGTGTGCAGTGCTGGTGGGACTCCGTGACCTACGGTACCCTATGGGACCTGACGTACAGAGGTGCCCTCTTCCCCCCGTCCTCTGCCAGCCTCGGCACGGGTGTGCAGTTGAGAATCAGGCAGTTGGCTACTTCCACCCAGGACGCGAATTTGGAATAAATGACAAAGAACAAAGAGTTGGTTAAGATTCAGACACAATGGCTTCAGGGGTGTCCAGGGGTAGGATCTGACTCCAGGTCAGTGACATTACGGCCTGACAGGTCCTACTGTGAGACCGTTGATTGACTTCTCGTGTGGGACCCTCTATACTGCTTTTTTGTGTGTGTGTGTGCTTTTCAAGTCGGGTCCTTTAGCTGCCAGTCAGTTCTGTGGGCATCTCACAACTTGCCAGTGCAAGACTTTCTGCTGCAGACGTCCGGCGATGGCTTCCCTTGCTGAACATCCACATCCCTAGTCGACGCAGAGGCCTTTGTCTATGTGGGAGCGTGATGGTGGCCAAGAAAAAGCAGGAGGAGAAGGGAGAGGAGAGGATAAAAATATCATGAAGATATCGGCAAAAACAAAAAGAAAACCAACAGGGAGTTGAGGAAGGACTGCAGATCAAAGATGCAGCTTTTTTAGAATCACCCCCTGTTGCCCTTTTCATCGTATCTTTCCACTGTTCATTCTCCTTGAGAGTTATAGAACAACCCAGACTTTCTGGGTAATCTTTTCCTTAATTTAGTCAAGAAGAACCTGGAAAGATCTGGCTCAGAATAGGTTAGGAACCTGTAGCCTAAGGGCTGCCATCTGTTTTTATAAATAAAGTTTTATTGAAACATAGCACACTCATTCATTTCTGTCTTGTCTATGGCTGCTTTTGAGCTGCGTTGGCAGAGTTGAGTAGTTGAGACAGAGATTGTGTGGCCAGCAAAGCCTAAAATATTTTCTATCTGACCCTTTACAGAAAAGATTGCTGACCCTTGACTAGGACATCCAGATCTCTAAGAACTGAGGTACAGAAATACATTTTCCCCTTATTTTTCACTCCTCACCTAGGGGCCCTTCCTTTCCCAGCTAAACTTCCCATACGCCGAGGGTTAAGACAAGAGTCTTGCATCCCTTTGCACCTATTTCAGGCAGCTGGGATCATTTTGCCAGAGGATAGGAACAAAGCAGGGACCGAGGATGGAGCAGCCCCCCTCTCCCATTCCTGCCTGGAGCCCATTCCCTGGGACTCGGCAGCCTGTGTGGGGACACCAAGGGCTTGAGGCTGCTCAGCTCATAAAGCAGAGCTGAGACCAAAGCCAGGTGTCCCCAGGCTGGGCCTGGTACTCTCTCTGCTGTCACTCTACCTCATCGGGGAAGTCCTAACAGAGGTGGTGGGATTTGACTCTGCTTCGGAGTCTGAGTGAGATGTAGCCAAGCAAAGACCCATACTTAATCCTCCTTCAGGACCTAAACACCGCAGAGCAGCACTCATTGCGCTGGATACAAAATGCATCGGTTGTTATGAAGCATGAAGGTCACTGGTCTAGAAGTCAGCAGGCCTGTGTTTGGGTTCTGGAGCTGCCACTGATGAGCTGCATTGTCTCGGGCATGTTACTTCTTTCTGAGCCTTCTAGGCTCAAACATAATGGGGTGGAGAAACAGATTACATGGGCTCTAGCCAGCTCTGCTTTTCTTAAAATCCTGGGGTCCTCTTGTTGCTCATAAACTATGGGACCTCTGATAATACAGCCCAGTGAGGTGCCTAAACTCTGGCTGTTTTTGCACCAAAGTCCATCCCAAATGCGGCCAGCCAAGGATGCAGTCGTGGAGCATGGGCATTTGACTGGATTTGTGGGGAGGTGTGCAGACAAATGAGATCAAAGTCCCTGAGAGATGGAGCACCACGTCACAGCAGTGGACCAGAACCAGCAGGATGAGTTATCTCATTAGGGGACGCGGCGGGCTGGTCTGGAATCCGAGAAGGCCTTTCAGGCGTGGCCTGGATTAAGGCTTGGAACAAAGACAAAGACAGGGGCCGCGGAGCCCAGATCTGCCCCTCTGTGGTTCGGGTGGAGCGTCTGGACTCAGCATTACTCATGTGGAAACACTTTGCTCCTTAGGACCTCCAGAAGGTCCTGGAACAGGCTGTGGCACACCAAGAAAGCAGACAAGACAGAGCTGCCCTATTATTTGCTGAAACGAATGATTAATTTTCAAGATGGAGTAAAAATTTTATCTGAGTTATTCATAAATCTGTAGAGCTGTATTCCTTCAGGAGCTTTTTCTGTTTCTGCGCAGAAAAGAAATCTATCCTTATTTTCTCAAATGCGTCTTTGGGGAGTAAAATAAATTATTAAAATATATGCTTTTTAAATTATACAAGGCTCCCAGCCTATTTACTGAACACCAACACCCTGAATTCAATGGAGGAAAAATTTCTCCCAGCACTTAAAAAAAGTGAAGAGAAACTGAATGTTTTTTTTACTGATCTGAAACCTCTTAAGAAGTTTAACAATTCGAATGCTATTTTAATTGCTTAATCACTAGCAGGAAGCATACTACAATTTACATTGACCTGATTTTTTTTTTCCCCTAATGATTTTCTCCAGCTCCACCCCTAGCCCCACCCCCCCGTCCCTGCACTATGGTGGGTAGTGTGTGCCAGGCGCTGTGCTGGGAAGAGAGTGACTTGCTACGGAACACTCCCTCTTTGAATCTTCACAACCAGCATGTGAAACGGGTATCGTTAGCCTCGTTTTACTAAGGAGGAAACTGAAGCTTAGAATGGTTGAGATAACCTAGCTAGGAAGTTGAGGAGCTGGGACTCAAACCGAGGTTGGGTCTGAAGCCAAAGCCAAAATTCAGGTGTCCATCTGTCCATCCTTCCATTTGTCACCCATCCCTCTGACATCTGTCCACCCACCCACCCACTCTTCCATTCATCGCCCATCTATCTGTTCACCTGGTCCCAAATGAATGGCAAAGGAGCCTGGAAAATATCCGGGATGAGAACAATGAAACGGGAATACAGGACACTGTTTCTGCTGTGAAAAGTCACGGACGGCTTCCCTGGGGAAAGAGCGACCGACACGTGCGGAAGTCGTGCTGGGGACACCCAAAGGCGGGGAGGATGTCCAGCGCGCTAACTCCCGGAGCTTTAATGGATTAGTCCACGCAATCTGTTCACGTGGTGTATCTTCTCCATCTGCTTATTGCACTCCTAGGAGGCATTTGGGGAGTGTCTGCCACGTGCAAGTTGCACAGTAAGGCTCTGTGCAGTGATGCATGTAGCACTGTTTTCTCTCTCAAGGCTCTTCAATCTAGTCACAAAGACAAGACAAATACATAGAGAGTACTAAGTAATAGCACAAGAAAGGCAGTATTGCTTATCAAAGGCGTACATACTGCAGATGTATTATCTCACATGGCAAGACAGCTGAGTAGTTTGGAATTCGATACTCGGTGGCTCGTGGATGCCAATCAAGGATCAGGTTCTTTATATCTTTCTGTTCTGCCCTATGCATACATAAACAGGACAATATTAAGTGGAAGGAAAGGCAGAAAAGGTACACTTCCCTTTGTGTATGTACCCTTTTAAGAGCAAGAAGTCCCTCCCCTAAGTACTGCGGAAGATTTCCTTTATGTTGTGCTATGTCAGTGTCCATGCCCAAAGGAATCACTGGCAAAAGATGACACCAATCATGATTCAGCCTCCATACCTGAGACCTGCTTTTTTAAAAAGAAGAGCAAAATCAGATTTTGTTACAAGGAAGAATGGGAATAATAATTCTTGGGCCTCAAATAGTGTCTGTTGTGGACATGATGCTAAGCACTAAATGAGGAGTCCAGACACGTATTGTAACAGCAAGAGAACTCACCATAGCCCTGACCGGTGTGGCTCAGTTGGCTGCACATTGTTCTGTAAACTTAAAGATCACCAGTTTGATTCCAAGTCAGGGCACACGCCTGGCTTGCATTTTCAGTCCCTCGTCGGGGTGCATGCAAGAGGCAACCAATCAATGTTTCTCTCTCACATCGATGTTTCTCTCCCTCCTTCTCTTTCTTCCTCCCCTCCCCTCTCTCTAAAAGTGAAATAAATAAAATATTTTTTAAAAAGAAAAAGAACCCACTGTTGTGTTATTCGAATAAGCCTGGCAAAGCATCGTGAAGCAAGACGTCCAGCATCAGAGAGAGCTTTTCGGGATGGAGACAGGGACCTGGAGGGAGAAACATACGAGGGTGAGTGGGCAATGGGAGGAGGTGTCTGACTGGGGTGGGGAAGTCCGAGGGAGCCCAAGGAAGGCTGAGCTTGGGGAACCCGGGGGCAGAGATGGTGAGGGCATCTCCACAGGCCCTTCCCAAAGTCTTTATCCCACCCTCCCCGGAATATTGCAGGATGAGAACATTATCTTCTGGTCGCCAGCATTACTGAATTATTTTATTGGTTACCCAATGTACCCAGCTGTCCTGGGATATCGGCCCACTTTTCACAATGAGACCTGTGATGGTGAACTTCACGTGTCAGCTTGGCTGGGCTTTGGTACCCGTTGCGCGGTCAAACACCAGTCTAGATTCGCCGTGAAAGGAATTTTAAAGATGGGCGTGGGCCTCGTCCAATCAGTCGAAGTCCTGAAGAGAACAGACGGAGGTCCCTGAAGAGGGAGGAATCCGGCCCCACATCGCCTTCATTCAGACTCACAATGGCCGGCTGACCCTGTTGGTTTCAGACTCCACAGCCTCTGCAGCCTCGTGAGGAAATTCCTGGAAGTAAACCTCTCTCTCTGTGTACGCCCTGCGGCTGCTGTTCCTCTGGAGAGCCCTGACTAGTAACGCAGCTCTGACTAACAACCATCTCCCATTTCGGGGATTAGCTTGAACTTTAGGATCTTGCTTCACAGCTCAGCAAGATCTCTGAGAAAACAACACTGGTCTCGCCTTCATCATGTGAACGCAGTTTGCCTTGTCAGACGACCCGGAGGCCGGCGTGGGGACAGGGCTCCTGAGTGTCGGTGCTGCCTCTGCCTGGGCTTCTGCAGGGTCCGGATCAAGCTCGATGGGCCTCCATCGGCAGAAGTCGACCTCGGTTTCTGAGTGAGGAACGTGGGGCGGGGCAGGCTGGTCCTGGGGGAGGTCGTTATGTTAGTGTCCAGTGTGTGGCTGGCAAGTCACCTGGATGGGAATGCGTCAGAAGGCCATCCGTGAACATGCTAAATCGAATGCAGGTGTCCCGGGTGCCATCTCCTGGGGGAAACAGGGAAGGTTTTGGGTGACTGCTTGTCCTCTGTCTGAAGAAGGAAAATTATTGAGAAAAGGGGAGATGAACTGCATGCAATTTATAAAAGAAGAGTTCAGACAGACCCCCCTGGATGATGTATCTCAAGTGCTGTCCCTGGAACCCGAGTACCTGTTCCCAGTGGCAGGAACGTACCAAGAGCCCAGATTTGCGCAGCTCCGCCGCAGCCTTCAAAGCTCTGCCTTGTGGCTCTGGGACTGGGACTCTGCAACTTACTTTTCTCCTTTGTCAACCTCTAGGGGATTCTGGGAGGTGCAGGGTCCCAGGAGACACTTGTTTGTTCCTTTTGCTTGTTGTTTTTATATCATCTGAGCAATGGCCCTTCACTCTGGTAGCTGTGGTTGGTCCCAGGCCACTGTCTTTCTGTATTCCCAGAGTCAGCCTCAAAGCAGCACCCTGACAGAGGTGCCAGCTTTAGTGGGGCAGTGACCTGTCCTCAGTCATCCGAGTGCCAGCTCTGCAGGGCCCCTTCTTCCAGCTTCTAAATTCCCATAACACCAATCTTTTCCCTTTCAACTCCCAGCTTGCTTCCTGTAGCTACGATCTTGTGTTCAACTCATTCCTTATATTGAATTCTCTCTGTTCAAATGCCTGAGGTGGTTTCTGTTTTCCTGTTTGGACCCTGACTACCGACACAAATGCTGGATGGTACCAGCCAGTCATACTCTATCAGCTGACAAATTCCATCACGGACATGCGTGCACACACAAGTTCCTGTTTATCACACATGTTCCTGTTTATCACACATCACTCCGATTAGAATTGTCTTCTCACGTAGAAGTCCTACAGGGAGAATTTGTTGTTTAGTACGCACACGAAACTGGTCTAGTTCTCTTGAGAGTTATATTTTTCCTTTGAATGCTGTTATTACGTACTCAGGCTCAGCTTTCTTCTGGCCATGGAGATGGGGCCACACCTGAGACACAGGTGATGTGTTCCCTGCACGGGCCTGGTGAGGGTCAGACCCCAAACCGTGTGATTCCACCGCGGTGAGAACGCCCGAGCAACCGGCCAGCTCATCTTGTGTGCTTTGTCTGATGTCGCCTCCCATTGGTGCCATATGTGAAAATATTTTTCTTTAAATGGCAGTAGATGATGTTGAAAGATGATGTCTCTTTTCTGAAAAAAAAAAAAAAACAAAACAAAAAACATGTTCTTTTCTTTTAATTATTCTCCAAACAAAACTTCTCTGAAAATGCCTTCAACATCAATGACCAACACAGTTAACCTAGCTCATCTCAGGGAGCAGTCTTAATTTTATTTGTGTTTTAATATGCCTTTAATTTGTTTCCACTGAAGGGCTCAAGCCTTGAAGTTAGAGCCTCACCGAGGACCTCTCAGTGGGAAGGGGCAGAGCGAGACGGTCACACCCCTACTACTGAAAACCCTGCACACAGCCGTGTTCTCGAGCGGCCCTGGGAGTTGGCGCTGACATAAAGGCATGTTCAGCCTCACACAGTCCTTCACTGTCCCTTGCCAGACCACAGCTGATCTTCTTTCTGCCAAAGCCATGGCGGAGCGCCCTGGGGGAGGCCACAGGGCACCTACACATGTCATAACAGCTGTCTTTGTGAAGCTAAGCAAACGTTTGCCTCCAGTTGGCAGAGCTAATGCACGGGGCTGCCTCTGCGCATGTATTCATGAGCATCTCTGCTGCGCGCGGTGCTGGTGCTGCCAACGTCCTGTCTGGACTCGTGGAGCCGGCTGGACAAGCCGGAGTCTGTGGCAGCCCCCATGCATCTCTGTAGACAGGTGTCCCCAGGCCTTGTTCATGGCTTTCACAGACAGAGACCGTGGGACAGAAGTGAGTCTCCTGATTCTAGATGTTTTCAACACTCAGCCCATAGGCAAGAAGTTATGCCCTGCGCTAATTCATTTCTTTGAACAAGGGGGGTTGCCAGAGGATGTATAAAATGACAACCCCAAGTAAGATTTAATAATAAGCCAAGGTGTGAAATGCATTTACTGGGAAGGTGCTGGACAAAGAGAAAAGGACCTGTGTTGAGAGGCTGGGGAGTCCTCTCCCGGTCAGGTTTGCTGTTTCCCATTCATGAGCTTTCACAGTTGGCTAAATCTTTTAAGACAGCCATCTTCTGGGCTGGAGTTTTTTCAGGCTTCCCTACACGCTCTTTGTATTGGTTTGCTGGGGCTGCTCTAACAAAGTGGCACAAACCAGGTGGCTTAAATAAAGGAAGTGATTGTCTCATAGTTCTGGAGGCCAGACGTCTGAGATCAAAGTGTCCGCAGAGCTGGGTCCTTCTGGAGGCTCCGTGGGGGGATGGCTCCATGCCCTTCTGCTTCATTCTCCGTGTTGGTTGGCATCTTTGGTGTTCCCTGGCTGGTAGCTGCATCACCCTGACCTCCTTCCATCTTCACGTGGCGATCTCCCTATGTGTGTGTCTGTCTCTGGGTCCAAAGTTTTCCTCGTTATAAAAACACAGTCATATCTGGTTAGGGCCCACCCTAATGACCTCATCTTAACATGGCCATCTACAAAGACTTTATCTCCAAATAAGGTCACTCCCACGGGTGCTGCAGGCTAGGACTTCAACATCTTTTTGGGTGACACATTTCCACTTGTAACTCTCTGACCTCAGATTCCGGTGGGCAGGCCTCCTGAGCTACGAGCTGGCCCTTTTGTCTGCGGTCAGCCTGTCATCGGTCTTTCCCTGCTTCTCTGGAGGAAGGCAGGACAGATGGAGGCAAATCCTGACGACCCTTTCCCAGCTGGGTTACACCAGACAAGTCACTTTATCTCTCTGAGCCTCTGTTTCCTCATCTGTAAGATGGGGATGATAGGTTTACTGAGAAAAGTCAGTGAGCTGAAGAAAAGAAGTACTTGGCTGGCACATGGTAGGTGCTCAACAAAGTATAGATGTTATTATTATTTATTCTTGTTAAGTCAGGGAGAGGATGGGTAAATGACTTCCCACCCTGGCTGCACATTAGAATCTTGTCGGTGAAGTTTTTAGAAGCTACTGGTGCCCAGGCCTCACTAACGATTCTGACTCAACTGGCCTAGGACGGAATCCAGACAGTGATATATTTAGAAGTTCCCCGGCTGATCTCGCTATGCAGCCAAGACTGAGAACTGCTAGAATAGATGGAAGGATTGAAAGCATCAGTGGAAAGTCTCAGCGCAGCTGAAAGTCAGGAGAGGCTGACTGGTAGCCACTTAGCCAGATGGTTCAGGCTGTGGGAGCTGCCAGAGATGGCTCTTAGAAAACTTGTGAATTGGGTGACGTAGATTTCAGAGCCATTCCTTGCTTTGTGGTCTCCCTGAAAATTTGGTTCCAGGCTCCCCTGGTGAGGGAGCACCCCCCCCCCCACCCACTGAGACATTGCTCAGGGTCTTTTCTCCCATAGCAATAATCCATCCACCTGTTTGTTTGCAGGCCCCGGGTGCTATCCTTTCCGTCTCCACTAAGCGTTAATGCCAGGTAGCTTGGTGTGCCCCCCTCCCCATTTGCCGAGAGCGCTGGACACCGAAGGCAGTGAGGAGATTTTGCAGAACTGAGGGTAGCCTTATGGAATGGGACTGGCAGAGTGTCCTACCTCCCACCCAAAGGGAACCGCCTGCTCCGAATCAGCGTGACTCCCAAGGCCCCTACATCTGCACACCGGAGAGCTTGCTCTTTACAGAATACCTCTCCCTCTCTCATTCCACCGCCAGCACCAAATCCTTTCAATGCATAAGTGTGGGCTCTGGAGGCAGCTGTCTGGCTCTTGGAGGAGGCACAGAACTTGCATCAGGAGACGCAGTTGGTTGTCAGGCCCCTCTGCTGAGTGAGGAGGGCAGCTGTGAGCGGCCCTGGCACGCCCGCCCTCTCTCCAGCTGCTCTGTCGCATCATCCTCCAGCCTGGCTTCTCTGAACCTGGGCTTTCCGACAGTGCCCCCTTGTCCACTCGGCACAGGACACTTGCCACTTATCCATGCCCTGTAAGTCCCAGGGTCTTTTCAGTCCTCCTGGGGCAGGGCCAGTGACTCGTTAGGAAGTGAGTGAATGAGTAGTATTAAATGAAATCTGTAAATAGAAGCAATTTTTAATGACAAGCCCATATAACTTCTCTTGATTTGTTATCACAAAGAGATTGGGAAAGTCCACTTGCTCTTCAGCTGAATTAATAAAAGGGTAGCAAGCAGAATAAAGGAAATGGGAATGCTCTCCCTCCTGATGTGCGTGGAGTAGCGTGTTTGGTTGGGTGCTTTCCGTTTGTTCAATTTCAATCAAGAATATGTCAGAAGGAAGAGTAGCCAGAGAGGACCTTGACCACAAAGCAGGCTGTTCTATCTTCCTGTGACAACAAGCAACTTGGTTAACTCTGACCAAGAGTTAACTTTGGCCAAAGCCTTAACTTTGGCTTTTGGAAACTCAGGGAAAAATGCGTTTGCCAAATGTTTGCAAACTCAGGGGAAATGCATTTGCTAGGACAAGGAAATGCATTTGCTGAACCCAGAGATGCTGCATCTGAATCCAGTCCTGGGCTCTGGATACCCAACGGCCTCTGCTGCTGGTGTCCGGAAGGGGAAATGAGCTACTTTAGGCCGACCACAGGGGAAATATTAGCTTTTGAGAGAGAGTGCAGGAACTTTCTCCGTTTCCCTGAATGCGATCCCACTGCCGTTTCAGACAGATTGATGCAGCTGAGCCCGGATTTCCTGGCAAGCCCGAGCGGAGGCTCTTCCAAAAGGATCTCAGTCTGCAGAGGCACAGCCTTTCGGTGTCTCATCAGGAAAGCAAGCCCCAGACACATGCTCCCTGTTTCCAGCCATTTGCTTATGTTCTCTTTGCACTTTAACGAAAAACGTGCCAAGGTGTGACGTTTATGAACCCCAGCCACCGGGAGCCGTGCACACAAGACCGTTGGGCCTGTGATGTGGGGAAGTGATGAATGGGCTGTTCTGCGTTCCCTCTGGCAGGCCTGCAGCCTTATTTATTGCACACCAAAGTATAAAACCACCCGCCCGGCTGCAGCTCTCGGCTCCAGCCCTGGCACTGGCCCGAGGAGACCACGGCGCCTGGAGCCCCGGCTGTCTTCTCCAGCAGGCTCCGTGCGTGGCTCTGTTGCGAATCATGCCGGGGCGGCTGATCCGTTGGCACCTGCTGGCTTTGTTTTTCCTCCCATTTTGCCTGTGTCAAGATGAATACATGGAGGTGAGCGGAAGAGCTAATAAAGTGGTGGCGAGAATAGTGCAAAGCCACCAGCAGACCGTCCGTGGTGGCTCCCGGAGGGAGACAGTGAGAGAGCGGAGCCATGCTAAAACTGGGACTGTGGATAATAGCACTTCTACAGACCTAAACCCCCTGAGACCAGATGAGCTACCGCACCCCGAGGTAGATGATGACCTAGCCCAGATCACCCCATTCTGGGCCCAGGTACTCGGAATTCTCTTCTAAGGATTTACTGTGAACGCGTTGTGAGTTTGCCTGTTCTTGCTCTCTGTTTCAGCTACGATTCTGGGGGTGAATGCTTCTGAGGACCTTGCTGAGCTGCTTGTGGGTCTCTTTTGGGTCGCTCTGTGTGACGAGGGGGACTGTGGGGCTCTGTTAGAAAGTCAGCAGGGGTAGCAGCACTGACGAGCTGGGGTAAAAAGAGGCGGGGTGCCGCCTCATCAAAAAGGACAACAGAGGCCGAGAGCTCCCTGCTAGGCTGCGACGCGGTCCTTCTTGCCTCGTCTGGACAGGAGGAGTGCTGACCTACAGATAGCCCATGGCTGTGGGCAGTCATTTGCAGCTCCGGAGAGAGCTGGACTTTCGTAACCCTCCCCGGCCGGGAGACGCTGCCCTTTCAGTTTTTCACTTTGATTCCAGAGTTGACTGTGATACTTTACCAGGCTTGTTGATCGGATTTTCAGCATTCTAGGTGGCTAAGTGTCTACGTCCAGCCTGTTTAAAAAAGGGGCAAAGAGTTAAAACAAACAAAGACTGTGTATATTTAAAATGTCAACCGTATTGTATGATTTAATGCCTGATAACCACAGACGGCGTGATTAATTTCTCAGACTATAAGCTCAGCAATAAGGGAACACTTTCAACTCTTTTAGGGTGCTGTGACAGTGAGCTCAAGTTTCAGTGTGGTGAAACTCGATTTATTTTAAATATTAAGAACAGGGTTTCTAAATATCTTTTAATAAATTATTTAAAGCTTTTAATTGAGATATAGTTGACCTACATTATATTGCTTTCAGGTGAACAGCATAAGGAAGAAACACATTTTGACCTTCTAGGTTTCGAGCATGCTGAAATCAGATGAGGGGGCAAGGAGAGCTACTTTGAATTATATGATATTTGAACAAAGAGGTGTTCCTCCAAGAATTGACTGCTTTCACGCATTTAAATACCCCCCCCCTTCCAAAAGCACATGCAGTTGAACTCTAAATCCCTTCCACCACAGATGGAGCAGCTGGAGTTGAGGCTGGTTATATGATCAGGCCAAAATCACACACAGAATTATTTGCAGATTGGGAACTAACCTGGGACTTCTAACCACATAGTTCTGTGGGACTATGTCAAGAAAAAAAAAATTGCTTCTTTAAGGAGCAGCAGGAGAAATGATAACCTTTAAATACAACCTCTTTTTTGAAAGCCGCTTTTAGAGCTGGTCCTTTCATCTGACAATCTTTTGGCTGAAGGGTGATTGATGCTAATTGTGTTTTCCATAGCGGGAAGATGTATCACTTTTGTCCAAGCCTTGATCTGGACTTTGAATAGACAGGATCTGTGCTGGATGCTTCCTGGCCGTGGCAGGGTGAGCTCCTAGAAGCAGCAGAAAACAGATGTGGACGGTCATTGATTACCATTTCTTGGCAACTGACACCCAGCAGGCCACTGAAATCCAAATTAATTTCTATCCCCCACCCCACACACACCTTCTAGTCCCCCTAGGCATCTAACATGCTGAAATCAGATAAGGCGGGCAAGAAGCCACTTTCTGGCTGTTTTTTTGGGGGGGCTTCCAAACTCCCCCAGTTTCCTAAAGTATTTCCAAACAAACCCCCAAAGAGGATACTGAGGAGATTTAGTCATTGATATTCTAGACATTTTCTAAACAAATCTTCTGCGGATGGATATGTAGACCCACATAGAATTTAGACTTACACTGTGTTCTTCCTCTTCTCCCCACTTCCCCCACCCTCTTCTTTATTTTAATTTCCCTTTCTCCTCATTCATTCTTTCACCCACCATTTCCTGTGCCTCTGCTATTTACCAAGCTTCAGGACGGGCATAAACATGCCCCAGCTCTGCTCTCTGCTCAGTTCCAAAGGGTTTCAATGGCGATAGAAGAGCAGATAATTAAACACATGTGACCAAGCCCGGGCACAAAAGGCAGTTGGGGAAAAAGTGTCGGAGTGGTGGTGGCCACGGAGTTGGGTCTCAAAGATGAGACAAAAGGATGGATAATCCTAGTAGAAATTAAAAAAAAAAAAAAAAAAAGTACAACAGAGAACAGCCTTGAGAGAGCTCACGAGGAAAGGGTGAGGCTGGAGCTCCCGAGCCACGGGACAAAGCTGTGGGATGGTCGTAGGGCCAGGCTGGAGGGCGCCACTGGCTAGTGAAGAGGCTGAGATCTTGCTTTGCCAGCAAAATTTTTGTTCGTTTGTTTGTTCATAAGGGCAGTGAGGTGATCGGTTTGTGTCCCAGAAAGATGACTCCTCCCACGGGGTCCATTATGGAGCAGGGGTGTCCAACTTGCGGCCCACAGGCCGCCTGCGCCCCAGGATGGCTATGAATGTGGCCCAACACAAAATTGTAAATTGTGCACAGACCTTTTTATTTTGCTTATCAGTTTTCATTAGTGTTTGTGTATTTAATGTGGGGCCCAGAGACGCCGGAGGGTTGGACCCCTGGATGAGAGTGTGCAGAGATGGAGGGGCGTGCAGACCTGGACCCCCTCTCATTCTGGAGACCTGTCTCTCTCTTCCCACTTCCCCCCCGCTCCTTTCTCTTCCCTCTTCTGTAGGTGGCACAAGGAGCCACTGCCTCCCTATCCCAGAAGTTACTTACTAATGGCAGAGCCGAATTCTGAGTAGCTGCTCCGAGGCCTCCATCTACAAAACGGACAGAACTGGTCTTAGAGACTCCTTCCTCCTCCCATAGAGCCCATTCGCATGTTTCTGGTGTTCAAACTTGACCTAATTTTGGGAAAAGTGTTGGTAAACTTCAGAGGGTGATACACAGTGACTTCCTAATAATTCTCCCTTACCTAGGAGAAAATGTCTTAATTGACACATGCTGCCCGTCTGATTCTGAGCGCATCCACAGAGCAACACTGCTCCACCTGACTGCGCTCCACTGAAGCCAGGCCAGAGAGAGGAACATGTGACATCTTGCGGGAGGGCTCTCAGGAGGGGCCAACTAGTAGTAACCAGAAGTCCCTCCCCACTTGGGTGACAGCTCTATGCTCTCCAAGTACCCCAAGTAGCTCTGGCATGCACCCCAGTCCTAGTCAGCTCTGGTATTGGGCAGCCCCATTGCCTGGGCTAAACTTTAGATACTAGACTTCAAAAACAAAATCTTTCTAAGTCATTCTTTGAGGCTTTGGGAAAGATTTGAGTATCTTTGTTTGCATCTTAGAGCTGGAAAAATCTCCCTAGAGGCACAGGGACCTGAGAGGGGAGTTCAGGTTCCAGTCCAATCCTCTTTCGGACATCCTTAATATCTCAGTATTTCATTCTCAAGCAAATGGTTCCACTTCAGAACATCAGCCACTTCCACCCCCTTCTACTCTAAAATCCATTATTGGCACTGGATTTCTTGGAGCTTCAAGAGCTGTATTTTCACAGTTGCAAGACCAAACCAGGAAATTATGGAATACTACCCAGATTGCATTTTTGGATTAGAAGGTGGGACAGTGCTGTGGCGTCTGACTTTCCAAGTGTCTGAAAGCTCTCGTCTCAGGCCAATGACTTTTGCTGAGTTTCTCTTTCTCCACCAGTTTTACAAAAGGTTTCCATAGATTCTCATACCTGCCCATAGTTGGATCTCGTAGACTGAAGACTAGAGGAAGAGTCAGCTCCAAATCGTAGCTCCTGGTCATTCCAGACTGGGCCCCGAGCTGTTGCAGGACCCAGAAATGCCCTGTGTTGTCCTGTGATGGCTTGGCGGAGACCTCTAGGAGGAGGAATGAGCGAGTGGGGGAAGAGTGCAAGCCCATTTATTTAAAAAAAGTGAAGTTGAATGAACAGCAACACAAAGCTTTGATCCACTTTTCTGCTTGAATTTCTAATGATAGAGAAAATGTGGATTTTACATTCTTTCTTTCTCCCTCCATCTCTCCCTCTTTCTCTTCTTTCCTCATTTCCTCCTGCCTTTCCTTTTAAAAATGAATCCCTTAACAACAATATGCTGTTTTCAAGAATCCATTGGATTCCAATTGGTGTCTAGGAACATTTCCGCAAGTATTTTGTATGATATAATTAAAAGGCAAGTTGCCAATTTAGAAGAGATTCCAAAATTTTTAAGCAACTCTAACTCTGTCTAGCTCCTTGACGTGAAAGCATAAATTTTAGAAATTTATCTTTAAATAAATAAGCATGTAGCTCAGAGCCATGTTTGAATGCATTTAGTACCCATTATGTACTCATTAAATATTTGTTCAAACAATGTAATAATCATTTTAAATTTTGAAGTGGAATATAAAACAGTACATCATGTTAAATAGTTTTTAAGAGGAAGTTAAAGGTGTTTCAAGATAAACAACTTCTCTGACTTATCACCATTGATGTTAATATTTATTAACTGAAGTTCAATTTTTTAAAAATACTTTTGAATGGTTTCTCAAGAAAACCAAACTCAAAATGAGATAATTCATAAAAAATGTATTGAACTACTGAATGCTTCACTTTCTCGATTTCCTAAGGCAATCTGAGTATGTTGTGGCTGTTTAAAAAGCTAGAGCTACAACTGAGAATTTCTAAGAACTCTTAGCCCAATATCATGAATCTAGGCTTAATGACGATGTTGGAAGTTGATAATTCTTATTTGAGGATTGTCTAAATCAACTTAGCTACACCAGAGGGTCCTGGCAGTTGGGGAAGAAGGGGATGTTTCTGGAGTTTCCAGTTTCGCTGTCTTCAGTACCAGCAGAAAAGCACTTCTCGGAAGTACTGCCCCGCGCCCCAGGCCCACTCATACACCTGTCCAAAGAGTTTGTTCTCTTGGCTCTCTCGCTGCCTTTTCCTCTTGATCACTGGTTCTCCTTAGCTACCCCGACTCCTTTGCTGGTAACATCCCCACCCTGTACCCTGTTTTCTGATGTTGTTGTGGGTTGTTTGGAGTTAAAGCGACCTAGGGAACAAAGCCAGTGAAATCCAAAAGTCCTAATTGCCTTGCCCTGAAGCTTCTCTTTGTGTCTTTTTAAAGTCTCCACCTACCGGAGGGCTGCCCCCAGACTGCAGCAAGTGTTGCCATGGAGATTATAGCTTCCGGGGCTACCAAGGGCCACCTGGACCTCCCGGTCCCCCTGGCATTCCAGGTAAGGATGGGAGAGAGGCACTACTGCCGGCCTAATAGACTGTGCCAAAATAGGAGTCGAGCCGAAGCCAAACAATCCGAAATGGTGTGTGTGATCTAAAGGGTACGCGTGCCTGGTTGGTGTGCTCAGTGGGTTGAGCGCTGGCCTGAGGATCAGTTCCCAGTCAGGGCACATGACTGGGTTGTGGGCCGGGTCCCCAGTAGGGGGCGTGTGAGAGGCAACCACACATTGATGTTTCTCTCTCCCTCTTTCTACCCCCTTCCCCTCTCTAAAAATAAAATATTAAAAAAAAATAAAGTGTATGCATGGAAAATCAAGAACAGAGTGGGGTAGACTGGGTTTATAGAGACAGTCTAGGTGGAACAGCATAACCTCTGACACATTCATCGTCTATTCCGCTTGAAGGACCCCACCGCACGAGGAGCCCCGGGGCACCAGATCCACAGGCTGGGGGCTCTTCAGCATCAGGGAGCACGGAACTCCCTGATCTTATTGGGGCTGTGTGCTTGTCTCAGTGTTTCCACCACGGTGTGGTTCATGCGATACCCTGTGTACGACTTCCAGAGAATTTAGGAAGTGAGGGTGTGAAGGAGCAGCGGAGAGGTGACTGGTCTGGGTGACAGCTGTCTCTCTCCACAGTGCCGTTCACCGAGCTAGGGGCCTCCTGTCAGGCCCTCGGGTCAGCTCCATTTCTCTCCCCCCGGCCCCAGGGTCTGTCACGTGCAGCTGTCTCTCAGCTGGCTTTCACTCCTCCCTTGGGCTGTGGGAACGCTGTGGCCCCCTGCGCGGGTGGTGGCATGTGGACGGACCGCTGTGCCCTCCAGACCTGCGGTCCCCCCTCTGCCAGCGGTGTCCCAGGCCTGTGCGGCTTGGCAAAAGCCCTCTCTTTGGGTTCTGTTTTGTAAAGCTATTTTCTTCCTTTTTTTAATTGTATTTTTTCCATGACCATTTACCCCCTTCTACGCCCCCCGCCCCTGCAACTGCACTCTTGTTTTCTCTTGATTCGCCCCGTCAATACTAATCTTTATCAAATGACATTCAATTTCTTACATTCCTTTAAGTGATTTCCTGAATGTAACCAAATTTGAAATGAGAAAACACCCCGTTAGACTTTCAACTGTGACTACTGGCTTGGAATCAATGTCACTGACCCTCGGGGGCAGCTGGCAGCAGGTGCAGTGGCCGGAGATAGGAGATATTCAGACCCTTCCAAAATCTTCTCGGGTCTAAACTCTTCTGAGGTGATTGGACAGGCTGGCCTTGGCTCAGTCCTCCCTCAGGAGCAGTTTCGTCATTAGCTCATTAACCTGTAAACAGAGTTAGAGCTGATCCATCTGGAAGGATTGCTGTCCAGGTGTGGTAACCGGTCAAAGGTGGCAGCCAAAATAAACAGCAAAGGGGCTTGAAATTCGACAAATATAAGAAAAAAAGAGGTATGGAAGTTGTCCCATGGTGGCAAAGGGAAGGGAAGGGCTGAGATTGTTATCCAAATCTTGTTTCCGAAGTGATAAAAAATTATAATTTTTATCAAAGATTTTACATGTCCTTTGTAGAAAACTTCAGAAAGACAGGAAAGTATGTATAAGGACACAGAGATCACTCATGATTCATCCATTTAGAAAGCAACACTGGAAATATTTTCATGTGATTCGTTCTAGCCTGTTCCCCCCCTTTAAGTATAACACACATGTACATGCATGATACTGCGTGTGGGCATCACACCCACACATGGTATCATGCTATCGGTATTGATTTATAACCTTTTATGTAAAAATATAATGAACATTATTAATGTCATTAAATATTTCTGTTTAGCATTCTTTTTTGTGACGATATAATATCACCTCCTGATTGTATAATCTTTTTAAACTTTAGCCCTTCCAGCATCGGTGGACATTTATTTAGGTGGCTTCTAATCTTTGCTATTATAAGTGATGCTTCGATGACCAGTTTTCCGCACAGTTTTTTTCCCATCCAAGTCTCGCTTGATGACAATAACAGGCTTTGGAGCCTTAAGAGTCTCTCAGGCTGTTTTCAGCGTCTCGTTTAGAGACCCCACTTCATGGTGCCGACCTGGCTGTACTTGAGACTGTTTCCAATGGTCCCTGCCACAGCTGAGTGTGTACATTTTGGGGCTGTGTTTGTATAAAAACTGGTGGTATGAGTGATGGGCTTCCTCATGCAGTCATGTCTGGTTGTTTAAGGAAACCACGGAAACAATGGCAATAACGGAGCCACGGGTCACGAAGGGGCCAAAGGTGAGAAAGGAGACAAAGGCGACCTGGGCCCACGAGGGGAGCGGGGGCAGCATGGCCCCAAAGGAGAAAAGGGCTACCCAGGGATTCCACCTGAACTGCAGGTAAACCATCCTCAGCATGTCTCCAGGTGACTTCTACATTGTCCCGGGCCTCAGGGTCCAGGATTCAGAAGGCTCGGGTGCTCCCGCGAGCTCGCACCAACGCTGAGTGAGTCTGAGTCTCGCTTCACGCGTCTCTAGCACGGGATGTTTGCACAAGGCCTGTGCTGCTCCGAGTGCTTTGCGATCATTCTTGGGGAGGAGGAAAATTTTTCAAGGATGAAATTCGATTCCCTCAATAGACCAAATGCAAGGCAACCCTGAATATCAGCTCATTTCCCATTTCCCAAATTCGAAGATATGCTAAATGAAAAGGTTTTAGGCAACTTGAATATATAAATTTCTAGATACATAAACTATTATAAGTAGACATTTGAACATTCCACTTATTTATTAATTTTGTTACATTCACATATTTAAATCATGTATTAAGGTACGAATATTTCTATCAACTCAGATTTTTATGGCAAAATTTTTACTTAAATATTTCTCATTAATAACTTATTTATCACCAAAGACATTTTATTTTGTTATCCACCCACAGATTTCCAGACCAGATCATATTTATTTCATCTTAAAGTTTTTAAAATTTATTTACGGGGAGGGGGATTGGACAATGTATCTCAAGCACCTATTTGTCTACTTTTTATTTCTCTTTTAACTGATCTTCACATTTTTTGCTGCCAATAACATCTAAAACCTAAAAATATGAAGTTAGGTTACCAGGAAAATTACCTAGAAAATCTAACCTGTTTTTGGCTAATATTTTTTAAATCAATTCTTCCAAGGGACACCGATGGACACTGTAAGTTAGCATTCTTTGTTAAATTTGTTTCCAGCTGATATGTCTTCCTGAAACAGTACTTTGTGGTTAAAATAAAGTAACTGAGGGAATGTACTGTAATATAAGAGATTTTTCAGGAACTAGAATATAAAGCAAGTCTTGTATGAAAGGTCAGTGGGGGAAAACTTGGCCTCTTATTTGGGCATAGTCAGTGGTTGTTTGACCGCGGATGAATTCCATCATTTTTCTGGGCCTTGTAAGCTAGAGGTCCTGTGTGCTGCTCTAACGGCTTTTGTGGTTGTGTAACTTTTTCATGAATGTTGCTTAATAATTTTAGCAACCTGGGAGCCATGTGTCAGTATAAATTTACAAAGAAGAGGGGACAGAGTCTGCTTGGCCAGGTTAAAAGTACCTGATAAGATGGATGGATGATAAACTTTCTGAAAGCTGAGACTCTAACCCCAAACCCATGAGTGGTTGTACCCTGGCTAAGGGCTTCAAAGATTCCTGATATACTGATGTGCTTTTAATAGGTATACCTGTAAGATTTCATCCCAATTTTTCCAACATGGTTTGATCATAGAAATTTCACATTTAAAAAAGCATTTTAAAGTCTAACATTCCTTGAAACACACAAGCAGAAGAACTGTTAATATACATGATTATTTTAATGGTACATAGCATAAAAATGTTAGAAAGTATCATGATTCATTCAATTCACTCTTTATAGAATAATGTTTAAGTGATTTCCCATCTTGCTGTTACAAATAGTGTTGAAATAAATTCACATGTATAAAAGCTTTACATCTTTAAACTAAATGGCCTATTAATTGACCCCTAACTCTTTCCTTAGATTGCATTCATGGCTTCTCTGGCAACACACTTCACCAATCAGAACAGCGGCATTATCTTCAGCAGTGTTGAAACCAACATTGGAAACTTCTTTGATGTCATGACTGGTAGATTTGGGGCCCCGGTGTCAGGTGAGATGTGAAAACAAGTGAATGGCCAAATTAATCAATCTAGCAATCAAGAAGTAAGAAAGTGAGAGGGAAGGAGGGAGGGAGGAAAGGAGGAAGGAAAGAAGGGGGGAAGGAAGGAAGGAAGGAAAAAGGGAAGGAGGGAAGAAAGGAGAGAGGAAAGAGGAAAAGAAGGAAGGAATGAAGGGAGAGGGAACAAGGAAAAGAAGACATTAAGGAAATTGAGGATTGTTTCCAACTCTGGTTAAAACAAGCAGATGATCTATAGATTTCTATTGAATTTCAAAGTAAATAAATTAGAACCTGAAAAGACAAAAACACTTTAAAAAATGGTGGCCATGGTTACTAAGATTACTGTCTCTGATTTGAACTGAATCAAATAATCCCTAAGAGGGCATAGTTATCCCTGACTTTGGAAGTTCTTATATCATAATTCTCACAGTTAAATGTGTCATAACACTATGCTTTCCTTACCACCATCCCAAGGATGGTCTTTAAACATTAAAACAAAATCTTTAAACATTAAAAAAACTTTTAATGTTTAAAAACCTTTAAACATTAAAAAAATTAAACATTAAAAAATCTTTAAAAATCTTTAAACATTAAAAAAAATTTAAGCCCTTCTGTATTCATTTTCCATCATTATTGTAACAGATTACAAACTAAGGAGCTTAAAACATAAAATTATTCTTGTATAACTCTGCAGGTCAGAAGTCCCAAATCAGTCCAGCTGGGCTCAACTCAATGTGTAGGCAGTGCTGGTTCTTCTAGAAGCATCAGGGACTATTTCAGTGTGTAGAGGCTGCCAGTGTCCCCTGTCCCTTAGCCAAGTCACTTTAATCTCTGCATCCGCTGTCCTTCACCTCACAGGTTCTGACCCTTTTGGCTCTCTTATCAGGACAGCGGGATTCCCTTGGGGCCACCTGAATAATGCAGGGTAATCTCCCCATCTCAAGATTCTGAACATAATTAATACCTGCAAAGTTTCTGTTGCCACATAAGGTAACATTTACAGATGCTGGGGACTTTGGGACATGGGCATATTTGACAGCCATTAATCAGTCCCCCACAACTTCCTTACTTTCTAGCACCATGAGCTGCTTCAGGCTCATCTTGCATTTTCCCCTGTCCCAGCTTTGGAAACACACACTTTTCCAAGGAGCCCTTTCCTTTTATTAGAGAGTAGTAGTTAGAAACCAAGATCTGGGTAGTAGGTGTGCTCATTGCTACTGTGATGTTTGTGTATGTTTTTATAGTAACCCCCCCCACACACACACGTATATTTCCCTATCTATAAATCAATATTGTGTCAAAAAATTTAAAGCATTTTCAAGGTGACAGCAAAGGGTCACTCAGACAATTAAGGGCCAAGAGGAACACACCACATAGATTATCAATAAGTTTGAAGTCGTGTGGCTCAGCTCCCTGCTACCTCGTGGTCTTCAATGCACCATATAGTAATATAAATGTGAGTAAATATCCACCTTTTTTCAGGTGTGTATTTCTTCACCTTCAGCATGATGAAGCACGAGGATGTTGAGGAAGTGTATGTGTACCTCATGCACAATGGAAATACAGTCTTCAGCATGTACAGGTGGGTAGTCTTTTCTATCATAGGTAATATCCATGCCGCCATGTTTATTCAAAGGGTGGCCAATGCCAGGGGCCTCTACAGGAATCAACAGAGCCTGTCATCACTGAGAGCTCCCAGCACCAAAACCTGATGAACGTGAGCAGAAACAGGCTAAGAGGCCTTGAGCTAAGTACTAGCAACACTCCCCACAACTAATAGTTTGTATTCTTTTCTTAGCTCATGACCTCCTTCCTTCTCTCTCATCCTTTGCTTCTGCTTTTCTACTCCCCCGTGCCCTTTGCTTAGAGTGCAGCCCTGTTGATGGCCTTCTCTCCCATCCCTGTGGGCTGGCGGGCTGAGAGCTGGGAGTAGTTTCTTCTCTGTTGGCTGTGCTTCTGCTCTGATGTTTACCCTAGCAACCTGGCACCAGGGCTCCTTTGAAAAAAATATTTTTAAAAGAACTAGTTCAACTTGCTCTGATGCAAGCTTAAGATGTGGGAGAGAGGCAAACAGCCAACATCTTCCCCATAACTAAATTGGTGGTGAGTTATCTATGAAAAACTCTGGGACTATTCCCATTTCCACGTTATTTTTGATGACTTCTGGGGGTTGCCATATTTTCTTCTGGAGCCTGACCTCCAGTGAGGGGTTGTGTTTAAAATGCCAAACAAGAAAGAGATGAGTCAGGACAATGAAGATGGCGCAACAAAGAGATCCAGAATGTAGTGGCTCCACCACCCCAGAAAGCAATTTTCTTGAGCAGTTCCAGGTTGGGGAAGGTGTGAGGTAGAAAGGGAGAAGGGGGAGGTCGTATGAAGAAGAGGGTGGGTGTCTGCCACCTTCCTGAAAATGCAGTCTGGTGAAAGCCACTCTGCCTTGTGTAAAATTGACTCCCAAATTCTCGCTGGCCGTTGTCTTTGTCACAATCAGAAGGAGAAAGAGCAACGAGCTTGTGGAAATTTTTATGCAGGAGGCACTCTATTCGGAGAACTTTGTTGCATTGGTCTCTACTCAACTGCACCCAACCGAGGACAGCAGGGCTCTGCAGAGGCGCTCCTATGGAAGAGGGGATGCGAAGTCTGGTGAACAGCTGGCCTTGTCTGCCCGCCTGGCTACCGAGCATCTGTTGAACCCTTCTTCCCACACTTAGAATCCACGTCTTGACTCATAGATAGAGAGCAGGGTGACAGCTGTGGGGGAGGGGTTAGGGAGGTGGAGGGACTGAGCGGGAAGGAAAAAGGACTCCTAGACATGGACAGCAGTGTGGTGATGGCGGGGGAAGGGAGAACAAGGGGGATAAATGATGATGAAAGAAATTCAATTAAAAAACTTAACAAATGGCCCTGGCTGGTGTAGCTCAGTGGATTGAGCGCGGGCCTGCGAACCAGAGGATCGCGGTTCGATTCCCAGTCAGGGCACATGCCTGGGTTGCAGGCCAGTTCCCAGCAGGCGACACACGAGAGGCAACCGTACATTGATATTTCTCTCCCTCTCTCCTTCCCTTCCCCTCTAAAGATAAATAAATAAAAAAATCTTAAAAAAAAAAGAAACTTAACAAATGAATACATGTCTCCCCACCTCTGTCCCCATGGGAAGGACCCCGCACTGCAGCTAAGGCATGCGGCTCAGAGCCCAGAGCCTCGGGATGCGCAGCGCTTGTCTTCCAGTCAGTTTCCGGGCTGTTTTCCCCGTGGGGCCCTGATTCTGTCCTCTAGGCCGGTCTTCCTTTCTTCTTTGTCTTTGTGGCTCCATCTAAAACATGACCGAGTTCTCCCCGGGGTCTTTCCCAGCCCACTTTCCGCTGGTGCAGATTGAAGGCTAAACGGATTTAGTTGAACAACTCCAAGCTCTTTTTAGATAGGGCTTGTTTGGTTGAGGGGGAGGGAGGAGGTAATACCATTTTCTCAGAAACTAAGCAGATTTTTTATCTATTCACTACCAGCTAGTTGTATGTTAGTAAACCACATCCAATGTTATTTTCCTTACCTATAGTTTTTCAGCCTGTTATTTCCTTTGTTTCTGGTCTTCATGTCTGTCTTTTTCTCTCAACTTCGTGGTGGCTCCTAGAAGACTTTCAAAAACTATATACTTCGGTAGCACAGTGACTTTTTCAAAACTTTTTTTATTAAGGTATAATTGACTTACAACCTTATATTGATTTCAGAAGCACAACATAAGGATTCAATATTTGTATCTATTACAAATTGATCACCACAATAAATCCAGTTAACATCCATCACCATATATAGTAAAATAATTTTTTCTTGTGATAAGAACCTCTAAGATTTACTCTTACAGCAACTTTCAAACACGCAATGCAATAGCATTAACTATAGTCACCATGCCTTCCTCTGCATCCCCATGACCTGTTTATTTTATAAGTGGAGGTTGGTACCTTTGATCCCCTTCACCCATTCTGCCTGCACCACCCCCACCTCTGGCTACCAGCCATCTGTTCTTTGTATAAATTTTCTTTTCTTTTTGATTCCACATGTAAGTGAGCTCATATGGCATTTGTCTGTCTTTGACTTATTTCACTCAGCATAATGCCCTCACGATTGATCCATATTGTCATAAATGGTAAGATTTCATTTTACATAGCTGAATAATAATAGTCCATAGCCTGTTTTCCTTATTCATCTACCGAGGTCACTGAGGTTGTTTCCATATTTTGTAAAGCCGCAATGAGCATGGGGGTACATGCATCTTTTGAAGTCAGCGTTTTCATGTTCTTTGGGTAAATATCCAGAGTAGAACTGCTGGATCATATGGTAGCTCTTTTTTAACTTCTTGAGCAACCTCTATACTGCTTTCCATGTTGGCTGCACCAGTTCACATTCCTTTCAACAATACACAAGGGTTCCCCTTTCTTCTCATCTTTGCCAGTGCTTGTTATTTCTTGTCTGTTGATAACAGCCATTCTAATTGGCATGAGGTGGCATCTCATTATGGTCTTGGTTTTTACTTATCTGACAATGAATGAAGTTGAGTGCCTTTTCATGTACCTGTCGGCCATCTGCGTGTCCTCTTTAGAAGAATGTTCAGACCCTTTTTCCATTTTTAACCAGATTTTTCTTATTTTCTTTTCTTTTGCCATTAAGTTGTATAAGTTTTTTAAATATATTTTGGATGTTAACTCTTTATCAGATATATGATTTGCAAATATCTTCTCCCATTCAGTAGATGTCTCTTCATGTGCTGATGGTGTCCTTGGCTGTGCAGAAACGTTTTAGTCAGATGTAGTCCCACTTACTGACTTTTGCTTTGTTGCCTTTGCTTTTGGCTTCAAATTCCAAAAATGATCACCAAGACTGATGTCAAGGAGCTCACCACCCATGTTTTCTCCTAGTTTTATGGCTTCAGGTCTTACATTCAAGTTTTTAGTTCATTTCGAGTTCATTTTTGTATAGGGTATAGAAGAGTGGCCGGGTTCGTTCTTTTGCATGTGGCTGTCCAGTTTTCCCAACTTCTCATTAAAGATGCTGCCTAGAAAGGCACTATGACTAACCCCCCACATTGTGTCACGGGCTGTCTATTTGGCTGAATGAGAAGTCTTAATAGGCCCAAGTCAACTGTAGCTCTGTTCTTCCTCGTATAAAAGCGCTGGGCTTTTCCAACCCTATTAGACCCCAACATTCTGCTTCCTCTGCTTCCAACATGTCAGTGCCTGTCTGAGCTCACCTATACTAGCAACATCTTTCTAAAAGAAGCAAAGAGTATTTTACCTTTTTCAATCACTCCCTTTCTTAGAGAATAAGCTTGTAGGCTTTGACCGAAAGCCTACCTTCCAAGTTATCACATGTTTTCTGAAATGTTTCGCCACAGCATAATGTGGCTGTTCAGTTTCCAGCCCACGGTATTTGTTTTCTTCACTGTTATCTGCATGACCATGAGTCAGTGCAACCCACAGATGGTCCCTGACCGATGTAGACACCGGCCCGCAGTGTCCGTGTCATTATGGATTAAATGAGACATTGACACGGACTACTGAGTCCGGTGGAGGAAAAAGGACAGCATGGCTTTTCTCTCAAGGGGAGCAAAAGCCTCAGCCTCCGCCATGACAGGCCTTTATTAGCTTTCTTTTCCCATTACATGATGGTCCTCATTGACTACGCACGGGTTTGCTTTAGGCGGTTACCTTTTACAGACAACAAAGGAGACAATGCCAATAATCACATCACAGAAGGATGTTAGCAAATGAAAAAGGGAAAAGTGATTGAGCCAGTTACACTCATCCTAGGAAGGTTTAGCATGGATTTTAGGAAGTTAAAATAAGCACTCCCTGTCTCAATTCACGGTGAGGGAGTTCTAGCAAAAGCAAGTCCCAAAGTGGCCTAGGTCCAAATGCAGGCCCGATTCCCCACAGGAGAACCTATCTGAGGGTGTGGGTCTCGAGCATCTCCAAGTGGGAGCTGGGCCCATGCCACACAGAACCGTCTCCCACACCTGACTTCTGAGGGTTCGACTTACAATTTTTCTGCCTTACAAATGTACAAAAGCAATATGCATTCAGTAGAAACCCTACTTTGAATTTCATGATGCCGGGCAGTGGCAGGAGTCACAGCTTCCAGCCAGTCACGTAATCACGAGGGTAAATAGCTGATACTCTACAGTGCATTCATGGTGTGAGGTGATTTGCCCAACTGTAGGCTACTGTAAGTGTTCTGAACATGTTTAAAGTCGGCCAGGCTGTGATGTTCAGTAGGTTAGGTGTAGCAAATACATTTTCGACTTACGATACTCCAATTTACCATGGGTTTATCTGGACATAGTCCCATCATAAACTGAGGAGTGTCTGGACTCTAGTTCGGGATATGGCAGCACCCCATTTGGTACCAAATTCTACATTAGTTAGGGCAGACTAAACTGCTGTAACACCGGCCAGCGTGAAGGCTTGAACATAGCAGAAATTCCTTCTCTTCTCACAGAACAGTCCAGAGTGTTTCTTCCGGTTGTGGTGGAGGACAAAGAGCTTTCCTCTGTATAGTCTTCAAGAACTCAGGCTTCTCCATGTAACTTCCATGGCCATTCTGGTCACCGTCATTAGCCTTCTACACAATCATAATGAGAAATGATCAAGGAGGGGTGTTTGCGAGGGGTGCATTGGCCAGTTCTAATACAAGGGGCACATGTCATCTGTTCATGTGTCATGTAAGGAACTTAATCACAGGACTGTACCTAATGCCTGAGAGCTGAGAGAGAAGGGCAGATTCTGGTAAAGAGCAGGCTGTCCCCTGTAAAGACTAAGTAGCTGGTGCCTTCTTTTTCTTTCCAGCTATGAAACAAAAGGGAAATCGGATACGTCCAGCAACCACGCCGTGCTGAAGCTGGCCAAAGGAGATGAAGTTTGGCTGAGAATGGGCAACGGCGCTCTTCATGGGGACCACCAGCGCTTCTCTACCTTTGCGGGCTTCCTGCTTTTTGAAACTAAGTAACTATATGAATAGACCAGCTCCACTTTGGGGAAGAATTGTAGCTGAACTGGTATTGTTATGATCTGAGGAACACTAGAGTTGAGGGTTCTATATATTGTATTTTTTAAAGAAACTTTGTGGTTACATTGCTAATCATGCTACAGATACAGCAATTATGGGGGATGACTCAGGGGCTCAGAAGATGAAAATACAAACCAGTTTTCTCATGTGACCTTGACTAATACACTTACCACTTTTATCACTCTTCCCTAGGCACCTAAAAGAAAATTTCCCTCTTGATACAGGTTGGAAATAATTGTTCCCATCAGAGAAGTCATTTGCAAAGAGTTTGGGCGGCTCTGTTTTTAATCGAATAGCAGCTTTCAGAAACCACTGAGGTTGGGGCTCATCATTATAACTCTGCAGCAAACAGGATGCAGTGATTACGGTGGGGCCGGGCAAGGACAGGGGCACTGTCAGGATCGGGGTGCCAGAAACATTTGCAAGGCCGAGACTGGGAAGTTACACTTTGATCCAGTGGGTCAATATTCATAAATACAGTATAGTTTTGTTTTGTTTTTTTTTAGGAATTCCTGGTAGCTTTTAGATAGCAAAAGTATGCATAATGCCTGCAGATAACCGACTCCTTGTTTTTGAATAATGATACTGCTGTAATTAAATCCTGACTTCTAAGAGTTTGCATTAGAATTTTCTCATGATCCAGAATTGGGTTGACCAGGTCTGGTTTATAAGACTGACTCTTTGCCACTCACTACATTTCTTAGAGCACAATAGATCTTTGTTGACGCTGACCTGCAGAACCAGCTGAGGTGAGTTAAGGTCCACATTGCATGGATATTGTCACCTTCTTTTTCTCAATCTAGAAATTACCCTGATACACTTGACACACTCTGACAAGTGATGTGGAAGAAGCTGTAGACTCAGTTATATACAGTCAAACTAATGGATATAAAATATAAGGGCATTCCGCTTAGGAGACATACAGTAAAAGTCTCTTAACCTTTTAAAAATAAAAATGATATGGCTTTTTTGATTACCCATATTTAACCAGCATCCACAGAGCAGCTGTGCCACTTGACTTTTGCTTACCCTTCCCCCCGCAAATCTATTCATCAAGGGTTAAATTAGTCACCAAAGGAATATTCATGAGAATGCACCATCAATGCATCTGAAGATGATACCCAAAGATAGTACCTAAAATTGGTTTATTTAAAGTGAAAAAAGCATCATTGAAATATGTCTCCCCTGATGTTTAGTTATATGTAAAATGCACTATTTGAGAGTTGCCTATCTGACAAATATCACATAATAAAGTCTCTTAGAAGTAATGAGCCCTTAATTTATTTTGTTACAATTTGAATTTCCACAGAAGCTTTTAAACTGTGGGTTTACTTGTACTGATTACCTGCCTACAGCTGAAGGCATAGAAAATCAGTGAGGGCTGCCCTATTAGGTAACAATGCGTTTCATGTGCAGTTTAGCCTTTGACCCTTTTCTTTCCATTTGCAAATGGTCCACTTTTAAACTCTTCCTGAATCCACATGCAATGTGATTTAAAGGTGAATGGATATTAGCTATAATGCGCTTGACTGGTAATGTTATTGTGGTTTTGTATATGTCCCCCACCCCTCACCCCTTCCTCTGGAGCAGTGGGGTCATGGGGTTGAAGTTTACTATTACCGAATATCATATTCTGTAAGTGCATCGGCAATAGATATTTGGATGTTGCATGCTGTCCAAAAGAATTCCATATCTAAAGAACATACACTTCAACTAAAGTGCCTAGAGGAAGATATAGGCCTGGCTTTAAATCAAAATGAGGCAAGACAAATGTAATAAACATTATGTGAAAAATAAACACACCTTTGTTAAATATACTGTTTTATAATGTTCTTAATCAAGTTGAATAGTCATACAATTGTAAGTCACTATGATTTGTCAACACAAAGTTAAAATATTTTCATGCAGATGATGCGAAGTCATACAGTGTATTATGTGGGCACAGAGCAGGGCCACCTGTCTACAAAAACCTCTACTTTTTAGTTATTTTACATTATAACTTCAACCCGAGTTTTAAAGACATTGGTGTTTAGAGGATCCTTAATGAAATCTGAATATCTTGAAGGGGAAGGGCTCTTCATCGCAGGCTGGAGTCCTTCGATGTCAATGCCTAAATTCCAGTTTTCACCAAGATTTGGTTTTGGCCAGAGAAAAGCGCTTGGGACTTGCAATTAAGTCCTGGATATGATGAGACTAATTAGTATAGTAAGCAAGGTTGGGAGAAGGCCAAGATTATTATCAATGTTTCACAGTTTGACTCATTGCCAGAATTAGATTTGAAAGTCTAGGGAATAAAAGGTAGGGGAGGTCATGGGAAATTTAAAGCTATCAGCTTAAGCAACCAACTTTTGAATTCTAAAATCCAAGGGAAAGCCAACTCCATCACTGAAGTCTGTGGGTTTCTGCTTGCTGCAGAGGTATGACCTTTGCCTGTCAGAGCTGCCCCACAGAGTGATCAGGTTGGGTGAGATCCCAGTGGAGAAAGAGTTGCAGTGAACTTTGAAAAACAAAGAGGAAATTAGGAAAGAAATTTCACTGAGCACATTGTGAACAAAAGCTGACGCCAACGGCATTCAAGAAGAGGATAAAATAATTAAAGGTAAACTGCCAAGGGCATGGCTGGAATTAGTAAAACATCCACTTTGTGCAAAGATACTGTGCTATTTATTCCAGGAGCTAGTAAGCACTTAAAGCACAATCCTTACCTTCCATGAATTTTTAACCTGACGAGAGAAAAATTCTGAGATGCCATAACTTAAATTACAGCAGGCCGGAGCATGGGAGGAAGAGTCAAGAGTTCACCAGCAATGGATGAAACCAAGAAAAAGCCGCCAGCATTCCTGAATGTGTGCGGAAACTGAATTAACTTCCAAGCAGCTACGTGGAAAGAACAGCTATCTGCCAGACGCCACAGCACCCTGCCGACACACGAACTTTCCAGACTTGCCCACCACCAACACAGAAGCGTCAAATACTTCTTCCTCACAGATGATGCACCTGCCCCCGAACTTGGTTTGATTCACCTTTCCCCACCACCTTATCTACGGTCAATGTAAATCTTTTTAAAGCCACTTAAAGCTTTCTCCTCCAAACACATTGCGTGAAAGAACCCTGGCAACCCCAGGACGGGGGACGTGCTCACCTTCTCCACCTGGCCCTGGGGCTGGTGGTTTAGAGCGCGTGTCCCACGACCTGCTCCTTTTTTCCTGGCCAGTATATAGCTCAATAGAGCCTTTCTTCTGGGAGAACCTTCAGTCTCGAAGGTTGTTGTTGAACAAACCAAATGGAGAGAGACAGGAGAAAGAGGGTAAGCGCAGAGATGATATAATGTAAAGAAGAATGTTTGAATCACCACAGAAGGCAAAGGGCCGGGGACGCGCAGGGGAGAGAAACAGCATCCAGCGGCAGCATGAGACAGCTGTGGGGGCGGGCGGCGTTCCATGGCTACAGAAACTTCACGCTTTATTAGGCTTGAAGTGTTACTTTTCAAACTACCCTGTTCTTCTTTTCTGACTATAAAAACACTGTAGAAGTTTTATAAAATACATAAAAGCATTTGGTATAAAAATTAATCATCTCACCAAACATAGTATTAGCATTTTGAAGTAGATATGTCCGTCTCTTCCTGAAAATCTTTATGATTTCTATTTTTAGGAACATAGTATAGAACAAATCATGTGACACTATACTTTTTATATATTTTTGTATCTTGCTATGGTTTGCCTTAACATATTAAGAACATTCTCAAATACTGTTAAGGGTTAATTTATTTAACCTTTTCCATTTTGGAAAATATTTTTGCTGTTTTCAGGTGGGTTTTTTTTCCATTATAATTTCATCTCTATCCCAGGTTCTTGCCACAAAGCTCCTCAAACTGTTTCAAATAGGGATGCTAGAAGAATTTTCTAACATTAATCTTTGATTCCAGTTCCTAAAACTCTTGTGATTTTTCTGAGCATTCAGAGCACTAGAAGCATCTTTTGTTTTAATATTTGGTCTTTGGCTCTGGTTCCTGATGCAGAGGTCCTAAATCGCTTGGGATTTCTTGTTGATCATACTTTTTTAAAAAAAAATGCAGTGACTCTTGGTGGGCTCCCCAATGGGGACCAAACCATGATTTGAAGCTTGGAATTTTCAGTCCCACGCTTCCATTCTCCACAGAGGGGAGAGGAGATGGAAATGGAGTTGGTGATCAATCATGCCTACACTATGAAGGCTCAATAAAAACTCCCGAAGTATGGGATTTAGAGAACTTCTGGGTTCTTGAGGACAGCCAAATGCAGGGAGGACATCAAACCACAACGACATGGGGACAGAAGCGCCTATGCTTGGAACCCACCCGGACCCCACCATTTGTATTTCTTTGGCTGGTCATCACTGCCCTTCATTACATCCTTTATCGTCTATTATAAACTGGCAAACATATGATTTTTCCTGAGTTCTGTGAGCTGTTCTGGGAAGTAACTGAACCCAAGTGGGGGGCCATGGGAATCTCCAATTTTCAGCTAAGTCAGAGGGAAGTTGTGGACAACCTGCGGGCCTATTACTGCCTATTGGAATGGGAAGTGAGGCCAAGTCTCAGGAGGCTGAGTCCTTGATCTGCGGGGTCTGTGCTGCCACCAGCTGGTGTCCCAGAGGATTGCTGCTGTGGGGGCGAAAAGAACCCACACATCTGGAGTCAGAAGTGTTATTGAGTGTGGCGATAGTATGAAAGTAAAAGAGAAGCCCACAGAAGCAGTGAGTTTTCTCACTCTCCCACATGCGAAATTCATTCACCCTCCGGCAAAGTCCTCCGAGGTGTCATCCCATTAGGGTGTTGGCTCAAAGTCTGGAATCTCACATCTACATCAGATCCAGGTGCGGATCAGGCTTTTCGGCTGTGGTTCTTTTAGTGTAGCTTCTTGGGTATAGCTCCTCTTGATCTGTTCATCTGTACAGTGAGAGAGACCCGGTGTTGCCTGCCAGCCCACCCCTCGATACAGTGGCAGGGCAGGGAAAGAGAAGAAGTATGGATGTCCCTACTCAAAAAGGGGGCGATGAGGGCGCTGCTCCGTTGACAAATGGACAATTCTAAAATCTAGTCAGCCAGATATTAGAAGTTCCTCAATTAGCTTTAAAGGCCTGTAAACACTTCGGTATGTATCTCAGAGAAATGAGATTTAAAAAATCATAATCCCCAAAAGAAAGTAATTCCTTACTAATCATCTAATTTCTAGTCAGCATTTTAAAGTATTCCTGTCACATAAATATCTTTCTAAACTGTTTGTTTAAATCATGATTCAAAATAAGATTTATGTATCACAGTTGCTATATCTAAGTCTTGAAATCTGCAACGATTTCTCATTTAATTAATTATCACTTGCTCTCCAATATTGTGGATTTTGCTGTTTATACCTGCTGGTGTTATTTGCCATCTTTTTCTTTGCCCTGTATCATCCTTCTCTGTCCTCTGCATTTTCCATCAACAGATGATTGCTTGATTAAATTTAGGCTCAATCTTTTTGCAGGAAAACTTCATGAATGGTATTATCTATTGCATCATGCCAGGAGGTCCATAATATCTTATTGTCTCTTTCTGTGATATTAAAATCAATCACTGGGTTCAGGGTATCTCAGCCAAATCCACATATTAGATAAAATTCCCCCATTAGCTCTTTGCCTAATGTTTTTAGCAGCCATTGATGATCAAAACCTAAATGTACTACTTTATTGGCAGTTGCAAAATAGTGACATTTTAAAAGAAAGACAATCTTTCACTAGCTATTTGGTTATTGTGAAATACTGCTCACTTGGAAGATGAGATAAATGCCTGATTTTTTCACTTTTACTTACCAATTTTTATATAATGAGTTAGTACCCGAGCAACCTCCAAAGGTGATTAATAAAGTCTTTTAAAAAGCACTATTATTAACTCATGATTTTTCACATATTTGATGTGTTTCAATCCACCAGTCATTTGAATTTAACGGTCCCATTTTGCTTGTTAATGGCAAGCCCTTTTGAGTTGGTACCTCTGTCCCTTTAATGCAAACTGAGGCTGGTGCAAATCCCCTGCAGTAGAAATGGGGAGACCACTTTGACCAGTTGCCTCAGCATTTGAGGTCTGTCCAGAAAGTATCCAGCCATGCGCGATGAAAAATGGAGACATTTATCGAAGAAGATACAAGAAAATTGTGCAGAGGACAATAACGCCTCAGTCCCCTTCAAAGTAGGCACCTTGGGACCTCACACAGTGCTCCCAATTGCCCTCAGCTGAATCTCATTGAATCTCATCAAGCTAAAACTAAAATCTCTTCCCTTCCAAAGGTAATTTTAGTTCTGGGAAAAGCCATAAGTCACAGGGCACCAACTCTGGGCTGTAGGGGGGCTAAGTCACCTGGATGATCTGATGTTTCACCAAAAATCTCTGCACAGGATGTGATACCCAAGCAGGCGTGGTCATGATGAAGCTGCCAATCAACAGTTACCCATAGCTGCAGCTTTCTGAATCATCCAACTAGTTTCACGGAGGAATGTTTAAGCTTAAGGCAAAATTTGATGCAGATATGTTGCTCTACTCACTCAGTTATTTTGAAGGAGACCAGGGCCACACAGCACACACGCTCACTCAACGGCATCAACCACCCCCACTGACTAGTACAGTGAAGTCTCCATTGCTCAAGCATGGGCATTCCAGTCCACTCTCCTTGGTTGCCAGGTTACATCCCATGCCACTCAGACCATTCTCATTTTATTAACAATGGATGGACTTATTTCAGACAGACATCTTCTATAAACCCGTATTTATCAAAGGATTGCTCTGGCACCCACTTCTGCGTCTATTAAAATTCCAGAACAGTCAAAAACGGTCAGGCCACCTATACAAAGGCTATACAGAGATGAGAGAAAATGATTTGTAAAAGTAATAGAGCTATTTGTGATGACTTAATTTTATTGTACTTACAAAAAAGATTGTGCATTAAAATTAAAAACTAGGATCTGTAGTTATCCATAGAAATGACAGGTGACAAATCAAAAATATTTTTAAAGCTCTCTCATTTGGCTCTGACGTTCTTCTGATGTTACACATTACACATATTACTTAACGTAGCCTGAACTTTTTTTTCTTAAAGGCATTTAATCCACAAAGCTTGTAACTCCAAATCGAGCGCATCTAAAAGGGATCTCAAGCTGTTTGTACATGAAATCATCGGTGCCCGATAAGTAGGAGCAATGAAGACAATCTGCAGAGTAGGGATGAAAATAGCATGGTTCTTAAATATTTATTCACTGTTTATTTCTCCAAGAATGGAGAGACGTAGGGGCTCGATGGCACAGCGGCTGGCATCAGAAAGGTGAGGGTAAAAGCGTCCCAAGAGGATGGTGACAGGCTCGAGAACTCTCAAGGTCCAGCCGGGGCGGGGGGGGGGGGGGCGGTTAATTTCGGACCTGGCTGCGGAAAGAAAAGGACATCAAACCGGCAGCCCACTGACCTTCCACTCCCGGAGGCGGGGCCCGGAAGCGCGCTACTGCGCAGCTGCCGGGGCGGCGCGTAGGCGGAGGAGGGAGGGGGCGCTTGGACCCGGTTGCACGAGACAGGTCCTCCCATATCCTCTTCCTTTTGACATCTGCGCGGACCACCATGGCGCTGCAGGGCGTCTCCGTGGTGGAGCTGGCGGGCCTGGCCCCGGGTCCGTTCTGCGGTATGATCCTGGCGGACTTCGGGGCGCAGGTGGTGCGTGTGGACCGGCCTGGCGCCCCCGGCGACGTGAGCCGCTTGTCCCGCGGAAAGCGCTCGCTGGCCGTGGACCTGAAGCAGCCGCGGGGAGTGGCCGTGGTGCGGCGCCTGTGTGCCCTGGCGGACGTAGTGCTGGAGCCCTTCCGCCACGGTGAGCCCTCTCCCGGCCCCTCCGAGGCCTCTGACTAGGAGGGAGCCGAACTGTTTGAGTCTGCGCAAGCCACACCTTTGCCTTGTGACCACAAAAACTCTTCGGTCCGTCTTTCTAGACCTTTATGTTGCACTTGATGTCTTTGGTGATTGGCCCCTTGAGATGATCTTCCATACCTGGCATATTTACGCTTACCTCTCTCTGACTTCTTCTCAAGTTTCTCTTTTTCCTAATCGCGCACTTGTATCTGCCTCCTTTAGTTATTTGAGGGCCATGAACCCTATGAGAATCTAGTGAAAGTCATAGGCTCTCTACCCGGAAAAAGGCAGAAAGGTACATAGTCTTTTGGTTACATTTCGGGGAGGAGGGGAGCCATCGCTGATCCAGGCCAACACTCCCTGCCTTAAATGCTGGCGTGCTTAATTAAGTTTTGGCTTAATTCCATGTACACTGCTCGCTGGAGCCGCTGTACCCGTTCCCGTTATTTTCACGTTTTACAGACAGGAGGTGCCTGGTCTTTATCTGCACACCCTCTGTGAGAGCTGTAGACTGCAAGGGTACACAGGCCTGCGCAACTCCGACTTCCCCCAGGCACTGCAGCCTCCATAGGTGGCCTGAACCGAGGAGAGAAGACTCTCTCCTAAAGTGGCATCTGCTTCTGGATCATTTATCCTGGTGAATGGAACCAATATCTACCCAGTTGCCTTCATCAGACACCTGCGCTTCATCCTTATCTACAACTCTTACTTTCACTGCACCCACTTTTCCCTCCTTTCCACCACTCGGGATTCATTCTTTCCATACCTTCTGCAGCCTACCTGACGCTGTCGTAACGACCCTTGGGAAGGTGGTGGCTGGGTCCAGCACCACGCAGATTCGTGTCCCCACAGCTGTCAGAGTCACCTTGCTCAAGTACAAGTCCAGAGCTCTGCCTGGTGTATGGCAGGAAATCAGTAAACGTTTTCGAGAATGCACTGTATGTCTGTGAGGCGCTGGGCATATTTAGCTGTTGACTCATTTACCTTCACAGCCAGATTTCAGGATAATAATATAACTGAAGATTATATCATAATTCATTGTGTCCCATTTGAAGATGAAGGAAGCTCACATTGGTTAAATGACTTGTGTTGGGTCTTGTAATTAGGAGGGAAATAGAGGTGGGAATGCAGGTGTAGCTGCCAGGTGGGAGGATTGTGGCTGCTGCTGAGGAGGGGTACCCGAGTTCTTTTGTAACTTATTGTCTTAGAAAGACTACAATGGTGAACGTATCATGCAGTCTTTATTACTTTTAATTCCGGGAAGCTGTAGGTGCCAGTTACCTGAGTTTTGTACAGTCAACATTGTACTTGCTGATACATAAGAGGTTGAAGGCTGTTGTAGCTAACCTTTCTTGCGCGGCTAGTTACCAAGTCTTTCTGTAAAGGCACGGATGCCTTGAAGTCTAGCTCGGATTCGGGCAGGAATCCTGCCAGAAGAGCTTCTGAGCCGATAGGGAAGATGGAATGTATACACACCTAAGGGCATCGTGGAGTCGAAGATGGCAGGCATGGAGGTGGGCATCAGAAAAGAAAAGGTCTGAAAAGGAAGAGCCGTTTCCAAAAGGGAATTGTTGGCCAAATAAAGACCCAGGGTAACGGTTCCAAGAGAACAAACCACGTCTAATAAATTACTACGGAGAGGATTGGAGAGGCTGAAGGCACCCACGAAGGGGGTGAAGTACCCACCGTGGGGGTGGCAGAGGGCTGGATGTGCCGAGGGGACGGGTGTGCTGGAAGGGAAGAGCCTTCCAGGGCGGAGGCCGCGCATTCCAGAAGTGGCAGCCTCGCTCTCTGGTTCTTAACATGGCACAAACCCTCCACGCTCGTTCTTACCTGAAGAGCTGTCTTATGTTTGCCACAGGAAGGGGAGCAGACCCACCCGCAGTTCACACTCCCTTAAAAAGAAGTTACTTTTCTCCTAAGGTGTCATGGAGAAGCTCCAGCTCGGCCCCAAGATTCTGCAGAAAGAGAACCCAAAGCTCATCTATGCCAGGTTGAGCGGATTTGGCCAATCAGGACGGCTCTCCAAGGTGGCAGGCCATGACATCAACTTTTTGGCTTTGTCAGGTATGTTGAAAAATAATTTCTCTGCACTTTTAATTTTGTTTCCAGTCAAGATCTACTTAGTTACACCAGCTAATTAAAAAGCATCTTTAAAGGTGAATATTGAAATCAGTAAGGAGAGTGTGGTGGTTTGCAAAGGGCTGGCTTGTCGTGGAGCAGTCCTCAGCTCTTTCCCCCGAGTAACGCACGCACTTGACGGCCAGCACAGTCTCACTGGTGACGTGCTGACTGCATCTGTGGAGCGGGTTTTCCAGCAAGGCCCTGCCGGGAAGCCGGGGGCTTGGTGATAGCAGGGGTGGTTGCCCCGCAGTCTGAAAATGCTGATGTGGGTTGACTCCGACACCCCTCTTGCCCCACCGTCCTGGAGAATCATTATTGCCCCAGTCACCACATCAGTGCACATGGGACAGCGGTGGCTTTCAGGTCGCACTACCACTTCATCAGGATTTTTGCCAGTGCGAAACTGTTGTAGAACGGCCTGATTCTAAAATTTAAGGACAGCGTGTGGTTGAGTCAGTTGTCTCAAGAATTCTGTGAGTGCACATTTAAAGGCTGAGGACTTGGGTTTTCACATCGATTTAAACATTGAATTCGTTTTCTTCTGTGTTTGGTTACTTTCTTGCATCTCTTTCTGGTAAGAACGGAAGTGTGTTATTCTGTTGGTAAGCCGTAAACGGAATTGAGTACAATCTCTTTTTTTGCCCTGGAATCATTTTTCTCATTTTACTCAGTAAGGAAGAACTTAGAAATAAAATTCTGAAAATGCTAGGTGGAATAAAGTTTTAGAAAAGAAAAAAACACAAGAAGGAACCTAGTTGGAGGGAAAGCCTGTTCATAAATATGCTGAATATGTTTTAAATTGGAAAGACATTCTGTACTACTTTTCACTTACGCCAGCAACTAGAGAGATTGGTTAATCCTCTAAGATGTTCATGTCTTTACTGAAAAGATACATCAAGTTTGCAGTTCGTGTGCTCTGCTTTTCTTTGCAGGTGTCCTGTCAAAACTTGGCAGAAGTGGTGAGAACCCGTACGCTCCGCTGAATCTCCTGGCTGACTTCGGGGGTGGCGGCCTCATGTGCGCTCTGGGCATCATACTGGCGCTTTTCGAACGCACACGCTCTGGCAAAGGGCAGGTCATCGATGCCAGCATGGTGAGTGTTAGTGGGGGAATGCCGATCCTGCTAGTCGTTCCCAAGGATGACATACGGCTGCCCCAAGTCCTTTTCCAAACAAGCCATCATTGAGATCTGCAGTTGGAATCCAAGTTCCCAAAGATACCTTTGAAAACCACACACGCAACTTCGTATTCTTTACGTGAGTCTGAATGTCATATCTTGACCATATGTTTGTGGAGTCTGTTTTCTAAAATTTGTGTGACTCCCCTGATTCTTGAATTTTATTATTAAGTTTCCCCGAGCTGTTTCTTGTGATTAGAATATAGTTTTCATGAAACCCTCATTCAGAACTGGGTTCAAGAAGTCTTCCTTAGCAGACAAGATTCTTTTCTTTTCTTTTTTTTTTTTAAATCCTCATCTGAGGTCACGCTCATTGATTTTTGAGAGAGGGGAAGGGACAGGGAGGGGGAAGTGAGGGAGAGAAACATCAATCCATTGCCTCTTGTATGCACCCTGACCCTGCCCTGACCATGCCCCAACAGGGGACCAAGCCCGCAACCCAGACATGTGCCCTAAGTGGGCATCGAACCTGTGACCTTTTAGTTTACAGAACAATGCTCCAACCAACTGAGCCACACTGGCCAGGGCAGCAGGGGATTCTTAAGGACGTTAAAGTGAAATGGGCCAGTCTGGACCTTCCTGTTGCACTTTGTAGGGGAGACTTGGATATCATAATGTTTCTTTTTTCTTTTTTTTTTTTTTTTTTACTCTCATACATTGACCCTTTGCCCTATGCAGGTGTTAAGCTAGGCACCTTCCCTGGGTGATTTCTTCTAATCCAATTTCGTTTGGAATACATTGTTATTTTAAAGAGGAGTAAGCTGAAGCATAGAAATTGGTCCAAGGTCTCACAGTCCAGTGCCACAACACATTCTGGAAATGAGAATCCCTCATCCCTGCAGCCTTAGCTTGCACTTTCCCCTCTCAGGCTCCTCACTCGCAGCCTGGTCCTGCTTCTGCGCCTTGTGATTCTGCCCTCAGGGCACATCTCACACTGTCCTTTGTGTCCGCTGACCTTCGGTCTCAGCTCCTCCAGGCATGCACAGTCCCAGCATGCACTAGCAGCCGCAGCAGTGCCAACTCCGCCTACTACAAGGCAGGTGCAAGGCTAGTGCTTTACGTCTGTCTCCCCTTCCGATCCGCACGGCTCCCTGGAGGTGTGCCCACTTTCAGACTTGGGAGGACAGCTGAAAAGAATTCTCAGGGGTGGGAAGCACTGCACTCTGGCAGTTTGACTCTGCCGCCCGTGCTCTCGGTTACTGGCCTCTACTGCCCTCTACTGGTTCCTGTGATCAAAAGGACTTTACTAAAGACAAACGTGGACCTTGGGAGTTTTAAGGAGAATTTAAGGCTAAGTACTTACTGAGCAATACTTTGAATAATTGGCTACTGACATGTAATTGCTTATTTGTAGTCAAATATCAGTTAAATATAATTACTCCTTTCATCAGACTGCGTCTAACAAAGTTTCATGATGGGCAGGCAGATGGTAAGGTTTTAGTGCGTGTGAGAATGGTGTAAGCTTTAGTCAAGGTTCATGTTGGCATTAGGGTATAGTGAGTGTGGGGTAATTTCTCAAGGCCAAATGGATCGGACAGCATCATATTCATTACTTCCCCCCTCCCTGGGCACACATGTGATAGAAATAGTTTGTAGAAGCTCAGTACCTTGTTGTGTTAGGCTGGTGGTTTCCAGATGTTTTAGCAGTAGCATCCTGTGATGACCAGGAGTTGTCTCTTCACAGTGCTGTTTCCCTGGAAACTGTAGAGTTGGGATAACTGGAGGACAAGGGGTCCGTGTTGCTGCGTTTACCCTTGATCTGCGGGCTGTGTGTTGGCGTGCGGCCTGTGGTCTACACCATGAGGCCAGCATGAAAGGCTGGGGGATTGGGGCTGCAGTTTGCCTGTGTTATACGTACACTGTGTCTGTGGCCACAAACACTGTGTGGAGGTGAGGGGGCAAGGGAGCCTGGTGATCAGACAGGATTGTACCTGCTGTGTCTCTTGTCCTGTACCCTCCCACGGCACCAAGTAACACGGGGGTTGGGTTAGAGCCTCTGTGCCCTGAGTGGGCCAGACCGGACCCGCAGCTCCACTGGTGCATCTTTTCTCAACAGACGCATCAGGACGTCTAGTGTGTAAAAGATTACATATGTAAGTGTATTGTATACAATTGTGCATATCACCCTGTGGATGTATACACATGTGTACAAAATGTGGATACTGTGTATCACAGATTCAAAAATTTGCATCACCATAGGCTACTTAAGCAAACTCCACTATTTTGGTGATGTCAAACATCAGAGCCATCAATTCAGTGTACCTGAGATTTCAAGTTAAAAGGGAATATAGGATGTATCCAAAGTGACAATTTGCAATTTGCATTTGTTTCACAGCTAGTAAGTGTGAGAAATTCCACCCTCACAGTCGGAATGGCCCCTCCATTGGTGACTTCAGCGACAAGGATGCTTTGATGGCTTTCTTCCTGGGGAGCTGGAATCACTGGGATGTAAAAGCCTTCAGGATAGGCAAGCAGTCTGCTCTCAGTGGCCAGGGCGTGAAGCCGTGTGGTACTCCTCCTGACTGCGGATGTGAATGTATCTTGTTAACCTCAGGACCCTGTGGGGAGTTGGCATTCCCACACTGGTGTGTCTGGACTCAGAAAGCCCCGCACACGTGCCACCCGCATCGTTACGTGCGCTGGCGCACCTGGAGGAGCTGCAGGCGTGGCTCTGGACCGCTGCAGTGACTGAGCCCCCTGAGCTCTTCATTTTCCTGGTGCATATAAAAGTTACCTTTACACTCCACTGTAATCTATTCAGTGTGCAATAGCTTTATGTCTGAACAACAATGTACATTCTTTAACATTTTAGTTAGAAAACGCTTTATTGCTAAAAATGCTAGCCATCCTCCGAGCTTGTTGGAAAAATGGTAGCCGTAGACTCGTTTGACGCAGGATTGCCACAAACCTTCAAGTTATAAAAACCACAGCATCTGTGAAGTGCGGTAAAGTGAGGTTTGCCTGTATTTTGAAACTTTCCAGTGATCATTGAAGTTGAGATATGATAAGTATTTAAATACAGTTTTCTTGGGCTTGGAGTCAGACTAGGATGAGCTAAATGTTACCGTAATGTGATTAACCTTCAGAATGCGATAGGCTTCGTATCCATGTATGCGTGTTTATCGACATTCAGACCAGAGGGCGGACTTTGAAAAGCTTTTTGCTTTATTTTTAGCTTTTTGTCCTGACAGTTTTTAACATACAAATGTTGAGACAGTATACTGTAAATGGACTTCCTACTCTGACATACTTCAAAAATTATCAACATTTTGCCAGTCTTATTTGAAAAGAACAAAAGTACTACCTTCTGACTTTCTAAATAGTATTTTCTGCACCGAATAGTGTAGAAACCCACTGTACCAAAAACCTGCACTAACTCAGCTTCTCAAAATATCAAAGAAGTTGTATAATTAGGTATAATCTTCCTATACTCTAAGATAAACAGTTTTGTACAACTATTAAAAAAAAAACCTAAGTAGAAAGTAATCATGCTTTTGCGGTTTAATTATCTGGATTTACATTCTGTTTTGTTAAAGGTGGAAGGAACAGCGTATCTAAGTTCTTTTCTGTGGAAAAGCAGTAAGGCGGGACTGTGGCAGCAACCCCGAGGGGAGAACTTACTGGACGGCGGAGCACCCTTCTATGGGACTTACCGGACGGCGGACGGGGGGTTCATGGCTGTCGGGGCCATAGAGCCCCAGTTCTATAAGCTGCTGCTCAAAGGTAAGGAGCTTTCACACCCCTCCCTGACCGCCCCCTCCTTTTCCGAGGGTGTTCTTTAGCCTCTGTTTTGGACATTTTGCAACTCGTGATATCTTTTATTACATATCCACTGTATCAGTAACCTCATTATAGCCATGATTATGTTGTGGGGTATTTCCCCCATCTTTTAAATTGACGGGTGATTTTACAGTTCTAGGAAATAACTCGGGATTTTAAAATGTCATAATCTCTTTTGTGGGAGTTCAGTGTTTTTATTACATTTCATACTCTGCGGCATTGGATGTTTACCTTGCCCTTGTGTGCTGTTACCCTGTTCTTCCCTGCAAATGACTGCATGTTCATCCTGTTCTTTGGTAGACGTCCCTCATGACACTTTAGTGTCAAATGTCACCAGAGCACAGAGACTTTAGTGAATGAGACTCTTGGAATATGATACCGAATGCTCCTGCAGTTTACCTTTCTGGCAGATTCTTGTCTTATTAGCATGGTACCCGAAGTTAGCAAGACGATCTCCTGTCCCTTCTTCCCTAATTAAGTAATTGAACTGAAGTTATTTTGTTCTGTGAAATGTTTGAATGTAAAGTTCACTTTAAAGATAATTTAGTATCTAAGAAGTTTTAGAATATACTCTGAAGTGGTGTGACATGCTGATCACAGTGCATTTAGTTTTCAATTGTAAACTTAGAGTATCACTGTTCAGTACGGTAGCTGTTCAGGGGCTGTGTGCTACTCAAAGTTATTGCACGTAGCTGAAATGATTGTTACCGCGAGCATCCGAGGGTGTTTTATGATCAACTATGATAACTTCACCAACTTAAATGCGGTTGGAAAAACTGTAGAACAGAATGGTTTCTTGGGATCACATAGGATGCCTTTTTGTCCAGAAATTAAAACCAAGAATAGAAAGGGTTCATTCAAAATTCTGGACAGAACAGTGCTATACAATGGGCTAAGCGCTGGGAACAAAACTTCTGCCATGGTGGTGGATGGCCCTGGAAAGCAGCAGGGACAAAGCACAGTGGGGTTTGTGCCTTGTGCATTCAATGCATCATCTATGGAGAATTTAAATGTAATGGGCCAAACTTCAGCCAGCTTTTTAACATCACCACGCACAGGCACTGCTAAGCAAGAGTGATAAAACATACTCACTGAAAAAAAAAAATTTGTTGCTTTCAGTTCTAAACAATTGCTGCAATTACTGTTGAGTTCTAATAACATGTTAGCATGATTAGCACTTTTTAAAATACTTACCCTGTAGTAAACTTTGTGTGGAGGTTATTCAGGGAACTCCCAGTTGTACTGTCTAACCCAAATGTTGTCTCTGAAGAGTTTTATAGTGTCAGTGCTCACATATAGGTCTCTGGTCCACTTTGAGTTTTCATTTTTGCATACGAGGTAAGGTCGGGGTCCAGCTTTGTCCTTTTGCATATGGCCATCCAGATTTCCTAGCACCATTTGTTGAAAAGACTTTCTCCAGTGAATGGTCTTCGCATCCTCTTTAAAAATCAATTGGCCATCAATGTGAGGGTTTGTTTTTGGACTCCCATCTCTGATTCACCGATCTATGTGTTTATCCTTGTGCCAGCACCACGCTGTCCTGATTACTGTTGCTTGTAGTAAGTTTAAAATCAGGAAGTGTGAGTCTTCCACTTTTGTTCTTTTTCATGTTGTTTTGGCTGCTCAGGGTCCCTTTCATTTTCATATGACTTTTAGGATCAGCCTGCCAATTTCCATGAAAAAAGTGAGCTGGGATTTTGACAGGGGTTGTTTTGAGTCTACATCAATCTGGGAATATTGGCATCTTAATAATATGAAGCCTTATGAACCATGGATATGGCATCCTTTTCATTAATTTAGGTCTTCTTTACTTTCTTCCAGTGATGCTTTGTGGTTTTCAATACACAAGGCCTGAGCTACTGTAGTTAAATTTATTCTGAAGAATTTTATTCTTTTCAATACTGTTGTAAATGGTAACATTTTTCAGATCATTCGTATAGTAATACATGATATGTAGTGATTTTTGCATTTGATCTTGTTTCCCGTGACCTCGTAGGGCTTGTTTGTTAGTTCTAGGTGTGGATCTCTTTGAGTTTATCTTGCTCGACTTTCTTGAGAGTCTTGATGCACAATTAATGTTTTTCCATCAAATTTGGGAAATTTTAGACATTATTTCTTCAAGGATTTTTTTGCCCTTTCTCTCTCTTCTGCTCTTGCGGGGGCCCCTGTCCTGGGCGCCAAATGTGGGGGAGCTCCGCCCGCAGAGCCCCATCCCTCTGTCACGGATGAAAATAAAAACTACCAAGATATGATCTGCTTGGGGAGGAGAGGTGGACAAACTCTCAGAGGAGAATGACCCAGAGCCCCTTTCTCACTGGGCTTTTATTGGGTTCAAATACACAGGCCTACAGGTGTGTCAGGTGGCAAGGATCAAACAATGATTAACATTTCAAAGAAATCTGAGGGCTTAATCTGAGTCAGTGTCTGTCTGGAAAGGGGGTTGCCAAACTTTGGGAGACATACTCATTTCCTCCTGGGACACTTATCACCTAGGTGAGAGCACTCTTAGCAAATCAGGTTTCACAGGACTTTAGGAATTCTTTCTTATGCCCGATCACCCAGGGAGCCGTCCTGGCCAGCCCAGGGCTGCACCGCTCACCCCCACAGTTTCAGGCTATAAGCCGATTAGGAAGCAGGAGACATCTCCCAGACGGAAATGAGGACTCGGGCTATGTCAGAATAGCCGGGGGGTGAGGGTCCGTCACATCCTCTTTGCTGCAGCCCCCTGAGTCCTTCCATGAGGCCTCCCAAGTGGTCATGTCTGGCTTAGGTTGCCCCTCCCATGAGGAGTCTTACCCGTCATTGACTGCCAACCAAGCTATGGGGCCAGAGATGGGTAAGGCAGAAGCAGTGCTCCTGCCAAGAAGATAAGCTTTGTCTCCTTAGTAGCTCACGTCCTTGTGACAGAACAGACCCAGATGAAGTGGGTCCCTAGGCTCTTACACAGCCCACCATGGGGTGAGGGTTACAACTCCTGAAACCAGGCTGAACGGTCCGCAACATGCTCTGAGATTCCTTAATGCCTATGCTGATATTTATGACGATGTACTGCAGGTCTCTAAGGCTTTGTTTACTTGCCTTTATTATTTTCTTTCTGTTTTTCAGGCTGCGTAAACTCAGTTTACCTCCTTTCAAGCTTACTGATTCTTTCTTCTGTCAGTTTGTGTCTGCCATTGAGCCTCTCTAGTGAAGTTTTCATTTGATACTGTACTCTTCAGCTTCAGAACTTCTATTTGGCTCATTTTTAAGAATAATTTCTATCTCTTTATTGATAGTCTCTATTTGATGAGACACTGTTCTCATACTTTCCCTTAATTCCTTAGGTATGGCTTCCTTTAGTCCCAAGGCATATTCAAAATTGATGGTTGAAAGTCTTTGTTTAGTGAATCCAATATCTGGCTTCCTCAGGGACAGTTTGTATTCATTGATAATTTTTTTTTTTTTTTACTGTGTATAGACCATACTTTCCTTCTTTTTTTGCATGCTTTACAATTTTTTGTTGAAACTGGATTTGTAAATAATGTAATGTAGCAACTCTGGATATCAGGTCTCTCCTTTTCCTTCCCCAATCCTGCATTTGTAGTTACTGCTGTTGGTTTATTTAATGATTTTTCTGAACTAAATCTTTATTTATTTATTTATTTTTTAGCATGTGTAGCCACTTATGTCTGCTTGGTTAGCTTAGTGGTCAGCTAGTGATTGGATAGAGACATCCTTAAGTGCCTTGAACCAATAAATCAACGGTCCTTTTCTGAGGAACTCTGCACCTTCACTTTTTATTTGTTCAGATACTCAAGGTCAGCTAAAGGTAAAAGATTAGTGCCTTCCCCTATGTCTCCTGGGCATGCTCACTGCCCTGGGCATTTGCATGGATTCTAAATTCTAGGAATATGTTGGAGCTTTTCAAAGTCCCCTGTGGACATTCTATTCTGCACTCTTTTTTAAAATTTTTTTTTTTTTTTTAATCAGCTTTATGTTAGTCTCAACAAATCATGCCATCTCGGATAGCTATGATGTTAAACAGTTGCCACTGATTTTTTTTTTTGACAGATGTTCTGGGAATAGGGCTGTTCTGAGTGAGATCAGATCAAGACTGCCCTGCGAATGGAGCCTTTCAGGGAGCCTCCAGACAGGCTAAATAGTGGGAGTTCTCTGGGGACAGGGTTTGCGGGGAGCTCCAAGTTCACTTTGCCCCCTTTGTGCTGGAGGGAAAAGTCCGTGTGCCCTGCTGGTGACGGGACGGCCAATAGCTTTCCATGCTGTTTGCTGTAAGAACAATTCCCAATGAGTCTTTGATCACTTTACAAGTTTTTTGTTCCTAGTTCGCAGCAGCGTTTTTAAGAGGGTAATGGATTAAATATCACTGCCCTCCTAGAGCTCTTTAATTTGATAAAATACAGAGAAATTAATGTTATTTATAAAATTGCAATCTTGAATTTAATCATTTATCATCAAGCTTCTTCCTTATCAACATAGGCATTAAGGGAATCTCAGAGCAGAAGAGAGAGAAAGGGCAAAAAAACCTTAAAGAAATAATGTCTAAAATTTCCCAGATTTGATGGAAAACCATTAATTGTGCATAAACTGAAGGAGACAGATGTAAATTGTGTAAGTTTTATCGTTTGTAGGGTTTGGGAGCATTATATGTGGTGTGAGGTTATTTTAAATCAATATGACAGATAATAACATCACAAGGAAATTTCTCTCTGAAAACCTATTCAGTGCGAAGAAATAGATTTCTGGAGACTAGACCATTGAAAGTAGACTACTTTTGATGAAGTGTAAGTAATGAAATCCTGGCATGGAAGGTCTGTTTGGATTTTTGCTACCCCTACTACCTCTGCCCTCTGCAGCCTTTGGCTCCAGCTACAAGCTGCGTTTGAATTTCTTCTTTTTACCTCTTTGAGAAGCCCTTATGGAACACCCTACTTGGGACAGTAAGCTTAAAATTCATTTTCATTGATTATAATCATTCCATCCAAAGCATAATAATTTCAGAAACTGTGTTTTTCCTCTCAGGGCTTGGGCTAAAGTCTGATGAACTTCCCAATCAAATGAGCATGACCGATTGGCCAGAAATGAAGAAGAAATTTGCAGATATATTTGCAAAGAAGACACAGGCAGAGTGGTGTCAGATCTTCGATGGCACAGATGCATGCGTGACTCCGGTTCTGACTTGTGAAGAGGTTTCCCATCACGACCATCACAAGGAGCGGGGCTCATTTATCACTGATGAGGAGCAGGGTGTGAGTCCCCGCCCTGCACCTCTGCTGTCAAACACCCCAGCCATCCCTTCTTCCAGAAGGGATCCTTTTGTAGGAGAACATACTGAAGAGATACTTAGAGAATTTGGGTTCAGCCAGAAAGAGATCCATCAGCTTTACTCAGATAAAATTATTGAAAGTTGTAAGCTGAGAGCTAATATCTAAAGTCCAGGCCCCTCAGCTCAGTGAATTTGAATCTCACATTTATAGTGCGGAATGATTCACACAAATGTGTACATGGAAACAAGATGGAGCAGAATCACAGCATTCCGACTTTTCTCATCCGGAGACAAGAAATAAGAAACCAATAATGATCACCTTCCGAAAATGGTTAACATTAGGGCTTTTGATTTAGGAATGTTTTTAGTTTACCTATACTAAATTGTGGCAATTTTTCTGCCTTCCATTTACTTGAGAGATTATATTTGTTGATATTAAATACTCAGATACTTAAAATATAGTTTAAATGAATTAATATAATGCTATTAAATAAAGCTTCTCCTGCCTAAGGTTTACTTGTGAGCTTTTAAGTCTGAAAAGCTTTCAAGAAAGTCCTGCAAGTAGCAGTTAGATAGTATTTTGTGAATCGTTGGGATATTTTTGGCTCTCCTGTTTGCCAAAATGAACGTCCTTAGATAGGAAAGTCTGATCCTTTTAATTTGATTAAGGAAATTATTCAGCCAGTGTCTCTGAATTGGAAGTTTAGAAAATGTCCCCGAAACTTCCTTCGGATAACTCCCACCCTTCCAGGCAGACCCCTCTGCAGAGAGCCCGACTCCTCTGTGCAGCTGTTGGTTGGCATCGCCCAGACGTGTCCCACGTCCGTGGACCACACCGTCATCCCTGCGATGGGCCTCGTAGACTCTTGCTCCAGTTTCCAGCTTCCATTCCCCCCCTCATGTCCCCCTCTGCCCCCAGCAGGCCCTGGGCTTACGCCTCACTTCACTTAGGCCGCTGCCCCAGTGTCACCGTACAGGGAGTCCTTTCTGACCCCTGTCTGAAATAGCAGCCACCTTATCACGCTCTGTCCCCTCACCAGTTTCATTTTCTTCACACCGCATACCACCGCTGACACACCAGCCGCAGCCCTCATCCCCTCAGCCGGTGCATGCTCGAGTGTGGAAGCTGTCTGATGGATTTTGTAGGTTTTACTCCCTGCTCAACCCCCAGTTCCTAGAGTTGTGCCAAGCCCGTCGTGAACACTGTGTGAATGCCGAGTAAAGGGATGAAACTCAGCAGTGATGCTTCCTCAGTTCCACCTCCCAGCTGAGTTTTTTTTCCCGTGAGTATGTTTTATCACTGTCATTTAGAAGTGCCTGTGTGTGGTGATGTTAAAAAAGCTGGCCGAAGTTTGGTCCATTTGTGTTATATTTAAGTTCTCCATAGATGATGCATTGAGTGAACAGGGTGCAGACTCCACTGTGCTTTGTCCCTGCCCTTCGTCCTTCTGCCCGTCTCATGCGTTCGGGCCCTCTTGCTGTCCCCTGGCCTGCTGCTCAGCTTCTCTGTGACTTCGACTTCCGGTGGCATCTCCTTCGTTTGTTTTTTTTTTTTTCATTGTGTTTTTGATACCATGCCGGTCTTTTTCAGTCCTGTAAAATTCTTTAGTACCTTTTCCCCCTATAGAATAAAATTTTAACTCATCTGTATAGCATATCACCCCTTTATTTATAATAAGGCTTCTGCCCGGCTGCCCAGGCCCATCCCTACTCCTCTGCTCCCCAGCACCTGGTGTTGGGCTGCCTAACGGTTCTGGATACGCCGTGCTCGTTCTTGCTTCCATTCCTTCCCGTATGCTGCAGCGTTTTCCGGGACTGACAGTGCTCCCGACCCATTTTGCTCCAGCAGGTTGATCTAGCAAACCCAGACTGGGCTCAAACACAGTCTTCTTTGTGCAGCTTCCTTCCTTTCCCAGCCCTAGGGTGGTTTTGTACAGTGGTGATGAACTTGGAACGGAAGGGCCTCAGGTTCACATCTCGCTCTGCCATTGTGATGTCCTGGGAGCTAGGTGCTGGCTCCTGCTCTCGGGCCCTCTTGCTGTGTTTCCAGCGCACACGTCTCCAAGGATAGTAGTTGTTTTTAGTGCAGTTGACACAACTCTTCACCAGACCACAAACTCCTAGCACACAGAAGAATCATCTGGGCATACTGTTAAAACACAGATTCCTAGACCCCATCTGAAGAGGTTCTGATGTAGTGGGTCTAGGGTGGGGCCCCATATTTTGCATTTTTACCAAATTTGATTGTAATAATTCCAGTTCAGAAGTCACACTTTGAGTAGCACCGTTCTAATGGATATGAACCAAACCCTTTTATCTTTTTAATGTCGTAAGAGGTGCTAATAATCTGTTGAATACATTGGTGATGAAAAGGATAAAAGCCAGTTGGCAAAAATCTGTAAATAGATGGGCTAGCTTAGAGTATTACTTTCTGTGATTAATTACCTTGATGCAAAATGTTTGAGTGAAAAATTGGTTTTTGTAGGGTGTGAACTTTCAATGAATAAAAGCATATAAATAAGGTCACCGGCTTTTGCTAATCACCCGTAACTTTTGTTCCTGGAGTGTAAGATTTTGTGCAGAAAATGCTGTACTTTGTCTCTTTTTAGTTATCTTTTGGCAAACTGGAGATTTAGAAATAGGCAAGGGTGCAGGTAAGGAGATGGGAATTCTAGTGAAAGAAGAATTATATTGTTTCTGTTTTCACTTAATTTTTTAAAATTAGGTTTATTGGGTAACATTGGTTAATAATATTACATACATTCAGGTGTATTCCTAATTCGACCCCTGTGTACCCTGTAGCGTGCTCTGCACCCAAAGTCCAGTCCCCCCGTTACCATGCATCTGACCCCCTTTACGCATGATACCCCCTTCCCTCACCCTTTCCCCTCCAGTAACTACCATGTGTCGTCTGACTGAGTTGGTTTTTATTTGTTTTATTCGTTGTTTGCTTTTTGTTTCACATACCACATATGAGTGAAATCACACGGTTTTTGTCCTTTTCCATCTGAGTTATTTTAATAACTCAGCGTAATACTCCCAAGAGCCATCCATGTTGTTGTAAATGCCAGTATTCCACTCTATGTACGCACCACCTCTTCTTTCTCTGACCATCCATCCACAGACACGTGGATTGTTTCCCTGTCTTGGCCGTTGTAAATAATGCTGCAGTGAACATAGGGTCCCATATATCTTTACAAGTAAGTGTTTTCATATTTTGGGGGTAAATACTGGAAGAGGAATTACTGGGCAACATGATACTTATTTTTGAGAAGCCTTTACACTGGTTTTCATAGCAGCTGCACTAAGTTGCATTCCCATAACAGGAAATATATACTTGAATACATAGGGATTCTGCCCCTGAACATATAATTCAGGATACATTTACTTCTACACTCTTTTGATCCTGCAGTATTGGAAATGATGAGGTGCTGCAAACTGTATGGTAATCAGTAAAACAAGGCTCGTGGAGCAAGGCAACTGGCTGCATCAAGGCTGCTTGTCTCTGGGTTTCTATCTTGTGTCTAAGCACATCCCAGGCTTCAGTCACGGTTATACTGGAGTAGTTTATAATTTGCAACATACTTTTACTTACATCAAATAAGGATGCCTTGGGCTGCAAGTAACTAAATCCATAATAAGAAAGAAATGTTCTGAGTCACATACCTGGAACCCAGAAGTGAGTTTCTGGGCTGCGTGGATCCAGTCACTTGGGCCCTGTTTGCACTGTCCTGGCTCTGCTTTGTCCTCAGCACCCTCCACGGGTTGGCTTTGTCCTCAGCCTGGGAAGCAAGCTCTGGGTCCCAGAGCCACACAGCAACATCCAGAAGAGGGGAGGGAGTCCTTGCAAATCTTATCTCTTGTGTCCTTAGAGGGAGCTAAGTCACAAGCCAGCCCTACAAAGGTCTTTGGCAAGGAAGGTAAGAGCATCCTTAGATAAAGCCAGCCAGCTCCTGGAGCACCCCTGGGCTCTGCTTCCGGGAAGCACTCGGGTGTATGAGGGATGGGTGGATTCTGGAATCTAATCTAGGTTCCTTCAAAATTGGGGGAGTGAAGAATGGTTGGGTGGGCAGCCAACAACAACAATATCCATTATGTATAATATTTCAGTTACACTTCCACAATCGCAGGGAAAGTCAGGCAGGTTTCTCCCTTTTATGGATGAGAACGTGAGACTCAAATGGCCCTCGCCTTCTCAGTTCAGGTCTCCCTTAGCGGCTCAGGAATTTCTTCATGCTAACCATTCCATTTATGATTATGTCCCAACAACTTAAGTATTTATGTCCTAACAAGTAATTACCTGTTTGGAAAATACCATACACATGAATAGAAGTCATATTTTAACTTTTATCTTGTTCTTAATCGCAATTACTAGCGGGCCATGTGCACCTGTACGACACTACGCAGTTTCCCGTGTCTGGGAATCACACGCATGCTGCTCTCGCCTTCTGGAGTGCGATCCTATGTTGCAAGTGTGAACCACCTCACAAGTGGTTCATGTGGTGTCCTTGCGAATTCATTGGCATGCACTGGGGTGCCTTGGTACACAGTTTGGGAAATGTCATTTTAAGTGTTTTGTTCAGGACAAGACCGTGAGGAAGAGTCAGAAGCAGAATTGAAACTTGAATATTCTGACTCCTGACTCCAGCTCTTGCTCTTAAACTATTTTTAGGGCCCTTTCTATAGGATCCTGTTTTCAACAGGATCATTTGAACTCAGGCTCCCGCAAGGAGAATAAGACCCACTCCAAGTCTTTCAAATAGAGGAAATTCGATAGAACTACACTGCTGAGAAAGAGCCAAGAGGACAGTGAGATGACCCGGAGAGGAGCAGCACTGGGAAGCCAGGACCACTCTGAATGTCTGCAGGGCTGAATGGAAAGATACTGTTACCTGGGCCCAGGAGACGAGGTTCCCTGGAAGAAATGACCCAAGTGGAGACGCAAGCCACTTTCAGAGACCTCTCCGGAAAGAGAAAAGGGGAAGGGGATGGGATTTCTCCCTTTTCCTGCCCTTGTATTTCACTGAAGCCCCCATTGGCCACATCTGCCTAATAGCCAGAGAGCAACAGAATCTGGGAAATGTAGTTTCTTTTGATCCAGAGCATGGGAGGAGGGGCAAGAAACAGATCTGCGCAAATAGGCAGTTGACTGGCACTACAAAATACAGCATATATACTTCATTCAGTAATTTCTTCAGCAAATATTTGAGGACCCGCTATAGGTGCCAGGTACCGTGCTAGCTGCCAGGGATACCGCTATTGACAAAAAGCCCCTGATCGCTACTCAAGGGGACCAGAGACTGATTAACCCAGGGGAAATTAGAATGAACACAGACCATCTAATTATAAAGCGTGTTCAGTGCAATGCAGGAAAACATCACAGTGTAGAAACAGTGATTTAGAGGAAAGGTACAACCTTCTACCATTTCGAGTCTAGTTAACTGACTCTTCAGGTGTGTATGTGTGTGGAAACCTTGTGTCCAGGAAAGAACAGTATTTAGATGCAGATAAAGTTTTTAAAAGATATCAACCTAATATTTTGACTTAACGCCTGCATACAGGGCTTTATTGTCTCAAAGCTGTGCGTGTGAGATTGTATGCAAAAGAACGCGTGCGTGTGTTTGTGTGTTGGAGAGAGAAACAGTGTCCAAGACAGAGACAGAGGGGGAGGGAGCAGTGCAAAGGAAGATTCCTTTAGAAAAGCATTGTGAAGGGCCAGAGGGCTCACGGCAGCTAATCTCTAGCAGGCCTTCTAGGCCCCACCCCCTTCCCTCATCATAACTTGTGATCTTAGAGGCATGAAAGAATTTGAGCCCCTCCCCCAGCCTCACCATCTCTCTTGGCTGCTCCGCCAGGCTCCGAGTCAAATCCAGCTCACGAACCGGAGGGGCCACGCAGGAGGCGGTGGGCTTGCAAGCAGGTTCCTCACCCAGCGGCCATGGGTGGCAACAGTGGACAGCCTGGCGTCGACACTGCTGCCTCCCTGGCTGAGGAGTGCCCCTTTGGCTGTGTGGAGCTGCCCAGAAGATCCACAGGCCGGCTCATCATGCACAGCATGGCCATGTTCGGCCGGGAGTTCTGCTACGCGGTGGAGGCGGCCTACGTGACCCCCGTCCTGCTCAGCGTGGGCCTGCCCAGGAGCCTGTACAGCATGGTGTGGCTCCTCAGCCCCGTCCTGGGGTTCCTGCTGCAGCCCGTGGTGGGCTCGGCCAGTGACTACTGCCGGGCTGGGTGGGGCCGGCGCAGACCCTACATCCTCACCCTGGGCGTCATGATGCTCTTGGGCATGGCGCTGTACCTCAACGGGGACGCTATTGTGTCAGGTCAGTGCGCTGTGCGAGGGGGCAGGCAGGGGAAGGGTCCAACATGCAACCCTGTAGAAGAATTCGAATTTCTTTATGTGACACTTAAAAAATTGGGTAGAACCATTTATCTCTCCTAGATTACCATGAATTTCCAACTTTGACCCAAAGTCTGTGGCTGGGGAGCCTTTACTTTTAGGAATATCAGGATGCATTTTTTTTTTTTTATTGTGAGGATCTTAAAATAGGGTTCAATTTTTATCTGGTGTATTAAATTAAATATTTTCACATATTTATGAATTGCAGTATTTTAAGCCCATTGTACCTTATTTAGCACTTCGTCAAATTCACCAGCTATAACGATTTATAATAAATTACTTGTGTGCCCAAATAAGGGTTAGTTCTGCTCAGAGCGTTATGTAGAGCCTTTCCGTGGGTGCAGGGCATCTGCCTATCAGCTCAGGGGTCACTCGGGCATGCACATTCTGGACAAGAACAAACCTGATGGCAAGCACTTTTTCTAGCCATTAATCAACCTTAGTAGTGGGTGGCAGTGGCTATAAAGTTGCCCTGAAAAGAGAACCTTAAACACAAAAATAGCACAGTTTTAGGCCTTCAAATTTCAGGCCAGCAGAATGTACGACAATGAGGCAGGATAATTAGTTATCATCTGCATATATTTAAAAGGGCACAAATACATCAATATAGGATATTTCTCGAAGAATCACAAAAAAACTGATAAGAATATTGCTCCAGTACTAAAGGACTGGAGGTGAGAAGGGGAGGATCGGCTTATTTTTACTTATTTTTGTATTATAATGTTTAAAAATGTGCATATACTATGCATTGTTTTTTTAAAAAATTAATTGAAAGCAAGGAAACTGGTTAAGACTGGGTGAATGAATTGTGGCGTAGTCATAGAATGAATGTCAGTTAGCTGTTAAAAACCACGCAACTGGTCTTCATCAGTTGGGATGCAGATGGGAAGAGAGTTGGTTCTGAATGAGCACGCACACACGATCCCGTGAGAGCTCAAAGGTGTGGTCCTCCGACCTGGTGCATCACTGGGGCTCAGGCCCCACCTCAAACCTCCTGAAGACTCACGGGAGAATCACAGGAGATGGAGCCCAATAATCTGTTTTAACAAGTCACCTGAGTGTTGGCCAAGCAAGCTGAAGTCTGAGAAGCGCTGCGTCAAGGCACAGATGCACACCTCTGTCTGGCACATGGAAGGACCTAAAGGGAAATGTGAAGGATGACCATCCTTGGGGGCTGGACTCCGGGGCCCTGCCCTGCTCTTCCATATTGTTGGGATGGTTTTCAATAAGCATGCATGATTTCTTTTTCTTTTTTTATTTATTTATCTTTAGAGGGGAAGGGTAGGAGAAAGGGAGAGGGAGAGAAATATCAATGTAGGGTTGTCTCTCGTGTGTCCCCTGCTGGGAACTGGCCTGCAACCCAGGCATGTGCCCTGACTGGGAATCGAACCGCGATCCTCTGGTTCGCAGGCCCGCACTCAATCCACTGAGCTACACCAGCCAGGGCAGCATGCATGATTTCTAAAACCGCTTTAAAGAGATATGATTCATATCATATCTCATCATATCATATCATATATTTCATATACTATAAAAGTCACCATTTAAAAGTGTACAATGCAGGGCTTTTTAGTGTATTTGCAAGCTTCTGCCACCATCAGCACTATCTAGTGCCCCAGCATTTTCACCGTCCCCAAAGGAAGCCCAGTACAGGGCGTATTAGCGGTCACTCCCCGTTCTCTCTTCCCCACCAGCACAAAGGCAACCACTCGTCAGCTTTCTGTCTCTACAGGTTTGCCTTTTCTGGACTTCGGTTTGCATAATTTTTAAAACCTAAAAAATAGTGAAGTTTTTAAAAAATATTTTATTTATTTATTTTTAGAGAAAGGGGAAGGGAAGGGGAAAGAGAGGGAGAGAAATGTCAATGTGTGGTTACCTCTTGTGCACCCTGTATGGGAACCCGGCCTGCAACCCAGGCATGTGCCCTGACTGGGAATCAAACTGGCGACCCTTTGGTTCACAGGCCCATGCTCAATCCACTGAGCTACACCAGCCAGGGCTGAAGTTTTTATTTGGAAAAACAACAAAATGAAAGCAATGGGAGATCATTTGATGACAGGAAGTTTTGGTGGGAATGAAAATGCGAATCATTCCAAACCAAGATTTAGGTAACCGATGTTCATTTCTCATTTAGCCTTGACTGCTGACCCAAGAAGGAAGCTGATTTGGGCCATAACCATCACCATGATAGGTGTGGTTCTCTTCGATTTTGCTGCCGATTTCATTGATGGGCCCATCAAAGCCTACTTATTTGATGTCTGCTCTCATCAGGACAAGGAGAGGGGCCTGCACTACCATGCCCTCTTCACAGGTAGGGAATGTTCCAGAAAGTCTCTCCTCCAGCTCCCAGATGGGGGCACTTCCGCTCAGGCCATCCCGTTGCTCCGCACGTAGGGTTGTTCGGAGTGAATGGGTCAGTTGATGAGCTGCTCCCGTCACGCGGGCCCCGTGTCCCAGTGCATTTCTCTAAACAAAGTCAGCTTGTGACCAGGCTGCGGAGCTTTGCAAAGGAAGTTTACACAAAAGCTTTCTGAAGAAGCATTTGTGGAGACATTTACAACCAAAATGAAAAGCGGCATTGTGCACTTTACTTTTTGGTTTCTTTCTCTCTCTTTTTTTAATCAGTAATGTAGCATCAGCATTACTTTGGAGCCTTTTAAAAATGCTGTTTCCTGGGCCTCTCCTCCAGTTATTTTGATTCAGTGTGTTTAGGGTGGGGGCCCAGAAGTTTGCATTTTTAATAAATACCCCAGATGATTCTGCGGCAGATAGCCCAATAACCACATCTAAAAACAAAAATAGAAACAAACTGAGCAAATAAACACACCCCCCCCCACCCCGCCCTCCGCTTGGAGATTTCTTAGTTGTATAAAGAGTTGGCATTTCCTCAACCTCCTGGTTTGAAAGAGGCCATCCAGGAGGACAAGGGGGCTGCTTCTGGGGCTTCCTTGGGTCGCTGCTGTGTCCTTCATTTAGAGTTCTGCTACTGAAGTTCAACATACATGTGTAAGAGCACCAGTTAGGACTTTCTGGGACTGCAGGGTTATGCATGAGGCTACAGCACCGTCCTGGCGCATGAGGGTTTTTATATTTGGTGGGGGGCAGGCAGGGCAGACTCTATCAGCCTTCCTATCTGACTGTATTCATAGCCCAGTCATCTGTTTATTTCTACTTTGGTATATTCAGTCTCCTCTTGTGGCCGCTGTGTCTTCTGAGAAGCAGGATCTTGTATTTTGTGGTTTACATCACAGCCAACAGCAGTTCCTGCACTTGGCAGCCAGTGGGTTAACATTTGTTGTTTGGGCAAATGTTTGAAAGGTGAGCACTGGAGGACAGAGAGCTCTCCACTCTGGCCCTATTGACCTTACCGAACCTTAATCATCGCCTTAAAGGGCCCACCTCCAAGTGCGGTCGCCTCGTGGGTCCGGGCTTCAGCATGGTCTCTCTCAGTGAGGACGGCAGAAGCTTCCCTAGAATCCCACAGACTTCTGCTTGTTCCTCACTGGTTAGAATTAGGGTTATAGGAGCACCCAGGGGCCTGGGAGGTTTGGAAAGTGAGGGGTTTTTTTGGAGGGCGGAAGAGCATGTCCTTAAATCAAATTGGGGTTTTCTTAGGCAGGAGGAATGGATAACTATCACTGAATAGGCCGTAGTCAGTAATTGTCACATAGAACACAAACACAATTGACTGTGAGCCTAATGAGAACGGTTAGACCGAGACTATGGTGAGAAGGCGACAGCCAGAGCTCCCAAAGCCCCATCTATTTATTAGTGAATGATTAAATAGCAGTTACATTTGAAAGTTAGACTCCGGTTCAGTTTTACCTGATCTGCACATTTATCATGGTGCTGTCCCCACTCTCCTGTGTTGTAATTCACTCTGTGTTTATCTAACTCCTCTGTAAGGTTTATAAACTCCCTCCCGAGAGTTCACTGCCAATTCCCCATGGCTTCCAATGCATTGTTTTGCTACTGGCTGGCACTTAGAAATGTTAGCTGTGTAAAAGTACATCCTGGTTCCAAAATCCTACTTGTATTTTCTGCCATTTTCTATCAAGTTAAACTGCGTGGCAAATCGCATCAGCCAGATGAATGTGCTCGTTTAGTTACCTTGCATTGCTTCACGACTAAAACTGAACTCTGTCTGAACCTCAACCAACCGTCTGGTTATAGGGGGCCCCTGAGGGTGTGTGGATGGCTCCAAGCTAGTTTTTTCCCCACTAGATAAAGAAAGCTTAAACATTTTCCTCTTGTAAAACAGTACAGTGAAATCTCACCTTGTTTAAGGCTTAGATCCAAATGTCCCTGCTAAGTGATAATCACAGATGGTCTAGATTGTGTGTGAACTTCTCTCATATCGCCCATGAAATACAGTATGCTCTGTTTTGTGTATACAGACCTGCATAGTGATGGATGCATATAAATAGACCTTAGTGTTTACTCCTGGACGTGGGCTCAGTGAATGGAATATCGGATAGGATCACCCATGTTATTAAAACTGTTATTGTGGCCCTGGCCTGGTGGCTCAGCTGGTTGGAGCCTCGACTTATACACCAAAAGATCGGGGCTTTGATTCCCAGTCAGGGCACATACCTAGGTTGTGGGTTTGATCCCCAGCTGGGGTGCGTACTGGTATACAGGAGGCAGCTGATTGATGTTCTCTGACTTTGATGTTTCTCTCTCTCCCTTCCTCTCTCTCAAAAAAGAAAATCAATAAACATACCATCAGATGAGGATTAAATAAATAAAACAGAATAAAATATTCTTTTGTCTTGGGCTCTCTCCCTCTCTCCCTCTTTTCAAAGGGTGAATTGGTAGATTCTGTTGGGTGAAATGTGGCTGTGTGACTTCACCGTAATCGCCTTGCTCTGAATGTCAGGCCACGTGAAAAGATGGTGTGAAAAAGAACAAGCATGCATTGTCAGTCTTCCCATCTTTGCGTACATACCAGACCTCCTAAATTTGCTTGAACTTGAAAATATGGCTACAGCATTCTGCTTGAAATGAGCATTTTATAATAAAGGCAAGTTCAGTGTCAGGGCCCGTTTGATTTTCACCAACACTAAGATATCATTCACCCAAGGAATCCAGTCATCTGAGCAAATCAAAATTCTTTTTATTCATTTCAGAACTGTAGTCCAGGTCCAACAATTTCAAATGCTTTGCAAACAAGGGTCAAAGTGTTCATCGCCAAAATATGCCCTAGCGTACTTCTGACATTTTTGTTTTTAAGAAAAGATTCTGGCCCCTAGGGGGACATTTTCATCCTCCAGCTTCTTCGGTCTCTTATACTTACAGGTAACTTGACCTGCTTTCCATCCCTGGCATACGTAGTAGCCACAGTGGGTTTGGGGGTTCCACCCTTGTCCTCTCACCCCAGTCCTTCACCTCTGTGTGCGCCTGAGGATGTAAAACCCGCACTGACCAGTAGGAAATCCCTCCCTTGGTCAAAATGCTTCTCATCATGGATATTTCTGCTAAACTGAGCCCAAGGCTTTGCCATCCTTGTCAGCGGGCTCCACCTGGTAGTGGGAGGCTGGGATGCAGCCTGATGGCACAGGCTGTCCAGGTTCAAATTCAGGGTCCTCCTCTTCACTGCCAAGGGTTGTGAATCTTTACACAATATTAGTTATTAATATTCTGGCAAATGATTTCAGGTCTGGAGTAAGGGACTATTTAGAAGGAGTCAATGCCAAATGTTACTATCTATTTCATTTCCTCCAGGCCCACTAGGCTTCCAAAAGATTTATTTGTAATGATGCAGTGAGGAACTGGCCCCATAAACATCTTTGGAAGAAGAATGGGTAATTTGTGGGGCCCAGCTTCTCTGAACTTTGCTCTGTTTTAGTACTTTAGAGCATGCGTGAGCTTGGCTCCGGTCCGAGTTTGACAGTGCAGCCTGCCAGCTAGCCCATGTGTGGGCCCTTCTTTGTAAAGGCCACTATCCCATGTGGCAGCCAATGGCCTTTGGATGCTCTGACTTATGGCTCATGGTTTGGCCAGTGGCCCGCTGATTGATTCCAGGAGCCCCAAGGAGGTTGATGTTGGCAGGAGAGATAAACACAGTCTAGATGTGGATGTGGGAGTTGGCGTTAGCCTTTGTGGCAGCTAAAATGGCTGGGCTTCGTTCAGAAGCCTATCTTCGAAGATGAAATTCTTAGCTTACACACTATAACCCCTTCAGGCCCCTGCTGGCTGTTATCGTATCTGGGGTGAGGGGGATGTGGGGGGCAGACACAGCTGAACTATTTGGATAGTTTTCCCAAAGGCCTGCTGTCCCTTCAGGGTATGTGCTGTTGCAACTTGTAACTACATCCCCCAGTGGTTTGGGGACAAACGGAACAGTTTTGCCTCTTTTGTCTTCCCACCCCTTCCCCACCTACCCACTCCTGATCCTAAGAGAATAGGGCACTGGAAATTCTAAGTTATTAGTGTCAAGACTCTACTTAACTGACTAGTGAGTGAACCAACAGGGAAGACATAAAAAGAACAGTTTCCCTGAGTTCTTGCACAGTGTGTGTGTGTGTGTGTGTGTGTGTGTGTGTGTGTGTGTGTGATTAGCAAAAGAAAAAAGTGCTGGGTTAGATTAGATCTGATTAACCTTCTACAAGGCAAGAAAGCAATAACTCTTCTATAATTGTTTCAGGGTTATTTTTCTACCATGCTACAAAAACAGAATGCAAATCATAGATCGCTGTTAATATCGTCAAATTAGCCTTAATTTTACAGGACTGCACATCGTTGTGCTTTGTCATTTGTGGATTGTTAGCCTAATACCCTATGACAATGAAGCCCCATCCTCCAAGAATGTCAGATGAGGGTAGAACAGGTTGATTGGAAACTGCTCTAGCACCTGGCTACTGGGAGTGATACTGGAACTAGCGACTTTGACGTCACGGGGAGCATCAAAAGAATGACGATGCTCATGCCCCACCCTAGGTCTTCAGAATCAGAACCTGGGCTACAGGTTGAATGTTTGTGTCCCTGTCCCCAAATCCATATGTTGAAAACCTAATACGCAACATGATAGTGTTAGGAGATGAGGCCTACAGAAGATGATCAGGTAGGGAGGACTCAGGAATGGCACTAGTGCCCTTATAAAGGAGGCCCTACAAGAGAAAGCTCCTTGCTGCTTCCCCCAGGTGAGGTTACAGTGAAAAGGCAGCTGTCCATGAGGAAGCAGGCTCTCCACAGACATCAAATCTGCCAGTGCCACGATCTTGGACTTGCCAGCCTCCAGGGCTGTGGGAAATAAATGTTTGTTGTTTACAAGCTACCAAATCCATGGTATTTTTGTTATAGCAGCCAGAATGGACCGAGACAACCTACATGCTAACAAGACATCCATGCATGTGATTTCATGTGCACATTAAAGTTTAAGAAGCACTGCCCTGGAATGATGTTTTATTTTTTTAACATTTTTTATTGTTGTTCAAGTACAGTTTTCTGCCTTACCCTCCCACCCCTCCCCACCACCCCAGCCCTCCCCACCTCCTTCCCCTGTTTCCACCCCTCATTATTGTCCATGTGGAATATTTTAAAAATCAGGCACTTAACTATTTTCACTCCTTCCAGGTTTAAGATACATATTTCTTCCACAATACTTGCTGCACACCACACTGGGTCAGTGGTAAACCCAGGTCTCAGCCCTCAGAGAGATCCCCGGACTCTAACCGCTGCGTCTAGAAGGACTAAGTCCTTTCATCCATCGCCAGGCAAATTGTCACCCTCAGTGCAGTATGGACAGTCCCTGCCTTTTCATGGCCTGACTCATGAGTTTTTGACTTTACCATGGTGTGAAAACCATACCATTCAGCAGAAACTGTACTTCAGATTTTGATTTTGGTCTCTTCCCAGGTCAGTGACATGCAGTAGACACTCTGTTGTGATTCTGGGCAGCAGCAGTGAACTGCAGCTCCCAGCCAGCCACACGATCAGCAGGGTAAACAGCTGATACTCTTTATAGTATTCACCGTGTCAGGTGATTTTGCCCCACTGTCGGCTGATGTAAGCGTTCTGAGCACATTTAAGGTAGGCTAGGCTAAGCAGTGATCAGTCTCCTATCAAATTACTATATTTTTAAGTTATGATGGCATATTGAGACATAACCCCATTGTAAGTCAAGGAGCATCTTTAGTCATTCTCTTTGGCTTCTGGGTGAGGCTTTGGAGTTAGGGTTTCTGTAGGAAGTCAGTGGATCACTGGGCTTTGATACGGCTCCTGCCCCTGTATGTGCTAGTGTTATACATGTGTTATCATGCTAACCTTCACAAAAGTCACACGAGCACGCATCGCCACCCCCAGGGTAGAAGTGCCCATCATCACGTGATCAGAAAGCACACAGGTGGGAATGGAAATCAAGCGTAATGCCAAACCCTTCTTCTCAGGCTGTCTCCTGTCACTCAACCGCTGTAGCCTGTGGACTTCTCATCTAATTCAACGCTCTGAGCTCCGGACATCCTTCTGCCTCTAGAACCTTTTGGTTCATCGCTGTGTTGAACCCTTATGAACTTCATTACTAATTAAGAGGAATCCTATGATAATTATTAATAATCAACATCATCTTGCTACCATTAACTAAGCATCAAAATAAACTCGTCAGAACTCCTCTATACTCTTTAAGTACCCAGCTGACAGTTCTAAGTTACTGTTTGTTACAGTTTTCTTGAAAGTAGTTGTTTAGTTATCTGCTTCTCCCACGTGGAATTGCCTTCTGGGGAGGAGGGGATGAGGAGCTGTGTTTTATTTATGTTTGTATTTACCAGAAGCTAGGAGGGTCCTTTACATATATTTAGTGTTCAACAAAAATTTATGGAAGTGTACTCAACCAGTGGATTTCTTTTTTTTTTTTTTAAGATTTTTATTTATTTATCTTTAGAGGGGAAGGGTAGGAGAGAGGGAGAGGGAAGGAAATATCAATGTACGGTTGCCTCTCGTGTGTCCCCCGCCGGGAACTGGCCTGCAACCCAGGCATGTGCCCTGACTGGGAATCGAACCGCGATCCTCTGGTTCGCAGGCCCACGCTCAATCCACTGAGCTACACCAGCCAGGGCCAACCAGTGGATTTCTAACTAGATTAGGGAATCCTCCCATTATAGAACTCAATTGATGAAATGTAAATCCATCATTATATTTATATCGGTACATTTATATTCATAAGCTAAAATTACCATTCCATTGAAGAGTGGATGATTTATTTTATATATCAATTCTTCCAAGTGGGCAAGTATATTCTGTTCTATCATTCCTCTGCTCAATGGAACAATAAATTTCAAGGGAAGAGGCGTAAATGACAGGGGAATTAAGTGACAGTATGATAACCATTGATCTGGTTGTAAATGAGAAATAGTTTCAAGAAAAGAATGTGTACATTTTTCATAGGGTTAGTTAAGGTCGGGGTGCTCAGCTAGGGGATATTTTGCCCCCTCGAGGACAGCAGGAAATGTCTGGGGACGTTTTCAGTTGCCATAACTAGCGGGGAGGGGTTGGAGAGGTTGCTACCGGCAACCAGTGGGGAGAGGCCAGAGGTGCCGCTAAGCACCCTGCGACACACAGGACAACCCGCACGGCAGAAGTGTCCAGTCCGGATGAAGCGTCAGTACCGCCCAGACTAAGAAGCTCTGACGTAGGCCCTTGAACAGTGCTTTGCACTCAGTACTTCCTTGGGTGACTGCTTGGCCTGCCAGCACTTGACTTCGGACACTCTGGGCATCCCCACGGTCGCACAAGGAGAGTCACTGTCTAGTGCTGATCCAGAGGTGCCACAGGTCCTAGAACTGCCCTCTGAATCAGCAACAGACTGTGGCTGCCTCGAGGGCCTCGCCTTCCTCTGATCCGGGGCACGTAGCATCCATGGCAGGTCACCATACGTGTCATTTACCTGTTTATGTATATGCCCATCAGCCATAACTGGACCCCTTATCCCTACTGGCAGAGGACGTATGTTTAACTCATGGCACCCCACTGGCCACAGTTTCCCATAATTCCACCTTAATATACACTTTGGCACTCAGGGCATGGTCATGATACTTATTTTTGTGATTCGATGGCAAAACAGTTGGTCATCTGTAAATATCCTCTATGATAAATTACAACTATCCAGAATGTGAGATGACCGGACTCATTCATTCTCTCACCATTCTGGATAAATAAGGACTCATGGCACTCATCACTTAGATTTGTATCCCTAGTATCAGGGTTTATGTAAACTTAGGTATTTAGGATTGGAGTTAGAGAATACCTTGAGTTCTGTTTTCTTCCCTGGTTGTCTGATTTGTGAGAATGTGTCTTTATTTGGGAAATAGAATGAAGGCTTCATCCACGCAAGAAAAAAACAAAAATAAGCTGATGTGTCCAGGCAGATACTTGTGTTTGGTAAGGCATGATGGGAGGTTGACATTTCAAGGTGTCTGATGTAAGGGGAGGGTTTTGCATCCATCTCCTTACTTCCCTGACCTCCTCCCACCGCATGGTGCGTTCCTCCTTCACTCCAGCATTCTCAGAAGCCACCGACATTTGCTACCTGGAGGAACATCTGGGGAGCACTTACTACTTTGGAGCTGAGTAGTATAAAGTCTCATCCTCACCAGGAGGACTTGCATTGTAGAACAGGAACCTAAAAGAATGAATCACTAATGACAGAACTTCAAATATTATTCGACCATTGGGGCAGGATCAGTTCTGAGTAGTCCTTCCTCAGGGTCTTTCAAGTCAGACCGTCTTCCATCATAAGCAGATAAAACAAGCAGCAGAAAAACTTCAGGTCAGGGTCCTGTGAGATGATAATAGGGTTTTCAAACACTCGTGTTTAAATTTTGGTTCTTATTGGTTCTGTTGCTATCAACTGCTTCTGACAGAGGAAAGAAGACAGATTCCAAGGCTGTTTGGTCTTTGCAAATGTGCATTCCCTTAGGAAGCTTGTTAATAGATAACTAATAATACAAATAATTATTTTTGTTGCTGTCAGAAATTGGTCTTCTTTGGGGCTCCTTAAAGTCAGGTATTTTAGTTTTTAAGCAGTGTAGAAAGTATAGTTTGGAAAGGCCACAAGAATTCTGATAGTGGCAATAGTTATTCAGCACTTGTTATGTCTTGCACCATTTTCCAGTTACGACTCTACTAGCAGGTTACTCTTTATTATGGTCCCCATATTGTGAATGAAGAAGTCCAAGGCCATAGCAAGTACGTGCTAGATCTGAGCCTTGAACCCACCCTTCCTGACTGTAAGTGTCTTAGTCTCTCACTGTGTTGCCTCTGCTGTCCTAAGGTAGCTTTCCCACCGAGGGGAAGGGCCCGGGCACAACGGAAGGGGAAGATGGTTTGCTAACTATGCTAATACAGCTCTTGTTTACCTTCCAGGTTTTGGAGGTGCTCTGGGTTACCTTTTGGGTGCCATCGACTGGGCCCATCTGAAACTGGGAAGAGTGCTGGGCACAGAATTCCAGGTCATGTTCTTCTTCTCCGCCTTGGTCCTCATTTTGTGTTTTATTATTCACCTGTGCAGCATCCCTGAAGCCCCACTTAGAGATGCTGCGAAGGACAGTCTCCCACAGCAAGCCTCCCAGCACCCCCCATTGTCATCAGACAGAATGTACGAGTATGGGTCTATCGAGAAGGTTAAAAATGGTTATGTAAACCCAGAGCTGGTGACGCAGGGAGGAAAAAACAAAAATCCTGCTGAACAGGTAAAGAGGCAAATTCTTTTCTCTTTACTTGGGAAAAATATTCTTGTTCCTGTCCTTCTTATTTTTTATTATTCTTCCTTTGTTTTGTTTGTGTATTTGATGTGAAGAGTTTTGCAAAGTATAACTGAACCTTCCAATCCCCAATAGCTGTATTGGTCCCATGTGCTGTGATGTGGAGGCTTCAGTTTGAGTTAGGTAACATTCCGTCTTGTTTGCTAACTTGTCTGTGTCTTCCCCATCAGACGGTGAGGGAACTCCCTGAGGGCAGGGGTGGCCTCAGTCCATTTTCCCGTTCTTTTTTCTTTGTCTTCTTTTCAGTTCATTTTTCAATCACAGTTGATGGACAACATTATTATATTAGTTTCAGGTGCACAACAGAGTGATCAGACATTTGTATGCCTTAGAAAGCGATCGCCATGATCACAGTCTAGTACAGCACAGAGGGTGTAGTCATTTCCTCATTCTTGACATTCACCTCGGTGCCTGGCAGTAGGAAGCTGGCATCAGTAGGAAGCTGGCATCAGATGTTCTGTTAGTTGTTTGTTGAATGAGCCTAGCAGAAACGGTCATCTGAAATATGGATCTTGCTGGAATTTGTCTGGGTGAATAGTGAGAATGATCAGAATCGCTCAAATTGTGTGCACATTCATTTCTTCAACAACTGTTAACAAAAAGTCGACTGCAGCTGGGCCTCAGGACAGACCCTGTCCCTGTCTCAGCGTTGTCATCGAGCCAAGTACAACTATTTACATGCTGTATTACTTTCTTAGTAAATGTATGATTTTGAGTCATTTTAAAGATTTTATTATTTGTACAGAGAGAGGAAGGGAGGGAGAAAAGGAGGGAGAGAAACATCAATGTGTGGTTGCCTCTGGTGCACCCCCTACTGGGGACCCGGCCTGCAACCCAGGCATGTGCCTTGACTGGGAATCAAACCGGCGACCCTTTGGTTCGCAGGCCGGCACTTAATCCACTAAGCCACACCAGCCAGGGCTTTCATTTTGAATCATTTTAAATTCACAAAAAAAGTTGCCAAGAGAGTAGAGAGAGTTCCTGTCTTCACCACCTTCTGCTAACATCTTACACAACCACCGTACATTTGTCAAAACTAAGAAGTTAACATTGGTACAGCTATAAAATAAACATCGGTTCTTCCATTAATGTCCGTTTTCTGTTCCGGGGTCTGATCTAGAATACCACATTGCATTTAGCTAAATGATTTATAATGTTTGAAAATCGTGTTTTCTTTCAGTGGCATTTTGAGGAGATATACTTGCTACTTACAGTCAGCAGAAAACCCCATTTCCATTATTCAACTGTGTATATGAATAAAGGCTGGAAGTCTTAGCGGCTAGTTATAAAAGTATGTAAATAGTTTTTTCAAGGTTAAGTGCTTCGTTCTATTAGTTGGCTTAGAATTTTCCAAAAATTAACACAAAAGTAAACCTCAATATTGCTTGGGTTTGAACTGGCCAACTTCTTACTTATGTAAGGTCTTTCGAAAGGACCTTCCATGACTGGGTTGGAGTTAGGTTTTTGCAGTGTGTCGACCTGCCCTCTGCCATGCCACCCTGATGAGGAAATGCAGTGGAAGGGAACAATCTCTTCACCCCATCCCCCCAAGAGCTCCTATTTTTGCATGAATTTTCCATAATAGGAAGAGTAGGTATGTGGAGGAAGTAGAAGGTTTTGAGGAGAAAGCCTTCCTTTTGTCTCAATCACACAGCAAATAGAGAAAGCACAAGAGCCCAGGGCTCCAGAGCCCTGGCTTGACTCCCCTCCCTCCCCCAGGCTGCCTCGCGCAGTCCGCTCCCTGCCCGTTCTTGGCTAGCAGGTCAGGACTCTGAGGTTACTAGCTGGTCCAGAGCCCCCTCTCTGGGTACTTCTGTAAGGCAGCCTGGGAATCTTGGGATATCCGTGTGATGGGATCCATGTTGTCATCCAAAGGTGTGTGTTTTTGAACATTAATTTAAAACATAGTATGTCAGGTAACACACACATACACAATAATCTCCATTTTGAGAAAAGCTACGCACAGCCAGAGAAAAAATAGGATTTGTACCCAAAATGTTAATTGAAATTATTGTCTCTGGGTGATGGGCTAAGAGGTGGTTTTAATTTTCTTTTCTAAACCCTTCAGTAGATTCAGCATTTCTATAATGGACAAGTATCACTTTGAAAGTGAAAAATGATGTCACGGTTTAAGGAACAAAATGCAGCTGGGTTTTCTGAAAGAGAAGTAGACGTTACTCCGGTGGGTTATCATGGCACCTGGCCCCACTGGCTGGCTGTGACTCAGTGGGGGCTGCCGTGAGCATCGAATGAAACCAGCCAGCAGGAGCCTTCTGAAAGGCACACAATTCTCCACACTAGAAAGAAAATCAGCACATCGATCGCAATTAACTTTCTAGCACAGGCCTCATGCACAACATCGTAGGCTCTGATTGGTTTTATTTGCTTTAAAGAAAAAAACCAGAGTAACATATCTTAAACCCAACGCCAAACAGCCGACTCTTCCGTTCTGACTGTGCACCTTGGGAGCCTCTAGCTGAGCAGCGTCAGGGCCAGAGGCCTCACCAACATTGTTTGTCAAAGCCATTACCTCCCTAAAGTGAGGAGGCTGGCTTTGCAATTTTAAAGGTGGGATTTTTTTTTTTTTTTAACATGAAAGGCCTGAATTATCTCAGAGTTCAAACCTTAAAATTCCAACCATAAAATTCCCCTGTGCCATCATTACTCCCTTCAATATCTCAGTAGTCTCCTTTCGAGTGTGCCCCTGTGAAGTTCTCTTCCCCACTGACGGCTCTGTGCCTTCCCACTTACGAATCCATCATCCCTAGTCTCCAGGGGACAGAGGCACGCAGCGCGTGTAGTCCATCCGCCCCCAGGGCGCAGAACCAGCGAGAGGGTGTTACCAAGGGAGCCACCGAGTCGGACGATGAAATGCCAGCTGAATTTTCATTCTGAGCGAAAATACCTAAAGGAGCTTTGAATGTTCACATTCCTGTCATTTGCAGAAACACTAGGCACAGTTTGCAAACTCAATTATTTTTGGAAGAAAGGAAAAATTAGGTTGACAATGAAAACAGGCTGAAAATTATGTATAAGGGAGAAGCATACTGTATTTTGCTGTGTATAATGTGCACTTTTTTTACACAAATTTTTGAGGGAAAAATGAGGATATGCATTATACATGGGCAGTACTAATTCCATGTCTATATAAATGTTTTAAATTCTTTTATTTATGCTCATGCGTTAAAAGTGTAGCTTTTAAAAAACGTGTAAATGTAAAGGAATAACAATTATATGTATGCAAAATAATACCCTGGAATACCATCATTGGTTTTGTTTCTAACTATAAATAAATAAAAGAATTGAATCAAACGTTAAAATGAAAGATTTTTTTTCCTGAAAGTTTGTGCCAAAAAACGTGTGGGTGCCCAGTATACATGGGAGCACATTATACACAGCAAAATAAATTAGTATTTGGAATGAGGCTGAGTGCTTGCTGGCCAGGTTCACGTCATCAAACTTTGCATTTTGGTTGGAAGGGAAGGAAAGTGAAGATAAGTCACCCAGTCTAAGGCTTGGCAATCAGGCTGCTGTACCTTTAGCTGCCGCTTCCCGTAGCCGAGGGAAAGGCAGTCATTCGGCATGAGTTTATGCTGTGCTCGCCTTTTATTTTGACCAGTACCACATTGCATATTCTGAAAGCACTTATTTTTCCTGACTCCGAGGGAACACTGTCAAATATAAGGAAATCGGCTTAGTCATGTCAGTAGATTAAATACGATAAAAATGATGAATTCGAAAAATCGAGTTATACAACAAAACTACCATGGGTGAATACAATTTTCTGCAACAAGGAACTAAAAAGCATTGTCATATTAGGTTGAGAGCTATAAACACAATTTGCTGTTAATGTTACAGCAGAAAACCTCAGGAGACTATCTTGTAAATCAACTAGCCAAGGTTCAATTTCATTGTGTCAAGATTCAGAATAAATAAAAATTTGACAAGAAAGACCCATAACCCCAGCATGGTTGATATTTATAGTCTTGGTGTCTCCAGGGTAGCTGACTGCTTAGTATTCCTGAGGCTTCTTTCCTCTCTTATATAACAAGATATTAAAGGCTGTTTTATCCTTTGTATTTTAAAACAGCTGTGTCAATAGTTCAATTTTTTTTTTTTTTAATTCTCCCTTAAGGCTCCTGATACCAAAAAATGAGAGCTTCTAGTTTTACATAATTTACTCTAAATTAAAGAACTTTCATCATATATATTCATTTGTGTGCGTGTGTGTGTGTGTGTGTGTTCTACAGTGTTCTCACTTCTGGCTCAACACAGGGTGTATTTTCATGTGTTGGCTGATGGCGGGATCCATGGAAAGACACTGGGAGGAGGTACCTGGCCAGGAGCAGGGCGTCAGTTGCCTCTCTGTATTGGTTTGTAATGGCTATGTAACAAATTTCCACAAATTTAGCTGCTTAAAACCACGCCAACTGATTTCCTCACAGTTCTGCAGATTAGCAGTCTAGGGAACTGCGTTCTCTGCTCAGGGCCTTGCAGGGCTGAGATTAAGGTGTCTGTGGAGTTGTATTCTCATCCTAGAGGCTCAGCGAGGGAGAATAGGCTTCTGAGTTCATTCGGATAGAGTCCAGTTCCTCATGGTTGTAGGACTGAGGTCCCTGTTTTTGTGCTGACTACTGCTAGCAATCCTTCTCGTTCCCTAGAGGCCACTCTCAGATTCTTTCCATGTGGCTCCATTTACCTTCAAAACTGGCAATTTTCATGCTTTGAGATGCTCTGACTTCCTCTTCTGCTCCCAGCTGGAAAGAACTCTCTGGTTTTTAAAGGCCTCTCATGATTTGGTTAGAGTCACCCAGATAATCTGTATTTTGATGAACTCAAAGTCCACTGATTAGTGACCTCAATTATATCTGCCAAATCCCTTTGGTGGGTAACAATACATAATAATTAGGCAACACCAGGAGATGGAAATCATGGGCTTCTTTTAATTTGGTCTACCACATTTTCATAGTCCAGAAATCTAGGAATTATAATGATCTGTATGCCTTGTCCTCATGCTCACAGACCACTGTTCTGTCATCAAAGACAGAATGCTAGATGCCTCTTGTATCTTAGCCCAAAGCAAGCTCCATTTCCGGTCCCTTTCCCCTCAGATCCCCAAAGGCCTGCTAAGTATCTACAGTGCTTAACAGCTCCTAGAGACCATGCCGTGGAAACTTCAGTGCCATGCGCGGAAAGAGCGACTCTGTGTGATGGTTGAGTGACAGATATGTCACACGGCTGTGGGCTCTGGCTCCCACAGCCGGCTGTGTGTTTGCTCTGAGGGTCTCACCTGTTTCGTGTTTATTCCAGACTCAGAGGAGAATGACCATAAAGTCACTGCTGAGGGCACTGGTGAGTATGCCTCCCCACTACCGCTGCCTTTGCATCAGCCACCTCATTGGATGGACCGCCTTCCTTTCCAACATGCTGTTTTTCACAGATTTCATGGGCCAGGTAATGAGCATGTCTGCACACACACTCGGTGACTCGCACATCTACCTTTCAGGCTGTGCCTGTGGAGCTGTTTCTGGGCTAACCTCTAGAGTGTGGGAAAGACTGCTTTTAAGGAGCTGGCTTACAGACAGGTGCTAGAGGCAAGTTATGACACTCTAGACAACGAGAGGATACTATGGGACCAGTACTTGATCAAATACAACGAAGAGGGAAGAATCAGTGGGAGCTTTAGCAGTCATGGCAGGCTTAATAAAGGAGGTGTGGCCTGATCTAGGCCTTGAAGGGTGAGCAGGAGGAGAGGGAAAAAAGTACTCGAAGCAGGAATAGGAGTGACGCTTGGGGAGATGAGCCAGAAGCCTGTACCAGAAATGGGTGTCGAAGCCTCGTAAGTTGGGTGGGGCCAGCTGTTGGGTAGAAGGAGGGGTGTTGATGATCCAGAGAGATGTCAATTGAGAGTTGACCTGGTAGCAGTGGGACTTCCTAAAGGGCCCTGGGTAGCGGGGTGGAAGGATGGATGGGTCACAGGGTCATGGGAGGATGAGCTTCGTGTCCCAGGAGGGGTCCTGGGTAGGGCCACACCGCTCCCCAGGGTGGGGAAACAGTGTACAAGAAGGGGCCCCTACCACCCGCATCTGTAGTGCAACAGCCCCATCTCCCCCTCAGATCGTGTACCACGGGAACCCGTACAGCGCACACAACTCCACGGAGTTCCTCGTCTACGAAAGAGGGGTCGAGGTTGGGTGCTGGGGCCTGTGCGTCAACGCCCTGTTCTCCTCGCTTTATTCTTGTAAGTCTCCTCCTCCTATGGGCGTCTTCTGAAGGGCTCTGGGCTGGCAGGATGTTGGATTTTATATTTCTATGTATATCTTTTGCATTTTAAAATACCAGATTCCTGATAAATATATGGTGATCAGGGAAAACTATTCCTTTAGAAAAAAGCCACATGACATATCCTTAGTGAATTCTAGGTGTCATTTTCCTCAGTGACTACTTTGTCCTTATAATCAGTGTGTTCCTGGTCAAGGCTCTCTGGAAAATAATAGGAAATCTTGCAAACAAGAGAGTGAAGTGTTGGATGGACGAGGAACAGAGTCCCAGCAGGATATCAACTAACAATAGGCCTGTGTCCTACTGGGGGGATATCACCGAAGGCATTCCATAGATGCACTTATCAGATTTGTAGATGACACAATGCCAGGTGACAAAATTACCATGTCAAGTGACCTTAGCTTGGGCAGGGTGGTGTATTGCAGGACCCCTGTTCCTGATTGAGGACTCTGGCTGACCTTCTTGTGCTCCAGCTTTCCATGGTTGTCTGGAGCCTGTTAAACCCCCACTTCCAGAAGTTTCCGCTGTGAGGAACACTATAAACAAAGGGACTTCTGCAACCAGTTTTAAATAAGTCCCAGCAGATGTACCCCAACTCTAGGGCATCACTCGGGCTCATCTTGTGCTTGCTAATGTGTATGGAAATCTCCAAGCTCTGTATACATTGAATTAAGTGAAAACTCTTTGCCTATAAAAATGTATGCGGTCTGTCCAGAAGGTATCCAGCAATGTAATATGAAAAACAGAGACACTGAAGAAGATACAAGATACAGGAAACACTGTACATAGGACAGTGGCACCTCAGTCCCTTCACATAGGCACCTTGGGACCTCACGCAGTTCTCCCGGCATCTCTTCCACTGTTCAAAACACTGCAAAATCCTTTGCTGGGATCGCCATCAGCAGCCCCATCATATCTTCCTCAATCTCATGAACAATCTGAAATCTCTTCCCTTTCAAAGGCGACTTTAGTTTTGGGAAATGCCAGAAGTTGCAGGGCGTCAAATCTGGGCTGCAGGGGGGCTGAGTCTCCTGCGTGATTTCATATTTCGCTAAAAACCTCTGCAGAAGATGTCGTGCATGAGCAGGCACGCTGTTGTGATGAAGCTGCCCGTCGCTCATTGCGTTGTCCCTGAAAGCCTTCTGAATCATCCGAAAAGTTTCCGTGGAGGAATGTTGGAGCTTGACGCAAAATCTGATGCAGATCCGTTTCTCTCCTCTCTCAGACCTTTTGAGTGTGACAGTCACGCAGCACACATGCTCACTCAACAGGGTCTATGGCCCCCACTGACTAGTGCGGTGATGCCATCATTGTTCACGCATGTGCACTCCAGTCCGCTCTCCTTGCCTACTAGGTTACATTACTGTTGTGCCAACTGTTTTCATTTTATGGACAGTGGCTACACTTTTTCCAGGCAGACCTCGTATGCAGCCCTCGCCAGGTAGCTCAGTTGGTTGGAGTGTCATCCCGAAATGCCAAAGTTGTGGTTTCGATCGCCAGTCAGGGCAGGTACAGGAGTCAACCAAAGAATGCATAACTAAGTGGAACAACACATCGCTGTTTCTGCCTCTCCTTTCCTTTCTCTCTCTAAAATCAATACATTTAAAAAAATGCAGATCCCCCATTTGGAATGGATCCCCCTTTAGCATTGTGGGAAGGATAGCTTGTCCCCTCTGCAGAGAGCTGTAGGCTTTGGACAGGCCCTGGGGACAGCAGCGGCATGGCCCAGGCTGGGGAGGGTTGGCGGTGGGAGGCAATCCCTTGTTACCATTCTCAGGTGCTTTCTGTCGTTGAAGTGCGCTTACAGGACGGCGAGGGTGAACTTATACTGTGACCCCTAGTTGGCCATTAGCCCTCTATCTGGCCGTGGCCCAGCAGGAAACCTGCTTTGAGATCAAGAGCCTCTCTTCAAAATGTAGCACAGCTGGGAAAGAGGACCTGACATGAACACACACGGGATTCTTGAGCCCAGTCATCATAAAACTACAGAGTTCATTATTTTTAAATGTTTGATAGCCAAGTAATGGTGCTTAAAGCTTACATTTCCGTAGCACACTCTTTTTTCCCTTCAGAGCATGCGAACTGAGAAAATTCCAGGGGGAAAATTTTAAGTACTTAAAATAGAATCAGGGAGCAATAGACTACAGAGTCGAATAGTCCCTCTCAACCCTTCTGTGCTTTCAAGAGGTGGGTGGGGGACCTATTCTTGACAACCCTCATTCCTGTAAGAGGAACACATTCCTCCCCAAGTAATTACCATTTTAATTTTGTGTCAATTTTAACTTCTTTTCCCTCAAAGAATTCCTACTAGTTAGCATAAGTCTAGTTTGAGTTCCTGTATGAATTTCATGGCAGTTGAAAATTTAAAAGCCTATTTTTTCAGGCCCTTTCCATTTAAAAGCCCTGTGCGCAAATAAACTCTTACTTGAATAGTCTGTCGAAGTTAAATTCAATACCCTGTGTAAGTCTCCGAGATCCCGACCAGCCCTGCGCGAGGATCTTCAGGGGCTCCTCGTGCCCACAGGGTCAAGTCCGAGCCCTGAGCCTGGCAGTCCAGGAGGGAGGCCCAGGTCACCCTTCCACTTCTGCCACTCCCACTCAGGTGAGCTATCCCTGTGACTCACTACGACGACTCTCCGATCTCTTCATGTTTGCCACCCTTTCGGTTTCTTTTTCTAACTGAGCTGCTCTTCCCACCTCCCCACCCGGACCATTCCTAATGATGCCTTTAGACCCAACGCAAATACAACCTCCTCCGTGGACTCTTTCCTGTCTTTCCCCTGCACGCCTCCCCTTCCTAGGCAGAACCGGCCCCTTCCTTCCCCTCCAGAGCACACTAACTAACAGCCCTCTATTTGGGGCTCATCGCATAACATCAGATGCAAATCCAAAATTTCTATCAGGGTGGAGTTCTGCAATCTGGCTGCTGGGGTGGGAACCGGGTCTTGCTTTCAGGCTCCTTTGCATAGCAGACATTCTTAGATCGATGAGAATAGCAACACCGAGTACCGAAACGTAACCAGCAGTTCATGTCATACACCAGTATTCATAGCTGCTGCGTACATCTGTCGTCCGCCTCCAGCCCCCACTAGGGGCACAGGAAGGGCATGACCACTGCTGGGAATCTAGTCAGCGTGGCCTGTACCTCCATGGACTCCTCTTCACGAATGAAGTATTTGGTGCCAGACCTACAGTCTTTGTACTAAAGTGGCTCCTGTTTCCGAATATCTCTTTCTCTTTTTCTTTGCCTTTTCCTTTGCCTTTTCCTTGGCTGGGCTATGTATGTATGGATAAAGAGAGTTTCCCTAATGAATATTGGAGGTATCTTTGAGGTCCTGGGACACCTCAGATTACATATTCTGCATAAATGGAATCATTAAACAAACAGCAACAGCCCTAGCTTCATCTGCTCTCATTCTCAGCCTCGACCGCAGCCCTCGGGCCTGGCTCGGATCTCACACACAGAGCAACGCCACACCCTCTGCCCTCCACAGATGACTGCAACTGTGTTTAGTTTCATAACTGATTCAAATGTCGTACAGATTAGGTTTCCTGTCTATGCAATGTACGCCCAGTAATGACTTGCATAATATGGACAATCTCACCCTTGACTAGGCTCATTTCAAGTAGCTATCAATTACTCCCTGGGTTCTTGTGACCCCATACATTGGGGCAGGGGAAAGATAAGGAACGTATGAATTAAAAATGACTCATTGAAAAGGGAAGGGATTTTTCCCTCCCTTGTGGAAAACAATGTAAAACATTTTAAAGCAGAATTTTCAGTTTTTAAGAATGAACTCTGCCACAGTACCTTCATGAGCAAGCCAAGTGTACCTGCTGGGAGGGAACCGAAGCTGAGTCAACCACCTGCAGCCCAGCCGGCGTCTGTCGAACAAACCACAGCCACCACCAGCTGGGGGTCTTCCATGTGCTCAGCACTGGACTGGATGATTTCAGACACTTTAGCTCTTTGGATGCTGACAGCAGCACCCCCCCCAAAAGGGCTTTATTGGTCCCATTTTTCAGATGAGGAAGCTGAGGAGGCTTTGAGAAGTTCAGGAAGCTGTCCACAGAGAGCGAGGGAGCTGGTGCTGGGGAGGAGCTGGGGCAGTGGGCGTGGCCAGCAAGTCGGGGGAGGTGTCCGCAGATAATGAACGTCTTTTACCTCCTTCTCAGGTTTGCAGATGGCAGTCGGGTAGGGACGCAGTAACAGAATGACTCGGGTCATTCTGTAAGGTCTGGTTGCTCAAATTTCCTCCAACCTGCCTTTGGGCCACAGGGCCCGGAGAGGCCTGGGTTGTGACTTGGGTCTGTTAGGCTAGACCCCTGTGAGTCAGAGGGACCCCCACTTTCCCCCGGGTCCTGCAGCCCCCAGGTCCAGAGCCAAGGCCGGCTCTCCACCACCTCTCCTGCATCCTGTTACCGTTCAGCTGCCTGCTGAACGGTGCCGGTCCTTCCCTGTGCGACAGAAAGGCCACCTGCCAAGCAATTTGTAGCTCTTCTTTACTCAAGGGATTTAAAACGGATTTCAGAACCAGCCGTTTTCGAGTACAGATGAGGAAGGTCTTTCGTTCCTTTCTCAGTACCAAAAGAAGACTCCTGTGGGGGAAAAGGCGAACCTTCAGAAGAAGGGATGGTGTGAAGTTATCAGCGTGGTGAGGCTCTGCCGGCTGTAATGCCTCCCTCTCTTCTTCCCACAGACTTTCAGAAAGCACTGGTGTCCTTCATCGGATTGAAGGGTCTTTACTTCACGGGGTATTTGCTGTTTGGCCTGGGGACGGGACTCATCGGGCTCTTCCCGAACGTCCACTCCACCCTGGTGTTGTGCGCCTCTTTCGGTGTGATGTCCAGCACCCTGTACACCGTGCCCTTTAACCTCATGGCCGAGTACCACCGCGAGGAGCAGGAGGAGCAGGTGCGCCATGGGCACCTGCACTGGGTGACTCCGGACTCCCCCCGGGGGTGGGGGATCTGGTCGGAAGGTGCAGGGCAGAGCTGGGAGTTAAGGGTTCTTGGAAGAGCAGCACTGAGACACTCAGCCAGGTGTGACGAGGGTCTGGCCAAGCCGTGAGCACCTGTCCAGCACCCCTCTCCTTCCCCTGGAGCCCTGTGCACCTGGGAGCAGGCGCTAGGGCAGGTGCCGGGACTGCCGTCTGTCAGATCAGGAAAAGGGGGCTTCGGTCATGCCGAGGGGTCAGCCCACAATCACACCAAGACACAGAAGGGGGACCCAGGGTTCCTAACAAGTGCCCCATGCACCCAGGGCACCTGTGGCATTTCTGGGGTCCCAACTACTGCAAGAATCCATGGTGGGATTTCTGGGGGTCATTGGTTGAGGGCAGGACATGCCCAGGCTCCAATTTCCTCGTAAGTCCAGCTGTTAGTAAGTCAGACCCTGTGTGCACAGAGGCAAGCTGGTCGCAGGAGGCTACCCCACCAGCTGCCCCGAGGGAGCCCCACCCCATCTCCACCTCCACCTGGAGCTCAGGCTAGGGACAGGCCGTAAATCGCCCTGAAAGAACACTCGGTTGGGGATTTCTGTGCTAAGACGATCACATCCCCTTGTCAAAATATGCAGCCTCTCCCCCGACAAAAGTAGGCTTACAGTCTCTTAACTGGAGCAATGATGTGAAAACTAGAGATAGCTTGGCGTTTAGTCCCGCTCAGCCCGAAACTGCAAAAACGCCAAGCACACGTCCACGGCCCCGCAGGGCTGGCCTTCTTCCCCCCGTCTGGCCTGGCCAGCGCTGTGGCAGGGCAGAGCTGCGCCAGGAGTGCAAACCTTTCGAACCGGAGTGGCAGCTGTCCCCATGCCCTGGCCAGCACTGTCCCCAGTGTGGCAGTGCACGCAGGGGCTTTGCTGTTAGAGAGACAGCTGTCCTAGGGAACCGTCCCTCCGAGGAGAGAGTCAGGTGGTGCTGGGGTAGAAACACAGAAGCTTCGCACTCAGAGAAGCCTGGGTCAGATGCTGCTTCCCCACTCGGTGCCGTGGGCCGCTGGATGTTACTCGCTGATTTACTGAATGTGACTTGAAGTCACTCCACAGAGGCAATGTGTTCACGGGGTGCAGCGATCGATCACAGCGGTGTGCAGAACAGTGCATCGGGAGTGGCTCCCGCCCGTCCACCCTCCCTCTGCTCTCTGCCCGCCTCCCCTGACCCCTACGTGTAACCACGCTTAGGCTTTTGTTTATATTCCCAGTGTCTTTTAATGACAAGTAAGCAATACGAATGTTTTCTTATATTTTCCTTTGCAGTCAAAGGATGATATGCACTTTGGGGCTCAATGCTTTTTTTCTTTCTAAATAGTATGGGAATCATCATTCCAACTCCCAGAGCCTCAGGTTTCTAACCAATCAAAAGGGAATAATACGCCCACCTTAGAGAGCTGTTAGAACATTAAAGTAAGCCAGACAATGTAGGTGCTCTGCCTAGCGTACTGCCGAACTAGCGCCTGCAAAGACTCAAAACATGGCCGTTAGCATGATTCTTATCGTGGGGATGATGGTGATCTCTGTCTCTCGGGAGGTGGTAAGAATGAAACGAAGTAACACATGAAAGGACTGAATACAACGCCTGCCTGGCACATGAAAGGCACCCAGTAAATGGCAACATTATCGAACAACTCAGACCAACATCGAATATTAATGCACTAGCCGAGCATCAGCCATATTCAGAAAGGTTGGATTCCTTTTTCGTGTCGCTTCTCTAATGTGTAGCTGCGATTCAACATCCTTCTAAAAATGTTTGAATTTTTGACACTAAGGAAGGAGAGGAATGGGCTGTCTATTGAGGTTTTACTATATTGTATTTCTCGACCTCTAAGGAAGAGACCATTTTACATACATTACCCCTTGAACTCCCACAGGTGTTGACGGTGGATTTCAGACTTTCTAGCAGCTGGGGAAGACAGCCTTGGGTGAGGGGTGGGCAGTCTCAGCGCCCTCAGGTCAGGGGTTGGCAAACTGGTCTCCGTGGCAAACGGGGCCTGCTTTTGTGCCGCCAGTGAACAAAGGATTCCTTCAGAATTTTAAAATGGTTTTTTAAAAATGTCAATAGAAAGACAATATTCTGTGACCAGGGAAAACAGCAGGACGTTCAAACGCCAGTGCAGGTAAAGCTGTGTCAGAGGCCGCCTGGTGTCTGTGCTGCGGCCGCTTTTGCGCCGCAGCAGCAGAGGGCTGAGCAGCTGCAGCCGGCCGAGTGTGGGTGTGCTGGGGTCTTCACGGAAGGGCCGCCAGCTTCGGCCGCAGGACAGTTCTGTGTGGGTCACGTGCCGTCCCTGTGTTTCCCTTGCAGAAGAAGCAGGCCCAGGGAGGGGGCCCGGCCGGCAGCGGAAGAGGGCAGGGCCTGGACTGCGCCACCCTCACCTGCATGGTGCAGCTGGCTCAGGTGCTGGTCGGAGGGGGCCTGGGCTTTCTGGTCAGCTTGGCCGGCAGCGTCGCCGTCGTGGTGCTCACGGCCTCCCTGGCAGCGCTGATTGGCTGTTGCTTCGTGGCTGTCTTTGTGAGATATGTGGATTAGGTCAATAAAGAGACACGTTCCCTAACCTCAGACACCGTGGAGCACAGGGCAGCTCCATGGTGCAGCCTTTTTCTGCGGTGCTCCTGGTCTCTTCTTCGGCTGTGCAGTGTGGGGGTCTGTCTGCTGTCTACCCCGTGTTACGACTTCAGCTGCAGTAGGGTGCCGGCCCCTCACTTTGCCCCAGCCCTCTGCACAACAGACCTGGTATTTCCAGCATCGTGTGTCTCAGGGGACACTGGGCTATGATGCCTCCGTTCATGGGTGGCCATGGGAAAGGTCTCAGGGAAACCTGAGAAGCACACTAATTGTACACATGGCCCTTGGATTTACTCCATGATGTGGCGTTTTTTCTTAACCAGGGATCTTATATAGTCAGGGACTCATATATATTTTTTTAATCAAATGCACCAGTACTCAAAATGCTGCTGGCTATTTGCTGTGGGACATTCATTCACACACGTTGAATTCATAGTAAACTTGCTCGAAAGCAGCTCATGCTAATTTATGACGTCCTTGGCAAGTGTGCTTGAGCATCTCAGGCTGCAGCATCTGCCACCCCACGGCAGCTCGTCTCATGGACACAGTGAACGTATTTCTCTCTAGTCTGCAGCTTTGTTCCGTGCTCTGGAGCCCACGGGCTGGGAGGCCTCTCTAGAAACAGCCCCCCCCCCCGCCCACCTCCTGCTGTCCTCTCTTCTCCAGCTGAAGCCGCTTCTCACCAGCCGTCCCACCCCCTTGCCCACTGCCTCTCCCCGACCAGGCTGTCAGCAGCCCTGAGAGGCAGCATGGTTGGGTAGATAAACTGTGGGCTTTAGAGCGGGGCTGGGTTTCAATCCTGGCTTTGCTGCTCACCAGCAAACTGCCGAATGTCCCGCAGGCACACTGTACATTCGGGGTGTTGGTTCCTGCCTCGGAGAGTTGTGACCATCAGTAATACATAACACTGATACAGTGCTTGCGCTCACCTAAATGTTCCCCCCACTTCAACACAGCAGACTTGGGAGTGGACCTGTTGTTGATCTCAGTTCGTGGATGAGGAAACTGAGGCAGGGAGGCATTACGTAACTCCTCTGAAGCCACACAGCCTGTACGTGGCCGAGCTGGGCTTTGAACCCCGGCAGCACTCAGGTTCTAGGGCACTTAGCCAGGAGGCTGGTGATTGGCCTGTGCTCAGTAAATGACAGCTATTCTCACTATTTTTAAAGGCTCCCCACCCTGTTCCCTACACCTCCACCTGCCCTGGCTCTTCCTGTCTGTCTACACAACCCCAGGCATGCCTGAGCGGGGCAGGACGGAGCTCGTGGCAGGCTGGTCAAGGGCGGGGCTTACAACGAAGCGGGCACCCCTTCCCACCACCCCGTGCTCACAGGCCAGGCTTCTGCAGCTCCTCCCATTGTCTCCAGATCCCTGACTCTTTCCAGACGGAGGGGCGCTGTCTTCCCAAACCTGAGTGTGCCGTTGTTTCACTTAACCTCTGAGCCCTGCTCTCCTCCCCTGCACCGGGTGCTTCTCATTTTCTGCCACCCACCCAGGTCCCCCTGCTTTCTGTCAGCGTATTCATTCCCAAAGGGAGTTGTCACTTGTTCTTTTGGGAGGGCCGCATGTCAAACTGCTGTGTCTTCCCAAGTCTTCTCCCCCTTCCTGTGCTCACATCATCGAACCTACAGAAGCAAGGTCATGACTGACTCAGGCAAACACCTGTTCCCCACCCCGCAGGGTGGGATGGTGAAGGGCAAATACCCAGAGGACCCACGGGACACGGCACTCAGCATTACAAAAGAGCAACGTGCCACCCTTCTTGCCTTGCCTACTTGTCCTTGGCCTCTGCAAGGCCTGGAAATGGAGTCATTTCCTGAGTTCACTGTTTATTTCCTGATCCGTCCTCCAAGGTCTCTTCCGGCCCTTGAAGATTTTGAAATGGATGATGGGGCAAGCCGGGAGGGTGTCCTACAGCAGAGGGCCATCGTACCTGGGCCACCAAGTGGTCAAAGGTAGTCATGTCTGGCCAACCACAAGGCATGGTCTGTACTACAAGTGAAACTCTTTTCAGGTGGAACGCTGGATGGGCTACTGGGATGAGGAGGGAAGCTGGGGCATGTTCTCTGACTCTCTCTCTCTCTCTCTCTCTCTCTCTCTGTCTCCCCTCCCTTCTCATACATGCACTTAAATATTCAAAGGCCGCTCTCCAGGTAGCGGGTCTACCTGGACCTTCTCACGCTCCCTGTCTGCAGGGAACAGACTGGAGCGCAGTGTCCCCGGGCACCCACAGGGGTCTCTGGAGAACCGGGTGCCCAGGCTTCCACAGCGCGGCGCACACACTCACTCCCTGCTCGTCTCTAACTGAGCAGAGAGCCCCCATTTCCTTTAGGGGACAGTAGCCTGAGGGGATCTCAGTTCAGTCCCTGCAGACATACTGCCTCCGCCTTCCTTGGTGACTCCAACTCCGCGGCGAAAGGCTTTTGCTGGCTGGATACGAGTGCTTTGCCCCATGACGTTTGAGCTCTGAAGGGCCCAGTCCCGGACAATGAACGGAACAATGGCCCCGCGGGAGGTGCCTCTCTCGCTGTGCTTTTCTTCCAGGGACGGAGATTATCGCTCTTTTCTCCCATCTCCGAAAAAATTTCTTGTCCCCAAACTCTAGGCTGCCGGAGCGGCCACGCCAGCCAGCCCTTGGCTCCGCAGCCGTCTCTCTGGTCCAGCAGCAGAGGAAAGGTGTTTTGGTTGGCTCCCCGGCTGGATGTACCCAGAGGACCCTCTAACGGGCTCCATAAAAGTCGCTGGAATAAATGCTCTCAGTTAGTTGTCTAAGCTCCGTTTCGTTGAGCCCCACTTCCTCTGGCCCCAGTTTCTCTACACTCCTGATGCCTTCTCTGCTTCGACCCCCCCCCCCCCCCCCCACTGCCCAGCGCTGACTGCGTAAGGCACGGAGAAGAGGACAAGGTGCGTGTGGAAGGGCACAGGGGCTGGTGGCCATGCCCTGCGAGGCTGGTCTGGGCTCCTTCGCCAGCTTCCTCTCTCCTCCTGGATCGGAAGCCCCCCCTCTCTGAGAAAGACCCCTGGCCTTTTCTCAGGCTGCCCCTCTGCGCTTCTTCCCCATCCCTGCCCCACCTACCTCTTGATTCCCTCCCCGCATCCCCACCCCACTGCCTGCGCTCAGGAAGGACCCCTTTGCCGAGAGCGCGCCCCCTAGGCCTCAGCCTGAGTCAGTAGGCAGAGCTGCAGGGCAGCGGGTCGTAGCGCCCCAGCCCCACCCCCTCACCCCCACTGTAGACCACCAGTCCAGGCGGGTAGTAGAGCAGGTCGGGACCGGGGTCTGCAGCCCCTGATCCTCGGGCTCAGGCTTGGTGGTGGCGGTGAACGGGCGCAGGCTGGTGAGCGAAGGCGACGCGATGCTCCACAGCAAGCTCTTGAGCGCCTTGCGGAACTCGCGGTCCAGGTAGCAAGCAGTAGGATGGGCTGGGGTTCCCACCTAAGACCTAGGGCGGTCCAGCTCACCTGGGGTTCCGTTCCGGGGCGAGATAGCAGGGAGTACTTGGGAGCTTTCAAAGCAGCGACTGAAGACAGAGCCTAAGAACTGGGTGCCAAGTACGACCCCGGCGCGCGGAGTTGCGCTCAGCTTCCACTCGGGAGGGAGTTTGAGAGCAGAGGAACGCAGCTTCACGGGCGAACGGTCGGCGATCCAGGGTTCTGGGGCCGAGATGGGAGACTGCGGGTCCCTGCTGCACTACTCACACGTCCCCCCTGCGTCTCCCGCTGTCATTCGGGCACCAGCGCACAACCCATCCCGCGCTCAGGACCGCTGCTAGGGGCCCGCTCCTTCTCTTTCAAATACCTTTGTTGGTTTTTCCAGCTTGGACGAGGTTTCTGTCCTTTGAGAGAAAGAGACAAAGGAGAGATCCGTCCAACTCGCTCTGACTCTCTGGGAGTCTGTCGATGTCGCCCTCGCTGCCTCGCGTCTCAGTCTCTCGCTGCTGTCAACTCCCAGCGAGTTGTCCGCGGCGGCGCTCACGCGCGGCTGCGGGCTGCCAAGGAGCATGCGTAAACCCCTGGACGAGAGGGGGCGCTTTCCGAGGTGCTGAACTTCACCGCGCTGGCAGCGGGGCAGGAGGGAAGGGTGAGCAGCAGGCAGAGCCCATCGGCCAACTCTCCTTTTCTTCTTCAAGTTTCAGGTCCCAACATTTATTTTTCCTATGTTGCTAGAGTAAGTCTGCTTTGATTTGCGATCCCTTTTTCTTTTTTATCCCCAAACGTGTCTATCAGATTTTTTTTCCTGCCTCACCCCCCCTTTATCTTTGAAATTTCATGGAGTGTGGTTCTAACAATGCACAATCTTCTGCCCACTTTTTTTTAAAAAAAGCAATGATCTTGGCTTCTTTTGATGCTCAGATCCTAGATCTGGTGATGGGCTCTTCCTGAACACACCAATGCAAGCTCCTCTTTGCCTTCTTTAATTAGCTGGCCACTTTAATTGGGGTCTGATTGCCAGGATTTTCAAAGGTTCAAGTGTTGCCCTCTGCTTGGGTATATTCTGAGAACTTACGCTAAGCAGAGCATAAAGTCGGTGAGCCGAGCTCACAGACATCCGACACCACCTGCCTAGCTCTCAGTCCGATGGTCTTCAACAAACAGGTCACCCACGTGCACCTGCACTCACTTCGCCGCGGTGCAGTTGGAACGGAGGGTCCCACAGGGCTGGCTTGGATCACCAGCTCCCCATTTCCGCTATTATGATAATAACTCCTTACCTCGTGTTTTTCAGGCCAAAGAAAGTAAATTCTACGGAATCTTCTACATTCCTTTGGGAAAGGGGAAGTCGTGTAACCTGTTTTAATTACTTCTCAAATTGCACTTTATTTCAATGACTGCTCAATTGCTCTAGTGTAAGTTACACTTTTAAGGGTAGACTTAAGAAATTTGAAATGTTTTCCTCACTGTCTGGAACTAAACTGAGACAAAGTTTCTTAAGGATAATTGTCCTCGGTCCTGATGGGCTCACAGCTTTATTGACAGAGATAAAGAGGTTGTGACTTTAAATTAGAGGATATAGAAAAAACTTAGTAAAAAAGAAACATGTTATCCAAAACATATGAAGGGAAATGGAAACAATCTTGATTCCAAAGCAGGAGAACAGTTTCAAATAGAAAACAGGCTTTGCTGTGGAATCTGGACTGCTTATTGTGCCCACTAGGGGGCGCCAGGGCCTTAGTAAAAGAAAAAACAAAACAAAAAAACAACAACAATCAAAGCAAACCACTCCCTTCGAACAGTTCTAATATGGAAAAAGCTTAGCTCTCCAATCAACAGACTGCTTCTGTGGACACCTCTTCTCTCTGTTTTAATAGTCTCACCTTCCAGGTCATTTTTCACTTCAGTTTTCACTAGTAATGTCTCCATTACATTTCCATTTCTCGCTCTAATATTTCCAGGTGCTGCAGAAAATCAAGGGAGTCTGGGACATACCCTGAAAGCCCTTTGCCTCAGTTTCCTCATCTGTACATGGGAGGACTTGCGATTCGCAGATACTCTGAGGACAGGTGCTGGGCAAGTGACACCAGAGTCGCCGGGGAGCCTGCAGCCCCTCCCAGCCCCAGAGCTTCTGCTTCTCAGTGGAGTTGGAAAGGCACCCAGGAATCTATGTTTTAAAAAATGTTCTTCCAGGTGATACTAATTTTCCCCAAGTTTGGGAACTTCTGAACTTTTATTCCTTTTCTAACTCTGCATGTTAAAAAAGTTAAGTGCCAAAGAAGAATTAATGTCCAATGATGGTTTAATGTCCAGTGATGGTTTATCACACCCTGGGATTAGAAGCAAAGGGAGAGAGGGGGGTCTTGCTGAATTTCACTAAAATCACATTTAAGTGCGGCCGGTGACCTTTTTTCACTGTTGGGCTAGGAGGGCCACGTGCTCCTGAGGTCTGTGGGGCCGTGAGTGCTGGCCAGCACCTTGACTCAGCCCTCAGCTGGAGAGGCTGTTCCCGGTGTGCCCCTCAGCCAGTGCCACCAGAATATAGATAGCACAGGTTTCTCATTCCCCACAATTAAGACCTGAGTTCCTACTATGTGCAAAGCAAAGTGTTAGGTGTTTGGAGCTATAACAACAACAATAATGATATGATATGAATAATAATAGAAGCAATGATAATCATCCACATTACACAGCTATTTTGACTCTGTATTATTTTCCCAGGGTTGCTGTAACAAATTACTACAAACTGGATGATTTAAAAGAACAGAGACTTATGCTTTTAACATTCCGGAGGCTGGGAGTCCAAATCAAGGTGCTGGTAGAGTTGGCTTCTTTCGGAGACTCCGAGGCAGAAAGCATTCATGCCCCCCTCACCTCCGAGGAAAACCCTTGGTCTGCAGCCAGAACACTCTTGTCTCCGTCTCTGGCCTCAGATGACAGTGTTCTCTCTGTGTCTCTGTGCCTCTGGTTCCTCTCCTTGTAAGGACACTAGTCATCAAAGTAGGGTCTGCTCTAATTTGGTATGACTTCATCCTACTCAATTATGTCTGAATGACCTTCTTTCCAAACAAGGTCACGTTCACAGGGGCCAAGGGCTAGGACTTGAACATGTCTTTTTTTCGGGGGGGGGGGACACAATTCTACCTACTACAGATAACAACTCTGTGCACCATGCAAAAACTTTTATCTGTCTTATCTCACCTAATGCTCACAACCAGCAAAGGCGATATCAGTACTATTCCAAATCTGGTTTCTAGCCCTTAATCCTCAGAACTCCAAGTTTTATATCAAACTGCTGCTTGAGAGTTCCTCCTGGCAGCTGATCTTTCATCGGGTTTCTCAATCATAGCAAATGGGTTACTTTTCACCTAGATGCTCAAGCTAAACCCAGGAGTAATTCCTTGTTTCTCATGTCCCCTTGCACCCAATCTAACCCAGTCTAGTAGGTCTTGTGGGCATGTCCTCAAGAATAAAAACAAATCCCCCAAACTGAAAAAGTCCTAAATTCATCTCCTTTTCGTTGTTTCTACATCTCTCTCTCTCTCTCTGTTAGTTATCTCTTAACGAATAGCAATCTGTCTGGAAACTGTGTGGTTCGAAACAACCAGCATTTATTATCTCACCATTTCTGTTGGTCGCAAACCCAGGCGCAGCCTGGGCTCAGAGGCTCATGGTCGCCCAGGAGACTGCAGCCTGCCTGTTGGGCAGGGCTGTGGTTTTATCTGAACGAAGGCTGTGGCGGCAGGGTGAGCAAGCTGCCTTGAAGTTCCTCCAGTGGCTGCTGGTAGGCCTTGGTCTTCCAGCGGGCGGAATTCTGCCCAGGGCTAATTCACAGCCCCGCAGTTTGTTCCCACCAGGGTGAGTGATGAGGAAGAGAGAGAGAGCTCAGCATGAAAGCTAAAGTCTTCTTATAACCTAGCACCAGACATCATGTCTACTGCCTTCTGTTCTTTAGAGAGGAGTCAGTAACTCCAGTCCACACTCAAAGAGAGGAGAGTTGTACAATCACATGGTTACTAGGCAGCAAGAATCACCGGGGGCATCTTAAAGGGTCCAGGAGGGTGGCCAAGGGTCACGACATCCAGCGGAAACCAGGAGTTGAAGGGCTACCCCGCTGAGCAGATGTTGCAGCAACTCCACAGGGACGGGGCAATGGAGGTCGAAGTTCAAGCCTGGTCAAGCAGAGAGGAGAAAGTAAATAGTTCCGGTTGTCTGGCGAAACCCTGTAAGGGGCACATCCTCAGGTAAGCTCCATGCTCTATTCTCAAAACCCAGAAAATACACACTTTCTTTAAGAGTGTAATCGCCAGAACAGACCAAAATCAAGTTTCAACAAACTCCAAAGGATTGCAGTCCTACAGAGCATGCAGTCTGAGCACCGTGGAATTAAGCCAGGAATCAATGAAGGAATGAGAGTGAGAAGTCCTCAGATGCTTCAAAATTAAGAACACGGTTTAAACAACCCAGGATACATTTAGAGGATGTTATAAAATAAATCACAAAATTAAAAGTTAATCATAATAAAAATACGAAACATCAAATATTGTGGGATGCAAATAAGTGCATACTTTTTAAGGAAAAAGGGTTAAACATCAATGATCTCAGTTCCAACTCAAGATATTAGAGAAAGACAAATTAGTGTGGAAGGAAGAAGTATGGACATGTTGAACATAAGAGCAGAAATCCGTAGCGCCCCCTGCTGGGTTGGGGATTCACCTTTTAGCTGCTAAATCCTGGAGAGATGAGGGGTGGGGGTCTCAAGAGCGGAGTGGAACAGCCCAGGGTGGGGTTACTCAGGGAGCTAGGGGCAGAGGTGGACCGGTAGGTAGGGACATAGGTAAACATTTTTTAAACTTCTACCATTGTGCTTGCTCACACCAACTAAACATGAATGGGGAGCTTCTCAGTTTGTCCCCACCTTCTACTGAATGACAGCTGGCAACTTCTCTTCATCAGCTGCAACACCCCTCATGCTGAACGGCACTGCCACCGCCCCACTAGTCATCCCCGTTTTTTTTAATCGTCACCTGAGGACATTTTTTTTTCTTCGCTTTTAGAGAGAGGGGAAGGGAGGGGAAGAGAGAGAGATGTGAGAGAGAAGAACACGTATCAGTTACTTCTCATACATACCCCAACTGGGATGGTACCTGCAACCCAGGCATGTGCTCCGACCGGGAATCGAACCCACAGCCCTTCCATCTCCAGGACACCACTCTAACCAACTGTGGCAGAATAACCTACTGATGCTTTGTTTCCTCAGCAGTCTTAGCAGGGCTGGAGGAGCCTAAACACATTCTGTGCCTTCTTCCCCCTAGGAATTCTGGTTGAACAGGTGTGGAGTGAGAACCAGGTATATTTTTTGCAAAGTTCCTGGGGTTATTCTTGCCTGCAGCCAAGGTTGCAAACCGTGGCCCTAGATTCCCTGGTTTTGGTTTTTGTTTGTTTGTTCTCAGTGGGGGTGGGGATGGTGCTGGTCATATTAACTACCTGTTAATTCTAGGCTTGCTTGAGGCAATCAGGGATGAAATGGGGGTACCTGTTCCTAAGCTCTCCTCGTATTCAGCTAGGAGTCAATATTTCCATTCCTCTCCTTGCTCACTTCCCCAGGGGCAGAGGAGCCCTCCCAGCGTTCACACAGAGGTCTGACCTTTACAAACCAGAGATCCAGCCCCTCCATTCTTCCCACTCCCATCTTTGTCCCAGGTGGGTGACCTTGGTCCCCTCTCCGCCACCTTTGCCAGGTTTCAAAGAAGCACGTCTCATAGAGAGTTCTGCCGCGTGCATTTATTTGTGAGCAGAAACAGAAGAATCGCGCAACCCATTCTGTAGGTTTAGTGTTTCTCTTTCCCCTCAATCCTTTTGTGAACTTCATCCTCACGTGTATTAGGCTGCTTGAAGTTTTTTCACAGCTCCCTGATGCAGCGGGTTTTTAAAAATATTTAGTCTTTTCTGTGGGTTTCATTTTGTGCAGTTTCTGTATCTTCGAGTTCACTAACACTTTCTTCTGCAGTGTCCAATCAACTCTCAGTACTGTGTAGTACAGTTTCCATCTCAGACATTATTTTCTCTTTTAACCCTGGAAATTTGACTTGGGTATTTTTATATCTCTCCTTCACATGATCATACTTTCTTCTACCTTCTTAAATCTATAAAATGCAGTTGTTATAACTTAAAAAATATCCTCATCTGCCAATTCTATCTGTTTCTAGTGACCGACTTTTCGCCTCATTTTGAACTGGGTTTTCCTGCTTCTTGGTGTGCCTGACCCTTTTCGCTTTAATTCGATGACACACATAGTGAATTTTGCCTCGTTGTGTGCTCAATATTTTTGTGCTCTTCCAATACACCTGCACTTGGTTTGGAGTCACATTTAAGTTACTTATAAAGAATTTGGTCCTTCTGAAGCCTTGCTTTTAAGCTTTGTCAGCTGAGACCAGGGCAGCCTTTATTCCAGGTCTGATTTTGCCCCCTCCCGAGGCACTGTCCGTCCGATGCCCGGCGTAGTACTACGGGGCATCTCTCCCAGTTTGACTGGTGGGAGGGAGCACGCACTGCTCCTGGCTCTCTGTGGTCCCTGGAGCTGCCCCGCCCAAAGCTTCCCAGTCATGGTCTCTCTTCTCCTGCCGCAGATGGTCCCTCCCGTGCACGGGCTGAGTGATACTCAACCGAAGGCTAGAGGGAGCCGCCCGCAAATTTCCGAAACTCCCTCTGTGTCCGCAGCTCTCTCCTGCCCACGCAGGTCTCCCCTCCTTCAAAATCTGCTCTGCAAACTCCTAGCAACTTTGGCTCAACTGTCTTCTCAATTCGGAGACACCATTGAGCTGCTCGCAGTCCCTCTCCCTGCACCGTGACGGAAACGCTCGCCAGGCAGCGAGCTGAGCTCCTGCAGGGCTCGCACCACTGTTTCGCCTTCTCTTGGGGGTTGTGGTCCTGCGCTGCTCTTTGTCCATGGTCTGAAAACCATTATTTCATATGCCGCACCCATTAGTTTTCAATTGTGTAAGCTGAGAGGGCACATTGCCCCATCGAGGCTGACAGTGGAAGTCTCTCGGGCTGGATAGTTTGTGTCCTGGATACTTGATGTCCTGTTTGTACAAGGTTGGGGAGTGCCTCTACAAAAGCTTCATCAAACCACATTGCTTCAATATTCCAGTGAAGAAACATCTGGTGTTTATCACAGATAAAAGCAAATATAGCACTTTCAGTTGTTGGCTTCTGGTGTGAGCTCTTGATGAAACATTGCCTCACTGATCTCAAGGTTTACATTCTTTATAGACAATAAGATATTTTGAAGGGAATTATATATATCGTATCCCCTCTCCCTCAAAAAAACTGGGATTTTGGGCCCACTTGCCAAACACCCACCAGCGGCGCACCTGCCATGGGTTCCTTTTTTTTGGCTGTGTTCCAAGAGCGCATGCTGGAGCCAGCCCCGTGTGCAGAGGGGGCATGCCCAGAAGGCCACCATCATCCCCTGAGCAGTGGCCAATGGCCTGCCTCCTGCTGAGGTCACACAGCATTTCTGTCACAACCAGTGTCCCTTAGGTCGATGCTAGTGAACCTCTTCTTCCTGTAGTGATGGTGATTTAGAGAGTTACTTTTGCTTTAAGCAAATCTAAAAGGAGTCTATTTTATCCCTGAGGGCAAAGACAGGAGGGAAGGGTCCAATACTAAAACCAGAATCTATTTCCCAAGGTCAGATGGAGTTTGAACTACAGGGATGTCTCATTAGGCTTCAAAGTAGATCACTCCCCACCAAGTCCCCCACCCCCACCCCTCCTCTGATTGAATATTCTTTTATCATTTTTATCTTTGAGAGAAAGGCAGAAAGGAACGAAACACAGTCCCTGAAGTTGATAATCAAGTGCAGAGTCAATCATAACGAATCCTAGGATTCATTAAGTTCACCCTTGCTGTCTCACGCGAGCTCCGTAGCCCACTCTCTGACTCACCGCTGGGCATCGCCACCTCTCTCCGCCAGCCCTTCACGACCGTCCCACGCACTTGATGAACACACCCCGGGTCCTTGATTTTGGCACACCAGCCTTCGCAGGCTCCGTCTGGCTCCATCGCCCGCCACACGCATCTCACCCTGCTCACCTTCAAGAGATGAACACAGCCGCTGCTTCACTGCAGGAAGCAGGGAACTGAGCCAACCCAGGCCTTTGCTCTCCGAGGCCGGTCAGGAGTCGTGGGGAAGAGTTAGCAGGACCAGGCTCGGCTGCTGTGGCTCAGCAGACTGAGAGCCGGCCTGAGAACCGGGAGGTCGCCGTCTGCTCCCTGTCAGGGCGCGTGCCTGGGGTGCTGTCTGGACCTGCGAGAGGCAACCAGTCCACCTCTCTCCCGCAGAAGCACAGCGATGTTTCTGTCCCTCTCTTTCTCCCTCCCTCCCCCTCTCCAAAAAGTAAACAACTAAAATCTAGAAAAGGCTTCAGCAGGACAGCATGGAGCTGCTGTTATCTGCCACACTCGGAGGGGGATGACACAGCGAAGGAGGAGCATTGGGAAGGTGTGGCCGAGGTGGGGAAGGTGCTGGCAGAGGTATCGAGCCCTCAGTCCCCTGTCCCCTGAGTCTCAGGAAAGGGTCTCGAGAGCCCAGAGTCTGGCTTCCTGTGCTCTGGGGAATAACAGTGCTGCAAATGCCTTCTCCTGGCCGTGGAGACAACCTAGTCCCAGGCTGGCCCAGTGGGCGAGCTCCGCCGAGACTCTACAAAACCATAACAGGAATTTTATCTTAATCCCGGGTGAACTTCAAAGCCAGTCTTTAAAAGTTATTTTGATGTGTATGTTTTAAAGTTACTTTACCTTGAAGAGAAACACATACAGTTCCCTGAAACGCAGTTGTCGAACCTAGGAGCCTTGCTTCACTGGATGCAAGAAGAGATCTTTAATGTGAGTCAGTAGTATGTACACATCTGCCGGATTTTAGGCCCGGTGTCCAACTTTCTCTCCTCCATTTTCCCAGGGGCCAGCAGATAAATTAGTGACGAGGTGAATGATTCGCCCAATTGTGGTAGATCGATACAATGGAATACTATGCAGAAATAAAAAGGAGCAAAGTGCTGACAAATGAAACATCCATGAATTTCAAATAATAATGTGCAAGAAGGCAGACGAAAGGGAGTACGTGCTGGGTGACTCCATTTAAAGGAAATTCTAGGAATGCTAACCAATCCCCTGTGACAGAAAGCGGGACAGCGGCTACCTGTGGTTGGGGTCAAGGAAAGTAGGGGCAGGAGGAAACTTCTGGCTTGACATGCACACACGCTCGCACACAGACACACTTATTACAGTGATGGTTTCACAGGTGTAAACATGTCAACACTTACAAAGTTGCTACTTTAAACACACGCAGTTTACCGTATGTCGATTGCAGCTCAATGACATCCCAAAAGGGCGGGCACCCTTATGGTTATCCTTTTTGCTCACTGAACTAATCTCCTTTGCTCACTGCGGACTTCCTTGGGGCACAGCTGGGGTTCTGCTCTCAGGGACCACGGGAGGATACCACGGAGCAGCGACACATGTCGGGCCTCTGGGACACTGTCTGCTCCTCCGTGGAGGAGAAGCCCAACCCGAACCACTCACAGGCTCGGGTGGGTCTCAGTGGGACAAGGCGATACAAGGAGTGTGGTGAGCTGGGGCTGCGGACGCTCCTCGGTACTGTCACGCCTCCCTGACACTGCCCTCCACGTGGGGTTCCCTACTGAGGTCAGATTTCAGGGACACCGACTGGGCTGCATTTAGGAGCGAGTGGAGTTCGTTTCGTAATCAAACAAACTCGATCTTTGGTCTCCGCGTCTCATTTTTCCTCCCGTGCAGTTGCGTATGTGGAGCCGGGACTCACTCCTTTCCCGCCCCCGCCTCCAGTGTGAGCTAGCGAATCGCTCCTTAAAAAATACCCGCTTATGGAAGGAAAACAGGAGCTCACTTTCCCTACCACTCCCGGTCCGCCTTCGCCCGCTTACTGTTCTTGTCACTGTCTCACACATTACATATTCACGTTTGTTTCTCTCCACTCCTCTCTCCCACAATCCAAACCAGAGCGCATGAAGCATGAGAAAGGCTCTCTATTTATCCGTTGCCATATTCCTAATGTGTGGACAGAGTAGGCAGTCAGGAAATATTGTCGGGAGAGTAAATGAAGTATTCTCTTTTGCTAAGGCAGTAGCACTCAAAGTTTCCCTGATGCCTTTCATCCCTAATTTCTTCCTCGCCTTGGGAACTGTAGATACACTCTTCTTAAATTCAGACTTGACCTTTAAGGCAGACGAAAATAAAGGGGCTGGTGCCCATGGGTTCCAGGACCAACACAGGGCGGGTCCGACAGTGGCCACACCCACCGCTCTCAGCCTGGGTGCCCAGAGCCCACCCTGCGGGAGCACTTCCTTGTCGGCTAGCCCCTCGTTATTGGGCTTCTCTAGCTTCCAATTCTATAGCATCTCTACCACGTGCTAAATTATTCTAAAGAATGAGAACACATTGTTACACAATTTTTTTTTTTAATTTAGAAACAATCTCAAAACTCACAGAATAGCTGGAAGTGAAGTTAAATAAAGAGCATTTTGTGTTTGGAATCCTCTGAGAGCAAGTTGTGCACAAAGACGCCCCCTTCCCCGCAAACCCTGAAATGTGTGTCCCTAACACACAAGGACATTCTTCGACGCAACCACAGCCACAGCCACCACCACCAGGAACCTGGCAGGGACACCCCAGGGCCAGGCAGTCCTCTCTGCTCTTTCAAGTCTCACCAGTTGTTCCAACAACGTCCTTTGTCCCCAAGGATCCGACTCAGAGTTGTGCTGCCTTTTGTGGCCATATCTCTTCGGTCTCCTTTAATCTGGGATAGCTTTTCAGTTTTCCTTTCTTGGTCAATTGAAGAGAAAAAGCCGGTTATTTTGTAGACTATCCCTCGTTTTCCATGTGTCCACTGTTTCCTTGCAGCGAGAGTCAGGCTACGTATTTGGCAGAGCGCTCACAGGAGGGATGCTGTTTTTCTCACTGAAGCCCATCAAGTAGCACACAGACTTGGTTTTCTACAAGACTGATTTCCTTCTTTTTTTTTTACTCCCATCCCAGCCCACACCCCCAGCCCTCCCCACCTCCCTCCTGTTTCCACCCCCCCTTGTTTTTGTCCATGTGTCCTTTATACTTGTTCCTGCAAACCCTTCCCCTTTTACCCTGAAATTCCCTCCCCTCTCCCTTCTGGTCACTGTCGGCCTGTTCTCTATTTCAGTGTCTTTGGTTATATTTTGCTTGTTTGTTTGTTTTGTTGATTAGCTTCCTGTTAAAGATGAGATCATATGGTATTTGTCTTTCACCGTCTGGTTTATTTTGCTTAGCATAATGCTTTCCAGTTCCATCAGCTGTCACAAAGGGTAGGAGCTCCTTCTTTCTTTCTGCTGCATAGAATTCCATTGTGTACATGTACCTGATTTCCTGGCCCTTTCCTTCAGGTCTATGATAGGCCCATGATGATGTAACATAAAATGTTATATTACATGTCGGGGGATAGAGGTTGAGGGGTGATTAAGATTGCTAATCAGCTCACTTTAGGATGAGATTATCCTGGAGGATCCTGGTGGCCCACTGTAATCACAAGGGTCCTTATAAGTGAAAAGGGGAGGGAAAAGAGATGGTGACAGGGTGATGTGACATGAAAGACTCAACTGGCCGTCACTGGCTTTGACAATGGGCAAGGAAAGGCATGCATCGAGGAACGGGGGAGCCTCTAGAAAATGGGAAAGGCAAGAAGACAGATTCCCCCCTCGAGCCTCCAGCAAGGAACGCGTCTGCGGTAACATCTCCTTGATTTTAGCCCAGTGAGACCGGCCTCAGACGTCTGACCCCCAGAGCTGTAAGATAATCAATTTGTGCTATTCGAAGTGGCCATGTTTATGGGGCTTGGTAATGGCAATCATAGGAAACTAGTGCACATACCTGGAAGCGTGGTGTGGGTACGTATTCAGTCTGAAGTTCTGCAGACTCTCCCCCAGGCCTGGGAGGACCACCTTGCTTTGACTTGGCTGCCCGAGCCCTGAGCCTGGTGGGATGGGCTGATATCGGAAACCTCTTGCTGAACACACATGGTTGGCTGGAATCCGCCGAGAACCCACATGGGGCCAAATTCCTCCTGAATGGAGTAAGGAGGCCTGTGTAAATCCAGAGGTGCAGAATCTTGGCTGGATTATCCCAGTAAATTCTCAGGAATCCTGGCAAGCTCCCTGGTTTATGGCATTCTCTCCGGGTTGACTTAAAGCGTGAGCCTCTGAATGGACACCCCTCGGGGCAGCCTGCTCAGGTGAACTGGGGAAAAACCTGGTACCCTCTTGGGCTGGCTTACTTCCCTTGTTCTCCGGGTGTCCTTTTAGGTGAGTGGAGATGGGCCCGGGAGCCTGGGGTTATAGAGGTGGGACACCACCAGCGAGACTTTCGGACCCAGAGTGGCTCCTGATGGTTTGGGCAGATCACCTTTTGTACAGAGGAAGGGACTTGTCCAGGGTCAAACGAGCAGATTAGCTCGGACCGTTTCCCCTTGAGTGACTCGGTAAAGAGAAAAGTGATGCATTATTAAGTTTTTGAAATGGGAGTCCTAGCCTGCCCTGCAAGAGGACGCCAGAGAGGTCTGGCCGGGGTCGGGCGGGGGAAGGAGTCTCGGTATTGTGAGTAACGTCAGGAAAAGTCCAGAATGGGGAGGAAGAAGGCAGGAAAGGGGGCAGCACTGAGCTGGGGAGGGTGGGGTGTGCCGTGCCTCTGCCCCACCTCTGCGCTCCACCTCCTCCGCGGGCCTTTGGGCCTGGTGAGGGGCTGGCCTGGGGCCTCCCTCCGGGAGTCCCGCCCAGGGTGGCTCCGGCGGGGCTTCCCTATTTGGCCAGCTCGCCCCGGCCCTGGGCGGGGCGGAGGAGCGCGGGGGTGGGAGTCCCTGAGGAAGATGCGCAGAGCCGGCCGCGAGGCTGGGCGCGGGGGAAGAGGGGTGGGGATCTGGGGTGGGCTGCGCCCTCCCGCCCCGACCCATTCCACACCCCGCACCAAACAGAGGCTGTCAGCCGAAATCACTCCCCTTTCAGGAGGAGGGAGGGGAAATCAAGGTAACTAGTCCCTCTCTGCTTAAAAGAGCGAAGGGAGCCCCGGGCAGCTTTGCCGCCGCTCCGCCCCACTCCTGGACCATGCACCCCGGCGTCTCCCTGCTCGGCCACAGGCGAGGACTCAGTTTCTTAAGTTGAGACCTAAAACTGGGTGACTTTTCTTCTTCCCAACAACCGAATCATGCCATGTGCCCAGGGGAGGTGGCTTGCAAACCTCTCGGTGGTGGCTCAGCTCCTGGCCCTCGGGGGCCTGTGCTACGGCAGACACCCGCAGCCCGGCCAGGTGCGCTTCCGGGACAGGAGGCAAGGTGGGTGGCTTTTCTTTATCTCCTCTGCAAACCGTGGTGGCAAAACCTGTGCAAAGTTAGTGGCGCCCCTTTCCCCTCCCCCACGGGGCTGAACTCTGCGGAGCCTTTCGGGTGAGCTGTAAGGAAATCGGAGCTGGGACCTCAGTAACAGTTCCTCAGAGATCCCGTGTTTCAGGTGAGGATTCCTTCATTCTCACCGAAAGGTGGTGCCCCTATCTCTGTTCCCTGATGCTGCCGTAGGCAGGCTTCCGGAGGTAGCTGGTGAGCACCCCCCTTCCCCTTTTGTGTCCTTTGAAGCCGCGCTGTCTCATCCCCTCGTTCTCGGATTCTGAGCACGCAACGTGATTTTTTATAGAAGTTGCGACTGGCTACGGCAGACCTTGCAGCGTTTCCAGTTCATTTTAAACGTCTGGTCAGGGAAGGGGAAGTCTGATTCCGCCCTCCTGCTGGGTGAGCTTGGCTGTGCTTTGGTTTCCTGGAAAGATTTAGGGCTGCGTTTTAAAAATAACAGTCCTTTTGGGGAAAATTTACCACCTTAGGGGTTCTGGTTCCTCTGTGCTGCCTTCCTGATCCCAGCCAGCTGCGTCTCTTTCTGAATTCTGTGAAGCTCGTAATGCCGCGGAAAGCAGTGGAGCAGCTGTTGTACACAACTTGTTGTTGTTGTTAATTATTGTTAAGCCCAACACCCTGGATGGGTGGTACTGTTGCCTGTGCTGTTTTATTGGACTTGGAAGGGTCAGAGACACTTGGCTGTCTGGTGGGGAGTTCATTGTGCCTCTGGCAGAAAACACTAGAAGCTGTCACACCACACGAGTGCCGTCACAGCACTAGAAGTGGCTGCTAGAGCACTCTGTGTGTCAGCCCACTGGCCACCCGCAGCAGCCTCCTGGGTTTGGGACTGTGGTGGCTGCCCCTGTTCTACAGATGAGACAGCTGAAACGGGGAGAGTGTATGGACCTAGCTAGTGGTGGAGGGAGGTTTTGAACTCAGAGAGCTTGACTCCAGAGGCTGGCTCCCTGCAGTGAAGCAGCATTGCCCAATAGCAGTAATGGGGACCCCCCCCCAACACACACACACGGAGCGCTGGGTTAGCATCCATCAAGTCCTATGTCTGCTGACTCTGCTCAAGCCTTGGGAAGCTGCCACAGCTTCCTGACCCGCTTTGATCCCCAAGACCACTTGGGTGGTGAGCATTACAGCCCGCCCTTCTTAGCATCTCCCTTCTTAGCATCTCCACGCAGGGGTTTGTGCCTAGGCTGCAGAGTTCAGACCGGCTGGAGTGCTCATCTGCTGAGACTTCCAGGCCCCTCAGATGCCAGACCCTTGGCTTTGCTTGGAAGCTGGAGCCGGCAGCACTGGGGTTGGATGTCAGTCAGCCAGCTCTCGCTTGTGTAAACGGTCCAGATACCATCGCCTACCCCCAAGTTTAAAATAGCAGCGTTTGTTGTTCTTTGAAAAACAGCCCCTTTGTGAAAAGTCTCTCTTCTGTGGCAGCACAAACAAAGCCTGAAAGCACTTCCCAGGGCATTTGGAGATGGCTGGGTTCAAAGACACACATTCTCCTGGGTTGGTTTTCAGCTCTGCCTGCTCCGCATCTTCTCATCTTCTTTGTAAGAGAATTCGGCTTACTGTGGGCCAGACAGCCCAGGGCCTTGCTTCGTCTTCTCTGGAAAGTGGGAGATGGTCGCTTCCCCTGGTCCCCTGCAGGGCTCCGTACAGAGCGTCTGGCATTGAAGAAGAGCTGTGAAGTGCCCCGGGCTGAGCTTATTAGCATTGCGTGGGTATTGAGGGTTTTAAAAATAATTGCAGATTTAAAAAGCATCTTCACCAAAATATGTGTCCTTAATCCAGGGCTAAGTTGAGACATCGAACTAGTCAGGGAGGAACATTTTGAAGCTTTCTGGGAATAGGACGACCTGGGCTCTGCTTCCAAATGGCCTGCCTGCTGCTCAGCATTAGCCAGTTCCCCCAGACTTCCCTGGAACTCTGACAGCATTGTTGAATTGCACCCAGATTCTGAACATTTCAACTTGCGAATTACTTTAGATATCACTCCTCCCGCCATCTTATTTTTACAGATGGGGAATGGGTGGCCCAGCGGGTCAGTCTGTCGGTCAACATGTCTTTATCGAGCACCTAGCAATTGCCACTTCACCAGAGAGGGGAAGAGTCCGGCAGTTGGAAACACATTCAGAACCTAGGAACCATTCCGTTCCTCTAGGTCTAAGGGTTGGGTGGAGTCAGGATTTTAGACGAGGAAAGAGTATGAGAGATAAATCCAGTCCTTTCTGGGACGAGAAACAGGCAGATTTGGCAAACCAGCCCTGCTCAGCGTAGTCGCCCCATTGCTCAGCTGTGCGGTGCCTTCCACAGGGTCCCCGACCAAGGACGAGAAGGGCGGGAGATGCTCATCCTGCTCACGGTGCGCTGCCTCCGTCTGACAGCCAGTGCCGTCCCCATAGGTGTGTTGTTCCTTGGACTGTTTCAGGGTCAGCGGTCACTTCTGTGACCTCTTTTGCTCCGACAGCTCCATGAAGCCAACGGGGCAGGCGCCTGACCCCGTGTTCGGGATCTGCCCCGGGTGCCCTGACCCGTGTGAGGACACCGGGAGTGTTGCCATGTGTTTCCACCCAAACGTTAGTTAGCATCGTGCGTTTGTGCCGTTTGCAAAAGCTGTAAGTTCTGCAAGGAGAAAATCATTTTGGATATGTTCCTAACGTAAGAAGAGACTCCACAGTTTTGATAATTTTTTTTGTTGTTGTTGTTGTACAAAACATACAATGATTTATTTTTAGTAAGAACAAGAAGCTTAATAACAGGTAAAAGAAACCAAATATTGCATTATATTGAATACTAAGGTTAAGTAACCACAATTATCTCATAAATCTTCCAATATCATAACTACTTGCCTTTTAATAACTATATGTAACCCTCATTTTTTAAATTAAATGTCTATTCAACAATGCTAACTGAAACAAATATGTTTATGCAAATTTACATCCTAGGACACCAGAGTAAATATAAGCTATTAGTCAAGGATGAATAAAAAAGTTCTATTCTTCTTCATCATCTGTATGATCAGGTGGCAAAGGACGTACTTTTCTCTTTCCTTTTCCTAGGCCACTGCTTCCTGCCTCTTCAGGAATCTGATTCTCTTTTTCAGAATCTTTAGGGGACAGTCTGAAGAATTCTCCAATTCCTTTTTGCCATTTAGGAGTTGGGCGCACACAAACTGGATTCCCTCCTGCATACTTATTTTCAGCTTTCCTCGATGAAGGGGACCTGGAAATAGCAGCAGAGGTGGAGGAACCAAGCACCTTCCTGGGGGCTCGAGAAGCCACTACTTTTCTGTAGGTGCCTGGGACACTGTCCGCTTTAGTCCACACCATATTCAAACTTGAGGAGATGAAAGCAACCAAATGGTTTTCTAGCTGAGAGTGTTTCCCTGGACAAAAACCAGTTTTGATATTTTATGTGTGTTGATAAAACGAGCTATTATGCTCTGCAATTTAAATATCACAGGGTCAGAGGACAAATCCAGCCTCCTGCGCCTTAGTTTTGAGGGACCAACACAATTCTCCACGACATTTTCACACATGTGGTTTTTTGTAATAAAAATACAGTTGAAAGTTTACAACAATCTGTGGTAGATAATTATGAAAATAAACTTCTATTATAGGAATTTCATTGCCTTTTTTCAGTAAGGAGTCTTAGAAAGTCATTTTCTCTCTAACATAGAAATAAACATGAAGAATAATCATAGATTTAACCTAAAATTTGTAAAAACTGGTGGGTGAATATTCTCTCACCTCTCGCTTTTCTTTTGAAGCCAAGGGTGAAAGATCACTTGGTATTTTATATTTTCAAAAGTGCTTGTACTCATGAAGTATTTGTGGGTTCAAATTGAATTTTAAACAGGGCAAATCCAAGTGTTCAGGGCTTATCATTTATTTTCATGGACCCCAGAGTAGCCTGTGATGTCATTTCAGTGCGTCCCCGCCTCCCTCCACCCGGGTGCTGGCGCTCCGGAGCAGACCCTGGAGAGGCAGCTGGAGCTCAGCTCAGAAGGGTGGGCTCTGGGGTCAGGTCGCCCAGCACGAATCCTCACCCCCTTTATTATTATTTTTTTTACAGAGGTGGGAGTTAAGGCTAAGACAAGGGACACCGTTAATACCCACCCCTGAGAACTCTGAGCATCAGACAAGACCAAGTTGGTGTAATTTTAATGCTGCGCTTGACCGTAGCGATGGTAACGATCGGGAGCTGTTCTCTTTTCCAGACACCTGTTTTCTCTGTCCCTACCATATTCCCTCTGGCCTCTGCTTTCTGTTGGCCGAGGTCATAGGTACCTAATCTTCCAATCAAAACACATGCTGGGAGGAACCCAAGAGGAGCGGGGGCTTCTCCCCTTCCTCCTTTGGAGGTTACAGGTACCTATGGCTGCAGAGATCACTGGTATTCAAGTTCGTGTCTTCAATACCAACAACAGCTAGTGAGTGCTGCGTGTCAGGCACAGTTCTAAATCGATTATCCGTATTCATACGCTGCATCCTCACACCACCCTGGGAGGTACAGATTGTCACTATGCCCAGGATATACATGAGGCAACTGTAGTTGGGCCACCACCGTTAACCACACTCGGTACATGGCCTCCTATTTCCACCCACCCCTGTGGGCTGATGTGGCCGCGCTGCTCCCTTGCAGTAACATCAACAGGCTGAGCCCATCTTATCTCCCGTTACTCTGCCTGATAAAGAGGCGGTTGTTAGCTCCATTTATTGCTGGGCAGACTGAGGCCTCTTAAAGAAGTCAAGCAGTTCTTTGCATGTTAGAATGTCATCACCAGGGGCAGTGCTGTTACCTCTACTCTGTTATTTTCTCTGCCAAGGGCAAGTGCCCATATGCACGCGAAGTACAGCAGCAAGAACATGACTTTGAAAAAGGAAGCACAAGATTTTAATTCGGGTAACGTTGCATATCGGCTCTGTGCCCTCCCTTAGACTCAGTTTCTTTATCTATGAAATGGGGACAAGGCTCTCTCATGGTGGCTGTGAGTACTGAGTAAAGAGGGACTGACAGTGACCGGCGCGCAGCAAGGGCGCATTAGAGGGCTACAGCAATTGTTATCCTTGTATTGTCACACAGCCGCCTTATGCTGGCTCTTTAAAAAACCCATGAGGTTAAAAGCAGCGTGGTCGAAAGCTATACATTTGTTGGCTCTTGTATTCTTTGGGAAATAGGTGCTTTAGTGTTTCATTTATACTTTCACAAATCATGTTTAACTCTTTGAGTTGCATCTTCAGAGACAGGCCCCATAAGGGACCTAAGATCTGCTCTTGAGAGAGGGAGTCAGCACCTCGCCATTGGCCGCACACCATGGGGACCGCTGCCTGGACGCTCAGCTGAATAAGGCCTCTCCTGCCTCCGGCTCCCTCCACTGCTCTGGCCCTGGAGGAGCCAGAGACATCACTGCAAACAGTGGAAGAGAAGGGAAGTTACTAAGAGAATTACCACCAGAGGCTACCTCACCCAACCTGGCCAGTCCTCTCCTGAGGCCTGCACTTGGAAGGGCAGGGCAGTGAAGCTCTGGTCCTACAGAGAGCGGTCCAGCTAGTCCTTGGGGAGTGGGCGGGACAGAGGACTGAGTCGATCTGGCCGCTAGTTCTTGGCGTAGTAGTATTGTTATTTATGCAGAATCCCATTTCTGTTTTATTTATATGCACATTTTATCCCCGTTCCCCACTTTTATTCTTCCCCATAGAAGACCATTTTAATGGGTTCCATGTGTATTTTTTGTTCACATATATCCTGGCAAACTTCGTAGTATTGTTTCTGTGAGCATGTATTTTCCATTAGTGTAAACGGCTCTGTATTAAGTTGTTTTGTTTTGTATTTGTTGTTGCGCATTGTTTTGAAGATGTGCCCGTGTCGCTCTGTGGTCTGTTGCTCCTCACTGCTGCTGTTGGAGGCAATGGGTCTGGACATTTTGCAGCTAAAAATTGAGACAATTTGTTGGTACCTAAGAGCGAGACTGCGTGCTCATTTAAGGTGAAGGTGAACCTTTATACGAAGCATAAATTGAAAGTCTTTTATCGTTGTACCCCATCAAGTCCAGTTCTTTGGACTAAGCAGCTACAAACGTGGTCATTGCTCCATCCATGCTGTGGTGGGCAAGACTCTGCCTCCAAAGGGTGTGGGGATAAATAGCCTGATAAACAAAGGGCATGTGAAATGAGGCTATTCTGGGAGCTCCAGAAAGTAAGGAGTGGGGGTGGGTTCTGAGATGCAGAGAGAACTTCAGCCAGAGATATTAGGAGAAGGAGGAGGGAGGATTGGAGTCGGGTCTTTAAAGCATCAACAGGAATAAACAGGGTGTTGACAGAGAGGGAACAACACGGTAGCTGGGGAAGTGACAGGAGCAAAGTAACACAGGTTAGAACCTGCGAGTACAGCTGTGAGTACAGCTGCCAGGTGGCAAGTAGACTTGTTTTCCCTTTCTCCCCTCCCTCCCTCCCTCTTTCCTTCCCTCCCTCCCTTCCATTTTTGTTTTCTTTATTTTTTTTTATTTATTTGCCTCAAACAAAAGATTAGCTTATTTCACTAAGCGTTATTGTTTGCTTTAAGTCGTTTGTATCCCAGAGTGATAATTACTCCCTAAAAGTTAGATTCCTCGTTATTCTCAAACATCAAGACGAGGACTTGGAGGTGGGGCGTGATGTGAGCGAGTGTATGTGTTCTTGTGTGTGGAAGGAGTGAGGTTCTGTTTCACGTTGTTAAAGTGGCAGTTTGTGTATTTTGTGCCCGTGCCTCAGGTCCTCGTGGGTTCATGTACCCTTTTGTTTCATATGTTTTACAAAAATGAAAAAGAAACACCCGAGTTCCTTCAAGCTACATTATGGGCCACTTACGCTGTCGTTGGCGTGAGGCTTGTCAGAGTGTACATGAGGGGCTTGCTGTGTTTTTGCCTGTTTTCTTCAACCTGACTTAACAGGACTTCCCCAAGCTGTTTAGACTCCTTAATAGAAAGTGAAGTGCTATGATTTGTGTTCATGAACTCTAGACCTGAAATGCTCCTGTTCGTCATACTGATCTTGCCTTCATCCTAAGAGTGTTCCTTATGCATTAATTCTCACCTTGATTTGTCCCTGGTAAACCATCTGACATCCAGAGCCACGCTGCAGTGTCAGCTTAGATGGCCACGCGTCATCAAGGCGGGAGACCCGGGTCCGTGGTTCAGGGAATTTACCATTGACCATATTTGTATGGTGGAAAGGGTCTCGAAACAGCCAGCCAACAGTGGGGTTTTGCATTGAACGATCTAAAATCTGAGTTCCAAACGGGAGTGTGTGTGCCTTGCTGCAGGCTCCGCAGGAATCTCTGCTTTATTGTGTCTCCTTTTTGTTTCAGAGCATTTCGTCAAGGCCCTGCCAGAATACCACGTGGTGGCGCCCGTCCGAGTAGATGCGAGTGGGCATTTTCTGTCGTATGGCTTGCACCACCCCTTCCCCAGCAGCAGGAGGAAGAGGGCCGTGGATGGCCCGGAGGACCGGGTGTACTACAGAATTTCGCATGAGGAGAAGGACCTGTTTTTCAACTTGACGGTCAATCAGGGATTTCTTTCCAAGAGCTACATCATGGAGAGAAGGCATGGCAACCTCTCCCATGTTGAGATGGTGGCCTCCTCCGGGCCCCCCTGCCACCTCAGGGGCACAGTTCTGCAGCGAGGCGCCAGAGTGGGGACTGCAGCCCTCAGTTCCTGCCATGGACTGGTGAGTGCCTGGCTCCATGCCTCCCTTCCTCTGTCCCCAGCATCTTGACCTGCACACCCACCGCCCATGGGGGCACAGATACATTCAACACATGTGAATTGAGCACTTAATGATGTACTTGCTTCTGGCCTCTAAATGGGTTAAGGGGAAAGTGCATGACATTAAAGTGGATCAACCTGGGAGGTGTGGAGAATACAGGTGATGCTAAAGTTGAGGTGATTGCAGCCCGCAGCCCGGCGGAGTACCGCTGCTCTCAGCTGCTCCCAGGCTGGGGAAGAGAAGGGGACCTTCTTTATTTCAAATGGCCTCGGAGCAGTGAGGACCACCATGTGGGCATTGCACATTCAGATTTCAGATTCCTACTAACTTCAGGAGCACAAAGAAGCAAATATTAACTAGTGGAATTATGTAGTAGTAGCCAAGATGATGGAAAAGTTTAGATCCAAATTACTGAATAATTTTTTCCAGAAGAACCAATCTCCTGGGATTATTTTGGAGTCTTTCACATATAATTGGACAATTAATAGATGGTTGTAAAAAAAGCACCAAAAGCCAAATGAGTTCCTTTCCTTTCTGTGAGCACACAAGCTGGCTGGCTTCAAGTTCATTTGTTCATGTGCCACAATTCGTGGATGCTCACTGAGGGTGGTCCTAGTCAGAAGGGTAATGGTGGGACTTGTGTCTGCTTTTACCTGATCACTTGTCTCGGGTCGGGCCTGATCTCCATGATGTTTATTTCGCCTTTCACCCGGGGGTGCCCCCCTACTCAGATTCCCAGGATGGCAGACTTAGGAGATGCTGGTTCTCGGCCTCTCGCCCCTCAGAGGTAGGAGCTTGGAGGTGGCATCTGGGACGGCTTTCCGAGGAAGGAAACACTGTCCTGCGCAGCAGGACATCTGCTTCTCGTTGCCATGGCTCAGGGCTGGCACATGTTTTGCTTCAGATGTGGTCATCCTGATGGTGGGGGCTGTGTTCTCTTGGAGCTGTCTCTCATTTGAAGTTCATTTAGTGTCCCTTGGAGCAGCCTCAGATGGTTGCAACCTGAACCCCCAAGAAAGGTCACCCATGGCAAGCTGTGGGATGACCACCTTCCTTCACTGGGCTCTCGTCCCCATGCCCCAGAGGCCACTCCCGGACAGTGAGCCTGTTTCCCAGGTTGGCTAACTCTCCTTAGGTCCGTCTCAACCATTTGCATCACCCTTTCCCCTCAACACATTTATAACTTTGAAGTTATGGAATTTGCTCCTTTGGAACAGTTCAGTTGATTTGTTCCACTTTTGGTTCTTTGATGGAGAAACTGTGTTCTTTAATTGATTAGACTTGGAACTCATTCTCAGTGGGAGCTGTGACCTGTGAGAGCCCCAGGGGGGTGGCTTCAGATCTGCTGTTGCCAGGGGCCCTACGGGACTGGCTCTGGGTTAGTTTGTTGTTAGTATTTCAGTTTAGATTTTTGCACCGGAGGAGAGTCTAGAATGGTAGACTCCACACTGTGCATTCTATAGCACTGAGGTTCAGTCTCATTATGGGCTACCCCTCTTCCACCAAGGGCTTGGTTTAGGTGCCCTCCACCTAGGCTGTACCTGAGTCAGTAAAGAAGTTTTTTTAACTCCTTTTCACAGCGAGGGACAGTCTTTTCAGCTCATTCTTTGTCAAAATAAAAGACAGTTCTTGACTGTATCCTGAACCCTAGCCTCAATTCCAGCCTTGCTGGGGAATTCAGCCTGATCCTTCAGTCATGGCTCTCTCCAGGGACAGTCCCGCAGCCTCAGCTCCCACTTGCCTCTTCTTTCCATCCCCTTTTGGTACATTGAGACCTCCTGTCTTGTTTTGAGCTCACCTGTGGATTAGAGTTTGAAAGAAGTATTGTTTTAGTTTTCACTTCAACTCTTTGAGATGTAAACTCACATGCAGGTGTCACAGCTAAGACAGAGAGGCCCCATGTACCCTTTGCCCATCCCCCTCCACCCCCACCAATGCTAACATTTTGCAAAATTACTCTATAATATCATAGGCAAGATTTTGACGTTAATATAGTTAAGATGCCCAACATTTCCACCACAGTCCCCCATGTTGTCCTTTTGTAGTCACACCCATTTCTTCCTGCCCCCACCCCCTATTATGATTACATTTTATGTTTAAGTTCATGATCCATTTTGAGTTAATTTTTGTATAAGATGTGAGACTTAGGTAGAGGCTCATGTCCTTCCTTCCTTCCTTCTTTCCTTCTTTCCTTCCATCCTTCCTTTCTTCCTTCCTTCCTTGTTTTTGCCTGTGGATGTCCAATTGCTCCAGCACCATTTAAAAAAAAAATAAGTTTTTTTACCTTTCAGCCTCTGAATTGTTTCTGCACTTGTCAAAATCAGTTGGGCATAGTTTGGGGAGTCTATTTCTGAATTTTATGTTCTTTTCTGCTAATGGAATCTTCATTACTATAGCTATACAATTAGTCTTGAAATCAGGCAGACTGATTCCTCCCATTTTATTCTTCTTTTTCAAAAATTGTGTTAGTAATTCTAGCTACTTTGCCTTTTCATATAATTTTAGAATAATGTGACTACCAAAATCTTACCGGATTTTGACAGGAACTGCATTAAACCTGTGTATTAACTTGGGCTGGGGAAGATCGGCATTTGCTGTATTTCATCTTCCAGTCCATAGACGTGATTGGTCTCTTCCGCTTCTGCCCACGAGACCTGTGTAGGTTGACCGGTGGGACTGAAAGTCCATGAAGCTTGGTCCTCTCTCCTCCCCAAGGTGATAATTAGATGGCCTCTTAAGGAAAAATGATAAATCCCACTCTGATGGTATTTCTCACAGGAAATTTCCCAGGAAGCCGTGAGGACCACCTTGTGGGCATTTCAGATTTCAGATTCCTACTAGCTTCAGGAGCACAAAGAAGCAAATATTAACTAGTGGAATTATGTAGTAGTAGCCAAGATGATGGAAAAAATTAGATCCAAATCACTGAATGATTTTTTCCAGAAGAACCAATCTCCTGGGATTATTTTGGAGCCTTTCACACATAATTGAATAATTAATAGATGGTTATTAAAAAAAAAGAAGGCACCAAAAGCCAAATGAAGTTCTTTCCTTTCTGTGAGCACATAAGCTGGCTGGCTTCAAGTTCATTTGTTCATGTGCCACAATTCGTGGATGCTCACTAAGGTCCTAGTCAGAAGGATAATGGTGGGACTGGTGAATGTCAGCAGAACCAAGTCCTGGCACCAGGTGGGAAAGGGCCCTTTTTATGATCCCTTAGCCCCAAGTGGAGCATCCTTTTTGTAATTTGTCTGCCTTTTAAAATTCATCTGTCTGAAGGAGGCACCTTTTAGAATTTCACCTGTTTCTCCTGCATGCTTTCTTGCAATCTTCACAAATGTTTGGTATGGCAATTGTCATGGAAGCCCCTACCTACAGGATCTGGCCTGGCTCTGTGGCCCCCAGATGACAGTTACATGGGAACACACACATCCATCGCCAGCATGTGCCGTGAAGCCTGAGGAGTTCCATTTCAAGTACCAGTGTGGAGGGGTGGGGTATCTGTGGGCATTAGTGACAGGTCCCTTTCCACTGAGCTGCAGTAAGATGTGCCCAGTGCCCTCTCCCAGTCTCTCCTCTGGTTCAAAGCGAAGAACAAGTTTGTGTCTATTTCCTGAAACCATTGGGTCTTTGCTTCTGATCTCCAGCGAGCACCTCCTTGAGCTGTACGCAAAGGAGGAGGCTTTCTGCAGAAGACAATTACACAAAGGCTCAGATCCTGTAAATACGTGCAGAGGAGAAACGCTTCTCCCATACAAACACCCGCATTTGCACTGAAACGTTTCTGCTGAAATGTATGACCAGTAGCCATGTCAGACAGCAACCCCTGCTTCCTTGGGTAGCCATCTTTACACCGAACTGAAAAGTTAAATTTTAGTCACCAAAACAAATGGAAGATACCCTCCAAAAAGAACTTTAATCTTCTTTCTCTTAGGGTGCAGGACACTATGAAACTTTAGAATAGCTTTCTAGCTTTTAACCGGGAAGGTATCAGTTTTTGCTGGGATATGCTGTTACAATAATTTTAACTCTTTAGATTGTGTGAGGTTCTAATTTTCAGAAATGCCAGAATTAAGTGTTCACTGCGTTTTGCAATGTAAATGTTACATATGAGATTAGTGTCATTTTTTTTGGCTTTCTCTTATACCCATTTACTCTAAATTTATGCGTGTGAAAATATCTGTAATGTCTACAAAGTGCCCAGGTGTTTACAACATTTAATAAATGAAAATGTTTGCAGAACTTCAGGCCCTTGGGTAGGACAAAACATTCAGACATATTTCCAGCCAAGAACTGAAGAACTTCTTTATAAGTAAACTACTCATTTAAAAAATAAATCAGATACATAGCATTCATGAATTAAAATAAGGCAGAATCTGTGGTCTCAAGCCACACCATACAAATAATTTTTTTAATTATATCACATTCTATCAAGTCAGAGTAACATTTAGAAATTTGCGTCGTTTGGTGGCGCTTCTGTTGAGAGGGGTGTGCGTTATACCACGTGACTTCTTCAGTCCTTGGTCCACATGGGAAGTCCCACTGGTGCCTCTTCCGTACAATCAAAGAATGTAACCGTTTCTGCCCTCTTGTTCTTGAACTCTGGCTGTAGCCTGGGGTGGTATGTCTGAGGAATGAACTCTGTTGGCAGGGCCCTGTGGGAAAACTCTCCCAGCGCGGCTTCTCGCCTTGCTCCCTGCTTTGGAAGTTCGTGGCTCACTGGCAGGAAACCCTCGTTTGAGTTGTGGGATGCCTGTGTGTCAGGGTCTGTTGTTCCTCACCCCGGGGAGGGAAGGAACCGCTCTGCATATCTCCAAACTCTGCTCCCAGGCTGAAGCGTCACCCTGACCCCTGACCTTTGCGGATTGCCTGGTAAGACCCATGCTTACTCAGACGTGAGTCTGACGCCCGGGGGGCTGTGGGTCAGGGGAGAGTCCACCCCTCACTATTATTGTTCTGTGTTACACACTCATAAACATGAGTGGTTTCCCCCCCTCTGACTCTTTTTGTCTTTCTGTTGACCTTTCCATTGATTGGGCTCATTTTTGTGAGTTCTCAGCATGATGGATTGGAAGTGAGAGAGAGAACTGAAGAACCTGTACTTCGAGAAGCCGCATTTTTTCTTTCTTTTGCTGGATCTCGAATTAGGGAGCTATCCTGTGGTGCTGGCAGGGTGCTGGGGAAGGTATGACCCTCAGCCGTTATGGAGACGAGAGGCCCGTGCTCTGTTTATTAGTGGGGTAAGGACTTGGCTTGCAGGCCCACGCCAGTGCAGCACAGAGATGGTACTGCCTTCTTCTGTATATCTCTTCTGTGGAGACTATACTTTGAATCTCATTTCTGTTTTCATTACAGACCTTGAAGATCAGGTGTCCAGAGTCTCCCATTACTAATGTTTTAGTATTTCTCTTCTTTCGTGATGCAGCATAAATTGTAGGTCCAGGGAACTTAATAGTTTCTGAAATAGTAGCTTTCGGAAAGATCTAGTTTCTTTCAAAAATATCTCCGTTGACTGATGGATATTAATAAAGTCTTTGAGGGGTGAGAAAGTAGGAGACCTGGGTTCTGCTTTGGTAATTAAAAGAACGTTTTACTTGGTTGTTAGAGATGATCTTTCAGTGTGATGTGATTGATTTATGTTTGACCGGGATGAACTCCTTTGCCTCCTTGGATCTGTGATTTGAATGGCTTGAGTCCTTGCTGCCAAATGTGTGGCTCGTGGACCAGCAGCCTGAGCATCACCTGGGAGCTTGTTAGAAATGCAGAATCTCTGATCCTACCCAGATCTGCTGAATCAGAACCTACATTCTAACAAGATCCCCAGGCGATTTCCATGTGCATTAAAATTGGACAAAATTGGCCCATCCAACCGAGAGACAATAGTTCTATTTGAGTACAGCCTTTGAAGTATTACATTTCTTCGGCAAACACTCAGGCACCTAATGATGCTTAGAAACAGTTGTCTGGTGGGGGAATGCTGCCGTTCTAATCCATGTTGATGGGTGAAAGAGATAATGCGGTTCAGAAAAAAGACTGCGAAGGTCCATGGGACCTTGGGAGCCAAATCAGGTAGGTTATGGTGGCCAGCTGTCCCCCATCATCCTTTGCTACTGTTCTGTCCTCCACAGTGTTTGGTTAGGGTAGAGTCCATGTCCTTGGCATGGACCGATCTTACCACCACAACTGCCTGTTTCTCTCAGCTTCTTTAGTTGGCATCTCTCTGGTGAGTGTGCCAAGCAGCTCTGTCTTGGTTCAGAGTCTCCATCTAAGTTGAGAAGAGAGAGGCTTTCTGGGCCCCTGGAAGGCTGCCACAGACACTATTTAGACTTCATGGCTCCTCCCAAGGGGATGGAGTCTTGTTGATGCTAGGTGTGGGTTAAGACTGAGGAGACCTTGATATTTGTAAATATTTCTTTGAGAGATTGCAAGTGTGAAGCTTTTCAGGATGTTACTGAAAGTCTAGTATAAAAGGGCAATGGGGAAGTAGGGAAGAGGCTTCCTTCTGGGCTCTGTCCATGCCCAGAGGCGGATAGGCAGTGTGCCCCGTAGTTGACAGGGATGGGACGCGAGGCCTCTGCCCCTGGGCCCAGGCTGCATCACGTCCATTCAGTTCCACTTCCCTGCTGAGAACACTGGGGAATTAGAGGAGGCTTCTTTCCACTTCATCAACTGCTTGTTTGTTAGCCCTGCGGTTGCTCTGTTTGCCTTCTTCATGGTGATACCTGGTTGTGTGCTTCTCAATAGTCAAACACAGAAAAATCTTCCTCTAAACACATTAGAAAGCCATGACCTTCTGAGATTTCCCAGTGGTGCGCGTTGTTTGATTTTCTTATTTCTCTCCTTGAGATGCTTCAGGCGTTCATTTGCAAAGAGTAACTTTTTCACCCTTCCGTGTTTCCCACCGGCCCCAGCTTCTCTAACCTTCAGAGCGCATGCTCCCACTGTGTGTGTCTTCATGGTTCTGCAGCGAAGTTGAGCGGGGAGGCCAGTTAGCAATGCTGAGGCACAGGTTCATCAGAGTTATCAAATTCCATGCTAATGGTTCCCGTTAGATGTCATTGGTTTCCCCCTTCCCTAGGCCAGCCACCCACCACCCTGTTTACAGACAGATTTTTCTCTGGAAATTTTTCCCTCACAAGATTGATTTCTGGTTGGACCCTAAGGAGTGAGTCACACAATTTAAAACATGCACAGCTTCCGCGGTCTCTGCCTGGGTCATCAGATACGCTATCTTCCTCCCAAGCAGGCTTCCTTTCCTCTAGCAACTCTTTGTGCCTCTTCCCTTCGAGTCTGCAATTAAATTTGTCTCTTTCCGATCCTCCAACATTCTCAGCTTATCTCCAATGACTGATTTTTTTTTTTTACCCCTGTCTGTGGGTTATTTTGGGTTTTCTCTTTGGCTTTCCTTTCTCTCTTGCTCTTGCTGTGTTTGAGTGATTTTTTTACTGTTCTTTTTATTATTAGCACATCTGCAGAAGAAACACATGGGGTAAAACTATTAGCAAAAATAGGCTTATTTAACTTCTATGACTTATAAGTTATTTAATTTATATAACTTACATATAGTTAATATATTTATGTTTTATAAGATATGTTATTTTATAAATATACATATTTAACTTATAAGGTATATATGTTATCTATCTTATAAGGTATTTAGGTTATACGATTTATAGGTTTCGTAACCTCTTTTCCGGCCTCTGCACAGCTTGCTGGACAGGGAGAGAGCACTGGCAACGGGCCGCTGGTGGCCGGCCTTGCAGACAAGTGGGGTTTATCGCAGGGACAGGAGCAGCCCTGCGTGTTAGGAGTGGGGCGAGGGAGATAGCTAACATGGAGTAAGTCCACAGAAAGGGGTTTTTATCTGAAGTGACGAGTCAGAAGAAATGGGTGAAATCGCAGTTGCAGTTAAAGATGTAAAACCTCTTGGACCGCCGTCATTTGAAACCAGTGGAGCAGAGGGCATGATGGAGCTCGGAGGCCGGGACGGGGGTGGGGGGCGGGGGCGCCCGCGCAGTGTCCCTTCTGAGCAGGCGTCTTCTCTGGGTGGAAGGCGGCGATGATGGCAGTTGACTCGGCGAGTGGTCAGGAAAGGGTTTGAGATCTGCGGATAGACAGATCGGTCCTCCGGCAAGAACGAACTCTTTCACTAGTTAATTGTGTTTACATATTAATCGGTTTCAATAAAGCGATACGACTTTGATAAGAAGGCTTTTCTCCCCTGCATGTAATCTTTAGCGCCATCCACTGTAATTTGGGCTTTTATTCATCAAAAGCATTGGACTCGGGGTGGAGAGACTGCTCGTTCTGTCTGACTGCTCCCAGCCAGCTAGCGGCAGCTGTCAGTGAGGCAAGTCCCTTTACACCTCGAGGTCCCAGCTTCCCCGTCTGGGACAGGAAGGCTGCGCAGTTTCCGCCATCGCCACCAACTCAGAAACGCCGACCCTTCGGGCGGTTGGCAGTAGAGCCATATACTGTCATGTGGCGATGTGTACAAACACAGGATTTTAACTCATGGGTGGGGAGAAACATCTCTTTAAAAACTGAATCTAAAAAACTAAAAAGCTGGAAAATGTTCAAGTGAGAAATAGTGGTCCGGACCAAGCTGTGCAGGGCGGGTACTTACGTTTGCTGTGCTGTGGACGTGGATGGGTTGTGGAAGGGTGATGCTGATACTAGAGTTTTGCTTGTGATGCTTTTTAAGAAAAATGTTATTTATGGATCTTAGCGAGAGAGGGAAAGTGGGGGTGGGAGAGAGAATGTGAGAGAGAAAGAGAAATTGATTTGTTGTTCCACTTAGTTATGCATTCATTGGTTGATTCTCGTGTGTGCCCTGACCAGGGATCGAGCCTGCAACCTTGGTGTATTGGGACGATGCTCTCTGCAACTGAGCTGCCCGGCCAGGGCCTCCTGTGCTGATTTCCTCTAGAAATCTCCCAAGGCTGCCTTGCTGAGAGGCAGGTAGTGTCTGGAGTGGGTTCTTGAGTTAGGTGGATGACGGTCATTAGCTCTGCAACTTTGGGCAAACGATCTCTGAAATTGTAAAAAGGAGGCTAATCTAAGACGTATTTTATTGGTTGGCTGTGAGGATTAAATAAATATTGAATATGTAATACTTTGCCTTGGACAGAGTGAGTGTTCTAGAAACTGGCCATTATTATCAGTGTTGCTGCTGCGGTTGCAGAACTGGAAGGGTCAGTGTCCTGTAGAAAATGTCTGCTAACGTTCAGTAAATAATTTCATTCATTCACATTTATCTGCGGTGCCCTAGGAGTAACATATACTTTATTATTTATTCTGTAGTCTTTTTTGGACAAAAAAAAACATTTTAATTTTCAATTATTGCTTTTTCCGTAATTAAAAACTTTTCTCTACCTTAAGCTTGGCCTTTAAAGTTTTCACTCCTCCGACCCTTTATCTTGTCCTTTATCACTGGTGTAGGGTAAGGAAAAATAACCCAGAGGACTCTAAATTTGTTTTTCCTTCACTTATAATAATATTTTTTCAGCAGGCAATAGCTTCACATGTGACAAGGTGTGAGATACGAAAGGGCTTGTGGCTCATGTGTGCAGACCCCGGGCGGGCAGGAGCCAGGGAAGCCCCGCGGAGGAATTGCAAGAGGGTGGAGTGGCTGGAGAGCAGAGGGCAAGGTCGTCGCTTTCCTCTTTCCAATAAATAAATATCTTTTGGGGGGAGACTGAAACTGGGTAAACATGGCCTTCCTCATGGGCTTTCAATTCATGCACGCATTTGTTTATGCTGGTGTGACCTTGCGTCTGTGCTAATACATCGCTATTTAAGGCAGCGTTCAGTGATCTCAGTTTGGCCCGTGGAAGCCCCTCAGTCTGGCTCCTGTGTCCTTTGGGCTTGTCCCCTCGTTGGTTGAGTGTTCTGTTGTTTCCAGGTACAATAAGATGTGCTAGGCTCCTCCTGTATGACCCCAGCCCTAGAGTCAGTCTTTCCTTAAGGAGCTCCTGGCTCCCCTTAAGAGGGGTGTCCAGAGGCCAGGGTCTGGGCGCTACATGTGCCATTGCTCTCGGGTGTTGCTGTGCCAGGCTCTCAACGGAAGCCATGTACGTGCATGCATGTACATGCTTACGTACATGTACGTCCAAGCACGCAGTTGCATCTGTAGTTATTAGTGTTTGTCTCCATGTAGAATGTCGTGAATTTATACACCAACACATTTAATTCCAGTCCAACATTAGAGGATTCATGCTGGTTTTCTCTCTTTCTGAAACTTGTGAAAACATCTCTGATGATAACGAAGTGGCTCCCATTATCCTTGGCCTGGTCACTCATTTGATCAATCCCCATTTATAGCCAGTGTCCCATTGCTGTCATCTCTACAACTTCCTCCTCTCGCACGTAAAGGCCATCTCACCTCTGCTGGGCTCCTGCATTCTATGCTGGCACCCCCGACACCTCATGCAAATGTCCTCTGCCCCCTGCCTGGGCTCTTACCCTCATGCCAGGTCCCTGGGCTTTGATTCCTGAGCAAGGCTATTTCCCTGTGGGCTTCTTAGGGCTCAGGCTCTGAAACGCAGCACTGTACCACTGACCCGATGGTGCCTTTCTCACCTGGTTCGGGTTCTGGGTGCCGTTCCCCTGCATCATGCCTCCTCCTAGGCAGAGAGCCTTTCCACTCTGCTTGGACTTGACGTTCTGCTCCGCTCTACCTTGGCTCTCCCTTCACCCCCAGCCTCCCTACCCCAACCCCATACGGTGCCTACATGGCTCTGAAGGGCTTAGAACTGAAATGTTTAGGAAGAGAAGAGGAGAGAGAGGGAGGGGAGGGGGAGGAAAGAGTACCTTGCCGGTAGTTTTACCAGGCTTGTCTGGCTGATCACCAGATGCCCTTTTAAGTCAGATATTCTAGGATCCCATGCTGGGCTGGGGGCAGATTCCCAGCTCCTCTCGGTGGGCAGACCCCCCCGAGTCTGGCTCTGCCTTCGGTAGCTGTCCTTGCCTGCGCTTCCTGCCTTGGTGTCCACACCTCACTGTTGCCCTGCTTCTTGGTGTGATGCCCGATGTCCCGGTGCCTGAGGGTCTTCTGTCCTTATGTGTCTCATCTGCAGGCTCGGCTCCAACTTTCGGAGGGCTTAGCCGGAGAGGCCGCCCCAGTGCCTGGCAGCACGCCTGCTTCCTAGCTCCCTGTGTTTTTTCAGCTGCCCCTAGAGTTTTCTCAATGGTTCTTTATGCAGCGCTATGCATATTAAATAAACTTTATGCTCGTTTCAGTGTGGAAGGGTCTGCTTCAAAGTTGCAGCATGCGCCACTCTTGTTTGAAATTCCTTTTGCTCTAAAAAGCTTTTCTGAGATAGAGACTCTTTTGTTAAGCCTCCCTTTGTGGGTAGGTGCAACCCTGTCCGTTTATTTACAGCAGAGCCATGCCCAGAGCGAATTCTGTTTCATCACTGACTCAGCTGTATAATGTGAAGTGTATCTCTAAGCGAAGCACCTTGTAAATGTGTGTAAGCATTAGAAAGGAAGAATGGGAATCGGTAAACCGAGGTGGAAACCTGGGTGGAAAGGGATGGGGAGCATATTTCACATCCGTGCTAGGATTGCCGAATATTTTCCTTCTCTTGTGAGTTACTGATGAACAGTTCCGATGACCTGTTGGGCCTATGTACCTGGATGTCCTGACGGAGTAAAACCCCAATCTTCCTGTTCCCTGAAGGCCTTGCTGAGAGATGATGGGTCAGGAGGCCTGCTTGAGGCTTCTCCGATGCATCGTGTGGGTCATTCCGATCGTGGGGTGACCATGGAGTCAGAAAAGGGGTGGCATTAGGAAAGTGAAGAGGTGCCGGGGTCTGGGATGTCATGGCCAGCATGAGGAAGCGGGGGAGGGGAAGGAGGAGTGGAGGAGAGAAACCACAGTGAGTTCTAGGGAAGAGTCAGTAGGAGGAAATTAAGCTCTCAATGTAGACAGTTCTTTTTGAAGGAAAGAAAACTATGGGCCAGGGGATGGAGAGACGCAAAGGGTTACTTTTTCTTTTGGGAAGCTGGGAGAGGCTTGAGGGGATCCTCGGGAAGACGAGGTTAGCCGTACAGAGGGTAGTTGATGAAACAAGGACCCCGAGGAAGAGGGTCCAAGACCCAGAGTGCCGGGAGGAGTCTTTGCTTTGGATGGGATTTTTTAAAATGGTGTGATTTGTATAAAGACTTTTGGGAGTGTCTGCGCGTTGGTACATTTTCCAAGAAGGGAAAGCACTTTCGGGGCATGAAGCATGGGTTTGGGGCGTCCTGTGTGGATCTGGGGCATCTGGCGTGGTTCGTGGTGCTCGGTGCAGGTCTGGACTATACAGCCCGGTCCCTGATGTATAGGCTGCCCCGCACTGCTTTGGAGACAACCTCCTGGAAGTGGAACCAGATGTCACCCCTGGCCACCACAGTGTCCCAGTGCTCCTGGACAGCTGGGGGCCACCTCCTCGGCACTTGGGGCTGCTGCTCTCCTGGTGACCACACAGGCAGCTCCTTTAGGGCCACTCTCTTTGGGATGTGCCCCTGAACAGACCCTTGGCCCCAGGAGGACACCGGTCCACCTGGAGGCTGTCCCCAGGCCTGGCCAAGGCCTCCACCCAGCTCATCTTCGCCACTTCGATCTGGAGGGTGGTATGCTGCCGGGGCTGGTAGGTAAGGGGCTTCCGGGGAGGGCGTGCAGCGGGGAAAGCAGCAGACCTCCTCCACAGTCGGCTCCAGCCTGTAGACGTACTTAACTGCCACTCGGGAGTGCGATCCTGGCGGTAGGTCAGGCTCTAGGCAGGTGTGGTGCCTGCGAGGCTGCCTAGCTGCTGCTTCTGATGGACGCTGCACAGCAGTAGGCTTGCTCACGGAGTGTAGCTCAGGTGCCAGGGTGCCCAGGGGCAGGCAGAGGGTGTCCAGGAGCAGGGCCTGGGGTGCAGGCAGGCCAGCGCAATGCCCAACACCAGCGTCTGGCTCCCTCATGCTCACGCAGGGAGGATGGAAGGGAAGGGAAGGGGGCGAAGATGCAGAGAAGCATGAGGTTCGGGCAAAGGAAGTGAGGGAGCCCCAGCAGCACCCGTCAGGGCCGTGGATATCAGGCCCGGGCTGGGGAAGCTGCAGTTCAGGGTGCTGGCATGTGAGCCAAGAAACTGTGCTGAAGGTCAGCCACAGAGCCTGGGTGACCGTGACAGGACTGGGCTCGGAGGCAGCTCAGCTTAGCAGGCATGGAGGGGTCTAGCTTCATGCTTCAGGAATCTCTGCATTAGACCACGGGCTTTGGTAGCTGGGGGCCTGAGGCTGATACACTGGTTGGATCAGAAACTGAACCGAGGCTGAGTCTGCTGGCTGGAGATTGTTCCTTCCTGCTGGTTGGCCTGGGGATTCAGTCTCACCGGACAGAAGACCAGAGCTGCAATAGGACTATGACTGTTTCTAGTTTCAACACCGAACTGGGCGTGCCAGGACCAATTACAGGCTCTGTAATTCTTGATTTCATTTAACCTTCACCACAAATCTGTGAGGTGGTACTGTCGTTATGGTCTCGATCTTCTCTTACTTAACAGAGAAGTTGAGTACGTTGCTCAAGTTTCCACAGCTGGTGAGTGCTGAGTTGTGATTAAATCCAGGCTGCTGGATCTCCTGACCCGAGCTCTTCAAATGTCTTAGTATCCATGGTCGGTTCAAGGGTGGAATGAAGAAACCGAGGCAAGGGCGGGGATAGGAAACCTGCCCAGTGAGAGGAGAGGAATTTGGACGCTTGTAGTGTGACCCCAGACCCAGCCCGAGCATTGTTAAGTCTCTGCGTTAGCTCTTACAAAGCAGGAGGTGAAGAAATAAAATAGGCTGTGCCAATCCTGTGATTCCTGGACCTAAATCATGCTGCTTTGTAAAAGCTTAGAGAAAATACACGTAAGCAAACAGCCCTCTCGGGCACCTACTCCTTCACCCAGTTTTGGTGGCTTTGTCCAGGGCTGTTGGAGGATGGGGTATTAGGGGTTTGCTTAGAAAAATTCATCTTTTTATCAAAGTACATTTAGGAAAATAGCTTTGGAAAGTGGCAAAGCCATTTTTTGAGGTGTCTTTTTCCCCTACCAAGCTAGTCACTTTATTCTACCCTATTAACACATGAAATTTTCTTATTCCCATCTCATGAAACTACCAAGCAAAATACTGTTGCTTGTTTGCAGTGAACATAAATGGTGGAATGGACAAAGGCGGAAGAGCGAGCAGGCTGAGTTATTGTGTTTTTACTGCTGTGTTTCAGTAAATAACTCTACGCACCTTTTTGATTGGGTAAGACGTGTAGAGAGAAGGGTGGAGAGCGCTTGGTGTTCTCAGGAGTTTCGAAGTGGCATAGTCAACTCTAGGAGGTACGAAGCTTGGCTTCTCCATGCACAGGCACCCTCTGCTCTGCCCACTTTCCTCCTCGTGGAATGTAGACCCCCCTTCTCTGGTTCCCTCCCAGACTGGAGACTGGGTGGGGCAGGGGCACCCCTCACGCCTTAGGCCGGGAAGGGAGGCTGACTTGGGATCCTCTGGGGAAAGAAAAGCACCTTGTGTCAGGGTGACACAGTGATGCGTAGACTCCGGGAGAGCAAACTGCCTGACAGTAGCAGGCAGCAGAATTCTGATCGAAAATGCGGTTCACCTGTTATACAATCCCCTGACATGGATTAGCTGATATAGGACGTGGAATTTGGGATGAATGATGTACGCTAATAAATAGCTCATACTTCCTACATTACCAGGCTCTGTTTGGACTTAGTCCTTACTAGACCTCTACAAAATAGGTATTATCATCAACTCCCACTTACAGGCAAGGAAACTGAAGCAAAAATAAGTTAAATGACTTTCTAAAGGGAGCATATCGAGAGGAGATTGAGAAAATACTTCCTATTCCTGTGGTCTTAATTGCAATATTGTTGTGCTGTTTTTGTTTTTGTTTTTTAAATCACAGAAGAGTCAAGTTTGAAAAGACCTGTTTTAGGAGTTTCACTTTATAAATGAGGGACCTGTCATCCAGGGGAGTTGGACCCAGAGTGAAGTAGCACCTCAGACGAATGTCAGAAGTGGGGGGTGTTCCAAGTCCAGTGGTTTTTTCAGTCAGAGGAAGAGGAAGTTACTATAACCAGCCTATCACCTCCCAGTGGTTTAGTCAGTTGTCTGGTCTTGGGACACATTTTTTCTGAGGTATGACCTTCCTGATTTCAAGGTCAGCTCTTCCTTCTTCCTTATTTCCTCCTACACACTTCTGTGCCTTCATCGCTGTCTCTTCTCCAGCTTCTCATTCTTTCTTTCTCCCTCTTTTCTCTCCCTTACTTCTATTTTTCTAATATCTTTAGGTTCCGCAGTTCTTAGTCTGCATTTGGATTTCCTTTCCTTTCCTTACTTTCTCTTCATTTCCTATTAAAAATTTTCTTTTTTATCCTCTGACTCCATTGAGTCTGGCTGATGGGCTCTAAGAAATTATGGACTTGACATGATCCTTGTGATTGAATAATTTTAGTCTGTAAAATGCTTGGAAGATTGCTTCATATTGTCTGAATTTGTGCAGTGGTGGTAGATGCCTGCGTGGGTCTCCAGCGGCGTTGGAGGAATGTCTCTGTGAGCATCTCTGTGGTGATGCTGTGGAGAGTAATTAAAAGGCAATGTCGCTTTTCCTGACAGTTCTTCCTTTAGAAAATGTGAGAGGTGTTAAGCAGAACCGCAAGTCCTCATTTCGTTGTGACACTTTTTATTTTTTAAATATATTTTATTGATTATGCTATTATAGTTGTCCCATTTCTCCCCCATCATTCCCCTCCACCCTGCACACCCCCTCCCACCCACATTCCCCCCTTTAGTTCATGTCCATGTGTCATAAGTTCTTTAGCTTCTACATTTCCCACACTATTCTTGCCCTCCCCCTGTCTATTTTCTACCCACCATCTATGCTACTCATTCTCTGTACCTTTTCTCCCTCTCTCCTCCTCCCACGCCCCTGTTGCTAACCCTCCATGTGATCTCCATTTCTGTGGTTCTGTTCCTGTTCTAGCTGTTTGCTCAGTTTGCTTTTGTTTTAGGTGTGGTTGTTAATAACTGTGAGACTTTTATGTTCTTAGTTAAGTATAGTTTTGATCTTGCATTCTCTCTTGTATACAGCTTTTTAACTTCTTAACAGGAAGAGTTCTGAAAGGCAAGCCTTGCTCGATAGGAAATCTGTTTCTCTGAGAAAAGTTACACTCGATGTTGTTTTCACTGATAACTCCCAGCAGCTCTCCGATTGCGGGATGTGTTCACTGAGTCATGCGTGATGGAATCCAGATACTCACTGCCGTTGACTTGTCTCCTTGATGGTGTTATTATTATATCCACACATTCTTTTAAGGTCCTTTCCCAAAATAATCATAGCCTTCAGGAAGTACCCAGCAGAAGCGTCACTGCCGAAGCTGGAAAGCTAACGGGAAGAGCTGTACCTGAGCCCAGGAATCCTGTTCGGATGGAGATGAAGGCATTCCCTGCCCTCTGGTCAGATTCCTGTAAGAAATGGATGCCTCTCGAGAATTTCTTGTGGGACCCAAGCGGCCAGTTGTCATAGGGAATTTGTTTATTTGTGTGGGTGTGGCGAATGGCGCTTTTGTGACTTTCTTGCAATACGTGTTCGGCTGAATACAACGGAGATGTGCTTCCCCGCCCCGTTCACCCCGAGTCTGGGCCCGTCATAGTCCTGTCGCCTCTGTCTCCACAGCACAGTTCCGGTTCTTCTCGTACCCCAGGCCCACTCTCACTGTGGTCCGGGCCCCGCGTCTCTTACCTGGTCTTGTCCCTGTTTGCCTTGCCTCTCTGTGATTCATTCTACACAGAGAGCGAGAGCAACCTTTTGAGAATATAAATTGCATCTTGTCTGGTGCACTGAAGGCGCTCCAGTGGCTACCCATGGTTCTTAGGATAAAATCCAGGCTGATGCAGAGGCCGGCCCAACCTCCTTCCCTGGCCCCAGCGTTCCCATCCTGCCCGCTGGTCCCCCGGCTTCAGCCACGCGGCCTGCTCTGATGTGTTTGGTTGCTGCTGTTTTGGGCCAGAACATTAGATCATCTGGCTTCTTCTGGTCCTTCAGTTCTTTGCTTACTTATCACCTCCTCTCAGAGGCCGTCGAGCACCCCGATTCAGGGTCTGCCCCACTTCGTTATTCTCTGTCCCAGTTCCCTGTTTCTTTCCTCCCCAGGACGCTCTGCAATCTGTGCTTCCCGTTGTCTGAAACCCATCGTCTGCCTGCCTCCTCCGGAACGGAAGGTCTCCCAAGAGCAGCGGCTTCCCTCTGTTGCTCACTCCTGTTCTCTGTTATCTCCGTGACCTCTAGAGAATACTGAGTAAGATTTATTGAACGAATTGGTTTCTAGTCTCCCAGGTTGTCCAGCTGACTTTCACCCTCTCCTCCCAGAAGTTTTCTGTGCGCCCACCATTCAGGTGTTCGTATTTTAAAACACGATGTTCGGAGGCGGCTGGCACCCACAGAGGGAGCGAGTCACCCATTGGACAGTATCGAGGCTGGTTTAGGGGAGGGACATTTTCCAGGGGTGGGGGGGATGCCTGGCCACCTTGAAGCCATTCCAAATTGGCACCACCCACACTCCTCTAGGCTGAGGGTGTCTTCTTGTGGCTGGTAAACATTCTCTCCCAACCACAGCTTGTGTGGCCAGAGTCTGCCCTCCCGTTCACTCGGCTTTCTCACTTGGGAGAACGCTTTGTGATCGCTTAGTGTAGTGAGGATGTGGACTTGAAGAAAAAACCAAAACCACAAATATTCATATTTGTACTGAGCTTCCATAGCATGTATCTCTCATTTGGGTTTCTGCATAAACTGCTCAGACAGATAGATAGATAGATAGATAGATAGATGATAGTATCCTCTGTTTGATTATAAATTTTATCCAGGCATGGGGAAAATCTTGCACTGCTCTGCACTTCCAATCCTGAGACTATTGCATGTATTTAATTTTTCTAAGCCTTAGTTATCTTAGAGCTCTTGTAAAATGGGGAAACGGTACTGATTTTGGAAAGTTAGCGTAAGGACTGGAGGTAATGTTTGACACGTCCTTACCTGGCACTGTGGTTCTCAGTGAACTAATTTGGGGCAACTATACGGTCTTCTTTTATTATTCAGCAAATACTTACTGTGGACCCCCCTGGGGACAGAGCAGACTACACGTGGTACTTCCTTTATGGAGCTTATGGTCCTGAGGGCTACGAATGGGGCTCTGAGGACAGGCGTGGGGTCCGGCCCAGGCCCCGCCACTTAGTAACTGCGAAGTCTGGGACATATAGCTTCTCCGAGTCTCAGTTTTCTCTTTCATAAAAACCAGAGTAGACTTCATAGGTTGTCCAGAGAGTTAAAGGGATAGTATTTGAAAAATGGTTAGCACCATTCATGGGTTATGGAAAGTGCTGAAGAGATAGTGACTTATATTTATATTCTATGCGTATTACTTGTACTTATATTCCACTGATATTTGTCTGCTTTTGTGTTGGTCCCCTTCCCTGCAAGTGCCACCTGGGACTTAACTGTTCCCAAGGGTCAGTCAGGTCGTCTTGACTATCAGTAAGGCCACTCGGCCTTTTCCTTGTGACCCAAACATTTTTTTAAGCAGGCATTTGAGGGAAGAGTTCTTGGCCAGCAGCAGCGTGCGTGTGTGACCAGTTGGAATGTGGTGTCCCAATCCTCCAAAGAAATGCGGACATCTGTCCTAAATTTCGATTTGCCCACGGAGTTTGGGCGAAGCGTGTGTATGTATGTGTGTGTGTGGGGGGGTGGTTAAGAGGGGTTGATCTGACTTGGGTGGATGGTCTTTACCCTTCTGCGTCCTTCAGGGGGTTTGTGGGGAAGGGCAGGGCCCCGGCCTCTGGAATGACGCCCAGGGTTCAGAGAGGGTCAAGGGTTCCTGGGTGAGGAACAAGTGAGTCGCTCCCTGACACGTACCTGGCAGTGAGCTCGGTGTTAGGTATGCGGCCGTGCCGGAAGGCCTTTCTGTGTTTCTCAGAAATGCTGAGAACTTGGTTTAAAAATAACCTTTATTGTGTTTTTTTCTAAATATAAAGGTAACAAAGATGATTGTAGAATATTTGAAACATTCATAAAACTTCTTAAGAGAAAAATGAAATTCTCCCCTTATTCCACCACTTTTGAGCTTAAGTCCAGTAGTTTGTGTAACGATTTATGAACTAAAAAGCCAGTAGTGCTGTGTGATCTGAGGCTTACTTGGAACTTCCTGGAGCAAGGCTTTTGTGAACAGAAATTTTATTTCTTCTCCTTCCCCATCGCACCGCACTGTAGTTATTCGCTGTTACCATTGCACACTAAGGTCCGTGTGCCTTTACATAATTACGAGGCAGTGGCTCACATCTTACTTTATTCATGGTGACATTTTCTGTAGCTATTGTACTTTGATAGCTGTACTAGAGAGAAACAAGTGTGTTCCAGGAATTGGTGCTAATAAGAGAAGTATATTGACTAAATTATTAAAAAAGGAAGAAGAAAAGGCTCATCAAAGGGTGGGGAAACAAGCGAGTGTCTCTTTTCCCCTTTACATTTGGATGTCAGACCAATTTTTCACTCTGGTCTCCGCTTCCCATGGTCGTCTCTGGTGCCGTACAAGAGTCAGAAGGAGTGAGCCTTATATTTGTAATGAGATAAATGGGGTCAAAGTATGGGTTATATTTAAAGGCAGGGAAATTCATCTCTTTTGTAAACCATCATTTGAAATAAGCAAACGTTGTATCATTGACCCCAAATTAAAGGGGAAACAGCATCATCCTTGCAATGCTCGGTGGGGATTTTCTTTCTGGGCATGTGCCATACCAAGTGACAGAAACGGCGTGTTATTTGTGTTATCACACTTTTAATGCGTAGCCCGTTGGCTTGCATGCCAGGTGAATGGAACTCAACTTAAACAAGAACAGGAAAGTCCGTTCTGTTTGAGAAAATCCCAACTATATCGATTGTTTTTGGTTTTCATGTTGTAATTTTGAATAGGTGTACCATGCCCATGCCCTTAGGCTTTTTCCCCTCACAAAATGTTTACTTATTGATTAGGTCACTCTGGGCAAAATACATAGTCAGGTAGGAGCCTCATATAGTGCAAATGAGGAACTGAGGCATGGTAGGCTGCTGGATTTGGTGATGCTCACACAGCGAGTTGGGCCACTGTTTAGAACTGGATAAAAGACCCCGCTTCCTGTTTCATTGTCCTGTCCCCCAGCCTCCACACCCTCCCACAGAGTCCCGGATTTTACCTTTAGAAAGCAAATTGCAGATACGGTTTTCTTTTTCTGCTATTTGAACCTTTGCAGATAACTTCTGCCGCAGGTCACAAATGGCGTTGTTGATGATCACCTGGACCCTGAGTCTGAAACCCGCGGAAAAGGCCTTGATGCTCAGAAGGTGGGGAGCTGTCTTGGTACCAGCCACCCATCAGGGATCCTGTCTCCTTGTGTTACCATTCTGGGCAGGACTCTGCCTGGGTGTCAGGGGGTACTTGAGGGGACCTGCCCACTTCTAGCTTTTGCAATGGCCTTAGCCATGGGGCAGGCTGTCAGGACTGTCTCTGTTACCTGGAGTTTTCCTCTTGGGGAGCTATTCATTTGCTATGGCAATATATTTTGTTTCCTGTGGTAGTAACAGTGAAAAGTAGCCAGAATAAAAGGGAGATAATGAAGGGGTCAGCTTCATCTGTACCCATCATTCAATCACTAACTGAGCAGTGCAGTACACATGGACCATGCAAGCTCTCACAAGGCGAGAGCTTTCTCCCACGTGGTTTGGGGAGTGAGAAGTCATCCAAGATGAGGGCCAACCAGAGGAGGAAACAGGGCCCTTTGGCTGGAACCAGTGATGTTCCTCTTGCTACTATTACTTGATATGCAGTAGGTCCAGCAAAATATTTGCCTTTGGCTCTAGACTGCTGTGTGGGCTGGTTAGTGAGGAATCTTTCACAGAAAGCTTGACTTAAGGTCATTGTTGATTTTTGCTGGGCAGATAAATCACCTTCACTTAAGAGGTCAGGTAACAGAGTAGTTTTATTGATGGGTCCTGGAGCCAAAGTGTGTGGATGGGAATCCCAGGTCTGTCCCCTTCTCATAGTCTGATTTTGGACAAGATATTCAATCTCTATCCACCTCAGTTTATGTGGATTTTTAATAGTAGCTATTTTATAGGCTGCAAATTTGATGAGTTAATACGAGCACGTGTGTGCTTAAAAGAGTGTCTGGAACACAGTAAATATTATCTAGTGTTTTGTCCTTATTACTGCAGTTTCTCCCCATTTCTAATTCTGGGGGTCTCCTGTCTGAATTGTGCGTGTGCGCATGGATGTGTGCTGCATAAGGCAAGAGTCCGTTTGTAGCACAGTCACAATGGGCATCATTTTAAAAATGTGTTTATTGATTTTAGAGAGGGTGGTGGTGGAGAGAGGAACAGCGATGTGAGAGAGATACACCGGTTGGTTGCCTCTCACGCATGCCCTGACTGGGGATCAAACCTGAAACTTAGGTACGTTCCCTGACCGGGAATCGAACGCTCAACCTTTTGGTGCATGAGATGATGTTCCAACCAGCTGAGCCACACTGGCCAGGGCTACAGTGGAAATCATTTTGAAAATGAAGTTAAGTTAGAAACCAGAGGCCCTAAGTCAGCAACTGCCCACAGTTACAGTACTGGCTTTCTTTATGGAAGCTGATGAAAAGGCAGAGTGCTTTAACAAGTGGCTTTAAAGTTGTTAGAACCACTCTGGCCCTTGACCTCTTTTTGGTTCTCTGTCAACCAGCTGCTTTCTTTGGGGGCTGGGGAGGGGAGCTGCCATTTTCTGATTATCTTCTCTTTTGAAAATAAATATGATCACAGAATTGGGCTGGCCTTGAACGAAGTGTGGTGGGGATCAAATCTGCATGCCAGTTGTCCTGGCCCTTGTCTGCCACTCATCCCTTCCTGCTACCCTTTCCCTCTAACTTCCGAGGGGCTCAGCGCTGCACAGCGGCTCCCAGGAGCCTGTGTTGGGCCATTTCCCTCAGGTCTGCCCTTCCTCATAGGTCCTTCATCTTCCTCCCAGAGTGTTCCACTCTTTCTGCTCCTCGAATCCATCAAAGCCTCAGTCCATGGGATGGCCAGAAATGGCTGCCTCATGTTCTTGCTGATTTAGGTTTATATCCAGTGACCCTGGCCTCTCTCCCAGTCCGGGATGTCTCGCCTACCTTCTTCATATGTCAGGGTTCGGGATGCTCATGTTTGACTGACACAGAGGCATGGGCTGACCGAGGTGGTGGAGGGGGCTCCCTGAATGCCACCGAGCAACCTTGAGGCAGACTGCTGCCCTTCCTTGAAGGGTCTGGGCTTCCCGTCACTGGTGCCAAATGGATACCTCAGGGCAGGGAGGCTGGATTCTTCAAGAATGGAGGGAAGGCAGGTGACATTGGAGCAGGACTGGAAGGGCCGTTCGTAAGGGAGGCTTTGTGCTTGGTAACTATGGTTGCTTAGTTCGGTGGAATCTGTTCACAGCTGTGTAGAGGAATTGTTTCCAGGGAGCGAGTTCAAGGGAACAGAGAGGCCCTGGGAGGAATTAATTATTAAGGCCCGTGGGGGTTAAAGAAGTCAGGGGCAGCCTGAAGGCCAAGGGTCAGATCCTCCTTCCATGTAGTTCTTGGGAAATCACTTCTGAACTTCCAGGCGGAATTAGAAGTTGAGGGGAGGAGCTACAGCAGAAAGTTAGTTGTGTACTGCTTTGGGGAGGTGGGGAGGGAAGGTCCTGGATGCATGGGAAGAGAAGAGGAATGGATAACTTCCCCTGAACGCTTTAAGAAAGACCAGTGAATTTAAAGCATACAACAGAAGATCTGGCCATGGCCTTGTTAGGCAGGTGGGTCAGGATGCCTGATCTCTGAGACCAAGTCCTGCCGAAAGCCCGAGAGTCTTTCTGACTGTAGGTCCAGCTTGGAGAGGCACAGCTGATGAGTGGGGGGCCGTAATGGGCTCTTCTCCCATCATGGAAGGCTCTAGCTGAATGAACTGTGCCATTTGTTGATCTCATTGGACCTCATCAATTTTGTGGTGAAAAGGATTTTAAGATGGAATGACATGTGCTGGAGTGGAACACGTTGAGAACAGCATGGTCAATGCCAGCTGCTGGTGTCACCAGGGCTCACGTGGGGTATGTCAGCACAACCCTTTCCCTACTACCACCCCCACCAAATTTCAAGAACTCTGGGTTCCAAAAGAAGCTGACGAATGAGAGATCAGTGATTATAACGCATGAGCCAAAGCGGATGTTCAGGACAGTGTCTACTGAGACAGACCCTTTTTTGATCTCTTCCCACCAACATCTTGAATCACCGCATCACACCCTCCTTCAGAGGATGGCAGGATCAGCTTGGGTTCTCAGCCCAGCGCACGTCCATATTTCTCATCTTACCTCTACCCAGAGCGGACTGCTGACAGATGGTGCCAAGAAAACTGGCTTGCAATATCTCGAAAAGTAAAATGAGAGAGTTTTATACAAATCTGGGCCCTAGGTAGATTAAGGACTGAAATTGGAAAGATAAAAATATGAAGCCAAGAGAAGAAAATACTGGATAATATTTCAGTAACTTAATGGTGGGAAATAGCCCTTAATGAAGATTTCAATAAAGCGCAAATTATACAGCAAAACGCTGATGAGTGCAATTATAAAACATTAAGTATTTCCGAATCAACAGAAAAACATTGCATTGGAAGATACCAGAAGAGTCTGCTGTCTAAAAAGTATAAGGACTTTCTAGCAAATAATAAGGAAAAAAAAGAGAAACACAATAGAAAATTTGGCCAAGTATATGAGCAGGCAGTTCACAAAAGCAGAAACCTAATTGGTCAATAAATACAGGGAGTGGCACTCCAAGTCATCGATTCAGAGAAATGCAAATTAGAAGAACTAGACAACACTTTATACCTGCGAGATGGACGAAGATGAGGAGGTTGGTTATGTCACATCTTGGAAGCAGCAGCAAAAAGACACCCTTGCTCAGGGGATATCCTGATGTGACCATTTGAGAGAGCAATCTGATAGCCCGCAGTTGAATTAAGTATTCTTAATCCTGTGGCCCATCCATCCTATTCCTGGGTATAGACCCTGGAGGAATTCTTACAGGATCAGGAGGAAACATCTGTGAGGGACACTTATTACGGTGCTGATTTTGGTACCAGGGCACTGAAGTCCAACTTAAAAAAATGCGTACATAACATGTAGTGGACACACTATGAAATATTTTGCAACAGTTAGAAGGAACTGACTAGGTCTACCTACAGCAAATGGCTAGATCTTAAGATGAATCTGAGTAAAAATAAATCAATAAGTAGCATGGCATACATAGCACAACACTATTGATGCAAATTAAACTACATACACAAAACAGGAACATATATATTTGGGGGCCATACACAGATTTAAGGGTACACCTTAATAACAAACAACAGTGTGCCTCTGCATGAACGGGAATAAGAGAGGAATGGAGATAAAAGGAAGTTTGCGGCAGTACTAGTTGTCTATTGCTAAAACGCATGATCACACACTTAGCAACGTTGGAACAACACCCATCAGATTGATCACAGTCTGTAGGTAGAGATCAGGTGCAGCGTGTCTGGGCACTCTGCCGAGGGCGGCCATGGCGGGAATCAGGGTGTTAGGTTCTCAGCTGGAGGCTGTGGGGAGAAGCCTGTCTCTGAGCTCACTTCCTTGTGGTTGTAGGACTGAGGTCCCTGTTCCCTGGCTGGCTATAAGCCAAGGACACTGGAAGCTTCTAGGAGCTACCTGCGTTCCTTGCCACACGGCCCCCCTCCAACTTCAAATCCTCTCATGCTTCCAATCTGTCCTCCCCTGTGACGGGCTAGAGAAAACTCTGTTTTTAAAGCACTTGTTTGATTAGATCATGGCCACTCTGATAATCTTCATAGTTTAAGGTCACCTGATCTTCAACCTTAATTACAGCAGCAAAATCCCTTCACAGCAGCAGCACCTAGGTGAGTGCTCCATGGGGAGACTGGAGAAGCTGTGCGCGCAGCAGAGGCTCGGGCGTCTTCCACATCCCCCTACCACACTGCCCAGGGCAACCCTTCCAGAGTCCTGATCTCCGGGAAAGGGCTTCACACCCGTTTCTTCGTTAGTCTGAGCATTTAACCTTTCTAGCCTGCGAAGACATCATCCTCATCCTAACTCTTTGCTTGGTCTGGGGGTAAATATACCCTAGAACTTAATGAGCTGGAGTTGGTCTTCCTATATGGAAGCCAATTTAGGTTTAACTAGCTGAAGTCGGTGCTCTATAAACCCCATGATTTGGTGGGCGACTTGTCTCTGTCAGCACGCATCATATGCTCCCAGCAGCCTGCCAAGTATAGCAGGTGCATTCCCCCAAGATGGGGTTGATGTTGTTCACCCCTGGCTTTAAAGGATTAGCTTTTCAGTTACATTTTCCAGGTCCCACTAGCCTGGGGCTGTTTTCTTGGCCTCCTGGGTGCCCAGCCTTCTCCGCATCATCTCCTACTGCTTTCCTTGGCATCAGAAATGCAGCCTCCTGACGGTGCACGATAAAGATCCTGCCTGAGATGACAAAGTTTCCTGCTCAGTTCACTCTCAAGAGTTGTCAAGCAAGCATATCATCTGTCCATCTCTTTGTCTGCAAAGCAGTCCCAGTGGAAATGCAGAGAGTACAAAATAGGAGGAAAGGAAAACACTTTATGCAGTGATTTGAGAATCCCTCTTTTTACCTGCTTTTATTCTAGAAGAGACATCAGGGATATAGTTACCTTAGGTTATTGCTATTAATAGTTTTTGTGCCTATTAAGAGTAATAGGTGAGAATAAAAATGCACATGGAAATTGAAGAAAAAGCCCTCTGGCATTCAGACTTTGAGCTTCACGTTTTCAATTACTGTCCACAGGTTTTAAGGAGCACCTGTGTAGTCATGTATGCATGATACAGTGTTTTTCCAGGCCCCCAGCATGGCTTCAGTCGAAGCAGCTCCACTTTTCACTATTTTATATGTTTATATGTCTGGCTGACTTTTCCTTGAAACCATGCGTTCTGAGAACCTGCTGCCAGGAGGTAGCTTTCATTTTTAACTGTCCTCTTCTGTTTCATAGCTCCTTAAATTCATGGGATAATTTTTGCAAGTAACAAAATACAATAGCTAAGTGTTTATATGACCGCAGTTGTGTGAAATGATGTACGCTGTTTTCGTAGATGGTCAGCTGTAAGCATTTCAGCCTTGGCAGGCCATGTGGTCTCTAATACCTGTAATCAATACTCCTCTTACGGTGTGAAAGCAGCCACAGATAATATGTAAATGAGTGGGCATGCCTATGTTTCAATAAAGCTTTATTTACAAAAGCAGGGGGCCATGGACCATAGTTTGCCAATCCCTGAATTGTATCATTCAATTCTCGAAGAACCCTTTAGATAGAAACTATTATTATTATTGTTCCCATTCTGCAGATGAGAAACTAAAGGCCAGAGATTTAACTCATTTGTTTCATGTCACAGAGCTAAGAAGTAGAAAAGCTGGGGTTGGCTTTTCCCATGTGTCTCCAGAATTCAGCTCTTATTTCTTAAGCTATAAATTCTCCTGACTACCACTAGAGAAATAATTTATAAAAATATATTCAGGTCTCATGTTCAGTTACTGTGGATTGACTGGAAAGTATAATCTTCCTGATCTATAAGTACAAAGTTCTAGTTGTATCTGTTCATCCATTTCTTCAACACAAATAAGCCCCTCCCTTGCTCCTACCTCCCCATGAGACAGCCCTGCCTGATGGTGGTCAAGGGTGGGGTATCACAGGAGATGATGCTGAAAGTGCCACCCAGGCCCGCTCATTAGCCTTGAGCAGCTTCCTGATGGGCCATCATGAGCGGAGTGCAGAGCACAGTTCCAGAGACTTTAATTTCCGTGGATGATTGAGAGTTATGTAATGCCAGTCAATTGCATGAGTTATTAAGGGTTATTAGATTGTAGTATTCATAAACTGAAATTAATGTGTTACTAGAGCTTATTATGCACTCTAATTTGGTTCCTTACTAAGCAGCTCAGGTGCCTTGCAGTACCCCACAATGCAGCAGGGGTGGGGGGTGGCTGCCGTCCAAACACCTGCTGGCTGTCGTTCTGAGGTTTTTGGACAAAAGCATCTTGCTGGTTTATCACCAGGGTGGTACCTAGCTGTTTCGTTTGCTACTATTCTCACTTTTTGCTTTACAAACTGTGCTTATTATTATTAATTTAGTTTGTTATTTGTTATGTAGTTAATCAAATAATGAGTCATGCACGCACTTTCATCAGCAATATTTTTGATATCATATTTTCAAACAATTCGGTGCAAATTGGATTACCCATATGATGTTGCTGAAACTTTTATGCATCATCTCATCCAAATTTACTAGCAATGTTATCACTATTTTTTTAATTAAAAAGTTTTTTTTAAATGGCCGAGTTAGGTGAACTGTGAATTTTTTGTCCCCACTGAGTAGATGGCCATTAAAAAAAGTTTCAGCCCCATGGCTCAAAGAACAAAAGCTGTTTTTTCCTGAGCTCACTGTTGTGATGCCTATTGAGAGGCATAAATTGAATATAATCACTTAGAAGAGAAGTAGAAAAACCAACTTATTTCTTGACTTCCCTTGGAAATGTCTCTCTTATCATTAACACATATGCAGGAATATACAGGTGAAGATATCATGTATTTTTATCTTCCTTGTTCTTAAAAGGGCTTTTTTTAAACACTCCCCTAACTGCACTCAGAAAGCAGTCAAAAGATGGGCCAACCCATTCAGATATGGCCAGGGGAGGGTGTGATCCAGCGTGGCGGTGTTGTCTAAGTCCCCATTGCAGAAGTGACCGGCTCGGCCTCGGCCTTTAGAACAAGTCCGAGCCTAGTCTGGAGCGCATGCCTCAGGTTCCGTACGGGGGACCTGTGTGGCCAGGCGCTGCCAGTCATGTCTCTCCCCAGCAGGGGGGCCGAGACTCGTAGGGGGAGGATTGCTGACAGTTTGATCCAGCTTCCTTTCCCTCTTCTGAGCACTTGTCATGGAATGAATTATTGCTTCTTTCTCAATCATAATTTGTGGTGCAAAACCATACATTTTAAACTGACCCATTGGATACTATCTAGCCTTTCCTTGCAAAAAAAAAAAACAAAAATAATTATGCTCACATAAAAATTCTAAAGCACTGCATCTCGATCAGATAGTTTTAAACAACTAGTGAAGAGCTTTGTGCTTTCTTTTAAAGCTCCTTTTGGTTGTGGGTGGCATTTTACAGACAAATCCTGGGCGTACAAACTTTTCTCTGGCCAGGAGCTTCTGCCCCATTCATTGCTCTGGCTGGCTGTCAGCTGAACGTCATCCCAGTTTAGCTACTGTCAAAACTTCTGTCCGGTGAATGATTGGTCTAGCTTCGTTTCCCTCCCTGAAGAGTTTAGGCCCACAGGACATTCACAGGTGTCACTAGACTCCTGACCACCTCTGGTTTCCTCCAGGGGCTCTGTGTTCTTGCGTGTGGCCAGGATGGCTTGTCTGGAATTTCCATAGGTGACTTGAATCTTCATAGAAGTTTTCAGCAGGTTTTGTGAGGTCCTCTCTGGGGATCTCCTCAATACTAAGCTCTTTGATCACTGATTGGCAGAAAGGTTGTACAAACTAGCTCTTTGGTTGGGCATAGAGGGGACCACTCCAGCTTTCCTGGGAATATACTATTAGGATTTGCTTGCTAGCTACTTTAACCTATAACTTCCAAATCCTAGTTGCCCGCCGCAGTAAGTTTGCTTATCACTCACATCTCAGCCCAGGCAGGGTTGCCATCTCTTTGGGTGGCTCTCCTCCAAAAATGGCTCCCCTTCTGCTGGTGACTCAGGAATCCAGGTCCCTCATCATGGGGCTTTGCCATGTTAGAGTCCTTTCCTTCCCACCCTTCTGAAAAGCTATCGAGGTGGGAGGATGCCCAAGGAGATTTTACAGGCCAGGCCAGGAAGTGTCATCCTAGCCATGGCTGCATAACTTCACAACAGAGCAAGGGATGCTGGGAAGTGCGGTTGTCTGGTGTGCCCAGAAAGAGGATATGGGGTTGATGAACATCTAGGCAGACTCAGTCGCAAATAACATTACAGTCACCTTTGGGGCGAGTGATCGATGACCAGCAGCGATATGAGGAAAGCTTCTGTATTGGCAAAAATATCGTACTTTTTTTTTTTTATCATGGTGGTGATTAGACTGCTCTGTTCTTTGTGTGCAAATTCTTTGAGCTGCCCACTCAAGATGTGTGCGTGTGTGTGTTTTCTGTACATTAACTTGAGCTAAAGAAACCAACTTCCCTGAAACGAAATTTCTCATTCTCCTACTAAAACCTCTACTACCCACAGTCTTCCCATCAGAGCCAGTGGCTCCCCTTTCCCTGGAGTCATCTCTGACTTCACTCTGCCTTCCTCTGACATTGAAATTCGTCTGTGAATCTGGTTGATTCCACCTTCAGCACAGATCAGGATTCCAACCACTGGTTCTCCTCCTCCAGAAGCATCCTGGTCCAGGCTGCCTTGCCTGCTTCTGGATTATTGCCTTAGACTCCATACGACCTTCCAGCTCTGCCTGCACCCTGCTGTAGATTCTTCTCAGCTCTGTAGCTACATGATCCACTCACAACCTAAAACAAAGCTTCATGGCATTCCTCCAGTGGCCCCCACGTGACTCGGAGTAGAAGCCAGAGTCCCTAACGCAGTTTGCAAGGTTCTGGAGGGTAGAGCTCCATTTCTCCTCGTCTCCCCTCTAGCCACTCTGGTCTCCTTTTTCTTTTTTTTTTTTTTTTAAAGATTTTATTTATTTATTTTTAGAGAGGGGAAGAGAGGGAGAAAGAGAGGGAGAGAAACATCAATGTGTGGTTGCCTCTCATGTGGCCCCCACTAGGGGCCTGGCCTGCAACCCAGGCATGTGCCCTGACTGGGAATCGAACCTGCGACCCTTTGGTTCGCAGCCCGCGCTCAATCCACTGAGCTACGCCAGCCAGGGCTGGTCTCCTTGTTCTTTAAACACAGCCTGCACACCCTCCCCATGGGGCCTCTTCCTGATCCCTGCCCCCCAACCCCGAGAAAGCTGCATGCCTGGTTTAGAAGGTGACCTCTTTTACGTCTTTTCTCAGCCATCGCCTTCTCCGGAAGACTTGCTCTGGCCACCACAATTAGAATCGCGGTCCCCTTGCACACCCCTGCTGTACTTTGGATTTCACCTTTGTATAAGTTATTACCTTCTGACAAACTGTATGTTTTCCTCTTTATGAGGCTTACTCTTTGTCTTTCTTCTTTATGAAAACTCCTTGGTCGGGGGTAGGGGGGACGGGGTTCAAGCAATGTAAAGTCTGGGAAGCTCTAGCTTTTATCTTCCAGTTGCAAAGTGCTTTTATATCCCCTTGCTGAGTTTGACTTTTACCCTGTGAGTTGGCAGAGGAGCCTCTGACTTTTCGTTGTTGTTGAACAGAGAGGAAACTAAGGCTTAGAGATCAAGGTCATGATGCTAGAAAGTGGCAGGGCCAAGACTTGTACTTTGGTCTTCAAGGAACTGACTTCAAGGCCAGTGTTCTTTCTGCCATACACGTCCTCCCCTGAGGCAAACAGCTGTGACCGAAAGGCAGATGAGAGATTGGTGAGAGTCCAGCAAAGAAGTGGGCCAACGAGCGGAGGGAGTGACCGGATTTAATTTAGTTATGGAGTGGGTGGGGGTGGTGAGCCGTGTGTGGCCATCAGAATGAGAGAGCCAGGTTTCCCCAGGGGCGGATGTGGAGTCGAGTGAGGACAGTGCTAGCTCTCTGCTCCACCGAGGGCTGGGAGCAGAGCAAGAGCAGGGCAGGTCCTTCGGTGCCCAGGTCCCTCAATTTCAGGGCGGAGTTCCTGGACTGCGATGTGATGACTCTTCCTTGTGGTGGTGTCCCTGGATCTTTAGGGGTCTCAGATATTCCGAGGGATTCACATGAGAATCAGGTCTAAATTTCTGTAGATTATTTCACTCACATTTTTGATATTCATTTCCTCCAGCTTCCCTTTGAAACAGATTCGAGATGGCTTACGATGTAATAGGACCGACAGCATAAACATAAAAGGTAAATAGCTTATGTGGGGGCATGAGGATGTAACGAGCCAACATTTTTTTCTAGTGCGTTTACTGTGACTGGAACATTTGAGTTTGATCATTTGGGGAGCTGAAGAGAAAGTGAAAAGTGGCCATTGTTGCTTGATTAAAACATGCTCAATATTTGGTAACAGGGACATTGGGCTTTTAGGGGGCACAATTTAAGGGGAACCCATCACACAGATCTTGTTTCAGGGATATTGAATTCATTAGTTGATGTTACTTTTTACAGACTTCTTTTAAAAGCATTTTCTTCTGCAATCAAATGTGCATTCTTACCCGGTAGCGTTCTCTGGAGATTAAGATGCAGAAAACTTGGATAGGGGGTTGCAGGGAGATTTGCATTATGAGAATCACACTGTGCCTCCACTTTTTTCTGTGCTCTGAGGACTGTTGGTCAGCATTCCTTAACAGCATTTTTCACTGCAGTGCTTCTAACCTGACTTTCCCAGTTAAATTTACATTTCTTGAGGATTAAAATGTCTTCCACTTCTTAGGTACTCCCTCAATGCCTGAGCCAAAATCTCTTAAAAGCTCCAGAGTCTTCAGTCATTTCTCAACTGAGTTTGACTGTGGAGTCAGATCAATGACCAGGTTTGACCTTGAATTCTCATCTAGCGTTATACCCGGTGAGAGATGTAGAGGCAGGAAGCCTTGGTTTGAGTCTTGGCTCCAACACTTATGAGTCACAAATCTCGGTTTCCTGTTTGGTGGCCTGGGATATAATGACCCATTTTTCCTATGACCTTCACTGTGATACATTTTGCAGTCAATTCTCAGTTTTAGTCTTAGTTAACCTATAGCTAGCATTCGACACAATGATCCCTTTTATTCACATAGTCTCTTGGACACTAAACTCTCTCCAATTACTTCCTGTGCCATTGGTCGCACCTTCTTGGCTTCATGTGCTGGTTCCTCCTTGACCTCTTAAAGTAGGTGCGCCCTAGGGCTGACCTTCTCCTGTTTTGCTCATTCACTCGGTGATCTCACTCCGTTAAACATATAGGCTGATATACACTGACGACTCCTGATTGGCGGTCCACATTGCTGTCCCTCAGATAGATGTTCATTGAACTGATTATCAATATCCCCACTTGGATGTCCACTGGACATCTCAGACTTCACACAAGGTGCTGCCCCCTCCTCACTCCCTAAACTCTACTCACAGCTGTCCCAGTATCAGTTGATGGCTACTTCATCCTTTTGGGTGCTGAAGCCAAAAAACCTAGGAGTCCTGCTTGACTCCCCTCTTTTTCTCACTCTCCACGTGCAAACCATTAGGAATCTGCTGGCTCTCTCTTTCCAGAAGAAGTGCTGATATTTGGAACCTCACAGCAGAAAGTGGCTGTGCGTATTAGCGTTATTTGTTGGTGGCGTTCTACGGAAGAGTACCCACGCTGGAATGGTTCCATTGGTGCACCGTGAACTTCGGTGCACGTAACGGTGAACTTGTGTGATTGCCTTTGGCGTCTTCCCTGGTCATGGTGTTCACCGTTTTAGGTTGTGTATAGGAGGTACTGTCTCTCTAAATAGGAGTTTTTCATCGACAGCATTTATAACCTGTCCCCATAACATTTCTAATGCTGTGAGTTGTCTGTCCTCACCACTCTTCCTCTGGGGTTTGTGGTAGTTTTATCTGTGGCTTTTGGTTTGGTTATCCTAGTTCGTCTCTTTTTACGGGGAACTTGGTGAGATTCAACAGCAGTTCTCTTGATGTCCCCGTTTTCCCAGAATCTATACACCAGCCAATTTATGGGGCCTTTCCTGGCCTCTAGAATGACTGACCACCACCCTTGGACCCTGTTGTACCCTGGATCACTTTATTTCCTAAGACCAGTGACACTTGCTGACTTGCCGATTATTGGTAAGTCTCTCTGAGGGTAGGGCTTGCTTTTTAACTCTCTTTGCTCTCCAATACCTAGTTCAGTGCCTGGTACATGGTCCCTCAAAAAGCATTTCTTAAATGAAGCAATAGACAAAATTTTGCTCTAACTAGGTCCCATACCTGGAGGATCTGTTACCCTGTGCAAACTGCCTAATAATAGCAAATTTATTACCTCTCTCTTGAAAGACAAGTCATGGGACAGTTAGTCTGGCAGGCTGTTACTAACATCTACAGCTTGAAAAATACTCAAGGGGTTTATTGGGGGTTGGGGACAGAGTAAGGAGTCAGAAGTGTGGTGTCTTCAAAAAGGAAGGCCAGATTTTTGTTGTTGTTGTTGTTGTCAGTTACCCCGGATGTTACCTTCAGAAGCCACCAGAGAAAGGTGCCCGAGGTGTTCTAAACACTAAGCAGAGCTCTCAGCGAGGACATCGACGAGGAGTCATGGGACAAGATGCAGCCAATAGGGACGTGGTGGCCCTCCGAGCCATGCTGGGCCTGTTACTGTTACCATAGCGTCGTTGGGACACAGGCCTCTTTGGTGATGAGAACCGTCTTCACAGTGACAGGGAGGGTGGCATTCTCCTATGTGATAAATGCTGCTTCCTGTAGTTAGGGTCCAGTTTTGTACTGGACTCAGTTTCACTTTGCTAGGATGTGGTGATTTGGGCATGTGTTCAACTCATGCCCACTCAGCCCCTTTCAGAGGAAGCTCTTAGGTAAGTCGGAGAAAGTGTCTCCCACTGAGAGACCCACTCCCCAGTGACAAACTACCTCAGTGGTTTGGCACTGGGAACGGAAGAAGTGTCAGTCATGGCGATGGGAAATACCCCAGCGGTTACTTTTGACCTTTTACTTCACACTGGTATTTTTTGGTCACTTAGCCATCTGATGTCACTATGAGTGTCTACTTTTCAATGACAGACATTGCGTCTCATCTTTGTACTTCATTCTGGCACGTAGTAGGTACTGAGTAAATGCTTCTATAGTGAATGGGTTGGTTTTGAGGCTCTTATTTTTTTCAGGAAGGAAACTGCAGAGTAAAGGAAAGAGATCTCTTGTAAAAACAGATGGAATCTATTTGGGGAATGGCAGAATGAGGAACATGGTTGTCGGTTAAGTGCATTTCCCAGTGTATCTCATTACATCACATTATATCACATCACATCATGTCATGTCACGTCACGTCACATCACACCATGAAGTGACATTCTCTAGTTTGTTTAGTCTAAGGCTGGACTACCCAGTTGTAATGTAAGCACACCAGCTCCCTGAAACAAAAAGCTTTGGTTTTGAGCATTTGTCCATTTCTGTGGTGTAAATACTCCACATGGTTCGTTTCAAGCTACTCACCCACATTAGTTTCCTGCGGCTGCTGATTCAAACTTGGTGGTTTCAGTCAACAAATATTACTTATTCTCTCACAGTTGTAAAGGCCAACTGTCCCAAATCAGTTCATGGGGCTGAAATCAGGGCGTCCGCAGGACCCTCGTCCTTGCCTTTTCTAGCTTCTGGTGGCTTCTGACATTGCTTGACTTGTGACCCCATCACTCCAGTTTCTGCTTCAGTGCTCACAGTGCCGTCTCCTCTTTTGCGGGTGTCCAAGCTCCTTCTGTGACCCTGTCATAAGCATATATGTGATTGTATTCAGGGACCACCTGGATAATCCCATCTCAAGATCTTTAATTTAATCCCTTTTGCAAAGTTCTTTTTGTTTTTGTCATATAAATTAGCATTAACAGGCTCCAGGAATTCAGATATGATATCTTTTTGAGGGTCATTATTCAAGTTACCACACCTCTTTTTAACAACCAGCTCACAAAATCCTGACTAGCAAATGGTTCTCACAAGTAAGTACAAGGGGCTACAACCCACCACGGAATATAAACTCCTTGTAGGAGAAGATCGGAGATGACTCCTAAATTCGTATCCTCTGCAGTCCTTCGTTTGGAGCAAGCTGGTATGAGCTAGTGCCTAAAAAATGCCTTTGAATTGACTGTAAGAGACCTTAGTGACAACCCAAAGGCCAGTTAATGGCCAACCATTCTGTTTATTTATTTCTAGGAGGAATCTTCGGGCTGTGAGAACTGTAGTAGACACAAATAGTCAAGGGCCTAGAAACATGGTCAAAACTCACAGTTTTGGGAGAGAATCCAGTGCGTCATGGCCAGAGTATGCTCAGAATCACGCTCTTTGGGAAACCTGCGTGTCTGCAGTGACTCATTTTCTGAATGTTCCCTTCATGTCAAGTTTTCCAGTTCTGGGTTTTTTTCTCTTCTTTGTTTTTTCCCTCATGCGCTTTGTCTCACCTGCCTCACTAGACGGAGTGCTTGGGTAGGGATTGTGTGTTATGCTTCCTCAGTACCCTTGACCTTCTCCCCTCACTCAGTCCTGCAATGCTAGTCCAGTGCCTTGAACTCAGTGATGCCCCTGGGACTGCTCTGTGATGCCGCAGCTGACGGGGCCGCACACCAAACCGAAGTGCATGTACCTGTGTGTATGGAGGTCTACTGAAGAGTGAAAACTGGGACCAGCCTTGGAGTTTTCTAAAGCCATCAGAACCTGCAACCTGTCGCTACCCGCCTTTGGTCTCAGGGCCTGGTTGGCACAGCCTGTGTAGCCTGGTCCTTGCAGAGGCCCAGACCTGGTGCCAGGATCACTTTTCAAGAATGCTGGTCACCCATTCCTCAAGCCTCCGGGAGTCCTCTGGCCTTTTGGTCTGTGTTGTTCCTTCTCTGACTGACCACGGCCCAGTTCCAGTTTCACCTGGAATGTGGGAGACGGTGCATGTGGAGTGTGAAAGGGGTGCACTGTGAGGCGTCCTCCCCACCTTCTGGTGGGGTCCAGGGCAGTGACCCAGGCACAGCCCCCTTTGTTGGGCTCCTCGGTCCGGCTTTCAGATGTCGACTCAGTCGTCTGACCAGCAAAGGCAGAGAGACAGGAAGCTGGACTTGATTCGTGTGTGAGTGTGTATGTGTAGGGCAGGTGTGTAAACACACACATACGGGTATGTACACACATACATGTACCACGTATCTGAATCTAATCAAGCTTCTGGGTCAGTTTACAGAGTTGCAGGGAACAGGGTTCAAGAAAATAGACAAATCCGAATGTGGGACATTCCACGGGACAGCTGACCTGGTTTCTGCAACCAGCCAGTGGCGGGCGGAAGTGCGGGTGGGCCCTCTATCGAATAAAACTGACGTAAGAGACAAAACAGCCCACCGCCAAGTGTGGGCCCTTCTTTCAACAGATAAACTGTAAAGAGACCTTTCCCCCCAGAAAACTGCAGTTTGTTGGTAACACTCAGAAATTAGTTCTTAATTCTGTTAGGCATAATAAAGGCATTGTGTTTGTGTTTGAACGTGCCTGTAATTTTAAGAGATCCACAGTAGAGTATTGGGGTGAAATGACGTATTGCCTGGGACTCACTTATAGATAATTCAGCAGCCAGCAGGGCCCTGTCTCAGCTGCCGGTGGCACCAGGTGCAGACCGAGGTGTCTGGTGAGAGGGAGGGGACGCAGAGCTTGGCAGAGCCTCCGCTCCTGAGCGAGCCTGTCACAGGATAATCTCCTTTCTCCTGAGCTGATCAGTGTGTCAGGAACGCCAAGTCACTGCAAAGAGAGGACAGCAGGCCATATCTCCGAAGTGCCAGCGACAGGATGTCAGGAGCCTGGTCTCTGCGTCTTTGTCAAAACGTCGCTGTTGCTGATGCTAATACGCTCATCGTTGCCTTTCCCACCTGCTGGGAGAGTGGACCTGAGCCACCAGCAGCTTCCCTCCTCCGTGGGCCTGACTATTAGTGTCCGCTTTCCTGCCTGAGAGCCCCGTGGGGGAGGCCACAGGACCCACACCCTCCCCGCCCCAGCTTTTTCTGACAGGATAAAGGAGAGGTGGCGGGGCATGCTGTTTATCAGGCTGCAGGGCCTGGGTCGCCCTGGCTGCCACATTTCTCCCTCCCCTCGGGTATGGCCCGCTCTCAGCCTGGGGGACGGAATGCGTGCGCAGTGCCTGCTGGCATTTGGTCGCCCAATGTGCCCATGTCCGCATTTCATGACGCCCAATCGTGGGGCAGCGGCTGGCCCTCTGGGGATCCGAGGCCCTGGTCTGGAGACACAGCCACTGCCAGGCTGTGCTCTCACTGAGCAGCTGTGGCCTTTCTGCTCTGGGGGGGACCTCACACAATGTTCATGCTATTAAACCTCCTATGTTCCCACAGCTCCTGGTCATTACAAAGCAGAACATACCCGTGTGTGTGTGTGTGTGTGTGTGTGTGTGTGAGAGAGAGAGAGAGAGAGAGAGAGAGAGAGAGAGAGAGAGATTGAGAGAGAGAGAGAGATTTCTGTGTAGAGCTGGGACTGCGTTCTTTGAGACTGTGTTTCTGGGCCCCCTGTACGGCGCTGTGGAAGCCGTCAGTGCCCAGAGGAGGCGCTGCCCAGCCCTTTCCCTAACCGAGGTCCTGGGAGAACAGATGAGAGTGTGCGGACATGCTTTAGAAAGCGGGAAGGGTACTACAATGTTAAGTTGAGTTTTCGTGTAATAGGTTTGCTTATGATGAGAGTCACTTCCTCTTCTTTAATAGTCATCTTTTTCCAAGACTGTAATCCAGGAATCCTCCCACAATGGAAGAAATTCAAAACAGCTACCTGGTGTGCCTAATTTTCGGTATTTCCTCCTAATCGCTCTCCGTTCGTTTCCTCCCAACTCACCTGGATTTCCTGGAGAGTGAAATCCCACAGAACTATCAAGAAGAGAATGACAAAATTTGCACTTTTGTGTGTATTCTACCTGTTACATTTTTCCTGCTTTCCTCCCCTTTCCTTATCCTTCTCCCCTTCTTCCCCCACCCCTCTCTTCCTCCTTTCTTGGTACATTTTCATACCATTCCAGTGAATCATCATCAAAGTTAATTAAATTTCTCACCTTGGACATGCTTATTTTTTTGGATAGCCAAAAAGGAGAGGGGGCGGGGGAGAGAGATCCAGACCTCCCCCAAAGGTGCTAGTTTGATTCAGTTGGGGGGGGGCACACTATTCCGAGGTCTGTTACGCGACAAGAACCAGTGCTGGCTGAGCAGATGGCACCACCCTGGCCAGGTGTCCGTGTTCCAGGACAGACTGCAGTGTGTCCTGGGCATGATCCACCACCATTAGCTGGTGACGAAGGCAGGGACGGGGTGCCCACCTGCTCTGGAATTGATTGACGTCCTCATGAGATATCTTGATTGCAGGTGACTAAGAATCCTCTGGTCCCTTCCTCTGAGTGAGGCTCAGAGCACCTTGGTGGTGGGGACTGTTAAGTTTGTCTTCAGTCATCTGTCATGGGAACACTCGCACACCGGAGACTCTCAGTGTCTGTTCAGTTCACGTGGAAAAGTGAGAAGAGAACAGCTGTGTTTCTTATTCTGCTTTCTTGTGCCTCCAGCAAATGTTGAAAAAATGCCAGTCCCTTTTCTATAGGGGTGACTCTCTGTAACCCCACAAGATGATGTATGTGTTAGTGATTCCTAGAAGCAGTCATGCCTGTGGTTCCCCCAGGCACTGGGGCATGGGGAGGGGCAGACGTGGGCAGCTGGTGTGGAAACCGGAAAGAGGTCTTTCCAAGGCTGGACCACAACAGAGGGCCGCCTGTTGACTTGATGACATTCAATTCCTGTAGTGTTTGTGCATGTTTCTGATTACTAACGTCACCACCAAACCACACTTATATATGTGGTAGCTAAGGTGGCCATAGCTTCTTTTTTCTCTCAAGAAACATGTTCTCATTAGCAGTGAGCCTTCATGGGAATGGTAAAGGTTTTGTCCACAAATTCTGAACAGTGGTGGGAATCTCAGCCAGATTTAGGAAACTTGGTGACATGAATAGAGCTGGCAGTGACCCTTGGATGGATAGTCACTTCAATTTTCTTGATGTCCCCGTGTTCATTCTCCTGCAAAGCTGCCTTTTTTTTCTAAAATCGATAAGAACTGTTAGCCTTTGTCTCTAGCAACCTGATTTCTGAGCAGACTTGACAATCAGTACAGTAAAGCAATAGCGGATGACAGCAAAAGCTATTTTTAAATGTTTCCTACCTTCCTCCAAGAATGGGCGGCTCCTACCGACCAAGGAATGACAGAATGCTTCAAAAGCGAGGACGTTACTTTTTCAAAGGGCAAGTGTGGTCTTGCAATCACCGAATTGGAAATACCTGAAGCACTTTCAACTGTAGACGACCATGCCTAGGCACAGATGTGGCAGATCATGTCTTGGCTAATGTGGAATGAGTATGATTAGGTCGTGGTCATAACAGAATGGCTGGCCCTTTTGGTGTCGAGCTCAGAGAGGTCGCTTTCCGTGGACCAGAATCCCCACCAAAGGTGGAGGAATTGGGAGTCTTAACTGTTGGGTTATTCATTAGAATCAGGCATGTGCCCGTGGTGTTTGGCTCTGGAGGTGGACTGGGTGTATGTGATCAAAGGAGGGTCAGACAAGTGGTCTTCTTAAAGCAGTACTCTTTCCAGTGTGCCTTGCCACTATGCTGAAGGTTCCTAGCATTGTGGAACATGGCCAGTATTTCTTAAACTTTCTGATAACAAGAATCGACAGTTTTGCTTATTAAAAACAGGCTCTGTGACCTAGTCAGATTAAGGGAAGACTCTCAGGGGTATATGTTTGTGGGATAATGCACATCAGAATCATCTGGGAGAGTATCTGCAAACTACATATAGCCTCCCCATAATAGATGGTGATGGTCTTTGATGTCCTGCTATTACACTGTAGAGAGGAGCAAATATATGTGTTAAAAAATCTTCTTCAGTGACTCTAACGTGCTGCTTCCTGTCTTCCTTTCTGTCCCTACCGCCCTCATTGGAGAACCAGCAACTCAGAAGAAAGGAAATAATATTTTTAATAAAATGTTTTTCAATAGCTCTATTGAGGTATCATTTACATATCATAAAATTTACCCACTGTAAGTGTACAGTTCAGGGGTTTTTGGTAAATTCATGTAGTTGTGGAATTATTACCACAATATATTTCTAGAATATTTCTATCTTCCAAAAAAAGTTCACTCATGCCGATTTGCAGTCCATTCCTGTTCCCATCTCAGCCTCAGGCAAATACTATTCTCTGACTCTCAAGATTCATGTTTTAGAGGGGGGTTCAAGATGGCGGCATGGTAGGAGGACGCAGATTGCCCTTCCTCCTGCACATGGGAGAAGATTCATGTTTTAACAAAATTTCATATAATGGAATCATACAAGATATAGCCTTTTATGTCTGGCTTATTTCACTTAGCATAATAGTTTTGAGGTTCATCCATGTTGTTCCATTTATAAGTTTTTTTTTTTACTGTGTCAAATATTCCATTGTATTCATATATTATCTGTTCACCAGTGGATGGGAATTTGTATTGTTTCTAGTTTGGTGCTACTATGAATATTTGCATATAAGTCCTCATTCTCTTGGGTAGATACTTAGGAGTGGAATTGTTGGTTATATGGATAGTATATTTTAGTCTTTTGGGAAACTTCCAAACTATTTTCCAAAATAATCGTACCATTTTACATTTCCACCAACAATATGCAGACTTGAGTTTCTTCAAATCCTAGTCTTTTAGAGTATAACTACTTAAATGGGTATGTCATAGATATAAATATGGTTTTAATTTATTTCCTTAATAATTAATGCTTTTTATGAGCTTGGTAGCAATTCATATTTTTATTGAAGTGTCTGTTCAAATCCTTTTCTATTTTGTAGTTGTTTTATCATCTTATGGATTTGTAGGACTGTATATAATATATACAAACACATATGTATCCTTATATATTAGTTCATGTATATTCCAAATACAAGTCTTTTATCAGATGTGTTTTCCAAATATTTTCTTCCTGTCTGTCATGCCTTTTTATTTTCTCAAAGATACCCTTTGAAGAGAAAAAAATTTAGTTTTGTTGAAATTCAGTTTATCTTTTTTTTGTATTATGGGTTATACTTCTGATATCACATATAAGAACTTTTTTATATCTTACCCAAGGTCACAGTGATTTTCCGCTTATACTTTTAGCTCTCCCATTTAGGTCTACAATCCATTTTAAATTAATTTGTGTGTGTGGTGTGAGGTAGGTGTCCATCTTCATTCTTCTCCATGTGTATATCCAGTTGTCTCATTTCCTTCTCATTTTCCTTATCCTGTCCTCATAAAATTGCTTTGGAAACTTCATTAAAAATTAATTTCCTTAAGAGTAAGGATTAGTGAATTTTCAATTTTGTTCTTTTTTAATGAAAGTTATTTTGGCTATTCCAGGTATTTTTCAATATGAATTTTAGAACCATCTCATTGATTTTTACAAAAAAAAGCCACCTGGAATTTTGGCTGAATCTATAGATCATTTTGGGGAGAATTTCCCCAAAGTGGGTCTTCTATTCTTAAACAAGGTATGGCTCTCCAACTATTTAGAAATTCTTTAATTTATCTCAGTAATGTTTTATAGGTTTCTGGGAGCAAATTTTGCACATCTATTTAAAAATTGGTTTACAGTTATTCTGTTATTTTTATCTTATTGAGAATAGAATTGTTTTCTTAGTTTTTTTGGGGGGGGTTGTTTCTATTATAGAAATACAGTTATTTTTCCTAGACTTATCTTGTGTCTTGTAACCTTGCTAAATACACTTATTATGTCTAGTAAATTTTTTGAAGTCTTCTTGTGATTCTCTAAATACAAGTTTATGTCATCTTCAAAGAAGACAGTTTTACTTTTTTGTTTCCAATGTGTAAACCTTTCTCTCTCTTGTCTTATTACATTAGCCAGAGACACTGGTACAAAGTTGGATGAAAGTGGTAGGAGAGGACATCCATGCTGTCCCAAAGAGTAAGATTTCCCTCTTTTTTTATGGCCGAGCAGTATTCCATTGAGTAAATGGAACACCAATTTGAAAGAATATATGCACCCCTATGTTCAGTGCAGCATTATTCACAATAGCCAATATTTGGAAGCACCTCAAGTGTCCATCAGATGAGTGGGTTAAAGAAATTTGGTACAATAATTTGGTATTTTGCAATAATTGCTCTTTGGATGTTAAATGAACCTTGCATTCATGGGATGAATCGAGGTTGGTCATATTACATACTTCTTTCATATATATTTGCATTTGGTTTATTTTTTGGAAGATTCTTTAAAAGTTTAAATTACAGTCTACATTCAATATTATTTTGTGTTAGTTTCAGGGGGACAACATTGTTAGACAATCATGTGCTTTACAAAGTGTTGTCCCTGATATTTCCAGTACTCAACGGGCACCGTGCATAGTTATTACAGGACTATTGACTGTATTTCTGATGCTGTACTTTACATCCCGGCGACTGCTTTTTAACTTCCAATCTGTGCTTCCCAATCCCTTCACCTTTTCCCCCCAGCTCCCAAGCTCCCCGCCCTCTGGCAGCCATCAGTCTGTTCTCTGAATCTGTGAGTGTCCGTTTTGTTTTGGAGGATTTTTACATCTACGTTTGTAAGACATACTGGTCTGTAGTTTTTTTGTGATGTCTTTATTAACTTTGATGTAATACGGCTTCAGAAAAGGTGGGGAAGTTTTACCTTCTAGTCTGTTTCCTAAAAGAGTTTGTATAAGATTGGCAATTTCTTCCTTAAATATTTGATAGAATTTACCAGTGAAGCTATTGGATCTGGGCTTTTCTCTGCAGGAAGATTTTTTAATTACTGATTCAAGTTTTTGTTTTTTGTTTTTAAGATTTTGTTTATTTATTTTTAGAGAGGGGAAGGGACAGAGAAAGAGAGGGAGAGAAATATCAGTCGGTTGCCTCTCCCATGTCCCCAACTGGGGACGTGGCCTGCAACCCAGGCATGTGCCCTGACTGGGAATTGAACCTGGGACCCTCTGGTTCACAGGCTAGCGAACTCAATCCACTGAGCCACACCAGCCAGGGCATGATTCAAGTTTTTTAAAATGTTATCTATTACATCTCTAAATTGAGACTTTTCATTTTGTAACCTGAGAGCATAAAGTCTGAGAGACTAAATGTCCCCAAGAACCCATGTCTGTGGCAATGGGGCTGCTGGTCACTTAATCCCAGAAAACTCTTGCTATTTCTAAACGTGTTTTTGCAGCTGCATTTCTATAGCTACCACCACAGTATTGGTAAAAGTAACAAAGACAGAAGAAGAAAAGAGATGAAGGCATGTGTCGGTTTTTACCTGGAAACATCTGCCAGCTCACCACGGAGATTCCCTGATGATATTACTCCTGCTGGGTGACTTCCTGTAACTTCTGAGATGCTGCTGGCAGTGAGAGGGAAAAACCAAATTCACATTCATTAGACTCATTTCTGGAGAGAGCTATACAATGAAAGACGTCAGCCAGGCAGCAAAGGATGCCTGACCCAGGGGGATGAAGTTGGATGTGCACCTCTTGAAGCCATGTCATTCAGAAAGCAGTTTGGGTATATATATTAGTCTAATGAAGTCCTGAATGCTGACTGGTGAAGGCTTAATATTTGGTGTATAAATACAAGTTTAGGTTTTCTTGTATACCATCTTTTCATAGGAAACTCCCGAACACTGTTCTTTTCATGTCCATCTGCCTGAATCACCTAAGCTTACTCTCCTTTCAACTCCTCCAATTCCTGTCACTGCCTCACCTTAATGTGACAGCCTGGTTTTGTATTGAGTGATGGCAGAAAGGAGCCCCATCAAGATCACTTGCGCTTTTTGTCTGTAAAAATATTATTGAATCCATTTATCCAGATTTTGGTCATTCTAATAAGTGTAGTGGCCTTTCCCTAATGACATATGATACGGCACACCTTTTCCTATGCTTATTCGACATCTGTATCTCTTCTTTGGTGAGGCGTCTGTTAAGGTCTTTGGCCCATTTTTCAACTGGATTGTTTGCTTTCTTATTGTTGAGTTTTAAGACTTCTTTGTTTATTTGGGGTAACAGTTCTTTATCAGATGAGTCTTTTGCAAATATTTTCTCCCAGTCTGTGGCTTGTCTCCCATTTACTTGATTTGCAGAGCAGAAGTTTTTCATTATAGCGAAGTCCAGCTTATTAATTATTTCTTTAATGGATCATGCCTTTGTGTTATATCTAAAAAGTCATTGCCATACCTGAGGTAATTTGTGTTTTCTCCTATTTTATCTTGTAAGAGTTTTATAATATCGTATTTTACATTTTGATCCATGATCCATTTTGAATCAATTTTTGCGAAGGGTGTTCGGTCTAGGTCTAGCGGCACCATTTGCTGTATCGTTACCTTTGTTGCTTTGTCAAAGAACAGTTGACTGTTCATAGGTCTATTTCTGGGCTCTCTGTTTTGTTCCATTAATCTATCTGCCTATTCTTCTGCTAGTACCACACTTTCTTGATTACTGTAGCTTCATAGTAAGCCTTGAAGTTGGGTGGTGTCAATCCTCTGACTTTGTTCTTCTCCTTCCATTGTTGTGTTGACTATTCCAGGTCTTTAGCCTCTTTAAATAAACTTGAGAATCATTTTGTCAATATCCACAAGAGAATTTGCTTAGATTTTGATTGAGGTTGCACTGAATCTGTAGGGCAAGTGGGGAAGAACAGACATCTTGATATTATTGAGTGTTCCTGTGTATGGACATGGAATAACATTTCTTCCATGGAACATGGAAGAACATTTCTTCTTGGATTTCACTCATCTGAGTTTTGTAGTTTTTTTCATGTAGTTCATATATTTTTTTTGTTAAATTTATACCTAAATATTTCATTTTGAGGGATGCTAATATAAATGGTATTGTGTTTTTAATTTCAAATCCCACTTGTTTTTGCTGGTATATAAGAAAGTGATTGACTTTTGTATATAAACCTTACAACCTTACAATATCTTACAACCTTGCTATAATTGCTTGTTAGTTTTAGGAGTTAGTTTTTGTTGATTCTTTTGGATTTTCTATGTATACAAATCCTGTCATCTGCAAACAAAGAAAATTTTAGTTCTGCCTTCTTAATCTTTCTTTCTTTCTTTCTTTCTTTCTTTCTTTCTTTCTTTCTCCTTCCTTCCTTCCTTCCTTCCTTCCTTCCTTCCTCTCTTCCTCCCTTCCTCCTTCCTTTCCTCCTTCCTTCCTCTCTCTCTCTCTTTTGCTTTCTTTCGGCCTTAACTAGAACTTTGAGTGGGATGTTGAAAAAGGGGTGGGGAGAGAAGATATACGTGCCTTATATCTGATCTTAGCGGGAAAGCATCCAATTTCTCATTAAGTATGCTGTTCGCTGTAGGGTTTTATCGTAGAGAGTCTTTGTCAAATGTTTTCTGAAATGCTGAGATGTAGGGGTTTTTTCAATCCTCCATGGTGTTCTCTGAGCTTCCTGGATCTGTGATTTAGTGTCTGACGTTAAGTTGGGGAAATTCCTGGTCATTGTTGTTTCAAATATTTCTTCTGTCATTTTCTTTTTTTCTTCTTTATCTGGTATTCCCATTGCATGTGTGTTACAGCTTTTATAGTTGTCCCAACAATTTTTGGATATTTTGTTCTTTTTTTTTCCAGTCTTTGTTCTCTTTGATTTTTAGTTTTAGAGGTTTCTATTGCTATATACTCAAGCACAGAGTTTTTTTCTTCAGCTATGTGCGACCTACGGATAATCCCATCAAAGGCATTCTTCCTTGCTGCTAATGTTTTTGATGTTTAGCATTTATTTTTGGTTCCTTCTTAGAATTTCCATCTCTCCATGGAAATTCTAAGAAGGAAATTCCATGCCCACCTGTTCTTGCAGGTTGTCAAAATTATTTATTAAAATTCTTAGCATATTAAATATAGTTTAAAATTTCTAGTCTGATAATTCCAACATTCCTGCCACGTCTGAGTCTGATGCTTGCTCTTTAAATTGTGTTATTTGCATTTTGATATGCCTTGTAATTATTTTAAAGAAAAATTATGTACATTCGAGGTGTGCAACATGATATTTTATATACAAAGTGAAATGATTACTGCAGTCAAGCCAATGAACATACCCGTGTCTTCATATGGTTAGTGTCTTGGGGGGTAATAGTTTCCTGAAAGGTGGACATTTGTACCAGGTAAAAGGAACTGCAGTAACCAGGCCTTTAGTAACGCGGTGGTGAGGCGGAGGAGAAAGAGAAGTCAGTCAGTGTTCTGCAATCAGACTGTGAACTTCACCCGTGTTTCTGCTCTTTTCTCTCCCTTAGGTGGAACAGGGTGGCTGGACTGGGCTGGACTTGGGTGTTTCCCTTTCTCCCACGTGGAAGGCTAGAGCTGTTTAGAGTCGGGTATTTTATTTCCCCAGGTCAGGTAGGCTCTGATAATGCACCAGTTAGGCTAGGCTCTGGTTAACTAGTCCCCTTGAAGCAGGCCTTACTAAGAAAAAAGTACATATGTATTTTAAAGTGGTTCTTTTGCCCTCCCCCGATGGAAGCACCCAGGGGGTTTTCTCTGCTATTTACTGTGGGAACTTGGCCAAGCTCCCGGAGGTAAACCTCACGTTATTGTAGGGTCCTCCTGGAGTGAACTCTCAGAGTTGTCCACACGAGTCCCTAGGAGCTCGTCACTCACAGGTCGGTTTTCCTCCCTGGCTCTGCTTCCCACCGTGGCCCCCACTGCTGGGCCTCTGCTCTGGAGGGCCATTCCCTGGTGGGCCCTGCCTGTCTCTCCAGGCCAGGGGTCAGCTGTTCCTCTCTCAGGGATCCTAGAAGAGTCATTGATTTTTCAGCCTGTTAGGCTTTTTACAAACTCCTTACGAAGCCCCTTTTGTACCTATTTTGGCTGAATGGATATTTCTTTTTTAGTTACAAGTTGTAATAATAAAAATGCGTCCTTCTAGGAGATTTAGAATATGCAAGAAAATTAGGAAAGAGAGTGACTGTGTCAGACGGGATCGTGACTGTCTCAGTGAACGCTCTGCACTCGGCCATGAGGCTCTGCCTTTGTTCTTCTCCTGTGTCTCCAGATCTCCTCCTGGAAAAGGACTGAGACCCCCTCACTCACAGACTGAAACACTTAGTTAAGATACTCCTTCCACAAGTGTTGGAAGCAGCCTAGGTGCCCATCAGCAAATGAATGGATCAAAAAACTGTGGTACATTTACACAATGGAATTCTATGCAGCGGAAAGAAAGAAGGAGCTCCTACCCTTTGCAACAGCATGGATGGAACTGGAGAGCATCACCCATTTCAGCTGAGCGAAATAAGCCAGGTGGTGAAGGACAAATACCATATGATCTCACCTTTAACAGGAACCTAAACAACAAAACAAACAAACAAGCATAATATAACCAAAGACACTGAAATAGAGAACAGGCTGACAGTGACCAGAGGGGAGAGGGGAGGGAATTTCAGGGGAAAAGGGGAAGGGTTTGCAGGAATAAGTATAAAGGACACATGGACAAAAACTAGGGGGGGTGGAAATGGGAGGGAGGAGGGGAGGGCTGGGATGGGAGTAAAAGACAGAAAACTGTACCTGAACAACAATTACATAAAAAATAAATAAATAATAATAAAAAAATTTTTAAGGAAAAAAAAGGTACTCCTTCCAGTCATTTGAATTATTTTTCAGGAAACAGATTTCTTGTTGACTTGAAGCCAGAGCAATAAAGATCTAATTATTGGTTTTAAATGTCAACAGTTGAACATGCATCACGGAGCAGACACAAGTTGAGCACCTTGCACGTGTTGGGCTGCTGTATTCTAAGCAGTGGAGATGAAGCCTTGAACAAAGTAGATAAAAACTTCTCCGATCGTGGAACGGACATTCTATTGCGGAGGGTGACATTAGATAGGATTTAACTGGCCAGTGTAGGCCTGTGGAGAGGGTGTAATCTGGGCTAAGAAGAAAAAGAGAGGCGGTAAGATGGATAGGGAGTGAGTGCTGGGTTGGGAGCTACTTACCCTTTTGTTGTGGCCAGGGTGGGATTTTCTGGAAGACGACATCAGAAGTGTGCATGTGTCTGGGCCAGGGCAGAATTGAATGGCAGGAGCTGTGAGGTACCATTTCGGTCCTCCCCCCTGGCTCTGCTGCAGAGCTGACTCTCTAGACCCCTGTATTTTTCTCAATGTATTGTATATTTCAGGCAGGTTTGGAAAAAAAAAACCACTTTTTAAAAACATTCTTATGCTGCCACAAAGCCCCAGTAAAAGCTGTGGATGTATAATCAGTAAAAGCTGGACTTATCTGGAGTTTCCTGGGAGAAGCTGAGTCACAGGCCCCTCCCCGCAAATGGCATACAAGTTAGAAATGAACTAATAGTGAGAAAGGATCCAGCATTGTCCCCACAGTTTCCCAGGAGGCTCCTGGAAGGTTGACACTTGATATGAATGGGGTGTCTCGCTTCCCACAGATTTCACATTTTCCTATATTCATATCCTAGTTGGAAGCAACCGGGACGCAGCACTGAAGGCCATTTCCTCCTTCGTGCCCTCGAGGTCAAACAGACTGTTCTGGGAAGTTCTCTTTGGAACCTTTGGAATGAAGACTTGTTTAAAACCATGAGCTCATGCTTTCCGTAGGGGAGACTTTGTCAGATGGACTGTCACAACACCCATAAAGCCACCGCCCACCTTCCCCAAGCCTGAGAAAGAAAACTATTAGTGAAGCTTCGTTGTGATTTGCAGCAAAATGAGTGACTGTGGTTACTGAGCTGAGGATGACAGAAGGGCATACATACGTATTACTTGCAGATTCACGTAGTTTTATTTGCCCTTCGCTATATCCATAGGAGGAAGGCGGGGCAGGTATTATAATTTTCACTTTCCAGCTGCATCTCCTGATTGCTAGGCTGGTTTCCTTCAAGCCATTCCTCTCACCTCTTGCATCCCACCTCCGAGTCCCTGATCGTATATTGAGATTTATAGAAAGACAACTAGAGAGAATTTGTATTTCAGCTTTAACAAATGTGACATTTTCTTTGTGCTAATTTTGCAAAAAAAAAAAAAAAAAAATGCTAGGGGCTGAGATGAACTCACATGACTGTAATTGTTTTAAGGTGAAAACAATAGCCTCGTTTTAAGTTCTTTCAAATGTTTCAGTTTGTAGCTAAATTTCCAGGGAGCAAAGTTAGCCCTTTCCATCCACCCAGGGCTAGATACTAGGTTTCATCTCAGGTGAGGCAATCTTCTCTTATTTAGAGTCGTCGCCCCAGTTCTAGCTGCCACTGTCTCTCCTCTTGCCCTCGATGTATGTAACTGTATGAATCCACTTCTTGCTGTCACTTGGACAAATCACCAGAAGACAAGCTGTGTGGTCGAAGAGAACACAGATTTACTGTCTGGCAGTTCTGGAGATCCGGGGTTTGACATGGGTGGGTCTCAGCATGAAATCTAGGGTCAGCTGTACCGCATTTCTTCTGGGGACTTCAGAGTAAACCATTTCCTTACTTTTCCCGGGGTCACTTTCGTGGCTTATGGCCCCATTTCTCCATCTTCAAAGCCAGCAGCACTGGGCCAAGTCTTTTTCCCACTGCCATTTCTCCAGTTCTCTCTGCCTCCCTCTTCCACGTGTAATAGTCCTTTGGTCACATCAGGCCCACCTGGATAATCCAGGCTAATCTCCCATCCCAAGGTCAGATGATTAGTGACCCTTAATCCAACTGCAATTTAGTCCCCTTTGCCATGCAAGCTGACGTATTCACAGATTCTGAGCATCTTTGGTGGGGGCGAGGGGAGCGATTATCTTGCCTCCTGCACTTATACTATTTTGTTTTCAGTTGTCTCCTTTTAACAGTGCATTTTAGTGTATTATCGATTTGGGTAGTTTATCACACTACTAGATGTTTCCAAACATGGTAATAAGTAAGGTCGTATTTTCCCATAAGGAATATTTGAATCCAGTGAATTGTAGCCAAGACCCACAGTATGCTATGAAATAAAAGGCATAGACATCAAAAACCTTTAAAATTATTTAGAATAATAATATTCAATCATAAGCCCTGTAAGATAAACATGAATATATTCTGTCCAATAATTGCATATTTTATTTTCATGTACCTAAAATTCAAAAGCAGGCAAAGTACAATTCTATGGCGTCATTTCAATATAATTAAACACTAATATCTTGGCGAGTCAAACATCCATAAAATACTTAGTTAATAAGAACTTCCCCCCTTTTTAGGGTTTAGAAGGGCTTTTGGAAGAGTGATTTTGGCTGCACAAAAGCCTCGCAAAGCTTATGGTGTTACTATCTCCCTGCGGCTGGCATCTATATTCAAAAGTACCCCGTTAGAGGCCTGCTTTTCAAAAATTGTCTTTCGTCTCCCTCTGTGCTGTGAAGTTAAGCGAATAACTGAGAAAAGGAAGTGAAGGTGGAGGGGGAGCCTGGAGCAACCCGAATGAGCGGAACCACCCACTTCAGCGTGGAGCCACCTGACCGCCTGTACAGCCCGTTACGCACACGGTGGCTGTCTGTGGGGCGGTGTGGCCAGAAGATCAACTCCCTAGGGCAGCTTTAAACGTTTTCTTACAGCTTTAAAACCCTTTTTTTTTTTTTTTTTTTTACAAAAAAGCTCTGAGTAATCTAGTTGGTTTATCTACCAAGTACAAACATATTTCATTCACCCTGTATTACTACCTTTCACTGTGTTTATTCCATGTAATTTCCCACTTCGTGGGTTTGAAAGAAGTGCCTGTCTTGCTCTCCCTGTCCTGCCTCTTTTTCTTGCTCCACTCCCATTCTCTCCACTCTTCCCTGTTTCGGGGTTTCTGTTATTCTTTTCCTCTTCTCTTCTGTCTGGTGTATTTGCTTTTTTTCTGTCTGCCTTCCTCCCCCTCCATACTCTCTAGCCCTACGCCTCTCTTCCCTGCTTTCAGGTGCTCACCTGCAGACAGCTAATTAGCAATGTAATTGTACAAACTGATGACTGGATAGCAGCAACAGAGTAGATTTTAAGAGTACCTCAGTTAAAAGTGTACTTCCTAATAAGTATCTCCAAAACATCACATCACACTGTATCCGTGTATATTGCTTAGTATCCTTAAAATTCTTTTCCTAGCTAAAACCTGTGTTACCTCTCAAACCATTGAATTTACAGCAAGAAGTATATTAAAACCTTTGATATATTCTACCCGGTTGTATGACAAAGAGACCCCAAACCAGCCATCCCTGAGGGGTTCTTGCCTTCTACCTTGTTTCTATGGGAAAAAATGGACTTCAGAAGCAACAGGCACGCTTTCTCCACATGTCCCTGGTCTCTGTCTCAGAGCGGAAATCGAACCAAGGCTCACCACGGCATGAGTCTCTTTCCAGCTATTTTATTGCAGTCTGGGCTGTGTTGGTTCTTCCTGTCCTAGAGGTTTGTCCTCAGAGGATGATACTGAGAAAAGATGCCTCTCAAGAAATGTCAGCGAATGTGAAGTCAGATATAACTACTGTTAGAGTTGGTAGTTAACACGTCACTGCCCTTCATTTGCAAAGCAGTTGGCACAGGCTTCAGCTCATTTGGTTCTCCAAACAGCCTTATGAAGTAGTAAGCATCACCCCCATTTTACAGGCTGGGCCACCAATTCACCGTCACAGAGCTGTCGTTACAACTCCCAGTAAAGTGTTCCTTTTTTTTCTATTCTCCTTGTTGTTAAAGATATTGTAAAGTTAGTAATAAAAATGGGAAGTCAACTGTGGAGATTTATATTAAGATCTGGATGTATTACTGGTGCAATGATGCAAACGTTTTGGAAGGACCCCCAGTGCAGGGTTGTCCAGTGGAGGGCCGCCTCCTTTCCTGGGGCCCCTCTTGTCTCCTGACCGGGGCTGCTCAGCTGGTCCTCAGACGCCTCTGCAGAGCCAAGCAGCCCTGGCTTGCTGTAAAGTATTGGGTGGGTGTGGTGGGGGGGGCGGGAAGAGGACGGCCTTGAACTTTGGAGGCCTTTCACAGTGTCCCAGATCCCCAATGTTTCCAGGTTTAATTTTGCAAAATTGACATTTATTGGACTGCTAGATTGACTCGGGAGACCCTAATACAATGGAATGGTAGAACATCTGAGATCTGGAACGAGCCTGTGATAGATGAGACTACGAGTCAAGCCTTTTCCTGAGAGCTTTGCATGTATTAACGCATTTAATCTTCGCAGCAGCCCTTCATTAATCTCCATTGATCAGTTGAGAAAGCTGAAACTGAGCAAGTCATTTGCTCAAGACCACAGAGTTAATAAATAAATGGAGGAGTTGGATTTAAACTCATTTTTAATTCTGGAGTCTGAGTTTCTGATCACCTCCATACGATGCCTCCAGCAGGTTATCTAGGACAAGCGCTATTTATTCGCTGATACAGAACTCAGATCCCCAGAGTTAAGTCCATCCGAGGCGGCCAGTAGCAAAGTAGTTTTCTAAGCATCTCGCATGGGCACTAAGAAATTTTTCTAAGGAGAAAAGAGAGCTGTAGGATTTAACACTTCTAGACCTGGCCTCCAAAAAGAGCTGCTCACTGACCGGCGTTCTGCAGTGAGGCGCAAATGCCCGCATCTGCGAGACGTGAGTGCCGCGTCTCCCTCGAAACCGACAGAGGCCTTTCCGCTGGGGCTGCGGGAAACCCAGCGTCAGACTGGGGACTTGGTGTTGCAGTTCTTTGTTTTCTTGAAAGCAGAGTGGAATTGAACACTTCAAGTCAAACAGCTGTGTGAACAGGTAGCTGGGCTACCCGCATAGGAGGGGGGCCCCCCAAAACCCGGAATTTATTTATAAAAATTGTATATTTATTCTTACATGTTTAAGCTTTAGTCACTTTCAAAGTACTCTCCATTTGATGCAATACACCTATTGTGACATTTTTTCCATGCTCAAAACTGTTTTCGAACTCATCGATTTTGGTGTCTTTTAGTGCTTCTGCCACTTTCTGTTTTGCCTTTTCCACATCAGCAAAAGGTTTCCCTTTGAGGACTTTTTTAATCTGGGGAAACAAAAAGAAGTGGCAGAATTCTTTTTTTGCTCTATGGGGGCAAGATCAGGTGAATAGGGAGGGTGGGACATGGGGATCATGCCATTTTTGGTCAGAAACTGCTGAACACTCAGCACTGTGTGGGCAGGCGTGGGCAGGCGCACTTGTAAATCACGCATCATGAAATGGGCAAACATTGAAAGAGTCCAAAAAAAAAAAACAATCACTGAAGCTGAACACAGCCTCTCACAACAACACCAGCTGGTACACTGACACAGCTGGGTTCCTAAAACACTCACCTAGCAGGGGAAGCCTGTACTACAAGGGGCCTGCCTGCCCTCCAGAAGATAATTGCCTTTTTTGCCCCCCCATCCCTTGTACAGGTAAATAAATGTTCCACATAGCTGTCAGTGGAATATGGAATACAGGTATCAACTCTCTAATAGGGCAGCCAGGAAGCACTGGCTCTCAATTTAAAATTTGTGGATACCCAGCTATGGTTTTTTGGGGGGAGGGAGATCCATGAGCCTGAAAAACTGTATGCTACAATTCAGATAGATGTGTATACGTGCACTTTCTTCATTAGAGTCTCAAAGGGACCCATGACCTGTAAGCATTTAATAACTATGAAGACTTTTCATTAAATTACTTATGTGTAGCTCTTCTGTGAGGTCAGATGGCTGCTATGAAAGCATCAGTCTTAGGAGTTTCAGGGATCGTCAAGATCTATATATTTTTCACTTGCTAGTTTTCTTTGCATATAGAATTGATTCAAATAAACCTTTCTATTGCATATATTTACAGACTGGACTTTTCCACCTGCCACATGGAGACTTTTTTATCGAGCCTGTCAAAGAGCATCCCTGGGCCGAGGGAGAGCACCACCCACACATCATTTACAAGAGGCGGAGAGAGGAGCCAGCCTGCGGATTACAGGGTACTGCGGCTTAAAACTCCTCAGTGGGCTGAGGAGTTTGTTCTGTTCTATTATTGTTCACTACCAACGTGACCTTTTCTTATTTAATCTGTTATCTCTTCCCCATTCTGTTGCCAAAAACTACGCACCCTTGTATAGATCACTTCAGTTCTCTGTAAGTCTCTGTACTCTTACCGGGAAGGGAAAAAGGCCCTTGCAGCATCCTTGCCACTTCCACTTCTGTGACACCTCCTCTGATCAGACACATCTTGGGACAGTCTTTGCATTGTGAATTTTATTCACACACATCTTGTGAAGTAGTGATTTTCAACCGCTGTGCCACAGCACACTGGCGTGCCACAAGAATTTTTAAAACACGCAACACCTGACTGTTTAGTCAGGGGCGCTGACCTCTTTTCCTCAGATTGTTAAATGCAAAGATGACAATTGCCAACACAACAATAGCCGTACAGTGTGAACAGATCAAAGTTATAGCTACTGTTTTTCAGATGGGCAAAAAGTAGATATATTTTAGTATCTTAGCATATCTTTATCTCAGGATCTCGGATATCTTTAGTGTCTTTAGTAAATAGATATATTTAGCAGAATCTTAGTAATTACATTATGTGTGCCTTGAGATGAAAAGGCGGAAAATCCCTCCTCTAGAAGAGACTCTCTTATCCTTGCTGAAAACTGCAGAGCATCCTAACTGGACGGCTCTGTCGGAAGGACCTCAGAGAGTGTAGCCTCCTCTTGCACCAAAGAAGCAACTGTGGTTCAGAGAAGGGAGTGAATTTTCCAAAAGCTTCAAGGTAGCTGGTGTTCAGAAGTCAAGGTTCTATTATACCTCGGGCCCTATATTCCTTCGTGTTTATTCTTTAACTCTTCCTTGAGTATAAATCTTGTTTCATCAGCTGCTTATCTTGAAAGCCCCGTTACAGTAAGAAGCCCCTCCCCAAACAGTATGTCACATCATGGTGGGTACAGAGTAGGAATTCAGTGAATCCCTGAAGTGGAACGAAGAGTGATCCGTAGCCCGGCGGATGAGAGTAGACAACACTAGCCTCTGATATGTGCGGCATCGGTAGACAGAAAAGGAAATGCGCGTTCGCTGAGTGCTGAGGAAGCCTCAACTCTGCTTTCACGGTCTTCGACTGATCATCAGTTGTTTGCAACCATCTCTTTCCATAAAATGATACGTGTGACTCAATGCTTAAATGACAGCAAGAGATTCCAGGATCATCTCAGGTGCTTGGGAATATGCTTAAGGTATACATGGCATTTGGAATTTTAGAAACCTGGTAAATTGAAATGAACTTGATCTGGCTGAACGGGGTAATTGCAGTGTATTTATACCGTGTGCCCCTGCAGAGACAATGGCTTTGACTCACAGTAGCCCTGTCACGAGCCGACATTAAGGTGCACTTTGTACTTAGGTTGGTTGGTGCTGCAAGATTAAATCACCGTGATTGTATCAAGAAAGATCCCCCTTGTGTGAAGTGTTCTTTCTTTGCAATGTTCAAAGCAAGAACACCCTTGGTGTTGGAAAAATATATATTTTAAAAGTATTCTAGTACTTCAGGAGAGAAAAATGTATCAATGACTTCCCTCTAAAATATGTCTCTTCAGTTACATTTATTTTCCGCACAGAAGCGTGCCCAGGAGTTCCACAGTAAGCCCCGCTCAGGATAGCCTGGTGTAATTAAGTTCTTTTTTCTTCCAGGGCTTTGTCGCCATGCTGTTTTGTTACTGACTTGGTCAGTTTGAACTGAAATTTCTTAACCCGGGTGCTCGTTTTCCGGGCCTCACGTTTGTCAAATGTTCCCACAGTTCTTCTTTTCTCCAGCCGTCAGGACTCGGTGTTACGTGACGGAAGATGCAGCCTGTCTGAATTAAATCTAGAGCAAATTTCAGAACTCCGTTTAATGGACGGCAGTGAAGCGTTCTGTCTTAGGTTTTTTAGCAAGCATGTCTCCAACTGGGACTCGCATGGCTTTTAGAAGGAAGCGTCTGGGGGAACTGTGGTTTTAGGAAGCTGGGGAGTTAACACTAGGCAGATAGGTTGGGTGACAGTAGCGACAGGGTCAGCTAAGGCAGAAAGGGGTGCAGGTAAGTGGGGTTGGAGTTTGGGGATTCATGCTTCAGGACTGTAGGCTGGAATCATAGGCTCAGGTTCCTGGCATGCGTTTCTGTGTTCAAAATTCATTCATTCATTCACTCAACAAATAGCTCTTGGGTCTCTTCTGTATGTCTAGTGCTCTCCGAGGTTCTGTGGGTACAGTTGCGAGGAGGGTATAGTTCTCAGTCTGAAGCTCTGGCGGCCTGGATACAGGACACAGGTATGTAGGGATCCAGTCCTGGCTTTATCTTTATAACATACGGTAAAGTCGGTGAAGAGAAATGGAATCTTAGTGCATGTATTAGATTTTTTTTTTTTTAACTTTTCATTAATCTACGTTATGTTTGTGCCAGGTCGTGCAGCTGTAATTTGTTCATTTTCTTTGCTGTAGTACCCCGTTATGTGACTCTTTATCCAGTCTCCTACGAATGGGTCAGAATTGCTTGCAGTTTGGGGCTATTGCATGTTCGTTGTGTTGCAGAGACCATTCTTGTCCATGTTTGTTAGAGCACAGGCTCACTGGGGGTTCAAGGGTGTATGCAGAGCCGTGGAGTGAAATCAGTATTGCACAGGCTGTATACCTCTATGACTTTACCAGGCGATGCAGGATTGCTTTCCAAAGCCGAGTTCCCAGGCACTGAAGGAGAGTTTCCGCTGCTCCATATTCGTTCCCGTACTTAGTATTCTCTCACTTTAAACTTTGTCAGTTTGGTGGCTATGAAGTGGTATTCTCTCTGCTCAGTGTTGAAGCTACCCGTATTCAGTTGTGAAGTTGGGCCTCAAATCTGTGGCTTGTGGGTGCAGATTCTCCGTGAATAGTTTTCTCCCCTGTGCCCAGAGTCCAAGCCCAGAGAGCCAAGTTTAGGTTTGCTTCCTTGTTTCTTTGTTTTCTGCTTCACTTTTTCACTTCATGCCTAATCTGACTTTTCCCCGTGTGGGTCCTAAAGTTCCCTGTTTTCTCCAGAGCAGTAGTAGGGAGCAGCAGATGCCCTGGAGCAGCCGCTAGCTTTACAGGAAGAATTTACGTGAAGAGATTTCGTGCAGGGCGCTGGATGATGTGGCGGTGGGGGCTGGCCAGGCAAACTCCAGGCGAGTGGGCAGCCCCCTGGGAGTACAGGCTGCAACCCTCCGGCTTGGGCAAAAGCAGCCGTCCCCGGGCAGAATCCCTTCCTCCGGATGCCTTGGCTCTGCTCCTGAAGGTCCTTCTATTCATTGAGTCTGTCCTGCCTGACTGTGGAGAATGGTCTTCACCTGAAGTCCGCCGATCACGGACTTTAATTACACTTATACATGTCTTCCCCGCAACGCCCAGATTGGCGTCTGGTTGACTAACTGGGACTGGCAGCCTCCCCAAGTTGATAAACAGAAAATGTCATTGTCACACTGAATCTTTGGCTTTTCTCTCTGAATTCTGAATTTATTTTTCTAGTTTTGGCCTCTGAATTTGGCCTTACATTGCAAGAAATCAAAGTCTTGAGTGAGTTTCTTATGAAAGTCATTTGGAGGTTTTTTGAGTTGCTTTTTAAATGGCATGCACAGACATGATTAAATGTTAATATTTAATATTTAGCGCCGATATCTATAATAATTAATATTTAATAATTATTTAATTAAATAATTTAATATTTAATTTCCCTTAAATTTCAGCAAACGTTAATTACAGTAATAAAAGCTCGTGTGAATTAATTAGCATATCGGATCACTGATGTAGTGGGGGGCATTGTTTACAGTTTTGTTCTGATTTCATGGAAATCCAGCTAGTTGGAGATTGGAAACGACCACCGTACACCATATTGAGTCTAACATGCACTTCAGTTTTCCTTGGTTAACAGCAAACTTCCTTGGTACAATCCGCCTGAGGCTTGTCTTGAATTTCTTGATTGCCTCATTGCCTTACGATGATAGCCACTCCACAACCATCTGCACTTTGCTTTGCTGTAAGGTAATGAGCAGTTTAATTGGTGTTCTGTACTTCTTATTGGGGTGGCGTGGGGCCCTTGATTACCTGCCTTCAGAGCTGGTGGGAGGACAGGTACAGGGCTTCAAGGTTTTACCACTAAAAGAGATGAGAAGACTGTTGGAATTTGGGAAAATGTTTCATGTGTGAATGTACGGGGAGATACAATGGTCATGTTTGCTTAGTACAGTGATTTCCCACTGGTGTGTCACAAGAATGTTTAAAACGTGCCATACCTGACTTTTCAGTCAGGGGCACTGGCCTCTTTTCCCTTAGATTGTCAAACAAATGATACCAGCCAACACAGCAGTAGCCTTCTGGTGTGAATGCTCTGTCTCAAACCATAAATATATAAGTCATATAGAGTTTCATCTTATTGGTCATATTACATAATAATGTTGCATCTGATTGGTTAATTTTTGATACTAGTAATCCTTATATACAAGTATAGGCACCTGATTTTTTAGTAAGTCACTCTGGAGAAAAAAGGGTAGGTAATTACTATATATTTTTGTTTTGGTAATGGTAATTTCGGTAAAAAATATATATTTGGTGTGCCACAGACTTTTTGTAATTACTCTATGTGTGCCATGAAATGAAAAAGGTTGAAAATCGCTGGCTTAGTAACATCCAAGACCAAGACTATGGGAACTCAGAGCACCAGACGCCTCAGCACAGTTGCTCAGTAGCTGTGAGACACCCACTCATCCAGTCAAGAGCCTTTATTCACACACCAGACCTCCCATGGTGATTCTTCCCTGTGCATTTCCTCCGTGCGTGACAGTGGTCGCCTCTGTGCCTTTGCGTCATTTCAGGTGCATAGGCTTCCATCCCCAAATGGGAAGCAGCTGCCCTGGGAGGCATGGGATCCACTCGGGTTGCCTCCCGCAGGATGCTCGGTGCCGAGCCCGTGCTGTCCGAGTGGCCAGGGCTGCAGTGAAGTGCGGGGAACGTTGGAAGGGCAGAGGACACTGGGGCGTGCACGCTAGGCTGCGAAGGGGATTTGGGTCCATCTGAGCAGAGGATCAGTTTCAAGTAAAAGGTGGTTCTCTTGCTGGACAGAAAACCCTAATTCTGGAGTCCTCTTATCTGAGATGTTGGTTATCTAAGATCTATTGCACTTCCCATAACCGTCGGGAAACGGACAAGGTATCTTAATGAGTACTAGCTCCTAGCTTTGCCCTTGGTCTTGCCTATGCCTTGGGTGGAGACAGGAAGAGGCTTATCCTATTCTGACCAACCTCTGGCTTCCTCCTGCTGTCTTTGGAGATAACTGTCTGATCTTTCCTTCCCATCCTATCTGCTCATCCTTGGAGCCGCCAGTGGCCCTACCAGGATAGTGATATTATTGCCCCTGAAACATAAATAACTCAACCTCTAGCTTCAAAGCTCTGTGTGGCAAACAAACTCCTGGTGGGGTTTTTCTTCTTCGATCCCTGTCTGCCATCAGTCCGCATCGCCAGTCCCTGTCGGTTCTGCCTTCCAGATAGTTTTCTAAACTGTCGGCCTTTCCCAGTGCGTAGCTGTGCTTCAGCATCATAGCGTCTCGCCTGGCTTATTGCAAACCTCCCTAACTAGTCTCCCTGCCCTTGGTCTTTCCCATTAGAAGTCAGAGCAAGATTTCTAGAACACAAATTGGATCCTGTCTCCCCCTTGCTAAAAGCCTGTCAGTGTGCCCTGGTGTTTAATAAGTCTGAGGAAGCGTCTGTCTGTGTGACTCCTGCGTGTTTCTCCGGTTTCATCTCTTACCGCTCCAAATGCAGCCTGCGCCATCCTGAACCAATCGTTATCCCTCAGGGGAAATGTTATTTATCTCCTCTGGCCCTTGTGCTTGCTTAGGTTCCTTCTGCCTGAAACTTACTCTCTCGCTGGGCCTTACTGACTGACTTCCCTTCAGGACTCGTGCATGGCTTCCTTTAGGAAACCTGGGTGACAGACCCTCAGTCTGCATTAGATGCCTCTGCTGTGACTCATGACACGAGCTACTTTGCCCGAGGCTTGGCTGTGAATACTGGCCTGTGTCCTTCTCTGGGCAGACAGCTCACCAAGGACAGGGATCGCGTCTGCTGATCCACGGGTGTGTCTCCAAGGCCTGGTAGAGTTCCTGGCCAGGTAGGAACTCAAAAACATTGAGCTTTTCCGTGCTGAACTTAACTGTCTCTGATGCATCTGGTAGCTCATTTGTTGTTGTTTGGTAGCTACTAAATATACTTTTAAAAAATCTATATGGTTGTCAGTATATACTTAAATTTTATGTGCATGGGGCCAGTTTAGGCCGTTAGAATGCCCACACTTTCCTGAAGAAACTTGGTGTGTGCTCTGATGCCGTGCTGATGAAGAAGGTACACAGGAGGCCGGATGTGGCAATGGTTGAGACTTGGCGGCCAGAGGTGGCGGCTGAAAACAACTACTGCGGATTCTTATTCTGGGAAAAAGAAGAGGGTGGAGGAGGGGTGAATGGATGGGTGGATGGACGGACAGATGGATAAGAGAAAGCAAGTGACATTCGTGTACTCAACCCACTCTCATCTGTGCCAGGTGCTGTGCTAGAAAGTGGGGCGCGGTGGTGAACGTGGTTTCAACCCCGGCAGGACCTAGAGGTGCAGGCCTGAGACAGCCCTCGGGTAGGAAGGGGCAAGTGCGCGTTCTAGGCGAGGTGCCTCGGAGCAGATGCCTCGGAGGGCGGGCACCGTCAGAGGGGCCGGGGCGGTCCGCTGCAGCCACACTGCTGTGCGCCCGCCTGCACGGCTGTCTGAGCCGAGAGCACACCTGGTCCTCAGCTTCCCGTTGGGGAGGGAAGATGGGTTCTCAGCCAGTCTGCTGGGCACACTTCTGGCATCCTTACAGTCTCGTTTCAGAGGCTGCCTTCTGTGCGGTCTGGTCCCTTCCTCTACCTGGACAGCCCTAGGAGGTCGGGTGTGTCCCCTTCCCAAGCTCACTCTGCGTTTTCCTGTGGCTCCTCAGTGCCTTCTCCTTCCCTCCTAGGACTTGCCCCCACCCTTCCCTGCCTTTGGCTATTCCTTAATGTGACTCCCCTCAGGGCCTTTGTACTCACCGCTCCCTCTGTTCCCCCTGCCTGGCTGCCCTGCTCCAGATTTCCGTCCGACTCATTCCCTCACGCTGTTCAGGGCTCTGCTCAAAATCACCCAATCAGAGCCCCCTTTCTTGCCCATGATCTAGGATAGCTTTTCCTCTATCACTTTGTACACTGTTTATCCTGCTTCGTTTCCTCCCTCCCCTCCCTCCCCCATAGCACTTGTTACTGGATGTGATTTTTTTCTATTTATTTTTTTACTGGTTTATTATTATCTATGGTGCCCCCACTAGAATGTAAGCTTCATGAAGCCAGACACTCCCTTGCTTTTGCCCCCTGCTGGGTCCCCACTGCCTGGGGCAGAGCTTGCCGCAGTGGGCACAGGGTAAATGCTGAGTGACCGAGGGAGTGAATCACAGCCTCACACCTAGTGATCGTCCTGTTGAACTTGTGGTTCCAGCAGTGGACGCCTGTTCGTGTCCTCAGTATCAGGCCCAGCGTCTGACGCAGGACTGCTAGTTCAGTAAATGTCCGTGGAACACTTGTGTATTTGCAGCAGGGTCCTGCTGGGGGTGGACACCCAGAGTACCTGGGCTGGGCCACACGTTCCAGGAGGCTCAGAGAGCCACTGAGGCCAGGCAGGTGTGTGCTGGCAGCGCCCAGTGATAACTATGTGTTTGTCCCCTGGCTTGATCGCTGCCGTGTTTGGAGAAGCAAACGTTCCCGCCCCCACACAGTCCCATTTCTGCACAGCAGCTGGACGTCTCAGCAACACCGGTAAGATGGTTTCTTTACAGGGAAGGAAGTTTACTTGTTATTTTGAGATCACATATTTGAGGAAATTACCAGCGCACTTTATGCTCTAAGTCCTCTGCACCACAGGCAGAGATGTGGGTCCCCGGGGGACTCTCTGGGCCAATGAGCCCAGGATTAGAAAGTTTCAGAGTTTTGTTTGCATTGGTTTGTATGTTGCTGATTGACTTTCCTTCCTTCGGGGGTAGTACTTGGGCGCTACCTGTGGGCCAGACACTAAGGGATGCAGCTCTGAACGTGCCAAGTTGGACCCTGCTGTCAGGACCATGCACTCTAGGGGGAAGAGAACTCAAACAGAAACACTTACTTTAAATGTATGGGCATTGTGACGAATGCTGTACCAGTGTCGCTCAAAGGAATCTGGTGTGATCAGGAAGCTTAGAGAAGGCCTCCTTGGATGAGCCGTGGGCTGGGCATGGAGCCTTAGGGAGCAGTGAGTCGAGCTGCATGAGCAACAGAAGAGAGTACACACAGCAGGGGTTCGTCAGGGCTGGCTTCACGGTGAGGGACCAGGCGCGGTTGCCCAGGTCACACCCAGGAGCTCCGTGCTAGGGTTTGGTGCTGGGCAGCAGCCGCCTTGAAATTCTTAATGATTTTATTTTTGAATTGGTGCTTTGTAAGTGAGGGCCGCTGGGGCGATGGAGTGTGCTCTGGGGCCGGAGCCTCTGCTGTTGCGAGCTTTTGCCTTTTGCTACCTTCCTGCCTTCCCAGAGTGGTGGGCTCTCGGCCACTGCCTGCCTAGCCCCTCAGTGCTCTGGTCCACCTGACCTCCTGCTTTCCACTGAGACCCTGTCTGGGGCAGCGACAAGGTCGCACCAGTGGGGGCAGCCTGCGTTCTGTGCTTGTTCCCTGTCCCCAGAGGAGCACACACAAGGACATTCGGGATGGCTTTTTTGGGTTCCCCTTATACGTAAAGCCTGGTCTGTTTCCTCATCGGTGAGATGAAGGGGTTGGAAAATCTTTACGGGCCTCGTTTAAGTTCTCGTTTGTTATGAGTCTGGTTCTGTTTTTATTCTGCAGCATTTAGAAACAGAGCAATGTTGACGTTCTTCCTAGATACGAATGTGGTTTAAAACCTGTCAAGTGGGTTTGCACACACCAGTGCCACGCTCAGTGCTCACGCTTAAGAGGTGAAGGTCTTGCCCCGTGTCTCCAGTTTCCCCAGGCGTGGCTCCCATGTGCTTCCCCCTGCAGACCCCCTGCCTCCCTTACACCCTTGCCCTGTCCCAAGCTCCATCCCCAAAACTTAGGAGCACAGGCCATTGTCACGGGGGCCAGCCGGGGCCGGCATTTTGAGGGCTTCTTGAGCTGAGCCAGCAGAACTGCAGGTCGTGAGTTAGTCTGTGGTATGTCTGGTTTGTCATTGTGCGTCGGGGCATCAAGAGAAAGAGGTGGTCATCCAGAAACTGGGTCTGGACCCAAGATCCCCAACTTCCGGGAAGAGGGCAATGAGACCAGAGTGCTGTAGCAAGGTCAGAGGGCCTGCTTACCCAGGCATGGCACCCGTGCTCTCTCTCTCTCTCCTCTCTCTCTCTCCCACGCACATGTTTCTCTTGAGACGTGGTGCTTAAAGACTCCACGTATATTTCAGTGATGTCAAACAGCGGGGCTGTTCTAAGTTCAGGGTCTCATGTTTTAGTTAAATTCAGCCCGAGTGGGGTGTGTGTGTGTTTGAATGTGTGTTAGTGCGTGTCTATGTGTGTATTTATATGTAGAGCATGCATTCATGTGGCATGTAGATGATGTATGGTGTGCATTTGCATATTCACGTGTGTATTTATATGGCGAGTGTGTTTGTGTGCATTAAAATGTAGTGTGTTTTGTGTGTTTACGTGTAGCATGTGTTTGTGTGTTTATGTGTATCAGGTATACCTGCATTTATATAGTGTGTTTGTGTGTATTGTGTGTCTGTGTGTACATTGACATGCACTGTGTTTGTGTGTTTATGTGTATCGCATGTGTTGGTATGTGTTCACATGTAGTATATGTTTTGTGTGTTTGTGTACATTGTATGTGCTGGTGTATCTCTGTGTGCATTTACATGTAGCCTGTGTGTTTAGGTGGTGTGTGTGTGTGTGCATCTTTAAACACACCCATTGCCCACCGTTGGCTCCAGGAGACAGCTTGCTCAGCTGTGATGACTCAGGATTTTATGGAAGCTTTTTCCATTCTCATTAAATATACCATGTTGAAAGCCCCGTGTATTCTCTGGGCTGACAGAGGAGTTCTTTGTTTAACTTCACTGAGAAGGGAGAGCCCAGGCCCCTGGACGAAAGGCCTTTTCCCCTGCGGCCGAGTTGTGCTAAGAATAGTGTGGATGTCAACCCTGGCAGCAGCTGACCAGCACCGACCCCACAGCCAGGCCCACTTCTGAGGGATCTGCTGCTGAATTCACACAGTACGGGGCTCATTTTCTATGAAGACGTCCCTTCCCCCTGCACCCCCTCGGAGAGCACGGTTCTGGGAGTCTGCCCGTCTCAGCAGCTCCTCCGGATCCCCAGACCTTTGCCTTCAGCACTCTCCCCATGGGATCAGCAAGAGGCTGAGGATCTGAGGATTGTCTGTCCTGGTCGGCCAGCTCAGCGCACGATGTGAAAACTGATGACAGCGATGCTCCCACGGTGCTCTGCTTGTGTGGCTGGGCTGAAGACAGGCAGCTGTTCCTGCAGGTCTGGTGTGCAGACCGATCGGTGCATCTGCGACGGGGGACTTCCTAGCCAAAGCACAGGGTGGCTGACCTCCTGTGCGATGAGAGCAGCAGCTTTTTTCTCGTTCGTTCGGTCAGGCTTCAGATCTCCTGTGCGTGTTTCTCCCGGGAATATGCGGGAGACATGTCAGGTTAAGAGAATCAAGACACTTAATTTGCATGCCTTCTGTCTGGGGGACGGTCCCGATTGAAAGCATTGTTAGCCTGGGGAGAAGGGGAACAGAAGCTCCCTGGCTGGGGATGTCCCTACTTCAGGCCCGAGTAACAAGAGATCAAAGCACAGCCCCTGCGGACAGCAGAGGCATGAGCATCTGCTCCTGGTTCTGGCTCATAGAATGGCATGAACAAGGGGCGTGGGAGAGAGCAGGTCCTGGCCTTGCAAGGGGAGAGGCCCTTATCGAATCCCCGGGTGGCTCCATCTCACACACCTTCCCCTGCACCCATTCTGGGGTGAATTCTCTGGGAAGCCAATTTCAAGGGGCTTCTTCAGGATTTCATCGTTTGTTGGTAGCATCTGTGTCCACAACAGCTGGGGGCCAGGTGGAGCCTCAGCAAAGGAGCCAGGCAGGTTTGAATTCCAACTAAATGGCTGAGCTTGGGCAAGTGACTGTTTTCCTCCTCCTCCTCTTCCTTCCTGCGTCTGTTTTCTTGTCTGCAAACCGTGGATAATGAACATTTCCTACTAAGGTGGGGCAGGGCGGGGTCTGTGGGAGCTCACAGCTCCTGATCTGAGGGTCCAAGTGCACGGAATTCTGAAAACCCCTAGTATTTTAGTGTTCAGCAAACCCATTTGGCAGCAAAAATGGGACCTGCATTGATTTGAGGCTGCATTGATTTATGACTTTATCCTAGTTGGTGAGAATAGTACATTTCGTTGTAGATCCACAGTTTTGACTTGGGTACCTCACTAGCTGCTGCTAGGGATGTTCAGTAATAGAGAGTCAGTGATCCCAACTGCTTTTTAAAAAATGTGGCAAAGTACCCATAACACAAAATGTACCCTCTTAACCACTTTTAAGTATACAGCTCAGTAGCATCATCTACTTTTACGTTGTGGACTCTTTGCCTCTTGCAAGACTAAAGCTCTGTACCCGATAACCATTCCCCATTCTTTCTCTCCCAGCCAACCACCATTCCGCTTTCCAGGTTACTTTTATCGTTGCAGAAATTCTGAGCTGGGGTTTTGAATAAGGGATGGAGGACCTTAAGGCGGGAAGAGGAATGGCCACGTTTGGCAGAGTCACCATCCTGCAAGATGTCCTGAAGGGCCCGGTCCCTCTGATCTCACAGGGATCTTTCTGCAACAGCCCCCTGCCCCCCGGCCTCGGGCACCCTCCTGTAAACGGCTGTGAAGCACTGAGCACAGCACCGCTGGACTCCGACAGCAGGGAGTGGGGACTGGAGTGCAGTGCTCGGTTTATTCCTCTTCTATCGTTTCTTTAACCATCTTTCTGTCAAGGAGGAGAGGGGCATGCACTTGAGCTTTTGAGTTCCAACCCATGGAGCATGGCATCAAACCTTTGTGCGGACGGAGCTTGAGGGGAAGAAGCTGACAGCCCGTTCTGCCCTTGCTGGAGACCTTTGACGCTGGGCGGATCCAGTCTGCGGAACTCCCCAGGTGTGTCATACAAGCAGCACCACTCCCCTCGTTGTCCCCCGGCAGACCGCAGCCTGGAGGCTGGCTCCGAGCTGTGTTCCCTGTAACCGGAATGAGTCGGTGGGTGGCAGCGGAAGGCCAAGTCAGGCTCCCCGTCAGACAGGCTCACCGCCGGAAAACCTGACAGCGCCGAGCATCATTATTGGAATGGCTTCTCCACACCACTGATTTTGTGAACACCCTGGGGGGATGGAAGGGTCTCTCTGTGCCAGGAGGCTTGTGCTTTCTTTCCCTCTTTATAATCCCAAGGGACAACTGTGGATGCTTCAAAACTTCAAAGCCCACACACTAAAAAATTCAGAGCGTGGGTCCCTCTGATGGGTAACATGTGATAGATAGAGAATAACCTCAGTGCCAGAACTTTCCCTTTTGGGTATGCTGAAATATGCCGAGAATTGTGTGCTTTTAAAGCGGATAACATTGATTTGGATGAGTTCATTACCATCGTTACGATTTTTTAGAAGCTATAAAAATCATCTATTCCCAGAGAAAAGAACACTGAACAGGCACCTTTTTATGTTATCTGGCCCTGGAAAAATCCAACAAATGCTCAGTTTCCAAATGTCAACATGGAACATTGCAGTTCAGAGTGACTGGGTGTCCCTTGAGCTCCAGAAGAGCCTTCCTTTCCTTCATGACATCACAGCCCCTTGGTGGCCTGGCTGGACACGGGCCAACCTCTCAGCAGCTTGAAGCTAAAGTGCCTTTTCCTTTCTTGGCCATTAGACAGCAGCTGTCTTAGGAAGAACAAGAAAATGGGGGTGGGGGCAGGATCACAGAGGGATCAAGACCAGAATTAGTCTAGAATCTAGACTGCAGGCCAAGTTCAGCCTGCTACCTGTTTGGTATGGCTGAGAACTAAGAGTGGGTTTTACATGTTTAAAAGGTTGTAAGAGTACCTAGAGAATGCCTTTGATTTTACCTCTCGATCCACAAAGTTTACAGCATTTACTCTCTGGCCCTTTCCTAAAAAGAACTTGCTGAACGCCCCCACCCCGCACCCAGCTAGGCCATTGGTTCTCAAAGTGTGGTTCCCTGGCCGGCAGCATCAGCATCACCTGGGACTTGTCAGAAATCCAAGGTCTCAGGCCCCACGGCAGACAGACTGAAGCAGACACTCCGGGAGTGGGGCCCAGTGCCCGTGTTTGCACTGGCCCACTGGATGATTCTAACGTAGGCCGATGTTCTGAGAAGCCCTGAGCTAGCCCGTTAGTGTGGTCACTCACTAGTTCATTCATTAACTCCTAAAAAAGAGGACCCGGTGCAAATCACTCAACCTCTCGGTGCCTGGGCTTCTTCCTCAGTAACAGGTTCTTGTGAGGATATTACAGTAAATGCTCAGTGCATGTTGTTATGATTTCAGATTTATTATGGCTATTAAAAACATTTTATTAGGTCTCAGGTTAGTTAAAAATCAGGAGAACCTACCAGAGACCTAAGATTTTGGCGGGAATCATCAAAGTACCTTGCAGAAAGGTGGAGATCAGACATGCCGGTCTAAAAATGGGGGGCCGGGGGCTACAGACCCCATCAGGGTGGCATGGGTCCTTTTTTGGCCGGGTCTGGGACATTTCTCCAGCCCCAACCAGATGCCCCCCACTTCCCCTGACCTTTCTTCCAAGGAAGTGCCCTCCAGTCTCTCCCGAACTTTTTGGCACCGGCCCCCTTCCTCTCGGGCCTCCAGGGGTTTTCCTCCTCTCCAGCAGCTTCCCATTCCCTCGCCCTCACCGACTCTGAACGTAAGCACACGTACTTTCTTCATTAATCCCTATCAGAAATTGGGCTCAGAAAAATCACTGTCGGGAGATTGGGCTGTTGCGAGAGATGAAAAAAGCTACACTTTTAAAATTTTTTTTTATTTATTTACTTTTAGAGAGAGGGGAAGGGAGGGAGAAAGAGAGGCATAGAAACATTGATCAGTTGCCCCTTGCATGCCCCCAGCATGTGCCCTTCCCCGGGAATCGAACCAGTGACCTTCTGGTTTGCAGACGGGCACTCAATCCACTGATTCACACCAGCCAGGGCAAGCTACACGTGTTTTAGCATGGTAAATTGAATGGGTGATGCATGTTAGCTGCTACTGTTATAATTTGTAAAATCTGTCATTGTTATTCAAAAATATATGGTGACTAAGTGTCAGGATGATTAATGTCAGAAGAAACTGAGGTTTCTGGCAGATGTTGCCGCTTCTGTCTTCTGATGTAACTTCTGAGGGTGGGCTTTGCAGGGCTGTGTTCTCCCCACTGACCTGGAAGCACTATGAGCAGTTCAGGCAGAGCCCCTGCGGTCCCTCTTTGCCCAAGGGGACATTTTTCACCCTAGAGTCCCAGGAGTGATAGTGCTGGCTGCCTCACTGGAGAGACAGAGGACTGTTGGTCTCCAGTTGCCAGGAGAAGCAGGGAACAGAGCTATTGGTTGTAGAGTGGAGGAGAGAAAGGAGGAATCTGGGACCTTTGCATTTCCTCTGGTGGCTTGGTCACTGGTCACTGGCCACTGCTCAGGGGCTGCGTCCTTCCCTGACTGCTCAGCCATCCTCCAGAGGCATCCTGATGCGAAGAGCTCAGTGTGAGTTTGTGTGTGTGTGTGTGTGTGTGTGTGTGAGAGAGAGAGAGAGAGAGAGAGAGAGAGAGAGAGTCCAGGCTTTGATACAGCACATGGATCTGGGTGTGAATCTTGACACCGAGTAGCTCTGTGACCAAAGACAAGTTTCTGAAAGTCTCTGAGCCTCCTCGTCTTCACCTGTCAAATGCATGGTCCTTGCGTGGCCAAGGTTCTGTGTGAGTTGGAGAGGGTGAAGGGCCCTCGTATGGGGGCTGGTAGGCAGCAGCTGTCTTGCTGATGAGTCTTCTTGGCTACATGTGGAGTGGTGGCTTGTGAAATGGCACTGACGACAAATGCTCAGGGAATGCCTGTGGCCTTGGGTTCTTCAGGCCAACCGCGAAGCCGGCTGGACTTGCACAGGGCGTGGCCCCAGCCACTGTCCCTGGCTAAAACCAGTTCATCCAAAGCTGCCATTAGTTTGCTTGAAGAATTTTAGGTAACAGCTTTAATCAAATCAGATTTAAATATTTTTAATTAAAAGAAATAATATATTATTTTAACTGGTAAAATCTAGAATAATATATTTGAAGAAAAGGAAAACTACTCATAATCACATTACCAAAAATAACCACTATTTGTGGATATTTTGTTATTTTCTATAATGTAACATATATGACATGATAATATAATTTAATTTTGGATAAAAATATGATACACTATAATATATAATGAAACACAGTTGGGATGTGCAAAATTTTCCTGCATGGTTTATGTAATATTTTCCAGTTATTAAAAACTATTTCATTAAAAATACTGATTAAAAAGTAATTAAAAAATAAAAAAAAAACTGTTTCAAAACTGTTTTAAGGATTGCTTAAAATGCATCTGTTAAGTCAAATTCCCCTAGTTTAGACATTTAAAATTTTTTCCAAAATTTTGTTACAGTAAAATTCTGTATGATTATTAGTCTTGTGTTGCAAATTTTGTCCACATTTTAAAATATTACCTTCGATTATTTTTCTATAAATGAATTACTGGAAATACTTCCAAGTATTCCCAAAAAGGCAATTTATATTTCTAAAGCAACCTATAAAAGCGTCCACTTATATTCTAATCAGCATTGAGTAATATACATTTTTAGTCTTATCTAGTTTTATGTACAAAATATCTTTTGTCACGACTGCTGTAATTATTATTTCCTTGAGTATGAATGTGCACATTTGTAACTTAAGATTTTGAGTCATTTAAAATTCTCCCTTAAGAAGCACCTCTCTATATGTTCTTTGTCTTTCTTAATCATTAACATTTCTCTTTATAATTCCTGAGAGAGAGAGAGAGAGATAATACCTTTGTCACATTTGTGAAAAACTACTTTTCCAGCTTTAAAAATTTTTAATATTTCTGGATAATTCAAGTACTTTAGAAGTTTTTTATTTTTTGCAATTTCTTCCGTTCCTTCTTTGCACCCGTTCTAGCGTCAGATAAGGATTCACCTACTTTTTCTGGCACTTCCCGCACGGCTTGCAGCTGGGTGTTCCTCGCGCAGAGATGCGCAGAGATGCGGTCAGTACGCAGCACAGACATCGCTGCTTCTGGCTCCGGGCGGAATACGTGCGGGCAGATACCACGACCTGTCACAGCGCCCTGCCCTGCTCAGTCGGGATGCGCCCCTGGGCTAGTTCTCAGCGCAGCTGCAGCTCTAGCCACTACCAGCCCGTCCAAGTTGGAACATGAGGTTGTATCTTTTTGCCATCTTCACCGAAGGCCAAATTTTCTGATATTAACAACAAGGCTGAATAGTTTTAGGCCCTATAAATCTTGTGTATTCTTGGAAGGATTTACAGTCTTGTTCGTAATAACACACAGTCTAATAAGTCGCGATCTGCACATTTCTTGGTCAGGGTCACGAGCCGTCTGCAGACGTCTGGTGTCTTCCTACGGAGACCCACTGCTGGGCTGGAACATCTCATTCCTGTCGCTGGGTCTGCCCTTCCAAACTGCCTCGGTTCTGGGTCTGTTGGCACAGCCCACGAGAAGGCGCTTGCTCCTTGCTGCCTTACTGATCTCCAAGGACGTGGCCCCTCATCTTAGTGGATGTTACTGGCCCCTCTTTGGGAGCTCGATCCCACGCCCCAGCCTCTTCTGCTGTTTTATTATCACTCATACCTTTTCAAGGCGTTAGGTAAGGGCCATGTCTAAGCATATCTGAAGGAAGTTCAGGGAGCTTCTGCATGTACACCTGTTACCTTTGATACTCACTGTCCTGTACAATAACAGGCAGAGGGGAAACTGGAATTATTAATGAATGATAATTAAAATAAATGACCATATGCATGATATTGAGTTAAAGAGTCTACAAATATGTGTTTAATTCTCACAATAACACTGTGAGGCCATTTCTAATACCATTCCTCTCTTCCTGTTTATAGGTGAGAAAACTGAGGCAGGTCAGGTATCTCCCAACCAGTAAGTGGAGCTGGGATCTGCGCCAGGTCTGTCTGACTCCCGGGCTGTTCACCACTATGCTCATCCCTCGGACGGTCTCTACTGAGGCAGAGACGTTGCTGAAGAGCTTCAGTAAGGTAGTCAGTTTATCCTGAATGAGCAGAGCTAAAGGGTCATGTGGAGAGTTGCCCATCTTTCCTGCCACAGTTAGGAATTTGTTAAGACAGAGCAGTGGAGTCCGTGACATCATACCAGTGTGGGACACAGTGTGAAGTGGGGGCTTCCACTGAGCGCCCCTGCCGTCTGATGAGGTGGCGGAGGCCCTTTTGCTGTTCGACACTTGCTTCCTGTGGATTGGGGGTGGGAGCCAGCCTTCAGAAGACCACCGACTGAGTTTAGTCTATTTACCTGTCACTTAAAAAAGTAATACAATGATAGATTTTTATTCCTCCCCTTACAGATTAAGATAATGAGTTAAAGTCTTATAAGAAAAATAAAAATAGGCGTTTTGACTCTATATTTTAACCACGTAAAGGGACAAGTACAAGAGCAGGAGGGAAGGAGACAAAAAGGACAGATTCCGTGGTCCTTCCCCCCTCCTACCTCTCTGTCCCTGCCCATCCACCCCTTCTGAAAAGGATCAGCTCTCATGACACACACACACACACACACACACACACACACACACACACACCTTTCAACCCTCTTGCTCTGTTGCCTGAAACTAAGCGTGATGGGTCTCACCACTGCCAGAGTCTCTTCCTCTCGTTTGGAGGGAGAACTTTGGGAGACTGGGCCACTTGCTAAGAAGCAGGACCTGCCCGACCTGCCAGTTGCCAAAATCCCAGATGTTCATCTAGGTGATGCCTCTGGTTCTTCAGAAGAGCACAGAGCGTGATCCCATTGGATCTCTTCTCTCTCTACCTGTGCACTCAGTGGGCTGCCAGTTATTTTCCCATTCAACTCCTTTCGTGGTTGTGTAAGTTATGGCTGCATCATAGGACACTTGGAAACTCCATACATTTGTATGAATATACAGTATCATTGCACTCAGCTAATACAGACATCTGTTGTGTGCCCATCAGCTTTCCTGTGCAAGCACACACATACGTGTGTGTATCCACATTTACAGACATGTGTATATGTGTCCATGCACACGCACATTTATAATGAGATTCTCCATGAATGAGATTATGTCATGATGGAGATATTCCATGACTTGTTCAGCCATACCTGGCATTCCTGGTTAGTCATTTGGTTCAGGAAATCCTGTCTTTCCCTCCCTGTTCTAACTGGCCTTCCCTCCATCTACTGACCACCCTCCGGGCCAGGTGGCCTTTCCCAGGCAGGGGTGACAGCAGGTTTTGTGGAAGAGGCTGTGTGCTTGGGGCCAGAAGCCCTGCTGGCAGGGACGCAGTTCTTCTCTCAGGAAAAAGTGGGGCTCAAAGAGCGTGCAGCCTGGGCAGGAACGTTCCAGGGGCGCCTAATCTCATCTAATGCCTGGAAGCCAACTGTGTCCTGAGTACGTGAGGGCCTCTGGGCAGAAGGTTTGGAGTGCAAAGGTCATGACCCCCTGGAGGGAAAAGGTCGGGATTGGGAGGTTGTGAGCACAGAACACCCACTCTGCCCCCCTCCGTCTGTGGCTGACTCTCACAGATGGGGACCCCCACCACCCAGGGTCCGGGTTCCCACCCCGGAGCGCCTGGCCCCACAGCAGGCAGTACCCTGCGGGAAACCTGCTCTCTCCCGGCCTTCCTCACAGCGGCCTTTTCATAGTCAGCGCCTGGCTCTGCTCTCCCTGCCTTTCTTCTTTTTCAGCCTGTGGGTTTGCAGCTGAAACGCGTTATTTCAGCAAACGTCCCATCCCATCCCGGTGGTGGAATAACTTCCTGCAGCCTCAGGCAGCCTGCGGCACACAAAGACGGGCCTCCTCCAGGGGAGGACGGGGTTCCAGGGCTGCCCCAGGAGCAGGGCGGGATGGCCAAGACTCACTCACTGGCCAGCTGAGCGTTTCATGGGCGCACCAGGACCTGGAGCTGATTTTTGTTAAATATATTTGCCCTTTTCTGTAGAAAATATGAGGGGCCGCGGTCTTGATGCTTTTGCCCAATCTGCCGATACGTCTGCGGTGCCGGCAAACGCAGCAGGCAGCACACCCTCAGGGCACCCACCGGCTCTTAGCAAGGCTGACACAGAAATAGATCAATGTTAAAATAGAAACCAGTAAATACCAGAAATGGAATTAACAAATGGAATTAGCAACGTGAAGCAACCGAGGACAGAGGGAAAGATGCAACGGTCGTCGGACGCAGGCTGAGAATGGATGGAAGGAGCAGGCACCGGGCACGCAAAACCCAGGAAAAAGTGCGTTGCCGGAGCCTAGGTTCCAAGGCCTCGAGCTCACACACCTCGGTGGGCCCGAGGAATCAAAAGGTGGCTTGGTACAGCTGGGGAGACGGTGAAGCGAATTAGCTTAGAGAGAGAACCAGAAGCCCTCTGGAATGAACCCTGAGGGATACTAGCTAGCACTCGAGTATCCGTAACAATCGAAGACCTTGGACAGTCTGGAAAGCGGAAGTGCCCAGGCGACTGATGGATACATCAGGGCAGTCTGTAAGGCTAAGTAAGGTGTCGCTGGCTCCGGGTCGGCTCTCTCTGAAGGAGAGCTGCTGACAGCCAGAACGCTGCTCTGAACCTTCCTCCTGTAGAGACGCAGGCGCAAGGCTGCGAAGGGCCTCCGAGAAGAAGGGAGCGAGGCACAAGCCTGCGGGGCCTGCTCTTGGATAACTGAGAATGCACTTGGAGATGCAGGGACCATCCCAGCCGGGTCTCCAGACTGGGCCCGACCCTGACCCAGGCGCATAGGGCCTGGATGGCCCTGAGTCATGGCCCAGCACAACCCTGTCTCGATTTCCTGCTTGCAGGTCCTGTTTCTCCAGCAGGTGAGGTAGAAGCACCCCTTCCATGCAGGTGAGAGGAGAGAGGAATCTCTGGGGGAGCCTCTGTCAGGGGGTGCTGAGCTGACTTGGTTAGAGCCGGGAGCTTCCCCTGGAACCAGAAGGAGCCAGACAGCCGCTGGTGAAGAGTCAAGTCAAGGGCGTGCTGTCTCGACAGAGGGCTTTCTGGGCCTGGCCTTCCAAACGGGTGGATTCGTGAGGCTTCAGAGCAGGAAGGCACCTCATAAAGGGCAGAGCACCAGACAAACAGGAAGGATGGTTTTAGTGAGGTACTACAGGCAAATTGATGATTTCTAGGTGGTTCACTCACCAGGGACTTGGAGCTCTGCCACTGAATTTCTTTTACTACTTACTGACTTTTTTTTTAGGGGGGAGAGAGAGATACAGAGAGATAGAGATCAATTTGTTATGTGCTCAGACTGGGGATTGAACCCGCAGCGCTAGTGTATTGAGACAATGCTCTAACCCACTAAGTTACTAGCCAGGGACTACATTTCTTTAGAAGCCCACATCTGCAGCCTTCTGCCCGGGTCTCCTCAAGCAAGCCTCCCATGGGAGAGAAATCAGTGTACTCACCAAGGGAAAAGGCATTCAAGGTTAGCACCCTGGAGACCCGCCTCCAAATAAATCACTGCCTTAAGCCTCTTGCAGATGGAGCTTTTCTGGTGACTGCCGTACACCAAGGCTGTTTGGTGGCTGTTGCTTGGGCTGTGTAAGTGGAAGGCAACCCAGAACAGGTACACAGGCCTGGGTGCTCAGCCTGGCCCTGGCACCGGTGAGCTGTGTGGTCTCAGTCAAGTGACTCAGCCTCTCTGGGCTTCTGTTTTGTTTCCTCTCTGTAAAATAAATAATCAGGAGTGTGTTTTCTAAGAGAGCAGTGGTTCTTGAACTTGAGCGTGCATTTGAGTCCCCAGCGGACTTGTTGAAACACAGATCGCCGAGCGCCTCTCCCTGGAGTTTCTGGTTCAGTAGGTTTCCAGTGGGGCCCAGGAATTTCATTTCTACGGAGTTCCCGGCGAACGTGGCTGCTGCGGGCCCTCCGAGTCTACTTGAGAAGGGGTCTTCCCAAGATGTCTTCAGCCTGAGTCATGGCTATGCTTGCAAACCTCACATGGCGAGGCCTTCCTCACTGACCTGTCCGGCAAGGTCATTCATGGTGGCAGTTCCTGTGGGGCTGTTAATGGGGCCCAGCTCCTGGCTCTGTTTCCTGGTCGATGTGATGTGTTCTCAGATGCTTCATCCCCGCCCCCTTCTGCCCTCCTCGAACTTGACGTGCCTATACACCCAGAGCTTTAAGGACTTCAGGCAGTTTTGAGCTCTGGGAGGGCAACAGAGTTTGATAATGTAAGGGGGAAATTCTGGGTAACTTGCAACATCTCACTCCTCTGGGCTGGATGTGATGATAAGGAAGGGAGGGAGGGGCTGCTCTTGCCAAATGCTTTCCCTTAAATGTTTGGTCTTACATGATCAGATCAAGAGAAACTGTGTTTAGAGAGCTGGGCGATTGCACTGGGAGGAATTTAAGTAGAATATTAAAGCTTAGTGGGGTTTTAGAGATAGCCGTCTTGGTGGCGATTAAACACCAGTGCTTCTGCAGCTTGTCCATAGCTCAGAGACCAGCAGGAACAGCTGTTGAGCAGGAACAGCTAGGTTGACCAGATGAGCTGCAGTAGGGCATGCTCAGCAGTCTCGAGTCAGGGAGTCAGGGCAGGGCACTTATCCGATTCTCAGGCCTGTGTGGGTGGTTTCAAGGCCCTCCTGGTAAAGGAGGAGATGGTTGGGGCTGGAAGAGTTGACATCATAAGCTATGACATCATAGCTGTGGATTGGTGGGCTCAGCAAGGCCAGCATCTTCTAGTGGCTCATGATAAGCAAGCTGTTAGTCTTGAGAGTTGAGCTGTTTGCAAGGGGCAGAGCCTTATCCTCCAGGGAGAGGAATGTCCAGAGCACACGAGGTCCATGAATTCTCGCTTGGGCTCAGAATTGTTTAAAATAGGGACAGAAAAGTATGTCTGTTTCCAGTATTGCTTAGTGTAGAGAAATAAGGGGAATGGCGTCGGCTTCAGTTCTTAGGGACTGAGGGGAGCGCTTCACAGTGTGGGGTCCACCCCCGACCTGCCCCGGGATGGGCAGGAGGGTGCTGGGCCCCTGCATCAGTCTCCGCCAAAGGCTCGGTAGTTTTACCCAGGGAAGGCGTAAACATCCTCATGTTACCCCTGAGGGTCAGGGACCTTCCTACTTCTTCCATCTGTACCACCTGAAACGTCTGGTCTCCAGAGCTCTGCGGAAGGAGAGAGGGAAGGGGGGGCCAGAGCAGCAGGAAACACATGTCACATCCACTCACAGGCCACTGGCCCGAACTCAAGTGCGAGGGGCTGGGAAGCAGAGGGAAGTCCACAAAACGCTCAGTGAGCACCGACTGCCTCTGCCCTGCCCAGGGTCTGGGGTGCACGCATGCTCCATCTTCGCTATGGTTAGCCCCTGGTTTCTGGGGGAGAAAACTCAAGAGCAGGAAGGATAAACGACTTGGTCGTTACTGATGGGGCCTGCCCTTGAACCCAGATCTGATTTAGGACTCGTGGCTCTTTCTCTCTCCCACCCTGTTAGGGAAGGACAGGAGCGTGGAGGACGGACGTGAGGCCAAAGCCAGCCTGCTGGGAAGTAGCAGCCATCTGTGCTGCTTGCAGGAGAGAGGCAGACCCCAGTGGGCAAGCAGAGGCTGAGGTGCAGGAGACCCGGAGGAAGACTGACAAGGTCTCAGTGGCAAAAACAGGATTAAAGGCACAGGTAAACTGTTAGCCACTGGAAAGATGGGATTATTTCTCTTTCCCTGACACAAAAGGAAGAATAAGAGCGTCCTTTCTAGACCGTAAGGATCCACGGGGTTCACCTTCTGCATCCTGTACACCAAACCCGAGATTGTGATGGCAGTGACAGGAAAAGGGGAAGAGGGGCTTCTGCTCCAGTGGAAGGAGTAGGAAAGGAGCAAGGTGTGCAGCTGACCCGAGGACACACAACAGGAGAGGCCGAGCGCCCGAGGCCAGCCGTCCGCCCTGACTGGGATGCTGGGATTCTGAGCCGCCTCCATACCTTGGCCCCTGCTTGGCACCACTCTCCCTGGCTTTTCTCTGGCTGCCCCGCCCTGCTCGGCATTCCCTCATGCTCCTGCAGCTGCATGTTGGGCCCTTCCGCTTTGCTCTGGACCCTGCACGGACTCAGTGGAGGGCCAGTCTGCCCCTGTTGCTTGTCTCTGTTGTACCTGCTTCCAGAATCGCTCCTGATGAATTCCCCTCCACCCCTTTGGCTTGTTGGTAGAGCAGTTGGTTCTCTATACTGTTTTCATCCTTCCAGCTTGGGACAGTCCTCATAGCTAAAATGCACTCAGAGGACAAAAAACTAGCAGATCCAGCCTTGTTCAGAGAGGCAGAGAGGCCGCTTCCTAAGTCCGTCCCTAACCAGCTCTGAGACTTTACACGGATCACTTAGTCTGTGGGCTTCCTCACCCTCTCTCATCTGTGAAATGTGGAAAGTAGCTGTTTCTACCTCGTCGGTGTTTCTGAGCATTCCAATTTGTTAGTGTATGTAAAACACTTTGAACAGTAGTAAGAATAATATAACTGCTTACCGTTATCACAATTGTTACTGAACACACAACTAACGCAATACGAGGTCGACAGTGCTAATGGTGTTAATATTTGCTTATTGTAAAGATCTGTATCTTTGCTTTGCTTTATTCTAATAGCACATAATTACTGGTGGGCCATAATGATATGGTAGTTATAATAGCATCTCATTCAATTCAAACATAAGCATGTATCTTGCAGAATGGAATGTGGTCACAGTGTAAGGCATATTGCAGTTTTATACTCTTGCCATGGGAGATGCTGTGACCGAAGGAGTGCTTTCTCTCACGTTACAAGGGAAGTTCCGTTGAAGTTAGGAGGAGGAGGAGGAAGTCTATCATCGCCATCAGAATGAAAAGTCTTCACATAACGATCCTGCTGCTTGTTTATATAAAGAAATCTCAGCCTCAGATCACTGTGAGCAGAGACCCTAGCAGTTGGGTCAGCCCTTTGGAGGCTCAGAGGACCTGAAGGAAGGGCAGTGTAACGTACGTAATAAGGTGATGGGCTTCACTCTCAGCAAAGGCTCTGCTTGAAAACAGAGAGAGATACAAGTGGGGGAGGGGGAAGCCATGGAATAGACCCGGGAGCTGAGATGGGTGCAAACTCAGGGTGTGGTGTTAAAGCATTTACTCTGCCATTGACAGGATGGGCTGGGTTGAGAGCTCGCTCTGCAATACCTTCCGTCCTGGCCACGTCTCTGTCACTACCAGGCTTGCAGCCTTTGAAATACCCGCACTTAACATTTTGCAGGTGGAAATCCGGACTTAGGGGAAAGGGAGCCCCTCATACCGGGAGACCAGGGAGCCCTTTGCCCCAGCCCTCTGGGCGCTGCAGAGCAGGGGAAGCACAAGCATCCCTCTCCCAATTCCTCCTGCCTCCTGAGCTGAACACCCCACTCCAGCTGATGGAGTGGACAGGGGGTTTTACTTTTTTATCCATTCCACTTAGAAAAGTTATAGAATGTAAGTGCACATATCACAAGTACATAGTTGAAAAGTTTCACAAACTGAACACACCTTTGTAACTAACACCCGAATCAAGAAACAGAACAAGAAGCACTTTTAACTGAATGGATTACTCTTGCCTTCTTGATACTTCATATAAATTGAATAACTCAGTGTGCACACTTGTGTACATGTATTTTTTCCCCTTGACATTACACGGATGAGAGAGTCATCTGCAATGATGCGTGTGGTTGAAGATCATTCCCTGCTGTAGAGAACTCCATCAGATGAACACTGCGGATGCGCCTTTGGTAGTTTCCGCTCGGCCTGTATGGCTAGTGTTGCATGAACATGCTAGCCTGTGTCTTCTAGTGAATACATGTGCACGTTGTGGAGAGATGTGTCCACCTCCGCACTGGGAAGCGGAATTGCTGGGTCCCACAGTGTGCATATGTTCCGAGTTAGTTGACACTTGACAGTTTTACAAGGTGATGGTACCAAGTTTAGCCTGTGGGGGGTTCCATTTGCTCGCCCTTCAACTTTCACTCCCCTAGATTCTAGTGCCAGCATGACCGACTGCACTTGGAATAAGCAAATAGAATTGGGAACACATTTCAAGTAGGCAACTCAGCATTCTTTTCAAAGCAGAGCTGATATTGTTGCTGCTCACCTCAGCCGCTCTCTGACTGGTGAGGTTTGTCCTCGAGCCATCCAGTCCCCAGCGATACAAACACTGATCGCATTCTTGGCTCTGATTTTTCTCTGCCCACTGAGAATCCTGTTGAGAGTTTGTTGCTGGTGGCTGCCATCAAAGGACTGAGTCTGCATGACCTACTTGTGACAAGAAGGGTGAAAGGACTTGGAACGGCTACTCCTGCATCTGGAAATATGCTTACTAGAATTGAAAGTAAAGGCACTTTTTGGAATTGGCCATCATTTTGGGGGTGGGAGCTATTAAGTGTGTACTGAATAAGCTTAATATGTTCATGCTAGAAATTGTTTTCATTCTCTCCAAATAATTCATCTTCATCTCATTGTCCAATTCACAATTTTAGAAGTATCTGGATGGCTTTCATTGTGGATATCTGTTTGGATGTTTTTATAAGTAGAGTATTCCTTTTGAGAAAGAAGTGTTTGGCAACCATTTGTAATAAAGATTTTGGATTTGCCATTGTCAGTACAGATGGATAAGATCACCACGTAAATCAAGCAACAAGTAACATTTAAATATTTAAATGAGATATTAGATATAAATGAGTGCTTTGACTCCTCCCTTCCTCTCCCACCCCCCAAATATTTCTTTGGCTTCCCTATTTTGATACTTGTTTAGCAATTTTTTAAAATTGGGTTTTGAGTAAAAGACTTTAAAAAATACGTCTCCATTTTTCAGAAAACCAGTAAAACTGTTGCTTTTCATGTTGCCTTTATTCCTAAATTAACTTGAGTGCCAGCAAGTAAAGATGGAAGTGGCTGGAAGTTGAAGAGGGTTTGTCCTACGGGTAAGCTCTTCGGCCAGAAGGGATTTTAAGTGCTGCTTTGCACGGCGCAGCCCGTGAAGATTCTTAGAAGTTGATAGTGCTGTGAAATCAGCATACTTCAGAGATAACTTGTAGGAGAGCTGAGGCCACCTGAACATCTTATCACTCCCTGGTTAGCAAAGCAAGTTAACCACATGTGCAACTATTTTCTAGTTGAATTTCTAGAAATGGAATTGCTGGGCCAAAGAGTCAAGTACATTGGGAAACTTCAGAATCGCCAAACTGGGCTCCAGAAGAGTTGCGTCACTTTTCACTGAGTCCAGAGTGTACAAGTATGTCTGCTTTTCTCATAACTGCTTTTAAAACCTGTCACAAAAACTATTCCTCTTGGCTTCTTTTGAGAGCCCACCTGTCATGACTCCACTTTGCATTTCCTTAGCATCTACCTGTTTCTTCTCTGTAGCTCATATTTTGCACATTCTTATAGCTTACATATTTGTCTACATACGTCATCCACCCGCCCAACCCATCCACCTTCCTACCTAAAGACGGAAACTCAAGTGGATAGGGAGAATTACTAAGCTCTCATTTGTGGATTTTGGCTGATGTGCAATTTTAATTTCACAATAACTAATGAAGTAGACAAATTGGGGAAGTTGAAGAATGCCTATATAACGATAGATACCATGATCAGGATCACTAAATTATTCAGTGATCAAGGTCTTTTACTTGCTACAGGACCCGTGGTGAGGGAGGGGCGTATTGCTGAGATCAAATGCAGTGATTAAGAATCAAGTTGGCCGTGTTTATATTGCTGGTCCACCACTTACTGACTGTGTGGCCTCTAGTAAGGAACTTCTCTCATCTATAAAATGGGGGTAACTGTTGTGTTTATCTCATGGAATTATTGTGTAGATTAAATGACTTAACACATGCAAAGCACTTCTAACAGGGTCTGGCACAGGACTATTATAATTAGTTCATTGCTTCCCTGTTTTCAATGCACTTACTATTCCATTGAACAGGAAGAGGAGAAGTCTGCTCTGAGTCCCTACATGAGACTCGCTGAACTTTGGATGCATAGCGAGGCAGTTTACTTGAAAAGACTGAGCTTTCTGCCTCAAAAAATAGGCAAAATGGTGCTAAAAAAATAGCAAGGGAGGGGTGCAAATTTTGTTTTTATCTATTTGAAAACATTGCCTGCTTGAGCCTGAGATTTTCACCTTGTTGATGGACTTGCAGAAAATGGGCTCCTGTCTCTTCCTCCTCACGGCTCATCCGGCACGCCTTCAGCAAGGAAACGGAGGCCACGCAAAGCCCCATGATGCCAGGACACAGGACGACCAACAGCACCTCTCTCCTGTGACACACACAAAAAAAGAACCAAAAAATGATGGAATTTCTTTCTTAATCTCTATTTACACCCGACTTTCCGACCCATAAACCCATAGAGTTTCTTTAACTCTGTGGTGGTACCGAGACTAATTGTATGCATGTCCTTAGATTTTTTCCCCTTCCCACACCCATAAAATAAGGATTCTATTTTGGCAAGCTTGGTGACTCTCTCCCATGCGCTGAGTAGATTTTAGTCCTACTAGACCAGTTCTTTGGGTGCTTGTATATGGTAGAACCAGGAGGGAGGTGAAAGTGAGGAAGACTCTGACACCCTTGAACTTGGGCCAGGGAGGACATTGGCAGGTGAATTTTGGAGCGATGCTATGAGTTTACGTGATTGATCCTTGCCATGATGTTTCATTATTGCAAGTAAATTACTTCAGTTATGTTAAATTCATTTTTTTTTTGTGGCCGAGTGTGTTCCTTTGTTCAACTACATCAAAATATAATTTTTAATGAATAAAAAAAGCACAAGTCTAATAAACATCACGGTGAGTGCATGCCAGGTTTTAATTACTGCAGTCGTGAGGGGACCAGCAGGGTGACAACACAGGTTCCTAGGAGCATGTGAGAAACCAGTGGGCCGAGAGCCAGGGAGGAGAGACAAGGAAAACAACCCGTAGTCAAGAAGATGCTGCAATAAGGCTGCGAAGTTGGATACACAACAGGTGAATCATCTCAGAGGCAATAAACCACAGCCTTTGGTGTTATCTTGTGTAGTGGACAAAAAGCATTTGTAGCTTACAGACTTTCTACAAATGAACATCTATCTTTCAGGTCTGTGAGGTGTGGGCGTCCTTATCAGTGGTGAAGAGTAAGTCAAACAACATTAGATCTGGCGCCTGGAGAGTCCCGGGAGCCTTGGGTGGGCTCTTTGGACAGCTCCCAGCATGATAACACATTACCCAGTTATCTTTTTGCTCTTTGAGTTTTGGGTAATTTTTCTTTCTTACGAGTCCTTTGTATGGTCATAAGCAGTCCCCTCAGATTATTTCTGATCACACAGAAAGGGCTGGTGCCATTACGTTTTGTGTTCTTTGCGTGCTTCGTTTCCAGAGGAGCAACACATTCCACACAACACATCTTGTGCAGCCTGTGCATCCACCCCCAGGAGAAGCAGAACAACTGCAGAAGCCAGAGAATTAGCTTTGGCCTGGAGAGTTTGTAAAGGATCTGGGATTTCATCTCAAAAGCCTCTATTCTGAAGACCGCTCCCCCAGATGTTTGTTTGAATCATTCTCATATGCTTATTTTTCCGAAACAAGAGAAACAAAATTAAGAAATTCATCTCCATCCAGGTTTCACACTCAAATGCCTAAAACCGCCTGTGGATTCTCTCCTCGAGGTGCCCCCAAATTGCTAACGTTTTGAGACTGCCAGGAAGTGACCCTCCCTCCTGTCTGTAAGTCTGCAGCCTGTAAGCTGCAGAGTAGATACATACCAATTTCCCAGGGTGGTCTGTAGCCAGTGAGTAGGTCCACGTATGTCACTCAACCTTTATTACTAAGGAGTGGGCTTGCCGTACTGGATAAAATGGATGTGACTCAGGTATGATACTCCAGCTGTGGCCTAAATTTAGTAATAATCAGTTTCTTTAATTATATCTCTGAAAATAAAAGAGGACAGATTTTTAGGAAATCTAGGCAAATAACTCTCTTGCCATGCAGAGTAAGGAGTCTCAGCAGAAATTGTGGAATTCTGAGCCATGCGAACCAGCTGCCACTTCATAAGTGGATCATTTCAGCTTGCAGTTGCGTGATTTACCAAACTGAGGGTCAGAGAGACAGTAACGAGAAAGACAAAGGGAGTTTTTAGATGCTTATGTAAAAAGGTAATATTTTAGAAAACATTACCAACACTATATTTTTGAGAAAAATAAACACAGTTGATTGCTGTCTACAAATCATTCCTGCCTTGTTGACTCTTGAGTTAGCCGTCTGCCTGATGACATTTTCTGCTGCTGGATGCAAAGGGGCCTGCTCAGGCCCCTGGGACCTGATGGCTGCCCGAGCACTGCCAGCATGTGCTAGGAAGCCAGCAGCCTAGTCCTTGTAGTCTGAATAATTAAGGATACCTGGTGCAGTTGCTCCCAGTGAGACTCTGAGACCGCCCTTCACAAAGCCCCGATTTCTGGCCTCGGCCTCAAGTGAAGGCTTTGGGCGCGTGGAGAGGAAATCAGGAGCCTCCTGTGGATGGCCGCGGGAGGGGATGTGGACCAGTAGGGAAACAATGGAATGAAGCCCTCTCCTGGCGCATGATGACACCTTCAGCCCCTCTCCCCTCCCTGGAGGATGGGGGTGGGGCTGAAACTTCCAAGTTTCTAGTCACAGCTCCGTCTTCTTGTGAGTAGTCCTCATCCTGCAGCTGTCCAGGGGTCCACCAAAAGTCTCCTCATTAGAAAAAAAAGATGTTCCTCTCACCCAGGACATTCCAAGGGATTTAGGAGCTCCGGGAGAGGTGCTTTTACAACCTCCTTCATTCGGGATACAAGAGTTTTAGGAGCTCTGTGTCAGGAACCAGAAGCAGAGACCACATGTATAGTCTGTATTATGTCACAACTAATAACACTAGAAACGTCATACTTGTGCAAAAGAACGCCGCTTGTCTTCACGATTTGGCCACTCTCCCTATGACCAGGGCAGCCCTTAGAAGGGTGCTGACCTAGTTTAGAAATACAGAGCATGCTGATCCAGCCTGGTCGTTCTCTGCCCGCCCCCTGAGCTAGAGCGTCAGGCACAGGTGTCGGGATGAATAAGCCAGTTGGGGGCATTTTCGCCATAGAGAAAGTTCTGTAACGTGATGATGTGATGTTAAAATGACTTTGGCAACAATATTTTTTCTCTGAATTGAGGGTCTTGTCTTGAAAAGAGCTACCAAAAGAGAGCAGACGTTGATTTTCAGATGGAAGCCTAAGCGCCCAGCAACAACGAACGGCCTCGCTCTGCCACCTGTTCACACGGACAAGAACCGCGTATCTAAAAGTAAATGTGTGAGAATAACGTCATTGTAAGGAACTTCAGTCTTTCAGCACTCGGGTCTTGGTTTTCTGAAAGTCAAGGCCACACGAAATCAGCACAAAGCACAACATTATTCTGGTGATTAGCCAAATCTTTGCTATCTGGACTAATTATGCAGAAAACAAAGGATAATGTGTATTACCTCTTGTTAACAGCAGACTGAATGGCCCAAGACTAATTTATCATTTTAATGGAAAGAAACCATATTCTAATTTTACATTTATGTGATATTTGTCAGTAAGAAAATCATAAGTGTTTTTTTAAGTGAAAATTGAACCAGATTTGTGAAAATTTTAAACAAATTTCTTCCCTCAAACTCTTTGTTCAAAAATACTTCTGTGGGCATGCATGTACATGCGTGTTCCTCACTGGAGGATGTGTTTTTTGATTTAGAGGTGGGGAAAGAGATTGAGACATTGATGTGAGGGCTGCCTCCTGCACATGCCCTCACTGAGGATCGAACCTGTGACCCAGGCATGTGCTCCGACTGGGAACCAAACCCGCAACCTTTTTGGTGAACAGGACAGTGCTCCAACCAACTGAGCCACCCAGCCAGGGCTTCTTCCCGACTTCTACATTTGCAGGTTTTATAAACTAAGGCAACTAAAATTTCCTTTTCTTCAAACCCTCTCCATCCTGTTCCCATGGAGGTTTTTGGCTTTCACCATCTTTTTTTCACATTCCGGCACAGCTGGGTATTTTACTGTGAGATGAATTGCCCTTTTCGGTCACAAACAAACCTGTGCCCCGTTATCTTGTGCGTGTGCACACGCAAGCGCTGTTGCTCCCCCGTGCAGCCTCAGCCACCCGCCTTATTCACAACTTTCAACTGAAGGAACCAGCATCTACTTCATATTGACAGCTCAGAGGTAATCTTCAAGAGCCATCTGTTACGCAGAAGCACCCTAGCAAAGTTCATGGACACAGATAACATGACCTACAGTTGACACATGCATCTCATTTACACACACACACTGGAGCTCTCGGCTTCAAGTCTGTGGCTGAGTCAAGTTCATGTACAGACACAGATATAGGAGTCCATAACCAACCAACCAACTCATGCATGGAGTTAAAAACAAACAAACAAACAAACAAAAAAACCCTTGGAAGCCAGTAGACTCTGAGAATGGTTAGTTACTCACTCGACATTTTTAAAGGGGCTTTTCCCATCCTTCAGATATAGCATGTAACCAGCCGTGGCCATTACTCTATCCGTCATTCAGATACAAACACTCGGTATCCCAGCCAAAGCTCACACCTGTGCCTCTGGTCTCTACCTGGAGGACAGGTATCCAATCAAGGGGACCATGCTGTCACAGTGGAAGGGAATTTCTTGTCAGATTATAGTAGATTTTGAGATTCTTATTCTGAATGATAATAACCAGAATGATTGGGCTCTAGCATTTTTTTTTTTTTTTAGGTTTCAGAAATAGCTTTTCTTCTATTGACCCAAGTGGGTTTTTTGTCATAGAAACAATCTGACTTGAAGAACTAGTCACATTTCCCCTCTATAATGGCTAGAACTGGAGCCAAGTTCGTGGAGCAAACAGAACAGTAACGACAGAAGATAGTAACGGCTTTTAAACTGGTCTCATTATTTTTCACTCTTTTTAGCTTCTTCCCCTGATTCCTCTTTTTTCTTGCTGTCTTCTCATTTATCTGGGTCTATATGTGGGAGCCGCATAGTGAAGGGACCCTGTTGTGAAGTACAGCAGGCTCTCTCTATAAATCAGGCTCCCGGGTTGGGTCCATTTCCAAACCCCGGTTTGCGATGCCTCTTCGAGTTTGGAGGATCAAAGGTGCTTTAGAATAAGCAAGAAAGAGTTGCGGCTTTCAGTCTGCGTTTTCAAAAAGCTCTTGTGAGAACTGATGAGGATATTATTCCGTATGCCAGTGGTTTCTGTTTACTTGGTTCTGTGTTTTGCTTCCCTAGAATTCAATTTCCTCAGCAACGAGCTCCCCGCTCTCCTGCCGCTGCTGACTGGCCTCATCCCCACACAGCAACTCTTGATGAAGCAGCACACGCTCAGGGGTGCAAGCAGAGCTCCCTGATTGGCCCTGTTGACCATGCTGATTGGTCCCTTTGTTGCCTTTCGTGCTATGAATCAAACTCTAAGGACTCAGTGGGAAGCCTCTCCTGAGTGTCAGAAACGTCAGTTCAGAGCCATAAGACCCCAGATTTCGGGCTGTCCGCAATTGCAAAACCAGTGTGGAATTTGGAGTATTTGACTAGTATTTGTTGAAAATCAAGATATGAATTCCTACCAAGTCCCAAAATCATTTTAAAATGAGGCCAAGCTACATGGTGTCTAGCCTAGAACAGACCCCCCGTTCTGCCACGACCTGAATTGCTGTTGACCCAGCCGGCGGTCCAGGCAGCGCGCCAGTCCTGAGACCAGATGTCGGGCTGAGTGAGCCAAGGCCCCAGCGCTCAGCCCCAGGAGGATGTTGTGTCAGCTTATCTCATCTGGATCCGTCTCTTTGTCCAAGAGGCGGTCAGTAGGCTCAAGGGCGGTGAGGCCTCAACGGAGAGGCCAGACTGGCTCATCTTTGACCGTTTATTCCACGAACAGTCCCAGTTTCTCATCTACTTTAGTGATCTTGGACTGGGCCTTATCTTCATGCCTTACGTTGTCCAACCTCACTGACTCCTTTCCCCGCCGGTGGCACCACCGAAACCTATGGTGACTTGTCCACTCAGGCGCACCCTCGGCGGAACCCCCGGGGCTTGGCGCTGCAGACTCTTCCGCCCCTGCAAGAGGCAGATCCACTGCGAAGAAGAAGACTCCGTGACTTCTTTTCATAACCCGCTTTCACTCCTCTGTGCAGGTTTTCTCACCCCCAGGCTTTTGTCACCGCCCACTTGAAGCTTGCCCTGGAGAAGCACTCGAAAGCTTTTTCTCTCTCTGGGGTAGTCTGTGCATTCGGGGCTTATGTGGGGACCTGCTCTCATCGTCCAGAGCCCTGAGGCTGCCTGTGCCAGTGACAGACAGTGAGTATGGTAGGGTTTCCAGGCAGTCTTTGCATATTTGATCAGTTATTAATAGTAATAGGTAACATTTATTAATTCTTACAGTGTGCCACTGCTGTTATAGGCGTTTTTGGCATCAACTCATTTCATGCTCATAGTAAATTCCACAAGATAAATACCAATGGGTTCCTAATTTACAGATGAAGAAACTGAGGCAGAGAGAAGTCAAGTGAACTATCCAAGTTCATTCCGGAGTTACTGAGAAGTAGGGCTCATTTAGCTTTAAAACTCTGCACATAGACCTCATTCTGTGCTCAGAACTCAGGCTAAGCTCCTGACCTCCATGCCGCACGCGTGGTCAGGGTCGTGCTGCCCTTGTATTCTCTGTGTCGAAGTAGTGACTGTTCCGCATTTGAAAAGATTCTACAATTCCAGCTGTGTACGCATTTTCAGAGAGGAGGCTTGAAGAGCTGTGAGGGAGGCGATGCTGACATTCATTTAACGGCGTTGATTTTGCATTTTCCCTCTTGTGAGAGAGGGCATTGTCTGTGCATCTGCTGACATAAATCTGTGCTTTCCGAGAGCAGGACGGCAGGGAGTGGGGCTCGGCGTCCGCGGTGCGTCTGTGCGGCAGGGCCCCAGGGTCCTGGCGCCTGGCGGGGCCAGCTGCAGCTCAGCGGGCGCTTTAATTTAGAATTTCCTGAGCCACTTGTGGATCCAAAGTGTTTCATGTGTCTCAGAATAACCGAAAAGGAAGCAGAAACAGTTAAGTCAGCTGTAAAAATGGAATGATATCTCGCAACACAGCCAAGTCACCAAAGGTCGTTGTCCTGAGAGGAATCAATAACAAAGTGCTTTGGAAAGTTCCCTGTTGTTTTGGAAGGAGAGGCTGGAGCGGGTGGTTGGAAGGGAGAGAGGGTTCAGGGTTCTGGAAATAAATTGTGCAGGGCCGTGAGTTACTCAGCAGGCTGTGATTCGGCTGTGATTCGGCTGTGAGGACATTGTCTGAGTTTTAGGGGAAGAGCTTAGGGGAAGAACATGGCATCCGAAAATGGTGGGAGTGAAAATCTTTGTGGGAATCTTCAGTGCAAGAAAGGAGAGGCCGAGAGGATCACATCGTTTCTAATGCACTTCCTTGGTGGCCATCTCTCCAGGCCACGCACCTGGCCCTGTCTGTTCAGGGTAGTCTCTTACGCCATTTGCCCCATGGTCACCGTGTCCCAACCCATCTCTCTGCTAGTTCCTGGGACCCCTAAGCTGGCTCCTGTTCTAGGAATTTCATGCTTGCTCTTTCCACTGTCTGGAATGTTCTCCCTCGGTGTCTGCACATGTTTCTCATCATTTGAGTCTCCGAATACATGCCACTCCCTGAAAGTGTTTCTTCCTGATCTCCCTGCTAAAATACCTTCTCCTCCTGCACTGTCTCTGCAGCCTCTTCATGTCCTTCATAGCGCATGTTACAACCTCTAATTCTTTTTATCGCTTTGATGGTCTGACTTGTTTGGCAATGGTTTTGTATACCAGTATCAATTTTCTGGCCTGGACAGTTGCGTTGTGATTAGTTAAGGTGGCAACATATGAGGAGGCTAGGGGAAGGTTCATGGTAACTTCTTGCTAGTTTTGCAGGTATTTTACATATCTGAAATTGTTTCAAAATGAAAAGTGAAGATGCAAAAAACAGATGCAGTCTCTGCCTTCAATCGTGGTCCCTGCCTTCAAAGTACTTACAGTCTAGTGGTGGAGATGGACATTTATGGAAAAATGTGCAAATGTAGAATTTCTAAGTGTGGTCCGTGCTCCAGAAGGGCACACGGACTGGGATGGGAGCACGTTTGTGGGGTATTTATTCTTCTTAGAGGGGTGGGGAAAGGGCATTTGAGCTGAGATCTGGAGGAGGACTGGCAGTCAGTGAGACGAAGGAGGCAGGGGCAGCGCTCTGGGCGGCACAGGCCCTGCAGTGGCAAAGAGCAGGGCACATTCAAGAAATCGGAGCAAGGCCAATGGAGATGGTATTGAGAGAGTGAGGGGAGGAGGAAGGAGAGGGGCCGGAGAATCAGGTAGGCAGTAGAAAGGACAGATTGGGGTGATTTCAACAGGAGGATTTGGGCTTCGGGGAAGGAGGTGTTACCATTAATTTAGCATTGATCATGGACCAGGTTCTGTGCTAGACACAGCCCTGAAGTAGATGCTGGCGTTAGCCTACGTTTACAGAAGGAAAACGTAAGCCACCTGCCAACATCACCGAGCAACTGTAGATTCCAGCGCATTGGTTCCGCTGAGCCAAGTTTTCCAGGTCCGAGAGGACCCCGAGAGGGTCCTTGCACTGTCGGCCCTGCCTTTGCCTTTGCTGAGCTGGTCCACTCGAAGCTCATTGTACAGTAGACTCTCCATCATCCAGAACTATGAGCAGACGAAGGTTCAGGGGAGTTCCACCTTGTGCATGACTTCCACTTTTACCTGTGCCACCACGCTTCCTCGGTGTTTAAAAACACGGAAGGTGATAGAAAGTGTTCCACAGGAGAGCTCGGATGGCCACAGGATTTCCTTCATGATTGAGAAGGCACACATCGATCTTCAAGTTCATCATCCCTGTCAATGCCATGTCACACTGTAGCAAAAAAAAAAAAAAAAAAAGAGTCCCCTTGGTCCTTAGTGAAGCTGGACCGATTCTAGAGCAAATGCTGGATATTGCTCTCCAGGTGTCCAACCCATGGCCCGCAGGCCACATGTGGCCTGGGGTGACTATGAATGTGGCCCAACACAAAATTGTAAATTTACTTAAAACCTTTTTTTGACTCGTCAGTTTTCATTAGTGTTCGTGTACTTATGTGCAGCCCAAGACAACTCTTCTTCCTCCAGTGTGGCCCAGAGGTGCCAAGAGGTAGGACACCTAATTGACTATCGATACCAATGCCTTCCTCGTTCGGCCAGTTCCTCTCTTTTGTGACAGTGTCTAAGGGGAGAATGCGGTCCTAGTCGTGAATCGGACCGAACTTTGTGCTTGTTGAGGTTCTGTGAACACAGTCATTTAGTGTCGTGTTAGTAACATTTCTTCTGTGGAGTGGGCTAAGGGAGACTCAAGCCTGTCTGCTTTTAGCCTTCTGCGAATACCCAGAAAATCCGTTTGACCCAGTGTGTGCGCTACCGGCATCCTCCACAGGTTGCTGTTGACTCTCCGTTAAGTTGACGTTAACAGGAAACCTGAAAAAGGAAAATGACAGGGATGGTCGGGTTTTGTGGTTGCGGGTGATGTTCCACTTTTATCTCAAATGGCTTAGGGCAGACTATGGGAAGGTACTGTGCTGGTGGGAACGTGGTTTGCATCTTTAAATTTTATCCCCACAAGTTAAGTTTCCTGTTGGCAAAGGAATTGGGTGACTGGTCGCTGTCCCGATGGCCAACCCTGAGTCCGGTTATTTGGAAGGTCAAGGCTATGCATTTACTCCCACCCAAAGCACCTTTGCTCTGGCCTGGATGAGCACTGAATTTTAGTGTAATTTTTGACTATGTAAAACATGCAGAGACCCTCTCAGTAATTCTAGATGTTCGGGTTTGGATAACCGCCTGCTGACGCAGGCCTCCCAGGGGCCGTGCTGTGACGGGTGGCTGTGGAGGCCGTTCCCTCGTGGGCCTCGGGGGACTCAGAAGAAAGAAGTGAGCACTGCTCCGCATGGTCCATAACGGATGTGGATGGAGCTCCATGGGCTCCACTCAATCGGCGGAGTAGCCAGGCAGCCACAGGCCCAGCTCGCAAGGACGGAGGACAGAACAGATTGTGGAACAGGGGGATGAGGGTTCTAAGGTTGGTTGGCTGTTGGGAAGCAGAACTTGGAGAAATTCCCTCATCTTCTTCAGGTTTCCCCAGCGTTAGCTATACTCACGTGTACGCGTCTGTGTAATTACTTCTACTGATTACACGTGTGTAGTTCTACCATCCCACGTGTAACTTCACCTACCCACCAACGCAGCCAGGACACCGAATCGTCCGCGCCCACAAGGACCCAATGTCGCTCCTTTGTGACCACACCCGCCTCCCTGCCGTGCCCCCCACCCCTCATTCCTGACCTCTGGCAACTGCCGATCTAAAATGCTTTTCATTTCACAGAGTTCTATACGTGGAATCACACAATGTACGACCTTTTGGGACTGGCTTTTTTCACTCAGAATAATCCCCTAAACGTTCCTCTAAGGCAGTGAATGCCACCCTGTTTCATCCCCTGGCACAGACAATCACTAAATCTCTGTGGCGCACCAAAATATGTGTTTCTTGCCCATCTGAGAAAAAAAATAGGGATAATTTTTCTTCATTCGCACTGATGGCTCTTATTGTGTTGGCTGTCGTCATTTTTTGTTTGTTTGACGATCTCAGGGAAAGGGGGTCCGTGCCCCTGACTAGACAGTCAGGTGCTGCATGTTTGAAAAATGCAGCAGCTCACCGGTCGAGCATCGCTGTCCTACGCCGTGCTGGGCGCGCGGAAACCTCTGAGAGCTGACCACCGCTTGAGCTGAGCTTCCTGGGGGCTGAAGTAGCCCTTCATTCCACTGGGCTCTGAACAGACCTCTTTCAAGTTTCAAGGAGGTGCTCGCTAGTTGTAGTATTCTGGGATCTTGAGAATGATTCTTTTTTTTTTTTTTTTTCCCATGATTCTATAGCCTCTCCTAGGTCTTGCCTTCTAAACTACGATCCTCATTCATCCTGAAACCTACCGGTCACCTTCGATGTTTCCCGGTCCCACCCTGGATCTCCCAGCTGCCTGTGTGCCTTTGTGAAGTAGTGTGACCTGAACCACATGCAGCTTCCCCAGCTCACACGTTCTCCAGTTTTATGCGTGTTTCCTCTGTGGGAGACGGTGGGGTGCACATGGAAGCGCATGACTTTAAGGGCCGGGAAAGTCCTGCATCTTACACTGACCTTAAGTAGCCGGCCATCTGAGCGTCAGTTTCCCCCTTTGCAGAACGGCAATAGCAGTGTGTTCCTCAAACAGTCCCGAGGATAGCAACTCGGCATTTTGAAGCTGATACATACAATGCAATTTTTTTTAAAAGAGTAAAACTTAGTAACTGAAAGGATTATCTAGAACTATGTGGAGATGTTTCCTTTTAATGAAATAAGGTAGCTATATATAACATATTCAGGGTTTTTTTTTCTTTTACTTGATAATACATTACAGAGATCTACCTAAAAAAAGAAAATAAATGAAGCTGATACATTGCCTTGCACACAGTGGGCAGTGAATAATTTAGAGGAGGAGAAGAAAGAAAATGCTCCCAGTCTTGATGGTATTATCTTGTTTATAGCGAGGGACCCTAGTTAATGAAATAGGTAATGACTATTTCCAAAAGCACGTTCGAACCTCCCTGTCTGTTTCAAATTTCAGTTGTCTTGGTCATATTCTTTTAAGTTGCTCATTCTTCCATTTCAGTTGTGTGTATAAGAACCTTTCATTCACACGTTGTTAATCACAAATCGTAAGTGAGCGGTAGTTGAGAGAGAGAGAGAGAATGGACTCACTGCCTTGTGTTGCGTGTGCAGACAGCCTTGGCAGCCCCCAGAAGCTGGCTCTGCAGCGAGAGAGGTGGGAGAGGAGCGCCGTGCCCGGCCGGAGCCTCTCCCGGCGTTCCATCAGCAGGGAGAGATGGGTGGAGACGCTGGTGGTGGCAGACACGAAGATGGTGGAGTACCATGGCAGCGAGAACGTGGAGTCCTATATCCTCACCATCATGAACATGGTATGTTGGGCTCTGCGGGCGAGGGGCCGCTGGTGGACATGCCCCACACTCCCAAAATAAGAGACCTTTTGTTCCCCCTCATAATTCTCTAACATAGGTATGTGAATCTCTTCCCTGCCTGAGTGGCTAAGGGGGGGACATTCAGGACCTATTAGTCTTTCTCTGAAAAATGTGTGTCCTAGGAAAATTTGTTGTTTATCAGTTACATTTTCTACTGGGTATCTATCCAATGACTCAGTCCTTTCTGTAGGACTTTGTTTCACTGTCTTACATTAGTGCATAAATGAGTAAACCAAGTAAACTTCACAACGAACTAGGACATAATTTCCTCGAGGTACTCAGAGCTAGAATTGGAACAGAGTTAATGACCCTGAATTTCAAGCTTCCCTTTCATATTGTTGATGTGTTCTGCCTTCCCAGAGACACTTAGTCCTCTCAAGATGGGGAAGGATGTTGCCTGAGTCACTGATAATAAAAGAGAAGACCCTGGGTCAGGGAAAGGGTCAAACAGTAGAAAGGCAGCAACCCCTCAAGCCCACACCAGGCCCTAACCTTGCATTGCATTGGGCCAGGGGTGTGTCTCATTCTTCTCTGCACTCCAGCAAAACTTCTTGACCCACAGATTACATTTGTTTTAAGTGCATCACAATGCTGCCCCCCCCCCCCGCGCTCCCCAGCATTTATCTGTTGTCATTTTACATGGGCTAATGGCTTTCCGTTTCCGACTCTAGGTCACTGGGTTGTTCCATAACCCAAGCATTGGCAATGCAATTCACATCGTTGTGGTTCGGCTCATTCTGCTTGAAGAAGAAGAGGTAAGAATAGTTCCCTTCCACCCTCTGACCTGTATCTTTTCTCCCTACTTCCTTTCTTCAGGAAAGCTCTTCATGGATGATCAAGAGGACACAAGAAAGGAGCCTAGAAGCCCCTTGGGAGGAAAATAGTATTTCTGTATTAGTTTCTTAGAAATTCAGTGATGTCAAATTTCTTACCGTGTCCTGCAGAGACTTTCATTGTCCTTCTGGTCTTTCCTTATGTCACCCTTTGCCTTGCGTCCACCCTCACACTCATTGGACTTTGGGTAGGTTCAGGAACACACAAGGCAATCTTCAGCCTCATGGCCTATGCACTTGAGGTTCCCAGCACCTACAACACCCCTCCCCTCGCTCTGCTCCGGGCTGGCACCTTCTCACCTCTCAGGCCCTGGGGCAGCACTGCTTCTTCAGAGCAGGCTCAGGGACCAACCTGCTCAGAGCCGCCCCACTACCGTTCTCCATCACACAATGCAGTTCACTGCCCCTGTGGGTACCACCCTGACAGTTCATTAACATTCTGTGTATGTGTTTACTCCCTCCTTGCTCCTCTCAGCCACCATCAGAACGTGAATTCCGTGAAGGCAGAAACTATTTCTTTGTTCTTGGCTGAATCCCTAGCACATAACGCCTGTGCCTGGGACATGAATGAAGTGAAATTTAGTGAATGAATGAACCAGCCAACCTGATGAAATGCCTTTACAATCTACAAAGTTTAACCAGTTGCTGAAATATACAAAGAAGAGCATCCTTCAGATGGCCAACAGTGAGACACCTGCGGTCAAAATGCCCCAGGCAGGGTTCATTGTATTCTGGGCAGCAGAAGCCTCCACAATTGTCAGTTTGATTTGAAAACAGTAATCTTAAGAGTCTGGAACCATTGTTTTCCTTCTCTCCTTTACCACCCACTTTCCTTAGTCATGCAAGTGGTCCTCTGAGTGTTTTAGAATACTGATAGATGGATTATTTCCCTGCCTGTGAAGCTTTTGTTTAGAAACCACGAAAAACAGAAACTATGTATGTGTCTTTTCAATATCTAACCTGATCTATCTGCCTCTGTGGGGATGTAACTGTGTCTGATTATTACTTACCATTGATTAGGGCCTAGACAAGATAAAGTTGCATGTTTACATGCAGAAAATTAATAGGGTACAAATGGTTTTTGTCCAAGAAAGATGAAAATGATTTGTGTCCAGCAAGAAGATAACTAGGGAGATTCTGGTGTGATTGGTCTGTAAAACATTGACTAAATTTTATCCAAATATATAATTTATTATTTTATTTTTTAAGTTTTTAAAAAATTTTCATTGTTTTTTTCCCATTATTTATCCCCCCTGCAGTCACCTCACTGCTGTCCGTGTCCGTGAGTCCTTCTTCCGTTTCGCTCCATCCCTCCACCCCCTAACCCTCTCCCCTCCCTGGCACTAGCTGTCATCCTGATCTCTCTCTATGAGTCTGTCTCTATTTTGATGGTTAGTTCAGTTTGTTCGTTAGATTCCACATATGAGTGAAATCAGATGGTACTTGTCTTTCTCTGACTGGCTTATTTCACTTAGCATAATGTTCTCAGGTCCGTCCATGCTGTCACAAAGGGCAAAATTTTCTTTTTCACAGCCAAGTAGTATTTCCTTATGTAAATATACCACAAGATTTTTATCCACTCATCTACTTATGGGCACTTGGGCTTCCTCTATATCTTGGCGATTGTAAATAATGCTGCAATGAACATAGGGCTGCTTATGTTCTTTAGAATTAGTGTTTTGGGTTTCTTTGGATATATCCCCAGAAGTGGGATCACTGGAAAGGCATGTTCAGTGTATTTGGACATCATGGGCCAAGAAATCAAAAAGTGGCTTCAGATATGAATTAACTTGCTTTCATTTCTGTCCAGGCTCTATCTAACCTTGAACCAAGCTCTCATTTAGGTTTTAGGACCCTAATCCTATCCTTGAGACATTACATTCTCCCTCAAGGACTTGGACTCAGACTTGGCCTGTAGCCCTTGCCACTTTAGACCGATGCATCGGATGGCCCCCCTGCACCCCTTTGGGGCAGGGGTTAGAGATAGGATTAGACTCTTCCCTCCAACTTTCCCTTCTTTAACTCTTGTGAGCAGGTGATACCGTGGAAAGTACAAGAGGTGTAGTTAGTCCCACCACTTTCTAGCTGTATAACCTTTGGTAGGCCACTTGACGTGTCTGTGCCTCCTTATCTCCATTTTATGACTCCTTTTGTAAAATGAGGATACTACCATCTACTTCCTGGACTTGCTGTGAGAATCAAATGAGTTGATCCACGTAATAGCGTGGATTAATAGTGTGTTTATAGTTACTTGCTTGTTGCATTTTTATGATTCTTGTCATTATCATCACCATCATTTAGGTCCCCCAACAACCCTGTAAACTCATCACTGTTATTAGTTCATTTCACAGATAAGGAGACTGTGCGAAAGGCCTAAGCAGGGGTGTCCAACCTTTTGGTGTCTGCGCCACACTGAAAGAAGAGCTGTCTTGGGCCACATGTTAAACACATTGCAACATGTAATCACAAAAACAATCTCATAATGTTTTAATTAAATTTATGATTTTGTGTTGGGTCGCATTCACAGCCATCCTGGGCCACATGCGGCCTGTGGGCCACAGGTTGGACACCCTGGTAAGATCAGGGTCCTAAGAGGTTGGAAAATTCTTTTAAGAACAGGATAAAGCGTATACTGGGATGGGAGAGAGCTGGGATAAAGCCAGGTGGGCCCCAGGTCACTGTGCCATCCAGGTGGGGACCAGAGGGTGTCAGGCTGGCTTGAAGGAGCGTTTGCAAGGCTGACAGGCAGGAGGGAGATGAATGCTTTCACAGATAATGTTCCTCTTAGTCTCGGAGTGAGTAAGTGCTGGGCTCACTTTTGTGAGACTCTGGCATTAAAGGCCCGCTAACTTTGGAAATCCAGGCTCACGAGGTGCCCTGCCCCCAGGGTGATTTGTGGGTCTGTAATAACCTATGTAACTTCTGCTCTTTCAGGATAAATGTCAATAATGTCCGCAAAGAGTTTGTAGACTGGTTACTCTTTTAAAATCAAGTATCTTTTCCTGCAATAGTCAGATGAGTTATTCCTAAAGCACGTGGGGAGTTTTCAGATTAAACGTTTTACTGCTCTTCTCCTCTGCCCGTCTCTCTCTCCCAGAAACCCCAGCCTGGCTAGGAGCGTGGTCTGACTCTGCGTTGAATCAAAAGTTGCTATTGGGACTTCTCAGATGAATCAATACATGATTTTTTTGTTTTCATTACAGAGAGAGCTTACAAAGAGACAGAGCAACTTATAACAAAAGCCATGTACTTGCAAAATCATTTCCCAATTCCCCTTTGGACCTATTTCTGTGAGCTGTCGTTGTTTTCCTCTGGGTCAGCTCCCTGCCGTGTTAGGTCACCCACTCAAATGAATAGGAAAGGGGGAGTGGGAAGTGAATTGGACTCACCTGAGAAAATGAGGGGAGGAAAAATGACAGGAGAACTAAGAGGGAAGTCTATTTTCGTTTACAAAGGAAGTGGGAAAAATTAGTGTGCATGGGGTTTGTTTGGACGAACTCAGGTAGTTACGAGGATGCTTCCTGGAACTTGGTGAGCTCACGTCCCCCCACGGTCACTGTGGGCCAGCATGGTCTCCCTGAGTGGTTCTGCCTCTTGCGCTTGCTTAGGCTGCGTGGTAGCCAGGCGCAGCTAAGTGCTTTTCCCAAGGCTCCTGGGATCAAGTGCATTGAAGAAACGACATGACTAAGTGTTTCTCAGACTTAACCTCTTAGGAGACTTGGAGATTTAGAGGCTAAGGAGGCTGAAGAAACATTGTGCACAAGTAAAACCTCCTGGAAGAGTCATGGCATTTGGTGGAAAAGCCGTAAAGTGTCCTTAAGACCATGTCACTGAACTTGGATTAAATGCCCCATATTGTAGCAGAGGGGTCCGACATTTTGGTGTCTCTGGGCCAGACTGAAAGAAGAATTGTCTTGGCCCACACATTAAGTATACAAACACTAACAAAAATTGATGAGCCAAAAAAAGGGTTTTAAGAAAATTTACAATTTTGTGTTGGGTCATATTCATAGCCTTCCTGGGCCGCATACAGGCCACGGGTTGGACACCGCTGCTAGAGGAAAATTCTTCACGGGACAGGGTACCCAGCTGCAAGTGATCAGCAGCTCAGCTATGTGTGCAGTTGCTTTTTTGTAAGAGGACCCAACAAAAGCAGTAGGGAGGAATCATGGGCATTGACTAGGTTAAAGGGGGGAAGAGAGGCGAGAAAGACATACGGGGTGGATGGAGCAGCTTGAAGAAAGTAAGGTGAAAAACAGCATGCTGTACGGGAATGTCAGGTGGGGGCAGCGGTGATACAAGCAGTTTGATGATTGCTAGAGCATAAACTGTGAGGCTGCAAAAGAAGGGAGAGCTTCCTAGAGGATAGTCTTTGAAGCGTCTTGAACCCTGGGTCATGATATGGGTGGACTTTGATTTTGACTAGGTTGGCCTGGCGACAGCAAGGAGGAAGCAACTAAAGAGAACAAGGAAGAAAGAAGGAGAGCAGTTAAGAGATGCTGCAAGCATAAATCCAAGCATAAAATGATGAGGGTTTGAACTAGGGTGGCTGGAGTGAAGATGGAGAAGAGGTCAAATGAGCAGCCCGTGATGACAGATTGGGGTGCAGGATATGCGGGGAGGAGGCTGCCAGGAGGGCACTGGTGTTTCTAGATTGGGCAACTGGGTTGCTAGGGATTCCTGTAACTAAGCTAGGGGGTACAGGAAGAACTCAGGTAAACATGCAGGGAAACGATTTCAGGGATGCTGAGATAGGGGTACCTGTGGTGGCTCCCAGAAGGAGGTGTCCATCAGGAGATTTGTGTACTAAATTTGAGGTCTAGGAGAGATTTGGAATGAGATATGGATTTGAGAGCCAATAGCACATAGGTGATTTCTCCGAATAGGACGGTGATTGGGGATGAACTGAGCCCCAAGCCAACAGAAGGGCAGAAGAAGAGCACATTGAGGGGCCTGAGAAGTGATCAGAGAGAGGGAGAGACAGTTGGGGATCCCTGCCTGTTTCGGTCTCCTCTCCGGGGGTGGGAGTGAGCAATGGAGGAGAACTAAGCGATCATCATAATCCTCCATTGGTGAATTGCTAAAGCTTTCCAGTAACTCAAAGCAAAGAGATCGAGAGAAGTCTTCAATGGTTTGGAAACCACTAGTCCTAGACCAGTAGCTGCACACCTGGGGGCTCTGCCAAATACTGCGGTGTGACTTGGTTAAGGTACTGCCCCTCTCAGGCCTGGATGTTCTTATCATTTAAATGAGAGGATTGGAGGCAGAGTTTCTAAGGTTGTTCAGGGAAATGGGCTGTTCCTAATGCTGGGAAAACTAGAAGCAGAATGTACACGCATGCGCAACCTCTGGAAATGACTGTTTTTGTCTTGCTGATGACATGTCCTTGCTGACACTGAGTTTGGCTCAGTGGAAGCTTCCCTCTTGTAGCTCCCTCCTGCCTACCGACCTGACCCCAGGAAAGCTCCAACCTCTTCCCACCTCCGTAATTTTGTCTTTGCGATAATGTTATAAAGCGGAATTGTACAGTGTGCAACCTCTTGAGATGAGATTTTTTCATTCAGTATAATTCCCTTGAGATCTGTGTAAATGGTGCATGTCAAAAGGATATTAATGTTCACTTTTCCTTAAACAGACACACATAATTTGGTATGTAAGTTCTTTCAAATGGTGAGTCCAGCTGACGTTCCGGGGAGGCCGGTCGGCAGTTGGAGCCACAGCTTCGTCTAGGAGCCCTTGTCCTTGTTGTCCGCTCAGTCTCTGACCTGAGTGACCTTCAGCTAGTTCTTCACTTCTCTGAGGTTTAATTCCCTCTTATTATGTAATGGACATAACAATGCTTTCTTTACAAATAATGATGTTGAGAAGAAGATGCAATTAAATAAGAGAATATATGTGACAATATGGCAAATGTTTCCTTCCTTCCTTTTCTCTTTTATCCCCTCCCATCCTCTATCTCATTTATTTCCTTCTCTTTCCTTCCTTTTCCCTTACATTCCTGCTGCATGCCACCTGGCCAGCGCTCTACGGTGAGTGCGGGTCCTTCGTTCCGGTGGGGTTGCTATGCTAACTACAGCTTGCCTGCCTATGCTCACCTAGGTCCCCAGAAATCCTCCTCCTCGTCCTCCTTGATCCATCATTTTGCTGGATGATGTCATCATGAGGATTTTTAAATAACGAAGTCTGTTTCTTCTATCTGAATTCATTACACTAAGCAGTTTGGTGAGCTTTCACGAGTGATGAATCACTTGTCTGTGTTTTCATGAAAGGAAGGTGGTCTGTGGTAGTTAATTAGCACAGGTGGGGGCACCTGAAGGCTCTGAGGCATGGTTCGATTTGGGTGTGGGCCTTAGCAAATTACAGAGTGGTGGAGAAGCAAGTCCGTAGTTTGACGTAGGGAGTATGTGAAGTTCCCAGGCTGAGCCCAGAGCGATAGGTGAGATTATAGTGGGCTAATGGAGGTAGTCACTCTCCAGGTAGAATCCACCCTGCACCAGGGATGGCCTATATAGAGACCCCCAAAAAAGGGAAACGAATTTCCCCTTTAGAGCTGACAGCCTGTTTTCTTTCTCCCTCACCCGACAAATGTTCACCCCGTTAATTTGGAACAAACCCTCTCCTTCCATCCTCATTAGCAACTGTGCACCAGACGGATGACTCAGGGGCCCTGAAAGCTGCAGCCTGGGGCATCTTCTACAGCATCCTGATCGCTGTCAGACAACCAGTGATCCTACCTGGTTCTAACGATCCTAACCCTCTGCCCTTCACCCGTAGATGTCAAACTGAGAAGGTTGGTTGGACAGGGAAGCATCCAGTGCAACCCCAGCCTTGTAGGTTATCTCCTGAAAGGAGGAAGCTTTTGTTGCAAGTCCATTCATTTTGTATTAGAAATTTTTTTTTAAAAGGCTCTTTGGAATTGTAGTAACTGTAGAAGCAGAGAGCCACTGGAACTAGAACTTCAAACAGCTGCTGGTCTTTGCTAATATGTTTCTAGGTTTGTTCCCAGAGTTACATGTTGCAGGGGTCATTTAGTTCTCCCCTTCAGGTTCTTTCAGTGGAAGGCAAGAGAGTCCTGGCATTTAGAGCTGGCGGTTGGCCCAGAGAAGTGCCTGGGCCTCTGCCAAATTCTTCCAGGTGTTGGAGGCACCAGGCCAGAGCTCATCTCATTCAGCTGCTTCCGGGGACCAAAGTGATGGGCGCCGATCACAATAAACTCACCTGTGCCGATACATCTCTTCCTCTTCTTTCTCCAGCAAGGATTGAAAATAGTTCACCATGCGGAGAAGACACTGTCCAGCTTCTGTAAGTGGCAGAAGAGCATCAATCCCAAGAGTGACCTCAACCCTGCCCACCACGATGTGGCTGTCCTTCTCACCAGGTACCCCTGAGCCTGGGGGAAGCAGGGGCCTGCAAGCCAGGGAGGGCTGGCAGGTGGGAGGGTGGTCAGGTATCCGCACTCATGAAATTCTCCTACTCTTTGCTGCTCTTGGTTGGTTTTATGGTAGCTTCTATGATCTAAACAGCTCCTGACGCCCATGCCTGAGAGGGGGCAATTAGCAAACTTGCTAAATGTGCCCGAAGTCTCCATGTTAATGAACTGTGTCTGCTGGCCAAATGCTGGCCTCTTTCCTAGCCCAATAACAATGTCCTCTTCAAAACTGGCTTCTCTATGCGACCTTATAAACAATCAGGCAGCTTGTTTGCAGATCCTCATTAAAGACTCTGGTTACTTTTAAACATGGGAATTCCAACCCTTTATTTTTAATGTTAACAATGTTCCTCTAGCTTAGAAACATGCAACTATTTCTACAGAAACAAGTCTTTCTTGTAACTGATCTCTGATTGATGTTAAGGCCAGAAGATGGGAGAGGCCCTCTGATGCGGACCCTGGCTCGGGGGGTCCGCCATTGTGGATGAGACACAAGACAGTCACACGGACGACCGAGTCTGGTGGAGGAAAAGGGACAGCATGGCTTTTCTCTCAAGGGGAGCAAAAGCTGCAGCCCTTGCCATCACTGGCCTTTATTGGGTTTCTTGGCACATTAAATGAAGGTCCTCATTAACTATGCACAGGTTTGCTTTAGTTGGTTGCCTTTTACAGACAACAAAGGAGTTGATGCCGCTAATCACATCACAGAAGAAGGATATTTGCAAATGAAAAGGGAAAAGTGGTTGAACAGGTTACACTCCATACTGGGGAGTTGTTTTTTTTTTTAATATATTTTATTGATTATGCTATTTCAGTTGTCCCGTTTCTCCCCCATCATTCCCCCCACCCTGCACACCCTCTCCCACCCACATTCCCCCCTTTAGTAGCTTCTACATTTCCCATACTATTCTTACCCTGCCCCTGTCTATTTTCTATCTTGAAAAGCAGGGACCTACATCCAAAATTTCTCTTTCCAGCAAAGCTGTCATTTAGAATGGAAGGACAGATAAAGCGTTTCTCAGATAAGGTCAAGTTCAAGGAGTTCATCATCACCGAGCTCTTATTATATGAAATGTTAAAGGGACTTATCTAAGAAAAAGAAGATAAAAAATATGACAATGAAAAGACAGCAAAATCACAGCTATTAAGAACCACACATACTGGGGAGTTTTAGCATGGGTTTTAGGAAGTTACAGTAAGCACTTGCTATCTCAATTCAGGGTGAGGGAGTTTTAGCAAAAGCAAGTCTCATAGTGTCCTGGCTACATTGCAGGCCTGTTTCCCCACGGGAGAACCTATCTGTGGGCCATGGGTCCTGAATATCTCTGAGTGGGAGCTGGGCCCACATTACACAGAATGGTCTCCTATAGCCCTCCCCTGAATAGACAAAGTGATTTGCTCAAGCCTTTCTCCCTTTCACCCTCATGAAGATTCTCTTTTGTTTTGACTATTGATAGACCCTGCAGTTCTCATTAAAACCGTCAGTCCTTCTAGGACTCATAGTTGTCAAAAGCTAGTGAACTTTCCTGAAACTGAGGCTCTTGGAAGGCTACATTTGCTTATTGATTCAATATTTGTTGAGCACCTACTGTATACCAGATACTATTTAGACTAGACAAATGAAGGTTCTTCATTAATGAAGGGATGTAAATTCTCATGAGGCACTCCTGTGAAGATTCAGAGACACCCAGAAATCCAGGGATGTGTAATAAAAGAAGCCCTTTTTTTGCCTGACCCTTCATGCCCTGGCAGGCCCTGTGTGTGTGTGTGCGCGTGCGTGCGCGCGCTCGCGTGTGTGTGCATGAGGGGCGGGGGAGTCCCTGCAGAAGACAGGCTGTCCCTGAACATGCTGGCCTGTCATCGGTCCCTTTGACAGGATAACCCCAGTGGAAAGAATACCTACACGGATGACAGTCATACCCCACCCTATCTAAACACCTGTCTTACCCCAACCAGAAACTCCAACCATCAGAATCACTGTTTTGAGTGAAAGTATCAAAATTTTGGCAAATGCAAACATGTCCCAAAAGGAGTCTGTGGCACAAACCTGTCACATGAGGTCCATTAGGACCTATGACACCTTGGGCTGCTCAACAGCTCCCTGAGGAAAAGGTTAATGAGGGTGTAGAGTGTGAACACAGGGGTCCTGGGGAGCCAGCACTGGGGGCCTGGGCAGAAAGCCAGGTGAGGACTTCGGTGCGGGCAGGACCTGTCTGTAGGGAAGAACCCTGGGTTCCAGGTCCAGCACTGGGCACCTGGCAGCTCCATCTTGCTATGTCGCCTGACCCAAATCTCATTGCCATAACAGGTAAAGCTGGGACTTAAAAACCACGTAGTTTGACTGTCGTAACCATATTCTTAACTATTACCCAGTAATAACATAAAGGATCTGCTCTCCTTTTTTTGTTATTATGATAATTTTTCTTTCTTAGAACAGGGGTCTTCTTTCAAGCTGTGATGAACCTCAAAGGCTCCTAGACAGTGGAGAGTATTTCAGTTTCTAAAGCGGGATTCCTCAACCGCAGCCCCCATGGCATGTTGGGCTGGGTAGTCCTTTGTTGTAAGGGGGTGTCCTGTGCCCAGTAGTATATTTAACAGCGTCTCTAGCCCCCTATCCATGAGATGCCAATAACCTTCCTCCAAGATGTCACAACCAAACTATCTCCAGACATTACCCAGTGTCCCCTAGGATGGGGTGGGGAGTAAAATCACCCCCCCCCCCTCCCATGAGAACCTCTGGTCTGAAGACATAGGTAGAATGAGGAAGGGAGAGAGGTATAAGGCTGAGCTTGCCTCTGGAGGGCTGTTCTGAGACCCACTTCTACAGAGTTACCTATAGAGTTGCGTTCAGTAGAAGGTGGCTCTGGCTTGAACACGCCCTGTGAAATAGGGCTGGTGGCTACATGCCAAGGCATGTTTTTTTTTTAAAGTAGATTTTATTGATTATGCTATTCCAATTGTCCCATTCTTTTTTCTCCCCTTTCTCCCCCTCCTCCTGGCACCCCCATTCCCTCCAGCATTCCTCCCTCTTAGTTCATGTCCGTGGGTCGTATATGTAAGTTCTTTGGCTTCTCCATTTCCTATACTGTTCTTAACCTCCCCCTGTCTTTTTTTATGCCTACCATTTATGCTTCTTATTCCCTGTACCTGTTCCCCCATTCTCCCCCTCCCCCTCTCCGCTGATAACCCTCCATGTGATCTCTATTTGTGTGATTCTGTTCTTGTTCTAGTTGCTTGCTTAGTTTGTTTTTGTTTTTGTTTTTTTAGATTCAGGTGTTGATAGTTGTGAGTTTGTTGTCATTTTACTGTTAATAGTTTTGATCTTCTTTTTCTTAGACAAGTCCCTTTAACATTTCATACAATAAGGTCTTGGTGGTGATGAACTAAAGGCATATTTTCTCTTAGGATATCCCCCATGCCTGGGGGAGGTAGAGCTAGTGTCCTTTTGGCAGCTCAAGCTCCTTACCTACAAAAACCATATTCCTACCATCATTTTCTTACCCCTTTTAGCCTCTTTAGCACTTCATTTCATGGACCCAACTTCCTGCACTATCAGAATGAGAAGGTGGGCAGGTTGGTGATGAGCAACCTTCATCTTTTTTCAGCAACTCCATGTTGACCTAGTAAAAATAGGAATAGTAAAATATAGTAAAAACAAAAATAGTAAAAAATGCCTTTTGAGGTAGGAGTAGAAAAGTGTTTGGTTGGTCCGACTGCAGACCCAGAGACTAGTTAGAGTGATGGGGCTGTCTGATCCTGTGCAGCCCTGTAGCCGGGAACCACCCGGCAGCTGCTGCTGTTAGTGGGAGTGGGGCCGGCGCCTGTGGCGTGGGCGCCTGTGGCGTGCGTACCGCAGGGCAGCCGCTCTCTCCATCCCGTTGTCTCAGCTGCGGCCTCCTGGAGAGCTGAGAATTCACGGCGGTCTCCAAAGGCGGGATGTCCTCCACGGCCCAGCAGGCACACAAGCAGAACGTGGATGGCCAGAAACGGTGCCGCACAGAGCCTGGGGGCTGAAGATCTGGAACCAACTAAGGCTCAGACTTGGTTGGCACCGGTGCTCTTCACTCTTGCCAACGAGTTTTTACTGAACCGAAGAAAACCAATGACCAGCGAACGACTCAAAGGGCGCATCAGGGACTGAAGTGGCCCCTGCCAGGATAGGGGAGTGCATTTTTATATTTAAAGCATGGATGGAATTGGAGAGCATCATCCTAAGCGAAATAAGCCAGGCAGTGAAAGACAAATACCATAGGATCTCACCTTTAACAGGAACCTAATCAACAAAACAAACAAACAAGCATAATATAAACAAAGACACTGAATTTGAGAACAGTCTGACAGTGACCAGAGGGGGAGGGGAGGGAATTTCAGGGGAAAAGGGGAATGGTTGAGAGCAACAAGTATAAAGGACTCATGGACAAAAACTATGGGGGGTGGAAATGGGAGGGAGGTGGCGAGGGCTGGGGTGGTGGGCTGGGGCGGGGTAAAAGACAGAAAACTGTACAATATCAACTATTAAAAAATATCGATAAAAAAAGAAAACATTAAACAAAAAAAGAAAAGAAAAGAAAAGAAAGAAAAGCTGTAACTAGTATTTTGAGAGATCCTGGAGTCTTTCCTTTCTTCTTCCAGGGTAGGGGAATAAAGAGGTCCCGGTGAAAAGGGAAAAGATGTTTCTCCCTCTCCCTCTCTTTCTCTATCTCTATCTCTGCATGTGTTCATTTGCCTGCTCATCCGTCCCATATGCAATCTTGTTAGGGTAGTGGAGCTGGAGAGAAAAATCGATTTGACCTCTGAATGGGTTTATGGGACCAATTGCCTTTTTCATTAGAGAGACTTTTAATACAAGTTTTGAGCACAGACTTAAGAAAAAAAACAAAAAAATTATTTCACATTTGAAAAACCCCCGTTACTACTTGCTGTCCATTCCCTGCGTAAAAGTTCAAATGAACTTCATTTTTCAAGCAAATCCTTCTGTTTTTGAGCAAATACTATAATTTGGCTTCCTGAGATCAAGCACAAAAGCAACTCAAAATGAAGTGTCTGCCGTAAATTCTTGCATCCTTAGACGTTAGTGAGATTCAGTAAGCAAGCGGTGAAATCAGAATATCTTAATGAATTCACAGTTGCTCCCTATGCTCATATGGACTTTAAAAAATTATTGTAATCCTGCTTTTCACACCATACCGTACTGAGTGTGAACTAATACTCAGGTTTCCCCAGGCGGCTGTGGTGGGGGTTTCTGTGTCTGTGTATTTCTATGCCCCTCCATCCTCTGCTTTCAGGAAGGACATCTGTGCGGGAGTCAACCGCCCCTGCGAGACCCTGGGTCTGTCCCACCTGTCGGGAATGTGCCAGCCTCACCGCAGCTGTAACATCAATGAAGACTCGGGCCTCCCTCTGGCTTTCACCATCGCCCATGAGCTTGGACACAGGTAAAGGGCCAAGGAAACTGAGGCCACTCTGCCATGTGCACGCGTCACTATCAGATAGCAGAAGGGATGGGGAGCACCTTCCAAGGGGGCCCTCGGGTTGCACTGTGGCTTCGAACGCCCCCTCCTAACCTCTGCTTTCTCATCTGCCATGTACAAATAATCACAGCTTTAAAGATCCCAGTGTCTTCTCCGCCTTGACCTCTTGTGCACTTTCCATCACGGAGTCCCAGAGGCCACGGCGGTCTCTGAATTAAAATGAGGTGCGCAGAAGCCAGGGCAGAAGCTTTAACTCAGCCCATTAACTCAGGGGTAACAAATCCCTGGTTAGTTCTTGTGAAACAATGATATATTAACATCATTGGAAAAGTCCCAAACTGTACCATTTTGTGCCCTTCCTTTATGCCAGATGCTTTGCAATGTGTCATTGAATCACCCCAGTGACCTTGTGAAGTAGATAGTAGTGTTAGTCTCATTTTACTGACGTGTGTAAAGGAGAATATTAAATAAATAAGAAATTGAAAGCTGCTATGAATCTGGAAAGACCATCCAACAAACACCAGTTAACAGAAGTCCAAGTTGTCCCCAAAATGTGTCACTTTGATTGGATAAATTCACTTGAAAGTAGGTTTCAGAATATTGAGTGAAGAAATAATGAGGATTCTGGATTCGCCAGGTAGCAGAAGTCCCCATGGAGGAAAGATCTTAGCTTATTTGTAGCTTAATTTGTTGGTCTGTTTACACACCACAAATGAGAGCGCCTCGTCCTGATTGGAAACTCGGAGTGGGGGGCCGTGAAAGTGGCTCGTCTCTACTCGCTGCCCGTCGCGTGGCTGCCAGCCTGGAGCTCCTCCTTCGAGAAGGTCTGGGAAAGAGGTGGGATCGGGAGGAACCCCGGAGACTCGCGGCTGGGCTCTCTCACCCTTTTTCTCGTGTCCTATCGGGACTGCAAAATGCCTTTACCCAAAGTACAAAACCAGAGTATTGCTTTGGGAATTGAGAAAGGTGAGTGCTTCTTCTGGCTTTTTTATCAGCCCATATTATGGCCTTAGATCATTCCCTTCACCTCTTTGCATTTGTTTTCTTACCTCTGAAATGAGTAGGTTGAACTAAGTAGTTTCTTAGGTACTGTGATTTCTTTGATCCTTACCAAAAAGCCCGAGGAGATAAATATGATATATTCTAGTGTCCTTGTTTCATGCTGTTGAAACAGCTTCAACTCCTGGTGACTCTGTGAATGAGTGACGTGCACAATGTCCGTCCTCACCAGCCCTGGCCAGCTCCCGCAGACTCATGCCTATGGCTGCATTTATGGAGTCAGTCCATCTCTTGTTGTTGTTTTTTTTCCTCTTTTCCTGCTGCCATTTTTTCCCCAGCATTACTGCCTTTTCCAAATATCCCTGCCTTCTCATGACATTCCCGAAGTTAGGACAGCTTCAGTTTGGTTATTTTTGCCTCCAGCAATGCTTCAGGCTTCATTGGCTCTGGGTCCCACTTGTTCACCTTTCTGGCGGACCAGGGTATGCGTGGAATTCTCCTCCAACCCCATATTTCCAGTGCATCCTTTTCCTGTCAGCCTTCTTCAGTGCTTAGCTTTCACGTATGTACACAGTAGTTGGGAATTCAAGGATGTGGCTGATCTTAGCCTTGGTCTCTAATGACAAATCTTAGTTCATGGTGACCTTTTCTAATTCTTGCATAGTTGCCCTTCCAAGTTTCCTTCGTTGTCAAAAGTTCAGAGACCGGGGTTAAGTGACTTGCTTATAGTTAAATAATGATGGGGGACAGGATGCTAGGTCTTGAAAAGGCCAGGTCCTAGTTGTTGGCATGTTAATAATAAAACTTGACAAAATGAAAGTTATTCTCACGTGCAAATATACAGGTGCACTCAATCCTGATAGGTGGAGAGATAGATGTGTCTCCAACAGCCTCCAGTCAAGTCGATTTGAGGTGCCAAGTCAATTAGATCAAACTGAGAAATGATTGCTCACGACCTTTCCAGCAATGGTGTACTCAAGCTAAAGAAAAGCTGCAAAGACTTGGCTTAATAAAAGATCATCTCAAATCCTCCCTACTGTGTTCAAAGAATAGATCCTTCATGTTCTTAAATTCAATCTGACCTTGTGAAGAGACTCGGAAATATGCTACGAAGGTCCTGCAAAATCATGTGCTATGGCCTAAGTGAATACTTCCACTTTTATTTTGAGAGGAAACTGTTAAAACATCCATTTGCAAGGGCCCTGGACTGTATCAGTCATCCATGGCCAGGTCTCATATCACACTGCTGGGCTCCTGAGTAAGTTACCAGAAATGAAGCGGCATTCTGGGAGGAAATTTAGAGGGCTGTCTGGACCTGGCATCTTTTCCTTTCAAGTATGAAAATACGATATAGGCGAACACTTAAAAAGCTCTGTCCACCCCATATTCCACCCCCCACTTCTAGTTGGGGGTATATTTCATTTACAGAGCTTTGCTCGTTGGTGTACACAAGCTGATAATCTGACTTCCATGGTTCTTGTTCTCGGTTGGTTCCACTCCACCCTAAAAGGAATAATAAAAGACAAGGAGGAGACCCATTTCACCAACTGGTACCCTGAAACCCAGGCAATTAACTTGCTATTTGGTGTCTGCAATTGGGCAAACCCACCTTAAAGGACTTTACACCCAAAGAGTAAAGCGGGGGAATCCTACCACTCAGGAAGTTCTTGCAGGCTCTCGAGAGCTCCTTCCTCCGCGCTGCTCCGCAGGCGGCACCACGCCTGCTGGGAGGCAGCTTCCCCGAAACAAGGTGTCCATCCCTGTGGCCCCAGGTGCTGTCTCTCCTTGTCCCTCCTTTCTCATTGAGCCACTGTTCCCATGTGACATGAGTGCCCCGCCCATTTGGAGAAAGTAGACACTGTCCAGAGGGATATTTGCTTAGTAGCCCTGTTTTTCTCTGGTCAGACCGGAGTATAAAGGGGGGTGAAGCCGGAGGGGAAAATGCTTTAGTGAGTGGAACACTTCAGAGGGACCACAGTGAGCTTTTGGGGAGCTGATGCATTTTGAGTGTGGGTTTGAATCCGCCCAGTTGGTAGCATCCATCCGTATGGCTTCTTGTGCTGGGATTTTCAATGCTAGAAAACCCATTATTCATGTGCATTTTAGAGCGTGTTTGCAGAGTAGGATTTTTGCTGATTATGAAGCAGGTGAACTCATGCAGTACCTCATGAGCTGGGAAGGTCTGGATTTGCAGCACCCTGGGGAAGGCCTGCTCAGGCAAAAGCTCTCACTGAATCCCATTCTCTGTGGGTGGTAAGAGCTTCGTAGGGGGATTCTCTGACTCACTCCTCTGTGGTTTTGCATTCATGTGCTGATAGAATGCCATCTGAGTCTGTATATAAGTCATCACAGCATAATGCATTTTTAAAAATAGGAGAAAAGTCAAATCCCTCAAAAACCATTTTCTGCAAGAGTTGCTACTGTTAATGTCAGAGGGTTGAATTTCACTGGCAGAATAAAGGGTCATAATGTTCTCCATTCAGATTTGGGAATTGGAGCCACATCTCTGGGTTGTAAGTGGCCAGTAAGCAGAGCCCTGGGAAGGGAGTCTTGTGGGACCCCAGAAGGCATCTTGGGGTGCTCCTCTGAGGACTAGGCCTATGAACGGACACTTCTAAGGTTCTTTCCCAGGCACCCTGTTGCTGTGGTGGACAGGTAAGCTCTCAGGGCCTCCTAAGGCTGCCACACCCCGTCCGCCCTGGCCGTGCAAGGCCAGGCAGCAGACTGAGTGAGACCCGGGAGAGCCCCCTGTAGTGGCAGCGCAAAGACCTTCGGGGGAGCTCGTTTTGCCCCTGAGCAGCTGCGTGACACGTCTCAAACGCTAAGCCTCTCCATTGAGAAAAGGAAAATAAGCTAGACAGTGATACAAGCAGCAGTGAAAATTTTCCTCCATTTATAAAGCCCTTCTTCTATGTCAGGCACCTGGCTAAGTGGTTCCTAATCTTTATTCCATTCAAAGCTCATGCTGCACTGTGACGAGCACCTTATTTCCTTGCAGAGGAAAGGGAGTAAGGTTTGGTAACATGAATCATTGAGTGGCAGAGCCGGGATTCCAGTCCAGACCGTCTGTCTTCGGAAGGCCTGCTGTTACCCACGGGACTCGGAGGCCTCTCGGATGTCTGTGAATGTGGGGGACTCTTGTAGCAGTGTGAGAAAGAGACACAGCCCCTCGAAGCTCGTGGCCTTTGACACGTCTCCCATAGGCTTTCCCTTTCAAGCGCTCCCTTAAATTATGCTGAAGAGGGAGAAGGGAGGTTTTGCTCCTTGGCTGTGGTTACTGCAGCGGAAGAACGAAAACAGCCTGAGGCAGCATTTGCCCTCCTGACTCAGAGCAAGCCAACCCGGAGCTCTTCGCTTTCTACCGAACAGAAGTTTTTGATTTAGCTGCATGCTTCCCAGAGGTGCCTATTGGAAGCAAATCTCGTGTTCCCTAAAGTGTTCCCCGTGCTTTTTAGTTGAAAATTAGCTGTCCCTCCCCAACTTCACAGTCCCCCTTAGTAAGCAGATGGCTTCTGTAGCCCTCCATGGGTTTTTTTCTCCCTGGAGAAACCGTCTCCTTGATATTCTTGTACGCTGTACCCCCCTGCAGCTTCGGCATCCAGCACGACGGGAAGGAAAACGACTGTGAGCCCGTGGGCAGGCACCCATTCATCATGTCCCGCCAGCTCCAGTACAATCCCAGCCCACTGACGTGGTCCAAGTGCAGCAAGGAGTATATCACCCGCTTCCTGGAGTAAGTGACAGTGCGTCTCAGAGCAGCCCCGTCCGGGTCTCCTGAAACCAGGAGTCAGTCTGAGTTTGACATGAGGCCTGGAAAACTCTCAGTTCCTCTCGAGTCACACTATCAGGTGGCATCTGACCCTGAGATCTAGCTGGGTTCTGCCCTCCAGCCACAGCCAGGGGAATATCCTGTCCCCTGCTTGTTCCTGTCTCAAGGTGGCTTCCTATGAGCTGAGTGTGCATGAAGTCCTTGGGGACTGGCAGGAACAACCAAGTGGTCACCCGAACTCTACTGGGGATAAGATGATGATTTTCTAATTTTACCAGTCCTCGTATTTCCTAGATCACATCTGAACTAACCAAGAGGGGTGTGGTTTTGGTTTTCTTTTAGACAGCTCCCACAATGGACCTGGAGTGTTCTCTGCCTTGTAGAACAAAAGTTGTCTTGAAGGGCAAAGAGTAAACGAGAGGGATAGGAGCTTCTGTTGAATGAAAGACTAAAGATGAAGAAAATCATAAACATATGCTCTCATTTCTACTAACTTCTTTTCAGCCGAGGCTGGGGGTTCTGTCTTGATGACATGCCCCAGAAGAAAGGCTTGAAGTCCAAGGTCATTGCTCCTGGAGTGATCTATGATGTTCACCACCAATGCCAGCTGCAGTATGGCCCCAATGCCACCTTCTGCCAGGAAGTAGAAGTAAGTGTTGGGTATCTTGGTGCCTCTCATGGGCATGCGCAGGGCTTCAGATGTCCAGGATGCTGGAAGAAGGGCCAGGGAAATATTTGGAGATAAGAAGATCCAGACACAGGAATGGAAACTTTCTATTTATGGTGAGGTATCTCTAAGGCAGAAGGATTGATGTTGCAGTCATTTATATTTCTTAACTCTACCTTCTTGGTATTCTGTGGAGCCAGCCATCCTTTGCCAATGGATGGTGGTGGAGGGTGGTGAAGAAAACTCCATAGTGAGTTTCAAGAATCAGTTATTCACAGGCTCGGACTCCATAGCAAACAACTTAATCCCCGACGTTGCTCTCTTTCCTGAATCTCCCGCCTGGTTCAAGAGCGCCACCAGCTCTCACGGTGGGGATAAGACTCACCCCCAATTTCTTTGTCTTTATTTTCAACGTCCAAAAGCTAACTCCTAAAGAGTCTACAGCCCTGCCCTGTTTTTTCGTTCTCATGGCTACCGTCCGGATTCAGTCTCTCAGCACCTCTCCTGGATGTTGTAGTTACCTCCCACCTCGTCCTTTCCCCCAGCACTTCTCAAGTTATCTCAAAACACCCCCACAAATCTAACCATGGCTTTTCTCGATATTAAGGTCCCCACTGACCACAGGATAAAGCCCCAGCCTGCTGTGTGAGTGCTACTTTGTAAGCTGGGTATTGACTATTCCCCGAACTCAGGCCCTTCAGTGTGAAAGCATTATTGTCAGCACGTAGATGAGGTAGATAAGGAGAAGCGACTCTTGCTAAGCCCAAGCCAGGTTCTGTGCCGTGTGCTGAGCGAGATGGAAAAGATGAGCCCTCTAAGATTAATAAGACATACAGTAAGGAACTGGTTAAAGTATGCTCCATTCAGGCGTTGAAACACTACATGCAAGCATTACAACGCTATAAAAATTGTATATCTCTGTGAAAAAAGCAGGTGCGTGTATTGTACTGCCTCTTGTGTGTTGACCCCTCTGAAGTTACACAAGAGACTCAGTGATGGCTGCCTCTGTGTATTGTGGAGTGGGGTGGGCGGCTGACTCACTTGTTACACTGTACTATTCCGCACCTTTCGGATTGTGTACTATGGCATATTTTATGTATTAAAAGTAGTTTAAAATAAAATACAATGAATAAAGCAGAATCTCTGCCCTTGAGGAGCTCTGGTAGAGGAGACAGATAGGAAATTTTTCGTACAATGAGATAAGGACAGAAAAAGAAATAGAGAAAGGCTTTGAGGAGGCAGTAAATAAATGCTTAGGACAAGCAAAACTGAACAGAGAAGATGAAGTTGGTGCAAAACCCCCCACTCCTCACTTCCAGCTGGCTACCACATTATACCAGTTCTGCCTCCTAAATGTCTCTAAGCTCTGCCTGTTCCTAGAAAATGCTCCAGGCCCTTCATTGGTCTCCTTTCTTGGAAGCTGCCAGGTCAAACAAGCTGGCTACTTTCAGTGATAAGTAAGCAAGCCGAGGCTCTCTGGGAGGACTGGTTTCCTTTTCCTTCGGTGAGCAGGCTCAGGTTACAGCCACCCCGGCTCTTTGCCAACTTCTGTCCACAGTTTTTGGATTGGCCTTTGATGGCCAATGTCACCAGTTACCCTGCCTAAGGGCAGTGATGTTGTACCACACGTACTGAAACCCCAGTCTCAGCTCTGAGGAGATATGCTCCATCTCCCATTTTTCTTACTGCCCAGAAGGGGCAGGAGACCACTGTTGGACAGTGTCCTGCCAAATGGGCTGGACACCACTGTTTACGTGTGATGGCAAAGTCCAAGCAAGTCTGAACTGAGTGCTCCGATGGTCATCTTCCCTCACTCTTGTTCACTAAGAACAGCAGCATTTATTGCGGCCAGGTGGGTGAGTGCCTATGTTTTACCACCACTCTAGAAATGCTTTTGTGCAAGTTTTGAAAATATTAAAAAGTGCGACCTCACATTTGTTTTCCAGAATGTTTGCCAGACGCTGTGGTGCTTGGTGAGAGGCTTTTGCCGCTCCAAGCTGGACGCTGCGGCAGACGGGACACGATGTGGTGAGAAGAAGGTGATGTGTCAGGCCGAGGAAGAAAGGGGGGCAGGCGGTGGGCACTGAGTTCTTAGGGAGGGCTGGGGGGAAGGCCCTGGAGAGCAGCTGTCTCCGGGCAGACAGAGATCGTAGAGTCAGGCCAGCCAGCGGGAAGGATTCACTGCTGCTGTACCTTGTGTGCCTTCGCTGGGAGCAAGTAGTTTAGGAAAGACACAGTTCCCACTGGGCTGGCAAAACATCTGTTCCATCTTTTCCTGATGAACTTCTATGGAGCTTGTGGTTAGTAACACCTGCTGACCTTATTTTGACTTCTTTCCCCTTCATGTTAAACATCAGGAAGGATAGGTCAACGGTGGCTTCTTTCCAAAGATGATGGATTTGGGCCGCTTGCTTTCTTCTTTCTCATCACCTGACCTGACTGCACTTCTTGAACATCTGTCCACTCTACTGAGCAGGAAAGCCAGACACCCAAGAACTCAGAGATGTTAGGTATTCTCTAGACTTCCCAAGAACTGGGTAATTCGTGCAGCTCCCCGGAGCCAGTAGGGTTTGTTGTGGGCCGAGAATTTGGGCGTTTAGTGGGAATCTTTATGCAGCCTGAGTATGGCCTGACCCATCACTGAGATTTGAGGACTTGATCAACATACACAGTGATCAGAAATAATGAGGCCAAGAAGGGCAAGAGCTAAAACGTAGTCGAATCCTCCAGGTCATGTGGCCATTTCTAAGAACCAGGTTGTATTTTCTTACTTTCTTTTGTTTCCTGTTTTGTATTTCACTCTCCTAAACTGAGAGTTGTTGAGCTTTGCCCTGAAGAGGGAGAGAGTGGATTTTGTGTGTATGTGTCTGAATCACTTGAAAGGCCAGAACTAAAAACACTGGGTAGAGTTACAGAAAAGGAGAAATCTTTCTTGGTACTAGAAAGAACTTCAAATTCTCAGTAAGTCATAATTTTTGGCAATGAATGGACTTTTTCCAGGAGGGTAAAGTTATCTGTTGCTGACATTAAATACCCGTAGAGGCTATACGGAAGTGTTATTACAGTACCAGTCTGCAACATGTCTGTTATTGTCTACGAGATAAGGAGCTGGAACCAGAGAGGTAAATCAATTACATCACCAAACAGCTATGTTACTGAGCATACATACTAAGCTGACATGCTTCTCATAGCAGGACTTTCTCATGAAGGAAGCGATGTGTTGATTTACACTCTGGCATGGAGTGTGCAACCACACTTGGAGTAAGACTCCCACATTGGCTGCGGCTAGGCACCATTAAGTTCCCTCGGTTCCTGAAATTCTCTGATTCCTCTTGGAAGAAATTCTTTTGTGAGTTCGTCTTTGTTCTCCATGTGATGTACGACTGTAGGAAGCTTGCTCAGAGGATTGGAATCAGACTTCCAAGGTTCTGGGCTCATTCTGCTATGGCAACCTTCCTGACACACCTATCCCCTCCTCTTCTCTTTCCAGTGGTGCATGGCTGGCAAGTGTATCACGGTGGGGAAGAAGCCAGAGAGCATCCCTGGAGGCTGGGGCCGCTGGTCCCCCTGGTCCCACTGCTCCAGGACGTGTGGGGCCGGAGCCCAGAGTGCAGAGAGGCTCTGCAACAACCCTGAGTGAGTGCAGCCAAATTTGTTTCCCTCTTTCCTGGGGTGACCTGTCGTGGCTAGTGTGACATCTGGGACCCTGAGCCTCCTAAGGGAAATTGAATGGGCTCCCAAAGACACGAGGGAACCTGAGATGCAGAGAGGGTGAAAAACAGTGGTTCTGTTGGATTTCATTTTGGCTTGGCACTGGATTCTTGCTAGAACGTGGATAAATACACTGATTCCATTACTTGGAAAAATAAGCACTTTTTTTTTAAAGTACGATTTATGGGAAAGCCCCTAGGAAATTACACATTTAAATTCTCCTAGATAAACCACTTTCTCAGTGAGAGATTCCTTAGACCCCATTCTGCTGATAAGACTGTAGCTTTCTGTCAATCATAGAGAACACATAATTTCACAAAAATGTTTTTCTTCCTGAAGTAACTGAGAAAATAGCTAGGCACGTTTTTGAGGACTGTTATTTTTACTGTTTTAAATAAGCAGTTTGCAAACCTTAGAGATCCATGTTACCCTTTTAAGGATTCCATAGGAATTATTTCATAAGTGGCCTTCAATTTTTTTCATATTTTAAGTTTGTATAATGATATTACATATAAATTTAATTTAGATCCCCTTGTTTTCCAAATGTATATATTTGAAATATTCCTAATTTTATTACTTCTTGGTACACTAGTTCCCAAGTATAATTTTTTTAAAGCATACATAGAATGCCTCCTGTAAGAAGAAAATGTATTCAACTTCTTTTGTCTATTTTCATATTAGTCTGCATTGAAGAGGAAGAGTCATATTTTTAGAAAAGGCAAATGATAAATGTTATTACAGTCTCCTCAGTATCTCAGTTTCAAATCTTTTCATCTTCTCTTCATTAATAAATATATTACTATGTGCTCATATACATGTGCACATAACACATATACCTCGTACCTCATATAATAAATTTCTAAGAGTTAATATCTATAGTTTAATACAATACCTACCACAAAAATTGTCAGTAAATGGTAGTTAGTATAGTCATTATTATGACATTTTATCATTTCCACACACCTAAGGGTACAGTTGAGGAATTTGGACAAAACGGTTTTAAACTCTTACTCTTTGATGAAAGTTGGTTTTTCAAAAATATAAGGTTTATTTGAATTCAAAAATGTAAAACAGGAATGTCTTACGCTTCGTTTTTTACAAAAGTATCTTCGTAGTTTATGTCAGAGTGTCAGAAATCAGAACTACAGACGGCCGCTCCGAGGCCTCTTGTCAGTGCTGCACGCCAGCGGCCGCCCATCTGTAGCCTTTTGGGGATGATGGTCAGGGACCCGTGCTCGTCAAAACACGGCGCCCTTGCTGAGGCATGGCAGGACGACTCTGTAACGGAGCTTCAGGGGGACGATGGTCCTACTTCCCATCTCAGAGGTCACAGTTTGTCATCGAGTCTCCTCAGCTGAGGGACCACATAGGAACGCAGTAGCTGGTAGGCTTACGGTCGCTGAGAACAGTGCCAGTGGAACGGTCACTGATCCGTGTCAGTGAGTGACCAAGTGACCTTGAGACTGTACCCTTGATGTCGGTCAGCTGTCTAGTGAGAACCCAGCAGGGCTTGGCTCATAAAATGGCCTCAGTGATGTTTGTCAGATGGAGATGAATCGGAGAGATGCCAAGTCACAGAGTGTCACTCTGTCATGACGGATAGAAAGCCATCCTTATGGAAATACCAAGGACGGTTCTTTGTGCCACCTACTGGGCGTCAGTGACTGAACTCTCTTAGTCAGAAAACCATCTTTGGGAGTGCTAAGTGCAGGAAGCATCTACGGTAGGGTAAGGGGGCATCATTGAAGAGGAGAAAGAGATGCTTTCTGGCAGGATCCCAGGAAGAATCATGATGAAGGTGGCATTTATTTGCTCCTTAAAGCATGGGCAGTATGTGGATGTCTAGAGCCGTAATTAAGAGAGGGGAAATCTGCCCAGAGGCACAGAGAAAAAATCCTTAATACGTCCACTCGTATCACTGGAACAGTGTGCACACCAGGGGAGAGCGGGCGGCCAAGTTGTTACAGTGAATAACTCCAGGCTCGTGAGGACCTTGAAGGTCAAGCTTAAGAGGCAGGACTTGATTCTGTGGCCACTGGGTGCCATTAAAGGTGTTTAAAGAAGAAACTAAAATAATTCAGGGAATTGTGAGAGTTAACCAAATAATGGTGTGTATACCAGGCTGAATGAGGACATGAAGATGGCCAGAGGGGAGCCAGAAATGAGGACAAGGGTTGGGCGAGTTTGGCGATTATGAAAATGAAGGAGGAAAAAAATAAAAAGTTACAACCGGTGGCAAAGCAACTGAGTGAGGGAGGGGGTCAGACTCTTTCAGAATAGGCAGCTGTACACCTGGGGCTGAATGTTCATGGGCCACCACAGAAACGAAAATGTATGAACGTGGAAGAATGAATTTGAAAGGTGGGTTTTGAGCGTGGACATGGTTTGGGAAGGAGTGAGCGTGGCCATGTGCTGGGGGAGTTTGAAATGAAGGTGCTGGCCTTTAAGGAAACTAACAGGACAGCTTGTGTGTCCCACCGGTAGGCCAAAGTTCGGAGGCAAGTACTGCACTGGAGAAAGAAAACGCTACCGCTTGTGCAACGTGCACCCCTGCCGCCCAGGTGCACCGACGTTTCGGCAGATGCAGTGCAGCGAGTTCGACACCGTCCCCTACAAGAATGAATTCTACAGCTGGTTTCCGGTGTTTAGTCCAGGTGAGGGGTGGGAACAGCATATTCCAGATCTCGGGCCACAGCTGCTATCAGAAAGCGTATGTCAGGGGTCTGTGCCACCCTGCAAAGTTCAACAAAAGAGAGAAGTGTACCGTGTAGGTGTTTCACATTTTAGAAGGTAAAATCACTGCTCCGGGTATGCCGATCCGTCAGTGCTGAAGGCTGAATGTGTCCAAGTTCTGGGCTGCGCTCTGTGGGAGATAACAGAGAAGCCGATCAGACACAGTGGCTTACTTCCAAACAGCTGAGGGGCAGCTAAGCGGTAAGTGGGGCGTGCAGAAATCTGGTCCCTGATCACTGATGAAAGTGCTTGTTGATGAGCATGTGAAACCGACTGTAACTGTGGGCAGAAAAGGTCATTGTGCGTTTAGAGTAATTTCACAAAAGGCTCCCAAGGAAGTAGCTGATGATCTGTTAGCCTGAGTGGTCTTTCTACTGGAAGACAGAACAGGGAAGGCATCCAAATAGTCATTCCATGTGGGCAGAGAACAGGACAAGGAAAGACAGCAGGAATGACTTCATCGGAAACAAGAGAGAGCCAGCTCTGGGCCAGAAATGAGCGTGTCGTGTGTACAGGACGGTCTAAGAGGGATCAAAAGTAAAAGCAAGCGTCTAAAGAATGCACGTTAGAGGTGGAGCCAGAACCAAGCTGTGGAATGGAGAGGCAGCCGTGGCAGTGCAGACCCGAAGGGAAGACTGTCACGAACCATTAGCTGCAGATCCACATCGGGAAATATCTGTGCTATTCGTGGTTGTTCCAGGGAGGGAGGAAACATAAAAGACTTTCCTGAGCTGAGGAGAATTGAGATGGGTAGTCCACGTTCGGTCTCCAAGATACCGAGAGCTCCTGGTTGTCACGGGCACCGTCGTGTGCTTCCTGCCCCTCGTTGTTTAGTATCATTCATGCTCTGCAGGAGCTAGTCATTGGTTATTGGTGCAGTTTAGCTTCCTGAGCCAGGCATTGGAAGACTCATGCATATACTAAAAAAAAAAACAACAACAACAACAACAAACAAACAAAAAAAAAACCCCTAATGCTGAAAGGTACTGCCTTTCCTATATACTGGGCATTCTCTATTGTCAAAACTTTTGGGTGCATGCTCCTGTGGCCCTAAATGAGCAAGCTTGCAGAACTGAAGTGGCATAGCCGCCCCAGTAGTATGACAGGTACTGAGTGTGGAGACCCCCCACCCCACACCAGAGGCAGGGTTGGACTTGTGCGTTCCCAACTCTGATGGATCGAGTAGTGGGAAAATCTACTTGGTTCAGCTTGGTTTTTCATTTCTTTATAAGCAGTTATCACATGCATACTTTTTGTCTAGGACGGAATAGGTACTAAAGAAATGAGAATTATAAATGTGGACTTAAATTTCACTCATTTTGGAGTGATTGGTTTGCATCTGACACTGGTATGAGGCTGAATAAACCAAAAGATGGAATTAAGCGAAGCTCGCTGCCTGCCCGGACTCTAAGCCTCCATCCTCCACCCCTGGTTTTCTTTAGGCCCCTGAGCTATTTATTATATGAGCATAGGAGCTTGCCTGTCGATACTAGTAACTCCTACCTGGACCAACATGCTGATTTCTGTCCCTCATCAAACTGTATCCTGCAGAGTTGTTATTTGCTTCGTCGACAGGCATTCCTACTAGTGACAAGGAGGTCGTTCATACCAACAACTATGTATGGAGCACTTACTTACTCTGTGCCAGGCATCGAGGGCTCTACACTCCCCCAGCCTTCCCTTAGAAGTCACTAGAGAGTAAACTACATGTACAGTGGCGTTTTCTACCCACTCAGTGCACGGTGTTAAGTGTCTTAGTACATGACCTTTGGGAGGAGACTTGCCAGTGACTGAAGAGGAAGCATAGATTTAAACATTTAGAATAAGCATAGAAACTCCATCAAATCTTACAGTTTGCAAACTCAGTTTCATGGAGTCCCAGAGCTTCCAACATTGCTTGATGCTAATTTCATTTAAAAAATTTAACTATTTTTGAAAGTGTAGTAAAGAACAGCGCTTACACTCAAAAATATTATATGTCTAGTTTTAACATATCAGAAATTACCAATGCATTAACTTACCTAATCAAATTAATTTGGCTTTCTGCAGACCTTAAAATAAATCTCTCATCAACACAATTTAACTGAAAAATATCCTGATATTACAGGTTGAGTTGTTCTAAACTATTATCATTTATATTTTACAATTATCTGTCCATATAAGTCAAGATTTCTCAATAGTGTGGAGCCAAAAACTCACAGAAAAAAAATTAGATGCTGCAGCCCATATAAGTCTGTAACGCCATTCCTAAGGTCAGTGTCAAAATTCTCTGTTGATCTTAATAGTTTCTGTGAATCCCACTAATTTATTTAACCGTTACATACTTGAACTTACAAAATCTGTGCTTAATAAAATTCTGATTTCATCTGCCTTGTTGGCAAGGTCTTGCTTGAAAAAAAGAAAAATAATTCTGCTTAAAAGTTTTGAAAACTACTAACCTAGATCAGCCAACTTTCCAATGTAGACATTTCCTTTACCAGCATTCTTGGGAAAAAGAAAAGAATTTATCCTAACTGCACTTGGTCACAGCCATTCAGGCACCAGCAGGAAGAGCCGCCTCGCGTCAGCTGCATTTTCTGAGGCTGAGCTTATGTCAGCCTGTGACGAAACATTATCCCCCTTTCCCCACTCCCCATCCCTTAGCAAGAAAGAAGCTTGGGCTCAGAGAAGACAGTAACTCATTTAAGGTTGTTTGACTCAGAAGCTGATACACACACACACACACACACACACACACACACACACACACACAAACTTATGCAGATTCCCCAGGACTTCATCAGCCTATATTAATAGAATAGTTTATATCGTGCATCTTCAATTAGGAAATGACCAGAGTCTGATCTTAATGTCATCACTTTCCTGGAATTTCTCTTCCTTTTTAGGTTTCTATTTTTTCCCTCAGAACACCCAAATAACTGGACTTAAGCAAATTTTTAAAATTGTTTCCTCTAAATATTTAAGCCCAATTCATGCTTGGTGCCAGTGAGGTTCCCAGCAAATGCGGGGGTCTGGCAGGAGGCAGACCCCAGTCTGCTCCTCGTGGGACAGCGTCCTTCAGGGCCGTCTTCCAGGAACTGTGGCCGGTGGAGTCCCTAGGACCCAGACTCTGAGATGGACACCAGCGTGTGGAGGAGAGGGAAGGGGTTGGGCTCGGGCGGGGGCCGGAGCGGGGCTGCAGTGCAGCCTTCCCCGAGGCCTCCTCCAGCACCGTGGGAGCCCTGGAGAGGGACTGGACCTCCAGAGCTGCCACGCTGCGGGGTGGGCAGTGGGGGGCACCGGAGCCAGGTCCCTATGCCCAGCACAAACCAGTCACTGGGTGCGGTCTGCCCCTGGAAGGGGGCGACCATCCTGGGCAGGGAAGCTCTTTTAAGCCGAGGTGACAATTGAGCCACTACGGGCAGCACTCCCAAGAGCTGGAGGGATAGCTCCAGCACCGGGGGACACCTGGGCGCAGGCATACAGTTTATGACAAGAATCCTTGGGGTTTAGACAGAAACCACCTTTAAGGAAAATGTAAGGGTGCAGAGAACCTGGAGATCTAGCCAAGCCTCTCATGTCCCAGATTAGGAATTTCTGGGCTTCAGAATTCTGGAACCAAATTCTGAAGCTCAAATCAAAGACTTACTTAAAGTGTTTCCCTTGCTTCCACCCTGCCTGACAGCCCGGTGCTTCTGAAATGGTTCTCTGGACTTCACTCGCAGGGATGGGTGTTCTCATGTCTCGGAGCAGAATTGCTCCAAGTTCTGCTCCAGGTCGGGCTGTGACAAAGCTACTCCTGCTTCCAGGAACGAAGATTTACAACAATCCATGTCATGCCTTGTCCCTGCAGTCTTCTGGCCCCTTTCCATTGGCGCTTTGTCCAGCGATCTCTCCAGCTTGGGTTGACTGTTCATTTTCTCAGACAACTCATCCACGGGACCTTGTATAAAATCAGTTGGTATTCTTTCTTTAAACTTGGAGCACGGGCTTTGGACCTCTGTCTCAAGTTTGTCCAGAGTTTCGGTGTTTGGGGCTCTTGCCCTTAGTTGCTTCTGTGGGTTTTACACTTTTATACTTTACCCCACGGGTCGTTGCACCCTGGAGCAGCCACACCTAGAGCTGTGCGTTCTGGCCTTGGACCTGGTGTTCGTCTGCACTGGTGGGTCCCTGGCAAATGGCCCTGCAGCTGGTGTCATGGAGCCCCCCGCTGGTCAAACCACCGAGAAGCTGAGAGTCCTTCCCACAAGAAACGGATCCAGAGGAGATCCCAAAAGGACTTTTCTGAGGAAAACATACAGAAGTCCTTCCCTTAAGAAAATAAGACATTCAAAAGAAAATTCCTGTTTAAATTATTATCATATGCATGTATTACTTGTTAAAATTTTCATCTGTTAAGTAAGGTCATGTCTGTTTAAAGGTTATCTATCTTTCTGGTTACCCCAAGTACCTACGTATAGGTATGTAGTTTATCAAGTAAGTCTTTAGAACAGCTCTGTGCTGGAGATCACCCTGTCTTCATTCATAGGGACTAGGAAATCAAACCTTCGAATGGATTCAGTGTAGGACGCAGCATGATGGGGTGGACCATTATGATAAGCAGGTTGGCTGCAGCTTCAGCAAAAAAAGCAGATCCTTTGTTTTTGTGTGGATGTAAATCTGTGTGCAGGGACTTTTTGAGCTTGAGAAGAACAAGGGAGAGTTTTTGTGGGGTGGGGTAGTAGTTTCGGTGTCAGTGGAGAGCTGGTCCCATCGGACAGAACCACCTCCCCAGGGGGTGTACATACTTTGCTGCAAAGAGGGGGCCGGTGTCCTGCTGGCCTGAAATCCTGCATCAGCAATTGGTAGAACTGAACTGCCAGGTTAACCCCGCTTGCGCAGTGCCTTACTTTCACAAGCACAGTTCAATGCTGGATTGAAAGGCTTCATCGTTGATCACAAAGGGCATAGCATTTTAAAGCAATCTTCCCAATTTAATTTGTAAAACTCTTTAACTGAAAAAAGAAAAAAACACTGTTTTTCAGCATGTGTCATGGAAAAGCAAAGATGGGTATCTCCAGAGTAACGACCCTCGGGGCCATGCATGTGACCGTGTACAAAAGGACTCTGGCGAGAGAGAGGGTCCTGGGCTGAAGAGCTGACGTCAAAGAGTTGTCTCTTTTCCCCTTCAGCACACCCTTGTGAGCTCTACTGCCGACCCATTGATGGCCAGTTTTCCGAGAAAATGCTGGATGCTGTTATTGATGGTACCCCTTGCTTTGAAGGCGGCAACAGCAGAAATGTCTGTATTAATGGCATATGTAAGGTATTGGGTATGTTTTCTTAATCTACAACTTTATAAAATCACACTTTCATTCATTCAGGAGGTCAGACATTCAGACCTTTTGCTTTGTGGAATTTGCATGCGGTCTGGGTTCTACTTTTGGTCAGAGAGACAAGACTTCTCGGTGTATATCAGAGACACAGTTTGGAATGGAATAGTTTTCTTCATTTCTTGATTTGTTGACATGCTCTGGGGTATTATTTTAGGCATGGAGCAGAGGCACATTGAAGAAGAATCAAATTAAAGGAGGCACTGTGCCCTGACTGGTGTGGCTCAGTTGGCTGGGCATCATCCTGCAAAGCAAAAGTTTGCCAGTTCGATTCCCAGTCAGGGTACATACCTGGGTTGGCAGGTTCGGTCCCCGGTGAAAGGGCATACGAGAGGCAAACTGATGGATATCTCTCTGTCACATTGATATTTCTCTCACTCTTTTTCCCCTCTCTCTAAAAATGAATAAAACCTTTTAAAAATTCTTTAGAAAGGTAAAGGAGAAATTTTTAGGAAAAGGCAACCCAGATTATTTCAGTGGCATTAAATTATTCATCACTTACTTGTCAACAGAGTCATTAAATTTTAGGAAAAAACTGAAATTAATAATAGTTTGTATAGTGTTTTTCACAAGGCATTTTTACGTTTAATTCTCCACTGATTACTGACGCAATCTTCTTAGGAAGAGAGATTACATGACCAGGTCTTCTGATTGCTATTTAACTTTTCCTCACTGACTCTATTAATCACCTCTGCCTTTATATAAATTACTTAGACTTTATTTGTTAGTGCTTTTATGTGTACAGCCTTTGAAAAATTTCTCCCTGTTGCTCACAGTTTGTTTTGCAAGGAAATAATGAACAAGTTTTGTGATCCAACACCCAGGTATAAGTCTCAGCTTAGAAAGAAGGTGTTTTTCATCAGTGAAAGACAAAGTATGCTGTAGAAATACCTAATCAACTGTTAGTGAAGCATCATGACTTAGCGTTCAGGCTCTAGAATGTAAACTCATTACCATTATTTATTAGCTATATTACCCCATGCATCTTTCTGAGGCTTGGTTTTCTTTTGTAAAATTGAGATATTAATATATCTTCCTAGTTGGGGTTGTCAAAAAAGATTAAATAAGATCATCTGTGTGAAGCCCTAACAGAGCCCTGGCACACAATAAGCTTGTAATACATTTTGTTTGTTTTGCAAATATTTATCATGTATTTTTTCCCTACTGGACCAAATTACTACTGTAAAAAGCTCCTGCCCATAAATGTCCAGCACCCTGGGAAAGTGCACTTATCACCGTGAAGTGGCCTTTTGACTTATTCCAGTACTGAGCAAAGTGTAGGAGGCAGCGCGTTGATTCCCAGGAATGAGTGAGTGAGCTGCAAGCCATAATTGCTGTACATTCTCGATTTGAAAAGGCTCAGGCAAAATTCTCTTTCAGACTCAGTAATTACCGCTATGTACAAAGAGCCAAAAATAATTAATATGTTTTAGGCTAGGTGTTTTTGCAGAGTAGGAAAAGGTTTGTTTAGCTAATTCAGACCCAGACAGCCCACGACTGCCGGAAGCAGTGGCTGTCAGGCCCGGCTGCCTGTTGGAATTACCCGGAGAGCCTTCGAAGTGGCTGACGTCTGGCTCCATCTCAAAACTCAGCACCTCTGGAATGGGGGCCTGGCCACTGATGTTTTAAAAACTCCCCAGCTGATTGCCATATGCAGCTAGGGCTGAGAACTTACCTCACCAGGAAATGGATGTGATGCCAAAGTGATCTTCTAGACCAAAATACCTTTGCACGCACAGAGGCAGCATCTTTAGCATGTGACAGAAAACATAGTTGTTTGGGGTCTTGGGTGCCTCTTTTAAAACTAATTAAATCGGTTTAGTAGACTAAGCCATATTCTTTCAGCTTGCCTTCCTCTTTCTGGAAACCAGTTAAGGCTTTTTAGAAGGTGTAACTACCCACTTTCTGTCTACACTACACTGAGCTAAGTTTTTAAGCTGAAAAATTACTCAGATCAAATTTACCTTAATGGCCTAAGGTAAGGCCATTAAGATCCAGGTTGTAGACATTTTCAGCTTTGTCAGTCTTATTCATTTACCACAGTTGTTTTCTTAAAGAGGGAATTGAACATGTATTGAAATAAAAACAAACAAGCATAATATAACCAAAGACATGGAAACTGAGAACAGGCTGACAGTCACCAGAGGGGAGAGGGGAAGGAATTTCAGGGGAAAAGGGGAAGGATTTACAGGAACAAGTATAAAGGACACATGGACAAAACTATGAGGGGGTGGAATCGGGAGGGAGATGGGGAGGGCTGGGGTGGTGGGTTGGGGTGAGAATAAAAGACAGAAAACTGTACAAGATCAACAATTAAAAAAAATTTTTTAAAGAAACAAAAATATTGCACTTAATTATGAAATTACTGGGAAAAAAAGAAATAAAAAGATACGCCATCAGAAAAAAAGTGTATACAGTGTTTGTCTAATCCATCTTCTTTGTGGATATGAAAATATATTGGCTTATATTTATGTAAATATTTATTGCACTTGGTTTTGCACATGTATTCCACTGTCTATTTTGAATTTATGTTCGCCAACATTTTGGCATGTCAGATCTGCAAATTCTGTCATCAAAGGAAGGATCAAGGCTGGATCAAAACTGAATTTGTTCTAGGAGATAACTACCTGTGCCTGCCCCATTTTTATAAACTTGGACAGCACTCCTAAGCTTGTTGATCAAATATATTGATTTAAACTTTGAACTTTCAGGATGCTTTTCATTTTTTAACCACAGCTTTCCCAGCTCTGTGACCTTACCGACTGTCTTCGGACAGCCCGCTGCCCTTCCAGCCCTCCCGCCCCTTCTCTGGGTCACCAGCTCTCTCTGACTTTCGGTCCCTTCACTCTTGCCCCTGCCCCTAGTCAGCACTGCGTTGGCTTAACCCCCTTCCCAGGCACCCTGACCTCTCCCATGAGCCATCCTGGATTGCTCCTCTCGCCTCCCATCTGTCTCTCATCCCAGGCCCCTGGTTCTCCTCAACCCAACCACAACCCCTTTTCGATCTTCCTGTCAGCCTACTACTATGTATTTCTTTAAACAAAAGAGTCAACTTAGTGAATTTGTGCCCTTACAAAGTCAGTATCTTCAATCCCCGCTGGTCTTCACCCCTATATGACAACCTTCCTACCTGTCCTGGGTTAGCTCCCTCTGTTACTCCTCTCAGAAACTGTCCAGAACCTTCTTTGTCCTCTCCCAAGGCCATCTTGGCCATTTCAGTGACATACGGAATGCCCTAAATTGATTTCTCTGGGCCAGATCTTCCTCCAGAATTCCAGATCCTATCTTTTGACCTTCAAATTTATGGGGAGGAAACTATATTATTGCTACTGTCTTACCTGCTTATTAAATGGCAAAACCATTTACCTGTTCTTTTTGGTTAAGCATGAATCTTTCCTAACTACCTTCACACTTAAAGTTTCATTGGCTGGGAATCAGTCTCATTGTAGAACCAGACATTTTTCCAGTCTCTACCTTTGCCAAGGGACTGTAGAAAGAAATGAGGACATTCCAGGTAGATTAGGCCATGGTGCCAGTTCTCAGTTACTTAAGAATTTACAAGTAAAACAGTGTTACAAGCCAAAATGAGGATTAGCAAGAACAGCTGTTGATTATTCATGCAGATAGGGGTGAAGGCCTGTGAAAGACTGGGACCTAATTTCCCTAATACTCTTCAGTCCAAACGACAGCATCAGGAATTGATGATAGGAAAGGAAATAGTCATCAGAATAAAAAGGCAGCCTATAGAATGGAAGCAAATATTTGCAAACCATATGCATATGGTAAGTGATTAATATCCAAACATAAAAGAAACTCCAACTCTGAAGCAGAAAAACAAATAACCTGGTTAAAAAATGAGCAAAGGATTTGAATAGACATTCCTCTGAGGAAGACAAGCAAATGGCCAACGAGATACGAAAAGACGCTCAACACCATTAAACATCAGAGAAACACAAACCAAGCCCACAGTAAGATATAACCTTACCCCTGTTAGGATGGATGTTGTAAAACAAAACCAAACCAAAAGATAGCAAGCGCAAGTGAGAATGTGGAGAACTTGGAGCCCTTGTATATTGTTGGTGGGAGTGGACAATGGTGTAGTCTCTGTGGAAAACAGTATGGAGGTTCCTCTAAAAAACTAAAAACAGAACTACCGTATGACCGAGAAAATCCCCTTCTGGGTGTATATTCAAAAGAATTGAAACCAGGATCTTGAGGAGATATCTGTACTTCCGTGTTCATTGCAGCCTAATTAAAATAGCCAAAATACAAGAACACCCCAAATGCCCATCAACAGATGAATGAATAAAGAAAATGTGGCATAGACACACCATAGAATATTATTCAGTTTAAGAAAAGAAGGAAACCCTGCCATCTGTGACAACATGAATGAGCCTTGAGGACATGACGCTAAGTGAAACAAGCCGGTCTCCGGAGGGCAAATGCTACATGATTCCACTTCCACGTGAATGTAAAGCAGTCAAGCCGATACAAGCGGAGAACAGGATGGTGGTGGCCAAGGGCTGAGGAGAGGAAACCACGAGAGCTGCTGACCGATGGGTGTCAAGTTTCAGTTATGCGAGATGAGCGAGTCCTGAGACCCGCTGCACCACGTAGTGTCTGTGGTTAACAGTACTGCACGGAGCACGTGGAAGCATGTTAAGAGGATAGACCTCATATTAAGTGTTCTTTCCACACAAACACCCGCACACACAAAGGACACGAGGGAGCATCTGGATATGTCTGTTACCTGGCTTGTGGTGATGGTTTCACAGGCATTTGTGTAAGTCCAAACTCATCAAATTGTACACATCACGTACCCTCAGTATGTTATATATCAGCTACACTCAGTTAAAGTTTTTAAAAGAAAGAAATGATGATCTGATGGGAAATTAAAGGGATTTTCTTCTTTTTCAAAATGCTTCCCACTGGGGTGGCTGTCTGGCGCCCCGAGTCGCCTGAGAGAAGAGCCGAGCTGGCGTCATTGGCCGCTCTGGGGGGCAGCAGCAGGGGCTGCTCTGACTCTGCGGAGACGGAAAGGCAGTGCAGTTGCAGGCCCTGTTGGCAGAGCACAGGGCGTGGAAGAGGAGAGTGGTACCTACTTGTTTTCCCCAAGAGCCCTTATGTTTGATGTGCAACAGGGAGGGCTGGCTTGAGCCTGCGCAGGCCCTCCGTTGTGTGCTTCCTTCAGTGCTGATTGTAAGGGGTGCAGCTGACGGGGGAGGCAATGGGGCACAGCCTCCGTGAGAACCCACTGCAGGTGCTGGGGACAGCCTGCTGTGGAGGGGTGTCTCCTGCCCCAGCCCCCACTGCGAGGGAGGACAGGCGGGCTCATGGCGGCATTCATGCATCTGGCCTTCTTTCCTTTATTATTTACATTTTTAGAAATCGATGTCCTTTTGGTAAAGATTCTAAGAAGACACTTTGAAGTTAACGTGTCTCAGACTAAGCCTCCCCGGCTTATTCCAAGTCACTAAAGGAAAGGGGGTCACTGAGAACATGAGTTGTAAAGGTCAACTCCTTAGAGGATGGTCCAGTTTGATGAAAGCCTATCACTTGGGAATGTTTGGCATTTTACTCCCAGCCCCTGAAGGCTTCACATCCAGAAGATTTCTTTTCTTTCCATTGTGATTAGCAGGATTAAGTTTTTTAATCTCTTAGAACTTTACTTGTTTCTCAGCTTGTTCAGGGAGCGCAGTCTGTGGACCGAAAAGGCATTAGAGGCATGGAGGTATTTCTGTCAGCGAGCAGTAAGCCTCTGTTTAGCTGATAGAGGGACAGTGTCTTTAATGACCCGAACTGCTCTTCCTTCCAGTTGATTTGAGGTGGCTTTAAAATAAGAAAGTTATCTTTGATAGGAAAAGAAAACTACAGGGCATAATTCTTTCCAAACAGAAAAGAAAAATCTGACTCACAGAATGTGGTATAGGTTTCCCCCTTTCTTTTTTTTTTAATTTTTATTTTAATTGTTGATCTTGTACAGTTTTCTGTCTTTTACTCCCACCCCAGCCCACCACCCCAGCCCTCCCCACCTCCCTCCCATTTCCACCCCCCATAGTTTATGTCCATGTGTCCTTTATACTTGTTCCTGTAAACCCTTCCCCCTGTCCCCCTGAAATACCCTCCCCTCTCCCCTCTGGTCACTGTCAACCTGTTCTCAATTTCAGTGTCTTTGGTTATATTATGCTTGTTTGTTTGTTTTGTTGATTAGGTTCCTGTTAAAGGTGAGATCATATGGTATTTGTCTTTCACTGCCTGGCTTATTTCGCTTAGCATGATGCTCTTCAGTTCCATCCGTGCTGTTGCCAAGCGTAGGAGCTCCTTCTTTCTTTCCCCCTTTTTTTTATCACTGACATGTGGTTAGGAGCCTGGGCCATGGAGGAAAACAAGCCACAGAGAGGTTCAACAGACTCCCCCGTGTTTCATGACTTTCAGTCCAAGTCCATGATTCTTTGTATCTGATGCTACCAAACACTGATGCCCACCTTTTCCAGAATGGGAACTTTAGGGTGGGCAACACTTGACCGTGTGCATGGACTGAGGAGAAGGAATCAGTGGAGAGGGAAAGGTGATGATTCAGGAGGACAGAAAGAACACTAAGAAAAACCGTGGTCCAGCACACAGGGTAAGGTTATCCTTGGCTTAGGGGAGGAAAGGCCAGCTCGTCCTCTGTGGCTGGAGGGAAGGAGGTTGGGATGGCTGGGATACGGGTCTGTGTGAGTGGCAGTGGGGGCTGCGATCACAGGAGGTTCTGTAGGGTCTGATGATAGGTCTGCAGGTCAGAGATTTCACCCCTTGTGAACTGGAGTGGTCACAGCATTAAGCTAGCCTTGCCCTGATGGCTGCTGGTTCACCTGCTGTCCTCAGACAGGAGCCAGGGAGAGTAACCCAGTGAGGAATGGAAAGGGATTGAGCAACCCAGTTGTAGGTGCAGTAATTGCACCATCCCTGGGAAGACCCCATAGAGAGGAGGGGCATGAGGTTTACACATCTCAGAGGGACCCGCTATTCCACCAACTTCGATTCTGAGACATTGTCATAGTTAGACATTTGGAACTGTGTTCGGTTCTGCCCCGACTCAGGGGAGAGCCACCCAGTGTGCACCTGTAGCTGCTCTGAGCAGGTATTGCCTTTACCTTCAGTGGCTGCTTTGGCTGTTTCTCTGCTGCACCAGGAAAGGGAGACATTTGCGCTCGTATCTGCTCCCAACCCAATCTCACCAAGAGCAAAGAGGGGAGGGCCAGTCAAAGGTCCAAGGCAGGTGTGACATCTCCTGCCTGTGTCATTCACCCTCAGCCTCTCTTCCTGCAGAGGGTCGGCTGTGACTATGAGATCGATTCCAACGCCACGGAGGATCGCTGCGGCGTGTGCCTTGGGGACGGCTCTGCCTGCCAGACCGTGAGGAAGATGTTTAAGCAGAAAGAAGGATCCGGTAACACACAACCAAATAGTTAAAGTGGACAGGGACTGAGACTGGAGGGCAAGAGTGATGGCTGGTTTTGTTTGCCTATTCGTTTGTTTGTTTTCGTTTATTTGGCAGATTGTGACTTGCAAAAAATTCAAAACGGGAAAGATGGAAGAAAAGTGATTTTGCTGAATGAATATGTTCTTTCTTAAATAGTCTTACTAACCCTGAACACCTTCCTCAAAATAGGAAAAATGTCTTGATAGCCCTTCACTTTTGCAACTTTTTAGTATGATTCTCATTTTTGTACAGAAGACTCACAAGGGTGAGACCTACAAAAGGGTATTTTTCATCTCTGTTCTACCAATCACATTCTCCCATTAAAACACTAGGTTAGGGTCAGTAAACCCTGGTCATGGGTATAGATACTCTCAGCCTAGCTTGTAAATTTTTTCTCTTGGGAACTCAGGTTCCTCATTTTTCGGATAAGGGGATTCTAGCCATTCCTTTCCACCCAAATATCCATTAACAGGACATTGGTTAAGTAAATGGGATTATGTCATTCTTGCAGCTGTTGAAATGCTTAAAAAATAGGAAAAGACATTACATTTAAAAGGCAACAGTAGTTCATACAGCACAATGCCACTCTTTAAAAAATTGTGTATGCATAGAAAATTTTGTAAGAGAACCCAGGAAACTATTAACTGTGATCATCTTTGATACAGAGGACTGGGGGTGGAGGGAAACGGAAACTCGTGCATTTCCCCTTACCCCTCTCTCTACGGTGGGCTGTTTTGTCACACGCAAGGGGGTCTGGTGGGTATTTATCATGGTTCTTTTTAAACTCCACATCACTTCACTTTCATCCTTTGGCTCTCTCCTGGGTATTCTTTTGCAAATGCGTATTACTTTTGCTCGTGGCTAAATCTGCTTCAGTTTACAAACTATCTATCTGCAAACTATCCAAAAGCAGCACTTACATCACTGAAAGCTTTTATTTTATTTGTAAAGCTTTCATTTTAAATTTTGAAATACCTCCCTTTTGATTTGGCAGAATCTGCCCATGATAAACAGTTATAATTTTGGATTTTCTCTCTTAAGTGGAAGATAAAAAGCAAACTCTTTCGTTGTTTTGTTCCATCCAAATATTTTTCTCTCTCTTTTTAAAAAAAAAAATTTCCTTTGTTTTTTGTTTGTTTTTAAACAAGGGATGAGGTGGTAGCCAGTTGGTTTTCTGCACGAGAAGCCATGCAACGTCCTAAGTCAGAAAAGAGCTGCAGGTAGCAACGCTTCACAGGTGTTTAATAGCCTCAATTGCATGTGATAAATATTTTCGCTGAGCTCACTATAAGTTAGTAGCATGAACCGTCTATCTCAGGTAAGAGTGTGAGAGCCAAATGGAATTAATACAAGACTCACATTTCGGTTCCTCCGGATTACAGCTGGCAGTTTGAAAACGGGGACCGAGGTTGTGGCCTGTACCCAACTTCTGAGCAAGACAGTCCTGCTGGCCAGCCCTTGGTCTAGCTGCCAGGACCCCATGCTACTCTCTGTCTGAGAGAGAGGGAACCGTCAGGGCACTTTCGGGTGACAGAGATGAGGGTTTGCTTGCCAGGCTGAAGCACCTAGTATATATATTCAGTGGAGAAGGAAGACCCAGGATGATCAGGGTCTTACAACCGTGTCTTTGATGGAAAGGTTGAAGGACTAAAGAATGTTTAGCTTCAACAAGGGCAAAGCAGTGGAATACCAGAGCTGGGAGGGACATCAGGCAGCATCTCATTCAAGCCCCTTCATCGTGCAGATGACATTCAGGGAAGTTCAATAAGTCGATGAACATCATAGAGCCCGTCTGTGGCAGCACAGAAACTGGAGCTCAACTGTTCTGACCCCATGACCCAGTCCCCCTTTCACAGCGCCGCCCCTAAAGTCCACGCTCCTTCCATCCTATCGCGTTAACGGACTGATGCTTCCTAGGAAGCGTAAATAGGGTGAGTGCATGAAGTGCAGTTCTTAGTGTGGAGTCTGGCAAAGAGAGGAAACATTTACACATCAGTTCCTTTCCTCCCCACTATTTTTCCTGCCACAATAACCAGTAAACAAGAAGACTGGCTGGAGCTGACCGTCATTTTTATGTGGATGTCCTCTGTGCTTTTTTCAAAATTGAATTTATTGGGATGACGTTAGTTAATTATATAGGTTTCAGGTATACAGTTCTAAACACATCCTCTGAATGTTGTGTTTTGTGTTTACCACCCCAAGTCAAGTCTCCTTCCATCACCTTTACCCCCTTCCTCTGCTTTTTTAGAAGGCTGGATTAGAACACTTGAGAGTAAAATGGAAGTTCATATTTCAGCAAAACCTGAGAAAAAATAAGAAAAAAACTGTTTCTAATGAATAGAATTGTCTAGCAATATAAAAAGCTGTGCTTAGAGATGAGTTTCTCATCACAAGCTGTATTCAAGAGCACCAGGGTGGCAATCACCCCAAATTCCCTCCAGGATTCTCATCATGAATTTAAGTTATGACTAAATTACTCCTAAGAATCCATCTTTAACTTGCAGGCAATGAGGATAAGCAACAGGATGTAGCAGCAGCAAATGAGGGAGCAGAGATGCCATTGGAAAGCTAGCTAGGGGATGTAAAATTCTGAACTATCAACATAAAATCACAGAAAAATAAATGCTGGCTCAACCACAAAAGCTTCAGAGTGCAGTCCATACTTATTTTACCTCTCCTTACAAAACTGTTTACATTCTGAGTCACAAAGCTCCCGAGAATTCTGCTTGTGGCCCAACTCTTTAAATTTCCTCATAGTTACTGCATCTACCAATCGCAGTGGCCACCCAGGAGTAGGGCAAGGGTGCTCAATGGTGAAGATCAAACAGATGCATCCGGTTAAGCTGGCGTGCCCCTTTCATTCATTGCATCTGCTCTCCTTAGGTTACGTTGACATCGGACTGATTCCGAAAGGAGCAAGGGACATACGGGTGATGGAGGTGAAGGGAGCTGGAAACTTTCTGGCCATCAGGAGTGAAGACCCTGAAAAATATTACCTCAACGGAGGCTTTATTATCCAGTGGAATGGGAATTACAAGCTGGCAGGGACTGTCTTTCAGTATGACCGGAAAGGAGACCTGGAGAAACTGATGGCCACAGGTCCCACCAACGAGTCCGTGTGGATCCAGGTAACGAGGAAAGGAAATGCTGACGTGTGCATCAGTTAGGACGTTTCTAATATTCCTTTCCAAGGTATTTGCTGGGAGACATGAATGAAGAATCCTTAAAACTTCTTCTAGCAAGGAACAAGGGAGGAAGCAACATATTAACTTCATGCTGTTAATCCTTCATTGCCTAGAAATTGTCCAAACCCCCGTAATGAAATGCTAAGGGCCCTAAAACCATCCACTGGGAGGTTCAAGTTCAGTGTTCAGTGTGGTTGACACAGGCTGTTTTTCTCAGGGTGACTGTTCGTTGGGTATAGAAAAAAGGCCATCAGCCTCTGTCATCCTGGCATGAGTTTCCAAGTAGCTCTCCAGCAGTGGTGATGAACCGACATGATTCTCTCAGATGTTCTCATGTGCTTGCCCGCAGGCAGAAGGTTTCACTTTGTGAAACTCTTGGGGGAAAGAGGGGTTAGGATGTAGGATGTGTCGTTCTTCAAAGTCATGAGTGATTTGTAGGGCATAATACTTACAACCAGTGGAGACGAGGTGGGCTGGGGATGGCGGATGGCCCAAGAGAGAGCCAGACCTAACAACGTTAGAAATTAGAGGGAAGTCATTTCAGAGCCGGAGATCAGAGCTCGCAGGGAAGCTAGAGGTCAAGGCTTGACATCTAGGTTTCGTAAATGTCAGGAAACCTGATGTCTTACCTGTCCACGCGGGAAAATATTTACATAGAGGATCCCCCAGTCCCACGGGGCAACCAATGCACCACCTCCAAGTTCAAGCTGAGTTCACTTCAGATGTGTTGTATGGAGATTACCTGCGGGAGAGGGAAGTGAGGGGAGGGTCCCACGCGTGGTGTGCCTTGGCTAAAACCCCTGATTGTTTTTATCCCAGAACTCTATGCTTTAAAATAACTAAGCATTCTGAGAGTCAGAGAAAGGCATCATAGGCAACAACAGCAATAAGAGTTTAATGTTCACTGAGGGCTAACTGCACAGCAGCTACTGTTCCGATCCTATCTAATCATGTTACAGTTACTCATTTGTTTACCTCTCACAAGCACCCTATTAGTAGTACTACTATTACCCCCCATTTGCAAATGGGGAAGCTAAGGCACGAAGAGATGAAGTAACTTACCCGTAATCACAAGGTTGGTAAGTGCGCAAGGCACGGGCGACCGACGGGTAACCTATAGCCGGAAAAGAGCCTGCTCGTCATTCCCTCAGAGCAGCTCTCCATGGTTAGACCTTGCTGTTTCCATGAACTGAAATTCCCGAGGGAATTCAGCCAAGAAATGGAACAGAGAAGATCAAACATAGATACAGGTGGGTGTAGATGTACAGGTGGAAATGGAGGTCGAGGAACGTTCACTCACTGGCCTTTGTTAAGGTGAATGTGTCTGCAACTACTTTAAGACAACGGACATGGTGTAGTATTTTTACGTGACTGTGCTTTTCAGTGTAAAGTCATGGCGGTTTGGCATGGCCCCTCTCTTGCCTTGTAGCTTCTATTCCAGGTGACTAACCCTGGCATCAAGTACGAGTACACGATCCGGAAAGACGGCGTTGACAACGACGTGGAGAAGCGGATGTACTTCTGGCAGTATGGCCCCTGGACGGAGTGCAGCGTTACCTGCGGGACAGGTGAGAACCAGCTGCTGCCCTGTGGACCCGTCTCAGCCCCAGAACGGCCGTGGAGCCCGTGAGTCTGCACCTTCCACAGAGAGGGCCCGGGGACCCCGTGGGGAGCAGCTGCGCAGGTCACGGACCAAATGCAGGGGCAGTTCTTCTCTCACCAGCTTTATCGCCTGGCCTTCCTGAAAGGTTCTGTTTAATGGAAGGGCTACGCGTCTTTTTAAAAAGCAAAACAGAAGGACTTAACACAACCACGGCTCTGGCTGAGGGCCCGAGGCTCACAAAAGTCAAGCAACCTGCCCGAAGATATAGTATAAATTATGGCCAAATACAAAAAACAAAAAGACAAAACCCACCTAAACACTAGCCCAGTGTTCTTTTTCTGCCAGATTCACTAGGAGAGTAGTTTCTCTCACAAAGTCAAGCCTCAGGAGAGAGTCCTTGCTGGCAAGTATTAGGATGGGATAGGTTTTGCTACAGGAACAAAGAAAATTGAAATCTCGGGAATTCAACACAGTGAAGGTTTATTTTTAACCCATTCCTAGTGGGACGCAGACTGGGTGGCCCTGCTTAATCTCAAAGCTGACATATCTGAAGTGTGTGGTTCCCAGCTGGCCCCACGGCTGGAGAGAGAAATGGAAGAGGCAGAGGCTGCCTCTGATGAATGGCCTTGGCCTCAAAGGGGAACCAGTCACTTCTGCTCGCCTTTCATTGTTGGGCCTTAGTCCTACCAGCACGATCTAACCGATCTAACCGCAGAGAGAGGCTGGGAACTGACTCCGAGAGGCGTGGGGGCACCGCTAGAGCACAGACGGTCAGCGGTAGGGCCATGTGCTCTTTCCCAAGGCCTGCGGGCAGGGCTCAGCAGCGCCTGTCACTCATTTGGAGGGCTTGCATAGTAGTGCTGCTTGAGAAAGCCTCGGCCTCTCTTTTTTCTTTTGGGCCTTGTCTGAGTCTGTCCTGGAACTTTCTGCCTCCAGCCTGTAACTACTGCCCAAAAAACTAGGGCAGCTGCAGGGCAAAGTGCCTGAGTCTGCGATGTAGCCCAGAGAACACAGATGAAGGAGCCTGTGGGCGGCAGAACCCAGTCCGCTCCTCCACAGGCTCCGTCTCACACTCTCCGTCTCACCACTGGTCGACTTGCCCCACACCCCACACCCCCTCCCACTCCCACCCCAGGAGGTAGCTGCGGAAAGAGGTTTAGAGGCAGACAGTGAGTCATGCACCATCAACCTTGTAAACGATTTTTGAATTGCCAACGTCTTCCTTTCCTTCCTGCAATACAGAAAACCAAGGATTAAGTTTCAGAAATCACAGGAATCATACCATATGTTCATTTCAAAATATGTGATGTTTTGAATCCTAAAACTCTGAAGATCTGTCTGGGTCAAAGGTACCCTCTGCGAGAGGTGTTAGTCAGAGTCAGCCCTGCTGTTCCCACTGCGCTGCCTCTGGTTTCCACAGGCCCTTCCCCACCTCCACCCCCACCCCCCTGCCAGCCCCCGCTGCCCAGGAGGACCAGGCTCAATGCACAAGCAAAGCAATTTAAGCATAAAATACGCTGGTGAAAAATATTTCCCTGAGGAGTGGTTGTGAGAAAAATGAAGTAAGTCACCAGGACTGTTGTTAGAAATGCTTCTTCGATTTCTCATTGCCTTGTTTTTGTTCTTCAGTGAAGCCCAGGGTTACGCTTTAGGCTTAAATCACTGTCCAGGGACACAAAGGAATGACATCAGACAGTCCTGACTGGGCAGGGACCCCGCCATAAAGCAGGAGAACACCCACCCCACCCCCACCCACTTCTGCTTCAACGTGGAGTGAACCCTTTGCATTACACACGCGTATTTCAGAGCACAGGAAATGTAAGATAAATGCCGATGTGCACGGTGACCGCAAAGATCCCTCCCCCGTTAGTCAGGACAAGAGACATTCTTACGAAATGTGAATCAAGCATTATGTTTGGATACAGCCAGTTCGGTCCTTCAGCATTACCTGTGTCTACTCGGGCCACGATATCATGCTGGTTATTAAACCTTAGCAGGACCTATCCAGCCACTGCCTCTGAGTGACAGGACTGAGTGAGCCCGAGTGAGCAGGACGCACGCTGCTCCATGTAGAAATGGAAGACTGCCTAAAATGCTGCACTTGGTGATGTATTTTATTTCCTTTAGGAGAAAACTCTGTACTATCAAAGTTAAAAGCATTACTAAAAAATTAAAACTTAAAATCACCATCCTTACTCATGCACTTTGGTACTTTGGTTTATTGCCCTTCAATATTTTTTTCTAATCATGAATGTATATATGGGGTGTGCAGATGGAAGTAGTTACGTACACACACACATGTTTTCACTTAACACCATAACGTGGGTGCCTTTCCATGTGTGATTTAATCTTCGTGGCTCTCATTTTTATGGATGTATTATATTTCACTGGCAAGACAAAGCAAGATTCCCTTAACCAGTTCCTTTTCGATCGGCACCTCCTGATGAGCATCTTTTGACCATCCATGTAAAAAGATGATCTTGTTCGTGTTAATTTGCAGATGGCATTTCTAGTTTCGAAAAGGAGAAAAATTATGATAATGTTAAGAAACTTATGCCAGATTGATTTCCATAGTGAAAGGGTGACAAGCGGGTAATAGTGATAATTTTATTTTTTTAGTACTGTATTATTTTAGTTTTATACTTTTTCACTGGAAAGCATTTCACATGTCCCAGCAAAAGGGAGAGTGGTGGAGAACTCCTGGGTATCAACTGCCCGGCTTTGTCAGTTCTCCCCGTCTTTGTTTCGGCGTTCATTGTTAAAGGGACGGAGGACCGAACACTGGAAGAGCACCCCTCGGTTTCACTCCCTCTCCTTTCCCCCCAAGGGGACTGGCAGAGGCGAGGAACAGAGATAGAAGGCCTTTGCTGTGGTCTCAGAAAGTCCTAACAGTGGCTTGGACGAGAACTCAGGTGGCACAGGTGGCCAAAGTGTACCGATGCGGAGATATTTAGGAGGTAGACTGGACCGGACTGCCCGGTTGTTCGGTTTACCTGCTGGCATTTGAGCACTGGGGAAGGCTGAAGGGAACGCCGCTGTGTTCCCTCGGGTAGCTAGCTCCATGGTGGTGTCCCTCACTGAGACATGGACCACGGGACAAGACACAGGTCGGAAGCAGAATCTATGATTATATATGTTCGATTAAAGTGCCTGTGAGATTTCTAGGTGAAAATGCCCTAAGGCAGTAAGGCATTTATTTGAAAAGTGTTTTTTGTCAGACTGCCTGTGTTGGTCAGCTGAGGGCTGCTATAACAGGTTATCGTAGACCGAGGGGCCAAGACAACACACATCTATTTCTCGTTCAGTTCTGGAGGCTGGGAGGTCCAAGATCAAGGTGCTGGCAGGTTCACTTCCTCGTGAGAATCCTTTTCCAGCCTCGTAGATGGCTACCTTCTTGCCGTATCTTCACATGGCAGATAGCGAAAGGGACCTCTTGTGTCCCTTGCTCTTTTTATAAGGGCATTAATTCTGTCGTGAGGCTCCACCCTCATGACCTAAACCAACCGTCATCACTTCCCAAAAGTGCCACCTCCAAATACCCGCACACTGGGGTTAGGGCTTCAGTGCATGAGTTTGGAGGGGACACCAACCTTCAGTTCATAGCGCTGCCCTATCCACTCTATTTTACCCAGAATGGATTCCTCTTGTAATTATTCTGTTGCTTTCCTTAGCATTCGATTTGTTAACGTATTTTGGAATTAGAATTCACAGGCTTGATTTGAGGGTGATTTCCTTTCAGTTTCTTTTTCTCTTTCCTGCCCCTTTCCCCGCTTCTTTCCATGTGCACCCACTTTTTCTAGCATTTTTGCAGTTTTTTTCCCTGACCACACTGTGAGACCTCCTTTCAGGGCAGGACTAGTCAAGGTTGTTCAGCATTGCTGTCTCCTAGGGACGTTGAAGATACGTTACAAGTTGTCTTGGAGCCAGCAGTCCACGTGGCTGAGCAGCGGGGTGAAAAGCTGAGTGCTTGTTTTGCCGCCTTCCTAGGCCTGAAACTCACCAAGAGTGAAGGCTCTAAAACTTAGTGACAAGGACAGTCTTGTGCCCTCCTCACATGGGCACTTGAGTCCTCAAACGTCACTGGAGCTCAGCACATGGCTGCGGCTAATTCTTCTGGCCCGGAGCGTGGCGGTCCCTTCGCATAAGTCCCGCCCGCCCTTCTGTGGGGACATGTACCTACCTTCGAGTGTTGTTTCTTTTTGGTTTTCTCTTTTTATATCTTTATACTTTATTATTTAATACTTCTTATAGTTTATATTTTATGTATTACTATTGTGCCTTTGAAGCAAAAGGCTATTTAAGCATAAATTAAGGTGCTATCTCCTTGGTTTGACTATTTACAAATTTTTATTACCTTTGTTCTAGATTATAAATCCATGTTATAAAGTGGCAACACAACGTTATACATCTAGCTAAATGTCGTAAAGCCAACTACTTTTCCACAGCCCACTTTTCAAAGGTCAGGAGGACCGTCGGAGTGGACCAGCGACAGCCTTCTCTCCACGCTCGGCTCCGTTCTCTGTCCTCCCAGCCACAGTTGCCTGCCCTCCTGCTTGGGGTGTGACCTGGGGGGGTGCTAGGGGCCTTTAGGACCAGCTGTCCTTCAGGACTTATTGAGATGACATGCTATGAAATGAGGAGTTTAACATCTGCATAAATATATAAAATAAACTTCAAGTGATATGCAGTGGAGATCTGATAACCTTTCTGTTGTACTTCATGAACGAACTAATGAGAATCCATAGCCGGAGTGGTTAAACATTTTTTCAGTGATTGTCCTATCAGGGGTGTCCAACCCATGGCCCGTGGGCCCCCTATGGCCCAGGGTGGCTATGAATGCAGCCCAACACATAATCATAAATTTACTTAAAACCTTATTTTTGCTCGTCAGTTTTTGTTAGTGTTTGTGTATTTAACATGTGGCCCAAGGCAACTCTTCTTCTTCCAGTGCAGCCCAGAGACACCGAAGGGTTGGACACCCCTGTGAGTTTGCAATACACATTTACAGCTAATCCAAATCCGCTTTCAAATAGCACTACACCACTTTGTGGGTGGTATGAATATCTTACAATAACCAGATAAGCCTAATTCCTACCTACCTCCCATCCCTTGTGTCATTCTGTCATTCATGCCACTTATATGTAAGAATACATAAGCATATATATATATGTACATAAACATACATAATCAAATACATCATTGGCATTATTATTTTTAACAAACAGATCAATTCAGAGTAAGGAAAATTAAAATTTTTGCTATTGCCTATTTGATGCTCTTCCTTTCTTTATGCGGGTCCAGGTTTCTGATCTATATTACTTTCTTTCTCCTCAAATAACTCTCTTAACGTTTCTTACTGGCAGGTCTACTTGCAACAAGTTTTGTCAGTTTCTTGTTTGTCTAAGAAAGTATTTCTCTTTCACTTCTGAATGATAATTCCACAGGGTTCAGGGTTCTAGACTGGTGGGGGTTTTCTCTCTGCTCTTTCAATGTTTGACCCCACTCTCTTCTCCCTGAATGATTTCTGAGAGGTCGGATGTGACTCTTTGTTCCTTTATTAGGAAAATGCTTCCCCCTCTGGCGTCTTTCAGGACTTTCTCTTTAGCTTTGATTTTTCTGTGACTTGAAAATGATATGCCTAGGTGTATGCACTTTTAAAACTATTTATCCTGCTTGGTGCTTTCTGGATCTGCAGTTTGGTATCCGACATGAATAATTTGGTGCAATTCTGGTTCCCGTGGTGGTTCCTGCTCCCAGAAGCTGTGACTCCTACTGGGCTGTTCATCTCTCCGGCCACAGCAGTTGACCCTCTGGCCCTCTTTTCTCTTCCATCCAAGAAGACTTGTTGACTTTTCAGTCTATTTGGCTTTTTACTTGTTAGGATGGAGTGGCAACTTCCAACTTCCATGCGTGGGGAACCATTAACTACAAATCTTTCCAAGGTGGCTAATCTCATGGTCTGTTGTTCTGCTGGTCTTCTTAGTCCCATCCTGTTTTACCCCATGCAGCCAGCAGAGATGAGTCCTTCCCTTATTTGCAAGCCCTTAGTGTTGCTTTCTAACAAATGCACTTACTTCTCAATTAGTTTCTGTGAAGGCTTGTTTTGCTCAGTGTGCCCTGCGAAATGCTGACTGCCTGCATTCTCGTTAACCCATGAATATTGTGAGATTCTCAGGCCTCTGATCTTAGCTGTGTGTGTTGTCTGATCTGTACACAGTGGCTGCAGAAGGGACTTACGAGCAGGAAAGGCACTTCTTGACTGTGGTAAATTTTGAAAATGGATCTCACATAGACCAGAACCGTATCCTGCCTAATTTCATTAAGCCTCCTTCAAGCACCAGCAATGCTCTGGTTTGAGCATTTCGTATGATTTCTTATAAGTTATCCTTGACCATGACAGCCAATTTATGTAATCAGTTCATTCAGATTTCAGGGGGATAAAAACTATTTGTGTGAAGTCTTCCTGATGTTCTGAGATGTGTGGCTTTCAGCAATGGAAAATAAGAAAATGAAACCTCATTAATTGATATTCAGTTAATATCTGTGTTTATTGAAATCAGTGGTCGTGTCCTTTTGAGCTAGGCAAAACCATGAATTGTGTGACTAAGAGCTCAGTTGTTTGCAGTGAGGAGGTGGCATCATGGGAGTGTGAGGACCGAGGAGGTGGGTTGGCACTGGCCCCTGCTATCAGAGTGTGGAGCCAAGCCCAATCTCACAATCTGTAGGAAACAGACATGGGGGGGGGCAGTTAATGCCGATGATTGGGAGAGTGGGTTACAAAGAGACTTCAGATTCAGGTTAAAAAACTTTTCTCAAGGACCTAACAGGCATTAAGCGCTGTGCCAGAACTTGGGGTACATCATGTACCTGTCAGGGCATATGCATCCTTTTATCCCCACAGCAGCCTGCGAGTACTATAGGCTCATGGAACCTGAGGCTGGAGAAGGCTAGCGAGATTCCTGATATCACTCAGCAAGACTCATCCATTGCTGATTTTGATGGCGGTAGTATTGATATTGATGTTGTGGTTGTTCTTGATCTCTCTCTCTCTCTCTCTCTCTCTCTCTCTCTCTCTCTCTCTCTCTCTCACACACACACACACACACACTTCAGTGTGTTTGCGCTTTTGTAGTGATGAGTCCCAAGTTTTCCCTCACTGAGCCTTTAGTATGAAGGTGAGATCTGAAAACTCACTGATCAAGAAAATCAGAGATGAAAGGAAGGGGTCAAGGAGCCAGAATGAACAAGGTCAGTACTTAGAACTGACATTGCAAGTTGGTAGAGTCAGGGTGGATTTGCCAAGAAGGCAGTCGGTTAACAATCCCTACTCCTCCCTTCTTCCTCCACAGTGAAAGTCACTTCTGTGTCATTAGGGCGGTTGTTGTGACAGCGCCCTCTACCGACTCACAGAATTATTATCATCTCACATGATTAAACTCAACGTGACACCTAGTTTTAGGGTATATTTTTAGATATTGTAAATTTTCAACATTATAATTTATGTGCTACTGTAAATTTAACTTGTACTGCTTTATTTATATTCACTTAAGGGGTTATAAAGAAGGATATCATGTTCTTTGTCAGTATTTTAAAGACTGAGTTTGCAGTACTTAGAATCTCTTTCGCATAATATGATTAAATAGTGCTTTGACTATCTTTGATCTTTGGATATAATAGGAAATATTGCAATTTTTTGCCATAGGTAATTACAGTAAGCTAAGTCTTCAGTTGTTTTTTCCATACCCTTCCTAAACAATTTTTGGATAAGGAAATTCCTATATGAAATACATTAATTATGTAATAGGCTACCTCTATTTTAAAGTCCCAGTATGAAGTTGGGAATATGAAGAACTATGCCATTGTTCATTTTTCCCTTGGATATAAGGAACTTTTTCTTATAGCAAAGGCAGAATTTCCACTCAACACCATCAGGCTTAGGGGTATGGGAAGATAGTTCTTAAAAGTAAAAACTCTTAATTGATCTTTTGCTTTTAGTATCCAAGAAAATTTTCCAAGAATTTATAGCTACATAGTGATATTCTCATTGCTACATGGAGAAGCTCAGAATCCTGTGAGAATCACATTTTGAATTTGCTTCCCATATATTTTGGAATGTGATTGATTTTATACTTAATATCATTTTCAAGGAAATACTTCCAGATAGGCAGCTAACTTAGTGCTGAGACAACATATGGATTGGCTGGCATCCTTATTTAACCAAAATTTCTTTTTTGGCTGTGTTCAGTTTGTAAGAGAAAGTGATAAAAGGCAAGCCAAATTAAAAGCCAATATTATTTTTCTTTCTTTAATTTCCAGGAAGAGGTCAAGGTCATATCAATTCAGCCTAATCTTTTGCGCTTCCTTCATTTGCAATGTTATGTCACGATTGTTGCTCTTAAAAAGATAACTTGATTCTAACCCTTTCACGAGCAGTGTTATAATATCCTATGTCAAGAGAACATTCTGTATTCTAGCAACTGGTTTACAGAGTAAATTAATGACTATGGCACTCAAGATTAATGTTTGCAATTTTTTTTTACTGCAAAGGAGACATTATCAGTCCAAGTTCTCAGCAGGAAAAATGTGGCACACGCAAACTGAATACCTTGGCTACTTTCACACATATGGATAGGGTTTAGGGAAACAGAGAAAGGCAGCTCATTACCCCTGCCCATTAGCAGTCGAGGGTGGATTGAATGAGGCTCCCATCCCTGGCCTGAAGAAGTAAGAGAAAGGAGCATTTCTCTGAAGAGACAGAGTCTTCATTTCCCAAACCCAGCTAGAAGCCACAGCAATCGTAGGATCGGCTTCCCAGGGTGTAGAGCAGGGGCAGAACAGATCTGGAGTGACAAACAGCAGAAATATAGCAGAAGAAGAGGAGATGAAACATCAGTAAAATCGATAGTGGTTAAACTACCAGCAAGCCAAGCTGGATTGCAGCTCTGCGGCGTCCTGACTCGAGAAAAAAAAGACAGCTAGCCTTTACTAAGTGCTGTTCCAGTTACTACTGCAATTTACCAAACCGACCTAAATGTAGTGTATTAAAACAGCCATCATTTTATTGTGCTCATGATTCTATAGGCCAGAAATTCAGACAGGGCACAGCGGGGATGGTGTGTCTCTGCAGCTTGATGTCTGCACCTTGGCTAGGAAGGCTCACATAGCTGGGGGTGACTCAAATGCCTGGGGCTGGAATCACCAGGAGCCTTCTTCACTCATGTGATTGGCACCTGGGCTGATGACTCGAAGGCGGGCCTCATCTTGGACTGTCAACTGGGGCATCTATACCGGGCCTCTCCCAGGGTGCGGGCTTCTTACACCTTGGCAGCTGGAGCATCCTAAGAGTAAGAGAGCCTTAGGAATCAGACAGAAGGAAGTTACGTGGCCTTTTATGACCTGTCCTCCGAGCTCACACATCCTTGCCCCCGCCGTTGGTTCAAGGACAGGGTAGCTAGTCACCCCTGTCTGGATGGAGGGATGGCATGGTCCCATTGTGGAAAGAACCGGCTGGAAGAGAGATTATTGTTACAGCCACATTAGAACTATGACTTGCCACTGAGGCAATATGAATGAATACACTTTTGAACCATTCTGACAACAACTGCCTAAGTACCATTCTGACAACAATATGCCAACTATATTCTAGGTAAACTGTACAACTATATTGACTAGAATCCTTTCATCTAAAGTGTCCAGTGATTAAACTTTAACTTTGGTGTCCCTTCATGGATTATAGATTTTAAAATATTGAAGACACTTCCAGGAATCAGCTTCCTGCCCTCCAACAGTTTCTGAATGTCTTTGTCATTTTCTTACAGTTAAGTCAAATGATGTGTAGAACAAAAGGTAGAGACTAAAACCCAGGACCCTTGGATTCTGCTTGTTTGTTATATTTATCTAACCAGAAATTGTTATGGAATGGAATTACAGATTACATTTTACCGAGTGAACCCACAAGCACTAGAACTGAGGAAGACACCTTTGGCCATCTATTGCCTTTCTGTAACGTGGGAGGAGTCAGGCTTTGGGTTGGGGGGCCTCATGGAGAATTTGGGCTTAACTTTGTATCTGTCACGTGAGAACTCAAGGGCTAGGAGGCCAGAAGATTTCTGGTCACCGGGACCATTCATGCCCGCCGAGAAACTGACACATCCTTGTTAATTTCCCGTTGTGCACTTGCAGCCTCTGCCTGGCCGGTCCATCTGTTCATCTCACTGCTGGGCCCACGGATTTGACCCAGGCAATGCCACTGACATGTTCTGCAGGGGGTTTCCTTAATGTCTTGTGCTCTTTTCTACTGCTGGGGGCTACTTCCGCCGTCAGGAGCCCCCAGCACACTTCTTGTTATTCGTGCACAGAAACAAGCCTTCTGGGGATGTTTCCAAACTGTTAGAGTCGCCTCATCATTCCCTTTGATTTTCTGACATCAAGAGTTTGCCAGACTTCCCAAAGTTTTGATAAAGCTTCTAAGTCTCTGAGCTTTTTCTTTTTCTACGCGACACTGGCAGATCCATGTCGGTGTTGCTGACTCCAGCCCTCCTCCACTCACAGTGTTTACGACTCCTCCCCAGGAGTTTGTGACTTTCCCAACAATGGCTCACAGGTGGCACCATGATGGTTCTCTTTACAGTGTTGCTTCCTGCTGTCCAAAGTGTTTATTTACATGACAAAAGAAGAATAACACACCATCTATTAGTTCAGTGGTTGAAAGGTTACCTCTCTTTTCAAAAAGAATAAAATACTGTTTGATTTAACAATCACATGCTTTTGATTCATTTTAAAGGATTTGCTTAACTGCTTGCGACTCCCTCTGATGTGTTTAAAGGGCAAGGTTCCATCACCAGTTTTGGAGTATGTGCGTCAGGCTGGGCCATTGGGCTGGGCCAAGTTCATGAGAGGCAGGGCAAGGTGCCTTGTGAAGGAGGGTCAGCTGTAGTCCGGGTCCTGTTGGCGGTGTGGCTGGGGGAAGCCCCTCCCTGCCCTTGCCAGTAAAGGGAGGGGGTGACCGTCTTATTGGTATACTCATGGCCTTTCCGGTTCTGGGCACAATGAGCCCACTCATGGCCTACTGTCCCGAGAGCTCAGGGTGGCAGCCTTCTGCAGGCTGATTGCTCTGTCCCCCAGGGGCCTCAGTCTTCAGACGCCTTACCCCATGTTTCACATTCAACATTGAAGTGTTCTCTCTCTCAAGAGGAATGATGGATGATTCTCTTCCTCACTGTCCCTTTGCCTTTCAGTCTATGACATACTGGCCACTCCTCCATGTTCTCTTGCTAATGACGTCCTAGTTAGCAAAGCCAGTGCTCCTTCTCCTCTCCCAAACTGCGGGACTTCACTGTGACTCAGTTTCTTCATCTGTCAGATAGTGATAATGAGAGTGTTGACCTCATTGGGTTGTTGTGGGGCTTCAGGTGTATATTGTAACAGGTAATAGGTAATACATGCTATACATGTTTACGCTTGTCTCAGACACATACCCATGGTCTAGAACAGTGTCCAGGACAAGGCAAGCACTGCATGAGTTAGCTCTTATTGTATACCCAAAGTCAAGTCCAGCCCGCAGATGAGCAGGCTTTGCCTACCACTCCCTGTCCGCTTCTCTTATTCATGTTACTGGTCTCCAGAGGCAGCAGTATCATCAAAACTCTGTGCTTGAAAAACATAACCTCTGAAACTTCACAACATTGTTTTGAATTTTATTCCTATTTTATTCCTGTCTTTCAGAGTTTATGAACCCCAACTAATAGAAAGGTCCCTATTCCTCTATTCCTTTCCTAAACTAATAATGTAGCAATTGTGCTGTAATGCCTGGGGATGTACGCTTCCCTTATTTAAATATCACTTTGTTTTTTATTTGGCAGATGTGTGTTAGTCTTATCTGCACAGCTAAGCTGTAACCTGTATATTAGAGTATATGTTAGTCTGCCTATGTTACCTGCGGTCCTTCCGTCCATTGCCAACTGCAGCCTGAGTATGGGTAACGAGAGGTCCCCAGTTCTCATTGCCACTTTAAGAACTAAATACAACTCTCCCATCAGCTATAAGCATAATCTCTTGACATGACCAGGGGCCTGACACTGAACACATGGGCTCAGAATTCAGCGTGTGTGAACCTTTCTGCCCGACCCCCAGGTGTCCGCCGCCAGACTGCCCATTGCATGAGGAAGGGCCAGGGCGTGGTGAAAGCTACCTTCTGTGACCCGGAAACACAGCCCAATGGGAGACAGAAGAAGTGCCATGAAAAGGACTGTCCCCCCAGGTAAGCAGTGACAGCGGCTGGAGCTCTGTGTGCCTTCCTGGAACGCTGTCTGATTTAACGGTAGCCATTGCTCAGTGATGAAGTGGGGCCCTGGGGCTTTGTTATTAGAGTAAAAAGGCAGGAAAGCTACTCTGGGCATCTGTGGCTGTGCTGTGGGAGCCTCTGGCAAGCTGTGAGGGGGGACCTTTGCCTCCCAGAGAGCAGTGTTTCTTATGAGACAAAGCTGGTGTGTTGTGTGTTTAATTATGTGGTAAGACGAAGCCTCAAAGCATTGTTGAAGACAGTGCTGCATAGATCACCCAAAAGTTCTGCAGTTATTGGGTTTGGCTTTCCTAAGAGCCACTCTTTACCAGTGTGACAGCCACCTGCAGACAACTCGTCGACACTTCAGAGCCCAGTGCCCCCTTGCCCTGAAGGCTGTCGGAAGGGTAGACTCACGAGCGAGGCTTTCTGAACAGCACATTATACTTGGGGCCAGGTAATTCTTTGTCATATGTAGGGTCTGTCTTGTGCGTTATAGGATGTTTAACAGTGTTCCTGGTCTATAGCTATTTAGAGCTTAGTAGCTCCCTGCCCACCCCCAATCCAGGTTGTGATGATCGAAATGTCTCCAAATGTCTCCTGAGGGACAAAGCCACTCTTGGTTGGAACCACTGTAATAGAGGTATCCGTTCGCTGCTAATCTTATTGGTTGAAGATATTGGGATCCTAGAAGGTAGCTTGGATGTTATTATGAGGTGCTTATGTTTAAAAAGAGAGAGAAAGGAAGAGGGAGTGAGGCAGGAAGGAAGGAAGGAAGGACGGATGAGGGATGGAAGGATGGATGGACGGATTCTGTGGAGTGTATTCATTCTCTAGTGACCTTAAACGGGGTTGTATTTAGGTCATAGGTTCCATCAGGCATTCATTGCACTCCTAAGAAGACACACCAAGAGTTTAGTTTAACAGGAGGCGACTAGTTGGTGTAACAAATCAAACAAATGACAGGCTAAATTCTAAAGGAGAACTAGGTGAATGTGATAAATGCCAAAGAACTAGGTAAAGAAATGAAGTCCAGACAAGCCATGTCAGCATCTTGTAAGTTCGAACAGGAGGCACCCAGGGGCTGGGCGTTCTCACCTCCGAGTGAGAGGCCTGGTCTCTCCCAAGTTCCATGGGTTCCTGTAGGGAAGAGGGGGGCTGGGAGCAGAGCTGGCCCACCTCCGTCGAGGCAGCACAGGGGTGCCGCCACTGCCCCACCTTGCTGGAGCTCTGCTGGGAACAGCTAGGTGCTCTCGGGTTAGGCCAGCGCTGGGCTGTGTGCACCCTTGCAGTTTCCGGGCATCCTTCTTGGGGAAGAGTCAGCCGGGACGGCAAGCATTTCTTAGGGCTACTGGACAGCCTGCCGCTCTGCCAGTCAAAGCAGCAGCATTGCGAAAGTAGACTAGAAGTAACCGGTAGGGACACCTACTTCACTCTTGGCAACGTTTTAGAGATGCTGATATATTCTCCTTCTTGTTCTCAGCTACTTGGATAAATAACTATTATTATGCTCATTTTACAGAGGGAGAAAGCTTCATTACCTCATTCGGTATCATGCTGCCAGTCGATGGCAGAGGTTTGAATCCAAGGCTGTCTAGCTATAAGCCTGCAGTGCATCTGCATGCGGCAGACTCAGGGAGAGGCTGGTACCACTCCTCTCATTTGTGCTGGTCCAAAGCAAAGCCAGCGGCAGTGCTAGGTGTGGTGCGAACCAACAAATTCTGATGCAGACACTCACTTGCTGAGGCCAAGGCAAAACTGGGGACGTTGGCTGTATACATAGATTGTGGATTCCGTATCAGCTCTGTGTTTTAGAACCAACATCAATCCATAGCTGACATTTTCTTATTCACCTGTAACTAAAAGCTTGGTTTCCATTTCCAGAATTCTCTATCCGCACGGGTGGCGATCTCTACCTACTTCTGCACTCTAGTTATCAGAGCTTTCTGGTTGCAGATAATCCTATAATAGGATACAAGCAGGGCTAGCAGAAGATGGATATTGGGGCAAGAGTCCAGAGTCCAGAGGGCAGAAAATGAGCCAAGGATGAACCCCTGTAGACCCAGACGAGGGACCTTGATAAAGTAATTCTTCCATGACACAGTCTGAGCTCTCTGGACTTGAAATTGGCCCTGAATGTGGTCATGTGGTAGCTGAAAACTGGTTCAAAGATAGCCACGTCCTGTTCCCTGGAGCCTGCAAATGTCACCTTATTTGGAAAAAGGGTCTTTGCAGATGTGATTAAGGGACTTGAAATGGGGAGATTACCCTGGATTATCCACTTGGGCCCCAAATGCCTTTACAAGTGTTCTTATAAGAGACAGGCGGAGGGAACATTCAGACTCACGCAAACACACACACGAGAAGGCAATACAAAGATGCAGCAGAGAGAGATTTGAAGACATAAGCCTTACAGATTGACATGAGACCCCACGAGCCAAGGAGTGCTGGAAGCAACAGCTCCTCCCTGGAGCATCTGGAGAGAGTGCCGCCTGCCTACGCTTTGATTGCATCCCAGTGATACTGGTTTTGGATGTCTGGCCTCCAGAACTTGAAGAAACCAGATTTCCGTTGCTTTGACCTGCCGAGTTTGTGATCATTTGTTATGGAAACTCAGACAGGCAGCTGAGTGCAGACGCAGTGTAAAAGCAGGGCAAGTGCAGAGAAGAGCCCACCACCAGGTCACAGGGGCTCCCAAACTTGGAAAACCACAGGACCAGGGCTTTCTTAAGGCATGTGGCAGAGGAGGTTTTTTTTTTGAATAGCACACATATGTCACTTCCTAAGGAAACTTACTGCCAGGAAGATTACACATAATACATCAGCAAGACGGAGCTGTAGGTGTCAGGGCTGGGGCGGGCCATGAGTCTGGATGCCTCGCCCAGGGCCCTGCCTCCCAGTCCCTGCCCATGTGGTCCTTGCCCTCCTGGGGGCTTTGGGGTTCCTTGACATCTCTTGATGTCTCAGTTCTAAGAGCAGCACTCTTAGAACAAGGTCAATGATGCATTCCTCCCCTCCCCCGCCCGGAATGCTTCTTAAGCTGAGTTCATGGCACCCAGCTTGTTAGTTCAGAGCAAAATTTTGAACTGCACCTACTGCACAGCCCCCTCCCACGCAACTGCTGTGGAGCCTGGCAGTTAGAATGGAAGTGCTGCTGGGCACAGGCAGGAGGAGCTGGGCTACCAGACAGCCCCCGCGCGTCCCAGCCGGCTCCAGGGCGGCCTCGAGTGCCCAGGCCTCCTGGGGCTCACTTCGACACTTCTACCGTTTCACATGTTTGCGCTTCAAGGGAGGAAAGCAGCCCGCCCTACCCCTTGGCTTCGCTGCTGTGCTGGGAACGTGATTTCCTCCAAGCAATTTGGAAAATATGCTTAAGGCAAAGAACGAAGCGGAAGCAACTTGACGGTTCTTCTTAAATTTTTGTCATTTGGTAGCATTTTTTACTATTTAAGTACTTTTCCTTCTGCCTGGTACGTATCTATTTCCAAAGTTCTGAGTTTCTTTGAGCCTTTTTCTGCACATCACTCATACCTGGGCCTAGTACGCAGTCAGTCGTGAAAGGTCAACAAAATGAGCAGATCAGGCCTGAATTGACCCTGTTCAGACCTTAAAGCACAGTCCTCAGAGACAGATATTAATGATCCCAATGGTGTTTTTATAGGCTCAAAAGTAAAACGTTTGTCCTTGTTTTTGTTTTTATACTCAAAGTGATACACGTACTTATACATACACACGTACACACTTCACATGTATGCTCATTAATGTTTAAAATTTATGATACCCTTATTTAGGAGATGACTTGACTTCGCCTAGCTAAATGTATTGGAATTCCATTTTTTAAATTTATTTTGCCCTCACATGGTATAGGAATTCCTTTTCCTGAATCCATCTTTGCTTATTTAATGATGCATCTGGACTAAAACTTGTCCAAAGTGACAACTAGCAAAGTCACCTTTGGTGCTTCTCCGATGTCATTCATTCATGTGGAAATCAATTAACCTGGTCAAAGGATTTTGACTTTGGAAACTGTTAACTAAACGTAGCATGTAACAGGTGCAGTTTCTTCTGAAGGAGGATGTGGTGAGCTAAACAGAATTCCATGAAATACTCTAAGATAAGGTTAATTTAGAAAAGTCCTTATTTATGACTGAATTATAGCTTCCCAAAATATTTATGACATAGTCTGGGTAGAGGGTGGATATTTTCCCCAGGTGATCTATGAGGAGATACAGTTTCAGAAAAATTGGATGTCATGTCCTAGGGTAAAGGGGTGGAGAGGAAAATAATAGTTTTTAAGAACCAACCAACATTTCCTCCCTCCCTTCCTCCCTTCTCTTCTTCCATCCTACCTTCCTTCTTCCCTTCCTGCCTTCCTATCTTTCTTGTTTTATTTATAAATCTATAGCAACCTGTCGTAATCACCCCAAGTCCATAGCTTACCTTAGGGTTCACCCTTGGTGGCGTGCACTCCATGTGTTTGGACAAATGCCTAATGAATGACAAATACTCATCACTGTAATATCATACAGAGCATTTCCACTGCCCCGACAACCCTCTGTGCTCTGCCGGTCCATCTCCCCCCCTCCCAACCCCTGGCAACCACTGATCTTCTTACTGTCTCTGTAGTTTTGCCTTTTCCTGAATGTCATACATTGGGATCATATAGTATGTAGCCTTTTCAGATTGGCTTCTTTCACTTAGTAATATGCATTTCAGGTTTCTTCACGTCTTCTCATGGCTTGATAGCTCATCTTTTAGTGTTGACATTTTTTAGACGTTTTCATTGTCTGGATAACACACAGTTCATCAGTTCACCTATGGAAGGATGTCTTGGTTGATTACAAGTTTTGGCACCAATGAATGAAGTTGCTATAAACATCCACATGCAGGTTTTATGTGGACATACGTTTGCAACGCCTTTGCGTAAATACCAAGGAGCATATTTACCCAAAGGAGTTGAAAACATATTGAGAACCCACTCTTTAATCCTTTCTGTGTTACCACATCACTTATTCTTGTTAGCAACTCTGTTTGGTTTTTTGTACCATTGTATAGATGAGGACACTAGAGGCTTCACAAGAAGTTTCCAGGTCATTTAGCCACAGTGGTAGAGTCTGGACTTGAACGCAGTTCTGTCTACTGAGAAGTCTGTGCTGGTACTGCCACATCATGCTGCTGCCCAGAATCTCAGGATGGACAGGTTCTTGTGCTAAAACCAGAACCCCAAATTGAAAACATTTCTCACACATTAAAACACAATGAAAATGCTATAAACAAACATGAAGATCCAACTCTAAAGCTAAATTGTGCATGCAAATTCACAAAGGAATTAAAGAAAAGAAATGAAATGAATTTGCTTTTTTTTAAGAATAAATTAGTAAATAAATGTTGATTACTTAGTTGCTATTATTTGCTTTTGCAAGCTCAGTTGAGTACTTTCCTTGGGTATGAATTTGAAGTTGCAACATCTTCCTCTGTCACCGAACTTTCATAATAGAATATCTGAAAAGTTCATACCCATCAATCAGAGTCATTTCCGCCCCCAAAGTGATTTCATACGCAAGACTTAATCTTATTTATTTATGGGCAATGTCCTTCAGTACTAATTTTTGTACATCAAATTTGGACATTCTGTTCTTTCCCAACTGAGTATTTAAGAGAGATCTTTTAAAGGTTCTGATCATCTAAAAGTGGTAAAACATTCTGATACTCTTAATATCATAAGAGTATGTATTACGTGGTCAGTGGCTTCCAGGATGGAGTAGCCTGTCGACAAATAAATTCTTCGCAGTTAAAGTGTGCGTGACTCCAGGAGGAGGTCATTCGAGTCTCTTCTCCCTACGGACTTCTCTGAAATTTGCTTTACATCCTGGCTCCGTAACCTGCACCTTTGTGCCTGGTTCCTCTTTTCTGTGGTTGAATTGAAAAAGGCGCACATGCAACACTCCTGTGCGTGTATTGGGAGTTTCAGGTGGCCCTCTCTCACAGGACCGTGTGTATCTGCAGGTGGTGGGCCGGGGAGTGGGAAGCGTGTTCGGCGACGTGCGGGCCCCACGGAGAGAAGACGAGAACAGCGCTGTGCATCCAGACCATGGGCTCCGACGAGCGGGCTCTGCCGGCTAAGGACTGCCAGCATCTGCTGAAGCCCAAGACCCTCATTTCCTGCAACAGAGACATCTTGTGTCCGTCGGACTGGACAGTAGGCAACTGGAGTGAGGTGAGCTCAGGGGTTCAAGGGGAAACTGTCATTTTTTTTATGCTTCATCAGCCCCTCCCATCCCTTGTCATCAGCCAATCCAAAGTGATCCTAGAGAAAATGGCACAATGGCCAGTGTCTCGCCCCGCTGGGCCGTTTCCTGCGTTTTCCGCCCAGTATTCTGTCTTGCTTGTTTTCCATTCTTACAGGATCTCCCCCGCACTTACTTGTCCAGTAGTCAGATGCCTGCCAGTGTTGATGAAATCAGCGGGATATTCACTGGCCTGCTGTTAGTCCATCGGTAGCAAATCAGAGCCCCCAGCCAGCCCAACAGCCAGTGTGTCAAACCCTCACCAGCAGTCGTGTTTCGCTGGAGCCGCTGTAATGAAGTGAAACCGAAGGGGCGTTGCTCTCGCGGTGGACTGGTGGGCAGCACACCTGACACTTGAAGAGGCCTCTCCAAGCTCCGTCTTTTCAACACGTGTCAAGGCCCGCCCTGACCAAGGTTTAGGATGTTGCTGTTATCAGCCACATAAATTTAAGGACGTTTTGCATTTTCCCCAAATTAAGCTGATCTAACTCTCTGAGTGCAACTAGGAGTCAGTGAGCTAGGTCACGAAAACTCCCAGGCTTCCCTGTTCTGTGGGTCACCACGGAACCTGGAATGATCAAGGCGTGTGCTCCCGGAGCCTATAGAGAAAGTGGAACCCTTTTACCTCCGAGGGTCCTGGAGTCTCCAGGGTCCCGCTCTGCTTCCTAATGCACGTTTCAGTTGTGACCTAAGGGATGACTAGGAAACAAATGCTTTTTAAAAAACTAATGGGCCAAAATTTATGGATGGATGCTGACTTCCTGTGAGCTTCCTGTGAGCTTCCTGTGACCCTGAAGTCACACTTTTCATAGTAACATTACCATTGACCAGGGTATCTGAGGAGCTCCTCGGAGAACTCACCTTCAGAGAAAGGGAAAACATTCAATTCAGGAGAATGCCTCAGAAAATCAGTTAGAACCAAGTCTGATGGATAAGGGAGGAATGGGACCAACTTGGGTAAAATGTTTTCGTTTATTTGATTGCACTGGCCAGTGTGGCTCAGTTGGTTAGAGCATTGTCCCACAAACTGAAAGGCCGTGGGTTCAGTCCCCAGTCAGAGAACATGCCTGGGTTGTGGGTTCAGTCCCTGCTCAGGGGCGTGTACAGGAGGCAGCAGGTCGATGTTTCTCTCTCCCATTGATATTTCCCTCCCCCTCTCTCCCCCACTCTCCCCCTCTCTCTAAAAGTATATCCTTGGGTGAGGATTAAAAAAGAGTGATATTTGATTATAAGTAAACGAGATTATCTTTCACTGCTTATAAAGGTACTCTGAAAGTATTATCTAAAGAAGAATTTAAAACTTGTATAAGCAAAGGCTCCATCTCGGAAGATAACTGATCGAAAACAGCAAACACTCATCTACACCTAGCCACTTTGATAACCTTATTTCTGAAACTCTGTTTCACTCGCTCATAGTCACAGTGCAAACTTACTTAGCCTCTGATCCTGTTCAGAATGCGCTCTGGTCGTGGAGGTGAAAAAGAAAAGACAAAGGGACACGTGCAAAGAAAACATACACACAGACTAACACAGGCATGCTACAGATAAGCGCGCTGATACACGTGCACATACCAGCAGTGGCCCAGAACATTCCCCTTGCTGTCCCCGGGAGGGGACAGTGACAGCCTCTGGAGGCCCGTTAGTCCCCTGCCAACCCGGACAGGGTATCGTAAATTACAGTGCTGTTGAAATAAGGCAGAATGGGGTATTGTGGCTAGTCCATCAAATCTGTTGACCAAAAATGTTTGGGCTGCATCCGAAGCAGTTAGTAATTTTTGTCACGTGGAGGTTAGTCATTGCCAGAGGCTTCGTGCTTCTTAAAGGAACTGCAACTACACATTGGGCTGAGGAGTCCTTTTTATTTGCGTTCGTATTAATGGGGAGCAAAATTATGTGACGTAACCCGGGACAAAGGACCCAAATGTGGACATGACGTGACAAGCATTTGTGTCTGTTGTCCCAGATGCAGCCATTGTGCGGTGCACTCACAGCAGACAGGGAGTCTGGTTCCTAGCCTCCACCCGGCGGAGCTGAGCCGCAAGGCTGAGCCGCCGCTTCGTTTAGCAGGTGCTGCCAGCACCTGCGCCTGTGGTTAAATCAGCATCCAAGTGCTCCTCGAATGGGTCTTCCCAATGTCTGTGCCCATTAGCCTCAATTTCTCAAATAGTCTATTTGCCGGGGTGCAGTGACATATCTCTGGCATTCTAACTATGCTCAGATACTTCTTTAAGAGAGATGATGTGGTGATTCTTGCTATAGACATAGTATTTATGGGCTGGAGCTTGTCTTGGGATTGGCATTAATTCACACAGGGTAGTGCTCCAGCAATACCTCATGGTTTGGTCTGCACTGAGCCGCTTGGGTCACCCTGGGTGCGTCTGGAGCTATAACCTAACTGGGCCGAAAGACCCCAGAGCTGCGAGCCTCCCAGACTCCCACTGAATGGCCCTCCTGGGCCGACCAAGGTGGGGAAAAGGAGAGAAGGCAACTCCCTGAGCTGCCCTTCCCTGTCAAAGCAGATCCACCAGCCCGCACAATGAGAGGGGTGTGCGCTCAGCTGCGCCAGCTGTCAGAGGGGCATCCCCGTGGGAGCTGGAGGCTGTGGAGCCCAGGGAGGGCTCTCCTGCTCCGTGAGCAGCCCTGCCCCCTCTAAGCTCCTGCTCCTACCCCTAATCTTTTTTTTTTTTTTTAATTTTTTTTTTCTTTTAGATTTTATTTATTTATCTTCAGAGGGGAAGGGAAGGAGAGAGGGAGAGAAACATCAATGTGCGGTTGCCTCTTGTATGTCCCCTGCCGGGAACTGGCCTGGCAACCCAGGCATGTGCCCTGACTGGGAATCGAACCGCGATCCTTCGGTTCGCAAGCCCGCGCTCAATCCACTGAGCTACACCAGCCAGGGCTCCTACCCCTAATCTTAAGTTTCCACCAGAGTCTTCTCCTGGTGCTGCCCAACCTCCTTTTTAGGCTTGGAGGATCAAGAAGGTGGACTCTGTATGTTATAAACGAAGACAAAACATCAAAGTCTCTGTGGCTCCCGTTTTTACTAGGTACATCGCTTCAGGGGCAGGCCTTGCGAGAGGCAGCCAGTCTGGTGGCAAAGGGCAAGGTCTCTGGGACACAAGGTCCAGGGTTCGACTCCTGCCCTGCACTTATTGGACAGGTGAATTTAATCTCTTAGCTGTCACTCCCCTTTTCTGTGGTTTGTTTTCTCCATCCGTAAACATGGATGGCAGTAGGACTTAGACTCAGGGAAGTTAGGAGGAGTAAACGAATTAATATTTCTGAAGTTCTTATGGGAGCAGTGCCCAGCACGCAGTAAGCCCTGCACCTACAATTATTTAGTAGTAAAGGGAATAGATGGAAATAGCAATAATGCCATCCACTGTTTGCTGAACGCTCTCTACACTCTATCATTTGTCTCATTTAACTTTTAAAATAATTCCTGATATGGCTAATAGTTCCATTAATTTCCCTATTTTTCCCAGCAGTTAGGCTAATAGATTTCGTGGGAGAGCAATTATTCCAGATCTCCAAGCCCTGGCAAGCCCTAACTGTATGTCCTCGAGCTCATGTTAAAGTTCTTCAGCCTTTTCTCATTTAGAAAGACAGGGTTCATTTAAAGCTTGAAGATAACGCATGTAACCCTTCACAAAGGGACTGGCAAATAGTCACTGTTCACTGACTGGTGATTTATTGTCAGGCAGGAAGACCAGGGCCTATTTTCCATGCTGGTCTGATTTTGCAAGCCTGCCCCAGCAACGGCAGCCAAGCATCCTGACAGAATGGATCCATGGCCCCTGCACTGGGGGCCGTAGACCAGCAGCCAAACCCAGGACCACTTTACGCACGGAGCATGGCAAGCCCGGGGCTTGGGCCTGCAGGCACTACAAGGGCCTGCGCAGGTGGTAGAGGCGTGGGGAAAGGCTGATACATTGTGTCCATGAAAACAGAAGGACTCTGCCAAATCAGAGCTCAATATTTAATTACACAGTAAAAGCAAATACACATTGGGCATTTAGTTTGGGCATCAAACACCTTTACAGTTGTTAACACAGTGTCTCCCAATGGCCTCATTAAGCCCCATTTTACAGGGGAAGAAACTCAGGCAGAGAGATGTGCAGACACTTTTCCGTGCTCACCCAGCCTCCAAGCACAGAGCCAGGCCTTCACTCCGAACTCTCTGCCGTGCTGTGTCCCAAAGGTCTGCACAGTGTAACCGTAGGACAGCCTTTAGCACCCATTAAAACGGCTGCATTTGGAAACGTTTTCTAGATCCGCTTTTTTTCACTTTGCCACAACTCGAGACTATGCCTAATGATCACTAAGAAATCAAAGCCACTCATAAATTAATTGTTACCCTCGCCAAATGCTTTCAAAAGCAAAAGAATGAAAAACCTTTCAAGTGGTTTTTGCAGAAACGGATTGTATTTCACTTGGGACTAGACATACTTTTTCATATATTTGATGGAGTGTGGGGTGCAGCTTCCGCAAGCCAGTGAGCTCAGGGTCCATGAAGATCTTTGATCAGCCCTTTCTGTGCCTGACAGAAAGCACACAGACAGACAGATGAACAAAGCAGTCTATTAGCCGAGTTACTGGGGAGCTGTGGGGTGCAGAGATGTTCGCTTGGGGGTCGGAGTGCACGGGCGAGCAGGCAGACTAAGTGCCGATTTCCACAGACGAGCTCTCGTGGCTCTCCAGACAGAAGATGCGGTGGTAGCAGGCACCTGGGACGTACCTCCTGCCAAAGGGGGAGCCAGGTGCGACTCGTGCGAAGTCCCACCCGAGTTCCTGCCCACTGAAGGAAGACAGAGCATGGAGGGCAAGGAGATGTTTCTGAGTCGCTTACCTTAGCGGTCCCCGGTTTCAGTTAAAGTCCAAGGTGTCCTGTGGGGCAGGACCCCTGATGTCTTAGCCTCCGCCACCTGCTCTTTGGCCTGGGGTGTCTGTGAGTGCCGACATCTCAGTTCTTCCCAGATGCCGGCTGCCTGTGCTTTGCCAGGCTCCCTGCAGATCACACGTGGGCACTTTCCTCTGAAACAACTACTCCCCAACAGACTGCTTGGGGGCCATGCTGAGTCCCTTCACCAGGTCTGATTTTTTATCTAGAGTACTGCATTTGTTTCCTGGGACTTCTCGAACCAAGTGCCATGACCGGGTGGGTTACACAACAGAAGTGCATTGTCTCACCGCTCTGGAGGGTAGACGTCCAAGGTCAGGGTGTTGTCAGAGATGGGCCCTTGAGGACTGTGAGGGAGAATTCATTCCCTGCTTTCAAACCCCTGGTCGTTTGCTGGCAGTCTTTGGTGTTCCTTGGCTGCTAGAGGCATCACCCTGGTCTGTGCTCCCACCCCACGTGGCATTGTCCCTGTATGTGTCTCCGTGTCCAGGTTTCCTCTTTTAAAGGACAACAGTCATATGGGACAAAGGTCCACCCTAGTGACCTCATTTTAACTTGACTACCTCTGTGAAGACCCCCTCTCAAATAAGACCACATCCTGAAGTACGAGGAAAGGGAGCAAACAGGGCTTAGGGCTCTGATGCAGCTTTTGTTTTGGCGGGCAGGGGGGTGCACAATTCGAGCCATAACAGGTACTGAAATGTTTTAGCTCACTTTCAAAGCTGGTTTTAGGATGAGATGCAATCATTTATTTATAAATCCCTGAGATTGTTCATTAAATGTTTCCTACACAGAGCATTAGCTACACCTCTACACAGCCCTTTAGCATAAACTCTCCGATAGCCCCCACGTGTGTGTTGGAATAAACCATCTTTAGTGCTGCAGTTCCACAGCGGTAGTCAGCCCCTCCCCGACAGTGCACCTCGGGCGGGTGGAGTGGGCTCATTTAGCAGCAGACCCCATTCTCAGTGGGCTCCCCCAAAGGCTGTATCTAGGAGGGGTGACCAGCGAGGGCAAGGTGCCTCCCAAGGAGGACATTAGCAGATTGGCAAGCTGCCTGCCTGGCTAGTGCAGGGTTCAGAATTGTAAGGTGAGGGCATTCGATAATCATGGCAGAAATCGGTTTTGAGAATTCTGAAACTACCCACGGAGGTGAGTTCTGAGTGGGCGTGTCCTGTGTTTATCTCCTTTGATGGGCTGGACAGCTCCTGTGGAGATAACGCAGCGGGAGGACGCACAGGCGGAAGGGCAAGCTGAGTACGAAACAGCACTGCCCCTGCTGGTGCGACTGGGCAAAGCAGCTTCGTTTCTAGGCCCAGGATACTTGGTAGAGTGTTAACCCTGCCCCATGGGGCACAATGTAGCCCAGGGCGAAGGAATGGCATCCGTTAGTTATTTAAAAGGTTCCGCATCTACTGGGTCACAGAGGCAGATCGGGAGGCGTGGTAGGTGTGCTGGAGAATGTGTACTCTCGGGGCATACCACAGAACAGTGGCCGCGAAGCCCCGTGAAAGCCACCGAGCATTACGCGGCCCCCAGTCTCAAGGAATCTGCTTTGGGGGTCAGAGACGGAAGGGACAGTTGTGAAACAGCCAGGGAAGGCTCCTGGACTCCTCATGTTCTAGTGCCCAACTATTTGGTGGATAACTTAAAATGTCATTGGAAAGGAAAGTTCAAAATGGATCAGTTTGGTAAAAACATGGGTTTTTCGAAACATCTAGAACGGTATGTTATGCAGCAACTATGCGTGGTGTGCAGCTGCTGAGACTGGGGAAATAGATGATCTGTACCATGAGTCCGGATGAAGGACTGTCCTGTTGGGGTTCCCCCAAGGCACTCGAGCTGCCTGTGCTTTGGCATGCCCTGCAGAATGTGAGGGAATGCTTCGGGGGTCCCTGCCACAGCCCCCGTGTACAGATGGGTGCTGTGCTGCAGGGGGCACTGGACCCTTTGCAAAGGGCGTCTCCCACCGTTGATGAACTACCCTCCTTCAGTTTCAGGAAAGGCCCAGGATCTACACTCATGTGTGAGTATGTCTAGCTTTTAATATGATTCCACCTGATGCAGGCAAGTGAAAATGGAGCTTTGGGGGCCTGAGTGAGACTGTGGGTGTCCTAAATATGGAGGGAAAGATTCGTTAGAACTCACTTAACGGACTTCAGAGAGTGTATAAACACTTTGCATTAATTTAATAGCATCAGAACCCTAGGAAAGGTATTATCACTCTCTCTTTGAAGGGTTAGGCGACTTATTTAAATCTTTCCACGATCCGTGGCTCAAAGCCCAGGGAGACTTCACTTGCACTGCCGTGGCTTGTACTTTCAGTTTGTGGAGGGTGAATGGTTGGTCCTGAGCCTCAGCTGGTCTCCAGGAGATACATATTTCCATGGAAAACTAGAGGAATGCAGAAACAAAATGTAAAAGTGTAAAATGTGGAAGTTTCGGCTGCACAGTTCAGTTTCTGTGGGCCTGCCCTGGTTTGCTGCGAACCCGAGTGTGAGAACCCATGCCACTTTTTCACCCAGGATGACAACTGTCCCTCTTTTCCAGTGCTCTGTGTCCTGTGGCGGTGGAGTGCGGATTCGCAGTGTCACGTGCGCCAAGAACCACGATGAGCCCTGTGACGTGACAAGAAAGCCCAACAGCCGAGCTCTATGTGGCCTCCAGCAATGCCCGTCCAGCCGGAGAATTCTGAACCCCAGCAAAGGCACAGTGTTCGTTGGGAAAAGGCCACCAACATCTGAGCGTGACCCCGTGAAGCCCATCCCACCAACGACACCCGGTCCCGGGATGCTGACCACGCCCACAGTGCCTGCGCCTGTGACCACAGGTGCTCTGCCAATCAACAGCCCCAGTGCTGCCCCAGCCTCCAGAGGAGCCCCGGATGGCAATCAGTGGCAGAGTAGCGCCACCCACCCGGCACTGGACACCCGTCACGTCTTCTCCACTGGAACTACTTCCCCGCCCATCCTCACCACCTGGTCGCTGAGTATCCAGCCAAAGGAAGAGCACGTTTCCAGTGTAGACCCTGGTCCTACCTCAGAGGGAGACCTTTTCACTACAGCTGTGATTGGTTCGGATTTGTCATCTTCCAGCAACCCCATGACTTGGCCGGTGACTCCGTTCTACAATACCTTGAGCAAAGAGCCAGACACGGAGGTTCCTAGTGGCTCAGGGGAAGACAGGGAACAACCTGAGAACACAGATGGAAACAATTCTGTGATATGGACCAAGATGGTAGCTCCCAGAAATGATGCTTCGGGGGGAGGAAGTACAGGAATGCCATCTGGACCTCCGCCAACACCTTACCTTTGGGGGGCATCCTTGTGGCCACCTGTTCGCACAGTGACAGAAGGACTGCTACCCAGCCAAGGGCTCACCGCTCTCAAAAATGGCACACCCACGGCCGAGGGGACAGTCACAGGAAAACCTGCGAACACTCCTCTCCCCCTGGGGGGAGACCACCAGCCAGCACCCTCGGAAAAGCCGGTAAACCACGACGCCCCAGCACTTCCAGGCAACACGGACCTGACACAGAGCTCTGGACCAGTGCTGACCGAGGAAGATGCAACCGGTCTGATCGCCGAGGGGTTTCTGCTGAACGTCTCCGATTACAAGCAGCTCTCGGGGGGCCGCAGCTCTGCACGCTGGGTCGTGGGAAACTGGACTGAGGTAGGAGTTCCATGGCTTGCCCCATGCCTGTCTCTCTGGAAAGTACTGGGGGGCATTGCATTCTTGTGCTAGTTTCAAAATGGGCTTGCAGGAAATATGGTCTAACTAGGAATCAGCGTGAAGCAATCGGATTTATGCGTTCACCTCTGTCTTTGCCTCCCCAACTCCAAAAATGGGGAAGAAAAGAGTCTCCAGGGAAGAGAACAGAGGTAGTGAGGTCTGGGTCAGCCAGCTGCGTGATGGTGGGGAACTCAGTTATCTCACCGAGCCTGCTTTGCGTCTGTAGAACAGTGAGCCAGTATAGGTCGTCTCCAGCATCCCTTCTAGCTGGGAACTGCTGACCCTGGGCTGAAGGCCAACTGAAAGGGCCCACTTCGTTCAGAAAGCTAAAGTTGGAGCCCCGGATTTAAACCTGTCAAGTAATAACAGTTAGAACATAAATCTAACACCATACTCTTTAAACGAATTCTATAGCTCACCGTATTAATGATTTTGGGGGGGGGTGCTGTTTGCTTATATACAAAAAAATTATTTTGGCTTTCAAACAAGTTGGAATACAGAGGGGAAAGAAGGTACGTGATGAAAACATGTTGGCCCCTGTTTTCAGGCTTTAGGCATTTGGCTGGACGTGTGCTTTTCCATTTCTAGGACTAATTCAAAGTCACTTCTCACCCATTTGCATTTCAAATGGGTCACAAGTATATGTACTTGGGAAAGATTATTTCATAACTCAGAAGAGGACTTTGTGGCAAGATAATCATTCAGCATTTTTATGACATTTCATGGCTCATGTTTTGTAGCCCAGAGGAAGTGAAGCAATAGTAACTAATATAAAAATGCAAACATTTAATCTATAAAGCATGTTAAGTTCCAAATCACTTTTATTTGCAATCTCTTATTTCCTCCTTTTGACCGCCCTGAGGAGCAGGTAGGGTCTGATTTACATCAACTTATAAACAGAAAAGCTAAGATTTCCAAAGGTTCCGCGACTTCTCTAAGGACACCGGTCATTCGGATGATGAGCCTTCTAACTCTTTCCACTCTGATCTGCTGTCTCTAGCAAATTTCAGCACCAGTTAACAACTGAGCTGTATAAAAAAAAAAATTGTGTGAAGGAATCATTATCTTTAGTCACAGAATTGACTATAGTGGCAATAAGTAGGTAAATCAAGCTTTCAAAAACTTTTGTTTGCACTCGAACCCTGTTTTCACATTGATTCATGTGTGATTTCTTAAGTAAGTTATCACATCTCCTGTCCGTGGAGCAGCATCTTAGTACCTCCATTTGCAGGTAAAGAGTACAGGTTCGGGAGGAAAGAAAGATGTTCATGTTTAGAGGAATGGTCTTAGGATTCTTGACATTTTAGCCGTATTTTCTCCATTGGGAAAGTTCATGTGGGCTCTTTATAATGAGGAGGATGTAGACAGTGAGCGTTTAGAAAGCATGTGCCATGCTTTAATAGCATGATTCTATGCTAATTAACATGAATTCTCTCGTTCAGTCCTCACCACTGCCCAAGGAGATTGGCAATATTTCCCCCGTTTTAGAGAGGAGGAAAGGAAGCTGAGAGGCGTTCAGAGCTAGCTAGGACCACACACCCTCCTGCGTGGTGGAGCAGGGACTCGACCCGGGGCAGGCAGACCTCGGAGCCTCTGACCCATTGCTTTGCCAATGAGGAGATAGCGGCACTCCGTCTGCCTTCTGTTGTAGCAGTTTCTTCTCTGGTCAGATGGCGCAGAAACAGTGCCGGGTGAGAGGTGACCCTGGGTAGACAGATGAGAAAATCACGAAGTTCACAAGAAAGTATTTTAAAATAACATTCAGGGCTCCATGGTTACTTTTGAGCTCAAAGGGCCAATGGTCCCTATACTGTCACTGTAGGGGGGCCAGCCTAGGAATAAAGTTGATATGTTTCCGTTTTGTGAGCAATGTCCTTGAAAGGATGTACTTGAAAGTAGGACCCTCAAATGTACCTTTCCTTCCGAACACGTGGGGCATCCCTAAACGACAGATAAACGGGCTTGTCGTCCCCCATCCGCCAAAGCAGTCTGGGCAGTGTGCGTCTCTGCAGACTCAACGACAAAGGAAACTGGGTATGGAAACTGAGCCTACTAGTGAATTTGTGTGATTTTGTTACAATTAAAGACACTGTGGGCCTTGAAAAGAATACAGCCTGGTCAAACAGAATATGAAAGAGTAGGTGGTAAAAGGCTTAGGTATAGGGTTGATGTCAGAGTATGACATGTGTACCGTATGTATATAAAATTAGAAAACACACACACACACAAGGTTAGGCGGTTGTCACAAACACAGCCATACTCATTGCAGTTCTCTACAACAGAAGTCAATTTCTCACTCACATAATAATGCAAGGGAATTCCAGGTCTGCAATGGTGGCTGTAGAAAATGAGACTCTGGTCCATGCAGTCTATTCGGGAATCCAGGCTGACAAGGCCTCTGCCACCATCCTCCTCTCATCAAATTTGCCCTGGGTCGCCATCCTAATCTCAGAAGGGAAAAAGAGCATACAGGTATTCCCGTAGGGGGCTTTATGGGCCAGGCCTGAAAGGGGCACGAAATACTTCCACTGACACTCCGTTGTCTAGAACTCAGTCACATGACCCAACCCAACTGCAAGGCAGCTGAGAAATTTATTCCAATTACATGCACCGGAAGAAGAGAAGAAAGCTTATGGCAGTGAATATCTGGCCGTCTCTGCCACTGAATGACACAGCCCTCTGTGTTGTTGAGGAAGCTCATTCTGGAAGCAGTGAGGACAAGGGATGTGACCTGTTGGGAGGTTACTGCAGTGGTCTGGCAGAGGCGTGAGAACTCGGACAAGAATGCTCAGGTGACGAGGGAAAGATAAATTCAGAATACCTTTAGGTACAGGGGTGTCCAAACTTTTGGCATCTCTGGGCCACACTGGAAGAAGAAGAGTTGTCTGGGACCACACATTAAATACATTGCAACATGTAATCACACACAAAAAAATCTCATAATGCTTTAAGTAAATTTACGATTTTGTGTTGGGCTGCATTTTCAGCCATCCTGGGCCAAATGCGACCCACGGGCCGAGGGTCAGGCACCCCTGCTTAGAACTTCACATCAGTAGGACTTTGTGAATAATTGATGTGGGGTGCAGCAGGAGAGGCGGGAAGAGGAGTCTGCCATGACTGTTCTGTTGGAGTCCTGGGGGTCTGTCAGGTGGTGCTCCTACAAACCGAGGTATCACACATCACACAGGAGGAGTGAGTCCTAACAGAGGCAAAGCAAGGAGGGAGGATGGCTTTAGTTACAGACCGAGTTACACTGGCGGCACCTCTGGGATAGCCAGATGATAGGCAGCAGGTGTTTGTGTGTTTGGGTCTGAGAGTCTTGGGAGGGGTGAAACCTGGAGGTAAGGTTCGGTAGCCAAGTCCAGTAGGTAGAAGTTGGAGCCTTGAGAGGGAAGGAGGTCACCCACTAACCTGCAGGATGCCCAGAGGAGCGAGACAGCGATGGGACTCCCAGAAGCATCAGCATTCAAGAAGCTGGCTGACAGACAGCTCCCATGTGGAAGACTCGTAAGGAGTAGTCTAATATTTAAGATGTAAACCAAGAGAATTGGCGCCGTGGGTATCTAGGAACACACGGACTGGCAGCGGACATAATGGATTTGACCGTGAGCAGGTCACCGGTGACTGTGGGGAGAAGAGCATTTACGTTGAGATGGAGGGCGGTGCCAAACGGCAGGCCAGACAGGAGACCCTGTAAGAAGCTCTCACGGTCCGCAGACGGAGGGGTCCCCGTGCTAGGACTGTTCGTAAGGAAGGACAGGCCCTTCTCCGTCCACAAGTTAATACAAAAGTTTGATTAAAAAGTAGCCTTAGGATGACCCAGGAATTAGTTTCTTTTCCTACCCTCTTATCTTTCCACCCAATCCCCAAATCCCAAAGCAGTTGTGGAATTATTAAATTCAAATGTGTTCTAATGCTTTTGCCCTGAAGATATTTAACATGTGATAATAAGTTGATAAATATTAATGGATTCTATGAGAAATTACTGTGTCCAAATAAACTAAAGCAAAATAAAAGTACACATCAAACCTGATGAGTCTTTGAGCCCAGAGGTTAATCAAGATGCACAGAATTACTTCTACCTCAAATGCCATTATGTGACTTTGACGGAAGTAAACTGTCTTATTGAACACATCATAGCTCACCAAAAGTTTGGCAGCCGTGGTGGAGCCATTGAGAGCTATCGATTCCAGGGAGTTGGCTGGAAAAGGGCATCGGCCCAGACTGCAGTTCGCCAAGCTGCAAGGCTAGCGCCAGGTTCCACGCTTGGAGTTTCCTTCGTGAGCGGGCTCGGCGCCGGCTCCCTTTGTGCCGCTGATGAAATAAAGTGTTTAACACAGAACTGTCTCCGAGGATCGGGACCCAGAAGGAAAACTCTGGGTTTTGAAGGTCCCATTGTCCCTAATTTTTTATTCGGCCTCTTTCTGAAGCTGTTTCTTTAGGACCGCCCCTCCCTATAATGTCGTCACTGTCCTCTCAATCACCAAGTCTTAGAAACCCCAGCATCACCATTGATACCAATCTGCCCCTTGCTGCTAAAAGTGCCCTCATAGTTTTTCTGTCAGTGTTACCTCATCATTCTGTCATCGCCTCTTTATTTCCTGTTAGCTTAGGGCCCAGCGTTCTCCAATCTAATGAAACGGTAGGAGGCATTTGGAAAAGAGTGGGGATGCTGTTATGCAGTGATGGGGGAGGGGCTGCTATTAGCATTCCACGTCTACCAAAGGTGGTAGAAGTCCTGCCACATCCGGGGAAGTCCCTTGGACGGAGGAAGTGTCCAGTGCGAAATGCCACTAGCACCCCAGTGGTCAAGCATGAAGGACCGTCTTGCGTGGGACACCTGCTGGACACCTCCTTGCCGGTCTGTGCACTTCGGTCTCTCCTGTCTCCATTGCTTTCCACACATCATCACAAGAGATGCCAGACGGCCAAACTCGTCTTCCCAGAGGACTTTTCTAGTCATTCCAAACTCCTGCTCACAAATCTTTAATGTCTCCTCATCACTTATCGGAGCAGATAAAATCCACTCTAGCATCCAAATGGACTTCCCAACATAATCCAGCTTTCAAACCCAACGCCTCCTGCTTCTCCTCAACCCCGTGAAGCTTCAGTAAATCCGAACTCAGTTTCTCTGAAACCTGCCATTTTCAATCCTACCTGTTCTTCAGTATCAGCCTTCAAGCTGCTTCTTCCATAAGGCCCTTCCTGATCCTGGAGATGGGAAGGCATTTCTAAAGGTCCTTACCCTTGACCTGAGGTTGCCCTCACCATGCCCCACCGTTTGTCCTGTGGCGAAGGGCTGTTCGAGTTCCCCACTGCACACAGCAGAGTTCTCTAACGCACTGTGATTTCAAAAACTAAAGAACAGATGTAAAAACCAAGTTAACACTATGAACAGGCATAAAGTGTAAAGCCAGACTTTCTGGGTTTGAGCGCTCCCCCCACCCCACTTTCCTCATCCATGAAATGAGGAGGATGCTATGCCTGACTCATAAGTCTGTGAAGAGGTAAAAGGCATGGCTCAGAGGGCGGTCCAGCGCACAGGACCGGCCCAGTGTTCGCTCTGATATCTACGCGCAGAACAGGACATGCGCCACGCAGCGTGCAGGGGTGTGGCTCTTATGTCAGCAGAAATCACCTCTCCTCGAGTTGCCTCTTCATTCAGTCGGCTCCCCTGGGCCAGTCAGTTCCATACGCTCCGCATTCATGTGGGTGGAGGTGAGGGCGTCATTGTCCACAGCCTTTCACGGCCCTCCACGTCCACTCCAGGGCCAAATACCCTGGAACCTGCTCCTTGACCTGGACGTCGGTTCCCGTGTGGTCACTAGCTGTTTCCGGACAAAGTGAAGTTGTCCCTCAGCGTCCTCAGAGTCCTCCCTTCATCTCAGATCCCTCGCTCCCAGCCTGAAACGACTGTAGGTGGCAGCCTGTGGAACCCCATCTACTCCTCCTGCATCCCTGGACTTGCTCCTGTCGGCTTCGCTGTTGGATCGCTCCTTGCCGCTTCGGTAGAGACTGTCCAAAGGAGTGAAACAAACACCGGCCCGGGACCTCTGCGTCTGGCGGGACTGGGTGCAGAGCCCCAGAGGCAACGTGCACTTGTTTGCGGCATGATACGGTGCCAACCACTGTAGACACCACTTGAGATTCACCACGCATGGCCATCGCCAGCCTGGGAATCTGGTCCTCCAGCTCCTTCCCTGGGTTTGGGAAAATGTTGTTTTCCTCCATGTTGTGGTATGAAATTAACAGCACACTGTCTGTGTGGCCTTCGGCATGGCTTCTAAACTCCCTGGGCCCCAGATATCTGGAAAGTGGGACTCTTCGTGCTGACTTCGTGGGTGTGTTGTGGTCAGTGGGTAACACTTGGAGAGCACTGGCCGTGTGCAGGATCATCTCTGTGGTCCTCACAACAGCCCTGTGAAGGAGGTCCAAAGGTTCCCACCAATGTTTCAGGCTAGGAAGTCAGGAAACTGCAAAAGATCACACAATTAGCCAACTGCAGAACTTTCATTGTACGCTGCATCTCCAAAGGTTATAGAAAACATGGGAAAAATACTTTTTATGTTGTTATATCAATGGTCCGTTGCCACGATAATGCTAAATGGCAAAGAACCACAACACCTCAGTAATCATTTGTTTTTGTTCACGAGTCTGTGGGTTGGCTGGGAGGTTCTGCTGATCTGGGCTGAGCTTAGCTGATCTCAGCTTGGCTTGTCATGAAGCTGCTGGAGTGTTGGCTGAAGGCTGGCCGCTCCGGGATGGCCTTGGCTGGGTCACCCGGCTCTGTGTCACATGATCTCTCATGCTGCAGCAGGCTAGCCCAGCTGCATTCTCGTGGCAGAGAGAGGGTCCAAGAGAGAGAACCGAAACAAGCAAGGCCGCTTGAGAACTGCGCGACATCACCCACTGCATTTTATTGGCCACAGGTGCAAGCACAGTCCTGATTCAAGAGCTGGGGAAATAGTGAATTGGCCAAAAAGTCTGTTTAGTTTTTTCCATAAAATAAAAGACACATTTTTCATTTTCACCAATAACTTTATTGATTTGGATATTTGAGTATGTCAGCTATCTCCTGCTATTGGCTTCTAGTGGGTAGAGGCCAGGGGTGCTGCTGAACATCTTCCAATGCGTAAGACAGCCCCACAGCAAAGAATTGTTTGGCCACAATGTCAGCAGTACCAAGAAACTTCACAAACCACTTTTGACAGGTTTGATCAGTCACAGCACCTTCTCCATGCACTGCACAAATCTTCTTTTTGTGTTTCAATTGTGTCTTTACCTTTCTTGAAACAATAAAGCATAATACACCAAAAATGTTGCATATTTTCTTCTATCTTCAATATTAAAATGGCTGCACAGAAATTCACCAATTTTGATTTTTTTTTAAATGCATGCTGGTATGACAGCTGTCACAATACAATCTAACAAAATTGTTTTGAACGAAGTTAAAGACAACTAAACACTACTAGAGCCATCACAGGGAAAAAGCTAGATGAACTTTTTGGCCAACCCAATGCCGTCCACTGCCTGACGAGAGGAGCTACAAAGTCCCATTGCAAAGAGCAAGGGCGTGAGGACAGGGGCCACCAGGGTTCAGGGGTCAATGCACTTCAGCTGTTATTGTCTCCTTATCTACACACAGTGTTGTACAGAGGAGGGGGTGGAGAAACTTAGGAGAGATACAAACCAAACCCCAAACAGCTTTGAGGAGAAGGAGCGATCACCTTCATGAGCCAATCGGAAACATTGATGACCTAGGCTGTTTTCTACTCTTCCCTTTTACTATTGTACAATATAGTAAGTTCTTCCACCTAGGAACACTATTGTGTTATAGATGTGTCATAACACAAGAACTTGCATAAAGTCAAACATGACGTTATGTGGAGGGTGAAAATGCAGCAAGAGAAATGTAAGACTGTTTTTTATTTATAACTCATTAAAAGAAGCTCCCCAAACCACCATAGATGGAACTTCCACCCCTTTTTTTAACCGCCCAGAGCTGTGTTTTACATGTTTAGGAACAGCCTCTCTTGAGGTTGGGCAGGGGTGAGGGAGTGCAAGTAAGAACAGCCAAATGAAAGAATCAGGCACATAGAATAAAAGACATTGTAAGGGGAAAGTTTGTGTAGTTTTCAGGGTACCCCCATTCTAAACCTGAGGTATTTAAGAATTGAAGATAAATGAAAACATCTTGTGAGGAATGGGCTGTACATGTGGCAAAAGGCATTTGATTTGTTCACCACCAGGGAGTCAAGTAGTGAAACCTTGTAGCCTCTTTCTAACTCCTGGTGTTGTCTGAGAACCTCAGCATCCAGCTCACCTGGGACCTGGTTAGACACGAGTGCCCTCCAGCCCCACCCCAGATCTCCTGGGGCAGACCCCGCAGTTAGCTCAGTGTCCCTGGGATGCCCGTGGACACTCAAGGTTGAGAAGAACAGCTGTAACACGATCATACTGCGTTTTGGAGGCGGGGAACCCTAGTCTTACTCCTTGAGCAAGCCAGCTTTCCAAGCCTTGGATTCTTTGTAACAATGCCCACCTATATCACAGTTTGTGACGGAGAGGACTGACTGAGATGATGTCACTGCGCTGAGGTAGGGTGTGAGGTAAGAGGCAGGTGCGTGGTTCTGATGTCCGCTCGGAACAGCATCGGTATGAAATGCGGCAGTTGGGCACGCAAGCCGGCATAATTTTTAAAGGGAAGCAGATATGAATGTGGGTTGGGTCTTCCTCCCACATACGTCAGGCATTCTCAGCCCTGCTGTTTATGAGGATCACCTGGGGCATTATCTAAATTACTGATGCCCTCGCCCTACCAGCTGAGATTCGGATTCTTTGCCTGGGGCAGGGCCCCGGTGTTTGGATGGTTTAACAGCTCCGAGGGCAGCTTGGTGAGCCGCAGAGGCTGAGACGCTCAGACCGCAGGTTTCAGGGGCTGTGTCTGAGGCAGTGGCGCTCAGCTGTCTTCTGTCCCCTGCCACAGTGTTCCACCACGTGTGGGCTGGGGGCCTCCTGGCGACGCGTGGAGTGCAGCACCCAGGTGGACGCCGACTGTGCGGCCGTTCAGAGGCCTGACCCTGCCAAGAGATGCCACCTTCGTCCGTGCGCCAGCTGGAGCGTGGGCAACTGGAGCAAGGTACCGTCCCCGGCTCGGTGGTGCGTGGTGGGGTGTGGGGGGGGATCTTCTGTAAGCGTTTGCTAAGAAAGTAGGTTTCTCACCTCCCTTCCTACCTCCCTTCCGCCTCACTTCTTTGGTCAAATAGTGGATGGGTACATCATAGGCATTACCATAGACCTACTACCCTTGTGTACGTACGGTAGTCTTAGAACAAGTACAGAGATTTTCCTAACCCACATGTTCTTACCAGCCTGTCCTTTCCCTTGCCGGACAAACTGGGGGAGGAGGGAGTTAAATTTGCATAATTAATTGCTTGTCCAGCATGCAATACTATTTCTAAATTACTTAAGTTTAGCACTGCAATGAATAATTGTACATTATCACGTGTATAATTAAATCATGGCTCAGCAGGTGCTCACAAAGCAAGTACTGCCTCGAATCTGCCAGACTCAGAATAAAAAGAAAGCTGAGCCTTAAAGAAGAATTTGGTCTTTCAAGTATCTTTCCTGTACTGATCTTATTGTCCTTGCCAATCAGGCCGTGGTTACTCGTTCCATGGTGCTGCCTGCAAAGTGCCTGTGAAGGCTGCATTGGGTTTTAGGATCAGCCAGCCTTGGTGCTTTGGGGCGCTAACAAGGCCCAGGCCTGTCTCCCTGGATGGGGCGGAGCCCGCCCTGGGGGATTCACCCAGGCTGTGAGACACTGGTCTGTGGGGGGCTGGGAGCCGCCCGGCGGGCTGTGGGTCAGAGGTGGGAGCATGCGCACACCGGTTTGCCAAGCAAGCCCAACCCTAGGACGCCCGCCAGGCCCCGTATTCTCTCTGGGCAGCCAGTTTCCCTGCACTGCCTTGACGCAGAAGGGAAAAGCGGTTGCTACCCAGAAGTTTGGCGGGGCTGCAGTCCTCCTCTAGGGAGAGCTCATGTGCCCCGACAAGCAGCGCTGCGAGGTGTCTCCCGGGACATCTCTGGTTCTCGTGGTGGCCTGACATGGCAGACAGAGTGTGGGCGGTGGTGTATCTGCTCTAGGCTGCGTTTCCCAGAGTGAGACTCTGATCTTGGGGAGGAGAGGGGAAGTCAGCTCCCTGAGAAAATTACTGGGCTTTTCTTTGCTCCCCGTCCCCCGCCAACCTCCCTTTCTCTGTTCGCACACCATGGCTCTTTCAGGGGTGAACGCTCGTTCTTGTTTCTTTCTCTGCCAAAGCGTAACCAATGCAGGGGCCAACATGGACTAGATGCTTGGCTATAAATTCTCTTCAACATCCAGAAAAAATCATCAGAAACCTCTTCTATCTCCGAACAAGTCCTCAAGGCCCACTTTCCCATCACCAGGACTAATTCTTCCCATGGCTCCTATAGGGGCAGATGCATGAGGTAGCTCACGCTTTGCAGAGGTTGCTCCAGTTAAAATCCTAGGAATTCTAGCTGGTGTAAAACTCTGAGTGAGGGGCCTGGAAGCCCTTCTCTGGGGCCTGAGCCCCTACAGAAAGCCCTGCTCAGCCCATTCATCCCTTCTCTGGGTCTCCGGTCTCCTCTCCCTTGTGGCTGGGAGGGTGGCAGTTACTATTAACCCCTACAGCACCCCTGGGGGTTCTGTACAAGATGTGACCTGCCATCAAGTTCTGCCAGAATGTGGTCACCATTACCGCTGAAATCTAACCCTCCAAGTTACCTAGTCCTATCAGGAAAGAAAATCTCTCTCTTTTTTTTTTTTCTTTAGGAAAAAAGATAAACCTCACCTCAGGGATACTGTTTAATTACTAATAGTCAATTGTGCCAACATTTGTTTTTTTCCAACTCTCATTATGGATATTGCATACATGACACTTTCTTTCCTGGAAATGTGGGTGTAGATTTTACCTTAAATTGTGATGACGAAGAGAGACTCTGTTTCGACTCCCACATCACTAACCAGGTCATAAGGACCCCTGAAGTGCGGATCGTGCATAGGAAAGATCGAGGGCCTTCTTAGTTTCACCGCCATCAGGGCTTGTAAGCTCACTCACTCAGAGGCAAACCTCCAAAACCTAGAGTAGGAAAGTGGACCCCTGGCTTCGCCTTAAATATCCAAAGGGTTTAGATTGTTCTAAGTTGACAAGTTTGCCTTTAAAATTTTTTTTCTCTAATCCTCACTTGAGGATATGTTCACTGATAAGAGAGAGAGAGAAACATCAATAGGAAAGAGAAACATTAATCAGTTGCTTCCTGTACGTGCCCTTTCCAGGGATCGAACCTGCAACCTGTTGGTTTATGGGACAGTGCTCCAACCAACTGAGCCATCCAGCCAGGACACAGGTTTGCCTTTTTAGAGATACCTTCTCAGAGGGAAGAATTCTCATTCCGCCTTGAACCTTCCGAGTTATCCCACCGACCTCTACCCCAGATCCAGACACACTTTAATTCTCCTAGGACGACGGGGCAGGCTGCAGCCTCACGCGTGAACCCACCGGTGTCACACCTGGGGACTGCAGGTCACGCCCCAGCAGCTCTCCACCTTGGCCCGAGTTGCAGCTGTTTTACTGGCTTGTGTCTCCAGCACCACTCGGGTCCTTGCTGAAACGCCTGCTACAACTGCTGTGGGCATTTTCTCATGGGTGATACTAGAATGAGACTTCACATCCGCATCTCTAGCTTTACAATGAGTAGAAGTAGTTTTTTCAGAATGACTTGCTTCCTCTTGATGCATTAATTGGTCCAGAACCAACTCAAGGCTGTAGTCCTCAGGTTTGTCCCAGAGACAGACTTGGGAAAAAGTAGTTCTGCAGAATTGAATCCTAGAAGCAGCACTGGGCTGGGGATCCGATACATCTGGGTTGGCGCCCCCACCCCCAACCCGGTCACTGACCAGCATATGACACTGGTCCGCTCCTCTCACCTCTTAGGAACTTTAGCTTACTCGCCTCTGAAAAATGAGATGGAGAGTAGTGCTTCTACCTCACAGGGTAGTTAAAAGGATCCAAAGAGAGAACGTGAAACAAGCTGTCCGTGGTAAAGACTGTTCGGATGAAACCCTGGGCAAGCCGAGCTCTCCGTAAAGATTAGGGCAGGCTCTTACGTGTTTACTAACCTCTGGCTGCCAGGGCTAGAAGGCCTGTGGACAGGTGACAGTGGAGTAAGTCCTGTCAACCGAGTGACTGGCTCAAGCAGGTGTCCTCCCCGGTCCTAAGCAGACAAGGTGCTCAAAGTGCCCGTGAACTTTGGAGGACTTGACCTATCCCGGGCCCTGGCATCTGCCAAATACCGCCATGCACCCCACCTTACCCAGGAGCTCTAGATAAACAATTGCGTTTTCACCTACTACAGAACATTCTTTGTAATTCCTTTTGTTTTGAGGAAACAAAAGCTTGGAGTGTTTATATTGCTAACACTTGATCACGAAGCTGGTTCTAAATACTCTCAGTTTAAGAAACCATCACCTGGGGATGAGTCATCGATTTAATTACAGCATTTCAGAAAGAAAGGAAAGACTCCACAATAAATGTGTACATCAGTTGTAAGACACGTGGCAATTCAGAACTGAAATTTGTATGAAAAAATGTGATTCCTGTGGTGGAAGAAGTGCAGTCAGTGACACGGACGAGCCTGAAAACCCCGCAGTCGGTTTGACAGCAAAGCTGCATGTCACTCACAGCTCGCACACTCCCTGATGGAACCTTCTGCCTGAATCTTCTGAAGTTTTGTACACCGGTGGCTCGACAATGCCTTTTTTATCTTTCCGAGAATGAGTTCTGCCCTTTTCATGGTTAAGTCTAAGAGATCTTGATTATTTCTGAAATGAATTAGAAATACATTTACATTTTTCTCTTGGAGTGTTCTGTCCTCCCACCTCGGTAATGTTGCAGTTTTATTTTAGTGGTGGTTGACTTTATTTTCTGTAGTTTTGCTGGAAAATAGAGACAGTGGCAGCTTTTCCTTATGACCTTGAGTTTCATGTGTTTGCTGATCTATTTGCACATATTGCTAGTCTTTCTGTCTGATTCTACTCCTTGTCTCCATGTTTATTGGACTTTACACATTGTTGATGGCAGAGCTACACCATTTTAGATGTGAATTTTTACAAATGAATTAAATAGGGGAAAAGCCACTGTCTCGCTAAATACAAACAGTCCCCAACTTTTATACATAACATGTTCCCGGGAACATGAAGTCCGATGTGCAAAAGTCAAAATATAGAATTGCAGGTTACAGGGGGGCTTCCGTCCCCAGAAAGCAAAAGTCGAGCAGCAGGAAGGTGGATCCCATGCTGAAAATCACCGCATTTATTTTACTCCTGATATTCTTTGCTGTATCATCATTTGCTGAACTATCATCCTGTCTTGACACCCTGAGGATTTCAGATTAAGGGATCCCTAAAGAGGAATGGCAACTGAATAGAAAGAAGCCTTCGGGACCCTAGGAAGCATGAGCCCGAGAACCCTCCAGGTGAGGGCCGAGGTCCAGACCAGGAGGCCCCCCACGACGGCTCCCGCCGCTCCCGGTCGATGTCCACCCCACCCTCCACTGTCACACTCTGATCAGCTCGCTGTCCCTAAGCAGGCCTTTGCGTTCCACAGACCCGTGCTTCTGCGCATGCCACTCCGTCCACCTCGAATGTCCCCCACCCTGTTTTGCCAGCCCAGTGGGCATCTGCTCACATGATTCAGCTCAAGCCTTGGCTCCTTTATTCAAGCCCTTCCTGACCTCGTCAGGGAAATTGACCACCCCCTCCTTTGTGCCCTCACTGGATCGTGGACAACTCATGACCTAAACCGTTCGTTACTTCTCATTTATGAAACTGTGCCTGCTGCTGGATTGGGATTCAGAGCCTGGAACGTAGCAAGTGCCCAACAACTGGGAGGAAGGAAGTGGGGGTGGGGCTGCGGGGGGAACAGATGGGACGATGAATTTTGGTGCTGTTCAACGTAGAATTTTGGGAATGCGTTATTTGATCTTAAGGGTTTTAGGGATCTGTTTAGCGTAAGGAAAGGAGCAGAAAGGAATTCTTTCTGTATCCTGGCTTAGTATTTGGCATGCAACTTGGAGAGCAAGAAAGTATTCTTAAATCAAAACAGACTACAAGTCCAGCGATCCCACACACTTACACTACTCCAGAATGTCAGAACAGTCTAGTCCTCCGGTTTATCCTCCTTCTAATACCGATGGCGAAACAGAGCTTAGAGAAGTGATTGATCCGCAGTTATGCAGCCAGTTGGTGTCACGGTCATAATTACCTCCAATGTTCCTTAATGCCACTGTACTCTCCTGAACGTGCTGTGTGCATTTCATACATCAAAAGCAACACAAGGGAGAAATCATCGTGATTTCTGTTTATCGCTACCAGTGGCTGCTGTATGCTAAGGGTATTTTCATCCTACCCCAGTCACGTTTACATTCTCCATCCATTAAACAAACTGATGCAGTAGCTGGAAAACGATCAGGCCGGTTTGGTCACAGGAGCGCATGAGCCAGTCTCTCTGCTCTCATCAGTCTGGTCCTGTCCTCAGCCTGGTCCACAGGTTAGGAAACATGAATACAAATGACGCTCCTGCAGGGCAGTAAGAAAATGAATATAATAATTGGCCTTCGGCGCATAAAGGTAAAACAGTATCAGGAGTGGAGTGATTTAATATCCTGCTCCCGCCCTCATGCTGACTGAGTCAGACTTTTTGAAAGTGGAATAGAAAAGTCACAGCTTTAGTGAGTGTCTTCCCTTATTACTTAGTTCAGCCTATTAACACACTGCGTTTTTCATTGAATGGGACTCCCCTCTTTACAAAAGGGTGATGCTATTTTGAAAATTCAATTGAAGAAGGTCAGATTACAGAAAATTAAAAAATAAAGCCCCCTTTTATACTTAGGTCTCATAAAATATCCTTTTCCTTGTAAAGAGCTTTCTTGTTTGAACCATGTGCTATTTCCTAGAAGTCTGTTTTGTCACACAAATGGCTGCTTTGTGTGGAGATTGTTAGCCTGCTTCCTCATTTCCTTTGTGGCTGATTTTAAGTTGGCAGTTTTTTTTTTTTTTCCTCTGTGTACTTACAGCATGGCAGGAAAACGAAGTCCCTAATTTGTTGGGTGGAGGGGCGGGGCGCTGTCTTTCAGGTGCTGCTTCTTTCTGAGAGGCTACCCACAACGGTTTGTGGAAGCATGAGAGCTTCAGTCTGCCCCACCATTGCCCAGGCCCATACCTGTCCTTGGTGCAGCCCAAGGACTGAAGCCAGGTGGTTTGGTGCAGCCTCGCCTGGTGGCAGAAGAAGAGACGGTGGTGTCTTGGGATCTACCTCTACTGAAAGGCTGCAAGGCGGTTTTTTCCCAACCACAGCCCTACAGTTATAACTAGCCCACCATGGTCAGAAGGAGAGCATGACATTTTACTCAGTGGAGAGGTGGCCCCAGGAAATTATCTCTTGCAGCCATGGACACATTATTGGGAGGGCTGCATTTTCTCGTCCCAGAATGCAATGAAGTGATGGATGAAAGGGTTAAGAGGGTAAGGAACGGTGTCCTGCATCCCTGTGGTCATCACAGACCTCTGCAGCCTGCGGACAGCCCCCCTGGCTACCCTTTCCTCGGAGTTCATGCCTTCGTTCAGGGGGTTTGTGTGGGGTTTGCATGGACCCTTTCTGCTGTGCCTGGCACCTTGCTAAGTGCTCGGGACACATTGGTGACTGGGATGGATAGGGTTCCAACTTCATGGCAGTGAGGGTCTAGTAGAAGGATGGACACAATGAATCAATTCGTTCGCACACTTCCTGTCCCTGTGATAGAAACTGGAAGGATCTGAGGTAAATCAGGGGGAGAGCTTCCTTAGGTGTTCAAGGTATTCAAGGTATTCAAGGAAGGCTTCTCTGGGGGGGGGGGGGGAGGGTATGACACTGAAGCCCAGGCCTAAGGGGAGAGCAGTGGCTGGGGGGTAATGTGAAGGAGCGACATTCAGGACATAACTCAGAAGCACAGGGGTCCTCCTCCACCTCACCAGCCTCAAGTGCCTGTCTGAGTGCAGGCAGTGACCAGACAGGCCGGGCCGGGCCAGGACTGGCCGGGGGAGATGAGGGTGCAGCCGCAGGACAAGCTGAAGGGCTTCGGCAGGTGGTAACATTCCAAACAGACTGGAGACCAGGTCTTAGAGGCTCGAGTGATGGTCAAACAAAATTTAACGAGGTGGGGGATGAAGTCACTTCCGAAGTCGAAGAGGTCAGGCAGCTAAGAGGAGAAGTAGTCCGGAATAGGCCACGTAAACTCTGATTTTAGGGGACCGTGGCTTGTCCATGTTTACTACGACCTGAAGAAGTTAGCAGCCTGCTGGACCACGCCCTTTACCAAGACAGAGTGCAATGAAGGGGCTGCTACCCAGAGGCAGGCACCTGGGAAAAGGGGGACTGAGGAGGGCAGGGCCTCTGTCACAGCCTTCAGGGGGCGTGTGCTGAGACAGCTTCGTGATGGCAGTGATGGCACCTGTGTGAGAGCGGATGGGGTGGGGATACGGACAGGGTTTGCTCGGTCTGGTGAGTCAAACCCCTGAGCGGTTATTCGAGTTGTGTTTCTCAGCAGACCTTCACTTGAGAAAGCGTAGCCCTGTGTTGTGTTCACAGTCACGGACAGGCAGGTTGATGGCAGGGTTCAGAGCGGGTGTCGATGTGGCTTGGCAGAGAGGTCCCCTTGTGGGCAGTCTGGTCACCTGGAGTGAATACAGACATCAGAGGGAACCGCTGCCCACTGAGACAGACACTGTGCCAGCGGGGACCCCAACCCCAGGGTCTGTAGTCTTCAGGGCAGCCCCGGAAGGTAGCAGCTGTGACCCCACTTTTCCAACGAGACATCTGAGGCTCAGCATGTGTCTGTGACTTGCCCAAGTGCTCGTGACCAGTGAGTGAAGAACAGGACATCCGCCCCTTTCCATCAGACAGCTGACCCTCCCCGTCCCATGCCTGTGTTTTTGACACTCGGGAGCCTGGTCTCTGGGAGCAGCTTGAGTGACCCCTTCTCTGCTGTGTGTGAGGGAGAACACCTCCCTTGACAGAGAGCTAAACGTCTTTGTGACTGCAAGTCCCAGGGCTTTGTGGAACTCCCGGGCACTCAGGTCTCCCCTCCCCTCTCGCTCCCCACACAGTGCTCCAGGAACTGCAGCGGCGGCTTCCAGGTCCGGGAGGTTCAGTGTGAGGACAGCCGGGACCATCGGAGCCTGAGGCCGTTCCACTGCCAGTCCCTGGCCGGCCTTCCTCCGCCGCTGAGCAAGAGCTGTAATCCGGAGCCCTGCGAGGACTGGCAGGTGGAGCCCTGGAGCCAGGTACAGCCCGCAGTGCACCGTCAGCACAGCCAGGCCCGTGTGCGTGTCTGTGTGTCACCAGGCAATGACTGGCCTCCACTCAGGGACCCAACACAGTGAGGGGGAGACTGACCCGGTCAACAACTTGAAGACTATGTCCTGTGGTTTTCACTGGGACAAGTCAGCGTTTTCATTAGAACCGAGTTTCCCCCGGAGATGTGCAGGGGAGCTGGGGTCCCTGCTGGGGAGATGTACGTGGACTACTTTCATGAGAGCGGTTTACATTCAGGCCTCCCGTGCATCTCCTAGGCTTCATAAGCCGGCTGGGGAAACAGTCAGATCCTCTCCACTCTCAGTCTAGTACAGGTTCCACCTCTCGCAAATAACCAGACCATTGCACAAATAAAAAGCATGTGTGCATGTGTCTGTCTGTTTGGGTCCATGTCCTCTGTTTCGTGAGGGCCCACAGTCTGCTGGGTCTTCGCCCCACTCTAACACGTGAAAACAAGGTCACCCTTCTTTGGTGAAGTATGATGATCTAACTTGCCAATAGGCAAATGTCTCCATAGATAAAAATACTAGTCCCAAGGACATGGATGCATGGTGGGAAAAGAGAACGAAAGAACCCAGTATATTTGGAGGGTGTCTGTGAGCTAGGTGTTTCACCTGCAGTACCCGGTTTAACTCACCGCAGCCTGGATCGGAGCTTCGTTAATTCTGTTTTATGGTGCAGAGTGAGACTTACACGAGTTCACACAGCCGGAAAGGAAATTGGTGGAGCACTAGTTCAGGCCTAAGGCAGATTGCAGTGCCTGTACTCTTTGCACTGCAGACCTTAGCCCAGTGGGCACTGAGCGAAGCGTGGGCTGAGGAAAAAGGGTGAATGCAGAACAATTTGGAGGAAGCTACCGTGGGCCAGGGAGGGGAAGGCAGAGAGGCACAACTGTAGGATGCGGAGTTCGGGTCATGCTGTGGAAGACCGAGTCCCCTGAAGCTACCAGCTGTCTCCTGGGTCACACGGCCACACCGATTTCTCAACCTCTGGGCCAATACCTGGTGCTTTCCGGGGCAGCAGCCACCCCTGCCCCTCTTTCTCCTCCTCCCCGCCCAGCTCTGGAGAACATGAAGTGCCCGCTGTCCCGTGCTCTGGGCTTAGGCCTCCAAGCGCTGGCGTTCGCTGAGCCTGATGATGGCTTCCAGAACCCCGGAGTTTGCAAGGGAGTTTCAATGGCCTTGCCAGAGAAATGGCGTTTGTGGGTTCTCAAAGATGAGCAATTATGCTTATGAAAAAGAGGTGTCCTTTATACTGCCTCAGCAGCTCCTGCGAGCCCCAGTCACAGGCCGGTTCCCGGAACACTGTTCCTGGAAGGCCTCCCACCACCCTCCGTTGTAAATGTCTCCGTTCCGAGCAAACCGCAAAGTCGGAAGTCTTCCCTCTGAGGCTCCGAGCAGTGGAGACGGAAAATGCAAAAGCCAGTTGGGTGTATCCTGGGAGCCGTCAGGGCACTAACATGTTGAGGGGCTTTCCCTGAGCCGCCACGCTGCTGCTGTGCCTGCACACGGTGTCTCGTGCCACGTGGGGAGGCCCCGGGCCCCTGCAGTGAATGGAGCCAGCCCGGGCTGCTGCGTGAAAGATGCCTCTCAGCCGTGGGGATGTCTGCTCTCCAGCGGGTCTCCAACTTTCATGCCTCAGAATCACCTGGAGGGTTTGTTATCACACAGGTGTCTGGACCCCACCCCTAGAGTCTCCTATTCAGGGGCCTGGGGTGGGGCTTTATATTTTGCACTTCTAACAAGTATCCAGAAGCTGCTGGAGCTGCTGGTCTGGGGACCACTCTGCAAGGACCACTGGTTTATATCTTCTTCGTCCCTTTTTCCTGGAGAGGACTCACCAGGGGGTCCCGAATATATATGCACATGTGTAGGTATACACAGGGGTCCCAATTGTAGGATTTCTCTCCTCATGTAATTAAAAACAGAATGAATAAATGGGGAAAAAGTCCAGTTGACTCTCAAAGTTGGAATGCTGTGAAAGCAACAGGTTAGTTTTTAATTGAGCATAAAGGGTTAATTGTGCATCATTTCCATTTTATGTGGTACCCAATGTGATGGGCAAGGCGTTGACCACATATTTGTTTTGTGGTAGTGGTGGTTACCTTGCCCTAATTAAGACCTTTCAAAGTACTGAGCTTTTCCAAAGTACTCAACATGTTTTTCAAAGACTTTTGGTGAATTATTTGATTTCCTCCTAGAAACTTTAGGAAGATGAGACAGTATATCCTAAACATTATTTTAATGAGCAAAAACCTGGCACATTTTAGCACTGTGTCCCTTCAGGAACCCAACTTGTCATTTCAGATTGATTTTGTGAGCTTTGCAGCCAGTGCATCAGAACCCGGGCAAACCTACCGATTTCCCCACTCGGAATACAGACAATTTAATTCTCAGCTTTATGTGGTGGGAAAGGAAGACTGAGTCCCATTTTAACAGGAAACGAACAAAATCGTATTGCAAATGTGTGCACTCCCCATTTCAGCTGTCTGAGCTAATCGCAAAAAAGTCTGCATTTTACGCTTTGGTCTTTAGACTCTGATGCCAGAAGGCAAAACACAGATAACAATGTCCATTCTGGGATGATGCCTCATTTAGATTTTTGACCAGAACTCCTTCTATTTGACCTACTATTTGCCGCTGAACTGTTTGGCATCTTCTGCTTTTTTCTCCTGCGCCTGTGCTCAGAATGTCCGTTGTCAGTCTCCCTCTTTTTTATTTCTGTTTCCCCACTGTCGTCTGCGATGGCTGAGTGGCCATTGCAAGGGAGCCATCACAGCTGCCGCAGGGTCCAGGGCAGATGCTAACGCCCCTTGTAACGCTGGGCACCACAGACAGGATGGTGACAGGACTCTTCCCTCGTCACTGCAGACGTCACCCTGTGATTTTTACCTAACCTCGTCCCTGTCCTGTGCCAGTGCTCCAGGCCCTGTGGAGGCGGAGTGCAGGAGAGGGCGGTGGCTTGTCCGAGAGGCCTCTGTGATCCTGCGAAGAGGCCTGCGTCCACTGCAGCCTGCAACGCGCACCCCTGCTGCCACTGGGCCACCGGGACCTGGGACCGGGTAAGAGTCAGCTGTGTGCTCTTCAATTTAGTCTTTAAAAAAAGCATTTGTTTCCTTTTGATTTCAAAAGCGATATGTACATTCGTTGAAAGCGTTCAGGGTATCCATGGATTCACAGGGCGTTTCTGTCTGTTCTGGTTTCAGTTTTCTTCCACTCTCTGACAGACCTCTGAGTCTGCCGAAGTGCACTCCTAGCTGACATGGTGGTCGATGTTCACTGTCTTGGGTTCAGAAGAGAAAAGGATCAGAGACTTTCAAAAGATCAAAGATTGGATATCAAAATTACCCCAGAGGTGCAAAGCCTAAGGAAAGGCAATTTGGGGCCAGAACATCTTAGAGCCTCTGACTTTTCTCAGAGCAAATGGGAATCCCAAGTGCCCTCAAGTTTGAGGCCAGGCCTGACTTAGTGAGTTCCAGGTCTCTCACTGTCCACAGGTTAATTTGACAGGTGAACAGCCAGTTTGATGGAGAGACAGGTATAAAATTAAACTACAAATGAGGGAAAGACTTATCATTATTCAGGATTTACTTATTGTGTAAATAAAACTACCAGTTTATTAATAAAATTATTAAGCTTAATAAAAGCATTGCAATTAATAAAAATTCTTGCATGACAGATTCAGCCATCACTATAACTTGCCTTATCCTGGATACTCTAGAAAATCAAAACTTGAGGCACAATTGGTCACTTTATTAGGCAACACAACACCAGGGAAGCAGTTGTGATTAAAAAAAAGGGGGGTGGGGAGGAGGCAGGGAAGGGGAGGATCAGACACGTGACGGCACATTACCAGCCTGACCATTTGTGGTAGCAGGGGCAGTTGATTACTCATCCCGGAAAGGTCTTATGTCAGTAAGAGTTGCATGAACCACTGCCTCCAGGGGCAGCTTGTCCAGGGGCAGGAAGAGAGGAGAAGTCCCCTGACTTCTGCCTCCCAGCACTGGCCGCCCCTCAGACAGCTAGTGCCCTCCGTCGTCCAGGGTTGGTCATGTGTGGGCAGATGGTACCATTCTCGGGTCTCACTGGCAACAAGAAAGCCCAGTCGGGAGACGAGAGGCACACCACTTGGGCATGAGGTACGGGCCAATGGGCTGTGCTTCCATGATGCTGGTTACCGTCTCAGCTGGGGAAGGGGGAGCCCAGAGGCCCCGATATACTGACCCCTCAACTCTAAACTAAGAACTACTTGTTCTTATGTAAGTGTACTTGGATGGTTATAATAACAAAGGTCATTGCAGTATTTTGCCAGATGTTGTGCCCCCAGATATTTAGAGGTCGCTGTATTCTTCTTAGCACTTTCCGTTGTTCATGGCTGTGTAGGTGCCCAGCACACCCATGAACAGTTCAAATACTGGCATGTACTGTGTTTTCTTTTGGCTTTTACTATATTGTTATTTTCATTGGTCATTCTTCTCGTACATGTGGGCTTTTTTTGCCTGGAACATATTTTTTTTATTAAATGTATTGGAGTAATATTGGTTAAGAACTTTAAATGAATTTCAGGGGTACACTTTTATAACATGACATTTGTACACTCTATTGTAGGCTCCCCACCTGAAGTGCGGTCTCCTTCCCTCACCGTGTGCTTGACCCCTCTACCCTCTTCATCTTCCCCCACCCCGCTTTCCCTCTGGTACCTCTGTCGTCTGTACCTATGGTTTGTTTTTCGTTTGTTACTTTCGGTTTATATCCAGCACCTAAATGAACTCATACAGTCCCTGTCCTTTTCCATCTAACTAGCTCAGCGTATCCTTAAGCTCCATCCATGTGGCCCCCAACGGCAGTATTTCCTTTTATTTTGGCTGAGCTGCGTTCCATTGCTTGGGAGCACCACATCTTCTGTCCCCAGTCCGCTGTCGAAGGCCACTCAGGTTGTTTCCACATCTTGGGTGTTGTAAATAACTCTGTGATGAACACAGGGGTACATGTGTCTTCACGAATAAGTATTTTCAGATTTTTTAGATAGACAGCAAGAAGAGGGACTGCTAAGTCCTATGGGAGCTCTATTAGTAATTTTTTGAGGAACTGCCATACTGTTTTCCACAGAGGCTGCACCAGTTTACATTTTCATCAGCAGTGCACCAGGATTTCCTTTCCTCCATGTCCTTTCCAGCACTTGTCTTATTAATAACAGCCATTCTAACAGGTGTGAGGTGGTATCTCATTGTGATTTTTAATTTCATTTCCCTTATAACTAGTGATGTTGAGCATCTTTTCGTCTATCTGTTGGCCATCTCTATGTATTCCTTGGATAAGTGTCTGTTCAGGTCCTCTGCCCATTTTTAATCAGATTGGTTTTTGTTGAGTTATATGAGTTCTTTATATATTTTGGATATTAGCCCTTTATTGGAAGTATCATTTCCAAATATCTTCTTCTCCAATTTTGTTGCTTTTTTTTGCTTTGTTAATGGTTTCTTCTGCTGTGCAGAAGCTTTTTAGTGTGACATAATTCTATTCATTTATTTTTGCTTTTACTTGTCCTTGTCTTTAGGATTAAGTTCACAAAAACCCCTCGAGATCAAGGTCCCTAAGTTTAGTTTGTATGTTTTCTTTTGTGTATTTTGTTGGTTCAAGTCTTTAATCCATTTTGAGTTAACTTTTGTGCGTGGTGTCAGATAGCAGTCTCAGTCCTTTCTTTTGCATGTAACTTTCTAGTTTTCCCAGAACCATTTATTGAAGAGACTTTACTTTCCCCATTGTGTGTTTTTGGCTCCTTTGTCAAAAATTAGTTGCCTATGTGAGTTTATTACCACGTTCTCAATTCTGTTCCATTAGTCTTTGTGTCTGCTTTTCTGTCAACACCATACTGTTTTTATTACTGTAGCTTGGTAGTATAGTTTGAAATCAGGGAATGTGAAACCTCTGGCTTTGTTCTTTTTTTCTCAGGATTGTTTTGGCTATTGGGAGTCTTTTGCGGCTCCATACAAATTTGAGAATTCTTGTTTTATTTCTGTGAAAAATCCCCTTGGAATTTTGATAGTGATTTTATTAAATTTTTATGTTGCTTTAGGTAATATGGCAGTTTTAACCATATTAATTCTTCCAATCAATGAATTATTGATTGGAAGAATATTTTTCCATTTTTCAGTGTCTTATTTTATTTCTTTTAACAATGTTGTCGTTCTCAGTGTACAATTCCTTCACCTCCTTTATTAACTTTATTCCTAGGTATTTTAGTCTTTTTTTACAATTATAAATGGGATTGCTTTCTTCATTTGTCTTTCTGATATTTTGTTGTTAGTATACAGAAACACAAGTTTTTGTATATTGATTTTGCTTCCTGTAACTTTACTGTATTTGCTCATTGTTTATAATAGTTTTTTTTTTTTTTTTTTTTTTTTGGTGGAGACTTTAGGGTTTTCTATATATAGAATTATGCCATCTGTACATAGCGACAGTTTTACTTCTTCATTCCCAGTTTGAATGCCTTTATTTCTTTTTCTTGCCTAATTTCTGTAGCTAGGACTTCCAGTACTATGTTGAATAACTGTTGAGAGCAACATCCTTGTCTTCGTTCTGATCTTAGAGGAAAAGCTTTCAGTTTTACACCATCAAGGACGATGTTAGCTGAGGGCTTGTCATATATAGACTTTATTCTGTTGAGGTACTTTTCTTTACTATCCATATTACGGAGCATTTTTACCTTAAGTGGATATTGTGTCTTGTCACATGCTTTCTATGCATCTATTGATATGATCATGTGATTATTATCTTTGTTTTGTTAACATGGTGTATCACACTGAATTGTGCACGTCAAACCATTCTTGCATTTGTGGAGTGAACCCCACTTGACCATGATATGTGAGCCTTTTAATGTGTTGTTGTATTTGATTTGCTAGGATTTTGTTTGGATTTTGTATCTATGTTTATCAGAGATATTGGCTACCTGTAATTTTTTGTGTGTGTTGCCTTTGCCTGGTTTTGGTATCAGGATAATGTTGGCCTTGAAAATTGAGTTGCAAGTATTCCCTTTTTCAAAATTTTAGAAGCAATTAATAGGGATTGGTATTGAACTTTCTTTGGATGTTCGATAGAATTCACCAGTGAAGCCATCTGGTCCTAGACTTAAGGGAGGGTTTTTGGAGGACTTTGATTACTATTTTAATATCTTTATTAGTGATCAGTCTTTTTAGGTTTTCAACTTCTTCATAATTCACTGTAGGAAGGTTGTATATTTCTAAGAACTTGTCCTTTTCTTCTATGTCATCAAATCTGGTAGAATAAAGCCTTTTATAATTTTCTGGTATAAACCTTTGTACTCCTGTGGTGTCCTCTCTAACTTCTCTTTCATTTCTGATGTTATTTGAGTCTTCTCTCTCCTCTCCTTAGTATGCCTAGCCAGAGGTTCAGTTTAATTATTTCAAAGAACCAGCTGTTGTTTCATTAATTTTTTTCTAGTTTTGTTCTCGATTTCATTTATTTCCACTCTGCCTTTTATGATTTCCTTTCTTCTACTGACTTTGGGCTTCATTTGTTCTTCTTTTTGCAGTTCCTTAGCTGTGATATTAGATGGTTTATTTGGATTTTTCTTGTTTCTTGAGGCAGGCCTATAATGCTCTTAACTTTCCTCTTATTACCCCTTCCACTGTATCCAAAAAACTTGGGTGTGTTGTATTTATATTTTCATTTGGGTCTACGAATCTTCTGCTCTCTTATTTCTTCGACACAATAGTTCAGTAGCATGTTGTTTGATCTCTATATATGTGTGTGGCTTTCCAGCTTTATTCTTGAAGTTAATTTCTAGTTTCACATAGTTGTGGTTGGAAACTATGCTTGGTATGATTTGGGCCTATCGATTTTTCCAGAATTTGCCATGCAGCAGTTTTTTTTTTTTTGGTTAATTAGTCAATGAGGATTTATTGAATGCCAGGTCGTGTTTAAGACTTACCCAGTTGCCATGCAGGACAATAAAGAAGAAACTGGTTTCTGTCCTCTGGGAGATTTTGATTGTATAAGAAATATGATGCTAGAAGTAATAAAACTTGAAACAGAATGCAAATCCTAAGAGTGCGTGTGGTTCCCAATAGCCAAAAGGTGGAAGCACCCCACGTGTCCATCAATGGATGGATAAACAAAAGGTGGTGCACACATACGATGGAATATATCCCACCTTAAAAAAGAAATTCTGGCACATATTTTAACATGGAAAAACCTTGAAGACCATTATGCCTGTTGAAGTAAGTAAGTCACAAAAGGACAAATATTGCATGATTCCACGTATGTGAGGTACCCGCAGCAGTCAGATTCATAGAGACAAAAAATAGGACAGTGCTTTCCCAAGTCCGGGGGCAGGGCCGGGTGGGCGGGAGAGGAGACATTATTATTTAATGGGCACAGAGTTCCCATCGGCGAAGATGAAAACGTTCTAGAGGCGGATGGCGGCGTGATGGCGCAGCAGCGTGAATGTGCTGAAGGCACTGAACTGCGCACTTCAAAGTGGTTCAATGGTAAATTTCACGTTTTATGTATTTTACCACAATACGCAGAATTTGTAAATGCACACACACGGCACATTCGGACACATCTTCCTGCATCTCCAGGAATCATCCTGTCCGAGCTGCCTTCCCAGGCCAGCTGCTTGCAGGCGGCCACATCGTGACCTGGCCTTGTCTGGGGCCTTGTTGGTTGGAATGGCTGGAGGCGCCACGGTCCCACTAGGTCCGTCCACATTTTCTCTCTGTTCCACCAGGGTGTGCCTCCCCCACTTCCCTTTTCATCCTCCTCTTGGCTTTCTTTGGAGCTCTGTTCCCTTCCCTCACATCTGCTTTCCAGCCCCAGATCAAAACTAGTTCAGAGAAACTGCATTACTAAAGCACTAGAGTCCAGATAGGAATTTTTTTTTCCATTTTACTTGTAATTCAACCTCTACGCATTCTACAGAAAACCCAACAGTAAATTGAACAGATTGAGTGCACACAATGTATAGCATAGACTCTTCCTAAATTCACATCTCCAAATGATTAGTGCCTTTATTCTGTGACTCCAACAAGGTTGCTGGTAATCGAGACGTTTTCCTACTTGACCACAGTGAGTGAGAGGCGTCCTGCTGTAGTTCCCGGCTGAGTCTGGGGAAGAATTCTGACTTTCTCCGTGCGCCCCTCTCTTCCAGTGCACCGCTTCCTGCGGAGGTGGCTTTCAGAAGAGGACTGTCCTCTGTGTTTCCTCGGAGGACAATCAGACCGAAGGTCAAGACCAGTGCCTGTGCGATCATGAACCCAGACCTCCCGAATTCCAAAAATGCAACCAGCAGGCCTGCAGGAAGAGTGCTGGTGAGTGAATGGCTTTGCTCAGGGGCGAGGAGAGCTTTTCACAAATAAGCGGTCCTGCGTGACGCGATTTCTGGGTAGTTTTAGTCAGTCCCCTTTCCTGAGCTGGGTGTCTTAGTGCCGAAGGGGCCAGCCAGTGTCCCTGGGAGGAAGCTGCCTGACCTGGTGAGTCTTGACCCTAATTCTCCGAGTTTTCTGAAAGCCCGTTCATACTGATGTCATTGCTCACGGATGAGAATCCCTTCTCAAAGCCTTTTCAGAGACACTCCAGCCCTTCTCAGAAACCCAATCAAGTACTGAATGGTGCTTACTGAATGGTGTGTCAGTCTAGCACGCTGTCCTCGGTTCCACAGAAACGCTCTGAGAAGCAAATGTGTGTGCAGGGGACTCGTTAAGAAAAACCTCCTTAGAAAACCATGGAGGGAGTGGGGGAAGCAAGACAGAGGAGAGGGCAAGCACAGCCAGGCTGCCATCTCGGGCGCAGTCCAGACTTCAGCCTGGCGCCCCGGGGAAGCTCCAGGGTGTAAGTTATGTCTCAGGTGTCTGCTCCTGAAGCCAGGGAGCTGGGCTGTCACATTCTTCGGGCATTGGCCAGCAGGTACCCCAGGGGAAGTGACTTTGCAGACCTGAAGGCTCTTTGGGTGCAGAAATAGAGCAGCTTCAGTAGGCTGTGGGGAGTCCTCCAAAAGAGCCAGAGTCTCTGGGTGTTAGAGGCTAAATAATGGGGACACTGGGACTTAATGTGGGGGTGAGAGGACACATAGAAATGGACCAAAATATCCAAGAAGGGAGATCTAAGTGGTGGGACATGACTGTTGTCTACTATTACAGTCAGCATTCACTTTCTAAAAGCATCCATATTGAAATGCTACATGGTTACCTTTGTCATTGGAGGTGTCCTTAGGTGTAGCCTGGAGAGGTTATGTGGCATGTTTGCGATTACACGGCAGGGTGATGTCTGAGCCAGAATGCCGAGTCGGGTCTCCTTTCCACTCTTCACGTGCTGTAACTGCTCAGAGGTGGAAAGAATCCAGCTTTGGAATCACATGGCAAAGATTTGCATCCCATAGAAGCCCCTTTCTGTCTATGTGACTTTGGCAAATTGACTTTCTGAGCCTCAGTTTTCCTTTTGGAACAAACTTAACAAAGATGGTGAAGAACCTGTACACCGAAAACTATGACATCGAAAGAAATCAAAGAAGATACAAAGAAATGGAAAGATACTCAAAGCTCATGGATTTGCACAATTAATATTGTTAAAATGTTCATAATACCCTGAGCAATATTCAGATTTAATGTAATCCCTACCGAAATCCTAGTGGCAGTTTTTACAGAAATAAAAGCAAAAAATTCTCAAATTTGTCTTTGGCTACACAAAAACCCTGTGTAGCCAAAGATATCCTCAGAGGAAAAAAAAAAAAAACAAAGCCAGAGGTATCATATGCCTTGACTTCAAACTATACTACAAAGCTGCAGTAATCAAAACAGCTTGGTACTGATAGAAACACACACACACACACACACACACACACACACACACAAACTAATGGAACAGAATTGAGAGCCCTGAAATAAACCCACACATATATGGACAACTAATATTTGACAGAGGAGCCAAAATCACACAGTGGATAAAGGAAAGTCTCTCAGTAAATGGTGCTGGGAAAGCTGGAAACTCACATGCAAAAGAATAAAATTAGACTTCTACCTGACACCATACACAAAAATTAACTCAAAATGTATTAAAGGCTTGAATATAAGACCTAATCAAATAAAATACATAGAAGAAAACATAGGCACTAAACTTATGGACCTTAATCTCAAGGGGTTTTTGTGAACTTGACCTCAAAGGCAAGGGAAGTAAAAGCAAAAATAAATGAATGGGACTATATCAAACTGAAAAGCTTCTGTGCAGCCAAAGAAACCATCAACAAAACAAAAAAGCAACCAAACAACTGGGAGAAGCTATTTGGCAGTGATACTTCCAATAAGACACAACTTATACCCTGGAGCTCCCCCGGGGGACCGGGCTGAGGCCTGGCCTGTGCTGTGGTTGGCAGCCTGGCTCCGCTTGCCCTCTCTTCTGTCTTGCTTCCCCCACTCCCTTCATGGTCTTCTCAGGAGCTTTTTCCTTAATGAGTCCCTTGACAATTTGTATTTGCACCTCAGCGTGTATTGCTGCAGACCCTAAGATAACAGTGCTAGGTCAATATGTCCAAGATATATAAAGAACTCATACAACTCAGCGACCAAAAAACAATCCAACTAAAAACGTGCGGAAGACGTGAATGGAAACTTATCCAAGGAAGACATACAGATGGCCAACAGGTATGTGAAAAGGTGTTCAACATCACTATAAGGGAAATGAAATTTAAAACCACAATGAGGTACTACCTCGTATTTGTTAGAATGGCAAACAAGAAATAAGTGTTGGAAAAAATGTGGGAAAATGGAACCTCATACACACCTGGTGGGAATGTAAATTGGTACAACCACTATGGAAAACAGTATGGAGGTTTCTCAACAAAAATTAAGACTAGGGTTATCATATGACTCAGCAATCCCTCTTTCAGAAAATTTTGAAGACACTTATTCGTAAAGTGTTCGCTGCATTCACCCCTATATTCACTGCAGCATTATTTACAGTAGCCAAGACATGGAAACAACCCAAGTGTCCTTCAACAGAGGACTGGGTAAAAAATAAAAAGAACGTGGTGTGTATATACAAAGGAATACTACTGAGCTGTAAAATGGTGAAATATTGCCATTCCACAACACGGACAGATCTGGAGAGTATTAATCTAAATGAAATAAGTCAGATTGGAAAAATGGCAAGAACTGTATGATTTCACAAAGCAACAAACAAACAGAAAACAAAAATGCTCGTAGACAGAGACAGCGGAATGGTGGTTTTCGGAAGTGAGGGGGGTGGGAGGGGGGAATATATGTGGTGACAAAAGGAGACTAGGCTTTGGGTGGTGGGCACACGGCGGAGTGTCCAGATGTTGTATTATGAAGATGTGCAGCTGAAACACATGTAATTATTAACCAATGTCACCTCAGTAAATGCATTTTAAAATAAAATGCCGAGGCAGTAGAACCCTACGTTGTATTGATTTTATTTATAGGACTGAAGTAGCAGCACAGTCATGATAGAACATGCCCAATAATGTCGCTTATTTTAAAATCAGTTAACTGTCTGATTGCTGGATAATATAATCTTCAATAATCAAAACTGGGTTAAATGCATCCCTGAAATTTTTTAACTTGAATTAAAACATGGAAGAGACGGCAATTCACAGTTGGCTGGCAGTGGATGTAAATGACAATGAATTTCACTCACCAACAATTATCAGGGCACAAAAGTTCATTATTAGCTTCTCTTGAAGGCTGAGCCATGCTGACTCAGGAGAAACAACCTGAAACAGCAGCTGTGAGAAATTTCTTGATTTAAAAGCCACCCACCCTGTCTGCTGCACCCTCTAAAATGCTTGGTAAATGAGTCATTCAATGCCCAGATGCTTGTCAGCCCTCCAGCCATCACTATGAACATGCCCCCATGTCCATCTTGTAAGATCAGCCATGAATTCACGTAAGGTTCGCTCTCCAGGCCTTTATACTTCCTTTGGGTGCCATCTAAATTGTTAATGACTTAAAATCTAAATGAAAAGTACCATTTCCATAGTAGAGACTATAAAAACCCTTTTCATGTACCTGGGCTAAGAAATAAAACATCTAAGTATTAGCTGTATTATATGTAGTACATTTATAATGATTAAAAACTCCAAGTAAAATCCTTATGCACACTCTTCCTGGGTTGTTGTTTTTGTTTAATTTGGCAAGTGAAGGGTAAAGAAGGTGAGAAAAATAATAAGTAATCGAGACAGTACTTAGACCCAAAGTTGACACAAACGACCATTTGAGCCAGCAAACTTTCTCTTGGAGAATATTCTTCCAGATGAATAATATTCCATTCATTAATTTATTCAGCAAGTATTATTGATAATAACATATGTCTCAGGCAAGTATTAAAAACTTAGGCTACAGAAATGAGTATGACAGTCCTTGACTTCCAGAAACCCAAAGTCTCACAGAAACTTTTTGGGTCAACAATATTGAAAGTGTTTTTCAATTTTCAATAGGCAAAAATGTTATCTTTTCAATGCAAGCACACCTGACAGCAAAGAAACATGCTTGTAGCCGTCCCTGTAAATGTCCAAGTCTGCTCCCTATTGAAAAGGCAGAGGCAAGTTGAGATCTCCTCTCCAAGTTACCCCTAATTGTAAGCATGTGTATGGCTTGGCTGGGATCCAGCTGGCTGAGGACTACAACAAGCCCTCATTGTTTTACAATCATAAGGACAACTGACATAAGTCAGCCACGCCGTGGTGTTGGCCTCATAGTCATTGGGTAAAGGAGCTGCTAAACATAAGCCTGGCACATAGGGTCCCAATATTAACCACCCCTGTCCTCCACTCTTCCTTCCAGTCCCCTTGCTCTCAAACAGGACGATCCCAGGACTCAGCATGTTTCCAGGACTCTTGAGGACCATTAAAAATCAGGGCCCATGATCTCGTGGTTCCCAAGATCAGGCAGGCCCCCTGGCTTGGTTGAGCCTCTTTCAGTCCCATAGGGGTGTTGAGCTAACCTGACAAGTGGAGGTCCTGTGTTGAGCAAATGAAGATTTCTGGTCTGGGAAGACCTTTCCGTGTGGCCCCCTCCCCAACCCTTCATTCGTTCAAGAGATTCATTCTGTTATTGGCAGAACTTTGAAGGCACTAAGGCATCATTCAAATATAAGCACCACCCTCTTGCATACCGGCCATGTGTTGTTGGGCTAATTACTAAGTTTCTTGGAATGCTAAGTTTTGAAAAATAAAACATAAGTAAATTTCTTTGAGGATCAAAGGAGATAGTGCATGTCAAGCCCATTGCCCAGCATGTGTTAAGGGCTTAATAAATTGTATCTGTTGTTATAGCCGTGGGAGAGGGGGCGCGTTAGTTTCCTAGGGCTGCCTTAGCAAACTGCCACAAACTAGGAGACTTAAGACAACAGAAATTTACTCCCTCACAGTTCTTAAAGCTAGAAGTTTAAAAACAAGGTCTCGGTCAGGGCTGTGCGCCCTCTCAGCTCCTGGGGTTTACCAGCAGTCCGTGGCTTTCCTTGGACCGTAGCTGCATAACTCCAGCATCTGCCACCATTGTCATCTGACCTCTTGTCTGCATTCCTGTCCTCATAACGGTTTTCTCTTCCGTGTGTCTGTCTCTTCTTTTCTTAGAAGGAAACATTCGTGTTAGGTTAAGGGCCCACCCTTCTTCATTAGGACCTCATGTTAATTTGTATCACGATACATCTGCAAAGAAATATTTCCAGATTTTCAGTTCAAGGGGATGGCATAGGAAGACCTTGAACTCACTTCCACAAACACATGAAATTTTCACCTGTGGTTGGAGCAATTCTCCCAAAGAAGAACTGAAAGGGGGAGGTCGACAGTATCACAATAATAGGGGACTTTAACAACCTATTTTCATCAATAGATAGATCATCCAGACAAAATCAACAGAGAAACTATGGCTTTAAATAACACATTAAATCAGGTGTACTTAATAGATACTTACAGAACATTCTACTAGAAAAAATATCAGTGGAATACACATTCTGTTCAAATCAGGAACAAGACAAAGATGCCCACTATCATCACTCTTACTCAAAATACTATCCTAGCCACAGCAATCAAGAAAGATAAATCAGAGGTATCCAAATTGGAAAGGAAGTAAAAATATAACTATTTGGAGATAACATGATGCTGTATATAGAAAACCCTAAAGAGTATACCAAAAAACTACTAGAACTAATAATAAATGAATTCAGTAAAGTTACAAGATACAAAATTAGTATTCAGAAATCTATTGCATTTTTTTAAAATTTTTAAAAAGATTTCATTTATTCTTAGAGAGAGGAGAAAGGAGGGAGAAAGAAAGGAAGAGAAACATTAATGTGCAAGAAAAACATCAATTGGTTGCCTCTCACATGCCCATAACCCAAGCATGTGCCCTGACAGGGTATCGAACCAGTGACCTTTCAGTTTGCAAGCCAGTGCTTAATCCACTGAGCCACACCAGCCTGGGTAATTCTGTTGCATTTCTATACTCAAATGACAAACTATCGCAAACAGAAATTATGAAAACAATCCCATTTACAACTGCATCAAAAAGAATAATATATCTAGGAATACATTTAACCAAAGAGGTAAAAGATCTGTACTCTAAAGGCAGTGATGAAAAAATTGAAGATGACATAAATAAATTGAAGAATGCACCATGCTTGTATATTAGAATAATTAATATTGTTAAAATGTTTATACTACCCCAATCTACAGATTCAATGCAGTCCTTAAGAAAATACCAGTGGCATTCATCACAGAACTAGAACAAATAATCCTAAAATTTATATAGAACCACAAAAGATCCAGAATAGCTATAGCAATTTTGAGAAAAAGGAACAAAGTTGGAGGTGTCATGCTACCTGATATCAAACTATACTACAAGGCCATAGTAATCAAAACTGCATGGAATTGACATAAAAACTGATGCATAGATCAATGGAACAGAATAGAGAGCTCAGAAACAAACTCACACACATATGGTTTATTAATCTATAACTGAGGAAGCAAGAATTTACAATGGGTTAGACAGTCCCCTCAATAAATGGTGCTGGGAAAACTGGGCAGATACGTGCAAATGAATGAAACTAGATAACATTTCTTATACTATATACAAGAATAAACTCAAAATGGATTAAAGACTTAAGTGTAAGACCTGAAACCTTCTGGAAGAAAACACAGGCAGTAAAATCTGACATTTCTCTTAGTAATATTTTTTTCTGATATAGCTCCGTGGTCAAGGGAAACAAAAGAGATAAATTGTACTGCATCAAACTAAAAACTTTTTGCACAGCAAGGCAAAAGAGCAAAAACCTACTGAATGGGAAAAAATATTCACCAATGATACATCTGATAAGAGATTAATATTTAAAATATATTTTAAAACTCATTCAACTTAACATATACACAAAACCAAACAATCTGACTTAAAAATGGGTAGAGGACCTAAATAGACATTTCTCCAAAGGAGACATACAGATGGCCAATAGACATATGAAAAGATGCTCAACATCACTAATCAGAGAAATGCAAATTAAAATCACAATGAGATACCATCTCACATGTGTCAGAATGGCTGCAGTCAATAAATTAACAAACAGCAGGTGTTATATGAGGATGCCGAGAAAAGGGGACCCTTCTGCACTGTTGGTGGGATCGCAAATCGATGCAGGAAAGCAGTAAGGAGGTTGCTCAAAAAATTAAAAATGGAACTACCTTATGACCCAGCAGTTCCATTTCTTGGTATTTATGTGACGAAATCCAAAACACTAGTTCAGAAAGATATCTGCACCCCTACGTTCACTGCAGCATGATTTACAATAGCCAACATATAGAAACAACCTGAGTGCCCACTGATAGAAGATTGGATAAAGAAACTGAAGTACATACGACGGACTTTTACTCAGCCATAAAAGAAGGACTTCTTGCCATTGGGAAAACATGGATGGAACTAGAGAGTATTATGTTAAGTGAAATAAGTCAGACAAAGACAAGTACCGTATGATTTTATGTATATGTGGAACCTAAAAAAAAATACAAATGATCAAACAAAATGAAACAGAAACAAACTCACATACAAAGAAAAAAATGGATGGCTGCCAGAGAGGAGGGGTTTGCGAAGTGGAAACTGCCAGTTATAGAGTAAGTCACAGGGTGTGGTGTACAGCATGGGGAACAGAGTCAATGATGTCACAGTAACTACAGCCAATGACAGACAGTGACTGAACTATCGGGCTGCTCACTCGGTGAGGTGAATAAATATTGAATCAGCTAGGATTAAAAATAAATTTTTTAAAAAATAAAACAAGAAATATTCCCAAATTCACAGTTACCAATGATTTGGACTTTGGCAGACACGAACTGGAGGACACAATTCCACCAACCACAGGGTTGAAATTTGGGGGTCTCTCGGAGGCCCTTTTTCGTGATGGACGACACAAGGCTTACACGTGTCAGCAGTTGGAGTCAGGGCGTAGCGCCGCGTTGGAGCAGCGATGATACCGCTCCGGAGGCTGGGGTATAGAGAGATCTGTGCCACCCACCGTGGCCAGCGGAAGCCGGGTGGAGGGAAGGGGTGCAAGCTCAGACTTCACACTTCCTCTGCCTCCGTGCTCTGGAAGTGGCCCCAGAGGACCACACACTCGCGGTGAAAAGAAGGGGGGCAAAGTGCTCCTGCCAATGCCCCTTCTCCGTCCACCACCCACAGAGGCTTCAGGAGAGGCTGGCTGAGAGCCTGGGGCGGCCCTGTCACCCAGGCTTCTGTGCTGAGCCTGGTTCCAAAGCCCGAAGCCTAGGAAGGAATCCTGTCCCTGTTCTGACCGGCAGCCCCGAGGCGCACGGCCCAGGCCCCGCAGAGAACGCCAGCCGCTCTGGGGGAGTGCCCTGGGGGGCAAAGAGCCCCAGTTTCTTTCCTCAGTAGGGCTACGGGGCTGAAACACGTACTCTCTCTGAGATGTCAGAGCCTGTACCAGGTTTCCTGCGGGACTTTAGGAGAGACGGATTGTTATAATGGGCGTAGGAAGAGGCCTGAAGAAGGAAAGAGCGAGCAGTGAAGCGGCGGGGTTCCGGGAGCGTTGTATGTTACCTGTTCTCAGGGGCACTTAAGATTTTCTCACGAAGTGCAATTTCACAGGTAACAGAAGACATCAGTTTCTTAAAAAAAAAAAAAAAAAAAAAAGTAAAAAACACCGTCAAGGGAATGCTGTGTTCTGAGGAGATAAAAAGTGTTTTTTTTTTTCTTTTATGACCAGAAGGTAAAAAAGCAGAGACAGGCAAAAATACTGTCCCAGGTTTTGAGTAAAAAGGATATTACCTCAATTTCTACTTTTACTGACAGTTCTGCTTACAAAGGACAGATGCCTGTTTGTGAAAGAAGCTTTCCTTTGGGACTATTCACATCTTTTTTTGTAAAGGAAAAGGAAAGACAGCCAGAGCTCAGAGAGACACTCGAGCAAAGTTTGAAACGATGTGCCTTTATAGAAGAGAAAGCTGTGCCTTGGACCTTGTTGAATTCCTTCCCAACCAGGAGCTGGTGGGCGAGGCGGTCTGAGACCCACCCAGAGACTGTGTGGTGGTGGTTCCGGAGAAATCTGGTCTAATTCCCTGCTCCGTGTGTGAGCAAAGCAGCACCCTCCACCCCCCAGTGAAGGGACTTCCTGCCAGAGCTAGTTAGAGCAGAGCAAGGTAACTAATTATACACTTGTGATGGGAATCATCCGTGTGTGTGTGGTGCCTTCCCCTCCATGGTACATTTCTAGACGGCAGGGACCACATCACTCACTCTGCTGAGCGATGCTCGGAAAGCAGTGGGTGGCTGGCCAGCCGGGCGATTGCTCGGTTCTCTGAATGGTACAATGGATAAAAGCAAGAGCTGCAGGATCAATATGCCTGTGTCCAGATGTCACTGTGCCACTTAGCAGCTGGATAACATTGTGCAAGTTCCTAACTTCAGTAGGTCTTCCATTCCTCATTTGTAAAGCAGCAAGAATCATTGTATTTACCTGACGGTGCTGCTGTGAAGATTAAATGAGCCAATGCACGTAAGCCATTGCACTCAGCTGCATAGCAGTACTGCAGAGCAAAACACCTCCACGCTCAGGGCTTTAAAACCGTCCTCGTGTATTTTTTTTTTTAATTTTTTTTTTTAAATTTATTTATCTTTAGAGGGGAAGGGTAGGAGAGAGGGAGAGGGAGAGAAACATCAATGTACGGTTGCCTCTCGTGTGTCCCCTGCCGGGAACTGGCCTGCAACCCAGGCATGTGCCCTGACTGGGAATCGAACCGCGATACTCTGGTTCGCAGGCCCGTGCTCAATCCACTGAGCTACACCAGCCAGGGCATGTCCTCGTGTATTTTTTGTGCTGCATCTACAGGCCCGCTAAGGTGCAGCTGAGTTAGCCAGGCCTGGGTCAGCCTGGCTGCCAGCTGTCGGTTTGGTCTCAGTCAGCTTCATAAGTCTCTCATCCTCCTCGGCTGCCCAAGCCGTGTTCCCACAGTGATGGCAGAAGCTCATCAGGGCAGGGTCATCCTTCCGCACATCTCAAGGCCCCACAGGGATCGTCGTGTCTACTAATGTCCCATTGCCCAACGCAAGTCATAGAGCTGAACCCAAAGTGCAGAAGCAGAGCAGCATTCATGGCCCGCCAATGTTGGGCACTGCCACGGGGGCGTGAAGCATCATCACTGATAGTGCAGTTTAACACGAAGTCTTTGCACAGTGCCTGGTGCACAACAGGTTCCACGGTCGTCCACTGTGATTATGGATTGTTATGGAACCTCTCTTGGTGCCCATATAAAGTCTTCCATTATTAACGGAAGTCGTGCTCATTTACTTACAAAGGATAACCTTTGGTATTTTCTTTAACTTTTTTCTCCCACAGATGTGCTTTGCACCAAAGACAACTTATCAGCCGGTTTCTGCCAGACCCTGAAAACCATGCAGAAATGCTCTGTGCCCACCGTGCGGGCTCAGTGCTGCCTGTCATGCTCCCAGGCACGCGCCGTCCACACCCAAAGGCTGAGGAAGCCACAGTCGCTCAAAAACCCCAACGCGTCCTAAGTCCAGGAGGAAGCCACCGCCACCATAGACTGCTGCAGCCTGCTGACCGTGACCTCTTCCAACCCCAGAGGCCACCTCCTGGAGGTTTCACTCTGTGCATTTCAGGTCCAGCTTAGGGTCGTAACAAAACAAAGTCCACTGTGTTCCGTTAGCCACACAATGTCCCTCACGTTAGGGTGGGCCCGTCACACTGGCTGCTCCCTGATAGCCAGGACAATGAGGCATCTCCTGGGCTCAGCTCCCGGGAAAGGTGCCAAATTAGGCAAGTCTGTGAAATGATGTCTTTTTTTCACCCTTCAAAGAGAAAAACGAAGAGACCCGGTTTTTCCCAGACTACCTCAAAAGTATCGGGGAAACAGAGCCGCCCTTATCGAAGGAACAGTCTCTTGTCAGTTGACCTTGATGGAATCATCCTCCCCACCCACCTCGGCTGGGGATGGCCGCTGTTTAAAATACCGTGGGAGAGCTCTTAGGAGCGTTCCTTAATTCAGCCAGGTGGAGGGCCCTTTTCTTCACCCAGTATTCAACTAGGGAGGAAGAGAACGTGCCGGCTGCATCCCTCAGTCTGTCCCTAATCCCTGCAGACCCTGTCTCTGGGCAGCGGAAGCAGGCAGAAATTACAGGATTTAGCAAAGCTAAGGGATTTAGGTTATATAGAAGACATTTCTGAGCTGAGGATAACTTCTATGGAAATTCTTAGAAAGCAAATGAAAAGAACAGTTGACCCTTGAACGACACGGGTTTGAGCTGCATGGGTGTGCTCACACACGATTTTCTTCAACTAATACTTGTACTATTTTCCATCTGCAGTTGGGGGTCCTTGGTTGTGGAGGGTAGACTATGCACCGGTCTGGGCAACTTTATATAGGGCACTTGAGCATCCACGAATTTTGGTGTCTGTGTGGTGGGGGAAGGGGGATCCTGGAACCAGTACCCCACAGCTACCAAGGGAAACTTACATTGGGGGGTTAAGAGTTAAACATGTGGATTTTTAACTGCGCAGGGTTTGGTACCCCTAACCCCTGCCTTGTTCAAGGGTCAACCAGACTCGTATAAGATAGGGAACGTGGGCTTTTTTCTTCCCACTTTCCCAGGATAGTTCCTTTCCTTGGCAGAAGAGCCTTTCCCTGCCCATCCTACCCCTTCCCCCGCACAACATCATCAGCTTAGGGTGAACCGTCTTTTGTGGCTCGGGGTTTACTCACAGTGGCTGAGAGCCTGGTCCCTGGCTGCACCGCCCACCCCAGCTGGGAGAAGGATGCTCTGAAGTAAAATATTTCGAAGAACCAGATAAACTGTATTAAACACAAGAACTTCAAAAGTACAAATTTTTAGTCTGGAGAAAAACTGCTCAAAAGAGAGGTGAAGATGATCTACCCCTCCGTGCACCCAGCAGTTACTTTTGAGGGTCTTTTGTTTGGGAGAAACGAGCAAGTCGGAGGGAACCCACAAAACTGGGATGAGAGTGAGGAGGCTTCTCCTGGGTGTTCCCAGCGCTCAACAGGAGCCAGAGTAGGCTCCGGTCTCAAATGCAAGGCGAATGTCCAGGTTTCTAAGGGGCTGGGCGGGGGGACAATTAAAGGAACTGAACCCAGAGGGAGAGGGTGGGTGGGTGAAGAAACTCTCAGAACCAGCTCTCGACCGAAGGGAAGGCAGGGATGTGGCCTTGGTGTGACGGGCAGCACATTTGCAGACTCATACACAGGTACAGCTAATATTCACTACGGGCACCATGTCCCGTATCTTGAACTACCTATCCGTTCAGCAGAGCGGTGCTATTGAGACACGATGGTGCTAATATCCAGATGGTGGCAGAACTAAAATGAACGTGCACATAGATTTAGGCATGGGGAAGTCCACGGGCATCTTCTGGTACCTGTGTGATGAACGGTGTTGCTGGCCAATGCCAGTTCCGGTGCTTGGATACCAGAAGCTTAAAATTGTTGTTTTATGTGCTTTTTATTTTTTTTAAGCCTTTAATGTATATTATTGTGATAAGTTTCTATGGAACATTGAACACTGGGGTGGGGATGCAATTCACGATGGACCAGAAACAGGAGGAAAGTGGAAATATTTACCTAAAGCCAGGAAATGTATTTCTAGATAAAAATTAGTCTTATATTCTCTGTCTTCCAATATAAACATTGCTGGCAATGACAATGTCTTGTGAAATAATAGTTTTAGAGAGAAGACGCTTAAATTGTTAGTGACGTGAGCGGAGGGGAACCTGATTCATTTCTAACGAGGTGGTTCGCAGAGACTGTCCCTGAAGTGCAGTGTAGGCTTTTGGGGTGGGTGGGGGTGGGGGTGGTAGTTAATTTAGCAAACCGGATTTAACCTGGTACTGTACTAGCATAAGGTCATGCATCTCATCAGAGACCTGATATGACCAGTCTTACAAAACTCAGGAACAAACTTGGCTTTCTACTGACCTCAACAAACTTAACTAGGCTCGATTTCCCAATACACAAAATGTTATTTCTGCCCCACGTGGTGAAGATGGTAGAAAGGTAGGGAGAGCCTGGCCAGGTGCTTTATTTTAGGCCTTTCTCCCGCTTCTCAAAGGCAGAGTAGTGGGCCCTAATCATAGACATGCACTTCTCATATTGAGGCTGTGTTGTGACAGTCGTGTGGCATCTGTCGATCTCGACCCCAGGATAAAGACAGCACTTGCTGTCGGAGCCGGCTGAGTGGTTGTTGCCTCGACAACCACTCAGCGTTGGGTCCTCTGGGTTCTGACAGGTCCCCGTGCTTGTAACAAGAGAGGGGCCTTAGATGATCAGGGACACCAAAGGCAAGAACATAGATGGTGTCCTCATCATTTCTTCGATGCTCACAGGGACCAACATGAAGCGACATTGTTGGCTTATGTCATCTATGTCCTTCCTTCCTTCTTCCCAGCTTGAACAAGCAGCTGAGAAGTGTAGAAAGAGAGACTGGATGCTTGTCCCCCAAGGACCACACAGGGCTGCCCCAGGGCCCGGTGCTCAAATACCTGATGGTCCTCACACCCACATTGATTTGCCTTGCCGTCCACAATGGTAGAGTTAGGTCTTCTCTGCAAGGTTGTGGGTCAGTTTAATTCTTGAACACAAAACTACTTCAACGCTGTGAGAAAACAATATTTCGAGAGACTGAATAGTGAAACAGGAAATCATTTGGTGCTGCAGACAATGGCCTCTTTGTAGGCATGACTTGTTTTATGATGGGTTCTCTGAAACAAGAGCGAACCTCCATCTTGTCTCCTGACACCCACTTGGCAGAGTCATCCCAAGGTGATGCTTTCAGACATCTAGCGAATGTTTTAGTAAGTGTCGTCAGGTTTCTGAAACACAAGCTGAGGGGTTTGTATTCTTTCAGATCATAATTCCCCAATCAATTGGCCAAAGTCCTCTAAGCTCTGAAAGCTACACAGGGCTACCCCAGAGACCGCGGGTCCCTGCCCCTCTCCTGCCAACTTCAGGGTGAAGTCCTGGGACAGCGCATCTGGTGCCCACTGCACAGCGACTCACTTTCGAGAGAGAGAACACGTGACGTGAACTGCCTGGTGCCACAACTCAGCCAACGCACTTGATGCTACTCCTGGTTTTTGTATTACTAATTCAAGTATTATCGATGTTATTAGCATTCTTATTATTATTGTAAATTATATCATTTTTTAAAAAAACATGGTTGGGAAGCACAATTCTGCCCATCACTGTCCTCCAGAATGGCTGTGTGATGTGATGGCCTGGCCCATTGCCTCCCCGCATCTTGGTGCTGCTTTTCCAGCCCCAGCCTCAAGGGGCGCCCTGCTGGGCACCTCAGTGTTTAAAACCAGACTGTAATCATAGCCTGCCATTGTGTGGCATCAATAAATGGCCAAACTCACCAATGTTTCTATGTGATTCATTTACCCCTGCTGTGAGACTCCCACCCCCCACCCCTGGTACCTTGGAGTTGAGCATCCTGGAGAAGGATGCTGTCAAATTCTTCCATGCCCCTTGCAGATTCCCTCCTCCTTCCCTCCTAGATCTGTCTGTTACCAGATGAGTCACATCCCAGGTGAGGTAGAGAACATAGGTGTCTTCTCATGAATGATTGTGCAACAGCGGACAATTGACCATATGACAATCTGAAGTGATGCCTAAAATTCTCCACGATACCCGATCCAGTGTATTCAGCATTACCTACGCCTCATCCTATACAAAGTGTAGACATGGCGCTTAAGAAAAAGTAACCTACGTCTAGAGGAATTTGTTTTGGAAATCTCATCTTTTTAAAGGTGGTGCACGGCACAGCGTGTGCACCAAGCAAAGGTAGAATTGGGACGTATGAACTTGGAGCCCGCTCACGGGGAATGATCGAAAGCATTGCGGCAGGGAGCTCCAGGCATCATCAGCAGCTGATCCCTAGAATGCGTGAGGGCACAGGGTGGTGGGGGGGGATGTGTTCTCAGTCAAGAAGACATCACGGAGGATCATGAACACCTCCCTGATGGTACCTTCGGAACTCCTCTCTGTGAGTACTGGTAAACCATGACCTACAAAGCTCAGCTCCAGTGCTGCTTCCGGGGAAGCCCACACTTTCCCTGCTAGAAAGACGAGGCCCTTCTCTGCTCCATTTTCACCTTGTCCATTTTCCTCTAGAGGAGTTCTTAATCGAGGACGATTCTGTCCCCCAAGAGACATTTTACAATGTCTGGAGACATTTTTGGCTTCTCAACTGGTGGAGGAGGAGGGGATGCTTCTGACGTCTAGTGGGTAGAGGCCAGGGACACTGTTAACATCCTGCAGATGGCTTCCCCCCATGACTGGGAATCCACTGGCTCAAAATGTCGAAGCTCCTGAGGTTGAGAAACTGCAGTAGAACAACGATCATCTTGGAATGAGGAGCAGGGTTCTGGCACGGGTAAAACTCAGCTACCCAGAAAGTTAGACCTCAGAAAAGGACCCATGAGGGAAAGTGATGTATCAGGATTCAAAGCACATCAGCTTTATACGAGCATCTCAATGTTGGGAAGGAGGGGTGACAACTCCAAAAGAGTCTCAGACCAGCCCCTGGGGGCCCGGGTCTCTGGAGCCTAGAGCCAGTGGCCATAAACCAAAGCAAGCAAAATGAAAAAGGGACGTGTCGGAGGGTTGGAATAAACCTCCAAAGGATGTTTCTAACCAAACAATAGACATAATTAGCCAAATTAAAAGAGCAGCTTTACGAATGGTGAAGCTGGCTTGGACAGCATATCTAGGATGCAAATGGAAAAGGGCTTTCCTACCCTCTTCCACACCTCCAGGGGTCAGTCTCAAGAACGAAGGGGTTGAGGGGTCAGAGAAGGGAGAGGAGGGGAGGGAGACACAGGGAGGGAGGGGGCGGAATGAGGAAGAGGAAGGGAGGAGGGGGAGGAGGACAGGGCGAGGATGAAGAGGACAGGGACTGGGAACAAGCGGTGTGAAGGGAAAACACGGAGGTCACTAAGAGGGTGTTCCTGCCTTATCCGCCCACAGCCCTGCCAGCCACTGCCCACGGCCTCGCTGGGTAGCCCACGGGCTCCTCCTTTTAGAGGTAGAGCCTGGCTCACCTCATCTCCAACTTGATGGGACCCTGCCAGGCCTAGGGGTCCTCAGTGATGGTGCCTGCAGCCTCCGCAGTGATGAGAAGTGGTGCCTGGAGCCAAACCAGGGAGCACAGTCCAGCTGGAGGCTGACATTGGGCAACAGTGTCCAAATGGCAGCCATGGCAGTGCCCCTGGCACCGTCACTACACGGCTTCCTCTTTGGCTACTGGAGCAACTGGGAGACATGCCCACAGCCAGCTACGCAGGCCAGGAGGACAATGCTGCCTGTGGGAAGGGCCTCAAGAGCTCCGGTCCCCAGGAGACCGTCTCTCGTTGCTCCCAGAAACCGTGGAGAGGAATTCACAGGGATTGGAATTCCCTCAGAGCAGGAGGGAACAGGAACAGGGAAAAACCAAGTCCTAACCATCACTCACATTGCCCTCTTAGCCCCAGGCTGGGAAGCACCTGCCGACGATACCTACATGCTGTTCCTCTAGACTCGATTCTTTGAGCAGAGGGAAAATATCACTGGGTATTTCTATTTCCAGAACCTTGTCCACTGCTTGGTACATGATATGTGCTCAATAAAAACGGGTCAGTTACATTCATTCATGCCAAGTTAAGGATCTAAGAAAAACAGCTCAAGTTCTTTTAGCAACTGAGAGGAAGAAGCTTATTCTAGGTAGAAGCTGACATTAGGACACCATTCAGAATGAACACGCGGAGCTAATCTAAACATCGTAGCTAGTAATGAACAATTAATTATGGGCTCCTGAGCATTCAAGCGACCCTGTTGTGATTAAAGTGTTTGGGAACATGATGTGCCCTGAGAAAGAGCGGGATCTGTCCACTTCAGCATCCCACTGACATCACCCTCCGTCCCCCGCGCTGCACAGGTCCTTGCTGCCGTCCCGCCTGAAGGCTGTGCATTTGCTAACCCCATTATTCCTGGCACAGTGGGGAAAGCGTTCGTGGCTGCTAACTTGCTTTTTCCACTGCGCCCTGATCCCGCCACGCTGCACGATCCTGGATCTAATCTATGAGCAGAGTGCCAAGGAAAAGAGTTGTACTTTTCCAGTCCGAACCCAGAGCAGCCAGTTGCTGAAGATTCATCATAATTTTGAGGATGGAAGGAACAACACACCCAAGACTTTAACTGCCTGGCTTGTCACACTGGTCAGACGCAGGGGCTAGGGAGCCGCTCCTACCAGGGGAATGGGCTGCAATGTTCCCGTTGTTTGGTCGGCCGGAAAGTTCATCGGTTTCTTCCATAAGATGGGTCTAGTGGTGCTTAGCTGTCTCTAATGTCATTCAGGACAATTTTGTTAGATTGCATTGTGACAGCTGTCATATCAGCATGCACTTAAATAAAAACATCAAAATTGGTGAATTTTGGTGTAGCCATTTTAATATTGAAGATGGAAGAAAATAAGCGACACTTTTGGCATGTTATGCCTTATTATTTCAAGAAAGGTAAAAACGCAACTGAAATGCAAAAAAAGATTTGTGCAGTGTCGGGAAGTGCTGTGACTGAGGGAACATGTCGCGAGTGGCCTGCAAAGTTTCGTGCTGGAGTTTTCTCGCTGGAAGATGCCCCACAGTTGGGTAGACCAGTTGAAGCTGGTAGCGATCAAATGAAGACATTAATTGAGATCAATGTTATAGCACATGGTAGATAGCCAACATACCAAAAATAACCAAATCAATAAAGTTATTGGTGAAAATGAAAAAATGTGTCTTTTATTTTGTGGAAAAACAAACCACACGAACTTTTTGGCCAACCCAACACTGTTGCTGCACCCCCGCTGCTCCCACACGTAGTGGTGTAAGAACAGCCACCACTTTCTCGTGCTCACGATTCTGCGGGTCAAGGATTCCGACGGGACACAGAGGGCCGGCTTGTCTCTGCTCCGTATGGAGAACTGCAAAAACTTGGCATGAATGACTCCATCCAGATCCCTGCACTAAGAGACTTGACTTTGGCTTCTAGCAGCCCAAGACTGTGTCCCTGGGATGACTCAGCCCACCTTGAGTTTCTGTCTGGAAAGATCAAATGTGCCAAATTAATATTTGCCCCCATGGGCCCCTGACCTCCCTATTCTTCTAGCATTTGTCGAAAGCTTATCATTGTGAATCCTCTCTCTGTCCCTTTAGAGATGTGTGTGCGTCTCCTACAGCCCGGGACTGTCGCTCTCAAGGACTTGAGAGTCATTGCTCTGGAATGTAATCATCAGGAAGCAGAGGGCACCTGTCTCCCCGCCTGGGTGGGAAGGCAGAAGCCTGGCTTTGATGAGGGCCCCTCAGCAGGCACAAATGACCTACTCACACTGACACCAAACATCCCTCTTACCCAGTGTTGGTGGCTTCTCACTTTCTGACCGTCGCTCACTCCTCATCCCTACTGTCTCTCATTTTCCCATTAAAACACCCAGTCACCTTTGCGCAAATTGGAACTGAAGTCACACCGCTGGGGTATCTCCCCACAAGGGGAAACGATAGAGACCTACCTCTCAATGGGACTAGTGCCAAACCTCTGGGGCTATGATTAAAAACCACCACGTGCACTGAGGACCAAGTTCCAACAGAACTCCATCAGTCACAGAGTCCTTATACGTCATTCCGCCTATTGGTTAAAATTTATTCACAGCTCCAAAATCAATAGCAATCGAGCTGTCCCTGTACGTGGCACCAGCCTCCCAAACAAATGTCTGCACTCCCCTCACAGCCTCTTCATCTCTGCAGGCTGATTCTAGATCTTCCCGGGCAAGGGTAGGTCTCCTGGTCCCCTAGTAGCTTCCCTTTTCCAAATCTCTTCAGTTTTGCCCAATCTCAGGCCTGCCCACAGGCCATCGTTACTGTCTCGGTCACAAACCTAGGCCTAGCTATGTGTGGGCTGCCCCCTGGTGGCCGTCTTCAGGAAGCAAAGAGCTGTGCAGCCAACACACAGGACCGGTATTTCCCATTTAAATCCAACGCAGATGTAGACTTATCATCTTGGACAACTGAAAATGATGTTATTTTTACTCCCATAAATTTAACTTAAAAAATATGTACACTTGACTAAGTGAAATCAGTTTTTATATATGTTTGGGGTATATATTTTCTTTCTACTTTTCTCAATTTAAAACAGGAGAAAAATTAAATCTCTGGAAAAACACATAAAAGGAAAAGGAAAAGAAAAGAAAATCAACACCAAGCCTCAGCTGGAAAGAAGCCCCTGGTGAGGAGAAATCAGTGTGGCAGACAATGACGATGCTGATCAGCTAATATAACGGGGATCCCCTTCCTCCAACTCGGAAATCATTGCAAACAAAGCCCAGCGGGACCAGCTTAAGCCCACGGCTGCACGAGATGGCAATTTGTTTTGGGCTGATTGTCTGCATCTGCCCTTGATTTTCGACAACAGATGAACTGATGCAGCATGAGGTTGCATTAGCTCTCCCCAGCTGCAGCGCATGAGAAACGGACTCATCTCGTGCAGCTGGCAGCCAGGTGTCCCTTCTGCCTTTGCGACGCACTAAGAGCTGACATCGCTCTTTCCGCTGTCAGGTGCTGAGGGACTGGCTCACCCGACTGGGCCTCTGAACCTTAGAAGGTATGGATGAAAGGTACAAGCTGAAAAACATTTCTTCTCACCGTTTCCCTTGGGGAGAGACAACTCTGGGGGCAAGAGGGTAATTTTTAAACTCGATTGTCAGATGAGTGCAGGCCGGAAGGTTGGAAGTGAAGGTGGAACAGCTCTGAGCCTCATGGTCCTGCCCTGCCCACCCCCATGGCAGAAGACCGAGGGCCCCCTGGGGCCGCCTCAGAGTGGCCCGGATGCATACTCCTCCTGGTCCTCACACCGTTCCGAACCCTCCTCCCCTCTGCTCATTCCAGCCTGCTTCAGCCCGGGCAATGGGGAGAGGCGTATGTCAGGTTTCTCTACAGCACCCGAAGGGCTTTGCCATCAGGCAGGAGGGGGTGTTTTCCCTGCCGGTTCTGGGCCCGGAGAGATGGTGGTTTAGGTTTGTCCCTAGCATTTGCGAGGCCTGGAGTGAGCGTACAGTTAAAGGACCACACACCAAATGTCTTCATGTTTAGAAGTTATCCAACAAGCCACCTCCTGGGTCCAGCCTGCTCCCCAAGGACTGCCCTTGTGACTGAGAAGCTAAACGAGCCACCCCAGACCAGCTCTGCCTCCCAAGAACCTGTGGCCCAAACACAGGACTCCTGGGTCATGACCGAAGCCAAATCCATGGTGGAGACTCACTGGCCACGCTAGTTTCCCTCCTCCATCTCTCTCACTTTTCCAGCTAAAACTCTGCCAGCTGTTCTAAACACCTTCCACACTGGATCACACAGGCACAGAGAATGGAGGGAGCACAGGGACCTGGGGAGCCTGGTTTGCCCAGGGCCTGTACAGACTCATCTGTGAGCCGGAACGGCCGCTGTGCCTCTGGTTTCCGCGGATCCACACCGTGCCTTGCACCTCCCAGCCTGCACTCCCATTCCCACAGCCTCCCCCGGCCTGGGAAGCCCCCTGTATGTCTGTGCCGTGTCTATCTGTACTGTGTATGTCTGTGCCGTGTATATCTGTACCGTGTATATCTGTACCGTGTATATCTGCACCGTGTATATCTGTAGTATAGTTTTTAAAAAATAAATACATCTGTCTTTATCCCTGGTTCCTGGCACAGATCTCCTAAACCCTGAAATTTCCTGAGTGACAGGGCTGTCCTCATTACTCCTAACAAGCTCCTCTCAGCCACACCAGAGTTTATGTTCAGGCAACTCCTGCGAAGGCCCCGGGATGGCTTCAATACAGGAGCTGGTCACCGGGAACCATCGCCTCCTGATCTCCAGGGAGGAGAGAGGGGCTTGAGTTCAGTCCCTCTGGGCTTGAGTTCAGTCAAGTGCAAGTAGCCTGCACACCCTATTTGCAAATGGCGCCTGAAGTGGGGCAGCCCTGTGACACGGGCCCTTCCCCTGCGGGCTCGGCACTAACTCTGAAAGTGTCAGCACTGAATCAAGTCATGGGACACCATGCTGGTGTCAGAGAATATGAGCGCGTGTGTGTTGGAGCAACACATTTGGTATCAGAAAACACAGCTGTCCCTTTCTGGTAATTCTTATTCATTCAGTTGGTTACAAAACATATTTAAAAAAACAACTTTTACTAGACCACAAAGACAGAAGAAGTGTTTGTGATTCAGTGTCTGTGACGTGTGTGACACACTGGCCTGGCTGAGGCAGGGCTCAGGTCGGAGGCCCCTGCTGCCCAGGACTAAGGACAGCGCTGCCCACCCAGCTGCAGCTGCCCACCCAGCTGCAGCTCCCGGGAACGAACAGCTGAAGCAGAGACTCTTGAGGAAATGGAAGCTTGCAGCTAAGTAGGGTCCAAGACGATCTCGGGCCAAGGGATAGACAAACACGTGGGAAATGGTGCCTGGACAAGGCTGGCAGCCTGCTGAGTCACTCCAGCCGGAAGCCCAGGTTTCAGAAGGTCCCTGGGGAAGACAGTGAAGTTGCAGCTGTGACCGGCTGGGTACCGTGAGCTCAAACTCTGCCATGTGTCCCAACCAACCTCCGGGCCCTCACTTCCTGTCCTGCCTACCGGCTCTGCGGATGGTCAGGAATGTAACTCACAGAAGGCCCAAAAACAAAAGAAGTGGGCAGAGGGGGCCCTGTGGTCAAGGCCTGTTTCAAGTTAGCAGGAAATTATCCTTAATTTTTCCTTTCTCTGCACTCAAAGAAGCTAATTTTCATCCTGATTGCAAGTCACCCTGAATTATTAATAAACTGTCGGGATTTCACAAGTAGGTTCCACATGTCCTTCCAGAAAGCTGAACCCCATCAGTAACTCTTTATCAAGTCATCATCAAGCATTGGGGGTTAAATTCCAGCAGAGCCCTGTGGGAGGGCGCTCTCTGCTGCTTCCATGGCGGGGGGGGGGGGGGTTACCAGGAGTGGGGTGCCAAGGAGGGGCCTCGGGGCAAGGACAGGAGACAGCATGTTCATTTCTTGCCTCTTTGGCCAGATGGTTTTGACTATTATCTGGCCAACCTGAGAACCTCCCAGTGTGACTGTGGCGCTCAAACAAGGTGACGTCTCAGAAAAAGCTTGGAAAGGACCATGGGCCAGAGACATATCGACTGTCACTCAGTCACCTCAGGAGAGACTGCTTCCAGAGAGTCATGCTGTCCACCCGCCCTCACTGTTCCACCCCTCACCTCTGTCACCCTCAGCCACGCCTTCACACTCACCAAGGCCTTTGGCTTCCTCTCTAACCTCGGCCTTGCTCCCGTCCTTGGGGAATCCAGTGTCCGATGGCCCACCAACTCCCCAGCCGTACGCCGTCGGGCTTGAGTTTGTGTAAGTTACATGGGCGACTTGCTTCAAACACAAGCTCTTTGGCCCCCAGATGTTAGGACAACAGTTCTGACTCAGTAGGTCAGAAGAAGGACCCCAAATGTGCAGGGGATGCTGATATGGGTGGTCCGGGGGTCACGGAGAAGCCCTCTGTTCTCTCAATTCCTTGACATGGTCACTGAAGTTGACTGAGAGTCTCACAGAGGTTTCAAACAGGGCTAGGTCACTTCTATTTTTTTTTTTTTGAGGTTTCTAGTATTTTTTTTTTTTTAATGAAGGAATGTAAAAACGAAGTTTATCAGGATTGTGGCACCTTTTGAATGTTTGTGGGCATAGGTACCCAACCTGCCCACCCCCACAGACACACACACTCATGACATTTAGGGTAAACAACACAAGTCCAATGTGAAGTCCTACCTGAAGAGGTCGGCCTTGGCACAATGGGTGCAGATAACGGCACCGACAGGCGTGCGCACAGCAAGCCTAAAGCTGTGAGGCAGCTCCGCACACAACGGCAGCCCTCCGCCTCTGCTCCAGCCCCACCGCTGGGCGGGGCCGTCACGAGAAACGCTGACTCGTGAGACAAAGCAGCTTCGAGCCTACAGCCTACGAGGAAGACCACCTGCCCCGTCCATGTTCACTCTTTAGCCGACTGTACTGAGAGGGTGGTTGACCTGAGGGTTTAGACCATGCCCCCGAGGGGTGGGTATTGACCTGAACTCCCGTATAGCCAATCAGCCAGGCAATGGGGGAGCCTCCCGCATAAACTTTAGGGAGGCTGGAGAGAAAACTGCTCAAACCAGACCACACCTGGGAGAAGATTCCAGAATACCCTGCCTTCCTCTTTCCCAAAGGTGTTTTCTACTCTCACTTGGGGGACCACCATGAATCCCTGCTTGTAGAAAAGGCCCAGCTCCCAGCTCCCTGCACGTCTGTGTAGAAGTGAAGTCAGCGAGACTCTCAGAGGGGAAGGGCGGGAAAGAGAAAAAAAAACTTGTTTCAGTTTGTTCCTCAGTCCAAAAACGTGGGTGAGGTGTCTCCCTCTTCCGCCATGTCTCAAATACTATAAAATCCCGTTTGGTTTTTTATGTAGTGTTTCTTAAGTGTGGGTTTGCATGAGAACCATGTGGGGTCCATGTTGAAATGTGACTGACCTGGGGTCCAACCCAAACCTGAACAACTCAATCTGGATGGACACCAGGAATCTGCATTTCTTCTAAAGGAGGAGCGACCCTCCCAGGCGACTTTACTACAGGCGGTCCCCCAGCCTCACTGAACACACGGTGCAGGAGAGCAGTGGACGTCCCAGAAGTAGTTTGAAAACCCATGTATCCTGTCTCGCTTTTAAGTTGACATCTAAAGTTGCTCATGGGAAGTTAGAGTGGCCAAAGTATGTGCTTTCTGCTGTCCTGTAAATATTGATATTTTAAAATAAACTGTTACTTCACTCTAAAAAAAAAAAGGCCTCCTCCAAGTCATATGAGGGATGCTTGCATTTAACACATTTTCATTATAGCCTGGGACCCTGCCAACTGTATTATATTAGCCTGAGCCATATGAAGCTGACACTTTTGTGGGCCAAAAATGGTTGCATATTGGCAATTTTATATGGTCCGGTCTAATATTTCAGACATTGGGGAGCAGGTAAATACAAGATTTTGGAAGCTGGGGAACAGAGATTGACCCAAATCTAAAAGGTCTGACCAGATAGTCATTGATTGAACTGGTGGACTAAGAGCAGGATGGGGAGTAATATTATTAATAATCCTCTGATTTTGCCCTGGCTGGTGTGGCTCAGTGGACTGAGTGCCGGCCTGCAAAACAAAGGGTTGCTGGTTCAGTTCCCAATCAGGGCACATGCCTGGGTTGCAGGCCAGGTCCCCAGTAGGCGGCGCATGAGAGGCAAGCACATACTGATGTTTCTCTCCCTCTCTTTCTTCCTCCCTTCTCCTCTCTAAAAACAAATAAATAAAATCTTTTAAAAACTAATTCTCTGATTAATAGATGATGAATGATGGGCTTTTCACTTGCTGTTCCCCTGCCTGGAAGGTCCCCCAGATGTACACAGTGTTCCTCCCTCACGTCCTCTCATCTTCGTTCCAGTCTCACCTTCTCAGTGAGGCTGCCCTCAGGGCCCTTACCCCAAGCAAGGCCTAGCCCTCTTCCTGCCTTAAGAACCACTTTTGGGACCCTGGCTGGTGTAGTTCAGTGGATTGAGCATGGGCTTGCAAACTGAAAGGTTATTGGTTCAATTCCCAGTCAGGGCTGTCTCTTCCTCTCTTCTTTCCTTCTCCTGTGTCTAAAAATAAATAAATAAAATCTTTAAAAAAAAAAAAAAGAACCACTTTTGGCCTTCAGGGTCTGCTGGGTCTAACGGGCATTCTGGAATGAATCATCTTACACCCACAGTCGAGTAACTTTCAGGATAACTTCCCTCACCGAGTACAAGGAAGAAGGCTCTAGTCCAGGGAGTTTCTCTCACTTAACCAAGTGCTGAGAGAACTGAGATGGGTGCAGGAGCTCCAACAGGAGAGAGGAAAATCAGAGAAAGATGCTGCTGGCTTTCCTGTTGGGAAGCTGAGCTTAGACCCTCCAACCCACTACCACAAACTAGGTGACTGTAGGCAACACAAACTGAGTGTCTCACGGTTCTGTAGGCTATTAGTCCAAGGCGGGGCTCACAGGGTGTTGGCAGAGCTGTGCTCTTTCTGGGGGCCCTAGTGGAGCATTTCCTTGCCTCCCGCAGCTTCTAGAGGCCACCCGAACTTCTTGGCTCGCGGTTTCCCTTCCCATCTTCAGAGCCCGCACTAGCTGAGCGCCTCCTTCTCACGCTGCATCCCTCTCTCCTTGTACCTCCATCTTCGACTTCTAATAACCGTTGTGATTACACTGGCCCCACCTGGGTAATCCAGGTTGCTCTCCCCTAGCCTAATGCCAGCTGATGAGCAACTCGAATTCCCCCTTGCCATGTGACCTAACTCATGCACAGGTTGTTCTGGGGATTAGGGCATGGTCCACCTTCAGGGGCATTATTCTGCCTGCCTTAAAGGGTCAGGTTACAAAGGCCCTCGCCACCCTTGTTAAAGAGTTTGTATATTAGCCTAAGGACAGAAGGGGGTTGTTGAAGATGAGTGACATCATCACACTGTGTTTCAGACTAAGCTGTTGAATTCTTTCTCTCTGCAGTTTGAAATGGGGACTGGGTGCTTTGGGATGGCGCGCCAGGCCCCGTGCTGGTCCTTGGTCCTGGAGAAAGGCCTGTCCAGAGGACAGGGGAGAAATTGTAGGTGCGGTATGTCAGATGGTCACTAGTGGCCCAGTTCTTAAACCTCCTCTCCATTCAAATCCACACCAAATAACCTGAACGTCTGCCATAAACGTGACAGATACAGGCACACCTCGGATCCTGCAGGTTCCATTCCAGAGCACCGCGATAAAGCAAGTACCGCAGTAAAGTGAAGTGTACTCTTTTTTGCTGGTGGAGGGTTGTGCCTCCAATTTGTAAAAACTGCCACATCTGTGAAGCACAATGAAGTGAGGGCTGCTTGCAGTCTCGTTGCTAGCACACAGCCATCTCTAGGGAGCCCGGCTGCATCGCAGAGATTTTCTGTGAGAGTCGGAGAGCTGCTGCCCAGAGCGGGGACATGCACACACGCACACACGCACACACGCACACCTTGCCTTTGTCTTCGTTCCTTCCCGTTTCCCTGCATCCGCCAGGACCCGCATCTCCTGCTTCTAACCCAGGCTCCTCCCACGAGACAGACAACTCGGGAAAGTTACCCTCTAACCTCTTCGTGTGCTTTACCGCGGGGAAGCTATTTCCCAAGTCCTTACACTCTTCGCAAGAATAAGATAAAGTGCCAGAAACATTATATTCTCTTTCTATTAAAACGATTCACTTTAAAAGAGGAACTTTACGGGAATAAAGACTCGTGCGAATAAAGACTCGTGCGGAGCCACGCCTCCCTTCCCAATGGCGTAGACGTGCGGCGGCTCGGAGAGCAGGGCCGCGTCTCGTCCAGTTGCACTAGTGCACGGGCGCCCTTGCTCCGCCAGCTCACACTCACTGTCCGCAGCAGCCCTGGGCTGGGGGGTCTTCGCCTGAGAGAACAGGCGGCAAGCCTTTGCGTGCTCTCCTCCGTACCTTCCAGTGGAAAGATAAAATCAACACGGAGCAACAGGGGCCTCTCAGGTCTCAGCCCACCTCCAACTCCAGGGGTCAGGGCTGCCCCCCGCCCCAGGTTGTCTGACCTTGGCCACGCCTTCCATTGGTCCTGGATGGCATAGGCCAGCCGGGCCCACCCTAATCCCATTTCGTGCCCTCGCTACCTCCTCATTTTACTTGCTGGTTCTCAATGCTCGTTAGCTCACTCCATCTGGGTCTCCAAGATGGGGACAGAAACCCACCTGGCACTTCCCTCCTTCCCTCCAAAACACAGTATAAACTGGGGCTTTGGGGCCCCAACACCAACACTTGTTAGTTGCCTCCACTAGTTGTACAATAATATTACCCTCGTAGGTGTATTGAGAGGATTCAATTAGTTAATGTGCAGAGACAAGTGCTTCTCAAAGTGTATTTTGTGAACAGATGCCGTCTGTAAGCTGCTGGCTACCAGTCAGAAAGTAGATGACTATGAAAATGCAGTTACGTGGAGAGTGTTGAGAAACTTGTCAATCAAACCTCATTGAATTGCTGGGTTTCTAAAGCAAGAAGAAAGCTCATTTGTCCACTACGAACATTAAATGTTGACATGTACAGCATTCATTCATACTGCGTTAAAGGGCCTTCCTATGGCAGTCGCCATTTCACTTATAAGTTTTTGTAAACTTTTGACTGTGAAATAAGTTATTGGTATAATAATGAGTATATTAATCACATATCCATACACTTTCAATGAATATGTACAAGTTTTATAGTTTTTTCCAATGAATTCATTTTTATTGCATTCTGCAAAAACATCAATCTGCGATAAATTGGAAATTAAAGAACAAAACTAGTCATTTGTCACAGAGAATTTGAGAAGCACAGGCTTGGAAACTACCCGGCACACTGTAATGTAAAGCACATTAAAAAGTGCCAGATACACAGTAAGTGTTCAATTAACATTAGCTATCACTATTTTCACTTTATAGATGAAGCATCTTAGGCGGGGAGAGATTCGACACCTTACCCAGTGTCCCAGGTCCACAGCCCTAGTCCGCTTGAGGATGCTGTCGGGGACCTGGACACACCTGCCTCTCCCCCTGGGGGAAACGGCCAGAAGGAGTTGCCTCGGCTGGGACAAGGTGTCCTGCATTAAACCCTGCGGGACAACAAGGCGCAGCTGGAGACCAGCTGGCACCTCAGCCTGTCCTCAGGTGGTCCGTGGGGCCTGCAGGACCTGGGTGAGACGGGGCGCCCAGAAGGCAGCTCTGAGAGCGCTGCCCGAGGCACAAGGAGAGCCCCGAGCAATATCAGCCCGCACTTCAGTCAGCACCGTGGGCCGCAGCGGTCCCGCACCCCGGGGTGGGGAAGAAACACTGTCCACACACAAGGACAGCCAGTGGGTGGCACAGGGTCTCTGGGGTCCCTGGGCACACCAACTGCTCCCGAAGCCACAAGGTCAAGTAAGCTGTGTCCTTCAATATCGGATACAGTCTTAGGACAGAGCCCAAAGAAGCTTGAGCATTTTTAACTAACAGACACTGGACCCCATTCATTTAAAGGGAATAAGTAAGCTTTAGACTGGATTGAAGATGTAGTTAATTTTTGCCAAAGATCCCCTGGGAGAGGGCTCAGGAAAGAGTCCCAGTTACAGAGAAAATCTCATTTTCACTGGCCCTCTGAGTTGTGCCAGTTGAATTTTTACAAAGACATGGGGAAAACTAGGGAACGAACTAAGGGACCTCTGAATCTCCCGTTCAGGGATCCATCTCTGACTCCCTCCCTCCCACCAGCGCTGTGGGAGCTGAGCCCCAGCGCCCAGAGCCTGGTGGCACCCAGCTCCTGTCCCCTTGGAGGGCAGCAGACCCTGGAGACGTACTCCCCTCCACCCACCGAACATGTCTGCTGTGAAACCTGAAAGGTAAACACTGAGTCGTGCAATTTGTTCCAGGTACCCATGTAGTATGTATGTGCAGTCCAGAGAAGTCCTCTGAAACTTACGGGAATTAAAATTTTTATTTCTACACCATAATCCAATCAAATTTGAGAAATTTTATTCTTCAGCTGCATGAAATTCACAAAAACATTACCCCTTCTCACAGTGAAGCATTCCTCACGGTCTATTTCCAGTGTTCAGATAATTACGGAATACCATCACTTTAATGTGTCTCTCTTAATTATCTCCTTCGGCTACACATTACCTGACACCTGTCCAGGGCAACAAACATTCCCCCCTGCAGTCCCCTACGCAGACCCTGCCAGACTGTCCCAGGTTCAGTGCCCAGGAGCGCTTTCCAGGGCACGGAGTGGACGCTACGGAAGAACTGCCCTTCCTTTCCCACCGAGCCGGGCGCGGCCCAGCTCCGGGTTAAAACTCCTCCTCCGCCTGCTTGCTGCGGGACTGCCGGAGCTGCTGCAGCCGCGCGACGGTCTCCGAGAGGGTGCGCTCCCCGTGCACCTTGTTGTCCCTCGTGCGGATGTTAACGGTGCCGCTGGCCTTCTCCTTCTCACCCACAACTGAAACGAAGACAACAGCAGCCCTCAGAGGCAAGGGTTCTCACTGCACATTCGAACGGAAGCGACCCCAGGGCCCCAAAGCCACCCCGCCCTGTACAGCTTCTGATTACACCGTACAGGTGACCACGCAGAGTCGGGCAACTGATCTAAAAAATCTATTCATAAAAAACCCCAACGCTTTGTAACGACTGCAACTGCTATGCTTATGGGGTCACTTAGTCCAGGCAACTTAACACAAACGTACCATTTGAAGGAATAAAAGATGAAGGGGCAGAAAATTTTTAGACAGACGTTTAAAGATTATTTTTTTTCACACTGAAATTTTCCTTTCTTATACCAACGGGACAAACGTAATAGTTTCAGACTCAGGACTGAAAGGAACTAAACTGACCACCACGACTGTCTTCGGCCTGGGTCCCCGGATCTCGGAGTTGCCCTGAGGTTCGCAGCTCTTCTCGGGCAGTCCCCTTCCTTACCCAGGATGAAGTTGTACTGTGCTAGCTGCGCGTTCCTGATCTTCTTATTCAACGTGCAGCCCGGGTCCAGGTCAACGTCCGCCACCAGGCTGGCGTCGTGGAACTGCTGCCGCACCTGTGTACCCAGAGGCAAGGACGTCTTCAGCTCGAGAATCAGAATTACGTTTTGATCTTAAATGACTTTATTTGACCGTTATCTCCACCTGTTGGTAAGGCAGTTTTTTTGGCAGGTAGGGCAACATATTGGTTTGGCATGCCATTAAAGAAAGGTTTCAAATAACTGAAGCAATTTGCATTAAAAATGAAGCAAAATTACTCTTGGAGTCAACGAGCAACTAGAGGAAGTTAAACTGCATTACGCACCTGAATTTCCATATCATATGGAGGCACTGGCTATTTGCTAACAAAAAACCGTGAAAGACACAAGCGCACATAAAACACCATGAAAACTGTGTCTTCTGATCACGGCACCACGTAGAAAAGCATTAAAGAGGTAATGCAATCCCTTCACGCTTAAAATAGTAACACGGAAAATAGTAACATCTCTTTATATCACAAGCAGCTTGATTTACCAAGGATATGCTTATGACATTTGAAAAACTGAATGATAGGTGTTAAATTGAACAAAAAGTCACATATTCAAGGATTACCTTTTGGGCATATTCGTCACACGTTGGTCCCACGGGGACCACCATCACCTGGCGAGGAGACAGCCAGAAGGGCCTTAGGAGGAAATTGAAAATATTCAGTGTGGACTTTCCTGAACAAGGACGGCACAGTCACAGTTAGTCTACTCTTCCATATTTCTTTCTGAAATGTGCAAGGCCCACTTTGAAAACATGGCTTTTTTCAATATCCAATAAAGACTGAAGTTATTTCACCCAAGCATTGTTTTAATACTTATTCTTCATGGGGCGGGCACCAACTGTGCCTTCAGTTTATTCAAGATCCATTTTGCGGAATCCAGCACATTGTAACGGACGCACCAGAAGGTATTTGGTAAAACTGAGTGTGTTCTCACTCCTTAGTAAAAGATGACCCATCTGCACTTCTCCCTTTGGGGTGTTCCAGGCGTCAAGCCCTCCCGAAGCTGCAGGCATGTCTGTTCCTCCCGACCACACCTCTGTTCCAAGCTGTTGTGCTACATCGGGAAAAGGCTGCAGTAGGCGCTGAATCCCACCCCACTGTGGCCTTTCCCGCCTGCCGCCGGTCGGGCAGAGCGATGAGCTGAGGACCCCCCTGTTCCCTACATGTCAAGGGGAGAATGTTTCCCACATTTGGTTTGATTTTGTGAAATATAACTGAAAACAGGTTATCTTATTTCACTGACAAGTATGACAACTCCCCTTAATGTCTAAACTAAGCCCCTTAATGTCTACACTAACCAAATTATAAAGAAAACTGAAATGACCGCACTGTGTAAGACAAAACACATTTACAGCATTTCACAGAAGTTTTGTATCAACAGAATTAGTGCGGTGGGCTCTACGCAATGGTGTTCTATAACTTGGTGGTTTTCTATTGCCTTTACAAAGTGTGGGCGCAGACGAAACTGCTTAGAAAATAAAATGAAAGTTAAGTGCTCATATGTTTTCAGCAAGAACATGATCTTGTAAAAACACAACACAAAGCTGCTGATTGGTTTGGAGTCTGTACTCTCAATTAGAAAAGCGCGTAGATTCTAAAGGGGGTCGAAATACTTGCTCGTCACGGTCAGCAACACTGAACAAGCTAAGCCAAAGCCTACTCCTGTTTATGCAGACGGAAACCTCAAAGTTGCTTGAAAAGCAATCAAAATAACAAATATGCCCCCTACTGAATAATTCCTAATTAGAAAGTGTCACATAACATTCAACAAATCAAATTGTGACACAAAAATAATTACTCCCAAGAAATATTCTTTCAGCTAAAAAATTTGGGTTCTAATTATGATTCCTTACTTTGTAAATATTTGTCATCAATTAGAAGTAACTAATTGCAATTATTCTCCCTTTCCATCACATGCATAACTAGACAGTAGACATTTCTATAATTCATCTACATCGCCTGACAGAAAAAGAAGGAAACGATGATGAAAGTTACCATTTGCCCCCGTAGTTTTCGGTGAGGATAGCAATCATTCTTTCTACTGATCCCAGGATGGCTCGATGCACAATCACTGGCCTTTTTTTATCATCACCATCATGGCTAGGAAGAAAAAAATTTGTCATATATATATATATATATATATATATATGAGACAAATTGTGTGCGTGTATACACACACACACACACCCCTTTATGTATGTATACACACACGCACCATCACATGTCTCAGAAGAATGTTCAGAACAGACACAGAAACTCACCTTACAAATGTAAGGTTAAACCTGATGGGCAGCTGGAAGTCCAGCTGGATTGTCGCACACTGGTGGTACCGACCGATGGCATCTTTAATCTGAATGTCGATCTAAGGCACACAGATTGGGTTACTCTAAGACGCTGTCTACTCTAAAGCTGCACTCTATAGTTGTATTAGGGCTGACTCCTCCTCCCGTTTTTTAAAACTTAAGTAACCTCTTCACTTGACAGTGAAAGTCACATCACTCAACTCTACGTTGGTACTGACCTTTGGACCATAGAAAGCTCCATCTCCAGGGTTTAACTCCCACTTTTCACCAAATTCATTCAGACTGTTTTCCAGTTGCTAACGATAAAGCAAAATCGATTTTAATTTTTGTTCCTCTGCAACTTCTCCTGATCTAATTTGAGACCAAAAATACCATGACTGCTTTCTCGAGTCACTTCACTATTCTCTGCTTTGTCATCTTGCCCATTTAAACCTGCTCACATAAAAATCCCTTTTCAAGGTTACAGCTTGATGAGTGAAAACACACTGAAGTATTTCTAAATGAAAATCACACAGAAAAAACTAGCTTACTCAAACCCAGGAACCATTTTCAATTTCCTTTTGCTTTTATCCAAACAGGCTTGGCTTTCTTACATTGCGGAGAGAGCCAATTTCATTCAAATAGAGTTCAAGCACACTGAAAAACACCACTTACTTTCTCAGCTTGATTCCAGACTTCAATATCTCCAAGGAATTTTTCCGGGCGAGTAGACAGGTTCAATTTGAAAGAAAATCCAAATATGCTATACACTGTACGCAGAAAATCCAAACAACCTTTTATCTCATCCTCGATCTTTAAATGAAAGAAAAACGACACAGCGGTAATTTCCCTCAACCTCCTTGACATCCCTCTCCATGTATCTCATCCCACAAAGCCCCGCACCTGCTCCATGGCACAGAATATGTGGGCGTCATCCTGCTGGAACCTCCGCACCCGCGTGAGTCCCGTGAGGGCTCCCGACAGCTCGTTCCTGTGGAGCACCCCAAAATCGGCTAACCGCAGAGGCAGCTCTCGCCAGGACCTCGGGCGATGATCAAACATAAGGCTGAAGGGAAGAGAAAAAGAACCACCGATATTTAATACAATGAGACCACTTCTCTACTATTTTATGAAAGGCTGTTAAAGAGCCACTGATTCCAAGTTGTTCACATAAGCAGTATTTCTCAAATCCTGGCCTTCATACAACAACATAAGCCCTGGTATGAATAAAACAGGCAGTAACTTATACCACCACCATCTAGGCCTGGCTGGTGTGGCTCAGTGGATTGAGCACTGGCCTGCAAACCAAAGGGTCGCTGGTTCAATTCCCAGTCAGGGCACATGCCGGGGTTGCAGGCCAGGTCCCCAGTGGCGGGCGTGCAAGAGACAACCACACATTGATGTTTCTCTCTCTCCCTTCTCCCTCCCTTCCCCTCTGCCTAGAAATAAATAAATAAAATAATTTAAAACACTGTAATGCCATCATCTAGAAATAAGAGAGAAGAACAAATTTATTCCTGTAAGTCTGGAATTATATCCTTATGCTCGGTATTTCCATTACTTTGAGAACAGCCTTTAAGACTCATATTTTTTTAAACACACACACTCACAAACACACACACACACACACACACACACACACCAAAAAACAGACTGAGCTGCATACAAGTCATGGATAACTCTAGAAACTGAAGTCTGCACTTTCTTTCGCTCCCCCAAGCAGTTCCCTGCTAGTCTGAAGGTACTCCGGCCCCTTGGAAGAACGAACTCGGTCGGTCTCCTGACCTACAACCCAGTTCCCATGGACGTCCTCTCTCACCGACTCTGCCCGAGGCCTCGCCATGAGGAGCTGTGCACACTGAGCTGCCTGGAGCCGAGACTCTGCCTAGTTCCCCCCAAGCTATTACAGTGCATCCAACTGTCAAGAAGGACAGAAAGTGGAAGAGCCCTGAGACGAAGATTTCCCAAGGATGTCAATTCACTAGCACTAGGTGTTCACAGAACACGTTTCTTTAAAACAAAAATAAAAACAAAAACAAAACAACAAAAATCCTAGAGAAGTTGCTGTACCCCACACCCAGGCTCCCTGTTTTTTACTCTGCTTGTTCACTGCTATTACCCTGGCACCATTCTTTAACATCTAACAGTCTGAGGACCAAACCAGGCGTAGAAGAAATTACAACTACACAATAATCCTGTGAGCGCTCCTGACAGCTCCTTCTGTAATCAGAAGAGTCATTTACACTGCACAGAGGAGCATATGATTGGCTTTCAGACAAATTCTCTCAAAGGAAGAAGAGCAATCTAGGACTAAATGCGGCACAGGGGAATCTTCAACAGAAACTCAAAGCTGCCAACTACCAGCGTCCCCGGCACAGGACTAAATGCGGCACAGGGGAATCTTCAACAGAAACTCAAAGCTGCCAACTACCAGTGTCCCGGGCAGTTCATGGGCTTCAGAGCAAACTGCTCCTTCTCCACCTCGAAGGAGAACATGTTCTCACTGTAGTGCTGCCAGTGGCCTGAGGTCACCCACAGCCGGCTGTTATAGATGTTTGGGGTGATCACCTCCTGGAATCCTCGTTTCCTATATTCACTCTGTCACAAAACAAACAGAACACACATGTAGAAATTAATGCTCCTACTTCTGGTGGGAGCAAAAATTTAAAGAGCAATTTTATACTCTAAAGTTTAAGATACACATATGTTGTAATCTACTCGGAGGTGGGTGCCAAAGAGGAAACTCTCGCACGTGCACGTAAGGAGGCTCGTCAAAATGACCCTACCGCAGCACAATCAGTAATGTGGGAAAGTTAACAAGCACATCCATGTCCACCAATAAAGGAATGGGCACACTGTGGTAGTCGTTTAATGGAATAACAGGTAATCACCATAACTGGATCACAATTCTGGCTGATACACAGTGAGACTCCGTCCATGTCACTTTGAACACGGCAACAATTTGGGATACACATGTATGGGGTGGATGAACAATAACATGGATAAAAAGAATCCACCCTAACTTCGAAAGAGCAGCTGCTTCCGGGAAGGGAGAGAAATGGATCAGCGGCGGCCCAAAGGGGGGCTGGTTCCCCCTTCGTGTACACATCACTGTGCTTCGAACGTAATCTAATGCACGTGTATGTTAAATTAGGTCCTGAGTATACAGGTGCTGATGGTATTATTCTCTATGAACATATGCTTTAAATACTCCAAAATTTACAAAAAGAAAAAAGCAAGGTAAAGACTTGCTTTTTCAAGGAAAGTATTAATGAAAGGTCAAAGAGCACACAGAGCTCCTGTGTAAGGGTTACAAGTCCTAGTTCAAGAGCACCCACTTCTCTGTGTGCACATCCATGCATATGGGCAAAACCATGTATTGGGAAGAAGTTTTTAAAAATTTTATGAGCTCTCAGGATTTCCATTTTTATTTATTCATTTAAATGCGTCTTTTAAAAAAGAAGGTTATCTTTCTTTTTAGCAGACCTTATTTAATAAAAATCAATTTATGTCCTAAGTCTACAAAAGCAAATAACGAATATGGTTTATTTACCCTGATGAATTCCATAAGTGTGTTATAAATGTACGCTCCCTTCGGCAGGAAAAAGCAACTTCCAGGACTGAGTTCATGGAAGAAATATAGTTCTTGGTCCTGGATAAAAGAAAAACAAGGAATGCTCATATATGCGCACATAGCAACATAAACCTCGGTGCTTCTGAGTTCAGAATATACTCGTGATATCTCATATTTTAATTGGTACCATTCCCGATTCAAAGAAAACATGGCAACATCTCTGATGTGTGATTTACTGGTACTGAATTCAGTCCTTCACAACTCAGTTCCCCGCTTACTACGTTCTGGAGTCCAGTCGAATTTACTGAAGAGGGACACGGGGCACGGGTCTTAGTTCCCTTCCACCCAGAGGCAGCTCTCGTGGTTTTAACTCCTCAAAGCTCTAAGACCTGGGCGTTTTTAATTTTTCTTTCTTTCTTTTTTTTTTTTTTTTTGAAGTAGGAGTGGCAGGAAGGAGCCTTGGAAGAAGACAGTGGTAATGAAACAGGAAACAGACACACGGCCGGCTGACTCTGGGCCGCGGTGAGTGAAGTCGGGAGCATGGCGGGGCCGCTGCCTCTGGTCGGGCTGCACCACCGGGCAGCCGAGGACGCCTGGCCCAGAGGGAACGCCATCCCCGAAAGAAATGTCTTCACCTCAAACCTAACTTCCAGTCTGGAAGACACTCAGGGGCAGGGGGGTAAAGGAAACGACACTGTGGAACCCAGCGGGGACTTGCTGTGTTGTCACCTTGGGCGGCAAGTCTATTAAACTTTCTGGAACTCAGTTTCCACATCTTCAGAAGTCAGTGAGACTAGGTGAATTCCCAAAGTACCTCTCCGCTCTACGGAACGGTGCTACACTTCCTTTACAGAAAACTGAGGGTCCTCAGCATTTGTCCTCAATAAAAGGAACAGTTAAAATGAGCTTTTGTGCAGTACTGAGCACACTCTAGAAGATAATGCGGACAGTACGTAAGTAATTTATGGCTTCAATAAATGCAGTACTATACTACTTAAAAGCTGTAACATTTCTTCAAAAGGAAATTCTTAATATAGCCAAATAATACAGCTATATTTCCAATGAAAGTAAACTCAGTCTAGACACATTATTGTTCTTTCGTAACATACCCTCCCAATTTTCCTGTGATCTCGGTTTTTAGCTTCCTCTTGGAACTTCTCCCACTCTTTCAACATTTTAGGATCTGGGAATGAAATGCCATAAATTCGCTGTAGCGTCTCCATATCTGCTTTCCCTTCCCAGTAGGTGGAGGAATTCTGAAAACAAAGATCAACCATGAAACAATATTCAAATCCGGAAATGCCTCACTTATTGTAAGAGTCAGATGCTATTTCTCATCGTCACCTTAGGAATCAAATCCATAGTGGTCCTCATACGAGAAAATGGCACAAAATGTCTCCACGGAGTAAACCCTCCCCGAGTTGCCACGGGGCGGAGCTAAGCAGTCGGGTTTACTGTGCGGCACAGAGTGGCTGCCGAGTCCCCTCGGAAAAGCCCGCCCTGCCTCAAGCCCTCTCAGACCGCAACTCCACCAACACGGCTCCCAGCGAGGGCATCCTCACAAAACGAGCGAGCCACGATGGAAAAGAAACCAACAAAACAATCCTGCAATGACTCCATTATTCTTATGATTCAAAGTGCATTTTATTAATCACCCATGAAGAACTCATGAACTAGTATAAACTGGCAGGATGAGCTTGGTTAGCAAGAACTGGATCGTGTTACCTTGGACGCACGAGGGACAAAAGCACACACTCCCATGGTGAGTCTCAAAGCTTTTAGAGCCACGAGGGCCCGTGACCGTAAGATTTTGGGAACCCCCCCCACACTGCCACCCTGACATGCTCTGCTACGGAATGGGTGGTCAGCCACTGCTTGGGAGAACTTCTGCTAAAAACGGCTAATGACATGTGGCACCCACGGTCAGGAGACAGCATGAGAAAACAATCCACCCCAAAGAAAACTGGCAGAAAGAGGAACCAATAAAAGTTTAAACATATGTCTGTACTGCACAAATACATTTATGTATTAACAGAGTCTCCAAAGTTACGTCACTTACTTTGTGTATTTTCAAGGCCTTAATTTTGCCAGTGTGTCTGACATGAGGACCCCGGCAGAGGTCTATCAGGGGGCCGCACCTAAGGACGAAATGAAAGACCTCTAAATAAAGACTTAACGTGGCACAGACACCGATCGTCTCTAATGACACCTGCCATCCTCACCTGTAGACTGTGGTGGTCGGAGTGTTCACTTTTTCATTCAATATCCGGCATTTGAACTTGTTGTACTGAAAATAGGAAACATTATTTTTTAATACCCTCCTTTAATTTTTCCCTCTAAATACTATAGCTAAAATACAAGTCAAAGTACATCTTATCAAAACATTAGAGGATTATAAGCATGTCACTATTTCCTGTTCTGAACACAATGTTACACTTTCTGAAGAACAGGACTCAGCTTTGCACACGGAACCCCAGTGTGACGCCAGCACGTGATGTGAGCAAGTGACACCCGGGTGCCACGGGTCCCCGTTCGACTCACCTTAAACATTTCCAACAGAGTTTCCTTCTTAACTTCCAGTCTTTCAAATGCTTGCTTTTCTTTAATGATTTTCTTACATAAAGCCTCTAAAGAGGAGAAATCATTACTGGACACACCCCTGAAAGAGAGCGGAGTATAGAATTCATTTCCTTCCATCCCGTTCTTCTCACATCACAGGTTGGAGGGACGTTTCTTTAGAACACCTCCAAGGATTTGACATAAAAAATCAGACCCTTGCATCATGTATTGGAATTATAAACCAGACATTTTTCATAACTTATTTTAATGATTTACAGCTTCAGTGGCTTTGGCCTTGGTCACCATGGGCGCTGTCCCCGCTAGTGAATCCCCTCCCTCCAGCTCCGTCCCCAGGTGTGAAGGGGAAGAGGACCGCCTTCACTGCACTTCCCAGTGCACCTTGGGGCTCTGCCTCCATCGACCTAGAACCAAGCTCTGACACGTCTCCAAGCCTTTGAAAGCTACTACACACTTCCAGTCTGAGCAGTGGGAACGCTTGGTGACTACGAAGCAATAGTACTACATCGTTCTCCTTATTAAGAACTCTTCAAACAGCACAGGGACCCAGGGTAATTCAGATGTTAGTCTTCTTTATCCAGTTACATAACTCACCCTTCTCCAAGGTACATGTCGTAATAGAATCCGCTTTCTATTGGTGGACCGTAACATAAACACCCGCCATAGACTCTCTCCATGGCTTCACCCATTATGTGAGCGCTTGAGTGCCAATATACCTGAAAACGCAAAGAAAGATGAGAAGGTTTGAGACTGGGCAAATGTGCTCTAAGTTCATATGAAAGAGACACATAAAACTTATTATAAATAAAGCAAGACACAAAAATCTAAATTTACAAATCTACAAACTGCAGAGTGATTCCATACAGAAACGACACAACAAAAGGAGGCTAATTACTAAGTTGTATTTCTGCCTTAGAAATATCTACTTTGTTTCAAAGTAATTACATGCAAATTAGCATCATTAATTGAACAGGATGGATGCTGTTCCCTGAACACAATGGCCACTTGCAACGTGACTGTCCTCTGGCTGGCAACGGCCCAGGGTCCTGTGAGCCAGGGCGCCCACCGCCCGCGGGCTGTGCTCTGCCTTCATGCAGCTGTGGGGCATCACTTAGAATTCTGCCTCCTTTATTCCGATCGGCCCCCAACAACCAAGGCGGTATAACCTGACCCCACAACGCAACTAGAAAATACACGGACAAACACAAGGACGCTAAAATCAAATGGCAGTACTTGGTTTTCAGGGGGTCATTCACATGAGTCGGAATATATCCAAAGCAAGGTTTTTAAGATTTAATAATCGTAAGGTGCCCAAACGATTTTAAAAATTCTCTTTAAAAACCTAAGGAATCCAGAGCACACTTACTTACGTATGATTCACATACGTAAGTAAACCACCATCGATGCACAAAATAAAACAACATATCTGATTTCCCTCTGCATCGTAGGGAAGTCATGAAGAAGGAAGGAGAAAACCCTGCCATCAGGTGGAGGCTGGATTTACAGTGCTTTCAGCAGAGCTGCACTTTACGATGAGAAAAAAATACGGAAATCAACTTTCCAATGTAGGAAGTACTTTAATTTTCAAATTTGTTAGTGTATATATATGTCTTGCTTAATTATTGACAGTGTAGAAAACAAGTTTTACTTGCTTAATCGATTTCTAATAAAATTTTAATAGAATTTCCAGATTTTCCAATTTTAGTATCTAGTAGTGAAAATAAATTTTTTCAACTTGCACCGTGATTTTATCAGGCAAGCACTTTTATTAAGTTCCCTGAATGGAAGAATAATGAAGATTTCAAATATGACAACGAGACATCAATAAAGAGGGAACGAGCTGTGGAAAGAGTGCAAATGAGAATCATCACCCTGAGATTCAATAAACGCTGAGTAAAAACTTACTGCCTGGGCTTCTTCGTCCTCAAACTTGAGAAGCTCCAAAGTGCAGTCTTCCTCCAGAGGACGGTCGAGGTCCCAGACAGCCTTGTTCACTTTCGCAATGACGGTGTTGTCGGCCAGGCCTTGACTTACAAACAACAGGAAAATAAACACTGTACATCACACATTGACACTGTATGTATTATAGATACAAATAACATATGTCTTTCTGAAAATAAAATGGAAAAGGCAACAAACCCCCAAAATGTACTAATGTACCCAAGAATATAACTAGAAGATCCTGAGAATTCAAAACACTCTGACGTTTATGCTTATTGAAAGATACAACAACTCTGATAAACAACAGTAACAATTTTCAGTGGCCTGATTTAATTTTTATTTTCTCCAAACATGTTCCCCACAAAGCCAAGCTACTTCCACTCTGATGGAAAAGGCGGACTGGGGACACTAAGTAACTTCTCTGCTCTACCTCCTATCTGAAATATGTAATAGAATTTTTTTTGAGAGGCAATGCTAACGTTGGAATAGATTCTACCAATGCCTAAGATGCTTTTATTTATAACAAATATATAGGTAAAATAAAGGATTATTCAATAAAAATTTCTAACAGTGTGGATAAAAATGTCATCTGAACAGCCTACGGTCGTCACCACGGGGTGAGATGTCAGCCACACCGAGTGGGTGGAAAAGCCACAGGAGTTCCGAGGAGGGACTCCCCTTCAGCGGCAGAGGTCAGAGTGGTCGGGACAGGCTTTGGGATCAAGCACTGAGCTGAAGGGTCAAAAGGTCTGGCCAGGAGGAACAGGAGGTGAGAGGGCGCTCCAGAAGAGGGGTGGGCACGGATGCAAATGGGGACTCAAGGTAAGAGAGGTTCGGGGAGCTTTGTGCCCGAAGCAGACAGAACTGAGTCAGACTAGTCAGATCGCAGACCCGCATGTGCTACTGGAGAAATGGCAGTCTGCAACAGTCCTGACAACTCAGCAAGAGCAGGCAACCCCACCCCACGAAGGCAAAGCGCACGGCCGTCACGCTGTCAGTCTTTAAATACACCACCAGAAGGCTTCGGCTGGCTGCCGGTGCTGTGCTGGGTGGTTCTCTGCTCGCCCTGCTTCAGTTTATACAACCTCTCCCTCTTAACGACTAAGGGAGGAATAACATACAGAAAGTAAGCAATAATTGCTCACCCCATTTTCCATGTTCCCATGACATTTCCCTTAGACTATACCCAAGGTTTCCTGTTCCCCTGAGATCAAAGGGAGCCAATGTAATATAAACACATCTCACAAAATATACAATGGATTTGGCAGAGAGAAATGTTTTAATTTGTTATACAACAGTTTTCAGAAGACTAGAGAAATGATAAAAGTCAACTACTCTACTGTCTTCAGGAACAAAATAATTTTTGTTTTAGGGTCCAAAATGGTGCAGGAGATGCCAGCAATGGAGTTACTTTGAAAATGAAGCTTCCCCATGGGCCATACTGCATCACTTCCACTTTCCAAATAAGGGGTAAAATAATCCATACTTTAAGACTCAGAACAAAACCAAAACTCCAAAGAAAAACCTTTTGAAGCAAATGGGACCTGCCTTCTTTTTTCTTCCCGTTCAGAGTCACTACTAATCTTCTGAACCTTTAAACAGCCTGTTACTCATGCTGCAGTTTTTCACAGAACAAGCTGTTCTGGACTTTTGTGAAAATATCTTAAATACCCTCACTTGCAGATCAGTGACTTAACTCCAGCTCTAAAGCTCATCAGTGTCCTTTGTAATTCAACTCAAAAAATTATTTTCAATTGGCTACTTGACAAAGTACAATGTAATCTGAAGGACAATATTTTAGAATGTAGAGAAAAAGTTCCTGGACTAATCGGAACCTGAATTTTAATACTGACACAACTACAATATCAGTGTGCAACCACGAAGGCATCTCTTCATCAAATGACCCTCAAAATCACCTCTAAATGACAGACTGAACTGATATTTAAACATCTATCCAGTTACTTAGGATCTCATATGGAGATCTGCTTGATATCACAACTTGCTTATTTCCTTTGGAATAAAATAGAAGTACTTTAGTTAGAAGCGGTGGTCAAATTAACTAAAACACTCCATTCTCTTTGTAAGACGTACTAAGCAATGTTCACGGCACATGCAACATTCATGGTCTGCAGGCCTAACTGCCTCCTCTCCCCTCAGCTGCACAGCGGCCTTACCAAAGATCAGCTGGGTTGGTTGCCAAACCTGTTTACTTGTTATTTTTTGTCTTATATTCAACTACATAAAATTGATGACAGTCAACCATTTTTGACAATCATATGATTTCATGTGGTTCAACAACTCAACAAATAATATAGATAAATAAAAAGAAAATCAATAAAATAAAAAAAATAAAAATAAATAATAGCACAAGGGAATTATGGTTTCTATGAAAACCATGTTGAATCTTTGTCAGATCATTAAAAACTATTGTCAAGTTAGGTGTGGATGAAGTAGCTGTGTAAAAATCCGGAGGGATTCTGTACTCAAATTGCTTCTCAAGTGTGTTAACATAACATAAAACTCTAATTGGCACTGTACTCCAAAAAGCTTTGGAGATATGTGTCTGTGTATATACCTATAGGTATTGAATAATATAAAGGGTGGGCAAAAGTAGGCTTATAGTTGTAATACAAGTAAATAATACATTAATAAATGATACAAGAATAAACTCTGTGTTTTGCATACTCACAACTATAAACCTACTTCTGCCCACCCTGTATATCTACAGGTTGACAAGCTTTTTCTGTAAAAGGCTATACACACATTTTATTTTATTATTGTTATTTTTATAGATATATTTTAGACTGCACCACACATGATCTCCGTTGCATATTCTTAGCCCCTGGGCTGGACAAAAACAAGCTCTGAACACAATTTCCAACACCTTGTATAAGATATGTGCCTCAATTTATGCTTTCCCAACTTTATCATTTTTCTGATAAACTGACCCAACTACTGATCCCATTTAAATTAAGAATGCATTTACTCCAGTACAGAGAATGCATCTAATTCACAGTTACTTCTTCCCAACCCAATAAAAGTGTGAAGTTTAAGAATGGATATGGCCCTCTTTTGTATTTATAAAACTAACATTTTTTATGTGTTATATATTAGTTTCTTAATGTTCTCCCGTGAGATGATCAACCTTCATTTACCTTCAAAACTGAGACATTTAAATCAAAATAGGTGAAACACCATCTACTTCATTTTTGTGACATTATGATCAAGGTAGAAGAACTAATAATATAAAACCCTTCCTAAGACGAACCTAAAATGCAGTCTCTTAAGAAATTAACTTCGAATCTTGACTATAAAGCTTCACATCATTTTGATTTTGAAAAATCCCAAATAATGTAAATTAAACATTAAAACCACTTAACAGTAACATAAAAATGTTTTGAAGATAAAACTTGGCAAGATAATTTTTTAAAGCTTTAGTTACAAACAACAGAAGATCAAGACAGGTGCAGCTTGTACCTAATCCCACAAGCAATCTGATACGGCGTCGTCTTCCAGGACTCCGCGGAGACCTGTCTGCCATCCGGCAGGGTGACTGTGATTGGCTTGCTGTCTTTCTCTGCTTTTTCCGCCAGAATGGCGTCATGTTCTGCTTTCAGTTTATTATACATCTCAAGACGCGTGTTAATGTATTCAGGCCAAGGGTTCAACTGCAAGACAACAAATGAAGAAATAAATAATCAGTAAATAACTTGCTTTCCTTTTTGGAAAAATGGAAATAATAAAAATAGACACTACAACAAAACATGATTAGTAATCCAATGCAGTAAATGGATTGCCAAAATCAACAAGTACTACCTTAATGTTGTCCTAGTAAAGGTAAAAAAAGAAATTAAATGCTCTTATTATTTTAAGAGTTTTTAAAAATAGAAGAGTATAAATAACAATAAATACCCAGCTGCCAGCATTCTAAATGAACAAGTATTGATACTACCATTTTGCTATTTTTTTTTGCATAACGTAGTTTTTTTCTTTAAAGATACTCTCTTAAGGGCTTTTCTAATTAAGCACTCTTACAGATACAACTATAAACAATCCTGGAAATACAAACTGGCTTGCTTTTCCACTTTGTTTCAGTTTTATTCAGGGGATGATCTATGCAGTTGGCCAGAGTATAAGTCCACTCATAATTTTTAACTAACCAACTGTAAATTTATTTGACTTAAGGGATCCCATTCAGGGGGAATATTTACTAAGTTCAAAGAAGCCATGATCTTGAGTATTTCTTTCTTGGGAGTAAATAGCAAATATAAGAAAACAGCATAATACTACTGTCTCTAATACATTAAATTAACCAAAATGTTTTCTATAAAACACCCAATCAGGTTCCCAAAAGTTTGACAAAGAAAGAAAAAAAGAGACAATAATCAGAGATTTGACTTTCTCTACTGAGAGAGACTCGGTCTTTAAAACATTTCAAAAAGCAGGTGGTGAATCTATGGTCACAAGACAGTCAATCACTAACATGTACGTAATTTACGATCTTCAAATGAAAATACCATGGATATTAACAGCTATGGACAAAAGCAAAGAGGAGATGGCTTAATTTTATCACGAGTTTCCATCTTTACATAGATTTAAATCAATCAGCTGTAACAGTTTATTCAAATACATGCTTTAAAACTTACTCAGTTTAAATGCTGCCCCAAATCCCTTGAATAATACACATCGACCTAACATACTTCATCTGAAAGGAGTACAAGCTAGCACCTGATCCTTGGTGGACACACTTACCCCGTGTCAATCTCAGAGGTTAATATTTCCCTAAATACCATAGTAAAAAAGAAAAACACATCCAGCCATATCATTAAAAATACTATTTTCGCACTGTCTGACCATGACTTATTAGAACAGGAAGTTGCTCGTGTGAAGCAGTGCATTTTTCCTTACACAATATTCCCTTCTCATCCAATCTTAATTTTTGTCAGCCTTTACCTTCTGAAATGGAAGCACCCTCATCTCTTCACGGCTCCCCCCACGGCTGTCCTTCCCTTTCTCCACTCACACAGGGGCTCTTCACGAGTCCTTCGTGAATTTGCACAGTGCGGAACCCGTGACGGTGAAGCCCCAGAGAATTAACCGAAAGCTCACAGCCTGTCACTCTACAGCCATGTACCCCGAACCCCGCAGGCTGAACGAGCCCCGTTACCTGGCCCTACCTGCTTGGAAGCATCAGTACAGTCCTACCACCCACAGGAGCCTCCGCATCTTACTGCGGTTTATCTCCATGTGCACCTGGCGCTTCCTAGTCAGAAGAATTCAGTGTCAAACACAATGTACCCAACACTCATGGAGCACATTCTGTCTGCGACAGGTCCTGGAAATGCAGAGAAGAATGAGACCCGCACGTTGCCCTTCTGAGGGTGACGCACGTAAACGATGGAGCGTGGAGGAAGAGGAGGAAGCAAGGCCTTGGACACCTCACGGCACACTTTTTCCCAGACGGATCATTTCAAACATCTGTAATCACGCCGCACTTAACATTTTCTTTTCAGAAAAGTCCTCTAATTACACCCTTTGTTTCCTATTTCCAGGCTAATTCTCAAGCTGCGACAGAAGAGCATGCACTACTGTATTGACAGTATAAAAAAGAAATCAGGGAACACAGGCATTTTTTCTATTCACTGGCAAATTTTAAAGTTCACAATAATTTCTCCCACAATTACAGAGGGATGTTACGGACAAAACATGAGAGAAAAGGTCAGGCAGGCAGGGCTCTAAGCAACACTTGGTGATTCTTGATCACCTTCGAACACACCCTTAGGTAAACGAAAGCACTACTGACTTAGCAATGCAGCATTTATGAAAATGGCTCTTTAAAGCTAGTTTATTGGGCTACAACATACTTCTTAAAAGCCTATTCCTTTGTTCCTCTGCATTCTGGTAATTTCTTTCTAAAGAGTCTCTAATAAAATGGTTGCTATGACTAAAGCAAAAGCAAAGTGCAGTTCACAGTAGTCAACTTCAAAAATAAAGTGGGGAGACAAGCCTAACCGCCTCCTCCAGCACAACGCCCAGGACCCAGCGTGATGCTAGGCTGACCTCTGAAAGGCCATTCCTTCCATCTGAGCGCGGGGACGCTGAAAGCATTTTCTCTGCACTAGAGGGGCCTCGAGGCCTCAAGGCGATCTGTCCTGGTTTCAGACCAAACTCCAGGAGCAGGTCCAGGTGGAAGCAGCGTGCATGGGGTCCAGAAGTGGGCTTTCTTGGTTTCCACTGGATTCGGCATAAGCTCAAAGAGCAAGGGTCTCCCCTTTAACAGCTCACTGAATGAAATGATCAGACAGCTGGCATCCAATCAGGCCACTGAGTCATTACAGATTCCTGTCTGACTTCCGTCCTCTGATTTTCTTATCTGATCCCACAGATTATCTCACAATTCCATCTCAGTTGTTTTCCTTTTTCAGTAACGAGTAACTGCGGGTCTTTCTTCCCCTCCCAGGCTCTCCTGATGCTTCTCCCAGAGTTTTCCGTTGAGGCCGTCCTGCAATCCCCTACAAACCAGGAGAATCTTACACAGGACAAGTCTGAGACCTGTCAAATTCGGTGGCAGCGCTGAGACACTTACCTCTGCTCGACCGCCATCCCCGGACCCGTCCTTGCTCTTCTTCTTGCCCTCTTCCTTTCTCTTCTCTTCACCGGCACCTACCTAGGTAAGTGAAAACAAGGGTTTTATAGTTGAGCTAATGTGACACCCCTTCATGCTGCCCCCAGAAAAGGTGATAGGCTATTTTAGCATCTATTTTTTCAAAAGTGAAATCTGATTTTGAAAGACTAGAAAATGTAGCCACTGTCAAAGACAAGTTAACAACTTACAATGAAGACAAGTCCTAACAAAGCAGAAGAGCCACTCAATATTGCTCGAGTCCTCACATCTCATTTATTTTCCCTGTTGCCCTGACTCTTGCTTCAGATTTATGAGGACATACACTGAACATGTAGCCACAAACAAGCATGGGATACAGTCAGTAAAAGTATTTTCAGGAAATAAAACCAGTGCAATATATGTCCATTCATCCCACACGTACTACTAAAAGCCTCCGTGTTTAGGTTTTTTTGTTAATTCCTGCGGAAGAAGCCGACACAAGGCCCAGTCTCCGTCGTGTGCAAATTTAACCTCTCCGGGGAAACTGCTGCGTACGTATGTGAAAACCTCCAGGAGGGGAAAGAACCCACTGCAGCATTATGATGCGATGCCAAGTAAGCGAGGGCGACAGTCAGTGTTAGTTCGGGCTTTCGAGATTTCAACAGGCTGGATTTCGAGAATGGAGGGCCTGTCTTCTAGTTATGTACATACACTCATTGTCGGAAATGGTTGAAAAGAGAAAAACAATGACAGAGCAAGAGAACCAAAGGGACAAACAGACCAAACAAGGCTGACCAAAGCAGGATTGTTTTAGGAAATAATAAAAGTTAAGGCAAACTAGCGTTCAGAGCGAAGCAAGCACAGAAAGTTACGCTAAGGAACGTGGACTTCAATTAGAAGCACGCGGACTCCCAGATGGTTTTAAAGGAGGACGTCCTGTGCCGGAAGGCAACCACAGCAGCGCAGGTCTGCGCCAGTGGTTCTGGACCAGAAGCTACGCATCCCTCCCCGCTTTACCTGTCAGTGGGTATTTGGCAACGTCTGGAGACACTTTTGGGTGCCACGACTGGGGCGTGCCATTGCCATCTGGTGGGTAGAGGCCAGGGGTGCTGCTAAGAAGAGCCCCACAACAAACCACTGTCCAGTCCACACAAGGTCAACGGCGCTGAGGCTGAGAAACCCCGCGCTACATTTCGGGATACCGTGAAGAGGATTTTCTCAGAACCGCGGTCTGCACAGGGACTGCTCGGACAGAAACATCCTAAGCAGAACGCACCACGCAAAGTTTCACAATTTACAAAGTTCTTCCACAATCATATCTGACTTCCACAGCCACCCTGTGCGGTGGCCATCATTATTATTATTGTTATTTCTGTTTTACGGATAAGATTGAGCTGGAAAAAGTCAGACGACTTTTCTAGGCTCTCACAACCTGTAAGTGGCAGGAAAGGTACCTGCCCAGGTGCTGACAGTGGCCAAGTCCATGGAGCTGTGCTCATCAGAAGTTGTTCTGAGGGTGGAACTAGAGATATGAAGAGGAGACTTTCTTATGGCTTTGTATGTTTATGTTTTGGGGGTAAGTTTTTCTGAGATATTTTCCTATACAATTTACCAACATAAAGCACACACTCCAATGGTTTTTTCGTGTGCACTCAGTCATGCATCTATCACCACAATCAATTGAGAACATTCTCATCACCCGGAAAGAAAACCCTGTACCCATCAGCAGTTACTCCCCATCGCTCCTGCACCCCCTCCCCAGCACCTGGTGACCAGTATCTGCTTCGTCTCTACAGAGTTCCGCATGCTAAACACTGAAAAACAGGTGGTCTCCGGTGACTGGCCTGTCTCACTTAGGACGGTTTCAAGAGCATCCACATCACCTGTTTCAGCATTTCCTTCCTTGTTATTGGCACACAATTTTCCATTGTTTATTTATCCATTTAACAGTTCGACATTTTGGTTGCTTTTTTGAATCATATAAAACATATTACTTGTATAATTAAAAAAATAAATGATTCTTCAGGCTGAGCTAAAACTTCCCCTACTCTGGGATTCTGCATTTAACAAACTTCTAATGTTCTTTTACAGTCAAGAGATGATTAATGGACATAATTCAAGTCCATTCTAATCAAGTACTAACCTACAGGGTGACAAGACTCCCTGCAAGCCTTTGCTACACTAAAGAAATGATGTAACTAGTCAAGTGAATTGGTAAGAGAAGAGGGAAAAATTAATTGAACGTCTGTCTGTGCGGGTTTAAAATGGGAAAAGAATCAATTCTCTTTTTCTGGTAAAATGCCTTTGATTTTGGTCAGAGAGATATCTGTCAAATGAGTAAGCGTAGTAGCAAAGAGGGAGAGGATGAACAGTTTTCTGTGTTCTAAATATCTCTCCAGTTTACAAACGAGAGTCCTGGCTCGAAGAGGGCAATTCGCCCCTTAGTCCACAGGTGCTAAGAAGTAGGACAGGGACATTAAAACAGGTGTCTCGGGACCCTGGGGCCCGTTCTGTCTTCATTACAATGGGGAATACAGTAGGCAACTGCCCTCAATTTCCCATGAAAACAGAACAAAACCATGTGAGTTTATGTAGTACACCTTTATGTAAAAACAATCTAACATGTCAACCCAGGAGCTGGGACACAGAACCAAATTGTGAAGGGAAGCTACAGAATTACCTTCCGCAGGGATATCTAGGACTTGGAAGAAAGCACCTCAGAGTGCACTTTAAGTAAATGCCAACCCAGGGTCTGACCGCTGGGATAGGTATTTCCCGGGAACCCCATGATTCCATGGAGTATCTGTCCAAGCAGATGACGGGAGACAGGACAGCACTGGGGTTATGAGTACTGGCTACAGAATACCGGGTCTGAGCAAGTGACTTACTGTCGCTACGCCTGTTTCCTTATCTGTGTAATGGGGATAATAACAAAATCCAGCGCATAGGTATTTTGAGGACTGAATGAGGTAATACATGTAATACATGTAATATAGTTAGTACAAGACCCCATAGTTAGCACTCCATAAATATTAGGTATTGTGCAATTACTATTATAGGAGAGAGAAATAGCATATTTAGTAGTCATACATCACCTCCAATTAAGAATGGCATAGCAGAATATTTATGCACATGGAAAGTTGACTATAACAAGCAAAAAAAAAGTAAACAAGTTACAAAACAGTGAAAATACCATTTTTAAGTGAAAAACATGAATGGAAAAACATCTATGAAAAGGCACCCTTTGTCACTTTACATTTAATTTAGTATAGAACTTACATTTAACATAGTTTAGAAAGTGGGTATATGCATTTTCCCCATTCAGTTCCTGGGTCGGAGGATGTACTAACCCAGGGACTGAAAACTGATGAGAAAATTGTGGCTTTTAAGTGACCTGTCCCATCAGAGAGCTGGGTGGGGTCTCCTTTAACTGAATCTCTCACTTGGACTATTACAGCAGCCTCCTGCTTGTGGCTTCGCCTTTTCCCAGTGCACTTTCCACCCCAATTCCGGAGTGATCTCTAAAACTATAATTTGTATCTATCAGTTTCTCGCTTAAAAACTTTCGTTTGCAGAAAACAATCCCAACTATTCTTGGTTGCCTGAGATCCTTCTGATGGCTATGGCTCCCCGCTCCAGGCTCTCTCTTGCAAGCCACACCTCCCTCCCACCAGCAATTCATTCACTCCGTTCCCTTTTCACTGCCTTCCCTGCCTCCGCCTGGAAAGCCCTGCCCTGTCACGTTTATGGGGGAACTTACACTCACTCTTCCAACTCCATTCAACAGGGCCCTCCCAAGCTGAACTGGGCACTCCCGCTTCTGTAAACACCACAGCAAATGACTGTCTGGCCGTCTTTCACACTCCAGGCCGTGAAAGGCCAGGCTGGGTCCTAGTCGCCTTCCTAAGTGCTTGGCCCAGCATGCTGAATGAAGACTTGACATTTATTTGTTAATCATCAGAATAAAAAATAAAAAAATAAAACTCACTTGGTGGCATGAAAGTATGTTCCTATGCACCAAATGACACAAAGGGAAGGTTCAAAGGTGAACTGGTGAAATGATTAGTGTGTGTGAAATAAAATAATGCCTGCCTCCAGCACTAGGCAGGGAAGTGTGTAACTCGTCTAGAGTTTGTCAGGTCGTCTGGCCTCCACCTTTTACTACAAACCACCCAAACTTGGTCAAGATACGTCAGATCTCGGGAGCTCGGTTTTCTCTTCTTTAAACTAGAGCTTTTACCCTTAACAGGGTTTTAGAATTAAGTAAGGCTCTGGAATGCTCTCGCCTAAGGCGAGGTAAAAATACTAGTCTGGGACTCCCGTAGTTCTCTCCCTGTTTCTAACTAGATTATGTCGCTCTGAGCAACTCATTCCAGGTCTCAGTTTCCTCATCTCCAAGAACAGGATGGACCCGGAGCTGACCTGCAAGGCCCCGCCTGCTTTATGAATGGACAGAGAAAGGGGTCTCCGACTCCAGTAGGAGCTTTCTGGTACCCCCCACGAGTTCCTCCGCCCCTCAGGACCCTAGCCGCTTCCTCCTTCCCGCCGCGCCCCCACCCCGGCCCCCCCGGCCCCCCCGCCCCCCCCCCCCCCCCCCGCGCCCCACCGAGGGCCGCCGCGCACCAAGGGAGCCTCGGCACGGCCTCCCGGCCCCGCTCACCGGCTTCTCCTCGCCTCCCATCTTCCCTGAAGGACTGCTGGCCTTCTCGGACATCGGAGAACCACGAAGAGAAGACAGAACTCAAAAGCGATGGTCTGGAGGAGAGGAAAGCTCACGCGGGTCAGAGGTGGACCGGGAACACTGCGCATGAGCCAGGGTGCTCGGACGGGACCAGCTGATGCAATCGGAAAGCGCCCAAACCCAGCCTCCTAACCAGCGGGGACGGACAGCCAATCGACACCGGAGAAAGGCGGGCTCTCCCTTCTCTAAGCCAATGGAAAATCTTGTTGGGTGACAGTCGTTCTAGGAAATCGGGGAGCGGCGGGTGAGGAGAGGGCGTGGCCGACGCTAAATCTCTTTCCCCTTCCAGCCCTGGACTGGGCTCTTTCCTGACGTGAGAAGCCCGCAATACGCTTGCGCCTTCTTCCAGTTGTGGCGACCTATCAGTCCAGCGTCTTTCCGGCCACCGTAGCTAAAAAGAGGGTGTTTGAGCTTCCCGAAGTCCCCAGAGTCCTGAATCCCATGGCTGGACTGGGATGATACCGGAACGGAGGCCAGCGTTTCTTTTGGCTTCATGCACCCGGACCCGGCGTGGCTACCGAGTTCTAGGGACTTCCCAGGGCCCCTGGACTGTAGCGGTGAATCCAGCCGTCCTCTTGGCAATCCAGGCTGCCCAAGACCGAGCCTTGATGATGCAAGGAAGAGCGCCTGTCCTCGGACATCTGTACTGCATCGGGGAGCATTTCCACGGGCCCATGAAAACGCAACGAAACGTTTACTTACGGAAATAACCGCGGGGAGCCCAGGGATTCTCCCGCAGACATTTCCCTTTTAAAACAGTTGCTAATTCGAAATCAAACGCAATGAGCTCGTTTACAGTTTGTGTACTCTATCACCAAGCTTTACGCACATTACTTTCTAACCATTCAGTCCCAGCAACAACTCAACACCTTCAGGGTCATCCTTCCACGAAGAACAGTAGCCTCTTCCCTGCCTTTATGCATTCATTTTTCACTGGGCGCTTAGGATAGTCTTGTCAATACAAATGTAATCATGGAACCTCCTGCTTAAAACTCGTATTGACTTTCGGTTGTCTTAGCATAAAATAGTCATGGTTTTGAAGGCCCCTGGCGGCCCAACTTTCTTGCTCCCCCTCCATACACTGACCTCTAGCCACAATGACCTTATTTTTTTCTGAGCTCTTCCCCGGTGAAGTTTTGGGTACGTGCTGAGTTTGTCCTCCCCGTCCTCATCTCTACCTGCCCCACCCTCTCCCACTTTTTGCCTGACTGACACCATTTATTTGTCAGGTCTCCAATAGTTTTCTTTGGAGAGCCACTTTCTGACCAATCCATTGTACCTGCTGGAAGCGTCATGTAACTTTCTTAGTAGCACCTGTCAGTTCAATTTTACAATTAAAAATTATATTATTGTCTTTTAGACTGAAAACTTCACAAAAGCACAATGTGTGTGTTTTTGCCAGCATCTAGCAAATGTAAGCCTGGCACATAATTACTGTACAATAAATGTTAAGGGAATTAATGTGTGGAGATACACATTGCTTGAAAAATTACCCCTTAATGGAATACTTCTTGGCCATAAAAAGAAGGAAATCTTCCCTTTTTCTACAGGATGGATGGACCTGGAGAGCATTATACTAAATGAAATCAGCCAGTCAGAGAAAGACAAATACTACATGATTTCACCTACATGTGCAATCAAATGAACAAAATAAACTAACAAGACAGAAACAGACTCATAGATACAGAGAACAGACTGACAGCTGTCAGAGAGGAGAAGGTTGTGAGGGGCTGAGTGAAAAAGGTAGAAGGATTAAGAAAAGAAAAAAACAGCTCTCAAAGATACACAGAGTGATTACCGGAGGGGAGGAGGGAGGGGGAGGTAGAAGAGCGTAAACGGGGGATAAATGGAGATGGAGGGAGACTTGATGTGGGGTGGTGAACACACAATACAATGTGCAGATGACACGGACTTGTACGTGGAAACCTATATAATTTCATTAGCCAATGTCAGCCCCATACATTCAATTTGAAAAAAAAAATTTAAAAAGAAAAATGACCTCAATTTGTACTGTGAAAAAAAGTCCAAAACCCCTATACTAATTAGATCTAGAAGAAGGTTTATAGTAAGAGTAGGTTTCTGGGAGTACTTGGTGGGTGATCTCCTTAAAAGGTTCTAGATGTTATATACAATTTTAGTAGACATAAGTTGGCGATTCTGACTACCGCTATTTAATTAGGATGATAATCAACAGGATCTAATCTTACTTTCTAGTAGAAGGTAATTGTGCTCTTTAGACAGGTTTGCCTGATTTGTATCTTAATTTTAAGTGAGGACAATGAAGACCAGAAAGATTAAGATTACTGAACTTGCTAGAGGCCCGACAGTACAGGGTAGCAATTACAGATTCCTCTCACTGCTAATGGACTCGGCCTCTAGTAGCTTCTCTTAACCTCTTGTTCTCATCCAACCTAGGAACCTGTCCTGGCCTAAGAATGTCAAAACTAAAAAGCAGAGGCTTTCCTGTAAGGTTAAATTTGATGCGAAAATGGAGAAGCTGTAGAAAAATCAGTTGCTGGTGTGGGAAACTCTTAGGCAGGCAACCCGATGGCACAGTGCCCTCTGGTGTTAGGAAGGGGTTCTTTCACCGTATGCACATGGAGACCTAAGAAGGTAATGGGAGCTTGCAACAGAGCTCTCAGATCCAGAACACAGCACGCTATTAAGCCATTGTGGTGTATTTACCACCACCACCAACAAAGCTGTTGATTGACATCCAGTGTTATAGCTTATACCCAATACTCTACATACTTTTTAGGACAGTGACTTTCCAAAGCTCTTCCTTCACAGGTGGATCAAACTTACTTGCGAACTATGCCACAAATAATGTTACAAATAATAGAAGATTGCACACAATCAACTTTTAAAAAGTATTGATTAGAGAAGATTCAAGATTATCTATGATAATCTTTTATTCCCTCATGTAAGAACATTAGAAAAAAAGGAAGTAGAAAGGGTATGGAACAATGGCAGATATGCCTGAAAGTTCTGCGTTGGTGATAGTGCATCTTTTAGAGAAACACTCAGCTGGAATGTAGCCAGGTAAGTATGAATCTGAGTACTGGAAAAATGGAGAGCGGTGCATTTTGGTTGTAAGGAAGACAGTCATTTGGTGATTTTGACAAATAGGAAATTTATTCTAAAGCTACATGAAGTAGGAAGGGAAAAGGAATCTCATATGTATAGCCGGGCTACATGGATTGCAGGAAAAACTAAATAGTTGGGCCTCCTGGGAGGTTTCAAAGTCTGCAGCCTGATGGTTTGGTCAGAATCCAAGGTCCCCAGTAGTAACAGGAAGTTGTGACCTTGAACTCTGCTACTCCACTAGTACCATGATTCAGGTACTTTTGTCTCTTGCTCCCCTTTCTATTACTAGCTGGCCAGTCTACTCCACATGTCCTGGTTCAAATTTCCAAAAGGGAAAATCAGAGTGACTATCTAATTACCAAGTCGCATCACCATAAGTCACAGGCCAACTTACGTGGATTGATTAGCCCAGGTGCCTCCCCTGGTTTAATGAGCCATGGCTGAGGGGCTCATCATATGGTACAGCCATCATGGTGCAGGAATCAGCTGCTTTCCTGCTTATGGACCGTGGGCACCTTTAGAAGGAGATGCTGAGCCTCGTAAGTGCTATTTCCAAGGCAAAAGATGTTTGTGATTCATTTAGCAGTATTTTCAGTTACTTACTATAAAGAAATTTGGACACTATTTCACTTTAAATGGGTCTAAAGGGTTTTGTGGGAGTTTTTTGAGGATGAGGGAAGGCAGGGGTGATTAACCTCTAACAATATCTAGCAGAACTATAGTTGCGTAATGCACTTTGGAAAATGTGGCACTGCATTTATAAGATATTCATTGTTGTAACAGAATTACCCACCTATCACATTTGGAGTGGCATAATACTTTCCAAATAAATCTTGGTTTATGTTTTAGTCTAAAATCCTCAGAGCTATAAGACATATGGTCTCTACTGATGTGATTTTTTTCCTTCTGATTTCTTTGCAATTAATGCTGCAATTTGTTTCGTATCTGAAAAAGATGGTAAAATAGTGAATTCAAGTGAAAATGATACCAATCCTGATGCAGATGAATGTCATACAAAACACATCTCCAAAGACAACAGCACAGAAGATAATGCTGATGCAAATTTAGAAGACGGTGCTTACTCAGGGTGCAGGCATAAAAACAGTGCCAACTTGAAGTTCATCCAGTAATTCCTTGAGTATTTTATACCAGTGTTTCTGGTTTCTCTTTTGTATCTGTCCAAAGTTCTACAGGCACTTCGAATGACCATGTCAACCTTTAGTAAGAAGAAGAGGGCACACTCCACAGTATTTGAATCCTGGCTCCATATAAGTGAGTTATTCCAGACTTCTGGCCAAAATGGAGGTGTGCCTCCTCTCACAACCAAAATTAAGGACAACAAATATTTAGAAACAAGAAAACAACCAGAACTGATAGAAAATTGAACTGTATGGAAGTCCAACAACCATTCATCCAGACTGGTAAGAGGGGTGGAGTCACGGCAGGAAAAAGTGGAGGTGGGGACCCAGGAAGGCAGACAGGAGCGGCTGGTGGTTCCCAGGTGTGCAGGCGGCAGCTGGCGGACCCCAGGCCCACAGGCGGTGGCTGGTGGACCCCGGGCACGGGGTGGCAACTGTGCAGACCCAGTGAGGCCGTGCAAGGCAGCTGGCTGACAGGTAGTCCCACATTCGTGTACGCAGATAATCCAGGTGAAGGGGAAGTGGTGGAAGGGACTGGAATCCAGGAGAGAGGGAAGCAGGCACCATTGTTCCCTCTCGGACCCCACCCCCCCATACAGCGTCACAATTCAGCGACTGGGCTGCCCCGCACTGGGGAATACCTAAGGCTCCACCCCTCATACTTAACAACCGAGACCAGACCAAAAACAAAACAAAACAAAAAAACCCTCCACCAAAATTGGCTCAAACCAGACAAAAATTCAAAGCTCTAGAACCAATTCCTCTAAGCGACCGAGAGATAGATAGCCAACCTATCAGATGCACAGTTCAAAGCCCTGGTGATCAGGATGCTCGTAGAATTAGTTGATTTTGCTCACAAATTAGACGAAAAATGAAGACTACACTAAGTGAAATGAAGGAAAACACACAGGGAACCAATAGAAATAGGAGGAAAACTGGGACTTAAATCAATGGAGTGGACCAGAAGGAAGAAACAAACAACAGAACAGAAAACAAGGAAGAAACAAGAATTCAAAAAAATGAGGAGAGGCTTAGGAACCTCCAGGACATCTTTAAACATCCCAACATCTGAATTATAGGGGTATCAGAAGGGGAAGAAGAAGAGCAACAAGTGGAAAACTTATCTGAACAAATAATAAAGGAGAACTTCCCCAATCTGGCAAAGGAAATAGACTACTAGGAAGTCCAGGAAGCTCAGAGATTCCCAAAGAAGTTGGACCCAAGGAGGAACACACCAAGGCACATCATTATTACATTAGCCAAGATTAAAATGAGGGAGAGAATTCTAGAAGCAGCAAGGGATAAGGGGACAGTCACCTACAAAGGAGTTCCCATCAGACTGTCAGCTCATTTCTCAAAAGAGACTTTACAGGCAAGAAGGGGCTGGAAAGAAGTATTTGAAGTCTTGAAAGGCAGGGGCCTACATCCAAAATTGCTCTATCCAGCAAAGCTGTCATTTAGAATGGAAGGGCAGATAAAGCGCTTCTCAGATAAGGTCAAGTTCAAGGAGTTCATCATCACTAAGCCCTTATTATATGAAATGTTAAAGGGACTTACCTAAGAAAAAGAAGATAAAAATATGACAGTAAAAAGACAGCAAACTCACAGCTATTAGCAACCACACCTAAAACAAAAGCAAACAAGTAGAACAGGAACAGAACCACAGAAATGGAGAACACATGGAGGGTTAGCAACAGGGGAGTGGGAGGAGGAGAGAGGGGGAAAAGGTACAGAGAATAAGTAGCATAGTAGGTAGGTAGAAAATAGACAGGGGGAGGGCAAGAATAGTATTGGAAATGTAGAAGCTAAAGAACTTATGACACATGGACATGAACTAAAGGGGGGGAATGTGGGTGGGAGGGGGTGTGCAGGGTGGAGGGGAATGATGGGGGAGAAATGGGACAACTGTAATAGCATAATCAATAAAATATATTAAAAAAAGTAAGTGAGTTATTCCAGTTTGGTTCCCATGTTTGTTTGTTAGAGATCTTGCTTCCCATCCTCGGTTAGATTTGATTTCAGTGGATCTTAGTTTTTTAATTTATTTTCTGAGAGAGGGAAAGGGAGGGAAAGAGAGCGAAAGGGAAACATCGACCAATTGCCTCTCCGATGCACCCTGACCGCAGACCAAGCCCGGACCAGGAATGGAACCCGCCACCTTTCACTTCGCAGGATGCAACCAACTGAGCCACACCAGTCAGGGCAATTTTTAAATCTTAATTTTCAAGAACCTACTTAAGACTATGTGGCTGGTGAAACCTCTGGACAAACCACCAAGTCAAAAGGTTAGTCCCTCCAGGATTCCCCCTTTGTCCTTAAATACAGTTCAAAAACCACTCGAAAAGGCACAATTTGGGGGTAGCTGATCTAGCTCTGGATACTTAAGCTTAGCACAAGAACTAGACCGAGCACCGGTGTTACTCGACAGCAGTACTCCACAGCCCGTCTGTCTGCATCTCGGCTGTGTTTGTACTTTAATGTCTTGCATGTTGGCTAAAAAATACTGTAAAAGAGCAACTATTGCTCCTTTTGACAGTATTTAATAGATTGTCCCATCAAGGAAAAGTTGCAAAGGCCTCTCTCTGAGGCCAACGCAACCTGCTTACAAAGACAGGTGGCTGGCCTGCTCCAGTTTAATGCCCTCTGCCGCTCCTGCAACAGTCAGCTCCTGGTCTCAGGTCACAGGTGTGGAACTGGGAGCTGTGCGGGTCAGTCGTTAAACACGTGCAGGATTGAAAATTAAATTATATTAAGTGCAATGTGGTATCCCTGATTGGATCTGAGAACAACAACAACAAAAAAGATCTTAGTGAAAAAACTGATGAAATTCAAATGATGTCTGTAGTTCAGTTTGTAGTATTGTACTAATGTTAATTTCTTAGCTTCCATGAATGTCTCGTGACCATACAAGATAATAATAACATTGGAGGAGGTTGGGTGAAGGGAATTCTATACTATTTTTTCAACTCTTCTATAAATCTAAAGTTATTCTAAAATAAAAGCGATATAAATTTTATTCTGAAATAATTTTATATTTGCTGCATGTATATACATTATATAGAATTATATATATTTATAATGTACAATTATTTTATAAACTTATAATTAAATACATTATATTTTAAAGGTAATAAATATTCAAAACTTATCAGTTCTTAATTACTTTACTGCATTTAACTATTATCTATGTCCTTGAGGCCATTATATCTATTTTATCAGGACAGTGAAATACTATGTAACTACGTATCTCTTCCTAAACTCAGGGTTCAGATGTTGATAGCTTGAAATCGGCCGTGGTGGGAGTATTTAAACCTCAGAAACTGGCAAATCCGAAATAAATCAAGGATTATTTTTTTCCAGAGAGCATTTACCAGTACACCATGGGGTATATGCCATAAATCTGTGCCAAATATAAAGCTCTTACTTCTAGATCCAGAATTCACCAGTTCAGGGACAAAAGGAGAGGTCTTTTTAAATGTCATTAACCTTTAATAACTCATCAGAAGTGGCTTTGCTTCTGATTTATACATCCTTGAGATGACTTTGAAGGTCCTAGTGCCTAAGGGAAGAATGCTTCTCTAGGGCACGTGGTCATGGCCCTGTTTCAGATGGACTGGTCTGGGACTGCCTCCTGGTCACATGGCTCTCCCCTGTCCTGCTGTGGCCTCAGGCAGAATAAGGGGTTGCTTTTCCGGCCAGAATGGTTGATCCTGATTACTAGGGGTAAGTGGGTTTCTGCTACATGAATGAGAATTTTGTCAGGAGCTTAGAATTAAATAAATTATCATTTTAAAAGATAATACATATTCAAAACTCATCACTCCCTATTTGTTTTACTATATTTAACTATTATCTATGTTCTCAAGCCATTTTTAGTACTTCCTTGCACAATATTCTGCTTATTGGAAAACCGTGGCCACCGCATAAAGACAAGCAAGGAAGGTCAGGGTGATCCCTCCAAGTACAGGCCCCTGTCCAGCCAGGTCCTGACAGAGGCTGGGAGTCACTTGGATAGGGGCCAGAAGAAGAGAGCTACGTCGGATTGGCTCCATGATTTGCAGAGCCCAGGACAAAGAAAACTGCGGGGTCCCTTGTTCAAATATTCTCAAGAAGTTCAAGACAGCAACGGCAGAGCACTAACTGAGGGCGGGCCCCGTTCACGTGCAGGGGTTCGTGTGCCTGGCTGCACAGGCCGTGCACCCACGAAGTCGGACTTTCGTGCCGTGGTTACTAATTCAGCCCTCGTGACCAGAAAGAAGTGTGGACGGCAGCCATTGTTGCATCTCGCTCCTTTCTTTCCTTTTTCCTTTACCCAATTTTTCCTCCTATCATATACGACAGACACCAGGAGTGGCTAACAATTTAGGTTTCATGAGAGAATGTCATTGAATCAACATCAACCCATGATGACACAATCTTAAGGGACTTCAGGTGTCCCTCGTGCTGGGGACATAAACTTTTCATGCAGATGGGAGACTAGAGAGGATGTTGAGGGGGAAAAGGTACAGCTTGTATCAACAGACTCCTGTGCTGCTTCCAGCCAACAGGACCATTAACCAGAGATGGGTGGGCGGAGAACAAATCAGGGTATTTGCTCCCCTGGCTCTTCCCTGGGAGGAGGATGCCTTGCGGTGTCCAGGGTTTGCCTGCCAAGGCTACCGCTCATCTCACAATAATCCTCTCGGCACAACTCGCTCCTTCTAGGAGAGCTGGGTGCACGAGGGCTCCTCCCCCCTCCTGGCCTGGGAGTGGTTACAGATTGCCGGGTATTACTGGCCCCAGGCTCCCGACTGTGGACACTTCCTCTTCCTTTTGTAACCTCTTGTAATTAAACACTCTTTAAACTACTCTAACTTGAATTTGCCATCTGTTTCCCTTTGGGACCCTGTGTGACACGTTCATGTTCCTCAGCTGTAAAAGGGGGTAAGAATAACATATGATTCTGGAACTTGGTGGGAGAATAAAATGAAAGTAGATGTATGAAAAGGACTTTGCAAAGGGCTATAAATGTTAATCATGCTCAGGGAAATGAATGTTCTGGCTGGTTATGCGCTCAGGTCCACGAGGAACTATCTTGAGAAGTTTCCCTGAATTGATGTCACTTTTGTCATGTGTCTTTTTTTTGCTGAAAACCTTACAGTGGTTTTTCATTGCCTAGAGCCGTGATTTTCAACTGGTGTGCCGTGAGAATTTTTAAAACATGCAATTCCTGCTTATTTAATCCAGGGGGGCACTGACCTCTTCTCAAGGCTGTTCTTGTTTTTCTATTTGGCAATCAAAGGGAAAGGAGGTCAGTGCCCCTGACTAAACAGTCAGGTGTTGCGTGTTTTAAACATTCATGCTGCACACCAGTGTGCTGCGGTGCTTCGGTTGAAAATCGCTGACCAAAGGTTGTCTTTATTAGCATTAAAGACCTGCATACTTAGACTCTAATCCATCACTTTGCAGTTTGTCTTTCCTGCCCCATAAATTGAAACCAAACAATGTGTCCCAAGAGAGCTGACACCGCTTTCCCATGTCCTGGCCTTCACTCGTTGGTCATGCACTTACCCCTCAGATTCACCTAAATCTCGCCATCCCTCAATGCCCAGGAGGAAACCTCAGCAAATTCACAGTTACTATTTGTATCTAGAGCACAGATCGGGTATACAGTTCTCTTGGAAATTAATGAAACATTGGAGACATTAATGGGCCTCCCAGCAGTGATGAGCCACATTCGCCGAGCTTCTCACCTCACCCTTTTTCTGTGCCGGCTCACAGGACCCAGCCTACTTCCCTCTCCTCTTAAGATGCCAGGAGCCATGTTCTTTCCGGAGATTTTTCTCCCTCCAAGATGGATTGTGAGATAGCACTCTTTCTCTCTACTCTCCTCTAGCCTGTCCCTGTAAGCATTTGCATTTGCATTTGCATTTGCAGAGAGTAGCAGATAAGGGGAGTAACAGAGCTAGTGCAGAGGGAGAGGCCTGATGAATGTTGCTACATTCTAATTAATACTCTCCGTCCTTGGCCTGTGTTTCCTGGATCCTTGCCTGCTCCAAGGTTTGCTTCTTTTGTCTCAGCATAGAGCTCAAGGAGCACCACTTCTTCGGTCTCTCACCAGTCGGGGGAACAGATTTAGTGTGGTTCGGTGAAAGTTGCACAGTTAGTAAAAGCAGGTCTGTTTGTCTCCAAACGTTGTGCTTCTCCCACCCTTCCAAACGGCATTAGCCGCACTCCGTCACTTCCTGCAATCGCTATCATAGGAAAACATACGAAGGCTCTCCTGTGGTTCTTTTGACCTTAATGTCTGTACCTTTTACAAGTTTTAATTTTTATTTTAATATTTAAGAATATTGTCTCCATGTTATTTTTAAAGGTAACTAAAGACAGAAACATTGCTTTATATGTCACTATGTTAGCCATTGCACCTTTCCCTAAGGTTTAATGAATAACATATATGCAGCACACATGTATTGGTTAATTCCTCCAAAAAAGGCTTTCAAGTTAAATGGGTTCTCTTGTTTTCCTTTCTTGTGTATAACATAAGTGGGACCACAGTTCTCATTCTTCTTTGCTGAATGACAGTCTTGCAAGTGAAGAGTAATCCTAGCACATGAAAAACAACAAAACAGCCCCTGGCTAATGTAGCTCAGTGGATTGAGTGTGGGCCTGTGAACCAAAGGGTCACGGGTTCAATTCCCAGTCAGGACACATGCCTGACTTGCAAGCTAGGTCCCCAGTAGGGGGTGTGCAAGAGGCAACCACACATTGATGTTTCTCTCCCTTTCTCCTTCCCTTCTCTTCTCTGAAATTAATACATAAAATTAAAAAAAAAAAAAAAACCCTGAAAGATGTTTCCAACTGTGTGTCTGTAAGAGGCCACAAAGAAATGGGGTAGTGGTGAAAGAATGTGATGGTATTGGGAGATGAGACCTTTGCGGGGTGATAGGGCTTCAGAGCAGAGGCCTTATGAACAGAGACCTCAGAGAGGCCCCCTTACCCCTTCTGCTAGGTGAGGACGCAGCATAAAGAGCCATCTGTGAACCAGGAGGTGGGTTCTCACCAGCTAGCGGATCTGCTGGGGCATTGATCATGGACTTCCCAGCTTCCAGAGCTGTGAGAAATAAATGTCTGTTGTTTATTAGCCATTCAGCCTACGGTGTTCTGTTATAGCAGCCCAAATGGACTGACACTGACCTTCATCAAATGATCCTCTTGCTGTCTCACTGCCCATGAGGTTCAGCCAATGAGAAGCACCAGCGGGAGATCAGAAGGAGTGAGATGGTATATTTCTCTGTTCACCCAGCTCTGTCCCTGCAGGGCCGTCATGGCTGGGTTGCATCCCTTAGGCAGATGTCTCCCCTGGACTTTGGTGGTTAGAGAAATGCTCTCACCTGCCCCTCTTACCTGAAAACTAGCTTCCAGGAAAGGTTCTGAATTCATTTTTACTAAATGAATGACTGCTTGCCTTTGATACGTTACCTCACTTACATAGCAAAAGCCTTTGTCTTAAGCAAGGTTTTCTCAATGTCAGCATTATGGACATTTTGTGCTGAATAAATCTTTGCTCTGGGGACTACTCTGTGCATTGTAGGGTGCTTAGCTGAGTCTCTGGCCTCAGCCCACCAGCTGTGAATAGCACCCTTCTTCCAGTGGTGAAAACCAAAAATGTCTCCACAACTGCCCGGTGACCTGTGGGGGCAACATCACTCACAGTCGAGAACACTAGTCTACAAGGGTGAAGCTCCATCCGTGCAATCTGTGGGCATCATCAAACCAAAAGGAAAATTGTGTGTTACAGTAATGCCTGGGAAGTCCTTCTGAAAACACGGACCTTGAGGGCATGTCGGTACAGGACCACCTGGTTTTCTAACTGAATCATTCGGTCAGGTTATTTGTGCTCCAGACTAATCTGCACATGTCAATATTGAGCCTGAATATTTCCTACCTAGTGATGCAATTACAAGGACTTGTGACTATGAATAAAAATATTTTCCAGTTCCTGTCTTACATAAGAATATATGGGTGATTTACAAATGCATTTGAAATGTCCTCTGTATTAGGGTTCTCCAGAGAATAAGAACCAATTATATATATGCAGGATAGGGGAAAAGTAAGTTTACAGTTGTTCATATGGAAAATAATACAACGATTGATAAATAATAATACATTAATAAACTGTTTTGCATACTCACAATACTCACAACTGCAAACTTACTTTTGCCCACCCATATATAAATATGTATATTATATATAATAGATAATAGGTTTGAGTATCAGTTTTATATATTTATGTATACATATAAAATAGCCATTAAGAAATATTTACTAAGTGCCTGTTCTGTGATTTGTGTCTTTGGGGAATTCACAGTATGCTTAAAGAAATGAAATATCTCAATACAATGATTAACAATAAATACTCAATTATTGAATCAGATTATGTGTTCTATAAGCATAGAGAATGAGCTACTTCATATTTCCCATCTAGGATATAGCTTTCTATTTCCCACTGAATTAATAGAGTTACCTAGTTTTGCATAGAAACAGTTGGGAACTGAACTTGAGAGACTTGTCCTCAAAATCATTCTCTGAGTCCTCCTTTTAGCATTATCTACAGCCGATTTCAGCACACGGGAGCCCACTCATGGTAGTTCAAGCAAAAAAAAAGTGGCATGGCCAGATCCAGTGTTTTTGGTGATGCCAGGCTGCTGTCTCTCTCTCTGCGTTATTTTTCAAAGAGCTTTTTCTGGGTGACAGGAAAAATGGCCACTGGCTACTCTGAATCTATTTCCTCTTTACATATTTATAGCTCAAGTTCGTAGAGGAAAAGGAGGCACCTTTCTCAGTGGCACTGTCAGAAATGTCCTTGAACAAGTAACTTTGGTCAAGGGGAAGACAAGCTGAGACTGGCCAAGCCTTAGTCATGAACTTCTGGGGCAGCAGGAGACTGGGTCAACCCCATCCAAGGGGTGGAAAATGGAGATAGGTGGTTTTCCAATGGAAAGGTAGGGAAAAAGCAGTTCCATCAATTAACTTGTCTTCTTTTTGGCCACACATGAACTACACAATTACATCTAATTTTATAAATGTTTATGCTCCTCACTACATTTTGAAGGGATATATTGACAATATGTTATCAATTCTTGGTTGATAGGTAGGTAAATTATAGAGAGAGGTGGGAGAGGGAGAGATTTGGGCATCAGGGATAATGTCAGTATAATTCTTGGTGCTCAGTCCACAGAAATGAATGAGACCTGGGGTGCTAGCCTCATGAAACTTAGAGCCAATGGGGAGAGTTAAACAAGTAAACACACATTATAAAGCTGATAGTAGCAGGTATGAGGACAGATAGTGATCTTCCACAAAGGAATGAAATTATCCTTGGTCTTTTATGGCACTATTTCTTGCCTCCGTGTATGTGTGTGTGTGTGTGTGTGTGTGTGTGTGTGTGTGTGTTGCTTTCATGGGGAACATAAAAGACAAACACACTGGATTTGAAGCGAGTTGACTTTGGGTGACATCTAGCAGTGTGACCTTAAACAAGGATGTGACCACTTTGGCTCTCAGTTCCTGTGAGTATAAAATAAAGAGGCTGAACTCGATGATCCTCTAGATTCCTCTACGTTGAAACATTCCGGATACTTGCATGTATAAGATTGTAACAACCCACAGTGGCTTCATGGGAATTGTTGGTTAGTTAGGATGTGTATAAACTGAGAAACCACTAGATGTCACCCACTTCACAGGTTTTGCTTTCCAAACCACACTTGAAATGCCACAATATCTGGGAGCTTAGTGGTTCCTTAAACCTTATTGTTCAACTGTGTCAATTAATTCTTTAAAAAGTAGACCATTTGGACTAGAAAGATCAGATGACTTAGTTAAGTTCATGTGGCTCGTTAGTATTAACATCAAATATCTTGATCTCTATTCCAGTGGAGTTTCCTTTCTTTACAGAATGCTTAGAAATGATGGGTTTGCATCAGTTACCAACTTTGATATTACTTTTCTTTCTCTTCTTGAATTATTAGTCAAAATAACTTCAGGATCTGGAGTAAACTGTTCCCAGATTAAAAATAATACCAATAATACTGGACAAAAAAGTAATATTATTCATAGATCACTACTCTACCTGAAAACCTGTTCGCAGATAATTTATAGGGGGATTAAAAAAAGGGGGGGGCAGATGTGAATGGAAATGGAAATCAAAGTTCACAACACGTAGCTTATCTAAAGTTTAGATTTTGGCAAACTCAGGTTTTCCTTTCTTACCATGGTTCTGGAGGGAAAGTAAATTGAAAAGGGATTTCTGTGAGGAGTGAAATCCCTTTTTTAAGGGCTGCACCCAACCTGTTCACGTAAATTGCTATGTCATCCCTGGAACCCCCCTAACGTGCAGCTCCTAGCAAACATGGTTATCCAATTCCTGGTTCGGATGACTCTGGGGACTGGAAACGGACATGGGACTGTAAGAGGCAGGCCCGCTAAAGCAATAAGCAACAGCATAGACACCCTGATTAGAAGAAGAAGGAGGAGGAAAATGACTAGATTCAAAGAAACAAAACTATATTGCATCATTGTAAAATAACAGATGTTTATAATGACAACCTTGTGTCTTCAAGAAAAAGTTAAATTACATTGTCTATCCTTTATGACCTATAAGCTCTTTAAGATGGATTTCCTATAAAATGGTTTCCATGAAGCTTTGGTGTCTAAAAGGCATTAAGTTTTGCTTATATGAGAATGTTTTTATGTCATGCTTATACATGTGAAGTTACAATAAGCCCCCTTTTCAGGATCGAGGGGGAATGGATCGTGTACATAGTGAGTCTGTTAATACTGTTAATACTTTCCTGAGTAAATTGGGAATGGCACTACTCCTGAATAGGGATGCTGTGGGATGTTTGAAAGAGGGCAGAAAGTGGAAAAGGCTATATAATTGTAAGCTATCAAAATGAGGACAGCAAAGAAAAGTGAATGCACAAGTCCTCCCTAGAAAATCTCTAAGGAGCTGAAGTGAGAAAACTGAAGAGCTCAGAATTCAGTAAGGAGTTCATCATAACCAGCCCTTATTATATGAAATGTTAAAGGGACTTATCTAAGAAAAAGCAGATAAAAAAATATGACAGTAAAAAGACAGCAAACTCACAGCTATTAACAACCACACCTAAAACAAAAACAAACAAGTAGAACAGGAACAGAACCACAGAAATGGAGATCATATGGAGGGTTAGCAACAGGGGAGTGGGAGGAGGAGAGAGTGGGAAAAGGTACAGAGAATAAGTAGCATAGACGGTGGGTAGAAAATAGGCAGGGGGAGGGCAAGAATAGTGTGGGAAATGTAGAAGCTAAAGAACTTACGACACATGGACATGAACTAAAGTGGGGGAATGTGGGTGGGAGGGGGTGTGCAGGGTGGAGGGGAATGATGGGGGAGAAATGGGACAACTGTAATAGCATAATCAATAAAATATATTAAAAGAAAAGAATTCAGTAAGAACAGAAAGGAAGACCTTGAGTTAACTTCTCTGTGGGTGGTGAAGTTGCAGAACTGATCTACTTACCAAAAGATAAGTGATCAGAGCGATTCTGCCAGGGATAAGAAGACGGAACACCCTGAACCAGCACCGAGATATTACCCATCTGTGCTCAGGAATGCGTGGACAATGGCTTTTCCTCTGGGATGGAGCTGTCTGCAGCGGAGGGCCTGGCTCTGGGTTTTCTCTCTCCCCATTCCGCAACCCGCACCCCCCCCCCCCCCCCCCCCGCCACCCCTGCTCAGTTCCAACCTGGAGGAACACTGGGACCTGTACAGTGTCTTCCTTAAGTTACTTGCAATTATTGCAATTTTATTTGCTATCCGCCCTGGGTTGGACAACTGGAGTGTTCTGCTATTTTTCCTGTTTTATGTGGTCAGGCTTCCTTATTTTTCTCCCACTCTTTTAACCCTCTTGATGAAGTTATACTTTGTGAAAGTTGCTTGTTGTTGGAAGATTCCAGTTGGTTTCAATGAGGACCAGGACAAGTCGACCATCACAGGTGTGCACATCCCCCACACTCACGCTGATTAAACTTCTATATCCCCTCAAGTCATCTCCTGCTGTGCAAAATTGTTATGGTGTCAGACTCCGGAAATAAGCAGCAAAATGTTCTTCATTTCAATGCTGGAATTTCATATTCTCTTGTATATTACTGGGAAATGGTTTATTTCCCACACATGTTTGTTACACTGTAGTGGCATGGGTCATGTCGGGCTAAGGTGGCATCCGCATTCCCACTATAAACTTTGTCTGTCAGGCTTTTGTAACTTGACTGTAAAATTCTGCAAGTTGGAGATGCTCAATCACAGAACTGTTTTGGAAAGAATAAAATGCATTTATCTTAAATTGAATAAATAGAGTCAAAATAATTGTTCATATCCTGTTGCTATTTTTGTCAACTTCAAACACCACAGCATAATTTTTGAATTCTTTTTTTAAAATTATTTTATTGTTGTTCAAGTACAGTTGTTTACACTTACCCCCCACCACTCCCCCACACCCAGCCATCCATCCCTCCCTCCCCTGATTCCACCCCTCTTGGTTTTGTCCATGTGTCTTTTATAGCTGTTCCTAAAAACCCTCCCCCATTATCCCCTCCCACCTCCCCTCTACCTGTATCACTTTTAGTGTAGTTTGGACGTTCATCTTTAGATCAGAGAAGGGTGTTTTACTTCTGCAAGTAAATCAACTAACATCTGGGTGAGGAAATTTTTCGACTTTATAAAAGCTTTGTGTTTTTAACGAAGTGTTTCATAAGTGTCACGCAGCGGAAGGGCAGACAACACAACCCGCTTATGTGTGCTCAGATGCTGTCTTTCTTCAACCCGAGAGATACACCCACAGAAACTCTGCTTCATCTACCTTTTCTCTCACAAGTTTTTCTCCTTTTTCAAAGTTTTCGTTCAAATTCTACTTTTGATTTTTAATAACAAGGGACTTCCGGGGGTAGAAGTGAACGGGGCATAGCTACACATCAAACTCCCTTTGTAACAGTGTCTCCGTAGTTTATCAGCAAGTGAGCCATGGGGCTGTGCAAGTGAAATGCTTTTTCAATTGAACTGTCTTTCTGGAAAACTGTAATTTTTAACTGCCGATTTGTCTACGCTCCTCCGTTTTTAACCTACCAGCTCAAGAATAACTTGGGCAACCCTGAGGCTTTTGCTGAACTTCCAGAGATCAAGGCTCCAGCAGGGAGCCTGGCCCTCTGGGAATGCTTCCTCCTTTCACTGACTTCAAAGCAGACTGATCTCAGAGGGCGATAGGAGCAGTTGGGGGCTAGCTAAGCTGAATTTTTATCAAGAATATTTTTGGGTAGCGCTCATGGGATGAACCAAACTATGTACAGTTTTTAATCATCCTCCAAGCCCTAAATGTTTGGTTTCGGTAAGTTCAACTTGAACTGAAAGCCAGTCAGTTGAAAATTGAGCAGATGTGTTATGGGAGCCCCACCTCCCCCAGCTACACAGGCTTCCTGCCAAAATGACATCACCCCAGGTTCTATAAGGTAGGAAGGAACAGGGGGCGGGAAGGGGGCTGGGAGAAGCCCTGTCGCCTCCTTGCTGGGTGGTTTTCACTAAGTTGCTACCCTTCTCTGAAAGTCAGTTTCTCTCTACATTAAAGAAAAGAAAAGAAAAGAGAAGAAAAGAACCGATCATAAAAGTTGTTATTTTTATTATTTATATTTAAAAATTTTATCATTTACATTTACAGTTGTTATTTTTATCATTTATATTTAAAAATTTTATCATTTACATTTAAAAATATGCAGGGATTGGAAAACAATTTTTAGAAAAGGGCCAGATAAATATCAGCTTTGCGGATCACATGGTCTCTGTAGCAGCTACTCTGTCCCTGTAGCTAGAAAGCCTCCTTAGACAATATATAAATGATGGGTGCAGCTGTGTTCTGATAAAACTTTATTTATAAAAACTGGAGGTCTATAGGCCATAGTTTGCTGACCTCTGGTTTAATGCATCCTTGTATACTTACGCCATATACCCGGCAAGTGTTAACTGCTTTCCGTATATTAGTACGCTAAGTGAGGTAGGTGTTACTATCGTCGTCGGCTTATTAATGAAGAAGTCAAAGCTCAGAGAGGTTAACCCACTTAACTCAAGCACAAATGGCTAGTAAACGGCAGAGCTGAGTTTTGGCATCAAGTCCAACGGCCTCAGCCTCCCTTACTCTTCTCTTTAGACGACCTACTTCCTACCTAAGAGAGCTTCCATTAGGGAATTGCAAACTCCGACAGCATAGATCTGGAAATGTGACCCCAACCCCAGAAACTCCAACTGGTAAGTGCCATAAAATAGCATCAGATTAGCTTGCCAGAGAACATATTTTCTAGATGATTCTTGGAATTTAGCTTGGTAACATGGGTCAAAATCATTTTTTTCTGATATGGAACTCTACTTGTTTCACCCATATTTTAGCTTCAAGGGGAGCAATTTTCCTTCTCTACAAATGTATTTAATTAATGTTTCCACTTGTCTTTCTCCCTTGAAAGCAAGAGAAGGACTATTAAGATGAACTATTTATTTAGATCTGACTTTCTCTTTTTAAGTGGGGGAAAAAGCCCAAGCGTAGTTTTCTGTTTTTCCCTTGTAAGAGAGAGAATAAAAAAATAGAAACAATATGAAAACTTTGGCAAGGACCAGAGATATGGTGAATTATATTTCGACATGTCATTCCCATCCTCTTGTGTGATTTGACAGTCACTGAAGGGCTTGCATGTTCAGCTACACAGTGTCTGTAATGTGGAAAAGTGTATGCATTTTTACAATAAGGTTGTTGGAATGTTACTCAGGCAGAACAGCTCATTTGGCAAGACTTAGAAGTAAATTGAGACTCCAACTTGGTTTATCTCCATCAGGGTGGGGAGAGTTCCCCCTCTACCTCATGTCTTCCAACTGGCTCTGTCTGTCTCCCGGGGAAGACTGGGCCTGAATAAGAAAACAGCATGGGCTAGAAAGTTCCCACACTTTCAATATGGTGGAAGGAACCATCTGCCAGGCTTTTCTGTGACTGGCTGTGACCTGTGATGCCCTTCACAACTCTTGTAAATTTCCCAAGAGATCTTATCAGAGGGCCTCTGAAAGGGGATAGGGACTCAAAAGAAGGTCTGTAGTGCTTTAAAGATTCTCAATGAGCCTGACCTAGGCAGGGTGAACCTCTTCATTTCAAAGGCTACCTCTTAACCAACCAGGGCACAAACAGACACCAAGATCTGAACTTCCAGGACAAAGTGTACATACATACCCATGTATGTACTTGGTCAAGGCAGGAATGCCTCAAGCATTCTTTCCTTGCTCTGGAGCCATTCTGCCTTCTGAAGCTTGGTGAGTCTGCCCCAGTGTTTGGATTGGAGCTATGAATGCTTTTTGGACAATAAACCTGGACAGTTCTCTGCAGGTCTTCTTGGATGAACTCTGTTGGAGGTCTGATTTTAGCAAATCAGCATTTCTGGTTTATTTTCTGGGATTAGTGAGGCAGGTGTGTAGTTGCCACTAACATCATAATCAAGCAATAATCAGTGACCCATTTGGGGACAACACTGTACATCAATGCCATCACTTCTCTTTCCAGAGTCTTTCACTTTTAAGAATCTCCACACTCTGGGGTCCCCATGCTGATTCCTCATGTTTATGCCCCAACCAAGCCTGGCCTGTCCCAGCTTGCTGTATATCTATACCTTATTCATTTCTCTAACTCAGGCCCAGGATTGTTTGACAGAGTGTCACTACTGGGTTTTTAGGAAAATTGATGACCCATTTTTTTTAATTGCAGTTACGTCTTCAGGAAGAGAATGAGATAAAATTTGTTACTTTTTTTTCCTGATTAATGAAGAAATTCCAACTGTATCAGATACTAGGTTGAATTATAGTTCTCCAGGAGAACCGATTTGTATGTGTGTGTATACAAATATATATATATATTTGTGTGTGTGTGTATACATATACATACATACACACCCTTACATTAAGGTACATGGTTACACTAAAGATGATAGATGTTTCAAGGGGAACACCTTACAAATGAACTAGAAAATACATGTTTATAGGACAAGTCACACATGTAAAGAATTTCATTTCTTTATAGTGACATCATGGCAAAGGTGTAATATTTGAATTTTGAATTGTCTGGAGACTTCAATTAATTATCTACTAATCGATGTAGAAATGATCTTCTAGCAAATTACAGAGCTTCTTTTGTGATTGCCCCCAGAAAGATGTAATTGCCTTCTATTCATTTTGAGTAAAATTTACTTTGCTGGAAGGAGTAAAGCTTCAATAAAATTAAAGATTTAATTACAAATCATCAGCAACAAAATGTGTCAATTATTCTATGCTTAGAAACACATTTCATTTTAATCCACTGTCTTGGTGAATTTATCATGGAATATACTCCTTCCAAATGTACAGCAGTATCAGAGTTTCCCTAGATAATCATACTATCCAAAGCACATTACATTACTGACAGAGTTTTACCATCTCTTCCCTTACCACATTTTTTCTGTGTATTACAGTAATAATAGACATCCGCCCCAGAACATTTGGAAAATATGTGATGTTGTATGGAATTATATAAAAATACAGTTTATAACCTGATTCCCATAAGTAACCTGACTAGCATTCTGGTATGTTTCCTTCCAGGCCTTTTCCATGCACAACGTGTCCACCCGTGTACATATACCAGTTGGGCCACGGTAAGAATGTTACCCCAGATTGTACTGGATTATGAACTCATCTGCACAGCCCCAGCCCCCAACCACAGCCCTGCAGCCTCGCTGTGCCCCAGTGGTTCCTGGGAGTCCCCAGCGCGTCCCAGATGAGCTCAGACACAGTGTCTTGTGTGTCGTTCTGTTTCTCTTACTGCTGTCTCCTGCCCTTGCTTCTTGCTCACTGCAGTGTCCTCAGAAAACAGAACGGGCTGACAGAGAGCTGATCAATAAACATTTATCAAGGTGTTGGATAAAGAAAAAATCTCCTTAAGGGCCATGACCCAAGAGTGTCCCAACTGCTGGTTCTGTCTCTGAGGATGCTGCCGTCCCAGCAAGGCTGCGGTCTCCTCATGCTGTGCCTACAGCTCTCACCGTGATGGAGGCATGCTTCACAGAGTGGTGGGGAGGGCTGCTTCCTAGCTCTGTGCCACGCCTGGTCACCCCAGACATCACTGCCTCCCTGGGCTGTCCCTCAGGTGTCAGAGTCCCTCTGAGAGCATTTCCTCTGGCTCCTTCCTGCAGTCCCCTCTCCACTGGGTCCAGACGCTGGGCTGGGAAGAATGTCTGAAACTGACACCGTGATGCCTCTTTTGGTTTTATGTCCTTTTTCCTCCTCTCTCCAAATGTTTTCATACAAGTGAAATTTGGTTAAAAAAGAGAAAAGAGTTGCACTCAGAAAATATGTTTAGGAGGCTCGAACAATGGGCAAAATCACCTCAATGCCACAGTGGCATGTTTTGCCTGCAATATGCCTGAGAAAGTGTGAGAAAATCAATATTGTTTTACTAACCTTAGTTATCACTCGGTGATAGTACTAGGAAGTACTGTGTCAGAGCTGTCCTTGCCTCTCTGCAGTTTGTAAAAACACCTCAGCTAAATCATTTACCTTCTTCTACATGCTTTCCCTCTAGAATCGATGCCAGTCTTCCATCCCAGAATAATCTCTCTCCTCTTATTTCTCTCTCCACGCATATGTACGTGCACACACCTAGAAGGATCACCTCCATCACTGTCGTGGATGGGCCAACGGAGAGAGATGGGCCTTCTCTCTTTCTCCCTTTTGTTTTTCCAGGCAGCCTTTCTGAGGAGCTAATAATAGCAGTTAGTCGACTTCCCTCAGCTCTTTCCGGAAGAAATCTTGTCCATGGGCCTTTTTCGGATTTTGATGCAATTTTCATATTGTAGGTTGATTTATTTGATTTTGGTATTGGATTCATTCAGTTTTGGGAGCCATGTAGTCAAATTCACTGATTTTGACTACTTAAAATCAAATGTTATGATTTACATGATTCACTCATTGCTGCCAGCCTTATCCTTTGACACAGAAGGAAAACTTAGCTTGGGCAAGACAGAAGGAATCAAGTCCGTTTTAATAGTCACGATCAAATACTAGAGGGAAAGAAGTGATGAAAGTTTTGGTTTCTGAAACTCAATGGTTGTTCCTCTTCCTAGCACGTTGGGACTTTTCGGGTTGGTAATCTGAATCCTGGAAAGGGCACCTTTCTAAGTTGGGCAGTTCCAAGGGTGCCTGAGACCTGGGGCCGGCTTTCCCTTCCAGCGACGCTGCGCTCACACGCCCCCTCTGGGCTGACAGGGTGTTTTGCAGCTGAAGACTGAGGAACGATTTTGAAAACCATCTGAAACCTTATTTTTATTCTTTCTCCGTATGATCTCAGTCCATGGCTCATATGAGATGGTTTCCTGCCTCTCCGACTCCTCTCCTGTTGTTCCCGACCGGGCACCAAGTGCGTGGGAAAGACACCAGCATGGCCCGCCCGATCCTTCCCCGAAACCACCTGCGGTCTTTGAGGACGGGCTTGAGTCCTTCCCCTTCCTTGTTGCCTTCTCTGACTATTCCAGTCCTTACTGATTTTCTTTTCCCTCTGACCACTTCAAGCACTTGGAGGCTGTCTTACACTATTTAGCAGTTAGCTAATTTTGGTATTAGTGTAGTCAACTCCCATTGACTGGGAGTTGGGACACTTTTGTTTAGCCCAAGTTCATTTACTGGGTGGGTGTCCTTAGGTTGTATCACCTTTCTGACTTTTCTGGGTCTTATTTTTCTCATTTAAAAAAACAGGAATAAGTAGGTCGTCTCTAAGATGGCTATAAGTCTAATTCTATTACTTTCACTGCTTAAGAGTAGGTTTTTTTAATTTAGTTTTTAAATCCTTTCTATTCTTCAGTTACAGTTGATGTACAATATTACATTAGTTTTAATTTCAAGTAGTTTCTAACTGCACACAGAACCGTATTGGACAATTCTGTCTTCCTGATGCCTAGATGTGTGCTGTGTGCGAAGAGAACTCAACAAATGAGTACCTTGTGGCTGATTCAAACACGCAGAAAGTATGAACATTGAAATGTTTATTCTGTTCTTCTACAAATAGGGTAATTAATATCCAACATTTATTGTTATGTGTTGGACTTAGTGTACCATTAGCTCAAGCTTTGCTAGATTTTCTACATCCAGTAGCATGTAAAATGAGAATCGCTAGTCAGAAGATGACTCTGTGATCTTACACGATTTTGAATATCTCTTCTTGCATTACAAAGGTTCTCCACTGAGGCAATTTTTGTGTCCTTCCTGTCCCCAGAGATATATAGCAATGACTAAACATTTTTATTGTCAAAATTAAGGATGTGTGATTGACATTGTAGTCAGTAGCGGCCAGGGTTCCTGTTAAGCATTCTACAATGTATAGGACAGCCTCTTACAACAAGGACTGATTTGGTCCAAAGTGTCAATAGAGCCACGGTTGAGAAACCCGCTGTGTGGTTAGCTTACAGAGGTTAGAGATTGTACCTGATGCATATTTGTTTCCAGGACGTCAGTACTTGTTTCTCACACTCTCCCAAAACTCACCTAATTCTGTCAGTCTGGTTTAGTATTAGGGACATTTTATGGAACATAATTCTTTCAAAGTTGATCATGTATGTAGGCCTCTTATTTGGTAACTTTTAAATAATTAGAAAATAAAATGAACTAGAGTAATCACCATTGTAACAAATCAGGTTTGGCATCAGAGCCTTCAACACCATAGTTCTCTGTATATGGAGTCCATATAATGTTATTTACAAATGATAATATAATCCCTTTATAATGAATAAACTGATATAGACATTTTCCCCTGAAGTCAGGCTTAAGGATGACATATAAATTGAATATGAAGCACATTTCCAGACCTGAAGGTAAAAGAGTGAAAATATCCAGTTTATCTGTGGTTGAATTAATGACTGAAAAGGAAAAGAGAGACATTTGGCACTTATACCTTTAGCATTAATATTTTCACCTTCCCAACTTTAGCTTTGGGTATAGTATGGTTTGTTTTTTACAATTTGAGAATTTACGTAGTTCCATTATTATTCACCAATGATGTTGTGGATATTTAGAAGATTCTAGTTCCTAGACTGATTGATTCATAGAATCAAGCATGTATCTATTGATCTCATATGCCAGGTCTATGGTAAATAAAGACTGAAGAATAAGGAATCTAACAATATAGCAATTAAAGGCGATTAGGACATGTAAGATATGTCTGCGTATATAAAGTTTATGAGGCAGAAGCAAATGAAGGTCTATTGTAGTTCAGAGGAGGGGAGATTATCTTCGGCTGGTGGTGGAATGGCTGGACGTTCTGTACGCGGAACTGAAGTGCTCCTTTGGTCCAGTAGCCTCTGCTCTTCCTGGCCAATAGCAAAACCGCTGTTCATTGTGCGTGGAACTTCTTAGTCTCGAGAGAGATTACGCAGCACATCTCAAATTTACTCCTACAGGTGTCATTCGATTTGTCTGGATTAGAGTTTGATAGGACATGTTCCAGAAAGTGCTCCACCGCTCTAAAGGAACTGAGTGAATGTGGAAGAAGGCAGGCCTTTGTGTATCCTTAATAGCACTTTGAGGAAGGAGAAGGGAAGTTACAATTCTCTTGTGGCAGGAACTGTACTTTGTCTTGTTTGTAACTGATCTCATGGGCCACCACCAAGTCCCAGTCCAAGAAGGGTTGTTTCCGAGACCAGGGCTGAGCAGAGAGAAAGCTCAAGACTTTGGGTTCCGTGGAGGATAACACAAATGTTTCCTGTCTGTTTCCTCCATTGTAAACCAGGAGTCAGTCTGGTTTGGCTCCAGATGAACGTGCCGACTGGCTACGTCACTTAGCCTGTTGCTTATCGGTTACTAAACAGGAACGGTATGTGAGGAGCAGGTTTCATGCCCTTCAGTTTTCCATTTCCACGCCAGGGATTTCATCTTTGGGACTATACTTGTTTTTCTTTTTAAAATAAAACAACTGTGGTAGTTTCGAAAGAGATACAAAATGCTCCTTTAATTGTAAATAATTGTTTCATGTATTTGGCAATAGGGCCTCCTTGAAGCTGAGGTCTCCCGAGGTCAAAATGTGGAACCCATTCTGACGACATCACAGCCGCCCCTGTTCTCTCCAGAGGGTAGAGAGCAGACACATCGGCTTGATCCAACACATTCTTTTCTTGCAAACAACAGTTATTTACTATCGTTGGACACACTGACGAGCAGGAAGACAAGGCACGGACTGGGGAGGCATCTTGCCAAATGACTGCCCCCTCCCAAGCATTTGCAAGCAAACATTATAAAAATCACTGCATCCTAGAGTTGAAGGGAACCGAAAGACACACATGAAAGAAACCAGCTCCCCTAGACAGCAAAGCGGGAAACTGAGACCTAGAAAGTTTAAGAGACCTGCCTTAACCAGTCAGGCCATGAAAGCGGATTTTGGACTCCACATCTCACGCCGACGTCAGCATTCATTTGCCTACACCATAAATTAGGGTGCATGATTTGATTTATCATGCTATACAGTCTCTATCACACTTGGTTTCTTCACTGTCGGTTTGAGTGTAAATCAGGACCCCCTGATATCCTGTCCTCAAGCACTGGGCTTTGGAGGCTTCGAACTAGAAACAGCTATATATTTCTGGCAAAGCTGAGTTTTGATCATGTAGAAAATAGATCTGCAGTAGGGATTCAGTTTCATTAAAAACTGAATGAAAAGAAATGCAAAACAAAACTGCCCGGTAAGAAAGTGTTTGGGGTTTTAGTGAATCCACACTATTGAGGAGGAGTGGGAGAATGAGGACCAACTTCCATTGCTTGGCCCGCCCAGCCTTGCCCAGCACTACAGGAAAGTTTGGTGGGAAACACTGGAAACAGGTCTGTAAATATTCCATGTGGTGAGATGCAAAGCATGCTGGTGCTCAGCAGGATACATTTCGATCTTGGAACCACCCCAAATGTAAGAGACCAACAAGGGGAGGAGGCAGCGTGTGGACATGGTTTTAAAACAAAGAATCCTGCCTCTTGCAGGCAGTCCTCCTTGATGAAGCCAGGGCAATCACCAGTCTGCCCAAACAACCTTGAGCCCATGCTTTATTCTCAATATACCCACTAAACAACCAGCAAATATTCCTAAGAACCCGCTGTGTGCCAGGCACTGGGAACACAATGCCTTACAGATGTGCTCTTTCCCCTGAGCAGGCTGGGTTTTATCTCGAAATGTCCAGGGGATCTCTGGGAATTGTCTCTGATCTGTAGTTAAGGGATATTGCAGCTGGTGTCCAGGAATATCTTTGACTGGTTGTGGGAGGGAACTTGAACTTTGTCCACAAGTGAAGTTCAGATGTAAATACTGTTGTCTGAGGCACTGGGATGGGGGATGGGGTGGCATAGAGCCTCAGAGAGAAAAGTCATCGTGAGTGAGAAATGGACCCAGTGGTTCAGAGAGAACAACATGGTCATGGTCTGGGTGTTGGGGAGAGCAAGGGTTCCAGTCTGGTATGAAACCCTTTGATCCAGCCAACCGCCCCTCACCTTCCATGAGTGTTTATTTCATGCTACCATGTCTTATGCTATTTACATGTCTCTTTCTCTGTCTGTAAGTCTCTTAAAGATAAAGCAGTTAGCTTTAACATGGCAACTTTTGTCTTCTCTCTTACTTTAAATGCATATTTATTCTCTGACACTTAGAAAATGATAAGCAAAATGAAGAAACAACCAGTTAATATGGGGTGTACAACTTTCAAATAATATATAGAGATCTAAATATATATATATACACACACATACATATTCACATACATATACACATAAGAAACAATCACATAAATGGATAATAAAATGGACTATAGACATATTGCTTTGTTTTCTACTTAAAAGTTACTGTAATATATTTTTCTCTATCACTACATATTTCTTACCATCATTTTGAATAGCTTTATAGCAATATATCTTATAGATATGCCATAATTTAATTGAATTTCTTACTATTGGATATTATCCCCCAGTTTTGGCTCAAACACCCTTTTGGACTAGACATGGACTAGACTTTTGGAAAGCACGAGTTGATGAACCCTGACAAACAGGCACAGTCGTAACAACCATCGCAGCCACGGCATAGAACGTTCCTATCACCTCACAGAGTTCCCTGACACCCCTTTGCGGTCCATTCTGTCTCCATTCCTTGGCTCCTGTTAACCAGTGACTTGTTGCTTTCGCTATAATACCTTTGCCATTTCTAAAATTCATATAAATGAAATCATACGTATGTGGTATTTGGAAGGGCTGACTTCTGTTACTTAGCATAATGCTTTACAGATTTATCCATGTGGTGTGTTCATTAGTTGTCCGTTTCTTTTCATTGCTGAATAGTAAGTATTTGATTGCATGAGTACGAGCATATCACAATATGTTTGTTCTATGTACCATTTGATAAATATTTGTCCTCCACCCCCCAGTTTTTAGCTATATGAGTAAAGCGCAAGTCTTTGTGTAAGCCTATATTTGGGTTTTCCTTGAGTGAATATCCAGAATCTTATTTGCTGGGTCATATGGTGAATGTATGTTTATCTTTATAGGAAATTCAAATTTATAAGCATTCCAGCTGCCCCACATCCTTGCCAGCCCTTGAATATGGTCAGTCTTTTTTATTTTAGAAATTCTAGAATTCTAGAGTATGAGTGGAAGTATTAAATTATGGTTTTAATTTGCATTTCCCTGATGACTAATGATGTTGAGAATCCTTTGTCATCCATATATCTCCTTAGGTGAAGTGTCTGTTCAAAAAATCTTTGCTCTTTTTGTTGTTTGCTTCTTAGTAAATTCTAAGGGTTTAACAAATATATAAATATGATTAAAGTCCTTGGTTGGATATATGTTTTGCAAATATTTCTTCATATAATAGTCTGTGGCTTGCCATTACATTTTTTATTTTTATTTATTTATTTATTTATTTTTTAAAGATTTTTTTTAAGTACTTTTTTTTTTCTTTTTTAGATTTTTTATTTATTTATCTTTAGAGGGGAAAGGAAGGAGAGAGGGAGAGAAACATCAATGTGCGGTTGCCTCTTGTATGTCCCCTGCCGGGAACTGGCCTGGCAACCCAGGCATGTGCCCTGACTGGGAATCGAACCTCGATCCTTCGGTTCGCAGGCCCGCGCTCAATCCACTGAGCTACACCAGCCAGGGCTTATTTTTATTTTTTTGAAATATATTTTATTGATTATGCTATTACAGTTGTCCCATTTCTCCCCCGTCATTCCCCTCCACCCTGCACCCCCCCTCCCACCCATATTCCCCCGCTTTAGTTCATGTCCATGTGTTGTAAGTTCTTTAGCTTCTACTTTTCCCACACTATTCTTGCCCTCCCCCTGTCTATTTTCTACCCATCGTCTATGCTACTTATTCTCTGTACCTTTTCCCACTCTCTCCTCCTCCCACTCCCCTGTTGCTAACCGTCCATATGATCTCCATTTCTGTGGTTCTGTTCCTGTTCTACTTGTTTGCTTTTGTTTTAGGTGTGGTTGCTAATAGCTGTGAGTTTGCTGTCTTTTTACTGTCATATTTTTATCTTCTTTTTCTTAGCTAAGTCCCTTTAACATTTCATATAAGGGCTTGGTGATGATGAACTCCTTGAACTTGACCTTATCTGAGAAGCACTTTATCTTCCCTTCCATTCTAAATGAAAGCTCTGCTGGATAGAGCAATTTGGGATGTAGGTCCTTGACTTTCATGACTTGAAATACTTCTTTCCAGCCCCTTCTTGCCTGGAAGGTCTCTTTTGAGAAATCAGCTGACAGTCTGACGGGAACTCCTTTGTCGGTGACTGTCCCCTTATCCCTTGCTGCTTTTGAGATTCTCTCCTTCTCTTTAATCTTGGCTAATGTAATTATGATGTGCCTTGGTGTGTTCCTCCTTGGGTCCAACTTCTTTGGACTCTCTGGGCTTCCTGGACTTCCTGGTAGCCTATTTCCTTTGCCAGATTGGGGAAGTTCTCCTTTATTATTTGTTCAAATAAGTTTTTCACTTGTTGCTCTTCTTCTTCCCCTTCTGGTACCCCTATAATTCGGATGTCAGGACGTTGAAAGATGTCCCGGAGGTTCCTAAGCCTCTCCTCATATTTTTGAATTCTTGTTTCTACCTTGTTTTCTGTTCTGTTGTTTGTTTCTTCCTTCTGGTCCACTCCATTGATTTGAGTCCCAGTTTTCCTGCCATCTCTATTGGTTCCCTGTGCGTTTTCCTTCATTTCACTTAGTGTAGCCTTCATTTTTTCATCTAATTTGTGAGCAAAATCAACTAATTCTGTGAGCATCCTGATCACCAGTGCTTTGAACCGTGCATCTGATAGGTTGGCTATCTCTTGGTCATTTAGAGGAATTGGCTCTAGGGCTTTGAATTGTTCTCGGGTTGGAGCCATTTTTGGTGGTTTTTTGGTTGTGTGTGTGTGTGTGTGTGTGTGTGTGTGTGTGTTTGGTCTGGTTGCAGCTATTATGTAGTGAAGGATGGAGCCTTAGGTGTTCCCCAGTGTGGGGCAGCCCTGTCGCTGAGTTGTGATGCTGTATGTGGGGGTGGGGTCCAAGAGGGAACAATGGCGCTTGCTCTGCTCTCTCTCGGATTCCAGTCCCTTCTGCCACTTCCCCTTCACCTGGATTATCTGCATGCAAATGTGGGACCACCTGGTCAGCCAGCTGCCTTGTGAGGCCTCACTGGGTCTGCCCAGTTGCCACCCTATGCCCGGGGTCCGTTAGCCATCCCCTTGGTGGGACCAAGATAATTGCTATTTCCAGCCAATATATGCGTGGTTTGGATATTCTGCTGGTGCCAAGGGAGAGGGTGTGTGGGCCTTCTTATGGCTTACTTGGTTGTGGGGCAAAAAAGGGAAGGAGTTGAGATAAAGCTTACAACATAAAAGGTTAAACATAAAAACTGGAGTCAGATTCTTTATTGTAGTTTGATTTGCTAAAAAATTTCAAAGAAATTGGACCATCATCAATAGTTGATGGTGTAGGAACAAGATGACCACATTGATTTGTGATTTTAATTCCATCTATATGGCTTATAGGACCTTTAAAGAATTTAATAACATGGACGACAAGAAAACAATACTGCTAGCCACGTGCTTTCAGCTGTAAACTCTATCCTACCACCTAAAGGCACTTCCTCTGCTTAGTCACCTTTCATCCGGCTTTATTTTAAAGAGTGGGCCTAGTTTCCGACAGTTGTCAGTTAGGTCACCAATTCTTTATTTTTATCAGGCCAAACCATTACCAATTGCTTGGTTGGGGGATCTAATATTTTATTTTTCATATTTTCATGCAGACTAGAAGGACTGGTATCAGAGGTGACTTTTACCCATTACTTAATGGGTCTTCAACAACTTGATTTCCTGCTGTTGTTAACAATAATGTAACTCCTCTCTCCTCCCTCTTCTCACTTCAGTTCAGAGATCTCAGCACTTATGGCCACCCTGGTCATTCTACATTTGAAACTAACCCATCACTTGCATTCTTGAACATCCTCCAACCAAATTACTGAAAGAATGTATTCCTGAGGCAATTGCTCTGGCGATAATACTGATTTTGCCCTTTTCTAGCGACAAGTTTTAGGACCATGGCAATTATGACTCATTGGAATTTTTAAAAAATGACATCAAATTCTGCTCAGGACCTAGGTGCCCAAGCTGTCTGGGGTTTGCCACACTTACAGTGTTGCAGGAGGAAGCTCTTGCTTTCTCAGTCACCACTTGCCTAGTGACATCCCTCTCTAAGCTGTCTGTCTGTCTGTCAGGCCTGCCTAAGGAATGCTGGAGATTTCATGCATTCATTGGGATTCTTCCTGGTTGCTGAGGGTGCCAGAGACCGAGTGCCCCCACCATTTGGTTAGCCTCTGCACTGGACGTGCATTTAAGGGAGGCGTTTCTTTCATTAGCGGGCAGGTTAGCAATTAATTGCCCAACCAGAGAGCAAATAACAGTAAAACTGCAAATACCTCAACTTCTTCTACCCTCCATAAACAAGATATTTAGGAACTATGTACCTTGAAGAACTTAGAATCTCAGTGGGGAGGTAAAATGGGTACATGCCTGCCAGAAGAAGTTCTCAGTGTGAATTAAGAATCCTTAGAGGGAAAGTAAAAAAGCATATAACATACAATTATTAAATAATACATGATAACAATAACATTCACTACTACATGCCAGCTATTATTCTAGTATGTTATATTCTGCAATAAATTATTAGCCTAATAATAATAATACTGATAATATCTAACATTTTTTGAGCACCTGTCATGTGCCAGGTTGCATTAGGTACTTTAGTAGACTACTTCATCATTATTCATTTAAGTGCTATCACCATCTTTATTTTTAAATGAGGAAACGGGTTCAGATGGATTAAGCAACATGCCCAAGGTTCCGTTGCTGATGAGTGGCACAGCTGGGATTATGAGTGTTGAAGTTCTATGTTCCCTCTTCTGTGTGAGTATTCTGCAGACAAATGCCTACAGGAGTTTGAGCCAGGGTGACAGAGAAAGCTTCAGAGAAGTAAAACCCATGTGAGATGGCTGTGAAACACACGTTAGAATTTGAAAAGTGGATGTGGGAGGGTGAGAAGGGACCTGGTCTTGCAGGTGGAAGACCTAATGGACAAAGGCTCTATGAGCACTGTTTTCTTTCATCTGTGGGCTCATATCCCCAGGGCCCCTGCCTGTCTGCACATCTTGTATATGTGCATGAACTATTGTGTTGTGTGCTCACCCTCTAGCTTGTCCATCCCATGGCATGGCAGAGGGAAATTAGAAACATTAGAAACATGTAGGTGCTTTTCAAGCCTCTGCCTGTGTCATGTCTGCTAACATCCTCCTAAGTAAAGCAAGTCACGTGGCCAGAGTTGTAAGGCCTGGACAGGTGAAAAATTGGGCCTATTAATGCCATCAACCTGCCGTAATGCTGGAGATCATGCCCACTCTCACTCTTCTGTCTCCCAGTAATTAGTGAGATAATTACCCAATAATCACTCCATTATCCTATACCTCCCTCCCTTAAATGGAAATTGAATTGTGGATTAGAAGGTTTGGGGCTGAGAAATCCAGCCACTTCTCCTTGTGGAGATTCTCCCTGCACCGACAGTGTTAGCGTAGGAGTTTGCCTTGTCCTGATGTGTGTATTCATGTGCTGGGACTACGATGACCCATCAGATTCCAAGTTGAAAATTTTCCTCAGTCCAGTGGTTATAAAGATTCCAGGGGACAAAGACTCCTTTCCAGGAACAAAGCATGCACCGAGCCTTACAAGACATTAGCTGCATCAGACTGAGGAAATACATAATAGCCGAGTTATTCCAAATTCAGTTCACATTAGACTCGTTTATATTTTCTTAAGCCCGATGATATCTATATCTATTTACATTCCAAAAACAGTGGCACTCGAGTATGTGAGATGTTACGTAATCTACAGATCGTGCTGTTTGTGTATGTGGGTTCTCTGATTCCCTTCCAAGAATACACACACACACACACGAACACACGCCTATTTGCCTCCTACCCTCAGAAACAGAATGTTCTTATTGCATATTTTACAGAACACCTCCTGGCAAATGTAGGGCTGGAGTGGCCCTGGGGAGCCCATCAGGGCTGTGACAGTCTCTCAGGAGGGGCAGAAGGCAGTAGCATCTTCCCTGCTTTCCACCAAGTCTCTTGACCGCACATAAGGCCAAGACCTAACTCTTCAGCCAAGGATCTGAAACCCTCCCAAACTGGGCATAAACTTCTTTTTCTAGACTTTTCTTTCAAATTTATTTAACAAAATTCTCTCTTCTGTCAACACATACTTTTCTCATTTCTGTTTTTACTTTATGGGAAAGACCCTCTCCACACTGTGCACCTGGCTGTCCCTCAAGGCCAGGAGCCTTTTCTGATATGGTTCTTAGCTTATCTTTGACTTTTTGGTCCCATCTATCTTGTTTCTTAACTGTCTTATATTTGACTTATTTCAATTTGCTTTGATTCAATTCAGTTCACACTTACTCAGCACTTTCAGAATACCACACATCAGGCCGGGTCCCACAATTACAGAGGGAAAACTCTGTCTGTGTTATTCTGAGACTCAGTTATCTTCTAACGAGTTTTCAACCCCTAAGTCTATTGCAAGCACCTTATTTTAATATACCCTACAGCAAAAATCAGATAGAAATGCTTTAAAAATACATTTTGAATTGAAAGAATGAAAAGGAAGCCACTAATGAGATTCCGACCCTCCCCCCGTGAGGGGACTATGTATTGAGGGTCATAAATCTTAAAAAGGCTGATTTCTGTGGCTTTGGAATATTTTCCTCTGACAGGTGAGTGGGCTGATTAGAAGACAACCAAGCCAAGTGTTGGCTCAACAGGGAACATGGACTATTATCTGAGGAATTCACCCTAATAGTGAATAGGAATTCACTGTTATCTGAGCATCACCCTAAGCATCACCTCAGGCAGATGGTAGAAAAGCAACAGATCTTTTATTAGGGCTTTCAAGAGAAAGAGGCTGATCAAATAATACCTCAGAGCAAGACCGAGGAGGCTCATTGTGTTGATTGTACCGCATGCAAGCTGACAGAACCAGAAAGGAAGTCACTGGATTTGGGGTTTAAAGAAACAGATGCCTCAGTTCATCTTGGCTCAGTCATCTGTATGTCAAATTTTGGATTGTCTTTCTTCCATATCTTCTGTTGGACGGAAGCACGACAGACCAGAACCTCTCATTAATCCCCCTGTAGTCTGGCAGAAGAGACTACCATGAGACATGCCCCCCAAGTATGCCTGTTGGCTTTAATTTTTCCACTGGCATGACCCCAGTAAGATCAAGTGACATCCCTGCCAATCAAAAGTACAGATGCCACTGAAGGAAGCAGGACAAGTAGATGACACTTGACTCACGAGCTATCTCATGTACCTCCCACCCTGGAGCGGTGAATCCCGCCAAGGCGCCAGAGTCCCACTTACAGGCATACCCACAAATGCCCAGTGGGGCGGCCTGCCTGGCTTTCCGAACTCATTTGTGACAGCTGTTGAGCAATTGGAAAAAGAAAAGAAAAACTAACATTTCCATGTCCAATTAGTGGAATAGTTAAAACTGGAGCAAGGCCATTCTCCATCACAGTCATTCCTGGCTGTCTGTTGTCATGGTATTCAAATATTTTCTGTTCTTCCTGTGGCCTAGCAAAAATCAACAGTATGTTATTGTATAAAATGTCATAAGTCACAGCACTAAATAATGGCCAATTTGTTTCTCTGCAGTCGAGAACAATCAACATAACTGACTGGTGGTCAGTTTTGTAAAGGTTTCTGATTTTGGGTTTGCCCACCAACAAAGCAAAGGCTGCACTTTGCTTTATTAGATATATTTGGGACCTTTGCAGTGCTATAATGGGACTGATCAGAGAAGAGACCCAAATTCTGTATTGAATTCTATCATTTGTTAGTTAATGTATAGTCTGCGACAAATTGCTTAAACTCCTCGAATTTCAGTTTTCTCACTTCTAAAATGCGGGTAATAGTAACTATGCAACTAGAAAATTTTCTGAGACATTAACTGCTGTCCTGTTTTGTGTTCTATGTTATGAAAAGAGGTAATTTTCCCTGTCTCTGACATGCTCCCCACGCCCTACACCCAGGTCTTTGTGCCCTGTGCTCCCTGGTCTCTGAGGGAACTGATATTCTCTGCATATTAGGTTTCCCCATCCCACAAGGTTATCACCACCCACGACTTTGTTTGGAAGTGGGAATTGCTATGGAGAAGAATGAAGGGATTTTGTGGTGGCTGATATTTAGCCATCTCAGGTGGAACTATCCCAAATTTGATCTGAGTTTAAAAAACGAGAGTGTGATAATGTGTTCAGGTCAGTGGTGTGGAGAACGCTCATCCATGGCCATCGTTCTGTCAGAGTTCATGTAAGGGCGTCTGCCACATTATCTGGGTGACAAATGCTGATTTGACTTTTCTCTGTTCGTTTGTATTTTGCGTTGTGTACATAAGAAACGTCCAAACCTACAGAGAATTTTTATAAGGGTTATTGGAGCCCCCTTTTCTTCCACAGTATCCAGGAAAGGCCCATCAATTGAGGCATTTGAAACACAAGTACTCACCCAGTCCAGACCAGCTGTCAACAAACTGGGTTACTTTTACCCCTGGTGTGCACAAATTTCTTCCAGGGTTTGAGTGAGGTGAGCAATATTTAGAGAATTAGTTACTAGATCCTAAATCTCCACCTTTACTTTTTCTTAAACTTAATCATCCCAAAGTGGATGTATTTCTAGTTCTCTTTCCCAGACTGCCCTTTTACCATCACTTTTCTATCACTTGGACAGAAGAAAGACACACCTCCCACCGGTTCTGAATCTTTATACATACTGTGTTGCCTCAGGCTGTAAAAATTCCCTGGGGATGCAAACAAAGGGACCATCTGAAATATTGGAATCTGCAAAATTTTCTTTAAGCAGAGAAATATGGGAATCTTCTCATCTGTGTGTGTGTGTGTGTGTGTGTGTGTGTGTGTGAGCTCTTTCTGTGTCACATCTAATAGACTACAGAACTAAAGATTTTGATCCATTTTGGGTTTGTAGTGCAAGTGTCTGACATTGAGCTTTTAATTGCTGAGGCATCCATTTCAAAAGCCATTCTGTCTCGGATAAACACACTGCCAGCTGTACGACACAGCACCTGGGAAAACAACCAGTTGAGGAATCAGGCCTCCCACACCCATGGAGTCCCCTTTCGGAAGCCCTTGGGTAACCTACATAACTGAACCCTTGACTGACCCTCATCCACTCAACCAGCCCCCAATTCCCACTCTTTTGCTTCAAAATAGCCAATAATGTGTGACTCCACCAAACCCCAAACATGTCACCCTTGGACCCTAACAAAAGCGGAGCCCCAGGTTTGCTCCCTGTCTGTCTCTCTTCCTTCTCTCTCAACCTTTCTGGGTGGTTGTACCCTTAGGTGTGCTATGGACCCTCCAGGACTGTCTTGAACCTCTGTTCGTGATACAGTCTTTCCTGTAAGTCAACCAGGCAACTGCTCTGCCAGCTGCCTGCTGAGCAGCCCAGCACCAAGGAATAGACAAGAGTCACACACAGTAGCTGTGCTATTCACTCAGCTTTTATTGAATGCAGGCTCACTCAAAGTAGAACATCGACATACATTAACATTCTACTCACACTCTAAAAATCTGAGAGAACTATCACACACCCACACACACACCCACACACACACACACGGAGCAATCAACGGGGGACAGCGAACCTGAGTCCCAGAGTCTCAGTCTGCAGGTCCAAGAGACAGCACAGTGGGCAAGGCAGTTGTCAGCCTTGAAGTCTTCAAGTCATCAGTCTTGCAGTGAAGGTTCTCCAGGGCCAGGTGGGGAGCAGGGCAGATGAAGTCCTCCGTTCGGCAGGACAGATCCTCCAGTGGCTGATGTGAAAGGAGATCAGGGTGGCACGGGGCAGCACCCTGGTGTGTGGAGCTTGACTGTCTCAGCAGTGGCCTGGAGTCTGCCTCAGTTACACCTTGAAAGTGCTGTACCCCACCCTTCTGGGTCCTTTTGATAAATGTCTTGGCACCCCGATGCCAAGTGTGGAATTTGCCCTGGAGCCTATGGGTGGTACATGGCTGTTTTGTTTAATAGCCCTGCTGGCAAGTGTGAAACTTCCCCAGGAACCTGTCTACGGTTAGTCCCGCTCTGCAGAACGAGGCTATTCTGATCACATAGACGCCTTAGGTGTGTCTCCTTGATATCTTAGATATCACACAGATACCTTAGGTGTGTCTCCTTGATATCTTAGATATCACACAGATACCTTAGGTGTGTCTCCTTGCCAGATGTGTCTGCTCTGACTTAGTTTCCCTCTTGAACCAAAATGTTATGGCTGACTGGCAGCCATCTCGCTTGACATGAGTGACTCCACGTTGTTTTACATACTTTGTGCTATGTTGATTGGACCAGTGTCATTTTATTGGTCCTCCTCTCCACAAGGACCCATGAGTAATAAATCTTGTTCCTCACAATCGCCTGCTGGTTTCTGCTGCAGTGTGTCCTGTGATCCAAGAACCACAAGGGCTGGTGCAGACATGACATTGGCCCACAGTGGCCCAGGGTGGAAAATGTCTGCGGGGGCTTGTTAGGAGTCACAGGGCCATGGCAGAAGTCTCAGGCGTTCCTGCCCAGAGTGTCACCGTCAATAGACTGGGACCAACACAATAGGAATTCTGTGAGTTCAAGTATACTGCAGAGTGGACAGGGATAATGAATTTTGCATCATTCTTAAGGGATCATGGGGCAAAGTAACGAGAGTATCTTTAGGAAAATACCAATATAAATCCATTGGCCCTACTGTCTTCTCACCGTCTATCGCCCCTGCCGTGTGTTTTCTTTTCCCCTTCCTAGCTTCAATTCCGTGAACCGTCATGATAACTAGCCCCTCTTGCACACCATACACCCTCTGCCCCCCATCACTGTGATGTACTTACTACCCTACCAAAACCATAAATGTGACACTGGCTGGTGTGGTTCATTTGGTTGGGGCATCATCCTGTAAACCGAAAGGTCACAGATTCAGCTCCTGGTCAGGGCACATACCTAGGTGGTGGGTTTGGTCTCTGATTGAGGCACTTAGGAGAGGCAGCTGGCCAATTTTACTTAACTTGCCTGGAGTTCTGGGAGTGGGGAATATCCATAGATTCCACTTGATTGCTTCTCAGTGAGGGTTTTTTTTGTTTGTGTGTGTGTGTGTGTGTGTGTGTGTGTGTGTGTGTGTGTGTGTGTTTTGAGGCAACCTGGGCTGAATCTTCCTAGGCTGAGAATAACTTTCTTCTCAGTTGTCTCACTAGAAAGCACGACTCCTTTGCCCTATGGCAGGTGAGGGCTTGAAAGTCAGACCCTGACAGGAGAGGCACCGTCTCCATCCATACTGTCTTCTGCCTGCCGTTCCAGAGCTGCTGGAGTGACCTAGCGACTGGCTAGGTGCACCCTGGACTATAGACGTTGTCTGCCGGGTCAGACACAGGCCTTCGTCCTGCAGACTTGGAAGAAGCTGGTGACAAAGGCCTGCCAACAGTGCTGTGACTGTAATTTAGGGTCATTCACGTTTCCACCTTTGTAGGCAGCTTGTGATGCGAGTTTGGGAGTTGCCCCAGCCGAGAGACCTGAATTGGAAGTCAAGAGCTTTGAAATCAGTCCTGGCTCTATCATCACTAGCTGTGTGACCTTGGGCGAGTAATTTAATCTCTCAGAAGTCTGAGTTTTCTCATCTGGACAAAGCATTCTAGTCTCAACCTTCAGATTCTTAAGGTGAAAACTGCCAATCCGCACACAATGTCGATGGCTAACATCTGAGTAGCACTTCATATTTTACAAAGCTTTTCTTCAGCTGCCCTGCTGTGCAGACATGATTGGTGTGGTTTCCCCAGGGAAGAAATTCAGTCTTGTAGGATCAGGCAGATTGCCCAAGGTTTCACACTTAATAAATAGCAGAAGTAGGACGTGGACATAAGTCTTCTGCCTCCGAATACGGGGTTCTTTTTCCTGGTCTGAGTGAGTGACTAGGCCAGTCCATAGGATGTGAGAAAGAACACATAAGTAAGGAAGTGGGTGGCAGAGAGGAAACAGTAGAGAATTTGAATCCTTGAAGACTAACTTTGAACTTGAGCTCTGCCTTTACTGATTTATAGTCCTAGAAAAGCCATTTTTCCCATTTGGCAGGTGCAGGTAGGACAGACAGTCATCTGGTACACCCTGGGCTGACAGCCCTACAGTTTATTAAAACACTGATAGCTTTCTGTACTGTTTGGTGAATAGCCACTCCAACTGACCCCTTCCTTCGGATTTCCTCTTACTCTGCCCTGATTCAGAACAAAAGGGTTAATATGAGGCCCAGCAGGGGGCATTAAAGACCTTTTCCATTTCCGGATTATGGTTGGTCCTAATATGTATTGGTTGTTAGGTATTTTTAATATCACCAACGATTGAGGATAATAATGATAATATTCTTCCCAGCTACATTGGGCTGCTGTTTAAGATATTATAAAACAATGAAGATGACCAGTCAGCTATAAACCTTAAAGGCAGGTTTTGTTTTTTGGTTTTTTTTTTGACATGTCATAGCAATGGACTTTGGAAAAAGAGTTCTGTGTGCAGAAAATAATGCACAGGATTTCACCTTAGTGGGACTTGCCACCTATCAGCCTGTTCAAGACCGAGATAGTAAAGGAACTTACTTTACATTTTTGACTTTGAATTTTTGAATATTTGGGATTAGAACTCATTGCTTCTGCCTAATACCCCTATCACATCTTCTGCTAATTTTGTGAATCTTGAGTTTTGACCCTGAGATTATGGTTTTATAAACCTCCACTTATTCCTGTATGGTATGCCTTTCTACGCAGAGGCTCACATGGTTCCTACCCCAGGTGCTACTTCAAGTTCGGGGAAGAGGTGATCAACTCCGTAGGGCAGGCTTACCACAGAGCAGAGGTGTCTAAAGTTCAGCCATCCTAGAATACCAAGAACCAGGGAAACGGGGCATCATCAGTAATAGTGTGGTTAACATTAACTGAGTTCTTTTTACATGGGGAGGACTCTGCTGAATGTTGTACATGTTCCACTGGCCATGCTGCTTGACTCTCCATCCATTTCACCCCACGTGATTAGTCGAAGCCAGCGGTCCCCAAACGATGGCCTGCAGGTCAGCCAGTCCCAGGTCCTTCCTTTGAAGACCCATGAGCTAACAATATTTTTCACATTTTTATAGGATTGAAGAATGTACTGCAGAGATTGTAAACGGCTTTGCAGAGATTGCAAAGCCTAAAATCAATATTATTTTGCCTTTTACAGAAAAATGCCAATACGTGGTAATCCCACTTTGACAACTAGTAGATGGATTAGAGTTTGGCATGAGGTATATTAAACATCAAATAGTTATTAGTCCTAACCCGCTATTTTGGGATGTATCAGTAAGCAAAACAGATAAAACTCCCTGACCTTGTATATCTTACATTCTGGTTCTAGTTCATGAGATATGTCTGTTGCTGTTTGGTAAAGTTTTCTCACATTCAAGTACACAATAGTGAAAAAGATATTTCTTTCTATCTCTAGGTGTTTCTGTCATTAATTGTAATAGTTCCAACTTCTGATCATGCGGAAAACCAGCTCAAGGAGGAGACAACACATCAAGAGTGATGGGGAGAAAGTTAGAAAGAAATTAATTAAGTTGCTGAGTCAATCAACCTTGAAATACGCCACACCTAAGAGTTTCCAATACGTTAGACAGTAAGTTTTCTTTGTTTAAGTCCTTTTAAATCAGAGTTTTCTGCTAGCTGAGTTAGCTACCTATACACATCACTTAATGTCCTCAGCGACCCTATGGTTTACTTATTGCTTTTATTTCATAGAAATTACGTAATTGCACTCCCACAGCAGTGCGAGTTCCACACACAGGCTCCAGGAGGGAACCTGAGATGAACAGCAGCCAGGAACGAGCTAAGCTACCAGGACAGGGACTATGACCGCTTAGCAGCAGCCTGCGGGCTCCAAAGGACTGCACTTTAAGTTGGAGCAGGAACTCTGGACACCGGTTTTTTTCTTGGTCTTGTTGAGGAGATGGGCTTTGAGATGGGAGTCTGCCATCTACCAGATCATGCAGCACCTGAATAAAACCACTTTCTTTTTGCACCAGCATCTGCCTCACATGTTTGGCTTTTGTGGCAACAGGCAGCTGAACCTCCATTTTTTTTCGTTGTTTGACTGAACTAGTACCATGATAAAGTCTCTCCCTGGGAGCTTTGTTGTCTGGCATGCAGCAAGGGGTGGAGCAATTAAGGACTAAGCAGGCCAGAGAATAATCAAATATCAATTTTGTGTTAAGATCCACAAGAAAGATGCAGGTCTCAGTTTTGGCAGATCTGCTGAGGAACTGGATCACTTGTCATCCTTGCCCTTCAGGAAACTTCCAGTCCTAAAAGCTAGGGCAGTGTAGATCATGACGGTTGTCTACATCAGTGAACTACGGAGTCACTCAGCTACGTGCAGTTACACTGGCTCCTGCAGCCAGTAAAAACAGGAGGAGTTTAGATCTCCTTACCGGTGGTTCTACCGCGGGACAGTACTAACCTCCCACTGCCCAGCTCACATCCAGTGTGTGAAATGACAACTCTCCCCCACCTAACAAAACCCGTTTGCTTACGTGGTGCCAAAGAACTCCCATAAACACTGACAGACAAACTGAAGGCTTTTCTTTGCCATTGAGTGAAGGGCCTTATTTTCCACGTTGATAAGATCGGGAGGGAAGAACGGTGCACAATGGGCTTTTATTTTAACCGTCACACACTCACCGCATCCCAAAGAATGCCCGGAGGCTTTGTGCTACTGCTCCGGATCTCCAGGCTTCTGCCATTAGGAAAGAAAAGACACTTGGCTCAGAATGCATCCCCAGGGGATTGATTGAACAGTGTTCCGGAAGCTCATTGGAAAGGAATTGAAAGGAGAGGTGGAGAAGCAGAATTAGAGGGATCACAAGACAAGGTGAAGTAATGGTTTTTATGCCTGGAGTCCACCGCATGCAATATGGTTCTTGCTGTCAAATGGTCTGAAACGTTCGGACAGAGAGGGGCGCTTGCTACCGGAGTAATCAGACCAGCAGGGCAGATGCAAATAAGGCCCCCGTCACCCACGTAGCCTTCCCCAGGGCACCTGCCCTGTGTTGATCTCTTGCTTCATATTTTCTCCAAACAAGTCTAAGAATTCTTCTATTCCCCCTGTCTTCACCCACTTTTGTTAATACCTTGTGTTGTCTCAAACTGCTCTTGACTTTGAAGTGACATTGGGCCAGGAATCAGGAGGCTGACTCCTAGCTTGACCTTGGCTGTACATCTTGAAGCATTGCCCTTTAAAACTTCCAATTTTCTCCACTCTAAAGGTGTATCTACTGCAGTAGTTAACTGGTAACAAGCCAGGGAAATCCATGGAGAAGGATATTTTAAAATTTGACTTAAAATTACTTACATACTGTGAAATGGACATACCTTAAGCATATGCTTTGGTAGGTTTTAGAAAATATATACATGTGAGTAACCAACACACTAATCAAGATACAGCAGATTTCTAGCACCCCAAAAAGTCCTCTCAAATCCCTTATATCACGTCCCTTATATGAGCTCTCTCATATGCTCTCCCAACTAATCCGTTCTACACAGAAGGAACCACTATTCTGATTTCTACCACCAGAGATCAATTTTTCCTATCCTTGAACATGTTAGAAGCATTTTGTATAGTGAAAGTTACTATACAAAATCTAGTATTATTACTGGTTTTTGACTGGATGGTATATTACTTAAGAGAAAAGATCTAGTCTTTTGCTTAGTGCTAAGCAGAGAGCATAGATTTAATTTATTCACTTTAATACATATTCAATATTGAATTTAATTATAGTTATAAGTACAGATGAAAGGACTTTGGCGTGGATTTGAAGAAAGCGTCATTCTAATCTGTTTTGCCTTTATCCAGATTTGTGCCTTTGGGCTTTGTTTTTTTAACATTTTGACCTTAAATTTTTCTTTTATTAAACAAAGGAATTAGACTAGATGATGTCATAGAGAACCTTTCTACTTTTAGAAGTTATGTAACTGACAATGATAATAACTAATCTAAATACATTTACTGACTTATTTATCTTCATAATAAGTTGAAATGCTGTTATCTCCATTTTTCAGAGGGGCAGATTTAGAAATTAACTAACTCTCATAAGGTCACAGAACTCTTAAGGGGACAATGCCAGGTTTTGCATCCAGACACTGTGCAGCTTAACTATTATACTCTGCTGCTAGTCCCTGGGGTGATGAATCAATAGAACGGGGAAATGTGAAAAATGTGGGTATGTGGTTAGGTCTAGTAATGGGTCACATTTCCAAAGTGTCAAACTAAACTTTTTGTTATGGAAATTTCTAAACATAACACGAAAGTAAAGAGTTCACCGAACCTCCACGAAATCATCGCATATTTTCAAAACCCATCAACACTTTACCGTATTCTTTTTTTCACGTCTCCCCCTTAAAACTATCATGAAAACTTTCAAACATACTCTCATTAGTAGACATCATGACATTTCACCTTTAAATACTCCAAGACGCATCTAAAAATGGGACAGGCCCTGGCTGGGTAGCTCAGTTGGTTAGAGCATCATCCCAATACACCATGGGTGCTGCTTTGACCCCGGGTCAGGGCACATAGAAGAGTCAACCAATGAATGCATAAATGAGTAGAACAACAAATCGGTGTTTATCTCTTTCTGTCTCTCTCTCTCTCCCTCTCTTAAATCAATAAAGAAAATTTTTTAAAAAGGACAATTTTTTACCTAAGTACAATGCCATGACTCACCTAATAAAAATTAACAATAATTTTAGAATATTTATTTATTTATTTATTTATTTTTATTTTTATTTTTTTAGAATTTATTTATTTATCTTTAGAGGGGAAGGGTAGGAGAGAGGGAGAGGGAGAGAAACATCAATGTATGGTTGCCTCTCATGTGTCCCCTGCCGGGAACTGGCCTGCAACCCAGGCATGTGCCCTGACTGGGAATCGAACCGCAATCCTCTGGTTCGCAGGCCCGCGCTCAATCCACTGAGCTACACCAGCCAGGGCTCTTAGAATATTTATTATTTAATACTAAATCCATATTCAAATTTCTCTGTCTTAACATTTATTCCTTTTTTGTTTTTCCAATTAGAGCCAAAAAAGGGTCCACCCATTTTGTTTGGTTGTTCTGTCCCTTAAATTTCTTTTGACCTAAAGTCCTCCCTTCCCTGCAGAGGAGAGCTTTACACAGTTGGGAAGAAGGGAGACCATTGGAGAATCTTTCTACTTTGTTTCTTATGCATAAAAATGCGGTGATGGGGTTGCAGGAGAATAAAGTAGAACTACCCCAGCTTCCTCCCACTTCCTGGGCCGCTGACCCACCCTCTTACCTTATGTGTGACCATCCTCTTTCTTAGATAAGTAGCAAAGAGTTGCCAGGAAGAGGCTGGTGGATTTCCTTGCCTCGCCAGAAATAGAGAGCACACCTTTACTGAAGGAAATGGCTTTGAACAGCTCTCGGCAACATACTTCTATTGTAGCAGGAACATGGTCTAATGAGGAAAATGACACTTGAAGAAATGTCTGTGTGCACATTTTTGTTGCTATTGCAGGAAGGGGAAACAACATGAGGTTGTTTGCGTTGCAGAGAAGACCTCTTCCGGGTCAGACCTGGCTCCACCCTGCCTGGGGCCCATGGGCCTGTGATTCCTGAGATTGCTCAGGTGCCCAAGGGACCGCGTCCTTCCATTTCAGTGTCTGGATTCACTTTATGCAGACACTTCGTTAATGAATAACTAGACTCATAGAAACGCAGCCCTAGGAAGGGCCCAGACAATAGCCAGCCGAGTGTTTTCAGCTACTCTCCATGGAGCTCCATCCACCAAGGCAGTTCAAGTGTTCTGCAAATGTTTGGTTTGAATTTAAGTTTTTTTTTAAAATATGGTCACTTCTTGATTGTGGTATTAATCCTTATTTTGGCTTTCTTTTGCAATCTCTCTCTTGGATCCAGTTTGTAGTAGACCTCAGTGATACTAAATAATACATATGCTTCATCTCTTAGTCAGAAAGTCTCTGAAATAATGATTCCCAAACTGCTTTGGAGAATGTACACATTCTCGATGCCAAAACAAACTTGTGAAAATGTGCTTCTTTCTTGTGTACCTTGGAAAAATACCTTTTTGGAATTTTTGGTGGATGCTGAAATCCGAGAAGACCCATTTTGGGATAAGAGAATATCTACCCAGAATAGGTAAATGAGATTTCTCTGGTGTGTGTGCACAGTAAAAGTCACTTATTAGCTAATTAAATATAAAACGACATTATGACTTTTAGATGGCTATGTATTTCTGTATTTTTGAATGTCGGAAGGGCACACAACTCACGCAACACCCATCACCTTGGAGGAAGCAGGGGAGGCCAGGACTGGAGAGTCAGACCAAGAAGACCGAGCCATCCGCAATGTTTGATTTACTTCCAAGGAAACAGATTGATTTGTATTTGGTGTTCTTTTGTCTTTTTTTTAAATTTATTTTTTTGTTTTTTTAATCAGTATTTTTTTAATTGTTGATATTGTACAGTTTTCTGTCTTTTATCCCGCCCCCAGCCCACCACCCCAGCCCTCTCCACCTTCCTCCCATTTCCACCCCCCATAGTTTTTGTCCATGTGTCCTTTATACTTGTTGCTCTAAACCGTTCCCCTTTTCCCCTGAAATTCCTTCCCCTCCCGCTCTGGTCACTGTCAGACTGTCCTCAAATTCAGTGTCTTTGTTTATATTATGCTTGTTTGTTTATTTTGTTGATTAGGTTCCTGTTAAAGGTGAGATCATATGTATTTGTCTTTCACTGCCTGGCTTATTTCACTTAGCATGATGCTCTCCAATTCCATCCATGCTGTTGCAAAGGGTAGGAGCTCCTTCTTTCTTTCTGCTGCATAGAGTTCCATTGTGTAAATGTACCACAGTTTTTTGATCCATTCGTTAACTGATGGGCACCTAGGTTGCTTCCAGCACTTGGCTATTGTAAATTGTGCTGCTATGAACATAGGGGTGCATAGGTTCTTTTGGATTGGTGTTTCAAGGTTCTTAGGATATAATCCAAGCAGTGGAATTGCTGGGTCAAAAGGTATGTCCATTTTTAGTTTTCTTAGAAAATTCCATACTGTTTTTTATAGTGGTTGTACCAATCTGCAATCCCACCAACAGTGCACCTAGGGTCCCCTTTTCCCCACAACCTCTCCAACACTTGCTGTTTGTTGCTTTGTTTATGAAGGCCATTCTGACTGGTGTCAAGTGGTAGCTCATTGTAGTTTTAATTTGCATCTCTCTGAGAGCTAGAGATATCGAGCATCTTTTCATGTGTCTCTGGATCCTCTGTATGTTCTCCTTGAAGAAGTGTCTGTTCAAATCCTTTGCCCATTTTTTAATTGGGTTGCTTGTCTTCTTAGAGTAGAGTCTTGTAAGTTCTTTATATATTTTGGAGATTAATCCCTTGTCTGAGGTATCATTGGCAAATATGTTTTCCCATACAGTTGGTTCTCTTTTTATTTTAATAGTTTTCTTTAGCTGTGCAGAAGCTTTTTATTTTGATGAGATCCCATTTGTTTATTCTTTCCTTTATGTCCCTTGCTCTAGGGGACATATCAGTAAAAATATTGCTGCGTGAAATATCTGAGATTTTCCTGCCTATGTTATCCTCTAGAATTTTAATGGTGTCACAGCTTATATTTAAATCTTTTATCCACCTTGAATTTATTTTTGTGTATGGTGTAAGTTGGTGCTCGAGTTTTATTTTTTTGCATGTAGCTGTCCAGTTCTCTCAGCACCACTTGTTGAAGAGGCCATTTTTGCTCCATTTTATGTTGCTGCCCCCTTTGTCGAATATTAATTGACTGTAGAGACTTGGGTTTATTTCTGGGCTCTCTGTTCTGTTCCACTGGTCCATGTGTCTGTTCTTGTGCCAGTACCAGGCTGTTTTGATTGCAGTGGCCTTGTAATACAGTTTGGTATCAGGTATTGTGATCCCTCTGTATTCGGTGTTCTTAAATATTCACTTCAGAACCACGAGTCAGAGGCTTATTAAACCGCACGTGTAACAGAGCTTTGGGGGCTCCCAGAAAGTGGGGTGTGGCAGAAGATGGCGTTCCTGCCTCCCTGTGCTTGCCCTGACTGCTCTCTGCCTTTGTGCTCCCGGCCCCGCCTTGCTTTGCGTCGCAATCCCCCGTTTACCTGCTGCTGAGGTGAAATTTTCTGCGCCTTTCCACGGGTACGATTACTCACCCTGACCTTGGGAAGAGCTGAGCTCGGAAAGGCGAAGAGACCAATCTCTGTAGTATGGACTATGTGCTCCCGAAGGCTCGCAGCACGAGTAAATCACCGAGCTTTGCGGATGTAGGTTCTCGTCTCTTAAAAGGATGCAATTTTATCTATTGTGTGAGCCTTTCACTGAGAATTAAGCAGTATATGAAAACGTTTTGCATATTGCCTAGCATACAGTTCTGTAGTTAGGTTCAATAAATACTAGACCCTGCCTCTTAGTTTTCCAGCTCTTCTATACCATCAGGAATTGGGGTAGAAGCTGACGACCAAAAAAAAAAAAAAAAAAAAAATAGTAAGAACTGATCCTTGTCTAGGACCTATATAAATAGTTACATGTAGTGAAGTGGTTTAAGTTCTGTGATTCGGGGTTACTGAAAGCACACACAGAAAGGAGTTAATTGCAATGGTAAGATATAATAGCTACAATTTATTAAGTGTTTACTCTGAGTTAGGCACTATGCTAAGTGCTTTTTGTACTTTATCTTATTTAATCATCCCCACAAATCTTTGTGGAATGGGCTGCATTATCCCAATTTTACAAATAAGGGGACTGCAATTCATTGATGTTAAATATCTTGTCTAAAATCATGAATCTACTCAATCACAGAACTGGGACTTGGTTTTGGATCTACCTCCCAAGCCCATGTTTTTAACCACTGCTTGAGGGAAGAAAATTTTATAGAGGCAAGAAAATTTTATAGGGAAGTTTTATTAGTTCATCTGTTCATCCATCATTCATTCATTCTTCCTTTCACATATCTCAGAAAGGATTTAAGGTGGCTTTTGGAAAAGTAACATTTGTGCTGGATTTTGAAAGACAAGTAATTATCAATCACTTTGGTAGGGCCAGAAAGGGCTTTCTTGGCAGAGACGACAACATGAGGGATAGTATGCGAGGGTCCATCCGCAAGTAGTCTGTGCGGCCCCACACCAGGGCGGAAACAGAGGCTGGAGAAGCAGGTTTGTCCGGATTCCTTATAAATAATGCCACAAAACCGAGAAGTTATTCTGTAGGCAGGAGGGGTTAGTAAGGATAAGGAGTGTCGTAAGGCAACTGGTTTCCATTACACAGAATAGCACCTCATGTTTTGGCCCCAGGTGGTGCCTCCTTGCTGACCATTCTCATTCATCAGACTTTATGAACAGCACTTGTCAATTTTCAGAAATTTCATCCAGTCTCTGACACTGAAGCTTGAACCCCATAGAGGCGAGTGGAAGAAATATTCCTTATTTTATAAAGGCCATTTCCAAGGAAGAGCTTTTAAAGATAATTTGGATGTTGGAGAAGGTCTGGCATAGGTTTTCATCTTGAGGGTTAGGGTTGCCAGATTTAGCAAATAAAAATATAGGATGTTCTGTCAAATCTGAATTTCAGATAAATAGCAAGTACTTTTTTTTAAAAGTATGCAATATTTAAGGCATATTTAAAATAAAAAAATTTTGTTGCTTGTATGAAATTCCAACTTATCTAAAATTTGTTTTTATCTAAAATTTAAAAACAGGGTGTTGTGTTTTTCATCCAGTGACGCTACTGAGTTGGCTACTTTGTTTTGATGCATGCGAAATTCCAGGTTTATTAATTTGTAGTCACTCCCCCAGGAATCCCTTATCCCAAAGTGCTGACGTCCCGCAGGACTCGGTGCCAGGAGAGACCTGTGCTGTGTCCAGTGAGCTTCCCACACACAGGGACCTGAAAGGGATTGACCCCAGGGCAATGAGAAACAAAAGAGGAAAATCAAGGCAAGGGTCCCTGTGAGGTCCTTTTTTTCCAGGGCCAGCCTTGAATGTTTTGCAGCCTCCCGGTGGTCTGGCAGCCTGGCCTGAATGGTTTCATGTTGCAATTCTTTTAAGTGATTGTGTTGGTTTCCTTTTCATAAACCTTATCTCTTCCTTGGAGTGTGTTTTAGTTTGCCTGGACTCAGCGGAGTATTTTGCTGGCTCCCTGAGTCCTCACGTCGAACCCGGTTTCTGTGGGATTTCTTTCTTTGCTTGTTTGCTTTAGGAAGAGGCTCCCTGATAAAGGAGGCCAGCAACCTGGGGCCCTGAGGATCCCTTGCCTCCTCCTCTGGCTGCAGGGAGCTCCCTCATGATCCCGGAGTTTCTAAGCTGAAAAGCACCTTAATGTGATACATTATAATGAGACACAGAGAGGGGTGCTTTTGACCCTTGTCCCTCCCCGCCAGAGTAGTTTTACTTTTTGCCTGTTATACATTGTTGAATTGCCTAAAAGCTATCATTTAGTGAAAGGAGTCTGCAGCTAGAAATAAATTAGAAATTTCTTTCTTATAGCCCAGCTCATTATGAACAAGGAATCTGACGCCCAGAGAGGTGAAATGACTTGCCGAAGATAATGTAGCAGGTTCTCAGCAGAAGGGTGGAAATACGAGCCCAGGTCGTCCAGCTCCCAGCGGGTGTTTTCATCCCAGTGTACCACGTCCCTAACACCGTAACACACGAGCACTAGGCACGTGTTAGGGGCCAGGAAAGAGATCTTTGGCTCTCCAGTTCACGTGCCTTTCCCACTTGCTAAAGGAGGGGTGGAGATTGTTTTGATTACTGCTGGGAGCAGTGGGATTGTGTTAAAACCTAGAAGGTAAATACCTGAGGGAAGCTGGACAGCTATCCCTTTTCATTCTAATGGGCAGATCTAGCTGGGAGTTTGTTGCCTGAGAAAAATGATTCATGGAAGAGAGCACAGAAAAATCTGGAACCCTATAAAACATGGGCTGCCTCTAGGGTAGAAATGGATTCCAAGAATAGGGCGTGACCTGGCATCTATACGTCTATTTTCCTTCAGCTGGTCCTTTCGGCGTGTCATCACCTCTGGATGTGCGAGATGTGCAATTCCCTTTGGTCCCTCCTCCCTCTCAGATGGGCATTTGGCTGAGGGACAGTACTTCTGTTCTTGTAACACTTTCCCTGAGGGGCTCTCCACAATTCTTTCCTCGATCATTCCTCACACACTCCAGGAAGCAATAGGGAATCTCTGGTGCCGGGAATCACAGCCCCAAATTTCTTTTGTACTTACATGTAGGGAAATTTACAATGTCATAAAGGGATAGAGCAACGGGAAGTCTCAGGACCTGGGATTTGGATTTAAACAGATCTGGAATATAGTCCTAGCTCTGACTTTTACTAGCAAGTGACTTTGGACAGTTATTTTTGTCTCTCTGAGCTCAGTTCCTTCAAATATAAAAGTGGGGAGGGGTGGGTGCTGATCATAGACCCCGTTTCATAGGACTGCTGTGAGGCTTAAGTGAGAAATGCATATAAAGTGCTTGGCCTGATGGCTGGTAGGTGGTAAGCACACCGCTGCTGCTGGGTGTTGTGTTATATCATCGCCAGCGTTATTACGCTTATTGATACCTTTAGTATTTTTTCCGTAAAAATTAACTCAGCTGGGTCTCCTACACCACGGTCTGGGAATTGATGTTATTCCTATCTTCATTAAAGACAAACTCTCTCAATCAACAGTTTGAATTTATACAGAGACTTTTATTTATTTACTTTTTTGTAGTAGAGATGATACCACTACAGCAAAAAAAAAAAAAAAAAAAAAAAAGTAAGCTTAAAAAAGAAAAGAACATCTTTCTCCTAATCAAAATAGTACTTATCTTGTTTTTAATCATTCAAACTATGATTTCCTAAGGTGTGTTTCCAGTTTCGCGTCCTCAGTGAAATCTTTCTCCTTTTCACAGCGCTGGCTTTTCCTTTAACCTCCTGATTTCCACATTCTCCATGCCAGATGGTCCAGAGAGCAGTTTCTTCAATTTTCCACACACAGACTCTCCTTTGTTATTATTTCCCTATGAACGCTATGGTGGAAAGCGTGTTTTAAAGCTAGCTTTTTTATTAGGGAGATTTCAAACACACGTAGAAGCAGTGAAGGTGGTGCACTGGGCTCCGGGTACCGGTTACTCCGCTTCAACAGCTGAGTCCGCATTTCGTCCGTCTCTCCCGTCTCGTTTCCCCCCATCTCCCCTGCTTCCCTTCCATTCTGGCCAGAGTACTTTAAGGCAACCTCTCAGATATCATATAATTCCACATGTAAGTAGTTCATTATGTTTGTCCAATCGATAAGGATTTTTTCTTATAATTGCAGTTCCATCAACCTAACACAATTAATGATAATTCCTTTTATCATTTAACACCTAGTCTATATTCAAATTTCTTTGATTGCCTTAAAATATTTTTAACAACTAGTTTGTTTGAATAAAAATTCAAATAAGGCCTACGCATGGCATTTGGTTCCTATATCTCTTAAATCTCTTTGAGTAGATTGTAATTCCTCTTCCCTCACTTTTTACAATGTTTCTAAAGTCTCAAAACCTAAACGGAAAGACAAGCCAGACTGTGTTTATTCTGAAGAAGTCCTTTCTCTGTTTAATACATAACACCTGTGTGTCAGTCGGGAGGGTCTGGTCAATATGAGAAAACTCGAATTAACACGCTAAATCGACATCCTGTTGAAAGCAAAAACATTTGGCATTTTAGTTAATTTGTGCATCTTTATCTTTATCTTTATCTCTGCACTTATTTAAAAAGTGCAGCTTTTTAAATAATACAGTGGCTTGGGAAGTTTAGTTCTAAAATCTAAAGGTGGGTCCATCTGATAGTATTATAAAAAGACACTCCCTATTTTATGTAATACTAAGTATATTTTTTAACCAGGCAAACTCCCTTTATTTCTGCAGACCCCACGCTCTTCCCACTGGTACTGACTGAGGATGCTTTCCTTTTCCTCTAGATTTCAATCTCTGCCTTTGTCGTGTTCATTGGCTACCCACCAGCCCCTGGACCCGGCCTTCCCCATGAGCCTGGACAATGGAGGGGAAGCGGGGAGCATCTTACCTCTCCTGGGGTTGGAAGGATGGGAGAACATGAAGCCAGTGGAGAGAGAAACATGGACAAAGTCAGAGACAGAAACCCTGAGAGAGTCAGGAGCCTGCAGAACTAAGTTAAGAGAAAGGCTGGCTAAGTGGGACATTTAGCTTTGGTGGTTGTAAATAATATGCTCTATTCAGACGGAAAGTAGAAAAGGTCTTCAGTCTATTTATACCCCCCGCCCACGATTACCTTAATTTTGAGTAAGAGATGATGTGCAATAATTGCTGGGTCAAAATTAAAAAAAAAGAACTTGAAAGCCAGTTATTTTACAGTAAAATTAGACAAAATTTTTTTAAGAACTACTAGCATCACTTGCTGAAGCCCCTGAAGGCACCCAGAAACCCCACCTAGCCCTTCCACAGCCCTTCAGTTTCCCTTAGCCGTGGTTCTCAACTGCGGCTGCCGTTCAAAATCACTTGGGTGCTTTGTAAACCATTGATGCTGGACCCTGCCCTCAGCCCCAGGCCTGAGTCTGGGGTGGGACCCAGGAATCTGTATTTTTAAAAGCTTACCACGTGACTCTAAATGCACCAGCATTCGTGAGGAATTTTTATAGCTCTCATTTCACTATTATTTCCCAGTTTTAATATTGTAGTTTATTGGGGAACCCCATGTTGTTCCTCTTTCAACGTTCTTCTACAAATTCTGTAAGCTTTAATATATTGTTTATATACTATTTTACTGTTTAAAATTTTCTAAGCAATGCTGTGTTTTAACCACATTATGCTTTTTGCAGACTATGTTGAAACTCTAAACATCATTTCATTAAATTCATCTTATGGGAAAGTACATCTCATTTCAAGCTGAAAACTTACATTCAGTTAGAACGTAGCTGGTTTTTAACTTGGCACTGGCCATGTTGTTTTATGCAGTTTCACAAAGATTAGTTTTTATTTTCAACAGCAATAGAAGCTCTTTGAGGAAGATCAGGTTTGGGTGCACATGGTCAAACACCCCAAACAGCAGTTGCTTAAACCAGAAAGAAGTTTATTTCTCTCTCGTGAAGAACCTGTAGGTCGACCATTCAGGGCTGATGTGATGCGCCCTGATGTTAGAGTCCTGGGCTCCTTCTCTTTTGCTGCTTTGCCAAGTTAGTCTTCCATTTCCATGGTTATTTCATAGTCCAAGGTGAACGCAAATGCTCCATTCGTGACGTCCACATTGCAGTGGCAGGAAGAAAGTAGGGCAAGGACAGCTCCCTCCCGTTACGGACACTTCTCAGAGTGGAACAATTCACTTCTGCTCAGACGTTCTATTAGAAGTCAGCTTTAAGGGCAGCTGGGAAACATAGTCCTTATTCTGGATGCCCTATGACCAGGCAAAGTCAAGGGCTCTTTACTTCGGAAGAGAGGCAGGTCCATCAGCAATCCCTGTCTAAGAAGGAGCGACCAAGTCTTGTAACAGTCTTCTGTGCACGTGACGTGTGTACCCCAGTTGCATACACAATAGGTACCTAACACATAATTATCCATTGATTCCAGCCAGCAGGATTTTTTCTCTATTGTTTAAACATTTTGCGTGTGCAGTATTTTACCCACATGATTTATTGATTTTTTTTGTGGCCTACCTTGGGATTCTAAGTGACATTTTATTAAGTTGTTCCTGCAGGGCATCCCATTTTAAGTATAAACTTCTGTCCCCCAGCTGATGGATTTCTAGGCCTCAATTGGTTTTTATTTGTTTTCATTCTATTCACAAGTCAGTGTTGCTGTTTCCCGTAAAATCCTTGTAAAAGTTAGTATGTATACGAAGGGGAACCCCAAACCCCGGAACTTATTTATAAAAAATTTTGTGTTTATTCTTACATGTTTAAACTTCGGTCATCATCAAAGTGCTCCCCATTTGATGCAATGCACCTATTGCGACGTTTTTCCCACTGCTCAGAACAGTTGTTGAACATGTCAATTTTGATGTCTCTTAGTGCTTCTGCTGTTTTTTATTTCACCTCTTCTACATCGGCAAGACGTTTCTCTCTGCTGAGGGAGAGACTGGGTGAACAGGGAGGGTGGAGCATGGGGATCACACCATTTCTGGTCAAAAATTGCTGATCACTCAGCACGGTGTGGGCAGGTGTGCTCATAAATCTCCTGCCATGAAATGGGCAAATAGATTGAAAGAGTCTTCAAAAAAATTCACTGAAGCCAAACAGCCTCTCACAGTACTGCCGGCTGGTACACTGATACAGACGGGTTCCTTGAACATTCACCTAGCAGAGTAGCCTGTACTACAAGGGGCCTGCTCTCCAGCCAGAAGATAGTTCTGTTTTTTGGGGTCCCCCTCATTCGTGCATATTTTCGAGAGTAGGAGCTGGTTCATGGTGTCCATCAGATTCCGTAGTTAATCTGCATCCCATAAAATATCAAGAATCATTGGTATAAACAAGAAAGGAATTTGCCAAGTTGTTACTTATTTTTATCCCCAGTTACTTTAGTAATCTATTCTTTTTTAATATATGAAATTATTTCAAATTCTTTAGGAGGGCTCAATATGCAAAGAAATAACCTCTATTTTGCAAAATAAATTATAAATTTCAGATTGTTTTATGATTTTGGATATTTTGACTCTTTAAATTTCAGATTTATCTTAATATAATTGACATTTAAAATTGTAAGATGTTTAAAGTGTACATAGTAGTGATTTGCTATACAAGTACATTGTGAAAATGCACGCCCATAGAGTTAAATAATAGATCCATCACCTCACATATTTATGTTTTATTTTTTGGTGAGAACATTAAAGCTCTAATGTCTTTACAAATTTCATTTATACAACGCAGTGTTCTCAACTATAGTCACAATATTTCACATTAGATCCTCAGACCGTATTCATCTTATACCTGAAAGTTTGTACCCTTTTACCAGTCTCTCCTTACTTCCACCTCCCTGGCAATCATTATTCTACTCTCTGTTTTTATATCTCACAGATAATAATACCATGCAGTATTTGTCCTTCTCCGCATGGCTTATTTCATTTGGTAAAATGCTCTCAAGGTCCATCCCTGTTATCACAATGGCAGGAATTCCTTCTTTCTCATGGCTGAAAAAGAATGTATATTATATATGCCACATCTTTACACATTCATTTATTGATGGATACTTACATTGCTTCCATATCTTGGCTATTGTGAATAATGCAGCAATAAACATAGAAGTACAGATATCTGGTTTTCATTTCTTTTCAGTATATACCTGGGAGAGGGATTGCTGGATCATGTGGTAGTTCTATTCTTAATTTTTAAAGGAACCTCCACATTGTTTTCCACAGTGAGTGCACAAATTTACGTTCCCCAAAGTGCACAAAAGTTCTCTTTGCTCCGGATCCTTGCCAACACCTAATTCTTGTCTTTTTGATGATGCGCATTCTGGTGGGTGTGAGGTGATACGTACATTTCCCTGATGATTAGTGAGGCTGAGCACTTTTTCATGTACCCGTTGTACATATGCATGTCTTCTTGGGAAAAATGTCTACTCATATCCTCTGCCCATTTTTCATTGGATTGATTTTTTGCTATTGAACTATACAAATTCTTTCTATACCTTAGTTAGTAACCCCTTATCAGATATATGATTTGCAAATCTGTTCACTCATTTAATAGGTTGCTGTTTCATTTTGTTGATGGTTACATGCTTGCTTCAGCAGCACTTATACAAATACTGATGGTTTCCTTGGCTATGCAGAACCTCAGTTTGATTGAGTCCCCCTTGTTTATTTTTGCTTTGTGATGTCAAATCCAAAAAATAATTGCCAGGATCAATATTAAAGAGCCTACCCCTTATCTTTTCTTCCAGGAGTTTAATGATTTCGTGTCTTATATTCAAGTCTTTAGCCCATTTAAATTGATTTATATGTATGATGTAATTAATTCAGTGTGTGTACATACAGTGGTGATTCAGTTCCACTCATTTGCATATTGCCATCTGGTTTTTCCAACACTATTTATTGAAGAGACTATCCTTTCCTCATTGTATATTCTTGGCTCCTTTGTCATAAATTAATTGATCATATGTGTGTGGGTTTATTTCTTGGCTCTCAATTCTGTTTCATCGAGCTGTGTCTGTTTTTTATGCCAATGTCATACTGTTTTGACTACTATAGCTTTGTCATATAGTTTGAAATCAAGACGTGTGATGCCTCCAATTGTGTTCTTCTTTCTCAAGATTGCTTTGGTTATTTGGGGTCTTTTGTGGTTACATACACATTTTGAATATTATTATCTAATTAAATTTATTGGGGTGATAGGTCAATACAATTAAAGAGATTTCAACTGTACAATTCTATGATACATCATAAGACTGGGTTTTTATTTTGACTTTTCTTAGAATGAATTCTAATTGATATTTGGGAAAATTAAGACAGTGACATTAATGTCACTTAGGCTACAAAGAGAAATAGCATTTATTTTACATTCAGTCAAATTATTCACATGCAAGGAATGCCAGATACTTGATTTTGGTGTCATCCAAAGATTCTGTGAATACTTTTTAAAATATTCTCTGGATATATGTGAGTAATTGCATTACAACTTTTACTTTTCCTAAAAATGGAAAATTAAGTATGTAATTAAATGTTTGACAGTCATAGGATTATTTTATGAAGAGATTCTGAACTAAATAATAACTAACAGAAAAAATACAAAAAATATAGTCTTTGAAAAGATTACGAAGAAAACAATGAAACCATCTTTAGGGATTTCTTATTAAAATTTGCTGTCTAAATGCAAACTTCCTGCTTTATTTGAGGTTTGATTATATTTTAAATTAATTATAATGTAAGTTAATTATTTATTTCAAAATTATCCTTAAATTTGCCAAAAAGGTATTAATTGAGAACTGTTTATATAGACTCAGTATGGCTGATAAATGTAGTTTATTTAAATAAAATCTCAGATATTTTTTCCCTAGTTATTTATAACTAGGTTTTCTCATTTGGAAAACCAGAAAAATACCCATGAAATTATGAGTGAATAGTGAGTAGTGATTAAGTGACATATACCATGTCATACAATCACTACTTGGGTACAGAATCTATTTATATGAACTGAAGTGGTCTATCTCGTGGTTCTTATGTAGTTATTGTTTTACTGTTCTGATATCTTCCTTCGCTAGCTGTTTGGTTAAAGGTCAAATTCCTGCTGCCACATATTAGAAATTCCATCTGCAATTTTCATTTAAATATTTTCCTCCCTTTTCCAATAATATAATCCCACTCCAACCACCCACCAGGGAAGACACACAAAATTCTTCTGTGTGGCGATGACATTTTGAGAACAAAAAACATGACACATGCACTTATGCTGAATATCTGGATGTTTGCACGATGCTGTCATTGTGGTCCTTTGGACAAGAACTGTGTCCGTCCATCTGGGGTGTCATCATGCCAGTCTAAGAGCGAAGGAATCTTCAGACTTTAAAACCAGTCCCCTCGGTAGAATTCCATTTTTCTTAAGGAAAAAACTAACAACCTGAGAATGGTGTTTCTATGTGTGTCCATACTGCGGTGATAGTGGTGAATTTCACAGATAAGGCAACAGTTCTGAAGAGCTCTTTCCCAATAGCATCGAGTTAGGGAGGAAGTCTCTGTCTTCTAGCTTTTCAGATGATAGAGGAAAGTAGCATCTGGTACCCAGAAGAGTCAACAGCTATGTTACAAACATTCAGGTCTTATATTTGCCAGGCTAGATCAGATTGTAGAAACAAACCACGCCAAAACCTGAAGGGCTTGAAACAACAAAGGAGTATTTCTTGCTCCCTCTTCTAGCCCACTGTGGATCAGCAGAGGTCTTTCTTAGGCAGCGTTATTGTCCTCTCTCTGGGACCCAGGCTGATAAAACAGCCACCATCTGGAACATTGCTGGTCAAAGTGACAGAGAGAGAAAAAGCAACCTAGGGTCTAGTATCTGTATCAGTCTTTGGCTTGGAAGTAGTACCCAATCTTGACAGTTTAGGATTTAATCACTTTTTATAAGGAAAAGACTCCATTGAGACCTCTTACATTAGGAAATCTTACATTTAGGACTTCAAATTCACTTGCTTAGAATGAGGTCGTGTGTGCAAAAGGGACCAAGGGTTCAGTATGGATAAACCAATAGTGTTATATGAAGCGTTCATAGCAACACTGGTCCCTAATGGTTCTACTATGTTCCCTACTGGTTAGACTATTCCAGGAGTATCCACTCAGATTTGGTATTATACTTGAAGACAGACATTCATAAAGAGAAATGAGTCTAGATGAAAACAGGAGGGTTGCAAAAACTCTAATAGGAGGAATGGTTCAAGAAATGGAGGCAATTTTACCTAGGTAAGAGAAGAGTGTGGAGAAGGGGTTCGCACACTTAGATATTTCTTTGTGTGACTGACACACAGAGATCTGATCAGATGGCTGGGGAGGAGAGGGAGGGATGGAGGAGGTTGCCCGAGGCAACAGTAAACAGTCTAGGACGGAATTGGCTGAGAAGCTGAATGTCTCCAGAGCATATGGAATTATGGGCCAGAAGGTTTAAAATAAAAGGAGGGGAGAGATAGGCTCTCTCTTCTTCCTTGAGGATGCCTGGATGACTGTGCTATACTGGCCTGCGTTTCCCAAAGGATGGCATTTTGGATGGATTTTGGATGGATTTTGGATGGGAGAAGGAACTCCACGCTCAGTCTAGGACCGGGCTGGCCTGGCAGGGGGTGGCAGGGTTGTTCTTCTCTGGGTGTTCCAGAGGGGACGAGCTCTGAGGCAGAAGCCTGCCATTCTTCCAAAATGGGATAGCTTTTGTATCTTATGTTGTTTTAGTTCGTAACCTAATTCTATAGAAATAAGATAATTAAAAACCAGCAGGGCAGATGATAGGAAAATTCAGGTGTTAAAGATTTTAGCCTTAATTGATAGACTTAAGTGATAAAGATGAGAGTGACGAATATGTGTGGAAAGCTGTTATTCCAAAAGTGTGTAGCTTTTGAATAGACTCCTTTCCTTTATCACCAAACCTTTGCCTCTGTAATTTTACCTAGAGTCTGGTAGCTGACAGCAGGACCCCACTTGCTGTTTGGTAATATAACAGGAGGTGGGATAGGACCCATGAATTTAAAGGGAGGAGGATTTCGAGTCAGTATAGAGAACTCAGTACAGTTAGAACTGTCTGGCAGTAGCGTAGGTGGTGGGGTGCAGTTCCTGTCTCTGCGAGAGGTTCTCGTTGGCTCTTACTTGTTGCAGAATGTAATCCCATGTCATTTCTGATAGAGATGGCTACATTTCTGTTTCACGCAGTTAGGAGGCTAGTTGAATTTTATTACAACTTTTCTAGACTGTTGGTGGGCCTTCAAAAACAGTTTTTGGTAAATAAAATGAAAATTTTCTTTTTCTTGTTATAAATAAAATGAACTTTTGAAACTTCCTTTCAGGGTTTGTTAAATGACACGTTGGAGTCAGACTGTTCTTCTCCTAGCCCCTCCCTTAAAGACTCTGTGACCTTGGCAATTTAGGTGCTTAATCTCTCTAAGCCTCAACCTGCACCTCTGTAAAGTGGGATTAAGCGTGCTTCGGAGAGGATTAAATTAAATGGCTAATGCACACAGAGAGCTTCTCGTTATGTTTGGCACAGAGTGTGAGCCCAGAACCGGAGGTTGTCATTGTCACTAGGCCTTTCTTTGCTGTGTTACTAAAGCTGACGTGAGGCTCAGTAAAGGCTTTTCGATTCTTCGAACCAGCTTCTTTTACTGTTTCTCTTGAGTTACTTCAGGTGTCACGGCCAAGGAAACAAATGTCATTGATTTTAATACCACTGCACTCGCTCACTTTCCTCACAGTCAAATGTTCTAGAGTCGGCTTTTCTGATGACCTCTGCAGCCGCTGCGACTTGCTGTCCACTGGGTGAAACCCACCCTGCCGCAGCATCCCGCTGTCCGGCTGGTCTTTGAACACTGCTGCCCTCGCTGCCCGCACACTGCAGATCCGGGGGCCGCAGCTCTACCCTCGTGTACCTGCTTCTTCTTAACTGAAACGTCTCACACGTCAAGGCGTTTCACTTTTTTCTTTGACAGTTATCTAGGACGTGGGTCAGATAATCCCATTAACTTGACCTTTCCACTAAGCCACAGAAAACTCAAAGAAATCTCTCCTAAAACTCTTTTGGAGAAAACAAGCTTTAGAAACAATGGCGTCTGCTGGCGTTTGAATTGGTGCTTTTCATTGGCTCATTTTTGCCCTTAACATTGACCGAAACATTGCTATGCTGCAGAGTCTATTGGAAGCAGTCAGCTTGGAAAGTTTTGCATCAGTTTAAAATGCCGAATAATCACTTTGTGCGCATGTTCTGTTTTGCAGTGCTCTGCTGCAGAAACCAGTTTAGAAAGGTTTATTTCTGCACATGGATGGCAGGTTGGCATCCAGCTCTTTCTCACCTGTTTTGCTGAGGTGCCACCTTGTCTCTGTTTCTCACTGGGTGCGAGCTGCTGGCTTTATTCTGAAGGTTTATAAGCAATTAATTCCCTATATCCCCACGTGGACTCATTAAACCACTGTGATACGGAGAAGCACGAAGCCTTTGGGAATTATGAATCACAGCAATCAAATCTGGAGTAGCCGTGTAGCCTTTTGCCTGAATAGGCATTATTGAGAATTCAGTTCACGGTTATTGCCCTTCCCTAGGGCCCCTTTGATTGTAAATCGGTTAAAAAAACAACGACGACAAACCACTCGCCCAGCCGTTGTGTAAGGAGAGCTATGCTGGCAGACACGCCAGTCCTACAGACGCTCGTGGCGAACGGAGCAAACATCTCCACAGAAGTTCAGGGTTTCCCCGCCTTTTAGCGCAGTCCCGAAAGGGCACTTTGCGCGCATGGCCTCCCCGCACTTGCGAATGCCGCAGCAGTCCCTGGAAGCATTGGTGTTGACACAATGTGGGGCCATGTTTTCCGTTGTTTTTTTTTTTTTTAAGGAGGGATTCATAGTTTTTGCAGACGGATTTTTAAAAGATGATCTTACTTTTCCTTAGAAAACTTGGGGTTCCTGTACTCATTTTCATACATGGATCACCCTAATATTTTGAATGGGGAAAATAGGAAGGTATTTGCATTTGTCCCTCTGGATGAGCAATCCCATAGGCAGGAGTGAATTGCTAGAGAAACTCAGGTAACTTAATATTAGTAACTTTCACATGGAAGTTATTTAAAGCAGCAGGCCTCTACTTCTTCATTTATAAAGTGAAGCAGATAAAAGTACTTCCCTTACAAAGCTGTGAATTTCCAAGGAGATGGTGCACCAAGCATTTAACACAGTGCTGGTGGCATTGTGAGTGGGAGTGTATTTCTTCCTCCTAAACTTGTGAAATAGGAGGCGCATTGTCTCCTTTAGATGAAGAAACTAAAGCTCCCAGAGAATGAGCAGGGACTTGTTCAAGGTCATATGGCCAATGTGTGGTCAAGAGTGGGACTTGTAGCTGAGATTCTTAACTCCTGGTCCAGTGCTTTTTCACTGTAGAAAAGTGGATCATTCAACACGATTGTAAGCAGTGTTTCTTAGCTACTCACTAGAATTACTAACCGTTCACTAGAAGCACTTACAATGCTCTCAAGCCATGCAGATGTTCGGGTTCCAACAACAGAGAGTCTCATACACGGTAGATCTAGTGCGGAGCCTGGAATTTGCAAACGCACTTGATGCTGTGGTTCGGCCGCCTCTCCTTTGTTCTCTGTCTTTTATATTTCTGCCTCTCCTTCACTAACTAGATTTTATATTTCTGGAACTTCTTTTGGATGCATGTTGGAGCTTTTCCTTCTATCCTTTACATCTATTCACTTTGACCTTTTCTTTCCTCAAATCTCTGAGCTTCACTCTGGTAAATTTATAAATTTTATTTTGTCAATACTCTAAATTTTCTTTCAGTTTTACTTTGTCTACTAATTAGCCTTTTTACTGACTGACATACAGCCTTTGTATTTTGATGACAGTACTTTTTTATACTCTATTTTTGCCTAATTCTCCTTTATTTTATGGAGGCTAATCTTGCCTTTGTTTTTATATTTTCTAAATTAACTTTTATCAAACTCATTGTGAAATTATAGATGAAATGCATCATTTTAAAGGTGAAATGATTCTCTGACCACTATGCTATATGCCTGAACTAATATATAGTAACATCGAATGTCAATTGTAATTGAAAAATAAAATTTGAAAAACAAAGGTGGAAGTAATTCTATAAGGCTTATAATTAAAATCGGTAGTTCTCTGGTAGGCCCCTGTTCACCTCTGGTTCCTGCTTCGTAAGTGGCAACTATTTCCCAAACTTCTAGATGTTTCTATTATTTACATCCACATTTCTAAGTAACATGTTTATATTGCTATTTCTTAATTATAAATATTCTATGCAGCCCTCTATGAATATGAAGAAGGTGAGGATTCTGTTTTCTTATACCTCTTATTTTTTTTTCAGTGACAGAATATTTAGCGCTTACTCTGTGCACGTAAAGTTATCCATTCCTGAGTCAAGTAGTACATCTGCTGCCTCATTGTATAACTTTTTGCTTTTCCTGGAATTAATAAATGCCCTTTTTGTTTGATTATTTTTCTACCTATTTATTTTGAATTTATCCTTGTAACCATCACCACCCAAGTTCATTGCCGAGCTCTTAGTAATTCAGTGATAATAGAGCGGAAGTCTGTGTTTCTTGGAGACAGGCCTCCTGGGTCCTGCTGGCCCCGTCTGGACCCGGGTGCCCTCTAGCCCCGCCCCACTGGCCCCCCAGGACTTCTCCGCTGTGTTTGTGCTCCTGTTTCCTGGGCCCACGTTATCCTTCTTCTTGATTTACTGGATTACATCCTCCACCAGCCTTCTGAGAAGGTGCATGTGAAGTAAAATTTTTGAAAACACATGTATGTCTGGAAATATATTCTAGGCTTACATTCAGGTATAGAATTCTAGATTCGATATGTTCCTCATAATTTGAAGGCAATAACCTATGTTCAGGAAAAATTCTGAAAACTAGGACACTTTTGTAGTCCTTAGGGGTCCAGGGTAGAGAGAAACTGGTTCAAGGTTGGAAGTGATGGCTATTAAAGTGAGAGGAGGCGGCCGATTAATCCCAGGATTCCTTGGGAGAAACATGCTCTGCTCATCAGGTTCTCTTTTTCCCTTTATCTTTTCAAATTCTCCCTTTTCTCAAATTCCACATATGAAAGTTATTCAGAGAAGAGATTCTAGAGCCTGTCTTTCTTTTAAAATCCTGGCTTTCATGCTTTTTAGGTGTACAAACTTGAACAAAGTGATAAAAACTCTAACAGTTTGGTACCGACACAAGCATGGATAAGCAGTAGACAAACAGAACAGAAGAGATGCCAGAACAGACTCCCTGACATGATTGACAGAAGTGGTACTGCGGCCCAGGACTGAGCTCTGTGCATCTCTGTCTCTCTGCGTGCGGATAGGAATAACTGCATCCCTGTGCTCGTGTCTGGACGGCTGAGTGGATTAACACAAGTGTGCTCGGAATAGGGCTCGGCAGCCAAAAAGTGCTTAATAAAGTACAACTCTGATTTTTGTTATTTTTATTCTAACAAAATAGTTCCTTGGCCCAGGCCCTAATCAGCTTCCTCTGAAACTTCACATCCCTTGTTTTGCACTCGTTTTTGGAGGGACTTAATTATTCACTATCTTATTTTGCTACCCAATTGTTTTGCATTTATTACTGGTAATATTTCCAGCTGCCGTAAGTTATTTGAGGACAGAGACCGCACAGAATGCATGCAATTGCTCCTCCAGTCCTCACGGTGCCCTGCATGGGCCTCAGGGTGGAATTCAGTGTGCGCTCATCAGCTGATGGGGCAATACCTAACTTCAGGGGTTAGGCGATGCTTGTCAGGTCATCTGCTTTTGGTTCTCCAAGACATCACATAAGAGTGGTTCTGTAGTTTGCAGCCCTAACTGGTATCAGAAACATTTGTTATTTTTACCTTTTAATGAGCAGCCCTGGATTTTAAGAATTCATAGGGATTATACCTGACAGAATCCACCCAGAAGTAAATACACTTCAAGGAAATATAAAAACTTGTGGGCTTGACCTCCCTCTTGCCTCCCGGCACTTTAAAGAAGACAGGAAGGAGTTTATGATTTTTCTCATTCACGTTTCTCATCCATATTGTCCTTTGGGGCCTGTTTACTTCATGTATTTTATATGACCACCTGAAACTGCAGGGGTTTTAAAGGTCCTTCTGCTTTCTACAGAAAGGACTTCATTTCTGTCAGTTACCTGGAAGACGGCATCTTGTCCTTCCTGCCGTTTCAAGCTAGTCAGTGTCCCGAGAGGTGGCCTGAACCTGCTGTGCTGAAATGGCCATTTGTGAGTACAGTAATTCTCAGGGGGCATAAATTTATATCCTGCTCTCACTGTGCACTTTATTAACTGTTAGACTCATTCTACTGCCAGGCCTGGCTAGGGCCTCACTTGGTACCCAGTGCTAACAACTGCCTTTAATGGCTTACGAATAGGGTCATAAACACTATCTACATTAGTGGAAACACGAACGTGTACTATTCCCACCACCCTCGCCCGGCTCACTGTCACATGCACCGGCCGTTTGAAATAAGGGCATGGCTACTTTGCCCACTTTTTTGTTTACATGAGGATAAGCTCAATTGTTTAAACTTTTTAAAAAAATATATAATCAAGTCTCTCTTGTATCCTGGCCTCCGGTCTTCAGATAATGTGAACATTCCCAGATTCTATGTTTTATGGGATTTTCCCCTTCTTTTTAATTAGGGCCAAAAAATAAATAAAACAAAATAAAAATAAACCTGGGTTATGATGTGAGCAACCAGAAAGTTAAAACGATGTTTGATGTGCATTAACAGAAGCTTAATGGCAACAGGGCCCCGTCATGGGCTTAATAAAACCATAGGACACTCTTTAGTTCAAGGTAAACTTGATATTCACTTCCCAGGGGACTGAGGATATTCAATCTCAACTTCACATCAGCGAAGCGTGACAATAAAAGTTAGAGAGGCAACTTATCTTTGCTTTTCTCCAATTTTACTTAAGAGAGAGTCTACATAGTTGAAAAAGAGATTATTCCTGCTGTTTCAAGGTGGTAACTCTGTCCTGTTATATGTTGGATGAGAAACATAGGAAAGAAGCAATATCGTGCAAGGTTGACCTGATGCTGACTGGCTCTCCACCGAAACTGCATGATGATACGTGGTGGATGTTATTCAGAAAGCTTCCAAGAGTCTGTAGGCCAGGGCTTGATTGCCGCTCAGACAGATGGATAAATACTCACTCACTCAGCATGCCAGACATTGTGTTAAGTGATGAAGTCAGAATAATAATAACAAGGATTATAGCTCAAAGAGTCTGCCAACAAAAAAATACAGGACAAGGAAAGATAAAAACTCATGTTTTCTTGACCTTCATATAGGGATAAGGGACTCGAAGGGACGAGTGTTAATTATGTACTTAAGGTTTTCTCATCGTCCCATTTTACATATTCTGTTTAGCGATGCCTTTTATGTTCTGTGCCCTTAAAAGTGACCACAGAAGTACACTGGGCCTGGGAATGGCATGGAAGCTCGGCTGAAACTGGGGGCAAAGAAGCACTGACAAGCCCCTAGCGGCAGGTCTGAGCGTCGCTGAAACGCACCGGTTTCGGCCATAGGCAGAGCTGGGCTCTTTCTTTGCGACAGGAACTTGAGCCTGTTCTCTGTAAACCTCAGTTTCTTTATCTGCAAAATTTGGACAACAGTGGCACCGACGCGACAGTATTAGAGTGGGATTAAATGAAATAATACATGATAGTTTAGTACAGTGTCTGGAACATAGTAAGTTCTTAATACATAGTAGCTGTTATTATCCAATTCTATTTGTTCTCTTATGAATCTCTTAGCAAGGGAGTAGCATGCTAGTCTCCCTCATTCATCTCTTCCACCTTTTCTGAATATTTTGTCGCTCAGAAAAGAAGAAGTTAGTAGAACACAGTGTTGTCAAGCATTTCTTTGATTTCATCCTGGTAGAAGATGTCAAACAGTCTGTTGGCTGGCGTGACAACTTCTTCTCTATGCACCGCTAGAAAAGCAATGAGTCGTGTTTTCACTCTTTTACAACCATTTAAGTGGTTTCAGTATAGCCATGGGCTCCTCTCACTGAGCTCAGTTTACCACAAAAGATTGTTCTCATTTGCTCTAGGAGAGAAAGCTGACCTGTGGACACTAGCCTCTTCTGTCCCTGACTAAAGAAGGCTGGGCTCGCACCTCATCCCAATGGGGGGAAGGGACAGTGAGTTTAAAGGGTAACATTAACTATAGCATCTGTATGAAGGGCTGTTGTTGGGGCTTTTGTGAATGAGAAATGACTGAGCTGGTGAAATACATGGACTTAAGTAGGAAAACCTGGGGTATTTTCTTCTGGCTCGAATACCTTCCCCACGTCTCAGCCTCTGTAGACACCTTTCACGTGCACGAGGTGTGAAGGAGGAGAATACACTTTTTAATTTTGCTTGTTACTGCTTTTTAACTACTACGACCTCTTCCCTGTGAAGCTATTGCATCTCTAGAATAAGTTTTACCCTACCAAAATCGAACCTTTTCCTCAGAAGGTCTTCGATGGCCCTTCTTGCTTTGAATAATCAGTTCCTACAATTTTTATGCCAACATTTTCTCCACTCTGGAACTACTTGAGTGAACACATGTCATTTTTTTTTTTTTGCAGAAATTAAAAGTTTCTCATTAAAATCTTTACTTGAACTTTGCACTGTAATTTAGTAAAGTTTCCATGTTAAGTATGAAACTCATAGTCCATTAGGTATAAGGGATGACTGACTTATGCTTTTATTCACCTTTGGCTGCGAGTGACCTTAAAACACCGTCTAGCACATTCAGAATCGCCAGGCGTGACTGCCCAGGGCTCTGCCGAACCTCGCCTCTCACTTTTTCTCCTAATAAACCTCCAGTGGAAGAGATTGTGTCACAGTCTCCTTTGCAAGTCTGTTCCAGCACCTTACAACTCATATAATTACTTAAAAAGACGAGTGGGTAGCATTCTTATATGTGTAATTTTTTTTTTTGATGTTTGCTTGGGTTGAAGCATTTTCAAATTCTCCTGGCTGTCTTATTCATGTGCTAGTTGTTAATCAGAGCAGCTAGCTGACATTGTGCATGATGTCAAAGCACCCCACAGAAGCTGTGTCCGAAGTTGTGCTACAAATCACGTAGCAATAATTTGAGATGTTTTCGAGTACAAGGACCATTATTAAATGTCAAAATGTTATGCCATCCCTCCACCCCCACCAAAATACTATTTTTATTTTTACTACCTTTTATTTAAGAGAATCCATATGGAAAATAGCTATGTAGTGAACATAACACTTTTTAGTTAATGTGTATTTTATTAAATGTAATAGCATCTTCTTATATCTGAAAAGTAGTAATGCATCTGTGAGAGAATTTTTTTCAGTTTAGGAAATGAAGAAACGTGTCCTATCATTCCAAGTCATTTAGTGAAAACATTGGTGGTGTTTTGCCTATAAAAATAAGTCATTATGCATATTTTGGGATCTAATTAAAGATAAAAATGACAAAGATTGGCACACATTTAAATTGTTTTGCTCTCCTTTTCAGAAGCCCACAAAAGGAGTCCTACAAGAACATAGTGATCCCTGAAGTGATAAAGCTGAATAAATTTAGCTGTTTTATGATATATTCTAACCATGAGACCATGCTGCCTCTGATTAAATCAGAAAATGTTATAAATCGACAAATTTATTCCCCAATTTTTTCTCTATGCAAATTTCTTTATGAAAGTACCAAAATTTCCTCGTTCATGGTTCTTCTGTAACGTAAAAGAGAAGAATTTTGTCCTCTATAGTATGTATCACTCCATGGAGGGACACCTAAAAATAATACAATCCTGTAACAGAAAGTATTTATGAGTGTCTGCCATGTGGCTGGCAAGAAATCGTCGGTTCCTTTCATCCATTTACCACATGTTTTCCATTCGCTTTAGGTGAATAACGAAGGTCAATTTCTATGGATGCAGAAAAGAATTTTTGTAATGGTGAGCTGCATTTGGACTTAGAAAGTTGACCCAAGTTCTGTAGAAATAGCTTGATCTCAGACAGACATTTTCCCTCTGCCTAGCATAAAATCACTGTTGTTTTCAATCGTTTTTATATATTTTTTGAAGGACAGGCTAATTTGTATCTTTTGGGGGCTGGTAAATATGTTTCTGCCCAAATAAAGAACTGATCAAATAATTCTGTATGTAGTTCAGTGTCTCTGCCAGATTGTGGGGAATAGGAACGAGGGGTTAGAGCAGCAATTTTAACTTCTTCATCTCATGGCGCACATCAACCAATTAATAAAATTCTGCAGCACACCAAAAAATATACTTTTTGTCTATGTGGCAAAAAAATGGGTATAATTTTGATTCATTCACACCAGGCAGCTATTGTTGTGTTGGCTGTTGTCATTTTTAAAATTTGACAGTCTAAGAGAAAAGAGGTCAGTGCCCCTGCCTACATAGTCAGGTATTGCATGTTTGAAATTTTTTTGCGGCACACCAGCATGCCTCATGCGGCACACGAGCTCTCATGCTGACAGTCACTGGGTTAGAGCACTGGAACTTGATGTATTAAAGGCACCGAGAGATGGCTTGTCTCGCAGCGGTATTGAGAGAGCGAGAGGATCCCCCTTTCAGACCCTAGGAGGTCTAGTGGTTTCTGCATACAGACGGAGATTCAATTTGGAAATACAGTCAAATCTCAGCTAGGGTACTGGGTAGAATGGCTACTGTGAGCCATTGATATCGCTGGTAATTACCAAGGGCAAGCTGGGGTATAAATGCATTATTATTTTATCTTTTCATTTTTCAATTACAGTTTACAGTCAATATGATTTGTGTTAGTTTCAGGTGTACAGCATAGCAGTTAGACAATCATGTACTTTACAAAGTGATTCTCTGATATTTCAGCTACCCACCTGACACCCTGTATAGTTATTAGAATATTACTGACCAGTTGATAGTTGCAAAACAGCCATGGGGATGTATGAATTCTTAAAATAAAACACAAGTCTTTGAAGGACTATCTCCCTTGTTGTGGAAACCATTCTTGCGTCTCTGCTGTTCAGTAGTAGTTTGTTGGGAAAGATGGGTAATCACAACTCTTTGTATCTGCTTTAATAGAAAATGTCTGAAATGCCTTGATTAATCATGAGCCCCAGACCTTTCTTGGGCCTTTACCATGTTCAGGGCATTGAGTTAACAGTAACCATACAACTATCTGTGTCATGATGAAATGTGAAGTTCAACGAATGGGCCCTCTTTCTATCCCCCCAGTTCAGGGGGCAATGATACCCCGTTAGGCAGTTATGCCTTAGCCACCTGTGACTTCAGTGTTGTAAACATCACTTGCCAAACTTGTAGCTTCTAATTTGAAAAGGTCCCAACTGAAGTGAGATAGAGACTTTTGAGAAGGAGATGCCCACAGGCCAAACAGTGTTCTCGTCCTGTTTCCAGGCGGTGTAAGAGACCCTGTGCACTGGCGAAGGGAAGGGGTTTTGGAAGAGGAAGGGAAGAACAGACATAGCATTGTCGTCCTGTGCTCTGCTCTCAGCACCCCAGTGAGGGAGAGGCTGGGCAGAGGGCACAGGACCATTCCCGTTGAGATTTTCAGGCATCCACAGGTAGAGAAGAATTGTGCTCTGCCTTCCCTTTTGGAAACTTTGAAGTTGATGGTCTCACAGATTTGTCTGTGCTGTCTTTGTGCAGGTGATGGAGACGATAGAGATGTAAGGTGTATATATAAATTTCATCTCTTTGATAAAGATGGTGGCCTGTGTATGTGCTTAATGGCAATCGTATAATGGCAGGTATTAGAGAAGTTAAGAAGAAAGAGAGGTTACCGTGGCCTGCGTTTATTGAAGAAAGTTTGGTTTCCTGCCTTAGTAAGTTCAGTATGGGGAATATAATGTTATGCCAGCTAGTTAAAATTAATAAAGTGGTAATTATTCCCAGAATATTAGCAGTAATAGTCTTGGCTTTTCCCTATTTCTTATCCACTGAAGAATAGATAAAACAAACATACCTGTTTCTTGACCCTTCAGGTATTTTTTCTTTCTTCAATAATTAAACTACTTCAGACCTGACGGATAATAATTTTCTTTTTTTCTTCTTCCAAAAAAACAAATAAAACCAAGGTAGCAGGAGTCCTGACCAGGTGCCCCCCATCCAATACAGAAGAGCAACAACAGCCCCTAACAGAACAAATAGTAACCATCGCATTTTGGACGTAAACTGAAGTCCTAACAATCATGCAGATCATAGGGCTCAAATTTCCCTTGAGGGTCCTTCCCCCCATCACTCACATTTTTTCCAGATGCTGCTTGGTTCCCCAAAACACAAAAACATCGCTAAAAAGGTACGGCACTCATAAATTTTGCCTGCCCAGAAAATCTCCAGGTAAGAGCCTCTTTATATCCAATTTCCATTCTAAGAGTAAAGTAATAAACCAAATTATAGCAAGCCAATGTAACTCCTAGCTCACTTTTTATTCCATGCAACTTGACCTCACAGGGACACTGAAAAAATGACAAAAAAAATTACCATTGAACGAACTGTAAATGGTACCATATGAATGGGAAATAACGACTTCCGTGTTTGCGAAAACCCTTTGGGTTACGTTGCTTAGATTTAATTACTGTTCCCTTATATTAAACTTTTGTCCTTCAAAAACTATCAGCTTTATAGTGGGTTTGGAGGGTGATACAGGGTTGTAAAATGTAAAATTTGAATCCGGAATTTACATTATACAACTCTTTATACTTATATCTGGCCCTTTTGTCTTTTTCTGAGAGAAATGGCATTCTCCGACAGTTCTATTCCTGGCAAAATAGCAGACTGAGGTGTGACCTTTTATTTTAAGTAAAAAATTATGTAACTACTTAATAGTAATCACTTTACCGTCTGCTGTTGGCACCAGATTAAAAGACACCTGATCCTCGAGTCTGGCTGGCGTTTCCACGCTTTTTCTCTCTTTTCCTAGTCCGGTAATTAAGGACTGCTTCTGTCCTGGTGGCTGTGCCTGTCCTTGGGATGGACGGACGGACAGCACTACGCGTAGCCCCATTTACTTTGAACCGATTGGCTCTACTGGGAGGTGTCCCCATCATCGTACAGGGCTCAGAGCTCAGATCGTCCAAGCGTCTGTGTGTCTTCGCCACACCTTGGTCCTGTAAGTTTGTATTCATTTCCCACTGCGAGGTTTTCGAGTCTTGAGTGCTATTCCAATGGGTTCTGGAAGGGAAGGGGACACTGAAACAAACCCGTTGTGGACAAGCTGCTTTCCCTTTCTCCATGGAGAGACAAGGCTACCCCTCCATGTGTGTTAAAACAATGTACAAGTTCCACCCAGATCTGTTTATGAGGAAAGTATTTGCTTTTTGTTCCAGCTCCTAGTAGCTTTTACAGCAGAGTAAAAAAAAAATATTTTTTAATCGATCACATTTCCTGACAGCCTACACACCTGTTCAACGTCTTGCTCATCGCTGGTGCTGAGGAGCGAGGGGGAGGGCTGGAGGTGCTGGCGATCATAAAGCTCGGACTTGCTGGTCTTCCTCTTCAGTCCCATGGATGTTTTGGCCTAGAGGCTCCACGTTAAAGCTTTTAGAAGACACCCACTGCCACCTTTTCGTGATAGTGACACGTGAAGAATTTGAACCCCACCTTTGTTTTTCTGGTCTCTAAAGTGCCTGACAGACGTTCCTCTTCACATTCCGCCTTCATCCCTCCCAACTCACTGTCCCTGCTTCCTACTGGCTATCGTCCCCCCCCCCCCCACCAGTGCCCCACACACCCCATGTCTTCCCCAGTGAGGCACCGACTTCGCTTGATTTAGACGATCTGACCTTGTCAATGTTGGAATCATCCCTGCGCTGTCTGGCCTCTGTCTGTGCCTTGTGGAGTAGCCTACACTCTTCAGGGTGAAGGAAAGGGTGGGATGCGTAGAGACTTGCTGTTTTTGGCAACTCAGCCTTACACACTGTATTCATGGGAATTTAGGAATCCTTTCTCTGGAAATCACCTGTCTGCCTAACTACGCTACTCCGGGGAATTTTTATTGGAAATGAGCTGTGAGTGCAGAAAACACCCTTAATTCATGATGCAGCATCACTCTGCAGCCGGCCCAGATGTGATTATCGGAACGTTTGTATGTTGTGTGACCCGCAGAGAAAATTCCCTAAATATTTTAAAAAATCTTACAGGGATTGGGTGTGCATGAAATTTATATATACACTTTATCCATCCTGTGTGTATATACTATACATATAGTATATACTATACATAGGTGCTTATACTACATGTGCTATCTGCATGCTATCTATAACATATGTAATACATACTCTGTATCTGTGCCGTATACTCTATATGTGTATATAACTATATATGTAAATGCATATAAATATGTATACGTATATAGTATTTAATATATATAGCATGGGTAGATTTTAAATATGTAAATATACAATTATATATATATTAAACAAATATATAATTTCCTTCTCTTACTATCTCTAAGGAAATAATTGTCTCCTGTCAGATTAGCCCTGAATCTAGGGGAAGCAGGTCACTTCCAGGGGCTAATTAGTTCACCTGTGTCAGCCTGTGGCCATCTCCCTCAGACCCGTCATGGAACTTCGAATTCCATCCCTTGGGTTTCTTTCAACACTCTTAAGTGCCAATTAAAATGTAAATGTCCCTGGGAACACTTTCCAGCTTATCCCTGGAAACACCTGCTTGAAAGGATAGCCGATAGAGGAAAGAGAGAAAGAAAGGCGTTAGTGGACAGTTAGAAACAAAGTCCCGGCAAAAAGAGCCCAGCGTAGATACCTGGATGTAGCGACGGCAAGGCCGCGGGCAGGGGATGGGGCGCACAGCCCGCAGAGGTGGGGACGAAGTGGCGGAGGCGCGCCCCTGCTCGGCGTCGCAGAATTCTGGGCCGGCCCCTGTTTTGCGTGTGATGGGTGTTCACTCCGTCCAACAAGTACTTGGATGGGCCCTGACAGGAGGTGGAGAAACAACTTTTCTCTCCAAGTTAACAGCCAGAACCCTCACACGCCTAAATAAACGACCTCCCATGCCAAGCATCACATTAGTTTATAGGGAGATGTCAGTGGCCCAGCTGAAATGTTGCTTCAGAAGGTTTTTGGTTGGAGGGTTCTGACAGAAGAGCGGAGGATGGTTTTGCCGGGCTGGGCCAATAAATGCTTTTCAATGTTTTCCCCAGTGGCTTTGTTGAAGTTGAATTCTTCACACGTAAGCAATTTAATGCGTTTTCTTGAAAGTAAAATAGCTGGGACATGGGGCAAGGAAGTCAAAACCGCTGGGTTGATGGTGACTGGGTTAGGGACAAAAATCTTTAGTTACTTCTTTCGGTCTCAGTCTGGGCCTCACGTCCAGCCTGTTAGGATGACCCCGCTGCTTTTGTCAGCGAAGTTTGACCATTAGGACTTGCTCTCTACATTACTGACGAATACCCGGCTAACGCCTTTCTCCGCAGCTCTCATCCTGCACTTGCTTTCCGCTGCTGTTGGCTGTCCCTGTGGTGTCCAGGTTCCAGGCTTAGTCTCTCTCTCTCTCTCTCTCTCTCTCTCTCTCTAATTCTGATTGGCATAAGACATTGACCAGACCTCAGTAGGAGTCAAAAAGTAATGACGATAATGACAAGTATTTACCGTGTCGAGCACTGTGTGGGGTTATTGACCCGGTCTATCCCATTTAATCCCTAAAGCAAGGTTGTAAGATAGATCATATTGTAACCATTTTTATACGTGTAAATTATAGCTAAGAGAAGTTAAGTAACTTTTCGACCTTACACAGGGAGAAGCTGAGGTTCAAACCTGTGTTGCCTGAGCCTAAAGTCACTTTTGCGTTATGATCTTGGCTTCACTCACTTGCAAGTGAGTGTATGTGTGTGTGTGTGTATATATAGATAGTTAATTTTTAATCTTTCTATTTTTCATGTACAATCATATATGGCAATACACGCATTTTCTTGTGCCTAATACTGTAACATTTTCATGTGGTCGATGATACAAAGGCACAAAACAAGGCAGATAAAATCATTGTAAAATATACTACAGAGCAGTAGTTGTCAAGTGATGGCCCAGTGATGATCACTGGAGCTCTAAGGGGTCCAGGGCCTTCGGCGGCAGGGCAAGGGGCGGGGGCGGTTGAGGGAAGCTCAGTTAGGAGAGCTCTGTTCCCAGTGGTTGTACTTAGATCTGTTTTATGTATCATTTCCAAGTAACACTTTTTTCAAACCAAAGAGTCCTGTTGCTTTACATCCTCCCCTAAAGAACAGTTTCTGAGTCTTGCCTGACTTGTTATGATGTTGGAGAGATTTATGTTACAAATTTGGCATGTCAAAGTTACAACCACAAGGTTAACTGACTTCCTGGCAACTTCTGAGGATAAGAGGAACCACATTTGCTTATAGAGTCTCCATTATGTTATTTAGGAAAGAGAGGGGAGGGAGGGAGGGAGGGCAAGTGGAGCAGACACACTGTGAGCCTGGGATGGCAAGGCAAGTGTCTCCTTGGCATTTAGTTGTAGGAAGGATTTATCAGAGTGTTTCTCATACGAAGGGCGTGACAGGCAGTGATGGTCTCAGCTGTGGTTTTCCATAAGACATCCTTGTGATGGATTTCTTTTCCAACAACCTTTATTTAATAAGACATAAAGCCATACTGTTAATTGAAGAGATTCTGGGAAGGGGACCCCAGAAGGAAATGTGTGAAATGGGCATACCAACCAGCCCCGTCTACCTCACAGGTTGGTTGCCTAAAGCTCAAGGAGCTAACGTGCATGAAAATGTTTGGAAACTTGTGAGAATTACTTAACACATTTACATCATTCATTAACTTACCTATTCTTGAGCCCCTGCACTGGGCTTGGCCCTGTTCTAGGTGCCAGGGATGCTCAGTGCTTACTGTTGTTGGCTAGGTTCAGCCTACCCTTCTTTTGCAAATTATGTATTTAGCTATTTTATTGCTTTGAACAATAAGATTGATGCCACAAATGAATTGAGTGGGGCTTGACAAGTATAATAGCTTCTGCTGCTCTCAGCACACGGAATTAGTGAGTCTTTCAGCTGGAAGGGTTTCTGGAGGTTTCCTGGTTCATCCTGTCAATACAGGGGTGTCTCCCACAGAATTCCTGAGGGTGGGCCCTGAAACTCACTAATCTGGCCTAGTCTATTATTAGGCAGTTTTACATTTCAGAAGTTTCTTTTTTGTGTTGAACACACTGGGAGGTTGGAGAGCTGTGGTGGGGGTGGGAACCAGAAAATCCTCCATGCCTGAGGTTGTTCACTTCGCCTTTGTGACTTGTTCTCATTGGCACTCGTTCTGCCATCAGACACCTGAGAGGTGGACTCTCGTCACCTTTCACCTGAGAGCCTTTGAATTTAAAGATGTCTGTGATGTCATCCCTGAAATGTCTTTTTATAGGCTAAACAGCCCCAGTTCCCTCATTCTTCATTTGAGATAATTTCCAGACATCCTCTTGCTTGCCTTTGTCTGGATGCAGTGTTTTGACAGTGACCCTCTTAAGCACGTCATTCGGAAATAAACACAGTGTCCCAGATCTGGCTTGACTCATGCACTGGATTCGGTTCTGGAGAACTTATTCTACATGCTCTTTTTCTTTCCATTTTCTTTTTCTAAAGCTTCCAATCAACTCATAACTGACATGGGTGTGAGTGACCTCTGACCATAGGCTGTCTCTCCAATTGTTTCCCAATGCCATTGTGCAAACTCGTTATACCTAAAATGATGCATCGCATGAGGAATGCTCGGATGAGGTAATAGACACCAGGGTGTTCGTTACTCATAAAACACTACACAGATGTGAGATGCAACTAAGGTCCTTGCACGCAGAGAGTGTCAGTTCTGAAATCATTCTTCAAATGCCCTTTCGTCCATAGAACTTATTTCGATGTCATTCTAGTTAGGCAATTCTTATTAACTACTCAAATGTCTTTTCGTGATCACTTATTTCTTGGAATAAATTAATTGGACTAACTTTTTTTGGTGAATAATTCAGAAAGTGGTTACTGAGCACAATTAACTAACTGCACTGCTAAGCACTTCGGGGGCCTTGGGTAGAACCGTGACTTTGTTGCTTCCCTTCAACTATTCTTTCCGAAAGGTACCGGGGTGTGGGAGGGCGAGGGAAGGGCAGCTGGGAGGCTGGGAAAAGTGGTGAATGCTGGTGTATGTAGCACATGTGAGGGTTTTTTTTTTATATTTACAAAACATTTTATTGTTTTTTCAAGTGCAATATAAACAACATGAGAGCAATGACCATTTCAACTTTTTCTCTAGGTCTTTGTATAGCATTTGACATAAACAAGCACTATAATTACACAGCAACTTAGTTATTTATACTGTCGATCGATTAATGGTGTATGCATTTAGTAAATCATGTGTCTAAAGTGGCAAATGTGAGATCTTAAGTGTTTTAGTATTTGCCCTGAGGTGACAGCATGGATGCTTGTGGGGAACTTTCGGTTGCTAGAAGTGAAGGCAGAAACAGAGAGAGAAAGGCCAGGGAGAGGTAGATTCGGAGTGCGTGCTCTGGATGAGCAGAAGGAAGAGCGAAGAGAGAACACAGAGCGTGCTGTGTGAGGCAACGCGCCTTTCCGTTCCGAGAACCGTCTGTGCTGCCAGCCGCACGTACCATCTTTTGTCCTACGGCGTCACGGCGGTTTCACCATTTCCAGACATCGCCGCCTCATTACAACTGCGCACAAATACGGGAACGTGGGGAGATAGAAAGAGTGGCCCTAAGTGCCCCCTCTCTTATCGGGGGTAAAAATCTCCCCCAGAAACCTCAGAATACTTTCCTTATATACTGATCATATTCCCACTTTTAAATCCATTGGCAAATACAATGAGAACGATCAAGGTTGGCATGAACCAATCAATCATGTTTTACCTTTTGGAAATGGGGAGGGGCTCACCTTTCCTGAGCCTGTAGCTGCCCACTTTGACCAAATCAGGAAGGAGAAACAAAACAGAGGGGAAGTCATTCAATGGCAACCAGTAGTATCTGTCGCAAATGATAACATCAGCTGCAGATCTCACTAGACAAAGATATACTTTTGCTTTTTTGGGGGGGAAAATTGTTTTTACTGAAAGGCTTGTGATAAGGGAACAAGTACTGTGTAGTGAACCTTGGGAAGGACTTCCTTACATAACGATTCTGTGTTGGTGCCTGCTTCTGGAGTAGGACACCGAATCTGTCTTTCTTAATAGCCTTGTCCATAGGGCATCACAGAGTTTGGGATTCCTGTAAATCCAACTTGTTGATGTGAATTCTAATCCTACAGATATTAGTTTCCCTAATTAATTTAATTCTTTTGTGTACATAGAGACCCTTTGGGGGCTAAAAGTGGCTGTATTTTCTGCCTAGAATGTAGTTTTCTCAAAGTAAATTACTGCCCAAAGAATTTCAATATCTAAGAAGTTTGGCAAGGTATAGAATAAAAATCCTAAGCCTACGATTTCATACTATAAAATAATTTGATTGCCCTGGCTGCTGTGGCTCAGTGGACTGAGTGCTGGCCTGCGAACCAAAGCATCGCTGGTTCAGTTCCCAGTCAGGGCATATGCCTGGGTTGCAGGTTAGGTTCCCAGTAATGGGCATGCAAGAGGCAACCACACATTGATGTTTCTCTCCCTATCTTTCTCCCTTCCTTCCACCTCTCTAAAAATAAATAAGTAAAAATCTTTGAAAAAAATAATTTGATTGTAGTAACACAACGCAGGAGCTGGGGTGTACAACGGGCTCTTCTACAAACTAGCTCGTGGTCTTGACTCAGTTACTTCTCTTGTTCAGACTGCGATTTCATCGTCTCTTCCCTTGGGAGGGTTGCATTATATTACAGCAGCATTTCCTAGACTGTGTTCCGTGAAAAGCTAGCTTTCTCAGGAAGATTTTTCAAAGAAATTGGAAGTGGAAACTTTAGTCAAATATATTTGGAAAACACTGGGTTAAAACAAGCTGATCGGATTTCTTCACCGCAGGACTCGCAGAGCTTTCGATGCGCTAACGCCCACTGATTATCTCTGGGAGGATGCTGGGTTTTCTAAGTGCTTTTGGGCAGGGATCTATATTTTCCTCTTTGTTTTGTAAGGTCTTGGTCTGTGTTGGGGTTTTTTGGTTTTTGTGGAGTTTTTTTAGAATGAGGTTACATGGTCCTTTGCAGCGCAGGTACTGAAATGTTGAAGTGGATAATATCTGACCCTGCAACTATGCGAAAGTGTTGTGTTCTTTGAGTTCAGAGGCTTCCTTTGGAACTAACAGGAGGATGGTATCTCCCCAGTTAAGTCACTTATGGAACACATTTTGAAGGAGGAAAATCAGAGCTAGAATCTGACGAATGGATAGAATGTTTAGGCGAAGCTGAGTGGAGACACTTATGGAAGAAAGGTATGGCCTGAACAGAAGGAAAGTTACAGTAGGTTTTGGGAAATTACGAACTGTCCGAAATGATCGGGTCTGCAATACACATTGAGAAACTGCAGGGGAAATGGGGGTGGGTGTCAGAGTGTTAACAGCCTTGAATGTCCGAGTGGAGAGGCTGAGCTTTGGGTAGGCAACGTAGAGCCATTTGGGAAGAATGATGCAAGCAAAGGGATGTGAAAGGCGGCTTACCATGGGACAATGAGGAAGGTGGATGAGAGCCTCTTCCTCGCAGTGTGAAAGAGGATGACTTTGTGGCATGGATCTGAATTTGAACGAGGACGGGGTGGGTGGCATTGGGAATGGACTGGAAGGGATAGAATCTGGCTATTTCTGAATATCAGAAGACTCCAGAGTGTTCGTTACTACCCAGAAAACACTGGGGATGTTGCGGAGAGAGGGTTTTTTAGAATGTCTCCTTCATGAGGAGAGAGACAGAGATCCAGCAAAAGAAGTTACTCAAGAGCAATAAGGAGTCTTAATGTTTCTCAGGGAACCGAGAATACAGAGAGGAGTGCTGTGCTTGACTTGTTTGTTCATTTGCTCATTCATTTGTTCACCCACTGATGTCCTCATCAAGCACTTACGACGGCCTACCCTGTGTAGGTAAACATGTGTCCAGGGACATGGCAGCCTTTTTCCTAATTTACTGCTAACAGTTTGTACCAAGGCCCTTTACATTCTTGCAGTTCATTCTAACTGATAATGCATGTAAAGTGTATGACTTCATTAAAGTTATAACAAAATTTTGTAACTGAATTTTTAAAAATGTTTCTCTTTTATCTTCTTTTATTCCTCTAATTTGCTAATTGTTACAGCTTACAATTTAAAACCATACTGGACAGTGATTTCTTATGACATAAATGTTTTAAGCCCCATAATCTACTTTCAAGGGCATGTGAAGATTTAAACGACATAATGCACTAGAAGGAAGCATTTACTTACATTAATGCTGGATATTGATAGTCATTGACTACTTTGCTACTTTATTTTTACAAGCGACAGTTTATTTAGAAAGTCACAGGGAGAGAAAAAGTGAGCCAACTGGGCCTCATGGGCTCAGGAAACAAGTTACAAAGGCAAAAGAAGGGCAGTTGGCGCTTGGGGTGGGGAGAGAGAAGGAGAGAGAGTGCAAAGGTCCACTCCTTGAGGGAAGGAGGGGGGAGAGGTGTGGGTGTGCTGGAGACAGAGACAGAAGGAGAGAGAGAGAGAATGCTCTGGGGGAAGGGGGCTGGGGAAAGGCCCAGGCGCACTAAAGAGGGAGAGAATGCCACTTTGCCCCTCTTACCTACCACGACGATGATGGCCACTATTACTATGACTGCGATATGGGACTCCAGGCCTTCTCTGGCTTTCGGCAATACTCCAGCGTATTCATACGTGACTTTAATTTTCTGCTGGCCTCACTGTGCAGAACTATGGTTGGGAAGGGGCACAGGGTAATGTGAATTAACTCCTGTGTGTAAAGTTCGAGACTTCTGGGAGCATCTGAGAGGTTTAAGGCTGTGACCTATTGGAATGAGGAGCCCACACATTATGCATGCGTGTGCTTGTGAGCGTGTGCACACACATGTTCCTGTGTGTGTTTGAAGCAGCTTATCTGGATCTGAGATACTATTTATGTATTTTTTCAGCTAAGTGTGATATCCTAGGCTCCTTTTACCTTAAAACCTTGGAGCTTCTTGGTTTTCCGCGGTGGGCGTGCGAAGGAGGAAGGAACAAAGAGGCTCAGACCCTGCTGCCAGCAAACGTGTGACTTTCTCCTCCCGGGGAGAAGAGAGTTTCTCCCTCCTTGGCCTCCTCTTGGAACAACAACCTAGGAACCGTTAAGGCAGCAAATATTTGTTGAGCAACTCCTCTGTTCCAGACACCGTTCTAGCTTCTGAGTTCACAGTAGTGAACAAAACAGAGGAAAATCTCAGCCTTTGTGGAAATGGTGTTTCCAGGGACCGGAATGAGGACTCCAAGGCATCGCAGTGTTCCCAGCGGAGCGTCAGGAACAGGGTTCAAGGACGCCTGCCCTGCGGGCAGCTGAGAGGAGGGGAGAGGGCATGGGAGCCATTGGAGTGTGTTGAGCAGAGGGGTGTCATGATCTCACGTTTAGACAGAAACAGCTGACTTTGGTGGTAAAATACACCGAAAGGGGCTAGGACAAAAGCAGGGACACGAATTAGTAAACTACCGGGGAACCTGAGGGTCTGTCTTCAGTTTCTTCCAGCTAGTTCTTCCTGACCAGACCTACACTGCAGCCTGTCACTCGTACATGTCTCATACATGGTTCACGGAATCCGTCCCTCATCTTGGTCCCACGGAACATGGTGAATGCAGCGGCAGCAGCTCCCCCCGCCCTGCTGCCAAAGCTGCAAGGCAGCAACTTTTCTCTTGCTCTTCGGAGTCTCCCGCTCACTGAGCTCCTCTCTAACGGAGTGAAATGGACGGTAAGTTCTCTGAGTGCTCTGTTTGTCGTCTGTCCCTCTTGACTGGAGTTAAGAAGGAAGAGGTGACTTCCCCCTTGAGAAGGGGTGGGCTCATCGAGTGCCCAGAATTTTCTCCATAGAAATCTTGAGAAATTCTAAGTGATGTCCTTGAAGCTCTCTCCTTAGACTTTTCATCAGGAGCTACTATTTCTCTCACATGTCTTTCACGGGAAAAGAGGTAGGCAAAAGTACCCTCTCTGAGCAAATCTTCTTCCCTGAGCCCCATTCTCCCCGATCTTTTATGCTCTGGATCTAAGTGAGGGGTTCCAGAGTTTTGTGACCACTGTTTTGACTATCTCCTTTGACAGTTTGCCTCTCGGTCTGGCATGTTACTCTGGAACGTCATAGCTATTATATTTTGGTGCCCTGGTTGCACCATCCTGTTACAAAGGGAGGAGCTGTTTGCTAATTAAAAAATTGTATATTTCTAACCATCAGTAAATGAGAACGTGTTTTGGCAGAGAGACAAAAGAAAATTCAGGATGTCATCTTACGATGCCTTGGCATAGCAATATGCAGGTAGTGGATGCTTAAATATTTGTTGAGATGATGGAGCTTTGAGCTTTGAATGGAAACTGCGAAGTAAATCCATATTAAGAAAGCAGTTTATGGTCAGATTAAGTCCAGCCCTTGCAAGGACAGTGCGAATAAACTAATTGTGCTTTCACTCTGCTTCGAACTACCACCCAGGGTATCACTTTTTGTTTTCTCCTACAAAGAGCTGGTTGGTGATTTTTTCCCCCACCACCATTTCATCCCTCCTATATCCTCTTCCACCTCCATCCGCCTCCCCGACCCTCTCCCCACCCTGGCAAACACCACGGGTCAGCGATTTCTAGGCCTCGAGTCCTTACGAGTCCTAAAAGGAAGTGCCGTATAATTGGATAACAAGTGCTGTCATATTTCCATCACTCCTTGGGTTTGCAGGAAAAGCGGGAGAGTTTTCTGACCGAGGGAAGAAAGGCCTGAGCCTTCCTGTCTAGCAGTCACGGCTGGGCGGAGAACAGTGTTTTAGCGATGATGGTGCCGAACGCTGGAACATCGCTTTCACATGACCTGTTCTGATGTGGGATTCACACTTAGGCTCTGCACCGATGCTCATGAATAAATGTATGTCCAGGGGATACCGTGTGCCAAGCCATAAACGGGAAGACACCGCACATGTGGGAAAGTTGTGAGGCGCTTCCCAGGGAACTGCCAGTGAGCGGTCCAAACGCTGAGCTCCGGGGGGGAGAACAGAGGAGGAGCCGTCACTGTGGGGCGGCGAGGAATGTGAAGGCTGCGTGGGGAACCGGAGACACCAGCTTTCCACTAAGGCTCTGTCCTGGGAAGTCTGGTACTCACGAAACGCATTTCCTGCCGGCGTGGAATACACAAACAACCCATCTCGCTGCGCTTCAGATTTTCATCTACTCTTTATTTTATCACCTTCTGCCAAACCGAGAAATATAAGACAGATGTAGAAAAGTACCAAAAATAGTTTAAGCAAAAACAGTTTCATGAATAAATTGAATAAAATAAAGCCACAGGTGTAGTTGTAATCACACAAAAGAACATGAGCGGTGCTCTGGAAGCTGTGGGTGCCTCTCCCCAAGCACCCTCCCCCTTTCCTGGTCCTCCAGGTCGTAACCACCGTCCTGCATCTTCTGGCAATGGTTTCCTTGCTTTTCTTTCTAGTTTTGTACACTCCACACTGTGAAAGAAAAACTGTCCAAACCTGGTCTGGAATAGACATTTTCCGTGTGATGTAACACAACCGCTTGGAGAAGATGAGTATTCCTGAGAGAGTTTTGTGAATTCCTGAACAATTTTGTGATGGGTTTTAATAAGATTAAGGTTTATTTTGGAAATTAACTACTCACCTGTTGTAGGCGACCGTTCTGTGTGGCCTGGGCCCAGCTCCCACTTGGAGATGCACAGGACCCACACCCTCAGATAGGTTCTCCTGTGGAGAATCAGGCCTGCATTGTACCTAGGCTGCTGTGAGACTTGTTTTTTCCTAAAACTCCCTCACCCTAAATTGGGACACCAAGTGCTTACTGTAACTTCCTAAAATCCAAGCTAAAACTCCCCAGTATGGAGTGTAACCAGTTCAACCACTTTTCCCTTTTCACTTGCAAATATCCTTCTTCTGTGATGTGATTAGCGGCATCATCTCCTTTGTTGTCTGTAAAAGGTAATCTGCTAAAGCGAACCTGTGTATAGTCAATGAGGACCATCATGTAATGTGCTGGGAAACCCAATAAAGCCCGGTTATGGCAAGGGCCTCGGCTTTTGCTCCCCTTGAGAGAAAAGCCACACTGTTGTCCCTTTTCCTCCACCAGACTCGGTAGTCCTTGTGAATGTCTCATTTCATCCATAATGACGTGGACACCGAGGGCCGGTGTCTGCATCAACCTGTCGATTTGGTTCTCGGTTGACAACAGTCAAAAATTTACTACATTTAACTGAACTCTCATCTTTATAAAACTAGACTAAAAATTACTGCTTAACCATTCTCCTTTCTTATAAAATATACCCACAAACAATAAATATTTGAATAGGCCTCTAGGTATCTTTGCCCTTGTGTACAAAATGTAAAAAAACCCCACAAAACTTTAATATCTACTTATAACTAACGAGTCAAAAAGTTTACCTTAATAATAATAACAACTTTAGTATTGCCCATTTCTAAACTTAATAAAAGTGGATTCATATTGTATTTATCTTGGTGTCATCTTTGCTTCTTTTGCTTATTATTTTTTAGAGCCAACCGTCTTGTATATAGCTTCTGTTTATTCGTTTTTGTTGCTGTGTGGTATTCCATTAGAGATCTACACGAATAGTTATTCATTCTACAGTTGATGGACACTTTGTTGTTTCCATAATTTCAGTTTTGGACTGTTAAGGACTAGACTTCTGAGAAAATACTTATACATGTATCTTGATGCAAATATGCAAGAGTTCTTTTCTGGGGAAGTAACCAGGAGTAGAACTGCTGGGTCACAGGCTACGCATGTATTCAGTTTTAGAAGGCAATGCCTGCTTGCTTTTCCCAAGTGGTTGCACCAGTCTCTACTCCCAGCAGCACAGTATGGAAGTTTCCATTTATTTCATTTCCTCACCCAAAACACGGTATTTTCAGACTTTTTGAATTTTCCTAACTGGTTTGGAGTACAATGGTATCTCATTTTGGTTTTGACTTTTATTTGTCTGATTAAGTATGAGATTGAACACATTAGCATATTTTTTAATTTTTATTTTAATTGTTATTCTTGTACAGTTTTCTGTCTTTTATTCCCACCCCAGCCCACCACCCAAGCCCTCCCCACCTCCCTCCCATTTCCACCCCCCATAGTTTTTGTCCATGTGTCCTTTATACTTGTTGCTCTAAACCCTTCCCCCTTTCCCCTGAAATTCTCTCCCCTCTCCCCTCTGGTGACTGTCAGCCTGTTCTCAATTTCAGTGTCTTTGGTTATATTATGCTTGTTTGTTTGTTTTGTTGATTAGGTTCCTGTTAAAGGTGAGATCATATGGTATTTGTCTTTCACTGGCTTATTTTGCTTAGCATGATGCTTTCCAGTTCCATCCATGCTGTCTCAAAGGGTAGGATCTCCTTCTTTCTTTCTGCTGCATAGAATTCCATTGCACATTAGCATATATTAATTGGTCATTTGAATTTCTTCTTTCATGGTGTTCCTGCTAAAGTCTCCACCCCTCCTTTTTTTCTGTTTATTGGTAGTTTGTTTTATTTTTTTATAGGTGGGAGTTCGTACAAATATAAAAAACATTCTATTGCGAACAGCTTCTCCCACCTTGTGCCCATTTTGATACTCTTGCAATGCAATCAAAGTTAGCATTCTTTTCCTTCATGGTGTGCATGTGTGATGCATGCACATACCACACACATTACATTTTCACTCTAAAATCTTTCATAATGAACTGAATTCACTTGTTAGTTGTAACAATTTCTTTGGTAGAGTCTATATGGTTTTCTATATATAAGATCATGTCATCTGCAAACAGATAATTTTACTTCTTCCTTTCTGCTTTGGTGCCTTTTATTTATTTTTCTTGTCTGATTGCTCTCACTAGCACTTCCAGTGTTATGTTGAATGCAAGGGCAAGGGTGGGGATCTTTGCCTTGTACTGGATCTTAGAGGAAAAGCTTTTATTTTTCCCCTGTTGATCATGATGTTAGCAGTGAGCTTTTCATGAATGGCCTTTATTGGGTTGAGAAAATGTCCTTTTATACCTATTTTCATGAGAGGTTTTTTTCTAATCATGAATGCATATTGAATTTTATCAAATACTTTTTCTCTTTCTATTTAGATGATCATATGGTTTTTACCTTTCATTTTGTTACTGTGGTATATATCACATTGATTGATTTGTATATGTTAAACCTTGCATCCCAGGAATAAATCCCACTTGGTCATGGTGTAAGAGTTGTTTATATATTTTAAATAGCAATCTTTTATCAAATATGTATTATGCAAACCTTTTCTCTAAGTCTGTGACTTGTCTTCTCATTTTCTTAGTCATGTAGCATATTAATCATAATTATTTCAACACAGTCTGATGATAATTCCAACTTTCCTGTTGTATCTGAGTCTGGTTCTGATGCTTGCATTGTCTCTTTACACTGTGTTTTTTGTCCTTTAGTATACTGTGTAATTTTTTTTTGTTGAAAGCTCTACATGAGGTACTGGGTAAAAGGAACTGTCGTCTATGGGCCTTAATACTGTGGTGGTAAGGTGTGGAGGAAGGGGAAGCATTCCATAGTGAGTGGCAGGGTTAGGTCTCAGTTTTTCAGTCAGTGTATGCCCCTGGGCTGTGACCTTTAAAACTGCTTCTCCTGTTTCTCCTCCCCTCCTCCAAACAGGCACACACACTCACACCCACAGGTGAGACAGGAAGACTAGAGGAGGTGGCTGTTTTCTATTTCCCTTCCTCCACATCAAAGGCTAGAGGGGACTGGAGCTGGTTAGTTAGTTCCCTTCTCCCAGGTCTGTTAGGCTCTGGTCAAGTCATTAACTTTATTGAGAAGAACAGAGTGCTCTAGACTTGCTTCGGAATGACTGTTTTGCCCTTATCTCCGTTGGAAGTAGGAGGGGATTTTTCCAATTATCTTTTGGAGAACCTGGTAGGGCTCCTGAAAGGAGTACTTCACAAAAGTGTAGGAGCCCTGCTAAGTCTGCACCCCCCCCACCCCGGAATTTTTACTTCTCAAACTTGTCGGTACTGAGTTTCCAGCAATTCATCAGTTGCGGCCTAGACTTTCCTGCTCTGGTACTGGCACCCGCAGAGGTTTCTGCTCCAGTAAATCGTGATTTTCTGTACCTACTTGTCTGCCTCTCCAAATCTGGGTGCGGTGATCTTGATCCTCTGGTGGATTTAAGAAAAATTGTTGATTTTCAGTTTGTTCAGCCTTTTTCTTGGGTGGAGAGGAGGGATGACCTCCAAGTTCCTTATATGATGGAATGGAAACAGAAAATTTTGAAAGTCTTTTTTTTTAAAGACAACTCTTCCAGGTTTACTATGCTATAAATGTTGTTTTATCTCCGAACAATTCTGTTTCACTAGTTTTACAGAGGTCTAAAAAAGTTAGAAAAAAAACAAAACCTTAGTCACATTGTTAGTAGCAGAGCTGGTGTTAGAACTGAGAATTTAGACTTGTTGATAGCTGTTTATGCTAGATTAAGTGAGCAGAGTGGTAAAGTAGATTTTTCTCAAGTAAAAATCCAGGGGAGAATGGAACAATAAACATATGATTAAATAGGAAACAGGTGAGTTCTTAAAAAAAAAGTTTGAAACACAGCAAAGGAAAACTTAAAAATCTCTTTTGTGTTGTGATAAGAATCTTTGTATTTTTATAGACCTTGAAACTAACATAAATAAAAGTAACAGCTATTGAGTATTCATGTAATTAGCTCAACATTCTCAAAAATGTGCCCCACGCAACATAAGTTTCAAAAAATAAAAGTTTCAAAACAAGAGATTTTTTTCCTAATCAAGTAAATTTGGGAACTGCTATATATGCTATCTCCCTCTTATTGATTCACTAAAAAAATTCTTACATTAAAAACTTTGAGAAGTTGTTCATCAAATGAGTCAATGTGATTAGTTTTATCCTGTTGTTTCCTACACTTGTTTGACCCACACGACTCATTTACCAGTCTCCTGACCTTGTCTTCTGTGGAACGCACTTTGGGGAAAGTAAATCCTTGCAAGCTGACATATCTAACAAATTGAGCAAGATAGGTTTACAGTGGTTATTTTCAGATAAAGAAATCAGGGCTTAAAGGATTTACATAACTTGCCAGTTATAACACTGTGAGTGATAAAACTGGGATTTAAAGTTAGGTTGGTGTTTTTAAGGCTCCAACTCTTTCTACCCAAAACTGCTTCACTAAAAATAGAATTTTTGCTGAAAGAAAGGGAGAAGGAATTAATGATCAGAGAATCTTTACTTACTTCCTATTATATGCAAATACCTCTGACTAACAGCTGTAATGGACAAAAGGATTAGGCTTCTCCACTGTTCCTGTTGGCATTATTGCCCAATGCAATGTTATTAACATACATATACATTAAATGCTCAGAAAAAATAGTAGGACTCCTTTATCAACAGATTTTTTTTATGACCTCTCCCTTCTCTGTTATATTTTCAGTGACAGATAAGGCAGAGAAAGGCCTTCAGATTCTCCCCGTGGGGAAGGTTCAAACATGAATAAGCGGCTGACCTAGCTCTTAGAAAAATAAAGCCATATATTTTATAAGTGGGCAATCATTTTCCCGGAGGCCTGGTTTAAGTCCTGGCATGCATGCTTTCTTCATCGCCTAACTATGCATTTTTATAGTTATTTGTCCTCATGTTGAATAAAAAGTGACATTGCCATGGAAACCGCTTTGTTGCATCAGGCTTGCTTTGAGATAAAGCAAAAGAACACATGCTTTTCACAGTGCTTTGTCAACCTCTTTATTTTCGTGGATAAAATGAAAACCAGAGCTATATCCCTGGTATTTTCCAGTGTTTTTAAAGTAACAGAAAATGCTAAATTGAAGAGCTCAATAGGTCGTCAGATTCACAACATTCGAAAGGTCTGTTTTTTTTTAAAGCATTTCCTGGTATTTTCAGGGGCCACACCTATCATAAATTGTTTACATGTAATAAATAGTGAGTTTTAAGGAAAAAGGCCAAGTGATCACTTAATCGCATGGATCTACTAGCTGTAAACATTCTTTGATCTCCATGCTGTATTTAATAACCAAGCCAAGAATTTTTGATATTATTAGCTAACGGACTTCTAAAGTTTGGGGCCATGTAAGGCTTTGTCTCAGCTTCGTGGTCAAAGATAGCCCGTGTTTGTGACCAGCTGAGATGCCCTATTTTGGCTGGGTTCAGAGCAAGAGCTGATACTTCTCAGACACCTCATAGAGACAGGAAACATATTTTTTGGTTCATTTTACAAGTTCCTGCGTAAACTGTAAATTGCTGTAAACACAAGAGATCATTTTATTGGACATGCTCCTCCAATTGTTCTCACTGCGGGGCCTAATCACGAGTCCCCTGACACAGCTTTCGATTTTTAGAGAGAAGGAAAATAATGCCCCATAAATCGAAAACAGTGTGAAGATGTGGACTTTGAAATATGTCCTCTAAGAGTTCAAGGGGAGTGAAATTTATGGACACTGTTTATTTTAAACTGTCATTTAACTCTTCAGAGAAGAAAATCCGAGACTCTTGTAAAAGGGGAGGGGCAATGAGATGATTTTTTAAATCATAATTAGAACGTTTGGATTCAAAAGGCAGTTTTCCCTCAGGGTGCTTCTTTTGAAGGGAGGTGCACCTATCCGGAATGGCCACTGTGTGAAAAATATTTGTGGCTCCACTTGGGGGTTAATTGTCTTCAGATCTAGCTTCTGAATGATCGAGCTCTTGTTACTTCATAATTATCCCGAATATTTGACCACAACTAGTATCACACAACCTGCTGATTCGCTTTACCTGCCATCCCTTTCTCTGAGGGATTTGGGGTCATTTAAGAAAATCAAATCCATCTTCAGAGAATGAATTTTTGCTACAACTGAGACTACTCAAAAGAATCCAATTTGATGTCTATAATAAGACAAAGTTCTGATATAGCTTAAGTAATTGTAACTTAATGAAACTATGGTATAGATATGAAAATCAAAGACCTTAAACAGGACAATACACATTTGAATGCGAAGATTGGGGGGGGGTTGTTAAAAACAAAATAAATCACATGTCTTATCGTCGTGCTTTGTATACTGAAACCAAAAGTGCAGAAACCTTTCCCTCAGTGCACTTTGCATATCTTCAGCCAAGAATAAACATTTTTGATTATTCATTATTTAATGGAGGACTGGTATAGGCTCTAGGGAACAAAACAGACACAGTCTCTGATTTCATGGAATTTAAACAAGTAGAGACAGACAAACATTATGCATATATTTGAGAGGGGACCCAAAAATACCCAGAGTTATCTTCTGCAGGGCGGGCCCCTTGTAGTACAGACTTCCCCCACTGGGTGAGTGTCCTAGGAACCCAGCTGTACCTGTGTACCAGATGGCCTTGTTGTGAGAAGCTGTGTTCAGCCTCAGTGAATTTTTTTTAAGACTTTCAACACGCTTGCCCATTTCATGATGGGTGATTTACAAGTGCACCTGCCCACACTGCACTGAGTGTTCAGCAGCTTTTGACAAAAAGGAATGACTGCTGAGCCCCACCCTCCTCCTTCACCTGATCTCACCTCGATCAACTTTTTTTTGTTTGTTTCCCCAGATGAACAAAAGTCCTCAAAGGGAATGTTTTGCCGATGTGGAAGAGGCGAAACAAAAAACAGCAGAAGAACTAAAAGGCATCAAAATCGACAAGTTCAGAAACTGTTTTGAGCAGCGGAGAAAACATCTCAATAGGTGTATTGCATCAAGTGGAGAGTACTTTGAAGGTGACCGAAGTTTAAACGTGTAAGAATAAATACACAATTTTAATAAAGTCTGGGTTTCTTTGTTCCTCCCAGTGTGCGTGTATGTCTGTGTGTACATATCTGCATCATGTTTTAGGGCAAATAATTGCATATATTGCAAAGATATAGCATGTCTTGGTGCAGTAAGTACTGTGGAGAAAAATTAAGCTCACGGAAGGAACGTGATGGGGCAGAGCTACTCCTTGGATAAGGTGCTCAGGAAAGACCGATCTGACCAGGCGAGCTTTGAACAGAGAGGCGAAGTGAGGGAGCTAAACTTGTGGGTATTTGGGGGAGTGGCAGGGTGGAGCGTTGAGAACAGTCTCCAGAGGGAACAGCAGTTGCAAGGGAGCATGCTTGCTTGACAAAGGAAACTGTTAGAGCAAACATTCTGTCTCAAGAGACCATTAAATACAATTTAAGAACTAAGTACAAATGTGCAGAGGAGGGGAAACTGGTTTTTACTGGGCTGAAATCTCGCTTGATCAAAGCTCAGGATATAATCGACTTTTTTTCTCTTTGTCTTCTGCCCTCCACCCTACCCAAGAACATTTGGAGTTTGTTTTGTTTTGTTTTAACATCTGCTCTCAAATTGTTTAATTAGAATAAATCCAACCGTGTCATTCTAGACACATATCCACGCAGTTAGGATGTGTCATTTTGGCTCAGTTGCCATGTTATTCTACTTCTGATGATGCATTAGACTCAAAGTACATTACCAAGGAAGAGGCAGGCTTGATGGAGTAGGGAAAAATACTTTCTAAAAAGATTTTATTTATTTATTTTTAGAGAGGGGAAGGGAAGGAGAAAGAGAAGGAGAGAAACATCAGTGTGTGGTTGCCTCTTGTGTGCCCCCTACTGGGACCTTGGCCTGCAAACCAGGCATGTGCTCTGACTGGGAATCAAACCGGCCACCCTTTGTTTTGCAGGCCCCTGCTCAATCCACTGAGCCACCAGCCAGGGCTAAAAGCTTTTTTTTTTTTTTTTTTTTTTTTTTTAACATGGAAAGGGTTCACATGATTTTAAAAATTTTAATATTTTAAATTTAATTATAACTGGGAATAAAGACGGAATAAAAGCAGGCATGAAATTTGCGTTCATGGAGCTTAGTTCAGAGAGGGAGAGAAACATCAGTGGGATAGTCATGCAAATAAATGTGAAATTGTGACTGTGATTGATAAATGCTATGTAGGAGAAGCACCGGACCACGAGAATTTATGTACAAGGGATTTGACCTAGTCATGGGAGATTAAGGAGACTTCCTTTGAATAGCGATGCTTCAACTAAGATTTGAAGAATGAATAGGCATTGAGTAGGATATTTGTCTTCCCAAATTGAAGCTAAAAATAAACTCGTGAGCAAAACTGCTTGTTTCTCATCATTAAGGAAATCTTGTTCCCCATATGGCCTAACTCACTTCACTGCTTTTCTCCCATCACGGAGATGACCGGCCCTGGCTGTAAAGGAGGTGGCTGAAGATGGCTCCAGCTCTGAAAATGCAGAGTAGGTGAAGCTGAGAGCCCCAACGACCTTGGGCTCTCAGGAAACGCAAGCATTGTGACTGCCTGCAGCAGCCTTAGAGATCATCTGACCCAACTCCAGTAGAACAGGGAGGGAGACTGGAGAGCAGTCACCTGGGTATAGAGAACTAGTGTAGTGTCAGCCAGACACTAGGAAAAAAGGCATCTGCTTTCTATCAGCTTCTCCTCATGCTTGCAGTGGGGGGAACTGTCTGTCTGGATGGAATGATGGCTGGTTTGATCACGAAAATATTCATTCCAGTGTGCTTTATTTCTGGTCCATCTAACTCTTTGTCGCTACTTGACTCTGGTTTTGCTTGAACAGCCTGAAGAGTTCCGTTAAGACCACGAGATGGCCCTGGCTGGTGTAGCTCAGTGGATTGAGCGAGGGCCTGTGAACCGAAAGATCGCGGTTCGATTCCCAGTCAGGGCACATGCCTGGGTTGCCAGGCCAGTTCCCGGCAGGGGACATACAAGAGGCAACCGCACATTGATGTTTCTCTCCCTCTCTCCTTCCCTTCCCCTCTGAAGATAAATAAATAAAATCTAAAAAAAAAAAAAAAAAAAAAAAGACCACGAGATGTACTTACAACACACATTACATTGTTATATATCAGTACTTCATTGGATTTTTAAAAGTATTCAGTAATACATGCTTGTAATAACCTGTTATTACAAATTGTTTCACAACAAAGAAAATATGATAATATTTTGCAATTCTTTTTGAAACTGATATTCCTCAATGTCAAACCAAGATGAAAACAGTTAAAGAAAATAAAAGCGATCTGCCTCTTGTTGCAGCCTGCGGAGGGTGGGCCAGCATTTGATCCCTCATCTGCCTGACTGAGAAGGCCGGTCCTTTTTTTAAATACACTTTTTATTTTGGAATGATTTTAGACTTTCGGAAAAGTTGCAAAGATTGGACAGTGCATTTTCGTGTATCCTTCACCCAGTTCCCCTCATCACTAACGTCTCACTGAAGCTCTTTTAAAATAAATAAATAAAATTGTTTCTAACTCAGATGTTAGACAAACAGATGGCCCACAAAGGAAAATTCTTCTCTAAGATAAAACATCTGAAAAGTTTAGATGTGAACTTGGGACCACACAGACTAGTCAAAGCTCGTAATTGCTTTTTAGGAGAGGCTTAATGGTGATGGGCAAGAAATGACGAATGAGAGGAAAGAGTAAGATGAGAATTTCAGGTAATGATCTAGATGTTTCTATCTGGTATCTGGGACTTTTAATTCTCTCAATTCTTGAAGTGCTGTTACATGTTTGGAGTTCCAGTTCTGTAGCTGGATTGTATCTGTATCTTTCTGATAAGAGGAAAACACTCTTATCTTTCTCAGCATATTACAACTTGTCTTTAGCTTTGGTTTGGGATAAGTCAATAGTGTACTTAATCGACGTACTCCGTAGTGGAGATTTTTTTGCTTAACACACAAGGCACAGTGTGTATATGCTATACATACCTTGCATTTTCAACCAAGTTGTAATTTCTGAATGTGTGGAGCTGGGGTTATAAATGCAAGAATGAAGAGAACCACGGCCTGCAAAGGCTGAAAGAACTGCAAAAAATGATACGTGAATGTAATCACTCTGTCTTTTGTAGCCCTTGTTTTCTCTTCTTTTTTTCTTGACCTCAAGCCAGTTTGCTTGCTGTTTGTATACAGCTCTAGAAAGCGGACTAGCTTTACATTGCTTGCAGCCTGGACTTGACCCCTGAAGAGGTATTGAATATTCTAATAGTTAGCAAGTTATGATGGGAGCTGAGGTTGCTGAGGCAGAATTGTCCAGACTAGTTACTTGGTGATCAAGGTTGGCTGGATGGTATAGGATTAACTTAGTAGGTTTGGCTGTGGCTGAAGGCAGTGGTTAAACAACATCTTAAAGAGGGACAAGGTGGAGGGGCTGGAGTTCAGTTGTAATTTGGTTACTCACAATTTACATCTTCTCAACGAATGTGAGAGCCTATCGTAAATTGGGGACTTGCAGAGTTTTGAAAAAGTTAAGATAGGAAGATTATTAGCAACCTGCCCTGGGGCATTAAGGGCCCCTGAACAGCAATGCTTGTAGTTGTAAATATAACGCAGTGCTGGGCTATCTATCCTCAGCTATTTTAGTGAGAGACCTCATCCCCTTGCTTCTTTCCTCACACTGGGAGAACTTGCTTCCAGTAAATAAGCTTCTAATGTCCAGGGAGGGGTTTTGACTCTACAACTGTATGACTTTGTCTTTCTTCATCATAAATATTTATATTTTAAAACGCATTCCAAACCTCATAACAAAACATCTAAAACAGCCAGGCCCTAAAGGAAATCTGTGTGAAGATAATGGAAACCAGGCCGTTAGCCTAAAAACAGGATTTCGTGCACTTTGTCTGCCTCAGCTCTCCTTGTAGCCTGGGCTCTGGTGCATCTTGCTCACCGTGCACGCGGGGTAGAGACGGGAGAAGGCGGAGACTCGGTACCCGCGAAGGGAACCATCTCGCTGAAGCTCAGCTGCTGCTACAGCGGGATGGAGGCTGCGGGAATCTACCTGTTCGTTCAGTAAAAATAGCCAACACTCTGAAAAGGCCAGTTATGTTGGTTAGGGGAAAGTACATCCGTGGCCATGACTACACACTTAATGAAGGACCAAATAAATTTGAAAGCTCTTATTGATCCCAAGAGGAGCCCAGATGGGGAGAAGTGTTTGGATAGATTAGTGAATATTCATCATCTCTATATGGGAAAATACCTTGAAAAACGGTGCTGCGCAGATGTTACAGGTACACTGACGTAGAGTTAAGGTCTAGGGAGCTTGTTAGGACCCTAGGAGATGGAGGTTATAGTTTTGGTAACAAACTTCAGGACTGATCTTTGAGGACACAGTAGAATTTCTATATTTGAATGATTTCTATTTTGAATGATTTCTCAAGGTCATTCTGAAAGATGTGCTAATAGATATATCCGAGGGGCTGTATCCAATTGTACTGTGCTAGAGGACCTGATGAGAATTCCAAAATGTGTGTGTCTGACGAGTTTTAAACTTACTTAAAAGGAAAGAGCCCTGGCCCAATGACCTCCATTTACCTCAGGCGAGTGTGCATTGTTCTGCGAGCTTCTGTTGAGAACAGATAGTGTGCTAGCCTTTGAACAGGCACTTCTTAGCGAAAGTGCTTATTGTGTGTGCCTGTTGGGCTCAGAAAGTGGAAATTTTGAGCATCAGGGGAGAAGCTTTCCTGGAAGAGGGTTTCTGGGGCTTGGGCCCTGGGTGGGAAAAGCCAGGGAAAGCCAAGAGGAGAGACACGGGACCAGCCAGCGGCGTCTGACAAATGTTCTGTGGCCCTTTGGGGCTCTTTCCACCGTGTGCTTATTTGAAATGTCCCTTTTGAGTTTTAAAGAGGAGTTAAACACAGCATTCTATGAGGGCCTGGCCTCTCAAAAATCTTTTGTTGTGGGGTTTGGAGTGTGTCTTAAAATATAAATATGTATGGTGAAATAAAGCATTTTCTATGACCTTTATCTGCTAGAAAAGTTTTTTTTTTAATTTTTGTGTGAAATGCAGACCTCGTATTATAGCTCAGAAAAAGTGAACCGTGTAGTTTTCTCTCGCAGAAAAGCCCTCTGTCCCATCCCTCTGCCTTAGTTCCTCAGTATCTACATCGCATTTTCTAAGGGTTCCCTTTTCCACGCATCTTTTATTTACAAATGGTACATCTGATCTATCTCTGTGTATTCAGTGTGTTCAATGCTTGGACAAATTTGGTTGTGACTTTAAACCCACATGGAAACTATTTGAGTGTTTAAATATCCAATGTCTTCTCTGTTGTTCTTAATGTGTTTTTCCCAAGTTTCTAATAATAACTTTCTCTGATCTTTCTGGTGGCAGCCAGGAACTGCTTGAGTGATTCCGTTGCTCTTTGAAAATGTAATTTATTGAGTTTTCCTTTATTGCATGACCTGGCTATTCTTGAACAGTAAAAGAGTTAGAATATAATTTATTTGATTTTATATTTTAGCCTCTTCATTAGTCATTGTCAATGCAAAAACCTTTTCGGGTTCAGGGTAGGAGGTTGGTATAAACAGCAGTTACTTGTTTTTTCCGATCCACTTGCTGTCAGAATTCTAACAGATTGTGGAACATCAGTAACAATGTGGAAGAGTAATTTATCTTTTTCTAAGTACATTAGTGCTTCATGATATACCTTAATGCTAGATACACAATAAAGTATGCCTTTTATGGCCACTTCTGTGTGCTTTCGCCTTCGTTCCTCTTGGACAACAGTTCCTCTAATTAAAAATGTTTGGAGATTTGTCTACTTAATGTTCCTTTTGAAATTAAAAAAAAAAACCCCTAGATTTGGAAAAAATTTTACCAATTCTTTAACTACCTGCCATTTGATGAAGAAATACATTCAAGCTCTGCTTCAATGGTTCTACTGAAAGTGAACATCCTTCTTAATGGGAGCCATCCCATTGGTAAAAGTTCTAATCATACACTGAGCAGAAATATGCTTCCTGCAGTTTCTACTTATTTATTGTAGACAGTTCTCTGTAATCAGATGGGATGTCTTTCTTTTACACATTTAAAATTGGTTACTATGTCCCACAAAGCCTTCTTTCTTATAGAGCAATCATGCTTCATCAATTCATACAAGATGGTTTGAGGGGGCTATCATCATTCGTTTATTATTTTAATTCACTAAAGTGTTTGAGGACCTATTCTGTGTTGGGTACTGTGTATTACCCTTTGAAGCTATGAAGGCAGGTACTAATTAGATACTAAACTCAAAACATTGAGTGTAATGGGAAAGATGTTTAGTGTGATTGGCACCGAAAAGAAATACATACTACATGCTGTAGAATACATGAGAGATGCATCAAAGTCAATATGTTTTCTTAAAGGGTCACCTAAATTGGTGCTTGAAGGAAAAGAGATGTTTGCATTGAGTGATAGGAAAAGCATAGAAATACAAAAGTGTGACACATTTAGGTGAAATACAGAAAGAGTGAAAGAAGTATTTGGTGTAGCAATGGAAGAGAAGACTAGGGAAGGATCTATAGTTTATAAACAGGGCCCAGTCCATGAAGAGTCTCAGGTGCTTCATGGAGTTGGAACTTTATACTGAGCACCCTAGGTAGTCATTCAAGTACTGTCAGCAGGGAAGCAACTTGCTTACATTTGCTTTTTAGTAGTCACATCACCCTGGCAGCAAGTAAAGGGAAAATGGGCTGCAGGAAAGCAAACCTAGAATTGAGGAGCCTATTTAGGCTATTGAGGTAATTCAGGAAAACCTCGGGTAGAGGGGAGAGAGAGGGAGAGAGAAGACAGGAAAAGGAAAAGAAGGAAGGAAAGACAGGAAAAAGGAAGGTGGGATGGAGGAGAGAGAGAGAGAATATGAATGGACACAGGAAGACGTCCTGGTTTTCAAACTTTCAAAGCCTCTTTTATTTTTTAAAAAATATATTTTATTGATTATGCTGTTATAGTTGTCCCCTTTCACCCCTCGAAAAGAACTGTGTTAAACAGGTCTCCTCTCTTCCCCACATTTGCAGTTAATTTTTTAAAGACTCCTTTTTTAGAGGAGTTTACAGTGAAAGTGAAAGGGAGATAGAGAGATTTCCTATGTAACTCCTGCCTCTTCAGTGAGTTTCTTTCTGGTAGCATTAACAGGACCTCTTCGCCATGAATATCATGGAGAGTTCTTTAAAGTACCTGCCATGATGTTGCATTTGGTTCTTCTGTGTGTCATTTTAACCTCTTCAGGGCTTCTCTTACTTCTGCTTAAACACCCACGCTGTGCTGGTCCTTTCCTGCCCCATCTTGAATGATTGTAACCATCTCCACACCCTGACTGAGTAGTACGCTGGGCATTGCAGATTCTCCTCTCTTCATGGCACCAGTACCTTCTCCTCCTATCTCTGTTAAAGGAATGGGTGGGGACAACTGCACTGAACAGCAATAAAAAAAAAAAAAAAGAAATGATAACAAAAACAATTATCATGTAGCAATGCCTTTGTGTGTATGTGTGAGCATACTATTCGTGCCACATTCCACTGAGAATTTTCAAATAAAGATGTGATATTGCCAATCAACAGAAGAAGGGATTTTTTTTTTTGTCTTTTGTAACCATATGACCAACAGTTGCTGATTTATGGTAGGGGAAACTTCACTAATGTTTTATGGATTCGATAGTGGAATTAGCTGGGCTGGTTCAGCTCGCAGGTAGGCATCAGCCAAACTCATGGTGATCCATACCAATTGGCAGGTAATTGTGGGAGTTGTAGCCCTGGAACCTCTCCAAATAGGAACAGATGCCTCTTGTGATCATTGCAATGGTACCTCTACAGGGCATAGATTCAAGGGAAATATCACCCACCAATCCTGGGTGATGGAGTAGTTGGAGGAGGTTAATTAGATGCCCAGTATCCCCATTGTAGCGTCCGACTACAACCGACCACTATGTGGGAGAGCCACACCCATTCTCACTTCTTCTGAACAAGCTAAACGCTCTATCAAGTATTGATGCCAATGTGCTTGCCACCTGTTTTACACAGCAGCTTGACCAGACTCCTCTCTTCAATTTCGGCCCTTATGGAATGACCCAACCACATCCATTCAAATGCCCAGTTACATACTAATGCACCATGCATAGTACCGTCTCATTCTTGACTTGTTTTTTTGTGCATTTCTCTAACTGTAGAGCTCCTCCTTGGTACATATAGTTAATATAAATTCTCTCTTCTCTGAGATGTAAACCCCAACCCATCTACCTAACCCCATGGGCCATTATCAGCTAGGCCACAACACAATTATTAAACCAATAAATCATGATACTATTTTTTATGTTATAATCCTATAAACCAAAAGGATAAATAAATGTTATTGGCTCATTGAATCCAGGGATATTTTTAAGATTGAACATTTTCTAAAGGACTAAATATCAAGGACCATTTAGCATGGACCAAATAGGCTCATGGATGTTTTGGATGGTACCGAATGTCAAGGACCTCTTGATGTATACCTAGTATCTCAGTGGATATTTTGGATGGAACAATATGTCCACTAATTATATACGAATGCAGGTGTTTAGTGGTTGGGTGAACTTTCTTAGAACTTCTGCTTTGTTCTGGGAGAATGTCTTCTCCCTGTACGTGAGGCTGGGGAACATCAGGAGCAATGACATTGAACAAGATTTTCTGCCATTCCTCCTGCCAATGGCTTTGATTGTGGCAGTGATACTAGAGAAACTGGAAGGAAAAGGATGGGATTGCTTCCATGGCAGGGCAGATGAGTGCCCCTCACGTCAGGGGAGGGGAACTCCCTAGCACATGTGACAGAATCATGTGACAGGGCCAAGACCTTTGGTGTTTTGGAACCTGGTTCTGGGGGTATTTAATTAGAAAACTGAATGCATCTAGACACTCATTTTGGAAGTTGTCTCTGACTTCTCTTCTGTGGGATCTTCATAGAAATAGGTTCTCAGAGAGCTGATTAGTGGGTAGTTTTCCCACATGTGTAAGAGGGGAGAATAATTTTGTAATGTGGTGATGTATATGGTGTGGGGAGAGGTGGCTGGTAGGAGGGGGGAATGTTCTGAAGCCAGGGACCTCTCTTCCACTAGTGGTGAGGCTGTGGAAAGAGCCAAGTTCTAGGAAGGAAAAGGACCACGCTCTGATCCTAGTTCTGCTGGTGATTCACTGATGACCTTAGGCAAAAGTGTTTGCCCTCCCAGTGCCTCTGTTTGGGAAGATATGACATGAGAAAGATGATATCTTTCAGTGCTTGCATAAAATGATCACAAAACCTGCTTTTTCAGAGGAGTTTATAAAATAAGGAACATCTTGCCATTTTAACAGCTAGATGGCACCACCGCCTCTAATATTTGTTTTAGTTATATGAATTTAATTGCAGCTGGTGCTGAATGCATCGTGCTTCTTTTCTTCCATGAAAGCTTTTGCCAAAAAGTGTGACTCTTAGGTTGAAAGGCAAGTAGCTATGTTGCTTTGAGACTATGGACCTCTTCATAGAAGATTCATCGTAGAAGAACCTGATGTCTTTGAGAAAACAGGAGCCATCTTCTCTCAGAGGATGGAATCTCTGTATTGTATAATCATCCCCTGGGTCTCAATTGCCCTAGCTTCATCACAGTCCTCTCTTTGCACCCCAGAGTCCTCTCTCTGCTCCCCAGATGACATGCTGACAGGCCTTGCCCAGGGGACTAAATCTAAGTGAGGAGGGTTGTGCTTATTTGATAAAGTTCTGTCCTTACCCCATCTCCAGATCTCAGGGGCGAGACCTACAAAGTTACAAGGTGTCTTCCTTGATTGTTGAATTATAGACTTTAGCAATCTTCTGAACAAGACAACTTTTGCATTTTATAACTAAGTACATTAGACCCAGAGAGGATAAGCAATGTTGTCAAGTTTACTTCCAAAATAATAGTCTCCAGACTCACATCCCCGCTGCCTTTGAAAAATAAACTTAGATGGTCTGTCTTTGGTGTCACGACTAAATGGGAGTTTGCAGGATAGCTTTGCATTTGCTAAATAAATAGAATCCCATAAGCCGGATGGGATATTTAAACTGGTTCCACTTCCCTTATCGCCAGTGAGCTCCAGGGCAGAGGTGCTGGGGGCGACTGGGGAATCCTGTGGGGTCAAACTCTCTGTAAGCAAAGGTTTCTATGCCTTAAAAATGGGTTTAAGTAATGTTTTTCCTGTCTTCCAATATTGCAATAAAAAAAGTACATGCGAATTAAGGAGATAGAGTAAAAATTTGGAGTTTTATAAAACAACATTACAGAAATCCAACTCATTTTTGTCATTGTTTTTCTGTCAAAAAACTTAATTTTTTGTGCTTTTAAATTTGTCTCATTTATAATGGTTTTTCAGTTTGCAAGATGCCTGAAGAACACACTTAACAAGAAGCTGCCTTTCTCCTCAGCTTATCCTTGTTGGTTTAAATAGGAAAGCGTTGTGCGTTCAGCCTGTCCACTTCCTGAGCAGCCTGCACAAAAATTATGGAAGTGGTGACCTGCCAACAAAATGCTAATTGCTTTGGGTTTTTTTTGTCTTTAATGTTTAGTCACTGAGTTTGGAGTTTCAAGGAGTCACTAAAATTTTAGAAATTAGCTTGAAAGGTTGTAGCAGTTTTACTGGATAGCCAATTATCCAGTAGTCCTAACTTTTGCTCTCTTCAAAGATCCCTTTTAAAGTAAAAATTTAATATTCAGCAACTTTTATTTTCCTTTTATTAATGAGCCACTTTTCCTTGTGTGTGATGTGGCTAGGAGCCACTTGACCCGAAACCCTGAGCCGGACGGTGGTGTGGGGCTGCAGGAGGTGATGCGGTCCTGCCGGTGGGCGCCGTCATTTCACCGTGGGAGTGGAGCATCACTGCCCTCCCTGATTTGCAATATCATTGTCTTAAGTTCTTTCCCTACATGCATTTAGAATCACTTCAGATCATGTCGCACTTTTTATTTTAGACACTAGCACACAGCATTGGCCTTTTTCCCCTTGAAATTTTTTTTCTTATTGCCAAAAAAAAAGCTGAAGTCAACAGGCTACATACAATTGAATTTGTACACATAGTCAAGCTAGGGCAAAAAGATTTTTCCCAAGCTGAGCAGTACTGGGCTTTAAAAAAATTCAATGAAATAGGGCTGTCTGCAAAATACCTATCATATATGCAAACATTTTGGCTGCTCAAGTGGTATTGCAAGCAATGAAAAAATGAAGACTGTGGGATTTAGCAAAATACAGTGTTTTGGTCTTAGAAGCCAGTGCATTAGCAGTACTAGTTTAGTAAACCAACTCCAAAGGGGACGTTGTGGATGTTTCTTGATACCGTGGTGCTGCACCACCCAGGACTCCACCAGCTGGACTGCTTGGGCGGGGGCTCCTAGCAGGCAGTAGCTGTGGAGCGCGAGCTGGGAGTAGAGATGTGAGAGAGAGCGTGCGCTGAATCAGCCGCAGGCGGGAGAGCCGTGCACGTGATGAATCACGTAGCTGCATTCCAGCACTCACTGCGCATTCAGTCCTGCCTTTATAGTGCACGCTTTTCAAGTTTCACCATCCGGGCCTCTGAGCTCTAGACATACAACCGCATTCTTAACAGAACCGTAAGGAGCAACCTAGTAAATGACGTGTTGAAAACATGGCAGCAATTACTGAGAGAGATCTTCAAAAGCTACCTTGCTGTTTTCTAAGTATTTCGCTGCTTTGATTAAAATACTTTGAGTGTTGGCAACAGGCAAGCCAGTCTCAATGATGATAACCACAGATAATGTGTGAGGTTGCTCTTACACGTGCATGAAAAGCAAAATGGTCTGAAGAATTTTAAGAAAGGAGTAATCCCTAAAGATATGCTTTCTGGCTTATTTCTGGTATCTGAAATTTTACCACTAAAGCAATTTTTTTCTTCCCCTCTTCCCTTTCTTTCTAAAGTGGTTTTCTGTAGCCTTCCTCTTTTAAAAGGCAAACACTCCTGAAACACTGCTATGCTATCAGGGATTCATGGTGTATAAGAAGTACCCCCCAAAACTAGAATTTATTTATAAAAAAATTGTGTATTCTTACATGTTTCAGCTTCAGTCACCTTCCAAGTACTCTCCATTTGATTCAATACACCTATTAAGAGATTTTCTCTACTGCTCAAGACAGCTTTTGAACTTCTCAATTTTGATGCCTGTTAGTGCTTCTTCTGTCTTTTGTTTCACCTCTACCACATCAGCAAAACGTTTCTCCTTGAGTACTTTTGTTTTCTAATCTGAGAAAACAGAGAAAAAAGTCACTCAGAATGAGATTGGGTGACTAGGAAGGATGGGGCAGGAGGGTCATGCCATTCTTGGCCCAAAATTCCTCAACACTCAGTGCAATATAGGCAGTTGAACTCATGAATTACCCATCTCATGAAATGGGCAACCATGCTGAAAGAAAGTTTTTTAAAATATCACTGAAGCCAAACACAGCCTCTCACAACACCACCAGCTAGTACACTGATACAGATGGGGGTTCCTAGAACACTCAACTAGCAAGGGGAGGCCTCTATACAAGGGGCTCACCCTCAGAAGATAATTCCAGTTTTGGGGGGTCCCCCTCATATTGAAAATCCTACAGGTCTTGATTTATGACTTTGTCTTTATAACTAAGTAATCATGGGAAAGTTACTAAACTTTTGTTAGCCTCATTGGGTTTTGTGAGGATTAAGTTCAATAGTAACAAACAGCAAGTAGTAACAGTTCTTTTTTTTCAAATTTGGATGCCTTTCATTTCTTTTTCTTGCCTAATTGCTCTGGTTAGGAGTCCCAGTAGTACTGTGTTGAATAAAAGTGGTGAGATTAGGCATCCTTGTCTTGTCCCTGATCTCAGAGGAAAAGCTTTCAGCATTTTTATCATTGAGTATGTTAGTGGTGGGTTTGTCCTATATGGCCTTTATTATGTTGAGGTACTTTCCTTATATTCCCATTTTATTGAGTTTTTAGTCATAAAGCAGTGTTATATCTTCTTAAATGCTTTTTCTGCATCTATTGAGATGATCATATAATTTTTATTTTTTAATGTGGTGTATCACATTTATTGATTTGCAGATATCGAACCATCCCTGCATCACTGGAGTGAATCCCACCTGATCATGGTGTACGATCCTTTTAATGTATTAGTATATTTGATTTGCTAGTATTTTGTTGAGGATTTTCATATCTCTGTTTATCAGACATATTGGCTTGTAATTTCCTTTTTTGTGTGATGTTCTTGCTTCGTTTGGCATCAGGGTAATGGTGGCCTCATAAAATGTGTTGAGGCCATATACGACAAATGTTTGGAAGATTTTGAAAAGGATAGGTATCACATCTTTTCTGAATGTTCGATAGAATTCATCAGTGAAAGTCTTTAGTCCTGGACTTTTTTTTAGGGGGAGGGAGTTAACAAGGAAAGGAGGTATCTTTGTTTCAATTTCCTTACCAGTGATCAGTCTATTCAAGTTTTCTAAATCTTCACAATTTAGTCTATGAAGGTTGTACGCATCTAAGAATTTGTCTATTTCTTCTACGTTGTCCAATTTGATGGTGTATAGCCTTTTATAATATTCTTTATAACCCTTTGTTTTTCCTTGGTATCTGTTGTAACTTCTCTTTCATTTATGATTTTATTTATTTGAGTCTTCTCTCTCCTTTTCTTAGTAAATCTAGCTAAAGGTTTGTCAATTTTGTTTATCTTTTTAAAGAACCAGCTCTTTATTTCATTAAATTTTGTCTTTTTATCCTCTATTTCAGTTATTTCCACTCTGATTTTTATTATTTTCTTTCTCCTGCTGATTTGGGGGTTATTTTTTGTAGTTCCTTAAGTTGTAAGGCCAGATTATTTATTTGATATTTTTCTTATTTCTTGAGGTAGGCCTGTATTGCTGTAAACTTGCCTCATAGTACCACTTTTGCTGCATCCCCGAGATTTTGGTATGTTGTATTTTCATTTTCACCTGTCTCTATGTATCTTTTGATTTCTTCTTATCATTCTCTATGGACCAAATAGTTGTTCAGTAACATGTTGTTTAATCTCCACACATTTGTGATTTTTCCAGCACTCTTCTTTCAGTGGATTTCTAGTTTTGTACTGTTGTGGTCAGAAAAGATGCTTGCTATGACTTCATCCTTCTTAAATTTACTGAGATCTGTTTATGTCTCAATATATTGTCTATCCTTGAATGTTCCATGTGCACTTGTGAAGAGTGTATGTATATTCAATAGCTTCGAGATGGAAAGTTCCACAAACATCTATTAAGTCCATCTGATCTAATGTGTCATTTAGGCTGATGTTTCCTTGTTTCCTTTCTGCTGGAGGGTCTATCCATTGATGTAAATAGGGTGCTAACATCTTCTACTATGAACCTGTCACTGTCTATTTCTCCCTTTCAGGTCTTTAAATAATTGTTTTATATAGATTTGGTTGGGTGCATATATATTAATAAATGCATGTCTTATTGATGCATTATTCCCTTTTTTATTACAAAATGTTTATATTTGTATCTTGTTACCTTTTTTGCTTTGAAATCAATGTTGTCTACTAGAAGTATGCTGCACCCCCTTTTTTCCGAATACCATTTGTTTGAAGTATCGCTTTCCACCCTTCGACTTGAGCTTTTGTTTGTCTTGGAGATGAGGTGGATCCCCTAAAAGCAGCGTACAGTTGGGGCTTATTGTTTAATCCATCAATTACTCTGTTGGTGAGTTCAGTCCATTTACATTTAGGGTGATTATTGATATAGGAAGATTTTCTGCAGCCATTTGACCTTTTGTTTTTTGATTGCTCTGTATTTCCATTATTTTCCCTTGTGTTTCTGTCTGCTGTTCCCATTTGGTGCTTTTCTGTGATGTTATCTGTTCCCTCTTTTTCATGTGTGTGTCTTAGCTCTGTTTTTTTTTATTTTGTGGTTACTATGTTTGTATAATATATGATGTGCCATAGATAAAATAGTCCTTTTTATTCTGATAGCATCTTATCTTTATTTGCCTATGTGAATTTCTTCTTTTTTCTCCTCCCCTTTTATGTTTTTGTTGTTATAAATTATTCCTTTTAATGTGTGTTCATTGCCAAATTGCAGTAACTATAGTTATTTGTAAATTTTTTCCTCTTTAAAATTTATGTTGTAATTAAGTGTTTAACAACCTATTCTGAGTTGCAATTTTCTTCTTCTGTATATCTGTTTGCCACCTTAAGGAAACTTTCATCTTTTTATTTCAGGTAGAAGAGCTCCTTCCAGCATTTCTTATAATGCAGGTCTTGTGGTGGCAAATTCTCTCGGTTTTTGTTCAGGAAACCATTTATTTCTCCTTCATATGGAAAGGATAACTTTGCTGGCTATATTATTCTTGACTGGTGGTTTCTATCTTTCAACATTTTGAACACACCAGTCCATGCTCTCCTCGCCTATAGGATTTGGGCTGAGAAATCTGATGATAATCTGATGGAGTTTCCTTAGTAGTTGACTATCTTTTCTAACCTGACTGCCTTGAGAGTTCTTTCCTTATCATTAACTTCTGACAATTTTAATGTAATGTGTCTCATAGAAGGTCTTTGCGCATTGAGGTAATTTGGCATTCTCTTAGCTTCTTGTACTTGAATGTCTAGTTCCTTCCTTAGGTTTCATTAATTATTTCTTCGAATAGGTTCTCTACTCCCTTCTCCCTCTCTTCTCTTTCTGGGATGCCATTATCCTTACATTACCCTTTCTAAGGAAGTCAGTTCTTGTAGAGTTCTTTCATTTAGAAAAAATCTTAGTACTCTCTCTGTTTCCATCTGAATCTTTAGATTCCCATCTTTGAGCTTGCTAATTTTCTCTTCCACTTGGCCTACTCTATTTTCTATGCATTCTTGGTCTCATTTATTGAGTTTTTAGCCCTAGAATTTGTTTGGTTCTTTTTTATAGTTTCAATATTGTTGTTTAAGTATTTCTTCTCATTAATTTTACTGTTGAGCTGACTGAACCACCTTGATGAGTTGTCTTTTGTCTCATTAACTTCCTTCATGACTGCCCCTTTGAATCCTTTACTGTTTAGATTACAATCTTCCATGACTTTGAGTTTGTTTTCTAGAGAATTGTGATTTTCTTTCTGTGCAATCATGTTACCTTGGTTGTTCATAGTGCCTCATGGCTTCTCCTTCTGCCAGTGCATTTAAAGTTGAGAACACCCTTCTTATTTAGGAACTGTTTTGATTTTAAATTTAGCAGGTTGATAATTAGAGATCTTTCTTTTGTTTTCCAGTAGGTGGTGCTATGGTGCAAGTTTTTGTTTTCTTTCTGAGCTGGCGATTTTCACCCCTCGAATGTTTGTTGGGGGGAGTGCTTTGTTGTGGTCATGGGGATTATTGCCTGAGTGACCAAGGGTGGTGTTTCCAGGTTGCCTCATGGTCCAGGCATCCCGCACTGTGCTGGTGGGATGTGGCACGTGGGAAGGTTCTAGAGCCTGCTGCACTACTACCTGGATCCCTGCGGTCATGGGTGCCACTGTGCTAGAGTTGGGAGGCTGTTGACACCTCTCTGTGGCTGCTCCTGAGCTCCTCCAAAAGTCATTCAAGGGAAGAGTTTGATTCTCAGATGCTGATGTTGCTTCTGCCACTCTACACTGCACTGGGCTGTAATGTGGGGGCTGCATCCTTACTCTATCACCAGTGTCTTAGTTGGGGTCATGGGCTCAGCTGCAGAAGCTGGGGTACTGCCATCTGGGAACACTGTCCTCTTCCTTCCTCCTGTCCCGCCTCCCTCACATTCAGATGTGCTGGCGTATGGATCTGGGGCCTGCTAGTGTGTTGAACATAGGAACCTTTGTTGGGTTACAGATGTGAAACCAGTTGGAGATTCAAGGGGAGATACGAAGGGTCTTCTCCCTTCCATGATGCTGCCATCCAGTACTGTTTTTCTAAATCAACCTAGTGTGTGCGTGCGTGCGTGTGTAATATATAGTAGGATAAGAATAATAAACAAGTATGTTAGTGCCATCACTAATGAATATTTTTAGCATAGGAGAAAGGGATAAAGTATAAAGTCAAAGAATAAAAGCTCTGTAGTTCTATATTTGAATTGGAAATGCTGCTCTGAGTTCATAATGAATATTCCCATAAAAATGATCAGAGGCAGCATGATTTCTTGGTTTATTGGTGACTAGAAACAACAAATTATGTATATGATGGTAAAAAGGAAGATCTGCTCTTACAGCTGCTGTCCAGTGAGGGGAAAAGGTGCTCTCAGGGTAATGAATACAGGGGCAATTCTTCCTTCACCACGGAGGACATTACAGTAAAATGAGTGACAGTCACAATTTGAATCAAGAACAGCTCCAGTTATGACCACATCCAATGTTGGAGAGCAGTCAAATGTTTCAGGATCTTGGAAAATAAATAAAACATGTTTCAGCATTTAAACATAAGTTTCGAGTATGTCAAAACTTATTTATATGGCTTTCCTTATTCCCAAATGATACTGAAAAATGAGGAGTGGTTATATTTGGAAACACGTCCAAGCGTGAGGTAATGTCCCCTATTGATTTGCACCATGTGATACCTAAAGCATCTTGGTAGGGATAACAAGTGTCTGGTCTGAGTCTATAATTATGAAATGAATTGGCTGATAAATAGCTATGTGAATCCATGTGTCTCTCAGACTGTAAGTGCTGCCTGATTAGGTCATTGCAAGGTGATCAGGGCCGTCTAAATATACAGCTAATCTCCAGATGAATTTGGAGCATCTTCTTCTTTCCCCACAGTTCCTTGCGCATGAGAGATCACGGTGCCGATTTAATTAAATAATTTTTCAATCTACTGCCCTCTCCTTATTCGCCTCTTTATATCTTAAAAAGCGTAGGATTATAACTTGCTTCACATTTTAAACTTATGATTTATTGAGTCACTAGGCTTAGCTACCAAGGACATGGACTAGTGTTAGTTGAACGAACTTGATCTTAGGTGAGATACGCAGACACTGATAGCTTTGTTTTTTGATAGAACAGTGAACTTTTTAAATTACACATTTCTGTTATCTGTTTTCTGGGACTAAAAGTAAAGAAATATATGGAAATGATCACATTATAAAGAGAACAAGTGATCTTACTTTTCAAAGAAGGGCAAATACGTACTCAATTGTGTAAAATGTATTAATTCATACTTTTCTAAATATCTATATACCAGGCACTGCGCCAGATACTAGAATACGCAGAGGTGAATTATATAGGGACAGTGCTCCTTATCATACTCTTGCTTACTCCTGCTATCTCCCATACTGTCCAACATTCATTACATGGCTACATAAACTTTATTAACTGCTACTCATGTTTTTAAAAATGCATATATACTTGGAGTTGTTAGAAGACTGTCACCGAAGGTTTAGTGCTGTAAGGCAGAAAGCATTCTGGGATGTGTTCTCTGTTGGGCTGGTCAGTGGAAGGCGGATAATGTTCTCTCTTATTAAAAACAGAATGGGCAAGATGCACGCCAGGTCGGCAGTGCTGCTTTCCACCTTATGTGATTTTACTCCTGCTGTACCAACATTGCTCTCACCTCCACGTCCTCCAGCTAGTGTGGAAGCTCCTTAAAGGTGGAAACTGGACTGTATGTTTGTGTTTCCCAGTAATATCTAGAACAATGCTAGAAACATAGTAAATAATCAGTCACGGTTTTTGATCAAAATAGTAATAGTAATGAAAATCGATCTAGCAAAAGGTAACACATCTCTTCTTAGAAAACCCAGTGAAGGAGCAAGACAAATATTCATTTCTTTCCTTTTACAATTGAAAGACTGAGATTGCAGAGTTTACCAGAATTTTCCAAGTTCTGTTAGCTAGTGGTTGCTGAGCTAGGACTGAGGGGGGGCCCCTCAGAGAGTGTCCTGACCCCTCTAAGGACTCGTGTCTCTGAAGGACACATTGTTAGTGATGGTGGTGTTGCGTAAAAGTTAAAATGAGTACATGATGTCAGGTGAGATTTAGTGAAATATTGTTCATGTTTCAATAGCAGAGTGAAAATAGTAATTATTTGAAAGATGGCTAGCACACATTGTTCCAGATGCCAATGAGAACTCTTGAGTATATGATGGCCTTTGGGATGGTGGAAGAACAAATTGTACTAATGCGACTCTTGAGCCTTGAAGGGTTATCGTCCTTTTCAGATTTGCTTATAAACTTCTTAGCATGCCACAAAATCCCTCTACCATTGGCAAATGCAATAGTAGCAAGCAATTTTGCTCTTTTACCTCTAGGAGAATTTTGAAAAACTAAATCTCCTTGCACACTTTTTAATTGATATCCAAAATTTTTATTGTAAGTGAAAATAGTTGCAAATGATGAAATAGCCATTGTATTGTAAACATTGACATATTAAAATAAAACTGTTATATCACTTTTTTAAATGTTTCCAATGGCATATAAATGCAGTAATCTATTTAAAATACATGAATAAGCTCTTCTTAAGTGTTAGAAATTTATTCCTAGAGTAAATTTTACTCCCATTTTACTCCTAGAACTACAATTTTCATTCCATTTTCCTCTCAGAGGTCACAATGTAATTACTTTTATACTTCCTGTTCTTTATGGTCTACTTATTTTTATCCTTCTTAAAAAAGGTATATATTCACTAGCATAAAATTTTTAAAAATAAGTTTTCTGTGATCATAAAGCGCCAAGTGTTTAAAGATTGCATTATTACTATAGTTATTGTTAGTGCATGATTAATCAAAACAAAAATGTTGCATATATTGATAATTATTAACATAAAAAGCAAAATATTAATAGAAATACCCTTATTAATGAGATAGATGAAACAGATCTTTTTCCAATTAATTCATGTATCCATAGATAGTATTTATTGCTAGAATGAAACCAGACTTAGCATAAATTTTATTTCTATTTTAAAAAATATAAATGCTGATAAGTCTTGTTCATACAAATAAGTAAATGAGAGTGGAAGAAGCTTGTTACAGCAGTGACATTAGCAATATTCAATCAGTTCTTTGATTTTTTTCCTGTACTAAGTGTCAAAATTCACATACCTTTTACCAAGATTAATTTTAATGATCTATCAGCTGATAATTTGATTTCAGTCCTCCAATTTTGCTAATTGCAAAGAGTTTAAAACCACCTGATTTACAAAAGATTTTTTATGTTATCATTAGAATCATTTGTTTTCTTAGGATTGATGCAGATATTAGAAAACTTTTCTTCTTCTGGAGTTCTAGAAGTTCTGACATTCGTGGGGCATGAACCATGGTAAGGAGCTAGATTGGTGAAAGTTTGCCTGTCTTTTCTGAAGAGGGAAAAGGAGATCGAGAACGCGCACCAAAGGCACGTTCTCGGGCACGTCAACTTCTAGTGAAGAGAATGTATGGAAACTGAGGACTTGGAAGGAGACTGTTCTGTAAAGACGTTCTGTAAAGATGGCTGCCACCATTCCCCTTTTCTTAATTACTGTTGATCCTTCCAGTTGAGGGGAAAACCCCAGATGGCCAAATAACAATGGCTTTTCATGGACGCCTCAGTAAATTGCTAATTCAGTAGGAAAAAAATAAGATGTGATGTGTCTCCAACTTTGATCATTTGGAGATGTTTTGCTTATTTTTTTGAAGATAGAAATTTAAAGTTTTCTGAAGGCAAATGAGTTTGCATTTCTGATAAAGAATACGAGGAGGTAAAATTACAGGATAGGCCATGTGGATTTTTGGTGATTTTTCACATCCGCCCTCAGCATATACTTTTTCCTTAGATTCTTCAACTCTTCATCTCACAAGCACTTACCATGACTCCCCGACCCCCAGTTCTCCCCCCTGTCTCAGGCGCCTGATTTTTAAGGGGAAATTTCTGGAGAGCCTAAAACCTTTGATGCACAAAAGAATGCAAAATAGAACAGAGTTGTGACCGGCAGCGAGGAGAGAACGTTCTTCGGGAGTAAAACATCAGCACCTGAAACATGCTTCATAGTGACTGCCGCTTCCTCCTTTCTCCCGAGGCGCAGCTCTGTGGGCCTGGGGAGGGAGGACAGGCCAAGGGCAACGCCGGTTCCTGTGCGCTGGCCCAGTGTGTACTCGGCAGGCCGAGTAGTATTTCGGTAAGCCAAATGACATTTTCAGGCTGATTTCCAAGACTGGGTTATTTAGATCAAATTCACGTGATACAAATATTGCATATCATATGAAACCGAAGACAGTGGCCAGATACTGACCTCCCAGAACGTGGCGCCAAAAGATTAATGAATGGATGAAGTTTGAGTTTCTGAGGTCAGCTTGGCTTGACAAGCAGACGTGTGAGCAGCGGTAGTAACGAGCAGGCAGAGGACTGTTGTATCTAAGTCTAAATAAACAACACGATAGGAGCAGGCTGAGTATAAATAGCTGAAGGTTTTCTTTAGGGCCAAGATAAAGCACATAGCCAAGCAGAATCTTTATTTGCAATAGTTATTGCATTTGGCTTGCATTCATTGCCCTGGAGAAGAATAAGTAAATCTGGGTAATTTCTATGTATCTTCCATACTAAATTTCATTTTTAATATAAGCCTATGTATCAGTTTCAAGAGGACATTCTGGAGTTTTCATACTGCCTTATTTTTTATATGAGAAATGTGCTTAACAGGACACTATCCTACTACCCAGGGTTCCTTTGAGATGCAAAACCATTCTTAATAACTCTACGAGAAAACAATAAACTGCTGTGTCGCACATTCCAGGGATGGTCATTCCGGCACAGCAAGCTGCAGCCACCAGAGTGTTTCTGTGTTGCCCATGAAGTCTTAGCATGTTTTATATTCTGCACAGTGTATGGGATACAATGAAACTTTGCAATAGGTATGCTCCTCTAGGGGCTCATATCAGAGTAATCTTAAATATTGTTGTGAATTCACAATACTTCTGCAATCGGGCTCCAAGGAGATCCTCAGTTCATTGTTTTCGAATGATCTAGAGGCCTAGAGCTTTGTCAAAGACCACATCATGAGTTGGTCCCAGTACTGTGACTGGGACTTCATCTCTTGACTCCTAGTTTAAGTGTTATTCCCGGCCTCCTGAGACAGCTTATTGGCCATGCGTGCCCATGTATAAGGAGGTACATGGGAAAAAAGCAGGAAATAGTTAAAGATCTTCCTTTTGTCCTTCCGAAGCCCCATCAGAGAATGCTGGGCTTCAACTATTGAGTCAAAGTCAAGTCTTTGGAGACATCAGAGTATTTATCCTTCGCTCAGATGACCAGGTTAGACCTGTCTGAGATTTAGGGTGTTTGGTGAACTATAACATCAAGGATACTTCCCCTTAAATGTTAAGGGATACATGCCAAAGGAATGTTAGGATGCAGCAGAGAGCCTCTGGCCAGGATCTGAGGATACAGACACACAAAGCAACTCTGGGTGAGCCGAATCTGTTTCTTGCAGATGTTAGCAAGTTTGAAAGCCCTACTTACGCCAAGAGATGCTCTGCTCAAAGTCGGGAGAGAGTTCTGGAGCTCTACTTGTCTTCCGCTGTGCTCGGGGCAGCTGCCCCTTCAAAGATCCCTGGACTTTTGCAAAAGCACCACTTGGAAGCCACTGGGCTAGTCAGTTGACTCACAAAGGAATTCTCTACAGAAATATCACCTTATTCCTTCACTCTTTCTTTAATTCAGCAAATTTTTATACAGATAGAGTGGTATTTTATGCAAATATATTTTTCACCCTAATGTTAAGTGAGCTGGTTCCTCAATAATACTTATTTTTACATACCAGCTATCGGATAGTAGAGCACATTTTACCAAGTGTTTTTATATACATGACTCTACTGATCTTCATAACAATCTGGTGAAACAGATTTTTAAAATATTTATTTTGCAGGTGAGGCCACTGAGCCTCAGAAAAATTAAGTGGCTTGTCCAAGGCCACATAGCTGGAATCCAGAAACCAGTGTCTCAACCTAAGATTTTTGACCACAAATCTAGGCTTGTTCAACTGTCTTCTGTTTGGGGGAATTAACCTCTGTGAGTTTGCCTGCATTTTTGCTACAATTTGTGAAATTGCTAGGGTAGTCTGTAGTTACGGAATTAATCAAATCCAGATTTGGTTTATAAAGTACCGAAACCATGACTTCGGTCTCTCTGGAGCTCAGTAACTAAGCTAATTGGCCACAGAGAGTTAAAATCCCCATGGTGATTATCACCGAAGCTTAAACATGCTTAATTGTAGATGGAATACTAGCTCATTTTCATTAGTATCTACTTCGAGATTCGGTCCTTAGTGAAGAAGCATAGTGGTGTCTCTGGGACGTCTCATCAGAGCTCTCTCTAGGTGTTAGGGGAGTTTTTTCCTAAACTTCCGTGTTAATCCTTGTATACTGCTGGAAGAGAAGTGATTTAGGGCGTGGGTGATGGGGAGATGGTTGTCATCCCGCTGCAGATGCACAAAAAGACCTACAGTTATATGAACATAACTAATCTACAATTTCACCATTTCATGGTAAAAGGGATAGACTTTCTCTCGTTTCACTCTCAAGCAGCCCTTTTACTGCATCATTTAAAAATTAATCATTGGCCACGAATGTTCATCTTAATCAAACTTCACTTCATCAAAATAACAGAGATGTGGAAACAGAAAAGTGGTTCCCACTGCCTTTCTCCCCAAGCCCTCTCCCTCGCAGGATGGCGGCTGCTGCCGCCAGCTGGGGTCTGGTCCGTCCGTGCTCTCCCGGAGCAGCGCAGCGGAGCAGGCAGCGGAGTAAGGAGTGCTGTCCCCGGGCACTGGACGCAGAGGGAGGCACGCAGCGGGGACCCAGCCACCTGGGGTGGGGGTGGGGGCCAAGAGCAATCCAGGGCTGGGGAGGCAGCAGTGATCGTTGTGGCTGTTTCTTTTTAGGGCTGTGCCTTGCCGGCCTAAAACATGAAGCTGGGGACATTTTGGCTCCAGTGTTCGAGTCTGGTCAGGCTGAGGGGAGTCATTTTGATTCCCTGATCGGCAGACGTACCTGTCTTATTTGTCTGGGCGTCCAGGCATCTCCCCTCTTTAACGCTTCCACTCGGACTTTCTCACTGCATGGCCGGGAGCGTGAGAATATTTGATACAGTCAGACCTCCAGGATCTCTCCAATGTGAATCAGTGATTTCCCCCCAAGCTCTCAGCCCTGAGGATGAGCTGGCATCAGCTAGGGCCTCCTGGGGCCACTTCAAACCATAGCATTCAGAGAGCATTTCAGCCACACATTTAGGCTTTTCTTTCTGAGTTCCTGCTGAACTTTGATGACACTTCGGTGTCGCCACAACTGCAGTTTCCTCAGGTGCATCTCTCCCGGCGTCGGGAACGCGTGTGTTCAGTGCTAGACTTGAACGGGATCCAAATATATATATTTTTCTTCCCAGGCAAGTCTAGAAGCATTTTAGTGATCTTTTCTGCACATATTTTTGAGGAGATCCTGACGAAAGAGTACAAATTGTGGGTTTTGTGTTGAATTTATTGCCGTTCGCATTAACCAGTAGCAAGAAGGAAGTCTCGTAGTTTTCATCTGTGCAGAGTTTCTGGTGCCGTTTTTGATGTTTTCTGGCTTCTAGCCCCAGGCTTTTCTGCATTCAGCAGCCATTTGATCTTTTCCCTACCACGCTCCTGTGTTTTAAGCACAGCAATTGGACTCATAGGGTGGCAGGATAAAGCCATGGGTGCAAACTGGGATTTCTGATGCCCTCAGACACCGGATTGTTAAGTCCGTGGCTGCAACACCTAAGCTGTCAGTGGTGGAAGAACTCAGGGGTGGGAAATACCCCCGGCATCCATTTAGTCCCTCACCATGCCCTTGCTAATCTTCCCTTTGGAGACCCAGTGCTGGGCGGGGCAAGGAAGCGGGCTATACTAATTTATTTCAAATATTTGATCCTGAGAAAAGGCAAAATGTTTCAAAGAAAATAAGACAAGAAGATGCTTATGTTTATCTGTGGCTATTGGTTGTTTTGCAAAAAATGACTACACGGATGCAGGTACGCACTGAATAAATATATTTGGGGGCTCTCATTATGGGCCCAGCTACTAAATGGCAAATATTTAATAAGCAAGTGACTCTCACACCGTCGTCTCTTTTTTCTGAGAGTCTGGTTTGTATTTGCAAGCATAAAAAGCAGTATGAATTGGCATTCCTCATTTCTACCGGAATACGGTATTATTTGGAATCCAGCCCTTGAATCTTAAACTCATTGCTTGATTCTCCATCTTCTGCCTCCTTAGGATGTGATATATGAAAATGGATGTTTTGTAAAAATGGGATATATTCAGGAAATTCCTGATTCATCATGGTAATATCAGAGCCCAGTGGGTCAGATAATTTAAAACGTTCAAAATCATTTATTTATTTTTGCAATCAACTATATACACTTGAATATAATTGGATATATCTTCACTAATTTGCTTTCTTCAGAATAATTTTAAAATGTTTTCCCCAAAACACATTAAATGATGACTTGGAGGTTACACAAGTGACTGAGATTATAAATAAGTTGTGAAACACCCACATAGATATAAGAAAGCATAAATTCTACATTAAGTTTTCTCCCCACTTGGCAATTTAAGCTACTCTCTTCATTTCTACTACTATGAAAACAACAGTGGCTTCAGCATGTTGCTCAGACGATGTCAAAGGTGTGCTTTACAGCTTCCATCCACCTCTCCAGGGTCACCTCTTCCCCTCCATACCTAGCCCCTCCCTGTTTCCACCCCTGGAGGCTTGACAGTTCGGACTAGTCGATAGACTCTGGTCTTCTATCTTCTGGATGCTTTCAGCCAATAGATCAGGCTGTTCTCCCTAAAATTTTACTTTCAATGGCCGCTGCATCCCTCTCTCAAAGGTGGCCATCTGCTACGATGCTCTGCCCTCCTGAGTTCTGGTTCACTTGTGCCTCTTCTTTTGCACATGGAAGTGGTAACAGATCCTCTAATATTAATAGCTCTGAGTTATCTAGTTACTGCTTCTGCCCTTAATGGTTCCCTCGTGCCCTTCCTCACCTTCATACATAGTCTCTTTGAAAACAGTAATCCTCAAATGATCCTGGTTTGAGTGTGCCAGCTAGTTCATGTAGGGACCCTGACTGACTTTTTAGAGATATTGAGCTCAGGTTACAGGGTAGCCGTACATGACTTTCATTGTAAAACAATGACGGAACTGATTGAGAAGGAGGAAGGATAAGAAATTGCTACTTTACCTTCAGATTTCTTAGAAAAGTACTTCATACTCTGATGTGAACATTTACTATTTTCTTTCTGTCCCCAGACAGATATAATTTATTTATATGTTTTAAACTTGTGTTTGCTCGGTTTTGTATCTAGCTCACAATTCCTGTGGAGGCAAATTTACTCAGATGCAAATGTGGGTGAAGAAGGGCCACAGTTCAGGTCCTCCTGTGGGTGAGAGGGAATTCTTTATTCCTAAGGTTTTACGCAGTTTTCTCCCAACTGGCCCTGGGATGGTTCCTTATTTTCCATAGTAATCCTGCTGATGGAATTCCTGAGGCTAACTCATAATTCTGTCAATACCAATTATAGTTAGTTTTTCCTTTGGCAAGTGACTAAAGGTATTATTTTGTCTGTTATTCATGTGGTACCCTCTCCTTTACTCAACAGCTGCAGGACTATAGCATCCAGAATGCCTGAACTCTAAACCCCAGGATACCATCGGAGCCTTAGGGATGATGAATGACAAAAGGTGTAATCTCTGCTCATTCAGGACTTTTACATACAGGATGCAGAGCAGGGTAGGTACAAAACATAATTTTGTATTTTTTTAGCTATTCATTTTGAAATGATTTTAGATTCACGTAGAAGTTACAAAAATAGTGTCCGAAGTTCCATGCATTCTTTCCCCTGCTACTCTCAACAATAACAAATTAAATAACCATAATTTTAGATTTTATTTTAAAGATACTTTGCATGGAATTGATTTATTGATTTATTCCTGTCCTCTGTGTCTCAGTTTGTTCACAAGCTATTATGAAAGAAACTTCATCTTCCTATATTTATTTAGGAGAAAAACATTAAGATTCATTCTAAGAAGGAACAAATTGTGTAACAAACAACATCACTTTGCTAGAAAGTAGTGGCTGGGTAGAGAGTGAAAATGCTGCTTTGCTGATAGAATTTTTAGCAATGACAACTGAATATTGATTTTTTTTTTGTTCCAAAACAGAACAATTGTATGTGATTTGTTACATACCAGAGATGCTCTCTTAATTTGGCCGAGCTATATTTGGGGGAAGGCTGTGTAGTTTATAGTCAGTCTTTGTTTTTTTAAAAAAAGGTAGGAAGAACGACTTTTTCCAATATTTTGACTCATTACAGCTAGCACATTTTTCTAATTATAAAACCATTTCCAAAGTCTGTCTACAAAAATAAATCCAATAGAGTATGTTGGGATATTTTATTTTAGGGAAATGTATTGCTTATTTGAATATCTGACAACAGCTTCAATTTCATGGTAAATTTCTAGCTTTATGCTCCTAGGACACTCAGGCCTATCGTCCTGAAAGGGACTGTTAACATTAAAAGACCCTTTAAATTTAGTCTTCCAAATCGCCAAGAATTGAAAATGTGTAGTAATTTCAATACTAACCTTGACTTTCTCACTATCCTATAATGGTTATTATCTTTTCTGATGTCTGTGAACTATCTTGAACTTCTACAAAATAATTTACATTATTTTATGACTATGGAATGACTATGCTTTTGTTCAAATAATCCTGCAAAACCTAAACTATGGCCCTAGCCAACCGAAGGCTGTTTGCTGAAACACTTACCTTAGATTCTGCACTCACAAAAGCATGTGGAAACAAGCCACTCTTCTCAGCCTCCCTTCAGCCATAAATAGGTGTGCCATCAGTCACTTAACAAAGTATTGGGTGTAAGCAGCTTTTCACATCGGATAAAAACTGATCATTTTAAAATCACCCAACTGCCAGTTTTCAAGCATTATCTGAAAAAAGTACTTTTAACTTTCTAGAAAAGTGGATTATTAATTGCAGCAAATTTTCCAAGGCTCTAGTTACATAACACATTGCACATTTACACCATATTAAATACCCATTTATTGTGCTATTTCCAAGCACTAAATGGTAATAGCTTTGGGAAACGTACAGGCTTTACTATCTTCAGTGGCAACTCAAGGTATAGTTAGGTGGCATGTCTAGTCACCTCCAATTTAAAGTTTTTTTACAAGTATCTTTCTGCTGGACAGGAAATTTTAAAGATGAAACCGGTAAAGGAACAAGTTCAATTTGGCCAATACTTGGTTTATTTAATGTGATCCTTAATTTTAGAGTCTACAAAGGGAGTAACTGGTCAGTGGGACGACAGCTTCAGGGAGCCGTGCAGGACAAGGGAACAGGCCTGACTTCCTTCTCATCAGCTGCTTCACCCCTCCACTTCCGGTGTTTGGCTTGCTGAGACTGATCCTGCTTATGTTGCAAAGGAAGAGATGTTTCTCATTAGTAAGGCAAGTCTCTTAGGTACTTACCTTTTTCATGAGTTCATAACGACCCTCACACTTCAGTGGTCTCTCTGGCTGCAGTGAGATTAGCACGTATTGCTGATGACCTGAGGAAAGGCACAAGTCAGTCCTCTACAGGATCGTTGTTCATTCTCTTTTATGATCACACATTTTGTTTCTAACCTGGCTGCTGTACTACTGGCTATGAAGAAAACTGGTAACAAAACATAAACCCCACACCACTACAAGGAAAATCTCACTACTAGGATTCAAAAATGCACTAGGTACGGTTTCTATCCTCTCGGAGCTCATAATTCACCAGGTGATAAGAAAAAGTAAATACCGAATTACATGTAGTGTGATAGTGATATAATTTGGGTGTGTACTAGGCATGGGAACACATTAAAACATCTTTTTTTCTGAGGGTGGGGCTGGGGTCAGGGAAAGCTACTGATGGGAGTTAACCTACCATGTGAGTTCCGAAAAGGCAAGAGAGTAAGTAGGCAAAAGGAAGGGTAGGAAGATGGAGTTGTGGAGTCAGAATGGTTAGGCAGTTACACGGAGGTGCATTTCCGAACAACAGTATGTATGAGCTTTGAGGTTCTCCCACACTCTCATTTCGACCCATTCTGTAGGCAAGGCAAAATATTATCCCTATTTATACTTACAAATTGTTCAGCCAAGATTTGAACCCAGGTGTGGCAACTCCGTATTCTATCCTTTTACTATGTCATTTTGACTAAGGCTGTACTAAAGTAAAGAGTGAATAGAACCATTCTAATAAAATGTACAATTCTAATAAAATGTACAATTTTTCTTTCTAAAAATCCCACTTTTTTTTTTTGAGATGTACCATGTGTTATTTAACTTTGTACTCTCCACAGTTCGTAGCACAATGCTAGACTTATAGTATATGGCCAATCATTGTTTTGAATTGAATTGAAAGTATGTATAGGTATTCTAAACTTTTATTGAATGAAAGCCTTAGCTGGACTTTCTGCTTTTTGCTCTCTTCATTTTAGTTCTTTTCTAGTCATCATGCATTCACTCTATATAAAATCCTAGGCTGATTGTTATTTTTTTTCTTTCCTCTAAGAAAAGCAGCTCTTGATGCTTAAAACCTGCTCTTAGTCTAAATGTAATTTCTTATTAATTTTTATTCCTACTTATACCAGCCATTTTTTAATTTGTTGATTTGTGCTTTTACTCTGATGGATCTAGTCATGGAATTCTTTTTATGGATCTGCATGGGAATTGTTTTTTTATCAGTATTTATTTTAATTGTTGATCTTGTACAGTTTTCTGTCTTTTACTCCCATCTGTTTTTACTGAATCTGAAGATCCATATATTTTATTAATTTTAGAAAAATTGCAGCATTTCTTGTTTAATAAATTTCCTTTCACCCATTTTCTCTATTTTGTTTTATAGCTGTCATGCATATTTTTCATCTCTTCATTTCTCTGTGATACATTTTAAGTAATATCTTCAGATTTTTCATTCAGTTTGTTGGTTCTCTCTATTTTTAAATCTGTATTTTAACCTATTATTTTTTTATTTCAACAGATATTTTAAGGACTTCTATTTGACCCTTTTTCAAGCCTTTCTGATTATTTATTTATTTATTTATCTCACACTCTCATCACTTTTATTCAAAATAATACTGTAAGTTCTTGCTAGAGCAATTAGACGAGAAAATGAAAAGGCATCCAAATTGGAAAGGAAGAAGTAAAATTGTCTCTGTTTGCAGATGACATGATCTTGTGTATGGAAAATTCTAAAGACCAGCAAGAAAACCATTAGAACTAATAAGTAAATTCATTCTCGTTGCAGGACACACAATCAATATGCAAAACTCAGTTGCATTTCTAAATCTTACCTGTGAACTGGAAGGGAAATTAAGAAAATAATCTCATTTACAATAGCATCGAAAAGGATAAAATACTTGGGATAAATTTAACCAAGGAGGTGAAAGGTCTGTGCACCGAAAACTCTAAGACATTGATGAGATAATTTGAAGGAGACCCAAGTTAGTGGAACGCTGTGCCATGTTTGCATTTCATTCAAGGACCATAGCAGTCAAGTCCATGGTCAGCTCAGAGACTGCTTTCTCTTTATGGCAGTCTTTATGTCCCATATTTACTGATAAGTATTTCCTTGCACATAAGCTTCAACTATTAGTAAAATGGAGTCAATTTTAACTTGTAATTATACTTCCTGTCTTCTTATTTACAGTATAAATACACTAACATATAGGTTTTCATCTTATACTCCCTACCCACTCCCTGTAAAAGCTATCTAATCGGTGCCCAACATTTGATGGCTTCATTAATTTTCTTCTCAGTGGTTTCCATTAGATTTTCCTGTAAAAAGTGGTAGCATTTGTGTCAATATTCCAATGGCAGGTGGCCGTGACTGACTTAAATTGTCAGTTCTGTTCCTGGTTATTCTTTCTTAATCTTCCTGGTGACATGGCCAGTGTTGAAAGCAAATCTCCTTGAGAGTGATTCAAGCATCAGCTTCTGTTCGGGTTCAGGGATATGACTAGGGTTGGGTGCAATTCTCCAAGGGCTGGTGAGCTCCTGTCTTTTCTCTTCTATACAACAAGCCGGATGCAAGAAAAAGGCTACTTTGGAAGTGATGACAGGAAAGTCATGGGACTGTGGATGCTGGTTCTTCATTTTTATTGATCTTTCTGACTTCAGTGTCTGTCAGCCAACAACCACTCTTGGTTATTATCTCTGTAGGATGCATAAGCAAGGACATGGGTCACTTGAGACCATACTTCCGAAGGTAGAAAAGTCCCGGATCAAAGCACCTGCAGATTTGGTGTCTGGTGAGTGCCGGCTTCCTGGCTCACAGGTGGCTGCTTTCTCACTGTGAATTCGCATGGTGAAAAGGGGCCTGAATTTTTTTACATTACATATTTTCTTGCCCATGTTTTAGATACCCTCTTTTATTTCTTTAAACAAATGATACATTTTATATTCTGTATCTTACATTTTCTAAATCTAATATATTTGAGGGTATAATTCTGCTGTTTGTTTTTTCCTTTTCTATTGACTTGCCCTCATTGTGATTTATTTCCTTGTATTTTTAAATTCTGGATTATGAGCTCCATCTTTATGAAATGGAGAATGCTTTATGAAATGCTATGAAACCTGAATTGAGGGTGTGGTTCTCTCCAGAGAGGAGTTACATTTTCGTCTGCCAATATGTCCCAGGTGTTCCCAATCAAGACCCACTTTAACGTAATTTCTAGGCTTGGATTTCCGGGATAATGAAGGTAATATACATTTGGGCCCCAAACCTGTGTGACATCAGATCACACACTAATTCTCAGGAAAGGCTTATGTCTCTAGAGACCAGGTGGTTAGATAAGTTTCCTTGTCTTCCACTTCTGTTGAACGGTGTATATTTTTTCTCACCAACCTTTTTTTTTATTGTGGATATCACTCTTTAAAGGTCCTGGCTTCACGAAGGGATCAACTTCCCGTGTTGCACAGCGTGGGGTGCAGGTGCCAGGCTTCCGCGCAGTCGCTGAAGCCCAAGTTCTGGTCAGGGAAACAGGCCCATTTTTTGAGGGCAGACACAGCTTCGGTGTTGGCTTCCCTCTGATTTGGGGCTTTCTCTTTGTTTGGGCTCCTGGAGACCTCCCATCCTTTTTCTACAAGCTTAGCTGTTCATTTAAAAACATTTGGGTCACTTTTATCTATCATTTTCATTGCCGTTTTTGTTTCTACACATTATTTTCAGATATTTCACATCAAGGTAGTTTCTCGTAATGGGTAGACCAGAAGATTTCGCACTCCATCCAGCATCCCTAGAAGCATGGGTCACCTTTTGTAGGCTATCCCGGTTTCTCTTTCACCAGTGCTCATGACTGGTTCTGTGTATATCGGAGGTTCAAATGCACAAGGATACCAGAGTAAAGCATTTATTCTCTCCAAAGCCCTTTTCCTGCAAATACCTAAGACTCTGCCTGACCGCTTTCTCTGGCTGAGAGAGTGTGTTTATCTCACACACAGTCAGACCCGACATGCTGGGAGTTAACATCCCCTGGAACAACCACGACAGACCGTCATCAATACCCTGGTTTCTTTTCCCTTCAGAGCTGATTACTCTAAGTCGTGTTCCAGAGGGTCTCCAAGAGGTCCCCAGAAAGACTGAGCCCAGTTGCCCACAGCGGTTATCTGGATTGTCTTCCTCTTCTTCCCTGTTTCACTTCTTCATTATCTTTTCATGCTTCCTAAAATCATTTCTGAAATAAATTTACTTTTAATTCCTTGTGTCAGGGGCCATTTCTGAGGAAATTCTAAATTAATATTCACTTTAATTCCACTAACTTAAAGTATTGACTGTGTACATAATGCTAAATGTTTTGGATTCAAAGAAATAGTTTCATCTCTAAAGTAATTTACATGTTAGGCTTCCTCCTTTCTTGCTGTGTTTTAGAAATACAAATTGCAGTGTTGTTTGTAGGCAGAAAGAAGCATTTCAACAGATTTGGGTCTAAATTGGCACAAAATTTAACTACAAATTCCAGGTGTTTATGTGATGATGGAAATCGCGTGCACCGGACATACTTCAGTACTTGGTTGTTGGGCCAGTAAGACTATTCCAATGAGCGTGTGGTTACCTAGCCATTTTATATTTGGAATTCTTCAGGATTCATGTGGCAACCTCACTTTGCTACAGTCATGGTAAAAGTGAACTATGAGATGGTTTCTTAGAGATGCTTTGACATAAAGAAGAGAAGAGCTTTGAGTGGGAGACGTGAACAAAGACTAAACTCATCTGCACAACAAAGGCTGCAAACTGCTAGCCTATAGGTTGCACTTGGCTTTCAGATGTGTTTTGTTGGCCTGCAATTATTTTTCTTGAGATATAGTTGACACATACATTCTAATAGTTTCAGGTGTACAACCTAATGATTTTTTATTTGTTTTTTGGCTAAACATGTGGTCTATTACGGAGAATTTTCCATGTGCACTTAAAAAATGCGTGTTCTTCTGCTTTTAGATGGAATGTTCTGTATATATCTATTCAGAGCACCTGACTAGTATGTTATTTAAGGATGTTTCCTTATTGACTTTCCGTCAGGATGATGTATCCATTGATGTAAGTGGGGTATTAAAGTGTCCTACTAACATCGCATGCTGTCAATTTCTCCCTTTAGCTCTATTAATATTTTCTTTATATATTTAGGTGCTCCTGTGTTGGGTGCAGAAATATTTACAAATGTTATATCCTCTTGGTGGGTTGACCCCTTCATCATTACGTAATGCCCCACTTTGCCTTTTATTACAGTCTTTGTCGTAAAGTCTGTTTTGTCTGATGTAAGTGTAGCCACCCCAGCTTTCTTTTGGTTTTCACTTGCATGGAACATCTCTTTTCATCCCTTCACTTTCTGTTTCTGTGTGTCTGTGCCTCTGAAGCAATTATCTATCCTGTAAACAGCATATAGACGGGTCTTGTTTTTTAATCCATTCAGCCACTCTGTGTCTTTGATTTTGTAGTACCTCTCTGATCCTTTCTTCTTCTCTTGCTCTCTGGTCTTGTGGTTTCTTTAGTATTATGCTTAGAGTCCTTCCTCCTTGTTTCTTGTGTATCTGCAATACTATGGGTTTTTGCCTTGTGGTTATCATGAGGCTTACATATAACTATATATAAACAGTCTATTTTAAGTTGATAGCAACTTAAGTTTGGATGCATTCTAAAACTCTGCATTTTTACATCTTCCCCCATGTTTTATTTTTAATGTCACATTTTACATTTTCTAGCTAGTGTATTCCTTAATTATTATTGATATAGTTATTTTTACTACTTTTGTCTTTCACCTTCATCCTAGTTTTACAAATGATTAACCCACTACCTTTACTCTATATTTACCTTTACCAGTGAGATTTATACTTTACATATACTTTTCGTTATTGATTAGTGCCCTTTCTTTTAAGCTTAACAAAGTCCCTTCAGTATTTCTTGTAAGGCCCATCCATCCAGGGCAGGTGTCCAAGTTCAGGGTGTTTCATTTGGGGCATGAACCCCTTGCTCCTCAGGAAGAAGCTCTGGATTTGTGAGGTTCCTCCTGGCTGTGGGTTGCCATGCTGGGATGGAGCTTTGGGAAGTCCACCCCTCTGCTTCTCCTGCCCATCCTGACGTGGCACTTTCATTGTTTGTTGTCAAGGAGCTGTTCTGCCAGTTTTCTGGTCTTTCTTGGAGGAACTTGTTCCCTCTGGAGCTGTAGGTTCGGTGTCCCCTCGGGAGGAGGGGGCTGCAGGATCTTCCTGTGCCACCACGCTGGTCTGCCCTCCACCCAGACAACATTTTGACCAAAAAAAAAAAAAAAAAATGTATGTCTTTGTCTTGACAAATAGTCTTCATTATCTGTTTTCATTTCTAGGGAGATGATGGCATTTTTACTTTCAGTTGTCATTACTTTTTACCTCTCCTAGAAGTTGGTAAAAAAAGAAAACTATGTGATTGGTTTGGAAAGGGAATTATAGATCATTTGATGCTGACCTGATGTTAACTGAGGACAGGGATGAATTTAAACAACAGAACTGGCTTATACTGATTACTCCCCACTTTCCAGTCTTTGAATTGCGTTGACATTCACAGGAGCTACGTGGGGCCAATTTTGAGTCACAAAATCTTAATTTACAAAAAGAATGTACAAAGATACATCCATGGAAATAATGGCATGACTCTAATGGCTTGTTTTGCCCATTGTAATGCGGGAGAACAAGCGCTGGAGCAGCCCCTGCTGTGTGCTCGGCCTGTCTCAAGTGTTTCTAGTGAGGAATTCACCATTTCTCCTGGAAGCCCTTCCAGTTCCCTGTCTATCGGAGCCTTTTTCCAGATGGGGCGTCTTGTTTTTTGCAGCTGTGTTTGACCGGACTGTCCCATGGGATCACTCTCCCAGGCTCATCCCCTTAATGCCCGGTTACGTGCGGGCCATGACGCTCTGATTTGGACTGGGGGGAAGAAAATGAAGTATGCTGTCAGCTTAAAGATTTTACTCTTAGTTAAGCCTCCAGTATTCCTGTACCTTGTTGGTTACAAATGACAGCAATCAAATATAATAACATCTAGCTCTACTTTTTAATTAATACTTAGTTCCACAGTGACAAACTGGTGCCTACAAGACCAAATGTTAGGTCCTCACCATCGTGGGCACATCATCCTGGGGGTCTAGTGTCATAAGTGACAGGAGACATTCACTTGACCAGTACACCCAATGTTCTTGGCTTCATTTTCTCAGTGCTCTATTGGAAAATCATCCAATACGGGAAAATTTCCTGGCTGCCGTCTTCCCTGGGTCTCTGCTTTCCATGGTGTCTCATTCCTATGAAACAGCTGTGCTTCTGATTAGTTTTCTCCGGAGGTATTAACTTTTCAGCACTCTGTACCAGGAAACTTTTGAAGTAACGTGAACACTGGGCCTATCCTTGCTTTGTTAAAGTCAGTTCATCTGCTATAGTTCAGAAAAATTTTGGAAAAAGACCTGAAGTTAAACAAAAATAAGAATTCACTTAGATGTTTTTTTAAAACAAATCTTCTTGTGGACCGTTCAGCCTGGTTTCAGGAGTTGTAACCCTCACCCCATGGTGGGCTGTGTAAGAGCCCAAGGGACCCACTTCATCTGGGTCTGTTCTGTCACGAGGACGTGACCTACTAAGGAGACAAAGCTTATCTTCCTGGCAGGAGCACTGCTTCTGCCTCATCCATCTCTGGCCCCAATGCTTGGTTGGCAGTCAATGACGGGTAAGACTCCTCATGGGAGGGGCAACCTAAGCCAGACACAACCACTTGGGAGGCCTCATGGAAGGACTGGGGGGGCTGCAGGAAAGAGGATGTGATGGACCCTCACCCCCGGCTATTCTGACATAGCCCGAGTCCTCATTTCCATCTGGGAGATGTCTCCTGCTTCCTAATTGCCTTAAAGCCTGAAACTATGGGGGCGAGTGGTGCAGCCCTGTGCAGGCCATTCCTAAAGTCCTGTGAAACCTGCTTTGATAAGAGTGCACTCACTTAAATGATAAGGGTCCGAGGAGGAAATGAGTATGTCTCCCAAAGTTTGGCAACCCCCTTTCCTGACAGACACTGACTCAGATTAAGCCCTCAGATTTCTTTGAAATGTTAACCATTGTTTGATCCTTGCTGCCTGACATACCTGTATTCCTGTGTATTGGAACCCAATAAAAGCTTAGTGAGGAAGGGGCTCTGGGTCATTCTCCTCTGAGAGTTTGTCCACCTCGCCTCCCCAAGCAGATCATGTCTTGGTAGTTTTTATTTTCATCCGTTACAAACGGGGGATTCTGTGGATGGTGCCCCCCGCAAAATCTGAGCCTTGGCATCGTGAAAATTGTGATTATTCTTGAAGAATACAGAATAAGCTCATGTTTGCTTGTATATATTTCTTTTGTCTATATTTCCATATATTTTTAGAAACAATAAAATTTAGAATCAATAACAAATGCCAGCTCCCTGAAGACTGGAGCAGGACATGAATGACCGTAGTTGCTGAAAGTAACTGTACATAACCACTTTTAACCTGTTTTCCTTGACCATCCAGTTTAGGTCAGATACACTCACATTGAATGGTATTTCCTTCATAACACTTACCATTTATTTTTTTAAAATAAAAGCTGTCTTATAATTTTTTTCTTAGTAAGAGTTTATCGTGGCTATTATTAAAATTAAAACTTTTGATTTCACAAATACTTCTTTCTCTCCAAGAAACTTTATGAGAGAATATATTTATATACTAACAGATGGGATGCAGGGATAAACCACTATTTGAAGGAATGCTGAATTGAAACATTTTTATTATTTGCTAAAAAATTTCCCTTTGTGTGGACTTATACAGGGATTGGATGTTTAGCCCTTACTTTTCCAATTAGAAAAATACCAAGTTCTTTGGTGAAGGAGGGATAACCCAACACTGATTTATTACACTAAGTAAATGTAGATAAAAAGAAGGAGTAAGACTTCCTAATTATCAGGAAATGTCTTGGGGAAGAGGTGGGACTTGAGAACCTGGCAGGATTTAGTGTTGTGTAAAGAAAGCAGCCCAACACTAGCAGAAACTTAAAGGAGGAAAAGAGGAATGTGGGTCTCGAGGAGAACAAGATTTCTGGCTTTATCAAGGGTCGGTGGGAAGGTTTGGTGTCTAGCGCCCAGAGTCTCTAGCACGTAGAACCTCACTGTTTGTCAAATGACTGAATGATCTCCAAACCCCAAACCCCCTTCTTCCAAAATTAAATTTCATTTTCCGCTCCCTTCTATAAATGTTCTTTTACAGAAAAAGTTCTCCATTTTGGCTGTACATGGCTGTCGTCTGTTCATTGTAGTATCTTGTCAGGTCAGCAAATTTTTATAGTCTAGCTAGTTTGTGTTTTCCCATTACATACTAAGGTTAGGGCATCATCATTCTCCATAGCTCTAGCCCAGAAACAGTCAATTTGTCTTTATTTTTGAAGTCTGTTGTTTCGTAAGTTCAAGTTAGATTCCTTGGATCCTTCATTTTATTTGTTTGTTTGTTTGTTTGTTTGTTTTACCTTCCTCTTCTTGGAAATTTGCACTGCCATCTTGCCACCTTGCTGCCAAAAGAACAGGGGATCCTTCATTTTCAAAACGCAAACTTGAACTCTGACAACTGCGGCTACCTAAAACCACCGTTACCACGTGTCAGTCTGAACCAACCTAGATTTTTCACACTATCAGCCGATGTTTCTTCCTGCATGTCCCATAGTTTTCCTTTTTTAATTAATTTTTTCATTCCAGTTGGTATACGATATTATATTAGTTTCAACTATATAGTGTGATTTAACTATACAGTGATTCTTTAGAAGGAATTTGGCATACTGTTGGGATCTGCCCTGCCTGGTTTCAGGAGCTGTAACCCCCCCATGGCTAAGGCTGAGTGAGCGACCTTTGGACCACTAAGGAGCCACTAAGGGGACAAGGCTTATCTCCCTGGCAGGGGTGCCGCTTCTGCTCCTTTTACTTCACCCTGCCTGGCCCCCAGTGCTTGATCAGTTAGCCAATGACGGGTAAGATTCCCCAAGGGGGGAATGACCCAAGCCAGGCATGATCACGTGGAGGCCCCAAGGAAAGACTTGGGGGGCTATAGCAAAAGGGGGTGATGGACCCTCAGCTATGACATAGCCTGAGTCCTCATTCTGTCTCCTAATCTCTTGGCTGCCTTGCTTATCCTGCCTGACTTAAGCCTGAAACAAGCCGGTGGTGGGTGCAGCCCTGTGCTGGAAAGGGTGGGTTTCCCAGGTGATCAGGCCTGAGAAAGAATAGGTAAAATCCTGTGAAACCTGTTTTGTTAAGAATGCTCTCTTAAATAATAAGAGTCTGAGCAGGAAATGAGTTTGTTTCCCAAAGTTTTGTAGTCTTTTAGCTAACAGACCCTGACTCAGAATAGGCCCTCGTAGTTCTTTGTATGCTATCTATTGTTTGATCCTTACTGCCTGACAATGATTAATGAGCTTTACCTGCATTCCTATGCAAAACGAACCCAATAAAAGCCCATTGAGGAAAAGGCTCTTAGCCCTTCTCCTTTGAGAGATCGGCCACTTTTCCTCCCCAAGCAGATCATGTCTTGGTAGACTTATTCTCATCTGTGGTGGCCAGGAGGGCCCTATGGGTGCAACCCTCCTCCCCCCATAGAATACAGTAGCTATTCAAGAAGTTTTAGCTGCTATTATCAAAATCCTTTCTACACATCTCAATTTTTCCAATAGCTATTGGAACTTACCATGTCTAGAACTGAACTCATCATCATTTCTCCAAATCTAGTGAAAAGTATGCCTTATCTCAGTGCAGATGACCATCATTGCCCAATCCAGAACTCAGCAGTCACTTCCCTCCTGTTTCCGATGGGTTAATACGTCCTTTAGATTTTACCTGTTTAGCATCTTCCCAGTGAATGCCTTTATTTCCTTGTTCCCTGATACAAGCTGTTCAGATCCACAGCTCTCCTTCCCTCTGCACCCAGATTACTGCAGTCACCACTCTCCTTTGCCGTCAGTCCTTCTACTTCTCCAATAAGTAGACCGTCCTCTACAACATGATCTTCCTTAAAACAGACACCTGGGGATGATGCCATCTCCCTTCTTGACTGTCTGGGCTCAGACTTATTAATGTCCAAAATGAAGTTTAATTTTTGTTTGAGAGAGAGAGAGAGAGAGAGAGGGAGAGAGATCGATTTGTTTTCCCACTTATTCATGCACTCCTTGGTTGCTTCTTCCATGTGCCCTGACCCGGTATCTAACTCAGCCTTGGCAATCCGTATGAGGCTCTCACCAATGGAGCTATCCAGCTGGGGCAGAAGTTCAACTTTATTTTAATACCCATGGCCCTCATGATCTCTTTCTTGTGGGAGACCCTTCTGCGTGGCATGGGCCCAGCTCCCACTCGGAGATGCACAGGACCCATACCCACAGATAGGTTCTCTCGTGGGAAATCAAGTTTGCAATATACCTAAACCACTTTGAGTCTTGCTTTTTGCTAAAACTCCCTCACCCTGGATTGAGATAAAAGTGCTTATTGTAACTTCCTAAAATCCATGTTAAACTTTGCAAGGACTAGTGTAACCGATCAACCACCTCTCCCCTTTTCATTTGCTAACATTCTTCCGTGATGTGATAGCGGCATTGGCCCCTTTGTTGTCTGTAAAAGGTAACCACCTATAGTGAACCTGTGCATAGTCAATAAGGATCATCACGTAATGTGAGCAGAAATAAAATAAAGGCCTGTCTGGTGGAGGCTACGGCTTTTGCTCCCCTTAAGAGAAAAGCCATGCTGTCCTTTTTCCTCCGCCGGACTCAGGAGTCCGTGTGAATGTTTTGTTTCATCCATAAATGATGCGGACACTGCTGGCCCGTGTCTGCATCATCTCTTTGTTAACTCTGCAGCCTTTCTCTGACTACTTCCCCACCTGAATCCTCCACGCTAGTCTCACAAATAGACTTGACTTAATATGTCACAGGATTCCATGCCTCTATGGTCTTACACACACAGTTGTCTTCTTTCACTCATATTCCCCTTCTATACATCACTCTCTTCCAGCTTTTTTCTAGCTAATTCTTTCTTAAGGGTCCTTTAAAAATGAGCTTTACCATTATCTCTTCCCCTGACTACCAATCTGACTTAATTGTTACTATGCTTAAAATATGTAATAAGTACTTAGCATAGTGTAATAAATAATAAAATTTATTACTTATTTCTTTCTTGACAGAGGTCAAGTAGAATATATCACACTTTAGTTAGTTATAAAACTTAGACTGAGACACAGTTCTTTCTGCAGTTATTCTAGAACTTTCTGAATTTATACACATAGTGGATTTGGGGAACGCTGATTACATTTAGAGGGCAGTATTTGAGAGGGGGCATCAGGGCTTGCTGGTGTAAAAATAATGTTCTGTATCTTGACCTGAGTAGTGTTTTCATGAAAGTATACTTATGTAAAACTTCATCATGCTGTGTACTTAAGTTTGTGTATTGACTCTAAGTTGTGCTTCAGTAAAAAGTGAATATAAGTAGCTAGCCTTTTATTTTCACTATAAAATTTATTTTAAGACCATTTTGTCTGCTTTCCTCTTCACCTTTGAATGAAATCACGGGCACCTTGCTGCCAGAAGACATTTCTAAATGCCATTTAAATGGCAAGACACATTTAGCTTCCTGAGAAAGTGGGCTTTTAAAATTTTAATTTTCCACTAGACATGAAAAATAAAATGGAATAGTTTAGTACTTGCTTTACTTATATTTCTACTGTTTCCTGTATCTTCCCCAAATATTTATTTAATTGTGCCAGGTTTTAATCTCCAACCTAGTATGATGTTCCTTTTAGCTTTTCAAGGTTACCAAAGTTTAAAGAATATATGAGTTATGTCATCAAGGTTTATTTTAAAAATATTAATAAACTAATAAGAAAAATAAATCAGTATTTCTTGATTTTTTTAAAAAAATATTTTCTTTATTTACTCTTAGAGAGAGGGGAAGGAGAAAGAGACGGAGAGAAGAATCCATGTGTGGTTGCCTCTCATGCACCCCCTACTGGGGACCTGGCCTGCAACCCAGGTATGTGCCCTGACTAGGAATCGAACCAGTGGCCCTTTGGTTTGCAGGCCCACACTCAACCCACTGAGCTACACCAGCCAGGGCTGTGTTTCTTGATTTTTAACTTGGGGTCTGAAATGCTTATACTAAAAATTGTGCCACATGGTCTTTAAATGTTAATTCCAATAGTCTATAATTCCACTTGGAGTGGTTTTACTTGAGGAGAGATTATTGCATCCACTCTTAGCTATGTCTTCCAGGAGAAACTTATCTTTAAAAGTGGATCTGTAAACTCTATCACAAACTGTTCAGTTTGCTATTGTATATTCAGTACCTAAACTAGTCTGCGGCACACATAGTTGATGCTCAATCATAATAGCATTAATATTGATAAATGAATCAGTGAACTTACTAGAACACTGTAAAATATATCACATGTCTGCTCTTAGATCTGCTGTAATTTAAAATTTAATCTCAGCTGTTCAATTTTGGTCATTAGTTTTCTGAACTATTTAACATTTAAAAAATCAGTTTAAAATTTGTGAAAAGGGCCCTGCTAACAGCTTCTAACTTTACTATTTTAAATAAATAGGTGCCATTTTTACTTTTCTCAGCAATTAAATAAAAAATAGTAATCTATTTCATGGAAACATTTTAATATGTTTCTACTGGAAGATTTTGTGAATGCTTAAATTTGAATTTTTAAAAACATGGTTAAAGAAGAAGTGAGTGAAAGAGATGATTTAATATATCCCTCATTCTCAACTATTCCAGATAGATGCATCAGTACAATCCATTCCACTAGATTAAGTTCTGGAGATCAATTTAATGATTCTCTAGAGCTGGAGGTATCATCTGATACCTAACAGATAAGGGGACCTTCTGAAAGAATTTTCCTTTCATTGATTGTTTCTTTTCTACTAAATTTTTCTATTAAATCTTTACTTAATTTTTGTAACATATGGCATCATACTTGTCATTTTTGAGGTCTCCCCTTAAAATTATATTAAGCCGTAGTTTGAAAATACTCTAAGAGAGTCTCTAGTTGAATCAATTTAAAAAATAGCACCCAAGTAAACCAAGTTAACTAAAAAGAAGGGTATAATCTGAATTTGGGATCAAAGAATTCAAATCTTAATTCTGAAATAATTTTACTGAATATATTTAAGTATTTTTTTCCCCTGGGGGTTACATTGTGTTCTTGGTAGGCATGAACATTAAAAGAACTTGAGAAATAAATTTTAAAATTTTATTGAGAGAAGTATTTTTATACTGAATATAATCATTTTTTACTTAAAATTGGCCCCTTATTAAACTGGGTAGTTGTGGCGGGGAGGGACTAGAAATGTATATGGGGAGAGAGATTAAAGTTACTTTAAGAGAAAAAATCCTGTTACATGCCATATGGGAGGGGTTAGGGGACCGGATGAAAAAGTAAAAGAATAAGTACAGATTGGTAGTTACAGAATAGTCACGAAGATGTAAAGCATAGCATAGGCAATATAATCAATAATATTGTAAAAATTATGTATAGTGCTGGGTGGGTACTGGACGTATCGGGGGCAGGGTCATTTCGTAAATTATATAATGTCTAACCACTATGCTGTACACATGAAACTAACAAAATAATATTGACTGTCAACTGTAATTGAAGTATAAAAAGAAAAAAAGAAAAAAAACCCTGCTACATAAACCCCAATAAAATCCCTCTGAGGAAGTAAGGGTGGAAGTTCTCACAAGAACTCATTAATCCTTTTTTTTTGTCAAGAGCTATCTAGAGCCGCCTAGTAACAGTTGTGACCTCTTTGTTGTTAGAAAATAACTTTAGGCTTCAACATACTTACGTGGGAATCAGGAATAAGAAACCCTTTGGCGCATCTTGTCACGGCTACTCATCAACTGGCCACTCTGGAATCAGCCTGTTCGGGTGTTGAGACAAGACTCCGTATTCCAAGTCTGCGTGAGTGTGAAGAATGTGCTGTGTCACTCTGCTCGGAACTCACGCCCATCTCTCTGGTGTTACTAGAAAACAGGGAGGCAGAGTTCCATTAGGCACACACTAAACGTTAGCCTCCTCGTTTGATGGTTCCATCAGGTGTAAGGAAGGCGATCCAATCCCGTGTCTTTACTAGATTTATGTCAGGTGGAAAAGTCGTTGAGCACAGCACAGCTGCGTTCCTGGGAGACGGAGGCATGAGTTTCGTCGTTACTGCGGCATCAGAACAAGTTTTGGCCTTGAGTGGGAGATCAAAAGTAAATCTAGGGCTGGAATCCAGATTTCTTCAAATTACCTTGACACCTTGAGATTTCATTTAATCGCTTTATGTTCTAATCAAGTAAATAATAAAATGGGAATAAGGCAATCTTCCCTAGCTTATAGGGTAGCATCGAAAATAACAGTGAAGTAAAACCTCTAGTCTTGGAAAAAATTAAAACGTTACACAAATCTAAGATGCTGTTACTATTAATTATTTTTGGCTAATGCCAATAATAACCAGATGATTTATATTTTAAGTCTCAGTCATGTTTGTTAGGATTATAGAGGCAGACGTAATAATGTTGACAAATTATAGCTATTTCTCAGAGCAGCATTTCTCAAAGGCAACTGTTCGTGCCAGAGAGGTAGAGTGATTCATCCATAGTGTGGGAAATGCAGTTTTCATTAAACTTTCCCCTAAAACTAAGAATGAATTTGTTGGGGATATCAATATATCCATATTAAAATTAGTTCAATACTTTGTTTTTCGAGCATTCTTTTTCAGCTGCTGTTTCCTTAACACATTTATCCCCTGGTTACTGTTTCCCCAGATCTGAGTTGGATTTTCTGGGGACATACAGAAAAATTAGGAAATGTGCCACTTACACTGAAAGAGTTTATAGCCTTGTAGAATAAAACAAGCCACATATTTGGCATTTTTATTGAACAGTTGTTTGGAGGTTACATGATTAAGTAATTATAGTTATTTAACTATAGTAATTTTTATACCCACCAAAGGAAAAGAAAAAGTCTTACATGGCAAGGAACTAACTTACAAAAATTCCTGTGGCTTGCTTTCCCAGTTAGGATATTTACCAATATAAATGATGCCCCCTTAGTTTGCTGACTTTTTATTGGGCAGTAATTACTACTGATTGGTACTTCTTTGCTTTGCATTCAGAATAGTTGTGTCTAATACTTACTAATACTTACAGGTTTACTACACTGTAAAGTGTTGAAATACTTTCTATATTATCAGACTGTGATTAAATTTTGCTGAATTTAATTTTAAGGTCAAAGACTTTAAATTTCTTATCTTAGTGATTTAAACTTTTGGAGGGAAACAAAAAACTATGTGTATAGCCCAAGAGTCATCTTTTGTGCATAAAATGATGCCATTTCTCTCTATAAAGTTAAACCCCTTATTAGAAATTATTATTTACTTTTATGAATTTAATAATAGTTACAGGAAATGCAATGACATTGTTAGTTTACATCATTTAATTATACAGGACAAAATAAAAATTAAATTTTAAGGTTACAATGCCTATACAAAGTATAGAATTTTAAATTATTACCTAACAAAATTATATCTGATTTCAAGTATACTGTAATATTATTAAATTTTCCTTTCATCCTAGTATCTGAAGCACTGTTTATTGTAAAAGAGGTTGAAAGAATGAATAAGTGTATAAGAATAGGGACTCGCTTTTTTCTAGTATTTAAAATGTTTTTTTTTTAATATTGGCCAATAATTTTTATTAATTTAAATGTTTGTTTGCTATCTCACAGGCTCTGGTATTCCACAGGCACTCAGTAAATGTTTTTACTAGTTGAGCTGGAAACTTAAATTAAAAAGGTAGCAGATGAGGAAACAAACACACTACCACCAGCTGGCACAAAGGCCGATGCAGATAAAACACAATAAAGGTGTTTTTTTTTTGTTCACCCCCCAACCACAAATGTTTCCCATGCTTCATAATTTCACTGCAAGAATCCACTGTTGAGTTCCTTTATTGAAAACCCCAGGTTTTTTGGTGGACATGAACGACAACAGAGGTTCTGGCTCTTTGACTAAAGCCCAAGTGACTATAGCTGAGTGTCCATGATGGTCTTCCACGTAAGGGCCAAAATGTGCTGGGTCCTACACTTAATCACTCTTCCCGTTATGCTTTTAAATCTGCTAAAACCTTTGTTTCGATGAACTTGCACTCAAGTGTTACAAAAGGAAGGAAAACATGGTTACGTTGACAGAGAGTCTACCCCAGTATTATGTTTTCTTTCTCAAACTACACTCTTTTTTTTCAAGACTAGCCTAATCCTAGCATAAATTGAGCCTTAATAATTGCACCTTGTGCAATTAACTGCATAATTGCATGTACGTGAACATTACTTTGGCCAGCCTTTTCCCCATATAATTCTGCAGGGGACATCCTCTTCAGCTGCAATGTATTCTTCTGGGATCTAATTATGATGTCTGTTGGAACATGGCCCGAGTACAAGAATTTAAGCTGGTTTTCCAGGGTGGAGACCATGCAGAAATCCCGATTGGATTTACTGGAATCCAGTCGTAAACAGCATGCTTGCTGTTCAACTGCATTGTAACGGAGCAACCCCTTATGATTTTAATGACACACTGAAACGGAGTGTGTCTCGACTGTCCACCTTTTCCTTCTGTTGACCTCAGTGTTGACATACTTAACGGGGTGACTGATGTGTCTGTCATGTTGATAGGCCCAATCGTGCTGTTAATGAGACAGGTAGCTGTTCTTGGTGTAGAGATACAGCAAATTGGATATCAGACTCTAGCTTGGAAGAAGGGCCAACGTAGTTCATTTAGACATTGAAATTACTTCTTCGCAAAGTGAAAGAAACTTGTAGCGACAGTCTAAACTTCTGAAGCCCTGGAAGAAAACTTGAAAATGTGTAAAACCATTGTTCTGTATTTTAACTGAGTGAAAGTAAATAAAATCACTTGTTGCGTTCATACTTCCCCAGTTTGTCTTATTAAGGCTTCAGAAGGGAACTGCTGATGTTGGTAACCACAGCATCCTGCTGGGGCAATTTTGCTTTCATAGATTGGAGTTTTAAGTTCAGTGAGTACTGTCATTTAACAAGCCATTCACTCTCCAAATTTACCTTCCTCTTTAAGTGATGAAATGTTCCCCAGAGGGAAAGGGATGCGGAGGACTGATGTGTGTGGGGAACAAGTAAAGCTGCATAGATTCCATTATGCAGCTGAGATTAGGCATTACTGAATCAGTCTAGTTTAGTTGGAGTTCTACACTTGACCCTGCAGCTTAGGGAAGTACCAGCTTCTTGCTTTTGCTGATCCCTGGGTTATCTTATAGTCCCCTGTTTTGCTTCTCAATCCTTCTTTCAACCTCTGTAACAAAACTTCCTCTATTATATCCCCGCATTCCTGTGTTCTTGGTTGGAACCTGACTGATTGAGTGGGTTTTGTTTTATTGACAGAAAAGTAAGAATCCGTTGAAGAGGAGAAGCATAGAGATGTAGTTTGTGGGTCATTGATGCATATGTTTAGGACTGGTCTGGGAGCCATCTCTTTCTTCCTCCCGCTGTATTCCTAAGTCACTGCTCACTCGCCGTAATTTGGGTGACCTGAGGTGGACAACTGAGTTTAGCAAGTCTTTAGTGGTGATTCCCATTGGAGACTCTTATTCTTGCTCAGCCATTTGACTCCCACGTGGTTCAGTTTTCCTCCAAGGGGATACAGAGTTTGTCCACTGAAGGGCTCCTATATTTTTCTGTTAATGCAATACATGAAGAAGAAAGAATGAATTCTTAACAGCTCAATGTGGAAAATTAAATATTCATTCCAAAGGAATTTTCTTGTTCCCCCATAGAGTAGCATTTATGAAATTCAGACTGCATTTAGCATGTGTTTTTGCTTCTCCAACCAAATCATAATATCAATAATTTTTCTGCGTACACTTTGGCTGAAATTTTCTCCACAAATAAAGCTGCTACTAAAATGACTTCCTTAATATGATGTTAGCTGTGATTAGTTCCCTGCAAACCCACAGAAAAATAATATTTATATGATCAACATTGTAAAGGTAATACCCCAGATACTGTCCAGTCATTGAGTGCTCTATAGAAAGCGATGCACGTGCTCTTTACGTCTCTGCCTTGAAGGAGAGCTAAAGACATCATGCCCTCAGCTTCCTTATCATCAAGGTTGACCGTTTGGTAAATTTTGTGACAGAATGATTTCCTGAGTTGGATCATAAAGAAATTATAAAATAAGTATGCTATCCAACCAACAATTTGTCCTCTCTTTGCTAATAAAAACCCTGCACAATTGTATCTTTTTAAAAAAATCCAGATTTTCTGTGGTTTTAAAGCACATGCATGTAAAAGCATTTGGTTATTTGAAAGACAAATCCAGTGTCAAACATTTTGTAGAAGTTGCAGAACTGGAGGCCAACTTACAAACCAAGATGGGTATAATACCAGTTCTCAGGGAGCTGGCCCATTTCTCTGAGACAATCCTGAATTATTAGTTGCCTCCAATTGAAAGCATTCATGTTTCATATTAAAAATCTCAGATTAAATGGAACTCAGATGACCGAGGACTGACATTATGAACACCTTCACACAAATTAAAAATCAGGACATGCGAAGCCAAGCTGAAGCAACCAAGTGAATACCAGAGCTTTCTTTGGCTTGCAGGACTTGGGCAGCCAGATGCATTAATGCTGTGTGGGCACACATGAATAAAAAGCCTTATGTAAGTGTCAGGTGCCAGGCCGGTGATGATGGTGTATTAAAAATCATCCGATAGGTGGTAACACAAATCTAGGCTCCTTGTAAAACAAGCTTACATGTTTTTTTTTTGTAAGCGCCAACAGTAGGCTGGACAGTTAATGAGCTCCAGAACTGTTTATTGGTTGATTACTCATGAGAAGGCTGATGAAGTAGTTCAGTCACGCCGAGGGGCTGCTGGGATGTGGCCGGAAACCTTCCTGGCCTCGGGGCCCATTTTCTCCCACGTTATTGTGGATATTTCCATTGAGCCAGATGTCTGCAATTTTTTAGGGGGTCCATTGCCTGGAAATTGGTGGAGTTTGTTTATGTCTTTATTTCCTTATCACAGTTTGTTGGCTGGGGAGGGGATGGGCTGTATTGGGCCAGCTGGATGGCATTAGGTCAGAGGCAGATGGGAAAAGATGGTCTTTGTCAAGGGGTCTCAGACAACGTGCCAAGCACTGTGCTGAGAGGACGCAAGATAAGCAAACTTAGCCAGTGCTGGGAGAGGAAGCTGCACTTCCTCCGGGCCATTCTCAGGACTGTGTCTAAGCTGTTTACTTCCTATTTGGATACCTAGAGCAACGAGAAACAAGGCCTCTGGACAGTCTTTGACTGGGCTTGTTTATGCACTCTTTCTGCCAGGAAGCAATTGTGATAAGGCCTCTGGCCCTGTGCTAGAAGACTTTTTCCACTTTGTGTGTGGCTTTTGATTGATCACGTTGAGAACGTAGTGCTCTATTCTTGGACTGATTTATTAACAAGGTTTGAAGAACTTCTACCATTTAGAAGGATTTTCCTTTTGCTTAAGGCGAAGGCATTTTTTTGGGCCTCTAAAGAAGAAAGTTTTCCAGCTTTCAGTTTAGAAACTGATGAGGATGGAGTGGCTCTGTGTCTAGGGATCAATACAACTGCTTCAAAATGTATTTTATATATGTACACTTGACATCTAATTAATGGTCCAGGAGTAGATTTGTTTTTTTTCTGCCAGGAAAGTGGGAGGCGAAAGGTTTCTAAGAGGAAATGCTGGTTTGGACAACTCATTCTGAGGCTCTGGGGCCTATTCAAGGCTTTTTATTCTTTTATAATACTGTAGAGGTATCCCTTCTCTTCTCACTAAGGCCATTTCCCCTCCTATCGCCCTCCCTTTGCAGTGGCCCCAAGCTGTACCATGTTCATTTTGAGTTGTTGCTTTGGTATGGCTTCGGTCTGCATATGGACTCTGCCTGATTTGGAGCAGGGATTTGATTTGCTTGGCCCCAGTTCAAATATTGTCAGCACCCTGTGCATTTAGGGCTCTATAAAAATATGAAATAATAACCACATTTATGAGCTGAAAACAGCTTTTCTCACCACACTTACTTCTCAGTGGACAACAGCAATTTCCACATTTGAAAATCAAGCAATATTTAACATCTTTCATTATTTCTATAGTACTTCCAATAAAATTGGTGAGAAGCTGGAAGCATCTTCTGTGTTTTGTGACAATATCAGTGGGGTGTCTAGTTAGTGCTTTTTCAAAGTCAAGATAAAAAAGAATGTACATTCTGCCCTGCAGTGAGGATGCTTAGAGAGAAAAGTTATTCATGTTATCCAGCAGCTGGTGTCACTCGTCCTGTTTGCTTTTCCTTCTGTGCCTTGACCAGTAACTGAGGAACAAGGAGAACAGAACACAGATGAGATTTGTTTCTTAAAAAAAGAAAAAAAGGGTGACAGTCCTGCAACTCAGAACAACTTCAATGGGAAATGTCATCTCAAATTCTGAGCAGTCATCGGATACAGCAACTGTGGCACACCTGATTAAACAAACAATTCAGGCGTCGGTGACAGTTATAGGTCAGGGGAAGTTATACAAGGGTTTTCTGCAACAACCATTGAGATTCTTTGATGAAGTCATTTACTCGGTATGGCCAGATGTCATGTTGGGTCCGCAAGTGTTAGGCCAAGGACTGCTGCTGTTTGGTTCTTAAAGTCCTACTATCTGCAGTAAAGTTGGGCGTGATAGAGAGCTCCTCAGAAGACTGATATTTTAAAAAAATATTTGATTACTTTCTATTAATAGGGGTTAAATGTCTTTTACAAAAGGTTGTGAGAGTTGGTAGTCATGTTTTATGTCTTTACTTGAAAAAAATAGAAAACTATATGACATCCCAGTGTTAGTCACCAGAGTTTCTATTGAAATGTAAAAATCCACTCTTGTCTTAGACATGTTTTTCTTTCATTTGTGTGAGTTAACAGGCATCTCCTTGCCAGGAGGAGGCAGTCATTCTTAGTGGGCAGCTGCGACGGCTCCAGTAGAGTCTAGAAAGAACATACTGATTTCTGTATTTAAACTAATGCACTGTGAGCAAAACATGGGGGGTGGGGGAGATTGAAATGATACCAACTGAGTAAACCTTTACAAATATTCAGTAGAGCACATCATAGGTGGAGATGTCCGAGCATTTGCTGGGACCTCAGAGAAGAGCAAAGTTGTCCATGACTGGGCATCAGCTCACAAGTAGGATTTCTGGAGGCGATAGCTTTGGTGACGCAACCTCCGTCTTACCTTCTGGGTCCGTGCTTACAGCAGATCACTGACAACAAAAGACAGGGCAGCTGCCCTCGCTCCAGCAGCAGCGCCAGCCTCTGTCATATATGCCTGACTCTATTCACAGTGTGTGTGTGTGGGGGGGGGGGGGGGGGAGCCTCCCTGGGACCGTAAACAGCTCGTCAGTTTCAAGAGCTAGATCTGCAGACTGAACTCTCCTGACATGGCCATTTGGGGTAATGATACAGTGTTTTGAGATGTGATGTTATCTCTCGTATTATTGCATGATGAGACATCGAACAGCAAAAGCAGGAGAACTGGGGTCTCGTTTCAGTTCTGTTTCTGATTCACTGGTGTAACTTTCTAGGCCTCAGTTTACTCATTTGTGAAATGACAGAGTCAGACTACGTTAGCATTTTGAGTCAGTTCGCTCACCACCAGCTCAGGCTGAGCATCCTTGTACAAGTGCACATTTCTGTTGGATCGGAATTTTGTGGTGTGGCCTGCAATGCGTGTTTGAAATACTCCCCACCGCTCAGTGATTCTTACACAAGCAAAATTTGAGAAACACACTCTTTGACCAAATATCTCTCTAAAGTTTCTTCGTACTCTTGAATCTTCTAATCTTTAGGTTAATGCTTCAAAAATAAAAACTCTGCCTTCCTCGTGGGAATGGTTGAGGTCCGTTCAAGGGTGTTTGGTCCAACTAAACTCTTCTGTAAATAGAACATTTTGGAACTGTGTTATCTCAAGTACTTAAGGTTAGAAAGATTGTCTTCATCCCAGAGATAAATTAAAACAACGGCTTGGGTGGGGAGGGATACATCCCAGGGTTTTGAAAACACACACGTCCTTGTACTACCTTCACCTCACAGAATCCCTTGAAGGTCCGAACTTCCTCTTCGAGAGGGTCAGTCTGAGTGGAGACCCCCCAGCCCGGTGATTCAGCTCTTCAGGCTTGGCTCCAGCGCTGCTGAGGATTCAGTTCTTCCTTGACTCCTTCAGACTAAACATTTGAGTTACAAGCTACAAAAAACCATTCGGTAGGGATCGTAGCTAGGGAAAGTCGGTTCACAGTCTGACACCTCATAAAGCCTTATTTTAGAGTTTGTGGGGGTTTAGTGTACATAATTTATTTTTTTGGTCTTGAGCAAGCACCTGGATGTGGGTTTTTCTCTTTCTGGCTGACAAAACAAAACAGGGTTCAATTAATTTCTCCCGTTTAAACACTTTATGATCTTTGCCTCATTTTATTTGGACTTAATGGGGCTAGCTAGGATCGCTGCAGAGCAGCTGGGAGAGGTTGGGTGCAACCAGATGAATTTGAGCTGCGGATTTTCTTTCTCCAGAATATACAGTGGTGGTTTTCAAGCAAGGGCAGTCTACCTCCATGTAGGACACACTTGGCAATACACGGAGGTGTTTTTGCTTGTTACAACTGCGGCGATGCTGCTGGCATTTCCTGGGTAGAGGTCAGGGATGCTGCTGAACAGCTACAATGTACAGGCCAGCATCCCTGCACCCCCTGCAAATAAAGAATTATCCGGCTCAAAATATCATAGTCCTGAGGTTGAAAATGCTGATATTGACCAGCAACTGTACGTTTTGGGATAGGGGCACATTCATAAAGCCAGAAAAAGTCGTGAATGGATAAGTAAAGGAAGGGTGACTCTCACATGGAATAGTTGAAACAACTTAACATGACAATAAAGTGTAACTAATTTCTCGGACAGGTTCAGGCTCAGTGAGGTGCTTATACCAGATTTTGAAAGGGAGCCAGGAGAGAACTGTAGACTGGGTTGAATATAAAGAGGCGGACCCAGTCCTTTCAGGCCCGGGAAGGACCTAAGTTGTGTTTGCTCACAGAGACATATTAAACATCTTAGCACAGTTTGTCTTTCTGATGAGAGTGATTTGAACCAAAAAATTATAGTCCCTTCTTTTTTTAAAATGTTACATTTTGAAGATTCTAGAATGTCTCAGATCTAAACTATTTCCCCATCTCTTCGGATGTTCCCCGGCTGTTAAAAAGGTCACGTAGTTAACTACTAACGGCAAAGGGAGCTTGGCTGAAGAAGGTACTTGCTCCTAGTAGTGTCCCTGTCTGCTCTACCCACACTGGTTCTTTTCTGTGCTCCACCACAATCCATTCTCTTCTCTTCCTGTGCACCAAGCAACGCCCTTGCTCCCTGGATTCCGGGTGGACTTGACTAATGGGGAGACACCGGAAAGAAGTTGGGAGGCAGGAGGAAAAAGAGGTCCAACATGTTTCCCTAGTCCTCCCTCCTCCCCGCTTCTCAACATCCCGGCAGTGGCTGTCCCTCAGACACCCCACTTTCTTCAGGACGACCATTCCCCTTCCGTTGCTGACAGACCCCGGACACCCTGTTCCCGCCCCTGGCCCCTTCAGACACGGGAGCAGTGAAGCCTTTTCACTCTTGCTAGTCCCTCCGTGTCTCACCATCTCTTTTTGGTTCTTTTAACTCAAAACACCACTCTACACATAGTCCCTGCATTTAATTCTTTTGTGTTAAGCTCTCTTGCGTGTGCCATTCATTTTGTGCTAGGCCTCTCACAAATGCAGCACCTGTCAAATTTTTAGTGGAAGAACATTGATTTTCTATGAACTATTCAAGTAATGTTGAACTGGAAGCTAGAAGACTTGGCCTCTTGTCTCAGTTCTGTTAAGTATTTTTTTCATTATGGAGACCCATCCTGCCTCATTTATTAAATAAGGATAAAAATACGTCCTATTTATCTTACATAGATGATGTGAGAATACAAATAATATACAGGATGGGGCAAAAGTGTGTTTACAGTTGTAAGTATGCAAAACACAGTTTATTTTTGTATTATTACTTATTGTATTGTTTTTCATACAAACAACTGCAAACCTACTTTTGCCCCACCCTGTGTACGATTTGGAAACACTAGACACTGAACATTGGAAGCCATCTAGTATATTGGCAAGGAGACTAGTAACATGTATCCTAATTCCCCCCGCACCCCAATTATTTAGGATTCTTAACTTCATGTGAATATTTTGGTTCTCTGGGACTTATTTCCCCCATGAGGCACATGCTGATTAGATTAGCTGATCTTCCTGGTTTCTGCTAGCTTCAAAAAATTGCTTGAACTTTATATAGAACAATTTTTTCACTGTTCTAGGCTATCTGGCAGCATGACCTGAGGGGTGAAGAACGTGGAACATAAAGATGGAAGGAAGAGGTAGATAGAGGCTCTCTAGAGAAAAGAAACTTTGAAATATTTGAAATACAGAGTTAAAAAAATGGCTTTCATGTCTATGTGGTTCTAAAGGGAGGAATCAGGACAACTGGGTGGATGTTATGGAGATAGACGCATGTCCAAGGAATGGAAAAGCCTTCCTCATGTTTGCACTGGTTCAGCGATGGAGCGCAGCAGGCTTGTTTTCGGAGCAGTAACTTGTCCATCGCTGGGATGGCTCAAGCAGAAACACATTCAGTCATTTCTTAGAAATACTGCAGAGAACATTCCTGTGATGATATAAGATTGGATGTTGTAGTCCCATGATTTAATAAATCGATGGTTAGGTAAGTCACAAGTAAAGAAGGATTGTTCAGGGGTGTTACAGAACTGTGATTCTTTATTTTTCAGAAGTCAGAGGCAACAGGAAAGGAGAAGATGTAAAGCATTATATATTTATGTAAGATACTGTCACGTTGGCTTTTGTGTTTCAGAGAAGCGAAAACCATGAGGAGGGTTTGGATTCCAGCAACAGTTTTTGTTCATTTGTTTAAGGTATTGGAAAACATCTGCTGTGATAGTACTTAAACATCCCTCCATTAGAGGACTTGTAACTCATTTCACAAGTGTTTAATAAACTCCTGCTATATATCAACCATGTACTGAAATCGAATAGTGACTAGGTTTTAAAGAAGCCTGCAGATTTTAGGTAGAAAACACATGCAGTACTAAATACAATGCTCTTTTTATGTTTAGCATGTTCTGGGCAGGGGGAGCCCTTGTGAAAAGTGATAGTGTAACTTTGACATCACTTCTCTTTTATTTATTCTTTCAGTTAAAATTTTTTTCAATTACAGTTTACATTCAGTATTATTTTGTATTAGTTTCAAGAGCACAGCATAGTCCTTATACAATCATATATTTTACAAAGTGTCCCTCCGATATTCCCAGTACCCACCTGGCACCATATATAATTCACTTCTTTTTTAGTTACTTCCCTGCCTTCTTTCAGTAACCCTTTCTTATTCATTCAACAAACACTTATCAAATATCTACTAAGTGCAGGTACTGTTCCAGGCTAGAAGGACGCATCAGTGAACAATAAAGTGATTAGTGCTTTGCACCTGCATTTAGTTTCTGATTATCTAAACTGTAACACGAAACAATCTCAGCAGAGATGCCACTCCTCTCTGCCCCAGGCAACACACATCAGCCTATTGGCAGCTCAACGCCTTCTCACGGTAAATGGAGTAAGTGGAAAGCATATCAGTCTGACGCAGGGTGGGGAGACTGAGCATCCATCACCGCTTAATATGCTGGAACACTCACATCTCTCCACTTGATGGTAAGTAGGAATGTGATACACCTCTTAAGTACATGGAGCTGGGTACTGAATTGTTCCCCCCCCCCCACAAATGTATATGTTTAAGTACTAAGTCTCAGCACTCAAAAGTGATCGTACTTGGAGACAGGATCGTTAAAGAGGTGATTAATGTAGAATAAGGTCGTACAGATGGGCCTTAATTCAATATGACTGGTGTTCTTACAGAAGAAGACGTTAGGACACAGACACATACAGAGGGAAGGCCATGTGAGACCAAGAGGAAAATAGCTCTCTAGAAGCCAAGGAGAGAAGCCTCAGAAGAAACCAGCCCTGCAGACACCGTGATCTGGAGACATGTATGGTCTCCAGAACGTTGAGGAAAAACATGCCTGTCATTTAAGCCACCCAGTCTGGGGCACTCCATTACGGCAGCTTGAACAAACTAATAACACATTGTAAAGGATGCTCAGTGGCACATGATTTAAAAATCTCTTATCATACAGACACGAGGCTGCTAAAATTCCATCCACTGCCCCCACATCCTCTTCCTCTCATGAATGATTTACACCACTGACATCGGGAATCAACACGTGGGAAATTCACCCCCATGGTCTCAGACATTCCAGGGGCTGGCATTACCATCAGCGCGTTACTATCAGTCTTCCAGCATGTCAGTAACTCCACGAGGAAGAGAGCCACTGAGCGAGAAGGGATCAGTGGCGATCATTATTTAAAGGCATCTTGCTGAGATATGTGCAGAAGAGATCTAGCACATCCCTATAAGCGTATTTCAGCCTTCAGCATGCTCTGATACAGCTGCTTTAGAAGCAGAACAAACAGCTTCGGGGAGAGGCATTTTCAGGAAGGTCATCCTGGGCCAGACGCCACTGGGCATGAAGAGGAAAAACTGAAACGACCAGGAGAGGCCAGGCTCGAATGCCAACTTCTCGCACAGGAACACCATGAGTAGATGGGTCGTTCAGACCCAGTGTCCTCTGCTAAGAAATCCAGCCTGCCCAAAATAATCATGGTAAAAATTTACATAGTACTTACCTGCAGTGAGGCATGAAATGTTTGACTCGGTTAAAGGTAACTCAGTGAATCCTTCCAAGTGATCCTGGGTGCTTGTTGACTTAGAATTCTAAAATCTCCCCCAAGATTCCTGCCCTCTTGTGTATATACCCTGTGTGATCTCCACCCCCCAAAACATACACACTTGAGTATGAATAGGACTTATACATATGAAGGCTATCCCTCTGTGATTATATCCCACTTGACCAGGTGAAACAACTTCATAGATGTTATTAAGGTCCCGAATCATTTGGCTTTGAGCTCATCAAAAGAGAGATTATCTTCGATGGGCCTAACCTAATCAAACAAGCCTCTAAAAGGACTGGGCTTGAAAGAGGAAATTCAAAGAGTCAGGGATTCTCTGCTGGCCTTGATGCAGCGAACTGCCCTGTGGCTGGGAGTGCAGGGCGGCAGGGGACAGCAGGCAGCCTTGAGAGGCTGAGAATGGCCCCTTGATTTATAATCAACCACAACATGGGAACCTCAGTCATACAACCACAAGGAAATGACCCCCAAAATTGAGAAGCGTATCTTTCCCTAGTCAAGACCCCAGGTGAGTATGTACCCAGCTGAACACCTTGATTTCAGCCTTGCGAGACCCTGGGCATAGCCATATAGGACTTCTGACCCATAGAAGCCATGAGATAACACATTGGTGTTGTTTTAAGCCACTAAATCTACAGCCATAGACACTGTTAAGTTTGTCGTGGCATGACATGCAGCCATAGAAAACTGCTATACCTGTGTCTAATATCACCTGCATTTCACAATAGGGACTAAGGTGCAAGGAAGTAGACTAAGTTGCCTAAAAGTACAAAATTGGTGAGGATTTGAACTTGGATTTGAACCTCGGTTTCTCGCTCTAACATGCGTATATTTAACCGTTGCATTGTGCTAAGCTCCTGCCCGCTGCCGGCAAGTGGCCGTGGCTGGAGTGCACAGGACCCTCCCTCTGGCAGAGCGGGTCACGAAGCCATTTTGAAAGCCGTAGCCCTCGGCCCCTGGCCACCAGGCAGTCCCCCACTCTGTACCAACCCCCCTTCTTTTCATAGATGGGAAATCCTAGGCTTCATTCCCAGAGTTATTATTTTTTCTTAATACTTTTAAAAATTCTGCAGTTTTTGAATTACAGCCCTGTGGTTAAGGGAAAATGCCATTTACTGGGGAAGCAACTTGTTATGGTCTTAGGGCCGCTGCCAACTGCAGTGAAAAGGGGGCTTTTAAATGTCATTTATACATTAAGGAAGATTTAAAGAGACACTGAAGAATAGGCCTGGCATTGCCAGAATCTGTAGGCCCTCACATCCCTAAGCATCCTCGGCTAAAATTTAAACCGCTCTTTTATGAGTGAATGGAGTGCATTCTGCCTCAAGTCTGAATCAAAATGTTTAAAAATCACATTTTATTTAAAGGGATTTGTGAAGACACGCCAGATCTACGAGAATATAAAGTGTAGATCTGACCCGTAGACACAAGCCTTTATCACCTGCAGGGTCTTTTGGGGGAGGGAAATAGTGAGGGGAAAAAAAGAAAAGAAAGAAAGGAAAATTAGGCAATATTCTTTTAAGTAAGAGAACTTAACTTAGATGTGTTTTTCTCAAATTTTTAGAAACCCAAATAGTACCTCCTCTAATTTAAATGAAAAATAACTGAGATCCAGGTAATACAATGGTCCAGGTGTCAGATGATAACCAGGTGAGTAATCCAATGACGTGGCAGTGATGCCGAGTTAAACGGAGTGGCTGTGGCTGGTTTGATCTGATCCCTGTAGAGTGAAGGTCGGGAGATTATAAAATCCTGAGGATAATACTGGTAGTGGTATCGCTAAAATGCATTTTAGCCTCTGCCAGTTTATTTCATCCATGGCCTTGAATACATTCGCATTATATAGCCCTGTAATTTCTTTTTTGTCCTTCACCTTTTTTTTTGTTTGTAAAAGGCACTTGAGAATCCCTTCCCCGTGAACCTTCAAACGTCCTAGACTCTGCTCATCGATAGCCTCTGCACCTGCTTTGTTAAAAGTGGCAAAATGCGGATCCGTCTCCTGCTTTCTGAGGTTCCAGGGGGCCATCGACACACCAAAGCGGAAAGGGTCTTTGGACAGAAAAGCGGCGTAAACATTTCATCGTCAGACGGCTGTGGGTGTAGGTTTGCTTTCATTACAGGTGACGAATTTGGGCCAAATTATCTAATAGTGCCTCTGAGTCTTCTTTGTGACCAAGAGGATGCAGTATTTTCAAGATTTCCCCCATGGGTGAGTGGGCTCTGGAATGGATTTGTTTGCTCTCTACTGATACCACAGGCTTTCAGAAAAAGAGTTTTTTAAAAAATGGTACAAAGGAGACGCTGAGACTGTTTGGTTATGAAACGCGCAAAGAAATTTTTAAACGATGCTAGTGGTTGGATATACGAAACACCTAATTGGGTTTAGCCGTATTTGTGCGGAACGGGCCGCCGTGCGTCGCGCAAGCTCTTCTGCAGGTGCTGTGGCCCGCTCAGGGCTGTTGTGATGAATTTAGGAGGTCATAGGTGAGCCCGGACGTAACACAACGCCTGGCATCCAGGAGTTATTTCATCGTGAAATCTAAAAAACAAAGCATTAAGAAAACCAAAATAAACGTTTTATCGAATGCCTGTTGAATGAAAGAACAAAGATAGAAAGCATTTTCTTAATGAGTAGGCATGAGACTTTCGGGCATGGGACTGTATTGTCTTTAAAGCAGAAAAGCACTACTTTAAACTCTTTAGGAGAGTTCTCGCTGTGATCTGGAGGGTCTGGAGACAGCCAGGTCCTGGGAGGAGAAGAGCTGACAGAGTGGGGGCTAACTGGAGATCCTTACAACAGAGTGAATCGGGCTACCCCACATTAGCTAATCTTTCACCGGAAAATACAGTAGCAGTTATTTCACAAACACCTTCCTGGGGTTAAAATACCCGATGCAGGGGTTCAGTCGGAAAGATGCCCCGGTTGCTAACCCGCAGTGTTTTGCCTGGCGTTTCAGTGACAATCGGACTCAAGCAGAAGAAAAGCCAAAGGAAAAAGCCCCCTGTCTCTGAGAGATCCACCTGCGGCCTGCGGCCACGTTCCCTGCTTGGTACTCTGGTCTCCTGAAAAACAAAATACTGGCAAACTAAACCGAAACCGAGTCAGATATTAGGATATTGACCAAATTCCTCTTCAATTCCAGGAGCCGTGACTCTGCCCTAACTGGCAAACAGGTCACAGAAGGTCAGCTGTATTACTGTGTCTGAATCATCGTAAATTTGAATGGTTTTAATTATTTTAATCACTTCCTTGTTTTCACCGGCCACTTGTGATATTCTTTATTCTTTAAATTCTCTTTTTAATGGAAGATTGCATTCGCGCTCCTTTGGGGCCTGCCAACTAGTATAATTGGCAAAGCGTGTTTCAGGGGTTGGGGCTCTTTAGCCAGAACTCGGGCTGCCATCCTCATTGTTCTGGGGGAACAGGAGACAAACACGAGGAAATGACCATGACTAGGAAAAGACCGGGCCTTGGTTTAAGCAGTGGAAGGAAACGCAGTCAGCTTAATCATAGAGGAAATCTTTCTTGAAGAAACTGGTTTGATTTCCTTCAAGAAATAAAAGTCGAAATGCTCTGTGGGGAAGGTCAAAGCCTTGGTGACGGTGTGCCAAGCTGTCAGCAGGGTGCACGCGAGCTAGCTGGGTCACATCACTCGGAAGGGGCTCCCAGGGTCATGGGCAACGCACAAAGGCCACACAAAGGCTCCCACCAGGCCCCCCTCAGGAAATAAACAAGAATGTTTGTCTTCACAGTAACACCCCGCCTCCTACCACCTTCTTCTGCATCTTCTTCCTCAATCCCAGAGTGTCTTTCTCCACTTTCTTTCCAAAGGTTTAAGGTATTTTAATTACTTGCTTTTTAATTGTTAAAACCATTTCATGTATTGTACTTTCCTTCTGTCGTTTAAAGTCCTCTAATCAAAGGAGAAAAGTGGGTAAACTGAATTCATACTAGGGTTATACACTCAAGGTTTTTTATTTTAACTTCCTTCTAGGGAACTCTGTACTAATACTTGAAAAGGATGGTGCTTAATTTAAGGGATTCTCAGGCCAGAGTGGGAATGATGAGCTGGTACTTAAGCGAAAGATCAGCTGAGCGAGTGACATTGTGCCGTGGACACCAACAGGACTCAGTGTAGGGTTCCAAATCTATTTCTAAAGTCTTGAGAAAAGATCATTTCCCTTGAGTGATCTGTGAAATGGACCTCATTCGGTGCCATCGCACTTTGGCTCCTTCCCAGAGGAAATTCGTCCGAGTGCGGGACTGCAGGCCCTGTGCAGGCGTGCGCTGGTTCCCAGGCATGTTTGTCGTGCCCAGCACCCAGACAGCCTTCCATCATCTTCTGCCACTCCTGTTTTGTCGTTGCTCAGACAGGACTTACAGAGCTCAGCGTGACACCGAGACTCAACGGTACGATCTCTAAGGGCTGCATCTTTTTTGAAGCGATGAAGATGTACTTATGTGCTAAGTGAGACAGGGTACAAAGTACCCTGAGACAGGGTACTTCTGTCCAAGTAGAAAGCTTTCAGAACAGCCATAAGCCATCAGGAAATGTATCTCCATAAGCCTCAAGTCTGTTTCCTGGCTTTTTCAATAATTGGTTAACTGTTCATTATTCATCAGGGGGCATGTGTGATTAGTATCTATGGGGAAAAGAGCAGAATGTGTAGATACAAAATTAGGTATTTTTCACTTAGTATGCAGTTCCTGTCCACCTCCTCAGATCCGCTCAGTGCCCTCTGCCCAGTCTGTGCCTGAGAAGCTCACCTCTTTTGATTGTATCGTCGGGGATCTTTGCAGATCTCGCTTCTGGTTTATTTTGGTCAGTGGGAGGTGCTGGCGTGGGGGCGGAGGGTGAGACGAGAGAAGGATCCGGGTCTTTCTTCCCTGGCTTCACCCCACTTTGTCATAGTTCAGGCAGCGTCTGTCCACCACCCTGCGGGGCAGCTGCTCCTTCAGAGTAGTGGCAGCTCTCACCAGGCTCCGAGAACACTGTTCTCTGTTCTTCAGGCCTAGGGATAGTGGTGGGCTTCCTGCCCATCAGCCCCTGGGTGCTTTATGGTCCCTTGTTGGCCTCGTGTGTGTGTGTGTGCGTGTGTGTAGTTTGTAACATTTTTATTAAGAGTGAACAGATATCAGTATTTCTAAACCATAAACAATGGGAACTGAACTATCAAAGCAAACACATTAAACACCATATATATCAGACAAAAACCCTTCAATTTTCTTACTGCCTTTATACATCAATATGCAATGTTTAAGTATAACTGAATTCCTTATTAAGCAAACATTTTTGCATATGCTGCCTTCTCTTTTTCTTTCTGTGCCTTTACCCTTTGTGTGACTTTCAGCACTTCTGCCTGGATAGCCTTGTCTTCCTGTGCTATCTCCTGAGCTTTCTTTTAAGATCAGCCAATGCTTGGTTGTATTCTTTTAATCCTTGCCATCCTTGAGCTCCACAGCACCGTGCTTTGGTATTTGATGGGTCTATTTCAAGAGCCTCCAAACTACGGTCAATTGCTCCCTGCCAATTTGACATCTTCGGTTTACAAGCACCAGCATTCAGCATGTGGCTTAACGCTACAGGTTGCAGCTTCAATCTATCGACTCCCTCAGTTACAGCCTTGGCACCTTCCACGTATCTTAAAACCTTTGAGTATTTTTTTAATGGCCACCTCCCAGTTCTGGGATTTGAAAAAAGTGTTTCCAATGTTTTTGAAGTCTTCCGTGATGAATAATATTTGACATATTTTAAATCTATATCTGCATCTTTGGGGAAATCTGGTTGCCTGTCACCAGAACCATCTTCCGGGAATATTCCCCAATCATCCCCTTCCTTCAATTCTCCGCATTCTGCAATAACGCGCAATTTGGCAGGTTTTTCACCAGTCACTTCGACATTTTCCAGAATTCTTGCCACACCCATTCCTTTAATTACTTGGCCAAATACCACATGTTTCCCATCCAAATGAGGAGTCGGAACTGTGGTGATAAAGAACAGAGAACCATTTGTATTGCTGCCTGCATTTGCCATGCTCAATAAACCCTCCTGGTCACGCTATAGTAGAAATTCTCATCTTCAAACTTTTCACCATAAGTCCTTTCTCCACCTGTCACATTCTGATTTGAGAAGTCTCCACCCGAATCACAAGTTTCTTAATAATTCAGTGGAGTGGGTATCCTTGAACTGGAGAAGTTTCCCAGTGGTTGGTCCAATGCCTTTTTCTCCTGTGCACAATGCATGAAATTTTTCTGCAGTTTTGGGTACAATATCCACAAACAATTCTAAGACAATTTGAATGACTCACTCACCTCCAATGTCCATGTCAAAGAAGACTCGGGGGTTACTGGGGTTGGAGGCCTTAGCTTTGGGGGATGGGTATGACATTTTGACTTGCAGACATATTTGGAAGCAGGTTCAGAGTACCTCATGGCGGCCTGGTAGCTGAAACTCGAGAGCAGCTCTTTCAGCAAAGACCCCCTTGTTGACCTCTTATCCCAGCCCTTCAATCAATTCTTTTAAGTCGGACTGTTTAGACAGGCTAATTATCCCCTGTCAGGATCTTAACAGATATGTTCCAGTTCTTGGACAAGTCAAATAATTGCTCTGTCCCTTTATATTCTTAATCTATAAAATTGGGTGATACCTATATTGTCTGCCTTGAAGAGTTGTTAAGAAAACCAGTTCCAAAACTGAATTTGTAAAGTGTCATAAAAATGCAAACTCTGAACAGCAAATCATCAGCTCATGCTGAACCCCTGTTTAGCTTTCCTCAGATACTCGATGTGTTTTTCAGACCCCGTCCCCACGATAAAGTGATAAAGCTTTGGGAATGCAGTCTCAGGTGGACTAAAGGCAGGCAGCACCAGGAAACATACTCCCCGACTCCGTGCATTCCCAAGCTAAACACAAACCCTCCTTAGACTCACTCTGCTCTCCTCCTCGGCGGTGCATAATTCAGAGCTGGGAAGGCAATGTAGAACATCTCGATGCACCTTTGTCTCTGCCCTGCACTTTTACCCTTGGTGGTGACTTTGGCAGACATTACTTCTTTACAGTGCAACTCGTGTATATCTTGCCCCTCTGTGAGATTATAAAGCTTCTTTATAAAGTTTCTAAGGATGAGGACCATATCTTATATTTTTTTATGACTCGTAGTAACTCATGTACTGTTAAGGATATATGTGATAAAGTAGAAAATGAATGGCTGAGCATTCAGTGCCCATGTATTGATATTGAGACTCCCAAACCTGGTAACAGGCATCCACTGGTTTATGTAAGAGTGTACTCTCCCTGATTAGCATGACCCTTTCTTCGCATGCATGGGAAGTATTCGTTTAACAAATGAAGATTTTACAGACACACGCTGGACTTCATGTATGTATTTTATTGTGTGGTTTGGTATATGTGGGAGTTAACATTCAAGAGGAAAAGTACTCTTCCTCATTCTCATATTATCAGTTGGAGCCTAGTCAAAGGATCTTACAAAGCAAAATAAATGTTGATGATAAAAACAAGTAATGACTTGCCATCCCATCTTTCCAAAACCAGTTAAGAAAACTGTTGCTACTCCTGAAGACCACGTAAACTTAAAGCCACATGTGGAGGGGAAACAAATTTTTAGAATAATAGGCCTGGGAATAGTGACTGCTGGTTTAGCCACAGAACCAGCTCAAGGGAGGGCACACAGACAATGGCCCAGGAGGTATTTGGCTTGTGATCCTTCCTTTCTTTGTTTTCTCACTCCAGAGAAACCTTGCTATTTTTTGTTCCCACATTCTAATTCTTTAAAAAATAAAAAGAGAGATATAACTTAGATAATCAGATACCATATTAAAGGCTCTTGGGAAGCTTGGACTGGTCCTACTAATTCCTCTCAGAGAAAGACTATGTAAAAACAAAGTCAACAGCCTAGCCGAAGGGATGGTATAAAAGTCTCTGAGCTTGCTGAGGTCACTGAGGTACTGAGGAAAGTAAAGAAATGCTTAGACACTAAAATATCTGTGGTAAATTGAAGTGGCCAGAAGCAGAAGATGGTAAGAACATATATATGTACGCACAGCACATATACTTACAGAAGAGCATACCCAGGAGTCACGGGACATTAGCAACTGACTGAAAGTAACACTTCAGTGCAAAAGGACAGAGGGAGCAGAGGACTGGGGGGAAATTCCATGAGGAGCAGAGAAGATACAAGCACGTTAAATTTCTAAATCATTTGGTGTAGACAGTAATGCCAGAAAAGTTTAGAAACTGCATGGAACCATCAGGGGATGTTCCTTGGGGCACAGGAGTCTGAAACTGGCCTCTGAAGACTCGGGTCAGTGCAGATCAGAAGAACAGGGTGATGGAACGCCACCCACCTTCCTATGGGAGGAGTCGGACATTAAAGCCAAGAAAACTGGTCAAACAGAATGTCCAGCCAAAGGTAAAGAGGTGATGTTAGACAGTCTTCTCTCCTTCACTCTACTAATGCACACAGACCCCTGGGCAAAGAGGGCCAGTCCTCCAGATTATCAGTGGCGATGAAGGGGAGGAAGCCATCAGTCAGGGTGTTCTTAATGGAGGGGATGATGAGAGGATCTTAGTCTGCTCGGGCTGTCATAACGATACCTTGGACTCGGTGGCTTAAACAGAAATTTATGCCAGAACCACCTCATCTTTTGGGCAACATTTTATCATTTAGTGGCACTTGAAAAAAAAAGAAATTTATTTCTCACAGTTCTAGGGTTGAGGAGGAAAAAGATCAAGGTGCAAACAAGGAGTTTCGTTCTGAGGCATCTTCTCTGGGCTGCTGCCATCTTCCTACATGGTTACCTAACCTCTGCGTGCACCAAGAAAGAGAGTGAGGTCAAGTATCTTCCTCTCCTTATAAGGACACTAATTCCACCATGGGGAGCCCATCCTCATGACCTTATCTAAACCTAATTTTCTCTCAAAATACCCCACCTCCAAATGCTTTCACATTTGGGGTTAGGGCTTCACTATATGAATTTTTGAGGACACAAACATTCAATCCATAACGGAGTAAGTCAAGCGGCATAGAGGGATACTTGTCTTTTTAGGGGTGTCAAGAGAAGCTGTCATGTGAGAGAGGAAAAAGTAGGCAAAGAATGAGAAGAATAGTATAGTCCTGACTATATGGCCATTTAAACTACTGCCTAGAAAAACACATAAGAATTTGTGAAATATCTAAGAGTATAATTGATCAGCCATAGGAATCAACTAACTACCTAAGGACTGCTTAGTCAGACAAAAGAATCAGAATATGCAAAAGCAAATTGGTTAGGAAAAAATAAATGTGGGGTCTGATTTTTGCATCTAGAATTTAGAATTAATTTCATGGAAGAAGGAGATCATAGGCTCATGTCAGGATGACTGGTTGCCAGGGAAGGATGCTGGAGGGTGATACAGAAATAACCTTTTTCACAGAGAGCCAGGAATCAACAGCAAAGAGACAGCTTCAGGATGAGAGCAAAATGATCCAAATTTACATGGTGGGACCCTGCAGCACAGACCTGGACTGCTAAAAGGAGGTGATGACATTGTATGTAGTGGAAATGATAGAAATGGTGAAAGAGTAACACTCTGGGTACGGGGTTGGGGCCAGGATGTTCTTACGGAGTGGGCTGAGAGTCCTGATCTAACCATCACCCAGATGGCTGGTGAGACACCCCGGAAACAGATCGTGACCTAGACCACAATCAAACACCAGTAAAGAGATCAGAGTCATCCCAGGACCTGGTACTGCTAAGCATAGTCTCATTATAAACAGGAGTAACCTTTCATGTAATACCTTTGAAATTCTATTGCTTTTGAATATCCATTTTTTTTCCTTTTTTAACCAAATGGTAACATAGAAGGGCAGCTGAACTACTGGGGATCTAATACAAAGAAGAAGAGATTAAAATACATTTGATGGACGGAGTAGACTGATTTCCCTATGTAGTGTGATGCACCACAAACATTAAACCAATTCATACATAATCAGTGAGCAGTCTAGATGTATACTCTTAATTTGTCCAAATGTGAGTTATAATATTAAGACTAATTGAAAAGTATACTAATAAAATAATTTGAAATTACATAAATTTAGGGGAATGTGAGCTCTAAAGTTTAAATTTGTATTTTTTCCTGCCTCTAAACATGTCATAGTTATTGGAATAAATTCCACAAGTAGTTTTTCAAAGTCTTATAAAAAATAGTCAAACTTTATACTTCTACTGGACCCTGGAATCTATATAACACTGTGACCTCATTATGAGATAGTAAAACTGAATTATTTAAGGTAATTTGATATATTAGAAGATATATATACATATATCCTATGCATGTGTTTCTTTTTTCCTTTGAAATTTGAACTATTTTTCCCTTCCTTTCTTTCCTCCCTCTTTCTTTCTTTCTTTCTTTCTTTCTTTCTTTCTTTCTTTCTTTCTTTCTTTCTTTCTTTCTTTCTCTCTCTCTCTCTCTCCCTCCTTTCCTTCCTTCCTTCCTTCCTTCCTTCCTTCCTTCCTTCCTTCCTTCCTTTCTTTCTTTCTTTCTTTCTCTTTCTTTCTTTCTTTCTTTCTTTCTCTATTTGCTAGGCTTCAGAGCCTATCATAGTGATTGTGGAGTTTTTTATCTCTGGAGCAGCCAGTGTAAACTAGAATTTAAACTCTACCAGCCAAAGTCTGACAAATAGTCTCAGAATGTAGTGTGTCTGCCAATGTCTGTTACTTGAGGATAGATGGATTTGGTCCTGATGGGATCATTTTCTATTGGCAGTAGGGAGCTGTTATGAGACAGAGGGTGCTAGGAAACAAACAAGATATTTAGTTATTTCAAATCAGGAAGTCCATAACTTCTTCATCTAGAGTAATTTTAAACAATTAAAACATTATTTAAAATGGTACATTTGAATTTTATAGATGTCCTTGGCTAAAACCTTTTAGCTACCTTATCAAAGAGGGTTATTGAAAAGCATTCACAAACAGATGATAACAAAGAAGGCAGCTGGCCAGATACACCAAGGCCAGAAGCAAAGTGAATCCAGGGTGCGATCACTGTCCTATCAGACAGGCTTGCTCAGTTTTTCTGACCTTTGTCATACAAAGTTGTTGCACAAGCAGATCTGGAGAGTTCTGGAACACAGAAGTTGCCCAGTCCATGCTAGGTGAGGTAGGTGTTCAGCCTCAATTCTCTACATGTTTTTAAATCTGGAACAGAAAAGCCTCAGCCGCTTTTAGTGGAGTATGTATGAGGTTGAGGAGATGAATGTGCTTTCCTGATTGGTTGAGCTTGCTGGCTCTTGAGTCTGGCAACAGAGTGGATAGATTCATTCAGGACCACACTGTGTGTGCGCGCACATGTGTGCGTGTATGCGTGCATGTGTGTGTGTTGAAGCTTGGAGTACAAAATTGGTGTTGCAGTAAGTTTGGTTTTACAAAATCCTAGCATTTCCAAGGCCATCTACTTTTTTTAATAATGCTGTCATTAAACTACAATCAAAGGCTGTAGTACCTGTGAGAAGGACTTGAAGTTTGAATAGCCACACTTCTAAGAGATGTGATCAACTGAATTAAAGCACATTTTTCACTCAGTTTCTTTTCCATCAAATACTAAACTCTAATTAAATATGAAAGCATAACTATTTCTAAATGTATGTCTAAAACTTGACATTGATAAAATCTATCAAGCACTACCTACTTGGCACGGATTCTTTTACCTAGTATATATCTTAATTGACTTTTAAATTCTCTATAGGAAATAAAGAACTCATGCAGAGGAGTGGTGGAAATAGGTAAGAATTAGGAAGAATTAGGAAATGAGGAGTGGACACTGGTGTAGAAGGATTAATCAAACTTTGATTTTCTGGACTGTGGCATTTGACAAGAATACTAAGAATGTCAAGTGATAAAGCAGTTCTGTATGACCAAGAAGGAAAAGCTTCCAAAGATTCTCTAATCAGCCCCTTTCAGAGGCTTTAAACTGATTTTCTTCCCCTGAGGCCAGATTGAAAAGAAGACAACAGGGAGTGTAAGATAGGGCCCTGCTGGAAAGGCTGCCTAGCTATTCTCAGCCACCCCACATTCCCCCAGGTGAGCCTCCCACTCCTTCAAAAGCACCCCTCCCCCAACCATACTGAGCTACTTGGAGTCCTCTGAATCAAACGCCATCAAGTACTCTTGACTCCAGACTTGCTCTGCTCAGAAGCTCTTCCTCCTTTGACTGAAGGGCAAATGCTACTTATTTTTCAAGACTTACAACAAATCTCTCTCTTTTTTTCCCCTTTGGAAAAAATTTCCATTTATTTTTTTAAATATATTTTATTGATTATGCTATTACAGTTGTCCCATTTCTCCCCCATCATTCCCCTCCACCCTGCTCACCCCCTCCCACCTACATCCCCCCCCCAACAACAAATATCTCTTTTGCCACGGAAGCCATCTCTGACACCTTGACAAATTTCACTCAGAATCACACTAATTGCACTGTCAAAATTATCTGTGTATGTGTCTTCTAGAGTGTTCAAAATAGGCAGTAACTGTCTTAGTCATTTTTTGTGTGCCTAACTCATAGTAAGTGCTCAACAAATTCTTGTTAAACAAGTAAGTATTGAATATTATGATTTCAGAAAGACCTATGGCTGTTTTTCACGGTATAATTGTGAACGAGATAAAGAACTACAGGCTGGGTGAAGTAGCAGTGGATTTGTGGTTGGTTACATCACTAACCCAAAAGGTGATCAGGCACAACGTGTGGGAGGGCAGCCGCCCATGAAAGCCTCCCCTTTGTCTAAAGTTAATCTTAAACTGCATCATCAGTGACTTAAAGAAAGAAGAAAACATTAGAATTAATTTATTGCATTTATTTAACTTCTGGTAGTCTTAAAAGCCTTAAAGTTCTAACAGTTTCTAAGGTATGTTATGTGCTTCGCTATACCAACCAATAAATTAGCTTCGTGGTTCATACATTACTTTTTTTCAATTATGTTATTAGTTTGAATTTTGGAGTAAAAATCAAAAAAATTCTGAGCTTGCAATTGTGAGGTATTTCTCTTCTTGTCTTTGTTTTTCCCTTAATGCCATCTGAGCATCAGTAAATTCTTACAGGTCTTATTTTTATCTTTTTATTTAAAGTATTTTGTTAAATAAGACACAAGACACTGAGTTTCTTCAATATTTTTGATGGCTTTGGAGACCAAAGGGAAATGTTAGCAGATGAAAATAATAATAAACCCTTACATTGTTGAGAACAGTCAGTCAGACTCTTCTGGAAAATATGTGAGTTCTTTCACTTAAGAAGCCTGCTTTGGAAAATAAAGAAAAGAAAACCACACTCTCATGTGGTCCTCTTGGCCCACAATGCAGACAACCCCATTAATTCCGAAGTCTTGCTAGTCTTGACCATTGCGAGTCTGCTTTCTCCAGGCCACAGAGAGGAACTCCATGTCTGGGTCTACAGACTGGTTCGCACACCCAGCGATGGGCGTGAAGAGAAACTGTTCACCCGTAGCTTTAAGAGCCGTTTGGGGATTGGAGGCCTAATTTGGTTTAGAGATTTTCAGACCTGCTGCTCAACAGAATCACCTGACAGCTTTTAAAATACAGAGTTCTAGTCCTCATCCCCTGAGATGTTCTAGGATGGGGGTTAAGATAGTTACATTTATTAAAGCGTCTAGACAGTCTTGATGCCCAGCCAGGTTTGGATACCACGCATGCGTCCCAGCTTCCCTGAGTTTCAGACGCATACACTGAGGCACAGGGCCCAGTGTCAGTGAAGTGACACTCCGCTGGCGATGGGCAGAGCCAGCGTCAGAGCCCAGTGCTCCTTACACACAGTCTGCGGTGCGTCCATGTAAACCACAGGAGCGCAGACAGTGTTTTCAGCTGCCTGGTTGGTATTTTGTCACCTTTTGTAGTACAGGAAGCAGTGCAATAGTAAAGGGAAAAAATGTAATTATAACCAAAGATTTGAAAGACTCCTATAAGAATCTGGTAAAATGATAGGTTGATGTTTTATAAACTGTAAAGGGGGTATACCAGTACACATATAATAAGGCAGGGGAAGTAAAATCATCATATAAAAAATTTTAAGTAAGAGGAAAATAACACTTTCAATGAACTTGATGCTGCATTAAAGTTGCTCAGACCTTTTGTCCTTCTCAGTTGGAAAGGCATGGTGTACAGGCGAGCAGGATGCTCTACGGGTACTTTGTGGTTTCTGTTGTTCTCTAAGAACAGTAGATCAAACGTTGAATCTTGAGTTCAAGCTCCTCTAATAATTTGCTACTTGATTACTCTGAATTCCAGTCCTATTATTTGTTGAGTTAGATGATGACAGAAGATTACAAAAGTTAGCTTTGGTTTTAATATTTTGTGATGTTTTTCTCTCTGCTGACTTTGCAAATCTTTTTACCATCTTGATTTCTCCTATTTTTAAAAATATTTTATTTACTTATTTTTAGACAGAGGGGAGAGGAGAGAGAAAGAGGGAGAGAAATATTAATGCGTGGTTGCCTCTTGCACACCCACTACTGGGGACCTGGCCCGCAACCCAGACATGTGCCCTGACTGGGAATCGAACCCACAGCTCTTTTGTTTGCAGGCCGGCACTCAGTCCACTGAGCCACACCAGCCAGGGCAATTTCTCCTATTTTCTGACTCTGTTTGGAGACTTACCCATTTCCGTCTCATTTACTATTCTCTTTTTTAATCAAGAAATATTTATTAAGCATCTTTTTATATATTTTACTCTGCCCAGTACTTTGTATATGAAAGTGAAGAGTATGGAGTTCCTGACCTTAAAGGACTCAGATTATAGTTGGGCAGACAGCCATGTAATAAACACATGATGATAAAATATGGTAAGGGCTATAATAGCGACATATGCAAAGTGTCACGCTAACGTATGGGAGGAGAGTAACTCTTGCACGAGGATGAAGCACACGTAAGGATGTGGTCGAAGGCTCACAAAGATGCAGGGATTTGAGTCAGATGTATGGAACAGGTTAGAGTAATTGGGAAGAACATTCCAGGTGAAGTAGGGTGCAAAGTGGGAAAGTGCTTAGTGCATTGAGGGAATGACCAGTAAATCTATAGTGGGGACTACAGTTTGGTATAAAGCGTGGGGCACTTAGGATGAGAAAGGAAAATTAAAAGGAAGACTTGGGTAAGGTGAGAGAAACATGGTAAGATTTGGGTTTTAGAAAGACTGCAGTGACAGCAATGTGGTTGTGTTGAAGGGGGATGGAATGGAGAGGGCGAACCAGTCAGGAGAGTTTGTAAGTAACTGGGACCATAGAAGAAGAGAGTCAGAAGTGGGATGGCAACATTAGGGTTGGAGAGGAAGGGGGATGTAAGAGAGATGCTCAGAGGTAGAATTTCTGGAATGGGGTGAGTAGCTATGATCATGATGGAGAAGATGACTTTGAGCAGAAAAGAGGACTTTTCTTGTTTGGGCAGCAGTGAAATGTAGTGGCTGATATATTATTTTTGGCTATTTTTGGCATAGTAAAAAGGAGATATTCATATATTAGTTACCTAACTGGAATGTCTAGTGAGCTGTGTGAAATATAAGTTTGATGTGCAGGTGGAAGAAGCAAAGGGAATGGATAGGCTTGCCAGGAAGAGTAATTAAAGTGAGAAGGTTCTCCAGGACAGGAATCTGAGCAGCACCAACAATTGAACAGGTAGAGAAAGAGGACTCAAGGAAAGAGAGTGAGAAGTAGCAGGAGAGGTAAGTAAAAACAAAACTAGACAGAAGAAGGATGCTGTAACAACCACCAAACGATTGTTCCAGCAGAGTAGTCTGGCTCGTGGATGTCACTGGGAAAGGACCATTAGATTTGACTGTTGAGGGGTTCATTTTGTCAGCTTTGTGAGAAGGTTGGTGGTTTAACAGCAGCAGAAGTTAAGACTGTTCCAGATCGAGGAATGAAGGGAAAGTGAGGGCATGGAAACAATGAATATTGTTGGCGACAGAAAAAAGAATGACAATATGATGACTTGTGAGAATGCTTTTTAAGAGGAGAAGCGACTTGAGCAGGCTCCTTCCTAAAATTAAATTAGCACAGCCACTAAAAACAAAATCTAGATGTAGTTTAATGAATTTTTTCTCTCTGCTTTTCACCTCCCTTCCTCCTTTGAACGCACTTGATTTTAAGCTTTTCCCCTTTGCAGAGGGATACTATTAATGCCAGTTTCTAGAGGGCCATTCACTCTGCAAGGCCCTATGCCCTCAGGTTCCCATTTGTCTCTTTCCCACTCTCTCTCCTCTCCAACCTTGCTGGCTCCATTGCTGTTGCTGAAATGTACTAACCATGTTCCCATCAAAACCACCCTGCATTTCCCATTTCCTCTTCCTAAAGTGCCTTTCCACCAAGCAGCCACATGACTCAGCTCTCACTTTATCAGCTCCCTGCTAAGGTATCTCTCTCTCACAAAAGCCTGCCCTGGCCATCCATGGGGCTCCTTCCTCTAGCCGCGGACATCCTTACTATATTTTCCTTCCTACACTGTTCATTACCTGACTTCCTTCCTTCCTTCCTTCCTCCCTCCCTCCCTTCCTTCCTTTTCCTTTTTTCTTTTTTTCCTTTCCTTTCCTTTCCTTTTCTTTCTTACTTTCTTACTTACTTACTTTCTTTCTTTCTTTCTTCTTTCTTTCTTTCTCCACTTATTATAGAATATAAGCTCCAAAGGCACAACGTCTTTACTTCTAGCTTCTGGTATACTCTGTGGTTCATAGTAGACATTCAATAAATATTTTTTAAAGAATACCAATGCAGGATGGGATGGCTTTAATTCAGGATTGTTAGAATATTTATTTGAATTCACTATTCTTTTATGGAATTAATATTAGGATTGCTTCCTGGAGCCCCAGGTATAAGACAGTAGTAGTCTTTATCCTCTTCCCTACTTGATATTTTGGTCGTTGTTATTCTTGCTTTCTTTATTTATTAAATGCATATAGGTCAGGAAGATCATACATAGTGGTGAGCAACAGGCTGGAGTCTTACTGAGTATGTCTCATGAAATATTTATTAAGTAATTGGTTGATGACTGCTTAAACCACAATTGGTTGATAACTGTGTGTGTGTATGTGTGTGTGTGTGTGTGTGTGTGTGTGTGTGTGTGTGTTGGTAGATGGGAAGAAGGGACTGCATGCTGAGGAGAGGTATGTACAAAGAAATAGCAGCATCTGGTCCACGAAGAATTTGTGGACATCTTATATGAAAAAGGCTTATGAAAGCATTGAAAATTTACGGTTCAACAAGCACTTCTGAGCCAGATGCAAGGCCCTGTGCAGGAAGGGCAGAGAACCACTTCTATTAAAGCATTTATAGTCTAGTGAGAGATGCTTATGTGGACACCCCAAGCCGTGCTACAAGGCTGAGGGTACGAAGTGCAGCAACAGGAAAGCAAAGTGCTCTCAGAGCAAGCAGAGTGGAGAAGGAAGTACAAAGGAGGGAACTATGTGATTATGTCACTTTTTAGTATTAGCTAAAGGACAGCGATTGTTCAGCATTTAAGTTTCATTAGGGAAGGCTACTGAGGGGCTGGGAGGAAAATGTGGCAGCCACCGAGTACAAAGGGGAGAATGGCTACTTCCTGTGCACGCTTCCTATGGCACAGATGCTGCTCTCTCCCAGGCTGCCCCTCGTCAAGTGAGCAGCAACCCTAGAGGATACGCACGTGGTTCTTCATGTTCTCTACACTCTTGACAAGGTTTCTTGTAGTTGAATACAGGAGCTCTCAGGTTAGGACATCTGTTGTCTACTGGGGAAGTAAACTAAGAAACTGGATGCCTTGTTGTACGCAGAGTTTGCTGGGTAATTTTAACACTGTCTGCCAGTGCCTGGGAAGGTAGTCACATGGGCCCTCAATCTCTTTGAAGACAGGAAAACCCAAGGAAGGACGTGGGTTTGTTTGCTGTTTTACCCCTCCCCGCCTCCGCCCCTGGGTGTGTGAAAAGGTTATCATTCCTTGGTTTTCAAGGTTTTCTCTCAGGAAAATTTTTTCTTTTGTTCTATTTATGCCACAGGCCCAGACAAAGGCACCCAGCACCCCAGTTCTGGAGCAAAGAGCAGCCACACACATGGGGAGCCGAGCCAGTTTGCCTGACGTGCACTGGCTTATGTCCTAATTACAGAAAAGTAAACAAGATTGCTTGAGATTTATAAACACTGGGAACAGAAAATCCTCACCTCCAGTAACCATGCTCTTGTTTTAACATGAAGCCAGAAGTGAGCTAGACTGTAAACTCGCCTGTCTAAAGGAAATAAGGCTTCCTCCTCATTGTTTTTGCTTCGGGGAGTTAGAGGACAGGGTGGGAAATGAGGGTGTGAAAAAGAGGCCGGACACAATGGTGAGGCTGGACACAATGGTGCTGCCTGCTGAATTATTGTTCATTGAGAATTTAAATATTACCTCATAGCATATTTAATAGCAGGGAAATGGGCTTGAGGCATAGCACTGGGGGCTTGGGCAAGGTCCAGTGTCCTGGGATAATCTGATGCATTTTCTCCTGCATTTATCTGAATTTCTGCAGATAGAAAAGAAGCGGTTGGAGGGGCATGTTGGTCCTGACGGCAGTAGAGGGAGGGAGAAGCAGGAATAGTGTAGTATGCGTGTGTGTGGTGCGGGTCGGCATCTCCACGTGGATAGGAGACAGGTCAGCAGACCACTTAAGTAAGAGTTTAGGTGCTGACAACATACTACTTGGGCTCAAAATTTTTCACTTAATAGCTGTGTAGTCCTTAGGCAATTTACTTAGCCTCTTGAAGTTTCTGTTAACCTCTGTGAGTTTACTACTTCCCATCGGTAAAGTTGGGACAATAATAGTAAAAACCCCACAGGGGTTTTGAGTATTAGATGAGATCATTCATGTGGAGGGCGCAGCCTACTGTGAGGGCTCCATGAATGGGAATCCTCATGGTGAGTAAACACGCCTCCTGCAGCTGACATTAGTATCAGGTAGAAGTAAGGTAGGGTGTGAATGCACGGGGTGGGGTGTTGAATGGATTTGGTGAGCGGAGCAGTGGAAATACTTTTCTTTGCTTCCTTTCCCACAACTGATACCACTACTAATGATAATACAGTTTCTAACAAGATTGACCCTATATCAGACAGAGTTCCAGAATATTTTCTAATAGATGCTTTATTTTAGGGCAGTTTTAGATTTAGAGAGAGGTTGCAGAGATGGTACAGATGGTTCTCCCTCTCTCTGCTACTGTCAGGACCAACATGCCCCTCCAACCGCTTCTTTTCTATCTGCAAAAATTCAGATAAATGCAGGAGAAAATGCATCAGATTATCCCAGGACACTGGACCTTGCCCAAGCCCCCAGTGCTATGCCTCAAGCCCATTTCCCTGCTATTAAATATGCTATGAGGTAATATTTAAATTCTCTGACATATGGTACAGTGTTCCATATGTCAAGAGTGCACACTATCAGCGTGACTGACTCATCTCTGTTGATGTTCACGTTGATCCCCGGGCTGATGTAGAGTTTGTCAACTTTTCACACCGTAGTTATTCATACCCCCCCCCCCCCCCGCATTCTACACTGTATTCTTTTGAAGGAAGTTACTTTGTGTACCCTATGCTTGAAGAATGAAGAGCTAACCTCCACTTCCTTGAGGGCAGATTACCTACATAAATTATTTGGAATTCTTCTATACAGGACATTTGTCACCCCTCCTCATTTCCTTCTGTATCCAAGTGTTTATTAGTATCACTATGGGCTCATGAATATTTATTTATACTTGCGGTGATAATCCAATACTACTTGATTCATTTTTTTTTTTTTTTTTGTTCAAATTGTTTTAGGTTGGCCATCAGGAGTTCTTTTGCCTATATGTCCCTTTGACATGTCTTCGTATCCTTCTTTTCTTTCATTTTCTTAAAGCATTCTTTTATTTTCTGGTATTGCAGGGTATTCCTAGGTTATCTTGTGTAGATCCTGCTTTTGTCCTAGAATCAACCATATTTCTAAGGAGCCTGGCTCCTTTAAATACAGAGCTCCATTGGAAAATAAGAGTTATGGTACTCACGTGTACTCATTGCTCTTGGGGTATCGTTGCTTTTGGGCCCTCTCAGTGATACTAATCTTTGTATAAACACGTATCCATAAGTTTTTCTATGTTCAGGGTGGGACAAAAGTAGGTTTATAGTATTACTATTTATTAATTATTGTATTATTTCTATACAAACAACTGTAAACTACTTTTGCCCCACCCATATCCTTCTATATACTTTTTGAGTGTGGGGTTGTTTTTTATTAAGCTATAATGATACGTAACATTATAATAGTTTCAGTTGTACAACGTAATGATTTTATATATTGTATGTATTGGGAAATGATCACCACGATAAGCCTATGTTTAACATCCACCATGACACATAGTTACAAATTTTTTTTCTTGTGATATAAACTTTTAGGATTTACTTTTTTTAAAAAAACCCACTCATCTATTGATGGGTACTTAGGTTATATCCATAACCTAAGGTTATGGGCACTTAAATTATTTATTTTTGAATTAGTGTTTTGGGTTTTTGGATACCTCTCCAGGAGTGGAAATGTGGGGTCATAAGGCAGATCCATTTTTAATATTTTGAGGAAATTCCATGCTTCTTTTCACAGTGGCTGCACCATTCTGCATTCCCATCAACAACACATGAGGGTTCTCCTTTCTCCACATCCCTGCCAACACTTGTTATTTGATGATTTATTGATGATAGCCATTCTGACAAGTGTGAGGTGATACCTCATTGTGGGTTTCATTTGCATTTCTCTAATAATTAGTGACAAGCATCTTTTCATATTTCTTTTGGTTTTTCTGTATGTCTTCTTTGGACAAATGTTTATTCAGGTTCTTTGCCCATTTTTAAATTGGATTGTTTGTTTTCATGGTATCAAGTAGTGTGAGTTGTTTATACATTTTAGATATTAACCCCTTACCAAGTGTATCCATATCCTTCTATATTTGAAGGTAAACGTACATCCGTACTGATGTGTCCAGCTCCCATTCATTATTAGTGGGTCATTGCTCTGTTTGTCTGTAACCTCCCCTTCAAACAGTAGGAAACCTGGCTTCCATCATCAGCCATGCATTTACTTAATAGTTCACTTCCAGTATACATGGACAGTGGTTTCAGAAATGTCAGCCTGCACCCTATGGGAAAGCTTTGTCACCTGCAGTACAGTGTTTACATACAGGTCCTTTTGCTTTTAGTCTTATAGATTCTACTCATTTACAAAGTTACTTAGGTCAGTACCTTTTCCATCCATCCAGTGAGGTTGTTTCATTCATTTGTAACGGTGTGATTACTGGATCATGTGTTAAGACCAAGTTTAGCTTTGTAAGAAACTTCCATACTGTCTTCCAAAGTGGCTGCACCATTTCACACTCCCACCAACAATGAATGAGAGTTCCCGTTGCTTTGCAAGTTTATCGGCAATTAATACTGTCATGTTTGGGGTTTTAGCCATTTTAAATGGTGCATTGTTCTTTTAACTTGCATTTCCAAAATGGAAAATTATGTTGAGCATTTTTATATGTTTATATGCCTCTGCATACATCTTCTTTGATAAGAGGTCTGTTCGTATATTTTATCCTCTTTAAAATTGGGTTATTCATTTTTCTCTTATTAAGTTTAATAGTTATTTACAAATTTTGGATACAGTATTTTATCAAATGTTGTCATCTGTAAAGCTAGAAGTTTTTATGCATTATTTTAAAACTTTTAATTTTTTAATTCTTTTCAATTACAGTTTCTATTCAATATTATTTTATATCGTAATAGTTTCAGGTGTATAACATAGTGGTCAGACAATTATATATTTTACAAAGTATTCCCCTTGATATGTCCAGTTCTTATAATATCCTGGATTGTCATTATGCTCATTTTACAATGAAGAAATGAATCTCAGGGACAGTAACTTGCCTAAGGTCACTCCTGTGAGTTGAGTTGTTTCCCCCCAAAAAAAAGATTTGTTGAACTTCTAATCCCCAGTACCTCAGAATGTGGCCTAACTTGGAACTGGAATCATTGCAGATATAATTTGGTAAGTTTATTTTTTATTTTTTTTAGATTTTATTTATTTATTTTTAGAGAGGGGAAGGGAGGGAGAAAGAGAGAGAAACATCAATGTGTGGTTGCTTCTTGCATGGCCCCCACTAGGGGCCTGGCCTGCAACCCAGGCATGTGCCCTGACTGGGAATCGAACCCGCGATACTTTGGTTCGCAGCCCGTGCTCAATCCACTGAGCTACGCCAGCCAGGGCTTAATTTGGTAAGTTTAGATAAGGTCATGCTGCAATGGTAGTCTCCTACTCTCGGGCCCTTAGAAGCAGATGGCCATGGGAAGACAGACAGGCAGGAGAACACTGTGTTGTGACAAAGGCAGAGATTGGAGTAATGCAAGTGCAGACCAAGAACCAAAGATTGCCGGGGAACCGCCAGAAGCTGGGGAGAAGCAAGGACAGATTCCTGTACAGATTTCAAAGGGACCTCAGCCCTGCTGACACCTCGATTTTGACTTCTAAACTCCGGAACTGTGAGATAAAATTCTGTTGTTTTAAGTCACCAGTTTGTGATATTTTCTTATGGCAGCCCTAGGAAACTAATATACAGTCACTCAGCTAGTAAGTGACAGAGATAGAATTTGAAACCTAGCTTATGTTAATCCATATCCCATGCCCTTTTCTAAATGGAGGGATTTCTGGAATGTTAGGTTAGATATCTATAAATATGACTTGCCTAACTGTTGAAGTATAGGCAGCAACCAATAATTACAGGAGCAGATATAGTTGGTTGGGAAGTGAGACTGGCTAAATTTGAGCAACTAAAATGAAGTTAGGGTGTGTAGTTGTTTAATCTTGCCTTGTTCTGTCTCATCCCACCTAGCCCTATTCCTCAGTCTAATTACGGCCAAGTAAGTTCAATGGGTTAGGAAGAAGAAAACAGATTGTTTTAACTTCAGGGTTGGAGGGAAAGGGGAGAGTAGTTGGACATCTTGTGTCATCTCTATTGGGCTCAGAGATTGCTGGGTCTGTTATTCAGTTGCCAAGAGAAACTCATTTCCTTTTTGGGAGGTTCCTAAAATCACTCCTAAATTATTCAGTGAGTGCTAAAAAGGTGCTGGGTACATTGGAGAGGTGATGATTATAAAATAAATAAAACATCCAGTTTCAGCAATCAACAAAATGAATACGATTTGTAAATATTTCCTCTAATTTCATAGGTTATTCATTCTGCTGACGGTTTCCTCTGATGTGCAGTCTTTTAGTTTGACATAGTCCTACCTGTTTATTTTTGCTTTTGTTGCCTTTGTTTCTGTTGTCAAATCCCCCCCGCCCCACCGAATGATTGCTAACACTGATGTCAAGTTACTTACCTCCTATGTTTTTTTCCTAGGACTATTATCATTTTCAGTCTTATGTTCAAATTTTTAATCCACTTTGAGTTTATTTTTGTACATGATATAACATATGGTTTTAGTTTCATTCTTTTGCATGTGGCTGTCCAGTTTTCCTAACACTATTTATTGAAGAGACTATCCCATTGTATATTCTTGGCTCCTTTGTTGTAAATTAATTGACCCTAAATGCACGGTTTTATTTCTGGGCCCTCTGTTGAGGTATATGTCTGTGTCTGTTTTTATGCCAATACCATACCGTTTGGTTACTATAGCTTTGTAATATAGTTTGGGATTAGGACGTGTAATGCCTCCAGCTTTGTTCTTTTTTCTCTAGATTGCTTTAGCTATTTGGGGTCTTTTGTAGTTTCATACAAATTTTAGGATTTTTTTTTTTATTTGTATTAAAAATGCCATTGGAATTTTGATAGGAACTGCATTGATTCTGTTCATTGATTTGAGTAGTATCGACATTTTGACAATATAAATTATTGCCATCCATAAGTATATAATATATTTTTTATTTATTTGTGCCTTCTTCCATTTCTTTCATCAATGTCATAGTTTTCAGGGTACAGATCTCTCAACTCCTTGGTTAAATGCATTTCTAAGTATTTATTCTTTTTGATACTATTGTAAATAGCACCTCATTTCTCTTCTTAATAACTCATTTTTAGTGTATAGAAACAACTATTTTTTGTATACTGATTTTGTGTTTTGCAACTTTACCAAATCCATTTATTAATTCTAACATTTTTTGTGGAGTCTTTAGGGTTTTTATATATAATAGCATGGCACCTGCAAATAGAGACAATTTTACTTCTTCCTTTTTAGTTTGGATGCTTTTTATTTTTTTTCTTGCCTAATTGCTCTGATTAGCACTTATAATACCATGTTGCATAAAAGTGGTAAGAGTGAGCATCCTTGTCTCATGATTGATCGTAGAGGAAAAGCTTTCAGCTTTCCACTGTTCACGATGATGTTGGAAATGAGATTGTCATATATGGCCTCAGGATTCCCTCTTTCAGTGTGGGTGTTCTCTAATGCTCCATCTTCAGGTTTTCTTTACTCTCTATACACACTGTGGGTGATATCATGATGTCAGCCACTGTTTAATTCTTCTGGTATTGATTTTTATTCTCAGCTTCAGATTTCACCTATAGCTATAACTGCACAGCTCCAAATCTAATTCAGTAACTTTAAAATTGAACTAATTCTTCAAACCTTCTCCTGAACCTCCTTCTATATTTATCTCATTTATTGGATTTATCTCCCAAAAAGTTTCTCATATTTAAAAAAATTAAATCAACATTTATTTTTCTCTATCTCTTTTGCCTACTTCCAATACCTATTGGCCACAAAATCCTATACAGTTTATTTTTGAAATATGTCTCAAATTCAGCCCTTTGCCATCTCCATGTGCATGTCTATTATAGGTACCAGTGAAACCTCATAGGTCCCAGGCGACTGCTTTAGGCTTCTAAATAGAATTCCTGGGTCTAGCGTGTCCTGCCTTTAGTATCCTGGCACACTGATGCTATGGTGATCTTACTAAGTCAGAACTCTTTATCCAACCTGTATTCCTAAAAGTGTTCAATGGCTTGATTCTAGACATAATATGGCGTGAAACTTACTTCCAACTCCAGCTCCTGCCTGACCTCTCCAGATTCTTCTACTACCGTATCCATTCTTTTCCCACATTTTAAACTTAAAGCTACACATTATTTATTACTCTCATGAACACATCATGCTGTATTGTTACTTTGAGATATTTGGATGCATAAATATGGAAGAATTTCTGTTTGAGAAAAAACTAACTTCCTTTGACTAAAAAACTTCCATTCTTTCAGCCCTCACCTGCATACTAACTGGTATAACCTACAATGTGCAAAGAAAGGACTTTGGTAGTGAACATAATAATCTTCATGCTATCAGTAAGTTTCTTTATACTAAACAATTTACTCTTTTTTTACCTTCTTTAAAAATATAAACATTTTGGGGAAAAATGAAATAAGTACTTTATACATTAGTGAATTCATAAAATTGTTTTCCCCAATGACAGGAAGGCCATAGGAGAAGAAACAGTGATGAAAATGTAGAAGGAATCAAAGGAAAAGGAAGCTGGAGTGTATGCTGAGAATAAATGGTGTGTTAAAGTTTCCTCTAGCTTGGCAGAAATGCCGTAGTCCACAAGCAGTGCAAGAGCCCATCAGCTGGGTGACAGCGAGAGGAGAGACTTCTAGGCACAGACAAGGCTGAGTATTCCTGAGATGTGTCATATGTCAAAAGTAAACATAAGTCCGGAGTTTGGGGGGAAATGGGCAAGAATGTACAGTCTCAAACTCAGAGCTCTTTTTGGAATATGTTTTTGTGGTCAAAATTCCTCTGTGTATGTAGGAGGCCCTTTCAGCTAAATATGAAGGTTAGGGGAAAGAACTGGACAATTTGGGGGGAACAAGGTGTCTCTGGAGAAAGTATGCAATTTCAGAGAGACTTCACAGGAAACAGGAAGATGTGGAGCATGGGCTTTTTTTCGGTTGGACTGGATCATAGAAATAATTTAACTTAGCCCTCTCACTTTGTGGATGAAGAAAATGAGATCTTAAAATGTTAAATTTCTTTAATATATCTCAGTCCTCCTGCTGCAAGTGAGATAGGAAACCCCTCCTATCTGTTCTATTTTTCCACAGATAAAATTAATACCAGGATATTGTATATAAAATAAGAACAATAGCTGACATTTGTATAGAGCTCTGTTTATAAAATTCAGGGCACAATATTTTCAGAGAGCGCATACCAATGTGTGACCATTTAATTTATTATCTGAACCAGGATACGTTTAAAAAATTTTTTGTTGTTGTTCAGTTACAGTTGTCTCCATTTTCCCCCCATTACTCTCCCTGCCCTACCCACCCCCCACCTCCCACATTCAATCCTCCCTCCCATTGTCTTTGCCTGTGGGTTCTATATACATGTTCCTTGACTTGACCCTTCCCCTTCTTTTTTTTTCGTTATCCCCCTCCCCCCTCCCCTCTGGCCATCGTCAGTTTCTTTTTTCTTATGTTTCTGTGAACCAAGATGCTTCTGAGAATGAAAGGAAAGGCTATAAATAATTATGTGGAAACAACAGGCATGAAATGGGAGTGCCCCCTGCACCCCTGGATATGTGGTCACCTGATTACCACCTAATCACAGAACTACCAAGGCCAGGCTCCAGGTTGGGTTACAATGCAAAACCCCTTGTGGGTTATATAATGGACCAATAGGTCAGTCTTGAAGACCTCAGTTGCTAGAGTACTGGCTACACTAGAGGACGAAGGCCAAATTGCCCCTGGAATCAGTGGGACCAATGATGTATAGTTTGCCAAATGAAGTGGATGAAGCAAAGACATCGAACCTGTAGAACTAAATCTCTAGAAGAGGGGAGAGAAATAAGAAATTGAAATCTGTATGTTAATGTAATAATTATTTATTTACTGTTAAAATAAAATGTCTAAGTATAAACAAATGCAATACCCATCTCTTCTCAGAGCTCATGTTTTAAATATTTTAACCAGCAGTGAAGATAATACGTGCGTACTTACACATATCCCCTCAAAAGCTCAAATGAGGTAACTGAATCATAAGCATATAAATCAGATACATTAAGGGGGTCAAATGGGTAGAGAATACACAGCAAGTTAAGGGATCTGTGTTTCTCAGAGTTTTCTAGTGATAAGGTTTCTTTCTCTGAGGTTAACTGAAGGGTCAGACAACCATCGTAGATGATGTTTACTTTGAGAATAACATTCTATCTAGGTTTCCTTTGTTCTCATCTCTTATGACTTAATATTGAGCTCATTGTTAATTCAAGAGAAATGTAGTTTTGTACTAGTTGCTTGTAGTTTCTATTCTACTAGAAGGAGAAATGCTCAAAACTATGTTTTTAAGGATGAACAGCTCTATGCTTATTATTTCACAGATTTATAGCACTTTACACTAAAAATGCTTTCATGTACATTAGCTTCTTCAAATGTCCCTGGAAATCTTGGGAAGTCAGTGATATCATCCTTCTTTTAGAGATGAAGAATCTTAGATTGAGTGCTGTTGACTCAGTTCTCAATCAGAATTGGAATACTGACTTTTTTCTTCTGCATTTTGGTTTAGTATTTGTTTATGAGGTCTTTCCTGGAAAAGTCCAGCCATTGTTAATATAATGAGAAAGTTTTGTGCAACATTGATGTAACCTGGCAGTCAAGGAGAGTGGACTGGAATGCACAGGCATGAATAATGACAACTTCATGGTGCTAGTCATTGGGGGTGGTAGATGTCATTGAGGGTGGTAGATGTCATTGAGTGAGTGTGTGTACTGTGTTGTCATGGCATTCAAAAAGACTGAGCAAGTAGAGCAATGAATCTTCATCAAATTTTGCACGAAGCTTGAACATCCTCTGTGGAAACTACTTGGATGATTCAGAAGGTCGCAGCTGTGGGCAACTGGTGATTGGCAGCTTCATCGGGACAACACACCCACTCATGCATCATATCTCATGCAGAGTTTTTTGGCAAAACGCAAAATCACCCAGGTGACTCAGCATGTCTACAACCCAGATTTGGTACCCTCCAACTTCTGGCTTTTCCCAAAACTAAAATCACCTTTGAAAGGGAAGAGATTGCAGACCTTTGATGACATTCAGGAAAATATGACTGATTACAACTGGGAGAACTGTGTGAGGTCCCAAGGTGCTTAACTGAAGAGGGACTGGGGAGTCATTGCCCCATCTACAGTGTTTTTTGTACCTTGTCTCTTCTTCAATAAATGTCCCCATTTTTCACATTACATGGCTGGATACCTTCTGGACAGAACTTGTCATATATTCGCGCTTGGTAGGCTTGTGTTCAGGCTTATTCATTCAGTAAATTAAACATTCATTGAGAACCACGAATGCAGTGTTGAGAGATGAAACTGAGATAAGAAGAGGTAAAGTCATTGAGGACAATTTATGCCATGTTAATAGCTTGCATGGTAATTTGGCAAACAAATAGATTGCTAAATAGTTAACAAGCAAAATAAAAATATTATTTTGTCTATGTTATCACTACATTGAAATGCTTCTCCCTGTTCTTTGATTTATTCTTTATTACTTGATACCCATCATGATGGAAAACAGCATGAATGCATCTGTTTTTGCTCCCATTGGTATATGGTGTAGATTTAGATAATAGCTAATTCTGGCCTGTTTATGGACTTAGATCAGTATTTCTCAATGGGGGACCATTGAAAATTGTCTAAAGACATCTTTGCCTATCATAAATGGGGGAAGGAATGCTGTCTAGTGGTTAGTGGCCAAGAATGTGACTAGACACGTTACTATACACAGCACAGCCCCCCCACAACAAAAAAATGAACTAGCTCAAAATGTCAGGAAAGCTGAGTTTGACAATCCCTGGATTAGATGACAATAGGATTTTTTATTCAATGTAACACCACTGTCTTCGTTTGAGTTCCTCCAAGGCAGAGTCTGAGATAAGGATTTGGGTACAGGAAGTGAGAGTGAAGGAATGGAGAGAGTGGAACAGGGAAAGAAGAAAATCCAAGATAAGAGGGTACTGATGAGACTGCCATTGTAGGTGACTGAGCCTGGACTCCATCAGGACCTTCTGAGGAACATTCAGGATGGCTCTGTAAACTGTCTTCCCAAGACATATGGGAGAAAGCAGCTTTACCCACCAAACCCAACCCCACGTGGACTGAGGGATGTCTCTGGAGGCTTAAATACCCTCACAGTTCCAGGCCATGCTTGCAGGTGGGCTGAGTGTGTTCTTTGCACTGGAGGAGGTCTTGGGGAAGGAGGAAAAATGCACCTTGTGCTCTAAGTGGGACTCTGTGAGAATGAGCCAAGTGTGTGTTCACGTGAAACTGTCCGCCACAGCTGCAGCTGAAACCAGGGGTGGGCTTCAGGAATGGACAAGGGGTGTTTGCCACGGGTGGTTCAGGGGAAGTACAGCTGTTTTCTAGATGATGTGATTTATTACAATACTGACTACATTTTCTCAGAATTGATAATTCAGTTTATTCTATTTTGGTTGCCTCTTTCTAGCAAAAAAAGGTTTACCTTGCAAATTGAGACCATTAATAAAATTTGGGGGCGTATGATTATTTTAAAAAATTTGCTTGTAACTTCAGCACCTTCTATGTTAATGTAACATATTCAGGATAAAAGGGTTATTTTCTAAGTTTATAGTAAGTCGTCTTCTTCCACAATCTACAATTAATACGATAGCATTTGTGTATAGACTACCATATATTTAAAAGATTTACATATATTTTTAATGTTCCTAACCAACAACACTAGATTAATCTTTCTTCTCTTTGTCCTATTGCGCTTCTTCCTCAGTGGAGAACACCTGGGGAGCAGGTGTTGGCCATGGGAATCGGAACAGTTTGACTTGTGCTTTAGGGGTCTCTGTTGATGTTAGAAACTATGTCCTGGGTTTGGATCTTGACACAGGCTTATTACACTAATTTGTGTTTTCTACCAGTTGTCCATAAAATAGAGAGGAAGAAAATGTGATCCCAATATTTGATCCTAATGCCAGTCACGTACACATCTAGCATACATTGGAACCTTAAAGAACAGGCCTTTCTGAATGCATTACACTTAAAATGCAGTAAGCAATTCCATCTAGAAACAGGTAGCCCTACAAGGTCTAAGATTTGTATAGCTGGCTATTAACTCCTTTGCTTCCATAGCCAAGATTCTCACAGAAGAATCTAGAATCAGCCCAGAATCACCATTTTGTAGGATTGTGGAGAGAGGCAAAGTGATTGCTATATCCTAGATCAAAGGTAAAATATAATAATGGTTGCTAACATTTACTGACTGACATGCCAGTGATTGTTTGTATAGTATTAGATCTATTTCCTGCCCTGGCCCTTTCCCAACTAACTATAATTCCCAGACTGCCTTACCAATTGGCTCCTAGCAAGTTTCAGAATATGGAGTCACAGGCGGAAGACTGGAGGGCTGGAGCCAGAGTGTACCTACCATCTTTCTGTGTTTCCTCTGGGATCTCCAGAAGTGGCTATCTCTTTCTCAGGGTTTTAAGGAGGTTTTTTGTTTGTTTGCTTTTTGTTTTTTTGTACAGAAAGCTCTAGCTCATAGGTTCTATCAAAACTACCTCCTCTTGACTTCTGGCCAAGATGGAGGTGTAGGTGGACACACTATGCCTCCTTGCACAACCAAAATTAAGGACAACAAAGATTTAGAAAAAGAAAACAACCAGAACTATTAGAAAAATAGAACTGTACGGAAGTCCGACAACCATTCATCCAGACCAGTAAGGGGGCGGAGTCACGGCAGGAAAAAGCAAATGTTGGTGGACCCGGGCATGCAGGCAGCAGCTGGCAGATCCAAGGTGTACAGCCGGAGGCTAGTGAACCCCAGGTGCACAGATGGCTGCTAGCAGACCCCGGGCACGGGGTGGCAACGGCAGACCCAGTGAGGCCACACAAGGTGGCTGGCTGGCCAGGCGGTCCCACATTTGCACGCAGATAATCCAGGAGAAAATGAAGAGTGAGACAGACTTTGAAACCCAGGGTCCCAGCACCAGAAATAAAACCTAAAAACACCGATTGAAAACATTTGTGGGTGTTGAAGTGCCAGGAGAGACTCCCAGCCTCACAGAAGAGTTCATTGGAGAGACCCACAGGGTCCTAGAATGTACACAAGCCCACCCACCTGGGAACCAGCACCATAAGGACCCGATTTGCTTAGGGAAAGCAGCAGAAGGGACTGGAATCCAAGAGAGAACGGAGCAAGCGCCATTGTTCCCTCTCGGACCCCGCCCCCACATATAGTGTCACAGCCCAGCAACTGGGCTGCCCTGCCTTAGAAACACCTAAGGCTCCACCCCTCACTACGTAACAGACCAAAAGAAAAAAATTGGCTCAAACAGGAGAACAGATCAAAGCCCCAGAGCCAATTTATCTAAGTGACAAAGAGATAGCCAACCTATCAGATACACAGTTCAAAGCACTTGTTATCAGGATGCTCACAGAATTGGTTGAATTTGGTCACAAATTAGATGAACAAATGAAGGCTACAATAAGTGAAATGAAGGAAAACACACAGGGAACCAATAGTGATGGGAGGAAAACTGGAACTCAAATCAATGCAGTGGACCAGAAGGAAGAAAGAAACAACCAAACAGAAAACATGGAAGAAATAAGGCTTCAAAAAAATGAGGAGAGGCTTAGGAACCTCCGGGACATCTTTAAACGTCCCAACATCCGAATTACAGGGGTACCAGAAGGGGAAGAAGAAGAGCAACAAGTGGAAAACTTACTTGATCAAATAATAAAGGAGAACTTCCCCAATCTGGCAAAGGAAATAGACTTCCAGGAAGTCCAGGAAGCTCAGAGAGTCCCAAAGAAGTTGGACCCAAGGAGGAACACACCAAGGCACATCATAATTCCATTAGCCAAGATTAAAATGAAGGAGAGAATTCTAGAAGCAGCAAGGGATAAGGGGATAGTCACCTACAAAGGAGTTCCCATCAGACTGTCAGCTGATTTCTCAAAAGAGACCTTACAGGCAAGAAGGGGCTGGAAAGAAGTATTCCAAGTCATGAAAGGCAAGGACCTACATCCAAGATTGCTCTATCCAGCAAAGCTGTCATTTAGAATGGATGGGAAGACAAAGCGCTTCTCGGATAAGGTCAAGTTCAAGGAGTTCATTGTCACCAAGCCCTTATTATATGAAATGTTAAAGGGACCTATCTAAGAAAAAGAAGATAAAAAATAGGACAGTAAAAAGACAGCAAACTTACAGCTATTAACAACCACACCTAAAACAAAAGCAAACAACTAGAACAGGAACAGAACCACAGAAATGGAGATCATATGGAGGGTTAGCAACAGGGGCATGGGAGGAGGAGAGGGGGGAAAAGGTACAGAGAATAAGTAGCATAGACGGTGGGTTGAAAATAGACAGGGAGGGCAAGAATAGTGTGGGGAATGCAGAAGCTAAAGAACTGATGACACATGGACATGAACTAAAGGGGGGGAATGTGGGTGGGAGGGGGTGTGCAGGGTGGAGGGGAATGATGCGGGAGAAATGGGACAACTGTAATAGCATAATCAATAAAGTGTATTAAAAAAAAAACTACCTCCTCTCTTTGCCTTCAGTCCTGTGGGGATGGTGGGGGGATGGGAAAGTATAGAGACTTCCTGTTCTTGTTGATCTCTGCACTGCTTCATGGTCCTCTGTTTAAACTTTCAGCACTTACAACATATTTGAAAGTAGAGTCCCAGGGTTTGGTTTCTCCTCCCAGATCTTGGGTTTTCTAAGTACTTCACATAAAAAACTCTCTCATTTATATAACAATTCTATGAGGTACACACTATTATTTCCCCCATCTTATAAATGAAGAAACTGCGGTAAATAGAGATTAAGTTGCTTGTTCAAAATCCAACAGAAAGTGGTGGCCTCACCCCAAACTTTTAAACACTAAATTAAATGGCCTCGCCTTAGAATCATGTCATTCACCCTTGACTTCAAGCATGTCTAACTGAAGAATTCTTTCCTGAACTCTGAGCTCAGGGTCATTGGCATCTTGCCAAATGTCTCTGGTGTTGCTTCTATTTTTAGTAGGGCAAGTGGCCAAAGGACTGCTTGTGTTACCCTCCAGAAACCCCTAAGATCCATTTCGCTTTCTCTCATACTTTTTTTTTTTTGCCCTCCATTGCCTCTGCAGACCTCCTACCAGGGTCACTCCCTGGGCTCTCTTGGTCTGTCATTGCACTCAGTGTACCCAGAGGTTGCCTCCTGCACTCGGTCTGCACCCTCTCTCATCTCTGCCCTTTGCCAGTTCCATTGGTGGACAAGGAGAGGTCAAAGATACATTACACAGGAACAGGTTCATCATTCTAATGATGAATTAAACACTTCCCAGAAGAGCTCAATCATCTTTCCCAATATAACATTTTTGTAAATAAGTACTGGCTCTCCACTTAGGATTCTGTGATTATACCATGCAGATTTATATTCATTATAAATATTTATATAATTTTTTTCATTGCCATATTCTATATTATTGCTTCTCAGCCCTTTGGCTAAGACCATCTTCTATATTGGAAATGCCCTTTGGTTCACACTCCTCCTCAAGAAATCTTACTCATCTAGAAAAGCAAGGTGTAGCTTAAGTGTCATCTGTTCTAGTAAGCTTCCATGACTCCAACCTCCTACCTAACCCCTGGCCCCGACCCTAAACAGAGTAAATAGCCTCCTCCCTTTTGGTTACACGTCACCCTGCTCACCCCTCTGATCCAGATCTTGCTGTGTGCATTTCTGCCTCCCAAATAAACTAGATAGTAGAGAATGTATCTTTGCTTTTGTGTTTCCTGTCACCCAATACACGATAAGCAAATTTCAAAGTTCAATCAGAGCAAGCAGTTTTATTGACCTCTGCTCTAACAAATCTAAGATTTGTTGATAACAAGTAAGCAACATTTAGTGAATGATAAGCAGGTGAAACTATCTTCCTCATATATTTGGGTTTTTTTCCCTTTTAACCTAATATATTGGGTTGGCCAAAAAATTGTTTAGTTTTTTCTGTGAAATAACTAAACTTTCCATTTTCACCAATAACTTTATTGATTTGTATATTTTGAGTATGTCAGCTATTTCCCACATATTGTTATGTTGATTGTTCTCAATTAATGTCTCGATTTGATTACTATCAACTTCAACCAAAGGAACCAAAAAATAACCAATCAGAATAAGAAGAAGGAAAAAGAATCCAAAGAAAAGAAGACAGTGTAAGCAGCCTCTGGGACAACTTTAGGCATTCCAACATTCTCATCATAGGGATGCCAAAAGAAGAAGAGAAAGAGCAAGAAATTGGAAATCTATTTGAAAAAATAATGAAAGAAAATCTCCCTAATTTGATGAAGGAAATAGACATGCAAGTCCAGGAAGCACAGAGTCCCAAACAAGATGAATGTAAAGAGGACCACACCAAGATGCATCATAATTAAAATGCCAAAGGTTAAAGATGAAGAGGGAATCTTAAAAGTAGCAAGAGAAGGCAGATATCAGTTGATTTCTCAAAAGAAACTTTGCAGGCTAGAAGGGATTGGCAAGAAATATTCAGTCATGAAAAGCAAGGACCTACAGCCAACATTGCTCTACCCAGCAAAGCTATCATTGAGAATTGAAGGGCAGATAAAGAGCTTCCCAGACAAGAAAAAACTAAAGGAATTCATCATCACCAAACCATTATTATATGAAATGTTAAAAGGACTTATTTTTTTAAAAGACCAGAACTTTGAACAATAAAATGGCAGTAAATACATATCTATCAACAACTGTATCTAAAAAACAAACTAAGCAAACAAGAAGAACAGAGACGGAATGATGGATATGGAGAGCATTTTGATGGTTACCAGTTGGGAGGGTTGTGGGGGAATGGGTGAAGAGGTGAGGGGATTAAGAAGTACAAATAGTAGTTACACAACAGTCGTGGGATGTAAAATACAGCAAAGGAAATGGAGTAGCCAAAAAACTTATACTCATGACCCTTGGACGTGAACAATGATGTGGGAATTGCCTGAGGAAGTGGAGGTGCTGGGTGGAGGAGGGCAAAGGGGGAAAATTGGGATAACTGTAATAGCATAGTCAATAAAATATGATTAAAAGAAAAAAAGAAAACTTGGTAAAGGATCTGCATAGACATTGCTCCAAAGTAGACATACAAATGTCTAATAAGCACTTGAAAAAATATTCATCATTATCTGCATTTAAAAATCAAATGAGATGCCTCTTCACACCCACGAGGCTGGATATAATGAACAAGATGGATAACAGGTGTTGGTGATGCTGTGGAGAATTTAGAATCTTCATACTTTGCTGGCGGTAATATAAAAGGGTGCAGCCTCTTTGGAAAACAGTTTGGCATAAACGTAAACATATAACCCAGCCATTCTACACCTAGGTTGAACCTCAAATAAGTGAGATCATACCATGTAAAACTTGTTTACGAATGTCCGTAACAGCATTAGTCATTATAACCATAATGCGGAAAAAATGAAAATGTTCATCAACTGTTAAATGGATAAATAAAATATGACATGACCAAACAATAGAGTATTAACTGGCAATAAAAAGAAAGTAAGTACTGATACATGCTGCAATACGGATGAATGCTGAAAACTTTATACTACATGAAAAGGCCACTTAAAAAACCACATATTGTATCATTCTAATCCACTTATACGTAAGTCCAGTGCAGGGAAGTCCACAGAGAAAGAGAGCACATTGATTGGTTCCAAGGACTGATAAATTGAGAGAGAAATGGGAAGTGACTTTTAGTGGATATGTAGTTTTGTGGGGAGGATAGTGAAAATGTTCCAAAATTGATTGCTATGGTGGTTGCACAATTCTGTGAATACACTAAAAACCACTGAATTGTATACCATAAAATGGTGAATTTTATGGTATGCAAATTATGTCTTAACTTTTTAAATTCATAATTTAATCATATTTGCAAAGTTCTTTCTGCTGTATAAAATAACATATCACAGGTTCCAGGGGTGAGGATGCAGACTCTTTTGAGGGTGTGGGGATCCATCATTCTGCCTCCCACACTCGGATCGAGCGGCGGTGGCCGAAGTAAGGCAGGCGGACCCGACAAAACCTCGCAGTCCGTCCTCCCCAGCAGCAGTGCAACCCTGTGCAGCGTGGGGCTGTCAGTGAGATCAGGATGGTGCGCGTCTCCGCAGACGTCAGCATGGAAAGGGAAGAAGGAAAGACAATCCGTTCCGCGACTTCTCCTCTCCCACCACCCAGATATCGTGGTTCCGCACAAGGCCCTCGGTGTTGGTCGTGTCTTTGTTACAGCGTCTTTTGCCTTCAATATTTTTATTTTTTAAGTGAGCTACCCTTCTTGTATTCCTGACTTCTTATGTTGTTGAGATTTCCCCTACCCCAAGGCTAGAACCATTCCTCTGCTTTTTCTTCTATTATTTAGCTCTCCTTTAAAAAAGAATTAATCTGTGAAATTTAGTTTCATCAGTAACGTGAGGTAGAGGGCTGATTTTTGTCTTCTTGTAACTGAATAGAGACATCGATTTGTTTAATAACCTACTATTTTTTTTCTCTGAAGTTCCCATACATACCTCTACTTATTTCTGAACTCCCTCTTGTTTTCCACAGATGGCTTTTACTTTCAAAAACAAAAACCTAATGCAGAATTTAAAAAATTGCACAAATAACACCTCTCTGCTGTTACTGACCTTGACGTTGAGCACAGTTAGAAAGCAAAGAAAAGCAGGTGGGGCCATTTCGTCCCCTGCTGTCAATTCACATAGGCCTGTTTGTACGGCCCAGGCTGTACGAATGGAGAGCAAGACTGTGGGTGCATGTGTTTTTGAGGCACTTTCACATCGAGCTGCTTATTCATATGAACACCAGCTGGAATGTGTAAATTAAAAGGTGCTGGGAAGTTTCTGTGCTTTAAAACTGTCTTTCCCACAGACAAGCAGCCTGACCTGAGATAGCAGCGTTAGAGTTACTGTCGTGTGATAAATTCACCACTTGCAGAATTTTACTCTCTTGTATGCGATGTTGAACATGGAACCATCAACAGGCACCACTGTGACAGACGCTAAAACATATTTGATGGCATTGTGGAATGAAAAAGAACTCTATTCAAAAAATTTTCCTAGAGACACCAGATTTTGAGGGAGATGGAAAAGGATTCCCAAGTCATGACTCTGTCTTAGTAGAAGAGAATGGGATGTTGGGAATGTAGCATTCTGAAAGGAAGCCTCAGGAGAAAGTCCATGTAGATCAGCAACTCTTATTTAACTGCCAGACTCTTTTTTTTTTCCCCCCTTTTAGCTTTGTGGGCCTGGAATGATTTTTCACTGTTGCTTGTTTGAAAGCATAATGAAGAAACTTACTTTTTTCCCCTGAAAAAGGCCGCTTTCAGGATGAATTTATCTTTCTTCATCTAAACTCACATAAATATTGTATTTATTGAAATCTGAGTTATCATCTTGAAGGGAAGCCTACTGTTTAAACACATGGGCATTTTCCACTTTAACCCATTTTATCGAAGAGCCATCTAGCAATGTGGCTGGTGACACAATGGCCCTGAATTTACTCTCTGCTCCGCTTTCTGTAACACCAGATGTCACAACATGGTAATGCAGAGATAACCACGTTATACTAGGAATGAATGTCTCCTAAACAAATTCATTAGAGTAACAATTTTCTTTTTGAGATCGCTTAGTTCCTTGGAACTCTTAATAGCATCTGTGAAGGGACTATTCTGTATTTAGTAAAGGACTCATTATTTCATGTGGGAATGCAATAGAGTTTCCTTGGCTTGGCTTTTTCTTAGACTCAGTTGAACAGAAGGTCTGTTTTCTACAGACGTTTTTCAATAGTAACTTTATTTTTGTTCTTCTGCTATAATTGAAGTCATTTATGCTTCCTTCTACCCAGGACCCTTTTTATTTTTTATTCCATTGATGACGTGGAAATGAAATGACAGGAAGGAATTCATATTTGGAAAATTAAAAAAAAAACTAAGATTGAGGCATACACATAATTATAAAGCAATATTCATCTGTGTTCACCTGATTATTGGCCAATGCAAAGGTACCAATTACAGATTTGTTTATTAAAATGGTTCTTAAATATAGTTTTGAAAGTATCTTTGTTCAGCTGTGTTTTGCTATAGAGAAGGAAACATTTTCTTAGCAGTTTTCAGATGCATTATCTCCCAGTGACAACAACAAAAGTGTAACAGTATGTCAGCTCAATCCTGACCCATGTTCAGAATTTCAACCACTTTGAACGTTTTTGTTTGTGCCAAGCTCTGTTGCATTTATGGAGAGTGGGGATGAGTTGACCGAAGAGATTTTCTCAGTCACCTTCCTGAGAGATGATGATAATGATGCAAATGAGGAATAACATGGAGCGTTTAACAGAGAGATGCCATTTAGAGAAATATGCCACTGATGGTAAAGACATTTGGAGGCTAGTTTTATTTGAAGGTTGGTATAGATCAAAGACTGGGGGGGAATGATGCGGTTGCTCCTCACCGCTGCTGGGTTTGTTTCTACACAGATCCTAGAAAAAGAACATGTAGACAATCATTTAATTTTAGTCAATGTTTAAAGGCAGCTCGACATTTTTTCCAAGTTAAATATTAGTTCTAATCTTAGATAACTCTTCCTCTTGGATATAAACATAATTTCCCACCTCATTTTAGTTGATTTTGTTAAATAGCCAAAATCGTTAATTTTCCCCAAAGTGACTCTAACACATGCGCCCCATTCATGGGATTATTTTATTAATATTATGAACATGTTAAAATGTTTTCATATGAAGTTATTCCATATACTGACCATTTCTGATGTGAAAAATCTCAAATTCTTGCCACTATAAATCAAAAATTTTTATATTATTTTTTCAAAAAGTGCTTTCTCAGCTGTTTATTGCACATAGTAATAATACGTTCATCAAACATCTATTATAGAGTTTCATGGAAAAAATGATTTTTTTCCCGTGTTGAGTTCTATTTGCTCAAAGATTTGGGTGAATGTTAAATTTTGCTACTTTAACTGCAGCTAGAAAAATGAGTGCTATTTTTCAAATGGACTTGTAAGGTTAAAACTATTGCTAATTTGATGCAAGTTATTTAGACCAGTTTTAGAACTGTGTAATCTCATTATGTCCTAGTTATGACACATAACGACATGTAGATTCAATGTGCATTTAAATTTTAATTAAAAATACACTAACCAAGGATTGAACCTAGTCTGCTATACTGAGGGAGTAGCTCTATTTTCAGATTTCTGAATTTAAGATTCTTTCTGTTGGAAGAAACACCTTCTATACTACCATAAAAGAAAAATAAACTGTGCTATGATACTTTTTTATTGCTTTGAGTTTTGATTTCAGACTTAAAAAAAGAACTATTTTGGACACATTTATATATATAATTTTAAAAGAAATATTTTGTTTATATTTTAAAAGAAAATATAAACAAAATGTATTTACTACACTCCTCAACCATCTTTCTTTGCATTCAGACTCCAATTCTTCTGAATCACGTTTAAGCTCAGAAATGCCACTATCTTTTTTCCATATTACTGTCCTTTGTGTTATCGAGAACGTTGGTATTATAGCTTTTCTTAATGTAAGTGCTCTAGTTCTGCCGAGTCATGGACATTCAATCTGCTGATTTTGGAGTTGGAATTTCTTTGTCTTATAGAAGATTTCAGTGAGAGGTTTTTAGACAACAACCAGTACCTCTCTGACAGATTATAAGATGCCATCTGTTGTAAGAGATCCCAGTTTCAGAAATGTTGAAATATGGGGAAAAACATATGTTTTAGAATCAATGAATATGGTAGTAATGTCACTAATTTTTCCTATAATTACATTAATTTAAAAATCACATGGGACTTTTCTGGGCCTGGAGCTGAAATACTACTAAAGCCTAGATGTTATCTCTAGAGAGGTGACCGTTTGCATCTCGCTGTAAATTGCTCAGCCATTGTGTTTAGCTATCTGTCTCAGTTTCCCTGTTCCACTCGCTAAGGAATTTTCCTAGCTTCTTACTATCCTGTCTCAGAGCTGAGGGGAGACTGAAGATGGCAGTGAGGTAGGAGGAGCGGATTGCACTCCCCCCTACACACAGGAGAAAAACCTAGCCGATCTGTGGAGAAACAGAGCAAACAGCCAACAGTACCCCAGCATATATGAAAATAAGAGACCAAAAATTGTAGAGGACATTGAAAAAGCAGGCGGTAAGGAGAGTGCTTCAGGACAATAAGGTCCCAGGGACCAGTGCATGGACCAGCATGGCCACAGCCCCAGGCCCGGCCTAGCCGGGTCTGCCACAGGCTTCTTGGGAGGGAGCTGGGTCAACTGCTCCCTCCCCGGCCAAACAAGGTTTGAGCAGCACCGGGAGAGACCTGGTTGCTTAAAGTTGCAGAGAAGAGAATAAGGTCTAAGTGGCAAACACACAGGGGCTGTGAGCACCCACAGAGTCGGTGGACACTGGTTGGGGACAGTTGAGAGTTGCGCAGTGACGGGCTCTGACCCCTACAGTCCCCGGTCTGGCTGGAGAGTTGGGCTGTGCCTGAGACTAGGCCACTGTACGGAGCGGCGGGCTTGAGTAGGAGGAATTTCTCAAAAAGAAAAAGTAAAAAAAGAGACACTGTTTGGGGAATTCTCCTGCAGCATCCATTCCGGCCTCCTCCCCACCCAGCGGCAGCGGCACTCCCAAGGTGGCACGGAAGGCCCTGCGAGCACTCCCGTAGCCCTGGGAAGGGTGTGTGCCGAACCTGAGGGACTGGAGGCACCCGGCCTAGGGCGTACCCACTTCCACCACCCAGGGAGAGTGTGCTCTGCGGAAGGCCTGGTGCCCACACCCGTAACCCTGGGGAGAGTGTGCACCGCACCGGAACCTGTGGAAGCTGAGGGACCAGAGGCTACTGTGGAGCTGGGCTGGAGGCTGACTGAGTGCGGATCAGGAAGGGAGAAAAGCAAAACCAATCACCCATCAGCCTGCAGCAGCCAGGAAGACCAGCAAAACTGGTTCGGCCAGTGTGAAGCCAGCAAGAGGCTTTTTTTTTTTTTAAGTGATTCTTTATTTTTTAATTTTTATTATTTTTTTATCTCTTAACTCCTTTTTCCTTCCTTTCCTTCTTTCTTGTTTTATTCTTCCTTTCTTTCCCATTTTACCTCTTCTTCCTTCCTTCTTCTTCTTTTTCTTTTTTCCCCTCTTTTTTTAATTCCCCCAAGTGATACAAAAAAAAAAAAACAACCCTGGAACTGTAAAAAGACTAGAGTTGGAGCCCAAGAGAGGGCATCCCAACAGCTGAGACCGTGAGACAAATTTCACTTTGCTACTACAAAGAACCTGCAAGTTGTATTATTATTTTTTCATTATTCTTACATCTTTTATTTTATTTAATATTTTTGTATTCCTCTTCTTTCTGTTTAGTCTTCTTTGCTAGGCTGGTTAAATTGTATCGTTTGACTGGTTTCCCTTGTTCTCTCTTTCATAGTGTATTGTTAATTTACTGTCTTTCACATCACTTGGATTCCATTAGGACACTACTCAAGGTCCGATACTTCCTACTCTTGTTATCCAGATCACATAGATGCTGTCATATGATTGTTCCTCCATTATTATTGTAAATAATAATGTATGGAACAGCTGTTCCATACAATTGTAAATAGTACACAGCACCCCTCCCAGATCTTAGCCCACTTCATGGTTTCCTGAACTCTATTACTGTGGTGGTTAACTCTATTCTCTCACACACCACTCCTATTTCCTATCCTTTACTCTCACCTCACCTCAGAATCTGACCTCCCACAACCTCATTGCTTTCTAGATCCAACTCACAATCCAACTCCCCAACAAGAGTCTTATCTTCTCTCTACCCTTTCTAAAAAGTGGTTAGTTGGGTGGAATATCACAGTTAACACTATACATAACCAAAGAATCTCCTATCTCTTCTCTGTGGGCTGATACTGTAAATATCCTAGAATACATTCTTGCTATCTTAAACCATTTTGCCTTCCCCCTCCAACTGATCACAAAAAAGAGTAGGTAGAAGCTGTGAACACCAGGATACCCTCTGGAAGAGGAAACCCACCAACAAAGGAACCACCAACAGAGAACAACAGAAGAAGGTAAAGGAGGGAGTGGAAGCTACACTAACCTCAATCCAGGACCTATCTGGAAATACAACTAAATAATGGAGAAATTACCCAGACCAAACAACTGAACAAGAGCAAGAGAGAATCCTCAAAACCTTGTACACATGGAAGAACCAGCTTCAACACAACCTGCCCACACCAGCACAACAAAATACAAGAGGTGGTGGACAGAGTGACCCTCAGTTAACCAGCTGGTGGGAAGGCCCCACTAAAGAAAGATCCAGCAACAATCAAAACCTAAAGACAAACACAGAGCCAACATAAACGAGAGCCCAAGACCAGTGAGCTTGGAAGATCAAGGAGATGATCTTCTGAATCTCACAGGTATTCTACCATAGAAGTTCACACCATAAACCCAGGGAGCCAGAACAGATCAACGTAAGAAGCTGAGGCTAACAAGAAGAGTCTCACAAACAATGGGAAGACAAAGAAACAACCCCCAAATGAAAGGAAAGGAGGAAGCCTCAGAGCAAATGCTAAATAAAATAGAGACAACTCAACTATCAGATATTGAGTTCAAGGCAATGGTTATCAGGAAGCTCAGTGAACTCACAGAGAGTTACCAGAAACTACAGGGAAACTACAATTAACTCACTGAAAATTATATCAACATGAAAAAAGGAAACAGAATCTATCAACAAGGGCCAAGAGGAAATGAAGAATACAATTTCTGAACTAAAGAACACAGTAGAAGGAATTAAAAGCAGGCTCAATGAAGCAGAAGATCGGATCAGTGAGCTGGAGGACAAGGTAGAAAAAAATACCCAGAAAGAGCAAGAAAAGAAAAGAGGCTCAGAAAGAATGAAGAGGGATTAAGGGAAATGCAGGACACCATGAAATGTAATAATATCTGTATAATAGGGATACCAGAAGGAGAAGAGCAAGGGATAGAAAACCTGTTTGAAAAAGTAATGATGGAAAAGTTCCCTCATTTGATGACAGAAAAGTCACACAAATCCAGCAAACACAGAGAGTTCCAATCAAGAGTAACCCAAAGAGGCCCACTTAAAAACACACCATAATTAAAATGTCAATATTCCAAGACAAAGAGAGAATATTAAAGGCAGCAAGGGAAAAAAAGGAAGTAACGTACAAGGGAGCCCCGATAAGGCTAGCAGCTGACTTCTTAATGGAAACACTCCAAGCCAGATGAGAATGGCAAGAAATATTCCAAGTAATGAGAACCAGAGGCCTGCAACCAAGGCTCCTTTACCCAGCAAGTCTCTCAATCAAGATAGAAGGCCAAATAAGGAGCTTCCCAGACAAAAGAAATCTAAAAGAACACAGCTCCACCAAACCAGCTCTGCAAGAGATGCTAATGGGACTGCTTTAAGGAAAGGAAGGAAAAGAGAGAGAAAGAGAGGAATACAGGTACAAAAAAGACAATGAATAAGTACCTATCGATAATAACCTAAATGTAAATGGATTAAATGCTCAATCAAAAGACCTAGAATAGCTGAATGGATAAGAAAGCATGACCCACACGTATGCTGTGTACAAGAGACCCACCTCTGGGCAAAAGACCTACACTGACTCAAAGTGAAGGGCTGGAAACAAATTTTCCAAGCAAACAGACAGGAAAAAAAAAAAAAAAAAGCCAGGGTAGCAATACTCATATCAGACAAAATAGACTTCAAAAAAAGTGCAATAAAGAGAGACCCAGAAGGTCACTTCATATTACTCAAAGGAAGAATCCACCAAGAAGACATAAACATTGTAAATATATATGCGCCCAACATAGGAGCACCCAAATACATCAAGAAAATCTTGGAGGACTTCAAGAAAATATTGACAGCAACACAATTATAGTAAGGGATTTTAACACCCCACTGTCAAAAATGGACAGATCTTCCAAACAAAATATCAACAAAGATATTGTGGCACTGAACAATGCCCTAGATGAAATGGACTTAACTGATATATACAGAGCCTTTCATTACAAAGAAGCTAAATACACATTCTTTTCAAATGCACATGGAACATTTTCAAAAATAGACCACATGACAGGACACAAAACAACATGATAGGACACAAAACAATCCTCAACAAATTCAAGAAAATTGAAATCATATCAAGCATTTTCTCTGACCACAAGGGCCTGAAACTAGAAACCAATCCCAAGGAAAAAACCCAAAACCCTCAAAATCATGGAGATTGAATAGCATGCTATTAAACAATGAATGGGTCAAGAATGAAATTAGGGAAGAAATCAAAAAGTCTCTGGAAACAAATGAAAATGAACTCACAACAACCCAAAACTTACAGGACACAGCAAAGGCAGTCCTGAGAGGGAAGTTCATAGAGATACAGGCCTGCTTAAAAAAGACAGAAACATTTCAAACAAACAACCTAACCCTACACCTACAAGAACTCAAGGAACAACAACAAAGTAGACCAAGTAGAAGGAAGGAAATAACCAAGATCAGAGCAGAATTAAATGACATGGAGACTAAAAGCACAGTTCTAAAGATCAATGAATCCAGGAGCTGGTTCTTTGAAAAGATGAACAAAGCCTTTCAAGCAGGCTCATCACACACAAAAAAGAGAATGGACCCAAATAAACACAATCAGAAATGAAAGAGGAGAGATTACAACTGACACCACAGAAATACAAAGGATTGTAAGAAATTACTATGAAGAACTGTATGCCAAGAAATTTGAAAACCTAGGTGAAATGAACAGGTTTCTAGAAAAATGTAATCTTCCAAAACTCAATGAAGAAGGAGCAGAAAGCCTGAACAGACCAATAACAGCAGATGAAATTGAAGCAGTAATCAAAAAACTCCTGACACACAAAAGCCCTGGACCACATGGTTTCACAGGAGAATTCTATAAAGCACTTAACGAAGAGCTAACCCCTATCCTTCACAGACTATTCGAAAAAATCCCAAATGATGGAAGACTCCCAAACTCTTTTCACAAAGCCAGCATCATCCTAATCCCAAAACCAGATAAAGACACAACAAAGAAAGAAAACTTCAGGCCAATATCGATGATGAACATAGATGCTAAAACCCTCAACAAAATATTGGCAAACCGCATTCAATAATACATTAAAAAGATCATACACCATGACCAAGTGGGATTCATCCCAAGGATGCAAGGATGGTACAATATTCACAAATCAATAAATGTAATACATCACATAAACAAAAGCAAAGACAAAAATCACGTGGTCATATCAATAGATGCAGAAAAAGCATTTGATAAGGTTACAGCACCCATTTATGATAAAAACACTCAGCAAAGTGGGAATAGAGGGAGCATTCCTCAACATAATAAAGGCCATATATGAGAGACCTACAGCCAACATCATACTTAATGGGCAAAAACAAAAATCTTTTCCACTAAGATCAGGAACAAGACAAGGTTGTCAACTTTCACCACTGCTATTCAACATAGTATTGGAAGTTTTAGCCACAGCGATCAGACAAGAAAAGAAAACTGTCATTGTTTGCAGATGACATGATAGTGTACATAGAAAACCCTATAGATTCTGCCAAAAAACTGCTTGACCTAATAAATGAATTTGGCAAAACAGTGGGATACAAAGTCAATATCCAGAAATCAAAGGCATTTTTGTATACCAACAATGAAACAGCAGAAGCAGAAATCAAGGGAAAAAATCCCATTTGATATAGCAACAAGAAAAATAAAATACCTAGGAATAAACCTAACCAAGGAGGTAAAAGACCTGTACTCAGAAAACTACACAACACTGAAGAAAGAAATCAAGGAAGACACAAACAAATGGAAACATATACCATATTCATAGATCAGAAGAATTAACATCATCAAAATGTCCATACTACCCAAAGCAATTTACAGATTCAATGCAATACCTATTAAAGTACCAATGGCATATTTCACAGACATAGAACAAACACTTCAAAAATTTATATGGAACTATAAACAACCCCAAATAGCTGCTGCAATTTTGAGAAAGAAGAGCAAAGTAGGAACGATCACAATACCTGATACCAAACTGTATTACAAGGCCACTGTAATCGAAACAGGCTGGTACTGGCATAAAAACAGACAGATAGACCAATGGAATAGAACAGAGAGCCCAGAAATAAACCCAAGTCTCTACGGTCAATTAATATTTGACCAAGGGGGTAGCAACATAAAATGGAGTAAAAATAGCCTCTTCAACAAATGGTGTTGGGAGAGCTGGACAGCTACATGCAGAAAATGAAACTCGAGCACCAACTTACACCATACACAAAAATAAATTGAAGGTGGATAAAAGATTTAAATATAGGTCATGACACCATTAAAGTCCTAGAGGAGAACATAGGCAGGAAAATCTCAGATATTTCATGCAGCAATATTTTCACTGATATGTCCCCTAGAGCAAGGGACATAAAGGAAAGAATAAACAAATGGGATCTCATCAAAATAAAAAGCTCTGCACAGCTAAAGAAAACAGTATTAAAATAAAAAGAGAACCAACTGTATGGGAAAACATATTTGCCAATGATATCTCAGACAAGGGTTTAATCTCCAAAATATATAAAGAACTCACATGACTCCACTCTAAGAAGACAAGCAACCCAATTAAAAAATGAGCAAAGGACTTGAACAGACACTTCTCCAAGGAGGACATACAGAGGATCCAGAGACACATGAAAAGATGCTCAGTATTGCTAGCTATCAGAGAGATGCAAATTAAAACTGCAATGAGATACCACTTGACACCAGTCAGAATGGCCCTCATAAACAAAGCAACAAACAACAAGTATTGGAGAGGATGTGGAGAAAAGGGAATCCTGGTGCACTGTTGGTGGAGTTGCAGACTGGTACAACCACTATGGAAAACAGTATGGAATTTCCTCAGAAAACTAAAAATGGATCTGCCTTTTGACCCAGCAATTCCACTGCTAGGATTATATCCTAAGAACCCTGAAACACCAGTCCAAAAGAACCTATGCACCCCAGTGTTCATAGCAGCACAATTTACAATGGCCAAGTTCTCAAAGCAACCTAAGTGCCCATCAGTAAATGAATGTATCAAAAAACTGTGGTACATTTACACAATGGAATTCTATGCAGCAGAAAGAACAAAGGAGCTCCTACCTTTTGCAACAGCATGAGTGGAACTGGAAAGCATTATGCTAATTGAAATAAGCCAGGTAGTGAAAGACAAATACTAGACACTGGAACCTTTAACTGGAACATAATCAACAAAAGAAAAAAGCAAACAAAATATAACCAAAGACACTGAAACTGAGAACAGGCTGACAGTGACCAGAGGGGAGAGGGGAGGGAATTTCGGGGGAAAGGGGGAAGGGTTTGCAGGAACAAGTATAAAGGACACATGGACAACAACAAGCGGGGGCTGGAAATGGGAGGGAGGAGGGGAGGGCTAGGGGGGTGGGCTGGGGTGGGGGGTTAAGGGCAGAAAATTGTACTTGAACAACAATTAAAATAAAATAAAATTTTTAAACATTATTGCTGAATAAACAACATTTCAGAGCAAAAAATAAAAATAAAAAAATCACATGGAACATTTGTCACCATACTATCTGGAACTCCTAGGAGTGATTACTTAGTCAATGCTCATCACATAAACATAAATAAATGCTCATGTAAGGGGCATTTTTGAAAAACAACCTGCATTTCAGAGTTTCATTCTTGTGATTTATTAAGGGTCATGGCACAGATGCTCACTGGGAACTGCCGACCTTTGAAAGAAAAGGGGTGGGGGTAGCTCTAGGGATTCAGAGAATTCAAGAATAAGAAAGAGTTTTCTCTTAATATTCTCCATTGAAGAATACAATTATAGTCTTCTATTTCTGCACATTGTTACCTTAATAAAAAATGTCAATGGTTATGACATAATTTAACCATGAAATTGCATGTAATTACATTCGACAGATTCTTAATTTCTTTAGCATACTTAACTCTGAGGCATTAATTTGAAATAACTTCTTGCTTTTTTCATAACAGTTCACATTTTAATTCTTTATGGCATGACTCTCGAATTGGTAGCCAAATGTCCCTTGAGCTGGACTTTGGTTTCAACCGCCTTTTGTCATAGCACAGTGTGCTTTGGGTATTGCTGTTTTAAAAAACTACCGTCTGTCTCTCTCGTTGGCCAAATATACTTCATGTTGGTTCTTAATCTCCTTTGCTCCATAAGACTGTACCTGTCTCAATGTGCCCCCAAGTCTCTTCACGAAGGACGTGGCTACGCCTGGCTCCTAAAAGAGCCTGTCTCTTTAGAGTGGCTTTCAAATACATATACTCTTTCCCTTTCCTCTCCCCTTATCATTTAGCTGTTAGGCATCTGAAACTAAAATTCATATGTCCTTGATGGCATTCGGATCGTGAGGAACTAATAGGACTCAGATTTATAATATTAGAGCAGAATTCAAATACAAGTACTGAATATAACTTGTTGAAATCTTTAAAATGATGTACCACTGTACTCTTGATGAGAAAAAAATAACCAAACTTGTTTTAGTCACTTTGGTAATTTGAGCTTCTCTAACAATCACCAAATCTCACTGGCATATCACAACTGAATCTTATATATCGCTTCTGTAAATTCTTGCAGTTTGCCAGGTGGGAGCGCCATGCCTCCCAAAAACCAAGGTCCTTCCATTTTGTGGCTTTATCTCTCCTTTCTGGGACACTTGTCCATTTGGAGAGTGCATGAGAGGATAAAGAATCATACAAAGTAGGATTTTATAAGCAAGGCCTAGAATTATGAACACCATTTTCATTCACATTTTGTAGAGCTGAAGTCAGTCACATGGTTATGCCTCACTGCACTGCTGTGCACCCAGGAATAAGAGAATAATGTAGATAATGGTGAGCACTAGCAGTCTCTGTCTCAGAATGAATTCTCTGTAGGCCACATAATAATACCCCAGACACACCCTCCAAATTTGTTGAAAGTACAAAAACAAGACACACACACACACACACACACACACACAGTCTCTCCAGAAAAATTCCAGCCATTGTTAATATAATGAAAACCGTTTGCATGACATTGAAGTGACCTGGCAGCCAAGGAGAGTGAAGTGGAATGCGCATGTGTGAGCAATGATGACTTCACTATACTAGTCAGTGAGAGTCGTAGATGTTGTTGAGTGAGCGTGTGTACTGTGTGGCCATCACATTCAAAATGACTAAGTGAGTAGACCAGTGAATCTGCATCAAATTTTGCATTAAGCTTGAATATTCCTCCATGGAAACTATTTGAGTTATCCCCAAGTACCTCCTGCCATGTATTAGGAGAGACCTGATTCTCTCTGACAGTAGTTCAAGGAAGCACAGTTTAAAAACTGTTTTCCTGATCAAGATAAGCTTTTGGCTTATCCTGTACTCTTACCTGCTTCTTGGGAATCAGGAATTCGCCGTTTTCTGTTCTGACTTATCTTTTGCGTTTTTTGTTTTTTTTTTTTTTTTTGTTTTTTTTTTTTGGTCTCATTGTACTTGCTTTCAAAGGATATGGTGGTGATAGGATAATGGTTAGGACAGAGACAGGCATATCATTTTTAATATTTATTTCCAAGAAAATATTAGCTGATTCCTCTAAATTTATGACTAACATTTTTCTTTCCCTCACCTTTTCTAGTGTTTGCTGTCTGGATAATATTGGATTCCTGAGTGGGCAGATCTGAGGTATCAGGATTGATTGCTTGGTTTCAAGGAAGAAAGCATCCTATTTTACTTGCATCTTTCCAATTGAAAGCTTGTGAGCAAATGGACAATTCTCAGTCTTTGGAACTATGATAGCTACTGAGAGAGGCTCAAGGGAACATTCATTCCCAGGCCATACGTATTCTATCTTCCGTAGCAATAGGAAGTCATTTCCCATGTTTTCAGGAATGGGAAAGATTATGCTGCTTGAAAGTGTAAAGTGTTGGAATTAGGTTGAATCACTTGAATCAGAAATTCTTTGTGTGGAGAAGGTAGTTAATTTTGATGCATTGTACAAGGGTCCCCCCTTTCCATTACTGGCCTATCTCTGTGCTTGATACTGAGTTTGTAGGTTGAGGCTTTTTATCTCTAGAAATCTCCATTAAAATGCAGAGGATCACACAGATTAGATTAAGGGGATAGGCTGTGCATAAACACGCTTTTCCCCATTTTATAGAAGTGAAACTGACTGACACACACACATATATATATGTATCTATCTACATTATCTATATGTATCTATATATATGTAGAGAGAGAGAGAGAGACATAGGGAGACAGAGACAGAAAGGCAGAAAGATTTAAAAAATTTTATGACTTTTCCATATCACACATTTCAGTCATAAAGCCACACAATTCAGTTAAAGCTTAGTCTAAAACTCAGGCTTTTACATACTAGCTCAGAGATCTCTTTCTTGTACCCAAATTATGGATTTAAATTGTGTAGGAACTGGATGAGGTATGATAGAAACTCATTAAAAACTCATTATTACTCTTGCTGTTAGAGCCAGAATCCTTAATTTCCTCTCCAACTGGCTCAGTGGATAACAAAACATGGGAATAGAAAGTTGAACAGTTGTACTTCCAGCCAAGGCAGAGGCATAGATAGACACACTGTGCCTCCTTGCGCAACCAAAACAAAGACAACAACAAATTTAAAAACAAAAAACAAGCCGAACTGACAGAAAATCGAACTGTATGGAAGCCCGACAGCCAAGGAGTTATAGAAGAAACATTCATCCAGACCAGTAGGAGGAACAGAGAGGACTCAAAGCAAGGCAGCAGCTGGAGGACTGGGATGGGCAAGGTGGTGGCTGGTGGACCGAGCAAGGCAGTGTCTTGCAGACTGGGCGGTCCCACATTTGAGTGCAGATAAACTGGGAGGAACAACTAGGGAGCGAGTTAGACCATCCAGCCCCGGCACGGGGAAATAAAGCCTCAAAGCCTCTGACTGAAAACACCTGTGGGGGTTGAGGCAACATGGAAGAAACTCCCAGCCTCACAGGAGAGTTTGTTGGAGAGACCCACAGGGTCCTAGAACGTACACAAACCCACCCACCCAGGAATCAGCACCAGAAAGGCCCAATTTGCTTGTGGGTAGAGGGGGAAGTGACTGAAAACCAGCAGAGAGCAGAGCAAGCTGCACTGTTGCCTCTCTGACCCCTTCCCCACATACAGTGTCACAATGCAGTGATGTGGGTTGCTCTGCCCTGGTGAACACCTAAGGCTCTGCCCCTTACTATGTAGCAGGCACAAGAAGACCAAAAAAAAAAAAAAAAAAAAAAAGGCCCAAATGAAAGAACAGTTCAAAGCTCCAGAAAAAATACAACTAAGCAATGAAGAGACAGCCAACCTATCAGATACACAGTTCAAAACAGTGGTTATCAGGATGCTCCAGGAGCTCACTGGGTACTTCGATGGCACAAAAAAGACCCAGGCATCAATGAAGTTTGCATTATGTGAAATAAAGAAAAATCTACAGGGAACCAACAGTGATGGGAAGGAAACCAGGGGGTACTCAAATCAACAGTTTGAAGCAGAGGGAAGAAATAAACATTCAAACAGAACACAATAAAGAAACAAGAATTCAAAAAAATGAGGAGAGGCTTAGGAATCTCCAGGACATCTTTAAACGTTCCAATGTCTGAATCATAGGGGTGCCGGAAGGAGAAGAAGACCAAGAAATTGAAAACTTACTTGAACAAATAATGAAGGAGAACTTCCCCAATCTAGCAAAGGAAATAGACTTCCAGGAAGTCCAGGAAGCTCAGAGAGTCCCAAAGAAGCTGGACCCAAGGAGGAACACACCAAGGCACATCAGAATTACATTACCCAAGATTAAAGATAAAGAGAGAATCTTAAAAGCCTCAAGAGAAAAGGAGACAGTTACCTACAAGAGCTCCCATCAGACTGTCAGCTGATTTCTTAAAAGAAACCTTCCAGGCAAGGAGGGGCTGGAAAGAAGTATTCCAAGTCATGAAAGGCAAGGACCTACAGCCAAGATTACTCCATCCAGCAAAGCTATCATTTATAATAGAAGGGCAGATAAAGTGCTTCTCAGATAAGGTCAAGTTAAAGGAGTTCATCATCACCAAGCCCTTATTATATGAAATGTTAAAGGGACTTATCTAAGAAAAAGAAGTAAAAAATATGAACACTAAAATGACAACAAACTCACAGCTATTAACAACCGAACCTAAAAAAACAAAAACAAACTAAGCAAACAACTAAAATAGTAACAGAGTCACAGAAATGGAGATCACATGGAGGGTTATCAGAGGGGAGAGAGGGGAAAAGGTACAGAGAATAAGTAGCATAGACAGTGGGTACAAAATAGACAGGGGGAGGTTAAGAATAGTGTAGGAAATGGAGAAGACAAAGAATTTACATGTATGACCCATGCACATGAACTATAGGGAGGGAATGCAGGTGGGAGGGGTGTGCAGGGTGGAGGGGAATAAAGGGGGGAAATGGGACAACTGTAATAGCGTAATCAATAAAATACATTTTAAAAAAATTGTAAAGACCAAAAAAAAAAAAGTCCAGTAGTTGTAACCACCATTCCTAACCACATGTGCCACATGGCTTTTTGTAAAGTCTCTCTGACCAGCAATGAAGTTATCGATGGTCTATTTAGAAGGGGAGGGTTTGGTGCCTCCCCCACGTGTGTCAGCATTTGATGAGCAGTGGAGTGGGAGAGCCCAAGCCTAAGGGCCAAACATCGTGGGTCCTGGGGAGACAGTCTTAGCTTTTGAAAACGATCTGGAGAGATCGTTCTCATCTTCCTAGACCCAGAGAAATGAGGAGGGCTGAACAGGTGGGTGAGCCCTCCCTTCCCTGAGACCAATAAAATGCTAGCCTTTGCAGCCAGGGAGGCCTGGGAACAGACACTTCCTCCTGGAGCCCAGACAGGGCTTGACAACTTGCCAGGCAGCAAACTAGCATTTTGCTGCACCAATAGCCTTGGTGCCACTTAAACTTGCACTGGGCCTGAGCCGTAACGTTTAGAGAACCTTGAGGAGGTATGTGAAGAAAAATGGTAACCCAACTAAAGGGCCTAGCAGCCAGAAAGAAAGAAGAAGCAGAAAATCCAGAAAAGGCAACTCCTTAACAGCACTGTGAGAGAGGCAAGTTTGAATAATAGCTCTGAGGCTTACTTTATGTTTCAACTTGACTGAGCCACAGGGTACCCAGATATTTGGTCAAATATTATTCTGGGTATGTCTGTGAGTTTGGTTTTGGGTGAGATTAACATTTAATTCAATAGACCAGGGGCGTCAAACTCATTTTCACCAGGGACCACATCCACTTCGAGGTTGCCTTCAAAGGGCCAAATGTAATTTTAGGGCTGTATAAATGTAACTACTCCTTAACTAGGGGCAAGGAGGTCAGAGCTGCTGCTGGATGAAACAAGGTGGAGGGCTGAATTTGGCCTGAGGGCTTGTGTTTGCCACCTGTTCAACAGACTGAGTGAAGCAGATTGCCCTCCCTGATGTGGGTGGGCCTCTCCCAATCAGTTGAAGGACTGAATAGAACAAAAAGGCAAACCCTCCCCTGAGTAAGAGAGAACTTTTCCTGCCTGAATGCCTTCAAACTGGAATATCAACTTTTTTATGCCTTCAGATTGGAACTGAAAGGTTGTCTCTTCCTGGGTCTAAAGCCTGCCTGCCTTTCAGACTGAACCTATACTGTTAGTTCTGCTAGTTTTCTCTTTATCTGTCTGTCTTCTGTGTCTCTCCTTCCATCTCTCCCTCCCTCCTTCACTGTACATATATCATATTGTTTCTGTTTTACTGAAGAACCTTGGCCAATACATGTATAACTTTTAAATAAAAAAACATAGTGATATTCATAGGATAATAAAAGCAGTCATACATAAAAGGAATTAAAAAAGAATGAAAAGCATCATCTTTCAAAAGAGAAAGTGTATCACCTTTGAATGACAGCCTATGATTCCCCTTCTTATGTCTTGGCAGATGCAGTTTATTTATTCACTAACTTATTCATTAATCTACTCACTCAAAGTTCATTGAGACCACTCAGCCAATCCATAAGGATCTCCAGACCCACTAATAATACAGCAATATGAAACTCTCAGAAGCCTTCTTAAGGAGAGCGTAATCAAATTAAGAAATAGTTTTAATAAAAAAAGTTTGGATTAGTTGTTGGCAGCTTCCCTTGTTAATAATAATGATAATATCTTATTAGTAAGCTCAGATATGAGGAAATATAGAAGCTGGGAGGAAAGTAGGAGATGGCTACCAGTGACCGAGACTAATCAAGAAATACATGAACGTTGTGGTGCCCAGCACCCATGGGTGTTGTGTGGTCAATGCTATTTCATCTTGGTGACAATGGTGGGTAGACAGAGAGGCCTGATGAGCACCACAAAGCACAGATGGCCACGACCTCCCTGTTTTTCCATCGGAACTCTAGAAGTTGTAGGAAACATTGAATTTGCAACAGAAGCATTTGTTCTGTGAATCACTCGTGCTTTCTTTTAGTTAGAAAAACATGTTATATGAAATTGAATTTCCTTAAGAAAACACTAATATAAAGGCGAGGAAAAACATAGGTACTCTAAGGCTTTTACAGCCAGTAGTCAAATAACAAGATTGTTTGAACTGAAAGGGAATATCAGTTTTTGTGGTACAGCAATTTAGAAGACACCCCTATCCCACCGTTATCCTTAGAATTGGAAAATGCATAAAAAGGTTATTTTGGAAAAGTTTCCACTAAACCATAACTTTAAGATTTCTTTGAATATACTTGGGAAGTGGGCCTAAGGTAATGTCAACACCTCCAGTTAATTTGGGCAATTCAAGGAGAAAAAGGATTAATCAAACTATAATTAAATTTTAATCTTTTCAGTTCTATGTATTGGTTTTATATCGTATTTAGATTTTGAATTACATGAAGCTATGGATAATTCATGTCTTTCTCCCAAGTAGGACTCATTATTGATTTCAGGACTTGAGCTGGATTGAAGAATATACAAATATTAATTGTTCTAGCCTAAGAAGAATAATAAGTATTGTGGAAATAGAAGATCATAATTATAGATGATCATAATTTTTCTTTTTAATAAAGGAAAACAACATAATAAAAACTGTTATAGAAGTAGTACATATACATAATGACAGATTTGGACTGAACACAATTTAGTAATATTTGTGTATTACAATATTTGTAAAATTGTTTTTTCCCAGTAAACGTATGTCTAGTTTTTAAACATCAGATAAATGCTTCTAATTTTAATGATGATCATTGGAAATTAATAAGAAGCATTGGACTTGGTCTCTCATACAAATCATATTGATTTTTAAAGATTTCTGATATATTCCAGAAGGTACAATTATTCAGTTACCTAAATTGTGTTTTCTAGTACATTAGTGAGCTTAACCAAGTGATGGAGCAGATGAGAAGAGAAAGAAAGAGGGCAATCCCAAAGGGATATTTTGGTTTATACGATGAAAGAGAAGATGTATGGCTTGGCTGTCTGAGAAAGAAGAATGAACGGCAGACGAGCGGCGCGGGCATGGGCCTCATCAGGGAGCCTGCTGGGAGTGCCGCGCCTCAGACACCACCGCAGACCAAGTGAATCGGAACGTCCATTTAGCAAGGTCACGCAGTTCCTATGCACATTTAACTGAGGAGCTAAGGTAACCCCCGGCTGCGCGATTTACAAGCACTTCGCCCATTCACTACGTTCCGCTAGATGTGGGGCTCTTCCAAGTGGAAGGCCGAAGAGCCCAGGATCTGCCCTTAGAGAAAAGGCTTTAAGCCTTACACCACCAAAACACAGGGTGTCTGTGCAATTTAGGGAATTGTTGGCCGCTGCTTCCTCTAAAATTGAACCACAAGACACGCCCACATGTAAGGAAGCCCCAAGTTCTTCAGTGACACGTTACAAAGAAATGTGCACGGGTTGGATCTCGGATTTAGTTTGCTGTCAGCAGTTCCGGGAACAAAAGTCATTCTATGGTTTGGAACGGATCTTTGGGGGGACCCGTTTTTGCAGACACTTGTCTCCCAGGAGCGAGCACTCGGTCTGCTCAGGGGCAGAGGGCATGCTTATGAAATTCTGGCAACTGGGCCTATGAAAGCATCGTGTGGTGCAATTGCTTGTTGCGACAGCCTGAGGTAGTTTGTTACTCTGCTGGCAATTTGCTATGAGCCCATGATAGAAAAGATGAGCTTTAATGTAAATATTTAATTTATACTCACATAGGTTGAAGAATTCGTCATTGCCTGGGGACAACTGAAGAACTGTTGATATGTTTAAAGGGTACAGTATCGCTGAATGCAGTGACACAGAGAATGTGTTCACCTAAATATTCTAGACACATATCAGCAGATTGAATTGATGTCAGCCGGAGCCAGGCAGCTGACAACTTGAAATCTATTGATGAAATGTGTGATTACATTAAGTAGTTAATTTTATTCATTAAATGACAGCTTCCTCCTCCAAAATCCCCTGCATTTGCAGTGTGTGGGATGTGCACGGAAACTGGTAGATACATGCAAATGTCAGGGTGTTAGTCTTAGGAGTGCAATTTTAGCCATTTCCTCAATACCCTGGTTTCATTTTCTTCAAAGGAAGCAAAGGAACACGAATAGAGGACTTGTGGGCATGGACAATGGGGGGACTGACTGTGGGAGTGGGGGGGATGGGATAGGGGAGAGCGATGGGGAAAAAGGCGGGACAACTGTAACTGAACAACAATACATTTTTTTAAATTCTTTTAAAATTTCTTCAAAGGAATATCTACTCTGTGCTAAAACCTTTCCACCTGCCTAATACTCTAAACTTAATGAAACAAAATGGCAGTAATTTTTGTAAAAAAGCAGCATTTTCTAATGCAAATGCCCTCTAGCTAAATACCACCAAAAATTGGACTAGTTGGTTGTATTACTTGATACAGTAAAAAAAAAAAAAAATGCACACCATAGAATCATGGGGAATCTCAGTAAAAACGTTTTCATGGACCGAATATTTGTGCCCCCCTGTCAAATTCATATGTTAAAGTCCTAACCCCCAATATGATAGTATTTGCAGATAAAACCTTTTGGGAAATAATTAGGGCTAGACAAAGGCAGGAGGGTGGGGTCTTCATGATGGAATTAGTGCCCTTATCAAATGAGACAGCCGAGAGCGATCTGTCTCTACACCAAATGTTACGTGTAGGGAGAAGGCAGCCGTCTGCAAGTCAGGAAGAGAGTCCTCCCCGGAAGCTGACCATGTTGGCACCCTGATATTGGACTGCTATCCTCCAGAACCATAAGAGAATTAAATTTCTGTTGTTTAAGCCCCCAGTCTGTGGTATTTTGTTACGGGAGCTTGAGCAGAATAATACAAGTGTGCTGGGAAGAATCTATTACAGCACTTGGGCATGGTTGGGTGATTTGAAGGGAGATCTAAAAAGGCAGGGGTTGGCTCTAGATAGGGTGCTGTCAGAAAGTAGAGACAATTCCATAACGGAGTATCTCAATCTGCAGATAAGGCAAACGAGGGAGTAAATAAAGCTTTAATTGGCAAAGAAGCATTAATCACTCACATTAGCCAGAAGAGAGGGATGTTTGGTATTCTGGGGGTGGCACCGTGACCTTGACTGTGTTTATGCTTAGATAAAATTATAAAGTGACCTTGTTTTGTTTCATACCGTCATGGTCTGTGACTGACCTTGTTTGCTGTTGGTATCATGAGAGGTTTTTTGTGTCCACAGGGGAACACATGAGCGGGCTGTGAGTGCAAGGCCAGCTGCTGAGCAGTGGTACAGCCCGGCCGCACGTGCCAGAGCAGCCCCCTGATTCTCGTTCCTAGTTTCTTCCTTTTCCGTATCTAGAGAGGTGGTTTCTAGATGTTTCAGAAGAACTATTCTTCCAATAATAAAAACTATTTTATTGTAGTAAAAGATATTTAGAGTCTTTAATTCATTCAATAAGCAAACACTGTGTAGGTAATAAGACCATATTTATAGAACCTTAAATTCCTTTCTTATGCAAGGTTTAAACAGCACCTACATCAACGATGCATTGGATGCTGGCATCGTCCCTGTGGCATCCCTGACAGGAGTTGCCCAGGTGAATCTGGAATAATCCCAATAACAGGAAGTGCTCGCCTACCTGAGACAGTTGGTTTCACAAGTCAGATAGTCAAGCGACTCTGATTCTTTGTTACCTTCCATCCATCGCCTGTTTTTGTACCCCTTGAAGCTATAAGGAACAAAACTAATGTCATTCATAGGAAAGGCATTCTAATCAAGGAAAAGAAACCCCCACAAACTAATTTCAAAGGGAAAAAAAGAACTTTGAAAGGCTACAACAAGCCATCTTAAAGCCATCGAGAGAGGACCCCATCACACTGAGGGAAGCCACGCCCCTTTTTCACACCTTCCAGAGTCATTTCATCTCTCTGTTCTGTTTCCCACGTAGTATCTGTCCTGTTTTCTTCTTGCCCATCATCTTTCTCTGTTTCTCCTTTCACTCATAACTTCTGCAGATCACTCTGGCTTATCATGGTACCAGTTCCAGCAGAAATGGACATCCTATCTCCACAGGGTAGTTTATCGTAAAGGCTTATGAACATGTCAGGGATGGTCTTCAGCCAATTCAAATTTCGAGGTGAGGAAATCTGCTTGGGTTAGTTCACCCTATTAATTTCCTTCCTCTAGGTCAGATGTTTAGTCTCATATGCTTATTCTACTCTTAAATACTTGTTGTCAAGAGCCAGCATTGTATTTATCATAGAACCCTAATCCTAGGCTCAGATAATTATTTGGAAATAGAGCAGAGAAAAGTCATTAAGTGTACAATTCATGGAAAAGGAAATGCATATATTTCCTAACCATGAAAATACTCATAATACACATAAATGTAAAATAAAACTATGCCATAATGCTGTGTTTCACGTGCAGGATTAAGAACTGAATGTTACCTAAGTTGGATAATACACTCTGTTGGTGAGGCTGGGAGGAAATAGACGTTTTGTACATTGCGGGTGGGAGTATTTATTAGCACAGTTTCTATGGAGATTAATTTGGCAAAATGTATTCAGTCTTCATTATTAGGAACTGAATCAGCACAGTAAGACAGACTCATAAAATGAAAACTATGTAAAAGTAATAAACAAGAAAATACTTCATGCACTGAAATGGAAAAATATACACGATGTATTGCTAAGTGAAAAAACTGCAAAACGGTATGTATAGCAGGCTATGATTTATGTAAAAATAAGGGATGGGCAAATAACTTTATATATTATATTAAAATTTCTGTAAGGATATATAAGCACTAAATGTTAGTGATGAAAAATAGTTAGGAGATAGGAATAGGCAGGAGACTTTTTGGTCCTTTTTTACTTTTTGTATTTTGAACCATAAGAATACATCACTTGTTCAGAAAAAAGCTGAAACATAATTTTAGAATGGAACAAATGAGATTTCTGGTTACTATAAATATTTATAGCTATTTTATTCTGTATCTCCCTATAGTCCTCCAAATATCATAAAGAACAACAAAGGAACAGACAGAACCACACGTCAAGCATAAGTAGAAGACAGAAAACACCCAAACTTCAAATTACATTTATATATGTATATAATTTATATATCTATAATTACACACATATATACATGTATATTTAAAAAGTCTACACAACTGCAGGTGGCAGTCTTTGAAAGGCACGGAAGACATTGCTTCTGGAGAGAAAAAGACATAAAGGGAAGGGAGAGGCAGCCTTGGAAGTTGGGTGGTGAAGTATAAGGGAAGCAAGAAGGACATGTTAGGGTCCTGCAACCCAAAACATAACCCAGAACTAGAGGACATGTACGCGCTTGCCCCTTCACCCCTAATCCCCTGCACAAAATCCATCCAACAATCTGCGCTCTGCTGCACCAACAGAAGGGGGTGCCATTGAGCTAAAAATTTTGTAAGCCACCACAGCCACAAAATGAATAAAATAGTGAGTGTACCTGTACAAGGCTACTATCAAACAGCAAAGTCATAATCAAAACATCTCCTTTGATAAAAATTGTTACCAGAAAACCTGATGAACAGAAGAAAAAACTCCAAATTGAATTTAAAATTCTAAATAAGCATTGGCAGATATGAAAACATTAAAGACAAAAATGAACAAGAAGCAGTAAAAATCAAGAGATTGATTATACTCAAGAAAGAAATAGGAAAAAGAAAATAACAGATATGAAGACTAAATTACAAGGTACTCACAAGAAAATAGACTCGAATAAAACTTTACAGCACATTAATGTAGGAAAATAGAAAAGACAGTGAAAAGTGACAAGAAGAAGTAAACAGGAAGAGGGAGAAAGTGGTTGAAATGGAAGACAGGCAAAGAAGAGAAAACGTATATGTTCATTGGAGTCCTTAAAGCAAATAAAGAAAACAATGGGACAGAACTAATATTTGAAACTACAATCCAAGAACAGGGTTTAGAAGCAAACAAAGATACCAATTTACATAGTGAAAGGGCTCAGGAAGTGACTGGGACGTATCCTGGTAAACTCTTAGATTTCAAGGTCTGGAAAAAGTGTTCTCAAGGCTTCCTGTCAAAATTATCAAATGATATGCTGCACAGGAGGGAAAAAAAGACTGGAGTCAGCCTTCTTCAAAACAGAGCACTGGAGCAACAGGGTACAAACAAAATAAAACAAAGAACTAGGGAAAAAATTGTGAACCAAAGGTTTTGTGTTCAGCTCTTTAGACAACGGGAAGACGCGATCTGCAGGAGGATCGGTTTACCCGGATAAACAGAGGACTGAGCAACCTTCCGCGATGCGGTGTATGGTGAACATTTCATGCATTTCATTGTAGACCTAAGACTAAAACGAGGGTGGGGACAAGAGTGGAAGTACAATCAGAAGTATTACATGTTCTGATGATGTAGAAATTATGTGAATAACAAACAGGAGGATAAAGGAGAAGTACTCATATATAGGAAAGAGGAATAAGCTCTTGGTAGTTACATTCTGTGCGTGGGGGTTGAAGGAACCATTAAAAACTGACAAATCAGAAGGTAACAGACAACTGAAAGGCTGAAACAATATCGCTATAGATAGCCAGAGAAAGGGCTAGCGTCCCTAATGTATAAAGAACTCTTAAAAACTGAGAGGAAAGAAACACCAAAGGCCTGATAGAAAAATGGGTTAAAGATACGAACCACTTACAAAAAAAAAAGATATAAAAATCACCCTTAATTGAAAGTCATTTGACCTCACTTATAGAGAAATGTAGATTGGAAACTGCATAGAGATGCACTTTTCCTCCTTTTAGACTGGAAAAATGAGAAAGTACGACCACACATTTGTTAAGGGGGTGGTGAGCAATCTCACACAACGCTAGCGGCACAACCTCAAACGCGAAAATCGGTAGTCGACCTTTCAACCCACACAACCCTTTCTAGAAACCTATCCTGAAGGTACACAGATAACTGAAAATATATGCACGAGGTATTCACAGCAGTATTCTTTGTGACTCCAAAATACTGGAAACAACCTAACACCCATTTAGGTGAGAGGTTGAGCAGATTGGGCCACTTCCATCCACCGGGCGGCTGGGTGGGGGGCGGGGGGCGGTGCCGCTGGAAAGAGTGAGCAAGATCTTTAAACTGATATAGAACGATTTGTTGAATCATGATTTAAAACAAACAAAATACAAAAGAGTGTCTGGCATTCACTAACTTTCTTTAAGAAAAACAGGAAATAGATGTATATAAATATTGGCTTATTTGCGCAAAACAAAACACAGGAAGCATTAACCAAAACCAGAGCTAGTCATTGCCAGAGGTGGTTAGGAACAGGGTAGAAGAAAAGGAGGCGTAGGAATGGTGCGTGAAGTAGGGCTTGAGGAGAGCCTGCTCTCTGATTATACCTGTTGGTGTAGTTCTGACTTCCAGTGCAGTACCAAGATGATGCTTTACTTTCTGAAATGAATGAATGAAAAAAAATCAGCAAGATTGGGTGGAAACCAAAGCGAAACCCACAGAAACAAATGAGCCTAACTGCATTCCAAATGAACAAAAACTACACTGAGTATGAGAGAGGTGAACTAATTTAAGGAACTTTTGAGCACTACGTTTTGATTATATAGCCTCAGGTTACGTACAGAAATGTAAAAAATATTGATTATATTAGTAGGTTTGTTCTCCACAGGTGTGCAGGTTAACAGTTCTGAAACATTTGAAGCGTATCCTAAGACTAAGCACATAAGTAAATACATTGTGGGTTGGGACAGCCAGGTCTCTATTTGTTAGAAAAGCAAGTTACAGATACGTAAAGGGGCAGCCAAGATGTGTATAAAGTGAAGCCGTCAATGCTGCACTGAAATTGGAGGTGTCAGTACGAACTCATGGTTTTAAAAATGTAATAATATTAGTAGATACTGAAATAGGTATAGATGCATATTGTTTATATATTTCCTGTCTCTGTTCACTGAAATGACCTTGACCTTAATGCACTCTAACAATAATAAGCATCCCTAGTACCCAGATAATATTTTCTAAAAATAATTCTTCTCTAAAAAGAACCAGGGATCCTTAGAAAAATGACTGATTCCAGAGCTAGTGTAGCAAAAGTTCAAGTTGAGATTAGAACATCTTTTTGTATATGTGTGCCAGTAAGCAGGGAAGTGCTTAAATGGTCGTGGAAACATATCAGAAGAGCACAGGAATTAGTTTGAAGATGTCCCTCTGGCCAATTCTAGGACAACTGAGCATCAGAGTAAATAATGAGTGTGCTTTTTTTAAGATACCCCTACAAGTGAGATACACAGTACTTGTCTTTGTCTGACTTGTTTTGTGTGGTATAATGTCTTCAAGGTCCATCCATGTTGCAAACAGTAAGATTTTCTTCTTTTTATGGCTAAGTAATATTCCTATCTGTGTGTGAGTGTGTGTGTGTGTGAATGTGTGTATAATATATTTCCTTTTCTTTATCCATTCATCTACTTGCAGACACTTGGGTTGTTGCCAAGTCTTGGTTATTTTAATAATGCTATAATTAATATGCGATGCAGATATTTTTTGAGATAGTGATTTTGCTTCCTTCAGATATGTACCCAGAACTGTAATTGCCAGGTTGATGGTAAGTATCTTTTTTTAAAATTGTTGTTCAAGTACAGTTTTCTGCCTTTTCCCCCCACCCCTCCCCACCACCCCACCCCTCCCCACCTCCCTCTCCTGTTTCCACACCCCGCCCCTGCCTTGTTATTCTCCATGTGTTCTGGAGAGCATTATGCTAAGTGAAATAAGCCAGGTGGTGAGGGACAAATACCATATGGTCTCACCTTTAACTGGAACCTAATCAACAAAACGAACAAGCAGGCAAAATGTAACGGAAGACACTGAAATTAAGAACAAACTGACAGTGACCAGAGGGGAGAGGGGAGGAGATAATGGGGGAAAAGGATGAAGGGTTTACAGGAACAATTATAAAGGACACTGATGGTGAGTATCTTAAGAGCAGGAACCAAATGTTCGTTTTCTTGGTATTACCACTGCATAGCACAATACTTGGTATCTAGCAGACAATCAACAAATATTTCATTAACTGGACTAAATTAAATCCACAAGCATTAGGCTATGAAAGAATGTTCTCCCACTTCTCTTTTGGGAGTTAACCTATCCTCCCAACACACACACACACACACACACACACACACACACACACACACACACCCTAACATAACACAGTACACACAGGGAAAGGGAGCATTCTTATATTATCAAAGTCTCAACATATCCTTGGGCTTTTTCTTGCGTATGTACCTACGTAGTCTTAGAGCTGACTCAGCATACTGCGTGGTGAGAAAATTTAGGAGCCAGCTGGGATGTCCCCTCAGCAGCTGGCTGCCCCCGCCTGCACCAGGTAATGGAGCTCCTGACAGAATGCAAATGAAATGGTATGGGCGTGGCTATCTTTTCAGGGCCAGTGGAGGCTGAGAGGCTAGAATGTGGTCCATTGATGCTAAGTTCAAATGCATGTTAATGTGCTGATTCACGTCAAAGATAAGTTTACTTTTATAAATAGTCCTTCTCTTCCCAGTAAATAGGCTAGAAGAGATGACTCTCTGACAGGAATGAGACTCCAGGACTGGGGCACTCCTACATGAAGGGGCCTATTTAGTTAATTATGGGGCCAACTTGTGAATGTGCAGCTAGAGGCTAGAAATGAATACAACCCCTTGTGCTAAAGGACCAGTAGGTGATGTTGTCAGCCAACTTCAGCCCTGTCTGTGAAGAGCCCACACTTTCCTGGATAATCAGCCCAACTGTTAGGTCTATTTAATAATTAGAGAAGCCACTTGTTGGTCAGAGCTAACAAGAAGAAGTAGAGAGCAAGGGAGAGGGTGATTTTTTTTACCCCTTTCATCAAGGAATGCTCATGAGTATATGTATGTTCCGGGTTGGCAGTTCTGAGGCACAAGAGGGTATGCAGAATTAGCTTACTGTTCATTCTAGCTCTGTGTTCTGTTCAAAATTTTTCAAATAATACACAACAAAAATTGTATAAGATCTGACATTTCCTGTAGAAATCAATGCAAAAAAATGCCACTACTTGGTGAAGACCTGGTTATTTCTTCATTCATTACCTTTTACTCAGTACTTATTAGGTGCTGATAAGAATCACCATTGTTCTTGTATCAACTTCCCAGGCTCTGTCAACTGGGCTGCCTAAGGTCAAAAATATGGGCCACAGCATCAGAATACCTGTGTCGAAATTCTGGTTACACCCTTATGTGATCTCATACCTACTTTATAGGGCTGATGTCAGCAAAGAAATGTGTTAATTCATGTTAGACCTTTAGATCAGTGTTTAACAGACAGTAAGTTATAAAAAAAAAAATTAGCCAATTGTCTCCTGAATCTGTCCTATCTTATTTCTCTTTGCTCCATTAATCTATGATTTTATTATATTCTTCCTGGATTACAGTTTTCTCCACAAATCTCCTAACCTCTACTGTTCCCCTACCCTACATAGCTACCAGAGTAATTTTTTTGAAATGCAAATATGTTTTCTGTTTATATTCAAACTCCCCTCATGGCACACAAAGCATCATCCTCTCCAGCCAGAATCTCCCTCCTCCTTCTCCCGTTGTGTTCTTCTATGTACACAACGGGCGGCACTACAATGGGGTTACTGAAAGGCTCCCAGTAACCCTATTATGGTAGACTCTCTTATGTTTCTATGATTCTGCCTAACATATTCTGTCCCTTCTCACCCACCGGAAAGCATCCTTCAGATTCCTACCCAGGGTTTCCCTTCCGTTTATAGCCTTGTGTAACCTCCTTTCATCTGTGACTGAGCTCATTGCTTCCTCCTTTGTATTTCTTCCACTTGCTAGTTATAATTCTGTTATTTCACACATCCCACTGTATTGTGACTCACGTGGGAATGGGGTAGTTGTTTTAGGGAAGTAACCCAAGAAGCTAACAGTACACTCTGCCCACGTAGAGGGAAGTACAATTATTTACTTGGGAATGTGGACATCTGAAATTAGAGATCCAAGCAGTTAGACAACAATAGTTACTGAACACACACACTGAAATAGCTATGGTTCTGAGATATGGTCTCTCTGAATGAGGAAAAGTGGAAATATTTGCTTATACTTCATATTATTTGAAAAACAAATATGATTTCAAGTGTCTAGTGTTAACTATAGAATTACATAAGGTTAAGCCAGTGCAAAAGTTGGAACAGGATCTGTTGTCTGATTTGGAATATTCATGACAGAGATTTCTGTTGCAGTAATTCCATTTTCCCCTACTTCCTGAGTATGTGTAATTGGAGTCCTAGAAGAAGACAAGTGGAAAGGATTACAGAAAAAAAATATTTTAAGAACTCATGGAGGAAATTTTCCCAAATTTGATGAAAACTAGAGCCACAGAAACAAACTCAACAAAACCCAAGTAGGAAAAAAAGGAACAACATAGGACATTATAACCAAATTGCTTAAAGCCAGTGATAAAGAGAAAATCTTAAAAACAGCTGGAGGAAAAGAGACACATTATACACTAAAGAACAAGGATGAGAATTACAGCAGATTTTACATGGGAAACAATGCAAGCTAGAAGACAGTAAAGTAATGTCAAAGGTGTCGTGAGAAAACTTCAGACAAATATTTCTCATTAACGTAGATCCAAAGTTTTTTATGTTTTAGCAAATGGAACCCAACAATGTATTGAGAAGTTAATGCATCATGATCAAGAGAGATTTATCCCAGAAATGCAAGACTGATTAAGAAAATTAGAAAGTATAATTTAACACACTAACATTTTAAAAATAAAAGTTATATGATCATCTGAGTAAGTGTAGAGAATACATTTCACAAATTCCAACATCCATTCCTGGTAAAAACTAATGGGTCCTTATTGTATAAATATACAGAACAATTTCTTAATTGAGGGGCCTAGTGAATGAAAGAATGAAAATTGAATGGCATATTCATGAATAGATTCAGAAAGGGAGCTTTATCTATGTAGTTTGTTCATCAAATGAAAAAGAAGACTGCTCATTATTTCACATTAGAATTCTTGTCGTACACAGAAACATTTTTCTTAGGCATTTCAACACCTTTTACAGAGTTAACAACTATTCAAAGTTGTTTTTACATGCTGCTGAGTCAGCTTTGCCTCCTGGCAACCGTATGAGTGATTAATGTTCACAATGTCCTGTCTTCAACAGCCCTGCCTACCTCCTGTAGACTTATGCTGATGGCTTCTTTTTGAAGAAAGATGTCTGTTGAAGAAGTGGTAATATTTTTAAACAAGTTGATCATATCTCATTAGAATGCTTATAACTCAGTGGAAGCTTATTTAATTTTATCAGTGGATAGTCTTATTAGAATTAGTGCAAAATAATAAAATCTTTGTTCTTTAAACGCTTGCATTCCTAAGATAAAGAGCTGATTCAGGATGCACTATGCTACGCTGTGAGAACAGATTAACACTGCAGTCTCAGTGGCTTAACACAAAATGTTATTTCTCACTCAAGTACATGTCTAGCACTGATCCGCAGAGGAGTCCACATAGTCACTGAGAGTCCCACGCCAATAGACATCAGTGTGGCAAGCAGCGACTGCACTGTCGGTGTCCCCATGATTCCTATATCAAACAAAGTGAGGGAATGGAGAACTCATGCTCTCTCGCTTGTCCTTAGAAGAGATGAAGTGTTAAAGCAGTTTGCCCACCTAATTTCAATGGTGCTGGAAAACATGGAAAGCATGTGGATATTTAGTGAGCTGTAAATATCTCTTCCACAGTTATAATAGAATCTAGACTCATCCAAAATAATTATTGGGAGATACAAAAAGTGATGTAAATTGAGGAATTTATTTAAGTTTCAACATTCTTGGAATGCAGTAGGAGGTTCCCTCTGAGTTTTAAGTGAGATTAGATGAATCCTGTCCCTTGAAATACATTTTTCTTTTTCATAAATGTTTCTGGGGCACAATTCTCCTTGGGTCTCTTATATTTCTGAACATCTTGCAAGTAGAAGAACAAACTTCTTTTGTTCCAGACTATCTCTTCAAAAATGTTGGTATAGTGAGTAGCCTTGGAAAGATATGTGTCATACTCTAGAACAAAGGGCAGGCGTGTTCACTTTCCAGTATAAAAGATTTGGCTTTCCTAAGGTCAGGTTCCCATCCTCTTATGCAATCCATGGGCATCCACCTGGGCCTATTTGTGTTGCCCTTGTGGGACTTGAGGCAAGGGGAACTGCTGTAAAATGCTGGTTCCCTGGCTACTGCTATTGCTATAAGTAATAATCTGTCCTTCTCTGTCCTGGGGTCCTGTTTTCTTCCACCAGCATCTATGAGACTGGTGGGTGAACTTATGACCTTGTAAGTAGGGTAAAATCCCAGACCCTTCATAATTCTTTTAAAATGTAAATAATAAATGCATCTAATACCTGACAAAATATGGTTGATGAGAACTGTAAAGTTCATCTAACAAATATCAGTTATGTACCTGGTATATGTGAGATATGATACCTAGTGTTAGAGAACATAAAGATGAGTGGATATGGCCCTGGTACTCAGGTCACATACAGTCTAGTTGCAAGATATATACAGAAACAACAATTACATACAGTATCAGAGCCATTGTAATAAAATGCTGTACAAAATGCTATGAGATGCTTAAGGAGTAAATTTAGTCTAATCCCCTGAGAAGACTATACGTTGAGGAGATAATATTTTAATCAAAATGTGAGATGAATAGAAGTTCACCAGATAGTCAAAATGAGGATAAAACTTCTAGGCAGAAAAATGGCATGAGTGGAAGTCCCAGGGTGTGGCCTGTTGGGGGAACTGCAAGTCGGCCAGCATGGCTGAAGTTTGACGTGCAAGGGGGCAGAGAGTGAATGGCTAACAGGGTGGGTTGGCAGGTAAGCCGCAGCTGCACTGTGAAGGTTTTTATATGCCACGCAGAGTACTTTGGTTTCATCCTGTAGGCCTGTCTCACTCTTCACCAGACTTGGCAAGTGCTATTTAGGTTAAACCTAAAAAATATATAATGAGAATTTGTGCTTACAGGACTCTCAATAAGATTTTCAGAAGCAAATCTTACTCTTTCTAGAACAATATTTATTTTGTTCACCTTCCTTTTCATATGAGGTCATTCTTTGATTGATGTTATTACTTTTTAAAAAAAAATTTATTGTTGTTCAATTACAGCTTTCCCCATATGCCCCCATTATTTTTTCTTGTTACTAAATGAATTCTCTGTAATATTGCATATTGCCCTTAAGTGGATATTTAAGCCAGTTTTGAAATTGGAACTAGATAGTCAAGCTATAACAAAGCTTTATCATCAAAACTGAGTTGTATTTGTTAGACCTAAAGCTAGTAAGAAGATTGTGAGATTTTATTAAACTATAATTATATCCTTTTTTTCAAAAGAGGCAGGGTCTTTACTATTTCTGTAATAATTTTTTCTCTCTTAGAAGGCTGATTTTTAAATTTAATTTTTATGTACTGTTCTGATAAAATACATTGGAATTCTTTCCTCCAGTGTTTCTGAAGACTTAAATTGAAATAACGTTTGGCTGCCCATGTGAAAAGTAAGTGTGTCATCTGTATATGTAACATAGGTTAAATTTAACTTAGTGGTTCAAAAAAATGTTTACCTATTCCTTCAAGATGTGGTGGGCGCCCTTCTCCGAAGAATAGGGTTTTCCTTGTAATGAGGTAGAGCCGGGAGCTGGGAACCCAGGGCATATGTGTGTGAAAACATTCCTGGTATTTGCTCAGGCACTTGCCAAGTCTGGTGAAGAGTGAGACACTGTCTTATGCTGTTATTGGAATTTACAAATGCAAGGCAGGTGTCATAGCTGCTAACCTTTTGGCCCTTTCTGTTACTCTGGAAAAGCAATTAAGTAAAGGAAAAATCTATGAACAGGTAGGTCAAGGCGTATCTTACAACATTCAACTGTTGGTAGCCATGTTGGAATCACAGAGATGATGTCATAGTTTAGTAATCTTTTACACTGTAGTTTGAAATACTCTACTGACTCTCGAATGATGACTCAGACTGGAGCGTTACTGACCTTCAACTAGAAAACTGTCTACCTGTTGTGATTTCAAGAATGCTACAAAGAACGTTATAAATATAGGTTGTAATATTTATATATTTATGTAATTAATATTAAGTATATATAGTCTGTCCAGAAAGTATCCGGCCATGTGCTATGAAAAATAGAGGCATTTATTAAAAGAAATTACAAGATACAAGAAACATGGTATGTAGGACAATGACGCCTCAGTCCCCTTCAGAGGAGGCACCTTAGGACCTCACACAGTTCTCCCAGTATTTCTTCCAATGTTCAAAACACTCTGCAAAATCCTTTGTTGGAATCGCCATCAGCTGCCCCATTGTATTTTCCTGAATCTCATTGACAGTCTGAAATCTATTATCTTTCAAAGGTGATTTTAATTTTGGGAAGAGCCAGAAGTCACAGGATACCAAATCTGGGCTGTAAGGGGACTGAGTCACCTGGATGATTTGATGTTTTGCCATAAAACTCTGCAGGCCTTCCAGAGCATGGATCATTTTCCACAAGATTCTCAACCATCTTTGAAGCATCTGTGCTACACTTTCATTTGTGCTGCACTCATTGCATCGTCCCTGAAAGCTTTCTGAATCGTCTGAACAGTTTCCATGGAGGAATGTTCAAGCTTAACGCAAAATTCAACGCAGATTTGTTGCTCTACTTGCTCAGACATTTTGAACGTGATGGCCACACAGTGCACATGCTCACTCAACGGCGTCTACCACCCCCACTGACTAGTGCAGTGAAGTCATTGTTTACGTATGCGCATTCCAGTCCACTCTCCTTGGCTGCCAGGTTACGTCAATGTCATGTGAACCATTCTCATTATATTAACAATGGCTGGACAAAAATCTATATATGTGTGGTGGTAGAAAGTTTTTCTCTTCCTCCACCAACTTCCTAAGTTCTTCTTTCTTCGCTGTAAAAAAATAAAAATTCAGTGAATGCTGGAATGAATAAACAACTTAAGCATCAAGGTTGTAGTTTGTATCCTCAGCACAACACATTGCCAACACGCTCATCACGTTTCGTAGTTCCCAGAGAAGTACGGTGCCTTAACCTAGTAGTCACATGTTCCTCGTTGAGAGAAGAACAGAGGGAATTTGTCAGGGAAGTCTTTGGATGTATGAGAGGGGACACTCTGGAGTCAGGGAGATATTCCTCTGTTCGGTTTTGTCTCATTTTTCCTTTTACACAGGGTAGAACAAGACTGGGTTCTTAAAAGTGAGTTTTCAGCTTTTGTATTTCTAAAACTCCCTTTTCTTTGCCACAGAGACTCTTTTTCTTTCATCTAGAAATGGCCTCACCTTCTACTTTATCTGCTTTCAAACAAAAGAGTGAAGGAAAAGTGCTGATATATTGAAATGTTTAAGAGCCCAAGCTTTAAACTTCAACTTGGTTTGGAATCCTGAGTCTACCATTTGCTAAAAGCATGTTCTTGGGCAAGTCATTACTCATTTTGAAATTTACTTTCTTCTTCTATAAAACAGGTATATCGAAAGGGACTATTTATAGCTGTACATAACAAAACTCCCAAGTGTCAATAGGCTCATTTTTCGCACCCACCCAGAAATCCAATGGTAAGCAGCTGCTGATTTGGGTGCAGAAGCGTGATGATGTCTGCTGTCTTTCCTGACGTCCGCTTGGCCATTGCCCAGCACTTCTGCCTCAGGGTAACAGACTGCTGCGACTCCAGACATTTCATTGTATTTAAGACACACAGAAGGTGGCAGGATTAGGTAAATGTTAAATTAGATAATATTATATAAAAATGCTAATTCCGTGCCTATTACATGGAAAGTATTAATAAAAGGCAGCTATAGTCATTTTGGATGTTGTCATTAGCAAGGAAGGTAATGAAACCCTGTACAGGCTCTCATCCAGATAAAATCCAAAGTCACAGATCTCCTTTCTTCCTCTTTCTGTCCGATCTCATTTCCGACTGCTTTTTCGTATTTGCCACAGTAGTAACTAACTGCTGTAGTAAAAACTAAGTGCTTGGAGTTCTTCCCCATACCAACCATTCTGCTTCCCCCTTTTGCACATATCTACCCTGATCCCTGCAGTGACCTGCCCACTCACGGATTTATCTGCCCAGCTCTTGCCCACCTTCTAACACCTACATAGGTTTTCCCCTCTGCAGCCCCACTCCAAGTGGGATTGGTGCCCCTCTTCAATGCTCCCCAGGACCCTGATTGCATCACTATGGCAGACTTTACAAGAGGGCATAGGAATTTTCTCTACACTTGATGGCCTCCTGTGGTAGGCTCTGAGTTTCTTGAGGTTTAGACCAGCTTTCCTTCTCATCTTGCTGTTCCCTAAATAGTTGACAGTCGGTGCATGTTTGTTAAACACAGCCGAGAAGTCATGTTGCATCTTCTCTAATTTTCATTGCCCTCCGCCCAGAGCTCTTCATAAACATCTCTCTCATCTCTTCTTTTTCTTCCCCTCTCTCAGTGGTAATGATCATCTTTTCAAGAAATAATAACTGGATCATGATTTATTTCTCAGTGTTTCGGAAAATAAACATCTACTTGGATAGCTTGAGCTCGTGTTGATTCTGACTGCCAGCAGCAATGAGTTAAAAATGGAACTACGTAAACTAGCTAGAGAAAGAATCTCTGTTCTTTGGATTTTCTGATAGTTCAATTGCCATGGAAACAGCCTTCCCCCAGTGTTAGCTCATTAGGGTTTTTTTTTTCCCCTTAAATAATTTGGAGGACAGCCATGGTCCACAGTAGACGACTTCACGGGAAAGATCATACTTGACGTGCCCTTCCTTAGGGTACACTACGCCGAACAAGAAAGCAGCAGTTCTTGAACATAACACATTCCATTTAAGATTGAATTACTGTAGCAAGTAGTTCATTTGATTTTTTTAAGTCTTTTTTCTGGGGTATTTATATGAAGTCAGAAAAAAATACATTTTCTATATCTAATAGATAGATTTAATCTGTGCAATTAGGTTACCATCTTAATTCAGATTTATATGAGATACAAGGACCACATCTTCTACAAGGGAAGAATTGGCTTTTCATAGTTTTGTCCAGGAAAGTGAATTCTCTGTCCCTGGGGAATACGTAAGGTGAAATACACATAAGATAAATCTTTTTATAGATGACTGAAGTTATGTTTTCAGCTAGTTTGGGGAGACTTTCTCCCAAAATCAGAAGAGTCACCAGAGAGTGTTAAAAGTTCTCACCTGCCTCTGCTCAGGGCAGGCTGGCCGTAGTGGGTTTATTCAAATTGCAAACTTTGTTTCTGTAGAGACATCTCTTGAATTTTGTGTTACGTGCTTCAGTTTCCTACCAAAGGAATTAGAAGAACTTATTTCTCTCATTCTGTGAGACGGAGAGGAGTAGCAGCTCGATTATGACTGTTTTAAAACGTGGCTATTTGACTTTAAAGAAATTCCACCTGCCTTGGACACACCTACAAATTTGATAAAGTGGGCCTCCTCTTTCATATTTTCCATAGGTTGAATACTTAGGGTGTGGATATTTCTTTATTATAAATTGTTGCTCGGAAAAGACATGAAAATCAGTCAAGAAACCCAAATGAGTGCTAATAGCTAGAGAATTTTCACTCGAAAAAGAATCAACACCTTTTGTTTAAACTGAAGTAAAATTTGGGCATGAGAGAAATGGCTACAATCTCCGCTAACTGATAATCCTGCCTCTAAACTTGTCCCATCTTAGAAATTAGTTATTCTAAATTCACATAGTTCTCCAAGAATTTGGGATTCTCATATAAGCGTGGTGGCTTATGTGGGTTATAATCCTTCTCTGGGCAAGAGACAGGTCTTTAAGAAAAAGGAGCCTATGCAGTTGACGAGGACAACTTTGACCGGCTATTTTGGCAAATGAACCTATGGAGACATCTTATAAGGAGTGGTTAGAAAAGGTGTTCACAGCTGAAATTCAACACCAGAGAGAAAACGCAGCCCATCTATCGTGGACGGGAGGGCTGACATTGTTGTCCGTGCACACGGGCCTAGAAAAAGCGAATCTTGTGAAACGGAAAGAGATCCCATGAAAATGCTGCTGTGTTTATGTTGTTAAAACGCTTTTCTGCTGACCTTGGTTGTCAGATCCTTGCTAGTACTTGGAATATTATTTAAAAGAGTGGAAAAGAAATGCCAGTTAATTACCAAATCAATTCAATAATATTTGCTAAAAACTTCTTTCCCAGCTTTCTTGAGATATAATTGACATATTACATAGAAAACATTGATTTAACTTTTAAAAATAAGTGTTATTCACACAGCATTCATGTTGGGAACCACCCAGCTGTAACGCCCCCATGGCTAAGGCTGAGCAAGCGACCTTTGGACCGTAAGCCACTAAGGAGACAAAGCTTATCTCCTTGGCAGGGGCACCGCCTCTGCTCCTTTTACTTCACCCATAATTGGCCCCCAGTGCTTGATCGGTTAGCCAATGACAGGTAAGATTCTCCAAGGGGGGGATGACCTAAGCTAGGCACGATCACGTGGAGGCTCCAAAGAAGGACTTGGGGGGCTATAGCAAAAGGGGGTGATGGACCCTCAGCTATGACATAGCCTGAGTCTTCATTCTGTCTCCAAACCTCTTGGCTGTCTTGCTTATCCTGCCTGACTTAAGCCTGAAACAATGCTGGTGGTGGGTGCAGCCCTGTGCTGGAAAGGGCAGGTTCCCTAAGGCGATCAGGCCTGAGAAAGAATAGGTAAAATCCTGTGAAACCTGCTTTGTTTAGAATGCTCTCAATTAAATAAGGGTCAAAGCAAGAAGTGAATTAGTTCCTCAAAGTTTTATTGCTCTTTAGCTATCTGACCCTGACTCAAAATAGGCCCTCAGAGTTCTTTGTATGTTATCTATTGATTGATCCTTAGTGCCTGATAATGATTAATGAGCCTGTATTCCTATGCAAAACAACCCAATAAAAGCCCATTGAGGAAGAGGCTCTTGGCCCTTCTCCTTTGAGAGATCAGCCATCTTTCCTCCCCAAGCAGATCATGTCTTGGTAGACTTTTCTCATCTGTGGTGGCTGGGGGGGCCCTGCAGGCAGAGCCGCCCCACTCATTCAGAAAAACATTGATTTTTGTACTTACCAAGAGCCAGGTACTCTGCTAAGTGTTAGGAAACAAACATGAATAAGACTTCCCCCTGGCCAGGTAGCTCAGTTGTTTAGAACATCATCTCAGTACACCAGGGTTGCAGGTTCAATCCTTGGTCAGGGCACATGCAAGAATCTCCCAATGAATGCATACATACATGGAACAACAAAACACCAAATTGACCTTTCTGTCTGTCTCTCTCCCTTCCCCCCTTCCTCTTTCTAAAATTAAAAAGAAAGACTTACAGAACTTGTAGTCTAGGAGAGGAAATACAGGGCTGGGGCAAAAGACAGTATGTACAACAGAATTTATTCTTGTATTATTAATTACTGTATTATTTTTCATATGAACAACAGTAAACCTACTTTTGCCCACACCTGAAGAAAATAATTGTAATAAGATGCAATGATGGAGGTTTGCCCAGAAGACTAAAGGTCGAATTTTAGTTCCCACAAAGGAATGAGTCCAGGAAGAGGTATTTCTCTTTAATGTATCTTATCTGCGGAAAATAGTCAGTAAACATTCATAGATACCTGTGATATTGAAAATAAGCACTGGTTGAAATCTGTTATTCTTTCTTCTTATTCTTCTTTATAGTTTCAGGCTTAAAATAAAAACTGTTTTGGGGGCATGAAATGTATATAAAAGTGCTTTCTAATTTGTAAAGCATGATGCACATATATGGTATAATCACCATTTGCAAACATTATTTGTTCTGCCTTCAAAAGCAACAGTGCTAGACTGATTCTGGCAGACTTCGACCATTTTTTTCTGGAGGTAGACAGCAGGGACCAAACTCAATAGACACATTCAGACAAGAGAGTGTATTTATGCAATTTAAAATATAGACGCATTTCTGGGAATCCCCTGCCTTCTGAACTATATTTCTGACATCATAACCAGTGTGATTTTTTTTCTTCAGCAAGGAAACTACAGCACTTCATCGATATCTAGCTTTCAATCATCTAGACAATTAGGTAGAAAGTTTGATTCTCAAGTAATATAATCCTATTTATCATCTCCGACTTTATGCTTTTGAATGAGGGTTGTTCTTTTAAGATGGTACTTTTTAGAGATTATATCCTGATTTCACTTCTCAAAGTGATTTGTGAAGTCATCTTTTAGTTCGTTTTTTTAGACACCTTTTTTTGTTTTTTTTTAAATGGCATTTAGTTTATTTCTGGTGGTATAAAGGTATAAGTACATTATACAATATTTATAACTTTGGGAAGCAAAAAAAGAAAATTTGAACCATCTGTAATTCCATATCCTATATATTATAAGTTTTAATATTTTAACATGTCTTCTACTTTCTAATTTTTAATGGGATCATACTGTAATATTGTTTCGAAATTATTTACTCCATTTAAAAATGTGGTATGAATCTCTTTTCATATATATGTGTACACACACACACACATAATGTAACTTATCTAATTGATTCTTTATCACTGGACACATGTTATTTCTCTGTTTTTGTTCTATTAAAAAAGAGCACTATGGTTAACATGTTTATAGCTTAATCTTCATTTCTAACCAAAATTATTTTCTTCAACTTACTGAAAGTAAAATTGGCTAACCAAAGAGGATCCATATAAACTACCCTCAGCAGTGTATGCCTGATTTCCTAAAGCCTTGTTAAATTTAAATGTTATTTATAAAGTATTTTTCAATTTGTAAAGTAAAAAAAAAATAATTTCACTTCCAAAATCATTTTCATATTACTAATGGGACTAAACTTATACTTACCGCTCATCTTATTTCCTCCATTAATGGCCATGTTTGTATTGATGTGCTCTCTTTCTTCTTTGCTTATAGGAAGATTTCATATGTAAAGGCTAGTATACAAATACAAAATGTACATAATATGCAAAGAATGCACATTACACAAAGTACATAGGTGTCATAGCTACCTTACCTAATTTTCTTTTCTTTTTTATAATATGTAAGCTAAACTTTAACATTTAAAATTAATTTTAAGTAATTATGTTAATCTTATTTTGATATTCTTAAATACTTCCTTGGATCCTTTAAACAGGTAGATTTCATATTGAGGGAAACAGTGTAAAGTGTTTGATACTAATAGTGAGACTAAAATCAATAACGTAGTTGGGAAATTTTTAAATTAGGTTATAATGAAGTATTAAGACAGCTGCATGTAGGGCTAATCAAATGGTTTGTAATTAATTTATTTTATTTTATTGATATGTTACAATGTGTATTAAATGTGTTTGATTAGGACTTACATAAGCTGTATGTAATTTTTAAAAGAAACTACTGGTATTATGGTTACTTTTGTTAAGAATTCTAGACATATGCTTCTGTTTTAGATTCCTCTGGGATTCTGATCATATGTGGTCTTGCTGTGTGGGTTCCAGATTGGGGCCTCTCTTGGGTTCTGTTATTACTGGCACTGTTGCGTCTGTTTTTATTGCCTTTCTCTCTCAAACAATCCGTTTATAGTCACATGGGGCTGAGTATAGGTGGTAAAGTTTCTTTGTTCCTGCTCTATCTTGGCCCAGCTTATTAAATAACATCAAGTTTCTCCCCTTGTGTTCCCAGGAAAGAGCCCTACTGTCTTTCTACCATGGCAAGTGTGCATTCTAAATGTATTGCCTTTAAATCACAAAATTCATAATTATATATTCACTCTGTAAAATCAGATTTTATCTGTAGTTACAGAGCACCTGCTAATATCTTTCTTTGTGCACTTAATCCAATATGAACCCCCCGTCCCAAGAGTAGCGCTAACTTAATCCATCCTGACTTTATCATTTGTGTGCTTTTCAAGTTCATCATGCACTGGAGCTCAGCTCTCCCATCCTTCCCTTGCCTAGGGGAGCCACACAGACAAGGAGCAGTGTTTTTGCTCTGAGAATACGTTAGAAAAGTGTTCGCATCAGTACCATTATCCAGTCACTTCCATGTCTAGTTACACAGCACTGAAGCAAATTTGTGTTAAATGAGCTGAGCGATGTGAAAACTGATAACAAGTATAAAAGGAATGAGGTAGGTTGGACTAATTGTGAAAAGCTTCACAAAGTAGGAGAATTCTGAGATACACTCTGGGGACCTTGGTGTTTTGTTCACAATTCACCCTACCTCCTTTCCCCTTGCCACGAACCCTGTCCTATATGGAAGGATTGTACTTACTTGTCTCATTGATGTTGGCCTTGGTCGTGTGACTTCCTTTCACTATGAAATAGAGGCAGCAGTGACTGAGTGCCAGTTCAGAGCTAGACCTGAAAGAAAAATTGTGTGCTTCCTTTTAGTTTTCTGTGTTTCTGTCCCAGTTCACTGAAGCATCTGAGACGGACATGAACCACCTGGCAATTCAAAGGTAAAACCCACCTGCGCCCAACAGCTGTCAGCCAAACCTCAACCGATCTACCAATGGAGAGTAAGAAAAATAAATGTCTATGCTGTAATTCACTGAATTGGGGTGGTTATTTGTTACTTGACATTATTGCAGCAATACCTGACTAATGAGTAATGTGAGAAATGGTTAGGTCTAGAACTGCTAGCATCTTCTTTCTGTTTCTTCTGTTGCTGCTTCGGTTCAAGTTTTCATCCCACCTCCTTGGATTGTTCTGAAAACTTCCTATAATTCTTCACATCTGTATTAGTTAGAGTAGCCCAGTAGCTATTAGAAGATTATCCCAAATTTACGGTGTCTCAAACACAATACCTGTTTACTTCCTGTTCGTGTCACTATACTATTATAAATGGACAGGTGGGGATCCCCCTTCCACATGGTCATTCAGGGGCCAAGACTGGTGGAGGTTGTCCATTTTCCACCTGTATCTTTCAACATGACGCCATGGGCCATCTCCATCCCCGCCAGCTAGGAAAGATGATTTTAACAGACTGTACCTTGTTCCTGCCCACATTCCTGCCCACATTCTGTTGGTTTGACTCAATCATACAGTGACATCAAGATGAAAAAAAAAAAAAGCCTAGAAAATGTGAGTATAGCTAGGGGTATAGGAAAAAATGAGAATATTGGTTATGATGAGCACTTTATAATCTCTGCTACATCATCACTTGTTTAATATGTTTTAACCTAGAAGTACCAGTCCTAAAAATCCAGTGTGATATTACTATCTGCTTAAAATCTGTGGTCCTGGCTGCCTAGAGATTCAACACCACTTAGCATAAGTATGTGATTTTCATGTAGAGAGTTTCTGGTTTCATGAAGCACCAACCCTGAAGAATAGGTGAACCCAGCACTTCTTTGATTTCTTCAGGAAATAATCCTGTTATCCCAAATTATTAACAAGCAGTATAGAAGTTACCTATAATTTTATAGGAGAGGAAAGGTCATTTACCATATGGCAAACAGCTCAATAAATCCTCATCACAATTTTCACTCTCTTCCAGTCTTATTTTTCAGCTGTGTGACCCCTTATGGGCTTTTTATTTTGCCCCTGGACTAGATATACCACACATGCAGAACCACACTCATCCAGCAAAATGATAAAGACCCTTTTATTGCCAGCAATCTACCCTTCTCAGAAAGCGGTGAAGGATCAGAGATTGCATTTTTCCCCTGATAGACATTATATCCAAAATGTTTCTGGCTGGCTCATTTCTGCTTTTTTAAAATGCTATCTCTAGTTTTCCCCTTTCTGTTCTTCTATTTGATCAAGTACTCCAATCATGCTGAACTCCTCACTAGGCCTGCAGCACATTTTGGTTTTTTCCTGTCTCTGGAGCCTTTGCAGAGACTACAGCCTCTGTCCAGAGGCCTTTTTTCCTGCCTCTACACGTCGATATCCTGTAAACACTCTATGGGTTAGCTCAGCACCTCCTTCATTGTAAAGTCGTACCTTCCCTGATGCCACTGCCCCATCCTCACAGAATTTATTGTTCTTCTGTGATCTTGTAGAATTCTCCACCCTCCTCTATTATAGTACTTGTTACATTGTTTAATGTGTAGGTCAGGTATCGAGTTCCCAAGAATAGAGACTGTATCATCTTTGAATTTTTAAGGAAGTACCTAACATGCAGCTGGAAACGGTTTCTCTGTAAATGTTTGTTGATGCAGGACAAACTGCCCTGAGAGTGGAAAGCTGTCCAAGAGATGGGGAGACTTTCGGTTCACAACCGAAGGTTTAGTAACTCGTCTGGAACGCAGAGCACTCCCAGGGGGAAGCCTTCAGGATAACTTTAATTCTTTCCCCCGAAGTGTTATCATTGAACGGGGTAAAAAAATGGAGCTATTTTAATATGCTAGTTTCCAACAGGTTCTTAAATTACACTTTCTGTGAAGAAAATGCTGAAGGGGAGAGGAGATTGAGTGAAAAGAGAATACTGAGCCAGAAGCTAGGACATTCCAGAAATGTTATGAGATTTAAAATGTGTAACTTTTCCCCTCACTTCCTGGGTTTACATGCATTTAATATAGCTTGACCTATTAAACTCATCTTGGGTTTCCCTGTGGATGCTGTCCCTTTCAGACCAAATTATCTGTTTAATGCAGCAGAGAAATAATCATATATCCCTATCAATCCTGTATTTTATTTATTTCCATTCTAATCATTATTTACTTCCTTCGTTTTGTTTTAGATTTAATTGTCTCTTCTGTTTACCAGTGTCTTAGGTGGAAAATTGTTATATAATAATTTAGATTTTTCAAATGTATATACTTACCAATAAAAATTTCCCAGTAAGTGTTGTTTAGCTGCATTTCCTGAATTTGGTTGTTTTATCTTTGTTTTCATTCATCTCAAAGCATTTTTTAAGAGATTTTATTTATTTATTTTTAGACAGAGGGGAAGGGAGGGAGAAAGAGAGAGAGAGAAACATTAACATGTGGTTGCCTCTTGTGCGCCCCCAACTGGGGACTTGGCCTGCAACCCAGGCATGTGCCCTGACTGGGAATCAAACCAGTTACCTTTTGATTCACAGACTGGCACTCAATCCACTGAGCCACACCAGCCAGGGCTTCCTCAAAGTATTTTTAAATCCCCATTATGATTTCTTCTTTGCCCATTTGTTATTTAGGAGTGTGTTGTTGAATTTGCACATATTTGTGAACTTTCTGAATTTCTTTCTGCTTTTGATTTCTAATTTTACCTCATTGTGGTTGGAGAACATACTTTGTATGATTCCAACTCTTTTAATCCTCTTTAAATTTATTGAGGCATGGTCTATGGGCTAGTGTATGTTATATCCTAGAGAATGTTCCATGTGCACTCGAGAATGTTTATTATGCTGTTGTTTGGTGGAATGTTCTATAGATAGCTATTAATTTTAGTTGTTCGAGTCATTTGTTTTCTTATTGATTACCTACCTAATTGTTCTATCCATTATTGAAAAGTTGAATATTGAATTACTCAGCTATTGTTAAATTTTCTACTTTTTCCTTCAATTCTGTCCATTTTTGCTGTATGTATTTTAGGGTTCTGTTATGCAAATATGATGCATATTGGATCATATGTGCTTATAGTTGTTATCTAATCCTGAATAATTGACACTTTTTATCATTACAAAATATTCCCCTCTCTCGAGTAACTTTTTATTTTAAAGTCTACTTTTTCTGATGTTAGTATACAATTCCAGTATTCTTCTATTTCCTGTTTGCATGACATACAGGGTCCAGTACAAATAATGTCCCTTTTTTATTATAAAATCTTTTATTGCAAAATCATAAGCACGTGATTCTGTAACATAACAATACCACACTCAAGCATAGCATATGGCATATTAAGGGAAACGTTCAAATTAAAACTATAAATCACTGCACCCACATTATGACCCTACTAACCACACTCGCGCAGGCATTCCTTCTGCCAGACCCTGTGTTTTCCTACCCTTTTATTTTCAACCTATTTATATCTTTTAATCTGAAGCATAGACAGCATGTATTTGGATCTTGTTAGTTAATCCAGTCTATCTATGCATTTTGATTAAAGTATTTTATCCATTTACATTTAATGCTATTATTGAATAGTTGCATTTATGTTTGACACTTTATTTTTGTTTTTTTATGTCTCATGGCTTTTTTGTTCCTCTATTCCCCTTTTACCACTTTTCTTTAATGAAATTAATATTTCTTTTTTACATGTTAATTCCTTTAATCATTGTAGTATATTTTTATGAGTTTTTAAATGATCCTTCCAATGTTTACCATGTACATCTTACTTTATCAGACTCTACTTCAGATTTGTACTAACATTCCAGTGGGGTACAAGAACATTGCTGTATATAGCTCTCGTCTCTTTTTCTCTTTTGTTGCCATTATTGCTATACCTATCCCATCTATATATGTTACAAAGCCTACAAGCCATTATTACAATTATTACTTTTGTCTAAGTATGTCCACTAGAGAAGCTGAAAAAAGAAAAGAGAGTATATATTTACATAGGTATGTTAACCTTTTAATTTGCCATTTGTGTTTTTCTTCATTTGTTCCTAAGAACTCACATTACCATCTGCTATCATTTCCTTACTCCCATACAGCTTTGCTTGCATCTACCTCCTCTTGTCAAAAATTATACTTCTTTATATTATAGACTCAACAACGTGTGTACTAGTTTATAAAGTTTTTAAAATCAGCTGAAAGGAGGAGACTATACAGTCATGCTTTCTTTTATAGTTACATCATCACCATTACAGACACTCTTGGTTTTCTCTGTATGAAATAAATTTATCATCTGGGGTCACTTTCTTTCGGCTTAAAAAACTTAGTATTCTTGTAGGATGAGCCTGCTAATGTCAAAGTCTTTCTGTTTTGGTTTCTCTAGGAATGTCTTTATTTTGCTTTCTTTTTTGAAAGATTATTTCACTTGATGCAAAATTCCCCACACATTTACTATCATCCCACTGCCTTCTGCCCTCCACTGTTCCTGATAAATCAGCTGTCATTCTTACTGAGACGCCCTTGTACAGGCCACAGCCAACTGGCCTACCAAAATGACACCTCCACCTTTACTTTGCAATGACAGTAATTAGCTCTTGCGTGAGGACTCAGTAAGGAACTAAAATTTAATGAACACTTATTACGTACAATAAAATATAAAGCTCTCTGATTCACAATAATCTTGTAAGGTTTTCCCATTTTACAGCTAAGGAAACTAAAGCAAAAAGAGGACAATTTCAGTGTTTCCCAGCTAAGAAGTTGTAGAGCTGAGATTTGAAATCTGCTTTTTAGGTTTCTGGAGCCTGTGCTATTTACATTACAATATGCTGCTTTTCTGACAGTTGATCTTATAGACCAATAACCAAAGGATGTTCATGGTTACTTGGTTTAATAGGTCTTTAATTAGTATCTAGTTATATTTTATATTTTGTTTTGTATTTTATATTTTGATAGACATTATGGGGAACATGAAAGAATATACCAAAAATAACTTCTTGTTTCTGGAAGTTCATAAAAAAGAAATTAAGTAATAGTGTAGGACAGGACACAGTTAAATTACAGAATAACATTTATGAATTATAGATGCTGCTATAAGTCATAAATCAGTAAAAGTTAATAAAGATATGGGCAGCTTCATGGAGGGTTAATAGGTTACCTAGAGGAATGTTATAGGCAAGAGATCTGCCATTCATAAGCACATGTGGGCAAGAATGAGTACAACATATTTACAGACAGACAGGAGAGAGTTCTCTGTAGAGTAGAGGGAAAGTAGAATGAGATAAAATAGTGGGTCAATGAGTAGCCTGGGAAGACCTCAGATCTCAAACATCTGATTAATGTGTCTGAACTTGGATTTTCAGGCACTGTAAAAATACTGAAGAGTATTGTATGATACTCATTTTTCAAAAAATTATTTACCAAAACTAAGTCTATCAGGGGTATGTGGAAAGGCAGAAGTCAAAGATAGTGGCTCATTTCTTTGGGCCAGAGATGCCAGCCAAGAGTTAACAGTATGCACTGCTCAGCTAGGGAAGTGCTATAGAAACCTCAAGAGCAGCACTTGCCACAGACAGCCTTTCTGTTTCCACTTATGAGTTGGACATACTCTGCTTCTGGCCACTTTCTAGATCTCTGACACTAACCTGTGCAAGCCATAATGAGGTGGTAGGGAGTTTACAGATGCATGTGTTCAAGGGTTCTACCCCTCTTAAACAAGCAGTTTGTTTAGTGAGTTTTGGCATGGCTCTGTTGTAAAAAGCCAGACTCTTTTAGGTACTTAAAGCGTTTTGGAGAAAAGGGGCTATGCAAATTGAATGGATGCTATTTTGTGACTGCTTTGGTTTTCTCCTAAGTGTCTGGAATGTCTGCTCAGAGATTACCAACTGAAAGTCTCAAAGGCATGCCCAGGAGACCTTGCCACAAATGGCAGCTCTATCAACACCCAGCTGTGAAAACCGGAGCAGGATTCAATAACTATTTGGAGAGTTAGTGCTATTTATATCACATAAAGAGGTGGCCGAGGTCATCAGTATTACACCAGTCTTGGTAAATTCGTCAGGACATGTGGTTTTCCTCAATTGTTGATGAAATGTCTCCTTTGGTGACACCAGCGAAGGATAAAGTTCAAACTCTTACACTGTGTTCAATGTCCTCTACAACCCTTCTTTTCATTTCTTTTCACACTTACCTACAAGACCCTTGCTCTGATCACACAGCCCTATTCACAATCATTTTCTCACCAGTATGTTTTTGTCCCCCCCCCATCTAGAATATCTCCCCTCTTTCCCATCCTCAGCCCTCCTGTCTCTCTATTTAAACCCTGTATATGCTGTAACAGGCAGCATAAATCCTGATTCTCCCTGAGGACAGCTTCATAGAGATTGTGGGTAGTCTACTGTTTATTCCTGTGGTTAGTGTTCTCAATATAGATTCTGTTGTACATTTTAAAAAATGTTTTAGATTAAAAAAAAATGTTTTAGACTTGAAACTCCTGAAGGTCAGAAACTGACTCTATAATTCTGCACACAGCCCAGAGCCCTGTGTAATCAGGAACTGAAAAGTCAATGCTATAATGACATTGACTTTATGAAGATGAATAAAAGAATGCAATAGGGAGAATAGTTGATTGTTATTCCTAGAAAGTTTACCTATAATTTATAAGAAAAATTCATGTTAATCCAGGTCCTGCGAAAGTCTGTGTAGATAGTTAAGATTTATGATACTTATTAGTGTGCCTTATCAAGATTGGCTGCTGTGGTGGTAGGGGCAGTGATGCTCAGTTAGGCTAGCTGACTGAGATGATCAAAATAAACTTTTTTTTGTATATTGTGCTGTGCATTCACCACCCAAAGTCAAGTCTCCTACCACCAGCATTTATTTCCTCTTTACCCTCTCATACTGCCCACCTCCTCATTTCCCCTGGTAATCGCCATACTGTTGTCTATGAGTTTCTTTCTCTCTCTCTCTTTTTGCTTAATTCCTTCACAATTTTCACCCAGTCCCTCAACCCCCATCCCATATGACAGCTGTCAATCTGTTCTCTGTATCTATCAGTCTTTTTCTATTTTGTTTGTTAGTTTATTTTGTTCATTATATTCTGCATGTAAGTGAAATCATATTGTACTTGTCTTTGTCTGACTAGTTCCTTTCACTTAGCATAATACTCTCCAGGTCCATCCATGCTGTCACAAAAGGTACAAGTTCCTTCTTTCTGGCATTTGAGTAGTGTTCCACTGTGTAAATGTACCACAGCTCTTTTATTCATTCAGTTACTGATGGGCTTTTGGGCTTCTTCCAGATCTTGGCTATAATAAATAACACTGTATTGAACATAAGGGTGCTTATATTCTTTCGAATTAGTGTTTCAGTTTTCTTTGGATATATTCCCACAAGTGGAATAGTTGGGTCATAAAGCAGTACATTTTTAATATTTTGAGGCATCTCCATACTGCTTCCCACAGTGGTTGAACCAATCTGCATTCTCACCATCAGTGCATGAGAGTTTCCTTTCCTCCAAATCCTTGCCAGTACTTGTTGTTTATTGTTTTGCTGATGATGGGCATTCTGATGGTGGTGGGGTGACATCTCATTGTGGTTTTAATTTGCATTTTTCTGATAAGGAAGTGAAGCTAAGTTAGGCTAGCTGAGATTCTCAAAGTAAATTTTTATGATCTTTCCCCTGGCCATAAAAAAATGAAAAATGGGCTTTTCCAAATAAAGATCACTTTTCTACAAGTGCCTAGTCTTTCTGGAAAGCAGGGTAGAGCTAGCGATATGTTCCTGTTTTTCTGCCCGATATTGTAGTTTCTGCTGAATTTTGTAATCTATCTCAACATGTGCCAGCATCATGATTGCTGCTGTAGTACTCTGCTTGGTGATCCAGATTCCTTTCAGCAGGAGTAGCAGTTGCTCCCACTGTCGCCAAGAGTGATAGGCAGGAGTTACGTATGCTGACATAAGGCCAGTAAAAACTCCAAACTTTCATTAGTCATTGTCTGAATCACCAATGATGACTTAAATGCATATTCGATCTCCCTTAGTTTTTGTCTTGTCCTCCCTCATACTCCATTTTCAGGTTTACTCAATCCTCTCAGCTATAATGTCCCAGAACTACACTCTGCACAAAAAGGAGTGAGCTGCTACCGTCTTTATGAATGGTTCTTGGTGAACCAGCCTTGGCATAGGTGTCCAGCCACCTGATGTTGTAACTGGTTTAAAGGAGCCACTGCCTCTGAGACTCAAATTATCACAGTCTGTTTCCAGTGCCTTAACGAATGAAACATAACATATCTAAAGACCTGAAGTTTGGTCTAAGGCCAGATGCTATGTGGTCCCATCTTTTATCAACTAATACACTTAAAGGGAGATACAATACTTTTTTTTTTGCTGTTTGCTTTTTTTACATTTTGTTCTGTCTTGTGGTAATATGCTATAAGGATGGTAGAGATACATACACCATTTAACTCTTGGTACTTCCTTTGGAAAGGACTCATCGAACAGTCCCCAGCAACTCATCGTGTGTTCTGAAGCATCAGGCATAGTAATAGGAAAACACTTAAAGAGGTTAGACTATACATAAATATTTGCAGCCCGCTGGGGTGTTTTCCCAATTGTAAAAATGTTAGAGAAAATATGAAGAAAATGTGCACCATTTGCTTAGAGAAAGAATGCTTTATGTTCTATGCCAATGTCTCTTTCTTCTTTTACTTTCTTACTTTTTTTAGTATTGGGAATTAAAAATATTTGGTGCAACCTTAGGTAGAAGAAGATCCAGTGACAAAATATAATTATGTATTTGTCTAGCTTCTAATCTCTTTTAGCTGTTTGTTGGGGGGGGGGTTTGTTTGTTTGTTTGTTCGTTTGTTTGTTTAACCTATGGGCACCCACTGGCTTCTGGGTAAAGAACCTCACTTGTTACCACCCACCTTCATGATTAGTATTGACTAAATCATAATACAGGTCCTCCTGGGGGATCTTCTGTTGAATAAAGTTATTTTCTTTACTGGATCCTTCCCAGTCTGGTGTCTGTAAAACATTCTGAATTTTTTGGTTGTTATCAAAACAGTCTCCTAAGCCCACGGTCTGGGTTCTGATTTGGATTGGAGAGTTGCAGTTTCATAAGGATCAAATGAATGTGCATTTCTGGAAGGAAGGAACATTTTTTGTGGTCACAGCAAATGCCACTGGACATCACCAGTTTTAGACTTAGGGGCATCTGAGAAAAATGTGATATTTTTCCACATTTTAGTTTCTTTTTAAGCTCAGTTCCTTGAGTCAGTGGCATGCTCTCGTACAGGATTTTTTTTTTTTTTTTTTTTTTTGGCCTGGTGTGATTATAGATATACTTGGTCATACTTCAGCCCCCACTACTTGGGAGCTCTCTGATTTAAATGCATATACTGAATCTGGCCTTTGTAGTTATTGAAAATAAGAAATTAAATGCAGATGTATTAAAGTCTCTGCATAGAGTCAGGCACTACTCTCGAGATTAAGAAGGAGGCAGGGGAGGACATGCATAAAGACCACTTACCAAAGATTAGGTTGCATCTTTTTTCTCTTTCTGATTTAATGACTCTCAGGACTTTCTTGAAAGGAATATATGGAAATTGTGGGTAAAAAGCATGGATGATTTAGTGGTGGAATAAGGAGAAAGGAATGGAAATAAATAGGGATATAGATTAATTTGGTGACAGATCAGGAAACTTTGGTAGGAGGTATACATTTCTAAGAACTTCTTTTTATATTATTTATTTTGAAATAATTTCAAACTTGGAAAAATACTACAATAACAGTACGTACAAAAAATTCTATATTCCCTCACCCAGTGTCTCCAGACATTAGAACTCAACCGCATTTGTTCTTTCTCTCTCCCCTTAACCCTACAGTGTGTATTTTTCAAAAACGAGAGCTCTCCTACATAACCAAATGCAGACATTCAAATAAATCAGTAGTCATACAGCACTGGTATCCAATCCACAGGCCCTATTTAAATTTCAGCTGAACCAATTCTGTCTCCTTTTTGCTATCTGATGCAACATCTAATTCAGATCAGGAGCTACATTTAGTTGTCATATCTCTTTAGGCACTTCAACCTGGAATAGTTGCAAGATCTGGATTTCATGATCTGGAGTTCTAAAACAGTAAGGTCTTCCATTCTGGAAGGTGCTCCTCAAGCTGGGTCCATCTCATGTGGCTTTTAGGCCAGTGTCAGGTCATATCTTGGCAGGAATACTACAGCAGTGATGCTGTGCAAGAGCAGGGCATGACATCAGGGGGGAGCCCAATGTCTATCCATTCAGAGGCTAACTGAGCACAAGTAAGTTACTGTCTACCAGATCGCTTTACCAGAAAGTCACCATTCCAAGATTATGCTAACATTCTTTTCTACAGCAAAGTTCCACCCACCAAGCTTAGCATCCACTGAGGAATCTCTTCTGAAAACACTGCCGCTCTGACTGTTGCCAAATCTCTATTTATTAGTTGGCATCCTATAGAAAGAAAAGGTTTCACCTTGTGTTAGCCTGGGCTCTCCAGAGACACAGAACTGCTGCGGACTGAAGTTTGTGTGCCACCCCCGCTCCCCTGCCAATTTATGTCGTGAAACCCTAACCCCCAATGTGATAATATTTGGAGGTAGGGCCTTTGGGAGGTAATTAATGTTATATTAGGTAATAAGCACAGAGCCGGCCTGATGAGATTCGTGCACTTACAAAAAGAGGAGGAAACACGGGATTTCTGTCTCTGCACGCACACAGGAAGGAAGGTCACGTGAGGACGTCTCCAGGAAGAGAGCCCTAACCACTCACTGTGGTAGTTTTAAAAATGTCTGCGAATTCATTGCCACCCTCCCCATCAAGAGGTGGAATGTAATTCCTTTTCTCATGAATAAGAGCTAGCCTTAACAACTTGCTGTTAACAAATAGAATATAGCAGAAATTACACCACATGCTATTCAAGGCCAGATCAGATAAGCTGATACGGCTTCTATCTGTTTTTCTCTTGAGATACTTTCTCTTGGAACCCAGCCACCATGCTGTGAGGAAACCCAGGTCACACGGAGAGTACATTTGTAGGTGTGCTGGCCAACATCCCAACTGAGTTCTGAGCCAAAGGCCAGCATTAACTGCCAGACATGTGAGGCAACTCGAGCCCCAGCCACTATCTGACCACAGCCACACAAGATACCCCGAGTAAAAACTGCCCAGCTGAGCCCAGTCAACCCCCAGGCCCGAGGAGGATAACAATAATGAAATGATTGTGTTGTTTTAGGCGCTGAGTTTTGGAGAACTAATTACACAACAGTGGATAACCAGAACATTTTGTCTAGCGACTGTGCCTATCCACTTCTCCTGACTCTGATCTCAACACAGATTAACCATTTCTACTTTAATATAGTAAGTTATTTAGTTCTTGTAACAATTCTGCCACGTAGACACTAAAATCCCTAATTTTTGTTGTTGAAGAGTAACATATTATAGTGGAAACTTGGGAAATTCAGTCTTCCACTATGTTAAGGTTCTGCTACCATTCAGGTTGTGTTTTTTCTTTTCATGATCTAAAGCCTTGATCCCCCCAAGGACACTTTCAATCATTCCCTTTGATTTTTGTGCAGCATTTGAAATTTCTTTTGAAAATTCACTCCTTTTCTTCTAGTGTCCATAACATTCCAATGGCCTATTTTTCCATTCACTTCTCCAACCATTTCTTTGCTGCCTTCTTGACTCCTCCTCGTCTCCCAGCTTCCCAGAGGACATACCCAGGGTGCAGTCTGACACACTCAACTCTCTTTACAGTTTCTCACAGAAGTTTTACTCTCTCACTACAGTTACCGTTTCCGAGCAGATGAATTTCTTATCTGTATTCATAGCCCTGATTTCTTTTTCTGTATTGGTCAGCTAATTATTTCCTCTAAAAAGCTTCAATGTCCTCACAAAACATAGTTAGCATCGGAACTCAACAAAAATAACTCTGTCTTTTGATTTACTTAGTCCAGTTGTTGTATCATTATTCTCTTAATATAACCAAAATTTAAACCTCAGAGCTCTTTGATTAATCCCTTCTCTTCTTCTTCTTTTGTAGTGAATCATGAAGTCCTTCTGTTTCCTTTTGCCCTTTCTGTTGTACTTGACAAAACCTCTACCTTAGCAATTGCCTCTGAACTGGTTTCTGGGCTCCTAACCTCTTTCTTCCCTGAGCTGTCCTGCTTATCATGGCCAGCTTGTAGCACTGAAATATTACCATAGCAAATCCTGATTGAAAACTTCAAAAAGTATCCCATTATTCAGGAGATAAAAATTCTCCATTGTATGACCACAGACTGTCTGTCTTCCAATTCGCCTCATCCTCGCCTCTCAAATGTCACTCCAGCATCAGTTAGATGGGTCCACTAAGTCCCTTAAACATTTCATGTACATGTACATGTACATGCCAATGCCTTCAACATCATTTCCTTCGCTCCCCTGGATTGCCTCCCTCTCTCTCTCTCTCCCCGTTCATTCCAACCCTGCATGGGTTAGCAGTCCAATTGGTGGATAAATGGGCTCTGAAAAAAACAAAGCAGTGTTAGAAAGAAATGAGTACTTATGTGGGAGGATGCAGTGGTCAAGGGGTTCCTCTGCCACCGGCTGACATTTGATCAGAGACATGGGAAAAATGATTACAGGTATCTGAGAGAAGATCATCCTAAACACAGGGAATAGCGAGCACAAAGGCCTGATGCAGCATGTCCTTGGTGTGGTCAAGAAACAAGGAGGACCCCAGGGCTAGAGTAGAATGAACAAGGGCAGGGTTAGGAGATGAGGTCACGGAGGTTGGGGCGAAGATCTTCCAGAATGGTGACTGTCATTCTAAGGACCATGGCTTAACTCTGGGTAAGATAGAAAACCACTGGAATAGAGGATTTGAACATAAGGTCATCTGGTTTATATTTTAAATCTAAACTTTGATTATCATGGTTCCCTTCTCTGGAAATGCCAGAAATATGGAAATCTTTTATAATGCCCTTTCTTTTTAAACAAGCCCATTTAACCTGTCCATGATTTAACAATAAGCTATTTAAATCATAGCATGTTCTCATGTGGAGATTTTAAAATTGTCTGTGCTCGTTTCTTAATATTGTCCTGCTTTTTTGCTATGATTTTACTGTTTTGTAACGTAAGTTTTATGGTTTGGAGTAAGCCATATACATGGTTTAACAGTCAAATGTTGCTGTGAGTTCATAAAAGAAATAGTGTTTCTTTCCTCTCCCTTTTCTAATCCTAACTCCTGCTCTCCAGTGGTAACCATTTTCAACTTTCTAATCTATTTTTATGTATTACTAAGTAATATAGTTACGCTGCCATTTCTGGATTTTCTCAGTTTTTGGTATTATCTGTTTATTTCCTACTGAAGAAAACAATATAATGTTCTTCTACTGCCACCACACACATGTCCTTACTTTCCCTCGGCCATCTTTCCTATGTACTTTTTGATGGGTCATTATTGAGTTTTTATATTATTATAGCTCTGCACCTTGGACCATGTTTTATCTTGTGATTATTTTTCTTGCTTATACTTAAATTTTTCTTTTTGTGTGGGGAAGGGTTCCCTGATTGGTTGTTTTTGTACTTGCCTGTGTACACGTTATTAGTTCTTTCCAAATGCAATTTAAAATCAATCTTTCCTTTTTTTTCTATACGGTCAAATGTATTAGTAACCTGTCAGTTCTGGGGGGAAGGGCTTGTTTGTGTGTGTGTGTGTGTTTTCCTTGAAAAGCCATCCCTTCTAGAACCCTCTGTCCTCTTGCTTGAATGTGGACAGGCTGTTCTCTAAGCCTCATGCCTGTCATCATCTTCAGACTTCCTCGCCATTCTGGTACTTCTCTATACCATCACCCCAGAAAAGTGCCCTTCAACCCTTTTACGCTATAGCCCCTGTTTATTGGATTTATTATTTTTTTGCCCTTACTCTTTTGGGGATTATTGTATCATATCTTTTAGTAGCTTCCTAAGAAAGATATCATAACAGGTACATTTTTTGACCTTACATATCTGAAAATATGTTTAATTAATCTTTATACTTCATTAATAATTTGGTATTGAATTCTGGTGACAGATGTTTTCCTCTTTGTTCAGAAGGTATTGCTCTGCTGTTTTCTAACATTCATGTTGTCATGCAGAAGTCATGCTAGGATTCCTAATCTTTTGTTACTTTCTGGTGTTCAGTTAGCATAAAGTGGAGGAGACCTCCTCTTTCTTCACACTCTTGACTAATCCTTCTGCTTTAGGGCCTCCCCATTATCCCCGTTCTCACTCCTCGTGTCTCTAATTTCTGACCCTTTCTGGGTTTTTCAGCACAAATGACACTGGACCTAGCTGCCATTGCTTTCTGTTGACATTTATGTTTTTTTAATTGAATTTATTGGCATGACATTGGTTCACAAAACCATACAGGTTTCAAGCATATGAACAACTCAATAAAAAAATTATCCGCACACTGTATCATGCACCATCTCCCTTAGCAAAGTCTCTCTCTGTCCCCATTTACCCCCCTGGCCCACCTCCACCTCTCCCCCACCTTTAACTTTATCTTCTCTGTTAAGGACCACTCACTCATCTATTTTCCACCTTCCAAAACTGTGTTGACATCTCTAGTTCTCTGCATATTCTTTACTCTGTTTTTTCTCTTGCAAGGTTTATACATTAAGAAATTTTCTTTGACAATCTGACAGTAACCAGAGGGGAGGTGGGAGGGGATAATGGGGGGAAAGGGGAGAAGGGTTTTCAGGAACAACTCTAAAGGACACAAGGACAAATCCAAGGGTGGGTGGAATCAGGGAAGGGAGGTGGGGATGGGGTGGGGGAAGGGGTAAATGCAGACAGTTGTACTTGAACAACAATAAAATAATTTAAAAAAAGAAATTTCTTTGGATTGCTTTGTGGACACTGCAGGGATAACTATACATTCAATACGCCATGCTGAACAGGATGTTAAGGATTTCAGAATTTCAAGATATAAACCTGTTTCTACACCATTGCATATTGTTTCTTTTTAAAGAGATTCAATTTCCATATGCAATCCATAGTAGAGCAAATTATCTAATAATGCAAAGTAACAATTAATATAAAAATGCTAGATAAGAATCGAATTCATGACAGTCAAGTCAGTACCTTAGTCAAGGTCTAGCATGATAGTACAAGGCGTCAGAAGGACATAAAAGAAGTGTATGTTACGGTCTCTCCTTTCAAGGAGCTTACCATCTTGTGAGAGTGATAAAATGCACGCTCTCTCTGTCAGAGAGTTCAAGATCTCATCAGAAACATAAAACACACTAGAAATGTTCTTGAAAAAATAGATGACGTATTTAAGTGGAATAGATAAGAGGTGCTTCTGAGAAGAAGGAGAAGGGATAAGTAAAGATGAATTTGTTTAAACACAAAATGGCTCTCAAAATAAAATACAGTTGCAACACTAACAATTTCATACCCATTTTGTCCATTTTATGTAATCTTTTTGGGGGGATTTTGAAGGTAGTAGCAATAATCAATTTCAAAGGAATACTAATAACTTTAAGTATTTACAGTCATTTTAGAAACAGGTATCATGGCCTTGAAATGGGTTTTCCCCTCACACACATTCTTTGGGTCTTTCTGTTTCAGCTACATGATTTGAAGTGGAGGTCAGCCCCTGTGTCTGGCAAAGCTAGGCTTAATTGGATTAGCAAATTCAAGTCTAGAATGTTAAATACCAAATTTGTGCACATTCTTGGCATTCTAAACCCATTGGAGGCATTTTGGAATGCTTAAAAGTCTCCAAAGGGTCCAGACTAACCAATCTACCCACTCGGGCAAAAATTTAAACCTAAGGAGATTGCATTTTAATTTAAAATTTTTTCCAGTTTCTCAGTATAACACTGCAATTTAGCCCTCTGTTGATGAGCCTAAGTGAATCAGAGTATCTACCTCCTATGCTGAATCTATCTTCCTGGATACTCCCAGGGCCTTCATTTACCCATTTGCCATGTTCCCCATATCAGTGATGCTGAATATAGTTACATAGTCAGACATTTGAATTCTTATCCGGATTTGACCTCAGTGAAGTGACAGAATGTGAATATTTCTTTCTTCCCTCCCATCATCATCTTTAGAATCCTGGGAGTTTAGCTGGCTTGGCTTCAAGATGTTTAACTGCTAGTAGCCTTTAATTCTTCCTCAGTGTTTAATTCAAATCCACTGCTCTGCTGGGAAGCTTTTCCCAATTATTCTATCTTCTCTGTATCTAACTCGACATCAGCTGAATTTGTATTTTATTTTCAATAAGATTCAGATACCTTAACACGTAATTTTTTCCTAAAAATATGATGTGTAACTGATGTGACCAATCCCCCAGACTGATAAAAAAATGATTTCAAAGGTGGCAAATTACATGCAGTGTGTAATTTTGCTGATAATTCAGTCCTTTATTAGATCAATGTTTACAGTAGATCAATTAGTTTTATTGCAACTGATTGTAACCATGTTTCAGTCTTAGTTAAAAATGACCCTCCAAGACATGTATGTACCCTTAAAAAATACATTCTGTGCCTAGGTTTTTGAATCTGAAAAATATTTTCATCTTAGAAGTTAATTTTCCATTTGAGAAAAATATTTCTATTCCAGAATTCTTGAAATTCATGGAGAAAATGTTTTCAGTTTCTAAACTGTGTGGTTGGTGAGTGGAGTTTTGCAAAGAGAAAAGGTGCATCAGGACTACAACTTGATCTTTGGCAATTCTTTCTTTTTTATCCTCACCTGAGGACATTATTTGCGTTGTTTTTTAGAGAGTGGAAGAGGGGCAGAGAGAGAAGAAAAGAAAGTCAGACATAAACTATGACTAGTTGCCTCTATACATGTACCCACCAGAGATTGAACCCACAACCTAGGTAATGTGCTCTGACCGGAAATTGAACCCACAACATTTTGGTGTATGGTGCGATGCTCCAACCAGCTGAGCCACACTGACCAGGGTTTATTCTTTGGCAATTCTTTGCACAGACCTTCCCTTGTACCCTAACTTGACTTTGAGTTGGTGGCTGGATCTAAGTAAAGACTAAATAACAACTGTATCATTTTGCTTTGCATTCTCACTTTCACACTCTCTCTCGTTTTTCTGTTACTCAAGATTTGAAGACAAGTTTTTCTGCATGTTTTACCAAAAGAGCTCTATCTCTTAGCTTGGTCAAATTATTTAGCCTCAGTGTCCCTCAGTTTTCCAACCTATAAAATGAAAGAAGAGAAGGAGGGAATCACTTCTCTCAAGTTGTATTTTGTGACATTTGTAGCTTTCTTAAAGATAGTAATGTAGGAGGGGTTAGATTTTGGAGATTGGAGTTTTTCTGCCCTGTATTCCTCCTCCTTCATTTTCCTGGAGTCATCTATAGTGTTTTCTCTTGTTTTCCATGAATCGCATATATTCCTGTTCAGGCCCTGGAGGCTCAGCTTCTCTGAAATGGGCTTTTAAAATCTTGTCTTCAACAAAAGCAGCCTTTTTCTTACAAGTGAATTTCCCATCTGCTGCCAAGAAAATTAAAATTCTCTAATATCCTTAGGCTTTAATATTCCTTAGCTTTCTTTGAACCTCGTAGAGGTAACCTTAACACTCAACCTTATAAACTGTCACACTGGAGTGGAAGACACTTAATCTTTGGTCCAGGAAATATCTATGGCCATGTTCACCTCCAACACATCAAGATGAACCATCATAAATATGGTCTTTTGTGGCAGAAAAAAAGATGTTGGCAAATTTAGTAACTCCAGGAACATTGCTTTGTGTTTGAAGTATCATGTACTATTACCAAAGCACCTAACCTTTAGTAAATAGTTACTTAGGCAATGCGCTGGTCTATCACTGTTTCCTAAAAAGATCCTGTAAAATCCTTGTGTTTATTTCCTACTGTAAAAAAAGTTACCATAAACCGAGTGGCTTAAATTCCACCTATTTTCTCATAGTTCTGGAGGCTGGAAGTTGGAAACCAGGTTATTTGCTGAGCCCTGCTCTCTTTAGTGGCTCAAAGCAGGTATCTTTTCTTGTCCTTTCCCATTTCTCATGGCTCAGACATCTCTTGGCTTGTGGATGAATAATTCCAGTCTCTACCTCTGTTTTCACATGGCCTTCTCTTCTCCCTGTGTGTCTCTCCTCTGTGAGTCTCCAATGAGAACGCTTGTCATTGAATTTAGGGCCCACCCAGAAAGCCCTGACTGATCATGCCTCAAGATCTTAATGGAATTACACCTGCAAAGACCCTTTCCAAATGAGCACATTCACAGGCTGCAGGGGTCAGGACCTGGACTTGTATGGACCACCATTCAACCCACTGTAGTTATTTTAAGCTTTTTAATGTATGAAGAAACCAAGGTTAAGAGAATTCACATAACTTGGTGAAGGTTGGATAAACAGAATATGAACCTGGATTAATCTCCCGTCAAAATCTGTGGTATTTCTGCCATACTATGTGTTGTGTGAAGCTCTCTGTGTTGCACATATACCTTGAGTCGAGTCACCATTTATAAACATGGTGAATTTTATTCTCTTTTCATGCTAGCCTGTGCCATTAGCATGCCAGTGCCCTTCCAGGTAAACCCACCTTTAACCAGGAAAGAGGCCCATGGGACTCTTTTTGAGAGAATGCCTGCAGCAGTCATGTTAAACCTACTCACAGAGAACAGCAAGTTCCCAGCGAACTAACTCACTGCTGTAAGCGGCATTTACGTCACTCCCTTTCACATAAGCAGAAGAGGCAGATGGTTTAAGTCATATGTTTGGGTTATCAGCAGGACACAATTTTCCACAGATGAATGTAAACAGTACTTTTTAAAACCATGATTTTTATGGCATGTTTTAATCTTAATGGCTGTTTATCACCACATTTCAGAAGACACCCTAAACTTGGTACACATGACATGGTGCCCTAGACCCAGATGTTCTGAGCTCACAATGTTTCTGAGAATTCTGATTTTAGCCTCAGCTGACACGTTTCCTGACCTCTCAGATGGGATATTTCATAATAACTGATATGTTGTTTTATTCATTGCTCCAAGAATGGCAAATCTTCATCATTTTTTTATATTCTAGGTTCATTATTCCTTCTAATTTAAGCTCCTTCCCTCAGCGATTGCACCAAAGCACATTTTTTACAGAGGCTTTCGTGGGCTTTTTAAAATAAAATAAAAGTTTGGTGTTGTATCCTTTTCAGTTTCATAACTTTGGTCCCATTTTATAGCTGGGGAAGTAGGTTCAGAGGCAATTGCCTTTTCCTAGGTTATAAGACATGTCCTCCTCAGAGATTTGCTGTCCATTGCTCTCAGGACCCTGGCTGATGTTCTCTTGTCAAGTGTAACCCATATAACTATAGACTCTAATCTTATAACTCACAGATGGCCTTTCCCATCCTTACAATTGTCACTTCCCTTACCCCCTGCATAGCACTTCAGGAGTTACTCTGAAGTATATCTGTTTGATAATTACTTATTTCCTGATTTATGTCTTTTTGAGATTCTTTAGCTAGATTTTAAGTTGAAAATCTTTTCTTCTTTGAATTCCTTTCTTTATCCCCCAAGATGCCTGATATTATCCTACTGACACTGGAAACACAGAATGTTTGCTAATAATAGTGTCCGGAAAGGGAAGTGCATCCTCTTCAGACACATCGAGTGAAGGTGGCTCATTTGCACTACTTTCGTCAAGGCCCTTTCCCAGAGCACTCACATGGTATTAAAGATCACGGACTCTGGACTCAGGCAACCTGGGTTCAGCTCCAACTCTATGTCTTACCTTGGTCAAATTATTTGGCCTCTGTGTCCCTCAGTTTTCCAACCTATAAAATGGAGATAATAATAGTATATATATCATAGGAATGCTTATGATTAAGTAAGTGAATACTGAAATGAGAATCATGCCTGGAATGTAATGAGTATGAAATATATATTTAGGAGTTCCAGCCAACATGGAGGCATAGGTAGATATGCTTCACTTCCCTGCACAACCAAAAGAAAGATAACAACTAATTTAAAAACAAAAAACAACCAGAACGTCCAGAAAAATCAAATTGTATGGAAGTCCAAAAACCAAGGAGTTAAAGAAGAAACACTCATCCAGACTGGTATGAAGGGCAGAGATGGGCAGTCAAGGTGGAGAGAATGTGCAGCAAAGCAGCAGCTGGCAGACCAGGCAGGTGAGGTGGCAGCTGATAGACCGAGTGGTCCCACATTCCTGTGTGGACAAACCAGAAGGAACAACTGGAGAACAAGATAGACTGTGCAATCTAGGGTACCAGTGCTGGGATAATAAAGCCTCAAAACCTCTGCTGGTAAAAACCTGTGGGTGTTGTGGCTGCAGGGGAAACTCCCAGTCTCACAGGAGAGTCTGTGGAGTGGCCCACAGGATCTTAGAATGTACACAAGCCCACCCACTTGGGTATCAGCACCAGGAAAGTACCAAAAAGGTCACAATTCACTTGTGGGAAGCAGGGTAAGTAACTGAAAGCAGGGCAAGAGCTGAGCAAGTGGCATTGTTCCCTCTCTGACTCCTCCCTCACATATAGCACCACAATGGGTTGCCTCACTCTGGCAAATACCTAAGGCTCCACCCCTTACAATATAACAGGTGCATCAAGACAAAGAAATATAGCCCAAATGAAAGAACAGAGCAAAACTCCAGAAAAAATAACTAAGCAATGAGGAGATACAGAGTTCAAAACACTTATAATCAGGATGCTCAGAGAAATAATTGAGTATAGATGCAAAACAAAGGAAGAAGTGAAGACTATACAAAGTGAAATACAGAAAAATGTACATACTGGGAACCAACAGTGAAGGGAAGGAAACCAAGACAAATGAACAATTTGGAACAAAAGGAAAAAATAAACATTCAACTGAAACAGAATGGAGAAACAAGAATTCAAAAAAATGAGGAGAGGCTTAGGAACCTCTGGGACAACTTTAAATGTTTCGACATCCAAATCATAGGGGTGCCAGGAGGAGAAGAGAAAGAGCATTAAATTGAAAATTATTTGAAAAAATAATGAAAGAAAACTTCCCAATTCTGGCAAAGGAAATAGACGTACAAATCCAGGAAGCTCAGAGAGTCCCAAATAAGTTGGACCCAAAGAGGAACACACCAAGACACCTCATAATTAAATTGCCAAAGATTAAAGATAAGGAGAGAATCTTAAAAGCAGCAAGAGAAAAGGAGAGAGTTACCTACAAAGGAGTGCCCATAAGACTATCATCTGATTTCCCAAAAGAAACCTTGCAGGCAAGAAAGGGCTGGAAAGAAGTGTTCAAAGTCATGAAACACAAGGACCTACATCCAAGATTACTCTATCCAGCAATGCTATCATTTAGAATGGAAGGGCAGATTAAAGTCCTTCCCAGATAAGGTCAAGTTAAAGGAGTTTAAGGTCATCACCAAGCCCTTATTATATGAAATGCTAAAGGAACTTATCTGAGAAAAAGAAGATCAAGACTATGAACAGTAAAATGAAAACACACTCACAACTATCAACAACTGAACCTAAAAAAACAAAAACAAACTAAGCAAACAACTAGAACAGGAACAGAATCACAGAAATGGAGATCACATGGAGAGTTATCAGTGGGGAGGGTAAAAGGCGAGAATAGGGGGAAAAGTATAGGGAATAAGAAGCAAAATTGGTAGGTACTAAATACACAGGGAGAGGTTAAGCATAGTATAGGAAGTGGAGAAGTCAAAGAACTTATACATGAACCCATGGATATAAACTAATGGGAGGGGGGATGCTGGAGGGAATGGGGGTACTGGGCAGAGGGGAATGAAGGGGAGAAAAAAATGAGGGAACTGTAATAGCATAATCAATAAAATATGCTTAAAATAAAGTATTAAGTAAAAAGAAAAAATGAATATATCTTTATTAAATAAGTAATTTTTCCCAGGAATACTGTCACTGCCACAGGATTATTGTTTCTGTCCCTAATCTTGTTCGCTGCCAATTCACTTAACTATTGCAGCTAGAGTGACCCTTCTGTAGTGCAAATAGGATACTTTACTTCCCTGCTTAAATACCTAAACAGAGGGAGTTTCAGCTTTCAGCTATCTCATGGAATTAAATGATACCAAGCTAGGCTTCTTGCCATAAACATCTCTAAAACTGAACAAAACATAGCAGGCAATTGTTTTTCAGCCAATGGACAACAGCCAGTTTAAACCTATGATCCTGGAGGAGGGAAACTCATGAAGTAAGCCACAGGATTGTACAGTTCTCTGCCTCAGAACAACTTTCCAACTACAGCATAGAGAGGTAGAGTCCAAACAGAGTACAATAGTCCCATTAAGCTCAGGCACTAAAGCAGTTTCAGTGTGATGGGTGGGACATCATAGAGAAGGGAGCTGTCCCAGAAATCTCTGTGATGGACAACCTTATGTCCATGGCTGAGGATGAGCTGTATATGCTCACAGAAAATTTCCAGAGGCTTCATGGCCAGCAGCTGTTACTGGGGTAAGGGCTGAACAAAGATGTTGGAGATCAAGCAGTACCTTATGGACATTGCCCCTAACACACCTGGCATTGAACTAAGACAACAGAAAGGCCATGTCTTGGGAGTAAAGAGTATGCTCTAGATTTAGATCTACTATGAAATTGCCCTAAGAAACCATAATATCAAGTTCTATCAAGATCTATAAAGCAACAGTGGTTGAGCATGGTGTCCCACCAAATTAGAGGGACTTTATTTGCTGGCAAAATACACTGGGCTTTCCATAGTTCCTCACTTACACAGTGTAAATCAAGCCCACACAAATTCTAGGAGATTAACCAGTAATCAAAATTGTTAAAAAAATGCTAGGAAGACAGCACAATCCTAATTCTCTGCAATGTATTATCCAAAATATCCAGTATTCAACAAGAAACAGAAATGTAATATGCAAGTCAGTTAAAAAAAGTCAACAGAAATCGAATTGATTTTCTACAAGGTAATTCAATAGGAAAATGGTAGTGTTTTCAATAAATGGTGCTTTTTAAACAACTGGAATCTAATCTACATATGCAAAATAATGAACTTCAACTCTTAACTCACCCCATATGCAAACTTAATTCAAAATGTAGTATATACTTACATGCAAAGATATGACTATAAATCCTTTAGAAGTGAACACAGGGAAAAGGAAAAAGCAGTGCCATAAAAGAAGATATTGATAAATTGGACTTCCTCAAAAATTCAAACATATGCTTTTCAAAGGAGAAACTCAAGAAAATGAAATAGTATGACAGGCTACATACTAAAAGCAAATATTTATAACACATAACTGGAAAATCTCCAGAATCAGCAATATATAAAGAACTCTCAGAACTCAATAAGAAAACGATTAACTAAAATTCTGAGATGGCAAATGAAATAATCAAATTTTACAAAGGACAAAATACAAATGGCTAATAGTCATATAAAAAGATTTTCAGCATCCCTGGACATGAGGGAAATATAAATTAAAATTATAATGAAATACCACTTCAGGCCTATAGAATGGCTAAAATTAAAAGGATTGGTAACATGAAGTGTTGACAAGGATGTTTAGAAAGAAAGAAGAGCTCTCATACCTTCATGGTGAGGTGTAGGAAGAAATGGCAGGACCTCTTTTGAGAACAGCTTTCCAGTTTCTTGTAGAGTTGAACATACTTATATGACCTCACAAATCTTTTCTTAAGTATTTACTTCAGAGAAATGAAAATTTACAGTGGCCATAACTAGAAACAACCCAAATACTGATAGGTTTTAGTAACTGAGTAGATAAACAAATCATAGTATATAATAATCTATCTCCAGATGTTATATTTTGAAGTTCAAGTTTTCTCTATTTGGAATATTTCTAACCTTCAAATTTTTGCATGTACTACCAACCCCCTGATAATCTTTGCATTCCTGAAAAGATTTTTCCTTTTCACCCCAGATTGGTTAAGTATTCCTCCTATTTGTTCCCACAGCATTCTAGAATAATGTTCAATAGAGTATATATCACATTTTATTGCTTTTTCTTATTTAATTGTTGCACTTTTCCACCATATCTATCATAGCCTTGGCTTGTAGATGGCACTTAATAAATATTTAGTGAATGAACCAATACATAAACAAATGAGCTCACATCAACCTCCTGAGATCTGCAGGTAGATTCTTGTGGATTTCAAAGTTCTGTTTTCTAAATGAAAGTAATTGAAAGCTTCCCCATCTAAGTAAATGTTATTTTTAGTGTGACACCACACATTTTATTACAGTTATTTCCTTCTAAATTGTATTTCTCAGAAGCCACCACTTTTGTAGGAGCAGTGAGTCACAGAAATGAAATTCCTGGCTGCGCCTTCCCTCCCCATCCTGGCCCCCTGCTAGCCAGACCGAACATTCCATATTAACCGTGTTTTTGATTGTCTAAGGGATTTCTGTCTGATTCATATTGTCTAGCAAGATATTTTGTAGTCTTCTTCCACTCTGAAAAGTAAAGCACATTATTCCATTCCTACAATGTTCCTTACCTTTTTGCAAGTGCTTTTGAAAAATAGATGCCTTATAAAAACATATACCAGGGTTTTTAGGATATAATCCTAGCAGTGGAATTGCTGGGTCAAAAGGTAGATCCATTTTTAGTTTTCTCAGAAAATTCCATACTGTTTTCCATAGTGGTTGTACCAGTCTGCAATCCCACCAACAGTGCACTAGGGTCCCCTTTTCTCCACAACCTCTCCAACATTTGTTGTTTGTTGCTTTGTTTATGATGGCCATTCTGACTGGTGTCAAGTGGTATTTCATTGTGGTTTTAATTTGCATCTCTCTGATAGCTAGCGATACTGAGCGTCTTTTCATGTGTCTCTGGATTCTCTGTATGTCCCCCTTGGAGAAGTGCCTGTTCAAGTCCTTTGCTCATTTTTTAATTGGGTTGCTTGTCTTCTTAGAGTGGAGTCGTGTAAGTTCTTTATATATTTTGGAGATTAAACCCTTGTCTGAGGTATCAGTGGCAAATATGTTTTCCCATACAGTTGGTTCTCTTTTTATTTTAATACTGTTTTCTTTAGCCATGCAGAAGCTTTTTATTTTGATGAGATCCCATTTGTTTATTCTTTCCTTTATGTCCCTTGCTTTGGAGGACATATCAGTAAAAATGTTGGTGTGTGAAATATCTGAGATTTCCCTGCCTATGTTCTCCTCTAGGACTTTAATGGTGTCATGGCTTATATTTAAATCTTTTATCCACCTTGAATTTATTTTTGTGTATGGTGTAAGTTGGTGCTCAAGTTTCATTTTTTTGCATGTAGCTGTCAAGTGGTGTCGCAACACCACTTGTTGAAGAGGCTATTTTTACTCCATTTTGTGTTGCTGCCCCCTTTGCTAGGATTATATCCTAAAAACCCTGAAACACCAATCCAAAAGAACCTATGCACCCCAATGTTCATAGCAGCACAATTTACAATAGTCAAGTGTTGGAAGCAACCTAGGTGCCCATCAGTAAATGAATGGATCAAAAACTATGGTACATTTACACAATGGAATTCTATGCAGCAGAAAGAAAGGAGATCCTACCCTTCGTAACATCATGGATGGAACTGGAAAGCATTATGCTAAGCGAAATAAGCCAGGCGGTGAAAGACAAATACCATATGATCTCACCTTTAACAGGAACCTAATCAATAAAACACACAAACAAGCAAAATATAAACAAAGACACTGAAATCGAGAACAGGCTGACAGTCACCAGAGGGGAGAGGGGAGAGAATTTCAGGGGGAAGGGGGAAGCGTTTAGAGCAACAAGTATAAAGGACACGTGGACAAAAACTGGGGGGGTGGAAATGGGAGGGAGTTGGTGAGGGCTGGGGTGGTGGGCTGGGATAGGAGTAAAAGACAGAAAATTGTACAAGAACAACAATTAAAATAAAAAATAAAAAAAAAACGTATACCAAATATATACAAACTATATACAGGAAACCTAATAAGATAGATTTTTATTTACTCTACCACTGTTTCTTGTGTCTTTTTTTTTTTTAAGATTTTTATTTATTTATCTTTAGAGGGGAAGGGTAGGAGAAAGGGAGAGGGAGAGAAATATCAATGTAGGGTTGTCTCTCGTGTGTCCCCTGCTGGGAACTGGCCTGCAACCCAGGCATGTGCCCTGACTGGGAATCGAACCGCGATCGTCTGGTTCGCAGGCCCGCACTCAATCCACTGAGCTACACCAGCCAGGTGTTTCTTGTGTCTTTTTTTTTTCTTTTTGCATTCTTCCTGTGCTTTTTTTCCCCCCAATCAAGAAGCATCTACTTATTCTTTTCCTATGGTGATATACAAATACATTCTAATTTTTTGACATGTAGTTTCAAAGCTTTTAGGGAAAACTATGCTACTAATTCTTAAATTCAAAGTTTGAGATGTATCAGAGTTTGTTTATTCCTCTTCTGAATTTGTTTATTCATGTGAGGACTTACAAATAAACCTACTGCTGTGTGCCTATGATACAGTAAAGACACACAACACGGTCCAGGGAAAAAATGGGGCTGGAGTCCGCACCTCTATCTCAGTTATATCTAGTTGTTAAATGTTCTTCTCAGGTAGGCATTTCAGTCCCACTTTACAAATAAAGATAACAGACCCAAGGACAGTAATGTTTTCAAGGTCACACCACTAGTAAGTGGCAGAATCACAACCGGGCCTGTCAGACTTTCCATCTGGTCCTTCGCCATTCCCCTTGTGCTCTTGTAAGTGCAGGAAGGGAAGACAATTAAGGACTCAAGAATGACCCACAGTGTGCCAGCCAGGTAGACCGCATGACAAGTGGTAGTGCTCACACTCTGAGGCTAAGAATGCAGGAGGACATTTGAAGGTCAGTGTTTGGTGATGGGGAGGCAGGGATGCCTGTGGGCCACTACGCCCAGCTCCTTCTTGTGCTGAGAACAGAGTTTGGAGAATAAGGTAAAGGCCTGAATTGCGTGGGTAGTGGTTGAGACTCAGGGTACATGTTGAAGCACCCAGATGGAGTACATAGATTGAGAAGAGGCATAAACGTCCATCTTTGACTCATAGACCTTCTACATTCCTCTTGTTACCTTGTGTAAGAATTGCATGCGTGCATCAGGGCTTAATTAAAACTGGATTCTTTCTTTTAACGAATGTTGATAAAGTTGCCGAGGATCATTTATGTGTTCAAATGTGAGCTAAGCTCTATGAGGAGTGTTTGGCAGGTCGGGGTGTATTGCTGTATGAAGCCCCAGAAGTCATATTGCACAGTCTACACTGTGGACAAAAGCAGCATGTTTTGTGTTTGGCTATATTCAAAAAAAAACTTTTGCGCCTGATAACATATCATTCAAATGTTCAAAAGTACAATATAAACATCAAGGGTATAAGATCCTCCCAGTTGGCTGCTGTGTTCCTCCTCTTTAGAAGCTATTCATCATTTAACAAATAATAAAACCTTCTCAATCATGTTACGCTTTCAGATGATTTGCTTTCATGCTGAAGAATGCAGGTGGACTGGCCTTGGAGTTGGAAATAGGGAGACCCATGCATGACTCACTCCATTTCCTATTTCGGCTTCTCACTGCCTGTCTGGTTTATTCTTCTTCCTACAGACATCCTCTGTCTGCTCCCAAGGCTGCCTGACAAAATATGACCACCCAGAGCAGAATAGGTTACTCAGTGCATTCCCAGTCTTGAGTCCCTCTTGGTTTTTGTCTTTCCGTGACACTGGGCATGTATTCTTAATCCTTAAAACAATGTTTCACGATTAAAATTATTCTCTCTGCTTACAGAGGAGGAAACTGAAGCTGAGGGAGGCTGTGCCCTCCAAGTCACTGCTGTCTGCCGAGGATTCAAAGATGAAAAGACAAGGCCCCTGCCCTTGACTATGGGCTTCATAGTCCCATGGCGAAGCCCAGGCTCATCCTTACAGACAGACATAAACTGATCGTTACAGAACTCTGTCAGAAGTGCTACAATAGATGTGTGTGAACGTAGAGTCATAGTAATACGAAGAATGGTGTCTGAAACAAAAGCAAGAAGGGACATTTGAACCAAACATGGGAGGAATGTATAGCTCTCCAGGTATAAAGGGGGAAATGACATCCTGGCCAGTAGGAGTCACCAGTTATAAAGGGACAAGAGTGCTTATTGTAAACAGGGGAAGTAGCATTGCCCATGTTTGTCCTTGACCCCAAGGCTCACCTTCTGAGCTGACATCCCGAGCACAGGTACGCCAATGGCAGACTCTCTGTAGATCCTACTGAAGTGGTTCAAAAATAATCTGATTTCCAGTAAGGCAGAGAAGAGAACACGAGAGACCAATATTTGGTATAAAAATTTAGCCTCTCTCTTGCTCTCTCGTTTTCTCTCTCTCTCTCCTTCTCCCTTCACCCCCAAACCAACCACAATATAAATCAGCACTGAAAACAATGTGGGCTTTGGCAGTAATCACTGTTAGTTTTGAATGATGAATACATACCAGACGTGGGCATTACAAAAGCTGCTTGTGTGGTAGGTACATCATACTTCCCTCAGGATTGCCCCAAGTATATTTGGGTTGTCTCCATCTCAGGCCTGTATCATACAGCTCTGCATAGAACTTGTGGGATATCTCACTGAATAACATGACTCTGGATTCTGTACAGACTCACTTAGCAAGGTACAGGTTACAGAATCTTGCATATGTCTCTTCAGAAATCAGGCTGAAATGTAGGTGCTGTCTGTACACAAAGCTGTTGAAAACTGCCTCTTCTTTGCTATCAATAAAGAAAAGCACTAACAATTTTAGTACTTACGTGGTGAATTCTCTTGTATCTAAGTATTCCCCCAGAGATGTTTAAATAGAAAGTTTTTTCATAAGTCACAAGAAATCCTAATAAGTAGGAGGGCTTATTACGTAAAATATTAAAGCGAAGTTTCAGTAGAATTATACCTGAACATTTATAAACTCATTTTATTCTTTAAGCTCTGAAAATGGTGAGCGTGTGTTTCATATAAAAATTCTTTCAACTCAGCATTTGTCAGTAGGACATTCAACTTGAATGTCTTCTACATGCCATTGTTATCGGAAATAATCCTATCTTTTTCTGAACCTCCGCTGAAGATCTTGCTGTTTCATTGCATAAAAAAAAAAAAAACAGTGCATATGCTAAGCAACCGGATTTTACCCAATGTTACTAAAAATGTACTAGTCCGAAAAAAAAAAACAAATACGAGCACAAATGTACTTACCGCTGACGGAAACAGTATGAGATGAGGACAGATTCATTTTTTAAATCTTTTTTGTTCGTGTAATTATATGCAATAAAAAGTTGACAAAAATATAAACTACAGAGGACAAGGTGAGAGTAGGTCTTTTCTCCTCACCACTGCCTGCAGTCATGTAGCATCATCTCCGGAACGAATTACCTTATCCCAACTTTCTCTATCCTCACAGACATACTATGCACATACGTGTGTGTATATGTGTGTGCGCACATATACATTGCTTTAAATCTATACAAATAATGGCAAAGAACGCACACTTTTTTGCATCCTGTGTTTTCACTTAACAAATGTTAGGGTTGCTGTGCAGTCGGCCATGTAGACCTGCCGCACTCCATTGAATTGCTGCCCACTTTCCCATTACTTCATTGCATTCTAAGTTCTTTACCAGATCTATGCTGATAGAAATTCATGTTGTTTTCAGTCTTTTGCTAATACAGACAATGCTGCAGTGAAAATACTGTGCATATGTATGGAAATATTTGTCAGATAAATTGCTAGAAGCGGGATTGTTGGGTTGACGATGGGAGTGAGGGGGGAGGCATTTTTTGAGTTCAAGTTTAGAAGTAACAAGTTTTGTGCCTTAGCCTAACTCAATGTCTGTTTCTCTCACTGATAGCTCTGTCTCTTGTCTAAGAAATCCTCAGCTGAGACTGTTCAGACCCTACAGCACCCTTCACCTCTACTTTCTCACCAGTTTTCCGAATTCCTTTGTCTTTTTATTCTACCTGCTCTGGCAGTCATCAAACTCGAATCAATGGAAACATCTGCTTTCTTCCCTGCTACATCCATACCGCCGAGTGTTTGGGAGGAACACATGTAATTTGGCTCCATTACAAATTTATATTTTCTAAGATCATTTAGGGACTCTATAGTGCTCAAAAATCCTGTTTACTTACACCTCATTGTCCCTCATTTCCAACGTTGGCCGGTCCACTGGCTGATTTGTATTCACAAACTCTACCTTTCTCATACCACCCTCACTCTCAGGGAATAGCTTGGTTTCTTGGCTTTTTAAAGAAAGACCATTAGGTAAGAAATCTCTTAATTCCTCTTTAAACCTAAAAAATTCTACACACACTTCTCAGCTAATCTCACAACGAGAGTTCCCCTTTCACTATCCAGTACTACTCTATCCTGCCCCAAATCCTTACTCCCCGCTGCCTCTCTACAACTGAATTTTTTACCCCAGCTTACACATCAATTATTTTTTAAATAATCCTCTCTCTGCCCTATTCTCCTTCACTGATTGCTTCCTATTCCTCCCCAAATAGCATCCTTAAGAGAACAGGCCAAAGAACATCTACTGCCACTGTTTCATTGCCGGTCCGCATGCCCGTTTTCTAAACAGCAGGTCCTGCCTCTGCCTCAGCACCGCCACTGCCCTTGAGAGGGCTCCAGAGAGCGTCAGATCCCCCACCCTGGTGCCCATGCTTGGTCGTCCTTGAAGCTGGATGTTCACCAGCATTTAACACTTGATCCGCTCCCAAACCCCAACCCATCCTGCAGAATTTCTCAGTTGCCTTTGTTATCTTTTCTTTTTGTTCTCCTTACTTCTTCTTTCTCTTCCTTCTTTCTTTCTTTCCTTTTCTTTCTTTCTTTCTTTCTTTCTTTCTTTCTTTCTTTCTTTCTTTCTTTCTTTCTTCCTTTCTTCCTTTCTTCCTTTCTTCCTTTCTTCCTTTCTTCCTTTCTTTCAATTTAGACTACTTTTCTGGTTTCTTTCTGACTTTAGGTTTCTAGGTCGGTGTTCCCTGGGATTAAGCGCTCACAGAGTTTTTCTTCTCATTCTTTGTTCTTTCCATGGATGACCTCATTTATTTCCTAGTTTCAGTGATCGCCTATATGCTGGTGACTCAGAGAGCCTGTCTAAACCTCTCTCTTGGACTCCAGGACACATTATAGCTGCCTAGTGGTTTTCTCCACTTGGTTGACTCACAGCTACCTGAAACATAACATGTCCCAAATTGAATTCACTTTTCGGTTCCCCACCCCATTTCCCAAGGCTGTTCCTCCTGTCCTGTCATCCACCCAGTCACTCAGGCCAGGAATCTTTAAGTCATTATCTCCTCTTGCTTCTCCCGTCTCTAGCCACACCTAATCAGTCACCAAGTTCTGTTGTTTCTATATCCTAAATACTGATTGAATCCATTCTCTTCTTCCTATCCCCATGTAACTGCCTTAGTTTCATTCCTCATTACTTCTTCACTGAATTATTTCAATAATCTGCTCACTGGCCTCCATCAATTTATGCACTTCTGAGTAAGCCAGTTTCCACTGCCTGAGAGAGTTTTCTTTCTAAATTGCTTATCATATTATGTTACTCTCTTAAAAATTCTTTTCAGGGTCTTCACTGCTTACAGCCTGGTTTGAACTACTTACCACATTATACATTTTACTTGCTTCGCCAGCCTTATCCCCTCCGACTCTTCAACATGTCATATGCTGCAGACTAAAAACTACTCTCAGTTGCTTCCATATCTCTTTTCTATCTCTGGATGGTTGTGTACACTATTTCTTGGCCTTTCTCACTCTGCCTTCTAGGGAATATCTGTTGATCTTTCAAACTCAAATGAAGTACTTTCTCCACAATGGTTTCATAGATTTCTTTTTATAGCTGTAATTTTTTTAAAAAATCATTGGCATATTTCTCCATCAGACTGCAAGACTTTCCTGGAAAATGACCATGTTTTATTCATCTGTGATTCTGTAATTTGTTTTTCAATTTCTTGCACTAAGACAGCACTCAAAAAGTATTCATTGAATAATATCCTTATGTCTGGTTCTTGTTCTTATTTTTTTATTCTAATTTACACTTTAATGTCAAATTAGGTTTTCTAAAATAATGTGCTATTTATGTTACTACTTCACTCTAAATCTTCCGAGGAACTCTTCCCACCGACAGCACGTGTCCAAACCCCTCAGTAAGGTGCATAGGTTCCCCACAACCTGTTCACCTTTATTTCTTTCCAGCACCCCTCTTAGTGTCTCCACATACACCTTTGACTTTTTACCCAGAGTGGTCAAAAGCACCACGTGAATTTCACTACTCTTTTATGGTTCAGAATCAGTACCCTGAGGTCAAATGACCTTTCCCTTTCCCATCTTGTGTAACCTCACTCATCTTTCAAAGTGAAGTCTAAACCTACATCCTCCATGAAAATTTCCCTGACCATCCCAGCAGTAATAAATCTCTCTCTCCCACTTGTTTTTAGTTTGTTTTGTTCAGTATCTCTTTTATTGCTTGTATTGCTGGTTTTCTTTGTTATTGGTGAGGTTGTTACTTCTATTTATCTCAACTATATGACTAATTTATAATGGCTCAAAGGTAGGAACCGCAGTTTCAACAATATTTTTTGGATAAAGGCTTTTATTGTCCTTCACATCATTCATCAGGAATATTGTCACTCTCACCTGTTCTCACATCTGCTATGACAATTTATCGATTTCCTAATTTGACTTAAGTATGATTTTGGTCTATACCATCTTTGAAGGGTATTTTTGCTTATTAATTCTGACCCTTTCTTATGTTACTATTTTCCATTGATTTATGACTTTCTGCCTTCATGGCTGATGGTCCTTGATTTTTCAAACCTTGTCCCTTACTTGTCAGCTACCTGACTCAATCACCTTGCTCCACATTGAGCCACTGACTGAAATGATGACAATGAGACAAAAAAAAAAAAAAAAAAAAAGCGAGGGCAGAGGAGCGGTCAACCTGGGCAGCAGCGTGTTTCAAGGTACAGGAGTTCTTTTTTCTTCTGTGGACATTGTCATGAGGAATGTGAATTTTAGAGACACTGAACGGATTCGTTAAGTAGGGATCAAGTTGTTACTCCTGTATCCCAAAGTTTGAGGGAAACATGTGGTCACCAGATGTGATGTGATAAAAGAGAAATCCAGGGTCTCACTGTTTTCAACTTTTGGGCCTGTCATCTGTCCCATACCACTATGTCCCTTTTGCATGTTACCCCCACCCAGAGATTGAACATGGACACATACACCCAGCCTCACTTCCAAGGCCACGATTTCACACTCATGGCCGTATCCTTCTCATTTTTGGTCAGAGCCACTTAAGACAGAACTCCAGTTTACAAAAGTGGTGAAGTATTTGGGGTGTTAACAGCATTAGTTATTATTTGTCTGTTCAGCTTTCTCACACTTGAAGAAAATAATCTTATCAGCTTCACCAGCTACTGCTTGACTCCTCTCCCTTTAACCATTTTGCAGGTCCAGGCCAAGTTCAAGCTCCTTTCCTGCTAGACCTGTTCCTATTCCCAGCTACCGTTCTCACACGCTGTATACCAGTTCCCAGCTCTTCTGTTCCCTTTGCCAGATGCAGCCAGTTTTACAAATGAAATTATACATTCGAACCAGATGAGTTTGGCTTGGTGATTGGCCCTGTGCACAGTCTACAATTTGGGTCAGACTTATGAAAAGTTTGGTGAATTTGGCACTATCTTTGAGGAAATGTGGACTGTCTTAAAACTCCGGAGAGAAACTTTCAGGATCTCAGACATTCCATCTTTTGTGGGCTTCCAGAAAAGGCCACCCTCAGCTGGCATGAGAGTCAGGGCTCATTTTCAAACTATTCAAGTCGTGTTGTGACTAGAAGTTGAAGTCTGGTACAAAACCATGAAAACCGAAGAGATAATTTGCACTCACTCTGGAAGAAGCAGCTTCAGACTCCCATACAGGCCCTCTGGTGCAGACGCCCAGGAAGGTAACATTTCTGCTGCGGAAATATAATTTCGTTTCTCGAAGCTGTTTGCATTGCTAAGCATAAACGCCCTTTCTAAAATGTGAGAAAAAAAAAAATAGAGCCAAGTGACTGTGTTGAGGAGAGACGATGACCTGATCCTTTGTACCAACCAAAAGGGATTCGTAGGTTCCAAGGTGCCGTCCCTCTAGGCTGCTCCCTCTTGTTGGCTTCGGTTGGAATGAGGCTTCAATTAGGATCTCAGGACTAAGGCCTGAGAATTTTTTCCATCCCAGATTTTTAAAGAATCATAAAGCAGCTTGAAAGAAAGTCTCACTCACTCACCCTGAAACCTTCACTGAAAAATAAATAATTGAAACCATAGCTGAGCATGATTAATGAAGATACATTATAATAATTTATTATACTGTTTTTGGAGAGCTGTTTTCCTCCATTTTTTCTCATCTGTCTCCTCTATTACCTCTCCTACCATACTGAAGACTGAGCGAAATGCAGATGTTAAGAACATAAAGATATCAAAGAGTTAGTTTTGGCTGAGTTAGCAGTGACCACATTACAGATCTCATATTTCTCTCCTTTCATGTGGCTTTTTTGTGGGTTGGACAATAAATTTACTAGTATGAAGTTACCACACATTTGATCCAAACGTGCTGCAGTGGATAAAAGGAAGGGACTGTGAATAGGTCTGCAGGGAACTTCCAGATCAGACTCAGGTATGAACGAAGGGTCCCCAGAATGTTGCTGAAACTTTACAAATCTGACCAATACTTTACTTATAACACTTAGAAAATTCTTAAAACAAACAACAGAAAGCTCTCCTTGTGCCTAATTGCCACATACATTTTCATACAGGAAACCATATAAAGTCACTATATTTAGTTAATGCTGCTTCAATTCACCTGAACATGCCTCCACCTTTGGTTTAGAGATTGCCTTTTCAGCATTAAAGAATTTCCTGACTATACCACCTGCTCCTTGCATTTGCGAAGCCCTGATGTTTAAAAGTGTTTAAATATATACAGATGGTCTAAAGTCATCCTAAAACACTGCATTAAAACAGCATTTCTTGTTAAAGCGCTTGTCTTGCAAACAAGAGTTTCTGTACTTTATCTCAAAAGATCATGTCTAGAGCAATGATTCTCCATGTTGACTGTATATTAGAATCACCTAAGGAGCTTTAAATAATCCTGATGCCCAGGCTGGACCCCAGGCCACTTAAATCAGAATTTTAGGACATAGCACCTAGGCATCAGTACTTTTTCTGGCTCCCTAGATAATTCCAATGTGCAGTCAAGGCTGAGAGTACTGATTTAAAAGTGGTAGCACATTGTGATGAAAAGAGCAAAGGGTTTGGAATCAGCCTGTTCCTTGGTGGGCATTCTATTTCCAGTATTTCTTTTATTCATTCAAAAATATATGCTCACCCAATAAGAAGTAAAATGTCTCATATACACTGCTACATTCAATACATGGGAAGTACTATTATAGTGATGATAATATCTACTAATAAAAGTACTTTATGAATGACATTATATATATAGAAATAAATATATTAATTTAATAGGGTTGCATTTTAAGTGCCTTGCTATGCCTCAAGTTTAAATTATGTATGCGGTGTTCCATAATTTGTGGTGGCAAAGCCAAAGAGACCTATCTCACCCCTCTTTGAGGCTTTTTAATACTTTGTACTTCCCCTTAAAGTAATTATCTTAATTCCACTGTGGATTGTGTACCTATTTTCTTTACCTGTGCATGGAAAATGCTGTCTTCACTGGCACATGCTAAGCTGTGAGCTTTTCAAGAGCAGAAAGTGTTTTCCTGCCTCGGCACCCTTCTCTTCCCATGGTGAGCATCTCCCCATGAGGCCAGCGTGCAGTCTGCTTTCTAAAACCAAGATTGTAAATAGGTTGCACCGTATTACTTTGGTTATAGCTGGGAGGTGATTAAAGACAGGTTATTGCAGAAATTATAAACTGTATATCCATACGGGGCATGTGTGGTCATACACGTGTGCATGTGTGGTCATACAGGTGTGCATGTGTGTGCCTGTGTGTATATGTGTATGTGTTTAGAGAGGGAGAAAGATTTCCTATTAAAGGAAGCTGTACTGAGTTTAGTTTATTCCTTGGCTCATGGTCTCATTGTGTAGGCATTTTCCCGAGGGTTGTCAGAAGACAGATCTGTGGGTGGTCTGCCATTCTGAATATTGGATCTCAGATCTCAGCTCCAAGGCCCTCGTCCTCCATAATGCCAGCAGACAGTACAGTCCATCAACACCTAATTACTTCCTAGTAGTTTGCTTGAGCCCATGACCTTTTTTTGGTTTGGTACCAGAATCAACTTCAGAAGACACTGTAGAAAGCATGTCTGGAATTGGAAGCCTAAATATGTGGACTTTCTTTGGGGGATGATTGATCAGGACATTTGTGATCCACAGTGTGCTTACAGAAGACAACTTTGAGAAAAAGAGGATTTCTGATCTCACAGCAGCCATTGTTGTCCAGGGACATTTCTGCCCTAATCACTTTTGCCTTGCCAACTATTTTTAACAGTTATCTGGGGTGAAAGCTAGTTACTTAAAAGGGTGTAGTCCTTTTAACTATCAATTGACTCTACTGCTAACTATACTGGCCCAGACTCCCCTCTTACCTAAAGCCTCCACACGCTGAATCCAGGACACATTCTAAACCAGTTTAGGGGGAAACCTTAAAGAATGATCAAATACAAGTGCATCTGTAGTGTTTACCTTTCTCTAATAAAGGTATAGTTATATAGAACATGGTATAAAAATGGCTAGTTGAGGTCAAGGACTACAAATGGACTAAAATTATTTTATCCTCCTATTAAAGAGGAAATCCATCCTAACAAATTTAACATCCTAATTAACCATCACAACTCCTACAACCACCACAAAGACAAAAGCCCTGTAAATCTTCTTAGCAGGGCAGAAGTGAATTATTAGTGGTAGGTAGACAACAACTTTCTTCTTCCCTTAAAACCTACTGGTTTCCTATAGAGGGATGGACTAGCTTTCTTCGTGTGTGTGTGTGTGTGTGTGTGTGTACACACACATATAGTTTATTTATTTTCTTAAAATTCTGCTTAACAGAGTAATGTGACTAGGTAGAGAGATTGTACTAAAGGTATTTCGCCTGTTCCCAAAGAGATCCAGATCTTACTCAGTATCAACCCTGACTGAGTATACGTGAGCATCTTCTAATAAAACTAAGCTAATTTTTGAGAAGACAAAGGTAATCCTGAATCTTAAAGCTAACTTAAACAAACAAAAAATCCTTTTGATCTGAAAGGTAACACGGATTATCCTCAAATATTGTTAATTTTGAGGTATTACATGAAATAGGGCATACTGAAAACAGAAGAAAGGAATCTGAAGCTTCTATATATCACAGATGTCAATCAATACTTAGAACTTGACTGTATTAGAAGTCCAGAATTATTCTTCAATCAGTAGTTACTGATATACATCGTACCTGAGGAAAGAAGCAGCAAGAGTCCGTGGAAGGAAAAAAGAAAACAACTAATCCCCACCTCGACCCCAATACCTCAGTACCTCTGTGAAAACCCATTCTTTCTCCATCACAGTGGTGACCAGTCAGACATCTCTGATGTACAAGGTTTTTGCATTCTCACAACAAATTTCTCCTAGTTTTCCACCTTCTTTAACTTGAAAGTTTGAAATAGATACGCCTTCTCTGTTTTGGTGTACTTCTGACTTGCTGTTGTCAACCAATTGGTGAATCATCGATCCATTAATGGAGAAAATGTGAAATGTTTTATAACAAAATTCTGTTGCATGAGATTTGGTTCCATCCCCATGTGACAGGGAGACACCTGCATTTCAGAGAGTCATTCCAACCAAGTGAATTTAAGTTAAAAACACCCAGCTTAACATTGTAATACAGATACCTTTTGAAAACCACAGTTTTTGAAAAATAAAACACAATTAATGCTCTAATTGATGAGTCACAAAGCAAGCCAATAAAGACATTTTCTCTAAGAGCTGGAAAACGTAAGCAGAATGTTTTTAATGGTTAGTGATTTCAGATTGGCCTTGGGTGTTCCTGTAAGTTTTATAGTGTATATTTTGTAAACTATTTCCTTTCTTCACCCTCACCTTTCCTCACATTTAGCATTGATTTAGATGATTTGGAATGCAGGGGTCCCCTTTCTCTAAACAGATGTTTCCAGTACAGAAGTTTCACTGGATTCCTTCCGTAATCGGCATTCCCTACCAGGAGCTTTACTGCCACGATCAATCTATTTGACGTTAACCTTACCTTTTCTCTGCTCCGTGATCTAGGCTATGATGGGGCAGTGCCTGAGAGAGCTGTAAGCCAGATCCTATTTTCTACTGTAATGTTTTTTCTCTGGTGGGGGTTTCAAGCTTAGCTTCTTGCTGTTTCCGTGAAGGTAAAATGTGGCTGACCGAAAGATATTCTAATAACACATCCTGGGAAGGCCATCCTGCCAAAAAAAATCACTGGGTGTTCATCTTGTTCCCTAGTTTAAGAGGCGAAAAGGAAATCACACCTTACATGTAACGCCAGAAATGTGCTTTCTTTGGTCAATTATGAAGAGCATGCATTGGATTTTAATATGTTGATCTTTGACTTTCGAGGGTGAGATATTTTATAATAATCCAATCACCTGGTTTGTTTCCAGTGTAATCTTTAATTAAGGTATAAAAATTTAATGAAGGCAACATGGAAAGTATTAATATTAATATGTAACATTTATTGAATGTCAGTACTGCCCTAGGAATTGAAGAAAGCACAAAATTAGAGCGCCTGCCAGTTAGCTTAGCATACATATGCCAACTTTTTTTAAAGCAATTATAAAATTTGAATGGAAAAAAAGCCCCAGAAAATATCTTTGTAACCACTGTAGAATGAAACCTGAAAGATTTGATTAATCCCTTTCACCAGAATCCATTATCATTGATCTCTTTCGATAATACCTGCTTAGAAACAGGACTCCTACCATCTTTAGTGTACTGAGATGAGCTGGAAAAACTGAACGTTCCTGTCGAAGCAGCCTGGTGGGGGATGGGGGATGGGTAGAGAACCCGGACAAAAACTAACTGTATCTTTAGAACCAACTGAAGGAGAGCCTGTATCTCATTCCAGTATGTCTTTGGTGGGAGGCGCTGCAGGCTACTGTATGCTCCCTGGTGGAAACAGATTATGAGCGTTGGGTTGATGTCGAATTCTTCAGTGCTTCAGTGGCCATGGAGTCACAAAAAGGAAGTCAACAGCTATTTTTACAAATACTTTAGTGTTTTCAGAGTATTGTCCTATCTCCCTTTTTGCATTTGTGACCAAATTTATAGAAGGAGGATGGGCGGGAGGAGGAGGGGGAGAAGAAGGAAGAGAGGAGAAGGGCAGGGGAGGAGGGAGAGGAGGAGAGAGGGGGAGGGAGAGGAGGAGGAGGCTACGGGTGCTACCGATTTCTTCATGACTCACTCTTCTTACTTTGCAACTTGACCTCCACTCCCATCACTCAGGGGAAACTGTCCTCTCAGAGACCTCCTATAACCCCTAATTAGTGCATTGAAAGGCTTTTCCTCAATTGTTTTCATGAAGCATATGAAACAGTTGACACTCAGCTGACACTGTTGAGCAGCCCTTCTTTTACTAGTTTCTGTTTCCAAGGCTTTGTGGCACTGCTCTCTCCTGGGATCTCCTTGTCATCCTTTTAAAAAAAAAATCTGTATTGTATCTTTTCCATCACCATTTAGTCCCCTTATACACTCTCCTCCCAGCAATCACGACCACCACGCCGTTGTCCATGTCCTTGAATCCCTTTTTCCTTTTCACTCAATCCTCCACCCACTAACATCCTCCCCCAACTAGTGGTCATCCTGCTCTTTATCTATGAGTCTGTCCCCATTTTCCTTGTCAGTTCAGTTTGTTCATTAGATGCCACATATGAGTAAAATCATATGGTACTTGTCTTTCTCTGACTGCCTTATTTCATTTAGCATAGTGTTCTCCAAGTCCATCCATGCTGTTGCAGAGGGTAAAATTTTCTTTCTTTTTTTTTTTTTTTTACAGCCAAGTAGTATTCCTTGTGCAAATGTCCAATTGCTCCACTCACCTACTGATGAACACTTGGGCTGCTTCCATATCTTGGTGATTGTAAATAATGCTGCAGTGAACATAAGGGTGCTTATGTTCTTTTGAATTAGTGTTTTGGGTTCCTTCAGATATATTCCCAGAAATAGGATCACTGGGTCATAAGGCAGTTCCTTTTTTAATTTTTTGAGGTATCTCCATACTGCTTTCCACAGTGGCTGCACCAGTCTGCATTCCCACCAACAGTGCAAAAAGGTTCCACATCCTCACCAGCACTTGCTGTTTTTTGATTCCTTGATAATAACCATTCTGACAGGTATGAGATGGCATTTCATTGTGGTTTTAATTTGCATTTTTCTGATGATTAGTGATGTTGAGCATTTGTCCTCTTTGGAGAAGTGTCCATTCAGGTACTTTGCCCATTTTTTTGAAAAGATTTTATTTATTTATTTTTACAGAGAGTGGAATAGAAGGAGAAAGAGAGGGAGAGAAACATCAATCTGTGGTTGCCACCCATGTGCCCCCTATTGGAGACCTAGCCTGCAACCCAGGCATGTACAATGACTGGGAATCGAACCAGCAACCCTTTGGTTCACAGGCCTGTGATCAATCAACTGAGCTACACAAGCCAGGGCATTTTTTTTTTTTTTAAATCAGATTGCTTTTTTTGGTATTGAGTTTTGTAAATACTTTATACATTTTGGATATTAACCCCTTATCAGATATATAGGTGAATATGTTCTTCCATTTTGTGGGTTGTCTTTTTATTTCATTGATGATTTCCTTTGCTGTACAAAAATTTTTTAGTTTGATATAGTCCCACTTGTTTATTTTTTTCTTTTGCTTCCCTTGCCTGGGAAGACATACCCAATAAAAACATTTCTATGAGCAATGCCATCCTTTTAAAATATCATTTACTACCTCCTTATCTTTTTCCATATCCTAGATGGAGGCATTTCCATCCATTTTATTCTTAAAATCTTGTTTTCTTTCTCTGCAAAGAGCCCCTTAATTCCTGCACTCCCTGCATGAGGTCTAGCCCTCTGCCTCTGTGAACTACACTCCTGCTGTTTCCCCCGTAGCCCCCTGCTTCAGCCACGCTGGTCCTTTTCACATTCCTTGTATTTGACAAGCCAACTCTCACCTCAGATGTGTTCCATGTAATGCTTTCTACACTTGGATTGCTCTTCCCCACGATCTGAACACCTCGTTTCCTCATCTTCTCCAGGTCTCTGCTCAAACGTTACATTATAGGTGATGCTTTCCCAGACCACCCATGGCAAGTAGTAATTCCGACTCTCCACTTTCACTTTCCTGTCTCATGTTTCTCAATGCTACTTAACACCACCAGATATATTACATGTGTTTTGTTCACTTATCATCTGCCTCCCCGTCCTATATTGTGTGCTTCATCAAGGCAGGGTTCTTTCTGTTTTGTTCACTGCTACATTCTCAGTGCTTAGAATTGTCCCTGGCTCACAGTAGGCACTCAGTAGATATTTGTTGCATCAGTGAATGAATGAATTAGCAGAGTTATAAGAAAGTCATAATTTTCCATGGCTCCAAAATTCCTAAATGTGGCTATCGTTCATCTTATCCGTGGGATGGCGACAGTAGGGCATCTTCTTGGGTCACCTTTCGGACCATGGTATGAGGATTTGTGTGGAAGTAATCTATTCAGGCACTTCTCCCGGGAGAGGCTTCCTTCTCCACTAGAGAAAGTCCTGGAGAAGACAGAACTACTTAGACAGGATGTAGCCCTGAATCTGACTCCACCGTTTTTGCCTAGAAAGCCCTTCACAGGTGAGAAAAATTAGTTAGACATCAGCTTCACAACTATCTTAAGTTCAACTGAGTTAATTACTTTGTGTTATCAACAATTTTTTAAATCATATTTGATATGGTCAAACATAGCTCATTGAGGAAGTCAGCAATGTGTGGAAGTCAAATAAGATTTTTAAATTCTGTGGTCTTGACAGGTCATTTTAACAATAACCAAATGATATTCCACTATAGATCACAAAGGTTCTTATTTTGATTTTTCAATATATTCATATTAGACTCTTCTTAAGACCAGAACATGGTCTGCCAATTATTTTTATGTCTATGGGCCCATAAATCCCATTAACTTAAAAAGAAAGGTCTTCATAAAAATATTGTGTCAAAAGACTTTCTGTCAACAAAACTTATTTTTTTTTACACCCTTGAAAATTTGTTGCTGTAAAAATCAGAACTCTCTGAAGTCTGGTTAATTTGCAGAACATTAGCTTGCTTTCAAGAAAGCAAAGATTGTAGTGAGTTCAAAGTGAAATGTTTGGGCACAAGTGGATATAGCCATTTCAAAAAAGGCTTTATTTTAAAATACTTCCTTTAAGGAACATTTGTCTAGACATGCCTTCCTTGCCCTGTGTGAAATTAATAGCTTAAAAAGAACTCTGTGAGTGGTTCCAAATGCAAACATCAAAATTGTCAAATAACTTAATAAGGATGCATTTCATTCCTGGTTTACCAAATATGGTTTTGACAATGCTTCCAACAGTCAAGTCAAGATGGTTTCTATAATGGAGAATGCCACATTATTTAATTATAATGGCACCCTAAAGTAGAACTGTAAATCTTCTTTGAAACATTAACGACACAGACCACCTATTTAGTATTGGAAAACTAAGTTCACGCAAGTTCATGTGCCTCTTAGATCATTAATAGTGTGGAAAAAATGGTTTCTAACACAGAAAAAGTCCTAAGTCAAAGAAAAAGACTGAGCCTCCATTGCCAATGAGAACTCTTCACCTGAGCAGGAACTGGGTAAATAGCATTGGTCTATATGAACTGGGCTCTTGTGGAGAAAGTAGACTCCTCACTGAGATCTACATATAGAGTACCTGTGTCTCAGTTACACTTATAGCTTATCTTATTCAGTCCACAGAAACAGCCTGTCACATAGGTATAATTATCTCTAAATTACTAATAAGAGAACTCTGATTCTAAAATATTCAGGGACTTGTGTCCAAGCTAGAATTTGAACCCAGGTCTTGTGACTCCATGGCCAGTATCCTTTCTACTAAATCACACTGTGCTATGAGTCTACCCAATTATCAGAGACAGAAAGGTTATTTACAGTCCCTTAGTCAAAAAACTTCATTAGGGACTGTCACAGATTTAAGTACTCCACCCATATTTCTTCCAAAACCTCCTACAGAAGTATTTGCATTTTCTACACCTGTTCCAGATCCTATGGCTATGTAACAAAGCACCCTGCAACTCAGAGGCAGAAAACAACCAACCACTTATTATGCTCACGGATTCTGCAGGTCATGAATTTGGATCAGGCAGGGCAGGACAGAATGCCCTCTACCCATGATGTCTGGGACATCAGCCGGAAGGCTGAGGGATGGAATCTTTGGAACTTTACCTATTCACCTGTCTGGGGTCAATGCTGACTGTGGGCTTAGACCTTAGTTGGGGCTGTTAGCCAGGCATTTCCACGTGCCTGGGCTTCCTCATTATGTCATACCTGACTTCTAAGGACAAGACAAGGAGTCAGAATCAGATCGCTGTAAAAACTTTTTGAACTTACCTTGGAATACACAGAGTGTCACTTCTGCTGCATTCTACTCATTACAAGTGAGTCACTAGGGCAAGCCCACGTTTAAGGGAAGGAGAGTTAGGCTCCCTTTTGTGGAAAAAGTATTCAAGAATTTGTAAAGATGTCTTAAAATTACTACAGTGCCCTTCCCCTGGCTCAAGAGTGCTCATACTTACAAGAGTCGGCCCTCATGAAGCCACTTTGACTGCCTGCAAGTCAAGCCACTTAGCTCCAAAGACCGAAGTGCCTGGCAGTTGACAGGGGAAATCCTTTTTCACAGAATGGAATATAACCCACAATCTAATCTCATGGGATTAAAATGAAGCTACCCTCTATGGAACTCGGCTTAAAAACATTCAGTTGGTCTCTTTTTTTCCCTTGTTTTCTAGGAGAACTTCCTTGATAAATCTGCATACACAAATTTTCATCTCAGTCCTATGCTACAGAATTCAAGCAAGAATAGGGATGACCAGTACATCTGAAAAATAAGGACAAATTCTTATGGTACCAGCTTTACTGTTCCTGGTTCTTTCTGAGGGGCAAAGCCCTTTAAAATAAATTCTAATTTATTAAACCACAGATTTCCAACCACCACAAACTGTTTGGAAATACTTTATATTTTGAAGGTCTAAGCCTCTTTTGACTGTTGAGAGGTTTGAATACTATTTTTATTAAGCCTTATTCTCTAGGTATTTGTTTCTTAAGGACCTGTTGTCCTTGTAGCAGTCCTTCAGGTTTCTCTAAAGAATTAATTGGGCATTTTCCCAGTAACTGTATTTACAAAAATTGTTTTTGCATCAAAGCCGAGAAAAAATGTACCCACTAGAATTTTCTTTGAAAAAAGGCAGTGGGTGTGATAACTTGGATTGCAGATACCCTCACAGAAGGCAGAGATGTGGTCATAGGTGAACAAGTACTTACAGAAGGGACAGCGTGCAGATGGAGGGAGGGACAGCAGGAGGCAGGGGGAGAGTGTGGAGGAGAAAGGGAGGGGAGACAAGAAGGGAAAGACCTCCTCGTGGAGGAGGTGGTAGGGTGTTTTTCAGTGTGATTCTTTCACAATGACCCCAGAATTCTTCATTCAGTCTACAGACCATAATGGGGTTGATGTGTTGGGTTTCCTGCAGAAGCAGAAATGGAGAAAAGTTTCATGTTAAGTCTGTGCAGGATGCTAAACCTAACTGGCCCGAATGGACTCTGGAATGAAAACAAAAGATCCACTAGATGTTTGTCAGATATTTGCAGAGGCCATTGGGAGGCCACTGGACATTCCAGGTTTTGAAATTGAGACTTTGACACACTCTCTAAGGGTCAAGGCAGTCCCAAGTGGCATCTTGGTTACATTTGCTTTTTCCCAGTGAAGCAATGAGAGCCAAATGCCTCATCATCACTTGAGCCTCCACAGAGGGGTGCAGAGTGGCCTGGCATGGTGGTAAACTTTCTAGTCTGCTTTGTGGAGATGGTGAAGACTGGGTGTCTCTCAGGACCCTTGCACTCCAATTTTTTATTCAGTGGAAAAGTAGAGTAATTCACAATTTCTACTTACTTGTGGTGCAATGAATGAGAAATGTTCACAAACTGAAGTTTCTAGAATCATTCCATTGCTAAGTGACAAGGGTTGTGGTATAGATTGAGAATATCCCCTACTTCTTTTGCTTTCAGAAATATCTAGAAAGCAGATTCAATCATGTTACTTTGACCATTTTTTAAATCAAATTTAATTTTCACTTGCCAGTGATTCCAAAACAAACCCCTGGATGCTACCAACTCTGAACTATCAACACTTCCTGCTTCTAAGAGCTAGGTAGGAGCAGTGAGCGGCTGGAAGGCAGGTTCAGAGATACTCATTTTGGTGATGCCAGGCCTGCCAGTCAGGGTTCTAAAGGAAACGAATGACACATTCAAAGGGGTTAAATTGAATAATTTTTGAAACAAGTTTTCAGACCAGCAGGTATGATAAAAGACCAAGTCTGTCCCAGGAAAGAAAGACTAATATTTCCTAGAAGGTATAATTCATCAAACTGATGATTAAAAATGGGACAACTGTAATAACATAATCAGTAAAATATATTTAAAAAAGAAATAACTTTACAAAAAAATAAAGACATAGTGCTATTGCACACTTAATAGACCAAAAAAAAAAAAATACAAATATACTGATATTCCACACTCTGTAACTACATCCACATATCAAATCTACATGTGGTATGAATTTTTTCATTATTATAATGGTTAATTATAATATCTTATATGTTTGAAAAAATCCAACAGCTCCACATCACATGTCATCAGGGAAATGCAAATTCAAACAAGAACGAGACACCACCACACATTAGAAAAGCCAAAATTCGGAACACTGACACCACCAGCTGCTGGCAAGGATGTGGAGCAGTGGGAATTTTCACACATTTCTGATGAGAATGCAAAACGATACATCCAGTTTCAAAGACCGTTTGGAGTTTCTTACAAAACTGGAAATATTCTTAGAATATCAAGGAATTGCACTCCTTGATATTTGCCCAAAGCAGCTGAAAACTAATGTCCACACAAAAACCTGCACGTGGATGTTTAGAGCAGCTTTACTCCCAATCTCCAGAACTCGAAAACAGCCAAGACGTCCTGCAGTAGGTGAATGGGCAAGTAAACTGCGCTACAACCAGACCATGGGATAGTATCCAAAGCTAAAAAGAAATGAGCTATCAAACCATGAAAAGACATGAAAAAAACTTAAGTGCACAGTGAAAGAAGCCAATCTTAACAGGCTACCTGCACTATGATCCCAAGAGTATGACATTCAGGAAAAGGCAAAACTACAGAGACAGTAAGAAGATCAGTGGTTGCCAGGGGTTGGGAGGGGGGGAGATGGACCGGCAGAGCACAGAGGGTTGTCGGGGCAGTGGAAATGCTCCGTATGATATTACAGTGATGAGTATTTGTCATTCATTAGGCATCTGTCCAAACACATGGAGTGTACGCCACCAAGGGTGAACCCTAAGGTCATCTAGGTAAACTAGTAAACTAAGGTGAACTTTGGGTGATTACGATGTGTCAATGTAGGATCATTCTTGGTTAAAAAATAAATGAATGTACCAGTCCTGTGAGTGATACTGTGTGTCATATGGGAAACCTCAGTACCTCCCTTTCAATTTTATTGCAGACCTAGAATTTTAAAAAAACAAAAACAGAAACAAAACTCAAAGTCTTCAAAAATTAAAGAAGCCATCAACGAGCATGTCAGTTTAAGGTACGGATTGCCCACAAGGGCGGTGTATGAAGGTTATGTGCCCTTACTGAAATGAAGTCTTACGCCTTATTTAACTGGGAGCTCAGGGTTCAGTCAGTATGCAGACTGCCAAGGACCAATGGCCTGCAAATTTCTCTGTCTGTTTTTCTGTTCATTAGTAATCTGGAATTTTAGTTGTTTATATCGATACTTTTAGAATGCGAAATTTCACAAGTCAGAGAAGAAGGGAACTTAAAATCAATGAGTGAAAAATGATGTTCTCTATTCATTTGGGGTTTGTTCAGACCCCAAAGTCTCCTGATAGATTTTGAAGGCAAATCAGATGCTATAGATTATTAGAATCTTTAACACCTGGACTCAGGTTAAATTGCTGGTATTTAGGATAAATACACCTACTTCTAACATCCACAGATATTTTCTTCAGATCCCAGGAATTTATATTCAGTTGAATGGATTTCTATTTGTCCAGACTTTTTTTTTGCCAGTCTCTTTTTCCATTTCTAATATTTCTCATGCTACCTAAGAACATAGATCAGTAGTTTATTTAAGCAAATGCATTCAGACTTGCTCATTTGTAACAAAAAAAAATCATAAAGACCAAAGCGGGGGTGGGGGAGGGGAGCAAAAGAGAAAAATACAGTTCCTTTAGTTGCTTTCAAATCCAGTGCCTAAACTTTATTGGTTTTATTGCCTGATGTTCACTGTCTGATTCTGACTCCGGACACACAAACTAGTTATTATTACGCACAGCATAATAGGGAGAAAGAAGTTACCGTCGGCTCTTTTGACGCTATACTGCATAATGCACAGTCTGCAGATGAAAAGAGGGGAGAAGACAAATGGGGAGGGTGCAAAGGAGTACAGTAAAGGAGATAGGATGTGAAAAAGAGTTGATCAAAACAGGAAATTGTTCTCAAAAAGAAGAGTCTCACAGAATTTTACTAACAACATTAGGTAGGAAAAATATTTTTAGGGTTACTGAGGAGTACAAAGAGAAATGTTTTCCCTCCCTTCTTGCTTATTTATTTGAGATGCCTAAAATCTCACCATTAAGGAATCAGTCACTGAATCTGTAAGACTTAAGGTGTTCTAAAATTTCAGTGACAAGTACTCTTGGGAGTCTAGATCCTCAAATCCTACCAACTAACACCGGAATGGGGCTCTGCTTTCCCTCAGGTCTAACGTACCTCAAAGTACTACATGTGGAATGTAAAACTTGTAGCACACACATCTGTCCCTTAAATTGGCAGAGCATTTTCATTTATTCGATGGGAAAGTATGAATAGAAGTATGTAGGAAAATATCACACGCTACCTGAGCGAGAACATGATGAACTGCGCAAAGCAATTTTAAATCCTTTTAAATCGATTTTATTACCCTTTCTTCTGCCTCACATTTTAGTAGGAATGTTTTCTCTAAACCAAGAGCCTTACAACTATGCTTATTCTTCCAAAATGCTCTTTTTCCTGATAACTTTCCACTACTGATTTCTAAGTTAATCTTGTTGTAGTCAGAGACAATATTTCGTTTGATTTCAATCTTTAAAATTTGTTGGGATAAACACAAACACGAAATTATTATATCATTCTGCAGTGTGTCTATAAGTATGAAATAGGTCAAGCTTGTTAATAATCTTGTTTATATCTTCATAAACTTACGGTAGTTCCCCCTCTCTGTGGGGTACACATTCCCAGACCCACGTGGATGACTGAAATTGTGGATAGTACCAAACTCTATATTTTTTGTGTTGTGTAGTGAGGCATCACTTCATAAGGTATCACCAACAAGAATATCTTCTGAGAAATGCATCGTTAGATGATTTCGTCATTGTGCGAATGTTTAGGGGCCATGATGAGCAAAACAACACAACGTTAAATCAAGCACGAGAAAAATGATGCAGTCAGGAGTCACGATAAACATGAGAGGTACAAGGCTGTTGCCATTGTAACACAGCACACTGCTTTACAGCAAACTTTAAATAGAAAGAGCACTCTCTGAAATAACAACAAAAAGGATAGTATGGTAAATATACAACTAGTAACATATTTATTATCCCCATCAAGTATTATGTACTGTACACAATTGTGTGTGCTATCCTTTCATACAATTGGCACCGCAGTAGGTTTGTTTACACCAACATCACCACGAACACATAGTAATGCCTTGTGCTACAGCCTTACGGGAACTATGATGTCACTAGTGATAAGAAGTTTTCGGCGCCATATGATCTGACGGAACCGCCATTGTATACACGGTTTGTAGTTATTGAAACACGATTATGCGGTGCGTGACTGTCTACCTACATGACGAAGTTTAACTCTTCTAGTGCCCTTCCTTTTGTTCCTCCCCCTTCTCCATTAGCTTTGAGTTTCCCTGGGAACCCCTTTTTAAATAGGATCTGTGCCTTGAAACTCATCTGTAATCCGCGGGGCCCTGGTGATGTGGTAATAATCTGGAGGCCTAGTGCTCTATAACAGCAGGATTCAGTCTGTCTTTCTGTTGGCCTGTGTCGCTGGGCGGGAGCCTTCACTGGTGTTTCTTAGTCTTTCTCTTCTTATTTGTGACAAAACGTCTAATGGGTGCTGCAGTCCAGTAATTGCCCTTCCCCCAGGAGGGATCAGTAAGGCTCTCTTGGGCTTTTTTTTTTATTATTATGAAAAATTTATTGAAAGCATACAAACAAAGTTTGAGAATAATATATCTAGTACACTTATAATCATCAGCCTGTCTTATCTAGTCTCAATATTTTGCCAAATTTAATTTGGTCTCTTTATTATTTTCCTCTTTTTTCCTTTTTTTTTGATTATGCTATTACAACAGATAATTACCTATAAAGGAGACCCCATAAGACTGTCAGCTGATTTCTCAAAAGAAACCTTGCAAGGTAGAAGGGACTGACAAGAAGTATTCAAAGTAATGGAAAGCAAGGACCTGCATTACTAAATGATAACTAAATGATACTTTTTTCTCTTTGCTGGATTACTCTATCCAGCAAAGCTATCATTTAGAATGGAAGGGCAGATAAAGTGCTTCCCAGATAAGGTCAAGTTAAAGGGGTTCATCATCACCAAGTCCTTATTATATGAAATGTCAAAGGGACTTAGATCTAAGAAAAAGAAGATCAAAACTGTGAATGTTAAAATGGCAACAAATATATAACTATCAACAATTTGCTTTAAAAAACAAACTAAGCAAACAAGCAGAACAGAAACAGAATCATCCATACGGAGATCTTTGGGATGGTGGCCGGTGGGGAGGGGGCCTAGGGGAATGGGCGAAAAGGTGAGGAGATTAAGAAGTACAAATAGGCAGTTACAGAATAGGCAGGGGGATGTTAAGAGCAAGTGTAAGAAATGGAGAAGCCAAAGGATGCATATGCATGACCCATGGCCATGAACAAAGGAGGAGGGATAGCTGGAGGCAGTGTGGGGGTGCTGGGTGGAGGGAGTCAAAGGGAGAAAAAAAACTTTAAGAACGAGCCTTTGATATGGAGAATGCTCTGAGTGTGTTTTAAAGAATTACCGTTCACTTCCCCTTGCAAGAAAACTGGGGGCTTTTCATGATGGGAACTTGGTGGAGCTCCTGGAGGTAAAAGCCAAGAAAGAGCCTGTGTCCCTCGGACGGTGGTCCCCAGGACTTCCTCACTCATGCTGGTCCACACTCAGCATCCAGCAAGTCATCCAAATTACCACCTGAGTGTTCCTACTAGCTCATAAATTCAGCAGTGTCTGCTCTGGGCGGCCACGCTCAGGGTGATTCCGTTCGCCTGTCACTGCAGAGTGTGGGGAGGCGGTTTGCCCTGTGAGCTCATTCTCTAATGGGTCCAGGGACAGTCATTGATTTGCAGTGTGTTCAACTTTTTTTTCTTGTCATAAGACCTGGAGTGACAACTTGAAGGTCTGTTGGAAAGGAAACTGGAAATTTGATTCTTTTTTTACCCTTTAAGCCAGATATTTTCAATGCAATATATCCCAGTATCAATTATTTTGTATCAAGTTATCCTAGAATAATATACTATTCTTACATTTGGAAAATTCAATTCTTTATTTTATCTTTGAAATTTCTTCCGTTCTGTCACTTCTGTATATTACCTGAAGATTACCAATTTATTCATATTATTGGTCTCTTCTGTCTATTCCTCATAGCTTCTTTCACTTCCTCTTATTATTTCGATTTTAGCTGCATTCTGTAACATTTTCTTCTTTTTGAAGATTTTATTTATTTATTTTTAGAGAGAGGGAAAAGAAGGGAGAGAGGGAGAGAAACATTAATGTGTGGTTGCCTCTCACACACCCCCTACTGGGGACCTGACCTACAACCCAGGCATGTGCCCTGACTGGGCATCAAATCAGCAACCCTTTGGTTCACAGGCTGGTGCCCAATCCACTGAGCCACACAGCCAGGGCCAACATTCTGTAACATTTTCTAGAGCTCTTTATCAACTTGGTCTTTGCTATGTTCATTTATTTACTACTGTTTATAAGTAATTGTTCCTGAAATAGTTTTATTTTGTCTACATTTCATTCACTAGTCACATTTTAACCTTATTTTGTTGTTATTTCACCATGGATTTCTTCTTTTGAAAATTGCATCTTTAATTTTATTTAATTCATAAAAAATTTTTAATTAGTATTATCTTCATCCAGAATGTATTATTATTATGGGTGTAAAATATGTTTACATTTTATTTGCTTTCTCTTTAATTTTGTCTTGTTTTTTTCTGCATTGTTTCTGTGTTTTCTACTTTCTGCCCTTTCTACTTCTCCATCTCTGTTTCTGAATATCCAAGTATTTTCTCTGTGCCGACTTCCTACTTTATCTGATCTTTAAATCTCCCTGAATCTTTGGCTGAATTCTGTTTGGATGTTTACTTTCCTAGAAGAGGTCAGAGGTATGATGCAGGTGAGAGAAAAGAGATGGAAGTATGCACTGATTCCTTTCAAGCATTTTGTCTTTATTTTCTTCATTTGAAAGTTTGTTTAACATCTTTTATAGATTCTACTCTATTTGTGGAGCACCCCCAGATCCATGAGGGTCCTGGATTGTTTCCTTATTTTGGATGATTCTGCCACTTTAGATCCACTGTGTCTCTGGCTATATGAAAACAACCACCACTTAACTCACCATTCCCTGGCCACTTCTTCTGCTTCCCTCCCAATTGGAGTTATAGTGGAAAAATAATCAAAATTTAGAGATTCTTCCAACCATCAATGCGATGATGCTTTTTGGCTACCATGGGAAAGTATCCAGTGATTTAAGGAGTTGTATTTTCCTTTTTTATTTTGCCAAACTTTTATTTATTATAGACAATTAGTTTTGTATAATTCTTCCTGAGGTATTTTCCTCATTCCCCCATGCCAGAAAAAGCAAAACCGTGATTCTGTTTCGTTCTTTCAGTTTCTCATTCACCTGCCCTTCAGTGCTCTTCACTGAGACATCATGAAGTTTTTAAGGATGTTGTCCACTCAGTGCCTTCCCCACAGTACAGCTTCTACTTATTCTCTCTCTCCTCCCCTCCCTCCCTCCCTCTATCCTCCTCTCCCTCTCTTTGTGTACGTTATATTGGTTGGAATATCACATTATTCTCAAACTTTTCATTACCCAAAGATACGTCTTATAATTTGAAATTCATGATTGCATGATTATTCTTGTTAGAGTACTATTTTTATTTTTTTTGTTTATTTTACTTATTTTCATTATTAGTTTAGGTTTGGAGAAGGAAGCTTCTATAATCCTACACTTATGCTCTCATGTTTCCTCATAAGTCCTTTAATTCAATACCTGGTGGTGATAAAAAAAAATTCAATGTTTCTTGTAGAGGAACTGCCATGAAGATGAGCAGAGTGAATACACATCTTAATGTAAGCTATATTCCAGTGTAGGAATTTGGGTAATTCAAAAAAGGCTGAGTAGTCCTTGCAGCTGACTGCCCTGGGTATATCCCTCCATTGACCTGCCAACAGCAATCAAGGCTCAATTGCAAGAGGAGAGTATACACAGCCCACATAGAGGGTGCACCTTGTACTCAGTACTCAGCTGAGTGATAAGGAAGGCTGTGCCACTAGACCATACAGGACACCTACTGTATTAGGCCACACTACCAAGACAGGGAGTCAAAGCAGCTCTACCTAATACATAGAAACAGCGAGGCTGCCAAAATGAGGAGATAAAGAAACATGGCTCAAATGAAAGAACAGATCAAAACTCCGGAAAAAGGATTAAACAAAATGGAAATAAGCAATATGTCAGATATCAGAGTTCAAAACACTGGTTATAAGATGCTCAGGGAATTAAGGAATTTAACAGCATGAAAAAGATCAAGTCAAAAATGAAGGATACACTAATTGAAATAAACAATTTACAGGGAAATAACAGTAGAGTGGCTGAAGCCAAGAATCAAGTCAATGATTTGGAACATAAGGAAGAAAAAAACAACCAATCAGAACAACAAGAATAAAAAAGAATACAAAAAAAAAAAAAACAAGGACAATGTAAGCAGCCTCTGGGACAACTTCAAGCATTCCAACATTTGCATCATAAGGGTTCCAGAAGGAGAAGAGAAAGAGTAGGAACTTGGAAATCTATGTGAAATAATAATGAAAGAGAACTTCCCTAATTTGGTGAAAGAGATAAAAATGCAAGTCCCGGAAACGTAGAAAGTCCCAAACAAGATGGATGCAAAAAGGCCCACTCAAAGTCACATTATAATTAAAAATGCCAAAGGTTAAAAATAAAGAGAGAATCTTAAAAGCAGCAATAGAAAAGCTATTAGTGACCTACAGGGGAGTTTCCATAAGACTGTCAGTTGATTTCTCAAAAAGAAATTTTGCAGGCTAGAAGGGATTGGCAAGAAATATTCAAAGTCATGGGATAAAAGCAGGGACCTAAAACCAAGATAGCTCTACCCAGCAAAGCTGTCATTTAGAATGGAAGGGCAGCTAAAGAGCTTCCTAGACAAGAAAAAACTAAACGAGTTCATCATCACCAAACCATTATTATATGAAGAGCTTCCCAGACAAGAAAAAAACTAAACAAGTTCATCATCACCAAACCATTGTTATATGAAATGTTAAAGGGACTTATTTAGGAAAAAATGATCGAAACTATGAACAATAAAATGGAAATAAATACATACCTATGAGCAATTGAATCTAAAAAGCAAACAAGAAGAACAGAGACAGAATGATGGATATGGAGAGCATTTTGATGGTTGCCAAGTGGGAGGGGGTTGTGGGAGAATGGGTGACGAAGTGAGGGGATTAAGAAGTACAAATAGGTTGTTACAGAATAGCCATGGGGATGTAAAGTACAGTATAGGAAATGGAGTAGCCAAAGAACTTACATACATGACCCATGGCCATGAACAATGGTGTGGGGATTGCCTGAAGGAGTGGGGAATGCTTGGTGGAGGGGGGAAAGGGAGAAAACTGGGACAATTATAATAGCATAATCAATAAAATATAATTAAAAAAAGAAAAAAGTGACTGAGTAATTGAAATCCATGGATGTATTGAAGGTGCTGACTGGATTATAGTCGCTACTATCAAATTCTTCTATGACTACATTAGCTAATGGTGTCATTAGCTAATGGTTGTGTTGGATTCATTATAAACCCACATTGTGAGGTCTGAGGGTCAGATAGGGAGTAAAGAGAGGACCGTGTGATTCACACACCTGATAGGCTCCACTCCCCTGCCCATCCCCACCGCCATGTCCAGATACGTGAAAGCTGACCTGGGTTTCTGAAATGACAACTCACCCAGAAAGACATTGCATCTTGGAGATGAGGAATCTTTAAAGCAGATATAGTGAGACTGAAACCAGGTAAAACTATGAGGTAGGGGCAGTTTGTTGTCTGGGCCTCAGAGCCAACCCTTCTGCCTCATGGCAGAAACTGCTCTCAAATTCTTTTTTGACTCTGAGGAATAAATAACTAGTGGGGGACCTCACCCAGGGGTTATTTGCATTTAATCAGGACTAAATCCTTAAGTAAAATAGTTTATAGAATGTACAACTTTGGGTATCAGCAAGTTTATAGGAAGAATTTCTTTTCACTTTGGGGCCTTTTGTGCTACTGAAATCATACTACTTGCTCAATGCTTATTTTATTCTTCATACAAGGAAAACCCTCAATAGTAATTTTTCTTTTCAGGTTTTTCATTCTGTTAAAATTGGATAAAGCTTTCTCTGCTCATTCAGCAAATATCAGCTTACGGATATTTCTTCAACAGAGTAAGGAGGAAAATGTCAGATATTTTTCAACAACTTTATTGTTTTTCTGGTTTTGATCTCCAGGTTATGTGCATTGTATATTTGCTACTTTTTAGGATCTTATATATTAAAATCTTTAAAAATGAAGCTGGAAAGTAGAGCCAGACATTTTGACTAGAGACATTTGCCAGGACTAGCTGTAATAGAACATACAGAATTCTTCCATGGCTCAACTGCTATGCAGCCTTTCTCATGTCCCATAGGCCTTGAACTCTAACCTGTGACCTTGGCTCAGACCTCAGCAGTGCTGTAATGTATAGTTTGTTCTCAGGATAAACCCTGGCCCTGAGTGATTTCAGATAATCAACTGATAATATTTTTATGAAAGGCATCTCTCTGGGTTCACCCAATTTCCAAAGAAGTATCTACAATCCCTTTAATTTGTTTCAAAAAAAATCAAATGTTGCCTTGATTGGAAAGTCAAACACCTTGTTACTAGGCCACTCTCAGCATAAAACTCTTCTGGTTCAAGATGGGGGGCACTTAGGCATCTTGGTCCCAAGTGCCGCTGTCCAGTAGGGTCAGGTGCAGTGCAGATGACAAAAAGTACATTTCTTTCATACAGTGAAACCTTTGGGCCTTGCTCCTGTCTCCTCATAGTCTTGTGAGTGTGTCAGGCTCATGGGATTTTCATTACAGTGGGGATGGAAGCGCAAGCAGGAAAAAAGAAAAGAAAAGAAAAGAAAAGAAAGAGAGAAAGAAAGAAAGAAAGAAAGAAAGAAAGAAAGAAAGAAAGAAAGAAAGAAAGAAAGAAAGAAAGAAAGAAAAGAGGAAAATATACAATGTGTCCCATGGTCATAAGCACTAGGGAGAAAAAAATGAAACAGGGCAGTGGGTTGAGAATGCCAGGGGTGGGGGGATTGCATCATCGCAAGAGGCGGTTGTGGATGGCATCACTGAGAAGGTGACATTTGAACAAAATGTAAGGGAGATGTGTAACCGAGCCATGCAGATATTTGGTGGATGAGTGCACCTGGCAAACAGCAAGTGCAAACACCGTCTAGAGATGAAAGTGTACTGGCTGGTTGCTGGCACGGTAAGGAGCTTGGTGTTAGCAGAATGGACAAAGGAGAGGGAGGTGGTAGGAGACCATGCCAGAGCGCAAAGAGGATGGATGTACAGACCTTACAGGTCCTACAGTAGAATATGCATTATATTGCATAGGGTCTTACAGGCTATGGTGAGAATTTGACTTCTGGTTTGAGTGAAATGGGAGGCTATGAGGCAATCCGATTAGAAGTCTGACGTAATCTAACTTAGATTTCTCAAAAGATCACTTCAGTTTCTATGTTGAGATTAAATCTTATAGAGGTAGGAGCAGAAACGGCGTATCTGTGTAATATTCCAGGCAAGCAGTGATTAGGACTCAGACTGTGGTGGGTATTAAACAGTGAGATAGATGTTGAAGGAGGGTCAGTAAGATTTGCTGAAGGAGAGGGTGCTGGTCATGAGGTAAAAAGAGGAGTTAGGGATATTTCTAAGATTTTTGATCTGCAATTGGTAGGAAATGGGTAACAACTGAAATGGGGAAAGTTATAGGAGGAACAAAACTTGAGGGCAGAGTAGGTACTCAAAACAGTTTTGACTTCCTAGTAGGAAACTGAGATCCAATTCACTGAACTGACATTCAAGAAACCCAGCACTGGAAATAAAAACCTGGCCGTGAGCAGCATAAAGATGGTTTGTAAAGAGAAGAGAAGAGACCCTCGCGCTCCAGACAGCATGCCCAGACTTCTCTACTCTCTGGCTCGTCATCATCGGTTTTGGCCGATAGGAGGCACTTGCAGGAGATCAGAGAGGAGAGAAAAGCAAGGTCAGGGGCTGGGTTTATTTTCCTTTCCCGGCTCATATCAGGGGCCTGTCTCTTATGGTGAGAGATCACACTGGGCTCCGGTCCCTGGTCCCTCCTCAGTCCCTATAGGCTAGGAGTGATGGAGTGACACCTGCTTCTCACTTTTACCAGTCCTGGGTGCTTTCCCACCTGTGCTTGGTTCCCTTGACCCTGCCCACTCCGTTTAACTCCTTTCTATTACTGCTTCTGAGTAGGCCATCTGTTGCCTGCCAGGACCTGAACAACACACAGCAAGTCCTTGAATAATCATTTTGTGCTACATCATTTCATTATGATGTTAAGAAGGTGAAAAAAAAAATGATTCTTGGCCAGGACCACTGCCTGTGTGGAGTTTTGCACATTCTCCCCACGTGCGCGGGTTTTCTCCTGGTGCTCCGGTTTCTCCCACATCCCAAAGGTGTGCATGTGAAGTGAGCTGCATGTTTAAACTGCCCCAGTCTGGGGGCCTGTGGGGATGTGTATGTAACGTGCCCTGCAATGGAAGGGCGTCCTGTCCAGGGTTGGTCCCATCCTGCACCCTGAGCTGCTGGGATAGGCTCCGACCACCTGAGTCCCTGAACCAGAATAAGCGGGTTGGAAAATAATCACGTGGCTTTGTTTTTATTAATTTTCCTTAAATGTATGCGTAGCTGACATTCGTTTCAGTATTTAATATTAGAAGCAGTTTGGGTCTTTAGAAATCCGGTGATGCCTTTGTGACCAGAATAGGCCATAGGAACTGAACTCTTGTTTACATCTTAGCCTATGGTAAAAGTGGTTTCACCACACATCACTGAAGATCCTGGACCTGTCAATGCTATAAAGTGAGGGCTTACTGAATACTAGATCTGGCAAAAATAGACTGGAGGTAGTAGCATTTAAATCCAACGACCAAACTATTGCCAACTAGCAATTATCATTTGAATCGATAAGTATTATGATTCCCATATAGTTGTTGACATTATTTTTTATAAGTTAATCCCCTTCATTTAATTCTGTTTTACAATCCAATGGATTAGAAGCATATTATAAGGAAGAAACAGTTTTGACTTCTTATGCGACCTTGGAGAAGTCATGTCACTTTCCTGAACTTCAGTTTCTGGGTGACTTAAGGAGACATGGTAACTACTGGCTCTGCTTCTAGAAGTCCTTAAATAATGAGTTTGTACCTCCTTTAAGTCTTGGAAGGAAGTTGTTAGGGGGGCATAAAAGATGAGTGCTTATCGTTGAATTGTTCTACTGGCACATGAAACCCACAAATGCTGGCTAGAATTAGGAGAGATGGTTAGGGATGGGAGAAGGCTGTCAGTACCTGCCCAAGGGGGCAAAAAGGCATGTCATCTCAAGCTTCGTTCGGTAATTCTTTTTCCATCAGAGTAGATTCTTTTGGTCAAAGTCACATGACTATGGCAGAAAACAAGCCAATGACGGCGGAATGACAGTCTAAATATTGGTTGTCACCAGCAGGTTTCCTCTAGGTGTCCCTGCTGAAAGCTGCATCTAGGAATGACACTCAGTCACACAGGCCTGAAGTCTGGCAGCCGAGCACCTCTGGATCCCTGGCCTTCAGCACCCGGAGGATAATTCTTAAACCTACAGACTGTCTCATGCAGCATTTTCCCCCTCCTCCTCCAATAATATCCAATTACTGAGCGCTGTGCTGGGAGAACCTGGGGAAATGCTAGAAGGAAACGCAGCTGAGAGCCACTGTGGTTTGACAGCTCTCCAGCTACTTTGAAAATATTTTGGCAAAAACAAGATTTTAAGTAAAACTGTTTCCTTTGGTAACATACCCAAAACTGCAGGTTTTACATTTTCAGTTCTATAATTTGGGCCAAAGGGGGGGAAAGAACAAGGGAAAGTGGGGAAAGCTGTTCGAGAGGGAGGAAGGGAGACTCCGAGGAAAAGCGGGGACACGGTGAATGCGGGAGGGAGGGCAAGGGGGAAGCAGGGAGGCATAGCTGACATTCTGTCCGGGCCTCTCTTCTGTGCTAAGGAATTTCCCCCTTCGAAACACCGCGTTCCCTTTTGCCCTCAGATGTCCTGGAAGGGATTCTCTGGGGATGGCCAGGCTGGGATTTGTGTTATTGCTCATTATAGGATGATCGATCGTTAACTGGGGAGGGTCAAACCACAGGAGGCCATCTACATTTTAGCAGACACAGGAGGGGAGGACATGGAAGGATTGTCATCTCAACCCACTAGTTGGTCCTTAGAGGATAGGCTTGTCTTTTCTTGCTTCGTTTTCTTGCTGGTTGCAACCGCACATGAAATCCCTCAGTTCTTCAAGATACCAAGCCCTCTCCTATCTCAGGGCCTTTGTAAAGGCTGTTTTCTCTACCCAGAATGCTCTGCCCCAGCCTCTATTTCTCTTCTTTTAAGGAATCCTCCCCTTCCTGACCCTCCAGATGATGCTAGCTTCCTTGTTCGCTTTCTGGCTATCCGTTTACCTGTTCCACAGTCTCCTGTAAATTCTCTGAGGGCCTGTCCATTGGCATATCCCCAGGGCCTAGCATACTGTGGATTTGTAATGTAAAAGCATCAACCAGTTTTCTGATTGAACCTGCTTACCTTCACCTTCACCTTCTAGTTCTTATTGTTCCCTAAATAACCTTCTCCTTTGTTTTTGGCTTTTCCCCTATATTTTTATCTCTCTTGTTTTTTTATAATGCTGTTTCCACTCTCTGCATTTTGAGGTCCTGCCTAAAGCAAGTGCTTGGAGAAAATACACTCTATAAACTATAGAACGTTAACACTGTCATGTGCTTTGGAGACTTTTAATCCAGTCCCTCCAGTTGTGTGATTGTGCTCAGCTGTTCAAGGTCACACAGCTCGTTGGGAACAGAGTACAGATTAGAACCTTTAGTCCATTATTGTCACACTGTATGCAGTCTTAGAGGCGAGGGAGGGGCCCCAAGCGTACTGGTGCAGCACAAGTGTCCTGTCATCCAATAGTTAAAGTCTTGTTGGAGAAAAGAGACTAAATAGTTGCTATTCTAAGAATAAAACTTAGGGTCAGTCTACAACTTCCTTCTGATTAAAAAAAAAAAATGTGTGGGACAAAGAGAGAGTAGACAGGCACGACACCGCTGAGCGGGGATGGCTGAGCTGAGAGTGGCATGCCGGCAAGCACGGAGTGGAGGGGAAGGTGGCGGGAAGGGTGTTTGAAGTGGAGGAAAGAGCAAGGGTGCAGGCTCTGGGGCAGGATGATCGATGAGTTCAAGGCACTGGAGAAGGACTGCCAATGCTGGAGGTCAAGGAGCGTCAGAGAGAAGGGTCAAGGGCACTGCAAACAGTGGGCAGGGCCCTGATCGTGGCATGGTTTCATTCTAAGTGCCGGGGTGAAGCAGGAACAGAACCTTTTTCTGAAGAGCCTCTTGCCCTTCCTTTATTGAGGCCACGTCCTTGATAGGTTCCCAACTTGTGAGAAAGGATACAGACCCAGCCCTACTAAACTGGCAATACATGACAGTTACTGGAAGAAGACAGACGAATTAAAATTCTCAGAGTTAGTTCAGTGTCTCAGGAACAGAGCAGCCAGTCAGGCACACAGCCGACAAAGGACTGACCCTTCCCAAGGTTTTGACCCTGAATTATCTCAGGCCCTGCCGAACTTGGTTACGCCCAGTGGGATCTTTCATAGCGGCTGTTACACTACGTTTGGTCTGCAGAGGAAAACCTTAACTCTTTGCTCCTGGGCTAGAGGCTGTATCCCAGATGCTGCACAGCGTTCTTTGTAGTAAGCAGCCCAAGTTCAAATCCTGACTTTCCCTTACCAGTGAGGGACACTGAACAAGACATTCTATACTTTATGCTACGGTTTTCTCATCCGTAAAGCGAGGATAAAAATACTCAACTCACTGGGCTGTTGGGAAAATAAATGAATAAACACTATTTAGGAGAGGTTCCTAGAACAGTACCAGATACACAGTAATCAATGTCAGTTAGCTATTGTTATTATCATCATGATTGCTGAGCGCCACCATTTCTCTCCATTACCTCACAGTATGTAGGACCTTTGAGTTCACTTTCACATAAGCGTTTATTTTAGGGACTGAATGTCAGAGTTGAGTCTTCTTCTTAGCACTCCATGACTATTGTGATCTCAGGCTGGAGGATTTGTAAAGCACTGATAACCCCTGAGCAACAACAGCAAAGAAAAAAACATGCGATGAATCTCCCACGCACTGTGGTTTAGTAATACTACTTCCTAGTGTACATGACAAGGTAAATTATTTATTAATTGATGAACAAATAAGATTAGAGAACATCAGCCAAAAATAAATTTCTGCTGTTTATACACCACTGCATCTGTGGTATTTTGTTATTATAGCCCAAGTGACCTAAGACACTGAGAAATGTACCTGCTCCTTAAGGAAAATATCAGGTAGTGAGAAACAAGAAATGGGGGTAGGAATGAGGATGAGGATGGTGTAGAGCCTCTCCATTTCAACCTAGTGCAGAGTTTAATTCAGCGGTCATTTCTATGAATCCCAACTTTTATGGAGCAATCACGGTCTAGACATCAGTTTTAAGTAGGGGTATATGTCCAGCTTGGGCTGATGAACCAATAACTGATTTTGGACCGTATATTCAAAAGCCAAGAATGATGCAGTGCCTGGTTGCATTGTCCTGTATGTAGTGAAAGAGTCAACGCTGAAATATCAACGCTGATGTTTCCTGAAAGTCCACGTGTTCCTCACATAAAACCTTCGTCTGCAAAACTCAGAATAGCTGTTCATCAAGCAAGTACTTGGTATCAATTTCAGACAGTAAACTAATAGAGCTATAACTATTAGGCAGTAAAAGTTATATTAAACTCTTAAAAGTTGCCCTTTCTGATATGGAAAAAACACATTACATTTATTCGAAGAGGAGCTGGCTGACAGCTGATAACAAACTGAGTGAGACTGAAAGCTTACATTCTGGGACAGTCATCGGTCAACCTGGGGACTATATTCTGTCCCGGGCACCCCATTCAGACTGAATTTTAAAGTGGCTGTGCATCCTGAGAGACTCTTCAGAGATTCGATCAGAAAGCAGCCTGGGATATATAAAAACCAGCTTCCGTTATCTCGGTTCATCACGGGGTTTCTCAGCCTCAACGCTATTGCCTTTCGAACAGGGTCACTCTCTTTGTTGGGGCCGCCCTGTGCATTGTGGAGTGTTTAACGGCATCCCTGGCTTCTACCCACTAGATGCTAGAGGCATCCCCTTCCCCAGGTGTGACAAAGAAGAACATTTCCAGACATCGCCAAATGTTCCCTCGTAGAAAAACTGCCCCGTATCTGTAGAGTAGGGGCACAACTTCCAGGCACCCAGGATGTAGGCCCACAACCTTGTTCACTAGTTCTGAACCTCAAGAATCTCCCATAGAACCTGGCCTCTTCACTACTTCTAAAGGCAGACTCATGCCCACTGTCTTCATTCCCTGAAGCCAAGCAGTTGAAGCAATGATAACCCTGTAAATACTACCCATGTACAAATAAGCTTTGATTTGCAGAGGGTCTTTGGAGAGATACCTCCTCTGACTTTCACCCCACTTGATGCTTCACTAACTTTGCTTATTGCATTATAACCACCTTGTCAAAAGCTTTCTGGAAGGATAAGAACTGGGTTTACTGTCCCATTTTGCAGTTAAAACTGCTTTAAAGTTATTTATAATTCTCAGATGTTAGAGAGCTCACCATTAAGTTACCTGAGGCATATTTTTAAAGCCAATAAGTTTGAAGCCCTTTAGCCAATCTTACTGTTTTCAGTGTTTTGACCCTTCCAGGCCAACTAGATGTTCAGAACATGTAAAGGCAAACAATAGTAAAATGATCATTTTCTAAGCAATTCTGATTACCCAATATTTAGCCATTTTAAAAATGATTGGAAGTGTAGTAAGGCTAGTCTCAAAACCATATATAGTATTAGATCCCTGAATACATTTACTGATTTACCACGAGGTACTACTAGGCTTTGTTCATTAATGTGTGTGTCAAAAAGTTCCCCTTTACATTTATGTATTTGTCTTTGAAAGTATGTTCCACAGGGTGTCCAGCCTTTCATTCCTTAGGGATTCCAGACTCGACTCCATCAGACTAGCTGCCAGTCTTGGTCACCACAAATAATTAACCCCACCATGAAGTATTTTAAATATGTAAAGGTTAAAAGATCATAAAAATGAGACCATATGTCCAAACATACCACATGTGCTTTGGCAAGGGAAATGTACATGTTGAGACAAATCTTAGCAAGCCTGCCAGGGAACTAGATCAAAACCAGGACAAAAAGATTCTTTTCATATAAGTTAGGTATTTCCCCAGCACTCACTCTACGGTTAGCCAAGATGAAAGAAACCAAGCTACCCTTATATGTGCCTGAAAAAGCCACTGTCCTTCAGACTGCAGAGATAAAAGGCCTAGAACTCTGCATTTGGGGACACAAACCATCTGGGTCCAAATCCTGGCTCCACAGCTAAGTCTGTCAACATCTTAATATGCTGGCGAGATACCTAACACCTCTGAGCCTCAGTTCCGTCATCTGTACAATGGAAATGATTATATTCTCTGTAACATTCAGAGAATTAAACAAGATTAACCAAGTGTTTAGAATTTTCCTGGCACATAGTGAGGCTCGCTGTTCGTATGAACAAAGCCAACGTACCTCCAAGTCGCTTTACGAATGCTCACATTTCGGTGCCCACGCTTACTCGTTTCAGATCGTGCTCCAAGAAAACTGGATGTGACAAGACGCACCCAGTTTTGCTACATGGCTCCACCACCAAAGCCAGATCGAGGAAAAGCATAAGTAGCCAGACTCTAGTGGTGCACACACACTTGTGCCGCCCAGGTGGGTCATCTGCACTGGGGTGGGGATTATCTCACCGCTAGGAAATAGCCAAAGGAACCTTGAAGATCAGCTCAGAAAGAGCAGCTGAAATGAGCATGTTGGAGTGAGTAGGGACTGCCTCCGACTCATGTGTTCTGTGTGTTCGGTTACTCGGATTAGCCTGACCCCACTCATGCTGGTTGAATGAGTAGACGGTAAAACTGTCAAAACCTGGCGAGGAAAGACGTTCAGACTGCCAGTTCTTGGGTTTATCCACGCCACACTTCCCACCCTTTAGGGCCACTTATCTAGTGTTGGTTATACCACTGAGTCGCAGTTGTTCAATTAAAAGTTATTAAAATAAAAGCTTACTCTACTATTTAGCATAGAGAATGAGAATCAGTTTATATGATCCTTCAGGGGGGAAAAAAGGAGTTCTCCATGCTTTTAATGCCTTTTAGAACCTAAAAAAATATGTAATAAAATATTCCAGACATACGAAAAAGTCTAAAGAATAATACAGCAAACTTTTACTAAGGGTATAGGCCTTCAGGGGCCCCCCCGTTAATTTGGGGTCTCCGTTCCTACTCCACTTCTCACTACCACCCCCTTTAGTGCCCAGGACTCCAGGCACAGGGGTTGTGAAAGGCCCTTAGCAGCTGAAGATTTGGCATCAGCCTCCCACTCTGATTCTTTTGTGAGTTTAAACGAGCCATAAATATAAAAAGATGTATAAAATATTTCACTCAGCACTCTAGGTGTTTATAGTGGGAAATTTTTTTCAGCCTATATAGTCCCTTCATTACTTTTTTATCAAAATGTACTATTATGAGTTTAAATTTTTTAAATTTTATTTTATTCATGTATTTTTCTCTATCCCCATTAAAATATGAATGCAAATATAAACAAGGTAACTAGAATTGGTATGCTTTAAAAATTATTGTAAGGACACAGTTTTCCACGGTAGAGAGCAATTTTTATGTTTGAATGTATTTTTAATAGTTCCAACAGAATAACTAAACACTAATCAGTCATTTTGGTGTTACTCAGTGAATGCGAACTCTACACCCACATTATCCTAGGCCTTTCCAAAGGCCTTCTGGGATATTTTCCAGTTTACGAATTGCCTATTCTAGGGTAAATTGCCCTTAGAGAATGGAACACGTGTGCCAGCAAATCCACTCAGCCTTCTCCATCTTACCTGCAGTGTGCTGAGTTAATGAGGAAATTCAATCTGTGTGTGTGTGTGTGTGTGTGTGTGTGTGTGTGTGTGTTAAGCAGACCTTAGAAATTTCAACCCTGTCCTTGCTCAAGTGTAATGACTGTGCAGTGAACAAATGCTGAATTGGTGGTTTGGGTTCCCCAGGGCTCGGATGAGCCCTGACGTGCCGTCAGGTGGCAAACCTCACGTAGATAGCCACCTCCCATGAGAACCTGGCCTGCACCCTTCCGTGTGTGCTCCTGGCCAACAAAAGGCTGATGGAGCTCCTCCCACATTTCTCTCTGGAGAACCTGAACTCCCACTCTAAGATCTGGTTCTCCCTGTCAGACCTGCTGTGGCCCCTCGACTTGGGAGGGGGAAGGAGGGAGGTGTTCTGTCCAGTTTCAAGACAAGAAACTGAGCTCCCAACAGGTGAATTTTTATGAATTCAAATAGCAAATGGTGGAAGCAAACTAACTCCAGAGCTCGTGAGGTTTCACTACACTAGCATGCAATTTTCTGAAAAGCTGACCGGCAGCAGTGCAGTCACTGATTTAGGGGGGTGTTAAGTGGTCGGGGTTACGCTGGCTGCTGGTGGGAGGCCTAATTAGCTTGGAACGGTGCCCGACACATAGTAACTTACATAAGTGTTTGCCGTTTGCCACTGCATGGACTCTGAGCCTCTACCACGCGTCTGCTCCTACTTCCCAGATCCGGACTGGAGAAGGGGACAATTCCCTTAAAATGCAAGCGACTTTAAGTCCGTGAGAACTTCTGCAAACTGAAATGGTGTTTCTGTGATGCTCAGTGCGGCCACAATAATGTCAAAAAATAAAACTATTTATGTAAACCTATCTGCATGGAGCAGATGAGATCTTTGCAGCATTCATTAACCTCCTTGTTGATCTTCAGTTCTTGATTCAAGCTTCTTTATATCTGCCTGCGATAGTTATCAAGCTTCTGGATTCACCCCAAGACCTCCCCGTGGGATCTACCTCATTTGAATAAAGGCTTGACAGGACCATCCTCTGGGGCATGTATGAGAACGGGAATCTGCTTAGGAAAGTATTATAAGCAATGTTGAAGAAAAATCACTTGAGTTATCCAAGGTAACACTTATTTTTCAATATCTTAAACTTCTACAATAACAACGTAAGTGGTAATATATCATCATGCGATCTGTTCCTTAAGCCAGATCCACAGAGAACTTACTTCTGCGGGGGAATCCTCCTTACTAGTCCGATTCCACTCTTCCTGTTTTTACTTTGTCAGGGTCCCAGTGGCTGCCATTCCCAAAATACTTTTTGATACTCAACCTAAGATTTGTTCATGCAATCTAAATTCTCTCTCTTATTATCTCTACTTTCCTCTCTCTCTGATATAATTATTTTATAGTGAGCTTTACAGGTTTTAAATATTTTAGGAACTACCATCTTAAGAATACATGTTACAGAAAACTTGTATTATTGAAGTTTTAGGTAGAGCATTTATAAAATTGGTAAATAAACTAATAATCATTTATTTGAATTCTACAATGTGCTTATCTAAATGACTTCATATACATGAAATTCATGTTTTTAAACTCCTGGAAAGTTAGATAGTTGTTTTTTGATAGTGCTGAACATGAATGTTTATGAATACATTTCTTTCTTTTACAAATGAGAATTTTAAATGTCTCTGTAACAACCATATATAGAGATATATATACACATCATGCATACAATTTTATATATATATTTATATATACAGGAGTAGACAAAAGTTTACAGTTGTAACACAAATAAATAATATAATAATTAATAAGTAATGATATAAGAATAAACTCTGTGTTTTGTGTACTCACAACTATAAACCTGCTTTTGCCCACCCCTGTGTGTGTGTGTGTGTGTGTGTGTGTGTATGTATAAAATAAGTTTGGGTCAGGTACAAAGAAACCAGTAGAATATTTCTATAACATCTTTACCATTTAAGTTTGATTTTTTTTCTAGTTCTATTGCATGAATTTTCCTGAGAGTCCATTTTCTATAAACATTATTATATATTAAAAAATGTCCATTATCTAAACATTTTGTCTATGAGGAGAAATATTCTATGTCAGCAGTCATAAGTCCACTCCAATCTTTAAAAATATCCAGCAAGCCTCAAATGGAAATGTATTGCATTTTCAGCATGCCTTCTTCCATGTCCTTCTTTGGGGACATTTCCCCTCCCCCATTTCTTATCCCCTTTCTTCATTGAAGTAACGAGGGTCCCCCATTTCTTATCCCCTTTCTTCATTGAAATAACGAGGGTCCAAATGGCATCTGCCATTTTCTTATGTGAGCCAACAGTCTTGGCACATGACTCAAGCCTAGCCAATCAGCGTCTTTTCTTGGGAAGCATGTGCTTTCCTCTGTGACCATGAAGGAGTAGAAGCTATTGCCAGCAGCTGTGTCCCTGATTGTAGAAGATCTCCTGACTTTAGGACAGCACAAAACTAACACTCAGAAAGAAGGCAGATATACAACATACAGAAAAGAGAGAGACGAGAAAGTGAGAGACAGAGAACCGACAAGAGAAAGAAATTAAACTAGAGCGAGACCCAGAGGGAGGGAGGGAGAAACTGAAATTGTATCAATGTCATTGTCATGGCTGTTTGTTTGGCTCTAGTTTCTGCCCTGGCTCCTGCCTTCCAAGGCTCAGCTTTGAAGCCATTGCTTCTGTCCACGAGGCACTGTGTTATTCATCCAATGGGTCTCTGGTTTTCCTAACGATAAAAGAGCCACCCAAAGTCCCTGCGGCCCTGCATTTGGATGGGTGGTGCCCAAGTTTAGTGCTGTGGAGACTACTTGGGACTGAATTTCACATTTTAATCATTCAGCAAATATTATGTCTACGTTGTAAAGAAAGAAAGAAAAACACCTGGCAGGTATTGTGATGATAGAAATACTATTTCAAAGAACAGCACCTGAAGGTGCGACTGGGTCAGAAGGACGAAGCAGGCCCGACTAGAGCAGGCGTTTCCGTGCAGTTCTCTGGGGAAACTTGGACTGTGCGAGGGAGCTGAGGGAACCTCAGGATTTTCAGCTGCTCACATTGCAGTTTCCCTTCAACACCTTTGCTGTATCCGTTTCCTGTTGCTGCTGTAACCAATTATAACAAACTCAGCGGGTTAAAATGACACACATTTACCTTGTGGGCCTGGAGGTAAGACCTCTGCACCGGGTCAGCAGCGCTGGTAGCTCCTGGAGGCTCTGGGGGAGGATCTGTTTCCTTCCTTCTTCTGGGTTCTAGGGGCACCCTCATTCCTCAGCTCACGGCCTTGTGTCACTCCAGCTCATCATCCCCCTTCTCTGATTCTGACTCACCTATTGTCCCCTTGTAAGGACCCATATGATCGAATTGTACAAGATAATCTCCCATCTCGCAGCCCTAAACTCAATCGCTTCTGCAAAGTCCCCTTTGCCATGTAAAGCAGCATACTCACAGGTCCTGGGCTTCAGGACGTGGATGTCTTAGGGAGGCTGTGGTTAGCCTACCGCTCTGGGGACTGCTCCCTGCACACACAAAAGTGCCAAACTTTAGCATCTCTGCTCCTCAGGAATCAATGACAATATATTATTATCTCAGATTTGTCTGCAGAGACCACCAGCCCTAAAAAGGGCTCCAGCCATCTCAACGGGGATGTTTGTGAGGCAGAGCTTAGGACCCGGTGTGGACTAGTCATCCTTTTCCTATGGCTGTGGAGCAAACGGCACTTGTTAGAAGCCCTGCAGAAGCTGAGAAGATGGCAGTGGTGATGCAGGACCTTTTTACCAGGCATCAGGAACAGATCGAGCAGCTCTAGGGACCCAGTTGGTCAGAGTCCATAGGATAGGACCTGCTGCTACCAACACACTGGCCAGGGCACTCATCTAGAATAACTGACCTCTGAAAATCCAGAAGAATGAGGCAGGGGCGGAGCCCATGCCACTAACAACCTATACTGCTATCACACTGCCGTCTATGCAGTCAGCGCTCTGCAATCGGGACAGGTGGGCAGGTGCTGTGAGTCGTGGCCTGCGGAATGCTATGGATGCTACGGACACTTCAGGGAACCCACCTGGCCCACCCTCACAACGCAACCCATAGATTAGCAATCACAGGAATTCCTTATTACCCTTCTTGCAAGGGGAACAAGTGGGTCTAGGGCCACCCAGTAGAAGGTGCAATCACTGAGGGTCTGTCCTGAGGGAGCTGGAACTAGGAAGGAAACCCGCTGTTGCAGGAAAGTTCGAGGAGGCAGTGAGTGGGTCAGGGAAGAAGAAAGACCCTGGCTTATCCCTTCTTCCTCCCTTCTTCTGTCCCAGTCTCCCACCGTAGCCTGATATTAGTTAGCCAAACTAATCTCCTTCCTGCTGGCAGGAAGCTGGTTGCTATAGAAGCCTGAAAAACACAGCCTGCCAGACGCCCCTTTTCTTCCACTTCTCCCCGCAGCACGGAAAGAGAAGGGGAAGGGCAAGCAAGGGATGAGCACGTGGCAAACTCACTTCGGAAAATGCTGGGTTAACCAAAGAGCAACTGATTCCTTCCCTGTAGGATTTCCCATGTGCACTACAATTCTTCATGGAAGGGGTACAGTGTGTAATTGAACGTGGGAGTCTTTTATGGCAGAGTATTGCACAGAACCCATGTTCCAAGAACTTGCTTTGAGAAACTCTGTCTTTAGCTGGACTAACCCATGAGAGCAGGATTGATCTTGTGGAAATTGCTGATTTGGCTGCAAAAGTAAATGGTCTCCTAATAGACAGCATCTACTACTCCCTTCTCAGAGACAGTGAAGAAAATTCCAAGTATAACAGGAGATAAGAAAATCCTTGTGGCTTTTTCTTTGCTTCCCATAGGGGCCATTCTAGAATTTGCTTTTTATTATAATAATCCTTGCACCCAAGACCCTGAACTTTGAAAACCCAAACTAAAGTTAAGCAGTTAAGAAAAATGGATCCTCTTCAAGGGCACTATTCGAGGGGAATCCAGCATCTTATGGGTCCTTTACATTTGTTTTCAGCTGATATAAACCGAGGTATTTTGCCAAGACAGGTCTACCCACCAGATATTCAGCAGTCTGGCAAAGTCCAGGCACTCTGAAGTGGAAGAAGGGGTAACAAAAATAAAAGGGACACAAGCCTGATGTTTTTCTGCATGCTTCTCTTACCACAGACACTTCAAAAAACAAAAGTAAAAATAAAAAGTAATTACTGAAGTCTATCACAGCACACTTTGCTGAGTCACTGAATTAAGAAGTTTTTTTTTTAATAGACATGTTTACTTCTAGACAACTGTTGGTTTTTAATAGAGATGTTACCATTTGAATCCAAGTAGGACTTTTTGTCCACTTATATAGCCAAAGCTAAGGCTAAGTCAAATAGCAATTAGCTGTATGTCAGACCCAAAGAAATTGTGAGAAGACAAAGTTTAAGGAAACTCATAGCTTTATCAGAGCTCCTTAGTAATAATTCCTGCATTGAATGTATTGCAAAGACTTTTAAACTTGGGATCAAGCCTGCTGTCATCCCGCCCCCCCCCCCACCCCAGGCCTTGACCCCCCACTTTGTATCCATGTGCTCGGACTGGTCACTTACTGCCTCTGATCTCCAATTCCCTCATCTGGGAAATGAGGATGAAAATGTACGTCCCATACCACTGAAATCATCATTGAGAGACAAAATGAGACCGTGTGTGGGATAGCACTTCTAAACTATTTACTGTTTTTCTGTGGAAGAAAATGGCCAAAGAACTATTTGCAGCTTCTCTGGAATTATGCCAAAGGCCTTAACAGGCTAATATACCTAAAAAATGAAATCAGCCTTCTCCCTGGTCCTTAGAGACTTAAGTGCTCTACAAGTAACTCAGAAAATGACTGTTCCACTGGAAATACAGTCTAATTTGAGGAGTATCAATATTGAGATAATTAACTGGAGGCCAGAAGGGTTTCTTCTTTCACAATGCTGCGAACAGCATTCACGTGACCCTGGAAATTACTCCAGTATCTCACATCTATAGACTACAGGTCTTGTTTTCGGGTTTACCTGGATATTACCTTCCCCATATTCGTACTTGTGAATGACTCTCTCCTGCCCAAGCCACAGTCTTGGCGGGAACCATCTAATAACGGAATTGCTGCACCTGCACGTATGATGCTCATAGTACCAGAATTTCACCAGACAGAGCTACTCTAGCCTTTGTTGCATAGCCATGGGTCGTACCATAAAGACGGGATCTTTTCTGAAGATCTGAATCATAGAATAACATCAAAACTAACTTCAGAAATTCTCTTTTCTAATGGTTTACAAGATTTTTAAATAGCTCGTGCCTTTTGTAAAATGAAGCACTGGCTAGAGCACCATATATAAAATAGATTTAATCAAAACTGCTTTGGTTGAAGAGGAAGCCAGAACCCTAACACGTTACTCAAGTCTCCTTGTTCCTTTGCAGATACTAAGGTTCCTCGAAACCATTTGAAAATGGCTTTATATATTTCAACCTTTCCTATGCTCCAGTCCTTCAGTGCTTTCTACAAAAACCATTAACATTTCCAGTGATGTCCATCCTCCCAAAGAAAGACAACTTTAATTGTTTATGAATTTTATTCTCATGTTTTGTTGCTTTTCTTGTAACTCCTGTTTGTCAACCTAGACTAAAACTAAACTGTGCTCTATTCCATGTAAGTATTTGAGTCAGTGATTATATAACTCTGAAACTTTATTACAAACTAAACAGCTCTGATTTTTTTTTCAATGTTCTTACAATGCGAGAATAGGTGGTCCTAATCTCTGTGTTCCAATCACTTTCCTTTGGCCTTGCCTCTGTTGTCAATGTCAGAATCGTGAACAGTAACTCCTATCTTGACGTAACTATCAACTCTCTCATTTTCAACATTCTACTTCTGTTAATGTGGCCTGTGGTTGCATTTGATTTGAAGGAGACTCACAGAGCTTAGTCAACTAAATCACAGATACCATTCTCGAATGTGCTGCTGCAGAGCAACAGCTCTCATATTTTAAACGTGTAAAAACGCTTTGATGGCTGCATGCGGTCATCTTCCTTTGCTGTGGTTCATGAAGTTAGCCACATGGTTCTGTTAGATAGATTTCCAGCTTCTAGTCATTTATAGGATTTGTGAGATTTGGTGAATCAATGACTATATATTTGTTCACATTTTATTCTGTCAATAACACAGATACCATCTTCACAATTTCCTATAGGTCTTTATTGAAATAAATTGTGTTGCATAAAAAATTGATTATTTTAGATCCAAACTATGTAATCATGACCATCCATTTATACCTGACATAAACAACTTTCCTACTATAGAATTTTTGAGGCTTGAAGAGGGCTGACCATAAGCCCAGAAGGATAGGAAACCTGCTAAGTTGATTCAATTGCACTCCGATGGCACTGGGAGTCTGTAATTTCAAAAATCCACCACCAAAGCAGGGGTTTTATCTACTGGTAAATAGGTGAATTTTTCAGCATCAAAAGATAAGTCTGAATGTTCATTCTTCCCTAGGAATTTTCTCAACTTTGTGGCTTTCAGCCCAATACTTTGCCTTCCTTGAATGTATTTTCATGTGGTTTTATAATATTTATTCAACATTATTTTCCATTAGTTCTCTATTTTTAATTGTTGGTGACCATTCCAGCATGTCACTGTTACATGGTGCAGAACTGATTTATCCACGTTAGTGTCTGAGGAGACCATGACCCGTTTTATTTGCTGCGTGGTAAGCCCTGGTATGCGTGGCAGGTTTTCTGAATATTTCTGATGAAGTCTTTAAGCACATGTAATTCTGAAAACACATTCCCATTCAGTGCGCCTTATACAGGATGGTAAGCCCAACATGGCAAAAGGTTTCTAAAAAATTCCATAAACATTAAGCATATTTATGTCATAGCATTAAGTTCGGTCAATTTGAAACTTACTGTATTGTGGTATAAGAGGCATTTTGTTTGCTTGTGTTTACTTTCCCAGGAGTAAATGCGTTTTGGTTAACCACAATGGCAAACTTAGTCAAGACATTTATGTCAACAAATCCTACTGCTTAACAAAGTCACATTCTTAGTTTCTAGGACAGCAGACTGGATTCTAAGTAATAAGGTGTTTATAAGGCATGCTGTAAATCTGGGACTATAAACATGTCTGCTTTTCTGTTAAACCTGCCGCTGTGCATGAGGTACAATAAGCTCTCTTTTCAGTTTTATGGTGGCCAGTGTGTTGGCTTGCCAGTCTTGATTGCTGTTGATTCTACTCTTCCCAAAGCCTCCTGCCAAGCTCTTGACCCAAGTCACGCTCCCTGGTGATGTCATAATGCTGCGAAGAATTTGCTCATTCACCCTACCTGCAGGGTTGCCTCAAGAGTCACATACCTTCCCTGTTAGTCACATACTGGTTGGAGAACAGCGTATTGAAAAAAGTAGGGCCTCTCCATCCCCTGACTTCAAATCATTACATTTTTAGATCTTTCATAATGAGCTCATAGTAAGATGATGACTCCCTTTATAGAAATTATTTTTAATATGACTTTTTCTCAAGAGTTAACAGTACTAATTTTGTTGTTTTGACAAAAAAGATTTTTTTCGCATTCATGAGAAAAATTTATTTTAATTGAAAACATTCATGAAACACAGTGCCTAATATTTGAGATTATCACCATGGTGACTGATGCCAAATATCTGGAGGAAAAGAGGAGAAACAGGTAGTAGACCTGACATTTAAATTACATGATGTCAAATATGTCTGTTTGAAAAAATTGATCAATTTTAACTTTTTCACTTTTCACCCAAATATCGGGTATTTATATAGGTATTCCTTGCATCTTGCCTTACTTTATTCTCTGATTCCTTTATTGAAAGTGCTCATAGAATAGTGTTCCAGGGAGCCTGTTAGACCAAATATGAAAACAAAAACAACAACAAAACCTCAACAAAAATTCTTTAAAATCCACGGGTTTTGAGCTTAGTCCAAAATAAATAGCTCATGTATTTGTGTATTTTTGTTTCTCAGATGAACTCTACCAAGACAACACTGGTGTTTTAACCAGCAGGAACAATGTCCCAAATACAAGTGACTAAAACCACAAGTTAATTTGCCGTGGATTATGATAGACTTGGAGTTTATCCACAGTCTTTCAGTATGTTAGAATGTTCTCTCTGACCCTTTATATTTAATAAAAGAGAGTTTTGGTAGTTTTCTTCTGCCTTCGGGAAGGAACTCTATCAGCAACTAAAATCTTTGGCAAAAAATCTGGAAGCTATGCCTGGGCAGTTCGTTGAGTGGATTTTGTCCACGGTTACACCAAAGTATTTGATACTCAGTTTAACAACAGAAGTTGGGCATAAAACACTTCCTTAAATAGTTTTGTGAACTTCTGTGACATAGCTCCATTTTGCAAAAGAAAAAAGTTCTTGTGGATTTCTGAACATTAAAATATTGTTATCACCTTAATTAAATTTGTTGACTTAATAAAACCTAAATAAGTGTTAAAGGAAAACCAGACTCATGAAATCCATAAAATTTCATATTAATATAACAGAAACGGATTCAGAGGTGCAGAGAACAGACTGATGGTTGCCAGAGGAGAGGAGGGCTGGGAGCATCAGTGAAGAAGGCGAAGGGGTTGAGTAGTACAAATTGGTGATTACAAAATGGTCATGGGGATGTAAAGTTCAGCATAAGGGATACAGGCAATAATAGCGTGATAACTATGCATGGTGCCAGGTGGGTACTTGGATTACTGGAGAGATCATTTTGTAAATTACATAATCTTCTGACCACTATGCTATACACTTGAAACTGGTATAAGATAACATTGTGTGTCAACTGTAACTGAAAAGTTAAATTAAAGAAAAGGAGATTAAGACACACAGAGAGCCATCCAGGGCACACACACACAGAGGAAGGACCATGTGAGGATGCAACAGGAAGGCAGCCATCTGCAAGCCAAGGAGAGATGGCTACAAAAAAAACCAAACATCCAATACTTTGATCTTGGACTTCCAGCCCCTAATAGAAAATATATTTCTGTTGCTTAAGCCAAAATAATATACATAAATTTAATGTGAATTATATGGTTGCTTTAGTGATAAAAATTACTACTTGCAATATGAATATGTTAATCATTTTAATATCCCTAGACTGTAAGCTTCATGAGGACAGACCCATGTCCAGTTTTTCTCATCATTGTGAAATCTCAGGAAATATTTGAGGAGAAAATTAGTTAATGGTTCTTATTAATATGGCTAACTTTTAAAATATTGAACAGACCAAAGATTTACATCACCTGTATACTGAAAACTGTAAGACATCATTGAGAAGAGGAGCTAAATAAATGGAGGGATATACCATGTTCATGAATGTGAAGATTTAATATGCAAAGATGTCAACTTACTCCCAAACTCATCTATCAATTTAATGTAACCCACTCAAAATCCCAACAGGTGACTTTTTGCAGAAATTGATCAGATAATTCTAAAATTCATATGAAAATGCAAAGGCTTATGAATAGACAAGGAAGTCTTTAAGAACAATAAATTCAAAAGACCCACTATAAACTATACTAATTAGAAAAATGTGGTACAGATGAAAATATAAACAACCAGAAAATAGTGAGTCCATAAACAAGGTAACATATATGCATTCACCTGATTTATTACAAAGGAGACATTACAGTGAAGTGCAGAAAGTGTGGCCTTTTCAATAAGTAATGCTGGGTCAATTACATATCCACACACACAAAAAAAATGTTCCTTGACTTCTGCCTGACACCGTATACAAAAATCAGTTTCACACTGATTACAGATCTAAATCTAAAGATAAAACAAATAATCTTCTTTAAAGTGAAAACAAAGAGAACATCTTTGTTACATTGGAATAGCAAAAGATTGTTTAAACAAGAAACTAAAAGCAGTAACCATTAAAAATAGTTATAATAAAATAAAACCATAGTGACTTCTACTTCTGGAATAGATTGAATGAGAGCGACCAGTTTTACCCTTCCCTCTAAGATAACAACCACCATTCTCAAGTCACTGGAAACCAAGGTACAAAAGGCAGTGATCCCTGAGAGATGGAGAACACAGGAGGGGAGCCCTACTATCACCCTGGCTTCCTCCCTTGAGAGAGTTCACAGTCTGCCATACAAGATACAAGTGCAAGTGCAGACCAACAGGCTCCCTGATTTGAGAAGATGGAGCCAAGTGTGCAGCAAGACCAGCAGGGCTGGAGATCACTGGGGATCACAGAGTACTGAACAAGAGAGAGCTGCACAAAGAAATATTTCTGAAGATAAGTACGTTAGCAAGTACTGCTTGGTGTATGTATTGTATATAAGGAAACCGCCTGAGGCCAGAAACTAAAAGAATAGCAAACTAAAACTAAACAGAAGGAAATAACAAAGATTACAGTGGAAATGAATTAAAAGGAATACAGAATATCAATGAAACTAATAACTGGTTCTTTGAGAAAACCAATAAACTTGATAACACTCTGCCCAGCCTGACCAGGAAAAAGGAAAGAAGGCATAAATTGCCAGCTTGAAGAATTCATAATATCACTACAGATTCGCACTTGACAGGCATTGAAAAGATAAGGGAATGTTAGGAACCACTTTGAGTCAATGAATTCTACCACATAGATGAAATAGATGAATTACTCGAAAGCACAAACTAACAGAGGTCAATCAAGAAAAACTAGATCACTCTAATAGCCCTCTCTTGTGAGGAAACTGAATTTGTAGTTAAACTTTCCTGTAAAGAAAAATCCAAATCCCAGTGACTCACTGGGGAGCCCTACCAAACTGTCATGGAAGAAATATCAGCTCCACACAAACTCTTCCAAAAGCATTCAGAGAAGGGAATATTTCCCACATCATTCCATGAAGCCATCATTACCCTGATACCAAAACCAATAAAACATTAAAAGAAAGAAAACTTCAAACCATACCCCTCATGAACACAGACAAAAATTAATATCAAATCTTAGCAGATCAAATCATGATCAAGTAGGATCATTTCAGGAATACAGAGTTAGTTTAGCATTCGAACATCAATGAATGAAATTCAGCATAATAAGAAACTTCATTTTATTAGATGCAGAAAAAGTGTTTCAAAATATCAAACACCTATTCTTGATAACAACTCTCAGTAAACTAAGAATAGAAGGAAATTTCCTCATTGTGATAAAGGACAACTGAAAACACGGGAGAGTCATCAAGGAACATGTATAAAGGACCCATGGACAAAGCCAAAGGGGGCAAGGATTGAGGGTGGGAGGTGGGCGGGGGGGATAGGGGAAAGTGGTGGCAGGGAAATGGAGACAACTGTACTTGAACAACAATGAAAAAATGCAAAAAAAAAAAAAAAAAAGCTATTGCTTACATAAAACTTAATAGTGAAAGACTAATGTTTTCCTAAGACCAGAAATAAGACATTGATGTCTACTCCCATCCCTTTCTATTCAGCATTATACTGGAGGCTCTGAAGAGTGAATAATAGAGGGGAAAAAAGTCATCTTTAGTAAAAGGAAGAAGGGACACTGTCTTTATTCATAAGTAAATTATCATCTATGTAGAAAGCCAGTGGACTCCATAAAAAAAAAGTTACTGGAACTAGTAAGTTAATTTAGCAAGATTTCAGTATACATGATCAATATATAAAGGTCAATCATAGTTCTATAAACTAGCAATGTAAATACTGCTTATAATACATTAAAATGTGAATTTTTAAGTATAAATCTGGCCAATATTGTGGAAGTCCTGTATGTGGAAAACTGTAAAACATTTCTCAAAGAAATACAAGAAAACCTAAATATATCTTGTTCATGAATTAAAAGATTATTAAGGCACTGGTTAAGATGTTGTTTAGCTATCAGTGCTCCAAATTAATTTATACATTCAATGCAGTCTCCATCAAAATTTTAGCAGATTTTTATGTAAAAATCAATAGGCTGGTTCATATAAAAATTTATATAAAAATGCAAAGGACATACAGCAGTCAAAACAACTTTGAAATAGAAAAATGGTTTAACACTACCTAACTTCAGAGACTTAAACTAAAACTACAATAATCAAGACAGTGTAGTGTTTCAGCATCAAGACAGATAAATTGATCTAGACCAATTGACCAAAGCAGAAAGTTTAGAAATAGACCACATATTTGGAAAATCATTTCTTGACAAAGTAGAAAAGGAAATAAAGAAATTCAGTGTAGAAAGTATAGTCTTTCAATCTTTTCAACAAACAAAAATAGCTCAAAATTTATTGTAGACCTAAACATAAAACCTAGAACTATAAAACTTCTAGAAGAAAAAAGTTGTGGCTTGGATTTAGGCAAAGATTTCTAAATACAGCCAGGGAGTGCTCACTTACTAGGCAGTCATAAAGATTATCGCTGAAAACCCATTAAACACTTTCTTGTAGCAAACTGGAGGGGGCCCCGTTGACCCCAGTTTGAGAAACACCGCTCTAAGCACTGTGTAATCTTGAGCAAAAGTTCTTTTTCTACGGCCAGATGAGCTAGCCAGATGAGAAGACTGGCAGTCTAGACCTCGACATCCCTTCTGTCGGATGCTAAGAAAGGATAGGTCACTTCAGTTTAATAAAACCATTTCCTGACGGACGGTACGCTTCACTTTTTTCTGCTGTGATATGTAGTCGGCAGCTTTCTTTCGCATAGCACAACCCTCACCCTCCACCCCAACGTGCAGAGAAGAGTTCTTTCAAAACTTCAGCCCTTCTGTTTGCTTCTAATACAGATTCTCTCTATGGGACTTCAACAAAGGAAAAGTCTAAGCAGCAACCTAACACCCTGCTCATTCAAAACACCTCAGATGACCTTATGCATCATTTATGGACACTTCTAAAGGTTGCCCTTTCTGTTGCCTGCAGTGTTTAAGGCAAACATTTAAGGTTTCCGACAAGCACCGCAGGGAAGCTCCGTTTGCTTCTCCCTAACTGTGGTCTCGGTAAGTGTTGTGGCCTCACAGCTTGCGACTCTGATCTAATATTTTGGGGCCAACACGACCTTTGACTTTCTCCGATAAGTTATGTTGTAAAGACTCATCACCTCAAATGCTGCTAGAATGGGCACCCCAGCTTTGGGAGAAGTATTTTTACTTTAGCATACATCTTGGGCAGCCCTGCCCTGTGTCTTCTCTGTAAGAACGAGCGGCAAATACCGGCAAATACGCAGAGACACAATGAGGTCAGACTACCAGCGGCGTATTTGATACAGTGAGTAACTCGTGGCTCTCCAAGAGAGTACGGGCAGGGAGCTCCCCAGCTTCAAGCTGGCATCACTGCCTCACGTTTGCCCCACAACCGGCAATGTCGGTGCCCTTCAGCAGACGCTGGTGTCCGACCCAAATCTGATAACTTTAATTTGTTTGATAGAAATCTATGCCTTTGTAATCAGAGCATACCAGTCACGTCTCCAACTCTTAAATGTTGTTAAATAGTTATTATTTCACTGCATTGTCTTCGCAAATTTGCTCTAAGAGGTTATTAAGATGTTTGCTTCCACCTTAAATGCCTCCAAACTGCCTGCTTTGTGTTTTTTTCTGTTTTATTTTGTTTTCTCTTCCTTCCATGTCAAAGTTATTTGTCACTATGGGTTGCCCAAATTGTTCTCGACTTATAAAACCCCACTTTTTATATCCTCTAATTTGTGACCTCCAATGTAATCTTCATTGGAAAACAGATTATTCACCTTATTAATACTCTATATACAAGAAAAAGTAACCCTGACTGCATGTCGTATGTCTCTTCTGTGGTGTTAAGGATGTGTTTGTGTTGCTAGAAGCTACTTTAGTAGCTCAGAGGTCTTTATCCTTCTTTTGGGGCACCTGTTAGCAAAAGCTGGAGATGAAAGATGACTGAGAAGTGGGTCACTGCATAACAGAAATGCTAAGAAAGCAGAATGTGAAAATATACCAGCCCCGACACTAGTTACACGATAGTGTCATAGGCCTTTATGCAGGTCTCAGTAGACTCCCTTTACATCTATCTGCTCTTGGCAGAGGCCTGTGGAGTATGACTTGGAAGCCACACTAAAAAGCCCTGTGGGGTTGCTTCGTCCTCCAAATGCAACAGAACAGACAGAGATCTCATTCTTCTCATGTGTTATATTGCCAAGAATGCCTGTTCTATTGCAAATGTTCCTGGAAGTAATATCAAATGCAGCTAATCAGCTGTCAATATCTGACTGTGAAATAGTTTCTCTAACTAGGCACCATACAAAGCCCTGAAAGGACGCATGGCTGATAAATTCTGAGAGAAAGAGAGGGGGCCATGCTTCACAGCTTGCATGAGGGTCCTGATGCGTGGAGATGGAAGGATGAAGAGGGAGAAGTCCAACAAGGAAAAGGGGGAAGAAACCACACGCAACTTGACTTCCCCAGGATTTCACTAAGATAGCTCTTCAAAAGTTACAGAGAAAAAAAGTTGTATGCCATTCTCACAGGTCTTATTAGAAAGAAAAACTTCTTCCTCAGCATTTTCCTGAGTCTTTATAAGTCTTTTAAACTCATTCAGAGATCATTTTAAATCAAAAATATTTCAGAATATAGAATCCCTGAGTATTTTATTGAAAGGCTGCTGAGGCAAAGAAGCTCCTCATATTCTATATGACGTAGGAGGCATACTTCAAAGATACTGCGGGTTTGGCTCCAGAAACCACTATAAAGTGAATATCACGATAAAGTGAGTTGCATGAATTTTCTGGTTTCCTGGTACATATAAAAGTTATTTTCTACTATACTGTAGTCTGTTAAGTATGAAATAGCATTATATCTAAAAATGTGCATGCCTTAATTTAAAAATACTTCTGGCTAATACATAATAACCATCACGTGAGCCTTCAGAGAGTCACAACCATTTTGCTGGTCTTGCCTTGGTGTTGCTGGCTGCTGACTGAAGGGGGTGATGGCTGCTGAAGGTTGGGGTGGCTGTGGAAATTTCTGGAAGCAAGGCAGTAAAGTTGGCCACATTGACTGGCCCTTCCTTGCAAAATGATTTCTCTGAAACACGTTTGATTTTCTTTCATCCACAGAACTTATTTCAAAATTGGAGTCAACCTCCTCCACCCTGCCACAGGGCTTCCTCAACTGATGTTCTATGCTATTGTAAATCCTTTATTGTCTTGTCAACAACCTGCACAGCGTTTTCACCAGGAGTACTTTCCAACTCCAGAAATCACTTCCTTTGCTCATCCGTAAGAAGCAACTTTTATCTGTTACTTTCGTTCCATGAGATGGCCGCAAGTCAGTCACATCTTCGGGCTCCATTTCTAAGTCTGGCTGGCTGGCTATTTCCACCACATCTGCGGTTGCTTTCTCCACTGACGTCTTGAACCCCTTCAATTCATTCCTGAGGGTCAGAATCGACTTTTTCCAAACTCCTGTAAACGCTGATATTTTTATCTCCTCCCGAGAATCACAGATGTTCTTAATGGCATCTAGAATGAATTTTTTCCAGGAGGTTTTCAAATTTACTTTGCCCAGATCTATCAGAAAAATTGTTCTACATGGCAGCGATAACCTTACAAAATGTATTTCTTAAATAATAAGATTTGAAAGTCGAAGTTACTCCTTCCCATGAGCTGCAGAATGAATATCGTGTTGGCAGGCACGAAAACAATGTTAACCTTATTGTTCATCCCCACCAGAGCTCTTAAGTGACCAAGTGCACTATCAATGAGCAGTAATACTTTGGAAGGAATCTTTTTTGTCAGAGCAGTAGATCTTAACAGTGGGCTTAAACTATTTACTAAACCATGTTGTAAGCAAAACACAGGCTTGTTGTTGCATTTACAGAGCACAGGCAGAATAGATTTAGCATAATTCTTTTAGGCTCTAGGATATTCAGAGGGGTGAATGAGCATTAGCTTTAACTTAAAATCACCAGTTAGCTTAGCACCTAACAGGAGAGTCAGCCTGTCCTTTGAAGCCAGGCATTGACTTCTCTCTGACTGTAAAAGTCCTAGATGATACCTTCTTCCAACATGAAAGTGTTTCATCTATGCTGAAAATGTATTGTTCAGTGTAGCCGCCTTCATGAACTATCTTAGCTAAATCTCCTGGATAACTTACTGCAGTTTCTGTATCAGTACTTGCTACTTCACCTTGAGCTTTTCGGATACCTTCTTCCCTTAAGCCTTATGAACCAACCTCTGCTATCTTCAAATCTTCCTCCTACAGCTTTCTCACCTCTCTCACATTTCACAGAATTTAAGGGTGTTAGGGCCTTCCCCCGGATTAGTCTTTGGCTTAAAGGCATGTTGTGGCTGGTTTGATCTTTTATCCAGGCCACTAAAACCTCCTCTCTATCAACAACAGACTGTTTATCATTTGCATGTTCACTGGAATAGCACTTTAAATTTCCTTCAAGAACCTTTTTTTTTTTTTTTTTTTTGCATTCACAAGTTGACTAACTGCTCATTGCAAGAGGCCTAGCTCTTGACCTGTCTCAGCTTTCAATGTGCCCTCCTCACTAAGCTTGATCATTTCTAGTTTTTGATTTAGAATGACAGATGTGCAATTCTCCCTTTCAGCTGAACACATAGAGGCCACTGTAGTGTTATTATTTGACCTAATTTTAATGTTTTTGTGTATCAGGGAATAGGGAGGCCTGAAGACTGGGAGAGAAATAGGGGAACAACCTTTCAGTGGGGCAGTGGAAATAATGTTTATCAATCAAGTTTGCCCTCTTATGTGGGTGTGGTTCATGATACTCCGAAACAATCACAATAGTAATATCAAAGATCACTGATCACAGATCACCATAACAAACACAACAATAATGGAAAAGTTTGACATATTGCTAGAATTAGCAAAATGTGACACAGAGACACAAAGTAAGCAGATGCTGTTGGAAAAATAGTTCTGATGGACTTGCTTGATGGAGGGTTGCCACAAACCTTCCATTTGTAAAAACACAGTGTCTGTGAAATGCAATAAAGTAAAGTACTATAAAAGTAGGTATGGCTGTGTTTTTATACAATTCTTGTTTAGATAAATAGAAAAAATATGCATAGCAGAGCCCAACCAGATCCCAAATCTATTTATTCTTTCTAGGCACATAGCTCAATTACATTCATCAGACTTCTGACATTCTAGACTGTATAACTAATTCTTTCTCATGGAAAGAATAGAAGTGAAACAATTAAGAATGTAATTTTTCCATATTTGTTTCCCCTCCATTCACTGGCTGGATGGCACTAAGGCAACCCCAAGAAGCCCCAAGTTGAAGGTACTGTGATCACAAGCATCGGGAAAACAGAGTGCCACCACTGCCCCCCATGGGGCTATAAGTGAGAAATGAACCTTTGCTGGGTCGAACACCGGGATTTGGGATTTGTTTATTTCAGCAGCTAATATTATTCGATCCTGATGAACAACACTTTTAAAAAAGAGAACAATGCACATTACATTTGAGTGAAACAAAGAGATTCCCTCATTCATGGACTCGGGTAAAAATCACAATGTGTGATAACAGCCTACTTCATAGCCTCTGATTTCTTAAACTTCAGTGATTAAAGCTCTCAAACAGAGGTGCAGGGACTTAAGGAAGAGGCCAGGATTCACACTATACAGTGTCTGACGTGCAAATGATGGGCAACACAGGAATAGCATTAGCCTTGAGAATTACTCTCAAGTTGAGACTTTGGTGTATGGCTTAAATTGTAGTCATGACACTTATTAGTCATGTTGATAATCTTGGGCATGTTGTTTAGTACCTCTGTGCCTTGGTTTGCTCATAGTAAAATAGAAAAAAATAATACTATCAACCTTGGATAGTGAAGCTTAATTGAGTGCTATATGCTAAGTGCTTAGAATAGTGCATGGGACATAGGAAAACTAGATGAGTGTTTGCAACTATGATTAACTAGCTGAGTGGCCCCAAGAACTTATGGTATACACTCCTGAATCTTAATTTCCATCTGAAAAGCAAAGCTAGTAAAACCTGTCTATAATTGATAAAGGGAGATAATATTACAGTACTTTGGTAGATTGTTAATTAATGGCCCCCAATGAATCACACCCTTCCACTGACTCTGGTTTTGGCCATGTGACTAGCTTTGGTCAATGAGACATCAGGAAATGTGACACAAGCAAAGGCTTAATAAGCACTTTAGTATTTTGGCTTTCCCTCTTGGAATGTTCTCACTGCTGTTAAGAAAGCTGGAATATCCGGTGGGAGAATCCACGTGAAGGAAAACTAAGGCACTTGAGCCAACGGACCCCAGTAACCATGAGCAGAGTAACAAAAGGCCGTCCTGACCATCCAAGCCCAATCTGCCAGGTGACTGTGGCTTCATGAGTGCCTCCAGGTGAGACTGGCAAAAGACCAAGCCAGTGAACCAGCCCAAATAAAGGGCTATTGTTTTAATCTACTAAATCTTGAGTTTATTTGTTAAACAGCAATAGGTCACTGATGCATATAGCACTCAGGAACTTGAAAGTAAAGATGAAAGTATTAGCCACAGATAATTCGACTGGCAAAATTAACACAAGTAGATGGCTCAGTTCTATGCCTGGAGAACACAAGGCTCTTTAAATCCAGGACTCTGGTTATAATAATGGCCTCTTTTGCCAAATATTTAATATCTACTGTTCTGAGCATTTTAACCAGATTTTCTCTATACAAAATTAGTCTAATCAAAGAAGAAGAAAATAGGCTACTCGAAATATCTAAAGAGGAACTCAAAGAGCATGTCGTTTTATTTCACTGTAAAGGGCACATACTGCTTTGCTGCTCGCACCGCCTCCCTCCATGTCCTTCGCTTTCCTGTAGCGCTCTCCCGACATCCTCGTCCAATACCTCCTCCAGTGCCCTGCCCCTGGGGCTCCTCCATATCCCTACCCCAACTAGAAAAGGTCTTTCTCCTTGATTCGCTCTTCCCGTAACTCAGTTAAATTCTCTTCTATACACTCCTAAAAGTTTCTTATACTTGCAGATATATAATATTTACTACTCTGTGCTGAAATTGCCTGCTTAATTATTTCTCACTCACTTTACTGAAAGCTCCAAAACAGACATGATATTTACCTTTATATTCTCAATGCTGAGCACAGAGCTTTGTTTTGAAGGAAGAAGCTAGCTTAGGTTTCTGGAACTCACACGGGAACCCTATCGCCTCATCCATGCTTTCTCAGAGTTACGAACAGCCCACCAGTTTTACTGGCTTTCTGGTGATACCACTATGAGCACGGAGATGACCAGGAAGCAGGGTTATAGGAGGGAGAGGAGGGAGAGCTGAAGCAGGGGTGCATCCAGATGACCTCCCAGGGGTGTCCAACCTTTTGGTGTCTCTGGACCACACTGGAAGAAGAAGAGTTGTCTTGGGCCACACGTTAAATACACAAACACGAATGAAAATGAAAAAATCTCATACCGTTTTAAGTAAATTTATGATTTTGTGGTGGGCCACATTCACAGCCATGCTGGGCCTGCAGGCTATGGGCCGACACCCTTGAACACAATGATCTGTAATTAAACTGCAATAGGAATGGGAAGAAGGTGTGTGAGAACAACATTCTCTCAGAAAACTGGAAATAAGAGGGCACTTCCTCAACCTGATAATGAACATCTACAAAAACCCAAAGCTACCTCATATATAGTGGTGAGAATCTATAAGCTTAGGTTACTCAGGAAATGTGTTGAAAATACAGTTATCAAAACAGTAAAAAAAAAAAAAAAAAAAAAAAAAACTTTGTGATATGGTAATGTGTGTGTTGCCATTAATGCATTAAATACAAGTTCTAATGACATGTCTCTTACCTACTTTAATAGTAAAATGTGATATGTCTAAATAATAGTTCAAGATTCTCCACCTACCGAAATATATATAAGAAATAGAAATATTTCTTATTTCTATTGGTGCAAAGTCACAAGTACTAATACTACTGACTAGTTACTAATACCACTGGTGGTATTAGTTGCCTACCTTCACCATAAGGAAAAGTTAAATTCAGGTAGACATTTGGAAAAAAAAAAAGGTGAACTTTTTCCATTCAAGTCTGTAGGCCACACACACCTCCACCATCTCCTACAGTTTGTACACAGTTTAGAAGTTAAGACTGCCTGGGTTAAGAAAGTATTTGCCCTTGTAGCCTCTCTAAGGATAATAATAATTGAGGTTGTATCAAATCAGTGATCTTCTCTGTCTTGGATTTGTGTCCCTGCCTGAACATGAATCAATTTTTGGAAAAATACTCTACCATGGTGACCCTCCATTACCCTACACAGTATCATCTCTGAGAATTTTATTCTCTTCCCTGATATGACCATCTTGGTACCCTTATCTAAAAGTTAGAGAGGAATCTGAATGTTCATCTTTTTTTTTATCATTCACAACATGAATCTAAACCTGTCTCAAGTTTGTTTATATTTTCTATCTGTCCTAACTCTCTAGGTAACAAGTTACACATACTTAACTAGGTGAATTACACATGAGTACTTTCTTCAAGTTGTCCTTAACCTCACCACACATTTTCTCTGAGAAATAGTGAAAAACAACCCATATTCAAATCAAGTTTCTAAAGAACTTACTTGTATAAATACCGTTAACCTGTGGTCACTTTACAACTTACATGGGTACTTAAATATCCCTCTGAGGTGTGGCTTTCTAAATTTCTCTCTGCTGTCCCATCCCTCTTACCAAGTTATTAAGAAGAGAAATCCCATGGTATCTAAGATATACCTTTCAAACAACGCATAGTCTCCTGCCCAGAATGGCCAGTGATGAGCGGTATGGCAGGGCCAAGTAAAATCTTGTAGGTAAACACTTCAGCGTATTCCCCTGACAGCTTCCTTCGTCTTTACACAAATTTACCTGCTGACGGTATCTGTCAGTGCCTCCCTCCCAGTGGACCAGGGTTGGCCCCACAACCCAGGATTTCTGTCTACTGAGAATGGAGTCTGGCAAACATTCAACCACAAGTAATCTGAAAACATTTACCTGCCTAAACCGATCTTTCTTTCGACCTGCCAGCCTGGGTGTTGCCAAGCTTGGAGACATCTCACAAAATGTCTTTTGTTTCTGAGAAATTAATCTACAGTGATTAAAGTCTGACAAGATGTCCTCGAGCCACCCCTCATTTTGTTTTATTATAAGCAAGTTTTCATGAGCGATTTAATGTTATAAAGCTGAAATCGAGTAAATGAATTCAAGAGATTAGGTTGACTCAATTCTATTTGATTTTGACTGGACACTAACAATTAATTACTAATCCTTGGTCATGCCATCATGCTAAAATACAGATATGTGGATTTATACAAGCAGAAGCTGTTTGATTTTATTTTTACACTCAAGCAGAAATATTCCTGGGCTTGCTGAGTTCCAGCACACTTTGAAAAACTAGCTGTGTAGCTGCCTTTGTCCTGAAATACAAAAATAATATATACCTGAGTGGATTTTGTTACGTTTCTGTGATCCAACGTGGGGGACTTAGGAAAAGAACGTGCATTAGTGAAACCGAGCTCTTGCTAGTTCTCCTTGGCAAGCTCTCTGCCAGTGGGAGCGTGTCCCTCCAATCTCAGCTCCACCCTTGTGGTTTCAGTCTACGGCTGTGCGTGCAAAGCAAAGTGGAGAAACGAGGTCAGCCTGCATAATTGCAGCCCCCACCCTGAGCAAAGTCACCTTTTCCTCCTCTAAAAGAAGCTTCCATCTGTAATAGGAGGGGACTGGACTTGCCGGCATTCATGAGACTATCTTTATTCATATACTCACTCCTCCATGAGCCAGCCTGGGATTCACAGGGAACAGAGATTGGCTGCAGGAAGAGAGTCGGAAGGTAACACCTGAGCCAAGGGTTCAGGCTGGGCAGACGCTGGGACAGGCAAACTAAGGACAGGCCCCTCCAGACTGCCCACGCCTCTGGGGGCTCTGGGGACCCCAGCCAGCGTGAGGCTGCAGTGAATGTGAAAGTCTGCTACTGATTATTTTCCTCTTGTTTCTGAAAAGGGGAAAAAACCCTCCTTTGCATCTGACCTGTGCTCTACGGCTTCCAATTATCTTACAACCGTAAATCCTTTCCTTCTGACCTAATCAGTAAAATCGGGTGGGGACTCCCATAGAAATGCCCACTTTTAAACATGCCACGTTCAGGACATTAAAAATATCCCTCCTCTCTAGTATCACTTTCATTTCATTAAAAATAAGAGGATATTTTAATGCAAAAAAAAGAGGATAAGACAGGACATAATCCAAGAATAAAGAACAATTGTTTTGTTAAGTTTTATGTAAAATTCATCATGTATGCTTTTTTGGTTTGTTTTGGTTTTGTTTGTTTTTTATTTTACCACTGTCTAGTCGAAGTTTCAGGAATTACTGCTTTAGAGTATAATTTGGCTGGGACAGAATATCAGGAAATAGTGTGCAAGCCTGTGGCGGCCATAAAAACGTGTCCCTCCACCTCCTGCTGCCGGAGAGTGACGGAGAAGGCCGAGCTGCCCTCCGGGCCCACGCCCAGGCCCACTCTCCTCTGGCTGCAGGCACCCCCAGGACTGCTCCGCGGGACCGATAAGGCAGACCCAGCCGGCAAGACGCGAGACTCCTCTGATGAGTGACTTTGGCTGAAGGACTTCCCATAGGCTGGCAGAACCTTCCCAGAACTGAGCTGCACTCTGAGACCCTTGCTACCCATCCCTTTTCTTCCCTCTCTCCTTTGCAAGGAGGAGCACACCTGTGTAGTAGTCTTGGGGTTCCCCACACCTCCTCCAGCTCCTGCCCCTTTTCTCTTGTTGGTATGTCCCCCATCTCTTACAAGTTAAGTTCTGTCCAGGTGACTGTTTCTCAAAGGACTGGAACTAACATAAAGCCCTTTCCCATCCACCACTTTACTCACTTGGTGAATGCTTCCCCCCGCCACTGGGACGACTCAAGAGCGGGTACAGTGAACAAGAGAGATGGGCATAGCTCATCCATACCAAAGCTTGGACTGGCTGCCAGAAATTCTGTTTCCTAAACTAAGATTTCTCCTGAAGGAATTGCTTCTCAATACAAAATGTCTTGTTTGAGCCCTGCCCAGGGTGGCTCAACAGGTTGGGCATCATCCTGCAGAGCAAAAGGTTGCCAGTTCAATTCCCAGTCAAGGGAAGAAAGAAAGAGGGAAAGAAAGAAAGAGAGAAAGAAAAAGAAAGAAAGAAAAGAAAGAGAGAAAGAAAGAAAGAAAGAAAGAAAGAAAGAAAGAAAGAAAGAAAGAAAGAAAGAAAGAAAGAAGGAAGGAAAGAAATCCTGTGTGAGAAGAAATATCTAGGTTATAAGTTACTCCAGAGAATGTTCCGGTGAGTTTCCAAATGACTGTCCCATTTCTCCAAACTAGTGATTTTCAAGTGTTTCTAAGCCATTGACTCCTTCAAGTTACATCCTTACTGGTGGTCAGCAGATAGCAGCAGCAGGAGACAGACTGGAGGCATAGTGGGGCAGTGGGGGAAGTGGCCAAACGGAGCCCTGACGTCAACTTCTGGGCCTGCTGTCTCCTCGTACCCATTCACTGCTGCCGAGATGCCCTTCCCAAGAACCCCTGAGCTCTACGAAGCATGTAATGAAACTCTGCTTAGACCATTGTTTATAACAGTCTTTCCCAGAGAGGCCCTCTCTGTGTACTCTCATGGGAGAAAAAAGGTCAAGCCAAGGCCTGTGGCTCCCAGGAGACCTCAGAGGGAGTCATGTGGCTATTATCTAATTGTCTATGATTCTTTGTAAGATTTCCTTTGAAACAAATGTTCTGTAGTGAAAGAAAAAGGAAGGGAGGAAGGAAGGAAGGAAGGAAGGAAGGAAGGAAGGAAGGAAGGAAGGAAGGAAGGAAGGGAAAAGAAAAAGGAAAACTTTGAAAAGTGTCTGCTCCGGGACACTGTTCCAAGAAAAACCTCTTATTAAATGTGTAGAGTCTTTTCCCTTCATGTCGCGGCCACATCCGTGGATATCTGAAACGAATGGGCAGGAGCATACTCCCGGCCCCTGGCCTGATCCCCGGGTGCTTCAGCTGAACTGATACGAGTGCTTCAGCCAGACAGGCAAAGGAGCCCCTACCCTTCTCTGGGCCCGGTCCCTCTGTCACGGGTCAGTAGCTATCCTGGTGGGGCAGGAATCTGTCTGGTTGGCCAGCAGAAGAATCTGTTCCCAGGAACTCACACCAGCTGCTCTGGCCACAGGTTCTCAGCTCCTGCTGCTGTGTCTTCCTGGAAATGCCTCCCTCCTAGATGTCTGCCTGGCATCCTCCCTGACTTTCCTCATGTCCTGGCTCAACTGTCACCTCAGCGGAAAGATTCCCCTGATGACCCTACTTAAACAGCAACCTGCCTCATCGCCCACACCCCTCATCCCTCTGCCAGCCTCTCCTATTACCTTGCTCAGTTTTGCGCGTCTCCCAAATATTTATCCAATTTGCTATGTTGGATATTTCTTTATTGACTCTCTCCCTCTACAGAAATCGAAGCTCCACAAAGATGAGGACTTTTTTTAGAGTTACCCTCCCAGTGCTTAGAATAGTACGTGACACAAAGAAAGCCCTCAAACATTTATTGAAGGATGAAATGAATAAACGTGTGGTATTGTGGGATTTTTTCGAGTGAAAGTGATTTGCTCAGGATTGCATCTGCGGGATGGGGGAAAGGAGTAGGAGAGGGGAATCTGAGCCAGGGAAGAACGGAGTGGAGGGAGGTCCGTGCCATGTCCAGTGGGTTAGCCTGCAGCACTTCTGTATTCTAGCGATATTGCAACCATCTGCCCAGGACACTGGGATCAGACCTGGTTTCAAATATTTGGTTTATTTACCCTATAGTTAATCTAATTCTTCTCCATCATGTATCGGTAACATTGCCTTTAAAAAAATCTGTAGTCACTATATCCATATGCATAGATGTTTGCAGATTCCAGGTCTACAAAGATGTATAGCAAAACTCTGATATACATTATGTTTCTCTTTATACTTACTATAGCCAGAATATCTTGCATACTGAGTTTTTGTGTATTTTCTGGCCACCGTGAAGTCATTTTTGAGTGTCAACTGAGTCGTTCTCCCACAAAACCTCTCCCACTGAACTGTGTAGGAAACGTATACAGTGATACTTCAGTCACTCATTCAAAGACATTAGCCCTTGCAAGCTGGACTATTCTGCCAGAATACTAAATTATTTATTACACCATATCATTAATATATGCTGTCAGAAGCATACTAGGATATAATCCCAGGCCATAGAAATCGGTACCTCCCACTTAAGAAAACCCAAGGTAGTGTGTTCTAAGTAGTAGCCCAAGGCACAAAATTTCTTGAGCAAATAAACCAAATTAAAAGGGGATTACCAAGATGAACTTGTGTACAATTTCAGATAGCTTCTTCCCTTACTCTAAATCCCTCTTTTGTAGCATTTGCTTTCTTTAGGAATTAATGCGATGTTGAAAGTAGGGGTTCAGAAGCAGCGTGGGTCAAGAGAATCAACCTCTTTCTTGGCCCTATGTTGGAGGCTATCATTTTGGTTCTAGACTGGCTTTTTTTAGGTTTCCTTTTTTTTTTCCTCTCTCTCTCTTAAGAAAGAGAGAAAAAGAAAATCTCTTTCCAGACAGAGATGCTGTCTTGTGTGTCTTTAGTCAGAGTCCATACTCAGTAAATGTTTGTTGAACTCACGATGTCTGCCCCCTGCAAAGGTGAAGCCATTCAGAAGGCATTAGTGCCTGCAAGTTAGGCAGCCCCTGCAGACATTCAAACGGCTGTAAGCTCTTCTCTGATGTCTGTCACGGGAGCAGGTTTCATTCTGCTTAGACTTTTAGGAACAATGAAGTAGCAATGATCTGGTTGGAAGACAATAATCACCTTCGGATCACACTCTGCTCTCTCTCTGTCTCTCTCTCTCTCCTCTTCTCTTATTTATTATCTGTCTCTTTATCCATAACTTCATATTTCTAAAATTTATTATCACCAGCAGAAAGACCTACAGCTAGGACCTCATTATTCACGAGTCTTTGTGTTGTATTTTGGTGGAATTCATCCAAATGTTTGTTATTTTTACAGGGAATTAGATGCGGAGTTGATCCCTTCAACATCTAAGAGAATCCAGTGAAATCAAAGTCCACATTCTCAGGGAGTTTTGTGAGACTTCCCACATGAGCAACTGCCTACCTTCATTTTTTTAACTAATATATTTATTTACTTATTTATACTGTTGCTGAGATACCCTCTTCCATCCTCTCCTATGCTGGGCCCTGGAGCAGAGTGAGTGATTTGGGTGTGATCAAGCTTTCTCTTCAGTGAGTCTTTTGGTTACTATAGCAGTCATTTTCATCTCATCTTTTAAAGTTAATTTTCATTTTGATTCAGAGAGCCTCTGGATTCCACTCAAATCACTAGGCTAATTCTCTGAGTCACAGTGTCATAGAATTTTAGAGTTAAAATGGATTATAAAATTATCCAACCCAATTCTTTGATGTTATACATTAATTTATTCAGGTTTTCAAGAACTATATATTCAGCATTTACTATGTGCCAGGCACTGGGCTAGTTACTGAGGTCATGTTCTTTCAAGAAAAGGAAAGCTATAAGTAGGTATTAACCAGTCTGATTCATGCACAAAAGAGGGGACCGGGAAGAGCTGACATAGAAAAGAACACCAGAAAAGATTCAGGTCCTTGATTCTGGGTGTTTGTTCTTCCCATTCTGTGTCAGGGTCTGGTCCAAATGCCTTAGTCTAGGAACTCCTTCATGCCTCACACAGCCCTATGCAGTAGAGTCTATTGTCATCTCCATTTTAGAAAAGAGGAAACTGAGGCAAAGAGAAGTTAATAACATGCCCAAGGAACACACAGTAAATGACAGAGCCAGGGGTATGCCACCCAGTGTCCAGCATCCTGACCCTTGTGCATCCTGCAGCTCTGCCTTCGCCAAATTTCCCAGGCTAACCACTGACAAGCCGGGATTGAATCAAGGTGTCTGATTCCCAGACTGGCACTAATGCCTAACTCCTAAGACCCTGGAGTAAGTGTGTATTTTTCTTAGTGGTCTGTCAGAGGCTGATGACTCTCAAAGTAGCTTCTTACAAAAAGGTAAAACATTCCCTAGAATAGCAACCTGAGGGTCCTTGTTTAGAAGTGCCGGGGCTTGGAGTAGGGGAATATGACAAATATAAGACTGAACGTACATTAAACAAAAATGTACTGTGAGCAAAAGCCTGCTGTGTTTGGGTGAATAGTGAATTTCTACCACATGCATGGTATAATAATAATCAGGTTTTCAAAATACTTAGCCAGACTCCACTGGCCTCTCTAAGATGGAAATGCACAGACAGATAAAAGACTGTGTTCATGTTTTATTTTAATCTTTGCCTCCCTGCTTGTGGTCTTAGAGGCCTTAGTACTGAAAGCAAACGATATTTCTACCTCCTTCTTTCCAGGGCAGGAATTTGCATTTTAATTTTGGAACACTTAGGGAAAAATCGAATGAAATGCTTTATTTGCTTTTTTGAGACTTTTTTTTTTTTTTCTACTTTCCAGGAATGCAGCCTCACTGAGGCTCACTGAGTCGTAGACTAAATATCCTAAGTCGTAAGGCAGAACTGGTTACTACCGCTATAGTAAAACGTGTCTGGGACTCACCCAGGAGGAAGGAGCCCAGCTTCAGGGGAACCAGCGTAGAAAGGATCTGTCTCAGATAGATTTACATAGGAGTTAGTTTACCCTGAACTGAACTTCGAATCAGGAAGTTTATACACAAACAAGCAGGAAACACACTGAGAGCCCTGCTTCAGTAAGGAAAAGTATTTATGTGCATGTTGGTCATCTTATTAGTAATTCTGAAGCTCTTTAAATGAAAATGAGGACAACATAGCTACCAGTGTGTAGTTCTTCTGCGCAGCCTGGCCTCTGCTCACCTAGGTAAGGGGCCGTATAATTGTCATTCAAGCTGGAGCTTCAGAAAGCATGGTGAGTGCTACTATTAAGGACCAAGCTGAACCAGCAAAGGAGCATGAATGATGGGCCGAATCATGGGCAAAATTCCCTTTTTAAAAAGAACAGAGGATCAATCTGTCTGCTGGCAGAGTGTGATAACAAGTTTAAAGTCAAATAAATGAAGGGTCAGGAAAAGGGCATTTCCCACCTGCCCCTACTACTCTGAACACAGAAAGGTAGAGCTGGAAGGGACAGTGTAACCATCTAGTTCAACCAGATAAGGGAATGAAAGGAATTAGGGAGTCACAAAATAGAGACAGAGTCCAGGCCTCTTGAGTCCGCTCCCTAACGCTGTATCTTGGGTATTTTCAGAGGTTCAGCTGTCAGCTGAGTGGCTAAGGACCCGGTGGAAGGAGTATCAGGGGTCAGTCACTTCCCCTCCTAGCAGCACTGCACCTGCCCACCTTCCCACGAAAAGCCCTCAATGTGCTCTACCAGCTCTGACAAAAAGAACACTTTGACCCTTCGTGGTGAAGAACTAGTGCATGACAACCCTAGTGGATAATGGCACCAATCATTTGAGCAGTGCACTTAGGACTGAGCAAGCTTGTTCTCATTAACTAGCTCTTTACTAATCATATCTCTAGAAGACCAATGACCACTCATTATCTATCACTGAACAGAAAACAGAGCTCCAAGAATAATGACACATAAGACAGGTCAGATTTCAAGGGAGATTAAAAGATCTCTAGGGAGTCTGATACTGTTGATAAGAGCTGATGGTGGACATTCCATAAAGTGCCTGACAAAGTGAGGCACTGTGGTGAGGGCTGGCCAGGTGCAGGTTCTGGATGTCGGAGTGGGGTGGCTAGGCTGACTGAGGGCAGGAGAAGGAAGAGGAAGGTTTAGAAGACAAACTGTGTGCTGTGGCAAAGGGATATGTTAAGGCTTCCTGAAAGTTAATTAGAAGCATGAGCTCACATGTGGAGCAGGTGTGGGGTGCCCAGAGCACCCAAGAGTGCTTTCTCTGCCTTTGATTTTGGGCAGGGTCTCAGGAATCAAAGGCCAGGAACTGACTCCCCACTTGAAGGCAGGTCTCGCTGCACATCTCTCTCTAGTTCTTTAGCCCTTCCCCACGAGTCAAGGTGAGTTGGCAGGAAGAAGGAGATGAATTAATTCCAAATATAGAATTTATTTTTTACCCTATCGCTCATGAATAGGACATTCTGTTTCATAAAAGAAGCCCAGGAGAACTGGAATGGATGTCTCTTGCAAATCTAACAGAAAAAAATAATAAAATTCGAACATTGTTCGGAGTGAAAGAATGATTCATTCTAGAGTGTCAGTTTATCTGTGGCAGTATCTTTGCTGCACAAAACCAATGTTTAGATGAAGATGGAAAAATTGAGTCATTCAGAGTTTCAGTCACATAATAATCTGTATTGCCTATGTTATGTACTGCATATTTGGGAGTTTATGGATGAATATTTCAGTCTTTACCAAGACGTCGAATGCCATTAAAGATTGATAGCTGTGCAAAGAGATTGTAAAATATTTCTCAAGTCTTTTACATTAGGTCTTCCTGAGAACCACTTTAAAAGTTTCCTTTTAAGCATTCATGAAGTATTTAGTCTGTTATATGTAAGATACTTTGCATATATATTGTTAGGGACAAAAGCACTAATGCAGTGCTTTTCACACTTTTTTGACTGCAACCTACATAAGATATACATATTCTCTCATGACTCAGTATACACACACACAATGAATCAGATGTTTCACCAAATTATATCTTTACTATGTAAGACACACTCTTACATGTTCTATTTTTTAATGCCGGTCTTATCTACAAAATTGACCGCTTAACCTAGTGTACAATGACCCACTCTTTGAATTTTTTCGTTTCTTTATTTTTAGAGAGAGGGGATGGGAGGAGAAAGAGAGGGAGAGAAACATTAGTCAGTTGCCTCTTGTATGTGCCCCAAATGAGGACCAAACCCACAACCTAGGCATGTGCCCTGACCAGGGATTGAACCAGTGACCTTTCACTTTGTGGGACGATGCCCAACCAACTGAGCCACACTGGTCAGGACGACCCTAAGACACTGAAACACAATGCTCTAGGAGGCTGTGAATCAGATACCTGAGATCATGTCTTAACACCATTTTCCACAAGAAACTCTGCAAGCACTTTTTTGCACAGTTATCTCTGGGGCAAAACAGGAAAACTAAGGCAGTGTGTAAACAATGCCAAAACCAAGGCCTAGTCATTCTATTCTGTGAAAGAAGCCAACACAATTATTTTAAAAATGGAGAACAGGTTTCTGCCTGAATGAACTGTTCAAAGCTGTCAAAGTGGCCAGTGGTATGAACTTTTGTCTTCTACCTGCTCTGGAATTAATGAGGTTGAAGTTAATTTTAAATTTGTGATTATTATTGCTAAGGTTTTTAAAGTACAATTCTAAGTCACTGGAAAAGTCACCATTTCTTTGACTCTTCAAAAGCAATTTACATTCAATCAATAGAAATTCCACTTAATGACCTTGTTTCATCCTTGAATTTGAGTTGTCTACAGTAAGGTCATTAATAAAGAACAAGATCTGGTTATTCATACGTAGATTTTGGTACCTTTCTAAGTAATTGGATTAAGTTAAAATATACATTGTCTGAGTTTTCAGCGTGAGATGCAATACACAGTCAGTAATGGCTCACGCAATAAAACACGTCTGTTGAGCCACTATTTATCTGACCACTAAGCACGTGGACACACATACACTTATTCACTTGTATTTCTGTTGAGCACTTACTCTTTGATAGGCACTAAATTAGTCATTGCTAGAGCCAAATTAAGGCCTTTGTAGGACTTAAGGACTGAAAAAATTATTTCACTTTCCTTTCTCCATGATACACACTATGGCTTGATATTACTTAAATCTTCTATATTCTTACTAATTTCTGTCTACTTTGCCTGTTACTGAAGTCTTCACTATAAACAGGGTTTTATCTCTTTCTCCATGAGATCAATCAGGTTTTGCTTTATGTATTTTGAAACTATTATTAGATGTGTAGATATTTAAAACTGTTGTGCCCTCTGAATGAATTAACCACTTTTTACAGTTTTATTGAGATATAACCAACATAACATAAAATTTACACAATTATACTGTACAATTCAGCAGTTTATAGTATACTCACAGAGTACTACAATAATCCTTACGATCTAATTTCATAACATTTTTATTACCCTCTTAACAATAACTTCCTATTCTCCCTTCCTCCCAGCTTCTGGCAACAAGTAATCTACTTGATGTCTGAATTCATTTCCTTATTTTGGACACTTTACATAAATGGATCATAGTATGTGGTCTTTTGTGACTGGTTTCTTTCACTTAGCATAATGCTTTCATTGTTCATCCATGTTACAGAATGTAGCAGAACTTAATTTCCTTATATTTCCAAATAATATTCCATCATTTGTATATACATTTTGTTTATCTACCCACTAGTTAATGAACATTTAAGTTATTTCCACTTTTCTTAATTTATTAATAATTCTGCCAAGAACACATATGTACAAGTTTTTGTGTGGACATGTATTTTGGTTACATGTGCAGGAATGCAATTGCCAATTAACATTTTGAGGAACTTCCAGATATTTTCCAAAGTGACTATTCTATTTAACAATCACCAGCAATGTATGAAGATGCTACTGTCTATACATCCTCACCAACACTTGCTGTCTCTTTTAAAAATTATAGTCATTCTAATAAATGTGAGAAAATATCTCACTATGGTTTTAATTTACATTTCCTTGATTACTAATAATGCTAATCATCTTTTCATGCACATATTGAGTATTTATATATCTATTCAGTGTTATATATCAGGAGAAATGTCTATTCAGATCCCTTTTGATTGGGTTATTAGTCTTATTGCTGAGATGTAAGAGTTTATTTATTATGGGCACAAATTCCTTAACGGGTATATGTTTTGCAAATATTTTCTCTCATTTTATGATCTTTGCACTTTCTCAGTGGTGTCCTTTGAAATGCAAATGCTTATAATTCTGAAAAAATCCAATTGAAATGTTTTTTCTAAGCCCTGGCTGGTGTAGCTCAGTGGATTGAGCACGGGCCTGTGAACCAAACGATCGCGGTTCGATTCCCAGTCAGGGCACATGCCTGGGTTGCAGGCCAGTTCCCAGTGGGGGACACATGAGAGGCAACCATACATTGATATTTCTCTCCCTCTCTCCTACCCTTCCCCTCTAAAGATAAATAAATAAAAATATTTAAAAAAAAAATGTTTTTTCTTTTGTCACCTTTGCTTTTGGTATTATATCTATGAAACTATTGCCTACTCCAAGGTCACAATTATTTACTCCTATATTTTCTTCTAAATTTTATAGTTTGAGCTCTTATATGTAAGTCTATTATCCATTTTGAGTTAACTTTTGTGTGTAGTATGAGGAAGGGTCCCACCTCATTCTGGTGATCTGAATATCCATTTGTCTCAGAGCCATTTCTTGAGAGCCTGCTTTTTCCATTGACTAGTTTTGGCATCTCACTGTTGCCACTGACAAAAGCATTCCTGCTTTATCTGAAAAAGCATTCTTCAAATTGTTTCAAGACTTCGAGTAATTTACAGAATCCTGAAAAAGTTGATTTTGATGATTTACATCAGTTTTCTATTGTTTTCATATAGGAGAGGATTTTCAGAGGATCTTAGTTCACCATTCCACAAGTCCTGCCTTGTGCCCAGGGTGCATTTCATAAGTGTTAGCACCTTTTCTGTCCTTGTACTTTGTCTTTATATTTAAGGAGAGATTCCTTAAATAGAAAGGAATATCACACAGCTGATATTCTACAGAGGGCAGCATATAGCTAGGTCTTCTTTTTTTTTATTCAATGTGAAAATCTTTGTCTTTTGGGGACTTCCAGTCAAGATGGTGGCATAGGTAAACATGGTTCACCTCTTTGCACAACCACAGCGAAATTACAACTAAAATATAGAACAACCATCACTAGGAACTATTGGAAGCCGAAAATTGGATGTCTGACAACTACACGATTAAACTACACATCCATCCATACTGATAGGAGGAATGGAGATGCAAAATGGGTTGGTCCCACATCCACATGTGGCAAAAATTCAGGAGCGATCTCTCAGGAGCAAGGAGTCCCAGCCCCACACCAGGCCCCCCAGCCCAGGGTTCCAGCCAGGAAGATAAGTCCTCATAACTTCTGGTTGCAAAAACCAGTGCGGATTGAGTCAGTCAAAGAAACTTTTGGAATCCCAAGCAGCTCCTCTTAAAGAACCCACACACAGATTCACTCCTTCTGGGCTCCAGCACTGGAGTAGCAGCTTGAAAGGCACCAGTGGCACAGAGGGAAGAACTGAAATGTCTGGCATCAAGGTGAGAGCTGGGGGACAGTTAATCTAATACAGAAAGGCAGGCAGAGGCCATTCTCCCTTTTCTGAACTCTATCCCCACAGAGCCACAAAGCCAGTAGGAGATCACCATATCTAAGACTCCATGAACCTAGCTAACACTGTTTGCCCAGCCCTGGAGATGCCTTGAAGTTCCATCCCACCCAACTGTGGGCCAACCCAAATTGTTAACTGTGACTTTTCCATATGAATGGCTGGTTTTGGCTTATGCTTCACAACTTCCTAAATACTATCAAACAAGCAACAGCTGATCTCAGTGAGCTCCTAGACCCTGTACCTCTTGATAAGTGGCCCAAGGCCTGGCACTAGCAGCAGCCAGCCTAGAGTCACAACTTGGCTTCTCCTGGGAATTTCCAAGTCCAGCACACATGGAAGCTATCTCTGATTGCCTTATAGCTCAGGTAGGGTGGCCCTGGGCAGAACATATGTAGAAGCTGACCTTGGTCTGCACCACCAGGGAAACCCCAGGGCTTGTACATCCATGAATAGCTACAGACCATATCGGAGCACTACCACCCTGCCCCTGCACAGCTGATAATCTATGTAGGGCAGAGGTTGGTGGTCAGTGGTCACAGCCAGTCCTTGAAGCTGACTGGCCTGAGTAAATCCCTCCCTTTGACCTACCAACAGCAATCAAGGCTCAACTGCAAAAGGAGGATGTACTCAGCCCACATGAATGATACAACTTGAGTACCCCGCATAGGTGATAGGAGAGGCTGTGCCACCGGATCCTACAGGACATCCACTGCCTTAGGTAACACTACCAAGTACACAGAGTCAAAGCAGATCTACCTAATACACAGAAACAAACACAGGGAGGCTGCCAAAATGATGAGACAAAGAAATAGGGCCCAAATGAAAGAACAGATCAAAACTCCAGAAAAAGAACTAAACAAAATGGAGATAAGCAACCTATCAGATGTAGAGTTCAAAACACTGGTTACAAGGATGCTCAAGAAACTCAGTCAGGACCTCAGCAGCATAAAAAGACCCAGTCAGAAATGAAGGATACACTAGTGGAAATAAAGAACAATTTACAGGGAAACAACAGTAAAGTGGATAAAGCCAAGAATCAAATCAATGATTTGGAACATAAGGGACCAAAATATAACCAATCAGAACAGGAAGAAAAAAATATGCAAAAAAAATGAGGGCAGTGTAAGGAGCCTCCAAGACAACTTTAAGCGTTCCAACATTTGTATCATAGGGGTGCCAGAAGGAGAGAAAGAGCAGGAACTTGGAAATCTATTAAAAAATAATAATAATAATGAGAGAGAACTTCCCTGACTTGGTGAAGGAAATAGAAATGCAATCCAGGAAGCTCAGAGAGTCCCAAATAAGATGGATGCAAAGAGGTCCACTTCAAGACAGATTATAATCAAAATGCCAAAGGTTAAAGATACAGAGAGAATATTAAAAGCAGCAAGAGAAGAGCAGATAGTTACCTACAGGGGAGTTCCCATAAGACTTCCAGCTGATTTCTCAAAAGAAATTTTACACACTAGAAGGGACTGGCAAGAAATACTCACAGTCATGAAAAGCAGAGACTAAGCCAAGATTGCTCTATCTAGCAAAGCTATCATTTAGAATTGAAGAGCAGATAAAGAGCTTCCCAGACAAGAAAAAACTAAAGGAGTTCATCATCACCAAACCATTATTATATGAAATGTTAAAGGGACTTATTTAGGAAAAAGAAGATCAAAACTATGAACAATAAAATGGCAATAAATGCATATGTATCAACAATTGAATCTAAAAAACATCTAAACAAACAAGAAGAACAGAGACAGAATCATGGATACCGACAGCATTTTGATGGTTGACAGAATGGGTGAAGAGGTGAGGGGGTTAAATACAAATAGGTAGCTATAGAATAGCCATGGGGATGTGAAGTACAGTATGGGAAATGGAGGAGACAAAGAACCAAGGACATAGTATGACCCAAGGACATGACCATGGTGTGGGGATTGCCTGAGGGAGTGTGGGTGCTGAGTGGAGGAGGGCAAAGGGAGAAAAACTGGGACAACTGTTAATAGCATAATAAATAAAATGTATTTTAAAAACTTGGTCTATTAGGGATGTATCTTACTATTTATATTTAATATGACTATTGATTTGGCCAGATTTCAGTTTTCCAGTATGTTACTTATTTTTTTATTTGTCAAAGTTTTCTTATTTTTCTCTTAAATTATTTTTAATTGAATTTATTGGGGTGACAATGGTTAATAAAATTATACAGGTTCAAATGTACAACTCTTTAACACATCATCTGTATATTGCATTGTGCATTCACAACCCAAAGTCAAAGTCTCCTTCCGTCATCATTTATCCCCTCTTTTCTACTTCCTGTTCTACTTCCCTCTACTCCCTCTTCCCCCTGGCAATCACACTGCTGTCTGTGTCTACAAGGTGTTGTTTTTTTTTTTTGCTTAACCCCCTCACCTTTTTCAACCAACCCCACAATCCACCTCTCCTCTAACAGCTGTCAGTCTGCTCTCTGTTTCTATGAGTCTGTTTTTCTAGTTTGTTAATTTATGTTGGGTTTGAGGGAGTTATATATTACAGAAGTTTATTATTTTTAAATATATTTTATTGATTATGCGATTACACTTGTCCCATTTTCCCCCCTTTACCCCCGCCACCCTGCACCACCACCTCCGCATCCCCCCATCCCTTAGTTCATGTCTATGGATCATACATATAAGTTCTTTGGCTTCTACATTTCTTATACTATTCTTAACCTCCCGCTGTCTGTTTTGTACCTACTATTTATGCTTCTTATTCCCTGTAACTTATCCCCCATTCTCCCCCTCCCCCTCCCTGCTGATAACCCTCCATATGCTCTCCATTCCTGTGCTTCTGTTCCTGTTCTGGTTGTTTGCTTAGTTTGTTTTTGTTTTTGTTTTTTTAAGTTTGGTTGTTGATAGTTGTGAGTTTGTTGTCATTTTACTGTTCATAGTTTTTGATCTTCTTTTTCTTAAATAAGTCCCTTTAACATTTCATATAATAAGGGCTTGGTGATGATGAAAACCTTTAACTTGACCTTATCTGGGAAGCACTTTATCTGACCTTTGATTCTAAATGAAAGTTTTGCTGGATAGAGTAACCTTAGATGTAGGTCCTTGCTTTTCATAACTTCAAATACTTTTTTCCAGACCCTACTTGCCTGTAAGTTTTCTTTTGAGAAATTAGCTGACAGTCTTATGGGAACTCCTTTGTAGGTAACTGTCTCCTTTTCTCTTGCTGCTTTTAAGATTCTCTCCTCATCTTTAATCTTGGCTAATGTAATTATGATTTGCCTTGGGGCATGCTTCCTTGGGCCCAACTGCTTTGGGACTCTGAGTTTCCTGGATTTCCTGGAAGTCTATTTCCTTTGCCAGATTGGGGAAGTTCTTCATTATTTTTTCAAATAAGTTTCCTGTTTCTTGCTTCTCCTCCTTCCCTTCTGGTACCCCTATGATTAGTACGTTGGAACATTTAAAGTTGTCCCTGAGGTTCCTAAGCTTCTCCTCATTTTTTTGAATTCTTGTTTCTTCATTCCGTTCTGGTTGACTGTTTATTTCTTCCTTCTGCTCCAAATGGTTGGTTTGAGTCCAAATTTCCTTCCCATCACTGTTGCTTCCTGTATATTTTCCTTTACTACACTTTTCATAGCCTACACCTTGTCCTCTATTTTGCAACCATACTCAACAATTTCTGTGAGCATCCTGATTACCAGTGTTTTAAATTGTGCATCTGATAGGTTGGCTCTCTCTTCATTGCTTAGTTGTATTTTTTCTTTAGTTCATTAATTCGGGCTTTTTTTTTTTTTTTTTTTTTTTTTGGTCTTGGCGTGCCTATTACTTAGTAAGGGGTGGAGCCTTAGGTGTTCGCCACAGCAGGACAACCCACGTCACTGCATTGTGGCACTGTATGTGGTGGAGGGGTCCCAAGAGGGAACAATGCTGCTTGCTCAGCTCTAGGCCAGCTCTCAGTCACTTCCTCCACTACCCACAAACAAATTGGGCCCTTCTGGTGCTGATTCCCACGTGGGTGAGTGTGTACGTTTTAGGACCCTGTAGATTTCTCCAACAAACTCTCCTTTGAGGCTGGGAGTTTCTCCCACCACCACAACCCCCACAGGTGTTTTCAGTCAGAGGTTTTGGGGCTTTATTTCCCCACACTGGAACCCTGGGTTGTACAATCTGTCTCTCTTCCCAGTTGTACCTTCCAGTTTATCTGCACACAAACGTGGGACTTCCTGCTCAGCCGCCACCTCCCCTACCTGGTCCACCAGCCATCGCCTTGCTGGGGGTCCTCTCCACCTGGCTTCCCATCTTCATCTCTCCTACTGTCTGGATGAATGTTTCTTTAACCCTTTGGTTATCAGACTTCCATACAGTTCAATTTTCTGAAAGTTCTGATTGCTTTTTTTGTTTTTAAATTTGTTGTTGTCCTTCTTATGGTTGTAGAAGGAGGCACAGTGTATCTACCTATGCCTCCATCTTGACTGGAAATTGGGTATAAATTTAGTTTGTTGACTAGATTTCACATATAAGTGAAATCATATGTTACTTGTCTTTCTCTAACTGGCTTATTTTACTTAGAAGAATACTCTCCAGGTCAATCCAAGCTGTCATGAAAAGTAAGGTTTTCTTTTTTATAGCCTAGTAGTACTCCCCTGTGCAAATGTACCACAAGTTTTTTATCCACTCATCTACTGATGGTTACTTGGATGGCTCTCATATCTTGATGATTGTAAATAATGCTGCAATGAACATAGGGGTGCATTTATTGTTTTGAATCAATATTTTGGGTTTCTTTAGATATATTCCCAGAAGTGGACTTGCTGGGTCATAAGACAATTCAACTTTTAACTTTTTTGAGGTAACTCCATACTGCTTTCTACACTGGCTGCACCAGTCTGCAATCCCAACAGTGCCTAAGGGTTCCCTTCTCTTCACGCCCTTGCCAGCACTTTTTTGTTGATTTGTTGATGATAGCCACTCTCACAGATGTGAGGTGATATTTTTTTGTAGTTTTAATTTGTATTTCTCTGATGATTAGTGACATTAGGCATTTTTTCATGTCTATCGGCCATCTGTATGTCCTCTATGAAGAAGTGTCTATTCGGATCCTTTGCCCATTTTTAAAATTGGTTGTGTGTTTTCTGGGTGTTAAGTTGTATAAGTTCTTTATAAATTTTGGAAATTAACCCCTTATCAGATGTATCATTGGCAAATATGTTCTCCCATACAGTGGATTGTCTTTTCACTTTGTTGATGGTTTCCTTTGCTGTGCCAAAACTTTTTATTTTGATGTAGTCTCATTATTTTATTTTTTTCTTGTTTCCCTTGCCAAAGGAGATATATCAGAAAAAAAATTGCTAAGAGAAATGCCCAAGATTTTACTCCCTATGTTTTCTTCTAGGATTTTTATGATTTTTGAGTCTGACATTTAAGTCATTAATCCATTTTGAGTTCATTTCTGTGTATAGTATGAGGGGGTATAGTTTCATTTTTTTGCATTTATCTGTCAAGTTTTCCCAACACCATTTATTGAATAGACTCTTACTCTGGTGTATATTCTTGCCTCCTTTGTCAAATATTAATTGACCACAACGGTGTGGGTTTATTTCTAGGCTCTCTGTTCTGTACCATTGATCTATGTGTCTGTTTTTATGCCAGTCCCACACCGTTTTGATTACTATGTATGGCCTTGTAGTATAGTTTGATATCAGATAGCATGATACCTCCAGATTTGTTCTTCTTTCTCAAGACTGCTGAAGATATTTCAGGTCTTTTGTGGTTTCATACAAATCTCTAAAATATTTGTTCAAGTTCTGTGAGATATACCATTGGTATTTTAATAAGAATTACATTAAATCTATAGGTTGCTTTGGTTAGTATGGACATTTTAATATTAATTCTTCCTATCTATAAACACAGTATATGCTTCCACTTATTTGTATCTTTCTCAGTTTGTTTCTTCAGTATCTAACAATTTTCCAAGTACTGCTCTTTTACATTTTTGGTTAAAATGATTCCTAGGTACCTTAGTTTTTGTTGTTGTTGCAATTGTAAATGGGGTTGTTTTCTTAGCTTCTCTTTCTGGTAGTTCATTATTGGTGTATAAAAGTGTCACTGATTTCTTAATATTGATTTTTGTATGCTTCTATTTTACTGAACTCATTTAGCAGTTGTAGTAGTATTTTTTTTTTTTTTTTTTTGGTGAAGTCTTTAGGGTTTTCCATAAACATTATCATGTCATCTGCAAATAATAACAGTTTTCCTTCTTCCTTTCCAATTTAGATGGCTTTTATTTCTTTTTCTCTGATTTCTGTGGCTAGGACTTCTAATACTATATTGAATAAGAGTGGTGAAAGTGGACATCCCTGTTCTGTTCCCGATCTTTTCGTTTTTGTCCATTGAGTACAATGTGGACCGTGGGTTTGTTGCATGTGGCCTTTATTACACTGAGGTATGTCCCCTCATTCCCATTTTGCTGAGATTTTTTTTTATCTCAAATGGGTACTGGATTTTATCAAATTATTTTTTACATCTATTGATATGATCACGTGGTTTCCACCCTTCATTTTGTTTGTGTGGTGCATCACATTTACTGATTTGTGAACATTGTACCAGCCTAGCATCCCCAGGATAAATCACACTTGATCATGGTGATACATCTTCTTAACGTATTGCTGGATCTAGTTTGCTAATATTTTGTTATTTTGTCATGTATGTTCATCAGTGATATTGGCCTATAATTTTCTTTCTTTTTAGTGCCTTTATCTGGTTTTGGAATTAGGATAATGCTGGCCTCATAAAATGAGCTTGGGAGTTTTCCCTCTTGTTGAATGTTTTGGAACAGTTTGAGAAGGACCAGTAGTAGTTTTTCCAATGTTCAGTAAAATTCACTTGTGAAGCCATCTGGTCCAGGGCTTTTGTTTGCTAGGAGTATTTTTATTACTTCTTTGATGTCATTAGTTGTAATTGCTCTATTCAAATTTTATAATTCTTCCTGATTCAGTTTTGGAAGACTATGTTCCTAGGAATTGATCCATTTCACCCAGGTTGTCCAATTTGTTGGCATACAGTTGTTCACATTTATTTTCTATTTGCTGCATTTGTTCTTATTTTTTTCTCTTTATCTGCCTTCTTTTAGACTGAGTTTTTTTAGTGTTTCCATTACACCTTTTTGTGGGGGGAGCTCATTGGATACAAAACTCTTCTTTTATTGTTTAAGCTGTTACAATTGTTCCCACTTTCTCCCCTTCCCCTCCCACTTCCAGCCCCACCCTCTCCCCACCCCCAGCCAACCCCCACATTGTTGCTCATGCCCATGGGTTGTGCGCAAATATTCTCGGCCCTCTACCATCGTTCCTCCCGTCTTCCCCCTCCTTCCCAGCAACTGCCGGTCTGTTCTGTGCATCTAAGCATCTGTTACTATATTGTTCACCAATTTATTGTGTTCATCAGATGCCACATAAGTGAGATCACGTGGTATTTTTCTTACAGTTCTTTGGGTTATTTTATTGTAGTTGATTTGAGGTTTATATGATATTTATTAGTCTGTATTCAAGTAATATTACACTGCACACTAATACATAGTATAAGAAAGAGCTTTACTATGGTTTAATACCGTTTCCTCCCTCCTGGGCCTTGTGCTTTTTTCACAATTTTACTTCTATTTGCTATAAACCACAGAATAGATTATTAATTTTCCTCTAATCAGTTGTCTTTAACAGAGATTTTTAAAAGAAGAAAAGATTGTATACATATTCACATGTTTACCATTTCTGATGTTTTTATTTCTTTGAGTGACTTCCTGTTTCCCTCTGGTAGCATTCTGCATTTTCTGTCACTTTCTTCCTCACATACTTTCTTCATCATCTTTTGTAGTGAAAGGATATTGGTGATGAATTCTTTCAGCTTCTGCTGGAAAAAAAATATGCCTGGTAAAAAAAAAAACTGCCTTCTTTTTTTGAAATATATTTTCACTAATTGCAGAACTGTAGACTGGCTGTTTTGTTTTGTTTGTTTCTTTCAATATGTTAAAGAAGTTGTTCTCTTGTTTCCTGTTTTTCATTGTTTCTGGTGTGATGTCATTCTTATCATTTTTTTCCTCTGTCTGTAGTGTATCTGCTTTCTCTGGCTACTTTTAATACTTTCTATTATTGATTACTTTTAAACAGCTTACTTTATGATGTGCTCTACTGTATTTTATTATGTCTCTTGTGCTGGAATTGTGTTGATTTTCTTGGCATTTTCATCAATCTGGAAAATTTCTGGACATCTTTCCAAATAAGTTTTATGCCTCCCCTCCCCCCCTTCCAGTTACATGCATAAAGACCCTTTGAAATTGCCCCCACGGCACACTAGTGCTCTAGTCATGTTTTTCAGTCTTTTTTCTCTGTCTCATCATGAATCATTTTTTAAAAGATTGTATTTATTTATTTATTTTTAGAGAGAGGGGAAGGGAGGGAGAAAAAGAGGGAAAGAAACATCCATGTGTGGTTGCCCCTTGCATGCCCTGCACCGGGAAACCTGGCCCGCAACCCAGGCATGTGCCCTGACTGGGAATCGAACCAGCAACCCTTTTATTCACAAGCCAGGGCTCAATCCACTGAGCCACACCAATCAGGGCCATGAATCATTTTTATTGTTAACCTTCCAGTTCACTAATATTTTCTTCAGCAGTATTTAATCTGCCATTGGTCTTATCATATCATGGAGACATTGTATTTTTGTGTTCAGAAGTTTAATTTAGGTCTATTGTATACTTTTCTATGTCTCTATTTAACATGCTCAAATCTTTTCTCTACCTTTTTAAATGCATGAAGTTACAATAACCATTTTTAAATGTTTGTCTACTAGTTCTATCATCTGTGTAATTTTGGGGTCTATATCTACTTTTCTTATCTGTTGTATTTATTTCTACTTCATTTTATGTCTAGTAACTTTTTCACTGGATTTCAGGCATTGTGAATTTTTTTCTGTAATTGATATTTTTTATTCCTATATTCTTTGATTTATTGTGGATTGTAGTGAAATTTCTTGTAAATAGTTTGATCCTTCCAAAAGGCTTTCTTTTAAGCTTTTTATGTAGCACCCTTCATTCTAGAGCTAATTCTACCCCATTACTGATTCAATAATCTTCTGAATACTTTATCCATTGTCTTTGAGAAGTATGAAGTTTTGTACTCTAGCTTGTTTGGACGTGACAATTTCCTGGGTTGTTTAAGCCACCCAGAGTATGGCATTGTGTCCCAGCAGCCCTTACTGAATAAGAGAGTTTTTCCACACTAGTAGAATTGAGAGCTGATGCAGTTCATCAATAATAACGCCCTTTTTATCAGCCATCAATATAGGGTCCCCAAAAAACTATATATATTGTACAAAATAGACTTTCGCTTTAGAATTCCAACCCATGAAGGATTTACAAAAAGCAGAAGTTTTAGTGGCACTTCTCTCCCATTCAGTTTCCAACTCCACCATGTCCCTTCCAATGGCTACTCAATGGTCTTGCTCCTTTAATCTCTACTCTCAGAACCTACTCTATTCCATGTTTTTGCCCCTTTCCTAATCATTAGAAAATTTTTCAGAAAAAAAGTCTTCTTTAGACCTTCTTTTCTCTTTAATACCTCTGCTACTTTTCCCAGATTATATGTGATTTTTTTAATAAACAAACTATATTTGTTTATTTTTTAAATAAACAAATTGTATGTGATTTTTTAAATAAACAAACATGGCACTGCCTTGTACCTCATAGGGAAGTGGGTATGTACCACTCCCCAGGAAAGGATAGAAAACAATGGGGTATGTGTAGTGGTATGGGGAAGGAGGAAAGTCGGGTCTCACACACGCTCCTCCTAGAGCACCACAAACAAGAGAGTTGCGCAGAGAAAGGAGGAACTGATGATCTGCCGAAGGCCCCACTTAAGTCTTCAGCAGAATACGAATTAGCACATGTGTGAGAAAACCACACAAAGCCAAGGGAAACACTGCCTGAAATCAGCAATGGGAACGGCCCCCAGAAAATCCTCAGAAATTAAGTCAAGGAGAATACGGTATAAAATATATAGGTCATATCTGATACTGTCAGGGCTGAATCTAGCTCTCTTGGTTGTGAAATACACCTCTATTTATCTTTCCTTTACAGTATGGCTCAGGAAATTCTTCTCCTGAGGAATGTAGGTCATCTTTACATATGTTCCCACGCCCAACCTGTACATTACTAGTCCTTGGTGAGAAGAAAATAGCCAAATGCCCAGTGTGTTTTTATTCAACTTTACATCCGTATGTTTAAAAATAAACATTTTGACTCTGCCATTAGCATCTGTTTCTTTTATGCCCTGGTAGGCCATTTCCCAGTGGGGTTGCTTTTGAGGTAATAGGACATGCTCTGAATTTTCCTAGGACTCACATGTTAACATATGGAATTATTTTGAGGACATCTTACCATCTCCTCTTCTCTTAGAACAAACAGTTCTAAATTATCTGTCAGTCTGTAAAGTCTCATGAACTTCAACAAATGCAAACATATTCAATTTATGGAAAGACTCCATTCCAATATTTTCTTTTTGCATTTTTTCTTCACAGGGAATTTTTTTCCCAGACAGTTTCCAAGATGTAAGGGACTCTTCGTTCTTTGCTCAAAAAACAAACAAAACAAAATCACTTTTTGCAAGTAATAATTTCCAGTTCAGCAACTGACCTCTAGGATGCTGGTTAATTCATGGTTTAAACGGTGCGGAGAACAGATGACTACAGGCATGTTAAATTTTCCTAAGCCTCAATGCAGCTAATGTTTCCTTTTTTAACCTTAAAAGTTGGAATCTTTTAGATTATGCTTTTTCCCTAGCCTCCAGAATCCCATTCTCTCCCTTTTCCCTGGGTGTGCCTGGGTTTTACCTCTCTAATAGCAACAATTTATTCAAAAACAGACCTTTTAGCAAGAATCTATTCAGTCTTTCCTTCAAACCCTGCTGAAAAGACTGCATGAAAGAGAATATATTCAGGAAATTTATTGCAACAATCCAAATTTGATAGAAGTAAAACTCAATTACTCCTCAGGTTGCTCTAGAAATAACCAAGAGTAAAGTTTTGAAAAGCATTTCGTAAGTACTGTTCCAAAGTCTAACATACAAGGAGTACTTTAGCTCTAAGTAGACATGTCTTATTCTTACTCAACAAACACTGCCCCACCCTCAAAATGCCCCTATTCCACTGTAAGCTCTTGGAATTCCTCAACCCTGGAAAACACCCAAATGTGACCTAGGGAAAGCTTCGTGGAGTGGAGGGGTGGGTGGTAACCTGCGGGAAGAGGGTGTGAACTATGAGCCACGGCAGTTGGGAAACTGGCCTTGATGTGGTTCCATAGACTCCCAGAGAATGACAAAGGCTGAGGCTTTGGGATGAGCTGTAACTAGTACTTGATGGAACAAAACACAAGAGTTGCAATCACAAAGCCACTTTATTTTCTCAATGCTTTCCCTCACACTAGCTCAATGGGCTAGTAGCTAATCTTCCTTTACCAACCCAGACCTGTAATTTTCTGATCCTTTTTGAAAAATCCTCTGGTCAGTCTCAATTCAGTAATTAAGGGCCTGGTACAGTATCATAATCACAATCTCATACTTTATTTAAAGCTAACACTTCTCCCCTCTGGGGAGAAGTTTCCCAACCTTGTACTCCCCTTATGATTGCAGAGACAGATGAACATACTCGGATATCTCTTTAAGTTTCTTATCAGCAAAAATAAGCAGAAAAGTGGTTTTGCTAAATCAGATATGTCTGGTAAGAAGACTTTTTTTCCAGTATTATATAGGTTAAAGCTTAATCATCTGAATAACAATAAATATCATAATACATATGTGTTGACTATATAAAGCTCTATATAGATTTCCAAAATATATCATCCCTAAAAAACAAATAGCATATGGTGGCTTTAATAGTTATATGGCTTTATGGAAAGGAATTTATTGTTTTGCAGTGGAATTTTAATGGATGATAAATGAGATTTGAGGCAAGACCAAGTTTCTTTAAAATTAATCCTGGATAAAGAATGAAGAAATAGTGGTTAAGAAAGTCAAAAATTGAGATTCAATTTTTATTTATACTTTAAAAGTAACTATTTGACTGAGTTACATTAGACTTTTACGATAAGGAGCCATAAAATCCTGATTGCTGGTCGGTACCAAAAAGGAAGCACAAATTGTAAATCAAAACTCTTAGGAAATTTAAACTGTTTTACTAAAATTAATTAAAGACTGCCCTAAAACAGGACTTCCAATTTTGCAAACGTACATTTATAATTGATGAGAGGTACAAGCATCATTGTAATAAATCTTCCTATACTGTGTTCCACATGGAGGAAATTAGCCAAAATTGCTTTTAGCTAATGTACATTGCATGCATTTGAGTTTTATTTTTAGAGACAGAAAGATATAGGTTCAAATTCTTTTTGCCACTTTCTAAATGTAAACTTGAACAATTTATGTGGCTTCTCTGAGACCAGTTTGCTCACCAGTAAAAGGGGATGATAATAATCATGTTGATTACCCCACCATTTGTAAAAATTAAATGACTTGTGTGACTTCCAATGAAGACAAACTAAGAAATTCAGACCAACCTTTTTAAATAAACAGCTATGATACAGTTTGTTTGTTTATTTGTTTGTTTTAAGTATTCTTCCTGAAAGCTTTGGAGAGTTGACGAGACAGTGAAGAAACAAAGAGACGAAATCTTAGACAAGGAAGAAACACACGGAAGTGAGGTCAGCGCGGGCCTGTTCCCCCACCAGTATCTGCTCGTTCTGGAAGAGGATGCTAAGGAGCCCCGAAGCGAGCAGAATATTCAGCAGACTCACATGAGGCGGTAACTAGAGGTCAGAGTCTGTTTTCAGGAGGGATCCGGAAAGGCAGCTCCTGAGCAATACTGGTGCATCAGAAGCAGACCCTCCCTCACAGGGACCAGCACCCAGCTTCCGACCATCTTAATCCAAAAGTAAGAAAGGAGAGAGAGGGGGAACACACCGGGGACCAGAAGAAATCGATTACAGTAGACTTTAATTCAAGCACATCAAAATTTCCATCGAATAAAAGTGGACTAAGTGCTCCAATTAAGAGACGAAATTGACAGAGTGGCATACAATTAATGTATATTTGCTTACTATGGGCCAAATCTAAAATGTAAGGGAACACAAAGTCTGCAGGTAGAAGTATTAAAAATATACTGTGCAAACACTTATTGTTTAAAAACAGGCCCGCAAATTCTTTGACATTTCCCCTTTCAAAGGTAAACCCTAACCCCCACCCCCCATTCCCGTGAGACTGCACTTAGTGACTCACCCCTGGTAAACAGAACGTGGAAGCAGGGATAGTGCGCAACTTGGGGGAGCAGGTCATAAAACACATCGTGGCTTCCTCCCTGACCTCTCCTCCTTGGATTGCTTGCTCTGTGGGAAGCTAGTGTTCGTGCCGTGAGGCAGCCTTGAGGAAAGGTGCCTGTGAGGAGGAACCAAGGCTTCCTCTCAACGGCCAACAGGACACTGCCGCCTCCAGCAAGTAAGCCGAGAGGGGAGCCGTCTTGGAATTGGATCGCCCGGCCCCATCCGAGTCTCTCACGAAGCGGCAGCCCTTCTTGACATCTTGACCACGACCTCATGAGCACGAAACTGCTCCTCCAGTCCCGACTCCCTTAAACTATGACCAAATAAATATGTGCTGTTATAAGCTACTTATGTGTTGTGTTCTGAAGGTACTTTGTTAGCAATAAACTAGTAATACACTAACCAGAGACAGTTGGTACAGCTACATTAAGGCAAAAAAGAGAGGCATTATGGAACAGAGGATTAATGTATTTTAATTGAATTTATTGGGGTGACATTAGTTCACAAAACTGTACAGGCCTCAAGTGTTCAACTCAATGAACCATCGTCTGCCCCCTTCATCATGTGCCTGATGCCCAGAGCATAGTCTCTCTCTCCACCCTGTGTGTCCCCACCTTGCCCCGCTCCACCCACCCCCACACCCCCGTCCCTCTGGCCGTCACCACACTGTTGTCTGGGTCGATGTGTCATACATACATTTTGCTTCATCCTGAAAAGGGGATTAATTTAATAAATAGGTATAATTATCAATTTTTATCACCTAATAATGTAGCCTGAACACACGTAAAGCAACACTGATGGAAATTTAAGAAGTAATAAGAAAATGCGCATTCATGCTGGAAGATTTTTAAAATACCTCCATGTAACTGATAGAACAAACAAGGGCAGTCAAAAGTGATATAAAATATTTGGACAGCCCAGTTAAAATGTATGTAGTTGACTACCCAACAACTACAAACCACACATTCTTTCCAACTACATGTGGAATTTTTCAGAAATGCTGAACCATAAAGCAACTCAACAAATTTCAAAAAAATGATATCACACAGAATACATTAGATGACCACAGATCGATGTATAATAAAAAGATAAATAGAAAATTCCCATATGTTGGAAAACACAAAATATACTTCTAAAAACCTCTACATCAAAGAAGAGATCACAATGGAAATTAGAAAATATTTTCAAAGTACTAATGCTAGTGAAAATATGTGTGGAATTCAACTAAACTCATGCTTTAGGGGGAAATATACAGCCTTAAGTACACATATTAAGCAAGAATAAAGGCTGAACATCAATGATCTAAGACTCCATTGTAAGAAGTTAGTAAAGAAATAACTTAAAACTCCTCGAAAATAAAAGAAACAGCCAATGAAGAATGGAGCAGAAATTCATAGAACAGAAAACATAATAAGGACCAACAAAGTAAAAATTGAAAAGACTAATGAAATTAATGAACTCTGGGCAAAACCTATTAAGAACAAATTAAGGCACAAACTAGGAGTATCAGGATTGAAACTATGTTGTCGCTATAGATCCTTTACGTATGTAAAATATAATTAGAGAATATTACGTATAACTTCACGGATTGAAATTTTGTGATCTTTCCACAATCCTGGTTATTTTCTTGTTTTTCAGTCTTGTATTAACCTTCACTTTCAAAATAGATTTCTGAACTTGTCTACAATTTACTGGTTCCATTTGCTCAGCTCCAAGTCTTCTCATGGCCATCATTTAAAACGTTATCTTCTTGGATCCTTCATCCTGTCGGTCTCCCATTTCATTTTGGCCTCCTATTATTTAATAGCAAGAACATACTATGTCCTCCTATCGAGGAGAAAAAGGCCACTTAATATTTTTTCATTTTTATTCTCTTTGATGTAAATCAAGCTTAGTTCTTTTCACATGCTGATAGTTTCCATTCCTTTCTACTGAAAAATACTTTTTCGCAGTTCTCAGATTATAGTTCTGTTTTTTAACAGAATCACCTTTCAGATGTTAAGATGTTAAACTCACCCAGAATATCAAATATAAATGAAGAGACCTCGTTGGGACGAAGCCAAGGACAGACCTACATAAGCACGTGCTCCCACCTCTCCCCCCACCCACTTGCTCCCCTGTACACGCAGGCCGTTCGGTGTTCTCCCTCTCTAACTAGCTCAGGAGCTGGAAGGCAGCCTGGAAGGCAGAAGGGGCAGCGGTTGGAGAGAACTACCTGACTTTGCAACCTGTCACCCTGGGTTTCGTCCAGACTCCACTATTTACTGGTTGCACGTGTAACTTTGGGAAAATGAATTACCCTACACAAGCCTCGGCTTCTCATCAGTACAGTTGATGCTTATAATGAGTCCCAGCCACGTGCAACCCTGGCCTTGACTTCTGACAACATGGATTAATTTTTCCTGTTTCGAACTTTATAAAAATGATTTACACAGTACGTGGTCATTTGGGTCTTGCTTTTCCGCTCTACATTGTATTTGTGAGATTCCCCCACCTTGTTCTATGTAGCTGTGGCTCATTCATTCTCATCTCCACGTCCAGCACGTGTTCCATTCTATGACAGCAACAGAAAAGAGTCGGACTTCAGTAAGGAAAGCCTTTATCCAAAAAAGATTATTGCAATGGGGATGATGCTCCAATCTCAGAAGTCTATAAGTATTTCAAAATAAAACAGAACACCGCTTTTCTATTACACGGTGTGAGAAGGACTAGGAGGAACTTTGCGGGAAAGGCAGGCACAAGGTGGGGGTGAGCAGCTGGCAGAATCAGGGTGCTCCCAGAGGAAGTGTTTTTCCTCGGTGGTTGGCCAGTTTTCAGAACAAGCTGTTAAGGAGGGATGTTCTGACTGGGGTGCTTTAGTGCTTGTTCAGACTTAGTGTGAGCCAAACTTCTGGGGCCTGCAGGAGGGACGGGAGCCTGACTAAAGTTGGGCTGGCGAAGCGGGGAGCAAGTGGGCCCTGTGAACCCTCGGCCACTGATGACACCACGGACTTGTGTGGCCACTGCCAAACAGTTTGCCAAAGCGGTTATAACCAGTCAGACTTCTGCCCTTGACTACCTGACTACCTTGACCTCAGACTACCTGAGAATTCAAGTTGCTCCTTATCTTCACCAACATTGGACATTGTCTTTTTTTTTTTTTTAATTTTGATATTCCGGTGAGTGTGCAGTATACCTTCTCATTGGGGTTTTAGATTTCCTCTCCCTGATAACTAATGAAATTGGACGACGTTCCTCTTTTCTAACATAGGCATTTTAAAACGGTAAGTTTTCCCTCAAGCACTACTTCAGCGGTTTCCCTCCAGTTTTGGTATCTTTATTATCGATCAGTCTAAACACTTTCTAATTTCCATTGTGGTTTCTTCTTAGACTCAAGTGTCAGATTCCTTCTCAAAGGCAGTAAAATCTGGTTTCCTCACCAGTGGCGTCATGAGAAGTGAGGGGATGCTCCGAGTTCGCTTGCCACAGTGTCCTCGGTGCCTAACGTGGTGCCCGGAGCAGGTCAGCACCTAAATACGGGTGGACTCTCTCTGCTTGGAGGCCATTTTCTTGCTCATCAGTGCCTCTCTAAGACAGCTGGCAGGAAACAATGTTCAAGGCATTTGTATTTTTTAATCCAGGTAAGGTTTTTGGGTTTTTTTTTTAAGGAAAGAACTCCAGAATAACTGTAAAATGAGATTTGCAGACCTCCAGGGAGATTAATAACATATTCTGTCCTTATCCCATAGCGATTATAAATGGACGTTTCGACTGCCTTTATTGTAAGCAGCATTATTCGGCTCTCCAAAAACATATCAGGCCGCTGAAATGTAGACTTTTCCCAAGCGCTGAGGACTGATCAGTGATGAACCGTTGATCCCTCTCCCAGCCCAGGTTTGCTCATCCCCAGTGTCACCCCATGGGACTCTCCCAACATCAAGCTTCCAGCTTAAGGACATTCACAGAGCAAACTGACAAGTGCAAGAACCAAATGCTTCACGTGAACATTTATTTTCCCAGTGTGATCACCTGGGTGTTCGGTGTGCTTTCTGGCGTCTTTGAGAGCCCTTGTTATCCGGATGCCTTTCTCCTCCCAGAGGCAGGCAGTGGATGGCCTTGCTTCTCTGGATTCTTCATAATCAAAACCTCCATTTGTGATGGCAAAGTGCATCCACTAATCTCTCGGGTAGAGCAATTTCCTTCCTTTTTAGAAATTCAAGGAGTGAAGAGATTCCTGCTGGAGCCAATATTCGGAGCTTGTTGGCAGCTCCAGGAAAGAACACACTGTGACTTGCTTTTGGAAATGTCAACACCTTGCATATATCAGAACGGGGTTTGTTCTCTGTGTTCAAACCAACATAAAGTTATCTCTTGGAACAGACACGCTGCTCTTCCGGGGGGATCGGGAAAGCTCGAGTGCGGCCGCGAGCCACCAGCCCGGACGCTGCCTCCCTTTGGATCGGGGTGAACTGTGACCGAAGTCAGCTCACGTAACTAGAATTCTTTGATATTCCTTTGGTTGAAACCAGAAAAAAAAAAAAAAGTTTCCACAATTTTACTCGAAGCAAAATTTCAACGTGAATGTTCAGCCATATGAAATAGCTAAGAATTTTCCAACTCGACACTTACATAGACTTGTGGCAACGTTTTACATTTTCTTATTCCAAATCCTCTATCATTAGCAGAACAAAGAAAAAATGGTATTCCTTTCAGGTATTCCATAGGAATGGTATTCCTATCCCTTCATCATGTATTGAAGAGTCCAGGTAACAAGTTTTCATAGGTGTTATGGGCTGAGTGTGTCCCCTCAAAATCTGTATGTTGAAGCCCTAACCCCCAGTGTGACTGTATTTGGAATTAGGGCCTATGAGGGGCTAATTACGGTTAAATTAGGTCTCAAGGGTGGGGCCCGAATGCAATGTGACTGCTGTCCTTGTAAGAAGAGAAACACCAGAGACACGTGCATGTAAAGGAAGGGCCCTGTGAGGACAGAGCAAGGAAGTCCTGCCTGCAAGCCAAGGAGAGAGGCCTCAGGAGAAGCCACGCCTGACGACTCCTCGATCTTAGACTTCCAACCTCCAGAACTGTGAGAAAATAAATGTTCTGCTGCTTAAGCCCCCAGCCTGCGTTTTCTTCTGGCCGCCCTAGCACACTAGTATAGTAGCTCGAAACGTTTGCGTGGAGAAAGGTGAAAAGGCAAACCTTCAGGCTTCCAACAAATTTATCTTTGGTTGATTCTGTGGATTTCATTCGGTTGCTTTGGGCAAAAAGAACTTCATTAAAATGATATTATCAGAGCATAGCGTTATGGTCTTTAAGAGTTCAAACCAAAAATCACCGGATGTGTGGGGTAATTTCTGGTGCATCTAACACTGTGCTGGGGACCTGGTGAGATACTGGGCAAAATGATTTCAACTGCAAACATCTAAAGAAAGAAGTAGCACACCTGTGGTTGCATTATGTTGACTGTTGCATGAACTATAGCTTTCTCTCTCCCATCTGTATCTCCCAAATTTTCTTTAGTGTACTAGTATTTCTTTTATAATAGAACCCTAAAACATAATTTGACTTGAAAACATACATGTATATGTGTCTATGTAATTACATACGTAATGTTTTCAAGCCAATTCCATTTTGTTTTTCATGGTTTATACACTACACACACACACACACACACACACACACACACACACTAACCATAGATAGAAACAATATGTTGTAATGCTGTCCACAGTTTATCTAGGGTGTCAGGAATATTTAACTGCAGAAGGATTATGAGAGAAGAAATGACTGTGGAAGCAATGGCGTGAGACAAGAATACGGAGAAAGAGCACAGGGTGGGCTTGGACAGAGGTGCCCTTCGTCATGCCACGAATGAGGTGGGGACACGTGCTATAGAAAATCAGGCTGGAAAGATGAGAGACAGGCGGCTGAAAACCATAAGTGCCAGGTAAGGAGTTTGGACTTCATTTGGCAGCAGTGGAATGCCATGGGTGGTAGTATATGAAGGTGTAGAGCAGAGACTCTAGAGCTTGGGAGACAAGGTAGGAAGACGTGAGATAGTTCTTGAGAGATACACTGTAGGTCTTGAGGAAAATGGCAGAGGGGACGGAAAGGAGAGGGTGGAGAAAAATGGCACTAGCTAAGAGGAACGGGCAGGACTCGGGGGTGGATTGTTCAAGACGGAGAAAACAAAGCACCAAGTCAGGCTATTGCAAAGTTCCCAGGTTGGAAGATTCTAAGAATGACAGCTCTTTAATCCACTCAGAGAGCCCAGGAAGAGGAACAGAAAAGGTTTTGATTCTGACCAAATAATGAATTAATGTTTATCTCTATAGAAAGGTCCTAATGATACTTGGAAACGCAGGGTGGGAGCCTAGGAGAGGGCTAGAACCAAGAGCTTCATCTTTTTAGGATGAAATGTAGACAGATCGTAGGAAATCAATGAGAAGCCTTAGAGAAGGCTCCCAGTTACAAGAAAACAAGCAGCCTTGTGGGGAAAGAGCAGGTTAATAATCCACAGCTAGTTGGAAGACCGTCTAAGAGAATGTGATGATACAGAAGGTGCTGAGAAATGTTTGTTGTATGCTTGCCACGGCATGAGCATACTTGCTTCTTTGGCCTGGTTGAATAAACAAGCTCCAGTAACCAGGGAAACCAGTCTACTCCCAGAATCAACAATAGGATGGAGCCTTGCTGTCTAGGATAAGACGGGGTTGGCTATTCATCCTAAGGCCCTTCCTTCCTGCCTCTTGACCTGTAACCTGGCCTCCCTGGAGCTCTTTTATCTTCCACTTTTAGGGAGCATACTCCAGCTAAGAGAAAACTGCCTCTTTCTTCCCCAGGCCCCTCCTCTCGTTCCTATTATATCTTATCAGCTGTGATACTGCTCAAGGTTGTGATTCTAGACAGCAACAGGCTTTGGACATTCCCTCTCCAAGGTCAGGGGTTACCCAAACAGCCAATAGGTGAAGAAATATTTCTCAAACCATAATAATGAAAAGCATTAACAGCTAAAATTGAGATTTTTCTGACCACCCAAGAACACAATTGTGTTGATGGATCTCACTTTAAATTCATGAGCACTAACCTCAACTGGCCAATTCTACCGCACATGCCTAGATTGTTCACTTTCCTATTCTCCTCAATTACTAGTGCACATTTCTTCCACGGCCCTCAAATCTCCTACTCCCCCAACTTTCCCATCACTCTCAGTGATGACATTCACGGAGACAACAGAAGCAATCGCCATCGGCTCTCCACCATCAAAGCTACCTGATCGGAACGGCATTCAGTACCCAAACGCTGCACTTCTTCAGTGACGTTGAATTTAGCATCAGTGTTGTCTGAGTATCCAGTCCCTCCACCTGGATGCCATACCTTGTCACCTCCTCAGTCACTCTGCCTCTGTTGTTTCCCCTCTCTACTGGAGCATGACATCGGAGCATGCCTCCCATCACTTTTCAGAGCCCCAGCTCCACCGGCAAGAGTAAGAGAACATCTGTTTTCCAACCAAAACTTCAGGATCTTCCAACAGTGCTGTCTCTTCCCCTCCCCCTTTCTTCCTCAAAGCTCTCTTGTTTCTCCTTTATTTTATTTGACACCATACACATGAAACCACTGTTGTGAATTCAGTCCCTTCTTTTGCCAATTATTCTACCCTTGGCTTAGGGACACAATGCACTTTCTAGATGATGCTGCCAACAGATAGGGAAGGACACACGGTGTCAATTCTTCATTTGTTAACTACAATTTGAAGCACGTGAACCAAAACCAGGTCTAGCTGAAGATGAGTAAAGTTTAGGAAAGAATCAAAAAGGTTGTTAAAAGGGTAAGAAAATTATACCTGAAGGATAAGGTTAAAGTACTAAGCCCATTAATCCTGCATATCAGAACACTAAAGAACAACTTTAAAATAGTCATTTATAAGTGGGAGAATTTCTCAAAGCTCAATAAATCCTCATTATCTGTGCCACTAATAACAAAAGCGAAAAAATGGACTTTCAGAAAAGCATGAGCTGCTTAATTTGTATCTTTTTTTTCTGATTGAAATACAAGTAAATTTTAGAGTCCCCTTCTCTAGAGTAGATTTTTTACCTAAAATGTAACTGCCTCATTTAGGAAGGATTCAAGGATGACTATCCTGCGTGTCAGTGGGGATTATTTTACATCTATGAATTTGAAATGTTTTGTGTTGCCACATCATAGCTATTTTTTCTTTAGTCAGATGAAGATGTCTGTTTCCCCAAGCTGTGAGGAAGACTCTCAGAAACCCAGCAGCAGAAATGCAATAAAATTACTTCCACTCTGAAAACCTCTCCAAGTTCTTGACTCACTCACCTGAGGACATAAGGGCAAAGCCCTCTGGATTTTTTGTCTTTGTTTCTGTCCCTTTTCTTTCAGGAGGCAGAGTGGCAGACACCATCAAGGTTTAACTATTTGTAACATTTTAAAAACTATACATGTTCTTATATGAATTTTGCCAATTCCACCAAGTGGTATTAAGTCCCGCATTATGAAAATCTTCAGCTCACAGTAGATTTTACTGCACAGTAGTCATGAATATGAAGAATACATTTGGCCCTCAGTTAATCCATTCCCCGCTGCAGCTATTAGGCCCAGGAGTCCAGGTACAATGTAACGTTTCCATGAACGTTAAGACATGGACGTTGTGGGGAACTTTGAGGTGTGCTTCTTCCATGCCCCTAGAGGATTCGAGCCTCTGGGCTGTATTATGTATGTGAGTATTTCTTAAAATATGAAATATGGAAAATGTAATGATTCCTAAGACACACTAATCATAACAAAGTCAAACCACACTATGCTTTACAGAAGAAAATCAATAATTTATCTGGATAATGTGGGGGGAAAGCCACATTCACATGAATATCCCAGTAATTCCTACTTGAGGGTTTGAGGGCCTTATTTACCTAGATAATGGCATTTTGACCGAATGCTTTGTAGAGCTAGGTAACGCCTTCAGTGGTGAAAATTTTTAATCCTTTGAGGGTGATTGTTTGAAAAATTTTGTAAACTGAAAGTCATTTTGAGTGACATCTGATAGGCAAAACAATTTAGTAAGTTGTATTTCACATTTTTGTGACCAAGCCAAGGCATAATCTCAAAGTAAAAGTATTAACTGTCTTATCTAGCTCACAGCTGTCCCAGGAAGCAATTGAATGATGACCACTACGCTAGAATAAGGGAACAGATCCTAAGCATGCTTTTCTGAAGAGCAATATTATTGATGTGTTTGAGTTTTCTTTGTTTTAGGTTTTCTTTCTTTCAGGTTTTCTTTCTTTCTTTCTTTCTTTCTTTCTTTCTTTCTTTTTTTTTTTTTGGTCTTCTCTCTTCAGCCATACCTCTTACTAACTTTTTACACAGAAGTTGATCCAAATGTTTTTTTCTTGAGAATTTCTCTGGCATCTCTAACTATCACTGCCAATCTCTTGTAGCATCACAAAGCCAGTAAGAAATTGGTGTTCTGTGAGCAGGAAGGACAAGTGGGGCTGTGCTGGCCTCAGCTCACCAAACACCCCCTCAAATTCAGCACTCTCCATCCCAGCTGCTCCTCAGTATGCCATTCTAATGTCATCCTTGCTGCCAGGTGAAATCTTCAAACTGCACAGCTAAGGGAGTGGGAGAGAGGAGTCCAATTACAGCATCTTTAAAAGCAGTGGTAAAGTTAAGTCCTGAGCAGTGGCAATGTCACTCTGGAAACCAATTTATTTCAATCTCTTCTGGAATTTCCAAGACACAGAAGTGACTTATAATATCAATTCTATGTTTTATGAGACATTAATTAATTTTTTTTTTTTTTTGGTGTGGTGGATACTACCAGTGCTCTGCCTACCATTTCTGTGTGGCCCTTCCCTGGCCTATGTATGCTTTTGTTCCAACATTTAACAGCACGACTTCTTTTGCAGGACTGCTAGAGTCCTCCCGAGATTTTGCCCACATAGGCAGGGAGCTGGACGTCCCCATGGCGGCTCTCAGCCTGCGACTGACTCAGGCAAAAGGATTGGAGGCAAAGCTTGCCCCAAATTCAGGGCAAACCCTTACGTGGTGGGAGCAAAATGAGAGCCAAGGAATTCTGCTTTCTCTTTGTCACTCATCAGCCCAATACTAGTGACCTTAAATAACTTGAAGAGAATATTAATAATTTCCTGTCGTCTGTTATATCAAGTTTTGCTCATAATAATTCATGTGAATGCATGTCAAAAACATATCATGGATTCCCTATAAACAGAATAATGTACTTAAATTTAGATTCTGAAAAAGGTAATTGAACATTTACCCCCGAGTATCAATTGTTAGCAGTAAATTTTGTTTGTTCTTCTCTAATTGTTGAGAGGAGTGCCTCATTCCTATGAAGGTCATTCAACCTTACAACCTATTACAATATATCTCCCAATTTAGAACTCTAGATGGCATTTGGAAATACAAGGTCCAGAGTTTGGGTGATAGCTAGAGACTATAGCATGGTTCATTCTAGGAGGGGAAATGTACGTGGATCGTAAGAGAGAATGGAGCCTTAGGGTAGGCTCTCAGGGAGGGCTGAAAGTAGATTAGCCACAATTAAAAGAGAGTGGATAGGAGAACCTACTGTCTAGAAAAAGGTAGTGTCACAGCAGATGGAAAGAGTGTTTCTGAGAAGATGCATCAAGAAAGCTTATTTCTTCACGACCAAAGGCAGTACCGGTCTGCCTCCTTCACCTCACAAGGGCTGTTCCCCACACTGCTACCATGGCTGCTGTGTCCCCAAAGGCCTTTGGGGTTCCTGATTTTATCTTCACACCCAACACTTTGTGTTTCCACGACACTGTATCTGAGAGTAGGAAACATGGTTATCACCTTTTCTGGAATTCCTTTGGCGGTCGGTCTTCTCTAACGAATGTTATCACAAGCCCTACCGAGCCATGCATCTGTAAGGCTCAAGGGTCTCTCCTTCCTCTTTACTTTGGCTAGTTGGTTCTTCGCATCTGCATGCCAAGCAGCAGCATCCATTGTAGCAGCAATGCCAGTTAAAAAGAAAACAAAGTGAACTCTAACAGAAAGCAGGCACTTGATATAAATTAAAAAATGCAGTCAGTGTCTTAGTATTTTCCCTGGATTTGCATCAAACGGGCAGGAATGTTTTCAAGAACAATCCTCTTTGAGCTGCTATCTTCTGGTCTTGTGTTGCCCTTAGAAATGTTCACATTTACAAGTTACACCAGATACCATCAGATCTAATTCTCCCTGGGGCCCAAAGATACTCTTCTTTTTGATCTTTTATTTTGACCACAGAATTGTTTTCATAGAGTTCATCCCCAATAATAAATTACATTCCAATTCCTTGAGTCAGAGCAATGTTTTGACATGCACACCGACATCAGGATTGCTGTTTTGCTACAGTTTTGCCTGGAGATGGGGGACTCCTAGAGATTAATTTAAAACATCTCAAAACTGCGTGAACATGAGACAATGAGGACTAGTGATGATTGAAAGATGGTTTTCTGGTCTTTGAAGAATCCTCACCCGAAAGATGAGAACCATTTTCTGTTTTCACTTCACAAAAAGAAGCAGAGCTAAGCACAGAGGTTTAAATGAGAAGAAGAAAGCATTGACCGTGATGACTGCTATATGGTGTACAGTAGAAATGGTTCCAAAAGCTAGGTGTAGAACCTTCTGGGAAAGTGTCAGAAATGGAACAGAGTTGCACCAGTCTGGGAAAGTTTGCGTGAAGGAAAGTTAAGTCATCTCTATGTCCTTTCCCAAAGATGCAACTCAGGGGTAACATTGAACCATGATGAGAATCAAGGCCTTCATCTTTAGCTATCAAAAATAATTCAGGGAGAAGCATTCATAACAGGGTAGACTCTACTTTTTCATGCTCAGATGGCATGGTATTTGCAGTTGACATTCAGGTGGAAGCAATTCTAAACTTCAAAAACATTAAAGTAAAACAACTGATAAGTATTAACTACAATATATATAAAAAACTTATTTCCAGGAAGCTCTAAAAACTGCATGATACTGTCATGTCAATTAGACTCATAATATAATTTGAAGGAATTCTATTTTCACATTTAAAAATAGTTATAGAGCCTATAATTCAGGACTTGCACTAGACTGAATATACAGTGATGAACGAAGTAAAAAATCTGCCTTCATGAAGTTAGTAGTCTTCCAAAAATAGATATTAAACAAGCAAACAAACATATACACTACAAACTGCAAAATTTTAGGAAGTAAATCAATAGGTTACTATGATGGGGAATAACAGGGGAACCAGAGGAATCAGAATCAGCCTCCTAATTCATGTATAACCTTTGGGGTTATACAAAAAGACCCAAAATATTATTTTAATGTAAAATATTAAGTGGAGCTATACAGAATAGCTATTATTTGGCCATATTTAAGCTACAAAAATGGCTATGTCCTTTGGCCCAACCTATTAAAAAGAAACTGAGCTTTCATCACTAGACTAGACAATTTGGGCAAATCAGTAAAACTGCAAATTAACAAATTAGCAAATTCTTTAGACATGCACATGCCAACAAACTTGTTGTATAATGTCTTTTCACTTTTCACTAAACACCTGAAAACTAGCAAAATCTGGGATAAAAGGCAAAAGTCTGAGACAGGACAGATTTCTACTTGTGTATTTAAGATGAGAACACTGAGACCCAGAAACATTAAATGACTGAGAGAAATCGTACAGTGACTCCGTGAGGCAGCATGTGTCTAAAACCACATCTCATAGCTGCTTCTCCTTTTTATGCTTGTCACTGGTATTTAGTGGGCTGTACTTCACATTACACTTTGTTCATTATTTTTCCTTGCCCCTACATTTTTATATTTTATTGAAAGATGGACTTGCCCAATTCTGACTGATACTGCTATGTTGGTCAAATCCGCAACTTCCTTCTCCTCAGGGACACATAGCTAGACTACAGTTCATGACCACCCTTATCATGAGGGATGCCCACGAACCTGGGCCCTGGACATGGGATGTGCGTGGAAGTGACATGCCATTTCCAGGTCAGACTCAGGAAATCTTTCCAGACAGTTCTCCACATGCTTTCTCCTTCCACAGATGCCAGTGAACGGAACTGTATCAGTTGAGGTCTCCCAGAAAAACAGAAACCACTCTGAGTATCTGAAACAGGGACCCTAATGCAGAGAAGTAGGTAACCAGTGATGGAGAAGTGCAGAGTCAAACCAAACCACCTGGGTATCTATGGTGAGCGAGGTCTGAGAGAAAGTTGAAGCCACAGATGGAAAAAAAAGAACTGAACCTTGAATGACTATATGGAAGGTAACAAGACCAGAGCATCTGTCTGAATTCTATGGGTTAAGTAATAAATTTTAATTATATTAAGCCATGAGATTTTTAGAGTTTCATTGTTGTTGTTGTTGTAGCAGCTAATATCACTTACCCGAACTGATACACCGACATTGTCCATTTTTAAGCTTCCTTTGTTGGTGTTCCATAGGCATAACCTGAGTTAGAAGGCATATAACTTTCCTATGGAAGTTGTAACAAATGGCTGCAAACTTGTGGCTTACAACAATGCAAATTTATTATCTTGCAATTCTTCAGTCAGAAATCCAAACTGAGTCTCACTAGGTTCAACTCCAGGTGCCGGCACAGCTGTGTTTCCTTGGGAGGCTCCAGGACAGAATCTGCATTCTTACATTTTGCAGCTTCTAGAGACTGTCCACATTCCTTAGTGTATGGCCCGTTCCATTTCCAAAGCCAGTAGAGTCTCTCTGCACTGAGTCATTCTGATGTGAGTCTTCCAGGTCTGAGGGTCCTCATGATTACAATGGGCCTAGATTGCCTAGACAATCCAAAATAATCTCCTTATGTTAAGGTCAGTTGATTAGCAATCTTAAATCCATCTGCATCCTTAATTCCCCCTTACGGGATAACCCAACATACTCACGAGTTGCAGGGATTAGGACAAGGGCACATAGTGGGGTTTGCATTATCTCTCAACCAGGGAAGGATGCCTCAGACATTGCTTACTTACTAAGGTAGAATTTAGCCATAAATTTAACCTAAGGATGAGCTTCCCCCCCCAGATCTTAATTATATTCTGATATTTCTCAGAGTAAAAATTAGTTTGCCTTATATATATGACATGCTATCAAATGTCTTTTAAAATAACTAAGAGAATATTTATGTAGCATCACACTCATTACATAATTCGTACATTTTTTTTTTATAGTTCCATATTTTTCCAAGATAGAATCTGACCACATTTGAACCACATTTCAGAATAATCTCATCTATGGGGGAAAAAAGTCAGAAAAGTAATACTATAAACATCTTTACATCAGGTGAGGTTATTGGGAGGGTCTACCTGTGCATTTTTTCAAGATTCTCAAGTGGACAAAACTTCTAGCTGTGTGTATTCATATGCATAATTATACATGCACATGCATTCACCCATAAGAAACAAACCTCCCCTCTCAAAAAAAAAAAAAAAAAAAAAAACAAGTTGGGGAGGGGGCGGGGGGAAGGGACTTGAACTGAAGTTATAATGAGAAAAGACACTGCAAAAATAACATTGTGGCTTCTGTGGGATCCCATATTTATCCTCTCAGATGCTTCCAGAGCAAACATAGTCCATTTATAAATGAAAGGAGAATTTGCTGTCAACTTAGAAGCTCCACCTGAGACCTGGGAAGGAAAAGCCCCACCCTTGCTCACCCTGACTCTTTTAGTCACTTACCTCATTGCCTGGAGCAAACACCACCACCCCCACTCAAAATCAGGCTTGGTCTCTGAAAATGTAGGTGTGGCATCTGAGCTCACCTCCGCAGTACAGAAAAGGAGAGCATTCAGTATTTAAACCTACTCATGAGAGATGGTTTCAACATAGTCATTTTTTTCCAGCCTCAACAATTACATCTGAAATGACATTCCACTTGAATCAAATATTATATTTCCATGCACTCTAGGCTTCGAACTCTGAGACTCTACCTATGTGACTCAGAAGTGACCTGGGTACCACAAGAAAAGTGAAAAGGGAAAGTGAGCAGTCAGGAAAAAGATGTGCCTTTTCTCCCCACCCACCAACAACCACTCGCAGGAAGGGTCAAGAATACAGTGGAAAGAACAGGAGGTTAATAATTAGGCAGACGTGGGTTTGAATCCTGACTTCATCATACATCATGTCTGACCACAAACAAATTCCACAAACCCTTTTTTTTTACCTATATGCAATCTTACAGGTGAAAAAATCCAGGACCTTTTACCCTATGCCTTTCCCATCTATTTGTCTGGATCCCTAACTAGAATCTGGCTCAGTGTTTTAAACTGGCCATGAATTCATGTATACATTTTGGCTTCTGACTCTTGACTAGCTATCAACACTTAACTTAGACCAGGGTTCCTGGATTTCCTGTTTTGCATATATTCATGCTCCATCTTTTGTTATTCTTTCCTACATATATCCATGTCCCAGCACAGTGTCCGAGGGCTAGCATGCTAAAATAATGGAGAGAAAGAGAAGAGACACAAGAGAAAAGAGGAGACACTGAAAATAAAATACCTTCTCCTTTATTTATCATTTTTGTCTAGAAATGGACTTGACCAAGAACACCTTGAGTTCTGATTTGTTTGAGCTGATGACTTAATATATAACCTTGAGGAAGGTTATTTGAGCTTGTGGTCCAGCTTGCCCAAGTGTAACTGTGGTATAAAGCAGAAAGCTCAGTGCTAATGCTGAGCTGCACATTCCAAGAAAAGCCGCTAATCCTGGACTGATAAATAATAAGTAAAATTAGCCCTGCTAATCCCTAGTTGCTGTGGGCTTTGGTGATATACTCATGCTGTTGAAGTAACACTTTTAAATCCTTTTCTTAAAAGTATTTTGTGCTGGAAAACAACTTCATCAGTGTCCCTATTTATGGAGTTAATGTTCCCCTGGGTGGGATGGGAAAGGACCTGGCGTAGGAGTTAAAAATCTGGATTCTGGCTCCAACTCTGCCACTCCTTAGCTATGTGACTTCAGGCATTCCACCTCTCTAGGCCTTACTGTCCTCATCTCTAAATGAAAGGTTTGGGTTTCAATGATCTCTGAAATTACTTTAAGCCTCACAATCCTGTACAACCTAGAGAATAAGTAAAAGCACTGGACGTGTGGGGCTTACGCCAAAATGACACTCAAAACAGTATCTCGACTATGAACCAGCAAAAGGGACCCTGGAATTTCAGTGCTGTGGCTTTTAATAATTCCCTTCAGCCCTCTTAGCTCCCATTTTTTTATCTGTAAAATAATAGTTTGAGCAAGAATATATATAAGCTCCCTTCTTTTTTCTAAGGTCTTTATGATTCCTATCTTTATGATTCCTATGTTTCCATTAAGTATAAAAAGTCTATTTTCCTGGCATAAACTATGAACAAATTTTCACATCTTTGAAAATAGCTAACTATAAAAAGGCACTTGGAATTTGGGTGAGAGAGGTATGAAACCTATTCACCTTATTAAGAGTTTTTCTACCTAATAAATTTCATGAGGAGAAAAACGTATTTCATTATTCATTAGATGGATGGACGGATGGATAGATGGATGCATGGACAGGCACGCAGACAGATAGATAAAAGGAAAGGGAGATTTTATAATAGAAAGAGACAGAGAAAGGAGTGACCAACGTGAGCACTATGTGACTCAATGTGGTTGCTGGTTTCAGACCACAGCAAGAGTTCGTCTCTGATGAAAGGTGGTCCCTAATGGATCCAGTTCTTGCTCTTGTTTTATTGCTCACATTTTCCAAGTTGTACCCATCCCCCAGAACTTGATCTGCTAGCACCAATATAGAGCCAATATCTGTAAATTGATTGTTTTCGCACGAAACTGTCAATATTATCCTCAGAACACTGAGGATATTATCCTCTCCATTAACAATGAGAAGAGTTAATTTCTTAACTTTACTTTAAAATATTAGTTGGAGTTAGATTAAAAATCACAGTGCTTAAAAGTTATGATTTAAGTTTCTATTATTTTTTAACAAGGGAAATTGTACTGTGACAGGGAGAGAGAGGAGAGAGAGAGGGAGGGAGGGAGGGAGGGAGGGAGGGAGGGAGGGAGGGAGGGAGGGAGGAAGGGAAAGAAAGAAAGAAAGAAAGAAAGAAAGAAAGAAAGAAAGAAAGAAAGAAAGGAAGGAAGAGAGAGAGAGACGGAGAGAGAGAGAGAGGGGGAGAGAGAGAGAGGGGGAGAGAGAGAGAGGAAGAGAGAGAGGAAGAGAGAGAGGAAGAAGTGAGGGAGCATGTCCTACTTCTTAACGAGAAAGCATGTGAATACCGTTGCCCATCTTCAATGACGGCTGTCAGGGCTAATTAAAAGGAAGGGATATGTGGAAGCACTTAGCACAGGGCCTGGCTATGGCTAGTGCAACCTCCTCCCTTCCTTTCCTCCTTCTGCACATGGATTCCTAGACAATCCTCAAGATGATCCTAAATCCTGAAAGCTCTAAGTCCTCCCACTCATAACTCACTAGGCCTCTGCTCTTTTAATAAGGCTTCATAAATATCTGTACGCCTCACATACCCGTAGGCTGTTCATTTATTTGTACTAGTGTCTAAACAGATGACAGGCACCAGACATGCCGAGTCAAGATTCAGCATGCTTTAAGGATTCCTGCCTTACACGGGTCTATTTTTAAGTTGTGAGCTCTGAGAACACATTGTATACGGAAATGAGTACTGCGTGTTCCCTCTCCCTTGGTTTGGGACCTTTTCCATCTCCTTCTAGGACAGTGAAGTTCCGAAGACCAGGGTGGAGATCAGCATCCTCTGTGGGGCATACCTGTAAAATTGCCGTTGGGCCCCCCAAGTTTGGGGCACCAACTGGCAGTTGCCTCACCTATGCCAAAGATTACTGAGTTCCATTTTCTCAGTCATTGATTCATGCCTTACTGGCTTTTTTAATGGTAACTAAAACTGTCAAATACACTATGTCTGTTTCTATGTATTGATTTATTATAACAATGTGTTATATATTTCGCTTGTTTACTTCTACCCATCCTTTTTATCACAAAGGACTGGAATGCCTTTTCATGAAATATATTGTAAATTTAAAATAAAAAAATTAAGGTAGGGAAAGAAGATTGAGAATGCAAATGTGCCAGCTGTAAGGGTAAAGGCTGCTCCGCTGTGCCGGGGCCTCATGTTTAATCGTGGGCCCCGCAGCCAGGGCTGTGAACCTCATCAGAGAGGAAGACGTAGTCTCGTGTCTAGAAAGGAGGTAAAACTATCTGTAGCAGGAAAGTTTAAACAGAATGTGTGCAGGCTTTTACATAAGAGATAAGGAGTATTTTTATGGACCAACTCCTCATTACAGTTACAGCAAATTAAGAAGTGGGTTTCAGATGGCTATTTTTCATGGTAATTTTCAATAAAATGCTCAGAGTGTAAGATCGAAGAACAACTTCGAAAATGTGTGATATCCTGAAAGGTCAAGACCCATTCTGAAACTTCCTGGAAATGCAACTAATCCAAGGAGAGCAGGTGGGGTGCTTAGGGAAGCGAACAGCCATGTCTCATCTCTTAGATAATGTACCTTCGGCTTCCCTTCTCACAACTTAGCTGCTGAGAAAAAGATGTAAGAGATCCTTTTCTCAGACTAAGGCCCACGGACTGGGCTTCTACCCCAGAGGCTTGGAAAGTCAGATCAACAAGCACCACAGCATGAGGAGCCTGACTTACACTCCCATCTGAATTGAAGACCACCGGCCTCTCTGCAGGATTTGACTGCATCTTGGTATGAGGGCATAAGAATCTTCAAAATAACCCAACTTTGCTCAGCCAAACTGGAATAGGCTGAGATATAAACTCTTCCTATCAGTCTGGGCTTTCCATATACCATCCCATAGAAGACCTATGTGTGACTTCAGAAGGGGGCTCTCGGGCCTCTCTGGGGCATGTCCCCTTCGTCTTACTGCTCATAATACTTTAGTTATAATCAGTCATCCCATGTTTTTCCTTCCCTTCAGGCAGGAGAATCATCAGAAATAAATCTGTCATCTTTATTATTGATACCCTCTTGTGTCTAGAATAGTGCTGAATTTATTATCGGTCTCTAAACCCCATTTGCTAAATGATTGAATACATGGATAAAGTTGCTATTTTTCAATGTTGTTTCATAACTTTTTGGTAAATGGCCATTCTACTCATTAGGAGTGAATTCATGTAGTGTATATGTTGGATGTAATAGATGAGACATCGTTTAATCCCTAGAAATACCCTATGAGAAACACAGTTATTACCTCGTCTTTACTAACGAGAAAACTGAGGCACCGAGAGAGTAGATCACTCCCCAGGGCCGTGCTTGTGCTAAGTGGTGGAGCAAGGGTTCATTCTCAGGCTCCAAGTCCCACAGTCTCAACCACCACATAACCTGAGACCTGTGACCAAATTCTCTTTAAGAGTTTTAATAATTGCACCCTCCCACAGACTACCCGCTTCAAAACACTCTTACTCACTTTTGTTATAAGTAACTCGCTTTTTAAATCTGCTATTCTTTTATAAAAAGTTAAGATTAAATATTGTTTCACTCTTTATTAGTTCCTTGTCTTTCTTTAGGAAATTAAAAACATATGTTTTAATTGATGGTCATAAGGGATAAAGGACCGATAAATAGACTATTGTTCAGGGCAGACCAAACAGGCCTAACTAACTAAACTAACCAGACTGTTGCCCTTTGGGACTAGGAGGCAAGGAGGAAGATACCAACGGCAAACGTCTTTATTTTTAAGGTGGTCATTGATTTACCTTCCAAGTCAGTGCTCTTCATAGAGGAAAGCATTGCAACTGATAACATCAAGACAACAGGCCAGGCTAACTGGGATGCAGGTCCACTTTGCCTGTTTTCTTACCTTAGCATCAGGGTGGTTCTAGTTCCGAGGGGTGCTGCTGGTTACCCCCAATAGTGTTATTCAGCATATCATGTGGGCCGTGTTCATTTTTTACCATTTCGAGCACTGCACAACTGTTTGTACTGCCCGCTCCGAGGTGCCCTCTTGGGAGACACACCTACTCCAATGATGTGGCAATCGTTCAAAATATTTTTTTGTAGTTTCATTTGGCATTACCTTCTGACCCAGTTAATGGCCTCTTTAAAACATCAATCTGAATACGTCTTGCTAATCTCTTTATTTTATTTAGCTCCTTGCATAGAGAGGCACTCAAAAAATATTTGCTGAATTCAGTGAAATGAAATTAGAGTCTAAATTTCAAAATTGCCCTTAGAGGATGAAGATTCATTACCATTGAGTCTATTCAATAGGCCGCAACTCAGAAAAAAGGACTGGAAAGAAATATATGTTAAGCATACCTACTTATCTCTAGGTTTTAGAATTATAACTAGAAATTCAGAAAACTATAGAGAACAAGACAAAAATCAAAGCTTTCAGTATGAATATGTATTACTCTTAAAGGAAGAAAATGTTTCTTTCATTTCATTTTTACATAGTATGTCCCAGGTACTTCCAAGAAGAATTCCTCAAATATATTACCTAATTTTACCATTTTAGGACTATGTGTACAACTTTCAGTAGTGATTACTTTGAAAGGGACAACACATTTAGATGAGGACATTCTGTCATGTTTGTTTAAACAAATAATCCACTGCTTTATAATCATGCTTCTATTTTAGAAATTTTCATGAATATAAGTCATGACATGGATCCTATGAGGGACATGATTTTAAAAATAAGAGAAATAAACATTCAAGACATGAGCAGATGACACTTCGGGTCAGGGCAGGTAGCCAGCTGCCCGGGGAGGAGCCTGGAAAGCTGCCCTCTCCCCCGGAACCGCGAACCAGAGCGGCCACAGCGGCTCACCCGGTTCTGCCTAGTGATAAGCAACATGGACGTTTGCCTGGCCAGATGTGTGGGGACTGAGAACAAGCTTTATCCTTCCAGTTTTATGGGCTGAAATCAAAGCATAAACGCCCCCACAATGGGCCTTGTTGGTCGTGGAATGAGGGACTGTTGAGCTTTCAGGCCAGAGCACGGAGAGGGCACACACAGAGGACCCACATCAGTACACGTATATTTCTGTCAACTGCAGGACCAGCTAAAACAGCCACACCCTCAACACAAACTGCCCCGTAAACCAAGAGCTAATTAAACACAAACAGAGTTGTTATCACTCACCGCTGGACCGAGTGGTGTATGGGAAGAGTGTTCTGAGCAAGAGTGTCCGTGTCAATAATGAGGCTTTCTGTGGAGAGCTTTCTTAAACTTGTGGACGGGAGAATGGGACCGAGAAGAGGGGGAGGGCCCTCCGGCTGGTGGCCGAGGCCTGCAGGCCGTCCGCAGGCCGCGGGGATGTGTACTGAAGGGGGCCATTTTACCAGCTCCCTTTGAGCCGGGGTCCCTGGAAGGGAGCCACGTCCAGAGCAGATGTGACTGCTGCTTTCTCTGTGGCTGAATGCGGGGCTGGGCTGCGAAGGAGGTGGGGACAGTTGGGCAGCCAACACTGGTTCCCCTCTCCCCGTGGAAAGGAGAAGTGTGCTGCCCGTTGTAAAAGGAAAACATTATAAAGTGCCTGTTTATGTGCTGAAGTAATTTCTAATTACTGGAGGCCGAGAACGTGGTCTGCTGTGGTTAAAGGAGGGGGCTGAGCCCCAGGACAGTGACCGCGCTGTTCTCCCTTCTGCCCTGAGCCTCCTCGTGTGACTGGCTGAGAGTCGTCGCCGACCCTCCTCCCTCCTCCAGCTCCCAGCCCCGGGGGCGTTCAGGTAAAATTTCCCTCTCATTCAGCAGTTAGTCCCCGGCATTCTCAAGCCCTTTAAAATTTTAGACTAATGAATAGTATCCCCTTGAGGCTGGAAATGATTATCGTGAAGATGACGATGCTTTTAGTTGACGGTGACCGGAGGCAACAGGGAGCTGCAGTGGTGTCCCTCCGGGGATGGACTCCCTAAGTGTGGGTAAGAGCTAACTTGGGCTATTGCCGCTCCAGGCCACACCCTCAGGTGGCACCTGGGAACTCACAGGGTGCTTGGAGGATAAATGAATTATGTACTTAGCCTTTGGGGCAATTCAGATGAGGTGTTAAAGAAATACAAAGCATTCCTACTACACATGGGGGCTGTATTTTCGCAAAGCCACACTAGTATTCCTCACCCCTTAGCTCACTGCACAGAGCGCCTTTCTGATCATCTCCCCACTGGAGGCGGTCCCCAGGACAGGCTGGTGGAACTGGATTGAATTATTGCTCCCTCATTCTAGCTAACTTTTCTCAGCAAAAACAATACAACATACTCCTTGAAAAATAAAGCTTAAGTAATTGAAAAGTATACCAAGTATAACAGAGGGAAAACAGAACAACATTTTCTTAACAATAGTCCTAAACCCCTCCCCCAGTCGTCCCAAGCAAATTTCCCAGGGCCAAACACCACCCACTTTTTGTTGCCCTTTCAAGCAATCACAAAATTATGAATAAATATCCAGGAGGCCGTGTGGTCTGACTGCCAAGCCCATTATTTTCTACCCATATATCCTTGACCAAGCTCTTGAATCTTTCTAAGCCTCAGTTTCCTCGCCTGTAAAAAGAAAATAATTATACTGCCGGCCTCACACGGATACTTTAAAGATTAAATAAGTTACCATTTTGTACAATTAAATGAATGTAAACTATTATTTGGGGGAATATACACACTCCTTTATATTACAAAATAGGATTATTCCAAGCATGAGTTTTGTCACGTGGCTTTTTTCACCCAACCTTTTGCCAGAGTCCAGAGGATGTCTCCCCTGTAAAGCTGGGGTTCTGTTCAGAGTATTAGCAGCCAGCCTGGCCAGACACGGAGCAGTCAGGACGAACACACTGATCGGCCGGCGTGGATGGCGGCAAGACCAGCAGGTGGCTGCCGGCGGGACGTCCGGCGGGACGTCGGCATCGTCTAGGGGGCCATCTGTTCTCTTCTGCCGAGCCATTTCTTAAGCTGCTTTCAAATGTTCTGCCATTTTTTAATAGTACTTCCAGAAAACATATTTTCCATTGGTTCCTTACTTGTTTTGTGTCAATAAACATGCTCTATATGATTTCTATGCTTTGAAACTACGTTTGACCCATTACATGGTCCAAGTTTTTAGAAATGGGCCATGTGTGCTTTGAAAGGATGCGTGTTCCGCAGCTGCTGGATGCATGTTGTTGGCATGCCCGCCAAGTCCAACTAAATACCGCAGCCTTGGCATGCTTATTCTTTGGAGGAATTAAAGAGGACAGGGTCTCCCCTCGGGGTGCAGTGGTGCAGGGTCGCGGCAGTACCTTGAACACGCTCGCTATGAGGTGCCAGTAGCTGACCAGTGGAAAGTGGGACAGTGGTCCAGGGATCCCTGTGAGGAGTCAGAGGGCCATGGTAATGAATGGGAAGGCGTGGGCCTGGGCAGGCGGGGGCCCGAACCAAGCATGCGCCCCACCACTCCTACGTGTATTAGAAGGCAAGGAGCCTTGAAACAAATCCTGACCCCACTACCAATGTACATAGGGACTATTGGAGTTATATTCATTTTAGGGAGCAAGGAACTCAAGAGGGCAGAGGTGAAGCAAATACCTGAGGGCAAACCTACGAAGCCAGTTAGCAGAATTAATAGGAATGGAGCCCAGGTCTTTTGATGGCCAGTTTCTATCATCCTGCAAGTTGTGCCTGGAGGGCCAGAAGTTTCCACTAGGAGAACTGAGTGAAAGGGAAAAGCAATTTAATCCCATTGTATTGCTGTTGTAATGAGACATTCACCTGTTTGTAGGAAGAGCTCGGTAACATCCTGAAACTATTTTCTGAGCAACAAATTTAAATGTAGACTTTGCTGTTATTCCACATCACTGTCTGATTCCATTTTTATGACATTCAGAAGCAGGCAAAGTAGATATGTGGTGATAGCAATCAGAAAGTGACTGAGAAGGGAGCCGGGGAGCTGATGGGAAAAGGGGCACAGGGGACCTTTCTTGTTCTGTATCTCACTACATCTTACTGTATCTTAGCAGAACGTCACAGCGAATACCGAGAACGGCATGTTGCATTGTATATTAATTAAATTTCAACAAAAATATAAAACAAGACTAACCAAAACACCATAAAATACAAATTAAATTAAATTAAAACTGTTACTCTTCAGAGGCATGAGTAAAAGACTCAAGACTCGCCGGAGTAATCCTCTTTGTCTTCCTGTTGCAAGGGCAAATGTTTCCCCACCTCACCGCACACCACATATCTGTCACTTTTTATCTCTCACTGTCACTAGAGAACAATGTCATTGGCAGACACAGTATGATTAGCAGGCAAAACAAAAATATTATTACTGGAAAAATTGGCACTTTTTCCAGCAAAATTCTTTCCCAGTCATAGGGTAGCATTGTCTTTCCTCCTGTTCTCTGACACTCCACTCTGTCTACTGCCGATTTTTTTTTTTAAATAAACCGTGTTTCTGAGTGCTATGTATTTCTGTTCTTCAGTGCTCTAGCTCAACAGCATTAATTCTAAGCAAAGGAAGCACAGACTTGATTTTGCTTTTGTTTATTTTTGCTCTGCCTTTGAAAAGTTTTACACTATCTTATTGGTCTTTTTTGAAACAAACATATATCATTTTCTGTTTATATGGAAAATAAACCCTTGTTATAAATAAATTTGATCCCAGAGTTAATCGCTATTCACATTTAAATGTACTTTCCCCACCTCCACCAGCCCCACCCTCTCCCCTCCCTCAGTCAATCCCTATATCATTGTCCATGTCCGTGGGTCATGCAGAAATATTCTTTGGTTAATCTTCTCACCCTCTTCCGTCCAGTCCCCCGATCCCCTCCGGCAGCTGTCCGTCTGCCCCGTGTTTTCCTTTGTTATGTTCCATAGTTTAGATCAGGCTGCACACTCAATTTTTCACCTTTTCAACATAACATCATAGCAAAAAAATTTTCTGATACTGTTAGAATTACTTTCTAATGCAGGATATGCTTGAGAATAATTGCTCCTTTCTTTCTGAATTGGTCAAACAGTTCTGTCAACTTTTTTTTCAGGTTCCATGTTAATCAAAATTAGATAACATTTGTCCAAAATAATAGGCAGATCGTGAACAACTTGAAGGCAAGGATAGTATTTCCTGCATCTTTGAATTCTCCACACAGCCAGCACAGGATAGAGTAAACCTGGAGCCCCTGGAGATGGACTGAATGAATAAACTAAGACCATTGCATAGTATTTCCAGGAATCACAATTTGAAAGGTAGGTGAATAGAGCCCAGTACCTATTACCTACTTTCTAGAAGTAACATGAACTGTACTGAGGAGTCTCAGCAAAAGTCGAAGAACTTCTGGACTAGTTCTTTCTTGCTCTGGATTTGTTAGTCACCTTCTCCACCCACGTGAGCTGTACATGGACACTGCTCAACAAACTTTGCTTAACGCTTTTAGACGTCCTTGCCATAAAATGTCTAGCTTTCTTTAACTAGTTATCACTGAATAGAAGTTGAGATTGCGTGCTTTGTGATGTTCCTTTGTATTACTATATCAGTTGGTTATTATCTGAACATTGTAGAACAGCATTTTAGAACAGAAATTCAGGATATTCTAGACATTCTTTATTCATAGAATTACCAAATCTCAAAAAGAAGACCTAAGTGATTATTTATTTCAAGGTCTAATTTTAAAGAAGAGGGAAGAGGTCAATTAATTTCCCAAGGTCATTGAGCGAACCAGAACTGATGTAGCAGCATTGTGACTTCCATTCCTGATCACATGACAATGCCCTGCGTCATGTGGACCTATTCTACAGTTCATCAAGAGCAACTCATGCTGAGGAACTACTCCATTTTTGGAAGAATCATTAAGAAGATCAGAATAATGTGTGTATATATAATGTATCTGGACTTAAACACATTTGACAAACTATTTTATATTTTAGTTTTTATAAGAGAGCCATATAAACGGAATGCAGGAAAAATTATCATTTTTTTAGTGATTACTGTTATTTGTTGAACTTGTGAAAATAATATAGATAATAAACATGCATAAAACCTAAATGTACAATTTCATGAATTATAAGATAAACACATGTATAACCACGAACCAGATCAAGAAATACAACACTGTCCATTCTAAATTAGGGCTGTTAGGAATAATGGCTGGGGATTTTTGTCATGCATCTTGGCAGACATATACATCTAGTTATGCTGAAGATGCACATACATTATGATTCAGCGGTTCCGCTCCTAGGATCCTAACGTACAGGGCGTGGCGAAAGCAGGTTTACAGTTGTTTGTATGGAAAATAATTCAATAATTAATAAATAATGATACAAGAATAAACTCTGTATTTCGCATACTCACGACTGCACACCTGCTGTGCCCCACCCTACATTTGCTTCTTCAACTTCAGTAGATAATGCTTAGAGTTTTCCAAAACGGTTGCACCCATTTGCACTCTCACGAGTCATATGTGAGATTTTCCATAGATCTACGTCCTCGCCAAATGTGATATTGTCGGGGTTTTAAGTTTTGGTCAGTCTGGTTTGTCTGTATCCCGCAGTGGTTTTGATTTGCGTTTACCAGGTTACTAGTAAGACTGAACAAATTTGTATATGTTTATTAGTCATTTGGCTTCCTTTTGTGATGTGCCTACTCAAGTCTTCTACTTACTTTTCAGTTAGATTTTCTGGAGTTTTTTATATACTCTGGTATGAGATTCATTAATTATTTGTGATGAAATTATCTTCTGCCACTCTTTTTGTCTTTTCACGCCCTTAATGATGCTTTTTGGTAAGCAGAAGTTTTTTTATTTTAACATAGTCAAATTTAGCAGTTCTTCCCTTTATGGTTAGTGCTTTGGCATCCTATATAAGAAATCTCCTCCTACTCTGATGCAATAAAAATATTCTCTGGTATTAATATCTAAAGTGCTTCTTGTTGTGTTTATCAACCACACTGACAGACATTAGAACTTTATAATACAGTTGTGCATATGGTAGAACAAGTCTTTCCTTCCTGACTCTCTTCTCCAAAAGTTTATTGGTTTTCTGATCTTGGTAGAGTAACAGAGGAAAGGAAGGGAGGAAGGGAAGGAGGAAGGGAGGGGGGAGGGGAGGAGGGAGGGAGGGAGGGAGGGAAATGGATCTCTCAGAACTCTGCCATCTCTCTCCCCCATCGGGAACATTTAAACAGTGGATGAAGATGGAAATTGGGGGTTTATGTAGTATTATTTCTAAAATCTTCAGTTTAGTACTCCTCAATTTTAGAATTCAAAATATTCAGCTCAATCAATAGTACTTCTTGAACATCTACTATGCCTCAACCTTGTGCTAGGTGTTTTGAAGGAGTTAGAAGAGAGTCTAAATTAAAATCAAGTATTTAAAGCTCACTTATTTAATTTTTATATTGTTTAAGCTATATTAACTATGAGGATTAAAGAGAGCACTGAATTTCAGATTTTACTATTATTTCACCAGAAAAAAAAGAGGTATCTAAATTCTTTTTGAATACCCTAGCCTAACAGAACTTTACTCTTTATTCAATATGGATTTTTTTTAACTGAACAAAAATAAACATAAAAGCATATCCCTAAAAACCACTTAAAATACTTAGAGAGCACAGGACTCAGGTCCCTTGGCTGATGCTAAAAATGGATCAGCACTGTTTGTCAAAGGCTGACGCATTAGACGAATCACACAACTTTTGATGGGTATCTCAGTGATCCTCAGAATTGATATGGCCAGCAATAATTGTCTGTACTTACTCTTGTAAAATCCTCAAAAATTTTTCTTCAGAACAAATACATCTCAGAATATCAACGCAGAAAGCGGAGAGACATAAAGCTCCTCTACCTGACAGGCGAACACCCCCCATCTGCGCTCCCTTTCTACCACCCGTGACCCCTGAGTCATGTCTAGGGCAGCCTGGGGATCCACGGAGGCCTAAAATGGATTACAAAAAATAAATGCTCCGCATCAGAAATGAGGATCTGAAGTGCTAAAATGAAAATGAACCGTCATTTAGAAAGCCAGGTTTGTTCCTTCCCTTTGGCTTCAGAACTGATGCTGACTCCTGGTCAATGGCCCTTAATGACTAGAGCGATCGATCACCTGTGGGACCTAGAGAAATCTGGGCTCTCTGGAGGAGAAAGTCTCCAAGGAGGCCCAGAAGGGCCACTTGGGAATGGTTTGGGGGTTTTGTTGTTGTTTTGTTCTGTTTTATTTGTTTTTCTGCCTATTTCTTACTCTAAGGAACATTTATAACAATTCCCCTAAATCCCTGGTTAGAGTAATCTCTACTCGTAGAACGACGTCACGGAAAATAGAACCTTGTTTTGTGCAGCGCTGCAGAGCTCACACATCACAGGCGGACAGGAACGGAGCTGCGACTTGTCTGTCTTTCCTCACACAGTGAGGAAATCACTGACCTGCCCTCCAGATTTCAGGGCTGATGATTAGGTGGAGCTTCACAGAACAACAGGCAGCATGAAGGAAAGCTTCTTCCCAAAGAGGCTTTTCCAGCACATTCAGGAGAACCTACAAACACGCAACCAAGTAGAAGGCCTGTTGGATGAGCTCTCCAACAGAGTGACCTTAATCCGATCTCCCTCATCTCCCAGCTTAGGGTGGGCCCCTCACCGTTCCCTGGACCTTTTCCTAAACCAGGGGTGGGAGGTGAAACTGAGACAGTGTTAACACATGTGTAGGAAAGGCAAAAAGAAGAAAAGAACAATAGAGAGCACAATAAGGATAGGAGAAGAAAAGGACAAAGAATCAAGCAAGAGAACTTGCTCACTCTTGGAAACGTAGCAACTTTTCCTTTCAGGTGGAGCCTCATTCTCCCTGCCTCCAGGTGGTGGCAGTGGTGCTCTTTCTGCCTCACCCCGTGGGCGGCACTCAGCAATCTCCCTAAAACAGGAGGGCATCTAGGAGGTGCGGAGAGGAGACACACTTGGCTACCTAGTGTTGGGTCTGCGGAAACAAAGCGTCAGGAAGGACCATCCCTTTGCCATGGGTTACCTTAACAAGGATGTGGCGATCTGTGAGCAAGGGACGAAAACAGGGAAGGAATGGGGACTATCATGGAATGTGGCCCATGGGGTGGAGGTTTCAGAGATTGATCAGGAAGATACTCCAGTTTCTTAAGCCAACCTTAAATATGGTTGGAGTAGACTATTTATGTCCAAAATTGGGCTGATTGGAGTCACAAACACATAGGTCAGTTTCTATCATTCTCAAAAACTCATATAGTCCCCAAATCTGTAGAAGCTTCCCCCATTCTGTTACACTGTCCACATGGTGCCTGATTATATAGCTGCAAAGGAAAAAAAAAAAAAAGGATAATGAGGTCTGCTGACTTAACCAAGGTCACCTAGCAAGTCAATGGTAAACTTCTTGGATTCCTTTACTGTTGGGCAACAGCATCAGGTGACAAAGATATAGCTGCATGACTGTGCTTGACTCTCACGTGGAAGTTTTGGGGGTTACACTAAGCAATTCTCTAACTGCCTCATAGATGTTTTTGGGCGCGTCCTTTGTGAATAAGCAGTTTTTCTATGTTTCTAAAACTCAAGACTCAAACACAGAAATGGGTAGAAATTGCAAAGAGACCATCTGAAGTTTTCAAGTGTTGCGGGAAAAATGGTCACTGGCCTTGTTCATCCAGCAAATGCATTGCATCACGACTTAGAAATAAGATGAACAGTATTTGAATATTTCTCCTTTGTAATTCCTCAATAAAGCTCCAGAGAAAAAAATTCAAATGGACACCAGGAAAATATGTAAAAACATTGGTCCTGGAGACACACTGGTTTCCAGTTCTCCCCTAGTCTCCACCAGACCTTGTCATCCTGTGTAAACCACACCATGTCCCCTCTCTTAATCTTCCCCATTTTCTTCCCTGTAAAACAAACATCAACTGGATTAATCTTTAAATTCCGTCTGTCTTCGTCCAACCATCATGATTTTCCTGATACTCTCTTTGCAAGCAAATGTTCCACCACCTGAAAGCACATCACCCAGAGTTGCCTCCGCATAATAATTTATCCTAAGACTTAAGTCTATGTGGGAAAAAGAAAAGCCCCGGGCGGGTCTGAAGTACCTGCTTGCCCTTGAAGTCACTTCCTTGGTGGCTTTTCTCTGCAGCGTTCCAAGGCCACTGTAACACCGCTGCAGTGAGTACACCTGAACTTTGACCAGCAGTGTCCACGGGGCTAATATATTTCTCTGGGCATCTTGTTTAAGTACTCAGCATTTCTGTGGTGACCTAGAACTCTATTGTCAATTCCAAGGGCTATAAATACTCTAGGAACGAAGGTCTGTTCCAGGAATGAATGTCATGTGAGATCCTACCACCCAGCTTCAGTAAGTGTGACCAGAACTCCCAGGGAAAATGATGGTACACGTTTCATTTAGCAAAAGTGACCTTTTTGGGGGGCCAGATATGCACTGGTCTTGGGTAATACTACACTAAGTTAACACAAGCTGTACTGTGTATGTAGGTAATAGGAGAAAATTGTGTCTGTGAAGGATTTGAGTTGATCCCTACATAGTATTCATCCAAACCAAGGGAGCACGTATACCTCAGAGCTCACAGAGCAGTTCCATCCCAGGCCACTGACACCATCTGGCTCATAGTGCCCAGGTCTCCTTCCTGCTCCGTGGCTTTGTGCTCTCTGGAACCATGAGATCACCGACTGGCGCCGATTCACATTCACCTGGCCTAATGCTTCTGATTTAGTGAGAATCGGGCAGGCAAGAGATAAGATTCTGTTCCGACCTCTGGAGGTCCACATTTAGCCACAGGATCTGATCCAAATTATGCTTGGATATTTATCTGAACAGCAGACTAGTCACATGGGCACAAGTGACTCAAGATGCATTAATGACTATTAAGAGTTTTGTGGCATTTTCTCTCTTACAGATAATACGGTAAAAAGATATTTCAGAGTCTTAGAAATGCACTGGCAAAGTGAAACTAAAAGCACGTGTAAATTGTTATTGCTTGGATAATGGGTTCATTCAAGGTTTCTCAGAATTCACATACCAACACTATCCATACTCAAAGTCCCTTTGGGCCACATTTCCCTCTTTCACAGGACAAGCCATTTCCCTTTAAGATGGAAAGTTATGAAAGGAATGTTTACAGGCCTTTGATCATTTTGATTCTCTAGAACCCTAATGGAAGTAGGAGTGACTGATGGCCCCAGAGCAAGGTAACCTTAAGCTCACTAGACTCTTCTACCCCCAAACCGTGGTCAGAGGTTGTTGGGTTTTGAGGTTTTACACAAGTAAACAAAGTGCATTTTAACCCGTTTCTGCTCCCAACCTTGCTCTTTTGGGGTTCTGCTTTGGTGAAAAGGGTAAAATAAGCCATGTGGCTAGCCCCCGACTTTACATTACAGCGCCAAAATGCTGTTGTCTCCCCAGCGCCTTTTTTGCCTATTGATTGAATTTTGGGGGTGACATTGATTAACAAAACTATACAGGATTCCGGGGCGCATTTCCACAGCACATCATCTGTACACTGTGTTGTGCGTTCACCGCCCCAAGTCAAGCCTCTTTCCATTACCCTCTTCTACCTACCCCCACCCTCCTCCCCCAGGCAATCACCACACTGTTGTCTGTGTCCATGAGTTTTTTTCTCTTTTTTTCTTTATGCTCCATCCCTCCACCCCACCCCACCCCACCCCCAACAGCTGTCAGCCTGCTCCCTGTATGAGTCTGTCTCTGTTTCGCTTGTTAGTTCAGTGTGTTCATTAGATTCATAAATCATACGGTATTTGTCTTTCTCTGACTGGCTTATTTCACTTAGCATAATGCTTTCCAGGTCATTCATGCTGTTGAAAAGGGTAAGATTTCCTTCTTTTCTATTTTTTATAGCCAAGTACTATTCCATTATGTAAATGTACCACAGCTTTCTTCTCCACTCATCTACTGATGGGCACTTGGGCTGCTTCCAAATCTTGGCTACTGTAAATAAGACTGCCATGAACATAGGCGTGCATACATTTTTTCAAGTGAGTATTTTGGATTTCATCAGATATATTTTCAGAAGTGGAATAGCTGGGTCATAAGGCAGTTCCATTTCTAATTTTTTGAGCTAACTCCATACTGTTTTCCACAGTGGCTGCACCAGTCTGCATTCCCACCAACAGTGCACTAGGGTACCCTTTCCTTCACATCCTTGCTGGCATTTATTGTTTGTTGATGTATTGCTCATAGCCATTCTGACAGGTATAAGGTGATATCTCATTGTAGTTTTAATTTGCATCTCTCTGATGGCTAGTGATGTTGAACATCTTTTCATATGTCTATTGGCCATCTGTAGGTCCTCTTTGGAGAATTGTCTATTCAGGTCTTTTGCCCATTTTTTAATTAGATTGTTTGGGTTTTTGGTGTTGGGTTTTATAAGTTCTTGTAAATTTTGGATATTAACCCTTTATCAGATGTATCAGTGAATATGTTCTTCCATTCAGTGCATTATCTTTTAATTTTGTTGTCTTTTCCTTTGCTGTGCAAAACCTTTTCAATTTGATGTAGTACAATTTGTTTATTTTTTTCTTTTGTTTCCCTTGACTGAGGCAATATATCAGAAAAAATGCTGCTACAAGAAATGTTCAAGATTTTACTACCTATGTTTTCTTCCATAGTTTTTATGGTTTCAAGTCCAACATTTAAGTCTTTAATCCATTTTGACTTTATTCTTGTGTATTCATTTTTTTGTATGTATCTGTCCAATATTCCCAACACCATTTATCGAAGAGACTACCTTTAACCTATTGTATGTTTTTGCCCCCTTTGTCAAATATTAATTGACCATACAAGTGTGGTTCTATTTCTGGGCTCCTGAATGGAACAGAATACTGTTCCATTGATCTATGTGTCTGTTTTTATGTCAGAACCATGCTGTTTTGATTACTATGGCCTTATGCTATATTTTGATATCAGGTAGTGTGATACCTCCAACTTTGTTCTTCTTTCTCAACATTGCAACAGCTATTTGGGGTCTTTGGTGGTTCCAAATAAATTTTTGGAATATTTACTCTAGTTCTATAAAATATGCCATCAGTATCTTGATGGGATTTGGTTGAATCTATGGACTGATTTGAGTACCATGGACATTTTAACGACGTTAATTCTTCCTATATATGAACATGGTACATGTTTCTACTGATTTGTATCTTCAATATCTTTCCTTGGTGTCTTATAATTTTCCAAGTACAGGCCCTTTACATCATTGGTTAAATTTATTCCAAAGTATTTTATTCTCTTTGAAACAATTGTGAATGGGATCGTTTCTTCTCATTCAAATTCTCTCCTGTTTAGATGCTCTGACAAAGTGTTTCCTGACTCCCTAGCCCAGGGCTTTTCAAATGCTTATAACGCAGGTCTCTTTGCTCAGCAAGTAAAGCAGATAAAATATCTGTTGAAATATAGGTAGAGGGCCCAGAGCCCCACTTGATCTGTCCTCTGTACTTCTCCCCATGACTCCACAGCTGCCCAAGAGGGGGACCCACGAACCACCAAGGCAGGCAGAGCTCCATTTGAAAACTATCGTCTTACTCAAAAATATTTTCTTCCTTCCTCTGGACTCCTGTTTCACTCACTGTTTCCAGCATTTGTTCATTTATTCATTCATTCAGCAAATATTTAGTGAGTGCCAACTGTGACTGCCCAGCACATCATTACACTCACACAGCACAGTCAGGGAGGCCCTGCTGTCTGCCACACAGGCCCCTTCGGTGGCCTTCATGACGTCAACCTCCTTTATTGCAGTGAAGTGTTTGATGTCCCAACATGACATTATATTTCCTGTAAACATGTTTGCAGTTTCTCAGCCTCTTTCAAAGCAAACTCATGAGTCAATTAACAAATATAATTTAAACATCTTTGTCCTGGGAAACCAACCCTTGAGAACTTAAAATGACACAAACGTTCTCCTGCTGGAAAATACAGAAGGGGGCTCATCACACGACATTTGAAGCTGCCACAGAAAAAGACAAGGATGGAGGGCCACTTCGGCTCTCCGGGCCAGCGGGTTTCAACCTTTTCCACCTCGTGGCGCGCAGAAACTAATTTCTGAAATCTTTCAGCACACCAGAAAAGATATTGCATTTTTTTGCCAATCTGACCAAAAACGGATAAAATTTTGATTCATTCACACCAGATGGCTATTGTTGTGTTGGCTATTGTGATTTCTCTTATTTGACCACCTAAGGGAAAAGAGGTCAGTGTCCCTGACTGAATAGTCAGGTGTGGCATGTTTTAAAAATTCTTGTGGCACACCAGCATGCCACAGCACAGCGGTTGAAAATTCCTTCTCTAGGCTAGAGATACCTGGCTAAACAAAGAAGGCCCAGGGCAGGACCCTGGGAGTCTAGGGATATGAGCACAGAGGGGCCTAGTCCCCAGCCAAGCTTTGACAAATAGCACATTGAACAGTTGAATTCTGTGGCCTCGGAGGGCTGGCCTCTGTCCTCCAGATTTGTGTTTTCTGAAGTCATAGAAGTCATGGCCCTCAGCAGAAGGAACAGCGAGTGACAAAAAGGAACACTAGCATTCTTTAATGTCTCAGAACAAGCACAAAGGGTTTGGTCATTTGAAAGATGCCAAAGAAATTCTTGAGGTGGTTAGGCATGGGGAGGAATGATAGTGGAGAAATATGGCTTAGGCAGCAACACTCACAGTTAATTTTCCTTTGTGTGTGTGTGTACTTTTGTCATCTTTGGATGTGGAAATAACTTCAAACATTCAGAAAAGCTGCAAGAATGTCACCTATTGTTAACATGTTGCTCCCATTCACATTATCAATTACATTTCTTTCTCTCCCTTCTTTTCTTTTTTTCCTCCTCTTTCTTTTTCTCCCTCTCTGTCAATAGATAGACAGACAGATAGAATCACACGTGTATAAAATTATTTTTTGAACCACTTGAGAGTAAGTTGCTTGCATCACACCCTTTCACCCCTATGTATTTCAGTGTGTTTTTAAGACTATGAGCATTCTCTCACGTAACCACAGCTCTAACTTTGCGCTTCCTAATTTCTCATGGCAACTGCATTCATCTTGGCATTGTTTCCCACTAAGATGACCACTTCCTGATTAATATCTTGGGAGCCGATCTCGCGTTCTGACTCTTAAGCATTTTTCAGTGTGATTTACTATAGTGAGTGAAAAGTCCAGTATGACACCAAGTTTTTCCTACAAGCTCTTGGCTCTGCTGAGTTCCCATTATCCCCTCCGCCAGGCCACCTCCACTAACTGGGCTGTGATAATGCAGTGTGGTGGTGCTCACTACATGTTTTCGCTTTATGGGCTAGTGGAAGCATTTGGTCTGAAATCCATCCGTTATCCTTAGAGAATAACCAGATAATATATTCAAGAAAAAAATCAAGTCATTTTTGTTGTGGTTGTGTCAGGCTTTTGGCTGTAGTTATAGATTATTGTCCCTTAAGAACTGCAAGAGATGAGGGACAGAACTGAGAATGAAGAAGTCACACTCTGAAATACGCAGCAACTGGATTGATGTCATAAATTAAAATGCTGAAGCTGAGCTTGTCCAATTATGAAAATAACATTCCTCAATTTTGTGTATTACTTTTTAAAATACAGTTGCGCTGAGCTACAGTATGTCCTTCCAAAAGAGAAAATGTCTAACAAGCAGGAGGATCCAACTGTGCGTCTGTGATCCAGTTCTGAGTTGGTGCCATTTTATAAGCCTGCTATCATCAGTAAGCATATTTCACTCTTGCTGAAAGAGTGAATAAGCAATTTTCACTCTTTTTTTCAAGTATGTATTTCTGTGATTCACAAAACAGTTTTCTAAAAAAAATTCTTCTAAGTATATTAAAGTGGTCCCAGGCTGGTTTTCGTTGTTTTGGAAGATTAGGACTAAATTCTAATCATAGTCGCATGCATGTGTGGAGACCTGGGACCAAGAAATGATTTGTTCCAACACCTGGTCAGCATGTAGTGTCTGAATTTACATGAAAGTTAATGGGCACCCAGTGAATAGGGATTCTTCGCACCATAATTCCCCATTAGTCTGCCTATCAAATGACTTTTACTAACTTAAATTAGCCTTCATAAAGATATAACCAAGTTATTAATAAATGTGTCATCATCACCATTGTCATCTGATGCAGACACCGGCTAACAGTGTCCGCATCATTATGGATGAAATAAAACATACACACGTACTACTGAGTCCGGTGGAAGAAAAAGGATAGCGTGGCTTTTCTCTCAAGGGGAGCAAAAGCCTCGGCCTCTGCCATGACAGGCCTTTATTCTATATCTCCTCACATTACAAGATGGTCCTCACTCACTACGCCCCAGTTACAACAAAGGAGCCAATGTCCCTGATCACATCACAGAAGAAGGATATTAGCAAATGAAAAGGCAAAAGTGGTTGAGCCGGTTACACTGGTCCCTGCAAGGTTTAGCACTTGCAGGGTGAGGGAGTTTTAGCAAGAAGCAAGCCTCAAAAGCAGCCTAGGTATATCGCAAATCTGATTACCCACGAGAGAACCTATCTGTGGGCGTGGGGCCTGTGCATCACCGAGTGGGAGCTGCGCCCACGCCACGCAGAAGGGTCTGCCACAGTCATCATCATCATCATCATCATCATTATCTTTTCTTTCAATAGATCATTTGAACTTACTCTCTCTTCCCTGGGCCATTAACTCCTTTTTCTTTCCTCCTATGAAATTTGCAACCCAAATGTGAAGCAGTGTTCCTCAAACCCCTTTCATTCTGTTACTATAAGCATTAACCTTCACACAGTACACTCCACATTCAGATAGGCTACCATCAGCATTATTGAAAATCTTCTTAGCCAATGGGGTATTTCTGCTGGGTTTTTATTCAGTTTTACTTTTGACAGCTGGCATTTTAACTTGTAGCTTTATTCCTTCAGGCTTCTAATCTCCTGCTCCTGCATCCCACAGTGCGCCCTCCACAACACCCACCTGCTCCTGTGCCCTCAGGTTTCCTGTCCTCAGGGAGTCCACTAGCGGTGGCAGCCAGGCACACCAGTAACTTAGTTTTTAGAATTTTTCAAGTGCATGCGGTAGAAAAAAATAAAGGCAGATGAAGCATATTCAACTTGAGATGGAGAACAGATGCCCTTCCATGCAATTCTTCTGCCTTCGAACTGTCCCCGACTCCTTATTAATGAGCTCAGTCCTCCTACTCACTTGAAAACTGTCTTTTGCTCATCATCACCACCCTCTGCCCAGATCCTCTGCCATTATCCCCTCCCACATTAAAATTATCATTAGCTCAAAATGAGGATTCCGGTGAACTATTTTAAGAGTGAACAGTAGATCAAACTAGTTCACTTTAAAAGGAATTAAGTGGCTGCTGCCTCAATAGACTAGTTCATTCTATTTCCAGCTCTTTATGTTGAAATTCCTATCCCCGTACTTTGGTTGTAAAAGTGTGAAGAGCGAATATCGAGAAATGCCAGTGTCCCCCCAGGGGATTTCCATTAAAATCTTGAGCTAGTTATCCCTAAGGGCTACATTCCCTAAGGTGGAATTTCGGTGTGACTGGCCTGTGTGTGTGTGTGTGTTTGGAGGGAGGGGAAGCAGGGAGGTTTGCCTGGGTATGAACAATTACCCCTTACATAGCTTTTTGGAAAGTATGAATTTTTTGCATATTAAGTGGTCTTAGAGTAGGTCCTATCTATGAAGAGAAATTTTCAAACCTGATCCATGTATTGCTGAGGCATATAAATGGTCCTTTGCAAATGTATAAGTGTCCTTTTTACAGTAGGTGGCTTATGTAAGGGAGAGACATAATTTAAAATGAAATGTAGAAGTATGGAATGATTATGAAGTTTCAAGGTAGATTCTTATGCTGTTGGCATCTTTGAGAACTAAAGCTTAATCCAAGATGATTTGAGAAGATGAATCAGAGGTTAAGTAACACTACACAAATACTTCTGCTGTCTAAACCTAAATTGCTTTCGGGCATTCCTCCATCTGTAAAGAGTCAGGAGACAAGATTAATGTTTGTTTGACATTCTAGCCATTAGGTATAAAGTTTAGTCTTCAGTGAGGAAAGGGAATCACTTGTAGTTTCAAAAAATGGGGAACAAAAAGCCTTCAGCTAAGGAAGGAAAAGTTTAGACTAGATATTAGGAAAAAGAATGTTCTTATGAACAAGAGCCACAGAGTATTGGAGTAGGTTCCCAAAAGAGGTCAAAGAAGCTTCTGTGCAAAAAGAGTGGTTTCATTAAGATGTTATAGGAATATAAGGCCTGGCTTGAAAAATGCAAGTGGAGGCAACAAGACCTTTTTCTCATTCTATGGCCTAGTAGGTCACAGGGCTGGGCCACTTCATAGCAAGCCATGTTCAAGGTCATAGTGAAAAGCAGTAAATCCTGGAAGAATGACATCCACCTAATGAGAACTGTAGAGACTAAAGAATCTCCTCCTTCACACTGACGTTTAAAAAGTTTTCCAGAAATCCACGAAGATAAGCATATCAGGTCAGAAGGGAAAGAGTCAAAGGTGAGCATGAAGCCCAGAACTTCAGAGAATTTCAAACAGATGCACACATACATTTTTAATTCCCTGAAGTCTGGGAGCAGAACAGTATTTTATGAACTGGCAGATCACTTCATAAGAAGGCCAAAAGTCAGGCATTTTTGTACATACATGATAAGTCAGCTGTTTCAGTAATAGGAAAGTCTTCAAGAAAGGCATCTGAAGTTCTAGTTTACCATCTAAAAGTAACACCCTGTGTTCCTGGTAATGGATTTAAAATCAGATGATCCATTCGAATCAGCAGAACTTATCCCAAACTATTCTTCTAAAAAAAAAAAAAAAAAAAAACTATAAATCCGGGATTGCCCACCTCAGATCAAAAAATCTAGCTTATGTTGTTGAGCTTCCAAATTTGAACATAAGAACTTCCAACATGTTTGCCAATCAGTTCTACAATGAAAAATTCATTAATAAGCCATTTGTGTTGGCACGGCTCCTAAGGCTAGTTTTGATACAGCCTCATGTGGCCAGTCAGTCAGTCCAAGCCATCTTTTGCTCAGTGAATGGGCAGAGTTGATTTGGTTCATCTGACTGGCTAAGCTCATGACACTTCCATCCCTCACCTCTGTTTCTTTCCCATCTCATTTAAAGAAGGTGAATATCCTGGAAAGTAGAAAACTCTTAGAAATTTAAAGTAATTTCAGTGTCCCAGTTAGTATGGCTGTGTAACAAATCACCCCAAAAGTTAGTGTCTTGAAACCATAACAATCAGTTATTATTTCTTAGTTTTTATAGATCAGAATGTCTGCTCAGGGTCTCTCATAAGACTGTAGTCACCTGAAGGCTTGACTGGGGCTGGAGGATACAGCCCCGGTCAGTCAGTCAGTTTGCTGGCAAGTTGGTGCTGGCCTTTGGTTGGAGCGTCTCAATGTGGATGTTGCCACAACTGCCCAAGTGTCTTCATGGCATGGACGCTGGCTTCCTCCAGAGCAGGTGATCCAAGAGAGCAGGGCTAAAGCTGCCATGCCTGCTACTGAAACAGGGTGCAGCCAAGAGGGAGGCCCCCAAAATAGGGATTTGGAATGGGCCCCAGAACTCAGGGTGTCCAGGAAATATTAGAAAGATATATAGGATGTCCTCATAGGTGTGAGTTGGGGAAAGGGACACATGGAGCAGAGACATGCAGAGTTGTTGTGTACAGCTTTGCAGCTAATCCATGGCACGGTCATTTAACATATCTATAGCCTTTGGCTGGTGGCTTAGATGTGTTAAATAGCTGTGGCCATGCTCTGAGCCAGGGGGATGGAAAGGACTCCCCCCAAGATGTAACTGGGGGACAGGAACCCCACGTTACAGTGCCTATATGGGAGCCTGAAGAAGATTAGCTCCAGGATATGGGGACACACCTGCCTAGACTCATGATGGCAGCCCAGTAAACTTGGAATACAAGAATGCTGGCAGGTGTAACTGATCGTAGGAGGAGTTGGAAGTGGGGGTATAAAGGAGGATTGGCGCGAGAATTTAAACTGAGACGCCGCAGCCATTGAAAAAAGAGGGATTCCACTCGGTTTCACCAGAGTGCAGACCCCCACAGCTTTGGTGGAGAGAGAGAGCCACAAGGTTTTGCCAGAGTGGGGACCGCTTCCCTGCAACTCTGGTAGAAGAGGACCACATGGCTTTGGGGTGCTCCCTTTGGCTGAGTGGCCTGGGAAGCAAAAGAGACTTTGCCTGGAAGAAGGGGGAAAGGACTTTTGCCAGTAGGCCATGAGAAGGTACCACATGGCTTTGGATTAATCAGAGATCCTGCCTGAACAGCGGCACAGCTGACAGTGTCAGGAACCTGGATCCCGGACGTTTGCTTCTTTTCCTGAGTTATGGTACCCTGAATTAGGGCAGGGGCAGAAGGAAGCACTGTGGGCATCTGTGGGTATCCTAAAGGACTTTGATTTTTTTTATTTTATTTTAATTGTTGTTCTTGTACAGTTTTCTGTCTTTTACTCCCATCCCAGCCCACCACCCCAGTCCTCCCCACCTCCCTCCCATTTCCACCCCACCTCATTTTTGTCCATGTGTCCTTTATACTTGTTGCTCGAACCCTTCCCCTTTTCCCCTGAAATTCCCTCCCCTCTCCCCTCTGGACACTGTCAGCCTGTTCTCAATTTCAGTGTCTTTGTTTATATTTTGCTTGTTTGTTTGTTTTGTTGATTAGGTTCCTGTTAAAGGTGAGATCATATGGCATTTATGCACCCCAATGTTCATAGCAGCACAATTTACAATAGCCAAGTGTTGGAAGCAACGTAGGTACCCATCAGTAAATGAATGGATCAAGAAGCTATGGTACATTTACACAATGGAACTCTATGCAGCAGAAAGAAAGAAGGAGCTCCTACCCTTTGCAATAGCATGGATGGAACTGGAGAGCCTTATGCTAAGTGAAATAAGCCCAGCAGTGAAAGAGGACTTTGATATTTTAATGAAGATGTTAGATCGCTACTTTAAGTCTGTATAGCATTAAATAAACATTCCCTTTCCTTTTCACAAATCTCTGGCTTTGAGAGACGTCTTTCCATAAGGCGACAGACAAAACGAACCTTGGTCCCTGTGGCCTCTGTGTTCTGTAACACTATGACCTAGTTCTGGGAGTCACGCACTGTCAACTTCGGCTGGATTCCATTGGCCACACCAGGGCAGCCCTGATTCAATGTGAAAGCAACTGCACAAGTACATGAATAACAGGAGGCTGAGATCATTAGGGCCATCTCGGTAGCTGGCTACCAACACTCAAGTGCAGACAATATACTGACAAGACATTTGTGGATATAGAAGTCATTCTTTGAATCCAAGTTTGCCTGAGCCGCCCGGGATTGCTGACCTTTCATCATTGTTTTTGCTGTGTTCACACCCAGGCTTTCTTCTCCTTGGTCTTGTGGATGCCATGTGTTCCTTCACTTCCTCATTTCTAGGTATGACTTATCAGGTTCATGCGGCAAATGCCTATTTTTATAGACACTACAGCATCATTGCTAACTGTAGCCTCCAATAGATCCTGTCCAACCCCTTTTGAATTCATTTATTTAACAAATATTTGTCTGATGTCTACTGTGTACAAAGGATACAATGTTGAACAAGACAAGCAAGGTCCCTATCTCTTGGAACATATTCTAATGGCAAAAAACAAACAATGAAAATAAGACAAATAAATAAATGTGTCACTTCTAGACCAAAAGCTTTATTCATCAATGAAAAACCTGCAATTCTCCCTTCTTCTGTTATAGCAACTGAGATGTCCCAGGGCCCAGGTGGTGAAAAGGTGGAGCCCCTATTAAACTGTGTCCTTGAGTGACTAAGTAAGTAGAGCACCCACTTAACCACAATGTCATCCTAGGTGCAAGAAACAAAGCTTGAGTTGTGTCTTAAACCACAGAGATTTGGGTGTTGTTAGTTAACAGAACCTAGCCTACATAAGTCTGATTACTCTGCCTCTGAAATGTTCCTCAGTGAAAAATAAATTCTAAGCTGAATTGTTATCAGTCAACGCAAATCATTCCTGTATAGCCACTGATGGTTATTCCCTCATACGAACTAAGTCATCATTCTTCCTGATCTGCAGTTTCTCTGAGTGTGGCACGCTCTCCATGTCTGCCCCCAACATTAGTCATTGGGAGACACAAGATGTTGCTGCCACTTGTGAATAAATAATGAAATTTACATTATTTGATAAAGCCCAGGTTTTCTTGTTCAGAAAAAGGAATTAACCCTGGAAGTTGGGTGCAGAGGAGAAATATCTTGCTTGTAAGCTGCTGCCATCCAGATGTTGGGAGGAATTTCCGAGGGGAAAGCAGAGCATAGAGAAGCCAACTCCATTGCTATACTGAGGACAGTACATAGCACCCAAGGGGAGAATGGAGTTGCTTATCTTTCCTGTTTCCTCTCTCAAAGCCTTCCTTGAAGAGGCACGGTTTACTCCCTCAGGGTTTATTACATTCATCATGTATTTTTAGAAAGCCCCTATCAGTAAAGAAAAGCTTCTCCATCTCTGTTACTCGGCAGCTTGGTGCTCCTGCCAGGGGCATATTGTAAATGGGAATTCCAAGCAGCACAAATAAGCTTAGAAGGACTTAATTTCTTTCAAATGTCCTCTTGGCTCACACCACTTTACACAGGCACAGCATTCTTTAAGCTATTTCCAATTCCTCTGATCAGACAGGCTGGACTAATATTACCTAGGGATTTTGGCTCCATCTGAGAGATCAGCTTTTAATAAACCATCTGTTAAAGCCCCTGGCTTCCCTCTATTTAGTGAGGCTCACACATCATACAGTATACATTTTTACCCTCTGAACCATGTCCTAAACATCTTATTGCAGTGACTTGCCTCAATCACACATGATCTTTTCAAAGACATTTTCTTAGTTTAAAAACTCAAATAAAACCTGCTATTGTAGCAGAGCTCTTCAAAAAGTTCTGCATCCAGGAAGTAGACATAAAACAAGGGTGCCCTTTTTTCTTCTCCTTCCACTTTGTGTTTCAAGTCCTAAGACTAGAGGGTATTGAGAGGATTGTGGATAAGCAAAAAAAATACTAGTTATTAAATGTTTCAGGTAAAGCCAACCTAGAATCACCCAAGACTCACTCACAAGTATCAAGTGCATGAGGTTATTCTCATGTACCTAGTTAGCCATGTGCTTACAGGAAAATGTCTCAGAACCCTGAAGGGTCTCCCCTTCTCCCTTCATTAGAACAAACCATCAATCATCTCAGTTGGTGAGGATGGTAAAATGGAGCCAAGACTAAAATCCTGATTTCATTCGAGCCAGCTAACTTTCCTGGGTTTCGTGGCCAAAAACAGGAATACTGACCCCTCATTAACCACATAAAAGGCGATATATTTGTTTGCTCAGCACATACTTTAGTACAGCACAGGCGTTCTACACACTTAATTCTGGTCCCAGAAAGCCTTAAGAGAATGAGTAGGTGAAACAAGTATATAATAATAACTGGGTAAATCTCCTGAAACTAGCCCTTTCTTTATTGAGAGCACTATATATTTTCATTAAAAAAAGCATCCATTTAATCCTCAGAACTTTTTGTTCTTCACAATTAGCAGATGAGAAAAACTAAAGCTGAGAATCACAAGCTGATCTACTTAGCTGAGATCATGTAGTTCAAAGTCAGACCCTGAACCCAGATCCTAGGCATCTCCCTTTCACACTGGCTGCTTCGCAGAGCCTGGGAAGGAGGGAAAGGTAACAGTTAATACCTAAAAAGTATCTTCTTTGATTATCAAAGACAACAAGTAGTGCAAAGATTTCTTCCCTGGTCATTCACTTTGTGGGTTCTTAGCCCAGTGTATACTATTATCCCAGCTAACTTTTGATCGTCAAGTCATATCAATAGCAACAAATATAATATTTCTAACTAATATATTTGCTATATCTTTGGAATATATAAATTTTGAAAATGTAAATTATTAAAATATATATAGAATTCTTTTATCCAATGGGATTAGTTACAGTAGTTGGTTAGTTAATTGAAAGTCAATTTACAGCAGATACTAATTTTTTATTAAATACTTTTGACTTTTATTGTTGTTCAAGTACCGTTTTCTGTCTTTCCCCCCACCCCCCTCCACTACCCTACCCTAGCTCTTCCTACCTCCCTCCCCTATTTCTGCACCCCCTTGGTTTTTGTCCATGTGTCCTTTATACTTGTTCCTATAAACCCTTCCCCCTGTCCCCCCATTATCCCCTCCCCTCTCCCCTCTGGTCACTGTCAGTTTGTTCTTAATTTCAGTGTCTTTGGTTATATTTTGCTTGTTTGTTTTGTTTATTAGGTTCCAGTGAAAGATGAGATCATATGGTATTTGTCCCTCACCACCTGGCTTATTTCACTTAGCATAATACTCTCCAGTTCCATCCAGGCTGTTACAAAGGGTAGGAGCTCCTTCTTTCTTTCCGCTGTGTAGTATTCCATCATGTAAATGTACCATAGTTTTTTGATCCATTCGTTTACTGATGGCACTTAGGTTGCTTCCAGCTCTTGGCTATTGTAAATTGTGCTGCTGTGAACATTGGGGTGCATAGGTCCTTTTGGATTGGTGTTTCAGTGTTCTTAGGATATAATCCTAGCAGTGGAATTGCTGGATCAAAAGGCAGATCCATTTTTAGTTTTCTGAGGAAATGCCACACTGTTTTCCATAGTGTTTGTACCAGTCTGCAACTCCACCAACAGTGCACTAGGGTCCCCTTTTCTCCACAACCTCTCCTCCAACACTTATTGTTTGTTGCTTTCTTTATGATGGCCATTCTGACTGGTGTGAAGTGGTATCTCATTGTGGTTTTAATTTGCATCTCTCTGATAGCTAGCGATACTGAGCATCTTTTCATGTGTCTCTGGATCCTCTGTATGTCCTCCTTGGAGCAGTGTCTGTTCAAGTCCTTTGCCCATTTTTTAACTGGGTTGCTTGTCTTCTTAGAGTGGAGTCATGTGAGTTCTTTATGTATTTGGGAGATCAAACCCTTGTCTGAGGTATCATTGGCAAATATGTTTTCCCATACAGTTGGTTCTGTTTTCATTTTAATGCTATTTTCTTTAGCCATGCAGAAGCTTTTTATTTTGATGAGATCCCATTTGTTTATTCTTTCCTTTATGTCCCTTGCTTTAGGGGACATATCAGTGAAAATATTGCTGCATGAAATATCTGAGATTTTCCTGCCTATGTTCTCCTCCAGGAATTTTATGGTGTCACAACTTATATTTAAATCTTTTATCCACCTTGAATTTATTTTTGTGTATGGTGTAAGTTGGGGATGAAGTTTCATTTTTTTTGCATGTAGCTGTCCAGCTCTTCCAACACCACTTGTTGAAGAGGCTATTTTTGCTCTGTTTCATGCTGCTGCCCCCTTTGTCAAATACAGCAGATACTAATTTAACGTTATATTTATTTACCTTCAATATTTGTTTTAACTAAAGTACATTAATGAATATTTATTCACAAATCTTTCTCTGTGTGTCCAAAACCTTTCTTAAAGTCAGAGTTCCTACACAATAGCAATTAACAACCCAGAAAATAAATTAATAATAAAACTGGAAAAATATTAAGAAATAAATCCATTAGCAATAGCATAAAAAAGACTAAAATATTTAGGAATAAATTTGACCAGAGAGATACAAGACTTTTACATTACAAACCAGAAAATATTGCTGAAAGAAATAAAAAAGAAAAAATGGAAAAACACTCCATATTCAGGGATTGGAAGATTTAATGTTGTTCAAATGGTGATATTCCCCAAAGCAATTTACAGATTCAGTACAATTCCCATAAAAGTATAACTGGCTTTTTTTTTTTTTTTTTTTTTTTTGAAGAGTGGAAAGGCCGATCCTAAAACTCATGTGGAATTGCAAGGGACCTGGAATAGCCAAAACAACCTTGAAAAAGATGAACAACTTTGGAAGACTCATCCTTCCTATTTCAAAGCTACCATAAACCAAACAGTGTGGTACTGGCATAAGGATAGACACACAGATTAATGGAATAGATTTGAGAGTCCAGAAATAAACCCAAACACCTATAGTCAATAGATTTTTACAAGAATACCAAGACCATTAATGAGGAAGGAACAGTCTCTTCACCAAATGGTATTGGGGCAACTGAATATCCACATGCCAAAAGAATGAAGTTGAACACTTCCTTTGAATGATATCCAAACTTTGTTATAGACTGAATATCCCACAAAATTCACATGCAGAAACTCTAACCCCATGGTGATAGTATTTGGAGGTGGTGCCTTTGAAAACTAATTAGGTCTGGATCAGGTCATGAGGGTGAGTTCCCCCTGATGGGATTAGTACCCTTCTAGGAAGAGACACCAGAGAGCTCACACTTGCTCTCTCTCTCTTCATGTAAGGGCTGGTCAAGCTTGGGACCCAATGAGAGGCAGACCACCTGCAACCCAGGAAGACAACTCTCACCAGAAATCAATAATGCTGGCACCTTGATCTTGGACTTCCTAGACTTCAGAACTGTGAGAAATCTCTGTTGTTTAAGTCACCTAGTCTATAATATTATTTTTATGAAAGCCTGAGCAGATTAATACAAATATTGACTCTATATGTTTCAAAGACCTAAACATAAGTGCTGAAACAATAAAGAAAACATAGAGATAAGTCTTCATGACATTGGATTTGGCAATGGTTTTTTACGTATGACACCAAAAATACAAAGGAAGGAAGGAAGGAAGGAAGGAAGGATGGAAGGAAGGAAGGAAGGAAAGAAGAGAGAAAGAAAGAAGAGAGAAAGAAAACTTCATCAAAGGAACTATATATATATTTCCCTAATTAGAATCCTACATAGTTTTCCTGTGCGTATTATCCTTCCAATGCGTCACCTACAATTTCTAGTTCTAGCTTCCTTAAAGTAGAAATATGAGTGCAGATCTCTTCTATATTTTGTACTATCCCCATCTTCTACAAGTTCTCTTCCCCATATTGATTTAATAGAATTTGTCTTACAAGCTCCTCTTCATCAGATTTTTCCAAAATATTTCATTTAGTGATTCTCTCTCACCCTTCTAATCACAAATTCATAGAATATTTCATGGGCAGTTTCAGTAACGGTTACAACCATCCTGAGAAGGCTGCTCGGTGAGCACAGGCTCAGCGCGGGAGAGGAGCCGCGTGCACGTCCCAGTGCAGCCGGCCCATCTGGAGCAGCCACAAGCAATGGCATCGGACAAGGTGCCTGCCCAAGGGAACGGGAGAGGCAGAAGCTCATGCGGTGAGCCAACATGTGGAAGTTGGCGAACAGCATCGACTATGTTTATATAAACGTAAACATGTATTTTTAATTGCCGATGACTAATTTAAGAAATTGCTCATTTTTTTTTTAATAATTTTTTTTATTTATTTATCTTTAGAGGGGAAGGGTAGGAGAGAGGGAGAGGGAGAGAAATATCAATGTACGGTTGCCTCTTGTGTGTCCCATGCTGGGAACTGGCCTGCAACCCAGGCATGTGCCCTGACTGGGAATCGAACCGCAATCCTCTGGTTTGCAGGCCCGCGCTCAATCCACTGAGCTACACCAGCCAGGGAGAAATTGCTCATTTTGACAAATTAAATATACTTCCAAATCGTGGAGGTGGTGACTTCAGCAGCTATGATTTGGCAAATGGCACAACATAACCCAGCACCTACTACTACTACTACTACTACTACTACTACTACTACTACTACTACTGAGGAGTGTTTGTGGGACTTTGGCTGGTTGGGGGAGTCTGAAGAGCCAAGAGGATCAGGTTTGGGACTTTCAGAGACAAAGTTCACCTGAGTGAAATTCGAGGGGAGCAGCAGGGATCAGTTTGGTGAGTCAAGTTGCCCAGACTCAGTAGAGGATCACTTGGTGCTTACTGGACTGCAGAGGCTGTTTTCTGAGTTATTTAAAAGATGAATTTTCTGTGGTTTAAGAAGGGGAGATCCAAGAAGTCCTTTAGTGGCCTCAGCAGTTTCAACTTCAGACATGCCGCTCTTCAACTTGTCCTAAAATATACAGGTTTTCTAGATCTGTCTTCTCTCAGATGGGAGTTAGCAAAGCTGTTCCTCCCTTGTTGTGAGAGAGGAACATTCTCAGGCATTCTCAAAGGGAAAGTCACGTGGTACAAGGGGGGCTGGGATAGAGTTATTACTCTTCCACTAAGAATGTGTTTCTGTGCTCACGCTACCATCTATCAGGCCTGGATATCTGCTGGTGCAATAAATATACTTGACTCAATATTTTATTATAAATGTATATCTTCTCCCACTTCTACGAACATGTGGTAAAGCAAAAATTCAGTTATCTTTTTCCCCTTCAATCATCTACCACAGAGACATCAAGGCTCAACTTAGAGAAATCATCGATTTAGATTCACGCAAGCTTTCATCGTCACAGCCTTGCTGGTCATTCTTTCTCCTCTTCTGGATGAGAAAACTGGAAACTGAAATGCTAAGGATCACACAGGACAATGGCGGAGCTGGAGCTAGAACCTGGATTTCTTGCCTTTCTACTACACTATCCTTTTTCTATTCCTAGAGTTTTTATTTATTTCCAAATCAAAAAAAATCATTAAATTCCAAATGCAAGATCCACAGGTGAGATTGGGGATCCACAGACCTCAGAAATTATCAGCAGAATGCCACGAATTAAGGTGCGTTTGTCTGAAAGCGAAGGGGAAATTTGATCAGGCGAGAGATAGCTAAGCATGCTCACACACAGAGGAAGGACTGTGTGGGTGCGCAGCCAGCAGGCGGCCATCTACCTGTCAAGGGGAGAGAGAGGCCTCAGGAGACACTAAACCCGCCAAAACCTTGATCTTGCACACCCAGCTCTAGGACTATGAGGAAACACATTCCTATTGTTCAAGCCACCCAGGCCGCAGCAGCTTGTTACAGCAGCCCTAGCAAACTGATGCAGTGTCAAAACCCTCTGCTAAAACTGTCAGCTACTAAAGATGTATCAGAAATTACTGTTAACAGCAGAGTAGATTTTATCTTCCTTTGGGAAAGTATTTCAAATTATTTAGATCACATTCTTCCCCCTGACACATTCTTCCCCCTGACTGATGTTTTTCAACTTCTAGAAAGCATTTGTTGGTACTCTCCTAGAACTTAAAACCCAGCTAAATATCACAGTTGGAAGGTATTTTTTTTAATCATTCAACTCTAACCCCTTATTTTACAGAAGGGAAACAGCCTCTCGGAGTGACACAGCTAGGCATTTCTATAAAATAGAGCCCTGAAGGATGACCAAGTGCCTTTGCCAGAGGGGCACTGTGAGGAACCCTAAGGTGATGGCAAGAGAGCACTCAGCACAATGCCAAGCAAGTAGCCAGTGCTCGGTATAAAGTGGCTCCTTACCATTGGCCTGGTCTGGTCACATGGCTAAGTGTTGGTAAATCCACTTTCCAGCAACGCTTTTGGATGTGGAAACTCTCGGGTCTCCCCCCAAATCCAATCCCAGTAAGTTTTGCCAATAGTGATAAACCTGTTCTGATGTAAAGTAAACTTGGTAGGAGCCTGATGAGTTCTCCACCGGGCCCTACACAGAACTCAGGGAGCTGAAGGAGGCAGATGTGCTCCTAAAGCTTTCGCTTGGTCCTTGGACTCCGTTGAAGCCAGACTAAATGATTGAGCCTACAAGTTAACAACTCCCCCTGCCTTCCCGGGGCCGTTCCCCTGGGATACAAGCAGAAGCACAAAGGCAGTGCAGTGAAGCCCGGCTGGCCCACCAGCTCGTTTCATGGGGCCATCACCAGGGTAACAATCAGTATCCTGGGGTTTGATGTGAACCAGTCTTTCAGTCCCCCACCCTCCCAGCCTGATCTGCCCCTAATCCTCAGGAGAGATAGGCCCTGGGTTTCCCTTTGACCCTTGTCCTTGGCTATCTGCATGGATTCTGTCCAGCTGTGTTGAATCATTCCTTTCTACCTTTTATCTTTGCTTTCCCAGCGTTTCCTTTGCTAGGGACACGGGCAGATGCCCAGACTCTAAACCTTTCCCAATTTGCCGTCTGGATTTCAGTGGAATACTCTTTCTTGTTCAGCTTTAAAGGCTATGGTAAAGATTTCATTGGGGGACAGTTACCCGCTAGCTATTAACCATTGCCTCTGGTCTGACCCGAATTCACAGAGCGTATGGTCACCCGACAACTTAATCAATGAGCCCCTTTGGCTTTAGGGTGGCAGGGGCCAAGAGCTCCGTCAAAGAAGCCTATGTGCTTTCAGCAACTCAGAAGATTCCAGTTGTTTGCAGCAGGGTAGCCTGAGAGGTTAAAATAAACAAATATGAAAATGCCAGATTGCCCTCTCATTTCTTCTCCAACCTGGTGCCAGCCAGGGCCAGTGCCGGGACAGGCTGCCCCCAGAAAGGCTGCGGTGGTGCCCAAGAGGCCCAGCCACGCGACCGGAGCTGTCCCTGCACTAAGTGCCGGCCTTTCTCTCTCCGCCCGACTCTCCGGGTCTAAAAATGCATGAAATGCCCATTGCTGTATAATTACCAGATAAATAAAAGGCCCTCCAAGCCCTCTCTCCTGGCACCAAGCTCACCCAGTTGGAGGCTGCTGTTGGCAGCCTTTGGGAACACGAACACTTTTAGCAGCGTTTGAACACAAAGCCTCGTGCAGAGAAGCCCAGCAATTGTTTGTGTTTGCAGCTGTCATTGGTTAGGATTTTCCTGGCCCGGAGCAGCCCAGCCGGCATCCTGAGTGGGATCTCCACGATGGCGGTACAGGGCAACTACACGTCCTCTCCGTATGCCCTCAGCCCCACAGTTCTTTTCAAAAGCTCATAAACGCATCTGGCTGCCAGAGAGCTCCCAGAAAAGAGGCTGCTCACTGAGTGATTGTTCAGGCTTCAAGTCCTGCTCACGGAGCAGCTTCGGCCCGGTGGTGGGGCTCCCTGTCTTAGATGCATAGATCTTCTAAATTGGCATGGCACTAAAAGAGTTAAGTGTTTATTGGTTACAATTTCAAAAGCCTGCATTCAGTCTTTAGACTCGGAATTCAAGAGCACCATGTCCCTCTTGCCCGTGATTACAAGAAAAATTGTATAAAACCTTTACCAATATCTGTTTACCTTGGACATCGATGCTGAATTCTCCATGTGTGTGCTTTGGGAGTGTTATGTGAACGCAGGTGTACATACCCATGAGGATGAGAGGCGGTTAGGACATCCCTGTCACTTAGGGAAAATATTGCAACTGAGACTCTGTTGTTAATCCTCTCAAAGCCACCGGTGATTTCCTCGTTACCAAACCCAATGGCCACTCCTCGGTCCTCAAGCCCCTAAATGTCTTGGTAGCACGATACCGCCAATCTCCTTAAAATTCTTTTTTGCAAAAACATCTAAAACCCTGCACCACGGTGATTCTTTCTGATCTCTCTGACCACTCTTTCCCCTGTCTTCATTCTCTTTCGCTCACTAAACAACAGCATCCCCACTCAGTCCGGTCAGGTACTCAGTCTTCTTTCTCTTGTCTCTCTTGGGGGACTCGATTCCCTCCCAAGACCACGAAGATACCACTCTGTGAGTGATTCCTAAGCACACACCCCTAGCCCTGCCTCTGCTCTCAAATGTCACATTTTTCTTGGCTCAATTAGACGCCATGCCGGTACCTCCAACATGCCCACCCAAGTCTCCAACTAACCCGTTTCCAGACCTGCTGCTGCTCTGGCATTCTCTGTTTGTGTTTGGATTGCAGGGATCTGAAACTGAACACCCCAGAAACATCTTCGATTCTCTCTCCCGTTGTCCTCTCCTATGGAACATACCCATCTGGTCCTGAATGCCCTGTGTAATTTTTCCTTCTCCATTCCCTCTGCCCCTACACTCGTCCAGCTATTATTATTATTCTCACAAAGAGTAGTGCTAATCTCTCTAAGAATTGCATGGCTCTCTTCCCCCGCCTTCCATTCCATCCTGTGCCTTGCACTCAGATTAATCATCCGACAACACAGTTTTTGTTATATTATTCCGTACCCCAGAACCAATAAAGTCCGAGCTCTTTATCCTAAAAATTAAGGTGACTCCAGGATCTGGCCACGGGTCATTCTGTATTCAGCCAAATGGAACTTTCCAATGGTCCCTATAAATACACCCCATTAACATTTACATCTCTGGTCACGGTGCTCCCACTGTCTGGAATTCCCCATGCACCTGTTTGTGTTCAAGTCGACAGGCTTTTTGAAACTTGAATAAAAACCATCTTCTTCTTGAATATTTTTCACATAGCCCAGCACAACACAGAGATTACTTACCTGGATTCTCAATGGTTTATCTGTAGCCTCTTACAGCATGTTGTAGCAAAGATTTAAACACACACACACACACGTAATCTGATCTTCCTATCGAGACTAAATATCTCTTTAGAATAGGGTTCATATCTTACTCATATTATAGCCCAAATATTATTTGTATCCACACAAAATTCATATTCTATAGCACAGGTGGCAAACACAAGGCCCACAAGCCGAATCCGGCCCTCCACCTGGTTTTATCCAGCCAGCACCTTGTCTCTATCCAGCAGCAGTGCTGAGCTCTCACTTAACTATTGAGTAGTTACATTTATCCAGTCCTAAAATTACATTCGGCTGTTTGAAGGCAACCGTGAGGCTGACGTGGCCCCCCGTGAAAATGAGTTTGACACCCCTGTTCTAAAGCTCTGAAATCGCCAATGTGATGGTATTTGGAAATGAAAACTCTGGGAAAGAATTACAATTAGATGAGGTCATGAGGGTGGGGCCCTCATGATGTGATTAGTGCCCTACAAGAAGAGATATCAGAGAGCTAGTGACCTAATTCTCTCTCTCTGTGTCTCTCTGTCTCTCTCTCTTTTCACACCATGAATGTACACAAAATAAGTAGAGGTCATGTGAGCACACAGCAAGAAAGCAGCCATCAACAGGCCAGGAAAAGAGCCCTTACCAGAACCCATCCATTCTGGCACCCTGATCTTGCACTTCCAGCCTCCAGAACTATGAAAAAATAAATCCGTTATTCAAACCATCCAGTCTATATATTTTCTTATAGCAGCTCAGGAACACTAAGATACTCATTGTATATCTCCATTGCTTCAGGAGTGCCTGATCTATCATAGGAACTCCTAAATAGAAGTTCATTGTCAAATGAAACAATGAATAGATGTGTAGAATATGTGTCCAAAATTGTCTTTGATCAAATCAAGCTAGTGGACTCTCAAGGATGCCACTCAAGCTCCTCTGTACTCTGACTTCACTCTATGGTCCTGCCCTGGCTTTACCCCAGCCCACCTAGTACAACAAAGTACAACATAGCCCAACATAGTACAAGTCAGTAACTCCTCCTAAGCCAGAGATAATAAACTAGCAACCCAGAGTCCATATGTTGCCCACAATTACTTTTTTGCCTGACATCATACTGTTTTTTTTCCAATTTTGATTTAGTTACCAATATTTTAAAATTGGGAGACCTCATGTAAAAATAAGGATTTGACACAATGGTGGACCCTCAGTGACAACTGGCCACCATCTCTAGATGGAGCTTGTATTCTTCCAGCCACAGACCCAGCTGGTTTATGTTATTTGCCTGGTTCTTGTGTAACTATTTGAGTTTAAGAATGATGTTCTACATCTTTTCCCATTCTCCCTCACCTCTGCAACTAAAATACTTATTTTCTGTACTTCTAACTTTGCCCTTCTTACCTCTGGAAGAGTTCCCCAACTACCAGAACCTGACATCGCCTCTTTCTCCTCTCTTTGCATTTCTGTAGCACAGTAGAGCTAGCATATGTCTCCTGGAAATTAAGGTATGTCAGCATGGTATGCTCTCACCTTTCTCATTTCTTCAGATGAAGAAAGTTAAAAGTAAGTCTCCAGAGAAGTAGCCAATGGTATTAGTTCTCACAAATGGTGTTTGTTCATCCTGGCATTTAAACCCAAGTCTTATAACTTCAGGGTTTTTTTTTCCTTAATGATGAGTTCTTCCTTTACTGGTTTTTGCTTTCTTCTGCAATTCAATCTGAATTAATTCAGCAAATATTTATTGAGTACTTAATAGGTTAAAGGAATTCACCATTCTCTGGCTTGGTGTTATTAAACATTCTCTCCTAATTATTGAGAGTTCTCATTCTTTGACTGGATACCCTGCTCTGAGACAGAAGACAGCCAAGAGAGGTAAATTCTCTCCTTCACTTCACATGTAATGAACATCTACTGTACTTAAGCACCGTGGTAAATCCCAGATGCACAGTGATAAATAAACCCAATACTCCCTTCCCCTCATGAGGCTTAAAATATACTTGCTTTTAAATATATATTCTCTTTTTCTATCAAATTACAAAGTCCTATAGGTACAGAGCTGAGTCTTAATTCTTTTTATGATATAATGGACTGGATTATTCATTAAGTACTTACTTTTTGTTATGTATGACAAATGTTCTCAGTTACCTCTCTGGGGATGCAGGGCTTGTCCCTGCCTTCTCTGCTGCCTTCCAAACCCTTCCTCTGACTACAAGCAGCTGGTTCTTACAGAACCGGAGTTCTTGATTTTGAAGATAACAGGTAGGGCCAGCTCCATGGACATGTAACCTGGGCAGTCGCATGGCCCTTGTAGTCAAAAGGGCCCTGTGCCTGGTTTAACACCCTGCTGTCGCCGTCCTGAAATTCTTAATAACTTTCTAACAAGACCTCACAGTGACATAGACCGTCCTGAGAACAGGTTGGGAATGGCAGCTGATAAAACTTTAATGTGGACACTGTCAGTTTGCTGATAGGCTCCTCTTTGACACGGCCTTCTCTGCTCAGATGCAGAAAAACAGTCGGGACATAGTTTGAAAGATATCTCCATATCTTAAGCTCTTTGTATTCCATGGTGCCAATAGAGTGCTATGTGTTAAGACCAGATAAAAACAACCATGGTGCTTAGGTGTTAATGTCATGTTTGTTCACCTAGAACACTGGCATCTTTAGATTCAGTAGGGCGATGGTTCTTAAAGTGTGGGCACCAGACCAACAGCATCGGCATCACCTGGGAACATGACAGAAATGCAAATTCTCTGCCCCTAACCCAGACTTACTGAATAAGAAATTCAAAAGACGAGACCCAGTTATCCGTGTTTTAACAGGCCGTTCAGATTAATCCAGTGTGTGCTGAAAACTGGCAACCCCTGGGATGTAGCATTGTCAGCCCCTTGAGAGTTCGGTCTGTCTATGACTACCCTCTACCTTCTACCAGTTGTCATCCGGATGGAGATTATTGTGTACAGACCCATTGAAAGGCAAGTGGGAGATATGTGGGCTTAGAGGACTTTGCTTTAATGAACTTATATGAAAAGAGGGAGAAACAGCAAAAGTAATTTTTTTTCCTTGGGCAACGGATTTGTTTACCCTGTTCCTTTGAAGCCATAGCCAATAATGTAGAAGGTTTTGGTGGCCACAAGTTGACATCTGAGTGAAACAGAGAAGCCTCTTTTAATTGCTCCCTCGCACATACACATGAAGAAACCCCATGGAGTAATTTTGCTGAGAGTGGCCCCACTCCCACATTTTACAAATGAGAAAAATCAAGGCCCAGAGAGACGAACTAACTCGCCAAAGGTCACCCAGTATTTCCCCTGGCATTCACAGAAAGAGAAAAGTTCATTAAGGTAAAAGTCAGAATCACCTTGCTCATAGTTTGGTGCCCTTCATGGCTAGACACTTAGGAAAGCAGCTACCCTATCCAGAGGCTCGAGTCATTGCATTGCCATTGAGCGTTGAATACCTCCCTGTCTGCTTTTAGGTGGTTTGATTTCAAAACACATACCTATCTTTAAGAGACAGCCCTCACGGAACCCTTCAGTTTTCCCTTTGCAGCTGGACCTCTCGCCTCGGGAAGACGAGGCGGTGGTCGGGCTGGGTAGTTGATGATTGACGCTCGCCCTTTGGGAGGAAGATGAGCCCTGCTTGTAGGTGGCCGTGCTCCGCTCCAGGCTGCGTCTCTCCACACCTGGTTCTCGTTTATAACACCGAAAGTATTTCATGCTTATTAAGCATCATCTGGACCCAATTTTTAAACCACAAGTTTGGCTTGGTTTGCTTTTAATAAGCGGTTACAACAGAGTCCACCTTTTCAGTGGGGTGATGTCTCTTAAACCCAGCTATTGGCATCTTGGAGATTCAGATTAATATGGCGTTGCGGGAGGTTAAAGACATGAAGGACACGAATCCTGAAATTTCTGACCTGATCCTGCCTAGCTAGGACACAGACTTATTTCCAACACATGTATTTGAACAACAGGATGATCGTGTTTAAAGGAAATTGTGTAATGGTCTTCACTTTGATGTGGTAACCCACATCTCCACTATTACGCCCCAGATTTGAATGTAAAGAATCCCTAGATTTCATGTAAAGTTAGTCTGGGGGTGCGGAATAAAGTCAATAGAACTTCATCATTGCTCGATTTTTATTTCTCAGTATTTTACGATTGGTATCACTTAGTTTTTTGACAGCCAATGAGTCCATATGTGGTATTTTGTCACCGCACCTGGCCAACATAAGAAAGCAGAGTTAAGGCATTCATCTTCTTTTCAGAAGAGTGAGTCAGGAGTCTTCTGGTTCCAAGTTAAATATAATTGTAAAGTCACAAGTTTTAAAAAGGATATGTAACTGATAGTTAAATTTTAACAGGATTTTCCAGGTTTCTTTATAATGCATTTTTAAATGCTCGTTGCCCGGTGGTATTAAACACTCATAACCATTCATGTATTGAGCAAGGCTATTTTAATCCTAGCATGTGAAACGCCTTGATGTTGGGTTAGTATCACAGGTTTGGGCCAACGTGGTGCAAGTGTGAAGCCATCTCAATTCTCTTTCCTTAAATTAAAGGCCAGCTTGGAGTGATGGAAATATTTACTTTTAATTATAAAATAACTGTAATGAATATTTCCAAGTTTTCCTACCCTCCGGAGAAACAACCCTCATATGAATGACCAATAACTGAGTCTAAATCCTCTTCCTGTGCAATTTCAAAAGCTCAGTCTTCTCCACAAGTATTTGCAAGAAGCTCTAAAGCAGGCTTATACGTTTCACAGGTCTGTCCTGCCATAGCCTGCACTCCGCCCTATTGTTCTGACTTAATTATCCAGTGCCACACGCTCTACACTACAATAGCTCAAAGTCCTTTTTACCTTTTCACTGCTGCGTCCTCAGCGCCTAGAACAGTGTCTGGCACCTGAGAGCTAACAAATTAATCGCTTGCCTAACGGACTGAACAAGTGACTAAATGAACGAGTGAATACATCAGAAACATAGTTAAGGGGGTGATCTGTCTTAAAGTTCGGATTTTAGATTTTATATGAGAATGAGGAAAAAGAGGAAAATCACATGAATAGTAACCTAAATTTCTATATTTTTCCTAGGGACTGTCTCTAAATATTATCATTCAGTTATGATAAATTAATTCAGTTTATTAATTGGATGATATGTTATAATTATCATCACAGTAATTCCTGTAGATAGGAGACTTGCCTCTTCAATATTTATGAATTACTATGTAATATTCTGCTCACAGGTCATCTCAATACATTTTCTCATGGGCAAAATACAAATGGTATTTTCCTTTCCCACTGGGTTGTGCATGGCAGTGGAGGGATATAAGAGCTTTACAAATGTTCGATAGCATCTTTACAATTTTGTTCCCTTTAAAAGTCTTAGTTAATTGCTAAAAGAGAGCACAAAGAAATTGATTTTTTTATATCTGTCCATCCTTTTATATTGCAAAATTCCAGATTAGCATATCAAAAAGGATTATTATCTTCTTTTGTGATAGACTCCTCTGTAAGTGCTGTCAATAGTTACCTACTGTATGAATCAAACTCTTGAATCTTTGAATACAATATGTGTTTCTGCTACTGTCTCCTATGCCTTTAGCTATTGACATTTAAGGCATTAAGAGACATTTCTTATCTCTGGAGTATATACATATTTTCCAATATGTTTTTTTGCAATATTCACTGTACCTCTCGGAGTGATTTTAATCTTAGTAAGAAATGAAATTGTTGTCCTTTGGGAAGGATTCAGATTTTAGATCTTCGCTCTCATAAACTGATCTCTTCGGTATTTACTGTATATCTTTTGGGAAAATCCTAATCTTTATGTATCTCACATGTCAGTGGCCAAAACAAAATCATGTTGAGTCAGCGCACAATACCCAAATACCTTTATTTAAGCTAAAAAGAATCAGATTCCCAACAAGGCATTGAAAAAAATATATTAAAATATCTCCTCAAGTATGATGACTTCCTGTATTCCCATTCAACACTCAACTTTTTAGTTTTTTAACTGACCCTTCTTGGTGTCTTACAAGCACACAGTGCTTTTCCCTATATTGTCTGTTTCGACTGCAGTACAGTTCTGTAAGTCGTAAAGGAGACGTACCACAATGGTTGGGGCACAGGCTTTGCAATAAAACTGTTACACCTCTAATTAGTTGTGTGGACTTGAGCAAGGTATTTACCCTCTCCGAGCTCAATCTTTTGTTGTAAATAAGTAAGAATAATACTGTTCATCTCAGATAATTATTAAGAGAGTCAGGCAGGGGCTACATCTGTTGAAGCTGAGGTTCCCTCATACCTACATGTGAATTTGGTCGATGTGTACGCTGGCTCCAACCAACGTGGCTTTTTCACTCAAACATGTGTTTTAAAACTCTATGGATATTAGTGCAAAGACATTGCTTTTAAATGCCTTTTAAAAAGCCATATAATATTTCATAGTATAAAGGTGCCATATAATATTTAAATGCCTTTTAAAAAGCCATATAATATTTCATAGTATAAAGGTGCTCCAGTTTGTTTATGTTTATGTTTTTGCTTTTATTGTTGGCTGTTCTGCTATAGATAGCTATTTAGGTTGCTGCTAACATTTTTTGCTATTACAGCCATAATGTGATGAACCTCTTATATATTCACTTGTACATTTGCACAAGCATTTACTAGGGTAAATGCCAACAAGTGAATTTCTGGGGCATCAGGTATACACATTTTTAGTTTCTATAGGTAATACCAAACTGCTCTCCAAAAAAGCTCTTTAGAATGCATTTCACCTCATCTTTGACAACATATTATATGTCATAAAATTATCCAAAGTTTTAGATCAAACACTCAACCAACTGGGAATAAAAAAAAAATGTAGCTCCACAAAATAAAGCCCATTTATGAAAACCACAATTAACATCATACTCAATGGTGAAAGACCGAAAGCTTTCCTTTAAGAGAGCCAGGCAAGCATGCTCTTGTCCCACACAGTACTGGAAACCCTAGCCAGAACAATTAGGAAAGAAAAAAAATAAAGGCATCCAAATGGGAAAGAAAACAGTAAAATTATCTCTGTTCACAGATGTAGAAAACCCAAAAGATTCACAAAAAAAAAACCCTAAAACTTGGACACACAAAAATATATAAGTAAACATATTTAGCAGTTTTAGGACACAAAATCAACATTTGCATTTCTATACACTTACAAGAAATAATACAAAACCATGAAAAAATTCTATTTTTGATGACATCAAAAAGAATAAAATACTTAGACCCTGGCCAGGTGGCTCAGGTGGTTGAGTGCTGTGCTGTACGCCAAAAGGTTGGGGGTTTGAGCTCTGGTCAGGGTGCATGTGGGAGGCAACCTACTGATGTTTCTCTCTCTGTCTCTCTCTCTCTCTTTCCCTTACTCTCTTTCTACAATCCATAAAGCATATTCTCAGGTAAGAACTAAAAATAAAAAGAATAAAATACTTAGAAATAAACCTAACCAAGGAGATGAAAGACTTGCACACCGTAAAGTACAAAACGCTACTGAAAGAGTTTAAGCAAGACAAAACCGAATGGAAAGCCGTCCTGTGTTCCGGAACTGGAAGATGTAACGCTGTTAAAAGATCCATCCTGCCCAAAGGGATTTACAGATTCAATGCAATCCCTATCAAAATTCCAATGATTTTTTTTGGATAAGTAGAAAAATTTACCTTAAAATTCATATAGAATCTCAAAGTAAACTGAATAGTGAAAAACAATTTTGGAAAAGAAAAGTTAGGTTGGAAGACTCGCATGTCCTAATTTCAAAACATATGCAATGATCAATACAGTGTGGTACTGGCATTAAAGACAGAAAGTAGATTAATAGAGTAGAACACTGAGCCCAGAAATAAACCCTCACGTATACGGTCAAATAATCTCCCACATGGCCGTCAAGACCAGAGAAAGGACAATCTCTTCAACGGATGGTATTGGGAAAGCTGCATATCCACAGGCAAAATGACGAAGTTGGATCCTTACCTGAAACTTCAACCGTATACAAAAATTGGCTCAAAACAGTAAAGACCTAAAATTATAAAATCCACAGAAAATGCATAGGGAAGCCTTCATCACATTGGACTTCACAATGATTTCTCAGATATGACCACAAAAGCACAGGCAATAAAAGCAAAAATAGACAGGTGGGACTACATCAAACTTAATGTCCTTGTGCATTGAAGGACAAAACTAACAAAGTGAAAAGGCAGCCTATGGAACAGGAGAAAATATTTTCAGATCATACATTTGATAAAGAGTTAATATCCAGAAGACACAGAGAACTCCTACAACTCAGCAACAAAAGATAAAAAAAAAAAACCAGTTAAAAATGGCACTATGATTCAATTTATATGAAGTACTTAGTCAAAATCATAGAGATAAAAAGTAGAATGAAGCCCTGGCTGGTATAGCTCAGTGGGTTCAGTGCGGGTTGTGAACCAAAGGGTCGCTAGTTCGATTCCCAGTCAGGGCACATGCCTGGGTTGCAAGCCAGGTCCCCAGTAGGGGCCACATGACAGGCAACCACACATTGATGCTTCTCTCCCTTTCTGTCTCCCTCCCTTCCCCTGTCTCTAAAAATAAATAAATAAAAATCTTTTTTTTAAAAAAAGGAGAATGATGGCTGGTTGCCAGGGGCTGGGGGAGAGGAAATACGGAGTTATTATTTGATGGGTATTGAGTTTCAGTTTTGCAAGGTGAAAAGAGTTCTGAAGATGGAAGGCAGTGATGGCTACCAAACAATATGAATGTACATAATACTGTTAAAGTACACACTTTTAAAATGGCTAAAACAGCAATTTTTATGTTACGTGTATTTTATCACAGTCATGAAAACTGGGGGAAATGGCCAAATGAGTTGAAGAAACATTTCTCAAAAAAAGTTATACAGATGATCAATAAGCACATGAAAAGACTGAAAAGATACTCAATTTGTCAAGTAACAAAAATTTTATAGAGGATTTTGATTGGGATCCCCTTGATTTTACTAATTTGAAGAAAACTGACATTGTTGCCATATCGAATAGTTCCACCCACAAACATGGTGTACAGCTCTTTTCACTCAGACCTTCTTTCATGTTGTTCAATAAAGTCTTGTAGTTTTTTTCAATACATTTTTGCACACTTACTGTTAGACTTCTTCCTAGACACTTCAGACTTATTTCCACTACAAAGGACATCATCTTTCTATTATAGATTTCATTGATCACTGCTAAAACACATGGCTTTTTATGTGTTTAATTTGTTTTTTGGCTAACTCAGTATGTTTCCTTAGTGGTTCTAATAGTGTGTTTCTTGATTATTGTCCAGAAGGGTGATAATATCAAAGGTTTCACAAGACTGAAATCAAAGGGTCAGCCCGGCTGCGTTCTCCTGTGGAGACTTAAGTGGAGAAGAGTCGCTTCTAATCTCACTCACAGTGGCAGAATTCATTTCCTTGAGGCTGTAGGACTGAGGGGTCAGCTTCTGGCTGGCTGTCAGGGAAAGAGCCCTCTACTCCTAAAACCTGCTGGCACTTTCTACCAGCCAGCGATTTCCAACTGGTGAGCTGCAAGAATTTTTAAAACATGCAATACCTGACTATTTTAGTCAGGAACATTGATCTCTTTTCACTTAGAGAAAAGAGGTCGGTACCCCTTTTCTTTTCCCTAGACAAATTTTAAAAAATGACAACAGCTAACGCAACAATAACCATCTCATGTGAATGAATCAAGATTATCCCTATTATATTTTTGGTCAGATTGGCTAGAAAATATTTTGTCAGGGTGCCGCAGAAATCTGGTAATTAGTTTATGTGTGCCATGAGATGGAAAAGGCTGAAAATTGCTGCTGTAGGCTGTCCACAGGTCCTTGCCGAGCGGCTTTTTCTTACATGGTTATCAAACCCACAGCGAGAGTGTCTAATGAGAATCTGCTGGTGAGAAGGAGTCTTATATAATGTAACATAGTTATGGGAGTGACACCATTAACTTTCGCAACATTCTATTAGCATTACAGGTCTTGCCCACACTCGGAGAGGAAAATTACACAAAGACATGAATACCCAATGTCAGGGGTCATGAAGGGGGCCGCCTTAGACTCTCTCTGTCATAATCTGCGTATGACATCAAATTATTAGAATATATTAATAATCCCTGTTTAGACTATTTATGTGATATTTTGTAACTATATTATGTATTATGTATATTTAAAAGTAATGTGTAGTTAAGTTCAAAATTCTACGCTCAATTATCAATGTTCCAAACCCTCTTTATCCTTACTTATTTTGTTTGCTTGATCTATGAGTTTCTGAGGGTTTTACAGAAGTGCTTAATTATTAATGTAAGTTCACAAAATTATTATTGTTGTCCTTTTTCGCTTGATAAGTACTCAGAAGTTGTGTGGTCAGGTGTATAGCTTAGGATGGCTATATCTTCATGGTGAATGATTTCTTTTATCTGAATTCTCTGTCTTTTAATCCTCTTAGTCCATGTACCTACTTTTGCTTGGTGTTAATATTACTATACTGTTTTTATTCCTTTTTCTTATAAGAGAAATAAGCATAGTAATTTACTAGTAATTTGATTTTAGTTGTTTTCCATCGAACATATATTTCCGTATTACCCAAAGAGCAAAATAGTTCCACACCGATGGAAATTTTTGGTCCCCCTGACTTCCCACTACACACACGCTATGCTATCGTCCTTTTCAATTACTCACCATTCAGTAGCATGCCTACAGTGCTACTTCTTCATTTTACAATTTTAACCACAAAAATGAAAATATTTCCCTACAAACACACACACACACACCTCATCGCCACCATTTGGATACACCCCTACTCCCTCTTCTCTTCATAGAGCTAAACCAACCAATAGAGCTATTGGTTGAATCTCTATTTAATGTTTTTATCCTTCTGACAATGTAAATCCTATTTAGAGATGAAGTATACTTCATGCTATAATGAGCTTTTCTTATTTGGACTGCTTTTTCATTTTTCTTAGAATGAATCATTGTCTTGTGTTTTCATCTACTTAATATCACCAAAATCTCCCCCAATTTGGTACATCCCTCTGGATACATTTATAATCGTTTATTTAATTTTCCTTTTTGAAATTTTCTTCCCCAGAGCTGCTGACACGCTCTACTCTGGATTTGGGTGAGCACTCGGCCAGCCACCAGGCTGTTCTCGCAAGATGGCTTCTTGGTGTTTCACTCCCTTCGCCATCGTGACCTACCTCCCCTTTCTCTTGTGTAGGATCGTTACTCCCTGTATCCCATTCTCCTTCCTTAGTCATTCCCACATTCTGGTGGAACACATTCTCTTCTAGCTTCCTTATAAAAGACGAATAAGTAGTACATTTTTGGACCCCTGAGTGTCTAAAAACGTTGCATGAGCGCTGTGCATGGCAGGATGTTAGGAAGAGTCCTGGGCTTGAGTCAGAACCTGGTGCTCTTGCACTGTATCCGGTACCTTGATGATCTTGGGCAACCCACAGAACTCTCTGGGCCTTGATTTCTCTTTCTGAAACGGATAATAATCCAAGCTGGGCTTGCACCTGGGGTTCACGGGAAGGGGCTTTATACGGTGAAAGGTCTGTACGAACAGCATGTGCTGACACCAACTCTGCTGGCTCACGAGAGCCTGTCGTTAAACTATTGACAGTCTGAAATCAACCATGGTGGGAGTATTTACATCAAAGAAATTGGCAAGTGCTATAGAGGCTGCTGCTGCTTCTTCTTGAGAAAAAACCATTCAGGAGCATACCGCTTACAAATGGAAGTGATTGTTACAACTGTTTTCATTGCTGTGCCCTCCTTGGCATTGCCATGGCCTGACACATGGATCAACTGCAGCACTGATCACATTGTAGCATTGTTGTGTCCTAGACCACGAACTCCTCAAGACATGGAACTGTCTTACTCAGGGAGCTCTGCCTTCCCTACACCCTGCCTCCCCTAGTCCCTAACACATTGACAGGCACTTCGTTGATATTTAGTTCCATATAGATGAATGGCAAAAATGATCTCTTCCTTTGTGAGTCTGAGTTGAAGACAAGAATTGGGAGAAGGGAGTTGAGGGAAGGGGTTAGGGGAGGTGTAATACATGAAACACATTTTGAGAGGCGTGCCCCAAGGAGCTGTCATTAACGGGGAGTTTTCTATGAGCCAGGCATCTGGTCAAGGGGCTGTCTAGAAATTGCCTTATCTAATCTCCGTGACTACTTACAAAGCAGTTGTTCCTCTCCTCCTTCACACATGATGAAAACAAGCCGTCCAGAGTTGAGCAACACGCCCTCTGCCACACAGGCCGAGGTTCAAATCTGATGAATGCCCGTGTTGCTTAACCATATCCCTGCGCTGGGGAACTGCAAACCACAACATCTATGAGCCTATAGATTTTTAAGAATTGAATGAAACAAGTCCATTTAAACAAGGGGGGTGTGAGGACTGCCGGAAATTCAAGAGCCCAGACCCCATCTAAAGGGAATAGCTTTATGACAGGTAAAATATGGTCTAGTGAGGCTAGAACGTTGGCGTTTTCTCATGAGAAGCCAAGAATCTGGACTTCTGCCTCCTGAATTTCAAATGTGAGTAACTAGTTCTAATTAAAAATGTAAAAGACTCATGAGCCGAAACATCTATAAATGGGCTATCGGTTTGCAGACTTTAATATACTGCCTCCCCCAAAATAAGTTTTGAGCAGCCAGGGGGCAGCACGAGGGTGGAAAGTGCCATCGGAGGATGAAACAGATACACTGGAAGGCAAGTCTTGTCCAGTTTTACCCGGACAGTGTTGCCCGGACTGCGGATGAGGGCCGGGAGGGTCCAGCTGTCACGTGGCCGAGCGAAGCCCACGCAGGCTGGAGGAGGATGAGGTAAGGCCCGGCTGCTGGTGCACAGTCCGTCTTCTCCCGGCATCCCCCGGGGGAGGGCACATTCCTCATGGTTAAGCAGCAGAGCTGTTGATTTTAAAGATTCTTAGAATATTCTGTTCAATACCCCAGTTCGTTTGTCTCACCTTGAAAACGATGCAGTCAGACCATCCCTTGGACCGCGGGACCTCGGTCAAGTGAGTGGGACTACTGTCCTCGCTCCAGGTCCCCCGGCAGGGCAGCGTGTCCTGGGGCCTGGCGGGTCCCTCGCCCACGGCTTGCTTTTTCCTTCCCAGGGAGGAGCGCTGGCCACGCTGCCAGGTCACCAGCGCCTTCTCCTTTCTTTCCCATAAATTTTACCCTCTGCAGAAAATTGGAAGATTGACAATTGTCACATGGTGAATCTGCAGTTTCTTTTTCAGTGAAGTTTTAAAATAGTTCCAAAGTTACAGCTGCCTCTTGAAAATATAAGTAGCCCATAAATCCATGCTCCCTTGAATGCAACTGGATGCCTGAGATGATTTAGGGAGTTTGGATTAAGGATGGATGAGAGATGATGAGGATGCAGAGAGAAGGTCCCCACAGGTCCAGGTCTGAGGAAAGAGCCCCTGACTCCGGAGTCTGACTGCGAGTTGTGAAAGGGAAGGCTGGGCCAGTGATGGGCTGTTTCTCTCAGCGGGAGGCCAGTTACAGAAGCCCAGCTGAATGGGCTGCTGGGATGTGTATTTGGAAAAACTTCTCTGCTATTTCTAATATCCTCTTCTCGCTCCTGCTCCTACTCCCTAAAGCTGAACTGAGAATCCCTGCGTGTAGTAAAGAAAAGAGATGAAGAAATTCTCCTGGGATAGCTGGGCTGTGGGTTGGCCAAGCTAGACTCAAAGAGAACGGTGAAACTGTCCCCTGTGAAACTGTCCCCGGGAAGCTGTGAATAGGTCCTTACTGTTCCCTCACTGTGACGGTTGCATTCTAACAGTCCCCGGGGTGGGGGGTGGGGGAGATAACTGGATACAGTGCTTTACAGAGCAGTGCTCCAATTGTTCCCCTAGAGTGCAAGGCCCCTGGGAGATGGTACCCTAATGCTAAAATGGTCATTTCTTTTTAACATTCACAACCAACCCAATAGCGCTTGCAGATAAAACACCCCAGAGGTATTGTGCCTGCTTTCTCGGTGGAAAGGAATTGAGGCCATGCTAAGGTCTGCTGCAGAGCAGAGCACAGTGTAATATCTTCCATCTCACACTTGTCCCCTCCACTGCGGGCATGTGACACAGGAGCAGTCCCTACTCACCCACACTCTCCTCCTCTCGGCCCTCCTTTCATGCCCCCGCCCATCCCACCTCCCTGCTCCAGTGCATTCCAGACAATCACGTAGCCAGCCCTGCTCTGTCCCCACGGTCCCTGGGCACACTCCTGCCCCATCCTCCGCAGCACCAGCTCTCTGATTGGTGACTCTCAGTCATGGCTTCCCCTACTCTCGGCTTCAGCTCTGTTCTTTCATTTAATCCCCACACCAGTTTTATAGATGAAGAAATTAAGGCTGAGAAGTTAAGGGAGTAAGTTATCCAGAATCACAATTTGTCCTGAATGTAAATCCAAGTCACATCGGACCCCAAAGCATCCCTCTTTCCATCAACATGCACTGGATTAGTCTGCACGGCCGGCCCTTCCTTTCTCTTGCACACCTCGGCTCACTCAGCAAGCACACTCTCTGTGACACATTTAGTCACACTTTCTCAGACCCCTTGTCTTTGCTTCCTCGTGCTCAGTTTCCTGATAAAAAGTTCTCTCGCATTTTTCCCATTCATTCTCGTTCGGTTTGTTCAATATGTGAAGAAGTGGTACCAGGCAGGGGCCTGTCACAGAAAACAGAAGCTGTACCCTTGTAAGAAAAAAACAGACTTTGTAAACAACAGCACTGTTCAAAGATTGAGGTACCCCGAATTCCTCCGGCATTTCTATAGAAAAGTGCACCCACTTTCTCCTCCTTCTCAAATGAAATATTCTTTCCCTAACCATCACCAGTAAGTTGTATTATTTTCAGTGTGGTTTAGTTTGTACTCCAAAACTGTGATACTTCAGCTGACCTGGGAACTTAATCCCCAAACACGCCATTGGTAACTCAGCAAAAGGAATTCTTCGAAACCCCATTACAGCTGCGGTAGCTTGCCTAGTTTGTAAATTTGGAAATGTGTGTAATGTCTCTAGCGAAAACTTGTGTGAATCAGTACAGTAGCCTCCCCTTCTCCAGGACAGTAAACTCCAGAGGGAGGGCCATCACTCATTTTTTCCCACGAGGATAATTATCTAAATGTATTTACCCTCTCATCTCTCTCAATTGGCTGCCTGCTTGACCGCTGACCTCACGGTTCATTCTCCTTCCCTGAGTTGCCGGCTCTTCCTCACTACACAGTCCTGCGCCTCACCGAGGAGCCTGCCCACACGGCACGAAGGGGCGAGTGATGTTGTAGGCAATCGAGAGATGAGATGAGATTCGGGATTCTTACACCCTGACTCTTATTTTTCAGTTTAGTGTCAGGAAGACATGCTCTGGTGTCCTCGGAAACTACATTTTGTCATAAATGTATTTTTATAAAGGGCTCCTTCATTTATGAATCCACCTCCAGCTATTGTTGGTGCCCCAAAATGGTACTCTCTCGGACACAGAGTCCTGGCAAAGGACTTAGGAGGACCGGACCCGTTCTGTTGCAAGACCATTTGTGTCATCTCAGGCAACAAAACAATTCTATCGTCCTCTCTATGACTAAGACACGGTTGCTTGCTTCAAAAGGAACATGGTACCGTGGACTTGTATTTGTTTCAGGGTGTAATTAAGCTCTAAAAATTGTCATGTGTCTAAAAATGCTGTTGAAAATCAGAAACTGGTTGTTCCTGTGGACTAACACCCTTGGCAATGACTTAATGGAAGAAAAGACACGTAGCATGAGCCTCAGTGCATGGGCAGGTGTAGTAGTCTGCCAGGCGAGCCATGAAACACCAGACACTGGCTGGCTTTCCCTTAGATCTGAAAGCTAGAAGGCTAAGATCAAGGTGCCAGCCATTCAGCTTCTAATGAGGACACTTCCTGGATTTTAAAGGCCATCATCTCACTGTGTGCTCACGTGGCCTTTCCTTGGTGCATAAGTGGGGATAGAAAAGGGAAGTTTTCTGGTGCCTTTGTCTATGACGACTAATCCCAGGAGATCAGGCCCTACCCTTAAGACTTCATTTAACCTTAATTATTTCCTTAGAGGCCCCATCTTGAAATGTAGCCAACACATGAAGCTGCAGGGGGCACAAACATTCATCCCATAACAGTACAATATGAGGAAAGATTGTAGGGGGAAAGTGGTTCTCTCACACCAAGGACAGTGTGAGAGAAAATGAGGAGGTGGGCAAAGCGTGTGTGTGTATACACTTAGCTATTTCTGAACAAATACTTACTGAGTGCCTGCTCTGGACCAGGCACTATTTCAGGCATGTGCGCTGCCCTTATGGAGTTATTTCTAGCAGGAGAACACACACATATACGTAATAAATCAATTACTTAGTAAATGTTATTGTCTGTATAAAAGTGATGCAAACTATGGAAATAAGAAGAAAGTGGAGCAGGAGATGGAGGTCAGGGGCAGAAATGGTGAGGGAAGAGGCTGAGAAGATCAATTAGGGTAGTCAACGTAGGCCTCCTTGGGAAGGAGAGAACTGGGGACAAAGACTTGAGGGCCTTAGTGAAGTGGACGAGTTGGAGAAAGCATTCCAGGCAGAGGGAAGATAAAGCAAAAGCACAAGAGGCAGGAAATTCTTGACATTCAAGAAAGAATGAAGATGCCAGTGTGTCCAGAGGGGAGTGAAGGCGGGAGCTGTAGGAAAGGTCAACGTGGGCCTCAAAGGTCACTGTAAGGACTTTGGAAGTTACTCTGTGAATTTGGAGCCCGTGCAGGGTTTGCGCAAAGGAGTGACAAAATCTGACCTTTCAAACGCTCGCTCTGGCTGATGTGTGCAGGGTTAGAAGCTGGGAGGCCAGCAAGCATTTATTGCCATAACCAGACAAGACATGACGGTGGTCCTGACCAAGGTGGCAGCAGGGGAAGTGGGGGCCGTGGTCTGAGTGTGGGTTTATGTTGACAGCAGAGCCGAGAGGACTTACTGACAGACTGTGAAAGAAGGGGAGGAATCAAGAATTATTTTGAAACACTAATTCACAAGAACACATGCACCCCTATGTTCATGGCAACACTATTGGCAATAGTCAAAATATGCAGGCACCTCAAGTGCCCATCAATAGATGAGTGGATAAAAAGTTGTGATACATTAAAAAAAAGTTGTGGTGCATTTAATACATATTTAAAAAAACTACAATATGATTATCTGATTTCACTTACATGTAGAATCTAAAGAGCAAAATAAGTAAACAAACAACGTATAAACAGGCTCATAGATACAGAGAACAGACTGATGGTTGCCAGAGGGGAGGGGCTTGGGGAGTGGGGTGGAAAAGGTAAAGAGAGTGAGAAGTGCAGAATGGCAGTTACAAAATCGCCATGGAGAGGTAAAGTCCAGCACAGGGAGTGTAGTCAACAATACGTAATAACTACGCAGGGCGCCAGGCGGTCCTGGAAATATCAGAAGGAACACTTGGTAAAGTGTATGGTTGTCTAACCACGGAGCTGTACGCCTCAAACTAATACAAAATAATGTTAAATGTAAACTGTAACTGAAAAACACAAGTTAAGTTTAAAAAGGATGACTGTGTTACGTCCACACATTGCACGATATCGTTTCACTACAGAGCACTTCTACCCACCTCTGCCCTCACCCCACCTCTGTGACTTTGCAGGTGAGGAACGTGGGACTCGGAGAACCTCGCTTCGTTAGCCGAGGTCTCTATATTACAGGATTTAGAACCCAAATTGTTTCTGTTTGTAACAGACAGTATAGTTCCACTTTACGTTGGTTCAGTGTTGTCTATATTTTAATGTATGGATATGCCCTGATCGCTCTCTACAAAACAGCAACCCCACTCTCCCCAGTTCCCTTTCTTAGTTTATTTTTCTCCCAAGCGATGGCCAACATCTAACATACTGCATATTTTATTTACATATCCTGTTCACAGTTATCTCCTTCCACTAGAATAGAAGCAGCAGTTTTTCTCAGCTTGTTCATCTCTGCTGCCGGAAGAGTACCTTGGATATGATAGGTATCCGCAAACGTGTACCCAGCGAATGCCTGCACACAGGTATGGAAGCACAGACGAAAAGGAGAGGGAAGAAAAGGAAAAGGGTAAAACTGCACTAAGAGCACACTTTCCACACTTCCCTTTGCTGAGGGACAAAGGAAATTGAAACTCTCTGGCTTTTTAGGTTTCCTATATCCACACCCATACATGGAAATAAAAGGATGAAAATTAAAAAGTGATAAGTAAATTCAATGAAGAACTGTTAATTCTTAAAAACGAAATGCAACTTTTATGTATTCATGTCCCACAAATTATATCCAGTCTGAGCACATTTTCTTTGCTACAAAAGATTCGAAATCATGCCAGTTTCCACTGGGTGGGAGAAGAAAGCTGTGGTAGGAGTTAGAGAAGCTATGATATAGATTTTTTTTTAATGAATGTTGAGCAGATTAAGTCAAGTGACACTATTCTTCCAAATAATGCTGAACTATATCAGCAACCTTTAGTGGCTCAGTGTTCTGAAGCCCCTCACCGAAGAAACTGTGCTACGTGCTTATTATGTCTGAACCAAAGAATTGAAGTTCCAGGGCACGAGGTCAAGCAAGACTCAGAAAACCGACCTTCCAGCCCCCAGTCCCCATCAATCAAAATTCAGTCCAGCCAGCAGGCATGAGAGCGATTTCCTGCCGCTGCATCAGTGATGCTGTCTGCTGCAACTCTTCCTGAATTGCAAAAGGGTTTGAATTAGACCTACCCTTAGAATACTTTCAATTAAACCTTATGTAATACATGTTTTCACTTTGCAGTTCACAAAGCATGTTTTATGTATCTTACCCATCCAGTAGCAAGGTGGAGTCCCCTTCCCCAGGGAAGGGGCAAAACACTTAAACTCTTGACTGCCCGTGGTCCCTGTACTGGGTGTATTCCTTGGCCACTCTAGACCATCCTCCTCCTTTCTCCACTCCCTCCACCTTCTCTGCCCTCTGAGCCTGGGAAGCCATCAGCCTACAGCAAGGACCGCCTGCGGGCTTCTCACTGGGCTCAGCCAATGGGAGAAACTTGTAGGAGAGAGGAGGTAGTGGGAAGCAAGCCCTGAGCCTTTATCTCCCCCACCACCTTGCAAACAGGTCACGGTGAACGACCCTGCTAGGCCAGCCACAGCCCCCTCCTGGTGGCGTGTCTGGGTTCAAACTCAGCCCCTCCCCCTTGCCCAGTTAGACCTACAGATGGTATTATGTCAGTTGCCCCAAATACTGCTCTATTTGCTGATTTTCTCCAACTTGGCCTTGGCTTTGTATATAGTCTCATTATTAAAGCCACTCCTGTCACTTAGCTTTAGTGTGTACTCTGTTTCCCGCCAGAATCCAGCGACACACGCACTTGATAGGGGAGAGGAAGAGCAGGATTTGCACCCGGATCTGTTAACTCCAAGTACAGGCCTCTGCCCCTCTTTATTTTTTTAAATATATTTTATTGATTATGCTATTACAGTTGCCTCATTTTTCCCCTTCACTCCCCTCCACTCTGCACACCTTCTCCCACCCACATTCCCCCCCTTTAGTTCATGTCCATGTGTCATAAGTTCTTTAGCTTCTACTTTTCCCACACTATTCTTGCCCTCCCCCTGTCTATTTTCTACCCACCGTCTATGCTACTTATTCTCTGTACCTTTTCCCCCTCTCTCCTCCTCCCACTCCCCTGTTGCTAACCCTCCATATAATCTCCATTTCTGTGGTTCTCTTCCTCTTCTAGTGGTTTGCTTAGTTTGTTTTTGGTTTTGTTTTAGGTGTAGTTGTTAATAATTGCTATCATTTTACTGTACATGCTTTTTATCTTCTTTTTCTTAGGTGAGTTTCCTTTAACATTTCCTATAATAAGGGGTGGGTGAGGATGAACTCCTGTAACTTGACCTTATCTGAGAAGCACTTTATCTGCCCTTCCATTCTAAATGAAAACTTTGCTGAATAAAGTAATCTTGGATGTAGGTCCTTGCCTTTCATGACTTCGAATACTTCTTTCCAGGCCCTTCTTGCCTGGAAGGTCTCTTTTGAGGAATCAGCTGACAGTCTTATGGGCACTCCTTTGTAGGTAACTGTCTCCTTTCCTCTTGCTGCTTTTAAGATTCACTCCTTATCTTTCATCTTGGGCAATGTAATTACGATGTGCCTTGGTATGTTCCTCCTTGGATCCAACTTCTTTGGGACTCTCTGAGCCTCCTGGACTTCCTGGGAGTCTATTTCCTTTGCCAGATTGGGGAAGTTCTCCTTTATTATTTGTTCAAATAACTTTTCTGCTGTTGCTCTTCCTCTCCTCCTTCTGGTACCCCTATAATTCAGATGTTGGAATGTTTAAAGATGTCCTGGAGGTTCCTAAGCCTCTTCTCATTTTTTTGAATTCTTGTTTCTTCCTTCTTTTCTGATTGGATGTTTCTTCCTTCTGGTCCACACCATTAATTTGAGTCCCAGTTTCCTTCCCATCACTACTGGTTCCCAGTATATTTTCCTGTATTTCACTTAGGGTAGCCTTCATTTTTTCATCTAATTTGTGACCAAATTCAACCAATTCTGTGAGCATCCTGATTACCAGTGTTTTGAACTGTGCATCTGATAGGTTGGCTACCTCTTCATTGCTTAGTTGTATTTTTTCTGGAACTTTGATCTGTTCTTTCCTTTGGGCCTTTTTTCTTTTTTTTTTTTTTTTTTTTTTTTTTTTTGTCTTGATATGCCTGTTATGTTTTGAGGGGAGAAGTCTTTGATGTTCACCAGGACAGGGCAACCCAGTTGCTGTGTTGTGATGCTGTAGAGAGAGCAGGGGTCCAAGAGAGAACAATGGTGCTTGCTCAGCTCTCAGCCAGCTTTCAGTCACTTCCCCTGCTTCTCACAAGCAAATTGGGCTCTTCTGATGCTGATTCCCATGTGGGTGGATTTGTATACATCCTGGGACCCTGTGGGTCTCTCCAACAAACTCTCCTGTGAGGCTGGGAGTCTCTCCCAGCACCTCAACCCCCACAGGTGTTTTCAATTGGTGTTTTGAGGCTTTATTTTTCCACACTGGGACCCTGGGTTGTGTGGTCTGTCTTGCTCCCCAGTTTCTCCTAATTTATCTGCATGCAAATGTGGGACTGCCTGGTCAGCCAGCTGTCTCGTGCGCTATGCCCCTTCACAATCTGCTGCCTTTCTGGGTCCACCAGCTGCTGCCTTGTGCACCCAGGTCTGCCAGCCACCACTTTGCCATGACCCCTCTCCACACGACCACCAGACTCTGCCCCTCCTACCGGTCTGAACAAATGTCTACTTTATCTCCTTGGTTGTTGGACTTCCATACAGTTCAATTTTCTGTTGGTATTCGTTGTTTTTTGTTTATAAATTGTTGTTGTCCTTATTTTGGTTGTGCAAGGAGGCACATTGTGTCTACCTATGCCTCCATCTTGGCCAAAGTCCACATGTCCCCTCTGCCCCTTTTTAATGGTCAGAGCTATCAGGTGATAAAGCCACATGCCTTCCAGGAAACCCAATCGCCCCTTTCATCTTCCAAAAACACAAGTACCTCTCTTGCTTTGAGTACCATTTATTCAACCTGCCCACCAACAATTATTGAGAGTGCACTCTGTGTCAGGCAGTTTGTGGGGAACTGGAAATACAAAGATGAACAAGGCACAGTTCCTGCCTCAAGTTGCTCAGGTCAGAAGGTAGGTATCCCACCTTGGGATCCCTGGAAGCTGACATGAGGTTGAGATCGGTATGCAGGAGATCCGTGAGGGAGCTCTTGGGACCAGCACCCAAGGGAGGGCAAGAAGGAAATAGGATTAGGGACATCAAGCTGTGATATAGCCTCAATGGGAAGCCGCAGCCAACTCTGCAGAAAGTTCTGAAGCTCAGGTGAGTTTTAGACATGAACTTAGTGTGAGGGCTGATCCTCTCCACTCCTGTGTTGATCAGCTATTGGAGGTCAACCAACCCAGAAAAGGGGTGTGACTTGGCTCAGGGGGTCTCTTTTCAACAAAGACAATGCCTGCAGGGAGCTGTCAGCTGAGGGCTATCTCCAGAGGCAGTTCCAGAATCTCAGGGAATATGTTCTTCCTCCTAAAGTCAGAACCATGTCCTTTGTAGTAGGGAAAGGTGAAGAGACAAGTAATTATACAAAAATGTCATTTAAAAATATATACAAAAAAGGTCAGCCACAGAGATATGCACAGAGTATTGTGGGTGCCCTGAAAGGGAACCTATTTCAGTCTTGGGAGTCTTGAAAAACATTTCTGAACAAGATTATATTCAACTTGAATTCTCAAGGCTAAAGAAGACATTAGCCAGACATCGGAGGTACGGTGTGCAAGGTCATTGTGGGTGCTATGGACAAAGGCAGAGACTAAATGCAGCATGGTGCATCTAGAAGAAGGGCCGTCAGTGCATGATGTTTGAGGTTGGAAAGGCAGGCAATTAAACTAAGAAAATGAGCAAGACCCTATGAGGGAAGCTCTGGACACTGTGTCAAAGGTCTGGGGCTTTAGCCTCGAGGCCAAGTGGAGTCACTGAAGAAAGAGAAAGCCTTCCCCAGGACATCACCTTCTCTCGGAGGGTTTGCAGAGGCTGGGAAGGCCCTGCTTGGGGTGAGTTTGAAGTTCTCCTCAGCCGAGTTCATGTTTCTGCCGTGATCACAGGCAGCTTTTTCCTTTTGCTTAGCCCCCTCTTCTGTACTTTGAAGGATGTTCTCATGGAGAAGGTACCTGCCCAATGGCAGTTGTTCATGAAATGTCCCACCTCCAGATGCAGATCTACTCTTAGCCCGAGTGAGAGCTCGGAGGACTAGATCTTGTGGGGAACCACCCTTCCATTCTGCTCAGTGTCATGCGTGTCCATCAGCAGCCCTGAGACGCCCAGAGGGAAAGGGTTCCTGGTCCTCATGCTTTTGCTCTCCTACCACACTAGCCAAGCCAACAAGTTCGTTTCTTCCACGTGATGCAAACCTGGAGTAAAATGATTTAATGTGAATCAGAAGGAGGTTAGGATCCTACAGTGGCAACTGTCAAACACGAAATGCTCTCTGGGTCAGCCAGGTGTGCGGGCACCATCCTGCGTTGTAACAGATTGAATTGCAGCAGAGGAGACAGTCAAACATGTTGGCCGTACCTAGACAACTACCCATTCTCACGATTCTATTGAGATGACGGTTTAGAAATACGTAGGAGAGGTGACCATGGCCTTTAATTCCAGTTAACAGGCTTGATTTCTAGTTGAACTATGTAGGATTTGTTTGTCAAACCTGATTTTTTTCCAAGTTAGACAAAGGCTCCAAGTTTGGTGTGTTTGAGTTAGACTATCAAAGTGTTAAATATGTGATGCTGTGAACGAGAACAGTCTGCACACCTGGATTCTTCCATTTTCCTGAGAAGTGCCCTTGGGCTCTCCTCACTGGCCACAGAAATTTAAAGATAAAATTCCGTGCAGAACATTTTGCTCTCTTCCAGGGAGTAAAATGAGAAGACCAGGGGGAAAGGAAAGCAGCTTGGACCAGGGAGGAGCCCAGTGAGGGTCAGAGTTGAGAACAACCTCTATTTGTCCAAGCTGTTGCTATAGACTTAAAATATATAGCCACACAGTGTTTTTGGCTGATTTCCCAGGGGCATATATGCTCCAAATTCCTAGCCCATCTATCAAGAGCTGCAAGTTGTTTAATGTTGCTTAAGACACTTTGGGTGTTGCCAATACATTCTTCCCTACAGGGAGCATTTTTCCCTTTGAATGTTTTCGTCTTGGCTTGTTTGAGGCAAAGGCTTTAAAACACATCAAGCACTTCATCCTGGGTATCACCACACCCTGACTGCTCCTCCTTATGCTATACCTCACAATGTATAGAAATGAGGGTTTTTTTGTTCCTTCTTTCATTCACCAAGTCTTTAAGGATTATATCTGTCCCAGATACTAAGCTCAAAGGACTGAGGCAAGTGGAAAAGATCAACAAGTCAACACAAAACTATAACCCGGGGTTATTATTGCAAGAGATTTAGAACAAAGTACTTTGGGAATATTTTTCAACAAGCTTGTCCCCAACTAAATTATGGGCTCATCTCAGTGACTTTGCCTTCTTAGGCTCTTCACTATGCCCCAAATATAAATATTTCTCTTTGAGTTCAGCCCTTTCCAGAAGGGAGCATTATTCTCCAGTCTTTCCAATGAATGGGCCTAGAAAGCCTAAGTATGTTTATACAAAGCTATTCATTTTTTATTGTATTACAGCTCTATTATTGTCCCCCTATCATACAGGTCACTGGGAGATTTTTTACTCTCTTCTCTAAGGTTCCATGTTATTCCAAATAATAGGTAAAGAAGCACCTGGCTTTTGTGCCATGGAATTCACACAAGAGGAAGAGAGGCCTTCCTTTTGGAGGGTTCTATGCAGACTATTGAAGATGTGAATTCAGTCATTGGCTGAAGCACAGGGATCTTTCAAAACAGGAAGGAGTGGCAGCTAAATGTTCTTTCAGTTAAACCATCTGAAAACATAAACACAGGAATCCCACTTCCTTATCAATTTATTTATCTCCAGCGTCTCTGATGGATAAGAGAGGTGATCTCACATTGTTCATTTGGATGGGTAATATTTTACTTAACCTCTCTTGCAACAAGACATTATTTGGAATATGTTATAAGAAAGAAAAAGTAATGCCAATTTTTAAGAATAATTACGGAGAAACTGCCAATGGAGCTGGCACTTCTTTATAAACAGTTGGTTTTCTAGCGCACCAGAGATGAATCGACTGGAAGCAGGGGCGGCCTCATCAGCTTTCACCTTGACGTCATTAAACTACCGTTACTGGCTCTTCTGTCCTTCAAACAAAAGCACTCAGCTCTTCGTGAGTTTATATACCTATTCCCATCACCAAAGCCCTCATGCATTTAAATGTTGATGCCTCTCCAAAGAGCCCCCAGCCCTGCCGAACCAGGAAGAGGAAGAGCAAACAGATGCTTATCTGCAGGACCAGAGGAACAAACTGCTCCCGGGTCTGAACCTGAGTCTGCAGCTGAGCCGGGCAGCTCGAGGATACCGTCTGGCAGCAGGCCATTGTGCGGCCCTCTGCGGAGGCCCAGCGCCCTGAAAGACTTCATTCACTCCACATGGGTGAGCAATTTCCTCCCAAGTGGCTACTCACCAATGGCAGACCCAATTACAGACAAGATTGATGGGTCTGCCTGGTGTGCCGATCTACCTTCATTCTTTCTTCTCTCCTCCCACACAAGTACTGAAACTCTGGGACAAATCTTGCCTCGAATAATGGGATGATTCCTTTAAATGGAAGGAAAAAGGAAAGCCCCAAGAAATATTGCAGAAAGTGACTCAGGAAGCACTGACTTCCACACCACATATGTGCCTGCACACGCGTGCGTGCGCGCGCGCGCACACACGCACACACACACACACACACACACACACACACACACCTCAAAAGGACAATAATTCTTGGAGCCAAGAGTTGAAGCGGCTTTCTGACCAGTGTGAGAAAAGCCATCAGCTCTGCCCACTGGAATGCCCTGGGTGCTCGGAGCTGCGTTCTCTCTCTCCCTGCTGGGCTCCTGCAGCCTGGGTCTGAAGCTAAGAGGGTGAGTCTGCCTTTGTCCCATTTTATCTAGAATAACTTCTCGGTAAAACTCTATTCAAACCCTGAACTCTCTGAATTTCACGTACTCGCATTTTTCTCTGCAAAATGCAACTGTGAGCCCCTTGTCCACAAAAGCAGGAAAAGAACTTATTTTTATTTATTTATTTTTTTTTTTTTTTTTACTGCCTCTCTTTCAGCCTGTCAAGTTGTCTTGCATCTGCTATTTAATGTCACACTCCCTGGAGCGCTACGGGGAACTCAGGCAAGTGGAAGCCTTCTGCACAGGTGTCCAGGGCCTCACTCACCCTGCAGTGGGGGGTGCGGGGAGGCATGTGCCTGGCCTCCGCCCTGTTTCCACCCGCACCTATGCCCCCACCAGGGAGAGGAGACAGCAGAGGTGGCTGGGCCGTCTCAGGGAGCGGGAGGCAGAGAACACAGAGGTGGTGGGAGACCAGAGCACAAGTAAGCCAAGGCTCCAAACCCTCTGTGCCTGCGTGATTGTCCCATCGGACATCACTTACAGAACACAAGTTCAAAGGTAAAATTATTAAGGATTTTGCAATGATGACCACAGAGCATTAAACCCCAGACATGAACCCTTTTCTCAGCATGGAACCTTGTGCATCCGCACAGGTCACCCACTTATGAAGCCAGTCCTGTTTTCTTCTACTACAGGAAATATGGATATGAAGGAAAACATTCCAAGAGCTTCCCCAAACATGTAGATTTGGATCAACAAAGGATGCGTGCACACACGCATTTCTGTGTGTGTGACCGGGCCTTCCCTGTATTGTTTTCTTAAACCGGTTGCTCAGATGTCGGATTAGAGACGAAGGTATAAACATTGTTGATGGGCACTGACAGATTATTTTGCTGAAGGGTGTGGTGACTTCCAGCAAACCCCAGGACCAGCTGACTGTGTGTGGTTAGGCCCTGGGGGGTAGGGGAACTATGTCCTGGTAAACAGTTTTGTTCATGCACTATAACAAAGAAGAGCCTAATTTCATTTTCCCTAGAGTTAAATATTATGTATGTAATTTTTATATGTCTGAAATATCTTGCAATTTTTCTAAACCATCAAAACTTTTTAAAAACTTTTTTTAAAAATTACAACTGAAGCCTTCTGCTTAGCCATGTCAGGCAGCTGACACTATTTTAAAATGTCACCTTTCATGTTGATCTTAATGGGCAGGTCTGTGTCTCACAAAAGAGGAGAGGAGAGGAGAAGAGGGCAGGAGAGAAAAAGAAAAGGAAAGGGAAAATTAAACAACAATGGAAAAGTAAATTTCCTTCAGGGTGTCATTGTGAAATACGGCCGTTGGATCTATCCCTCGTCATTGTTTGGACAAAAACACCTGGTCCCGTCGCACACGTTATCAGTCCTTTAGCACCTGCTGCCCGTAATGTGGTTCCCTTCACTCGAGCTGCAGGCCTCCTCCTTCCACCCTCAAACGGACCACAAGCCCCTTGGGTTCTGTGCAGCTCTGCATGACCCCACAGTGCTTAGCGGTGGTAAGCACTGCGCATGGTCGCCACCCGACTTTCTGAAGGCATCAGGAAAATTCAGCTTAAACGTGTTGAGGTCCCTCGTCCTATCTCTCACTCTCACGTGTAGCTATTACGAGATTTATGAAATTTAGGTTAGAATCGGATAAAGAGGAAAAAATCCAAAAACATTTGTATAAACACATATACAAATATATGCATACATATGTATACAGACAGAGGAGAATGATGTTTTGTGAAACTTCAATAGCTGCATTATTCAGAGCACATGATAGTCGCACTTTTACCTAAATTATTTCCTAATTAATATCTAAACTCAGTAACTTTTGTATGTAATAGAAGAATAGTTCTTCTTTAACTCAGCAAGTAAAATTATGTATATATTAAAAGTTTAGAATTAAACATGAAAAGTTTACAAATATTATGATTAAGCTGACAAAAAATTGAAGTTACACATATGTACAGTCAAATACTTCACAGACCGAATATTTTTCTTAAGCCAGAGTTGAAATCAATAATAGTAAATAGACAATTTAATGCAAAACACTTTACAAATGGAGAAAAATACTTTTAAAGGAGATTCACCAGACAATGCAGTTACTGGACACAAGTGTCCAGGCCAGTAAGAAACTCCATATACACACCCACACAAGTGTAGATGATACAGACATGGAAATATTGTATTAAGGATTATTCAAAAGACTAACATCACTAGGATCTCTGGGAAGAGGAGGTACTATGAGAAAAGACTAACAAACAACAAAGTTCATTGAGCATTTGTCATGTGGATGGTGTTCTGGATTATTTTATTGAATTTTCAAAACAACCCTAAGGAAATAGAGACTCGTTACCTGCCGTTTTGCAGAAGAGGGAACCAAGGCTCAGGAAGGGGGAGTAGGCTAGTAAGCAGTGGAACCAGAATACGCCATAAAGTCCAGCTTTAGCATTTACATTTGTCTGCCTCCCGTGGTTATTAGCGAGTTCACTATGTGTAAAGCTGGGACCAGGCCACCAATTGCTTCTACTAGGAGGCCAGCTTATAGGGTTGCCAGATTTATCACATTAAAAAGGCAAGACACCCTGTTAAAATTGAACATCACATAAACAGTGAATATTTTTTAACATAAGAATTTCCCAATGTTGTATGGGACATACTCATATCAAAATGGTTCATAGCTGATCAAAAATTCAAAGTTAGCCCTGGCTGGTGTGGCTCAGTTGGTTGGAGCATCGTCCCATAACCAGAAGGTTGCAGGTTCGATTCCTAGTCAGGGCACATGTCTAAGTTGTGGGTTTGATCCTTGGTCTGGGAGCATAAGAATCTGGCTCGTGGTGCATACAGGATGGCAACCAATCAATGCTTCTTCCTTGCATTGATGTTTCTCTCTCTCCCTTCCTCTCTCTCTAAAAGCAATGAAAAATATCCTCAGGTGAGAATAAAAAATATAAAATAAAAATAAATTCAAATTGAACAGAGTGTCCTATTTTGTATCTGGCATCCCTACTGGCTTGCCATCCTAGTACTGCTGAGTGACCATCTGAAATGACAACAGTGTGGCTTTTTGAGACAGATAGAGAGTAATTCTAGGCTAAAGTCACCATCAGAGACAAGGATAGACCCTGTTTCCAGAGACAAAATCTCCACTTACTAGCAGCCAAAATGAACATCCCTCTTAAACTGGTGGATTGGGTCAAATGGCTCCAGCAAGCACCTCCTCCCCTAGGCCCTGGAACCCTTAATCAATATTTATAGATTGAGGCCCTTCTGACCTTCAGACTTCTCACCTGGTAAATAATGATAACATTTCACTGGGTTGTTTTGAAGGTCAAGTGAGGTTATGTATGTAAACATTTACTGTAAATGCTGTTTGGGGACTCCTGTTTTAAGAAGTTATATTTTTTCCAAGAACCAAGAATAAATGCTGTTAATTCAAACCACTTTCAGTGGACATTTAAACCAAGAAGCCTAATATTTAAACAAATTAAGATAAAAACTGATATATTTGAAAGTCTATTTTTTAAAAAAGAAATATTTTAAATTTTGAACTCAGCTGGAAAAAATCACTTCGCATCTGTTTAGTCAGTTATTAGTAAAAATAGCTCCTTATACAGGATATATGTATTATTTATTTATGCAATGCCAACTATTTTAAATGATATGATATCAAAAGCAATTAATAGTAATAAAAGGTCATACTTTTTCTCTTTTTACCTGAAAATCACAAAAACAATTACATAGAACAATGACTACATAAGAACTGCCGGTAGCCAAGAGCACTGAATGAGAAGAGGAAAAGTAAACATGCTTATACGTACGGGACAACCCTGAGGCAAGGATTGTTGAGTGAATGTCTAATTTATCAGCATTTTTCAGATATTTCCTCAAGCTCTTGTTTTTTAGAAGTCTTCTGTTTTTCTTTTGGAAACCTCCCTTAACCTTGAAAATAGGAATTTCAGACTCTCTTTTGTTCAGAAGGAAGCATTTTTCTTTAAGAAAATGAAAACACCTCTGAAGAAAAGTTAATTGAACAAAAGACTCAAGTATTCAAGTTGGACTGATTGGCCAACGCAATTTGATCCCCAAAATTTCTTTGCATAGGGGCAGCCCTCAGCCTTATCAGAGTCAAAGTAACTGAAATATAATTCTATTGCTAGATACTTCTGAAAGAGTTTGAAGAAACTCTGACTCTGAAGAGAAATGAGAGAGCTATGGACCAGAGAGAAATAGTGGAAACTGGTGGACCTGCATGTCATCCTGAGGAGCCGAAAAGATGGGTTTGGGAGGAACAGGATGTAGACCTTGCAAGGCAGGAAAACCTGGGTTCTTATCCCGGCTCCACTACTAACTTGCTGGGTGACGCTGAGCTGATGATCCAACCCCTCAGAGCCTCCATATCCCCACAACGGAGATCATAAAACCTCGCAGGGATATTGTGAAGAGGAAATGAGATGACATGGCCAAAACTGCACTTATTTAAGGTTATTAAGCGTTTGTTACAAACAATGCTCTTAGAATATTTGTAAGGGAGTAAAACCTAAAGGCTAGATAGATTCAATGAGGGGAGATATCATAGGCAGAATTCAAAACCTTTATACAGTGAAGTTTATTTACGTGCAGCGAGAGGAAACAGGATGGAAGGGTAGACAGAGAGTCCAGAAAAAGAATCATAGTTCCAGAAAGTTCTGAGGTTAACTGGGACGTAGCCAGTTAAGTGGGAATTTTTTTTGAAAGACTTCCACTGTCTGTGCACTCACAGGTAAAGTCATTGTACATATAGTTGGCCCTACAAAATCACTTCACACAGTAATAACCTCATCTGTGCTGCGCCTGAGTCCAGGTGGAGACAACCCAGGATGGGAGCAAAGACTTGGGAGAGTATAAAAGAAAGGTCTTGGGTTTGGAAGAAAAATTCATGATTGGGTGTGATGGAGGAAGGTTTCCCAAGTGTCAACCAAACCAGATGGATGCATTCTGCCTGGATGATTTCACATTTTGCAACAGTTCCAAATTGAAAACAATTGGCAGACAGTCAGAGAGGAAATCAAGTCAAATAAAATCAATTTATGAGTTCAGTTTCATCTCTCCCCTCTGCTGCCTTGCAGGTAGGGATATAGGATGAATGAGGTATTGGGTACCACATCTCCCAAATTCCAATATATGCATGTAAGGCCAATTGAGTGGTTTTCTTGAAGTCCCCCTCCCCAAGGGCTTAGTTCTTGGCCTAGGGAGAAAGGGAAGTGTCTCCTGCTGCCATCCTAAGATGTAGGTTATCCCCATCACACTAAAAATGTTCTCCAGTGATGTGTCCCCATTAGCCTTGTCAATTTTCTTATTAATTCATAGCCTTTTAAAAAACATAACTTCTTATATGAGCTAATAATGGCAGACTTGGATCACTCACTTTGCAAATCCTGCATATTCTGATAACCCTAGTGTAGAATGTAGGTGTTGGCCCCTACTGTGTTATTCTTGACTTTATGGACTTCTGGCATAACTGAGACATCAAGAAAACCCTCAATTAACATCCCATTCCATTAGCATGTTGATTGAAAAATCCAGAGGAATATGCAGATATACAGTGATTTTTAGGGAAGTGGGGGTGATCACAAGTGACTTTAACTTTCTACCTGGCATAGTTCTACTTAGTTCAAATGTTTTATATGTCTATTTTTTACTTTGGCAATACGGGAAAGAATCATTAATGTGAATGTTCCCAGGATCCTAGGTTAAGGTATTCATAAGGAATGTTGACTTGAATATGAAATCCAAGGAGAAAGACTCTGGCTTCAAGGTAGGGTGAATCTGTAGGTTCAAAAGATGACATCAGCTCCCTGCCTTCTCCCCTTCCAATACGTGGCTTTGCTTTCCCCTGAGTTGGCTTCATTCCCAGGTAGACCATCCCCACAGGGAAGCAAGTGTACCTCCAAGAGTTTCCAAGTTCACCTGGTTTCTTTGTGCTCACAAAGTCAGGAATAGGGTAAGTTTCTCCTTCATACAGGTCATAGTGATCTCCCCAACCCCAAGGTTCTCAGTGGCCCTGTTGGAACCACAGGACCAGTCCCAGTCTCCAGGGAGTGGAGCACTTTGACTGGCCAGCATGTCAAGGGGCTACCATGAGACAGGTAAAATAGGAGGCACATGATTGTCAGCCCCATCTAAATATATGTAAAGGGGAAGAGGATGTTCCCTGAAGAGATGTAGGGCAGGCACAAAAAGAGAGGAGGAGGAAGAAAGGGAGGGAGGGAGGAAGAAAAGTAAAAGATGACTACTATATCGGAAACTCAACATCTATAGGGAGCATTTATTGACTGCTTACTGCATGCATGCTACTGAATGAAGATCTTTGGAAATCTAGAATTTAACATGGAAAGTTTTAGCTATAAGAAACTTCAAAGATCCAAGACATGATGTCGTACAATCAATCCTATGATGATTCCCAAACTTTGGTGTGTATCAGAAGCACTTGGAGGGCTTGCTGAAACACAGACTGCTGACCCAGTAAGTCTAGGATGGGGCCTTAAGATGTACATTTCTAGCAAGTTCCGAAGTGATGCTGATATTGTCAGGACCATACTTTGAGAAGCACTGCCCTGCATCAAAGGATTTCATGAGGACAAAAATAAGTAAGCTGGCTCCTACTGATTTGAATCTCTGGTTCAGCAAGAATGGTAACCTTATTTGGTAAACAAGTCAATTCAACTTCTGCATCTCAATTAGTGGTCTTCTTGATTTTAGGAACACCCTCAAGTCTATTGGTATGTTCTTCACAATTATTCACGGGGTTCAAGGAAGTTTACCCAAGAGTCCACCCTGGAGGGCAGTGAGATTTGATGGCAAACGCTGGTTCTCTGACTGAAGCTAAAGCCTGAAGCAAGTGGCCCACAATGACCTTTCCCCACTGTTGCCCCACCCTATAAAAAACAATGCAAGGCATGGCCAAATCAAGGGCACCATCAGAAGGAAGCCAGCAAAATAGGCAGAAAAGACACCAAGAACTTTAAACTCAAGGTGCTTTCATCTCTAAAACAGCATGTTCTTTCTCTTTGGTCCACCCAGTGTTTCTGACGGAAGTTAAATTCTTCTCTGGCGTCCAAGAAAGATTTACGACTAAAAAAGAACAGATTTTACCTGGCAGCGGGTATGTGCAAGGTTTGTTCTCTTTCATAGCAGGCCCAATTGCTCTTTATTTTGCAGATGCTAATATTAGACCCAGTTAATCATTGCACATTCCTTTTATTAGGTGAGGAGCTACATTCTTGAAACCACTCTCAGGAAAACAATCCTTTACTTCCAGACCACCCTGAGTTGTAGACTTAGGTTTTCAGCAGTGGTAGCACTGTTGGGCCATGTGGCAGACGTCTGGGCAGCCCAGAGACATCTGCTCTGCAGCCTCAACCCTTTGCAAGTGGTTCAAGAACTTCCTCTTTTCTTGTTCACTTGGCCCAAGGTTGCTCCTTCTATAAACATCCAGAAGGTGTTAGTACCACCAGAGTATCAGACTTTATTGCCTCTTCCCCTGTGGGCAAATCAGCCTGTAATGAGGGCAAGGCTGTTGGAATAGGATGCATTCAATATACTTTATGTGCTGGCCCTAATTCAGACAAGTTAGATCCATCTGAGTTTTGTGCAAAATATGAAATTGTTAGACCATATTCAGTTTCATTAGTTCTCAGTGAATATGTCCTGATTTTCATAGTCATTTCTAAGTTGATTATTGGCAAATTAATAGCCAATTTGCCATAGAAACATTGTGGTTAGATTCTGAGCCAGCCCCCAGATGCTTCCTTAACTGGTTTTGTGCCTGAAATACAGTACTACGCTAATACTACCGTGAAATCTCATCACTACATTCAACTCTCCTTTTGAAATTAAAACATCCCGAGTTCCAACTCAGGACTTCAGGGGGTGGTTGCTGAGACTCTCCCTGATTTGTTTCTGTTCCAGTCATGGTCATCTGCAGAGCTCCCCGCAGTGAGATGGGGATCCTAGAAAGCAGAAACAGGGTGCTAGGGAGAGAAGTCAAAGTCTTCAGTGAATGTTGGCAAGCAGTAGCTGTTGTATATATTTTTACATGGTGGTCCCAGTTCTTGCTCAGTGACAGTCATGGTGGAAATGGGAAGTAAGGAAAGAGGAACAAGAAAAGGTGGTAAGGTGGTCCCTCACCGAAGCAGTGATGCCCACAGGGAGATAAGCTTGGAGTACAATTCACAAGAAGAAAATACTTGGGAGTCTTGAATGAGGAAGTGGTCCATATGCTGACCACAGCAGAACCAAAAACATGTTGCCAACAAATCCTTAGCAGGATCTTTCAGTTTAATAAAGGGCATCATAAAAATGACTTATTGCTAAGTTAATCCTTTGGGAAACTGTAGGCATAATGGAGTTTAAAATTTTTAATATTGGTCAAAATAATGGCTTTAAAATGAAACACTAAAATAGTGGGAAAATCTCCTATAAGGTGTTCATCATTGGTTAGAATGCTCTTCTGTTGGCTTACATTATGCAACATAAACCTTAGCTGTAAGAAAGGAGACTTCCAGCCAAGATGGAGGTGTAGGTAGACACACTGTGCCTCCTTGCACAACCAAAAGAAGGACAACAACAATTTAAAAACAAAAAACATCCAGTACTGATAGAAAATTGAACTATATCGAAGTCCGACAACCAAGGAGTTAAAGAAGACACATTCATCCAGACCAGTAGGAGGGGCAGAGTTGGGCCACCAGGGGGAGAGGACTCAAGGCAAAGTGGTGGCTGGACAACCCTGGGCACACAGGGTAGCGGCTGTCAGATCTAGCAAAGCGGCGGATTGTGGAGTGCAGCATGCACCAGGCGGTCCAACATTTTTGCACAGATAAACCAGGCAAAACTGGAGAGCGAGGCAGACTGCACAACCCAGGGTCCCAACACAGTAAAATAAAGCCACAAAACACCAATTGAAAACATCTGTGGTGGTTGAGATACCAGGAGAGACTCCCAGCCTCAGAGGAGAGTTCGTTGGAGAGACCCACAGGGTCCTAGAATGTACACAAGCCCACCCACATGGGAATCAGCACCAGAAGGGCCCAATTTGCTTATGGGAAACAGGGGAAGTGACTGAAAGCTGGCTGAGAGCTGAGCAAGTGCCATTGTTCCCTCTCGGACCCCTTCCCCATACAGAGTCACAACCCATTGACTGGGTTGCCCCACCCTGGCGAACACCTAAAGCTCTGCCCCTCAATACATAACAAGCACATCAAGACAAAAAAAATGGCCCAAAGGAAAGAACAGATCAAAGCTCCAGAAAAAATACAACTAAGCAACGAAGAGGTAGCCACCCTATCAGATGCACAGTTCAAAACAATGGTAATCAGGATGCTCACAGAAATTGTTGACAAATGCTTGCAAAATAGAGGAAGAAGTAGAAGCTCTGAAAAGTGAAATAAAGGAAAATGTACTGGGAACTAATAGTGATGAGAAGGAAACTGGGACTCAAATCAATGGAGTGGACCAGAAGGAAGAAAGAAACACCCAATCAGAAAAGAACGAAAAAAACAAAAATTCAAAAAAATGAGGAGAGGTTTAGAAACCTCCAGGACATCTTTAAACATTCCAACATCCAAATCATAGGGCTGCCAGAAGGAGAAGAAGAAGAGCAAGAAATTGAAAACTTATTTGAAAAAATAATGAAGGAGAACTTCCCCAATCTGGCAAAGGAAATAGACTTCCAGAAAGTCCAGGAAGCTCAGAGAGTCCCAAAGAAGTTGGACCCAAGGAAGCACACACAAGGCACATCATAATTACATTACCCAAGATTAAAGAGAAGGAGAGAATCTCAAAAGCAGCAAAAGGAAAGAAGACAGTTACCTACAAAGGAGTTCCTATAAGACTGTCAGCTGATTTCTCAAAAAAGACCTTACAGGCAAGAAGGGGCTGGAAAGAAGTATTCCAAGTCATGAAAGGCAAGGACCTACATCCAGGATTGCTCTATCCAGCAAAGCTTTCATTTAGAATGGAAGGGCAGATAAAGTGCTTCTCAGATAAGGTCAAGTTACAGGAGTTCATCATCACCAAGCCCTTATTATATGAAATGTTAAAGGGACTTACCAAGAAAAAGAAGATAAAAAGCATGTACAGTAAAAAGACAGCAAACTCACAATAATTAACAACCACACCTAAAACAAAAACTACACAAACAACTAGAACATGGACAGAACCACAGAAATGGAGATCATATGGAGGGTTATGAACAGGGGAGTGGGAGGGGGAGAGAGAGGGAAAAGGTACAGAGAATAAGTAGCATATATGGATAGATAGTAGGTAGAAAATAGATAGGGTGGGGGAGTGTTAAGAATAGTAAGGGAAATGTAGACACCGAAGAACTTATAAGTGTGACATGGACATTTAGTTCCTAGACATGAACTAAAGTGAGGGGAATGTGGCTGGGAGAGGGTGTGCAGGGTGGAGGGGAGTGAAGGTGGGAAAATGGGACAACTGTAATAGCATAATCAATAAAATATATTTTAAAAATAAAAATAAATAAAATAAAACAAGAAAGCACTTGCTCTTTAAAAAAAAAAAAAACTTAGCTGTTAATAGTGGAGAACTGCCTTCCTAATCTAAGGCTTCTAATGAATTGCTATAAGTGATTATTTTTAAATACTTGATAAATCTTCATGATATTCTTTATTTCTGTTCAACTCAGCTACAGTTAATGCCAGAATATCCTAGCATGAGTAACTACATGGATTTATTATTTAAATCTAATTTTTAAGAGTTGTGTTTCCTCTGAAGGCAGGGAGGCGGTGAAAAGAGTAGACAGACCTTAACCTTTCAGTTATTGAAAATATGTGCAATGTTCTTGATGTCAGCAAATATAAGTTGAGGCAATTTACATGGTTTGGTTATTCAGCTTCAATTTGAACTATGGCTTATTTTATACATGATATTGATGTACATTGTTTCTAATTGTTTCATATGCTTTAAAAATTCTGCCTTTAAAAGAAATTCAGAAAATTCACATGGCATACACACGTTTTGACCTCCTGAGAAAATTATATTTATATCAGCATTGAGTTTTGGCCTATGCTCCAATATAAGAAAGTTACTGTTTTGAAATAAAGCAAACTTTTCTTTTCCTGAGACATAAGACCAAAAAAAGATCTTTAGAATACCTACTTCACACACACACAAAAATCTGTAATTGACACATCGATTTGAAACATAAATATGCTTGAAAATCACTTGTTCCCTAAAGTCTTTCAGCACCTACTTCCCTGCCCACCCCAGGTTCCTCATCAGACTGCCCCCAGTGACTATTTACTGACTACTCTATGCCAAGGTCAACCTCATAGATCTACTATTAGTTTGCACAGCCTGCAAAGCATTTGCTGTGTATCTGAAATAAGCTCACTTGCTTTCTTCTTTCCCACACACGACCCCCTGGGTCCCTCTTTCTCTCCTCATTTTACTTTTTCTCTACATCTCTGAGATTCATTTAACCAGACCGGAGCTTCCTAGGCGGGCTTGTGGGTACTGCTCATTCCAGAATTTCATTCCTGGTCCTATCCCAAGCCCAGATAGACAAGACCCTGCCTGCTCCCAGGGCAAGGAAGCGGACACCACCAGTCCTGGCCTAGCCCGACTATGAAACACTCTCTATTTCTGTCTGCATTCTGCTTCTGAAGCTCTAGTGAGATTTGCTTCTCTTTTTTCTCTCTCATTTTCTTTCTCTCTTTCTTCCTTCCTTCCTTCCCCTTCCTTCCATTTTTCCCCTTTATATCCTTCCTTTTTCCTTGCCTTCCCTTTTCCCTTCCTTCCAGCCTTTATCTGTGGCACTCTTGCATGTTGCTAAGCAGGATGGGGGAGCAGGGAAGATATTAAGTACGTACATGCCTAACTCATACGAGGGACAGATGCACATGTCAGTGATGAAAATGGGAATCCAGAATTCCATCCCCAACAGAATTCTACTTAGGAAAGGCTCCTTACAGGCATTCATGGAAGGCTCCAGCCTCTTAGGCTTCGTTTACCTTTCATAGTGTTTACTGAATCTTCTTCAACTTGTCTCTCCAAACACACTTCCCTGGGCCGTAGACCATTTCCAGTGAAACTTGGATCATACTCAGTACAATTCCTGTAACTTGGTGAGAATCTGAGACAGGCTCTTCATTCCTAGGCAAACTTCTCGGTGAAAAGATCAAGTGTGCCATCTCGCCATCAGCACTACCAATAGCTCAACCCTCTCTCCTTCTGATGGTCATGGTGGGCTGTATCTCCCTAAAATAGTCATTACTCGGACCCTGCTTGCCACTTTTAAGTCATTGCTTTTTTTATAGACACATTTATTTATTAAACTATGAACAAGTCTGAATTATTTGGGGCCAAATGGGAGAGAAAAGCTAATAACATTTGATACTCCCAGCCTTCCCCGACCTGTTCCTTTCAAGTAAAAATCTTTCATAGTGAAACTTGTCACAGACAAGGCTTAGAGGTGACTTCTCCCAGTATACTCTATGTGGCCAGACTCATGCAATGTGGGATTTCGGGAAGGGAGCATCGAGGCTGACTTGAATCTCTTGCCTTATTACATCATGAAGGTGACCTCTTACCTCCAACCTCTTACCTCTGTGGGTCTGAGGGTTCTGAGAAGTCAGAGGAATTGCTCACTGGCCCACTGCTTCCTAGAGTTTCACTTTTTAGATGACCTGGATATCATTAGGAGGTAGCCTGGCCTATCAGGGCCACCTCAGGCAGGGGGCTTCTCCTGCAGGAGGGGGCACTGGTCCTGCCTTCACCTCTCCCTGGACATGGGGAGCAGAGAGGCCAGCTCCTCTGTGAGCCACCTGGGAGAAAGACAGTCTCTCTCCTGGGAGTCTAGCCAAGAAAAAGAATGTTTTGTTAATCATTACTCATTATCAATTTGGCCAAAGAATTGTGGGTTTGTTTTTTTTTTTTTCCATCTGGGTGGTACAGCTCTGAGCAAATTTCATCACATCAAAAGCCAGTTTACAATTCTGGGTGGTTTCCCTGGGGCAGAAATTCTCAAACTTGTCCTTCTGAATTTCCAGTGGGATCTCTTTCACCTTAAACCGGATAGACCTGGCGTTTTCAGCCACCCTCTTGACTTGGTAAAATGGAATTCTCCACGCATCTCTTCAGAGCTCAGGAGGCTTTCTTGCCAATAATAATAATAATAATAATACTTGTTTCTACAGACTATCATTTTCATTACATTTACCCCAAAATGGAATAACCATTAAAAACACTTCCGTGTAGTCTTCTGCCCCCATCACTTGTACCACAGACTCAAGGGCCTGGCTTGCCTTTTGGGGGCAGGGAAACACTTTGCAGTGCTGGTAGTGGGTTGAACTTTTCTTCCTCAAAATTAGTTATCCAAACAGTGGCCTTATTTGATTTAAACAAGCTATGGTGGTTCTTCTGCCTTCAACAAATGGAAAATTTTGGTAGGAAACTCACACTTACTCTTGTGGATGGCAGATACGCCTCATTAATGGCTCTAATCCTCAAAGGCGGTTAGAAACCTGAGTCACGTTTTCATCTCCCATGATGGCCCCTGGGGAAATCTCAGGCAAAAATCATTGGCTTAGGCAGGCAGGAAATAATTGTTAGTATTTCATTTTGTTTCATTTCCTGAGAGAACTTGGAAAAGCTGAGAAACTTCCGCTGCTCTGATATAGGATATAGAAAAAAAATCAAGATATTCTGCTTAGAACCTGCTAGAAGGCAACTTGAACTTGCCAAGATTGTCCTCATCCTAAGAAAAAGTCAACTCATTCAGGCAGAATCAAATTGCACTTTACCAGAAGGTTAATTTAAGACAGAATTTTTTTAAACTTTTATTTTTGCTACAACCCATAGCAGAACTATGTCTTACATAATTTACACACATATATGTATTTACCTGAAATACATTTTGTGGAACATAACTTGCCCTTAGTACATGCTATAAACCCTGATATTTTTGTCTCTGCCATTTCATGCTATTCAATTCTGTTCCACTCTTTTTTAAATGCTAGCTGTGACCCACGAAATTCATTTCCCAAGCAACGACCCACAGTGTGAAAAAACTATTGAAGGTGAGGAGTAAAGCAGTAAATTCTTATAAATCCTCTAAATCCTCCCACCTGTGGGAGGGTAATCCTTCCATCAAGCACAATAAAAATTGGAGATACTCAAATCTCCCCATTGAGGATGTCATTGCCTTGACTAAAAATGTTCCCTCTTATTAAAATGTAAATGGACACTGAATGAGTCAGAGACAAAACTGGGCCCATCATTTACACTTTTATGACACTGAGTATATATTAGATTATATCACATCCCATCCATCACATCACATCACAGTAGAGAAAGGAGGTCAGGTTGGATGAGGGAGGGGCTGGGAGCAAGGACACAAACGTTTCAAGGAAAGAGTGAGTAAAGAGCTTCTTCTGAGCTCAGAGCACCTTAGTGATCCCAGGCCTTTGCCCTCTCCCCATGCAAAGGAGGAGAGGACCTAGGCTAAAAGCCTCCTCAGCCCACCCAGCATCCCTTGGCTGCCCCACTCGACTCCTGCACATACCATGGGGCAAGAATGGGAAGCAGAGTGTGTATAGGGAAGGGTCAGAACCAGGAGCCCTGAGGCCTGCAGGGGTCTTCCATCAAGCACAGGAGAAACCCGGGATCAGGAGGCCCTACCTGGCCCCACCTCTTCCCTTCCCTACACTTTTTCTCCCACAGGGAATGTTACTCCCATTCCTCTCCACCTTGCTTACTTTTTCCATTAAGAGGTTTCCAACTTGGCCAGCCTTTCTGCAGGCCCCAGGATCCTTCTCTGTCCTTCCAAAGCAACTTGTGTGTATATCCATCAATGTGTGAGAACGCTGTGGATGGTATTAGGTTGTCAGTTCCTTCTGGATCCTGTGGTTATCTCTATACCCAGTGAAGTGAAGACATGCCCTCACTCACTCACATATTCTTTCATTCATTTAAGAAATACTCGTATAATGCTAGTACACTGGGCCAGGTGTGGGGAGTGCATTGATGAGTTGCGCTTGTAGAGCTCATCTATTTGCTAACGTTGTCTATTTGTCAACAAATAAGGATTTGCTGAATGAGTGCAGGGATGAAAGAGGGAGTGACAGAACCCTATACTGCCATATATTGTTATCTCACTGCTTCATCACTCACGTCCATTCATACTGAACAGTTCTAATTACGAGGATGTGCTTCTATCAAAGCGGTCTGTTGTCCTGACCCTTCTGTGTATTAGTGTGTAAAGAGAAACCACTGATGACAGCTGCTATGTCCCTGGGCTGTCTGCTCTCCAGATGAAACATCTTCAGTGCTTTCAGTGGTCCTCAAGACAGATACATCAGCAATTACATTAAATGGTTTGAGTTACCCCAGCAGCCTACTTGCCTCCCTCGGAGTGCCCTTCGTTTGGTCTATAATCTCCTCTCAGTGTGACCCCAGAACAAACGCCAACCTCCAGATGTGCTCACTGCTGACCCTGAACTCTGCATCCACAGACCCAGCTTTCTGCCACATCAGCTTCTCTGAAAAACACGCTCTCCCATTGACTTAACATGAACAATGGTGACCACACAATCACACTTGGACTCCATGGGTTATTTATCCAGAAATTCCCTTTACTTCTTGAAATTTTGCAAGAGCCCTCCCCTCCCTTCTCCCCCCTCCCCATAAGCACACTTATTTTGAGACCTGTCCCTTTTCACATGACTCTGTTTCACTGGCTACAGGAGAGCCCTTGCTAGATTTCCTATGAGAATTCTTCCACAGACTTTCTGAGAGTCTCTCCAGTCTAGTACCAAAAATCAGAAGAGGTGAGACTCACAGTATTTAAGGGCCATAACTCTGGTGATGCAGGAGAGAATGTCACCCAAAGAGAAGCTTGGAGACTGGAACAGAGAGAGCCCCAGGGCCCTGTGTCCCTCGCCCCATTTATCCCTGAAACCCCTCCTTCCCCCAGTCTGGTTGTTCTTGGATTCCAGGAGCCAGTAAATTCCCTTTTTGCCCTTTTGCCTAATTCCAGTTGGGTTTCTGTAAGTTGCAAACCCAAAAATTCCTGACTAATACACCCCCTAATTTTTTCTTCCTGAACGCTGCCACACTGTTCCTAAACCAAATATTCGCATCCTGTACTTGCGTGTTTTTTAACTCAAAGGCAGGATCTTACATTTGCTGCTGTGGGGCATCACTTTGTTTTGTTTGATTCATAATTCTAGTGTAGCTAGTCACAGTTTTGGGTAACAAAAACTAGTCACCCTCATAAGACCCTGCTGGGTGGCAAGAAAAAAATTAATTTTCCAGTAATGGTGTCTCATTCAAAAAAGACTTTTAAGCTGGAAGGAAATGGTTTGGTTCTTTTGAGTAAATTGTCAATTCTTTGGAACACTGCTGCCCCTTTTCTCCAAGATGTTGACTGGCTGAAGGAAGGAGTCATGAGACCTCATGATTATGGAAAAAAGTCCCAAAATCCAAGTAAATTCTCTGGTCCTCTTGTCTAGACTGTGGAGCAACTTGTCCAGTCTCATCTCTGAGATGCCAATGGCTCATCTGAGCCTTGGGTCAGCCACAGCTAGATTCATGGTCCTGGCCATTTACTTGTGGTCACAATTCACTGTATGTTGTAGTCAAATAAAAACAAATCTGGACTTTGTAAGGAGAGACTTTATTCAAAAGGATTGTTGCAAAAGGAGGAAGCATGATTGCAGTAGCAGGAGAGGCTATTGTAAAAGGGAAGATTCCTTGACTGTAATGTCTGCGGACATCTCAAGAGTTCAGCAAAGGGTTTTTCTTCTATAGGGAGGGGCCGACAAGGCCAAAAAGAACTGGATGTGGGAAAGCGGGATGAGAAGGCAGTGTGATGGAGTATCAGATCATGGAATATTTTACCCTGAGGCCAGCCTATTTTAAAAAAATTTTTAATCCTTACCCAAGAATATCTTTATTGATTTTTAGAGAGAGTCAGAAGCACCAACATGAGAGAGAAACATCAATTGGTTGCCTCCTGTACATTCCCCAACTGGGGATTGAACTCACAACCTAAGTATGTGCCCTGGGCAGAAATTGAACCTGTAACATTTGGATGTACATGACGATGCTCTGAACAACTGAGCCAGCCAGCCAGGTCTAGCCTATTCTTAAAAGAGGTTGTACACTGGCTCAGGCTGAAGGTGAGCCAAAACTCAGAGACCTGGGGGAAGGAGTCCTAACTCTTAATCAAGTTTGACCAACAAGCATTTGGTTTCCATTGATCGGTAGACAAAAGCAGTTCAGCTAGTCATTTACGAGGCAAAAATGAGAATTCAGAGGGTGTGTGTCTGGCTTTGTGGTAGGTAAACCAGGTGGCATCACAGTCTCATCTAGGTCATATGAGGGAGGGTGATTCTTTGCAGTAAGTCCTTTCCTGGAAGACAACAAATGGGGGATTTTTTTTACGCTTCGCTCCAAGACCTCTCAGCATCTATCTCCATGTGCCCTTCTGGCACCCAAGAATGACCCAAACAGAAGTGGTGCCCTGGGTCCATCTATCAAGCGGCCCCTCTGTCAGTGGCCCACGACACTGAAATGACGGCTGCCCAGCTAAGCGTGAGACCAGTCCCAGAGTTGGCAGGTTACCTCCAGCTACACCTACGGAAACTGATCAGCCATCCCAATATGACTGCTCATACCTGTCTGGATATCCCTGCCGCCCTTGAATTTTGGCCTTGAACAGGTCCCTAAGGGCCCTGCCCTCTGACCTCCTTGTCCTGCTCTGGCTCTTTTCTCCATCCCACAGCCTTCTGAGGTTGCCAGGGTCACTTTTCCTCCTTCCTTAACATCAGATACTTCTGTGACATCATATCTAAGTGCCCTCTACCCTGTTATTTATATTAAAACTCAGTAATAAAAAAAGTCACTGAAAGCTAAAGAAGTTTAGAAACTCTATTCTCTCCCACCAAAGGCTGTCTTTCATAATGTTGTTAGTCTGTGAACTCAAAACTTTCCATTTTGGAATTTATAATTTCAGCATTTGCCTGCTGCAAAATCCTAATTTTCCCCCAAAATAATGGATGCCTCTAGCAGGCTAGGAGGTCACACAGAAGGAAATTCAAATACAAAGATCATTTTAAGATAAATCAAAAATATTACTCCCCATTACACTACCATGGAAATAAAAATGGAACCTAATTGCATCACCCAAATTATTTGCTAACTCTGATGTCATTGACTCATAAATTTGAAAAGCTTACTTTTGTATCTTTGTGAAGACATTGATAAAAAGGACAAAATTATTGAGTAAGATAGAGGATAGCGCTTGTAGACACACCAGGAGAAACGTGTTTGCAAATGACAGTGATCCACAGTGAAAATATTGTTTACCCGGCATTTATTCCTCTATTAGCCCAGGTAAATCATTTTTGGGGGGTTGTAGTAGTCAGACCCCAAGGTGAACCCCAGTGATCCTCATCTTCTGATATTCATGCTCTTTTTCAGGCGCTACTTGTGAGTTGCTTCTAATCAATAGACTATGGCAACCGTGATGCAACATGTCTCCTTGACCGTGTTAAGGTATAGAAGACTATCTTGTTAGAGACTTTCTCACTTGCTGTCCTTGAAGAAGTAAATGGCCATGTGAGAAGTCCACATCTCAAGGGGGTGTGGATAGTCTCCAGCAGCTGAGGATGGCCTCTAGCCAATAGCCAAAAGGAAGCTAGAGCCCTCGGTCTCGCAGCCACAAGGAAATAAAATCTGCTAACAGCCTGAGAGAGCTTGGAAGAGCATACTTCTCCAGCTGGGCCTCCAGAAGAGAACGTAGCCTGGTGGATGTTTTGACTATTGCAGCCCGAATCCAAAGAATCCAGCTAGGCCTTGATCAGATTCTCAACACTCAGAAATAACAAGATATGTGGTATAGGATACATACAGTATGATAAAGTATATCATAGTGAGGCAGCAAATGCATACTGTTTTAAGACACTATGCTTGTGGCAGTTTGTTACATAGCATAGAAAACCACCACAGGGCCATCGGCGAGGAAACACGGTGTTCGGATATGTGCCTCGGTCCTACTCCCCGTTTCAGGTCAGGTGGCCTCTTTCAGCAGGTAGCTGAGTCACCGCTCAGAAGAGCTAAGATCTAAGACGAATCCCATTAAACTATGGCCAGCAACCCCCTTCCCTCCTCCGTGCCTCATTTTTCTCTTCTGCAAAATGAGGACATCCTAGGGTGAACTCTAAGGCACTTTTCAGCTGAAAGATCAGATGTCCTATGCACCCTGCAAAAGATAGATACCCTTGAAATGCATTTGAACTGAGTGGAAGCAGAAAGGAATGAAGTTTAGAAATAATGGAACAGAGATGTGCAAGTACTGAAGACTAAAAGGAAATTCAGTTCTAAACAGAAACTTCAGAAAGCCCATGTACTGACAGCCCCACAGAAGCCAATGAAATGAATGGCCTCGGACCAGTTACAGACGGAAGCGGGCACACCAAGCCAGGTGAATGACGGGGGCCATTAACGTCGCCCCACTTGGCCTTACAGATTTCATTCTGAAGACATCTGGTTTTTCAAAATCTAGCTCAAATCTTTTCCAGTGAAAGAAGAGAGAACCTACCCTCAGCCCGACTCTAAGAAACTTAGCGCGGAATTTCTCTTCGTGTTCTCCGCCCCTAATGACAGACACTGCTCAGTTATTAAACCGCTGCGATGACTTCTGGTCAGTTGGAAGAGCAGAGCCAATGTTCTTAGAAGTAAACCAGAGCAACAGACTCATGTGAAATAGTTTTGTGGGTCTCCGTTTTCTAATGCTACATAAAGAAAGGCTTTGAATAGTGCTGGGTTCTGGGAAGAACCATGGTGAGTATTTTCTAAGATTTCAAAGTCAATGGGGTATATAACTGGGAACATAAATTCTAAAACCATCTTAAGCTGAATGTTGGAAAAAGAGAAGAAAGTGTTCTTTTTCAGTGCGGGGGGAAAAAAAGAGCCTGCTCATTAAGGCCTTAGAATGAATCTACTCTTACAAGTCTAATCTATGAATAAACTAAGAAATAGAACTTTGCTTTAAAATTCCTCATGGATTTACAAGTTGCTATAAGTCCCCAAGGAGTGGGGTTTGAGCTGTAAAGTTGCTTGAGATACACAGACCCGTACAGTGTAGTGAAAACCTGAAAACTGATATCTTTCCACAACAAAGACACTTCTGATACCAAAACCAGACCTATCTGGCTTGTTGTCTTCTGTGTTAAAGCAGTACTTAGTTTGGGTTTAGGAGTAGCTTAATGGTTGGCGGCTCAAGAAAGAGGCAATTCTTGAGAGATTGTTGGATGTATGGAGGTAGAAGCGCCAATCTAGATTTCTTAAAAACCTAGGGCTTGAAATCATTTCACTTTTATTTGCAACTGATAGTTATAAATGGTTTAATAATATTCAAAATTCTTAATTACTTCAAACATATTGGTAAAACCAAAAAACAAATGTACATATTCCTTTATGCCCCTTGTCAAATGAAATAACAATGTTTAAGATCCTAGCAGATAGAGAGCACCCATACACATCGGCTTCATTTCATCTTCTGTTCTGTGCTTTATTCACTTTTTTACCAACTCTTAGATTTTGTAATGAACTCAGATGAATATTAGATGTGTTGTTTCAGATGGACATCAGGTAAAAACAGTCACAAAACTGGACTTATTAAGACTAAACCGATAATATTAACTATCTTGCAGATTATACAATCTCTGATGCTAAGTCCATTTTTGAACCCTGGTTTGGCCAAATGCAACATTTCTTTCTCCCTCAACTGATGAAGGGTCCTACTTGGAAGTATTGTATGCAATAGGAAAATGACCAACTTTTTTATAAGAAAGCCTGGTCAGAGTAAGGATTATTGTAGCTTCTGTATGTTTTGATCATTAGACTGAATCAGAAATCTGTAAGCCAGCGACTGGTATGATCACATGACCTTAAACAGACAGCTTGGATGCTCTGCATGTGGAGGACTTCAGAGGAATAATCCATGACCCTTAGATCCCTTCAGGATGGGTTTTTATTTACCTTTAAGTTTGATCGGACTTTCTAGTTTGTGTTTAAGAATTCAACTTTTAAAATTTAGCAATTTCACTCAGTATTTTTAGTCCCTTAATAAATATTCATTCATCAAAGAATGTATTGTGTCCAACTATATTCAAAACACCTTGATAATTAGGGGGAACAGTTTGGGGACAGAAATAAAGAAATAAATAAGACATAATTCCTGGCCTCTAAGAACAGTGGGTCTAGTGAGACAAATAAGACATAGTCACAAACAACCACAATGCAAGGCAGGCTATGCTGCAGGAGGAGTATGGAGTACCTATAACATGCATTGAGGGTTCAAAGGCAGAGGGATTATTTGAGTCTGGCAGGACTCAAAAAATATTCAACAGTATTTATCATTGATGCCGCAATATGGAACAATCAGAATTATCTTACAATCAAGGATCTCAGAAGTAGTAGAATTCTGAGAAGTCCAATCCTCTATCCTATGGTTCTTTCAATTTATTTTTAGTTATAGTGGGCATACAATGAGTCCTAGATGTACAACACGGTGATTCAACATTTACGTATCTTAGAAAGTGATCATAATAAGTCTAGAAACCGTCCGTCACTGTACATAGCTATTACGATGTCATTGACTCTGTTCCCTGTGCTGTATATTACACCCCTGTGACTTATTTCGTAACTGTAAGTTTGAACTTCTTAATTCCCTTCCCCTTTTCTACCAGTCCCCCTTTCCTCTCCCCTCCAGAAACCATCAATTTGTTCTCTGTATCTATGAGTTTGTTTCTGTTTCATTGTTTTAGTTTGTTTTTTAGATTCCACATATAAATGAAATCATATGATATTTGTCTTTGACTTATTTTACTTAACATAATACTCTCTAGGTCTATCTACATTGTCACAAATGCCAACATTTTATTCTTTTTGTGACTGGGTAGTATTCCATTGTCTATAAAAACTACGTCTTCTTTATCCAATCATCCATTAGTGGACACCCAGGCTGCTTCCATATCTTGACTAGTGTAAACAATGCTGCAGTGATCGTGGGGAGGGGGGGCTTGTACCCTTTCAAATTAGTGTTTCCGTATCTTCTTCAGTGAGTACCTAGAAGTGGAATTGCTGGATTACATGGTAGTTCCTTTTTGTTTTTTATTGTTGTTCAAGTACAGTTGTCTGCATTTCCCCCCCAGCCCTCCCCACCATCCCAGCCCTCCCCACCTCCCTCCCCTGCTTCCACCCCCTCTTGGTTTTGTCCATGTGTTCTTTATAGTTATTCCTGAAAACCCTTCTCCCCTGTCCCCCTATTATCCCTTCTCACTTCCCCTCTGGTAACTGTCAGATTGTTCTTAATTTCAATGTCTCTGGTTATATTTTGTTTGCTTTTTTCTTTTGTTGATTATGTTCCAGTTAAAAGTGAGATCATATGGTATTTGTCCCTCACCACCTGGCTTATTTCACTGAGCATAATGCTCTCTAGTTCCATCCAGGCTGTTACAAAGGGTAGGAGCTCCTTCTTTCTTTCTGCTGTAAATGTAGCATAGTTTTTTTATCCATTCATTTACTGATGGGCACTTAGGTTGCTTCCAACACTTGACTATTGTAAATTGTTCTGCTATGAACATTGGGGTGCATAGGTTCTTTTGGATTGGTGTTTCAGTGTTCTTAGGATATAATCCCAGCAGTGGAATTTCTAGGTCAAAAGGCAGATCCATTTTGTTTTCTGAGGAAATTCCATACCGTTTTCCATAGTGGTTGTACCAGTCTACAATCCCACCAACAGTGCACTAGGGTTCCTTTTTCTCCACATCCTCTCCAATACTTGTTTGCTGATCTGTTTATAATGGCCATTCTGACCGGTGTGAGGTGATATCTCATTGTGGTTTTAATTTGCATCTCTCTGATGGCTAGTGATGCTGAGCATCTTTTCCTATGTCTCTGAGCCCTCTGTATGTCCTCCTTGGACAAGTGTCTGTTTAGGTCTTTTGCCCATTTTTCAATTGGATTGTTTGTCTTCCTGGAGTGGAGTCGTGTGAGTTCTTTATATATTTTAGAAATCAAACCTTTGTCTGAGGTATCATTGGCAAATATGTTTTCCCGTACAGTTGGTTCCCTTTTCATTTTAATACTGTTTTCTTTAGCCATGCATAAGCTTTTTATTTTGTCATATGGTGTTCTATTTTTAGTTTTTTAAGGAATCTCCCATGGGTTTTTAAGTGAAAATCTATGGATCAAAGTTAGGGTATTCAGACCCTCCACATTGCCTCTCATTCTGGGTCCTCCGGAGGTTCACCCTCTTCTATTCTGTTATGAAATATTGAAGTTCCTCAAGGATTCACCCCAGGCCATCCAATCCATATTCATGACTTCAGTAGCTATATATATCAATGACTCCTAAATTTATCTCTCTGGACAAGATCTCATTTCTACATTCCATATATTTCACTGCCCACTTGGCATCTCCACTAGGAAAACTTAAAGGCAGGTTCCATTCAATGTGTCCAAGATATACCTCATAATCTTCCACCCCAAACTTGGTCCTCTTTCATACTTTTCCCCCTACATCCATCCTTAAACCCCTACTACCCCATCTCCATACACTGAAACTAGGTTAGACCATCTTTTCTTGACCCGCATCTGATCATCGCACATTTTTGTTAAAACCTCTCAGCAGCTTCCCATTTGGTTCATAAGTTAAAGACCAAACCCTACACATGGCTTCATGGTTTCAGATGCTTTGGGCTGCAAAGAACAGAAAATCCTCACTCAACAAGCTTAAATAATAATGATGTCACTTAATAAAAAGTCCTTAAAACACTGGCTCCAGATGGATCATCAGAATCTTCAAGGAACCAGATTCCTTCCACCTTTTTTCTCTATCATTGAATTTTTTTTTAAGATTTCTTATTTATGATCATCATACTTTTGGTCATAAAGGAAAAATTTTCTTTCCATGTTAATACTTCCTTGAACTGTTACTTAAAGTGCTTTCATTTTGTCCCTTAATTATAGTGAGAGCACTTTTCCAAGATATTTTCAAGTATGAGTAGGTAGGGGGCACCCACTGTTGCCACACCAGGGCACACAGTTTTGAGAACTCCCACCCCCTTCACATGACCAAAAAGTGCCATGATCCCAAACCAACTTCTTTGTAAAACAGCAGCAGCCAATGAGTTTCAAGGCCAGGAGCATTCAGTTGTATTGGGTGAAAATGTTATTAGAGTTTGGTCAAGCATAGGTTGGCACACTGTGTTGCCTTCAAGCTTTCTCCCAATAAGATAAAATGTCCACCAATTGTGAGTTGTAAATTCTCCTCTTGCAATGTACTTTGCTGTCTTGAATGGTTGCAGGCCTGTAACTCAAGACATAATAGGGAAAAAGATATGCAAGAAATAGGATTTTTATTTTAGAGCCATGAATTAGAGGAGAGGCATGCCAGGCAGAAAGGCACCATAAGATACCCTCTTCGGGAATGGCATGATGCTGACAGGAACACAGGCTGCCAAGCCAAACACACCGTGCTCTGATCCAATACGAACTGCAAATAAAATTCGATAAACAAGAAAGTCATTTGCAGTGAAAATGATATGTAGGGGGTGGTCATTACTTACAGCCAAGGTGACCTTTCTGACCTCCAAAAGAAGCCAACCACCCCAGCCTGAGACCAAGACTTAGAATCATAAGGGAATGGACTCCTGTAGTTCTAGTCTAATCCAAGCATATAAAAGCTGTAGCACAATGACTGTAGCATGAGCTCACAGAAGAAAAGCAGAAGCCAAGATGAAATGGTCTTTCCATGATTAGGAAAACACACTAAAGGCTTGTAAGGAGAGCTCTATAAAATTTGTGCAATGAAGCCAGGTGGCATTTGGTGGTGAACATTAATTGAGTGATAATTTTGGATGGAAAGCAAACATGAATGTTCTGGATGTTTTCCACTATTGATCAGAAAACTCTTAATTTGTTTCTGCTTCTTTGAATTTTGAAGATCATTTGAATCCCCTTCTGCCACTGAAAGTTGAACTGAGCATCCTAGGGTTGACTGATTAGATATTTTGGAAACATCTATAATTCCAGGGATCTTATGAAGAAGTGTAAGAAAGACATTGCCACCTCATACCTATTAGGATGGATACTGTAAAGAAAAACAGAAAATAACAAGTGTTGGCAAAGATGTGAAGAAACTGGAACCTTTGTGCTGTGTTGGTGGGAATGTAAAATGGTGCAAGTGCTATGGGAAACATTACGGAAGCTCCTCAAGAAATTAAGAATAGAACTCCCATATGATCCACCAATCCCACTTACAGGTATATATCCAAAACAATTGAAAGCAGAATCTCAAGGAAATATTTGCACACCCATGTTCACAGCAGCACTATTAACAATAGCCAAGAAGCAACCGAAATGTTCATTGACAGATGAATGTAAAAACAAAATGTGGTACAGACATACAGTAGAGTATGATTTGACCTTAAAAAGGAAAGAAACTTTGCCACATACTACAACACGTATGAAGCTTGACAACACCACACCAAGTGAACTTTGACAGTCACAAAAAAACAAATACTATATGAGTTCACCTATATGAGATACCTAGTAGTCAAATTCATAGAAATAGAAGGAAGAGTGGTGGTTACCAGGGGATAGGGGAGGGGGAAAGGAGACTTGTTGTTTAGTGGGTATAGAGTTTCAGATCTGCAAGATAAAAAAAGTTCCAGAGATCTAATATACTTCACACTGCTGAACCATACACTTATAAATAGCTAAGATGGTAAATTTTATGTTACGTTGCTTTTACCACCATAAAAAAAAGAAGATGTTGACAATTCCCTCATTGGCCATTAACTTCAGGAGCAGATGGCTGAGAGACAGATAATGGGAAACGGACAGGGAAAAGAACACAGAGAGTTTGAAGGAGTCTGGACCTGATGCCCTTCCCACTAACCTTGGGAGCTATTGAGTCTGTGGAGTGTAAATGAATATAGAGCTGAGATAATAACTTTGGAATTAAAAAGGGATTGAAGAGGTCCATGCATGACCTCCCTTCCACTAAGTTCAGGTCTCCTCAATTCTGAATGCCTTGAGAGATCCACATATTTTGATAGCACAGGCTTACCCACTCTCTCCTCCTTAGAATCTATACTGCCTGAACTCTCAAAGCAGAGTCTTCATAATGATTTGCCTCTATCCATGCTAGGGAGAAGACTCAGAGAAAGTACTGTATCTCAGGAGCTAAAACACAAGAGTGGTTGGGCCTGGGGGTACAGCTGGGGACCAGGTGAGCCATCTAAGGGTAGATATTTATGATTCTTTAGGTTGAAGCACTCAGTGAGAAACCACAAGATAACAAAGTACTGAAAACAAGGCCAGCCAGTGGGTCAGGGCCTAAAGAACAGAGATTGATTGGTGTGGACCACAGGCATAAATAGAGGCCTCCATGCCCCAGGTGGGAAGTATGACCAATGGAGGTTTAGGGACTCAGTCCGGTGGTCCAGGCAGCAGACCCAAGAGTCCCACAGCAAAATACAGCTGATGCCCCATTGAAAAGCTCTTTCTAAGAGTAATACAGATCACCCCGAACAGAAACTCACCGCATACCTCAAAGATCCTGTGATTCAGGACTTCCCTAATGCCCAGCCCTTCCTATTTGGGGTAAGAAAAGCCACCCATTGTTGATCTCTCTCAATCGCATTTACATCAGATTGCAAAAACTTCATTGCTGGCAGTATGGAAAATGCACTTACCTGGAAACTGCCTGCTACAAAACGGCTAGACGTGCTGGATGTATACAACAAGCATTCTTGTAAATGCATAGCTGAGCTCACCAAAAAGTAAGGGGAAGTGCCGGGGGCCCAACATGCAAAAGAAACTGAATGAACAACAGGGCAGCAGGAGCAGGCGCCAAAGGGCCACTGCCCTGGGCACAAAGTGGGTGGGGAGACCCCAGTTCATGGAAACCGGAACTTGGGTTTCAAGAGCCATGCAGGAACCGAGAATGAGCATCTCAGAGAATACTTACTATAATTATGTATCTCTCTCGGGTTACCTTGGGTGACTTTGAGCCTCCTGGTCAGAACCAGTCCCCAGTTCTTTCTCCACATTAGCTGATCCTGAAGATGAACATAATGAACTTTCTTCGGTGCTTCTTCCAGTTATTTATCTCAGAAAGACATTGAAGCTTCATAAGTACAGCCACAAACCCTGAAGGCCCTCAGAGTCCTCTAGCTTTGGCAGCATTTAGTCACTCGTGAGCCTCAGTTCCTCACCTTCTCACCCAGTTGTTCATAAAGATTAAGGACACATCTCTTTGCCCCATTACAAGGCTTCTAGATTCCAGAATCTATAGCCTAGGTGATCCTGGACCTACCATGCCTTAAAATGAACACTCAAGCCTAGAATGATCTTTCAGAAAAATTAAACACTATACCTTTCAGAAGGAGAGAGCCTGCCTATTTTTATAGCCAAATATGTTTTTCTTTTAACAAATCTCTGTGGTGACAAGTGACAGTTTGGTCACGGCCACCTTCAGTCTGGAACCAGCACCTGGGAGAAGAATTGGAGGTCTCAGGATATGGCACCAAACTGTCCTGTCAGGAAACCAGACACCTGAAGGAAAAAAGGAACACATGGCTACAGCAAAAACAGAGTTCCTTATCAGTGATGTTCTCTCTCCTCAAACAAGGAATTCCATGTTTTCCTGAGCAGGTAAATATGAGAAGGTCATTAGCCCTGAGATGACTCACTGAAATGCACCCAGAGTAACTGTATGTTCACTGGGAGACCCCCATTGGCATTGTGGGCTGTAAATTATGGTCATTCCTGAGAGGTAACAAGAGAGGTTCTGTCAGCTGTGCAATTACTTTGTTTTGGCAGGACACTTTGGAGTCAAGAAAACATTGGCTGGAGTTCAAGGCCAAGATTTTGGATCAGCTGCCACCATAATTTTTCAGAAATGTGATGACTGTTCCTCAAGAAATAGTTTCCTAAGTAGGCTGCAGGAATGTCTCCTGTACATGTTCGAGGGAAATTTAAGGAATGAAGCCCTTGGGGACCTCCCGGTTCAGCCGGGTTACTGCGGGTTCTCAAGCAAAGGGTGAGAAGTCCGAGGTGCATCAGGAATCCTCCTCACCAAGCATGGCGAAGGAACCAGACGCTGGCTCTCACTGAGAGGGGGCACGCCTGGCCTCTGTATCTTCTGCGCAGTGTATGAGCACAGCAATGGAAAAACCTACCGGGGTCACTCAGCTAAGTCTTCCCTCTGCTACATTGGAAGTTGTGTGTTAAACTAAGCTGTGTACGCTTCCTGCACTCGATGCTATATGTTTGGATGGGTGTCATAACAGTGATGACGAAAATTATATGAACATCTAAACGACCCCCAACCCTCCACAAGGGCCACTGGAGGCACTGTTTCCATTTCTTACCTATTAGCGGACCTTCATTTATATATATCAGAAAGCAGCATGCATAGTTAAAAAGAAGTCAAGGGATGATTGCACTTTGAATACCCAAGTCCATGGCTTGGCTCAGAGAACATTACCTGCCCCTTTCTAAGTAGCATGACATTGCAGCTAGATAAACTTTATTATTAACACCAGATATTGTGGTTGTCAAGGCAAACATTTACAAGGTACCTGAGTTCCTAAGATACGGGAAAAAAGTTATAAAGATAAAGTTGAGGTGATGGGAAGCTAGGGGTGAAGTTAAGAGTCAAACGTTGAATCAGAAATGCCATCACGGAAGTCCAGGTGAGCTGCCTGTGAGCCTGAGCATCCTTGGCCAGTGAGGGCCAAGAGGGAAAACTCCAGCATCTGGGCAGACAGGTAGAACCCTGAAAAGATGAGGCAAGCCACTGATTCATTGTCAGTTACCGCATTTATTTTATTAATTTTATGGCACAAAATTAAGTGTATTAAAAATGCCGTTTGCCGCATAAGAGACTTTGAAGAGGCAGTGGTTGCTCTCCACGAGTTTACAGAGTCAGCACAAATGGTCTCCAAAATGGAGGCCAACGCCGGATCCTTCGCCCTGTTTAGGGAATTTCACTCCCAACTCTTGAAGAAGCCTGTAAAATTTCTATGCGTTACTATGAGTGTGCTTGGTTCTACATTAGTCGTACAATATTAAGAATGTCACAAGAGATAGTATTGTGCAAACAGATATGGACTGAAGTCTTACTTGGAGGCCTAATATGTATCAGTTGTTTCTCACTGAATTTTTATTTCTGTAGTCTTTATGATGTGTCCAACTTTCCCACATGTGCCATGTATGGATATACAGCGTGTGGCTGGGGGCTGTAAATTCAGAAGGAGGTAGGGGTCTAAGAGTTTCAACAGCAAAGCTTCCAACTGTCAGGTGGTTGGTGACTCCTCCTTTTCTGCCTTCCTGCTTCCCATCACCCAGCTTCAGTGCAGACCTCACCAAAATACTGAGGGCTTCTTGTGAGACAACTCAGGAATACTAGCTGAGACCACAACAGCATTTTTTGGTGTTAAGGATTTCTGAAATAGGAATCAGAACCTTCGCTCTCTTGGCAGATACTCAGGGCAAAACTCTCTCCAGGGCCATGTTAAGCTGGGAAATTCAGTCTAACATCAAGGCTCTTTTCAGGGTCCGAGGTGTCCTTTTCTCTGAAGCCTGAAAAGAGCTCTAAGTCTAGAAATCTAGTACTGGTTATCAGCTGTGAGATTGGAGCCCATCATTTAACTTCTGAGAACATCAGTTTCCTTATCAATGAAAGAGAAGGTTATTGATGGATTAAGTTCTGGGTTCACCTGGTAGAAGAGAACAGTAGACAGTGGTGTGCTGGTGACCATTCGACAACTAGGTCTCTCACGGGAACACACCATGGACGGTAGCATTTATTGATTTCCTGGGTATAAACACTTGTACGATGGTCCACTTCAAGCCACTGATGTGATGTCACTGAATGTGGAGCCAGGAAGAGATACACGGTAGCACACCATTATTTTGTATTTCTGTATGGATACCTTACGGATAGAGTAGATATAATGAACTTCAGGAACTTCCAGCCAAGATGGAGACGTAGGTAGACACACTGTGCCTCCTCACACAACCAAAAGAAGGACAACAACAATTTAAAAATAAAAAACAACCTGAAGTGACAGAAAATCGAACTGTATGGAAGTCTGATGACCAAGGAGTTAAAGAAGACACATTCATCCAGACAGGTGGGAGGGGTGGAGTGGGGCAGCCAGGGCAGCTGACTGACCCAGAAAGGCAGCTGATTGTGGAGCGGGGCACGATGCACAAGGTGGCTCGTGGACCAGGCAGTTCCACACTCACGCACAGATAAACCAGGTTAAACCAGGTGAAACTGGGGAGTGGGAGAGACTGAACAACCCAGGGCCCCAGCACAGGGAAATAAAGCCTCAAACCTCTGATTGAAAACACCTGTGGGGGTTGAGCGTGCAGCAGGAGAAACTCCCAGCTTCACAGGAGAGTTCGTTGGAGAGACCCACAGGGTCCTAGAATGTACACAAGCCCACCCACATGGGAATCAGCACCAGAAGGGCCCAATTTGCTTATGGGAAACAGGGGAAGTGACTGAAAGCTGGCTGAGAGCTGAGCAAGTGCCATTGTTCCCTCTCGGACCCCTTCCCCATACAGAGTCACAACCCACTGACTGTGTTGCCCCACCCTGGTGAACACCTAAAGCTCCACCCCTCAATACGTGACAGGTACATCAAGACCAAAAAACAAACAAAAAAAAAAAAAAATGGCCCAAAGGAAAGAACAGATCAAAGCTCCAGAAAAAATACAACTAAGCAACGAAGAGGTAGCCAACCTATCAGATGCACAGTTCAAAGCACTGGTAATCAGGATGCTCACAGAATTGGTTGAATTTAGTCACAAATTAGATGAAAAAATGAAGGCTACACTAAGTGAAATAAAGAAAAATGTACAGGGAACTAATAGTAATGGGAAGAAAACTGGGACTCAAATCAATGGTGTGGACCAGAAGGAAGAACGAAACATCTAATCAGAAAAGAATGAAGAAACAAGAATTCAAAAAAATGAGGAGAGGCTTAGGAACCTCCAGGACATCTTTAAACATTCCAACATCTGAATTATAGGGGTACCAGAAGGAGAAGAGGAAGAACAACAAGCAGAAAAGTTATTTGAACAAATAATAAAGGAGAACTTCCCCAATCTGGCAAAGGAAATAGACTTCCAGGAAGTCCAGGAAGCTCAGAGGGTCCCTAAGAAGTTGGACACAAGGAAGCACACACAAGGCACATCAAAATTACATTATCCAAGATTAAAGAGAAGGAGTGAATCTCAAAAGCAGCAAGAGAAAAGGAGACAGTTATCTACAAAGGCATTCCTATAAGACTATCAGCTGATTTCTCAAAAGATACCTTACAGGCAAGAAGGGGCTGGAAAGAAGTATTCCAAGTCATGAAAGGCAAGGACCTACATCCAAGATTGCTCTACAGCAAAGCTTTCATTTAGAATGGAAGGGAAGATAAAGTGCTTCTCAGATAAGGTCAAGTTACAGGAGTTCATCATCACCAAGCCCTTATTATATGAAATGTTAAAGGGACTTACCTAAGAAATAGAAGATAAAAAATATGAACAGTAAAATGACAGCAAACTCACAAATATTAACAACCACACCTAAAACAAAAAGAGAAACAAACTAAGCAAAGTACTAAAAGAGGAACAGAACCACAGAAATGGAGATCATATGGAGGGTTAGCAACAGGGGCGTGGGAGGAGGAGAGAGGGGGAAAAGGTACAGAGAATAAGTAGCATAGATGGTGGGTAGAAAATAGACAGGGAAAGGGCAAGAATAGTGTGGGAAATGTAGAAGCTAAAGAACTTATGACACATGGACATGAACTAAGGTGAGGAATGTGGGTGGGAGGGGGTGTGCAGGGTGGAGGGGAGAAAATGGAGGGGAGAAAAAGTGGGTGCAAGGGGGGAAAATGGGACAACTGTAATAGCATAATCAATAAAATATACTGAAAAAAAGAACTTCAAATGCACAGGTAATAGTAAAGTGTAGTGAAATAATTAGAAAATGATGTTTGGAGCATTTATTATCTTTGCTTTTCATAAAATGTATTTAACTGTAAGTTTATATAATTTACTTTTTTAGAATGGCTTTGTTTACCAATAAGCTCCCAAAGTTTCTACAAATTTAGTGAATTGTTCTCACGAGCTAGTACAGGCAGCCTCGGCACACCCCTCAGTGGGGTTGGTTTCTTTTACGTGGCAGAAAAGAACCGGACAATGGCAATCAGTTATTAAATAAAACTGAAGAAAGGCTTTGGGCCAAGCCATCCTTGAATGAGAAGATACAAGATTTTGCATGGGTGGAAATGAGAATTAAATACAAGAAAAGTGGGGGGAGGGGATGATGAGGGAAAGAGGGGGAAGGGCCAAGTCCGAGAACATGTGTAAAGGACCCACAGACAAGGACAACGGGGTTTAGGGGAGACGGAATGTCCAGGGGGGGAGGGCAGCAGAGAGTAATGGGGAGGAAATGGGGATAACTGTCACTGAACAATTTAAAAATTAAAAAACAATACAAGAAAAGTATCCACACCAATATACATGGCTTGGGCACCAGGGGCTTTATTTTCCTCTGTTCGGTCAAAGCAGCTATGTTTAGAAAAGATGTAAAGTACCATTAAATTAAAATGTTTTCACGTTTTCATTTTGAAGGATGTGCTAAGTAGACGTGTGTGCTGTCTTGTGGCCGTATTATCACTGTCCTCGTCGTTGTTATTATAAGCTGGTAAGCGGTGATCTGTTTCGGGATAGAAGCCGCTGGCCAACCATGTAGCCGGAGGTTCAGCAGGCAGGCTGCTTTGAGGGAACAGCCAGGAGAGCATTGGAAGGGGAGAACAATGGTCTGAGCTGTTTGCATTGCCCACAGTTTGGGTTTGAAGCTGACAAGTCAGAATGTGAGGGATCTCTCAAAGGAGGAAAAAGAGAAACTACTGGGAATCGGGGCTGGGACACAGGTTCTGTGGGGCCCTTCAAGGAATCAGCCAGCGGATATCTCTAAGTCAGGGGGATAAACACTGGGGAAGGCAGGCCCAGAAGACACCTTGTGTTCTCACGTTACAGCGAACTCAGAAGCAAAGTCACCTCCGCTTCATCAGACAACAGACGAACACAATGTTTCCAGACTGAAGGATGTCATAAATTTCCACCATTTTTGTCAACCGTTATATTTTGTAAAGTCAAGACATGACAGAAAAAAACCCACTAACTAGTATCACTACTGTTTAATAATAAAAAATGTATTTTCACAATCCGGACACAAAATCACAAAGTTAATCTCGGGGGAGGGGAAGGGAGCAGTGATTTAAACATTGAATCGATTTGTGTTTAAGGCCTTCACTTACTATTGTCTTCATTTTTCTTATTTCAGCACACACTGATAAACTTTCCCCGTTGACACTGGCCTGCAGATGGTGTTTGGGAAACTGAGCTGTCCCCATGCAGCCTCACAATGGCTGTGTGACAGGGCAGAGGTGACAGAGGGTTAAGGGCCCGGGGGGGGGGGGGGGGCGGTCTCTGAGTTCCTGCTAGGCGCAGCGTGTGCTGTGGCCTTGCATCGGAGCAGGTGAGCGTTCGGGCTCTTTCACACCCTGACTCTGCCCTCTCCCTCCGGGGGTGAGGGGGGCAGGGCTAGGGGCTTCAGCAGTGTCTCAGGGGTGACCGCAGTGCCTACCTCAGAGGGCTGTGGTGGGGACAGTGTGAGACCAGTACCTGGTGGAAGTTCCCCGCCACAGCCGTGAGCTATTGTCCTTGCTCCGTGCCACAATCCTGCCTACGCCCAGGTGTCCTCATCTACGAAATGAGGATAAGGGTCAAAAAGGTGCGTGTCTCCCAAAAGAGCCTCAGGTGGGGCCAGGCTTGACACCAAGAGCCTAAGAACTTGAGGCGCTCAGGAAGGCTGCCTCCTGAGAACAGTGCTACTGCTCGTTGATGGAGCTTCTGCTGCAGAGCGGGCACCGCTTGACAATGCTACAAAGGAGTAATTATTTTCCTGATTGTACAAAGAAGGAAACTGTGACTCCGAATGGCCTGGTGTTTGCTGAGATCCCACAGCTAGTAAATAGAAAAACAGGGGATTTCGGGCCAAGAGTCCTTTTTATTAGAAGCCATCTAAGAATATACCAGTTTTAAGAAAATTTCAAAGCAGAAACATTGGGGAGTATTAACACTACAAAAAAGATATGGAGTTTTAGGAGCTAATAATTCCCCTGGTTCAGGAACTATTGTATTTTAGGATCACTTAATATTTGACAAGCTAAAGGAACAGAGACAATCTGAACTGTCAGGGAATTCAAGAGGACATGCAAGTGGCCAACAGTCATATGAAAACATGCTCACCGTCACTAATCATTAGAGGAATCAAAATTAAAACCACAATGAGTTGCCACTTCATACCTGTCAGAATGGCTATTATCAGTAAAACAACAAACAGCAAGTGTTGGAGAGGTTGTGGAGAAAAGGGAACCCTAGTGCACTGTTGGTGGGATTGCAGACTGGTGCAGCCACAATGGAAAGCAGCATGGAATTTCCTCAAAAAATGAAAAATGGAACTGCCTATGACCCAGCAATTCTACCTCTAAGTGTATATCCGAAGTAACCCAAAACACTAATTCCAAAGACTATCTGGAAACTTCCAGCCAAGAGGGAGGCGTAGGTAGACACACCATGCCTCTTCGCACAACCAGAAGAACAACAACAAATTTAAAAATAAAAAACAATCAGAATTGACAGAAAATCGAACTGTATGGAAGTCCAACAACCAAGGAGTTAAAGAAGACACACTCACCCAGACTGGTAAGAGGAGCAGAGACGTGCAGCTGGGTAGAGAGGACTCTCGGCAAGGTGGCAGCAGCTCCTGGACCAGGCAAGGTGGTGGCTGGGGGACTGGGTGGTCCCACATTTGTGTGCAGATAGACCGGGAGAAACAACTGGGGAGCAAGACAAACAGCACAACCCAGGGTTCCAGCGGGGAAATAAAGCCTCAAACCTCTGATTGAAAACACCTGTGGGGGTCGAGGTGCCAGAAGAGACTCCCAGCCTCATGGGAGAGTTTGTTGGAGAGACCCACAGGGTCCTAGAATGTATACAAGCCCACCCACCCAGGAATCAGCACCAGAAGGGCCCAATTCACTTGTGGGTAGCAGGGGAAGTGACTGAAAACTGGCTGAGAGCTGAGCAAGTGGCAACGTTCCCTCTCAGACCTCTCCCCCACATGCGGCACTACAATGCAGCCACGTGGGTTGCCCCACCCTGGTGAATACCTAAGGCTCCACCCTTTACTACCTAACAGGTACACCAAGACTAAAAAAATGGCCCAAATGAAAGAACAGGTCAAAGCTCCAGAAAAAATACAACTAAGCAACAAAGAGGTAACCAACCTATCAGATGCACAGTTCAAAACACTGGTAATCAGGATGCTCACAGAAATAGTTGAGAAATGGTCGCAAAATAGAGGAAGAAGTGAAAGCTATGAAAAGTGAAACAAAGGAAAGTGTACAGGGAACCAACAGTGATGGGAAGGAAACCAGGACTCAAATCAACGGTTTGGACCAGAAGGGAGAAATAAACATTCACTAGAACAGAATGAAAAAACAAGAATTCAAAAATATGAGGAGAGGCTCAGGAACCTCCAGGACTCTTTAAATGTTCCAACATCCGAACCATAGGGGTGCCAGTGAACAAAGTTGAGGGTTGCCAGAGGGGAGGCCTGGGGGACGGGATGAAAAAAGGTGAAGGGAGTAAGAAGTTTCAAAATCGTCACAGGAACGTAGAGCACAGAATAGGAAACACAGTCAATAATATTGTAAAAACTATGTATGGGGCCAGGTCGGGAGGATCGCTTTGTGAGCTGTAGAGTTGTCTAGCCGTTATGCTGTGCACCTGAAACAAATATAAAATAAAAACAAATAAGGTGTCAGGGAACTCTTCAAAGACCAGCGGTTTGGAAGTGATGGTGTTAAAAGGATAAATAATGAGACGCCGCCATCAAGCTCTACCTGATTTTGCATTAACTGTACAAGCAGAATTTACAACACCAAAGCCCTAATAAGAATCAGTGATGAAAACTGGAGGTAAGGACACTGGGATCTGGCGATTGGAGTGCACTCACTCCATCCAAAGGCATTCGAATTCCTTTTTTTTTTTTTCCCTAAGCACTGGCTGGACAAACATAATGCACCTGCAGACCGCCCATTCACAACCCCTGAGACAACAAACACCCCAAAATAAGACGGCGCTCACCTGGAGTTGGGTGGACGGGGAAGTCCACAGAGGAACCCGGAGGTGAGCTGCGGATGAAGGATGGACCCACGAGACAGAGGGCGTTTCCAGGAGGCAGGAACAATGGGGCCAAGGGGGAGCGAGCAGGAAAGCGCAGGGGATGCTGAGTGGTGGCGAGTGAACCGTTGGGAGTCGGTCAAATCCAGCACGATTTGAAGGAACGGTGAATAATCCATTAATAAAGCAAGATTGAGGGTGCAGGGTCATGAACACCAGGCACAGACTATGTCATCTCATCTGTGAGGCCTGGGGGTCATTAAAGGTCATTGAGCAAGACAGTGACATTACCAAAGCCCTATTTTAGGAAGACCAACGCGGCAGTGGTGAGGAAATGAGTAAAGTAGGAGCACTCAGAAATAAGGAGTTAGGAGGCTGCTCTCTGCCAGTTTGGGGGTAAGGTGATACAGGCCTTGTTTAGTGGCAGCAAAAAGCAGGGACATGGATGGGAATCAGATTGATGTGGAAGGTGATGAAAAGGAAGCCAGGTCTACCTTGAGAAAACTGGGTTAGGCAGTTTGGCACAGTCATTGTCTAGAACCTCACTTCAAACTCCACCTCTGCCCCTTGGATGCTGGGAGCCCTTGGGCAAGTTACCTAACCTCTCTGTGCCACATTACACACCTCCAAAGTGAGGAGAATGACCATGGTCCTACTTCATAGGGCTCACAAGATGAATAACCACATAAGCCAAATCAATGAACGCACTTAAGGTGCTTAGCCCAAACTTGGCACGTAGAGAGCTCTCAGGAAATAACTGCCATTGATGAATGGAGAAGACTTGTGTGCTTGCTCATTCTTCACTTTCCTTCCGAATGGAATGCTGAGAATAGTCCTAACGGGGTATCCAGTTAAGACATGACATGGCAAGTTCTATTTAGATACAGCCTCTTGCTGAATTCTTGCCTGAAAACATAAAATGCTGGTGGCACCACCCAGGATGCTCCTGCCAGGAGTACCTGGGTCTTCCACCCACAGCTGGTTTTTCTCAAGCATTCCAGGGGGCCAGTCCCCGCCCCCCGCCCTCAGAACCCGCACTGCCGCTGTACTAACAGACATGGGGGTGGGAGGTGGCAGGGACCAGCATGCAGCCTCTCAGACTGGGTGACTCCACCCTCATTCCGACTGTCGGAGGCCCTTTCGGAAGAGTGGTTTTGTCCCTGTCTGGCCTCTGGGCCTCTAGGCTTGGGAGAAGGAGGCTCCCCTAAGTGTCAGGAACTTGGTGTCTTTGCTGCGGTCATTTTCCACCACGCTGCATGACTCCTGCTCTCCCTTGGCCCGCGGGAGTAGCCATGGAATAAGAGCCCTCTTTTGTCTGCACTGGGAAATGCCCCCATCCACTGACACTCTGATGAGGGGCCGCTGTTGCACTGGGAAAAATCGCAGCATTCTCGAGGCAGACCTGGAGTGAGGGCGACCAGGGGTCACCAGGGGACATGTGAGACATGCGAGGATCCTTTACATTGTAGGGAGCAAGTGTTGCTAGAATGGATCGCAGCTGACAAGACATTGGGGGTGAAGTCCAGGGAGCAGTTCCCAGGTCCCTCGCAGCCAGGGGCAGAAGGCAGGTGTGTGCGGCAGGTGTGACCCACTGGTCCAGTTGCGGCACCTCCATTCCACAGAGAAAGCAGATTTGAATGAAACCGCTCCGTCCCTCTGAGTTTCAGAGGCAATGTGGCCATCGGTGACGCCCTCCTGGCCCTTGTCATTGGGGATGGTATACAAAAAAGAGACCTCTTCTTCCTCATTGCCACTCGTGCTCCAAAAGGGCAAGACTACTTGTTCTGAAGTCAAATTGCCTTGAAAGGCTTCCAAGATGGCCAACTGAGGGTTTTGTCTCCTCTTCCAAGGAAGCCGGAGAGTGTAACAATTACGCTATTGAATGCTTCCCTGTGTGCTAAGTTTGAAGTCCTCAGAGCAGCCCAGGGAGGGTGGGACGGTGACTATCCCCATTCTCACCCAGGCTGCACAGCCGCAAGGGTCAGAGCCAGGCTGTAAACCCGAGGAGTCTGGCTCCAGTGTGTCCTCCTCTATGAAATGGGAGTGATAGAGCTTCAGCAGCCAAGGATGGTCAGGGATGCACAAAGCCTACAAAAGGAATTATTTTTCTTGGGTCTAGTTTGGTGCTAATAGACGGTTCATTGAATTGCTATTTTTTTTAAGACACACAGACACTGGTACCTCTCCCAATCCAATAATAGTTGCTATTTAAGTCAACCCCAGAAGCCCATGAATTAAGGTTAGGGTGGGGCCCTAAATCAATGGTGTCTGGAGCTCCCTAGGGCTCCTCCAAGGGACACACAGCCCCACTGGCCACAGTCATGAGGCGTCTTCGGCCCATCATGGGGCGTTGGGTATGCTTGAGGTGGAAAGAGTCGAGGATGCCCTGGTCCCCAAGGCGATATGGAAAAGTAGTGGGAATACTCTGTGCTATAAACCGAACGTTTGTATTCCCCTAAAATCCCTCTGCTGAAGCCTAAACCTCCAATGTGGCTGTAGCTGGAAATGGGACTTCTAAGGAAGTAGTTAAGGTTAAATAAGGTCCTAAAAGTCGTGCCCTGATCTGATAGGATTAGTGTCCTTATAAGAAGAGACACAGGAGATCTTCCCTCCTCCCACACACACACACGCAGAGGAAAGGCCAAGTGAGGATATGGCAAGAACGCAGCGTCCACGAGTCAGGAAGAACGCCCTCACCAGGAGCCAAACCGTCCGGAACTGCGAGAATTAAATGAGCGTTGTTTAAGCGCCTGATTCAGCAGCATTTTGCGCTAGCAGCCCAGGCGGAGTGTGTTTCACCTGGGGGTTCACCCTGTGTCTCCTGGAGGTTTCCTGGCCCAGCCTTCATTCCTGCAGTGCCCCCCATAGCCTGTCCCCCACTCCCGCTCGCAGTGCCCACCCCCATCAGCATCCTGCTGCCCAACCTTCTCAGCCCACGGCGCCCAGAGTGCGTGGCTACTGCACTCCCAGGAGACCTCCCTGGCAGGCGAGGCCGCAGCGAGACAAGGGAGCATTGCTCCCACCACGAGACTTGCCGTGTGTTTCTGGGGCTTAAAATAAAACGCGAGTAACTTCTCAGATGATGAGGCAACTTTTTACAACCCGGAGGCAACTGCAGCTGCTTGAAGCTGGTAGTCTGCTTAGCATGGTGCTCTTTAGAGTGACAAAACTAACTAGGACCTCTTCAGAGTGGGTGAGGGACCGCATGAGTCCATGAGGCCAAGGGCGGCGGAACGATGCGATGCTCTCAAGCTGCAGGGACTCGAGCTACTGCTATTCACGAAGATTTCTCCCCTTCCCTGCCAATTCAAGGTTGACCCTTCATTGTCACAAAATTACTTTCTTACTTCTGCACATTTCCTTTGCTGGGCAGAAATTCTTGAGTTCTTTCCATAGGTACCATCAGAACAACAGAGTGCATTACATCCACTAGCTGATCTTTCCCTTAAGGTCCTCCTAGAGGAGTCCTTAGAGAATATGGATGTGGACCGTGTGCAGTGGTTGAATTACAAACAAAAAAACTTTCTGTGGGGTGTATTTTTTAATGAGAACACATTGTTATACTGTGAGCATGTGGCATTCTTGCTGAATAGAAACATGTACAAGAACACATACACATTTAGATCCAGACACCAAATGAAGTAGATACTTTAAATGACCAGTTTGCACCAGAAATAAAATATATTATACAAAACAGGGGTTATATCCACAGTCATTAATTCTCATTTTCTACACAACAATAAATTAAATCACATTATATGCAGATAGTTCTACTTACATTAGAATAATAAATTGTATGTAGTTTGTGCAGCTCTTATTTCGTTTCTACCAGACTCACGGTAGGTTTGTATTTAAATTAACGATGACTAACGCGTCCTGGAAGACAAGGGCTGCAGAAGGACTCCTCCACGGTGTCTACGCCGAGCCCCCTCGGTTCCACCTAGCCACCACGCACAGGGAGCAAAGCTCACATTCCCAGGACCAGCAAAGGTCTGCAAACTCGCAGCCTCTCCAGGCTGTCAGGGGCACCCCATTGCTACTTGGTAAGTAAGACACACGACCATGAACATGTTCGGATTTGGTATTGAAGAATATATGAGACATGCTGCTTCAAAATCCAGAAGTTCCTTTCTCGGCCCCCCTCTGCCCTATTACTATGTGCTATGACAGCTTTGCTCTCCTGGCAAACAAAAAACAATTCGGTAGCCTATGCTGTGACTTACCCTTGGTGAATGGGCCCTTTATTCCTTGTTGCATAGAAATGTAGGTCTTTAAACATGTGAATCAGAGCAATGCAGCATTTTTTGCCAAGTCTTAATTCTGCTTGTTCAAATCTCTCCTGCAGGAATCATCCTACACCTGACACATCAAAGGGCTAGTGTAACATATGGATTTTTACTTCTGAGACTCGGCTCCCATGGAAACCCTTCCCCTGTGTTTGAAGCAGCTTAAAACATGAACATAAACAGCATCAGCTCACTTAGAATTGCTTTGCCTTTGGTATGAATTAACATTAGTGGTTAGTGAGAAATCTGAACAAACTCCAATTCAGCACCGTTGGAAAGTCACTCTGACCCTGGAGTCTAGCTGTGGGGTATGCCTGCAAGAGATATCTGGGAGATCAACATGCTGAAAACCAAAGCCAGGGCTCTTGGAGTCCATGCACGTCACGGGCTTGACCTGCCCCGAGGGCGTGTGTGGTCAAGCGAACGTAAGGGTTCTGACCACAAGCCAGCTCCATTCCCACAGCCAGCACCACGTAGTCTTCTTTCCCTCTGTGGAAGCGCGGCAGTCCCACTGCAAGTTTCCGTCTGCGTGGGCAAGATGCTGACGCATTTTTGGAGCCATGGTGGAAGGTGAGTGGGGGTGGGGAGGAAGGGGAGGAGAAGCTGGGGCAGCTTGCCATTGTACCCTCTTCTGTTTCATTTGGACATTCGAGCTCCTGGTTCTTCTCGCTGGGTGTGGCCTAAACTTCTTGCTGAGTCTGGCTGTTGAAGGGGGACTAAATGATTGGTTATTCAGTACTTCTGAAGACCGACAAGAAACAGATCCCCTGAACAGCACCATCATCTCGTTCTCTCTGCTGCCACGCTGCCCCTAAAACATACGCCACGTTTTTAAGACGATTTCAGTTTCTTTCCACGGAAAAAGAAGTTCAGTTCATTACCAGCTTCCTCGTGAAGCAGTCAACCACAGGGCATAACTGAACAGACCCATGAAACGCAGATCAAAGGACCTAATTTTGATTGGCATTCAGCTTTCTGACAGCATGAACTCAGCATCTAAGTTCTCTGTGTCCCAAGAAACGTAGGGAAGCGTGCCGTTCATTTGTAAGCTCTCGCATAACACCAGTGGCGTACTATCCTGTTTGTCTCCCGAGGACCCTTCCACAGATAGCCGCTGTACACTCACTCACAAGAAGCGGGTGCCCCTGGAACCTACTTCCCAAATTCTTGTCCCCCATCTGTATGAGGTCTTCACCATGGCCTTCATTTCACTGCCAGCGGCCTGTCTTACCCTCCCCAACCCGCGGCCACCAGGAGGAAAGTGGTGAATTCGGGGCAAAGACTGCACAGGTGCCTGGAAGAAGTTTATGACCCTAGAAGCCTGTGAATAGGGAGCAGTGTCTGGACATAAAGTCTTTGAATTTCAGGAATTCGTTTCCATATATTCCTCTCCTCCCTCCATTCACTATCGCTTCTGAAATGTAAAGTACTATTTTGAAGCCTGTAGAACCATGTCTGTGGTTCAGGAAAGGACAAGCTAATGGTTCTTCCGAGAAACATCATGTTTACAGGGGCTTCCTCATGGAACCTGTGGTCAGTCTGGGGGAAGATATGCTCTCTAAACAGAAAGTGTTTTCTGAGTCCAGGGGAAAAAAATCTGAGAAGGTGACAGCGATGGTCATAAAACCTGCCCTTATTTCCAACACCATGGGTTTGCACGAAAAGTACGCACTTTGACCCGTCTCCACGTCAGCAGATGTTTGGCCAGATGAGAAAATACTGATGAAGTATCTCTTTCTAAACCTGAACACCCTGGGCTTCAGGGTAAAAATTTATAGAATGATTTAAGAACTAAAGCCCTATTTATTTTTCTGTATGATATACGGCTACTGGCGGAGTGTAAATGACTAGTTGTCAAAGATGTTGCTTAGCAGTTAGGAACTTAACTCCAAAATGTTAATCTCCACAGGTCTGAACCCAGGGTAACCTTGGGCCAAACACCTACACAGTTAGCAAAGATTTCCAACTGAATGGAGTTTTCAAAATGTAAGAGAGGTTTGGTACTAACGTGATGATTTCAAGGAAGAAATAATAGATAGCAGACATAAACAGTCAATCTTACGAAGCCTAGAATTGCTTAAGATTGGAAGAGAATGGCACCCATACATAAGAAAGCTCAGGATTTATATGCTGTTTTTAAGACTAAGGTCTCACTTATTTTTACGATTTTATCTGGAGATAATAGTATAAATTTAGAACTATTCCTCTACCTAAAGTAGAAATAAAAGATATTTGCTGTAAACGCATTCAAGTTAATGGGCCCTTATATAGATGACAGAAAGGTTAGAAATGTCTAAATGCAAAGACTGCAACCAGGTAGTGTTTTTCCCCCTGAAATAAGCACACAGGCTCAAAATGTAAATTTTTTTTACAAAGACATGATAAAAGAAAATGAATATTTCTAAACTATATGAAAAACATCACTAAGAAATAAACATTAGAGAGAAGTAAGTTCTCAATTCATAAAAACAAAGTGGGTGCAAACCTTCCATTCCGTTTTCCCTTTGAGGATCCTGAACAGTTCAATGCTTTGCTTTCCTGAACGTTACTTCGCCCATTCTCTTTCTACGTTAGAATTGCTGCGGCTTGCCTCTCTTGCCTTCTTTTCCTCCGTCCTCTTTGAATGCAGTACTTCTCCCTTTGCCTCTGACATGGACAACTACCACCTAGTTGTTTCAGTGGGTCGTCGTCAATTCTGCTGTTACGTCCTCCAGCTGCATAACATTTTGAAACTATAAAAGGGACATACTTCACCCAGAAATGATCCATTCGCTTTGACTGGCTGAAGCAGGGGGGACAGAGGCCGACTCTCCCAGGAGCAATCTGGGGCCAACTTCCAAGACACACGGCTTTCACTCATCGGCCTCCGCTGTGACCTGTGCAGACTATGACCGCCACGACGGAGGAGCTGCTCAAGCTCCCCTGTTTGCACAGGGTCTTTTATGGACACCAAGCTAATGCCTAAAACTATTTTCCAGATGCTCGAAATGTTATCGAGGACCGAGTGACAAAATCACAAGGTGGTACGCTAACCCGGCAATGTCTCACTCTTCCCTCACCAACTATTGCCTCCACAAATCATAAATCAAAGTGGCAACCTGAATTTAAAGCTATGTGCAGAGTACTGGGTGCAAAGTAGATATTCAGTAAATACTTACTCAACTTTGTCCAAGTTCCTTATACCCACACCCACAACCACTGTTACACAGGTTATCAGTGGGCGATTACAACACTTTATGGAGTTAACTGAAAAGGAATATAGTAACTATTTAGATTTCTTCTTTTGACCAACATCACCACTGTAAATTTTAGTAAAATGTTATGTGTGAATTTCTTTTAATTTTTCATCTCTGTGCCAACTGTCAAGTTCTAACTCTCTATAAAGATTTTTTTTAAAGAAAAAAAAGGCTGCCTCCTCTTATAAAATCCTACTTAATTCTAGTAAATTTCTTTTGGCCAGAATCGGAGGAGGCCTATCCCTAAAACAGCTTGCATGTAACACATGTACTCAAATTCATGTACTCCTGTAGAGTCTGTAATCTGAGTATATTTCTAGGTCTCTGTGATTGAAACAGCAACTTGCATTTGGGTACGGCCAAGGGGAATAGGGCAACAGGGAGGAAAAGAGAAGCCTCTTTCATCATTGTTGGTTTGTCGTGCACTTTATCCATGCCTTTCAGATATAAGTGAAATTCAATCTCCAAAATGAAAAAATAGACACATTTTCTAAGAGCAAAATATAAGATTAAAATACTTAAAATTGAAATGTTAGTGCGAAATAGGGCTTTTTTACATTTGAAAAAGGAAACATTTTAGATTCGTTTTTCTTGCGTAAGTCCTCGTATCTCAGTGATAGTTGCCACTGCCCCGAGCAGCTGTTATGGGACACTGAAGGAGGCAGGGAGGAAGCCTGTTTTCAAGACACGAAGCCAGGGCCTGAATGTGTGCGTCGGACACAGCCATCCTCCACTCCAGTTGGCCGGCCAGCTCTAGAGAAGGGGAGGCTGTATTTCCAACCTTGAGATCTTTCATTACATTTCCCTCTTCTTGGGTGTTAAATTCTTTCTAAGAATATTCTACTTGTAAAAGTGATTTTATTCTAGCTATAAAACATTTCATTGAAGGAACCACATTTTATAGCCTTGTGTGACATGCCCCCAAAAGCCATCAAGATATGGAGACATCAGATTCTCAAAACCTAAATCCAATCATATGCCCTTAAAACGGTATGAATGTTTAACAGAGTGACATGATATTCTTATATTTGTTTGTCATGAGATGAAAGGCCGGGAGGCATACGATGATTAATAATAGTTCCTGAGCTTCTAAAGAAATTTTACAACGAAATGACTAAATGCTTAAAAGAATGATTCTTCAAGAGCCCCTTCTGTCCCATGGATGTCTTTCACCCCATCAATCTCCTCAAAGAATCTCAGGCCGAAAGAAAAGGCTTCCTTTTAAGCCACCGAAAAATGGGATCTGATGGAATCTTCCCGTAACTCCCGATGTTTTCCAACGTGACTCTCTTCTCGATGGTTTCTCCTCTCAATGGTTATTCTGTATTTCTTCCTGGGTAAAGGGAAAGTGAATGTAGTAATAAAAACCTCGCTGGGCTACAAAATACTATGGTTTCTCTTACAAAGAATGCCCTCAAGGGACATCTGGGTTTGGGTTGATAAATGAGAAGTGACAGAATATGAAACCCTGGTCAGAGATTAAAGTAGTTGCCCCAAGGCAATACGCCCTTATTCAAGGAGGAAAATTGGCCTGCTTTCCAAAATGCCATAGAACAAGCCTTGCCCTTCTTCCCTGGGCGCCTGGTGGGTTCGGTCTTGTCTGTTCTGCCACAGGAGCTCCCCCAGCTCCCAGGATATGCCCTAGATAAAGATCAGATTACATGTACTGTGACCAAAGGAACAGGAATACAATTGTTCCCACAAAGAGTCACATACACCCAGAAGTACATTCCCATGCAGAAATGAAGAAATCGTGGTCTAGTGACTTAAGACTAAGCCACAAACTCAACCACCAAAGATTACAAAGGAATGGACCGCCCTCGTGGTGCGAAATTGTTGGTATCTTGGACACACAGAAATATTACAATTTTACAAGCCTTGGGGCTTAACCACAGTGGTAACTAAGTGTGTGGGTTCTCCGAACACTGAGCACAGACCAGCCTGTGCACATGGACTGCTCTGAGCTGCCGCCTCCTCTTCGGAAGGTAAAAACCAGGCCCCCATTCCTGACCTGGAAAAAGCCCGAGAAGGGGTGATCTTCTTCCCCTTTGTCCAGATTCCCTCTCCCTTTACACACTTAGTGGGTGGAGGAATTTGGGTCAGAATATTTGTCACGAAAAGATAGTAGCATCTCTGTGGCTCCTAGGGAGGATGAAATGTAAACCCTTGCGCCTCTCCCTAGCATGCTAGCCCACTGACCACCAAACCAGGTGCCACGTCAAAAGATGGATTTGTTCTTCTAACCACCGTGCTTTGGGGGTTAAGAGCAAGATATGGGCAAGTCACAGAAGGATCATGCAAAGGCAAGTGACAAAGGCAGTAATAGAGTGAATTTTTAAACTCTATAATGAGGTCCTAACCTGAAAAAGTAGAAAGCCATCAGCAAACCAGCTCCTAGTAAGGCCCCCACAACGATTCCTGTCACCGCTGACTCTTCTAGGCCACCTGCTTGAAGAAGAAACACAGATCATCAGAGCTCATTCTGAGAAACAGGCAGAAATGCCCCTTTCTAACTTTTCATTCATTGAAAAGTTTCATTCACTGGAAGGCGTTTCTCAATTTCCCACTTGAGGCAAGTTAGCCTTTCTTTTCAAGAAATATTTCTAGGGGGGCCTGCATTTTTTCCAAGGGCAAAGCTTAAGAAGCATTTGAGAGAATCCTGGGTGAAAAAAGCACTGCGACAAGACAGTGAGGGCAGTGGGAACAAAGCCAGTCTGAGAAGGATCTGAGGAAAACTGGAAACGGAAGTTTCAGACCTGTCCACACTTGTTCAAGTTTATAGTCAGAGAGGACAAGTGCACAGACTTCGGAACTGGCCCAGCACTTCTTACTTCCGAAGATGGACAGGGACACTTCAGAGCGCTAGAAGGTTTGGTGAGAACGACATTGGGTTCATGTTCTGTTTTTAGAAGTTCTCTCACCAAAGCCAGAGTTCCGTGTCAAAATGTCCCACACAGCTTTGTGAAAATGTGAGTAACCGTCGAAACAATCAAGTTCAGCAGCATCCCAGTTATTATATAAAAATGATAAATAGCTAGCTTGTCTGTAAAGAGTTCGAGGTACAGCCTTCGATGTAACATCTTATTTAATTCTCAAAACAGTCGTAAGAGTTGGGTACATTTCCTTCCTTTTATATGTGGGAAAACACAGGCTTGAAGAAGTACAGGAGCACTTCCGGGGTCACAAAACGAGTAAGTGACAGGGCTGGGACTTCAAATCCAGGCCCAATAACTCCAGAGACTCAGTCCTTAACACACCCTTCCTTACCCCTTCCCACAGTTTGAAGGCTGCTCCCCAAAATGCAACGTGCACACCTACATTAACATAAGTGACCACCTGGCCTAAAACAGCGATATTAGCTTTATTCTTCCTCACTGGCCTATAGAAGGGTCTTTCTGAAGCAATGATACCCAAAACTTTTCCTATTTGTAACCCCATTACAAGAACGTCCACTTGTTTCTACATCAATGACAAGGCTACTCATAACTAACATATTCAATTAATGCTATTTGCCGATGTATAAATTGGTAGATGTTTCAGGGGCATCCTCTGTTTGGTTCTGAAGGGTCAGAGGATAACTACCAACTCTGAACATCACGATGAGACTTGCTACAAGAGATGAGTGAGTGAGTGAGTGACTCCAGTGCTTGACATCCCGATTTTCTCTGAAGGGGCAAACCCAGATTCTGAGCATCGTTCCCTTGCTCACTTCTCGTAGCAGGTCTCATTCTGATCTTCAGTTTACTTATCGTAAGAGATGCAAAAATGGGGAGAAGCCTTTTACCGGCTTGGCAAAGGATGGAGGAGAAGAAGAAAGACCTAGAAGCTTCGGAAAAAGGTGGGCTTCCAGCTGGTGAATAGTTCCCACAGGTTTCCCACATCAGAAAAAGAAATCTGAGCTTCCAGAACGTGAGCTCCCGGAGTACACATCTCTCAGACTGGCGTCACCCTGACACTCTCAGTGATGGAACCCGGAGCGAATTAAGGCTCTGAACTTACACGATTTGCAGGGAGAGCTGTTGGCGTGCTCCACGATCCTGGTTTCGTCTATCCTCAGTTTCAAAGGTCCCCAAGGATATTTGACGTTGGGCCGCATTTCGAAACGACCTTCTTTTCCGAAGTAATCTCCGATAACCTGTATCGGAGGCAAAACACAGATATACAAAGTGGGAGGTCGGTTACCTCTTTCCCAGGGAGGCACAGGGTGGGCTCCCCTACGGTGCACGCTGACCCTAGCAGTGTGTTTCCAAGGACTTTGTAAGTCAAGTTACCTGTGTGCTCTTAAGGTGAGCATAACTTAGGGACAATTGTGGTCTCCTCAAGGCAAGGAAAGTAGTGACTTACAAGAGAACAAGAACCTCGGAATTCGGGGCTTTTCCCTTGCTGACCCGAGAGGCCGCAGAGCAGCCCCCGAGGCCGGTCAGCCATTGGGAAAGCCGCCGGGGCTCAGAGAGGCACTCGCAGGCCCACGGCCTCACAGCACTCGGTCGGCTCTGCGTGTAACGAAGGCATTACAGAAGGAGTCTCCTTTCGGAACTGCCGTTTCACCCTCCCCTCGTGGGAAGGCTGCTCCTCATCCTGACTTTGGGGATGACATTCTCCCCGCTGATCAGTGTGCCCTATTTGCACCCCGTTTCCAGGCTGAACTCTCTTTCAGTTGGTTCCTCCGGTTCCTGAAAGAGCAGTATTCTTTTATGCACAGCTCAAGGTTCTCTTTCAGTTTCTAGTTTAAGTGATATTTCCTACCACCAGGTTCCCAGGGACCGTTTCTCTTTTGTCTGGGCACCAGCACAGGCCCCCAGAGGGGCCTCGTGGCATCTCCGCTGCTCTCCCAGGATGGGGCGCAGCGAGTGCTCACAGGCTATCCCACGTCCTGGTAAAAAGAATTTTAGATAATATCCCAAATACAACAACCACTGGCGTGCGCCGAGAACCTCCCAAGTACGTTACGCACATGCACTCCTGGACCCCAGCAACAGCCCTGGAGTAGACCACTACTGTCCATCTTTTACAAAGGGGGCACTAGAATATACATGAGATCCAGACTAGTCCTAGTAACACTGTTTGGACTGGACACTGCCTACGCGTATCATCTTTATTCGTATATTTTTCATTTAAAGTTAACGTAGTAGCTTCCTAGGTTTCATTTCATCTCATGCTGTCAATAATCCTGTGAAATCAAGGAAGACACGATTTCCAACTAACAGCCAAGGACACTGAGGCAGACAGCTCACACCCTAGTAAGTGTCAGGGACTCATCTTTGCATCCAGAACATTCCTTTCTCTTCAAGATGCTACCCTGAACCTCTACCATCTTTTGAAATGTTAACATATGTCCAGTGTGTAATTTCCCACCAAAAAAATTGTTTGTTTGTTTTTTAAGGGAGGAAATAAATTGTTTCACTTGACCTGTCTCATCCGATGATCCCTCCGGCATCTAAGGTGTGAGGTGGGATTTGTGGCCACTTGAAAGGTAGGGCTTCCCCACTGGGGATAAACATGGACCCATTTCCCGAAGTCATCCCTGATACCCTCAAAGGGCAGTGAGCCCTCCCCACGTGGAGGCAGCCTTGGGGACAGCTACTTGGACACCAGGACGGACACCTTCCTGGGGATCGGAACAAGCAGAAGGGGCAGCTGGGGCAGAAGCCTGGCTCCTCACCTCCTGGGTGCCCGCCTCGGCGTCGGTCATGGCGACCACGGAGAAGTCTCCGTACCGGTCTCCGTTGGTGTCTATGGACACCTGCCCAGCAATACCTGGAGGACGAGATGAGAAGAGCGCCCTGTTAGTTGCTTAAAATACCGCCCGCTACCAACAAAAACAAGAAAATGAATTGACAGGATTCTTTAAACAGACTCATGCCACAGGGACTCGCATCAGACGCCGAGCGTTTTTGTTGGCATTTGGGAAGACATTGTAATTTCATCTGTGTCTGCATTCCTAAATTCTTAACATTTCTCCATTTAATAATGAAAAGAAAAAAATAAATGACCTTCTTTGAGAAATATGTTCTTTAAAAAAGAAGAGTGAGGCTAATCCTGAAAGCAGCAGGCTTATATCAGAGTTTTCCATTCATTTAAAATGAAAACAAAGCGCCACGAGGGAGCAGCAGAGGTGTGGCCCGTTCCTACACTTGTCCTGGGCTCCCGTTATCACTAGGCAAACCCTGTGAAGGCAAACCCATTCCAGGCCCAGCGCCCCGTGAATGCGCTCTGCTCTCGGCTCCTTCGATGCCCAGGAGAGCAGAGGGCCTGCCTCAGGGATTGCGGGAGTGTGTGCATTCATTGTTTCGTTTTTGTTTGGGGAGAGTTTTTTCCAGTTTTATCAAGATATAATTGACATACATCATTGTTTGAGTCTCAGGTATACAGCATAAAGTTTTGACTTACATATATTGTGAAATGATTACCACCCTGAGTTTAGTTAAGATTCATGATCTCATACAGATACAATAAATCATCCAGTGTTTATCCAAATGTTTTCTAGGTGATTACTAAGTGTTGACTATGAGGCAAAGATGAACTGGCCGTATCTTCCACTCAAGAGCGGGGCAGCCAACAGTAGGGACATAGCTTGTCCCTACTTAAGCAGTGGGGTCCCAGTTTTCACAGTTACAAGCTCTGTGACCTTGAACAAGGACTTCGCCCTCTGAGCCTCAGTCTCCAGGACTATAAAAGAGTCACAATAGTACCTCCCTGCCAAGAGGCCGTTGAGGACATGAAACAGGCCCTTTCAACACATGTCGGAGAGAAGTTAGTTGTTTTCTCCTGTTGTTATCACTTCTGTCGCTCTGCGTGAAGTCCAGGAGAGGACATCTGACCATGCTCACACCACTCAGAGGAGGAGGACTCGCTGAAGAAGCAGTCTTTTGTAGGAACACGGCTGGAGTTTGTGATTTGGACAAAGCCGTCAGAGAGTGGGAATATTCGAGGCAGGAAAGCCAGCCTTGTTAGTATTTACAAAGGCACCGAAGCCAGGAGGAAGCAGGGGGGCCGGGAGGAAGCAGGGGGGCTGGGAGATGGCCCATGTGCGTGGAAGTGGGCAGTGGAAGGCATGGCTGGAACAGAGTGGCTGCAGCGTGGGGAGCCCCGAGGGCCCTCGTGCAGGGCTTGTACTCACTTTGGCTAGCAACGGGGGCTTGCAGCAGCTAATCCATAAAAGCAAATAAGTACCATTAGTGGGTATTAAATGTCTATATCACAATTTTCACTAACTAAATAATAGAGTGCATGTATCAGCCACATTCTAAGTAACTAAGGCTATTTGATTTCAAACCATGGTAGAGTTCAGTGTAATTGTTCATTGATTTTTCCATTGATCTGGTTCTCTCCGGAAGTAAAACGAATGTCTGGGAAAAGGGATCCCAAGGGAAAGTTCCATCCTCAAGTGTGGTTTGGAGAGGGCACGTATTTGGGTTTACTGTCCGTGGGCTGTGGTTTGAAGGCCCGCCGATTTTTCCAGACTTTGCTCCACTGTGCCAGAAACAGAATGGAGCTACCATTCATCTGACTGTTTTGTCTTCTGAATATAGACTGGTTACAAAGAATACACCTATCTCAAACTTGTTTATCCTTGACAGCCTATACAACTTTTAAGTAATGTCATTTTTTTTAAATGCAGCTATCTCCAAATATATCGCTTATCCAAAACCTTTTTTTAATTCTGTCCAGAAGGGTTTATGATGTGTTTTTGCACATCCTAAGTGTTTTTCTATAAGTGTTTTTACAGAGTATTTTATAAGACAAGGTGGCTCTAGTAATCCAAGACCTCATTACACTTTCAGCTATTACAATTCCGTCAAGAAATGAGGTGAGATCCCTCAGGGCAGCCACTCAGTGAGTGAGACTTTACCTGAGAGCACTGTACCTCAGGTGCGATTGTCAGGCTGATAGCAGAATTTTCCTGTACATCAGTAAGGAGAACTTCCCCCCTCGTTTCTGTGGGCGTGTCCTGGAGCTCAAGGTTTGAGCCACACTTCTATTTACCTTGTCACTCTGACCTCTCGTACACAGAGGAAACTTAGCTTCTTCCCAGGCCATGGTTGAGAGTTGGTCGTAGGTTTCTCGGTAATAAAATCTAAATTTGTCATACAACATCCAGAGTATTTTTCCCTTGAGAACTTAATGGTCACTTATGGTGACCATTAAAATTAAAATTGTTTTTAATTTTAGAAAAGTGCAAGTTTTCTTAGAGCTTTTTTATAAAATGGAAACTTACCTTGGCTTCAATTATCTTTACATTTGGACAAAGGAGATTCTAAGTTTCAGCTGAACTATAGCTGGGTTGTTTTAGAACTCACTTCATATTGCCCGTGCAGACCTGGCCCAAAAATGGAAGGTCAGGATGGCCTGTGGGTGAATGTAGTCCATGCCCCCTACACGAAACTGAAGTCCAGCCATTGTGCGCAGACCTGCCCTTCCCTTAACAACCTCCCTCAAACGGCCAAGAACAAACGACCACCCCACGTAGTGGGGAACAGCTAAGAAAGGGATGTGGCCTACCAAGACTGTGCCTGCACACACACACACACCAGTTTCTTGGTGTACTGGGCGCAACTTCTGGGAAACTTGACTCTGTCCTAATATGCTCCCTGAACCATCCCACTTGATTCCAGCTCCTCGCCTGAAGCAGTCAGAGGTCAAGCAAATCCTGGAGACTTATTTATTCCCATCCTACAATCTCTCTAAAGTTAAGCAGATGTCACTCTAGTCTTGAGTAAGGTGTGACACCCACCAAAACCGCCTAGGAGAAATGAAGTCTACCAATGGTCACCATAGCTATGGCCCAAACATTTCTAGATGGAACTCGACCCCTTTGTACAGCTCTACCCCTTCTACTAACTGAGAACAGGATGAGACAGTAGGGTGGGTAGGAGTCTCAACCGAAAAAAAAAAGTGTGTGCCTCAAATCTAGACTTGGCAGTACGTACTCCCATCATTGAAAATGTCATTGGTTGGGTTGCAAATAAACATAGGCCTAACCCCGATGCGTTGAAGGCTTCAGAGGAAGAGTTAACATGAGGTAGAACTGAAAGGACCCTTGTCAGTCATCAACTATTCCAATCCCCTCGTGACAGGTGACGAGAGAAGCCGAGGGACTGAGGGTGGAGTCAGGGGCTAGGGTGCAGGTGTTCTGGTCTAGTGATCCGTACCCAGTGTCGGTGGTTTTCACGTGATACCCATCAGCATCCTATAGTTTATTTTCTACATAGCCCCCATAAGGACTGCTTTAAAAACTCAGGACTGATCACGTCCTTCAAAACCCTCTGGTGGCTTCTGTCTCACGCTGGGTGGAACCCAAAGTCCTTGGTGCAGCTTCCAGATCCCCATGATCTTGCCGCCCCACTCGCTGACTTTGGCCCCTATCACACTGCCTCTCAAATGTTGTGTTTCGGCTGCCTTGCTCATCTGGGGGCACGGGACTCTCCCACCAGACGCACTCAGGATCTCTGCATTCACTGCTCTTTCTGGAATATTCTCTCCCAAACATAATTTCTTTCACTTCCTTCAGGTCTCTTCCCAACTGCCACTTATCAGAGAGACCTTCCCTGGTCACTCTAATTAAATTAGTAGTCCCACCCGACATTTTCTATCTCCCTATTCTGCTTTATTTTATAGCTCCTGAAATGGTATATGTATCAATAATTGCTTATCACCAGTTCACTCCACTACCATGGAAGTTCATATGATTGCAGGGAATGTCTTTAGTTCACTACTAAATCCTCAGCACCTTAAACAGTGCCTGGGCACATAGTAGGTGCTCAGGAATATTGAATGGATGGATGGATGGAGAGGAAGTTGAGGTCTGCAGGGCTCCGGCAGCTGCCTCATTCTCATGCTGAGTCTCATGTTAGTTTTCCTGGAGTGCTAGCCGAGGCCAGAGGAAACCAGCACTCTATACACTGTTAGCAAGAATGTAGGCTGGCAGACCTTTCTGGGAGACATTTGGCAATATCAAATGTACTTTAAAAGGCACCAATGTACTTTTGGACCCAGACGTCCCACAGCTAGGAAGGTTCCCTGTTGGATGTACTCCCAAAACTTCATCAACATGTGTTAGATGCTTGTGATAGTATTTTGCATAATAGCAAAAACTGTAAAAAACTGAGGTGTCCATCGGGAGACTGGTTAAAGAAATTCTCCTACAGCCATATGGTTGAAAAATATGGAACTATCATCAAAAAATGTGCTGAATCTCTGAGCGCTCAAATGGAAAATTCTTGGCAATCAAGTAAAAAAGCTATGACTATGCGTGGCATTTGTGGTATGATCCCTTCTGTATAAATGTTTTAGATAAGATATAACATCAATGCATACGTGCTGGCAAAAGACACAAAATATTTTTAGACTGAATCATAGGGAATTGTTAACAGTGATCACGTTGGGAGAGGGTACTAGGGCAGGGAGGGAAGCTTTCACTTTTCATTTTATACATTCTTGTACTATTTAAATTTTGCAGCCAAGAATATTCTCATTTTTGTATAATTTTTTAATGTCAACAGAGGTTGCTTGAGTGATGAGATAATGGGCCATTTTTGGGTTGTTGTTCTTACACTTCTCTGTTCTTAAGAAAGCCGCAGTGAATAGGCATCCTTTTGAAAATAAAATAAAAGCAGAGAGCTCACCCAACCTGCTCATCATCTCAGACTACACAGGTTTGAGCAGAGAAACGGATACCTGGGATTTTTTCCTTTGAAAACTGATTACAGAGCTCTTCACAAACTGATTACTTGCTGTGAATGAAGCTCGTGAGGAATTTAATTTTACGAAGCAGGGAGTTTTTGCCTCAAAATCAGGAGACAGGACACTTCCTATTTCAGTGGGACTCTTTCAAAGCACTTGCACATGCTTCATGGCATTCAATTTTCACAGCAAGTTTGCAGGGTGGGTTGACCTTGACTTACTATCCTGACTTGACCGCTGAGAGAAGCAAGGTCCCACGGTTGGAAGAGAAACAGAACCCGTTAAGAAGCAGCTCGCCGGGCTGCAGAGTGCCATCGCCTAATACACTGAATCCTCACCTTCAAATGTTCTGTTCCAAGTCTGCTGGATAATTTTCCCCCCATCCTTCTTGCTGTAACCAGCTCTGAGTACTTCATGTAAAGCCAGGACGTAGAGGAGAATGGCATCATGGAATCCTTCAACGAACATGTTAACCTGGAAAGGAACCCCCAGCTGGGTGAGACCAAACAGCAAATGACTCCTGTGGAGGGAGAATATGAGTGAACCAAAATGGTTAACAAGTTAGACCCCAGGCCTGCAGGCGTGGCAGAGGTGGGCAGGAGAGCCGCTAACAGGAACCACGACAGGATTTTCCTGGCTCTGGCTCAGTGAAGAAACCCTTCCCCAATTTGGGAATTTGGAAGGAAGACAACATTGCACAAAAAAACTGGGCCTGTTGACTAGGTTAAGTCACCGGGGACATCAGCCTTTGCCCGTAGCTCCCAGCGCACCTGTGCCTCCCTCCACCCCACATCACTCTCTCCTTCAGGCCGACTGAGTCCAACCTCCCCCTTGCGGTCTTCTCCACCTTCGACAGCCCTCCAGGCTCTCCAGGCTCTGCATGTGGACTATGACTGAAACACGCGTTAGGATCCACTGGTTCGTATTCAAATGCTGCTGAATGCTCCTAGAATGCTAAGGACGAGGAGCGGAGCGGGCACTGCCATTCCTGCCTGCCGGCATTCGTGCTCGCTAGCCTGCCAACAATAACGCCTCAGCTCCTCTCTCTCGCGTGTGTTCTGAGTAGCTTCGATGCATCTGAGCGCCTCTTGCTCCACTCCCTACCCCACTCCCAGGGCAGGAATGGAAACCCGTCCGGACCATTGTGTGGTCCCAGTTGAGTCCTGCCTCAAGTAAGGTGGCCCTTGCCCTCAGGAAACTTACAGCTTCGTGTGAACTTGGAAAAGTCAACTTAAATCTCTTTGAGCCTTATTTCTTTCTATAAGCACCACTTGGTAAGTTCTAATACCATATTTAACCCCAGTGTAACATTCACCAAACATGAAATAAGCAAATACAATGCTGAAACACTGCGTAGCTTACAAATTCTGTACAAAAGTACAAAAAAAAAAATCGAACCTTCTTATTTCAGGGGAAAGTGTTAAGAATGGCATACCATACAAAAAAATGAATTGGACGTCTGATGGATAATCGAGTTGAGATTTTGTGAACGCTGTTCCCTGCCCCACCCCCCTAGTTCAAATACAAAACCATTCACAGAAGATGCAGCTCAATGTTCAGCTCTACTTGGCCTTATCCCACCCACCCCAAAGGATGGTTAAGTCCTGCTTGTGTCCCAGAAGGAAATCTTTCAGATTTGTCGAAGCCTGTTGCTGAGAGGCAGGTTAGAATAATGGTTAAAGAGCCTGGGCCACTCCCCAAGCTGTGTTTCTGGACCTGAGTCTCAGTTTTCCCATCTGGAAAATGAGGGAAGTGATAATACCTCTCTTCCAATGTTGCTGTCAGGCTTGAACAAATCCATAGATGGAAATGGTGCCTGACAGTCAGTACTCACCGTGAGTTTTGTTGTTGTCGTTGTCTAGAGAGAGAGAACGACACCTTGGTTATCTTGTAGTGATCAACTTACTGGTATAGCACGTCTCACTGACCCATTTTACAATTACCAGAAACAAGGGCTCCTTGTTAATGCTTTGACACCCCAAGTTCTCTTACTTCCACAATGCCCACCCTTAGTTCCACCCAAGTATGGGTGCAGCCCAAGCTGGCCAAATGCTCTGACCCTCTGGGACAAGTGGAGGAGGGAAGAGAGTGCCAGTTCACAGGAGACCTCTGAGTTAGCTGCTGGACCCAAAATCTAATCCTGGCCCTGATGAGGGACTTACTCTGTCCAATCTTCCATTTCCTCATTGGTTTCATGGGGGGTTAGTACCTACTCATCTCACAGAGCTCTCCTGGAGATTAACTAAATGAATGCGTGTAAAACGTCTAAAACAATTCCTGGGACTGGGAAAGCAAATCCTAGGCAATCGCTCTTGCTCTTAGCCGTCAAGCTTAATTCTCAGAGTCATTATTTTCTTGGGCAAAGCGGAATGTGTAGAAATAACATCTACCAGTCAAAGATAGTTTTCTGCTGATTCGGCTATGCTAATTCAATTCTCCAAAGGTATATGAAATTTTCACTTACACCATGAAGTCATCCTGGCTTGAAAAAGCATGCATGCTGATGAGTTAGTGAGTTTTAATAAGTGAACTTTAGCTGTGTAACTTAATTCTCAGGCCCACTAAAAAAAAAATTCAAAACTCTTTCTTCCCTTTGGTAAATATATAAAAACCACGCTGCTACAGAGGGAAGTCACAGAATCACAGGGCCATGGAATATGGCAGACGGAAGGTGCTTTAGGAAAGCTCCGGTCCGATCCTCTCCTGACACTGAAGGCCAAAGAGCACTGCTCGAGCTGAACCCTCCTGCACTCTGTAATGCAGAGTTGTCCCTTTACGCTCCTTGTTCCTGGGGAGCCTAGGGTAGCCCCTGCTTCAGCTGCAAAGTACCAGCTGCTGGGCATCACCTGTCCTCCTCTCTTCCTCCGCCTCTTGACCACTTCTCAGAATCCTAACTCAAGGCCACCAAGCTACTGTAGACCCCCTGAAGCTCTGGACGTGTCCCCAACACCACCCCTCACCTGGCTCTTCCCTTCCTTCCTTCTTGATGGACCCTCTGAGCTGCCCCTTCTACAATCCACGATGGGAAGAATGATTATCTGGCTGAGAAGCATGAACTTGGATTACTTTTGTCCTACCAGGTTTATGGTAGAAGAGAATAGATTGGTTCTGAACATATGCCCAGCTCTGAAAATTCATCCTATCTTAATTTGCAAATGGATCGCAAAATTTACTTTTTTTCCTTTTAAAGTAGCTAAGTGTCTCCCTCCCCTGCCAAAATTAGCAGGACAGCTGCTGACCCCTACAGAGGTTTGCTGGCACCCCAGCCTACTGCGGAGGAGGTTTCATAACACCTACCTCATAGGACCTCAAGCCAGAAGCAAAACCCTAGAGACTTTCTTTTCTTGAGGAGAACATTCTCACATCCACACGTGTTTTTAAGTGGGAGGAAAGCCCGTTAGCACATTACAGATACTGAAAATTGGAAGTGCAAATTTATAAATAAAGAAATGAATAAGGGAGAAAAAAATCCAGAGCATTAAATTGTCTTTGTGACACTTTCCACTGGACCTCCAGGCTCAAAGGAACAAGGTCACCCAGTCAGTCCCCCTGCCTCTGGTCCTGACTGACAGATTGCACTGTTGTTACCCAGGACAGGAATTAGGGTTCCCTCTCCTGACTGCCCTGTCTTGGTACTTAGCATCGTTTCTAGCCAGAAACCTCTCCCTTACTGTCATTAGCCATAAATCCCAATTAAATTCCTCAGTGCAGCCATGCCCCTGCTAAATGCTGAACAAGCAGTGACGGGAACAATGAATTCATGCCCTGGGAGTCTACAGTCTCAACCAAACAGTGTCCCAGCACCACAAAGACACATGGGTGGACTCTGTCAAGGCAACTGTGAAGTGGCCTGTCACGAGGGACCAGCCCCAGGCGACCACTGTCCGTGCGGTGTGTCATTCGAACAAGACAGAAATCACGCACCATCTCCCACTCGTCCTGGAAACTTTGCCAGAACGAGGCAGCATGCTGGCGTTGACTCTCCTACCATTTCATCTCAATTCTCTTGATTTTCCCTCTGTGGCTGGCCAGCGGCAGGTATGCCAAATGAAAGAATGTCATTTTTGCTTCAGCCTTTCCCCTCATTGCACTTGTCAGTCATGTCTATTTATTAGTGTTGTTTGTTTGTTTGTTTTCAATCTGTCATGGGGAAAGCTCAGTAGAAATCTTGCATATTTTAACTGAGCACAAAAAGTGGCCGTTCATGACACAGCTCCTATCTGTGACAGGAGTGGAGTCTTTCTCATTCCTCTTTGAGGAGGCAAATTCCAGAGGAATTCCTCAATGCTGTGTTCCAAAGACATACCAAAGAATGTCGCCTGGCTGGCCTGTCCTGTAAAGTGAGAGGGAACAACTCGGCAGTCATCTACCTCCCAGGTCGTCTGGGTGTCTGAGAAAGCCTGTGAAGCTCTCACACAGAGGCCATGGGGAGAAAGCAACCAAAGTTAAATGCAAGGCTGGGCTGCCCCACACTCTTGCTTGCTCAAGCACGTCACCAGGTGACTCTATCTCCCTTCCCACACACCAGTGGTCCCCAGTGCAAGGGAGGAAAGTGGAGAGTGTTGGGCAGCATGTCTCAAGAGTCTTTTCAAAGCACATGACAACCTCCCACAGGGTTGAAGAGAAGATGGAGGGAAGGGACATTTGAGAGATGAATTCAGGACCTATCTTCCCCCATCACAGCAGAAACAATGGCAGAAGCATCTTATCTAACTGGTAGTAAGACCCTGAAAATGAACCTTGTCCTTCCCCTCCTAGGCCACTGGAGATGGTGGCCAGCAGAGGGGGTGGCCTGGGCATGCAGCCCGGGCAGGTCAAATGTTAAAGAAGATTATGCATTTGATGGGCACTGTGCACGTGACATCCATACAACAGAAAGATAGATATTGTTTTCATTCCATTTTCTTTTGAATCATAAAATTTAAAATCTGCATCTTAGAGTAACAGCAGGAACTCCATAAATCAAGTGATATCACAACCTCCTCCACACCAAAAAGGGGGTTCTTCCTCTTGCTGACACCATAATATTTGTTCTTCTACCCTGGGCCTGCCTTCATGAAGTTCACCCTTGCTCACTTGCTAACTTCTTTCAGCCTTGAAGAAAGTGAAGCTGAAAGTCTTCATCCTCATCCTGGTTGAACTCGGAGGAAATGCAAAGGACAGGTGTCTTACTAATAGTCAGACAGAATCAGGGAGAGAGCCAGGGGCCAGCCCTGCACTGGACCAAAGCACCTCCATTCCATCTGGCAGACTCTCTCCCCACACTGAAGTTGTGCCTTGCTTGGGCTGGGGGTTTACCCCGACTTGCCCAAATGGCTGTCAACATCCTGGGCTCAGCTCTGCCCCTACAGCAATGCCCTAGGCTGACAAATGAACTCAGAGCTTACAACTTGCAGTGTGGCCGCAGGTGAATTGAAGCAATTTTTTTCTCTCTCATCTGAAACAAAATGGATTAAACAAAAGCAGTCCTGGGAAGATCATTAACTCAAGTATGGCAACGCATTCACCCCCTCTACTACAGCACCAGGCTCCCCTTTGATGAATGGAACAGCAGCGCCGAGCACAGGGCCGCAGAGCTGGCGTAGGGCATCCATTCACGCAAGCAAACCTCCGCACGGAAGGCTACAGGGCCCGCCTGTGCGGAGAAAGGAGCTACAGGAGAACTCCATGCAGCTGGACTCTTGGAATCGGTGGGTGCGGAGCACCAGCAAATGAGAATGACTTTTAAAAATTCTCCCAATGCTCATGCAGGAAATTCTGTTACATGAAGTCATCTGATATATTTGCCTCTGAATGTGTCACGCACACGCTAGACAGGGACACTTCCCATCACCCATCATCATCACTCTTGAAGGTTTAGCTGAGAAATGCACGTACTTAATGACACAATCACCCCACCTTTCAGGTGATCGAATGAGCGATGTCTGCCCTTGGCCCCGATGTCCACCAGTGCCCAATGAGGTGTGCCCTTGGCAAGCCTGGTAATCTGACCTCCACAGACTGCTCTGGACGCACGCTGGCCTCCCTCCCAGTGGTCTGCATTTCTGTCAGGCACAACGTTGAGGGAGGTAAATACATGACCCAAAACCCAACAGGGAGAAGGCAGAGGCAGGGCCAGGAAGCAGATGCTCTGCAATGCCCCTGCTGGGAGGCGAGGCACCCCCAGGACAGGAAGTAGGGTGAACCAGTCAAGGGGAGACCGAGACAGGGGAACACGGGAGGACAACTGGACTCAGGATTTCAGGGAGGCCAAAATCAGAAGGAGCATGTGCATTCTAATTTATCCAAGTTGATGACATCCTTTTAATCTAGTCCTGAGAACTTCAGAGCACACCCCCTGAATGTCTTGAGTCACCTAAAGATGGGATTACAAGGAAGAAAAGAGTGAATATTCAGACTTTGGATAGGGATGACCTTTTTTCATTTCTGTTTTACATCTTAAAATGAAACCCCTCCCTTTTTACTTAAGGATTTCAAGGTGTGGTAAAGACTGAGCTAAGATCCAGAACCGCAACTCCTAGTTCAAAATTGGTTTATTCACTCACTATGAACAGTCAGCAGCCTAATTCCACTCAATTCACAAGTCGGAGTTTCCCGAGTTGTATTCCACAGAGCAGCAGCATGCCTTAAAATGTTAACAGATGTTCTAGAAATGCCAGAATTCTGATTAAACAGGTTTGCAAATGCTAGATTGCATACAGTCAAGCAGTTCTCTTTATTTCCAGGTAATAATTATAATAGCTAACTCTTACTGAGCAGCTCCTATATTCTAGGAGCTGAACTAAATAGAACCTACATTCCATTGCATTTAGTCCTTACAAAACTTTCATAGATGGCACCTGTTATCAGTCACCCTATGAGAGAGACCAACTAGCATCCTAACAGAAAAAGAGATCGTCAGAGGATGGAGTCAAAACTCCAGAAAACGTTGGGTGGGCAGGTTCTTAAATAGGGATTCAAACCAGGCTTGACTAGTTGACTATCCTATTGACACATATGTTCAGCCAACTAATATGGGAAAACAGCTTTGTGCTCTATTTTCTGCCTTTAACTGGCCAATACTTGAGTAGCCCTACAAGTTGAGTGAGTGGGCTGGAAAGACCAACGAGAGTCTATAAAAGACAATTTGAAGATGACAATGTACTTCGGGGTGAGGGAGGGACAGAATCCACACCTGGAGAGGGAATGAGAGGTCTGAAGAAGAGAGGAGGAGAGGGGACATGCGGGAACAAGCTAATTGTCACTTGTCTCCAAAGCAAATCTCTAGCCAGCAGCTAATTCAGTGTAATGCGGATCAAGTGAATCAGGATTTCTGCAAAGTCATGGACTCATCTAAAGTTGACCCTGCTCTAGCTGTGAATAAGAAGGCCTACTATGCGGGAGGAGCACCTAAACAAGCTGGATGGGGAGGATGAGGGCCCTACTTCAGAGACCAGTCTGCTCCAAGCACATCAGCAACCAGACCAGGTAATAGAAGATCTACTGATTTAATACTTTCTGGCCAGCACTCATTATGAAATATAATGAGCTTGGTTTTGGAGGATCTTTATTCTATACAGTCTTGATTCTTGATGACAATCATAATAACCTTGATAAATTATAATAAATGTAGCAAAGCTGCATTTACCCTGTCTCATCAGGGGCTAATAAAAAAGGATGTTTTGTATAAGCAAATATTCCAGATTTTTAAAGGTTTTTTTCTCCAAGTATCAAAACTCATTGAACATAAACACCTCTGATGGCAATGCTAACCACATACTTCTTGCCTTGGTAACAGAAATACGCTGAATGTGCTATTATTGTGACTCACTCTCTCCATGTAAGGTTACGACAATGAACAGTCCAGGAGCCTCCACCGTAACTGGAGAGTGGCTTGTGCTCTCTGCGCAATGCTGGCACCAGGTTTGTGTGTTTCTAGACCACCTTTCTTCTTCCGTGTGGACAGAACGTGAGCTGGGGACCTCCTCCCCTCCTGCAATGCTTCTTTCCCTTGACTTGTATGTTTTCACCCATAGGTCTATCTGATTTTCGTGTGCCTGCACACCCTGCCGCCCCGCAAGCTCCTTGGTGCGCAAGCCCCGTGGTGGGTACGTCAGTGTCCCTAGGACCTAGCCCTGCCTCTAATACAGAGAATGCACTCACCTGAGTTGCCTCTACTGTCACCTGTCACTACCTGCTACTCTCACTGTGCCTGCCTCTAGCATGTCATCTTCCTCTCTTGTCTTGCCACTACTACCATTCTGTAAACTGGGGGAGAAATCGCCAAGTGTGTTACAGTTATACTTCAATGGGGTAAACAGATTCTGAGTGAGGATCTGAAAGATTCCCCTACAATAAAATCAGTCGACTGCATGTTCATTTTAACTGCTCAAAGGCGTTTTTCACATTCTTCCTGACTTTTCCCTGGGTCTCCCAAAGTTGAGATTGCTATGAAAATTGCTCCAGCAGCACCTGCCAAGCGAGCAATGTCTCAGGTTCAACGCCCATACGGGATGCGCATACTGAAACTAAAATATAATTTGCAGCCAGTAAATGAGTGAGCTTATTTTTTTTTAAATCTTTATCCAAGTTTGCTACCAAAAAAACAAATAAAACAAAACTAAGTATCTTCCCCCTCATAAGAAACTTAATTCCTTACATTTTTAGCACTGTTTACTGATGAAATTAAGGAATTATTGAAGACTTTCAGGTGTGATATAAATATTACAGTTATTTTTTAAAGGAAGTTCTTTAAAAAATAGTGGCAGAGGAGTTTGGATCAATTTAACCTTTCCCCCCAAATTATATACTCTGGACTAAATATGTTTAAAAGAACTAATTGAAGGCACTGGAAAGTGACCAAAAGCAGGCAGAAACTGGAGGAGATGTGACCCCTGGAAGAAGGGACCATATTGCATGAGAACTAAATGTAAATGGCCTCTCTTCCGATGGCGCTGCTGATGGGCAGCAAGAACTCGAGCAGAAAGTCACAGGCCTTGGGGCTTTGGGGTCCAGAGCTGACACTGAGGATGCAAGGTCCACTTGGGGAGAAGAGAGCCACAGAGGGCGGAGTGCCCAAACCTGTCCCCCAACCTCTGCGGTCCTCGGTTGGTTCCTACACTGCACACGCACAGGGCCCACCCCAGGCAGCCGGCAGGAAGCAGCACCGGAGGAGTGAAGAAGCTGCGGAACACCCGAACCACCGCCTCCGCTCGGAAGAGAGTCCGGAGCTTCGGTACCACCCAGTCAGGGAAACCTGGGAACACCTCAGCCTTCCCAGCAAAACTCGGTAGGGGCCACACCTGAGAAGTAGAGACTATGTCTGTCCAGAGAAGTAAAGGACTAAGGATTCATCCTAAGACTAAAAGCAAACTAAAGCAGAGCCATTTTCTTTCTTTGTAAAAAAATAAAATAAAAGCACACACTTCCAAAAATTCAAAGCGGCTAGTCAGTAAAACTGCCTGCTGGAATAAAATTTACTCTCCAGAGGAACAACAGTGAATACAATCTATATGAAATATTGTCCACAACATCCAGTATGAAATGAAAATTTACAAAAACTAGGCACGTAGGAGCAGGGGAAGTGATCTGTAGTCAAGAAAAAATAGTGAACAGAAAGTGACCCTGAGATGATGCAAATGCTGGAATTTGCCGACAGGGACTTCAAAGCAGCTATTGTAAATACAGAGTCCGGCAGAAGTAACGCCTGTGTGAGTGGGTTGGTAGGGTGATAACATGGGTGTAATAAGTCATAGTTTTAATTTGAACATTTCACCTAAAACGTCACATCATGTGTTTGAGTGTGATGTTGTTATGTTACAGGGTTGCATGCTTATGATTCTGTAATAAAAAGGGGTGTTATTTGTGCCAGACCCTGTATGTTCGAGGGCTTAAAAGAAAAGACAGCTACAGAGAGGGACAAGTAGGGAATCTCAGCAGTGAAATGGAAGTTATAAAGAAAAATAGCAGAGGTATTCCAGGGCTGAAAAGTACAATATCTTGTCATTAGATAGGCTTAAAAGCAGTTGGCATCCATGATCTTCAAGATATATCAATAATAAATATCCCTATCTAAAGAACAAAAACAATAAAAAATCAATGTACAAAAACCAATTGTATTTCTGTATACTAATAACAAACCACTGAAAAATGAATTTTTATTCTGCTTACAACAGTATCAAAAAGCATAAAATTGTGGATTGAGCACGGGCCTGCGAACCGTAGGATCGCGGTTCGGTTCCCAGTCAGGGCACATGCCTGGGTTGCCAGGCCAGTTCCCGTCAGGGGACATACAAGAGGCAACCGCACATTGATGTTTCTCTCCCTCTCTCCTTCCCTTCCCCTCTAAAGATAAATAAATAAAATCTAAAAAAAAGGAAAAAAAAATCTTTAAAAAAAAAAGCATAAAATTATTGTCAATAACTTGAAAACTACAAACATTACTGAGAAAAACTAAAGAAGGTTCAGATATGTGGAGAGGTGCCCTGTGCTCATGAATTGGATATTTTTAAGATGTCACTTCTTCCCCAAATTAGTTTACACTTCAACACCATCCATATCAACAATCCCAGGAGGTTTCTTTTTTAGAAATTGACAAGTTGACTGTAAAATGTATATCAAAAAAAGAAAGAACTCCAACAGGCAAAACTTTCTTGAAAGAGAAGAACAAATCATAGGACTCATCTTACCAGATTTCAAGATTTACTATAAAGCTACATTGTTCAAAACACTATGAAATCGGTAGAAGGGCAGACAAACAGATCAGGGAAACAGAAAAGAGTATGAAAACCATATTTACATAGTCATCCGAGTTTGAACAAGGCACTTAATCAACTCAATGGGAAAACAAAGTCGTGTGTTTCCACACACGATAGGACAAACTGATGAAAATATAGGAAAAAATTAACTTTGATTCCTACCTCTCAGCACATACAAAAATTCATTTGAGATGGATCACAGATCTAAATATATAGCTAAATCTATAAATCTCTGAAAGAAAACAGGAGAATATCTTTCTGTCTTTCAGGTTGGCAAATTTTTCATAAAGAGAATACAAAAAAAAACACTAAAGATATTTAAGAAGACTTTATCTATATTTAAAATTCTGCCTATCAAGAAGCTCCATTAAAAATATGAAAAAGCAAATGAAAGATTGAAAGTAATTAGTGTACATATATATGCCATATCCAGAATGTTTTTTAAAGAATTCCTGAAATCAATCACGAAAAAAGATAAATAACCCAATTTATAAATGGTAAAATACATCAACAGCGAGACCATAAAAGTGAAGTAGCCAACAAGCATCTGAAAAGAGGGTAAAAGATCACTAGTCACCAGGGAAATGCAATTTAAAAGCATAATGCAATATTATTTTACATTCATCAGAATCACTAAAGTTAAAAAGTTGACAACACCAGCCCTGGCTGGTGTAGCTCAGTGGATTGAGCGCGGGCCTGCGAACCAGAGGATCGCGGTTCGATTCCCAGTCAGGGCACATGCCTGGGTTGCAGGCCAGTTCCCAGCAGGGGACGCATGAGAGGCAACCGTACATTGATATTTCCCTCTCCCTCTCTCCTACCCTTCCCCTCTAAAGATAAATAAATAAATAAATAAATCTTTTAAAAAAAAAAAAAAAGTTGACAACACCAAATGCACATGAGATTGTAGATCAACTCTAATTCGCATATATTTCTGGTGGGAATGTAAATTAAGACTACTTTGGCAGTTTCTTATAATGTTAAACATATCTCTATGCTACAACCCAGCAATTTCATTCCTAAGTATTCATGCAAACAATAGAAATGAAGACATATGTCCACACTAAGACTCACACCAGAATGCTTACTGCACCTTTAGTTATAATAGTCCCAAACTGAGGTGGGAGGGAGTCCATCAATAGAAAAACAAATAAGCAAATTATGGTACATTTCCATAATCCACTATTACTCAACAATTTAAATGCAATTACTCAACAATTTGCATGCAATACCACGCAAAATCTCAAAAGCAGAAGATGGGGTGAAAGGAGCCAGACACAAAAGGATATATATATTACATGATTCCACTCATACATTATGTGGTATATGATTTCAAGAATGGGTAAAACAAGCATAGTAGTAGAAATAAGAAGAGTAGTTACATCAAAAACAATAAAAGACATAAAAATAAATTTAACAAACGAGTGGAAAGATCTGGACACTGGAAACCATAAGACACCAACAAAAGAAACTGAAGGCACTAGTGAAACGATATCCCATGTTCTTGGATGAGAAGAATTAATATTGGAAAGACACCCAGCCTATTCCCAAACAATCCACAGATTCAATACAATCCCTATCAAAATTTCAGTGGTATTTTTCACATTAATAAAACAAAAAATCTTAAAAATCTGTATAGAACCACAAAAGATCTTGAATAGCCAAAGCAGTATTGGGAAAGAAGAGCAAAATTGGAGGCATCACATTTCTCTATTTCAGACTATATTAACAAAGCTACGGTAATCAAAACAGTATGGCGCTGGTAAAACAGTAGACCAATAAAAGAGAATCAAGAACCCAGAAATAAACCCACAGATATGATCAACTAAATTTTTGACAAGGAAGACAAAAATACATGATGTAGAAAAGGTAGTCTCTCCAATAAATGGTACTGGGAAAACTGGGTAACCACATACAAAAGAATGAAATTGAACACATACCTTATACCACTCACAAGAATTAACTCAAAATGGGTAAAAGACTTAAATAAATGTAAGACTTGAAACCATACACTATCAGAAGAAAACATAGGGAGAAAGTCCCTTGACATTGGTTGTGGCAATGGTTTTTGGGACATAGCACCAAAAGCACAGAAACAAAAGCAAAAACAAATAAGTGGGACTACATCAAACTAAAGAGCTTCTGCACAGCAAAGAAACCATCAACAGAATGAAAAGGCAACCTATGCAAGGGGAGAAAATATTTGCGTAGCTTATATCTGTCGGGGGTTAATATTCAAAATATATTAGTAATTCATACAACTCAGTTGCAAAAATAAAAACAATCTGATTAACAAAATGAGCAAAGGGCCTGAACAGACATTTTTTTTTTCCCCAAAGAGGACATACAGATGGCCAGCAGGTACATAAAAAGGTGCTCAACATCACTAATCATCAGGGAAATGTAACTCAAAACCAAAATGAGACACCACTTCACACCAGTTAGAATGGCTATTACAACAAAAAAAAAGATAGAGATGACAAATATCGGCGAAGATGTGGGGCAAGGGGAAAACTTGTGCCCTGTCGGTGGGAATGTAAGCTGGTAAAGCTGGTATGGAAAAGAGCATAAAACTTCCTCCAAAATTCAAAACTAGAACTACCATACGATCCCCGCAATCCCACTTCTGGGAATTATATATGAAGACAATGAAATCAGTGTCTCAAAGATACACCTGCACCCCATGTTCACTGCAGCATCATTCACAATAGCCAATACGTGGAAACAGCCTGAGACCATCGACAGATGAATGGATAAAGAAAATGTACACATACATGTAACACATAAAATATGCACACATGCATGTATACACAGACACTGTATGTATATACAATATACACACTATGGAATATTATGAAGCCCTACAAATGAAAGAAATCCTGCCGGTTGTGACAGCATGGAGGAATCTGGTGGGCATTATGCTAAGCGAAGTACATCAGACAGAGAAAGATGAATACTGTATGATCTCACATGTGGAATCTAAGAAAGTCAAATACACAGACACAGCATTGAATGGTGGTGGCCAGGGGCCAGACAGTGAGGGAAGTGGGGAAACGTTGGTGAAAGGGAATAAACTTTCAGTAACAAGTTGAGTAAGTTCTGGGGATCTAATGCACAGCATGGTGGCTGTGGTTTACAATACCGTACTGCACACTTGTAATTTGCTAAGAGAGAACATCTTAAAACGTTCTCACCACCACCAACAGAAAAGTAACTGTGTGAGGTGATGGACACGTTAACTAATTTAACTAACTTTTTTGTGGTAATCATATCACAACATATATACATCTATCAAGTCATTATGTTGTGCACCTTCAATTTACACAACTTTACTTGTTAATTATCCCTCAGTAATTTGCATTGTTTGGCTTACAGGGTGGGACTGCACCGGGAAGAGCCTCGAGGGAACTCCGGCCCTGCCGGTCTCCCGCGCCCTGACTGGGGCAGCAGCTGCCCAGGCACGCACGGTTCTCAAAGCTGACCAAGGGGTGCAGTGAGTGATGAGCTGTGGATTTCACGGCACATAAATTGTATTTTCATGAGATAATTCAGAGCCTTATCTTTTAGATACATACTGAAATATTTACAGATGAAATGAGGATACCTTGGATTTGCTTCAAAATTATCAAGGAGTCAGGTAATGGTGGAGAAAGGTTATAGATAACATTAGACTGAGTTGAAAATTGTCGGAGCTGAGTGGGAAGGACATAGAGTTACACTATACTGCACTCGCTATTTTTGTATATATTTAAAGTTTCCCTAATAAAATCTTTTCTTTATTAACCAATTCCCTAAATGAATAACCAAAGCCTGAAAACTTGTGGAAACCTTTCCAGTCAGTGCTATTGGAACATATGAAAATACATAATAATACAGTCAACATTCATGCTTTGTCAGTTTTGTGTTTTCTGCTACGTAACCAATTTTTTTCATTTTAAACATAATTATTTTTAAAAGACATTTTTTTAAAAGACATTATAAGATCTCAAATATCAACCTAAAAGAACAGGGCAACACCCCAAGTGATCAACACCCTTCTCAATCCCATTTGGGATCCATCATAATGAACTGATCGAAATCATTCTGGAACCCATTTAAGACAGCTTTTGGAAACTATGCAAGTAATGAGTTTCATATGCTTACTAACTACCAGGAAAAATAGGCATTCCTTGTAATTATCATGAAAGTATCCCTTCAGGTCTATGGTCTGAGAATTCTGTTAAGTCTTCAAATTTCAAGAAATGCCCCATAGTCTTCACAGGTTGTATCATACTACATCCTACACATTTTGAAGAGGCTGATCTTTTTAAGATCTTTTCTTCATAAGAAAATTGTTCCGCTCCCTTAGGGAATTACTATAGTTCTTTTTAAAAACATTTAGGGCTAACATACTCTACTAATATAAGGAGACTGGTTTCTCTTAAGAGAGTTACCAAAACTATGCAGAGTATTCCAGATGCAGATGTATCAGGACTGTCATGGAGGTAGTCCCAATATTTTGAGAGGTAGAATGACAGCGAGCATAATAAATATATTGGTCACAATACAAGAGAGACCCCTAGGTACATTTCTTGGGTACTTGCATTATTTTAACCTCATAGGCATTTCATAACAGCCCAGAAGAATTACAGAATCACAAAACTTTCCAACTTGAAGGGAATTTGGAACTCACATAGTCCAACCAGGTTATTGTGTAAATGAGAAAGTGAAGCCCGCAACAGCTGCCTGGTTCACTCTACATTGCAAAGAGTAAGGTCAGAGCTGCAAATGGAACTCAGGTCGTCTGTCTCCAAACCAGCACCTTTGCCCTCAGTATTGACTTGTTTATCAAGCCAAGCAACTACCTAAAGACCAAACTAACACCCAGGGATAATGCACCAAGATTACCAGCCTTTTCTTTTGAAGACTTAATGTGACTTCTCTAACATATGTAAGATTTCCAAGATGTTATCTGTGTATCAGAAGAGAGAGGGGAAAAAAGAAAGTTTGCCCTAGCAAAAACCTTTTCAATTAACTGTCAGGAAAATAGGATCAAAAGAAAGGAAAAGGAAATACTGGATACCAGATTGTTAAAGTCAGCTCCAGGGTTGCTTTAAAAAAAAATTGTAAATTGACATAAAGGCAGGGGTGGGGGAGGAGCTTCATCTCCTTGAGTGTATTGCTCATGATGTCAATCATCATTATTTAAGGACCTGCTATATTTTTTTAAGAGCTGAGATACGAAAAAGTTCTAATCAGAGACTCTGTTCTTAAGGAACTGAGACACCAAAAATCCTGTGTCAAATATCACTGCCATCTGACGCAGGGACTCTCCCTCACTCCCAGGGCATAGTGAATGCATTACGGGGGCTGGCAGTCAGCTCACATTCTTCCTCTCCACCCACACTACTGCATTCAGACTGGGCCATTTCAATGCCCCTGTGCATTATCCATTCATTCAATACCGTAGCCTCTTGGCTCCCTGACCACCATTATTTGATGAATTTCATCCCCACTCAGTTTCATCCGCTCACTCTCTCACACACATACTCTAGACCATACAGTTCACCTGGGAATCTTATTCACATGCAGGTTCAGGGTCACTAGGTTTGAGGGATGGGGCACTAAGGTTCCTCATTTCTACAATTCCCTGGTGATGCTAATGCAGCTGGTCCACAGAATACCCTTTGAGCAGCAAGACCCTAGACCTCACCATCACCTGAAACTACTCCACCTTCACAATCCTTGAAAATCTTTCTGATGCCAGCCTCCCACTTCCTACTTTCTTTCCTGTGCAGAACAAGTTCTTTGAACTCACTTCCATCCTCCTTGACTCCTCTCTGTACATGATCCAGCAGAGCTCAGAATGGAGGTTGCAAGAGGAGGATGAAGCAGGGTAGACACAGTGTTGCTCAGGCAGAGAGGTCAGTGGGAAATTGGAAGCAGGGGCTGTCACTCAGCAGGTTGGACTTACAGATATAAATTTAGATGTTATCCACACAGAGATGAAAATCCCACCCAGGCGAGTGGCTGCATTGCCCAGAAAGTATTTGGAGAGGAAAGGGCCAAGGGAAGAACCTTGGGGAACACAAATATTTGTGGAGCAAGTGGAAAAGGAGGAAGTCATGAGAGAAGACGAGCGATGTAGGCAGAGACCTTGGAGACGGTGGTGTCTTAGCAGCCAAGAGAGGGGCAGATTTCAAACAGGAGAGGACCTTTCCAAACAACTCCTCTACAGAATCCCTCCATTTGAGGCAGGCTCTTTGGCTATTCCCTAAATGCAGTGCCTAATGCAGTCCTACTTCTAGGCTTAGATTCCCTATTTGCCTCATTTGGGAGGCTTGTCTGTACCCATCTCTTCTTCCCATCCTTCAAGACACACCCGCATGGGTGTGAACTCTCCTCACAGGACCTGGCACAACGCTGGGACCAAAGGAGGGACTTGGGAAGTGTACAATGGTAGGAGACAGGTCCGATCAGTAACCTTCTGTGGGCTTTACTATCCACATGGCAATACACAGGGTCAAGGGGTCAGTGAAAATACATGTGCACCCAAAGGACATATGAACTGGGTCTAATAACTGCTCTACCCAAGAAATCCTTGGGCATATGGTTACCATAAATATATGTCACTGCTGAGTAGAGAAAAGAAAAAAATGGCCTAAAATGGAAATTAATGTAAACAGTGGGCAAATTGGGTTGCCAATCTGACACAGGGCCATTTCCTAATACATGAAATCTCTGTAAGGTCTGTAAAATAGGGTAGAAACACAGCTATCTGACTTCAGTGATTTAGTAATTATCCCACACAGAGATAACTGGGTAAAGGAAATAGTTAATATCGGTCTCCAAATTTAGGTCAATTGTCAAATTGTTTGTTATACAAAAAAAAAAAAAAATTCTTATGCTCACCTCCTCCCTACCTTTAAGTCACAGCCCGTGGGAGTGAGATTTTTAGAACTTCACAAAATGAAGCAAATTTCACTCCAGGGAAGAAAAAAAATCAGAAGATAAAGGCTAATCCAACATAATTTCCTATAGCTTGAGCTATTTTCAAATGTCCTAACTGGACAGGAGGGTGAGTCCCCAGCAATACCTTACTCTCGTCCCTCTGTTTCTGCAATTGGCTGGAGCCTGGAGAAGAGGTCATTGAGAACAGCTACTGCGCTCCGCTCGCCGGCCACGGGATGCTCCGCTCCCGGCTGCCAGGCCTGTTTTCTTTGGACACGATCACTCAAAGCGCTTAAGCTTATAAACTCCTTTACAATCATTTTTCATAACTTCCAAGAGCAACTCACTGTGGTTTTCTCCATTTCACAGATTAAAGTCTCTGGCACACCAGGTGACATGCCCCAGGGTCATCGATTGTTTTAATGCCCATCAATTAATATTTATTGAACCACGAGCTGGGGTTCCTCTGCCACATCCACCCACACGGACAGCAGCATCAATGGCCAGGCCTTAAGAACCAGGACTCTGCCCTAAGACTTTAAAAACCTGTGGCTGCTGTCAGCATCAAACACCAGAGTCCTCTGTTAGTGCGGTGGTCAGCGAAGCTGGCAGCGGCCTGTCGGCCTCCGCTCTTCCAAGCGGGAAGGCTGAACACACGGGCATTCCCTGCTGGTGCCTGTCAAGTTATATGAAATGAGGGGTCCTTTGGCTGCAGGCCCGTATGTAAAACGCAAAGCTTCACCTCAGGGAGTTCAAGTTCTGAAAGTACCACGCTGCCCAGCCCTGGGGTTGCCGGACTAAAGAACTGTTTCCTGTGCTGAGCTCTCTTGTAGAAAGAAGAAATTCTGGCTCATCTACTCCACCTGACAACAAAATAGCACCTTGAGATTTGTTTACTTTTCAGGGGTGTCCAACCCGCGGCCCAGGACGGCTATGAATGCAGCCCAACACAAAATCATAAATTCACTTAAAACATTATGAGATTTTGTTTTTGTTTTTGTTAGTGTTTGTGTATTTAATGTGTGGCCCAAGACAACTCTTCTTCTTCCAGTGTGGCCCAGAGATGCCAAAAGGTTGGACACCCTTGCTAAGCCTTCCTTTTCCAGGTTCCTCTTTTCAATGCAGTGTCCTGGTGAAGCTAATCTGCTGGACCCCCAATATCTTCGTGCAAGGAGCACAGAGGCATGGGAAGGGGGAGAATGGCAAAGGAAGGAAGGAAGGAAGGAAGGAAGGAAGGAAGGAAGGAAGGAAGGAAGGAAGGAAGGAAGAGAAGAGAAAGAAAGAAAGAAAGAAAGAAAGAAAGAAAGAAAGAAAGAAAGAAAGAAAGAAAGAAAGAAAGAAAGAAAGAAAGAAAAGAAATCCGAGCTTCCATCCTCTATAATTTTGCCCTGAGCTTCTTCACTTTCACTAATGGGTGTAATTGTTAGAACTGACTCATGTTCTTTCTGCAGGCCAACTGGTAATGTGTCTGCAGTCCGTATTTTAAGTGACATGACTATCCTAACAAGAAATTGGTTTGGGTTTCCATTGTGAAGAACCTGGCCAAACATGCTGAAATGCCCTTCTACCCACGCAATGACAATGTGGGGGGAGGGGGAGTGGAACAGCCGCACCTTTCGATTGTGAAATGTATTTCCACACTGCATTGCTATTTCAGTCATGCATATCTGAGTACATTGTCACCATGCTTGCAAAATATCTTTCTAACTGAACTTACACCACCATACATGACAGCGGGGGGTACCCACAGAGGTGGTCCTTTGAAAGGTCAAAGTGAAGCCTATTGTTTGGAAAAGCCATTTGTCACAGGTACAGTGGTTTTCCCTTGAACATTTTCAGATGACACCAGTTCAATATGTTTTTGCAATTAATAAATCCAGATCTGCCAAGATGTGGAAATCACAAGCAAATGGATACTTACTTATAATCGAACAAAAAAAGCTTCAATCAGGAGATTCCCAAGTTTTATTAATAGTCTAATTTAGTACAAAAAAAGCTATTTAAAAGATACAGAAATAAACAGCTTTACAGCAATTTTCTATTTTATTTCAAGAAAATGAGGGTGATTTTTTTTGGCTTTCAGTACACCTTTACTTAAACACGTTTTGAAAGGTAACTACTATTTCTTTGGCTAGACAAAAAGAATGGCTTTTAATAAGTCATTCCTCCGGCCGTGCCGGGCCCACCTGATTGCATTTTCCTAATAAAACTAATCTTATTAATATGTTGGCATGTGAACTCATTATTTTTCTGTTGTTAAACGCCAACTTGTGGTTTGCTTTTATTCTTTCAAATACAATTAGCAAAGCTCTCCAGTGCCTGAAAGGGCCTTTTCATTTGGACAAATTATTCTCTGGCTGGTTTTAAAGAAAGGGGGTGAGGGCAAAGGGGGGTGGCATAGGGGGGGTCGCCTTCTATTCTGATGGTGCTCTGGCAGACACAAAAGCCTGCCTGTGCACAGTCTCCCCAGAAATGGGGCAAATGCGGCCTTTATCTGCTGCATTTTTTTCTTTCATTAGTTACTGAATAGCTAACTTTTTAAAACTTCAGTAAGAGTATAGAGTTCCAATTAAATGACATTATGTAAGACAAGAGGGGGTGAAGTGTCTGGCGAAAGTTTTATTGATGATCTGATAATTTTTCAACTAATGTCCCCTCCCACACTGCTTCTGTGCAAAACCAGTGTCAAAATACAAGCTGGTTTAGACAGTTTAACTGCTGGGCCTTCCCCTCGTTGAAGGAAATGAGAGCGCTGTTTTTCAGCATTTTGGACTTTCTAACATGTAATGTCTGGCCTATCTAAACAATGATTTATTAAACCCTGTCCCTGTTCAAATACCTTGGCTAGATAAACCGCCTGCTCCCCCAGCTCCCATTCCGCAGGCAGCCTCAGAGGGCGGCCCAGGGGACAGGGAAAGCCCAGCGACATCCCACATCCCTGACAATGCTGCCGGCCCGCGCTTCCAGCGCTGCCAGAGTATTTGTTTAATTAGTTAAATTTTCGACTTTTAAATAACAAGAAAAAACAAGCTATGGGTGGCCCGCTAACCTCAAACGAGCAAATATCCAAGGTTATAAAATCACCCCCTGCTCAGAATACCTGGTTAGAAATAAAAACAGCATTTACCAAATTCTACCCCGCGACAAGAACAGAGGTCGCATTAAGAAGTATGAAACTGGATTGGAAAGCCGAAGTACTAAGGATGTCCATTATTTCACAAAAAAATGGACTCCGCACACTGCCTGTAACTAAAAGACCTTTCTCTAACAATAATAACAACGAAAAGTCATTTCCGATATTCATTAGAAAAATAACTAAAAAAAAATAAAACCGCTTCTGATCTTAAAAACTAGGCTCTAATTTTGCGTCTGCAAACTACACTTGCAGCTGTGTCCCTGGAAACGCAAACTGGACAGAAAACATGGTGATCACTTACTTCGCACACACAAAGTTGAGTTTTGCGCATACAAAGAGTTACACGCCATAGAATGGTGACCAGTTTGGAGCTGAAGAAGAGCTGGTCCTTTGTATTTTAGAGCTGGAGTAATGAAAATCTCCAAGAGAGCTCTCTGCTGTAATGTCACAAGCAGTAAAGACCTTATTGGGGTACAAGTCTTCTAAATGGTGGGATGGGGCTAGGTGGCGGGGGAGGATGATTGTTTCACCGAGATCTTTCAATGAAGGGTAAGTAAATTCCACACCCAGACAATGGCAATGAGATGCAGCCTCTGTGTCACAGGTGGCAAACACAAGGCCCAAGGTGCCTCGTGGCACCTTGTTTCTACCTGGCGGCAGCACCAAGCTCTCGCTTAACTGTTAAGAAGTCGTTACATTTATACAGTCCTAAAACGACATTTGGCCTTTTGACGGCAACCGTGAGGCTGATGCGGCCCCCGGTGAAAATGAGTTTGAAAGCCCTGCTCTGTGTTAAGACTAAAGTTAGAAAAACACTTTCAACTCCTAACAGAAAGCTGAGAATGGGAAAGCCCCTGGAAGGCATGGCCCAAATCTTGGGTTTTACAACAGAGGAAGCCCTAAGAATAAAGGGACCCAGCAAAGGGCATTCTGGGCCCAAGTCCACCGTGCCAGCCCAGGGTCAGGAGCTCCGCCTTCCCTCCACCTTCTCTCTAGCAGCTCCACGCAGCTGGGTTGCCTGGGCTCTAGCTGCAGTGATGCTGTGGGGAAGTTACTAGGGAGTGGAGCCTCTTCAGAACAGAAGGCCTCTGCCATGGACGTTGCATCAGAAGGTAGCTGAGCCCCACATGGGAACTCTCTCAACACTCATGTCTTCAAATGGCATTCAACTTTTTTTTCTGAAGTATTCAAAGAGTCTTAAGAGATTCTAGAAAGGGTGTGAAATTTCCACCACTGCATTGCTGATGAGTTACAGATAACCTGCCAGCGCACATGGGCACACAATGCAATATACAGGCGATGCGCTATGGAAAAGCATACTTGAGACTTGTACCATGTTTTAACCCACCCAATAATTTAATTTTATTTAAAAATTTTTTTCTCCAAAATCCCCACCAAAATGACAATAAATAAATTTTTTAAGTTGTAAACGTACAAGTCGAAAACATCTGGAATTTGGACAGAAGTAACTGACTTAATAGACCTGAGAAACTAAAACCAAAGCATTCACGCAGCTAAGAACTCCAACAAGAAGCAAGGACCTCCCGGTCCAGAGGCTCTGAAAATGGGGACACTAGTCACCTCTGGTCGGGGAGCACGCTGGGGGTGGGGGATTGAAAAATAGCAGGATTGTTGAAAATTTGTATAAGGAGCACTTACATGCACCTCCACCCCCAAACCGTAGAGGACAAACGGCCCCTTCCCATCCGGGCAGAGGACAAGAGATTTATTGTCTGGAGATGCTGACAAGGAGAAGACCTGAATGGGTGGGCATCGGGCACAGCTGGAGAGCTGGCGCCGCATAAGATGGAAAACTGAAGTATGAGTGAAAAGTCTGCAGTCCTAGGGGTGAGACTGCCCGTCCCTGAATGTGGGGCAGCTCCCAGAATGGCTGGCTCTCAAGAAGGGGTCTGGACGACAATTCTTCAGTGACACTGACCAGCCTACAAGAAATAACCACCAGAGTATATTTGGAACTCGCCCTTTGAAAAAGCTAGTTTGAGCCCTTATGACCCCGCAATAAGCTCTACCACTAGGCCTGTTCCCACACACATGGATATTCTGGACAGCTCTTTAACGGTTCACCCTTAAACATAAACAGATAGCCATGGATTATCAACAGTTTAAGAAAACCTTGTAATGTGAAAGAGAAGGAAATCAATATTATTATTTTTAAAAAGAACTTGAAAGAAATAAGCAATACAGGAAGTAAAAGAAAACCAAAAAAACAAACAAACAAAAAACCCATTATCAACACATGTAAGGTACCAGCAACCACAAGCCCCTTTGTTTCACATGCCCTTAGAAAGAAAAATTATGACATCCCATCAATCATAAAATGAACCCCAACTTTAAAATATGAAAGAAGTGCACTCTAGAACTAATGAAAGGGTATCCTCAGAAAAATAAGATATTGCACCTAGGAAACAAGGTAATGTTTTAAAAAGAGAGGCACTCGGAGAATAAAAGAGAGCTCCTGGAAATTAAAAACATGATAGCAGAAATTAAAAACTCAACAGACAGTTTGGAGGATAAAACTGAAGCAATCCCTCGGAAAGTAAAAGGCAGAGTTGGAAAATAGGAGAGAATACTCAAGAGTTAACTGAGGAGAGCCTACACCCAACCTTTAAATTTCCAGAAAGAGCAAAGTGCCCAGCACAAAGATTTTTAAAAGATCCACATCAACGCACATCATTGCTAAATTTCAGAACACCAGTGAGCCAACCGCCTGCCTATTTGATCCCCGGTTCTTTCGTCCCCCTCCCTGCCTCTGCTCCGCTCTGTCCCACCTCAGAGGAGGAGGGTCCTGCCAGGCTGCACTTCCCTGCCAGCTGACTTCCGGTCGGTTCAGGCAACAGAAGTCCTGGTGGGAAAGCCAGGAAATTGGGGAGCCAGGCTATCCCTCCCTCTCCCTCTTTGCCTTCGGTAGCATCTCTGGCAGAGGCTGTTTCTTCCCTGCTTCTGGCTCCCATGAGAGCTCTAACTCTTAGATCCTGGTAAAACTCTCTTCCCTGTCCCTCTAGCTCTGGAGGTGGTCATAACGTTTTGCTCTTGCTAATCTCTGGCTTGCCTTACTCTTCAATTTGGCGTGTCAGCACTTCTTACACCTTAAAGTTAGTTTCTCCCATTAAATTTCTTCTGTTGAACTATCTGGTGTAGACCCTGACTGATATAATCAACAATACGGAGAAAACGCTAAAGGTTTCTAGAGACAGATAAAAAAGAAAGTAGCATGACAAAGATAAATAATCAGACTGGAAAAGCCAAAGGCTGCAAAAACGATACAGCAATAACATCAAAATTTTTAAGGAAAATCATCGTCAAACTAAAATTTTCATACCCAGCTAAATGACCAACAAAATAAATAAATAAAACAAAATGTTTTCGATACGCAATGTTTCAAACAATTTTCCACTTATACCTTCCTTTTCCTTCAAAACTAAGGTGAAATTTCAACAAAGAAGGAGATCAGTATCCAAGAAATAGAGTCCAGTACAGGAGAGAACTGAAGGTTGATACTGAAGAAGGAAGCAATTACTCTTAACTGGGGCAGGAAGACAAAGGACTGAAAAGAAATAACAACATTACATAAAATTTTTGATTAAGAGAATAAGAATGAAATAGTAAGAGCTACATGAAAGCAAATTAAAAAACTAAGGCAATTATTAACTCCAGAGAAAACAAAAAGCTACATAGGAAAGAAAAATGTAATCACAGAACACTACATGATTCTGTTGTAAATATAAATATATATGGCATAATAATGCTAAAAACTCTGAATACGGGGAGTGCTTTACTTCAGATTTTATTTTGTGAATATTCCTTTAACTAAAAACTATGTAATAAAATATTGCCTTGGCTGGTGTGGTTCAGTGGACTGAGCACCAGCCTGCAAACCAAGCGGTCACTGGTTCAATTCCCAGTCAGGCAGGGCACATGCCTGGGTTGTGGGCCAGGTCCCCAGTATGGGGCACATGAGAGGCAACCACACACTGATGTGTCTCTCCCTCTCTTTCTCCTTCTTTTCCCCTCTCTCTAAAAATAAAAAATAAAAAATAAACATTTGGAGGAGGAGAGAAAAAGTATTGGTAGAGAAAGAGTGTAAGGTAATCAAGGGATAATATAAAAACTTTTAATATCAAAAGCAGCAATATAAATCAGCTATTTTGGAAATATGGAGAGAAGTCATTGAAAACATTAAGGATATTGCCTATAAGGAATGGGAGTCAGAAGTGGAGAAGAACAGGAGATATGTTTGAATTAGCTCTTATAGTACTATGAATTTATTTTTAATTCAGGGTGGGTTTTTTAATTCACTTTATTCAGTCTGGAAAGTCACGTATTATTTTGATTTAAACAACAACAACATCAAGAAGGAAGGTGAGCTTCACCCAAGGGCAGAGCCAACTGTTAAAGGGCCAGCTAGTAAATAGGCTCAGAAGTGCCAAACACAATAGGGAGAATGGGGCAAGGCCAAGAGTGGGATTTACAGGACCAAGAAGTCAGAGCAACTGCCAGGAAGAGAGATGTCTCCAACACTGGCTCGAGTCTAAACTGAGAATTAGTAGCAGGGACAAATTTAAGTCTACCTCTTACAGACATAAAGTGAAAACACTGAGAATCGGAAAGACTGAACGGACTCCCTAGTCCAAAAGGAAGAAATGAGGAAGTGCATTTCCATCTCTTTCATCTCCAAAATAAAACTAATGGTTTTAGAATGTTAGGTTAGGAAATAATAGGGCCTTTAGGTGTTTTATTCCAGGGGAGTGACTCTTCTCTTCCATGCAGCCCTGCGTGCAGTGTTGTACCCCATCCGGGTGACTAAACCAGGCTTGAGACAATAACTGGGCAAATGGCATGTTGACCGGCCAAGGCCTAGTTCAATGATTCCTATCTTTTTGCAGCACTGACCTCACTCAGAATCAAACAAGGGATGTTGGCACCCCTCTTCAGAAATATACATGTGTGCACTTACACACAAAAAACTGCACATAATTGTAAAGAATCGATGCACCCTAAGTCAAGGAACCCTCATCCACTTAAAGAGGTCATGGAAGCTTGCATGACTTTGGAAGTAGCGTGCTGTTAAAGTAAACCCACTCCACTCTGTTTCATTTCATTTCTCTGGGAACCTTGATATTTTTCACACAAGTATCACAGCTGGTCTGCTACAAGATAAACTGTCCAGACCTCTGTGAGTGGCAGTCTGTCAGAGTGCTTTACACTGAGGTGCATGATGGTTCACGTCCATGCTGGCACAGGAATGGAGCTCTTGTGAGCTCCAGAGTTCAAGGCCATGGATGTGTATATACCTGCTTAAGTAATTTCAGGTGATGAGGACCCCACCCCAGACAGGACCCCTGCATGGTGCAGGATCGAGCTCACAGCCCTACTCCCAAAAGCCCTCAATCAACAGCATCTGATGATCTAGGAAATGACAGGTTACACGTCAGAAGAAAACAGGCAGCTGCAGAGGAAGAGACGGAGTCCTCACCAGACTTTGTCAAGCATGTGAAGGAGTCGAGGGAAACTGCTATCTAAAAAGTGTGTCTTTAAAACATTATCATTTTACTGACAGGAATGGTGGACACACTGTCCTAAGATACGTGGACTGAAAACCAGCCCACTACCGCACAACGCAACACCGGCAGCCCCAGGGACAGCCCGACTCAGCAGTCGTCTCTTCCACCACACCGCACACGTGCACCTGCCCAACCAGCCAGCAGAGGTGAATGAAACAAGAGTAGATATTTGACCCAGAGACGTTACTGTACAGGCTGCAATAGCCTTGGAGATGACTCAGCCCGGAAAGCTCCACCTAGACAAACCTGTATAGGTTCAACCAACTGTAATTACATTCCCCAAAGTATGGTCTGGGAAACAGAGAAGCTCAGAGTCCTGAGGTACAGAGAGACTGGAGTTATTCCAGGAATGCAGAGATGATTGGAATTAGAAAAATGTAGTAATGCAGGTGACCAAAGGTACAAACTGAAACTTGTAAGATGAGTAAGTTCTGAGGATCTAACGCACAGCATGATGGCTATACTTAGCAGGACTGCAATGCACACTTGAAAATTGCTAAGAGAAAAAAATTTGTGTAACTGTGTGAGGTGATGGATGTTAACTAAAGTAATTGTGGCGATCACTTTGCAATATATGCATATTTCAAATCATTACATTGTACACCTTAAGCTTATACAATGTTATATATCAACTTATCTCAACAGAACTGGAAAAAGAGAAAAAAATCTAGCAATACAACAAACTATAACAGAAGAAAGAAAAAACATCTGATTAGCTCAACAGATATAGAAAAGATATTTGATAACATGCAAATACCCCAACCACGCAGGTGACAAAATCACATAGAATTTTGTCACAAACACAAACACACACACACGTACAAATAAAACTGAGGAAATGTGTGTAAGATCAGTGCATTGGCTCAGTGTCCATATCCATTTGTGACCTTATATATAATTGTCCAACACGTTACCATTGGGGCAGACCGGACACGCATACAAGCGATCTCTCTGTATTACATCTTAAAACTGCAGGTAAATCTGCCATTGTCTCAATTAAAGAGTCAACATTTAAAAGGGTAAGAGATGTAGATGGCGGGAGGGGAGGGAGAAGATATCAACTTTGAGGAAACAGCATTTCATTAATCCATCAAAATTTGCTAAGTTAAAAATACAGAATAATAATTTTATTTTAAAACTTCTAGTCACTCCATCTTTCCAATGTTTCGACATAGGCTTATAAAAATTTTAAAGTTTCAGAGCTTTACATTTTGAGAAGATCACCTGCCACCAGCACGCTAGTATGATGAATGTGATACTAACGAATATGCTCAGAGCAGGGATATACTCAACTTACAATGCCTGCAATAAAGTCCTGGCCCAAAGCCTTCCCTTAACTCACACTACAGAAACGGTGATGTTGTTGTGTTTTGTTTCAGTCATCCTAATAAAAGGTGTGATTTTGCCAAAAACAAAACATCGTGAACAAGGAATGAAATGGAACCTCCATATTTCATAAAGCCACCCCCAAACACCCCACAGGCAGCATCATGCTTACTTGGCAGGATGAACGGAGAGGAAATCTGTTGTATGTTCTTCAAATTAAAGTTAAGAACAAGGCAAGGATGGATAGGAAATCTGTTGTATGTTCTTCAAATTAAAGTTAAGAACAAGGCAAGGATGTCCACCACCACCGCTCATATTCGGTACTGTATCGGGATCCTAGCCAGGTCCATCGAAAGTTTTTAATTTAATTATACTTTATTTCATTTAATATACTTAATTAAGTATACTTTTTTATTGTTGTTCAATTACGATTGTCCCACTTTTCCCCCTGTTGCTCTCCCCTGCCACGCCCACCCCCCTCCCACAGTGAAGCCCCACCCCACACCCATGGGTCCTTTATACATGTTCCTTGACTTGCCTGTTCCCCTTTTTCCCCTCTTTTAATTAAGCATTCTTAAAAGAATTGAAAAGAAACAAATTCGTTCCTATGGGATGGTTTAGAAAATGCGTGGTAAATTTTAGAACTAATCAGAGAGTCTATCAGAGTTTCTGGATGTGAGATCCGGAGCAGGGGCTGAGGAGCCCACCATGGGTGTCCAGAACTTCAGTTCTGAGTACGCAGATGAGTACAAGGCGGAGAAGCAGAAAGACCGGGAAAAGAGCTGAGCCCTAGAATGAAGACTACCAAGTCTTGCTAGTCTTGTGAAGCATCTCCTGCTGCATTTGATCAAAGTGTAGCACAAGGGGTGTCCAGCCCTTTGGCATCTCTGGGCCACAATGGATGAAGAGTTGTCCTGGGCACATTAAACACACAAACTCTCACAAAAACTGATGAGCAAAAAAAAAAGGTCTGTGCATAATTTTCGTGATATCTGCCACCACAGATAAGAAAAAGAAGTCCACACATAATAATCCTAATTATGCAGTGGCCCTCTCGACAATCTTTTAAATTCGTCAAGCAGGTCCCAAGTTTGTGATCGCTAACACAGAAAATGCACATATCTAAGTAATAAAACTTAGTAATGTTTTAAGTAAATTTATGATTTTGAGTTGGGCCGCATTCATAGCCATCGCAGGCCGTGGGTTGGACACCCCTGGACAGCACACGGGAGTGCCGGCCACACCAGCTCCTGGTCATGGGCGCCCACATCTCCCTCTTCCGCAATGGTCACCACAACCACCTGTCTACCTGTCTGCACTGGCCTGATGGGCCTCCGCAGCCGGCACTCACAAGAGCCTGAGAAACGCATCATCACTATGAAAGACAGACACATCTTCAGAACTGCAATAAGTTATTGTAATGAGCTCTAATTTCTACATTAAAATGATTATTTTTATTTATAAAGTCTGTTTAGATGATCCCACCATCAGAGAGGAGCAATATTGTCATCTGCAACACAAATAACATCCAAAGCACTCGCTTTGGAATGGACTATAGATCTTTGCAGCGAGTCTACGGTCCCAATCAGATTTTTTGTAGACTGCCCTTAAAATAAGATTTAATATTCTGAACACAGAAAAACTGATCACCAAAAAGAATTACCCAGGACTGTTGGAATGCCTACTTTTGCCCAATGAGTATCATTACATTGGACAACCTATACTGAAACACTTGAACTTCAACAGCCTCAGGAAGGATGCCCACAAAAAGACCACACTGTTGAGCTTTTAAGCCATAAAGTTAATATAAACCTGGTAGAGTAAAATAAATCAGTGGCCTACGTAAAAAGACTTAGATGTTTTCCATTTGGCCCAGGCCACTTTAGCACCACTAAAGGAAGCTCGGTGCCCTTGGAGTTCTTCCATATTCCTGGGGCAAAGGCTCTGGATGATGACAATATTGCCATAGGTTTCCTTGAACCCAGGCTGCACTACAGCAGGCCTATTTCTGTCATAGTTCTGAACACACTGTCCAGTATAGTGGCCTCTAGTCACATATGGCTAGCGAGCCCTTGAACTGAAGATCTACTGTCAGGGTAAAATACACACTGGAATTCAAAGACTTTGTACAAGAAAAAGAATATACAATCTCGTTCGTAATTGTTACAATGATTAAATGTTGAAATAATATTTTTGTATGTGAGTTAAATAAAATGTTTTATTAAAATTAATTTCAACTGGCCCTCTCCAGTATGGCTCAGTTGGTTGGAGCATTGTCCCATGCATGGAAAGGTTGAGGGTTTGATTCCCAGTCAGGGCACATACCTGAGCTGAGCATTCAATCCCCACTCAAAGAGCCTATAAGAGGCAACCAATCGATATCTCCCTCTCACATCAACGTTTCTCTCTCTCTCTCCCCCCTTTCTCTCTCTCTCAAAGCAATTTAAAAAATGTCCTCAGATGAGGATAAAAATAACAATAATAAATAACTAAATAAATTTCAAAAATTAATTTCACCTGGTTATTTTAACTTGTTTATTTTTAATATATTTTGTTGACTATGCTATTACAGTTGTCCCACTTCTCCCCCATAATTCCCCTCCACCCTGCACACCCCCTCCCACCCACATTTCCCCCCTTTAGTTCATGTCCATGTGTCTTAAGTTCTTTAGCTTCTACATTTCCCACACTATTCTTGCCCTCCCCTGACTATTTTCTACCTACCATCTATGCTACTTATTCTCTGTACCTTTTCCCCCTCTCCCCCTCCTATTCCCCTGTTGCTAACCCTCCATGTGATCTCCATATCTGTGGTTCTGTTCCTGTTCTAGTGGTTTGCTTAGTTTGCTTTTGTTTTAGGTGTGGTTGTTAATATCTGTGAGTTTGCTGTCTTTTTACTGTCATATTTTTTATCTTCTTTTTATTAGGTAAGTTCCTTTAACATTTCATATAATAAGGGTTTGGTGATGATGAACTCCTTGAACTTGACCTTATCTGAGGAGTGCTTTATCTTCCCTTCCATTCTAAATGACAGTTCTGCTGGATAGAGCAATCTTGGATGTAGGTCCTTGACTTTCATGACTTGGAATACTTCTTTCCAGCCCCTTCTTGCCTGGAAGGTCTCTTTTGAGAAATCAGCTGACAGTCTGATGGGAACTCCTTTGTAGGTGACTGTTCCCTTATCCCTTGCTGCTTCTAGAATTCTCTCCTTCATTTGAATCTTGGCTAATGTAATTGTGATGCACCTTGGTGTGTTCCTCCTTGGGTCCAACTTCTTTGGGACTCTCTGAGCTTCCTGGACTTCCTGGTAGTCTATTTCCTTTGCCAGATTGGGGAAGTTCTCCTTTATTATTTGTTCAAATAAGTTTTCCACTTGTTGCTCTTCTTCTTCCCCTTCTGGTACCCCTATAATTCGGATGTTGGGACATTTGAAGATGTCCCGGAGGTTCCTAAGCCTCTCCTCATATTTTTGAATTCTTGTTTCTTCCTTCTTTTCTGTTTGTTTGTTTCTTTCTTCCTTGTGGTCCACTCCATTGATTTGAGTCCCAGTTTTCCTCCCATCTCTATTGGTTCCCTGTGTGTTTTCCTTCATTTCACTTAGTGTAGCCTTCATTTGTTCATCTAATTTGTAAGCAATTTGTGATGCTAACCAATTCTGTGAGCATCCTGATCACCAGGGCTTTGAACTGTGCATCTGATAGGTTGGCTATCTCTTTATCGCCTAGATAAATTGGCTCTGGGGCTTTGATTTGTTCTCCCATTTGAGCCATTTTGGGGTTTGTTTTTTTGTTTTGTTTTGTTTTGTTTTGTTTTTGGTCTGGTCAATGCTATTATGTAATGAGGGGCAGAGCCAGGGCGGGGCAGCCCAGTCACTGCTGTTGTGATGCTGTATGTGGAGGCGGGGGGGTGGTCCAAGAGGGAACAATGGCGCTTGTTCTGCTCTTTTTCGGACTCCAGTTCCTTCTGCCGCTTCCCCTTCACCTGGATTATCTGCGTGCGAACGTGGGACCACCTGGTCAGCCAGCCACCTTGAGCGGCCTCACTGGGTCTACACAGTTGCCACTCCATGCCTGGGGTCCTCTAGCTGCCACCTACACACCTGGGATCTGCCAGCCACTGCTGCCTGCACACCAGGGTCCACCAACCTCCACTTTTTCTGCTGTGACTCCACCCCTCTGACTGGTCTGGAAGAACGGTTGTTGGACTTCCGTACAGTTCAATTTTCTATCATTTCTGGTTGTTTTCTCGTTTCTAAATCTTTGTTGTCCTTAATTTTCGTTGTGCGAGGAGGCACAGCGTGTTCACCTACACCTCCATCTTGGCCAGAAGTGTATTTTAACTTTTTTATATGGGGCTACTAGAACATTTTAAGTTGCATATGCACTCGCTTGTGACTTACACTGCATATCTGCTGGACAGCGCTGACTTAGAAAGGCAAGAGGTATTTTAAATTATGTGTGTTTAATATCTAACATCTAAGACATTAGTAACTATGTTTATAGGACCCTTTGTATGTATAGCAATAGTATAAAAGAGACATCATTTATTGAGTTCCAACTTTTTGACAGGGATCATGCTAAATGCTTCAGACAGATTATCTGTAATCCAACAGGGGAAATAATTTGGATCAGCAAGACTAAGTCCTTTGCCCCAGATCACACAAGCAGAAAGTGCTAGACACCGGCTCTGACTGGAGGTCTGCCGGAGGCCAATGCCTGGCCCCCGCCGAAATGCAACGGGAGAAACTGGGGGAGGCTGTGTTTGGAAGTGACCCTCTCTTGTAAAGTTGGTCACTATCTACCTTGGGGAGGGACTGCCCGAGCCGTATATCTGTCAGTCAGAAGGTGCTCCCCCAGAGACTGGACTGGTGATTGCCAGAGGGGAGAGAGTTGGGGGACTGGGAGAAAAAGGTGAAGGAATTAAGAAGTACAAATTGGTAGTTACGGAATAGTCACAGGGAGCATTATGCTAAGTGAGATAAGCCAGTCGGAGAAAGACAAATACCATATGATTTCACTCATATGTGGAATCAAATAAACAAAATAGAAACAGACCCATAAATACAGAGAAAGGATGGACAACTGTCAGAGGGAGGGGTTGTGGGGCTGGATGAAAAAGGTGGAAGGATTAAGAAACACAAATGGGCAGTTACAAAGTAGTCCCAGGGATGGAAAGCAGAGCACAGGGAATATTGTCAATGACACTATGACAAGTATGCAGAGTGCCAGGAGGGTACGGGAAATATCAGAGGGGACAGTTTGTAAAGGATATGATTGTCTAACCACTGCGTTGCACACCTGAAACCAGTACAAAATAATACTGAAAGTAAACTGTAATTGAAAAATTAAATAAACAAATAAATTTCAAAAAAAAAATTAAGAAGGCGCTCCCGGCCCAGTCCGGACGCTGTAGAGTGAGCCGCTCTGTGGTGGCACGGAGGGACCAGGGGCCACGCAGCACAGTGCACCAGAGGCAGCGAAACAATGGCACCCAGTGAGGTGCGGTCAGCTGTCTCCGGTGCCACCGATGAGACGAGTCGCTCTGTTTCATCCATAGCCTGGCCTAACCTTCTGACTCTGGCCCACTCTTGGAAAATGCCTCCGTAACAACAGCACTAATTGAGTGGGAAGCTCTGGAATACTTGGGTAGGAAACAGCTCGCAGCCAAGGGGCAGTGACACAGCCACAAGAGAGAAGCAGACTCGCCATGGAGCTCCGACAGTCTGCCAAAAGAAAGAGTCTTCTAAAACCCAAAACAGCTCCTGCCACCAAGCTTTGGAAAAATTAGGTATGCAAACCTTTGGCCCTCTTTCATGCATCTTCTCCCCCAACACACTCCCGGCCGACTAAGTGATGGAAGTCTACAGACATCTGCTCAGCATTACCGCAAGTGCCCACAAAAAGCAATTTTCCTTCCTGCAGCAGTTGGAAAAGCCTAAGTGCGGGGTGGGGGTGATGGGCTGGGGGCAGGGGCGGGGGCGGGGAGGGAGGGAGGAAAGCTGGCCAGAAAAAAAAAAAAAACACACAGAAAGCACAGTGACATTCAGACATGAACCTAGGAATTTCTGAATGGTTCAGAATGGGACACTTTGTCACCTCTGATTTAATTAGAAGACTGTTTTCAGAATGCTGAAGGTCTAGGCTTGTAATCAAGCACTTACGTAATCCTCCTCATTGAGCCCTTGTTTCTCAACAGAACTTTTCACCTCCATGGAAAACTTCTCAAACTCAGGTTTCACTGTCCTCAGTAGAGTGATTGTTTGCAGGGATGAGTATGCCTGCTTAGCTTCAAAGTCGTGTTTGTCTCCTCTCTTCCACGAGCCATCTCCTACGGGAGAAATAAAAATATTTATAATCCCAAGCCAGTCACCATAAAGGGGCCATTCTCCTTTCTCAGCTGCGATGTGCCTCTTCGTGTCACTCTTGGCAGCCGCGATGAGAGGCATTGTCATGGTTTTGCACCTGGGTATAATGTGACAACGTCACGGTCCCCAAAGGAGAAGAAGGCTCCTTAGGATATGTGTCCCTTTGAAATGTGAGAGAAAGGGAAGCACTGTGGAGTTAACTACCTTATAATAAGCATGTAACTGTAATTTTCAGCCCCCGAGAGCGGCAGCGTTGTGGGGGCAGGAAGGAAGTTTTATTCCTCCTTGTCCACACTCAGTTTTTAATAGCTACAGTCATCTGGGGAGGTCAACCAAGGTGTTGCTCTGGGGCAGTGAACCTGATGTTATGGAAATGTGGTGGCAGGCATGGCTCTGTGTGACAACAGGTATGCGCACGTATGATAACGTGGCACTGTTAAAACAAAAAAGTTTGAGATTATTGATAGTTCTTAAAATATTGCTGGAATCTCTTTGGAGTGAGAAGTAGCTTAGGTGAATGGGAGAATTTGTATCTCTAGCTCTGGTGACATCATCAAATCATTTATTGGACAATGCTTAGCAGTGCGTCAATAGCAACAGAATGAAAACCACTAACATATATTGAGCAGATATAGAATAATAGAATCATCTCTACTGAGCACTTTGTATTTAGAAACTCACTTAATCCTCACAAGACCCAGTGATGTGGGCACAATTACCATCTCCATCATACGGATGAGGAAACCGAGGCATGAGACATTGGGTACCCCACTGCTTCACCGCTCTCCCTACACGAAATCGAAGGCAAATCGCATGGGGAGAAATCATCACTCTTCTCTTTGTGAATTCATTTTTTTAGACAGTACATGGCCCTGGGGTCCCCATTCTTTTGGGCCTCTACCTTTTGACAATGAGCTGTCGTTTCTATGAATGATCAGGATGATCCCTGCAGATCTAGACATAAAACAAGGAATTCAGCCTCCAAGGTCCAACACCAACATCCTCTGTCTGCTCTGAGACCCCAGTCCACGGCAGGTGTCCAGGGCCCCGTAGCTGAGCAGTGAGATGGCTCTGCGGTGTGAGGCCGGGCTCTCGCTCTCCTCGTCACAGAAAAAGAGTCGGTGGCCTTGGAATTTCTATCATAGCTTAAGTCAGACAAACACGGACCAACTGAAAACTGTGTTCAGCCACCCCAGTGGGCATCGTAAGTGTCTTGAACAGTCTCCGCCACCTTCAAGAGAAGGATTTAGAGACAGACGTGTAACAGCTGAGGTTATCACAGGCTAGCAGCTTACTGGGGGAGGGAGGTACGTCCGTGGATAGGAAGAAACAGTGAGGAGTACAGGGGGAGAGACAACCAGTCCCATGGAAAGAGGGCTCCCTGGGAAGAGGAGGAGGCATCAGCTGCTCCTAAACGTGTGAGGAAGATTTCGCTGGAGAGGAGGGTGGAAAGGCACGCTTGGCCAACCCAAGGCACAGGCTGAGGTACAAATGTACACGACGCCCGGTAGGCAGCAAGCTGCTAAAAGGTAAGACAGAGCTGAGGACAAAATTCATTAAGGGCTAGATCTGTTCTCAGTAAGCACAGGATTAAGTTTCATGCCACCAAAGAGAACTTGACAGAATCCTCCTCCTCCCACACGAAGCCTCGCAGATGCGGAGGGGGCCTCAGGGCAAAAGCGAGCAGAGAGCTGGTGATCTGTGCATCTGCCACCGGCCAGGGCGAGCCCAGCTGGGTGCTCGGGACACAGCCATCATGGCCTTAGTGACAGGGCCAAATCCACGTGCCGGGAAGACCCCCAAGTCTGAAAATGTCCAGGACATCCTCACCCCATGGAGGGACCCATTTCTCCTAAGCATGCATCAATATTTATTGATTCATTTTTAGTTGATTTGAGGTATCAGGACTCAGCAGGAGTAATGTTCCTCAGGCAAAGAGGGTCAGAGTCCCTCAGCTCTGGGAGAATTCTCTCCTGGGAAGACCTAATCCCACTGGCCCTCCCGAGGGCTGTGCTGTGTCATTAGGAAGTACACCCAGAACTGGAAACAGCAACTATCTCAGTTACTAAAATAGTAACTGAGGGGAAGGCATTTTTTTTTATTTTGAAAGAAATGAAATCCAGTACAATAAATCTGTCTACCATAAACTAAAAGATAACAACTTTGAAGTTTTGTTTTCTACGAAAAAAAAGAATGGAAACAATAGTGTTCAATAAATTTAAGCCAAAATAAATAGGTATCGAGTCCCACACTTAACGGACACTATACTTCCTGCTTTTGTGGGGGAGTCTCTCATGTGAAGTGTCAGTAACATCTTCCATACGGGGCAGAGGTTAGCTTGGCGTGACACCCCATCAGCGGGACGAATTTAGTTCAGTGGACACCTGGGTGCCCCTGGAGGTTACGGGGTGGGACAGAAGAGTGACGCGATCAGAGCGGTGCCTTGGGAAACAGCAGTGGACTAGAGTGGGGAGACACAACGGTTTCACGGCCACAGTAATCAGGCAAGACGGTATGAGAGGTTAAACGTGGGAAGTCACCCCCCCCAATTAAACATGGTTCACAGGGGGGTGGGGGGTCCAATCATGGGCAAGTGTCCTTTGCCTTCCTTGTCTTTTTCCTTTCCTTTTTATGCGTGTGTTTTTCTGAATCTGGGGAGTTTTCAATAATAAATGTTTACTGCTTTTTTAATCAACAAGAGGGTGAGCCTTTGAGAATGAAAGCAGAGGACTGTGCGAGAGGAATCTCAAGACTCCACAAGAATGGGGGAGTGAGGGACACCAGACAGGGAGGTGCGTCACCAGTGCTGCAGAGGAAAGGAAAACGGGGTGTCCCTGGAGGAAAGAGCAGAGTCAGGTGGAGGAGGTGGACATGGAAACTATAATGATTTCAGGGAGGGTCATGGTCAGTCCAAGGTGACGACTACAGAACGCCTAAGTGACAACGCCAGGCTGGGGTGGGAAATAATGGTCTAAACAGAAAGACGAGTGCAGGCTCGAGAAGGTGTTGGATGTCACTTCCATATGGCTTAGAGTTAGCACCAGGCACTGGCTGGCTGCCCTGGCTACGGGATGCAGGGGAGGAAGGAGGAGGCTGAGCACAGACACTTTGGGGATGCCGCTTTCAGAGCAGAAGGAGTAGGAGGAGATGGAGCAGCAGAGAACCAGAAGAATGCAGTGCCACCAAAGCTAGGAAAACAGTTTCCAGAAAGAAATGGGTGGAAACAACACTGAATGTTCTAAAGCTCTAATATAGTAGTCACTAGCCACATGTGTGACTAATTAAACTCTAAGTAAAATTAAATAAAACTCAAACTTTAGTTTCTCAGTTGCACTTGCTACATTTCAACACAGAACAGAACACAGCTGGTATCCCAGAGGGCCCCACGGCACAGCACTGCGTTCCAGCATGAGGCATGGCCCACGGTAAGGCCGACAGCCTTGGCAACGAGGCGGTCACTGCTGACCTTAAGGAGAGCACTCTCAGAGAAGGAGTGGGCACTGATGTCATAGTCCTACAGTGGTCCTAAGCAAGGGATTAAGAAGAGGAGAAAGAAGTCTTCTCGTGATAAGTAGGACAGAGAAGGTGAGTCTTAACAGTTGTTTTGGGAATAAGAGAAGGCGAATTTGCCTTGATTTGCTCGGCTTTTTCTGTTTTGTTTTAAGCATTTCGAGTGAGAAGGGTACAGAGTATTTGTGAGAGAGGAAACGACCCGCTCAGCACCACGCCTTGTGCTCAGCAATCCTGCGGCCACGGAGCTGGCAGGGTCACCCGGTGGTTCCCACAGTGGGATGACTGCGTCCTCCTGTAGCTCTCACTCCTTACCCAGGAACCAGCACATAGTAGGCCTTCGATAAAAGCAAGCTGAATGACTAGCTGTAGCATCCCAGAATACATCCAAGCAATGAATGCCTGGAGTTCGTCTGGGCTTCCACGCCTGAGCCTACCCTCTCCACACGTCTAGGCGGTCCATGCCTGCCACGAGCGAGGCTGGTCTGGTCCCTCCCACCAGCAAAAGTGGCACCACGTCCGGGGTGATGCCATCGTGAACGGCGTTGCCTGTACCGTTTCGTTCTTTGATCCACATAAAAACTCTGTGAGGTAGATTTAAGTACAACCCCCGTCTCACAGATGAGGAAGCTGAAGCTCAAGGAGGTTAAAGTGCCCAAAGTCACCTAGCTAACAAACAGCAGAAGCAGGATTCAGACGCCAGCCAGATCCCAAGCGCTGGTGCAGTGACTGCTGCACATACCAGGGCATCGAGTCTGGGGCGTTCGAAGGTGTTAAGACTGTAGGTGCCATGGGGTGGCAAGAAATGTTAAAAACAAAAGTAATGGGAAGGAAGAGCAAAAGGGGAAGTGCCTGAATGTGTCTTAACGACTGTTTCAGTTCAAAGATTGTGTCAGAATTCTCTTTCTTTTCTCATTGTCCCCAGCTGACTTTAATGGGTATATATCACTTTGACAGCGAAGCGTAATAAATCCAATCCCTCCCCTTTTCTGCCATTTTCCCACTTCTGCTGAGTCAGACGATTTGTGCGCATCACCTAGCTGTACTACACTTCCATCCTCACCTTAGTTAGGTGCCCTGAGTTCTCAGGAAGTTGGGAGAGTTCTTAACAGTCCCAGGCAGCATTGCCCAAATAACCTGCCATACAACTTACATCCGAAGAAGATAACCAATGAATGAGAATGCCAATCGGTGCTATTAAAAACCCTCCAGGACAAAACTAATCATCTTCTCTCTAGATTGCTTAACCTATTTTTTCAATCCTACTTTCCGTCACTAGAATTTCCCCGTAATATATTCTGAATTCCTGTAGCAATATAATCTGGGCAGGTATGAGACTATTTTTGAGTGTTCAGTAAGACCCAGTAACCGAGTAATCAGGAAATATGAACACACTATCAGTACGTTTTTTAAAAATCCAACATCAATAAGTATTAACAAAACAGAACATTTTTCCGGAATGGGTATAGAGTTTGGCGTGAGGAAGCCCAGGGAGAGGAGCGTGTTGAAGAATTGTTACGAACACGCATCTGATTCTTCGGGCACAACGTCTCAGAGAAGGCCCTTTCCTGCGGGACACCAGACCCTTGCGCTGGGTCACTCTGCCAGCCATAAGGTTCTGTTTACTGCTTCTGCTCTGAGGAGGGAAGGGTCTGTGGCAAACCTGGACGGTGGCCTCTCTACATGCATTTTGCCTCCTTCCTGAGGGACAGATTCCCAATGTGCTGTGGGGTGGCAGTGAGTTCATCTAAAAGCACACACTTCCTGGGTCCCCCCACCCGTAGGGGTAGGCAACGATACGTCAACAGGAGTTAGTGAGCAGGGCTTCCAGAGAGCTCTGCCAACAGAGCTGAGTCAGCTGAGAGGATCTCTTTTTTACCTCTCATCTTTCCCTCATTGTCTTGACTAAAATTAAGACACGATCCCTAGAGCCCCAGCCATCATCTTGTGTCCTTGAGGATGGAAGCCATTCGCTGAGATTGAGGAAGGGAAAACACAGAAGAAGCTTGGATCCCTGGTGACATGACGGAACCACCATACCTGCCAAGGATGTCTTACAGGTGAGATAAGAAACCTCCACGTTGGTTTAGGTCAACAATCACTATTGTGGACCACCTTGGTTATTTGCACGCAGATATAACTCCCAATGCATCCAGGTCTTTAGGATGCATTAGATAAAAGTTGGTTAATTTGATAACAAAATATGGCCTAAATCAATCCATGAAACTATATCCCAGAAAAATGTACAAACTTAACTTACTTTTAAAGTTCCACGTGTAATGGTCAAAGTAAACTAAGACTAATAATAAATACAGCTAACGTTAATCAAATGCTCAAGAAACTTGCTCCATACTTCACATACCTCATCTCATTTGTCACTCAGCCTGATGCCATTCGGTAAATACTATTATTATCACCATTAGAGGAAACTGAGGCTGGCACGAGAGGGCAGGGTCACATCCATGTGCCAAGAGCTAGCACATGGCACAGCCTCTCAAGCAGACTGATCCCTGAGCCCAAAACCTGAGTAACGAGACTTACAATGGAAAAGACAGGGAAATCTGATCAGAAATACCGAGGACACTTTGCAGGCTGTATAAAAGCACACTGTACACTGTATAACTATGTGATTTTTCAAGAAGCAAAAAAACTGAACTCAGAAAAATAAGCTTTAAAAGTTGGCCCCAAATCACCAACAGTGTCATATACATGTATATGTACTTAAAGACAAGAAGCCAGAAATTAAAGTACCACCATCGTTATATAATATTATTCTAGAAGCTCTTGTCAATACAATAGGAAAAGAAAAGGAAATAAGATGTTAGCTATCAGAATGAAGGGAAAACTTGTTATTATTTGAAAATGACATAAGAATCATTGGCACATGGGTTTAATATGTGGAATTCTTGCAAAATAAATAAGCAAAACTCGTAGATTTCTGTATAACAACGACAGTTACAAATGCATTGAGGAAAGGTCATGGTCACAGTGACAACTGGAAAACACAAAATATCTAAGAATGAACTCAGCAAGGATGTTGCAGAATTCAAACGAAAATAAATGCAAATCTTTGCTTATGGACATAAAAAGAAATTAAAATAAGTAAAATAACTGAAAAGTTAGGTGATACAAAGTTGACAGGGATGTAGGAAAACAATCTCATGCATCATTGAAAAGCGTAAACTAGTAAACCGCTCCGTAAGACAAGTTGTCAGCATCTCTCAAGACTTAAATGCGTATAGCCTTTGACCCAGAAATTCTACTTCTAGATATTTGTCTTACGGAATAAATACGTGTGAACATGTGGGCACACATGTGTACGCACATGCATGTGCACTCGGGGCAACTCAATATATCCTCGTTCTTAGAGCAAAAAAGCTGGGAACAGCACAAACATTTAAAAACAGGAGACCGAACAAGTAAAGATGGCATTTCAACGTTATAAAAGACTGCGTACCCATTCTAGAAATTGTGTGATCATTTTATTTAAAAATAGTTTGTATATATATATACACATATATAGTAAAACAGACATGAAGGGCACCCTTCTAAATACTACTGCTGTGCTTTTATCTGGCCGGCAGAATTATGGAAACTCATTTTCTTCCCTGTGCTTTTCTGTGTTTCCCAAACCTTCTGTGAAACTCGGGTGTTGAAATGACCAGGGGAAAGGAGTGCGTGCAGATGGACGGAAGGTCGGGACCCGGTACCTGCGGTGCATTCGCCCACGTGCAGCGTGCCTTCACGTGCATTGCCTCCAATTCTACGTTTGCAGTTGCCAACTTGCAAAATTCAGAATCAATGTCTTTCATTTCGTTTCTCACCAGTCTCTACCGCTGTCTCAACAAAGTCAGTACTGCAGCCAATAATGTGATTACATTCTGATTTTGGGTCAAGAAATGAAACTGCCACTCTGCTTGTGAAAAAGGCGGGGGACAATTGTGGCAGCAAGGAGGCAAACACCAGGCATTTATCCTGAAAGCCTCCAATCTCCGATTCTATCCACTACAAGAAAGCAGTGGCGACTTTCAATTCAACAACTTTTTTTGATCGGCATGAGATGTGTGTTACTGTCTGTATATGCGCAATGTTTAATCTATTGTTTAAGTAAGCCAGGGTCAGAGTGGGGAACTGGGGTGTGTACTGTAAGGCTCAGACCCCGTCTAACTCTCTCTCAACAGCCAGAGCTGGGAAGAGGCGCTCGGCGTCAACATGCCTTTTGTGACCTGCAGGCTCAGTGCCCCTCAACTGCCGAAGGGCAGTACCTGAGAAAATGGCCTGTAGCCTGACAGCGTCTACATCAGAGAGAGCTCTGACCACACTGGGGAAAATGTTTTATACTTGTGATCTCCATGAACTCCTTAAACACTCTCCATCACAGGCACCCTGGAAACTTTCCCAGAAGCATTTTAAGAAAGTAAATGCTTTCAGTCCTGTATGCTGATGGTTCATGAACTTCTTTCTATATGGGAGAAGCGTAAGGAGCAGTCGCTGGAAATGACAGGGGCCAGGGCACAGTGACTTTTGAAGTGTTGTACCTTGGTTTACAGTCATGGTTATTTTATTTGTCTCACAGCATGGCCCATTATAAACATGTGGGTAACATGCATAAATATACATACACAAACACACAATCATGTACCTAAAATGAAAGTTTTATGCTATGTGTGACATACTTTGATGTGTTCTATTTCCATTACATGGATATATTCTAGTCTATTCCATTCAATTAAAAATGCTGCCCAAATTTCACTAAAATTATTCCAACAGTCAATCACAGAGGCAACCCGCAGTTGGAAACACACTAGGGAGGGGCCTTTAGGGCCTGGATTTACAACCATTTGGAGACAAGTCCCTTGGCACCACAGGTCCATGGTGGGGGTGGTTTGGGTTTGGGTTTCTCTCTCTCCCTCTCTCTCCCTCTCTCTCCCTCTCTCTCTCTCTCTCTCACATGGGTTCTCAGAGAAGAACAACTTGGAAGTGATGACCCTGTTCAGAACCACAGATTTCTAAAACCCTAGCTATGGAAATCAAATGTGCGATGTAACTCCCACTGTTGGCTCTTTCTAGTCCCTTCCTGACACCTGGCCTCGCGAGGGGAGGGGGACTCGGAGTTACCGTAGGAAGAACTGTTGAAGAGCTCGATGTTGAAGAAGGCGTAGTCTCCGCTGGTCATCCCGTGTCGGTGCGCCGCCAGCATGATGCCCCGGACCGTGTCGCCGCTGGCACACATGATCACCACTGGGGACGGAGGAGCAAACAACACGTGTGAGATGCTGAAACCCGGGGGCGGCTGACAAAGCACAAGGTACTGACACCGTCCTCAGGTATCCTCACAAATCACGTGAATTACAATTACGCAGGAGGCAAACAGTAACTTTCCAGTGGAGAATCTAGTGGATGCCCCCGTAACCAAGCGATGGAAGCCAGAGTCACCAGCCATGGGAACGGATTTCTGAGCCTCCTGACATCACACACCCAGGACCAAAACGGTCCAAATGGGCAGCCCGAAGCCAATCAGGAGGATGCAGCTGCAAACGCAGCTTGGGCACAGCTTTAGGCCAGCAGAAGAGCTGGCCTATGCTTTTCCAAATGGTCTACTTCAGGGGTGTCGAACTCATTTTCATCGGGGGCAGGGAGCCGCGTCAGCCTCATGGTGGCCTTCAAAGGCTGAATATAATTTTAGGACTGGATAAATGAACTACTCCTTAACCAGGGGCGAGGAGCTCCCCATCGGCCCTTTGAAGGCCACCGCAAGGCTGACATCGCCCCGGCTGGAGATGAGTGTGACACCCCTGGTCCGTTTCATGAGAAACAAAGACTAGCTGAGGAAATATTCTAGAGGAAAAGGCACCCAGAGGGACAAAAAACTCAGTGCATCATGTGATCCTGGGCTGGATCCCGGACCTTAACAAAATAATAACGTAAGTCTTGCTACGTGTTATTGAAATAACTGGAGAGATCTGAGTAAGATCTGTAAGTTAAATAATGTTATTGCATTTGCGGTAATATTCTTGCTTTTCATAATTCTACAGTGGATATATAAGTGAACATCCTTTTTCTTGGGTAATACACAACTACTTAAGGGGCAAGCAGCGTGATGGCTGAACTTACTCTCAAATGGTTCATTAAAAAATAGTAATATTTGTGCGATACATTTGTGTATATGTTTGGAGAGGGGAGGGGAGGGGAAGGGAGGGGACAGGGAAGGGAGAGACTTGGAATGATAAAGCGTAAGCGGCAAAATGTTAACAATTGGTAAAAAATCTGGGCGAAGTCTATACAGAGTTTTTTTCCTATATAATTTCTTACATCTTTTCCAAAAATGTAAAACAGCTTTTAAAAAATACTTCAAAAGAATCACCACATTTGCCCAATATGAGACAGTGAGGAGCGTCAACTGCTTTTTAAACTTAATTTCAGGGTAAACACATTTTCCTGAAAAAGCAAACGGAAGGTTTTAGGAAGACCCTTCATTTGGCAAATCAGAGGGCGCAGTGAGTGGTACGCGCTTTCTGCTGTCTTCGTTTTGAACCCTTTCTCTCAAGCTGTCTCAACATACGTGGGAAAAACTTAGCAAGACTCCAGGTCCCGGCCCATGTTCCCTCCATTTTTATCCACACGATTGGATTTGAGAGGCTTTAAGCAGCTCCAGAACGTTGTTGCCTGCCTCGTAGGAGCTTCCACAGGCTAGACCGAAGTGGAAACCTCGCCAGGACCCAGTTAATTCGATCATTGTTGCTGACCCTTGTCCCCACGCAAGCGGGGGGGGGGGGGGGAGACCACTGCATTTTGCTGCATGCGCAGAGGGGAGGAGAAACCTGGAGAGGTGGGGCGCTGTGACCACGTTATCACCCTGCACGCCAGCCCTCGGAGATGTGTACGTTCTTTGTGAAAGCATGGGCGCTGAAAGACGTAAAACAAACTCCGTGCCGTGCCAAAGTTGTCTTGGCAACGTGCGCGTAGGGCGAGGGCTTGTTGATGTTTCGTGCACTGCAACCTGCACTGACGGCGTTATATCACGACTCTGACGTTCCTCAGTGCAAGGGGGCTCCGTGGGCAGGCTCCACGCTCTGGGGGGGGGGGGGGGGGGCGTTGTTTTTAAATAGTACAAAACTCGGGAAGAGCTATCACTGTGGGAGTGGGCGCTGTTTGCGCTCAGAAATATAGTGATGTGTTTGAGGTACACAGTCAGATTCCAAGATGCCTCAGTGGGGAAGCTTTCGAAGAAACACCTCATTACTCATTGTGACTTAGACCCTTGTTTTAGCAATGTTTCAATTCTAGTCACTTCCATTAAAAAAGAGCCAAGGTGTCCCACAAAAAAGTCAATAAGGGGATGAGGCTGGACGAGTTTGAAGAGCGTGGATTCCAAGCAGGGCAATCTTGGAATCAACAATCCCCAGGAGGGTGCGGTCGACTCCGGCAGACCATCGGCCAGGCAGCCCTCGTCATTTCTGATCAATTAATCAGGGCGCAGAGTCTGCCTCTAGAGTCCCAAGCGCAAAACATCATTCTGTCAGCACATACATGGCAGAGCCATTGCTTGAGACCAGAGTCCCAATAACCTAACTCAGATATTTTTAGATAATCGGAAATGCAGATTACTTCAATTCAACGAGAACCGAAACAGCCAGGAATATATCTGTGTCAACTTGTACCTATGCGTGTTCACTGGGGAGGAAAATTATACGGGGTGGGGTGTTAGTGAGGATGAAGTCAGATTCAGCTAAGTCGGTTGAGTGATTCCAGCATCTAAAGCCATCGAGGCTTGCTAACTCTAAGTGTCCATCTAAGAGATACATACCCAGCCCGGCACCAAACAGCCTGGGTCCTCCGGCCAGAGCACAAGCTTCTGTAAGTCCCGGCCGGGCTCTGCCCAACAATGGCCTCTCTATCACTTCTTTCTTTATTTTTATGGCCCTGGCCCATCTCCACCTCCCTATCCCTATCACCACAAAGACCAATTCCTCTGATTGACACATTCTTTAAGTCCAGTACCTACCTAGACTGACCAAGAGTGACGCAAGTGGCACTGTGTCTATATATCTGAGCAGCTTTAATCACTTTAGATCTCATCCATTGTGCTTTGACCATGTGGTTTAACTCTCAAAAGGAACCTTTAACTTCCAAGTCCAGGGGCAGGGCTTTGTCTTCCTCACATAAAACCCACAGTGCACATTATGGTTCAGTTTAAGTTGGAGCTAGCCCTCAGAGATGCTGGCGAAGCAGTCAGAGTGCAGAATCCTTCAGGATTTGTAGGATAATCCCTAATCTCTTATGGTTGTTTCATTCAGGCCTAATTCAACAGCAAGTATTTTTAGCTACTTGCCTTTACATAGTCCATCAGAAGATTAAAATAGTTTTCACTAAAATAGCATTCTCTTCCTACTCATGTTTCATCAGTTTACATAACTCATTAAACTACATACTTAAAATAAGCACAACTGGCATAAACAGATTTGGGGACAGCTCTTGGAAAGTATGTGGACAAGCGCGAGAGGCCTGCCGTCACACTCAGAAGACAGGCGCTACCTGCCAGTTCTCGCCAGCAGTCGGGAAGGTTCAGAGAGAAAAGAGAGCATCCGCATATCCTGTGGGTAGAGGTTATGTAAGACAGTTTTAAAACTGTTCTGTTTTATTTAAGTATATTTAAACATATAAATACTAATCTGAGGGTCAAATTGTTAGAATTCTAAAAGCGGGGTGGTGCGATTCTAAGTTGCTGAATAGACTTTTTGTCATTCTGCCCTATTTTCTCCAACTTCTCAAAGACCTTGCAGTGTTCCACCCTCCACCACCAGATCCCCCCTGCACCGTGCCACCACCCCCTGCTCCCTGCCCCGTGTCTTCTGTAAGAGGCTCCTCACTGCTGCGGCCCTTTCTTGCCATCACTCTAAGAACTGCAGAGAGAGTGCAAAGAGGTGGCTACAGAAGTCCATTCAGAGAACCAAAAACACCCCAGGTAGCATACCTGAGTGGGGGGTAGGCATACCTTTCCCTGGTCTCCGGCTTCCATAGTGGAGCAACCTCTAATACGGTGACACTCAGCGTGCCTTCATTTACCCCTCTCCACCCCCACTCCCCAGAGGAAAATGAGTGAGCTGTCTGCATGGTGAGTCTGAGAGAAAAAACTGGGCACATTGGCTCAGCCCTTCTGCCCTCCTCTTCGAGGTGTGTCTGCGTCCAAAGAGCACACATTCTGGGTGACTCTGCTCACGGGGTAAGGGGTCTATCCCGGAGGGGGATCTGCAGCTGAACCGCTGGTCTGTAATTCAGTGGATGAACCTGCTTATTCTGAGAGGAGGTAGCAAGCAGCCCTTTTGACAGCAGATCTAAATCCAAGTTCTCTAACAGGTTTTATCAATAATAAAAACAGTGTTTTCATATTGTCTATGTGACTCCTACATCCATCTTCCACTTAAATCTAAACCTGGAAGAGAAAAGGTATGTTACTGTGCAGGAGCAAAGGAAGACGTGCCTACCCTTCAATATCTTCCAGTGCATAAGGCAAAATTCTGGCATAAAAATATATGATAATGGAATGTGAAACATTGCAAACAAAAATAGTCTAAAATTTTCCAGAGAAAAAATACAACAAACAATAAATAAAGAAGCAGAATCAATTCTGGCTTCCTAATAGCAATGTTAGAATTTAAAAGACAATCCTCCAAATTTTGAGGGAAAATAATTTCAGACCTAGAATTCTATAATTACATATAATGGTAGGGTAAAGAAATTTTCAGTCATTAAAGGTCTCAAACTTTAGCTCTTACTCATCCTTTCTGAGAAAGATCCTGGAGGATGTAGTCTATCAAAACAAGAGTATGAACCAAGAAAGAGAACACAGAAGAATTGAGCTGGAGAGAGGGGGGTGGAAGTTGCAGGAGGATGTTGAAGAAAGAGCCCAAAGTCACAACTGTGCAGCATGTTTAGAAACTAACTAAACTGGAGCAGCTCAAGAGACTTAAAATATAAAATACAAAGATGATTTACTTTTAAGTCCATAGGAAACTAAGCACACAGATAAAAAAAGACTTTTTAACCCCAAGGAAAACAAGAAGGGCAAGAAAGAAATGTCATCATAGTTGCCTGTGTGTTTCAGCTACAAACAGCATTTAGAAAGTAATGATAATGTAGACACTGAACACTGCTGAGCTAAACAAAAATGGCAATACAATTGTATTGGAAGGATGACTGGAAGGAAAGCCTGAGTATGTGGGTAACAGGGAATAGACGAGAACTAAACCAGCATCTTCCACTTGGGATGACAACGGATAAAACCTAAAACTGCAAAAATAAAAACTAACATGTGATTTAGAGGCAGGAGGCCAAAGACCTCCAGAAAGTGCTACAGAAGAGTTGCAAATAGCTGCCTCTGGGAAGTGAGAAGTGGGAGACAGGAAACTTGTTCCTAATGACACGTGTAATTTTCTTTTTAAAATATACAGCTGTATAACTAACTCTCATAAAAATAAAATGTTTTTAAGAAAAAATACCTCTCTCTGGCTGTTTGTACACGACGGAGCAATGGGTTTTGTTTGCACACGAGAGATCGCACGGCCGTTTTGCTGTGCACCAAGTTCCATCTGCTCCAAAAGGCTTCGGAATTTCCACAGGGAAGCCTACAAGGCTCCCTTTTTCTCCTGCTGTGTGTGCTTAGTGATTTCACTTGTCAGGGGTCCTTCACTCTAAAATTCTGCTGATCAACCTCTTGGTCATTTTCCGCCCCCCTCCGCCTAATTCTAAATGTAAATGACTCTGCACTGATATCTCTACAGTTGTTATGCAGGCCCAGATTAATGACATATTAATAACTAATAAGATAAAGCTACAGTTCTTCATACGAAATGTATATAAAACGCTTAGAAGTGTTTTACACTTCTGTATCTTATATATAGACAAAACAACTGCTCGCTTTTATTGTTTGAAAAAATATTTTTAAACTTGCCTTTTTTAAAATAAATTTATCATTGAGGGCAGAATATTTAGAGCAGTAGTTAGTTGAGCATATAATTGAACTGGTTTTAAAGGAAGATCTTTTTCTTTGAATAACATCTACCGAGATGTGTGTATTTCAGTGATATTATATGTTGGCTAAAGATAACAAAGAAAAAAAACTTTAATTATTGACTTCAGTGGTAAACCCCTAAAATGAAAGAATAATTAATATCCCTTAGTTTGTCTTTCTACAGTACAAAACATAGCCAAATGAAATTGCAGTCATATTATTGTTTGAAATAGTGGCATTGTCAGTCTTTCTCCTGTCAGAGATTCAAAAATGTATGATCTGGCCCTGGCTGGTGTGGCTCAGTTGGTTGGGCATGGTCCACAAACCAAAAGGCTGCTGGTTCGATTCCCAGTCAGGGCACATGCCTGGTTGCAGGTTTGGTCCCTGGTCAAGCAACACATCCATCAGCGTTTCTCTCCTGCTCTTTCTCCCTCCCTTTCTCTCTCTCAAAACAAAAATAAAAAAATAATTTCTTCTGAAAAATTGTGATCCAATTTTAAACATGAACTACATTCTCAAAAAAAGTGCTAAAAATATTCTCTCCAAAAGGGGTGGTGGGGACTCTGTAGTTCTGTGATGTTTACTATAGAATTTTGAAAAACAGAAACACAGTTACATTTTTACACTTGAGTGAGCACAAATCAGAGCCACCAATCATCAGCCTGAAGGGGCCTGATTCTCCTGCGAACCTGCTGTTTCCCAGAGGAGGAAATTCGGCCTCCGAGAAGGTAAGGGACTTGCCCAGGCAAAGTAGCTGCAGAACGGAGATGGCAAATTCAGAGCATCTGCTTCTCGCCCCAGGGTTCTTTCCCCAGGATAAGGTCTCTCCTCCGTCTAGTGCAGGTGATTGTAGCATCTATAAACTGAACGCCACTGTAACAAAACTGCACGTTTACTAAGCACCACTGTGCTGGCGCTGGCGCAGCGCATTCTGCACGTTAGTTCAGTTAATCCTCCCAGCACCCCTAAAACGGGGTGTCCCCCTACCCCCACTTTACCTGAGGAACCTGAAGAAGAAGAGCAGTTTAGTAGCAGCCCAAGCTCACTCTCCAGTGAGTGCCTAAGCCAGGACAAACACTCTAGAAATCAAATTCCACTGAACCCCTGTTTAACCCATTAACTGCTTCTAGTAAAGTAATGGTGATTAGCAAAAGGTAAAAGACCCCCACAGAGAGCTTTGTCAGTAAGCAACTTTTTCTCCTGAGGGTAGGGAATTTCCAGGGGGGGGGGGGGGACTTAGGGCAGAAACTATTTTGCATTTCTGAACATCTGCCAAGTCCCTGTTGGAAACAGTCTTTAGAGCATGGATGGTAACCTTTGTCACCTGTAAAATATGCAGATCAGCCAAGCAAACTTTCACCACTAAATCCAAACTTGGGAGGAAAGGGAAATAAAAGCAAAGAGACTGGGAGCGTCGAAGAGGCTTTTGAAATTAAAAAATAATCTGCAGCAGCAGAACGCAGTCCAAGCCCTTGAAGCCCCCAGGCCCCCCAGAGCAATGCTGCCTTCCTGGTCCCTCCCTTCAGCCACCCCTTGTGAAGTTGAGGGACCCCGTGACCGTGGCCGTGATATGCCTTCATTTGGAATGACAGATCCCCTGGGCCAGCAATCCCAGGCCACGTGCTCAGGAGTCACTCCCGGCATCGAGCCCTTCAGGGCGGTGGCAGCACGGACGCTGGCAGAGCTCGAATCTCGCTGGTAGGGGAACACACCCCCATCCCCAGCTAGCCCTGGGAAGTCTCCAACTCCTAGCTCCCGGCCCTGGAAAGCCGAGAGCCCAAGACTCTGCAGCAACCTGGGGACTAGGGGTTAAGGAGTAGGTGTGGGTTTCTCGGCGGGGCAGGGCGGGGCGAGTCCGCAGCCGTTGGAGACAAGTGCCCTTTTTCATAATCAGCAAAGCCCGCGCGCCCCGCCTGCTCCGCTGGCAGGGATTCGGCGCAGACAGCCCGGAGTTCGAAAGCTCAAAACTTGGCCACGCATCCCCACTGTCAACACCTCCCGCCTCCACGCTCTGAAAAGTACGTTCACTAGAGCCCGAGGTGGCCGCAGCGCCAGCCTCCAGGGCTCCCCTGCCCACTCTCACCTGTTCCTGAGACTCTCAGCCTCCAGTTGCGCTCTCTCTCACAGCCAGGGCCCAGCTACCCGGCCGTGACAAGTCATGGGCATGCCCCGCACCTGGCTCAGCCCCTGCCCACTTCGCTCTCCCGGCATGGGGTCGTGGGGAGCTTTGCTGGGATTGCTTTGTTTACAGTCCAGGCGCAAGCCGGAGCAAAGGCTGATTCCTCCAGCTCTCTGCTCCCCAAACCTGACACCCGGAGGAAGACAACTGCGTTTTGCTGTGATCCCAGCCCGCCATTCCCGCAGTCCACTCTGCAGTAAGACGGGCCACCTTGGGGGCTTTTGTGATGCTGTAGCTGCGACCACCCCCTTCTCCCACTCCCTGTAGCCATAGCCACCATCCTCAGCCTTGAGCTTTACGTCCAGTTTGGTGCTTAGTCAAACCCCTAAAGACCCGCAGAGAAAACTTGGGGAGCACGTGGGAAGGAGAGGTTCAGCGCCCACTTCTCCAGAGCACGCTCCCGCAAAGCCGCCTTCCCGGCGCTTTAGAGATCGTGATGCCCAACACGCCCCGGGAACTGAGTGTCGCCTGAGTCCAGACACAAGAAGGCATTTTTGGTAGAAACCACAGAAGCTCGTTTATAAGAGGCTGGAGGGGCCGTGGAAGGAATGAAAAGGGCGATCAATGAGCCTTTAAAAGAAAGCTGGGGTCTGTGGAAGGAGCAGCCGGGAAACCGGGGACCTGAGCTAGCCATGTGGCGGCGCGCAGGCTGCAGAATCTGCACTCGCTTCGGCACTAGGAGGGGGCGTGAGTCAGGGAGGGACAGGGAACTTCTTTCAACCTCCTCATGCTTTCAGATCCCAGTTGGATCAGGGCGCCAGGAGTGCTCCCCTAATCGGGAGTGCGCCCCTAATCGCTAGCCAGGCGCAGCCGAGGGGGAGCGAGGAAGAAAAAACCCAGGCGGTTTGACAGCACCTGCCGGAGCTGCGAGTAAGACGCCCCTCCCCCAGGCTCCATCCCATCCCCGGGACCTTCTACGTACACCCCGCAACAGCGACAAACTTTGATTAAAGGTCGCGGTAGTCAGACAGAGCACACCCGGGAGAGTCCCCAACACTTGCCCTCCCAGTCCTTGGTGCCGGAACAGGGGGAGTGGGGTCCACAGAGGAGTGATGGGTGTGTAGCGAGAGCCACGGAGAGCAATTAGGTTCCCTCCCACAGGGGCCCGGGGGCCCCCTCCTGCTCACCTCGCTCGCTGGCCTGGATGTAGCGCACAATGTCGTCCAGGTCCACGTCTTTGGTCTCATCGAAACTGTAGGAGGATGTATGCAAACCCTCCTCCTGGAAGACCTCGTGGACCCCCTCGAGGGTGAAGTAGCAGTTCCGCTCCAGCTTGTCGTCGCTGTACACCAGCGCGGCGCGGCTCCACTGGTGGTGGCGGAACAGGGCGAGCATCATCTCACCCATCTTAGCGTACGCGGGCGACACCCGCGTGAGGTGCGAGTATTCCGTGTCCTTGTGTTGGAAGCCCGCGGCCAGTGCCCCAGCCGACAGCATGGGCAGGTCCCAGTGCGACGCCAACCGGGCCACTGGCGCCGCCGCGTATTCGCACACTGGCCCGAGAATGAGGTCGGGCTTGGCGCCCCGCGCCGCTGCCACGCGGTCCACCAGGCTGAAGAGCGCGCGGTTGCCGCAGTCTGAGTCTTCGTAGGCCACCTGGAAACGAGTGCCGGGGGGCAGAAGACGCTGCCCAGTCCGATTGCCTTCCACACTGCGCAGCGCGTATTCGATAGCCGGCCGTACACGGGCCAAGGAGAACAGGTAGGAGTCGTCCTGGGGCAACAACACCAGCACCTCGATCTTCTGCGGCGGCAGAGCCTCTCTTTCCCTGCGCCCGCCGCTCGCGACCTCGCCCCTGCCGCCAGCGCCACCCGCACTGCCGGCTAACAACGCCCAGCCAAGCAGGACGCACGAGGAGAAAGCCCGCACCAGCAGGGACCGCATCCTGCCGCAGGAAAGCGCCTGTCGGTCCTCACTGCCGACTCACCCTCTGCCCCCCACCCAGCCTTCCTCTTTCCTCCCCACTCTTCTCTCCGAAGTCCCTGCGCCCCCTTGGGCGCTCCAAGAAAATAAAATACCCCCTTCACTAACTCGCCAAAAGATAGAGAGGAAGAAGAGTCCTTCTTTGTAATATCACTCTTTTAAAGAAAAAAAAAGAAAGAAGGAAAGAAAAAGAAGAAAAAGTTCACCGGGTATAAACCTGTAGGCCTGTAAATATTTATATATACTTATTATAAATATATATATTCACCCTTCCTTTATATATGCTATTTTGCTTAGAGGTGGCTCCTAGTTGGGCGTTGCTAAGGTAGCTTTTGAAAGCGTATTTGTAAAAGAAAAAAAGTTAGACTTTCCAAGTGCTTGTAATTGACGGTGCATCTCCCTCGCGTTTGATCTCATTGATTCGCGCCGGTTCCTGGATCCATAACCGGCGTTTAAATAGCGTGGCAGCGGCGGAGCATGTTACCACACATGGCGCGCCAAGGACGGGCTTGTATTTCCAGCGGGTGGGGAGGTGGGGGTGGGGAGCGGTGGGGGAGCCTCTCATTAACATTCTTACATCAGGACTCCTCCCCGCACCCCTTCCCTTCCCACCCCACCCCTGTCCGTAACCCCTGCTCCCCGCTAGCCCTCGGCCTTTTCCTTAAAGCCACAGTCGCCCTCGCCTGCACCCGCTGGAGACCCCACCTCACTGCAGCGCCTCCGGGGTCTCCACCTCTCCCTGGCCCCGCACAGGAGCGCTCTCTCCCGCATTACGCTTTGAAAAAGGAAATGCTTTCGAAAGTACACAAATGCGTGCAAGCACACTCACGGCATGCAAAAATAAACAACAGGACTAGAGAAAGGTGGTCCTAAAAATTAGTAGTTTGGGTGCAAAAATCCGTAGGTCCAGTTCTCTCTCACCTCTTTCTCAGTCCCGCCACATTCTCTCCGGACGCTCAAACTCTGGCGGGCACGCGACCTTCCCTGTTCCCCGGCGCTAAGTGAGGGAACAGGGACCATGGACCCTGTGCTGGAGCCTCGGTCTCCGACCTCAAACACCCTGCTAGCTCGGGTGTTTGTCGTGCTGCTCCTTCCTCAGTCTAGCGTGGGTCCCCTGCCTCTGGGCTGCAAGGGTTCGCGCTAGAGTCACTGCGTTACGGGAATGCCGGGGTCCCTGCGCACGGACCCTCTGCTGGCGTACTGCGGGAAGGAAAGCGAAACTTGTTGCTCCCAAAGCCGAGCGAATGGTTCGGTTTCTGGAGGTGATAAAAAGCCTGAGAAGCATCTCCAAGAGGTCCTCCGAGCTTTGTTTGCTCAACCAGGTGACTAAGTAAAGAGACCTTCACCCCAAATCGTTACCCCGAGGGTCCCTTGGGCGCAGGCGCACGCTCCGCTCCAACTGGAGCGCTCAGAAATCCAACCGCGTCTCCGCCGGAGCACGCGAGACTATGCTCTGGATTCTGCAGCGCCAGGAAAGGTCTTTCCTCGGAGACCCAGTCCTGTCACTGGACACAGCCACAACCGCAGTCGAGACCAGGATGGAAACGGCCGCCGAGAAGTCTGTGGCCAGAGGAGTCCGCTGCGCTGCAGGGCCGGTCCGAATGGAACTTGACCCTCTGAATGTGGTAACTAACACACTGAGGTCATTTGCAATGTGAACGTGCTACATTGGACAGGAAAGTTCTGAAACTTAAGTCCCACAAATTAAAATAAATTGAAAATGTTTTCAAATGTCTTTCATTTGACTACTGGGCGCCGTGTCCACAAATGTGTATTCGTCTTAGACTAACGCCCTCTTTCGGCAGAAACTTGAAGCCAACTGATACAGCTGGTGCCCCCATCCCAGGCGCTGCCAGTTTGTCTGTCTGTCTGTCTGTCTGTCTGTCTGTCTGTTTAAACACCGAGGCCCGAAAGAGCAATCACTCTCGCTCTCGTTCGTGACCATGAAAAGGTAAATTGGGGTTTCCAGGCATGTGGCAATTTCAGGCATCAGCGCCCGCTGCTGTCAATAGCATCCTCCTTCGGTCTTTCTGGAACTGAAACTGTAGTTATGGGTAACTTTTTATCCTCTGGATCGTTTAAATTTCAGATTATGCACTACGATTCTGATGTAGGAGCCTCTAACTCCTACGAGAACTGTCATTTAATTAGAGCTTCTAACCAGTAGCAAAAGAGGCATCTCTGTGCAAAATTTAAATCCACAAACAAGATGATATACACACAGTGGGAATTCAAATTTAGAGCTTCACAGCAATTAAATCCTTCCTGAACTCCTAGGAAGAGAGGGAGAGGAGGAAGGAAGTCGAGAAAGAGGGAAGGAAGAGAGAGAACAATGGCTAAATCCAAGGGTCTTAATGGAGTTCCAAACCGGTTGCCAGGAAACGTCAAGGAACCAGGGTTTCCTATTACTGCCGGCTCTGCCCTGGGTGCGCGGCACGCCGGCCAATGGCGATGCGATCTGCACACTGTGGAGCCTGGGCTTACTCAGGAGTCTGGGATCTCAGTGGCACCAGGCGTGAATGCCTCCCCCCTTCGCAGGCGCTGCCGAGGGAGCAGAGGGTCACGCGCAGGGCAGTGAGTTTACGTTTGGGTATCGGCCTCTCGGTGGCCTTCGGATTAGAGCTCTCAACTTCCAGCTTGTCACTCAAGAGCACTGACAAACCAGGCTGGGGCTGGGAAGCGCCCCTGTACCACGCCGCACGGCAGAACCAGACACGCCAGCGTTCCTGCTCTCGCTGACGCTCAAAGCACCCCTTCAGATTTTCCAAAGAGCAAAATGTGGGATTTTTTTTTTCAAAGTTTGTTCAATGAAAATAGGCACCAGAGGATTGGACGACCCACCGAGTAATATAAGTATACAGATTTTAATATGATGAGTTTACTTTCCATCAAGTTACATTTTTCCCAAGCTGCTGAAAGTCTGTAAATATTATGAGTGCCATAGAGTTCTTCAATCTGGAGGCTGGAAAAGACCTTAGAAGTCACCCAGCCTGACACCCAGCACTCGCTAGGTAAAGAAGTGAGGCCCAAAGAATACAAATGGTGTATTCGATAACTCTTCATCCCCTGAGAACATTTTCATGTGGAACTGGATTCCAAATAAAGCATGTTCCACCTATGACACCATGTAAAAGAGGGAACAAAGCCAGCTTTCATTCTAAGTGATAGCACTCTTTATATCGAAACTTGACTGCGTGTGAAGTTTTGAGAATATACAGCACAGTAAGATTGCTAATATCTTATAATAGAATTTTTGCAACATTATAATCATGAAAACGAATGAAACCCAGAAAGAAGGGGGGAAAAAATGAAGTAACTCATCCCTTAGACCCAATTTTAAAATATTGTTCCTTTCCAATCTGTAAAATACTGAAATGGCGGGGAAGGGGGGGAAGCACTTTTTTAACATTCGAAGAATTGCTGACTGTTCACTGACTGCATGCTTTCAGGCTACAATTGCTGGACGGAAACAAAAGAAAGTCATAGAAAACAAAAGGAAGCCACAAAATAAAATAAAATTAGCCAAATGAAAACCTAAAGGCAACATTAGCCGTAAACACGTTGTGACAGAAACTAATACTTCTTATAGGATTAGAAATGTTTTCGTCAATATCTACAAACCTTATATTTTTAACTTTAAGTTGCTAAAATAAGGTGGCAAGTTTTCTATAAATTATATACTTATTAGTTTTTCAGCTCTGTGAAATGAAACCAGTGTCTACATTTATCCTTCTGCTACCAGGAAAAACAGCATTATATAGGGAATCTTAACATGCAATTCTTTGAAATGTGTTAGAAATGCTACCAGAGAGAAGTTTTCTCCACCAGTTGTGATCATCCGTATGACCGTCTCGCTCAGAGTCCTGGTGGCAGCTCTAACTGAGAGGCCTTGCAGGTTTTCAGAGAGAATCTCTTCTCCCTGCCAAGCCAACCCTGAAGTCACACAGCAGAATATCCCTTGATGCCTGTAGCCTGCAAAGAAAACCTTCTGAGGACCGAATTGTTGAAAACACACTTCCCCCTAGAGGCAGAAGAGATGAAAGAATATTACACATAACTCAAGAACATTTCCGTAATGTAACGAGCGCTGAGATCTTATTTTAAATATAGTCGGTGTTTTAGAGGGAACATTCAGGACTCAGGAGAAAGATCGGTGAATGCCAAAAATCTGATTTAAAACTTCACTCACAACAATACTGACTTTAATTGGTTTATTTGTTTGTACACTGCATTATTCCTGAAAAGAAAATTGAGAAGGCACATTTAAAAAAATGGAATTTTAGAAAAGTTTCCTCAGGGCAAAATGCAGCCACTGGGTCCTATTCTCTTGGATGCTACTTAGTTTCTCGAGCCTTTACTAATGATTCCAAGCTCAGCAACGTTTTCCTCCCCTGAATTTCCATAGAGTTACCAATCACACTCCATTTTCTTCCCATTTACAGGGAGGTGGTCTGGGTGGAGAGCCAGTCTTAGGAGAAGCCTGTCGTGGAAACAGCATGTATTCGGAAGCCTCACCAACACGTCCAGAGCTTATCACCTAGCCTCTTTGGCCTTCACTTTCCTCACTTGCCTCAATTTCCTTACTTCTAACACGGAGATAGTAATATTATCCTGGTGTTGCAGAAGGATCAGAAATGATGGGTGCAAAGTGCTTCAAGTAGAGCAGGAAATTAATACATGGCAGTCCTTGCTGTTATAGTTTCTTTAATGCCTGGTAAAGAGTGTTTTTATGAAATAAAGCAATATTTGAAAACCCAAAATACTATGGCTATGTGTATATTGTTTGGAATTAGCTATTGCCTAATCACAATAGACCTTACTTAATAATGTTGGTTTGGTGACAATGGCCTTCCTGTGGGAACCTCCTTGGCAATGACTCTGATATTGGCCCTGGATTCCCACACTCAGATATTTCCTGGTAACCTTGAGACAAGAGCTGGTTCAATATCCTCTCTTCTGTCTGCGTAGTTTCGCAAAGACAACAGGAGCTCAGCTGGCTGCCCCAGAGCTGCCGTGAGAGCTGAGGCTTCAGAAGCTCAGGCTGCTTCCAAGCCTTAGGGAACGTAAGGGAGCAAGGGGAGACAGGGATACATCAGTGATTAAAAAAAAAAAAAAAAAAAAAAAACAGGAAACATTAGGAGTGGCTGTGCAAATGGGCAGGACGTTGAGGATGAGGGGAGGAATATGCAGATTATATGGAAATAAAAGAGGATTGTACTGGAAGGAATGTATTTCATTTCTAGATCAAGGGTATTATTAGTAATGATAAAAAAGTAAAATGTACCCCAGTGTACTAAATACACAGACTATAAAGATGTCAGGCCCAGGGCTTAATGCACTTGTTTGATTCAACCTTTTAAACCTCCACAGTGTGTCAAGACCTATGGTGTTCTGGCTTGAGCCTATTGTAGCAGACATTCTTTTTTTTTTTTTTTTTTTTTTTTTTTTTGCTGGAAGGTGTGATACCACCTAAGTTATACTTAAATCTTTAAGACAGTCAGTTGTGTTATAACAGACAAGTAAGCAGGACAAAAATATATTTAATTTCAAAACATCTTATAAAAGTCATTTTCCTAGTGTTATTACATCACAATATTGAACACTTTATGCTCTAAATTAACCAGCACTAATCCATTAGAATGTAAACTCCGTGCAGGCTACGATTCTTTTCCCTTTATTCCTGCAGTCTCTCCTTGAATGATATAGGTAGTAGGCACTTAAAATTTTATTTCAGACAGAAAACTGTACAAGAACAACAATTAAAATTTTTTAAACAAGAGTAAAAAAAATTTGTTTCAGCAATGATAAATCCAAAAGAGAAATTAACGCATGTATATAAATTCATATGTGTAAACTTTTCAAATAATTTTCAGAATATTCAAATATTATCATCTTGTGATTATGCAAACAATATAAGAAGTCAAATATCCTAAATACTGACTTTTGGGTCTAAGCATACTGACATACCAGCACCTCATCACTCACACTTAATTCTTGATTATTTCCTTGCTAATGGGAAAATGCCATGTCAAAAAAAAATCAGTACATTATTTTTTGTAATGCTATAAATATAAATTAAAGGTGATGAGGAAAATTTTTGTTACCACCATGTGCAATGTTGGAAGATTTATTTTTTTAATTTTTTCCAGCAACTACATTCCCCTAGGTATTAAATCTTGGATAGCTGATGCATGAGACTAAAATAGAATAGAATGCCATGAGGAACATCAGGAAAATTCTTAACATTTGCCCTCTCATATTTTTGGTGATCATGTTGTTAACATCAAATTTCACCCTGACATTAGTGGAGAAAGTTGTTTCTTCAAGCTGACATTGTTTTTTTTCTTTTTCTTCTTTTTCGTATGATTCTTTTTTAAATATATTTTATTAAATATGCTATTATAGTTGTCCCAATTATTTCCCCTTTGCCCCCCTCTACCTGGTACCCCCATTCCCTCCAGCAATTCCCCCTTAATTCATGTCCATGGGTCATGCATATAAGTTCTTTGGCTACTCCATTTCCTACACTGTTCTTAACATCCCCCTGTCTATTTTGTACCTACCAATTTGTATTTCTAATTCCCTGTACCATTTCCCTCTCTATCCCCCTCCCCACTGATAACCTTCCAAATGTTCCCCATATCTATGGTTCTGTTCCTGTTCTGCTTGTTTCTTTGTTTGTTTTTTAGTTTCGGCTGTTGATAGTTGTGAATTTGTTGTCCTTTTAATGTTCATTGTTTTGATCTTCTTTTTCTTATACAGTTCCCTTTAACATTTCATATAATAATGGCTTGGTGATGATGAACTCCTTTAGTTTTACCCTGTCTGGGAAGCACTTTATCTGCCCTTCCACTCTGTATGATAGCTTTTCTGGATACAGTAATCTTGGCTGTAGGCCCAAACTTTTTATCACTTTGAATACTTCTTGCCAGTCCCTTCTAGACTGCAAAGTTTCTTTTAAGAAATCAGCTGACAGTCTTATGGGAACTTCTTTGCAATAAGTATCTGCTCTTCTCTTGCAGCTTTTAAGATTCTCTCTTTATCTTTAACCTTTGGCATTCTAATTAGGTTGTGTCTTGGTATGGTCTTCTTTGGGTCCAACTTGTTTGGGACTCTCTGTGCTTCCTGGACTTGTATGTCTATTTCCTTCACCAAATTAGGGAAGTTTTCTTTCATTATCTTTCAAATAAATTTTTGGTTTCTTGGTTTTCCTCTTCTCCTTCTGGCATCCCTATGATTTGGATGTTGGTATGTTTGGAGATGTCCCAGAGGCTCCTTGTTCTATCCTTGTTTTTTTTTTTCTTTAAGTCTTTTTTCTACTTGCTTTTCTTTTTTTTTTTAATTTTTATTTTAATTGTTGATCTTGTACAGTTTTCTGTCTTTTATTCTCACCCAAACCCGCCACCCCAGCCCTCCCCTCTACTTGCTTTTCTGATTGAATGTTTTTTCTTCCTGGGGTTCCAAATCATTGATTTGATTCTCATCTTCATCTCCTCCACTGTAGATTCCCTGTGTATTTTTCTTTATTTCACTTAATGTAATCTTCATTTCTGTCTGGGTCTTTTTTATGCTGTTGCAGCAATCAAAGAGCTTTTTGAGCATCCTGGTAACCAGTGTTTTGGACTATGCATCTGATAGATTGCTTATCTCCATTTTGTTTAGTTCTTTTTCTGGAGTTTTGTTCTGTTCTTTCACTTGGGCCATATTTCTTTGTCTCCTCAATTTGGCAGCTTCCCTGTGTCTCTTTCCGTGTATAAGGTAAAGCTGCTTTTACCCCCTGTCTTAGTAGCGTGGCCTATTGTAGAAACGTACACCTGTAGGTGGAATTGGAGCCTTAGGTAATCACCAGGGCAGAGCAACCCCTTTCACCGCTTTGTGACTCTGTGTGGGGGAAAAGCTGAAGAGGGGACAATGCTGCAACTCCCTCCAGAGTTTTCCCTGGAGGAAGCTGTCTCCTGGCACTCACCCTGTTGCTGGTCACTTCACTTTCTCCCTGTATGCCACTTGTGCCTTTCCAGCTATTGCTATAGCACTGAATCCCGGAGAAAGTGGGTCTGTGTGAGCCCCGAGAACTTTGCGGGCCCTTTAAGAAGAATCTCCTGACAATCTTGCAGTTTCTTCCACCACCCCAACCCCACTGGTTTTTACAGCCAGAAGTTATGGGGACTCATCTTCCTGCCACTAGAACCCTGGACTGAGTGGTCTGGTCTGAGGCTGGGATCCATTGCTCCTGAGGTATCCCTCCCAATTTTAATCCACAACAGGTGAGTGTGGGGCCACCCACTCTGCTGCCTCTCTGTGCCACTCAGCATCTCCGGGCCTCCGCATGCCTCTGTTCTCCACATCTCCACCCCTCCTACCCAACTGGATGCATGTGGTTTCTTTAAATCCTTGGTCATCAGATTCCATATAGCTCAATTTTCTGACGAATCTGGGTGATATTTGTTTTGTAATCTAGTTATAATTTTTGCTGTAGCTGTGCAAGGAGGTGAAGCGTGTTTACCTGTGCCTTCATCTTGACTGGAACTCTTTTTTTTTTTATAGCTATGTATTTATTGCTGGTTTTTTTTCTTTTTTCCTTCTTCTTCTTAAAGAAAACCCATAAATATTTTTTAAATTACATTAATTATTTTAATTTTTCAATTTTTATTGAACTTATTGGGGTGACATTGGTTAATAAAATTATATGTTTCAGCAGTATAATTCTGTAATGCATCATATGTATATTGTGTTGTGTGGTCACTACCCCAAGCCAAGTCTCCTTCCATCACCATTTATCCTCCTTCAACCTTCTCCTCCCTCCCCCACCCTCTTTCCCTCTGGCAATCACCACACTGTTGTCTGTTCTACCAGTTTTTTTTCTTTGCTCCGTCCCCGCACCTTTTTCACCCAGCCCCCACCCCCAGCACTCTTATTTTTCAATTGTTGGTAACTCCTTTGATATTAAGTGTTTTTTGCTTTTTACCCATCCTATAAAAATATTCTTTTTGGCCTTTATTTCTTTTTCACTGCACTAACTGCCTGGCGGGGGGGGGGGACAATAAAAATATTTTAACCCAAATCTGTTGTTTTAAAGATTCTTAGAAGTCTTGACATATGATGTGGAAATGACTTTTGACGTGGGCAATTTTTTATATTCAAGTGCACAAATTATTTCAATATGTAAATCATTCATGTTCTCGTAAATTGCTTTGGTTTCTTTAACCTCAGGTACACATTTTTTAATTAACCGCATCCTCAGTTCGTGGCACATTCAGTGTCAGTCTGCAAGGCTCTTGTCTTGACTTCTTCCCTTCGTCTCTCTCCTCACTCTCCTTTTCCTCCAGAGGACTCTCCCGTTGTTTTTAACATATGCCACAGATGGGTCGGTCTTATTGAAAAACAGCATTTCTTGTGCATGTGTGTTATTTCCACACAGAAATTCTATTATACCATTTCTTATTTTCACAGAGAATGACATGGATAGATCTTAATTATCGTATGAAAAGTCTGCATTATCACTTTAGTTCTAATTTTTAGAACTGGTCATCTTTTTTCAAACTTTATTGAAGAATAATTGAGAAATATGAGTGTGCACATTTAAAGTCCACAACTTGAGTGGTATCGTTGTGGGATATTTGCCAAGATGAAGATAATTAGCGTCCACACCCCCTCGCGCAGTCAGCTCTGGGGGTTTGTATGGCGAGGTGCTTACAGTCTATGCTCCGCGGCTTTCGAGTGCTCAGTGTCATGTTATCAACTGCAGCCACCACACCGCACAACCGGCCCACAGGACTTCCTGTCCCTGAGAGTCCGTACCCTTGGCTGACATCTCCCTGTTTCCTTTTCCCCAGAGCCTGGCAATCACCATTTTATCCTCTGTTTCTGTGGAATCAGCTTCTTTTTATTCCACATCTGTGACACCATACAGTCTCTCTCCATCGGGCTTATTTCACTTTGCACAATAGCCTCCAGTTTCTCCCATGTTGCTCCAAATGTCAGCATGTCCTTCTCTGTGTGGCTGAATAACATTCCGTGGTATATTCACTGTAATGTTCCACTGTGTGTGTGTCACGTTTTCACTACCCATTCATCCACCAAAGGACATTCAGGTCGCTTCCCTGTCTCTGCCGTTGCGAATAATGCTGTAATGTACCTGGGAGTGCGGATATCTCTTTGGAATGCTGACTCCTCTTCCTTTGGATACATTCCCAGGGGTGGGATTGCTGGACCGCATTAGTTCTATTTTTAATTTCTGAGGAACTGCCACACTGTTTTCCACAAGAGCCGTGCTAATTTACATTCCCACCAACAGTGTGTTCTCTCTCGTCCTTTTGACAGGAGCATCCGCAGCATACTACACTACAATGATTAAGTTTTGAGTCACCTAGGGAAGAGGCAGGACTCTCTGGCTGAAAACTGAAACCAAGCAGGACAAACCCAGAGAAGTATTTGGCTCTCGCGCCTAAGAGCCTCGGGGAGCACTGAGGTGGTGGGCTCTACACTGCCACCTCCTTGTGGGAACTGCACAGAAACCCCAGGTACAGACAGAACACAGCCAATGTGGCTTTCAGCTTTCGCCAGCTTTTTGGAGCTGGAGGGCAACTGCTGAATGGGGCTTCTGAGCCACGGAAGCAATCTGTGACAAAGAGGCCTGGTTGTCCATCCGGCACCCATTCTCCCCTTTGACCTTAGTAACAGAGCCCATTTTATCCAAGGCAACAATCCTCTCTGTTAAAAACACTGTACTGATTAGGCTCCCATGACCCTGAGTATGGCCGTGTAAAGCTAAGGATGGCTAATCAGATGGAAGTGGAATTTGTTGGTTTAAAATATTTTGGGAAGGCTCTTTAAAGGAAGTCCCTTGGCCCTTTCTCTTCCACCTTCCTGGGAATTTTACATGATGGCTGGAGCTGCAACAGTCATATTAGAAATGTCCCTGGGGACCGAGCCCTCAGGCTGGGGGTGGCAGAGTAGAAAAACCGGGGTCTGAGTCCTTAATGATAGGCCTGCAGACTTCTTTTACAAAAGTGAATAAACACATACACTTTTACGCCATCCTTTGAGTTTTGGGCCAATACATCCGAACCTAATTTTAACTTTCACATCAAGGTAGGTTGAATAACTTGTACTATGTAATTTGGGCTGTTTGTGGCTTCTTAAAACTTGGTATTTATTTTCCTTTTGTTGTTCCTGGTATGCAGAAAAGTATCTTGAACACTTTTCTCCCTGCGGCATCTACAGACCCAGCAGACCGACTGCAGACCGGAGTCAGGACTCCACTTATTACCTGGCCTCTCACCTGCCCCCACGATAAATGCAGTCCCCAAAGACATTCTGGGCCCCCAAAGAGCAATGTCGGCTCTAGGTCCCATAGCCCTTGAAGTGCTGGATTGGTTATCTTAGGAAATGGTCATAAGTCTCTCAGGGAAAGGATCAGGGGAACGGTTACCTTAGACATTTGCCACGGTGCTGCAGGGTCCTTTCTCCCGGAGACATGGCCTCTCCTTAATTCAGAAGTCCTGGGTCTTAAAACAGCTTGGGTCTACAAACTGAGCAAAAGAGCATGACTTTTGGGCTGCACTCAACCTTTTATCACCTACCTTTGATTTCTCTCTTTTTTTAAATTTTATTTTAATTGTTTCTTGTACAGTTTTCGGTCTTTTACTCCCTGATTTCTCTTGATTGCATAAACTAAGCAATGCCTGTGGTGCCTGCCACCTGTCTTGCATCCAGACATTTTCTATCAACCACCTCTGTAGCCTTCTTAGATGTCAGACCCACTTACCCCATGCTACCCCAATCTCATAGCCTCATTGCTTCTGATGATTGAAGACCAGCTGATCTTTATTGTTTTTGACTCCTATTATCTCCTCATTATTGGGCAGCCCAGTTCTATAGCAGCATCTCCTATCATCAGCCCTGTCCTATGGGGACAAATACCAATGAGAATGTCACGGACTCCGGTGCCCTCCGACCAGAGCATTCTCGAACACATTGACGAATGTCTGTCCTCTGGGCCCTCCCCCAAACATCATCAGCCCATGGGCTTTCTGGCCTCGGACTGCGTGTCCGCTCTAGCATGCCCTCTTCTCTTAGCCTTCAGGTCTATTTTTCCACTGTCTGCCACCCCAGCTCTATAATTTCTATTTCCTGGATGTGGGCCTCCCCTTTCTTAAATTTCCAAGAGCCACCACGCTCCAGGTCATTGCCCAATCGTATACCATGGAAGAATGCTCCCATGATGAACTCTCCTTTACTATGCTCTAACTTTCCTTCCTGCAGGCCCCTCAGGATCCAGCTCCCTCCACTTCACGCCCCCCCCCCCCCGCCCCCAGCTGCTGTAACCAAGATCCTGCAGTCCCTTCCTCAAACAGTCCCTGTCCTTTCTTAACCAGCCTCAATTTTACTGTGATTTAACCCTAATCATTGGCCTGCTGGCCAGGATACAAGACAGGTTTAGATCCCGGGGCGGGGTTGGAGGTGGCGCTTGGCGGCAGAGGCTTCCACATCATTTCCAAGCACGGTCCTTTCACAGGGAGTAGTGTGCCCCTTCTGTGGGCTCAGGAGGCTCGGAGGAATCTGGAGACTCAGAGTTTTCTAATGGGCGCCACTCTCTCCCAATCAGGGCCCTAAGCCTGGTGCCACCGACTGGATAATGTGGAAAATGTTCTTAGATTTATGCGCAGGGCCCCACCCTTTGATCCTTCTGCCCTCCTGCTGCCTGGGGGAGGGGGGTTATCTATTTGCATACTGCCACAGAGGCCTCTGTCTTTCACATTTAGCCCTTCATCAGTGACTAATATCCCTCAGTGTTTCACTCTATTTTAATCTTATTCTATTTCATTAACTACCTCCAGCAAGAGCCACGCAGTTCCCCAGTTCTTACAATCACTACTTCCACCAAATTTCCCAAACACCTGTGGCATTGCCCCTCCCTCTGCATTCCTATCCACAAGCCACCAATCCATTCCTTTCCATAGGTACCCCATCCCATTATACCAGCAGTGAACATTTGAATAAATGCATCACTACAATAAGCCAGGGGTGATGGGTGTTCCACCTGCCACCAGTCAGATAATCTTGTTCCAAAATCTCATTGTAGGGGCTGCTTCCTCATGCCACACCTGCACCCCCGTCAGAGGGGTGGTTCTCTGAGAGGAAATTTGCATGCCGGAAGTTTATAGGTAAATGTTCTCTTGAAGACCAACTGCGGCAGCGAAGGCAGGAGAACCAGGCAGAGGGACCGGTTGTCCCACTATGCACTCCCACCAAGAGCTCGGGAGCTGGAATGCCCAGGCGTGAAGCAAGGCGCCCAACTCCACTGACCTCGGGGGTGGGTGAGATCTTAGATGAGGTGGCTTTCTCCTGCTGAATGCAATGTCTGGAGAGCAATTCAGGTGACAACCCTCAGCTACCAACTTCGCAGCAGCTGGTGGGATGAGTGAGACAGACCGTGCAACCCAGGCTCTCAACATGGGGAAATAAAGCCTCAAAACACCGATTGAAAACACCTGTGGGGTTGAGGTTCTCGGAGAGACTTCTAGCCTCACAGGAGAGTTCGCTGGAGAGACACACGGGGTCCTAGAACGTACACGAACCCACCCACCTGGGAATCAGCACCAGAAGGGCCCAGTTTGCTTGGGGGAAGTAGGGGAAGTGACTGAAAGCTGGCTGAGAGCAGAGCAAGTGCCACTGTTCCCTCTCAGATGCCTCCCCCACATATAGCTCACAACCCAGTGACATGGTTTGCCCTGCCCTGGTGAACACCTAAGGCTCTACCCCTCACTACATAACAGGGGTGTCAAGACAAAAAAAATGGCCCAAAGGAAAGAACAGATCAAAGCTCCAGAAGTAATAAAACTAAGTGACAAAGAGATAACCAACCTATGCACAGTTCGAAACAGTGGTAATCAGGATGCTCACAGAATTGGTTGAATTTGGTCACAAATTAGATGAAAAAATGAAGGCTTACTAAGTGAAATGAAGGAAAATGTACTGAGAACCAATAGTGATGGGAAGGAAACTGGAACTCAAATCAATGGAGTGGACCAGAAGGAAGAAACAATCAAACAGAAAACAAGGAAGGAACAAGAATTCAAAAATATGAGGAGAGGCTTAGGAACCTCCAGGACACCTTTAAATGTTCCAACATCCAAATTATAGAGGTACCAGAAGGAGAGGAGGAAGAGCAACAAATGGAAAACTTATTTGAACAAATAATAAAGGAGAACTTCCTCAATCTGGCAAAGGAAATAGACTTCCAGGAAGTCCAGGAAGCTTGGAGAGTCCCAAAGAAGTTGGACCCAAGGAGGAACACACCAAGGTGCATCACAATTACATTAGCCAAGATTCAAATGAAGGAGAGAATTCTAGAAGCAGCAAGGGATAAGGGGACAGTCACCTACAAAGGAGTTCCCATCAGACTGTCAGCTGATTTCTCAAAAGAGACCTTCCAGGCAAGAAGGGGCTGGAAAGAAGTATTCCAAGTCATGAAAGGCAAGGACCTACTTCCAAGATTGTTCTATCCAGCAAAGCTTTCATTTAGAATGGAAGGGCAGATAAAGTGCTTCTCAGATAACGTCAAGTTAAAGGAGTTCATCCTCACCCACCCCTTGTTATATGAAATGTTAAAGGGACTTATCTAAGAAAAAGAAGATAAAAAGCATGTACAGTAAAATGACAGCAAACTCACAATTATTAACAACTACACCTAAAACAAAAAAAAACAAACAAACCAAGCAAACCACTAGAACAGGAACAGAACCACAGAAATGGAGATCATATAGAGGGTTAGCAACAGGGGAGTGGAAGGAGGAGAGGGGGGAAAGGGTATAGAGAATAAGTAGCATAGATGGTGGGTACAAAATAGACAGGGGGAGGGTAAGAATAGTGTGGGAAATGTAGACGCTAAAGAACTTATAAGTCTGACACATGGACATGAACTAAAGAAAGGGAATGTGGGTGGGAGAGGGTGTGCAGGGTGGAGGGGAGTGAACGGGGGAAATGGGACAACTGTAATAGCATAATCAATAAAATATATTTAAAAAATAGAAAAATAAAAGAAAAATAAAGATACACGTGAAACACTTCTCAGATAACAGTTTTCTTTTTTTTCTAGGACGTGGTTTTAGTTGAGTAGAATAAAAAAGCTGTGTTGGTCAGCAAAACCTGCACAATAGCTGGAAAGTAAAAACAATCTAAACATCCAAAGCTCGGAAATCCAGTAAATCATGAAATATACACACAACACAACAGGTATTTAAAATACTGTGGCTCATAAACAAATCAACACACAAGTGCTGGAGAGGTTGTGGAGAAAAGGGAACCTTAGTGCACTATTGGTGGGATTGCAGACTGGTACAACCACTGTGGAGAACTGTGGAATTTTCTCAGAAAACTAAAAATAGAACTGCCTTTTGATCCGGCAATTCCACTGCTAGGATTATATCCTAAGAACCCTGAAACACCAATCCAAAAGAACCTATGCATCCCAATGCTCATAGCAGAACAATTTACAATAGCCAAGTGCTAGAAGCAACCTAAGTGTCCATTAGTAAATAAGTGGATCAAAAAACTGTGGTACATTTACACAATGGAATTCTATGCAGCAGAAAGAAAGAAGGAGCTCCTACCCTTTGTAACTGGAGAGCATTACACTAAGTGAAATAAGCCAGGTGTTAAAGGACAAATACCATATGATCTCACCTTTAATTGGAAGGTAATCAACAAAAGAAAAGAGCAAACAAATTGTAACCAGAGACATGGAAATTAAGAACAAGCTAACAATAGCCAGAGGGGAGGGGAAAGGGGCAGTGGGGGGAAGGGTCTTCAGAAACTATTAGAAAGGACACAGGGACAAAACCAAGGGGGAGGGTAGAAGCAAGGGAGGGAAGTGGGTTTGGCTGGGGAGGAAGAGTGGGGGGGATGCAGACAACTGTAACTGAACAACAATGAAGTCATTTTTTAAAAAAATACTGTGGCTGAAGAACAATGAGTAAAATGGGAACTGCTTTCAAAATACTTAATAAAAAATGTATGTTATAAAGTTCCATGTTACATGATCTGCTTTTCTGAAGAAAAAGTATTTACAAACAGAGAAGAAAGTCTGGGAGGATATGCTCAAGATAAGGGCCATAGTTATATGGGTTGTGGGGTTATAGTTGATTTAGGTTCTTTTTTCTCCTCTTTTGTATTCTAAACATTTCTATAATAAGCATGAATTATTTTGTAAAGTTGAAAATAAAAATATTTATTTTTATAATACTGGAGTTCCTTTTCCCAAAGAAATTTTCTCCTACGGTTTTGGTCCTGTGGGGTCCTAAGACTCCAGTCACAGGGCAGCTGGGATCCGAGCTTCGGCCTGCTGCAGAACCATTCACTCCTGCGGTCCCCACTCAAAGCTGGCACCCTCTGGGCGGCCCGGTGAGTGAGGGAAAGCAGCATGGCATACCAAAGCGGGTGTCTATGCCTCCAAAATCCACACAGGCTCACCCAGCTGTGCACCTCATTCTCCGTGGTGAGCACAGCAAGCAACAACGAACGACATGTCTCTCACTTTAGAAGGAATATCCCCAAAGGCCCAGGTCACTGGACTCCAGAGACTCTCCCAGAGGGCAAGGCCCTGAACTTGCTCGGGCTCGTTTCCGGTCCTTCGGCATGCGGCATGCCACGCCATGGGTCAGGCTGAGACATCCAGGCGTTTGCTGCTTCCTGACCGAGTCCCGCCAGCATAATTCCGTCAACAGTGGGATAACAAGAGGATCAATATTCCTTCCAACTGTATGGTGATAGAGAGCAAGAGAGCTGACTTAGCCCTCAGGATGGGATATATACATTCCAAACACCTTGGAAAGTGCAGTCTGCCTCCCGATGGCTGAGTCCACATTAGGATTAACCAGTTTGGCACACCAACGCCAGCACATTAAATCTGGGATCCCAGAAGAGCTCTCCGGAGTTCATAAAGTCAGGCCAAAGGAGCTTCACATGCTGTCCTTCTTGGCCTAAAACCTTTAGAATCTACTCGCACGTACGCTCCTCAGACTCCTGCCAACTCCCATCAGTGACATCTCGGAACAGGTGTATCAGCTCTCTTTTCCCAGACCAGGCTTTGTCCCTCTCCATCAGGGGCCTAGAGGCAACTCATGGTGACCTTAGGTTTGGGAGGCAATTGCCAGGCATCCGCATGTAAAAGACTTTTAGCCAAGGAAGGCTTGTTCCCTTGGAGAGAGTTGGGGTTTTTCTCCACTAGCAAGGGAATTAAGGGGAATTGACAGGTTCAAAGTCCTCAGCCTTCTTCCTGTCTCCTCAAATGTCTTCAAGCCATGCCTCATATCTCCGGTCCAGCCCCGGCAGTGCCCTGACCCTAGGGTCAGTCGCCCAGCAGGTTTAAGCATTTAATTGGCTCTGTAACTCTTCACCCGTTACCACTCACCCGTATGAACTCTGTAATTGCAGAAGATGAAGGATTCCTGCAAAGCTGCCTTTGGGTCCCCTCTGTGTATTAAGCCTACGTTCAAAGCTTTTTGTTTCTCTTGTGTCATCTAGGGTTCTCAGAAGAAGCCAGGTGACACCGCAGTCTTTACAAACACCGCCAGCACTATAGCAACAAAGCCTTGCCCGCCAGCCACCTCACTTCACTTCTTGCTGTGAGGCAGCAATAACCTTCAGTGGTCACGATGCCACTGCCTGCCAAGAGTTGTCCAGGTCCCATTCTCCCCTCCTCCTGTCAAGGAAGCGATCTCTGTTCCTTGAACAGAGGCCCCACCCAATCCCAAATTCCTGTTTCAAGGGTCTGCTTTCTGAGCACACTGTGAACTAATCATATAAATCAAAACTAGGTGGTGCCCCTTAGTCAGTGATCCCACACAGAAAGCCAGAAATAAAACCCAGATGACGACTGTTCCCTCATTCTACACAGGCTGGATCATACTCCATCACTTGCCACTCTAAATCCTCCGATCTCATTCTCTGGCAGACTGCAAATTTCTTTTTTCTTCCCGTCCTCGCCAACTATTAACTAAGCATTCCTTGCAGGTGCTTACTTCCTTGTTTTCTACTTGAAGCAGAATATCAATGTACTTCTTCAAAGCCAATGGGTATTACGAGAAGATTACAGGTGGATTTAATTTCTTTTCTCAGATTATTTTTGCAGCCCCAGCACGCAGCTCACTGATTGTCATATAGAACATATCAAAATCATAATAACAAAACAATACTTCATACAGGGTAGGGGGAAAGTAGGTTTACAGTCATGAGTAAGGGAAACAGATTGTTCTTGTATTATTATTATTGAATTATTATATTATTTTTCATATGAACAACTGTAAGCCTACTTTTGCTGCAATCTATATTTTAAATGTTTGCTATATATTTTATATGACTTCATTAATCATCACAATACCATATTGTATAAACTATTATTATTGTTACTATCATTATTCCCAGTTTATCTATGAGGAAGCTGGAGGTTTCGAGTTTAAGTACCATGCTCAAGCTTACACCTTGCTGGTAAGTAGAGAACCAGCTCTATCTGACTATAAAGACACTGGGCCCCACAGTCTTTTTCAATAAGTGTTTATAGAGTGGATAGCCAGGTGAGGAGTCCCAGGAAATTCTCCACATACGACTTGCTTTCTGCATTATTTTGTCGGCCCCAGACAAAGTTTCCTGGCCTTGTCATTAACCAGGCTGCACTCTTATGAATGACTCCACCAATGGTTGCATGTAACAGAAATCAATTATGGCTAAAAATTAGTCAAAATTAAAGGGGTCTGTTGAAAGATAAGGATTGGCCCACAGAATTAAAGCAACGGCCAATCAGCTGTTGAGAAAGACAGAATCCAGGTAAAACAAGGGAATAAAGCAGCAGAGAGTAGTCGACAGCCTCTCTGGGCCTCCACCAAGGGGATGAGTCAGCCTCGACTGTTTTCAGTCCTTGCGTCACTCCGCTCCGAGCCTCACATTCCAGCGAGAGGCTGACTGAAGACAGCATCTGGATCCCCTGACCAGACCTAAGCTGGGGGATGAGGGTGGAGGAGGGACGGGCACCACGATAGGCAGTTCCATCAAGAGTGCACTCAAGAGCACTGCTGGTGGGAACACAGACTGGTGCAGCCACTGTGGAAAACAGTGTGGAATTTCCTCAGAAAACTAAAAATAGAACTGCCTTTTGATCCGGCAATTCCACTGCTAGGATTATATCCTAAGAACCCTAAAACACCAATCCAAAAGAACCCATGTACCCCTATGTTCATAGCAGCACAATTTACAATAGCCAAGTGCTGGAAGCAACCTAGGTACCCATCAGTTAATGAATGGATCAAGAAACGATGGTACATTTACACAATGGAATTCTATGCAGCAGAGAGAAAGAAGGAGCTCCTACCTTCTTGTGCGACAGCATGGATGGAACTGGAAAACATTATGCTAAGTGAAATAAGCCAGGCGGTGAAAGACAAACACCATACGATCGCACCTTTAACAGGAACCTAAACAACAAAACAAACAAGCAAGGAAACTATAACTGAAGACACTGAAATTGAGAACAGGCTGACAGTGATCAGAAGGGACAGGGGAGGGGATAATGGGGGAAAAGGGTGAAGTGTTTGCAGGAACAATTACAAAGGACACATGGACAATAAAAAGAGGGGGCGGTGAATTGGGGTAGGGAGGTGGGACGGACTAGGGTGGTGAGGAGGAAGGGGTGGGGGGAAGGCAGAAAACTGTACTTGAACAATTAAAAAAGGTTAAAAAAATAAATTTATACTCAGATGCCCAAAAAAAGAGTGCATTCAAGAAAGAAAAACAGAGGGTGAGTAACCAAAAGAAGGCTCCATGGGTGCAAGGCAGGCGAACACAGGACATCTGCTGCAATGACTTGAACACATTTGTGACCAGAGGAGGAAGATGTATACTATTGAAAGTATCCAGAGAAATGCACTACAAGGCAGTTCTTAAGGGAAAAGTCCAAAATATTTAGAGCCCTGTTTCTTTCTTTTTAAAGAAGGAATATAAATTTTTATTGACATCATTCAGGAAACTTTCATCTAAAAAAAATAGAACAAAGTTAAATACAGTATATCCATTACAAATTAGCTAACATTGCTAAGCATTGTATTGGATGGACAGCTTTTCCTGTCACGTGTTACATTGTACATATACACTGACATTTAATTCTAAGTACTTACTGATGGAAAAAAATAACTGTGTGTCTTTTCTTTCAGGGAGCTCTGCTGCCATCCCATTTTTTTCTTATGCAAAAAAAAATTAAGGATTACTTTTAATTTAAAAAAAATAAAAAATTTTCAAAGAAAGGCTCTCACAAATCCTCTAGTGTTATCTAAAATCACTTTTTCTGCAACATCTTTAGATATGTGCAAACATAAAATTAGGGGAGAAAAAAATCTTTGATTTATAGCACTTATTAAATTATAAAGCCACAACAAATTTTAAATTTCAGTTCAAACCAATGACGTAAGCAATATAATTCAACTCACTTATGTGACTTTAACTTGCCAGATGGTGTTTTCTGGAATGGAGCTGCTGCTCCCAGTACTGACCACCGGGGTGCAGGCGTTCTGGTTCTGGAGTTTGGCATCGTTGTGCCAAGTGCACGCCTTGTGACGACTCGGTTCTCCCACTACTCTTACCCCTGTAATCCACCGAGAACCCTTGGGATGGCAGGGCTGGGGCATGGCTGGGGTAAGTTTAATTATATGCACGGTTCAAAACGAGTTAATACGTGGGTTAAAAAAAAAATAGATGTTTCTGCATCACCTACCCCTGCATACTGTCTCCTTTCATAGTAGCTGAGAAGAGAAAAATTAGGAAACTGTAGAAATGCAGTATCAGAAGATCTGTGGATTATCCCTTTCCTGCAGAAAATGTCAAGGATGTCCGGGCCTTCATTTTCTAACGGGATATTAGCGAGCTAATGAGCATCACAGGATGGAGCTTTGAAACGAACCAGGTCTGGGGCTGAACACGGGCTTTGCCATTTGTAAGCTGTGTTATCTTTGGCACGTCCTTAACCACTCTGAACTTTGATGCTCCACCCAGGTGAAGAGGGCAGGAAGACTTACCCACAGGAGTTAGAGGACTTGGTTTCTTTTCTGGCTCTCTCATTTTCTCTGTAAGTTTGGCGAGTTACACGATCTCTGCGGCCCTACATGTCTGCGAGTGCAAAGGAAGGTTTTAGTGGTTCTCAAAAGAAAATTACTTTTTGCACCCCAAGCACACTTGGAAATGTGTGAGACGTTTTTAGATTGTCACAAAAGCTCAAGGAACCAAAAATGCGAAATGCCCTGTGATGGGGAGGACAGTCCCACAAACACAGCATCGTTTGGTCCAGGAAACCAGCGCAGCCTTGTTGCGAGACCTGAATCACCTCTGAGGTTCTTTCTGCTCCGGCATTCACTTATGCCATCGTCCTTTCCAGTTACTCGGGGTGAACCAGATAAGCTGCCATGAGCCCCACGACACACAGGAGCAGGTTTGTGAGAATAAAACATTGTGGAGAAAGAGCTGGCTTGTTCAGCTGGAGGAGGAGAGTGCTCACAGCAAGTCTAAGAGCGTGGGAGACAGGAGCTTCCCCGGAAATGGTCCCCAGAGTCTCTCCCTGTGGGAAGCGAAGGAAACCCACATTGGGTGAGCGCAGGTGCAGGCCCTCTGACCCGGGTCGCCCACTGAACCCACACCGCAGCCCTGTGCACTGGGTCCCATTTCCCTCCCTTTGCAGGTGATGAAATCCACCCACGACTCCAAGGGTTCTTTTCTAGTGTAGGCGACTTAAATTGTGTGCGGGGGTGTGTGTTCACAAAGTCACGGAAAAGAAGTAAAATACAGAGGATAGATTAAAACCCAGCACCTCACCCTGATCCCTCCCCATCTGCCTTCAGGACACATGGCCCAAGTTTCTGAGCATGTCCACTTGTCCACATCCAGGCCTTCCTGACCCCCGGCCTCAGAGAAAACAGGACGCCCTACCCCCACCCGGCGCGCTCGCACCTCCTTCCCCGGACTGACCTCTTTCCAGGACAGCTGGTGGTCGAACTGTCCATTCCTTTCGGGGGAAACTCCAGCCTCCGCCCCCAGGACTACAGTATTGTTCTTTAGCCCCAAAAGACGTCACAACACATTTCTCTAGAAGAATGTTTGCCAAGTGGGCTATTCAATCTTTAATAATACCATGTAGGATCAGCCGTAACCCCATCCAGCTCCCTCTGCTCCCACAAAGTTCCTTGGCACGGTGGTCTCCCCTCCGGCGCAAGGCAAGAGGAGATTGTGGCCTGTGTGCATTCCCAGACTCTTCAGGGCCTCGGCTCCTGCCACGGGAGCAAGAATGCGGGTGGCTCCAGTGTCTGGAGCAGCGACGTGCAAAATCCCCCCGCGTGGCTCTGGACCTAGGAAAACCTCCGCCACGGGGAAGTTCACGGCGGCGAGGCAGCCAGCGCGGCCCGCAAGCGGAGCTGTGTGCGTCCCTCAACAAATCACTCTCCCTTCTAGAAAGCCCTCTTTGCTCCACTTTTCAACTAAAGGCCTGTCTTGACTGGTTTCCCCAGAACCCAGGAACAACCTACTCAATAAATCAAAAGCCAGGAGACTGAGAATGACAGTTTTTCTAGTTTCAGCTCTTCAGGTGTTCAAACATGGTGGAGTATAGTATCATCGGCACCTCTCGCTACAAGCCCACAGACATAGACTGATGGCCTCTTTCGTGCCAGGTACAATGCCGAGTCATACAACCAAAACTAATTACGGAAAAAAGCTCCAGACTCAGGAATAAACACGCGCAGAAATCCAGCCACGAGTCCCTGATAAACAAACTCCAGCAGCAACCCTAGGCTGCCACGCATCTCTCAGGCCAGCCTGAGAGCTCGGATTCCGGTAAACCTGCGCTGTTCCTGACCGGCGAATTTAGAAAAGGAAGACCAGGGGTGGAAGTGGGTTGCTGAAGATGGAAAAGGAAGGTAAACCATGGTGCATTTCTGCAACGAAGCCTGAGGAAGATAAAGGGAGCTGAGAGAAGCCTACTTCCTTCCTTGAGACCGTGCCCGGGCCTGCCCAGAAGGAAGGAACTAAGACATACATAAGCGGGCTTGACAGCCCGGGCGGAGCCGAGACTCGGGGAGTCCCAGGAAGGCCCGCAGCACAGCACGTTTCCAAAAAGCTGTTTTTAAAAATGGCTCAACATTTACTTAGTGGGATTGAAGCTAGGGGCTTTTCGTTATTATAAAGTACATGGAAGTCCTCCTCCTCTTTCTCCACGTTCTCCCCCTTCTCCTCCCCCTTCTCCACGTCCTCTCCTCCTCTTGCTCCTCTACCTCCTCCTCCTCCACTGTCTCCTCCTCCTCATCATCTACCTCCTTTCTTCCTCCTCCTGTTTCTCCCGGACCTCCTCCATTGCCCTTCCTTCCTCTTCCCGCTGCCCTTCTCTTTTCTTCTTGAATGATTCAGCCCTAAAGCTGTCAGGGGGGCAGAGCAAGGCAGACTTCACACGCCAGGAGGGAAGAGCCGTGGCGGCTGGAGCAGGGTGTCCGCGCTCCAGGAGGAAAACCCAGCGTTCACACGCGGGACAGCCCAGCGGGGCGCGCCCGTCCCAGGGCTAGCACGAAGAGGAGCGCCGAGGGCCTCCCGCAGCGGAAAGGCTAGGTGGGGTGCTGGGGCAGAGGTGAGAAGGATCTCTCTGTGGAAAGGCAGCCCTGCGAACAGTGGCAGCACCCTGGGGGTGCTGGGCAGGGGTGGGATGGCAGCAAAAATGGCAGCTTGGTTACATTCAGGGCGTTGACCAAAGGGGTAAATAAAGTGAAGATAATGGAGCCAGATTCCTCATGCAGATGAGAAGACTGGAGAAGCAGTGTGTGCAAGGTGACGCGTGCAGAGTAAAGCCAGTACGAAGTACTAGTGACTCGAAAAGAATGGGCAGGAGGATCGGATTAAATCCCTGAGTGGCGGTTACTTTTAAATTTGCCTGTAACGTCTTGTGTAAGGCAGAAACACAGACCTGGTGAAGCTGGACTCTCGTATCATTATTTGGACATTCACCATGATTACAGTAAAGAGATAATTCTGTATTCATTACAAAAATGTTATCTAGCCCATGTTTCCATCCAGTTCCACAGAGAAAATGAACGTGTTGCGTAAGTCCCGGCAGGGGGTGGCGAGGGGTGGTGGTGAGGAATTCTGGAACTTTACCCTGCAAGCTCACGCTGAAATTATCCAGCTAGAGAGGTTTTTAGTAAGAATTAGTGTTAATATGGAACCCCATCCTCCCCTTTCCTAGTGACATTTGTGTAAAAGGAAAACGAGAGGACGAGAGGACGTTCTCACTGACCAGCTCTTCAGAGAGACAAGGGTGTGAATCACTAATTACATACCAATCACTAATTACATACATAGTTTGAGTGCTAAGTCGGTTTTCAGTTAGGGACAGGGGTGAAAAGCTGTAACTCATTCACTGCCTCAGTATGCAGTTTGACTTCATAATGGGACTACTTCGAACTTCTTTTTAACATTAAATTATAGAAAACAATTGCTTTTTAAAATCATCCAAATAACTACACCGTATCATATGCTTAGAATGTTAAATTAATTGCTACTTTATTGGTAAATATTTCAAACTATGCAGGAGAGTGTAGAGAATGACACAGTGCACACAGTCTCTACCATTCGGCTATAACAGATGTTTTCATTTTGCCGTATTCACTTCAACTTTTTTGTCACGGATATGAAATGTGCCAGCGTGGCTGCTGTTGTCTGTGTGGCCTCATCCAGGGCCATTCCCAGCCCCCAGGTCCATCCGGAGGTGGAATCCGCTACTCTGAACCTGGGGCATCCCTCCCAAGCATGTTTACACTCTTACTTCCTAGACATATAAACAATAGAATTCTATTGTTTTCACTTAGTATTACGTTGTAATACTTTTCCATATCGATATGCATCTGCTTCATCCACAGGGATCACTATAGGGTCTACCAATAGCTTATTCACTCATCCTGCTCGTGAAGAAATGTTAGCTGTTTGCAGTTTCACACCATCACAAACAAGACGGTAGTAGTGAACACTGCATTTCTCCCTGAGCCTGGGCAGGAGAGTTTCTCCCGAGACACACGTGCATCCCATTTGTGCCGGGGGCGTATTCAGCTGCAGGCAGGGGCCAGAGGTTGCTGAGCGATTCGTCCCCTCATGGAGGAAAATGCAACGGCTGGAAGGGCTCTCTGCGTGATCAGGCCTCTAGTGTGTGCAACAGCCCTTCCAGAAGCCCACCTCACGGCGGTGGGGGGGGCGGGGCAGCACACACCTCCAGCTACTACATCCAGGGCTTGCCGCTCTCATTCTGGAGGTACCCAGGCAGGTAGGTGCTTCTAAAACCCGGCACAGACCAGTGGAAACATCCCAGAAATGACGTGTGCATGTACGTGACAGGCAGCCAAAGCTGTTCGGAGATTCGAAGGTGAACACGACAACGTGGGTAGGCTGACAAACAGCCCCCCAAAGGTTTCCACATCTAATCCTCGAAACCTGTGAATACGTTTCCCCACAGGGCAGAAGGAATGTTGCAGGTGTGGTTAAGGGCCTGGAGAAGAGGTGATTATCCTGGATCACCTGGAAGGGGACTAGGGCCCAGTGTAATCACAGAGGCCCTGATGAAACAAAAGCAGGAGGGTTAGTTAGAGAGATGCTGCGAGATCCATCTATGAAGATGAAAGAAGAGGCCACGAACCAAGGAACACAGGTGATCTCCAAAAGCTGAAAAGGGGAAGAAAAGGAACCCTCTCCAAAGCTCCCAGGAAGATTGCAGCCTTCCCGACACCGTGGCTTTAGCCCAGCAAGACCCATTTTTGACTTCTGACCTCCAGAACTGTGAGACAGTAAATCTGTGTCCTGGGTCGCTCAGTGTCTGGGAATGCATTAGAGTGGCAGTAGGAAACTAAGAACATCAAAGGTGGCGAGGATCCACCTTGTGGGTCATCCCCAAAGAGGAGGCTCACCAGGCCTTACCGACCCAGAGACAAGCTGGCTGTCGTGCAGACTGACCTGAAGAAGACCACCCGTCAGAACTGAAGCCACTGACATCACCGAGCTCCACAGCATGGCGCTGTTTGGGATTCGACAGCCTGTCCCTGCAAATGATCAGAGATGACCTGTAGCACGTGTGAGTACAGATGGTCGAAGTAAATCAGCATGTTGTTTGTGTTGACTTTCCCTTCCAGGAACGGGAGGAAGTTCCCTCTGGCATCACTTGGCTCCGCAGACAGTCCCTGAGTTTGGAATCCGAGGCATTGTTTTCTGTCTCCTGTTCTACATCGGAGGACCGGGTCGTGACCTCACCCAGCTGGGCTCCTGCCCTCCAGCCCCAGGGGCTCTGCGTGGACCTCACCTCATGCTGGACCTGCTGCCTGTTTGGACTCCCGCCTGTGCCCTCTCACTCAGATCAGCCCTCTGAACAGTGACTCCTGGCCTGTTTCATCTGAGCATAGCTGTGCTTTATGACAATTTTGGATCTGGCTGCCCCATTCCCTGGACTTCTGACCTGGTTTTGTTTGCATCTGGCTTGGCCTGACCACTGAGACTTAGACCTTGCCCTAACAGTCACATCTTGCTCTAACTCTGTGACTTTTACACAAAGCACACTTCCTAGCTACTTCTTCCACCTGCTTAGTTTAACCCTCCTGGTGAAAGGAAGGTCTTCCGTTTCTGCAGCCTGAATAAGAGAGTAGCCATGAGGAGTCCAACCTGCTCCCGTGCTAGGAGCCCTGCGGGCTGCTCTCCACACACCTCCATTCAACCCTGAAAGATGCCAGGGTGTGCCAGAGCTTGGAATATCAGTGCCCAGCGCCTCCTCGGAACACACACCTTCTTTCTTTCCCTGCTCCCTGTAACCCCATGAAGACCCTGGTGATATACTAGATGCAGCTGATCTTTAGTCTCTCCTCTCCCAGCCACTGTAGTGACCTGTGAACTGAGCTGATTAGAATGCAAACCTACCCATCAAGATCGGACACGTGACCTCGGGTCAAAGCCTAATCACAGCCTCTCTCCAAAATGTTTTAAATAGAACATGAAGTGGTAGGAGCCCTTTCCTGGGAAGGAGGTGAGGGGGCAAACTAAGTGATGGGAGCCAGGCCTCGAGTCCCATGGGGAAAGTCCACTGAAAAGAATGAAGCCGACCCAAGGACACGGGAACCACACAGAGAAAATAAACCCTGACAGCACTGAAGTCCCTGGAGATGCAAATTGCATAGTGGTTCCGGGTGTGGGCTGAGAGTCGGGCCGCTTGGGTAACCTTGGGAAACAGCCCCTCCGAACCTGAGTTCCCACTTTTGTGAAAAGAAGATAATAATAGTGCGCAACTCCTGGGGCCCTCATGGTGATCGAACCAGCAATGCACAGGAAGCACGTGGAACGGCCCGCACGGGTCCCTACGCAGTGCACACTATTGCTCCTGCAATGGCCCAAGGCCTTCCCCACCCTGGTCCTGCCTTCGACTTGATTACCTGAGCACATGGTTTCCTGTTTTTGCCATAACTACCGTTTGGTGTCTGTTACTTGCCACCTGAAGAGTCCTGAGGAATATGGCAATTATTTCTCTAAATTCCTGAATCCCGTGAGATGCTCTAGGAGAAAAGGTTTAGACAGATAAGTTTGGGCAACTCTCAGATACTCATTGTGTTTCAATTTTTGTGTGGCTTCCCTCTTTGATAGTTTCATTCTACTTTGATACAGTAAAGACTCTGAGTGACCCTACAAGTAAAAAGCCAGTTGAACTTGAGTCAACCTAGCACTTCCTATACAGTTTATCTTCGGCTACCATTTTCTTTCCTGGGATCTTTCTTCCCTAGCCTACAAAATCAGTGCTCCACAGAATACTCTTTGCTGTGATGAACAGAACATAAGGACGAGAAGATTGAAGGATCTGCTGAGTGACAGGTTGGAAGCATATGCTCTTCCCACAATTCTGTGCGTACATCCACAAACACAACACAAGCATCACTACTCATTTGGGAAGCAAGTGGAAAGCAAAATCTACCGATTTTGAGTTTGCTCACCTGCTGTAGGTGTTGCTTTCCTGGAGAATAAAGTCTTAAGTGCTCGCTCTTGAAGATTCATGTATACCACACAAAGTTAAGTAGAATTAAATCTTTTAAGACAATTTTGAATAAAAATTACCTGAGGCATGCAACGATCTCTTCTTTGAAAAAATCACAAGAAACTTGGCTTTTCTTTCCTGGTTTCCAGAGCCAACTGTGAAGAACACGAGGCTGGGGGGTGCTTTCATTTGAGTTCGCACCATCAGAAACCTTTGCCTCCATCTGCAGGTTGGCCAGACTGTTGCACAAGTTCTCACATGTCCCTCTGGGCCAAGTTCTAGCTTCTGGTTGTCCAAAGCTGTGTTCTTGAACTGTAGGTCAAATCTGGACGATGGATATTATTATTATCCTCATCATCATTATCATTATAGATGGATATTGATTGTTGGGCCCCAAGTTTGTCAGAGGGGACTTTTGGACCAAGGGAGAGACCTGGTTCACTCTGGCAGCCTTGCACTCTAAATTAGACCAAGTTGTATAACAGTTTTCGGCATCTGATATGGGACTTGCCAAATTTTATGGCTTCAGGCACACGGAATGCACATCCCTGTTCCAGGGAGGCTAAATATTTTTCCAAATCAGTAGATAAAACAAACTCCCTGACCTCAACTTACTTCCTGGCGCCTGGAGTCCTAAGTAGCTGATGAACAGTGTCTGTCTGCTATCAAGTGACAGGACACATTCAGACTGGCTCCTACGCTTAGGACCATGTGGTACCTGATCCCGTCTCCATCCTCGCAGCTAAGATTTTGGCTACAACTTAAAGATCTAAGTCCAGAGGGCAGCGGGCCAGGGGTAGATACCATTAAATGCCATTGAGTCCGCCTGGAAGGGCAGCTGTGGCTTCTCAGTGTGTGAGGCAATGTGCTGCCTCCGGAGCCGGCAAAAGCCGGCGAGTGCACACCCCGTGCAGACACATGTCCAGCGTCACATCTGAAATGGAGAGGTGGCCCCAGCACTGTCCGAAGTAAATACTAGGCACAGAGTTCAGACTTTACAGAGCCAACCAAGTCGGGAGCAAATCCATCAGAGGGAACCCAAAGCATGGTTGGTGACACCTTACCTATTGGACAGTGACATCTACTGACTGTGTTAGACACTGCCACCTGACAGACAGAAGACATGAGCTGAGCTTGGAAGACTTGAAAGCAGGTTAAGTGAGAGGGGAAATTCCCGTAGATAGTCTGGAGAGAGATAAAAAGCAGAGGCAAGAACGCAGATATTTAGAAGTGTTGGAGAGCGTTATAGATGGTAAAGATTAACTTCATAACATCATGAAGTCTTCTGAGTCGTTTGCAGGGGAAACACTCCAAATCCACCAGGCACCGTACCAGGGACTTTGGATCCTCAAGTTACATCCCACGGCCCCCACCTTGAGGTTTCCCTTGCCAGTCGACGCCATTGTCGGGTTAGAGTCTCCTGCACTTGCACTGATGTTCCTATGTTACTTTTCTCCGCATTTCTCCTCTCCCTGCCGCATCCTCCTGCCTTCGAGCCGTGTTTGACCAAGAAGCCTGGGGTCCCGGCTCTCCTTTTCATTGAGTCATTTAAGTCATTTGTTGACATGTCCTGCTGAACCCGGGGAATCCGCAGCTGTAAGCCCGCCATCAGCTCGGGGGCTAAGAGACACACAACCCCACTCATTCCAAACTACTCTTATCCTTGCAGCGCCCCTGCTCCTCACCAAGGCCACCAAGCTGTCGGCACTACTGAAGTGGGCTCCTTATAGGAACTATTTGCCCCCCTGGGGGTCCTCACCATTCACCCTCTGGAGGTGAGGAGCGCATCCCTTCCCACTTCTGCGCTCCCCAGGACCTCCCTGACACCTGCTGTGCATACAGGGGCCCTTGAGAAAAGCCTGCTGTAGGAGTGAATGACTTGAGAGGCTTGTTTCAATTCAATGACATCCATGGACTGAAAAGGTTTTGCTCATAGCTATCACACTACCCTGGTAGTCAAAACTGAAAACATATAAATTGACAATTTTCAAAGACAAATTGAGTCTGCTTTCCTGGCCTCTTCTCTCCTCGTCTATTTAAAACACACACATGCACATAAACCTCCTTTGGAATGTGTCTCCACAAAGATCACAACACAGTGCTCTAAGCTTCTGTAATTTTTTCTTTGAGGAATCGGGCCGAAGTTTATTCCTCTCGTACAGATATAAGATGAACATGTGGCAAAGATTTCACTTCACTCAGTAACTGAGGGAACTAGTAAGATGATTCAACGTGTCCCGAAGGAGAAGCCTGAGGACGTCACCCACACAGGCAAACAAAGACCGCTGAAGTCAGTCTACACCCGGGTGCAAAGTGGGTCCAGCCACTGGGCCACACGCCCTGGGTGCTGAGGGTCAGAGCTGAGTACGGGACTGGCATCCTCTCCCGGACCTCAGACGGGGAACTGGCCTCAAGAGTGATGGCAGAAGGCTGAGAATTAATAGATCCAACTGATTTAGGAAAACAAATGAAACCTTGGTTCTTGTTGCTAAAATTCTCCTTTCCTAGACAAAAACATGTTCTATCAATTCTTATTTGGTAGATAAAAGTGCACGTGTGTGGAACGGTGTTTCTGTAATGAGCACCCCCCCAGAGTAGATGGCCCCAGCAGCTGGGTGTGAATGTGGACTTCAGTCCTTCCCTCACTGCCATGGGGCGATGCACAGCCAATCAGGTTTCAGGACAGGCTTTCACGTTATCTGAGGTCGTGTGATGATTACAAGAAATAAACTCTCCAAGATCTGATCTAAGTACCTGGTCTTGTCCCTTTTGACTTCTGTACTGGGGACATCAGATGTCTGTCATTTGGAAGGAAGGATGAGGCTCTAGTGAATAGATCCAAGTTTAAGGCAGAGGTCAGCTAGGACCCAGGTAGAAAGATGACATGGGAACCATCTACTCCACAAAGGGTGCCTAGCACATCTTGGTGCTTAATCTGGAGCACTGAGAAGATAAAGGTGACTCCCCCTTCAGGCACACCCCCAGACACGTGGACACCCACGGATGACACCCAGCGAAGGGCCATGCCATTATGAAATGTCGAGGGGCACTGTGACACAGTTATCATGTGGAGGTTCTGCCTGCACGACTCTCTACAGAGGAGTGGCCCCTGCTGGGGTGACCAGCTAACGGGAAATGGAAACAAGAAAAAAGGAGCGTAGGAATTCTCTTGGGATAAGACATGGAAGATTTTGGTGTCTTTATTGCCCTCGGAACTAAGCAGCAAGGCAGCTCTCTGCAGTGGGCCATACACGGGGGAAGATTTGGCCAGAGGATAGTGTGCTTTCCTATTGCAGAAAGTAATGCTCTGCCTTCTGCCACGCCTTAGCTCTTAGGAAAGCTTTCTGAAATGACCTGACTTTTGGCTCAGCTCTGATCCACGGCATGAGTAGAAGGGTCACACCTCCCTGCCAAGGCCGGTTTTGTTAAAGGGAAATGATACTCTCCACTCGCACCCTGAACCCACCCTGAGTGGAGGCGGTGGCAGGGGTACATTCGAGAGATGCCCTGTAGAACATGCGGCGGGGGGGGGGGGGGGGGGGGCGGCAAACAACAGGGCTTCTAGGATCCAGCTTTACCTTTCCAGTGTTCACCTCGAGGGATCTGGTGGTGGTTTTTTTATAAAATTCGGAGTGGAGGATAATTACTTACAGGTCCTACTGTTTCCTGGATGAAATGATCTAATATGTAAAAGAAGTTAGGGAATTGAATGAAGTCCTCCCAACATTCATATGTTAAGCTCTAACCCCCCAGGGTAACTAACTGTACGTGGAAGTAGGGCCTTTAATGAGGTAGAGTTCAATGAGGTCACAAAGATGGGGCCCTGATTCGATTGTACTGGTGTCCTTATTAGAAGAAGAGACACAAGAGATCTCTCTCCCTCAACCCACGGAGAAGAGGCCATGTGAGGACACAGCCAGAAGGCAGCTGCCTACAAGCCAGGAAGAGAGACCTCACCAGAAACCAACCCTGGCGGCCCCTTGGTCTCGAACTTCCAGCCTCCAGAACTTTGAGAAAATAAATTTCTGTTGTTTAAGCCACTCAGCCTATGGCATTTGGTCATGGCAGCCCGAGCAAACTAACACAGAAGGCAAGGCCACTAGCTCCTGGAACAGTCTTGCCTTTGCTGAGGTGCGTGTTAGAGGTTAGTGTAATCACAGGCTGAGCGGGGTGTTGGGGGTCTGACCACTCCGGGGGATGAGGCATCTCCACACACTTGCTGGAACAAAGTGCAGTGCGCGTCCCAGGCTCTGAGGGGAGGGGCTTCGTGATCAAAGACCACAGCACCATCGTGGCTGAACAGCGTCTCCTTGTCCAGAAAACATCCGCCTTCTCAGAGAGAACCTAATTCTCGAGGCTGTAAACACCTTGCTGGTATTTTACGGTCTCCCCAGTAAGCTGTGTGCTCCAGTTGGTGCCCTGGAGGGACTTTCGCGTGCTCAGCCTGCTGCCTGGGACACAACAGGCCCTCAGCCCTCATTCATCAGCTTCCGCTGAACTTCAGGAGAAAACTATCAATGACTGTATTTCTGAATTTCAATTTTGTTGAGGGCAAGAATGAGAACGTTGCATTTACGCCGACAGCCCAACCCTAGGGACTTAATAGAGGGTACGCAACAGTCACTGGGTGGGTGTTGGCTTATGCTGTGAAATTTAACAAAACAAAAGCCCAGCCACTTGAAATCTCTGCTAAAAACTACAAGTGCTTTCTCATTTGGATGAAGTTTGCTCATGTTTGCCTCAGTTTCACTAAAGTTTCTCAATCTGGGTTTTCTTTGCAACATTCCTGGCATCCAGTCAGAAAAACATTATAAAACAGAAGTTTTAAGACAATCAGCAGAACATGAGTCATAACTAAGACATTACCCAGGAATTTGAAATGCAAATAAACATTTTTTTTCTTGAAGTACCTGAACCAAAAATACATAGTAAACACGATCTAGAAATACAGACGGTTACAGAGACTGGAACATTAAGAAATGGCATTTATTTTCTTTGCAATGTTGAGTTAGTAAAACGGATGCTTGCTGCATGATGCTCTTTACTTTTGATCATTTGAAAGCCGTCTCTCACCCACCTAAGTCAGAACGATGGGTTGAACTGGATATGCGACAACTTTCATCACAGAGCAGCAGAGCGATCATTCATTAAGACAAAGGACATCTCTATAAATAAACTAAACCATTCCCCACACATCCATTCATTCCTCTGACTGAAATGCTTGTATCGTTATCCTGAAGCGCCTTCCGTGCTTCAACTTGGCACGTGTACAATGAAGTTTGGGGCGCAACTGACACTGGTCTGTGCCCTGGAACAAGGAAACCCTTCCTGTTCCCCACCTGTGGACGGGTCAGGGCAGCAGTGAAATGATGACATAGAAGAACTTTAAAACTTTGGGGAGAATCATAGCCTCTGCTGGGGGCTCTTCATATTTGGGGACCAAGCCCCACCTTTGCTCTCTATTAACCTGTGTGCTTATTAGAAATTTCTCTGACTTTTGACCCCCCCCAAAAAAAGCAGGGATTTGTTGTTTTTGTTTTATTATTCTTACCGCAAACTGATGCAGCTCCCACCAGCGGGGTCCGCGGTGTTGTGGATGTGACGAAGAAATTCACACAGACTGCAGAAGTCCTGTGGAGAAAAGGGACGGCACAGCCACTCTCTGAGGGAGAGAGCACCTGACCCTTGCCTGGACAGGCTTTTATTGCTTTTCTCTGAGCATTACATCTCAGAGGAAGGCCCTCATTTATTATGGACAGGAAAGGATGTTGCTGTTTACTTCTTACAGATAACAAAGGAAAGGATGTTGCAAATGCAAAGGGAAAGTGGTTGAACTGGTTACACTCCATCCTTGGGGGGTTTAGCACAGACTTTGGGAAGTTACTTCAAAGATATGCAGTAAACATTTGCTGCCTTAACTCAGGGTGAGGGAGTTTTAGCAAAAGCACGTCTCAAAGCAGCCTAGGTATGATGAAGGCCTGATTCCCCACGGGAGAGCCAATCTGTGGGCGTGGGTTCTGTGGGCGTGGGTCCTGTGTGCTGCCTTGCGCCTGCTGGTTTTCCGAACCAGGGCTGCACTACATTCGCCAGTGCCACATGGACTGGTTCTCTCTAACAAACCTCTTTACTTCGCCTGCCCATTCCTAGAGGCTCACACACGAGTTCTGCCCTCCTCCATCCCACATTCCTCCAACCTCCTCGCTCCACCCGGAAGCTGATTCCACAGAAGCTGCTCCGGACGAGCTGGTCCAGGAGTCTGCGGAGTTTGAAATGTGGTGGCTGCTGGGCTACATCAAGGCTCCAGCGCGGTTAGATCTGGGGCGTGTTTTTTGGCGTTTGTTGTTTTTTAACCTATGTAGTACTGAATTTTTAAAAGTTCACGATTGATGTTGAGAAAAAAGGAACAATCTGGCACTCATGAGCCTGATTTCCAAACAGCCACAACCGGCTGCAGGAGAGTGGCAGCTGCTCTCTGGACAAGGTGTGCTCACCTCGGTTGGACCCAGTCCCCACCGCTCCCGCAGCCCACCAGGCCTTCCACCCACATTTTCTTTACCTGCCAGGCTCTTCACAACCCTTTCTTCTGGGTGGTTATAAAACAAATTGCCGCCAACACGGGCTTAGAGGACGAGCTCGTGAACATGGCAGCATGTGGGAATACAGCTGGTTGCATCACACAATGAGCTGCTTTGATTACCACTTGTCTTTCTACATTGTCCTAAGCTCCCAGAAGCAGAAGAGTGAGAATAATCCTATACACACTCCTGTATGAGGAAACCCCACTTCACTTCAACAATGCTATTTCTAATGTCATTTTCCAACTGGTAAATGAGATGCTATTGGCAACTGCTATTTCCAATGTCATCCTCTTTCCACCGATGAGAAAATTGAGGCTCCCAGGAGTTAAGCAACTTGACAAAGGCCCTGCTGCTACAGAGTGGCACCTCCAAGACTGACATCCAGGTCCCCTGACTCCAAATCCTGCATGTGAACTGGTGAGGACACGACAAAGAAGACGACACTGCACAGCAAGCAAAGACAATCTCCTGTGAAACACGGAGCCGCTGCTGAAAGCAAACACCACTGTGGCTATACCGATGAATTCTACAGCTTTCGACGACACATCGGTGTCCACATTATGCACCAAGGTGGACATGTGACCTCTGTGCTGGCCACTGGGCTCTCGCCCCATGTCTGAAATCTCTGGCAGCTGAGCCTACCAACGCAGACTTCAGGGACACCCAGCCGCCCCAGGCAAAGCACGTGCAGCACACGACTTTCCGGTTCTCAGAGGCCCTCCCCCCTCCTTTAAAGCCATCCCCTGGCTAGGGTGAGAATTCGCCTTTCCTGAGTGCACAGATGCAGAGAAGCCGTCTGTGGTTCTTGGCTCTCCTCACGGCGCATGCACCGGCACGCTGAAAACCCTTGCCCTGTACACACGCTCGGAGGCCTGCCATGCGTTGTAACGTGTTCGAAGACTTCACGAAACTCCCTGGCTCTTGAGGCTTGTGAGACATTGCAAATTGAGGCTCTGTTGCCAGAGGAGTCTGTGGAATTTTGTTCAGTAAAAACAGAATGACAGAATGTTCAAGCTGAAAGAAACCTTCCAAGTCCACCCCCCGCCAAAGGCAGGGAGGAATTTCCATCGCGGCTGGTAGATACTGTGCATATTAACAAGCTGCTCCGGCCTCCGTATCTTCCCCTCCCCAGGACACGTGTGAGAAGATGCAGACGTATTGTCCTTACTCAGTCCTCTTCTTCACCTTTCTCTTTCACTTCTTTTCCTGTTTGAAACAAGCTAGGCCATAATAGGTTTTCTCTTTCCCAACAGTTTCCTGTTGGAGAATGTGTTGAATGTCGCATTCTGACACCAAGTGGCACACGGTTGTGCACATTTACAGGATGCAGCGAACTTTATTAGTTTACCATTAATTTTACTTTTTATTTTTGACCTCTTAATGCAATAGAGAGTAGTATCAACAGGGTAGAAATTTAGTTTGGTAAAGAGGCTTGGACTCAATTTTTAAATAATCATTCATTTCATCAAATTAAGGAGTAACAATCATATTTATCTTACAGTTTTTTTCTTCTAGTAATATTGAGTTCTAAAAAAAGGACTATAAGATAAAAATCAAGGATTAAATAAGCAGGTGACATTTCATTGTTTTCCTGGTTTGTTCTCTCTCTCTCTCTCTCTCTCTCTCTCTTTCTCTCTTTTCTTTCTTTCTTTTTTTTTGGGGGGGGGGTTGGTTTTCACTGAGTGTTGACACTGAAAATTTGTACCCAAGGTCTAATTGTAACTTTGCTACCACCTTCTGGCAAAATAATGAACAGCTTATGATTTTTGAGGAGAATGAGTTTCCACATTTTTTTTAATGTCTGGTTGTACACATTTCGCCTGCATCTACTGTGGCTAAAAACGAAGGCTCTAAAAAGGCAAAGATGGCAGAGGAAAACAAGAGCACAGTCCCCTTTCTGCAATACCCGAAGAAGAAATTTTTTTAATGTTTGTAATACCCAATATTCAGCAGTGGCAATAAAATAACAAAATGGCAGCCAAGAAAATAAGCAGAAAATCTGGAAAGAAAATTTCTAAGTGGAAACCTATATTGTCGGTGTATAGAGCAATGAAGGAAAAGCAATGCTCAGCCATCCCACTGCCATTCCAGGGGAGCCAGACAAGTGGGTGCTGGACCAGACAAGTGCCTCTTCACTAAGGACTCTAATCCTATTAGATCAGGGGCCCACCCTTATGGCCTCATTTAACCTTAATTACATCCTTAGAAGCCTGTCTCCAGATACAGCCACACTGGGGGTTAGGGCTTTGACGTGTGGATTTTGGAAGGACACCTTCAGTCCATAGTAGTGAGGCAAGTTCATGGATGGAGTCCTATGGTCTCTAGCCCATGAATTTGCCACATCCCATTCCTCAAATTCCCCCACCTCCCCCCACCTCCAGGGAGAAGAGAGAGGTTGAGTCGATCACTAATGGTCAGCGATTTGATCAATCTGATCTATAGTAATGAAGACTTCATTTTAAAAGATAAATGAAAATTTTTTGAAAAGCGCTAACTGAAAGAGTAGGGAGAGCTTCCGGGTCAGTGAGCAGAGGGTACAGATGCTGGGAGGGCAGCGCACCTGGAGAGCACATGCGAGCTCCACAGCCCTCTCCCCACACCTTGCCCTGCGCATCTCTTCCCTCTGACTGTCCCCCGTTGTACCCTTTTCTAATACACTGATCAGCTGCTAAAGAGTTTCCCGAGTTCTGTGAGTCATCCTAACAGATCACTGCACCTTCGGTTTCTAGCCAGTCTGACAGAAGCACAGGCGACACCTGGACTTGCCTGCACCTGGGATGGGGGTTAGTCCTGGGGGACTAAGCCCTCATTTAACCTGTGGTATCTGATGCAACCACAGGTTAGCATGGGTAGCAGGTTACTCTGGGTAGTGTCGGCATTGAACCGGATAATATGACACCTGGTTGGCATTCGCAGAGAACTGGAGAACTGCTTGGTGTGGGGGGAAAAGCCACACGTCTGGAGACCATAGTGCTGTGTGTAGAGAAGGAAAACAGGAGAGTTTTTCCTCCCAGTCTCCTTCACACTGGTGCCGGTCAAAGTGTGCTATTGGCCCAAAACGAGCTATGCACAGAAATTGAGGGCAGGTACCTAGAGACACGTGCAGTAACTTGACATTGGCACAACATCCAAGTGCAGGGTCTGTTCTGAACTGCACAGTGCATTTGGGTGCCGGCCCTGTCACATGGTAGCTGCCTGCCAGCAGAAGTCACGAACAGCAGGGCCACACCACGACGTGCATTGTTTCACATTTCTGTGTCACCTGTGACCTCAGAAATGTGGTCATTTCTCAATGCTTGAGCATTGAGAAATCTTAGAAAACGTAAGCCTTTCTTCTTGTAGCCTGTAATTTTCACATTTATTTTAATTCTTAATCAAGTTACTTTTTCTAACTTATGGTTTTATCCTACCAGCTAAAGTAGAGAAGTAATTTATATTATTTATTTTTTACCGTATTAAAGGATTTAATGAAGTTCACAGTCATGATAGTGGACATAGCTTTGGGCAGTTTGTTTACTTCCCAGTGGAATGTTCATCTATTTTTTTTTAGTTTGAAATAACTTCAAACTTTCAGAAGAATTGCAAGAATAGTACAAAGAATTCTTATATATCCTTTACCAAAATTCACCAATTTTTAACATTTCACCAGTTTGCTTCATAATTTTGTCCATCTGTGTGTGTATGTACATATATACACTTATACACAAAGTTTCCCCTAAATCACTGGAGATCAATGCCTCTTTATCTCTTATCTTCTTGTATTTCCCCTTGCAAATCAGTACAATGTACTCCTCCCTTTATTGAGAAGGTCTTGCTATTTTTTTTAAACTGCAGGTTGAGAATGTTTGAAGTCAGGAACAAGCTCTTGGTTTAGAAGTTGGCTCCCCTTTTGCACTGTGGCTGGGACTGTGGACTGGTGCAGCCATTATGGAAAGCAGTATGGAGATACCTAAAAAAATTAAAAATAGATCTGCCTTTTGACCCAACAATCCTATTTCTGAGGATATATCCAAAAGAACCCAAAACACTAATTTGAAAGAACATAAGCACCCCTGTGTTCATTGCAGCATTATTTACAATCACCAAGATGTGGAAGCAGCCCAAGTGTCCATCAGTAGATGAGTGGATAAAACAACTATGGGACATTGACACAATGCAATTCTACTCTGGGCCGTAAAAAAGAATAAAATTTTACCTTTTGCAACAGCATGGATGGACCTGGAGAACATTATGCTAAGTGAAATAAGCCAGTCAGAGAAAGACAAATACCATATGATTTCACTCATATGTGGAACCTAATGAACAAACTGAACTAACAAGGAAAACAGAGACAGACTCGTAGATGGAGAGCAGGTGACAGCTGGTGGCAGGGGGAGGTTACGGGGTGGAGGGATTGAGCAAAAGAGAAAAGGACTCGTGGGCTTGGACAACAGTGTGGTGATTGCTGCGGTGGGGGGGGCAGTATAAGGGGACTAAACGGCAATGAAAAAAGCAATAAAGATTATATATTTAAGGAAAAAAGTTTGTTTCTACTTTTTAGAGATGTTACTTAAACAATTGTATATTCTCCAATGGCAAATAAGATCTAAGGGCAAAAGCAAAAGTTATAATTTGGAAAGGCAAAATTTATACATGTAGACTGTAATAACATTTACCATAATTACCATGACTTTCGATATAGGATAGAGTGTTTTGAATTTTATTTTCTATCAAAAGATGGAGATGGATCTGAAATTCACTTATTTTATCAAAAGATAATTTAACTATAACAATACAAGATAAATGGTTAGCATTGACTACTTATGAAAGATAAAAGATGACTTTTGAAAATATAACCTCACTTGCTTAATTCTGCATAAAAATTTAATAATACTGAATGTGCTGAGGTTGCTTTAAACTGTCTTCTCCCTCCACCCCCACTAGGCCTCCGTGCGCTGGCTTCTCTACTCTACTTGTTATTAAAACAAAACATTGTCCCTTCTGAGTAACATTTTCATTAACCCAATCAACGTTAGCTGTTTTAACAAGCAAGAAGTTCATCACATTTAAAACTTAAATTTTTACATAATTTAAATATTGGTACATATTTGTACAAATATTTGGTACAAGACTTAAATGTTGGTACATGTGGCATTTGTTGAAAACTGCATTTAGGCATTTAATATCAGGAAACAGCTATTTTACTCTAACTTTTCCTTTAGTGTTGTTTACACTTGGAATGAACGATCAAACTAAAGGGAGGGAATGTGGGTGGAAGGGGGTGTGCAGGGTGGAGGGGAATGATTGGGGAGAAAATGGGACAACTGTAAGAGCATAATCAATAAAATATATTATAAATAAATAAATAAATAACTATAAATTAGATATCAAAAATTACAAATGCTCATATCATAGAACAGATAATTGTGTGATTGCACTATTTATGAAGTGACTTTGTTATAAAATATAAATCTTTAAAATATTGAAACTATAATGAAACAAAAATATCAATGATTTTACCATTTGAAGATAAATCTTGCTCATAAATCAATTTATGTACTTCTGGTAATTTGTGGAAAACAGAATTTACTTATATGATTTAAAATAAAATTAGAATAATGCTAAAAAAAAAGATTGGCAGTTTTTATTTCTTTTCCCTGCATGTTGTTCTGATTATATTTATTAAAATATTATTATTTGTCTGATGAACCTAATAATAAAAATTGAGACTTATATTTCAAGTGTATTTATTTGTCACATAATTTTTCTAATAATTGTTTGCTGTGTGTTACAAAAATATTGTTCTACCGCCCTTCGGAAATGACATGTCTTTGACCACAATTTGAGCAACACTGCTGCTCTCTAGATGGCCAGTAGGTGGTGCCCAATGATCCTCTCCTGGACTTTGCTCGCATGACTTTGGGAATGGCATCTCCATTTGAGAATAAGGCACTTCCTACCCTACAAACTTTTGCAGAGTAGTCTGGCAGAATTGTCATACCTTTCCTATTTGTCAAGCCCACAGAGAAGGCAATTCAGTCTCCCTTGTATGAGACATTTGTAAATAATGAACTTGATTTATACAAATGAAGATGTTTTGCAAATTGTTGATGGGCTTCCCACACGAATGGAGGCATAGCTATGCACCAGAGCTGTTAGCACTGCTGCCATCAGGAAGACTCTGTTTGAGATCCTTTTCCAATAACGACAGGAGCCAACTGCATCCAGGCCAAATTACAAAGGAAGTCTGAAAGTCCCTTTCAATGCCCACATCTCCCAGAACCTGCAGGGCAGTGAAATGGCAGAATTCTGAAAACTGGCTGAAATCAGTCCATAGAACAGACTCAGTCAAGAAGCCAGGTGCCTTGTAAGGACCTCTGCGTGAGACCCACAGCCAACAGAAAGACCGTCTCCCTAGGCTAACATGACTGGTTTCAGAGGCCACACAGCACAGGAACAGCAAACACACCAAATAGCTGAACAGAGTTTTTCCCAAGGCCAAAGACAGGTCAGAAGACAGCTGATCTTCCTTGGACTTTAATCTTCAAGGCCAGGTAAAGATTTCCCATCCCAATAATAGTTCTCTGCTAGTCTTCCTTGCCCATTACTAGTCAGGCTCCCAATTTGAAAAAACATACTCAAATTAAGCTAACTCAAAGAGTATGTTTTTTAAAATAGATTATTTACAAAGAGGCGAGTGAAGGCTTAGGCAAACCAAAGAGCAACCACGCTATAGCCCTGGGGTAGCAATAATGGAAGAACTGTTACCATCCCACAGCCAAAAGGCAAGGGGAAGGAGCAGTTTCTAGAACCCAAAAGAAGGAATTTACACAGAAGTCACCTCGCCTGGAGATGAGAACCACAGCCGGCCTGACTTGACCCCGCTCTTCCTCACTCTCCTGTCACCATGGACCAAACCCACTGAGCAACATGAGCGCACAGCCTAAGGATGAAACCCATACATGTCAACCTCCCGGCACACTGTCTGATGGATCTGGAGGGATGGACAGAGTATATACAAGGCACCCCAGCCTATTTGCACTCAGCATCTTCTCCGGTCTGAAGGACTGAGTCCCCATCACAGAGTGGGCATGAAGTTCTATCACCTACCATGTCATTGCAAGTTGCTATCAATTTTCTCACACTCTCACCTAAGCCTAAAAACTTAGCCAACATTGGTGTTATCCATATAACTTATTTCAAAGAAAACAGAGGGAGACAATGAACAATTACGTTACAGAAACACAGTCATGATTTCTGGGAGGTCTGTGCCGGTCGCTGTGGCTACCTTTTCCCACTGCCCATCCCTGGCCCCTGCCCATCTCCAGCTTATTGGCTGGACCAGGGTTATTTACCAAACGGCAGTCCAAAGTCTTCTTCATGAGCTGTTGTAGCTTCTCACTCACCAGGACAACTGATCAAGGTCAACTGATTGGGACAACTGATCAGGACTCATCTACTGAAGAGATCACCAGTAAACCCCCTGGTTCCTGAACATAGTTCTCCACAGCCCAGGCTCCTGTGGACAATCCAGATCGATCATCCCAGTCCATACAGAAACCCTGCCTAGCAGGTCAGTGGCCTAAGAAGTCTAAGGTGAACAAAGGGCCATCTCCACTGCAAATTCACTGGAACCACTCCTCCCTTCCATCCTGGGTCCCCAAAACTTACATACTTTTCCAATAGTTAAATGTAAAGAGTGAGGGAAGGTATCTTTAAAATGGAGAGATCTGGCAATCACCACCTTAGCTAACCTAGTGATCAAATGCAACGAAGCAGCCTGGCCTGATGTGCCTCGTGGTGTCATGCAGTAAGAACCTCACCTCTGGCCGTGACCAGTGTGGCTCAGTTCGTTGAAGCGCCATCCCATACACAGAAAGGTTGCAGGTTTGATTCCCAGTCAGGGCACATACCTAGGTTGCAGGCTCAATCCCTGCTCTGGGTGCATAAGATACTTGATCTGGGCAGGCACAAAAGGCAACCAATTGATATTTCTCTCTCACGTCAATGTGTGTGTGTGTCTCTCTCTTTCTCTTCCCCACCCCTCCCACCTTCTTCCCTCTCTAAAAACAATGAAAGAAATATCCTAGGGTGAGAATTTAAAAAAAAAATAAAAAAGAATGAAGCACATCTCTATAGTATTCTTTCATGTAACCTGAATGGAGCCACAAAGAAACAGGCAAATCCAGAATGTGGGATACAGTACCTGGCTTGGCCTCCTGTAAAACAGTCAGTGTTAGGGAAAACAAAACTAGTAGATAATCATTTCAGATTAAAAGAGATGAATAACCAAATGAAGGGCACGAACCTTGATCAGATACTGTATTGGGGAAGAAACAAAAGACATTTAGGGGAACAATTGGGGAACTTTAAATATGAACTGAATATTAGAAAAAAATGACTAAATTTTTCTCCAGTTGTGATCATTGTGAACTTAGGTAGAAGAAAGTCTTCACTCCTTTCGGCACACAGAAGTTCAATGGCTGCCTCAGGAAAAGCATAAGCACCGTTATTTGGGCTGTGAACAACCTGTTGCATTCTTCCATGGAACACCATTTTGACCTGTAGGAATGATGGGCAAACTACAATTAAGATGTGAATTTGGCGGCATTTCTCAAAAAGGAACAAACCAAACGTGTCACTTCAGGGAAGACAACTGACAACTTGAGTTGTCAATGGTGGAATTCCACCTTTCTAGCAAGTTACAGGGCAACTAACCCTTAAGAAATCATCACTTGTCAAGTTTTGTGGTTGTTATCAAAAAATAACCACAATTATCTGAGAAACCTATTTTAAAACACTCCTCCCATTTCTAACTAAATATTCCTGTGAGGCTGAGTTTTCTTCACATATTTCAACCCAAATAACGTACTACAAAATGTTATCTGCAGAAGCAGATGGGAAAATCCAGCAATCTTCCAATAAAGAGATTGGTAATATATCAAATAACGTAACTCTTCTTGTTAATCTATTTGTTTTGAAAATTATGGTTATTTTCCATTCAAAATGTTATTTGTGTTAATATGCATGTCCCTAAGAAATGCATACTGAAGTACTGAACAATGAAATGTCTATAGTTTACTTTCAAATAGTTCCTTCAAAAAGTTTTGTATATTATGTACACAGGTGTGAATGTTTATATATGGACATTTATATATGTATGTATATATATGTGTGTATATGTATGTATGCATCTGTAATTTACTTTCAAACAGTTCAGCAAAAAAAGAGACAGAATGTCATAAAATAATAGGTAAAAGATATAAGGGTGTTCGTTTTACCATTCAACTTTTCTGTAGATTTGGGGTTTTTCAGAATAAAACATGTGGTGGAGGAAATCAAATTCAAGGTCTCCGAGTTGGAATGTAAACATTCTTCAAGTGGTTACCAGATTGAGAGGCCACGCCTATCTCTGATCCCATTGGTCTGACACACTTAGGAGCTCCTCCCACCAATGTTCTCTGGGCTCCTCCAAGAGGTTGGAGAAGTCTTAAAATTCCATCCTTTGTTTACAGGCTCTCCTCTTGGAAGCGGGCTGGCACCCCAACAGGAAATGTTGGGATCTAATTCTTGGTGTGGAACTGAAGGCAGTAGGGAGAGGCATGGCTTGCCTCTGCAGGCAGCGGAGGCCCAGGGAAATGCAGAGGTTCAAGTTCTCTGTCTAAGGGCCATCGCACCCTTCCCCAAGGGGTGCCCTTAGAGATCTAGCAGGACTGAGCGTTTAATTGGTGCTACCACCCTACAGCCCTCACAACCCATCACAGGCTTGTCCCAGAACCGCTGTGACCCCAGATGAGACCCCATGGAAGCTGCAACGGAAGCCTTTGAGCTCTGTAAGTCTTACTTTCATGTTGATAGCTTTCACTTTCTTTCCCCACATGCCTGCCTTCTCCAGGCTGTCAGAGTAAGGTCTGGAAAATCTTTAATCACAACTTGCCATACTGATGAAGTGCCACAGCCAGTTGATCTATCAAAGTCCTGACCTTCAGCTGTACTTCATTCCATGCTGCTACACTCCTAAGTACTTGTGGCACCGCCGTCATGTGCCATTTCCCCCACACAGACGTTAGCCCTGTCCTCTCCAAATATATGTGCCACCTAATCCCAGAACACAACCTTAAGGGTCAGTTTCCTGGGGCCGTTTCTGGTGAGTGCCATAGCACTCACAATGCCAACAGGAAGCAGACGGCATACTCATCATAATTTGAGGAGGGTTTAATAAAGACCACCTACAAATATATGAGTGTAGGAAAAGCACATGGACAGTTAACCCCTTCAGCCCAAAGGGACAAGGTTAAGGGAATGACCACTGGAAATCAGGAGAGAATTGGGTAGAGGTGCCCTTAAGAGGTCACCTTTAGTTGAGCAACACAGAGCCAGGCCGAGGTGACCTTGAAGGGAGAGAGGGAGCCAGAGGAATAAATATCTGACCTCTGTTCTTCCTCACTATCCAATTTTCTCGCAGGGCTCTGCACTGGCCAAATCCAGCGAGGAGGGGCCAGAGAGCAAAGGAGTCTTCGGCCGCATCCCTGCAGGCCAGCCTCCCAGGGCCAAGGGTGGGGCGTAGCAGACCCGGAGGAGCACCACAAGGCAGCCCAGGTCCAGTGCACAGTCTCTACACCGAGTATCAGGAGACACCTGTCCAGTTCGAACTTCACGACACCCTTAAAAAGTTGGGAGGAGGGAAGGTCAGATTTCATATAATTCCTTTTTCCCAGTATTATCTTCATTACTAGTTGTTTTTCTTACATAATCACAAGGCCCACCCATGGCTCCTGGAAGTTGGTAGAGATTAGGCCAAAAGGAAATTCTAGTCCCTAAAGCCAAGAATACATCAACCTGCACTGGCTGGTGTGGTTCAGTGGATTTGAGCGCCAGCCTGTGAACGGAGAGGTACTCAGTTCCATTCCCAGTCAGGCCACCCGTCTGGGTTGCTGGCCAGGGCCCCAGATGGGAGCATGTGGGAGACAACCACGCATCAATATTTCTCACCCCCTCTTTCTACCTTTCTGAAAAGAAAAATTAAAAAAGTAAAATAAGTCAACCTCTCTCTTCCAGGAGTTTTGGCCAGTGGCTCAAACTCAAACTGGTAAAACCAGCATAGACAGAGTTTAGCCCTGATTGAAGGGTTTGGCAGTTACTAACACTCCAGTGAAACCATGTGCTGGGAATGCAAAGTGTGGACAACTGGCCTTTCTACTGCTGCTGGGAATGGGTTGAAATAGTTTTAAGAAATTCTGAACAAGAGGCACTGGGTCACAGACACGAGTCCTAGCTTATGATGCCAGTGAAAATCAGGGTGAGGGATACTTCCAGAGAGTCCACTGCTGTCCAAGTTGGCATCATGGGCACACACACAGTGAGGTCACTACAGTCTCAGGTTTTGAAGTTGGCCAGATGTGGATTCCAGCTCTGCTTCTGCCGCTCGTGCTGCTGCAACCAAGTCAACTACTCTGTGGGAAAACGTCCATTTCCACCTGTGAAATATGAATGATGAGAGCACCTTCTTGTGGAACTTGCAGCTGAGTACTTCTGCCTTTCCTAAGACAAAAAATCCCCAAAGATGAAGAGTCTAACCCAAGTTCTTTTCAATACTTACAGGGAAGAGTTGTAAGTACTCGAGTTTTTCCTCTTGCAGATTGCTGGAGTTGAAAAGATTGCAAAACCAACTTCGGTGTATTTTTAACTCTTTTAAAGGTGCCATGCCGATCAACCTTTTTCTAATGGCTTGCTGCCAACACTGCTTTGAACACCTCTTACAGCAGCAGCTTCCCTTCTACTTCGAAACCCAAAACCAGTGTTACAGGACTTCAGAGTTTTGGAAACGTTCTCAATCGTCCCTAAGCGCTCGCTCTGCCTGCCAATTAATGATTCTGCGGTGAGCAAGAAGCCTCCCCCATATTCAGAAAGTCACAGATCAGAAAGAGCTCTTTACGAGTGCTTGGATACCAAGACATTTGTTTCTGAATAAAGAATTTTAAGGAAAATTGTAAGGTTTCTGAAATTATTTTTCAGTTAATATAAAGGGTTAGCCTTTGAACCTGAAAACCAGATTAATTTTGATCCTGGGTTGAGGCTAACATCCAGAAACTCTTCAAAATCTTCAGACTTCTGCTAGAGAGCTTTTCACTACCTGTCCTCCTTTTGTATCACTTAATGTGAATAAGTGAAAATGTTCTTTCTCCTTTTCATCTTCCAAGGCCAATAGTAAGCAGGAAACGGGGCTCATGCCTCAAAAAATAAACAGGAGGCTCATGGCTGGCCTTGCACACGCATGCGCAACGCAGCTGCCCACAGGCACTGCTGGACTACTCCATGGTCTCACCTTGAAAAGCTCAACTGTAGGAGGGACAAGTGGTTTGGGAACCAGAGTGATCCAATTCTTGATGTTACAATGAAGTAGGTACATTATTTTTTCTTAACCATTAGAAGTACTCATGGTTCCGGGGACACTTAGAAGTCACCAGAAAACAAAAGTGGGAAGTGACTGAAACGGTAGCGGACACCAAGGTCAATTGAAATAGGTACCAAACAGCCAAATCTGCGCTGTTCATGAAACGCTGCACACTGCGTTCAAAGCACACCCTCCTGCTGTCCAGGGACCCAATGTCCCTCCATAGCTACCACCTCATTCCTCTTCATCCTCCACAACCAAGCTTCGGAGTCTTCCCCACCCTTGTCGACATCAGCAGTGACCTACGAATCACCAAACTGCAGAAGTGTGAAGGTTGTGAAAGTCAAGGAAAAACTGACGACCTGTGTCAGACTAAGACTAGAGACATCGCAATTAAATGGGCTGAAAGCTTTTACTATAATCACCATTGGAACAACTGGCAGTTTGAATGGGGCCTCTGGGTGAAGAGATGTATGAGTTCTCTGTACCATTCTAGCAACGGCTATTTACAAGAAAGAAAAAAAAAAAAAAGCCAGAGTGGGAGCTATCTGAAGACTCAGGCAAAAAACACAAAGTGGACCTTGACATCACTTTCCAAGACATGTGACCTACTAAATACGCAATTCTAGGTATGTTCTGACTTCCGTGGCAGGAGAAGCACTTTGTATAGTGTTTTCCTTACCCAGAAAGGTTCTAGTAGTTATAATATCCAAATGCTGAAATTCAGGATAAGTGGGGCTTTCTCTGCCAGTTAAAAAACAGAAATGGCCTACAGCACTTCCAACCTAAAGTTAGTTATCCAGCAGAAAGATAATTTAAAGCCCTCAAAAGCCAAAGAGTGAAATTAGAGGAAAACAGATGTTTCACTTTGGTCAGAAACAGCATGTCACTGCTAACCTAGGACTAAAATGGCTGAAAAGCATGTCTGGGAAGGTCTGAACTCTGTCCAACTTTTTTTTAAAGATTTTATTTATTTATTTTTAGAGAGGGGAAGGGAGAGCGAAAGAGAGAGAGAGAAGTATCAGTGTATGGTTGCCTCTCACGTGGCCCCCACTGGGGACCTGGCCTGCGACCCAGGCATGTGCCCTGACTGGGAATCGAACCAGTGACCCTTTGGTTCACAGTCTGCGCTCAATCCAGAGCTACACCAGCCAAGGCTCTGTTCAACCTTTATATAAAGCAATTGGGCAGTGGGGGGAGTCCCGAGTCTCTTTTATGTAGACGGACATTAAGTCTTGGGTGAACTGTTATACAGTAAATACTCTATATAAATTTTTAAACACTTCATGCTTTTAAAACCCCTTTTCTAGTCCCATTACACCTTTGAGCTATACTATAAAATTGTAAAGTCAGTCCGAGGTACTTTTTTTTTTTTTACTGGATTTTTGAGTCAATGTTTTACAGTTCAGTGGGTGGAGCAAAATAAGATTCTTAAGTGGTGTTCCACAGATCTTTCTAATCCTGCGTAAGTTCCCCTAAACAGAAATTTAAGCAGTAAGCCCTGGCTAGTGTGGCTCAGTGGGTTGAGTGCCAATCTACAAACTGAATGGCTACTAGTTCGATTCCCCATCAGGGCACATGCCTGGGTTGCAGGTGAGGTCCCCAGTTGGGGGCATTCAAAAGGCAACCAATCAATGTATCTCACACACATCAATGCTTCCCTTTTTCTCCCTCCCTTCCCCTCTCCCTAAAAATAAATAAATAAAACCTTTAAAAAAAATGAAATCCAAACAGTAAGAGATCTCAATATATAAGCGAAAGCACTAATCAAGAAAGGGAAAACACTTTATAAATGTAAATGGAAGTTTGAAATACAGAGAAACCTATTATACAGTTAAGTACACCAAGGAATAATCACACTGCAAATCATTCACGTTGGGGGGTGGAGGTTGTGTATACCCCTTAGTATTTGCATTTTCCATTTGGATCAGGTGGGCCATCCAGTCCCAGAGATGCTAAGGCGAACCCCCATTCCCAAAGCACTCGCACGGAAAGGCATTCTATTGTCAACGAAGCCCATTCAAAAGGTAACTCAGCCGTTCATCTTCAGGTTTGTGAAACTGGGATGACACAGAGGGCACAATTCTCATTTTTTATTTCAACATTTAAAATATTCACAGATGGGAGTACTGTATTCATCGACATCTCCATGTAAGATGTACCAAACAAAGCATACAGGTATCCACAATTACAGAATTACGTATTTGTGACTATGTAAATGTTTACCCCCTAGAATTTATCATCTGGAAAAACGCCACTTAAAAAAAACACACACACCCCCAAAAAAAACTTCCATTTCACTGAATTAATTTCCATAAAAAGTGAATAGCAAGGAATAGCAGGAGAAATATTAGCCAGCACTTTAATATTTCAAGCTTGTAGTATTCTTCCAACATACGCATGTCAGGAACATTTAATTCCCAATTATTATTCTTTTCCTCTCAATAGCCAAGGCCAAGATGTACCTACTTTTAATTTTCAGTCTTTTTTCCAAAAGCATTATGTGGAATAGGATGACCATCACAGAATCTTGACTAGCTAATGAGGTAGGAACAGTCTTCAAAAGTTCTTAAGCATTTATGAAGCGAAACAAAACAGAATAATCAAATTATATACAGTATTTTTTTAGTGGGCAGCTGTTCTTTTAATAAAATGCCAAGAGCACTGGATATTGGTCAAATGGGGCTTGTACTTTAAAAGACGAAGAGTAAAGCCCCATGAGAAAGGCCCTGCTGCGCGAACAGGCAAGGGCTAGTACTAACTCGGTCCACTCTGGCACTGCACACAAGGTGAGGAACGGCTGCCCCAGAGGGCCGAGTTTTCCACCTGGAGAAATCTTACCAAGAAGGTAAAGTTAAAACAGGGGGGAAATGTCCCCTTTCTTTCGGTACACGCTAATTTGGCTGTTATTTTAACCCAGTTTTCATCCTTTCCTACACACACAAAAAAGATTAATAACTTCTATATATTGCATATCCAGTAACATCATTTAAATGAATTTCGCAGTCAATGTACTAAATTCTTCCAGAAAAACACTCCTTATATGAAGGATTTAAGCTAAATGGCTAGAAAATGCCTAGGGAATAAAAGACTTCAGCACCATCTCTTTATTAGCAGATTGTTTCAAATGCATACACCCCTTAAATTCATACAAACCTAGGAAATTCAACCATTACTCCCTCTCCATCTACAACCAAAATCAATGTTCTGTGTTCTAACTACCCTTCTTGTATACATAGGGAATGCTTTACAATCTACCCAATTAAGCTAACAGGACACACATTTCCAAAAATGGGGAAGTCACCAATAAAAAAGTTATTTGCACACTTTAATACCTATTATTTGATGAAGGCTAAAATACCAGAAGAGAATTTCTTTATTTCCCCAATTACACAATTACGGTTACTGCTAAAAACACTTTTTTAAAAAACCCAAAAATGCAAAAAAATACTCAAAATAGAATAGCTGCCAGATAATTGGTAACTACACAGGGTCTGGCAGCTGGTTTTGAAATCAAATCCTTGATAGTTCTATAAAATGTTCTAGACACCGCAATCAAACTTGGTATAATAGTACAACTCTCTGATACAGCAGTAACCACTTTAAATTTTATTTTAGCTACCAAAAATAACTTGTCAACAAGAAATGTTTAATGTCTAGTCTAAACCTTTTTTACTATTCTATCTAGAATTGTGTCCTATCGAAGTGATCAAAATATCACTTAGCTTGAAGAGAACTGCGTCATCTTCACTGCCTTCTTTAACTTCAGTAGAAGTTCCCTTACACCCTTTTCCTAAGGCCACACCATGCCCTATTTATTGCTGCCCAGCCCCTGAAATCTATGCCTCTACCTGTGTCTGCTTTGTCATCATGGTTCATTGAAAACTGTATCAGAGCGCCTGCTAAAACCTGGTAACATTTAAGTCCAGTAGATTAACTGCAAAAGAACCAAGGCTACTGAAGCAGAGGCCAAAACCCACAAGTATATACTCTTTCCCCTAAAAACTGATCACATCACCTACTATTAACAGTAAAAGCTCAGTGGTGTCTCTGGCTATATATAATCCATACTCAATGTTGTAAAATAAAATGTTAGGCCAGTAAGCTTTCATAATTTTTATTAAATCCTAGTCTAATTCAACAATTTCTGATTTTATAGACATCATCCTATGGTGAACGTGTTTAGTAAGTGAAAATAAATCAGACATCTAAGAAGCCATCATCCTCTGCAGACTAAGAGTAAGATAACTACCGGACAGAACACTACAGGTAATGACACGTACTTACTTGCTCAGAGTTTTCATACAAGCCATGTTGTTTATCAAACTAGATCTCCTAATATTTAATACAGTAGAATTAGTGATTGTAGTTTCCATATAGTATTTTAATTACAAGTACCTTATTGAGATAACTAACATTTTGACAATTTCACTGACTTTCCAGATTAACATAATATATTCAAGAACAAAAAAAAATAAAATTGAACACAAGTTATTCAAGGAAAATGAAGTAAAGATAAAAACAGGAAAGTGAAGTGTCACTGGACATTTGTGTAGAAGAAAACACAGCAACTATGGATTTCACAAATCAGAAGTTTATAAATTCGATACAATACAAATCCTTTTGAATGTAAAAGGCTGAAATTCAAACGTCTATAAACTTTTGGCCTTAATTAAATAGTACCAATTCTTCTGATCAAAGAAGGCCACAACAGTTAAGACTGTATTACTTGATTTTATTTTACACTAGGTGGTGGGCACAAAGCAATCCTCCTCAATGAAGTTGACCATGAGCTTCATTCAGATCATTTTTAATAATGCACTTAAAAAAAAAAAAACATATTCTTACAAATTGTTCTGCAATCCAAATATACAATAGCTTGGGGGGCGGGGGGGAACGTTTGGAAAACAAAAGCCAATGTAAAAAGACAGATGAAAACAACTAGACCAGTTACAAGTTTTCTATGGCTCTGATTTACAGTTTTCTCACTGCATCATCGATGTCGGAAATCTGTTCCTTCAGCTGGCTCCACTGCTCAGGATTTAAAGAAATACCTAAAATAAAGTTTCAAAAATAAAAAATTGAGACTCTATTTAAGCTTTCTTGAGGATTCTTATACTTTCAACTACAACTGTTTTATCAAAATGACCATTTTTGAAAGGTACAGTGGTGTAATACTGATATAAAATCCCTTAATTTGTTAATTACAGAGTTATCACGATTACCCTAAGGTCAATTTTACATCCAGCTTTACTTTCGGACACCGCAGCCCACATGACATTGGTACATCTTATACCCAGTGAGAACAAACAACGATTTCATGATGTGTCTCACAAACGCTTGCAAACGAGCAAGCTAAGCGGCCAGGCCCAGCTTTGGTGCATGACACCCCATTATCTACATCCAGTTGGTTCCAGCTTTTGCTCAAAATTTCCACAGGAACTCAAGGTGAATGACTTCTGTGCTGAGTTCTTCCAGAAGCATTCATTTCACTTTGGAAAATCCCTGGGATATGATCCATACAGGATGTCTTGGAATATACATTCTGAAATCATGCCATCACAGGGTTCAAATCCCAGCCTCACTAACACTAACTGTAAGACCTTAAAATAATTACATTACCTCTGAGCTTCAGTTTCTTCAGTTTCCTATAAGAACCATTAAAATGGTTCTTACACATCCAAGGGTTGTTGTGAATGATTGAATTAGCTACCCTGAATTAAAAGCTTAGCAGATCACTGGCCACAAGTAAACACTTAAATGGTTAGCTTAATGACACTATCCTATGTAAGTTGTAAAACTATGAAGGGGAAGAACTTTGTACTCTAAACTTTCAATATTCTAATACCTGACCCATACAAACAGAAACAAACTAAACTGAAGAATTAATGTATCTCAGAAAACTGCTGGGAGGCCACGAAACTGAGAGGAAAGGGGGGAGTGTACGGGGCTAACCCCCAGGAAGGGCTTTAAGGAAGCTCATCCCGTTGTTCCAGTGCACTTTTGCAGGAACAGGAAAAGAAATCTGGCGTTAGCCACAATGGAACGACTGATGTGGCCACGCCGGAAGCTGGCTGAACAAGAAAGTGCAGAATATGAAAACACAGAGGGTTAAGTTTAATAAACCTAAAAAACACATGAAGCAAACTGCCTTTCAAAACTGCATGCGGGCAGAGTAGAAGAAAGTAAGGAAGCAGTTTCTCGTCCGCTAAGGATTAACCTAAAGCAGGTAACTACCCCGATATATAAAATTTATGTCGGTACGCAATGCTCTCTAGCTACTGGGTGAAGGAATAAAGTATGCTTCCATGGTGCTGGATGAAGCAGAAAGACAAAAACCCATTTAAATAACACCACCCCAAAGACTATCCAAAAGGACACTGTGTGAACCAGCATTTTCCACTCTTGACTTCACAACTTCCCAGATACTGCCTACTCTACTTCAGAATTAATGTTTTAAAAAAATTTTTAGGTTACATTCAAGTAAATTAGCAGCCAACTGAAGTGATATTAAGGGTACTATTTTTTCTCGGTTTTACTCCAACAGCTATATTTAAGGTACCTCATTAAATAAAAGCTAAGTGTCATATCCAAAAGACTACAGAAGATAATGAATCAACCAAACAAGGATCTCTTCCCATTATTTAATAAATAAATGTTTATTTATTTATTAAAAATAAACATTATTTTTAATTTCCAATAAGATGGGTCACTTAGATCATTTCTGATTCAGTCCAGTATTAGGACCAAATTCAGGAAATTAAGTCTCACCTTTTCTTCCTGGTTTCATTTCACCTTCTGGATCCATCCAATATTCTCTAATATCAATAAGGACTTTTCCTTTGAAGTCCCGAACACTGACGTACCTCATTTTTCCAATCTGCAAAGAAACACAACATGAAAAGGTATTCGTTTCTACAGTCCATATTTATATTCATAACTTACTACATACTCTATTTTTAATCACAAAAATAACTCCTCCTCTCAGTATCAAAATGATAACCAAAGGAAGCATCACTATTAAAAAGAAATCTTTGTAAAAAGACGGAACTAAACAAGCACAGCTCACATTTCCAATCATTTCACATTAAGAGAATCACTAGTAAAACAGTGCAACCGCTACGGAACACAGTGTGGAGGGTCCTCAAACACCGGAGCGTACCACCCAGCAGTGATCGGAGGCCTAGCCCCACTCCTGGGTATGTGTCTGGAAGAATTAAAGCAGGAGCTTAAGATAATTATGTGCACACCCATACTCACAGAAGCATCACTCACAATAACCAAAACACGGGGCAACCAAAATGCGCATCTTCTGATAAGTGAATAAACAAAATGTAATACGTACATCCAGTGGAATATTCTTCAGCCTTAAAGAAAGGAATTTCTGGCACAGGCTACAACATGGACGAGCCTGACACCATTATGCTAAGTGAAACAAGGCAGTCACAGAAAGATACATACTGTATGACTCCACTCACACAGTGCCTAGAGCAGTCAGATTCGGAGACAAACTACAGAATGGTGGTTACGGGAGGGGTGGGGGGTGCTGGGGAAGGGTCAAAAAGCGGAGTTATGTTTAGCTGTGTAACCGTGCTGCAAGATGAGAAAGTTCTGGAAATTTGTTCACAACAGTGTGAACATATGGTTAAAGCAGTAAATTTTTATGTTACATTTTTTACCAAAAAAAAAAAAAAAATCCTTAGAAACCGAACTCTTGCAGTATAAACTACAACTGCAGGAAACCACAGACCTCTGCTTTAGCAACCACTGAATGTAAGACTACAGAGACAATAATAACATGAGAAAGTTTTCCCTTTAGACATTCATTTCAAATAACATCTTTTAATACACTTCACTCACAGTCTGAGAACTTAATCCTACTATCCACAGAAAACTATTTTTCAAACTTTCTTAAACACAAACTACGAAGTCCAAAGGAATGGAAAACGCTTTATTCAACGAAGTACCATAAACACTCTCTGGGAAGTCTTTCCCTACTGTACTGCATTGTCTAGCACTTCAACTACAGAATCACTCTCTGCTGAACACCTTTAATACCTCTACCTCTCTCTTACTCATTCTAAACCTACTCTTCTTCACTCTTACTGACTTCAACTAGCTGTGGCTGTTGTGCTTACAACACACCAGCATGTAACAGTTCTGTGTCTGGCCGGGTTCCTTTCCCCGCCAACCCGGGCCCTGGATCATCAAGTCCTCCCCTGCATGGGGCTGCCGCAGGAGTCGGAGCTGAGCTGAGCTGAGCTGAGCTGAGCTGCGCAGTGACACCAGCACCCGTCCATGACTTCCACCGTGCCCTCGTCCCCTTAGACTGCTTTTCTTGTCTCAGTTCGGTCGCATTCATTCTCCTTTAGCTTTCCAACTCAGGGAAGTTTCTTGTCCTGCTGGTGTATCCCCGACGTCCAGGGCGTGCCCCGTGCTTTATGGAGGCACACTTATCTGTGCCTCCCTTAGGTACGAGGCACAGGTAAGTGCCTTCAAATCTTTTTTTCTCTGTGTTTACCCACATCATTGCCAATTCTTAACATCTTTACCTTCCATATCCCATTTCTTGTGCATGCATCCTTTCCCTTTCCGATGGTTCTTATCCGCCGTTTCCAAACATGCCTCTCCTCTTTTTATAAAGCACTTTACAACTTTCCCCGTGTTTCCTTCTTCCCTTTAGGGCTACACTCTCAAAGAAGCAAACTTCTGTTTTCACCAATTACATTCCCATACCCTACTTTGAAGTCACCTGTGATTTTATTGTCAGTTTTATAAATTTTTAAAAGATTTTATTTATTTCTTTCCAGAGCGGAGAAGGGAAGGAAAAAAGAGAGGGAGAGAAACATCAATGTGTGGCTGCCCCTCGCGCACCCCCTACTGGGGACCTGGCCAGGGGGCCCAGGCATGTGCCCTAGACTCAGAATCAAACCAGCAGTGACCTTTAGGTTCACAGGCCAGCACTCAATCCACTGAGCCACACCTGCCAGGGCTACTGTCAGTTATAACAGCTCATGTTTTACTCAGTCTTCTTTGTATCCCCCCCTAAAGCCTATCACACTGGGTTCCCAGTAAACTGTTTTAAAAAATGAATTCAGTCCAAAATAACTGTCACAGTGAAACTGTCAATAGTGACTTACAATATTGATTTAATATTTTTTTTAATTTAAATATCTTAAGCAGCTATAGCACTGCACTAAACATTTTCATTTTGGTTTTTACAATAAGCCCAAAAGCCTGCTGAGCAGATAAAATCAAAATATATTAACAACCTACGAAAATAATACTGATTACATAATTCAAGTTTAACGTGGGCTTGAGAAAATGGAAGAAACTTCAGGTGGTGAAATTTGACCTTGAAAAGTAGTTAAGCATTAATTAAGTAAAAGGGAGAGAAAAGTGACAAAGACACAGAAGGAGGAAGCAGAAAGACACAGTACTGATATTCAAAGGCAGGCCCAACAGACTGAGCTTTACTGAAGAAGACTCGAAATACAGAAGAGAATTCTGAAGCCTTTACAGGTTCCTGACCAAGAACAAAAAACAAAAAACGAAACAAAACAAACAGAAAAACCGAGCATACTACTGCTGCTGCTGCTTGTCTTCTGCAAGACTCGTATTCCTGAGAAATCTGAAAACAGGGTTAAATCTTTAAAAATCTCACTAGAAAAAGTTTAAAAATCAAGACTGAAAGAAAACCAATTTTAAAGAAAGGGACAAGGACATTGTGAGAATATTAATGCACATTTTACCAGTCTTAAATTAAAAATAGAAAGCACTCGATGTTCTTATGTAAAGTGCATAATACAACACACTAAATACAAGAAACAACTAGCTACTTTAATTTCTACCTTTGCTTTCTAGAAACTTCTCAGAAGTGCCCTCATCCACGATTTCAATGAAGTATGTTGTAAATATTTTTGCTTGCTGCAGATTAACACAGTACAAGGCATTTTCTTTCTCCCAAACATGGCTAACCATCCATGTATTCAAACCTTTGTGAATCTGGGTGTATCTCTCCATATCATGCCCCTCTCCTTTCTTGGAGAGTGAATAAAAACTATTCTCTAAAAAAAAAAAACCACCTTTGTGAATTTACAATACGAGGTCCCTGATCACTTTCAGATGACTTGTGTCTGATATATAGTAAACAAGGAGCTACTCAAAGTGGAGAAAAGGTATAGGTTGGTAAACCTGCACTAAAATTTGGTCACATTACAGAGACTGGCTGTGGGTTCAGAAGAGAAAAATCTAGAGACACAGACTAACTGCTGCTCCACCAAAATCTGAGTCACTTATAAAATAAAACTTACTGTGCATTTTGTGCACTGTCCCTCAATATATCAGCATTCGCTTTAACATAAAAAGTTCTCATGCAGCAGATTGAGTGCGGGCTGCAAACCAAAAGGTCGCCATTTGAGATTCGCAGTCAGGGCACAAGCCTGGGTCGTGGGCAAGGTCCCTGGAAGGGGGCGCCTGAGAGGCAACCACACGTTGATGTTTCTTTTCCTGTCTTTCTCCTTCCCTTCCTCTCTGAAAACAAATAAATAAATAAATATTTTTTTTAAAAAAGGTTTTCCTGCAGATCTCCAAATAAAGGTGGGCCTAAGGAAAGATGCGCCATGTTTACCCCCCACCCCCATGACGCTCACGCTCCCACACCAGAGAGCAGGGCCCCGGCAGCGCGTGCGTTCGCTCACTACAAATGACGGTCATGATGACGGCGTAGTGCTGAAGGCAGACACATAAATTAATGGGACGGAGTGCACAGATCGATACCGTTTACATGTTCACTGACTTTCATTACAAAGATCCAAGATAGTGCAATGGAAAGCAGTCTTTTCAACAATGGTACTGGAACAATTGGCTATCCGTGTGCAGGAGAGAAAAATGAGTACCCACCCCTGTCTCAGACCAGACCCAGAGAAACTATTTCTACATGAATCACAGACCTAAACACACAAAAGGTAGATCTACAAAAATTCTAGGAGAAAAACACTGGCAAAATTTTTGTGGCCTTGGGATGAAAAAATGTCTTCATAGGAAACAAAGTATTAACCAAAAGGGAAAATTTACTAAAACTTGACTTAATCAAAATTAAAGCTTTTTAAAGATATTTAAAATAAAATGGCAAACCGCTGAACCAGAGAAAATATTCACCTTACCTATGTCTGTCTGACAAAGGACTTGTATCTAAAATATATAAAGAACTCTTACAACTCCATAAATCAAATGACCTTTTTTAAAAAGACTTGAACAGAATCTTCAAAAACAGGTCTACGAAGCCCTAGCTGGGTAGTTCAGTTGGTTAGAGCATCATCCCAACATGCCAAGGTTACGGGTTTGATCCCCAGTCAAGACACATACAAGAATCAACCAATGAATGCGGAAGTGGAATAACAAATCATATTTCCCTCATTCTCTCCCTCTCCATGCCCCCTTTTCCTGTCTCTAAAATCAATAAATTTTTCAAAAAAAATTTTAAAGCAAGTATGTGACATTAAGGAAATGCCAAGTAAAACTACAATGAGCCACCACCACTACACATCCATGAACCTGAAGCAGATAAAATTAAGACTGACAACACCCAGTGAGAATGTGGAGCAACTGGAATCTCATCCATGACTAATGGGTGTGTAAAATGGTACAGCTAATATGGAAAACAGTTTGACAGTTTCTTATAAACTTAAACATACACTTACTTATGACCCAGCAAACACATCTGGTTTCTACCCAAAAAGGGAAAAATATCCGCAAAAAAACCTGTACAAGAATTCATAGCAGCTTTATTCCTAATTGCCCTCAATAACCCAAATGCCCATCCGAGGTGAATGGATACACAAATTGCAGTATAATCATACAATGGAATACCAGTCAGCAATAAAAAGGAACTACTCACAACACAAAAATGTTATGCTGAGCAAAGAAGCCAGACACAAACAATACAGACTGCACGACTCCATTCATGAGAGTTTCCAGAACAGACCTATCAGCCTCCTTTCAGAATCACCCTCTGCCCCCCAGGGGGGATGTTCTGGGGTGATGGAAACGGCCTCTCCACAAGAGTACATACATTTATCACAGCTCCTCAAATTATACTCCTGTGTGTGTGCATTTTATTACACGTATAAATTGTATCTCAATAAAATCTATTTTAAAGAAAGGAACTTAGCCAACAGTCACCTCCTCCTCCTCCTTTGCGGAGAAAACTGAATAAAGCTAAGAAACTCTTACACCTCCCATAGTAGTATACAGGTATAATTAAAGTACAAAGAATAAAGGTCACTACAATCACATATGAGAGGAGCAAGTAACAGAATGCATACAATTTTCATGCATATAATCTGGAAGTTAACAGGAAAGAAATACCATGTACACCATAGGAAACAGTGATTCTTAAATTTTTTTGATTCCCTGTCCCCTTTGGGGATTTGATAAAGGTTACGAATAATCCTCTTAGAAACAACAAAAAAGTTCAAATAAAAAAATAATTCCAACAGACTCCTAAAGTACATTCATGAAGCCCCCCACCCCATGCTACTCCTGCAGATTAAGAACACCTGACTGGATAATGACATAATTTAGAAGTATCACGTTTATCCTTAAATCATTAAATCAACTAAGGTGGTATCACTAACCCTCATGCCTACCTCTGAAGAAAAATATACAGGGTCCAGCAGAAGTAGCACCTGCTTGAGTGTGGTTGGTAGGGTAATAATATGGGTGTAATAATTTGTAGTTTTAACTTGAACATGTCACCTAAAATGTCATATGGTGTGCTTGAGTGTGATATTGTTATGTTACAGAATCACATGCTTATGATTTTTTAATAAAAGACTTTATAATAAAAAGGGCTGTTATTTGTGTCAGATCCTGTAGATCAAAGTCCCCTACATCTCAACCGTTCGGGCCCTTAAGACACTGAATAATTACAAGCTAGTTACCCAGACCATCTTTAATATCACAGAAGTCCTACTTCAGGCAGGTTAAATCCCTATGGAACCTCACTCTTAAAATCTGGAGCTAAAGGAACCAGACAAAGGCAAGCATCTAGTAGCATTTCCTCTCCAGCCAGAATTCTGCCCAAAAAAACTCTAGAGTTTCAAAGATTAGTGCAGTGACATTTAGAGACCTGCTTATGTTTGCTGTACATTGCTTTACCAAAAGTAAGTTTATTTCCTCTAGCTCTATTCTTGAGAGAAATAGTTAAGTTAAAAAGAAAAGTGTCACTTCCGGCCAAGATGGAGGCGTAGGCGGACGCACTGTGCCTCCTCTCACAACCAAAATTAAGGACAACAAATATTTAGAAACAAGAAAACAACCAGAACTTATAGAAAATTGAACTGTTCGGAAGTCCAACAACCATTCATCCAGACCGGTAAGAGGGGCGGAGTCGCAGTAGGAAAAAGTGGAGGTGCGGACCCAGGAACGCAAGTAGCAGCGGCTCGCAGTTCCCAGGTGCACGGGCGGTGGCTGGCGGTCCTGGGGCACACAGGCGGCAGCTGGCGGACCCCGGGCACAGGCGGGCAACTGTACAGATCCAGTGAGGACGCACAAGGCGGCTGGCTGACCAGGGGGTCCCACATTCACGCACGCAGACGGTCCAGGCAGAGGGGAAGTGGCGGAAGGAACTGAATCCAGGAGAGAGCGGAGCAGGCGCCATTGTTCCCTCTCAGACCCCACCCCCACATACAGCGTCACAACCCAGCGACTGGGCTGCCCCACACTGGGGAGCGCCTGAGGCTCCACCCCTCATTACGTAACAGCACGCACGCGTGCGCAGATAATCCAGGTGAAGGGGAAGCAGCGGAAGTGACCGGAGTCCAGAAGAGAGCGGAACAGGCGCCATTCTTCCCTCTCGGACCCCGTCCCCACCTATAGCGTCACAACCCAGCGACTGGGCTGCTAAGGCTCCACCCCTCATACGTAATAGCTGCGACCAGACTAAAACCAAAACAAAACAAAACAAAAAACCCCACCAAAAATGGCTCAAACCGGAGAAAAAATGAAAACGCCGGAGTCAATTCCTCTAAGCAGTGAAGAGATAGCCAACCTATCAGATGCACAGTTCAAAGCACTGGTCATCAAAATGCTCACAGAATTGGTTGATTTTGCTCACAAACTAGATGAAAAAATGCAGGCTACAATACGTGAAATGAAGGAAGACGCATGGGGAACCGATAGAGATGGAAGGAAAACTGGGACTCAAATCAATGGAGTGGACCAGAAGGAAGAAACTAACAACCAAACAGAAAACGAGGAAACAAGAATTCAAAAAAATGAGGAGAGGCTTAGGAACCTCCAGGACATCGTTAAACGTCCCAACATCCGAATTATAGGGGTCCCAGAAGGGGAAGAAGAGCAACAAGTAGAAAACTTATTTCAACAAATAATAAAGGAGAACTTCCCCAAACTGGCAAAGGAAATAGACTACCAGGAAGTCCAGGAAGCTCAGAGAGTCCCAAAGAAGTTGGACCCAAGGAGGAACACACCAAGGCACATCGTAATTACATTAGCCAAGATTAAAATGAAGCAGAGAATTCTAGAAGCAGCAAGGGATAAGGGGACAGTCACCTACAAAGGAGTTCCCATCAGACTGTCAGCTGATTTCTCAAAAGAGACCTTCCAGGCAAGAAGGGACTGGAAAGAAATATTTGAAATCTTGAAAAGCAAGGACCTACATCCAAAATTGCTCTTTCCAGCAAAGCTGTCATTTAGAATGGAAGGACAGATAAAGCGCTTCTCAGATAAGGTCAAGTTCAAGGAGTTCATCATCACCAAGCTCTTATTATATGAAATGTTAAAGGGACTTATCTAAGAAAAAGAAGATAAAACTATGACAGTGAAAAGACAACAAACTCATAGCTATCAAGAACCACACCTAAAACAAAAGCAAACTAAGCAAACAGCTAGAACAGGAACAGAACCACAGAAATGGAGATCATATGGAGGGTTAGCAACAGGGGCGTGGGAGGAGGAGTGGGGGGGAAGGTACAGAGAATGAGTAGCATAGATAGTGGGTAGAAAATAGACAGGGGGAGGGCAAGAATAGTATGGGAAATGTAGAAGCTAAAGAACTTATGACACAAGGACATGAACTAAAGGGGTGAATGTGGGTGGGAGAGGGTGTGCAGGGTGGGGGGAATGATGGGGGAGAAATGGGACAACTGTAATAGCATAATCAATAAAATATATTAAAAAAATAAAAATAAAAAAAAAAGAAAAGTGTCAAATGGTTTTACTAACCAAAGAATTTTCTTTATTTTATTTATTTTTATAGAGAGGGGAAGGAAAGAAGAGAGGGAGAGGAACATCAATGGTGATGGTAGTTGTGTCTCGCACATCCCCTACTGGGGACCTGGCCCATAACCCAGGCATGTGGCCTGACTGGGAATCGAACCAGCAACCCTTTGGTTTGCAGGCCTGCACTCAATCCACTGAGCTACAGCAGCCAGGGCCTAACCAAAGAATTTTAATTTAGATTTTAGATCTATTTGTTTCTGGTAAAGTACTGACTGATAAGCTGGGTCCTGAAAGCTTCTAGCAATGTCTAAAAACTCCGTGGGAGCTGTCTTCTAGAAGTATAGAAAACATATACCCCTACTTTTAAAAAAAGAAAAAAAACTACTTTACAAAGCACAATGAGAGTAACTGATTTTCCTTCCAAAAACCCCATCCTTCATCTTATAAAATTATCAAACCATTAGTATTAATAAAGTCCTGATTTTATATTATATAATCAGTGTACTCTAATGTGCTCTTAAGCCAATTAAAGTTAAGTATTATCACCTACTTTTCTATGGCCAAAATACCATTTCAAGGAAAAAGCTGTAATGACCGGCAACAAAATTAAACATATTATCTCGTTGAAGGCCTACGCTACTAGGTCTGTGAAAAATTACTTTGAAAATAAGGTTTATACTCTTCCTAAAGGCATTTTCAGAAGGGTGAGAAGTGTAACAGCCGTTTCAGGCATGGGAAGATTTCCAAATTGAGCTGGACTCACATTTTTGGGTGAGCTAACCACTCCTAAAAATAGATCTCGTTTTCCCGAATCTGCTCTAATAGAGTAAGAGTTCTAAATGTGGGTCCTGGCTTCTTTTCATATAAAATTAGGGGCTGAATGACGAAATAAAATCCACTAATAGGCCATTAACAGGCCAAAGGTGCTCTACTTATCATACGGGTATAAGCAGGTATATGGTGAACAGAACTAATCAGAAAAAAACCCAACAGAGTTGCTCAAATACCTGAAAGTTTTACCTACACTGCAAACATTCAGTTAAAATATTCCAAAGCAGCCCTTCATTCTACACAGGAGGAAAGTGTATAAAAAGGATACTCTTTTTGCAGATTTCACATTTCATTCTGCACCTTAAGATAGCTTCCCACTACACTTTGAATAAAACTCAAACTCCTAAAAATGGCCTCCCAACAGGAAGGCCCTGCCAGATCTGGCCCTTCCCCCTCCTTACCAACTAAATCCCCCATCGGCACTCTCAACAAGACTTTCAAGACTCCAGCCACCAGGGCTTTATAATTCTAGCACAATCCAAGTTCTTTCCGACGTCAAGGTATTCGCACAATTTCCTCTACTTTGAAAATGAGTACCTCTCCCATACACTTCACGTGACTGGCTCTTCCCTTCCTCCATCTTTTTTTTTGGTCAAGGGAGGTGTTTCTTGTATAAGCCCTGACCAGGATCGAACCCTCAACCTTGGTGTATGGGGACCACACTCTAACCAACTGAGCTACCCAGCCTGGGCTCCTCCTCTGTCCTAAGTATCAAGTGCCGCTTCCTTTTTTTTTTTTTTAAGATTTTATTTATTTATTTTTAGAGAGGGGGAGGGAGGGAGAAAGAGAAAGTGAGAAACATTGTGAGAGAGGTACATCGATCAGTTGCCTCTTGCATGCCCTGAACTGGGGACCGGGCCCGCAACCCAGGCATGTGCACTGACTGGGGAATCGAACCAGTGACCTTTCAGTTCACAGGCCAGCACTCAATCCACTGAGCCACACCAGCCAGGGCTCAAGTGCCACTTCCTTAGATTACCAGACACCTTCTCTCTCAGAATCATCTACCCTTTTACTTCTCGGACCTTATAATTTTATTTTAAGAGAGGAAAGGAGAAAGAGAAGGGAGAGCAGGGCAGAGATGGACAGACAGAACTATGGATGTGAGAGAAAAACATCTGTCGGTTGCCTCTCTCCAGTACACACCCAAGAAGGGATGGAACCTGCGACCTTTTGATGGTCAGGACGATGCTCCAACTGAGCCACCCAGTCAGGACAGCAGATGATTTATTTTAATGTTTACTGACTTTAGAAACAGAGGGAGACAAAAAGACAGAGAGAAACGTCGATATGAGACAAATTCCCTGACCGAGGACTGAACCCACAACCTAGGTAAGGTATGTGCTCTGACCAGGAATTCAACCCCCAAACTTTTGGTGTACAGGACAATGCTCCAAGCGAGCCAGGCCAGCCAGGGCAGCTCTTACGATTTTAATTAACAGTGGTACCTCAGTACTCGCTCACTCATTCTGGAACTCCTGACCTTACTAAACAATGAAGCACTTTCTCTTGGGGGGAGGGTCTGACTCACACAAGTTCTAGCTAGCTTGATGAATCCCAAGCAAGTGCCAAATGCTGAAACATTTTTTTCTCGTCAAAATGCAACAAGTACAGGGTTTGACGAGTTCTGAAGCTGACAAGTACCAAGGTATGACTATACGTATATGTGTATAATTTTTATCCCCATAAATCCCATGAAACCAGAGACCCCATCTACTTGGTTCATCAGTGCATATCCAGAACTTAGCAAGGCCTGAATGAAATGCAGTAATTAAGTATTCAACTTTTTATCCAGTCACCGAAACCGCACCCTTTCCTAATGCTTACAAACAGCAACTCATCCGCATTTTTCGGACTATAAGACGCGCCCGCCCCCTTAGGAGGAATAATGGTTGTTAATGCTGCTGTTGAGTTGTTTACATTTACATTGGTGAAATATTATGATATTAAATATTTTACCACATTTTCTGCTTCAAAAATTTTTTTCCTACTTTCCTCCACTAAAACCTAGGTGCATCTTATGGTCCGAAAAATACGTTATATTCTCTATCCAATTAACCTAGTCTGCTCCTACTTCCTCTACAGTATACAGAAATCAGAGAACTAAACCCATAACTAAATAATTTGTCTGCATTTGCTTATTTTCTTTTTCTACATATTTTAAACAAAAATTGTATATACTTGAAGTGTGCAACAGGATCTGACAAATATTCATACTGAAATGATCACATTATGGTCAAATAATTAGCATGCCATCTTCTCAGTGTTACCATTTTTGGCTGTTTGACGGTGCACCTGAAACCTTAGCGTGCTTCCAGCGTCCAGTACTAAGAATAGTAACAATGTCGCTACCTACCTTCTTTATCCAGGCAGACACAGCAAAAGCGAGTAAAAAAATCAAACTCCTATCTTCCTGTTCTCACCTTAATCCTGGCACTCTTTCAAGACTTTCAGTAAACTGTATGTATGACATAAATATGTACTGTGTGTGTGTGCATGTGTGTTAGCCTCACTTTCTAATCAAATGTTTGCACACTCTTTCTGCCCATCATTTTGGCTTCAAATACACAGACCTCCTTGGAACGCTCACTCTGTGCTTGCCCTCCTTACTGTACCCTTCCATTCCCTTCACCTTCTTTGGCCTACATCCCTCTCCCTCCCTCCCTGAACACCAACCAACGAGACCTGTCCTCAGTCCCGTCCCCCCCCCGCCGTCCCCTCCCTCTGACTTACACTCACTTCAGTCCACCATGCTGACCATCGCCCAGACACATTTCCCAACCACACCCTCCGGGGGCCACAGGACACTCCTCTTATTTTATCACATTTACAAACAGGTCCAAAAAGCCAACCTAACCACCTCTGCCATTAAAAACAATTTCTTTTCCTCATTTCTATGAATTAAACCTGTGTTTCTACAGTCTCTCAAATTTACAATCAGTCTTCATTGACTGTTTCATTCCTCTAGTCCGTTTTTCCTCATCACTAATTTACAATCGTCATTTCTTCCTTGGGAAAAACCATCTAAGCCCCTATCACCTCACTCAGATTAAGGCCTACAATAAGTTATCCAAAAGACCTCACCTGCATTCACTTAATCCCCACCACCTCTCCCCACAAACCCTTCTTGTATATACAATGATGCCAATAACAAGTCTCCCTAAAACAAGACACAACACCCAAGAAAAGAACTTCCCTCACGTTACTTCACTATTCCACCTTATTCTCCACAACACATAAACAGGGGGCCTAGATGTGAGCAAACCTACTCACCTTTTCTGTTCTTGTCAAGCCCAAACTAGGCAGGTCTTATTGCTGCCCCCTCTCCAACATCCTATACGTACTGGATACGTCACAGTCCAATACTAGACCTATCTCCTCCAAACTTTCTAACATGCAATTCTCAACCTCTTCTTTTGGATGTCTATAGTTTTTATATCCACATTGTTTTAAATATAGCAAAACTACAGACGTCTAGATTTTAACAATAATCTAGCATCACAAAGGGAGGATTTGAAATCCTGCTCCCAGACATGTTTTTAATTTGACTCAAATTAAACTCATTAAGAAAAATTCCAGCATCAGCCCTGGCTGGTGTGGCTCAGTGTATTGAGAGCGCAGGCCTGTGAACCACAGGGTCACCAGTTCAATTCCCAGTCAGGGCACATGCTTCAGTTGCAGGCCAGATCGGGTCTCCAGTAGGGGGTGCACAAGAGCCAACCATACATTGATGTTTTGCTCCCTCTCTTTCTCCCTCCCTTCCCCTGTCTAAAGTAAATAGAATCTTTAAAAAAATTCCAGCATCATATAAATCACTTTCATTTCAACTCACTTGTTCTTATATTTGAGTAAATATCCTTAGACAAGAGGACTATAATATATATAAAAGATTATGCATTATTAGATTAAGGCACTTCTATCATTCTTCAGATGAAGCCAGGTAATAAATCCTTTTGACCTAAGAAAATAACCAACTCCACCTGAAACATGTTATCATCTCTGCTGCTGCTGCTCTGCTTGGAAGATGACAGGGCTCTTGAAGTTTCACCGGTCTTTTGCTTCTTTACAGGTTTTTCTGAAGTAACTTGCTTTTTCCTCTTTAACTTGAAAAAAAAAAACATGAATATGATTAAAATTTGCACACTAAATAATAAAACTCATGGACAAGAAAGGGGATATGTACAGATTCAGTGACCAAAAAGTAACCTCACAGGACAGTCTGATCATAAATTCCTAACTGGGCAGGTCAGGGTAGGTAGCACAACCCAGGCCTGTGACTTTCTAGTGAAAGATGTATCTTTGCACTAAGCCCTGTCCATTGTTTCTGTGCATCTAGGTGAACACTTGTTTTAAATGTCTTTTTCAGACCCCTGAAAAGCTTAATCAATCACCTTCAAGAGAACACAAGGTCTTCTTAACTATCCAGTAATCCAATCCCTACCTTGCTTTCCCCCACCTTCATGTACATTCCCTTCCTAACTCCAAATGCACAAGATAAGCTGTAAACACAAACTGTCATTCTCCAGCGCATTTGAGATCTTGGCTCCCAACAATGTTATCAGTTTGACTCAAATAAACTACAAAAATTCTCTACAAGTTTGGACATGTCTTACAGTGACAGGTTCAAAAGATTCCATTACCTTTTTTTTTTTTTTTTTTTTTTTAAAGATTTTATCCATCTATTCTAGAGAAGGGAAGGAGGGGGAGAAACAATGATAGGTTGCCTCTCATGTGCCCCCTACTGGCGACCTGGCCCACAAACCAAGCATGTGCCCTGACTGGGAACAGAACCAGCAACCCTTTGGTTCGTAGGCCAGCACCCAATCCATTGGGCCACACCAGCCAGGGCAAGATTCCATTACTTTTTACGATTTAAAGAATCAAAAGTCTACACTTATTAAGTAAAAAATCATAAATACAAACTATCAGGTTGCACATGACAATGAAACTTTGAAACTAACCTACCACTGATATGTAACTATTTTCAAACTGTTCTCAGGAGCCCAAAAATACTTTAGAAATTAAGAGTGGTATTAACCAGAAAAGTTATTCTGTAGACCAGGATTCCACATAAGGTTTGTTTGGGAGGAACAGTAACAACAAAAAAGATGAGGGACCTGCTGCTTTTAAACTTTTGGAAACCACAATCTACTAAACCTACAAAGGGAATGTGCTAATTATGAAGAATACAACAATTTATTCCATTTCTAGGATATGATATTTATTTATGCTTTGCTGATTCCAAGAGACTTAAACTGGCTTAGGGAATTTATGAGTAGGCAAAGCTACGAAACCTATTTTGTACTAAGCGCTACAAGTCAATAACTCAAGAACTTCCTCATCACAAAAAAAAAATCACTGAAGACAGACAATGAAGTGTATGACTAGCATTCAAAATCAAAACAATGCTTTAAAAGTAGCATTACTGCAAAAGTTTTTAATATTGCCCTGTTCTCAAAATGAGCTCACCGCCCATGAAAACCAGTAGAGGGCAGTCATGTTCTTCAATGGAAAGCATAAGCTAGTACCTGAAGCAAGAGTAAGTTTACAATTCTAATACGAACAAAAACAATTATTAATAAATTATAGAATAAACTGTTTTGTGTTCTCACAACTGTAAACTTACTTTTTCCCACCGCCATAATTTAATGTTTTACCAAATTTGGATGAAGGTAGGTAAAATATAATGTACATATGCAAAAAAATGGTAAGTCCTTACAAAATTAATAGTACTATTTGAGACAAACAGCAAAAATTAACCCAGCTCAATGAGCAAAAGCAATTATTCTTTACAACAGGGACAGTCTAGATATTCTCTGTGGACTAGCACACAAAAAGTTCAATGAAAATGTTAAAAATGAACATATTCAAATGCTATACTACATGCAAATAAAAAAACTGAGAGATTTCCTATCACAAAATATGTTCTCTGAAGTCTTGTTTCAACCTTCCAGGTAATATTATATTGTGCATTTCCCCATAAAGGTCCATCTTCTACAAGATTCTCCCTTACTAAGCTCTCTTTTAACTGTCAGGCTAACTAAGCTCAGAGACACGGCTATGGAAGCCTCTAGGAGGTAAGGACAGCTCTGCATGAAGGAAGCCCTGAGTGAAGTGTGAGCTGCTCAGTTCAAGGAAATCATGTACCACTTACAGTGCAGTTGTCAATTAATGCAGAAAAAGCCTATTGTGTCTAAATGGATAATTTCATGCCAGCTTTGCTGGGTGCTGATTTAACTAAAAGGGACCAGGGCAAATAACATTGTAACTTAAAAGGTACCAATCTCACATTTGAAGTAATACTTGTGGGCTCAATAAATACCAGTGGCTGAGAAACTGACATCTGCATTAAAGGGGTTCAGATCATTTGGATCAATTACTTCATATAATAGCTATAGATAGATTTCTAAATTATGGCAGTCAGTGTCTTTGACCTTATTCTAATGCTATTCCCCTGGGGTCCATGGCAGTAGTCCTGCAGCTTTGGGGCTCCTCATCTGAGGCTGGCCAGAGTCTGATTTAGGGGCTAGGAGCGTGCATGTACCAGCCAGCACTCGAGGCATTTTTGTGACGTGGAGTGGAGTGGCCCCGGGGCCATCTGTACTTTCAGAAGCAGCCCTCCCCCTGGGAGACTCGGCACACCTCGCTGTCCCTCAGCAGTGGCCATGGACAATCCTTCTGCACTAGGCATACAGAAACGACTTGGTCCAGGAATAGTCACCTTTTTGTCAACTTCACTGTCAGAATCGCTGCCAGAAGAGCTCGAAGAAACAAGTTCCTTTGATTTAGGCATTCTGAAAGAAAACATACTGTGTAAGAAATTTACAAGCTGCTCTACTACCTTCAATTTAGCTCTCTCCCACAATGAGAAATGTCAGAGTCCCATGGTTCATTCCACCACTGTGATACTGGAGTGGTTATACTGAGCACGATGCTGTAAGTTACGCTCTGATCTATGCTCTTTCAAGTTGAAACCGACATGCAGAGTGAAGCGTTCTGACCCAGCAAGGTGAAATGTCACACACATCTCCCTCTTACACGAATGGGACTTTTTATACTTCATTTTAGGGGGGTTAGATGTTTATGAGCAGGGCACTTTTCAAGAAGCAGCTGTTAAAGTCACTGCTAACTGTTAAAGAATCACTGTTAAAGTCAGGGAGAAATATGAATCTTCTCAGTACTGCTTGCCACTTCTCGCTGACAAGACCTAACAGAAAATGATTCACTGCAGGAAATGACCATAACATTCACACAACACAGGGAACAGTTGCATTTTTAGATGTTGATGTAATTAATTTGCCATTGTAATATTATTTTTCATATTTTGCCTATGTTCTTAAATTTTATTTGGCTTTTTGACCATGCCAAATAGTAAGTACCAATTCAGAGTTCAAAAAGTTACACATAATGCACAACTCATTACATTTTGCGTTGATTTTCTACGCTGGAATACACCAGAATTTGAAAAACCTGCTTTTAGGAGAGGCAAAACCTTTCCTGAAATTCCCACTAAGACCCTAGCTCTTCAGGTTCCCCAAGACAGAGATACTGGGTTGTCCAGAAAGTTTATTTAGTTTTTTTTCATACAAGGCTCTAGTAATGCCTTTAACTTCACTCAAAACAATGTTATTACACTGTATTGTGACAGCTGTCGTATCAGCATGCATTTTTTTAAAACTGTAATTGGAATTTTTGTGCAGCCATTTTAATATTGAAGATGGAAAAAGATATACAATGTTTTTGGCAAATTATGCTTTATTATTTCAAGAAAGGTAAAAATGCAGCTGAAACGCAAAAACAGAATAGTGCAGCGTGTAGAGAAGGTGCTGCAAGTGATTGAACCTGTCAAAAGTGTTTTGGGAAGTTTCTTGGTACCACTGACACTCTGGCGAAACAATTCTTTGCTGGGGGGCAGTCTTATGCATTGGAAGGTGTTTAGCAGCACCCCTGGCCTCTACCCACTAGAAGCCAGTAGTGAGAGACAGACAACATAATCAAAATATCCAAATCAATAATGAAAATGAAAATGAAAAATGGTGGAAATCAAAACTGTGTCTTTAATTTTATGGAAAAAACTGAATGGACTTTTTAGCCAACCCAGTACATAGCCCAATGCCTTCACGTGGATGTTCACTGAGTGACTGAGCGCAGCAAGGCAGGGCGCCTCGTGGCATCTACTTCTACATGTTTGTTTGTTTTAAGACCTAAACCCCAAATTTCAAGGAACTCCAAGGCACGCTATACTTATTTTCAAGGCACTTACAATACCAAGTGGTAAAATGCTTATTATCAAAGCATCTTCAGCTCTCTCCATCTACTTCTCTGCCTAGACAGCCGTTAATTTTGGTATGCCCTAACGGGCCCAATACACACAACACAGACTATAAATGTTTGGATAAGAAGGGAAAAAGGACTTCATTTTCTCCTTAAAAAAAATCATAATCTCGCTCTAGACCAAACTTGAAATGGCACTGGCATTGAACATGTCCCGCAATAGGAGGTCAAGGTAAAAGAAGTGGGCCATCCCAACCCTAGCCACTGAACTCGAAAAGCTCACACCATACCCAACCCAGCCATGTTGACTTTACTGGTAATTCCTTGATGGAAGAGTAACATTCTTGGGAGCAGCAACATTCATAACCACGTTTTACGCATTATTCCTGTTACTGCTCCATTTTACAACCTCATCTCCAACTCAATTCAGTTTTGTATGCCAGCTGCTAATAATACCAAGACACATTTTTTAAAGGTAATTAAATTAAACATAACCTATTTTTCGCTTTGGAACAGCCTAGCATAACTATGCCATCTGTTAAAAGCTGCCTGGGGGCCTAGGATCATTTCAAAAAACACCCTCCTATTTAACCCAGTAAGTCCATTAAGGAGAAACAAGTAATGGTAACTATAGCCAGCCTCTTAAGAACTTTTGACAAAATATGTATTTATATTTAATGTGCCTTTACTGTCTTTCCCCCGCCCCGCAAAAAAAGCAGACTCATAGTTCAGGCAAATGATACTAAAATCGCTAGTGTAGGATATATACAAAACACAAATTAACAAAACTCTCTGGTCATCGATAGCGTGTTGGATTAGAAAAGGCGATGTGAAAATAAAGCAAGACTGAAGGGCACATGATTCCGTACAACACATGAGTGATGAGCACCAAGATCCGGGGACGGGGGCTGCGCAGTGCCAGGAAGCCTGCTAGAACTCCTGGGCTGGAAACGGCTGGAGCCGCGTAGGGGACAGGTTGGTCGGAGGGGGCGTGGGAGGTGGCGAAGTGCGGAGGAGACCGTGCGGGAAGAGGAGGGACTTGCACCAAGCGCCATTTTCTTCTCTCGAAGCGTTCGCTACCCCCTGCAAACCAGCAGTCCTCCACCTTCAGCCCTCTCCGCCCCCCACCGCCCTGCTACCCCGATCGGATCTGCTGGCTGGCTTCCCTAGAGCGCCTCCCACCCTGGAGACAAGGGTGGGGACTCCGCGAAGCCTTGGGGGAGGAGCAGACCCTGCACGCGCCCCGGCCCGTGCCGGCCAGGGCCAGAGGCAGCCACAGCCGCCGCTGCATTGTCCGGGGGGCACCCCGGCCCCCTCCCCAGGACTCCTCGCCCGGCCGCGCCTGAAATCCCTGAAATCCCTGAAATCCCGGGCCACTGCCCCCACCCCCGCTCCAGGCCGTTTCTGAGGCCTGGCTTTTGGCCCAGGGGATTGCACCACAAGGGCCACAGGGTTGTAGATGGAGGAAGGGCATCGGAGACAGAGGAGGGGGTCCGTGGAGGCCGAAGCAGAAAAGGGGTAAGTCAGGCAGCGCCGCCATTTCCCGCAGCCGTCACCCACGAGAGGAGCGATAGGCCGCAGGCGGCGCGCAGCCCGGGAGGGAGGGTGAAGGGGTCAGCAGGGTAGGGGGTTCGAGGGCTAGGGGCGGAGTCCCGCGTACTCACGCTCCGCTCCTGCTTCCTAACAGCCCCGTGCTCGCTCGCTCACAGACTGACAGAGAACCGGACGTGACGGAAGCCAGGAGACACCGGCTCCGCCCCGCTGGAACACGTGATGGGGCGTGGCTTCGCTGCCGAAACTGACTCTGAGACCCTTTCCAGGGCCTTAAAGGAACCGCCCCTCGTCCTGAGCAGTTGCCCTGAGAGTGAGGTGCAGGAAAGGTTCGGTCTGTGAGTGAATGAGAGAGGGAGTAAAACATTAAAGAAAAGCACAGAGCTTTGCACTTGTTCCATAAATGTTCCTTGTATGAAAGTGAGGTGTCCGTACTAAAAAAGATCTACATTTCTGGCACATTTCTCCCAGAAATGACCCTCCTCTGCAAATCCAGTATTTGACTGCCTGGTAAAATCCAACTCTCAGTGTTTAATTACATAAAACGCAAGAATTTTGCAGAGGTCGTGGGCCACACAAACCTTTATCCCTAAACTGAAGTCCTGGAGGTATAAGATAGTTCACAGAAGGCAAGAGGAATCCATACTACAAACAAGAATATATTTAATACATTCTTTCAATATATGTTTAATGAATGCCTACTGTAGCTAAGAATATATGTAAAGTTATATTCACCCAACATACTTAGCAAGCATCCACCATGTGCCAGGCACTGTAGGAGGCACTTTACATATACCAGGAACTCAACAAGCACTTTCCAAAGTAAGAATGATTATTCCCTCCACTTTATAGATGAGGAACTCAATAAGCACTTTCCAAAGTAAGAATGATTATTCCCTCCACTTTATAGATGAGGAAACCAACAAGGTTAAATAAGTTGTTGGAGGCTCATGCAGTGAGTCAGGAGGCCAACCCTGCAGAGCCTGATTACAGGGCCGCAGCCCGAGGGAAGGACAATACAAAAGCTCTAGCCTACTCTCTCATGCAGTGTTGGACTAGGTGGCCACTTTTTAAAAATTCCTTTTACCTGACCTTCCAAAAAAGGTGAAATAATCTGTAGGGACTAGGTTACCACTGAGGGATATCACTTGGGAGTGAGTATAAAGGAATCTGTTAGGATGCTGAATATATCTTGGTCTGGGTGGCAGTTGTGTTACCAGGGAGAAACCCAAGTTAGCCCCCCTCTCTCAGCTTGTTCTTCGGTTCTTGCCCCCCTCTCAAAAGACAAATTCAAGCAAGAGAAAACACATATAGTAGAAATAAGATAGAAAGGTTATTTATGAAACACACAAGCAAGAAACTACAGGCAGGCACCCAGCTAGCCTAAATGCCCCATGTATAGAGGAAATAAAGTTGTTAGTAAGTTTGTTCTATACACTTGAGCCAATGCTACAAATGGACACCTGGCTAATCTGAGTGAGCAGACTATTGGAGTTCATGGGTTGTATACCTTAGTCAGCTTCTTGGTTCCCCCTCCTCCAGCTTCTAAACCTTGGGAATAGTGTACAGCTACAAAGGCTTTCTTTCTCAGCTATTAAAGGCTCTTTGTCTTAGTGAAATTGCTACAGAAGCTCCCTTTCCCAGTGCAGAGTCTCAAGGACTTCCCTCCTCCTGCGACATCCCTGCTTGTGATGTTGGGAATGCTCACAGTCTCATTGGACCAGGCTCAGGACTGCCGAGTAGTGAATGAAACATGTCTCCCTCCTCCTCCGGGCCTTAGTTTGCTCCCTATCCTACCTCACACTGGCACAGATATATACAGATGTAAAATTTCGCTTGATATTTGTGCATTTTACAGTATATGAGATAGACTACAAGGAGAAAGTTGAAGAAGTAAAAAATAAAAATACTGAAGGTAAATTGTCAAAAGAGGAAATGCACTCAATAATCACTGTTCTAGCATGATAGCTTGCTAGGCTGAAGTCTGCATATCCAAAGGCGGTTAGGGACACCCCCCAACCAACACTACAACAACTGAACAGAGTTCCTCTGCGGCCAACAGTGCCAGAGGACTCTGTGGGAGGTCTCTGGTTGGGCTGAGTCATATTCTGGGGTAACTAGAGGATCACCCAGCTGCCTGAGCCCTGGGAGCCGTGGATGGAGTTCTCCTTCAAAGCCTGGGTGCTTCCTGAGGAGGGACAGGGTGCAGAGCACTGGTCGGAGTCATCGGACGCACATCCTCCCCTCCCTCTCCTCCAACACGGAAAGAGCTAAGTATACTTCTTTTTACTCAAGAGCAGGAAACTCCCCAAAGGTCCTTTCCCAGTTATTCACTCATTCAATAAACATGTATTGAGCACCTACTATATCCTAGCACTGCTCTAAGGTCTGGGAATTCAAGAATGAACAAGACTGATACAGTCACTGTAAGCTCATAGAGCAGAATAAAAGCAAGTGAAAAATAAATGGTAATTGAAAAATAAAACTTAAAATTTTTTTTAAATCACTAGACCTTAGAAAAATATCTTTTATGAAAATTTAGAAAGTTGTTGGAAACTACCTACTTTTTATCTTAATTCAAATAAAAACCAGGAGTAAGAAAAAAAGAAAGATAGGGCAATGCCATAGAAACTGTTGGGTTCAGGTTAATTTAGATATAAAAGAGCTGAGATGGGAATATTTGGACAAGTAGCTACATTAAAAGAGACAGCCATGCTAAAACTTTGGTGCTGGGGGTTCCAAGCAGTGCAAGAAGCAGGCACTAAGACCCTAAGGTCCAGATAGATGAGTCTGAAGAACAGAAACCCACCCAATGTAGAAGCCCACTAGAGACCAAGGGCTGCACACAGGTGGGGCCCACACATCAGCCCCACCCTGAGCCTCCAGGCTCAGTGGCCAAACTGCCCAAGCCCTAAGAATTGCTGGCTCCTCAGAGCTGCAGGAGCCCAGTTCTGGTCTTTTTCCAAGATCCAAAGCAACACCATTACCTCTTCTTCACTTATCACTACTACTAATCAGCACCAGGGAAACCTTTCAATAGTAGTTGCCCCCAGAGGAAGAGATCTATGTTAGCCAGAGTGGGGCAGGGTGGGGGGTGGGTGTCTTTTGAGGTCACTATACATGAATATGCATATCTATATAATTTTCAAATGAAAGCTGCAACCACAAATACCATAAAATTCTGCAGAGAGCTGGGATTGGGATAGGGAATGCTTCGAAGAGGAAGACAGCCTTGAGCTTGACCTAGGAACATGAGAAGAATATTTGGTGTGGGAAAAGAGGAAGACTCTGACCTAAATATGACCACATTGAGAAGCTGCAAGTAGTTAATCCAGTGGGAGTGGAGAATTGGCACAGAGGAAGAGTGGGAGATTCACCTGGAAGGGTAGGGTGAAGCCAGATGATAAAGTGCCCCAAATGGAGTCCAAAGAACTCCAATTTAAGGCCTTCTGACTTTATTCAATGTGAAAGAGAAGGGTGAGATATGGAAGGCTTTTGAGCCAGAGCAATGAAATGTTTTAGAAATGTCTGGGGCGATACGAAGATTGGGCTGAAGAAAGAAGGAAGAGCTAGAAACTAAGAACACCATAGAAGATGTTGCTCTAATTGCCAGGGTAAGTGATATTTCCTAGAATATCAAAGTGGTTGTCGTTTAGGCTTGGTCCCAGCTGAACTCTGCATACCTCTGCTCCAACAGAGGGAGCACCAAGAGTAACGATAAAAGAGATGAGTTCTAGTACCAGAATCACAAAGATGGAGATCATCTGGAGGGTTGTCACCTGGGAGGGTGAAGGAGGAGAATGGGGGAAAGGTGCAGGAATTAAGAAGCATAATTGGTAGGTCCAAAATAGACAGGGGTTGTTAAGAGTAGTATAGGAAATGGAGAAGCCAAAGAACTTCTATGCATGACCCATGAACATGAACTAAGGCGGGAGGTGGGTTGCTGGTGGGAAGAGGCATACTGGGCAGAGGGGGGCAAAGGGGAAAAAATTAGAACAATTGCAATAAGATAGTCAATAAAATATACTTAAAAATAAATACAAAAAAATTAAAAAGTTAAAAAAAAAAACCCAAGAGCTGTTCTTCTAAACTTAAACCCAGTGGGTACAAGCAACTGTTTTGAGACCCATTCACCTGTATTGAATGCAAAAGGAAGAGAGCCAGCCTTCCCTCTCAGCCACTGATTATGGCACCGCTGTAGAATTGCATGGGCTCAATTCCAAGATAAACTCCTAGGCTTCCATGTGCAGCAAGAGAAGAGGCCTTACCCAGGAGAGGAAGGAGGCCATGGACTCCAGCAGAGCAACATTTGCTAAACACAGTGCTCAGCGGTGACCACCAGCCCGGGGTCAGTCTCGCTCCCTGAACAGAAGCTCTGACAATGCGTTCTCATGGCTGCACAGTAGAGAACGTTACGTGGTGCAGAATCCCGAATCATGAAGAAGGACGGCAAGTGGAGGAATGGTAAAGGATCCGTAGAGCAAAGTCAAAACAGAATTCCATGGATGTTCAGAATTACAGGCCTGAACTGCCATGGAAGACTGGGGTGCAGGTGTGGGGTGGTGAAACCAAGAGGAAATGGCTGAGTTTCCCTTTACGAAGCCATCAGATCCCTGCTTCCTGTCCACCTCATCCTTATAGGAGGAGGGGGTTATATCTTATCTGGAAAAATTGCAGGATGGATGGTATGTGTGAAGGGGCTGAAGGGCAAATGGAATATAGGACTTTGGGTCAAAGTCTGAACACTAATATGAAAGCAGGCCTCCCCGGACCCTTTCTCCTTCTAGCACTATTTGAGTTTTTTAAAATTAAATGCAAACAAAAAATACAAATTAATTTCTTTTAAAAATGTTTTAACTCTGACTCATAATGAAATAAAAGTAGCCAAGAATATATACGCTGACATAGCTGCTTGGCTGGGTCCCCTGCACACCCCTACCCCTCCCACACACCTACCTACCTAAGGAAATGGTAGGAGATGCAGTTTACCTCCACCTTCTTTCAGTGTTTGCTGGGCCTCAGAATTAGATTAACATAAGACAGAAAAGCATACAATTTACTTAATACAAATTTTATATGACATAGGAGGAGCCCTCATAAGGAAATGGAGACCCAAAGAAATGGCAAAAACCTAAATGCTTTTATAAGCAATTGGACTGGAGGTGATTGTGGAAAAGTAGCTAAATTATGTGGAGAAACTACAGGAAGATAAGAATTATTTGAACAAGATCTATTCACAGGGAATTCTCTCAGTCTTAACTTCCTGTCTTGATGATAAGAATATTAATTTCCTTCCCATAAAGAAAAGGCCTCTTCTATAAGGAGATTTTAGCTCCTGATTTTAGAGAGAAAAAGGAAAGAAAGGGAGGGTCAAAGTGTCCATTCTGTACCTGCTTTTTTTTTTAAGTGACTTTAGCTCAAAAATAATTTTGATGTCAATTTTGAGGCCTATTACGTGGCCACATATTCTGATCTCCTTCAAAATCATACTTATCGTTAAAGGTACACCAAGCACACTTAAATAAATAGTGTCCTTGACATCTCTATCCCTTCCCCCTTCGACAAAAGGTGTCATTCAGTTTCTGTGTCACTGAGGGAACTGGGCAGTGTGCCTGCGGTAGGGTTGGGTTTCGATTCTCTAAGCCTCTGAGGTGAACTGTTAAGGAAGTAGGAATTTTTAGAAGCAGGGAGAGGTGATGTTTTGCATGTAAATTTAGTTGGCTCCATTTTCTTGAGTGGTGATGCTTGGTGAAACTATTGGCAAATCCATGATCATAAGTGATTTTCATATTTTAAAAAAGTAAATATAATCAAAGGTAAAAAATAAATTTGAGTGAAAGAGGAAGGAAAATTTTTATTCAAAGCAAAATAGGATGACAATTGCTTTTAAATAATAGAATGGGAAGCATTTCAACATCCCTTTCACACAGCATGCATTGTTTACATGAGGGAGACAGGCCAAGGTGTTTGACTTACGTGTACAGATGCTTCAGCATCTTCATTATAGATCAGTTTTCTCTTCGTTCCAACCAGCACTACCTGGGTAGCCCAGCTCCCCTCACTGTGTGTACTTGAAATACAGCAAAATGTATCTCTTTGGATTGTGTAGTACAGAAAGGCAAAAATAAAATAATGGGGGGAGATGTAATTCACAGGCATTTGTACAGGATGGGGTGGGGAATTGGTCCTTTTACAAGGAAATTTCTAGAGGGACTCTGGAAGAAATGGACAATACAAAAAGGAAGCTAAATACATGAACCGAATTTGGAATATCTGTAGGTAGACCAGAAAGGGAGGCAGTCTGGGAAGCAGGGAGAGGAGAAAGACTGAGGAAACTTCCCAGTTACTGGGAAAGACCAAAGCTTGAGGAACAGCCAGCTAGTGAGAAACTCCTGGAGTCCTGGTGCGGTTGGGGGACTTTTAAGTTGTTCTCCATGATGCATTCTGCTAGGAACACCCTCCATTACTCTTCTTCCAACACTTCAGAGAAAGTTATTCAAGCGGCAAGACGTTATCTTGGGGATTCCATTCGCAGCGCTTCTGCTTTTCCACCCTTTCCCCGCTCCCCATTTTCTCAGCCACAGCATTCCACAAGGACAAAAGGGTTATAGAGGAGCAAAGGGGTCGGATTCTTGGCTATTGACTTGTAAAATCTCATCATTAGTCAAGTTCCCTTCATTCTGCCCATACCCCACCACCCTCCAGATATTCTCCAGACCAGGGAAAGGGAGAGTCGGAGCGAAAGGGGATGAAACTTCTCTTTAGGGTCTTGGAGACGTACTTTGCTCTCTGTCCTCAGACCTGCTCTGGTGGAAGATTCCCAGAGAGTTTGGAGACCCGAAAGCAAAGCAAGACAAAGCAGCATCTTACTCTGCGGGTAGGCAAGCTCCCACAGGATGTGGGTAGAGAAGTCCGGGGCACATCAAGGATAGCAAGCCTGGGGCAGCTTTGCTGAATCTGAAGACTCCCAGGTACTTCAGGATGCAGCAGAACGTCTTCCTCACTGGCCCTGAGTAGCACAGACGTGGCCCTGACAGCCAGCATGTGAGGAGGCCTTGCCTTCAGGGCGAGGATTATCTCCCCAGCCATGATCTGAATAGAGCGGACCGAATAAAGGGCATCTCGACAACACCAGTGTGAAGAAGGAAACAAGAGAAGCACCAGACAAGATGAACTCGTAAGTGAAGACCAGCATGGACTGATGGCGGGAAATAGGCTGGACCTCCACCCTTGTTGCTCTGACACCATATAAGCCCACCCCACCCCTGCCCAGAATTTAGGTGGGCAGAAGTAGGGAAGGGGAGAAATTATGAGTGTAACCTGAAATTGGCTGAGATGAAGCTTCTGCCACTACATGCAATGGTGATCATTAAAGACAATCATAGAAAATCATAGAAAATCAACATTTCTCCCGAACCTCAGTTTATAGCACAAGAGCCATCCCTGTAATGTACAAAGCAGAGAGAACAAGAAATAAAGGAAAAGGGGCCATGCTATGTGCCAGGATGGTGTGGGCACAGAGGAAGGGCAGTAACACCTGACTTAGCATCCAGCCTAAACAGTCGTGATGAGTAGAACATAACTCCTCCGGAAAATTTTTGGAAAACTTAGGGAGAATGCTGGAGGTCCTGCGGCCCATGGGATAGCAGCAACCACCATTCCATTAACTATTAACAGACTGGTAGTTCTGGATGTCGAGATGTCTTGGGGACACCTAGGATGGGGCCGTTTGGATCATACATGCAAAAGGGAAGACAAACGAAAGGGAGCCCTGGGCATCCCTCCAGTGCATCGGGAAGGGAGGGTGACGTGTAAGCGGGGTAGTATACCCTCTCCCTAAGAGCAGACCCAGGAAGCACGGTCTTCACAGGAGTTATCACCCTCAGACCCAGGGAATGAGAAAAAGCTAAAGGGAGACAAGTCATGCGTCACAGGCTTTGAAGAAGATGGTAAAAGTAGTTTCCTTCCTCTTTTCCTATCCTCCTAAATGTCTGGAGAGTGAGGCTTAGAGGCAGAGAGGGAAGCAACAAGCAAGATATTCTCCTGATTTTATATGGGCCTGACTTTTTTTAGTTTGTCTGTTGGGTTTTGGGTTTTTCGTTTTTGGGGGTTTTTTTAGAGAGAGGGGAAAAAAGGGAGAAAGAGAGGGAGAGAAACATCGATATGAGAGAGAAGCACTGATTGGTTGCCTCTTGTACACGATTGACCTACTTATACATGCCCTGACTAGGGATCAAACCCTTAACTCAGGCATGTGCCCTGACCAGGAATTGAACAGGTGACCTTTTGCTTTGCAGGATGATACCCAATCAACTGAGCCACACCGGTCAGGGCATATGGGCCTTACTTTAATAGGACATAACATCAGATCAAAAAGTCACCATCAATCAAAAGTAAAGACAAAAAAAATTCCCCTGTCAGCTGTCGTGGGTAACGCTGGCAATCCAGAGACCAAAGAGGCCAAACTGATATAAATGTCCGGAGAGAAGGAAAGGCTGTCTTTGCTTCCCAAAGGGCAGGGCTATGAGCTACCTACTAAAATTTTCTTCAACCAGACAAGCTACTACAGGCCTTGTATTTACCTGCTGAAATTAATTTTCATAGTACAGCATTAAAAAATTAATAATTTGTAATTCCAAAAGTTTAATGTGCCTTCTCACTCAAGTAACTATAAATAAACAGGAATTCTTTGTAAAGTCATATGCAATGAGTTACAGGAATACATTTAAGGAAGCTATTTAAATACAAAGTGCTAACCGTTTTTCTCCTAGGGTGACTTTTTTGAACTCTGTAGTAGAGCTATTGTTAGATACAACTCTCATCAGAAACACTACCTCACCTTTTATAGAAGAATGCATTTTAGAATTACAAAAATGTATATTCCATTTTTACTAGGTAAATAGCATAACTCGTCATTTTACTATACCTGACTTATTTAATGTTCTATAAAATAGTATGATTAGTTTCTAGTAAACATGCCATAACTTACATCCAAATGAGTGCTTTCCCCTTCAAAGGCCATCTTCTTTGAAGCAGTAGAATTATTATAATGACTCTGACATCGGTCAAAGTTAACTTTTAGAACTGTTTTGGGAATCACTGCCAGAGCCTGAGGCTTGGTCTTTTAAACGTCCCTAGTGACAGGAAATCTTTAGCTTTTGAGGTCCATTTCTATTGGTACAGAGCAAAAGAAATTCTCAGATCCATGATGAGTAATGAAGACACTCATAAAATGATAGTCTTAGTGGATCGCTAATTGGCCCTGGTGGCAATTTTCTGGGAAGGCTGAGTATAAATGGGCTATCCCTGTTTGAGCAAGTACGCGACATTCACAGGGGACTACCACAGAAGATATTCCTTTAGGTGTCCTATTGCTTAGGTAAACTTTTTTGGAATGTTCAATCCTTAACGTGTGTCTTATGTTGCTACGTCTTTAATTGGTCAGTGAAACCAATAAGAGAATTCAAGCCAAGCAGTCTCCTCTTTAGCTGGGACCCAATGCTAGGATCCATCCGAGTGGTTGACCATCACACCCCTAGGGAGATTGCCCAGAAGCACAGCAAGAGTTGCATCCGCAGACAGATCAGGTATAACAATCAAACAGATAATCAATTACTGTCCTGGTCTCTGCTGAAACAAGAACTCAATCTGACAACAGTAGTCTCTGCTGAAACAGGAACTCAACTGCTTAACCAGAGACCCCAGCACTGAGTGATGCTCTGTGGAGAACCCCAAACACAAACCATCCAATCTGGCAATACCTCAGAACGCTGGAATTCAGGATAGCAATGCAGGTAGGATAGTTGGCTCTGGACCGTCACAGAAACCAACAGCCCAGCTCAGAATCGAGATGACAAGGCCACCTTTGTCTCGTTCAGAACCAGGGTCTTTTCACATCCCACTGTCTTTAGGAAACGCATGTTTTTCAAATGATAGTCAGCTTATTACTTTCAGTTTCAAATATTTAACTATGATTAACAGACCAAGACTGGTTTATAGACTCTGCTGTTTGTTTTTTAAGAAGTCCAGTTTTTAGTAACACCTCATGTGGGCATGCCTCAGTGACATCTGCTGGAATGTTGGGCCTAGATGGCAATAAATAAATAGTTTTGTTTTTCCACAGTAGCGCCTAGGTTATTGTTGACTTTATGTCCCCAAATATGACAATACTGCATTTGGAAAGTCATGTAGAATTGTATCTAACTGAGTTAGACTGGGACACAGAACCAAATAAGGAAAACATGAATCTAAACTCAGAGGGACCTAGCAAAGTGAACGAGCCGAACCATCGTGGATGAGTACTTTTCCTCGCCCTATGCAAAAGTCCATTTTACACGATTTCAAAATTATTAGTAAGTGATTTCTTTCCAGATTTTTTAAATGTATTCTCTAAAAAAACTTCACCTATTAGAATTGTTAAGCAAATTCCTCAACAATTCTTTCTCCTCCCCTGTTGGTTTACTTTTCTGCTTTTTCTTGATTTTAGCTATTGCTCAAAATTTGCCTTTAAAGACACTTCTAGAGATGCCTTACCACATTCGATTCTGCTAAAATACATTCTCGGTTTACTAATTTCTCTGCTCTGAAGATCTAAATTTTTCAATTAAATTTATTGGAGTGACATTGGTTAATAAGATCATACAGGTTTCCAGTGTACACTTCTGTGATGCTAGATCTGCATATTGCAGTGTACCTAACCTCAAACCATCTTCCCTCACCATATATGAGGCCCCCCTCCACTCCCTGCCCCCTACCTCCATCCCCTTTCCCTTGGCAACCACCACTTTGCTGTCTGTGTCCATGAGTTGCAGTTTTATATCCCACATATGAGTGAAATCATATGATTCTTAGCTTTTTCTGACTGACTTATTTCACTTCATGTAATATTCTCAAGGTCCATCCATATTGTTGCAAATGGCAGTATTTCATCTTTTCTTGGCTGAGTAGTATTCTATTGTGTATTTGTACCACATCTTCTTTATCCAATCCTCTACCAAGGGACACTTTGGTTGTCTCCATGTCTTGGCCACCATGAATAATGTTGCTATGAACATAGGGGTGCATATATCCTTATAAATACATGTTTTTGAGGGGTTTTTTTGGTACATGGTTCTTTCTGTCACAGAAAGAATACTGAAGAGCTGTCTCCAGACACCAACAGTGATGTTGAACAGGATAGGGCTTGAGGAAGACATCTCACGTGTCTGGGTCTCAATTTCCTGCTCCATCAGAGATCAGACTGAACATTCCACGTGCTCCCAGACAGCTCTCCCCAAGTGGCTGGACCCCACCGTGGGCTGTTTTTATTTCCACTTTTATTTCTTTGATCTGTAAGTTTAGTTTTGATTGTTCATTTTTTTAATGTTTTGCCAGTAGATTGGTCACATCCGCATTTAAAGGTTTCTTTCTAGTATCTGTTCACTCTCAGGCATCAGTAGTTAAAACAATGGAACTATTTTGATTTCAATGCAGTGTACAGTATTTCCTGTGCCTTCTGAGTTGAGAGCAGCTCACACTTTTGAAGAAGGACCCAAGCCCAACGACATCCTCATTAGCCACAGCAGGTGCAAAAGAGAAGTGGGCTGTTTCGAAACAGGAGCAATGAACCATCTCCAATGTAAGTATAGAACCCGACTAACCTTTTGAAACCATCAACCATGTAGAGTAACGTAAACACCAAATCGGGTTGTTTTCCAGGATGACCTTTCTTTAAGAATGTAAAGCAGGCAAAAATGCATATGCTTCTACAGCTGTGTCCCCGAACAGGCATGGGCAAACTCCTAGTGACACGTTCGGTCCAGTTGGACAGCTGTGGGGAGTAGGCATTCTAGCTAAGAGGAACTAGACTGTTTTCACTTTGACTTGCCCTTCTTTTTGCGTGTCCAAAACAGTGCTATTTATAAAATGTCCTGAAATCAGAGATGAATACTATTGAGGAGCTTTCGAGGCACCCTCCTAAACGCCGCTTCGGTTTCCTGTCTTGCAGCTCCGGGAGCTGCAGCAGCCACCGCCAATGGAGGGGGGAGAAGGTTACCGCAGGTGAGAAGGCTGAGGCAGCTGCAGCTCTTCCTTCCCGCCTCCCTCCTGAATGCTCTCACGGAGGCGCAGGTGGCGGTGCGGATCCCCACAGCCTCACAGCGTCACCTTAGCGTTCCTGCGTCCTTTGAGTGCACAGCCGAGATTGTCATCGCATTGTTATTGCTGTTGTTATTTATGTCTTTTTGTTACTCTGGTGTGAGAAAACCTGATTTCCTGAGCTTACACGTGGATGTCTATGATTACACACACATGCGCACGTTAAATTAGGTGAGCAACTCTTGAATGAACGAGGAGTGTCCCTTGAACTCTACAGGAAATGCCAATAAAATTAATAAATACTGAATGAGTCCTATGAACCAGATGCTCTCTGCCATTTTGAGGCAAAGTCATTCAAAAAATCACTAAAGTGTTAATTGGGTATGAGCTTTCGGGGGGGGGGGGATGATAAAAATGTCCTGGAGTTAGTGATGATTGCCGTGCGGCTTTGTGAACACAGTAAAAACCACTGAGTGGTACTTTACAAGGGTGAGTCCTATGGTATGTGAATTTATCTCAATTTTTGAAAATACAATTGAAGAGTGGCTAGTATATGCCAGAAACCCTGTGCCAGTCACTGGGTGAAAAATAGCTAACCCTTTTGAGCCTCCTACTGTGTGTCGGACCCTATGCTGTCCTTCTCGTTCATTCTCATTAATCTTCACAACCTGCCCAGAGGGAGGGAGTACTTGTACCCCATTGCGCAGCTGAGCTGATAGATTTAGAGAGTCTTTTACTCAACCCACACATGTGAAAATAGGTGGAATCATGTGAAACTGCCATTTTGTAGGCTACTTTTGTATTCAAATGTTAATTTCTTACAGCTCCGTCTAATACTAGCTGTATCTGTTCAAGTCCCTAACTGCACACGCATCAGGACGCCACTCCAGTGAGCTTAGGCGGTAAAGAGCTATAAGGCGGCAAGGGCCTAGTTCCCTGATTGACAATGTGCGCCAGAACAGCTTCACATGAACGAGATATACGCTTCTACTACGGGAAGCCACAAATAATTCGAGTTTCATGTGGTATACAGCAGCCAGTAGCACTTATCCTAATGTACCAGATCTGCTGGGCTTCAGCAGCTGTGATCTTACCCACCGGTAATTTGCCTTTTCCAAGTCGTTTTGAACTTAGAGATAGACACACGTACGATGTGCTAGGATACTGAATTCAAAGCCCCTATTTGCTCCACTATGAGTTCCATGTGGAACGGATGGTGAATCATAGGGTTATTGAAAGAGAGAACCCAAAAATTCGTGGTTTAATGACATGAGGAGCCTATTCCTCTCACAAAGCAAGAAGCCTGGAGGCATGCAGCCCAGGGCTGGAACACAGTCTCCACGATTCCATTAGGGACCCATGATATGTCTACCGTTCCATTCCTCAGTCCCTAGCATGTGGCCCTCTGAGAAGAAAGGGCCAGTCAGAGGACAAAGGCGCATGCCAGTCAAATCAACCCGCTTCTTAAGAGCGTTTTCTGAAGTCCTTCCCAGAAATGACAACCTGGCAAAAAAAACTGTCAGTGTCTGCCTACAGTTTCAAAGGAGACTGTGAAATGCGATGATTTTTCAGAGGTCACATTTACCGCCCTATAAAAATCAGAGTTCTGTTAGTAATGGAAAATGGAAAACATGAGGAAGGCAACTGGGACTGTGCGCCTCCTGCAGGAAGACGACTCGTCAGCAAGTGTCTACAACAGGGTCAGCCAGAATCTGAACCCAGGTTTGATCGCTCCGGAGCCAGTCCTCCCAACCCCAAGCCATGCTGACTTCTCCATGGAGTGTGCGGTCTAGAAAAGCATGCACACTCTTTACTATGATACATGGAGAGTGTATTCATTTCCTGTTGCTGCTAAAACAAATTGCCATTAACTCGGTGGCTTAAAACACCACAGTTGAATTCTCTTAGAATTTTGAATTCTGGGGGTCTGAAATCAGTCTCACTGAGCTACAGTCGGTGTGTGGGCAAGGCTGTCTCCTTCTGGGGGCTCTGAGGAGGGAATCTGTTTCCTTGCCTTCTTTGTCTCTAGCTCTTGGATACAGCCCACATTCCTTGGCTCATGACCCCTCTGGGAATCACTCCAACCCCTTACATCCATCACATCTCCTACTCTGTAGTCAGATTTCTCTCTGCCTCTCTCCTATAAGGATGCCTGTGATCATAGAGCCTATCTGGATAATCCAGGATAACCTCCTCATCTCAGGATCCTTAACTACAAAGTCTCTTTTGCCATGTACAGGTTCCAGTGATGAAAACATGTATCTTTCTGGTGACTATCGTTTAGCCCGCCACAAAAAGTAACTTAGAAATTAATAAGAGCAAGAAAAAAATGGATGACAACATTTGTTTTTCAGTAAGGAACAAACTGAGAACCGGAGGGATTCAGAAGGTCAAATGAGAAACAAGACTTGGATAGCCTGAAAGAGGAGTATAATGGATTTGGAAATCGAAAGATAACGCAGACATCTTAGGAAACCAAGTAAAATAATCCTGGACTAAGAATAGGCTGGGTCAGAGCTGGAAGGAAGAATCTGAGCCAAAGAGACCTTGGTAGGGTTTATCTCCAAAGCTGGACAAAAGGAGATTCAAGATCATTCACAAGCCTGGGGATGTCTGCTTATGAGCATTTGTATCCTCCTATGTCCTTTTCAGCAGCCTGAGGCAACTCCAGCCCCTCCCAAGGGTGGGGAACCTCAGGGCCAGGATTAGTGTGAGGCAAGAGATGTACCTGAGACACTCTTGGGTTGGTGGCACACTGACCCTGCACCTGCAGTCCCAGAGAGTGAGTCTGTGAATTTGTGCCCTAAGCACCTCACTTTTCTCCCACTCAAGCCCCAGGCCTGAGGGGCATCTAAGCCTTGAGGAATACACCAATCCCTAAACAACATCAAGAAAGACATTTAAGCTATATAATTTATCAGTCTTTCTGCTATCATGACCCTTTGCAAACACTTTAATTTCTGAGTTCAGACATTTGCAATGAAGCAAGGCCTCCCTCACCCAGGGGAGACGCCAAACAAAAGGTGAATGTCTCCTGCCATTTGCTTTAGGTTAACATCCTCCAAGTTCGAATGCCTTAGAAAAATGTAAGAGGAGGTCTCAGCCCAGTGGATTCCTCCCTGCAATCAGGCCTGCCGGACCTCCAACCAGACTCTTTGAGGACCAAGGAAGGCACATAGGCACTCACTCCCTCATGTGAGCTTGATCCTGTGGATTGTCTGTGCATGGCTCATTTGTTCGATTTGGTGATAAAAACAAAGCAAGTCCAGAAAGTTCGGCCAAGATGGAGGCATAGGTAGAAACGCTTCGCTTCCTCACACAACCAAAAGAAGGGTAACAATAAATATCAAAACAAAAAACAACCAGAACTTCCAGAAAATCAAACTGCATGGAACTCCAACAACCAAAGAGTTAAAGAAACATTCATCCAGACCAGTAAAAGGGGCAGACATGGGCAGCTGGGGCATAGCAAGGCTAGCAGACCAGGCAGTCCCAAATTTGCGTGCGGATAAGCCAGGAGAAACAACTGGGGAGGGAGACAGACCATGAAACCCAGGGTTTCAGGGCAAGAAACTAAAGACTCAAAACCTCTGACTGTAAAAACCTGAAGGGGTTGCAACTGTGGGGAGAAACTCTTAGCCTCACAGGAGAGTTCATTGGAGAGACCCACAGGGTCCTAGAACGTACACAAACACACCCACCTGGGAATCAGCACCTGGAAGGGCACAATCCACTTGCAGGAAGCGAGGGAAGTAATGGAGAGTAGGGTGAGAGCTGAGCAAACCGTTTTGTTCCCTCTCTGACTCCTCCCCCACAGGCAGCACCGCAACGCTGCTACTTGGGCTGCCCCACCCTGGTGAATACCTAAGGCTCCGCCCCTTAAAATATAACAGGTGTGCCAAGACAAAGAAATATGGCCCAAATGAAAGAACAGATCAAAACTCCAGAAAAAAAACTAAGCAATGATGAGATAGCCAACCTATCAGATGCACAGTTCAAAACACTGGTAATCAGGATGTTCACAGAAATGGTTGAGTATGGTTGCAAAATAGAGGAAGAAGTGAAGGTTATGCAAAGTGAAATAAAGAAAAATATACAAGGAATGAACAGTAAAGGGAAGGAAACCAGGACTCAAATCAATAGTTTGGACCAGAAGGAAGAAATAAACATTCAACCAGAACAGAATGAAGAAACAAAATTCAAAAAAATGAGGAGAGGCTTAGGAACCTCCAGGACAAGATTAAATGTTCCAAAATCCAAATCATAGGGGTGCTAGAAGAAGAACAAGAAGAGCAAGAAGTTGAAAACTTATTTGAAAAAAAATAACAAAGGAGAACTTCCACAATCTGGCAAGAGAAAAAGACTTCCAGGAAGTCCAGGAAGCTCAGAGAGTCCCAAAGAATCTGGACCGAAGGAAGCACACACCAAGGCACATCATAATTACATTACCCAAGATTAAGGTAAAAAGAGAATCTTAAAAGCAGCAAGAGAAGAGGAGAGTTACCTACAAAGGAGTGCCCATTAGAGTATCAGCTGATTTCTCAAAAGAAACCTTACAGGCAAGAAGGGGCTGGAAAGAAGTATTTGAAGTCATGAAAGGCAAGGACCTACATCCAATATTACTCTATCCAGCAACGCTATCATTTACAATGGAAGGGCAGATAAAGTGCTTCCCAGATAAGGCGAAGTTAAAGGAGTTCATCATCACCAAACCCTTATTATATGAAATATTAAAGGAATTTATCTACAAAAAAGAAGAAGATCAAAAATATGAACAGGAAAATGAAAACAAACTCACAACTATCAACAACTGAACATAAAAAATAAAAACTAAGCAAAGGACTAGAACAGGAACAGAATCACAGAAATGGAGATCACACGGAGGGTTTATCAGCGGGGGAGTAGGAGGGGGAGAATGGAGGAAAATGTACAAGGAATAAGAAGCATAATTGGTAGGTACAAAATAGACGGGGGGGGGGGGGCGGGTTAAGAGTCGTATAGGAAATGTAGGAGCCAAAGAACTTGTGTGTATGACCCAAGGACATGAGCTAAGGGGAAGGGGGAGAATGTAGGACTGTGGGGGAGGGGGGTCAGGGCAGTGAGTGATAAAGGGGAGAAAAAAATCGGGACAACTGTGATAGCATAATCAGTAAAATATACTTAAAAAAAAAAAAACAAAGCATGTCCAAAAAGACATATGGGTTAAAGGTATCAAAGTCTGAACAGGAGTATTTGTTTGTATTACTTTTAAACAGCAGGCAGTGTCTCCTGAGGAGGCGGTGCCAAAGAAAGGAGAAAAGTGTCCAAAATCACAAGAGAAAGGAAGAAGCCAGGGATGTTTGACAATTACACTTCAAGCTCCTGTTCCCAAAGGGCAGTGGGGAGAGGGGCCAGGCCGAAGAGTGCTGATTTGCTTCCCGAAGCCCCTGCTGGACTGCACCTGGGGTTGGACCGGCCTTGGCTGTGAGGGGCTGTCCTGTGTATGGCAGGATGTTTGGCAGCAGCTACAACTAATAATCTTTCGTTTTTCTTTTTTAAGGTTTTATTTGTTTACTTTTAGAGACAGGAGAAGAGAGGGGTAAAAGGAGGCAGAGAAACAGTGATGTGTGAGACATACATTAATCAGTTGCCTCTCACAGGCCCCCAACTGGGGACCAGCAACCCAGGCATGTGCCCTGACTGGGAATCGAACCTGAGACCTTTTGGGTTGCAGACTGATGGATGGATGCTCAATCCTACGAGCCACACCAGCCAGGGCCAACTAGTCATCTTTTAAAATTTATAACTCAGAGAATTTCAGAAAATCATCAGATAAGAGGTCATTTTTTAAGTGCTGAACTTCATATATATGTAATCTATCTATCTATAGACAGGTTCATACACAGATTACATATATATGAAATTTTATTTGCCACAGCACCCAGGAGTTAGTATAGGAGTAAATTGTCTCTAGGTACCAAGAAAACAGTAAACAGATGACGCTGGTGTAGCTTCAGGTGCTTTGACACACAACATCTCACTGGATACTTACAACAAGGTGGGACCATGATTAGTGTCATTTCTTCTCTATCTGGTGCCCATGATGGTCACAGGGATAAGAGGCCCTAACTACCTCTGTCACCAGAGGACAAGCAGGGTGTCGGGAGAGAAATCGCCTGTCAGGACTGTCTCTTTCTGCAGCCTCATATCCTGTCTCCCAGCTCTTTATTCGTGTTGCTTGAAAGGAGCCCAGGCCTGCCACGACACCGCCTCCCCGCACTCCAGCCCTGTCCCCCGCCCCTGCTGGTTCTGCCTACAGCCTGTGCTCTGCAGCTCCCTCCTCCCAGCGCATCAATTTAAATTGCTGCAAGCCAGCCTCTGAGCATCCTTAAAGCGCCTTTCCTGCAGTCTCCTGTGCAGCTGGCGGGGTGATGGGCTGGGGCATAGAACAGAGATGGACCATCACTACCTTGACTGTCGCCCCCACGAATAAGCCTCCAGCAGTGGGAAGGCTGGCATCTTGCAGACTCCCCACAAGAGTGAGAAAAACAGACAGCCGCAGAGGGATGAATAGACAGGAAGCTACAACAGGAAAAGGGAACACAATTTAAAAAAATAAAAAAGGTCCTTTTGAAGCAGGCTGCTGTAAAGATTCCTGATACTAGGTAGGTCAGGCCTGTAGTGTATATTGTATTTCCTTCCAAGCCTCCTGCTGCCTGCGAGTGAGGCCACCCCCAACAGCTGCAAATATCCACCCTAGTTCCAAATTATAGGCACACAAATTCCACATATCTTTGGATTTTAGGGTAATTGTATTAGTTAAGGTTTTCCAAAGGAAATGGACTCAATAGAGGGGGTGCGTGGGGCAGAGAGGAGGAGGATGTGAGAGAGGGAAGAATGGAGGAGGGAGGGAGAGAGGGAGGAAGGGAGAGAAAATGAGAGAGAGGAAGAGAGTGGGTGGAGAGAGAAAAAAATTAAGAATTGGCTCACAGGCTTGTGGGGGCTGGCAAATCTCCAAGGCAAGCTGGAGATCCAGGAAAGAGCCAGTATTGCAGCCTTCAGTACAAAGGCTTGAAGTTGCAGATCGCAGGCAGAATTCCCTCTTCCTTGGAGAATTGCTCTCTTTGCTCTTAAGGCCTTCAACTGATTGGATGAGGCCCACCCACATTATGAAGGGTAATCTGCTTCATTCAAAGTCTACTGATTTAAATGTAAATCACACACACAAAAAATGCCTTCCTAGCAACATCTAGACTGGTGTTTGACCTAGCCGTAGCCTAGCCAACTTAACACATAAAACTGAACATCATTGGAGTCCTAAAATCCTACCTCAAGGAGTAGGACTGGATTCAACAGGACTTGAATCACAATTCTGAAGGACATGAGTCAGAGCTAAGGTAACACCAACGGCCTCTAGGGAGCCTCTCTGCAATGGTTGGGACTTGGAGAACCCCTGGACAGAGCAGGGGTTCTGCCCCCCGACAAGCCTTCTCCAGTCTCATCTCGTTTGAGCCTGCTCCGAAATTTCCCAATTTCCTTCCCAGGTGATCACAGTTAATGCCCGCACAAACACCTCCTGCATGAGGGCTTGCTGGTCTTTGTCACTCGTTCAGTATCAGGAGAGTTGGCCAGACTACATAAGCACCCACTTAGCACTACGTGTCGGATGTCCATTCAGAATGAATGAATGTTGCGTCACACCCACGAGGGGTCTACCATTAAAAATAAACAGGAAATGACAAGTGTGGGCACGAATGGAGAAGAAATTGGAACCCTTGTACACCGTTAGCGGGAAGGTAAAATGGTACAGCCCTGTGGAAACAGTGTGGTTGTTCCTCAGAACATTGAAAGTAGAATTATTGTATGATCCAGCAATTCCACTTCTGGGTACGTACCCTAAAGAAGTGAAAGCAAGGACTCAGGTATTTGCACACCCATGTTTCTAGCAGCATTATTCCAACAGCCAAGAGGAGGAAGAAAATCAGTTTCCGCAGACAGACGAAAGGATAAAGAAAAAGTGGTCCATACATACAGTGGAATATTACTCAGCCTTAAAAAGGAAGGAAATTCTAACACAGGCTACAACATGGATGAACGTGAGGAAATTACGCTAAGTGAGATAAGCCAGTCACCAAAAGACAAATACTATATGATTCCACTTTTATGGGATACCCACAGAAGTCAGATTCATAGAGACAGGAAGTACAATGGTGGGGCTAGTGGCAGGGGAGGATGAGCAGTTTTTTGTTTAATCCATGTAGATCTTCAGTTTTGCAAGCTAAGAGTTCTGGAGATCGGTTGCAGAACAATGTGAATGTACTTAACACTACTGAACTAAAAATGGTTAAGATAGTAAATTTTATGTTATATATATTTTACCACAGTTTAAACAGTTTCTCAACAATGAATATAGATACACTCAACATGAATGACCATGAATACTTTAAATTTAAACTACATGAGCCCTGGCTGGTGTGGCTCAGTGGATTGAGTGTGGGCCTGCAAACCAAACATCACAGGTTCGATTCCCAGTCAGGGCACATGCCTGAATTGTGGGCTGTGTCCCCAGTATGGGGTGCGAGAGAGGCAACTACACACTGATGTTTCTCTCCCTCTCTTTCTCCCTCCTTCCCTCTCTCTCTAAAAATAAATACAGTATTTTTTTAAAAAAAGACTACATGAAAGGAGCCAGTAACAAAAGACCACATACTGTGATTCTATTTCTATGAAACACTCAGAAGAGGCAATTCCATAGAGACAGAGAGTAGATTAGTGGTTTCCGTGGGTTGGGAGAGGAAGAGGAACTGTGCGTGACTACTGATGGGTACAAAGTTTCTTTGGGGGTGATGAAAATCTCTAAAATTAGATAGTACTAATGCTAGCTCTGTGAATACACTAAAAACTACTGAATGGTACACTTTAACAGAGTGACTTATGATTTGTGAATTATATTCCAATAAACTATTATTTTAAAAAAAGGAATGAATGAATGAGTAGGGTTCTAATTATATCTAGATCCTTGGGATCATTTTAATTCAGTGTCAGTTCTAACAGAAGGGAGATTTGTCATGAATATTTTGGGTTGGAAAGGAGGGTACAAAAAGGCCCAAATAGGTACCCCTGCAAATCGCAGTCTGAGTCCCAGCAACCTTTGAAACGTGTTTGCTAATGGCCCCTGAGGGTTGCCAGAAGCCCTCGGGCCAGGCTTGGCAATTGACTGCAGGACCCCATCTCCCTGAAGTCCCCGCTTGTCAGACCACGGAGTCTCTTATGGCACTAGGACTAGAGGGAGCACATTTATTCCCCAGAAACGCCCGACTGGGAATCCGGTCCCCTGCTTACCGTTATAATGATGTAATTGCAAGCTACTCATTGATAATGTGTAAAAACAATCACTTGAGAATATAAACAAACAGCTGGTGAGCAACTTCCTTGCAAAATGTGAAAGGCAAACTTCAAAAGATTTTTTGGCATCGCTTTTGCCAACCTGATGCAGTAATCTGAAACATGCGGCACGGCATGTGTGGCACCTCGGAAACGACGGTGACATAGTCTATAAAAGTGGCGCATTGTCAGAACCACTCACAGAAGAAAGCCCGGAAGGCAACGGTGAGCGGGAAAGCGGAATAATGATTCATTGGCAGGCCTTCAGCCTCATCAATGATCCAAACTTTTCACGCTCAAAGACACCTTCTGTCCCCAAGTTGCACTTTCATACAGCACGTAAATTTCAATTTGCTTCTGCCGAAATACTTTCCTCTCCCAGCGAGTGGGAGCCTATAAGCCTCTTTGCTCAAGGAGCCCTACCAATGAGACCTGTGTGTTGCCTGGTGGGCTAATGTAAAGGGCGCTGTCTAGTCCCCAAGGCCACCAACCTGCACTGAATTTCTAACAACCTGAATGGACTTCTAGAATTGGATCTTTGGAAAAACAGCAAAATAAATTATTTGAAAATTAAAAAACCAACCCAGTGGCTAGAATATAAACATATGTAAAGAATCAATGCAGGTAGGCCTAGAAAGAAACCATTATTGTATTATGAGTGCAATAGGCAGAGTTTTGTTAATCACCAATTCCTCTTTTTTGAGAGATGGATAAATTCTTTAAGCCCCAGCAAAGAAAGGAAGTCCTAGGTCCAACCAGGTTTGTCCTCTGAACCCTGGGTCCCGGTCTTCAGCGTCTGTGGGTTCCGACTGAGGCACAACAGACTCTGAGCTTTTTCTTAGTTTTTACCCATAGGATGTATACCGGATTTATTCACTGTGGTTACTTCCTTTTTCAAAAATAGTTTTAAATTGAGTTGTAATTTATACACCATAAAATTCACCCTTTTCATGGGTTTTTGTATGTTTCCAAGACGGTGCTGCCATCACCACTATCCAATTTCAGAACTTTTCTCCACCCCGAGAATAAACGCCATGCCCATTTCCTCTGTCCCTGGGCCCTGACACCCCTTATCTATCTTCCGTGTCTATAGGTTTTCTTATTTTGAACACTTCCTATAAATAGAGTCATACAATACGTTGTCTTTGTGACTGCTGGGTTTCTTTCCCATTGCATGATGTTTTCAGGGTACATCCGTGCTGTGGCACATGTAAGTAGTCCGTTCTTTTTATGACAGAATAATATTCCACCACAAGAATATGTCATGTTTGGTTCACCCATTCATCCCCTGATGGGTGTGTGGGTTGTTTCCACTTCCGGCTGCTATGACTAGTGCTGCTGGGCACTTCGGTGTGCGGGTTTTTGTGCAGACACACGTCTTCCTTTGTCCTGAGTCTGTACCTGGGAATGGATTTGATGGGGCCTATCTTTACGCTACGGTGACACTATGTTTAAATTCTTTTTTTTTTTTTTAAATTTTTTTTTTCTTTTAGATTTTATTTATTTATCTTCAGAGGGGAAGGGAAGGAGAGAGGGAGAGAAACATCAATGTGCGGTTGCCTCTTGTATGTCCCCTGCCGGGAACTGGCCTGGCAACCCAGGCATGTGCCCTGACTGGGAATCGAACCGCGATCCTTCGGTTCGCAGGCCCACGCTCAATCCACTGAGCTACACCAGCCAGGGCTATGTTTAAATTCTTTTGCGGAGTGTGCAGACTCTTTCCCTCAGCTGCCGCACCAGTTTAATATCTGTGGTCACTCCTTACGGTCGGGCCTTTTCTCAGCCCTTGAATTTTGTGCTCCTCGTTGTCCCGCCTGATCAGCAGGCCCTCTGACGACCCACTTCCAGGTATGTTCTTGTTTCCTCTTCCCGCTTGCCTTTGCACTCAGGTGGACCGCTCCCACGAAGAGAGGGAAAGGAGAATGACAGTGAAGTGAGGGCCAGCTGCACACTAAGCTCTGTTCTCCACACTCTGTGTGCCTGGTTCTTTCGTTACTCACCACGTGACAGTGAGGCCCCACCTTATCAACCAGGAGACGGAAAAGCTTCTGCTGGTTTGATTGCTCCAAGCTGCTTCCCAGGCCCACCAGACCATGGTTCTCAAACTGTGTCCCACAGAACCCAATGGTGCTTCAGGGGCACAACTAAAACGCAGCACTTTCGGCCGAACAATAAAACATTAAAGTCCTGAAAACTCCACACCTCATTTTTGTCTGTGTCGTAGTTTGGAGCTGTAGGAAGACCTCGTCAGTCTTATTCATGACTTTGCCCAGGGCTTAGAACAGTGCCTGGCATATAGTGGTTGTTCAGTATGTTTTTATCCAGTGAATACATTTTTCTGCTAAAAATTTGGCAAATCATGTGCTAAGGCACACGATTGGTTCCCAAACCTGACTATACATCAAAAATCACCCAAAAGTTTTTTTTTTGTTTGTTTATTGTTTTTTTAAATATAGTTCACTGAGCCCTGCTGAATGAGCCTCTCTGGGTGAGCATTGAAATCTTTGTTATTAAATTTGCCCAGGGGGTGCTGATGGAGCTTTTCACAGACCCTAGTTTGGGTGCCACTCCTATGAGAAGTGCTATTTCTGTTTGTCTGGCAAGTGACTTCCATGGTTTCCCTCCCAGGCCCTAGGGAATCTCATTCTGGTCCAGAACCACCAGTCAACAACCATATGATCAGGGTCTCTGTCTGCATCCATTGGTGTTACAGTCCACTGATCACTGGTGGCTTTACTCCAACCATTAAGACCTTTCAATGTGACAGATTACCCATGTCTGGAAAGGATCACAGTCTGGCTTTCCCAATACTAGACCTCCCTCCTTACTATTAAGTAACAAAACTTAATGGCATGCTAGTTTGCACACCAGAAGTTCTCCAGGCTGCAGAGAAGAATCTCAACACTTTCTAAATTCTGTAATTTTCCCACCACTTCCCAAGGGTTTAAGGGATAGACATATTGTGCAAGCAAGTTCAGGTTTCCCCTTTCTCTCCACCTGTTATAAAAGGGTAGGAGTTCCTACAGGCTCAGTTCTTCTTTCAAAGTCAAGGTTAGTGCAGGAAGCTGTAATGTTTTTCCCCATTCATGGCCGACTGAGAGAGGAAAAGTACTCCTGACTCATCTTTACTTGCTTGCTCAGGTTTCACTTCCTCTTTTCTCCTAGGAGGAAGGACTTTACCTACTACCAAATTTAAAGACTCTCTAAAGATGTTCAGTTATCTATCCACAGTCAGTTATGTACCTACATGGAGTTGGGCAGAGGAAGGGACAGCAGAGTGAGGGTGGGAGTACCGGGTCAGTGAGGGGAGGGAGGAGGGAAGCAGAGAAGCAGAGTGGGGCTAGGTGACCACTGGGTACAGCCCAGCCAACAGAGCACAGTAACTAAAAGGCTGGAGCACGCTCCAACCCACTTCAAGCAAAACACTGGCACCAGGAACTTGAAAAGTCTTGAAATGGCTTCACAGGTCTACAGAGGATCTCGACACAGACTCTTTAGCATTTTGCCACTCACTCGAACATCTGTGAGAAATGCAGAATCTCAGGTCCCACCACCCAACTTAACAAGACCCCATGGACCTGAATGCCCATGTAAGTGCTCTGAACTAGCTTGGGAACGAACACAACCCCATATTAAGACCAAGTAGATGGAGTAGATGCTGACAGAGCTTTTCGCAGACCCTAGTTTGGGTGCCACATGATTCAGCAATGGCTGTAATGAGATATTCTCAAGCTTTAGTGCACGTGAGAATTGTCTGGAAAGATTCTGATTCCGTAGACTTTGGGTGGGGCACAGGAATCTTTGGTAGTAGCAAGCACACAGGTGATTCTGATTCCAGATGCTCCAACTGGTTTAGTTCTGGGTGGATGACGTGAGGCTTCCTCTCTCATGTATGTGCCCAATATTTGGAAGGCTTAACTAATATTTCGCATGTATTTTTCTTTTTGACCATTCTCTATTTCCAACAGATAGCCTATTTTTATACGATGGGATACTACTCCGCCGTATAAAAACAAAAACAAGGAAATCATACGTTTTGCAACAGCATGGATAGACCTGGAGATTATTGTGCTAAGTGAAAGAAGCCAGTCAGTGAACGAAAAACACCACATGATCTCATTTACATGTGGAACCTAATGAACAAAATAAATGAACAAACAAAATAGAAACAGACGCATGGAGACATGGGGAAGGCTGACAGCTGTCAGAGGGAAGGGGGATTGGGGAACTGGGTGAAAGAAGGTGAAGGGATGAACTAAAAAACATATACAGAACACACAGACACAGACAACAGAAAACAGTGCGGTGATAGCCAGAGGGAGAGGGGGACAGGAGCAGGTGGAAGTGGGCCAAGGGGGAGCAGGACATAGGAACAGAAGGAGACTGTGCTTGGGGTGATGGGCACACGATGCAGTGTGCAGATGACATTTTACCGAGTTGTACGCTTGAAGCCTGTACGATTTTACAAACCAATGTCACCTCCATAAATTCAATTTAAAAATGTTTTAGCACCAAAAACACAAAAGTAAATAAATAAATAAAAATAAAACGAGATGACTCCAGTATTCTTACCACTGTCGTTTCGGAATTTGGAGTCGAGGTGAAACGTGTTAGCATTGGAAGAAATGCCAGTTAATAACAGTGAAGGTCGTGTCCACATCTCTGCTCCTTTCTCCTTCCCCTGTGACAAAGCCCAGCTTTCCTAAAGACCCAGGGTCTTTGCAACCTGAAATGTCTGCCCCAGGAAGACTAATCCATATTAATATCATTTACCTTGTAACTGGTTATGGAAATGGAACTTTTAAGTGAGTTCCAGGAGTGACGGTGGCCTGTTAGGGGCAACAGTTCCTCAACCTCCTCCTTCCTGGCGGTGAGACCAGGTTGGAAGTACAGGTAGGCTGAGGTTAAGAGAAAATCGCACACACACTCTGCGGTCACGGCTATTTCTGTGTAGCAGCTTTTCTTACTCCATTCAAAACACAACGAGGTCTGGCCTTGCCCAGCCTGGTGTCCCCACGCCTGCCTCTGGGGCAGCCTGCCTCCGGGCTCCCTGGGGGCAGAGGTGGGCCGCTCCTTCCTCCTCCCAACCCAGCAAGGATTTACTGCACCCTTTGCCAGTTTTAAAGAAATGGAACAAGCTGTCTCCAAGTGGGTACAGACAGCTAACTTAAGTGACTCAAATGACAACCACCGCCTCTGTCTGCCCCCACTTCCTCTTCCCTTTCAGCATCCCTGAGAGCTACCTGTGGGTGCCTGCTGCCCCTACAAGCCTCCTCCTTTGGCTGGAGGATCTACAGGATAGTATGACCTGAGCACACTATAGTGAAACAGCCGAGTGTAGGGGAGCCTGCAGTTGTAGGGTGGCAGACTGCGTTCATGCGGACAGAGAAGAAGAAAGAGGGCTGGCATTGTAGGGAAGGAACTGTGAAATGGAAAAGTGAGCGACCATCAGACAGTCCTGGCTCCTGAGAGTTCACTTCCTGCCTCTATCCTTCCAGAAGCTTGCCAGCCCTTGGGTTCCATAAAACATCACTGTGTATCAGCCGAGCACCTTATGTCTCCATCCGGGATACACTGTTTCTTCACCTGGATCGTCTAGCTCTCTCACAGTGATCCAGGACCTGCTGGACACCAGCAATCTCTTTTTATTCCTGTTTGTAACTGCAGTCCTCGCTGGAGAAGTCTGGCACAGAGAAAGTGATTCAAATGTTGGTTGAATGAATAAAAGGACGACTCAATTACCACGTTATCCTTAAAGGGCATGTGTTTCGTGCCCAAGATTGTTAGACATATGTTTGGTGCTTTGTGCACACATACACATACAAACATTAAATATCTTTTCTTCTGTCCATGGTTGACAGTTAAATAGAATATTCTTTTGTAAATAAACATGATTATCTTCTCATCACACATGCTTTTTAGGGCTGCCTAGAAGGAAGAGCTCTTCAGTGGCACTCATGCCTGTGGACTCTCCCTCAGGACCTTCAAGAGGGTGCCACCCGCAGCCCAGCAGTCTCTCTCCCTCTGGCGGCAGCACCCCATCCTGCCGTACAGGTTACAAAGGCCAGACTAGGCAATTCTCAGCCTCCTCTGCAGGTAGAGCTCAGGCAGGCAGGCCAGTCTTGGCTCTGGACCTGCTGTGGCTTCCACTGAGAAGCAGGTCCTCCTTGATAACTGAAGAGAAAGAATGGGAACACCGTCCCTTGTGGCTGTGGACAAGGCCTCCTGAAGATGTGGTGCTTAGAGCCCTAAAGTGATTTTCAATCCATGAAGGGAGATGCTGCCATAACACTGAGAATGACTGAGCAGCAGCTATTAAAAGAAAAGAAAAAGGAAATCTTTCCATTTACAACAACATGGACGGATACTGAGGGTATTAAGCTAAGTGAAACAAGTCAGATTGCAAATACAGTATGATTTCACGTATATGTGGAATCTAAAAAACAAACTAACAAACAAAATAAACTGATGGTTGCCAGAGGGAAGGAGGGTAATGGGTGGAAAGGAGGAAGGTAATGAAGAAGTACAAACTTCCAGTTATAAAAATTGTCATGAAATGTAATGCACGGCACAGGGAAGACAGCCAATGATATTGTAATAACTTTGTCTAGTGCCGGTTCTAATCCCCGGAACCTGCAAATTTTACTTATATAACAAAAGGGACTTTATCGGTGTGATTAAGTTCAGGATTTTGAGATGAAGAGATTATCATGGATCATCCAGGTGGGCCCTGGACATCGTCACAGATGTGCATACAAGAGGAAGGCAGAGAGAGATCTGGCAGAAGCAAGAGAGTGGAGTAATTGGAGGAGTGGCCCTGAGCCAAGGAACGCAGAAGTCTTCCAGAAGCTAAAAGTCGCACAGAATCAGATTCTCCCTGGAGCCCCAAACTGACTTTTGTGCAGTGAAACTGATATTTTGGACTTTTGGCTTCCAGAACTGGAAAAGAATAAATTTGGTTGCTTTAAGCCACCAAGTTGGTGGCAATTGGTCATAGCAGCAGTTTGTCAACAATGAACTAACATCCCTACCTCTGGATTTCTTTTGAAGTGACATCATTTTTTTTAATTGCTATGTTTTTGGGCTACTTTCAGGAAGGCTTGTTACTTATAGCACAAAGCATCCTGAATAATACTTTTTATTACAATTAGGATGACTGGTAGGGCTGTTCAAGTTCAAGAGCTTCACCCAGAACGAGGCTTCTTCTAACATATTAGGTACCTCCTCCTTCATTTCCTTTTTTAGTGGTGATAAATAAGTAGCAATATTTTTTGTTACCAAAAAAGTATGTCTTGGTGCTCTGCCCTGCCTGTGGCATTATGTGGTCCTCATCCTCACCACCCAAGGTACTTTGTCACCAAGGAAACCAAAAACCAGCTGAAAGGAAGAGGGGAAGCGGGGGGCTCAATCCTGAAAGTGGCACTCACACTTGTGGCACAATGCTCAGGACTTCGTCACAGAGCCACACCTACAAGTCAAGGGCAGGGAAGTCTTTATTCCCAGGTGCCCACTTAGGAACTCAGAAAGAGAAGGGGAAAGCACGTGGGGGACGACAGATGGTCTGTCTGAAGAGTTCTGTTGACAGGTTACCCGAGCATTCAAGTTAAAATCAAGAAGGCTTCGGCATCTCAGGATAGTGGCCCAATAATCAAGCTCACCAATGAAGCTTCACTCAGTCCAAACTTCTCCTGTTTTGTTTTTTTTTTTTTTCTTCTTTTTTCTGGTAGCAGCAGAACCTGCAATGGACAAGATGCCAGCCCTGCCCCGCGTGGCTCAGTTGGTTGGGTGTCATCATCACACAAGGCAGATGGTCATCAGTTCTGTTCCCTGAGGGAGCTTAAGCCTGGGTTGCGGGTTAGGTCCCCAGTCAGTGTGTGGTCCCCAGTCGGCGGGTGTATGACAGGCAACCGATCAATGTTTTTCTCCCTCTCTTTCTCCCTCCTTTCCCTTCTCTCTAAAAATAAACAGGTAGAATCTTAAAAATAAAAATAAAATGTCTTTTCTTTGAAAAAAGAAAGATACCAGTAGTAGATAGGCCCTTCCTTTTTCCCTTCCCCCTCATCACCTTGGGCACCTGTTCAGAATATCAGTGGTCAGCAAGCACACTTGGAAGCAATGCATTGCTCTAAGAGGAAGCAAAACCATACTGCTAGACTGCAAACCCATGCAGCCAGACAGAAACCATACTGCTAGACTACAAACCCATGCAGCCAGACAGTAATTCTTGGGTATTCACAACTCTTCTGAGTTTATTGTCCTGTGAGAAGTCCCCCAACCTTGCATAAAGAAGCTGGAGTAGTCCTATTGCCACACTCAGTGCTTGACATGCTTTAGAGTCAGTGGCTGGAGGGGAAACAGAGGCTTGAGCACTCTGCTCAGCAAGTGAGAAGCCATTTCCAATTACACTCTGTAGCTCACAGTGCTGTCTGGGGCCAGAGTGAGTGCTGGTTGCCATAGCACCACTTTAAATCATGTCTGTGCTGACACTCGCACATCCTGCCCCCCTAAACCAGAGCCACAGCTAGCTCTTCCTACCGTGTTGATTGATGCTTGAGCTCTGCACCAGGACTACAGATGGATCAGCAAGAAAGCGAATCCATGCGGTTGCCACACCTTCTGCCTAGCTACTACGCTGGAAATATTTGAACCAGGAAACAGGAGATCCAGGTTCTGCTCGCAGTTCTCCACTGTGGGGCTTTGGGCAAATCTTTTCATCCCTCTGTGCCTTGGATCCCTGAACTGCACCATGAAAGAGAGGGAAGAGAATGTCTCCTGAGCTCCTGGTGTAACAGACTCTGGTTCCTGGCGCTGGTTTGAAGCTGCAGAGGTGAGCAGAGTTCCGCAGAGGATGAACAGCACAGCGCGCGTGAGGCAACTCCTGTAAGCTCTTGCACAGTCCTCCCACCGCTGTTGCTGAAACTCCCCTCCTGCTCCTCTGGGCCGCTGGAGATCTGTTTTGAGTCAAGTCCCTGGCAAGATGCCACTTGTCAAAAAGTCCCTTCTGACGTGCTAAGAGGACTGTTTTCCACTTGAATTGAGTCACTCTTTGCCCTGGAAATGATTTCTTCTCGGGATATTGCCTGCCTAGTTCAATGCTCAGGACTTGGGTCCCAAAGATTGTTAACCCCTCAAATAATGTAAATTACAGAACTAGAGAAAGACAACCCCTGTGAGGCTGGCCTTCAGACCTGTTTTACGGAGAGCATCTCGTGGGATGGAGAGAGCAGCTACGGTGCTTGTCTCACCAGTGCACAGCCATTCCACCAGCCAGAGCACCAATGAGGTCATCCTTGCATTCCTGCTGACCTTGTCCTGCCCCCAGCCCTCACCTGCTGATTGCAAGAACAGGGCTTCCACCTGTTGCTATATCCCCTCCCCATCCCTCCATTATTTCTGAGAACCCCAGAGAGTATCTCCTGTATAGCCACAAAACAAAAACATGGCTGGGAAACCAGGGTTACAACAGGAATGGGGTGTCTTCTCATAAACTAGGGCTGTGCACGTCATTGGGAAAAAATCCAGGACCTCAGTAACAATCACCATCTCAGGAACGAGGATCAAGCGCCTCAGTTTGCCTGATGAGGGGGAGAGAAAACTCTCTGCGGACCTTGCAGAGAAGGCGAAATACTGGCTGACTCTCGAGAACAGATGTTAGATCAAATGATGATGGCGTTCGGAGAAAACCCAACGAGGCAGGCGCCTTGCTCCTCCACTCACTGAGCACACCCCCTTTCAGCTGGAACATTTGTTCATTCATTCAGGGCTTTTTTCTAATTGTCCAAACTTAGAATTAAGGCAAAAAGATCATTGCTTGTCCTTTCAGTGTCATGCTGGCCACCTAACCACAGACGCCATCAGGGTCCCATCAGGCACAGCCCTCTTGTAGAGACAGGACAGTTGTATAATCTTGTGAATCTATTGAAACCACTGAACTGCACACTTTAGAAGGATGACTTTTGTAAGATGTGCATCATATCTCAATACAGCTGTTATTTAAAGAACAAAAAGAAGCAGCTACTTTCCCTAGGCAGTGGGTCTAAGGTGCATATTTTCTGGGATGAAATATGAAATCTGATTTACAGATGCTGAGCTTTTCTGTATTGTTTTAATAACCATTGTTTTAAATCATTTCAAAAGTTATTTTCTCTGTAGAAGAGAAAAGCCAGCCTCGCCTGTCCATGCTAGCATATAACTGCACTAAATAGCACTAAATTAAGCCCAAATGAAACCATATTCCGTCACTCTCGTTTGAGCATCCTCCAAATCCACTCTCAGTAACATCATTGGGACTTTTTCAAATGTAAGCCAGCAATGAGTTACAGATGTGTACAGCTCCTGGCCTCCTCACTGTTGTGGTGGTTGGGGGGAGGCTGGGGGAATGGGGCCCCTGGACTGGTCAGCCCCAGCTGTAAGCGATCTCATCTGTTCACCCAGCCTGCTCCACAAATGATCACGTTTTTATTGTCATGTTCTGGCTCATTTCACAGCCTGCTCTGCCCTACCCTGCTCCACCCGTGGCCATGTTTAGATTTTGGTTGTTGGAATAGTAAAACCAGAAGTAGTGTAACCGGAAAAGACACCGGCGTTCGGGCTGCCTGTCACTACCAAACCCAATTAGCAATGACAGCGATTGAATCTGTATGGGCGCTTTATTCAGATGGCCGGTGATCTGGGAAGATGGTGGGCTCATACCCTAACAAACCATCTTCCCTTCTCTTTCCTGGCCAGAATTTTTATAAGGGAGCTGGGAGAAGACAAACAAGGTGCGGTGAGGGCTTTGAAATTCAGGGAGGATTAGGTGAGCAAAGTCATGGCCTTCCTGTTCTGGGCATTTAGTTGTTCCCATGGGAGGGGGAGCGTCTGTCTCCTCTGTTGATACAAAGGCCCAGAAGCCTCTAACTGGTCCCCAGGCGGTAATCTCTAGCCAGCACCCCAGGAGGCCCGCTGTTTCTCAGGAGCCAGGATGGGCCTTATCTGCAGATTCTGAAACAAAAGCTTTAACATACACATTACTTGCTAGGCTTAATAACGTTTTTCTTAAGCTAAAATTGTCCAGGTCTTGAGTCCCCTATCAGTAGGGCATGGAACAATTCTTACTGAGGCGGGGGCAGGGTACCAGGGGACTGCCTCCTAAAGACAAAGTGGGGTGGGGACTACCCTTTGTCTTAGTACCTTAAGACAAAGGGACTACCCTTCCTGAGGCAGAAAAGGTCAGGGAGGTGGGTTTCAGAAGTCTGTGAGGGTTGGAAATTCCACTTTTAGTTGTCGTTGTTCACCTAATTGATCTCCTTGATTTTGTTTTCTAATTTAATCTAATGGAATGCCTCCCAATTTTTTTCATATCATGGCACAGTCTAACCCCTACTACCTCTAAGTCACCACATCGGAGTATGTGCCTTTACTCGGAGACACCAAGTTCAGTTGTGCCTCTAGCTGTCTGCCAGAGCCATTTCCTCTGGATGGCGTGTTCCGAAGATCGGTTAGGCCCCACAAACGTATGGGTACACACCACGTAGCAGGCTGCATCCCAGTACTCTCCCCCAACCCCACATCAGCTCTGAGTGGCCTGGCCCAGATATCAGCTCCTACACAAATCTTTCCTTGACTTCACCACAGGTGGATTTAACAGTTTTCTTATCGTCTGTTCCCACACAGTTTTAACACATGAAATAAACCCTTGGCATTCATATATTTAACATTTTTAGTTTAGCCAGTTCAAAAGTTGCTCTATGGAGTGAATCTATAAAGTGTCATTTGTCATTTGGGAAAGCACAGATGGGAACCACCCTCCCTGGAGGGCTGTGAAATGAGCCTGAGCCACCCCCTCCGGGAAGCCTTTCCTGAGGCTCCACCCCACTCAGTCTCAGGCTGCTGGCCCTCTGCATCCGCTGCGGTGCTTGCAACCCCACGTGCAAATCGTTCCACACAGCGGAGAGTGCAGGTGGACGTCCCGGGTTTGCTTAGCTGCTCAACAACGTCAGGTCCTTGGGTTAGGGTTTTCACAGGACTCAGCCACGTCCACAACACAGCAGCTCCCAACAGCCTCTCTTCACATAAATCTACTCACTTTCTCCTTGGATCCCACTTTTCCCCAGGTAGCAAAACTTCCTCCTGGAATTCCCCCAAAGGCTTCCCTTTGACTTCATTGGCCAGACCTTGGTCCTATGCCCAACCCTGAACCAAATGCCAGAACAGGTAAACCAGGACTCCATGCTTGATTTAGATTAGTGCATAGTCCTCAGGCCAGCGGCATCAGCATCACCTGGTAACTAGTTAGAACTACAAATTCCAGGGGTAAGGCCCAGGATTCTGGGTTTTAAAAGCCTTCTGGGTCAGTGGTCTCCAACCTTTTTGACACCAGTGACCAGTTTTGTGGAAGACGATTCTTCCACAGACCAGGGTTGGGGGATTGTTTTCCGGATGGTTCCAGTGCATTACCTTTATTGCGCACTTTATTTCTGTTGTTATTACACTGTAATATATAATGAAATAATTATACCACTCAGCACATGCTAGCCTTAGCACGCGGGCTCACCAAAACTGTGACTGAGACAGGTGCGCGCGCAGTGCGGGAAGGAGGCACAGACGAAGCGGGGAACAAAATAACGGGCGGGCCACACGCGGACTAACACAAGGGTCAGATTCTGACTTAAAGCCTGCCACCAGATGCAGCTTAATTGTCACTTGCCACTCACCGACAGGGCTTTGATAGGAGTGTGCAGGCAACTGATTTATTACGGTCTCTGTGCCCTCAAACCTCTCTGCTAATGATAATCGGTACTTGCAGCTGCTCCCCAGCCCTAGCATCACGTCTCAGCTCCACCTCAGATCATCAGGCATTAAATTCTCATAAGGACCGTGTGCAACCAAGATCCCTCAAATGGGCAGTTCACAGTAGGGTTCTCGCTCCTATGAGAATCTGATGCCTCTGCTGACCTGACAGGAGGCTAAGCTCAGGTGGTAATGCCCGGGGTGGGGAGCAGCTGTAAATATAGATGAAGCCTCATTGGCTCACCCTCTGCTCAGCTCCTGCTGTGCAGCCGGGTTCCTAACAGGTATCAGTCCATGGCCCAGGGGCTGGGGACCCCTGCTGTAGGTGATTCTGATGCATATCAAAATTTGGGAATCACTGGCTAAGATCTAGCATGGTTCATCCTGAGCATTTGGCTTCCTTGAATAAAATCAGGATTCTGTGAACTAAGAAAGAAGGGAGGGATGCTGTTGGGTAGGCATCTCACTTCTACTATTTACATTTAAAGCGTCACTAATTATATTACTTATCCATGGATTTTCTTGCCTGACTCTCACCCACCTGCAAGCTTCCTAAGAACGTTAAACAAACAAAAAAAAAAAACTTCCACAGGCTAAAGCTTTTCTCAAAGAAAGGGTTTATTGAACGAACCAAATGCTAGCCTGAAAAGGACCAGGTCTTGAGCATGCAGTCTGAACCGCCAGCAGCAGGGCTACTTGGAAAGACTTTGTGGAAGAAAGATGTTGTTTGTTTTGAAAGAATTAACATTGGCTGCAGATGAAAAGGGTGGGAGGAGTGAAGCTGGCTAGTCTCGCAACAGGCACAGAAGCTGTGAGGAGGAAGTCCTTCGGATTGGTTGTGGGCAACAATCCAGAAAGCTCATGCTAGGCAAGAAGAGAGGTGTCCGATGGTTCGTGGGTCCTGGCTGTTCTTTGCAGATATTCAGAAAAATCGCCACATGGCAGTTAATTAAAAGTTTCAACATACGCTCAGGAATGTAAGCAGTCTTTTGTTGGTTTTGCCCTGCAGTGGTGATTAACCTCTCCTGTCTCTTCCTTGTACCCTTCGATCTGCTGTAATTTAATTTTTCGGGCATCTCGGAAAGTTCTCCTTGTCACAAGAGCGTGAACTTTGTCTTTTGTTAGCGTTTATATCTGTTGCACAATAAAAGGCACCCCATCAAAGTTTGCTGGACAAATAAGTAAATATTAAACTGGCCTCTCTTTTCTAACTGCTCATACCCTTCACAGCTGCTTCCTGCCGTCTTCACTCAAGGAACATTTTCTCACATCAGCTCATGTCCGTGAGACAAGAGCAGTCTCTTCCAGGGGGTCTGAGAAGAATTATTCCTTTGCACATGGGTGCAAGTTGAAACTCTAGCTTTCCAAACACGTGTTGGACTCTTGTGCACATTCGTTTTTGTTTGGGGTGTCCTTGGAGAGCCCTGCTGTACAATAGCAGAGCTGAGCACATTGGTTGTTTCACTAGGTCCTGGCTGCTGACTCCTGGCTGGTGATCTTTCTCAGAGGCAGCTGTGTGCTCCAAGGCAGACAGACAGGACCTGGAACTAGCCATCAAGCTTCATCCACGGAAAGGGCAGCACGGGGCAATGGCAAGCAGCTGCACTCGCTTTGTTCCACTGGCACAGTGACCTCACCAAGGCTCCAGGGCTTTCTGCAGCCACTTGCACTAGGGAGGACCCTTTCGGTTGTCGGTGACAGAAAGCCAAATGCAAAATGGTAAAAATAAAAATGGGGGAGGAAGATGTATAGGTGCATGTATTTTAAAAGTCCTGGGGTAAAATAAGTAAGTAAGTAAATAAATAAATAAAATAAAGTAAAGTAAAGTAAAATAAAATAAAATAAAAAGTCCTGGGGTGGTATGTCAACATAAGAACTGTCCCAACCTGTAAGAATTTTTATGAGTTTATCTGAACCAAGCGGATGACAATTACTGGGATGCAAAATCTCAACAGATTGAGAAAATGTTCCGGAAAATGGCAGTTTTACCATTCATTTTATACATCAGAATCAAAGGGGAAATTCATTGGTGATAGATTAGGGAGGCAGGAGAAAGCAAGTGGGGAATCTCTGGAACTGGATAAAAAGTAAAATGAACAAACACTGTTTTTGCATAAGTGGATACAGGATAGTTAACGGTTAACAATTAACACGATAATGCTAACAGTGAAGGGCTCTAGAGGGAGATTAGGCTCTGAGGAGTCTGGAAAAAGGAAATTACCCTGGCATTCCGAAGGTATGATGTCATAGATGCAAAAAGACAATGGACAGTCTCAGTTAAAATAAAGATTGACCTTTGTCAAGGAAGATACCAGCCTAGGACCCCACTGTCCACCAGGACTCGCTTTTGGCCCGGAAGTTTTCGTTTCAGACCATCCTGGGTGGTCACTTTAGTCTCTGAGTTGGTAAGGCCCACCATGCAAGCCTCCCCTGAGCTTTTCAGGTTTAGTATGTGACCCCTTTCTCAGCCACAGATAGTATGAGTTTCAGCTGCAGCTGGAAGCGAATGCTCAATGTCCTGGGGGACCTCCTCTTCGTTGCATAACTGGATGTCGTCCACAAGGCTGCATTCTCAGGCAGGCTTTTGCAAAGCAAGCCAGGAGCCACTCCAGACTAACACCCCATTCCCTTAGCATCCACAGCAGAAAGCAAGCCCCCTTTTCATAAAAGTGACAGGAAGAAGTCCTAGGGCTGGCCGTCATCTCCCCGAGCCAAGCCACATGGACACCCCAGTACAATCACAGTGGCCAATGGCTTAGGTTGGTATAAGTGCCCAGCTTGGAGTAGGGGTGCTGGTATGAGTGAGGTCCGTGTCACTGACTACGTGGACTGAGAGTAAGGAAACTGTCCCGCACTCGAAATCACGGGCTGTTCAAAGAAGAGCCGGGAAATGGCTGCAGAGGAGGCAAAAGCCACACAGGTTTAGCCTACAACTGTCCTGATGCTGAGTCTCTGAGTAACACTTCCCAGAAAAATCACCCACATACGTTCATGCATGCTGAGCTGGGTATCATCTTCCAAAACCAGGGAGAAAATAAAGTGCTTCCTAAAAATATATGGTACAAACTCTTTCTCTTTCCCACTGGCTTGAAATAGCTCCCAGGGCTAAGGAGCTGGGGCTGGGGGGTTGGGGAAGGGAGTGGGGAGTGGAGGAGGACAAGGAGGAGGGGCACCTACAACCTCATTCTATGTAATTCAATCCTCCAGAGCATCTGCCTTGAACATGCAGCTCTGAGAACAACCCCCTCTCCTCCTAACGTTTTCTTGGCCTGCTTGACAGTCTTTTCTAATCATTGGTTAACATCTGCGTTATTGTATATGTGACAGGAAAGATTTTTTTTTCTCCTTTGCCCTTCTTCCTCCTGGGGTTGAATACAAAATGGATTAGAATAACAAAATGAGGCAGACAGCTTCTTAACATAATGGCCTACAGATTTGTGCAGCTGGGAAGTGTCCAGGTCTGGATACTTCCCTCTGCCACTCCCCGAGGGCAGACTCTTGCGAAGGCCTCTCCTGCCCTCTTTTCCAGCACTTTCCTGGCCCAGAGCCCTGGATCTGTTGGCAGCAGAAGGGCACCAGAATGTTACAGGTGATTGGACCTTGGTTCAGCAACCTCAGTACTTGAGTTCTGGCTAAGAAAGAACTCAGAGTCAAGACTCAACTATAAAAGGAAGTTTATTTAGAAAGTCATGGATTCGCAGCCTGCAGGCCACATGCAATCCAAGATGGCTATGATGTGGCCCAATGCAATATTGTAAATTTACCTAAAACATTATGAGAGTTTCTCTTCGTTTTGTTTAGTGTTTGTGTATTTAACGTGTGGCCTGTGTTAGAAATGCAGGAAGAGCCCGATGATCTGATCCCAGAGCCTTTATTCGATGCTGCTCTGAGTCTGGACCAACTGCAGCCCCAGGATAGGTAAAAATGGGTTTGTTTGTCTGTTTTTAAAGTGGGGTTATGGAGGGATGGGGAGGGGCATCTCTTGTTCATCTGGGTGGGTGCCTCAGGGTTTCAGGATGTGAGTCTGGACAATGGGTTAGGTAATGGGCCGGGCTGTTCCCAAGTGCAGGAGGGTTAGTCTGACCATAGGCCATTGTAGCTGGCACCCAGATGTCTATTGTGTGATGTGGGAGAGAGTTCTGATGGAGCCCCGGGCTATCAAGCCAGTGGGGTAACTGAGTCACAGGCAGTCCAGTGGGTCAGAAAACTGGCCTGACTGTCATGAGCAGTCTGGCAGGCAGGGAACCTGGCCTGACCCTTTTGGCCCAGAGATGCCAGAAGGTTGGACACCCCTGTATAGAAGTAGAAGATATGAGCCATAAAAGAAATAGGCTCAGGAAATGAGTTACAGAGGCAAAAGAAGAGCCCTTGGGTCTTAGGAGAAAGAGAGAGGCAAGGAAAACACGCCTGGGGGGAGGGGTTTGGGAAAGGGGGTGGGGAAAAGTACTCGTTTGTTTAATTGCGGAGCATTGGGTCCTCTGTCCTAAAGGCATTTGTCCGGAGGTCTCAAGGGAGGATCCCAGTAGAATATTCATCAGCTTTTCGGGTTTGTCCTTTCAGGAGCTGGTCTCTACTGATGGGGCAGCACCAGGGCAGGGCTCATCAGTCAGTGAGGCTGGGCCTGATGTCAGCCATGGTGTTGCTCGTCTGGTGTTGCTGCTTTTCTGCACCTGGAGCTGAAACAAAAATGAGGCCAAGATGTGTTTGCTATGGGTCAGAACCTCACTGTCCTGGGAGCTTAACTCATCAGGGCTATTATCCACCCCCCTTATTAATTCGCCCTCTAAGGAGGTCTAGCCCACATAACTAGCAATACACCAAGGTAGGAAAGGCCAGGGGACAGTCTGAACTGCATGACCAGCAATATGAAAGGTCAGGGAGTCTAATCTAAACCACATGACCATTGATATGCTAGGGGAGGAAAGGTCACCCTGAGGGTAAGGTCCCAGCCCAGTTTTCCCCATTGTAGGTACCTGGCCCATCATCCTTATTCTGCTCAAGTTTGTCTAACCACCTGCCACAGAGTCATCTGAAGCAGGATAGTGAAAAGCTAGAAAAATTCCTTGGCAAGCAGAATGGGGAAACTGAGACAGATGGCTGATTCAAACTCGCCTCATCTCACACCCTGACTCACTTGCCTCCTTCTCCCTGGCACGACCACTCCCTTAAGCATGAAGCCCCCAGTACAATGAGGTTCTAATCAACATTAAATAATCGTAGGAACAAAGCCTTGAGCCTGTTGGCCACAGACACAGAGTTTTGGTCAAACCAGAGAGAACATCTAGGCCTCAGTCGTGTTTCAGCTCCTGGCCCAGAAAAGCAGCAAAAGCAGATGAAGTGACATCATGGCTGGCATCAGGACCAGATGCGATGACTTATGACCCCCTACCCTGTGCTGATCAATCCACTGAGATCGCAACCCTGACCCTATATGCTCACTTTGATGAATAAGCATACTGAAGGAAATGCCTTAAAAAGCTAATGAATATTCTATTGAGATCTTTCTCTGAGACTTCCCCTAAAATTTCAGCCTTTAGGAAATGGATAAAAACTCTTAAGACAAAGGGCCTAGTGCACACTTTCTCTCTAGAGAATGCCCGAACCCTCTTTTTTCAGATGTGTCTCTTTCCTTTCTTTCTCTTATGCTCTAAGTGTCCCCATAGAGATAAATCTTGTCCCCACAAGATTTGCAATCGGGGAAGCAGCAGGTAGTGGCCGCTTGTCCCAGGCTACCTCCCTGAACCTGACTCCAAAAGCTCTTCTTTTGCCTCTGTAACTTGTTTCCTGCGTCCATACCGCCCAGCTGACTCACGTCTTCTGCCCCTGTGACTTTATGTCTAAGAGGCCAAAGAAGCTTTCTGAGCAACCAACTCAACTCTTTTCTTTGAGTGTACTTTCACTTTGCAAAAAAAAAAAAAAAAAAAAAAAAAATTTCTCTTGGGCTAAAGTTCTTGGCTCTGAATTCTTTGTCAAGCCCACAACACTGGTAACAGGTCCAGGAAAGAACTGATGAAGCTGAAAGACTAAATTCAAACTGAGATAGTGGGCAAGGGGGTAAGAGAAGGAAGGGCCACCATGGAAAGGTGGAGATAAGAAATCCACGGAAATAGAAAATGAAAGCAAAAGTCTCTTTCTGTCTTCCAGGGGGAGGGAGGGCACTATGTTTTTCCATCTGCAAGTAGACGATTCAGCTATATGGGAGAGATAGTCTTTAAACGGATAACAAAATGGAGGACTTAGTCCCCTCCCCTACCTAGTTTTGACCAGAAGTGTAAGAACTGCTAAGATGACTAAAAGGTGCATAGCAAAAGAAGGAGAGTTGATCTGGCTCAAACAGTGCTAAACTGAGGTTTCCCACACCAGGGAGAAAAACCAGCAAGACAGCTGGGAAAACAGGGCAGAGAATTCTCCCCCACACTTCCAGGCCCCGCCCTCCACTCTCCTGCCCCCATCCCAGGAGCCCTGTACTTCATCAGTACATCCATTTGTGGCATGAATCAGACAGCTACTTCCTCTACAACATGGCTAAATCGATGGGGTCACATGTTCATTCATGTCAAAAGCATTCAACCAGTACATTACAAAGCATAATCAATGGGGAGGAGGGGGAGTATATTTTGCTTAATTTAAATTCTTCAGTGAATTCATTTCTCAAATAAATACATTTCTTCTCTATTTAACCTATAACCTTCCCCTACATGTGCATATTATGAGTCCTTTTGGGGGAACTCACTCTCTTCCTAGCAGTTAAGTGGAAGCTGATTGCTCTGTTTATGGGTTTCTTTCTCAGGGACCCTTCTTTCCTCCCTACAGACACCAAAGACTCATTAGGTCTTCCTCCTTTCCTCACTGCTGCTACCTTCTCTGTCATTTCTGTCTGTATTGATCAGAGTTTGTAGTGGCTTGCAACAACCCTCTCTATCTAGCCAGTTTATGCAGAAAGGGATTAATTAAGAAGCATTATAGGTAGCCTTATGCATTTCTAAAAGGACTAGAGATGGCACCAATCTTGGATTAGGGAAACACCCCAGTAAACTCTTCTAACAATGACCTCCCTGATGCCACCTCAGGCCAATTAACATCTCTTCTCAAGATTCTCTTTATAATCTCAGGCTACGCTACCTGCACTGCAGACATCTTAGATTTGTTAATTACAATTTCCGGCAGATGGTGTCTTATTCTAATATAGTAGGATATTCATGACCATTATTTTTACAGGTGCTTTAGGTGACATTTAGGTATCTCTTTATAATAAACACAAAGATGCTGGACAGGCTGGCAGGAACCATGCCCACGACATCAGATATTAACAATAGAAACCCCACCACCCTGTTCCAGAAGAACCAAAAGCCTCCACAATAGTGTTTTTCAGAAGAGGCAGCCTCTTTGCCCTCAGCCAGGGCCTCACTTCTACCTCAAAGTCTCACCAGGTGAGCGGTCTGACGCACCCTAGCTGCACAGGAGTCTAGCATTTGTAGGCTCGTTCAGGCCCTGCGTACAGAAACGTGTGGATGGTTTTCTGCCGACCAACCCGTGCAGCTGACCTCTGAGATTTGCAGTGGAGCACCACATGCCTCTTCAGTCTTCCCTCTTTGCTGCGGCTGAAAAACACCACTCAGCCTTTGATAAGGAAGCGGTGCTGCTGACCCCTGTGGTGACTACCTAAGGAGCCATGCAGGAGGGAGAGATTTTGGAATTAGCAAAAATGTCCCTTGTTAGGGTGCATTATGCTTTGCAATTTAGTCCTTGGAAGTTGAACGATATAAGCTACTGAAAAATCTCAAAAGCCTCCCTCTGTATTCTTTCTTCAGTCTACATAGAAATGCAAATGGAGCTTCTGTTCCCACGGGTAATCTGAGCACCCACATGAATAATCTACCACCCCCAAACATGACACTCCATGGAACGACAGTACAGGCAGAGAATGGGAGGGAGGCCTGGACAGCTAAGGGATTTCAGAGGCACGAGAATGGAGGAAGCCACGGCCTTGAACATGAGGGGAGGGTCTGGCTCCCAGGAGGAAGCCCACAGCCCCTCAGAGGGTGCGAGTCAAGCGGTCAAGCTGGCCCTGAACAGACATGACTACACAGCTGGCAGGTCTACCCATTTGCTGCAGTGTCGTGTGCAGTAAGGAAACAACCAGCCCAAACAGATGTACATAGTGTATTATTCGCAGCATGGCAGGGCGTGTGAGCCCTAAGTTCACATCAGGTCTGCCAGCCCCCCAGCCTCAGGGGCATTGCTGAGCCAGCAGGGGTGAATACTGACCACACAGGGGTCCACCTCACTGCCAAGGAAACCCCCAATCCCGTAAGGGAATGGCTAGCAAACCTGCCCACCCGTGCCCCAGAGAAAGACAGAATTTTTATTATGCCAGGCTCGAAACAAAACTGTCCTCCAACCCAGAGAGATGTTATCTCCGGTTTCCAAGGACCTTTGCTGAGCAAATGATCTGGTTGTTTGGACAAAAGCTGTCATAAAATGTGTAGCAGTACCCTGGAGAACTGCCTCCCGAAGTTCTGCAGGGCTGGCAGAGGCAGGTGGAGAATGAGGGGGGAAGTGAGGGGTCAGCGAAAAGTCCCTTGGAGGGGCAACATCTAACCACTGCTCCCGGCCCAGGAGTGGCGTGGTTAAGCTGGTACTTTTTCACGCCCTCGAATTCCAGGCCCAACGCAGGGGAATTTCCTGATAAGTTTTAAGGCTCCTTTGGGGAGTGCTTATTGACGACGTCTCAGGGTGCTATGAAATGAGGATTACCCCTACAGGATACGTCGAACAGGGGCTGGGCAAAGGTCTAAGGAAGGACAGGAGTCACCAGGTTGCAATAGCATCAGTGAGGTGCTGGCTACTATTGAAGAGAAGTTCTCAAGGCACAGCCAGCCTAGCCCCTGGGTGCATTTAATGACAGGTGAGCACCACCGCCCTGCAGGTAATGACTGAGCTCCCACTCATTTCCAGGTCCTTGAATAAAGCCCTTTCATGAAAAGCCGCTTATTTTCCTGTCCAGGTGGCCCCTTCAAGTTGGGGCAGGCCCTGTCCCGCAGGAACTGTCAAACCTCTCTCCCCATTCCTCTCCCTGCTGGAGAGATTTGGAGAAATGTTCCCCTTTTAGAATCAAGCTAGATGAAATGGGGAGTGTCGATGCAAGAACCTTTTAAACCTGGAGGGGATACTTAGGAGTTTATATGAGCCAAACTGACGACAATTGCCAGGAAGCAAAATCTCAAGGAATTGAGAAACTGCTCCAGAGAATGGCAGTTTCGAGCCTTATTTTAGACAGCGCAGTCACAGGAGGAGGCTCGAGAGCTACGTGAAATCCATCGGTGAAAGATCAGGGAAAAAGCAAAGCTGAGAAATCTCTGGGATTGGGTAGGAAGTGAAACGAATAGGCACAGACTTCTTTTACATTTGTGGGTACGGTACAGGTAATGGTTAACAATGAACACAATAGCAGCAAGGAGTTGTGGTCTCGACTCCAGGACCCTGAGGGGTCTGGAGGAAAGGAAGTTACCCTGACATTCCAAAGGTATGTTAGCAAGGCAAAAAGGCAACAACGGACAGGCTCTGTCAAGGTGAAGATTGACCTTTGTCAGGAAAATATCAGCCTAGGACGTGACTGCCTGCCATGCCTCACTTTGGTCAGACAGCTTGCGTTTCAGACCATCCTGTGCGGTTACTTTAGTCTCTGAGCCTGTGAGGCCACCACGCAGGCCTCCCCTGAGCTCGTCAGGTTTAGCATGTGGCCCCTTTTTGGTCCACAGGGGGAATCGACTGTGGTTAAGGAACAAAATGTAAACCTTACCAGCCTTGACAATAAGAAAGTAAAATTACAGATGTCAGAAACTGGGAAAGAAAGCTTCAGACTTTAAGAGAAAAGCAAGGTTTTTTTGTTTTGTTTGTTTGTTTTAATAAAGGGAGAAGTTCAAGAAGTTACTGCTTTTTTTCCCCCTTGCATCCCTAAACCTCTGTTTCGTCATCCCTATAATGGGGATGTTTGTTGAGGCCTCTTCTGGAAGAATGCTCTTGATATAGACTATTAATACAGGGAGGTCTGTGGCTCCTCACCTAAAAACATGCCTTGACGGTAATAGCTGTGTAATCCTCCTGGTCCCCTAATCTCCAATTTTACTTCTAAAGCCCAGAATCCTTTTCAGTGTGGGCACTTCTGTCCCTCATGCACTTGTCTCTGAGGGGCTGGGGGCTCCTCTGTGAGTTCCAGACCTTGGCTCATGGTGATGCCACTGACATTATGTCCCTTTTTGTCCCACCCAGTGTAATGGTGACTTCAGCCTGTCCCTGGGTGAGACCTACTCCTTGCAGGCCCTCCAGGTAGTCAGGATTCAGAAGAGTTCGATAGTATCCAAAAAAGAACTCAGTAGTGTTCAAAAAAAGATATGGCTTAAAAATAACTGTAGAGAGATTTAAGACCATCACTTAACATTGAAACAGTAACCAATAGAGGAACTAAAAATAAAGATAAACCTCTACCATGCTAGGAGTGTGAGCTGAACTAAATCCTTATCATTCACAACAGGAAGCCAAGAGATAATGCCTAAAATTGATAAACCAAAAAAGAGCAGTGCAAGCATAGTATTTAGATACACGGAGGTAATCACCTGAAAACCAGAATCTAGTGGCTGCCTCTAGGGAGCAGAGAATATTCGCAGTAACCAGGAACAGGTGCAAATGCTGCACCTTTCGGGAAAGGGAGCCTGGCTCTGGGCCAGTCTGCCAAGGGCTGGCCCATCGTGTGTTGGTTCTTGACTTTGTGCAAGAAAGATTTCACCACGTGAGTCCAGGTGACTTTTGGAGGACGTTTATCAAAGTGGTAGACAGTGAAACAAGGAAGGGCCTAAGGTAGAAGATGATGTGGACTCCAGCCCACGGAGTCCGCAGTGTTGTGGCTGCGATGAACAAATTCACTCGGACTACAGAAGTCCTGTGGAGAAAAAGGGACAGCATGGCCACTCTCTAAGTGAGAGAGAGAGCCCCGACCCCTGCCTGGACAGGCTTTTATTGTTTTCTGGGTACATTACATCTAGAATGGTCCTCATTTACTATGCACAGCTGCAGGTGATTAATCATGTTGCTAATTACTTCAAAGGGAAGGATGTTGCAGATCAAGGATGTTCAAACGTGGTTGAACTGGTTACACTCCATACTTGGGAGGTTTAACACAGATTTTAGGAAGTTACTTTAAAGATATGCAGTAAACATTTGCTGCCTCAATCCAGGGTGAGGAAGTTTTAGTGCAAAGCAAGTCTCATAGCAGCCTAGGTACAATGCAGGCCTGGTTCCCCATGGGAGAGCCAATCCATGGGCTTGGGTCTGTGTGCCGACGCGCTCCCCATTGGTCTTTCTGAGTCAGGGGCTGGGCTACATTTGCCACCCCATGTAGAATGGTTCCCTATAAGAAGAAGCGACAGGAGAGGAACTAGTCAGGGAAATGAGCCTAGGCCAGGATGCTGTGGCTCACTCAGAAGTCAGAGACAAGGGGGTCTTGGGGACAGGTTCAGGGGGTTAGCCTGGGACAAGCTGCCGCTGCCCACTGCTCCGAGTGCAAGCATCATGAGGTTCCTTAGGGTTTAGGAGATTTATGCCTGTGGGGCAGCGGTGGGTGGGGTGGGGTGGGTGGAAGGAAGGCACAAGTTTGCTTCCTGAAGGGAGAGGGGGAAGGAGAGCGAGCCCTGGGACCCTACCTGTAGAGGGTTTTTAAAGGCTGGGGCTTTAGGGAAGGTCTTAGGGAGGATCTCGATAGAATATCCATCAGCTTTGTGTTGATGCACCAAAATAAGATTTATTCCCTTAGCTTCATCTGTCCTTGGGTGTGGCTGGCAAAAGGCACTAGCTGGATTTCCTCTAGCTCCCTGAGTAGTAGGGTGATTGAAGCTATTCACCCTCTGGCTGAGGAGAAGTGCTTGGCTTCCCCTGACTTAAGGAAGATAATATTTAATAGATGGCTGTAAACTGTCTCAGTTTCCCTATTCTGCTTGTCCTGGCTTACTAGCCTGTCTCATGTGGAGTTTAATTTTTTTAAATCATGTGCCTGTATTGCTTTATTTAATATGTTAAACAATTTGAGGAACTATAAACAGGATTATGTTTGCTGTCGCTTTCCTCCTGTGTGGTTCCAGGATACAATGTTTCCTCAGCTTCTTTTCCTCTTTTATTCCTGGTAAGACTCATCACCCAAAGGAGGAATTTCCATCTCATTTATTTGTTTATTTAAACATTTATTCATACATTCATACATACATACATACATACATACATTCAATATACATTCAGTGACTGCATAATATATGCTAGACACTGTGAGTTTGACAGATTAAAACACTGTCTTCAAGGGGAATACAGTCCATTAGGAGAGAAGCCTGATTAATTAATTAGACACGTAGAGTTACTATGAAAACTGCTATGAACAGGGAGTCATGAGCACTTGGGGCAGGGGGGCAGCTGTCAGGTGACAGAGAAGTAAACTGCTGTCTCCGTACTTTGGGGCACTCACAGCTCAACACGATCTTAAATGATAAACCTGTCTCAGGTACAACTCATCTGCCTAGCACACCTGGCAACGCTGTGTTCTCTCTGGGTCTTGCCACATCCCTGCAGCTGTATCTAGGAGGAAGGACAGAGTTCCCTCTGCTCCCCAGGTTTATGTCCCCCTCACCCACTCCCATCCCTACTGAGCCCAAGGTCCCCTCACTTGGTATCCATCGTCCTCCACACACCTGGGGCATCTAGTCTACCTACTGCAATCAGAGGGTCTTTATGGAGTCCAAAGGGCTGGAGCATTGCTTTTACATCGGATTATTTCCTGGTCCTTTCTATGCCCTTCAACTAGGCTGCTTGAACTCAAAAGCTGACCTGCATGTCGAAGAGGATGGCAGAGACTTCACAGGAGACACAGGGCGGACAGACTGGCATGACCCTGCACTGTATTTTTACAGGTAACAAATCACAACTGATAAGAAGTGTCCGTAACAGTAAATATTTATTGTTGTTCTTATCAGTTAGTATTTTATACCAGGTACAAGTTTATGCAATAAAAATACATTTGACCGCAATGCAAAAGAAAAACCAACAACACTTTGGTATAAGGATGATGGCCCCACAATGGAGCCAGTATCCAATCTAAGTAACCTGAGTCCCTCCTCCCTGCTGTGTGAGGCCTGGGGACAAGAAGGAGGCTGGGACCAAAACTGGAGATGACAAACATGCCCTTGGTAGCTTTCCATCACGCTTACATCACTTTTTTTTGTCCATTCTAGATTCTGATTCCCACCCTGGGTGCCAATCCCAGTAGACCCTGTTACCTGTTGTTTTTTTTTCAGGCACTTTCTTTAGGCTATAAAAAAGAAGATGGATGTACATTATTATACAGGTCAGGGTTTCATAACATCTTGAACAATGTGGAAAGAGCACACTTTCTTAGCACTTAGACTTACAATAACACCAAGGAGTCGACAGAGGAACTTAGGACTCCTCTAAAGCGGTGGCTCCAAACCAGGGGCACCTCTGCCATCCAGGGAGCCTTTTGCAACATCTGAAGACATTTTTGGTTGTCCCACGTGGAGGAGGGGGTGCAACTGGCACACAGTGGTGGAGGCCAAGGATGCTACAGAAGGTCGTGCAGTGTGTGGTCCAGGACCCCACACCCCAGCAAAGAACCATCAGGCCCAAATGGCAGCAGCACGAGACCGAGAGGCCCTGCTTTAGGATTAAAAACATATTTTTATTGAAGTATAACTTAAATCAAATTTATCATTTTTAGTCTACTCTTCTGTGAGTTTTTTAATCACTTAAATTCATGTGTGTCCGGTTTTTTTAGGAGACAAGAACGGCTGTGGCTCTGAGGTTTCTCTTTTTCCCGCTGGGTTTGGTTTGGTTTGGATGGTGACCCTGAGTCAGAGAGGAGAGCCTTGCTCTGTGAGAGGAAAAGGAGATTCAGAACAGACCTTACAAGGAATGACTCAATGTGAGTTTTGCCAAATATATTACGAGAGGGAAGGAGCTAAGTATCTGAAAGGCCTAATGGTGCCTGACACATGAAAGAAATTCATCAAATATTGGTGCAATGTGTGAAGGACAGTGTTGGGGCTGTGGGCAGGCCACCCAAAAGTATTTCACTGTGGCATACTGATTATTTTGAATTAAAGTTACTTGAGCCCTGGCTGGTGTAGCTCAGTGGATTGAGCACGGGCCTGCGAAGCAAAGGATCGCGGTTCGATTCCCAGTCAGGGCATATGCCTGGGTTGCAGGCCAGTTCCCAGCATGGGACACACAAGAGGCAACCGTACATTGATATTTCTCTCCCTCTCCCCCTCTCCTACCCTTCCCCTCTAAAGATAAATAAATAAAAATCTTTAAAAAAAAACCTGTCCTTTAAAAAAAATAAAAAATAAAAAATAAAGTTACTTGAGAAGTGGCCAGTGCAAGAAGGGCGCTCTGACCTCCTCTCTTTCCCCCTGAAAGCAGGAAATAAATCTCCCACGTGAAAGTTCCCTTCCTTACACCAGGAAGTAGAGAGGCATCTTTATCACTGGAGACAGGAAATTGAGGGCCAAAAAGCCGATGTAAACAAACCTTGTTACTTGTTTACTAATTTTCTGGCCCACGCCCCAACTCAACTTGGCTCAGACTCCTCACTAATTCAGCCCCCAAGACTAACATTCTTCGTCCTCCTGTCAACGCATCTCAAATCTGTTGTTTGTCTAAAAAGCATAAAAGCTCCCCACTTTAGTCATTTCTTTAGGTCCCATACCTATGAGGTCTCTGTACATACAAATTAATTTTTTTCTCCTGTTAGCCTGTCTTGTGTCTATTTAATTATTACACCAGCCAAAAGAACCAAGAAGGATAGGGAGAATTTTCCTCTCGCCAACAGCAGAACCCATGTTCTGTTCAGACTGGAAATCCAGGATCTGTCTTTGACACACCTGCTTCCTTTATTTCATTCATCACCCGATCCTATCAAGTTTACATTTTCACCCTCTCTGGAATCAGCCCGTTTTTTTTTTTTTTTCTCTCGCGCTGCCCTCATTCCAGTCACCGTTGTTTCTCACTCAGAATACAGGCAGCCAGCCCAAGGCCGGGATTGCTGTAGACCTAACGTAAACGGCTTTCTCAAGCACTGGCCTTACAGGGGAACGAGACCCAGGAGACAACGAGAAGGGAGAACCACAGGGCTACTAGCAACCTATCAGTGCACTGCCGTGAAGGAAGAGGCTCTGTGGTTTACCAGCCGTGTCGCACGACTTCCTGCAATTAGCTCAGCGTGAGCTCATCCAAGAATGGGGCTGTTTCGTGCCAAAAAACAGGAAGAAAAGCTCAGAGGCATTTTGAGAGGAAGAGCTCCCATTGTCTCGGATCTTCAATGTCAGGAACCGGAGGGAAGATAAAACCCAGAACAGAAGGCAGGGGAAGGAAAACGAAACCTCAGTTGGGAACTTAGGGCTTGGACTAAGAGACCCTCCAAGGAACCCTATGACCTACCGAGTATCGTAGACCACCAGAGTGGAAATGCAGCGGCCCCTCGCACAGAAGGCCCCCCCCACCCCCGCCCCATCCGCCCCACGAGGCCCCATATATTCTGTAGCTTGTGCCGGCAAAGGCGGTTTACTGTATGGAACCGGAAAAGTAGAAGTTCTAACTAATTTCATAGTTTCAGTTTAAGAAGGGGGAATAATAGCTCTGGGGATGAGCATTTGGCTGCAATTCTAGCAAAGCTGATTCCTTTCCTAAAGGAAAGACTCCTTTTTTTTTAATTGTTTTTCCCCCTTCTCAGATGGCCTGGTTTCACAGCGGAGAATGCGTTAGAGGGGAGTCAGAGCAACATTGAGCGCCCGCCCCCCACCCCTGCACTCCGAGGGCTGCTTTGCGACCACACCCCCGACCCCACCGGGAGACCCCTGTCGGGATGCAGGAGGCTGCTCCGCATGCATGCATGCGTGCACCTGGTGTGAGGTGTGCTGGTTGGGCGTGCCTCCAGAAGCCGCCTCCGCCAATGAGGAACCGAGATGGAGCGGGTTGTTTCTCACCCTCCGCCCCGCACAGGAGCAGGGGAGTTGGGATGGTTCTCAGCGGCCCGCCCCGAGCGGGCGTCGGTGGCCCGAGGCAGTCCCTCGCTTGCTGATACACTGGATTGCCTCCCTTCCCCTGCCCACCTCCGTTTTCCATCCCCCTTTTGAAGCTTCCTGGAGTTGCCTCCAGAATAAGCTACTTGCACTCCAGTCTTCATTTGGGGATACTTCTGGGGGAAGCCAAACAAAGCCGAGTCATTTCATCAAAATCCAGGGCGGGCTCTAAGAGCGACAGGAAAGACAACTTGTATGTGGCACAGGGCCACTTCCTCGTCACTCCGCCTCTGAGAGCCTGCAAACGAGAGGGCAGAGGACCTGCCAGGTCAGAGGGGTCTGGGCTGCAGAATCACTGCTTAAAAAAAAAAAAACAAAGACATTTTATTTATTTATTTTTAGAGAAAGCGGAAGGGAGGGAGAAAGAGAAAGAGAGAAACATCAGTGTGTTGTTGTCTCTTGCGAGCCTTCAACTGGAGGCCTGGCTGGCAATCCAGACATGTGTTCTGACTGGGAATCGAACTGGCCACCTTTTGGTTTGCAGGCTGGCACTCAATCCACTGAGCCACACCAGCCAGGGCAAATCACTGCTTTTTATACCTCTAAATTGAGGGAGAAGCCTCATCCACCTCAAGGGCCTACCTCCTACTATATAAGGAAATTAAAAAAAATTTTTTTAAATTGATGTCTTAGAGAGAGAGGATGGGGGAGAGAGACAGGGAGAAACACCAGTTTGTTGTTCTGCTTATTTCTGTATTCATTGTTTGATTCTTATATGTTCCCTAACCAGGTATTGAACCCACAACCTTGGTGTATTGGTTCACCAACCACCTGAGCTACCTGGCCAGGGCTATAGGGAAATTCTCAGTACGCTGTCATTACTTCATGTTCTACAAATGACAGAAAATCTAGGAACAAGGCTTAAACAAGTAGGAAGTTAGTTTGTGTTTCACATAGCAGATCCGTGGGAGATGCTCAGAAGTTGGTATGGTACTCCTTCTAAGTTTGGCTTCACTCTGCCTAACCTCCATCCCCAAAGTCTCCTCATTCTCCAGAATGACTGCTCACAGTCCAACCATCTCATGCTTGTCCCAGGCAGTAGGGAAGAGGAAATGAGGAAGAAAAGTGTACCCTCTCCCTTTAAGACTCCTTGGCAGATGTTGTATGTATTCTCTCCTGCCAACATCCCATTGACCAGAATCTAGTCTTATGATTCTAAAGGTGCAAAGAAGTATGGGAAATGTAGTCTTTGCTCTGGACAGCATGCACCAGCTAAAAAGTAGGTGTTCTATTTCTATAGAGGAAAAGAACAGGTATTAGGGACAGCTAACTAGAGGAAATGCATGAGAGACGGAGGTGGGAGGCGCTGGATGATCTGATCCAAGTGCCTTTATTTGATGCTGCTCTAAGTCTGGACTGATTGCAGCCCATGGGGGAGGCAAGAGTGGGGTTTTTAAAAGAAAAAGAGAGGGGGACTTCCGGCCAAGATGGAGGCGTAGGTGGACACACTGTGCCTCATGTCACAACCAAAATTAAGGACAACAAATATTTAGAAACAAGAAAACAACCAGAACTGATATAAAATTGAACAGTACGGAAGTCCAACAACCATTCATCCAGACCAGTAAGAGGGGCGGAGTCGTGGCAGGAAAAAGTGGAAGTGCGGACCCGGGAATGCAAGCAGCAGCAGCTGGCAGTTCCCAGGTGCACAGGGTGGCAACTGTGCAGACCCAGTGAGGCCGCACAAGGTGGCTGGCTGACCAGGTGGTCCCACATTCGCGCACGCAGACAGTCCAGTCAGAGGGGAAGTGGCGGAAGGGACTGAAACCAGGAGAGAGCGGAGCAGGTGCCATTGCTCCCTCTCAGACCCCACCCCCACATACAGCGTCACAACCCAGCGACTGGGCTGCCCTGCCCTGAGGAACACCTAAGGCTCCACCCCTCACTACGTAATAGCCGCAACCAGACTAAAACCAAAACAAAACTAAACAAAAAAAAACACCAAAAATGGCTGAAACCGGAGAACAAATGAAAGCCCCAGAGCCAATTCCTCTAAGTGGTGAAGAGATAGCCAACCTATCAGACGCACAGTTCAAAGCCCTGGTGATCAGGATGCTCACAGAATTGGTTGATTTTGCTCACAAATTAGATGAAAAAATGCAGGCTACAGTATGTGAAATGAAGGAAGACACATGGGGAACCAGTAGAGATGGGAGGAAAACTGGGACTCAAATCAATGGAGTGGACCAGAAGGAAGAAACAAACAACCAAACGGAAAAGAAGGAAGAAACAAGAATTCAAAAAAAATGAGGAGGGGCATAGGAACCTCCAGGACATCGTTCAACGTCCCAACATCCGAATTATAGGGGTCCCAGAAGGGGAAGAAGAAGAGCAACAAGTGGAAAACTTATTTGAACAAATAATAAAGGAGAACTTCCCCAATCTGGCAAAGGAAATAGACTACCGAGATGTCCAGGAAGCTCAGAGAGTCCCAAAGAAGTTGGACCCAAGGAGGAACACGCCAAAGCACATCGTAATTACATTAGCCAAGATTCAAATGAAGGAGAGAATTCTAGAAGCAGCAAGGGATAAGGGGACAGTCACCTACAAAGGAGTTCCCCTCAGACTGTCAGCTGATTTCTCAAAAGAGACCTTACAGACAAGAAGGGGCTAGAAAGAAATATTTGAAATCTTGAAAAGCAGGGACCTCCATCCAAAAATGCTCTATCCAGCAAAGCTGTCATTTAGAATGGAAGGACAGATAAAGCGCTTCTCAGATAAGGTCAAGTTCAAGGAGTTCATCATCACCAAGCCCTTACTATATGAAATGTTAAAGGGACTTATCTAAGAAAAAGATAAAAGATGTGACAGTGAAAAGACAGCAAACTCACAGCTATTAACAACCACACCTAAAACAAAAGCAAACTAAGCAACCAACTAGGACAGGACCAGAACCACAGAAATGGAGATCATATGGAGGGTTAGCAACAGGAAAGTGGGAGGAGGAGAGAGGGGGAAAAGGTACAGAGAATAAGTAGCATAGACGGTGGGTGGAAAATAGATGGGGAGGGCAAGAATAGTATGGGAAATGTAGAAGCTAAAGAACTTATGACACGTGGACATGAACTAAAGGGAGGGAATGTGGGTGGGAGGGGGTGTGCAGGGTGGAGGGGAATGATGGGGGAGAAATGGGACAACTGTAATAGCACAATCAATAAAATATATTTAAAAAAAGAGAATAAAGAGGTATGAGGACAAAAAAAAAAAAGTGGGGTTTGTGGGGTAATAGGGGAGGGGTTAGTCTCTCCTTCTTCCAGGCGGGTGCCTCAGGGTTCCAGGATGTGAGTCAGGGCACTGGGTTAGGTAAAGGCCAGGCTGTTCCCAGGTGCAGGAGGGTCAGTCTGACCACAGGCCATTATGGCTGATGCCCAGATGTCTATTGTGTGAAGTGGGAGAGCATTCCGATGGAGCCCTGGGCTATCAAGTGGGTCTGGATAACTGAGTCATGGGCAGTCCAGCGGTCAGAAAACTGGCCCGACGGGTTCTGGAGCAGTCTGGTGGGCTGGGAACCTGGCCTGACCTTTTCACTAACAATCTCCACAATTCCAGCCTCAGAGTTCCTTGGGTCCTGGTATGGACCAGTAAGAGCAGAACAAATTCCATTTGCATCAGAGAAGCACAGATGTGTCCAAAAAGTCCCTGGCTCTGACGGGTCCCTGCAAACTGGAATGAGGTGAGCAGATAACCGCACACCAGAAGGCTCTCTCAGTAGATGCCAGCCCAAATAGATGATGACCGAGGTCCAGGTCCTCTCCGCTATTATGGCATATGTGAGCCCCTCAACCACCCCCATAGATGGAACCCCTGCAAAGAGAAAGACCCCAAATTAGCTTAGAACATGTTTTTATTCCCTTAGTGAAATGAGGATTATGGTGGCCATTAGGGCTTTTTACAGATACCTATTCTTTTTCTCTTCCTCCCCGGTAGATGGTAGGATTTGCGTTGCTTGGCCACCTAGAAGTTGGCTGTGGTCATCTGATACGCTCTGACCAATGCCATAGGAGCACAGGTGAGATGTATCCTGGCTAAACTGAAGGTTAGGAGCCCATACTGGCTAATTTTATGTGCCAACCGGGTGTTGCTGTGAAAGTATTTTTAGATATGATTAACATTTAAAACAGTAGGCTCTGAATAAAGCACATTATGCTCCATAATGTGGGTAGGTCTCATCCAATCAGTTAAACGCTTTAAGAGAAAAGACCGAGGTTTCCCAAGGAAAAAGGAATTCTGCCTCCAGACTGCCTTTGGACGCCACTTACAACCTTAACTCTTTCCTGGGTTTCCAGCCCCTGCAATTGTGTGAGCCAATTCTTTAAGATAAATCAATCTCTCTCTCTTTCTCTCCCCGCCCACCTCCCTGGAGAACCTTGATGGATGCAGAGCCTATGTGCAGTTTGTTACATTTTCTTTTTCCCCTGCCACAGCGACCTTGGCGTCTGAAAATGAGGCTTCCGGCCTGGATCCCTAAGTAAATACCAAGTATGGTTCCTCTACCCTCCATTGTGTTAAGCTGCTGGGATGTGGAGACTGTTGTCAGCACAACCGAGTTTATAGACCAGTAGAAGGAGGCAAACTAGGTATTAGGGTGAGGTGGAAACATAAAGGAAGTTCTTTATCTTCCATTCTGGAGTTCACAAACTAAGATTTTATTCCTGCTATAAGCGCTCACTATTTCTGATTTCTCAGGCAAGGATTGTTCCAGGGCCAAAGCTCTGCAGGACCAGAAGCAACTCTCTGAGTGTTTGTTCCCTGCTTACAATGTTCCTGGAATCAACGTCCTGTTCTCTTCATGCACACTCCCCAGGCTGGCTGTAAAACCACCTCTTCCTCTCATTCAATAAAAATGTTTCTTTTTGTCTCAATGAAAGAGATCACAAGGGGACACTGCAACAAGAGGTAATAAGCAAATCCTCTCCAATGTGTGAATAGAAGCTTCGTTTTTTCCCAAGGGGATTTGCATTTCAAAAGAAGATTTAAAAAACAAAAGTCCCACACAAATGAAGCTGTAATTGGTGAAGTTCCAGGAAGTGCGATCAAGGGAAGAGATTCCAGAAGTGAGGAAGATATTAGGGGGGCAAGAAGGATGTTTCACAGGCTCTGTAGATGGTACCAGTGTTGTGGGATACTGTGCTTTGAATTTCTGAGTTCTTCTGAGTGGCAGAGAACAGGGAGTCCTCAGGGACGCTTCGGAGCAACTTTCTGTGTTGTCCCATTATCCACGTTTCTCCTTCCAGATGGCTTGCAATGATGGTAGCTCACAGTCTCACAGCCCTTCCCGTCCATCCTCAGGTCCAGTGGCCAGCCCCTTTGTTTTCTATGGGCCGTGTGACCTTCACCTCAGGGCAACGTCCTTGAAATCTGATACTTATATACTCCCAGGTGCCACGCCTGCCCTCTTACTTCACCCCAGGAGGCTGACCTCTAATCCCAAATACAACGTGTTTCATAAGAAATCAACTAGGGCTAAAATGCAGATTCAGAGATCCAGACGCTGATTCAGTAGGTTGGGATACAGCCCAGAAAACTGCATTTTTACGAGCCTACTTTCCCTGGGGGCTCAGGTTCACATGGTAGTCAGGCAATACTCGGAGAAACAGTGCCCCAGAGAGATGGGGTGAGCTCCTAGTACGGCCTGCCCCCCTGAATCTCCAGCTATGAAATAAGTCTTTTCTAGTAAGCTCTGGCATTCTACTGATGTAACTGGGCCATCTGCTCACATCCTTAAAACAAAACAGACAAATAAAACATGGAATGTTGCTTCTAGGAATTGCTGTGCCATTTTTCTCTTTTATTTCTGTTTACAAGGGGATGTGTTTTTTTATGGGTGTGTTATGTAGCCTTTAATCACAAAAATGGGGGGAAATTATCTGTTCTCCTCAATTTTTACCATATTTGCTTAGGACTTAAAAGTAAACAAAAGAAAGAAGCAACCAGCTGGAACAGTTCTCAAATGGAAGTGGGGATAATAAAGAGTTAAGTGAAATTCATTAATGCAGTGACTCTCTAAACGTGTTTAGAGCCAATAGCCACAGGGCAGAACCAAATGTCAAGAAGACAAACTCCAACTGGCCATTTGAAGTGTTCATTTCTACGGCCTACGGGAAAAGAACGAAGTCTCCCACACCGGGAAGTAATTATCCCCTCCTGGCTCCCGCCCAGGCCCCAGCCGGTCTCTGACCGGAATGTGTGCACCCCCTGGTGGTTTTAAGGTGAACTACAATTTATTTTTACCGGGACAGCTTTAGGTAACCAAGCCTCTTCAAAGATGCGTCATCAGGATTGTTTGATAGGTAAGCATATCCTATCTCTGGTGGCATTCTCACATTTTATTCTACACGCCTTAAACATTCACAAATGCAGACACTTAGCAACCCTTAAAAGCAGTTTCTGGTGGGCCCAACTCTATGCCCCGAATCTGGCCCTCTCCCCAGTGCTGGTCACAGAAAGCACTCAGTAAAAATCAAGCCCCCAGGGCAGCGTGGACCTCTGGCTGTCCAGCACTCACACTTCCATTGCAGACCCACCTGCCCCGCTTCCGTGTCTGTTTTTCCAACCCAACACTCACCCCTCATTGTGGACCCCCGAATATACGCCCGGGACAGGGCTTCCATCTGGCTTGCCCATTCACTCCATCGCCACCACCCTAATTAGGGAAAAATCTCACAGCTTCTAACCGGGAAGTAATAGAAAAAGGCCTCTGCACCCTCCAAAGGGGTTGGCTTTTAACCAGACACTTGACTTCTACAAAAGATTTTTTAAAAATAAATTATACAGATACATTCTGTTGTTCAAACACATCAAATACAACATACAAAAGCCATTGTTTCCAGTTTGGAGTATGTTCTTCTAGCACTATGTATTTACTTATATAAATGTACATAGAGAAACAGAGTTTTGTGAGCCTGTGGAGCTTTTTTTTTTTTTTTTTTTTTGAAAAACAAATAGGATCATATTGTACCTCTCTTCTTCTGCAGCTTGATTTTTTTAAAATTAAGAATAAGCCTTTTGCCCTGGCTGGTGTGGCTCAGTGGATTGAGCACGGGCCTGCGAACCAAAGGATCGCAGTTTGATTCCCAGTCGGGGCACATGCCTGGGTTGCAGGCCAGTTCCCAGTAGGGGACACATGAAAGGCAACCATACATTGATATTTCTCTCCCTCCCTCTCTCCTACCCTTCCCCTCTAAAGATAAATAAATAAAAATCTTAAAAAAAAAAAAAAAGAATAAGCCTTTTATCAATAAATCTTTCCATGTGCATACATATGGAGCCATTTAGTTCTTTTTAATTGCCACTTACTATTTCATAATATTGGAAGTTCGGAAAGCCAAAATAATACTCCTTTTCTTCCTAAGTCTGGGACCGATGGAGAAAGAAGACAGTAGAGACAGACAGACAGAAATCGGAAACTGACAGAAGTCAAAATGTCTGTGTTGATGAGATTTATATTCTGGGGAACCCCACTTTGCACCCCGTCTCAATACTCCTTTCAAAAATGCAATATCTACCATAATAAAGGCTATAAGGAACACACAGCTAACATGATACTGAATGGTGAAAGACTGAACACTTTTCTCTAAGATGAAGAACAAGACGAGGATCTTGTGTGCTTTCATCGCTTCTATTCAACATAGTGTTGAAAGGCCTAGCCAGAACAATTAGACAAACAATGAAACATAAGACACCCAAATCTTTCACAATCTTGAGAAAGAAGAACAGAGCTGGAAGCATCATGCTCTGTGACTTCAAACAATATTACAAAGCTATAATAATCAAAACAGTATAATATTAGCCTAAAAACACACATACATCAATGAAACAAAATAGAGAGCTTAGAAATAAACCAACATATGTATGGTCAATTAATTTATGACAAGGGAGTCAAGAATGTACATTGGAGAAAGGACAGTCTCTTCAATAAATGGAGCTGGGAAAACTGGACAGCCACATGCAAAAGAATTAAAATGGACCACTATCTTACACTATACACAAAAATTAACTCAAACTAGATTAAAGACTTGAACATAAGACTCGAAATCATAAAACTCCTTGAGGAAAAACATAGGCAGTAAGCTCCTTGGTATCGTTCTTGGCAATGACTTTTTTTGGATTTGAAACCAAAAGCAAATGCAGTAGAGACAAAAATAAACAATTGGGACTCCGTCAAACTAAAAAGCTTCTACACAGCAAAGGAAACAATCAACAAAATGAAATGGCAATGTACCAAATGTGAGGAAATACTTGCAAATCACATATTGATTGATAAGGGGTTAATATCCACAATATATAAAGAACTCATACAACTCCTTGACAACAAAAAAAATCCAATAAAGAATGGGTAGAGGAACTGAATAGACATTTATCCCAAGAAGACATACAAATGGCCGACGGGTACATGAAAAGGGGCTCAACATCATAATCATCAGGGAAATGCAAATCAAAATCACAGCGAGATACCACCTCACACTTGTTAGGATGTCGATCATCAAAAACAGAAAATAAAAAGTGTTGGCAAGGATGTGGAGAAAAGAGATACCCCGCCCCACCCCCTGCCCGACTTTGATGAATTTGGTGTGGGGTAGGGCTGAAGTCTGCATTTCTAACAAGCTCCCGGTGAGAAACTCACACTGCTGGGCTGGGACCACACACTGAACTCTCTGATTCCTGGACAGAGGCCTTTTAATCTCTTCTCAGCCTTTGGCTTTCTAGTAACTTTTATTGAGCTGTTTCTCTACTTCAACCCAAGAATTTAGCATAACTGTTTATTAATAAAACCCATTTCTGGTGGTGGATGTGCATAGTGTCCACTTTGGAATCATTCACTGAGCAGGTACTCTTATGATTTAAGCACTTTTTTGCATGGATGTTATATTTTAATTTTTGAAAAAGGTTTGTTAAACATGCATCATTACCGATGTTGAAGCCATGGTGTTTGAGTGTCTAAAACCCAAAGCCATGGCCAGAGGTCATGCCACTGGCCAACACGGGGCTGTGACTCTGAACCTGTAGACAAGCCAAACGAATCCAAGAGGTTAGTTTCCTGCTTGGCCCTAAAGGCAGATGTAAAAAAGAGACCACATTTCAAACTGTATTTCAAAGAGCCAAGGGCAAAAGTACCCCTGGCCCTGCCCTTCCAACAAAGCCTGAAGCCAGCAGCCCTGGCTGTGCCAGGACCTTAATCTCCCCATGTGTTCTTTTTGTTCTCAGGGCCAGTCCTGTTCTAACACCCAAGACTTCAAGTTGGGTTTTTAGGAGGCCACTATGTTTGTTCTTTATTCCCGTTTCAAAACAGGACTAACGGAAAATCAGACAGCAGATCACAGTGTGTGTGTTCTTTCTGATAAACATCGACTCGAACATGGATTCAAATCTTTGGCTAATAGCATTTCTGCCAACAATTAGGGTTGAGTTAGGTAGGCTTCCTCACTAGATCACAACGCGTCCCAGAGGACTTGAACCTGCCACACAGCGGGTAACAGGTCAAAATGCAGTGTCCTTGAAGGTCATCAAAAAAGAGAGCAAGTAAGAGACTTGGCTGAGCATACCTATTCTCCCAAATTCCCTAGTCCTAGATGTCCCCTCTTTCCATCGGGAGGCGTAAGCAAGGGGACAGTGGTGTGGCTCTAACTCTATTTCCTCTCATTGGAAATATGAGACCAGAAAAGAAACGGAAGTTCCCCCAACGTATAGTATGGTTTTACCAGAACTTACTTCATGATTTCCCTGTTGATAGATATCTAGGTTGTTGCTAATCTTTCACACAATGAACAGGCAACATGGAACAGCCGATATACTCGTATGTTTCACAGTGCACATGTTCAAGTTCTCCTCTAGGCCAGGTACCTGGAAGTGAATGTCTATATTGAATGTATAAGCATCGGAAATTATAAAAAATACTGACGCTTTGTTTTCTCAAAATGCGGTGCACGATTTGCGCTTGAGCCAGGATGCGCGCAAATGCCTGTTTCCCCACAACTGCATCGATGTTGGTTATAATGGGTCCTTTTAATTTGCTTTCAAATATAAAAAGTGAAAAGGCCATATTTGTTTTGTTTTGCTATACATTATTCTATCACTGGGGAAATGAATATCTTTTTATATGTTTGCCAGCCATTTGCACTTCCGCTTCATAGGATTGTATGTTCATTTCTTCCTTTACCCATATTTCTATTAGGTATTTTCTCCTACTCATTTGTAGACATTCTTTATAAATTTTCATTACTATTTTACCCTTTATTCTTGTGATGATTATTCTTTCCAGCCTTATGCTTGTTTTTTTTTTAGTTAAATGTGTATCTTTGGTAGTATAGAAAATTTTATTTTTATGAGGTTGTCCAATTTTACTTTAAAAAAGAAAATCTTCACCCCAGGACATTTTTTCATTGCTCAGAGAGAGAGAGAGAGAGAAATGTGAGAGACAAATATGGATTGGTTTCCTTCTTCAGCCCCTATTAGGGATCAAACCCACAACCTGGATATGTTCCCTAACTGGGAACTGAACCCATGACACTGGTGAACCAATGACCCATGGTGCTCCAACACCATTCCATAGACCGAAACATCAGTGTGTGGTTGCCTTTCACACTCCCCCAACTGGGAAACCTGGCCCACAAACCAGGCATGTGCCCTGACTAGGAATCAAACCAGCGACATTTTGGTTTGCAGGCCGGCGCTCAACCCACTGAACCACGCCAGCCAGGGCTAATTGCTATTTTTAAAAGGCGGTGAAATAAACACTGTTTTGGCACTTGAAGGGGCAAGTTTCCATTAAATGGAAAGATCAATTATGTGGAACCCTGATTCTTACACCCTGGCGGTGGGCTGAAAGATAATATAATTCTTAGCTATGAAAAGAATCGAGCTCATTAAATGCAGAGCAAGAAAGATCTTACCTGTATGTTTCTCTTTTCTTTTTCTTTTTTAATATTGTTCTCTTATCTCTGTTTCTTATTATCTGTGCTTTTCGACAAACCTGCAATAGATCCCTGTGTGTCTTTCCCCCACCGACCTGGCTGGCGGCTGCATGGTGCCGCGTGGGTGTGCAGTGCGGCCCCTTCCTGCTACAAGGTGCAGGCTCCGTGTGCTCCTTCTTGGTCGCGTTGCTTCCTGCCAGGGAGAAGTTCCTGCCTGGCCCTGTAACTTAAGCTTCTGCATCTCACATTTAGCCTGAAGGTAAAAGTAGAAGCGGCTCAAATTTTAGCCTGGAGGGTCAAAATCAAGGATTATGTATCACAGCCCTGGCTGCTGTGGCTCAGTTTGTTGGAGCATTGTCCCATGAACTGAAAGGTCACGAGTTCAATCCCTGGTCCGCTCACATACCTAGGTTACCAGGTTTGGTCCCTGTCAGGACAGGAGGCAGCTGATCAATGTTTCTCTCCCTCGCTTCCCCTCTCTAAAATCAATAAGGATGTCCTCAGGTAAGGATTTAAAAAAAAAAAAAAAAAAGTAAGCCCCAGCTGGTGTGACTCAGTGGCTTGAGCACTGGCCTTCGAACCAAAGGGTTGCCAATTCGATTCCCAATCAGGGCACATGCCTGGGCTGCAGGCCAGGCCCCCAGTAGGGGGTGCACGAGAGGCAACCACACATTGATGTTTTGCTCCCCCTCTTTTTCCCTTCCCCCCTCTCTAAAAATAGATAAATAAAATAAAACAAAAGGATTATGCATCACAGTACCAGTAACACAGGAACAATCTGCAGCAGGGTGCCTTTACCATTGAGATTTCCCTCTTCTCACTCGAGGTGTCTCCATGGTAACTCACTTGCGCCTCCAAACAGCCCTGACGGCCCTGTGGGAGATGGGGTTACTGCTCCTTCACCCCCTCCCTGCAATAGAAGGAAACACCTGCAGCCTTTGCGTGTGGCTTGGCAGGGTCTCCCACTGTGGTACATTTTCGTGCTCTATTGATGTTGGGCTTGCCTGCGATGTGCCTGTCACCTGAACAGAGATTTTAAACGTGCCCGCATAGTTTGTCTTGGTTTCCTGAACCTCTGGCGCCTGCCATGAACAGCTTCTAGTCCCAGCGTGAGATGCCTGTGCATGGAGCTGGCCTGAACCAGCCCACAGCCTGAAGCCAAACCACCCCGGTGGACCTGAAGACTTGTAGCGAGAAACATAAGTGTGGCCTTGCGGTTGTAAGCCACTGAAATCTGATTCGGTTTGTTTACCAAAATCACTGCAGGAAAACCTGCCCGATCCAGCACCCCTCTCTGGCACACTCCTGGTGTTTCCATGCAGCTCCCCTGTCATTTCAAGTCCCTCCTCCCCAGACATGCACCGTGACTTTGGCTGCAGGGGTCTCCACACTCCCCACTGGGGCTGGTGCCCCCACGACCCCCTGTAATATAGTATCTCTCGTGCTCTGTGGTCAAAGGCCAGATACAGCTCCCCTCAGCGGCTGCTGAAGGACCTCTTTCTTCCACCCTGGGATAAACTCTGTGAGGCCATGAAACAGCCACCCAGTGCTGTTTTCTACAGCTCTTATGCTTGACTAATTGTTTTCATTTTGGTCCCTGACTCCTCTCCCCAGGAGCCTCATACAAAAGGTCTGGCCCTAAAGATCATCTGAGACTCTACTCAGGGCTGCATTCAAACCCTATCTCCTTGCCAACCTAAACAGTATCCCAGGGCCACGCGTGAGTGCTCTCGGTGAGGTGAGTTGCTCTCCTTTTAGAATACCACTGTGAAGGTGATAGAGTGCATGTTGTCTAACTGAAGGTGGGCTGCAGTCCTGGGGTCGGCTGTCGGTCCCAGCGGACCAAGTGTCAGGCCCTTTGGAGAAAATAATTCCTGGTGGCCCATGTGGAAATTCACATGAACTCCAAAGCACATACCTGCACTCTGTCTGGGATTCTAAGTATGATAAGTGGCTGGTAAATGCTATTGTCACTTTCTCAGAGCAAAGTAGATCCATAACAGACTGGTCCTGGAAGATTCATTCTTTCATCCACTCCACAAGTACTTATTCAACTACTGTGCTAAGCACTAGAGATACAAAGGTGAGGGACAAAGTCCTTGCCTTCTTGTAGATTGCATTCTTGGGAAAAGGAGTGGAAGGGCAGAGAAAATAGGTAAACACATACATGCACCACTTTAAGTGATGACAAGTGCTGTAGTAAAAAGCAGGGTAGCCTTGACTGGTGTGGGTCAGTGGGTTGGGCGTCATCCCACAAACCAAAAGGTCACAGGTTTGATTCCTGGTTAAGGCACATGCCTGGGTTGTGGACCAGGTCCCTGGTTGGGGGTGTGCAAGAAGCAACTGATCAATGTTTCTTTCATGCATCGATATTTCTCTCCCTCTCTTTCTCCCTCCCATCTTCTCTCTCTAAAAATAAATAAATACAATCTTTAAAAAAAAAAAGCCAGCATAAATGGTTAGAAGAGGTTGGGGCCCTGGCTGGTGTGGCTCAGTGGAACGAGTGCCAGCCAGCCTGTGAAATGACAGGTCACCGGTTCAATTCCCAGTCACAGCATATGTCTGTGTTGCAGGCCAGGTGCCCAGCTGGGGGGAATGTGAGAGGTGACCAATTGATGTTTCTCTCCTCTTTCTCCCTTCCCCCATCTCTAAAAATAAATAAATGAAATCTTAAAAAAAGAAAAGAAGAGATTGGGATCTTTTACACAGGGCAGGGAGAGGGCATCTCTGAGACTTAACATTTAGGTGGACCCCTGAGTCAAGGTAGGGAACAGGCTACAAGGAGTTTTAAGGCAGAACAATCTGAAATAGGAAGAACAAATGGAAGGATTCTGCGGCTGGAGCGAACATTCAAAGACATCGTGGAGGCCAGCGGTTAGAGGAGAGTGAGCCCAGAGGAGCGAGAAATGGTGGGTGGGCAGAGGCCAGGTCAGCCTCGTAAGAAATTTGAATTTTAATTTTAAGGAAAGTAGAAGAGGAAGCCACTAGAGCGAGTTGAGCAGGGGAGTGGCTTGTAATCAGATTAATCTTTAAAACCCAACCTTTACTAATACAAACGACAGGGCAGGATGCAGCAAGACCACTCGCAAGGCTACTGCAATAGCGCGATGTGCGACACCAGTGGAACGGACCAATGATGGTGGTAGAGGTGGTTGGTGAGCAGCCGTCAGACTTACGGTGTTGTTTGAAGGTGGAGTCAACGGGGCTTAATAAGCAATTGGACGTGACGTGTGTAGAAAGGAGAAGAATCGAGGACCTTCTGGGATGAGCAGCACGAGATGGAAGGAGGTCCTGAGAAAATATCCTGAGTCCTGTTACGTAGCTTTTCCAGATCCCCCTCCACCATTTCGATGGGAATGTCATGAGGACAGTTGGATACGCGCGTCGGCAGTCAGGAGAAAGGCACAGCCGGAGGTATAAACCCGGGAATCCTCAGCGTTCAGATGAGTTCAAATGCGCATGAGTGCTTGAGGGAGAACGGAGCTGGGGACGGACTCGAATCTGCCTGGAATCTCACAATTCGGAAGACTTGTTGAGAAGTGCGCACGGTTCTCCATTCGGATGTGATGGCTGGTACATGTTCTTGAGGGTGGGGGCCCTGTCTTAATCACCTTGGTGACCCCTCCAGGTTTTGCCTAAGCCCAGGAGTGGGCCCCTGTCTCTGTAGCAGGGAAAGTCTCCGCTGAAGCTTCAGCTCTGAACTTGAGGGAACACGGCCAAATCAGGCTGAGTTGCAGCCAGACACCCGGAGTGAGCTACGATTACCTTTGTGTGGCGCATGGTTTCACACAAGTCTGTGGCTGGGATGCCAACTACGTTGTGTGGGAGGAGAGAGATGGGGATGCAACTTTCTTAGCACTTGAAATTTTCAACGATTTCTTTCCGCAAACCTCTAAGCTTTTAAAATAAGTCTTTCACAGTTTCTGGGCTAGAAATAATTGCCTGCGATTAAATTGTGCTGGCCTTATAATTTTTGAAATCTTTTTATTTATGAAGAATTTCCAACTCACACAAAAGTAGACCAAATAGGATCATGAGCTCTCTAGGCACCTACCACCTCAAACCCCTAACCACCACCTGATGGCAGCCCTGCCCCACCTGTACCCTGACCAGCTTCCTCTCTCCCCAGGTTATTTTGAAGCAAATCTCAGACATAACATCATTTCATCCGTAGAAATTCGAGTATGTTTCTTTAAAAGATCAGTTTTTAAAATATCACCACAATACAATTATTACGCAATAGCATCAAATGTTCTGTCAGTGTTTAAACTGCCAGTTGTCTCATAAACGTCAGGAATTTTTCTGCTTTCATTTTGTGATATGTTAAAAATGTGATCCAAATACTGTCCATGCTTTGCAAATGGTTACTATGATCTTAAAATTTCTTTTGAGGGTAGGTTTTCGCTCCACTTCTGTTTATAACAGTTTATCTGTTGAAGAAACCAGATTGTTTCTTCTGAACAGTTTCCGACAGTCATGGATTTTGCCTATTGCACAATTAAACATATTCCTTTGTCCTCTCTATTTTCTATAACTGGGACTTGGAATTAGATCATTATTTTCAATATAATTTAACACAGATCATTTGGAAAATGCAAAAAAAAAAGTAATACAGGAAAACACAATTCTACTAATTTTAATCCTCATTTTTAAGAGTGAATTACAAAAATTGAAGTTCTCTCTCACCCTCGTGGGATCCTACTCTCCAGGAGTAACCACACACAGGTAACAATATGGGGCTTGGAGGATATAGTTCCACTTGTTACCGAACAGCAGTTGGGGACCTGCTGCCCACCGCCACCCTCTCGGCGAAATTCCAGAGGCAAAGGATAGAGGAAAGGAGTCTTTATTCAAAAGCTTCACAATTTTGAAATAACAGCTTTCCACATGCATTAGTCACTTAAGCCTATCAATTAAGGCTAAACCCTAACTCTTTCATTACAGTTTTAATCACTTAAGCTTATCGATTAAGGCTAAACTCATTTATAAAAAGTGTATTTTATTGAATATGCTATTACAGTTGTCCCATTTTTTCCCCTTTGCCCTCCTCCATCTGGTACCCCCATTTCCTCCAGCATTCCCCCCACCTTAGTTAATGTCCATGGGTCATATATATAAGTTCTTTGGCTTCTCCATTTCCCATACTGTTCTTAACCACCCCTTGTCTATTTTGTACCTACCATTTATGCTTTTTATTCCCTGTGCATTTCCCCCCCATTCTTCCCCTTCCCCCTCCCCACTGATAACCCTCCATGTGATCTCTATTTCTATGATTCTGTTCCTGTTCTAGTTCCTTGCTTAGTTTGTTTTTGTGTTTTTAGGTTCAGTTGTTGATAGTTGTGAGTTTGTTGTCACTTACTGTTCATAGTTTTGATCTTCTTTTTCTTAGATAAGTCCATTTAACATTTTATATAATGATGGCTTGGTGGTGATGAACTCCTTTAACTTTATCTTATCTGAGAAGCACTTTATCTGACTTTCCATTCTAAATCACAGCTTTGCTGGATAGAGGAATCTTGGATGTAAGTCACTGCCTTTCATGACTTTGAATACTTCTTTCCAGCCCCTTCTTGCCTGTAAGGTTTCTTTTGAGAAATCAGCTGATAATCTTATGGGAACTCCTTTGTAGGTAACTGTCTCCTTTTCTCTTGCTGCTTTTAAGATTCTCTCTTTATCTTTAAACTTTGGCATTTTAATTATGATGTGTCTTGGTGTGGCCCTCTTTGCATCCAACTTGTTTAGGACTCTATGAGCTTCCTGGGTTTGTATGTCTATTTCCTTCACCAAGCTGGGGAAGTTTTCTTTGATTATTTTTTCAAGTAAGTTTTCAATTTCTTGCTCTTTCTCTTCTCCTTCTGTCACCCCTATGATTCTGGTGTTGGTACATTTAAAGTTGTCCCAGAGGTTCCTAAGCTTCTCCTCATTTTTTTTTTTTTTTTTTGAATTCTTGTTTCTTATTTCTGTTCTGGGTGAATGTTTATTTCTCCCTTTTGTTCCAAATCGTTCATTTGAGTCCCATTTCCTTCCCTTCTCTGTTTATTCCTTGTATATTTTTCTTTATTTCACTTTGTATAGCCTTCATCTCGCTCTTTATTTTGTGGCTGTACTCAACCATATCTCTGAGCATCCTGACTACCAGTGTTTCGAACTCTGCATCTGACAGGTTGGCTATCTCCTTGTTGCTTAGTTCTTTTTCTGGAGTTTTGATCTGTTAGTTCATTTGGGCCATATTTCTTTGTCTCCTCTATTTGGCAGCTTCCCTGTGTTTTTGTGTGTTAGGTGGAGCTGTTCTGACCATGTCAATACACCTGTTACCTTGTAAGAGGCAGAGACTTAGGCATACTTCAGGGTGGGGCAACCTGCTTCGCAGCTTGGTAGCATTGTACGTGGAGGAGGGGTCAGAGAGGGAACAATGTGTCTTGCTCAGCTTTCTCCCCATTTTCAGTCACTTCCCCCAATTCCCATAAGCAACTGGCACCCTTCTAGCTGCTGCCCTTGTGCTGATTTCCCAAGTGGGTGGGTTTCAGCATGTTCTAGGACCCTGTGGGCCCTTGAAATGAACTCCCCTGAGAGACCAGCAGTTTCTTCCACCAACACACCCCTCACTGATTTCCCAGCACTGGAACCTTGGGCTGCACAGTCTGGTCTGGGGCAGGGATTGCTCGATCCCCAGTTGTCCCTCTGAGTTTTTACCCACCGAAAATGAATGTGGGACCACCTGTTCTGCCAGCTGCCACTGTCACCTCACCACGCCTCCTTTCCACCCTGGCCCTGCCACCATCTGGATGAATGTTTCTTCTTCTTCCACAGACAGCTGCCTGTCTCTGTCCCTGCTACCCATCTGGATGAATGTTTCTTCTTCAATTCCTTGGTTGTTGGACTTCCACACAGTTCAGTTTTCTGGAAGTTCCTGTTGTTTTGTGTTTTTATATTGGTTGTTATCCATTTTATTGTTGTACAAGGAGGTAAAGTATGTCTGCCTATGCCTCCATCTTGACTGGAAGTCTAAGGCTAAACTCATTAACACCTGAGTTCTATCATTCCCCCTGATAGTTTTCAATTATCTTCTTTCTATAAGGTTAGTTTATAAACTAAAATAACATAAGATACAAAAGCTACACAATTTTGGAAGAATGGCGGGCTTCTGCCTCAGAGCTCATCCCCTTTAGAACACCCTGAGAAGAATAACCCTGCCACCCTCCACCAGGCCAGCCTGGTCCAAGGTTGCACCTGGAGTTCCTTCCCATCCAAAATACTATCTGTTGTCCCTTGGGAAATACAGGCAACTGCAGCAGAATCATGCAGGCATCTTCAAGGAAAAGAGCCCTAGAACCAGAGCCAGCCTGTCTGAGAGCCCTCAAGAGCCCTTTTTTCTTAAAAATTTTTTTTATTTATTTATTTTTAGAAAGAGGGAAAAGAAGAAAGAGAGGGAGAGAAACATGAGGTGCGAGAGAAAGAGCGATTAGTTGCCTCTCTCACATCCCCAACTGGGGACCCAGCCTGCCACCCAGGCATGTGCCCTGTCTGGAAATCGAGGCCACAACCTTTCAGTTCACAGGCCAGTGCTCAGTCCACTGAGCTATACCAGCCAGCACACCCTTCTTTTATTTCAAATTTCTTGCCCATAATTCCATGCACTCCAGAGGCATTCAGCTTCTCAGCTAATCCCATCAGTCCTAGACTGTTTACCATTGCTTCATCCTACCGTCTCTCCCTACTCCTCCCCAGTGATCTGTCAGATCTTTCTGTATCACAGTTCAAAAATGAAGGAAGATGTGATGGTTAATTTCATGTTTCAACTTAACTGAACCATGGGTGCCCGGACATTTCCTCACACCTTACTCTAAGTGTGTCTGTGAGGGTATTTTTGGATGAGATTAACATCTGAATCAATAGACTGAGTAAAACAGATTGCCCTCCCTATGTGGGTGGTCCTCATCCAATCAGTTAAAGGTCTGAATAGAACAAAAGCACTGATTCTTTGTCAACTAAAATGGAACTCCTCTTGCCTGATCGCTTAAACTAGGACATTGGTTTGTTTTTTATTTATTTTTTTTTGTTTTCTAGTCTTTGGACTCACACTAAACCATTGGCTCCTCTTGGGTCTGAACCTGCTGCCTTTTGGACTGAATTTATACCATCAGTTCTCTTGGTTCCCAGGCCTTTGGACTTGATCTGGAATTATGCATCAACTCTCCTGGGCCTCCAGCAGCTCACCATCTGCAGATCTTGAGACTTCTTACCCTCTGTAATTGTATGAGCCAATTCCTTATAGTAAATACATATATATGAGATATACATATCCCCTATTTGTTCCATTTCTCTGGAGATCCCTGACTAATACAGAAGGCAAGTGGAGGAGATGAAACTTAGGCTAGGCCTTGCAGGACTGGTGGCATTTAAATGGTAAAGACAAGAGGTAAGGGTATGCCAGGAAAGCAAAGTGGAAGCGTCTGGAAAATGAATCTGTTACGTGGGGCTCAGTCGGGTATTGGACAGACTGCAGCTGAGACTTGGGTTTGTTGAGTCATGCAGGCCTTTGGAGCCCCGGGTAAGGAGTATGTACACAGCCCTACAGATAAACAAGAGCCACTGTCTACTCTTATCAAGATAAGAGTCAGGTGTCAAAGAAGTTCATGTGTATATAAAAGAGCTCAAAGCAGGAGGATTTGCTGGGCAAGTTCCACTGTGGAATTCTGAAGAAACCCAAAGGGAAGTTCAAGGTAAATGAAAGCAAGTACAGAATCCTCCCTCAACATAGCGGCATGTTCACAGCCTGACTCTCCGACACCCCCCGGGCTCTCAGCCCCTTTGAGCTCTCTGGTTCTCCACTTGGAGCGCACCTGCGTCTCCTTGCCTTCTGGTGCAGTCTGGCTCCAGTCCTTGTTCGAAGAGTCTGTTTCAGGGTCTTTGTTTATCTTCCTGGCAAACATGAGAGGCAATATAGGGTGCAGTGTTTCAGTATCTCTGGAGCCATAGTACCAACATTTAAATCCCAGCACTATTTATTTTTTTAGACTTTATTTATTTATTTTTAGAAAGAAGGGAAGAGAGGGTATGTGCTCTAACTGGAAATTGAACCTGTGACCTTCTTGTTTGCAGGCCGATGCCCAAACCACTGAGCCACACCAGCCAGGGCCCCCAGCACTATTTTTAATAGCTGTGTGACCTGGGACAAGCAGCCTCAACTGTCGGAGCCTGGTTGCTCATCTGTAAAATGAGAGTAATAGCAACTTACACAATAGAGTTATTAGGATGAAATGAGACGGCACATATTAAGGGCTAAGAATGGGCCTGGTGCAATAGTAATAGTTGTTTTTTTTACTAAAATATATGCAAAGCATGAGGTTTTTGCTTCCACTGCTCTACTCTACTGTTGAGGTCACCAGTGGCCCTGAATTTCATCCCTCGGACTTCAGACAGCGAGCGGCACTCTCTTGGGGATCTTCCCTGGGTTTCCACGCTGCTCAGGCCCCAGGCTGGTTCCTTATCCTTTGTCTGCAGCTGGTTGAGCACCTTGACTTGGAGAAGTGAGTCCCTGCCTGTCTCTGCTCAGCTATGAGCCCCAAGGCACTTTCCCAGCAGGCTGAGCTGACCCTGACCAAGAAGGGAGGTGCTTTGGGAACACCTGAGCCACCACAGAAGAGACCTGGACTCCCTCCGTGGCTGTCACAGACCTGGTATTTGCTGTATTTATGCTTTTCAAATCCCTCAGCCCCAGGCATGCCTCCCCTCCTCCTCCCAGTCTCTGGGCTCTACCTGTTTCCCATGCCCGCTCTAGACCAGGAGCCTTCCTCTCAAAAAGCCTGGCTTGTGTTTGACCCCCTGCCTTACCCTCTCTAGCCCAAAGGAGCTCTCCTCTGATTTCCTCTAAAGGCTTTATTGATTTTCCTCTCATATTTAAATCTGCAAGCCATCTGAAATTGATCCTGCCTCTAGTTTGATGTTCTGCAAAGAGCTGAACTGAAAATGGTCGGTTTTTATTTTTTAGGCCATGGTGTCTGACCAGACTGTTTCTGCTTCCTTGCCCTCCAGAGATGACTTTGTTTCTGCTCAAGGCCAAGCCTGATTCTCCAGCCTTCCTCTCAAGTTTGAGCCTTCTATAAAGTCCTTTATTAATTGCATTACCCAGAATTGGTTTCTATTGCCTGCAATCAAATATGCGTAATTTTTGCACCCCCAGAGAAGTGCATTGCTTGGGAGGAGGAGGATGAGGAGGAGGGGAGAGAAGAAGGGAGAGGGAGAGGGAGGGAGAGAGACAGAGAGAGTCCTTATAAAAGCATTAACTTCATCATGAGGGCCCTACCCTCATGACATCACCAAATACCAACACATTGGGGGTTACCGGCTTCAACATTTGAATTTGGGAGGGGACACAAACATTCAGTCCACAACAGCTGCTCAGTAGGCAATGAACGGTATCTGCCATTCCTGCTCTGTGTGGTGACTAAGTGGTGCCAGCTTGGGGATCATGTTGGTTGCAGGGCACACCAAATATGTGATTATGGTACTCTCGGTAACAGTGAAATTATGTGTCTCTAGCCACTCGGCCCTCACACATTCTCCCTCACAGACCTCCAGAGCTGGAGACTTCTAGTCAGTGGGCTCTGTCCACCCCAGTGGGTGTCCTTGACCATCTCAGCCATCATGGGGCAGGCTGAGTGTGGGGGGAGCATCAATTCTGTAAAGGGGGTTGGGCTCGCAGGGCAGAGGTAGTAATATAGCTTGAATTACAGGCATGATTTTTATTTATTTATCCAGGAACATTACCCATCTCCTCTGATGGACCCTTAACTTCAGGCAACAACAGCAGAACACCCAAATCTTCATTAAACTGGGACTCCAGGGAACCTAACTTGGGGCAGGTCTGCAGTGTAATGAGTGGAGAAGCCTTGAAGCCCCGAGACAGTTTATTCAAGTTGTTGTGCCCATCAAATTATTTTGATGCATGTAGCTCTTCAAGGGTTCCATAAATGAGGACATTAATGACACATAGCCTAGAACTTATCCTCTACACAGATGGTTGTTGACCAAAGTGATACCACCTTCTGGGGAATATTGGAAGTTTGTGGTTGTCACAATGACACCCCTGGCATGTAATGATCAGACACCACAAAGGTTAGACATCCTGCAATGCACAGAATAGCCCTGCACGACAATGAATTGTTTCACGTTCTACAAGACTGTATATCAAATTGGGCATTCACATATCCTCAATATATGCAAAGTGTGTTTATAATGATCTAAGTCTAGAATTTAAGTTGGCTTTGACATATAAACACCAAGTATTTTTTGCATAGTGTCAACTTGCCCTGGACTTGGAAGGAATGTCATTATTGCACAAATGGAAGAATGATTGTCTTCTGTCCTGTTAAGACCTTAGCACAGATCGTCCACCATTTCAGGAAACCACGTCACCAGTGCCCTAGTAATTAGCTAGTACATCACCTGATGCCGTCTGCACTTGCAACGCCTGCGTTCCTGGAGACTGTGGCGCCAGGTGCACGCACATCCTGCACTCCCTCAGTGTCTTGCAGAGCAGCTGTGACCAGACCTCAACACACTGAAATGCACATTTTTTTATTATGAAGTTTTTTCCCCCTTTCCTTTTTTCCTTTGTACTTCAATGAAGGCACTATACTGATTTTTTAAATTATAAAATTAACATTTAATTTTAAAAAGAAAAAATTTATATATGCATGTAGTAGGTACAATTATCTACAACTTTCACTGCAGAAGAGTACAGAGGGTGTTATAGAACATTTTTACAAAAGTGGGGCACTTGGGTTTGATGTAGTGGAGAAGCATGCTCTGTGGGGGACTAATTTTTTAGGTAATAGTACATGGACACAAAACATGAATGGACCACTCAGTGAATTTGTATACATCACCCATTTATTATCCAATTTATATTTATAAATTAAGCTTTTATAAGTTACTCATCTTCTCTGACGGACCCTAATATTTTCAGCTCAAAGGATTCTCCCTCATGCTCCCTTCCAGTCACTTGCCACCCACAATCCTGACTTAGAACAGGATTAATGTCCTCACCAGACATTAATTTTGCCTGTTTTTAATTAAAACTCCATGCAGAAAATTATAATTAGGTGAGGTCATGGATGTGTTAACTGACCTTACTGTGGTAAACATTTCACAATATGTATACACAGATATCAAATCAACACATTGTATACCTTAAAAGTTGCATGATGTAATATGACAATTATATCCTAAAAAAACTGGAAAGAAAGAAAATGAAAACACTTTATGTAAATGACATCATATAAACTTATTTATTTCTGGCTTTTTTTTTTTTTTTTTTGCTCAGCACTGTATTTGTGAGAATGATCTACGCTGCATGTATCAGTTATTCGTTCATTTTCAATGATGAAAATATTCTATTGTATGAATATAATAGAATTTATTTTACCCATTTGTCTATTGATGGAAACTACTATATTTAAGTAGTCTCCAATTTTGGACACTACGAATAGTTGTTGCTGTGAGTACTCTTATACCTATCTTTTCATCAGCACACACATGTAACTGTTTCTGTAGGAGTACCAGGAGCACCGTTGTTGGGTAATAAGTGTGCATTTGTCGAGCTTTAACTTTTTAACAGTTCTCCAAAGTGGCTGGAATAATTGGCACGGTCCCTGCAGTTGCGATGGTTCTGCTTGTTCCACACTTTCCTGTTTAGACATTAAATGTGTCCTTCTAATCCCACCTTACGCAGAATCTCGCCCGTGTGGCTTTAAGATGTGGCTAGATGCAAAATTAGAAAGGTGGGAACACAGCCACCTCAGCATAGAATCCTTTCTGAAAGTACTCAAGTTTAAGTGCTGCTCCAGCATGTTGCTGGCAAGCCCTCTGGCTGTCACAGCCAGTCCCGCAGTCTCTGGGACTCTGGGAGTCCTGCTGCGACTTGGGGGCAGGATGACTTAAACTGCAAGGCTCTCTGAGCAGAGAAAGGGTTGTTCAAATGCTCCAGGCCTCCAGCCTGGCTGAGGCGGCACCGGTGGGGAGTCGGGAGTGGGCAGAGAGGAGGGAAGTGAGGGGGCTGACAGCTAGAAAGCTGACTCAAGGTAGGTGGGCGGGAGGGGGAGCCGGGGTACAAATGACTGTATTTCCAAGATGTATGCAAATCAGATGTAGTTAGAACTAGGTTTTTAGTTAAAAAATTCATTCATTATGACATGGTAGAACCTTTCCCCCACCAACCACCACAAAAGGGCATATAATGAAAAAATGAAGTCTCTTTCACCTCTTAGATTGACAGTCCTCTGGGCCTCTTCCCCAAAGAGAGGCATAGTTCCTCCAGAGCCAGCCTGTGCTCATGCAAGAGGTATCTTCAGTAGGTTATTCAGCTTCTCTGGGCTTCAGCATCCTCATCTTTAGAATGATGACGTTGGGCCCAATGTCCCCCAAACTTCCTTACTGATAAAAACCATCTGGGGAGGGGGAGGACTCGTTCACTATATGGTTTCCCAGGGCATAGGCCCTGGGATTTCAGTTTAGTGTGACTGTAACGAGATCCGGGAATTTGTGTTACTGAAAGATTCCCTAGGTGATATTTTTATCATAAAAAAGTTGGGGAAAACACTGGAATTAGAGAGTCTTTAACATTGAAATCTTTTCAAGTGCCTATAATATTCTATCCTTTAGAAATCATAAAGTGATACTTACCTTGTAGAAATGTGGAGTTTCTAAGTAATGAAGAATGAAGATAAGTGTTTTCATGGCAGCACATTAAAATAACATAAAATAAATCTCTGGGCTCGTTACCAACAACACTGGTAAATGCTGGCTCCTCTCCTTGGTCTTGTCTAACCTTCTTAACTCCCTGCCTGGGGTCCCGGGCAAAAGTGAGGCAGCAGTTTGCCCCTTGCCTCCCCTTTGCATGCACCCGATGATCCTCCACGCTGCCCCTCGAGATCTAGGCACCTCCCTTTTATGTTGTCATGGGCTTGGTCTTCCCCTACAAAAACATTCCCATCCTTTGGCTCATTTTCTGATTGTGTTAAGAATGAGTAGTGGTTAGCATAACAACCAACGCTCACATACGTGCTTGCAAAGAGCCCAGCACTGATCTAGAAGCTTACATCTAGGAGATTTTAAAGCCCCACCAACAATCCCCTGCTATAGATGCTCCTTTTATCAACTCTATTTACGGAGGAGAAAAACCAGGCACACACAGGTTGTGGCTGAGGTGACACGGCAGTGAGAGCGACAGCTGACAGTGGAAGCCAGGTGGGTCCAGCTTCAGGGTTCAGGCTCTCACTCACCATGCCATACTCCTCTCGGTACAGAGTAGCTTTTATGTCCTCCTTGCTGGCTGACATATTTGTATTTTAATAAGTCCTTTCAGGATGCAGGCCTTGACTCGAAGTTGGGACTAAGGGTGACTAGGTACATTTTGAGTTTAGGGGAAGGCATTCTCTGGCTGGCTCCACCTTGTGGTTATTGGTCTGCCAATGAACATTTCCTCACTTGCCCTCAGATACTGTTGCGGTTCCTAACAGTGACTGAGGCACTGTGAGTTCCTGAACTGTCTTCTGAATCATTAAAGAGAGATTGCGCTATGCGCATCCTAGTTCATTTCCTAAGTAAGTTCTTACTGGGGGCCTATCACCAGGCATCCTGCCCTCACCAAGCTGTAGTTTGATGGGGAAAATATATGTTAAAGAGCAAAATTTAATCGAGTAAACTCGAAGATCTGATTGGCTTTACTAAACTATCCGTGAATCAGGCAGTGTCCCGTCTAGCAACTAGAAGGGTGCTCCCATGAGTTGTACAAAATGGAAGGTTTTTATAGGCAGAAGGAGGATGGGACTAAGAAGTTAAAAAAGTGAATTATTTCAGACAAGGACACCTTTCTTTAGAACAGTAATTTTCAACCTGTGAGCTACAGCACACTGGTGTGCCCCAAGAAATTTTAAAACACGCACCACCTGACTAGTTAGGGGTGCTGACCTCTTTTCCCTTAGATTGTCAAATAAAAAAAAATGACAAAAGCCAACACAACAATAGCTATCCAGCATAAATGAATCAAAACTGTATTTATTTTTTGTCAGATCATCAAAAAATGTATTTTTTGGTATGCCACAGAATTTTAGTAATCAGCGTATGTGTGCCATGAGGTGAAAAAGGTTGAAAATCTGCTGCCTTAGAGGAAAGCAGGGGTCTTAGGTCGATTACCTCACTAGAGCTGATCAAGAAATTCCAGGCTGATTGGTTTAAAATTTCACTCCTGGCAGCTCAAATAGCAATTAGGTTAGTTATTAAGTTTTGCGTTGGTGATGTGGCTTAGCAATAGTGACTCCATTTTGGCCTGTTGTTTGTTTGTTTCTTTTTTCAACATACATATTAATCAAATAATCACAAAATAACTAAAAGATTGCAACTGTGACAAAGGCAACTAAGGGGAGATGCCAGGTGCTCTGAGAGCACAATGTAGGTCTGATCCAGCAAGGGGTCCACTGAGCAGAGATCTCGAAGCATGAGGGGTACCTAGGTGAGGAGAAGAACATTCCAGGCAGGGAGAACATGCAAAGCCCTCTGGTGGGTGGGGCATGGTAAACAGCAAGCCAAGGTAGTTGGACTAGAGAGAACAAAGAGGAAGAGGCTGAAAAGGCAAGGAGGCTGGACCACATAAGGCTTTGTGGGCCACACAAGTGAGTTTGCTTTGTCCTGAGGGGGAGGGGAAGGACAGAAAGGTTTGATCAGATGTGTGTTTCGAACCCATCACTGTAGCTGAAGTGTGGAGAATGACTGTTACGTGTACTGATGCCAGCCATTCTTGACATGAAAGATGACAGATACAACGGGTTGCTTCCAGTTAAGTCTCCTGCCTTCTGTGGTTGGTCCAGAGGATTGTATACTGCTGTGTTGCCTAGACGGGGTACACTCTGGGACCCAAACCCTTCTAGAGCAGAGCCACCTACCTTTTGGTTTTAGGTGAGTGACATACATTCACTTACTAGAAGGTACATTTAAAAAAGATTTGCAACCATCCAGGCTAGTTCTTTTTACATAAATACCTTGTGCTTAGTATTGTTTTACAGAGATGCTACCTCATTTAATCCACACCGCAGTCCTGTGAGAGAGATGTTATTCCTGTCCTCCAGGTTTAAAAAGGTTAAATAATTTCATGCCACCATGAAATGCTCAGGAAAAAGACCCAAGTCTTCTTGAAAACACTTTCTTTATGTAAGCTCAAGTTAAGGGTAAGTTGAGACCCCTTCCTACAGATTCTCTATTTGAGGAGAGCACTGTTATAAACAATTTTCATTATGGCCACACTTACTCTGACCTTGAAGAACAGTTACCAAAGAGAAGAGGCACGCCTCCCTCTTTCTAGTTACTTGTTCGCTCATGGGACTGTACCAGCAGCCCTCTTCTATCCTCTAAAGGCCTGCCAAGCAACCATGCATAAAAGTGGCCTAAAAAGAATCTTCTTATGCAGGTGATTAATGCCTATCTTTTGTCCTCCAGTTTTATTCATATAGCCTGGTAACTAATAGTGCAAATTCATCAAAGCACTTACAGTCAGTGCCTTGAAGGTTTGAATGCTCCATGAAGTTCAAGGCAAATTACTTTTTAAAATGCAGTTCCAATATCCCATGTTGAAAATATTTTTCCCTAGCAACACACTTGGAGCACAGATAATTTCAGCCTAGGGAAACATCAGTATTCTCAAAAATAATTATGTTGATTTTTCTCAAAGGTTCTACATTCTCTCTCTCTCTTTGAAATGACTAAGAGGATAAATTAGACAGGTTCTTAGAACCATCACCTTTGTAGTAGGTGTGGGGGAGCAGGGTTGGCACAAAGAGGAATGAAGGTATTGTTTCTGCTCTGGCATAAGAAGGTGGGATAAAGTCCTAAACTTCATGAGTGAGTTCTTTGCATTTCTTTTTAACGCTCATATCCAACATTGAGGAGAAACCAGTAGCAGAGGGTCTGGGGAATGGCCATGGAGAAGGCGAGGAAGAGGTGAAATGGAGCACTTATGCACGATGGGAGGCAGGAAAGAGGGCACTCAACGCCAGCAAGACAAGCCTCCCCGCTGCCCTTGAGCACTCCAGCTATAGGACCTGCGGTCTGTTCCCCAGGTACCTAACGAGCTAGTCCCTCACTTCCTTCAGGTCTCTACTCAAGTGGCCGCCCTATCCACTCCCTCCACTCTCTATCTTCTCTGCCTGGCTTTATTCTTAAAGCTGCGATCATCACCCGACACAGTATTTATTTGGCTATTGTCTAACACCCTCTCCCCTTTCCCAGAAGCTAAATTTCATGAGGGTGGGTACTTTGTTTTATTCACTGCTATATCTCCAGGACCTAGCCTGACACTTTGTATGTGTCCGCGCGTGCGCGTTGGGATGGGGGCGTGAGGTGTTTCAATATACGTTGAATGAGCCAAGGAGTGGCTGCAAGTCTCGGAGAGTGCAAGTAGAGGTGTGTTCAGGAGGGGCGTCCGGGGGTGTGCTTCCAATCCAACAGAACTGCACACTTGCCATTCTTTTTTCTTTCCCCTCTCCGTCTTCTCCTCCCCAATTTAGAGGCTAGGCACAAGAATCGAGGATGCAGGAAATAAGGAGGAATCCAAATGAGTCCAGCTCAAATTCTGATGAAAAGTGCACAGGCGAGAAGGACTGAAAGGTAGAGAACAAATGCACACGCAATAGTGAGAGAAGAGTGAAAAGAAGAAACGGCTAACAGACGTCAAGCCCTCGGGTCACTCTTCCCGATTCCCCCACGGCGTGACCAGGCGCTTCTCCCGCGCTCCTCGGTTGCCCGGCTTGCAGCTCGCTGTCACTACCACTTTGGAGGAGACTAGGCCTGCGCTCCACCGCGGGCGTCCCCCAATTCGCCTCGGCGGAGGCCCCAGCACGCGTCTGCTGGAGCTGCGAAGGCGGGGGGAACTACAGTTCCCAGGGTGCCGAGCGCGGCGGCGCCTGCGCAGTGCGGCGGGAGGCGGCGGTCTGTTCTCGGCTGAGGAGGAGCAGGGGCTGAGGAGGGAGGCAGCGGGTGAGAGTTCAGAGTTCAGCAGCAGCAGCCCGAGCCCATGATTCCCATATGCCCTGTAGTTTCTTTCACCTATGGTGAGTATAATGTGTCCCGCCGAGGTCCCTGCCCAGCTCCTTCCTCGGCCTGGGGCGGCGGGGAGGCGCGGGGGCTGGGGCTGGCTCCGGGCAGGAGGCGGCGGCCGCCACCGGGGCGTGCGAGTGAGTGAGGGAGTGCGAGGCGGGAGGGGGAGGCGGCGCGGCTGCGGCCGCGGCCCAGGCCCGGCGAGGGCGGCTTCTCACGCGCCTCTCTCTCTCCCTCTCCCTCCCTCGGCGTCTCTGCGCCTCCGCTCCTGTCCTCCCGCCATGGGACCCGACTCTCCGTGCCCGCCGCAGTGCCCAGCCGGCTGGGGGAAGATGCCAAAATGGCGACCGGCAACTACTTTGGATTCACCCACAGCGGGGCGGCGGCGGCGGCGGCTGCGGCCCAGTATAGGTAACGGCTCCCGCCCTCCCCCTTCTCTCACCCAGCTCGCTCCTCCACCCGGATCCCGCTGCCACGACGCCCCCGCGCCGGCCCCCACCGGCCCCCACCCCGCGGCCCCGACTTCCCCTCGCTGCGGGCCCTGCCCACCGCCTCCCTCCCCGCCCGGCCGGGCCCGCGGCGGGGAGCGGCCCCCCGGGGGGCGGGACGACAGACGGCCGAGGTTGGGGACGTGGAGGGCCGCCGGGACTTTCGGCGGCCCCGCAGCTAAAATGGCCTCCCGCGGTCTGAGAGCCCGGCAGGCTGCCGGAGGCCGAGGCTCCGATCTCCCCGGCTGCCCTGCCTCCACCCCGGGTCCCCCTCTCCCGGCGTCTCGGAGAGGGTGGGCGACGCGGAGTGCCGATGATAACAAGGCCTGCGGCCTCTCTCCCGCGGCGTCTCCCGAGCGCCAGTCTTCCCGGTGCTCCGGCCCCCGGAGTCCAGATAACGTGTGGTTTTCCCGGGTACCTGCTCCTGCGGCCTGTGACTTCTCCTGGCCCTCCCCCGAGCCCTGCAAACAAACCGCGGGTGTCACGACGGCCCTTGGGTTCCTTCGGTTTTCCCTCCAAGGAGAGATGTAAACACACCAACCACCTGTGAATGGTGTAGTCGGTAGACGCGAAAGAGGGTGCGAAGTTTCTAGTGTTGATAAATGAGTCCACGGCCTGGTCCTGCTTTTGAGTTTAGGCTCCATGTGGGCCAGTCGTTTCCCTTGGCGAGTCTTTCCCCTGGGGAGAAGCAGGCACAGGTGGGATTGGGCTGAGTTATTATAGTGCATGCACCTTATGAAATTCCTCCCTTAAGGGAAACGCTAATTTCTGGAGTGTTCGTAGCTCATTATCCTAAAAAAGTAGGTTATTTGTTGTGGTCCCAGTCCCTCGGACTGTTGGGAGCCAGTCCGAGACAGATATCTTCAGATTCGGGCCGTAAGCACACAGAGCTCCTACGTGATGAGTTTTCTGTAGTGCAGAGACTGTGTATCAGGCATCTGTGTGTATCAGCCATGTCAGCTGTTGGTTAAACCCAGGTAGTTTTTTGTTTTTTTTTTTTTTAATCTCATTCACTTAAGGCAGCAGCTTGTGTAATGCAAAGGGCATCGTTGGGAACTAGGAGCTCTGGGTTCCAGTCTCTTGCTCTAGATTTTTTGACATTGGGGGTATCGCTTATTTGGGTTTTCTTTTTCCTCATCTGTAAAATGCGGCTATCTTGTGGAGTTAAAATTTGTAATTGTGAGAAAGTTGCCATTTCCCATGGAATTCTCAGATGCCATTTCTTGTAAGGTGCATCATTTTATACATTACTAAAAAAATTGCTACCAATTAAAACAGTGCTGAAGACCATTGATTTTACGAGATGTTGAAGTGTACAAATGTACGTTTTGTTGATGAAATTGGTATTTGACTGCATGTGGAATTTTTTTTTACAAGTTTCTTGAGGCCTATATTCCAAAAAAAAAAAAAAAAAAAAGACTGAGGTAACATAATTGGGGCAAAATCTTGGGGCTTTTTAAACATTTAAAAACCCTTTGCTTACAAGTTGTAAACAAGTAATAAAGTTTCAGCTACTTTGTTAAAATCTTTTAGGGCCAACAATTTTTGTGGAGAGAGAGAAAAAAACTAGCCATTTTCTTTTTCAGGAAAACAAGAAATAGCTGATCAGCATCTGTGCCATAAATTCATTGCTACCAAGTACTTTGTGTTCTAGATAAGGCCGTATTAACCATTAAAATTTTTGCTTGTTTTACCCATTTTTTTTCCTACTACATGGGTAGAGTGATAGCTTTTTCGGTTGTTAACTGTTTATTATTAAAAATGCAGTGGGTTCTTTGTGGCAGTTCTGAAATATTTTTTTAATGCAATCCTTCAGGTAGAAATGAGGGGAGGAAATGCCAATTTAGAGATACTTAATCATTTTTTAAATAAAATAGTTGCATATATGTATTTTATACCAATATTGGAAACTGTTAAAGAATTTCTGTACCTGATATTCCTTGGCTTTGAATCTCATAGTTTCAGTAAACTGTAACAACAGTCCAGTTACTGCTTGTTATATGTATGCCTTGTGAGAAAAGACTTTTTTGATGTTATTTATGCATATAACAGCAAAACTAATTAAGATGCTCTGTTGTATATAAATATAGTACATGGAAATTGTTTGCTTTTAATGGGAGGGAATAAAGCAAGCCAAATAAAGTTAATACTTTGGTTTAGCAAAGACGAACAAATAGCATTAATAATAAAGCATTTGTAAAAAATGCAGTGATGATGCTCATTTTTCTGTCTAGAAAGCATTACAATGTAACTTTTAGACATGGGAAACAAAGCCTACTTTGCAGTTTTTCATTTTTTCCAATTTGAAGGATCAGGGAACTCTTAGGTGTTTACATGTGGATGCTGTAAATAGTTGCTTCACCTGTCATTGAATACAGATAACTGAAAGTAACTCCTAAGTCTAGATTTAATTCTGGTTCTAAGTTTCCATGGTTATAGCTATGTAAGGTATTTGATTGAATTTATGTGGAGCTTAGACTTTATTGCTTGTTAGTATTTGAGATTCATAACGGCATACTAAAAACCAAGGTTTTTTTAAAAGATTTTATAAAGATCTTATAAGTTCTGCTACTAATAATTTCAAGATAAATCAAGCTTTTCATTTATATAATGCCATATTAAACGTTGTGGTAAGCATTCAATCTTTGTACTACATGTTCCATCAGCTGCTGAATATTTTTCTCCCTGCTTTGTGTTATTTTTAAAGGGCAGTGTGTAAACCTGTTATGCCATTTGCCACTCTTGCAGATGTACTCTTCATTTTCTGACCTTTCATTTGCTTTTTACCCCCCTCTTGGAAATCAAAAAAAAATTTTTTTTAAGTATTTATGTGTGTATTTGTATGTGCTCCTGATAGAAGGTTAATTTGGAGTGTGTAGGACAAAGCAGATCTCAAGCATGGTGAAAAAACAAGGATGGCTCCATGGCAGAAAGGAAATTTGGTTGGGTAGGTAAACTGCTTTAGTGGAGTACCTTTCTAGTTTGAGAAGATAGACTTCCTTTTAGACAGACAAGCCTAATTTTGTTGAAAAATATTTTAATAGTTATAAGGAGTTAGGATAGCAAAGAATGTGAGGAAAGATAATTCTCAATAGAAAAACTTCTAATTAATAGTTTCATAGGACTGAAATCACTTATTTTCACTCTTTCATTGGTAATAATATAAAAGTTGTCATAGTTCTTCAGTTATTGAAGAGGATTTGTGGCATATACAAATACATGTATATGTAATATAAAATTAAGTAATCCCCTTAAACTCCACTATTAATACAACATAACCATTTCTTTGAGTGTTCTAAACAGGCAGTTTCCCTTACTCATTAGAAAAGCCTTGGGCATACTAGTTCCTTGTCATCTTTCTATCTAGACAAGATACTTGACTTGCCCCAGCTGGGTGCCTTAGTTGGTTGGATGGCCCTCCTGTACACCAAAAGGTTGCAGGTTTGATTCCTGGTCAGGGCACATACCTAGGTTTTGGGTTCGAGCCCCAGTCGAGGCATTTATGGGAGGCAGCTGATTGATGTTTCTTTTACATCAGTGTTTCTCTCCCCTCTTCCTGTGTCCCCCCACCCTTCATCTCTAAAATGAATAAAAACATATCCTTGGGTGAGGATTTAAAAACAAAAAAGGGCCATGGCTGGTGTAGCTCAGTGGATTGAGCGCGGGCCTGCGAACCGAAGGATCGCGGTTTGATTCCCAGTCAGGGCACATGCCTGGGTTGCCAGGCCAGTTCCCGGCAGGGGACATACAAGAGGCAACCGCACATTGATGTTTCTCTCCCTCTCTCCTTCTCTTCCCCTCTGAAGATAAATAAACAAAATCTAAAAAAAAAAGAAAAAAAATAAATAAAAACAAAAAAGGTACTTGTCTACTTTTACCTGAGTGATATAAATCTTTAGCTTGTGTTTGAACTAGTTTTCTGTGTCCTATATATAACTCTTACTGTATCATTGATATCTGAATGTTATTTACCTTCAATATAGTTAGTTATTTAAAATAATCGTTTGGCAGCATTTTTTATATCCAGCGTTTATTGAATTTGGAGACTTTAGAGATTACAAAATAATTACTCATGTATTCTTAGAGTCATAGCAGATGTTATAAGTGATAAATGTTTAAGTGGATTTTGATGGTTTTCTGGACATTTGTTTTAAGTATCTACTAGTCAAAAGAAGGCATCTCATCTAATGCATCTTGAGATGTCTTTAGGACAATCTGTTCCTAAAGGAAAATAAGATACTTGGTAGGCTGGTTGGGTAAGCTGATTAATTTTTCCCTTTTTCCACTTTTCTCTTTTTTACTATTTATTTTTATTATTTTTGTAATATATTTTATTGATTATGCTATTACAGTTGTCCCATTTTTCCCCCATCACTTTTCTCTTTTTTTTTTTTAACTTTTTATGTAAATGTAGTGTTAAGAACCTTATGTCTTGAAGGAAAGAATACAAGTAACACTAGTAAGATAGAAAAGGAATAAACACTTGAGAAGGTGAAAAAACCAGGTGAACAGGTTTTTGAAACCAATCATAGTGATGGAAATTTACTGGCTCTTAAAAAAAAATTATTGCAACTGCTAATTATATCAGTGCTTCCATTGTTGAATCAGAAATCTTAGGATTCATAATGCATGAAGGAGTTTGAAATAAGGAAATTTTTTTCCCCCCAAAAGGATTGCTGCTGTTAACATTGATGATATTTCATTTTAATGTTATTAATAGCTTCAAGAGTAGGGTGAGCCAAAATATTCTGTATAGAATGCTTATGGTATGTACTTGACAGTGCTTTTGTAAACTACCTTACAATATACTAGAATGGAAAAGGCATGGATTTTGAGCTAGTTGGACTTGGCATTTGGAACCCAGCTCTATCCCTTTAGTCACTTGGCCAAATCACTTAATCTGTCTGAGACTCAGTTCCCTTACCTAAGTGGCCTTGAGGTGATTATAAAATTTTGTAGCCTAGTGCCTGATTTTCAGTAGTCATTTTACCACGACTAGTTTTTTATAGAGATTGAGTACTACTATATAAGGGTTTGAAAAGATTTTCTTAGTTGATGTTTATATATAGTTATATAGAGCTTCATGTCTGAAAATGAAATGTTTTAAAAATAGGTACTGCAGTGTAGGTAGGCCTGAATTTCAATGTCAAATAAATCCTGTTTATATATAGCCACAAAACCAATTAAGTAAGTAGAAATAAAACTAATAGAATATGTAAAACACTTTAAGGAAACAACTATGTTAGGATATAAAGCCATAAAAGAAGACATGAATAAATGAAGATGAGCTGTGTTCATGGAGTGAAAAAAAATCAATACCATCAAGTTACCAATTTTCCACTAGGTAATCCATAGATTTAATGTATTTCCAATAAAAGTCTCAACAGGATTTTGGGGGTAACTTGATGGACTTTTTTTTTTTTTTTTTGACAGGAGGGGAGGAGAGAGGAAGGGAGAAACATTGGTTTGTTCCACTTATTTATGCTTTCATTAGTTCTTTTTTTAAAAAAAATTTATTTTAGATTTTATTTATTTTTAGTGAGAGGAGAAGGGAGGGAGAAAGATCTAAAGAAATATTGATATGTGAGAGCTACATCCAGTTGGTTGCCTCTCACATGCCCCCAGTGGGGGACCTGACCTGCAACCCAGGCATGTGCCCTAACTAGGAATTGAACCAGTGACATTTTGGTTCACAGGCCAGCGCCCAAGGCACTGTGCCACACAGCCATGGCTGATGAAGGATTTCTAATGTTGATTTTGAGAGACTATTGGTCCAAAAGCAGTCGTGGCCATCTGTAAGGTATGATAAGAAAGGTCTTGTATTATCAGGTATCCAAACTTAAACAGGAAAATGGTGATATTAGTGCAAGGCTAGACAAATAGATCGTTGGATTAAAATAGAGATCCTAGAGGTACATTTATGCTCATGGGCAGTTGGATTTGACTGTATAGCTGTTTAAGTACAGGTATTTGTTAAAAAAAAAAAAAGCCAAACTATTATTCAGAAATATGCCATCAGGTTAGTCAAGACAGTCCTTGGGCTTATAGATGTAGTAACAGGCAAACTGTTAAAATCACTTAGATGCATGATTAAAGGTGAGGAATTGTACCTACTGTGCTTGTCCATGAATTGTCTTTGGGTCGTTGTTCTGCCTATGGCATTTCTTACTGTTTCGTGAAAGCTGTTGCATTGCAGCTCTTAATTCATACTGACAGAGCACAAATTAATGAAATAAAGGGCATTGGCTTTTTTGTTTTATTATTAGCCTTATTGTATGATATGTATGTTGAAATACATTTATAGGGAGTAATACATGATATTTAATGGACATCTACAGTATGCACAGTCCTTGCTCTCAAGGAGTTTATACTTCTAGGGGATGAGAGTGGGAACATATCAGATAAACCTACAAGTAACTATGCCATGACAGTAGTCATAACTGAGTTTTAATGAAATAATAAAATGGGAATTGGGGGATTCTGACTAAGAGTTTGAGGTAGACTTCATGGTCTTCTCTCTGAAAAGCCAGGGAATGTTATTTCAGACAAAGGAAATGTGTTGAGCCAAGACAGGAATGTAAGAATTGGTTAATACGATTGAGAGTGGATGGGTTCTAAAGTCAGCCTACCTGAGCCGAACCCTGGTTCCTTCTACTACCTGCCATGTGACCTTACGCAAACAGTCACTTGGCATTTCGGTCTCTTTAAATATAAACTGGAGATAATACCAGTTCTTACCTCATGGAATTAAAATTTTTAAAGAATGTTGAAGCGTAATCTGTAACTGTAACAGTATATATTGCTTTATATAATGTCATATACTGAATAGTCCCGTATAACCAGCACCCAGATCAAAAATTATAACATTACCAGCATTCCTGGGAGGCCTATACAGTCCCCATTGTGGTGGTTTGAGAATCTAATGAGGGAAAATTTATGATGTGCTCAGAACAGTTCCTGGCATATATAATATTCTCATCAATGTTAGTATTATATTCAGTAGACAGTTGGAAATTGAGCTTAGAAAAGGGATAGAGTTGGTAGTATAAATCTGGATATTCTGTATATGGTGGTGACCCACCATCAATAGCTGTATGGTTGAAACATGATATAAAGTACAGTGCCTGGCATACATCAAACATTAGTGAACATTTTTTTGAATGAAAGAGATAGAGTTGTGGTTACCAGCTGGGGTAATGTCTGTGTTTAAAGTAGAGCCAGAGAAAGAAACGAATACTGGGTGAGCAGAGCACTGGGAGAATATAGTGTCCTAAAAATCAAAAAGAGAGAGGTAGTCAGGAATGTCATCAGTGTTAGGGCTTTAGAGAGATTGGATGAAGGATTTGGCAGTTATCAAATTATTGGTATAATTTTAGTGGGTAGCTGTTATTGGAAAATTAGAATCAGATCATTTGGAGCTACAGAAAGACTAGCATAAATATTAAAAAATTTTGCTTAATGTAAGTTTTTTAGTCTAATTTAGTATTTAAATTAATTCATGGGTTTTAGAGGTCAAATGAGCTTAAAGTATGGGAAGGGTGGCACTTGTTTGAAAGATGAATTAAATGAAAAGAAAATTTTAAATTTATTTTTTATTTCTGGGAAATTATATACACGGTAGTCCTTTCTTATCTTCAGAGCGTACATTCCAAGGCCCCCAGTGGATGCCTGAAAAGAAACCATGGATAGTATCAGACTTTCTATACACTATGTTTTTTCTTGTATGTACATACTCTCGCTGAAGTTTTATATGCAGTAGTTTCCCCTTATCCACAGTTTTGCTCTCTGTGGTCAATTAAAGTCTGAAAATATTAAAATGGGAAATTCCAGCAATAAACAATTCATAAGTTTTAAATTGCACACCATTCTGATTGTGATAAAATCTCATACTGTCCGTGAGTCATCCCTTTGTCTGTGTTTCCACACTACTCGCCTGTTAGTCACTTAGTACAGTGCTTATGTTCAGGTAACCTTTATTTTGTTATCAGTGTTCCATTTTATTATTATTATTAACCTCTGCCTAATTTATAAAACTATTAATCTGTTACTGTGCCTAATTTATAAAACTTTATCGTAGGTATGTAGAGGAAAAATATATAGGGTTCAGTACTATCCATGGTTTCAGGCATCCACTGGGGGTCTTGGCATGTATTCCATGTGGATAAGGAGGGACTACTTGTAGACTCAGCTTTCTGGCACAGTACACTACTTTTAGTCACAACACATTATCTGTTCATGTCTTTTACCCACAAATGCCTTTTCCATCTCAGCCGAACACTTATGATGCACTGGGGCTGTAACTTTTGCAGTATGAGGTGCAGCAGCAAAACTAGCACGAATTTCTTTTTCCTTCACAATTTCACAGATAATTCATTCTTACTCAAGATCTTAGCAACCTCAACATACGATTTTTCTAAGTAAGTCACGAACTTCCACCTTTTTACTTAAAGCAGTTTACAGCTTCTCTTTGGCATTTCCGCATTGCCAGCATCAGTACTCTTGCACTTTGGGTCCATTATTAAGTAAAATAAAGGTTGCTTGAACACACACTGTGATACCACAACATTCAGTCTGATAGCTGGCATAGCTAGTAAGTAACTAACAGGTGGGTAGCGTATACAGTGTGGAAATGCTGGACCAAGGAATGATTCACATTCTGGGTGGGACAGAACTGGGCTGCTTGAAATTTCTTCACCCTACTCAAAATGGTGTTCAATTTAAAACATGAGTTGCTTATTTTTGGAATTTTTCACTTAATATTTTCGGACTGTCGTTGACTGGTGGTAACTGAAACCACTGGGGCAAAACCGGATAAGGGGGCACCACCATGTGTGCTGTATAAAATGTATCACATTATTATAGTAATCAGCATAAAATGGGCAAAGGATATCCCTGAAAAGAGATTTGAAGAAATCTGACACGTATATAGGAAAAATGATAAGAAAGTCTCTCTTTTTTTAAAACAAGGTTCATTTACTTTATTTTTCTTGTATAAATTTATGTGGTGGCCAGTGCTGGAGCCTGGGTCCTCTGCACAGAAATTCTGGTGTGAGTCTTTAAAAGATGGTCAGTGAATTCCTGATAGGGAGACTTGAGGAACACAGTCTGTTTCCAGAGGTTGGGGGTGAGGTAGCTGTAGGTCTTAGAGATGGCATCAAAGGTGGCCTTGGTGAAGTTGCCCAGTGTGGCATTGCAGCCCTTGCCTGAGATACAGCAGTCATCGATAACCAGCCATCAGCAACAGCTTTTTGGTCACAGGGGCTGAGATGATGCTAGTGCCCCTGGGGGCAGGGATGAGGCTTACCAGCACAGCGCCACAGCACCTGGTGGGACTTGGGTACAAGGGACGGTGTGGGGCTTGCTGATCTTGTTCCCGCAAAGCCTCGACACACAGGGACAATAAAGAGCTTCCTCAGGATAATAGCCCCATGGATGGCAGTGGCTACTTCCTTTGAGCATTTAATACCCAGGTGAACATGCCCATTATAGTCCCCAGTGGTGACAAATGCCTTGAACCAGGTTTCTGGCCTGCATATGTCAGCTTTTGCAGGGGCACAATCCTCAAAACCTCGTCCATGAGGGCTGCCCCCAGGAAAAAGTCAGTGATCTCAGATTCCTTGACAGGCAGAGAAAAGAGATCTCCTCCAGGAGCTTGATTTTTATATCCTTGACCAGGCGGCCCACCTTGGTGACAGGAATCCACTCCTTGTTCTTGGCCTTGCCTCCAGGAGCACCATGGCCTCGACCCAGACCCTCAGCCCTGGATGCTGCTGCTGCCCTGTCCTCCCATTCTAGGGCACCTGGGCCCTCCTACAGCACCAGCCTCATTTGCCATTTGTGTTTTCTGGGGGGGAAAACAAAGTCTTTTAAACAGTAACCATATAAATGAGGGCAAGAATGCTGTGATTTATGAAGATAGCTTTATAGCTTTCCTCATTCTCCAAGTCCTACTCATCCCAAACCATGTTTTTACTATAAGCAGAATGGTCATTATAAAATGTAAATTAACAGCACTCTTCTGCTTAAAATTTTCACTGGCTATCTACTATTTTCAGAATATCTGATTATCCTAGCTTTATATTTAGAGGACTCCAGGATGTTAATTACATGTTTATAATTCCCTACCCACATTTATGAAATCCAAAAACTTCTGAAAATAGTAAGTTGTAAAAAAAACTTGATAGTAAAAACTGACATGAAGTGTCAGGGGGCTATTTTTATTTATTTATATTTACTTTCTATCATCATTTATCCCCCATACCCTCTTCACCTCCACTCACCACCCCTCCCCCTGCAATTACCATACTGTTGTCCATGTAGGAGGCTATTTTTAGTTCTTTTTTTAAATCTTAGTGTGAATGTTCATACCTTTCCCTGAAGAAATGTTAATATATTTGAGAAATCATAAAGGATGTGTTTTTCTTGAGTATAAAAGGTTATAGGGCACTTTGGTTTAATTAACCTATGGTATCTATCACCTTTTATTGTACCCAGTAGTTTGTGAGTTTCTTTTTTGAGCAGTTCTGTTTATAAATAGTTACAAGGATTGACATTTCATTACCTTATTTTCCTTAGAGGTCTTCAATGAAACCAGTTTGTTTGTTTTAAAAAATGGAACATTAATTTTATCCTGCAATTACCCTTATGGATCCTTGGTATTTTTGATAAGGTCTTAGATTTATAGTATGGGATCTTGTAAGTGATCTTATTTTTTTATGTCTTGAAACATTTTGCTGTTTTATTGTCCTAGGATTACTTCTTTTTACTCATTTACTTCCAAAGATGCTAAAAAGAAAAACTTAATAGGAAAATGGGAGAATGTTAGAATCACCTAGAAGGGGATGGTACAATAGTGAAATCACTAGAGGATATCGCATTGCCCAAAGTACTGAATCATCTTTCAAGGAGGTATGAAAGAAAACAGAGACACCTCCTTTATAGTTGGCTTTTAGTTTTACTTCAACACAGTTAACTATTCAGAATTGTTCTTTCTCTCTTTATACTAGCTAATAAAAGAAAGTTAACACAGGAAGATGTTTGACAGTAGGATGAATACAAAATACAGTGCTACTCTAGACTGATAATGATGAAATTGATTGTTAGAGCAAAGTCTCATACTAAGAATCTTCATATACAATGTCCTAGATTAATTTTTTCAAACTTATCAATGAGTTAATATGTTTTAAGGATAAAAAAGGAAATAAGCTATTCTCATCTATTTAGTAGGAAGGACTTCATTATGTAATAATCTGACAAAGTATAGACATTCCATATTGCTAAAAGTGTGGCAGAATTTTCATCTTTTGTGATGTTTGTGCACCAAAATTTATTTGGTATGATTGATTAGTGGACAAATGCTGAAGGCAAGTGTGTATACAAGGGTAGTTGGAAGGAAATAGATGATTTAGAAATGAAAAGATTACTCAATCCAAACCTAAAACTGAAAATATTTTACAATTATGAAGCAAAGAAGATAAAATACGAGCCATCATATGTTTCAAAAAATTAAGCATTGCTTGACAATTGAAGTACAGAAAGAAAAATCAGAAGTAATAATGAGTTAGAATTCATTAGAGATAAATTTGAAATCTGGAATCAGCATTTATGAGATGGATATGTTCCCAGTTTGTGCATTAAATTTGATGAGCAGTTACACTCAGAGAGCATGGTCCATTTTGTGTATAGACCTGTGAAAACAGGACGATAAAAATCTGGGTTTACTATACTTAAAATTTCCAATGGCCGTTCTTCATTATCCCTCATTCTTACTCAAATGGCTTCAAAACTACAAAAACAAACAAACAAAGAGTGTAAAAGTTTCCCTGGCCAGTGTAGCTTGGTCGGGTGTCCTCCCGCAAAGCAAAAGGTGCCTGGTTAGATTCCCAATCAGGGCATGTGCCTAGGTTGTGTGGGCATACAAGGGGCAACTGATGGATATTTCACTCACATCGATGTTTCTCTTCTTCTCTTTCTCTTTCTCTCTCCCTCCTCCTCTCTTTCAAAGAAAAATAAATTCACAAAGAAATGTAAAAGGTTGCAGAGGACCCAGATGGTAAATGGTAATGACTATTTTTCCTAGTATGTTGAGAGTAAAAAATCCCAAGAAAACTACAGGTATACCTTGGAGATATTGCGGGTTCACAGTTCCAGTCCACAGCAATAAAGTCAGCATCGCAATAAAATGAATTTTAATCATTTTGCTTGGTGGAGGGGCTTCAATTAAAAAAAACACACACAACCTCTGTGGAGTACAATAAAGCAAAAGCACAATAAAATTAGATATGCCTCTAAAAACAGTTTTTACGTATTTAACAATCCCTCTCCCCTGCAGTCTACTAGTCTATTAGTTGGAGAAATTGTAGGATTGGTTATTGTGTTGTTGGGTTTTTTTTTAAGATTTTTTAAATTTATTTTTAGAAAGAGGGGAGGGAGGGAGGGAGAAAGAGAGGAAGAGAAACATTCATGTGCAAGAGACACTTCGACTGATTGCCTCTTGTACACCTCCAACTGGGGACTTGGCCTGCAACTTGGGCATGTGCCCTGACTGGGAATAGAACCAGCAACCTTTTGGTTCTCAGGCTGACACTTAATCCACTGAACTGCACTAGCCAGGGTGATTATTGTGTTTTAGTTTTAAGAAATGGAGCCTGAATTTAAATTTCTAAAATTGTACAATGATAAAGTTATTGTTTTAATAGCATTATAAAGGTAAGGAGAGCATGGCATTATAATATCAAGTATAAGGAATAGTTAAAGGTGGTTTGTCTTTGGGATGATTCTATGAGGAAGTTTAATTTTGCATCTTTTTAACGTCATAAAATATTAAACCTGCAGAAGTTAATCTGTTAGTAATGTAGGTACATAAAATGGCAAAATTTGAACTAGACAAGTCCGACAATGTGGAGCATTAATTTGGACTAATGGAAAAGGTAGATTATGTTTTGTATGCCCTGAAAAAGAAAAAATTTTTTCTCTGTTAGTTATCTTTATCCAACATTGTAACAAATGCACACACAGTATATGTTTTCCAAGGCAGAAAAAGTACGTCTGATGTAAGTGACAGAACCGGTCTACATTTGCTTGATTAAAACTTTCCCCCTCATTCCTTTTACAAGGTCAGAAATTAATCATTCTACTTCTGTCCCTTGGGGTTCCTCTAGAAATTTAGCATGAATCTTTCACTTAGTCTCAAGTTAATTATTATCTTTACTCTCCTAAACAACAGAAGGACTTAAAATTCTTTAACCTTGATAGATTGCCTCCTGATTTTTGCATTGTTGTACATTTTATATTTTTTAACCCCACAACCAGTCATTGTTGAACAGTTATTACTGTTTTATGTATTCAGTGATTATTAAACTTACCTTCACATTTACCACTTTTTTTTAAACTTAACATTCATTCATTCCGAGGTCATTTTCATTTTTCCTAAAGTAAATCTTTGAGAATGTCCTTTAATGTGGGTCTACTAGTAACATCTTTTTAAAAAAATTCTTAAAATGTTTTTAATTTACTCTCATTCTTGAGAAATCATCATTTAAGTCTCTAGGATGTTCTCCCTGCCACCCCAGGCTGCTTATAAGTGCTTCTCTTTTACTTAAATGCATCTTGGTGAGAATTCATTTTAATTTACTATTTGGGTTTTGTTAGAGCTCCTGAATCTGAGAGGTTTTATCTTTTATTCTGGAAATCTCAGGCATTCTTTTTAGATGTTTCTTCTCTGCCTTTCTTTTTCTTCATTTGCTACTCAAATTAGATACATTACCACTTTCTATTCTGTCCTCTGGGTCTTTTAGCCTTTCACCCTATGTGCTGGTTTCTTGTGTGAGTCCCAGAGTTCTAGGCATTGCTTCCCAGTGCCTTCCATGTGTCTGCCAACAGAAAATATTTATACAGCAATACAGTGGGTAAACTGTGATTTGGAGCCCTGGATAAGGATGTTGCAGCTGTAGGTAGCAGACTCAGGGCTCCACTCATGCACTGTTCCTTTTCCCTGAGAACTAGCACTATTTCCCTGTTGGATAGAAGGGACCATTTTGCTTAAAGATAATTATTAAAAAGCAGGAAAATGAAAGGTGACTATTCTGTGAATGTTCTGTATCATGAAGTGGCAGAACTTTTTGGTTTTAGGACACCTTTACACTTCTAATTATTGAAGACCCCAAAGAGCTTTTGTTTATGTGGGTTATATAATCACTGTAACAAATTTAAAAAATAATATTATCAGATTATTTTAAAATAAGAATAGCAAATCACTATATGCTAATCAAAAGTACTATGAAAAAAAACCTACATTCCTACCTCCCCAAAAATAGTGAAATGAGAGGCATTGTTTTATATTTTTACAAATCCATTTAGTGTCCCAGTTATGATGATTGGAGTCTCAAATTTGCTTCTGAATTCAATCTGTTGCAGTAAATTGTTTGAAATAAAATATATGAAGGCAATCTGTAATTGAAAAAGAGAACCTCTTGGACCTCTGAAAGGGTCTTAGGGACCCTTAGCAGTCTTTAGATCACATTTTGAGAACCACTAGAATATAGAGAAAAATGTTCCTGTTACCAGAAACCACTTATATGGATAAACTATTTGTACACTTAAGTTATTTTAATTTCAGTAGTGACTGTAAATTTAGTATAATGTAAACCCAGATCATGGTAATGGAATTTGAAAGCATTAAAAATGGGTCCAGAGTTGGATGATAGGTTAGGGTTGAGGCCAGAAATGTAGACGTTAGAGTCAAGTTGGAATAACTAGAAAGTAATATTTAAATTTGGGGTTGGTTTGTTAGTCATTCAAGTTACCAGTTTAAGAATTCTATTCCAATACCTTCAATGCTTTTTTCCCATCAGAGTAAAACGTAGAATTAAAAATAAAGTAGTACAGAAAGGCTTATAATGAAAACAACATTTCCTTATTTTCCTTCTCCCTGCCTCCCAATTCTGCTTCCTAGAGACCCCTGCCTTTTATGTATTCTGGTTTTATTTCACAAAATAATATGCTTTTCTATGTCTCGATTTGTCAACTTTATACATTATATAATATTTTGATTTCCTACAATCATAGTTAGGAATTGTGTGTACCCTGTCTTGCTTCTCATTTCTCCTCCCAAATTCAGTGATAACAGCTATTTCTGTTACTATAAACAATTCACTCCATTCTAGTTCCATCTAAGGTAGACAGTATTTCAGTACTGTCTATTTTAGGAAAAGAATCTTGAAACTCTTGCTTTATTTGACCGCTTTGTCCATCACACTCCCAACTTAGCTACAGTTTTACTTGAGATACCATTTACATGATGTTCTGTAATCATAGTTTCTTCTATGACTTAGGTTGATTCTAAAACTTTAAAGCAAAATTTTTCATTATTCTGACTGTGTAAATAGTATTGACTGTGAGCCAAGTACTGTCCTATGATTGTAATTCCTAATGTGTTCCATTTTTACAAGCCTACACCTCTAAATAGAAGACTCTTCCTAGGCTCAAATTGAAAAGGATTTTTTTCCTTTTTACACCCTACTGATTTTTCAACTATGATGTCTTTTAGCAGGGTCATACCTTTCTTGAGCTGTTTGATATTTCCTGAAGACTTTCATTACCTTTTTTCCTTTCAAATCTTGTTGTTGGTGCCTTTATTACCTTTCAAAATATTTCTAGGCTTCTAGTTGTATTGTCTGTTGTATAGTCCTTTTTTCCTGAACATGTTCCTTCTGTCCTTCCCTTGATTTCAGTGTAAGCTGATTGCCTCTTTGGGACTGCTACACAGGTGCCAATCTGTGCTTTATCTCACACCTGGGTTTGGATCCATGTTTGCAGGATCCCACAATTCCTCGATTGATTGGGTTTTTTGTTATTGTTGAAATACATCATCATGTAACGTTCTAAGAAAATGTATGTAGGAGATAAGCTTCTTCAGTCTTTGAATATCAAGAAAAAGCTATATTAATAGTTTATCTGGGTATAGTACAGAATTCTATATTAAAAATTTTCTCTTGAATTTTCAAGACATTATATTGTCTTCTGGCCACTAGTGTTATCAATAAGAGTCTGATTTACATTTTCTTGTGTGTAGGTGACCTGTTTTTCTTCTCTCTGGAGACTTGAAGGATTTTGTGTGTGTGTGAGATGTTGTGAAATGCTGTACGTGTGTCTCTAGGTGTGGCTCTTTCATTCTGCTTTGCACTCTGTAGGCCTTTTGAATTTGAAAATGTGCACCTCCCTTTAAGAGTGGGAAATTTTATTCCTTAATCTCTTTTATCCGCTTTTTTCTTTTCTCTCTAGAATTCCTTCTAGTTGAATGTTGGACCTCTTCGATTTATTCTCTATTAAAGTTTTCATATCTTTATCTTGTCTGTATCCCTCAACTTGATTTCCTGACTAGTGTAAAGTTCTTGTTTTATGAATACACATTAGAGTTTGAATTCTTGTCTGTTGCCTTGACATATTTGATTCCCACTGGGTCATTCTTGGGTTGTTGTTGTGTGTGTGTGTTTTGCAGTTTATAGTAGACTTTCTTTAAGTTTGGTAATTTGGTTGGCTGTTTTGGTTAGCCATCTGGCTAGAGTCACTTTTTGGTACTTGACCTTTAGGTAAAGTACAAAAATATAAAGTGTTTTTCCTCTTTAATATTAATAATTCCCTAAACATTTTCTTTTCTTCTTTTTCCTTCCACGAGAATTATCCTTCCATTATTATGTCCGATTCTTCAGTTATTTCTTTTTTAAGCCATTTTTTTATATGCTTGTTTCATCATTTATTAGTTTGTCCCAGTTAAAAACTGAGATGAATTAGATTTAATTTATTCATAAAGGATACTATCTAAATAGAAGCTTCTGCTCCACTGGATGCTTAGTAAATGAAAGTCTTCTCATTTTGCAAATGTATTTTATGGCACAAGGTTTTGACTATTTGGCCTTGACCGGTGTGGCTCAGTTGGTTGAGCATTGTCCCTCAAAGGGAAAGGTTGCCAGTTCGATTCCTGGTTGGGATTTATGCCTAGATTGCAGGTTGGTTCACTGGTCAGGGTGCATACAAGAGGCAGCTGATCAGTGTTTCTCTCCCTCTCTTTCACCCCTCTCTAATAACTAATTAATTTAGGAAGGGTATTTATATCCTGCTTTATTTAAGAAATAATTTAAAGACAGTAAGTATTACATTTCATGAAGGAATATAATTTAACAGCTTTTATTTTAACACCCAAAAGTAGGCAGAAACCTTGATTTGAACTATTTCCACTTAGAAAAATTTTACTTAAATAAATTTAGACTTGATTTGACCTGAATTTTATAAAATTAACTTATTTACTTAAATTTAACCACTGGATATTTAATTGAATTGGCATTGTCTAATCTGGTCATCTACCTCACATAGGACAGTTTTTCTAAGGATATTTGAAACTGGGAGAGAAATTCCCAGATGGGTCTTTGACAACAACCCAGAGAATCTTTACTCTGAGTAGCAAGCAGTCAGCTACCCTAGTTTTGACCCCCTGCGAAATGAGACTGGATCGTTATTGTTTATGATGCTTTTGGTGGAGGACATGTCAGCCCAGATGATGGGTAGGGACCTGGCTATACAGAGCAGAATTAGGTTAAACAGCCCTAGGGATGTACATAGCAATTGCTGAATGCACTGGCATCTTTTTTATGGTTTCTTGGAAGGGTGATTATAAAATTTATTGTTCATACTGAAACACAGGAGAGTGAAAGAGTACTATTAATAATTATGCTGGGACTGACTTCCAGCCAAGATGGAGGCGTAGGTGGACACACTGTGCCTCCTCTCACAACGAGAATTAAGGACAACAAATATTTAGAAACAAGAAAACAACCAGAACTGATAGAAAACTGAACTGTACAGAAGTCCAACAACTATTCATCCAGACCGGTAAGAGGGGCGGAGTCACGGCAGTAAAAAGTAGAGGTGCGGCCCCGGGAACACAGGCAGCAGTGGCTGGCGCTTCCCAGGTGTGCAGGCGGCTGGCAGGCCCAGAGGTGGTGGCTGTTGGACCCTGGGCACAGGTGGCAACTATGCAGACCCAGTGAGGCTGCGTACGGCAGCTGGCTGACCAGGTGGTCCCACATTCGCGCGCAGATAATCCAGGCGAAGGGGAAGCAGCAGATGGGACTGGAATGCAAGAGAGAGCCGAGCAGGCGCCATTGTTCCCTCTCGGACCCCGCCCCCACATACAGCATCACTACCCAGCGACTGGGCTGCCCTGCACTGGGGAACACCTAAGGCTCCACCCCTCGCTATCTAACAGCTGTGACCAGACCAAAAACAGCAACAGCAACAACAAAAAAAACACCAAAAATGGCTCAAACCGGAGAACAAATGAAAACCCCAGAGCCAATTCTGCTAAGGGACCAAGAGATAGCCAACCTATCAGATGCACAGTTCAAAACCCTGGTGATCAGGATGCTCACAGAATTGGTTGATTTTGCTCACAAATTAGATGAAAAAATGCAGGCTACAATACGTGAAATGAAGGAAGACGCATGGGGAACCAGTAGAGATGGGAGGAAAACTGGGACTCAAATCAATGGAGTGGGCCAGAAGGAAGGAAGAAACAACCAAACAGAAAACAAGGAAGAAACAAGAATTCAGAAAAATGAGGAGAGGCTTAGGAACCTCTGGGACATCTTTAAATGTCCCAACATCCGAATTATAGGGGTACCAGAAGGGGAAGAGGAAGAGCAACAAGTGGAAAACTTACTTGATCAAATAATAAAGGAGAACTTCCCCAATCTGGCGAAGGAAATAGACTTCCAGGAAGTCCAGGAAGCTCAGAGAGTCCCAAAGAAGTTGGACCCAAGGAGGAACATGCCAAGGCACATCGTAATTACATTAGCCAAGATTCAAACGAAGGAGAGAATTCTAGAAGCAGCAAGGGATAAGGGGACAGTCACCTACAAAGGAGTTCCCATCAGACTGTCAGCTGATTTCTCAGAAGAGACCTTCAAAGCAAGAAGGGGCTGGAAAGAAGTATTTGAAGTCTTGAAAGGCAGGGACCTCCATCCAAAATTGCTCTATCCAGCCAAGCTGTCATTTAGAATGGAAGGGCAGATAAAGTGCTTCTCAGATAAGGTCAAGTTCAAGGAGTTCATCATCACCAAGCACTCACTATATGAAATGTTAAAGGGACTTATCTAAGAAAAAGAAGATAAAAGATGTGACAGTGAAAAGACAGCAAACTCACAGCTATTAACAACCACACCTAAAACAAAAGCAAACAACTAGAACATGGACAGAACCACAGAAATGGAGATCATATGGAGGGTTAGTAACAGGGGAGTGGGAGGAGGAGAGAGGGGGAAAAGGTACAGAGAATAAGTAGCATAGATGGTGGGTAGAAAATAGGCAGGGGGAGGGCAAGAATAGTATGGGAAATGTAGAAACTAAAGAACTTATGACACATGGACATGAATTAAAGGGGGGCAGTGTGGGTGGGAGGGGGTGTGCAGGGAGGAGGGGAATGATGGAGTAGAAATGAGACAACTGTAATAACATAATCAATAAAATATATTTAAAAATAATTATGCTGGGAAGGTAGGCATAAAATGGAGTATATGGTCATCCCATCTTGAGTCACATGGACTCTTTCATAAGTCAAATTGCCTGCTAGTTGATGGACATTACTATTCTATTCTTACTCAGCTTTTTGTTCAACAGAACAAATTTTGGGGAGAAAGATGTGAACAGATATTTGATAAAGAGCAGTGGGATGGATGAATGGAAACAGTATAGGAATCCAAGACTATCTGAATTTTTACATAACCAAAACCCCTTCTGAGTATGCAGTGTAGTTTGGATTGTGTGAAATCTTACCAATAAATGCAAAATACAAGTTTTACAGAACTGATTATTTGTATTTTAAATATTATTACTATTATTTTAGTTTTAGGAACTTGGAAGAAGTAAAATATGTTACTGGCATTATTTCTTAAGGATGTAGAGTTATCCGTAGAAAATGTCAATCCCAAACCAGTTTCCCATTATTCCAATTTAAACTTCCCCTTTCCTGTCTTAGAATTGGCATACATGTAGAAAGTGTTCACTAATTTTAGTATCACAATGTGAGAAACCTCATCCAAATAGAAATTATAAGAGTTTCTTTGGACTCTAAGTTGTTTTTTTTCTTTTTTTCTTTTTCATATTGGGCTGAATACTACCACACTTCCTCTATCCATTGGTTCTAGTTCTGTTCTCTGGAGCAGCATGGAGTAAGTGTTCTGTTAGAAGGCAGCTATCTTACCTTCTTCAGTCACCCTTTCTAGACTGAATGTCTCCAGGTCCTCCACTTTTTATATGAAATAATACCCATACTTACAAGCTTCATATTGGTTCCCTTTGCATAATTCCTAATTATCAGTGATTTCCATAATACAGTTAAAATATGAAGGCTTTAAAGTTTAAGTCTGTGCTGTATTTCTATGGTAGTGTACACACCAGGGAAGAATATCCTTTACTAAAACCCATGAATCAGACACTCCAGTTTATTAGTGCAGGTACAGATCATGTATTTTTTTTTCTTAGCTATTCTTAACTGTTGACTTATTAAAACTTATAATCAGCTAACCCCTGTCAGCTAAATAACTGTTGAAGCTCTCCTTTTTTTTTCCTTCTTTTTTTTTTTTGGAAGGCATTTCTGTCTTGATAATGCACCTTCAGCACATAATTGTGCGTATCTTACTCAGAGATCATAGAACAACAAACTTATCCCTATACCAACATTTTTAGGCCTTGGTTTTATGTGACATAGGCTCTCAGTTTAAAAGTTAATTGGCTGCAAATTTTTTGATTTTCAGTTTTGGAAACTTTTTGTCTCTGAGGTTTAAATGGTTATGATTGCAAAACATCTGACTTAGGTCTCCTTTTGCAACATCTACATTTTAAAAAGAAAAACAAATGTATATAATGAAATTCTGCCTCTAATCTGGAAAATTTATCTAAAATAATAGAGATTGCATTGCAGATTTTGTACCCTAGAGCAGGATTTCTCAACCTCAGCACTGTTGACATTCTTCGAATAATTCTTTCTTGTGAGTAGCTATTCTGTGCTTTGTGGGATAAGTAACAGCAATCACTGGCCTCTACCCACTAGATGTCAGTAGCACACATCACCACCACCTTCTCTGTAGTTTGACCATCATCAAAAATACCTCTACACTTGGCCAAATGTGCCAGGGGAGGGTGTGTGGGTGCAAAATCTCCCCTAGCTGAGAGCCACTGCCCTACATAGAGCAGAAGTATTTCTTAAGTCAACTGGGTAATAGTTTCTACCTTCAGTGTTTTCCATAATTGGAGTTAGAATGCAATATTTTTCTTAACATCTCTTTGGAGATTTTTTTTAACTGTACAGCATAATAAAGAACTTTATGTACAGCAAATACTTTCTGATAATAATAATTACAGCAAATAATTCCAAGTTTGATCAGTTTTTCCCTTTCTAATACTGGTTCTTATTCAAGTTTGCCATCCCTGCTTCATCAAATCATCTATGATCTGAAACAATGTGTGACTATTTAATGTATTGAGATTAAGGAATGGAAATTATATAACAATGACACATGGTATTGATTGGGAAGTTCATTAAGTTCAAATAAATGCTTGGTCTTCTGTAGTCTGTGATTAAATTACTTGAAAATGTACTCTTTATTTAAGGTGATTTAACTCCTAGGTTTTAAAATTAATTTGTATTATGTTTATTCTTCTACTCCACAATATAGCCAGCAGCCAGCTTCGGGTGTAGCCTACTCTCATCCAACTACAGTTGCTAGCTACACTGTCCATCAGGCTCCAGTAGCTGCGCACACGGTTACTGCTGCCTATGCACCAGCAGCTGCCACAGTTGCGGTTGCCAGGCCTGCCCCAGTAGCAGTTGCAGCTGCTGCAACAGCTGCTGCTTATGGAGGCTACCCCACTGCACACACAGCAACGGATTATGGTTATACCCAGAGACAACAAGAAGCGCCACCACCACCACCCCCAGCTACTACACAAAACTACCAGGTAAGAAAACTGTTAGTCTCAATAGCCTTAAATTACAGACTTCAGTGTCCTCAGTATGCGATATAATGTCCGAGCCAGTGCTTCTCAGACTTCGGTCTTTCAAAATATACTTGTAATGATAGAGAAGAGGAAATATGTATTCCCAGGTAATTGGGGGAGGAGGGCGTAGTCCAAGCATTAAGTTTCCTTGCTTTGAGTTTTGTATGAATAATCTCCCCCAGTCCATTTCACTATATGTTTGCTTTAATTTTGAAAAATTTGCATTGTTTAAACATTTTAATTTTACCCCAAGTTTTTTTGGGGGAAATGCCGCTTGTTTGTACTGTGGCATTATTTGTCCACTTGGAACACATTTTGAGAATCAGTTTTAAAAAACATGAGCCTAAGCTGTACAGGACAAACAAACTATAGTGTCGTTTTGAAACTTAGCAAGGGTGGAATTTCTGGTGCCTATGCATTCTTTCTCTCAAGATGTTTTTTCTTAGTATGTAACAGAAAATGATCCTGCTTTTATTTATCCAGTTGCTTTTTGTTCAGCCTGTGGGGATTTAAAGATTTAATTATCTTTATAGTATTATGTTTATTAAGGTACTAAATTACTATGTGCTTATTTAATTGAATTTGGTCCTAATTTCCTTTAACCCATTTTTATTGAATTTATTGGGGTGACATTGGTTAATAAAATTATATATGCTTCAGGTGTGCCTCTCTATAATACATTGTCTCTATATTGTATTGTGTGTTCATCACCCCAAGTCAGGCCACCTCCCATCACCATTTATCCTCCCTTAACCCTCTTCTACTACTCCCCACCCCTTTCCCCCTCTTTCCCACTGGTAATTCTGTACTGTTTGTGTCTATGAGGTTTCGTTTGTTTTTGCTTAATCTCTTCACTTTTTTCACCCAGCCCTCCACCCCACCTCCCTCTGATAGCTTTCAAGTCTCTTCTCTGTATCTGTGAGTCCACTTCTATTTTGTTAGTTTGTTTTGTTCAGTAGATTCCACATATGATTTCACTCATGTGGAATCTTTCCACATGGTGCTTGTCTTTTTCTGACTGGCTTATTTCACTTAGCACAATACTCTCCAGGTCCATCCATGCTGTCACAAAAGGTAAGAGTTCCTTCTTTTTACAGCTGAGTAATATTCTCTTGTATAAGTGTACCACAGCTTTTTCTTATCTGCTCATCTATTGATGGGCAGTTGGGCTGCCTCCAAATCTCGGCAATTGTAAATAATGCTGTGATGACATAGGGGTGCATACATTCTTTTGAATTAGTGTTTTTGGTTTCTTTGGATGTGTTTCCAGAAATGGAATCACTGGGTCACAAGGCAGTTCCATTTTTTAATTTTTGCAATAACTCAGTACTGCTTTCCACCATGGCTGCATCAATCTGCATTCCCACCAATAGTGTACAAGGGTTCCCTTTTCTCCACATCCTCTCCAACAGTTGTTTGTTTTTTTCTTGATGATAGTCATTCTTACAGGTGTAAGTTGATATCTCATTGTGGTTTTGATTTGCATTTCTCTGATGATTAGTGATATTGAGGATCTTTTCATATATTTGTTTGCCATCTGTATGTTCTCTTGGAGAAGTTTCTATTCAGGTCCTTTGCCCATTTTTTAATTGGATTGTTTTCTTGGTGTTGAGTTTTATTTTTTTAAAGATTGTATTTATTTATTTTTGGAGAGCAGCAGTGGGGGCTGGGGAGGGAGAAAGAGAGGGAGAGAAACATCAGTGTGTGGTTGCCTCTCACAGGCCCCCAACTAGGGACCTGGCCAGAAACCCAGGCATGTGCCTTGACTGGGAATTGAACCAGCGACCCTTTAGTTTGCAGGTCAGCAGTCAATCCACTGAGCCACACCAGCCAGGGCTGGTGTTGAATTTTATACATTCTTTATGAATTTTGGATATTATCCCCTTATCAGGTGTATCATTGGTGAATATATCCATTTAGCGGGTTGTCTTTTCATTTCGTTGATGGTTTCTTTTGCTGTGCAAATTAATCCATTTGTTTGCTTTTAGGGTCTGTTTTGTAAACTTTGCCTAGATCTGGACTTTGCCTAGTTTTTCTATATTCTTTTTAATTATAGGAATTTATTTTGATTAAAAAATGAAATCAACAATATTAGTATTTATTATTAATATTTGACAAATTACTAAACAGGGAATTCCTTTTGACTTTTGTGATCGTTTTCATTATGTCCAGAGACATAATATAATAAATTCTGTTGTTCTTAATAGGATGTATGAAGCCCATCTTGTTCTCCACCCTGCCTAATTTTCAGCCTTTCTACCTTCGTATCTTCCCATCCCTCACTTTTTGCTGTACCGGAATTTACCAAGCTCACCTTGATCTTCATTCATTGCCTTGGAGATTATTTAATGTGCCTTCTCTCTGACACCTCTGTTCCCCTTTCCTCCATCTGGAAGCTTTTATTCATCACTATTTTTGTTTAAAGATTTTATTTATTTTTAGAGAGAGGGGAAGGGAGTGAGAAAGCGGCGCAGCGAAACATCAATGTGTGGTTGCCTCTCGCGTGCCCCCTACTGGGGACTTGGCCCGCACCCCACCCCAGGCGTGTGCCCTGATTGGGAATCAAACTGGCAACACTTTGGTTTGCAGGTCCCCTCTTAATCCACTGAGCTACACCAGCCAGGGCTCATCACTATGTTAATGGTAGTAGTAAATAAGGGAGAATGAAAAGAAAGCTGGAGCAACCACAGAGTATAGAATACACAGGTGTTTTTTACTATAGGATATACCTTTCAGTTCCAAATCAGCCATGAGTTTTTTTAGTAAAATTGTTTTTTAAAAGACATTATTTTTAAATGTTTTGGTAATTTTTCTGATTTTAAAAGTTAAACATGCTGCTTGAAATGGTTTTGACTTTATTTAATAAAGTCCAGAATGAATCCCCTTTGTTATTGAATCTGACTCCTATGTTTAGGTCTAGGTGTATATTTAGTTTATTTCCTTTATTACACTTTTATATAGCAAGATGAGAGGCATTTACTGCATCTACTCCTAGCAAGATTTTTCTTTCATTTTCGTTCCTCAGGACTCGTACTCATATGTAAGATCCACGGCTCCTGCTGTAGCTTATGATAGTAAGCAGTACTACCAACAACCAACAGCAACTGCTGCTGCTGTAGCTGCTGCTGCCCAGCCTCAGCCGTCTGTTGCTGAAACCTACTATCAAACAGGTAGGTGGGCTTTATTCACGTACACGGTTTCATTGTAAATTATTGAAATATATTATCCAGGGTGTTAAATGAAGATACGCTTTTTTTTTGAGTCCATGTATACTCATTGTGTTATCTCAAAAGTTGGGTTCTAGCCGTGTCCTCCTATTCCTCTGCTAGAATGCCTTTGAGTCTCAAAAGAGAAGGCCATGGAAGCAATGCATAATCATCCCCTTCTCTCCTGGAAATGTATTTCATTTCTTGTCTTCAGCTTACAATTCACTTCCTGCTGAAATAAGCAGTTCAAAAGCCGTTCTGGTGATAACCTTGGCCACTTTCTCATCTTTGCCAGAAATGTCCAAGACATACTGCTGACTGCCTTTGTAACCAATAGAGACCCTTTGTGGGTCCGTATTTTTAAATCACGTATCTCTGATCTGTAATGACAAGTTGGTTCTATAATCAGCCATCAATATTACAGTTGGCTCAAATGCATTAAGTGTTTTGTTTGCAATGAATCCTATGTATCTGTAGTCTTTAGAAGATGATTTTTTAGAAAATGTTTTCTTGTAGAGGTTTGACAACTTTTAAAACGAAGCTCTCTGGGATTTGAAAAGTAGGCAACTTTTTAAATTATTTTTGAAGGAGCATGAGAGTATGGGTAGAGCCTTGGGTTAGGAAACAGTAGAACTGGCTTCTAGTACTGGCTTAAGCACTAATGTGGGCAAGTGATTTTTTACCTTTTTTCGTATTTTATAAATGATTTAGTTGACTCAGGTCTCTCTAGGATACTTCTAGTTCTGAGATTTTATGCGCTCCTTAAAAATAGTTTAAAAATATTTTGAATTAACAAAACCTTGATTTTTCTTATAGCCTCATCTCAAATGATTTGTGTGTACAGCAATCTATAGTGGACTTCCTGGTTTATTATGAAGGTTAGATTGTGCTTGAAAGTACTGACTTATCTAAGAGTCAAAAGAGTTTGATTTAGTCTAATTTCTGACATTGAGTATGTAACTTTAGTTTTCTTCTTAAAAATGTCTGCAAAAAGCTTAAAAACTCTTTTAAGTGCTGTTTATTTAAGGTACTTTTACACAAATGAGCATAAAATGAGTTTGGCCCCCTGGTATTTGGGCCTTTCTAAGAAATTACATTTGTATAATTTAGTGACCATTAATTAGTGATTAAATTCAGTGATTGATAATAAGGCTGATAAGACTCTTAAAGTGTATATTTGTTTTGAATATGGTCAAAGAGAGCAGGAGGTTTAGCAGAGACTTAATGGCAGCCATTTATGGAGAGCTGCACTCAAGTTATTAATTGCATTTGAAGAACTGTCAGCACCTTGTGAGTTGGAATTATGGATAAATCAATAAAATGTGAAGATGGTATATGAATAAATTCCTTATAATTTAATATTGAAATTTTTACTGTGAATCGAAATAGGTACTTTGAGACTTTCTCTCTTCTGTTCCCAGTATTAAGCATGACTCTCAAGTAGCCTTGACTATCCTAAATACATACACACACACACATACACACCATTACACACACACCTTTTCCAAAAACTTTATTTATACCCATTTTAAGTAGTACTGTTATCTCAGTTAGTTGTAAAATTTTACAAAATACAATTTTGTGAATATGGGATGGGAGAGTATTTTACATAAGTATTATATTTTAGTTGGTAATAAGAATTTTACCCCCCTTTGCCAAGAAGAAATTGCTGGCATCTAATTTACAGTTAATGTTTAACCTACTTTTTTCCCTAATTTTCCAGGATGTCGGCACAGTAACTATAGGTGTACCTTGGAGATATTGCAGGTTTTGTTCCAGACCACTGTAGTAAAGCAAGTACTATAAGTGGCTTACCCTTCTGATTTTCTGATGTCTCTTTCTCAATTTAGCTCCCAAAGCAGGTTATAGCCAAGGTGCAACTCAGTATACACAAGCCCAGCAAACTCGACAAGTGACAGCCATAAAACCAGCGACACCGAGTCCAGCTACCACTACTTTCTCAATTTATCCTGTATCTTCCACCGTACAGCCAGTAGCAGCTGCAGCTACTGTGGTGCCATCCTACACCCAGAGTGCTACTTACAGTACCACGGCAGTTACTTATTCTGGTAAGACTGATAAACAATGTTTAAATAAATAAAGACATTAGGGACTTTTCAAGTTGTATAGTTTTTGTCTTTTTTTTTTTTTTTAAGCCAGGAAGATTTTAGGAGAACACGAAATGCTCTTTAGGTTTTTGAAAGCTAGTCACGAGTCTTGGGCCTAGTATTGCAATTTAGAAAAAAAAACACAGTGTTCTTCTAGTATTCTATTTCCTTTCTGATTTCTTCAAATGAATTTAAAACCTCAAAGTTAACCAGGGAATACTACTGACAAATTATATTACTTATTTACACCCTTCAAGGAGCTATTTTTTCATGTTATCAGGAATAAGTAATCATGACAATACTGGTTAGCACTTGTAAACATAAGATAATGGCTATATAATACACATCTCAGAAGGACAGTAGGTTTCCTTAAATGATCATGTATTTTTTCTTCAAGAAGTGTAATCACTAAAACCTTACTATGAGGTGTACCTGAAGCATTTCAGTTATTAAAAATCACGTTACTTTTTTAATAGACACTTAGTCTTATACTTCTGTACAGTTTATTATTTTGCATTTTATTTATTCCTTAATACCCTATTTTGTTCCCTGGAGGATTTAAGAGGACATGGGTAATTTCAGTTCTTTCCTCTTGATACTTTGTTGTAGTTTAACTGTTAGAAGCCTGCATGTGGAATTAAGTGTTATTTAATTTCTCAAGAAATATTTCTGTCTTACCCTATGCCAAATGCTGTATGATGGATGCTAGAGATACGATGATGAATTAGGCAGGCTTGGAGTATTTGGGGATGAGAGTTTACTGTGGCTGGGATACAGGATATATGGAATAATACCAGGAGACGAGGCAAAAAATGTCAGTGTGAAAAAAGCCCTGTAGGCTCTGCTGTGGTGTCTGTCTTTATCTTGTACGTAGTCAGGGTGCCAAGAGGAGATGGTACAAAAGGGAGCAATGGGAGGAACAGCTTGTAAGTTAACTGTGACAGTCATGTGCAGGTGAACTGAAGTGAGGAGATGTTATTATTTCCAGATCTGTCATTCAGGATTGCTCAGATAAAACTTTTCTGCCTCTCTTTGTCTGATTAACCAGTTATAATTGTAATGGAGTTATTTCAATGAAATCTGAGTGGGTAGATATTAGCTTCAGAATACGGAATGTGATAGTATGCTTTCCTTTATATTAGATGAATAATACATCATTATTTTAAACTAGAAATGATAAATTAAAAAGAAAAAATTAAGTCACTGAACACCTACCTCTAGACACTAACTACCATTAACATTTTACTGTATTATCCTTTTATATGTCTTTCTATACTTCTCTTCCATGAAAATATTCATATATAAGCATCATGGTTTCTTTATAAAAAAGAATTTGTCTTATACGTACTATCGTGTGAACTACTCGTTGTGAATGTTCTTTCATGTTACTAAATATGAAGATGTATCATTCCTTATGTTATTCTCCAACTTTTTATTTTAGAAAAATTTCCTTCAGAAATGTTGAAAAAAATAGTATTGATGCCCATATTCGTTACCTAGATTACCAGTTATTAATATTTTGTCACATTGGTTTCATCTCTCTTCTCAAAACAAATTTTCAAGTGGTTCAGCAGTATAGAAAGATTGCAGATGACATGGTGCTTTGTCCAGAAATTTTCAGCGTATGTTTCCTAAGAATAAGGGCTTTCTTTTACAGAGTCAATGCAAATGTCATAAAAAGGAATTGAACATGGATTTTTATCTGATAATTTTTTCAGTTTTCCACAAACGTCTCTAATAGCTCAGCTTTCTGTGTGTCTGTGCCTTGTTTTCAATTCAGGATTCAGTCAAAGATCATGTATTGTACTTAGTTGTCATGTCTTGTTTAAGGGGTTTTTTTGTTTGTTTGTTTGTTTATTTGCTTTTAATGTAGACTAATCCCCTATTTTCATCTTTTCTCGTGACCTTGACCTTTTTTTAGGAGTTAGGCCCGTTGTAGAATACTGCACAATCTGGATTTATCTAATTTCTTTATGCTTAGATTTTGGCAGCTTGTTAGTCAATAATACTAAGCAAATTTTCCATTTTATCATATGAGGAGCACATACTAAATAATGTCAGCTTATTTTTTATTGATGATACCACGTATAATCCCTGGTTAAAGTGATGGCTATCAGATCTCTCCCTTGTAAAAGTAATGTTTTTCCCTTTGTAATTAATCAAGTAATCTGTGGGCCTGTTACCCATCCACCTTTCATTCTTAGGGTGTTGTTAGATCCTTTGGAAAATCTCTGAACTGAATTGAGGTCTTGCAGTGGTGGTTACAAAATTAGGCATTTTTCTCTTAAAGAAGAGTTCTCTCCCCTCTTTCTTAGTATTCATTCTTTTTTATTTAATGTAGTATAATCCATTACTCATGGGGAGAGGGAGTTGAGGGACACATTATTCCAAATTTGGCTAGTGGAATCCTTTTTACACCAGCTCCTGAGTTTTTTGGCTTTGACATCATTAATCTTTGAGCACTTCTTTCCTTTCTGGCACAATAAGGTGTTACACATAAACTTACAAGATTTTCCTGCCTTAGACTCACAGCCATTTTATGAAGGAGCCATGTTTCCTTATGTGGCGGTAGTATAAAGAAGATCTGTCCTTAAAGTACGTAATTTTAATGGCTGCATAATATTTTATTGTATAGATGTATTATATTTTAAAGTTTCTCTTTTGGGATATTTAGTTTCATATTATGGAAAAATTAAAAACAACACTGGGTAAAATAATCCTTGTATGTGAAGATTTGTGTGCTTACCAATTGTTTCCCTAGGATGAATTGCTATGTTTAGAACTGTTGTGTCAAAGGGTATGCAATTTTTAAAGAATTAAGGGATGCACAACGTGCATTTGCCATTCGGAGAGATCATTTTTAGGGCATCTGAGTATATCAGCTATAACTTAGGCCAGCTATTCTTTTATCTCATTAAAATGAGTTCTAGAATGTTGGTACATACTAAATGGTGATTTATAGCATGATAGGTTTATTATTGAAATGGTATGTCTTTGTTTCTGATACTGTACATTTAAAAATTATATTTAAATGAAACTGTTTTAGCATTTAAAATTAAGCTTTTACTCAAAATGGAGACACAGCCTTATATTTGTTTTTCCATAATGCTTTTTTACAAGAAATGTGCATTTGTTTGCTAGTAGTCATAGAAGAATTAAAGATGCTCTTTAATAGCATTCTAGGATCTCTAGCCCACTTTTCAGTTCATTCTTGACAGTTCAAAAACTCAGTAGTAAGCTATAATTAAGCTTGCCTTTTACTAGTTTTAGGCTGCATGTGTGCAAATGAAGGATTATTATTTGACAGTACAAATTTACCTGGTTGATTTGTAGTTTAAATAATTCAGTGTTTAAAGAAACTCACAATCTCTTAGCCTCAGTTTTCTCACCTATAAAAAGTAAAGATAGTGATACCCGCCTTGAAGAGTTCTAAGACTTCAGTCTGTCCGGAATACTGCCTCCCATATTGTGGATTCTCAATTTAAAAACAAACAAAAAAACTAATTAAAATTCTCGGTCCTCCAGCATTGGAGAATGCTGTTGGCCTCATTCTACTTTTTATTTTCTTGATACATAATTCATGAAATGATATTAAAGTGGCATATTTTTTTTTAATCCTTACTCAGGGATAGTCTTACTGATTTTAGAGAGAGAGGAAGGGAGGGAGGGAAACATCGATGTGAGGGAAAACATCAGTCAGCTGCCTCCTATACATGCCTTGACAGGGGACTGAACCTACAACCCAGGCATGTGCCCTGACTGAGAAACAAATCCCGCCTTTCAGTTTATGGGACCATGTTCCAACCAATTTTGCCACACTGGCCAGGGCTTAATGTGACATTTTTATAGTTTCCATACACAACAACTAGTCATTTGGAAAGTATCTATTTTAAAGATTTCATATATAAATCATGGTCCTAACTGGTAATGATGTAAAAACAGCTTTGTTATTGTTAATTGGACAATATTATGGTGATGTTTTAAGAGCAAAATATAAACTGTACATTTTTTTGCCTATAAATTCAAAAGCATTTGGCTGTGAGTTTAATAGTGTTCTTTTATCACACTTCAGTAATAGAAGACATTGGTAGGCCTGACCAGTAAACAGTTTATTGATCTATAGCGTTTTTCTTTTAACTGGTTATCTCAGTTGTTCTCTAATTGTTTTTCATCTGATCATATGCTTATTATTGGTGTGTTTACCTACTTTCTACTCTAATTTTTATATTTTTTTTATCACATGCATATAAAGAGAGAATCTTTATAAGAAGGTATATAATTTAATAACCTGATATAAAGGTCTGGGAAGGCTTTTCATGGTAGTTGCCCAACTATTCTCTCTCCTGGATATATCCAGTTTTGGATCCCTGTGATTGTGATTTGCCATACATCTTAACTCTCACCTTTCCAATTTATATTTTCTTTCCTGTGTGTAGATATTATTGGAGTCAGTGGGTCATATGTCTTTACTTTTCATTATAGCAGTCTGCATTTGAGAGACCAAAAAGTCCAGGTTTCTTTTAAGTAGTTCTTTTGCACTATCCTGACAGCTAGGAATCTTTCTCTTGAACTTTATGTGGCTCTTTTCTAGTAAGAAATCTTACTGGAAAATATGATAAATAGGGAATCCATGAAATTTGCCAGAGATCTTGGTTTAGAAGGGATAAGTTTTCCAGTTTTCAGGTAAGCTGATAAATAAAATCTGTGACTTTGTCAAAGTTAAAACTTTCATAGATCTTTAAATCTGTAAATCATTGAATGTAAACAAGTGCACATTATGCCAATAACAAGCTTAATGCACTTATTCATTAAGACTTTGAACAAAACAGATGGATAGAATTCATACATTTAACCAGAAAATATAATATGGTACTTTTTCATCTTTTGGAACATGAAACCCAGTGGTTCTTAATTCCAAAATGTTTTATCTGCTGCTTTGTACATTCACCTGAACCCCAACTCCATATTACAGACTTCTGCTAAGCTTTATTTACCTTGCCTCCCCTAACCAACTTCTGTCAGCACCTTGCTTTTATCAGTCAGATATACAGCATGTCAATTGCTGGGATTAAAAATCTGGATATCATTGTGTTTTTTTCCTCTTCAGTCATAGCTTTCATTTTAACCACCAAGTGTATTGAAATCTTATTTTCATTCGATTCTTTTTTTCCCGTTTATTATCTTACTTCAGACCCTTCCTCAAATCCAACACTTCCTCAAGTGTTTTTAGAGGAATTCTGCTTGGGGAAATAGTAAGGGTTCTGTAGCCACAAAGTTTACCAAATACTCTTATCACATTCCTCCAACTGAACCATAAGCTTCTTGAAGGACCAAATCTTATACCTTATACTTACTTTCTACCTCCATAACACCTAGTGTGTGTTGAGTAAATACTTGATTGGCTTATATAAAAGGAAGATAAATGTTTTCTAGGTTTGTGAGATATACGTTATTTGTGAATAAGCACGTGTAAACCTACCTTTATTAGCAAAATTTATTGAATTTAAATTCATAACATTGAACTGGCCTTTTATAATTATGTAACATAATCTTTGTTTGATTTTTGTTTGTAAGGTACGTCTTATTCAGGTTATGAAGCAGCAGTGTATTCAGCTGCATCCTCCTACTACCAACAGCAGCAGCAGCAACAGAAGCAAGCAGCAGCAGCAGCTGCTGCTGCTGCTGCAACAGCTGCCTGGACAGGGACCACTTTTACTAAAAAAGCACCATTCCAAAATAAGCAACTGAAACCAAAACAGCCTCCCAAACCACCCCAGATTCACTATTGTGATGTTTGTAAGATCAGCTGTGCTGGACCACAGGTACTTATGTTGTATGTTTTACCATTAGTCTTCAATGATTATTTTTAATAGTTAAATATGGTTGGTATTCTTGCTTTTATGCCTACAAAGAAGGTTTGCATTTTCTTTTCTGTTGGCTTTTAGCTAACACATAGTAGTTCACTAAATGGCCATTTTTAAAAAGGTATATGTATTGATACATAATTCTATTAAGAAAAAACTGAAAAAATGATTATGAGTGTAAATGAAAGATGGGCAGATTGGCCTTTTTTTTTTTTTTTTTTTCAGAAAGGATACTTTGTTTTTTAAGTAAAATTTAAATTCAGCTGAAAAGTTTTATATTCAGATTAATTGGGATTGAGGGGAAAGATTGAATTTTTATTTCTTTTTTAGCATTTATAACTTGCTTTTTTTTTAAGGCTTTATACAGAGTTTTTCATCTTAAGACTGTTGGTTAACTTATTTCCCTAGCTCTTCAAGGTCCATTTTAAGTGTGTGTATAGAATTTTACAGCTGAAAAAGGACGACCATAGAGATCATTGTTTACCTACTTTCATGAAAGGACTTTGTCAAATGTATTGTTTTTTGGAGGATATAAATAGCAGAAAAGAATTCTTTCCAGAATTTTAAAAATTCTTAAACTATTTTAAGAATCTACAGTTTTCAGGATAGTATTTCTGATCAGACTGACTTTTATATATGCTTTATATAATATTACTTATTTCTGTTTGATTTTCATGAGGGAATAGGAATTCAGGGAACAAAAAAGGTGTAGGGAAGTGTCTTTTTTAAAAAATATCAACTAATGAAGCTTATAGAACTTTTATCCCCTCCACCCCTTTTGGTCTTTTTTTTTTTTCCCCCAGGTTGCTACACCTTAAAATTAAGTGATTTAGGCATGAATCTTTTTATAAAATCTAATGAGTTCAACTCCCTTCCCAACTTTGTTTGTTAATATTGTACTTTCCTTAAGAGTGTCTGGTTTTTAAAAAAATTTGTTAAGTAGTTTGGCAAGTAATAGGCATATTATTTGATTGAGACCAGATGTTGACGCTCTCATAGTTTCTTCCAGTTATATCTGTCTCCCATCCTTGCCCCATCTGTGTATGTTCTTTTTAATTTACTACATTAGTTCTCTACTTTTTAATACTGAATTTTGGGGGTATTTTCAGTTATTAGCATCCAGTGAATTATTGTCAATAAATTGGAATATTTTAATATGTGGCTAGTTAAATAAAACATTTTTCTCCCTATTTTGAGTGTGACAGAAAATGGTTTCATTGTGATTGCATAATTAGAAGGGAAAGATGAGGAATATTTATAATGACTGGGATTAAATAAGAAAGGGAACAGGGATATTGGTCTTAGTATGAGGATTGTATCCTACTCTATAATGGCTGTTTAGAGAGGATAATGCTGTGAGTGGCAAATATAAACCTGAGAGATTTATATAATATGTGGCACCTTTATAGAAGAACAGAACATGGCCGTACGTGACAAGTTAAAAGCAGCATTTAGAATGAATGTATGTAAGGCTGACCATTCACTTGTATCTGAATGGTTATACAAGGGTAAGCCGAGGGTCCTTCTGCAAGTCAGATGCAGTGCCTTAATGGATTAACGAGCCTTAGAGAAAAATATCATTGATATTGTGAGTTAAGAGTCTAGGTGTGAACATGAGGAGGAGGAAAGTAGTTGATTCAGATTTGAGGGGCCATGGTTTCAGTCCTGGCTCTGCCACTAACTGTGGCCTTGAGCAAGTCAGTAACTTCTTTGGGCTTTTGTTTCTTCACTTCTATGATAGGGACTTGTCCTGAATAATTGAGGCTTTACCTGCTTCTTGGAGCCACTTCAGGCTGCCGCAGATGGGAGATGTCAAATGGCTGGGTCTTAAGTCTCCCTCTTTTGTTCAGAAACAGGAATTTTCCTTACTTGTGCATAGTATTATTATAGAAAGGATTCTCTTATTTAAAAATTAGAAAATCAGCTCTGAAATTCTACGAAGAATACATAATTTTATGCTACTTATGTCAGTCTGAACAATTTTAAAAATAAAATATGAAAAAGTAACTATTTGGCCCCACTCAAGAATAAAGAAACCAACCAGCAGTCCATATTTACTTCCTGTCATTTTAATAAACCTTCCTTCTTAATTGAAAATAATTTTTAATATATAATTTCACTGTTTGTTGGCTAGTGTTACAATAATATTTTTCTTGCAATTATACAATTTTTGCTGTTGTGATTTTTAAAAATATATAATCTTTATTATATTTTTTCCATTACCATTTAGTTCCCTTATACTCCCCTCCCCCAGCAATCACCATGCTGTTGTGTTTTAAATAGGCTTTTGTTTATGGTGGCAAGAATTTTATGTGAAAGTGCATTCTGAGTTTTTAAGTTAATTTTATAAATAAACAGACTTGTTTATTAAGGGTCTTGTTACCATACATTAAATTTTTTTCTTCTCATGATAATAGGTGCATTCCCTACCATCTTAATCCTATAATTAATTTCTTTGTGGAATGATCACTGTCTGGTATTCTCTATTCAGCATTATACATAGCAGTAAAAGATACAAATTCTTGAAACTGAAAGCAGTTACCTTATATTGATATTATGGATGTGTATGAAAGTCTTTTGTAAGTCAAAGTGTTAAACAAATGTATTCTTGGTAAACAAGGTACAGAGAATCACATATGTATTAAAGAATCACACATACATATCACATATGTGTAGAGAGTACCATAAGATTTTGTTAAATTGCTTTTAAAATGGTTTAAGCCTCATTTTTAAATGAGTATTAGAGATTTGAGAACTGAATAATTTAAATGATTTGCTATCTAGAAAACTAATGAAACAAAATTTATCCTTTTGTTTGAAACAGACTTACAAAGAACATTTAGAAGGACAGAAACATAAAAAAAAGGAAGCTGCATTGAAAGCCTCACAAAATACCAGCAGCAACAACAACTCTACTCGTGGGACTCAGAATCAGCTACGTTGTGAGCTCTGTGATGTGTCTTGTACAGGAGCAGATGCATATGCTGCCCACATTCGTGGTGCTAAGCATCAGAAAGTAGGTGTTGTTTTCTTCCCCCACACACACACCCATATGTGACTTACTTTGTTTTCTTTTACTTTTTCAGGGGGAGGGGGGAGTAAAGTAAAAGTGGCTCCAAAACTTTGAGTGTGTTATAAGCCTTTTCTTTTTAATTTTCCTTTTTTTAAAAAAAGATTTTATTTATTTTTAAATTATTTTTTAAAAGATTACTGTCTAGAGAGCGGAGAGGGAGGAAGAAAGAGAGGAAGAGAAACATTGATCAGTTGCCTTCCGCATGCCCTTACGTGGGGTCCTGGCCCACAACCCAGGCATGTGCCCTGACTGCAAATTTGGTTTGCAGGCTGGCACTCATTCCACTGAGCTGCACCAGCCAGGGCTTATAAGCTTTTTAATATGCTAATAAATATACAGGTGACATCAAATAGTCATTGCTTAAAGAGGGAAAAGACTGGAGACCTTTCTTTAAATTGAACTAGATCATTTATTCTACAGATTGGAAAATTATATGTTTATTTTCCTTTTCTCATGCTTAAGTCTTAGTTGGTATGCATGTAGCCAAGTCATTTCATCTTTCTCTGCCTTAATTTCCTTACTAGTAGTAGATGGAATATGTATCTATATCTGCTTCACAGGAATTATTTTCAGAAGTATTAAGTTTGTGTATGAAGATGTATAACAAAAAAAATACAGTTTATATTTTGATTTTATATCTTTTAGACAAAAATCTAGACTGAGTTTCCTAACATATGCTTTTATTTTGTAGGTGGTTAAATTACACACAAAACTTGGTAAACCCATTCCTTCAACAGAACCAAATGTTGTTAGCCAAGCTACTTCTTCAACAGCTGTGTCTGTTTCAAAGCCGACTGCCTCTCCTTCAAGCATTGCAGCAAACAATTGTACTGTGAATACTTCATCAATTGCAACTTCTTCAATGAAAGGTCTTACAGCTACAGGAAACTCGTCTCTTAATAGCGCATCCAACACTAAAGTATCAGCAGTGCCTACAAATATGGCTGCCAAGAAGACATCGACACCCAAAATAAACTTTGTTGGCAAGTACTAAAGATTCTTTATTATGTTCTTCTTAACTCTGTCAGAGTAACATTTCTCTTCCAGTCCAGGACTTACCTTATGCTTATGTGCACGTTCCTATCTTCTTCCTTCTTCTCTGGGACCTTGTTGAATCACATCTCTATTTTTTTTTCTTAACTTTTTAGTCCTCTAAAGGTTTCTTCCCACTTCCTTTCAGCCATGCTAGTATACCTTTGTCTTCCATAGTCTTAAATTTTAAAAAGATGTTTTCCCATTCCTATTAGCCTCTCAAGCTGCTAACTTAATTCTTACTTTCTCTACTTCCTATCCAGTCCTCGGTCTGTTACAGTGTTTCCATTATACTCTTTTCTGAAACTGCTTGCAGGAGTTATGGATGACCTAATTGCAAAATTCAGTGGCCAATTTTCAGTTTCATTCAATTGACCTCTCTAACATTTGACACACTTGACTGCTAAACCTTCAACCTTAAGATATGTCTTTATCTCTCTATTACCTGTCTGCTCACCTGTTTCTCATGTATCTTTATTGGTTCTGTTGCCTTCATGTTCATTAAATGGTGTTGTTCCTAAGATTCTGATTCTGTTCTCATCTTAGTCTACTCACCCAGCATTCATGAGTGGTCTCATCCATTCCATTGTGTGCAGTGACTTTAAAATCTTTTGGACAACTGTAATAGCATAATCAATAAAATATATTAAAAAATCTTTTGGACAAACTCAGAACCCCATCTGAGGCTAGAGCTATATTTTAGCTGTTCCCTGGCCATCATGTATACAGCTTTATAGATGCCTACCAATGTCTCATTCTAACCCATTATCTCATCACAAAAGTACCATGAAATAATCTCATAAAACTGTTGATTTTCCCTTGATAAACTTCACTGACATTATTTCTTATTTATTGTCTCCTGTAGTTTGTACCTAGTTCTTGTTTCTCTCACTACCATATTTCTGCCCCCCAAGAAAATGTCTTCACTGCCACTGCCTTGTTTTTAGGACTTCCAAGTCTGTTCCTCAGAGCTTTGTCTCCTATTGCATCCAGTCTCTAACACTTGTCACAGTCATTTTATGAAAATACGTGCCAGATGATGTTAAACTCCTGATTAAAAGTTTTCAGTGTCATTCCCCTTGCGTATAGGGAAAAACTGCATTCTTTAATTACGTCGTCTAAGGCCCTTCAGATCTGGCTCCTGCCTCATATGGTATCATCATATCTACCGAGGTAGTAATTCATAGTTAATTACTGAGTCTTCCTTAAATGTCCTGTAGTCTTTTTAACTCCATATCGTTGTGCTGTTTGGTACATGCTATTTTTTTCTGTTCAGACATTCTCTTCTTTCTTCCTGGCCAGTTCATACTCATTATTCTTCTTGCAAAGCCCAGCTCAAGTGTCATACCCTTGGTGAAGTCTTTTCTAACTGATCAGGTTAAAGGATAGTGGCTTCTTTGCTTTACATTCCCACAATACTATATTCATACTTATTACAGCTCTTATCACATAATGTATTATAATACTTGTATCTTCCCTTCATTGTTGGCACCTCAAGGCACCTACATAATATATTACCAGAATGTAGGACAGTGCCCAGTTCCCTTGGCAAAGAACTAGGGATACAAACATGAATATGGCTTAGACCCTTCCTTTTCAAAGGGTTCTTGCTGTTCACTTATTTTGTTTTACGATTTATTTAATTTTTTAGAGAAGGGAAGGGAGGGAGAAAGGGAGAAAAACATCAACGTCCAGTTGCCTCTCATGCACACCCCCGCTGGGGACCTGTCCCACAGCCCAGGCAATATGCCATGACTGGGGATCAAACCGGCAACCCTTTGATTTGTAGACTAGCTCTCAATCCACTGAGCCACACTAGCCAGCGCTTGCTATTCACTTTTTAGGTACTTGATGTTATGAGAACTGGCAGGGGGACAGAGGGGATGGTTGGGTGTTGGGTGGTGGAGAAGGGGAAAATCTAGACGTGTGTTTCATCAATAGGATAAAAAAAGCCAAGTGGTATATGTGGTTCTTCACATTTTTGGTCACTTGTATGTCAAGCAGGTATTTGAGTATTGGTAGAAAAGATAATTTTATCTGACATTTTTGTTGTATTAGGTTATGTATATATTTACACAAAAAGTAAAAGTTACTGTATTCTTTTATGCTTTTCTAGGTGGTAATAAACTTCAATCAACAGGAAATAAAACAGAAGACTTAAAAGGACCTGAATGTGTTAAAAGTACTCCTGTCACTTCTGTACAGATTCCAGAAGTAAAGCCAGACACAGTGTCAGAACCAGTCACACCTGCATCTCTTGCTGCTTTGCAGAGTGATGTGCAGCCAGTGGGCCATGATTATGTGGAGGAGGTATTGATTTGAAATACCATTGGTGTGAAATTAGAGGCAAAAAGTGTGTCACTTTGTTGCAGGCATGCTTTAAATGCAAAATTAAATTATATTCAATTGTATTTTATATTTAGGTTATGAAGGAATTTCAAAGGAGTCTTTTTAAGAGTTATTTTAAAAAGCATGCCCTTGACCTGGTTGGGTAGATCAGTTGGTTGGAGCAAGGTCCCATGGACCAAAAGGTTGTGGGTTTAATTCCCGGTCAGAGCACATACCTAGGTGATGGGTCCAATCCCCAGTTGGGGCGTGTATGGGAGGCAACCAAGCAAGGTCTCTGTCTCTCCCACATTGCAGTGCCCCCTTGCCTTCCTCTTTCTCTAAAATCAGTAAATATATCCTGGGGTGAGGATTAAAAAAAAAAGTATACTCTTTAAGCTTGCCTAAGTGATATCACAATATTTTTGTTATCTCTTTCCCTGCTAACACCACTCTCGTATCCTTCAGCTGTCCTGAACATAAAAATTGAAAAAATTGTGAGCAACAAAAATTTTGACAAAGTCAATATTTTTTTCTGAACAATCACTTAGTTTCATTTGTAAAATTAGGGTTGTTAATTAAAAAGATCCTGTTTATTTGGTTTTTCAAGCTGATTAGAAAATTTCCTGTTTTACTGGAAAATAAACTCAGTAAATGGAGGAGTGAAGGAGTATCAGTCTTGATACAAGTATTTGCTATTGGTAGAAAGACTAACATAGAATGATGTAGCATTATTTACTCATTACTGTATAACATATATAAGTTCTCTGAACTTCAATGTCCACATTTATAAAATTTGGCTATTCCCCAACTAAGCTGTGAAGATCAAATGAAATAGAGTACCTGGTATGTAGTAGGCTCCCTGTCAAGTTATGTTGGGTTCTTTGTTTACAAGGTGGAAAATTGGGTTAGGTAGCTTATAAGTAGTACACTTACTGTTTTAATTTCAAAGACTTAAGATTTGATTATCTATAAAAATGTATACCGTCAGAACACTGTAATTTCCAGTGATAATAGTTACTTATGTAATTCTAAACTTCATATAATTGCATTCAATGCCAGTCTTTAAATCTTGCACTAACAATTTGAATGTAGCATCCATCATAAACTTCTTAATAACATTCTAGTCTACTTGTCTTCCTAACTAGTTGTGCAATTAGAAAAAATTGACATTGATTTTTTTTATGAAGTTACATGTATAAAATACTGAGCTTTGTAGGCATTTGTATACCAAAACAATGTCTTTAATCATGTTTATTTTATCTCCAACAATAGTACCTGGTATTCAGTAACTGTTAGAGAATTTAAAGTATTTCATTGCATTACATGTAGAAAAAAGTATTAAAGTTAATTATAAAAGCTAACATATCGTGTATGCTGGTGCTTCAGTTAAAAGATTCTAACATTTAGTTTGTTTTTACAGATTATCCTTTAAAAAATTATAAATATTACCTCTTCCCCCCCCTCACTTTAAACTCTAGTTTTTTACAACATTTTTTTATCAGAGAATCTGGGAGGCCATATAAATGAAATCCTCAGCTGTAACATTCTTGTTATAATTCTTGGGTTTTTTATTTTCCACATCAAGGTACGAAATGATGAAGGAAAAGTAATTCGATTCCATTGTAAATTATGCGAGTGCAGCTTTAATGATCCCAATGCTAAGGAAATGCACTTAAAAGGGCGAAGACACAGACTTCAGTATAAAGTGAGTAAAAATTTCAGCTCTTTTTTCTTTTTCTTTTTTTCAGTGTCTTGGAATATTCTAGATGTAAAACAAAACATCTAAGTATCATAACTCTCTGAGTCATTGAATTCCCACTCTAAGATTAGCATATTGTGTCACAGGTTCAGATGTTTGGCTCATACTGATTAGTTTGTTATACTTAGGTAAGCAGGTTATAACCATATTCCATCATTTTCAGTGACTGGCTCAATTGTAACATTGCTTGAATCAAGTGATCATGTAAGGGTACTTTCACATAATAAAGTGTTTTGAAAGAAGAATCAGGTCTCCATTCAACTACTTTATTTTGGTAGAATTCCCACTAAAATGAGTTTTGAGTTGAGGAATTCTTAATTGAAAACACTTCAAGTGGTAATTAAATTTAAATATTGTATGTAAAATTTTTACTTAGGCTAGACTAATCTAATGCATTAGATCCATGTTTGCTCATAAATACAGAGGTGTGAAAATTAAAATAGTCTATTAAAGGGCAACACTTTTCTGTGTAAAGAAACTTTTTTAACCCCACACTCAGACATTATGAATCATCTATTTACAAAAAAATATAGGAAAATTAAATGAATGTTTTCTAAGGATCTCTTCTATTGGTCACCACCGTTATGGGCAATTAAAAAGTTTGTGGATGGGAATTTTATTAATGTATTCTAAATCTTCTGATTCAAATTATATACTGATTTTACTCTTATATAATAGTAAATTTGCGACTGAAAACCTCTATGATGAAAGAATATGTGGGATTGTATCAATTTAAAAATGTGTTGATTGTTGGGGGAGGTGTGCTAGTTTTTGAAATGTCTTGTCTATATTAACAGAAAAAAGTCAATCCAGATTTGCAAGTAGAAGTAAAGCCCAGTATTCGAGCAAGAAAGATTCAAGAAGAGAAAATGAGGAAGCAAATGCAAAAAGAGGAGTATTGGCGAAGACGAGAAGAGGAAGAACGCTGGAGAATGGAAATGAGGTAATATCTTTAACTTTTTGTAGCATATAAGTAGTTCAGTCTTTCTTTAAAAAAATTAAAAATAAACAAACTTGGCTATTCTAAGTATGTGACTTGCATTCAAAGCAATCCAGATTTATTTAATGTACTTCTAAGTTTCACTTTTCAGGAAGATCCTAGGTCTGGAAAAGAAATGTATTAAGTTAATGGCTATTCTAATTTTGACCAAGGCCTTGGTATTAGGAATTATGTGTTTGAGTGGTATCTTATACGTATTAAGTGTATGAAGAAATAGTTTAATATTATAAATAAATGCCTGAGTTTAAAACAAGCAAAATAGAACATTTGGTTACATGTACTACATTTAATATTTGGTAGAGTCTGGGTATCTTAGTGTGTTTTTTAAAAAGAAAGTTTATTAAAGTTTTTTAGAGGGGGGTGTGTGTGTCATAATATATATGGAAAGAGAATGAGAAACATCTTCTAAAGATGTCTTCAGTTTTATTGATTTAACTGCCATATCTTTAATGGTACAATTCACATACATTCACAGGTATGCAACCATCACCACAATCAACTTTATTTTATTTTTTATTAAGATTTAGTTATTTATTTTTAGAGAGGGGAAGGGAGGAGTAAGAGAAGGAGAGAAACATCAGTGTGTGGTTGCCTCTCAAGTGCCCCTTACTGGGGACCTGACCAGAACTCAGGCATATGCCCTAACTGGGAATCAAACTAGCAACCCTTTGGTCCTCAGGCTGGTGCTCAATCCACTGGAGCCACACCAGCCAGGGCCACAATCAATTTTAGAACATCTTTATCACCTCCCCAAAACACCAGTTTGCAATCCATTTGCAACCATTTCCAATTTTTCCCCCAATCCCTCCCTGTACCCCTAGGCAACTGCTAATATACTACTTTCTCTGTAGATTTGCCTATTCTGGAGATTTCATATAGATGGAATCATACAATATGTGATCCTTTTTTTTTTTTTTTTTTTTTTTTTTTTGGCTCTTTTCGCTTAGCATAATGTTTTCAAGGTTCATGCATGTTATGGTTTTATGTCAGTGCTTCATTCCTTTTTATGGTTCTACCACGTTTATTAGTCCATTGTTTAGTGGACATTAGTGGTGTTTTCACTTTTGGGCTATCATGAGTACTGCTCCTATGAGTATTTGTGTGTCAGTTTTGAAATATAGTCTCGAAAAATATGAACAGAAGTGTAATGTATGCATGTTCTGTAACCCTTTTTTCATGGCAACATAGTATTTTCTTTACAGACGTAAAATATTCTTTATAACCAGTTCCATATTATTAGATATTCAGATTGTTTCTCATATTTCCCTATTATAATTACATTGACCATCCTTGAGGCTATATTATTGCATAAATCATGATTAGTTGCCAATAATAAGTCTCAGAAATGGAAATGTTTGAGTCAAAGATACCTATACTTTAGCCTGTACTAGATAGTATAACTTAGTGGTCTTTAAACTTTTTGGTCTCAGGACCCTTTATACTTAAGTGGAGTATAAGCCATCAAGATTTACTGTATTAGAAATTAAATCTGAGAAGTTTAAATATTACAATTTAATTTTAAAATGAAATTTTAACTATATTCAAGTTAGTTAGATATAACATTCAACAATTATATTGTAATATTAGATTAAATATATTTAATACATATAATATGGTGAAAATTAACTATAAAATAACTATTTCTTCTCCAGAATCATCTAAATGACATTGTTTTACAATTTTGCAAGTCTCTTTAATGTCTGGCTTAAAAGAAAACAGCATAATTCTCATATGTGCTTCTGTGTTCAATATGTCATACTTCCACATTTTGCCTCTGGATAACTCCGTTGTGTACTCATAAGAGAATGAGAATGGAAAATGCAAATAATGTATGAACATTATTATGAAAGTAATTTCGATGTCATTGATCCTCTGCAAGTGTCTCAGGGACCATCTGGAGTTCCTGGATCACACTTTGAGAACTGCTGCTATCATTTATTAAAATTGCTGCCAATGAGAGTAAAATGTGGAAGCCATTTTTCTTTCAATTTCAATTGCTTATATTTGGGAAATTGAATTTTTATTTCATGCTTGACCACTTATATTTCTTCTGTGGTAAATTGCCTGTTTATTTTTTCATTTACCTGTTGTTGATTCATATAGACACTTCTTAAGCTGTAGATATTAAGCCATTATTAACATGTTACTTAAATAGCTTTTGCTCTTATTTATACATTGATTTTTAAAATGTATTTAAATCCACTGTTCACATTCTATATGAAGTTTCTGCCTTTGTAATTCATTAAAAATTCTTCTCTATACCTAGATTATGCAGTTCTTTTTCTCTTCATTAATATATATTTATTAAGCACTAACCATGTGCCAGAAGCATGTGCCCTGACTAGGTATTGATATACAATACTGGTATGAATTGGTAAACATTGGATAAGCCTGACTGGTGTAGCTCAGTTGGTTGGGTGTTGTTCTGCATAGCATTTGATTCCCAGCTGGGGCACGTGCCTGGGTTGCGGGCCAGGTCCCCAACAGGGGGCATGTAAGAGGTAACCACATGGATCTTTCTCTTCTCTTTCTCCTTCCCTTCCCCTCTCTCTAAGAATAAAATAAAATCTTTAAGTCTTGGCTGGTGTAGCTCAGTGGATTGAGTGCAGGCCTGCGAAGCAAAGGGTTGCTAGTTCGATTCCCAGTCAGGCCACATGCCTGGGTTACAGGCCAGGTCCCCAGTAAGGGATGCCTAAGAGGCAACCACACATTGATGTTTCTTTCCCTCTCTTTCTCCTTCCCTTCCCTCTCTCTAAAAATAAATAAATAAAATCTTTAAAAAAAAAAAAACTTTTAAAAAAATATTTAAAAAAATAAAATCTTTTTTAAAAGAACAAAGTTTTTAAAAATTTTTTTAAATAAAGAAAACAATGGATAATGGTCCTTGCCCTTATTTAACTTAAACATCTTTAGTAATAACAGTAAACTATTTGAAACTTGAATGAACATGGTTTACCAGAGCCTTCAAGCTGCTTTTATTCATTCCTCCCAAGGCCTAAATAACGTGAACGTGTGGTCCTAAGTTGGATGACCTAAAAAAAAAGCGCTACTCATCCCCAATCTGACAGAATTGGTAGTTTCTACAGTGCTACTTGAGAAGCATACTTCATATGTTTTGTATTAAACAAATTTATTTAGTAAAAGCTTATGGTTACAAAAATTTGCTTTAGTGACATGATTTCCTGTAGGAGTTATTGGTGTCCTAGTTTGAAGCTGGAAGTGAAGATAGAAATGAGAGTGAGATGATGAAAAGAAATTAGATTCTGAAAATGTTGACCCTTAAAGCAGAGGCTATCTGTTACAAACTGTCCATAGTCCAAGTTCAGCCCATGGTGGTTTTATTTGGTGTATATGGTATTTTTAAATCTGAACCAACAGTTAAAGACCAATATCAAAGACATTTAAAAACATTAAAATCCTGGTGATTTTGAGATTACAGCATGTATTACCTTATGGCAATAATTAATCAGAACTGAGTCACAACTGTTGGCTTTAGCCAGAACACACTCTTAATATTCCCAAGAATAAGACAGAATGTGAGTTGCCATTTATCATTGTCTTGCTCTGTTAGTATTCCTTATCAGAGAGAAATGTCTTTGTCTCTACCTGTGTCATAAATGGGGAAATTAAGGGTGGTCTTAAGAGGTTCTCTCTAAGAAAAAAGATAGAAGAGAGCACATTTCTTTGGATACAGGAGAACTTCCTGAACATTTGCTTTGGATCCTTTCACTCACATACATTAATGGTCTGGCCATTTTAGGTAGACATTTAAGTTGGCAATCTCTTCCTTAAATAGAGAGGTGGGAAGGAACTGAGATTTCTCATGCTTGTTCTTTCAACTTTGACTTTGGTCTAAAATTTTGTTTTGCTTTTCTCTTTGTATTCTTACCTTCTCTTTTCACCTGCCTTCACTTCCATTTACTTCTAAATGAAAGCAAATAAGGGAAATCAGATATAGTACGGAAAAAAGGAAGGTGTTAGCAAGGCATATTTGGGGTTTTTAATTGTCTTATGCCATTATTGGTGTAAGTTCTTGGGTTGTATTTTTTTATAGGGTTGTAATGTCACTCTCTGTTTCAGACGTTATGAAGAGGATATGTACTGGAGAAGAATGGAGGAAGAACAACATCATTGGGATGATCGCCGCCGAATGCCCGATGGCGGCTATCCTCATGGTCCTCCAGGTCCATTAGGCCTTCTGGGAGTCCGACCGGGCATGCCTCCTCAGCCACAGGGACCTGCAGTGAGTGTCCACTTGGTTTATGTGGGGGTGAAAGTATAGCACTTGTTCAGCTTTAGAAGGTAACAGTTTGGGGGCCTAATTCTTTGACTTAATAGAGTTGTAATCTTGATGTAATTTTTTCATCTGATTTAGAATTTTTCCTCCTTTTATTATAGGTTCTCAACTGTCTGTCTTTGTGTATAAGACTTCATAGAATTTCCATGAGTCTTTCTTTCATTATAAGATAAATGGGAGGAGAGCTCCTTTGCCATCGTAAAAGAATTTCTTGCTTTTGTTGTTGTTTAGATTAGATCAGCAGGAACTGATACATCTTTCTATTACCAGTGGTTTAGAATCTTTTTTCCTTCTTTAAATCCTGACCATCTAAAACCTACTACTTATGATTGAGTGCAGGATAAGGGGTAGTATGTAAACAGTTCAAGGTTAACACCAGAGTGATGTATTAGGAAAACTGTAGGAAAGATCAGCATCTTAGAGTTTGTGTTCCATGGGATGTAGGTAAAAGAAGACAACCCCTTGAGTGTGAGGAACATTTCATAGAAGTTTAGGCTACAAAAAAGAGGATCTTTTGTTTTGTTTTCTAGATAGCACTTAGAAGAAAACAGCGAATTCCTCCTTTTTAACGTATTCTCTTTCTCATTGTCTTTACACAGAATAAGCATTTGAAAAACATTTTATTAAAAGCAAAAAATAGTTTCAGAATCATTTGGTTTTTTGAAGTTGTGTCAAAAGTGTTGTCATGACTTTATATGTGTTGTCATGACTTTAGATGGTGTATATTATAATTTTACTTGTTTTAAGGCAAAGTGTGTGCATACGTATATACTCTAGGTAGAATAACTTCCCATAGTTTCCATTTTTGCCTTTACTGAAATGGAAAAAAGGAAAAGATTGTTTTAAATGAACATTTTGCATAACTGGCTTTGTTGTTGACAAGATAAGAAGACAATATGTATACTTTAAAATTAATGTGTGCTTTTTCTCAGGAAACATTTTTTTTAAGTGAAGTAACTTTTCTTTCTGTAGCCTTTACGTCGTCCTGACTCATCTGATGACCGTTACGTAATGACAAAACACGCGACCATTTACCCAACTGAAGAGGAATTACAGGCAGTTCAGAAAATTGTTTCTATCACTGAACGTGCTTTAAAACTTGTTTCAGACAGTTTGTCTGAACATGAGAAGAGCAAGAGCAAGGAGGGAGATGATAAGAAGGAGGGAGGTAAAGACAGGTATGTTTTCAGAGTTATCTACTTTGTATATTTTTGTTTTTCCTTACATGGACTTACTTGAAATAAAAGTTACAAAGACTGAAAACTATGGTTTGAGTCTACATGTCTTACCATAGTTGGGTTAGATATCTGATGTATTCAACTGCTTTTGCTAAAATGTGAAACACACAATTCCATACAATCTCCAACCTTGTAAATTTATGCATTCTATTTAAATTTATATAAAACTATTTTGAGTCTGTTTTTAAAGTTACCTTTTTAGTTTTCTAATTGCATTCATCTGCTGTTCAGTTTTTATTTGTTTATCTGTCCTATATTCAGTCTTTGTTTTAGCAACTGTTTCTTTTACGCATTGACCATAAAGTGTGAATAAACCCAAGCTTTAGCAACATCTTCCATGTTTAGTTTTGCATAGTGGTCTATAACTGTTCATGTTCCCTTTATTTGGAAATTTTTAGACATGACTCTAATTCTAATTTGTAATGCAACACAAAATATATTAGAAATAACTGCTTCTAATTTGTAAATGTGACAAGGAAGTGTTGGTGTTCTTTGCTTTTCAGTTGTCCCTGTGAGAATCTAACTCTTCATGTATTTATCTGTATTTCCTACCTAAATGAAAAATACTTCTAAAAATATTGAATCTTTTTTACTATAGTTGAAAATTTTATAGGAGTTATTAATTTACTATTGTGTGTTAGAGACTCATGGTTCTGGTTGAGAAGACAAATATTATAATTTGATTTACTGCAGAGCTTTAAAAGGAGTTTTGCGAGTGGGAGTATTGGCAAAAGGACTACTTCTCCGAGGAGATAGAAATGTCAACCTTGTTTTGCTGTGCTCAGAGAAACCTTCAAAGACATTATTAAGTCGTATTGCGGAAAAACTACCCAAACAGCTTGCTGTAAGTTTAATGGAAATGTTCATTTTTATCCCTTGTCTGGTTCTAAAGCTTTTGGCAGGACTACCTGTGCTTCAGCTTAGAGTTGAAACAGCCTTTAAAATGCACGCTTGGCTTTCCATACTGAGTTTTATTTTTATTCTTGGTTGTGCGAATTGGTACAGCCATTTTCTACTTTGTCTTTTTAAGTTTTATAGTGCTGCTATTTGGTACAAAGCCGTCTGACGAATTTATTTTAAAATGTAAAATTACATTTCTTCTTCCTGTTCTTTTTCCGAGATTTGAATCATCAGAGAGAAGGCAGTTGGTCTGAACAGAAAGCAATTTTTTTTTAAACAAAGCCCATGTATAGCAAGCTTAAATTTTTTTAAAATCATGAACTTCTTGCCAGTTTAGTTGAATACATGTCTTTAATAAAATACAGTCTTTCTGAGTCAAATTTCCCCAGTTTTCTGTGCTATCGCAGTAGGAATCACTTCTTTAATGTCCATTTGGCAAATTGTGGCAATGCACAATTAATACAATACTTCCTTTTGATTGTGCAAAAGCAATTTTTTTAAGTTTGAATTTTTAAAGTTTTACTATATATTAGCCTGACAGAATCTCAGACTGAGATTTAAAATAAAGATTCTTTCAGTAATTTAATGTATGGAACTTATTTCCAACCTTGCAATTAATGAGGCTTTTTTTTAAAGATTTTATTTATTTTTAGAGAGAGGGGAAGGGAGAGAGAAAGAGAGGGAAAGAAACATAAGTGTGTAGTTGCCTTAGGCATTACCCCTACTGGGGATCTGGCCTGCAACCCAGGCATATACCCTGACTGGGAAACAAACCACCGACCCTTGGTTCACAGGTGGATGCTCAATCCACTGAGCCACACCAGCCAGGGCTAATTAGGCGATTTTAAATACAGTGATGATTGAAATTTTAATGGTAATAGGTATTGTATAGTAATGAGTCAGAATAAATAGTACCCGACCACAGCAGAGCAACTAGTAACAAAGGAATAATGAAGCACACTGTGGAGCATAAGTTCTGACAACTGTGGCACTTACTGTTATTTGCTTGGTATTACCATTGTTCCAACTATGAAGTTTCTCATTGTGGGTGAATCTTATAAAGTGTTAAGAGCCAGCAGAATGGGGATTATCTACTTTTACCCCTCTGTTGAGGCTGCAAGAGCAATGAGGAGAGAAAAGCAGAGGTTTGAGGACCTTGAAAGAATTATGTAAATTTGCAAAAAGTATCTTGATCCTAATTGTGGTGCTTAGTACAACCACAAAACAAGAAATGTTATATCCTAACTAAATAATTAACAGTTAAACAATTAAGCAAAAAGCAGAATATTCTTTCCAAACCACTCTGTACTTATCATACAAGTGAATAAGCAAGAGAAATAGAATTCTTCATTATTATCATAATTAACATTTATATAGCACTTATGTACCAGGCAGGCACTGTTTTAAGTGCTTTGTATAGTTGATTCACTTAATCCTCCAACAGTCCTATAGGATAGAATTACTGTCCCCATTTTACAGAGACCGATATTAGAGAGTTCAATGATACTTACATTTATTGCAAGGTCTCTCAAAGGGAGTAGGATTACGATCTAGTCCTTATAAAATGGTTATGGTAGTGATAAAATGAGTCACAGTGAAAACTGCTTTGTCTGATAATGTAAAAGGTCCAACTAATTTCTTGTACTCTTCATTATGTAGGTTATAAGTCCTGAGAAGTATGACATAAAATGCGCTGTGTCTGAAGCGGCAATAATTTTGAATTCATGTGTGGAACCCAAAATGCAAGTCACTATCACCCTAACGTCTCCAATTATTCGAGAAGAGAACATGAGGGAAGGAGGTTGGAAAGCCATTAAACATTCTATTTTTCCTCTTAACTTTTTTCATTTGCCTACTCTTTAAGATGGCATTAAGCCCTAGAAGGCAACATGCTGGCATTACATTTGAATTTGATGGATTTAACTTATATAGCAACCAGTTTTACTTAAGATCATTTCTCAGAAAATAAGTGTTCTTTTTAGTTGTATTTTATATAAAACACTCATGGTATTATTGATTTTCTTGATTTTTTTTTTCTTTTCTCACTAACCTCAGATTTCTGGAAAAAAAAAAGTTCAAAATCATTCTTACCAGCATAGTCGTAGCACATAAAAAATTAAATGTTGCTAGTAAGGGGCCACAAATTGAACTTCTTTTTCTTTTCTTGTCTTACACAAAGACGAGAGTTTCAGAAATAAAATTGGTTAAATACTCCTAAGGTATATCTTTAGAGGCATTGTTACATATGTAATCATGAATTTGGCTTGTCCTGTGGTAAAAGTATTTCTAGTTCTCTGAGGTTGTTCTTCGGTTTGGAGTGCTTTCATAAATGCAGAATATCCTAATGCACATAGATTTGGGCATTTGACCCCACTATTGTACTAGAGATACTGAAAAATAAATAGCATAGGTGTAGTTAGTAAGTTAGTACAATTCAGGATTTACTTTACAATTGTAGAATATGAAATCCTGCTGGTGCCAGCAATGTTGCTTTAAGGACTGTTCTGTAACATTTTCAAAGCTTCAAAAGCTTAAGCCGAAAAGCATGGTCAGTGTCTGCCATATGTTGGTTCTGTTGTTTTATGGGTCAGATAAAATTTACTTTGTTTCCTTTCATGTTGTTTTTGTACATCTTAACTTGATGATTATGGAGTTACAGTCTACTCTAATATTTGTGATATACAGGAGGAAAGAGTAACATTGAATATTAAAATTTTTCTAAAATAGCATCAGTAGGTTCTCAATTACTGTCGCTTTAAACTTGTTTTCTTACAGCAAAGCAATTTTTTTTTTTTTTTTTTTTACGGCACTGGGCTTTCTACAACCCAGGAAAAGAACATTTCATTAAAAACGTCATTGGGAGACTTGTCTAATTTTGCGTACTTTGTATATACACCATATCAGGACTTGTATGTTCTATGAGCTTTGCGTCTTATAGATAAATGGGTTTTGTGTAAAGGATCTTTTATATGAACATGAATTTCCATTCAAGGTTTGGCTGTGGATATTGCTGGAAAAAACAGTTCCTGAGTCAATTCATAATCAGCATGTGACTCTTAGGATTTGGAAAAAAAAAATCTTCAAATGTGATATACTATAAATAAAAGTTGCTATATTTACATGAAATTATACTTGTATAACCAATTAACTTTATTTCAGAGCATATTTTGCCCAATTATATTTAGGCTGTTTAATCTGTGCAGTATCAAGTCATTTTGTGTTGCAAAAGTCTAAAGTCAATGGTATCATATTTGTAGTAGTGTTTTAATAACCCATCCCTTCTAAAGGAAACAAAATTATATTTTTGTCTGACCCAGACTTGATATAGAATTATTGTTCTAAATTTTATAAATACTATGTTGAGAGAAATGATCGGTCCAAATTTTGAAAGATTTTACTTGAAGACACTGAGCTGAAAAGTTGGATGTGCAAAAAGTGTAGAAACATTGATAGAATATTCCTTGCTGCAGATAACTGCAGTAAACCATGTCTTTAGCTTCATTATGAAGATTGCTTCTTTCTTGCTGCAGAATAACGGTATGTATTCTCTCTCACTGCAGCTCACAATGCTCTGTGTCTTAAAATCATTTAAAGCCTATAGCTTGCTTTGGGGAGTTAGTTCAGGGGGTAAGGAAGGCTTTGCCGGAAGAGTGATTGTCAATCACTAGACTTGAGACTTGCGCATAGTGTGGTAGCCTCTTTAATGCGTAACAGTCCTATTTAATACCAAAAATTATTTACAGGAAATGATGAAATTGTCCAAATAACTGTTAAACGCATGACAGATCTATTTTATGGTACTGTGTTTGACAGTTAAGTATTAAGTAAACATTTAATTGACTTGAAGCTTGAAATGTTCAAAATGCTCTAACCCTTGCTCCAGAGTGTTTTCTGCAGCAAGTCAAGTATTGTATGTGTTTTTTTCCACCTGTAGCTTATCAGGCCCGGTCCAAAGCCTTCTAGCAGAGGGGATTGATTCCTGTCAGGGGTTGCTGCCAAGACATCGGAAGGATTTTTGACCAAGGTTTTCAAAAGCTCAGTGTCACACCTGCCATTTGACTAAGAAGGGATTTTGGATGCAGAGCCTGGCATTTATTTGTCCTTTGTGTGGCTGTTTTGTTTTGTCATTGTCTCTTATAGAATTGAGCAGTGTTCACACTAGTTTTTAAATGGTTGGGTGGATTATATATTTTACATAACCATGTTAATTTAAATTAATATATTACCATTAACTTTTAATCATAAAATAGTGTGGACACAGCATGTTCTCTAACTGGTGATTAACCCCTTAAAGTTTATGAAATACATTCATGTAGAGTAAGAATTTGCTTTTTTTATTTTTTAAAATAAATTAACTGATTTTTGTTTTGTTTTAACTGGGTATTAGGAAACAAGAATATTTTAGTACAGTATATCTAAGGGGTTAATCCACTTGAAGTATAAAATGGGTGCAAAAATCCACACTCTAAATTTAACAAATTTTCTAGCTCTTAATTTGTTTTTAAATTGCAATAGGTGTCTTGACATCTTTAAAATTGTATTAATTAAATTTTTCAAAGTTATGGATGTTTGTTTGCAAAATAAAATTCCTAACATATTGGAGGAAATTATAATATTCTGAATTAACATTAGAAATTGAGAAACATTTTTAGAAAGAAATTGCACTTTGTCACCTATTTGCATTCTAGCTTAAGCAAGTGTAAATAAATAAGTAGGGGCATGGAAAGAGTGTCTTTTGGCATGTTCTGTAACCCTGCTTTGGGAAGTGGGTTTTTTTTTTTTTTTCCTGGTGTTGTTTCTTTTCCTTTCTTTTATACTTCCTTAGTTGGCTGTGCTTTCCTGTGTTCCTTTTTCTTACCTCAGAGTAGTTCACTTCTCATGTTCAATATATTTCTAGATTTAGTAGTTGGTCTTGTAGGGTTTAAGATTGTTTATTGCTTTTTAAAAATAACTAATATTTTTATCTTGATAGTTCCTTTTGAGTACCCCGATTCCCCTTAGTGTTTATTCTCAGAATACTGCATTCTTTGATTATCTGTAAATCTCCCTTCAAAAATGTCTTGTGAAAAATCTGTGCCATCTGATTATTTAGGGAGTAAGAACTTACAGTAAAATGTCCAGACAGGGCACAGAGTTCTTCATCACTTTAAAATACACATTTATATGTTATCTACTCAAAATATGGACAAGCGTCTGTTAAGATTTCTGTGTGGTCATATAAAATATACAGTTGCTCTGGCCAGGTGGCTGAGTTGGTTGGAGTGTCATTCTATAAATCACAGTCGCTGGTTTGATTTCCAGTGACAGCGTATGCCTGGGTTGCAGGTTCTATCCCAGTCCTGGTGTGTACAAAAGAGAGAGGCAACCAATCGATATTTCTCTCTCACATTGATGATTCTCTCCCTCTCTATTTTCCTCCCTCCCTTCCCCCTCTCTAAAAATCAATAAGCATGTCCTCAGGTGAAGATAAAAAAAAATAATAATCAAGTAACTTGCCCATAATTATAATAGTACTCTTAAAATAAAATCATCTTTAATTTTTTTTATCATACATTTTTTCTTTTTACCTCGTCAATTTGGTACCCTCAATAATTTATTAAATTATAATCCTAAATGCCTCATAATTTTTCTGCTCTTTAGCCAGAATACTGTTAAACTCAATAGATTACTTGCCTGGCATATCATTTCCCTATATTTAGAAAATATGTATACTCTAAAAATCATGAAGAGTTGTGAATTTGATGGATTTACTTGCTATTTACTTGTGAATAGTTCCATTAGCAACTTTGCTGTTATATTTAAACATATTTTACAGATATGTTTAGGTGAATATGTTAACTTCTTATCCTGGTTTAGGTTCAGATTTTCTTCTCAAGTTTTGTGTTGCTCATTTATGTTTTAATATAATAATATGTTTAAAATCGGTTATAATAACATTGGACCCTACGTATTATCAACATATTCGTTCACTTTATCTTTTCTATTTCTATACTTTGTTTAACCATGCTAGTTCCTTTTGCCCTTTTCTACGTTACTCTCCAGTTATTCTATAGAACACTTTATGGGAACTTTGGATTTTAAAGGGCATTTCGTATTCCCTTTCAATTAAAAAGCTCCTTGTGGAAGAGAAAGTGTTGAACTCATAGAAATGCCAGTTTTTGCTGCTTTATTTTTTCTGTGGTTATTACTGTGTTGTCATTCCATATTTATCATTAATTCTTCGCTATATTAGCCCCAGAATAACCTATGACCATTTACAATACTGAACAAACTCAGTAGTTTATTGTACATTCTCATTTATTAAGGTGGATTTTTGTGTTCCCTCTCGTCTTGTCATCTTTGTGCTGGTGCACTGTGTCCAGTAATCCTTCTTTTTGGATTTATTTTGGTGGGTAGGGCTTATATTTGCAGAAACTATTATATTTTTAAAATAAGAGTTGAGTTCTTTTGATCATCCTGTTGGATTATGTAAATTTATTGAAAATAATCTCCTAGGTACATTAAAGTACTGATAAACTCTCAAATGGCTTGTGTGACACTGATGCTACTTTAAGGAAGTGTCTTGCTCACCTGGTCAAACACCCATTCCTCACTGCATTTTGCCAATTCAATCCATTTTAGATGTAACCTCGGGTATGGTGAAAGACCCACCGGACGTCTTGGACAGGCAAAAATGCCTTGACGCTCTGGCTGCTCTACGCCACGCTAAGTGGTTCCAGGTTCGGAACATCATTTTACTTTTTTATTGTAGCCTTATGAGAGAGTAGTTCAGTACAACATGTTTAACTGTGTTTAAACATTGCAAAAGATTACCCAAGCAACACTATTTTAAATTTCAGAAAATGTTAATATAGAAAGCGGGTTTGAAGATCTGCATATTGCAGTTACTATTAATTTGACAATGAATTTAGAAGTTTTGAGGGTGTTTTGTAGTTTGGGTTTTTTATTTTTATTTTTAGTAGCTATATTTAAAGTTGACTTGTTTAGGAACATCACATGTTTGTGTATATATATTATATTCCATAAGGCTGCAGATTAACTTTGCTTTAAATAATGGAATATGTGTTTAAAGCTTTGTGTATAGTTTTAAGATTTTTCCCCCTCTTTCTCTAAGTTAATAAGTGTAGGGAGTGAAAGGTGAGGAAGCAGCTGTTTGGTTTAGTGACTTTGCAGTCATGCAAAGGCACAGAAGGGAAACCAGACAGATTTCCTTAACCTTTCAGTCCCTAGACAAACTTTTTAGCTCTTTACTTTTTCTTTTATTTCTACTGTAGGCAGATTTTTTTTTTTAATTTACTGATTTAAATGATTACAGGTCAAGGTTCACAGGGTATCAAGAAACATTATTCTTGTATAATCTGTTTACTTTGACCTAAAATACCAGCTTTTAAATACTAACCCTGGCATAAAATATTGCTGTAAATGGCAGCTCATTGAATCCAATTCCAAGTGTGATTATTTTTGTTTTATTTTTATCTGAGCTTCCATTGAACAGTGGTATTTTAACATTTTTTCATCAAGGGATATTTTCAATATTTCTAAGATTAATTCAATTGGTTTTTGTGTTGCTCTCAAGGCTAGAGCTAATGGTCTGCAGTCCTGTGTGATTATCATACGTATTCTCCGGGACCTTTGTCAGCGAGTTCCAACTTGGTCTGATTTTCCAAGCTGGGTAAGTAGTATGTAACTGTATCAAAATGAATATTTAGGAAATATTTCTACAGTTTTTATAGTCTGATCTTGTACTTAACTTTATTTTCATTTCCTAAAGATAGTTTCTTTCCCCTTCTAGTGAGAAATCTGGAGGTATTAGGGTTTTTAATTGTCTGAGAATTTCTTATTTAAAGAACTGCACTTGATGTTTCTTTTTGTATTTTCCTTTTTTTTTTTTTTTCTGGTCTCACGGTGTTAATCATTTAAATTGACAGCATTTATTAATTGGCTTTTACATACATAGCGGGTCCAAAGATTAGAAGTGAGAGCTATTAATCTTCCTTGCAGGGTTCTGTTGACATTTTTTTTTTAAGATGATGGATAAGGCTAGTAATTTTTAAAATTCAGAAATATACATTATTCAGAAATAATGTATAGTGGTGGGACATTCAAATAATTCAGAAAGGTACAAAATAGGAAGCAAAAACCTTATCATTTAAAGCAGATTGTATCTTAACAGTTTATTGTGATTTCTTCCAGGGAAAAGAAGCATGCATATGTATCATATATGTTCTATTTTTATACATGTACAAGTATCTGTTTGATATTTTAACCTTTTTGGTTCCTGAATAGAACACATTCAGATAGGAAAGAATTCATTCAAAAATATAATTGAACCCTTTGATTCCAGAGTTGGGTTAGATTCTTAAGGATTGTATAGCCAGACCTTAAGTCTTCCTCCCTCCCCTCCCCCCATCCTCCTCCTCCTTTTCTTTCCTTCTCTTTCCTTCTCTCTCTCGCTCGCTCACCAGGAGTGACCACGCTATTTATATTATTTGTATTATTCTTTTCAAAATGCGTCTTGGAGCTCTTTGAGAAGGGCACAGTCAGGTCTGCCTTATTCTTTACATTTATTACATGGTATTCCCTCTGTATGGACATGCCATGTTTTATTTAACTGGTACCTATTTGATGTACATTTGGGTTGTATGTAGTGTTTTGTTATTAAATCTTCATATAGTTGTCAAACTCTTTTGAGTATTATACATGTGATAAATTACTAGGGCTGCAATTCGAAGGTCAAAGAACATGTGCTAATAATTGTTCACCAGAAAGCTGGATCATTTCAAACTTCCAAAAACTATGCTGGGTGTAGAGGGGATCTAAGGAGGGGGAAACTGGGACAACTCTAATAGCATAAACAATAAAATATAATTGAAAAAAATTTCCAAAAATTGTTGGAGTAATCCTTCATACCCATACTAACTGTGGGATATTATCATACTTCTTAACAATATAATAAGTAAAAAATGGTGTCTTTTTTTTTAAAAATAAAGAATTATTTATTGATTTGCAAGAGATTTATTGCTCCACTTATTTATGTATTTATTGGTTACTTCTTGTGTGTACCCTGACCAGGGATTGAACCCACAACCTTGGTGCCTTGGAACAATGCTCTAACCAACTGAGCTACCAAGCCACAGCTCATTTTATAATTTATATTTCTTTGAGTGATTGATGACATTTGTAATTTTTCTCTTTAACTGCCATTTCCTTTGTTAATCATCATTTTCTTAATAATTTATATTCTTTCTATAAGAAGTTGGCTCTTCCCTGTATTGAAAATTACTTTTTCTGGTTTTTTATTTGCTTTTCAGCTTTATACAATTTGCTATATAAAAGTTTTAAAATTTTTACAAATTCTGACTCATTAACCTTTTGTGGCTTCTAGGTTTTGTATTCTACTTACAAAGTACTTGTGTATTTTAGGTTACATCAGTTCGCATATGCTTTCTTCTAGAGCTTTTTCCCTCATCAAATTATATTTTCTACAAGTGCATATACATATTTTAATGCCTTGCTAAAGCTCCTAGAAGGATGTATTCTAACTCATTTGTGGTTGTTTCTGAGGAGTGGGAGGAACAGATGTTTGGTTTTTACTAGGATAAAATATATATCTATTGCTTGTACAATTAAAGATTAATTTAAAAATTATAAATGAATTAAAGATAGATCCAGCTATATGTTTCACCAGACCAATTGCCAATTATTCCAATACCATTAAACTATTTAATAATGATTATCTGTTCTCCCAACCCCCACTTTGAAATATCATCATCATCATAAACCAGTGGTTCTCAACCAGGAGCAGTTTTGCCCTTGAGGGGACACTGGCAACGTCTGGAGACATTTTTGGTTGTCAGAAATAGTCATCAATAGCACTGAAGTTAAGAACAGATAATAAACCAAAGTTTTTTATCATAAACCAAAGTTCCTTTTTTGTGGGCCTATTTCTGTGGTTGTCTTTACTCCTCAGTCTATTTTCTTCTCTTGTAATAAACTCTTAATTACTGAAGCTTCATAGTGTGTTTTCAAGTGCCGATTGAGCTCTGCATGACATTCCTCCCTCTCCATTTTCTGCCTCCCACTATAAACATCATTTTCTTCCAAATGAACTTGACTACCATTTTGTTCATTTTCTCCAAAGTTCTAGTAGTGTTTTTCTAAGTAGGACTGCATTGAATTAATAGATTAATTTGGTGAATATCATTACTTTTATAATATTAGCTGTTCTTAGCTAAGAGTATGGGATATCCTACTTATTGAAATTAATTTTATGTACCTATTTAGATTTGAATAGGATGTACATGTTATTTGGAGGTGGCATGGGTGTTTGTACCTGATTAATTCAGGGTTTTTTTCCCTCACATTGTATTTTCTTGTTATTGTTTATGTATATAAAAGCTATTAGCTTTGGATATTAATTTTGTAACCCACCACCTGACTGTGTTCCTTTCTTTGTAATAGTTTTTGTCCATGTGATTCTTTTGGGTTTTCTAGTCTTAGAATCATACCTAAAAGTGATATTTTGCCTTCTCAATATTTTCCTTCTTTTTCTAATGTAATTGATACACTATTTCTACAATATGGAATAAAAGAAATAATACTTTCCTGGGCATGTTATGTTCCTTATTGTATTGAAAGTGCTTCTAGTGTGTTAAGTGTAATGTAGCCTTTTATTTGAGATTATTTACTTTGTCATATTAGAAGTATCGATCTTTTCCCAGTTTGCTAAGTAATTTTGAATTAGGAATGCAAATTGAACTTTATCAGGTAAATTTTCAAAGTTTATTGACATGAATGCATAGCTGTTTTTCCTTTAATCTGTTAGTATATTATATAACAGATATATATTATACAAATAGATGTTTTCACGTATAGTTACATTTGCATTCCAGAGTTGAGTCACATATAGTATTGACCAGTCTTAATGAACTGTTAAATTCTGTTTGCTGGTAGGAATTTAGGAATTTTGCAGTGATAGACAATCATTTTTTGTAGTTTTATGTGTGTCCTCTTGGTCAGACTTTGAAACAGTAATGAACTTACTATAAAAACAGTTTGGAAGCTTTGGTCTTTCTTTAGACTTTAGACTCTGAAACTGTTTTAGTGGTATCAGAACCATCTGTTTGTTCACAATTTATAAAATGATGTGACATCATTAGTTTCTATTTTTTTAAGATGTACTGTTTTTAATTTTTTTTAATTATTATCATTCACGTACAATTGTCTGCATTTACCCTCCACCATTCCCCCCCATAAATTCTTTTCTATTATGATTAATTAATCCAATTTTTCTCTCTCCTGGGGTTAATGTCCATAACTTTTATTTTCCTCGAAAACCAGTTCAGCCAAATATCTCAAAGTTTTGCTAACTCAGGGTTTTATTAATATACTGCAGCATATTTATTATTACTTTTTCTGTTTTAATTATTCCTTGATTGATTACACAGACCCGTAATAGCAGTTGCCTTATAGGAGCAAAATAACAAATGGGTATTTCAGTATTTATTTGTGATCAGAATTCACTAAATTCTTACTAGATTTTTTTTAGCTGTCAAAGTATTTTATTTTATTTTTAATTATATTTTATTAATTATGCTGTTACAGTTGTCCTGATTTCCCCCCCTTTGCCCCTCCTCCACAGAGCATCCCCCATTCCCTCAGGCAGTCCCCCCACCTTTATGAATGTCCATGGCTCGTGTGTAAGTGCTTTCGCTACACCATTTCCTATTATGTACTCTACATCCCTGTGACTGTTCTGTAACTACCTAGTTGTACTTTTTATTCCCCTTACCTCTTCACCCATTCCCTCACACCTGGCTCCATCTGGCAACTAACAAAACGCTCTCTGTATCCATGAGTCTGTCCCTGTTCTTGTTTGCTTAAATTTGTTTTTTAGATTTGATTGTTGATAGATTTGTATTTATGCCATTTTGTTGTTCATAGTTTCGATCTTCTTTTCCTTAAATAAATCCCTTTAACATTTCATATAATAATGGTTTGATGATGATGAACTCCTTTAGTTTTTTCTTGCATGGGAAGCACTTTATCTTCCTTTCAATTCTCAATGATAGCTTTGCTGGGTAGAGCAGTCTTGACTGTAGGTCCCTGCTTTTCATGACTTGGAATATTTCTTGCCGGTCCCTTCTAGCATGCAAAGTTACTTTTGAGAAATCAGCTGACAGTTTTATGGGAACTCCCCTGTGGGTAACTAACTACTTTTCTCTTGCTGCTTTTAAGATTTCTCTCTTTATCTTTAACCTTTGGCATTTTAATTATGATATGCCTTGGAGTGGGACTCTGTGCTTCCTGGACTTGCATGTCTATTTTCTTCACCAAATTAGGGAAGTTTTCTTTCTTTCATTACTTTTTCAAGTAGATTCCCAATTTCTTGCTCTTTCTCTTCTTCTGGCACCCTTCTGTGATGCAAATGTTGGACCTCTTGAAGTTGTCCCAGAGGCTGCTTATACTATCCCAAATTTTTTGGATTCTTCTTGTTCTGATTGGTCATTTTTTGCTTCCTTGTGTTCCAAATTTCTGATTTGATTCTTGGCTTCATCTGCTCTACTGTTGTTTTCCTGTAAATTGTTCTTTATTTCAATTAGTGTATCCATTGTTTCTGACTGGGTCCTTTTTATGCTGCTGAGGTCCTCACTAAGTTCCTTGAGCATCCTTATAACCAGTGTTTTGAACTCTGCAACAGAGAGATTGATAATCTCCATTTTGTTTAGCTCTTTTTTTTGGAGTGTTGACCTGTTCTTTCATTTGGGTTCGTTACTTTGGCAGCCTCCCTGTGAGTTCCTATGTTTTAGGTAGAGCTACTTTGACTCTGTATCTTGGTAGTGTGGCCTCATGTGGTAGTGTGGCCTCATGTAGTAGGTGTCCTATAAGGTCCAATGGCACAGCCTCCCCTACCACCCAAGCTTGTGTACTCAAGGTGCGCCCTTCATGTGTGCTGAGGAAACCCTCCTCTTGTAGTTGAGCCTAGATTGCTGTTGGCAGGTCAATGGAAGGGATTTACCCAGGCCAGTCAGTTGCAAGGACTGGCTGTGACCACTGACCATCACCCTCTGCCATCTGTGGAGGATCAGCTGTGCAGGGACTTATTGCTCCCATGATTTCCCTCCTGAGTTTTTATCCACCACATGTGAGTGTTGGACCTGCCTCTTCAGTGTCTATGCCCCTCCTACAAGTCTGGATGGATATGGTTTCTCTAATTCCTAGTGTCAGACTTCCATTCAACTTGATTTCTGCTGGTTCTGAGTGATGGTTGTTCTATATTTTAGTTGTAATTTTCATGTCAATGTGTGAAGGTGTGAGCCATGTCCACCTACTCCTCCATCTTGACTGGAAGTTCTCTTAATAGCTTTTAAATATAAAAATTATAAGCATGGCCCTGGCTGGTGTAGCTCAGTGGATTGAGCAAGGGCCTGTGAACCAAAGGGTCAACGAGTTCAATTCCCAGTCAGGGCACATGCCTGGGTTGCAGGCCAGGTCCCCAGTGGGGGGACGCATGAGGGGCAACCACACATCGATGTGTCTCTCTTTCTCCCTCTCTTCTCTTGTCCCTGAAAATGAATAAATAAATATTTTTTAAAAAGTTATAAGCATAATAACTTTAAATGTTAAAATTTTATAAAAATAAAAGCATCATGATCTTCATTCTACTTCCTGCTTCCTTCAGCTTCAGTCCTCTCATTCCAGGTGCCTTTGAGGCCATTTCTGTTGTTGTAAGTACAGGCTTCAGTACTTGTAAGAATGGTCTGTTAGGCCACTCTGTCTAAGCTGCTTGTGGAGGAGTCTGGAAGTCCAGTGTGTGCAGATCGCCGTTGCTGCCCTACACCATATTTTTCCTACTTATGAGAGACAGCCATGGGACACTGTCTGCTTTAGGGGAACAGAACTATAAGAACTACATGGGAAAGGGGGGTACACAGGGGAAAGGCATTATAGGGGTGTGGGCTATGGCAGGGTAATGCTGGGGGAGTCAGAAGATAAGCAAAGCTCCTGACTGATCTTTGAAATCATATATTAATATATTTATAACAAAGTACACCAAAATTTTAGTTGAAAACACACCAAAATAATCAGTATTTTGACATTTTTAATAATTCCTAGTATTGTATTTTTTTTAGGCAGTGATTTATCTTATTTCTTCTCCACAAAGAGTCAGCTCTTTGGATTTATCTGTGAGAGCTACCATTTTCTTCTTTAATAAGTCAATAATTTCTGATTTCTGTGTATCTTACATTTATTGTTGTTATTCTTTTACAAACTTCTTGAGTCGGATACTTGTTTTATTCACTTACACTTTAATTATGTAGAGATTTTAAAGCCCAACACAGTTTTTGGCTAATTACGTAATATTTTTTTCTTTATTTTCTATGCCATCTGAAATGTTTTAATATTATCTTTAAGAGTGGTTTGGAGGAAATTTTTTTGATTTTATGTGATTGAAGAAGGGTGACTTTTGTTTTTGAAATTAACTTCTGGTTTTTATAGCAATGTGATCTAATAAATGTATTCTGCTGTTCAGAGTTTTTTAAATGTAAACTTTTTCTTTGTGGTCTAATAATATGTATAGTTTTTATAAACGGGGCACTTAGAAGATGTATTCTCAACAGCATACAGTTTATAAATATATACCTCTTAGTGGAACTTCATTAGTCATTTTGTTTCACCTTCTGTATTCTTTCCTTACATATTTTCTTTTCTTTACTTCATCTGTTCATAGACTAAATAACGTGAGTTAAGATCTACTTGGGTTGTACTTCTATTTCTGTTGTATTTCCTACAGTGTCTGCTTTATTATTTTGTTGTGGTGATTTTTTTTTTTTTAAGAAATAAACAGTAGGATAGTTACGTTGTGATTGAACACCCTGCCATTATAAAGGGACTGTCATTTAACATGTTCTTCCATGAATTAATAAGAATTATTCATGCATTAATATCAAAACTCTAGCATTCCTTTTGTCAGCATTTGTCTGATATGATTTTGTTCATTTTTTTTGTTTTCTGTCTTTCGCCATAATTCTCTTATCTTTTCCTTGTTCTTTTTTATTAATGGGTTTTCTTCTGATTACTTAGACATCTACTTGTTGCCCTTCTATTTTCATTTGGTATTCTCATTCATCTGTTTAACAATTTTAATTAATACTTGTCAACCTCTTGTCTATAAAACCTAAGAGAATTATTACATACTTCTTTTCTTTCTATCTCTTTGTCCTTTGGGGTTTTTGTTGTTTTTTCTTTCATTTGTTTCATTTCTTTAAGTAAAGTATCTAAACATTTCTTTACTTAATATGTGCTGATTCCACACTATTTTTAAGCTTTAAAGGTATAGAAATAACTATATATTTTCCTTCTGTAGTCTTATTCTTTATGATTATTTAATGTTCTATATTTAAATTGTTCAGTGCCAACCACTAGGTTTTTTTACTGGGGGTTCTCCTTTTCATTTCTTGACTGATTACATTTTGACATCAAATAATTTTTATCAAAGCATGTTTACCTTTTTTGAGTTTCACGTTTGAGAATCTGCCAGTTGACCGTTACATTGTTAGGTCAGTTTTTCTCTTTTCATTTCTAGTATTACTCCATTATCTTCCAGCACTGAGCATTGCTAAGTCCAAGTTCATTCAGCCTAATTATTTTGCCCTTTTTCTACAGACTTCTAAAAGAACTCCTTGTTTATCCTGAATTTCAGTAATTTAGCCAAATTTTGTCTTAGAATATGTTGTTCACTATGTTTTTTTGTCCTGCAGATTTGATTTTCCTTTCAGTTAGGAGGGAAAAACAGTTTTCTTATATCTGATCAGCTATGTCCTAATCTTCTGTGATATGTATAATTCATTAGTTTTGTAATAATGTTATTTTGCATTTCAGTTTTCTTTATTAGCTCTGCAATCTTTTCATCTCAACTTGAGCTCTTAATTTTATTGGCTTTTGTATTCATCAAATTTTTTTTAAGTATATTGATTATGCTATTAACAGTTTTCCTACTTATCCCCCCTCCGCCTTGCACTCTCCCAACCCTCCAGTATTCCCCCCGCCCTTAATTCATGTCCATGGGTTGTACATGTTAGTTCTTTGAATTCTGTTTCCTATACCATTCCTAACCTCTCCCCATCTATTTTATGCCTATCAATTATGCTTCTTATTCCCTGTACCCTATTTCTCCCCCATTCTGCCTCTCCTCTCCACTGAAAACCCTCCATGCGATCTCCATTTTTCTGATTCCGTTCCCGTTCTAGTTGTTTTACTTTTTTTTTTTTTTAAGGTTCAATTGTTGGTAAATTGTGAGTTTGTTGTCATTTTACTCGTCATAGTTTTTAATCTTCTTTAATTTCTTGGATAAGTTTCTTTAACATTTCATATAATAAGGGCTTGGTGATGATAAACTCCTTTAACTTGACCTTATCTGGGAAGCACTTTATCTGCCCTTCCATTTTAAATGAAAGTTTTCCTGGATGGAGCAATCTTGGATGTAGGTCCTTGCCTTTCATGACTTCAAATACTTCTTTCCGGCCCCTTTTGCCTGCAAGGTTTCTTTTGAGAAATCACCTGATAGTCCTCTGGGAACTCCTTTGTAGGTAACTCTTTTCTTTTCTCTTGCAGCTTTTGAAATTCTCTCCTTATCTTTAATCATGGGTAACTTAATGATGATATGCCTTAGGGTGCTCCTCTTTGGGTCCAACTTCCTTGGGACTCTCTGGGCTTACTGTCCTTCCTGGAAGTCTATTTCCCTTGCCAGACTGGGGAAGTTTTCCTTCATTATTTGTTCAGATAAGTTTTCCACTTGTTGCTCTTCCTCTTCTCCTTCTGGCACTCCTATGATTCGGATGTTGGAATGTTTAAAGGTGCCCCAGACGTTCCTAAGCCTCCTCTCTTTTTTTTTTTTTTTTTTGAGTTCTTGTTTCTTCATTCTGTTCTGGTTAGATATTTATTTCTTCCTTTTGTTCCAAATCGTTGATTTGAGTCCCAGTTTCCTTCCTGTGACTATTGGTTCCCTGAATATTTTGTTTTATTTCACTTTGGGTAGCCTTCATTTGTTTCTTCATTTTGCAATTATACTCACTTATTTGTGTGAGCATCCTGATTACCAGTGTTTTGAACTCTCCATAAGACAGATTAGCTATCTCCTCATCGCTTGGCTCTTTTTCTGGATTTTTGATCTGGTCTTTCATTTGGGCCATATTTCTTTGTCTCTGCACACAATTATGTTATAAGGGGGCGGGGCCTTAGGCATTCTCTGGGGCAGGGGAACCCTCTTTGCTGAGTTGTGGCACTCTCTGTGGGGGAGGGCCCAGAGAGGGAACAATGGAACTCACTTGCTTGGCTCTAGCCTCTCTTTCCAACGAACTCTAGTGTGAGACTGGGAGTTTCTCCCACTGTGGCAACCCCCACCATAGTTTACAGTTAGCTTTGAGTTTTAGTTTCCCATTCAGCCAGCCCGCCTTACTCTCAGGGTTCCCCACCTTGCCAGGTCTTCTCTGCCCGCCCAGTTGCCCATCTCCTTCCTACCAGTTTGGGTGAATATATCTTTAACTCCTTCGTTGTCAGAGTTCCGTGCAGTGTGATTTTCTGGCTGTTCACTGTTTTTAGATTGGTTGTTATCCTCCTTTTGGTTGTCTGTGGAAGCAAAGGGTTTCTACCTATGCCTCCATCTTGACTGGAACTCTTCAAGTTCTTTTATAACTCAAAACATTAGCAGATTATATTTTTATTCCTTTAAATTCAGATTCTCCAGACTGGGGTTTTGTTTTTAGAGGCACCGATTAGTTGTTCCACCCATTTATGTATTCATTGGTTGCTTCTTGTATGTGCCCTGACCAGAGAATAGACCTGCAACCTTGGTATGTCAGGATGATGCTCTAACCAACTGAGCTACCCAGCCAGGGCCAGAGTGGATTTTTTTTTAATTGACATTAATTTTTAGATCAGTTTTGGTTCATAGCAAAATTGAGTGAAATATAATACAAAGAGTTCCCACATACTCTATGCCACATACAGCCTCCCCCATGAACATTTCGCAGTAGAGCAGTACATTTGTCAACAGTGATGAACTTACATTATAACCCATCATTATCGCTAAGAGTTAATAGAAAATAGATTTTTCATTTATTTTTCATGCTATGTTTCATCCAAATACAAAGATATCATGCCTGGTTTGTTTTTGTTTTTCATCTCATTAGGGTTTAGCAGCATCAGTTCCATTACAAAGTCAGCTTTTTGTGCTGAGACATTCCAATAAGAATTGCTTTGAATATATGCACGTTTTTATTTCTATTTATTTATTTATTTATTTTTAATACATTTTTAAATACCTCTCCTTTTTCTTACTTGTGAGCTCTGCTAGGAGGGTTGCTTATGGAAAGAAGTAGGGCTTGGTTACGTGCAGCCTTGTTAGAGATGTGGGTTGTGCTTTCTCCTCTGTCTTGATCAAATGCTCTGTAGGTGGGTTCCATTGGCACATCTTTAGACTTCAGGTTTCAAACCCAGGTTGGGCTCGTGGAGCTTTTGCCTATGCAGAATTCTCTGTGTTTGTGTTTGTTTTCACCTCAGCACCAACTTACATTTCCCTGAGCCAAGAGGGGTTTGAGGGCATGTTCAGTCACTTTGGCAAACTTCCGTTGAAAGTTCACAGCCATCTTTGATACATCACTTTTTCCCTAACCCTAACTCCTGTGGGGTAATAAGATATTACCTTATTTATTTTTTTATCATGTTAGGCAAATGTCTATTATTAGAGATAATCAGATGTGCATAATTAGGGTTCTTCTGTTCTTCCTCACTTCCACAAAGATTCTTTAAAAAAATTTTATTTATTCTTAGGAATAAATGCTGTTTCTTTCCCTCTCTTCCCCCTCCCTTCCCTTCTCTCTAAAAATAAATAAATAAAATCTTAAAAGACTTGACAGTTTTTAATAAGAATTGTTGACTATATAAAATAAGGTACTGTGTTTAAATGTAGTACACAAATAAAACATCCTGCAAATAGATTTAAGAGTGGAAGTGTCACGCACATAGCAATATTACCTATGTCAACTGGAATACAGAAATGGCTTTTGTATGTACAGTTGCTTGTTGTAATGGTATTCATAAAGTCCTATTCTAATAACATAAGCTCATTATTTGTAAAATGGGGATAGTAGTCATATCTATCTCCTCACAGTGATTGTGATGATCAAAATTGAATAATACATGTGAAGATTCGGAACAGTGCTTTAGTGTATAAGTTATAATGATGAAGAGGATAACTGCTACTATTACTATTATTTAACCAGAATTCCTAGTGTTAGATATTTCCGTTGTTCCCAGTCATTACAGATAGATAAACAGCTGCACTAAATACTTTTTTGTGCTTTCATTTAAGTATAATAGCCCTATTTAAATCTTTAGTAACAAAAACAGGATTAGAATACAACAGATCTGGGTTAAAAACCCTAGTCTTTTTACCTTGTATGATGTTAGACAAGCTACTTCACCTATTTAAGTTTTTTGTTGTTTTTTTTTTTTTAATCTTTAAAATTGTGGTCTTAGCATCTAGTTGTGATAATTAAATGGAACCATTCATTTAAAGTGCTTAGCATGGTGCCTGCCACTTAGTAAGTGCTGTTGTCATTAGTACTGCTGGAGATGGGGCCCTGGCTGGGTTGCTCAGTTGATTAGAGTGTCATCCTGATAAGCCAAGGTTGTGGGTTTGATCCCTGGTCAGGGAGCATGCAAGAGTGGAATAATAAATCAATGTTTCTCCCACCCCCCTGCCATCTCTAAAATCAGTAAATAAAAAACAACTGAAAAATATGCTACTAGAACTTGGAAGGAAAAATATGCTCCATGACTTTAAAGTAAATACTGCAGTCATTTCTTTCAAATCATTTAATGTGGAGAGCTTTTCTCAAGTAACTTAAGTCCCCAAGATCCTTTACATGTACATCCTTTACATTAAATATAATTTCCCTAATTTGATTCTTCATCTTTGGTATTGTCCTTTTACTTTGAATGCATGTATGCATAGTTCAGAGTTTATAAACTATGTGTATTCTACTTTAGTTGCTTTCCTAACTGTAGATACCTGCTTAGAGAATAACCATGTTCTGTAGAAAATTAATATTTTTAATTGCTTGCTTCACAGCAAATGATCTTAGAAGTTCAGATAGTTGACTTAGTTTCATTGTGTTTAAGTATATTAACTTACTGTTTTCCATAAATAATTTCTTTCTTGGTTTTTAATTAGTTTTTATCTACCTTTATATGCAAGTGTAAATCACAAATTCCCACTTTCATAAGGTCAGTCAATAAGCAGATTTTGAAAAAGCTTTGAATTGCTTGAAACATATTTTTTATCTTGACATATAGATTATAGGTAATTATTTAATACTTATTTTTTTCTTAACATTCTGTAAAGGGACTTAGTAAAAGTTTGAGGTATTTATGGCAAGTTGAATATTTTATGACTTCAATTTTATATTTTAAGCACAAAATCAGTAAGCAATTTGCTTATTACCTTGGTTCTTTCTATAAGCAGAATTATTTTCACATTCTTTCCTGGAGTATTCTGTTTCACAAATATTTACTGAGTGTTTTCTATATGCAGAATATTTTCATTTATGCTAGGCCTAGCATTCAAAATATATGACATCAACCTATCCTTCAGGGTTTCGCAGTCTGTTGGATGTCCTAAAATAATACTTGATTTGTTCAGCAAGGAGAGGTTTGTTTTTTGGTTGTTTTTTTTTTTTTTTTTTTAATTTTTTTTTTAATTAAAGATTTTTATTTATTTATCTTTAGAGGGGAAGGGTAGGGGAGAGAGAGAGGGAGAGAAATATCAATGTATGGTTGCCTCTGGTGTGTGCCCTGCCGGGAACTGGCCTGCAACCCAGGCATGTGCCCTGACTGGGAATCGAACCGCGATCCTTCGGTTCGCAGGCCCGCGCTCAATCCACTGAGCTACACCAGCCAGGGCATTTTTTTTTTTTTTTAATATACATTCATAGATTTGTCTGGAAAACTGAAGCAAATTCCTTAACATACAAAAAAAATTTTTTTTAATTTTTAACATACTAAAATTTTTTAAATGAAAATCCTTTTAAAATGTCTTGAACAACATCCGCATTCTTAAACAGGGTAAACTGAACCATCTTGATTTTTTTAGTTGTGATTTACACTTATCATTATGAACATTTTAATTTTTTTCCAATCTCATGCTACTGTCATTTTTTTAAAAAAAATTTAGGGGGGGGGCAGAGAGAAAAAAACATCGATATGCTGTTTCAGCCATTTATGCATTAATTGGTTGATTCCTATATGTGTCCTGGCCAGAGATCAAACCCACAACCTTGTTGTATGGGGACAATGGTCCAAACATACCCAGCCAGGGCCTGTTCATTTTACTTGAATGACCAGTAAAAGCTGTCTTTTTTTTTTTTTAAGATTTTATTTATTTATTTTTAGAGAGGGGGGAAGGAAGGAGAAAGAGAAAGAGAGGGAAAGAAACATCAGTGTGTGGTTGCCTCTCTCATGCCCCCTACTGGGGACCTGGCCTGCAACCCAGGCATGTGCCCTGAGTGGGAATCAAACTGGTGACCCTTTGGTTCATAGGCTGGTACTCAATCCACTGAGCCACACTAGCTGGGGCAAAAGCTGTCATTTTTTACTGCCATTAATGTGCAGTGTTTTTTTTAATTCCCATCTCTCTTACAATCTCATTCTTCACATGTCCAAACATCTTAGAATTCTTATTTTAAAAATCTGAGTAAATGGCTTTGGAGTGAATAGCTTGACATAGTTTTTACCTCTGATTAAATCCGAGCTTTTAAGCAGGCAACTAAAAATGGATTCTCACTAAGGTATTTTCAGCTTCATTATTATTTTAGGGATTTCGTTATATTTCTAGTCTATTTAATTTCTTTGAATTGTTATTGGTGGTCTTGTCTAAAATTTAAGTTACCGGTAAAAGCTACAACATGGGTGAACCTTTAAACATTATGCTAAGTGAAGGAAACCAGACACAAAAAGCCACATTTTACATGGTTTCGTTTGTATGAAATGTCCAGATAGGCAAATCTATAGAGGTAGAAAGCGATTTAGTCATTGCCAAGGGAATGGAGGAAATGGAGAATGACTACTAATGGGTATGGAGTTTCTTTTAGGGGTGATGAATGTGTTCTGGCATTAGATAGTGGTTATGGTCGAACAACTTTTTAAGTATACTGAAAACCACTGCATTGTAGCCCTGACAGTTGTGGCCCAGTTGGTTGAGTATCGTACTGCAAAGGTAAGTGGTTTGATTCCCAGTCAGGGCACATGCCTGGGTTGAGGGTTCAGTCCCTGGATGGGCCGTGTATGAGAGGCAACCTATTGATGTTCCTCTCCCTCTCTTTCTCCCTCCCTCCCCCCTTCTCTAAAAATAAATAAATAAAATCTTTAAAAATTAAAAAACAAAACAAAACGAAACAAACAAAAAAAAAAAACCCACTGAATTGTAAACTTTAAACTTGAGAACGGTCCTGGCTGCTGTGTAGCTCAGTGGATTGAGCACCAGCCTGTGAACCAAAGGGTCACTGGTTTGATTCCCGGTTGGGGACATGTGCCTGGGTTGCAGTAGGGGGTGTGTGAGAGGCAACCATACATTGATGTTTCTCTTCCTCTCTCCCTCACTTCCCCTCTCTCTAAAAATAAAGTCTTTCAAAAAATAAACTTTAGAATGAATATTATCATGAGAATAAAATCTCAATTTTTTAAATCTAAATGAAAGCAAATTTTTTAATAGCCCCCTCCAGTATGCCATTGGGTTGACTGCTTTGTAAATCTGTACTTTTACTTTTGTATTCTATTCATTGGTTTAGATTTTGAGTCTCTCAAAAGTAATTTACAGTGAAAGCATAATTTGTATTTTCTTTAGGGATAATAGAAGTTCAGTTATACATTAAATGAACATTTAGATAATACACATTGTTTGTAAAGAAAAAACCAAACGTCTTCTCTACTTAGAAGACTGTCCTCCTGCCCTGGCTGGTGTGGTTCAGTAGATTTGAGTGCCAGCCTGTGAACCAAAGGGTGTAACTGGTTCCATTCCCAGACTCGGGTACATGCCTGGATTGTGGGCCAGGTCCCCAGTAAGGGGCTTGAGAGAGGCAACCACACGTTGATGTTTCTCTTTCGTCGTGCCTTCCCTTCTCTAAAAATAAATGAGTAAAATCTTTTTTAAAAAGAAGATTGGCCTCATGTAACTCCCTAGTATGTATCATCAGTCTAGGTATTAAAAAACAAATGTATGTGAGCTTCTAAATATCTAAAGAATTTTAAGAACTGTCCTATTTTAGTAGGAAAGGATAGTGATAATTTAAACAATTAAAAAAACCTCTTAATCTGTTTTTCTTCATTAAGAATAAATTATAAAGTCTTTTTAAAATGTAAATTTTGCATTGTCTTATGAATTTTGTTTTCATTACTTGTTTTATAGTTAACTTTGTTTTTATATTACATGCAATCTTAATCTGTTTTTGTGATTCGTTCTATGTAACTTTCTCAGTCTTCAACATTTTTAATTTTCATTAAGTGGTTTGTCGTTTTCGTGTTTGGTCTGTAAGCTATTAAACACATTTTTTATGTTTTTGTCTTTAGGCTATGGAGTTATTAGTAGAGAAAGCAATCAGCAGTGCTTCTAGTCCTCAGAGCCCTGGAGATGCACTGAGAAGAGTTTTTGAGTGCATTTCTTCAGGGATTATTCTTAAAGGTAAGTTTTACTTCATTTTTAATGTTTGTATTTGCTAACTGAGTAAGAACTCTTCTTTCTTTTACAGAAAGCTAATGTTTTTTTCTCACTGTTGTGATGGCTGTAGGTAGTCCTGGACTTTTGGATCCTTGTGAGAAGGATCCCTTTGATACCTTGGCAACAATGACTGACCAGCAGCGTGAGGACATCACGTCCAGTGCACAGGTAAAAATGTGCTCCTAATCCCAAAGCTTTGTTGGGTCACTGCCTTAGGGTTTTGTTTTTGTATAGTTGTTGTTTAGAAGAAATACTGTATAGTATTCATTTTTCTGCTTCTTTAATAAATAAGTCCTTAAAAGGGATTGTAATTTAAACTAGTTTTCACTGATATGGTCTGAAATTGTATTATTTTAACTATGTGTATGTCTAGTTAAATATATAAATATAAAAATAAAGCAGTATTTTCAGTGTCTCATTAAATCTGAGTATTAAATTATTTATTAATATCAGTAGAGAAGCCATGTCATCCGGTTGTACAGAACTGATGTGCTGTGTGGTTTATGGTAACTGTTGTTATAATTTAGCCTCTCCTGCCTCTAGCTCTGTAATGCAGTGATTAAAAGTGTGCGCTCTGGAGTCATGACTCCCTCGTTTGAATACCAGCGCTGCCATCTCATCTGTAAAATAGGAATAAAAGCCTTATCTGGCTCAAGTTGGAAGGATTAAATGCATTAATATGTATAATTATAAAGTGTATGTTATGTGGCATTGTGTCATCTCTGATTCCTGGTGACTGAACGAATGAGTCACATCCATAATGTCCTGTCCTCAACAGTCCTCCTCAGCTCCTGTAGCCTCGTGCCTATGGCTTCCTTTATAGAATCAATCCATCTCTTTGGTCTTTCTCTTTTTCTGCTGCCTTTTCATAGTATGCCCCAAGTAGGACAGCTTCAGTTTTGTCATTTTTTATTCCAATGATGTTTTAGTCTTAATTTGCTCTGGGATCCACTTATTTCTCTTTCTGGTGGTCTGAGATATCTGGAGAGCTTTCCTCCAACACATTTCCAATAACTCAATTTTTTTTCCTATTAGCCTTCACTGTCCATCTTTTATATTGGCTATCATTATCAGTTATCAATCCTGTTAGAAGAATTACGGAAAAGGAAAATGTATGTGAACCTTAAAGAATGAATGAAAAAAATGATCAATTTAAAAACTGCGATAGCTTTCCATTTTTTTGATTCCAGAAATGTACTGTATCAGCTGAAGAAAAGGGTTAAAAATAGTCTAAACAGCAGCCATTTTGAAAAAAAATAGTTTGATTCCTAGGTATATATCCAGTAGAACTGAAAATATATCTACACAAAAACTTGTACATCAGTGTGCATAACGGCATTATTCGTAATTGCTGAGAAGTGGAAACGTCCCAGGGTTCAGCTGATGAATGGGGTGGATAAACAAATCTAGTACATCCACACGCTAGAATATTATTCGGTCATTAAAAGGAAAGTACTGATACACACTGCAATATAGAAGAGCCTTGAAAATCTTTGCTGAGTGAGAGAAGCCAGGCACAAAATGCCGTATGACTCTATGTAAAGTGTCCATAGTAGGCAAATCTGCAGAGACAGAAAAGTAGATTAGTGGTTGTCAGGGAAGTTGAATCTTCTGTGTCCTATGTCTCAAAAAATAGTCTAAACAATTACTTTGAGGTTCGTAACCATATAGTTAAAGTTGCCATTTGATCAAATGAGTATAAAATCTCCATAAGTTAGCTTAACGGATATATTTTGCAGAAACTTAAGGAATAGATTAAATTATGTCTCAGAAGTTCCTGTAGTTTCAAGATTTCGTGGTATTTTGTGCCATCAGTGCCTAACGTGTTCCTGTGTATACACGGTCACGGAAGGGAAAATCATTTTCGCTTGTGAAGGAACAGGTTGAAGAAGCGTGATCCTCTTTTTGTAAACCCGGGGTAGTGTATGTGTGTACACTGCGTGTGCGTGTGCTGCTGGTGCTGAGCCTGCGTCCGTGGGTGTCACGGTGGAAAAATAGGTGACTGTGACCCAAAGAGGGTTCACTCAGTGAATGAGACACCTGTCTTTTGCTCTATATAGTTTCACAGTGTTTTTTTAAAAGGAACATAATACTAAATTGTTCAAAGATTTATTTTTTAACTTAGGCTAAAAAAAAAAAAAAATTTAGCATGCACACAGAAAAACCTGAAAATAAAAACAGCAGAACATAGGGAGTATTTCAGTTATGAAACTAATGTTGTTCAAGGTATTTATTTCTTTCATTAAACAGACTTCTTTGCATATGGGGGAGTAAACATAATAATTATTATTTTGGCTTTTTAATTAACTCTAAATTCTGACTCTTTTTGTTGCAGTTTGCATTGAGACTCCTTGCATTCCGCCAGATACACAAAGTTCTAGGCATGGATCCATTACCCCAAATGAGCCAACGTTTTAACATCCACAACAACAGGAAACGAAGAAGGGATAGCGATGGAGTTGATGGATTTGAAGCTGAAGGGAAAAAAGACAAAAAAGATTACGATAACTTTTAAAAAGTGTCTGTGAATCTGCAGTGTTAAAATAATAGGTGCCCATCTGTAGGCTGTTTTTCATTCATAATAATGTGTACTTCAAAAAATGTATCAAGAATTTCATAGAAGAACCAAGTTTTTCTGTGACATTAAAATCTTTATGTACAGTGTTAGGTATTATATGAATGGAAAGACAACCCCCAAAAATTGTGTTCCAGCTAAGGGGGGAAAACAGTGATTCAGATTTTTTTCCCATTATTTTGGTTTTATTTACTGGTTGCCCTAGTTCCCCCTATTTTTGTGTCTTTTATTAACTAGTCTTATTAAATCTTTACTGTATTTAATGCAGTATTTGTGCTTCAGTTGCTTATGTGTATTTGAGATTTTTATTTAGAGGTTTTGTTTTTTGACACTAGTTCTTTGTGTTATAGATGATATCCTTTACTCTTTAATATTTTACAGCAGCACATTATTTTTTGTAACGTGAGACTGCAGAATTTTTTTCGTTTTATTCTGTATGTGATGGATTACAACACAAAAAGTTACCTGCCATTTAAGTGCTCAGACTGAATATTTCTGCAGATCTTGTGACATTTGTCTCTCTAGTGTGATATATAAAGGTGTAATTAAGCAGATTTCTGTTAATCTAATCAAGTTTGCTGTTAGTTGTGCATTAGCAGTATAAAAGCTAATATATACTATATGGTCTTGCAACAGTTTTAAAGCCTCTGCATAATTGATAAAAATGCATGACATTTTTGTTTTTATAGACTTTTAAAATTATAATTTTAGGTTTGACAGGTAGATCTTTGTACAGTTGACTTTTTGACATAGCAAGGCCAAAAATAACTTTCTGAATATTTTTTTCTTCTGCGTATGTGGAGAGGGCATTTTTCATACTATAAGTGGGCTAACCAATATTTTGGGAAGAACTTTATCATTGTGCAACTAACAACAGTAACTAGCCCTTAATTATGATGACAGTTCCTTATTGGTGTGTGTGAGATTACTCTAACGACTATTACAGTGTAATACAATTGAATGATTTCTTCCCCCGTCCCCATACCCTATCACCCAGATAATTTACAGTTCTAGTAACAGTGAGGTTGATAAAGTATTACTGATAAAAAATTAAGATTACCTAAGGGGAAAAAAACCAGAAAATTATTTGGTGTGGCCATCTTACATGCTTATATGTCCTACAAAAAGCTAAATATTCTAGCAGTGGTGTAATAAAAAGTTACATCTTACTGTTGATGTGTGTATGCTCTGGTACACAGATGTCATTTTGTTGTCACAGCACTACAGTGAAATACACAAATAAAAACTTAAATTCATATAATGACTTAAATGTATTATATGTCAGAATTGACATCATAAACTACTTTTGCTTTGAAATGACTTATGCTTTAGTAAAACTATATTCGAAAGTATTGAGTACTTAAATCTTGTTATTCCTGACAAATGTTTGTTGCCTGAGCACATAATTTCCAGAATTTTCAATAACATGCTGGTTCAATTTCTTTCTTGGGTTAGAATCTTCCCCTGGACTCTTAGAGGGCCAGGGGACTGCGGGGGACGGCCACTGGGGAGCTAGGACAGGAAGCTTAGGCTTTTGTCTCATGTCTGTCACATGCTGTGTGTGTCTATTGGGCAAACCTTTTTCTTTTTTTAACTTTAATATTTCTGGGTCTCATTTTATTCTTTTGAGAATAAAATTAAGTTTTACCCAGTAAAATTTTGGAAACTTGTTTCTCACAGTTCTACTTAACAGAAGGAGAAGAACTGAAATTTATCACACTAATGACAGATGTTATGCTTGGTGGTTTTACACATTTTCCTTTTAAAAACTATCATAACAGTAGAAATAAGTGAAGGTGTTAATATTTCTTATTTTTCAGATGAGGACGTTGAAGTCCAGAGTGGTTAACTTAAAGATTGCACATCAATTTAAGTGACATAGTTGAAATTGAGAGATTTTAGCATTTACGCTCAGCACTGCGAGGATGCGCCCTTCATCTTGCAGTTAGATTTCAGAAATGTTTTCATCCTGTTTCAAAATTTTGCGTTTGGTTTAGGTGTCTTTGTCCATGTATACAAGTGGCGCCAGTTAAGTTTTTTACTAAAATAATTATTTCAGTATTTTTTTCTCATGGCTAAATTGTTTTCGTAGCTATGGATAGACCCACATTAACCATCTTGTGTGAAATGACATGAACATATTTTAGTATCTTCTTTGACAATTAAAAACTTTTTTTTTAATCCTCACCCAGGGATATATTTTTACTGATTTTAGAGAGGACTCGGGGGAGAGAGAAAGGAAACATCTGTTGGTTGCCACCCATACATGCTCCACTGCGGATCGAACCCATGACCTACATGTAGCACCTGATGAGCTCAAACCCACAATCTTTCTGTGTATGGAACTACGTTCCAACCAATTGAGTCACCCAGACAGGGCTGCTTTGACAACTTTTAAATTAAAACGAACTCTCTAGTCAAAAGCAGCATTGGTTATCACCCGGCTGACTCATTCTTGAACCAACTGTTTTGGCAACTAATTTACTTAACCTGTTATTCTCTGCATCTCTGCATCTGTGTTATTAGTGCATGCTCATGTTACAGTTAATTTAATGATACCAAAGGAAAAAAAATTGAGCCCTGGCTGGTGTTGCTCGGTGGATTGAGCACTGGCCTGCAAACTGAAAGGTCACCTGTTTGATTCCCAATCAGGGCATATGCCTTGGTTGCGGGCCAGGTCCCAAGTAGGGCTGTGGGAGAGGCAACCAATTCATGTATCTCTCACACATCAGTGTTTCTGTCCCTCTCTCCCCTCCCCTCTCTCTAAAAATAAATAAAATCTTCAAAACAGATTGATTTCTCTCACCCACCCCCAGTTATATAATGCATTACAAATTAGTTTTGTCTTCACCACTTGTTTCTATTTCTTTGAAAGCTAGAATTAAAAATGCAAAATTAATGTTGTAGCAAACCATACTTGATTTTTGAAGTCAACATTTTAAATCATTTTTCTGCTTATTGATAAAAAGCATAAACTTAAAATATATATTTTTGAAAAAATATATTGATTATACTCTTAGAGTTGTCCTGATTTTTCCCCTTTGCCCCCATTTCCCCAGCATTCCCTACACTCTCAGGCAATCCCCACACCATTGTTCATGTCCAAGTTCTTTAAGCTACTATGTTTCCTATACTTTATATGCCCATGGCTATTCTGTGATGACCTACTTGTACTTCTTAACCCCTTCACCCATTCCCCTGTCACTTCTGGCAACCATCAATTTTCTTAACTAAGTCCCTAACGTTTCATGTAATAATGGCTTGGTGGTGATGAACTTTAGGTTTTTTCTTGTCTAGGAAGCTCTTTATCTGTTTTTCAGTTCTAAAGGATAGCTTTGCTGGGTAGAGCAATCTTGGCTGTAGGTCTCTGCTTTTCATCACTTTGAATACTTCTTGCCAGTCCCTTCTTGCTTGCAGTTTCTTTTGAGAAATCAGCTGACAGTCTTATGGGAACTGCTTTGTAGGTAACTCTCTGCTTTTCTCTTTTACTGCTTTTAGGATTCTCTATCTTTAACCTTTGGCGTTTCAATTATGATGTGTGTTGGAGTGGGCCTCTTTGCATCCATCTCGTTTGGGACTCTGTGCTCCCTGGACTTACATGTCTGTTTCCTTCATCAAATTAGGGAGGTTTTCTTTTCATTACTTTTCCCAGTAGATTCCCAATTTCTTGCTCTTTCTAACTTTTCCTGGCACCTCTATGATGCAAATATTGGACCTCTTGAATTGTTCCAGAGGCTGCTTATACTATCCTATTTTTTTTTTTTTTTTTTTTGATTCTTTCTTGTTCTGGTTGGTTTTCTGTTTTTGTTATGGGGGGGGGGGTTTGTTTGTTCGTTTGTTTGTTTTTTGTTTTTGCTTCCTTGTGTTCCAAATTTCTGATCTGGTTTTTGGTTTCATCCACTCTACTGTTGTTTTCCTGTAAATTGTTCTTTATTTCAATTAGTGTATCTGTTTTTTGTTTTGTTTTACTGTCCTTTTTATGCTCCTGAGGTCCTTGCTAAGTTCCTTGAGCATCCTTATAACCAGTGTTTTGAACTCTGCATCTGAGAGATTGATAGTCTCCATTTTGTTTAGCTCTTTTTCTGGAGTGTTGACCTGTTCCTTCATTTGGGCCTTGTTTCTTTGTCTCCTCATTTTGGCAGCCTCCCTGGGAGTTCCTATGTATCAGAGCTGTTTTGACTCCATATCTTGGTAGTGTGGCCTAATGTAGTAGGTGTCATATAAGGTCCAATGGCACAGCCTCCCTTACCACCCAAGCTTGTGTACTCAAGGTGCGCCCTTCATGTGTGCTGAGGAAACCCTCCTCTTGTAGTTGAGCCTAGATTGCTGTTGGCAGGTCAATGGAAGGGATTTACCCAGGCCAGTCAGTTGCAAGGACTGGCTGTGACCAGTGACCACCAGCCTCTGCCCTCTGTGGAGGATCAGCTGTGCAGGGGCAGGGTGGTGGTGCTCTGAGATTGTCTGTAGCTGTCCGCTGGGTATGGAGGCTCTGGGATTTCCCTAGTGGTGCAGGCCAAGGTCAGCCCCTACCTGTGTTTTGCCTGGGGCACCCTGCCTGAGATGGCTGCTACTTGTGCTGGGCTTGGAGATTCCAAGGCCAAGCTAAACTGTGCATTTAGGCTGGCTGCTGCTTGTGCAGGGCCTGGGTCTCACTGTGCTTGTTTGAGAGTCTGAGTAGGTGAGTCCTTGTGTGGGTTTTTTAAGAGGAACTATCTGAGGCTCCAGTGGTTTCTTCCACCGACTCAATTCCCACTGGTTTTTGCAGCCAGAAGTTACGGGGTCTTCTCTTCCTGGCGCTGGAACTCTGGGCTGGGGTCCCTCATGTGGGGCTGGGACTCCTCACTTCCCAGATATCCCTCCTGAGTTTTTATCCACCACATGTGGGTGTGGGACCTGCCTCTTCAGTGTCTGTGCCCCTCCGACCAGTCTGGATGGATATGGTTTCTCTAATTCCTAGTGTCAGACTTCCATTTAACTCTTTTTGCTGGTTCTGAGTGATCGTTCTATATTTTAGTCATAATTTTGATGTGGTTGTGGGACGTGGCAATTGACATCTGCCTGTGCCACTATATTGACTGGAAGTCCGCGTAAACTTTTGTGTGGTCATGTTATTATGGTCTCAGTATATATTGGATTGGCCAAAAAGTTCATTCTGTTTTTTTCATAAGATGGTTATAGTAGTGCTTGGTTGTCTTTAGCTTCATTTGAAACAATTTTGTTCAGTTGTATTTAGTGACAGCTGTCATATCAAGTGTGCATTTAAAAAATTAAAATTGGTGAATTTTTTGTGTAGCCATTTTAATATTGAAGATGGAAGAAAATATGTAACATTTTTAGCTTACTATGCTTTAGTATTTCAAGAAAGGTAGAAACACATTGAAATGGAAAAGATTTGTGCGGTGTGTGGAGAAGGTGCTGTGACTGATGGAACATGTCAGAAGTTGTTTATAAAGTTTCATGCTGGAGATTTCTTGCTGGACGATGCTCCACTGTCGGGTAGCCTAGTTGACAGCGATCAAATCAAGACATTAATTGAGAACAATCAGCGTTCTACCATGTGGAAGATGGCCAACATACTAAAAATATCCAAATCAATAAAGTTATTGCTGAAAATGAAAATTGTCTTTTATGGAAAAAATTAAATGAACTAATTGGCCAACCCAGTATTACGAATTTATGTTACGAACAGATCATTTAATAGCGTTCATTTTTATACTGAATTTGACCTAATTTTTTAAAATGTTCCCAAGAAAGGGAAAACTTCATAGTGTCATAGAAAGGTAATGTTCATAGCAGAGGTCTCCAATTTGATCGTTTATAAGAGTTCTCTGGAGAACATTCTAAAAATTAAGATTTCTAACCTCTAATTCCAAAGATTCTGACTGAGTAGGGCCAGAATAAGCCTGAGAATGGGCATTTTAAGATGGCTTTCTCTTATTTATTTGAATGGATGGTTTATACACATGTTGTAAAACTCGAAAGGTATAAAGGAGCATGTGGCACAAAACGTCTCTCCTGCCTCCCCTTGCCACTCCCCAGAGGCGGTCCTCATTACCCATCTGTGTATTCTTTCCTCCGTGGTCTCTGCGTGTTGCTCTGCACTGTGCCTTCTTTCCGTGTGTTTCCATGTACCGTGGAATCTTGTAGTTCATTCCATGTGGGTACACACAGGGAAACTGCCTCTAACAAGCACTATGGGACCATTCCAAGTTAGGCTTTTTCTCTAGTTACAGATGGTTCTGATGCAAGTGGTACATGGATCATGCTTTAATAAACGTGCTTTATAGCAGTGACCATAATATATAGTCCCAAACCAGTATTTTTAATTTAATATTAAAGGTGTTTTATTATCAGCCATATAATATATGTAGCAATAAGTAATTGAAATATTCAGCAAATCATAAAATCCCCATTCTCTGAACAATTTTAGTCTTCCTTTATTGTGTGCTTAGTGTAATATTTGATGTAAAATAAAATCTGAAAATAGGAAACAATTCTGTAACATAATGCGTGAATATTTTTGAACAATACTTAAACTGGTTTCTTGTTAAGTACAAGGTTATTATGTTCACTTTCTATTCACCTTATCCTAATATAATCCCAAGTAAGACTAGGTAATTAAATTGATCTCAATTGATTAATCACTCTTAAAGTACACGATGTTTAAGAGCAGAAGTAGAAAGGGGAAATAGCAGAGGACATCCCTCTGGCGTGGATCGGTGTGGGCCCTGTATTGAAAGATACACGTGATAATGCAGTATGACAGGTTCATGATGAGAAGATCAGGGTGCTGTAATTTATGTCGAGTTTTGCTCTGAGCTGTAGAGTGACTACAGTGCAATTTAGGGGGTAGTAAAATGCAGGTAAAAATAGACAGGCTGCCTTCTGTTAATGCATAATGTAGGGCATTGGAGAGACGCTAAAAACCTTCATTAGCAATCACGTTAATCTTAGCATTGGAACCCTTTTAACAGGAGCTTCCTTGTGTCCATTATCTGCATGATACCCAGAATGAGAGAGTAGTTCCACCACCCCGTATCCACGGTTTCACTTTCCACTGTTTGTTGTCCATGGTCAGCCATGGTCCAAAAATAGTAAATGGAAAATTCTAGAAGTAATTCTTTAAGTTTTAAATTGTGTGCTGTTCTGAGCAGCATGACGCTATCTCAAGCCAGCCCACTCCATTTTACCAAGGATGCGAATCATCTCTGTCGAGCGTGTCCACATTGCATGCAGTACTTGGCCTGTGACTCACCAAGCTTTAGGTTAGATTGGTCATCAGAGACTACATTCACATAACTTTTATTCTACTATGTTACTGTAATTGTTCTATTTTATTGTTAATCTCCTACTGTGCCTAATTTATAAATTAAAATTTATCATATGTACATGTATATAGGGTTTGGTAATACCCTCATTCCAGGCTTCCAACAAGGGCTTGAGGAACGTATTCCCCACGATTAAGGGGAAACCACCGCATCTAGTTCTGCACTTGGCATTAGTCACGCCATATCTGCAGTATGGTGTTCAGTTCTGGGCATTAGTGTTAAGGGATACAAGAGCATGACTAATGTAGTGAGTTTGTTTGAAACTGTATCAAGTATAGCTGGAACTACCGAGCAGTAGGGACGAGAGATGATGTGGGAGAGAGAAAAGATTGTATCTTCTAATATGAATGTGGGGAAAAAATCAATTGAAGAAACAACTTTTAAAATGTTAACTGCAACAATAAAATGGAGGTCACTTGCAAAGAAGTTGTTGCCCATGTTCATAATTATAACCGATAATCACCTGTGTAAGATTTTGGTTAAGGTCTAGCATTTGGTATGAAAGTATATAAGATGGCCAATCTTTTCCAAGTTTAAAATGCTATTATACTATTAGTCCATGTACCTATTAGAGGTCATTTGAAGAGGATTCAAATAGCCAGTTGCCTCAATGTTGATAAGAATTATTTCATGGCATCCAAAACAAGATTTTGGAAACACAGGTGCTGGTTTTGCCATACCTTCTTAACTGTTTCCTGGTTTTCCATAGCACTGAAGTTTCTAAGCATTTTTTCTCTTCTCAACATTTTTCTGCTGCTGCTTCTGAATAGCACTTTTCCTGGATTGTCATCAACATCTTCTGTGTATATACATGCTATTGATTATCTCGTTCATCTTCCAAGTTAGATACTCCCTTTGTTAAAATTATTTCAAATCCTGTCCATCCAAACTCCAGTCTTGCTTTTTTTCTTTCTGCCTCTAGTATCTACACTATTCAGCCTACAACCCTCAGATTACATCTCTACAGCATCTGTTTGATCATGTAACTGCTACTCAAAAGACCTTCGAGCAATTCCACATCACTGTATTGAACAGTATATAGCCCTGGCCAGGTAGTTCAGTTAGAGCGTCATCCCAGTACACCAAGGTTATGGGTTCAATCCCCAGTCAGGGAACATACAAGAATCAACCAGTGAATGCATGAAGAAGTAGAACAACAAATTGATGTTTCTCTCCCCCTTTCTCTCAACCTAAAACAATAATTTTTAAAAAACAGTACATATTATTTCAACCTTACAACATTACTACATGGTAGGTATTTATTACACATGAGCAAACCAGGGTTTGGGGATAGGTAACTTGCTGTAATAAAAGGTCTTTAGAACGATACATACAGCCTTTTGAATTGGGTCAGATCATCCAAAAGCTACCTACTTGGAGAGTTCTTTTGACTTGAAAACCTGAGTGTTTGATCTTTATGCTATATACCTCCTATAGATGTGTCTTTAGCCAACCCTCTTTCTGTAGAACTTAGATGCTGAAGACACGGTATGCAAATGGATTTCAAGTATCCCAATTTTGGTCTACTGCAACGGCTTGCACATCAGCCTTTTTCGCCCCCCTTTATCTTCAAGAACTCACAAAGCTATATCTCTTTCTAAGGCCAGTGGTTAACAGGATGAGAAAATAAAGGGAATCCCATTTCCTTTGCTTGGCATTTTAACCTTTACCTGAGGCAGAACTCAAAATGGATGTCTTACACACCATATCCAGGCTAAGCAATAACTATGCGTTGTTTGGCACAGACACTGTTAGAAACCCTGAGCAAAGGTTTGTGTTAAAGATTTCACACAGAAATCCTCACTTCTCTTAAAAAATTGGAAGATCTGATGGCACAGGGCATGTGTTCCTCCATGCTAATAATTAGCTAACACTGAGCATAATGGCCTCTTCCTGTAGAGGGCAAATTTGAGACAAAGCCTCTTCTGGACAGCTTGCCGCAGTCTTCTCTGTTCCCTGTTTTGCCTCCCGGGCTGGCCCTGTGGGCATGCAGTTGTTATATTACATCAGCGATGCCAGCCATTTTGCCTGTAGCCTCTCCCCATTTTCGTGTGTGACTGCATCTGTTAAACTGAGGAGACACTGAGAATCTCTAAAATACCTTTCAGTTCCAAACTTCTTCAGTCCTGTGATCACATGTTTCCTACACAAGTGCACTCAATGTCATCCACATTTAACGTAAAGGACAGTCATAAAGAAACACTCACACTTCCTTCATCGATTGTTTCCAGAAAAATGCCAAAAAGGAGGCCTGAAATTTAAGCAAGTTACAGCCTTAAGGGAATCCTTTTTTTGTGGAGTAGAGACTAAAATCTAGCTCCTGACAATCTCATGGTAACATTGGAGCAGCCCGCCTGTCTTCCTGACTGCTCTTTGGTGGGGCTAAGGGAAAGATGAAGTGGCTATGGGAGTTGAAAAGAACAAAGATGGGCTAAAAGAAGACTTTCTAGATGGCAAAATTCTTATATAAGTTTTTACATTTTTTATTTTTATGAAATCTTAGTGTACATCAGAGATGAAGAGGAGAGGGCTTAGTAAAGTGGAAAGGGAGCTGCAATTAAATCATTAATTGAAACCCAATTTATGAGTTTCAGCTCTGGATGAGATGCAGTAAACACACTCTTCCCTTTCTTGCCCACTGAATGCAACTATAAAGTCTGGATAAAATGCTGAGAGCACCGATGTGAGGACTCTGAAACATAACTAGTGGCAGACAGATTGGAGAAGATCACACGTGAAGTATCATGAAACTGACATGACAGCTTGCATGGTTCTCCTTCCGGAAGTAAACTCAGTGCTTAGCCTTGGACGTGAGCACAGCCACAGAAGAGTATGGCAGGACGTGGTAATCAAAGCCCCAGATTTCTGGTCAGAGGATGAAAAAGGAGAGTCCTGGGGACCTGGAACATGCTGGGCAGATTGGGAAGAGGGAGGAGCTAGGGGAAGTGACCTCATAATGTTATTTGTGAACAATTTTATAATAAGTTTTTCCAGGGCTCAACTGCACGTTATTTTGGGAGGCCAACCTTATCCTGATACGAAAACCAGATAAAAACATACTACAACCACACTGGTAAGGTGACTTGGTCAGTTGAATTGGCATCCTGACACACCAAAGTTGTGGGTTCAATTCCCAGTCAGGGCACATACGAGAATTAACCAGTGAATGCATAAATAAGTGGAACAACAAACTGATGTTTCTCTCTCTTTCCATGTCTTAAAATCAGTAAATTTTTAAAAATTACATAAAAACATACCACAACCGTCCAGGTCTCCAGTTGGAGGAGTGCTAGAGGCAACAGATGAATATTTCTCTCCTTCTCTTTCTCCCTCCCTTCCTGTCTCTCTAAAAATAAATAAATAAAATCTTTGAAAAACATACCACAACCAAGTGGACTTTACCTTTGGAATGCAGGGCTGGTTCAATATGTAAAAATTAATCAAAATACAAATTTTACTACTAAAAATATAAAACAAACTGTATCCTAGAATAAATAAACCCTAAAGAGATAACTGGGGAAACCATTGCAGCATAATATACCAAAGAGCTGATATGGATGAAGACATTCAAATCATTTGTGATTCCACTAGGAAAAGAACTGGACACAGCCATAAAGAATTACTATCTAAATGGTCAAGAATGGGGAAAATGGGACATCCATATAGTGAGTCACCACAACTAGTGATGTAGCTATGTATTTGCAGCAAGCTGAGCTGCTCGCAAATATTGTGCGCAAAGCCAACATCTGTGTAAGAGCCCATTTTTGCAATACATGCATTACTTTTGCACACGCATGCACAGAAAAAGTTCCAACTCCAAACTACCGACATTGGTTATCCCTGGGTTATGAGGTCCTGGATGATGTATTGAACTGATTCGATGTTTTGACAGTGAACGGGGAATGCTTTGTTAATAATAGGAAGATAAAAACTTTTTTTTGGTACTTTTATTAGCATTAATCTTATGCTGAGTGTACTCCTGGGCCATAAGTTTTCATTTCTACAGTTTCTTCTGGGATATCTTCTTCCTCTGCGCAGCCTCCTCTTCTGGTTTAGGAACCATCTGCTGTTTTTCAGTGGGAGCACCCCAGCGTGGGAGGGAGGGCTCGTGTCCATGAGCTCTACATTCTGTGCCGCGTCTTGGGAGGTTTGTTCACCAGAATGTGTTTGATGACCAGAGAATCTACATCTAAACTCTTAATTTCAGTTTTACTCTCAGCATTTGTAAACTTGTGCAGCAAAAATTCAGGACTCTGGGGCCCACTGACCCTGCGCCAAGCCCCGCCATTTGCCCTGCGCACACCTACAGACTTTACCATTGTAACAATGGAATGGCACAGTTTGCTTCTGTAAAGTGACATCCCTCAGATGCTTGATGGCATTCAGATATGCATGCCCTTGGTCGCCTGGGCAGTTTCGCAAGTGACCTCAAAGTGAACACAAAGATTTGAACCTGTTTTTTTCTTTTGTTTGTTTGTTTGTTTGTTTGTTTGTTTGCGAGCAGTGTGGCAAAGCTCTTTTTCTTTTTTCTTTTTTTAAAATATATTTTATTGATTACACTATTACAGTTGTCCCATTTCTCCCCCATTATTCCCCTCCACCCTGCACACCCCCTCCCACCCACATTCCCCCCTTCCATTCTAAATGACAGCTTCGCTGGATAGAGAAATTTTGGATGTAGGTCCTTGCCTTTCATGACTTCAAATACTTCTTTCCAACCCCTTCTTGTCTGTAAGGTCTCTTTTGAGAAATCAGCTGACAGTCTGATGGGAACTCCTTTGTAGGTGACTGTCCCCTTATCCCTTGCTGCTTCTAGAATTCTCTCCTTCATTTGAATCTTGGCTAATAGAATTATGATGTGCCTTGGCGTGTTCCTCCTTGGGTCCAACTTCTTTGGGACTCTTTGAGCTTCCTAGACTTCCTGGTAGTCTATTTCCTTTGCCAGATTGGGGAAGTTCTCCTTTATTATTTGTTCAAATAAGTTTTCCACTTATTGCTCTTCCTCTTCCCCGTCTGGTACCCCTATAATTTGGATGTTGGGACGTTTAAAGATGTCCTGGAGTTTCCTAAGCCTCTCCTCATATTTTTGAATTCTTATTTCTTCCTTGTTTTCTGTTTGTTTGTTTCTTTCTTCCTTGTGGTCCACTCCATTGATTTGAGTCCCAGTTTTCCTCCCATCTCTATTGGTTCCCTGTGCATTTTCCTTCATTTCATGTATTGTAGCCTGCATTTTTTCATCTAATTTGTGAGCAAAATCAACCAATTCTGTGAGCATCCTGATCACCAGGGCTTTGAACTGTGCATCTGATAGGTTGGCTATCTCTTCATCACTTAGAGGACTTGGCTCTGGGGTTTTCATTTGTTCTCCCGTTTGAGCCATTTTTTGGTGTTTTTTTGTTTTGTTTTGTTTCGTTTTGTTTCGTTTTGTTTTGTTTTTGGTCTGGTCGCGGCTGTTATGTAGTGAAGGGTGGAGCTTAGGTGTTCCCCAGTGCGGGGCAGCCCAGTCGCTGAGTTATGACGCTGTATGTGGGGGTGGGGTTCGAGAGGGAACAATGGCACCTGCTCTGCTCTTTCTTGGATTCCAGTCCCCTCTGCCGCTTCCCCTTTGCCTGGATTATCTGTGTGCGAGAATGTGGGACCACCTGCTCAGCCAGCCGCCTTGCGCAGCCTCACTGGGTCTGCACAGTTATCACCCTGTGCCCGGGGTCTGCCAGCTGCCACCTGCACGCCTGGTAACCACCAGCCACTGCTGCCTGTGTTCCCAGGTATGCAGCTCCATTTTTTCCTGCCACAACTCCGCCCCTCTTACTGGTCTGGATGAATGGTTGTTGGACTTCTGTACAGTTTAATTTTCTACCAGTTCTGATTGTTTTCTTGTTTCTAAATATTTGTTGTCCTTAATTTTGGTTGTGAGAGGAGGCACAGTGTATCCACCTACGTCTCCATCTTGGCCGGTAGTCAAGATTTGAATCTCTTGATTCACATGATTTTGTGAGGTTTTCTCTGAGCCAAGCGGATAGTGAACCATTTTCAGAGGTCACCTCAAGCTGCATGCAGGAAGAGGAAGAAAAACTTTCTTTAAAAGGGTAAATGAGCAATGTACAGGGGTGGACAATTCTCAAAAGAAGTATATATTCTCAGAAGAAATATAAATGGCCGATGGCCATATGAAAAATTTTCAACCTTACTAGTAATCAAATACATAGAAATAAAAATAAAATCAAGGTAATAGACTTTTTGTCAACCAGATGGACAAAGACTATAAAGAATGAAAATAATCTAGTCTAGTCTGAGCTAGAAAGGTCACAAAGGCAAACGGCAAGGGGCGCTGGTTCAGTCGACATTGGAATGGTCTTTCTTTCCTTTTAGTTTTTTAAATATAAGTGTACACACACACACACACACACACACACATAAAGAGGGAGAATCTTTGACCCAGCAACTGAACTTCAAAGACTTTACCTTAAAGAATTAAATCTAATCAGATAAATATACAAAACTATAAATTCAAATATTTTTACTGAAGCACTATATGCAAACGTCTGAGAGTAGAAACCATTGAAATGGCTAATAGGTACTTTACGGGAATAGAGCTCAACCGTCTAAATGATAGTACAGACCAGTCATTCTAAAGGGAAGTGTCACCTTCTTGAAATCCTCATTATTCAACCCCTGTGAGTCATGAGAGGGTGTCAGCTCCCTCAGGCATGTCGGGTTGGAAAAAAGTTGAAAAGAACTACATGGACCCAGGCCAGGTAGCTCAGTTGGTTAGAGCGTCGTCCTGATACGCCAAGGTTGCAGGTTCAGTGCCCAGTCAGGGCACACACAACAAGCAGCCAAGGAGTGCATGAGTAAGTGGGGCAACAAACTGGTGTTTCTCTCTCTCTCCCTTCCTCTCTCTAAAATCAATAATAAATAGAAAAGGAAAAGAACTGTGTAGTAGAATAACGCATGAAGACATGTACTTTACAACGTTTAGTGAAAAAATCAGATTATAAAACCACCCTGTGTAAAGGATTGTCCCTTTTTGTCTTAATAGGCGTGTAGGCCCTTCTCCAAATGTTTCCAGTGATCACCTCTGTGCTTTATGATTACGGCTCGTTCAGTTTGGGGCTTTTATTTCTATCGCATTAGGAGGTTTGCTAATATCTGTTTCTGTAATAACTTTTACCGTATATTAATAAGTAACTACCTATCAATTCTTAAATAATTACCACATAATAACTCTTCAAAAAGAAACGTGGTGTGAAAACCTTCCCACATCTCCACATGCCTTAAGGATAAATTCCAAAAGCCTTAGCATGGAAGCCTGGGCCCCATAAACTGCGGTTCTCACCTGTTCTTCCAGCCTCTCCTCCTGCCGCCACCCCCCCCCCGCCCCCCGTTCCAGCGCCGCCCCAGAGCAAAGCACTTGCTCTCGCCTCCCTCCTGCTCTCTCTGAGGTCAGCCTCGGAGGCCTATGTGGGACGCATCTTTATTGACCCAGAGAGGCAGATGGAGCCTTTCCTTTGGGTGGGGGAAGGGGTTGCCCTAGTCTACCCTGGAGACTAGGAAAAAAGTAAATTGAGAGACTTTTTTCCTAAAAATTAATCAATTACTTCTCTGACCTTATGTTGTGGTTCCAAATGAAGATTCTCTTAGTGCTTTCCCTTCAGTTGATGTTGTCTCACATGGGGTGGGGAATGAATAGGTTCCCCCCCTCTCTTTCCGGGCCCCCAGTGGAGCTGAGCCATAAAACGTCTTTTCAGACTTCTTAAACCTGCGTAAGATATTTGCAGAGTCTGAGATGGACTCACTCGCTGCTTTACTTGGCTGCCCTCAGAATCCGTTCCACAGACCAGGTGAATGAATGGTGAATAGACACCAGTGTTCTGGAGGGAAACGGGGAGACGGCTGGTCATGCACGGTGCTCCGGGAAAGTTACTCTGTGAAAAATACTGAGATGTTTCCATACTGCTCAGCCCTTTCCCTTCCTTGCATTCTCTTTTTGCCTTTGGCCAGAAAGGATTTTTAAAAAACAATTTTGAATGCATTTTAACCTGGGGGCAGACGACTATTTCCAACGTGAAACAGTGGGCATTTCACAGCCTCTGTGTTTGTTCTTTTACAGCCGCCCGAACAATGAGCCTTTCAGGTTTTCAGTGAGCGGGAACGGGCTAGCCAAGCTCGGAACAGGCGTGACCGCACTGAGCAAAGATCCAGTGTCCCGGCGGGGAGGCACGCTTGGCCTGATTTTATCTGAGAAGGTTCTCCCAGCCCTTGTGACAGCAACTGCTTCTTCTCCCCCCTCTAAGATCATCATTAGGCTCCAGAGAGGTGTCCTCCGGCTGTTGTGCCAGATTTTCTAACCAGATTCAGCCCCAAGCGAAACTTGAAGGAAGAGAAGATCTCTCAGTGCCGTTTTCCTTCAAATCAGAGAATAAACATTCTGGATGCCAGGTCCCCTAACTTTTCCCCAACCAGCTCGGTGGCACCAGAACTTCTAAGATTTAAACTGCATGTTTTTTCACATCTCAGTGAACATTTGAGAAGGAATAGCACATTGTTTTTGTTTTGCAATACGCAGCCTTCAGATGACTGCATGACATGCAAAGCATTGAGTTACAGCAGTCTTAACAATTTGAGACATCCAACAGCCTCCTTCATTCCTCTCTCCAGGAGACCATCTCTGAATCAGATGCCAGATCTGGATTGCTATTATCCTGGAATGAGTCAGGAGAAATTTTAAATGGAAAGCCAAGAAAAATAACAGGTTTTTTAGCTCACTTGGTTGCTCCCTCCCACGGTCCCTCCCACTCCAGACACACACACACACACACACACACACACACACACACACACGGCTCTGAACTGGCAGAGTGAGGAGCAGGCAGTGTTCCTGTACCGAGCCCCTGACTCACAGCTACCCTATCGCTTGCAGGACCTGGGATGCATGGGCCTGAGTGCGACACCCTGTTTGGGGCTTTAGGAGGGTGGTAGCCCTGTGGACACTCTGCCTGCCCCTGCTCCTGAGCATAGAGTACTTGAAATGGCAGCATGGTCTTCCCAGGGGTTGCAGAAGCCTCTTGATTCTTCTGTGTTTCCCAAGAGGTTTGAAAATGATCCACAGTTTTCCAGGGCTCCTGGGTGAGACCTAGAAAGTAATTAGGAGGAGAGCCCAGGTGCTACTGGGAGGTTGCCTAGCAGAAGAAAGGCACAGCCAGCCCAGGGATGAGGGCTTTGCTGCATCTTCGAGGAATCACCATGCCAGCCAGCTGCACAGGGGCAGGACAGAGTGACTGCAGGCCTCTGGTGGCACCTTCCCTGCCCAGGAACACACAGGACAAGCAGCGAGACAGAGTCAGGGACATGGGCACCTGGCCCCACCCCCATGCCAGGCCCGGCCAGGACTTTGTGTCAGCCCAGAGAGCAGGGGAACAAACACAGAAGGGAGTTCTGAAATGGACTGTGACTGCCTTGGAAGACTCGAAGTGACAAAGATAAAGCTCAGAAATAACCCAATTAGGTCAGACCACTGTGGATTAGAATTCATGTTCGGAAATCAGACTACGTTACAGGAATAAGTCCCAGGGCTGCACCAAGCAGCAGTGTGATCTTGGACCAGCTGTTTTACTTCTCTGGGCCTTGTGACATCCCTATTCCCTGGCTCTTCAAAGTGAATTTGGGTCCAGCTATGGAAGCAGTTCCAGGGCCTCCAGGGGTGGCCCAGCGCTGACTCTAGCCAAGTTTCTAGTTACGCTTCATGTAATTGGTGGCCCGGTCAGAGTGCCCAGAGGAGGCCTGGTGAAGGAGGACAGGAAGAACAGTCCCAGGCTCCTCTTATTATTTTTCTGTGTCCTGTACCCTGGATGAGGGAAGTCCTTACCCTGTGTTTGAGAATACCTTTCTGGCTTGCCACTTCCTAAAATGTCCTGTAGAGGGCGCAGTTTCCTTATCCCAGAGGCTTCCAGGGTTCAGGCTGGTCAATGATTGAATCAAGTTTGAGGGCTTATCCATCCATCGCATAATCTCTTCAAAGCACGGAGGACAATACTGCAGGGGATATCAAGAAGCAAAGGAAGGTCTCCTGTGACCGTGGGAAGCTCTAGGCAGTGAATAAGGTTGGCCATACGGCCTTTTACATGTACCAATGGATCTGTAGGATACATTTTTAGAAGTGAAATTCCTGATACGATCTTGACGGATATTGCAAAACTGCCCCCACACCTGCCCCATCAATTTACCCCGCTCCTGTGGTAACGATGAGAATCCTGGTTTCTCTCGTTCTCACTGAGGCTCACTTCATGTTGCAGCACTAATGCATGGGGAGGTCCTAGTCACAGAGGAGGGCCGCCATCCCTGCTCTCAGGAACTTGTAGTCTTGCTGAGAGAGGCTGAGAGAAGAGTCGAACGGACCATCCGTAAGCCTTTATTTGATAAATAAATCTATCAGGCCATGAACTTGTGTTTTGAAGGAGACAGCATACAGATTACATAGAGTAGGCTCATTAAGCCCCCTACCATGTGGCCAACTTAGATTGTGTGTGTTGTGGAGGAAAAAAATCACAGGAAGTCCTTGTTTATACTCGGCGAGTCTCCCCAACAGGTCCTCATATCCTGGTGCCACGAGATTGACACCAATCCAAAGGCTTCTGAAGTCCGGTTTATTCCTCATCATCTTCAGAGGAGGGTTGAAAGACCCATGGATGCAGCAAGAGGCTAAGGAACTTTCCGTTTTCAGCGAAAGAGAAGGGCAAGCCTCCACATCCGGACCACTGGCTAAAATCGAAGTTTGGCAAGTGGCCATTAACCATCACGTGCACTTTAGTCCTTGACTATTTTATATACACATATCATATGTAAATAATATGTGACATAGAAGAGGGGTAATATTTATATATTATAGAATATATTTACTTATAATTATCATATATCACATATAAATCTGTTGTATATGTCATATATTAACATATAATTTTATTTATTTATTTATTTTAAAATCAAGTCCTAGTTTATATCCAAGGGATTTAAAAATGCAGACCCTAATGTGGATGCTAGAGTTTGAATTCTTGCTTCCCCTGTTTACTAATCAATCACTTCCCAGGCTGCTTTCATCTCATACCATTTTGCTCACTGAGGTGCAAATATTTATTGAATTCTACTATGTGCCTGGCACCTGTTAGACAAAGATGATTAACACATACCAGGAGGCTGTTTCACAGGACTCCACATAGGAGGAAATGGGAATGGCTGGGCTTAATTATCTGTCAGAAGCATGTGTCTCCCCATCTGGGAGCATGCCATGGGAAGAAACACGCTGCCTCCGGTCTGGCACTCACTGTATGCTAGCTAAGAGCTGAGAGTTGACTGGTTCCTATTTATAGTTCTCCAAGAAAGCTTGGGGCAGCATTGGGAGAAAGGAGTGACCTTAAACTATTGCGCATAAATTAAAATGCTTCAGTCTAAAGGGCTACCATCTGTGTGTATTAATAGATGGAGATATTTGACCTCAGCATGACAGGAATTTTTCAATCAGTCGGGAGAGACCCTCCCAAGGAGATTTGACCCACACCCTAAATATTAAGCAAAAATATGCTGGTAGCTGGAGAACTTGACAGCAAGACGAAGACAGATGTGAGCCTGTTCTCCATCCTCATCGCCTTCTTGCTTCTTAAGGAAGGTACAGGTTTTCATGACTGACTCCAAACTGCCCCTGGAAGCAGCTGGCCTTTCAGTCTTTAAAAACTTTCCTCTGCCCTGGCTAGGCAGCTCATTTGGTTAGATCCTCATCCCAATACACCAAGGTTGCAGGTTTAATCCCCAGTCAGGACACATACAAGAATCAACCAATGAATGCATAAATAAGTGGAACGACGAATCAATGTTTCTCTCTTTCTCAAATCAATAAATAAAAATTAAAACAACTTTCTTCACTTGTTGCCTATAGTTTTCCGAGCATTTCTGTACATGGAGCGATAGTGTGAAATTTCCAGATTCATTGCATCATAAAACAACTGGATGCTGAAGAGCGGGATAAAGTCATTATTATGAGGCAGGATGGTTTGAAGGGAAGGAAAGTTGGTATGATGGATTAGAAATAAAAGCCATTATCTCTAGTCCAGGATTGGGGCAGAAGTTAAAAACAAAACAAGCAAACAAAACCTCTTTGCTTAACAAAGTCCCAGAACTGATTATTAGGAGAAGTCATTTTGCTTCTCTTTCTACAGTCTGGGAGAAGGACTAAATTATGTCCCGCTTGGTGGGATTGTACTAAAGGTAGCCAGTCCTTGCTGACTACTAGGCATCACCTGGATACTTCATTTAATCTTCAAAACAATCCCCAACCACGAGGTAATCATTATCATTGCTTCTATCAGGCTAGATGGAAATAGAGGCAGAGAGGTGAAGTAACTTGTCCAAGGACACAGATAAAAGGTATAGGCAAGGCCAGCTGCAGGATTTGCAGGGCCCAGTGCAAAATGAAAATGTGGGGCCCTGTCCCCGGGCAGAGAGCTCAATTCCCTCCCCATAGGATATGGGTGACCCCTGAGAGGTTGGAGTCTATGTGCCTGGCTGTTACAGAACAGGGCCAAGGTGGGTACGATATACTATTACCAAAAGGACCCCCCACTAGGTTCGATATGTCCACTGCCAGAGGAAAGATGTCTCTCAATGCCAGAGATTTGTGAAAAGGAAAGGAAATGTTTATTTAAAGCTATACAGACTTAGAGTAGTGACCCAATGTCTTCATTAAAATCTTAAAGTCCTTTAGGACACCCACAGACACATGCAGTCCTTCCTTCTCCTTCTGCCCTAAGCTGGGGTACCATATCTCGGAAAAGTTGAAGTCCATGATTCAGCACCATCAGCTGTGTCACCACCAGGATCTCCAGTTAATCCAAAGCCATGTGGCACCTTCTCATGGCCCACCAGCAAGAGTCCTTTCACCCCTTTTCTTCCAGGCAAAGTCTCTCCTGCTTCCTAAGACACATGGCAAAAGGGAGCACCCCAAAGCTGTGTGGTTCTCTCCTCCGCCAAAGCTGCAGGGATCCTCACTCTGGCCAAAGCCACGTGGTTCTCTCCTCAATGGCTGCCGTGTCTGGGTTTAAATCCCCGGACCAATTTTCCTCTGCACCCCCATTTTCAACTCCTCCTACTATCAGTTACACCTGCCAGCATTCCTGTATTATTCCAAGTTTACTGGGCTGCCATCATGAGTCTGGGCAGGTGTGGTCCCATGTCATGGAACCAGTCTTCTCCAAGCTCTCATGTAGGCGCTGTAACCAGGGGGAGCTGTCCCCCAGTTACACCTTTCTGGGGGAAGTCACTTCCACCCCCCTGGCTCAAAGCTATTTAACATATCTATGAAACCAGTTAAAGGCTACAGATACCTTGAATGACCATGCCAGAGGTTAGCTGCAAAGCTGTTCAAAACAGCTCTGCATGTTCCTGCTCCATAAGTCCCTTCCCCCAACTCACACCTGTGGTGGGGAAGGGGTGAGGACATCCTATATATCTTTCAATATTTCCTGGACACCTTGAGCTCTGGACCCCCTTCCAAATCTCCATTTGGGCCCCCCTTCTGGGCTGCGCCCTGTTACATGGCCACACTAAGTATCTGAATGGGGGTGGTGAGAGGCTCAGGCAGTTGTCATGGTGCTGCCAACCTAGGGCAGGGATGGCTGCTTATCTCACTCAGAGATGCAGGAATGAATTGGGGGACTGTACCCGACCCCAATCATCTCCTCGTTGATGCTCAGGGGGCGTGGGGTGGATGGTGATAGAAGAACATGAGATTCCTCCCACATCCGTCCTGGGGAATGAGGCCTGGCTGCCACCCTCACAGAGGCTGGCAGCAGACTAGGTTTGGCTGGGGAGGACCAGGGTGCCAGGGCCTGGTGGGCACCTGAGAGGAGGTGGGGAAAGGATGGGAAGTGGCACTTTGCAGGAGCTGAGGCTTCCAGCCCCCAGGCTTGCTCCATTGTCCCATAACATTTCACTCGAAAACCACAAATTCAGAGATAAAATGATTGAGAATTTCAAGGCCACAACCATGGAGCATTAAACACCAAGCCCTTCTAAGTGTGGGTCCTGTGTGACCGAACTAGTTTCCTACCGAAGAAGCCAGTCCTGACTGTAGGTACCCACACGAACACATTGACTATGGTGGAGGGTCATGGAAACTCAGAGTCCTTTGAAAAGGAAGTAAACATTTGCTCAGGGTGTGAAATCTGCCCTGCCATTTCACTATGAAAAGTAAAAACTCTTATGAAATATAAAGTGGGATATGATTAGTCCTGACAAATAATTTCATTCTTCAACACCTCCTTAAGGAGCGTCTTCCTTGATGAAGCTTGACTTGGGCTTCGCACATAGAATTGACACTTTCATTGTGATCCTTCCTAATTTGGGTAATTATAATGTTGAGAATGTGGCCTTTGGTCTCAGACAAACCTGGGATGGAATCCAGCTCTGTCAGTGACTAGCTGTGTCACCTGGGCAAATTATTTGCATCTGCTTCTCATTTAAAACGGGGATAATGCAGCTCAGCAGCGGCTACAACGCTGAAAACTGGATAGACTTAACGATGGCAAAGCAGTCGGAAATGAGGCCGAGACAGTGTAGGGATAACATGGGACTCCATCTTGACGGAAAGAACTCCATCTTAGAGGCTGTGACTCCTTGCTTTCAACAAAATTCCGTAGTTAAAATTAACCTAGCCACATCCTTAAAGGAAAGAATATATGAGGATAACATCCTTCCTTAACAACATGTTCTGCAACATAGTTGTTTTGTCAATTAAATAGTAACTAGAATATTTGCACAAGCATCATTTTATAGGCCCTTTGGGTGGTCCACTGACTACGGAAAACCTTGTGACTACCCCAGGTTCAGCTGCCACCAGATGACCATCTAGGGACAACTGACCTACCTCATCCTCATTCCCAAGCTGTACACCCTCCTCAAGGCCCCGATATAAGCCATTCACAATAAACTATCTGCTTGATCTTGTACTGAGTCCAGTGCTCATTTCTATGGCATTGAGACTCAAGAACCTGGCATTCGAGGTCTGGTAACAAGGCTACAGGACTTGTTCTGAAATTGTGTTTGCAAAATCAAGTTCATTCTTTATTACTTAGATTTTATATGTTTAGTTGGAGCTGCTTGGGAGGAGCAGTGAGGGGAGAAACTCATGGGGATGAGGAGGGTAAGAGCATTAGTCCCTGACACAGAAAAAAATTAACTGCAAATACTCATTAGTGTTTTCCTCAAGACTGAATTTCTTGAAAGCTGTGTCCTGTATTATTCTTCTGTATCTAACAATGCTTGGGCCAAATGTGTTATTTAAATGAACTTTCCTTGCAATCTTCACTAAAAATGGGGTTTTATTGGTAACCTAGGAGAGTGGGTAAGAGAAGTTTCTTAAGGGCTTTTGATAATTGTCAGAAACACAAAGAAACAGAAACTTGGAGAATGAAATAGACAAGGCCCTTTATAATCAAACATCAGGCACTATTACTAAGTGCCTGTTAACACTTGGTTTATCTGATTTTTTTCTACATTTAAAATAATAAAGCTGAATGTCATTAGTGTGGTTTTGGAACTCATAGCGGGAGAGTCGGCATATCATACTTCTGGGAAGTTTTATTCCAAATCGAAGAGGAAAGAACAAACGCCTTGATCACCGCTCCCAACTTAGTTACCGCAGGATCATTGGACGACAGAGACATATTGCTATCCAATCGCCGAGGAGTCCGGAGGAAACGTTCTCTAGATTGGCAGAGAAAGCATCTCTCCAGGTTCATTCAAGAAGGGGCATGGCCAATCAGAGAACTCAGGGGGGCGGGCTTTGCCGCAGGAGGGTGAAATAGAGCCTATCTCAAACAGCGAATCTCCGCCATTGAGACTCGCTTGTCGCGAGTGGAGGGGGCGTGGCCTCCGGCCACAGTCTCCCAACGCGCGAGGAGTGGGCGGAGCGATCGGTGTCGGCGGCGGAGCCGGATGCGGGCGGTGCCGCGGCCGTCGCGGCCCTGGGGATGGGCGGAGCCCCAGCCGCCTGTGCTGGTGGCCGCCGCCGCTGCCGTAGTTCGAACGGCCACCTCTATTCCGGCGCGTCGCTGCTTCCCAGGGCGGTGGTATGCTGGGGAAAGCGGTGGTCGGCGCTGGCGGCGGCACCAAGGTGCTGAAACCTTCCTTCGTGTCGTACGTGCGCCCTGAGGTGAGGGGACGCCGCACGGGCAGGGCGTCCGGCTTGAGTGGCCCGGGCAAGGGGTGCCTGGAGCCCCTTCCCCGTTGCGGAGAGGGTGGCGGCTGTGTGCGGGAGGGAAACCGGGCGGGGCGAGGTCCTTAGAGGCTCTCTGGGGCCTCCGGTGGGTCGGAGTGGGGATCCCCCGGCGCGGGCAGGCAGGTGCGGAGCGCAGGGCCCGGCTCCTGGTGGCCAGGTGAAGGGGCCCGAGCCCGGAAGGTTCTGCGGCCCGGGACTCCCCCGCGTAACACTGTAGAGGCGCTAGGGGTTCTGGGCAGTGCGGGAGGGTAAGGGCTGGGTGGCCCAGACTCCAGTGGGGCCTGCCCAGACTCTGCCGCCCTGGCGGGTCTACCCTGTGCTTGGAATTTTTCGTGAATCTTGAGAGCTTTCCTGTCTCCGCTGTCTGCTCCTAAGAGCGCTATTTGATGCCGCTGGCCGGATACTGTGCACCGGCGGCTCTCCCCTCCCATCTGCGCTGCAGGGAGAAACTCTGAGTCGCTCCCACCTCAGCCAGTCTTTACCTCTCCCTGGTGTCAAAATCTTCACTTTCCTCTCCTTTCATTTCACCCATTCACTGTCACCCTTTCCACCCCTCTTGCTTTCCTCCTGGATGTTTACTGTCAAGTTCATTCATTCATTCAGAAAATATTTTTTTAGTTCCCACTCTGTGCCAGGCACTGTTCTAAACGCTTGGGATATAATACATCAGTGAACAAAACAAATATCTCTGCTCTCCTGGAGCTTCTTTGGGGGAGAAAGAGGAGTAAACAATAGATAAAATAGATACAAGTAAATTATATGTATATGGAAGGTGCTAAGTATCATGGGGAAAAGTGTTACCTTTTTTCTCTTTGCAAGGATGACATTTGAGCAAAGACTTGAAGGATGCTTGGGATCTGAGGGGACAATAGTACTGGCAGAGGAAAGAGTCTGGAGTGTTGGAGGAGCATCAGAGAAGCCAGCCCAGTGGCTGACGGGGACAGTCACAGGGGAGGAGGTTGGAGAGGTTACAGCTTGTAGGCCAGGCTGAGGGCTCCTTGAGCAATGGCTCCCAATCCAAATGCCTAATTAGACACGTTCTCCTTTTTGGATTACTGAAGTTATTCTCCGCTCCTCTCTCCAGCACTTTATCAGCAATGTGCAGAAGTGCTACCAAACTATGTCTCCCCATCTCTGTGAAGAAAAGGCAGGTGGGCTGTGAATGGGGGGTTTTGATCTGGAAATGTGTCTGTAAGACCCCCCTATAGGTATCTTCAGATTCAGAAAGTGTGTGTGTGTGTTTTCCAGTGGAGCGTACTCTTGAAATGGGTCTTATTGTTAGTCCTAATTTTAAAATAAAATAAAAACCACTTCCTCTTCCTCTGTAAATGCTTGATAAGGAGTCAGGGTCATTTTGAATTTTCAGCTGGCTTCCCTTTTAGTATCATGGACAATACTGTGGTCAGTTAATTTCATTTTCTACCTTTTTTGGTAGAACCCTGGTTCATGTGCAACCGATCTTTAATCTTTCCTCGTCAGTGAGGTTAAGCTGCAAGTGGAAAGTCTTCTGAAATGTGGCCAGAGTTCAAGAATGTTCGCATTTTTCATCTACCAAGTGCACATGTTGTAATTGGACTTGTTTTCCCTCTTTGCCCGGAGCGCCTGTTACAGTTCTTTTGAGGGATAATTAGGGTAGGGGAGTGGTTTAGAACCACGCAGTAAGCCTGAAGTGGTCACATTTTTCAGGTCCCCATAGTTGGCCATTTTGTTTTCTTGCGGTAAAATAGTGCTGTGTAGACTCTATGCTTCTTTGTTATAAACTGAGGACAAGGCTCTGATGCGAATTGTGGATGGTGTTTAAAGGATAAGTGAATGTGGGGGTGAGAAGGCAGTTGGTGTTTAAGTATGTATACAGCTTTTGCTAGATATCACATTATTGGAAATGCACGAGAGCATCTTCGAGGCTCAGCTTATGTGCCTCTGAGAGCACCGGCTCTGGTGACATTCTCTTGCTCTCTCAGTAGGAGTTGTTCCTCACAACACCCTTTGGAAGACTCAATCTTGCTATTTCTGCTCCTTTCTCTTGTATTGCCTTCATCTTTACTGACTTCGATGTATGTCTTCCTATCACCTCTTTGTATGTACTTTGCTTTTGTTAGCTGGGAAACCACAGTTTCTTGGCATACCTTTTTGCTGGCAGGTCACTGAGATGCTGGAACAGCCTTTGTGTCTCATGATATAATGATACCTGTGCCTGGTGATGAACTTGTTCTTGGTTGATCAGATCTTGGGAGGTTCAACGGTGGCTATCTTTGATATTCCAGGGAATCTATAAGAAGTTAGCATTTTGTGTTAAAAATAGGAATTTTTACTGGATAATGTATTTGAATTGAAGATGATGCTTTTAAACATCATGGCTTATTTTTTGTTCTTGAGATCAGAAAGGTTGGCATTGGACAGCCTAAAATGAGGGGTAGTAGTTAGCTCCAACTTTTAAAATTGGATCTCTGCCAGAGTGACTTGAACTCTTCTGTTACCAATCCTCCTAAATCAATGACTGTGAAAGTTGAAATCCTGAACTGTAATTTAGGACCTTTGGTCAGTTTTGTAAACTCTGCCCAGAGGTCTGCAAATCGGTAAAGCTTGTAAGTGGGAAGTTGAGGGGAACAGGAAGGAGAGATCTGGACTTATCTTGGTGGTACTCGATGGCTGGAACCGAAAACATCTCAGCACCCCCACCCCTCTTCGCCCCGGGGTGTCTGTGTCTGGGAACCCCGGCTTGAGCTCTGCTTCAAGGAGACATCTGTTGACAGTATGGGTGCCAGATCTATTTTTCTTGTTCGATAAAACAGCTGTTTGAATTCTTTCAGGAGGCATAAGTGTTCATTGTAGAAAAATAAGAAAATATAGATATGCAGACAGTAATTTCACAGAAAAGTCAATAAGCTTATTTTTAAAAAAAGATGTTTCCCTATTTATTTTTAGAGAGAAGGGAAGGGAGGGAGAAGGAGAGAAACATCAGAAGAAGGGAGAGGGAGAGAAACAGCAGTGTGTGGTTGCCTCTTGTGCACCCTACTGGGGACCTGCCCTGCAACCCAAGCTCGTGTCCTAACTGGGAATCGAACGAGGACTTTTTGGTTTGTAGGCCACTGAGCCACACCAGCCAGGGCTAATAAGCTTATTAACAACTTGGTTTATATCCTATTGGATGTGTGTAGGTGTATGCATACACTTTTTACCAGAATAGGATTGATACTGCTGATTATATTATTTTGTAATCTGCCTTTTTTTTTTTTTTTAACCAGAACTGTATATGGTAAATGTCTTTCCATGTCAGTTGTTAACTTGTCATTTTAATTTGACCCCTTTTCCTCAACAGAGACATACAGTGTCTTGGGGAGATGTTAGGTACCAGAAAGAACCAGAGAAAGTGGTATGATTGTTAAATGTTTTTCCAGTTAAGTCACCTTCTCTGGTGGTGAGTGACAGTTCTGATTCGTCAAAACTGTCAGTTCTCTGCTCAGTAACCTTGCAATTACACGCACTGGTTTGGTAATTTATAGTGATTAGAAATGCTTAGTGTCAGTACCCAGAAGTTTGTAAGTAAAGGACCATTAAATGGTCCTAAGAGAAAGTCCTGATTTAATAAGTCTGTTCCATTGTGATAAGGAAGTTGAATAAAAACTTCAGGGTACTTGTGTGTTGTTCCCTAAAACCAAGACCAGGAAAAATTCAGCTTTTAGAGTCTGCTCTACCTGTGCCCATGTTTGTGCAGTATTCCAAATATAGTTAAAATGTATTTTTTAGTAGGTCAGTGTTTGACTTGAATGTACTAATAATAGTTATCAATTTCTTATTTGTGGAGTTTTAGATTTTGAAGAGAATTTTGAGATAATCTAGGTGGGTCCTGACTGGTTGGACTCAGGTGGGCGTTGTGCCCCAGAGTGAAGGGTCGCTGATTTGGTTCCAGGTCAGGGCACATGTCTGGGTTGTGGGTTCAGTCCCCAGTTGGAGTGCGTGGGGAGAGGCAGCCTACCGATGTTTCTCTTGCACACCAGTGTTTGTCTCCTTCTCTTTCTCCCCCTGTCCCCCCTCTCTAAAAAAGTAAACAAATAAAATCTTCAGCGATAATCTAGATGATGCGGCCCTGCGGGGTTAAACGTTCTCCCCGGGCCACAGCAGTACTGCAGAACAGAGTTAGGAACTGTCTCCCGAGAGCCAGCAGAGCCACAGCCTGAGCCAGGTTCACAGGTGCTCAGGAAAGGTTTTCTGAAGGTATGGGAAGAAAAGGCAAGAAGAGAGATGAAGATTGAGAAGGGCCAGAAAAAAAAAATTTCAGATTTAATTGCTGATTTTTCTTCTCCATTTATCCCTCAGGAAAGAGAATCCATTCAACTGCCTAGTCCTCATTTAATGCTATTTCTTTTGTTGGGGAGAGGTGAAACTATGATCCTGTATTCTTCCCAGGCATATGACTGTGGGTATATATCAAAATAAAAAAACCAAGTAACTACTAATATTTATTAGGTACTTCTGTGTCTTAGAACTGTACTTAGCTCATTTCATCCTTTCAGCTGGTTTATGCAGTGGACACGAACTACTGTTACCTCCCTCTTTTGTGTTTAGATGTGGAAAGCAAGACCCAAAAAGTGAAGTACTCAGGGTCCTGGCTAGCAGAGGGTGGTGCCAGGATTTAAGCTAGGGCAGTCTGACTCCAGGGCCATTCTCTTATGCCTGACGTTTATGAACACAGGGCATGTGACTAGTGAAACATGCTTACAGCCCTGGGTGGTGTTTGCACTCCAGAGTGCTTTCGCATCTGTGTTCTCCAGTAGCAGATTCTTTCTTGGCTTTTGTTAGGTTGTCCACCAGGTAACTGAGCAGATATGGGCCCCATGGAGATACAGTTCATTCATTCGACAGATATTTACTCAGCACCTTCGAGTGCCAGGCACTGTTCTGGATGTTGGGTATCCAAGCAGACTGAGATTACTGTATTGGACCACCAATTTTGATGACTTTGATGGGTTGGTGACAAGAAGAGATTGGCTTATCCTAAAGTGACCCTACTTCCCCAGTCCTAGCAGTAAAAATTAACTTTAAAAACAAAATCTAGATCCATTACCTTTTTTGTTTAAGACTATTTCAAACTAATTTTTTAATGGCAGAATTATTTCCTTAAGTTTATTGAGGTCATTGATAATGATTTAACAGGCTATTGAAGGACATTAAAAGTTCTTCCTAAAATGATCACTTTCTTAGCTGTGGCTTTAGCCTGATGATCTGTCCAAAGTTTCCGCTTTTCCTTTCCTGCTTGTGCTTCCTGCGGCATCTCCCTGGGTCAGAGCCAGCACCACGCAACTTCTGCAGACGGAGCTGCAGACGGAGCGTCAGAAGATGTCATGAGGCTCTGTCGAGCAGCACTTCCCGATCGAACAGTGGCCTCGCAGGCAGCCACAGCGTCAGGGCCAGGGCACTCTTTCAGCGCCCTGCTTCCAGCTCCGGCTGCTGTCAACATCTTAGGCCACAGGGAACCCATACTTAGAAACTTAAAGTTCTGGATTCTTCTCTGAATATCCTCAACAGGCTATCTGATGGTCTTGGACTACTTCCATGTTAAACCATCCTATATAATGACACACTTTAGGGAAAACTCGATTTTTAGGAGCCATAACTTTTCTTACCACTATAAAACATGTATACCCTATTTTTATGATAAAGACAATGTAATAAAGTTTTAAACTTTGGAAGTTAGAAAAACGAAGTCACTGTTCATTTTGCTGCCCTAACCAGAGCGGTTATTTCTGTTTTTAGGATGCCCAGGCTTTGTTCATGGGTGTGTATCTTACATAGCTGCAACATAATATGTGTAAAAACCTGTGACCTACGTGTGCTTGTCAGGTTTGACGATGGTACCACTGATCTGTGTCAGTAGAGCTTATACTTGGAGTTTTTTTTCCAGCAAGGAAACACTCTTAGTTTCTCATCGTGTTGTGCTTGTGACTTCTGACATGCCCTTTTTTAAGACCGTGAGAACAGTGGGTTGCAGTTTAACGAATCATTTAAAATTCACTCCTTAAGATAGGTTGAGAAGCAGGACTGAACCGGAATAATTCTTATAACCTCTAATCTTCTGTTGCTCTGGGAGGAAGAAGAGGGGAGGTAAAAGTGGGGTGGCATCCACCCCAAGGGGGCATGAGGCTGTGGGCAGGAGGCGGGGCCGCCCCCTTCCTGGAGCCCTCTGCGTACCCGCAGTGCCAACTCCGGGGGAAGCAAACGCTCGTCAGTCGCTCTCCCTTGCTAGCAGTGAGTGAGCCTCAGTTCTGTTTCTCAATGAAAAGTGGGAATAAGAATAATACCTCTCTTATCTGAGAGGTATGTGTGAGTATTTAGGAACGTTAAATGTGATTACGCAGGCAAAACCCTGAGCAGAGAGTACTTGGCTTTAGCCTTCAGTACATGTGGGCTGTTGTCATTGCTATTCAGAAGCCGTTGGTCAGAGCCACTTGGATGGTTCCAGAAAGTGCGTCGTCATTATAATCTTAGAATACAAAAACCTTTCCCATCTAGCGAGTTAATAAAAGTGGAGTTTTAGTTGTTTAGTTGTTGCGGTTATTGCCATGGCATGTCAGGAAAGGTCACTGTGTGGTAACTTTTTCTTAGAATGTGTTTTACTATCTCGGAAAGTTTCTTTTCCTCTTTGCTTTGTTCCTTTATACGTTTGAGAATGATTTGGTTATATTTAAAATTCCAACTAATGCGAACACTTAGTAGTTGACTTTCCATTGTCAACGTTGGCCTTTGACATTTTGCTGGCTTCATTCTGTGCACTTGTTTTTCTTTCTCTTCCCTCATTTCTAACAAGTCTGTGTCATGGGGTGGATTTGTCCGTTTATCCCATCTGTTCAGTGGCTTACTTAAGATCTGAGGATCTTAAGACCACACAACAACAGTATGGTTGTGAGGCCATTCTGTTCTGATTTCATTGTAAACGCTGTTCCTAAAATGACACCATCGCTTTTCCCTTCTCTGCCCCTGTCCTTCGTCGTTCCTTCCCGACCTGACTGGTGGGCAGCCTTTCCGAGGTGGCGTCTAGGTCCTCAGTTGTTGGCTCATAGGGGAGGGAGAGGCTTCAGCCACAAGAAAATCTGGGCCACAGCGGTGAAAGGCTTGGAGCCTGCCTTTCCCCGGGACGGACTGCCTTTCCCCGGGAAGGACTGCCCGCCCCCCGCCCCCCCCCCGCCCCCGCCCCATGGATTGCTGGCCCCTGTTTCAGACAGCGGTCCTGAGCTGCTGGGCTTCAGCCTTTGTCTTTGCTAGGAGGGTTTTAAAGTTCCTGAGGAAACACTGAAGGGAATGAGCCCACTTTTTTGGATGAAAAGTCTCATTGTTCCTACCTTTTCTCCAGACATAAAATCAAGTTCCTGTTTTGCTTTAATCCCTTGAGATCCATTTCCTATTGTGACTTCAGCTCTCTTTGACTTCCTGCCCTCACCTGTATCAGTGGGTGACCATCTGCCCTACAAGCTGATTGAGTGTGAGAAGAAATACCACATTTACCTAGCTCAGGACCTTGACATAGGGTGGTACTCAACAAATGCCAGATGCTGTTATTATTAACAGTAACTTGAATTGGAAGAGTTATTCGTTGCACCCCTACCATTTGCTAAGCACTGTGTTAGAATTAGGAATGCAAAAAACCAGCCTGTGCACTCAGGGTGTTCACATTCTGATGAAGAGATGGCAAGCCAGCAGATGGCTCAAACACACGGGGGTGGGCACTGCCTGCTTGAGGGAGGAGGGCCTGCTGCAGAGCCTGGGGCTGCACCAACCTCAGATGAAGGCTGTGCAGGACTTGGAACGGGCAGCGTTACAGTGGGCTCCGGTATGGGTTAGGGGAGGGATGCTGTAGCTGGCAGGCCAAGGGGACAACTCGGAAGACTGATAGGCACATTGGGACCAGGTGGCTGAAGCATCTGTCCTCTTCCCTGATAAAAGACATGTGCGTGGGGGTGCAAGTGAGAGAAGTCCTGAAGTCCTGGGTGGGCCGGCTTGTTTCCTCCCCTCTCCAGATGCTGCCTCACATTAGCTTGGTGTGGCCCTTCTGAGACTGTAGGCACCTTCTCATTGGCCCCTGATTCCTCTTGCGCCAAGACCTTGGAAAAGCTTCCATGTCAAGGCGTTCAGCTCCTCACCAGCTACTCAGCTGACCTATTATTTATATAGCAGTCCTGGAGGGGGAGGAGCGGGGGAGGCACAGAGGCAATGCCATGTGTTTCTGCAGCTGCTGTCAGTCACATCAGTTCGCTTACATTCTAAGACCGACAGCCCCATAAATGCCACCCAGCATCTGAACACATCCCCCAATGCTGCCTCTGTAAACGTAATGTGGTGGCTGAGAGCGTGGCTTTTGAATTAGAGTTCTGCAACTTGCTAGCTGCGTGGGTTTGGGCTGGGTATTTAACTCTCTGAGCCTCAGTTTCCTGATCCGTGAAATGGAAATTTAGATGATAATAATATCTAGCCCATAAGGTTGTTGCTAGTCTTCAGTGAGGCAATCCATAGAAAGTTGTTGACATAGTACCTGGCATACAGTAAACACTAATTAAATGTTAATCGTGGTGGCTGTTACTCTCCTCCCCCAAAGCTGTAGCTCTGTGTGTGTCAGTGTGTCTATTTTCATGCGCTCTGTGGGCCATCGCAGGTCCCGAGAGTGGCAAGACTTGACCTACATTTGCTTTTAGCGTCGCTCCTCCCTAGCACGCCCAGAGCCTGTGTCTAGAGCCTGGTGCCGACAATCTTGTGAGACTGTGCCATACTCACAGCGGGCACCTTCCCCATCTTCTACCTGGAGGGCCTCCTGCCTGCCCAGTTTTCTTGTGCAGTGAGCTCTTTCATGGATTCCTTCTCTGTCCCCTTGGAACAATGTTTTCCCTCATCTCAAGGGCTAGTGGGAGGACTGTCGGCGGCCCCTTCTTTCTCCAGTCACTGTACTCCAAACCAGGCATGGTCCCCAGGGTGGTGCCTTTTGGGAGGGTCTTGGTGGTGATCTGTCTTCATTTCCGTCGCCAGCCCCTCAACTAGCATCCTGTGCCTGGGACTACAGCCATAGCTGCCGAGCCGGCATCCTCACCGGCCACTGCTCCCTCTGACAGCACCCCTAGTCACCCGTACACCATGGCCAGGCCCCCCAGCTGCAGCCTTTGTGACTTATTTTCCTGTTTTGGGCTCTCTACTCCCCATGCCCCTTCCACTGGTCTAAATCTTGACTGGCGCCCAGACTCATTGCGGACTCTGCCTGCTTCTGGTTTGTTGAAAGAGCGTTAGTTTGACTTGAGCAGGCCTGGGCTGTGGCCATTTCTTTTCTGTGTGGCTTTCATTTCCTGATTTATAGAGTTGGGTTAGGGGAATGTTTGTAAAATTGTTTTGTGCAAGAAACTTTAAAATTTATTTTTAGAGAGAGGGGAAGGGAAGGAGAAAGAGAGGGACAGAAACATTGATGTGAGGAAGAAACATCTATTGGTTGCTGCTTGTATGCACCCCAACTGGGGACCAGGCCCACAGCCCAGGCACGTTCCCTGACCAGAATCAAACTGGCGACATTGCACTTTGTGGGCCGATGCCCAGCTGACCACTGCAGAGCGATGTGGGTGGCTGAGGTGCAGAACCGCGTTAGGCCCGCAGTGTGATGCCTGACTCTGCTCTCCATCTTTATGCCCTCAAGCTTTGGCGGTGCTTTGCCCTACACTATTCCTTCAAGCTGTCACCATGGTTTGTAGTTTGTTAAACCAGTGGCTTGGCATGGATGTGTGAAACCTCATCTCTGGCTTTCCTTTGCTTCCTCCGGCAGCTTCATATTCTGTTAAGCAAGCAACCCTAACCCTCTTTGCTGGAATCGAGCCAGCTATTTGGTGAGGTCAGATCTACGGGTTCAGGTGCTTACACTGGAATTTGGGTCTTAAGATTTATTCTTTAGCTTAAGTGTCTTCCTAGGGAGAGTTTGGTAAGGCGTTTGGATTGTTTAAAGGCCTGGGGAATGCCTGGTAAGAGTGATCCTTGCTAAGAAGCTTGAATAAGTAATACTTTCACTGCTCTTCAGTAATTGCTGAGCTGCTGCCCTGACCACTGTGGCTCAGTTGGTTGGGCATAGTCCTGCAAAGTCAGAGGTTGCCAGTTTCATTATCGGTCAGGGCACGTGCCTGGGTTGCAGGTTCGGTCCCTGTTTAGGATGTGTATGAGAGCTAACCCATCGGTGTTTCTTTCTCACATCTATGTTTTTCTTCCTCTCTTTCTCCCTCCCTTCCCTTCTCTCTCAAAATAAATTGATAAAATTAAAAAAAAAAAAAACCCAAAACATATAAATCATTAAAAAAATGCCGAGCTTTCAAAACAGAGTGAAGGCTTTAGTTTGGGTCTTAGCAGTTACTTCCTCTTCTTAAAAAAATCATCTGAGATAAGGGGAGAAATGCAGCCTAAAAGAAAGGATTTAGAGTGGACACATGTGAAAGTATCACTCAGCTATTAGGGTAGCGCACTGCCGAAGGGTGTTGCCTGTTTCTCTGTCCTGCAGACTTGCTACAGTGGAAAGGACATTCCACGGTATTGTTTTGTAGTAGGAAAGAGGTTAAGATTGGTAGTTGTCCAGAGCTGGGGTCTGGGATGGGGGTGGATAGGGAGCATGAGGGAATGAGTGCTAACGGGTACAGGGTTTCTTTCTTTGTTTTTTTAATTTAATTTAATTTTATTTATTAATTTTAGAGAGGGACAGGGAGGGAAAGGAAAGGGAGAGAAACATCAATGTGTAGTTATCTCTCGTGCGCCCATACCGGGGACCTGGCCTGCACCCAGGCATGAACCCTGACTGGGAATTGAACCAGTGACCCTTTGGTTTGCAGGCCTGTGCTCAATCCACTGAGCCACACCAGCCAGGGCTGGTACAGGGTTCCTTTTAGGCATGATGAAATGTTCTAAAACCCATTGTGGCAATGGTTTTACAACTCTGGGAATATACTAAACACCATTGAATTCTATACTTTAAATAGGTGAGTTATTTCTTAATAAAGCTTGTACAAAAACAAAATTAGAATCAAAAGTACTGAACTTGGTGTCGGAACTCCTGAGAATGAGTTCTGGTCACCAGCTATTTAGCGATGTGAGCCCAGGCACATCATTTAATCTCTTGGAGCAACGTTGGCCTTATCTGTGAAGTGGGGATGGAAATACCTTACAGGATTGTTGTGAAGGTAAGTGACATAGAACATGTGGAAGCAGACATGGCGAAGCCTCCAACAAATTATATCTTTATGTGTTCAAGTTAGACATACATTTTTGTGGATAATAAATGCTTAGTCTGAACTGCTCTTGAGAGTTCCCAACTAGCCTTGTGAAATGAACACTTACAGAGGCTGAGAGCTGATTTGCATGCTGAGTAAATAGCAGAGGCCTTAAAGACCAGGTACCCACACAGCTCGGTCTGTGGTCTGGTACCTTGAGTCCAGACGGAGGTTGTCTGTTTGCCTCTTACTGCATGTCTGCTTCCCTGTCTTCAGATGCTGTTTTCTTAGTTTATCGTCAGAGTAATTGTTGCTTGTAATCACCAAGGACCGTGTGGTGTTAGTGGAGTGGAGCTGGTCATGCTCTCAGAGGGGCGTCAGCCTGCTGCCCAGGCTGGCTGGGAAGGGAGCGAAGCCTTCTGGCTAGGAGCAGGGAACCAGCAGCCCTGCAGTCAGCTCCAGGAAGCAAATCCTGTTGTGAGTGCTAGCTCTCTAGGACTGGACGGTGACAATCACGGAGTCGCCGGTCTGCACCCTCAGTGGTTTAGAGTCTGGTTGTGAGGGTGCCCCTGCCCTGTTGGGGAGACTGGAGTGTGTTTCAGGAAGCCAGCTCATCATGGACTCAGGTACTAATTTTTAATGGAGTTGTTTCTTTATCTCTCAAGACCTGTTAAGGATTAAAGACTATTACCAGGTTCAAAAGTTATTTGTCTCTTTGTATGTTTTGATTTATACATTCTTTCAGTAGACTATTAGTGACAATTTACTGTCTGTCAAGGATTATATACTGAGTTGAGGCTAAAAATACACAAAGGTGCAGCTCCAGCCCCCAGTTGGCATCGTGGGCTAGGGAGATGAGGTAAGATATTATTGTAATACAGGAGGGTGGTTGGCTTTTGCGGAGAAAGCTTGGCAGAGGACTTGAACTGTGTGGGCTGTGGATTGGATGGTGAATTGGATGGGGGACAGAGGATGGGGTGCGGGACGTTGGGTTGGGTGGGCCTGGTGAGTGCACCAGGGTTAGACAGATGCGGTACTGCTGTTGTCATAGAGCGGGCAAGCTGAGAGACGACGGTGGCCTGAAGTGAGGGAGCAGCAGCAGGGATGGGCAGACGTGGACGGGCTCTGGAGCTGTTAAGAAAGCAGAGCAGGCAGAATGTGAAAGGCAGGGAGTAGTTAGGATGACTCCTGAGTGGCCTGGCCAGCTTGGGTGGAGGGGCCATCTGCTGAGCCAGAGTCTAGAGGAGGGCGCGCTGGTTTGGTGAGGTGCAAGGGGGAAGTGATGAACTGATTTTGAAATGTGAATTGGGAGGATCTGAGAGACATTCTAGGGCAGGTGGCCTGGAGGCTAGTTGGGTGTCCAGGTCTAGAGCTCAGAGATCTGGAGGGAGAGCCACTTGGGGGTCATCAGCGTAGATGGTTGGCAATGATGTAAGAGGGAGAGCTCATCCTGGGAGCACAGGCCTTGTGAGGAAGGAAGAGGACCCTGGAGACATGAGGAAGGGCAGCTGGAGAGAGTGTTGGGTGTTTGGCCTGGAACTCCTTTCTGCTGACTTTCAGGTCTCAGTGTAAACGACACTTCTCAGGGTAGCAGTCTTCTCTGTCCCTCTTTGAACGCAGCGAGGAGCTTCTGCTGTTCCCATCATAGCCTGCCCTTTCCCCAGCGCAGCACCTTGCACACATCTTTATTCTTGCTTTGCTGTGATTGCTCCCGTGCACTCCGGGAAGGCGGGGCTCTGCGTGGTGTTCACTCCTGGGTTTGCCGTGCTGGATCGGAGCAGGCGCATGAGGAGTAACAGTTCAGTCTGTGAATGTGCGGGAAAGGCAAGGGGGAGGAGACGGCGCCCTGGGGAAGGATGGGGCCAGCCGGGACAGGCAGGTTGTATTGTAGAGAAGAGCGTGACTGGTCAGGTACACTGAAGCTCCAGTCCTACTTCACCTAACCTTGGTCAGCTTCATTGTCCTCATCTCTAAAATGAGGACAATGTTGGCAGTTAACTACATTTTGAGGATTAAATGAGACAGTGAATAGAGGTATAATCTTTCGCAGGCTCTAGTAGTTATTGCCCTGATTACCCAGTGTTCTAGTTATTGTTTTTTATTTGTCTCTCTGAGCTTCTTGATGGCAGAAGTCAATTCTTATTCATCTTTTTATCCTCAGCGTTTGATATTTAGGATATTTGGGAGCTGTTTGTTGAGGTGTTTGCTGGTCTGTATTAGAGATGGGTCACCTTGCAGCTTTGAGTGACCAGATGTACAGCATGAGCGCTGACTCACTGGTTTCGTTCCCCAGGCTCACTGGAGCCCTGTGCTTAGGGCCAGTGCTTCTCAGAAACACGTCCCTGAGAAGAGACCTGGTCGACAGCTTTTGATGCTGGGCTGGCTATATGCAGTGGGTTCCAGGAGGCGCGGTCCTTTGGCCACACACTTCCTAAGGGTGGGTGGCGCTCTCACATCTTGTTTGGTGCGCGCAGGCTCTGGCTCGGCGCAGGGCAGGCTCTCAGGAACGAGGAGGGGCAGCAGCGGCTGCGGGGCCCTGGGCGTTGTTGGTGTTCCGAGTGGGAGCACGAACAGACATAGTTCCTTTGGATCCGTGGGGCAAAATGTGCCGGAACTGGAAGACTTGTTATTCATGGCCTTAGCCTCAATTTAAATGAAAACAAACAAAAGGAGCATCCATAACACATTTCAGGTAAATGTGGAAATTAATTAAAAACCCCCAACCCCGATCCTACCACTCTGGCAGAACTTTCTGCTGTGTTTATGGTGCCATGTCACTGAATTCAGGCCACGGGGACATCCGGGTTTTGAAAACGTGGACATTCTCTGACCGGTGCCAGTAGTCTTTGCTATCCTTTTGTGCCATAACGGCCAGCTTTGTCCAAACTCGGATGAAGTGGCAAGAGGTGCCCCACGCAAAGCACATGGGCCGTGTTTAATGGCTGCATTTGTTGAAAACTTGCATCACTTTCAAATGAGTTAATATTCAGGCATCTTAAGAAAGAAGTCTGTCTGCGTAACTAGTATGACGAGTTCTGCTTGATTGTTAAGGAACCTGGCCTTTCTGCTTCTCTTCCCTGCACATTGAACATGATAGTTAATTGGGCTCAGTAAGGTATTCAGATCGCATTCCACAGTTTCTAGAAATAAGATTGTCATCATTTGCGGATTAGGCAGCATGGTCAGGAGTGTCAGAGTTGAAGGTTAGTGGGATAGAAGGAGCAGAAGGTTAAGGGGGACTCTGGACCCTTCACTGAAACTGGTGGCAGTTTGGGGAGTTCCCAGTGCCCCAGAGAACAGGGATAGGACAGAAGCAGCTGTCGCCGGACACTGGTTGAATTGGTTGCGCGATGCTGGAATGAGGCCAGGCCCATCCACGGCTGTTGCAGTTCTGCAGTTTTTGCTGGACGGGCTTCACGACTGCTGGTCTTTCTGGGCTGGCACCGTGTACGTGGTGGTCGCTGACGGAACGCAGTTGTTCTCCAGTTCCACCACACGATCGTGTGGTGAGGCCACCCGCAGTGATGGCCAAGCCCTGATATTGGACCCAAATCTCCATATGTTTCTCTGGGCCCTGCTGGGGTAGTTTTAAAAACTCTTACCATTTAAAGTCATTATTAATTAAATTACTCAACAAAATCTTTTGAGCCTTTATTGTGTGCAAGGCCTGTATTAGATTCTGGAGCTATTTGGTGAATTAAAAAAAAAAAAAGAACCACAAAAAACAAAAACAGACAAAATGCCTACCCTCAAAGACTTTATAGGCTGGTGGTGAGATAGACTTAAATGATTACATACACAGATGCAAAATTGGCATTTGTGACGAGTGCTAGGAGGGAGAGGTACATGGGGCTGTGAGAGCCTCGTACCAGAGACACTTCCCTTGTCCTGAGATTGGATGGAAACCCAAGATTCGCAGGGCAAAGAGGGGAAGGAGAAGCATTCGGAGCAGAAGGAACTTCCTGTGGAAACAACTCAGGATGGGAAGGAGCATGGCAGGTAAGGGAGGGCGAAAGCAGGCCGGTGCAGCCAGCGTGCAGACTGGATATGCGGGAGGTGGGGTGGGGGGAGTGGGGGAGCCCCCTGCCGGGTGAAATTGTCGACTTTACCCTGCCAGTAATGCAAAGCACACTGTGTTCTGAAAAGTTCACGGCTGCTGCAGGGTAGAGAATAGAGAGAGAACAGCGAGAGGTAGACAGGTTGGAAAGCTGTCGTGGTGCTCCAGGTGGGAGGTGATGGTTGCTTGGTTCAGGGTGCTGCTGGGGAAGAGGAGAGAGCAACGTGGATTCTAGATATATTCACTAGACGATATTGACAGGATCTGGCGATAGATCGGGTGTTGAGGGTGAAGGAGGAGGTGTGAGAGGGGAGCAGTGGAGTCCCCTCTGGGCTACCTGCGCAGAGCAGTCCTGGTTGGCGCCTTTCCTGGAGGGTGGGGGGTCAGAAGCTCCCCTTGGACTCTGGAGTGTCGGTTGGGGTGTCAGTCAGGTGTCTGCCTTGGAGGACCCAGTGGAGGAAGTCTTAAGAGGTGACTCTCTCCTCGGGGGTTGAAGAAGCCCCAGAGTTCTTCCTCACATGGCCAACTGTTACTCTGGGGGACAGGTGGTTTTTGTTTCTTGGTTTTTTTCCCTTCAGCCTCCTTTTGCCTCTCCGGGCACTTTTTCTGGGCACTTTCAGTGATGTTTGCTTTGGACTGGTTTCTGGTGGGTCTGCCTGGTATATTTACCCATCTTTCGGTCCTGGTTTTCCTTTTTTCCTTCATTACCATTTCGTGGTAATAAGAGATAGGATGCTCGTTCATGTAAGAGGTGGTATGGTGTCATGTAAGAACACAGACTGAGCCAGCTGCCGGGTTCAGCTTCCACCCTCACCACATGCTGGCTGGGTGTCCTTGTCTGCGAAATGGAGATCATGGCGGGCATGGCAGCCCTGCTCCGAAGGCTTGCTGTCAGGGTTCAGTGAGTGAATAAGTATAATGCCCGTTAAACAATGCCTGGCACATAAGGCTCAAGAAAAGTTTATCACGCTGACTGGGTAGGACAGAATCCTAAAAGGTGTCTCCTGATGGCTAAAGAGGAATTCCATTAACCAGTTCAAGAATCGCTATAGATGGTTTTGGATAGCGTAAATTCTTTATCATCAGAAGATGATAGATACTCCTGGGGATATAACAGTAGGCTAGCCCTCTCCATGCTGGCGTTGGTGTCAGGACTGAATTCCAAGCACTAGTCAAGATGATTGCTAGAGTTTTCTAACAGCTGATTGAATTTAATGAACAGCTTTGCTCTCTCCTCAGAGAAAGATGATAGACCTGTCAAAAATAATTGTGCTTTAATATAGTTCTTTGCCGAAGACAGATGAAAACTCTCAATGAGAATTTCTAAATTACCATATTTTGGTGAGTTCAGTGCACACTTTTTGCCCAAATCCTGTGTATAGTGCACGCAAAAATGTGGGTGTGCACTGTACCCGGCAAAATTCGGTGTGAAAACACTGGTTTCTTAAGCCCGTGGTAAGGCCTGAGAGTCTACAGAGGTCGCAGGCTCCCTAGGTAGCCTGGCGCCCTCAAGGCTGCAAAGCACTGCCTCAGACAGACTTGATTCCATCCTTGAATGGAATCGTAGCATCTCTAAAATAGACCTTGCTCAAACGGATTCTCCAGAAGAGCCGTGACTTTGGTCCTTGGCCTCTGGATGGGCAGTCTGACCTCTCCCAGCCTCAGCTGCACCCAGGTTTCTTCTAATGCCGTATTTCAGATGGAATCAGGAACTTCAGAAAATTCCTGCCACCTGGAGCCTTCTGCCAAAAATAAATAAATAAATGAAATCCAGTTTTATTTGTTGACAAAACTGGTTGTGTCTTGTAGAATTTCCCAGGGTCAGGATTTGCCTGGTTGTGTCCCCATGGTGTCATTTAACATGTTTCTCTGTCCCAGTGTTTCTTGTAAATTGGTAGAATGACACAGACACTCCAGCAGATTGAGCATGGCTAGTTCGGCAAGAATACTCCATGGGTGGTGGATTGCATTAGGAGACCCTCCACGCCCTCTTCTTGTTGGGTTAACAGCCACTTATGACTGTTCATCGAGGACTGCTGATCATCTTTGAATACTCAATAAACACCAAACCTGACGGGGGAGGCCTTTGAAGATGTTTTCATTGAGAAACACTGACACAGAACCTGGCCTTAATTCCTTCTTAGAAATGACTGTGTCCCCTGGCACTGTCTTGGCATCTTAGGTAACTCAGAATGGGCAAAGGATGGCCCCAGCTGTCTTTATTGGGTCCTAGTATACTACAGGGTAGATGGATCAATACTGACTTTTTAATATTTTTTATTATTTTTATTATTTTTTTACAGAGTATTGACTTGATCCATTCACATTTTCCTGTTCTTACCTTTAAGCCCTTTACTTTACATAAGTCCATTTTGTCCCTCTAACCCAGAGCCTTTTGCTTTTAATCCTTGCTCCTCACTGGAGGGAGTGGGGAATTGTTCTGTGGGATGTCTTCTTCCCTTGGCTTTCCGACTCCCAGCTGCCTTGCTTTGCTGTGTAACATTGGACCTTTTAGATAGTGCCAGCCCCTTTATCCCTGCTTGGAACAATGATAGTTGTCGGTCTTAAATAATTAGTTTCATATTGAACTAATTTGTTGGAATTTTCTGTCTCCCTTTAGTTAAAAAATATTTAAAAAAAAAAAAAAGTAACTAGCTTGTCAAAGAAAAGACCCATGAGGGTTTTTGTTTTTGTGTGTATTCTGAAAGAATGGCTTAAAGTTATTCATTTTGAGCCCTTAAACAAAGAAAAATATTACCCTTTGCTCTTCTCTTTTAGGAAATTCACACAAACGAAAAGGAAGTAACAGAGAAGGAAGTAACTCTTCACTTGTTGCCAGGTAACAGTCATCATGTTAGCATCATGTGCAGCTCAAAGCAAGTGTTAACTATGTCATTCCTGCTGTGGCTATGTAGCCTTTGTTTTCATCCAGACAATATGTAGCAGTAATGAGTGGGACAAAGTATCAAGCGCTTTAGTTCAGTAATTACACACCTGGGTCTGAGTATTACAACAGCTGCAAAGAATTTTTCTTCTTTTCCTCTCCCCAGGCAGATGAAAATAGACCTGGGAAATTGTCACCACTTTAACAAGCAAACAAGGCCTTTTTCAGGTTACCTCCCTTGGCCCCATCCAGTATTCTGGTCCTCAGTCAGGAAAATCCCACAAAGTGTGGGGTGTAGGGCTTAGCCCCCCACAAAGCCCTACACCCCACACTCGCTTCCCACTGCCCCAAGTGCAGCTGCCAGTGACTAGCACTGCTTCCCAGGATTCCCACCTGTTGTCTGTGCCTGTGCATCTGAGCGCCAGTGCCAGGTGCTGCCTGGGCTTTGCCCTGTGGTCATTACCAAGGAGCCTGGTGGCTTGGGTATTTTTCAGATGGGGGAGAGTGGCTCTGTAGCTTGAGTCAAGCCTTAGTCATGTCTGAATTCAGAAAGAGAAACTCCTTGGCGGTGCGTCCTCTTCATATGTGGGGCTGTGAGCTGTGCACTCAGTTCTTCTTGCATTTTCTTTTTCTAATTCCAGATAGCTTTTTAAAATAAGTTTTTAAAGGTGCTTTTTCCCAAAACTATAAGGGCTTGTTCTGATACTTTTTATTTTATTCCATTTTATTGGGAGGATATGTATATGCACAGATTTCTGGCTGATCCACCTTGTTTGGTAAATAGATTGGAATCCTGTAAGTATTTATTTATTTATCCTCACCTGAGGACATGGTCATTGATCTTGCGGGGAGGTGGGAAGGGAAGGGAGGAAGGGAGGAAGAGAGAGGGAAACAAACATCGATGCACAAAACACCAATCAGTTGCCCCTCACACACCAACCCCCCAGCCCAGGCATGTTCCCTGAGTGGGAATTGAACCCGTGACGGTTCAGTTCATGGGCTGATGCTTCAGCCAACTGAGTCACACCAGCCAGGCCTATGAGGTTTTTTTTTTTTTAAAGAGATTTTTAAGTTTGAAAGTTTCCTATAGTAAAGACCTAAACCTTAATCCATGTACCCTGTTGTCTTTCCTTTTCCTGGGTTATAGATTCTAGGAATAACTTCATTTTTAGCTTAGCGTTATATACAGTTCCCCACCTTCTGGGTTACTTGATGGTCTTGCCTGGATGTGCAGCTGTGAGCTCACAGCTAACTTCTCTGAGCCCCAGTTCCCTAGACTAGACCAAGATTTTCTCCAGCTGCCATGATTCGAGACCCTGCACACGCAGGTTGAGGACCGTGGCACTGCAGTGGCCACCACACGCTCCTTTCTCATCTCCAGCGTGTGGCACAGGCTGGGAATGGCTGGCCGGGTCTTGGGGAGAGGACTTGCTGTTAAAAGCCGTTTCACTCTAGGAGTTGAAAGCACAGGAAGCCTTGCTCACATGTCTTCCACCTTGGACTTAGCTGAGGCACTTTTTCTGGGACTGTTTTAAACCTTAATGAGGCCCTGACTTCATTGTTTTCTTCAAGCTCTGTGGTCTCTCTAGAGGATGACCTAGTGACTGAGCCACCTTTCAGTGTTTCCGTAGTAATTAACCCCTTGGAAGATGACAACCATATCATAATATGTGTCCCTTGATAGTCTTAGTGTCTGTGACTCTACGTACTGAAGGTTAGACTAAATGAATTTGGAGTCAAACAGTAAATTTGAAGACATTGAAGGAAATACCCAGAGGGAGATTCTGAGGGGAAAGTGGTTGTCTGTTGGAGGAGGAGAAAGTACTTTTCTTTTTTGTTGCAAAGTATTTACACTTAGTGTTTCATTTCCCCCAGAACCTTCTCTTTTCCTGCCCTCACCCAGCCAGCCAGCCCTGAGGAGCTGCTCTGTGGGAGCAGAGTGCTTGTCTGTGCCTACCTCCTGGTCTTCCTGGCTGGGGAGAGAGGTACTCCGTCTCCAGGAAGCACAGCTCTGCATGTGGGCTGGGTGCCTGCGGATGGAGCAGGAAAGGCGACACACTGAGAGGAAACAGTCCCCGCCCCCCCCCCCCCCCCCCCCCCGCCTCCTGCCCCCTGCGGACCTCTGGCCTCCCTTTTCCGCCCACCCTTGTCCGCAGAGGCAGTGTTAGTGTGGTCACGTTGCAGCCTCTGTGCCTGAGGAAGCTGCTTGAAAGCCCGGTGGCCAGGGAGACACCCCACTCCCTCTGAACAGTTCCAGATGAGAAATGGCCCACTCCCACCAGAAGGCGGGCTGGAGACCTGCCTTGCAGAGCATGCTGGCGAGCCTTTCTGCCTTCGCTTATTCAGGGTATTGCTTCTATGGGACATCCCTCGGGTCCAAGTAATAAAAACACTTGTAGCTGAGATCATTTCCCCCTCCTTGGAAACCTCCGTTACTCAGAAGATGGAGGGGTGCTCCGTGTGAAGGTGTATCTGAGTCATTTATCTCACTTGCCAGTGGCCCCCACTCTGCCTCCTCTTCGACTTCAGGTCTGGCAGCGTCGGCCTTGTTGGAAAGTGTGAGCTGAGTGCTGCGTTGCGTTGTGTGTGGGTCCTCACGGGCACGCAGCCGGGAAGCTTCCGCTGTTCGCAGGCTGCGTGCTCCCTGCGGGCTCTAAAGCGGGTCCGTTTTGGTTTCGCCCAGGTGAGCAGCTGCTTTGTGAAGCCAGCGCTGTCCTGAAGTATGTCCAGGAGGATTCCTGTCAGCGCGGGATCTGTGGGAGACTCGTCTGCACAGACTTCAAGATCGCTTTCTTGGGCAGTGACGAATCTGCACTGGAGAACGATGTATGTCCGAGCGCGTCTGGCTGAGTCTGGGGGAGCGGTGCCTCTGTGGCCGTGCTGTCTGTGTCCCAGCTTCTCAGCTACTCCACCCCAGCACACACAAGCGCAAAGGACAGGTCTGCTCTCTGTCCTTCAGGGTCTCCTTCCAGTGCAGGGCCATTCTAGAAAGTTCCTCCCATGCCTCCTGTCACTCTGGCTTGCATTTGCCTTTGTAGATTGACACTTCTTTTCTTCTGTGTTTCATTGCAGTGTATACCACTCATTGGAATGACATCTCCCCAAATACACTGGTTCCCCCTGTTTTTTGTATACTAAACTGCTCCTTAAATTTGGGAACTAAGTTCAGTTATGAAACCGATGCTGAATACAGTGCTAAATTTGGGTTACTCTGCACTGGGTGGCGGTGTCCTTGTAAGACTTGCCCCTGCTTCTGAAGAGTGAGCAGTGCAGTAAGGGGAGAACTGGCCACACCACTCGGAGGGCACCGTGCACTGATGGAGACGCAGCCATCCCGGCCCACCCTTGCTTCTTAAACAGCAGCACCGTTGCTGTCTCAGAGTGTGGTCTTCTGGCTGCTGGCCACCGTAGCAGCTTGCTTCCCTGTCCTGTAAAAGGCAGCCGTTACAGCCACTTGAGTCCCCCAGTGTTTTTTCTTTCTGCGTGGCTGTCACTCACCTACTTGCATTTGTGTGGAGAAATCATAACCTGCGTGCCACTCCCCAGCACCGCTCGAAGCGACCATGTGGGGCATGGCATGTTTGCCTGGGAGCAGCCCAGGAACGGCATGTCCTGCCTGGGTTCCACGAGCCGGTGACCACAGCTTTGCCCACACCTTTCACCGTCCCTTTCCCAGGCATGTGGCTGCATTTCTGTTTTTCTTAATGTGCACGTGGAGAATGGTGATGTGCTCTGTCTATAAATGCATAGCAGTGTGTAGCAAGGAGTCACAGTTGTTCCCTTTTGAATCTTTTAGGAAACCCAATTTAAGAATAAGGTTATAGGAGAAAATGACATTACGCTCCACTGTGTTGATCAGATTTATGGAGGTAAGTATCTTTTTTCCCTGGGGTATTGCAGGCTTTTGTAACTGATAATGTTTTTATGGTCTTTTATAGTTTACTAAAATTTCTTCTTATATTAATCTTGTTTATAGCAGTTTTATGGATGATAAAGTCGATATATGAAATGGCTTGTTTGAGGTCACTTAGCTGGAGGAGCTCAGACTTGAACTTAGAACCTTTCTTCCTGATACTCCACAATGCCATTATAGATTAGATTTGATCATACTTTTTGCTGTCGGTGGCAGCTGTGTCGGTTTCACTTTAAAGGCGGATCTGATAAAGGTCTGTTGTGCTGCATTTGGGTATCTTTTCTGCCTTCAGGTGTCTGTCTGCTCCACTCCTCTATTTTTGTAGAGAGGACTTTTTCAGAAATCATTCAGTAGTCATGTATAATGTTTCTAATGCCAGTAGGTGCTGCATGGTCCCAACTCTGGGACAGGGAGGGAGGTGGCAGGAGCGGCCCCTGGCCATAAACCCAGAAGTCGACGGTCCCTAGTTGCCTCCTTTCCATCATTTGTAATCTCAGCTTTTGGAGCAGGGTTTTCTGCAGGTCAGTGGAGTCAGTTCTTCAGCAGCAGCCAGCCCCTTTTCGTCTAGTGCTTCCTGAGAGGAACGAAGAGCCCCGAGTGTTCTCAGAGAGCCAGGGCCCTGCAGTGGGGCTGGGCCTGGGGCGCAGTGACTTAGAAGGAAGCACCTTACCTCTCACTTCCCAGACGTCTCCTTAGAAGTTAATATAGTGCATCTTGTTTCTTCAGTGTTAACTTGTTGCCTTCTAACATGATTTCCTTTCCTGATTTTATCTTTTATCGTATGTACAGTGTTTGATGAGAAAAAAAAAATTCTCTTCGGACAACTGAAGAAGTACCCTGAGAAACTCATCATCCACTGCAAAGACCTCCGGGTGTTCCACTTTTGTCTGAGGTACACGAAAGAAGAGGAAGTCAAAAGGGTAACTAGTTACATGTGTTTTTAGGTTTTATTTCCCATCAGGTTTTCCCCGCTAACTTTAGTGTACACGGCATGTAGGTTGAGGGGAGCCTTTTACTTTGCAAAGGTGGAATTGGTTGTGATCCCGTGTGCTTTGATTAGAATTGAGAGAAATTTGGTGCAGCGTGCCTGTGTATTATCTTGGCACATGCTACCTGTAATTCTTCAGTCCATAACGTTGCTATTTCTGGAGCCTCTGAGGGTGGCAGATGGAAAGCCAGGGTCAGCAGGCGGTCGGAGAGGGCGAAGGACAGAGCAGCTAGAAGCAGCCCTCTTACCTTGCCAAGAGCCAGCAGCAGTGACCACCCCCCCGGCCCGCCCCACGCAGCTCCTGGATGAGTGAGCTTATCCCTGGGGAGTGGTGGAAGGGTGTGGGCGGAGTAGGAGGTACACAGGTCAGATGGGCAGAACCGAGTCAGCAAATGAGTCTGTGCTTTTGGACACTTTAGAAAACTTAATCCAGTAGCCACGGCAAATTAAGACGCATAGCTGGGTGAACTGGTTGTAGTGGTCATTGCGACTTCGAAGATCTCTCTTACTGAGGTTCTGAAGGTCCCAAACCTGCCCCTGCCGTGGGAAAGCGTGGCGGGGAAGCGGGCGAAACACCACTCTGTCTGCCGTCTTTGGCTGCAGTGAGTGTGCGCACTGACAGGCAAGCCCCGCTTTTCTCTCAGGTGGTGCGGGAGCCAGTCAGAGTAACGGGCATGACCTCAGCTGTCTGTTCTGAGCACAAGAGGGATGTAGATGTGGAAAATTCCCCGAGAAGCCAGAAACTTCATTTTGAACGATGATTTTAGTCATCTGTCCAAATGCACTTTTGTTTGGTACCTCAGACAAAAGCACAAAGGGTTGATTTCTTTTCTCGTCTTCTAGAAGAAAGTCCTACAGGCCACAAATGGATCAGACTGTTTCGGTTAGCATCTGATATCAGCTGTGTGTCTCTGGTGTGAGATTTTTAGGGTATCTGAATGTGGCACTTGAGGTTTTTCAGCACCTAGTTTTTGAGCAGTTAGACTATGCTTCACGAATTTTCCTAGAAATCCAAAACTCTTGGGAAGCCTGACAAAATGCTTGGCCTTTGTGTGTTCGGCATTCTTCTGAGAGGCGGCGTCATAGGCGCAGGGCTCAGAGAGTTGTCGCTTGCTGCCCCGGGAACTGGGGCACAGGACTGAAAAACTAGACGACTCCATGCTTACTGCCACACATGACTCTCCACTGCTTGGTTCTTTTCTAGATTGTCAGCGGCATAATTCATCATACCCTGGCTCCGAAACGGCTTAAGCGATTGTTTCTCTTTTCCTACGCAGCTGCTATACAAAACAGTACAGGTAAGTGTCTTCTGGGTTTTGATTTGTAAATAGGCAGACCTTCCAATTTCTACCTGAAACTAGCGGGAGAAAATCCATGCCCTGAGCTGTTTTCTCCTCTTCTCGAGCAGTTGGTCACCTTTGCTTGGGTGGCACGTTCAGGATTCTTAAAAAAAAAGTTTCTGTTTTTGTTCCTGTGATCTTTGTTGCTTTTTACTTATCTTTTAGGTTTGTTGTCTTTTTGTGAGGAGTTATTGGTGTGATTGTTTCGTATGAAAGAACACATCAGGTGAGAAGCAGATGTTTTATGGAAGGGCTTGAGAGGCAGTGTGTGCATAGGAGCCAGCGTGCCTGGGCCTGGGTCCCGCGTCCTCCGGGGTTAGCTATGTGGCCTTGAGCAGATGACTTAAATTCCCCGTGTCTCAGTTTCTTCATCTGTAAAATGAAGATAATAATGGTATCTACCTCTCTGGGCGACTGGGAAGATTAAATTAGGGAATATACGTACTTAGAAGAGTACATGGCCTATAGTAAATCCCAAGAGTTTACAGTTAGAATTATTTAACAAAAAGAACACATCAGAAAACCAGCTTGGTTAGAAAACTTAGGATTGCAAATATTTTCCACTCAGTTCACTGAAAAAGAGAGCAGGCTTTTAGCTAAGAACCTCTGATCACCCGAAGTAGCTGTGGACAGTGCCTGCATCGTGTGTGTCCGCAGGGGTCTGTCTTCTTCCTTCTCTAGGTCTCTCCCCTCTGTCGATTGCCTTGCTCTACCCATTACTCCTAACGGGAGGCTGGTGCTTGGTGGTGCTGTGTGCTGTGTGCTTTTCGTCCGGGAAGTAGCATGTTAGTTTCTCGGCACGGGTCAGGCTTTCTGGAATGCAGAGTTGCTTTGTCACGTACTGCTTGCTGAGTAAACACTTGTCGAATGCTTGCTGTGGGTCAGGCTCTGGGGGTACGGAGGTGAGCAGGACTAAGCCCCTGTGCTCTGAGAGCATCACATCAGAAGCAGCTGAGTGACGGTTCCTCTGCTGGAAGAGGCCATGGGAGCAGGGGGAGGAAGTGCCTGACCATCCTGGGGGCAGAAAGAGGGGGCTGTCAGAGGGCGGAGGCTGTGCATGAGCTGGCACGGAGGATGTGGGAGTCTCTGGTAGGTACAGAGGCATATTTTAGGCAGAGATGGAGATATCTGAGAGAACAGGTTGCCATTTGGGAACTGTGGTGATTTAGTAGTGTGAACATCGGGGTCTGTCCCACTTGAGTTCAGATCCTTGCTCAGTTGCTTAGTAGCTGTGTGATCTTGGGTCCTCTGTTTCCTCATTTTAAAAAATGATAGTGTTAACGCTTCCTTTAAAGTGTTGTGAAAATTATAAATTATTAAACGTATGACCCAGAGGGTACAGTCAATAAATGAGGGTTAACTGAGAGTGTAACTGCATGTCATTCAGGACGTGGTATGTTCAGAGAATTATGCTGACGTAAAATATAGTTAGCACTACTAGTAGGCTGAACCTGCCATTTCTTTAATTCAGGAAGCTCATTTCTATGAATGACAGACCTTTCTGCTGTCGGTACATGTACGAGTGCTGACTAACTGGGTGCTGGCGTGCACAGCTCGTCGCAGCGTGAGGCAGACTGTGTCGGCTGCTGTCATGTACATGAACCTGCGTCGGGTTAGATTTGAAAAGCCACCCTCTGTTTCTAGGAGTTCTGCTTCTTCCTCACATCTGATTCTTGGTCCGGACCCAGCGTAGGACAGTTTCTCAGCCGGCCAGCATGTCGGTCTGTGCTCGGAAGCCCTTACCTTGATGGACCCGGCAGTTTCATTACCTTGTGGTGGCTTTTTGTGCCACGAGGCCCAGCCTGTGAGGCTTTTAGTGTTCTATTTTAGTTCCACCCTTCTTTTCTCCTTTAACCCTCGATTGTTGATAAGTAAAGATTACACCAGATAATTTTGAACTGACGAATTAGCTTTGTCACTGTGTAGGGGTTTGTAGAGGTGGCTGCGTTGCAAGCTGAACATCTTTAATTATTCTTAGGCTTAATAATTCATAAATGTGCTTTGGCTGAAAGGTCGTAAACGCTTATGTTCATGGGGAAATTTTTTTTTGCAGTTATTACTGTATAGAAATTTTCTTTGTAGAGCTGCCTAGGTTTGAATTCTAGTTCTGCCATTGCCTGGCTCTGTGATTTTGGGCAAGTCATTTAACCTTTCTGTGCCACATCTGTGAAATGGAGGAAATAATATCACCTAACCTGTGGGATTATAAGGATTGAGTTCAGTGTGCTCAGAACGGTGCCTAGCGCACACTAAGTGCTATAAAGCTTATATAAGCTTAACTACTGCTTTTATTTTATCGTTATTCTTATTATCATCCCTTGTACAGTGATCTGGTTTTATTAAAAAGAGTGGATGGAAGGTTCGTCGAACACTATTTTCCCCAGAATGCTTGTTCTTTTAGATATGCGAAGACCTGAACTAACCAATCTGTGTAAATACCCAAAACTATTGTGCTGCGTGTCACCCCCAGCAGGCAGTGGTGTGGCTTGGTAGAGGGTCCGGGACATGTCAGTGGGGCAGAGCAGTGCTCCTGGGCGTTTCCTTCTAGCAGGTGGTAGCAGGGCTGGGGCAGGGGCAAGAGTATCGGCACATGCTGCAGCCGTTGGCCAGCAGGCCCTGCCCTTCCTCGTGGCTCTCCGGTGTTGGTGGCCTTCAGGAACCAGGCGTCACGCTGAAAACTCCTCTTGCTGGCAGTGTGTCTTCCAGTTGAAGGAGGATTGACACTCAGGAATCCTACATGCTGTTCAGATGTGCATGCTGTTTGCCATCCCGTGCACTCAGTGGTGGGGCTAAACATGCATGAACGTTTGTGCTAAGTCCATCCTTTAGCGCCTCTCAGGGTCTTTTTATGCTAGATAAATTGTCTCATGGTCAGATGACTGAAAATGGACCTATAATTACTTTTGCAAGGAGTGGAACTAAAACAGCCCCTTTCCTCCTGTATAAAACAGCAGAGCCTCAGTTATAATTTTGGATTAATGACAAAAAAGAGGAACAAGGTTAGGATTAAGTGGAGAACTTCCTGCTTGAATAGAAATGAGTGTAGTAATGGAAATTGGGGCCTGAGGATTCCCTTCAACATTGTTAAAAGATCAGCGCTTCATGACAAGATTTTATCATCCTTTTAAATTTATTTTGCTAGCTACCAACCCCAAGAGCCACACTGTGATGTTTGACACACTCGAGGACTGGTGTTGGGAGTTGGAGCGGACCCGCGGCAGCATGAAGTACAAAGCAGTGAGTGTCAACGAGGGCTACAGAGTCTGCGAAAGGTGAGCTGGCCATGCCCTGCGCTTTAGAGTAGCTATGTTGAGATTTCATTCACATGCCACTCGTTTCACCCATTTGAGATACACCGTGCTTTGAAATGTGTTCACACAGTTGTGCAACCATTGCCATAGTCAATTTTGGGACATTTTCATCATCCGCAAAAGAAACTTCATACCCATCAGTAATCTCTCCCCACGTTCTCAGAACACCCCCTGCCCTAGGCAACCACTCACCTACTTTCTAGCTCTGTAAATTTGCCTCTTCTGGACATTTTATAGAGAGGGAATCATACAATATGTGGTCTTTCTGCCTGGCTTCTTTCATTCAGCATAATGTTACAGTACTGAGGCTCATCCATGTTGTAGCATGTATCAGATTGCCTTTCTTTTCTATCACTGAATGATATTCCACAGCGTGGATATTCGTATGTACCGTGTTTTATTTATCCATTCATCAGTCAGTGGACATTGGGGTTGTTTTCACTTTTTGGCCGTTATGACTAATGCTGCATCGAACATGCGAGTACAAGGTTTTGTGTGGATGTACAGTTTCCTTTTCGCTAGGTAAATACCTAGGAGTGGCGTTGCTAGGCCACGCAGTGACTTTGCCTTAACATTCTGACGGACTGCTGGACTGTTTTCCACAGCAACTACTCCACTTTACAATTCCCATCAGAAGGGTCCCCTCTCTCCACATTCATTAAAGCATCCCTTAAAACATTCAGAAGTGGATTTGTGTTTTATTTCCCATTACTGTACCTGTAATCTAAGTGTAAAATTTTTAGAGGCATTTCTGAATGCGCTTTGTGTGTTTGCTTTCCTCTTACCAAACGCTTCATTTATTTACGCAGTAAAAAGTTCTGAGTGCCTACTCTGTGCTTAACAGCGTCCTAGCTACTCGAGGCACAGCAGCAGCAGAGTCTGAGAATGCGGCCCTCCTGGCACCATCCCTGCAGTGGGAGGAAGTGACGATAGAATAAGTGAGCACTTACTGTATATTAGAAGGTGATAAGTGCTACAGAGAAAAATAGATCGGGGACGGGGCAGGGTGTGCTGGAGCTATTGGTGGGGAGGGTTGGTCAGGCAGAGGCAGCGGCGGGAACGAAGGCCCTGCGGTGCAGTCTCGTCTGGCTTCGTGAGCAGCAACAAGGAGCCCAGGGGCTGGAGAGGAGCGAGGTGGGGACAGAGTAGTGGGAGGCGAGGGCAGGGAGAGGAGGGGCAGCTGGATGGTGACTGGCTGGGAGGCTTTCAGAGGAATTTATAGGTAAGTGAGGAGGAGTTTGAGCAGAAGCGTAATGTGTTCTGACCTACATTTTGAAGGTTGACTTTGCATAATTCTTTTTTAGAAACATTTTGGAACATAACGCCCCAGCGCTCTGCTAGCAGTTTCATAAAATTTGTACAGTAGTTTTCCTTTATCCAGGGTTTTGCTTTCTGTAGTTTTAATCATCTGTGGTCAACTGCAATCCTAAAATATTAAATGGAAAATTCCAGAAGTAAACAATTCATAAACGGGGTGTTATTTGAGTAGCATGATGAAATCTTATGCTGTTCCGCTGTGTCCCACTGGGGGTGGGAGTCATACATGTCCCTGCTGTAGACACACCTGCCCACTTACTAGCCATCTGGCTTATCAGATTGAGTGTCGGGATCACAGTGCTTGTGTTCAGGTAACCCTCATTTTACGCAAAAGTGGCCATAAAGTGCAAGAGTCGTGAGCGATGTGGCAATTCAGATATGCCAAAGTGAGGCTGTAAAGCGCTTCGTTTAAGAGAAAAGGTGAGGGCAGTACAATAAGATATTTTGAGAGAGAGAAAAACCACATTCACATAACTTTTATCATAGTGTTTTGTTATAATTGTTCTATTTTCCTAGTAATTGTTGTTACTCTCTTACTGTGCCAAATTTATAAATTAAACTTCATCATAGGTATGTGTTTATGGGAAAAAACACAGTGTGCCGTATTTTGCCGCGCGTCATATGCCTCCGTGTATAGTGTGCACCCATATTTTTGGCCCAAACTTTCAGGGCAAAAAATCTTTCATTTTAACTTTGTAATTCAAATTTTACTTATATTTAGACACAAAGCCGATTATTATATTTCAGGGTATTATTTTGCATATAAATATCATTATTGCTTTCTAGAGTAACACTTTTAACACGTAAGCATAAATAAAAGAATTAAAAACATTCACATAGGTACAGAATTAGTACTACCCACGTGTAATGTGCACCTTATTTTTCCCTCAAGAATTTGGGCTAAAAAGTATGCATTGTACATGGCAAAATATGGCGTATAGGAGTCGGTACTCTCCGTGGCCTGAGGCATCCACTGGGGGTTTGGAACGAATCCCTGTGGTTAAGTGTGACCACTCTATTTTTGTAGAGCTTTTTGAATTCATGGTTCTGATGGCCTCTTCAGCAGATGAGTTTTGATGTTGACCAGTCTCAAACATTTATGATTAACCTTCCTGTCACAGTGGGAACTGGGGTGACAGTGGGAGGGGCCTGCAGGGTGAGGGTTGTATCACATGCCCCCCCACCGCTGGTCGAGCTCCTCCTCCCCTTTACAGTCACAAAGCTTGAAAAGTGAAAGTTAGCACTACTCAGAACGAGGGCGGGAGGCGGTAGTTTGTAACGTGACATTGGAACTGATAGAAGGCAGTCCCATTCCCAGAACTGTTTAGAAAACGTCCTGCCATGTACTGACTAAATCCACTGGTGTCTGCGTAGATGTGAGCACATCAGAAATACATTGGGTAGAGAAGGTAGCTCTGGGGAATCAAGGACACTGCTTTCGCTCATGATTACAGGGTATGGCAAAGGAGGTTTACAGTTTGTATGAAAAATAATACAATAATTAATAGATATTAATACACGAATAAACTATTTCATGTGCTCACAATTATAAACCTATTTTTGCTCCACCCTCTATCCTCTGAACCAAGTGTAGTGCCTAGATTTATGAGACTCGAGAAATAGGAGACAGGGTGGATAAATTAATGAAAGCCCATCAGTAGGCAGAGGGGACTCTGATCACTTTGGAGAAGAATAAAAAACTGAGCGTCTGCGTCACCTTCCTTTAAGGTCAGAGCTGGCTCTTCCTGTACCACAGTCTGTTCCTTCTCCTGAAAAGCCTTTCTCTTGTCCCACCTCCCTAGGAAGGTCTTACCCCTGTAGGGTGTGAGTAACAGAGGAACCTGTGGATAGACCGACGCTGCCACAAGCAGACATTGCTGCTCCAGTGTTGTCGCTCTGCGGGTCCCCTCGCCCTGACTAAGGCTGTGCCTGAGCAGGTCATACAACTTCCCGTGAATAAAGTCATCCTGTATTTGAAGGAGCTGTTTACTTGCTGTTCCAAACTCATCCTAATAACTAAATGACTGCTGAACCAGGAGGGAGGGTTACTTGCTTGTAGACATCGGGAGTCTTGGCACAGAGACTCCATAGGGCCGCTTGTGTTCAGTGGGACAGGACAGGACATCTCCCACCTCCTGCACTGGTGCAGAGCTGTCCATCTCTGGGCTGCCTCCTCCTCCCTTCCGCCCTCCTTCCTTCCTCCTTTTTTTTAAATTTGTATGAGTTTTGTTGAGCCAAACTGGCAACAGTTGCTGGGAAGCAAAATCTCAATGGATTGAGAACATGTTCCTAACCTTCTTTCTTGAGTGACTGGTGCATGTGCTGATCCACTTGATTCTGACAGTTTCTTCTCCCTTTGGTGAAAGACATAAAAAATGAACTAGTTAACCAACACTGTAAGATATGCGAATGTTTTAAAGCAATATGACCCTACCCCGGCTTCGTAGAGCGAGCCTCTGGGGAAAGAGCTGGGAATCTGGTTTAAACAAACCCCCTGTACAGAGTCTCCAGTCCGTGACTCTCCTGTATGAGTGGAGAAACAGTGGTCTGTCTGTAGGTTGCCATCTAGAGCACTGCTTCCTCTCACGGTTTCTTGTCCAGCTGAGTCTCCTGGGAGCTTATTCAAATGCAGACCTCGATTCTGTAAGGCTGGGCTTGGGCTTGAGAGCCTGCTTTCCTTGTAAGCATCTAGGTGATGCTGTTGCATGCTTTGAGTAGCAGGATCTTCTGGAACAACAGCTTTCGTCTTGATTGCACATCTGGAAAGCTTTTAAGTTTCTCATAGATCATAGTTCTGGGGTGGAGCCTGGACATGAAGAATTTTTTATATTACCATGTGATTTTAATGGGCACCCTGAGTTTGAGAGCCACTGATGCATGAAGAAGTTTTTACTTCAGTGACAATGACCTCTGAAGGGGTGTCTTGCCGCCCACGCACTCAAGCAGACACACGAGACAATATCCTAAGCACTTCCAAACCTCAAAAGCCAAAAATGACTTCTGCGTTTTGATGGTTTAAAGTATTTTAGCCTTGACCAGTGATTCCCAAACCTAGTTTTATGTCACAATATTATGGGAACTTTTTCTTTTTAATTACCTTTAAGGTATTTCTCAAGGGGAATTTCAAGAACATTAAAGAAAATCGAATATGATGAATTCCCTTTTCTCCATCACCTGGCTTCAACAATTACTAATGCATGGCTCCTCCTGTTTTATTTATCTTCCCCTGGATTATTTTGAAATAAATCTCAGAGCTCATCACATTTCATTCATGACTATTTCTGTATACATCTCTAAGAATTAAGGACTCTTTATTTTTAAGATTTTTATTCATTTAATTTTTAGAGAGAGGGGAAGGGAGGGAGGAAGGGAGGGAGAGACACACTGATGTGAGAGCGAAACGTGGATCGGTTGCCTCTCGTACACACCCCGGCCAGGCCTCTAGTCCACAGCCCGGGCGTGTGCCCTGACCTGGAACCCAGCTGACAGACAGCCTTTCATGTTGCGGGATGTTTCCCAACCAGCTGAGCCACACTGGTTGGGCAAGGGCTCTTTTTTATAAGCATAACCATAAAACCATTATCAAAACTTTCAAGTTTAACATTAGCTCCTTAATATCATTCATCCCTAGTATTCAAATTTTCCCTATTGTTTTATAAATTTTAAAACAGTTTATCTTTCATCTTTTTACATGTTTTATCATTAATCAGGATTCAGTGAGATTGATAGTTTGCAATTGATGGGTTTTCGATGTTTCAATCTGTAGATTCCCTCACCATCATTTTCTTCTCATAATTTATTTGAAGAAAGCAGGCCCTTTGTCCGAAAGCTTCCCACAGTCTGGGTTTTGCTGAGCATGTCCCCTGAGTACTGCTATTTGCATGTTAAACTTAAAACTGAAACACTTAAAGATGTTTGAGATGTTGCTCCATGCATGCCCTCTGACTTGATTCGATCCACTGGCTTGATCACACTCAAATTTGGATCTTTTCAACTTGGAACATTAATCTTTCCCATGACCTAATATTGATATTTAAGAGCTTTACTTCACACATGCAGCATACAAACCCCACCTGAATAGTGTCATCGTGGTTCTCACACCACAGGCACCTTCTTGTCTTGGTGAGGCTTTGTTTTAGGCTCTTGGAGGGACAGATCCTCACTGCCCCGCAGGGATGAAACCTAGGCGACCTTCTTACAGAGGAAACCTGCATCTGCTAACTAGGAGAGGGGTGGTGTCCCCGTGTATCTCCGACCTCTGCGACTCTGAAAATCTGTCTGTCCCGTGACCCTTCTTAACAGGTGTGTTATTTTTAGAACCTAAATTTTCTCACGTAGAGACTGAAGTCATTACTCCTTGGGGTTAAGTCCCAGCTTCGCTAATGCCTGCTAGTTGCGTAACCTGGGAAGGGCCTTGGCAGTGCTCTGTCTCAGTTTCTTTGTCTGTCAAAAGCAATAGTACATGCCACGTAGTGGTGTTGGGGAGTTTAAATGAATAATTCGTATGAAGTAATTAGAGCAGAGTCTGGCATATATTCAATAGTAACACTTAAGTGTTGTTAAAGCACTTGCTAAAATGGGCAGTAGTCATATTAGTCTGACTGAAAGCAACACAAGTGCTTCTGTTGTCACTACATGATGACAAAGATCACTCCCAATTTGGAATTCATATACTTTTAGGTACCACGTATTCCAGTGCCCTCATTCCATGGATGAGAGAACAGACCCAGAGAAGTGGAGAAGTTTATCTGTAGTTACCAGAATCAGAGGTATAGCTAGGAGTTGACCTCAGACTCTCTTACTTGGCTGGAGAGAGTTCACCTGTGCTGGTTCTTAACAGGGAAACATGGTCCATTTCCTACCACTCTGCTTAGCTTCCTGTGTTGATTGAAATTGAGTTTTCATATCTAGTGAATTAGCTCCACTACTAAAACTGATGACATCTCTTTCTTCTAGGTTGCCAGCATACTTTGTTGTCCCCACCCCTCTTCCTGAAGAGAATGTGTCACGCTTTCAGGGTCACGGCATACCAGTAAGTGCATCTGGGAACCCTAACAGCCATGGGCTGCTTCATCGGCCCATCTTGGCGAATTGTTCTACTTAAATCCCTTGGCTTTGGGACTAAAGATTTTCTCCTTAGTCCAAGAGTGATCCAAAAATATCTTAGAGACTCCCTGGAGAAGTCTCTGAGACATGAGGCTCCTGGGGACAGGGTTCTAAAGTTTTCACAGATGCAATGGTGTTAGCAGAGACATCTTTGAAAAGCTTTAAGAGGATTACAATCTGTCTGGTGTTGAAAGCCAGCCTGAGTTAACACCTAAATAATTCTGAGGCTGAGCTGACCACTCTAAGGGTAGTAGGGTTTAAGATTCTCTCTGGCCCACACCATTAATCTTTGGGCATGGGCGTGGTTTTTCCCAGAGAGGACAGAAAGAGCTGACTGAGTTTCACAGAACAGACTGGGATGGGAGCCATAGTTAATGTGTCACTGATCAAAGAAAGCCAGACTCTGGCAGTTACTCCGGTTTCTAATGGGTGGTTGGGAGTTGCCAAGCCTATAGGAATTTGGTGAGGAATGAGAGTTACAAATAAATGCTATGCCGCGCGCACGGCTGGTTCGCTAGAAAGGTCACTCAGTATAGGAGGCGAGATGAGAAAGCAGGGTCACCAGCCCAGGGGCACGTGCAGGCCGGGCAGGTCGTGAGCGTGGCCGCCCCGCTGTGCCCGCAGGTTTGCGCTCTGTGGGAATACGGGCCTGGTCTTGCCAGATGCCCTGATTTCTCAGGAGAAGCCTCAGATAATGGATTCTTACGTGAGTTTTCTTGATTTCTAAATGTATGCATCGGATCCAGAGGTTTGAAAAACAAGTCTTTGGGCCCGTGTTGGCTCATGTCCCCACCGGTTTGTAACTTTTAGTGTAGGGCAGTGGTTCTCAAACTTCCTGGTCTCCGGACTTTTTACACTCTTGAAAATGATCGAGGATCTCAAGGAGTCTTTGTTGTGGGGTTGTATCTGCTGCTATTTGCATGTTAAAATCAAAACCGAAACACTTAAAAATTGTTATTTTAGTGATAAACTTATAACCTGCTAATGTAAATAACATAGTTCTATGAAAAATAACTATATTGTCCAAAATTTTAAAAAGCAGAATAGACTGTTTCACAGTTTTGAAAATAGGAGACAGGTGGATACTTCTATATGCTTCGTTCATGTAGTCTGTTATGGTGTGTTAGGCTTTGGATGAAGTGCATAAAGAAAAGTCCAGCCTAACAGATATGTATTTGGGGAAAGAAGGACTATTTAATAGCCTTTCCAATAATTGAGAATATTATTTTTGATGGTACACCAAAAAACTGATCAGTGGTAGTTTCATAAAGGTTAATTGCAGTTAGGAATCTGAAAACATAATCAACAAATTTTTCATTCTCTGCTAAGTTAAAATGCATTGGTTTATCTTGTACTTTGAATGGATCTCAAAACACACATGATTTTATAACATTATACATTGGTTATCTGGAAAATATTGGTTCACTAGGTAGTACAGATGGTCCAGATATTGACATTTCCTTACATAATACAAAAATCAAGCCCTGGCCAAGTCGCTCCGTTGGCTAGAGCATTGTCCTGATGTGCCAAGGTTGCGGGCGCAATCCCTAGTTAGGGCACACACAAGAACCGACCAATGTCTCTCTCTTTCTCTCTCTCTCAAAATAGTAAATAAAATTTAAAAAAAATCACTTTCATTTATATCACTCCATCTCATCAGGAAAATCATTAAATATTGGGAAACTGTCCAGCCAAAAGGGCAGAGACTAGTTTTCCAAAATTCCAATTTTTACTTGAAAATTCAATTTTTATCTTTGGTGGCAGTTTGTCAGGTGCATTCCATGAAGTGATAGGCTCACTTCATTCATTTCTTTTTTAAAGAATGACTGCTAGTTACTAAAGTCTGAACACCCACAATTTGTCTGTCAGTCACTCATTGTTTTCAATTCTATGAAAAAAATAGCTTAGTTCTCAGCTCAGCCGCATAAGCTCTTTTTCCTTGAGGCAAACTTTGTGCTTTGGTGCTTACCTCCCATTTCATCACACAGAATATTAAAGAGACATGTAATGGTCAAGATTAATACAATTAATAATTGTTAGTCCCTCAACAAGGGCACTGTGAAGTGAAACCGAGTGTGTTTTCTGCACTCGTGTGGCCGTGGAGAATTCTGGAGCGGGCAGTGCCGCTGGGTGGCAGTGCCTTGACTGGTCCTGGGGCACCGGTGGTGTCATGCAGCACCTGTGCAAATGTCAACACAGTGAAAAGGACAGGTTAGAATAATCTCGGTATTAGTCTCAGGACACCTGAAAGGGTCTTGGGCTTCCCATCTTGGGTCTGTAGAGTACACGTTGAGAATCACTGTTTTAGCAGAACGAACACGAGGGTCTTCCTCCTGCAGCCTTTCATAGATGCATGTAGGAAAAGAGGGTGAGCTCGGTGGGAAGAAACGAAGATGAGTCGTCTACACAAGTGGCAGTAGGCTGCCTCTCCATCCGGCGTTGTCTGGCACTTTGGTGTTCCGTGTTCCAGCCAGGCCTTGGGCTGAGAAGCAGACACTGTTCTAAGTCCTGAGTGAGGAGCTGGCAACATAGTTGGGAGAAACTGCGGGGAGGGGTTCTCACTGTATTAGGTCATCAGCCTTAATTATGTGACCTGAAAGTCATTAGTGGAGTTCGTATGAATGAACAGCAGAAAAATATTACACAAGATGGACTTTGTACATTTACTCAGGGAACACAGCACTCTCGCTAATACATACAACATAAAATTTACCCCTGGCGACATTAAGTAGATTCACGATCTTGTGCAGCTGTCACCACTACCTAGTTCCCGAACATTCCTCATCCCCATGCTTTTCGACCCTTTCACCTGGTTGCCTTTTCTGCCTTCACATCCTCTTCAGGGAAGCCTCCGTCGTTTGTAATTCCAGTCACATTCTCGCTACTGTTCTAGAGTCTTTAACTTCCAACCCAGAGGATTTACTTTTCTTTTTTTTTTTTTTTTTTGCTGTGGGGCTAATGAACGTGGCTGTAGATTATTTACACCAAACAGCACGGCGTACTTCATGGTATATATGGAAACTGTTACCTCGCCTTGGTTGGGGCCCTGTTCCGCTCAGCTATCTAGCCTGCTGTCTAACTCCTTCGGGGCCTGCGTCGTTCTTCCCCGGGGCCGCTGTGGATCTTTTTCATCCTCTTTCCGTTTGCGATTCTCTTCTGAACTCTCTTACTCTCAGGGACGAACTTTCCCATCCTTCAATGGGATCATGGACGGGGGGACCACAAGACCCCCCTCACCTCTGCTGTCCCCTTATTCCCTCTTCCTTCCTTCCCACCCCTGTCGTTCCTCTGCGCTCCTCTTTCCTTCATCTCGAACCCAGACCTCTGCCCGGAACCTGCTCCCGTCAGTCTCCCCGTCCCACGCGTGTCCTTCCGCACGGTCCTCTCCTCTTGGAGACTTTCTCAGCTCTCCCCTAACCTGAAGAAGCCCTTCCTTACGAGCAAAGCTAGTGTGGTGTTCTCCTTCCTGGTGCTGCCAAACGGATTTGAAGAGTCTGAACTCATTTTCTCTGCTTGCTTCCCTACTGCGCTCACTCTGCTGATTGGCCCTCCACAAGGCAGAGCCTGCACGGCCCCAGCGCCCCTGCCGTCACCACAGTTTGACACTGGTACACCCTCCCTTTGGCCTTTTAAGTTCCTGTCTTGACTTTAGAAGCACCGTAGTGGTCTTGGTCCTCTTACTTCCTTAACAGTTCTTTTCCTTACATTGCTTTCTAGCCTCCAGTTGTACATGTTCCCCTAAAACTCTGTTTTTGGCTCTATTAAGAGAGACACTGTAAGATGTATGAAATAATGAGTAATTTTCTCCCTCCTTTAGGTAAACAGGATTAACAAACTATGATTCTTGTCTGTTGTCAAGTCATTCACACTCAGAACCCCGTGGCCCTTTCCCAGACAGAAATGATACATACTACAGGAGGAGAGGACGTGTGCTTTTTGCTAAATTCCTGTGAGCAGTCTCTCTCTAACAAGAATTTTGCTTGTTTTCTACTTAATGTTTCCGATGGAGGATAGTCAGGGAGTTGCCCCTCAGCTGAGCTGAGACAGTTACTTTACGATTGTGCCTCAAGTGGAAAATGAGTTGCAGTGTGATACTGCCAAGAACCACCCTTTCTGTCCCAGGAAAGGAGATAAAAAGGGTTAAAGTCACTCAGTTGCCTAGACCCTGTCATGCAGTCGTGGTAAAGAGCCTCTCCCCTTTTATCAGAATGAGCTGCGCCAAGTAGGGGTGCAGGACCGCTTGGGCATTCGGGATATTGGTGCCTTTGGCGGAGAGCTAGAGCTGTGGTGGCTTCCGCGCGTTGCACCGCGTAACATTGGGAGAGGGCACAGGAGGACAGCAGCGAGCCCTTCGAGTTGTCTCTGTGTTCTAACGCTTCGGCCTTGAGAATCCTGAAGAATCAAAGCACGGGTACCACTTGCCCCTCCGGGGAGTCCTTGCTTTTCGGCAGTTTTGTGTCCCTTTGCTTTGCTTCCTGCGTGGGCTCATGTCTCTCCCCCATCAGCTGGAAGTCAGCTCCCATGTCCGGAGCTCCAGTCCTGCCTTCCTGTCCTAAGCTCAGAGCCCTCACCTTAGGTGCCTCCTGAGTATCATTGCACGGATGTCCCCGTGGCACTGGACACCCCACGTACCGAACACTGATTGTGCTGCTTCTGTCACCTTCTCCTGGAGCTCCAGACTGCTTCCTCTATATTAGATTTTCTAAGCGTAGTGCATAGTATCCCCTGGATTGACCTGCTCTCTAGTCTCCCGGCCCAGGCTGCTGCTAACATATTCAAGGTATTGTTTGTACATTGCAGAAGAATGTACCCCTCTGGGCTGCTAAAATCCTGCAGGTTTACCTTTGAGCCAGGGCCCGATGGCTTGGTCAGCAGAATGGGGGCTGAGCTTTAGCCACTCTCGAACCCTTAGCCAGGCTGTTATACCAGGCACAAAGTTCATGGATGGACTCAAGTGCCCCAACCAGCCTCGCCCTCTCCTCCGCTCCAGGCTCTGCTGGGCAGATTACTTTGCCCCGGGATCAGTTCTGATCTTTCGTTCCTGCAAAACAGAGCCAACACGAAAATGCCCACTGTATCCAGAAAAACGCTGGAACCTTTCATTTGTGATCATTCACACGATCTCTCCCTCCTTTGCCCTCCCTTTGTTGTTCCTTGACATTCTCTTCTGCCGTGGTTCAGCACATTCTGCTTCATTAGACTGCTTACTGTGCCCGTTCTAAAAGAGGAAAGTACAAAGTCTTTCCCTGTTAGAGTGGCAGCTCCTGGAAGGTGGACACAGTGCCTTCGCCCTCTTCTCATCCTCTCACAACCTCATTCAGCGCCGTGCACCCGCGAGTCTCCGGCAGTGTGTGTTGAAGGGCCGACTGCCGCTTCTCTCCGGTGTGAGCTCTCTCTCTAGTGAGCTTTCCCTGGTGGCAGGCGCTGCCCCGCTCTGCCCTGCAGCTGAGCGTGCCCTTTGAGCCAGACTGCTGTTGCCCGTCTCTCTGAGCCTCGGTTTCTGGTTGCTAATGAGGCTAATAATCATGCCTGTCTCAGAGTGAGAATTAAATGAGTTAATTCATGTAAAATTATGGCATGATAAGGCTGCACTCCAGCGACAGGCTCTACCCCAATGATAGTAATACTGTTATCTGCACCTAGGTTCCCAACACTAGAGAGCGTGTCTACCTAGACTTGTTTTGGTTTTTGAGACTAAATCAATCTTCATTGTAACTGTTGCTTAGCTTAGCAAAGTTTAATATATTCAGCCATTTCACGTTGAACTTATAAATTTCTCTGTATCAGTTTAAATGGTGAGCTCACCTGTTCCCTGCTGGGTTGTGTATATTTGGAAAACTTTTCTCTCTCTCTGCAGATATGGTGTTGGTCCTACCACAATGGATGTGCCCTTTTGAAAATGTCAGCCCTACCCAAAGAGCAGGATGATAGCATTTTACAAATCCAGAAGAGCTTCTTGGATGGGTCAGTGCGGTTCGACATTTTATTACTGCTCAGCTCTGTTCTTATTTTCTGAGAAGCAGAGAATAAATAGTTCTTGGTAGTATGTCCATTTCTGTTCACCTCTGATAGCTTAGTGCTTGGGATGCAACTAAGAGTGGTTGCTTTTAACTGCTTCAGAAGGCGTGTAACGTAGTCATTAGGAATGGCGGCCGCACTGTCTGCACAGTGGTGCGTAGAGACGCTCACCGACGCGTTTAGGGGAGCGTGGCGAGAGAGCTGTCATGTTAACCGCTGTCAGTCTGTGCGACGGTGCGTGTCACCGTGCTGCTCTTTCTGACTTCTCCGCATGTTTGAAAATTTTCAAAATAAAAAGTTAAAAAAACCCAAAGTGCATGAATGAAAAACAATTTGGAGTTAAATTGCTTGAGTTCAAGTCGCGGCTCAGTCAGTTTATAAACTGCATAGGCTCAAGCCAGGAAGGCACTCTCCGCGCAGCTCCGCTCCCGCGTGCGCTGGCTGCTGCCGGCAGGCCTGTGGGGCTTACCTCGTGGGTGAGGGTGAAATGGGAGGGTGTTTTCAAAGCTCTTCACACCGATCTTGCCACGTAGTAAGTGCTCAGGAGAAATAAGCTATTTCTAGTTCACGTCTGCCCTTCTAATCGCTCATGACTTTTTGATGCCTAGAATTTACAGGATCATCCACAGGCCACCCTATGAAATTGTCAAAACCGAAGACCTGTCAAGCAACTTCCTATCCCTGCAGGATATTCAGACTGCATACTCAAAGTTTAAACAGCTGTTTCTGATAGGTGAGTAGAAGGCCGAGTTAAATGGGGAAGGACACGCCGCGTGGACCAGGTGGAAGTCGGCGCCTTTCCCTGGGCTCCGTGTGGTCGTGCGCAGAGGTCCGTGGCCGCAAGGGCGGAGGTCGTGCCATGGAGGGGCTGGCAGCCACGGAGCGGCTGCCTTTGCCGTGCTCCCCCTCCATTTTCCTTCAGGCTCTTCCCCTTCTCACGGCAGGGAGCACAGAGCCACCCATTCCCTTCTCTCCTTTCCTCAGCACCGCTGCCCAGCAGTAAACGTTGGGGCTTCTCTGGGGAAAAGTGGTGGGACGGTGCAGCGCCTGTGCTCACGGGCTGGCTTGCAGGGATGCACCAGGGGAGTGATTGGTGTGGTTTTCTTAGTGCCGGGTTGAGGGGACTCCGCCCACCCAGGTGGAATGGTTTTACCTTTTTTTCTCTGATTGAATATACACACACACACATAGGTATCTCTCTGTGATTCTCATCAATTCCCAGTGTGAAAATTTTCAATCAGTCAGAAACGTACAAAGGAGAAAGCGAAATATGCGCATCCCAGCCACCCTCACTTCCCTGCCTGGGCTGCCCACTACGGACAGTTTAGAACTTGAATCATACTTGCTCAGGCTCAGCCGGCTACTAATTCTTTCCATGCTTGAATGAGTCTTTACCCTGAGATTTGTCACACAGGTAACTTTTCCTAACTTGGACCTCTTAGCCTAGCAAAGCCTCACTAATTTAGGATTCATTCATTTATTCAGCTGATGTTTACTGAAGTTCCACTATGTACAAACTGTGCGAGGCACTGGAGATAAAAATGAATGCGACGCCAAGGGATCCAGAGGTGGACACCTCTACCTGAAACACATTGCGATGCGTGTTGTAAAGTCTATTGATAAAAAGTAGGGACCTGGTGAAGGGAGTAAGAAATTTTACAAGTTGACCCAGGACTGATTCTCCACTTTTGTTTTCATCGTCCAGGACACGCAGGGGTATCTTCTTTTGATTTAAATTTGCCACTTTGAAGTAGTAGGCTTCTGTAAAATGCAGGGCTCTCTGTGTCAGGTGGGTTGGGGACATTGTGGTGTGCAAGGTATTTGTGTTTTCAGGGTTTCAGCAGAAGCCAGGTCTGCCCCTGAGGCCTCGGCAGCATCAGGACGTATTCTGGTGCCTTTCCACTTCTAGGAGCAGCAACCTGGATGTTCACGGTCTCTGCCCGAAGTGTGTCACTCTCTGTGTTGGGTTACAGGGTGGACCATGGCTCCAGTCCCGCATCGCAGGCACTTTTTATTTGTGCAGTGAAAATCTGTTCTTGACTACCACAGCCTTCCAGGGCTTTGCAGTGGAAACACTGTTTCAGCTAATGTTTTGAAACACCCTTTACTTAAAATGGAGACTGGTGCCTGGTTTCCCACTTGAGCAGTGTGGTTGGGCAGCACAAGTTTTTCTGGCAAGTGTGGGAGCGAACCACCTGACTCTTTACCTTTTTTTTTTTTTTTTTCAGATAACTGTACTGAATTTTGGGACACAGATATAAAATGGTTTTCCCTGTTGGAAAGTAGCAGCTGGCTCGACATAATCAGGTATTTCAAGCCATTGATTGCTCGTGAATGTTATAGTTCTCTAATTCAAAGTAGTAAAGCAAATTGACAAATAATTTAAGTGTTTTATATTTCACAGTTAACTATTGTTACATCATGTCTTCTATTCAGGGCTCATGATTTTACATTTGTTATCTATCGTGTGTGCTCATTTGATCAGAACTTTTTAGAAGAATTCAGTGTCTTATATGAATATTACCTATTAAAATTTTTTAAAAATCATGATTAATGTCAATTTGTCATTTTGGGTTTTGGGATTAGGTTGAGATTCCCAGAGAACAGAATTACATTCGCTTTCATATTTCGAATAGCTCCTCCCTGTTGCCAGGAAGTAGAGGGGAGGGCAAAGGTGGGGGTGGCACCGAACAGGGGTGATGTCTGGGGCGAAGGAACAGCCTGGGTCCAGGGATAGATTCGAGGAAAGGGAGGAATTCCCCCCACGCCTCGCCCGGCATTCTCTTCTCTCATAGCTGTGCCCTCCACACGTACTAACCAATGCGTTTTAAAGAGCATGGCTTATAGTTTGAATATGTTACGCAAACAGTCGTAAGTGTCATAGGAGAACCTCTCCTTTGTGAGCCAGAGAGAAGCTCAAGAGTCCTTCAGCAGGTGAAGAGTCGGGGCAGGGGTGGCGCCACTGCAGGCAGAGAACAGCAAATGCGAGGCCCTCCTCGTTACGAGTCAAAGCTGCCCATGGTGGCCGCGGTCTCAGAGGGAGCAGTGCCTCTGGAGAGGGACCCGTAGGATTTCCGGGCGTGCTGGATCTTGGCGGCCACACTGACCGGAGTCGAGGTGTCCTCGAGTGAAACAGCACAGACACGCAGCGCGCCCTGCAGGCGCGCCCCTCTGCAGGCCTCCCTGGGCCTCACGCCAGACTCCTCGGGTCTGAGTCCTCACTGAGAGCTTCTAGTGCAGAAATCATCCGGGAGCATTGTTATATCAGTTTCGGGATTCCCTTCAGAAAATTTCAAGTTTCTAGTAGGCAAAATGAGTGTCTTGCAGTATCTGAATAGTATAAATGGTGATTTGTTTCTTTTGGAGGCTTGTAGCAAAAATAAAATAGGAAACTGAAGATCAAGTCAAACTATCTTCTAGAGTTCTTATTATTTCAATACCAAGCCCAAGAACTAATGCCTGTTTTCTGTTCCTTTTCCATTTAGACGTTGCCTGAAAAAAGCAATAGAGATCATAGAATGTCTAGAAGCACAGAACATGAACGTTCTTCTTGTAGGTAATGTACTTACAGCACCAGGTGCGGTTCCCATGGTCCTTCCCTGGAGATTCATTCTGCGGACACGGCTCTGTGTGGTTGGGATCACCCTGAACAAGGGGCAAACTAGTGTCCATCCCTTCCCAGAGACTAGAAATCCTTCCCAGCCTCTCCTACTCTGACCTCGGAATCCTTTCCGTTGGATTCAGTGTTACAGTTTAAAAATTAATTACTTCAGTTGGAACTTGGCAGATCTATTTGCAGCCCAAGAAGGAATTGTTTGGTATCTTTACCAAAGCTCACATTTCCTAATGTTTTGGGTTTCATTTTATATTAACTCAGCTTGGTTAAAGTTCTAGTCTTTGATAATCCCTATTCTAGAAAGAGACTCATAGATGGTTTGATTGTTATTTTTATGTGTTTGTGTTCAACAACCTTGTGCAGTTGCCATAGAAACTTTGTGGTCCGTGACTTCCTTTTCCTCAGTGGGCTTTCGCCTGCGTATGGGAGGACAGGGCGCAGACGTTCACAGTGTGTGGAAGCCAGTGTGAGCTGCCACACAACAAACATGTCGCTGGAACTGGGTCGGCGTGAGCTAGGATAAGGTCTGCACCTGGGAACATTTTAGGTCCTTAGAGCCCCACATTTCGGGTTTGGTAGATCGTCTCATGCTATTGTACCTTCGAGCTCTTGTCGTTTCTCCCGCATGCTCCGTGGCTGTGAGGTTTTGCTTTTACGAGCAGATTGGAAAAGGTATCTGCCTGCGGCTTCTGTAGCATCCGATGCTGGGTTACTGGCTTAGCTTTTAATACATTTACGGAGCACCTACTGTGTGGAAAGCTCCATACTTCTTCCTTCTAGAAGTTCACAGCCTAATGGGACAGTTGGCCCTAAGCATGTTACTGAAAAAGACCTACGCAGCAACAACAGAGTAGAGTTCTAACTGGTGAAAGGGAGGTGGGGTAAAGATTGGGGTCTGAGAGGTGGAAGGCCCAGGGCCCGCCTGTGCTGATCACACAGTTGCATAAAATGAAGTGCAAACCTTTGGCCGATGTGGCTGAGATGTCACTTGCTCCTAGATGGACTGCTGAGTGGTCTCTAGTCTGAAACCTCATTTCCTAGCCCCTCTTCCTTGTACCCTTGGGTGTGCTGCCAGCACCCTGCAGGTGCAAGAAGGCAGAGCCCCTTAAAAGGTGAGACTTGTTTTGAACACTGATAGCACTAGGAAGTCAAAAGTGAAAATGTTTCTTTTCGCCCTGTGTGTGTGTGTGTGTGTGTGTGTGTGTGTGTAGCTCAGGCTTGTTTCCTGGAGGAGAACAAGAAGAGCGTGGGAAAGCCTGGCCCTGTGGCACTTCGTGGTTCTGAGGCCACAGTGAGAGTTTGAACGGCGTAAACACCTCGCTGCCTACAGCCCATTCTTAGTTTCTCTGACCCCAGTAAGACCAGCACCATCATCTTCACGGACATTTTAAAATAGCAACTTGAATTGCACTTCTTCATTTTGTAAAGAGGAAACTCCAGGGGTGTCACACCCTGACTTTCGGGATCTTAAAACTCAAGACAGAAATGCATCCACGTAGTTGTATGTTTTTATTTGCTATGAGTCATGAATGTTAAACGAGCGTTTGAATGGCATTGTCACCAGGTGGGTTTTGTGCAGTGACTCCGGGGTGGGCGCATGGCAGTAGGCCACAGAGAGCTTGTGCTCCTCAGTAGGAAACAGATAGAAGCGCGGAGTGGAGAACAGGAGCATTTAGGTGCGGCCCGGAGATACTCAGCTTCCTGCAGAGCAGAGGGAGTGGAGGAGGAGCCCTGAGACGAGTCCAGAAAGCGGCCTCGGGACAGTGGGTTCGGCGGTGGAGACTTGGACACACCCGCCCGGAGGGTTTTGAGCTTGGTCTGCAGAGCCCAGCAGGTTGCCGCTCTGTGGGTGACCTGCCCGCAGCATGCGGCCTGCCTGGACGCCCACACGCTGACTGGGTTTGCAGCACTGTGTTCATCTGCTCGGCGAGCCAGTCCATGTTTACTGCCAGTGCGGGCCGGGCCCCTGCCAGGCTGGCTCGCAGCGGTTTGTCTCTCGGTCTGAAAACACTGCCCTTTCTTACTGTCAGCCTGTTTGTAGGGAAGTAGGGCTTGACTGTCAGTAGCAGGCCTTGGCGTCGGTGACCCTGCTGTTAGCTGTGCCGGTGTGAATGCTCTTTGTGGGTGTTTAACATTTCATATCCTCCTTCCTCTCCGTGCTGCTCCCGTGCCCCTCCCAGAGGAGAACGCTTCCGACCTCTGCTGCCTCGTTTCCTCCCTGGTGCAAGTGATGATGGACCCCCACTGTAGAACTAGCGCTGGCTTCCAGAGCCTCATCCAAAAGGAGTGGGTCATGGGCGGGCACTGTTTCCTGGACCGCTGCAACCATCTCCGTCAGAGTGACAAGGAGGAGGTGAGTGTCCTCATCACAGACAGGGCCGGTCGTGGGGAGAAGGGCCCAGTCTCTTAATTCCTGTCTTCTGATGTAGGGGCACTGCTTGCAAAGTGCACACTGTACAAGCTTAGTAGGAAGGCTGTGATCAGTTCACCATTCGATGACTTTGAGTCTTTAAACAATGTTGAAACCCTTTTCAGGGGAAAGAGACATTAGCAGGTGTGTTCAGAATGTTTTCTTCTTAATTGCGTACACCAAAGGTATACACCTGTTTCATGGTAGGAGTAATATTGATTTGTGAAACTTAAATAAAAACTAACTCAGTGAGAGAGACTCTTATAATTTCTGCTTAGTTAGTCTTTGCAAAAAAATGGATATTCAGGATACAGTTTTTCTGTGGAAAATACATGACATAAAATGACTTTTCCTTGCACATAAACCTTTTCAAAATAAAGCATAGGGGACGTTAGCATCGCCTGTCACCAGGGCCCTTGTGCTGTGTCTGTGAGAGTGTGCGTGGTCTCCTCTGCCTCTGGCACTGTGAGCTGCTCTGGGCCCAGGCCTCCCTCCAAGGTCGGGCAGCGGTGTCAGCATTGCAGCTGGTTGGTGAGGACGAGCCGCCCACATCGCGGTGTTCTGCTCATCTCGGCTGCAGCTGTACAGACTCCTTGGGCTGGATCATTAATGATTGTGGAAGGAAAACTGAAAACAGCACTGTCTGTAATTAAGTCACCTGCAGAGCTCCCGTATGCTAGTAGCGTGACTGGTGGTTCTTCTTACTCCAGATAATAAGCATGTCTGTCTGCGGGGTTGAACAGCCTGACACATGTGCTGTGGGACTAGAGAGCCGTGGCTCTTGCCCTTAAAGCCCTGGCGTGTTCCTGGGAGACTCCTCTCAGGCCTGACCTATACTCATCCGTACCTCCCTGAGCTGAATGGAAATCACCGCCTTCCATTCGTGGACTGGACTTTTCCTTTCTGGGAAGTCAATGTGAAAGCTTACGGACTCAAATAACATGGTGGGCAGAGAGAGCCGATAAGTGTGTGGGGAAGAGTATGTTTTCATATCTGAGAACACGGGGCTGACAGGCATCACCTCTACCGGGGAAAAGGCTGAGAACTCCTGATCCGCGATCCAGCCAGCCCTTGGGGGAGTCTCCCTTGCTTTCCCAGCCCATTTTCCTGATTGCACAAAGAAGTTCAGATATTTTTCACTGTCTTTAATGGGACTGAGCATAAAATGAGGTATGAAGTAAAATGGCAATATCAATGTTTCTTAGCATCCACATGGACATAATAGAGTTTTGAAGGAAAACCTGGTGGTCTGTTTTGTGATACAAACGATGCAGCACTGGACTTTGATTCAGGAGTTGGATTCCAAACCCATGTCTCTCTTGTGAGCCGTGTGTGAGACTTGGCCAGCCTCTGTGAGGGAGAGGCTGTCACCTGCAGGGTCTCTGGTGGCTCAGCGATAAACACTGTGAATGACAAAGCACCCTAGAAACTACTATCTCTACTAACATATGGCTTGCCTCTCAGTAGGTAATAAAGGGGGCCAGCAGTTAACAAATACATTTGTGAAAAATATTACAAAATTTTTTTTTGGCTGCATGTGCCTTCTCTCCTGTCCTCTCTCTTTTGGGCTTTCATTTTGGGGGTGGAGAACTGGGTATTAACAAAATTCAAACTAATCGAATATCTTTTTTTGGTAATAAAATTGACTTAAGAAGAAGAACAGAATTCTTTTGGGGGAAATAACATTTCACTTAATTGGAGTTCAAAGTTAGTGTTTCCGATCCAAGCCAACTGTAGATGCTCATCTGTTGATGCTGGTTGGTAGTGAGATTTTACACGGTTTACCTTTGACGCATTGCACGCGTGGGTGCTGCCGAGCATGGGCGCTAGCCTGTGAGCACGTGGCTCCACCCGAGCGCACGCCACTCGGAGCGGAAGGGAGTGGGCTGTGCTGTCCAGAGGCTGCAGTGCGCAGCGGCGGTTGTCCCGCAGCGGTGAGGTGGATGCCCTGAGCTCAGGACGGCTGGCGTGGGACCCTGAGTGCCCGCTCGGTGACGCGTGTCTTGTTTTCACATAGGTGCCTGTGTTCCTGCTTTTCTTAGACTGCGTCTGGCAGCTGGTGCACCAGCATCCCCCAGCGTTTGAGTTCACGGAGACTTACCTGACTGTTTTGTCGGATAGCCTGTACATCCCCATTTTTAGCACCTTCTTCTTCAATTCGTCTCATCAGAAGGAAGCTAACATGGTAAGAGTCCTCGTAGGAACCTGTGTGTTGAAGAAGCTGTGTCCTGCAAGTAGGGTGCAATGAGGTCGTTGATAAAAATGAACTTGATTTAACAGTGATAACGTACGAGGCCCTATTCGGAGTGCTTTCTGAGTGTTGGATTTTAACCCTCACAGCACCCGTGGTCTGTGTGGTTATTATTATTATCCCTCAGGAGCTGAAGCTCAGAGAGGATAAGTAACTCGCCCTCGGTCACACAGTGAAGCTGGAGCTGGGCACAAATGTTGGAATCAGGGGACTGAACAGAATTAAAACGCCCTTTGTGAAGGCGGTCAGACCGGATGCCTTCTCTTCCATTTGCCTGACACGTGGGGTCACTCTGAGGAGCATGGCGATGGGGCGGGGCAGGGAGGCTAGGCCGGCACTTCCCTCAGACCATGCTGCGGGGGGTTGGCGCTCACCAGCCTTGAAGCCCTGCCCGCCTTCTGCGGGTTGGCTTGAGCCGGCCTTCTGGGAGGGAGTTTGCCCAATCCCACGGTGAGCGGGAAGCACAAAGTCTGGGCTTTCGGGCCCACAGCCCCAGCGTCAGGTCCCAGCCGTGCTGCCCACCAGCTTCGTTCAGACAGTTCACTTCAGTTTTCTGAGCCTCAGTTTCCTCAGATGTAAAATTGCAAAAATAATAGTGACTTCACAGGCGGCTGTGGAAGTGCCCAAGACTGGCTGGCATGTGACCGGCTGGAAAAGAATGTGTCCTTCTTCCCTCCCTCCTCCCCCACCCAAGCCTGGTGAACAAGCCTTTGAAAGTGACGTGCTGTGAGTGGTCCTCGGGGCGCGGGCACGCCTTCCCGGTGCCCGTCTCTGAGGCGTGTGTTTGCTCTCCTCGGCCCCCTGGAGGCCGGTGTGACCTGTGCTTGTCTTGGCAGGGCAGGGAAGGCCTGGACGCACAAGGCAAGCCTTTGAGCCTGCTCACCGTGTGGGACTGGTCCGTGCAGTTCGAACCCAAAGCCCAGACGCTGCTCAGAAACCCTCTGTATGTGGAAAAGCCAAAACTGGACAAAGGCCAGCGGAAAGGAATGCGCTTCAAAGTAAGATGTCCGCATGCTTGGCCCCCTTCACCTTCCCCCCGTGTGTGTAAGGCTAACAGTCACACATGGATTCTGGAAGCCGCCTGCAGAGTTGAGATTTGTGGCGGGCAGACTCTCAGGGTCCAAGAGAATCCCCTGCTTTCTGCAAATTACCCTTTGCCCCGATGAGACATGGCCCTGTGCTGAATATCCCTGGGGACGCTGCTGCCAAAAAGTATGTGCTGCATGGAGTCGTGCCTCTACCTGAGCATGTGGCTGGGGGAGCAAAGGAGCATGATGGTGGGGGCTTTACTCTGTACCAGTTCGTGTCTTCAGTGGCTAGACCTTTCTGCAGGAGGTGCACCTAAAACTTTCCCATCACAGCCTGTGGGGTGTCCGGCACAGCGGCCCCGCTCTGTTGTCATAGCACGAAAACAGCCATAGACTGCCCCTGAGCAAGTGGGCGTGGCTGTGTTCCAGTGTTTACAAATATGGGCCCAGCCCAGGTTTGGCCCTGAGCTGTCAGCTTCAGCCGTCAAGTTATTTGGGTTTTACTTAAGTATTTGTTCCTGACTTTACTGGTTAGTAAAACCCTGAAGTTCCCTAGATACACGATTTACATGGCATTTCCTGGCTCTGTCCCCTGGCCCAGGATTTCTCCCCCACAGACCCCACGAAGGGAAGAGCAGGAAGGCAAATCCCAAGTCAGTGCTCATCACTGCCTTCTCCTGGCCAGGCCGTACTTCTGATCCTGCCTGCCCTTGAGGGCTCCAGGACGCCTGGCCGGCTCTGGTGCGGGAGGCGGCTGCTTCTAAAGAGGCTTGGGGACCTAGGTGAGCCAAAGCCAGTGCTCGCAGAGGTGCCGTCTGCCAACTTAGAGCTGCTGCTTTGCCCTGTGGAGGGTCCTGGGTGGACGTCCCCCCACAGATTTAACCTCTTTCCTGCCAGCTGGACCAGAACTCCCCAACCTCCAGAACAGCTTGGCTGGAGGTCAGTTTTTCTTCATGTGCTCTGCCCCCTGGTGGCTGCATGCACACTTCTCGTGATAGTCTGGTTAGGGTCCCAAAGTTGCCCCAGGCCAGCCGGTGAGGGACCTCAGAGGTGGCAAGGCCTAACTCTTAGTTTTATACTGGAGGAAGCTAAGGCTCTGCCTTGTAAGACTGGATTGCATTTCCCTGCCCAGATCGAGTTTTTTAAGTGTCCCTTCTCCTTGTAGGTAGGGGCAGATAGCCTAGCCTCCAGGAGCTGACCAGTGGAGGGGGTTTGAGCCAAAGGGTTGGCCAGTCTCAGACTGTAATAGATGAGGTGCACTTGGGGCCGGGGCAACCGGGAACTTTGGAGCCTTTGGGTTAGGAGATCAGGTGTCAGGCTTGGAGCCCCTTGTTGGGTGGAGGATCTGCCTTGGAGAAGTTCCGTAGACTGAAGAGGTCGTGGCAGGAAATGCTGCTCCGTGAGTGACTGCGGGAGGCCGGGGGCCTGCTCAGGCGTGGGATCTCGGCCGCAGCCTCGGCCCTGACCAGGGTCCAGGCCTGTGGCGCCGTTCCCACCCAGTTCGTCTGGAACGCTCTGTTCACTCTGGGTGGCGGTTTCCAACCTTTTCATCTCACGGCACGCAGAAACTCCGTAGCACACCAAAAATGGGTTGTTTTTTTTTTTGCCCTTTGGACAAAAAATAGGTATACTTTTGATTCATTCAAATCAAATGGCTATTGTTGTGTTGGTTGTTGTCATTTTTTTTTATTTGCTAGTCTAAGGGAAAAGAGATCACTGCCCCCTACTAAATAGTCAGGTACCGCATGTTTCAAAAGTTCTTGCGGCGTGCCGGTTGAAAGTCACTGACTTAGGGGACGGAGAGCAGAGGCTTTCAGGACAAGTAGAGTTCTGTTAGGAGCCCACACTCTGGGGCCAGACTGTCCGTGAGTGAAACCACCCCTGGCATTTGGTACCTGGGGCCTTGGCTCATTATTTAACCTCTGTGCCTTCATTTCCTCATTCGTAAGATGGGGCACTAATAGTGACCTTGAGAATTGGATAAGTCATTGCATACAAGCCACTGAGCACAGAGTCTGGTGGCAGTCAACACTCAGTGGCTGTAGGTCCCACCCGCCTTCCTTACTCTCCGTCCACTCTGGCTCACCTGATCACTGGGGAGGAGAGAGGCTGGCTGCTGGCCCCTGGCCTCGGCCCCCTGTCCCTGGCTGGAAAGTCAGAAATCCCGGTCAGCTCTGAGCTGGGGTTTTGTGGATGGTTTGGCCTTCTCCTTTTATTTTAATTGTTATTCCATATTGTATAATAAGGAAATCTTTCCTTTATAGTAAAGAAAACCTTTTTGCAAGGGAGAACCACACAAAGAAATAGGTTAGAGAGTTGTTTTAAGTCTAGCCTGAGAATAAAACTTTTGTCTGTTCTTATTTCACATGGATACCTCAAGAGCAAAAGAGTTGGGGAGAAACAGCTTCCCCCCTTTTTACCTTCTCCTAGAGACCCCCCATGGCCTTCTGGCCACGGTTCCCCCTTCACGCCCCTTTCCCAGCGCACCCACAACAAAGCGCCTTGCCTTGGCTGCAGATGGAATTGCCAGGGAGCAGGAACCGTGTGAAAGCTCTCACACTGCCCCCTACTTGCAGCCTGGAGGGCAAGAACACCTGGCCAGGTTCGTCAGTTCCTCAGAGTGCTTCTGCTCCCCCGCCTTGTTGTCCAAGCGAACTTTCTGACTTCAGCTTGAACTCCTACTGGACACCTGATGACCTCCAAGGTTATTTCATTGGAGGGGTAGGATCTTTAGGTAGTCAGTGCTGCTTCCTGGCAGGTGTTCAGAATACTGCAGAGGCTCAGTATTCTCAAAAAGGAAACGTTTTGTTCCCTACAGAAAATGAGTGGACTTCTCACCCGAACTCCCCTAAATCGTCACCCTGTCTTAAGTTAAACTTGCTCTTCGAAAGTACCGAGCGCCCTTTGGCGCCCCGTGACAGTGCAGACGGCAGTGGGCAGCTTCCCCGTGCGTCATAGCTTGCCTTTCTGCGCTGCTCCGGATTGCCTGGTTCCCCCATTCGTGTGTACACGCAGTACAGCTGACATGTGCATCATCACGACTAGGCAAGAAGCCCCGCCCTCTCTGTGTGTGACAGCGTTCTAATGAATTTGCATCTACATAGCAATTCTGGTGGCTCATGACTTGTAAACGCAGGATTGTGCCCCTTTCTTTGATAGGAACAATGGTACCTATGTCGTCAGGCTAACCAGCGATTTTTTATTTGTATTTTCTCTCCAAGCATCAACGACAGCTTTCTTTGCCACTCACCCAGTCTAAGTCATCTCCCAAAAGAGGATTTCTCAGGGAAGAAACTGATCATTTAATTAAAAACTTTCTGGGCAAGAGAATTAGCAAACTAATCAATTCTTCTGATGAGCTGCAAGACACCTTTCGAGAGTTCTATGATAGCTGGCATAGCAAGCCCACCGACTACCACGGTCTGTTGTTGCCTCATATCGAGGGGCCGGAAATCAGAGTCTGGGCCCAGCGCTACTTGCGTTGGATTCCAGAAGCCCAAATTCTGGGTGGTGGCACGGTGGCCCCCATGAGCAAACTCTTGGAAATGATGGAGGAAGTACAGAGCCTACAGGAAAAAATCAATGAGGGACACCACCGCCAGGAGGCCCTCCAGGCAGAGGCCCCCTCCCTGCTGAGGAACTCTGTCCGCCTGTCCTCTTTGTTTCCGTTTGCTTTGCTGCAGCGACCGTCCTCTAAGCCCGTCTTGCCCACCAGTGGTTGGAAAGCTTTGGGAGATGAAGAAGACCTGGCCAAACGGGAAGATGAATTTGTGGATCTAGGGGATGTATGACCTTTCTGTTCAGTGGTTGTGAAAGAGGAATTTCGAAGACTGGGACAGGAGGCCAACACACTGACCTCTGGACCGGTGTATCATGCTGGCGCTTACTGGTGGGAGAGAGGGCCATTGGCCTGGAGCTCTGTAGGAGGAAACCTGGGCCTTCCAGAAAAGAGCTGGTACTCATTTTTTTTTTAATGGTCCTGAAAGACTATGCAATTAAAACCATATCTCTAGTATTATTCATTGAAAGGACTCGCTACTTGACCCATAATAGAATTGCAGCTCTTATCTGATGCATAAGTGTTATACAGAATCTGCAGTAGCTGGTTTACTACTAAAAAGGGCTTTAGTAAGATATTCTTGGACTCAATTCTTTCTTCAGATCCGTTCTGTGCCAAGATTACATACCCAGTCACCGGGAACAGTCGGTGTCTCTCTAGCCTGTCTCAGCTCGGAGCGGGTTCGGCTTTATGTGATGTGTGTATGGCGAATGGAGAGGTTCAGGTAGCGGTATTGAGATGTGTGGCATTTCCTTAAACAAACCGCAGCGTTTTTCCTTTCTGCATCCTCTTGCCTGTGGAAGAGCTGGAGAAATCCCACCCGTGTCACCCATCCTGACATTTCCGACCGCCCTCCCTCCCGCATGACTCCGTAGGGGTGCCGACGAGCCACCCACACCACTCCTTTTTGCGGGCTGGTGCCTCCAGGTCCCTCCCTGCCTGCTCCGTCCGGCTCGCCACCCTCCCGCCACGCTGTGCCACCCCCTCTGGTGCACATGGCCCCAGGGTCTAGCTTTGACACACGCTGGTTTAACTGCAGGGCTCTCTTCGGTCTGCCCGGAGGAGCTTTCATTCTTCTGGAGGCTCTCACTGTTTGCAAGCACTGTGTACCTCAGTACTCGTCATCGATTCATCCGAGGGGTGGCAAGCGAGTGATGATTGATGAAGCATTTTCTCTTGCGGGGTGGCGTTGTGACACATTCAAGTTCCAGCAGGGGTGCTGAGTGCTGAGTGGACGCTGAGTGCTGGAACATGTTTTCTCATCAATCGACGAGTACCAGGTTTGACGAGATCTGAAGCTGACGAGTACCGAGGTATCACTGTAATTGTTTTGCCTTTTTCTAGCGCCATGCTGAGGCCTCGGAGCATTTGGGACCATGGTCCCCTGCAGGAGCCCCTCCGATGATTTTCCACACTCTCTGTCACCTGACAGACTGATGAGGATCATTTCTGAACGTGGCTTTCATAGGGAAGCAGTTAAACATAAATGTCAGAAGTGATGGTTATCATATAGTACCTCAGCAATTTAAAAAGCCATAGAAGAAACTTAACTATGTCTGATGACCTTGCATCTGCTGTCTGGATGGTCTATATTTGTAAATGCAGGAAAGCACACTGTATGAGGACCAGTTTTTTCATTCTCAATGGAACCATGTATTAAATCCCACTAAAGGAAGGGGGGGGGATCTAATGTTAGAATGTTTCAAATGGAATATTTGCCTTTTATATATATATATATACATACACACACACACACACACACACACACACATCTGCTCTCTGCTATAGGTCCCAATTTAAATATTACATGTTTAGAAAAGCTTTCAGTTGCTCAAGGGCAATGAGAAGTTTTGGAACTATTGACAAAGAAGAGTTTCTCGGTTTGCACTGAATTGTCTTTGTATACACCAGAAACTGCTTTGCCGTTCTCCCACTGCATGGCGACACACAAGCCAGGGTCGTCTGTCCGGGTGGCCAGAGGTTGAGGGGAGGGCGGGGGTCACGAATTGGGGCCAAGCACATGCCCAGTCTCGGTTGCCTTAAGACTCTCACTAGGGATGTTGGTGTTAGGCTTGCCATAGGAATTTTGAAAATACACTAGTTCACTAGCTACCTTCACACATTCTCTGTGGGCCTTCTTAAACTAGCGCTCACCTCCGCTTCTCTGCCCTAACTGTGCCCCAAGCACACTATGGAACTGACTGTCTTTGTTACCACATTGTAACGTGAGTATTTACACAGTGGCCTCTTCAGTCTTAGGGTCTTAGTAATTTTCATTCCAGAAATGCCCATTGTCATGCTTTATACTTCACAACGATGGTTTAAAGACACAAGGTCATGATCCTTGTCATAGCAGTTGAATGTGCATTGAAATATTTTTCTATGATTTAAAAAAATTGCAATAGAAAAATAAGCTGTTATAACATGGAAGGTCATGACAATTTATGTATTTATATTTGAAATCAGATTTCTATAAACTTGTATTTGTGTACAGAATTCTCAGTGGGTTTATATATTGTGACATTTTTATTCAAGATTGAAATGTGGGTTATGCTTAACAGTTAAAGCTGAAACGAGACCATTTTCTTTGTTTGAAATGCTGCACTGTGCAAGTTTGGAGATGTACGTTAATTTACTGTATATAATGTCTTGAGTTTGTTTATACCTCTAAGTTTTTACACTGAAGATAAATTAGCTTTAATTACATTTAAAACTTTTTTTTAATGGAATAAACTGTTGGGCTAAATCTGTATAAATGTGCTTTTTATTTTCTGGATGTACAATGAAAGTTTATACTTGTATCTCACTGCATCATATCTGATTGCAGAAATTAAAGCACAACTAACCAGCAGTCCTGTGTTCGGTGTGGTTGATGAAACGGAAGAATCGCCTCCCCTCATTCTGTGTGTGTGTGCGTGCTTGGTCAGTCGGTCGGTTGGAGGTGGCGGAACATCGCTATCCAAATAAACATTTAACATTTCAAGCAGTAATAAATACTACGATGAAAAATCGGGTGGGTGGCCTGTCGGAGTGACTAAAGGGAGCGGGGTTGTAGATCCTGGAACGGAACGTTGCTGCCTCTCTCCTTCCGCGGGCGTGCGCAAAAGGGGGGCAGCGCTTCACCGCTGGGAGAGTGCCGAGTCCAGTTAAACCTTGCCACGGGGGAGGCTTTGTTTTTCCTTCCGGAGAAGGTGAGGGGCCTGCCGCACCGAGGGGGTGGTGTGTGCGAGCAGGAGGCTTGCTAGTTCTTCTGTTTGACACGTGCCCTCCAGAGACCTGCCCTCGTGTTCGTTGGGAGAAGTTCCATGTGTTTGGCCTTCCCTACCTGCAGCCCTTTCCCTTTTAGGGCAAGAGAGGATGTGTCACCCCCATCGCCCCCAGCTTGCCCCTCCTTATGTCGCAAAGGCTCTGGAGACCTCCCTGGAACTCCACAAGCCCTCCTTGTTGCCACATTGTTCTCACAAGCGTCACTCTTTGATATTTGCAGTAAACTCCCAAGTGGTGATCAGCACCCTATTGACTAGCAGGTTCTTGTCCAATTTTCCACACTGGTGGAGCACCCCAGTGGGCGGGGCGCTCCACTCGAAGTGCCCCCTCGTCCACCATGGATGAGAATAAGTCTACCAAGACAGGATCTGCTTGGGGAGGAAAGGTGGCCGATCTCAAGAAGGACCAGAAGCCGTTTCCTCAATGGGCTTTTATTGGGTTTATTTGCATAGGAATACAGGGCATATAAGTAAAGCTCATCAATCATTGTCAGTAATGATCAAACAATAGGTAACATTCAAAGAACTCTGACAGTTTATTTTGGGTCAAGATCAGATAGCTAAAGGGCCATAAAACTTTGGGGAACAAACTCATTTCCTGCTTGGACCCTTATCATTTAGATTGAGGGTATTAGCAAAGCAGGTTTCACAGGATTTTATGCATATTTTCTTAGTCCTGATCTCCCCAGGGAACCACCTGTTCTTGCCCAGGGCTGCACCACCCTCTGTCATTGTTTCAGGCTCAAATCAGGCAGGGGAAGTAAGGCAGCCAAGAGATTAGGAGACTTCTTGCAGACAGAATGAGGACTCGGGCTATGTCAAAGCTGAGGGGTGAAGGTCCATCACCCCCTTTTTATATAGCCCCACCAAGTCCTTCCCTGAGAGCCTCCTTGTGACCATGCCTGTTTTAGGTCATCCCTCCTTTGAGGAATCTTACCCATCATTGGCTAACCAGTCATCCGCCCAGGCCAAGCAGGGTGAGGTGAAAGGGGGCAGAGGCGGTGACCCTGCACAGAAGATAAGCTTTGTCTCCTAAGCTTTGGCTTACGGTCCCAAGGTCTTTTTACCCAGCCTCAGCCACAAGACGTTACAGATTCAGAAACCAGGCAGACCCCTGGATGTGCATGTGCTGGCTGTGTCTCTCCTGAGTTTGCTTGTTCCTTGGTTTCCAGACCAAGGCAGGAGGAGGATTGAAGGGGTGCAGAGTGGAGCGTTTCCCTTCTAACATGAAACAGGGTGGCTGGGGTGGGGCCTCCCACCAAGAGCAGATGCCTGGCTCCTATGCCTTCCCATGTCCCCTCCTGTACTGGGAGGGGAGGTGGCTCAGAGGGAGCCTGGACTGCAGCCTGTTTTCCGAGCCCCCGCTGTGGTTGTCTGAGTTTCTCTACAGGTGGCAACTCCTCATCGCTGTTCCGGAGCATCTGCAAAGCGGCCCTGGGGCAAGGCGGGTGGACACTGAGCACCCAGCACCGCTTGCCCCCATGCAGGGACAGGGTCTGTGGTGACCAAGGCCTTCCACACACACTCTTCTGCAACCCCCCAGGACACTCGCGCACACGCACGCACACACACAACATACTGCCCTTAAAATGTTAGCCCTGTTCGTGCTGCATGTTCCAATGTAACCAGAAAGTGCCCAAGTGCTCACACGTAAGTGTGTCGATAACCAGGCTAGCCATGGGTAATACAAGTAACTTCTGTTGAAGAGGAAAATAATTTGTTGGTTTTGTGCCATTTAAAACACAGACATCTTAGTCTATTTTGTGGTCCAGATTCTTTTTTTCCTTCTTTTTAATCCTCTTATTACACTGCCTACTTTTAGCAATTAAAGTGTATGAAGTGTCCGATCACCTGGAAATGTATACAGTAAGCTTTTGGCCTTTGAAGAAAACCTTCCCAGTTTTGCTAGCCAGTCCAGTTTTGGTTGAGTAGTTACTTTTTTAAAATTTAGATTTGGGGATTACTTTTATAAAAGGCTGTGTGGCTTTCTTTCTTCCTTTCCTTTCTCTTTCTTTCTTTCTTTCTTTCTTTCTTTCTTTCTTCCTTTCTTTTCTTTCTTTCTTCCTTCCTTCCTTCCTTTCTTCCTTTCTTCCTTTCTTTTCTTTCTTTCTTTTTTTAATCCTGAATGGAGGACTTTTCAAATTATCTTCACAGAGGCTTGAGCCAAGTGAGTGTACACTTCCTTATCCCGGCGCCGAGGGCACAGTTCACACCGTTCGAATTTCCTCCTTCCGACTGAGCCTGGGGACCTGGGCCCGGGACCTGGGCTTTGGGACACTGCTGCAGAGGCCTCACAGCTGAGCGCAGCCTCCCCCCTGCAACGAGGGTGGGAAAGAACCAGTAGAGATTGCCTGGGTGGGAGGTGGAAGGTTAGGGGCGGAGATGCTGGGAAGGGGTGTGAAGGAGTCTTTTGGAATGATGGTAACACTCTGTACCTTAATGAGGGTTTGGATTATGCAGGTGTATGCCGAAACTCAGAGTAGGCACATGTAAGATGTGTTTCATTGTATTTAAGTTTTAGATTAAAAGAAAATGAGGCAAATGCTGAACTCGAGTTAATGATACTACCACCAAATTACTTAGGGAGTGCACCGTTGCCTGCAGTTTACTCCGACACCAGCAGTGAGAGGGACCGTGGATGGACAGAGGGATGGACATGGCTAGACCCGTGACAGAGCAAGCGTGGAGGGTGTCGGTGGTACGGCCAGCGTTGCGTATGTGGGCGTGCGGGTGGTCGCAAAATTCCATGCACTTGGTTAGGTTTGAAACTTTTCATAATAAAATGTTGGGAAATTTTTAAATTCTTAATATGTTATAATACAGAAAAAATGTATGTGGAAGTGTATCGGTTCTTTTTGGGAGAAGAGAAACCCTATTCTTATCAAACTACCTGGCCACCGGAAGGATGTAAAGGAACTTAAAGGAGGAACCGGAGTGTTCAGGTCCCCCCTCGAGCCCCCTTTCCCTTTCCACTGTCTCTCTGCGTCATCTGCTGTTGCCTGGAACATTGTTAGAAACCTTCTCTCTGCTTTTTTTAGTCCCTTCTCTCTTGCTGCACACGAGTCCTCCTAAAGTAATCCTGTGATTTTTTTAGCTTGAAAACTTTTAAGGATGCATCATTAGAACTTGGGGTTGCAGCAACTTAAGCCAAATAATATAAAATTGGAAAAAAAAAAAAAGAGAAAGAGAACTTGTGGGTACTGTTGTGTCTGAGAACCCGAGCCCATGTAGTCTTTCTGAGTCTTTTTGGCTTCCCCTGCTCTGCACACCAGCTTTCTCTTCTTTGCACTCAGTGAAGTGGGACCAGACTCTGCGCAACTGTTTGCAAGAGACCAGTCCAGTTGAAGCTGGAACCTTGGTCCTCCACCTCAATCCCGGGAAAGGGTCTGCGCTGGCTGGCTGGGGGCAGCGTCATCCCGGAGGACGAGGGCCACTCCTGCTGCTCTGCCTGTGTGCTCGAGGTTCTCAAATTTTGTAACAGGATGGATGTCACGTTTCTGCATTGCTCTAAATTAACTCTGGCCTGGCTCCTGGCAAAGGCGGCGTAGTGTGGTGGTTAAGGAGCTGGGCCCTCTGGAGCCAGACAGCCTGAGTCTGAACCCTCTGCAACTTACCAACGCTGAGACTGGGGCCTGGGAGTTAACACCCCTCAGTCTCAGCTCTCTCATCCGTGAAATGACAACATTCATAGAAGCCACCCCACTGGAGTATTTGAAGGCTTAAGATGAGCTCCTCTGGCCCTGGCTGGTATAGCTCAGTGCATTGAGCATGGGCTGCGAACCAAAGGTTTCACTGGTTCTATTCCTAGTCAGGGCACATGCCTGGGTTGTGGGCCAGGTCCCCAGTTGGGGGCATGTGAAAGGCAACCACACATTGATGTTTCTCTCCCTCTCTCCTTCCCTTCCCCTCTCTCTAAAAATAAGTAAATAAAATCTTAAAAAAAAAAAGAAAAAGATGAGCTCCTTTGAACCACCTCATTAAGTAAATGCTCAATGTTAGCTATTATTATAGTATGTGTATGGTCATTTAAATATTTCATATAAACAGAGGAGTGTGTGTGCGTGCAGATGAACTTTAATCTCCATTCCAGGAGCAGTTAGTAGTGGAAAACTCTAAACAGAAACCCAAGTTCCAAAGTTGGCTACAGGGGCACTTCAGATGCTTTCAACATCCACTCAGAGGGTTTGTCGAGGAGGGTGTGCAGATGTTCATCATCTCTCAGTGGTGAAACGAGTGCCGCCCTTGGGGTATGTGGGTGGCTGGAAATGCGGAGGCCCCACCCTGAGACCTACAGGATAAAAATACCCATCAGGCCCTGCAGCACAACCACCTTGAAGCCCGGCACCGGGTCTAAAACCCCATGGGTCCAGGGACCTCAGCATCATCTGACAGACTACAGGATTAGCTGCTTCTGCCTTCTCACTGTGCCTGTCTTGGGAGTGAAACTTGCATCGGAGGTACTGGGTGGAGGGCAGCGTGACGGACTTCCCCACAACCTGAGAACAGGAAATGAGATTGTTTTGTGCAATTACTAAATGCATGCGCATCTGGTGGACTTGCCCCAAGGCCAGCCTTCGTTGTGGATGCCCGTCTGCCGAGGAGGATGTGATGAGGGGCAGCGAGCCGCAGCCCCCACCTCCCTCTGACTTCCAGAAGCTGCCGACACTCACCAGAAGCATGTGGCAGCTGATGAATGGCTAAACTGACTTAGGTCAGTTTGTGACCCCACCTCACCCCTGCCACAGATGTCCTCGGAGTTCAGCGGTTACGTATAGTTAGAGTTGCTGGATGTTCGGTCACACTTTTACCTAGCCCATCCCAGGGACTCCGCCCTCGTTGCCTAAGGTCGTACAGCCTTAGGGTATGTGAAGTCTGCTTGCGGCCTTTGGTCCGGTGTGGCTGCTGCTGAGGGGTTCCTTGCCTCAACTCCCTAAGTTTTAGTTTGGATTCCCCCAGGAGCTGACTCTGGGGCAAAGATCTGGGCGTGAGTAGGCTAAGACTTGGCAGGTGATCCCAGGCAGCACTGTGGAAGTGGGGGTCCAGGGCAGCAAAGGGAACACAACGAGAGGCATCGATGAGCGGGTTGTCGCTGGGGCCCACCGGGACCGGCCCTGCGGAGGGAGACCCTCCGCGAGACCGTGTGAATTCGGGTGGGGCGTGTTGATTATACACACATCTCTTCATCTTGCCTTTTTCACTCTGCTGGGGTCTTGTGGCAGTTTCTCCAAGTCAGGTAGTGAAGCGCCAGCTCATTCTTATGTAACAGGAGGTCAGAGAGCCTCGTGAGGGGCTTTGGAGCAGGCTATTCAGCCCATTCCTCCCTGACGCTTTTGGCTCTTCAAGAGAAATTCCCTGATTTCTCCCCAGATTCCACATGTGGGACTGGCTGTGCCTCCCTCCGTACAAGGAGGTAGTACGTCTGTGGCCTCAGTGCCTGCGTGTTGTGGACCGTTCAGCCTGGTTTCAGGAGTTGTGACCCTCACCCCATAGTGGGCTGTGTAAGAGCCAAGGGACCCGCTTCATCTGGGTCTGTTCTGTCACAAGGACGTGACCTACTAAGGAGACAAAGCTTATTTCCCTGGCAGGAGTGCTGCTTCTGCCTCATCCATCTCTGGCCCCAATGCTTGGTTGGCAGTCAATGACAGGTAAGACTCCTCATGGGAGGGGCAACCTAAGCCAGACGCAACCACTTGGGAGGCCCTCGTGGAAGGACTCAGGGGGCTGCAGCAAAGAGGGGGTGATGGACCCTCACCCCCCGGCTATTCTGACATAGCCCGAGTCCTCATTTCCATCTGGGAGATGTCTCCTGCTTCCTAATCGGCTTAAAGCCTGAAACTATGAGGGCAAGCGGTGCAGCCCTGTGCGGGCCAGGACGGCTCCCTGGGTGATCGGACATAAGAAAGAATTCCTAAAGTCCTGTGAAACCTGCTTTGCTAAGAGTGCACTCACTTAAATGATAAGTGTCCCAGGAGGAAATGAGTATGTCTCCCAAAGTTTGGCAACCCCCTTTTCTGACAGACACTGACTCAGATTAAGCCCTCAGATTTCTTTGAAATGTTAACCATTGTTTGATCCTTGCTGCCTGACATACCTGTATTCCCATGTATTTGAGCCCAGTAAAAGCCCAGTGAGGAAGGCGCTCTGGGTCATTCTCCTCTGAGAGTTTGGCCACCTCTCCTCCTCAAGCAGATCATGTCTTGGTAGTTTTATTTTCATCCGTGACGAACGGGGAATTCTGCGGGCAGTGCTCCCCACATCTGGCGCCCAGGACAGGGGCCCCCCACACCTGCAGGCATTTCTAAATGCCCTTCCTGTTAGTATCTGGAGGTTGAGTTTCATCCTGCATCAGAGCTTCTGCTTACAGGGCCTGATTTCCCAGAATTCTTGACAATTTGACCCACACTGTCCCTTGCCTCACAGGAAATGGCAAAAATAACTGGATGATTATGTGATTCCATCCTAACCATCAAGTTGAACATTTAATTAAATGCACAGTGTTTTCAATTCACAGAGCACCTCTATTTTCATCATCCAGTTCCAAGAAGCCCTGCCCCTGAAGCGCAGTAACGTTCTCACATGTGGAGCCCCACCCCAATCCTCCAAGCTACAGAGCACTGGGAAAGAACAGCAAGAATGCAGGAAAGAAATGTTTTGTGATTTTTAAAAAAAAGAGTTAAAAGCCAAGAAATTAAACAGCTTCCGTTTACAGTCACCGTAAGAAAAACGTAACCGAACGTATACCACTTCCTGCCTCCGCACGGCCGGTCTGATGCGTTAGTTGTACTGTGTGAGCGGATTCAAACCTTTCTGGTTTTCTTCGCAATAACAGAGCCCGTGCCAGGGAATAAGGGCCCAGTGTGTTGGAGGCACAAGGAGAGCTTATCCTGGACTGACTCGGGCAGCCAGGAGCCAAGCCGTCAAGACAAAGGACAGCTTAGACACAGGAATTCCAGCATGACGCCATCGCCGCCCAGTTCAGACACGCAGACTGGCGGCTCTGGCCCAGCCCCCACGCGTTGGGCAGCCGCCTGGGCAGACCAGGTGGCCGAGGGAATTGTGACCTGCAGGCAGAACAGATGGGGTGGAAGGAAGCTGCCCAACTGTGAGGTTCTTTTTTTCTTTTTTTTTTCTTTCTTTCTTTTTTTTTTTTTTTGCAGCAGCTCTACCGGGATCTAATTCACATACCATACCATGCGTCCGTTTCAGGTATACAATTCAGTAGTTTTTAATGTTCACCTCTGTGCAGCCGTCACCACAACCACCGAGAGAACATTTTCACCACCTCAGAAAGGAACCCATACCCTTTAGCTGTCACTCCGCCACCCCTCGTGCTCCTCAGCCTCCCGCAGCCACTAGTCCATCTCTGTCTCTGTGTCGTTGCTTTCGCTGGATGTCCCGTGCACATGAGATCACATGGCGTGTCCTGTGACCGGCTCCGTCCACTGCGCGCAAGGTGTGCCGTGTTCGGCCGCACCGCAGCGTGCATCAGAGCTCCACCCCTCTGTGCGGCCTGGGAGCCCTGGAGTGGGCGCTCCACGCTCGGTTTCTCCGTCATCAGGGCGCGCATCTGGGCTTCCACCTTTTGCTATTAGGAGTGATGCTGTCACAAACCTTCGTGTGCAAGTTTTCGTGTGGACGTGTTCTCATTTCTCTTGGGTGTGGAGCTAGGAGTGGCACATCTGGGCCAGACAGTAACGCTGTGTTTAACTCCTGGAGGAACTGCCGGACTGTTTTCCAAAGTGGCTGCACCGTTGTCCATTCCCATCCGCAGTGTTCGTGGATTCCGAGTTCCGGTTTCTCCATGTCTCGCCAGCCCTGATCAATGTCAGACTTTTTTTTTTTTAATATATTTTATTGATTATGCTATTACAGTTGTCCCATTTCTCCCCCATCATTCCCCTCCACCCTGCACACCCTCTCCCACCCACATTCCCCCCCCTTTAGTTCATGTCCATGTGTCATAAGTTCTTTAGCTTCTACATTTCCCATACTATTCATGCCCTCCCCCTATCTATTTTCTACCCACTATCTATGCTACTCATTCTCTGTACCTTTTCCCCCTCTCTCCTCCTCCCACACCCCTGTTGCTAACCCTCCGTATGATCTTCATTTCTGTGGTTCTGTTCCTGTTCTAGTTGTTTGCTTAGTTTGCTTTTGTTTTAGGTGTGGTTCTTAATAGCTGTGAGTTTGCTGTCTTTTCACTGTCATAGTTTTATCTTCTTTTTCTTAGATAAGTCCCTTTAACATTTCATATAATAAGGGCTTGGTGATGATGAACTCCTTGAACTTGACCTTATCTGAGAAGCGCTTTATCTGTCCATCCATTCTAAATGACAGCTTTGCTGGATAGAGCAATTTTGGATGTAGGTCCCTGCTTTTCAAGATTTCAAATATTTCTTTCCAGCCCCTTCTTGCCTGGAAGGTCTCTTTTGAGAAATCAGCTGACAGTCTGATGGGAACTCCCTTGTAGTGACTGTCCCCTTATCCCTTGCTGTTTCTAGAATTCTCTGCTTCATTTGAATCTTGGCTAATGTAATTACGATGTGCCTTGGTGTGTTCCTCCTTGGGTCCAACTTCTTTGGGACTCTCTGAGCTTCCTGGACATCCTGGTAGTCTATTTCCTTTGCCAGATTGGGGAAGTTCTCCTTTATTATTTGTTCAAATAAGTTTTCCACTCGTTGCTTTTCTTCTTCCCCTTCTGGGGCCCCTATAATTCGGATGTTGGGACGTTTAACGATGTCCCGGAGGTTCCTAAGCCTCTCCTCATTTTTTTGAATTCTTGTTTCTTCCTCGTTTTCTGTTTGGTTGTTAGTTTCTTCCTTCTGGTCCACTCCATTGATCTGAGTCCCAGTTTTCCTTCCATCTCTATCAGTTCCCCATGCATCTTCCTTCATTTCACGTATTGTAGCCTGCATTTTTTCATCTAATTTGTGAGCAAAATCAACCAATTCTGTGAACATCTTGATGACCAGTGCTTTGAACTGTGCATCTGATAGGTTGGCTATCTCTTCACTGCTTAGAGGAATTGGCTCTGGGCCTTTTATTTGTTTTCTGGTTTGAGCCATTTTTGGTGGGTTTCTTTTTGTTGTTTGTTTTGTTTTGGTTTTAGTCTGGTCACGGTTATTACATAGTGAGGGGTGGAGCCTTAGGTGTTCCTCAGGGCGGGGCAGCCCAGTCGCCTGGTTGTGACGCTGTATGTGGGGGCGGGGTCTGAGAGGGAACAATGGCGCCTGCTCTGCTCTCTCCTGGATTCAGTCCCTTCCGCCACTTCCCCTCTGCCTGGACCGTCTGCGTGCGCGAATGTGGGACCACCTGGTCAGCCAGCCGCCTTGTGTGGCCTCACTGGTTCTGCACAGTTGCCCCCCTGTGCCCAGGGACCGCCAGCCGCCGCCTGTGCACCTGGGAACTGCAAGCCGCTGCTGCTTGCGTTCCTGGGTCTGCACCTCCACTTTCTCCTGCCGAGACTCCGCCCCTCTTACCGGTCTGGATGAATGGTTGTTGGACTTCCGTACAGTTCAATTTTCTATAAGTTCTGGTTGTTTTCTTGTTTCTAAATATTTGTTGTCCTTAATTTTGGTTGTGAGAGGAGGCACAGTGTGTCCGCCTACGCCTCCATCTTGGCCGGAAGTCCCAATGTCAGACTTTTTGATTCCAGCCACCCGAGTGGGTGTGCAGTGGTATTTGTTGTATTTTTGATTTGCATTACTCTGATGACGAATGATGCTGATGTTGAGTATCTTTCCATGGGTTTGTTGGCCATTTGTCTACCTTTCTTGGAGCTGGAGAAATGCTTATTTAATCCTTGGTTCATTTTTAAAAATTGTGTGGTCTTTTCGAATTGAGTTCTTTGTGTATTTTAGATAGAAGTCTCTTGTCAGACATAATTTGCAAATATTTTCTCCCATTCTTTGGGTTGTTTTTTTTTCACCTTCTTGATGTGCGTTGGCAGCACAAAAGTTTAATTTTGATGCAGTCCAATGTATCTATTTTTATCCTTTTGACACTTATGCTTGGTATTTGTATCTAAGATTCCATTGCCAAAACCAAGTGCACAGATATTTACCCCATGTTTTCTTATAAGAGTTTTACAGCTCTAGCCTTGACTGGTGTGGCTTAGTCGGCTGGGTATTGTTCCGCAAAGCAAAAGGTCGCCAGTTAATTCCCAGTCAGGATACATGCCTGGATTGAGGGTTCAGTCCCTGGATGGGGTGTGTATGAGAGGCAACCCATAGATGTTCCTCTCCCTCTCTTTCTCCCTCCCCTTCTCTCTAAAGCAAACAAACAAATAAAATCTTAAAAAAGAGTGTTACAGCCTTAGCTTTTGTACTTTGGCTTTTTAATCCATGTGAGTTAATGTTTACATATGGTGTGAGGTAAGGGGTTCATTCTGTTCCACACGGACATCCGCGCAGATTTCTGAAGGCCTCCCTTTCCGCTCTGGCTGTGAGTGGTGGAGGCTCACTTTAGCCAGGTGCGTCCTGCAGGGCAGACCATGGTGTGTCTGGGCATCGTAACCTCACTGTCTAATTTCGACCCCTCTATACATGTTGAAGAAGCTTATTTAGAAGGAGATGAATTTAAACTATTTGATCCCAGATTTGTAGGTTGTTATAAAAGATTGGCTTTGGTATTTGTGAATGGAGCCATCACTGGAGATTACATGGGCCGTTTTGTTGCTGGAGGAGAGGGAAGGACCATCCTCCCTGACCCTGTGGATCTAACTCAGCATTATTCAGGGAGGTCGTGGCTCCTGGTCCACAGTTCCCATGGCCCCACGCTGTCCATTACCTTTCTCCCACCACGTTCCCTCTGTCCCTCCTGTTACAGTGGGAGACTGGGACTTCTTCTGTCCCTGTGGAGTCCCTGCACCTGTGCCCTGGCTGCCACCACCTGTTGCCTGCCCAGGAATCTCTGCTCTCTGTGATCTTCTGTCTCCCTGGTCCTTTAGTCTCCACTGGCCTGCCCATCAGTATCGCAGCGAGACCCGCTCTAGCTTATCTGAAAACAAACAAAACCCTCCCTTTGATCCTAGCATCCTCCCAGATGCCCAAAGAGCCAAACTGTAGAAGAGGCCTCTTCACTTGGGATTTCATCGCCCCACCTCACACTCGCTTCTCAGTCGCTCTGAACTTCTGAGCCCCTTATCCCAAGGCCCCAGTGAGTACCCTGCCACTGAAAAAACCCAAAGGATCCTTTTCAGTTCTCATCTTACCTGTTGGTTAGGACTGAGTGTGACGAGGACATTGGGAAGGTGACTTCAATGTCTGCCAGACCTCGCTTGACTTTCAGTGATCAGCACCAAGGGCCATTTCCTCCTTCTTGAAAAACTTTTCTTAGACTCCATAATATCAACTGAACACAAAGAGTCAGTAGGCTTTGGCTACAACCAATAGCAACAAATTTTTCAAGGGTCCTAGGGTTTCAAACTGGAAACCCAACCAGGGAATACCCAGAGTGTTCCAAAGGAGGAAGAAAAGTACATCCTCGAGAAGAATCAGTCCTTCATTGCTAACGGATTGATCCGAAGTGATAATCTTCCAGATGTCTGGTGGCCTGCATAATGAACTGTCAGGCAGTCTGGATGCTCTGACATTTTTTTTTTTTTTAATTTTTATTTTAATTGTTGATCTTGTACAGTTTTCTGTCTTTTACTCCCACCCCAGCCCACCTACCCAGCCCTCCCCACCCCCCATAGCTTTTGTCCATGTGTCCTTTATACTTGTTCTAAACCTTTCCCCTTTTCTCCTGAAATTCCCTCCCCCCTGCCTCTGGTCACTGTCAGCCTGTTCTCAATTTCAGTGTCTTTGGTTATATTATGCTTGTTTGTTTGTTTTGTTGATTAGGTTCCTGTTAAAGGTGAGATCATATGGTATTTGTCTTTCACTGCCTGGCTTATTTCACTTAGCATGATGCTCTCCAGTTCCATCCATGCTGTTGCGAAGGGTTCTTATCTAAGCCCTTCAGGGAGTAATCAGAGGGTTATCTATAGGATCTCTCCTTGCCCCTTCCACCCCTCTTTCTGAGCATAAAAGAGAGTTCAAAAGTTTCAGTTCCCAGGCCAGTTAAAGTAAGAATAGATAGTTTCTTTATGCCTTAGCCTACTTGATTTTAGTAATTTAGCAGCTTAATTACAGTAATTCCATTTTATTTCCTCACTCTATTCCTCATTTCCCCCTTTTGATCAGTATTTAATTTTATCAGAAAGCATGATAGCTCAAAATATTTTGAAGTCCCTTAATGCCAACGTAGCAATGCTGGATCCATCAAATCTCTCAGGGAGGGGACATGGGCTACAGAAATGCTTGTCATATATGAGTTTATAGTCAGCTCTATATTTATGCCAAATTTAGGTTGAAGAATTAGGAAAGAGCCCATTAAGACCTTATTGTCCTGGCTGGGGTGGCTCAGTGGATTGAGTTCCAGCCTGGGAATCAAAAGTTGCCAGTTTGATTCCCAGTTGGGGAACATGCCTGGGTCACAGGCCAGGTCCCCAGTAGGGGGTGCGTGAGAGGCAACCAATCTGTGCATCTCTCTCACATCGATGTTTCTCTTCCTCTCTTTCTCCCTCCCTTCCCCTCTCTCCCTCTTAAATAAAAAAGACACTATTATTATATTATTATTTAACTGTTTCAGAAACCAGGTCAGTTCAGGTAAATAGTTGTCTCTCACTTTAGGAGGTGATGATGCAGGTGGTGGTCCAAATTAGGCCGATGGTGAAGCAGTTGGGTATTGTTGTAATGAGAGCCATCTCTATGGCAACAAAAGAAAACCAATGACTAATGATTGGAGCAGACTGTATTCCAGTTTCTGAGTTCTGAAGGTAGCCAGTCACGATGATTTCGAGGTGTCTGGCTCAGAACGTCTCAGGATGGAGTGCAGGCTGGCGGGGGCAGCCTAAAAGACTCATGCACTGCAGTTTGGGTGTCGCTGGTGATTTTTTTCTGCAGCAGGCACAGAGATTGACCTTAGATGAGCTCTCGTGGTGATTTCTCTGAGGTTTGGTTTGCGTGGCTTTGGGGAAGGGACCATTTCAGTTCTCAATGAGTCCAAGTTGGAGGGTGGGAGAAAGACTGGAAGGGTTAGTTTGGAGAGTCGTACCCAGGTATCAGAGGAATCCAGATTAATTCAGGATCCCGTTCAGCTTATAGGTCAAAACAAAACCTGAACAGCACTACTATCTCATATCCACACTGGTGTACTACTGAAACATAGTTTCTCTGTGTAACATCACCCTTATTTTTACCAATCATAGCCAGATCAAGACTCTTTTTTAAGGAAATAGTGTGCATTGCAAATTCTGATTTTTGCCACTAAAATTGGTAAGTAAAATGTTTATGACACTAAATCAGTAAATAGTTAGGAAAATGGACTTTTCCCATATTCGGCTAACACAGTTGCTTTTGATGCATGGTGGTAGAGTGCAGTACTCAACGGCACAGATCTGCATGAATCCAGACTGCAGAGGTTCCAACCCTGGCCCCATGAGTTAGTAGCTCTGTGATTTTGGGAGCTTAATCTTTTACCTCCGTTTCTTTATCTGAGAATGGAGAGAATGGTGGTATCTACCTCATAGGAATTTTATGAGGATGGCACAAAATAAAGGTAAAGCAAATAAAATAGTGTGTAGCACACACTTGGCGTTGTATAAGTGTTTGCATGCCAGGAGGTGTCGGAGAGGGTGTTGAGTGAACAAGTCTGCAGTGTGAGCCATAGGAACACGGCCCCACGATGTGAACATCAGTGTAGCAAATGTTCTACCTCCAGGTGCTGAGGATACCAGGACCCAACAGTTTATACAGGATTTCAGCCATGCGTCATCTGATTTAAAGTGTTGGAGGAAGTATGGTAGCTAGTACTGTAAACAGTTAATGGCTATGTTTCTGTCCCTGTGCAACGCTTTTTATTCCTACACCATCATAAAAGCCACTGCAAATATTGAAGTATTCAGGGTGCGCACACACTCACATACCTTCCCCCACCTCATTGATGGAAGATTCTCTGGCTGGGAAGACTTGGCAGAGAGCAAGGGGGGTGGGGCAGGCAGCGCCCTGCTCCCTACCTCTAGCCCTGAGTCCCCTGAATGTGTATAGAGGAATGTCAGGGCTCGCAACATTGATTGGAGAGTCTGCGAGTGAAGGGGACCTGTGTCCCACTGTCTGTCATAGAACTTCCTGAGTACATGGTTGGGCCACAGTTGAGCGGGCCACGTGGGAGGACAGCCTGAGGCCGTCCAGGTGGCAGAGAAGAAGAGCAAGACATCTCCACGCTGCTCTGGACTGAGGGTTTGACGGAATTCCTGTGTTGAAATCCTAATGCCCATAGTGATGCACACCCTGGCCGGCAGGATCCGTGTGTTGTGGCTGCGATGAACAAATTCACACGGACTACAGAAGTCCTGTGGAGAAAAGGGACGGCATGGCCACCCTCTGAGGGAGAGAGAGGGCCCCAACAGGGGTGGACAGGCTTTTGTTGCTTCTCTGGGTACATTACATTGAGGATGGTCCATTTACTATGCACAGGTTCACTGCAGGTGATTACCTTTTACAGAAAACAAAGGAAAGAATGTTGCTAATTACTTCAAAGAGAAGGATGTTGCAGACCAAGGGGAAAAGTGGTTGAACCGGTTACACTCCATCCTTGGGAGGTTTAGCACAGACTTTAGGAAGTCACAGTAAGCACTTGCTGCCTCAATTCAACATGAGGGAGTTTTAGCAAAAGCAAGTCTCATAGCCACCTAGGGCGTGGTCCTGCATGCCACTCACTCCCCACTGGTTTTCCACATGGAGGCTGAGCTACATTCCCATGCCACGCAAAACGGCTCCCTATACCATGGTGATGGTGTTTAGGAGGTGGGGCCTTTAGGAGTGATTAGGTCATGAGGGTGGAGCCCTCATGGATGAGCTGAGTGCCCTTACTAAGGAGACTGAAGAAAGATGCTCGCCCCATTCTCCACGTGAGGATGCTGCGAGAACACTGCCATGAAACCAGGAACTTGGGAGCTGGCCCTCACCAGACACCAAGTCTGTCGCAGCCTTGACCTTGGACTTCTCAGTCTCCAGAGCTGTGAGAAACGAGTGAGTGTTTATAAACTTCTCTGTTATAGCAGTCCACATGGCCTAAGACCATGTCCTCTTGAGCAGTCTGGAGGAGCTAAGAGAGGGTCAAGGGGTCTGAGGGGTCTTGTGTGGGAAGGACGCACAGCAGCTGGAAAGGCCAGGAGAGAGCCACCTCCTGCCCCCCGGCCACACAGTGGCGGGGTTTCAGATGATCTTGCCTTGACACAATTCTGGGGAGAAAAGGGAACCCCCAGACACAATTCCGGGGAGAAAAGGGAAACCCCAGATCAACTGAGAACACCCTGACTCTACAGTTCAGCCCAAATTAACTAAGACGAAGTGTTCAGAGAAAAGCAAAGTGAGGCTTTAGATAGAGATTATAGACGGGTGTGCTTGGTTTTGCACATCTCAATTTGTAGCCTCTGTAGTAAACTGGCCCAGCTGAAAGAGTCATACAAGTTGCAATGTGGTTTGAAAAGACATAATTATACTATAAAGTTTTCATTACCCGGGAGGTTAATGAATTCAGATGAACGCTTCTTCGCTAGGCCCCCTCTATTCGCATCAGGCGTAGATTTGGTTGAAGGCTGGGTCAGTGGCTATTTTCCTGAACTATCATCAACCTTTCCAAACTCACATTTCCACCCAATAACTGATCTCATCTACTGCAACGACCTTTCTTGAAGTGACACTGGCATTCATGAAATAAAACCAAAAGTATTAGTCATACTTGGAAGGCAAAATCAAGTGGTTGTGTACTCAGAAGACTAATTCTTCAACTTTCTTAGGACATCACTTATTTCACTTTTACTCCCAGAACAGAATTATTTTACATACTTGAATCAAGGGAAATTTTTACCTTTGACTTCCCTTCCCACATCCCCTGAGGTCTTCAGAGTCAGCAGAGGCGCTCCATTGGAGACACAGAGGGGGGATTATTTTGAAGAGTGGGTAATCTGAGAGCTAAAAGTAGCTTTTATTCATCGAATTAACCAACAATGAAGGCACCTGCGAGGTAGGCCCTGTGCCCTACTGCATCCAGAATGACTGAATCATGGGCTCTGCCCTCAAGAAATCTACAGTCAAGTACGTCTCTGATTCTATCAGAAGTAACAGAGGACTTGAGTAAATGAAGTGAGACACACACCTGATGGGCAGACTCAGTGTTGTGATGGTGTTGGTTTTCCTCAAGTTTATCTCAGAGTTTAACCCAATCTCAAACTAAATCCCAAACCAGAACTGACCTCTACAAAATGACTCTAGAGTTCAATGAGAAAAGAAAAATGTGAACCTTTAAGAAAATTTTGGAGAAACAAGAGTAAGGAGGAAGGTTTCCCCTGTAGATAATAAGGTATGATATGGTTATTATCTCAGAACACAAATTTTTAAAAAATCAGTTATCAGAACGGAAGAAGCAAGTAAATGAAAAAGGATAAAGTTAAAAAATTGATCCAAGTAGATAAAAGAATTTAGAATATTATTACTTTGTCTTTCCAAAAATCAAATTGATTTTCAGTCAGAAGTGATGATTCAAAAAGTGCAGTTGGAGCAACTGGCTAACCATTTGCAAAAAATAAAATAAAACTGAGATTTGTACCTCATGCTTATATCCCAGAGAGGTTAAGGATTAAATGTGAGAAAGAAAACCATGAAAGAACAAGAAGAAAATGTTGGTGGATATTTTTATCATCTCACCCTGAGATGATAAAAACACTTTTTTAATACAACACCAAAGGCACCGCCTAAAAGATTGTTCTGCTTTGCCCTGGCTGGTGTAGCTCAGTGGATCAGTGCCAACCTGTGAATCAAAGAGTCACCTGTTCAGTTCCCAGTCGGGACACATTCCTGGGTTGCGGGCCAGGTCCCCAGTAAGCGGCACTCAAGAGGCAACCAGACATTGATGTTTCTTTCCCTTTCTCCCTCCCTCTAAAAACAAATAAAATCTTAAAAAAAAAAGATTGTTCAGCTTTAGTAGATGGTGCCAGCTTTTCAAAGTGCTTATTACGGCGTACACTCTGAGAGTAGTGTCTGGAGTTCCAGCTGCTCCACGTTCTTGCCAGTGACTCATATTGTTAGTTTAAAATTTTCACACATTTTGGTAGTTCCAAGGTAGTATTTTATTGTGGTTTTAATTTGCATTTCCCTGATGACTAATAATGGTGAGCACATTTTCTTTACTTCTAAATATGCATACATCATTTTAATTCTTTTTTTAAAATATATTTTATTGATTATGCTATTACAGTTGTCCCATTTCTCCCCCATCATTCCCCTCCACCCTGCACACCCCCTCCCACCCACATTCCACCCATTTAGTTCATGTCCATGTGTCATAAGTTCTTTAGCTTCTACATTTCCCATACTATTCTTGCCCTCCCCCTGCCTATTTTCTACCCACCATCTATGCTACTTATTCTCTGTACCTTTTCCCCCCTCTCCTCCTCCCACTCCCCTGTTGCTAACCCTCCATGTGATCTCCATTTCTGTGGTTCTGTTCCTGTTCTAGTTGTGTGCTTTTGTTTTAGGTGGGTTGTTAATATCTGTGAGTTTGCTGTCTTTTTACTGTCATATTTTTTATCTTCTTTTTCTTAGATAAGTCCCTTTAACATTTCATTTAATAAGGGCTTGGTGATGATGAACTCCTTGAACTTGACCTTAGCTGAGAAGCGCTTTATCTTCCCTTCCATTCTAAATGACAGCTTCTGTAGATAGAGCAATTTTGGATGTAGGTCCTTGCCTTTCAAGACTTCAAATACTTCTTTCCAGCCCCTTCTTGCCTGGAAGGTCTCTTTTGAGAAATCAGCTGACAGTCTGATGGGAACTCCCTTGTAGGTGACTGTCCCCTTATCCCTTGCTGCTTCTAGAATTCTCTCCTTCATTTTAATCTTGAGTACTGTAATTCTGATGTGCCTTGGTGTGTTCCTCCTTGGGTCCAACTTCTTTGGGACTCTCTGAGCTTCCTGGACATCCTGGTAGTCTATTTCCTTTGCCAGATTGGGGAAGTTCTCCTTTATTATTTGTTCAAATAAGTTTTCCACTTGTTGCTCTTCTTCCCCTTCTGGTACCCCTATAATTCAGATGTTGGGACATTTAAAGATGTCCGGAGGTTCCTAAGCCTCTTCTCATTTTTTTGAATTCTTGTTTCTTCCTTGTTTTCTGTTTGGTTGTTTCTTTCTTCCTTCTGGTCCATTCCATTGATTTGAGTCCCAGTTTTCCTCCCATCTCAATTGGTTCCCCATGAGTTTTCCTTCATTTCACGTATTGTAGCCTACATTTTTTCATCTAATTTGTGAGCAAAATCAACCAATTCTGTGAGCATCCTGATCGCCAGGGCTTTGAACTGTGCATCTGATAGGTTGGCTATCTCTTCGTTGTTTAGAGGAATTGACTCTGGGGCTTTCATTTGTTCTGTTTGAGCCATTTTGGTGATTTGTTGGTTTTTTTTTTTTTTTTTTTTTGGTCTGGTCGTGGCTGTTACGTCATTAAGGGTGGAGCCTTAGGTGTTCCCCGGTGTGGGGCACCCAGTTGCTGAGTTGTGACGCTGTACGTGGGGATGGGGTCCGAGAGGGAACAATGGTGCTTGCTCTGCTTTCTCTTGGATTCCAGTCCCTTCTGCCACTTCCCCTTCACCTGGATTATCTGTGTGCGAATGTGGGACTACCTGGTCAGCCAGCTACCTTGTGTGGCCTCACTGGGTCTACACAGTTGCCACCCTGTGCCTGGGGTCCGCTAGCCACTGCCTATTCGCCTGGGGTCTGCTAGCCACCACCTGCATGCCTGGGAACTGCCAGCTGCTGCTGCCTGCGTGCCTGGGTCCGCACCTCCACTTTTTCTTGCCGGGACTCTGCCCCTGTTACCGGTCTGGATGAATGGTTGTTGGACTTCCGTATAGTTCAGTTTTCTATCAGTTCTGGTTGTTTTCTTGTTTCTAAATATTTGTTGTCCTTAATTTCAGTTGTGAGAGGAGGCACAGTGTGTCCATCTATGCCTCCATCTTGGCCAGAAGTCTCTCTAAATATGCATACATTTTTAACCCAGTAATTTTACTTCTAAGACTTTATCCTGAGGAAATATACTTGTATATATATGAAATGCACATGTACACCATACCCATAAATGGGAACTCTCCAATAATTATATTTTGGTGAAATATACTCCTAGTGCATTTATATTGTGATATATGTTAACGAGGGATGGCCACCATTAATATCTTGATAGTGGTTGACTCTAGGTAATAGAGTAAGAGGTGATTTATTTTAATTTCTTTTTTTTGAAGACTTTATTTATCTTTAGAGAGATGGGAAAGGAGGGAGAAAAAGAGGGAGAGAAACATCAACATGTGGTTTCCTCTTGAGCACCCCCTACTGGGGACCTGGCTCACAACCGAGGCATGTGCCCAGACTGGGAATCAAACCCATGACCTTTTGGTTCACAGGCCGGCATTCAACCCACTGAGCCACACCAGCCAGGGCTATTTTAATTTCTAAACATAAAACTTTATTACATTTCTAGTTGTGTCCTGACAGATGATTTTTAAATATGTTCTTAACTTTTTGACATTCTCTGAATTTTTCATGATGAGCATGTATCATTTTTGTATTTGAAAGAAATGGCAGGATGGAAGTAAAAGACAGAAAACTATATAAGAGCAACAATTAATATGAAATTTAAAAAAAAGAAATGGCAAAAAAGTATTTCTATTTTATTTTTAAACAAATAGGAATCAAAAGCACAATCTCAAGTAATCTGAAAGAATAGTCATAATTCAGTCATGAACAATATCATTTGAGGTGTTCTTCTTTTAAAATACAAAAGTAGCCCTAGCTGGTGTAGCTCAGTGGATTGAGTGCTGGTCTGTGAACCGAAAGGTTGCCAGTTCAATTCCAGTCAGGGCACATGCCTGGGTTGCAGGCCGGGTCCCCAACTGGGGGCATGTGAGAAGCAACCAAAGGATGTTTCTCTGACACATCATGAGATGATTCTCTCTCTCTCTTTCTCCTTGTCTTTCCCTCTCTCTAAAAAATAAATTCTAAAAAAAAAATTTAATGCAAAGATATACCCAATGCCCATATCTTTCTAAATATGTTTCCATCTTTAAAAACAATCAGGGCTCCTTGGAGGAATGACTGAGTCTAGGGCTGAAGCAGGAAAAACACAAGATGAATCAGGAACACAGAAACACCTTGATGTACCAGAAAGTGAGGAAATGAAAAAACAAAAAGTGAGGTGGGGACGTGTGAAAAGGATACGAGAGCTACTTTGAAGGAGAGCCCACTGACCAAGTCTGGGATAATTTTCGAACAAAAAATAAATCAGGAGAGTAAAGGATTTTAACTCAGTAAATAAAATAGGAATCTATCAATTCATGCTGATAATAAATAGATAAGTAAGTGGGGCTGAGAAAGGGAGAGCTCATCCTCAGAGCGAAACAGATTGAGAAGCATGGAGAGAGGAATGGAGGGGAAAGACTGCCATTTTGCGATCATCATTGTAAAGACTAGCTTGGGCAAGAAATAGCAAATATTGCTAAATCTAGGGGGAATCGTTTGATGAGGAACAGGATAGTTACTCAATCCTGAAGTGTCTCTCTCCAAATTGCTTATTAGTTTCAGAGAAAAAATAGTCACTACACAATGAAGAAACTGGACAACACCTGGGTCCATGTTGATCAAAATTAACCAGCAGGGGTCAGGGTGACGTGTCGTACTTTCAGATACAAAATTCCGAGAAGAGCTAGGCACCGCTTCCGTGCTCTTCTGGCCGAGGACCCGTAACCTGAATCAAGTCATGCGGAAGCAAACAGCAGACAAGTGCAACTCAAGAACATTCCACAGAACTGGCTTGCATTCTTTAAACATGCCCATGTCATGACTATGGCTCGTATGGCTCGGTGGATTGAGTGCCAGCCTGGGAACTGAATGGTCGCTGGTTTGATTCCCAACCAGGGCACATGCCTGGGTTGCAGGCCAGGTCCCCAGTAGGGGGTGCATGAGAGGCAACCACACATTGATGTTTCTCTCCCTCTCATCTTCCTTCCTTTCCTTCTGTCTAAAAATAAATAAATAAAATCTTAAAAAAGAATAAACATGTCCACGTCATGAAAGACAAAGAAATACTAAAGTACTATTCCAGGTACAGAAGAATAAAGAAACATGACAAGTTCATGCATGTGCGATCCATGCTTGAAGCTTCTGCTAGAGGGGAAGAATGGTACCAAGAATTTATTGGTATAATTGACAAAATTGAAATATGGATTACAGAGTAGAAGAAAGTATGTACAAAGGTTATATTTCCTGATTTGAAAACTGTTTTGTGATTATGTAAGAAAATATTCTTGTTCTGAGGAACTACACAATGAAGCATTAAAAGTATAATAAAGGCGTGAACTGTACAATCTCAAATGGTTCTGCAAAAAGTAATCACAGTAATCAAACAAACGTGATGAAATGTAAAAACAGGTGATTATTTTGGAAAAAGGCTATGTGGGAGTCATCTGTAACTTTGGCAATTTTATGTGTGAAATTATTCACAATAAAGAGTTTAAAAATACACAAAGTCACAGTCAGGGCTTGATTTGAATGATTTTACTGCCAAAACACACATCCGCACAGGCACACTAACTGAGATATTCACATGGAAATAGTTTATCTGCAGCAGGGGAAGAACAAAAGGGGTCATTTTGTTGCGTAATGAGCCTGTGCCTCAGCCCTTGCTTGATGGAGGACCGGAAGGGGAGTGGACCTCGGCGATGGGGCTCAGAATGGAAGATGGTGGCTCTTGCTGGGGAGTTGACCACTGAGTATCCTGGGAGGTCAGTTTGCTTCCAGTCATGCTCCATGAACATGGACATGAACATGGCCATGGTAAAGTGGAACTTCCAGATCATAAACAATAGAAGACAGAGGGGACACCAATGGAAATTGTCCAGGAGAAGAAATTGTGCTGGCTGCACAGGGACCATGGGGACCATGGGGCCAGGGTCAGCTTGGAGATACATGCGTGGCTTTGCAAATGATGTTTCCTTTGTTGGTGCCTCACTAAACGACTTCAGATGGGGATTTGCTGCGTTTGTGGTGGCCTTAGGGGTTGAACGTTAACCCTAGGAAAATATAAGGAGCAGCACTCAAGATAATACCTGGAAGTAGCTTGGTGGCTTCTTAACTCTGTTATAAAAATAAGATTTCTTCACTATAAAAAAAATAAATAGAAGGCCGCAAGACCTCCTTGCTTACGGAACTCCCCCTTGTTACTCTCGTTTCTCCCCTCCCCCAACCCCCAAAATGCTGAGCTCAGCAGTGGGATTGCAGTGGCCAGTCCTCACGCTGGTACGTCATCAGCTTTGCTTCAGCCATGAAATCCCATTGGCCACAGAGCCCCTTTCCTCCATCTCAGCTTTCTTTTTTTTTAAATATATTTTATTGATTATGCTATTACGGTTGTCCCATTTCTCCCCCATCATTCCCCTCCACCCTGCACACCCCCTCCCACCCACATTCCCCCCTTTAGTTCATGTCCATGTGTCATAAGTTCTTTAGCTTCTACATTTCCCACACTATTCTTGCCCTCCCTCTATTTTCTACCCACCATCTATGCTACTTATTCTCGGTACCTTTCCCCCCCTCTCCTCCTCCCACTCCCCTGTTGCTAACCCTCCATGTGATCTCCATTTCTATGATTCTGTTCCTGTTCTAGTTGTTTGCTTAGTCTGCTTTTGTTTTAGGTGTGGTTGAACTTATTTGAACAAATAATAAAGGAGAACTTCCCCAATCTGGCAAAGGAAATAGACTACCAGGAAGTCCAGGAAGCTCAGAGAGTCCTAAAGAAGTTGGACCTAAGGAGGAACACACCAAGGCACCTTGTAATTACATTAGCCAAGATTCAGATGAAGGAGAGAATTCTAGAAGCGGCAAGGGATAAGGAGACAGTCACCTACAAAGGAGTTCCCATCAGACTGTCAGCTGATTTCTCAAAAGAGACCTTCCAGGCAAGAAGGGGCTGGAAAGAAGAATTCCAAGTCAATAAAGTCAAGGACCTCCATCCAAAATTGCTCTATCCAGCGAAGCTGTCATTTAGAACAGAAGGGCAGATAAAGTGCTTCTCAGATAAGGTCAAGTTCAAGGAGTTCATCATCACCAAGCCCTTATTATATGAAATGTTAAAGGGACTTACCTAAGAAAAAGAAGATAAAAATACGACAGTGAAAAGACAGCAAACTCACAGATATTAACAACCACACCTAAAACAAAAGCAAACTAAGCAAACAAGAACAGGAACAGAACCATCTCAGCTTTCTAAATCTTCATTCCAAACCAAGCTCCTGTTTGGAGACGGGAATTTTAGTTCAAATTGCAATGGCCTTTATAGGCTTATTTTTCTATTGTTAACAACCAAAACACCCTCCCCCCATACTTTTGAAGCCAGATCATTTGAAACATGTCTGCCACTAACAAGCAAGCCAGCGAGACCACCACTGAAGGGGAACTTCTCTGATAGGGAGCCAGGGGGAGATATCTGTGGCCACACCCCTTGGGAGTTATGTTAAGGATAGAAACATCTAAACATCTTAGAATGGCTGGTATATCTTTGACATAGCTGCAAGACTAACATATTAGATGGTTTACAGTTCAATTGTTTAAGGCCCATCCAACAAGGATTTATTTATATTTAGCTTTGCCTTTGAAACATCCCACTGGTCTGGCTTTTGTAAAAGGCAAACCTAGCCTATTCATTTTCCTTCTCCCTCCCTCAACCCTTATTGAGACAAATAAACAAAAGAAGGCTGGTGGGCAAGACCAGCAGGCTAGATACAGCCATGATTTAGACTTGACTCAATGACTTTTGGAGAGACATTTGAGTTTTAAGCTCATGGGGTACAAGTTGGTACAGTGACACAAACGGCCCTGCCCAAGAAGAGGCCGATGGGATGGGGGAGGTGATCAATATTTCCGAGGCTACATGCTGTTCTCCCCAGGGTGGGCATCTAGAGGAGAAGATGGCTAATTTTGGTTGAAACTTCCTACATTTATATTATAAGGCTTTCTTTATTTTAAAAGCACATATTTATAATCAAGGATTAACTCTGTCCAAGGAACTAAAAATAGTAGGGGAACCAAGAAAGGTAAACATATTTCAAGGCCATCTTTATTAAGAAACTCCTTGGGCAGGCAAAAATTGCTTTCCAATTGCTTATTCAAATTCTAGGTCCTCGTTAACTTCAGCTTCTGCAGCTGAATTTTCCTGCCCCTGGAGTCTCCTCTTTCCTTAGTGAGTAGCCATTCTAGAATTCCTGGGGAGAAGCCACTAAAGAAACAGGCCTTAAAGGCATGGGACAAAAGGGTGGCAGAGAGTGTGCGGGGGTTACCTCAATGCAGAATTCAGGATACGAGATGCTATATCTGCCAGTTCTTATCCAACCTAAGACGTGGAATCTCTTATGCAAACACTCAGCATGCACGTGTTCGCGCAGGGTGGTGCAGATGTTTGTGCAGCAGCACAGCTGGAATCGTGGGCATTTAGGGATGTTCCGTGTCCATCACGATGGAACTGAGTTGGTTGTTTCCCGTACTGCTGGATACTGGGCAGTCGTTTGAAAGAATGCAGTGGAGGTAAATGCCCTCTACAGGGAGATTCTCAGGACGTATTGTTATGCGGAAAAAGCAACTTGCAGAACAATGTACACAATGTATACAACGTAAAAGAACAATGATTCTTTTAAATTAAGCAGCTGTGTAATATACTTGTATGTACACGTGTTGCAGGTATATAACTGGAACAGGGATGGGAAGGATGGCTGTGAAACCACAGTCCTGGCTAATTTGGGGGAAAGAGGAGAAAAGGTGATTTTTACATTTTGCTCTCTAGAATTGATTCATGTTTGAATCTGAATCATAAGAATGTGCTTACATTGCTTGTGCAATTTTTAAATAGGATTGTATTTATATTTTAGAGAAAGGGGAAGGGAGGGAGAAAGAGAGAGAGCAACATCAGTTTGCAAGAGAACCATCGATGGGTTGCCTCTTGCACGTCCTCAGCTGGGGTCCTGGCTCACAACCCAGGCATGTGCCCTGACCAGGAATCGAAGTGGCTACCTGTCTGTTCTTAGGCCAGTGCTCAGCACGCTGAGCCACACCAGCCAGGGATGCTTGTGCAATTTTCAAAAGGTCATCTGATGCATTCAGTTTCTCCTGAAAAACAAGAAGTTCTACATCGTAATGATATGTTGAACCCTTGTGTGGGTAGCTCTTTGGCATCTAACTTCATCCCACCCACCCCTCTTCAAGAATTAAAATCCAAGAGTGACGATTTTCTGTGCCAATCCCTCAAATTCACACCCAGGTGACATAACTGGTTTAACATGTTTGCCCTACCCTCAGAGTTGGAGGGGTTTCTCCCTCTCTCTTGAGACCATAGCTCCCTCTCTTCGTGACCGCTCTAACCTGTTTTTGTAAGCCAGGCTGCCCCGGCCCTTGTGTGCCCCGGTGACCTCACTCTTCCTATGTCAAGTCTCAGGCCTGTAGAATGAATGGAGGATCAACTTTCACCAAATTACTTATTGTGATGAGGGAAGCTGATGAAAAGTTCTGAGTTCTGTTGGCAGTTAGAACAATTCATCTTGATGACTGACTTGGTTTTTTACCACAAGAAGAAGAAAGTCCTTTGGATCTAAATATAATATATACCAGATTCTGCTCTACCAAAGAATGAGCCAAGGAAACTCTTTTTTCCCTGTATTTCAGTTACCTATTTCTGATAACTATTTCAGTTATCTGTTTCTCACAAAGCCATGGCTCGTCTCTGCACATGGCATCAGCTGGGACAACTCAACGAGGGGCTGCAGGATTCACTTTCCAGGTGGCCCATTCATGCCGCTGGCACACTGGTGCTGACTGCTCACTGGGAGCTCAGCGAGGCTCATGGGCCAGGGTCCTCAGGGTCTTTCTAGGTGGGCCTCCACACAGGATGGCTGGGTTTCCCCACAGTGTGGTGTCTGGGCTCCAGAAGGAATCATCCCAACAACACAAAGCAGGTGTGCATTGTATTTGCATTACGTTTTAATGACCTACCCCTGGAAGTTACATAAGGTCAATTCCACTATATCCTCTTGGTTGAGGCAGACTCATGGCTTACTCAGGTTCAAGAGGAGGGGATATAGACCCCATCTCTGGATTGGGGCAGATGTAAGCCATCTATTGGCCATGCCTTGGTTTTGAGAAATAGCACAGAGAGAATTGATTACTGGATCTGAAGTAAAAAATAATAGCAGTTAAGCAAATGTAAAGACCGAGACACTGATATTTCCAAATCTTCCTCAATCAGATCTTCTGTAGTTTGGTTGATAACGAATTTTCCACAACCCAGTAAAACTTACTGTCAACTGCAAACTGCAAAAGAATGACAGTTCAAAAAAAAATTAGCCTGACCAATCAAGCAACTCTTCTGAGAAAAGTTAATCAGCCTCTCTGGTTGGGCAGCTCAGTTGGTTAGAGCATCTTCCCAATATGCTAAGTTTGCAAATCCTGGTCAGGACACATATAAGAATCAACCACTGAATGCATAAACAAGTGGAACAACAAATAGATGTTTATCTCCCTCTCTCTCTAAAATCAATGAATAAAAATTAGAAAATAAAAAGTAACCCAATGCCAATGTCGAATTTAGGATTATTTATTACTTACTTAATTTGACTTATCTAAACCTCTCTTTATAAGAGAGAGAAATAGGTAATTGTATCACACCATCTTATTTATGAATTAAATGATACAAGGTAATAAAAGTTTATTGGGATTTTGAATTAAAGAAGATACAGTCATTATTAAGATTATTGTGAACATTGCTATGTCACCTATTAAGATAACTTTCTTGCATCCTCATTTTATCTTGGTGGAAAGAAATAATACATTTGAAATAATGATTTCTGTTTTACTTGATTAAATTTTGATTAGAATGAGCGTTTCGTATATAAACCCTGTTGCTTTCTCATATGGTTCGAACGTACTCTATTCAGAAGAGTGTTCCCTATGCAGTGAAAAATTCATTTGGAATATTTTCTGAACTTTGTTAGTGACTCGATGGGAGGGCTTTTGGTGGTGAGAATGGAGTAGGAACAAATATGGAAGGAAGACTGTTGTGGTAAACTGCAAGTGGTAAACTTCTTGCCATAGGGTGCTAAAGAGTATCACAAGCTTCTAGAAAAGGGGCTATATAAATGCAAAATACAACAATTTTATCCTTTTTTTATTTTTATTTTTATTTATTTATTTATTTTTTTTTCAGTTATTTATTAGAAGGCCTATCCTTTTTTTAAAGTATGCAAGTGAGAAAGGATCAGTCTATTTGGCATAGAGTTCTTTTTTTTTTTAAGATTTTATTTATTTACTTTTAGAGAGAAGAGAAGGGAGGGAGAAAGACTGAGAGAGAAACGTGTGAGAGGTACATCCATCAACTGCCTGTCTCATGCCCCCTACTGGGGACCTGGCCCACAACCCAGGCATGTGCCCTGACTGGGAATCGAACCAGCGACCCTTTGATTTGCAGGCAGGCACTCAATCCACTAGGCTGCACCAGCCAGGGCACAACAATTTTATCTGTTAAAGATAAGTAGGAGATGGGAAAAGACTATGACAGATACACACCTGTACCCTGGAAAAGCTCCCTTGCCCTTTGGCAGGTAAAGAAGTGGGAGAGAGGATTCTCCACCTCAAGTGGGGTCAGAGCAGAAAGCTCCTTAGGCAATTCCACATCAGCCAGAGACAGCGGCCATGGGCAGTTGGCAGAAAGTCATCCCTTGCTACTATAGAGCATTTATAGAAATGAAGCTAAATGAAGTATGGTGGCGGTTGGAGAGGAACATGTTGGTACTGGCACTGAGGTAAAATAAGCAGAGGCGACTGTAGATCTTTGCACCAGAGAAGAAAAAAAGAGGAACCAACACCCCCACAGAACAGGCAAATTGGCAAATTTGCCTTAGGCTGGGAGAGTGAGATTAGAGAGCAAAGGGACTGCTATTGGTTGTTTCGGGGCAGAGGGAGTGAGGAAGATGTTTTGAAATCGATTGGGGTGATGGCTATACACCCCTGTGGTTATACTAAAAGAGCACTGGACTGATGATTTCAATAGGCGAATTGTATGGTGTATGAATTAAATCTTACTAGAGCTGATATTTTGAAAAAGTAAACCTAAAATTGAGTATAAGTAAAAATATATGTGTAGATTAATAAAAATTTATGCTGCATGGAGAGAACAGGCACACCATTGACTTGTCCATCACCGTGTCCCTGTCTCTCTCCCAAATCACGTAACCCCTTTTGTTAGTTTCTTCTGTATCTTTCCAGGGCTTGAAAAATGCGGATATAAGCAAACATGACTATATAGTCCTTTGTTCTTCCCTTTCTTACACGATACAAATGAATGAACGAAATAGAAAAACAGACTTACAGATACAGAGAACAGAGTGATGGGAGCCGGAGAGGGGGGTGTGGGGCAGTGGGTGGAAAGAGGTGATGGGATTGAGAAGTACTAATTGTTAGTTACGGAATAGGCGTGGCAGTGTAAGGTAAAGCACTGGGAATATAGCTAACGGCATCGTAATAACTGTTGTGTAAACTGTTCTGCTGTTTGTATTTTCTCTGCACAACGCACGTCAGAGATCTTTCCACAGTAGCACACAGAGAGCTCCCTCACTCATTTCCAGTCTTTCCCTTCCGCAGTGTTGCAGTGAAAAACCATGTACATATGTCATGTCATTCATTACAAGATAAATCTGGGAGACAAAGTGAGATTGGTAGATGAAAAGGTAAAATACATTCATAATTTTGACAAATTCATAATTTACCAAATCATTCCACATTTTGTACTTCCACCAGCCATGTATGATAGTTCTGGATTTCCCCATACTTTTCTTTGCTCATGTGTTGTGTTGACAAAATTTCTAGCTGGTGAAACAAAATTATCTGTATTGTTTAAATATGTTTTTCTTTAAAAAAAAAACAAACAGATTTTATTTATTTATTTATTTATTTTTTAAAATATTTTATTTATCTATTTTTATTATTTATTTATCTTTAGAGGGGAAGGGAAGGAGAGAGGGAGAGAAACATCAATGTGCGGTTGCCTCTTGTATGTCCCCTGCCGGGAACTGGCCTGGCAACCCAGGCATGTGCCCTGACTGGGAATCGAACCGCGATCCTTTGGTTCGCAGGCCCGCGCTCAATCCACTGAGCTACACTTATTTATTTATTTTTAGACAGAAGGGAAGGGAGGGAGAAAGAGAGAAACATCAATGTGTGGTTGCATTTTATGTGCCCCCAACTGGGGACCTGGCCTGCAACCCAGGCATGTGCCCTGACTGGGAATTAGCACACAGTAGTTTTTCTACTGAGCCACACCAGCTGGGGCTAAATATGTTGTTCATATTACTAATAAAGTCAAGGTTTTTAATACATTTAAGAGCCAACTGTATTTGTTTTTCTGTGAGCTGTCAATGTTCTGTGACCATTGTTTTCCCCCTTTGGCACATGTCTTGACTTTGTCGTATTTTTTTCCCCTGCAGAAGTTTTTGCTATTTATGGAATTCAATTTATCAATGTTTCTTTCCTGGTTCTAGATTTTGGGTGGTAGTAAGAAAGCCGCCTCCTCTCCGAAGTTCCAAAGCAGTCCACCCACAGTGTTCTTCCGGTACTTTCATGGTTTATTTACTAAGTGCTTTCAAATGTTTATTAAAATAAACAGTTAAAAGAAAATGGAAAGCAGCTACCAATATTTGAGATTCAAGTGATAACTTATTGTTAACAAGCAAAGAACAGTTAGCTAACATTAAATGCCATTATATGTTTAACTAGTCAAGAAATGCTCTTGTATATGAAGGTGGATATCTTGTAACAGTTATCGGGTAAATACTGAAGGGTTCTCAGCTTTGAACTTTGTACAAATGTAAAAAGGAAAAGAGGTGGGATCTATTTCCCCATCCATTGCATCTCGGTTCACCTTGAGACTTATTCTGACCAATAGAACGCGGCAAAGGTAGTATTGTACAATTTCTGGGCCTGGCAGGCTCTCTTGGAGATCAGATGCTGTGTGAAGAAGACGAGCCTGCAGCCAGCACCAAGCCCCACATACACGAGTGAAGCTGTGTTAAATCAACCGGCTCAGGGTAAGCTGCAGTCGGACCAGAACCCCACCGATGGCCCCCTGGGAGACCAGCTGAAGAACAGCCCCGTCGAGCTCAGCTGAGCCCAGCCAAGTTGCTGAACCATAGAGTAACGAGCCAATAGTTGTTTTAAGTCCCTATTTTGGGGATGTGGTTTGTTACACAGAAAATAAATAATGCATATACATGGTTTTGTAGGGATTTTTGAAAATACTGAAAGCTAGGCTCAATTTGTTCATTCCCATACTCTTCATCTCCATGCAGAAAGGGTTCAAGACTGCCGTGGTGGGCAGACCCTAAGGTGACCCCCTATTATCCTTGCCTTCTGGTGTTCATGCATCTGTATAATACCCTCCTCTTTTGCTTTTTTTAAAAAAATATTTTATTTATTTATAGAGAGAAAGGAAGGAAGGGAGAAAGAGAGGCAGAGAAACATCAATCTATCTTCCTCTCGCATGGCCCCAACTGGGGACCCAGCCCACAATCCAGGCATATGCCCTGACTAGGAATCGAACCAGCAGCCTTTTGGTTTGCAGGCCAGCACTCAGTCCGCTGAGCCACATCAGCCAGGGCTAATCCTCTCCTCTTGCCCGTGAGTTGAAACTAATGACTGTTTCTAACCAATATGGCAACGGTGATGGGATGTCATTCCCCTGATTATTTTACATGATGTAGTACTCCATTATGCTACAGATTTACACTGGGGTTCTCCCTGTTGGCTTGATGAAGTAAGCGGCCAAGTTGAAGAAACTTGTGCAACCTTTAGGAACTGAGGGCGGCCTTCAGCCAACAGCCAGCAAGAAACAGAAACCCTCCCTTCTACAACACAGGGGAAAAACTTCTGCCAATAACTTGAGCACGCTTGGAAGCCAGTCCTCCACCAGCTGAGTCTCCAGATGAGAATGCAGCTCAGCTGACACCTTGACTGCATCCTCACGAGTCCCAGAGCAGAAGGTCCAGCGAAGGCACTCGGTGTCTGCTCCGCAGCAACTGTGAAATAATAAATGCGTGCTGTTCGTTCCACAACGCAGAACACGAAGACGGCCACTGAGGTAGCCTGAGCATTCAGTCCTTTGCCAGGAAAGCAGCCCTTGCTCCTAGAAGAAAAATTGTGGTTCATGAAAAGAGGAGGACATTCTGTAGCCTGGTGTCCAAATTTTTGGCATCTCTGGGCCACACTGGAAGAAGAACAGTTGTCTTGGGCCACACATTAAACACATTGTGACACGGAATCACACACACAAAAAATCTCATAATGTTTTAAGTAAATATACGATTTTGTGTTGGGCCACATTCACAGCCACCCTGGGCTGCATGTGGCCCGCAGGCCACGGGTTGGACACCCCTGCTTTAGAAGGTCGATTCTCATCACACCCTGATTTATTTTAAAATCCTGGGGCAAGAGGGTATATATTTTCATGGCTCAAAACACTGCGGATCATTACTCACAGAGAGTGGGTCAGGAAACAAATTAAATTTGTATACATGTGTAAGGGGTTATTTCCTAGGTACCAATGAGGAAGCTTGTCAATTTCTATTGAGTTGTGAAAAAGAGAAGTATGTTAAGTGCAAAAAAATTTACCTGAAGTCAATTGCAAGAAGGTGGCTTTGGTCTAAAATTCCAATCACAGTAGAGACCCTTACTTATAAGTCAGGAGATGAGTGCCCTCCTGTCCACTTTGAGACAAGCCAGAGGTGGGAGTCATCCTTGAAAACCTGTTTTCCTCACCCACCCCCACTCCATAGTCAATCTGCCACCAAGTCGTCTCAGTTTTACTTCATAAGTATCTCTTGAAAACATGCATTTCTCATTTTCTCTTCTTCCATGATCAAAGTTAAGTTGCCATACGGTTCTGAGGGACTACTGCAGAAACTAACTGGCTCCCATATTCATTGTGAACACCTCCTTCGTGTAATTGGTGAGCTTTTCAAAGTGCAAGTCTGATAATATTACACATCCTCCCATTCCGTTTTCCCCTACGTGGGTATTTGAAATATCTTCAATGACTTCTCATCGTGCTCAGTTGGAAAAAGACCAAGATCTTAAAATGGCCTCATAGCTCTGCATGGTTTGATGCTTGCCACTACTGTTTTTGACAAACCCTCCCCCTCAGCCTCGCCAAAATGGTCTTCTGTCTGATTCTCCATCATCCTATGATCTTCCCTTGCTTCGGGGCCTTTGCACCATCCTCCTAGGAGTGACCAACCCCGATTTGATCTCGTTAACTCACGTGCATTTTGGGGCTTACTACTTCCTTTGAGTTGTTTTCCTGAGTTCCAGAAAACATAAGTCTGTCATGTATTTGAGAATACATGCTCTCCTGATACTGTATTCCTTCTGTGCTCATATGTATTAAAAACATTTCTCAGTTTACACATGAATTAGTGTGATGATTCACGTAATATCTGTACCCTTCGTCACCCACCTCATGATAGCTGTGACTGTGTCTCTTTTGGCTAGTATGACAGCCTCGTTCCTTAGCACAGTGCTCGGCGTGGAGCAAACAGGCATCTATACAAATACAGGGGTGGGCAAGTGTAGGTCTACAGTTGTTTGTATGGAAAGATACATTCGGGTTATGATGATCACGATAGCTTTATTAACTGAAAAAATGTCTCAATACAATCTTGTCAGTGCCCGAAATGCTGATCTTCCTTATTTACACATCCTGTTAGTTTACTTGCTCCACTCAAGCACCCTTTGGTTCTTTATTGTCATCAATAAACCTAATTTTTCCCACCCCTGTATTTGTTCATGGATTGAATCAAATACCTGGGTTCTAGGGCAGGCTTTGCATTTTGCCAGATGTGTTTGTTGGGAGATTACTTGACTTCTCTGAACCTCAGTCTCTTCACAAGTTAAATGGTGCCACGGTCTGGGATTCCCATAAATCGGGACCTAAGACCAATAGTACCTTTTGTGCTACTATTTTGTTAGGGAGTGCAACTCCTGGAAACAGGACCAAGGGAAGGTGGTATAGGAGACCATTCTGCGTGGTGTGGGCCCAGCTCCCAGTGGAAAGCAGGGTCTGATGCACAGGACCCACACCCAAGGATAGGTTCTCCCGTGGGGAATCAGGCCTGCATTGTACCTAGGCCACTTTGAGACTTGCTTTTTGCTAAAACTCCCTCACCTTGAATTGAGGCAGCAAGTGCTTACTGTAACTTCCTAAAGTCTGTGCTAAACCTCCCAAGGATGGAGTGTAACCGGTTCAACCACTTTTCCCCTTGGTCTGCAACATCCTTCTCTTTGAAGTAATTAGCAACATTCTTTCCTTTGTTTTCTGTAAAAGGTAATCACCTGCAGTGAACCTGTGCATAGTAAATGAGGACCAGAAAAGCAATAAAATTCTGTCAAGGCAAGGGTCATTGGGTTGCACTCCCCCCTTGAGACCCTGGACCCACCCATGAGCCAGGGTCCGAGTCTTGGGGGAGTGAAGAGTGATGGAGGGAGAGCCATGTCAAGAATGGGTGGCTGAGCTTGCTAGGTAGTTCAGTGCCACTGAGAAGTTGTAGAAAGAATCTCCACAATCCCTCTGGGAGACAGAGGGGAACATTCATCTACCAGCTTGAAGTGCTAACTCCTGTACACTGCCAGGTTGTCCCTTGTGGGTGGGGGTGTGGTGGTGACAGACTGCGTCACTTCATGAGTCTGCTCAGAACTGCAGCCCAGCGCAGGCTGGTGGGGGTTTCCGGAGAACAGGCCTGGCACACCCTCAGCAGGCAACACATAAATGCTCATTGTTATTAGGAACCTATAGTTTGGTTCCCCAAATATCACATTCTTTCCCTTTCTTCCTCTCCTGCCCCCTTTTTCTAGACAAGGTGGGTTTGAAAGTCCACCTTGTGGAAAATCAGGAAAAAAAGTGCTAGGAAAATTGAGGAAAGAAAAAAGAGCAAGTTATGTACAGTCTCAATAATTTGAAGTGTGGTGCATATTTTTGTAGACAAAGTATGTGGCTATTCATTACATTTATTTTTTTCAACAGTTCATTTTTTTATTGTATTTTTCCATTACCACTTATCCCCCCCATACCCTCTTCTACCTCCACCCACCTCTCTCCCTACCACAATCGCCACAACTGTTGTTCATGCCCATGAATTCTTTTTTCTTTTTTAAATATTTTATTGATTATGCTATTACAATTGTACCATTCCCCCCCTTGATTCCTCTCCACCTTGCACACCACCTCCCACTCACATCCCCACCTTTAGTTCATGTGCCTGTGCCATACATATAAGTTCTTTGGCTTCTACATTTCCTACACTATTCTTAACTTCCCCCTGTCTATTTTCTACCTGCCATCGATGCCGTTTATGCTATCTATTCTCTGTGTCTTTTTCCCCATTCTCACCCTCCCACTCCCCACTGATAATCCTCCATATGATCTCCAGTTCTGTGATTCTGTTCCTGTTCTAGATGTTTGCTGAGTTTGTTTTTGTTTTTTTTTTTTACGTTCGGTTGTTATTAACTGTGAGTTTGTTATTTTACTTCCTGTTTTTGATCTTCTTTTTCTTAGATAAGTCCCTTTAATATTTCATATAATAAGGGCTTGGAGATGATGAACTCCTTGAACTTGACCTTATCTGGGAAGCACTTTATCTGCCTTTCCATTCTAAATGATAGCTTTGCTGAATAGAGTAATCTTGGATGTAGGTCTTTGCCTTTTATGACTTCAAATACTTCTTTCCAGCCCCTTCTTGTCTGCAAGGTTTCTTTGGAGAAATCAGCTGATAGTCTGATGGGCACTCATTTGTAGGTAACTGTCTCCTTTTCTCTTGCTGCTTCTAGGATTCTCTCCTTATCTTTAATCTTGGCTAATGTAATTCTGATGTGCCTTGGTGTGTTCCTCCTTGGGTGCAACTTCTTTGGGACTCTCTGAGCTTCTGGACTTCCTGGAAATCTATTTCCTTTGGCAAATTGGAGAAGTTCTCCTTCATTATTTTTTCAAATAAGTTTTCCAAATTCTTGCTCTTCCTCTTCTCCTTCTAGCATCCCTATGATTCGGATGTTGGAATGTTTAAAGATGTCTTGGAGATTGCTAAGCCTCTCCTCATTTTTTTGAATTCTTGTTTCTTCAATCTGTTCTGGTTGACTGTTTATTTCTTCTTCTGCTCCAAACCGTTGATTTGAGTCCTGGTTTCCTTCCCATCACTGTTGGTTCCCTGTACATTTTCCTTTATTTCACTTTTCATAGCCTTAATTTTTTCCTCTAATTTGTGACCATATTGAACCAATTCTGTGAGCATCCTGATTACCAGTGTTTTGAACTGTGCATCTGATAGGTTGGCTATCTCTTCTTTTAAGTGTTGTATTTTTTTCTGGAGCTTTGATCTGTTCTTTCACTTGGGCCATTTTTTTTTTTTTTTTTTTTTTTGGTCTTGGTGCCTGTTGTGTATGAGGGGCGGAGCCTTAGGTGTTCACCAGGGTGGAACAACGCACATTGCTGTGTTGTGATGCTGTGTGTGGGGGAGGGGTCCGAGAGGGAACAGTGCTGTTTGCTCTGCTCTCTGCCGATTTTCAGTCACTTCCCCCACTACCCACAAGCAAATTGGGCCCTTCTGGTGCTGATCCCATGTGGGTGGGTTTGTGTACGTCCTAAGACCCTGCAGGTCTCTCCAACGAACTCTTCTGTGAGGCTGGGAGTTTCTCCTACTGCCGCCTCAATCCCCATAGGTGTTTTCAATCGGTGTTTTGAGGCTTTATTCCCCTGAGTTGGGACCCTGGGTTGTGAGGTCTGTCTCGCTCCCTGTTGTTCCTCCTCATTTATCTGCATGAGAATGTGGGACCGCCCGGTCCACCAGCCGCCGCCTTGTCTCGAGTCCTCTCTGCCCAGCTGCCCGTCTGTCTCTGCCTGTCCTACCGGTCTGGATCAATGTTTTTTCTTTAACTCCTTGGTTGTTGGACTTCTATACAGTTAGATTTTCTGTAAGTTATGGTTGTTTCTTGTTTTTAAATTTGTCGTTGTCCTTTTGGTTGTGTGAGGAGGCACAGTGTGTCTACCTATGCCTCCCTCTTGGCCGGAAGTCCGTGTCTATGAATTCTTTTTCTTTTTGCTCTATCCCTCCACCCCTCACCGCACCCACAGTCATTACATTCATTATAGCATTGTTTGTAGTAGCAAAGGATTAGAAACAATGTCTATCAATAGGGGATTGACTAAAAAAATTATGGTATGTTTATACAATAGGATATGATGCAGCTGAAACAAAGCATGAAGAAGCTCTTAAGTATTGCTGTAGACAGCTCTCCAACATCGATTAAGTGAAAAAAATCAAGATAAAAAACAATGTAGAAATGTGCTATTATTTGCATAAAAAGGGGAAAAGTTTACTTTCATATTTGTTTGAATGTACATTTAAAAAACTCTGGAAGGATATCTAAGAAAGTAATATTAGTTGTTAACTTTGTGTATGTGAGATCTGTCTGGAAAATATCAGACCATTGTTCATGAGAATGGTTTGCATGACATTGATGTAACCTGGCAGCCAAGGAGAGTGGACTGGAATATGCATGTGTGAAGAAGGACGACTTCACTGTACTAGGCAGTGGGGGCTGTAGACATAGTTGAACGAGCATGTGTACTGTGTGGTCATTGCATTCAAAATGCCTGAGAGAGTGGAGCTACAAATCTGCATCAAATTTTGCGTCAAGTTTGAACATTCCTCCCCAGAAACTACTGGGATAATTCAGAAGGACGCAGCTATGGACAACTGGTGAATGGCAGCTTCATCAGGACAACGCGTCCGCTCATACATCACATCTCGTGTAGAGTGTTTTGGCAGAAACATCAAATCATCCAGGTAACTCAGCTCCCCTACAGTCCAGATTTGGTGCCCTCACACTTCTGGCTTTTCTCCAAACTAAAATCACCTTTGAAAGGGAAGGGATTTCAGACAGTGGATAAGATTCAGGAAAATAGGACAGGGCAGCTGATGGTGACTGGGAGAACTGTGTGAGGTGCCAAGGTGCCTACTTTGAAGGGGACTGATGTGTCATTGTCCAATGTGCAATGCTTCTTGTATCTCCTTCAATAAATATCCCTATTTTTCACAGTATGTGGCTGGATACTTTCTGAACAGGCCTCATATATGTGCCTATGTATTTTGGTGCCCTTACTGCATAAAACATGATCCCAAATTTATCAGCCTAAGACAATAAATATGTATTATCTCACAGTTTCTGCAGTTCAGAAATGCAGGAACAGCTTAGCGGGGTGGGAATGGCTCAGAATCTCTCATGAGGCTGCAATCAAGATGTCAACTAAAGGCTTGACTGGGCCTGGGGTATCCACTTCCAAGATGACTCACTTACATGGCTCTGCACAGGAGGCCTCAGTTCCTTCCCAGCAGGACCTCTCCAGAAGGCTGCTTGCATGTCTTCATGACATGGCTGCTGACCTTCCTCAGACCAAATGATCTCAGAGAAAGAGGTGGAGAGAGATGGAGAGATAGGGAAAGAAGGAGAGCAAAGAAGCTGCAAAGATTTGTATGACCTAATCTGTCACACAGTCACACCTGCCATATTCTGTGCATCTGCGGAGGGGAATTAGGCTTCACCTTTTCAGAGGAGGAGTATCAGAGGATTCGTTGGCATATTTTGAAACCGCCAAGGCAGGGGAAAGGGGAAACAACTGGGTCAATAGAGGCAGGTCTGGAAGGAAGATTTTCCCTATGTCTATGTTTATGCTTCTTCAACTATGTATTTGACTATATTAATCCAATAATAAGTTAATTACGTTTCTTTTAAAAGGAAATACATTTAAGCTCTTTGGGAAAGAATTGGGAGATGAAAAAAAGAAAAAGCCAAACAGGACCTGAATAGGAAAACTTGTTTGAGGTGAAGTTGACCTTTGCCCAGAAGAGCAGGGAAATGAGAAGGTCTACTTTGTGCTCACCCCGCCCCTTCCTCCCACCCACGCCCGGGCCTGGCAGGGTGGCCGTGTATGACCAGTTCCCGATTACGGTTCTGCGGAGGGGGAACAGCTCTGTAGCCAGGATGTTGTATGGGACAGGCGTTTATCATTTATGAGGGCTTAAGTCCTGTTACAACGATGTTTCTGTCTAAGCCATTGTGTTGCCACAGCCTGTGGTCATTGCTGATTTTAAATATTAGATGCCGTACAATGTCATTCTTAATAGGTCATGTTTTACTTACTTGCTTCACCCTTCTGGCCTTCTAAAACCCCTCTCCGGTTTGACATTTGTTCTTCAACATAGCTTGCATAAACCTGTTAAGCAAGCCAAGAGAATGTAGCCTAGTAATTAAGTTGAGGGAGATTTAATGTCCACAAAGACGTGGCATGGAATTCGAACAGGTTTATTGTCTCCCCATAAAGTTCCTTACGGGCGTGTGCACCGGGCAGCACTAACTGTCCTCACTGCGCCCCGGTGGTCACTTTACATGTTGGGAGGTAAGGCGAAAAGTTTTACAAACAAAACTACTCAATTTGTTTTAACCTTTTCAATACAGTAATACACCTAGAAAACACTACAAGTCCACTTTCAAGCTATTTCGAGGCGGTTTGCTGCTTCAGCAGGGTCAGGGAGTGCGGGCAGAGGGCGCACCCTTCCCTCGCCCTCATCTGCGGCGACCCAAGTCCTTTCTGCGTCTCGTGGGGACCCTGGGCTCCAAGCAGGTTCCTGCCAGGCCAAGGCCAACCCCGAGGGTGGTGGCGTCCGGGGAGCTAAGGGCACAGCTGGAGGCCGAGAGGAGTGCACCCTCGCGAGGGCACGTCCCCCGATTCGTGGCTCCAGCCCTGGCTTCTTGAGAGGCGAAGTGGGAGGCGGAGGGAGGGAGGACATGGCATGGAAAGGGGGCCGCGGGGCGGGCGGCGAGGGGACGCCGAGGAAGAGGAGAGGGCCGGCGGTGATCCCAGGGCTCGGGAGCGGGTCGCGGTCCGCGGGTCCTCGTCCGCCGCTTCCGGCGCCCTCTGGGCCAGCCCCAGGCCGGCGGTGCCACATCCTCTGGTGACGTCAGCCAGCGCCGCCATATTGGGAAGGCGCCGCCGCCGCTGCCGCCGCCGCCTGGGAGCTCGGGCTGCCTGCGGGGCTGCGGCCGCAGGAAGGAAGGAAGGAAGCTCTGCCACTCCGACCGACGCCCGGCCAGCCCGCTTCTCCCCATGAGTGCCCCCAGTTCGGCTGCCAACGGACGTCGCCCCAGCATCCGGATTTAACGCGGAAGCCCGGGGCCGGGCCGGGGCCGCGGGGGGGAGGAGGAGGAGGGAGAAAAGCCGGTAGGTCCCGTCCCTGTCGGCCGGCGCGGCGGCCTCGGCCGGAGCCATGACCTCGCTGACCCAGCGCAGCTCCGGCCTGGTGCAGCGGCGCACCGAGGCCTCCCGCAACGCCGCCGACAAGGAGCGGGCGGCCGGGGGCAGCGGCGGCAGCGGTGAGGACGACGCGCAGAGCCGCCGCGACGAACAGGACGACGACGACAAGGGCGACTCCAAGGAAACGCGGCTGACTCTGATGGAGGAGGTGCTCCTGCTGGGCCTCAAGGACAGAGAGGTGCGGGCAGGGCGGGGGCGGCCGGTGCGAGGCCCGGGGGTCTCGGGAGTCTGCCCTTTGAGCGCCCGAGCCCTGTTCCCGGGAGCGCCCATCTGGTCCGGGGCTTCCAGGTCCTCCCTGCACAGACAGCTCGGATTTTCCCTCCCTCGTCCCACATCACTGCATTCATTCCGACTCCCTGGGCATCTGCATTTCTTCCTCGCCCCTCTGCACGTGGCTGAGCCCGTGCAGACCCCAGGTGACTGTCCTCACCTGGAGACTGCCGGGTGGAGTGAAGCACCTGGCACCACCAGCGCCCGGGACTCCTGGGTTTTGCAGGTTTTAGGACCTGGGAGGGCTCCACGGATCTGCTTTCTGGGAGAGTTTTAAAAAGCTTAAGGTGTACTGTTTGGAATTTTTAAAAATGTCGGTGAGATGGTAACGGAGGCAAAGTTGTTTCACTGATAAAGTTAAAAGTCCAACAAAATCCTGATGACACCTACTGGAAAATGACTTTCTAGGTAAACTTGCTTTGGGTGAGAGATAATTTTTAGTGTCGCTTTTACATTTTATCAGTTAACTATTCTCCAGAAAGTATTGCCATCTTAAGCAACGACTTTTTCATGGGGCGCTTGAAATAGTAGGTTTGTGATTTCATGAAAAGCTTCAAAGCCTTAGGTAGGTTGAGGTTGCCATAGGTATTTCTTTGTATTCTCACTTGGAAAGATGATTTCCACCTAAATATCTTATAAGAATTTTCACACGTAGAGAATTTGAAAAAAATGCTACAGTGTACACCTTTTGTATTCACCTTCTTTGTTCTGTCATTAACATTTTGCTGTAATTGCTTTATCGCCTTTTTACCTACAAAAATGATTTTTAGAGACTCCCAGATTTATGGAGAGATGGTTAGTCTAAATGGTATTTGGTAAGGTTGCAGAAGCTTGTTTTCTCTCAGCATGGAAACCAGACATTTTGAGAGTCAGATATAAAAATAAGTTATTTTTCTTTTTAAAAAATTTATTTAAAAATTATAGTTGACATGCAAAATTATATTTATTTCAGGTGTACCTAAGTTTTGTTTTGGTTGTAAGAATGTTTTGTCAATTCCAGGAAGGTGGGCAAACAATTTTAATTCTTATGAAACAACTTAGTCTTACTTCATCAGTACTTACCAGATATAGGTGAGGTTTTATATATATATATATATATATATATATATATATATATATATATAGGCTGTTGGTGGACTCCGGATATTTAGTAATTGAATGAACTCAAGTTTGCCTTGATAGAACTGCCTAGAGCATTTGCAATATCTAGGTTTTCCATTTGCTCAGGTTTTTACTAAGATCACATGAAAAAAGGTTATGTTCCTCTGGCTGCAAAGTAGGCCTAGGCTGTATATGGTATTTCTTTTTGTTCTTTGGAAAAATAAACTAGATATCTAGTGTCCTAGATTTGCCATTTTAGGAAGTATTTAACTTGTCTTTTTTGGCTTTACAATTCAGAATCTTGGTAATAATTTTTTTTAAGTTTATAATAAACATCTTTTTCTTTTGGGACAAAAGTAACATTTTAGAAAAAGAAAAAGCCAAGCAAAGAAAACAAGTTATCCTTATTCCTGAGTGGATATTTTGGTTTTATAATTTTTGAGACGTCTGTGAGGATATGTCCTGTGTGTAAAACTACACTTAGAAATACTAAAACCAAAACTAGCTTTTGGACTTTCCAGTCACTCTGGGTGAGAAATTATGGAGGACAAAATAAGGACCTTTTTGTTTTTTTAAGTATGTTACTCCAATGTTTAAGCTAAAGCATATCGACATACTATTTCCCTGTGATGAGTTTTCATGAAGATAACCTAAATAATTTGTTGAAACTTAATGGTACCTAGAAAATGTAGATACTTTAAAGTTTTTTGGTGGCAAGTAATTGAAACCATCTGTTCTGTTTGTGTTAGGAGTCACTGTACTTTGCCATGTCAGGGCCAAGGTCCAGATACTAGTTAATTCTGAGCATTTCTTGCTGATTTCAACAACCACCATAGGGATTTTTTTTCCCCCTGCTGCAGGCAGGTCCAGGGAATTGAAATGGAAGTGGGTGGGATTGGAATTTGGCATTGGTTTAGATTCAGGTATTAACCTACATATTTTTTTCCTGTCCTCACGTCTTCTCATACTAATAACCAGCCCTGTCAGCTCACCCATTCATGTAATTCTCCTGCGGAGGTTTCCGCCATGTCTTCCACTTGTGTCACTTGTTTAGGGGGCAGGAGTTACTTACTCTCTTACCTAGAGCCTAGGCATTTATGCTTGTTAATATTAGATTTTAACTTACTAAATTTGTTACAAACAAGCCCCAGACTGGAGCCATAATACCAGGTGGGGCAAAAGTAGGTTTACAGTTGTGCGTATGCAAAACAGAGTTTATTCTTGTATTATGATTTATTAAGTATTGTATTTCCATATGAACTGAATATGATTTATTAAATATCGTATTTCCATATGAACAACAATCTTACCTGCTTTTGCCCCATCCTTTATATATAGTTCAGTAAACTTACTGCTTTAGCTTTTTTATTACTTTAACTCAACAGACTCAACATCTACCTTTGTAATAACTGGATACTCTTAAGATATTTATATTTTAAGGTGAGGCAGGTCGTTAGTGGTGGACACACTTTATATATGTGAGAACCTTATTTGAAATAAAAATAAATTAAATTTCGAAATGGTGAAATTAGTTTTACTTTCCTAGCTTTTTTCTTTTTAATTCTCACCTGAGGATATGTTTATGGATTTTAGAAAGAGAAGAAAGAGGAGGGGATGAGTGAGAGAGAAAGAGAGAAAGAGAAACATTGATGTGAGAGAGAAACATCCATTGTTTGCCTCCCATATGCACCCCCACCGGGGATCAAACCCGCAGCCTAGGTATGTGCTCTGACCAGGAATCAAACCCTGATCTTCTGGTATGTAGGACGGTGCTCCAATCAACTGAGACACCTGGCAGGGCTACTGTTACTTTTTAAAAAGCTGAGAGTCTTTTTGAAAACATTGTTGTTGAATAATAAACCTACGGAAAAAATGCAAATCATAAATATGGTGAAGTTTCAAAACTGAACACACCTAATAAACGAGCATCTAGGTCAGGAAACAGAACATGACCAGCTCTCCGAATGCCCCATTGGATTTCCCTTCCAGTCACTGCCTGGTCCTGAAAGGTCACCATTAGCTTGGCTTTAGAATTCAGCATAGAGTAATTTTGCTGATTTTTGTACTTTGATTTGTTTGTGCCTTGCTTTTGTTCAGCATTGTTTGTGAGTTTCACTCATATTGTGCGAGGTTGTCATTTGTTCATTCTTACTGAGTTACCAACTTTTAACACATTTACAATCTACAGTATTTAAAAAGTTACTGTGGCGTATATCCTGACTAGTGTTTTCCCCTCCCTCTTTACTGAACAGAAGGCTCAGCTTGCCAATAAGCACATAGTCTGGCTTCCAAGTACCTATTATAGCTGACTCTAAAGTCATCGTGAAATATGTTTTTTAAATTTAAGTACATATTTCAGGGTTTTTGTTTTTGTTTTTTTTTTTTTTTTAATTTTAAACCAGTGGTTTTCCTATTTTGGCTTTTGTTAAAACACAGATGTCTGCATCCTTCCGGGGATTCCTGTGCTCAGGCTGAGGGGAGCATCAGTGACTCCGGTATTGAAGTAAATCTTCAGAGGCCACACAAGAATGCCACATAGGCTTAAACTTGAATTTAACTTCCACATAGTTGGCACCATTTCTGTAATTTTGCTTGTGTGTGAGTGAGGGGGAGGGGCAGCAAATGATCCAGGTTTTTTTCCCAACTAGTAGTTGATTTTTCCGTGGATGCCTCCAGTAGTCAGAGTGTTTTCGGAATGCCTCACTGAGAATTACCTCAAATAACTGGTGTCATGTGCTCTTATTTTATTTTTAAAAATTTTTATTTATTGATTATAGAGAGAGAGGAAAGGAGCTGGAGAGAAAGAAACATCAATTTGTTCTACTTAGTTATGCATTCATTGGTTGATTCTTGTATGTTCCCTAACCGGGTATTGAACCCACAGCCTTGGCGAGATACTGCCAACCACCTGAGCTACCCAGACAGGGTGGTGTCATGTGCTTCTGAATATCTTCCTTGGTGGTAAATCGGAGTGATTTAAGGTTGGATTTGGTTATTTTAAAGGACCGGGTATAATTCAGGGTGAGTCCGTGGAATACCAAAAGTGGAAAGGGGTACTGTAGTCCTAGCCTGAGGTGTACCCTCTATTTTACATATTTAAGCTCTCTGAGCCTCAGCATTCTCTAATAGAGAAATAGTCCTCTCCCATGACTGTTTTGATTGGACTGTTGCAGACATGTATTCGTTTTACTGTCCACCAAGATTTCCCCATTTTGTCTTGCTAGGGCATTCCCCATTGTGTGTACCCAGGATGCCCTGTTGAAGCATTTACCCCTTCTTTTTTGTGGTGCAACCAGACCTACGCTTGTCTAATCAGGCACCCTCCACTCCCCCAGCCCCCCCCCCCCCCCCCACACACACACACACTCTGCATAGCAGAACAGGCTGTGGGGTTTTTTCGGACCTGTCCAAGTCGCCGCAGTGTGTGTGCCTCAGGCTGTTCTCTGACTTTGTTCCCAGAGTGCACCGTTCCCTGATGTGGGTCTCCGAGCTCTCGCTCACGTCTGCTGGTGCTGTCTTTTCCACCCGTTCAGTTTTGTGAGGAACCTTTCACTTTTGTAAGCTTTAAGAACAGTCCAGTGAAGTTTGTTTTTAAAGATAGCCAGGGTCAGTTACTAACGTTTCTCATGCTTGGAGACAAGAACCCTAATGCTGTATTTCCATTCTTTATATTTTACCCTATACTTGGGGTATACACACTTAGGGTAGAATACTCAGGTTTAAAATGATGGAACTGACATTTGTGTGGCTTTTAAACTGGCTCCAAAGATTGGTTCCACAGACGGGTTCCATTTTTGGAATAAGTTTCCCAAGGTCTCTACTTTTAAATACAATACTTATCAAGATGTATGATTTTTAAAAAAAATTCTCCTTTCTACATATGCAGTCATATAGACCATCTATGCATGTCAAATTTGATGAGTAACATTCAACAAATATGCAGTATTTCAAAATGTGCTAAGATTTTAATAACACAAGTATCATAAAGGCTTCTGAGTTTTGGAATTTTACGATTCCTTGATAATACAAATAATATTCCCTTCATATTTTTTAAAGATTTGAACTTTCTTTTTTTTCTTTTTAAGGTATATTTAAAAGTAGGTACTCAAGTATGAGAGATACAGAAACTAAAAAGAATTCATTTTTGATGATAATTTAATCATTTGATTGTACCTTTTAAACAGGATTTTACACTGTTGAAACAACTTTTTAGTGCATGGGGCCAAAATACTAATATTTGATGTTTATTAACTTTAAACCTTCTGAGCCTCCCTGTATGGATCATTTGGGATTATCTTTTAGAATTTTACTTTGAAATTATTATGATCCAGTTTTGAAATATTTGGAGAGTTTTTCTGATATTTAAGAAATACACTTTGTAGTAAAGTGTATTTACTTTATATGTCAACTTACATGTAAGTCTCAAAAATACTCTGCAGGGGTGTCCAACCTGCGGCCTGCCGGCCACACGCATCCCAGAATGGCTTTGAATGTGGCCCAACACAAGGTTGTAAATTTACTTAAGACATGAGGTTTTTTTGTGATTACGAGTCACAGTGTATTTTATGTGTGGCCCAAGAGAACTCCTCTTCCAGTGTGGCCCAGGGACGCCCAAAGGTTGGAACCCCCTGGGAGGCGGCACCGTGCTCCTCCTGTTACGTCAGCCTTTCCGCCCAGCACCCCTTCCTGTCCAAGCAGACTCTCCCTACTTCCTACCCGCATCACTTGTGTTATTAATCAGAGTGAACGGTGTCATTCAGAGTTGCTGTGGTCTGTGTGTGTGGGATTTTATTTTCTTGGGATTCTTCTTTTGAAGCGGCACCAAGAGACTGTGCTCGTCCCTGTGTTTCTTCTATTTAACAAGTGTAGTGACATGTACCAAAGCGGGGAGCTGGCCTTATTTTGAAATTGATGTTTGTGGCTCTAGTAAATATTGAAGTTTTAATTTAGATATAATATGGAATTGTGTTAAGTTATATTAATTTAGATATTATATAGCCTGTTTCTCTTATTATTAGTTGTTTGGTAAACCTCTGATCTGTATGAATACAATTTATATTAAGGTACATTACATTACCAAAAAGAAACCGTCTGGTTAAGTACACACTTAAGTTTAACAACTTATATTTAAATGAAAAAATAACTTATTGTTAAATGTAATAAACTGCATTTGGCTTACATATTCCTTTAATGGAGAAGTTTTTAAATTGGAGTTTAACAGATGGAGTTTAGAAACTGTGAACACTTTGCAATTATGTGTTTTGTGTGTGTGTGTGTGTATTTTCTCAGAGAAAGAAGACATAGCTCTCATCAGACACTCAAAGCATGTTGTGAACCAGAAGGTTAAAGATTACTGAACAGTAACTGTTTCTTTGTTTTAGTTTAAGTTTTTGCTTTGCTTTTTTTTTTTCTTTTTTCTCTCTGAAAATTGACTAGAAAATTCCAGGTTTCAGGGTAGCAGTGAGTTGGATTTTGAGTTCTTTTGAGATATGAAGCCAACATTTCTGTACTCTGGCCATCTTGCTAAATGGCGTTCACGAGGTCTGTGACTAGCACATCTATAATTCCAACAATTTCCATGCATTCATCAAATATTTATTGAGCTGAGCCCTTGACTAGGTACAAACACTAGGAAGAAGGTCTCTATTTTCATTCTAGTTCCCTTGGTCAAACTCTTATACTAAAGTACAAAACTAAATTGTGTTGATGTTTAATAGTGAGTATCTCAGCCTGGCATATAGCTACCACTCAGTATTTATTAAGTAAATCTTGTATTTTCAATGAGGGCAATTTCACCCCTTAAGGGAGTGAAAATTGGTTGGGGGGGTGGTGGTGGTGGTGGTGAAAAGTTCTTGCCCTGTTTATGTATAAAACATGGATACACAAACAATATGTAACAGATTTACAGTGTATCCATCTTACTGAAGTTTCATGGGGCAGAGTGTAATTAGGAAACAAGTCTGAAAAAGCTCCTTTACGGAGTAATAATGGAAGAAGAAGGTTGAGAACCACTGAAATAAATTAATACTGAAAATACAAAGTTTGTGCTTAGCTGAGATTTAGAAATCTTTTTCTCTGTTAAGAATTTTTATGTAATAGAGTATCCTGTAGTTTAGTAGTTGGAAGAACAATTGTAGCATATTGAACTGTGGGAAGTTGTGCCTTAAGTTTTTTGATCAAATGATTTGTGTTGGTTGATTGATGCAGATATTGGCTCGTGGGGTCTGCCATTGTGGATGAGACCTGAGACAAATTCACATGGACTACCGAGTCCTGTGGAGGAAAAGGGACGGCACGGCTACTCTCTTAATGGGAGAGCGCCTCGGAGTGGCCTGGCCACTCTCTCAAGAGGAGAGCGCCCTGTGCCCTTGCCCTGACAGGCTTTTACTGGGTTTCATTTGCACAGGAATGCAGGTAAAGCTCATTAATCATTGTCAGGCAGTAAGGGTCAAACAATAGATAGCATACAAAGGGCTTATTCTGAGTCAGGGTCTGTTAGCTAAAAGGCTACAAAACTTTGGGGAACAAAACTCATTTCCTGCTTGGACCCTTGTCATTTAATTGAGAGCATTCTTAGCAAAGCAGGTTTCACAGGATTTTATATATTCTTTCTCAGGCCTGATCACCCAGGGAAGCCCTTTGCAGCACAGGGCTGTACCCACCACCAGCATTGTTTCAGGTTTAAGGCATTGTTTCAGATTTAAGTTAGGCAGGATAACCAAGGCACCCAAGAGATTAGGAGACTTCTCACAGACAGAATAAGGACTCAGGCTATGTCAGGATAGCCGAGGGGTGAGGGTCCATCACCCCCTTTTGCTGTAGCCCGCCAAGTCCTTTTTGGGGGCCTCCACGTGATCGTGCCTGTCTTTGGTTGTTCCCCCCTTGGGGAATCTTACCCATCTTTGGCTAACTGATCAAGTGTTGGGGGCCAGTTATGGATGAAGCTGAAGCTGCACTCCTGCCAGGGAGATAAGCTTTGTCTCCTTAGTGGTTTATAGAGCCAAGGTCGCTCACTCAGCCTTATCCATGGGGGCTGTTACAGTTCCTGAAACCAGGCAGGGCAGTTCCCAACAGTTGATAATTTGTAGGTAGACTTTTGTGTTCCCGTACCCACTAGCCTCTGGGAGGACTGGAAATTTAAGGACTACAAATCAAGTGCTAATGGTTATTTTTACTGTGGTTTCATTTCCTAGTTCCAGCTTCTTAAATGCTATTGTTAAATACATAAACAAAATAAGTTCAGAAATAACATTTAAGAATTGAACTTAAATTTCAATGCAGTCTCTGAATTGAGTTTGTCATTTAATTTTTGTATGTATGGGCTGTTTATAAACATTGGAAACAGATTTAGGGTCCAGTACATTTAGTTCAGGTCAGCCGTTGAACACCTATGTGACAGTCTTGTTGCTAGGCGGTGGGGTGACAAAACATGTTTATTCTCAGGGAGTGTCCAGTCTGTATGGAAGATAGATGTGCAAATGATTTCAGTGAAAGAATTACTGACTTTAATGGAAGTACATGTTAAGTGCAGTAGGAATGTAGGGATTTGCAGCAAAAAGATCCCTGCTCGTGACTCGCAGCTTTGCCTTTGACTAGGGAGAAGAACTAGGATAAACCAAATGGTTTGAATTCTTAGTCCTTCAGTTTTCCCCTGGGCAAAACAGGCCTACATTTGTGGGCTGTCCCATAACTCCTAAATTGTAGGGATCCAGTGAATGGGCCTGTGTGCAAGCACTTTGAAAGCTCCGTGGTACTGAACCAATGCAAATGAGTATTTACCTAGCTTAGAAATGGGAATTAAAATTTATAGTGGTCTTGACAAATATTTAGTATTTTCACTATTTTAGTATATTTCTTGACCCTCTTGTACTTTATCTGCTGAGCTTTTGAACATCCCATTCAAATGCAGGGCGTTTGTCCTGCATACGCCAAGCTTTTTTTGAGGGGGCGGCTGTGAAGGGGGTCATCCCTGGCCCACCTAGCTGGGAAATCCGGAAACCTGAACAACCACCTAACCTCTTATTTTTAGGCCAATTCCAGGGTCTTCATCAAACAGTCCTTACAGATACTGCTAATTCTCTGCAGGGTGATCAGAAGCCTCCGAACCCTCAAAATGACAAGTGACTCTAAGGACAATTAAAAAGCCATGTGAAGTGCACACCATAGTTGGTGCAGCACAAGTGCCGGGCTTCCAGATGTCTTGGGGCTCCAAACCAGGAAGCGTCAAAAGGCCCCTGACCTCTTTCAACATCTGTGATTAGCATTTGTTTCTACCTTTGATGTTCCCATCTCTTTTTTAAAAAAATATATTTTACTGATTATGCTATTACAGTTGTCCCATTTACCCCCCTTTATTCCCCTCTGCCCTGCATACCCCCTCCCACCCACATTGCCCCCCTTCATGTCCATGGGTGATACATATAATAAGTTCTTTGGCTTCTACATTTCCTATACTATTCTTAACCTCCCCCTGTCTGTTTTCTACCTAGCATTATGCTACTTATTCTCTGTACCTTTTCCCCTCTCTCCTCCCACTCTCTGCTGATAACCCTCCATGTGATCTCCATTCCTGTGCTTTTGTTCCTGTTCTAGGTGTTTGCTTAGTTCATTTTTGTTTTTCTTTTTTTTAGGTTCAGTTGTTAATCGTTGTGAATTTGTTATTATTTTACTGTTCATAGTTTTTGATCACCCTCTTTTTCTTAGATAAGTCCCTTTAACATTTTATACAATAAGGGCTTGGTGATGATGAACTCCTTTAACTTCACCTTATCTGGGAAGCACTTTATCTGCCTTTCCATTCTAAATGATAGCTTTGCTGAATAGAGTAATCTTGGATGTAGGTCTTTGCCTTTTATGACTTCAAATACTTCTTTCCAGCCCCTTCTTGTCTGCAAGGTTTCTTTGGAGAAATCAGCTGATAGTCTGATGGGCACTCATTTGTAGGTAACTGTTTCCTTTTCTCTTGCTGCTTCTAGGATTCTCTCCTTATCTTTAATCTTGGCTAATGTAATTCTGATGTGCCTTGGTGTGTTCCTCCTTGGGTGCAACTTCTTTGGGACTCTCTGAGCTTCTGGACTTCCTGGAAATCTATTTCCTTTGGCAAATTGGAGAAGTTCTCCTTCATTATTTTTTCAAATAAGTTTTCCAAATTCTTGCTCTTCCTCTTCTCCTTCTAGCATCCCTATGATTCGGATGTTGGAATGTTTAAAGATGTCTTGGAGATTGCTGAGTCTCCCCTCATTTTTTTGAATTCTTGTTTCTTCAATCTGTTCTGGTTGACTGTTTATTTCTTCTTCTGCTCCAAACCGTTGATTTGAGTCCTGGTTTCCTTCCCATCACTGTTGGTTCTCTGTGCATTTTTCTTTATTTCACTTTTCATAGCCTTAATTTTTTTCTCTAATTTGTGACCACATTGAACCAATTCTGTGAGCATCCTGATTACCAGTGTTTTGAACTGTGCATCGGATATGTTGGCTATCTCTTCTTCTAAATGTTGTATTTTTTTTCTGGAGCTTTGATCTGTTCTTTCATTTGGGCCATTTTTTTTTTGGTCTTGACGTGCCTGTTATGTAACGTATTAGGGGCAGAGCCTTAGGTGTTCACCAGGGCAGGGCAACCCACATGGCTGTGTTGTGATGCAGTGTGTTGGGGAGGGGTCTGAGAGGGGACAGTGCCACTTTCTCAACTCTTTGAGGATTTTGAGTCACTTTCCCCACTACCCACAAGCAAAGTGGGCCCTGCTGGTGCTGATTCCTGGGCGGGTGGGTTTGTGTACGTTCTAGGACCCTGTGGGTCTCTCCAGTTAACTTTCCTGAGAGGCTGTGAGTTTCTCCTACTGCCTCTGTGTTTTCAGTCAGAGGTTTGAGGCTTTATTTCCCTGAATTGGGACCCTGGGTTGTGAGGTCTGTCTCGCTCCCCAGTTGTTCTTTGGGGTTTATCCGCACACAGATGTGGGACCGCCCGGTCTGCCAACGGCCGCCTCATTGGGTCTGTGGGCAGTCGCCTTGCTGTGAGTCCTCTCTGCCCCTCCTACTGGTCTGGATGAATGTTTCTTTAACTCCTTGGTTATCGGACTTACATTCAGTTCGATTTTCTATAAGTTCTGGTTGTTTTTTTGTTTTAAATTTGTTATTGTCCTTCTTTTGGTTATGCGAATAGGCACAGTGTGTCTACCTATGCCTCCATCTTGGCTGGCCCTATCTCCTATTTTAACTTAGGGGGAGGGTGTCTGTCCTTCTGGCCTTAATTCAAGGCCGTGATCTCTTTATAAAAATTTTTTATTTGTTTATTGATTTTGATGGGGGTAGAGAGCAAGACATCAATTTGTTGTTGTTCCATGTATTTATGCATTCATTGGTTGTTTGTTGTATGTGCCCTGACCAGGGGTTGAACCTGCAGCCTTGGCATATCGGGATGAGGCACTGACCAGCTGAGCTACCCAGGGGATCTTTTCTGAGGGTGATAGAGCTGGGTCCTCTGGAAATGGCGTTGACCCCATAACACTTTCCTTTTTATCTTATTGGGAAAAAATCTATTTCCTCCATATATATTTAAAGATTTTTATTTTTAGAGAGAGGGAAAGGGAGGGAGGAGAGAGAGAAACATCGATGTTCGAGAGAAACATTGATTGGTTGCCTCTCACACATCCCCAACTAGGGACCGAGTTTGCAACCCAGGCATGTGCCCTGGCTGGGAATTGAACCAGTGACCTTTCAGTTCATAGGCCAGTGCCCAATCCACTGAGCCACACCAGCCTGGGCTAACGTAATTTTTTATTTTCTTAAAATTTATTTTTCAGTTATAGTAGTAATGATGTACATTATTTAATAATGATGTACATTATTACAGTAGTTTCAGGTGTACAACATAGTGATTAGATATTTGTGTACTCTGCCATGTGCTCATCTCAAGAAATGTATTGCCTGTCTGACACTGCACATAGTTGTTTATATTATTGACTATATTTCCTATGTTGTACTTCACATCTTCATGACTATTTTCTTATTTTTAATAATTTTTTTTCAGTTACAGTTGATATTCAGTATTGTATTAGTTTCAAGTGTACAGCATAGTGGTTAGTCATTTTACATTACTTAGGTAGTGGTCCACCCAGTACATCTAGTATCCACCTGGCACCACACATAGTTATGACAATATTGTTGAATGTTCTCCCTGTGCTGTATTTTACACCGTCGTGACTACTTTGTAACCGCCCATTTGTACTACTTCACCTTTTTCACCCAACCCCCAGTTCCCCTCCAGTCTGGCAACTATCAGTTTATTCTCTGTATCTATGAGTTTGTTTCTGTTTTGTTTGTGTTTATTTTTTTTTAGATTCCACATGTAAATGAAATCGTGGTATTTGTCTTTTCTCTCTGACTTATTTCACTTAGCATAATACCCTGTGGGTCCATCCATGTTGTCACAAATAGCAAAATTCTATTCTCTCTTACGGCTGAGTAATATTCCATTGTGTGTATGTACCACATCTATTTTTACTTATTCCTTCATCAGTGGACCCTTAGGTTGCTTCCATATCTTGGCTATTGTAAATCATGCTGCGGTAAACATAGGGGTGCACATATCTTTTTGAATTGGTGTTTTGAATTTCTTGGATGTCTGCGCAGAGGTGGAATATGATGGTTCTGTTTTAAATTTTTTGAGAAACCTCCATACTTTTTCCACAATGGTTGCACCAATTTACAATTCCACCAACAGTGCAGTAGAGTTCCCTTTTCTCCACATCCTCGCCAACTCTTGTTTGTTGATTTATTGATGAAAGTCATTCTGACAGGTGTGTGGTGTCACCTCATTGTGCTTTTAATTTGCATTTTCCCTGATTAGTGACGTGGGACATCTTTTCATATGTCTGTTGTCCCTCAGTACATCCTCTTTGGAGAAATGTCTGTTCATGTCCTTTGCCATTTTTTAATAAGATTGTATTTTTGATGTTATATGAGTTCCTTATGTATTTTGGATATTAACCTCTTATTGGATGTGTCATTAGCAAATAACCTTTCTCCATTCAGTAGATTGTCTTTTCATTTTGTTGGTGGTTTCCTTCACTGTGCAAAAACCTTTTTTAAGTTTGATCTAGTCCCATTTGTTTATTTTTTCTTTTGTTTCCCTTGCTTGGGGAGACATGTTAAAAAAACATTGCTAAGAGTGATGTCAGAGAGTTTACTGCCTATATTTTCTTATAGGAGTTTTATGGTTTTAGGTCTTCCATTTAAGTTTTTAATAGATTTTGAGTTTATTCTTGTGTATGGTGTAAGAAAGTCGTCTAGTTTAGTTCTTTTGCATGTATCTATCCAGTTTTCCCAGCATCATTTATTAAGAAGACTATCTCGTTGTATATTATTGCTTCCTTTGTCATAGATTAATTGACTTAATAGGCGTGGCTTTATTTCTGGTTTCTCTGTTCTGTTCTATTGATCTATGTGTCTCTTTTTATGCCAGTACCATGCTGTTTTGATTACTATAGCCCTGTAGTACAGTTTGATGTCAGGTAGCATTATACCTCCAACTTTGTTCTTTTTCAAGATTACTTTGGCTATTCTGGTCTTCTGTGGTTTGATACAAACTTTAGGATTATTTTATTTCTGTATAAAATGCCATTGGTGTTTTGGTAGGGATTGCATTGAATCTGTGGGTCACTTAGAGCAGTATGGACATTTTAATGATGTTAATTCTTCCAATCCAGGAGCACAGTGTATGCTTTCATTTATTTGTATTTTCTTTTCTTTCTTTCTTCACTGTCTTACAGGTTTCCAAGTACAGGTCTTTTACTTCCTTGGCTAAATTTATTCCTAGGCATTTTATTCTTTTTGATGCAATTGTAGGTAGGATTGTTTCTTTAATTTCTCTTTCTGATAGTTTCTTATTGGTGTATAAATATGCAATTAATTTCTGAATATTAATTTGTATCTTGCTACTTTACTGAATTCCTTCAATAAGTCTAATAGTTTTTTGATGGAATCTTTAGGGTTCTTTATGTATAGTATCATGTCATCTGCAAATAACAGTTTTAGTTATTCCTTTCTAATTTGAAAGTCTTTTATTTCTTGTCTGATTGCTGTGGCTAGGACTTTCAACACAGTGTTGAATAAACATGGTGAGGGTGGACATTCTTGTCTTGTTCCTGATCGTAAAGAAAAAGCTTTTAGTGGTTTACTACTGACTGTAATGTTAGCTCTGGGTTCGACACCTGTGGCCTTTATTATGTTGAGGTTCATCTCTTTCTTTTAATTTATTTTGTATTTTTTCTTCATTGTAAGGAGGTTGAGAGTTGAGAAAGATGTGGAAACACTAATTTTTAAAAATTGCACCAAATTATAAAGTTGTATTTTGTGCAGGGTTTTTTTTTTTTTTTTTAAATTAAATGGGTCTACAAATAAAACAAAGTAATAAGTATAGTCCTAGTCTTCACACGTTTGTAGTCTGAGTTGTAGTTTGCAGTTTGCGGTGGGGAGACGAGACATGTGAGAGTGAAAGTAGCATTCCTAGTGCCGCTTTGGCGGTGGAGACAGTGCATTTTCAGTTCAGAGGAAGCACAGAATTAGGCTGAGGCCGTCCTGGAGGGTGTGAGGAGCAGGGAAGCGTTGAGCTGGGTGTCACACTGTGTACAGAAGGAAGGGCGTTCCCTTCTAGGAGAGCAGGGGCAGCCAGGGCTTGGAGCAGACTCTCCCAGGGAATTGTATTCACAAAGTAGTTTGAAGTTGACTGGAAGTTGATTTGGGGATAAACTTCCATTTGACTGTCAGTCTTTTAAGAGGAGGCCTCTGAAATTTTAAATTAAAAATAGAAAATTGTTTTAAAATGCATTTTTAGTGATTTTTACAAAATACTTGGTATATTTAGAAATTATTGTTTATAGGTTTTGAACTTAGAATATTCTCTCTGTGTATCCATTCATCTGTCCCTCTATCCATCTGTCACTTGTCCTCAAATATAGTTTGGGATGTTTTATGATGTGGTCAGTGTCCCGTGCTGAGTGCTGAGTGCAGAGTGCTGAGTGCTGAGTGCACCCGTGCAGAGTGCTGAGCCAGAAACATAATTATTAAGACGGTTCCCTTCTCCAGTCTCCACGGTCTTAATTGTGACTGAGAGATCTAAAAGAGTAGAAGGAAAGCTGTAGGTTTTGTATTTTTAATTTTTTATTGTGGTAAAACACAGGTAACCCAAGATTTACCATTTCAGCCATTTTAAAGTGTACAGTTCAGTGGCATGAAAGACATTTAAGTTCTTGTCTGCATTGCGGCCATTATCACTGTCCACGCCAGCACTTTTTCATCATTTGAAACTCTGTACCCATCAGAATTTCATTCCTTTTTAAGGCTGAATAATAATATCGTGTTATATGTATGTACCACATTTTGTTTATCTGTTCATCTGTTGGACGTTTTGGTGGTTTCAACTTTTTAGCCACTGTGAATAAGGCTGCTTTGAACATTGTTGCACAAATACTTGTTTGAGTCCCTGCTTCAATTCTTGATTATATACCTAGAGGTGACTGGTAGATCATACAGTGATTCTGAGTTTAATTTTTTTCTGGAATACTTATTTTTATGTGTCAGGACTTTACAGGGGAGTTTTTATGTGATATCTCATCTATTCTTCACAAAAGCTCTGCAAAGTAGGCATTAGAACATCCATTTCACAAGGAGGAAGCTGTCTCACGGTATAGTCATAAGCCCCAGTCCACACATACACCTAGTAAGAGGCAGAGTTAGGATCTGAGTTCAGGTCTAATGAAGTCAAATTTTCATAAGACAGATGCAGCTCCCATGAGTTCTAATCTGTAAAATATTAGAATCACAACACGTTAAAAACTCCAGTTGCAGAAGTAGCATCCTTTGGTGGTGACCTGGAATGAAACGCCTACTAATTTCTAGATCACAGAGATGGTCAACCTGCCTACCTGTCTCAGTGGATGAGTGAGATGAGGCAATGAAGCCATTTGTCTCCCAAGCAGGTTAGATATTTCTCTGCAGCTACCCTAGCGTAGGGTATCCCTTGACATGAGGGATTCCAGAGTTTGCATCCACTTGAAAATGCAGACTCGAGCCAGAACCCTAGCTTTGCTTCTTACTCAGACATATCCTGGGACAAATTGCTTAACCTTTCTGTAGTTCAGTTTCTTCAATTATAAAAACAAATAATAATTGTAGCTACTTCATATAGTTCCTATGAAAATTAAGGGAGTAAATCCATGTAAATAAGTGAATTTGTGCTTAAAACTATGCTTAGCACATAGCAAGCACTTTCAACAAAGGTAAGATGCTGTTATGTTTCTTTTTAAATTCTTTAAATTGATTAATTATTCATTATTCATTAATTAAATTTTCATTGGCATGACTTTAGATGCATCATCCACCTTGGTCATTTTCTTCTGGACTCCTCCTGTTTGACCTTTCTCCCCCTCTCTTGGGATTACCAGAACCAAGCATGTTACTCTAGGTATAATCTGATCAGACCAGACTATAAAGTTAGGTATTGCCTTGCTTGTTCTGGACCCAATTAATCCTGCTGTGTTTATAGTTATTGACTGTTTATACTTTATATCAAGTTTAGCATCCTTCCTCTCTTTTTCTGAAGGCAAAGAACTGAACTAAGTAATCTTAATTTCTTTCTTGTGCAAGGTCATCTTGGGTGGAGTTCAAAAATTTGTTTCTATGTTTGATTTTTTTGAAGAAACTACCATACTATTTTCTGCAGTAGCAGAACCATTTTATGTTCCCAGCAGCAGTGTTCAGTGATTGCAATTTCTTTTTTTAAATACGTTTTATTGATTATGCTATTATAGTTGTACCATTTTATTTTTTCCCTTTTGTCCCCCTCTGCCCTGCACAATCCCTTCCCCCAGCATCTCTCCCCCTTAGTTCTTGTCCATGGTTGTACATATAAGTTCTTTGGCTTTTCCATTTCCTATACTATTCTTAACCTCCCCCTGTCTATTTCATACCTACTATTTATGCTTCTTATTCCCTGCACCTTTCTCCCCAATCTCCCCCCACCCCCCGCTGCTGCTAACCTTAGACGTGATCTCCCTTCCTGTGATTCTGTTCCTGTTCTAGTTCCTTGCTTAGTTTGTTTTTGTTTTTTAGGTTCAGTTGTTGATAGTTGTGAGTTTGTTTTTATTTTACTGTTAATAGTTTTTGATCTTTTTCTTAGATCTAAGTCCCTTTGACATTTCATATAATAAGGGCTTGGTGATGATGAACTCCTTGAACTTGAACTTATTTGGGAAGTACTTTATCTGCTCTTCCATTCTAAAGGATAGCTTTGCTGGATAGAACAATTCTTGGATGTAGGTCCTTGCCTTTCATGACTTGGAATACTTCTTTCCAGCTCCTTCTTGCCTGCAAGGTTTCTTTTGAGAAATCAGCTGACAGTCTTATGGGCACTCCTTTGTAGGTAACTGTCTCCTTTTCTCTTGCTGCTTTTAAGATTCTCTCCTTATCTTTAATCTTGGCTAATGTAATTATGATGTGCCTTGGTGTATGCTTCCTTGGGTCCAGCTTCCTTGGGACTCTGAGCTTCCTGGACTTCCTGGAAGTCTATTTCCTTTGCCAGATTGGGGACTTTCTCCTTCATTATTTTTTCAAATAAGTTTTCAATTTCTTGCTCTTCCTTTTCTCCTCCTGTCACCCCTATGATTCAGATGTTGGAGTGTTTTAAAGTTGTCCCGGAGGTTCCTAACCCTCTCCTCATGTTTTTGAATTCTTGTTTCTTCATTCTATTCTGGTTGACTGTTTATTTCTTCCTTCTGCTCCAAACTATTGATTTGAGTCCCAGGACTTCCCTTCATTGTTGGTTCTCTGTATATTTTCCTTTATTTCACTTTGCATAGCCTTCACTTTTTCCTCTATTTTGCAACCATACTAAACTATTTCTGTGAGCATCCTGATTACCAGTGTTTTGAACTGTGCATCTGATAGGTTGGCTATCTCTTCATTGCTTAGTTCTATTTTTGGAGCTTTGATCTGTTCTTTCAGGGCCATATTTTCTTGTCTCTGTCAGCCAGTTACGTAGTAAGGGGTGGAGTCTTAGGTATTTGCCAGGGCAGGGCAACCCACATGGGTGCCTTATGGTGCTATTTGTGAGGGAGGGGTCCAAGAGGGAACAATGGGGCTTGCTCAGCTATCAGTTACTTCCCCCACTACCCACAAGCAAATTGGGCCCTTGTGGTGCCAATTCCTGGATGGGTGCTTTTGTGTACATGCTAGGACATGTGGGTCTCTCCAGTTAACTCCCCTGTGAGGCTGGGAGTTTTCTCCCACCACTGCAACCTCCACAGGTTTTTACAGTCAGAGGTTTTGAGGCTTTATTTCCCATTGCTGGAATGCTGGGTTGTGTGGTCTGTCTTGTTCCCCAGTTGTTCTTTGGGGTTTACCCACACGCAAATGTGGGACTGCCCGATTCGCCAGCTGCTGCCTGGCCTGACCTGGACGCACCGCATGTTCTCTCTGACCTGGCTGCCCGTTTCTGCCCCTCCTACCGGTCTAGATGAATGTTTATTCTTTAACTCCTTGGTTAGTGGACTTCCATACAGTTTGGTTTTCTGGCAGTTGTGGTTATTTTCTGTTTTTAAATTTGTTGTACTTTTTTTGGTTGTGCAAGGAGGCACAGTATACCTACCTATGCCTCCATCTTGGTGGGAAGTCTCTGATTACAATTTCTTTACATCCTGGCTAATATGTATCACTTTCTTTTCTGTTTTGTTTTGATAGTAGCCATTCTAACAGGTATGAAGTAGTATTTCATTATAGTTTCAATTTGCATTTAATGACCAGTGACTTGAACATCTTTTCATGCATTAATTGGCCATTTGTATTTCTTTAGAGAAAATAAATGAGAACAAATGTTTTTCCTGAGCTGCTCAATGTGTCCAGGTATACTACTAATAAGCCACTGTAATCTGAGGTTACCCTGTGCATGAGCCCTGGTGCTTGTGGTCTGAAAGAGCTTAATGAACACGTACCTTAACGAAGAATGAAAGACATTGTACTTTTAAACCTCTGATTTCCAAAGTTATTTGTTGTTTCTCTGCATGTAAGGATAAGTGGTAAAAAAAACAAACAAAACAGTAAGCCCTGAAAATACTGAAAAGTCTGGATTAGTAGTATATAGTAATTGTATTTTTTCAATATTATATTTAAAATTATAATTATGGAAAGACATGAAAGATAAAAGGCACCAAATGGCAAAAATATTTCTGTTTTTGACTGTGAATTCAAAGTAAATTAGTTATTTTCTTTTCTTTTTTAAAATAGGGTTATACATCATTTTGGAATGACTGTATATCGTCTGGATTACGTGGCTGTATGTTAATTGAATTAGCATTAAGAGGAAGGTTACAACTAGAGGCTTGTGGAATGAGACGTAAAAGTCTTTTAACAAGAAAGGTAAGAGGAGTACTGAACGACATATCCTTGTTAAAGAGTTTGTGCTGCCTAAAAATGAAGAGTGTTTCTGCTAATGGATTTCAAAAATTAAAGAGGAAGTTGATTTTAAAGTTTTTATTAGATCATGTTTCTGTATATTTTTTTCATCCTTGGTTTCCTGTTTCTCTTTGTGTATAATGAGGAATGTAATTCACTTTTACAGTCACTGGCCACTGCATCTCACATGTTCAGAAAGATGCCAAACTTCATTTGCTGATGCTGAAAGCCATACTGTGTTTTGTCATGTATAATCCACTCCCATGTATACTGTACTCCCACATTTTTGGTCTAAACTTTCAGGAAAAAAACCCTTTTGTTTTAATTTCAAAAGTTATTTATTTATTTATTTATTTATTTATTTAATTTATATTTAGAAACAAAACTATCATATTCCAGGATATTATTTTGCATATGGATATCATTGCTTTCTAGAGTTACACTTTTAACATATAAGCATAAATACAATAATTAAAAACATTTATATATATACAGAATTAGTACTACCCATGTATAACATGCATCCTTTTTCCCTCAAAAATGTGGGCAAAATGCACATTATACATGGTGAAATATGGTGATTTGGAAAGACCTGACATAACTCTCATTGTGTTTTTTGGGGCCATGGTGTTTCAAAACTGTTTTTTTCCTCAGCGTGTGATCTGAGCCTCCTGGTGTGTGCGCACTTCTCCGAGTTTATGGGTGTGTGCTAGGTTCTCCAGACGTGCACAGCCGCCTGCCTTTGTCCCTGGGAGGCTTTCAGTGTTCGGGCACAGCTGCCTGCATTTGCTTCTGAGAGGGGCCTGCGTTCCAGCTGCTATCCGGCGCCTGCACCTTGGGCCTGAGCTGTCCGTGTTTGAGCACCCGCCCGTGAACTGGCACCTCTGGCTCCACAGCTGTCTCCAGCGGCCTGCGCCTATGTTTTCACGAGTGTCCACTAGCCCGCGACCGTGTGCGGTCCCCTGAGGGTGTCTATTTTCATGCAGTTGTCTCACTTCGCCCGCGCCTCTGTCTCTGTTGGGGCGCCTGTGCTTTCGTAGTCGCCCGGCGACCACGAAAACTCGGTTCAAAGTCGCGCAGTGACCTGGTGCGGGGCACCCACTTTTGCTCCCTTGTGGGGCACCCACTTTTGCTCGGGCGCAGTCGCGCGGTGGCCCCTGAGATCTCCCAGCCGGTTCAGCGGCTGACCCAGCTCCCTCCCCAGGGCCCTGGGGCAGGCTTGGCGGAGCGCCGGGCCGGGGCCTCAGCCGCCCCGCTCTCCGTGAGCTGGAACCCTGGGCTCTTATTGTTCCGAAGAGCTCTCCTTACCGCTTGTTTTTCAGTGTCCGCTACAATTTCCGACCTCTTATTCTCCAATATGCTGTGTTACTGTTCCTTGTCTGTTCTGGTCTTTCATAGATTGGCCTGGTTTTTCTCCCGTGTGTAGAGGGGAAATAGGGTCTGCTCCCTCCTACCACGCCGCCATCTTCTCCTGTTTTTTTCCTTAATACAGTGTCCTAATGCAATCCAAACAGTTTTAGGTCAGGATGGATTTATTTTATTGATATGCTATATAGAATAATAATCCTATAGGAAAGAAAGCCATTAATGATTCTTTACAGGTACATACAAAGTAAATATGGTATAGCAGAAAATATTTTTCATGGGACTTTAAAATTAATTCTTGTCTGGGCATTTAAAGTTAAAATTAAGTGAGCTGAATAAGATTAGTTTTAAAATTACTTTTTTAGATAACTATGTTATAAAGCAGAGTGTAATTTTATTTCATTTCACTGTGCAACCACAGAATTATGGAGGATTAGACCTTAAGAATCTGCTGTTACAGTTATTGATGAAATATACACATAGGTTGCTAGTAGTTATAGTAGTTATAAATAATTTTGCATTAATGTTATGGATCCCAGACCTGAAGAGAAAAATACATTGATACTGGTTCTTTGTACTGATGCTCGTATTTCTTTGTGTGGTAACAGGACCAGTTTCGTGTTGGTTATCCACATTTTTCTAGTCAGAGTCGGCCCTGCCTTGTGCTTCGCCCTGGAGGTGCCGTGATGACCAAGACACGTGTGTTCCCTGCCTGGGGGGGCTTCTTGTTTCCGTCTCTGTGTTTGTGGGGTCTTAGTTAAGTAGGTAGTTGATACATCTTCTGGAAAAATACTCAAGTGTGATTTAATTTACACACTTAAACCAGTTTTCTTTGTAGCTGTCCTATTTTCTTACATGCTCGATCAGAGAAAACTTAGCAGTATTAATCTTCCGATGTTAAAATACACCATATAACTCAATTAACTCCATTAAAATTCACCTTGTGTTCCAGTCTGAGTGAGCTATGTGTGGGTTCTACTGGGATTTCCTGTGGCATTTTTACCGCTTTCAACCCTCCATTTTCTGGATCTAATCTTTTTTTCCATCCTTGCGGGAGACTGTTTGGAGACTTTGCATTCCTGTAGATGCTACTTCAGTTTTATTTGACAGTTTAGCGTTATTTGACTGACAGTAGAACGTTAGATTTAAAGTATTTTTTCCTGGAATTTTTGAAGGTATTTCCCCATTGTCTTATAGTTCACAGAGTTGTGGTTAAAGTTTGATGCCCTTCTGATTTTCATTGTTTTCAGATCTGCTTTTTTCTTTCTGGAAACATTTGGGATCTTCTGTTTATTCCTGGTGTTCTGAAATTGTATGATTTGTTTTGGTGTGAGTCTTTAAAAATTCATTATGCATGCACTCTTTTGATTCAAAAATGTGTCTTTTGGTTTTGGATAGTTTCCTTATATTTCTTGTATCTTCTGCCTTCCACTTTCTAGGACTCTTACCAGTTGGGTGTGGGCCTTTTGGCTACTCTTTTTCTTTTTTCTTTCTGCTTTTTGTGTATTTCCCAGTTCTACTGAGATGTACTTGACTTTCTCTGATTTCTCTTATCTTTAATCCTCTGTTGAGTTTTTTTAATTGTGGCTCTCATGTTTTTTTATTTCCAGGAGCACTTTCTTGTTTTTTATTGTGGCTTGTCATTCTTGTTTTATTGGTGTGATCTCTTTAAAATCTCTGATGATATTATGGCTTTTCTGAAAGTTTCCTTTGCGTTATCTGTGTTTCATGAAAGTTCTTATTTCCTTTCTTTTTTGGTTTCTTGCTGATGAAGGCTTTCCCTCAAATGTCTTGTCACCCTTGATTATCTGTTCAGATTGAAGAAGGAGACTTCCTCCTCCAAAGTGGGGGAAAAAGTAGAAATTACAGGTGTGGGCACAGAATATTTGCCAGTGGGCTACATGTTACTGAATTTTATTAAGGAGTTTAGAACTTACTCGGAGTCAGAAGAGTTTTAAGCAGAAACAGTGGAATGCCATGATAAGATTTGTCTTATGTAAAGATCACTAAAGAGAATGGATCAAAAGGGTTAAAACTAGTGAGGGAACTTAAATTAATACATGTGAAAGATAACCAGGTTAGGTGGACTAGAATCGTTGCAGAGTTGATAGAGAAAAGTGGTCCCTTTGAGACAGATTAGGGGACAAAATTTCATAAGAAAAAAGATCTGCCTGTACCCAGGTTATTGGGACCCTGATGGAAGACCACTCTCAAAGTGGGTGGGGTGGGCATGAGGTGGGCACCGAGGCTAGCTTGCACAGATTTAAGGAGTAAGTGGGTAGTAAGAAGTGGTGTGGCATGACCCCGGTATGTAGACATACAACTTTCTCTCCCTAGGTTCTCCTTTTTTCCTCTTCTCTCTGACCCCCTTACTGAAAGCATGGTCTCCAAGAGCACTGTCCAAAGAGCTGTCTGCCGTGATGAAAATATTCTGCATGTGCACTGTCCAATGTGATAGCCATTGGCCACATTCGTCTGTGAGCCAGGTGCTTGAGATGCAACTAGCGCAAATTGGGACGTGCTGTGAAATAAAAACACACTGTATTTTGAAGACTTACTGTGGAATAAGAAGGATGTAAACTATTTCAATTTAAAAATACTTATTGCAGCCCTGGCCAGGCGCTCACTTGGTTGGAGTGTCACCCCACACATCAAAAGGTTGTGGGTTCAATCCCTGGTTGGGGTGCATATGGGGGGCAATTGATAGATGTTTCTCTTCCACATCGATGTTTCTCTCTCCCTGCCCTCTGTAAAATCAATAAACATATCCTTGGGTGAGGATTAAAAAATAAAATAAAATAATTAATTGCATGTTAATATTTTGGATAGAATGGGTTAAGTCAAATATATTAAAATTAATTCTGCCTGTTTTTTTCTTTTTTAATATAACTACTAAAATTTTTAAAAATAGATTTGTGTTCTGCATTTGTGGTTCTTAATATATTTCTGTTGGGTCACACTGTCTCAGATAGGTATTGTATGTGTATTTCAGCCTTTTAGAAGATGATTACATTTTTTGAACAAAAATGTAAAGGACACACTGTTGATAAATTTAAGAGAGGACTGTTGCATTTAAAAAATAATGCTCTTAAATTTCATAACATTTTAATAGCTTCAATAGGGTAATATAAGAGATTTAAATTTGATATTATACAATTTAAACTAGAAATTTGTTGCTGAGGCAGCAAGAACATTAATGAAGGCTATAGGGGTCTATTACTTGGCTAAAGCAGTGTAGCATTTTTCTGTATCATTCCCCCAACTCTGGATTTTTCCACTGTTAAGGTGGATTCTGTATCCTAAAATAGTTTAGACAAAAATTGGTAATATTTAAAAATTTTATGTCACCAAGCTATTGGTATTTTCTTTTAGTTGTCAGAGCTTTGAAAGAACATTTCTCACCTTCCAAATTATATTTCATTATATAAATCTTTATTTTATTGTGGTATAAGCTCTGAGGAGTCGTTTTACTTAGTTTTTACTGTTAATTTATTTGACAGTTTTAATAACATTTATTGACAAATTTATTTTTCTACTGATAAAATGCTGGCTTGTATCATATACTGATTTTTTACATATAATTGAAACTGTTTCTGGAGCTCATAAATGTTTAAAAAATGAATTTATGGGTAAATAGCCCAAGGTTGAGTAGTGAAAGTAATTTTGGTTAGTATAAACTGTTCTAGCACTTTGCTTTACTAATTAAGCTTATTTTTATTCATGATTGTAGCTGATCTGCTTAGGTTAAATGTTGGATTTTCTTAATATAGAAGTAATTTAAAATCTGAACTTCGTTACTGAATGTACACTTGGGGCTTCAGCCACAATGAATTATTTGCATAATTAAGTTTTTCATTTAAAGAGAACAAGTCTCGTTAGGAGTCTGTGGGTCATTTTTTTCTTAATGCTTACGTTTTAGGTGATCTGTAAGTCCGATGCCCCAACGGGGGATGTCCTTCTTGATGAAGCTCTAAAGCATGTTAAGGAGACTCAGCCTCCAGAAACCGTCCAGAACTGGATTGAACTACTTAGTGGTAAGTTTCTGTGTGTAAACTAAAAATTGAATTCTGTTTAAAAAATTTTTTGTACAAGTTTAAAATCCTTCTAAAAGGAACTTAGACAAAGTAGCCAAGAGCTTGTTTTGTAATTTAGGCATAAGTTGTAAGAGATCAGTCACTGAACAGGAAAAGTAATGGTTTTTAAAATTTCATGCCTTTTAACAAGACTGAGCAGGTGTCGAACGAGATGGTAATATCCTCCTTTAGAGCTCCCATCGTTCCTCAGCAGAACTGCCTCATGCTCTCTTATTCTGGGTAGGCTAGGTCACACTTTGGTGACAAACAACCCCCAGACCTCCGAGGCTTAAAATGATAGCTTATTTCTCAGTCATGCTGTCCGTCTGTCACGGCCACTTCATTCTCCCTGGGACAGGCGGACGGGCGGAACTGCCCCCACCTAGAGCACTGTCTGTTACTGGTGTACAAGGAGGAAGAGCACGCAGGTCTCTCAGGCTCTTCAGTTGCTGCTCAGAAATGACAGGTTTCAGGTTTCATTGTATGTATAGTAAGTTATTTGTGTATTTGTCTAATCTAGGTGGAGAGCACCTTCAGTATAACAAGACCTAGGTTTACTTGTTCTTCTTCTCTAGTGTTAACATAAAACATACCTCTGTATACAGTTGACCCTTGAACAGCACGAACTCCATGGATCCACATATATGTGACATTTTTCAGTGGATACTGTAAATGTATTTGTTTTCCCTTAGGACTTTACTAAGAACATTTTCTTTTTCTGACTTTATTGCGAGAATACAGTATATAATACAACATAAAGTAACGTGTGTTAATTGTCTTTATGTTATTGGTAAGGCTTCTGGTCAACAGGAGGCTATTAGTAGTTAAGTTTTTGGGGAGTCAAAAGTTGTATATGGATTTTTGACTGCTCAGGGGTCAGTGCTGCTACCCCATGTGTTGTTTAAGGCTCAGCTGTACATGTGTTTGTTACTTCATTTTGTGTTGAGACATATCGTTGCTTAGCATAACTTTTAAACACATGTGGACTTTGTCAGAGATTGGTAATTAACATGGCATCATTTTTTCACTTACAGAGTTTCTAAAATAATAGTCCCTATTAGGATGCTCTTTAGTAATAAAATTTCGAGCTTTGCACGTTTATTTATTTAAAAATTGAATATACATACTACATTATTAGCTACTAGGGCAATAATGAGCACTTTACACTTAGGGCGGGATTCATTCTTTGTTTTGATAATTTTGAAATTTTGGTTTTGACCACCCTCTTGTAGATCTGCTGGTAAAGTTGTTTACCTGATTGAGCGAGAGAAGCTTTATACTTACCTTCTTTCTTTTTTTGTTAAATATTTTATTTACTTATTTTTAGAGGGGAAGGGAAGGAGAAAGTGAGGAACAACATCCATTGGTGGCCTTTCTTGTGGCCCCAGCTGAGGACCTGCCCTGTAACCCAGACATGTGCCCTGACCTGGAATTCAACCTGTGACCTTTTGGTTTACATGCTGGCCCTTAATCCACTGAGTCACACCAGCCAGGGCTACTCTTTCTCTTCTTCATGCTTATGAGATTGCTGATATCTTTTTTCTTTTAATATATTTTGTTGATTATGCTATGACAGTTGTCCCATTTCTCCCCCATCATTCCTCTCCACCCTGCACACCCCCTCCCACCCACATTCCCCCCCTTTATTTAGTTCATGTCCATGTGTCATAAGTGCTTTAGCTTCTACATTTCCCACACTATTCTTGCCCTCCCCCTGTCTATTTTCTATCCACTGTCTATGCTACTTATTCTCTGTACCTTCCCCCCCCTCTCCTCCTCTCACTCCCCTGTTGCTAACCCTCCATGTGATCTCCATTTCTGTGGTTTTGTTCCTGTTCTGGTTGTTTGCTTAGTTCGCTTCTGTTTGAGGTGTGGTTGTTAATAGCTGTGAGTTTGCTATCATTTTACTGTACATGTTTTTTATCTTCTTTTTCTTAGATAAGTCCCTTTAACATTTCATTTAATAAGGGCTTGGTGATGATGAACTCCTTGAACTTGACCTTAGCTGAGAAGCACTTTATCTTCCCTTCCATTCTAAATGACAGCTTCGCTGGATAGAGCAATTTTGGATGTAGGTCCTTGACTTTCAAGACTTGGAATACTTCTTTCCAGCCCCTTCTTGCCTGTAAGTCTCTTGAGAAATCAGCTGACAGTCTGATGGGAATTCCTTTGTAGGTGACTGTGCCCTTATCCCTTGCTGCTTCTAGAATTCTCTCCTTCATTTGAATCTTGGCTAATAGAATTATGATGTGCCTTGGCATGTTCCTCCTTGGGTCCAACTTCTTTGTGACTCTGAGCTTCCTGGACTTCCTGGTAGTCTATTTCCTTTGCCAGATTGGGGAAGTTCTCCTTTATTATTTGTTCAAATAAGTTTTCCACTTGTTGCTCTTCTTCTTCCCCTTCTGGTACCTCTATAATTCGGATGTTGGGACATTTAACGATGTCCCGGAGGTTCCTAAGCCTCTCCTCATTTTTTTGAATTCTTGTTTCTTCCTCGTTTTCTGTTTGGTTGTTAGTTTCTTCCTTTTGGTCCACTCCATTGATTTGAGTCCCAGTTTTCCTTCCATCTCTATCAGTTCCCCATGCATCTTCCTTCATTTCATGTATTGTAGCCTGCATTTTTTCATCTAATTTTTGTGAGCAAAATCAACCAATTCTGTGAGCATTTTGATGACCAGTGCTTTGAACTGTGCATCTGATAGGTTGGCTATCTCTTCACTGCTTAGAGGAATTGGCTCTGGGGCTTTTATTTGTTTTCCGGTTTGAGCCATTTTTGGTGGGCTTTTTTTTTGTTTGTTTGTTTTGGTTTTAGTCTGGTTGAGGCTATTACGTAGTGAGGGGTGGAGCCTTAGGTGTTCCTCAGGGCGGGGCAGCCCAGTTGCTGGGTAGTGATGCTGTATGTGGGGGCGGGGTCCGAGAGGGAACAATAGCGCTTGCTCTGCTCTCTCTTGGATTCCAGTCCCTTCTGCCACTTCCCCTTCACCTGGATTATCTGTGCGCAAATGTGGGACCACCTGGTTAGCCAGCCACCTTGCGTGGCCTCACTGGTTCTGCACACTTGCCACCCCGTGCCTGGGGTCCGCTAGCCCCCGCCTGCATGCCTGGGAACTGCCAGCTGCTGCTGCCTGCGTGCCTGGGTCCGCACCTCCACTTCTTCCTGCCGTGACTCCGCCCCTCTTACTGGTGTGGATGAATGGTTGTTGGACTTCCGTACCATTCAGTTTTCTATCATTTCTGGTTGTTTTCTTGTTTCTAAATATTTGTTGTCCTTAATTTTGGTTGTGAGAGGAGGCACAGTTTGTCCACTTACACCTCCATCGTGGCCGGAAATTGATGTCTTAACTGATCATTTCTTTTGCGGGAATCTTTTAAAATTACTTTGCCCATCTTATGAGGATTTGGTTAAAACTAGATAATACCGTCCACAAGTCCACTTACTTGACACATAACAATAGAGTGTGTCACTGTGCCCAACTCCTTGTCACCTCTCTCTGATTAGCTGCCCTTTGCTTATGCCTGTTGGTGACCTGTGGCCATCTGGCAGACTCAGAGATTAATGTCAACTGTATATGTTAAATATTAACGAATACAGTTGTTTTAGAAAAAAATGGAAGTGCTAATAACTTGTAACTGTGCCCTAATGGATCATTTTGTACATCCTTTGAAGATCACTGACCTAAGCAGTCTTTGGGTCTAGCTCATTTTGTGCTGCCATTGTTGACCACCTCTGTTACTGCAAATTAGAACTTGTAATTAGGTTCTCAGCTGGCCAGAAGGAGGGTTTCTCAAAGTTTACCTGGGGTAGGGAGATACCCAGGGGTTAATTTTATTATTACTTACTACTTACACTGTGCATCATACATACTAAACCTGCTGCTACATTGTGAACATTATTTATATATGTGTATCTCATTAATTTAAAAACTAATATACACATATCTGAGGCAAACACTTAAAAACGTTTAACAATGTTTTTAAGAATAAAGAGCTCTGGCCCTGGCTGGTATAGCTCAGTGCATTGAGTGTGGGCCTGTGAACCAAAGGGTTGCCAGTTCGATGCCTAGTCAGGGCACATGCCTGGGTTGCAGGCCAGGTCCCCAGTAGAGGACGCATGAGAGGCAACCACACATTGATGTTTCTCTCCCTCTCTTTCTCTTCCCTTCCTCTCTCTTTAGAAATAGATAAATCTTTAAAAAAGAGAGAGAATAAAGAGCTTCTGGCTTTCTGAAATCTTAAGGCGTGCAGTTGATCAGCTTGGTCACAAGGTGTCACCAGACTGCCAGATTTCTGAACAGCTGCTTTTAGTTTGGTAATTTAATGTCAAGGAAGACACGTTTTTTTTGCAGTAAAATTATGTAGGTAGATGTTCTACTGAAGTAATTTCTGGGCAGAGGACATAACCTTTGAGGAACTTGTCCTCTGTGTATACACTGTAGTTTGCCATGTATAATGTGCACCCATGTTTTTGGCCCAAACTTTCAGGGGAAAAAAATCTTTCGTATTATGGTATATAGATATGGAATTAGTACTACCCCCATATATTGCGCCTCCTTAATTTTCCCTCAAAAATTTGGGCAAAAAGTGTGCATTATATGTATCAAAATATGATACTTCTCTCAGTTTCCTTTACAAAAAAGTGAATAAGTACATTCTGTACATTTTAAATTTGCTTTTATATTTAATAATGTCTTTTCATATAAACAGTGAATAAATTAGGGACTGACGAATAACAATATGGATTATAGTAACATGTTTTAATCTGGCATTTTTAGTACTATTCATTTTTCAGGCATTTATTATAAGTATTTAAAAGGTATTTAGTATTCTGCTTAAATTGAAACAGCTATATTTTTAGTAGTTAGCATAGGTTAAACCTTTATCTTTTCTTTACTCATCCAGTGACCTTTCTCCCACCCCAATTTATGCTGATTTCTTAAAGTGTGCTAATCTCAAGGGTGAGTTTATTCTTTGGATTTTACCTAATTTGGTTCTTTTAAAATAAAAAGCAGAAATGTCAAGATACCAAGACACTTTAACCACTCAATTGTTTTTGGGGGGTTGCCAAAAGTAGTATTAAACATTTGCTTGTTACACTGTTTTAGCCTTCCACCTATGAGATTTCTTCATTCTTTCAAATACCTGAGGAGATCTGAATAACATTTTTGTTGAAGTGAGCATACAAAGTTTGCCCTTTTCCAGGGAATTGCTACACAAGAAGGTGATGTCTAATTCCCTTCTTATTACTTCCTCCGCGCCGGGCAGGATTGCCCATAAGAACGTGTAGTCTGCAGTAGAACACCTTGTTTGAAGGTGGGTCTGTCTGTGTTCAGTCCCTTCTCATTTTTAGTAGCAACACTAAACTGCAAGTTAGCATATTTTGAAATTGAGAAATTTCTTACAGCAACTTTGTAAGCACTGCGTTGGTTACAATATATATGATTTGATTGTGGATAAGTTGTAGATAAACCTTAGTATGACTTAAATACAATAAGCAGTAAGTCATAAATTGCTGATCCCATTTATTTCCCATGAAAAAGAACAAAATTACAGTGTAGTGGCATTAGGAGGATTTGGGGGTTTTTTTTGGTCTGCAAAGAGAAATTTAACTATGGGTTTCTCAGAATAATCTTAATTGCCTCCCATTCCCCCCTCTCTACCTCTACGCTCCCCCCACTCCCATTGTTTGGGAATAGATGGCTAATACATTCTCCAAGGTATAGAATATCTTCCTATTTGACTAGTGAATTGCTAGGGAATGATACTTCTTTGTTAACTGACAAATTATTATAAGCATAGTTAATTAATGATTTATCTTAGAATTGAACTATAGTTTTTTTTATGGGTTTTTATGTAAATTCGGCTATTGAGTAATTTATGTTAAAATTTTTTTTAGTTCTATTGTTTCCATTACCATTTAGTCCCCTTATACCCCCACCCCTGGCAGTCACCACACTGTGGTCCACGTCCATGAGTCCTTTTCCCTTTTTGCTCAGTCCCTCCACCCCCAACCTCCACAGCCTCCCCCGCCCCCAGCTGTCATCCTGCTTTCTGTCTGTGAGACGTCCTCTGTTTTCCTTGTTCAGTTTGTTCATTAGGTTCCACACAGGAATGAAATCATACGGTATTTGTCGTTCTCTAACTGGCTTATTTCACTTAGCATAACGTTCAGGTCCACCCACACTGTCACAGAGGGCAAAAGTTTCTTCTTTTTTCACGGCTGAATAGAATTCTATTGTGGAAATGTCCCATAGTTGTTTGTCTGTTCCTCCACTGATCCACACTTGGGAGTAATTTACGTTTACTAGTTTAAATTTCCGAAAGGTAATTGAGAATGTCCGAAAACACAACCTAGCCACGTCAGTCAGGCTGCCTAGCACTTGCCGATGGCAGTAGGAAACCAGTACAAAACCCAGTCTCTCTGGTGAAAGGTGCAGCAGGCGGGCGTTTTATTGAGGAGACAGTGGGGTTGGTACAGCAGTTAAAACTCTACATGTAATCATTGCCTGTCCACGTTATTTCTCCTGCTTGGAACGCAGGCGCCTCTTCCTTTTATAGGATGCTGAATCCTGCTGGATTTCAAGATTTAGCTTGAAAGTTCTTTCTTCTGTAACTTTCCTGGAAATACTCCTTAACATCAAGCCTGAGTAATTTCTTATTTTTCTGGGCACTTTGTTCATACTGCTTTTATGGCCCTATTTGCAGCTTATTTTGGTCAGTATAGTTAATATTATGCATCTTTTTTCTTCACTTGATTTTAAATTTCTACAGTTAGAAATATGTCGTTGTATTTTCAGAACCTAACATAATTGTTTTTAGACCATTATAAATATGGTAAATTCTTTCTGCCAAAGTGTTGATTCTGTACATGGATAAATAACGGTAACTAACATTTCTTGAGAGCTTACCATGTACCAGGTTCCGTTCTAAGAACTTGCTGTATCTTAGCTCATTTAATCCTCAGAGTAACCCTATGCGCTGAGTATACTTATCTTCACTTTACAGATGAGAAAAGAGAGGTTAAGGAACCTTGCCCAAAGTCTCAGAGGTAGGAGGTGGCCAAGTTGAAACTCTGGCTTGCTGTTACAGCATTAGGCTACAACGCTTCATCAAGTAGCTGTTAATGATTTCTAAGCATTAAATAGCATTAAACGTAGGTATGAACTTGTTTAATGCCAGAAACTGAAATGTTTTTATTTATTATTAAATTGTGGTTTTTAAAATATGATTAGGTTTTAAAGTTTAATAGGGCCCCCAAATATACTTGAACTCTTGTCTTTTTTTTTTTTTTTTTCCAATTCTTACCTTAGGGCATTTTTATTTCCATGACTTTTAGAGAGGATGGGGTAGAGAGAAACATTAATGAGTTGTCTCTAATATGTGCCCAGACTGGGGATCATACACACCCAGACTATATGAACCCAGATTGAGGACCACACGCACCCAGACCCGGGACCGGGGATCAAACATGCAATCTAGCCACATATGCCCTTGACTGGGAGTCGAACCCACAACCTTTCTGTTACGCGATGATGCTCCAGCCAGCTGAGCCACACTGGCCAGGGCAGCTGTTCTCCTTTTTGAAGTTACCAAGGAAATTGAATGCAGTGATTGTCTTTGGAAGCTAATTTGCCAAGGTTTTTTTAATTGGAAAAAGTCATATTGTCTCTAAATGTAGGTGGTGACTTCAATTTACTAATAATTCATGGTACCAACACTATTGTGAATCACAAAATGAAACAGAGCAGTTCCAGATCATTTACTCATTTACAAAAATAGCTCTTGCCCTGGCCAGGTAGCTCAGTTAATTGGAGTGTTGTATTGTGCACAAAAAAGTTGTGGGTTCAATTCCCGGTCAGGGCACATACATAGGTTGTGAATTTGATGCCCAGTTTTGGGCATGTATGGGAGGCAACAGACCGATGTTTCTCACATTGATGTTTCCCTCTCTGTCCCTTTCCCTCTCTCTAAAATCAATAAACATGTCCTCTGGTGAAGATTGAAGAAGAATAGCTCTTTTCTCTTCATTGTGTTCATGTGTTTCTTTAAATTACTTAGATATTTATATAGCCATTTTAAAGACTTTGTCTGCTAAGTCCATTGTCTCTGTCGTCTGTGTTATGTCTGATTTGGTTCACAGTTTCTACTGGGTTTTTATCCCTCTTAGTTTTAGGTCATGTTTTCCATCTTCCCAAGTTTAGCAATTTTTATTGGATGCTGGATGTTGAGTGCCATGTTGTTGAGTGCCAAATTTTATTGTCTTCCTTTATGTAGAGTGCTGACTATCAAAATTTTGTTTTGATAGTTAAATTGCTTGTGGATTGGCTTGTTTTTTAACTTTGTTAGGCCAGGTCTAGAGGAGCCTTTTAGTCAAGGGCTAGTTTAGCCCTGCTACGAAGCTGTGAGCCTTCTGGAGTCGTCTGAATGTCCTACGCATTCATTGAGCCTTTCCACTGAGGCTGGTTGGCAGCAAATTATTTTAATCCCTGTTCAGTTTACAACTTTCTCGTATTTTTCCTTTGCCTAGCATTGTGGAGTTTCTCACCTTAACATGCTTGGCTTTGTGTTCAGCCAGATTCAAGGGAATACCGTGCGGATTTCTGGAGCCCTTGAGCTGCGCAGTTCTCTCTCCCAGTACTCTGCTGCGCGCATTCCAGTCGGTTTGCCCCCGACTCCTGCCGCGTTGACCCAGAGTGACTTCTGTGCTCTGCTCTGGGTCTTCTGTCCTACTCTGTTTCCTTTAATGTGCCTTTAGGTAGAAAATTTGGGCAGTAGTAGGGCTCAACTTGGGTTTCTCTCAAGGATCGCAGCTCTGGGCTGCCTTTTGATTAGCAGGCGAAAACAGTTGTTTCATATATTTTTCCCAGATTTTTCATTGTTTAAGGTGAGAGGGCAAGTCCAGGACTGATTACTCTACCATAGCCCTACATTTTTTAGTGTTAACTCACATGTTAAAATAATTTTGTCTGTGGCCCACTGAATAGTGGTAGATTTTGAGGCAGCACTGTGCACCAGAATTTTCTGTGACAGTGGAAGTGTTCCATTTTTGTGATATCCACACAGTAGCCCCAGCTACACATGGTTGTTGAGCACATGAAATGTGGCTAGTACAACTGAAGAACTGAAATTTTTAGTAATTTAAATTTAATAGCCCCGTGGTTAATACCTCCTATAGTGGACAGTACAGGTTAGGTTTGTCCTATAGTGGAGAGAAAAGGTTTTTCTCTCAGTATTAGAAAATTTCAACCTTACGGTTTTTGCATATAATAAAAGTTCCTGTGGTTGATCTTTAACATGCCCCAATTTAGAAAATTATTCTAGTATAAAAGTAGTTATGTGTTCATTGGAGGTCATTGGGAAGATACAGAACATAAAATACAGAAAAGTTGTCACACAGAACTCTCAGAGATAACCAATAATGCCTGGACCAGAGATTGAACCGCAACCTGGGTATGTGTTCTGACTGGGAATTGAACCCACAGCCTTTTGGGACGAGGCTCCAACCAGCTGAGCCACACTGGCCAGGGCAAGATTAATATTTTGGTATATTTCCTGTTAGTCTTCTGTAGAAAAAAGACTCTTTTAGTGAAAAAATCATTTGGTTTATTTTAAATATTTCTGTCTCAAAAGAAATGTTATATTTATAACAAGATTAAAATGATGAAGATGTTTGTCCTTGAAGAATTAGGTTTATATTATTGGTCACCACAGAATAGCATAGCCTAAATAGGGTTTCCTGGCCTTATCGGTTGGGTATATGTAGTAGCAGTTTTAGGAATAACATATTAATTAGGAAACCCTTTTTTCCTTTATCTGTTTGTTGCAGATTGGTGTTTAGCAGAAAATAAACATCCTGTTTTGCTATTGGCTACTTTCTGACAACAGCCGGGGAAAGGCCAAATATCATTTAATATTTGACTCATGTCCACATTAGAGGAACTGATTTGAACACTGCTTTCAGTTCCATCGTTTGAGTAACTGCTGTGCTTGAAAATGTTCCAGGTGCTTAGGATCCAAAGGCCTGGTCTTCAAGGGGTTCATGGTTTATTTAAGTAAACATAATTGTACTTTTCTTCTGTTTCTCTGGAGGGGAAAATTAAATTTTACTGTTTATTTTAATAGTACAAAATTTTATAAAATTAGATAATCTCTTTTTTTTAAATTAAATTTTCAACTCCAGTTATATAGAATATTATATTAGTTTCCAGTGTACAGTATAGTGATTAGACATTTACATACTTTATAAAGTAATTGCCCCAATAAGTCTAGTACCCATCTGACACCATGCATCATTATTAAAATATTACTTATTTTTTACCTTTTTATTTTTTAAATACATTTTATTGATTATGCTATTACAGTTGTCCCATTTTTTCTCCCTTTTATTCTCCTCCACTCTGCACCACCTCTCCCACCAGCATCCGCCCCTTAGTTCATGTCCATGGGTCACACATATAAATTCTTTGGCTTCTCCATTTCCCATATTATTCTTAACCTGCTCCCCCCGCCCCCACCATTTATTTTGTACCTACCAATTGTGCTTCTTATTCCCTGTACCCTTCCCCCATTCTCCCCTCTCCCACTCCCCACTGATAACCCTCCCTGTAATCTCCATTTCTGTGATTCTGTTCCTGTTCTAGTTGTTTGCTTAGTTTTTTTTTTTTTTTTTTAGGTTCAGTTGTTGATAGTTGTGAGTTTGTTTTTATTTTACTGTTCATTTTTGTGATCATCATCTTTTTCTTAGATAAGTCCCTTTAACATTTCATATCATAAGAGCTTGGTGATGATGAACTCCTTGAACTTGACCTTATCTGGTCCTTCCATTCTAAATGAAAGCTTTGCTGGATAGAGTAATCTTGGATGTAGGTCCTTGCCTTTCATGACTTCAAATACTTCTTTCCAGCCCCTTCTTGCCTGCAAGGTTTCTTTTGAGAAATCAGCTGATAGTCTAATGGGAACTCCTTTGTAGGTAACTCTTTCCTTTTCTCATGCTGCTTTTAAGATTTTCTCCTTCTCTTTAATCTTGGCTAATGTAATTCTGATGTGCCTTGGTGTGTGCTCCCTTCGGTCCAACTTCTTTGGGACTCTGAGCTTCCTGTACTTCCTGGAAGTCTGTTTCCTTTGCCAGATTGGGAAAGTTCTCCTTCATTATTTTTTCAAATAAGTTTTTAATTTTTTGCTCTTCCTCTTCTCCTCCTGGCACCCCTATGATTCAGTTGTTGGAAGATGTCTTGGAGGTTCCTAAGCCTCCCCTCATTTTTTAAAATTCTTGTTTCTTCATTCTGTTCTGGTTGACTGTTTCTTTCTTCCTTCTGGCCCAAACCATTGATTTGAGTCCTGGTTTCCTTCCCGTCACTGTTGGTTCTCTGTATATTTTCCTTTATTTCACTTTGCATAACATTCACTTCTATTTTGCGACCATACTCAACCATTTCTGTGAGCATCCTGTTTACCAGTGTTTTGAACTCTGCACCTGATAGGTTGGCTATCTCTTCATTGCTTAGTTCTATTTTTGGAGCTTTGATCTGTTCTTTCAGTTGGGCCATATTTTTTTTGTCCCTCTGCACCTGTTATGTAGTAAGAGATGGAGCCTTAGGTATTTTACAGGGCAGGGCAACCCACATTGCTGTGTTGTGGCACTGTATGTGGGAGAAGGGTCCGAGAAGGAACAGTGCCACTTGCTCATCTCTTGGCTGGCTTTTGGTCACTACTTCTCCTACCCACAAGCAAATTGGGCCCTTGTGGTGCTGATTCCCAGGTGGGTGGTTTTGTGTAAGTTCTAGGACCCTGTGAGTCTCTCCAGTGAACTCCCCTGTGAGCTGGGAATTTTTTCCACCACTTCAACCCCCGCAGATTTTTACAGTCAGAGATTTTGAGGCTTTGTTTCCCATCGCTGGAATGCTGGCTTGTGTGCTCTGTTTTGCTCCCCAGTTATTCCTCCCGTGTTTTTTGATGCAAATGTGGGACTGCCTGATCCACCACCTGCCGTGCCCCCACCCCCGCCCCAGTCCTCTAGCAGGTGCCTTGCTGTGAGTCCCCTCCACCTGGCTGCCCATCTCTGCCCCTCCTACTGGTCTGGATGAATGTTTTTCTTCTTTAACTCCTTGGTTGTTAAACCAAGGTCCGTACGGTTTGATTTTCTGGAAGTTCTGGTTATTTTTTGTTTTCAAATTTGTTGTACTTCTTTTGGTTGTGAGAGGAGGCAACAAAGTGTTTCTACCTATGCCTCCATCTTGGTCAGAAGTCTAATTATTACAATATTATTGAGACTATTCCCTATGCTGCACTTGATATCCCCAAGACTTATTTTATAATTGGCAATTTGTACACCTTAATCCCTTCATCCTTTTCACCCAAGCCCCTAGTATAACCTGGCATCTCATGAATACATATATACTGTTTCTATGGGTTTGTTTCTGTTTTGTTTATATGTTTACTTTGTTGTTTAGATTTCACATGTAAGTAAAATCATATGGTATTTGTCTTTCACTGACTGATTTCACTTAGCATAATACCCTGTAGGTCCATCTATGTTGTCACAAATGGCAAGATTTCATTATTTTTTATGGCTGAGTAATAATCCATTTTATGTATGTGCCACATCTTTATTTATCTATTAATAGACACTTAGATTACCTCCATATCTTGACTATTGTAAATAATCTTGTAGTGAATATAGGGTTACATATAGTCTTTTGAATTAGTGTTTTAGATTTCTTCAGATATGTACCCAGAAGTGGAATTGCTGGGTCATATGGTAATTCTGTTTTCAATTTTTGTTTTTTGAGGAACCTCTATACTGTTTTCTCTAGTGGTTGCACCAATTTACAATTTCACTGACAGTTCACAGGGTTCCCGTATCCCACAGCCTCGCCAGCTCTTGCTATTTGTTGATTTATTGATGATAGCCATTCTGACATGTGAGGTGTTATCTCACTGTGGTTTTGATTTGCATTTTTCCTGATGATTAGTGATACTGAACATCTTTTCAATATCTATTGATTATTTGTGTATTCTTTTTTGAGAAATGTCTGTTTAGATCCTCTGCCCATTTTTTAATTGGATTATTTGTGTGTGTGTGTGTGTGTGTGTGTGTGTGAAGTTGGTGTTCTTTATGTATTTTGGGTATTAACCCTTTATCGAACATATCATTGGATAATGTGTTCTGCTCTGTAGGTTTTCTTTTGTTTTGTTGACAGTTTCCTTCACCATGCCAAAATTTTTTAGTTTGATGTAGTCCCATTTGTTTATTTTTTCTTTTGGTTCCTGGGCCTGGGGAGGCATATCCAAAAAAATGTTATTACTAAGAGTGATGTCAGAGTTTACCGCCTATATTTTCTTCTAGGAGTTTTATGGTTTCAGGCCTTTCATCCACTTTGAGTTTATTTTTGTATGTGATGTATGAAAGTGGTCTAGTTTCACTGCTGGTGCCCAGCTTGGGGCTCTCTGGTAGGAGCTATAAAGTGATCTGCAGTTCATTGCTGCTTATGCTGTGCTTAGAGCTGCTTGGGAGTGGCTAGTCTGCAAACCAAGTCTGGCTGCCACTTGTTGGGCTTGGGACCCTTTGGTGGGTTCCATGACATGAGCTGAGGCCAGCTGCCACTTTTGCAGGGTTTGTGGCTGCTTAGTTGGGGCTGTGTTCCAAGGCAAGACTGCTTACTGCCTATGCGGGCTACTTGATGGTAGTTAACAATGCAAGTCGAAACCTGTTGCTGTTTGTTTCATACTTGAGGTAGCTTAGCTAGCTCACTGAGGGCAACCGCAGCTTTTCTGGGGTTTGTGGATCTTTAAGAGAATTTAGGAAAGTTCACAGCATAAGCTGAACTTTCGGCTTATGCCTGCTGGGAGGGACTGCCAGAAGAACTTCTGCTGGGCACCTGTGTTGGGTGGGCTGGGTGGGGTCTCAGGGTATCTCCTGGGCAGGACCACTGGTGTTAGCTAGGTTAATGGGGAGCTAAGATTTGGGCCTTTCTCTGCTGGACTAGCTGGGTCGGGGGAGGGCTCAATAAAGGAACATTGGCAGCCTGGGAGAGAACAGCTCCTACCCTGCCTCTTGGGCGCTTTTCCCTGAAGCTAGTCAATTTAGTTTCTTCGTCTGTCTGTGGTGCTTTTGGAGCTGCGACCCCTGCAGTGGAGCCCAGTGGAGTGACTTTGTTTCAGCCTCTCAGCAGGAATGTCTGGGACTCCTGCAGCCCTTGTTCTCAGTTCCACGCAGTCCCTGCTGGTTTCCACAGCCACGTGTTATGGGGACTCCTCTTCCCACCACTGGTGCCCAGGGCTGAAGAGCCCCAGTGGAGCTGAGGGCCCTTGCTCCTTGGCACCTCCACAGCCGAGGTCACATCACCGTTTCATGTCTCTGCCTCTCCTACCAGTCCCGTAGTGGCTTCTTCTTTGTGTCCTTAGCTATACATTGAAGTTCAGCTAGTCTTCAGGTGGTTCTCAGTCATGGTGGTTTTATAATTTAGTTGTATTTTTGCTGTGGTCATAGGAGGAGGTGAGCACAGCGTTTACCTAGTCTGACATCTTGACTGGAAGTCAATACCTATCATTGCTGACTACTTAAATCTTTTATTTAGGTGAAACATGGAACCCGTTAAAACTTCATTATCAGTTAAGAAACGTGCGGGAACGATTAGCTAAAAACCTGGTAGAAAAGGGCGTGTTGACAACCGAGAAACAGAACTTCCTCCTCTTCGACATGACGACGCACCCCCTCACCAACAACAACATCAAGCAGCGCCTCATCAAGAAGGTCCAGGAGGCCGTCCTCGACAAGTGGGTGAACGACCCTCACCGCATGGACAAGCGCCTGCTGGCCCTCATTTACCTGGCCCACGCCTCGGACGTGCTGGAGAACGCTTTCGCCCCCCTGCTGGACGAGCAGTACGACTTAGCCACCAAGAGGGTGCGGCAGCTCCTCGACTTGGACCCCGAGGTGGAGTGTCTGAAGGCCAGCACCAGCGAGGTCCTGTGGGCGGTGGTGGCCGCGTTCACCAAGTAGCTCCGCTCGGAGCGGCGTGTCCCCCTTCTCTGTGCGCCCGTTGCTTCTGTTCCACGGACTTCCGATTTTCTGGAATTTGTACTCCCCTACACTAACATTGGCTTTTGTTTTATAAAATAATAGGTTATTTTTTTTTTAATGTACGCAGGATTCTGCTGGTACGAGAGGCCTTCCGCTTTCTGTTTTAAAAGTAGTTCTACTGCCATATTGGCATTCCATTCTCAGTCCGACCTATTTTGAGTTTCTGGTGGGCTTTGACTTTCAGACTTCCTTTAGTCTGGTCACACGTGTACCGTTGGATTACCTCGGGGTGAGTTTTCCCATGCGCATGTGCACATCTCACAGTCTACCTACAGTTCACACGGAAACCACAAAAAGGCCTTTAATTTACCAAAGGTAAAAACTGTGTGTGCTAGGACATTTTACACATAGACCTCAGTTGAGATGTATACTTAGTAAAATTATTTTTAAAATTTAAACGGCAAAGTAAACAATACAAAATGCCCCTTGAACTTTGTTCCCCATGAAAATCTGTTATACTATTTGTTATAATTTTAATTATGAAATCATATAGGTCCAATTGTTTCACAAAGCCAGTTTGGGATGGGCTACATTCCAGGTATGCTGTATATAGTTTGAATTATATATAAATTACCCCTTCTTCTGGCCTCCATCTTATTAGCATTTTGCAAGATTTAATCACTTTTACAACTGCCCCTCATTTCAGTTACTATTATTTAGACCTCTCATCATTGAAGGAGAAAGAGGTGTGTGTGTCTGATTGGTCCGGAGATTCTTTGAGCTGTGCCATTCATGACACTCTACAGTTTTTTTTCTCTTATTGTTTTATCATTTCTACAGGGAAGAGGCTTGTGACCAGTACTAATCTTGGGTACAGTATTTTTGTTTGTTGATCACAAGTGAATTAATGTCTTCTCTTAAATCCCATCTATCCACTTACACTTTATTGAAAGAAAAAATCAAATATCACTTATAGCAGATGTTGCATGTAAATTGTTAGCAAGTAAATGACAAAGGTCAAATGATTAAGAGTTTTATAATAGAAAGCTCTGCTATGTTTTAATTTTTATATACAATTATGACAATTAGCACATTGTAAGAATATAAACCTTTGATTTTTAAAGTTTATTTTTACTATTTCTTTATCACTTTATTATATACTGCAATTCGTTTCATAATGTAAATGCTATATAGTGAACAAATTAAATGTCAAATTTTTTATTACCATAGTTCATGTCAATAGTGGGAATTTATTCAAGTATGTAGAGATTTTTTGGGGGGAGGTTAAAATTCAATGCAAAAGTACTAGATTATGTATAACTTCAGATTTGAATTTTAAGGTATTCCCTAATATGTATACTATGTTTTTATCTGAAGTAATAAACTATCATCTTGAAAGTGCCTCAAATAGAGCAAGCATGTCATTTGTATTTTTGTATTCTGAGTTTTCTTTATAATGAAGTTTCACTTACCCTTGTATAGCGTGGTAATAATTCAATGCAAGCTCTTCTTAAAGAGTCACATAGTAAATATTTTAGGCTTTGGGCCGTTTATGGTATCTGTTGCAATTACTCAACTCTGCTGAATGAAAGTTGTCATAGACAATGCAAATCAGTGGGCAAGGCTGTGCTCTAACAAACCTTAGTTACAGAAACAGGCAGCTGTTCATGGGCAGTAGCTTGCCAGTCCTTGTTCTGACGCCTGGAAGAAGACAGATTTTTCTCTCCATTAAAGTAACCTCCTTTACCACCAAAAATGACACTACTGGTGCTAAGTGTAGAAAGTATTAGCTTATAGTTTCTTCCCATAAAATAGATACTGGAAACTGATACCAGTGTTGGAATTTATTTTCAGGTGAAGATTTATTGTTTTATCCTTGACAGGATTCTAGAAGTAATGGCTGTTTCTAAGGGGGCCTTAATTTCAGCAGCATGAGGGTTCTCAGGCAAGGGGAGAGGCCTGGCCGGCGCTGCTTCAGTGTCGTGTGGGGCCCCAGCTCCGGGGCCTTTGCGGGCAGTCTGGAGGGAAGGTGTATCCAGAACTCTGTCTCTCTCCTGTGCGATGCTGCTGCCTACCGTCCTCTTCAAAGCATGGACAGCGTGACTCGGTGGAAATATTTCCTGGGTGTGGTAGGAGTGGTGTTTTCACAGGTTCTTGCCACCTGGGTTAAAAGCCTTTGGATCCAAGAATCAGGCAGCGCATTTTATGATGAAACTTAGATAAAGATCCGTTGTGCAAAGAATTAGTTGCTGTGGCTTTTTGACTAATGTTTTTTAATTGAGGTGTATTCCTTAAAACAACATGATCTGGAACAGTGTTCTAAAAGAAGGGAGAAAGGAAACCTACTGAATGCATGTTCTGTGCGTGGTTCAGTATTTTATGCCTTGTTTTGACCTCCCCAAACCCCAGTTACTATCTTCATTTAATGAAGAACAGGCTTGGAGAGGATGATTTGCCCAGTCGCACCGTTTGAGCTTTAAATCCTGAAGGGATTGAGTAACAGTAATGGCATTCAACTACAATTTATCCTTCCTTATTTGGGCAGCAGGCAGGGGCTGCTTTTCTCTTGCAGACAAAACAGAATAGAGGGCAGGCATGCAAAAAATTACCATGCTTATGCAAAATAACTGATAAAAAGGACATCCCTGTTTTATTACACTGTCTTGGTATAACTCACATGAATTATTTTTTAGGGATAAAAAAGTTGACTAATTCCGTAGGTTTTCAGAAGAAAAAAGCATTGCCAGGTGTTCAGTGGCCATGCAAGCCCCCGCCTGCCTCAGCGGGGACTGCCTGGTGGTCTCTCAACACCTCCCATCGCTGGGTTCTTCCTGTCATATGTGCATAGATCGGTCCCATGCTCTTGTCACGTATAACACACCTTTGAGTTTGGTTGTCACCCAAGAAAAAGTGAAAGAGGCTGGTGTCTGGCTGGTTCAGTGGCAATATTGGACCAATAGGTAATGACATCCAGCCCGACAATGACCAGGGTCCGTGACTGCCAGGTGGGCATGGCCACTTTTGCCCCAGGAGCATGGAAACCATCTGTCACCAGTGTGTGACGTATTTATTTTTTGTGAAGTTCAATTCCAACTCTTTGGCCTCTCCGTCTTGTGTTCACTTACTGTATATTGTCATAATACTGTTGCATACACTTTCATTCGGATCAAGGGGACCGACAGCCAGCCTGAGGTAATGTCCAATTCATCACAGCCCCTCGGGTCCCAGAGTGCTGTACCTGGCTCTCGTAATTACGTTCTGCACAACTGTCACCTAGTCTTCAATAGTACTGGCAAGGTGGTGTTTAATACCCACGGCCTTGCGGGCTGTCCTTCAAAGGGCTGTGGGTGGTAACGTCGGTCGGGTCGATGTGTGCGTGTTCCCGGCCCAGCGGCGGAGTGGCGTGGGTGTTCGCCTCCGATGGCCAGCAGTGCTTGGCGACTCCCGTGAGCATCGTCGTGGAGTGGTGTGCAGTGTGCTTTTCGCGCTTGCATGGTGGAGCGCTTTCAGAATACGTGCACATCATTCTTTTTAATCATTTTTGGCTTCATTATGTAACTTTGTTAAATCTAGTAATGGACATTTGGATGGGTCTCATGCTTTTCATTATTGCCAATGGTATTTTAATGTGCCTATGTCTTTATATTTGTCTGGCTTCTGTAGGAGGAATTAGTAGAAATGAATTTGTTCAAACTATGTCTTGAAAATGTAAAAGATTAAGCCCGATTGATCTGTAAGAGTCGTGTTCATGTGCATGCCCATCAGTGATGTGAATGCTGGTTTCCCTAGCCCTTGGCTAGTACCGGGCTAGTGGAGGGGCTCATTGACTGGTCTTTGCCGAGCTAATAGGACAGAACTACCAATTTGTTGTAATTACTGGGGGGGGGGGTGTTTGGTTATTATTTATTGTCTTTATTGGTTATTTGTATTTTATTTACTCTGAATTACCTATTTGTGTTCTTCATTCATTGTTCTGATGGACATTTTTCTATGGATTGATTCATCAGGACTCATCATGTATTATGGATATTAACCCTGTGTCTGTGATGCACTTGGCTTTCCCCAGTCTTCAAAGTTGATATATGGTAAGTTTTTTTTAATGTTCAGTAGAATGTCAGGTTCTGTGTTGAGCATGGACTTTGTGGAGACCTTAATTGTCCTGCTAAAGTTATCTGTGTGGTATTCAGATTTGGGATATATATATATATCATAAAAGTTTTGGGGGGTATGATTAATTATAAGTATAAAAGTTATATAAACAAATGTATATCTTAGTACACATGTATATAAGCATTCTGTGTAATTTTTACAATTAAAATACAAATAGAAGACCACATAAACAAATGCAGGGGCTTATGAATTATTTTAAGGCAAATATGTTTGCAGCTGTCACCCAGGTCAAGAGGTGGAACTTGCCGGCTGTCCAGAAGCTCGTCAAGGCCTCCTTCCAGTTACCGTCTCCTGGTCCCAACCCAATGTACGTCTCATAACTTTGTTCTCTCATTTCTTTTCTTTTTTTTTTAAATATATTTTATTGATTATGCTATTACAGTTGTTTCATTTCTCCCCCATCATTCCTCTCCACCCTGCACACCCCCTCCCACCCACATTCCCCCCTTTATTTAGTTCATGTCCATGTGTCATAAGTTCTTTAGCTTCTACATTTCCCACATTATTCTCGCCCTCCCTCTATTTTCTACCCACCGTCTATGCTACTTATTCTCTGCACCTTTCCCCCCTCTCTCCTCCTCCCACTCCCCTGTTGCTAACCCTCCATATGATCTCCATTTCTGTGGTTCTGTTCCTGTTCTAGTGGTTTGCTTAGTTTGCTTTTGTTTTAGGTGTGGTTGTTAATAGCTGTGAGTTTGCTGTCTTTTCACTGTCATATTTTTATCTTCTTTTTCTTAGATAAGTCCCTTTAACATTTCCTATAATAAGGGCTTGGTGATGATGAACTCCTTGAACTTGACCTTATCCGAGGAGCACTTTATCTTCCCTTCCTTTCTAAATGACAGCTTTGCTGAATAGAGCAATTTTGGATGTAGGTCCCTGCCTTTCAAGACTTCAAATATTTCTTTCCAGCCCCTTCTTGCCTGTAAGGTCTCTTTTGAGAAATCAGCTGACAGTCTGATGGGAACTTTTTTGTAGGTGACTGTGCCCTTATCCCTTGCTGCTTCTAGAATTCTCTTCTTCATTTGAATCTTGGCTAATGGAATTATGATGTGCCTTGGTGTGTTCCTCCTTGGGTCCAGCTTCTTTGGGACTCTCTGAGCTTCCTGGACTTCCTAGAAGTCTATTTCCTTTGCCAGATTGGGGAAGGTCTCCTTTATTATTTGTTCAAATAAGTTTTCCACTTGTTGCTCTTCTTCTTCCCCTTCTGGTACCCCTATAATTCAGATGTTGGGATGTTTAAAGATGTCCCGGAGGTTCCTAAGCCTCTCCTCATTTTTTGAATTCTGGTTTCTTCATTCTTTTCTGTTTGGTTGTTTCTTCCTTCCTTCTGGTCCACTCCATTGATTTGAGTCCCAGTTTTCTGCCATCTCTATTGGTTCCCCATGCGTCTTCCTTCATTTCACGTATTGTAGCCTGCAGTTTTTCATCTAATTTGTGAGCAAAATCAACCAATTCTGTGAGCATCCTGATCACCAGGGCTTTGAACTGTGCATCTGATAGGTTGGCTATCTCTTCATGGCTTAGAGGAATTGGCTCTGGGGCTTTCATTTGTTCTCTGGTTTGAGCCATTTTTGGTGGTTTTTTTTGTTGTTGTTGTTTTGTTTTGGTTTGGTTTTGGTCCGGTCGCAGCTGTTACGTCATGAGGGGTGGAGCCTTAGGTGTTCCCCAATGTGGGGCAGCCCAGTCGCTGAGTTGTGACGCTGTTTGTGGGGGCGGGGTCTGAGAGGGAGCAATGGCGCCTGCTCTGCTCTCTCCTGAATTCCAGTCCCTTCCGCCACTTCCCCTTCACCTGGATTATCTGTGTGCGTGAATGTGGGACCACCTGGTAAGCCAGCCACCCCGCGCGGCCTCACTGGGTGTGCACAGTTGCCCCCCTGTGCCCAGGGACCGCCAGCTGCCGCGTGTGCCCCTGGGAACTGCCAGCCGCTGCTGCCTGTGTTCCCGGGTCCGCACCTCCGCTTTTTCCTACCGCGACTCCACCCTTCTTACCGGTCTGGATGAATGGTTGTTGGACTTCCGTACCGTTCAATTTTCTCTCAGTTCTGATTGTTTTCTTGTTTCTAAATATTTGTTGTCCTTAATTTTGGTTGTAAGAGGAGGCACAGTGTGTCCACCTACGCCTCCATCTTGGCCGGAAGTATGTTCTCTCATTTCTTTTTTCATTTGTCATGTGATTGTAAGTTTCTCCTAATTTATAGGTCCTCCCCCAACCTTATCTCTTGTTTATTCCCTTGCTAAATATTTGTTGATGAAATTGGATCACTTGTCCTGAGAGTTTCCCGAAGTTTGGATTTTGGTGCGTGCAGCATCTACACGTAGTTGAGTGTGTTTTTCTGACTTCCGTCCTTCCCAGGAACTGGTTGCTGGATCTTGAGGCTTCAGCAGCGGCTGGTTTGCGTGCGTAGTCAGCAGTGTTTCCTGGATGGCGCTTCCTCCCCGAAGGAAGCGTGTCCCCTCTCTCTGCTTTTGAGATGTGAGCAGCCTTGCTGCTCAGTGCTTGGGTCCCGTGATTTATTGGGGGTGCGGCGGGGTGATGTTTTAATTCTTGTCATTTTTCCTTTATTAGCTAGAATTTTGCTGTAAAGAATTTAAAATGAAGAATTTTGCTTACCTTTATTTACTTTTTATTACAATTTGTAGAGGAAAGGTGGGGTACATTCTAACCCTAAATTATTAAATACATAATAACCCTAGCATTCACCAAAGGTTACTGATTAGTTTTTTAAAATATTATGAATTTGTGAAAATAAAAATTGTTTTATCATTAGTTTCCTTCATGAGTACTACTAGGATTCCCTGTATGGAACAGGGAAGATACAGTTTTAAGATGGAAGATAGAAAAACCTTGTAGTGCTTTTTTTTAAAGATTTTTTTTAAGTACTTTTTTTTTTTTCCTTTTAGATTTTATTTATTTATATTTAGAGAGGAAGGGAAGGAGAGAGGGAGAGAAACATCAATGTGTGGTTGCCTCTTGTATGTCCCCTGCCGGGAACTGGCCTGGCAACCCAGGCATGTGCCCTGACTGGGAATCGAACCGCGATCCTTCGGTTCGCAGGCCCGCGCTCAATCCACTGAGCTACACCAGCCAGGGCTTGTAGTTCTGAATTTGAATAGGAAGTATCAGTGTAAACTCATGAGGTATTTCATCCCCCCCCCTTTTTTTAAAGATTTTATTTATTTGTCTTTAGAGGGGAAGGGAAGGAGAGATGGAGAGAAATATCAATGTATGGTTGCCTCTTATGTGTCCCATGCTGGGAACTGTCCTGCAACCCAGGCATGTGTCCTGACTGGGAATCGAACCACGATCCTTTGGTTCACAGGCCCGCGCTCAATCCACGGAGCTAGACCAGTCAGGGCTCATTTTCCCCCTTTTTTACTGTATGAGACGTGCACTGTGAAACTCACCACTCTACCCGCCATCGCTGAGTGTGCAGTCCGGTGCTGCCCCTTTTCATAGTTGTGCAGTGTCTGCGTCGTAAGAACAGTGTCATCGTGGGCTGGGGTCTGTCCCTTCTGATCATCTTAGCTCCTCAGATAAATACATACTTAATAAATACATGCGTGCTCATTTGTTAGCGTCTTCTGAAAGGGCTTGTGAGCACAGCATTCCCTGAGTTGGTATGCCGATGACAGGTTATCTTCCGCCTTTTATTTGAGAGTCAGTTTGGATGAAATTCTTGGGTCACGTTTTTTCTCAAAGTACCTTACGTTCTTTTTGTCATGAAGCATTACTGTCAAAGTCTGATTAAAATATTATTTTCTTTCCCACATGAATGCCTTATTCTTTTTGCTTAAAGCCCACAGAATCTCCCCCCCACCCCCGCCCTTCCCCAGTTTTTTCCCGGTGCTGCTGTGGTGCGTTCGGGTTTTGGTTTTGGTGGTTCTGGAATAGAACGTGGTGTGTTCTTTCAGTATATAGTGTCAAGTCTTTCATTCTCTGGAAGCAAGGGAGGGAGGTGGATTTGGAGAGGGTGGGAAGAAAATATGGACGGCTGTTAATGGAACAATAATAAAAAATAGAATGATAAAAAACTTTTTATTCTCATTTTCAGGAAAATTGAAGTTTTAGTTCTTGTTCTGTTTCTTCATTTAGGTTCTTCCTTTGGGGATGCAGGGTTCGGCAGAAGGAGCCGCCTGCGTGAGTGTGGCTGGTGGGGTAATGATGTGGGTGTAACAATTTATTGTTTTAACTGGCACATTTCACCTAAAAGGTCATGGGGTGTGCTTGGGTGTGGTGGTGGTATGTTACAGAATTACATGCTTATGATTTTGTAATAGAAGATTGTGTGATAAAAAGGGGGCATTATTTGTGCCAGACCCGGTATATCTTTTGTATTTGTCAGCTTTGTTTGGGTTCTTTTCGCTCTTTATTGCTGATTTTTAAACAGTTTACCCTTTTTATCTTCTCCTAAGACATTATTGTGTTTATTCACTGTGAATGATCTTTTTAGTTTAGTCTTTTTTGACATTGTTTTTCTCTGAGTTTTAATGCCCAATTTTTAATTTTTTTCTAATTTCAGTTTGTATTCTTCACATTTTCCGGATGTACTTTAATTAATTTTGAGGCTTTACAGTTTTCATCCATCTCTTGGGCACGTCTTTCTGGGGTGCTTTTGCCGTCTGGAGGGCGTGTATTTGCTGCTTACGCTCCTTTTTCTCTGTGTGGGATTTGAACTAGATCATCTTCTGTTGCCCATTTTTACATGAAATTACCTTTCCTGTTCTATGAGGAGGGGCAAGTGGGTCAGGGTGGATTTTCTAACAGTGTTTATTCTCTAGACCTCTCTCTTCCGTTTTGGTGGCTTGTAAAGAAATGCGATAGCTTACTCTCTGAGATCTGCTTCTGCTCCCCTTTATCTGGGCCCTGTTTTTCTTTTTTCTTTTTCTCTTTTTTAATATATTTTATTGATTATGCTATTACAGTTGTCCCATTTCTCCCCCATCATTCCCCTCCACCCTGCACACCCCCTTCCACCCACATTCCCCCCTTTAGTTCATGTCCATGTGTCATAAGTTCTTTAGTTTCTACATTTTCCACACTATTCTTGCCCTCCCCCTGTCTATTTTCTACCCACCGTCTATGCAACTTATTCTCTGTACCTTTTCCCCCTCTCTCCTCCTCCCACTCCCCTGTTGCTAACCCTCCGTATGATCTTCATTTCTGTAGTTCTGTTCCTGTTCTAGCTGTTTGCTTAGTTCGCTTTTGTTTTAGGTGTGGTTGTTAATAGCTGTGAGTTTGCTGTCTTTTCACTGTCATATTTTTATCTTCTTTTTATTAGATAAGTCCCTTTAACATTTCATATAATAAGGGCTTGGTGGTGATGAACTCCTTGAACTTGACCTTATCTGAGAAGCACTTGATATTCCCTTCCATTCTAAATGACAGCTTTGCTGGATAGAGCAATTTTGGATGTAGGTCCCTGCCTTTCAAGACTTCAAATATTTCTTTCCAGCCCCTTCTTGCCTGGAAGGTCTCTTTTGAGAAATCAGCTGACAGTCTGATGGGAACTCCTCTGTAGGTGACTGTCCCCTTATCCCTTGCTGCTTCTAGAATTCTCTCCTTCATTTGAATCTTGGCTAATGGAATTATGATGTGCCTTGGTGTGTTCCTCCTTGGGTCCAACTTCTTTGGGACTCTCTGAGCTTCCTGGACTTCCTAGAAGTCTATTTCCTTTGCCAGATTGGGGAAGGTCTCCTTTATTATTTGTTCAAATAAGTTTCCCACTTGTTGCTCTTCTTCTTCCCCTTCTGGTACCCCTATAATTCGGATGTTGGGACATTTAAAGATGTCCCGGAGGTTCCTAAGCCTCTCCTCATTTTTTTGGATTCTTGTTTCTTCCTTGTTTTCTGTTTGGTTGTTTCTTCCTTGTGGTCCACTCCATTGATCTGAATTCCAGTTTTCCTCCCATGTCTATCGGTTCCCCATGCGTCTTCCTTCATTTCACGTATTGTAGCCTGCATTTTTTCATCTAATTTGTGAGCAAAATCAACCAATTCTGTGAGCATCCTGATGACCAGGGCTTTGAACCACAGTTTGATAGAGATATCTTCATGGCTTAGAGGAATTGGCTCTGGGGCTTTCATTTGTTCTCTGGTTTGAGCCATTTTTGGTGTTTCTTTTTTGTTTTGTTTTGTTTTGGCCTGGTTGCGGCTGTTATGTAGCGAGGGGTGGAGCCTTAGGTGTTCCCCAGTGTGGGGCAGCCCAGTCGCTGAGTCGTGACGCTGTATGTAAGGGTGGGGTCTGAGAAGGAACAATGGCGCCTGCTCCACTCTCTCCTGGATTCCTTTCCGACGCTTCCCCTTCACCTGGATTATCTGCGTGCACGGTGTTACGTAGCGAGGGGCGGAGCCGCCCAGTCGCTGAGTTGTGACGCTGTTTGTGGGGGCGGGGTATGAGAGGGAACAATGGCGCCTGCTCCACTCTCTTCTGGGTTCTAGTCCCTTCCGCCGCTTCCCCTTCACCTGGACTGTCTGCGCACGGGAATGTGGGACCACCTGGTAAGCCAGCCGCCTTGTGCGGCCTCACTGGGTCTGCACAGTTGCCCCCCTGTGCCCGGGGTCTGCCAGCTGCCGCATGTACACCTGGGAACTGCCAGCCGCTGCTGTCTGCGTTCCCGGGTCCGCACCTCCACTTTTTCCTGCCGCGACTCCGCCTCTCTTACTGGTCTGGATGAATGGTTGTTGGACTTCCATACCGTTCAATTTTCTATTAGTTCTGGTTGTTTTCTTGTTTCTAAATATTTGTTGTCCTTAATTTTGGTTGTGAGAGGAGGCACAGTGTGTCCGCCTACGCCTCCATCTTGGCTGAAAGTCTGGCCCTGTTTTCCTTGATCTCTCTCTGATGTTCTTGTCCCGCTCAGTTCGGATTCTGTTCTTGAAATGTCTCCTCAGTGTGGGGAGTTGGCAGGTGTGCTTTGAGAGTGCGTGACCTGCATCAGCCCTTTCTACCTTCCTGTGGGAACCCACATACTTGCCAGCTAAGAGAGGGTGAAAAAACTAGCCCAGTCTCTGTAGCCTTTACCTAGTTGCTCCTCTGAACTCCTGCTGATGAATATGGAGCGGGGAGTGGGGTGAGGGGTCTCAGGGCTGTAAGATGCCCTGTCACTTCCTTCTACTTGGCCTTGCACAGATCTCGATACCAGATTGCTCTTTTTGGTAGAATTTCCCCGTCCACTTGTATATCTTGGGGGTGTTGGGAGTACTTTCACACCAAGTTTTGTTATAGATGTTTACCAAGGTTTTTCTATCGTGTGTGTGTTGCATTGGCGGTGTAGGGAGTAAGGAATGCTGGGAGATGAGATTTGAAAACTGTGTCACTGTTCCGCCATCTGGCTTGAATCTGCTGCGATAGCCCCAGATACACTAGTCTGTATGTAGTTTGGTTAGACTCTGAGTCTGTGGCTTTATAGTAAAGCTTCTGAATTTACCATCATATTCATTTTATGATGAAAACAGTGGCTTTTTATTTTCCTTTCTTGCTTTTAAATCTGTGACCATTCTGGAATTCTATTTTGTTGTCAGGAATTTATTTGGTTGTCCTAAGGGATTCAGCTTTCCCCCATGCCCGCCCCCACCTCCACTTGCCGCCCCCAAATACCTAGCCAATTTTTCCAAAACCAGTTAGTGAATAACCATGTTTTCTGCCACCGATTTAGAATGTTCCCTTTGAGTTCCCTTTGAATTCAGAAATACTATACATGCATATACTTGGCTCTTTTTCCAGTGGTTTGCCCATTCAGGTCTGTGGAAGAGGAGCCACTATTTTAATTGTGGGCTTTTCTGATAATGTGATAATAGGGCTAGTCCCACTCCTACTTCGCTTTTTCAAAATTCTTCTGGCTGTTTTTATGTGTGGACCAAATGGACTTCAGGATAATTTTGTCGGGTTAAAAAATTCTTTTGAGATGTTGGTTGGACTTACGGTTTACTTATAAACTGGTCTGGGCAAATTGGAATCTTTATAGTATTGAGTTATCCTATTCACGAATAAGCTGTATCTCCCTATTTGTTTGAGTTACTTTTGTTATGTCTCTTAATAAAATACATTTTTTTTTTTAGGTTTGTCAGCCCGTGCTAAAGTTAAATATATTTTTCCATTGCTGTTGTGATTTGTTGTTTTTTGCCTTCTATGTTCCGTTGGTTATTATTTATATATAGGAAAGCTCTTGTTTTGGTGAATAATTTGATAGCCGCCTTACTGAATTCTAATATTTTAATAATTTTTAAATTGATATGCTTATGTTTAATTTACATCAGCCCTACTATATCCTGTACAAATGATGATATTTTTGTTTCTTTTCACTATTTATACCTCTTTAGAAATTTCACCTAATTGTATTGGTTGTACCTTCAGACTTGTGTTACTCACAGTAACAGCGGTGAACATCTTTTCCGTGTGTTCCCGACTTTAATGGGAGTGATTCTGAGCTTTTCCAGGCTTGTAAAACTGTCTACTTCTGTCTTTCACAATGTTTTTTCTCTTTTGTCCTACTAATCGAATGAACTACATTTTGGATTTCTGAACTTCAGGCCATTTCATACGTTCCTGAAATTAACATCACTCAGGCATGGGATTTGCTAAACCTGATTGTGTAGTGGGAGGTGTGGGCGGGAGGGTTTCACCACGCCTGCCCTTGGGCCCAGCACTGCTCAGTGGTGGGCCTTTGAGAGCTTGGGGTGTAAGCGCTGTGCAGTTCATCCCTCAGGATGAGAGAGGAAGGCTGGATGCCCGCTGATTTTCCCTTCACTCAGACCCTCAGCTGCTTCGGCCCATCGGACTTCAGAAGGGGTGTGGGTCTGCTCGCTGATCTCCCATGGAGTCCGGTTAGCGGTTTTGTCACAGGCTCCTGTGTGGCAGGGGCTCCCCTCAGATCAGACCCTCCCTCAGCCCTCACCTATTACTCCTCTGACCTGCCTTGACTGACCAGGCGCCTGGGGCCATTAAAACGACCCCCTTCGTCAACCTCACCTCCCAGGGGCTGTTCTGAGGAGGGGAAACGGCTCCAATTCCAGCGCCCCCTGCTTTTTCTGGGGCCTGCCTTCCCCTCTGACTGCGTTCCTCCAAGTTAAGGGTTTTAGTGGCAGTGCTCAGAACGCCTTCATACCACCTTTGCTCTCCCGTCCGCAGGGCACCAGATCCCATTTCATGTTCTCCTTCGGTTTGGTCTCGGGGCTCACTGTGTATGGGTTGCAGTCCTCCATATTCATAGAATTGGTTTGCGGCTATTTCTGGATTGTATTTAAACCCTAGTTTCTCTTTCTGTCTTTATTTCAGTGGGTTTTAGAGAGGCTCCCCCAGCCAAAAGCTCTATTCTAGTAGAACCAATCAGAATCTGACTTTTGGGGGATATAGAGAAAATCGGGCAGACAGCCCGGGAGTGAGTGGGGCCAAAGTTGTGACAAGAGCATTCGTGAATCTCTAAGTCGAGAAACGGTGTGAAGAGTGGGGTGAGGCAGCCAGTTGGTGGCGAGGCGTGGGGTCTACAGAAGCGGACCCATGAACAGCGGCAGTGTCCTGTTGCTCTAGGGCCCATCATGAGGACCCACAAGCGCCCAAGTTCCTCCCAAGTTCCCCCCAAGTTCCCAAGGCGTGGTCACAGGCTGGGTCCCATTCTTGGATTTCGGTGAGATTTCATCCTGCGTTCTCAATTGGGCTGCTTCAGGTTGGTGTCTGCATCTTAAAATCGAAAGAACCCCAAAAAGTAGATGCTTTTTGTTTCCCTCCATGAAGTAGGGTCCCAGATCGTCCGAGTATTCCAGGAGGTGGTGAGTGGGTTGGGGTTTTGAGAAAAATGAAGAGCGCGGTCCTTGTGAAGAACGAGAGAAAACTGACCAGGAAGCGTCTGCCAGGTGGTGTTGAGTGTCCTTTGAGGTTGGGAACCATGAGTTTATAGCACCCTCGTTCTGTGGGGTTGTGGGGTTTCCTCTAGGACTCAGCCTGTAGAAACCAAGCAGCTGGCTGGGTGGGGGGGCTCCAGGGTTTAGTTGGGGGGGCTGAGCCTGTGGGCAGGGGAGGGTTGCACGCGCCATGGCGTCCAGTCTAAGGAGGGTTGGGGGTGAAGGGAGGTTCTGATGGGGAGAAGAACTGACAGTTGTCGGCGGGCTTGTTGACATGGGACATGAGAGGCAGTGAGGAGGAGGAAGGGGAGTGAGGTCCAGGGGGTCAGGAGGTCGTGGTGTTTGCTTGGAAGGTTTCAAGGGTCGTACGTTGTGTGAGATTCTGAGTGTGGCTGTGGGAAGGGGTGGTTGGCTTGATGTTCTGTTGCCTTTGTACTTCTCACCCACTTAGATAGTAATTTAGGTGGCATTTATTATCTTGCCCTTTTAAAAGGTTATTCTGTAGATGGAGAACTAGAAAAGCTAGTAAGCAGAGTGTTTATTTTTTTAAAATTACTTACAAAAGATTGTTTACAGAGATGTGGGTTTACATAACAGTGACAACATTTTAAAATGTACAGGCTATTTCATATTATTGCACTTACTCTTTAATAATATAAGGCATTTTTATTTTACATAAATAAAGAATTATGTATATCATACAACAGGTGTGGTGCCAATTAGGTCAGACGAAGTTAGATGAGATGCGTACGGTAGAACAGAAATGAACTCAACCTACTGCAACCTTCATGGTCTATCCTGGCAACTATGGTTTACGTATCATAACACATGTTTACCCTCATAGATTGTTGGGAATGACCAGTTAAAAACCAAAACAGTGAGCGTTTTAGGAGGACAATACCATTAGTGTTCACTTCGGGAAGTGTGGGGATTTATTAGACTAATTAGAAATACGAGTCATGCCTTGAACACTGAAGACAAATAAATAGCTCGCTATCTTAGGGTCAAAAACAGTTTAGCTTCTGCTTCCTCCCTTATGTTCAAACTGTCTGCCAGGGAACCCTTCGGGCAAGATCTATGAGAAATGGCTGATGGCTTGGACAGAGTTTGGTGAGCCAGAGGTCCGCCTGGGCAGCCCTCAGGTACAAGGGAGGCCCCCCCACTCCCCACCCTGCACGGCATCGCTCCGGAAAGCCCTGCCTGCTCACAGAGGGCTGACTGCCCTGCTCCGCAGGTGCAGCTGGGAGAGTAGAGGCAGAAATCTGTTTTCAGGGTTGACTTCAAATAATCTCGTGTCAAGAAAACAAACCACAAAACTGACCCCCAAAGACTTAAAAACAACCTCGCATGCACCTTGCACTGAATTTCTATAGTATCCTACCTGGAGTTATAGTGAAAAGTAGAAGCTAAATTAATCACGTCTTTGCTAATTCCTGTACTACGTTTCCGTTTGTGTAGCCTGTTAAAAAAATGAGAAATGTAGGCTCACACCAACCAGATATTTCACTCCCATCTGGGAGACCCCTCTGGGCCAGATGCACAGAGGTTTCCTGGTGGGATCAGTCGCGCAGAAAAATGGTGTACAGAGGTGATGGCTCAAGTGCCTCCGTGATTGGGGGTGCAGGGACCCGAGTTCCTCTTCTAAGCCATGGGCCCAAGCTGCAGGTTATTTAAGGACGCTCCAACAGAAAACCTTAGCGTCGTGGTGAGCACAGGTGTGCAGTCTCACCTGAATTCCCCGAACTCAATCAGCTAGCCCGTGCATGCCCTGAGGATTTGGATTGTAACTACACAGTCCTGCTCCTTTACCTTGAAAGAGGGACTTGCTCTTGTTCTCCTCCTCACTACACTTTGGTGAACGAAGCTGATGAGAAGTACGAGGGGAGAAAAGCCAGTTTTGTGACAAGGAACAGCACCGACGAAGTTCCTGCTTTGAAAGGAGAGTGGCTGGGACACGTTTCACAAGCAGCATGAGTCACAATGGTCTTCTGTAGGGTAGCGGTTGGGCAAAAGGAAGACTTGGCAAAACAAAGACAAAAACAGCAAAAACTTCAGTCACTGCAGAGGTATGTCCTTACACCCAGGTCAGAGAAAGTGATCCAATGCTTAGAAACAGCCCATTTTTTTAAAGCTTGCTGGGAAGGGGGAAAAAAACGACAAAAAAAGTCCCTTGAAAGAATGATTTTAAGCTCTTCTAGTTGGATTGTAAATATAATGCCTATTTTTTTTTTTTATAAATCCAAGGACACTAAAAAGATATTTGATTTCTAAAAATTGAAATTACTGGTTGGAGTACATAAAATACAGGCACAGAAACCCAGTGACTGCGATGGTTCTGCCTGCTCTGGTGTTGGCCGGCCTTGAACTCCAGCTCGAATTCAAGACCAGTTCCAAACTGGATACAAGGTGCTTTCAGAGCTGGAACTTCCTGCTCATTGTCAGCAGCAAAGTTCATGGCTACTTAGTACAGTTGGTCAGAACTGCATTTCTGTAAAAGAGCCTTACCACCTACACTTCTACTCGGTCACGACCCACACTTCATGGTGCTCAGTAACCGACTGAGTTGTACTCTGCATCCGTACATTGCACATTACACTCACTACAAAATACCACTTCCTGTGTTTTGCTTTTTCATTTTTGGACAATTCCTGAGCTCAGCCTAACCATTAGGTCATAATTGATTCATACATATTTTTCTGAAGTCTCCTTTTCAGGGTAACATACAACCACGGCTCTTTCCACTGAATGTGCCTAAAGCTTGGTTCCTTCCAAAATTCCATAAATCTAGAGTCTGTTCAGTCATGACATGTGCGTGGCCCCTCAGACTCTGCAGGCTCCCCGATCGCGCACATTGGGTGTGTTGGGGGAGGTGGCGGAAGGGAAGCGAAGTCCAGCTGGGCGTGTGAGAGAGGGTGTCATGCCCCATCTGTGTCCCCATCAGGAAGAGTCAGAGCTGGGGGACCAGCGCTGCGACAAAACAAGCCCTCCTGGCCCGGGTGGTCCAGGTGGACAGCTTCCAGAGTCGAGCCGCCTCTGTCAGTAGAAGTGTGGAAATTTCTGCAGTCCTTGCCCACGCCCGTGTTCCTCTGCTGTTTCAGGAAGCTGTGGTGTGAAGAAGTCAGTCTGATTTGCTAAGGTACGGAGGGAACTGAGAAAAGGCGATTCTTGTTCAGAACTGTGAGTGTCACTACTCACGCTTGTTTTACGAAGAATTCCTGTGCTTCCTGATCACTAGCTGCACGGGTCCCTCTGGGACAGACTTCATGATGTTCCAGGCATCGAAGTGCAGGAGCCCAACCAGGGGTTTCCCGTTAATGGCAAGGATCTCATCCCCAGCTTCTATCGTTCCGGCTTGCTCAGCTGCACCGCCTGTGGGAGGGCACGCAGGACATGGCTCGGTACTTGGGTAGCATGCACTGAGAAAAAGCTCTGCGGGGTATAGTTATAGTCTTCGGACAGACACACAGAACGTGTATCCGTACGAAGAAACCTGACTGCGTAAAAAGATTTCAAATCTGTAACCCTCTCCCCTCTCCCCGCAGAACATAAGCAACCTAGGGAAAGCTATTTCAAAGGAATGCGAAATAAAGAGAAAGTTGAACAAAGGAAATCAATAGCTGAAAATCCAAATGGCCAATAAACGCAAAAAAACCAGGTTCAATTCTAATTGTTAACAGTGGTTAATGTACCCAAGTTTGACTGGGGAGATATCCTTAATATCTCCACTTAAACAGCTTTAATGTATTTCTATGCTACAGCTTGGTGTCTGTTACAGCAAGTTTATGGGCTTTGAAAAGCAAGGTTAAGCCCTCTTCTATTTACTTTCTTGCACACACACATCTAAAACAATTGTATGGAAAAGAAATGCACGCTGGCTATGGAAGCACTTAGGGAATTGAAAGAAAAATTCCCAAATATGAAAAAAATTTTCTCAGAAATCTTAATTCTCAGAAAAATGACCAGATGTAGCTATCCCATCCTAAATTTCTGAGAATCATTATTATTATTTAAATATTAAATATATATACATGATTATAGGTGATTGTAAAGATTAACAAAATAATAAAAATAAAGCTGGAAGACAGTTCAAATCCAACCCACTCAAGGACAAACATTTTGTGTTGATGAGAGAGGCAGACACTGTTCTTAGCGTAAGCCGACCCTAACATTAATTTTTAATAAAGCAGTGCTAATAATTAGTATTGAGTTATAAAACAATACTAACATGTAATATGTTACCCTATCAGTATTATTAAATAGGATATATTACATACACACACACATACTGATATTGTTAGTATAACGATATTGGTAACATTGTCCAGCTCAGGCACCTGAAGAGACTGTTGAGAACTGTCCAGGATCATAAAATGAATGACTCGGGTTCATGAAGAGACTTTGTGTCTTCTAACCATTTTACTCTCCTGTAGCCTGGGATTTGCAGTTTTAGTGACCGTGAACTTGGCCGCGTGTAAGCACCCCTGACTGGCCGTTCCGCTGGCATTACCCAGCGGGGCACATTCACGTGAGTAACACTAGTGCTAAGAGCACAGAGACAGGAACCCGGCGTTAGTGCGCAGACGCTGAAGCCACACGGCCTGGTTCCACCTGTGGCCTTAGGTCCCTGCACAAGTCCCTTGTGGCTTCGTCTCTGCGTTCGTAAAACGAGGGTGATAACAGTACCTATGTGACTGGATTGCCGTGTGGGTGACGTGAGTTAATAATACATGTGCAACACTCACAACAGGGCTGACACCTGCTAACTCTGGGTATCGAGAAAGCATTAGAAACACTTCAGATGGTTAAAAACAAATCTGATTTCCAAGCAGAGGTGCTGACGTACACGGAAAGAAAACAGGCAACAGGTGTGGACTGGGTGTTCTAGGGCGTGTTACCTTTGTACACTCGTCTAATGAACAGAGGCCCGTCCCCAGACAGGGACGACCTTCCTCCGTCCAGGCTCAGCCCCAGCCCGGCCGCCGTCTTCAGCACTTCCACGCACAGGGCGTCGTGTGCGGCTGCGCTTCTCTCTGCGGTGAAGACGGAAACGACAGGCACGCTCACTACCTCCTGTCCAGCCCCCCCAGGTGTGCTACCCTGGCACTCTCGAGCCCCGTCCTCCTTGAAGCGCTGGCCACAGCCGAGACCAGCGTGAGGGTTGGTCTCCCAGTTCGGAGCTCTCCTCCCGGCTGTGTTCCTGCCACCCCTGCACCCCCTGCCCTTCTCAGCACCGCCTGCCAGTGTGGGGAATGAGTGCCTTTATGCCCGAGCAGACCCTCCGCACGCTGTAGCGCCCTGGTCAAGCCCCCGCGCTGCCGGTGCAGACTGGGGCTCACACGTGGGGAACGAACGTGGGCTCCGGAAACCAAAGCAGCGCCTGGTTCCGAGTCAGCACTTCGCGTGGCTTCCTGGGGGCCTTGGTGTGACGGTGCAGGGCATGCAGTGTTTCTGAACCTCTTTCGGAAGCCCTTCTTGGCCGATGAAAGTCTGTCTTTAAACACGTCTGTCTGCCCCCTCGTTCCCTTACCTTTTCCCACAGCAGGCCACAACACAAACCCTGGTGGCTCCCAAGGACACAGCTCAGCCTGGAGCTGCTCTTTCGGCTCCGACTCCCCCATCACAGCAGTTTCTGGTTCCACTTACCAGCCAGTTAAGTCCTAACAGGAGGATGGAAATGCGCAAGGGCTTCCTTCTTAGGACGTTTAGAGAAGCTGTCAAATAGCTATTTTAATCTTTAGCAGTCCGGCTTTAACTAGTGGGCCTTTTTTTTTTTTTTTTTTTTTTTTAAAGAAATAGCTTCTTTGTCACACTGCTTTTGCAAGAATCATCCACAAACACCAGACTTCGCTACATTTAGTTTCTCTGACCCAAGATATGACGATCGCCATCCTTTTCCTTCGCGTTCACCCAGCGTCCGCACTGCCGGCCGCCCCCACCCTGCGGGCTGGAGAACGGGGTCCTTACCTGCTCCAGGCTCCAGGGAGACCGTCTTTCTGCACAGCGAGCCCTTCCCATTGGCGGTGGGCGGCTCCGGCCGGGTGGAAGGCCTGGGCTGGCCGTTTCCTCTCTTGAGGACCACGAGGACATCTTTGTGCATCTGTGCCTGGTGCAGAACCTTCAGGACGTCCCCATGGGCTAAGCCAGCCAGCGAAGCGCCGTTGACTGACAGAAGGACATCCCCTCGGTTCATGGTCCCTTCCTGAGAAGCTGCCCCCTGAGAAAATACCCTGTGGACCTGGGACAAGGAGAGGGCAAAGCCGAAGTCATTTATGACCTCCAGTAACAGCAAAAGGGTAACTGTAAACCTGCAGTAAAGGGACCTTCTAACAGCAAGTCATCCAAACACTTGGTTTATCAAAACCATATTCACTGTGAGGCATGGGACCCCAACGTCAGTGCCAGCCTCTGAATGCACCTTCACTCAACTCCTTGCTGGCATCTAAAGTGTGCCTGGCACTCCACGGGGCAATACAATACAAAGAGGAAGGGGACCGGACCTTGTCCAGTGAAGGTGGCTTCCCTAACGATCTCAAAGGCCCCGAGTGACACAAAATTTTAGGTACTGGTTCTTGAGAAAGAAGTCACTTCATAACCACATGCAGGCTTGGTCAGTTAATTCTGATGTTTTCTTCATAAACAGGAGACTGTGAAGCTACAGGTGACTGCGGTCACGTGTGCTGGCATTTCCTCGGTCACCCAGCCTACGTGTCAGTCAGCTCCATGTGAATGGCCTGTCTTCGTCAGTGGAAGTGCCCTGCACGACCTTCCCCGCTTTCCCACCCTGTGGGTCCCCGTGATCGAAGACCAGCAGCCTCTGAACTCGCGGACACGAGTTCTGATTCAACCCGAGCTGCTTCAGCAGTGACTCCCCGAGAGCATCTCGGCATCGCCACTCACCACGGTCGATCTCGGCTCCACGTCTGACCCTCCGGCCACACTGAATCCCAGACCTGAGCCTTCTTTTTTAGTCAAGACTATGAAGCAGACATCTTCTTTATTCTAGTGAAAAGAAACAGAAAAATAAAAGTACATTCCTTGTGCCAAGAGTCGTGAGTGCTGATAAAAATCCTCTGGTGCAGTACTGGACTCTATCACCGTGAAGCCCAGTGGATTTCCAGCTTTCGCAGAGAATTTGGATTGGATGAGCCACGACTCAGCTGTGCCGTGCTCCTCCCGGGTGGTCGCTTTCCAGGTTTTCCAGGGCTCGCCTGCAGCTCCATGACCACAGAGAGGTGGGCGTGAGCCAGGCTGGGGCGGGCTAGAAGCTCCTGTCGCCATTCGAGGCACCAGACTGTCTTTCCAAATGTGATCACAAAGGGAGTTTTTTATTCTACAGTTTAGTCTGCAGCTTCGTAAACAGCTAGGCGGCAAAGGCAGACGCAGAAGCGCCAAGGGCAGGGTGAGCTCTGCGCCCTCCTCCTGTGTTCTGCTCACTGGATTCCAGGTGCAGTCGGTGAAGCAGTACTTGTAGAACACCAGGTATGTTTGAAACTGGAAAGCACGTTACACTATTTAAAGTGCATTCAAACTGTCAACTCTTGTAGTGCGCGAGTCTACCACATTCTTAGTAGGATCCTGAGGTTAAGTAACAAAAGACTGCCACATGTTTCAAGCGTCACGTTGACAAACGGTTTTAAATAAAATGAGCTGGGCTAATTAATTGTACCGAATTTTGACTTCCTCCACCCACACTCTAGAGATGATTCATCACCATTTTAAAGATCTGTATTGCTAGGTTCCCCATGAAGTGATTTATAATCCATCAACTCAAGGTGTTCTCAAACACAGCAGTAGAAAAAGAATGTAATAATAACCTTTCAGGATTGCTTTGATGAGAAACTGAAAACATTGAAAGCGAAAACCCCCTCAGTACTGTGCTGAGGAAGGAACCCCATATTTGAAAGTGTGTGGTTCTATGAGTAAGTCCTAAGGGCTTATCTTAACGCATTTCAAATTTCTCTGAAGAAGTTCATTCAGATGAAACCTCCATATATGTTGACAATAAAAAGTCCCACAGAACTTTTAGGCTTTTGACTTAATGGGCAAGTTTAACCATGTGTGCGCTCAGACACGGTTCAGTGGAGAGAAGAATGATGGCTAGGTTTCCTCAACAAAAACAGGGCCCTGTGGCCTGGCAGATGACCTATGTGCAGCTTCTCAGAGGTGACGTTTGATGTTGAAATAGGAATACTTCTGTTTAAATGCATTATTGGAGCAAAGAAACAAAGTGTTTGAAAATGAGACTCTCCTGTATCCGAGAACGTTATCACCAAGATTTTAATTTATTAAAAAAATTTTTTCCAGTTGTTTTTGAGGACCAGATTGTGCCTCTGAGAGGCTTAGCCCAGCATCGGGAAAGCTCGACCCGGCTCCCTGAGGTGTGGGCCTAGAGCAATCAGGAGCCCGGGGCTTGCTTTCTGACTCCGGGCTCTCACAGCACCCCGGAAGCCAATTGTTTTGGGCAGTTCCATCTTCAGCACTGACAGACCATACTCATTGGAAAACAGCAAGGCGGGAAACTTCGGGCCTAAAGATGGCAGAGTAAGGACCTCCCTGCTTACTGCTCCTCTGAAACCAGCTGAAGACAGTAAGGAAATCAGGGGAGGAAGCTGCCTCCTGATGAAGGTAAGCATGATCTTCAGCACCAAGCCACAGCACCTGCCTGGCTGGCGGTGACTAGGGAACCAGGGCTGGGGTGAGCGAGGCCCCAGAAGACGCCCCCAGGGGGCGCTCAGCACCCTTGTCCACACACAAAGTCTCTACCTGTGTACAGTCCCTGAAAACATCCCACTCTTGTGAGGTGGTTTGAGAACTTTCGCGTTTGGTTTTCTCCTTTAACATCTGTCTGAAGTAAAGGAGGCCCTGGGCAGAGTGTGGTCCCACCGCACCACCCTGACCGGAAATCCCCGAGTAAGGCTTTCGTGCAAGATGCTTCCTTATTGTAGCGAGTGGAGGGATGGAGGGAGATTGTGGAGCAGCCCCTTTCACTGAGGGCGAAAAGCACCGCATGCTCCTGGCAGCACACCCCAGCCAGGGGCGGAAAGCCAGGAGAGGGGGCTGAAGGGGCTCTGTCTCTCTTTCACCCCCACCTCTCCCCTGGCTCCCTCCTTAGGGGCCAGCATCACAGCCCTTCTCATGTGAGAATTCCTGGAACAGTGTCCTCGGGTGCTACCAGTGGCCCACTCGTGGAAAATAGCCCAGATTTGCTTTTTTCTCCAAATAGAAAATTTTCATTTCTTAGCAAATCTCTACGGGTAGTCCTGAGGCATTAATGGTGCACCTCAGAAAAGTGTTCTAGGTAGGAACTCCCCCACCATGGTTTCTTTTGTTGTTACTACCACATCCAATTTATTTAAAGACTATTTGTAATGACTCATGTGCTCCTTTGTTGGGAACCCGAGGGCAGGGCTGCACAGACATTAACCCATTTCCCCAGCAGGTGGCGCCCTTGACAGGTAGTTTATGTCGACCTCCCCTAGCAATTCCAAGTTGTCTGGTTCTGTTTTGAGGACTGTGCAAACAAACTTGAAATGTGGGGTGGGGTGGGATGGGAGGTCAGTAACCAGTCGCCACTGGGGAATTAAAATAGCAGCTGCACCAATCTGGCACCTAAAAATGTAAAACAAGGTGTAGCTTCTAAAGCAATCTGCAAGTGAGACAGAAGAGTGAGCAGCAGACTCACAACTTGAGACCAGGAGAAGGGCTCTCTGGATCTCTGAGCTGGTGGACATCCCCGGGCGCAGACCTGGCCGAAGTCTCGTCTCGCTGTGTTTTCTGCATTTCACTCACCTCTGATTGTGCTTTCGCCTCCTGCATGAGAGTCAGGACGGTAGATTTCGACCTCACTGAGGACAAAACGGCCTGTAATCTTTGCTGGTCCCCCGCTGACACTAGAAGCTGATCCAAACTAAATAATATAAATGCATTAGGAGAATATTAAAGAAAAAAAGCAATTTCTCTATTTTTAAGGATGCATTTAACAACATCTCCTTTCAACTACATTTTAGGTATTGCCAGGAGGAATTACTATGGATTCAGGGATTCCTCTAAGATGTTAGGGGACCGATGTGGTAACTTAAGAAAATTTGATGCATTAAAAAATAAGCAATGTATAGGTTGAAGTGTTTTAAAATGTTAGAAATTCCCTGTTTAACTGCAGTCACCTTCTAAGGCCCAGCTTCTTCCCTGAGGTGTGGCCTCCCCATCCACCATCGCTTGGAGCTTCTGCCTAAGTGCCCTGCCCTGTAGAAGCCCCTCCTTAGCACACTGTTTTGGCAAACACTTTTCCCTGCAGGCACTTCATTGTTCCAGTAATGCTATTAAAAACAACGGGGAATCCCGGGCTGGATGCTGGAGCAGAAAAAGGACTTTTGTGGAATTCAGTAATACCTAAATCAAGCCTGTAGTTAACTGTGCTGTTCCAATGTTAACTTCTTTTGATCAGTGGATGGTGGTTATGTAAGACGCTAACATTAGGAAGAACTGGGTGAGGGGTGCATGGAAACACCCTGCATGTTCTTTGCAACTTTTCTATAAATCTAAAACTAGTCCATAATAATAATAATAAAAGTTTATTTAAATAAAAGGGGGAAGGGCAGATACTTACTTAACTGACCAGCTTTTTCCGAAAGGCGGAGCCTGGGTGGTTTCGCCCCCGTCGTTGGTGGAGCTGGGTGCCCCAGGATCACTGGCTTTAGGCTTGCTTCCTGCTGGACAGGCCCTGTCCCCGCCCTTCACAGGGCACAGAAGGGCAGTGGACCCATTGAGGCCCCCGGCCGGGGAGCCAGGCGACCTCCTGGGCACGATTTCCAGCTCAGTTTTGAAGAGCACAGCCGTGGGCCCTGCAGAGAAGTCCTCATTGCAGAGCTTGTCGAGGTCCGGCATACTCAAGGCCCTCAGTTCCTGGAGCTTAGAGCGTGACAAGGGTGAGGGCTGGGTGTGGCGCACCGAGCACTTGTTCCTCCTGATGGGGGTGGCAGGTGGCACTGTTGGGGTGGGGATTCCGGAAGGCCCAGGTGGTTTCTTCGGGTCAGAGTCAGGGCCCCTGACACTGGCCTCCACCAGGTTCTGCCGGGAGACCATCAGCGTCATGCTGGACGGGGACTTGGTCATCTGGGGGATGAGGCTGCTGGCTTCACTCTGGCTCTCGCTGCAGGAGCTCAGGCTGCGTCTCAGCGACCTTGCGGTCGGGTCACTGGGGAGGCCGAAGCTCCCCGAAGCCACGCTGCCAGAAGACCGCCTCCCAATGGGAGGCTTGGAGCTCACAGACAGAAAAGGGGAAGCCCCAGACTTGGCTGTGGGCCGGTCAGAATTGGCCAGGTTCTCAAAGGACTTGATCCTCTGCTTCACAGAGAAAAATGAGGTAGATTCATGGGGCCAGTTCTGCTCAGAGTAGTAATGTCTCCTGGTGACCTTGATTTTTTCTGTGACTAGGCAGCTCGTCTCCTGCACTGAAAGGCCATCCCCTTTGTCAGTCGTCGGAAGGTTCCTTGACGTCTCTAGCAGGGGCTTCACACTATATACACCCTGTCCGTTAACCAGGCCAAGAGCACCGCCTCGGGACACCTTGGCCTCAAGGAGGCCACTGCTTGTAGCAGGGATCTGGCTGTCCCGATGAGCGCGACCTGGGCTGGGCAGGGAAGGCCCTTCCCGTCCGAAATGGCTTGTGAACTGCGCTGGCATGGAGTAGGTCCTGGTCGCTGGCCTTGGCGTGAAATAGGGATGCTCATCCAGTGCTGGGCCCCCTGGTGTGCCGTTCTTGGGTGTCCCTGGGGACTCTGACATCTGGCGCGACTTTCCCGGAGAGGAACCCGCCCGTTTAGCAGGCAGCTGCGGGGAGCAGGCGGCGGCCAGTTTCGCCGTGCTGAAAGAGCGCTGCACTTCCCGCCCCGCCTGGGGGGCGCGGGCCGACGTGAGCGAGGGTGCGTGATCTGGGGACGGTTCCACCGACTGGTGACAGAGTCTGATCTCATTCTTCTCCTGACAGTTGCTCTGGGCCAAGAACCCGCCCGGTCTGTCACTTTCGGCTGGCATGTCGCCCCATGCTTTCTTTGGCATACTCTCAGGAGAAATTTCAACTATTTTCAGCTGGTTTGTTCTTTCTGGGGGATCACTAGCAATTGTTTGGCTTCCCTTGTCACCAGTTATCCCGGGTTGGGCTACTTCTGGCACCAAACCTGTCTGGCTGGCTGAGAGCGGCTGACCCTGCCCGGGAGGCGGGAGCTCCCGGGAGTCCACTTCTGTGGACACGCTGCTCCTCGAGGCTGCGGGACCTGTCCCTGCAGCCTCCCTGCTCTCTGGTCCACACTTCGGCAATCTGGGGGTGGCTGGGCAGCCTCTGTCGGGTTCAGGGTGGACCGCCGTGTGGAACCTACCACCTTGCTCGGGAAGAGCCTTGGGGGAGGTCGGGGACGCAACGAACGGTCTGATGCTCGTGTCTGACACCGATGGCCTCAGCGATCCCGGGGCCATGGTGGGTGGCTTGCTCTCCAGCACACTCTGGGGAGACTTGACAGTGGCTGTGGCGTTTTTGCTGAGGTCCTCATGGTCGGCTCCCTGGAGCCGGTGCGATGCTGCCTTAGAAAGCACTTTGTGGGAGGCCTGGGGGGAAACAAGGGATCGCCTATGGTCCGCCCCATTGGCCTTTGGCGGATTAGCAGCAGGGGCCTCCGAACTGCCTTTGCTTTTGCTCTTGATGCTCAGTCTCCTCAGCTTAGGACCGCATTTGGATTTCTGACAGTTACTTAACAGGGTTTCCACTGAACTTTTTTTAGGTGCATCTTTATTTTCAAGATTCAGTTTCAGCTGAGGGGGACTGTTAGGCACAGCAGCCCCCTTTTTGTGGTTTGTGCTCAGCACCTGGCTTTTGGAGTCGGGACTTCTGGCTGGCAGCACCGACTGCTCCTTTTCGGTTTGGCTCTGCAAATGCGTACCTTGGTTACCTTTATTGATTTCTTTGAACCAGGCCATGATGGGCCTCCTGGAGACCAGCTTTGGCTTCTGCAGCAGGTCATCTGGCTCTCGACTCTCAGAGATGTGCAGGTTTGTCAACACAGATTCCCCGTTCTCAGGGGCGCCCACATGAAAGGAGGACTGATTTTCAGTTGCATTGATTTTTGTTTCTGGTTTTTTATCCAGACTTTCACTGTCCAGCAAGGCATGTCCCAAACCATTTACTACGCTAGAAAGGCTGAGAGGACCTGTGTGGTTGTGCGAACGCCTGGCAGCTTCAGAGGCCTGGCTGTTTTCCTCGGCTGAGCCACTGCCAGTGGCTTCCACGGCTGCTCCTTCACACAAGGACCTGCGCTTCTGTGCCATCTTTAGGTCTGCGTGGGGTTTGCGCCCCCAAGAGTTTCCATCTAGGAGAACCGACGGCTGGGCAGCATCTGGGGTTGCAGGGGACACCCTGTGGCGAGGACTCGCCACAGCCTCGCTTGGCGCACTGTGTGCCGGGGGCGTGGCTCTGGCGGGAGTAGGGCAGGGTGCTGCCCGGGTAGGCGGGCGTGCAGCCGTTCGGGCAGGGGTGGGGGAACCGTGGGTGGCACAAATTTCAATTTGCTCCTCCTCAGACTCCATGGCCTCTTCCTTGGGAGACGACCCCCGAGAACGAGGAGGGGACCAGCTGACCCGGGTGGTAACTCGTGAGGCTTCAGGGAGCGACTCGGGGTCGGACGACGAGTCCTCTGCGTCGCCGTACATGGATGAGAGAGAAGGCTCTGTGCTGTCACCCAGGCCTGACAGGGACGTGCTGTCCTCGTGAAAAGGGCTAAAATTTCTCGAGTAGTTGCTCAAAAAGCTTTTGTTCACGGTGAAGTGTTTGTCGGGGTTGATGGAATCCAACACGGAGGGCTGGGAGGCCCATGGCGGGGGCGGGGGCGCGCCTGCGGCACAGGCCCTCCCCGGGCTGGGGGTCTGGCTCCCGGCGCGGCCCGCACGCCCCCCTCCGGCCACCGCGGGAAGCGGGCCCTGCGAGCTGCCCTCTGGACTCGCCTGGGCCCCTTTGTCCGGAGACCGCGGCCTTCCTTCCGAAGCCGCCAGCTCCTGGATGAGGCCGTGGATGTCAGTCACGGGGCTCCCTCCGCTCTCCGCCGGGTGGCTGGGCCCCGCGGCGCTGCCGCGCTCCCCTGGGGCCGCGTCAGCGGGTGACGTGCTCGAGGCGAGGGCCTGCAGCGCCCTCGTGGGCCTGGCGTCTGTCCCCTGGAACAGCGCAGACTCCCGGGAGCACTCAGGTGTGAGGGTCCCTGTCCTGTGCAGAGCTTGGCTGTGGTCACCTGGAACTCCTTGTCTCTCCTGGCACACGAGGCGGTCTGGTGACGGGACGGGGCCTGCTGGAGTCGCCCCCTCTGCCTGGGGTCCTGATCCCCCGTGCGCACCTGCCTTCCCGGAGGCGTCTGGCCAGCTGGTTTCGGGGGCTGCCTGAGTGGCGCCAAAGACTGGATGCGCCGTTGTGGTCTTCCCTGGGGAGGTGCTGTGGTCCTGGGCAAGGCCAACGTGACATCTGTCCTCAGGCTTGGGGACCCTGGGTGACACTGGCCCTCCTGGGTCCTCAGGCCGCCTCACTTGTTCTGTGTCCCCTGAGGTCTTGCTGGGGTTAGGGTGAGCGGCCCCCTTCGGTCCTGGGGAAGGGACATGGTCTGGGGAGCCGTCCAGTCCTGGGTGGAGAAAGTAAACAAAAGGTGGGGTGACACAAAGGGGGTAAAGGGGGAAATGTGAGAAAATAGAAAAACTCAAGTAAAAAAATGGGAAACTGTATTTTTTGTCTTTTCAGAAGGACATCCCCCAGCCTGAGCGTAGGACTTCTTGTCTCTCCAACTCCGGAGAGCACGGATCTAACAAGCAGCGCGCGGTTCTGGGCGCTGCGCAGGCACTCGGCCGGGAGCGCTGCGGCTGCCCCCCTTCCTCTCTGGGTCGTGCTTAAGGACTGGGGCACAGTGCGAGGGCTGCCCTTGGCTTTCTCTACACTGTTCACTGTGATGGCGGAAGCCACGGCAGTCGGGCTGCGGTTCTGTTTCCTTCCTAAGCTTCGTGTGAATTCTGCAGAGGCCCCCTGTCTCTCAGTTCCAGCACCTGGCCGGGCACCTGCGGTCTAGCTTCAAGGTGTGGGCTGTGAGCCACACAGGGAAGTATGAAGCAGTCCAAGCACTGAACTTGAGGGACTCACTGCTTCGCAGAGATGGAGGCTAATCTGGGAAAACACATGGAATGCCACAGACAGGACGCGAGTCCGCACTGAGTGGGAGCCGTGTCTTTACCAAGCTCAGAGGGGCGGGGGAGCTGGAGGCCAGGTCGCCCCCAGGAAGCTGTGACAGAGAGCGGGGGACCTGAGTGGGGTTCAGGAGGGATAGTTTGACCAGAGTGATGAGGAGGGTAAGGAAAACAATGGAATGAAAGCAGGGAAGCAAGAAGCAGCATGAGGCCCTGGCTGGGTAGTTCAGTTGGTTAGAGCCTTGTCCGGATAGGCCAAGGCTGCAGGTTCGATCCCCAGTCGGGGCACGTAGAAGAATCAAGTAATGACTGCGTAAATCAGCGGAACAACAAATCAATGTTTCTTTCTCTTTCTCCCTTTCCCTCTCCCCCTTTGTCTCCTTCCTTCATCTCTCCCTCTTTCTCTAAAATAAAAAAGCAGTAGCATGAAATCTTAACGGCGCAGGGAAAGGTGCTACGTGCCAGGGACAGTGGAGAGCTACCTGGTCCTGGAGCCGCCCTCTCCCGAGGCCCTAGCACTCTGGGGCTAATCGGCCTGCGACATCTGGCACACGCCACCCTACTGTAGTAGGGGGACTGGCATAAACGAAATAGGATTTGCTATTTTCTCAGGAACTACAGGCCTGAGGCTGGAGAGAAGTCACAGCGCGAGCTCTGGCTTTGAGGAATGTGTCTACCCCGAATGCCTTTTCCCTCCTCAAGTTCCTATTGTCGCTAATTAAGAACCAATTTAGTACAACTTAGCACTGTGCTAAGAGCTTTTCTTGCACTTAATTTTCCTCCTAGCCCCATGCGGTTGGCGCTGTGACTGTAAGCACTGGGACAGTAGGGAACTGAGGCCTGGAGTGGCTAAGCAACGTACCCAGGGTCACGGGGTTCCTAGCCAGGGGTCACCTCAGGAAGCTGGCTCCACAGCCCACACCACGACCTATACTCCTTGTTCTTTGAGTAGAGAGCACCTGGCAATAACAGGCCGGCTCAAGACACCTGTGGAGACCCTACATCTCTTCCCCAGGGCTCTGGAAGGCCGGAGGCCTGCCTGGATTCACATCTATGGTACATATCACAAAATGGGCGTGGCGCACCGGCTGAGTGAAAATGCACACCTGTCTGGGGCACCGGGACTAGCAGCTCAGGCTCAGTGAGTCAGTGATGCTGTTAGGTGCAGGCCGCTTTTAAGTGTCATTAATCTGTGTAAGAGTTTTTCTTCCCCTTCAAATTCACATGCAATGATTTCCAGAGGCACTTCCACCCTCCCATCGAGGAGCGAGCGTAAGAAATGATAAATAATCGTACCTGTCCCGGGTTGTTGCCCCTCGTCCGGTGCAGCTTCGGGCAGGTTCTCGGCGAGGCGGCCAGCACCTGGGTGGGGCCCGTGCCCGGCAGTCCGCTCCCCCAGAGGTTCCTGGCACAATGACAACAGCAAGTCACTGTCTACAGCTTTCGGGTGGTCCGCATCCCCAGACGCCATGCACAGAGCAGAGCTGGTTTAGGGAGAACGCAGAGAGCCCTGGCCTAGGAGCCATGCGACCAGAGTCTGGGTCTCGGTTAACTGGAAATCGCACGCTCTCTGGCTCTTCCTAAGCCTCTGTCTTCTCGACTTCAAAATGTGGGCAGTTCGGGAAATGAGGCAGCACCTCACACCCAGCAGAACGGCCCTCATCGGCGAGCAGAAATAACAAGCGTTGGTGAGGACGTGAACACACGGGAACCTTGTGCGCTGTGGGTGGGAATGTGACTTGGTGCAGCCACTGTGGAGTGTGGAGCTCCCTCCAAAGGGGAAATAAAAATAGAACTATTGTCTGATCCAGCAATCCCGCTTCCAGGTATATACCTAAAATTTGAAAGCCGGGTCGTGAGGAGATAACACACCCATGTAGCCCTGGCTGGTGTAGCTCAGTGGATTGAGCCCCAGCCTGTGAACCAGAGGGTTGCCAGTTCGATTCCCAGTCAGGGCACATGCCTGGGTTGCGGGCCAGGTCCCCCAGGAGGGGGGTTGTGAGAGGCAACCACGTATGGATGCTTCTCTCCCTTTCTTGCTCCTTTCCCCTTTCTATAAATAAATAAATAAATAAATAAAATCTTTAAAAAATATACCCATGTTCATACAAGCATTATTCACAACATCTAATATGGAAGCAACTCGAGTCCATCAATAGATGAGCAGATAAGCGAAATGTGGTCTCTACAGAAGATGGGAGTCAGCCTTAGGAAGGAGAGGAATTCTGACACAGGCTACAACATGGAGCTCTGAGCTTTGAGGACATTACGCGAAGCGAAGTAAACCAGTTGCAGAAAGACAAGTGTTTGGAGTACCCAGAACAGTCAAGGTGACAGAGACAGAGGGTAGAATGGTGGTGCCCCGGGGCTGGGGCGGGATGGGTGTGGGGGCATCAGTGTTCAACGGCCAGAGTTAGAAGATGAAGAGCCTCGGAGATGGCGGCGGCGATGGCCGCACAGCACTGAGGCTGTTCGTGTCACTGAGCTGTGCCCTTGAAAATGGGCAAGAGGGTCAACTGTCAGGTGTGTTTCACCACACGCACGAAAGAAGGAAGAGAACGGGGATGGAAAGCCTTGCCCTATCTAATCATAGGGTTTTAAAGGAGAGACAGCTAGGTAAGTCATAAAAATAACACGCATCGCACAGAGCGGTGTCCAAGTGTGAGAAGCAGCTCCTCGCTTTGCTGGTTAGGGCGAGGACTGCTCTGGGTGAGTGCAATGGACATGGGATATTTCAGAAGTTTACTCTAGCCACGTGCCGAGGACTTCGTCTTCTTGTCTTTTACTAGCTACTGCAAAGAAAAATTTTTAAAAAACAAATTTGCTAAAAACTGAAGTCAGCGTTAATTGAACTTTCCCGTCTGGGTTTGAGTCAGAGAGTGGCCTATAGGTGGCAGCAGAGGGAAGAGGTGAAATGGAGAGAAGGCCTTTCAGCTACACTTGTCCAAAAAAAAAAAAAAAAAAAAAAAAAAAAAGTCGTCCAGTGAAATGTCAATCGTCTGTCTGCCGAGGGAAATCTGCACAGGGTTTCAGGCAGTTGACTTTCTGTTCACCAGTCGGGCACCAATGTGATACAGAGACAGGAGGAGTGAGCGGGCGCTGGACAGAGGCAGTTGCCCAGCACTGTGAGTGCCCCAAGTTCCAGGGAATTAATTGTACGGTTTAAAATGGCTAATTTTAGGTTCTGTGAATTTCCTGTCAATTTTAAAAAGTATTACATAAAAACAGGAGGCAACCCACTTACCCAAAGATTTTTTTTTTTTTAAGCTTCCACTATTTGAGGGTAAATACTTTATGGCGATGCATTCTATTTTCTTCCTTATGTATAAATAAAATCAAATTTTGGAACTAAAATTTTTAAGAGAAAAATCAAACTTCTTTAGACCAAAAGTTTTAAGAACGATTCGAAGTTCGTATTGGGAATACTAATTAACAGTTGCAAAAGGCCTTATTTTAATAGATATAAATTATTATTAATAAAAATGCCAGTTTGACTTTATATAGTTATCCAAAATGTATCAATGGTATTTTTTAAATGAAAAGGTTTACCCATTGGCTGGATGTTACATTTTAAAACATATTTGCTATTCGGATGCAGTAATTTTTTTAGGAGAAGGAAAAAAAATGCGGATTTCTGTTTTTTTGACAAGGTTGAGAAAACCCCCTCTGTTTAGTATAGTTTTTTGTGACTTTGTATTTTCTGGTCTATTTACATGTATGTTTATATAAACCACCTGGATACACATCTTTATAAATACGGCCTCACAAATCACCTCAGATTCTTTGCTCACACAGAAATCATTCACGTTGAGGAGATCATAAGTAACATCTGTGTCTCTTACTCCTTGCTCAGGTGGAGGTATTTTGACATTTAAAAAAACGAGCAATTTGATAACTCTGGGTCAGTCTGACACAGGTGTAACCAAGGAGTGACAGAACTAACACTAACTTGCGTTTAATATGGTGGCCCTGTCAGTCACTGTCTTTCGTGGGGCCTTACAACAAGGGTCCGTGTAACTTCACACATAATCACTGGAAGAAGTTTAAAAACTAAGGGGCGTTCAGCACTTTATCAGAGGGGATAAGCACTGTTGCCCTGTGTTTGATGGTCACCCCGACTCCAGGAGCTGGTCAGGGCGCAGGGTGTCCCTCCTTCACGGCCCAGACAGTGGTGGCTCCGAGAGGCTCCGTGGCCACCTTGCAGGTCGCCCAGCCGGTCAGTGGAGAAACCGGGCCCCGGTCCAGGGCTCGCCTCCACCTGCCTCGCACCTGCCTTCCATCGTCAATCACCAGCCCCGTGCACAGGTGAGAGTGATGGTATCATTTGATCGAATGATCAACACCTGGGCCCTTGCCCCTGCGTGCCGCCGATGTATTCACAGGCTCCCGAGCCGTCCTGTGCTGAAATGAATGCCTTGTTAAAGGATTCTCCTGTCATTGTCTTTGCTTGAAGGCAGATGCCCCTGTGCTTTATAACACACCCCGTATTCATTCACCCAATAGCCACTTAGATCCCAAGTGACTAAGAAAACCAGTTACCTTTTCCACAGTTCCTCCGGGTCGAGCACCAGTCACGGTCACTTGCCCTGAAGTGCCCTGGACTTTGGAATCTAGACCACATGGGTCGTCAGCTCCCTCCGTCAGGTTCACTGTCTCTGAGCTGCCGGGCCTGGTGTCGGCCTCTGGCCACTTGCAGTGTGGGCTGACCCTGGCCACGGGTTTGTGCCTGGACACCAGGCTTCCATCCTTCTGGGGGCAACCGGGGCCGTCCGTGCTCACCGGACTCTGAGGACTGGCTCTGTACTCCAGTTTGGGTGAACTCCTGGATCCTGACAGTTCCTTCCGCCCCGAGCCGCCAGAGCCGCCCTTGGGGGCCTCTGCAGAGGACAGAGGGCTGGCTGCATGCAAAAGAGTGTCCCCCAACTCCCCTGGGGCACTCTGCTCGAAGTTCGATGTGCTGCCCAGGAGAGGCACTGAGGAGGCCTTGCTGACCAGTGTTTTGGGGGGATGTTTCTCATGGTTGTTGGTGCCTGTGACCTTGGAAGAGGTCATGGAGACAGGCCTAGAGTCGTCCTCCGTCCGAGGCCTGCTGGGACCTGGGAGGGTTCCTGGGAGGGAAACACAGTCGCTTTCACTGTCGAACTCGCCCTCATCACTGGCATCATCGGCCTCGTAGCAGCCCACCTTCCGCTGGCGGAGGAGGGGGTTTCGGAGCACCTGCGGACTCCCAGGGAGACTGGCTTGTCTGGCAACTGTCACCTGCTTGTGGAAGAGCCCGGAGCCCCGCTGGCTTCCTAGACACACAAGGCTGTTGGCCCTGGCTTTTCCGGGCTCCTTGTGAGCTGGCGGGAAAGGAAAATCAAATGAAAAAGTTAGCTGTCTGGCCTGACCTTTGAACGCACCCCCTGAGCATGTCCACATGCACAGCTGCCCTCCAGCAGCCTGTGGCCACGGCTTCATGAGGTCTGGACACAGTGGGCACCAGCTTCCCTCTCCCATTTTCCGGCCAGCCTCCCTTGTTGTGTGTTTATTTTTGTACCAAAACCTCTGGAGCATTTAACTTAAACATGGGTGCTGCCTAGAAACAGAAATGTATCACTTGTCACCATCCAGGATGTCTAACACACTGCTGGGGGGCGACCCAGAAGCTGCTGAGAATCCCTCTTCAGGAGGCTCTCCAGGGACCAAGCAAGTGCCCCTCGCCTGGGCCTTCGGTCACCTGACATCCTCCCTGCACTGGCACCAAGGCGGGCCTCCCCAGAGGGCATGGGAGCGCCGAGACCCTGTGGCACGGGGAAGCCTGCAGTGACAATCTATGAATAAATCCCACCGTCGAAGGGAAAAAGGGCCCGGGTTGCTCTGCGAACTCTACACACCTTGCTAAGTGCAGTGAGCAATTACGCAAACCTCCGCCTGGATGTGTCTCCCCCAGACCAGAGGAAGCTCATCAGATGCTCCAAGTAAGAGTCAGGGCGACGGTCCCAGCCTGTCCTCGGCCAGGGGCATTTTCTCGTTCGCACGTTTGAAATATAGTGAGAAGGGAAACCTCGCCAGCAGAAGCCTGGGAAATCAGCACAGCCCACAGCAGACTGCCTTCTCCCAGGGCACGGAGAAGGGGAGCAACGGGATGGAACGTGTGTCTCTCCCCGGGTCCGAGCCTCCCACCCACTGCCTTGTTCAGAGGGCTCAGTGAGGAGCTAGGGAGCGAGGACCCTGCCGTCCGGCTGCAACGGCCCTGGAACCCAGGCCACCGGGCTGCCGGTCCTGATCTGCCACCATTGATTTCAAGGCTCTGCCGTGAGCACAGCACCTGAGGGTGGTGGGTTCAGCCTCCCTCACAGGTCCTGAGCGCCCAGCCCGTCGCTGCAGGTTCGAGTGGCCGCCATTAGCAGTGGGCTGCGTTCTCCGAGAATAAACTCTGAACGTAATTGGGGCAGAAAGACAGCTGCCACTCAGCCAGAGGCCTGGTTTCCATGTCCCCTTTCCTGCGGGAGCACTGTGATGCGGGAACTGGCGCTGCCCGGGTGGGAAAACAGTCCGGGCTTACCGGAGGTGCTGGGCGGCAGGCTGCTGTCCTCCGAGGTGCTGCAGCCGCTGCCCGTGTGATCCTCGTCCTCGGAGCCGGCCACCACGAAGTCCGACAAGGGGCCGGGGACGTCCTGGGCAAAGTACTGGGAGAGCTCAGAATCAGAGACCAAGGAGTCCTGTTGAAGAAGACAGTGTCAGGCGGCTCAGAGGGCGCGCCAGAAGTGGCCATTCTGAACACGGATTACCTCCCATCTTTCCAGGAGCACTTTGTTCTACTCCACGGTCACTGCAAACAGCTGTGATGGTAAACACCCACTTCATTTACTTTAGGATGGCTCGTTAAACATTCAATGAATCAAAAGCCGGCGGTCACTGCCAGATGACGTTTAAGTTTTTTTTTTTTTTTTTTGCTAAATGTTTGGTAATGTTGAGAGAGGCCAGAGCAGCCCTGGAGCAACCCTCGCAGGAAAACCAGTGGGGACAAGATAGGAAAACAGAAGGAGATTCCAAGCCCCTGGTTCAGCCTATCATGAAACAGAACACAGGGCAGCCTGACTCCTGCTGTCTGACCCGCTGGGACTCGGGAGCAGCCGGCTGAGCAGGCCGCGTCCACTGGCTCCTTACGGCTGCAGGGCCCCCAGGACTGGCTGGGGCCCTTCGAATACGGGGCATTTTGACAGCTGTTTTTCAAACTGCAGCTCAGTTCTTTTGTTTTTCTATTCTTTTCCTGGGTAAATCATTAAGAAAGAAACACACATTTGTGTATTTGTTCTCAAATCAGCATTGTTGCTGTTTCCTGTGTAAAGCGGCCAAGTGACTCCTGGACAGAAATGTTGGCAGGGCCCTCACATTCGCCTTATGGGCCCCAGGACTTTGTTCCCGAGGCAGCTGGGCAAGGCTGCAGCGCGCCTCGACTCACCTTCTTCGCAAAAGAGGGGCTCTTCAAGGGGGTACCTGTTGGGGGAAACATCACCATACTGTTAGAACAATGAAGCACAACCCTTGCAAACAGGTTCACACCCTGAACTAGAGGAGGAGCCAAACACATTCAACAGAACGCTCTTCACCTGACTAGCGCTGACCGCCACGTGCACAGGTATCCACGTGCACAGCCCCTGCCCGGGCCCCCGGGCCCTGCCCTGCCGTGTCCCACCTCCCGAGATTCCGCTCATGCTTTAAGGTCTAACTCGTGCGCTACAAATGATGCCAGTTAGAAGTAACTTCTTCTGAATTTCAAAAGTATTTTACACTGCTCACACACCCATCCCCGTACACACAGCGTAACTGAGTTGTAAGCGGATGCATCTCATCTCCCTTCAACGCTTTAACCACGTGCAGGGCTGAGACCCGCACTGATCTGACCCCGCAGCGCCCCGCCCGGCACCTTGATTAGAGGATGAATGGGCAAGGGGACACTGCCCGAGAGACGCATGACAGAACTGGGGAGAGTGTTGAGTATGTATTTTAGATTTTGGGTGAAGGATGAAGAGACTCAGCACTGAGACTCTGACTTCTACGCTGTGGAGCAGAAAGATCTTGGGCATGAGGACTGTGGCCTAATAGGATCTTTTATACACGATCGAGTGGCGATGCTGGGATGGTGAGAGGCAGCTTTCAGGCAGGTCAGGAGAATGAGCTGGTTGAATAAAGAGCCCATTATGGCTGTGCCATAATTTTACATGTATTAATCATGGATGCAAATAATCAGGGCCTTTCATGGTTTCCAAGAATTCCTAGGCCTTCCTTTTCCTCTGACGGCCTGTCACTCATGTCTTAGCTCCCTGTCCCCCCAACATCACTCTCAGCATCGGGCCATTCAGACACGCTGCCAAGCCCCTTTAGGTTTCCGTCCTAGAGGAAACCTGACTTTACGACTGGATGCAGTGCTTCCTGTTTTAAATTCATATGCCATCCTTACTAGTTCAGTCCTCCTCTGCCTGAACTGTTCCAAGTAAGAGGGGGAAGGTGTGATTTTTGCAGCCTGTAGTACCTTAAGTTGAAACGTTTAATTCACGTAAAGAAACCCCAGGTTTCTGGATGGATAATACACTCTGTACCTAACAACGGTTACACCAAAGAGCTGCTATTTTGGAATCGCTTCGTGTTCACCTAGAACATTTCAGAAGGATTGTACCTAAACACATGAAATGCTCTTAACTCACTTTTGCAAATTATCTTATCGTACAAGAAGCATGCATAATTTGAACTTTAATAAGGCAGATTAAACAACTGCAGATATCAAAAGTAACAGCTAAGAGAAAGCAGAGAATCTCTTTGACAGCGACTTCTGCCCAACATGATAATTACAGAGAATCCAATCATACTGCACGGGGGAGCCCCCCGTGGGGAAACCTCACGAGACGCTTCTGAATGTCGAATGAAAATCCGCAGTTACAGTACCTAAGCCAGGAGAGGGACTGGCCTCTTTGCTCTCCTGGTAAGCGCTGCGTGCTATCACTTCATCCATTTCCTGCTCGGAAACCTGAGTTTCAGCAGAAAGCACAAGTTAGATGGTTTTTATTTATTGATTTCCCCCCAGTGAAAAGTAACTAGAAGCAGAGGCAGGAGCTGAACAGAGACACGGAGGAAAACTGGAGGGCTGAGGACTCTGAGCATCCTGGGACGCAGCCGCTCAGGGTGAGTGGGAAGCACAGCTGGGTTAGCCGAATGCTCTCACCAGACACTCAGCTTCACCTGGCCCCCAAGTTCATTAAGAAAAGTAGTCAAGTGCAATGGCTGATACCTGGCTCTCTCTGGAACACTCTCCCCCCCCCAATATTATTTAAACAATTTCAAACTTACATACTTGCAAGACTAGCACAAAAATAGTGGCCTCCGCACCTCGATTCACTATTTGCTGGCACTCTGCCACGTTAACATTCGTGCCAGCTGGACACACACGTGCTGTAACTTTTTACTAAACCACTTGTATGTTAGTTGCAGACATCATTATCCTTCACCCATGCAATTTTTCATGTAGCTCCTAAAATCAAGGGCAGTCTCTTAAATAACCCTGGTACTACGCTCAAATTCGGGAAATTCAGTGTTGATGTAATGACTGTCTAATATACATACATTCCACGTCCCATTTAGCCAATTGTCCCAATACCCTCCTTCAGAAACACTTCTCCGAGTGCCTCGGAAGAAGTTCCCAGAAAGTTTGGTGCCAGCCTGCGGTACGATAAAATTTTCCTCGAGGATGCAAATTGATATTCGGATTCTTTCACCAACTCTCTCTTGCCAGAGGAAAAAATGCCACATGAACTAACTGTGTGCACAGCGACCCAGCATTTACATACAGAGCGAGCTCCTGATCTCGTGCACCTTTAGTGGACTGTCACTGGCCCGAGTTTTTGCAGGGTAATAACTTTATAGGATCTTTTTCTCCCTCCTTCTCTCTCTCTCATTTTTTTTTTTTTTTTTGCTAACCCAGAATTTAATTCATGATCCAGCAGCCCTGTCTCTTTGGTCTCCTTTAAGCTGAGGCAATTCCAAGCCTTTCTTTTCTTTCATGAAACTGTTATTTTGGAAAAAAAGGAGGCCAATGCAAACCTCAACAGATTTGTCTAATAGTATCTTTATGCTTAGATGTAGATTTTGCAGTTTTTGGCAGAAAAACTACAAACATTTCCTTCTCAACGCGCCCCAGAGGCACTTAGGGTTAGCGTGTTTCGTAATTAGTGATAACTCGGGCCCCTTGATTAGAATGGAGGACACCTGATTTCTCCACCTTTTTTTAATCATTAATGGTGATTTATGAGGAGATAGTTTGAGGCTGTGTCAATATCCTGCTCTCCAATATACAGGGTCCGGCAGAAATAACACCTGTGTGTGTGTGGTTGGTAGGGTAATACTATGGGTGTAATAATTTAGTTTTATTTTGAATATTTCACCTAAAATGTCATACGGTGTGCTTGAGTGTGACATTGTTGTGTGACATTGTTATGTGACAGAATTAGATGCTTATGATTTTGTAAAAAAAAAAAAAGGCGGGGGGTGTTACTCGTGCTGGACCCTGTATTTTTCACTCAGTGGTTTTAGCATCATTGACAATTCTTTCCCCCCTTTATTTCTATTGTTGACGCTACTCCAGATGTCCCCATTTCTCCATGAATCAATTATTACGACGAAGTTTCCCAAATGGTGGTTTTTGGCTCTCCTTTCCCTTCTCTGTCTGCCGGTGTCCCAGCAGGTCCGGGGATTCTCCTCCCTGCTGGTTGTTATCTGAACTGTCAGCATTCAGGGGAAGATTTTTTAAAGGCCTGAAACATGCTAAACTATGAGATGTTTTAAAAGATAATTATGTAACTTCTACAGTTTCTTTTTTAAAGAGAAGGCTATTTAAAACTTAGAATGATCGTTTTTTATACTAACATAATATTTAGTATAAATAATATTTGGATAAACATAGTAATTTGCCTTAAGTAAATAAATATTTCTTTACGGGATTCAGCATTACATTTAGTCATAATCACACCACGGCCTTTACGTAATACTTTCTAGTAGGTGTTACAGGAAATAAAGTGTACACATACATGCACACAGGCCTATACACTTACATACACACCCTTCCCCCCTTCAGAAGGCCCAGGGTAATTTTGTATAAATGAGCCAGGGGGGATATCAGCTAAAACAGGGGTTGCAACTTTTTGTTGATATTGGACTTTCCATATTTGCAATGGCTTTTCGGAGTTGGGGTTTGAAACAAGTGGATGATTCCTGGATAATTCTAATTGTGCTGAAAGCCCCAGCACCAATTAAAATGGATCTCTATTACTTTCTCTACTTAACATAAGCAAGACGCTGCTACCCAAGCAGGCCCACACCGCAGCTTGTCTAGACCTGGAGGGCTTGAATATCCCAAGCGGGCAGCCGCTGCTCCCGTCATTATGAGAAACAGAAGAAAAGAAAATCCTTGTGGTATTTCTCTTGGAACAACATGAAAACGAGGAAGCACGTACATTCAGTATCAAAATGTACTATTGGCATGAAATGCTGGGATAAGTGGTACAAAAATACATTAAACATAAAATGAAATCTTAACCCAAAGAAAAATACAGTATGATGTTACAACTAAGAACGCCATGTTTACCTAGGAAGAAACGTGAAGTCCAGCCAAACAATTACGGGAATTTGGTTTTGCTGGACGTTAGCCCCAGCGCCATCTCAGAGACCATTTCACTGTGGCTACAAACATGAATCAACCTGAATGTTCAGCAGGCCACAGACCATAGCCCATCGGGGTTATGCTGTGCACTGAAATGCCTTGGGTTTTGGACTGTATTAGCAAGTTAGGCAGATGCTTCTGGGCTGCGATGCAGTGAACTCTGAACAAATCATGGCCTGTGTTATGGTGGAATGGACTGTGAAGTCAGACATGCCTTAAAGCTGTTAAACTGCAAACCACTGAGAACTTGACTTTCTATAATGCTGTTGAGGGATGTGCTCGGTCAGCCACAACTTAGTGGGGTGTGTTCTAAGGTGACAGGAGATGTGGCTGTGTGGTTGGTGGAATCCAAGAGACGGCCCTGGAGGAAGGAGCCAAGGCTGTTCTAACTGTCAGAATGAGGCAAAATGGTGTTAAAAGAGACCCAAAGAGAGCCCTGGGGAAAGCAGGAAACAAAGAGCAAGAGATTCTAAGGGACAGTGCCAGGACTGCAGAACAGGATGGAGAAAAAGGGGATGTGACAAGCAGAAAAACCAGGGAAAGGTGCAAGCAGGACTCAGCAGCCTGGGACCATTTAGGGTACAATCAAATAAAACTACAGACAATACAAGAGTGGCCACATGACAGACATGGAGAGACCCAGTGTTCTTAATGAGCATTTTGAGCTGTTAAAAGGAAAAGATTAAACTGTGTAAAGTTCAACCCGATTACAATGTTAGAGACCAGCTAATTTTAAAAGATGTTTACACCGAGTACTCGACCCAGCGAAGTGCGCACTTCGGCAGCACGTGCACCAAAGCCAGAATGCTACAGAGAAGATCAGCAGGGCTCCTGCACAAGGGTGGCATGCAAATCTGTGAAACGTTCATATTTTTTAAAAAATTAGTGTTCAAAGAGAGTTTTTAAAAAAGCAAACAGCTGAGTTGAATTTGCTGAGGTGTCTTGTGATTAGCTTAAAAAAATTAAAAGCAACTGCACGGTGTAGAAGAGAACCAAAGAACAGCAGGGGCCAACGAGACAGGGGCCACGATGATCTGCAAGTTCCACATGTGACATCAATGCTCAAAAAGTAAAAAACTGGCGGGCCCCTAAGCCTAATTGCAGAGTAGCCCGCTCAGGGCGGGACTGGCCCGGACGAACCGTGGCGTCCCACGCTCTCAGTCAGTCCCGCTGAGGAACCAGCGGCAGATCTCTCCCGCGGAACCAGAGATCACCTGGCCGGCTGGGGGTCATCAGAACCCAGCTCTCCTAGCATCTGCCAAATTTTAAATGCACCGATAGCACTGTTAAAGCTGTCTAATAACATTTTCTACGAACATGAGGATGAAGAAGTCCAGGTAGGTGATTCCTATCCCTGGTGTATCAGTCACCACGGCTATAGCGTGGGCTCAGGCTGACTCCCATCCCCAGCGGAGTGAAGTGTCTCCCCGGAGCGTGTGTGTGGACACTGTGACATGGGAGTCACTGCTCTTGGACAGATGGTCAAGTCGTGTCCCATGCCCAGAAATAGCACAAAATTCGTCACCTTTGGATTGGGGTGCCGGCCAATGACGAGGCGAACAGGTCCTGGGGGGCATTTGCTCAAGATGGCGTGGACTTTGCTTAAAGCGGCATGGCGGACGTTGACAGAGTTCACTTCGAGGATTTGATCTCCTCGGCTGGGGAGGCAACATAATTAGCACAGTGCTAACGAGTTAGCTTCAGGGAGAGGTTTGTAACAAGGGATCTTTTCTGCACACTTTAAAGGAGCCAATGACATCCTTTTTATCTTGGCATGCAAAAAAGCAACACATTGGCATAAACACATTAGATGTGAGATTGGCAAAGGCCATTATGTGTATCTACCCACACTGTCAGAAGAAGTCAAGTTCAATAAAATGGACAATAAGGACAAAAACGCAGGCTACCATTTCTTGAGCACATAGTGTCTGCCAGGCACTATGTGAAACGATTCACATAATGATGCCTGAGGAGGTTATTATTATTCCCATCATGGAGAGAAGCCCACAGGCTCACAGATGTCATCCAGATGTCACACTCTGTTGAACTCAGGACTGTCTACCTCTTGATCATCACGTGATAGCCCTTCGACCACCAGACCACCATCAGTTTCTTTTTTCCTATCATCTTGAAATGATTATTGTAATATAATTTAAGGAGGAAATATCTGAAGCTCAAAGGTTACCCAAGAATTTGTAAAAACGTTTCAAATTTGAACAAATGAGAAATTGAGGACAAGATGCCCATTTCTGACTTGAAATTATAGGGAGAGAGCTCAGTACGAGAGAACAAAGCCTCTTTATATGGGGTTTGAAGAATGTTCATTTGGCAGGCTCCAGACATATGGAACCATTCAAGAAAGAAACATCATCTTGGGATGTCATTAAAGGATTTTTTTCCTTGGGTTCTCAAAGTATATTTTCTTTAATGTACTTTGGATGATTTGCTAGATTTTTTTGTATGGAAATTCACTCTGATGATTAACTAAAAACATAATATAATCTATTAACGGGGCCCCAAAATGGCAACCTCAAGGAGTGTCATTCTGACAATTCCTCAAAAGCTCAAGGACTTAGAAGCTTATGGGGGAGAAAGGTGATAGTGTTTGCACAGAGTGCTTTGTGCAATACGTGTACGTTCCTGTGAAGTTTGGGTGGGCACAGACCCATCACCACCGCTGTACGACAGAACACCTAGTCATGTCTTGTGTAAACAGAATACCTGCCCGACAGCCCAGCTAGCTGCACTGAGAAATCAGACATGCAGTGACTTCAGGCAGTTGGCATCTAGGCCTCACCATCCCTACCCAGAAAGGAATGAAACCACAGAAAAGGTTCAAGAGATGATACTTAATAAAAAAGGCCTCCCGTTCAAGGGTCTGACTTGAGGAAAATCATTAGTATCCAGTGATTCTGAGCCACTGTGAGCCGTTCCCAGCATCTCAAATGAATTTTACATTACTGGACATAAAGAAAATATTCAGGTAATCATAGTTATCCGTACAGAACTGTATTTTGTCATTTCTGAACTGAACTTCAGTGTCCAAATGGAATAAAATAGGCAAAGCCAGGATCCAGAGTTCTCTGATTCAACCAAATTTCATTTAGATTCACATGTCATCTTTGGAGATGCTATTAATTATAACCCTGGCTACATTTCCGCAAATAACAGGAACATTGGGAATCCCACAAAGGACTGTGATAGGGCAGGCACCTTACACGTGCGTGTGTTGTGATCAGATATTCCCCAACGTGCCAGCACCCTGCGCGGTCGGGTTGACAACGAACCTCAGGTTGCTCTCCATCTTGGCCACGGATCCGGGGGCGAGGCTGTGGATGTAGATGCCCGGGGGGCTGTTTTCCAGAGCCAGGCAGCAGGCACCAATGCCTAATCCGACTCTGGGCTCTGCGAGGGCAGCATCGGAAGAAAACAACCACCACCAAGAAAGAAGCGTGAGTGATTTGAAACTGCATCAGCGTATATTCAGACCAATAGCCACTTGGTGTTCGACCAGACTCAGAACGTCACTCCTGCTTCGCTTTGTGCGCATTGCCATATTATTAACGGAACGAGTCCCCGGCAGAACCACAGCTAACTCTGGACCGTGACTTACTCAATGGCCTACTCTGCTTAGTCTAAAGAGCCCCTTGAATGTATTTTTTGGGAATAGGCAGAGTCGAAGTAGTGTATTTTATTCTGAACACACAACTTTAGGTTTTGTTTTACGTTTTGTTTTAGTGCCTAATCTCTTGATTTTTAAATTGCACCTCATATTTCCACAGTAGGAGGGCAGGGAAAGAAAACAAAGATGAAACGCAGTAAGATTTGGTGATCACTCATGACTTAGTTACTGGTGTTAACTGTATTTTTAACTATAATCTTTTGTTCTTTAAAATTTTACATTAAGCTGGTTAAGCTGGTTAGTGGTTTTTTTAAACACGATTCTCTAACACACAGTGATTCATCAGGGGAGCCGGTGGGCTACAGGTAACTTCCGTTCCTTTCAGTAAAATGACTGAAATCTCCAATCGTGATCCACTGTCCACTTAAAGAATACCCTATGCTGTTGGCAGCAAAGTGTTCCAAAGGAACGAGTCACAGAAAAAAAGGGAAAGTTAACCTCAGAACAAAGAACGCGTTATTTGAGAGCATGCAGCGAAAGTGAGGAAGGGTCGGCATCACCTTTGTTGAGCGTTACTTCCATGACAATTCTGTCCTTGGGCCCAGGGGCCTTCCGGCCCAGGGATGAGGGGCTGCTTTCATCGGAGCCTCCTGCTGAGGTTCCCCCACTGGCATTGAAGTTTGGGGAGCTGGATCTGCTCATGTGTGTGGGTGTTGAGCAGGGCGTGAGGCTTGGACTCAGTAATTTTGTGCGTACCGTTAACACAAATAATCCACTCCGGATTTGCTGAGAAAGCAAAAAGAAAGTAGGGCTAAGACATTCACACTTGTCCCCATGTCAAAGGGTGGAAAAAGCAAAAAACATAAAAAACAAAGCAAACTAGAAGGAAATGAAGAAAAACATAAAAAGATAAAGATCAATGAGAATGTCGTTACCTTAAAGGTATGAATGGCTTCTTGAAACGTCAAGCCCTTTATTGGTATTCCATTTACATCTAGGATTTCATCCCCTAGTGAGAAAATAGGAGAATTACATTAATGTCCAGCTTTAACTTACGGGAATCTAACTGCGCTGTCAGTACGAGAATAGAATACCACATGGTCCCTGATTTACAGCTCTATAAAATGAATCTCATTGTTCCCATCCACTTTCCTTAGTGGAGCTCCCAGGAATGTCACAAAAAGGGACAACTAATGGCAATGCATACTCTTTGGCAGTCACTCTGTATTTCCATCTTTAATTAAAGCAACAATGGGAAGCATCATGGTCTTATTCTTTAGCCACTGCCAAGTTTAATAACAGATGTCCTAAGTTTAGAGATCAAACTGCAAAAAACCGAGTCCCAAGTCTTTCCTTATGGTCTTTGTTTAAAAATTCAACGCACTGGCAACGAAGCACGAACACACACAACATGTGAGAAGCCCCTCCTGCCTCCGCCGAGAGACGAGCTCCGTGGGCCCAGAGAAGCGTCACAGGGCAGGGAAACTGGTTTCCACGACAGAGACAAAAAACACTTGTGAGAGATCATTTAGGAACCGCAGCCCCGCCTCTAGAAACAGTCTCGATGCCTGGTCTTCCTGGTGCTGTTCCAGGTTCTCAGTCATTGAGCTGGCAAGTTGTTATACGCTTCCACATAAGAAATCATTGGAGGCTAATGTCAGCCTGCCCACACCCCCTCTCTCTTCCCCGCCGGCCACCCTATCCGGACTCCTCTTCAACCCCAAGAAGGTATAGTTGGGTGGTTTTTCAAGTCGTTGATAGTGTCTGCTGGGAGTAGGAAAGAGCTTGGACATCCTGTTAACTTACCAGAGTTTGTTTCTAGTTTGTACTCTTATAACATGGGCTGTTTTTTAAAATAACAGTTCATCAAAAACACTACCAAGGGGCCCTGGAGAGAAGAACAGATGGACCCTGCACAGCAGTGCCGGACAGAAGAAGGGCTTCGCTTCCCTGTAACAGAGTGCAAAGCAGAAGAGAACTCCCCCTCCCCCTCCAGCGCAGGGCCCACCCCAGGAGCGCACTGCACATTTGATGAACGGAATTCTGCACTGGAGTGTTCTGTGCGGGGAGGAGCAGCTCCCTGCACGTTTGTTCTGTGCCTTCTCTTCAGTGCAATTGCAGAAGTTGTAAAAGAAGGGAAAGGCTCTGTTTAAAAATCACCTGGTGTAACTGATCACTCAGCTCGCTGAGGTTTTGGGTTTCTTTCCCCATGGGAACAGGATGGAAACATTAAAAGGATTGCTTATGCTCTAGGAGAAATCTTTATACAAGATTCTAAAAAGACAGACCATTCAACAGGTTGACAATCCATTTTAATGACTTATCTTTATTGTAAATGAATGCAGATTTTAAAGAAAGTATTAGGAAGCACCAAGGGCTGTTACTCTTTCCTAACTATTGATTCCCGCTCCACTTCGCTCCACTCTACCAGCAGCGCAGGGTGAATTTCAATCAAGCGAACGCAGGGCGCATCCATCATGAGAAGGCTCTGCTGCCAGAAGTTCACGTTGCTCTGTCTGTCGACACAAACACCACCTGGGAGCCACCCTTCCTCTGACGGACAGAAGTAAATATTCTGCCACCGAAATATTAGGCCTGCGCACGAATCAGCATGAGCAGACAGGCTTCCTGGGCCATTCTGCCTGAAAAAGGGGACTCCAATTCCCTCCATCAGTGAGAACCCAAACCAAACCAAACCAAACCAGCTTAACTGAGCAGCAGCTCTCCTTTGGGCCAACTGCAGTGAAGACTCAAGCATCTCTGGCAATTGGAAATTCCGTGATTGAATCATTTCACGAAGGAAGCGTATTATGAGAAAAGGAAAACATCTGAATCCGTGAGTAAGTTCTGCGGATCTGCTGCACAGCACGGTGACTACAGTCAGCAGCACTACTTCTACTCTTGAAAATGGTTAACAGAGTAGACCTTAAATGTTCTCACCATACACACACAAAACAGGTGATGTGAGGTGAGGGGGGTGTTGACTAACCTAATTGCAGCCATCGTTTCACAATACATGAGTGTATCGAATCATCCCGTTGTACACCTTAAACTTACATAAAGCTATCTATCAATCATATTGCCATAACTCGGGGGTGGAGGTGGGGGTGGGGGTGGGAGCACTTGTTTTGTGGGCTGATGCGTGGAAAATGGTAGGTGCTGTGGAAAGTGTAAAAGAAGTTTACGTACCCAGCCCTGAGGCAAGGGCGGACCGCAAATTCGCAGGAATTTTCAAGGCAACAGCACTTGATTCAGGAGCCAGGGAATGAAGCAGGCACTTAACGGCCCAAATGAGAGGCAGCCAGCCGTTTTTCACAGGCTACCCCATTTAACCCTCACAACAGCTCTTCAAGGTCGTTATTAACAGCCAAGTGCACAGCTGAGGAAAGTGAGGCTCAGGTTACAACTGTCCAAGGTCGTGACGTGGCAAGTGCAGGATGCAGCCCAGGTCTGCTCACCTCCTGGGCCCACGGCCTCCACTGCTGCACCTGTGCTCCACGCGTCCCGTGGGGGCGGGTTCCCGCTGAGGACCTACCTTCTTTAAGTCTTCCATCCTCTGCAGCCGATCCGTTTGGGAAAATGGTCTTGACAAAAATCCCCATCTGGCCTCGAATGCAGTCCCGACCGCCAGCGATGCTGAAGCCAAGGCCCTGCACCCAAAGCACATGGAGGTCCAGGCTGTCGCTGCGGCATTTCACCGGGGGCACCTTTTCCCATTTCGGCATTTTGCCAAGGGTACCCTTCCCGGCACAGTACCGAACTGAAGTGTCCTCCCCAGTCACGCTCGTGGCTAAGCTAACTGGCTGTAAATTCAGAGCGTTCCCTTCTTCTCCCCGCAACCTGCCGCCCCCCCCACCTGCCCCCTCCCCCCCCCGGCAATAGCTACGTGCATTGTGCTGGCCATGCATCACATTAAAGGGAGAAAATTTTAGGTTTTTAGGTTGAAACATATAAAATTGTCAATATTTGACAACTTTCGCTCTCCAAAAATGGCAGTTTCATATGGATCACGAAATAGCTCATGAGAGTCATTTCACACTCTTCAGGTGCCATGTTTGTTTTATTCTTTTGTTTCAGTCTTTCCATTTTGTGTAACATCTAATGAACATTTTGAGACTTGCATAAGGATCCAGTTACATGTGTTATTCTCTTTACGATAACATGAGGATCGTGAACCCCATCCACAAGGTTAACTGGGAGTATTCCCTGAAGCCGCAGGGTCTGCTTTTCTCTCAATTGTGGTAGAAGTTGGGGCATTCAGCTCACAAGTGATTCTGTCCTAGAAGCCAGGCACTGGTGACCCCTAAATCGTAAGGACAGGAGGGTGTGACCATGTCCCTCAGAGGCCCCCAGGAAAGGGTGCCCCGGATCCACTCAAATACGCAGAAAAGGCCACATCATCAATTCCTCTTTAAATGTTTTTAAAAAGTTTTACTTTTTATTTTATATTAAAACAACAATAGAAAGCAACCATTAAAAAATGTATGCTAACCTTTCAGGGGGCAGGGCGAGGGGGCAAAACAGTGGGCGGAAGGGAGCTCACCTTGCCTTTCTCTTTGTACAGCCCGATGATAGAGATGACCGACGGCCGGATCAGTCTCCAGGGGGACTCCACCTGCGTGGTGCTCAGGGAGCGGGTGGACTTCTTCACGATGTGGTAGTCCTGCAAGTCAGCGGACAGCAAGGTCAGAGAGAGTCGCGTTTAGGCTTCCGGGGCCTCCGGCATGAAAACTGATTCAGACTTTGAAAGCCGCAATTGCCTTTTGGGTTAGACTGCCGTTTCTCCCTGGTCCAGCAGCTTAAAGAACATGTATTACAAACAACATGGGAGGAATAGCGCTTTCTGCAATAAATTGCCACCCCTTCCTCCTGCACAGAAAGAATGGCTTGGAGGCTGCAGACGTCTGTATTTCTTTCCGCAACTGCTCTCCACGGTCCCACTTCCTGCTTTCTGGAATGGGGTCAGGAACCAGAAACCAAGACGTCTCAGGATGTCGCCCTGGGGCCAGGGTCTCCCACGGGAGTCACCCTCTGCCCCCACCCCCAGTTCACGGTTGTGGGTGGAAAGCGTTGGCTGTTCTAAGCTTAATTCACTCGCTCGAAAACTTAAGCCCTTGTTTCTTATAAAATCCAAGCTGCAAATGCAGATATAATTGTTATTCTGTATAAAACATCCTGCCGAGAAACTGCAGCAGCTCCCGTTCTAATCCCTCACTCTTGGACAATAAAATATTTTTCCGTAAGCCACGCTTTCCCTCCCTGGCACACAGCAGTGCGAATCTCGACCTCTTTTTTCTGTTCGTTACCCCAATATATACACTCGTAAGCAGGGCACACTATTTATAACGTAAGAGATTATATGAATCTATTGCTAAAGCATTCCTACAGTCTAGCTCCTTGCTATTCTTCTTAGAATAAATTTCCTAAATGCCAGGTTTTCCAGCATTAGCAAAAAAAAAAAATCATTTCATATTTCATATGAGAAAAGAGACATCAGAAATAGTTTTTATCCTTAATGGGTGTATTCTACTTTCAAAGGTAGAAACCAGATGTCTACTAATGATATTTTTGTTTTCCTGGCAGCTTAGAACAATTATATTTTGCAGTTTTACAAAACACCTGCCAGCTATGTGGGCCTCCTAGGCCCTGATTCAATTAAGAAAAAAAAAAAAAAGATGCTGGCTTGGCAGAGTCACTGCCCTTTCACTGAGACCCCATGGAAATGGCCAGACAGCGCCCACGGGTTCACGGGCCTGGGACACAGAGGCCCCGAGTTGACTGGAAAGGGAACTTTCTCTGACCACCAGTCTCCAGCAGCACCTCGTCCCATCTCCCCTCGGGACCCCCAGGCCTGTCTGCTTCGCTGTTCTCTCTAATAGTTTCAGGGGTCCCACTGAACTTTCTAGACCTGTGCTATCCAAGATGGCAGCCACTAGCCACCTGTGGCTGTCTACTTAAATTAAAATGAAAAATTATATTTTAATTTTAATGAATTAAAAGCGCACTCCTCAGTCTCACTAGCCACTTTTCAAGAGACACATGTGGCTGCTATTTTGGGCAGTATAGATGTAAGACATTTCTGTCACTGCAGAAAGTTTTAATGGATAGCTCGATTCTACTCTCTTTTATTTACATTTTTATCCTCACCTGAGGACATGCTTATTGATTTCAGAAAGAGGGGAAGAAAGGGAGAGAGAGTGGGACAGAACCATCGATGTGAGAGAGAAACACTGATTGGCTGCCCCCTGCACGCACCCTGCCCTGGGATTGCACCTGCAGCCCAGGCAGGTGCCCTGACCGGGAATCGAACCTGTGACCCCTCAGTGTACAAGGCGATGCCCAACCCACTGAGTCACACTAGCCAGCATGGATCGCTCTACTCTAGATAATACTTTTTAGTGGAGGAAGAGAGAACATGAACAAAGAAAGAATCCTGGGAGAAAAGGAAAAGGGCAGAAAATAAGGAGAGAAGACAAAACGAAGGACAATTTAAAGAGGGAAAAAGTCTTTCCCGTAAAATCTTCACTAGCCTGTGCTTCCTAGTTCCCAGAAGCCTGGTGAGAAATAGGCATTTACGGGCTACAGGTACGGCCGGGTTCCCTCAGCAGGGCACCCCTCACTGCTGGACATCCTTGGCCGTGATGGCAGCCGACCCTCTTTCTTCCCGCACCAACTACAACAGCCTGCTCGTCTCCAGTCCGGAGGTGTTTTCACCAGGTCCCAAGCACGTGTTTTTGCTCTGTTTTCTCTTGATGCCCCCACTCACGTTGTCTTTGGGCGGGTTGGACACCAAACAGCCTGATTAGAAATGGCCTCGGAACTGCGGACACTTCTCATGGGAAGCTTCCCTCACTGTGACTCGGGCACGTCACTTTGAGCAAAGCACTCCACCTCGTTGAGATTCCATTGTCCTATGTGTAACGTGGTGACCCCGCATTTAAAGTAAGGGCCCCACCCGGGTGTCCTAACCTGGTCCCTTTGAGCTCTATGGTCTGTGTGTCTCCAAGCATTTTCGGGTGTCATTACAGCCTCACCATCTTCTCCTCCACCTCCGCTTCACCACAGGCCTGGGGCAAGGTGCCGGTGGTTCCTCTTAGCCCTCTGGCTAATGGGCCAGGACTCAGAGAATCCTCCTCAAGCTCCCCAGAGACTGAACCTGCCTCCAGCGTGGTGGTTATGAGACATTCACTTCATTTCGAGTGGGTCGAGGATGATGTAATTGAAGAGGAATCCCCATTCAGGGTTATGCAGCTCCAAACACTTACGGGGACAGGCCCTGGAATATCAACATCACCACCCACCTCACCCCTCTGGGCAGCCTCCTCTGACCCTGGCTGTTTGAGTCGTTCTGTGTAACATGTAGGATCCCAGGCACAGCACAGACAACCCCCACACGCACTCCCCTCCTTCTCTCATACGACCCAACATCCACCCACCCAGTTGTCAGGCTGACACCCGACGTGCCTACTGAACAAGTAACGGTGATTCACCCCAGACCTCGGGGCGCCACTGTCTCCCGGCAGCTGCAGGCAGCTCTCGGTGCCAAAGCATGCAGGAGAGGGCTCAAGGGGTCAAGACCCAACAGGGGATTATTCTCCTCTATTGTTTTCAGATATTGGGCTGACTCCCTTCTTGCCTCCCCGGATAGACCTTACTCTTGGTATTCTAGCTCTAGTCCCGAATACTTCCGGCCCACACAGATGGGCAGTTGTTTAGGATATAAAAGCTCTTGCTGGTCTTTGGAAGAACCAAGGAAAGCCCAGAGACCCTGGGGTGGAAGCATGCTCTTCCACCCCGATGGGCCAACGGTGACTGCAGGGGGAAGCAAGCAGCCTCACGGCACTGCCTACCTGTGCTGTGCTCGAAGATTCCAGCAGCTGGGGGAGAGAGTGCTTCCGGCCATCTCGGGACATCTCCAGTATCCTGGCCCGGGGGTCCCCATTTTGCACCATCAGCTCGTTATATTCTTCAACAGATTCTAGACGGTGTACACCCCCTTGACAATACAGGGGAAAAGACATGGCTTGATAAGGGACAAAAAGAAGCTTAAGAGCATACACAGGCATAAACCTGTTGTATTTATACCCACATTCACAGTTCTCAGACAGTCTGGTGTCCGATTCTTTCAAAGCACTGAGCTCACCATGTTCTACCGTCAAGCTCTGCATAAGATCAACATGTGTTGAAGCAGTAATACCATATTATGAAGAAAGTGCCAGTTTTTGAGGGACCAGATAAGGCAATGTATATACGAGGGGGACCCCCTCCAAAAAAAGGAATTATCTTCTGGAGGGCGGGCCCCTTGTAGTACAGGCTTCCCTCCATCCACTACGTGAGTGTTCTAGGAACCCAGCTGTATCGGTGTACCAGCTGGTGGTGTTGTGAGAGGCTACATTTGGTTTCAGTGAATTTTTAAAAAAGACTCTTTCAATGTGTTTGCCCATTTCATGATGGGTGATTTATGAATGCACCTGCCCACACAGTGCTGAGTGTTCAGCAGTTTTTGACCAAAAACTGCATGACCCCCATGCCCCACCCTCCCTATTCACCTGATCTCATGCCAAGCAACTCTTTTTTGTTTCCCTGGATGAAAGAAGTCCTTAAAGGGGAACGGTTTGCCAATGTGGAAGAGGTGAAACAAAAAACAGCAGAAGCACTAAAAGGCATCAAAATTGACGAGTTCAAAACTGTTTTGAGCATGGAAAAAAGTCTCAATAGGTGTATTGCATCAAAAGGAGAGTACTTTGAAGGTGACTAAAGCTTAAACATGTAAGAATAAATACACAATTTTTAATAAATAAATTCCATGTTCTTTTGGGTCCCCCCTCATATTGCATCCAAGGAAGATGCAGCTGGGGTTGACAGGGCAATAAACAATGGTACAGATGCCCCCGGGAGGCTGTTTTCTGGTGACGAAGGAGCACCACTCCGTGGTCGGTATAGGGCCATTGCTGGAGCAGATGGGCTTTGTTTCATGTGCAATAACTTTTAAAATAAACTTAAAATGCACAGAAATGTGCACAAATAATAAGTGTACAGTGTCATGAAATTTCACAAAGTAGAGGAACCAATAACTGACACCCACACCAAGAAATAGAATCTTGCCAGAACGTGGAAGCCCATTTTGTGCTTCTCACCACCTCTCACCCAAGGGTAACCATCATTCCAGTTTCTAATGACAGATTACTTTTGCCTCTTTTCGGCCTTTATATAAATGAACACGTACAATATGTACTTTTTTGTGTGTCTGGCTCCTCATTCTTTAAAAAAAATTTAAAAAATAGATATTTATTGATTTTAGAGAGAAAGGGGAGGAGGGAGGGGGGTGGGGGGGGAGAGAGAGAGAGAGAGATCGATTGGCTGCCTCCCATACAGCCAGGAATCAAACCCACAATCTAGGTATGTGCCTTGACTGGGAATTGAACCCCCAACCTTTTGGTGTATGGGATGACATTCCAATTGAGCCACACGGGCCAGGGCTGGCTCCTCATTCTTAGCATTTGTGTGTGAAATTCCACCAGGGTGTTGCATGCCAACAGATTGTTCATCCCATTGCTTTGTACTATTTTATTGTATAAACACACCATTTCTGTGTACTATTTCATGGCATAAACATCCATCCTTTTGCTGATGGGCATCTGGTTTATTTCCAGTTTTAGGTCTAGAACAAGGGTCAGAAAGCTTTTTCGTTTCTTTTTTTTTTTTTGTAAAGGCGGGATAGTCGATGTTTTAAGCTTTATGGGCCACAAATGGTCTTGGTCGCATATTCTTTACAAAAGTTTTTTATGACCCACTAAAAATGTAGAAAGCATTTCTAGCTTGTATTCTATACAAATACAGCCATTGGTGGCAGTTTGCTGACCCTGATCTAGAACATGCTGTCACTGAACGTTCTCGTACATGTCATACCTGCTGGGTGCAGGTGTACATGCACCTTTACCAATGTCGTATCACCCGTGTGCGTGAGTTCTAGTTCCTCCTCGTCTGCGTCACACTTAGGGCTGTCTGTCTTTTTAATTTTAGCCATTCTGCTGCCTATAGACTGGCATTTCATCATGGTTTTCATTTACATTTCACTGGTGACTAATTGTGACTGAGCTTCTTCTAAAATATTCGTTGGCTGTTTTTCTTTTTTGGGGGGAGTGCTATTTTTTAACCTTTTTATTTTTTTCACATTTTTTATTGTCGTTCAAGCACATTGTCTCCATTTTCTCCTCACCACTCCCCCTCACTGTTTTTCTTTTGTAAAGTGCCTGTGTTCCAGTCTTGCTCATTCTTTTACTGGGTTTGTTCTGTCTTTTGTTATTGGTTTACAGAACTCTGTTAATATACTTTGGATATCTGCACGGATCATGGGATCTGTGTGTATTGCAGATGCCCCCTCTGCACGTCTGTACAGGGGGATGTTCCAATTGAGCCACTTCCCTCTCTTAATGTTTTTTTTTTTTCTGATAAGCAAAAATCCATAATTTTAACATAGTAAAATATATAGCTTTCCCCCCTTTTTGGTTAGTACTTTTCGGTCCTGTTTAAGAAATTTTATAGTAAAGATGCCCTCATCAGTGCCTCCTTTATATTATACACTATTTAAAACTAAGATAATTTAAAGGACCTTAATCTTAAGTGATACCTTAATTACACTGAGTATAATAGCTATAATCACACTGCACTGTTTACATCATATACTGTATCAGCCATTCTCAATCTTCTTCATCTCATGGCACACATAAACTAATTACTAAAATTTGCAGCACACCCCAAAATGTATTTTTTCCTGATCTGACAAAAAGTAGGTGTAATTTTGGATTCCTTCACACCACATGGCTATTGTTGTGTTGGCTACTCTCATTTTTAAATGTGACACGGGAAAAGAGGGCAGTGCCCCGACTAATGTTTTAAAAATTCTTGTGCACGCCGGTTGAAAATTGCTGCACTATATACATACGTGTGTGTGTGTGAACATAGTTATGCGCGTATGTAGATTTGTTGGAATATCAAGCTCTCCTGGACGGTGTAATGTTTTATTTGATGACTTCAAACTTCATTTACCTAAAAGTTTTTCACGGGATAAAACAAGGTAAGTCTGCACTCTTTTACAAATAATGATGCACTTCCATTAGTGATGAAAAGTTAGACTAGGGCTGATGGTTATTTTAAAATGGACATCACTGAAGGCCTAGTTTTTCAAAAGCTGAATATTAACTTTGTGACACAGGTTTCAAACACCTGAAATTCCTTTGCAGTCAAAGAAAATCTCCCATTTAAACAGATCATAAGCCTAAGGCATTAACGTGGATAAATCAAAAATACCAAAATTAAAAGGGAACCCTGCCGGCAAAAAAGAAGGCATGAAGGATGAAACCTCCGGTTAAAATTTCAGAAAAAATGTTCCATGAAATCGCTTTAGTCATTTTTTTGGAGCCAGACTGGGCGAAAATCATAGTGGAAATGGCTGGAACCTCTTTACAGAACCTCCTTAATAATTCACGACGAGATTAATCTGTCTTGGCATGCTTACTCATGTGAGAAAGATTGATGAGAAGAGAACTCCTTTGGAGCTGACAGCGAAGCGCTTGCCACCGACGGCCGAGAAACCACGTACGGTAGTGTCTGCAGATCATATACTGACATGCAAATACCAGAGTGACTCACTTTAAGAAAATATGAAATAAATATCCAACTTTGCAGGACAAATTGGGAGCTCATCACATTAAAATCTCCTGTATTCAAATGTCTGTAGATTGAACATATTTCACAGCGCTGACTGCAGACCCAATTCCTTAAGCCTCTTTAAAAGCGCCTCCGAATTGCTTTTCCAGTCTTATCTCCCAGTACCCAGCTACATGAGTCCATTGCTCTAGCCTGCTGATTCTCAAAGGAAAGGATTTGTCCAAAACTTGCATCCTTGCCAAGACTGGGGAGCACATAAATATCACCTGACAGTTCACCCAACTCTGCCGGCACCGGCACCTCCCACCCCAAGCATCTCCTTTCTCCGAATTGCTCTGTCAAACTCTGCTGGATCGAATCACCGCGGCTGTAGAACTGCTGGGTCTTGCAGACCGATGAGGAGGAAAACCGGTTACCCCAAACTTCTCTCACCAGTGTTTCCCCCTCGTCCCTAAGCACCTCTCGTACTTTCCCCCACACATCTAGACCAGTGTTGTCCTCCCCTTCTGTGCTACCAAATCCTGTCAAGGTCCTGGCCCTCCTCTCTCTTGCCCCCCAACCCCCCTGCCCGGAATGCCTCCCCCGGGCACCACGACCCAGAGAGACCCCAAGTTCTTGGAGCTCTGAGCTGCCTTTTCACGGCCTATACGTTCTTGAGACTCGTCCCTGTGCCCAGTGAAGCACCTTCCCCTCCTGAGAGGGAAGGAGGAGAACAAGGATGATGACAGCGATGATGCGATACTTATGACAACAATGGTAATAACAGTGGCAGCTACTGCGTGGTGAGGGCCTAGTGCCATCATTGGAGTGCCCCTACCCTGTACGTTCCCTCACCTTCATATATTTTTTTTTAATCTCCACCCAAGGACATTTTTTTCATCGATTTCAGAGAGGAGAAGGGAGGGAGAGAAACATCGATGTGACGGAAGCACCAACTGGTTGCCTCCCCCACGCACCTGGACTAGGGACTGAACGCACCCAGACCAGGAAGCAAACCTGCGACTCAGGCAAGCGTCCCAACCAGGATCGAGCCTGCAACCTTTCGGTTACAGGACGACGCTCCACCCAACTGAGCCACACCGGCCAGGGCGTCCAACTCCATCTTTCAACAAGGCCTGGCACTTAGAAGGCACGCACACCGATCGGCAGGATAAATGAAGAAACAGAGCCAGAGAAGTGGAGTCACTTGTGCCAGGTCACACAGAGCTGGGCAGTGCTTCCTCCACATTTCCTTGGTAAGGCCCTGGATGTCTGGGAGGGACACAGGAAGGGAGGGGGCATCCATACACGGCAAACAGCAGCCAGCCCTGGGTTTATTACTCAGCTGGATGTGCTGCTCCTTCTAAATTAACAGAATAAACAGAGTTAGAGAGTCGTGGATCTGGAAGGTCCTCAGCTAGACATCCCCTCCCCACATCTACAGCTATGCAGCCCCAGACTGGGGAACAGGATTCCTTTCAAGATCCTTAGGAAGTAAAGGGGCGAGTGAGAAGAACTCTGTGCGGGAGGCGGATCTTTTTGGTGGCACTGAATGAGTGACGGTTGGGATTCCCTTAACTTCGCTGGTCTCATCCGTAAAATGAGGAACGTGACTGCTCTGGTTTCGAAGCTCCCTCATGTTTCCCCAGAGCGCTGTGGCCCTGCTCTGGGAACCGTTTATAAGGTGTCGATCAACTCTGCCACTACAGCCGACCCTAAGGTCTCCTCTGTGCTTCCGGTCCCAAGTGTATGCAGGATTTAAATGTACGAGGTCTGTCCAGAAAAAGTCCAGCCATTGTAACCACAACAAGAACAGTCTGTGTGACATCGATGTAACCTGGCAGCCAAGGAGAGTGGACTGGAATGCACATGCGTGAACGATGACGACTTCACTGTACTAGTCAGTGGGGGCGGTTGATGCCGTTGAGTGAGCGTGTGTGCTGTGTGGCCCTGGTCTCCTTCAAAATAACTGAGTGAGTAGAGCAACATATCTGCATCAAGTTTTGCATGAAGTCTGAACATTCCTCTGTGGAAACTATGCAGATGATTCAGCTGTGGGCAACTGGTGACTGGCAGCTTCGTTATGATAATGCACCTGCTCATGCATCACGTTTCATACAAAATTTTTGGTGAAACATCAAATCCCCCTTGTGGCTCAGTGCACCTACAGCCCAGATTTGGTGCCCTGCGACGTCTGGATTTTCCCAAACCTAAAATCACCTTTGAAAGGGAAAAGATTCAGATCATCAATAAGATTCAGGAAAATATGATGGGGCAGCTGATAGTGACTGGGAGAACTGTGAGGTCCCAAGGTGCCTACTATGAAAGGCACTGAGGTGTATTGTCCTATGCACAATGTATCTTGTATCTTCTTCAATAAATGTCTCTATTTTTTCACATGACATGGCTGGGTACCTTCTGGACGGACCTCACATTTTTCTCAACTGTTCCTCAGGCCAACTCTCCTTCACCACCGTCCGGTCAGCACACTGTCTTGTCACAAACTGACTTCCCAGCATTTGCTCGGACATGTACTGCCTAATTATTCCGAGTTACAAATACAAAGCAGTCCATTTTGTTACTCAAGAAATGAAACTGATACATTTTACAGCATTAGACCTGCCACCTCACCTGAGAATAACAGTCCAGGGCCAGGCGGGGTGGTGGGGGGCAGGGGATGCTCTTGGTTGCCAGGCATAGATACCGCCTGTCACCACCGATCTGAGTAGCAGGAGGAGGAAACTCACTTTTTTGGATGTTAACATACATGCTTTGTGCTAGCTGCTTTCATATAAGTTTATCATCATTTTTAAGAATCTGCTCAACCTTTCCAAGTCAATATTATCACCTCCTTTTTTCACATGAGGCAATGGAAGTTCAGTTGCGTTAAACAGTCAGCCCAAGGTGCTAAGGGAAGATAAGAGCGGAGGGGTAGACTTGGTTCTGCCAAGCTTGCAAATCCTGCTGCACCTGACGTCTCCCCCGGCTGGGCAGCCAGGGCTGACTCCTCCATCAGGCCACAGACACAGCGCTGGGGGCCCACGCCACCTCTAGGGGCTCATAAGCATTTTTTAATTTCTCGAATTCAGAAAAAAAGAACATTTAGCAATGACTAGCCAATAATGAGTCCAGCTTGTAACTTTATACTAATGCAACCATGAAGCATAATTTTAGTAGTTTTTGTATCCTCACCTGAGGGTATGTTTATTGACTTTAGAGAGAGAGGAAGGAAGACAGAGAGAAATATTGATCGGCTGCACGCCCCAAGTCGGGATCCAACGTGCAGTCAGGGTATGTGTCCCGACTGGGAATTGAACCCACAACATTTTGGTGCACAGGACAACACTCCAGCCAACCGACCCACCAGGCCAGGGAGAGTATATTTTTCATAGAGGAAAGAACCTGGCAAAGCCAAAGTGCCTGGGATGCACAGAAGCCACTGGGTCCCAGCACACAGACTGTGCTTCCAACACTAACTCCCTCTCCGGGGGCACAGGCCAGTCGCTGCGAGGCTGTGCCCCGGAAACACCAAATCTGTGTCTGTTCCAAAAGCTGCCACTCCATTCCACCCCTCCCTGCCCTCCCCCCAACACAAGAGTTGAAACGTAGATTTGAGATTACATAAACAGCTCTTTGCCCCTTGTTCTGATGGGCCAAGGGCTTGGGGGAGAGGTATGTTTGCTGGGAAAACAGGCCATCAGAAATATCCCATACTGAAAGGGTCCTACTGAAGTAAACAAACCAAACACACAGGAAATTTAAATGTAAGCCGAGACAAAGAGAGATGTTCACAGTCATTTCATTAAGACTCAAAAATATCCACCTGGGAAGCCAGGCTGAAGGTGGTTTTATACCAGAGACGTGCACTATCTAAAGGACAAACAATTTTGAGGGTTTACAGGGAAAAAAAGAGGCCATCCTGCTAATGGTTTTGTGCTCCCACTCCTGAGGCTGGAGCCTTATCTTCAGAAAGACCGTATCAGGCGGAGAGTCCCACTTACCTGACAGACGACTCTTGAGCTTCATCTTACCGCTGCCCTGTTTGGGGCTTTCCAGGTTGCCCTTGGAGTCCTCGGAGCCACACGGGTCTTGGGGCTCATCTGCCCCGGGGATCTGAAATGCAGAGAGCACAGAGCTGATGGGGAGGCTGGTGCAACGCCTTCCGGGAAGTCACCTCCAGGCTGACGGCGCCGCAGTCCAGGTACCGCGGGAGAAATGAGGGTCGAAGCACAGCCCTGCTGATAACTTGGAACGGAGCGGGGCAGGTCCTTCCCCTGCACGCATCTCACCGCACAGTGCAGAGCCCGGGAGGTTTCCAGGTTGCTTGTTTTTTTTTTTCAATCCTTACCCAAGGATATGTTTGTTTTTTTTTCAATCCTTACCCAAGGGCATGTTTATTGATTTTAGAGAGAGAGGAAGGGAGAGACAGAGGGAGAAAAACATTGGTGTGAGGGAGAAACATTGGTTGGTGGCCTCCTGTACATGCCCTGAGCAGGGGTCAACCCCCCAACCCAGCATGTGCCCTGACCAGGAATCGAACCCGCATCCTTCTGGTGTTTGGGACGATGCTCCAACCATCCAAGCCATGCAACCAGGGCAGGTTCCAAAGTTTACAGAGCTCGAGGGGGTCTTCTCATTTCTTGAGAAAACTTGTTGGACAAGGTCACCCATGTGGTCAGCAGCCACAAAGCCACAACTAGAGCCCAGGACTTCTGACGTGTGGGTTAGTGCTTTCTCCTATAGAGCAAGTTGCGACAAGTAGTAAACCAGAGACTTAAACTCAATTCTAAGGTTCTTAAAACATAGTAAAACTTTGATTTTGTGGCAGACAAATAACTGCAGCCCTCAGGTCAATCAGATGGTCCGTGTGCCCCGCTCCCGAGTGCTGATGAAACGCCTCCCAGAGTTGAGCCCTGCCCAGGCCACGTGGCGGTGTCCACACAAGGTCCCCCGACACACCTGTAGGTTGCATGTCTGCACTGCCAGATGGCAACAGGTGACGCAGAAGGATGACGCCCAGGTCCACTGGGTCCTCCTTCTGAGAAGGGCCAATCGTGCTTAAAAAAATCCACCAAAGCTACGTGTCTGAGAGAGGAGACATATGCTCTGAGAGTGTTTATAAAAAATCTGGGGGGAGGGGGTAAATTGCCTTGTACAAAACTTATGCGATACATCCAATGGTGAGCCTTCCCATTGGAAATTTAATTTTTTCTTTGAGGTTCATGGAGAAATAAAGGCATATTAATTAATAGGGATAAAATTCATGTGGAGGAACATATACTTTAAAATGACAGAAGATACCCTTTAAAACTTAGCAGTCATCGGACACTTATGTAACTATAAGGTAAAGAAACCTCTGGATTTCAACGGATAATAAAAATTATACATGGTATCTAAAATTCAGTATGAAAATGTATAAAGTAAGCAATAAGAGTAACATCCCAGGTGAATCCCCTTTTAAGAGGTGATTGTTTATATAGAAGTTGTATGTCATACATGAGTTTTGTCCTTTGCCCTCAAGTTCTTGCATATTTCTCGATAAGAAACGGAAAAAATGGTCTGAGAAATGAGGAGATGTTGGCAAATTGAGGAAGGGGCTTTGGGAACACAAATTAATCCTGCCATATAAAACTAAGATAAATTCGGTGCATTCCTATCACAATGTCAGGGGCTGGCAGGTCTCCAGGTTGAAATTATGAAGCAAAGGCAGGAATGGAATCCTGAAGGCGATTTTAGAGATTCTCCGGAGAGATGTCTTCCCCAGCCCCACACTGTGACATTGATCCCTACACGCTGCAAAGGAACCCTCTTGGAGACACGCCAGACCCGGGGCATGGAAAGAGACATGCAAATAGAAACGATCCAGAGAGAAGCCTCTCCTTTGCTTGGTTTAAAAACTTCAGGGAAAGAACCTGTCTCTAGACTGTAAAGAGCAACTCTGGGAGACTGCGTTAAGTGCTGGTGCTTGCTGGTCACACCCCCTGGCGATGGCTGTCAGCCTACAGAGAAAGGCAGGCCCTAGGTTGACAAGTCATTACCTCCTCTGGTGCCTGTTTAGGGGGCAGCTTATCACGCAGTGGCCCTGACCCAAACCATCAGAAAGCCTAAGAGGAGCTCATGTCAAGCGGGGGAAGACCATCCTAGCCTCCTGTTTCTGGATGTAGGAAGTTTCCTCCGTCCAGTCTCCCCGCTATTTTTTTTTCCAGCATAGCCCCAGGTTTTCATCCTTCAGACATTTTGGAGGTGACATGAGCACTCGCAGGAGTAACCAAGAAGAAAAGTGGCCAGCCCGCGGTTTTTCCACTCATTCCAGGCATGACTTCCAATTCAGTCCCTGACTTCCAGCTTTGTGTACTGCTAGGGTATTTCCTGCCCTTCCATCCTAAGGTGCTTTTAAAGATTTTATTTGTTTATTTTAGAGAGAGGGGAAGGGAGGGAGAAAGAGGGAGAGAAACATTGATGTGTGGTTGCCTCACACATGCCTCCTACCTGGGACCTGGCCTGCAATCAAGGCATGTGCTCTGACTGGGAATTGAAGAAGCAACCCTTTGGTTCACAGGCTGGCACTCAATCCACTGAGCCACACCAGCTAGGGCTGCTTTTAAATTAATAACTTTGGATGATCAATACCGAACCCTGAGGCCCATGAGGCAGCTCAGGATGGCTATGAATGTGACCCAACACCAAATTGTAAACTTAAAGCTTTTTTTTGCTCATTAGTCTTCGCTAGTGATCGTGTATTTACTGTGTGGCCCAAGACAACTCTTCTTCATCCAGGGTGGCCCAGAGATGACAAAAGGTTGGACACCCCATCCCATTCACCTCCACTTTTTCCCACTTCATTTTCGCAGCCAACATGTGTCCTAAGGTAAACAATATCTCCATTTGACAGATGAGGGAATAAAAATGAGGCCTGTAAATTTATAACCGAGACCTGTAAGTTTATAACCAAGACATATCCAGGATCTCGCGCTGACTGTGGGCGAAGAACGTCAGCACAAACTGAGTGGTGGAGTGTTACAAGGCCACAGATGCCTTGTCCGTCTGAAGTCCTTGGGAGGCAAGTTCAAGTGCCGTAAACTCTTCCTGATTTTCAGAGGGAGGCGGCTTAGAAGTAAGAATCACAGCCTTAAAGAACACTCTTTTTCGTGGTCCTTAGATACAACAATGAATGGAATGAGATTTAGCTTCTATGATCTATGGGATACGCAGTGAGGTGTCTGGTACCAAAGGAATCTACAGTAAAGATGGCGTCTGTCACATCACTAGTGAAAGCCTGTGGCTAACACCCACTGGGAGGGGACCCAGAGATCTCCCAAAGTGCTGCACAGGGGACGCTGCACGGGTGCCTCCCGGCATCGGGCCCTGAATCTAAACGGAACCGTTTCCTCTTGCAGCAGAAAACCGGTCTGTCATGCTCTTAGGTGGCTCGGAACTCAATGAACAGGAAGTAGGTTGCTTAGATACACTAGTTCCAGATTATTTCAGGAAATAGCAACCCTGGAAGTGCAGTTTTGATTACAATGAGCCTTTCTTTAGTTTTATGACTATTGTCTGAAAATGTTCACATTCTAAGAAAGTCCCTTTGTTGTACTTTTTTTCAGATTCACAGAACAAATCAAACTGTTCTGGAAATGATGTCATTTTAGTTGCCCTAAAATGAAATGTGCAAAAAGTTCTGGAAGGCCTTTGGTTCAGAGAAGCAGTTGATACAATCTATTATTCATCAGCAATTTCTAATTCATGTGTCATACAACAATGCCATTATATTAATGGAATCTGATACAACTTGCCAATTTCCCAGTGAGAGCCTCTCTGTTTGCATACTTCCCCACACCTGTAACCTAGGAGACTATCTCTCAGTGAAGACGAATTTCTCGCTTCTGGTTTCAGAGCAAGGTGGTAGGGCAGAGTGGCTAAGAACCCAGCTGCCTGGGCGCAAATCTCAGCTGCATCATTTATTAGCAATGTAGGCACATTTGTCAGCATTTTTGAGCTTCGATGTCCTTCCATCTGAAAAATGAGGCTCGATTTAAGAATTAAGTGATACAGGCTTCTGATAAAAGATGGACAGATTTCCCTCTTGAAACCATACTAAAATCAGAGGAAAGAGATTTTTAAAATCACAGACATAACCCCATGAGGACAAAGAGAAGAGAAGACGACAGCAAGAAAGCTCTAAAAGCCAGTACGCAGAGCAACGTGTGGCCAGGGGCCCAAGCTGAGGAAGTCGAATCCTAACCTGGCATCGCAGAAGGATTCAACCGAATCCTTCCCAGAGCAACTTGGTTTGCACACATGACTCAGTTGCCGACAGAGGATCTCGGCTGAAACGGTGGTGAAAGAAATGGCCTAAGGAGCTGAAAATTGATTGATGCAGGTACCTGGAGTAGATCTGATTTTGAGGGAGATCCCTAGGGTCAAGGATGACCCAGACAAGCTGGGTGTGCATCAGAGTCAGGTAGGGAGTTAATGAAAGCCCCAGCTTATGGACCTGGGACAGGACCCGGGCCTCTGTAATTCACCAGTGCCCTGGTCCAAACAGGATGAGCCTCGAAAGCAGATTCGGGCTGAGCTGGAATCCCCCATCCTCCCTGCCCTCCCCTGAGCTTACTCCAGAGATGGAGAGTGGAAGAATGGGGCTCCGACTGCACGCAGGCAGACCCCAGCCTACAAACAAGAAGAGGTTGTTCCCCTCAGGCTGCTCTCTATTCAGAATGTAGGTATTTAAGCAGCAATTCTGCCCCACTCTCTGTATGGACTACAGACACGCAAAGTGCATACAATGCAAGTCACATGTACCATGGGTTGTGACATGTATGTGCCTGTAATGTATTAATAGCATATTGACGTCAGAAGCAGTTCTTTAATTCCATAAAACAGGAACACAAGTACATATTTCTTGAGAGTTAAACTTACCTTGTAATTTATCTGATAGACTTATTATGAGGATTAAATAAGAATGCATGTGAGAATACCAGGAGAGTCCCTAATGTGTACCACGGGGGTACAGGGAAGGTTTAGTTAGAAAAACAAAAACAAACCCCCCGAAACCAAAACCCTGAATCTCTCTCCCCACCAGGTGCCAGGGTGCCTCTGGATTTAGTGACTGTGTGGACTCTGATGACAGCTCTGGACTGCACACTCTGACTCCACACCTACAGAAGGTGATGGATTTAATTAACGGGTAAAGCAAAAGAAATGGGGACCCAGAGAGACTATGCCATCTTCTCAGAGTGACTGTAAAGCTGGCAGCTAAGAAGACAGTTTTATCTGGGACACTGAATTTTTACAAATCCAGCCTGCACTGGACCCCCAAGGGGGATTCGAGAACTCACTCTGACCTGTCAGGCGGAACAGAAGCAGCTCGAGGGAGATCATGCAGGAGGCTCGGCGAGTCGCTGCAGGAACGGAGATACCTCCTTAGGAAGATGAGGCCTGCGATGACAGACTGGACGTAGATGAAGGGGCGGTGGGACTGTGAAGTGCAGGGTAGAGCGAAGTGTAAGGAGAGAGAGAGATGGGACTACGTGTTCGTAAAGTGACCATGATGAAGTGGGGAGGCACTGAGCTATTCCTAGATCAGGGAGCGTGACTGGGACCGGGAGAAGTCCCACGGAGGACGAGAGGCAAAGCCACAGAGAACAGAATGCAAGAACGTCCTGCAGGGACCCCAGGCGGGACACGGGAGAGGTGTGATTTACGAGCTGCACGTGAAGAGACCGAGTAAGAGGACTGAGGACAGCTCTACTCAGAGGGATCAGATTTAAAGCAGAGGAGCAGGGAAGACCAGGAAGAATTAAAAAAAAAAAAAATTCCCAGGTAAATTTTAAAGGGATATCCTCATTTTTGTTGCCCCGATGGAAGTGGCCTGAGAGATGGGAACCAGGTGGGACAATACCAGGCCAGCAGCTGACGTTGGTCCAATGCGAGACTATTTCCTGGGTGGGATTAGCCGAGTCAAAGGTGGTGGCGGTCAAGACACATGGGAACAATGGACACTTTAGTAAACAGAGGACTCATTGATTCCATCTCTTTCCCAACGATGGGCCCCACATGACAGGCTAGAATAGTATTTTGGAAAAAGTATCTGAGTGAGAAAGCAAAGGACCAGCAGAAGTTAAAAAAAAAAAAAAAAGGCACACAGACTCAGCAAGCAGGGCAATGAAAGAAGAAAGTGGTCCATTTAAGTAGTAGGTTAAACAGAAACTCAAAGTGAGTCTTCCCAAAAGGAGACAGATATGAAACACTACAGGCATGTCCAATTACTGCCCCAAAATACGTAGCACAAAGCAATGCTACTCAACCCCTGGAACATTCAAAACCTGAGGAAGGATCTGCCAAGGAGCAGGGGGTGGAGGTATGAGCCTTACTAGCTCACTAGGGGCATAGCTTCAGCATCATCAACAACAGGTCTGGTTCATGAATCTGCAGAGGGTGTGTTTCAAGCTGAATAAACGGGGGGCGAGAGATGCAGCTGTCTGCAGTCTAAGCACTTCTATGTTGAAAGGCAGTGGAAATGAAAAATGTGGTCCATCTGAGAATGAGGGAGCTCTGTCAGAGATACAATTAACACCCAACGTGGCACACCAGGGTGCCCTATACTTTTATCTCAAAGTGTGAATGCAAATCAAGAAGCTCTTTGTCCTGTCTGGGTAGCTCAGTTGGTTAGGGTGCTGTCCTAATACACAGAGGTAATGGGTTTGATCCCCAATCAAGGCACGTACAAGAATCAACCAATGAATGCATAAATCAGTGGAACTCAAATTGATGTTTCTCCTTCTCTCTCTAAAAGTCAACCTAAAAAAAACTTTTTAAAAGAAGCTCTTGACTATAAGCAAAAAGCACTGTAAGTAGGACCAGATGGATTCTCCCATCCAGATTAGGAAGATTCCTGCGAGTTGAGTTTAAGTTCATAGTCATGCACTCCAAACAACTGCTACAGACTGACTGGCATCTTTAAGAGAAGCCAAGAATATTTTCATCACCAACCCTCCTTTACTTGACCCTATTGAGTCTCTGCTATGGCCTTTCAAGAGACATTTCTCCACGGGACTCTCCCATTTCTGTGTTTTGTGAACAGAGGCACAGGCTGTTTTTCCTGTGGATTATCTATCCTTTTGAGGATGTTTGTAGGGTGAACAGCCTTGATAGGTAGAGACAGTGTCTCAAGAGAAGGTAGCAGCTTTGTACACTGTCCAGTAGAAAAAAGAGAATGCCTCTCTCTGGAGCAAAGAGCAATCAGGTTTGCTTCCAGCTCATCACAAAAGATTCAGGTCACCTGTGCTCAGGGCTCCTTGGCTGGGATACAGGTCCACTGCACGGGCATCTGCCCGAGCGCCTCGGCATCGTTTCCGAAGGACTTGTGTGTATGCAGGTGGGGGCGGGGGCAAGGGGCAGCCATGCAAACATGAAGTTCTAAACTGGGATTAAGTCTTTAAATTTTTTAATTATTTTTGAAAAAGATTTTATTCATTTATTTTTAGGGAAATGGAGGGAGAAATAATGGGAAACATCAATGTGTGGTTGCCTCTCACACGCCCCCAACTGGGGGCCTGGCCTGTAACCCAGGCATATGCCCTGATTGGGAATCGAACCGGCAACCCTTTGGTTCACAGGCTGGTGCTCAATCCACGGAGCTACACCAGCCAGGCAGGACTGAATCTTAAACTGGGACTGGAGAAAGCCAAAAACTGCTGTGCCACGAGTAACAAAGTCATTTGTCTCTGACCCAGGAACCTCATGTCTTCTGCCAGCATCCATTAATCTGTAGTGTAAAATTTCAGACTTTTTACGATTCTTATCATGGTTTTTGGCAAAATTAAATAAAGTCCTGGGAACAAAACTTTGCCTGGGACCACTGTCCAGGGGCTGGGGATGGGCTCATTTGCCGACACGGGCAATGTTTGATACCAGTGTGGGTCCATTTACTCTTTCTTCACTTACATTTCACTAACAAGAGACCTGCTGTTGAAAAAATTCAACTTTCTTGGGGCTGAAAGGGCCATATTTGTTTCAGTGGAAGATAGCTCAGGCTATGTACAGATGCTGAAAAGCACCACCTCCCCCGACACTCAACATCAAGAATCTCCTTAGTTAATAAGTCGGTCTGAGAAAGACAAGCACCGTAGGATTTCACTTACATGTGGAATCTAAAGAACAAAATAAATGAAAAAACAAAACAAAACCAAAACAACCCAAAATTGAAACAGACTTGTAGAGAGAGAGAGAGAGGGAGAACTGGGGGTTGCCAGAGGGGAGGAGGTTGGGGGACTGGGTGGAAGAGGTGAAGGGTTGAGAAACACAAGCTGGGAGTCACAGAATAGCCCCAGGGAAGTAAGGGAAGCATGGGAAACACAGTCAGTAACACTGTGACAACTACGCGTGGTACCCGCTGAGGCCCTGGAAATACTGAGGGGAGCGCTAAAGTATATGATCTTCCAACCACTGAACTGCACACCCAAAACCAACACAGCATGAAATTAAAAAAAGAATTTCCTTAGTTAAGATGGAGCAAAATCAGAAGTAGGAGAGACTGAAGGAGGCCACGCAGTGCTCTGGTTTTTAACTCAAAAGATCAAGGAAATTTAAGGTTGGATGTTAATTACTTCAGGTTTTAATGTCTTTGGATTATAACGTGCAAGGGGATTGGAATGGCTGGCACTTTAATTATCTGAATATCATTATGTTGACATTTTCATCTCATTGCAAAACCTCTGAAAAGCCGCACTGGACAAGGTGGCTAGAAATAATTTTGGATGAGACACAGCCTGGAAATTGAGTTTTAGCTTCTGGTACATTTTAGCCTTCTTGGGGTGGGGAGCAAATATCATCATTCACCATGAGACAGGCCTCTTTGAGCCAAGCTGAAAGTCTAGCACTCAGAAATGTGCTGTAACCGCTGTCCGAAGCATTTACGAGCTCCCCAGGAATGCGCTGTGACGAACAGAGGGTCGCGCTCCTGAGCAGCATCTGTCTTTCTCAGCTAACTCTTGAAGCCTCACAAATGACCCCAGCGAAGTGTGGCTTTTCTCTCCCACTGTTTCCATTGCACAAGCACATCTGATCCCAAGGAAACCAGCAGGAGTGGCTGCACCCAGTTCCTGCCGTGTTTTTATGGCTCCCAGCACTTGACCAAAAAAAAAAAAAGAAAAAAAAATCTGCAGATGTGACAGAAGATACCCAGGCTCCAAACCCCTAGGAAGCTGTGTTGGCTCTTTCCCCTGGTCAGTTTCTGCAGGACAGTGGAGCCTGGAGACTTCCCTTTCATGCTTCAGCCACACTGAGATCGTTTTTAGGCTGCCGAAGGATGCTTGCTTTCCAAATCTCTGGGACAGATGTTTGAGTGATGGAAGGAGAAGCGGAGGCCAGGGCTGGGAATAAATAACCATTCAGAAAAAGAAAATGAGAACCACCATAAATCAGCCCCAAAGTAGCAAGAAGCCTGAGAGCTGACTGCAGAAATTCAAACATGAATCTACTGCAACACTAGACTCATTGCTTTCCAACAAAGAGAGTAACTCAGGACTGAAGAGGAAAACAGTGAAACTGAGGGGAGAAGCTCGCCAAGTGCCAGCGTGCTCTGGGAGACGCAGAGCTCGGAGGCAGCTGGGGGAAGCAGCAGCCGAAGTGGACAGAGGCGCTGGGCTGCGGCTCAGCCGATGAAATAATATTGTCCTTGTTCTAACCAAGCCCATTTCCGGTTTCCTCCCATTTATCATCCCCAAGCGATCTGAGCCCACTTTGTTGGTGATCTGGATGGTTTTTATGCATGCAAATCAAATAGCTCTCTGGGTCCCTTAGAAAGCTGAGGCAAATACCTTCTCCTTTAAGGAGACGGGCATGTGATCACGAATGGGTGCACGTTTGCCCCGCCTGGGGTAGATTTGTATCTGTCACCTTTCCAAGGAGAGGTCAGTGTCCTCAAGTCACTCTTGGCTCAGTTCTTCAAAAATAACAGCAGATGCAGATGGCAAGAGGGAGAACCTGTCCCTCCCTGGTATTGATTTCAAAGTGAAGCAAAGACAGACATCTCTACAAAGCAGGAATCTCTCACTCTTGCTACGTTCCCACGACCTACTGGGTGAGAATGGTGCAGGGCCTGGATCTGTTTTTCCTGGGTCTGTGGGCTGGTTCCTAAGGGCAGGCCTCTGGGCCACTGGTCAGCAGGAGCTGGCTGCCTGCTCTCGCTGGACAAATTTCTGGGAGCAGGACTGTGATGTGCTTCACTCTCCATGCCAGAGGGATAAAATTGGGGTGCGTGTGCATTTGTTTGTGGGGGGGAATCTCAAGATACATAAAAAGTTTGGGAGGGGGTTGGGCTATCAACAAGGTATGAGATACAGACCAAAGAAGTAAACAGAAGGAATGGCAGGAAAGAAAATACGGGATGAATCGCCAGAGGTGGTCCAGCACAGCAGCGGAGTCGAATCCAATTTAGCAGCAACACTAAACACAAGCCAGATACTTCCAGGGCCCTTCCCCCCATGCAAACGGTTTAGAGGAAGTTTTACGGGACTACACGGCTGACTGTAACAGAAAGGGATTGTTTTAACGGGGCATTCCACACAGGCAGGGTTTCGATGCCAAGGAACCGGTCCTGTTGAAGACACTGTGGTGAAATTTGGGTCTGTCACATTCCAGGCAGGACCCCACGGCCTTCTGCCGCCTTCCCCCGACCAACACGAGCTGTGCTCTGCATTCGTGTTTTCCGGGAGTGGTGCTGAGTGCGTGCTGACTTGCTGACAGATATTCCTAAGGGCATGCAATGCACTCCTTGCAGAACCGGACTGGACAGCTGAGACACGCTCTGCAGAGACCACCTGGCAAGCAGCACTCGGAAGCTGTCCCGGCCCACACGGGATCATCCACAGCAGGGTGGGCAAAGCGCTGCCTGGGGCCAAACCGGGCCCCACACCTGATTTTGTAGAGTTTTATTAGAACAGTCGTGGCCATTAGCTCCCTTGTGGCCTGGGGCTGCTTTTGCACTAGAAAGCCACCTAGGGCAGTCACCACAGACTCTGTTTGGCTGGCAGAGCCTGAAACGTTTACGACCTGAACTTCACCATTGCCAACCTCTTGCTTATAGGAATAGCTCATACCCTAGCCTACCTGTCCCTATGCAGAGTCATCGTGAATAAACCTGAGAATTTTTAGGAAACGCAGGATGCTGAAGGGAAGGCACCGGCAAGTACAGACACCTTAAGGAAGCTGCTACCGGAGGCAAGGCTTAATGGCCCGCCATGGCATCGCCTCTAAAAACAACTTCGCCGTCCGGGCTGTGGGAATTAATCTGACCTCATCGCTCAGTGTAAAAACCATCAATGAGTCACAGCACTTGTAAACTAAACCATAATTCCTTAGTCCAGAACGAAAAGCATGGGCTAAACCTTTGCATTTAATAGGCTGTTTGTTGATCCTGAAGCAGGCTTTAAAATTTTCTGTTGGTGGACCATTGTACACGTTGTTTCTCCGCTCTAGAATGTCACCTAGTTTTGAGGGTGTTTTTGTGGAAATCCTATGGAACAGTCAAATACCACCCGTCCACTGAGCCCTCCCTAACCCCTAGGAGAAATCAGACGTCCCTCCTTTAGGCCATATACAGCGCATGGCTACTAGGGATTTATTATACAGAAGAGGGGAGTATGAAAATACAGAAAAACTTGTAATTCATCATGGAATATAGTCAATACTGTAAGAGAGGAAGAATGTGTTATGTCTTTGTATCCCCCAGAGCACCCAGCTCATATGGATGGCAGAGTCAAGCTGGCTGAGTCCAGTGCTGATTCCCACTGGGTCTTGGATGTGGGTGCCTGAATGCCATGTTACCAACTTCTGAGGTTGTATATGGTATTTGTGGGAAAAGTGTTAGTAAGAATTAGAAATGTTTGCTTTGGGAGGTAAAGAGGCGGTGTGTCCGTGTGCATGTGTGTGTGTGAGTGTGTGTGTGTGTGTGTGAGAGAGAGAGAGAGAGAGAGAGAGAGAGAGAGAGAGAGAAATATGTTCAGGCCACCTATTTGCCACCACTAGCTTACAAGATAATTCCACAAATATTTATGAACATATTTGTTTCTAGGGGAAATAAATTAGAAACAGCTTTACTAGCACATTTTGGAAACATCTATCTTACCTACTTACATAAATCAGGAGGTGTCTTTCTGATTTTTAAGAGCTAAGATGTGACAAGCAGACGAATGAGACCGGCAGTCGGAGAAAGCAGAGCCCACGGAGGCGGGAGTCATTAGCAAAGTCTCTGAGGAGTGAGGGCCCTCAGAATCTCAGGAGTCAGGAGTGGAAGGAAGGTTCTCCCAGGTGAAGAAACAAGAGCAAGGGCCGGAGGGAGAGGCGCGGCTCACCTTTTCTGCAAATGTCACTTACTAAGTCAGTAAGTTACGCAATACAAGCTGGGCAAGCAAAAACCCAACAAGCAGCAAACAAAAACCTAGGCAAACAAACACCTGGATGGGGAGAATTCTGTTCATTGTAAACAGCTCTATTTCTATGGGAAATTTCTGCCCTGGACTCCGCTGGGCACCTTCTGCTCTTCCATTTCGCTCTGTTCTTCTCCCTTGGCTGAGTCTTACCGTGGTGTACGAGATGCGGGGAAAGGAGAAAGACACCCCAGAACTCCAAATCCCCCACTGCTCCTGCAGTCTTCAACTGAGGCGTCCTCTCTGGTTCGTTCTGACCACGCACCGCCCATCCATCTGAGTGATCTAGGCACCGCCAAAGGGTGACTTCGTCATTCGTCTTAAAAAACCAACACAAGAACTGGAATGGAAACCAAGTGGGGATATCCTGTTTCTCTTAAGAGAAAGTAAGAATCTGACTGTGTGTTCAGCCCCATTTCTACGTAAAGTCTCAAAAGACACCCAGATCGCAGGGATTCCCGTTACCTAGCAGACTTGAGCGAAGCTCACGCACCTATACATCGCGCACCTACACCTATACGACGCGTCACCCCAGATGGAGGGCGCACATCGTCCTGTTTGCTTTCCCTGTGGGACTGCCTCCTCTCGGTCTACGGCAGAAGAAATTTTTATTTCACTTTCATTTCCGAACTGCCACTTCCCCTCAAGGCAATCCATGCTACTTAACGTTTCAATGGGAGAACCAGAGATTTGAACCTAAGTTCCTGGGGTGACATTTACCAGAAGGCCAACTGTAGTAGAGGGCAGGGCTGAGAGGCGCCTTGGCACATTGAACGGCAGGAAATAACCTACCTGGAGAGAGGCGTTCCCTTCATGACTTCTGCAGTACTATTTTCATAAAGAAAGTGGATGTGAGGGCAAAGACACTTTACTACACGCGCTAGTAGCCCATCCTTGATTCTCGCTGAAACTTGAAGGACTTTTTCAAATCCAAACGGCGATCATAAGGAGGGGACTGCTTTACCTGCGTTTCCTATTGCTCCGTGCTGGGTTGCAACCTTAACGGCCGGTGCAGCCAGTGGGCACGCCCAACACAGAGTCATAAACTACAATTCGATACCCCTGGATTAATGCATACATGCCTGGGAAGCACCAAAACACCTAACATGAGCTAGAAGTCTACCTAAGTGCTAATACTTTCCTCCCACACTCCAGGGGAGCAGCTGGCTCCCCTCCCCCCACCCGCTGTGCTCACCCCACTTTGGAGACCATGGCGGTACGCGGCTGAAGAATATTTGCTTGTCCACGCAGAACATGAGTTGTCTGCTTCCCTGAGAACCGCAAACTGCTTGGATGGAAATGCAACGCAGAGCCAGGTAGCAAGTTGGAACAGGCCCCGGAAAATGGGCCACGGGAGCAAGCCTAATTCAAACTTCAGCAGTTTTCTGGGCAATTCATCCAGGCCAAATAATTACTCTTATCTTATACGCTTCCCCCCCCCCGCCCCCGCCCCCTGCCCCACACTCATTTAAATAATCACTTCATCTTCTTTAAGTAAGAAATTAAACCAAAGCAAACAAAAACCACCCCCACATGGAAATCCTGTTTTCTTAGGCCAGCAATAATTGCAGCCTGGTTTTTCTTATCTCACTCCGGCAATTCTGCTCACTGCACCGAGTGTCTAACCAGGTCTTATGTGTGGCTGTGCCCGCAGAAGTGTGGCTTAAGGAATGTGTAAGTGAGCTAGGACCTACTTGAGGAGGTCCAGGGCTGCGAGGGGAAAGAGAGGGCAGCTCACAGTCGGGGGCAGAAGAGAGAAGAAGTGCGACTCAGGGAGCTGGGGGTCAGTGTGCGCCGCTGCCCGCTTCGGGCTGGTGCCCGCCTGGGGTGCTTTGGGAAAGACACTCCCGGGCACCCTCCCCCACCAAACACACTCAGACCTGCCAAATGGGTCCCTCCAGTGGGACGCCTGGAGATGTGATGACCGGCTAAACCGTACGGATGCCTTTCTTGGTGTGTTCACCTTTCCTTTCCTTTCTCTTTTCTGCTTTTCCCTTGTAGCTGACGTGAGCCATCCAGGGAACAAGCTATCAGTGGAACTCAGCGGGCTGCTCTCCCACCCGGGATTTCTAGCTTATAAAATGCAAAGTGTGGACCAGCTAATCCCCAAGGTTCCTTGTAGCGCTGATGCTTCAGTTCGATTAGCCAGAGCCTGCATCGTCGAGGCTGGTGGTCCTGTGGTCCTTGCCCTGGTGGCTTCTTGCCTGGTCTTTTCACTTGCATCCCGCTTCATCGCCTCCCTTGGGGTGATCAGTCCATTGTTGTTATTGTTGATTTCTTAAAAATCAAGGCCTAAATTCCCCGTGTAGCTGCTTTCAGCTTTCAAATCTTCACCAAACAAAAAATATGAAATCTACCCATTTGTTAATGAGCTGCTGCCGCAAACGTCCTGTTTTAAAGGAAGAGATGCTGTGTCCTCCCAGATACTATACTTGGAAAAACTATCTCTACATCCCTGATCTGTGAATCTCAGAGGGCAACTCCTGGAAGGGAGAGGCAGACAGACTTCCTAGTTTCCAGGCACAAATAATAATGCACCTACTAGCTGCCATGCCCATTATAAAGTCCGGGTGTGCTGGGGGAGACAGGCAAGTCAGTGGAAGATAACCAAGTCTTTTAATGAGGAGTCTATGGGTACATTGGGAGGGAAAGACGTTACAACAACCCTCTACCTGTCTGCCCACCTGTCTACCCACCCACCCACCCTACAATCCCTACTGAGCACTTGGGATACCTGAGTGAGCAAACCTGACGTGGGTCCTATGCCCACGGATCCTCTACTAAAAGGGAAAGATGACATTAACCACACTGTCACATGAATACAAGTTATAATCTGTGCTAAGAGTCATGGATGAAAATACAGGGCATAATGCATGCTGGGGCCCAGGGACGAAGGATGTGTGTATCTGGGAAGACTTCCTAGAAGAGGTGAATCCTAAGATTAGACAAGGAGGAAGTGTGAGCCCAGGGAGAAGGGAAGACTGTTCCTGACCCCGGAGAATGAGGACATCCCTAAGCAGTGGCTGCCGCTGCCCAGTGCTTAAAGGGTCCCTCGGAGCCCACTGCTGCCTGTGAGCAGCCTGTCTGAACACCCTCCCCTTGAGGCCTGCAGGAAGAGCACTCACTCCACTCGCAGAAAGCGTGGGGGGCCCTGTGCCAGTGTCTCTGCATTAATGGCTTCCCGATGGGAAGATCTGACCAATAGTCAGACACTGGATCTTCCCGTTTTAACACTAATCACAAGCTTATACTCCCAATGCTCCCTCTTCTTTGCGTTAAGCGCTAAGATCAAGTCACCCGAAAATCTAGCTCAGGTTCCCGCTTCCCGTCCAGGGCAGCTCGACTCAACCAGAAAGGATACTTTCAGATGCTGTGATACAAGTTCTCAGCATCCAGACATTTTTGGAAACATTTAGAGTGAACACTTGATGACTTTTTCGATCCAAATTAAAACACCAGAGTGTCTCTCCTGCCTTCTGTATCTAGATAGGTGCCCACCCCAGAGGGTGCTGACGTCCAGAAAACTGTTGTTCAGGTCCCAGCCTCTCTACACCATTCCACCAACAAACGCAGACTCAACCACTGACACCAGACTTACAGAACTGTGAGATCCAGCTCGGCCCTTCTTTCCTTTTGAGAGATGAGGTCCTTTATTCCTGCTCATACCCTAACCACCCCAAAGTTCTCCAAGATTTTCCCAAACCGGTGATTCCAACAATGTCAGAACGGCTTCCCTGATGTCAAAGGAAGCGGAGACAGGCCCGCTGATGGATGTGCTGAGCAAACTCTTTCCTGCGGAGCTGTGACAATTGCAGATTTGGCAACAGATATCAGTACTTCCATTTTTTTTTTTTTTTGGTTAAAAATATAAAAGGGGAGACAGGCTCTTAATTACTTTAGAGGTTATCATCCATTTCACACCGTTACATCAAAACTCTTCTTCCTCTCTTCATTTGAGAGAGAGCCACTCTCTCAAAAGGCCAGGGCATGGATTTTCTTTTTTCCTCAAAAATCTCATTAAAAAAAAAAGAATGGCAATTATTTACACTTGAGAATGGATATCCACTTTTTTGACCAGCCTATAAGAACACATGTGCCCCTCATTTTATTGGAAGGCCCTACAACTCTCAAACGTTAGCCTGTGTCCACACCGCCTGGAAGGCAATGAAAACAATCTTGGGCACCGTCCCCCGAGTTTCTGGTTCAGCAGGTCTGGGGTGGGTCCCGAGGATTTACTGTTGTTGTTGTTGTTTTTGACATATCTTCTTTAAATACCATTCTGATCATCTGTGGTCCAGTAACAGTCGAACAATAAACCAAAAAAGAAACAGGTGTGAAAGACTGGTCTTCAAACACTGGAGCCAATGACTCCCGGCTTGCTCTGATCTTGCTGGTGTAGAACCTCGCCCACTCCTCAGCGGCCAGCAAACCACTGGGCAGAGTTTGACACTACACTACAGGTGTGAGCACGATATTTTTTTCAAGCACTGAAGAGCTGTAGACCTCAGCAGGGGTTTGAGGAAGCAGGTCGGCCTTGGCACAGTGTCGGAACGTGGCCAGCTGCGGGTTCGAGTGAGTCACGGCCGCATGTACCGGTGCCGGGTCTGTTCTACAAGGCTGCGGACGGATCTGGCCATGATTCTAGGATGGTAGGTCTGTGACCTCCAGCAGCCAGCTGAACGTCACTGCCCCACCCTCACCCCCCCGTAAGACAAAGATGTGCATTTTTAACGAGTTTCTAGGTAACGCTGATGCTGGAGACCCAGGGGCCCCACTTTGGGACCCACTGCTCTGCAGAGAGCTTTATGATCAAGACAAAGACTAGGTATATGTTCACCACAAGGTGCTTTACTGGATACTGGGGGCCCAGAGAGGTACCCCGACTTCAAAAGTTTGCAAGCCTTAAGTATTTTCTTTCTTTCCTCAGAGAAATAAATGGCAACAAATAAGTAGAAAACAGTAGATGCTAAACGCCAGGGGAGCCAGGATTAGGAGATTTGGGAGAGGGATGATCACAGGTGCTTCAAGCGGGGAGCATCAAGGGTAACTTCTAACTTGATCTAGTCTTGAGAGCAAGGTAGTTCTCAGGTAATCAGAGAGCAGGGCACACGAGTAACGTTTCAAAGTGAAACCACCTCCATTCCTTTCAACGTCATCTCCATGGTTGACATGGGGATCCTGGCACGCAGCAACAGAACGGCGGCTCGAACGACGGCTCACGCCCGCCGTGGGCTCACGCGCTCAGCGGCACCACGCCAGCAGGGCTCCACGTGTGCAAACCCTGCAGCTGCGCTGAGCCCGCCCCCATCAACCGGCCACAAGGACCAGAAGGGAACCGCTGTCCTTTATTCTCCAATCAGCCGCAAGGTCAGAGCTCAGAGTGCTGCTGTGCCCCACAGGGAGGCCACCTACCTGGTGGAAGAGGCAGGGGCAGATGAAGAGGGACCCAGGCGGGGCAAGTGTGGGGGGCAAGGGGAGGGAAGCAGAAGGGTCAGAGGCTGGGGACCTGGGCTTGTACCTCCAGGATGTAAGGACCAGCACCAGCTGATTTTCTCGTCCTCCAGGGAAGGACCAGAGGTGGCCAAGGAATGACAGGGGATCACAGGAGGATCCCTCCCCTTCCTCCCACCTCCCTATTATTTTTCAGGCATTGTACTGTCCTAGCGATAGGTGCTTAGGCACCATGGTCTTTGCCCTTGAAATGTTTCTGTCTAATGAGGAAGACAGAACAGTGAACAGATTGTTCATGAAGACAAGATGGTAAATGCTACCATAGAAATCACCACCTAGCGCTATGCAAGTGCAGAGCACAGACCAGAGAACTCTGGTGTCAGGGAAAGCTTGCTGATGGGAGGGGTGACCCTGGGCTGGGTTGACAGAGACCTCGCCAGGCAGGGAATATATACATGTTTGTATTCTTTCTAGGCAGAAAGAATAGCAGGGGCAAAGGCACAGAGTAGCCTGGGGAACACAGGGCTCACGGTGCCACCAGGGGAAGGTGTGCGTGTGTGTACATGTGTATGTGTGTGCACGCATGTGGGCACGTGTGCCTGTGTGGGGCTCCTGGGAGCGTGCATGGGAGAAAAGGCAGCAGGGGCAGGCTGGAACGGATGGCGGGCCAAGTTAAGGAGTCGGGATTTTAACCTCGGTGTGATTGAGAGCTGCTGACGGATTTTAAACTGTTCACGACGGCCAGACTCTCATTTAAAAACTGTCCCTGCAGAGCAGAAGCCAAAGTGGAGCAGACAGACCCGAGGAAGAACGGCCAGTCAGGGGCCTAGGGGTGCAGCCGGTGTAGGGGAGAGCGCTGGCCTTCGGGTATTCCTGACACTGGGTTTGGGGGGGGCGGCGGGGAGAGAGCCCTGTCCCCACAGCCAGACCCCCCCCCCCCAGAGGGATGACAGTCATGCAGATGACGGGCATCTCACCACCCCACCCCGTTCCCTTCTCTCCTGACGCTGTTCCTCAAACTCCGGGTTCATCATATGGTTTTATCCCAAGCACGACTGGAGCTATTTGAAAGGAAAATCTCATTGCTGTTTATTGTAGCCATGAAAAATAAATCATGAGGGTGCTCCCGGCAGGTGCTCGGCATTTGCATCGCATTCGCTCAGCCTGAGTGCCGGGAGCACTCTGCGGCTCGCGGGAGCAAAGCCGGTCAGCGTTGGAGCGGGGGCTCGGCAGCAGGTTTAATCTGTCTCGTCTGTGAAACAGGAGGCTCGGAGACCCAGCTGACGAAACAGCTCCAGGCTGCTTTCATTTAAGGAGGTGCGTTAGTGTTTAAGAATGACAAAACAAAGCGTCTTGGACTGTAAACACAGAACTAAACAGTACGTAAATATATATATGTATGTATTTTCTCAGTAGTTCAGCACCGTTATAAGGTACAGTGGGCAGATCCTGGACAGACTGCGATGCCTGGAAGATGCCTTGTGCCAGCGGCCCTTCTCCTGGCCCTGCAGGGCTCTGTCTCAGGCCTGGTCGTGCCGGTTGCAACTAGACCTTGAGGGAATGGCTAACAAAGGATGGCTGTTCAGGCGCGGGCTGTGAGCCCAGGAAGAAGCCCGGGAGTCCCCTCCTCTGAGTGCTGGGTGAGGGGGTCTCCAAGGCACGGGGAAGGGGGAACTGTCAGGGCAGGATCGGTTCTGCTTTTTCCACCCGCGATAATGGGCTTGAGGTCTGCGTGTGGCAGCTGGGGCGACAAGGCAGAGAAACCCAGAAACACAGCCCGGGAACGTGTGCCTGGTGCAGAATTAGGGTGGAGCCATTTGTTTCTCCTTAACGGCCACAGGAAGCTCCCCGGTGCATCATGTGTTGGACAGACTGCATTGACATTCCTTTGGAAAAACTACAATACAAGCCTACAAAACCCTATGTGATTAACTGGTAATTATTTTTAAAGTTAATGTCCTTGGTGATGATGGGAACTAGGCATGGCTAGAAGTTTAAATCCGGAAAACCTCTCTGGAGAACACCTTTGACCAAGCAATTCCAAGGGCTCCAAATGGCAGAAAATCAGCACTCTTCCCGGGGCTGGTTGGATGGGAGCGAAGGCTAACGAGAGTTTGCACTAGACTTCCTGTCAAGATGAAGGTGTAGGTAAACAGGCCTCACCTCCTCACACAACTATACAAAAAATACGAGACTGCCAAACAAATATCACCCAGAATTTTCAGAAAATCAAGCCGTGTGGAAATCCAACAACCGAGGATTTAAAGAAGCCACACTCATCCAGACACGTGGGAGAGGTGGAGAGGCGCAGAGAGGTGTGGAGACGCAGAGTGTGGCACCGAGAGGCATGGAGGCATGACTGGGTGGCTCCACACCCCATGTGTGGTGGATAGAAGTCAGGAGGGACACACTGGGAGCGAGTGACCCTCGCCCCAGACCCGACCACCCAGCCCAGGGTTCCACTGCCAGGAATGTAAGTCCCCATGACTCCTGGCTGTAAATACCAGTAGGGGGTGGGGCAGCAGAAGAAACCGTGGGATTCTCAACAGACTCCTTTTAAAGGGCCTTCAACGGACTTAGGACTCATGCAGGCCCAGCCACTCTGGGATTCAGCACCAGGGCTACAGCTGGAAGGGCACAACTGGCATACGGGGAGAAAGCGAAATGACTGGCAACAGGACGAGTGCTGGGAGATAGCTTCCTCCTGGGCACAACTCCAGAGGCCAGGCAGCAGCACTGTCCACTCTCAGAGTTCGCCCCACGCAGAGCAACGAAGCAGTGACCCGGGTTGCCCCACCCTGGTGAATACTTAAGGCTCTGCCGCATACAACTTAACAGGTGTACTTTTCTACCATAGGCCACAGTACTAAGACAAGGAGTCGAAGTAGCTCTACTTAATACACAGAAACAAATGCAGGGAGGCTGCCAAATTGAGGAGACAAAGAAATATGGCCCGAATGAAAGAAAAGAACACAACTCTAGAAAAAGAACTAAACAAAATGGAGATAAGCAACCTATCAGATGCACAGTTCAAACATTAGTTATCAGGATGCTCCAGGAACTCATTGGGTATTTCCACAGCATAAAAAAGAGCCAGGCAGAAATGAAGGCTCCATTAAGTGAAATGAAGAAAAATCTACAGGGAACCAATATTGGAATAGATGAAGCTGAGAATCAGATCAACCATTTGGAACACAAGGAATAAAAAAGCATTCAATCACAACAGCAGGGAAAAAAAGAACTAAAAAAAAATGTGGACAGGCTTAGGAACCAATGGGACATCTTTAAACATACCAACATCCAAATCATAGGGGTACCTGAAGGAGAAGAGGAAGAGCAAGAAGTGAAAACTTATTAGAAAAAATAGTGAAGAAAACTTCCCCAATTTGGTGAAGGAAATAGATAAAGTCCAGGAAGAACAGAGAGTTCCTAACAAGATGGACCCAAAGAGGACCACACCAAGAAACATCATAATTAAAATGCCAAAGGCTAAAGATAAAGAGAGAATTAAAAGCAAGTAAGAGAAAAGCAGAGATTTACCTACAAAGGAGTTCCTATAAGACTGTTAGCTGATTTCTCAAAAGAAATTTTGCAGGCAAGAAGGGACAGGCAAGAAATATTCAAAGTGATGAAAAACAAGGACCTGCAACCTAGATTGGTTGAAGGACCCTTCAAAACCATCATTTAGAATTGAAGGGCAGTTAAAGTGTTTCCCAGACAAGGTAAAACTAAAGGAGTTCATCATCACCAAGGCATTATTATATGAAACTCTAAAAGGAATTACATAAGAAAAAGAAGAGTATCAAAACAATGAACATTAGAAAGGAAATACATCCACAACTATCAATAAATGCATCCAAATAACAAAACTAAGCAAATAAGTAGAACAAGAACAGAACCATAGATATGGAGATCATTTGGAGGCTTATCACTTGGGCAGGGGAAGGGAAAAAATAGGGGACAAGGTGCAGGGAATTAGAAGTACAAATTGGTAGGTACAATATAGACAGGTGGATGTTAAGAACAGTATAGGAAATGGAGTAGTCAAAGAGCTTATATGCATGACCCATGGACATGAACTAATGAGGGGAGATTGCTGGAGGGAATAGGGTATAGGGCAGAGGTGGGCAAAGGGGGAAAATGTGGGACAACTATAATAGCATAACCAATGAAATGTATTAAAAAAAGTTTACACTACAACTGACACATCTCTCAGGTCTGGGATACAAAGCAGAGACCACAGAGCCCCACTGCGACCACAGGTCACCAAAAGTGCCCCTGCCTGTGTGCGAGGGCCAACCGAGGGTGCGAGGCATCTCAGGGTGTGAAAGGATGAGCTACAAGCCCTGGGAGTCCTCATCTGATTGAAAATTTAACACCTGTCTATACAATTTTGCACGAAAGAGTTTTGTGTTATTTTAGCATTACGCTTTCAACCAGAGATCTTTCAGTCTAACTTTAAACTCACAAACAATAGTTTTCAAACACTCTGTCAAAAATAGCAATAAAATCCTTGCATATGTTATTAAGCATCTTAGAAATTGATGTACTTGATGAACTTCATACTCAGTTCCTCTCTTATCCTGTTTCCAGTTTCAATGTTTTTTCTTAAAAGAAAAGCATTGTCCTCATAGATCTTTCTGGAAGATTCTGACAAAAAATAAATACAAAGAACGCACTGTGGTCCTTTCCCATTCTGGTCTCTGTCATACTACCTCGAGCTTTCATCCCAGACCCGAGCACCCCCATCTTCGGAAGCACATCGTTCCAGCAGAGCAGCCCGGCACCCAGGCACACTTACTGCTCCCTGGATGGAGGACGAGCCAGTTCCTTCGTCCTCTTCCCCGTCTGGCTCCTGGTCTTCGTTGTCAGTCCAAGAGGACACGTCCTCTACCGAGCTGGTCAGATCAGGCAGACTCTTAGATGTTAACCTCAGGAGGTCCTCTGCGGAAGTTTCCTGTGGGAACACAATTAAAGGCCCACAAATTACTGCATGGCACCAGCAGTTCTAGGTCAAGGTCAGAGAAAACCTAGCGGAGTCAGCTGTGGGCAGTCATGTGCTCCCAACCCAAAGACTATATGCAAAGAATGTTCTGCATTTCCAGGTTTGCAAGGTTACCGCAAATGTCAGGGGTGTGAACCCAAGTCAAACCCAAACCAATCCCCGCCCCGCCCCTCCTCCCCCGAAGAATCTGTGTTTCTTAGATGGGTGTTTCCATAAACAATCCAAGCTCCCTGAATTTATGTTCCTTTGGTGCCTTCCTGTCTTGCTTTCAGGATACAACTTTTCAAGGTCAACAAAACACATGGAACCAGGCTCCATTAAGATTAGAGTCTAAAGGAGGCTTCCCCTCCCACTGTTACCTTGCTTTTGCATCCTCAGTTCTATACACCCTTCGAAGTTGAAGGGTAACACTTCCCAAACTTTCGGTGGTTTGCTGGTCTCTAGTTCTTAGAGAGTTCTTGTCACTATTTTCTAAGGAGAACAGGTAAATTTTTTAACGCCCTCCCCCAATCACACATTTCATAAAGCCCTGATGAAGTTTGAATATGTAAGAAGGCTTAAACATTCCCGAATTATGGGCCTGTGATTTAGTAAATTTACCCCCCACACATATTCCTTCAGTGCAGGGAATTTTCTTTTTTCCTTTCCTTTTGCAACAGCCGTGCTTGTATTCCAGGTGTAGCTAGTAAAGCCAAGTTTTAAAGCAGGAGCCTTATGTGGTTTAGTGTAGATGTTTCCTGTGTAGCCTTTGTTGACGGGGCCTTTTACATGAGTGTTTTTTTCTTTTTGTGTGTTACATGTCCGTGTATTAAAGAGGAATGTGCATATTTAAAAAAATTAAAACACAAAGGGGGCTCCATCGACACAGCCCTTCCTACGCACGACAAGGCCAGAGTGGGTTGTGACATGTGCGTGAGATCATAGGGCCATGTGACAATCCCAACTGCAGAAGAGGCCCACACAGGCGCCCACAGCGCTCCCGGGAAATGCCGAGGCCCAAGAGCCCGGGGACCAGGGCTGCAGGCCTGATCCCCGGTCAGGACAAAGGGCACTGTGTCCTCTCCACAGTCTCCCACACCAGCCGTTTCTACAAGGCAGACCCGTGGAAAGCTTTGACGATTGAATTCCCCAGGGACCTGGCAGAAAAGAGAACAAAAGACAACAAAAACACCCATCTTAAACCTCGGGCAAACTAGTGCCGAGGAGGTGCCCAGTGACAGTGACATTGGATGCAGGCTCTACCTCCAGGGTACCTCCAGCTCATTCATTTAGATGAGTAACTGCAAATACTACACTGTTAGCCCTTACCTAAGGAAAGGAAAAAGAGCTGTTAAACAAAAAGTGAGTTCAGTTTTCCTTTGTGATGGTAGCTCTGCTAGACCATTAACAGAAAAAGAGTTAAAAAAAAAAAACAAAACCCCAAACGGTGAAGGTCCCGACTGGCGAGCAAATTGCACAACAGCCGCAGACAGAACGCCTCATGGTCGCTAAAGATGGCGCTGCAGCAAACAGTCCCGGATGTCCAGGGCAGCGCAGGGGCCGGTCGATGATACTGGAGCCACTGCGCATGGAGCCAGGTGGGCGCTGGGAATACCGGGCAGGCGGGGGCCTGGGGGCACTTTGTAAAGTGTGGTGGTGGAACCACTGTGTCATACGCCTGAAACTAATACAGAATAATGCTGGATGTGAACTGTGATTGAAAATTAAAGTAAGCGGTGCTGTAGCAATGTGCTTCCTGATGTGGAAAGATTCTTAAGTATAATATGCTATTTAGTAAAAAGTAGGTTAAAATAATATGTAGTGACTACATGAATACTAAATGTAATAATACGTGACACCATGACGGCAGACATCATTGCGAACAGCTGCACACTGTTCAGACCCATGTACATCTCTCTCAGTCTTCCTGACAGCCCACGAGTTTCACCGTACAGACGAGAGCGCTGAGCTCTGGAAAGACGTAGTAAGTTGCTGAAGACCCACAGCTCGTCTCGGGCTGTGCTGGCGCTTGAGTCCAGGTGGGACTGCCTCCAGGCGCGCCTTGTGTCTTGTGTTTGATTCCAGTGAATGAAAACGTGTGTGTACAAGCTGCGCACACGTATGTTTGTTCCAGTCTGGAAGGACACGGCAGTTAACAGTGCTAATGGTGGTATTGCAAAAATTTTTATATTTTTTCTTCTATTTTTTTCCCCTGGGCTTTTTACATTAGATATAGTAAGCACACATTACTTGTTAATAAAAACTAAGTGGGGAAAAAAAGAGCGCAAGAGAAATCTGTATTGCTACATGTGTGCTTTCTAGGCACGTCAAAGCAAACTTGGATATTCTGACTTCGTTCATTCAACAAAAGCCTCCCCAGCCCCTATAAGCGAACAACCTATCCGTGCGGAAACATGAGACACCCTCTCCAGAAGGAAGTGACTGTTGTATTTCTGAAACATCGCCTTGAACTTTTGTGATGTGGTGACTGTTATCGATAACAATCATTTACATTTTTATTATTCCTAATATTCAGCAAGTCAAAGCTCTGTTTTCTTCTCCCTCTCTTCAAAACCAGGAAAACAAAGCCTGTGGTCTGCTTGCTCCTGTTGGACGATGAAGACGAACAGATGCCGTGAGGTGCCTGGAGACTGACTTATTTCCCTCTGGGGATGAGCACCTCGAAGGTGCAGATGAGGGTGAGGAACAAGGAGCAGGCAGCGGCTGCAGCGGCGGCTTGCCTAGTTGTAAACAGAGTGCATGGGAAGAAGTGGAAGGTGTCACTCCTTTGGCTCAGCTTTAGGGCCACCGCCCAGTACTGGTGGCCAGGCGTCCATGGTCCGGGAACTAAGACAGACACTCACTCCTTGACTCCAGGCTGCAGCTCCAACCTACAAAGGCCCCAGCAGGCGTCTCACAAGTCGAAGCCTGTGGCAGGAACACATGGCCTTTCCTAATATCATTAGCCCTGGTGCCCTTTGCATCTTATTTGACTGAGGGGCAGCTTGGGTTAGGACTTGAACTTGGAGGTTCGAGGGACCCAGGAGGAAACCTGCTTCTGCCGCCCACTACTTGTGTGACCTCTGGGCAAACTGATTCATCACTTAGATTTTAATTTCATCCTTTGAATAAAAAGAACTGATACCTGACTCACGGGAATTATCTTAAGAATTAAACGTGACGGTAAGTGAGAAGAAGCACCTGGCACTCTGGTAGCACCCGACACCTGTCGGTGCCCTTCTTCCTTTAGGCCAGTGCGTGAAATCGTCGGCCGGGCATCCAAACCTGCCTTCACAGTCCCGTTGTGCCCCTGGATTAGCAGTCTCACCCCGGAGCGGCCTGTTTTTGTTTCTAGTTTGCGTTTTCTGCGTGTCCGTGTGTCTGTGGATAACGACTTGACAGAGATTTCTTTCCCGCTTTCCAAACCAGCAGGGGAAAGACGTGGTCAGGGAGCTTCACGTTTGGTGGGCAGGGCAGAGCGCCTGTGCGGAAAGCTCCGTGCTCGAGTCACAGACCGTGGGGGGTGGGGGGTGGGCTGTGCAAACACATGACTGTGTGTGCGCGTGTGAGATCCGATGACGCTTTTCAGACCCCCAGCCCTTCTGGTCAAATGCGGAATTTCTCTCCCTCCTGTGGAGTTCACTGGGCTGACTGAGAACATTCCTGGCTCCACTTCCCCTCCCTGTGCCTAGTGGGGAGATGCTGGGGTGCCCCACAGGGCCTCTGGGAGGGGAGGAGGGGCCTGATGGGTGAACGCCTCCACTCCTGTCTCCAGGGCCTCAATGCAACCCCTCCTGCCAAGTCTTCCCCAAGGTGCCGCATTCTTTTTTATTTTAAAGATTCTATTTATTTTTAGAGAGAGAGGAAAGGAAGGAGAAAGACAGGGAGAGAAACATCATTGTGTGGTTGCCTCTCTTGCATCCCTTCCTGGGGACCTGGCCCATAACCCAGGCATGTGCCCTGACTGGGAATCGAACCAGCTACCCTTTGGTTCACAGGCCCGTGCTCAACCCACTGAGACGTGCCAGCCAGGGCCCAAGGCTCCGCATTCTTGTTGGAAGCCCAAGAGTCTAGGTCAAGGGTCTGGGGTAAATGGTGTAGAAGAGGGTAAAGCAGATTTTTCAGGTAGCTAAAAACATTAAAAAATTCCTCCAGTCTATTCGTTAAACACTCCAGAATAGGCAACAGACCTTGCAATCTAAGAGGCAGAAATACAGGATGGGGCAAGTGTAGGTTTACAGTTGTGAGCACATGAAACACAGGTTATTCTTGTATTATTATTTTTTTAATTTTATTTTTTTATTCCTCACTCAAAGATACATTTTCATTGTTGAGAGCGCAAGCAAGAACATCGATGAGAGAGAGAAACACTGATTGGTTGATTGGTTGTCTTCCCTATGCGCCTCGACTGGGGATCGAACCCACAACCTTTTGGTATACGGGACCATGCTCCGCCCAACTGAGCAACCTGGCCAGGGCTATTATTGTGTTGTTATTGATTAATTTGCATTATTTCCCATATGAACAACTGTAAACTCACTTTTCCCCCCACCCTGTATATACAAGTCTGTGGATGCTAGGTTCAAAAATAGTAACGGGGATACTGGGGGAAAGTAGCCATACTGGCAAGACTATAAAGCTCACACCAATTCTTCCCTGAACTGCAACTGGGACCAACTGGGAGGAACTGGGATAAGGCCTTGTCACAGCAGCACTTCACTAGTTCCTCAGTCTCGTGGGCTCTTTCCTTGTCTCATTGCCAGCACGAGGAGACAGTGGAGCGGAACCAGGGCAGCTCCCCCTCCTCCTCACGCAGCTGTGGAGTCCTGCAGCCTTTATCCAGGCACCAAGGCTGGCGAGACCCAGGGAAGAAGCAGATGCCGCCCCCCCCCATGTCAGCACTATCTTAACGCACACCGGGGAGCCCAGCTGGAGGCCTTGTGAAGAGGAGGCAGCCACAGAAGGAGGGGACAGACTCTGCCTGTGCACCAAGAACCTGAAGAGCATCCAGGCCACCAGGAAGCTCTGCCTCACTGTCTCGTTTGTGAAACCAAGGAGGAGGACAGGGAGGGGTGACATTCACAAGCTTGCAGGCAGCACCGACATTCTGTGACGCTGCGAGTCAGAACACCCCTCCCTCCTTCCCGGACCTGGAAGACGGGCACCTCCACTGTTCTCATTCCCCCCGCCCCCCCCCTCCCCCGTGGACTCCACGTGTCTTCTTCAGTTTCCCCCGGGGTGAGCTGCAGCTCTCGCTACCTTGCCCTTCCTCCCACTCCACCATTCTTACCTTTTCCTTAGTCTTGTTGTTTTTCCATCCCCCAAATATACCTTCTAAATAACCTTAAAAGGAAGCTAAGGGCCCCCCCTTGTGGGCCTCACGCTGTGGAATCGTGGCTGTTTAAGTGGCCCAAGGTAAATGTGCTTGGGGAGGGCGCCAAGTTCACCACCACCATTAGAGACATCACAAACGAACAAACTACCTACCTTGCTGGCCACGACCAGCTGAACCATTCCCGTGGCTGAGCGAAGAATGGCCACAGCTTCCTCGTGGGACAGCCCGACCAGCAAGTGACCATTGATTACCAGCAGCTCGTCTCCTAAGGACAGCCTGCCGTCCCTGAGGAAATGGAGACGGGAAAGATTCCCTCGTCAAGACATGCCGGGCTTGAGAGAGGACATTTTCTTGGAGCTGGGAGGGTGGGACAGGGAACAGTTACAACGATGCCAAAGAGGAAGTTGGGACGGCCAGACATTGTTGGGCTGGGAGTGCTTCCTTCTTTGCTGTGGCTCAAAGGAGAGAAACGTTCCATCATTTTAAGAGGTCGCCTTGGAACAGACACCTTCTCAAGTGGCCGCGACATGACCTGGCATTTATGACACCGAAATGTCCCATCCCAGTGGAGGTAACAACAGAGGCACCCGGACCTCAAGGTTTTGGGAGAGTCAAGGCGTTCTTTCCTGCCTCCGACCTGCCACCCTTCCCTCGTGCCTCGGTCCTCAGCCGACTCACTGAGCTGAGCCCAGGATAGCGAAGGCGTCCTAAGCTCTCCAGAAAGCCTTCTCCAGCCCATGCCCCTTTCCTCCAGGTGACATGGCTCTGGCCAGATTTCCCCTGTGGCACCTGGGACACCACATGGCATGTGGCTATCTCCCCGCCCCACAGAGTTATAGGACCTTGAGGAACAAGCCTCTCAGCCCCTTTTCATCCCTGTGTCCCCACAGCCAAGGCTCCTTAGCAGAAGGATGAACACAAAGAGGAACAATCAGAAGCTAATATATGGCTGTTGCAGGCAACAGGCCTGATCTACAAACACAGGTGCCCAAACACAGTTGTTTAAATTTCCTTTCAATTAATTACAGCTGACTCAGAGCTTCCTTCCGGGGCTGGCAGGAGAGCCAGTGGCCACGGGAGCTGGCGCTCCTAGGGCAGGTCAAGGGTCTGGGGAGGCGCACTCTGTCAGAATGCTGGGCAGGACCCTTCATTCATGGTGTACCCACAGTCTCGTGGGTTGTCTGAACCCCCAAGGGTCTGGCCTCCCATGAACCCAAAGGAGCCAAAAGCTTTTCACCTCCATTGCTAAGTATGAGATAGGAAATCTGGTGGGTCCAGGAAACCCTACACCCAGGGTTCCATCATCCCCTTTGCAGGCTTCGGATTGGTACCCAGGGTGCAGCCCTGGGATACGGCATGTCCCCGATAGTCCCAGACCCACCCAACTCTGTTTCTCTCCCACTTGTGGACCTTTCCCCCATTTCCTTTCAGCTTCTCTCCCCTTTCTTTCCCTCCCTCGTCAGTTCCTCCCCCCCTCCTTCCTCTAGGGCATGCATCAGACTGGGTTCTATGAATTCAGGCCTTAACAGAAGACAACAGGCACCAGAGACTTCTGAGTGCCTCTACTTCTGTCCTTCAAAAACCCTTAAGGCAGAGAAATGCTAAGGACCCCACTGGGATGGAAAGAGAGGGGAACAGAACAAGCGCGGCACAAAGCACAGAGCACAAACACCTGCAACCTCAAGGAGCCATGAGGTGGGCCCCCCTGGGGGAGAGGGGTTCGGGACTAAGGGTGCCTGCCAGGGTTCTGGCCAGTGTCCCTGGGTTCACTTCTCCACAGCACCACGAAGATCGTCCCTGACCCCATCTCTCTACTTGTTTCCCTCTTTCATTCCATCTTGCTCTTCCCCTGGATGGACGAGAATGCCCCACGTGTGAGCTGCACACCCCGGAGACAGAGACACGTGCACACGACTCCCGGCTCGGGGCACAGAGAAACGTGGTGCTCACTAGAAACGACTCACAGAGAAAGCAGAGAACAGCTCTGCATGCGCTTACCTCTGGGCACAGGAACCCCCTAACTGCCAACCTCGCAAAGGCAGACTAGAACGTGAGACCTAGGACTGGCAAGCCAACAGCTACCCCGGTGGGGGTTCTTTACAGCACACGTCAGTTGGGAAGTTGAGTGATGCTCCGGGGGGTAACAACTGTCGAAGGGCTTCGTCCCTCAGTCATTACTGCCACGCTGATAACTGACCCATGCAGTTAGTCTTCTCTCCCCTTTAGTGGTTCGTTAGCCTCCTGCTTTCTAGTTCGAGGACTGACGAGCACGAAACACCTGGGTAGTTTGCGCCCCGGTTCTCGCCTTACTCGTCCATCCTTCAGACTAAGTAACCTCCAGCTCCTTCTGCTCCACCTCACGAGATACCCCTTGAGCGCCCACTCGACCTGGGGCAGGCCAGCGCTGCTCTGGTTTGCCACCTCTCCCTCATCAGGGTACCTGCTCGAACACTGTCGATTCCAGGCTGCACCCACCTTCCTCATCGGTGGAGCTCCGCCTTTACGTGCCTACGGTACGTGTGTGGGCATGCGACACGTGCTCACACCCCACCGTGCCTCGGGAACAGTAGGTGCCCTCTGCACAGCAGGTCCTCGGATACCATTTCATTCCATATTGTTTCATTATCCTGTTTACGCGATGCTGTAGGCACTTAACTCTCGTCTATACCAATTAGCTGTGGGAAAACTGCTTTTGTCCTACACTGTTGTTGTTAAAGCTGCAGCACCTATCGATGGTAAGTGAGGACCCACTGTACACAGAAGCCATTAGCTGGCGTGGCAAGGGCACGCTTTGTGTTTTAGGACTGCTACGTCCCTATGCCTCCAGATGGACTTCTCTGTGCAAGCGCTGCCTACGCATGGTCTCCCCTCCTATTTCAGGTGACTGTGCAGGCTGGAAAATAACCTACTTTGCAGTGTATAATGCACGCTTTCGCCCAAATTTTTGAGGGAAAAATAAGGATGTCCATTATATATGTGTAGTACCTTGTATCTGTTCTTGGTTTTTTTCTTTTCCTTTGGTAATTATTTGTTACATAAAATTTCTTGTATCACAGTATGTTCAAAAATAAATGCTAAAATTCCTTTATAATATGAAAACCAAGTATCTAAATATAAATAAATAAAAATTGAATTAAAAAATTAAAACGAAAGGTTTTTTACCCTGAAAGTCTGGGCCAAAAACATGCGTGCACATGATACACGGCAAAATATGCAAGTTTTGAGATATGAATTGTTTTCAAGTCACAAGGAGGCAGATTCGTTTCCTTTTTTCCCCTCCACATCTGCGGGACAGAGACACACGTGTATAAGTGTGTTAGAAGCCTGGCACCCCACGTGAGCGATGGCGTACTTAAAACCAATCACGTTCCCAAGTCGTTAGCCACAGTCTTCTGGGAGTTAGGGCATCCGGAATGTGGTATTCTGTTACATGGCACAGACCTGATAAGTAACCGCATGTTACCAGCATTCCAAACGCTAGGGTAAGTAACATGTGCTTGAAACTCAAAGCGGACTAGGAAGAAGTCCTATTTCTCCTACACGGTTTGGCGGAGCCTGCGGTGTCGCCAGCAATTAGTCACTTCCTGTGCTCAGAGGTAGGTTTAATTAAAGCTGCTCAGGCCCACGTCCCTGTGCTCCAGCATGACCTTGTGAAACATAATGACCAGGGCTCTGACTAAGTGGGAGTCCAAGCACCCAGGGGTGGGGAAGGGAGGAGGGGGGAGGAAGAGAAAGGGAGAGAGAACTAGTCACCTGTGAGCGGCACCTCCTTCCTTCACTTGAGTGACAACGATAGCGTGAGGTGAGCGCTTTGATCCTCGGCCTCCACTAACCTGAATTCCCAGCCCATCCGATTCTTTAAGCAGCTCCAGCTTCCATATCCGGCTGACTTCCTCCTTGGAAGAAAAAGTGAGCACACTGTGAAGAACACAGACAGACGCGTGGCCATGGCATGGGAGGGCAGGGCGGTTGGGTCAGGCCAAACACTCGTCACCTGTGGACAGGTAGCGCAGGTGACCACAGAAGAAACCATTCCGTGGACTGAACCCAAGCCGAGCTGGCAGTGCGTCCAACAGAATGTCCTCTGATGATGCGAATGTTCTATATTTGCACCATCCGACATGGAGTCACAGCCACAGGCGGCTGTCCAGGGCCTGAAATGTGACTGGCAACTGACACATTACTTAATTTTAACTGAACAGCCACTTAGGGCTAGTGGCTATGACACCGGACGACAGCAAGGCAAGAGTAGTTACTGAATTCCGTGAGCAGGGTCCTGGTGGGTGAAGCTGCCTCTGCCCGAAGCCCAGGCGCCCCTGTGTGCACGGCCGCGAGTTCACAAGGGAGGGCGAAAGGGGGACAGAGCCTGGTCTTGGCGCCAGACTTCAGCTGGTTGGAGCCCAGCTCTGCCGCTCCGTCCTCCTGAGAGTCCCCTGATGCCTAAAAACCTCAGTTTCTGTGCCTCTCGAGTGGGGATAATTAGGCCTACTTCCGGTCTGTTGTTAGGGTTAAAGGAGATATTTCTGGAAACAGGGGCAAGGTTTCCAACATCCAATTCCCCATTCTGTGCACGTAACAAATGTTGATCGGTAACCATATGTTACTTATAATATGTATAATATGTGTACATGTTAGAAACATCATATTGAACTGAACCTCAAACTTCCTTACACTATATAAATGAGATCTTTGGCAGGAGAATTGACCAAAACAGTCAATTAGTTGATAAATTTGTTATTTATTGACTTCCACAGACATTGGCTATACATCCTTTCGGTACATTAAAAAATGCTTCAACAAAATGTATCCTTTTTAGAACTGATAAATGTCTAGAAGTCCTCTGCACTGCTGGTGGCTTTTCTGGTTGAGCTCGTTCTCCGCTGAGCCCCATTTCACTCTAAGGACACAAACGCAGGCCCACCGCACCATGTCCGTGTTCCCTCAGCTACTTCGAGGTTCAGAGAGATGAAAGCAAAATCCCCCGAAGTGGTTTATTCTGAGCCTTCCTTAGGCTCACCCCTATTGTTCTTTTCAGGTGTAGGTACATAGGTATGAGTCACAATGCATTCTTCAACATTTAAAACAAGAGCCATCTGCTTTCTTCATCCCATCATGAAGGTCCATTGGAACCATTTAGGCCCGATATGAACAAAGCCATCATCCTCCTAGAAATAGGCAACCTGCCCATTCAAGCTGCTTGCAAAAGAGAAGGAATGCGAAGCATTTAGAAAATCTGAAATACACTGTCAGAAGCTAAAATGAAGCTTTATGCAACAGTGAAGAACCCAGACGTCGAACAGTCACTGATGTGCAGGGACAGGAATGTCTGGGGAAATCATTACCAGACAGAGACCTGGTGGGTCCAGGAGAGTTTAGCGGGTCCAGCACTGCTCGGCGGGGCCCCATCACCCCAGCAACACGCAGGAGGTGCCAACTGTCTCCTTCGTCCGCTCACCACAGACACGCGAAGCCTGTCTGGCCAAATGTAACTTCAGAAGTCACTGGCTTACCACAGTAGTTCATGAACTTGTCAGCGAGCTCTAATTCATCCAGTCGTCTCCCTTTGGATTCCACGGTTTTGGTTAGTTGCCTCTGACCCCTGGAACACCTTTCTCTCTTCCCCATTCAGAAGCAGCCTTCCTGCCTTCAACGTCTCCCTGAGCTCCACGAATTCAACAAGCCATCCTTGAAAGTCGGCACTACCACAAAATGGCAACCCTCACCCCTTGCAGTCTGTGAAAGCCCCTGGCCTGGAGGACAGCCCCACAGGGAACCAGCCCAGGGACGGCCGATTCTCTGTGGTCCTGGCTTGCTGGGCATCTCACACAGCACACGGGGCAGCCTCCCTGGGCCTCATGACGCAGCGGACAAGCTAGAGCAGATGGTGGCCTGACTTGCTTTTTCCTTTGAAGAAATGCCAATGGCTCCCAGAGTCTTGGAAGTATGGGACAGTACTCTCCCCTCTCTCAGCAAGAAAAGCTGTGGAACCCTTTCCTAAGAGCGACAGGGGCCATTATTAGAGTCTAGAAATAAGACCACCTGTTCAGTTTTAGCCCAAATTAGTAAAGGACTATCCAGCCTATTACCAGTTACACCATCATTCCTCCCCACCCCTCCCCCCCAGTCCTACCCTTTCTGTTAAACAGAGCAGGTTAAACACGGTTCCTAGATGGTGTGGTTCCCAGCAGTGGAAACGGTCCTTTCTCATTTTTAAATGCTGTTAGGAACAGGACTTGTGACAAGACACATGCAAAGCTACGATCACTGGGAAAGAGCGATGCCCTAGTGTACACTGAGAGAAAGAGGCAGTACCCCTGCTCCTGCCCCAAACACACACCACAAGTTAAAAGCAAAACAAAACACATATCTAATAAAAATGGCTTCAGAGGGCAGAAAGGACTCGTTGTAGTACAGCCCCCAAGGACACTAGTCAAGAAACAGGTCAGTTTTCATGTATCCGACAGCATGGTTTTTTTTTCAATTGGAAGTAGGAACTACACGGGGAGAGTTCACAGAAATCAGTGCAAGTTTCCGTGCCTTGGAATTTCTCGGTCATCTGACCAGGAGTTTGGAGGTACACAAAGGAAGGCCCCAGCAGGAAGGGGCAGATGTTACCGGTCTCGATTGTACAACTGTCAGTGTGGCGTTGAATTTATCAGCCTATAGCTGAAAGCAGCGCTCAGTTAAAAATAAAGTCAGTGTTTGAAGTGTCTTTGGCTAAAGCTGGTACTGGCCAAAAACCAACTGGCCAACCAAAGTATGATAATATTAAGTATATTTCCAACTGCCTCCTTATAATTCCACTGGGGTATTTGATACACACCCCAGTATGGTCAAAACAGAACTCTCCCCCTCCCACCCCAGGCTTCCCCATCTCCATGGGAAGAAACACCATCATCCACTCAAGACGAAGAGGGTACACAACCCAAAAGTCGGACCCAAACTGAGAGTGAGATCTCCTGTAAGCTCTACCTGCAAAACGGATTCACATCCATCTCCTTCTGCTCTGCATCCCTGCCACTGCCCTTGTCAAGGCCACAGGCATCATTAGCTTGGGCTGTCACAATAGCCTCCAATCTGGTCTTCTTTTTTAATTCTCCACCTCCTACAATTCACTACTCCCCAATACATGTCTAGGGGGAACTGTGAAGAAGCGCACGTCACGATGCACTCGGCTTAAACCTTTCGACAGTGCTCCCCCCCCCCCCCGCAAGCTTAGAACGAGGCTGGCTCTTGGCGATGGCGTGCACAGCCCATTGTGATCTAGTCCTGCCTGGTGGGCTCTTGAGCAACTAGGACCGTGCCTGGCACACAGCAATGCACATACATAGCATGAAATGAACAGTTGTAAAATATTTATCCATGAGTCTTATGGTTCTTCACAAGCCACTGAGACTGGTGTTAATAGGCTCACTCAGATGGGAGACCTGCGTGCTTGCCAATGTTTGGGGTGTGAACGCTGACCTGGTTGTAGACACGACTGTGTTCTGAAACAGATCCTGTCCACACAGATGGCTCAGGCTTTGGCTCCCTTTACATGGGCTTAAAGGGCAATGAGCCTTTGTCAGCCTGCTGAGGAAATGCCAAACCACACAGAACCGGACACTATGAACCTCTGTAGCTTGCTGGCAAAGTGCTGCCCTTCCTACAGAGTGTGGAGGACTGTGTGAGTGCACGTGCATCTCTTTACGGGAGCAAACGCAGGGACTTATTTACCAAACAGGGGCGGTACACTGCAGGGAGCTGTCTCTGCAGCATCTAAAGGACCTCGTCATCTTCTGGAACCAAAGATAAAATCTCACAACAGCATCTTTGCCCCACATGTGAGAAGGCACATCACCCAACTTGAATTTCACTGCAGTAAATGCTCTGGCTCTCGTTGTAAACCTATTCTGACACTGTATGGGTATCCCTTCTTATTTAGAACAGTCCATAAGTGATGAAGCAATGTGTGATCGTAATGTTAAAGTCACAGTCCCTTAGTCACCAGGCCAAAATGCTCAGTTTATAGGTGAGAAGACAGAAGCTCAGAGAAAGGACATGGCCACCCAAAGGCCCCAAGAGCTGGGATGAGAGGGCCGGGGCGGGAACTTGATGCCCATCCCTCAGGCCTGGTGCTCCTGGGTGCCTTTATTCACGAATAGCTACAGAGCACCTATGGGTGCAAGGCACCGAGTCAGGACAGAAAGACAAATAAGGTCCTTGCCCTTAAAGTTTACTGTGGATGCACAGCCCAGTGCTATTTGGAACACGTGGGATTGAGGTATTGATGGAGATAAGCAGGTGGTCCTGCCGGAGCCCAGAGAGGAGGTGCCTGAAGATGGGCAGGTGACAGGGGTGTTTTGCAAGCCTCCTTGAGAGGGTGCCATGGTGCTCGGTCCCCCAGGAAAGGCGGAAGCTACATTGAGGAGCAGAGAAGACATGATGCTGAGAGCAGCATCTGCCAAAAATCAGAGGCAGGAGTGAGCATGGCCTTTTGGGGGGGGGGGGCGGGGAAAGGAAACTACTTCAGCCCAGATCAGGGAGGCAGAAGGTTAAGGAAGGATAAGGTAACTCTGGGCTTCATGCGCTTCTCAAGCCAAGGTGTTTGACTATCACCCAAAGGTGAAGCGGACCCGTCAAAGGGGTTTGAGTGGCAGTGTACGCGGGTGCGCTGGCACATGCGTGATGACATCTGTCCTTCACAAGGGTCTCGCTGGTTGCAGTGGGAGAGCGGATGATGGGGTCAGCGAGATGGGTAGGGGACTACTGTGACCACCCAGATGAGGCATGAAGTCAGCCTGGCCCGACCTGAAGTTGTGAGAGTCGGGGAAAGAGAAGCGAGGCAAGCAGGGACATCCGAAAAGGAGCAGGTGTTGATGGGACTTGGTTGCGTGGACATGGTGTAAGAGAGAGAACAGCGTTTCAGTTGACTAGAGGGTATCAGCTGTCCCCAACTTAGGACAAAGGCACTTCTCAGGACATGAGACTGTCGGTGCAAAACCAGGGGAAGTTCCAGGCAAACCAGGATGTGGGGTCGCTCGCTGACTCCCAGGTCTGTGGGTTGGACAGATTGGGGGCGGTGAGTCCTGAACTGGGGCAGGCTCGGTGGTGCGGGCAAGTGATGCATCGAGTTTTAGGCACGATGTGCCACAGCCGAACGGAGACACCCTATAGGCAGATGGCGGAAACTCGGGGTTCGGGAGGGAGGTGAAGGTGCAGGCACGGACGTAGGAGACATTACCATGCAGGAAGACACAAGTTCACTCAGCGACCTTGGGGGCTTCCTAGAAGAGGGACATCCTGATGTTGCATTTGCTCGTTGCAAACCTCCGGGACCACTCGGGAGATGATGTCCTGAGTGTCAGTCTCCGGAGCTTCCCATCCTTCCCTGCAGACTCAGACCTTCGTGAGGTCTCTGCTAAAGGTCTTGGGGAGAGGTCTGGCACTGCACAGGGCAGATCACTAGTACTAGGGCGAGACCACAAAGGGACCCACAGACCCGTGCGCGGGTTGTGGGTAAACTCACCTGCCTGGCCGATGGTAGGACTGGTTTTCTTTGTTGTGTGATCACCTTTGGCTGCATTCATTTGTACCATGCAGTGTTACAAAAATACACATATGTCTAAACAGGCTTGCAAAAACTGCCACCTTGGATGACAGTGAGTAATAGTGAATGCATTTCTAAAACGGCTTATCTATGTCCTAGGAGATTATTATGTTTTGGATGATAAGCCCAACTTTTTAATCTGGTTGCATACCTATCATTATGTGTTAATATTTTATAGAATCATACTGGATTTTTTTAAAAATGAGATATTTGTTAGAGGAAATTTTTTCCTATAGCTCTGTTAAGGAAGAACAGAATATAAAATCATGTAACAAATAAAAGTCTACAAAAAAGAAGCACCTGATGAAATGGTCTCAACGGTCATTATAAACATTTTCTGTAATTTATTAAAGCTTTGTAGATATGTTAAATCATTAACAAAGCAGAAACAGAACAATGCTGACATGTTTAATCTCCCATTATTCATATGGAATGAAATTTTTTCCTCCAAAGGCTTAAAAGGCAAACAGCGCATTTTTTCCCTAGAGATTCCATTTTAGCACGACTTTGGGCTCACCCTGGAGAAAAAATAAAAATCCACTCAGCTCAAGGACTGGATAACTTTCTGTGAAGATCTACTGGTTCCAATTTGAGTACCACCTGGACGTAGGGGATGCTACTTCTTGCCAACTGTATCGATTTTGGATAAATGCACCAACTAATAATACTTCTGGGGTTGAAAAGGGCGCTAAAATATTTGTGTGTAAGAAGGTGTATGGCCCATTCTGACTGTGCAAGACCAAAAGCCAATGATCAGTCTACGGGTTACAGGCAGTGGGGCGGAAAGCAAATGCCAGAGGGGAAGTCTCTTCATTCTACAGACAGGTGGCTTTAAAAAACGCCCTGTGGGCAGCTGGTTTTGTTGCACCGTTTCATTTATACGTTTTGCCCATTTGACCTTGAGCACAGAATTCAGGTGCTCTGATAGGTGCAGTTTTCAGAGTCCAGTCCAGAAATTCAATTTTATGTTATTGCCTTTTATTGAGATAAGCAGAGGATGGTACTTTAAAAGTTTGATGTGTTTTTTTTTCCTTTTAAAACCACTCCAAATTATTTCCACTTATCCTACAACAAATCAAAGCCTGTTCTTTAAGTGGTGTGAGAGTCAACTTTAAACCTTTAGTACCTGAAACCTCCAATAGTATTAAGGATGTCAATACTACCTCACTTAATTTTTTTCCAGCCCAGCCTTTCTGTGTATTTACAATCCAATCATTAGGGGGAAAATCATATCAAGATATAGTATCCATTGATAGGGGCACCTTGTAATACAGGTATCACCCGCTTCTCGGAAGTTCGTGTTATGCCACTTCGTTCTTACAAGAGACTTGCGGTAGACCTGTTTTCAGTAACTGAAAGAAAGCCAAAGGTTTTTGCTTCTATGAGAAAAGGCAAAAAGTGAAAAGAGTGTCCAGCGTTTGTTTTGTGGGGAGTGTCACAGAGGCAGCGTGCCCCCTGGACAGCAAGAGCGACACTGCTTTTACTGGGTGCTAGTGTGAGTTTAGGTTCTGTGTATTATTTGGTATGATTTAGTAGGTTATTTTGGGGGGGTCTAGGAGCACTAAAAGTTTTTCCCATATGAATTAGTAATAATATTTTAATCCTTACCGGAGAATATACTCATAGATTCTAGAGAGTGAGGAGGGGGAGGGAGGGAGAGGGAGAGAAAGGAGGGGGGAGAGAGAGAGGGAGGGAGAGAAGGAGAGAGATTGAGAGATTGACCAATTGCCTGACATATGCAGCATCTGATCCACTCTGACCAACGGATCGACCCAGCCAGAGCAGGGCTCTATTCTTATTGGCCTTAATTTGGGGGGTGGGGGAGACATTAAAATCTTTTTTTTGCCCTTAATCCTTTTTTTGTGGGGAGCATAACTGGTCAGGAAAATCGCTGATTAGAGGCATTAGTTTTTCTCCCTACCTGCTTTCACTTCCATCTACAAACAGGCCTCTTCTGTGTAAGGCTAAGATGACCCCCTAGCTCTGCAAAGGAAAAAACAGGGTCCTCTAAGAGCATTATTTTGATTCTTCTCAACCCACTATACGGACTGGCTACCACTGCAGAAATGTGCGTAGAACAGCCTTTAGAAATTACACTCACTCACAGGGCTCCACTTCCCAGCAAAGCTGAATGGTATACTCCCCCTGGGCCCATTTTCCACCTTTCCAACTTTCTCTTTTATCCCCACGAGTGTCTCCTGAGTCAGAGAAGACGCCAATCAGGAACCACTTAGGAAGTTACTGCTTCATAAAGAATCCATAGCACTATCTGCCAAGAGGATTCTTGGAAAGAACATGCTGATCCTAAAGAAATGTGACTTAATGAGAGAGTGCTGGTTATCATGGGGGGGGGGGGCAGTTTGCGGCTGGAAGCACACCCACCACCATTCGGAATAGACCACATCTGCTTTGCCTATAGGTGGTAAGGCCAGCCCTGACCATCACAGCTGGATATCATAGCATCAGAGATTTTTGTGAAGTTTCTAAACTTCGCTGGAATTCGGCAATGTAATAACACGACCCCATGAAAATATCTCTGGGTTTGAAGTGTTAAAAATAAAAGCAGATGCTTCCCTGCGTGTTGGACATCCTTCCTGTGCAGTGCCGAGGCCTGGATGTTTATGCTATCAGCTGCCACCAGGAATTCTTGGCCTTGCAGTGGCTAGTCCCCTGGTGACAGCAGCGATAAATAATGATGCAGTTCAAGTACTTCATCTGGGCCTCAGATGACTCAACTCATACCACAGAAGGCTTGAATTTTCCACTTAGGATCACTCGACTCGCTCTTTATTTAAGTAGGATAAAATGACTTGGATATTTTGGTTGTTATTGTTAGTCCTCTGATCATTTATCTTAATATACTTGTTGGCTTCTAAATGCAAGGTCACCTTAGACATATTTCCTAAACTTTAAAAGCAACTTTAAACAATATTACTTTAAAAACTCAGGTTCTATAATCAAGTTGAACCTTACCCGTGCCAGGCAGTCACTTGATTGGAAGTCCGTCTTCCCCGATTTTGAGAAGTGGCGTTTGTCATTACTTGTGGGCAGAGAAGCGTCTGTCTTTGGAACTCTATGCTCTGTCCCTCTGTCCACTTCTGACCTGTCGAGATGGGATCCAGCCACCTCCTTAAGAGGATCGGGGCCGTTTTCTAGCTCAAAGGCATGACCATTGCCAAGTTCAGGGTCTGGGCCATTGTCTGGCTCAGAGATGGGGTCATTGTCCAACTCACAGCCAGTGCCACTCTTGGATTCTTCAGTGGCCTTGTGGGTAGAAGGCCTGGAAATGACTCCAAACTTCCTTGTTCTTTTTCCCTTTTTCACCGTTCGGTCACCCAGCTCCAAGGTAGGTGTCTCTCCTGGTTCAGAGCTGTTGCTGCTGTTGCCATTATAAGGAGAATGGACTTTGTGCTTGAAGCGACGCAGCATGATCAGGTAGATAAAGCCGCCATTCCAGCACTGCTCAGCCAGGTAACTGCAGCAAACAGAAAACCGCGGTTAAGACCCTCAAAACATCCCTCGCGAACAACGCAGCGGGTTGGTGCGTTGGCAGGCCCATGGAGGGGGCCTTTGTGATTAAAAATCTAGCCAACAGATTGAGGTACTGAGCTCCCTAAAGAGACTTAACACTCATTTCATTCTTTTAATCTGCATAATTGTTGATGCTAAAAATGACTCCAAAACCAACCAGAAAAACCGAATGAACTAGAAATTACTAATGAAAGCGCCCCAGGATAGGTAATCAGAGAAGGATTTTCCTATTAACAGAGCCAATCCTAACATACCATAAAAAAAAAAAAAAAAATCCTCCGTTCAGCAACTTCTTACATCAGAATTATTCTAGCCTCCCATTCATACAGTTCTGCTATAATAACACTGGGGTCCCCAGGGTAAAGAACAGGTCAAACAGTTTTGGGGGAAATGTTCGGTTCTGCTCTCAGGATGAGAAAAATCAGCAGCACGACAGGAACCTCTGCTGCACAGCAGTGAAAGGGAAAACCTAACTGGGGGTGTGTGCGTGGGGGGTGCTGGCGGGTGTCGAGACGCGATCAGCGAGGAGCGCTGGCATGCGTGTCCTGTAGTAAATGAGCATCAGCTCACTCCTGGGTGATGGCTCCAGTCTTCCTTGTTCACGGCACACGTGGAGTGCCATTTCCTGTCTGGGCATCACATGAAGAGGAACGCTGACCAAGTGCAAGGCGTGCACACACATAGGGTGACCAGGACAAAAAAAGACTGTGGAAACCAAGAGAACCAGGAAGAGTGAGAGGGAAGGGGGACCCTTAGTCTGAGAACAACAAGGGCCAGGCTCAGTTGTTTTCCATGTATTATGCAGCTGCCAAACACTCAGGAGCAGGAAATAATATCAATGAGATAATGTACGTGAAGCCTGACCCACAATACTTCTCCAGATCTTAAAGAATAACAAGAAAACAGAACACGAAATAAGATGGGTAATTAGTGGTGATCAGACCAGATCATTAAAGCTTCAGCAAAGAAAACACTTGCTCAAAGCCAGGAAACCAGGCTGGGCTGGACCCTCCAGCCCTGCCACCCAAGATAAGGAAGTGCGAACCCCAGATGAACCCAGGGGTTCGCCATTGGACCCTCGCCACAGTCTACACACCACCAGTTCCCAAGAAAACAACATCAACAACCAACTCCTTAATGAGTCGGATCTGCTTCTGGTCTTCATGTGCTCCCGCCCCAAGAGAAAGCCTTCATCTTCTGTAAGTGAAAGCAACTTTTCCAAGCGTGCCAAGCTAGCTACGCTCCCTCCAGGCCTGAAAACCAGACCTGAGAGCGAGCAGCAAGTGGGAAGGGGGCCAGGTCATAAGGAGAGCCGACCAGCTGTGTTTAATACTAAGTTCTGGGCCAAAAGGCATATATTCCTCATACCTCATGCAATGACAGGGACCGTCTCGCTGAAAAAGAGAATAATTCTGAATTTGCCATGGAGTAAAGTGAACAAAACAGAAGGCTCTTTAAACATCAACCAATGCTAATAAAAACTCTGTGATCCTCGTTACCATAAACCATGGTAACGAACGTGCACGTAAAACCCAGGTAGATAAAAGACACCGTACCAGGCTCAGGCTGTTCTGTGAAACGCAGCGGGAGGAAGAGGGATAAAGGCCAGCGCACTGGAGTGCGGAAAACGATAATTAAAAATGGTTTTCCGTGTAACTTTTCTACAATGTTTAGATGTTTTATTTCCTTGGATTGTTGTGGTTTCTTTTTTCAGACAGGAAAATTTCTTAGAAAGGTACGAAACCCTGTCAGCGGTTAGCCAGGTTACAAGGTTTCTGTGAGCGAACCGCTACTGCGAACGCGATGCGCACACTCAGATGTCGTGAAACCCGGTGTGCAGTGGCAAAAACAGGACCGGGCTGAGAGGCAGACTCCCGAAGGTCTGCTTCTGGCCCACCCGTGTGAAACAATGGTAATTTCCCCAAATTTCCACCACCTGACGAGCGTATAGACAAAATGTGATATATCCAGATGATGGAATAGTATTTGGCGATAGAAAGGAAGAAGTATCTGCTACAACTTAGGTGAAGCTTGGAAACCTTATGCTGAGTGAAAGACGCCGGACCACCTATACGATGCCACTTCTAGGCCCTGTCCAGAATCCATCGAGATGGGAAGTAGAATAAGCAGTTGCCAGGAACTAGGGGGAGGGGAAAATCGGGACTGATTGCTAATAGGTACAGGGTTTTTTGGGTGGTGATGGAAATGTTCTGGAATTACATAGTGGTGATGACAATACAACATAGTGAACACGCCACTCTAAAACGGTGAATTTTATGTTAGGTAAAGTATGCCTCATCTAAAGAGAACAAGAGCAAATAAAATTATACTGGCCAAGTTTGGAGTTCATTTTTTGAGTAGGTGCTCTCTAAGAACGGTTTACAGAAGAAGAAACCAAGGCTCCGAAATACCGACTCACTTGCCCACGCTCACGTAACTGCGAAGTGGGAGACCCAGGCCTGCTTCCCAAGGCCACGCTGCGTTCTCTGGCCATTTCTCCTCCTTCCTTTGTTGTCTTCCCAGAGCTGCAGTTCCCTCATCTGGAAAATGAGGTATTGTACTGGGTCCCCTAAGCTGCTTTCACATGATGATGACTGCGGATGCCGCTGTCCTGGGCCAACTTTGAGGACAGAGGGCAAGCCACTCCATCAACCCCAACCCAGCGGTGAGGACAAACCGTCACCCTGGGAGAAACAGGAACCCTCCTTTTGCGCCCAAGTTATCCTAGGGGCCTCTTGGGCATTTCCCAACGACCTGGAAAAGATTTCACCTGGAGGGGCAATTCCTTTAAAAATGTTTTTGGGACTCTACCTGTTGTACTGAAACTCTGAACACCCTGATGGGTTGTAGGGCAGGGACCTGCTTTTCAGGACCCCCGAGGCCAGCCCGCTGATTCAGAAGAGAGGCTCCTGAATCTCTTTCCTGTCACTGCTCTCACAGAAGCTCCAAGCACCTTGAAAGGTTCCATGACCGAGAGGGTTTTATTCCCTCTGCAGAGCCCGCGCTCAGCAACATTATAAAGCCAGAGGAGTTCATCTTTAGTTCGGCACCATCTCCCTCCCATCATCTCCCCGCGGGCTTCCTAGCAATAAATAAGACCCTGACACCTTCGGGGAACTGTCTGACAGGTTAGTTTATTCCTTCCTGGACGCAGAGTTTTCTAAGGTCACCCCAAAGACAAAGAGTAATGAATGCATTATGGACACTTCAGCAAGTTGGTGAGAGAGAGAGACCTTTAGGCAGAGGGTAATTTTCTTAGGGTTCTTTGAATTGCCTTAAATGCCATGCTGCTACATTCCCTTCCCGCCTGTGCTGAAGTAACTTTCCTAACTTTTCCAGCACCTTCCTGGCTAATTCCTATTTCCAAATCCCTTTTTTTTCTGTCCAGAAGAATTCTCATCCATCATGAGAATCTGTTAATTTCAAATCAACATTTAAGAAAGAAGAAATGGAATACAATCACGACTTCAAAAAAGAAAACAAAAGAAAAGAAAAGGTCTCCTATTCATAATGGATGGGTAAAATTAGAAGCTTTTTAACCCTATGATTATTCTTTGGTTTCTTCCAGAAATGACAACCTGTCCTCTGGCATGTGAAATGAATTCAGTTAACATGTATTTGATTTTGACCATCCCAGGATGACCTTAAGATAAAGGAGGAAAGATTAGCATATCCAGAAATGAAGTTCCAAATTCTGCCTCAGAAACACCGCTTCTGAATATGTGTTTGGTCCTTCATTCCACCTGGCCTTTGCAGGCATCTTTTCAGAACTGATCCCTTCCTCCGTCCCGTCTCTCAAACAGAGTGCTTTATGCAAAGAAAGTTTTGAGTACCTCCTCTGTTTCTTGATGCTCTGTCCTAATCCTGGGCTCTTTGAAGGTTGGCAGGGGAGGTTGGGTCTTGGAAAAGCTGAAGTCTGGAGTTTGAAGAACAAGAAAATGGGGAGGTGGGCGATACGAGAGGGGCAAAGACAGGTATTGGAAGGCCGAAGGCACACACTATGTATCCATGCCCTGATTCCATCAGAAGAGGGCTTGAGACAGCTATAAAAGTTTGATATCCTGGACTGTTCTGCCAAAGCCCTTGGAAGGAGCAATCTCCAGGTGCCTTTGCAAGTCGCCTCAGGCATTCGGCCATCAGTTACTGATGCCTGGCACGCAGGGCACACCCATGGGGGGAGGGGGCTCATGCCAAGCTGACCCAGGAGTGTGTTTCTGTGTGTAACTGAGAGGAACCTGGCTCACCACACTGGGCACTGGCCTGTCTACAATCCCACGAGGAGATGACAGAGCTCAGGGAACACATAAAAGAAGCCTGGAACTCAGACTTTCTACCAGGGCCGGCATTCAGCTGAGTACATCAGGCTCCCAGGAGACAACAGGAGAATAAACACTGACCGCAAGAAGATGTTTATAGGCACTTACTTGGACAGAGCCTGGGTTTTATGGCGTGGAGCCAGCTGCTAAGAGCCACCTGGTCTGGCCTGTGATCTCCTCCTGCCTCAGAAGTGCGGGGAGGCCGGAGAGCTGTCTGCGGTCATTTGGAAACCTGCTAAGCCGAGTGAACCCAGAGGTCTGCCCGAGGCTGTGTGTGGGTCTGTTGGTTCCCGGGAACAATGCGTTGAGAGGAAGTGTTAAGTACACACAGCTTAATTTCCCGGTGAAGGCTTGGCTGGAGAACAGAGGGAGGCAAGTGTGGACAGCTCTGTACGAGGGGACGGCAAGATGCAAGTCTTTACTTCTTGGAGTCCCTCAGGAACCTGGTTCCCGAAGGGCAGTTTCTCTTAGGTGTTACCTCCCAGTCACATTGACTTTTGGACAACTTCTCCCAGATTCCACAGGATCTTTCTTTGGAAGACTCTGAAGGTGGATGCTTTTGGCTAAATGTGGTGCTGATAAGAGTGACTGACATCCTTGGTGCTCTCATAAGGCCTTTTCTGAAAGCAAGCCAACCTGCTTCTTCGCTGGTACAGCGAGGGAGACAGTCAGCCCTTGCTCGGTGCAGGAGAAGGGGCTCAGGCACCAAGGAGGCGTTGAAACTGGGTCAGCGTCCAGGTTTAGAAGAGAAACTAGAAATACATTAGAACACGGTATTCCAACTGCTGCTTGCAGGACCGACGCAAAAACCGACGCAGCCGGTTTTACGACCTCTCGCCTCCTCTGTTCAGCACCAATGGCTGAGGTTACTCTCTCCTCCTCTCCCTTATCTGGAGTCCAAGGCAGAGAATACAAATACATTTATGTGTTTTCCTTATTATTGTAAGATGTGTATTTATTATTTTTTATCATAAGATTGGGGTGGGGGAACACAAGTTGAGAGTGAAGAATCAGGGTAAATATTTATTTGAGGGTTTCTACCCACAGGTCTATAATACAATTTTATGATTCAAACCCAACCTAAATTATCAGCCACCAAAACTTGCTACCATTGCTACACATTGGTGAAATTTAAATTGTACCCACCTATACACCAGCGCAGAAGTCCACACTCCTCAGGGAGTTGGGGCTTGGGGAAGCGGTTAGTACAAATGATGCTAATACTGAGGCTCTGTGATTTCCATGAATAATCAACTGTCTTTCCATCTCTGATCCAAGAGTCTCGTGTCTTCTGCCAGCCTCCACGACACCGTGGCAGGCTGAGCTGTTGGCTTACAAGTGGCGCGAACCCCTTGCTCTCGACACATGTAACAGGACACCACACAGAGGAACTCGGCCTGTGACTGGCCCCGTTCCCCTACATCAGACTGATACAAGGAGTTTGATGAGGTGTTACTCTGTACACTAGTCACTCAGAAATAAGTATCAATACGCACCCTAAATCAAGCCGGTACTGAAAAGAAGCCTTTAAAGCAGAAGCGAAGAGAGGTGGCATCACACAAAGGGAGCAAGGTGGAAGGTGCGTGCCCTGCCCTTCGAGTCCACGGACGGTGACCACATTCTCGACTTAAACTCACAGTTCTCACAGCACAGAATGTACACGCCCGGGCACGCACTCTGCGGGACCACGCCCAGCGGGGCTTAACAGGAAGGAAACAAAAGTGTGGCCTTTTATCCTGCACCAGTGTGTTTACAGGAAGTTTCACTTTTTGTCAAAGGTTTTCACGCACCTCATTTCTGCATAAATCAATAAAAGCCTTTTTAAAGCACCCACATGGCCTTTGGAAATAAGAATCAGAAGCAAAATTAAGTAAACATGTCTGATCAATGATGAAAACTGGTCTTATAAAAACACACTGTGGAGATACCGGCCCTTGAAAGAGAACCTCTAGACTCCTATTTGCGAATGATTTCACGTCTGTATTACATTACTGTGAGCGAAGCAGGGCTTTTAGAGTTTATGAAATCAACCTGCAGTCTATGTGGAATCGAATCAGAGCTCCAACCACACGGATCTGCTGACTCACCCAATGACGCCGGTCACACTTTCCCAGGAGAGTGAAGAGGGAGCTGGCCGGGTCCCACTTCTCCAGATGTGCGTGAGTCAGCCTCAGCTCAGCAGGGAGCCGAGGAGCACCGCACAGCGCACCCGGGAACGCGCTTCGCTTTTTTTCTCATGACATAATGCTACTTTTTGTTTCCAAAATTACTACTTCTCATCACCAACTCATGTGTTCCTTCCTTCATTCGTTCAACAAATAGTTACTACTTTTTAAAAATCCTGATCCAAGGATACATTTATCGATTTTGAGAAAGAGAGAATAGGAGAGGGAGAGAGAGAGAAACACTGATGTCAGAGAGCAACATCCATCAGTTCCTTTCTATACACACCCCGACCGGGGATCAAGCCCTCAACTTACGTATGTATGTGACTGGGAATTGAAGCCTTTTGGTGGACGGGATGAGGCTCCAACCAACTGGGCCAGTTGGCCAGGGCCAACAAAAACCATTACTGAATATCTACTGTATGCCAAACCCTGTTTTGGACATGCAGGGTATGGCAGTGAAGAAAATGATCCCTGTCTTTGTGGAGCTTACAATCCAGCAGGGGAGACAGACAATAAATAACAGACCTATTACATAAGCACCCACTGGTGTAGGAAGTTAGAAGGTGAGCTGCGCTATGGAAAACAGAAGACCCTGACCAGGGGGAGGCCCGCGCGAGCCAGGAGTCGGAAGAGTCGGGCTGGAACCGAAAGGCTGTGGCGGAGGCGGCGGCGCTGGGCAGAACACGAGGAGCGGATGCTTGGGGGCGAAAGCGCTGGCCGTGCAGCTGCCTGGAGGAACATTCCAGACAGAGGGAAGCCAGGGCGGAAGTGGTAAACGGGAAGCGTGTCTGGTGTATGTGAGGAACAGCAAGGAGGCCTTAGTGGCTGGAGAAGAGTGAAGCGGGGAGGGGAGGAACACGGAGGGGTGAGGTAGGGAGAGCTAACAGAGACCAAATTTATGCAAGGCCTGGTCAGCTGTGGTCATGTTCTCAGCTGCTGAGTTTTGAGCAGAGGAATGGTACGATATGTAGTACATTTTGAAACGATCCCTGTGTTTCCTGTGCTAAGACTTGGGCAAAGGTAGATGGAGGGAGACCAGAGGGTCCATCATCTTTGGAAATTTCACGGAGAGAGAGCTCAGTGCGGAGCAGCAATGGCAATGGTAAGAAATGGCCCCAACCGTGATGAGTTTCGAAGGCAGAGAGAACAGCTTTTGCCTTTGCATCAGATACGGGGTGAGAGGCAGAGAGAGTCGTGGAGCACGGTGTCCGGGCATTTGGCTTCAGCACCTGGAAGGATGGGGCTCCCATCACCTGCAGCTAGTAGCGCGACTTTGCGGGGTGGTGCTCTTCATTCTGAACGCAGGTCTGTTCTGGAGTTAGGTTCTGTGCTAAATTGGAGGTGCTTGTGCGGTTGTTGTGTGGGCAGCTAGAGACCTGAATCTGGATTTTGGGGCAGGGGACTGGTCTGGGGACAGAAATCTGAGAGGTGGCAGGACACTGACGGTACGTATCTAAAGCCCCCTGGGGAAAATTTCTAGAGGTGAACTTTCTGGGCCCAAAGTTCTTGTGGAATCAAAAGCATGTTCGAGTATTTAGTATGTCCTTCCAGTCTCTCCTCTAGAACAGGGCCAACAATTTCGAATCGCACCGGTTGCATCTTACAAAATCACTTGTTCCTCCTGTCATCGTTTGCAAGTCGGTCATGACAAGCGAGGTCAAGTTCTCGGGAGCTGCCTGCCGTATTTGGAGAGTGCCTTTGTCAGGACGGCACTGTGTCCCCACCCACCGCACAGAGGCTGGCACGTGTTACGTGTCACCAAAAACAGGCATTGAGAAGTCCCTTCTCTGTAAAAAGGCTCTTTTTAAAAACAGCGTTGTCGAGGTATATTTTCCATATCCATTTCCAATGCATAATTCAATGATTTTTAGGAAATGTACCACGTGGTGCCACCGACACCATCAGTCGGCCTTAGAACATTTCCACCGCCCCCGCAGGACCCCTCGTGCCCATTTGCGGTCCATGCCCTCCCCGTCCTGGCCACCGCTTCCTGTCCCTGTCAACCTGCCGCTGCCTCTTCTGGACGTTTCATGTAAATGCAATTGTACAGCACGTGGTCTTTCCTGCTTTGCTTTTTAGAAACATTTTTTGTTGAATTTATTGGAGTGACATTGGTTAGTAAAATTATATAGGTTCCAGGTTTATAGAATTTTATATTATATATAAAATTCTGTAACACACTGTCTTGCCTCTTAAAAGCCACCTCTTTTTGGCTGGTCTTACTCACTAGACTTTAACTCCATCTGTGTCTGCCTGTCGTTTACCCCCTACAAAATCCTGCTTCATGCAAACATGCTTAAAAAAAAAAAAAGATTTTATTTATTTATTGTTAGAGAGAGGGGAAGGGAGAAAGAGAGGGAAAGCAACATCGATGACAGAAACATTGACTGGCTGCACACACCCCGACTGGACACTGACCATGCAACTCAGGCATGTGCCCTGACTGGGATTTGAACTGGTGACCTTTCATTTTGTGGGATGACTCTCAACCCACTGAGCCTCACCAGGCAGGGCCGAACATGCTCTTTTGCTATCTTTCTCACTTCCCCCCGCTCAAACCCAGTTATCCTGAGGAGACAGCCATCCTGACCCTGCTAACCCCTCCCCCAACCCCTCCCCTCCCATCATTCCAGCAAATGCCCACCATTCCTCTGGTTCAGGCTACGGGCACCTTGGAGGTAAAGAACCTTTACCTCCAAGGTTCTTCAGGTGACCTCGCTAGGCATTCTTTTCTAGTTGCTCTCCTTGATTCTTCCCACGGTTCCAATATCATTTTAAACCAACTCTGCTTTGAAAGGGAATCTTTCCTCTTTAGCGCTAACCAGGCAGCGGCCCAAACACCATGTTAATACAACAACATATGCTATGTAGTATATGCTGATATATTCACGTCACCGTGCACTCCTATGAGCTGCATTTTCATTTTCTATGTTCTCCATGTTATTTTTGTCCAGGACAGAATACCGGCATCTACTGGACCCAAAGTCTCTTCTGTGCTTCGCCTAGGTTGGTGCTGATGAAGCCTCCATTCCTCCCCTACGTCCTGCTCCTTGGCCAGCCAAAGACACTGAATTCACTCCCCAGAGGCCTTTGCTGCGGTCTGCCTGTGAGGCTGGAAGTAGGCCAGGCCTGAGAAGCAGAAGGCACAGGTTGGCCCGCTCCACTTGCCTGGTACGCCGTGTGCAGCCCTGCCAGGGCCACTTCCCATGGTGAGGCCACGCTGTCCCACGTCCGGGGCTGCCCTTGGCCTCCCCTTGGAAGAGGCCACTACCCACGTGCAAGGGTAACTGGAGGCAGATCAAGTCCCAAAGATTAGGCTCCCTTTCTTTTCTAACCTCAGGGCCACCCAGCCCTGAGAAGCATGTCAGAAATGACCCAGGGCCTGAGTCCCACACTGTCCCTGCCACATCTCCCTGGCTCCTCCATGGAGAGAGCTGCTGGAAGCCGGGGGGGCCCCACACTCCCTCCCTGTCTGCTTCTACTTCCACCAGAGTAGCCAAATCGGAGAGTTCACAACCAGCCAGGCAGCCTCAAGCCCTGGCACGGCACCATTCAGATGGTGGCCACCCCCTTCCCCAGAGGTGACTGTAAAGGGAAGGGGACCCCTGAGTGTCTCTCAGAAGGCACACGATGCTACTCTCCCCCAACTCAAACCCTGATGCAGCGTCTGCATCCTCTGGTGTCCTCCCCTTTCAAGCGGCTCCAGCTCCGCCCGGAAACAACTTCCCCAGCCCGTCTCAATCCCTCCACACTCCGTTCCACCAGCTTGGCCACAGCACACCCCTGCCACGTGCCAAGCCTGGTTTCGCTGATGTCAAAACAGCTTCCATCAAAACAGTGGACTTCTTTTCTGAATTTCTTTCCCTGTTCTGAAGTCTGCAGAGAAAAGATGCTTGAGGAATTGCAAAGTGGCTACGTCCATCAATGTGTTCTGGCTCACGCCCAGCCCTGCTCTTCTCCTTGGTCTCTTCCATACCGTGTCCTGAGGGCTTTTCAAAGCCTGACTTCCCTTTCTCTGTCTTCTCGAAGGCTCTCTGGCAGGCATGGTTGGGCTGGACAGGTCTCATAATCTGGAAAGGTTCATGTCTAAGTTTTGCAACCTTCTTCTCCAAGCAAAGGATCTTGCTCCCAAGATGCTGGATTTGTTGGCTGTTTACCCTGTGGTTCATCCGTCTGCCTGGTCCTCCAGGATTCTTGCTGGTTCAGAGAACTTCAATTACAAGAAAGCCAACCCAACAGAATTCTAGCCTAGGAAAACAGATGAGCCAAGTCCTCACAGATGTGGATAGAACAATTTTATGTCTTGGCTTCCAATCAGTGCACTCTTCATGCGTCTGCTGATCAGTTGTGACTGTGATATCATCGAGTAGCTCTGTGACCCCTGGTTCTTAGTCATGTTCAGACAAGAAAAATGCAGAGCCATGTGTATTTATCTCCCGGGACTTTAAAGATAACTGCAAGTGAAGCACTGAAGAAGCTGTAACTTCTTGAATGCACAAGCATAAATGTTGATACGAAAATGCAAAGCTTGCTTTTAATGGTGTATTTATATTAGAAGCTCCAAAAACTAACAAGAACTATAATAGACAATGGGGGCAGGTACCAATATTCATTAAGTCGTAACTACTTGTTATGTACTGAGTTAATTGCGTACACACATCACCTCATTTCAATGGAAAGCAACCCCATTAAATACCAAGATTATGATCTATATTTTAGACATGAGAAAACTAAGGCTTAGAGAAGTGAACTTGCCCAATGTCACAGAGCTGCTCTGGGTGGAGCTGGGATTCAAATTTCCACCTGATTGGGAACAACCCAGGCAATGACCTGGGGACTCACTGTGGGCAAGTCCCACCTACTGTTTACTCTGACCAGGCCTGGATCTTCTCACAGCCAAGAGGCCTCTCCCCACATTAACACCACTTTAGCGGTAAGTGAGCACCCAAAATATGTCCCACACCCATTAAACAAGGGCCTTAGGGAAAACAAGAGGTACTTTCAGGCAGGCCCAGAACATAGGTGAGTATTTGGGAGGGTGAGGTGGTTTCTCAGGGCGTGGGTGAAGTGGCCAACCGCCCCATTCCATCTCAGCTAGGAGCTCAAGGCAGTCCTTGAGAATTCTGGAGAAGTAGAGGCAATACTTGCTTGGATTACCTAGAATCAGAAGACTAAGAAAACAACTTGGCTTTCCTCCCAGCCAAGGCCAGACAAAAGCCAAACGAAATGGCTAACGCCCCTCCCAGGTTGGCCTGTCCCCTCCGGGGTGCTCTGGAGCTGAGACATCTCCTCCCCCGCTGCGCCCCACACGGGGTCCCAGCTCCAGACCGCCCTCCCCAGGCAGAGCTGTGTACTGGACGCCTCTCCCTCCACGAGGAGCTGCTCCCCCTGACCGCAGGCAGTCTGCGCATTTTGGCTGTAAGAGGGTCTTACTACGATATGCATGATTCCTGTGGATTCTTTGAGAAGATAATGAGCTGTCAGACGGTGGTGGGCCAATGAGGTCAGAATGAGGGAGAAGCAGGCAAATTCCTGGGCTGGTGTCACTGAGATGCCCCTTCAGGTAAGGACTTGCGGTCCAGATGGGGAGGTGTGTGTTAGTGAGCTCGTGATCTCCAGCTGTGAGCTTCATCAGAACTTTCTAGTCCAGGCTGTGCTCTTCTGGAGCGATGCCTAGCCAATGGCAATCCAGGTGGGGGGTTAGGCTGGAGGTTTCCACCCAGGGCAGGACACCTCGTAGGGCAAGCGCTGCTTCGGAAACCCCTGTTGGGTGACGCACTTTATCGGGTCGAGCACAGTGTGCCAGCTCCCCCTGCCCGGTCCGGCTTCCTCCCCGTCCTGTCACGGGTGTTTTCCCGACAGACGCCCTGCGCCCTTAGCGCTAACTCAGTCTCTGCTTCCTGAAGGGCCCCAGGTGAGAGAGGACAATATAATATAAAATATTTCCCCAAAAGGAGATGACGGGAAATAACAGTAGCCAAAAAAAGGCGTGTCAGAAATGCACAGGACTCAGCTAATCTGGTTACAGCAGCAGCCAGCAGAGCATTCTGGAGAAGTCAGGTTGGATGAATGGCATTCACAAAGGTTTCCTGTAAGTCTTGTCTGGTAGCAAGAAGAACCAACCACCCAGGGCTCAGACTGGGGCTCTCTTTACTCCATACCTAAACAGCTTCTCCAAAATTCTCCAAATGTATACGGACCCAGTTGTTAGTGGAGGAAGATCACCTGAACACTTGCTTCAGGTGGCAGCATCGCCATTTGGGCCCTTGGGGCAGGACACAATACCAGAGACTGATCCCTTGGCCTCAGGTACTGATGGGGTTTTGGGGAGGAGTAAATGGGATGATGAACTAAGCAGGCTGGTGTGCTGGCTGGTTTTCTGCCTGGCACGTCATAAATGCCAATACGTGATACTCCTTTCCTCTTGGAAATGTGCTGGGTAATCCTAGGCCAGACAGTTAAACTTGTCTGCAGCTATTGTCCTGGATGAAATCCTGGGAAAGGCGAACTCACAGAATGGAGTGGTCAAGGCCAAATCTGTGGCCAGAATGGGGTAAGAGCACCAGTCAAGCCAGGGAAAGGGAGTCTCTGGAAACAGCAAGTCCACAGGGACAGGCAGGGAGTCAGAAACAGATCTGCAAACTAAAGATCTGAAAAGGTGAGGCAAATGTGCCTTACCACGGAGCCTGCGTGGCCCCTGGGAGGAGGAGAAGCAGTTTGAGGGTTGCTCGAACCTAAGTCGTTGAGCCGAGAAGTGCAGCTGTATGCGCACTGGGGGCTCGGGCTCGCGCAGACGGTCAGCACGGGGTCTGGCCGGCCGTGGCAGGCACACTGTCTGCCAGAGAGAGATGAGACAGATGTCTTTCAAAACACAAACCGATGGTGGCCTCTTGTTTCACTTCCATGTCCATCTGGCCAGGGTCAGGCTCCCAGCTCCCAGAGCAATTACATGTTTTCTGACCTGACCTGAACTCCGGGGAGGGTCCCTGAGGTCCTGGAATTGCCCCAGAACTCAGGGCGGAGCCTGGGAGGCTGCCCATCCCACCAAGCTGCAGCATGGGCTGACCCCTGAAAATTTTGTAAAACATGTGAGCTGCTCACAGTGACATAAGAAACTGCCACGAATAAATCAGATGCACGTGTGTGCAAGGAGAGCGCCCACCTCTCCCTGCATCCGCTCTCCCCTAACCTACCTTTCCTCCATTTCCCCCAATACCTGGACGACAGCCCGCTCTTTCGGTTCAGCGGCCTCCCTTACAAGGGCCTCTTCCACTTTTCTGAGGCAGGAGTTTCCGAAGCCTGGTTGTTTTAACATTAGAGATTTCAGCATATTACACTGCTACGAGACAGTCACCATCGTTACGCTGGTTTTCAAATGTCCAGAGAGGGTCTCTGCAGACACACGGTTTCCACTCCAGCACGAACAGCCAGCCCCTGGGCTGTTGTGCGAGGCACGAGCAGGTGTGGGCACTGGCATCACAGGCGTGTTTCAGTATTAGGAACTCCCTTCCTTACCAAGAGTTCTCCACAGGAAATAGCTGGCAGACGGCACATACCAGACTTGGAACTCTCCTACTCAGAGCAAACGGAAAACATCCAAAAACAAAATCAGAGCCATGAGCTGCCTGGGAAAACAAACACCCCAAAAAGTTATTTCTTGAAATACACACCAGGACAAGTATGATCTGGAAGAGCCGGGAAGGGGGAAGAAACAAAAGCACTGACCTGAGCACCGCCTCAAATCTCTGGGGAAAAGCACACGAGAGTGTTCCACTGTGGCCCTGTTCCGCTGAAACGCACAGATACTTCTCTCGGATACAGGGACATCTGAGCGTGGTCCAGTGCCCCGGGCTGGAGGGCCAGCTGCACCCACGTTTCACCCAGGCTGGTGCTCTCTGAGGACGGCAGCAGTCCTGGGTCAGGGGGCGGGCACCCAGTTCGCCAGATACTGAGAAGGCTCCATGTGGGCCCCAGACCATGTGCGGGCAAGCACAGAGCAACGCTCGATTCCTGGGGTGGTGTTTTTGTTTTTGTTTTGGCTCTTGTTAACTAACACTGTGCATCCTGAGTTCTCCTCGGTGATTTCCTCCCAAGGAGGCTTACTGTAGTGACTCGCTCAGATTGAGCCCTTATGGCCTCCCTCCCTGTCTCCCTTCCCTGCAGGATTCCCGTATCACTGCCACCACTTGTCTCAGAAGGGCGACCTCCCAGTACCTGCGGCAAAAGGAGAGGGTCCCAGATATGGCTTCAGAAGTTTGCCAGAGCACTTCTGTGGAAAACGCCAATGTTGCTGTTTCTTAAAGACCTGGATTGAAATGATCAGGCACAAAGCTTATCAGGTCCCATTTCATTAAAAACATCTTCAAGGAATATAAATAAATATGTGACTGAGTCCAAAGGGGCTTCTCACTTTGGACTGTTTCAAATTGCTAACGTTGTAGTTCAAAGAGTCTCCAGACCTCGTCTAAAGAAAATGTGCGTTTGTCAAAGTTTACACGACCCCATTTTCTCTCCCTCTGGGGCAGAGGTGAGGGAGGGAAGGAAAAAAGCAACTGGGAGGAAGAATAAACAAGGAAAGTGAGGAGTCGGATTTCATTCTTTTCTCAACTCCCGATAGGATCAATGACTGAAGCTATATTTTAAATGCTCCACCTCAGACTTCAAGCCAATGCACAGAGCACAGACGTCCCTCAGAAAGCCTGGAGCCCAAGTGTAGACCCGTCCCCACTTCCACAGACAGAGTGGGGTGCCGAAGACAGCGCTCAACAGCCCCAGCCCCCCGCCCCCAAACGGGAGGTCCCCGTGAGACATTCCGTAGCACATCAAGAAGAATTCTGATTTTGCCAAAGCACAATTTGCCAAAGAAATTGCCAAAGAACAATTTTCTCTGAAAATCAAGGAGATGATATAAAGACAACAGGTTCAAAAACTGAGCGCAAGCACCAGGCTCGGTGCTGACAAAGTGGTAAAGATGGCGGGGGTCCCCGCCCTCACAGATCTCACAGTCAACCTGTAATAATTTAAAAGATTTAGGTGTCATTCGCATACTTATAGAAATTATATTACCGAAATAAAATTTTATACAACAAAACATAGTACCACATAAAATTATATTAAAGTTTATTAGTGATGAGAAAATATTTAATATAATAGAAATAGTAATATATAAAATGAAAAATAGAATATAAATTTGTTTTTGTTTTTTTTACGATATCAGTTATTTGAAGAATGTTCGAAGAAGCACAGGCTACTTCAGAAGCCTCTAAAAGAGGGCCTGGCCTAACCCTCACGCACTGCTGGCGGGAATGCAGACTGGTGCAGCCACTGTGGGAAGCAGTACGGAGGTTCTTCAAAAAATTAAAAATGGAACTGCCTTAGCAGCCAGTGATCCCGCTCCTGGGAACGGAGCCAAAGAAACCTGAAACACTAATTCAAAAGAATATATGCACCCCTATGTTCATCGCAGCGTTATTTAAACTGTGGTACGTTTACACGATGGACTATTACTCAGCCACAAAAAAAGAACAAAATCTTATTTGCAACATCATGGATGGACCTAGAGGGTATTATGCTCAGCGAAATAAGTCAGACAGAGAAAGACAAATACCACTTGATTTCCCTTATACGTGGAATCTAAAGAATATAAATGAACAAAAATAGAAAGACTCACAGAGACAGAGAACAGACTGGTGGCTGCCAGAGGGGAGGAGGCGTGGGGCTGAGCGAAAAAGGTGAAGGGACTGCGAAGTACACACTGGCAGTCACAAACCAGTCGTGAGGATGTAAAGCAGAGCACAGGGAAGAGAGTAACACTGGAATTACTATGCTCGGTGCCAGGCGGGCACTGGAAATATCAGAGGGGACGCTTGGTAGAGTGTGTGGTTATCTAACCACTATGCTGCACACCTGAAACTAATACAAAATAATATTGAATGTAAACTGCAATTGAAAAAATTTTTAAAAATTAAAAAATGAAAATAAAAGAGGGACTGGCCTGCTTTGGCAGTGGACACACACAGGCAAGGTTTGCCCAGGAAGTATCAGGGGCCGGAGGTCCAGCGGAAGGCAGCTGGGCTCGTTGGTGGTGGGGGTGTGGGGCTCAGATTTGAGTGGAGAGAGATAGGCTGCAGGCAGAAGTTAAGGCCGCGTTTAAGGCCTTGGGCCAGGCCTTTCAGAGGGAAAGTCTCTGGGCTAAACAGCGAGTGTCCCCCCAGAACTGCTGTCTGCCTGGAACCTCAGAATGCTACCTTACTTTGAAATAGGGTCTTTGCCAGTGTAACAGGTTAGGGATCGAGATGAGTTCCCGCTGGATTAGGGGGAACCTTAAATCCAATGCAAATGTCCTCCTAAGAGACAGAAAAGAAGAGAGACCCAGAGAAGAAGGTGAGGTGAGAGGAAGGTGGAGATCAGAGTGACACGCCCACAAGACGAGAAATGACGGGGTTACCCACAACAAGCTGAGACAGGCACTGGACGCCTCTCCCCCGCCTCCAGAAGGAACCAGCTCTGCCAGTGATGCTAATTCGGACTGCTGGCCTCTGGAGCCCTGAGAAAACACATTCCTGTTGTTTCAGGCCATCGAATTGGCGCTACTCTGCATAAATGGCAGCCCTAGGAGATGAAGACAGACTCCTTCCCTCCTTTGGCTCTTCGAAGACTTTTTGACTCCTGAACTTCTTTCACAATAAGATGCAATCTTGTAAAACCTCCAAGACCTGCCTAAAGTAATTTAATGATGTTTTGCATGGTTATATAGCCAAGTGATTTTTAAATAAATATATCATATTGAAAGGCTGTCAAAACACTTTAAAACCCCTTTTAATACAACATTTAAAACTATCAAGATGAATTTCCCAGTCTCACAAGTGATACACCCTGTTTCATTTACTGTTATTCTACAAGAACAAAGATGATTTACTGACTTATACGTTATTTAAAATATTTAATAATATACATCATTTAAAATATTTAAAATACATATTTTAAAATAGAGAGATAAATTACCCTGTGATACCTATGGAATTAAGAACAGAGGGGGAAAAAAAAACAACCCTGCTGTTTGCATTCTTGGATGTTAACAATTTTTGTGTTTGAATCATAGAAGATGTCCTGCTGTGTTTTTTAGAGGTATGATGTTTGGAATCTAGATGACAGGATGAGAGATTTCTAGCTACAACTTGTAATTGCTTCCCCTGGAACAACACATTGCGGGGGTGAATAGATAGTCTTTGCTACATTACATTGCAGGGGTGAATACACAGCCTTTTCCACATTATGTTGCAGGGGTGAATACGTAGTCTTCGCTACATTGGCTAGAACGAGACAGCTGCTACATATGAACTTCATTAGATGAATGGAACTTAAAGATCTGGTGAAGACCATCTTGAGGAGAGCAGTCACTGTCATGGTCCTCATTCATGGCAATCACCAGTATCCCTATGCCTCTTGTCTTTTGTGACTCATTAAAGGTACAGCAAACGGGGATATGACTAGGCAGGGAAAGTGATTTCAGGACCACACAATGGGCAAAGCCACTGTGGTGGCCAGAGCTGGTCTCTGAGTCATAAGAACACCGGCTGTTTTCCCCTTGTTCAGTACTTGCTTTGACATTCTCAAACCATTTGGGAGGGAAAATGTTTAAGCAATTATCCTGTTTTCTGATTTCCAGCAATACATTTGAAGTTGACCCCAGGACCACCTTTAACAACAAAGGTGTTCTGAGAACCAGGAGCCCCTTTGCCAGCTGCTGGTAACTCACAGGTCCGTGAGGTGCGACCTCCTGCCTGCCGGTGGGAGCTTGTGGACGTTGAGCTTCACACAGCTGGAACCACTGGGTGGTGATTTCCCCCTGGGTCAGCGCCAACGGGCATTAACTGTGCTGTCATTTCAGCCTCCCTTCTCACTAAACACACTTCAGAGGATTTTTTAAAAAGCAAACAAACCCAATAAAGACGTCAGCGTGTATTACCCATGTTTCCCACAGGTTTCTAGAGGGCCCGAAACACTGGAACAAACTCAGTTTTCCTCTTTGTACTTCCTCCTACCGTCTGACAGGCGACTGGGGCTCCTGTTCTAACCTGGCGGTAGCTCCCTCCTCCTACGGCGTTAGAGGCGGACCGCCACACTGTCAGCCCACGAGGACGGGCATGTCACATAACAGAATGCAAGACTCCTAAAGAGATGAGCAAGCAAAACGAAACGGAAACAAACCCAGAGATTCAGAGAACAAACGGATGGATGCTGGAAAGGAGGAGAGTAGAGAAAAGGGTGGAATGGGGGAAGGAGGCTAGGAAGTACATACTTCCAGTCATAAAATTTATCATGGGGATGTAATGTACAGCACAGGAAATAAAGTTAATGACATCCTAATACCTATGTACGGTGACAGATGGTTACTACGTTTACTGTATACCTTAGGTATGAAAATGTTGGATCACTATGTTGCACACCTAAAATTACTATAATACTGGGTGTCAATTATAACTAAAAATAAGTAAATTTAAAAAAAGGTCGTTTGCACTGCTCAGACCTCATCTAGACACAGATGTGAAGGGAGGAGTCCCCATTAGTATCTTCTTTAAGACCTGACCACATTTCTCACAGGTACCTTCGTTTAACAGGGCGGTTTTCCCCGTTTGCTATTCCAAACGCCACCGTATAAGGATTTTCAGCCTCATACGTAGGGGACAGTGGGAGAAAGGTCAAGAGCATCGTGTTCAGTGAAGTGTTTCGGTGGAGGGATACAGGACCTTGTAACTGCTGGGGTTGTTACGCATTAGCCAGGACGGTTCAGCACCCTCGTTTACTATTTATTATTAACACCACCTTGCTTTGGTACAAGTCTTTGCATCTTACGAGAGTCACGATGAGTAGTGTGGTTACGATCTGACCACCACAAACTCAGGAGGTGGGTAAGGGAGATGTGATCGTCTCCAGAGTCTGAGTGATAAACTTTAGGAATGGAGACGAAGGCGCTTCACAGACCCCTCCTGGCCGCCTGGTCTACAGCTCCTGCTCCTCCTCCTGCACAGGGGGCCCGGAGGTGGTAAAGCTCCGTTTCGGGAGCCAGCTGAGTTCTGGCCAGGAAGGTCTTCCAGAAGTCTCCCCGTGCTGCAGGAAGGGTGGGATGTTCACTGGGGGAGCGGGCTGGATCATGGTAGATCTAGCAGCTTATCGGATAAATCCCAGGTTTTGGAGTTCCGCAGACCTGGGTTTGAATCCAGGTTCTGTCCCTTACCAGTTGTGTGACCTTAATGTAAATGATGTATTTTTTTTTCTGCCTTAAGTTTCTTCATCTGAAATGGGCTGCTACGAGAATTAAATGATATTTAGATGTAAAGCATGAAGTGTACAAATGTTCACAACGACTCTATCCAAGCCTCCTGGGTTACCTGTGGAGTCAACTTACTACATATAAAATTCCCCCACAGTGAAGGGAAGGCATTAAAATCCACCTGCTGAAGGTGACGCTGCTGGGCAATTGGATGCCAGCCCCGTGGCCCTGGCCCATGTGCTCAGGGAGAGTCGCTTCCACTGTGGCCCCAGGAAAGACCGTTCACCCTCAGAGAAAGTCAACCTTCCAACCCGGCGCCCTACCACAGCGCGTGTGAGTCACCTGAGCTCAGAGCACGAGCTCAGCCGGGAAGAGGCCTGTTTCAAAGGAGCAAGAGGCCAGGGAAAGTCTCCCGAATCATCTGTCTACCAGGGTGGGGCCCCCTGATCCACCTCTTTCCAACCTCTGGAGAGGCAGGGCCCCTCTGGAAGTTCCGCAGAGTGCAGATCCCAGACACCCTCCAGGACCTGGCCATGGGTTGATCACACTCAACTTGGCACTGGATGCTAAAGCTTCTACAGCCTGGTCCCTAGGGGTTTTCACAGGCCGCCATGTTGGTCAACAAGACCATGCACACCTTAGAGCAGGTCCCTTCTGCTGTGTCCCCCCTCTGCCTCCCCCGGCCCTCCTCCGGAGCGCAGCGTATTCCTAGGCAGACTGTATGTCAGCCGTCACTCTGCACGTCACGACTGAATGGAACCTGATTTTCAATACATAAGAGAATCTCACAAAAAACATACATTTAGACACGAAGCCAGATTTTCTAAATGTGAATCACTGTGGGTGAGGAAACACCCACTAGAAACAATACCCACTAGAAAAGTTATATGCATGTTTGCCACAGTCCACACACTGTGGTAAGCACATGGATAAAATCATGCAATTCATAAGTACCTTCTTTTTTCCTTTTTTACTGAATGTACCAGGGTGACATTGGTTAAAAAAGTTATATAGGTTTCAGTGTACAATTCTATAACGCATCGTCTGCATTGTGAGTTCATCGCCTGATGTGCTAATACATTTTCATAGAGAACTCACATGGCAAAGTATACTGAGGAAAACTGACAATCACGCCTTCATGTAACCCTCCAAAGCACACTCCCACGACTTGACTTTCAAGTTAAGTTTTTTTGTCTGTGTATCGTCATCCGTAAGTTTAGCCCATCTTCTTCTCCTTTGTGACTTCCTGAATTTATAGTCTTGGTGGCTTCCCCTCCCTAGGTAATATTCTGTTTTCTTTCAACACCTGCACAGATTTCAGTTTTGTTTAGCTCTTTATCCCATCTGAAATTTATTTATGTATTCAAAGTCAGAACCTAACTTTATACTCTTCTCTAAATAGTTTTAGCTATTTCAATGAAATTCACTATTAAGACTGTCATTTATCCTTCAGTTTTGAATGTCTCCTTTTCATACACCAAATTGGGCCTCTTTGGGATTCCCTACTCTGTTCCACTGGTGAATTTGTCAATTCCTGTGCCGTACCATTTGAATTACTATAGTTTTGAAGTATAGTTTGCTAGATGGTAAACAATGCTCTTGCTGCTCTTATTTGTTCAAAAATTTCTGAGCTATATTTACTCTCTTTTCTACCTTTTAGATGAAGTTTAGTTTATCTGTTCAAGGTTCCAAAATAACTGTCTTCCAGATTTTGATGGAAATTGCATTTATTTATAGATAGGAAAGGAAGATAGCAGAATCTAATACCCTTAAAGGACTGTCTGCAGAGCCCATTTGCTAGGTACAAGTACTCTGGTTGTGATACAGTAAGTTAAGATTGTCCCTATTAAAAAGCAAACAACTAATTCACCTAGCCAGCACTAGTGGTCAGCTTTGAATCTTCAGAGAAAAATCTCAATGCTGCAATCAGCAACCCACAAGTTTTCAATTGAGATTATGAAATCCAAGAAGATTTTCTTTAAAAGTTCTTTCTTACCAAATCATAAATCAAAGGTGTACAGAGGTTATAAATTCAGACATTCCTATCACATAATTATTTCAAATCACCCTCCCCTCCATTCTAACCTGAATTTCAGAGTGCAGTGTTTATGATATAACTATAGATCTCTTGGCACAGCCATCAAAAAAATATTACTGTAGACATTTAGTGGAACGTGTCCAATTTTAAACTAAAAACAGTTCTTTAAAGGAGAGTTTAAAATTCTGGCATCCCAGTTCATGTAATAATTACAATTCAGTAAAGAAATCATAATATTAAGACAGTGACAGAGTTCCTTTAGAGATGCTTGACCAAATTTTTCCTTAAAAAGAAAAAAACAAAGGCTTAAACTTGTTTCAAAGTGCAGTAAGAGACAGACACGAGACCTATATTCAAAATAGACAAAAATCTGGTGCCGACGCCTGCAGGCAAAGAAAAGGAAAGCATACGTATTCCGTATAAAGACCCTCCTTTTCCCATATTTCCTGTACTTCAGAAGGCAGAAGATAGCAACTCGGCACGAATGAAGTGCAGGGGTCGCACGCAAGAGTGCCAGTTTCTCCGAGCTCTCTCCCCCATGGCGCTGCACAGACCTCTGCCTGGTGTAACAGCCCGTTCAAGGCGTGAGTGGAATAAGCAATGGTGGCACATGGGTGCCGTGGAGGATGGGTCGCCAGGGAACAGGAAGGACTACCGATGCGTGTAGCAGCCTGGAAGAACCTCCAGCACATTCCGGTGGGAGACTGGAACGGCCGCATGCAATGTGATTCCGTTTGCATGACCTGGAAGAGGCTGGGGGTTCGGGGAGGGTCTGACTACAAGAGAGTACTTTTCAGGGTGATCGAACGGTTCTTCATCCCAAGTATGGTGGTGATTCACATGACTTGTGTTTGTCAGAATTTATAGACTGACACAACCAGAAAGTCTTCCTTTAGTTTCTGCCTTATATTAGCATAACGTTTCAATTCTGTACTTTCAGTATACTCTCTTTAATCCTTCCTTCTGAAATTGAGGAAAATTTATTATGCTAAAGAGTGTCAGCAAATTACACTTCCATAAACTTATCATCATCATCATCGAATTAAAAAAGGCTATTGCAAACCACATCCTCACCCTATCTTCCCATGCCTTCCTCCATCCACCAATAGCAAGTCGGCTATTTATGTGCTTATGGAGGAAGGAACCATTTAAAGGAAGTGTACGAAAAGGTCTACCTTGCGGGTTTGAGCTCTTCATTTTCCCAGCCACCTGGAACTCACCTTCTCGGGCCTTCCGCAGGGCCACATGGGCACTCCCCGAGGCAAAGCAAGTTAACAGCACTGAATGCTGCCGCCCGGATGCTGGTCCTGGGCTCCTGGATCAGAATCTGATCCCGTGGGATATTTTAAGCAAATCCACACAGCTTCGGTCCAAACCTCTGGGTGTTCACAGACAGTCAACTCAATTCCAGGAGGGAACCAACGAAAGGCACCGCAATATTTGACTGCATTAAGTGTACACCCACATCAAAGGAGGTGATAATCCAGTTTCGGATGAGATCGCGTGTAGAGAGTCTGATTCGGCGCAGGCACCAAAATTCAAAACTGGCAGCTCTGATTTATGATCAGTGGCTGACGAGACTAAGGGGCTGCCCCGGAGAAGATAATAAGGAAGGGAGAGGGCAGGAGGGACATAATGATTTTACACACACAGGTACCAGAATGATTACGTGGACAAAGGGCTAGACCACTTCATGGTGGCCCAGGTTATAGGATTAGTACCAGTGAGAAAAACATTAAGTCGTGGGAGATATAAGGCCGGAGGCGTCAAAGCCAGTAACTTTCGAACACCTAGTGTTACCCCATGGTGGAATGAATGGCTGTCTTCTGAGGCAGGGGGCCATTAGCGATGCTGGCTACAGCGTTTCAGATTTCAGGGGAGTCTGGGTGAAAACACTTCTGCGAAAAGAAATGACCAACGGTAAGCTGATGCCACTGACTGAGTGGCCAGGCCACACCCAAGACAGGGTGGGAAAGGCGGAGGAGAGGAAAAGAAGGGAAAGAGAAGCGCGTGGGTGGACACGCGTTTCATTCAACGGTGGAGAAAGAGGAGACAAACTTCGACCTCTTTTGCCTGCATAGCGGGCAGATGAAGGTTTGCGTGGCTATCCAGTGTCCGGTCACCCTGCGGGCTTGGGAGGCGCTCCCACTCTGTGGGAGGTGGTGAAGAAGGGACACTTACCCTCTGTCCCCACTCCCAGCACCGCCAGCCCATCGGCATCTGACTTAGATCCGGCCCACTGGAGGCTCTTGCCTGGCTCTGTGCACCATGAGGAAGTGATGTGAAGACAGGGGACAGCCACGGACTCGTCACAGGAGTCGGGTGCCGGTCGTGGCGGCAGCGCTGGCGTGCCGAGGGGTGGCGCCGCCTCTCGCCCATTCCCCCTCCTGCGCCACGCTCTGGCCCACTCTCTGGCGCTCCGACCTCGCTTCCTTTGGCTCCTGGGAGCTACCCAGGATCCTGTTACAGAATTTCTTGTCCGCTCAAGCGAGTCAGAATTGATTTCTGCTGCTTGCCGCTTCGAGGTCCTAACTGTTGGGATCACACATGATGGGGAAGGGAGGGTTTAAGAGCTATTTTACGTTGTCCTCGTGTCACGCATGAGGATGAAACTCTCTGAAACTGACACAGTTCTTCATAGTGGCTGTACATGGAGAACTTAATTTAAAAGAAAAAGAATATTAGGATCTCTACCCTACCTGTACCCCTGCCCTAATTGCTCCAAGATTCCGAAATGCTAAACAAGGGTCGGGAGCGGCCGTGGCAGTGGTGGTGGTAGAAGCTGGTATTTTTTTTTTTTTTTTTTTTTGGCCCTAACGTTTTCTAGGTCATTCTAATGCAGACTCTGAGTCTGACACGTGGGTTTCTAAGCAAATGAAAATGACTTGAACCGCTTACCAAATCTGTATTCCTTAAGTCTTTTCAATCTCCCTCTGTGTCAGACCAAATCGGACCAAGGTGCTGGGGTCTACAGGGTGAATCTTAGCTCCGGCCCGTCTCCCTGTTAGCACACAGCTCCTCCCACAGAACCCACAAGCCCTGTGCCACCCCCATGCCTCTACTGCGCAGCCTCACCCTCTGGGAACGTGCTTCTCATTCTCTCTGCCTACGGAGATCCTGCTCATGCATCAACATCCGATTTAAGAATGGCCCCGCCCACAAACTCTTTTCCATCTATTCCAGCCTAGGGTTTTCCACAGCATCATGTGACCTCAAAGTTGTGTGGGGGGGAGGCGTCTCTACTAAACACATGCCATCTATGTCATCTCATTAAATCACACATTTCTCTCATTAATTTCTTATGCTTTATTTCAAATCTCATTGTAAATACTTACACCCTGTCTCTCCAAGTCCATAACGTTTCTTTAAGCAAGTCTGCAGAAACATACTGGTGCTTGATGTCATTAAGGTTAATTGCCATGGACCGAGTCCCCTCATTCATAAGCAGTGCCATCTGTGGCGGGCGGGGGAATAAAGCTCTACCCATTTTAGGGATGTCTCTCTGTTGGAACAGCTGCGGAAACTTCCTACAGATATTCAGATCGGTCTGTTTCTTCATCTAGTCTGGAACACGAGGTTGAAATCCCTGCCATTCTCAAAATGAGAAATCTGGAAGCATCTTCACTACTCAGAGCAGCAGGAAAGACATGAAAGACAGTCCTTGCCTCTGACGGAAAAACATCCTGTGACTTCGAGGGACTTACATGTGCCAACTCGCTCACCCAAAAGGTTCCTGGCTCTGGAGCCCAGCTGGAAGGGAGCCATAAGGGGCAGAGAGTGTGAAATAATTCACTAATGGGCCATTAGAGCTACTTTCCTCAGGAAACTCAGAGGTGATCTATTTCCATGGGAATCCCAATCCGTCCTCCCCTCCCCCCCAAGGAAAGCCTTTCATCGGGTGAGAGTAGAACAAAGCATTTCTTTTATTTGTAATTCTCAAAGTGATTCTCGTTGGCACTACTCAGCAGACATGTAAGGTCTTTGGGGGCAATACAGGAACACCGGTGATGAGAAGACCACCTTAAAATGATACAGTTCTTTGTACTGTTTCCCCCAAAGCCCTTCATGTATGTTGTTTTGTTTGTTTCTCACAATGGCTTTGTAAGAGAGGTGGCGCCCAGAGAATTACCCTCATTTTACAGACGGGGAAGTTGAGGAACTGAAGGCCGAAGAGGTCTCGTGAACCGGCGGGGGCCCCTGTGCATTCCAGGGGCCTCAACTGTCAGTGGTGGCAGTTGAGCATCAGGATGGCCGACATCACTCATCTTTCAGGGCTAGAACTGGGGACAATGTTTGGGTTAAATGTGGTCCACATCCCGCATGTATGGGCATTTGATCACTACTGCTTGAATGTAACACCCCAGAAACAAGGTCCCAGAGGTACAGCAAGTCTGTCCTGGGTGTGGCCTCCATACGGGAACCCAGATGGCACCCCGATGCTGGTTCAGCCATGAAGCCTCGGTTTCCATAAAATGAGGGCTCTGAGTCAGAGAGAATGGGCATATAGAGGCGGTTTTCAGACGTGGCTGCTTATAGGTCTGAGCTGGGGAGCCTTTTATTTGGAGAAGAAAAGAGAGATGGCTTTGTAAGATGATGCACATTCATCATGCACAAGATTTAAGCAAAAAAAAAAAAAAAAAAGTATAAATAAGAAACAAAAGAAGTCCCCAATCACCATGGCCCATTGGTGACAGGAGAGCAGTGACCCAAAAACATTCTGAAGCAGGTGGCCACTATCAGAGGGATTTCTCAAGTCCCTGGGCATGTCATGCAAGGAAGACTCCAGACCCTCCCCCAGAACTGGGCTGGGTGCCCTGTGGTCTGTTTCACAAAATGCCTCCTGGGAACCAGGGGGGTCAGTCATCAACAGGGAGTCTTCTTGAGGAGACTGGCATGAAACGACACGTTTTCCAGGGACAATGCTCCCAGTCACCAGGTGCTATCTGTGTTTCCTCAAAGCTGGGATCGCCACTCTTGGGACTACAAGGAATCGGCCCCAAAAGTTGAAATAGTTAAGAAAGTTAAAAGAAAAAAAGCAAAAGAGAGCAGAGATAGTAGAAGTCACCCTGTAATAGCCGTGCACCTGCAGAAGTCTCACCTGCCCCATCCACACACACGCAGCTCCTCAGAGAGGACACATGGACGGGCAGGTGGGCAAGGAGACCAGGGACATACCTGGATCCCGCCCCAGGCAACAGCTGAGGTTTGAGACAAGAAGAGCCTGGAGACGTGGGAGCTGAAGCTGCATGCCAGCTGGGTCACCAGGGTGGAGGAGAGAATCGGGGAGGAGAAAACGGGGTGGGGGTGGTGGGAGCGGTCTTGGGGGAATCTAGTCCAGGTGACCCCAAGGCTTATGGGAACTCTGGCATGATTATTTGGCCATAGGCAAGAGAGAAAACGCTGAGTCTGGGTCCCTAGAACATTCCTTAAGGCTTATTCCGTGTTAAGACCTTCCACTCAACCACTTCTCTCCTGAGAAACAGGGCTGAGAGGGCGGAAACAAAAACAGATGGCAGGATCACATCTAGTCACTGGAAGGAGCCTTCCCGCTCCAGGAATTGATACACCGGGTTTGGATGCCTGTCTCCCAGCAGTTTGACTAGCATCGTCCCCTGGCAGCTGGTAACCCCTGGTATTTGGGCAGAATTGCATTTCCAGACCTCTTCGGCCACCCCACGAAGCCACCAGCCGGCCATGTGGCAGAAGTGGTTTGACCCAAGCCAGCAGCGCACCTTTAGGAGACAGTGGGTCAGAACTGGGGACTCTGGGGTTATTAAAGAAAGCTACTTGGGCCTTGGAGGTACAGTGACTTTTTCTCCTTATACTCTCTGCCAAAGAACCTTTCTCCAATTTGCAAATGTGTACGAAAATCTTACAGTGACACACACGTGCATCATCTAATGACACACCTAATAAGTCACCCTTGGGGAAAGGAGAAAGCCATGCCCAGTGCTCCTCAGAGGCGGCATATGGTCCCGGGCACGCACAAGGATCAGATGGTAAATCCAATTGGCTGCAGGCAGGCAGCTGCCGTATGCGCCGTGTGGCTCCCAGCGCACCTGGACCCTCCCGGGGCTGCAGCTGCAGCGGCTTCCCGGGCCAGGCATTCCCATGGCAGAGCCACCTGGGAGATACACATCTGCTACCGTGCCCTTTACCTTGGCAGCCTCCCCCACATTCGCTCCAGCCTGGCAGTGCCTCTGGGCTCCAAGACAGAGCATATAGGACACGCTGAAGCAGGTGAACTTTGCTTGTCTTTTGGGATTCTCCCACTTCCCCTCTCCCGGGACATGTCTTGCCGCAAGTGTTACAATAATCAAGCTGTTACCTGCAACGAAGATGGATTACAATGACTGGAAGTGAATTTGGAAAACACAGGTCTCTGTTAGGGCCGGAGCCTGGCTACTCTGAATGTGTCAGAAATACAGAAATCTCAGGCCCTAGCCCAGACCTACTGCATAAGACAGAATCTGCATTTTATCAAGATTCCCAGGTTAAAATAAACATCGTACTTCATATTTTTCTCCCAGTAAATAAAGATTTTAATAAATATCAAGTGGGTAGCCTTTAGGACAGGTTTTCCTTCTTTCCTTTTTGTGGATCAAATCATTTCCTTCTCTGATAGCTACTGCATGTGCGTTTTTGGCTTCTGTCAGCTGGCTTCTACGGAAGTTCCTACCACAGAGCTAAGCACTCAGATGTTTAATAAGGACTTCTGATCAGATGCTATAGGTTGGGGTCTACATATTGCTGAAAAAGTCATTCCGGGCTACATTCTGAATCAAATCACACTGAGTAACTAAAATAGTCCCATTTTGGAGGGAGCTGACTTCTCCATCTGCAGAGGCACTTCAGACAAATGTGGATTTCATGTAAATCACTGACACCGAGCCCCGAAACCTCCCCCAGCTCCACCAGAGCCTGGGGCAGGCTCCGCATCTCTTGGATCATACGAATCTTTTCTTGCCAAGAGTAAACGACACTTCCCACAGCCATGTCAACTGTGGTTCCCAACGTAAGATCCGTTTTCAGAAAAAGCCAACATCGATTTGTCCCTGAATTTCAAAATTGTACCTTCAAGGCACCCACACTGCTCTGCAGACTCTTTTCTCCGCACACCCACAAAAGCGCCATGAAAGCGAAACGGAACCGGACACGGCAGCCTTGGGGAGCTCATCCGACACTCGGTTTGAACTCTCGGAGCAAAGCCGCTAGTCCACAACGAGGCGCTCCTCCAGCAAAACCACATTGAGGGAGTGCGTCTGAGCACATGTTTACAAAAGAGAAGAAGAGCTCTACAATGTTGACACAGGGTGTTAAATAAAGATTTTTGCTCAAGAATAGCCGTGTCCCAGGCCCATGTAAGCACCGTGAAGTGATTTCAGCTTGCGACCCACAAGTCATTCACACTCAGGTTTTCCTCGCCTGGGTCTGCTCACCTAAAAAAAAAAAGATCTCTGAGCCTTGCATCCTGAAGAGGCTGTGCGGAGTTAGCTGCATTAACTTTATGTGGTTCTCCACCTGTGCTGGTTCAGGGGCTGGTCATCTAAGACATGACCGCAAGACAGAAAACAGGCTGGAAGCAGAGGAGGCCTCGCAGACGTGAGGGTCAACCTGTGGATAACAGGAGTCTATCACAGCAAGTCATACCAGAGTGACACCGATTTCAAAAACCAGCACTGCATTATTCTCTATCACTGGGCCTAAAAAGGTGGCTGAGGAGCCCTGGTCCGGTGGCTCGGTTGGCTGGGGAGTCATTCCGTACACCAAAAGATTGCGGGTTTGATTTCAATGGCTGGTCAGGGTACATACCCAGGTTTTGGGTTCAATCCCTGGTTGGGGAGCACATGGGAGGCAACTGATCAGTGTTTCTCTTTCTCTCTTCCTCTCTCTAAAATCAATAAACGTATCTCTGGGTGAGGATTAAAAAAAAAAAAAAAAACCTCAAAACAGGTGGCTGACTATGTGTATGGGTTGAGCTCGGCTTCAAGACTACTTAGGTAGTAACCCGGACCTTGCTGCTGGAGACAAAGAACCTGCGGTAAAAGGTAAAGACTAAAACTGATCACAAGGTCTCTCCCCATCCCGAAACCCTCATGGGAACAATGTAATTAGTTAAGCCAACAGAAGACCATGCAGATGACTAATGTTTTTCCTAGTGAAAGCTGGAAATAAGCGACTCCACTCGCTTTTAAGATGAGCTGTTAAATTGCTGTTGCTGTGAGAAACTCATTAAGAATGTCTAATTAGTTAGAGACGTAAGAATGTCTGATGCCTCAGCATTATGAAAACAGCAGCGTGTCCACCACACAAAGTTTGGTTGGGCCACTGGGTGGGACCCCAATAAAGTCTCCACACACTGAGATGTCTCCAGGTACACTGCTCAGCTCCAGTGCTCCCTTCTCTTTTAATACTCCTTGACTCACTCGAGGGAGAAACTGAAGTCAAGCAAGTTCTAGCCTGTAAGAAGGATTGTGCAAAGGACTGAGCCCTACAAACCCAAACTGCATCCTTCATCTCTGCCACCTTCTTCCCTGCAGTGCTTAGAGGCAATTTTCTGTTTCCCATCTAGGCCTTTATTGCTCCCTTGCCAAAACTGTCTTGCATCTGTTACAATAAAATACCTGTGATGTTTTCCAAAGCCAGCAGCTTACTGCCAACAGTCAACCCTCTACCTGACAGGCAACCGTCTGGGAACTTAAGTCAAAAAGCGTTGCAAGGTGAAGTCAAAGGGAGGTTCCTTGGAAGACAGACCCTCCTCTTGCTGGTAGAGCCAGGCAGCAGGGGAAAAAGAAAAAAAACGCTTTTGACAAAGGGTCAGAAACAGCTGCGAAAGGCAAAATTAAAGGGCTGCTGTCCCATCAGGATGCATGCTTTTCAATGAAGGTCAAGTGCCTTTGAATGTCCTCCCACTCCCCCCACCTGGGGCACTTCCAGTTGTGTTCTTTGGGTGGGAATTCTAAATTGTTCCCTGCAGGACCACTTTTTTTGGAGGGGTAGAGAGGGGAGCTTGTAAGATAGTTTCAGTTTTTATTAAAAGGGCAAGGCTTGGGGAAATGTGATGTATAAACAGAAGGCCATCCACCCCTCTTTAAGGGGGCAACCTGGAACTGCTGTTTCGCCCCATGGTCTGAGGGGTCTCACTGCTACAGAGGCCTCTGAACTGAACCGATTCTCAAGGGCCACTCTGGTCCTTCCTCAGACTTGCCCTACTCTGCCGATTTCCAACTTGGTTTCCACCTTCTAATTCAGGAAGAAAATTAGTGTAGAAGTTAGAAAGGCAAAAAGATGGTCCATGTGTATGTTGCTTTAAGCCAACCTGACAGCCTCCAAATCTTGAAATTGTAAAAAAATACAAACTATGGGGTGATCCTTCTCTTTTACCAAGAGAGTCACTTTCAGCCCCTCTAAGCCTGGTTTCCTCCAGTGCACGTGAAACGTGGCTGGACTGCTTCTTCAGGAGCAGATGGTAAAATGGGAGGCAGACCCGGAGACCCAGGTCAATTGCTGTCATGGTCTGACTCACCGTAGGGGGCCCTTGGATCTGAGCCAAGGCCATGCACCAGGTTGTGCCCTACGGAGGCCATCTGGGGAGTCACGGAGCCGTAGCGTGTGTCCACGCCCACGCACATCTGGATTTCCCAAACCACAGCAACTCGGGGCAGATGTGCACACAGGGGCAGTTCTCCGAGTGGGGCACACTCCGTCTCCTCCCGCTAAGTCGAGCAGGCGCGTGTCAACGGAGCAGGAATGCTCTCATCAGGTTCCCTGGCCGCCAAGGAAGGAGACACAGAGGTCCAGCAGGGACCTTCTGTGTGAGAGGGATTTTGTGCAACACCCCCTGGACCCCACTGCAGGAAGCTCAGAGAAATCATGTCTGGAAGCGAGAGCGGGCATTGCCCGTAGATGTTCTTAAAAGGGACAGAAATTATGGATCCTCTTTCACGGACATGGTTGCAAGTTTTCTGTTCATAATTCAGAATAACTTCTTTTTGCTCAGCTGTTCCTCCCCTGTAGGTTTACATACTTTTACACACGTATGTGTGCACACACTAGCTCAGTCTTTTATCCCATACACCTTCAGGAAAAAGGTGAGAAAAGAGGTCCGATTCCAGCCCTGTTCGGATAGCCAAAGGGAGGGGGCAGATGCTCCAACTCTGAGCAGACGCTTAGCCTTCCTAACGCACTATAAATAAATAGGCTAACTAAGGGCTGCTCATGGCTCGTACCCTACTTTAGCGCATAGTCAGACTTTTCCTGCCTGGCTGTCCTGCCTCTTTATGAGCCAGCCTGGTCACATGCCTCCAAAGTGGAAGGGTCCCTCTCGCCACCTTGAGACAGCAGTGAGTTCTAGAGCTCCGCGGTGTCCGCTGCTGGCTCACACAGAGCGGTTACTCACCCTCTGATCGTGGCCTTCTGGGGACCAGGGCCTGGCCCACTGAGTCTGGCCGCGCAGCAGCGCCGCACCCCCTTGGGCGAACTCGGTAAGTTCCCTCGAGTGCTGTGATTCCTAACTGCCCCGCATTTGTGGAGTCTAGGCCTGTCGGCTTGGCTTCCAGTGGAGTTTCAGCAATTTTGGAAAACAGGTTTCCAATGGTGTTTGAAATTCCAGTGCGTACAGGAATAGCAGGTTGCTTAATCTCTAAATTCAGAGCCAACCACCTTTCTAAACACAGACGGAGGTGCAGCCCGGCTCACGTGGTGGATTCAAGGCCCCACCCCTGCCGCTCTGGCAGCCCGACCCACCGGACGAGGGCACCGCCGCCATCTTGTTCTCCGGCCCCAGCTCCGGGGCACCGCGCGGCCCGAGTTTTCATCCTGCCTCACTTGTTTTCACCTGTCACATGGGGCCCCGCCCCCATTCTTCTCTACTGACAGCAAGTAACTTCCAAATACAGGGGGAGAGATGACTGAAATGTCCCATAGGGAAAAAAACAACCAAAACAATTATGCTGGCCATTTTATTTTTCTTCTGAAACTACAATCTTTTTGTGAAAACTTCCTTGGGCCTCTGCGGTGGACTATATATAAGCTACTTATAGAAGTAGGTTCCATGTCCAGGCTGGCGGTTTCGACACAAGAGCAAGGACATCAGATTTTCCTCTTGCCTTAGAAATGACAGTAACAATGGAATACCGTGCTGGTTGAGAACAACAGGTTCAGGGTTAAGGCTGGAGGGTCTACAGTAAGCTTTCTTAGAGAGCGATAAAGAAACACTATTCTAAATAGGAGAAAATAAGATGTCCATATCCACTTAACTGTCTATCTTACTTTTTTTATTACAGAAACCTCCCGCCCACCCCCAAGTGGCAACACCGAACAACTCGGATTGTAGATGTCTGGCAAAGCAGTCAGTCCGCAGTCAGAGAAAGAAGGAAGCGAGTCATTTTTGTGTAAGTTAGCAGAGTTTTGGTCCCCATCAGGTTCTTTCAGCAGGGGACACCGTCAACATAGCTAAGTCTCAAAGGATCTGCACCGGCAGCTTTACTGATGAGGGGAGTGACGACCTAACCTCAGACCCAGAGTTCATTTCCCGTTGCTTGGACCATGCAGAAAATCTTCAACTTCCTTGCTCCTGAAGCTACCCATTTGGAGGTAATAATGCCATTTGGCACAGACTGAAAAGCCAAAATCAGTTTCCAAAACAACGGCCCATTCAACCAATGAGCGCCATCAACCCACTGGTCACACTGCTCACAGACGATGCTAATGAGGGGCCGGCAACCGTTTTCTCTAAGGGGGTGGGTAGTAAATATTTTAGGCTTGGCAGGCCCCATCTGGCTCTGTCCTGTATTCTTCTTTGTTTGTTTAATGTTTTAAATGTAAACTGCGTTAGCTCGCGAGACACGGAAACAAGCTGGGGCAGCCTGGACTTGGCCCACAGGCGCTGACCTCTGAGTGCTTCCAGAATGGACCTTGGAAAGGTGCCTCCCCACCCCCACCCCCCGGCCCCCGGCTCAGTTTAATCCATTGCAAACAGCCCCTGCGACAGACAAGTGTGGAGGGTGGGAGACAAAGCGAACCCACCCAACGGGGGACAGCAGGCAGCAGAGAGCAACAGTTTCCTTGAAGATCACAGGAGGTGCTGTTTCCCTTCCCGTGCAACGTGGAAGGCTGAGGAGACAGAGAAGGAGATTAGCGATAAGGTACAGGCCTGCCTTGACTGAGCACAGGCATCTGCCAGCCCTTCAGGCCTAGAATGCAAAGCCACAGGATTTGGCCACGGCCGGAGAACAACAGCCAGCCAATGAGCAGCAAGCAACGCAGCTCTCACCTCTGCCTTCTCAGACACACCCCTGTGGGTAATGTGGCATTTTCCAAAGCTCAAACTCAGGAGTGCCAGCACTCAGGCTGGCCTAGTTCACTGGAATTAAGTTCTCTACCTAATTCTGATGCTCCTGCCACTCTGACCGCACATGCCATTTCTGACCTACCCCACCTGAGCTCCATTTAACACTCTGACCAGGTCATTAGGGGGAAATCCACACCAAAGTATTCAGGTGCCGATCAGAAGCAAGGCCTGTAAGTGGCTCCGAAACCCAGGCTTGAGGTGGTCTTCATTCTGTCCTGCTTCCCTTATCACAAGCCCCTAGGATGGAGAGAATGCTCTGAGACTTAGCTGCAACCATAGGGTCCACAGATCAGTCCTTAAATTTTCCTTTCGTATGGCTGCAGTCCATGGCTCTCTTTGTTTTTTCCCTATTTCTGAGTGTGAAAATGTCACAGCAGCCTGGCCAGTAGCTCAGTGGGTTAGAGCAGCACTCCAATACACAAAGGCTGTGGGTTTGATCCCCGGTCAGGACACATACAAGAAACAACCGATGAATGCGTAGATAAGTGGAACAACAAAACCAGCATTTCTCTCTCTCAAAATCAGTCAATAAAAAAATTAAAAGAAAATGTCACTGTGACCATTTCTAACTCCCTGTCCCTCACTCTTCCCACCCCCCCCTCCCATGACAAATATTCCGGATCCACACTTTACTTTCACAGCACTTTCTACTTCCCTGACCCAGAAGCTGAGCAGAAGCAGCCTGCCTTAATGGAGAAAACATCAGTGCATTCAGGCTTCACCCTGGATCCCAGTCCGTTCTGGACATTTCACAGCTGTTATGCATCTACCTCCTTTCTTACAAAGCTAGCAAAAATTAGCAAGCACCTTGCTGGCTCTGAAATAGGAACATGTAGCAACAGTCAAGCCTGAAGTCAATTTCTGGTCAACTATCTTCAAAGTATTTGTTCTAAAACAATGTGTGCAGTTCATTTATCATCTCCCAAATTGAAAGTCGGTTTTAACTTAAATGCTGCATGATTTGGGGTGATTTTTTTTTAAAAGCAATCCCCGGGATATGGCTGTCATTTGGCTATCAAACTAGTAACACAACAACAAAAAAAATCTCTTGCCTGGGCAGACAGCACAATTCAGGCTGAGTCTATTTCTTATGTCAGTATCACCTACTCCTTTCTCGCATTGCTTTTTTAAGTAAGCCTTTGGAAGACAAGGAAGTTGTGTTCAGAGAGATGCTGTGTCTCTCTTGGCTGCTTGGGTCTCCCTCCTACCTGTTTTGTGAGCCGATCAGGTGAGCGTTCTCCTCTGTGCTTCACAGCCACTTGCCTAGGACACACTCCAAAGTTTGTTGTGGTTCATTTCCCCTCTCCATTCAGTTCCTTAAAGTCCTGGGTTACTGATGATCCACAAAAATGTGAGCCGTGCCAGTATGTGCTCCGAAATCCTGCCGGCTTCCCACGCTATTCAGCTCAGGAGCTGTCTGACTCTCTCTCTTTCTCCCTCTCTCTCCCTCTCTCTCTCTCTCCCCTCTTCCTGGCTTCACCTCCTGAGCTCGAGGGCCCCACCCACAGCACTCAGATCGTTTTTCATTTATGAGTGCATCCAGCTAAACAGTGTTTGTAAGAGAGCAAGCCAACCTTTGCCCTGTGAGCGTATTGAAACCATGCTGCTAAAAATGACTTCAATTTTCTGGGAGTATAAGGGCGGACCAGTTGTGGGGGCAGGCAGCACAGAGCAGAGGGCGGGGGTAGTCGGTTCCTGGCAGAAGTCATTCATGGCTTCCTCCTACAGGCACCTGATGGAGGTACCTCCTCCATCAGCAAAAGAGGCACACCTTGGTGAGGGAGTCATGGTAGCTTCCTTATACAGACACCTCCACAGCATGCCACAAACATCAAAAATGTACCGCCAAGCCCTGGCTGGTGTGGCTCAGTGGATTGAGAGCAAGCCTGCTAACCAAAGGGTTGCCAATTCGATTCCCAGTCAGGGCACATGCCAGGGTTGCAGGCCAGGTCCCCAGTTGGGGGCGCTTGAGGGGTAACCATACATTGATGTTTCTCTCCCTCCGTTCCCCTCTGTCTAAAAATGAAAGAAATAAAATCTTTAAGAAAAATGTATCACTAAGGTGATGGTCAAGAAACTTTCCATCCAGCCACCTGACATTTTCCAATGAATTAATATTTTATTTCACACTTATTAAAGGGCCAAGTTTCTTAATGTATTCAAATGGGAACAATTGAGACTTTAATTTGAAAAAGAAGCCCACTGGCCCATGAGGGCTACTTGTCACGATGACTCCAGCCAAACCCACCACCTCCCCAACCTACCGCTTTCCCATCTTCCTTCCCAGACCTCTCCCAGCCAAGCGGACTGCTGGCCAGCCCTCGGGGACACCAACTGCTGCTGGACTGTAAGCAACTGCAGAGATGATTCGAGTTTTACTGTCTTCAGATTTTACCAGGAAATAGAATTTTTATTTATTTATTTATTTTTAAGATTTTTATTTATCTTTAGAGGGGAAGGGTAGGAGAAAGGGAGAGGGAGAGAAATATCAATGTAGGGTTGTCTCTCGTGTGTCCCCTGCTGGGAACTGGCCTGCAACCCAGGCATGTGCCCTGACTGGGAATCGAACCGCGATCCTCTGGTTCGCCCGCGCTCAATCCACTGAGCTACACCAGCCAGGGCGAAGGAAATAGAATTTTTAAAAATAGGCTCCCCCAAACTAACACACACATACACTGCGACTTCCACTCTGTGTCAAATTCATCTCATTTGCAGCTGGAGCAAAAGGGGTCTTTCATGATACATCAACCAGAGACACGGTCCCCCAAGCCCCAAGGCCTTCAAGATAGATGTGAAAATTTACACGAACAATTTAAAAGAGAACAGGATCTTGTTAAAATACGGATGGTCCTTGAGCAGCTACAGGTGTCAGGGGCAAAAGAAGAACAGTCATTCCAAGGTCAAGCTTCCGAAAACCTGGAAAGACTGTTAGGTTTCAGGATTCACATTTGTCTTTTCTAATCAGCTCCTTTATTTTAGAGTTTCATCCCATATGGATCCCCCCCCCCAACCCCGCCAATGAATCTGTATTGTCAGAAGAAGGTCCCGATCACCATGGGAAGTTCTTTGGACTTTCAAAATCATTTTTTAATTCTTCATGTATTAAAAAAATGACCCAGTAGTACCCAGATTTTAAAAAAGTTCTTATTTTATAATTAGATGGTTCAAATGTCTCCTAAAAGGAAATGCTATACATCTCCACACGGGCTCTCAAAGGCTTCTAGTCATCCCAACTTCCTACCACCACATCCTTGGGGAACAGAACTTCCTACCACCACGTCCTTGGGGAACAGAACTTCCTACCACCACGTCCTTGGGGAACCCAACTTCCTACCACCACGTCCTTGGGGAACAGAACTTCCTACCACCACGTCCTTGGGGAACCCAACTTCCTACCACCACGTCCTTGGGGAACCCAACTTCCTACCACCACGTCCTTGGGGAACAGAACTTCCTACCACCACGTCCTTGGGGAACCCAACTTCCTACCACCATGTCCTTGGGGAACCCAACTTCCTACCACCACGTCCTTGGGGAACAGAATTTCCTACCACCACGTCCTTGGGGAACCCAACTTCCTACCACCACGTCCTTGGGGAACCCAACTTCCTACCACCATGTCCTTGGGGAACCCAACTTCCTACCACCACGTCCTTGGGGAACAGAACTTCCTACCACCATGTCCTTGGGGAACCCAACTTCCTACCACCAAAAAAAAGGAAAGTTGGTTTTTTTTTTTTTGTTTTTTTTTTTTAACAGTTTCCTACTGGCCAGTTTAACAAATGAGGGAAAGTAAAGCGAGACACGAAGCCCCTGGTAGGAGCACGGCGTTTCACTGGTGGGGCAGAGAAAGCCTGCTAGAGGGTCAGCGCCCGGCCTCCAAGCCCAATCCAGAAACCACGGACCAGCCCGGACTGTCACGTGCCATCCGGGCTCTGAAACGTGATCACGTGAGTGTCCTCCTGGGACTTACTTGCCTAGTTTAGGGGTGTGGACTTGTTCTGAGTGTAAGCTAAGGAGAAGGAAGTCTGCTCGTCAAATTTTTTTTAAACAAGTGGGGCAAAAAGGGGGTTAAAACTCGCTTGGCCCATGACTAAACTAGTCTTAATCAGAAGTAAAATTTGCCCACAGAGTACTCACCCCAGTGTTAGTTTGTGGCATCTGCCAGAAATCTATGGTGGTGAAACCTGTTACTCCACCTCTCTTTGTCCCATTCTCTCAACGAAGGGTGGATAATGTATACCACGTAATTTTGCTTTAAGGGAAATTGCTGCGCCATTTACTCACAAAACTAGCCATGCAGCACATGCCAGAATGCAGGAAGTACATAAGCCACTCGAAACATCTAACCATCCAAGGTGTTGGGGAGATGCGTTTTTGGTCAAGCCACCCGTGGTAGGAGTCCGCAGCTCTGCTTTCCGGTCACCTTGGTTCCTGGGGTCAGGAGATGACAGTGTCCTCCCCCTCTGTGATCTGGGAGGGACCGTGAAGATGGCTCAGTCCCACCTTGTCATCGTGGGGAAGTGGAAACAGAGGCCCAGAGAGAACTGCGAAAGCGTGCCGAGGTCAGCGCATGAGAGGAGGGACCGAGAGCAGAACTGAGACCAGATCTTCCCGATTCAAACTCGAGGCAGCACTAGGTGGACGCGGCGTAGATTTTCCTGTTCCAAGAACTACAGGCAGGGGCTCAGTCCTGGCTCTCCAGCTGTTCATCAGGCCTGGCCTAGGGACACTCCTAAGTCTCTCCCAGGAGCAAAAACTGAGGGGGACAAACAAAGGCAGCATCAGCAGGACAGGGTGCAGCTGAATGGTTCCAGCAATGCCCCCCCAGAGAGAGGAATCAACAATGCCACGAAAGTCAACGGACACCTCTAGGTACCCACCAAAGAATGAGAAGCTGGGACATGGATGGCTGTTTGCACAGCTGTGTTCATAGCAACCCAGTTTGTCCATGGACTGCTGAGTGGCTATAAAAAATATGGTCTATATATACAATGGAATACTACTCAGCCTTAAAAGGGAAGGAAATTCTACATGCAGTACAACAGAGATAAACCTTGAAGACATTATATTAAGTGAAATAAACCAGCCACAAGAAGACAAACACTGCCTGACTCCACGTGTGTGAGGAACCAACCTAGAGTTGTCATATTCGGAGAGAGTCACAGGGCGATGGTGGTGGCCAGGGGCTGGGGAGGGGGGCCAAGGGCGGTCATTGTTTCGTGGGGACAGAGTTTGTTTTACAAGATGAAAAATGCTCTAAAGGTGGACGGGGCTGACGGTTGTACAACAACATTGGCAGGCTTAATGCCACAGGGCTGCACACTTAAAAATGGTTAAAATGGGCCCTGACCAGTGTGGCTCAGTGGGTTGGACATCGTCCCACAAAGCAGAAGGTCGGCAGTTCGATGGCTGGTCAGGGCACATGCCTGGTTTGTAGGTTTGGTCCCTGGTCAGGGCGTGTACGGATCGATGTTTTACACACCAACGATTCTCTCCCTCTCTCTAAAAATAAATAAATAAAATATTCAGGAAAAAATGGTTAACATGCTAAATCTTATTTTGTATACGTATACACATATATTTTAAAAAGCCAATGAATTTTCTCTTTGTTTCCCTTTTGGCCAGTTCCACAGCTATCATGCTTCACATCATTGCCGCTGCTGGGGGCAGGTGACCACCTGCCGTAAGATAAAATTTGTAAGTGACTTGAGAACAACAGGAAGCACTGAAATTTCCTTCTCTTGTTCCCCATCGCACGGCCAAAAGTAACTCCCAGGAAGTCATGTGAGCGAACAAGGTGCTCGTTGTGTTTCCGCGCGCTGGGATGGGAGATGATGATGATGGCAATGACGGTGGCAATGACATGGGGGGGGGGGGGCGGGGGGGGGGTGGGGGGGGACGCCGTGCGGCCCTGGCGAGCAGGGGGAGCCCTGGCTGCAGCAGACTCGGAAAAGCGGCTCCTTTCCAGCTTCTGCAGCCACGCACCGGGCTCGCAAACACCCCAGACACAGCCCCGTGCGGCTGCAGTCCAGCGTGCCCCTTTAGAAAGCTCTCGTAGAGCTCTCCCACCCCTCCCCTCTCTCATGTCGGGCAGCACAGGCGGGTGCCATCATGCTTTTTGGTCCTTGTATGTGCACAGAACTCTCTCGTCACCACTGAATTAGCCCGCACGCCTCAGCTCTCTCAGCAGACCTCCTCAGACTCCATCCTCGACTTCCTCCTTCCTCCTGGCAGGCGAGGGTGAGATCTGGAGGGGTGCCAGCATCTCTCGCTCTCCCCCCTCCTCTCTGGGTTTCCCCATCTACCTCCACAGCAACAACTACTAAGAAAGAGCCGCAGCCTCCTCCACCTCCTCCATCTCTGGAGCTTCGGCCCCAGACTTCGCCCCTCCTGCCCCGCTCCAGGTAGTTGTCCTAGAGGCACCTGAAACGCAGCATGCCCTCAGATAAAACCCATTAGGCTCCCCCTCAAACCGAGGCCTCCTCCTCTAGTCCCCGCTTTAATTAATGTCAGTTCTCAGTCACTCAAGCCCAAGTCAGTCGCCCTCGGCTCCTCTCTTCCCTTCACCTCTGGGGGTTAGGTCCTGGCAACTCTACTTCGTAAACCTTTCGCCTGTCCCCTCTCCTGTATTCTGTCACCTTTAGGGGCCCTGATTCCAAACGAATCTCTCTTCCTCAGTTGTTTACCACTCCGATCTATCCTGCACATGGAGATATGCAATAGCAAAGATATAACAAATGTCTGAAATGCTCTGACAATTTCTCTTCGCCCAAAGGATAAAGCTCTTTGTCTGATACCAAAGACTGCTCCTGATCCAGCCCCAACACCTGCATCATGAAACACACTGGCCACTGCTCTTTTTCACGTAGTATCTATGCTTCCACTGCAGGGAGGGAGGGGGTTCTTACTGGCATCTATTGAGAAGAGGCCAGAGATGCTGCTAAACACCCAACAATGCACAAGACAGTCCCCTGCAACGAAGAACAAGACACACAGGTTCTCAGAGCACTTGATTCCACTATGTTTATTATTAGCATGATGGCTTCCCACACTAGGGACGCAACCATAAATGTTGTCAGAATGCAGAAAATGAAATGGATGTGAGAAGCAGGTTAGGCAAAAGCAACAGGGGTATTGAGGACCGGAACTGACATGCCCTCCCCAAAGCATCCAGAGTCCCAAATCCCCCAAACCCTAAGCTGACTCATGCAACAAAAGGGTGGGTCTGCAGCTTCCACGAGGCTCCTGAGCAGGGGTAGAAGGGCTGGACCAATACTTATTGCAAAGTTCCCTCTTGTATTTCCCTGAGAGCCATGCGTACTCCCAAGTTCTAGTACATAAATGGAAAGACAGAACAAAACTCTCTTGTCCAGACCCTTAATATAGTTTCACTGTCCTGAATTTTCACTCCCCAAAGGTTCTTTCTTTGCAATCTTTCTAATGACCTTACTCTGGCTTTTCCAAAACTGCACTCTACAAATGGAAGAAGGACTCCAAGGCCAGATACAGTGTGACGGGTGTGTCCAAATCTTACTTTATCAAGCAGTTCCCACCCCTGCCTTTTTATAATGTAGCGTGTTAACAGGAAACAAGTGCTGTGGGGAGGGCTTTTTGAAACACTCCTACTCGTTCTCCTTAGCCACCTGAATCAGTACAGGGCGCTCTTTTGCTCTAAGTTTCCATTTGTGCAGGAAAGCGCCAGCTCCTCACTGTTCTCAACCCCGCAGCTTGTCTCCCTATGTAAGCAAAGATGGGCACGGTGAACTAGGGCGGTTTTCATCAGAAGGCACCACCTCAAGTGCAGGTGGAGGGAGGCAATGAGTTACACCAGGTCAGGGAGGGTGACTGAATAGGATGTGCACGTCGGCAAGTCCCAGGGCCTGGGTCCTGGACAAGGACACATGCCTCTAAGGGCCACTGCACCGTGGGCCAGCATTTCAGAATCAAGTCCCATTAGTGAGGATTAGGTCAGGCCATTCAACGAGATAAGCATGTTTCTCCTGGACCCAGATGGAGAACAAGACCAATCACTTTGGGGCAAGGAACATCTACCTTCAGAGGAACAGGAAATCTTGATGAGTTCCATTACCACGTGCACAACTCGGCGGTTCCCCACAGGAAGCTGACCCCACCGCGCCCTCACTCCAAGGCATGGCAGCTCCGCGGGCCCTCCTCGCCTAGGACGAACCTCTCAGACTGGCCAGCCAGCGTGGCCTCATCGAATGAGGGCTCAGCTCCCACTTTTTAGCCTGGCTTGTCAGTCCTGTCAATCCTTTGAATCAGAAGTAGTTTGTTTCTTCATAGAAATGAAGACCTTTTGGGCTTTGGAAACTAAGTCCAACCCGTCAGAACCTGAACCCCTCCCCCCCCTTCCCCCAGGAATCCTGCCTCGGGCCGCAGCACCTGCACGGACCAGGCTGAGTATCAGTGGTTAACTTATCCGCATCTGGGCAGAGAGAACAAGCAGTTTCCTGAGCCAATGTCACTGGCCACCTGTAGCTGGAGACTTCTCTAATGCCTCTTAAGGCCCCGGGCTCTCTACAAATCTGTTTTTGTGAGCGTTGCCGCAGAGAGCTCCCCAAAGCCCCAGCATATGGTCTTGCTGGTGTCAGGAGATTAGCCCCCGCTTAAGACCAGAAGCGGACGAGTAACTGAGTGTGTCCTCTGAGCACACTCGCTATGTGCATTCAGGGCACAGATGAGCCCTTGTCCATATGAAGGTGTTCACCTTGGCAGGGGGACGCGCTAAATAGGAAGCAATGCATGAAGGCCGTGGGGGCTCCCAGACTTCTGCAGGGAAGGGGTGACCATGGGCCGGGAATCAGAAGTGACTTTCCAGAGGAAGTGGCTCTCAGGTAGAGCTTTAAAGGCTGCTTCTTGCTTTTGACATGTCTCACAATTCCACGCCTCTCCTCCTCATGTATACAAAAAGAAAATGGGCTCCTCTCCTCCTCCTCATGGTTGGGCCAATCACACCTGACTTGGTACCACGCGAGTAAGTGGGACATGCCGAACGGCAGGCTTGTTAACAGGCATTCTGGAAAGGACATGAACTGGATAGGTATGACATGGGCCACTGCCGTAGTTCCACTAAGATGTCGCATGGGAACAAAACGGGGGGGCTGAGGTTGGAGTCTCCAACCTTTATCTTTTATTTTTGCTACAATGATATGTCCAATAATGAAAGTGCTGCCTCTCACTTGGTTTTTAGAACCTTAAGTAGATATGGATGTTTAATGAACCCATTGCGACTCCCCTGGGTGCCATGCGTCCCCAGTGTGTGTAGATTGTAGGATGCAAACCAGACAGCTTGGGAGCAGGAGGCAGAGTTCTGGGGGAGGTTCCCGAGCAGCAGGAGAATAAGCTTACATTTCATCTCTCGCCAAGGTGCTAAGCGATCAAAGGGAGGGGATGACACCGTGCTGCTTGGGTCACCTGACCGGAGTGCACACTCCGCACTGGGGACCGGGCTGCACGTGTATTCCAGAAGGGCTGGTGAAACGCGTGCGAACTGGAAATACAGCTTCTTCAAAGCAGTTTCTGTGATTAACCGACTCCTTCCCTCCTGTCTCCTCCTGCTGTCTTGTGAGTTTTAACAGCGCTAACAGAATTCCCTGCAGTGCTGTGTTAACGGTTTTCAGCATCCAGTCTGTAATTTCTAGATCTCAAAATAGTTCCTCTTAAAAAAAATACAGTTCCCCAAGTCTACAGTATGATTAAAAAGTATTAGCCTTTCCTTCTCAAGTGGGGAAGGGTGGAGCAAGCCCTTGGAGGAAGAAAGCTATCGAGGACAACAGCACGCTCAAGACACGTGGGCTCGCTGTCCTTGTGAGGTGTTTCTCATCTCCGCCAGGAAGAAATCTCCTCTTGGAACCACGTATGGTTCTGCGGGGGTAGGAACTTGACTTACAAAACCTTGGCTTCCAGGAGCATTGGTGAGGAAGCGGGGTCATGTATGGAAATTTCTTTCTATAGCCTCCAAACAATCAGTTATTTGTTTCCCCCCTTTTGTTCCCACAAGAATTTCTCTGAATAATTGGAGGAGATTTCCCATGGGAATCCAGCAATGGTGACTTCCAGATCTTAAACTTATCTAAATCAGTGCGAAAACAAAAGACACAAGAATGTGCCCGGCTGGCTGGTAACAATGCACATTCTGGCCGTGAGAACGGCAGCCCGAGCGTGAAACTTCCAGTCTTGGAGGAGGCTGGGCAAGCGGGTAAAGTCTCTTCCATTGTTACCCAACCAACTGAGAACGTGGGGTCCTCCCAGCATTAGCCAATTAAAGTTTGATTCTAAGACCTATGAAAAAAAGTTGGGGCAGGGCTTTCATCATCTAAGTAGCAAAGTAACATGACTCCGTAAGAAAATAAGCTGGGTTCAAAAGCTTCAGAAACTCCCGAGATCAGTGGATTGGGCAAGTTCCCGATGGTATGGCTGCCAGAGGGGAAGGGATGGGGGACTGGACGGAAAAGGTGAAGGGACTGAGAAGTACGGACCGGTAGTAAAGAATAGTCCTGGGGAGGTGCAGCCCAGCAGGGGGGGTACAGTCAGTAACATTGTAGTAACTGTGTAAGGGGCCAGGTGCGTACTTGAACTACCGGGGCAACAGTTGGTAGAGTACATGACTGTCTTAAGTATATATATCACTATACCGTACATCTGAAACTAATACAAAATAATACTGGATATAAAGTATAATTGAAAAAAATTTTTTTAAGTGGAAAAAAAAATCAAAAATTACTTTAGCCACAGCCATTTGTGCACAGTACCTGCAGAGGGCAAGAGGCTCCCCGGAGCTGTGACATCTCAGTGTAGGAAGTGCTCTCGAGTCCCAGAAAGGGGAGCGCTGGCTTTCAGGTCTACTTGTGCCCAAATCCTGTGTTTCTCCCTCTCCGCACCAGACTCCCAACGTGTTCTGTCGGTCACAGAGGGTCTAAGCGAGTCCTCTTTGAAGCCTTTTCAGGGGGGTGGCATATTTGTGAAAAGGGTGAGCCTCAGATAACTACGGTCCTCTGCTTTCTAGCTAGGTGAATAATACACACCCATCTTGATGCCTCAGCTTCCTCACCTGAAAAAGTAGCACGCATTTCCAGAGCTTCTGCTAAAACAGAGAGATGATAATGGTTCAGCTCGCCCCTGCGCTGGCCTCACACCGGGCACTCGGCGGACTGTGGTTACAGAGACTCTCGTCCAAAACTGACTCACCCCTCTCCTATTTCTTCTCCTTGACGTTTCCTCTCTGCTCTTTCGCCTTATTTAGATCACGACCAAAACCACACACGGCTTGTCTTTATTCCCAAAGTCCCCAGCTTAATCTAAAGTAACAAAGGGGAGAGTGGGAGAGGAAGGCAGAGTGCTGAGGGAAGGGCGCTATTCAAACCCCGGAGTCAGCGCTCTGTGTCCCCAAAGGGGCTGCTGGCTCCGGTCAGGACACTGGTCGCCGGACAAGAGGAGGGAAGGGCCGTCCACGCAGGCCATCCACGCAGAACGCCCGCCCAGATTCCCCTGAAGAACATCTCGGCCTCTTTCTGGGCGACCCGGGTTGCCCCCACGCCCAGGGCTTTTTTCGAGGGGAAGGGAGACGCACTCTCCCCCTTGGCAGTGCCAAGGGCTCCATCCAGGCTGTTTGCCGAATTACTTCCCGTCGGGTAAGGGACAAGCCAGGACTGGTTTTCTCTTCTTCACTTTCCTTCTTCCCTTCTTTCTTTCTCTAACCAGTGGAGACACGGAAGAAAAAGAAGAAGTATAAAGACTAAGGCTGCTCTAAACATCAAAGGCAAAGCCTGCACTAGCTTCATCAGAGATAGGCTATTTAAACAAAGGTTCTCTCGGCGGCGGGGGGGGGGGGGGGGGGGGGGGAGAAATTCAGAGATACTCAGAGTGATGTTCACAGATGATCTCCAGACGGTTCTTTCTCTGATTTAACTTCTCACTCCCAGGATCTCTGTGTGCTCGCCCAGCCGGTGCCATGTTCCATGAAGGAAGAGGGTGACTTTTGCAGCTAGATATGCCAGTGACCTTTCACCCAGCCCAGCACCCCTCCTTCCCCCCAGGCACTCCCCTCAGCCTCAGAATTTCACTTTTTTTTCTATACATCCCCCAGTGGAAAGGGACCCTACTTGATTTTCTTCCTAGCTCTCCTTGACATAGGTTAACAATATTCTCTGCCTAGTAGGCTGCAAATGCCACAAACGTCCCAATCTTGTGACTCCCAGAGTTTCTCTGCATCAGATGTAAACTCCTGACCAAGGCCACCGAGCCCTTCAACTGGCTGACCCCATCTTCCCAGCCACCCTGCTGGTTTCGTCTAAACTCTACCGCAGGTTACCGGGCCCCACCTTTGCCTGTCTTCATCAACCTTTTCCTCCCGTGCCAGCCACGTCTTTCCCACGTTTGCCAGCAGTGCTACTGAGTGTATAAACAGTGACATGCCAGCTGTACTCCCATCATGACAATCAGCACAAGGACCCTCGGAGATGCCGATTGATACTGACAGGAAGTACACACCTCAGGTACACTGCCCCAGAAACCCTGGGCCTCGCCGCCTCCCTCAGCCTCCAGAGTTGTTTTATCTCCAGCCAAATGAAACACTCCCACCGAGGAATGGCTAGGCATGAGGCCTCTGCAGAGGAGGGAGCAGTGAACACCCAGGGAACCTGGAAGAAAATAGGCGAACACGTGCAGGTCACAGCCTTGCACAAGTGACACTGGAATCGGGGCCAGTCCAGGCTAAAAATAGGTGCGCCTGCATCAGGCCATCCACAGGCATCAGAAGGCATGAGAACGCCACACCTAGCTCACATGGTTGGCTTGCTGGGCCGGGACAGCCGGTGCCCCAGGTTTGAGGCAGCACAGAGATGGCACTAGAGTACCTGTTCACCTCTTGCTCAAAGGCAATTGGCGACCCAGTGGGAGTGAGATAAGGCCTCTGCCTGACTGCGGGCACGTATAGGCACTCTCCCATTCCACGCAAGTGCACCTGGGGCGGAGAAGCCAACCCTGGATACGGCCAAGAGTCTCTGAAAGACACCAGAGAGATGTGTCTGCTCTGCGCAGGGCAGCCACAGCTGCCCACAGAGACCCCAGGGCCCTGTTCTAGAACGGACCCATTATGAGAGCCTTTCGTTTTGGAAACACGGTGCTCCGCACCTAGAAAACGTCTGGGAAAACTAATGTGAAAAATAACCAATGGCTTTTCTCCCAAGGCGGCAGTCTTCGATTTCACAAGCACTTACTTGCGAGCAACAGCAGCGTCTACGCAGCCCCGCACCCTCTCTCCAAGGGCTCTCCCGACAGACACATCACACTGAGGTAGACACGCCTGCAGCGCCTGCCAGACCCACCTCCACTAAGTTCTCCCGGAAAACAGGCTCTGAACACACGGGGTTTCTGAACGAAGCCCTGGTCTGCAGGGGCCCTGCAGAGGGGGAGGCTCCCCGCTAACGGTGGAAGAGCACAGTGGTTGGGAGCGGCCGAGTGCTCATTAACCTGTCTGCACGCTGCTGGTCCTTCCATCTGGTCTTCAAAAACACAGCTGAGAAGAGTACTGTTTGTTTCCGGCCAGGGTAAGTGTTGAGACAGCAACAAAAAAAGTCAAAAATCAATTAACACGCACGAGTGCACAGATCACAACTCACTCCCCTCAGCCCCTCAGCCGCCAGCCTTGGAAACTCTGCCCTGTGCACAGACCACATGGGGTGCTTGCAAGCCTGCGGGGGGTGTTCAGTCGAGCCCGGAGATGCGTTCTCCTGGGGACAGGGAAGGGTTTGTCTGGAGGGGTCGCCTGCCTCCAGGCCCGAATGTCTGGAGAGAGGACCCAGACGAAGACGGTCCTCTGGCTAAGCCCCTGGGAGGGCAGCAGCAGGAATATAGGAGTCTCCCCTCCCCGGCTCTCAGGGGTTGCTGCTTTGCGGGGAAACCACCCAGCACGGAATGTCTGCGGCTGGTGAACCGGGGAGCAGAGACAAAGTCTAGGGGAGTCCACAAGGTTGGAACTCATCCAGAAAGGGCCGCCTGTGCACGGGGCCGACCCTTTCCACACGAGGACTTGATGGTGGCCATCTAAGGCCACCGCCGGTGTGAAGCGAGATGTTCCCCCAGCTGGAGCGTAGGCAACGGGAGGGTGCTGTCTCCGCACGCTCTCTGGCACGACGTTCTGGAAACACCCAACATGCCTTAGGTGAGAAAGTAAAAGTATCCAGGGAAGCCCTTTCTAGGCCTTTCAAGAGAAATGGGAATTTATACTCGAAACTCTGCCTCTTTCCCAAGGAGAGCTAGGCACGTTTCCGCCACGTGAAGTGCTTCCCCGAGTCCTACATTTTGCTGATCTCAACCTCTGCCTACGAGAACCCCCGCCAGGCAGACGGTAAATATTTCATGTCGCCCCCCGCCCCTTCCCTCACGAGCACTTGTCAGAATTGCTGAGGCTGCCGGGCTGAGTCCAGGTTTGCTTCACCTGCTTTCTGTGTCAATTCCGCTCTGTGCACACAGTGTCACCTCGATTTCAGCTGAGCTTCCAGCTGGAACAAAATCAGCCCTGGTCACTGAGCTGTTGCCTCAGTTTCTTCTCTGAAGACAACGGGATCGGCTCTGGTGCCAGATTTCGCTGGGTCCCGCTCACACATCTGCCCTCCGGAAATTTCAAGATTGTCCCTGGAGACATGCCCCATCCACTTAGAACATTTTCCTTTTCAAAATGAGATGCTTCTGTTTTAATTTACACAACTCCAAGTTTTTAGTGCTTTGGAGCTGCCCGGGGCCTGCGCCCCTCGACCTGCGAATTTTCCTAGCGTTCCGGTTCTGGGATCACGCAGCCGTGGAGACGTCCATCAAGGCCCTTTGTGGTTGGGTTGGCACCACCGACAAGTTACAGACATTGATGTGTGTGTCACCACGATACAGGGAGTGACATCTGGCTCCAGCTCTCAGCTGCAGAGACAGACTGCTGTGGGTGGGGAGAATGACCCAATTAAAATGCAAATGACTCCTTGTTGCTGCTAAATGAACTTTGAAGGAAAATTAACACATCGAGGGCAAGTCCCTGGCCAAATCAAGACTTCAGGATGACCAGAGAAATGCAAATGAAGACCCTTCATGATGACTTCATCTCTAACGCTGCGGAAGCTCTGAACCTCAGTCACGGTGAACAAGGCGGTCAAAAGAAGCCGATTTGGTTTTCTTTCCCCAGTCATCTTGGGTCAAACGCTGATCCGCTTAATCACCTGATGACGCAACCCACTCCTTAATGATCAAACTAAGAAAGGCAGAAACCCACATGGGCAGCAAGGGCCGTGGGCGGAATGGCCCGCCCCACACAGTGGGGTTGTGGTTTCCTAAAAAGAAAAGAACTTTAAGAAGCTAAAACTTAAAAATTGTGTGGCAGACAGCATGTCCAGCATTCGAACACTTAATTCTTACAATAACCCTTAGGGTCGCGGAGTGTGTGTCTTTTCCAGTTCTGCAGGCGGGGTGCAGCAGTCCGAGACACGGACGGTGTTTGCCTGAAGTCGCCCAGCTGATGAGCAGACCACCAGCCGGTTCTCGGGCCCCTTTTCCTTTCACTTCTAGACTATTGCTCCAGTCAAGTCTCTCTTATTTTTCAGAACTTGGGCTTCCCCGTGATGCTTTTCTTGAAAGCAATGGGAAAACCTGAAGCCTAAAAGTAGTACCCAGTGTATTTTTTTAATTTAAAATCATGTTTATTGACCCATTGTCAAGAAACTCTTATATTTTGATTACAGCTGTTTGAGCAGGAAGGAATCCATTTTCATTAAGTTCATTGTAATGAAACATAAAATACACAGGAAGTCTTATGCATTGCACTCCTAGGCACGTCTTTCAGGAAAGCAGAACAGTGTATTCCTTATAAAGAAGAGAGAGGCCCTGGCTGGTGTAGCTCAGTGGTTGAGTGCTGGCCTGCAAATCAAAGAGTTGCTGGTTCAATTCCCAGTCAGGGTACATGCCTGGGTTGTGGACCAGGTCCCCAGTAGGGAGCGCTCAAGAGGCAACCACACATTGATGTTTCTCTCCCTCTCTTTCTCCCTCCCTTCCCCTCTCTACAAATAAATAAATAAAATCTTTAAAAAAAAAAGAAATTCCATCCTTGTCTCTCGTGTCGTTTTATCATCGTGCTCAGGGCTGGCATCCAGCCCCCGAAAGCCTGAGCTGGCGGTGGGGGCGGGGTGGCTCGGGGGCGTGGATGCGGTGGTGGAAGCGCCTGCCCCTCGCTGGAGCACACACCAGGAGGTGCTCTCCAACAAGCAAGCCCGACTCCGGAGGAAGGGCTTCCGCTATAAAACGTAACTTGGGAAAACACCGTCATGCGAGTTGGACGCATCCACAGAGCAAGTCTCCTTTCGGGAGGTGAGTAGCTTTTCCTGGAGGGCCCTCCGGTAGCCCCACTGTGGGTCATACCAACTACAGTCAGAACAGCCGAGCAAGGCGAACGGGTCCCAGTGCTAAGAGGCGCTTGGAAATGTCACTCATCTGGTCTTTGCATGGTGCCGCCAAGGTTGGGGCCAGAACTGGGCGGGGTTAAGTGTGGTGGGCACTGTCTATTGGTTCATCAACACTCCTGTGGCGGAAAATCAGAACAACGGAAAGAGCAGACCTGGACACAGAAGTGGGCGGGGCTCACCACCGAAACCCACCCTTTGGGGATCACCGTAGAAAAGGGGTACAGTTCGGTGGTTTCTCCCTCCTGCCCTGGGCTGGAGCAGCGCACCAGGCAGCGTGGTTTTTCTGCTAGAACAGTTCCACCATGTGGTTTGGCTCTTTTCCTGGCTCCACAACATGTAAGTCTGATGCCTGATCCTTCCCAGAAATTCTGTGAACCACCTAACATCCTTTCATACATCCCTCTCTGCTTAAAGTAGCTACAGGAATCTCTGTTGTTTGCAGCCAAGAGCCCTGCTGGGCTCAGCGAGGGAGAAAGCGAAGAAAGCAGAGAAACGAGAGAAGTTGGAAGGGCAGTGGAAGCCCGCTGGCTTGGGCAGTGTGGTGCCCAGATGTGCTAGTCAGGGCTTGTACGCCCAGTGCCGTGTGCCCAGCGAGGCCATATGGGGTCACCCACAGCGTGCAGGCTTGAGCTGGCTGGACAGGGCTGAAATCTCAACCCCACTGCCTAATCTCTGCATGGTGCTGGGCAAGTTTCTCATCCTTTCTGGGCCTGCGCTTACTCAGCTACAAAATGGGAGTCATGCTCTCTATCTTACAGGATCACAGAGAGACTATACAGCTGGGGCATGGATGTAAGCAGCCGAGGACGGGGCCTGGAAACCGGCCGCTGTCCCAGAAATACCACGGCGATCCTCCCAGTCCTCGCCAGTTGACTTGGCTTACATGTTCGTACGCAGAAAAACACCACGTACGTGCCAATACTTCTTTTCCTCTAAAATTATCCTCCAAGAAGAGGATGCTGTCTTATATTTGAGTCTATGTATTATGAACCCCTCTTTCAATTTCTTTCATTTGGGTGACAAAGTGCTCTTTGGAGAAGACAACTATCTCGGACTCCATGTCAATTTTAGAATTTTCGATGCTTACAGAGGCCATAGTTAGTTTACAAGAAAGAGGGAAAATGAACCTCATGGTGAATTTCACAATTACTCTTGGGGGAAATGACCTCACAATTTAAGTGCTGGGATTCCTAGCGGCAGAGCAGAGTGGGGGTTCCAAGCAGGGGCTCGGGCACGTTACAGCTGAGTGGGAACCCTGGCTCCCCCTTGCACGGGCTGTGTGACTTGGCGCGGGAGACGTGAGCCCTCCGGACCTCAGCTCCCCCAGGAAAATCGGACAGCAAGTGTCTCCCTCGCAAGGTTGCTCTGAGGGACAAAGGAATTAATCCATGCCAAGCTCCCGTGACAGTGCCTGGCACATGGTAAATGCACAGGTAACCGTGAGATAGTCTCAATGACAGGGTGAAGGAGCTGGAGAACTGTGCGGGAGTTGTATGAATGGGTCCTTGTGGCCTTGGACGAAGGCCCAGGGACAGCACCATCACACAGATCTAAAAATTGCTGTCTCTCAGGATGGAAATGAAGGTGAGAAACTCTGGAAAACAGACTTAGATGATGTAAAATGTGGCTCTGACTTTGAAAAAAATTGCTTTATGAACTATACAAGTGGGAAATTAACACTGCATTTACATTTTAAATGGGATTTCAAATGTGTGTGAACTGCCTTAATACAGCAGATATTACAGAGAGACATGGCTGTTTCATGTTTAGTGCTAGAGTATTTGTACACTGAATAGCATACTATTAGCATACAAAATGCATGTTTTCATATGTATATTTATGTTGGCCAAAACCTATCTGTAGAAGATCTTCCTTATGCATGGCACTTGTATTCCACCAGGTATGGTAAAAGAAAATGTTCTTACCCTCTTTCTAACCAGCACAGAAATACAAACAGATGATCAAGAAGCATCTGAAACCGTATGTCCCTGCTCCCTTAAATTCATGCTCTTATGCCCCCTTCCTGAGTTTTGCTCAGATTTCAAACAGAAATGAGCAGCAGCAAACCAAATAAAGTGTGATGGAAGGACATGTAGAATGGCTTCATGCGCCTCACATATACGCAGTCTCCAAAACGGGCAAGGATGTTACCCAGCTGTGTTTGCCTGACACCCTCATTATGGGTGGGCATGATAGGATCCAACTAAAAGATCTTCCACATTCATAAAGCGTGGACCACAGGAAGTGTTCTGTTTCACAGGGCCCTCTCTCATCTCTGCTTCCCTGGAGAGGGAGGGTGGATTCAGCCAGGTTTTGCGTACCGGGCAGTTTCTGTGGTTCCCTAGAAGGCAATGCATGGGCACACGGGCTGCGTGCGGCCGGGGCACGCTTGATGTTTATGAGGTATGAAGGGTAAGGAGCGATGCCTCGGGGAACACTCAGAGGGGATCCCAGCTACGCTGTCAACAAAGACAGTCGTCCATTCTAACAGAATAAACCCCTCCATGCTGACCTTTTTCTCAGTTCTGTTTGGGTACGGTTACAAACTCGTGCTAACCAAGCACTCTACCCAGGGTTAGATAGTTTGTACAAGTCTCAAAGTTTACACATAACATTAAATATAATTCCTGTGGGATATCAGATTGTCCAAATGTGGGAACAGTCTGTTCAAGATATTACAGGCAGCTTCTTAACAGATTTCTCAAATCACTGATTGAACCAAACTAAGCAGACATCAGTAACGCACGGCACATTTTACTTCTGTGGAATGTCAATGAAAATTACCTCAGTTTCACCCTTAACAACACACACACTTAGAAACCAAGAAGGGTCACCGAAATTGGCCCAAGACTGGGTCAGGGGAGGAGATGCTCCTTCTGGCAGATGGGCCACGTGCTCCGGGCTCTGGCAGGGTTGTTCCAAGCCTTTCAAGTCCCTTGAAATGCTGTGAATCAGCACTGCCAACGGCCAGCCTGGTCAGAAGGCACCCAGTATTTGAATGGAACTGCTCTTTCTCTGGGAAGCTCTCAGCAGGGAGGTGTAACCATCTTAAGAAGATATGTTTCCGACTAAGGAGAATATGCAGAGAACCAGCATGAGGTCATATTTAACGGTGTTTAACTAGGGGTCTGCTGGGCCGCAAAATGCAAACATCTTTCAGTGGTAGACTGAACTCAGCTCCAAAAGGCAGGAAAACCAGCCAAAAATCATTGCAGATATTCTATCAGTGGGCTTAGTGAGAAGACGAAAAGTAACCCCAGCACCCTCGGGTTTTAGGTAGAGAAGGAAAGAGATTATCAAACCACTTAAATTTAAGCTCAGAACACCTGCAAGGCAGTGGGAGGATTGCATTCGTGCATCATTTAGAAAAGGAGAAAGGACACTGATGAGACTCCACCCCTTTAAAAACAGACTCACTTGTGTAACTTTATAGGCTGATCGGCATTTCGTGTGTGTTGCAGCTTTTCTGATGCTTAACTGTAACCCCAGCTTCATTCAGTGTAACTTAGTGTATCTGTGCCCAGAATGCTTTATCCGTACTTTTCCCAAGCACCTACCTCCTTGAGTTAAACTCTTCAGGATCAAGTCCCACATCTCCGCTCTCAGGTGATGATAACAGTTTATTGTGTTCTTCAGACAATGTATGAGCATGTTTACAAATTTTGGCTCATTTCAAAGGCCCTAGGAAGACAGACTATTGTGTTTCCTGTGTCAACCATGACCAGCCTTGCCCGTAGTAAGCCCTCGGTAAATGTTAACTGAATGACTGTTGCCTAAATAAACCTGTCCTTGACTTTTGATACCTGTGGCTGATCTTATTAAGTTACCCTCAGCAGTTTGTAATTTGGAGACAGTTAAAGTACTGATACAGGCTATACAATGGATGAATCTGGAAAACGTGCTGAGTGAAGCCGGTCACAAAAGACCATGCATCGTATGATTCCGTTTATATGAAATGCCCAGAGTAGGAAATTCACAGAGACCAAAGGCACACCAGGGGTTGCCAGGGGCTAGGGAGATCAGGGGAATGTGGGGAGCAACTGCTGATGGATACAGGGTCTCCTTCTGGGGTAATCAGAATACTGGAAAATTAGATAGTGATGATGAATGCACTAAAAACCATTTAATTGTACACTTACAATGGGTGAATTGTATGTATGTTAAAAACCAGCCAACCAACCCTAGGAAGACAGGTGCAGACCTGCAGATTCCTTAACACTATGTAGCTGTTCCTCACGAGGGCACTGAAGATTGACTGAGGTGAAGTATTAACCTTAAAGTTTAAACAGGCAAAATCAAGATCGCTGGAAACCATTAATTAGGTAACAGAGTCACCTGTGTTGTAGCAGTTACAGGTAACAGAGTCACCTGTGTTGTAGCAGTTAACCTAAAGGCATATTGTAAATGCCTGGTGAGTAGAAAGTTCTTAGAAAGGTTGACTCAAGCCTCCAACTCCTGTCCCCCTGCGTCTAAACTGGCTAGTGCTTGGGCAAAATTAGAAAAAATTATCAAATTATTTTAAAATAACAGTAGTAAGCATCTGTCCAGGAAGATTTATGAAGACACGTTTTTAGTGGAAAATTAATAAGCAAAACATGTAAGCATTCCTGCTGGTTTTTTTCCATCTCCTCACCCCATGTGCCTCACAAACATCGGGGGTGCAGCAAAAAATGACACTTGGTTTCCTTATTCCAAGGAGTAGGGGGTCAATATAAGCAAGTCCATTATACAGATAAAGACACAAAGATTCAGAGAAAAAAAACTAGCTCTTCCCCCAGGTCATAATTAAGACAGCTTCCGTACTCCTGGGGCTCCCACATCCGTCTGCCTGCTGTCCCCCAACAAAGAACTCAACAGCACTGTACATTTGAGATCGCCTCAAGTATGGTCTCCGGTCTCCCTCCCTCTTGGTAGGGCCTTGCTCACTCAGGCCAAGGCAGACGGAGCTCAACACTGGCTCAAAATGCAGAGCGTGGAAGGCTGGCCAGGCCCCACGGGAGGCTGTGTCCGTCCTCCCTCCTCCCACCTGGCCCCTCACCTTTCTCCAGAGATCAGATCCCACGTCTGGCAACCTGGTGCCCACCCTCCTTCCAAGGAGCCCTGAGCTCCTTGCCTGTCGTCCTGAGGGGCGGGAGGAAGCCTGACTTCCAGCAGCAGTGAAGAGTAAGCGCCTTACAATCTGTCTCCTTGTAGATGGCTTTCTGTCTGGGAAGGGGAAGAGTCAGCACGTTCCTGAGGCAGTTCGGCCAAGATTGTGTATGTTCACGAGTATTTCCTGACCACCTCACGCAGTCCCAGGTCACCTGCCTGGGATCCGGAGCTGAGAGCAGCCACCAGCGGACACACCCCACCCATCCCAACTGCTCACCCACTGCCCTTCTCGACTACCGGCAGCCACCGTTGAGTTTACTGCGTCTGTGACCTGTCTGCGTGTCATCGGCTTTATGTGCATTCTTTCATTTAAGTCCACCAACAACTCTGAGTGGGAAGCACAGTTATTATTCTCAATTTATATATAAACACATGCGGCAAAGCTAAATAAGTCACCCAAGGCTACGCAGCCAGGACGTGGGCGGGCTGTGCTGAGATTCAGGGCCTGGAAGCCAGCATCGTTAATCCCAGAAGAGGAGCTGCTGATCCTGAGGGGCGGTGGGAAGCTGATCTACCAGGAAAATACTGGAAGTCGGCCGCTTTCCCACTGGGATGGAGGCTCCATCTATCCCTAGGAACGACCCCCAAAGCTGTCCTGGGCCAGTGGGTTAGCTTCCGAGGAGCTGGGAAAGGCTTGGCTGGGGGAGAATTGGCTCAGCGAGTCTCAGTGTCCACACTGTGCCTGCGGACACCTCTCTTCCACGTGAGAGGGGCGCACGGCTCACACCAAATGACACACTGGCAGAACCGTGTCTCTGAGGACGGCCAAGCCCAGGTCTTAGAGACAACGGGGGTGGACGGTGGGTGCTCAGCTTCACAGGAGCCCCGGACAGAGCAGCTCCTGGACAAATGCAAGAGTCTCCGTCCTCTAAGGGTGAGCACAAAGGATACACAAAGCAAGGGTCATGCAAAAGGAGACCTCATCTCATTTGAATGTTTCTTACGTGTCTTTTCTGTACGAGGTGGCTGGTACTTGGGGACTTCATGCACGCTGCTGCTTTATCTGCCTAATCCCAGAAAGAAAACAGTTTCGCACTGTCAGAGGGCACTTGATAGTACTGGGGGAAGACAAGGAGTCTTGGGGTCGGTCATAATTCGAACTATGGGAGTTCCACACGAGTCACCCCAAAATGTGCCTCTGGATGCTGATCGTTTTGCACTAAAGGCAACCTTAGCCTTGGGCACAAGAGCAACTCTGCCCCTCCCTTAACTACCTGTAAGAACTTGAATCAGGGGCTTGGCCTATAATAAGAGATAATCTCTTTCATAGGGCAGTACAAAGAAACTTCTGCTTATTAAGCATCTGCTCTTAATATCCTGCAGGACCCTTTGAAGCCCCGAGGCACCGCACCTCATCCCTGCCTCTGGAAGCCACACAAGCCCAAGCTGCCCTCCCGTCTCCGACCCTTCTGCATGCGGGGTCTCCGACTCTCTCGTGTATGTGGGCTTCCCATACATACATATTTGTTAAATTCGGTTATCTTCTCTTGCTCATCCGCCTCCTGTCTATTTCATTATTGCATCAGCCTGAAGAACCGTGAGCCCAGAGGAACGTTTGTTCCTCTCCCACAGGCGTCAAGGGCAAGTTCAATCACTGCTTCTTCTGGCCATGGGACTCTCCACTTACACCTGAACATCCGATAACGCAGGGGAGCGATCACCGAGGCGCGCACGCTCTCCCAGGGCTGAGAGAGAGCGCAGCGAGCACACCCGGCAGGTGCTGCCACGTCTCCGGGAGACCAGGGCAGCTGCCCGCGGTTCTCCAAAGGCAGGGACGCCGGTTCCAGGTTGTGATTCGGCTTCCACGTTGTGACCGCACAGGGCTCGGTTTCCCAGAAATAGCGTCCGCATCGGCCCAGCACAGTCCCGCAGCCCTAAGTTCCGGGGCGCGCGTTATTCCACTGGTGTAGGTGCTATTACAGAAAGTATTGTAATACATTACTATGGTTCTGTGGGAGGGAAAATATCTTAATCCTGCATTTTTTTTTCACACAGGAGAAATATACAGACACATTTTAAAGGGGAAAAAAATCTTATCAGAGGCGTACCTCCTTAGGCCTCATTTGGAGTAACAGCGATTTAAGACGATAAAATCTTATTTTATTGCTGTGTCTTTCAGTTATAAATTATCGCTGCAAAAGGGGAGTGTGTCCTTAATAATTGGCAAAATACTTTAGAAAAGATTACTGTAATAAAGTTTCTTAAAAAGTGTACCCATCTAAAGATTTAGAAACCCTTGTTTGAGAATCATAGCTTTAATTTATTAAACAACCTCTACCCAACAAGTACACAACCCAGTACAGGGCTTGGCACATAGGTGTTCAATACACCTTTTCTGAGCAAGTGAATTCTATACGATTCGTCATACAGAGGCAGGAACTGGGTAACGTCCAAAGTGTAAATTAAAACACTGCTGGGGGAAGCAAGCCCAGACAAGCACCAAGCTGTGACTCCGGTCAGTTGGGTTTAAGAAAGAACCACAAGAGAACATCAAATAAGAATTTGATCACACAATTATGTCACTGACCCTGCCCCTGGTTACCACCAGGAAACTAGCTGATGGAGCCTGACAAAGCCCTTCATTGCCCCTAAAACACGAACATGGCTCTGTGCCTAGCCTAGAATAATTAATTACTCTTTTACATTTCTATCACAGTACCTGGGTGGAGTCCAAGAGGGGGATCAGAGGCAAGCCTGGCCCCATGGAGACAGGACAGGAGCTGAAGTCAGCTAGTTCTGGATCCTACCCTTTGCTACGTCTGTGTCCTTGGACACATTTCTTAAATTCCAACTTTCAGCCTCTTCATGAGTGAATCGGAACAAATGGCTATCTGGCAGTGTTGCTGGAAGGAGCACACATTGAGAAGGCCTGGAAAAGCTCCTGGCACAGCATCGGAGGTTAAGAGAGCTCTCTCCCTAATAGCAGCAGGAGGAAAAGTCCAGGACATGAAAAAGGCTGAAGGCCAGGAATAAACAGGGCAGTCCTTGGGGTGGGCTTGGGAGCAGCTGGAAGTGAGGCAAGGACAAAGTAGGTAGCCATCTAGAAGCTGCCTTCTAGATGGAGGAGGCGTGTTGATTTCATGGCTGAGTGAAAGACAGCGGAAGAGGGTGTACCACGTGTTCGTGGAAGTTCCAGGAAGAATTTAAACTCATTCCATTGGCTCAGGAAAATTAGAAGATCCTGTTTTCAACAAATCCCAACATCCCAACAGAAGACAGGTCGGTGAGCTAAAAGGGACCTGGCCTAAGAAAAGAGGAATGGTAGGCATGCGGCATTTCTGCTACCGGCAATGTGGGCCAAGATTGGGGTGACGAGGTAGTTCCTGAAAGACTCCAGCATATTACCCTTTGGTTAGACTTCTGGAATATTTCCCTCATCCATCGTTAGGGATTCACTGAACCGAGGGTAGAGCCAGATGAAGGGCATTGTCACTCAACCCTTCAGGTCAGTCCAGCTCAGCCCAAACTTAATTTCATAATTTTAATATCCCGCAGGACCCTTTGAAGCCCCCGAGGCACCGCATCTCATCCCTGGCTCTGGAAGCCACACAAGCCCAAGCTGCCCTCCTGTCTCCGACCCTTCTGCATGCGGGGTCTGCGACTCTCTCGTGTATGTGGGCTCAACCCTTCAGGTCAGTCCAGCTCAGCCCAAACTTAATTTCAGGCTATGGTAAAACCAGAATAAAACGAAATCAGCATATGCTCCAATTGTAACTATGTTGTTATAAGTACACATGCAGACAGGAGTGTAGAAAAGCTTGGAAAAGCGAAATACAGACAATATGGATTAAGTGGTAGAATTGAAAGTTTTCCCATTCAAAATTCTTTTTTAAATCGTTCTGATGTTATTAGTGCAAGACATAAAAGCTGGGGAGGAAGAAAGATCAAGTCAGAAACAGCCCGACCTCATCCGTGCCACTTAGTCCACAACAGGAGAATTCGGACTGCGGCCACTGCTGAAATCAGACGCTCCTTCGCGCCTGGCTTCCAACCCATTCACAGCAGGCCAGACCAGACACAGCTGCGGCCCGTCAGGTCCAGAGCTCCCAGGACTGAAAGGCTCGGGACGTAATGTTGTTTGGTTAAAAAAAATGAATGCAGATTTCACCCCCACACAGCACTCTTATAATGTACTCTGCTGATCTCACTCCAGACCGGAGACTTTTCGGTCTATGCGACTTCATGCTAACAAATACCTAAATCAATGTTTTCTCTAACTAGTCTGAGATGTGTAGTAGCTCTGCAGCACACAGACACACAGACGCACCCACCTCCCTGATGAGGAACCAAACAGTCTCCCGTACAGGGAGGGGACTAGGATGAGAACCTACACAGCCTGGCTTTTACCTTAAGACAGACTTCACTTTACAGTCACTTTAACCAATCACTTTACGTTTACTCCACGGGAAAGTCATGGGCACTCACACCACATATTGAATGTTTTTGTTACACAAACCACTGTCAGTGTTGGACTAGACAATGATTGGGGGATAGGAATGATCTCAAGGATGACTCTTGGAGTATACAGTTTTTACCAAGATGTGATTCAACCCAGCCCAGCAACCCCAGGGGCAAGTTGCAAGGCCCCGCCAGGTCAATGGATGCAAGTTCAACAGTCCCAAGGTTAATTTGCCTCTGCTTCCTTCTAAAAAGCCATTCCTTACTCCTCGCCTTTGCCTCCTCCCTCCCCAATACCTTCTTCATGCCCGTTTCAACACTTAATGCGGTAGTATTGCATTTGCTCATACACCTGTCTGCCTGCCAGACTGTGAGTTCCTTGAGAGAAGAAACTACGTCTTCTTCACCTGCGTGCACCCAGCTCAAGCGCAGAGCCCGGCAAACGGGAGATGCTCCATTTGCCCTGTTTTCTGTGGGCATCCTGGTTTAGGGTTGTTCCTGTGTAATTATGAATGTCCCCTCTTGCTCCCCAAGGTGCCCTGGTGTGTAAGATTAATCCTATGACCGGCCCAGCAATCAACAGTGGATGAATGCTGACCACTGGTTTTATGAAGTTTGCTCATTTTTTAATTTAAGATTTTTATTTATTTATCTTTAGAGAAGAAGGGTAGGACAGAGGGAGAGGGAGAGAAATATCAATGTATGGTTGCCTCTCATGTGTCCCCTGCTGGGAACTGGCCTGCAACCCAGGCATGTGCCCTGACTGGGAATCGAACCACGATCCTTTGGTTCGCAGGCCTGCACTCAATCCACTGAGCTACACCAGCCAGGGCTGTCTGCTCATTTTTAAAGTCACCTCTCCATTATTTGCTGCAGTTACTCCAGGTAGTAGAGAGGCAGGTAATAGCGGGGTGGACAGATGGGTAAGAGATGAAGCCACAGTCTGACTGAGAAGCAGATAACCCATGAATTAGTTTTGTGAAGAATTTGGAAGCAGATGGTAGCTTTGATGTGTCACAGCAGATTTCACGTCTAATGGCCTAGCTGATCCTTTGGTAACTGTGAAGGGACGGTGCTTTTTCTGAGCACGCCGGCAGGGTCAGGGCACTGGGCGAGGTTAGCAATGGCCGCAGTGTGCCGGTGGCGCTGGGGAAAGCCACACCAGCTTCAAGTCCACGCCAGGATTGCCAAGGAACAGTGGGGTGGGTGCCTGGTCACCGCTGCGACCTACATGCCACTGTCCCAGGGCCCAGCACCCTCCCTAGGAAGCCACCCCTCTCAACAGGTGCCCCTTAAAAATGGAAAAACCCTGAGATTTTTTTACAGTCCTCAGAAACAGACTAGCAACAAGCAGAGAAGGTGAGGGTGGAGCGGGAACCAGTGAATGGACTGGGCGTTGAGGGTGCCGGTTTATACAGCAGCAAGCAGCATAATAACTGTTAATACAGTTACCAGAAGTGCCGATGAAATCAGGATTATCCCAGTGCACACCACACTGGTCCTGGGGTCGAGCCTTTCTACAGCACATTAAGGACAGAACCACAGGTCTCCACGGGGTCGTCCCCACTTGTAACTGCCACAGGCAGAGCCACATGAAGAAGGACAGAGGGGAGGGGAGTGCTCCACCTGTCTGGCCCATTTCCTCTGGTAACAGAGACACTCCTCCTGAGATTTAAGGACCCAGAGGGACTTCCCGACTCGCTGCTCATTAGGCCTGTTTGATTTTAAAGGAGAAGATTAAGTACACAGCCCACAGCCAAGATTCCAGATGTTAAGCAAGCCTTCCTTTGTGGTTGGGGTCCCCTGCTAAGCAGTACTTCTAATTAGCATTCTAAAGCTGGGCTCCAAGGGCCTGTGGGAGGTGGGAGTCCAGGCCGAAGGGGCCCTGGCCCCAGGCCAGCTCTGCTGTGTGCATCAGACCTGAGCCCTCACTCGGCTCTTCTGGGTCTGGGCATCTCCAGCCTTCCCTCCCTGGGGGAGACCACGCAGCCGATCTCCACCCGTCCCGAGCAGGCTGTCAGAGGCGGAGGGGATTAGGAGTTCGTGGGAGGACGTCCAAAAGCCTCCAGAGCTGCACTGTCCAGGGTGAACCCACTCACCACGGGCAGCAAGTTAAACCTGAGCTAATGGAACGTTAAAATTCAGGTCTTTGGTCACACTAGCCACAGTCCAAGGACTCCGTAGCCACACGTGACTAGTGGCTGGCTCCTACACCAGCCGCCTCAGATCAGAGAACACTCCTATCACCCAGAAAGTTCTACTGAACAGCGCTGCTCTCAAGCCTCTCTTTGGGTTCTTTTCTTTCAAGATTTTATCTATTTACTTTTAGAGAGAAGGGAAGGGAGGGAGAAAGAGGAGAGAAACATCAATATGTGGTTACCTCCCATGTGCCCCAAACCGGGGACCTGGCCTGCAACCCTCTAGGGGAGGGAAGGCATGTACCCTGATTGGGAATCGAACCGAGACCTTGTGGTTTGTTGGACAACGCCCACCCCACTGGGCCACACCAGCCAGGGTACCTCTCTTGGGTTTCTCTCCATAGAAAAAACTGGAAGGAGCGTACCAACCCTATCAGATGCTCGGGAAGGCATTGGACCATGTGTATTTTAATGCCTGCAAAGAGAAAAGCTCTTTATACAGACACAGTAGGGCCACAAGTAGGCTCTCTTCCAACTTCTCCAAAGAGACAGTTTTTCTTCCCAACACCTGAGACAGGTGCTGGCAGGGCAGGGGCTTCTCTCCCACGGCCCCCGCCTGTTCGACTCAGGTCGCCCTTTCTGATCTCATCTATTATTTACACAATCCTATTTTTAAGAAAATGCATTTTCAAATATTCTCTCAACATGAGTGTTAGGTCTGTGCAAATCCTCCCAGGGACCAGGGAGACCCAGTCACTTCCTTCCGCCTGCCTGACAGGCCTTCCCATACAGCACCAAAAAAATGCCCAACTTGAACCATTTAACAAAGCAAAAGGACACACTCTTCCCCAGGGGCCAAGTGTTAAAAGCATTCCAAAAGAAAGTGGCCCCGAACAGAAGCTCCTCCCCTCCAATCTGCTCCTCACCGGCCAAGGATTTATTGGCTGTAGCTATAAATCAATTGCCAAGAGAAAGCAAAACCATGGCCTCAATGTAAATACTGGTTGGTAACAATCCTTCAGTGTGACACTTCGGATTTCAAGTGGCTGGGTGGCCCTCCAAACGCCTCATTAAATGGCAACTTTATAGCATTAAGAGGAAAAGGCTCTGGGATTTTCTGGGCAAATGTATAAATCGATCTTTTCGAAGAAAAACAATAGAACAATTCACGAAATGTGTGTGATTGGGGGGTTGCAGGGAGGGGCAGGCACAGTGAGGAGGGAGAAGTTGAGCAGCTGGGGCAGGTTGGTCTCGAGTTTCTCCTGGCTTTGGGGTATCTTGACTTTGGACGTTTCCATTCTGCTCAATATTTGTTTATCCATCATCAAATGGGTCCACGCTTCAAGTGGTGGGTGCCAGTGTGTGCGTGTGAGTGTGTGTGTGTGTATGTGTGTGTGTGTGTGTAAGAGAGAGAGAGAAACAGAGAGAAAGTCTCAGACTAACAGTGTCTTTGTTCCTCTTCCCGTCCTTCACAATACCATAAAGATTTCCCAGAAGCAGACGATTGAAATCAGTCAAGCTCAGGGACTGACTGTGTGTTCAGAAAAGCTGTATCATCAAAGCTGGTTATTGATTATCCTCTTGGGCAAGCAATTATAATAATGCTTGGAAAAACGCCCCCCTTCACTCCCCCAAACAGTGCAACATGCCTGGCAGAGTGTAAACCAGCAAATTAACAGTTAAGCCCACAGGAGACCACGACCTCACAAATCCCAGCATTCGGTTTTGACCAACCCAACTCCACGTTCTGGTTCGGAACGTTTCCCATGGGCATCATCTGCTCCTTCCAAATCCCGCTGCTCTGCATGGGGTGCAGTTGCACCCCCGGAGCCCAGGTTTGGAAAACGGGGTTGTTTCTGGCTGATGTGCCCCCAAACACCAGTGCCCGAGGTCAATCCCACTCTCACTGGCCTTCAGCTAAGCAGCCTTTCAAAGCTATGTGCGGTCCCCAGTAGGTCAATGCATTTTATTTTTCCTTTAGAAAAAGCTTTAAGAAAAATCCCCCACAAATAAAACTGACGAAGAGCAAGCTCTGAAATACGGCGCACAGCGACCCTCTGCGCTGGTGCTGGCCACCTCGACGCCGTCCTCCCTACTGGCAGCTCTGTGTATAGTTCTACTTATTGGGAAAATCAGCCCCATTGTTCCGAAAAAACAATGAGCAAGTGATAATGAGCACAGTGAGACAAAGGAAGAAGACTGCAGCTCTCAGGAATGGTTCTTTTCTGCACTGGAAAAGCTGCCATCTTGGCAGCCCTCCGCCTTCCTCAAGTCTGCTGCTTCTCCATCTCAAAAAGCAGAATGAAACAAAACCAAGTGTGTGGATTAGTGAGAAGTGCTCACAGACTCCTAACAGGGTCCCTCCACCAACACCCTCAGTGCCCCCACCAAAGGGCGTGTCTCTGGGGCACCAAGTTCTCAGCACGCATTTTTGAGGCAGGAGTCATTTTCCTAATACAATCCCCCTCTGTCACTGCCTCCACATTCGCTGTGTGTGTGTGTGTGTGTGTGTGTGTGTATGTGTGTGTGATCTGCCTCAGACTATTCAGAATCTACCAAGTCTGCATTTAAAACATCCACCCATCCATGAGCTTGTGGAATTTCCAGAATGCAGCAGAGTGGTCCATATGCAGAAATCCAAGGAAAGAATGAGTCCAGCTGTGTCAAAACTTTACAGACTCAGGCACAGAAGCAATATGTCCATCCAAGCACTCCCCCTGGGGCGACGCACCCAGTAGGCATCCAAGAGACTTTGACAGAATCTAATTGATGCATCAGTACCTCTGGGCTCGTGTGGGAGTCACTTGGTCCTAGCACAAGAATTGCATTCCACCCCAGGCATGAGGGCCAGGGACGTGGCAAAGGTCCCGGGACATGGCAGGGAGCCCACGCCTCACAGCATCCTTCACAGAAGCAGCTTCCTGCAGGGAGGCTGCTGGTCCCCCGCCAACCCACAGTTCTCAGAAGGCTGGAAGGGCAAAGGGAGGAATTCTCCTGCTGGCAGACCCTCAACACGAGAGGGAGGGAGTCCAGGCCAGCCCAGGGGAAGACGGGGAGGCAGGGCAGGAAGAGGCCCGCTGGAGGCCCGTCGACAAGCAGGCGAAGGCAGGGCAAGCCAGAGCAAATCTTGGAGGCACTACCACCCTTCGAGTGGTACCCTTTACACCAGTGTGTTAATTGCTTAAGATATACTTGGATACATTCTTTTTTGTACATGCCCTTCAAACTGTACAAACTTTAATCTCCCTAATCCCAGTCTCCTTCCCCCCAGACAACTACTGTTACCTGGTTTTCATCTAGACCTTTTCTGGATGCAGCCTTCACATACTGTTACATTCCCCTAGGGAGCAAATAGGCATCGCTTTACTTAATGGCCACATAGTGTGCTCACCATTCCACACTGTGCTTTTCTCTCCATTAACCAAGACTGTTCTGTCCTCACAGAGAGACCCACTTGCTTCTTTGAAACTGTTACACAGGATTCTACAATGTGGATTTACCATATTTTATTTATTCATTCTTTTACCGATGCTTAATTTTTCTTTTCCCTCCCTTTCAAACAGTTTTGGAACAAATACATGTGTAGATGCAAGGATTTCACTAGAATTCTAGAAGTAAAACTGGGTCAAACACACGTAGTTTTAATAGACATGAACAAAACACTCGTGACAAGTTTGACTCCCACTGACAGTATGTAAATAGAGGAGATCCCTTTTCCAAGGTTTTAGCTACCGGTGGTCAACCACTGTCAGAAAAGAGCAAGTGGAAAATTCCAGGAATAAACAGTTCATGAGTTTTATTTTTTATTTTTAGTGCTCACTTGAGGATATGTTTATTGATTTGAGAGAGAGAGGATGGGAAAGAGAGAAAGAGAGGGAGAAACATCGATCTGAGAGAGAAACATCAGTTGCCTCCATGACCAAGGATCGAACCCCCAACCTCTTGGGGCAGGGCACAATGCCCCATTAAATTCCATACTGCTGTGAGCAGCACAGTGAGTCTCCCATTGTCCCGCTCCACCCCGCCCTGTCCCACCCAGCATGTGAATCTTCCCTTTGATCAGCTTCTCCATGCTGTATCTGCCATCTGCCCGTTGGTCACTTGGTAGCCACTGGATTATTGGACTGTCGTGGTACTGGGGTGTTTGTGTTCAAGTAACCATTATTTTACTTAATAATGGCACCAAAATGCAAGAGTTGTGATGCTGAGTAATTCAGATATGCCAGAGAGAAGACTTGAAGTGCTTCCTTTAAGTGAAAAGGCATGAATGCATAAGGAAAAAAAAAAAAAAAACGTGTAGGGTTTGGTCCTCTCCACAGATTCGGGCATCCACCAGGGGTCTTGGAAAGTATCCCCTGCAGATGGCGGGGGTGGGGAGGCGGGGGGCCTCCTGTACTCATGTCCCTAAGTCTGCCCACACCTGATGCTATCGCCTCTTTAATTTTTGCCTGAGTCTAACCTTACCCCTGACATTATCCAGACAGTATGGAGGATAGTAGCATTAAAAAAACCCACTGCTTTAATGTGTACTCCCCGATTAACTGACAGGTCAAGCACTTTGTCTTAACATTACTGGCCATTTGCATTTTCTCTTCTGTGAGTATACTCTGCTCATTTATCTTTTGGGTCATTTGCACCCCCCCTCCATTAATGTATAGGTTTTAATATGTTCTATGAATCCATTGTTCTCTGGGTCTTATTAATTTCGCTCAGTCTTTAAAAATGTTGCTTGTGGCACTTGCCTACAAACAAGGTGGCTCCCCATGAATAATATGGTGGCTTCCAAATTGCTCTTCTCAGCCACAGCCTCCTTTCTCGGACCCAGGGGAACACCAGTCACAGACAGAAACAGTAGACCTGCTCTGGCTGAGGCTGACCCAGCCTCCTAAGGGCCCCTTGCTCCCCATCCTGAGTCTGAGGAGTTCTTTGGAGCATCTAAGAGCTGAGTTTGAAGCACAGATTCACTCCAACCCCCTCACGTCAGAAATGAAGGAACGCAGGATAACAGCCACCAGAGGGATGAGCTCGAGGCCTCCTCACAGAAACAAGACCAGCCTGAAGGTCTCATTCGGTTTCTGCGAACCCAGCACAGTATTTAAATTACAGAGGGGAGATGAATTCCATTTGGATCTGACAACAAATCTCAGCTGTCTGGCCCCGGATTCATGGACTTTTCTCCCATCAAAGAAAAAGTAACATGCTAACAAAATAACCTAAGAGACAACTTCACTCAAAAAACTCATTAAAAAAAACAACCACCCCTTGATCATTGCTATCTAGTTACTTATTACCATGTTAGCTTCCTGCCTCTTCCCCCTAAAAGGTAAGCTGAATGAGAGCAGGGGACCCTTGTCCTCGTCACTTGTTCTCTAAGACCCAGAACGGCCTCTGTCCAACTGTAGGCCTCAAGAAATACTTGTCTCCCAAACCATTCACTGTATCTAAAAACGATTGGAAAGTGATCCAGATGGCAGTCTTAAAAAATTTGAACTGCATTTATCAATTCTGCTACAACAGCTATCCACTGGTGGGTGGCCTGGAAGGGGGTGCAGGGAGCCACGTCTGGACACTCCAAATGGACCACGGAGAGCAACACGGCTGGACGCACAGGACCACCCTCCTCCCTCTCTATGGAATTCTTTGGGCTCCTGGCTGTCATGTCTGTGTTTCCCAGGACTTCTGGCACTTGAAGGCCCCTTTGCCAAAACCTCCCCCGAGAAGGAGGCCACTTGAGGCAGCCATGTGCCTGTCTGAGGCCTTTTCTCCCACCTGCTGTAGTACTGACTACCCCGTGGGAGCCTCAGGGGGTGGTTAACTACTGTGGGACCCATGTCTCAGGTTCCTGCTCTGTAAAGTGGGCACAGGAGGAGGCCCTGCGCCTCCTAGGTTTCCAAGAGGCCCGGTGTCAGTGCAGGTGTGTGGCTTACACGATGCGCACACGTGGAGTCGCTGGCGTCTGCGGCGCCGGTTACTGCGGTGTGCAGAGCGGCCAGGTTGGCGGTGGCTTCCGCATGCCCAGAACAAGGGGACGGAGTCAAACGAAACATTGTTAAATGTGAGGCAATGGGGGAGGCACGCCAGCATTGTTAAACGTCCATTCCTGAGCGAACAGCTCCAGCTGACAGAGCGAGTCCGCTGTGTGCCGACGCAGGTCTCAGAACTCCCGGACCACGGAGGGAAGGCTTGATGGAGAGCCTTCAGTTCCGATCACCGCCAACCTGCTGATGAGAGACCCCAGTCCCCAACCGCTGCCAGAAGGCCACCTCTCCATCTCTGTGCCTGAGGTCACCGGAGCTCATGTTTACTCCCCTTGGCTGCAGGGGCATTTGCAGCTTCCATCTGCTCCCCAGCCAAATCACAAAGAATGTCTTCTGGCCCCGGACCTCCCCGCCAGGGAACAATAACCATTTCACACACTGGTATTTAGTTACAGGCCTACGAACACCCGACAGCCAATCAAAACAGGATTCCTACAGATCGGATTCTGATCTCGCTACAGGAAGATACTGCCTAAAGCCACTCTGGAAAAGCAACGAGGAGCGGACATCCTGTTCGTAGGATTCTGAACAGGTCTGCTTCCTCTCCGTGCTCAGAGATGGTGGCTGCAGCCTCGAGGAGAGGCCCTGTCGCGCAGGTGAACAGGCAATTCGTGGGACCTGGATGGTGACTCATCCCAAAGGATGTAAATGCAAGCAGAAAAATCCGTGTCTTCAAATTGGCCAATGCAGGAAAAACTTTCTGGATTTGAAGATAAAGCATACACCGAAACGCCCATCATTGCTCTGGTGCTCGAACATCGGGCGTCGCAGGAGACCGTGGGGGCCCCTGCTCGGAGCTGACCTCCGGCGGAGTGAAAGCAGACGGAGGGGGTTTACCTTTCACACGCAGTCAGTCTGGTCCCTGACGGTGCCCTTCGTTTCACCTTGCGGGGAGGGCGGGAGGATTTTCTTCTTTTGACAAAGATACTACAGATAAAGGAAAGTGCTGAGCAGAAAAACATCTTAAAGTCTACTTTGAAAAGAAAAAAAAATCCCCAATCCTTACCCATCTCTGAATGCTGCAGAGGGGAGGGTAAAAGGGAAGGAGAGGACAACCGAAAAGTGGGCGTGAAAGATCGACAGGTCAGCAGGCCGGGTATGCCTCCTGCCAGCAGTGATGTGACCGTTCTTAGAACACGGGGCGCTCATCACCTCCTGCTAAGAAGGGATCTAGGAGAAAGCTTTCAGAAACAACTGGAGTTGCTCTCGATCCAGCCTTCATCTGTTACAAAAAATACAGAGTACGACGACCTGTTGGGTCATCCTGAGGAGAAGTTTCAATTCCTCACGCCTACCTGAGCCCACCGGCGCCGGCGGGACTTAGAATCTACCAGCGGGTGGCCAACCTGGCACACGATCGTGTCAAAGCCACCTTCGACACTGCACAGCACCACGTCTATGCAGCTACTGGCGGCCAACGGTGGGGTGTACAGTCACAGATATTTAAACACAGGGTTCACCGTTTCTACCAACTTCCAAAGTAGGCTGAGGCCACTTATCCGTTAGAGGCCCCCAAACCTTGCAGCACGCTATGTCATTCAGGGGTCTCGAGATGGTCTATGTTCTTCTGAGGGTCAGACAAAGAGAAAAACAGTGCTTTGTGGCAAAGTTCTGGGAGGCTAGGAAGGTTGGTGAGGACACTGAGAAGGGATGGAGCTAGTTGTTCAGGACCCCCCTGCTCCCCCCAAAAAAAGCCACCGTGGGAGGCACGGGCCACGGAAACTTCCTCGGCAGCTGGGTTGACCGTCCCTCGGCTCTGTGACCACCAGTGCTGAGCGATCTGCACGTGGGGCTCTGGGGCACTTGCTGGGCTCCAAGTCACAGCCATAGCATCCACCCCCCACCCTATCCCCCGCCAGCTCATAACACAAAGTGCAGACCATGTCAAAGCTCTGGACTCTAGCGTATCCGTCTGTTAGGACAGAAGGCTAGAGCCCTAGTTAGTTAGCATCCTCATGAACAAAAACAGGACTTTCAGCAACGTCTGTAAAGCAACTTCTGTGAAACCACTTTGTTTTTGACCTATGATGTTAGACATGATCTTATCGGAAGTGATACGATCACAAAGAACACAGCACAGCATTTTAAAACAAATTGTTAAAGAGAAAAGGTTGACTTTCTGGCAAAACACTAATAAGCCTAAGCTATTAATAATCCTATACGTCCCATCAGAAAGATGTCAAAATACCTGACATTAAAACAGGCAGTAGTGATATCTCATAATAATTGATAACGTTTATTGAAAGCTCAGATTAGCAGGTGCATACAGCGATTCAATGAAGCCTCACAACTCCCCATGAACAGATGTTACCGTCACCTCCATTTTTTCAAAACCTGAGGCCCGGGTAGATCCTAAGGTCATGCAGATGCAATAATGTAGGAACCTGGGCAGCCTGGCATCAGAATCCAATTGCCTGCATGTAAACTGAAATTTTGTAAGAATTGATTGGAGGCCACACCTGGTCGCCACCTAGAACGGATGCCCCACTGCCTGCCTGTATTTTCCTAGTCCCTGGCACGTAGCCCAGCTCCACGGTCAGCACCTCCTGCATTCCATTGCCCTCAGGGCACACTGTGTGATTGTGGGTGACAATGTACCTCAAAAGCGTGTAACTCAAAACAGTAGTGAAAACCTGCAGTCGGTTTTTTACATTTAATTATCAAGACAAACCTCCAAACAATCAGAATTAAGAGGAGGATGTTGCAAGAGTGCTGGGACTCAAAACCGAAATTCAAAGATCAATAGTATTCCTTCCCAACAGCAGTCACCAAATAGAGAATAGCATTGTTTAAAAAAAAAAAAAAAAAAAAAAAAGGCTTCCTTAGTAACCCAATCTGTAAAGTACAGAGGCAAAAGTCTAACATCAATGTTGGAACAGAACCACAGAAATGGAGATCGCATGGAGGGTTAGCAACAGGGGAGTGGGAGGAGGAGAGAGGGGGGAAAAGGTACAGAGAATGAGTAGCATAGATAGTGGGTAGAAAATAGACGGGGGAGGGCAAGAATAGTGTGGGAAATGTAGAAGCTAAAGAACTTATGACACATGGACATGAACTAAAGGGGGAATATGGGTGGGAGAGGGTGTGCAGGGTGGGGGGAATGATGGGGGAGAAATGGGACAACTGTAATAGCATAATCAATAAAATATATTTAAAAAAATGTTAGGAAGATATGAAACTACATAGAAGGACACAAAAGAAGATTTGGAATAATGGAGGGATAAGCCTTGTTTATGGAAAGGGAAAGACAACATTTTAAAAACATGTCAGCATTCCCCAATGCATCAATAAATTGAGTGAAACTTCAACGAGAGCTCTGCGAGAATTTTGGGGAACATGAACAGTGTTTCAGTAGTTACTGGGAAAATACAGGGCTAAGCATAACTAAGACAACTCTGAATAACAAGCACGAAGAGGACAGACACAGCTTATCAGCTAACGAAGCGCGCTGGACAACTAGGGTAGTGGAGGCAGCGTGATACTGACGCAGGACGAGAACGGTGGTCAGGAGGAGCGAGGAGCCCGGAGCCGACTGGACTACCTGTGTTCAGGGGCCGTACGATGCATGCGGGCAAAGGCACGCCACTTGCTGCACCGGATTTGTAATCCATTTGACATTTATTTTTAATCCACTTAACTTGGTTTTCTCTTTAGAGTGACGATCAAATTCTATAGTTTTCACGTAAATGCAAAAAAAAAAAACAACAAAACCCACCTCCACCTAAATATGAACAATTACTAGAAGAAAAATATAGGATAGAGAATTTTAAGTCAAAAAAGGCAGTTAAAATGACTCCACTAACATTTTTTTATACTCCACGATTTTTTCCTCAAAAACAAAAAATGTATACAAAGCAAGATGTAATATGATACCATCTATGTCGATTAAAACACGGAGATGCACAGATCTCGTCTAGAAATAAATGGTGTTTCAACAGCTAACGCTTCATCTGGATGCATAGGCCCTAAGCCGGAGCGAGGTCGGGGAGGGGCTGAAGGGAACTTCGCTGACGGCAAATGTTTTGTTTAAACCAAACCTTAAAGGCAAATACGGCAAAACACTAGTGGCGGTTAATTTTGAATGGCAGGAATGTACATGTTTGTTAGATTATTTTTGCATTTTCTATCTTTTTGGTTTTTAAAGAATTCTCAAAATTCAAATATCAAATCTGGAATTTCTTCATTAAATTGTCCTATCAATCCACAGGGTACTTGCTTATTATTTATCATCTTAGTTATCTGAAACAAAGAATATAAGCAAGAAAGTCAAATAAATACAGTTATGGATCCCAACTGTGATAGTTAATTTTATGTGCCAACTTGTGCAGTCTCTGGTGCCCGGGTGATGTGCTAACCCCAGTCTTGATGTTGCTGTGAAGGTATAATATTTTTTAGATGTGATTAACATTTAAATCAGTAGACTTTTTGTGAAGATTAACCCTCTCTAATGTGGGTGGGCCTCATCCGGTCAGTTGAAGGCCATAAGAGAAAACAGACTGAGGTTCCCTAAAGCAGGAATTGTCCTCAGGACGGCAACCGAGACACCCCGTCTGGCTCCCAGCCCTGCTGGCTCGCCCTCGGATTTCGGACTTGCTCCCCCACGAGGGTGGGAGCCAAGTTCCTAAAATAAATCCTCGACCCCACCTACCTATGTACCCCCTCGCCACTGCGTTTCTCTGGAGAACGCTGACTAATACCAATGCTGCAAGTTTGGGGGCAGCCATGGCTTCTCCGCATCTAAAATGGTCCATAAATTATGCAACATTTGAAAGGACAGAAAAGCCTGCTTTGGGGGGCCGGGGGACAGTGATAGGCCCGTTAATGTGGACACGCTGAGATTAGACCCATCTTGTGTTTATTTTCTAGGAAAATGTATCCTCTGAGAAGATAAAAGTTCCTCAGTCGGCAGCTTCTTGTCGGAGATGTGTATTTCGGAGTGGAAATCCCCCAGTTGGCCGGGGCTTACTTGCTGGCCAGATGCTCCGTGGGGAGGGCGCATGTCCACACTCCCATGTGGGGGATGAAGACGGGCTGGAGTGGGGGGGGCTGGCCTTCCTGTGCCTGTGGTTTTTCCTGAGGGAAACTCTGCTTGTTTGCTTCACCAAAGCCACGAGCTGACAGGCTGCCCAAGACTGATTGCGCTCCAGACTCCCGCCGCCCAGACGGACCCTGTGCGCGGCTCACACTGTTATCACAGGGTCAAGGGCGCCACTTTGTACAAGAGCCCTCGCTGCTCTCAATCTGCACATGACATTTCCAAGCGCCCTGTGTGTCTGGATGGAAGGACCTCTGTATAAGTTGGTGCCCCTCTTCTCAATTTAGATCCCTTACTGGTTGTGGAGAAAATATATTGGCGTCACTTTAATATTTTGCATTTCTGTTTATTTGATTTTTGGTTTGACATTTGCAAAGCAGAAAGTTCAAGTAAGAAACAAGAATGGAGTTCCTGAAGCAATGATTCAAGGTGACAGCCACATATACTGTAGAAATACTTTCTGACATCAGTTTGCATTTTCTCTAGAGTTAGAGATGGACAAGGGACATCTTAGCTGGATCATAAGATGACCTCATATATAAGTGACCCCTACTGCCCCAATCAGAACAGCTAAAAAAATTGGGGGAGGAGGAAGAATTTGGTTAGATAAATATAAATGATGGAAATGAAAGAATCTATAGCCTGAGATGAAACATTCTGTCTAAGATATTAAAAACATAACATTTAGCCCTGGCTGGTGTGGCTCAGTGGATTGAGTGCTGACCTGCGAACTGAACGGTGGCAGGTTCGAGTCCCAGTCAGGGCATATGCCTGGGTTGTGGGCCAGGTCCCCAGTTGGGGGCGTGTGAGGCAACCACACATTGATGTTTGTCTCCCTCCCTTCCCCTCTTTCTAAAAATAAATAAAATCTTTAAAAAAACCCATAACATTTAAAATATTTGCCTTAAGCTATTTAGGATATTAATGTAATAATATACACACATGTGCACAAATATTACGTACACATGTATTAGGCAAGCATCATATAATTGAATGCTAATTTAGAAATATTTCTTGCTCCCTCCCACCCCTGACTTAGGGAAACGTTTATTCAAAGTCTTCACTTTACACCTGTCCTGTGGTTGCAGCTACTTTTTGAATTTTCCAGAACATGTCCTCTTCACTTCTACTTAAGTTATTTGGATGACGTTCTTAACTTGTTCCATTTTTAAATAATCTTTAAAAGTCTTGTTTATAAAGAAACCCAACACTTGTTACTGTGAGGTCAGATGCCCAGGAATATTACTAGATTTTTATTTTTTAATATGATTTCCTCAGTTGACCTCTACACGCATTCAAAGCCAGAAATGACTAAGGTCCTTTCAGGCTAATGTGTGTTCCCTAAATAATATTTGGATGCTCAAAATAAAACAATTGTAAGATCCTCTCACAGCAGGAGAGGTAAGGACCTAAATATAAGACGATGTGCTCATTTCTGATAGCTTTTTTCGGGGTGGGGGGAGGACTGTGCCTTATGTTTGGGTCTGTGAGGTGAACTGTGTGACTTCATTCCCTGCATTGCCTCCCCACCCCCAGCAGGGCGACAGACCCAGATTCCAAAGGGGACTTTCTCAGGGTAGAGTTGGGGAGCCTGGGGAATCCCAAAGGTTGGGTCCAGAGGACCCAGAAACAGGTGTCTCTGCCACAGGACAGACGGCTGCTGCCACACGAGCCAGGCTGGGGGGCCACTGGCTTTGTCTGGTCTTCCTTCCTTCTTCTTTTAAAAATAATTTACACCACCCTGGCTGAGTCTCTCGGTTGGTTGGAGCGTCATTCCATAAACCCAAAGGTTGCAGGCTCAGTTCCCCATCAGGGCACGTACCTGGGTTGTGGGTTCAATCCCACAGCTGCCCCCCGACTACCCCGGTCAGGGTGCACATAAAAAGCAACCGACTGATATCTCTCTGCCCGCTTTCCTCTGTAAAAATCAATAAAGACATGTTCTCGGGGGAGGACTGAACGTAACAATGTGTACGCCGCTGTGCTGTGCTGCCTGTGCAGTGGCGGCGGGAGAGCACCTGTGGCAGGGAGAGTCGCCCCCCACCGTCCCAGCCCACCTTCAGGAGGGAGTGAGACTCACCCTCGTTCTGCCCACGGATGCCCCGGCAGCCGGGTCCGGAGCTCAGCCCCAGCACTGCTGGAGGGCACCGCGGGCCTGGAAAGCAGCCCGGGGCTGCGGGGAGAGACACCCTGAAGAAGGGAGTAAGGAAGAACGGAGCGAGCTGGGAAAGGGGCTCCCTGCGGCCAAAGGCGGGGGACGATGATGGGGACGATGACCGCGCATCAACAGTGTGACACAGATTCCGATGAGAAATACGTATTTGGTCTTGGTCCCCTGCTTCTGGCTCAGAGCCCCTAAAACCCTTGTCACTCCCCACAGAAGAGCCACAGGGCATCTTCCCTGGCATTGGGCTGGCCAAAGAGTCTGTTTTGTTCTTCCCGAAGGATGGCTCTAGTAGTGCTTAGGTGTCTTCGACTCCATTCAAAACAATTTGGTCCAACTGTAATGTGACAGCTTTCATATCAGCGTGCATTTTTTAAAAAGCTTATCAAATTGGTGAATTTTTGTGCAGCCATTTTAATACTGAAGATGGAAGAATATATACAACATTTCTGGCATAGTATACTCTATTACTTTAAGAAAGGTAAAAACGTAACCGAAATGCAACAAATTTGTGCAGCGTATGGAGAAGGTGCTGTGACTGATCGAACGGGTCAAAAGTGGTTTGCGAAGTTTCTTGGTACTATTGACATTCTGGCCGAATAATCCTTTGCTGTGGGGCTGTCTTATGCATTGGAAGATGTTCAGCAGCACCCCTGGCCTCTACCCACTAGAAGCCAATAGCGGGAGATGGCCGACATACTCAAAATATCCAACTCAATAAAGTTACTGGTGAAAAAGAAAAATGTGTCTTTTACTTTATGAAAAAAATATAAATGGACTTTTTGGCCAACCCAATAATATTTAGTTCCAGAAATAGCTACAGAGCAATAAAGGTGAAATGGACATTTTTTTCTTGCTCATAACAAGCCCCTTTCAATCACATTGGAGTATGATAACATGGTGGCTTTTTGCAAAGCCCTTAAGGATGCGGGCTGGTTGCCAGGGGCCCCAGGCAGATTAGAGGCTGAAACTTTCAATCCTACCCCTCGACCTCCAGGAAGCAGAGAGGGGCTGGAGAGTGAGTTCAATCACCAAGGGCCAGTGGTTTAATCAACCATGCCGTTGGGATGAAGTCTCCAGAAAATCCCAGAAGGACAGGGTTCCAGAGCTTCTGGGTTGGTGAGCACATGGAGAGGCTATGTCCCTGTCCCCACACCTTGCCCCACGCACCTGCCACCTAGCTGTTCCTGAGCTGTATCCTTTCATAATGAATCATTAATCTCCTAAGCAAACTGTGTTCCTGAGTTCAGTGAGCTGCTCTAGCAAATTCATTGAACCCAATTAATTAATCTGATATTAATAGGAGGGGTCATGGGAACCTACCCTGTATTTTGCTGTATATAATGTGCACATCTTTGCCCAAACTTCTGAGGGAAAAATAAGGATGTGTATTATACGTGGGTAGAATGCTTACATACCATGGGTATGACAATCCTACATATAATGTGCACATGACATGCATTATACTCAGCAAAATACTGTACTTAGCCCGTTGGTCCGAAGCAGAGGTGACGACTTGGACTTTTGATTGGCATCTGAAGTGTGTGTGGGGGTGGGGAGCAGCCTTGTGGGAGTGAGCTTTTAACCTGTGGGATCTGCCCCTCTCCCCAGGTAGCCAGTGTCTGAACTGCACAGCACTGGAGGACACCCAGCTAGTGTCCCAGAATTGTTTGGGGTGGGGGAACCTCCCCCAACACACACACACACACACACACACACACACACACACACACACACACACACGGTGACCAGAAGTGCCAGAGGTGAAGTAGTACTCCCAGAGTGCTGTGTATAATATAACAGAAAACAATAGAGTTTACAACAGGGACCATGAGTCATGAAAGAGGAAAACCAAGTGGCAGGAACTGAGAACTGAGGGAACCCTACTGGAATCTGGCTCATTCAGAAAAGCTACCTCCAGGGCCACTAACCATGCCTAGATTCTCACCAGCAGACTTGAGTGGGTTATTCCCTACAGTAACACACAGACCCAACACTTGTGGAAGTTCGACAGTTCGAACAGGAAAGATGGGAGTTTGCCTCACTCTCCTTGGGTGTTTCTCCTTTACGAAGACTGACCTTTAACCCAGGCCTCATCTGATGACTGTGGAAAGAACTCAGGGAAGTGGACAGCGGACAAGCACATCCGGAAAGGAGAAGCAGCAAACCCAGCTCTAACGGCCCAGGAGCTAAATATCACTAAGGGCTTATGTGCGCAGCACCATAACGAGGACCTTACGGGCAATCCCTCAGTCCTTGGCACTAACCCAAGAGGGAGTGATGCACCTTATCCCCACTTCACAGTTGAGAAAACCAAGGCAGAGAAGCTAGCTAACTTTCCCTGAGTCATTTATAGCAAGAATGTGGACCAGCTGGGTTGGAATGTCATTACTTCACTGACGAGGTTTATTTGTGGAGTCAGACAGAACTGAATATGTGATACACCCCCATGTCCACTAGCTCTGTGATTTTGGGTATGCCACAGCCCTTCTGAGCCTCAGTTTCCAGTTCTGCTCAATGGGCGTAACACGCAGCTGTCTGGGTGTGAGATCCTTTAGTTAAAGGCCCAGGCACAAAGCCTGACCAACAGCACCCTCTCCATAAAGAGACTATCTACCTTCTCTTTCCCTTTTCTTCTGAACCTAAGGCTTACATGTAAGGGGTACCAATTTATCACCCCCCAAGGCTGACTTGCGTATGTGAAATAATCGGAGGAACATGAATTACTGACATTCACAGTACCACATGCAGACCTGGTCCAGTCTGCTTTGCTTCTGCTCATTCAGGAGAGGCGTTTCCTTGTTATTTTAAACCACCCTGTGAATTACTGGAGCAAATGTTTTGGTTTTGTAGGGAACACCTTGTCCTCTGGCCCTTGTGCGAAAGGAGCTCACAGAGGGCCAAGGTCACAGGAGCAGTGGCCATCAGCAAACACCCTCCAGGGGAAGTCTGCAAGCAGCCCGGCCTGACTTGGAGATCACACTTCTGCAGAGGCAGCCGGCTGAGACTCTTGTTCTCATAACCACAGTGGCTTACAGGTGGGGCTCACTCGGGAGCCTGGGTCAGGAGCCCCCTTCTGCATCCTATTAGGCCCTTTTGTGAGCTCCGAGCATGACTGTCTGGTTTGCATTTGCGACACAGAGGGAAGCAGCAAGGGGCAGCAGGGAGGCTTTCTAACGGGTACCTTACAAAGGTTAGTTTCACCAGAAAGCACCTATGAGATGACCAGGTGGTGTGACCGCAGGGAGGTGGGCGAGGACCCCCATGCAGAGTTGGGGGCACCATGCTCTGGCTTGACCCATTCCATCCGCCAGCTGTGCCCCGGAACAAAGCACTGAACCCTTCAGCCTGAGCGCCACCTAAAATGATGAACCTCAATTAATTACACACGCTCTGAGATTCCTTCTGGTTTGATAATTCTGTTAGCTCAGTTCCTAATAAACCTCCTTTATGAACACTGATAAAAACATTACTGCAAATACCTAGCATAAGGCGTCGCCTAAGGACCGGCATTCGGTAATTGTTTACTGCTTAAATTAATGGGCCAATGCTGATAAGGACACAGATGGAGGTCATTTTAAAAAATCAAGTCACAGATATATTATGCCCACACGCATACCACATACGCACATGCACTTCTATTTTTATGTTGTCATTTTACCTCGAGAGTTGCCATGTGTCGTCACACCTGTGCGTCAGTGTGCAGGCACACCTCGTTTACTGTGCCTCTCAGACATCGTGTTTCTTACACACTGAAGGTAAGACCTTCCACCAGCAAAAAAGATTGAGAGTCGAAGGCTCAGATGATGGTTAGCACTTTTTAGCAGTAAAATATTTTTTGGTGAAGGTATTTACATTTTTTTGACGTCATGCTATTGATTGCACACTCAGCAGACAACAGCCTAGTGTAAACATGCAGTTAGTGCATGGCGCACTGGGAACCCCAAAATGTCATGTGACTCACTTTACTGTGATATTTGCTTTACCGTGAACGTATCAGTGGCCTGGAACCGAACCTGCAACATCTCCGAGGTTGATTTGTATTGGGCATTGTAGGCAGAGGGCAGAATAACCCACACCCCTGCCCACCCCACCCCAAGACTAGTAATCTAACAGAAAAGACAAAAGATCCAACATGAAGAAGACAACTCTCCGACAGGAGGAGACAGTTCAAATTCGGATGCACTAAAGCATATGTAACAGGCCTTTTAGAGCCAGACCTGACTGACGATCAAGGTTTCACGTAACGTAAAGAAGAACCTCCACCGTGCCAGCCTGGGGCCCAGCAGCAAACAGAAGGCGCCCTCCAAAGCATTGGCCTTGAGAGGTTTACGCAGGGACTATTCCCACAGGTGCAGGCAGGATGAAGCACCCTTGGACTAGTTGCAGCTGGGAAACTCGTACTTCCTCTAGGTCAGAAAGGTCACGGGAGGAGGCACGAAGGGAGCCGCCCATCAAGGGCTGAGAAGAAATCAGCCATCGTCCGAACCTTAGCAAAGGATGCGGGGGGAGGGGACAGTGGCGAGGAGGATAAATACTGCAACACGCTCTCCCGCCTCCAGATCTGCCGGTGCCTCCTACTGGCTGAACCCAGCCAGAAACAGGGCAAAGGGAGGCCAGATGCGGTAGTTCACAGACGTCTGTTTCTTGGGGCAGAGGAAGAGGACAAATTGGGGAGGAGGAAGGAGAAAACACACACACTTATGCATCACATACACACACACAGGCGTGCACATTTGCGGTGTATTTGGGAGAGCGTGTCTTTGACTTTTCAGAGATGATTTGTTCTACAAAAGGGTTTTACCATAGAATTCATCCAAATTTAAATATCAAGGCCTTCTGGTATATCCCAGATAATACACTCTGTAAAAGCAGAAACTTCTTGAACCGTAAATAACTTCTACAGAAGGATTGTGTTGCCCAAGACATGGTGTGTTTGTTTGCATCCGGCGTAATAAGCGAGACTGGCAAGACAACCTCCGGCTGGACACAACCGTCTCCTAACAGCTTCCTTCACCCTCTCCCCCCACCAGTCCCACAATCTCCAAAGGTAAAACAAACTCCAAGCTTTGCACACTAACACATTCTTCCATTTATATTTTCTATCAATTGGCAATTAAAACAAGAATCCCAGAGGTCGGCCAAAACCTTAACAAATGAAAAGAGTCAGATATGTTATCCTTGGATTCGAAAGTACGAAGTGACATGTTATGAGAAACCACCTGGAGAACGGCGCTCAGGCAGGCGATGTTTCAGGAATCTGCATTCCAAACAGCAGTTCCTTGCCAACTAATGCACAACCTTTTTCACAGGGACCCTTGGACCAAGTTCCTAAAGCAGTAAAGCCGCTGGATCAGATCTAGATTTGTACGGAGTTCTGCTGGCGGCAACAGGAACCTGAGACTTAACCGGGGCTCAGGATGGCTCCGACAGAGGGCGGGGAAGGGGATGGAGGAGGGTTGAAGAAATACTCGTGGTCCTCTCCCAGTTAGTGACCACACCTCTGGGGTTTCTCCAGACAGTCCCAGTCTCAGCGAGTCTAGTCCACACTACTTAACTGTCCGATCCTGGGGAAACGGTTACACAAATTATGGTCCTTTGACTCTCCATGGGCAAATATACTGCCGTGAAAATTAATGAGTCGGTAAAGACATAAAAAAACTTTGTGTTTATTTGGTCACAATAATATTGGAATCCCTACTGGATACTACAGATGGCGTAAGGGTATCCAAGCTACAATGATGAATTAATTCTACAGCATACATGTCACACAGCACAGAATGGGCTCAGATCCACACTGCCAGCATTTGAGTCTTTGCTCCACCACTGAAAAGACGGGCAGCCTTGAGCAATTTCCCCAGTGCTGTGTGCCTCAAGCGATCTCCACCATCAAATAGGGAAGAGAATAGCACCTTTTTCACCGGACGCTGTGAGCATGAGCTAAGCTTGACCATGGAAACCTTGTACCTGGCAAGTAGTAAGTGCTCAACAAATTGTAGCTATGTCACAATTTGAAGTACCCGTGCTTACTGTCTTGGTTTAGTAAGAGACACAGGTGCAACCAGGAAAGCGATGGTATAATGCTAAGTGCAATGAAGGGTTTCCCTTTCGGCTAACACTTCACTGGGAATGGGAGAGATCAGGAGGGCCTCCCATTCATAAAAGTAGTGAGAGTGTGTCAGGGCCATGTGAGTTAGGCTGGGGAAGACAGGAATGGACAGAGTACTTTCTCTTGCATTCCAGTCTTCCTGACACCACCGAGCACTTCCGGAGTTTATTTCATCTTCAAAGCTTCCCCAAAGCTGGGATGCACACAGACAAAGGATGGACAATGGAGGAAGCAAGGCCAAGTGTGCAGACTGACTGGCCAGCCTCCGCAATCACAGGAGGGAGTGAAAACTAGTCCTTGGCTTTTCATCAGCTAGAATGAGCGTTAGTTGTCATTTTAAGAACAGGCTTCACTTTTGCGACAACCCCGGGATGTCCTCTCACTGGGACTGGTTAGCGATCTCCAAAGTGAGGAATTCTCTTTGTCCCGCTAAATGTCTCCATAGGTATTCCTTCCTTTGAAGTTGGGAGAGAATAAAATTACTTTCATCCGCCTGCAAAATAGGCAGCAAAGAGAGGAAGGAGGAAACAGGCAACTCAGATCTTCGGGAAGCTGAGCCCACGGTCTGCCTTTACTCTGTTTGGGAATGAGACAATGCATTAATAAATATCTACCTGTATCAGTTTGGTAGCAAATGATACCAAGCCCAGATCCGAAATGGCTTGAACAGGGCGGAAATTAATCATCTCACATGATGGGAAGTGCGAAGGAAGGGTGAGGCTCCTTGGAGCCCGGCTTGGCAATGACTGGCTGGGACCGGCTCTCTCCCGCAAGCCCGCTTCCACCTAAGGCTGGAGGCAAGCAAGGTTCCTCTAGTTGTTCTAAACAGCAACAGGCCAAGAAAGCAACGGGCTCGTTGATTTTTTTGTGTGTGTGTCTTTTCTTCCGTAATGAGCAAACCTTCCTTAGGAGCTCCACGAGAGACTTCCCTTCACACCTCATTGCTCAGACTTGGCTCGCACAGGCTTTTCTACCCTTGTCTCCGGGGTGTGGAGTGGAAGGACCATGACGGGAGTGGGCTGAGCATTTCAGGAGAGATGCTTCTGAGACCAAATGACCGGTGAAGCACCTAATGGGCTTCTGGACCAAAGAAGGAAAGGAATGCGAGCCTATTTCTACGAGGGTAATGTGCTACACAGTTACTCTTTTTATTAGAGTTCTTCTTACATAGAATTCTATTTATTTATTTATTTATTTATTGTTCAAGTACAGTTGTCTCCATTTTCCTGCCACCACTTTCAATTCTAACCTCCTTTGGCTTTGTCCCTGGGTTCTGTATACATGTTCCTTGAGGACCCTTCCCCTTCTTTCCCCCGTTATCCCTCTCCCCCTCACAGAATTCTGATAAGAGTTAGCATCGAACACGTTCAGAAATGCCTCTGCCCGACACTCCCCAGATGCAAAGAAGCACAATTAAGGACCGGAGGAGAAGGCACTAGCATACCTAGCATGAATGTTCAATAGCCACTCAATGCCGGGCATTTGTAATGATTAGTAATGAGATGACAATACAACCTGGCCCACTTGCATTTCTGTCCCAAGTGGGCACTTGCAGGGGTATACACACAGAGGCAAGGATGGAGAGGGGGTTCTGGGGCATAATTGGGGGACACCAGGCAAGAAGACTCAATTGCCAATAATTGTGATGGACTGAAATGAGAGTAAAGGAATTTTCTAAAGTGTAGGGGGCAGGGTTCACTCAACTCTCAAAGAGAACAGAAGAAACAATGACTGCAACAACATTTTGGAAGCTGGCAAGTGGTCAAACCAGTGGTAACTGACTTAGCAGACGAGAGAAAGCTGAAACCTAGCACAGCAGTGTGCGAAGCCTGGAAGCAGGCTGGGATTCATACCACAGAGCTCCAGAGAGCCTCCAGAATTGGGGGCATGGGCCCCCTGAAAGCAGGAGGACTGGCTGAGAGTGCTTGAAGCTGCCAGGCCCCAGGGTCCCCTCCTCTCAATCTGAGCGCCAAAATGACTGCATTCTGCAGCCCGTCTGCTGAATCAGAGACGCCACGTGCAGCTGAGGGATCAGGTGCCACTTTACAAAGAGGAAAGTCTCCATACCAAATGCAGACTCCTGGTCTCCTTCCCGCATGTGGCTCTCAGAAAGCCACAGCCCGCAGATTCCCCCGAGTGTGGGAGGATTTCTCTTCCCTTGGGCAGTTTCTTCTCTGAGGAAGGCCCTTCCACCAACTGGTGGGAGTCCTCCAACAGAACCTCTCAGCAGGAGAATCCTGCAGCAGAAGTGCTCAGGGCCAGCTGCATGGTCCAATCACCCTGGGCCCTAGAAAGATGGCGCATCATTCAGTTACTGGGCAAACATGCACGAAAAGGGTGCATGGGTGGCATGCATAGTTGCAGATTCTGAAATGCTGCTCTGTGTGGTATTCTTGGTAAGGAGGGACTACTCCCGGGGACAAGCCCTATCCACACACATGGACCTTCCTGCTAGCAGCCCAGTGATTGGTCCAGGACCAGCAGACATTTGAGGATGGACTTCAAGGTGCAAGATTTAAAAACAAAAACAAAGGAAAAACACTGAGAAGAAACCAGAGGCAAAGAAGCCATGCAGGGAGTGGAGGAATGCTTCAAAGAAGCTGCCGTTGACCTGCGTGGAGAGCTGAAAAGCTTTTCCTCTGTAAAACAAGAATAGCAAGTTAGACAAAGAAAATTCCAGAGACTTTTAAAGAGCTCTTGGAAATTAGAAATTTGCTAGTAGACATGAAAGTTCAATACATGTGTTAAAAGATAAAAAGAGGAAATTTCCCAGGAAGCAGAATTTTTTTAAATGAGCTACACAATACAAGAGAAAAAGAAAATTAGAGATTCGGTCTATGAGGGCACCCTTCTAATTAAATAGGTGTTCCAGAAGGGAAGACTTTTTTTGTTTAATTCCAGAAAACTGGAATGAGTTTCTAGATTGAAAAGGGCCCTTGAAAGCCAACTGAAATGGATGAAATAAAGACTTGCAACAAGGCATACTACAGTGAAATTTCATGACAGAGAGGAAGGACAAGGATTCAGAGGGGGGAATAACCACATTACACTTCAAAGCATCAGGAGTGAGAACGAAATCTGACATCTCAACAGTAACATTGAACCTGGAAGAGCAGTGCTTTCCAAATTCTGAGAGGAAAGGGTTTCCAATATAGCGTCAACACCTTCGAACTATCAAACTTAAAAGATCTCACAGAACTTAGCTTCCATGTGCACTCTCTCAGGAACTTCTAGAATATGTGTTGAGAGAGAGAGAGAGCGAGAGAGAGAGAAAGAGAGAACAGGGAAAGAGGAAGGCGTGGGGTCTTAGAGAACAGGAGATGCCACAGAAGACAGACAGTCTTCATCTCCAGGGAGATGAAGACGAGTCCAGGATGATGGCTGAGCAGCAGAAGAACCAGTAAGCCAGTGAGCACTTGCTGTTAAGAAAGACATAGGAAGATTTGTAAGAGGTCTCCGGAATATATAGCAGATGAGGTTGATGAGGCGAGTGACTGATGTTTCTAGTTATAAACCTTGTGGAAATATTTGATGTTTACATGACATACCGTATATGCACAGTTTAGATAACGAATGAAGGGAAGCTCCACTACAAGTCAGATTCCAGAATGAGAACCCAAACAAGGATCAGGAAGAGGTTCCCGAGTGGCAGCCTGGAGAACCCACTTCTCGAAGGCAGCGAAGGTTCCTGGTGGAACAGAAGAGCTGAAGAAGGAAGGACTGATTTGCAGGGACACACATGGACCTAGAGAGCATCATGCTAAGTGAAGTAAGTCAGAGGGAGAAAGACAAATACCAAAAGATTTCACTTATCTGCGGAATCTAAAACAAACAAAATGAAAACAAAACAGAATCAAACTCATAGATCACTGATGGCCACCAGATGGGAGGGGCTTGGGGGGGAAATGTGAAGGGGATTAAGAAGTACAAACTGCCAGTTATAAAAACAGTCACAGGAATGTAAAGTGCAGCTCAAGAAACACAGTCACTAATTCTGTAATAACTAGGTATGGTGCCAGACGAGTGTCCTAGACTTACCTGGGTGATCGCTTCATAAGGCATATAACTGTCTAATCACTATGGTGTACACCTGAAACTAATACTGTATGTCAACTATAATTAAAACTCCACTAAAAAAAAAAAAAAGGAGGCAGGATTGAGCACGTGGCAGAGCAGGGGAGACGAGAACTCAATGCCCCAGGGAACGGGCTGCAGTGGGTCACTGTTCCCCTTCGAGGAAGGCATTCCTAAGCGTGGCCTGCGTGCAGTTACAATAGGATTAAGGGAAGCTCTGTGCCAGGCATGGGCAATTTACCGTGTGTGAGAAGGCAAGCAGAAAAGCAGCATTGGGAAACCTCGCTGCTCCTTGCACTGTCTTCCTTTCACTCCACGCCAGGCAGCGGTTGCCTCTGTTCCCTCAATTACACCGTCCCACAGTGCAGGCTCGAGTAGCTCAAGGAGGAGAGCCCAAGCAAGCCTGAGATCTAGTCCACCTGGGGTTCCCCAGTCGCTTTCCCTGGAACATCCTATTTGTTTCTTCCATATGTGGCCCACTCTTGAGAACTTACTTTCTTTTAGAACCTGACACTGCCCTCTGCTCCCAAAGCCCACCCTCCCCATGGGTCCTCAAGGCTGCACCCTCGTAGGGACAATGGCTTTGACTAGAGAGCCTGAAGGCAATGCACTGGGTAGGTCCTGTACCTTTTCAACTTCATTAAAATTTCAGGGGGGAAAAAAAGAGCCACAATGTATCTATAGGTTAAGGAGTATTTTATAGCCCGAGTAACATAGTGGGATAGGACCAGCTCCCTATACCTTACTTTTCAATTCATATGCAAAGCAAATTTCAAAGCGCAAAGTCCGAAATTACTGCATTTTGTGTATTTAAAGATACTTCAATATTACTACCAATGGAGTTCATGCCATCACTCTTATCAAAATCAAACTCTGCCTGACCCATTTTGATGAAAAATCATTCACTGTTTCCATTTGCAGAGTCTTTCTTTGCTCCCAGAAATGTTTCCCAGGATCACAGCTGTAGTTATCTCCTCCTAACTCCACATCCTGAGACTTCATCGACTTCATTTCACTCCTAGTATTTATGAACCACCTACTGGAGAGTAGCAACATCACAGAAAATGTCATTCTCTTTCCCAAACATCCTTCATCTTTAAAATCTTTGATTTGTGGATACTACAAGCAAAACATTTTATGAATCAGTGGTGGGGGAGTTTCCCAAGCAGATTGTTTAGTAGCTTGGGGGCAAAGGTCCGTCCCCAAAGGAGATCGTGACCTCGAGAGGGGGTCATAAACTATTCCAGCTGGTGGAAGACGCGGCTTCGCTCCGCCCCTGATCTTTCCCCTCTCGCCAAGCGAGGAGCGCGGCATCCGGCAGTGTAACAGACGCTGGGTTCCTGGAACCGCGTCCCCCACCCTACCTTCTCTTCGTGGGCTTCAACAACACCTCTTATCCCGGGTCTTAAAGAACCGTGGCTCTGGAGCCCCTCCGGTCTTGCCCCTTGTGTCCCCCACCCCAAGGTTCCCCCTCCCCGGCATCACACACACTCAGCGCGCCTCCTTCTGTCTCGTCGTTGACAAGCCAGTTCCAGCTCGGTTACTCCTCCCAGGGAACACAGACCATCTCCAAACACGCAAATCCAAGTCAAAAACAAGACACCCAAGTGATCTGCGAGATGACTAAAGCGGAGGCCCTCGGGAGGCTGCAGCGTTTCTCCGAGGCTGTGGCTCCCTTCCCACCTTCGTGGATCAGGCTTCGCTCCGCGCCCCAGCGCGATGGGATGCAGAAGCCCGAGGTTCCTGCGTGTTGAAGCAGATCCCTACCTCCGGTTTTGAAGTCACCATCGGGGGTCTCCTCTCCGGCGCGTCCCGCGGAGTCCCGGCCGAGAGCGGCTGGCTGGAGTAAATCCTCCGGGGCTGGGCGGGGCTCCGCGCGCCGGGGCGAGCCTGACCCTAATCACCTGCTCCGGGCTGGCTCCCCACCTAGGGACGCGGCCCCAGCGCGCGCCTCCGGGCTGCTCTCCCGGAACCCGGTTCCTGCCGGGGTTCCCGAAGGCTCCTCCCGGCCTGCTCCGGTCGGTGGGAGCAGCCCTCCTCGCTCCCGCAGCCCCAGTCGGGGAGGTTGTGCAAAGGCTGAAATGGAATCCCAGCTCGGCTCGTCACTCCCCTGCTCACTTGTCAAAACTCCACAGCATTCCAGAACCCCTTCCCCGGTCACTCCCCGCGCGCCTCGCTGGGAACAGGAAACCGCCCCGGGGAGGGTCTCGGGCAGTTTGGGGCTGTAGATGCAGACACTTAGTCTGCATCCAGTGCTCAGCAGCTTCCCCTGGTAACTGGGAGCAGGTTGGAAGGAGAAAACGCCCCACCCAGACACCCGCGCGGGGTCCCAAGGTCTCCTTCCAGCCGCCGCAAGAAGCTCCACCCCCCCACATCAATTCATTTCATAACTGCTCCGTTTCATAATCAGCAGCAGCATGGGTTTTCCCTGGGGGTGGGGATGGGGGGGTGGGGGGGGTGGGGAGAGCCCCAACTTCAAATCACAACTATCACACCTGGCAGGATGTCGGGAAACTTTCCAGAAATCTCCAGTTAGATTCTTTCTGCTGGAGTAACCAAATTCACCACTGCTGAATTACAATCGCCGGTGACTGCACAACTTAAGCATTTCCTTTATACCTTCTCCGGCTCCGCGCCCCTCCCGTCTTCTTGGGGTTCAGTCAACAAGTCTTCCCCACGAGAGGCATGAATGGGCCTGGGCCGCACAGCCATCTCTCCAGCTGCAAACTGATGAGGAAGCCCGACCCTCGGGCTCGATTGTTTACATCACACCCACTGAGGGCTTCCTGTCTTATACTAATGGGAAGACAAATAGGACAGGAAAAGAGTGTTTGCTTTTCTTAGAGCTGCAGTGGGTGGGGGGCAGGCAGAGACAGGAGGAATTGCCCCAAGTTTCATTGCACGAAGAGGTTGCTTTTCAAAACTTCAACTGTATTTCGTTCCATTTTTCTAGTTTAACACTTGTTGAAAAGTAAAAGCATTGCTGTGCCAAACCTCAAACCATTAAGGGACTTGTGCTCACAACGCATTTTCACCTGGCTTCGGAGAGGGATCCAGGTTGGAGCTCTGGGGGGGTGGGGTGGGCAGTGGCTAGAGCAGCAGAGACCTCCCCTGGCTGAATGGCACAAACTGAAGCCCTGCGCCCCGCAGGGACCTGCAGACAGGTGCACACAACTCACCCCATTCCTTGGGGTTCATACAAGAACCTTGCCTTGTCCCATTCTCCAACTCTATGCCTCTAAGCTACGGTTCTCCTCCCAGATATCCAGCAGCCCCTGGAAGTAAATTAGCTTTGCAACGGACAGATCTTGTGGAATTTGAAGCAATTAATTATAAAGGAAGAGGCAAAAGAAGCCTTCAGTTCCCAGTCCCATTACTGCCATCAGAGTGGGTAATTAGAGGCTGGGTGGGGCCAAGCCACGTGAAGACCCACCTGGCCACCTGCCCTCTCTCAGAAGCAGCTCGCAGAGCGGCTGGTAAGTAATCATCATAATCATCAGTCCTGGAATTACCCCCAGTTGCTTCATTCAGGTTGGCACAAGAGCAAACCAGGAAACAGGCAGGAATCAGGCCGTGACAGTCCTCCTTGGGAAGTGCTGGGAGGGAGCAAAATCCCCGGATAAAGTGTATCTTCACGAGGTGTGGGTGTTGCAGCCAGTACTGACACGTGGAGTTGGGCGGACACTACATGTGCCCAGTGAGAGCAAGCTCTGCAAGCCGGTCCTCAAAATCCCGCAGTTCCTGGAGCAAAGCAGATTAGGCTGATGACTGGAAAGGCCAAGTGCATCAGAAATCTCGAATAGGAAGTGTCTGCCGTACAGAGAGTACGAGGGTCTCTGTGAATGTTAGGTCCTTCCCATTCCCTTTTCCGTCTTTTCTGCCCTGAGCGGGCAGTCCTGATGAAGTCATTAACATATTTTTATGAAGCATCTGGGCACCTGAGTTTTATGGGGGTTAAGTTCAAATTCAATGATTTTCTAATAATTTCAGAGGTACTCGTTTTCTTCCTCACTGCTTTCTCCACTGCCATTTCTTGCATGCTTCTAACTTTCCCTCCTCCTTCAACCTGGTGTGCAATTGATGATGTGCGAACCAATGCTACTTAAGCATATGCAAATAAGTATTCCCCATCCCCCCACCAACTTTGTTGCCTAAATTCAGTTTAGGGTGCATATGTGCTGGGAATTAAAATGTAACCACATCTGTAGAAGATCTTAATTTCAGGAAAGCCTTGGATGCATATGACATTCTCATCAGCAGGCCAGAAAGATGTGATCTGGTCTGTATTTTCCCTCACCGGGTCTCGCCGCTGCCTGGAAAAGAGATCAATGGCTCAGCAAACAAAGGGGTGCTTAAAACGTGGCCTCCAATTTTATACTGGGTCTGGTTTAAATAATACTTCAAATTGCTGTACGCACACCCAGAGTCTAAAGATAAAATTAATTTGTGTGGGAATTGTTGATATGTCAGGCGAATCCAAAGTGGATTCAACGCATGAAGGAAATGGCTCATTAAAAACAGTTTCGAGTTCGGCATTGATGGCTAAGGTTAGGAGCAGCATCCTGGGGGGTGATGGTCAATATGACAGGCACAAACGGGTTTAATATCTGGAGTCGAGAAAACCTGACGAAGACCAAAGACTGAGGATCACAGCAGACCATGCGGCTACTATACTAGGGATCTGTGGGTGTGCTGATAAGAAAGAAGCTACACGATACTAGGGCGAATTCGAGTGAGTGGGAGTTTGATGTAAAAGAGGGGTGCCTTTCCCACAGAAAAGAATTTGGCTGCAGACTCTTCTTAGGGGGGTATGTCCAGCCTGAGGCCCCTTATTTTAAGGGAGATGTGGAGACATTGGAAAGGTTCCAAAGGAGAACCTAAATGATTAAAGAGACAGAAAATAGAACCTATGAGGGAAGGTTAAAGGATTTGGAGTTGTTTAGTCTACAGTAAAAAAGTGCTTAAAGGCAAATGTAACCGTCTCCCATTTGAAGGGTTATTATAAAGAGGATGCCGACCAGCTGTTCCTCATCTCTACAGAAGACAGAAGAGGTAAGAAACTCGAAAGCAAGATTAAAATTTGGGTCAGACATAAAGAACACTTGCTTGGTGTAAGGGTAACTGACTGGACATTGACATCACTGTGAGTGAGATCTTCGCCCATCTGACTCCACCATAAGTGATAGTCTTGCATGGTTAGGCAGAAGCCAGGCTGGAGAATGTCTTTCACCCCTTGTAGAGCTACAGTGTTCCTCATTTCTCCACTGAATGCGGGAGCAAAGATCCTGAGTGTCCATGTTCCCTAATTCACAAAGAAGGCGCCAGGAGGTTACAAGGCTACACACAAACATGCACCCACATCTCATTGGATCTTTGTTTATTGGGATGGCTAGCTCTAAGAGTATGTCCAATTCAGGCACTGAATAGATGATAAATATATTTTATAGATTCCCTCTTCTACATAGTTTCTGGGTATAGGCAGCCTTGCTTTTTTGTTTAGTTGGCACACAAATATTAGTTGATGATAATGATAATAATAATAGCTATGAATTATTAAGCTCTTACTATAATTATGTTAGGCACTGTGCTAACTACTTTGTGTAGATTATTTCTTGTTTTTTGTTTTTTGTTTTTTTTTTTGCAGTAGCCCTGCAAAGTAGTAATAATTATTACCCTTATTCTAACCCAAGGAAACTGAGTCACAACAAGGTTAAGTAACACAGCCAGTAAGTGGTGCAATCCCAATTCAAACCTAGTTAGTCTGCCTCAAAGGGTGTGCTTGACCTCACACCACTGCCTCCCATCATTAAGTATTTTCAGCTCTTAGGAGGGAAGAAACACTTCGAAAAGAAGCATTTGTGCTCGGTGACCCCAAATGATCAAAAGCCAAGCCTTCCACAGGTTTCCACTGCCTGAGGAATGCAGTAGTTCTTCCAGCATAGCAGAGGAAGAAAGGACTGACTCGCCTCCTGACCAGAAGCAGGCGTTGGTATCTCCCACAAAGCTGTAGGATCCAATCAAGGTTCACGTGTATTTCATTAATTAGAAACACTTGGCTGCTCATCGCTCACCTTGCATATAGTAGGTCTTCTATGAGGATTGAACGACTACGAATGCATTATGACTGCGATGCTTTCAGACTGGACTCAGCTGAGGTTTTCCAGCGTGCTGGTGGTCAAGGGCCTGGCGGGTCATTTCCAAAGGCCTCTTATCAGATGTTCCCTAAGCGTCTCAAAATCCAACTGTTTCCTTTAATTCGGCATCCATGAGAAAGCATATGGATGGGTCACATATCTTTCCAAAGTCAACTACTTTCAGATCAAGGAAAGATCTGTAATGGGGTTTATTGAGTGCTGTTGTATATCAACAATAGATGATTCATGAGTGAAACAGACATCAAAATGATTTTTAGAAAGGCAAACGAACCACACACAAACAAAAAATTAAAAGCCTTGATGCAAATTACTCCAAAGGACAGATATTTTCCCATTAGGACAATTTATCCCAAGTCTATAAACAGAGAGGGGCATAATTATCCAAGTGTTTGCTAACAGATTTAAACCTTATGTAGCTATAAAAGCTGGAGAGAGGAAGAAAGAGGAAATTCCCAGGAGATCCCCAACCACATCCAGGGCCTAACAGATCTCTATAAATACATACAAAGGCCAGCAGTGATACCAAGCAAAGCACGGGAAGAAACCTCAGGATTTTAACCCGAGCCACAGAAATAACTTTGAATTGTCTTAAAACTAAACAATGACAATTCTACCAATAAACTTTCAGCCAACACATGGGCAGGGCGGTGACTGACTGGTGTTCCAGATGTAGTTAATAGAAACATGTGGCCCAGAATAAAAAAGGTATTTGGTAAACGAGGATCGAATGAATGAATGATTGGATGAGTGGATGAGTGTCTGAACAGATGCCCAGGCTGCCTCTTTCCCCCTCTGAATCTCTGTTGGAAAGAGGCTCTTCGGTGCTTCAAACCCAAAGCTCCCACCCAGGGGTTGGACCATTTGATGCTGGTACTCTGGAAACAGCTGGTGGAAACAGAGACTGGTGTTTGGTCCAAAGATACCAGCTGGTGATCTTTCCCTGGACACAGGAAGGGGGACTGCAGTACCTGTGGACCATCTTTGCAGGCCTGGATTCGAAAGCTTCCATTGTTTACACTACAGACTCTCAACACTATTTGAAGTCTGACAGAATCAAGTGCTAAGTAGCAAGCATCTACGGAGCACTCACTGGATGCTGAGTCTTGTTCTAAGCCCTTTGCATATTAATTCATATCCTGATTACAATCTTAAGAATGTTTACTATTATTCTCAATACGTTTTACAGGCAACAAAACTGGGCCGAAAGATTACCTAGTCAGCTCATGGCCGTATAACTAGTAAGGAGAGAAGCTGGAACTTGAACAGACTCCATCTGGAACACTTGATGTTAACTGCTCTCCGATGCTACCCGCACAAATCTTACCTCCTGCCGCTCCTTCATACAAAATTACTGCCCCAGTCCAAGGATTACGCGCACATGTGCAAAGAACATTCTGATCTCTGCAGGCCGTGTTCCCTGAGCCCCCCAGCCCACCGCCACCTCTCTCTCCTGAGCGCTCATGTCACCTCTTCTCCCGTGAACACGACTGTAACACACCTCGTCTCTCCAACCAGATCTTGAGTTCCTTGGGGGGTTAGCACTGAGTGTTGAATGGCAGTCTGGGGATGTAGTGGAATCAGAAAGACCTAGATTTAAAGTCTAAATCCCATCATTATTACCCATGGGATTCTGGGTAAGTCATCTAACATTTCCTGTTCTCATATCCAAACCGTATTCCTTAAGGGCTAATCAGGAGGGAAAATTGAATGAGAAAATGTAAATGAAGTGTCTAGGATGGTGCCTGACACTGTAGGCCAGTGATTCTCAACCACCAGCTATTACGACCCCTGAGGGACACTTGACAATGTCTGCATATATTTTTTGTAGTCACAACTGTGCGGAGGGGGGGCTACCAGCATCTATTGCCGCAGTAGAGGGCCAGCCGTGTGGCTAAACATCCTAGAAAGCACAGGACAGGCCCCCCCACTCCCCCACCCCCCGCCAAGCAAAGGATTATCCCATCCAAAATGTCAATAGCAATAGCACCGGGGCTGAGAAACCTGCTGTTATTTTTTATTAAAAATAAAATTTCCCATTTTCCTCCCTTTCTTTATTTTTTTACAGTATTGTGCTTATGGTGGGTATCTAGTAAATCTTTGTGGAGTAAACCTATGCGTAAATGGGCACATGAATGTATGAATCCTAAGATATTTTGCTAGTCAGCCGCTGACCTGAGGGTGTGGTCTCCTCATGTCAGCGGTTTGGGTGGGAGCTGATTAGCCTGGAACCAGAACTTTCCTACATCCGTGTCCAGTGAAAGGAACTCTGAAAGAGAACCAGTCTCCTGCTGGGGGCCTGAGCCCAAGGAAAGTGGTGTCAAAGTTGGTCCTAGGAGAACTGAAAGGCCAGCTTCTCCTCATTGGTCACTCCTCCTAAGTGACATGCTATTTCTTACTCTGCAAATGTTCCTTCCTCTGAATCCAATGCCCACTCCAAAGAATGATCCAGTGAACGAACCAGAAGGCCACAGAAGAATTTGTTCAGTCTCTCATCCTGTGCCCAAAATTCACCCCTGCAACAACCACACACACCCTGGAGCCTAGTCAAATGAACTGCCACCAAGAACGCAAACTAAGAAACAGAGTGGCAGCCAAAAGAATATGCAGTTACTACTTGACATTTTGACAGGCTTAGTAAGAATAGTTGTAAGAATTGGAAACCCAGGGAAAAAAGCCTACATTCTTGGAGATAGCATTAATGACTTTAACACAAACAAGGGGCGGGGGGCGGGGAAGGAGAGAGAGAGAGAGAGAGAGAGAGAGAGAGAGAGAGAGAGAGAGAGAGAGAGAATTCCTTCCATCTCCCATTCTCCAGACGTGGTGGCAACACCTGCCTCCCTTTCCATCTTTTACAGTCAGAATACTAGAGAGGTTTTTGTGTACTTGTATATGAGAAATTTTAAAACTAAACTGTCGTTTCCTGTCAACGTTAAGCTTCTCTGGGAGCTATCCTGAACTAAATTACCTGTGTAGGACTGTGAGAATCAGACAGACTCTTTCCTGCCTTGGGCCCATGAGTACATCCAACCTGGGACTATCCCCCTCACTGTAACCACCTTCACCTGGCTAATCCCTACTCCGTGCGCTGGACTCAGCTTAGACATCACCTTCTCCAGGGGTCTCACCCTGAGCCTGCCCTGGAATACATCCGGGGCCCTCCTTGGTGCTACCAAAGCCTCCCCTGTCCATTCACTTGTCTGCTTGTGCTTCTAGACTGTCAGCTCCGTGGGGGTAAGGCTATGTGGCCTTGTTTACTGTTTTATTCCTGGGGCCTAGCACATGTGGGTGCCTCACGAGTATTTGTTGAATGAACGAGTAATAAATCAGGAGACTTCCAAATGCCTTCATTCCCGCAGCTATACTTACTGAGGGCTGACTGTGAACCAGATACTAGTTTAGGCACTGGGAAGACAACTATTACTACCCTGGTACTAAAAAAGCAATAGCAGGAAAAGCAATCATAGCTAATGTTTACTGGATATTTACCATGTACCAGGCATTGGGCTAAGCTCTTGTAAGTATTCTTTTTTAATCTTCCCCTCCCCCAAAGCCAGGTGGCAGACACTATTAATATTTTCACTGTACCGATGAAGAAGCAAGCCACTCCTACGGACCCTAACGTGAGAGAATTTCTGACACTGAGGTTCCCTGAGATCTACTTACATGGGATTAACTCTCACCAGCTAAGAACATGTCAATTCACACATAAGCTTTGTGATGTCTGTCTTCTTGCATGGAAAGTCCCTATTCACTCTTCGAATTGTCTGAAATTTACTTTGAAATACTTTGATACCGACTGTCAAGTCATGCCAACCATGACCCACACAGGAGGGGCCATGCCCTGATGTTGGGGGGATCCTGAGAGCCCGCCCTCTGCAGGGACAGAGGCAGCTGCAGCAGCCGCTGTCCTGACCTACACCACAGGTTCCGCAGTTAGCAGAGTGCAGGTGAGGGGTTTTTGTTCGTCTGTGGAAGAGAGATGGTTAGGTTGGTTAGACAGTGCGTGCCTTCGTCCTGGCCAGCTGAGCTGTAAGGATCCAGAGAGGCCAGCTCCCTAACACCTCTGAGTGATGCTTCCGCTGCAGAGCCATAGGGCACGGGTCCCCCCAGTTACCGGAGGACCCTGCCCCACCTGGGCCTGGCCATAAAGTCAGGTGATTCTTCCCACAGAGTACTGTTGCGTGCCCTTCAGAGTGCGCCTGCTGGGAGGGTTCCTACGGCAGGCTGAGAACAAGGAAAAAGTGGCTGGGATGTCACTGAACTGACGGAAGCAGGCTGCGGGACAGTCGCTGACTCTCTGCACAGCAGGCGTGGGGACCTGCTTTCGGGGTGACCTACCACCACGGTAACCGGCAGCCTTAATCCCGTGCACATGTGTTCCTGCCAGCTGCCACTCAGCGACTGGCGTTTTCTCTTCAAGAAGCTAACGCAGGAGCGTTGCAGATCCGCGCCCTCATTTCTGGCTCTCTGGCCTGCCCCAGGTCCTCACGCTCCCCTTCCATCCTCCCCCTGCCCCGTTCTCTGGACTAAAGGAACCTGCCCAGCCCACGAGGTCTTTGCGCTCATCTACCCCTGAGGACTGGGACTTGGCCACTGCGGCCATGCCTGCCTCTTGGCCTGGCCCACACCTCGGCCCTGCCAGCTGGCGTCCTGACGGTGAGCGCTACATTCCCCAGAAGGGCCTTCAGGGGCTCGGAGGAGAGCGGAAGCAGGCTGGGAGCGCAGGAACTCTTCCTTTCCCCAGGGGTCTTCCTCTACCAGGGGCCGGCGCCCGTCCCTCATAGGCTTGTACCAATGTCGCCAGATAAAATATAGGACACCTGGGTAAAACAGAGTTTTAGGTGAACAAAAAATACTTTTTTAGCCTAAGGATGTCTCAAATAATGCATGGGAATTTTTCCCCCCTAAATCCAACAACCCTAGTTTGTACTTGCTACTCGGTTTTCATAAAAATCACATCTATATTCAGGTAAATAATTGTACAGAAAACAAAACATATAGACACTGTTAAAAGGGGGAGCCCTTAAAAACACCCTTGGCACTCTGTTTCTCCCGCTGAGGCATGGCTTCTTCAAGGATGGGGCTGTAATCGTCTTCTCTGGAGCTCACTGGGAGTCCCTCACCTCTGTCCAACCTTTCTCACTCGGTTTATCATTCTCTTCCCGCGATCAGTCTTTGCATCATTAAGTTCAACGACTTTGATCCTTTCTCCCTTCCCAAGCAATTACCATTCAAGTGAATGCTTCGCCTTGGCTTGCTCTGTTTTACGATGACATATCAAAACATCTCCTCTTTACCAGTCAGTGAACACATTAAGGGAACATTGAAGGGCCAGTAAGTCATTCCCCAATTCTTCCAAATTGACTTCAAGAATCGGATTTCTCCTCCTGATTGCCCAGGCTCTCCAACGCTAAGAAACCCTTCCAGAAAAGCAACACCAGCACCCCAACCCCAGTTTGGATCTGGTCCACCACTGCTCCCCATCAGCTGGAGAAGGTCCCAGTCAGCTGGAGAAGGTCCCAGTTGGGGAAAAGCAAAGGACCAGGTAAAGGCCCAAACAATTTTCTCACAAAGGAAAAGACAGAATTTTTCTCTGCAGCCCAGGGCCACCTCAACCATGTCCTTTACAAATCGTGCCACACAGTGGGCACACCGACACCACCCCGAGAGGTGGAGAGAGTAACCCGCTTATAAAGGCATGCCCAGTGCTGGTGCCGGTGGGGAGGCTGTGAAGGGAAACTAGCCCTGGGATTACTTTCAGTTTTCACGGAGAGTAACTGGGGTTGTAAGTGATAGACGGTGGGTAAGGCTCAGAGAGGGGACCCGGGTAGCCAGTGAGGTCGGACAAGGCATGGACGCTCCCTGGGTGGGCTGGTTAGGGGAAAAGGAAGGACATTAGTAAGATCAAGAAAGAGTTGTTAATGCTTCAAGGGGGAGAAACACGTTGAATGGCCTCAGTCACAAAGAACATCACTGAAAACAGCCACGGTGTTAGAGAGGCAAGTAATGTTGTTGCTATTTAAAACTTCTATCATATTATATTATCATCACTTTCAATGAACTATCACTTCATTCCCTGCATGGAAGGGAAGATATATAATTATTATCCTCACTCCATAGAGGAAAACATGTGATGAGAAGGACGTAGGAAGTTCTAGGGACCCAGGTTTCCTGACTTCTGGTCCACAGTGCCTTCCTCGCCTAGCGGACAGCTGTTGCTCTATCAGGAACCGACAGGACCCTGGCCAGGAAGCTGCTTTCAGACTCATCCCAGTAAGTCCAGAAGTACGCACTGGGATCTGGGACTGGGCTGTGTCAGCGTGAGCAGCCCAGTGCGAACAGGGAGGCCTGGGTTTGGTCTCGGCTCTTCTCCGCCCGCCTGCATTCTCTTGTCTGTCACTGGGAGAGTGACAGTTACCTCGCAGAGGTGTCTCGAGCTACAATGAGCTGGCGCGTGCAGAGGGCTGGCACCAGACTGCAATATGCACGAACGTTATTATTAACAGTGACTCTAATTGCAGGTTCAGGAATCTAACTTGTGAAGAAGAGCTCAAATATATGCAAATCCCCACTAAGGTAGGGATGAAATGGATGAGAACTGGTAGTTTTTCAAAGCGACCGAAAGGCTTGTCGAGTTATTACGTGTTTTTTTTGAAGTGACCAGAGAGAGTGACAGACTAATAATGGCTCACATCTGCCGACGGCTCGTGGCGTGCGAGGCACGGTGAGAAGCCTTCAGCTGCACCCTGTCACCGTATGAGTTAAGGGCTGTTCTTCTGTTCTCCGTTTTACAGTTAGGAAACCTCGGCTGAGTGGGATTAAGCAGTTGTCCGGTGCTACACGTGTCATAAGCGGTCGGCTCAGGACTCACTAGGGGCATGGTCTCAGACAGGGAGCCTGGCCACACCTTTCTTGCAGGGGTGTGTGAGTGTGAGTGTGGGTGTGTATGCGCCCGTGAGTTCGGAAGAGAAGACACCAACGGTGAGCAGCGAGCGATCACAGTGGGCTGACAGGCGATCTGCACTTTCTTCTTTATGCCTTACTTGCGTATGCACGGCTTTTATCCCTTAAAATATTTTCTATTTTGATAACGAGGATAGGCTTTGCAAAAATAATCCAAAACGAGGCTTCAAAAATACAATGAAAAGGACCAGTCCTTGGATGTAGGAGGGGTAGGAAGGAGTAAGTAGCCACGGCATTTTCAAGGTCCACTGTAATTAATCTTTCAAGTTTTTATTTTCATCAGAGAAGTCTTCAGAATGAAATGAGCATCCTGAAAACACAAATTACATTCTTTCCTGCCACCTAAAATCTCGGGTTCCATTAGCCCTATTTTGGGGGCAGAAGACCTAGGTTCTAATCTTAAATTTGCTCACAATTTGAGCGTCAACATTAACCCCAAGATTTTCCCCCAAATTTACTCTATGACACCACTGATGAGTTCTTAAAATGTTTTGTTCCACTACACTTTCCCTTTGCACAACTGTTCACTACTCACAAGCAAATGCCCTTCTCTTCCATGGCTGTCACTAAAGACAAAATGATGAAAGATCACCAAGGCAAACATTCGTCTGACTGTTTGCTCTGAACTCTGGAGTCTTCTTCAAGGAGAAGAGCGATGATAAATTACGATTCGGTACCCGCTGTACACAGAGCTAGTCTTCAAAGATGACCTTGGTCGGGGGATAAAGGACTTGAAAGCAAATCGAAGGAACTCAAAAATGATGCCCTTTCCCTGTTTTTCTGCTGTTGGTCAGGATGCAGGAGGAGCAGGGGAGAGCGGCCTGTCCTCCAGAGCTGGGGCCCAGGCTCTTCCTGGCGAGAGCTCCTGGGGGTCCCCCAGGTCAGATGGCCTGGAGGACAGGAGGGAGGTGTGCTGCTGAGAAGTCCCCAGGGAGGCCGTGGGAGGCAGAGGTGTACCACTAGAGATTGCTTGGAAGAGGTGGTTAAGAGGCTGTATTGGGAGCAAACGGCTAGGAGTTCAACTAAGCAAGGAGTCCAGATTGTGTTCACAGAACTGACCACCTGCGAATACCCCCGCCTGGAATTATCTGGCTGGGCTGGGCTGGGCTGGGCTGGGCTGGGCTGGGCTGGTCTAGATGCCCCAGCTGCAACACGAAGGTGGCAGGGAGGGCTTGTAGCCCCATTTACACTGACACGGAACTGCTCAATCAGTGGAAATCCAAGGATGGGGAAGAAAACAGAGACCACTTGTTTGCCTTTGTACTATTTACTTTACCATTAATGCCTGCGGATACATTTTAGGAAGCTCGCCTGCCCATTTGCATGGTTGTTGACCTGTTCGAATTTTGGTTACTTTCTCTATCAAGGTAGAAAAGCAGGATTGATCATCACAGTCTCCCAGACTGTGATTCCAGAACTGAGGCTTTGGAGACCCAGGCGCATGCCCACCTCTGGGTCCACAGGTGTGCTCCTGACTCCACAGGTTTCCAGCTTAAAACGCACCTGGAAACCGCAATGTCTGGCAACACAGAGTATTATTTTTAACACTATTTTATTTTTTGCAGATTGACGACCCTGACAGAATTTTGTATATTTCACCTATGTTTCCAGAATGACCATACATTCTCTCTCACTCTCTCATATTTTCTCTTTTAGCTCTTCTTCCTACATCCTTAGTCCTTCCACATTTTATTCTGAGCCACCGTTTTGGTCAGGGGCTGAGCGGGGAAGCAGATCCACTGAGACTAATACGTGACAATGGAGTTGACCTCGCACACCTGGGAGCTGGTGAACGTGAAGGGCTGTCGCTTCACTGGCAGGGCCTGAATGTCCGGAGGGCAGGCAGCCGGGGAGGGAATACGCAAGGGAGGGAGAGCCAAGGCCCGTGGGCATGTGGAAGAATGAGCTGAGGGGACAGGGACCATCTCCTGCCTCAGCCTCCAGCTGTGGTAGTTTTGCCGGCACCCTTCGACATGGAACTCAACACGCCCTGGCCCGGGCATCAGGGGAGCCGTGCCAGGACACCCGGGAGGCCCTGGGACGCCACCCCACAAGGTGCATTATCCGACAATGACGCCCAGTGCCCTGCAACAACCTTTGGAGGATGCATCACAAACACACACCCAAATACAGCTGCTGCTTCCCTCACACGTTCCAAGTTTGTGCACAGGGCCTCCCACGGCCCACACCCACCCAGCGCGGTGCAGTGAAGGCGTGGGAAATGCAGCTCAAGCTTAGTTCGGCCGACCCCAAACAAACCCACCACCACCTCCCCTCAGGGCACCGGCCCCAGAGTGAGGCCGTGTATCTCCTACACGGTTTAGGGCAGGGATCTGCACACCTTTTCTGTATGGGACCAGAGCATAAGTGTTTCAGGGTTTGCGGGTCATGTGTGGTCTCTGTCTTACTCTCTTTACAACCTTTACAAAAGGAGAATCCATTCTCAGCTGGCAGGCAGGAGTTTGCTGTTCCCTGGGAAGAAGGCCCCAGCCCCCAAGTCAGGAGGCTTTTCTAGGGGACCTGGGGGGAGTCTCCTCACTCTCTAAGGGGGCTTGGACCTTCTCATCTGCAAGGTGAGTGTCTGTGAATAGTTCCGCATCAGGAGTGAACACCAGAGACACAGTGAGTCTCGGTGTGGAGGGTGGGGTCCCGCAGGTAAATTCTGTTTGCAGTTGCAAAATATAGATTCTTGTTGCCATATAGACTATGATGTAACTATTATTACAATATATTCTTAATGGGAATTAAGTCGCATGGGCCTTTCCTCTTCTTTCAAAAGTGAATTAATGGACATGCTTTATTTTAGTAATCATGGATGGATGAAGCCCTTTTTCAAACATAATTTCTGGAGGTGATCTAAGAGCCTTCATCTGCACCTCCGCATTTGTCAGAGAGCACCACCGTCATAGGAGGGGTTTAAGAGAAAGGATGTAGACTGAGTTGTGAAAGTTTGCAAAAACTATGTTTGTTTTTGTAACAATAATAAACTTACTACTTGTTTATGCAGAAAAGACTGAAATGCTTACACAAATACCAGCAGCATGCTATTTTTTTTTTTTTTTTTTTGGTAAGGATCCATTTCAATCTATTTCAAAACATACAAATCAGAGGGGTAAATTGGGAACACCAACACAGACTGTCTTTCTGCAAACACAGCACATGAAAAAGCGCATAACATATAATACCTCTATTTATTTTTAGGGGGACAGTTATGGAAACTCCAAATGCAGACCCATGGGGGCGGAGGCCTCCATTCTCCATGGCTGGCGCTCCCACCATATATAATGGGGCTGGGCCGGCCCCATCACAGAGAACTCGGAAACCCGAGACTCTCGTTTGGAGGAGGAATATGTCTTTTATTCAGCAGATGTGTACTGAGCTTTCATTATGTGTTAAGTGCTGTTCTAGTTAGAGATGCCGACCCAACCCAAGACCATGAAGCTCAGTTTTTTTCCCTGAGTCATGGATAAAAACGTTAAACACCAGCTTCAGAAATCACTGAAGGGTAAGGGGTGCTCCTTTTTGTGACTGTCGCTGGACGCACTCTGATGTTCTCCGTCAGCAAGGCAGGTTCTGTGAGGCTAAAAGATCAACTAAAACACTCAGTAGAGGGAAGCTCATCACAGAGAAGACAGGCGTAGAAGCGCTGGCTGGATGGCTCAGTTGGTTGGAGTGTCATCCCATAAGGCCGCGGGTTTGATTCCTGGCGTAGAAGATATTTGAGGGATAACTCACAATGGTCTCACACTGTAACAGTCAAATCGATGACTCCCACACATCGGTGACCACGGTTCTCTTGCCTTGTCCTTGGGTTGTGTACGCTGGGAGGAGTCACGCACGGAGAGAGTCTGAACTGTCTTCTTCTGAATCACAACACATGGAGTATTCTTTGTCTCAAACAGCGTTGGGTCCACCCACCTGGGCTATTAAAGCTGTGAAATAACCAGCCGACATTTCTGAAAAGCAAATATTCCTGAAGAGTTCTGGTTTGTTTCCTTTTGATCATTCCTTTATTACAACAACTAACAACAGAACGAAATAAATCTCTTACAGATATATTTCCCAATCACAAAACTTTTTTTTTCCTACAAGCTGAGGTCACCCACCATCTTTTACATTTGACATAGCAAAATGGAAAAAAAAAAATCTCCAGGGATGAGTACCACAAACTGTTCCGGGGACCAGAAAGTTGTGCACAAAGGTGTCTTCATTAAGTCACAGCTCAAAAAATTTTTCGGAGGGTGGCCAAAAATTCAAGAAACTTTTTGCCATTTCATCTTTAAGCTGATATCTTATCATCATAAAATCAGCCATTTAAACTCTGGAAACCCTTCCTGAGCAGAAGCTCTCTATTGTTTTCTTTGACTAAGGTCTATTCCTTTAAAAAGGAAAGTATAAACATATCCTGTTCCATATCTTAAAACCTGGGAATTGATGGTTAGCTAGAGATGGGGGTGGGGGTAGGGTGGGGGTGGGGGGTGGTCAGTTGCTCCAACTGAGTACATTCTTCCCCAGACCTGGGTACCCCTAGGGAGGCGTCAAGCGTAGAAGGAAACTTTTTCACGTGTTTCCTCCTCTTGACAACAAATTTGTGCCTCCAGAATTGTGAGAAAATAAGCTTCTTTCTTTAAGCCATCCAGCCCGTGGTGCTGGGAAGCCCTAGCAAACTGACACACTTTTTAAAGCTGGTTGTCATTGCGTCGCAGGTGCACGCCCCCCTTCGTTTCCTCATTCGTCCCTCAGCGGAGGTCTGGGTGGTTTCTACTGCTCGGCTGTCAAAAACAACGCCGCTGCAAGCTGCAAGCGTCGGTGTGCAAATACAGGTCCGGGTTTCTGCGTTCGATTCTTTGGACATGCACCTTGGAAGTGGGATTGCTGGGTCATATGGTAATTCTCAGTTTTAAGCTTCATTTTAGTTTACTTTTTTAAGGAACCGCCATACTTTTGCACTTTTTACTCTGCTCACCACTCATAATAAAGAGAGGAGATGCAAAGCAATATGTATGTGCGTGTGCTGGTTTAGCTTCTGGAAACTTGACCTCTGTTCTCTTTTAAAGCACTCTTGTCGTCTGCTACGAAGAACATTTTCTTACAAAGACAGAATTGGTGTGTAATCGTTTTTTATGAGTTATCTGAACTCCTTTATCTTTGCCCAACCTTTTCACTCAGTTTACAGGCTTTCTCACCGCTTGGTTATTCTTTGTACCATTAAGTTCAGCCACTTTGACCCCTTTTCACTTCCCAAGCAATCGCTCTTAAATGTCCTTATCGCTGTGACCGACACATCTTGTTTCATCCCCCATCAGAACGCCTCCTTTTCTACTGGCTAATGGTCCATGACGATGGGAAACACTGAGAGGGAGCTGGGTCCCCACACCTCATAAACGGTCCCCAGGAAGGTCAGCATCCCCTTTGCGTTCCCAGTGGGGGAACCTCAAGAGGAGCGACTTGGGGATGTAAACAGTGAGTCTGACCTGAGCCACAAATGGCTCCGAATTGGCTGGAGAAGCCCTGGTCAGGGAAAGCAAAGAAATTTGCATGAAAAGACAATGCTTCTCCTAAAGGCCTCTGAGAAACTATCCCTCTGTCTGAGCAAATCAGAAGGTTTGGATAGTGTGCAGAAGCCCATGAAAACCTGCCTCATTTTATCCCGAAGAGAATGCAGCTTTCTCTGTTCATGTTGATGAGCAAGTGTTGGCGCCAGTCCTGGAGAAAGGGGTGGAGGACAGGTACGGCCAACCCTCCGGGGCCTGGTTTAGTGATGGGAGGATGGCTGGGACGACGGGAGAATTTTGGGAGGCGGGAGGAGCTGGAAAGAAGTAAGCGGGTGCCCCAGGTAGCTTAATTACTTTAAAAAGTTGAAAATCAAAACCAATACATTTCACAAGTAAAATAAAGATGGCGTTAGATTGAATGTATGAAGAGAGTGGTTTGGGGTGATACTTGAGTAACTGTAGTCAAACAGACAGTTGGAAAAAACCGTGATGGTAAAACTGTGATGGTAAAACTGTGATGGTATGGGATAGGCAGGTTATCATGAAATGATTAATACCACTTTACTTTGATCGGGAGGGTGTTCCTAACTGATAATGGGCGTGGGGGGTCTTCGGTATTAGTAAAATTCTATTGCTTCATTGGCTTGATGGTTAACATAAAGACTCACTAGCTGAACCCATGATTGGTGCATTTTTCTATATGCATGTTACACTTTTAAAAAGTTTGTTGGAAGAAGCACCTCTAGAATGATAGAATGAGGGCCTTTAAAAATCCATTTTTTTATAAAAGCAATAAGAACCCTGGAAAAAATATCAAGAGCAACTTTTTCAGAACTCTGGAAATTAACTAAAGGCTTGAAGTAGTCTAAAAAGCAGTTTTTCGAGAAAAATGGCTGGATCTCAGTAAGCCCAGTGAGCTTCGTGGCATTTTTAGTCACACTATTGCCATCCCTTTCTCCCCAGTTCCACACGGCTTTGAAAGCCAACAGCCTCACAACGAGGGCCACCGTGGAGACAAGCAGCCCAGCTGCCACCGGGTCAGAACAAGCTGGGAGGTTCTCCGAGGCCCCATTTCCAGAGACTGCTCCGGGTCTGTCCCGCCTCGCAGCTCTCTGCAAGCTCCATTTTCAGGACTCATCTTCGTTTGATTTGACTCAGAGCTGACTCAGCAAGAAGAGCCCAATCCCTAGGTCATTTGTTGAAAACAATCAGTGGCAATTGTTTAACATCTCTAGGTACCTGAGGAAATATCTGCAGATCATACAGTCAACAAGGGACTTGAATTCAGAATATATGAAGATCTCCTACCCCTCAACGACAACAAGCACAGGCACTGATGCAATTTAAAAACGGGCAATGAGTCTAAACAGACGTTGTTCCAAAGATACCCAAATGGCCAAAAGCACATAAAAAGGTGCTCAACATCATTAGTCATCGGGAATACAAATCAAAACTACGATGACCACTTCACACCCACCGGGATGGCTGTAACAATAAATAAAGATAATAACTGGTGGGGAGAATGTAGAGTTACTAGAACCCTCAAACACTGGTGTGGGAAAGGAAAACAATACAACCGTTTTGGAACACAGTTTGGCAGTTCCTTGGAAAGCTACACACAGAGTTACCATACGACCATCAGTTCTATTCCTAGGCATACACCCAGGAGAACGGAAAACATCTGTCTACACAGAAACTTGTACACCGATGTTCACAGCATGACTTGTAAAAGTCAAAAAGTGGAAATGATCTAAATGCACTTCAATCGATGGATGGTTAAACAAACGTGATGTATCCATATTGTGGAATACTATTTAGCAATTTCTGAAACATCCTACAACCTAGCTGAACACTGAAGGCACTGTGTTAAGTAAAAGAAGCCAGTCATCAAAAAGGTGCGAGTCGGGATGTCTAGAATAGGCAAATCTCCACAGGCAGAGAGCAGCTTGGTGGTTGCCAGGGGGTAGGAGACGGGGCAAACAGGGAATGATGGTGATGGGTACGGGGCTTCTTTTTGGAAGGGTGACAATGTTCTAACAGGAGATATTAGTGATGTTTCACTCTCAATCGTACACTTTAAAAGGGTGGGTTTTATAATATGTGAATTGTATCTCAATAGAACTATTATAAAACAGGAAAGTTTGCCCTGACTGGAGTGGCTCAGTTGGTTGGGCATCATCCCCTAGAGCGAAAGGCCACTGGTTTGATTCCCAGTCAGGGCACGTGTCTGGGGTGCAGCTTGGCCCCCGGTCAGGGCTTGTACAAGAGGCAACCGATCAATGTTTCTCTATCACATCCGTGTTTCTCTCTCCCTCTCCTTCTCCCTCCCGTCCCCTCTCTCTAAAAGTAAATGAGTAAAATCTTTTAAAAAAAGGACAAGAAAATTTATTTTTAAATTGCTTCATATTATTATTAATCATATCACCTTACCCCAAGGCTGAGGCAGGTTTCCGAGGCACCGATGCAGCCCTGTGAAGTCAGGGGTGCTGTGTGTCTTGTACACCAGCACTTTCCTCCCGCGTAGAGCCAGGGCTAACACGCAGTAGATGGTCGGTCAACAGCTGTCCTTACACAAATACAAATGTAGAAAGGCTAGGAAACTGGCTAGACCTGGATTTCTTGATCTTTGATTCTTCCCTTCCACAGTGGAGAGGGGTGGGGACAGCAATGTCGTGAATAGGGAGCTTGAGGTGCCCTGGCCAGGATGCTGCTCATAGATTATTACTGGAGAGCTCTTATCGGGGAATAGATAAGCTGTCCGGTTAGGGTGGAGGTGCCCTCTGCTGGGACAGGCATTCTCTTTGTGGTATGGGTATGAATGGACAGAGCATCCTAGCAAAGAAAACAAAACAAAACCCAACAACACAGGTCATGGAGACAGCTAAACCTAGGCTCAGTTCCAGGCTCTGCTCCTTAGCAGGTGTGTTTACTTAATCTTTCTCAGCCTAAATTTCCCCATCTCTAAAAGGAGATACTACTGCTTACCTTTTACATCATAAGGTTGTTGTAAGAATTAAATAAGAGTATACGTAATACACATGGCTCATATGGATATTTGAGGAATAATTTTATTGTCATTGATAGCATCTAATAAATAGGGTCTTTCAAATATCTTGTAAAGAAAAAAATAAATGTAGATGGGTCAGTAGTTGTTCTCAGACCCGTCAGAAGGCCCTGAAAAGGTTTGAAACCTCTCCCCTACCCTCCCAACTTGCTGGCCCCAGCCAGGTAGCGAAAAGCAGACACTCCTCCCCCTACTTCAGCCCCCACTCCCTTGCAGCCACCAGCCTGGCCTGAAACTGACATGATGATGCAGGGGGTATAGTGGCAACAGGTACGAGACAGGAAATAACTCACACTAGGAAAGAAGAGGAAAACAAGGAATTTATATCCATGTCAAACAAGCATGTTCCCTGTTCTCCAACGTTGCCACATTTAATCCTTTGTTTTTCCAATTAAAAAGGAGTACATGCCCATAAAAAAGTTCATTGCGTCCGAGCACATACTGAACTTGACTGAACTTGAACTGGTTCCCATCCCAATTAAAAGGAAAGAGGGCTTTCATTTTGTCCGACGCCTGTAGAAGACACAGGTGGCAACGCTAGAGAATAATCTGCCATTGCCAGGGAGATCCGTGATGAAGACGTGATTTATGTCAGCGCTGCCCGCGTAGTGGCTCCCACCTTGTTTATTCCACACACCCATTTCTTCACAGCGCTCCCTACAGCCTGCACTAGTGTGGAATAAAATTAACCGAAGAGTGCCCTCCAGAGGTCACTGGGAATTCAACTGTGCTGACCGTTGAAAGGGGAAAAAGACCCGAGACACAATGTTATTTTCTTTTACATTACCCGAGCCAGCACTCAAATTTGGTGTCCTAGGACTCATTAGAACCCGACTGATTTGCACCCACCAGCAGCCTTTGGCCAGAACTTACTTGTTGGCGAGGGATACTTTTCGAGGACACGGAAATCTCGTGGAAACCAGTCCTGCTGGGTGGTACCGTGGGAACTGGGGCCGGAAACCGCAGGTTCGGAGCCCCGGGAAGCTGCTTTCCAGTCCCTCTGTCTCTGGGGACGTTGTCTCTCACCCCCCGCCCCTCCCTGCCTGTCCACTCCGTGTTCCTCTAAAGGCACCGGCTTCCTCTTGATGTCTGTCCTTCTGTCACTTGAGGCATGTGGCTCTGGCTCTCTGGACATGATTCCTGACCTTTCACCTCATCTCAAGAGGCCAAGCAGCTTGGTCTCTCACTGGCCTGATTCCAAATTCCCAGGAGACAAAACTGATTACCAATCAAGTCCAATAGTTGGATTCAGTTTATCCACCCTGGTGGATGGCCAGTGTGTGGAGGTAGAGGGGTGTGTGTGTGTGTGTGTGTGTGTGTGTGTGTGTGTAGGGAGATAGGGGCAGGGTCACATGGTACAAACAAATTCAGCACATATACAACATACAGAACTGTGGGAAGCACTTCAAAGAGTCTGGTTTTTTTAAAATAGCAATAAGCTAGCATTTATAGTTTACCATGGACCAGGAAGTCTACTAAGAGTTTTATAAACATTATTTCATTTAGAAGATGATCAAAACTATGAACCGTAAAATGACAACAAACTCACAACTATCAACAACTGAGCAAAAAACAAAAACAAACTAAGCAAACAACTAGAACAGGAACAGATTCACAGGAATGGAGATCACATGGAGGGTTATCAGCAGGGAGGAGAAAGGGGGAGGATGGGGGAAAGGTACAGGGAATTAGAAATACAAATTGGTAGGTACAAAATAGACAGGGGGACGTTAAGAATAGTACGGGAAATGGCGAAGCCAAAGAACTTATATGTACGACCCATGGACATGAACTAAGGTGGGGGGGTGCTGGTGGCGGGGGAGTGGTGCAAAGTGGAGGGGAATAAAGTGGTGGAGAAAATGGACAACCATAATAGCATAATCAATAAAATATACTTTTAAAAACATTATCTCATTTAATCATCAGAACGTGATTACCATGTCCCACCTTCAGAAGTAACGGCTGAGAACAATGGTTGTGTATCTGATGCATTTTATTCCCATTTTAAAGATGAAGGAATGAAGGTTAGAGAGGTCCAGCCGAGATGGAAGCCAAGGCAGTCTGATTCTAAACCCGCCCCTGATTCTAAACCAGGCCCACCACTGTGTCCGACTGTGACATAAAACCTCATCACGGGAGAAACGCCCCAGGTTCCCAGTCCGGGGGCAATGAGGACACGCACACGGCGGGAGCACTGCCCTCCACACCCGTGGAAACAGAAGGTGTGTGCGTGCAGGTCAGCGCCGTTCACAGGAGGGGGAGAAGGAGAGATTTCTGGCAGGGGCCTTGAACTGGGCCTGGAGGGACGGCCCACACCAGAAAAGACAGTCTTCCCCCGGCATGGCCTTGGAAGCTCGACACCATGACTCAAGATAATTTGGAACAATTAATAGGTAGGGATTTCAAGTAATATTAGAAAAAGTTTCAGCACTGGCATGGAGGAGGGAGCTAGCACTAATAGATGTTACAACATGATCAAAACCTGGTGGAGGAGGATAAAAGTAGACATAGAACAAAAATGGGACAGTCAGAGATAGAAATGTATGGATAGGAGTGTATGGGTACATGTGTATTACGATAAGTCCAGCCTCAAATTAATTAAGGAAAATTAGTTCCTAATAAATGGTCTTTGGACTTATTAAAAATTAGCCTTTTAAATTTTCCACTATACTACATCCAGGTAGATCCCAGCTAAATTAAAAATTTAAATTATGTAGATAAATTTAAGATACAATCAAGAAACTTGGTAGAAGAGTTTCAGGCCTGAGAAGATAATAATGTCCTGAGACTGGAAGCAGTGAAAAATTACAAAAGGAAAAAAACCACAAAGTCACCCACAGGAACAGCCAACACTTCTTCACGGGAACAACCACAGTCTTTTAAAAGATGTTCACCATGTAGGGCAAAGGGATTGAGATCTGTAACACATAAGTGCACATTCTGGAGCTAAAGAAAGACCAGGACCCCACCAGACAGTGGAAAGAAGACAAGAACAGAAGACCCAGACAGCAGGTAAAATGAGAGAGGAGAAAAACTAGGGGAACACGGCCAAGCATCCTGATGAAATAAGTGCAAAGCAAACCATGAAAGTGAGCCATATTTCTGTTCATTAAATACAATGTTAAATTACACAGGGTAGGGCAAACGTAGGTTTTTAGCTGTGAATATGCAAAGCACAGTTTATTCTTGTATTAGTGTTTATTACTTTTTGTATTCTGTTCCGTAGGAATAGCTGTGAACCTGCTCTTGCCCCTCCCTGTAACACCCAGCCCCGAAAGAGTCCCGGAACACCGGCAGCTGTACATGTTTGGTGAGAGTGCACTTCGGTAAAACCATTTGTGAAAAGCAACTCAGAGAGATGTCCTTTGACACAGCCCTTTCATGCCGGGAAATCTGTCCTAAGAGCATGAGTCAGAAGGAAAAACGGAGTCACGGCCACGAGCACTGGGAATGTGGTACTTAACGCCCAGCACTGAGAACCTGGGAGCCACAGAATGAGCATCTTACCTGCGTTACTCGTGATGGCCACGCCTATCGAGACTGTTCCATAAGGTGAAATGCATTTGAAATTGTTAAGTGCAAAAGGATAACACAGATCCTGCATGTATTGTTATTCAATGTTTTAAAAGTATTCCTATGGCATCGGTGAAACTGTGAGAAAACAGCACTTTTCTGCACCGTCAGAGGAGATACAAATTAGTGTAACTTCTTGGGTGAAACAATTTGCAACATGAGTAAAAAATTAAAAACCTGATTCATTTGAGGATTCCATTTGTAGGAATGTATCCTTCACATAAATGCAAAATTTATGGTAGAATTTCTGACATGGCAAAAAAGATGACCACGAAATCCCCATCAACTGGTGACCAACTAAATAAATCACATGAGAACCCCTCAGTGGAATATTATATGGCCATTAAAAAGAATAAGAAAAGTGTCAGGTTCTTCTGATTTGAAAGAGTCTCTAAGATAGGTTTTTAAGTTAAAAAAAAGTTAAGATGCAGCATAGTGTGAATAGCGTGTCCCTACCTGTGTAAAAGAGAAGTATCACAGAGAACGTGTCTATGTTTAGAGGATTCTTGCAAAGACACCCCAAAGTGGTAGCAGTGTGGGGCCCTGGAGTACAGCTGGTGGCAGGGACTAGGCAATGGGGTCCGAACTGAGAAGACTTAACACTCCGTCCTTTGTGTCTTATTCGAATGCTTTGCTCTGTGCATGCATTACTTTCCAATGAAAAGAACTGTTAAGAAAGGTCGTCTAAAAAATTATACGTATATTGCAGATGAACATAGATGAGATTAAATTAAATCTATTGCATTAGTATGGTGGTTTGCATGGTCACAGGTAATATCTTAATGTAGAAAAATTGAATTGAGAATTGGTGTAGTGGAACTGCAAGTCATTCTTTCCTTTAAAATGCTATTTGCAATGTTGTTTTAATGTTGCTAATGAAATAAATAAAGATTAGTGCGTGGACTGGGACTGGGTGCCTGAGGAATGAACTAACAGCTTTGTAACTATGTTGCCCTGGAATAAATAAGAGGAAGAATAATGAGGCAAGGGGAGCCCACGAAAGTGGTCCGGGGAGCAGGCAGTTAGCAACAGGGCTGAGAGGAGGGAGCCAGTGTGTCTGCCTGGTGGGACGCATGGCCGGCACACTCCCGGGTGGGAACCCGGGGTCACCCAGAAAACAGCACGGAGGAACGGGAAGAACTCAGGAGGAAGATCCAGCCTGCAGAGCCCGAGGACACCAGCCCTCTGGAGAGCCAGTCGTGGGCACAGGGTTGGTGAGAAACGTTGAGATCCCCAAAATCTCAAATGAGACATTTTATTTGGGGAGACAAGGCTAACCTCTATACCTATTGGTGACTGCCCTAAAAATGTTAATTTCTCACTCCTCTTAAAAAGAAAAAGATGAACACGCACCTCCATTATATATACATTCGCATACCATTGTACTAATATAGTATATGCATTATAAAATATATTACAAAAGCATTGAAGTATTTAAAATAGACACACTTAACCTGAAGTGATTTACTAAAAAAATAATATAAAGTATTATTTTTAGGAAAAGCTATGTAGTTAAATATACTTTGAGGTTTTTAAAAACTTGGCCTAACACTTTGGGATATGATACTACATAAGAATGGTTTAGCGTTCAAAATAAGTGTGTGTTGGGTTCCAGGGCTGCCGTAGCTCAAGGCAACTCCCAAGGGTCGGGAGGTCCCAATGCAAGAAGCAGACCAGTGGCAGCATTTAATTATCCGTCGTACAGGGGCAGGAAAATGAGGTGTATAGATGATTGTATGAAAAAAGGACAGGCGGATTACGATCATTGCAATGGCTTTATTAACTCAAAAGAATGCCACAATGCAACTGGAAACCTACTTTTGCCTGCCCCTGTGTTTACTTGGAAAGCCACCCCCCCGCACTGTGTGAATTTTCAACTTGGTTGCATTTTTCTTGAAAAGTCATCGAAAGGTACTACCTTTTAATAATAATTCTTAACATATAACTTCTCTAAAATTCTTTGGAAGATTTTAAAAAATAGAAAATGTTGTTCTCGAGGTTTCAAATAAGCCTGTGAAACTTTTTGTTGCAAATAGGCTTTTTTGTTGAAAAAATCATGTACATCTGAGAACATTTCCACTTTCCAAAAGTGCGTTTTGGAAACGCTCTTTCTGTAGCAGGAGTGTCTCTCAGAGAGCCGTTACTCTCCGGCTTGTCGTTACTATGTCGTCTCTACCTTGGAGAGACAGGTTATGTGTGCCGCCTTTTGGTTTGTGACCCCCAGGAAGCGGGCAACTGAAAACCGCTTGTTTTCAGACACCAGGTGGGTGAATGGAAGGCTCATCTTTTTTGTGGAAGGAGAAAACCACAGTCATCTTTAAGTTCGATTCCCCTGTTAGGTGCTGTGCCTCAAGATGGACAGCAGACCTCCAAAGAGTGCAACATTTTCACAATCATTTCCCATCTTATTACAGAGTAAAAAATCCACTAGTGTTAAAAGCCCTATTTTTATAAGATGAACCATACTGGTGACATTCTTTAGCATTTTGGGCCCCTCTCTCTCTAGCATCTTTGCTGCATTCTCTTTCCTAGGACCATTGTGGGGAATCAATGTCATGTTCTGGCCTATTTTTGTAAACTTACTCTGAATTCTTTTTTTTATTCTAGTCAAAGCACCTGTTACCGTATATAAATTTCCCATAAAGCATTATTTTAACTAACAGAGTTATTGACTTTTAAAAATATACCTTTTCTGGTATCTCTTTCTTTTCCTGATTCATAAAGAAGTAGGTGTCCTGTTTCATTACTGAAACAGAATGAAGCAGTGGTGTTGGCTGATTTGAAGTTGTTCTGTGTGGTTTGCTGATCAACTAGTGACTTACTGATCAAATTGTGAAGGGTTTTAAAAGTTTTTTTAAAATTATGTACTATATCAAATCTACCACTAGATGACTGGAAATTAAGACTTTATGTAGTAATATTTCTTCAAATAAATCTCTTCTACAAATAATAAAGGATCAGTAAGTCTTCCATTAATGTCATCTGTAGGTTCCAGGAATGTAAGCGAAACGATGTACAACGAAACCAATTCCCACCATAGATGAATGAACATAATAGGAGTTAAGTTGAGGCGTCTCATCAATGTTACAGCGAAAGGACTTTGAAGGAACCGGCGTTATTCCAGGGCCTGCTGCGCCCTCACTTGGGACCCGTGAGAAACAGGACTTCCCCCCAGTTTCGGAGCCAACCTCCCAGCCTGCACGCTGCTTCTTCGGAACGTCAGCACCTCCCCACAGGATTGGCTGACAAAATCGAGCATTTTGTTTTGTAGCTCTATTGTTTTCCACGCATCATGTTAGCTATTCTTAGCACATCGGGGAGAGTAAGTGATTTCCTAATGGTACATGACTTTTTATTTTGCTTTAGGCAATTAAGTAAAAAAAAAAAAATTCCAAATAGGTTCTGAAATATCCAGTTCAGTACAGTTCTGAGCTAAATTTAGTCTTGCACTAATTTGAAACATTACCCAAACATTTAAAACTATCTGTGTTCATGTCGTGAGAGGTTGGATTTTCAATATCTTGCTAACTATGACAGCCTGATGCCATCAGCAAGTGTGGTCTCAAGGTACACAGTCTAGGGTTATGAGTGAGGTTTTTCTGCAACGATAGAGGCTAATAATTTATATTTCACGTTGTCTTTCCAGACCTTCAAATTTTATTTTTTTGTCTTCTTGTCAACCTGGATAAATTGTCATCTTACCTCATAATGTGGCTGAGCACATACCAATGGTAAGAAAAGGGTCAACACAGCCAATTTTCTTATGGCTTACTTACACCTGCCCTGATTATACTATTAATATAATTAATATGCAGTAAGTTAATTATATCACATATAATTAACATTTACCAAATAAAAAAATAAAGTTCTTGGAGATAAAAAGAATTGACATGCTATTATATTAATAACATATTAATTATATACTATATATAATTATAAATATAATGTATACTATAATATATAATTAATATTAACAATTCACATATAACGAATATTTAATATACTACATAATAATATGTAAACAATACATGATTAATATAATTAATACAATAATATGTTGATTCTCTTTTTTTCCCCTCAAGAATTTTAGTTTATCTCTCTGTTTGGTAAAGGTTAATTTAGTTAAAATGAAAGAATTTCATCCGTAAACCTACTTCAACCAGTGAAGCTACGTGGAATAAGTCACAACTGAGTTAAGCGGGGAGGGGGCCGTGGTGGACCGCCCTCCCCATACCAGGACACGTCCAGTGCCACACAGGACACGGTGTGCTCTTACGCACGGAGGGAGTAAGGACACCGGTGTCGATCCACAGCTAAAACATTAGTCAAGCTCAATTTCTTCACTCTCCCTCTTACTGCACGGATCTTCCTGGGCTTCCTGCTTGGACAGCAAGCTTTCTAGAGCGTGAACCATTTCTGTCCCCTGCCATCCGAGTTCTCTCGGCAGCTCTGCTGGCCCAGACAGGACTTCATGGGCACAGACAGTGGCGCCCCATAAAACCCTTGAGTCAGGAGAAGACCCTAAGACTTGCCATACAGTTTGACAGAGACCTGCACTTCCTGGAGCTTGAATTTCTAAAAAGGACACCACCTCCCTTCCCTCGGTAGTGGCTCAGGCCTGCTTCAGGGACATTGGTGAAAACAGATCTGTGGTCCCAAAGTCCAAAAGTTTCTTAATAAATCCCAGCACCATTTAAGCGGGATAACCTTCACATCCAGCCTGAAGGGCTGAGCAAACCTACACTTCAGCTATGAAAATAGCCCAGCCCTCCATTTCCCTCCCAGCCCTGAAAGGCAATGCCTGCATTTAAGTCCACACACATTGTAAATGATAGACTCATCCTCTCTCTGGTGAAGAAAGAGCCCCGGACTAGGTAACTGCAGGATGGGTCAGCTATTAGGCCATCGCCGATGGCCCCGCACCCAGGTTTCTGTGGCTGGGAGAGACAAAGAACCCCAATATTCACATACTGCTCTGTATCCCGGGTCCAGCAGAACTAACACCTACATGAGTGTGGTTGGTAGGGTAATAATATGGGTGTCATTACTTATAGTTTTAACTTGAACATTTCACCTAAAATGTCACACGGTGTGCTTGAGTGTGATGTTGTTGTGATACAGAATTACATGTTTATGATTTTGTACTGAAAGATTTTATAATAAAAAAGGGGCGTTATTTGTGCCAGACCCTGTATTTCGACATTGGTAAGCCCTGTCACCCAAAAAGCCCCAGGAGTCACGTGTCCATCGCCCTTTCGCACGGAGCAGAACTGGACTCACACCCTCAAAAATCTTTGGAGAAAGATCATATTTCAAAGAAGAGTCCCAGGAAGAAATCTTCATCCATTTAAAGCCCATGTTTTATTATAAATTTCAGGGCCTGTACACATACTCGTGCCCTGAAAATAACAGATTGGTTCCCATGCAGGAGAGGGCAGCAGCCCTTGGTCAAATACTGGAAGACAGGAACTCAAGTCTTTTACCCTCTGCGTGCGGCCGGCAGGCTGCGCAGGGACCGCTCGGCCAGGCCGCGTGGCTCTCTGCCTGCAGTACACGAGGCAGAGAGGGGCCAAGGGCGGAAGCTTGGTGCTCCCGGCCTTTCGGAAAAGAAAAACTCAAGAGTCATCTGAGGGCATCTGGTGCTCAAAATGAGAGAACAAAGGTGCAGAGCACCCAATTTAACCCCGGATGGAGGTGAAAAACTGGGGGAGACGGCAAGATTTCTGAAAGTGGCCGGGGCGTGAAGGGCGTGAAGTCAGGCCATAACACTGCACCAGCACCAAGATGTTTTCATCCTTTTTCTTTCCATGGTGTACAGTTACAATGACGACAGCTCCCAAAAGCAATGTGAAAAGTTTCAAAGCGAGTGCCTTAGGTGGGACGTGTGGCTTTGCCACCTCGCACACCAGCGGCGTGGCTCTGATGGCGGCCAGAGGAGAGGCAGGCCCCTGGGATGAAGTCAAAGGGCGTGTGCGGATGGAGCGCTACAACCTCAACCCCGGTTAAGTCCTGGAGAGCGGCTCCTGTTAAGGAACCTCTTCCCTCACGGGCACAAGAGGACTCTGCAAAGCCACTCTGGAAGTGGCTCTGGACATGACCTGGCTGCCACGGAGGGTGAGTGAAAGTTGCCAGGCTTCCGAAAGAGTGCGCCCCGCTGGCTGGCGCAGTGTTTGGTACTGCCCGGCTACTCACACTTTCTTAAGGCTTTCTGATTCCGGAGGCTTAGTTGGACCGGGGAAGCAGGGGCTCCCCTCCACCATCTATCACGAAGGCCTCAGCGCCGTGGGTTTATCAGAGCAGCGACTCACCTGCCTGCAGGGGACCTGAAGGCTGTGCGTGTCAAGAGGGAATGCCACTGGGGGGAACGGGATGGGGCACTTCCTGGGGGCAGCACGAGGACACCAGCACCTGGAGGTGAGGATGGAGCCTGAGTCACTTTCTGCTCGGGGGCTGCGGTGTTGCCATTCTAGGACGGCTATGAAGGCAGAACCATGATCCCAACAGCGCAGCTGAGAAACCCACACAGCCTCATAAACCACGAACTTGATGAAACTCCCAGCACTTTCTCGCACTGTGCTCGACTGACTTCAACCACAAGATGGCAGGCGTCGGCGGGAGATCGCCCACGGCCAGCCCAGAAGCCTCCGGAGAGCTGAGCCGAGAGAGGCTGCCACCACCCAGGCTGGTGACTGTCACCGATACTTTTAATGCAACAAGTTACACTCTCACTGAGGAAAAGGTTCCTGATGTCACTACCGTCCACTTAGAGATGGGGGTAGAAGCATATGTAGAGAATATGCAGAAAATCTCATTTCCTATTTGTTTTTACTGTCAATAGTAAGTTGTTAAAAAAAAAAAAACAAACCTCAACTATCTTCATTTCATTGGTTACTCTTTGTAGTGTTGAAGAGAATGTTTTAAACTTTGAGCCGGAGGCCCTGAATTCCAGTCCTTACTCTTCTCTTAATAATATAACTTGACCCTGGGAAACCACCTTCGGGGGCCTCAGCTTCCTCCTCAGGAACAGCCAGGAAACAGGAGTCTGGGATGAGCTTGGGGTACCGCCCAGAAACCAAGTCATGCAGTGGAACAGCACGGGGGTGGGGGCGGCAGGCCGAGAAGGACAAAGTGGGCACAGATGTGAGGTCCGAGACGCTCCGTTTACTCGGCGTCCTCGGGGAGCGGGCCGTTCCGCATGATGGGTTTCCCGGATAATTGGATCTTAAACGCTGAAACTTGTTTCCCTTTCAACCTTCTGTAGTGGGAATCTTTCTAAAGTGTTATAACATGCTTCTCGGGCTTCTTAGACAGCAGGTGGAACCTAACTTAACCTTGCCCGGATGTCTCCAGGTCATCACGATGCCCACTTCTCACCGCAGACACAGTCCTGAAGGGAGCGCCGGCGCCCTTGGGAACAGACAGGTAGGCAGGGCCCTCTGCTGAGTGGCCCCAGAGAGCATGGTGTAAAGCTAAATTGGCAATTCTTTCCTTCTTCGATCTCCTACATCACTACCTGCCATCATTTCTCCAAGTAACACCTTCTAGCAGCCTCTTGACACTCTGTTTAAAATCTGCCATAATCTAGGCAGAACTCAAGGTTGCCATGGGTAACCAGAGTCTGAGCTTGTAACAACTCTAAATTTAATTTTACACATACTTTAAAGGCGGTGGGTCCTGTGCTAAAGGCTACTCCTGGCCTTTAGCCGATCTTCAGCCAGTCCGCACAAGGGGTAATGCTTCCGTAGCAGCTGGCCAATCACCCTAAGCCCCAGGCCCTCCGGCCAGTCCAGCACCCTGTTCTTGCACGCGCTGGCATCCTTCCCAGTTGGCTAGTGCCCACGCCACACTGGTTGCACAATATTGGAATATTGCATTGGTTTTGGGGTTGAAGATGAGTCTCTTTGCCGTTGAGCGAATCGCCAGAGTTTGAGGCTCTTCTCCGACCCTCATACGCAAAGGCATTTCCTTGGTTGCACGCTGAGCTCAGGGTTCAGGTCACCTGGAGCCAGCCAGCTGGGGTGCTAATAGCTACTTTTGACTGAATAGCGAGCCTGTGCCAGATGCACATTCAGTACGTTATGGAAATCATCTTTGCTCACCCACAAACGGACCCCGCTGGGGAAACAGCACCGGCCTCCTGTGGCTGCGGACCGCGCCCGTCACGTGTCCCACGAGCGGGTCTGGGAACCAGACCCCCCTCCCGGAGGCGTGCCCTGCCCACCACATTCCGCTCAAGTTTATTGCCGTGTAAGAAAGTCCAGTCAAGGGTCACATCCTGGAAAACATATTGTAAGTGAAACACGGACCTTTTACTTTTCAGAAAAGGCCACTTGTTTTTGGTGTGTGGGTTGTGTTTTAACTAATTCCACATTGTGTCACCCATTGGGAACAATCTGTCCTCAGGGAACAGATCTGGTTTGCTTATAGAAATCTAGCTGAGGGAGGGAGAGGCTGCGGTTACAAAGTGTTTGGAGGAACTAATCAAAAAAAGCTTTCCCAGTTCTCCCTGCGCCAAACAGAAGGAAATAGAACATTCCAGAAAGTCCCATCTTCCCAGAGTAGGTGTGACAGAGCGCACAAGCACAAACTCGGCTAAGCCTGCAAAATGGAGTATGTGACATCAGACATAACTCAGATCCCTCCCGGCCCGAAAAGTTCTCTAGAAGTTCACTCCTGGATGATGCTGTTGCCACTCGGGAGAATGAGGGGCTCTTGGAGCCAGTGGGGGAGCCTAGGAGCAAGCTGTGGACCTCGGGGGTCTGGGCCAGCCATCAGCCAGGAGCAGGGTCTGTAACGGAGGGGCAGTCACGGATTTAGCTTTGGAACGGGTCCCGCGGTGCAGACAGATGCCATACCCACGGCTGTGAAACCTGTTGTCTCCCCAGGGAGGGACTTTTCAAAGTGACTCTAAACGAATTTTTAGACTAAGCAAACCGTGACTTCACCATCCACACTCTGCACCTGCTCCTCCCACGGTGGACGTGCACGTGACCCTCCGTGTCCCCTGCCAGACGCAGCCACAGAGCTCTCACGTTTCCAGAGTAACTCGTGTCGGGGGGCAAGGGGAGCCCCGGAGAAAGACTGAGCAGCCACAGGCGACAGGGCTATGGAGAATAGTAACCCGACATCCAGGGGTTGGTACAGCCCCGCTCCCTCTCGGGTGACCAGGAAAGATAAACTCCAGGCCCTGATCCCAGCTGCCGGTAGCTCCTTGGCTCATGGCAAAGTGACACGGCCTTCTTGTGTGCATGTCTTTGCTGTTTTTAGAAGAACACGAGTCATATGGGATTGGAGGCCCGTCTTACTTCCATGTGGCCTCATCTTAAGTAATAACACGTGCAATGGCCTTCGTCCCAAATAAGGCCATACTGGAGGCACCAGGGGTTAGGCCTTCTGCATATAAATTTTGGGGCAACACAGTTCAACCCATAACATCATCGGAGGTAGTTTTGAATTCACAGTCATCCTCAAGAGAAGGAACAGAATGAACTTCCCAAAAGATTGCCTCATAGTATAATTGCAAGTGATAGCGTGGGTGAAAGCTTCACTTACTTACCAGGGTGAGTCAAGGAAGCAGTTGGCTGTGGAGCAGAGAGGCACATGGGGCTCTTACAGAACCCTAGGTGCTCCTCACCACTTCTTAGGACAACACCCACCTGGGCGTGTGCCAAAGGTTAGCGTCACAGGAAACGCCCCACTCACCTGGCCCCACTGACGTCCACCCCGACCATTAGCTGCCCGTTCAGGGAGAGGACCTCGTCGCGCAGCCGGACCTTCCCACTCTTCCCGGCTGGGCTGTTCTTCCTCAGCTCCGTCACCCAGATGCAGCCCACGTCCAGCACGGGGCCCGGGTGGGTTTTCCTCTTCTTGCCCCCCCTGCGCTTTTCTCCATAGTCCCCGAAAACAGGGATGTTCCCAAAACTGAGGCCCACAGTGTCTGTGTCCCCCAGCTCCTTGGAGAGGTACACAGTACAGATCTCCATCCCCGGGGGGCTGTGGTCAGGGGGCCCCGCACTCTCCTCCACGGCGAAGTTCAGCTGGATGTACTCCTGCAGCTTCTGGATGGCTGCCTGGCACAGCCGCTGCTCCGGCCCGTCCCCACCCTCCCGCACGCTGTTCTCCAGCCACCGGCAGAGCAGGGGCAGGTGCAGCCCGGCGTTGTCTTGGGTGATGGGCATGGTGCTCACTCCTGGGCTCCAGCATCATGAGAGGACCTGTTCCTGGGGGCTGGACCCCACGGGGCCCCACGTCCCTCGGGAGCCCTGGCTGTCATCGGCTTTGCCTGCGCTCATGTCCAGGCTTGAGGACGAGGGATGCCGGCTGGAGATGAGGCTGTTTGCCTTGGCAGGAGGAGGACGGGATGCAGACCCACAGAGAGAGGATCGTTGCGCCTGGAGTGCTCAGTGAGGGGAGGCAGCCAGTGTCCGGCCAGTCAAGGCTCAGTTCACATCACAGCAGGGCCCACGCAGACAGCCCAGAAATGGCGCATCCCTTCATGGACTGTAGCATGAGCTGGTGGATTCCTTCACACCTGGAAGAGGAAAAGACAAAAAAAATGTCCCTCTGGTCACAACAGGGAGCCTTCTGACGCAGAACACATGGTCTCTGGTATTACAGAGAGGCAGTGTTTGCTTTCTGAGCCAGAGGCCGAATGCTTCCGCCCATCCCCCAGCTTGGCTCCCTCCACCCAGTAAACACAGACACACACAGACACAGACAGATGGATGGACATATGCACCCACACCCTTTCCTCACACAGAAACCTCTGGAACAACACTGATCGTCCCCAGGAAGTTTCCCTGATCACCAGGGAAACGAGATGACTTTTGCCAGGTCAACCCCCATCAAGCTTGCATGAATCAGAAGACTACAGGGCAAGACTCCTTAGACGATCATAGAGGGGTCAGGACTTGTTTAAGGCCTTATGTGCCTAGGAAGTCGAAATCCATCTCCCTTTGCCTTGATGCACCCCACTGCACACACGGGAGGGCTCTCCCTTCCGGACCTGTGCTCCCATGGTGCTGCGAAGAGGAGAAGGAGCCAGTCAACCGCACGGAGACTCGGGCTCCGCCCGGGACGCCACCCATCCCGAGCTCCGCCGTGGACCCTGTCTTGGTCACGTAGACCCACAGGGAACCCTGTCCCTTGGGTCTCCTCTCTTCTTTTCCTTTGGTAACCTGGAAAAGCCAGGCTACTCTAGGCCCATCCAACAGCCTTCTCCCCCAGAGAAATGTTTCTCCAAGCTTCTGGGCAAGAGAGTTGGCTGCTCCTGGGCTTGGGCTTCAACGCACAACTTGGAGCGGCAAAGCGCTGGCTGGCTGCACAGGGCCAGTGGCGGCGGGAGGTTGGCGCAGTCTCGTCTGCAGACTTCTGCACAGCCCTGCTCCTGCCCCCTCCCCCGTGAAAGGTTAATTGAATTTCATTACCAGTTCGTCTTCGCTACCAAAGAAAATTTTCACTTCCATCCCCTGTAAGTGCAGAAAAATGACCCCTTTCACTCTTTCCTCTGAACTTCACTTTCGCCCAAAGTCAATATAAATTGGGCCATCAAAGATGCAAAACATTCTTCACCTTCTCAGGAAGTGATTTAACAAGAAATAATAATAAATGGCAGAGGTGTCAGCAGCCCTGTCAACAATAAGTAGCCTTATTACTCAGTGACCATAAAGAAATGTCTAGTATCGTAGGTTTTGATTTTCCAAAGAACTTGAGTGCCAGCTATTAATGGGTTCCAAATACATCAGAAGCTCAGCAAATATTATCTACATAATCACATGCCTATGAAAAAGAAATGCAAAATCAAAGAAAAGACAATCCATACATGTGCGAAAATAGAACGTTCCCTTTGGCCAAAATAAGTAACACCTCGCACTGAAAAGTAATGCCACACAGGCATATTAACATCTCACGAATAAATGAAAACATTTTCCATTGGGCCTAGCAAACTTTCTGAGTCTCCTTTCCCTCCTCTGTAAAATGAGAAAGTTAGGCCAAGTGATCTCTAAGGTCCCTTGCACTCCGTGGAGAGATCCTTAAATACAGTGACCAAGTTGTATTCAACAATATACTCCCTGCCCCAGCACCGTGCGGGTTACCTTGCATCCTCTCAATGACTTCAAACAATTTTTTAAAAGAGGCTTTACATTCAAATTTTAAGGGTCTGTGACTCACGGTTCTAGCCTCGGTTCCAATGGCTCCATGCGTATGGAAGCAGAGTACATGTCTTGGACAAGATACTCTCTAAATAAGTCTGACTGAAGAAAACCAAACTTTGGAGCAATGGAGAATTTGTTTTCCTCATGTTAACTTGGATTCATGCAATACATATTCACTGAATCTCAATTAAGAACCAGACCTTGGCACTGGGAATATACTGTCAATTAAGCCCATTCCTTGCCCTGAAAGAATTCATAGTCTAGTGGGAGATGCATAAATAAATGGAAACGGGTGTGTAATAAGTCTACAGCAACCCTCTTAACAGAATCGACAAAGGTGCCCTCCTGGCAGCCAGGCCCACGCAGTCTAAGCCCCCTGCCCCTGGCGAGGGGCCCAGAGCTGGGCATCTCGTACGAGCTGGAACAGAGTTCTGCCCTGAGAACTGAGTGCTGGGGCCCAGAGAGAAAGGGTCTGGTCTCAAGTGTGTGGTGAGAACCATAACTTGGGATCTAGGGATTGTAAATGGCAACAGTCTACTGGGTGTGTTCACTGAGTGGCAAAAAAAGCCATCCTGCCAAGAACTAAAATCAATCAGTGGAAGGAAGAGGCACAAGACTGGGGAAAGAGTGGGCTCTGGCTCCCCACAGTAGCCCCAGCCTTAGAGTCAGCCCTCCTGGGTGGGGGGCCCTGCTGACCTTCTTCCCCTTGGTCTGAAAGACCACAGCCATCCTTACAGTCAACTACATTGTGAAAAATTACCTACTTCAAAAAAAAAACCCAAACAAACAATCGAAAAAAAAAAAAAAAGACCCCACAAGACTGATAAAGAAAAACTAAGCTAAAAAAACCCACCTTTAAATAAAAATAAAGTTTACCTTGAGTTGTTTTCTGTACTTTGCAGCTCAAAAGTTGTTAGAGGATACACTGGAGGTAAGCAAAGCTGACTGGCTCAGCTTGGAGCATCGTCCATCTGTGGACCAGATGGTCATGGCCAAGGGGGTAGAGTCATGAGGGGCCAACACGGCTGCCAGGGGCCCACCCTCTGACCCTGCACGTGGGGAGGGCAGGGAAGGAGTTTTCAGGAAATGAAACCTTGTTTCAAGTGTACAGACACCCTCCAGGACTGTCTTACTTTGATGTTCATGGGCTACACAACTTTTGAATTCCATACTTATAATTATGAACTTTCCAGTGATGCTTTCAGCCCCCTGTTCTGTTGACTCCTTTTCTGGGACTTTCTGTAAACAAGGGAGGTAGAGGTTGAAAGGATCAGGCTGGTTTCCCGGCCCGCCAGACTGCTCGTGACTCAGTTATCCCAACCCACTTGATAGCCCGGGGCTCCATCAGAATGCTCTCCCACCTCACACAATAGACATCTGGGCGCCAGCCATAGTGGCCTGTGGTCAGACTGACCCTCCTGCACCTGGGAACAGCCTGGCCCTTTACCTAACCCAGTGCCCTGACTCACATCCTGGAACCCTGAGGCACCCGCCTGGAAGAAGGAGAGACTAACTCCTCCCCTATCCCCCCACAAACCCTGTGCTTTTTCTTTTAAAAATCCCATTCTTGCCTCCCCCTGCAGTTGGGGCTGCAGTTGGTCCACACTCAGCCCACCTGTAAGCACAGCATCAAATAAAGGCACTTGGATCGGACCATCCAGCTTCTCCTGCCTGTACATCTCGACCTAACAGAGGTATTCCCATCCATCTCAATAATTTGAGATGACTCAGGATAGAAGAAAAAACGCACAATTTTGCAAATATTATGGAAAGCGTGGTTCTTCCACAATATCCCTTGAAACATTTCAGTGAACAAAATGTTGACCCAGACAAGAGACAGAAGAACAGAAATCTGCAAATGGTTACAAACACCGACGTTCCTGTTTGGCTGATCCCACAAAGGTCTAAAAGCTTCTCGCCCTGCAGATCAATCCATATCTGCTGAGAACAGGGTTTGTGGACGTGGAGGTCCATTGCGCAGTCCAGTTCACGTCTGTCTATCATATATAATTCTTCAATTAGAGTCTCATCTCAAGCAAACAGCCTTGACCATTTAATTTAATTTTGGGTAGCCTGAAGCGGACAGCCCTAGCATTCAAAATGAATGCGTCCGTCACTGAGATAATTTATTGATGCTGTGTCTACCATCTCCCAACTTTCCTGGACCCCCTTTCAGGGAACTCATCATTCATGACAGGCTAGTGTCCCTCACAAGGGGGTGAAAACTAGTGTTACAGAATGAACCTGTGGGGGCCAAGAGAGCCCAGATACTGTTACCAAAGCAAGCCCCCTCCCCCGGGGTCTTTCTGTCACTGTGGGTTCGTTGCCTGCCAACAGGTGTTAGGAACTGTGGCTCTCAATGCCAGAGTTTGGTTAAAAAGGAAAGGAACTATTTATTCACAAGTTATATGGGTTTAGAGTAATGGAGGAATGTCGCCATTAAAATCCCAATGTCCCTTTAAGACACCCACAAGCACACACACACAGTCCTGCCTTCCTGCCTTTGCCCAGTCAGGCCGGTCGGGGGGCCGCATCTCAGGAAAAGAGAGAGAGGTCCGCAGATCGGCCAGGCTCCCAGTTCCTCCCAGTCGTCCGTGCTCAGCTGGGCAGGTCTCCCGCAGTCCCCAGCACCATCCGCTGTGTCGCACGATCTCCAGTTCTTAACCCCAAACCACATGGCACCTCCTCACGGCCCACCAGCCGGAGCCCTTTCACCCCTTTCTTCCTGCATGGTCTCACATTGTCCTCTGTCACTGTCTCCCATTGTCTCCCATTGTCCCTCGTCCCACATGGCAGCCAACCTTTAGTTTAAATCCCAGTCTGGATCTTCCTCCGTAACCCCACTTCCGACTCCTCCCACAATCGGCGACACCTGCTGGCACTCTCATATTCTCTGCCTTTCTTGGCTGCCATAGTTAGTCCGGGCAGGTGCGGCCCTGTGGTGCCAAGCAAACCATCTCCAAGCTCCCCAGCAGGCGCACGCAGTAAGGGGAGCTGCCTCCCAGTCACACCGCAGGTCACAGCCACGCCCTTCTCCCAGCTAGCCTGCTGTGATGTGCAGAGTAACTCCCAATGGCCCTGCTCCATGTCCCCCATCCCCCAGCCAGACTCGTGTGTGTGAGATAGCCTATATTCCCAGACACCCCAAGCACTGGACCCCGTTACAGATCCCTACTTTGGGGGGCCCTAGGGCCTCCCAGCCTACACCCCGTTACTCTAGTTCAAGGGTGAGGAGCCATAAAAGTCTTAGATATTGCAATGGTTAGCGTGCGCCGCCCCCCCCCCCGCCCCCACAAGGCTAAATCGTATCTGAAAAAAAGAATCTTACTTTTTAGCATTTAACTTCTGTGTTAGAGAAAATTAAATTAAATTACATTTTAAGATTAATAAAGTTCAAACAAATTAACTCTTTCCCTCCAGGATGAGGAGAAAGGGACAAGAATGGAGAAGACTGGGAGACACTGAGCTAAGTGGAACCGGTCGTCCACACCAGGGCCCAGGCCAGAGTCACCGGAGACCCAGACGCCAGTCCTGAGCCCGACGGGGATCCCTCCAGACCTTGCCTCAAAGTCGGGTTCCCAGCAGGCCTTCCTGCGCAAACTGCCTCTTGCACACTGTCCTGGATTCTTGCCGTCCTCCTATTCCGACCTCTGCTAACGTTCCAAGTTCCTAAACCTTCCTCTCATCTTCCTACCTTCTGGACTGGATTCCTTTTTTGACTTTTAGAAGATGCTCCCATTTTAAAAGAAAAACAGTGTTGAAGAAATATCTACTAGTCATTCATTCAACAGATGTTCACTGAGGGCCTGTCACGTGTTGGGGCCTGAACAAAGCAGACAGGAAATAACGGTGAATTAGTCAACGTAGAATACTACAAGTCAGAGGCTAATTAGTCCCATGCAGAGAACTGTGGTCTGTCAGAGGCCAGTGAGGGGGGTGGGGGTGGAGGGACTAGGAAAGGCCCCTCTGAAAAGGGGCTTGGACAAAGTGAGAGGCTGAGGAGAGAGTGTATCTGTGGGGAGGCCATTTCTGGACAGGGGACGGCCAGCGCAGATTGCACAGCGAGAGCCCGGGTGGCTGCCTGCGGAAGGGAGACGATGGGTGTGGACATGGCCCTGCTGATCTGGGTGCTTCCCTGCTGTCTTATTCTCTCTGCCAACCCTCACAACCACCTTAGAAAACAAGGGCATCTGGCCCCATTTCACCGGCATTGGCAGGGCTGTGGGCTGCCAATTAGCAGCTGTTATTGAGCTCCTACTTTGATTTGGGGGCACAAAAACAATTAAAAAAAAACAAAAACAAACAGCCCTGGCTAGTGTGGCTCAGTGGATTGAGCACCGGCCTGGGAACCAAAGGGTCGCAGGTTTGATTCCCAGTCAGGGCACACCGGGGTTGTGGGCCAGGTCCCCAGTAGGGGGTGCTTGAGAGGCAGCCACACATTGATGTTTCTCTCCCTCTCTTTCTCTCTCCCTTCCCCTATCTCTAAAAATAAGTAAATAAAATCTTAAAAAAAAAAACCCGAGCAGGTTTCTGCCCCTAAATTGCTAAATGCACACAGGAATTCATACAACGCTTTACTAACATCTCTGCAGCCCCTGGTGTTACAGACAAATCCACGATGGACTGAGCAACTGCAAATATGAATGACTGGGAGGGACTCCTGCGGGCTGGCTCATGTTTGGGAAGAGCAAGGTACTGGCTAATTTGAGGAGTATTCTTAAATAATTTGGGGAGTATTTAAGAACACAAATAAAAGTCTCCTGTACAAAATGAAGGACTTCACACCTCATAGTTCACTAAGGCTAAAGAAAGACTAGGTCGTTTTTAAAAACCTACACAAAAATTCCATTCCTCCCACCCCCAGCTATTGCAATGGATAGATCACATGTTATCAAAACAAACACCATAGAGGCTTGGGTTTATTTCTGGGCTCTCTGTTCTGTTCCACTGGTCCATGTGCCTGTTTTTATGCCAGCACCAGGCTGTTTTAACTACAGTGGCCTTGTAATACAGTTTGGTATCAGGTATTGTGATCCCTCCTACTTTGCTCTTCTTTCTCAAAATTGCTGCAGCTACTCGGGGTCATTTATGGTTCCATATAAATTTTTGAAGTGTTTGTTCTATGTCTGTGAAATATGCCATTGGTACTTTAATAGGTATTGCATTGAATTTGTAAATTGCTTTGGGTAGTATGGACATTTTGATGATGTTAATTCTTCCAATCCATGAACACGGTATATTTTTCCATTTGTTTGTCTTCCTTGATTTCTTTCTTTAGTGTTGTGTAGTGTTCTGCATACAGGTCTTTTACCTCCTTGGTTAGGTTTATTCCTAGGTATTTTATTTTTCTTTTTGCTATATCAGTCCATTAATATTAGACAAAGGGGGCAGCAACATAAAATGGAGTAAAAATAGCCTCTTGAACAAGTGGTGTTGGGAGAACTGGACAGTTACATGCAAAACAATGAAACACAGGCACCAATTTACACCATACACAAAAATAAATTCAAGGTGGATAAAAGATTTAAATAGAAGCTGCGACACCATTAAAGTCCTAGAGGAGAACACAGGCAGGAAAATCTCAGATACTTTATGCAGCAACATTTTTACTGATATGTCCCCTAGAGCAAGGGACATAAAGGAAAGAATAAACAAATGGGATCTCATCAAAATAAAAAGCTTCTGCACGGCTAAAGAAAACAGTATTAAAATAAAAAGAGAACCGACTGTGTGGGAAAACATATTTGACAATGATACCTCAGATAAGGGTTTAATCTCCAAAATATGTAAAGAACTTATACGACTCCACTTTAAGAAGACAAGCAACCCAATTAAAAAATGGGCAAAGGCCTTAAACAGACACTTCTCCAAGGAGGACATACAGAGGATCCAGAGACACATGAAAAGATGCTCAGTATCGCTAGCTATCAGAGAGATGCAAATTAAAACCACAGTGAGATACCACTTGACACCGGTCAGAATGGCCATCATAAACAAAGCAACAAACAGCAAGTGTTGGAGAGGTTGTGGAGAAAAGGGGACCCTAGTGCACTGTTGGTGGGAGTGCAGACTGGTACAACCACTATGGAAAACAGTATGGAGTTTTCTAAGAAAACTAAAAATGGATCTACCTTTTGACCTAGCAATTCCACTGCTTGGATTATATCCTAAAAACCCTGAAACACCAATCCAAAAGAATTTATGCACCCCAATATTCATAGCAGCACAATTTATAAGTGTTGGAAGCAACCTAGGTGCCCATTAGTAAATGAATGGATCAAAAAACTATGGTACATTTACACCATGGAATTCTATGCAGCAGAAAGAAAGAAGGAGCTCCTACTTTTTGCGACAGCATGGATGGAACTGGAGAGCATCATGCAAAGTGAAATAAGCTAGGCAGTGAAAGGCAAATACCATATGATCTCACCTTTAACAGGAACCTAATCAACAAAACAAACAAGTATAATTTAACCAAAGACACTGAAATTGGGAACAGGCTGACAGTGACCAGAAGGGAGAGGGGAGGGAATTTCGGGGGAAAAGGGGAAGGGTTTAGAGTAACAAGTATAAAGGACACATGGACAAAAACTAGGGGCGGGCTGGAAATGGGAGGGATGTCAGGAAGGCTGGGGTGGTGGGCTGGGATGGGAGTAAAAGACAGAAAACTGTACAGGAACAACAATTAAAATAAAATTTTTTAAAAAAGAAAAAACAAACGAACACTGTAAACAACACCAAGTCCTTGAAAGACAACTATCCCAAATGTTTCTTGGCAGAGGTAATCTTCATCGCATGGGAGGGTGTGATCTTCGATCCTTGTCAAGCATCCCTGGACTGTCCATTGATTTCAAATTCAATAAATGCTATATCATTTCTTCCAGGTACCAAACACACTTCCGTGAAACCGGGGAACAGATTAAACAGCATGGATTGCATCATCTCATTCGTCTCCTCTGGCACATTATTAAGGAATAAAACAAGGTTTGGAGGGCAGCCAGGGGCCTTGGGGTTGGTGTTGCGTTTCCTCGGGTATCAGCGCACTTCGGCAAGCCCCGAGCAGGCTTTTCTAAGAGTGGTCATTGCTGTCTGCTCCCCAGTTTCGACTTTTCCTTTTACCTTTTCTTTGTCAGCAAAGATGCCACACGTTTTAGATATTGTATCACCATCTGTTTTTGCGTACTGGATTCACACCTGTTTACCGTAAAATGGAAACCTTTGTAACTGTGGGTGAGCCCAGTTTTTTAAATGTAACAAAGGCTTGCCCCTTCATCTTCCTGGTCGTTAAAGCCACAGTGTCTACCACTGAGCCAAACTGAGGAAATGGCACGTAGCTCCCTCTTCAACTGGTCTTCTTTAATCTTGTCCCTCACATTGTTGGTGTTGCATGGTTTGGTGTGACAGCCATCTTTTGGGTTAAACTGTTCGAATAGCCCGGGGCCAGTGTGGTGTCCCTGTTAGGACTGAGAGCCGGAAATGGAGCAGCTACGGCTCATCCTTAACTCTCTCCAAGGCTGACTCTAGACTAACTGGATGGCTGTGCACGTGAGTCAGAAGAAGAATTCGATCCAGCCTTTATTTCACGCAGCAAGGGTTGATTGTACCAGGCACCGCGCTGGGCTAGGGAAGAAATGAAGAGCGGCCCTGTCGGGGGCTGCGGAGAAAGAGATCGTGAAATAAAGTGTGCGAAGGGTGATGAAGTGGCACATTTGTGGACACGTGTCAGGTTCTGGACAGTGGGGCTTTCCAAGGTCTCTACGGGGGCTTCCGGGGATGAGAGAGGGGCTGCCATATAAATTCTAGAAGGCAAGGACCTGGAAGGAACCTCAGGGTTTGCCACATCCAGCCCTCAGTGTTACAGATGAGAGAAATGCACATCGAGGCAGGACCATGACCCTTCACTCCCTGGGTCTGATGACCCTTGAAGACAAAGGAGAGAATAAAAACTGAACGAAATGAAAAGGAACGATCTGGCAGCTACTCTGGAAATCTAGTACTTGAAGATATCCTAAAACATGGACTGTTTATCAAAACAACAAAAAAATGAAAATGAATAGAAATTTCATGAAACATTATGAATTTTTTTTCTTAAGATGAGTGCAAGAAAAACAGATGGAGACCAGAACACCAAAATGGATATTAGGAATTATTTCTGTTCCCCACTGAATTGTGAAACATACTTGCTGTGGCTTCAAACACTGAAACAAGTGTACACGTCTGCAGTTTAAGATCCTTTGCGAGGGATTTGGCCAGTTCTAGATGACTGCTACTTGTGGAGTTCAGGGGCCTCCGTTCTAAAAGAGCGTAATGATTGGGGAAAGAGGGCATTTTGCTTGTGAGCTGGCGATTCAATACTTCGAAATGGTTGCTCTCTACCAAGTGGGAAATTGACAGAGACAACCACAGCTTCTGGGTCAGCAGCAGGACAGTCGTGAGGTCACTGTGCTTGCCCATTTTACTGTGACCCCCCAGTGACGATGGATGGGGCAGCCAGGATGCCACCGATCTGTCACCCACAACCCCACGGTCACGCCGTCAACACGCAACACGAATCGCAGTAAGTTCTCCTTCAATTACAATGGGGTTATTTTTTAAAAATAGTTACTTCACAGTTATTCCTTTCAGATCAATTAGGCTGTTTAGATGCTCCTGATGTTTTGGCGTTTGGGTAAATAATCTACTTACTATAGTTGAATTCTCGGCATGTAAACTGTACAGGCTCTGACCTCATCATTAATTAACAATGACTCAAATATTTATAACAGCTAGTATATACTCTGTGTTAGTTAACTGCAGGTCCCCAGGCAAGTCATTTAGCATCTTTTTTTTTTTTAATTCTTACCCAAGAATATGTTCATTGATTTTAGAGACACGGGAAGGGAGAGAGAGAGAAACATCAATGTGAGAAACACTGATCAGTTGCCTTCCATATGTGCCCCAACCAGGAACTGAACCCACAAACTAAGTAGGTGTCCTGACTGGTAATCAAACCTGCAACCTAGGTGTGTGCTCTGACTGGGAATCAAACCTGCAGCCATTTGGTGCACAGGATGATGTTCCAACCAACCGAGCCATTGGCCAGGGCTCAGTTAGCATCTTTGAGACTCAGTTTTCGTATCTACCAAGTGAGATGGTTTTCCTAAGTTTCCTTCCAGTTCCAGCATTTTCCTGGACTTTGGAGCTGAGTTAGCACGTTAGGGATGGAGTCACTAGGCTCATTAAGCAGCATATACACAGCACATGGAAGTTTCAAACTGCAGAAGAGATGGGCCAAACTGCTTTATCAGATTTTGAGTATCTGCCAAGGCAAGGGAGGAAGGGGGCCCCTGGGGCAGTTTTACACTCACTGTGCTTATAACCAGAGTTCAGCTCTTCCAGAAGAGAAGAAGAAATATATCCTGCTGAATAACAGCTCTTTGGAGCAGCAGAAAGAACCAAGGTTTCAAGAAGGGAGAATGAGCTTGCCTGGGAGGTGGGTTTCAATGGGAAATCCAGTGTTTCCACTGAGGCCCCACAGATGCTCCAATTTGGCGAGGGCCCGAACTGTGCGGAGACCAGCCTGCACTCCCTCCCCCTCGGAGCCAGGGCTGGAGCGCCTGGTGCAGAGAGTATCCTCAGAGGAAACCGAGAGATCACAGAGCACAAAGGTTCAGCCGCTGCACCGCTCGGAGAATCATTCCCTTTTCCCAGGCCTCACTGTGGGAAAGGCCTCGGACAAGTCCAAGTCCAAGTCCGTGGGAGCGAGAGAGAAAAGAATCCTCGTTTGACCTCTTCCAGGCAGGAAATCAGAATCAAGGAGAAGGAAAGATGGTGAAGGAGTGTGAGACCCCGGCCCCCCACACCCTCAACGGCCCCCACCACTGCTTGCACTCCATCTCAGCTTTAAAACGGGTGGGAGAGAAATAAAGTAGAGAGAAAAATAAGACAAGATGGCATGAACGGAAAGGAGCTAGGCTGGAAATCATCCAATCGAGGTTCGAGTGTGGGCACCGCCGTGGTGACCTTGGGGAGAGGTCTGGAGGTGGGAGGAGGATGGACCCGTCATCATCTAAGACCCTGCTGTTGCTGTGTCAGGGTCAATGTCGGGGGCCTGTGCACAGGTGGAAGATGTGGCTGAGCAAGGCCACTGGTAGGCCAAGGAGATGCCACCAGGGGACCTGATCTTGGTTGACTTCCCACCATCCATGTCCTCAGGCTCCCAGGCTCAGAAACACGAGTTCTGTGTGCACACTGAAAGAGCATCTGTCTCTCCAGCGTAGATACACTGTGACCAGCAAGAAAGCACATTCATTAATTTTCGGTTGGAAATAATACTGTCATTCAGCGGGCAGGGAGTGTGCACCGACTTGGTCCGTGCCTGCTTTTCCTGCCCGCAGGAGGCAGAGGACAGCAAACGTCAGAACAATGAGGCCCCCCCACCCAGCTAAGGCACTCACTCTCTCTGCTGCTCCAGCCAGGGCTTTGCAAAGGAAATGGCCCACTTAGCCAAGACTGCCCTCCACCAGACAGCACCCCAAAAGGCATCGCGGACATCTTGCTCCCGCAGCTTTCCCTTGCTGCCCTCTGCACTAACTCCCACCCCCTTTCTCCAAACACATACCATAACACCAGTAAGTGTCCACTCCTATTCACTGGATTACAGGCACGATCGCATTTTAGTCCTTCATCCCCAAAGGTGCCTCTAATTTGAGTTTTAGATTCTATTCGTTTCAATGGACAATTTCTTAACTTGTGTGTTCCTGGGGCTGGCTATTCAACCGTGTATGATGGATTTCCTAGTTTTGTTCTCAACGCAGAAACTCCTCTTCTGTGTTTCTAAATTTGGGGTTGTGGGAGGGGTCTCACTGTTGCCCCAAGGAGCGAGGACACCTTCCAGATTTCACGAAACTCCAGGGGACCACGCACGCAGCGGGCACTCTCCGGCACAGCTCTGATCTTCCCAGAGAGCAGGAGTGAGGCAAGACAGGGTGGGAGTCGGGGGACAGAGCCAGAGTCACAAAGGAAAGGCCAGGGGAGCCCCCATTCTCTTTACCCTTCTCGGCCCAGAACACTGCTGGGGACCCCATGCTGCTGCAATTCCAGATGGCTGTAGCACTTCCCCGGGGCCCTGCGGCCTTGTGGCAGCGCCCCTCACTGTGACACAGATGGGGGAACAGATTGAGAGGGGACTGGCAATCCAGTCGAACAGAGCACTAGGCGACCACAGCATCGCTCGGCAAAAACTTGCATCAGACGGGGAGCCTGTTCTTATCCATTAGGCAAAGTCTCCCACCAGGAAAGTAGGAAATGGGAATTTAAGATAAAACCCAAACCTTTAGAGTTCTCTCTGTACAGAGATAATGTAGGCACCGGGACGCGTCTATATGGGGGGGCAGGCGGGGAAATGTAGCCTGTTGGGTCCATTATGGGTTTAAAGTTTCAGGACAGAAACCTAGTCTTCATGTGGCTGCACCCACAGAGATAGATGCTGCTGGAAACAGGTGCCCCCAGGCATGCTGCTGATCTGGGGAATTACCAAGACGAGCAAAAATGGCTATTTCCTGTCACCTACCAAGTTCCGCAGACGCATTTCTACAGGCTTTCAGCACCCGGGGCGGGTGAGTCCAGGTCCCTCATCACCCCCCTGCGGAGCGGAGCACTGGACTGTGCCGGACAGATGCCAAAGCAGCCCTGGGAAAGGAACTGCAGATCTGCTCCCGACGTGACATCGCAAGTCTCTCCACCTGAGGAGGTGATGAAACACTTGGCCTACCGCCCCATGCGACGCACCCGCCCGCCCCCTCCACGGCGGGTCCTGGTAGCTGGCGCCGTTCTCTCCCTCTCGTCCTGCCATTTCCCCTGCTCTCCAAGTCTCTCCGTACACCTTCCACCCAGGTCCTTTCCCACGAGTCCCATGACCAGAAGAGAAATGGAAAGAGAGCCGTCTCTGCTTCTGGGCGCCTGGGGTTCTACAAGATAAACACTGGTTAAACCAATATGGATTCCTCAGGGAGGAATAATTCATTCACTCGTTCATTCAACAAATATTTATTGAGTGCAATAAACAAAGTGACGTCTTTCCCCTCAGGAACTTAAAATCTGAACCGGTCTTCCCAAGCTGAGCTGAGCCTCAGAATCCTGGAGGCCATTCAGATCGTCAGCATTTTCAATAAACCTTTTGGGGAACTCTGACATCACAGGGCCTCGGAAACTATTGGTTGGGCAGAATGAGAGATGCTGGCCACCCCATGACGCAGAACGGAGACCAGGAGAAGGAAGTCGGCTCCAACACCCCACTGTTTCAGGAGGCCCCTCATTCCCCACCCACGTAGGGTTGTTAGATTTAACAAATAAGAATACACAGTGCCCAGGTAAATATGAATTTCAGATAAACAAGTTATGTTTTTGTGTAAGTATGTCCCAAATATTGTACTATGTCCTAGTCTGTGTATGTCCCGTGCGGTATTTGAGATACACTGAAATTTCTTTGCTTATCTGCTATTTAAGTTTTGCCATGTGTCCTGTATTTTATGTGGCAACCCTATACCTCTCCCCGCTGAGGCTGAAGCGCTTAGAGCCTTTGACCTGCGTGCCTTATCTGCCCTTTGCAGAGTAATCCTATCCAGCACCTCTGTCCCAGCCCCAAGGGGCCTTCCACTTCCTCCTCCTTGCAAATGCCACCCGCAGGCCAGGGGCAGCCACACCGCGCAGGCAGGCAGGGAGGGAGTGAGTCAGCTCTGGGGCCACAGCTCACCAGCCCTCTCAGAGCCACTTCTGCTTCCGGCTCCCAGTCATCTTAGCCTCTGGTCGCATGTGCCCAACCCTGCTACTCCCAGCCCAGCTGCCCTCCTCGAATGGCCCGGCTTGCCTGGGCTCTGCAATACTGGTCCTCTCTGGCCAGCCGGCTGCTTGTCCCACATAACGCAATTGCGTCCTTAGGAGGAAAGGAGATAAGAACAGGAAAACATCTGACCTAAACACAAGAGGTCCTCTACCAGGGATTGTCAACCACGAGCCTAGGACTGCAGCCACCCATGGATTTATTAAAAAAAAAAAAAAAAAAAAAAAAAAAAAAGCTGCTCTGATTTTATCAGTTTTTAAAGAAGAGATTTTTTTAAAAAAAGATATTATTTATTTATTTTTTAGAGAGAAGGGAAGGGAGGGAGAAAGAGAGGGAGAGAAACATCTACATGTGGTTTCCTCTTGTGCGCCCCTCACCCGAGACCTGGTGTGTGACCCAGGCATGTGCTCCTGACTGGGAATCGAACCAGTGACCCCTTTGGTTCATAGGCCAGTGCTCAGTCCACTGGGTCACACCAGCCAGGGTTAATTTTACCAGTTTTATTTGTTTATTTTTCTGGGTAAGATTTTACTTGAATGAAGGTAAGTAGCTAAAACTGATTGAAAAATCACTAGACAGTTGGCCAACGATTCTATGGTTTATTTTGGGGTCTAGGGGATACTGTTGACTATCTGCCCAGCATCGGTCCCTCTTCCCAACTTTGTAACAGAATTCTAACTTTCGCTCAGAGATCCATCTGTCCTCGCTGGGAAAGCAGGGGCCTCAGCTCCAAAGACGGGCCTCACCTATCCACGGGCTTCCCTTGCGTCAGTGGTTTCCAGAACGGGCAGGTGACCCAACACCGGTCGATGAATCATGAGCTTGCCTCCCAGGGGTCTGCCAAGAAGGGATGGTCCCTCCTACTCCTCTGGATGCCATCCAGGGTCAGATGTCCAGCACTGCAGCTGCCACCTCGATGCCAGCCTGAGATGAAGCATGTTCCCGAGGATGGCACGATGAGAGAGGATCATGCAGTCGGGACCCGGACGGCACGTGGACCCTGTGAGACCCTGGAGCATCCTTTCTGTTGAAGCCACTTTGGGTTGCACCCAGAAAACAACCTGTTGTGGATGTGGTTTTGTGCTCGGAGTGCTCATAAAAGGTGATAAAGACAGACAGGCAAATTTAAACTTCCGAGATTGGTGGCTGCCTCTACTTCTATTCTGGGGGCAGAAATCTGCTCATTCTTATTTCTATAGAGCTAGCACCCATAAAAGGAATGAAATCAACTAGCACCCCCTTACTTTAAGTTGGAATAAAAATAACCCTAGTTTAATGTTAGTTGATAAAGTGTCAAAATGAAAATAAATTTGCTTCTCCCCCTAGCGAAACCTTCATAGTTCATCATCCTCAGGTCCACAAGCAGCAACACAGGGTGTTTGAACTGCATTATGCATTTATCTCTGGAGCACAGGCAGAGGCCGAGACCAGAGTTCCTTGGGCTTTTATCAGGTGCAGAATCCCACAGCCCAGGACAGAGCCCTTGGGCCAACTACACCCGACTCGGCCCTCATGCACTTGACTTTTCCTACCACCGTCCTCTCTAGTGAGTACTGAGCTAGCCCCCTGCTGTTAAAGGTGGCTCCCACTTTCTGCTCGGGTTGCCTTATCCTGTTTCAAACATTTCCACCAACCTATATACATCAACTGTTGCAGAGAGGGGCTGGAGGCCTGACTCTGGGCTGTTGACGCCGAAAAACTGAGCTTGCTTCCCAGGGATTCCAAATAGCACTGCAAAGCCACCAGAAACCAAGAGCATCTTCCATTCGCCAGTGAAGGCAGAACTAAAGCAGTGGATGGCGCTAAGCCAGGAGCTCTTATTTCAGTACAGCAAGACCGAAACACATAAGAGAGGAAAAGAAAATATAATATGGATTAACCACGGACACCAATAAAAACAAACACACGAAACTGGCAAGAGGATGAAAACACACACACCAAATCGAGGCCAGTTCATTCTACAAATATTTACTGAGTGCCTATTGCCCTGTGCCAGGCATAACCACAAGTTGCTAAAAATACAAACTGAGTAAGTTCTGTTTCTGCTCTCAAGAGATTCTTAATTTTCCTAGGGACAGACACATACATAACTTAAGAGAAATCTTAAAGAATGAAAGAATTCACAAAGCAGGAGTGGCGGGAGATGGGAGCCATTTACACAGGCCAGTTCGTATGGATCCCAGAGCAGACGCGTGGGCGGTGGCTCCTGCAAAGGGAACAAGAGCGGTGCAGAGGGGGTGCGGGCGGTGTGGGGGGCGGGGGCTAGAGTGAAGGGTGACTTACGTTGGGCCTTCCCTTCTGGTCCAAGGAATTTGACCCTCTTCGTGTAGGCGATGGGTTCTGGTTGGTGGTAGTTTTATTTGCTCAATTATTTAAGCAAGGGGGTGATGCAACCACATTTGTGATTTCCTTTTAGAAAAGTATCAGCATCGGAAAACGGTCACCATAATACTCGAGGAAGCAGGTTACAAAGTAGTTTTGATTATCAGTTTTGTTGAAGAATGAAAACAGTCTCCGAGGGATAGTCACTCAGATAACTGGTTTCGTCTCAGGGAAGTAAGGCTACAAGTGTTTTTTTTTTACCTTTAAGTACCTGAATTTTCTAAACGCTTATTGAAACATAGGACTTTGCTGATTTTATTTATTTTACTTCTTAAAACATTTTATTCATTTATTTTTAGAGAGAGAGGGAAGGAGGGAGACAGAGAGTGAGGGATCCATCGATTAGTTGCCTCTCACACGCCCCCTACTGGAGACTTGGCTCACAACCCAGGCATGTGCCCTGACTGGGGATCAAACTGGTGACCTTTCAGTTTGCAGGCCAGCGCTCAATCTACTGAGCCACACCAGCCAGGGCTACTTTGCTGATTAAAAAAAAATAGTGTATTGCAGGGGTACAGATTGAGTGAGACTAGACAGCCGGGGACCGCTCTGAAGACTGTTCTCCTAGCTCAGGTGTGACAGAATGAGCGCCTGGACTGTGGCAGTGGGGACGAAGGACAGAGGGTAGCTTCCTGGGCCATTTCTGAGGCAGAGTTAACCGATCCGGGTGACCACTTGAAAGCAGGTTGCTGGGGAAGAGGATAGAGGAGTCAAAGATGACCCAGGGGACTCGAGGGACTTGGGGGCTTGCCCAACAGAGAGGCCCCGTATTCACGCTGACTCTGTCCTTTGCCTCTTACACTCCAGGCATCTGAACTTGACCCTCTCGTCAGGGATCCAAACCAGATTTCTTGTTACTCTCTGTTCACACCGGCTACCCAAGCAGAGGAGAAGGCCAAGTCTTTCCTTCCTGCTGGGACAATGGACTCCCCCTCCCCTGTGCAGCAACCTGCTCCCCACACCTATGAAGTCTTCATTGGAAACTCCTTCTCTCTATTCCCTGGGCCAGGGAGAGCCAGGTTTGTTATCAGAAGCTCATGAAACTCAGCCTCTTGAAGGCAATTAAAACTCCAGCGTGGGAGACCTTTGGCACCCGCTACTTTTTCCACCGACTCGTACCACAGATGCAAGAGTCCACCAGCTTAGCAAGGCCAAGGCATTGCCCCGGAGCCGAGCAGGAGATGACTCCACACACACCGCTGCTTTGTGAGCGCAGCCCTCGGCTCCCTCTCCCCACCCCCGCCCCCCATTTCCCAAAGCTCCCATTCAACAAGGAAAACGTGGATATGATTAGGAGGATATGATTAGGTCGTGGGCCAAACAGTTGCAGCCTGATTCTCATCAGACAGACAGGAGGGGGGCCAATTTCCATCAGAAACACCAGGGGAAATGAGTGACAACTATAGAAGCGAGTTGCTGGGCCAAGGAAAAGGAGCTGCAAAGGAGAAAATTGCCTCTATTAAGTCAAATCCGTCCTGGGATAATGGGCTGTAGAGTCAGTTCCTGGCGACCACATGCTCTTTGGCTTGATCACGCTAATCTTTTTTTTTCCTATTCCTTTTCTATTCATGCCACCTGATAAAGTGTAGGTCCACTCCCTACTCCTATAAGGACCCACAGAACATGAGAAACAGACAAATTCAAACTCGAGGGCAATGTTTACACTCAGCAGAACAGGCTAAGATCCAGCTCTTGATTATAAAAGGGAAACAATTTTGATTCACAAAGTAATTTGACAATCATATACTTTACAAAATGTTCCCTCTGACCACTGTGGTGTACACCTGAAACTAATACAAAATAATATGGAATATAAACTGTAACTAAAAAAAATTTTAAATTTATTTGATAAAGACTACTTTTCAAAAGTTTAGACATACAGCCTTCTGCGTTATTTTGGGAGGGAGAAAGACTAACTAGAGGACAAAACTTGGTCAGCGGTATGCCGGAGCTGGTTCCCGACGGCCGATTATTAAATTTTCAGGAAGTTTGGAAGTTGTTGACAACCCTTTGGTAGTTTGAAATCAGCCGTGGTTTGAATATTTACACCATGGAAATTGGCAAATACTGCAAAACAGGATGGCGTCTCTCCGAGTCATTTGTTAAACATTACTGGCACAGTGCTGAGTATGATCTTTTCATTTAAAGCTCTTTTTATATACACATTGGGGTGTGTGTGTGTGTAGAAAGTCAGGAAGTAGCTAGAACATTAACCCTTTTGATTTTAGGTGGTGAGCATAACAAGCACTTTTAAATCTTCTTTTATTATATGTGTATGTATTTTACGGTGAATATGAATTCTTCGTATAAAACTCACCTTCTTTTTCCTCTGAGCTGTCTGATTCACCCCTGTCCGCTCCTTCCTCTTCTTTAACCTCTTGCTGCCCTGGCCTCCCAGGTTTTTAGTCTCTGTGTAGGGTGGTGCTGAAATCCCAAAGTATTCACCCACGCCCAGGCAGGCAGAACTCCAGGTAACGAGCACAGGTGAGCAGACCCCGGACCTCTGGGGGACAGAGCCCACACTTGGCCCACACAGGGCTGAGCTGGCTTCTGGTCCTCTGCCCTGGGCGCAAAGCCGTTGCTGGTGATTTAACGAAGGAGCAACGAGCAGCCAGGAATCTCAGCCCAGGAGACTCCAGGCTCGCTGGAAATGACACCACCATCCATTGCTCCAGGGACTCATGACAGCTTTCACCACCTGCAGACTGGCCATTCCTACTGTTTGTCCCACTCTCAACACGGTCACATCTTTGTGACATCTGTGTCCTCGCCATAGTTGGGTGTTCCCTCAATTTAACAGACGTCGCACCCAGGCACAGAAAGCCCGAGTGATTTGCCCCGAGTCACATGGCCAGGAGCAGGGCCGAGACGACGATCGAGGTACTAATATTGAACGTCAGGGGTTTCCCCTCAATCGTATTGAATGCTTTGTGAGACCCTGCATTTCTAACAGCATCGTTTGAATGAAGCTCGAGTGCTCACTTTCTCATGAGCAAAGAAGTCTCAGACAGTCTTTCTGAGTAAAGGGAAGGGGGTTACTAACCCTAATTTGACTTGGTTCGGAGCCTGGCAGTGGTCTCTACAGGAAGGTAAGGTGGCACTATGGTTTTTCCTACTTCCCACGTACTGCCTGCACAGGGGACTCTGAGTGCGGGTGAACTCTGGCGTTGCTGCCGGTGTTGCTTCTCGACCGCTTTCACTTCTTAGTCCTACGTGTTGTGAGTCTCAAGGCCCCCTTGTTGCCTCCAAATCCCCCTGCCTCACAGGAAGATGAGAGGCCCGGGTCAGGAAGGACTGGCTAAGGGTCCACTGAGGTGCCTCCTCAGACAAACGGTGGACAGTGTACATGCCCTGTGCGGTCCAGCTCTGGTCGAGGGCCTCCTGGCTCTGGTCACGTGCTGACTTGGGCTGGCCTGTGGTTGACGGACAGGCCTGACCCTGTGCAGACGGAACCCTTCTATGAACAGGAGGAGCCACCCTCCAGACAAAAAGTGTCTGGGAAACCGTGAGCCGCTTCGGAAACAAAGCTGCCCTGACTCCAAAGACTTATTGACCAACTTCTGAGCTGGAAGGGATTTTAAAATTTTATCCAATCCAATATCTTTTTAAAAAATATTTATTTTTAGAGACAGGGGAAGGACGGGAGGAAGAAAGGAGAGAAGCATCAATGTGGGACGGAAACACTGATCGGTTGCCTTTTTGTACGTGCCGTGACTGGGGACGGGACCCACAGAATCAAACCAGCAACCTTTCACTTTGCAGGCTGATGCCCAAGCAACTGAGCCACACCGGTCAGGACCAACCCAGTGCCTTTTAATGCTGTTCCCAGGCTGCACCACCCTGATGCATAAGGTGGGCCAAGCAGCTGGGGCTCAGGTGCCCACTCCAGCTCCTCCCACCAGTGCTGACTGGAGCACATCCCATTTTATTTGATTTGCACATGGGGCTTTCTTATCAAAATCTTGTTTCAAGAAAGGGTTCAGTGCCTTAAAAAACGTAAGCTTAAAAGTCACTCATCCAATCTAACCACGCTATTTAAGAGGCTGAAGGAGCCGAGGCCCAGGGAGGCAAAGTTCAGGTAGAAGTGAGTGGAGAAGCCAGATCTTTCCACTACACCCACATTGCCTCTTGCTTCAAACGTCCTTGGACTTGGCAGGCAGTTGACCTTGGCCTTATGAAATACTCCACTCTTTCTGGTCTACCGCAGCCCTTGCTTTTGCTGGTGAGGAAATGATCTAATCATTTTCAATTTTGAACCTGGCTCCACTACCTGTACTTGCCTCCTTACTGACTGAGATTTCCTGTCCATGGACCGTGGCCAATCCAACAGCAGCCCTGCCAGGCCCTGTCTTACCTCCACATCCTCTGCCTCCCCACACAACGCAAGGCTGCATCGACGTTGGTGGTCCGAGAAACTGCAGAAACGCCCCCATCACCCTGGGATGTAATAGCTGTACTACATAATGCCCCAGGCACAGTCTGCTCTGACTAAAGACGCTAATGAGAAACTCGGGGAGACAAGATAGGCAGCCACACACGAGAGAAGCACCAAAGTAGATGGCATTGTCCACGCACAGATGGGGATCGCCCAGGAGCCCTGAATAGTTCCACGGACAGACAATGCCTATATCCCTCTCTCTCTTTCCTCTTTTGTCAAATACAGAGTGGCACGACTTCACCCATTGTCATGGAGATTTCCAAAGTATGAACAGCAAGCACATTAGGCTCAAAGCTCATCCCCAAGCAGTTCTATTAAACTGTGCTTATTTGCACACCCCAAGAATTCTTCCCTTACAAACCACATCGCTGCAGGGTTTCCTTTGCCAGCAAGCTTCTCGAATAACTGTACGCTCTTCTTTACACACAAAAAATGCACATTTTACAACACCTGCAAAAAGATATGGTGCACTTCAAAAAATGAAAGCTATAAGTAAAAGAAAGTGAAAGAAAAACAAAACAAAACAGAAGACAAGACCCAAAGTGGGGGCCATTCCTGGCTGCTTGACTTTTGCTCCAATACAGAATCTAAGGAAGATGGAGCTGCCCAGACCAACTGCCTGGACCGGTTCTCTGCACACACAGGCAGCCCTCTGAAGGCAAGTGTGCGGAGCTCCCCGGGTCACTAGGTTCAGGTCACGACGTCAGGCTATTCTGGGTGGCCACTGCTACTAGCACCTCTCTCAAGGAATCTGGCCTGGACCATGACCTCCCGCAGGCCTACCCACTGGGGGAGTCAGCACCTCCCCTGGACCTTCCGAGTATTCCAGTCCTGTTCACAATTCCTAACCCAATGTCAGCCAGTGAACTGGGACCTGGGAGACTGCTAGTGGTACCTGAGTCTGCAAAGACTCAGGATGTACCTCCAGCCCCAGAGAAGCCCCCAAAATACTCTCTTCAAATCCAAACGCCTGCCATTCAGCCGCAAATCAGATCCTGAAGCACACACAAGGGACCCATCCGTGGGGTCCCGGCTCCCCACTGGCCCAAGCAGCTCACTGAGCCCGCTTTCCTCAAACCTGTAGGAGACCCCAGGGTACGGGGCTGGTGTCAGACCCTGAGCCTCAGACACAAACCATGTTGGCTGAAGAAGCTGTGATAAAACTAAATTATCTGACATTTTCTTCTTCATCCTCTTTTCTGTTTCTGTCGGATGGACCAGGCTCTGAATGTGACCTACTTTCTCTTTCTTTGTGAATATGCAGAACTCACAAAGCTTTTCCTCGAGCCTGACCAGTATTTTCAGCGACACGCTTTTCATCTTTCAGAAAAGAAGAGCCCGCCGCAGCCTGCCAGAGCACATAAGTCTGGGTGGGTGACCGACAAGGACGCCTGAGGTGCAAACCCTCCACTGGGGGACTCGCAAGAGACTGTCACTGAGCACAAGGAAAAAAAACCCAACAAAATCCAGATCCGGTCCCTGGAAAGGCATTAGCATGTTGTCTGAAAGTTTTCATCAACAAGAATCACAACGTTATTAATGGGCTCAGTGGCTCCAAAACTCTTCGCCACAGCCCACGTCCCGGGACTGTAGACACTGGGCTCAGCCTGGAATCCCGCCACGCTCCGAACCCACTCAGGCACATCCAAACTCTGCAGTTTGCATTAAAAATTAATTGCCTTCTTCCAATTCTTCAGTGAATCAGAACACAACAGGGTTTTAATGTATCAGGAGGAATGATTTAAAAATAAAAACCAAGCACCCAGCTTGGGCGGAAATCTGGCTTTGTTACTCAAAATTAGGTTGATATTGATTCTCCCCCTGCCCCCATTTTTGCCTTGGAGGCTCTGCCCTTTTTCATGTCTGATCTGCTGTCTGTTCTAACAGTGAAACTCCAACTCACAGCTGGTAGTCGGAAAACATTTGCTTGGTGACTTTAGAAATGTCGCTGCTGGCCCACATTCTGGCCCGGGGATTCTGACCCAAAGCTTCCCTTTTATTCGCAGTGAGGTGAGACAGAGTCTGCCGAATGTTTACCTGACAAATCGTCCAAAACAGAAACAGAACCGCAGCCTTGGATCCAACTGTGTTTGCTTCCACCCAGGTTAGTTCGGCTTCACGTCACATGCAGCCTGTCTGGTCAGCACGGGCTCAAGCCCAAGCCGCACAAGGCTGTGGGGTCTGCAAAGCCATTGTGCCCGAGCGGGGCTCACCGGCTGCATTGCCCCGACTTAATTCCGCCTCCGTCACTGTTAAATAGTCCCCATTCATGAAGGATTCATCCCTTCATTCCTTCAGAAAGCAGTGACGGCGCACCTCTGGGCAGCGCTGTGGTCAAGCAACACAAAGGGGAACAAAGCAGGTATTGTCCCACCTTTAGGGAGTTTATGAGAGTGAAGATAAGGACAAGGATTACAAGTGTCACCATAGAGAAGGCGGAGGGTGCTGCTGGCTCTCAGCCTCTGCCCCTCCCTTGTCCATACACATGAGCCCACGCGATCCCCTGTAGGCCCCCCACCCCATCCTTGCCTTTGCTCAGCACCACCTGTAATTCTCAGTGCAGGTGTGACACTTGGCGGGAAAGATTGGAGGACTGCTCACTGTCATACCCGTAGACCTGGCATCAGTTTACCCTCCTTACTGCTCACGTCCTGATCGCGCCCCCAGTTCTAACCACGGGGGCCGCATCTATCTCGCGCTAGGGTTAAAATGTGTTTCAGCACCTGGAACACTGCTCTGTGTCTTGCACGAGTGGCTGGGAGGTTTCGCAAGCTGCCCGGCAGCCTGCCCTTCACTGAGCTCCACCAGCCTTTGGAGACTCCGGTGCACGCTGTTCATCGGAGCCACAGTGCGCTGCTGCCGGTCCCCTTGGGTATGAGACCTGGCCTGTCTCAGCAGGTGGCCAGAGACCTGACTCCAGGTCCTAGTTCCACGCGGCTGGCACGACCTATCTATCCTCCTGCCATTGGCTGGGCTGGGCCTCTAGATGCAACGGCAACTCTGGAAGGAAGAGCCGACCTCACAGGTGAAAAAGGTAGGCTAGGCTACTTAGGAGGAAGGCATTCCAAAGGGTAGATCTAGTTGTTCCCAATGTATTCCTCTGCCTTCAGGTATACTACCCAAAAATATTTGGCAAGGAATCTCTCAACCCAAAATTGGACAAAGTGAAATTGGCTAAACGACAGTTGCCCTAAGGGACCTGGATAGATCCTCTCAGGAAGTGTGAGTCAAGAACAAACTGGGGGAGATGCCAGGAGCCATGTCCTCAGGCTCCGAGGAGAGCATGCATGGAGGGTGAGGGGCCTGGGGACGGCCCTGAGCCAGCAGCCAGGCGCTAGTGACGCTGCTGCACCCCAGGGCCCCACGCTGACTGGCCCGGAGTGAGCTCACGGGCAACTGTCTCATCAACCTGGGCCTCCGCGTTTCCTCATTATTGAAACAGATGATATAAGGCCATTGGGAACCCTTAAATAGTCTTCCTTTTACTTCAGACTAGCAGGTGGAATTTTTAATAAAACACAATCAAAATGAATACACAGCACTGAGTGACCTAGTGTGGAAAGTCAACTGCGACAATGAAGGCCTTTGCCCTGAGGAACGGGCATTGAGCAGCTGAGATCGGTCCACCAAACGACACTTCCAGGAGCCACCCTGCTGACCAGGGCTCCACGACCACGTACGCAGATGGACTGCTGTCTCCGACACACTCTTCTTAAAGTCAGCGTTCCTACTGAAGGCTCTGACGGGTCCTGGATGGCTGCAGCCCGCTGAAGGCTTAAACCGGAGCATTTAAGACTTATTGACCACGGAACTGTTTTTTATATTTACTTATTTATTAGCATCTTTCAGATGTGGACATCCGATTTTCCCATTATGGGATATAGTTCTATAAAGCAAGTTTGGACTTCATTTTTTTTTTCATATAAAGAAGTGCCCAGCAAAAACCAAGCAGGCGTCATCTTTTTACCCACTCGAAACCTGAGCAGCAGCTCATGGCTGGCTCCGCATTCACAGTTAGAGCCCATCGGGCCTTCTTGCTCTTACTCACTGACCCTCATGTCACCGCAAAGATACGGTCCAGCTGGGCAAAGTAGTGACCTCAGTCTTGGCCAGCCGCTCCTTGTGGGGCCTCAGGACACACAGCGTGCTGTCAGCGAACCAGCCGGCACAGGACGAAATCACTGTGACGGCTTCCTGCCTCAGGGACCCGCCTCTGCCTGCTCGGAGCCGGCTGGGGACAGCTAATAGCTTTTCGGCTCAGGCTTCACAGCTTCCTCACCCCCGCTGCTCCCCAGGGCCATCTTCTTTCGAGCTGCGTTTTCTCCAGGATAGGGCGGGAGGGAGAGGGAAAAGGGACACAGCCGTGTTGGGCAGAAAACTGCTTTTTATATTCATTATAACTTAAATGACCGTCTTCAAGGTCCTTCACTTAAAACAATAAAGAGTCCTCTCCTGATTTCAGGTTTTGGGTGCCAGGCTGATGGTGGAAACTACGGACTTGAGGGGAGTGCAGCCACTGGTGTTTGGGAGGCAGGAGGAGCGGCTTCCTCTCCGGGGCTGAGACACTCTGGTCACCATCAGCAGAAGTGCTGGAGGAGCAGGCGGCCGGTGCCCTGCCCGGACTTCTGGGGCCTACCTCCCTCTTGCTCCTCTCTTTAGTGTTCCCTGGACAGACCATCCTCCTTCCACGCGAGTCTCCACTGGACCCACTACACATGGGTCTGTATTTTATTTTCAGTGGGGTGACTCCTTTCCTTTATTTTCAAGTTTTTGCAGGCTGACTGCCTGCGTGTGGCCATTTCCAACTTGCAGGCAGAGGACGGTTTCAATGCGGCTACTCTCATGCTCACGTGGGCTGCAGGAACCTCTGAGCTGGACTTCTCACAGAGGGACTCGGTCCACGCGCAGTTGCTGAGCCAACGTCTCTGCAGGGAAAAGGAAGGTCTGAGGCTTCCCGTTCCACTGTCTTGCTGACACCCCTCCCTCTCAGTCTCCTCAAAGTTTCCAGGTTCCTCATTTCACATTCTACTTAAGAGCACACACATCATTTAAGTTCATAGGCAGAATTTGCCAAAGCGGTTCGTTCCCTCTTAGCGCTTTCCCTCCAGCGTGGCTCACCATCGTCATTCTCTCTTTGTGGGAGGCGGTGGTGGCTGTTGAGCTGGGCGAGTTTGTTTCTTTTTGGTCTGCTCTAGACCAGGAACCGCACAGCCATTGAGGGCGGAGCTCTGTAGCTGAAGTGGATGGTGTGCAGCATGCTGGGACCTGGCAGGGAGGCCGGGGACGGCTTTCCTCGGGACGCAGGTCAGCCTGACCGCTGATAGCAGAGGGCCGGGGGCTGCAGCGTCTGGCATGGAGGTGCCCTGTGGGGAGGGGCCAGGGCCGTGCTGATGCTGGCAAGGTTCACCCCGACTCTAAGAGTTACTGAGGGCTACTCTCAGAGCCCCCCAGCTTCCAAGGACACAGAGAATGACGTCTCAGCCGCTGCCCGCACAAACCACTAACTCTTATTCAAACGAAAAAGACATTTCTGATTTCTCATAACTCCCTAAGTGCTTAAAAAAATCCCATTCTTAATTACCCGCTCTACTGAGCTCCACCTTGATTTCAAGTCAAACTATTCCCAGTTTGCTCATTGCGGAGGGGAAGTGTGTGGTAGAGGGTGGGGGCCAGAGACGGGGCTGAAAAATAACCTGGCCCATGAACGTCAGGCCAGTTAACAGCTGAGGAGTACACTCCAAGTGGGAAGGACAAGGAGAGCAGGCTGCATTCTCTCCCAAGCCCAGCACTTGGTCTGAAGTCTCCTCCCTCCCCAATCCTGATATTATTTACTGCTTCCATTTAATGAGCTTTGATCCATGGCCAGTGATTGCACACAGCCAGCTGCACTCGCCAACCAGCACGACACGTGGCTTCTGTCAAGGTTGAGACACAACCGTGAACTAGTTTGAGTGCTGAATGGTGGCACTAAAGGGAGGGACGGGCCTCCTCTGGTGTCAGAGGGAGTGACTGTGCAGGTAGGCGCATCTCGGGCAAGTCCTGAGGTCATGAATTGAGCTCGAACAAGGGACCATGAAGCAATTGGCTGAGGTTTGTCCTCTCTCTCAGTCACCTTCACGGTGGTTGTCAGACCAATGGCACCGGGAGCTGGGTCTTGAAGACTGCTGAAGGTTTGCCCACTGGGGGCAGCCTCTGGCCCTCGGAGAAGCACATGGCTGTGAAACGCTTACAAACAAGAGCTGGTCTTGGTCAAACGAATGTTGGTGAGAATGTGGAGAAACTAGAACCCTCTTGCGTTGTTGGAGATCATATAAACTGGTGCAACTCTGTGAAAAACTTTGGCAATTCCTAAAGAAATTAGATATAGAATTGTCATAGGACCCAGCAATTCTACTGGTAGGTATAGATCCCAAAGAATTGAAAACAGGTGTGTAAAGAGGACTTGCACAGAAATGTTCATAGCAGCACTGTTCACAATAGCCAACAGGTGGAAACGATCCAAATGCCCATCAACTAATGAATGAGTGAACCAAATGTGGTGTAGCCATACAGCGGAGTATGACTCAACCATAAGAAGAACTTATATACTGAAACATGCTACAACATGGATGAACCTGAAAGTCAAAACGTTAAGTAAAATAAGTCCCTTACAAAAAAGCCATACACTACATGATTCCACTGATACGACATACCCGGAACAGGCAAATTCACAGGCAGAGAGCAAATCAGTGGTGGCCAGGGGTTGGAAGGAAAGGGAATAGGGAGGAACTACTTAACAGGTATCGGGTTCCTTTTGGGCTGAAGAAAAAGTTCGACAGTAGTGGTGGTCGCACAACACTGTGAGTATACTCGATACCACCAAATTGTACTTCTAAATGATAAATATTATGCTTCGTGTATTTTATCTCACACACACACACACACACACACACACACACACACGGATCGGTCTTGCTCAATTATACACCTGCCTTACCCCCAGCACCTGCTTTGTCCCTGTACCTGCCCGTGCTGACTTCTGACTTCGGCCCATGGCCGGGTGGCCTGTGCTTCTCAGACGCTGTGCACCTAGTCCCGATATCATGCCAGTGGTTTTCAAGTGTCAGTCCCCAGTCTGGCCCTGGCCCCAGCGCACCGACATTAGGGTTTTCAGCAAACACCTTCCTCGACATACGATCAAGGGAATGCTGTCACCACTTCAGTATAACATCACTGCTGCTAAATCAGCCTGGTCTTTCAAATGTCTGTGTAAGTAGAGTTCATTCTATTATTTTGTTTACGACTTTAACAATGAAAAATCATCAACTCATTTGACCGCTATCCAGCAGATTTGTCTGAATACTAATTGGCCAGGGTGCCTCAGCAGAGCTTCTCGGAACTTCTCAGTTAACCGTCGGTGACATGAAAAATGATGAGTGGATTAACCAATTTCAACCACCTCCAGAGAGTAAGAAAGTGAGTATCAAGCCAGAATGCATGAATTGATAGACTATAAATATTCATATTAGGTGGGATTTCTTCTATAACGCTTAACTGATTGGCCTGAGATTTGGTCAGTGAAGAGAAATTGCAATCCAAATGTCCAGACTCGCAGACATTCTGATTCAGGAAGTTTCTAGAAGGTCTCTTTGGCTCCTACACCTGATCCTTTAACATCTGCTTCATATGCTCCAACTTGTGCACAAACTCAGCCTTCCTGCTTTCCCAGAGCTACAGACCTCAACATCCCCTACTGCTCCAACCCACCCCTAGGCTAAGATCGAATGGAAGAAGGTATTGGGGCAATCTTGAGCCCTTAGCTCTGTTTTCCCTTCTCTGAGACCGTTCGTGCAAACTTCAGCACAGCAGCTCTCACTATCTTTAGGACGTCTCCATCGGGAGGCTCTGCCATACCTTCCAGCCTAACGTGTCTAGGACTACAGCGAGCTCTGGACCTTTGGGCCCGCCTCTCACTTTTTTCCACTGGGCTCTCCATTGCTCTACAGTTCCTATCTATCCCTGAATACTTTGATATTCGCCTCCAGTCTCCTTTCTCCCAAATGTCTTCATGACAACCCCAGGCCTGTCCAGGCTCTCTCTTATTTTAACTGTGCGCAGGGCGCCCTGCTGGCCTCATGCTCATGCTCACACACTGCCTCATGTTGCTCCTGGGGTTCCTCCAGGCGCATTTCATGGGAACTCCTGAAGTTATTTCGTACCAAGAGCTGATCACTGTTGTTCAAGCACCTGGCATGTTGTCTAAACACCTCCTGAGAATTACAGTGAGATCACTCTAGATGCTCAGTAAGTATATCTTCTAGTGCAATTGTACCTGAGTTCAACGTAAGAGCCACCAACCCAATGGCCATTTAATCCATTAAGGGCAGCCCTTCTCCACTTCCGGTACGCTTCCTTAAAAAGATGAAATAATGGCCAGGGAACACTCTCCCCATCCCTCCTACTCCTGCCTCACCTACAGCAGGACACCCTCAAGCCTCTCCTAGGCAGTGCTCTGCAAATGGGAGTCCTAAGGTTGGAAGACGCCAAAACCCACATCCTGTCTTGGAAATTCATGCTGCGCACACTCACTCTTGGTCATCTTGCAGCTTTAGACATGGGAACAAACAACAGAGACACTGACCCTGCCCTCAGCAAACATAACCTATTAATGCTCTGGGCAAGTCCCTCCGTAAAGGGATTTTAGGTTTGTTCCACTCTATTTTCACAAACTATACTTTCCCTCCCCTGCCCTTTTTTAGAGGCGCCTAACAAAGTTCCATGGACCACTCGCTCACTGGCCTTCAGAGGAGAGGGCCAGCAAATCAGGCTAAACCAAAGTGTTGGGTGAAAGAATAAAGAACCCCCCTCCCCCGAAACCACCTCACAGAGCTTAGGGTGTGTGCACTAACAGCTGCTCGAATGCATCCTTTTTAAAACACTTGAGTAGGGTGGAGACAGTCGATGGTGCAGCAGCCAGCTCAGGCTGCTCCCTCCCCGGCACCCAGAAATAAGGACAAAGGGATGACAGCGTAAGGAGCTGGGGGAGTGAGTGGGCACGGACAAAGGGAGGTGAAGTCTCACGATTGCAGGAGCTGGCGTGGGGGCCGATCTTGGGTTTCAAGAGTTTTACTAATGGGGTGAGAACTGGGGCAGAGCTAATGGCAGAGAGGCTGAGGAGCTGCTGAAAACTGAGGAGGAGGAAGGAGCGGGTACACAGTCAGGCAGGACCAGGAACGTACTGTAACCAGGGAACACGCGGGAGGGAGAGGTGGGCGGCTGCTGGGGAGGAGCACAGTTCTTTCTCTGACCCTTTATGACTCCATCATTTGGCTTTTAAGGCAGGGACCACACACCTTCCATACTGTAGGAGGAAATGGGTAGATTCAGAAATGGTCACATTTACCCACCTGGGGATGCCTTCTCCTCCCTTCTACCGCTGCAGAGAGAAGATGGAGGAGGTAGTCAAGATGAGGGAAAGAGGAAGGGAGGAAGGAAGGAAGGAAGGAAGGAAGGAAGGAAGGGAGACTCTTCCAAGGAACACACATTCTAGGAAACTCAACTGGAAGGTGACATGTGATCATGGGATTGTACCAGGCAGACCTGTCCTGAGCCCGCCACGTGTGAAGAAGGTAAATCCTCCATCGCCCATCATCCCACTGCCTCCCACCACGTCCCTCCTCCCTGTGAGCCCTCCCCAGCCCAGGCCAGGTACGAGCACGAGGATGCTGCATCTCCAGGCCAAAGCCCGGGCCCTTTCCTCCATGGTGCCTTTCCAGGCTCTGGGTGTCTGCCCAGCTCTGGGGCGTCCCCTCCCTAAAACCTTCCTGTGCTGAAGGGCTGCCCAACCCCAACTCCACTGAGAAGACTTTACGGTGTTGCTCTTCCCGGCGGTGGCCACGTGTAGTTTTCGGCAGGTAGCCCTCCGAGGTGCTCGACTCATTCATCGAATGAACATTTGCTGAGCTCTGCTAAGGGGCAGGCACGGAGAAGATATAAAACAGAAAGAAGTTAAGGCTAGGCCCTTGGAAAGTTTGGAATCCAGCGTGGTTGAGAGCAGGAGGAGGCGTCCCCTGGGAGACACGCCGGAGGACCCAGAGGGCCCCTGGACAGAGCTGCCAGCAGACTGGCGGACAAGACGCAGAAAACAGATGCGCCCCCAGCCTGGGCGGTCACTGCTGTGGGCAGAAGGGACCAGACATGTGGAATGAATTAGGGAGACAGACAGGAGCTGGAATTAACAGGGCAATAAAAACAAGAGTTAATTCACCCTCAGAAGCCAGAGCACTTTATAGGGCAGAAGGCTGGGCTGACAGGCCCTATCTGACTCCCTCTGTGGGGCTCCGAGAACAACAGCCCAGCACAGCTGGCGCCTCAGAGGGAAAGAAGGGGACAGAGTCGGAGCCCATGTCACAGGTGGGGAATCGCCACCTCCCCCCCCCCGCCCCTGGGGACGCAGACACTCCGAGCAGTGTTCTGGCTTGGGTTCAACCCCTAACGAAAACACCTTGACTGCTCTCTTTCACTTTGAGACTTTTTCTGGAGACGGAGCAGAATGTCACAATCAGCCAATAAACGGTCACAGCCCCTGGGAACTGCCGTTAACATATTCTTAATAGCCTATAACCCTCTGGCCCCTGTTGACTCTGATTTGACACAAGATAAAATTCTAAAATATACCTAGTGGTGTTTTTGTTTCTTTCTTCGTATTTGCTTAATTAGTTGGATTATTCATCACATTGAAGGTTCTTCCAACTTCTGCTCCCAGGGGACATTGTGTTTTTGGCTTGGCCACCCAGCATGGCTGCCCCGCTCTATCCTGGGAAGGAGGGGCTCCTGCATGTGTAAGGCAGTGCTCTGCAGCCCACCAAGCTTACTCACCCCAGCAGGCCTGCCAGGACCCCAGTTCACAAGCCGGTGGAGGAGTGGTGCTCTCACCCTGGACTTGGGATCTGGCAGGAGGATGTGCAGATGGAGAAGTTTAGGAGCCCTCCACTGGGGGGCAGCACTGAGGGGCCAGAGCTGCAGGAGGAAAGCCAGGGATAACCAGGGGAGCCCCGGAGTGTCCCCAGGAACCTCCCTGCAAGTGACCCTGGCAGTCATCCTGTAGTCCACCTTGACTCTGATTCCTCAGTTCCCCGTTGGCTCTGGGAAGTGCCTGATATTCCAAGAAATTAGTTTTCTGCTTCGAGTATGCAGAGGAAGTGTGTTACTCCACCAAGTAGCAGCGTGTCCCCACGGCTGACCAGGCCACAGCCTGGCAGTAGCCACAGGACTCGTGGGGGCCCCAAGGGAATGCTGGTCTGCACTGGGTGAGTTCTTCCTGAGTGCCTCTCCCCCTTCCTTTTATTTAATAATCCAGCAAATGGTAAATAACAACAACATTGTCTGGTTGGTGCTGGGGTGTGTTGCTGCCAGAACTGGAAACAGTCCTTGCCCTCAGAGAGCTGACAGCCTTTGGCGCTTTCTCAGAACGCACGCTGGCCTTTAGAAAAACTCACTCCAGGCCCATCGCCAGGGCTGGGTCAGTGGGAAGCCCTCGGCGACCTGCAGCTCTGCCGGGCACAAGCGCCTCTCCCGCACTGCCGGTCCTGAGTCCGCCTTCTCTTACTGCGGGCCTTGCCTTTGCCCATCAGAACGGACCTGCTCTCTGTCCCCCTGTCTCTGTCCTGAGCCTGTAGAGCCCCCGGCTCGCCTGCGATCTAAATCATAGCCTTTAACACGTGATCGGCCAGCAACATGTAGTCAGGCTTTTAAAGAAAACTGGAGACAACGGTCTTAGATAGTTGAACCTAGACCCCAAATTTTGACCCTCATTCTCAGACCTGGAGCCAACATGGGCAGCTGTTTCCAGATGCTTCCAACTCTTTAGTGCAGTAAAAACACAGGCTTTCTGCTGCAGCCTCCTCTGCCCACCAGCCCTCGCTCCGCACTCACTGCACAGCCAGGCCAGGCTGTCTTCTTCAGGTGCTAACGCCCGCCACTGCAATGCTGTTCTTCCAGTGCACAGAGGGGCTGGCAAATTGTTTCTGGAGAGGGGGGCACGCTTGCCCTTCCCACTGAATCTACCAATCATTCACATCAGGTTCAGTCCTTTTTTAAGAATGCTTACTTTGAGAGAACAAAGCCTGTAACCTTCTGTTGTCCATCTTGCCCTGCAAAAAATATGGCACCTAAAGATGAAAAGGAAAAAAAAGTGGGGGGAATGTGATCTAGAGAGCTGACCATCCACCAATACACTGACTTGGGGCCTCCGGGGGCCAAGTGTGCTCTGAAGAGGAGAGGGAAGCAAGAATACAGCTGTCTGGTCAGCTTTCTGCAGGTGACATTTGCACAAAATAGGGTGTCCCCTGGGTGCTCCCTTCAGGCTCTGCAAGCACCACTTCCTCCAAAATCCTGTCAACATGGCCATCGCAGACTTCCAAGCCCAAAGAAACTTCTTGAGGCTTCATGTCTCCCTTTTCACCCCCATCTACTCTTCCCACGTTATAATTTGCTCCCATCTACAACAGAAACAAAAACTCTCCAGAAATGGTGGTCGAAGCCAAGGCAGTTCAGAACCCAACGCAAACGAGGAGCTGCTGGTCATCTGTAGTGAACTAGACAAGAGCCAAGCCTCTGTGGTCTGCCCACAGGGTGGACCCTGGGAAACCTCCCCGGGGCGGCCACCAGCCGGCGGGGGCTGCTGCTACCCTCTCATCGAGTGAGCTGCCTGTAATTTTCAAGCAGGACGCCCCACATCACACAACACCAACATCCTCCTCTGCGCTTTTTATAACATAAGTGCTGAGTTTTCGCTGAACAAGCCCTCGCTTGTCCAAGCCTCAGTTAGTCTGTTGTATAACATATGTAGAGTGGTATTTTTATGGACTTCTGAAACACACCAAATTTCATGCAAGGAATAGCTTGGTGTCATTTCAGAGAAACACGTGAATCATCCTTTGCAAGCGCTGGAAGGGACGTTCGTGGTTGTGTAATTGAGCGGACTCCTCTGTCCGGGACAGAAACAAGCCAGGAGAGGGGCAGCTCTCATTTAAGTTCACACAGAGCGTTTTAGAAAGAGTCGCCATCAGAACCCAGGCCCTCTGACTTCAGAACTAGAGTTCTTTCCACTCGGAGAAACTGACATACAAAGTTGAACCTTTTAAAGACATGCTCTGTTGGCCATGCATGGTAAGAGAAGAAAGTGAGGGGTAAGAAAAAGTTACTTAAAATACAGAAAGAAGCCAGAAGCCTGATGATAGCCAATTAAGTAAATACATCCTCCCAATTAAACCTTCCGCACGGAAGCCAAATTGCACAATTTGAGTTCCTCTGCTCTTTTCCAACAGAATTCCTGATGAGTCGCGGGGTGACCCAAAGAAGAGGGAAAGGGCAACCAGGAGCCTTGAAGGTCCAGCCTTGGACCCCTATGCATGGGCACAAAGCGGTGCCCATCGGCCTCCTGTCCTCCAGTGGCCCATGGTGACATGGAGCATTCAACCCCTTCGTTCCTGTGGTCTGTCAGGATGGGGTGGAGGGACTGAGGTCCCTAACAGCTGGTTCCTCCAGAGGAGAGCATGCAGATGAGTGAGTGACTGGTTGCCAAGGGCTGCCAGCAGGGGCTGAAAGGCACTACATTAAGCCCAACATCATTATTATTAAACCTGCAATTTAAAACCAATTATGCTTTGCAGAAGACTGCAGCCTCCATTTCAACCACTCCTGGAGGAAAATAAAAAGCTCGTTGTACAGAGTTCAAGGCAAGCTCCAGAAGCGCTTATGCCGCATGAAGCTGGGATTCAAGCACAAATTAATAACAGTAACCCCAGGGTTCCCACTCCGATGAAAGTGGGACAATGGAGGGCAAACGCTAAAGAAGAAAAACAAGATGCAAACATCCTCCTTATACTGAAAAGCAGCTAGATCTCCTGGAGATTTCACAAAATAAATTTACTTCCCTCAGGGGCAGAAAAACTAATATGTAAATCAGAGGTCCTAAACTGGTAGCCAGGCCCTCCCAGCAGTGCTGGGAGGGGTGAGGGGTGGGGAGAAAAAGAATCACTTGCTAACATCTAGAAGTCAGAATTTTCCAGGCAAAAAGTCTGAATTTGCAGCTTCTCCTGACAAATCAGAATATCCAGAAATACTCCGGCCATGACTGTCTAGAGCCAAGACTGGTTGTTAACTTCAGACAAATGGATGGGCACATGCTCCCTTTACCCCAGTCCCCACCACTCCCTATTGCCTCTTATCATCTTACAAAGGGTTACAAAGAAAGTAAAATCTGTGTTAGAATGGTGTCTCTATCAAAATTTTTCTTATACTTGTCCTACTTCATTTATTTTTGTTCTCCATCTGACATATCTTAGACATTTGATTGTTTGATTCCTAACCCAAATCTCCTGTAAAAAACAAGAAGTGTCCTGCAGCTGCTGAAACTATGTCATAAAGGAAGTCAATTTCAATTTGAATAATAGTTATCAAGTGCCCACTGGGTTCAGAAGACTGTACTGGGCCTTGGAGGAGGGACTCGAAGATAATTAGGGCCCAGCACTTCCCTGTGGGCATCTGGGCTCAGAGGACAGGGGGAAAGCGATGCCACACAGAAGGCCCAAACCGCTCTGGGGTTCAGAGGAGGCAGAGACCGCCTCTGGCTGGCACATCAGGAAAAGCTCCGTGGAAGAAACAGCATTGGGAATGGGCTTTGAGGGTGGGGCGGGGTTTTGCTAAGTCAAGAAGGAAAGCAAGAGATCTGCTCAAGAGAGAGCAAAGGCAGGGAGGCTCCAGGGTGGGCAGGAAACAGGAAGGAGCCCTCCCCCAAAGATGTCTAAACTAGGAAAGAGAGGGGTGGGGCTGCTGAACTTCTGGGTTTGTTCCCACCTCCTCCCCCAGCCCAACTCCTGCAGAGGCAGAGGCGGCATCTTAAGTCCCTGATGACAACTGAGTGATGCAGAGGGGCCACCCTCACAGAAACCCCTGTACCCGGAGCACACGAACCACCCCCGGTGCTGATGCCACGCGCGCGGGGTTAAGCCTCTGTGGTACCCGTGGGCAGAGCCGGCTGCTCTGTTACGTACTGCAGTACCGGCTGGGAGCCGGCCCCTGCTAGGGATGCACCCAGGGTAGGCATGGCCCCTGCGCTCCCGGGAGGGAAACTGACAAGTAGGAAATCAGCAAAGACTGGATGTCCGCTCAGTTGCTGCTGTATCAAGTCTTGGAATTCAGATTTACCTGCCCGCGCCAAAACCCATAGTCTCTACCCTCAAAACGGATCCTGAGGCCAGTCTCTGCTCATTACCTGCAATGACGTCATCTTAGCCCCAGTCCCCTAGCCCTTGACCTCTGCGAGACCTTCCAGGCTGCTCTCCCTGCCCCTGCCTGAGAACCCCTTAGAGTCTCTTCTCCACACTGGGGAAAGTCCATTTTAGCACGGCGCTCTTCTAGCCAACCACATCCCTCACGCTAGGAGTAAAGTCCAAAGTCCTCTCGGTGGCTTTCAAGTGCGCTCTCGCCTCCCTGCGGACTACCTCGCCCCTCCGTCTGCCGCCCCTCTCCTCACTCCAGTCGCAGTCATTGGAACATTTGCTGAGTGCCTCCCAGGTGCCCAGCAGCCCTCCAGGTGCTGGGAACAGCGCCCCCCTCGCTCTTTCTTGCATGCGGAGAAGATGCTCCTGCTGCCCGCCCGGCTCCTTTGCACCGGCCGCCCCTCTGCCTGAGACCATCTGTGCCTTGGATCTGCATGGTTGCCACCCCGCTGCTCACTCGGGCCTTCCCAAATACCCAACCTAGAATGCCCCCCTCGTTATCCCGCTCTTACCCCCTTTGGTTGCCCCCGAGCAGACCTTACCTTACGTTGTAAGTACATCAGTGTGTTACATTTTCTGCCTGTCTTCTCCATGAGAACGTAAGCTCCGCAGGGACAGGGCCTGTGTCTGTTCTGGCCACTGTGGCGCGCCCCCCCCCCACATCTGGATGAGGGTTTGGCACAATGCAGCAGCTCACTAACTGCTTGCTGGAGGACGGATGTGAGGGCTAATCTGTGGGGCCTGCCCCTGGGGCCAGTGGCCCTGAAAAGGAGAAAGCAAGGGTGAGTTTCTCAAGGCTAAGGGGAGACTTGGGGAGTGAACTGGGCTCTGGCGGCACCTGTGATGATGATAAAGGCAGACAGGAGCACAGTCTTCTTCCAGTGGGAGGAAAACCAGGGCCCAAAGGGTCGAAGTGGAATTTGGCAAGGCAGGGCCTGGACAGGGCACACTGGCCCACGTGACCCCAACGGGCAGTTCCTGGCACATCGTAGCTGAAGTTGAACTTGGATAGGAAGGGCAGGATCAGTGGCTTTAAAAGTCACCTGCCCAGTGTGGTGATTGCTGGGGGGAGAGGGGGTGGAGGGAGGTGGAGGAGGGGATAATGGGGACGGACGGTGATGTGACTTGGGGTGGCGAGCACAGCGTGCAGATGGTGTGCCGTAGAACTGCACGCGTGAAACCTGTATACTTTTGTTAACCAGTGTCACCCCAATAGATTTACTAAAAAGGAAAAAAAAAATCAGCTGCATAGGCAGGGCTCCACCTCCAGAAATCCAGATTCAGGAGGCCTCGGGTGCGACCCAGCAATCTATCTTTAACAGGTTTGGGAACCACTGTTTGGAGAAGCCTGCAGTCCCGAAGATAAACGGCATCGGAGCAGACTGACAATTTCCTATTGGACACTCATCTCTTTATCCCCACTGAGAGCCTCTCCTGGGAGGGGGAGCAGGGGAGAGCCAAGCAGGGGGAAAGAGCAGTGGTGGGGTGCTTGCAGGGCAGCCCAGGGATGCTTGGGGGGTGGGCGCAGGGGACTGCAGGTGAGCGCCGTGAAGACGGAGGCGTTGGAATCCCACTACAAGCCTTCTGAGCTCCTGAATTGCCTGGGAATGACGGAGACAGATGTCTACCCCAGACCTACTGCCCACCTAATTACTTACCCCTGAGAGCTTCATTTTCCCCTTCACTTACCTATCTTACTCACAGAAAAGAAACAAAAATCAGTAGGCCTACTATGTGTCACTCACTTGGGCTGAGATGTACAGATTAAACAAACACAAATCTTCATTCCTGCCACTCAAAGCATATTCAGTTTCACCAGGAGACAGATAAGCAAGGACACAACATCAAAATAGTAAACCCTGTGCCAGAGTTGTTGCAAATATCTAAAAAGGGAATACAAGTTAAGGGTCCCATGTAAAGTAGAGAGTCAAGGAAGTCACTGCCACCTTGCTTGCTTGGTGGCTTAGGGCTGCCTCAATTTAGTAAGTGCTGACAAAGGACCAGCGTGCCCCAAGATCGGGGTTATTCTAAGTGGTGCTTCAGACCTGGCGACCACTGTTCTAGAGGAGATTCAGATTCAGATGAGGACGGTCAACCCACACAAGACACGCCCGCACCGAGAGCCCAGCCCTGCTGGAAGTGCAGCGCACGGAGAACCTAAAACCTCCTCTGTGTCTTCGGTTTCAACCTCCGCCCCAGCTGAGTATGTGATCAGAGCTGCTGATGGCAGCAAACTGCAGAGATTTAAATTTCATCTCCTTTTAATTTTCCCACCCACCCCCTGCCAGGAATGCCTGCTTACAGGGAACAGCCCACCTAGAAAGAGGGCCAGACAGAAGCATCACCGAGTCCCCTGCTGGATGGGGGCAGGGGTGGGTCAGGAAGGCCCTGCAGGGGGTTGGGTGGGGGGAGCCTATGGGTTAGGTTAGGAGGGAGCAATGCTCCGTGAGCTCCACCCAGTCTGGGCTTATTTTGGCTCCAATCAGAGCAGCTTCAGCACTCTGTGTCGGGATTATGTTATGTTTTGAAAAAAGGCATCATTTTTAAAACGGTTCAATGGCCACTGACCCGGTCCTCCCACCCACTTTACGGAGGAAGAGTGGGGTGCGGGGAGGGGACGTGACATGTCTACAGTCGCACGTCATTTGCGAGAAAGACAGGACTAGAACCCATGTGCGCTGACTCCCACACTCTCCTCTCATGTTGGGAACTGAACACCAACGATGAAGCAAAGGAGACAGGGTCACGTTGTCGCAGGCCAAGGACACCATCAGTCAGGGCAGGTATCTTGATGCCCAGTCTGCGAGATGGGTCTAGCGCTCCCAGGTGGCCGCCTGAAGGAATCCCAACTTCCCACGCTCAGTAAATGGACTTCTGTGGTCATTTGCTCATGGTGAATGGGCCGTGCGGGGAGTACATGGTAGCGAATGATGGCCAGCAGGGGTCAGGGGCGGGCTTATGGGGCGGGATTTTGGAAAGCTAGCTCCCTGAAGGTCAGGTTGCACAGCCATTCTCGTACCCCGGGCAGTGAGTGGGGAAGGTACCGCTGCCATCAGGGGGAGCGGAGGCACGCACCGCACAGGCCCGGCAAGCCTAGCAGCCTTGGCAGGAAAGTCTCCCCACCATGGAGCTCTCACCGGGCGCCGCCCTGCATAGTGTGCGGATGGCAAAAGGGGGTGGATGGCATGGTGGGTGCTTGGGTGGCTCATCGTCACGTTGGGGAGTTGAGAGAAGCATGCCCCAATCAAAGCGCTCCTTGGAAAGAGTGCAGAGCACAGTGGAAAGGGGGAATTTGCCCGAGTGGCTCCTGAAACTCAGGGTGAGGACATTGCCATACAAGGTGGTTTACGATGTGCCAAGCGTCGTGTGGGGCTTTGTTTGCTCCTGTTGTCCTGGGACCATGGCGAATGTTTCCCCTCTCAAACACAACCCAACTTGATTAAAAAAAATCACATGGGCACCTGAGTCGCAGGGCCCTTTATAATATGCTTTTCCAAGGGTGATGGTTTAGAATACCACTTTTGAGCACAACTTCTTATCTACACCAAGGGCGACACGGGTGTACCTGTCCCCTTCCCACTCCCAGACCCATGACAGCCACTGTTGCTGGATCCCAGACCTCACTCCCACCGATCCCGGACAAAGCCACAGACTCTTCTCAGAACAATTCTCCAGAAAGTGAGTTGGCTCCTGAGCTGACAGCGAAGTGCCCTTGCTGGTCTACAGCTCATCTGTTCAGGAAGCCACTCAGAGGGCTTCAGCTTCCTAAAAACCACGAGGACAAAGCCACAGAAGCCTTGACCTGGCTGCACCTAGGCGCTTGTCTTTGTCAAAGCCAAGGCTATTCTCCTATTTCTTTGGGGATTAGCAGTGACTCCTGCCTAGGATGTCTGGAATCCAACCAACAGTCTGACTTCCAAGCTGACCGAGCCAGTGAGAGCCACATTCAAGTCACAGCCCTATATTCGGTCGTTTCTGTTGCTCGTCAGTGGCTCGCTGTGACGTGGGCCTTCCCCTTGGCTTTACAGATTAAGTTTCACTAGTTTTTCTCTCCCAGGTTTTGGGGATGGTAGAAGGCACAACTCAGACCCATTTTGCTGAGATGTAACATGCTGCCTCCTAGGACAGACCCTTAAGTTCTTGTATTAGGAAATTAAAGCTGTTCATTTACATGAATTAGGGGATACCTCACTGCAGAAGCATATGATGAACACTGAATATTTTCACTGTTAGGATACGGAGACATAAGTGTAACTTGAAACCGAAGAAATTTGACCTTATGAGAACTCTTCTCCTCCAAAGAGGGGAAGATGCAGAAACAGACAGGCTGAAGGCTAACGGCACACTTCTCCAGATGGACCAGACTCTAATGCGAGAGGTGGGTGTGCACATGGAAACGCGTGTGTTTTGGCTGCGCATTCTGTGGGACCGCAAACAGGACGCCTCCTCAGGTGGTGAGTGGGAGCTTCTGGAGGAGGAAGGCTTTTAGGATCTTGAATCCACTTGTTTGTTTTTTTTCCCCCAGCAAATATTTATTGAACACCTACTATGTATCAGGCACTGTTCTAGGTGCTGGGAATAAAGTCACAGACAAAAAAAAAAGCAGAGATAAAAGTGTCTCTTTCTGTCTCTACCTTGAGCTCTCTCTTGCCACTCACACACCTGCACGTGCACTCAGGGGCATCACTAGGGACTTTATCTGCATGGTGGGGTCATTGGTCTTTATGTCCCTTCTGGTCCAACCATGTTTTCTCATTTCTCTACAATAAACATGAATTTCTTCATTAATACAAAATGGCTTTAAAATTCAACATTAAAAAGAAGGAACTCGGGTTGGTAAATCCACAATACAATATACAGTTGATAGAGAATTATACACCTGAAACCTGTATAATTTTATTAACCAGTCACCCCAAAATATTCAATTAAAATGACAAAATATAACACAATAAACACACCAACAGCCCCAACCACCAGCACAACAAAGGAGGTACTGAGAACGAGCACCAGAGAGACACGAGGCAGTGGGCATCCAAGGGACAACTCAGTGTCTGTTAGTGCATTTGAGGGACAAGGTGAGGACAAGGGCACCAAGGGCACCCGAGTGCTCCCTTCCTCTCTCTAGTGTCCCCAGTGACCTTGTGCAGCCACAGCTGTGCAGACTCGGGAGCATCCAGCTGGGGTGGGAGCGGGGCGCAGGAATGACCCTCACTAACAGGGGGCTTCTTAGCGTATCAGGCGGAGAATTTTTTAGCAGTATTAAAGCTGTTAGTAAGTTCGTTAAAACCCCCTGAAATAATCTGTGCGTATCCTTAGCCTCAATAATTACACATACGAAGAAGAAGAAGAAAGTGTTTTTACAGTAAGATTATTTCTTGTTCAAACTACAAGGGGTAGGGGATTTTATCCCCCATTTAGCATCAAGACAATATCGGAGAAGAGAATAAATGTCAAGAGAAAAATATCTTATGATTATTCTAATGATACCAATATCAAAAGGCACTCGACAAAAGGCCATTTTCTTTCCTTTTTATTGTTAAAGTGAAGTAAGACCTCCTCTGGGCCACCAACTGTGACAGAAAGGACTTTTCGGCCTAAGAAGGATGTGGCTGACCCAATCCTGTCCTCCCATTAGTGGCTGGTAAACATGGGCAGGGCGAGTCCCGCCCTAGTTTTGAAAGCAATGGAACAATAGCTCCACCCAAGTCTCAAGGAACCAATAGGCTTTCAGAACACGAGTGGGACTCAGAAGTGGAAGCCACTGTAGAGCAACAACCAAGCCATGGTCCTCAAAAGGGGGTTCAGCATCGCTTTATGGTGCAATACTGGCCAGACAAAATTCCTCCTGTTAACTCTTTAGAAAGTAAGTACCCTAGAATGTTCCAGAGAAACCCAGTTCCATGAACTTGTGAAGGCCAGCCCTGTATAATACTGTGACCACATTAGTAAGAAGTGGCTTGTGCTTAGGGTTATAAACTAGGCACAACAAAGGGAAAAAAGGACAGAAAAGCTACATATTTGATGTCACCTGAGCTACTTAACTGAGCCTAGAAATATTGATTTCATTCTCTCGCTGACCAGCCTCTCAGATGCAAAGCAGCCAACTACATATCACGTATGCCTGGTCTTTCCTTTTCTTCCAGGGGCCGTGATCCTTCAGTGTCTGAGGCACTGACCTCCTAGCTGAGAATAAGACAGAGTTGGCACTCTGTGAGTGGTTGCTGGCGATGGATGGCTGAATGACTAGGTGGACAGACAGATGGATGAAGGTAATGTTACTATTACGAAAGATTGGTCCTTTCTGAACCTGGATGCTGCTGGACCTGCCTTCAGAAGAGCCATTCACTTTTTTCTAGCAGGAAGTTCAGCTACTCATCCTACGAGCAACTTATTAACTGCAATGTGCTAGGGATGTTGCAGGATATAGGAACAGAAAAATAGGATATTCAAACACTAGTTGAAGAGCAAAGACAGACAACAACTAGCAGTGGAAAACAGTAAAGTTGAAAACACGTTGTGTAGACTCACAGGAGGTCAAGGTCAATGGATAGCATGGCAAAACTCGCCAAAGGGAAAAGAGTCACATGTTATCCACACAGCATTCTCCAAAGGGAAGGATGGACTGGCTAACCTAAAAGAATACTTGGAAGGGTTTCTAAATTTGTTTAGAAGCCCACTTTTTCATTGCATAGGATATAGCAGACAAATTATTGGAAAGATAGACAATAGAAACAATATAATTTGATTCACACCTTCCAGCAGAAGTTAAGTCAAATGCCTTCGGAGACCAAGCAGGTAAGGGACTAAACACCTATGTGTGCACCAGGCACTGTTCTGAGTGTTTCATGTGCATTTTTTTCATGTAGTCCTTGCCACAATCTTCTCAGAAGATATAAATACTAGTCCACTTAACAGGTAGAGAAACAGGTCCCCCAAATGAAGGCTTTGTGAATGTACCGGGTTGGCCAAAGTCACACAAGCAGAGGATCACGGAGGAAGTTCTGTCCTCCGCCATCAGCCCCCCTCTCCTGCCATCGAGGGACAGCAGTGACAGCGGGGTGTGCTGGGTGCTCAGGACGCAACTGCTGTGATGGTGAACAGTCAGAGCGGAGCTCTAACAGGCTGGCACTGGGCCAGAACACCAGGGCCCAGAGCAGTTAAAAAACGCCACACTCCAACGTGGGAAATCTCTTGATTTTTCAATATTGACAACAAGTTCAACATTTAAAAATTAAAAAAAAAAAAAGGCCACTTGGGGAGAGCCAACAAAACCATCTGCCATGAACGTCAGTGGTGCATGTGGCCAAGGCTCGTTGGCTGACGTGGTTTCACTCTCCACACAGCCCTGTGGAGGAGCTGTTACTATTTCCGTGCATGGGTGAGGAATCCAGGAAGGGCAGGGGCCCTGGACTCCCTGTCCTGGCCCTGGGTGAGCAACGCGGGCCCCCCTGAGCTCTCCCACCCTGGTCAGAGCCCCCCGCTCTGTGGTTTGCTGAAGAGAAAGCTGTCCTTTCGCTTACAGCTTCTTCCCTTTCTTCCCTATGAAAATGTCCATAGGCAGGGTCATGGAGTTAAGCATTTACTGGTCAAGGCACCTTCCATTTAATAAATGTATATCTGAAGGAATGAACTAGATCCTCTCCAAAGAGCAGTTTTCCTTAGGGGACAGTTGCAGGCAGCAGGAGCCTGAGTTTGGGGTTGGGAGCCCTGAGAGAGAGAACAGACGCCCTGGATGCAGACACACATGCCTTGGTCTGCTTCACATCTGGCCTGGAAGAGGCACTGATGGGTCCCCCTTGCTCCTGGGAGACAGCAAAGAGAAGAACTTGGGCTTGGCTCTCGGCTAGTAAGAGAGGGGAGTTTGGGTGCGAGCTCCCAGGTTCTGACTCCAAGCTCAGCTCTTTTATCTCGCCAGCAGCCAGCCTCTCCTTCACCACCATGACCTGGACCCCAGACCTGTGCCGACTTTGAGGGTCTCTGTTCAAATTCCCCTGAGAGCTCCGATGTCCATGTACAAGACCTGTAGGAGATCTCTCAGAAGCAGGCTTTCTTTCAGAAGTAAATTCAACATCGACTCTTAACTGAGTCAAGTTTCATGCCAAAAAAAATAATGGAGAAAATAGAGAAATACAGAAAGAAAATACAGTTATCTGCAATATCACCAATAGACACAACCATGAGTTAAGTGATTTCTTCAGTCTCCTTCCGAAGTGTGTGTGTGTGTGTGTGTGTGCACGTGCAGTATTTTGTGCTTGAGGTCATCGCTGCATGCAGTTTTTAAGCTTATATTTTCACTTATCTCTTACACATTTTACCATGTCATTATAATTCTTCAAAGACTGACATTTTAATAGCTGCATTATACTGTAACAAACAGATCACCATAATTTATTTTACTAATTCTGTGTTGGGAATTTAGGTTACGGCCCCCCCTCCTTTTTTTTGCTACAATAAATGATGCTCTGATGAATACAAAATTGTCTCTATTTCCAACTTGTTCTTCCAGATGCATTTATAGAAAAGGAATTCCTGGGTGAGAGGGCACGTACTTTGAGGCTCTTTATACATATTGCCACCATGCTTTCCAAAAAGGTTGTAGCAATTTATATTAAAATCGTATAATTAAAAAAGTATCTTTGGCTCTTGGTCTTCCTTAACTTCAGAAGTAACTGCTCTTCTGGAAAGATGGCGTCCCCTCCCCTAAACCATAGGAGGCTGCCCTTGGGTTCCTTCCAAGGAAGCTCTTATTTCATCTTGCTTCGTTCGTCTCTGACTAGCAAATGAACACGCAACATTTGCTAACAGAGGCCCAAATGCCCTTTATTGTTTTTTAAAGGCCTCTGGTGAGCAGGCTGTAGTGAAGTTCTGAGAAGGGCTGAATCCATCCCGAGCATGTAAATCACGACGCACAGGCCTGGAGGGGAAGCATCGGGTTTGAAAGGGCGGCGCGGTTCAGAGCTGTGCGGCCCAAAGGCCCGGGAGCTGTTTGTCAGGAATATTTTTAGAAAGTGCAGAACAAGACTGTGTGCCCCAGGAACCCGCCCGCAGCCTTCCGAGCCGCCGGGCACCGCTGTGCTCCGGCGCTGACACGCACTGCACATCCCCTCTGACAGCATCAAAGGCCACGCCCGGCAAGGACACGGGCTGTCCAGCAGTCTCTCCGAGGATCCTCAAGATGTGCATTTGCTGCAGGGAAGGAATTTCTGTTATCAGACTCGGCAGACGTGAGAAAGCCAGAGGTGGAAGCTGAGGGCCGTGTCTGTGGTGAGGTGGACTGCCACTTCTCAGATCTCTGAAACGAAGTAATTCTGGGGGAAAAATCCCGGGATCTACGAATATGTCCTGGATTTCTTATGTTGCAGTCTTACTAACTAACATTCCCAAAATTGCCATTGTCACTGCTGTTCTTCAGGTCCGTGGTCTTCTGTTGCTAATGAAGCTTGTGCTCAGGGCTCAGGGAGAACTGGGTGGTTCTGAGCAAGTTACTTAACCTCTCTGGGCCTCAGTTTCCTCATCAGAAAAGTGGGCCAATATTAACGTCTGGGTTTTTTGTGAGAATGAAGCAAAACAATCCATATAAAGCATTCAGCAGAATACCTGGTCTGTAACACACTTTCTGTAAGTACTAGTCATAGTAATAGTTCAAAAGCAGATTCATCCAGCTATAAATTATTGGCACATTTTACTTCTAGAAACCACTATTCACTAGCCTCCCCACCAGGGGAAGGGAAAAAAAAGACATGAACCTAAAGAGTCACATTTGCATTATGTTAGCCATCCTTCCCAGCCACATAATGGGAGGGAGGAATTTGTAACAGGCACTAACAGTAAAATGATTAAATGACCTGTGGCTGCTGCTGTCCCCACTTAGCATCTGTCAGAGGACATGAAGACACACAAGGACGCACAACTGTGTGAACTCTGCACAGCGCAGGGGCTTTTGCTCTGATTCCAGCCCCGCCTCTTCCAACTATAAGCAGCTTCCTGAAACCCCATGAAAGGGCTGAGGGTCTCCCAGCCCCAGGGTGTTGGTGGGCGCAGCTTCGGGTTAGGCAGCCCCAGGCCCCGGGTTCCAGCCCTGCTTTGCCACAGACTACACAAGTAACTGCCTCTGTCTCTTGGAAAAAAAAAAAAAAAAAAAAAAGGCAATTGAACTAAGGGTCATTTCTAAACTCTTACTCAGTGATATGAGAGTATGTGGTTCTATTCCCCTAAGCAATTTTAAGCTCTAAACTGTCTTTTCCTGTGGATTTTATAAAAGTCTCTTCTCTTTTATAGTGTAGTTGTTCACATCAGTGCGAGCAAATGAGTCAAAGAGGGTTTGAACATCAAGTTGAAACAAGGTTATATGGCTGCTGGTAGGCTTGCGGGGCTCAGTGCAAAAACCCTGCACGGAATTAGGTCAACAGATGTTTACTGCAGGGCTACTCGCCGTCACACTGTAACCAAGTCCCATTCGGTACCAAGGTATCCACTGGCTCTGTATGGGTGTGAGCCATGACGGGAAGAAAAATCAAAAGCAAGGAAGCCTACAGATTATTTTAATGATATTCTTTTGTTTGTTTACTTACCAGGTCATCATAAATCATTAAATGTTTCCTTGAAGAATATTTTCCATCCAGTGAATAGCTGAAAATCCGTCCTTAGAGCAAAACACTAGAGCACAGGTGGCAAACACAAGGCCCGGGGGGGGCGACTCCGGCCCTCCACCTGGTTTTATCCAGCCCGGCACCTTGTTTCTACCTGGCAGCAGCACCGAGCTCCTTGCCCCTAATTAAGGAGTAGTCACGTGTATACAGCCCTAAAATTACATCCGGGCCTTTGAAGGCAACCACCAGGTGATGTGGCCCCTGGTGAAAATGAGTTTGACACCCCTGCCTAGACACTGTTAGAACCACTTCTATTGTAGATGATTCTGATTTAGCGAGTTCCTCTACAGCCCAGGTAGAACCACTGTAACAACTGTGTTCCTGAAACTGCTATTTCAGATCTCTTTATAAATTGGTAACAGAAGGTCCTTACTGGGCCCTTCATGGTCATCTCCACTAGGCTGGTCAGCTCGCATCCAGCTCTGCGCTCTCACCTCTTCTGGTTCTGCTCTACAGAAGGAAAAAGGCGTGAGAGCCCGGCCCCGGGGGCTGGCAGGAAGCAGCGAGCCGGCGTCTGCACTGAGCGCCCCATGCCATCCCAAACAGCACCCGGGCCAGAAACGGTGTGCGAGCTGTGCCAGCACAGCTCCAGAATCGGTCCCCATGCCTCCAACCCAAGTGCTACTTCTAAAGTCCCCCAGTGTCTCCACCTCCGCCCCACGCAGTTTGGAGCTGACACTGTACCCAAGGCGGCTGGCAGAGAGACGGAGCGCCCCACGGGAAGGAGTCCGATCTGCACAAGTGTATCTCAGCGTTCTGATTGACTAAGAAATAAATCTGTTCTGATCAGTACAACCCTTGGAGGCAAGGGATCAAAATTCAACCGGGAGAACAGAGCAGAAAAGGGAATTTATTGACACATATAAATAAAAACCCACGGGGAAGGGAGATAGTTCTCAGCATGGCCGGACCCATATATCCTGTTGCCAGGAACCTTGACATTTCTGTCTTCGGTGCTGGCTTCGTTTCCAGGTGGCACTCTGCCTATGGCAGCAAAGGCAGCCACCTGTAGTTGAAGCTCATGTCCCACCAGTTTAGAAACGCCAGCCGACAACATGTGCGGCTTTCTCGGTGGCTCCAGCAAATGGCTTCTCGTTGTCTGACTTATATCAAGCGCCCATCGCCCCACAAGCCCCGGACCGAGGCACGTTCCTGGAGCCCCAGGGTGGGGCAGACCCCCTGCGGCACAGGAACTGAGAATGAGAAAGGGCAGGACAGAAACCAAGGAGAGCCCTCAACACTTTCCACCGTCAGGAGGCTGAGCAGTCGGAACCCTGTTAACCCCAGGATGTTTTGCTATTCTCAGTTTGGTGCCCACTAAATATGATCTGAGGTTCTGTTACATCACAGAGAGCTGCTCCTAATCGAGAATCGGAACGTAATCAGCATCTTGGGGGCACCCCTGTGCTCCCTTCCCAGCACCCACCCCCTAGCTTTAACCAATATCCCGACTTCTAACACCAGACACACGTTTGCCCGTTACTATACTTCATATAAACGGAACTGCATAGAATGCGCTGTTTTATGATTATCCAATTTTCTAATTGTACATTTTACTTCAATAAAAAGTTCAGTTAGAAAAAGAGCTGGTTGTGATATTTCCTCCACTCTATCGACATCATAATCAGTGTGACTTTCAAGGACTTTCTCAGCCTTTTCAGAAACGGCCTTCTGTACAAACAAAACAATCTCTTAGCGCATTTTTCCAGTATCTGCAGTAAAACTCAGGTGGCCAAGGTCAAAGACAGTGGGGCCTACGGGAGGGACTTGCCATGCTCTTCAGCCTTCACCTCGAGGGCACAGCCTTCCAGCTTGGGTCCTGCCTTCTCACAGGTGGGCGTTTAGAAAGACAGCAGCCATTGCTGGTCTCTGCATCTGGACAGTGGAGGTCCAGCTGTCAGTCAAGGGACGGTCTGCCTGCAAACCTTTGGACTCTTGGGTAGGAGAGAGAGATGGCGTTATTGGGTCACTCCTGAACAGTGGTTCAGGAACCCCTTAAAGTGGAAGGACAGTTACAAACTCTTCCTCTGCCACTCCACACTGAAGCTCATCTGTGGATAAACTCCAAGAGTGTATAGATTCTAGGTGGAAAACTTCTCTACGGGGCAGAACCAGGGCAGGCCAACAAACAGGTTGCACTGGCCACAAAAGGGACTGGCCACCCTTGGGAAGCAGGGCGCCCCTCTGCTCTGGAATTGTGCCTGCAGGAGAGGGAGGGGCTCCTATAAGATCTACTACAGATGGACTCCTGGGACAGGTGAGAAGATGGATTAAACGGTCTTTAAAGCCCGTTTTGTGTTTTGTTTTTTGAATTTATTTATGTTTTAATAACTTTTATTACTGAGTATACACTGGATACACTAGCAAACAACAGAGTATTCACCCTGGGGATTTAAATCTAAGTTAGAAAAGGCATTTAAAGCCAGACACAAACCTAATAAACTGAGTAGACCACAAGGATCTCTTGCCATCTGAGATTTCTTTCTCTGCTAGGTCCACTGGGCACACTTCCTAGTATCTTTGGACACTGTTTCACGTACTACAGGTATTCAATAAATACCTGATGTAACCCATCCCATCATCAGCCTAAAGAAGAAAAATCACAGTCATATTAATAGACGCAGATAAAGCACTCGACAAAATGTGACACCGCGGCTCTTCTTTTTAATGCTTGATTTCACAATTCCAGCAAAGCCCCGCCAGACCAGGAGCTAAACCATCAAAACCAATGCTGACATTCCTCAAGAAGGGAGACATGGTATCACCACATAACTGAGGAATTCTGCTCCTGAGCATAGAACTGAAACAGGTTATAGAACCAAACAAGGCACCCTGCCAAATGCCTGTGAATGAATGCTCACGGCTGCGCTACTCACAACAGCCAAAAAATAGAAACAATCCAAATGTCCATCCACAGATGAATGGGCAAGCAAATGTGGCATATCCACATCAGGGAATATTACTTGGCTCTGAAAAGGAATGACGTTCTCAGACATGCTAAAACAGGAATGAACCTTAAAAACATTATGCTAAGTGGAAGATGCCAGAAACAAGAGGCCACCTATTGGATGATTCCATTCATATGAAATACCTAGAATAGCTGAATCCACAGACAGAGGGCAGATTAGTGGTTGCCAGGGGCTGGGTGGGAGGGGCAGATGAGGAGTGACTCCTCAATGGATACAGAATCCTTCAGAGGGGTGATGAAAAGGTTTTGAAATTGGACAGAGATGATGGTTACGCAACATTGCAAATGTACTAAATGCCACCAAATTTTACGCTTTGTGAACTTTACCTAAATGAAAATTAATAAATAAAACCAAAGATGAGTGAGCACCTAGTTTGCCAGGCAAATATAGGTCCCATCATTCTGGGTCTGTTAATCAGGCATGCCCAACCCATAGTCATATCCTGGATTTGGAAATTTAGAACAAAGCTAAACAACGACAACAACATCAACAAAAACACTGGTCACTCTGAAAAGGTTCTTTAGCCTCTGAATACCCAACCTTCAGGCTGGAAACTGGACAGGGAGATGTAAATAACCTACCTGCAAGTCAAAAGGCCAAGGGTTTTAAGCTTGGAAACACCTTGGGAACTCAAAGAGAGGCTGGAGTAGTATTTTTTTCCTCTAAACTCAAAACAGAGCAAAGGCATTCCCTCTGAGACACACGGTCTTGAGAAAACACAATGGTATTCGAAGGCCTCAAAATCATCTACTGTATTCCATCCAGGCAGGTCCAGCAACCGCCCTGGCCATGAGAATCATTGGCCCAAGCACCCACTCCCTTGGTTCTTTAAGCTTCTTTTCCCTTTGAGAGCTAGAACGTATCAATGGAACCCAGAGAGCCAAGCCATTCTCAGACTTTAAATTGTTCTATAAAGTGTATAATAATTTCATGGTCTATTCCATCACAAAGCTGGCAAGTTTCCCATTTGGGGTTCATTCCAAGATACCCCTGAAAACATGGATCCTTGAGGTCTGTTGTATGGAAGGGCCCCTTGGCCATTTACTGGATAGAGATTTCTACCCCACCCTAACCCACTCTCTCTCTCTCTCTCTCTCTCTCTCTCTCTCTCTCACACACACACACACACACACACACACCCCTAATGATGGCTTGGCTTCCTGGAATAGTTACGTCTTCCTTGGCTGAACTGTCCTCCTGATGACAGAGAGGAGGTTGTGACCCTCTCCTGAGACCCAGCTGAACAGAGACGACTTCATGTCAGAAGCAGGTACACCCACCACTCACAGGTTATTAGGCCCTGCAGAAAAAGGGAGCGATGTGTGTGCAAACACTCCTCAAGTACTCTTGCCAAAGCTGCTCTTCATGGTGTCTAAAACCAGAGGGCAATGAGAAATAAGGCATCTCCAGAGCTAACCTGTAACAGAAATTTTCACTCTTTAAGAGGCATGAAGAGCTTTTACTTGTCTTCAATTCTATCTTGCTGGACGTACCTAGGAGTTAAGAAAGATCAAAGAGCAAGTATTGATGAAGCCCCAACTCTTGTGTATGATACTTGAGGTGGGAAGAGTTGCAAGACACACTCTCGGTCCTCTCAGAATGTAGAATCACTTTGGGTGGAGAAGCCACATACGTGTATTGAGAACAGACATACACATTTTGTAAAAACAACCCGAGGTGAAAAGAGGTTTTATTTAAGTTGGTGGGTGGATAAAACAACCGGGGACAGACCTCCAACTCCTACCTAATCTCACCTGAAAAGGCAGTCTCTGAGAACAGCCTGAATTGTTTTTTGTTTGTTTGTTTGTTTGTTTTTTTGAGAGATAGATCATTTAGGGACTGTGTTGAGGAGACAATCTATTTCCAGATACCAGTCTCTCCACACTCTAAGTACGTCTGTAAACAATTTGTTAAATCTTTACCTGTATGTTCATTGATTTGTGAGACAGAGATAGAGAGAGAGGTCGATTGGTTGCCTTCCACATGCCCTCTGACCGAGGATCAAACCCTCAACCTTTTGGTGTACGAGAAGATGACCCAACCACCTGAGCCACCTGGTCAGGGCAGAACAACCTGAATTTGAATACTGTCCTCACCCTCTACAGGCTTCATGATCCTAACAAGATACTGAACCTTCCCAAACCTCACATTTTCCATCTATAAAATGGGCATCATGCCACCTGTTGTGCAAGGTGGTTGTGAGCTTCAAAAGAGGTATGATGTTAACAGACGACAAAAGCTGTGCATTGTATAACAGCTGTAATTTAAACACCACCCATCAGGGAAATTCGTCAATAATAACTCCCCAAAACGGCTATGGATTGGAGGCTGAGTATGCTACATAAACTATTTCGCTTAATCTTCTCAACAGTCCTGCTCTCCGTAAACTCCACTTTATAAATGAAGTGTAACTTCAAGGACATGGCATTTGTTAAGGCAAACTAATCTTTCAACCAAGAAGCACGTAACTCTTGGAGTTTTTCTAGGCTTGACAGATGCTACAAAGAAGCATCGTGTCAGGTGTGGTCCACCATCATATCCAGCCCCCCCCACCAGCACTTGCCAAGGAGTGTCCAGGCACCCAGAGAGCCCTTCAACACCAGGCTGCCAGGGGACCAATGCATTTGTGTTCTGCGTTCAGCTTAAAGCGCACTCCTCAGAATTCTTCATGTGCCTCCCAGGTACCGGACGATCACTTCCCTCAGGGCAGTGGATCTCAGAGAGGGGGTGGGATTTTGCCTTTGGGGGTCATTTGGCAATGTCTGGAGACATGTTTTGTTGTCACGAGTGTGTGTGGGGGGGGTTGGAGGGGTTGTTACACTACTGGCTGTTAGGCATCCCACAACACTCAGGACTACCTCCACCCCCACAGAGACTTACCTGGCCCCAAACCTCAGAAGCGCTGAGGTTGAGACACCCTGACTCAGGGGCAGAGAGAGAATCTCAGATTTCCTTCTAACTACTGCACCTGCCCATGGGTGGCCGGTGACTTTTTCTGGTTGACGCTATAGCAAGAGCCCAGCTCGTGGAGTGAGGGGTGCAATCTGCAGCAGGAGACAACGCTGGAGGGAGAATGAAATCTGTATTCAGGGAATCATAGGAGAGGCACGGAGCCTGGGAATCACCGCCTCAGTGTGTTCTGCGGGGGTGGGGGGGGCGTGTAGGTTGGAGAACAGCCTATACCAAGTCTGAGACAGGTGGTAACCTCACAGGAGAAGAGAGCACGCTCCTCAGAGGTGGAGCAGGAAGAGGTCTGGCGGAGGGCTCGAAGGTTCTAGACTGCTTTGTTCCTTCATGAAACATTTACTGAGCACTTCTGGGCCAGGTGTTGTGGATACAGGGTGAACTAGGCAGATGAGATCTCTGCCTCCTCAGAATTTAGACTCCAGGAAAGATAGATGATAAACAAACCAAACATAATTAAGTGCCGGAAGGGAAGTAAACAAGAAGCTGCAATAAGAAAATAGCAGGTTGGGGAGAACAATGTTTAGACCAAAGGTCATGGAAATGCACATGGAGAAAGTGCCATTTAAGCCTGAGACCTAAAAGAGAAGAAGACACCAGCTCCCTAGAGAAGAGAGAGTGGGAGGACATGTGGGCAGGGGACACGCTCTCTGTCCAGGCATCGGGCAAGGGTCCCGAGTCAGGACCCTAAGTGAGTGCTGGGGGCCTGACCACTGCGGCTGGCCGGCCCGTGACTGCAGGGAGGGGAACCGCAGGCAGGGTAGGTAGAGGCTGCCACATGCGAGGCCTTGAGCTCATCTAAGAGCAGTGGGAAGTCAGCCCTGGAAAGTTCTACGCAACAGAGAGAGATTCCTGTTCTGAAATATCAGTTGGCCACAGGGGGAAGAGGGACCAGAGGAGACCAGTCCTGGAAGCAGAGTCCTGGTCAGCAAGCCTTGGTCCAGGTGCGAGATGAAGGTGCCTTGCTTGGGAATGGCGCGGGGCTCCTGGAGGGGAGGAGACTAGTACGAGGTAAAACTGAATGGAGGCTGTGGGGTGAGAGAAGGCGGAGCAAAGGCTGGTGGCCAGGTTTCTGCACTCAGGCAGTGACCAAATGATACCTAGTTTACTGAGATGGGGAAATACAGAAGAGAAACAAATTTAGGGGCAAGTAGGGCTCTGTATTCCAACTCTCTAAACCAATGTGTCTTAAAAACATCCTCATTCTTAGTCTCCTCATTATTAATAAATATTAATTGATCAAATGCAACATAAGGCATTGCTACTAAAATTCGGTTTTTAAGAAATCTACGGCATGAACAGTGGGAACAAATTTGCAAAGCAGGAGTAATTGTATTGCACTTGAGATTTTAAAATATATATATAAATGATAGTTATCAAGGGTCTTGTACTTTTTCACTTCATACTTTCGTCATTACTGTCATCATAACTTTTTCTAAGGAAGAAAAGGAGTCACTCCTTTGGAGCCAGGCTTTGTAATTCCCAAAGCCCCTCTGAAAATGCACAGCATGTCTCCTACCGGGAACCAGAGCTCTTGGGACATCTGAGGGGGGCAGAGTTGGGGGGGGGCGTGAAGAAGGACAAAGCTGAGTCAGTTTTGCAGACAGGCCCGTGCAGGGTGCCCTGAGCACTTTCCAGCCACTCCCACATGAGCCCACCACTAATGCATTCAGCCCCCAATCTGCCTTTTTTGTTTCATAGTTTCCATCTATTAAATCTGTCACACTCTCTGTGGAGGCATGTTTAAATTCAGAGAGTGAGGGGCCCCGTCCTTACTTATCTCTGAGCTGCTCTTCTTTTACCTCGTCTATCAAGATAAGCTCAGTCATTGATCATCTCTACCAGGAAGCCTTCCCTGACCACCCCAGGCTGTTAACAATACATTTCCTGATCTCCATCATTGTCCTACTAATTTTTAAATCTACTTTTGTTTCCTCCACTAGACTGGGAGCTTAAAGTGGACACTTGCCATACTTTTTGTCTATGCAATGCCTTTTGACACCTTTCCTATGTTTGCAGAACTTCCCATCACATGATCCCACACCTTTAAGGCAGAAGGCAGAAACTTACTTTCCCAGCTTCCCTTCCCAGCCAGGCATGTGACTTGGACTCTGCCAATAAGACATAAGGGGCATGAAGCAGTGATTGCCTTGGTGGCTGCAGAAACCCAACTGTCAACAGTGTCAGAAGCAGAAAACCTTAAAGCAGTGTCTTGTGCTCAATGTCAAGCATTGGTGCCCCTGGGTCCCCGCTGGAGCAGTGCATCGCCCGGACTGGGCTTTGCTTCCAAGCTAGTTCTGCCTGCGCTGGAGCTGAGTTCATGAATTACCTCTCTGCTTATGCCAGCTGGAGTGGGTCCTGTGGTTTGCAGCCGAAATTCTTCCCTGATCACTGAGGTCCTCAAGGTAGGGATAGAATTGCATTCGTTTCTCTACCACTATCTAGCAAAGTGTTATGCATGTCCCCCATTCACCTGTCATGTTGAATTTAAGCAAGAATACTGACTTAAGCATTATTGAAGGTGCTCCATCAATTATGTTAAGTAAATGAGAAAATGGAGGGAGAAGCCATACTGCAAACGATGAGCCTCTCAAATCACTTTCCTTTCAGCGATCGTTAAAAGGTGTTAGCTGTCCTCTAAGTCTTCGGACTAACTAGATGAGACACCCAGGGATGCCGCTTCCCACAGTGGCTCTCGAGGTGCCTTTGGAATGTGGGTGATGTTTCCTTTGCGAAAACCAGATAACAGTGAGTTTTTTTTCCCAATAAAGAACATTTCCCATAAAGAACATTTGTTTAGTATATGGAATTTTGTCAGTTTCAAGATTTTACTCAAAGTTTTTAAATTTCTGACACCTGCTGTTTTATCAGCAAGTACAGATAAAAAAAATAATTGAGCAAGTAAGCAAATATTATAGCAAAAACTTGAAACTGCTAGTCTGCTTAGTTTGGTGATTTCCCCCTCACTGAGTCCATTTTATTCACTGGGATTTCAGACTCTACTCTTACACAGCATCCTATTTCCCGCTGCTGAAGTTGTTCTTCGTTCGTGTAATGGAATCCAACAACTGAACATTGTATTGTCTAGACACCTCTGAGTTACAAAATCGTGACTGCCTGAACGCTTTTGAGAATTGTGGTTCCCACCACCACACAATCCTGTGATGGGCTGAGCTGTGTCCTCCCCTAATTCAGTGCCTGCTGCCCTCCCCGCCCCAGTACTCAGAATGTGACTATTTGGAGATGTGCCCTTTAAAGAGGTGATTTATTACAGTCAACACAAGGCCATTAGAGTGGGCCCTCCTCCAATAGGCCTGGCATCCTTGTAAGGAGAAGGAATTTGGACACACCAAGACACACCAGGGCCATGCACACCCAGAGAAAAGAGCACGTGAACCGGACTCAGACGGAAGACAGTCATCTGCAGCCAAGAGGAGGAGAGGTGTCAGGAGAAACCAGACCCGCTGACGTTGATCTTGAACCATTAACCTCCGCAACGGTAAGAAAAGAAATTTCTGTTGCTTAGACCACCCAGTCTATGGTAGGTATCTTATTAGGGCAGGCCCGGCGAACTAATACACCTTCCCAGCCTCGAATCAGCGCTTGCAGCCCTGCATTGCAACCTGTGCTGGAGCTGCCGGCTGCCAACCCTTCTTCCCTGAGGCCCTTCTCCTACCTGTTTGTCCTCTACACACCAGGCTGGGAAGGTGGAGGAACAAATCGTGACTGCATTCTGGAACACACACAGATGTTCTCTATGAATCAATGGACCCCTAACTTGGGGTCCCCATCAGAAAGTCACCCTTCATACTATGCAACATGCCCTCCTTCCCATACTCTTTTATAGTACAAATACCATCGGAAGGAGTGACCTTTAAATTCCACTAATGTGACTGAGTTTTACAGAGAAGCTGACAGCACCGTCAGACGACACCAGCCCCTTGGGGAGGCCCAGAGGCGAATCAGGAGGGGGAGAGACCCACAAGAAGGAGATGGGAAGGGCCTGGGACAAACTGTTGACCTCGAAATTACCCCTGGTCTTGTGCTGGCTCCAGGACCCTGCCAGAGACAATGGTTTCTAGGAATAAGACAGCATCTTAAAAGGGACTCTGGGTGGTTAAGCCCCCAGTGTGTAGGGGGGCTCCACCTTACCCTGCCAGGCGCCCTTCCCAGATGCCCACCAGCGACTGGTACACAGCTGCTCTGAATTAGTGCTCAGAGCTCTGCTGCATAACAGGACAGACGGGAATGGGGGAGGGGGGAGACCTCTAGCTCCAACTCTAACCAGGCCCCGAGGAGGGGCATGTGGGAAAGCTGGGAGGCGGTGGTTTTCCTTCAGTGGAACCACATGGCGTCTCTCCTTGCAGTCAGTAGAAATGAAGAAGGGACAAACTTGACGATAGCTTGAGAAGGTAAAGTGAGGAGGACTCGAATGCTGAGGGTTAAGGGGTAAGGAGGCCGGGACAGGGAGAGCAGGGATCACTCACGTCCCGGCTTCAATGGCCGGGCCCACCATGAGGTCATTCTGGGCAACAGGGACTGCGGGCGGAGTAGGTTTGGAGATGATTGTAGCTTTCGGGATGGCAATTATCATGTTATAACAAATATATTTATGCGTTTCTTTCCCCAACTAGACTGTATACTCCTGAGAGCAGAGTTGGCCTTTTAGGTACTTCTAATACAGACTCCAGGCACAGGTGTGGAGCATTCGTTCCACACTTGTGTAACAGACATCAGCGGGGGGGCCACCGCGTGCCTGGGACTGTCTCAAGTGCTGCACTAGCTGTAGAACCACGGAGGCCAGACGCAGAGCTAGCACTCAGCACATGCTCTGATCTCTTGGGTAAATATTTTCAAGGATGGTGCACTAACTGTATTTCCCAGTGTTCTCTTCTTGATGCTCTGGCGTCTGGGACTTGCTGACCTGAGAGAGACTATCCCTTCCAGAGCTACAGATTTGGAGACAACAAAACCACCGGCTTGCACACAGCCCCTTTCATCCACAAACCAGCCAATCCAGAGTCAACACCCCCAACGGTCTCCTTGGGGTGGTCCTTATACCTTGGAGTCCTTGAAATTATTCAAATTATGCAGCCCTAAGGCTCCTTATCCTGAACCTTACCTATTCCTTCCTGCGAAAGTCACATAAAGGCTTTTGTCCACACTTGCCCTTTGCTCTCCTTCCTTGAGGGGTGCACCCCATGGCGCACCCCGTGTGGCTCTGCGTGGTGTGGTGCCTCCTGGACCCTGGTATCTGGGCGTATAAACTTCCGTCATGACAGTCATTTCTGTGTCTGCATCTCTTATCACACATAATTCAAACAAATCCTGGGTACATTTTTTAAACAGATGGCTAAATGTGAATCAGCATTCAGTAACTATAAATTAACAACCAATCCTTTCCAAGCAGTGCAAAGTACATCTTCTTCAAAAGACGGAAGAGAGATGTTTGTTCTCTCGATCATTATGTCCAAAATGAATGGAAGTGAGAGAGGCGGCTAGTTGGGGGAGATGGACCCAATCCATGTACGGGCTGTCCCCAGTCTAAGGGGAGGCCGTGGGTGCGGGGCAAGGATGAAGAGTGAAGAAAGACGGGAAGAATGGCCTCTATCACAGGCCTGCAGAGCCATGCCCAGGCCGGGACAGCAGCTCCCAGACGCTCCGTGACACCAGTGGCATCAGAGACAGGACTCTTCCTGCCCAGCGACGACTTCATTGCAGCCATGTGAACCCGCAAAGCACGGAGGTGTGGCAGGCACCCCTTTGATGACGTTTGTTTCTTAGTGGTGGCATCGGTAACTCCCATGAATCCAGGAAGAGGACATGAGGTCATGGGCACGTAAAGCACGCCGTGCCACATCTGGCATCAGGTGAGCCCCCGAGAAATGACAGTTGTCATTGCGGTCGTTCGTAGCCATTTCGAAAACAATTCTCTACCTGGCTTTTCCAGTCAGCAGTACTTAGATGACCACTGATCACAAAGACAATTAAATGCAATTCAACATTGTGTCTGGGCTGCGCATTTTTTCCTCTTCCTCGGATGCCTTGATGATGCTGAGTACACCGTAGGATCTCATCCAGCTTCCAATATAGTATGAATAACATTAATTGCCTCTGTATCTTAATGATCATAAAATATATCCTGATTATAGTTGGATGTACGTGAGGTAATTCAGAGGGGTGCTGGGGATCATACACTCACTAGACCAGGACGAAGGGTGACTCACCTGTGGGGCATGTTTGCAAAGCTATGACCTCCCCAGGTATGTCAGGTGTGTGTATTAGAAATAAAGTAACATCAATTATGGCATCTGCCTCCTCATGTTGATCTCCAGGGATTTTATAAGCCCAGACAGATGAACCCAGACACAATAAAACACCACTCAAAGGAATTCTGCCAAATCCACTTTCTCAGTTTTGGGCTCCAGATCTGGGAACGAAGTGTCAATAAACATGAACCCTCCAGAGGCAAGGAGGAACAAAATCTTTCCTTGGGAGGGGTGAAGTTGGGAAAAAGGAGTGTTTAATCACCCATTTCCACTCCTACAAGACCTCCGAGAGCTTCTCTGTCCTCCACCCTTGCACTGTTTCCCTCTCTGGGATCTTTAGACATCTCCCCTCCACCTACCAGAACATTAACTTCCACGTTTCCAGACTGATAATTCAAGCGACAGGCAACAATGAGGACCACGGGGGCACGTCATTAGGAATGATCTGGGCTGCAGCACAGGCCTCCCGACAACCTTAGCCATGACTGGCACCTGAGGCTGCCTGGCCAGCAGCTCTGCTGTGGCCTAGGCTGGCCTCCCTTGATTCAGGCAGACTCCCCTGGCAAAGCCCACTTAGCCGAACCTGAGGGCATGGATCCATTTCTGCCACCAACGCCTGTTCGCTGGGCAGTATAGATGCAATAAGATATTCAAATCCTCTTCTAAGGCTCGTCTTAAGTCACTACCTTCAGGAGAAACACCAGTTAGAAGGAAAGATACCAAGGTGCCTAAGAACCTGACCTTGACTTCAGATATCTAATAGCCAAATTAGAAATCATTAGTCTGTAGATGTAAAGATAATTAACAATGCATCGGAGTATCTAATGGTGGAAACAAAGCACAGCAGTATCTTGCCAATGGTGGAAACTCTCTCAGCCTAGGTTTATAGAAACCCAGAAACTAGGGCGGTCCAGCAAAACTTGGAGGAGGAGGCAGGCCTTGAAGGCCGGCAAGTTGCAAGCGACCACTGAGAATGCAATGAGCCCTGCAAATGGGGGCAGCTGGGAAACCACATGGCAAATTTAGAGACTAATTAATATGCCTGTCTCCCTTCTGGAAGAAGCATGGCATGGTCAGACCCAGGTTTAGAGTAAATCTACTTTTTTTATAGAATAAATCTAAATGGCACAAATGATGCCACACCTCTGTCCAAGACCGATGTGACCAACACACCATAGCCCTGAGCCTCGATATGGCGTCAGAATCCTCTTCAACCCTGTGCTCTGAGACAGCAATTTTTCAACCGGTGCGCCACAGATGTGTTTAAAATATGCAGGACCTGACTATGTAGTCAAGGGCACTAACTTCTTTTCCCTTAGATTGTCCAGTAAATAACTGATGACAGGCAACGCAACAATAGCTGTCCAGTGGGAATGCCCTGTCTTGAACCATAAATACATAGGCCATACAGTAGAGTTGCATCTTATTGGTCACATTGCATGATAAGGTTGCATCTGATTGGTTCACTCTTGGTACCAGAAATCTATATACAAGTATAGGCAGTTGACTTTTTTAAACTCACTTTGGAGCAAAAGGGGCAGGTAATTACTATTATTATTTCTCTTGTAAATCAATCAAAGTTATAACTATTTTTGTCAGATTGGAAAAAAATAAAATAAAATTTTTTGGTGTGCCACGGAATTTTAGTAATTATGTGTGTGCCAGGAGTAAGTATGTGTGTTTAGTAAGTATGTGTGTGCCATGGGATGAAAAAGGTTGAAAATGGCCACTCCAGGAAGCCACTAAGGGTTGACCGGAGTCAGCACTCGGGATAAAAACCATTCCTCTCTCCCCAAGAGAGCCCAGGGTAAACTAGGCTGGGCGAGGAATTCGGGAGCTGAGCGTGTCCAGACCACTGAGTCAGGGTGGTTTCCTGGATGTAAGAAGCAAAGAGTGTTCGTTTGCCATGCTGGTTACATCCGCCTCCCGGGACCAGAAGGGGGTTCCATCTTGAGGGACAGTTAGGCTGACTCCCTTGCAACCACGAAGGCCCTCTGGGCATCATCACTGCTGATGTGCCCCCAGACTCCAACTCCTTCCAAATTCTGCCAAAGGGGATTCGAAGTAGCTTATTCCCAAAGATGGGCACTTCAGGGCCTTCTCTTTCTGGCATGCACGCGCTCCCCTAGGAGAGTGATGTCTCCTTCTCCATCCCTTTGAATCCAAGCAGGTGCTGTGACTGCTCAATCAGTGAGACATGTGGAACAGGGCGCTGCCAGGTCTGGTCCCAGCCTTTAAGAGGATTAGCAATTTCTGCTTCCTCTCTCTTAGGGGCCCAGAGCTGGAACCGTCAGGTAAGAAATCTGGCAACCAGGCAAAAGAGACACATGGAGAGAGCAGATGGAGAGGAAGAAGCCCAGGGACTCTAGCGGAGAAAGAGAATCAGAGGCCCAGCCAGCCAGCCCAGTGCCCCAGCTGAACCTGGCCTTCCAGCTCTGCACCGCCAAGGTTTCTGACACGAGAGTGAAGCCTTCCCGGGCCCTCTGGACCAGCCCAGCCACGGAGTCCCACTGAGAGATTCACGCTCCGTGGAGCAGAACACTGCCCAGCTAAAATCTGCCCAATTCCGGGCCCAGAGAATCATAGATAGTAAATGTGGAATGGATGGGAGTGAGGCCATAGATCATCAGGATTATTTGTGCAGAGGTCCCACTTCACAGGCAACTGCAAGCGCTTCTCAGCGCTCCTGGTTCCATGCTGATCCCTGCAGCCCCTGGGCCTTACCGTGTCCAAGACGGGTCAGGGACCTGCAGCCACGCCTCTGGCCACTCACAGCCTTGGCCTCAGTTCACCGTCCACTTGTCTCCTTCAAGTCACCACGCACAATTTCTGAAGAACCCAACTGAATCACTAACTTCGAGACTCAAAGGTTCCAAGTGTTGTCTATTTGTTGTTCTTTTTCTAAAGGATGCAAAGGGCAACCCTCTCCTCCTTCGGAGGCTGGCGCCTTGGAGAGCTGCAGCCCGTGCTCAGGCTGCAGGCTGCAGAGTCGGTCCAGATCCACCAGGGAAAGCCAGCGAGTCGGCTGTAGATAATAACCCTCACCTGCTCCAGCCACGGGCAATCGCAGACTGGGGATGCACCTGGCCTGCTGGAGTTCGGTGTGGCCCGAAGGCTCCCAGTGTCCAAATTTGGCAGAGGATGATGCAGAGGCTTGAAAGTGAGATGTGTGGGGTCAAAGAATGTTTCAGCACAGACAGTAGCCAGACACCGGGCCCCCGGGTCACAGTCCAGGAATGACCCTCTCCTTCCCTGTACTGACGCCATCAGGAAAGAGGTCGATAGCCCCAGGGAAAAGCTTTCGTTGCACACTCTCTGGTTTGTGTGTGGCCTCTGCACCATCCTTTGCACCACTGTTGGTTTAAGGTGTGCAAAGCACAGTCAAGCACAGCTTGCTTCTGCTTTCAGGTCTCTCTCCAAGGGCTCGAGGAAAACCACACCCCAGGCAAGAGCAAAAAGACCCTCTCTATTTGACTCCCCTTCCCACCCCACAACACACACACGCACACACAGTCACACAGCATCTCTGGGTACAGTGCATTTTCCAGTTTCGTAGTATGCAGGTACACCCTCTGCCCTTTAATTAAGTTGGATTGCGTATCCCGGTGCAAAGCCACAAAGCCATATTCTGATTCCTGTTCTAGCCAAAAGTGCAGATCCAGACCCCTCTACCCATATTCACCACCCGATGGACACCCTGCATGGACCCTGACACCTGCAAATGCCCTTTGCTGCTTGACCTCAGCTTGAATACCAAGGCCTGGGAGCAGCATCCCAGGAGACTCGGCTCATGGGCGATCTCCTCACACAGTAGTTACTTTCACAAGGCAAGGAGGGAAATTATTTCAACATGTACTTTTGATTTCCAGCAACGGTGTCCTCTGTGCCAGACACGCTCCCAGGTGCTTTGCAGATGGGTTACCTCCTTCAATCCCCACAACAGACTGGGGCGGTGGGTGCTAATATCTCTATTCTTCATGTGTAAAGCAACTGGGGCCCAACGTTTAGGAAGATGCTCAAGGTGAGTGGCAAATAAGCGGCAGAGCCAGAATTTGGGCAGAAGTCCAACCAATTCCAAAATCCATGTTCCGAACACTATACTACACTGATTTAGATAAATTTATCTCCATATCATTCATTAGTGTAGTTCACGTCAAACATATAAAACCATCACCCATGTGAAGTCTCAGAGTGGTACTAGAATCGTAGAAATACAGGCCAGCAACCAAAGGGGAAGCTCAAATGGTTCCCATTTTTAAAAAATTGAGATGTAATTACTATATAACATTGTATTAGTTTCAGGGGTACAGTGGAATGATTCAATATTTGTGTACATTGTGAAATAAAGTTCATGTTCCTTATATGCATTTTCCAAACACGTCGGAGGAAGTTCATAGACCATAGCGAGGTTTCCCCAAGTCTCCCGTTCACCTCCTTGCATGCTGCTACTGCACCTCTGTCTTCAAGATCTGCCCCAGATCTCCTTCCCCGAACACAAGCGGCACTCCAGGAGAGCAGCTGTGTCCTTGTGCGCGCTCTCCCCGAGGGGCTCATTTTCAACAAGGTCTTAAGGGAACGTTTTGATGTGACTTTCTGTATGGCTTTGGGGAAGGTACTGGAGGAAGCGTGGTGGAACGGAGGCGTGGAGGGGGCGCTTTCCCTAAATGCGTGTTTCTCACCCGTTCCAGGTGTGCTGCCCTGCCCCAGGCTCGCATCCTCTGAAGAGAACACCTGTTCACAGCCAACCTGGTCCTGACCCTTCCAAAGACCAAAAAGGACCATTCAGGCAGGGCAGGGTCCTCCTTACAGTCGGGGGCAGGAGAAGAAACGGAGCTGAGACCCTCGTGGGTAGGCAGGGAGGGCGGATGGGACAAAGGCTGGGGGCACGGGGACATAACCTGTTAGTAATTTCTGTTCCGCCATGTTTACGTCCTGGGTTTGTTTAGCGAACGGATCAATTGACGGACTGGCCGGTTTTTTCAAATGCAGAGGTTACACTGAGAATCCTGGGAGGAGTTCAGGAGTATTTAAACCCATGGTAGCTGGGCGTTAAGTTGTGTGCGCTGGCTTCTTTAAGAGAAGACAAAAACATCTGGGGAAAAAACTGGCATCCACTTAATAGCAGTGCAAGCTAAGAAATGGTTTTTCATTACAAGCCTTATTTCTTCCAATCATTAAATACTTCCTTTAAAAGCAAAAGAGTTGGTTTATATAAAAGTTATTAAGAGAACTTCCGGCCAAGATGGAGGCGTAGGCGGACACACTGTGCCTCCTCTAACAACCAAAATTAAGGACAACAAATATTTAGAAACAAGAAAACAACCAGAACTTATAGAAAATTGAACTGTACGGAAGTCCAACAACCATTCATCCAGACCGGTAAGAGGGGCAGAGTCGCGGCAGGAGAAAGTGGAGGTGCGGACCTGGAACGCAAGCAGCAGCGGCGTGCAGTTCCCAGGTGCACAGGCGGCAGCTGGCGGTCCCCGGGCCCACAGGCAGCAGCTGGCGGACCCCGGGCACAGGGGGGCAACTGTGCAGAACCAGGGAGGCCGCACAAGGCGGCTGGCTGACCAGGTGGCCCCACATTCGCGCGCGCAGACAGTCCAGGCAGAGGGGAAGTGGCGGAAGGGACTGAATCCAGGAGAGAGCGGAGCAGGCGCCATTGTTCCCTCTCAGACCCCGCCCCCACATACAGCGTCACAACCCAGCGACTGGGCTGCCCCACACTGGAGAGCGCCTGAGGCTCCACTCCTCACAACGTAACAGCACTCACGAGTGCGCAGATAATCCGGGTGAAGGGGAATCGGCGGAAAGGGCCAGAGTCCAGGAGAGAGCGGAACAGGCGCCATTGTTACCTCTCGGACCCCGCCCCCACCTATAGCGTCACAACCCAGCGACTGGGCTGCCCCGCCCTAAGGCTCCACCCCTCAGTACGTAATAGCCGCGACCAGACTAAAACCAAAACAAAACAAAAAAATCCCCACCGAAAAATGGCTCAAACCGGAAAACAAATAAAAGCTCCAGAGCCAATTCCTCTAAGCAGTGAAGAGATAGCCAACCTATCAGATGCACAGTTCAAAGCACTGGTCATCAAAATGCTCACAGAATTGGTTGATTTTGCTCACAAACTAGATGAAAAAATGCAGGCTACAATACGTGAAATGAAGGAAGATGCATGGGGAACTGATAGAGATGGAAGGAAAACTGGGACTCAAATCAATGGAGTGGACCAGAAGGAAGAAACTAACAACCAAACAGAAAACGAGGAAGAAACAAGAATTCAAAAAAATGAGGAGAGGCTTAGGAACCTCCGGGACATCGTTAAACGTCCCAACATCCGAATTATAGGGGTCCCAGAAGGGGAAGAGGAAGAGCAACAAGTGGAAAACTTATTTGAACAAATAATAAAGGAGAACTTCCCCAATCTGGCAAAGGAAATAGACCTCCAGGAAGTCCAGGAAGCTCAGAGAGTCCCAAAGAAGTTGGACCCAAGGAGGAACACACCAAGGCACATCGTAATTCCATTAGCCAAGATTAAAATGAAGCAGAGAATTCTAGAAGCAGCAAGGGATAAGGGGACAGTCATCTACAAAGGGGTTCTCATCAGACTGTCAGCTGATTTCTCAAAAGAGACTTTACAGGCAAGAAGGGGCTGGAAAGAAATATTTGAAATCTTGAAAAGCAGGGACCTACATCCCAAATTGCTGTATCCAGCAAAGCTGTCATTTAGAATGGATGGACAGATAAATCGCTTCTCAGATAAGGTCAAGTTCAAGAAGTTCATCATCACCAAGCCCTTATTATATGAAATGTTAAAGGGACTTATCTAAGAAAAAGAAGATAAAAATATGACAGTGAAAAGACAGCAAACTCACAGCTATTAAGAACCACACCTAAAACAAAAGCAAACTAAGCAAACAGCTAGAACAGGAACAGAACCACAGAAATGGAGATCATATGGAGGGTTAGCAACAGGGGCGTGGGAGGAGGAGAGAGGGGGAAAAGGTACAGAGAATGAGTAGCATAGATAGTGGGTAGAAAATAGACAGGGGGAGGGCAAGAATAGTATGGGAAATGTAGAAGCTAAAGAACTTATGACACATGGACATGAACTAAAGGGGGGAATGTGGGTGGGAGAGGGTGTGTAGGGTGGAGGGGAAGGATGGGGGAGAAATGGGACAACTGTAATAGCATAATCAATAAAATATATTTAAAAAAAAGTTATTAAGAGAGCAAATTCTAAGAGTTCTCATCAGAAGAAAAAATGTTTTTCTTTCCTTTTTTGTATTTATGTGAGATGATAAATGTAAACTAAACTTACTGTGGCAATCGCTTCACTATATACACGTCTGAGCCAAAGCACTATGTGGTATACCTTACATGTACACCGTGCTATGTGTCAATTATATCTCAATCAATGGGGGAGCGCGAAAGAGTTAGCTAAATTTCTCTAGGTCTTCTTACTGCCTAAATGCTCATGATTCTAGATGATGGAATGGAATTAGTTCAGTCATTCCTATAGCTTCTTAGAAAACATCATGGAACACCTGTTATCATTTTATCACAATCATTTAGAAATAATTGACTTCTAGTAAAAATTACTAAGGCCATCTGGACTCGAGTTTAGAAAATGAAGGCTGGAAGAAGAACATCCAAGCTGAAGTCTCTCCCGAATGTCTCATCAAAGAGGCATGAGGTTAAGGCTTGACCTGTAGGTGACCCCAAGATAACCTTGACCTGCTGTCGGGGAGAAAGCCCCGTCTCCGGCGGCGTGTGCCCTGGTGCCCAGTCCCGGGGAGCGACTCTCGCTGTCCTGACTGATCAGTGCACACCCCGTACATGGCAGCCCGGCTCTACAAACAGTGAAGTTCGGAGATAGTATTTCCTCTTAGGACAACACAGAAGCAACAATTTTGTCTTAAAAATAGGTTTGGGGGCTGCAGCAGTTAGCTGAGAAACAATAAACATAATCCAAGCCCAGAACAGCCAAAGAAAAGTGCAAGCCCGTGGTCCTGCCACGTGGCCCCTCCCCTCGGACACCAGTTTCCCATGGGCCATTTATGGTTTGGGCCAGATGCTGTAAATGAGGGGTATACAGTCTCTACTGCTGCCCCCCTACCGTCTACCCCATGATGGGCAATTTTAATTTATGATTGTGGGTGAGTTATATCTGTGCTCGGAGTGGGGCAGGGAGGGGCCATGGGGGGCTAGGAACTTAGATAAATAGGTTGCAAAAGATATAGTGAAAAATGCCAGACCAAAATTGAAGAGACTGAACTCAGTCGGTTCGAACTGTCTGAGTGTGCCCTTCCTTGCTATCATTACATCCCTCTGAGAACAAGGGCCACTGCGAGCCGCCATCACTTTCAGATACGTGAACCTGATGTTTCCTGTTTTTCATTCTTACCCAAGGACAGGCCTTTTGATTTTAGAAAGAGGGGAGGGAAGGAGAGAGAGGGAGAGAAACATCACTGTGAGAGAGAAACATCGATTGGTTGCCTCTGGCATCCATCCCGACTGGGGAGGGAGTCCGCCACTCAGGCATGTGCCCTGACCGGGAATCAAACCTGCAACCTTTCGGTTTATGAGATGACACTCTGACCAACTGAGCCATAACAGCTAGGGAAAACTGATGATGTTTCAATTCTCTTCTAAAAACAAAAAATACTGTGATGTTTGGAGGGTGCATTAGCCAGCTCAGGCTATCATAACAAAACACCAGATTGGGTGACTTAAACAACAGAAACGTCTTTTCTTGCAGTTGTGGAGGCTGGAAGTCCAAGATTAGGAAGACACCTGTCTTGTAGAAGCCACATTTGCACTGTGTCCTTGACATGGCCGTTTCTCTGTGGACTCTTGGAAAGAGAGAGAACCTCTGGTGCCCACTTGCTCTGCTTACAGGGACACCAGTCCTGTCAGATTAGGTGCTAAGCCTTATTACCTCATTGCATCTTAACCACCTTTTTCAAGACTCTGTTCCAGGGAGTTGCATCAGTGGTGAGGGCTCCGATGTATGAATTTGAAGGGACATGATTCAGTCCATAATAGAGGGTCAAGATCTGGGAAGCAAATGATGGGATTATTTTGCTTTTAAGTAAATCCATCTTACACCCTGGTTCTCTTGCAGCTCTCTCCTGCACCCTCTGCCCACATCAGGAATCTCCTCCTCTCCACCCCCCGCCCATTCTACCTGACAGATACGCTTCTCTGCCACTCCCCCTCACAGGCCAGCCCTTCCAACAGCTGCCAGTGCCAGTCCTGCTCCTTGGAATAGATGCCCACTTGCCCCAGACGTAGCCTGGTCAAACGCTGCCCCACTGCCTGCACGCTGTTTACAAGGAAGCTCAGGGTCAAAAGTAATGTATTCAGGACCATCTGGCAAACATCTTGCCTACCTTTTCATTCATTCATTCATTCATTCATTCAGCAAATGTTTATTGAACATCTACTATATGTAGTCATTCACCCGGTCATGTGGGACCCATCAGTGAAGAAAACCGGTGAAGAATCTTTCCTTCATAGAGCTTACGTTCCTCCTATCCGTATTTTTCTTTGCCCTGATTTCCTCTGTTTTTAAAGCATTTATTACCTTGTGCCTACTTCAATCCTATTATAACTACAAGTATTTCCAATTTTATACTGTATAAATCTATAACCATACTATACTACATATTTTTTTGCAAGGGTCCAATCGCTTTTCACAAAAAATTGGGAGGCCCGTTTTTTGGAAAAAAGTAGGGAAAAAGTAGATGGTATGTATTAAGTCTCAAGCACATTGTAAGGGCTCAATACAAGGTGGCTTTCTATCCTCTTAAATCCCAGATACTCTTCTAAGACCAACCTTAATTTTCCTATCTCTCCAAAAGTCTTTAAGGGTGCCAGAAAATGTCAGGGTGTTCTCTTCTTTTACTATCTCCCTTTAGTACATATTCATCCACTGCATAGTTTGATGCTTTGTTACATTCTTTCATATGTTTTCTAGTTCTTTCCTGTGTATGAAACAGGCTTCCTTGGGAGTCAGTTGTAAACTCATCAATGTATATTTTTAACCCACCCAGTACAATCTAGGTTTACATAAGAAATGAAGTAATATATGAATATTTCTCTCCAACATTCTCTCTCGCATTCTCACTCTCTATTTTATTTTAAAATCTGGCCCGCTTTTCAAAACAGTACATACTTTCTTAATTGGGGTGAGCGGGGTTCTTCTGCATTTAAAAGGTAATTTGATTTACACTGGTAGAACACATCCATCATTTAATAGGGGGGAAAAGCAATGATACTTCAAACAAAGAAATATTGCATGTAATTAAGAGTCAAGGACAAGAATGTCGCAGTGTTTTCTATAATAGGAAAAATCTGCAGTGAAAACATTTGAGGAAAAGAGCCCCGGTTAAATCAACTGTGGCACGCCCACTGGAAGGAGTATTATGTATTCATTTAGAAAAAACATATTTGAAGGCCCCTCAGTGAAGTGGGAAGAAACACACCACGTGCGAGCAGGTGGGGGAAGAGCCGTGTTCAAACTCCAGAGGGCGCGCCCAATTTTGTAAATGCTGTATATACATATCTACAAACACACATGGGAAGAAGATGGAAAAGAAATGTCTTGAAGAGAACAGTATCTATGGGTGGTGAAATGACTGATGAAAATTTACTCCATTCTTATACTGACATTTCTTTTACAATCAGAATAGAAGGAATGCACATTGCGTTGAAGCCTGAAGTTAAAGAAGGACTTCAAGGCATCCCTTCAAGAGAGCGTGAGGCTTGCCAGCTGCCCTGCGTGGGGGGGGGTCAGGCCCTTGCTCCTGGTCCTAGCATTCAGAGAGTATTTCTTTAAGGAATTAGGGCTGCATTTCTTTTAAAGCACCCTGTAATTTAGGCTTTCCAAAAAATCCAATGGATGCTCTTCACCGTGAAGGGAAAAGCTTCTCTGGAAATAAACACTTCCTCTCCGAAAGGATGAGGCCCATTGCTCCCCCATGTACGGGTGGGGCTGAGGAGACAGCTGAGGTGGCAGCGGTCATGTCCAAAGGAGGGTGGGGAGGGCCACCCATCTGAAATAAAGCAAAGGCGAGGGCACCAGCCGTCCTTCCTCCCGCTGTCCCTGCCCCAGTAGACTGAGAAGAGAATTCCTCGCTGCTCTTTGACATCCTGCCTCGTCCCTCTGGCCAGCATCCGTGTTGGTATTTTTAACAAGGCATAAAACTTGCAATTCTATTAAAAACACATGTGTCTTGTTTCAAAGCATGGGTAGGGACAGCCACTGACATTCCGTAAACACTCCATCAACCAGGGGAACATGCTCATTGGACTGCAAGGCTCCAGTTCTGAGCATTATATTTTCACAAAGGAACATGGGCTCTTCTGGCTGCAATAAATTTTCAGATAATCTCTTGGGCCTCCCTCAAAAGACTGTCCAGTCTGCTTGACAACAACATCTCTCAAAGAGAAGACAGAAGACCGGCAGGGCAGAATTTTGAAGAGTGGGAGACGGGGAAGAAAGAGGGCCATCGAACTGGGGTGGAATCTGAGAGTTGGGAGGCCAGGTCAGCTCCCAGCTTCATTGTCGGGCAACACGCGTCAACAGACAGTTCCCATTCGAGGAAGGGTTTTGCTTAGACACCGCATGGACTGAATGTTCCCGCCCCCCCAAATCCACGTGTTGAAGCCCTAACCCCCAGTGTGCTAGTATTTGGAGGTGGGGCCTTTGGGAGGTAATGAGGGTTAGATGAGGTCGTGAGGAAGGACACTCGTGACAGAATTAATGTCCTTATACAAGGAGGAGGAGACCCGGGATCTCTCTCTTCCTCCCCTCGTGCACAAGGAAAGGCCACGTGAGCACACAAGGAGAGGACGGCTACCTGCAAACTAGGAAGGGGGCCCTCGCTAGGCACCTTTCACTCAGACTTCCCAGCCTCCAGAACTATGAGAAACGAATGCTGTTTAATCCGCCCCGTTTATGGTATTTTGTTACGGCAGCCTGAGCTCGGACAGACACCTTTAAAATAAGGGAAGATTTGAATTGGCTGCACTCTAAGGTTCACTCATTGGTGAAGGCCTTCGACCTTGCCGTTAGACAAACTTGGCTTCCAATCCGTTTCCCCACTTAACAGCTTACCTTGTCTAAGACTCACTTTTCCCAACTGTTCAGTACGGGTAATGAAGATGCCTCCTTCATGGGGCTGCTTGAAAATTAATGAGACGCAGAAAGGCCTCGAAGGCAGGGCTTGGCATGTAGTACTCCGTACCTCCTCCCCTCCTGCTACTTCCAGCACCGCTGTGATAAAGCCCACGAGAAAGTCAATGTGAAAAACACAAGCCAAGGTTGGGGTGGGGAGAGACAGATAATGAGCCAGCAAGCCGCTGAGCCTGGACTGTGTGTGTGAGCTGGAGTCTCTGTAGGAGGAACACAGGCCATGTGGTCGCTCAGAAGGCAGTTCTTCTGGGCGCCTCAGAAGGCGCCCAGATTACCAGGCACTTAATCGCTTCCCCAAATCCTGATGCTAGGGACGAGGGGAAAAAAGGGAGGGAACCTTCTCATCAGAGATTTCAGACTCCAGGAAAGGAAACAGAAAGTTTTATTTATCTGGGCTCTCCAGCTTGCTAATTAACTCCGGACTGGAAACTATTCTCATGTGTCCGCGCCTGCACATGTTCTCGTTATGAGAACAACATCTGCCCGTTATCCCAAACGTGAGAGAGGGCCCAGCCTCGCGTTCCCAGATGCAAATGTGGGACATCAAAGCTGTGCCAGGCACTGGTGGTCCGGCATGGGGAGATGAGGACAGGTATTGGTTTTTGTAAATAAAATGGGAAGAAGGCTTTCATCTCTGAGGCTTTTGAAAGATTTGGGAACAGAAATCACTGTGCGTGTACTAGAAGGCTGCCATGTAATTGGTGAAGAGAAATCACTCATCCTTAACTCTGCCCCCTTTCTATGCATAACTCAGGCTTCGGTTACTGGCCAATATTTACAGAGGACCTACTGTGCGCTCAGCACTAGGTCTGTACCATTCACCCCAGGGGCCAAGGACTCCGGGTTCAGATGGCAGGTCACTCTGGCATAAGAAGCATACCAGTCTCAGAGGCAGCCTGTGTGTGGCCTGGCTACTGTGTCCCAGGTCCAGAGGCATGGGGAGCCTGTGGCCCTGTGACTCCCCTGGGAGAAGGGAGCCCAGCTTGAGAACATGCCTTGCTCCTAACACCATGGGAAAATTCCTTCCCTTTTCCCCACCCAACCTAAGCGGACCAACCTTCCAGGTTTACTAAGGTCTGAAGTGTTTCCTGGGATGTCGGACCTCCAATGCTGGACTGTAGGGCTTCCAATGCTGGGGTGTAGGACCTCCAATGCTGGGGTGCAGGGCCTCCAATGCTGGGGTGCAGGGCCTCCAATGCTGGCCAGCTAGGGCGAGTTGATCACTGTGCTCATGTACCCTGGTCTTCCCCTCCCCGCTCCTTGGCTGGACAATTGGTTCACGCTTCCCTCACTGGGAGCTGGGTGTATTGTCAGGGAATGCAGCTACCCTGACTTAACTGAAGTGCACAGAGGAAAGAGGCCAGGGGCCATCTAAATAAAACAACTGACAGCTGGAGGTGGGGGTGGAGGTAAAAAGGAGTGGGAACATAGGAAGGGAACAAGGGAAGGGGGATCAAAGCAAGGTCCTGAAACCTGAGATTTCCTACCACTGGAAACCATCTGTTTAACTCATGGGCCTCGCAAACTCATCCTCCTCCGACTGTCAACCAGCCCCTTCCTTTCCAAACCTGGCCTCCGCCTCTTTCTGTTTCCTCCTGTCTCCCGAAAGGCCCCGCCATCCTCCCTGGCCCAGGGCCGAAATCAGGCACGATCTTGGCTTTCTCCCTCTCCTTCTCACCTGAGAGGAGCTCATTCACCACCTCTTTGTGTGGAGTCTTCCTCCGAGTCTATCTCGCATCTTGGCACCTCCAACGCAACCCACTGCCTCTGCCCCACTGTCCTTCGGGCCAGATACCTCCCCGCTGCAGCAGGCTCCTCTCTCCAGGCTGTCCCCCTCTGACTGGCCTCCACTCGGAAGCCACAGTGCGGTCTTGCCAAGGCACAAAGCAGATTCTCAAAGTCCTTCCACGGTGCCAAGGTTTCAGGGATTACATTCAGACTTGTTCACGTGTCACCCTTGTTTCTAATCTGGCAGTCCTGAGGCCTCCTATGTCCTTGGCCCCTCACTCTTCACCCATAATGAACCATGCGTGGTTTCCTGGACACTTCCTGCTGTGTTATGCCTCCATGCCTTCAAAATGCAGCTCAGAAATGGTGCCCTCTGGGAAGCACCCCTGACCCCCACCTCCCCTCCCAGGCTGCTTTGCATTTAGACTCTTCTCTCTCTGCCCCAGCCCCCTCCACCATTGCTCCTGCCACAGTGCAGGGTATGGACTTGTCTGTTTCCCCTACTGGAATATGAACCCACGAAAGGCAGGGACCTCACGTTACTTTACTTCCCACCCCGAATGGCAGGTCAGTGCTTGGAGCACCCTAGGCCATTATAAATATCAGTGAATTAATAATGAAAAGAGCAGCCTTGTGCACACAACACGATACCAAAGCCCAAAGCCAGTGGATGTTGGGGAGCAGGTCCTCTCCACTGAGGAAATAGAAAATTCTCCAAGCTGAGATAAATCATCCATCTATTTATCACCCCAGCCCTGCCACAAACCAGGGTGGGGAGTAAGAATGGGATAGCAAGCAGCTTGGGCACTGGAAGGCAGAGGACCCAGCGTGCTGTCTCTGCAGGTGGTCTTTGTGTGACCCTGGGCCACCTGCTTAGCCTCCTGAGCCTTGGGTTCCTCCTTTATTGTGCAGGGATAATAGTAATCCTCATGGCTGGAGGTGTTGTGAGGAGTCAACGAAATTATGTATGTAAAATGGTTAGCACTTGGCAGATGCAGAGTGCTGACCCATCCCTTCCCCCTTCCTTTCAGTGTTACCCAAACAGAGTCTGAGCCTAATAAAACCTGTGTTCCCGACACACACAGACAGCTCCTGCTGGTGAGACACCATCTAAGGAAATAGGGAAGGAGGCAAAGCCTTGCTTCTGGACCATAAATCTGGAGGTGCTAGGCATGGCCCAGAGCACCCCAACAGGGTTCAAAGGTCTTCAGGCTTCTTGACTTGGAACACAGAAGTCCCCAAGGCCTCCCATCACCCCAGAGGCAGCTCATAGGGGCTTCATGCCAACAACCCCCGCCCCAACCCTGCCCCACAGGGTTGGTGCAAAAAGTGTAGTTCGGGAAACAGAACAGACAGTGGGCTCTTCCCCATCTTCCCCACTTTGAAAATCACCATTTTCTGCGAAGAGAAACAGAAGTAGGTCTGAAAAAGAACATGAAGAAATGTTAACAGTGGTTACCTCCAAGGGCAAGATTCTGAGTGATTTTTTAAATCTTCCTAATATTCCTTTTAATTTTCTAAACTTTCTGTAGTGAATTGCTTTTATAGTCTGAAAATATTTACAATACCCGTGTTATACCTAATAAAGAACCCATTTCCCTGAACCCTAGCAGAGTTATGTCCCTGTGAGCACAATCAAATTTTAATGTCTGTCTATTCTGGAATCTCTGACAGAGGAGGTTCAGAACCCTGAGGCCTGCATCCAAGGATGTTCTTTTGACCTTGGCACCTTCGGACCATCAAGGAGAATCACTGTGGCCTTTGAGAGGTGAGCTGCACAAAGATCTCCCCCAACAAAGGATGTAGGCTGACTCAGGATACCCATAGTTGTCTCTGTGCTCAGTGCTTACGGGTAAGAAGAGCCCAGAACTGGGGACGGATAATGAGGAAGAGAGGTTGAGGGTAAAACATTTTTCATAGGACAGGATTCTAAGGAACTTTACCCCTCATCGAGAGAGGGAAGCCTTGCAACTTGCTGAAGCTCTTCAAGTTTAGTCTTTTGGGCTCAGTTAAGAAGAGGTGTGGAAGAACTTCTCTCCGAGCAGAATCCCCTTCCTTGCACCTGGGCTTTGTTTGCTCCTTCATTCACTCATTCATTCAATCGTTCACTCATCAGTCACTCACTGACCCCCTCTAGGTGCTGGGCATTGTGTCTGGGGAGCAGTGTGATTAAGACTATCTTCCCACTGATTCCCATCACCAGTACCACTCAAGAGGAAATCATAAGGAATAATCATAGTGGTTGGGTACTTGCTTTGCTCAGGAACGTGGAATGAAAAGAAGGACAGGGAGAGATAAGACAGCTGGCAGGAGAGAAGAACTCTGGAGAAGAGAATGAGAGGATGTCTAAGTAAGACTTCGAAGACAGTAGGTTCCTCTCTCTTCCCCATGAAGTACTTTTGAAGTTGGACTGGGCAGGGTCTCAAGATGGGGGGCAGCTGAAAGCAAAGGGGGACCAAAGAGGTCCCATCAAGTCTCTACTACACCCAAATAAGAAGATGCTGTCCCTGCCCTGTAAGAGCGCAGGGCCCAGCGGGAGGGGCACCGCAGAGACACGGGCACCCTCGGTGAGGTACGCTAAGGGAGTCGCCAGGGCCTCCGGCACAACAGTGAAGGGGCTTCAAAAAACTCTGTAATCAAGACTAATGAAGTGTTCTATAAATCACAATTAGTGCAAAAATGCATAATGAAAAAAATGTCAAATTTTCCAATAAAGACAAGGTCTGCGGACAGGGACAGACGCAGTGAAGGTGAGCAAGGCTGAGTTAGGGAAGACACGGTTGGACTTCGTCTTTATTTCCAAATGTTGATATTTAGGTCAGGGTGGGATTTTTTTGCATTGCATTAATTTTTTAAAAATATTGCACTAAAGCATCATATCTCTCGATTACTGCATATTTCCATGCACTGTCATTTTGTGCCTAAGGTGTGCCTCCCTCTCCTCACCTTAGCCCGGCCGAGGAAGCACCTGGGAAGGAGGGAACCCACCCACAATGCTTCTCTGCGCGCCCGGCATTCAAGGCCGATTCTGAACAAAATTTAACATATGCAAAAACAAAACTAAACTAAATAAAATAAAATAAAACAAAACACAGGCACGCTAGCTTGAGGACGCAGCCTGTGCAGGAAGACGGAACAGTGTGGTGCGCTCGAGGAAAGGCCACCGGCGGCAAGGGACTCAAGCACCCGGTCTCATCTTATCTCACAGGTAAAAACATCAGGTTGACCCAGGTGACCACTGAGGCAGTTAGTGTTTAGGGAGTGAATACCACGTGCCGAATACTGTGGACTGAAAACGAGAAGAAAATGCGGAAGATACAGCCCCTGCCCTTTGAGGGCTCGTGTCCACCCAGATGCCCTGTGTCACTTCTAGCTTTTCAGCTTCTACAAGCATTGCTTTTGTTTCTGACGTTTTAAATGTTACCATCATTACAAAACCATTATTTAGGAGTTGACCACATACTCCTTAGAAATAATACTCAGTCCGATGGTTTCGATTCCATTTCAAAAAGGGCCCTCACAGGCAAGGTCCTGCTTGTTCCTCCAATGAACCTGGGCAGCTGGTTGGAGTGAACTTTTGCACCTCTCATTGTCCAAGAAGAATCTGAAACTCGGGGCATTTAAACAACTCCCTCAAAGTTTTCTGACCATAAGGGCAAAAGTGGGACTAGCATCCAGGCCCCCTAAACTCCTGCCCTTCACTGATTTGTGCAGGGGGGATGAGCAAGCAATCTGGAGAGCAGTGAGTAGCTCTCCAGTTCTATGAGAACTGGGCTAAGAAAGCAACTCCTGGCTTCTGAGCACTCGGCTGTTGACAGGAGGGGGTGCGTGGGGGAGGGAGAATGGTCAGGCCCCAAGCTTCGTCCTTGAAGGAAACAGGAAAAAAAAAAAAGAAAGAAAGAAAGAAAAAAAAATGCTCCTCCCCACTCTTCTCCATGCCTACTGTCACCTCCAGGTTCAACCTCCGGCCGGAGCAGCCAGAGGCCGAGAAACGTCACACCCAGCCCTTAACCCCACAGCGGGCCCCTGTTGTGCGCATCCTCCCAACCAGGGATTCCACTTGCACACCAAGGTCCCGCCAGATCCAATAGCTGCCTCTTCCCATTCTGAAATTAAGAAACAAACATGCTGTCAAATCCCAGCCAAGCAGGGCCTGAAGAACAGCAGCATTCCCTACTGGAAGGGGTGCCCTCCCTGCAGTGGCCAGGGGAAAGGCCTGGCGGGGGGGTGCCTAGCAACTCTTTGGATGCAATCACAGCATCCTACATGGCATTACAGCCCCTCTCAGACCTGCCTGGGTGTAGAAGACAGGACCGCTGGAAACGTCATCATGCTGAGTCCCCACAGCCAGTGCACACCCCTCACAAGGGAAGCAGAACTGAGCTGAGGAAGGGCCCCAGGCCTCGGCATCCAGGCTGATATGAGCTGGCCCAGGAGCCCGACGAAGCCAGGCAGAAGGCCACAAGGGTGTCAGAGCTATGGACCCAGGGGGCTGTCCAGAATGCGGTGAAGGGTCGGAAACCAAGTCAGGCCAGATGCAGCCCCTCTGTGGTGCCATCCCAACCACTCCCCGCAAAGCCCTAGACTAGCCTGCACTTCTTCACTGATTTGTATTGGCATTGTCATCGCCATCATGACCACCACAGGTAGCATCCATTGAGTGTAGTGGGCTGGAAAGTGGCCCCCAAAAGACATGTCCACGTTCTAATCCCAGAAATCTGTGAGTGTTACCTTATTTGGTATCAACACTGGGCCTTTGCGGATGTGATTAAGGATCTTGAGAAAAGGCATGCAGCCTGGGATATCCAGGTCGGCCCTGAAGTGCAACCCCGTGTATCCTTTCAGGGATGGAGAGCCAGAGGGAGGGCAGACCTGGGCACGTGGAGGAAAGCAGGAAGCAGCGTGACCGCAAGGCAGAGGCTGGAGGGAGGACGCGCAGCCAAGAACCCGTAAAGCAGCCAGAGCTACAGGAAGCAAAAGAAGAGTCTCCCGCAGGGCCTCCTGAGGCAGCCCAGCCCTGCCAACACTTGGGGGTGTCTCGATATCTGCCCCCCAGGACTGGGAGAAAAGAAACACTGTCGTCGCAAGGCATCCAGTTTATGGTGCTTTGTTATGGCAGCCCCATGTCAGGAACACGTCATACCACCGCCTGTCCCAAGTGGCACTGTACTGAGCACGTGGAGCATCTACCGCCACCGTCCAGGCCCCGGGCAGTATGCCGGGTGGTCAGCAGTGCCATGAGTCATCCCCACTCAACAGAGGAGCGAACCGAAGTGTCCTGAGAGTCAAGAACTTGCCGGGGCTGTCTGGGACCCCGCCGAAACCCAACCCCGCCCGGCCTGCTCTCTCCCGCCGGGAGACCAGAACGCTCTGACAGCACCTTAGTGCGCTGCCACTGCACGCGAGGGGTCAAGCTAATTTTTGAGCCCAGATGATATTTTTACCAGAGCTATCTCTGACGCCGGGCTTTTGCAGAAGTCCGAGGATGACTAAGTGTGGGGCCGTGGGGACAAGGTTTCAAATGAGCCGAGTGGGTTTCTGATGAGTTTGCCAGCACCTCAGTAGCTGGGGGGGGGGGGGGGGGAGGGGCTGCGGGAATTTCCTGTTCTCCTTCCTAAGGATGGACTGTGAAGCCACGGACCCACCAAGAGAGGCCTCGGCATTGACTGTGGGAGCAGAGACACAGAAGGGAACTTTTGCTCTCTTTTGGAAGAGATGAAGATAAACTGGACATACAAAGAGAGAACATCGTAACCTTCCAGCAGTCTGCCTGGCCCAGAGAGCAGTGTGCCACAGAAGATTCCCGAACCTTTTGTAGGTACAGGGAGGAAAATTTGAGAGGCGCTGCACTCAGGAATGCAGTCGGCCGTGCAGGGCTCAGCAGAACCTTGTCCGCGGGGCGGGGCTGTGGGACTGACTGCCACACTGTCACCTTTAACTTGTGTTATTAGACATGCCACACGTATGGGAAGGACTGGTTGGCCTGGCCCACAGTTTCTGCTTATACAGGAATACACCTTATGCAGGATGTGGTGGCACCTAGAAATGGGTCTAGACAAGTTCATCCTGAATCCCGCAGACGCTGGGCCACGCAGCTCCCAGGCCCCGGCCAGACCATGAATGCAGAGCAGCAGCCCTGCGGCCTGGGCAGCCAGAAATGCTAATTGCCCCAGGGAGGCCTGTAAACTCAACAGAAACTGCTGAGACAGTAGCTTTGCCTGGCTGCGACCCGGCTAACAACCCCCTGCTCTGCTCACAGGAAACCTCATTCCCTCAAGTAGAGCAAATATTAAGCAACTTTGCAAGTATATTCATTCAATCTTCATTGAGCAGAAAAGAAAAGGAGGAGCCCTGAGAGGTAATCACCACCTCCTTCCTCAGTGTGGTTCCCCAGAGTTGTGTTCCAGGAATGAGGAGACAGCCTGCTAGTCAATGCCCGGGTGTCCTAGCACCCAGCGTGTGTGGCCTGCACAGTACCTCCAGCACCCAACCACCCTGATCACTGGGTTGGGAAAAGTGGGCCGGAGACCCAGCACCCAATCCCTTGGGTTTTGCCACAGCCTGGGGGAGGGGAGGAGCAAGGAGAATAAGGGACATTCAGAAACATGGGTTGTTAGCAAGCCTAAGGTTCTGGCGTGCTCTATGTGAAACCGGAAACTCTCAGAAGTAGTTGGAAGTCAGCTAATTCAATGGCAGCCAACCCCACGAGGAGGGGGCCAGCCCTGCTGATCTCTTCGCTGCCTCCCCAGGGCACTTGTTTAGTCTCAGCAGGGCCTTTGCTTACGTGGGTCCACGGCTCCCATTTGCAACTCCCAAGCCCAAGCAGCTTTGACACAGATTTGTTTTGTAAGGCAGCACAGCTTCACCTGATCTGAACTGTCCTGAGGCTATTTGGTGTCTTTCTTCATCCTACTCTTGTAATATTATTCCTACATGTTTCTGCCGAAATTGCAATTCATTCAATTTGGAGGGGCTTCTCTAAACCCCGATGGAAATGGCATAGAACAGAGTATATAAATCATGTGGCCTTTCCAAAGATCCAAAACAAGGCTGAGTTCTGAAACCCCTTTGGCCCTGAGGATTCCCATAAGAATCGTGGACGTGCAGTTCCAGGCTGAATGTGTTCCCGTGTTTCTCTGCCAGACTCGACCCCTCACGTACGGGGAGCCTTTACTGATTCCTCTGATCCTGCTCTGATCTCCTGTGAGCTCTTGAAATTTGGTGACTTAGTGTGGACTTGCTGATGAACTTGTGCATTGTGAGTGTGAATATATGAGTTTGTCTATTTATATGTCTCAAGTAAATTCCCAAATGACCCTCTGGAATCTAATAACCTGGTGGGTCCCTTTAGCCTCAGTGCGCCAAGCCCACAAGCCTGCATCCAGCTGGTGTGCACAGACTGGGTGCTTACACCCTCACTGCACTCAGAACCCCCAACTGCAGGCATGAGAAGACTAGGAAAGTCTAGAAACCATCAGGAATTCAACGAGGTGACAAATTACAAAATTAGCATAAGAAAATTGTTAGTTTTAATATATGAAGTCTGTCCAGAAGGTATCCAGCCATGTAATATGAAAAACAGAGACTTTTATTGAAGAAGACACAAGATACAAGAAACACTGTACATAAGACAATGATGCCTCTGTCTCCTTCCAAGTAGGTACCTTGGGACCTCACACAGTTCTCCCAGTCACCATCAGCTGCCCTGTTGTGTTTTCCTGAATCTCATCGATGGCCTGAAATCCCTTTCCTTTCAAAGGTGGTTTTAGTTTTGGGAAAAGCCAGAAGTCACGGAGCACCAAATCTGGGCTATAGGGGGGCTGAGTCACCTGTGCGACTTAATGTTTTGCCAAAACACTCTGAACGAGACCTGATGCATGAGTGGGTGTGTTGTCCTGATGAAGCTGCCAGTCACCAGGTGCCCATAGCTGCAGCCTTCTGAACAATCCCAATATTTTCTGCAGAGGAATGTTCTAAGTTAATGCAAAATTTGATGCAGATTCATTGCTCTACTTGCTCACTCATTTTGAATGTGACGACCACACAGTACACATGCTCACTCAATGGTGTCTGCTGCCCCCACTGACTGTTACAGTGAGGTCATCATTGCTCACTCATGTGCATTCCAGCCCACTGTCCTTGGCTGGCAGGTTACATCGATGTCCCACAAAGCATTCTCGATATATTAACAATGGGTAGACTTTTACCAGACAGACCTCAATATACAAAAATAACTGTTTGAAAAATACAGTGGAAACAATGTCTCCATTTTCAATAGAAATTAAAACAAATTCTCAACTCCGATATATTGATATTCAACAAGAAATATATAAAAGATATCTTGATCAATAAGAAACATACTTGACCTATTAGAGGATAACTTTAGAAGTATTGATAAAGAAATATTGTTAGCTTTTCTGATATAATAATATTATATCTATATTTTTAAAAAGAGTATTTTTACTTTTATATGTTCTAAATTCTATATATTAAAGTTTAAAAAAACTAATGAAGGACTAAAAGAATATTTTAAGTTAAGGGAAGGGTTTACTTGCTTTTAGACAAAAAGTTTCAATGATTTTTTTCTTCCAAATTAATCTATAAATTCAAGAAGACACAAGATGCAAGAAACATTGTACATAAGACAATGATGCCTCTGTCTCCCTCCAAGTAGGCACCTTGGGACCCAATTAAAATAACAACAAGGAGCACTTTTAGGAAGTTCCTCTGAAAACATAAACATATAATGGCAAGGAGAATTACAAAACAAGAAGAGGGTGCGAGGAGTTAGGGCAGAGAAAGCTTGGTCTGACAAACGTGGAAACTTAAGAAGCTACAATAATTAAAACAATTTAGTAATAAATAAGAACAAAAGACAGGGCAATGGTGCAAAAGAAAATTCCAGAAATAGGCTCAAGTGCCTATTATGCGCCAGGCACTCTTCAAGACGCTAAAAACTCAGCACCCAACAGAACATAAATTCTACACTTTAAATAAGTAAATGAATAGGAAAAGTAATATAGTGAGAAGTGTTGCAGAGAAAATCAAGCAAGACAATGAGATCAAGAGTCAGGGGGGTAACATCTGATTTGGGTCCTGAGGAACCTGGCCGTGACAAGGAAAAGCAAAAACCCTGAGGTTGAAACGAGCTTCACTTGTGCGCGAGACAGGAAGAAGATCGTGGGTGACAGCAGAAGAGGCCAGAGGCGAAGCGAGGGCCAGATTATATAAACCTCATGGGAGCTGCTGAGGGATCTGGATCTTGATCTCATTGAGATGGGAAACCATTAGAGGGTTTTTGTCTGCAGATATGATCTGATTAGCATTTTAAACCATTTACTCTGCCTACTACACAGGGAGAGGACTCTGCAGATACAAGGATGGAAATACAATTTCAGTTTTCCCTAGCAATGGTCTCCGTCGGCGGTAATGTTGGTGAAAAATAGGTGGAAATGTTTACCAGTGGTCTGACTTGGATGCAGTTTTGACATAGTGCCATGCTGCTGATGGGTTAGAAGTGAAGAAGGAAAACAGGAGGGAATCAAGGACTACGCCCAGTGTTTTGGTCTGAGTCACTGGGCAGACAGTGGTGCCATTAGCTGAGAAAGAGAAGGAGCAGGAGCAGGTTTGACGGTGATTGCAGGAAACCAAGGGCTCCATTAGCATATCTACCTATCGTGCAGATGCCTATCGGACCTCGAAGAAGAGCCGGCAGTAGGCAGGTGGCTGCCACGTGAGGATGGATTTCCACTGGGGAAATGTGTGTTTGAGTGTTTGATAACTGCTGCTGGGACAATTAACTTTGCACTTAGGGGGAAATAAAAAACTAACTGAATTGCAAATTCTAGCTCAGAGCAAAAATAATTTCCAAAGGGGGAAATTTTTTTTTAAAAATATTGGTACATGAACATAGAAAATGGCCATTCTGGCCCTGGCTGGTGTGGCTCAGGTGGTTGGAGTATCATACATAACTGAAAGGTTGAGGGTTCAATTCCTGAGCAGGGCATATACCCTGGTTGCAGGTTCAATCTCAGTCCAGGCGTGTATGGGAGGTTACCAATTGATGCTTCACTCTCGCATCGATGTTTCTCCCTCTCCCTTTTTCTTTCCCTTCCTCTCTCTTTAAACGCAATGAAGCCCTGGCTGGTGTAGCTCGGTGGATTGAGCACTGGGCTGCAAAGCAAAGGGTCACTGGTCTGATTCCCAGTCAGGGCACGTGCCTGGGTTGCAGGCCAGGTCCCCAGGAGCGGGTGCATGAGAGGCAACCACACATTGATGTTTCTCTCCTCCTCTTTCTCCCTCCCTTCTCCCTCTCTAAAAATAAATAAATAAATAAAACCTTTAAAAATAAATAAATAAATAAATAAATAAATAAATAAGAACAATGAAAAATGTCCACAGGTGAGGATTAAAAAAGAAAGAAAGAAAAAAAGAAAGAAAAATAAGAAAATTGCCCTTCCGCACTCTTGCTGTGAGTATGTATTTGTGCAACCTTTCTTAGGGACAACACGGTTATGAAATTTACAATGCATGTTTACTTTGTTCCGATAATCCTACTATCTGTCTTAATTTATCCAATAGACACCCAGGGAAGAAACTGTATGTACAAGCATGTCCACTCCACACTCACGGCAGTAACAAATTAAAAACGAGCACTGTGTCCAACAGAGGACTGGCTAACTAAATGATTGGTGTCCATACGATGGACTACTTTGCAGAGGATAGAGAAGGTGAAGGAAACCTTTATGAGTTGATATCAAACTATCTGCAAGACACATGGAGTGAAAACAGCAAAGTATAGAACCTCTTGTGTTTTTTATCCTGGGTAAGCAGTGTATGAAAGTTTTCAGGTCCGTTGTTTTAATCATTTTCGCTGTTTGAATTTTGTAAGCATGCACACTTTTTCCATTAAGAAAACACCAAAAAAATTGTCTGAACAGTGAAGTTATTTTCTTTATACTTCTGTGTATGTATTTTTAAAGTGACCTAATAAGTGTTATTAGGAAAAAAAAAACTTCAAAGAATATGGTCCCACACCCTGCCCTCTACGACAGTAGACAAGTCACTTTAAATCAGCATGAAGATTGTAGGACCCCGTTTTCTAATTCTTTCCCCACCCTGACGCTCTGATCTGAGATTCTGTACCTTCAGGTTCTGCTGGAAGCAGCCTGCACCCCAAGCAAAGCTGTAGGAGTTGCAGGAGCGTGAGCTGCTGAAGAGGGTCTATGATGAGCGAGCTGAAGAGGCAGGCAAAGTGCCCACAAAGACCAGAGGGCCGGGCTCGGGCAGGAGACCACCTCACAGAGACAACGTGTGGGCCCTGGTCAAGTCTGGAGAAACAGAATGGACTCCCATCTAGTTTGGAGGGAGGGTCTCACGGGACCCCGCAGCTGGGGTGTGCACACTCCTGAGAGAGCAGGACAAGGGGGCTTTCTCCACCGGCTCACGGGTGGGAAGCCTGGGGAAAGGCAGGAGCGAGGACTAAAAGGAGCACGGCAGCTTGTGGTGGAAATGGAATGTCTTGGCCAGCATGAAATTCACCTTTGGGGCTTTTGAGGCTTAGCTGCCCCCAAATGTCCAAACCACACACATGTGTGCCCCACACACCCACACACCTAGAGACCGACAATGTGCTGGTTCTGTTCAATCTTGGAGGAGGGGAAAAAACAGAATTCAATGAAATGGTTGTTAAGAATTTTACACGGAGAAGGAAAGTACCCAATTAGCCCTTGTTTTTACATTTCTCAACCTTTAAAATCACACACCTTATTTAAATACAAAGTTAAGAGTATCAGTTAGTGCTAAGTCTTATTTGTTGTAATACCTCCTTGTTTTTAATAGGAATTCCACCTCTCCCCATTAAATACCTTTATGGGAAGGCAGACTGTAGGTCACTGAGGCACCCAGTCCCTCCCAAGGGACAGTCCCTCCCACAAGTCAGTCTGCCCTGACTGTGGACACAGCTCCTCAACAGAAACACACTTACCAGCTGTGGCCTCACATACTCTGACTTAAAAGTGACAACGTACGTGGGAGCATCCATTCAGATGCTGACCCCTCTCACTGCCAAGTCCAACGCCCAGGCATCTGATGGAGCTTGAGCAGCGCTCCCCCCTCCCCCGTCCTACAGGAAATGCCCACAGGCCATGGCTGCTGCAGCCGGAGGTTCTACCCCTCTCTCTCCCCTCCTCTGCTTTCACCTGTCCCAGTTCCTTTAAACTGTGCCCTGGGGTCTAATGCTCCAATCGTACAATTATCCCTGTGGGTCTTAGAGAGAAGAAAGAATGTGGTGTTCCAGAAAAAAAATTATACCCTTCCCTTGGTCCTCTGCGCTGTATTTTCTGCCCCGGTAAAGGAATCCAAGCTATGCTACTACAATATATTTACTTGGAGTAAGTGCCACTCCCACAGTCTTTCTTTTGAATTTACTATTGCCTTCTTGGGAGAAACTGTACTTCAGGGGGGATGAGGTTTTTAAATGGAGTTTCTATATTCACCCAAAGCAGTAGATGCTTTGAGAGCAACAGAGGAGAGTCACAAGAAGGGCACTGGGCGGCGATGTGACCGGTTATCAAATGGGCGAGAGATAAGGCGCCCCGGGCTGAGGTTACAGGAAGACAGGGTTGTCCAAATGCCAAATAACTCAAGCTTGTCCGAGTTGCTCCAGGGCCAGAAAACAAGGAATCAAGGTTTATGGAAGTCCAAATGATTGGGGAAGGAGAACAAAACCAAACAAAACAAAAGCTGAAAAAAATGCCACAAAACCCAAATATATACTCCTTGATTTAAACAGTTGCTAAAATCAGCCTGTAAATATCTTTTTAAAATGTCTAATTAGACATATTCTAATTTAAAGTTTTTATTAGAAGGACCAACTTTGGAAAACAATTTTATAGTTTTGAAGATTTTTCCCATAGCACCTTGTGATACGACAAGGTAGGAAAGGCAAGTGTTAATAGGCAGATGGATACACACATGCATGTTATATGCACACATTATATATGTTATACATGTATTTTGTACATGTGTATGGAGAGAGTCTATATATACTACATGAGGAACATGATGCGCAGAGAGTTTTAGTTTCTTTTCTTTTTTTACTTTTTTGCTGAATGTACTGGGGTGACACTGGTTAATAAGATTATACAGGCTTCAGGTGCACAGTTGTAGAGCACCTCATCTGTACACAACACTGTGTGCCCACCACCCCAAGTCAAGTCCCCTTCCACACCATTTCTGTCCCCCCTTCCCCTCCCCACACCCCCTTGCCCTTGGTCATCACCATCCTGTTGTCTGTGTCTGTGAGGTTGTTTGTTTTTTCCTTTAATTCCTTCACCTTTTTCACCCAGCCCCAGAGTTTTTTTTCTTGAGGGCATAAAATGAACACGGGCATACCTTGTGTTATTGTACCTCACCTCACCGAACTTCACAGAGGCTGCATTTTCACAATTTGTACAAATTGAAAGCCAGACCCACCACCAACGAAAAGACTCTGACCCGCATCATTGCGGTGGTCTGGGACGGAACGGCAGCATCTCCGAGGCGGGCCCAGAGACGGAAGTCCCTGGTTCACACGCAAGCTGGACAACAAGTCCTGTGAACATTCCATGATATCAAATGAGTCAACACCATCTGCCGTTCACAGCCCAAGATGACAGATGACAGTCAAGTTTTAGCTGTTAGTGGAGAGGAAAAATGTACTGTCTGTAAGAGAAGCCCACAGCAATGCAATTTGGTCTGTCTTGCTTATTTAATGCCCTGAGCTGAGATACTCTGGTATTAAACAGAGTCGTAACTAAACACACTGTGGCATCCTGGATTGGATCCTGCCACAGACGAAGGACATTAGTGAACTCTGAATAAAGTGTGGAGTTCAGTTCGTGGAAATGTGCTCCGTGGTTATGCACGGTGTTAGCAACACGGAAAACAGTGAGGGTATCCGGGAACTCTCGCCGCCGTGGCAGTTCTTCTGTTCGCCTAAAACTATTCCCGAATGAAAAGTTCATTAAATAGATGTTGTAAGTATTGATAAAACATCAGTCTTAAACCTTCCATGTTTATCACATCTGAAAGAAAAGAAACCAATCATTTTCCACGCAAGTGGTGGCTCCATATTCAGAAGTAGTTAGTGACAGTCAGCAACGGTATCCATTTATGGAAAAGGCAAAATCATTTGCATGTATGGTGGTAATTATTCTGCAGGTTTCGACCTTGAGGGCAAGAGCACTGGGGAAATCCTGGGAAACAGTTCAGAGTTGGCCAATCCCCCAAGTCGACATCAACTATGGCCGAAGAAGCCAAGACCGGCTGGCGAAGCACAGGCTGGACTGGTGGCTGCCGTGCACCCTCCAAACTGCAGGAGAGAAACTGCCAGCCTGGGCGCAGGCTGCCAGCGCCCACAACAGCAGGTATTTACAAACCCAGCAGGGCCTGGCGCCTGGTCAGAGATTTCAAGGACAAGCCGGCAGTGTGTGTTTCCAGAGAGCAGCAGAGTAATTAACTCGCACGTCCAGATGAGAAGCCGGCAGGCCCAGGCTGCCGAGCCGCAGGCTTGCCCCTGTCTGCCTGTGTGTGCGTGCCACGAGGGTCTGGCCACAGAAAGGCACAACCTGCAGGTCGAGTCCAGGCAGCACAGGGCGACTTGTCTTCCTGAGGCTGACATGCATGAGGAATATTTTTAAAAATAGGTTTTTGAAGTGCAAAGTTCCTCCCAGTCCTCAGGGGGCTGAATCCATAACCAGCTCACTCTGCCTTCTGCCATCAGTTGGCCAGAGGTTTTACTTGGACACAGCACTATTCTGATTTGGTCTCTGAAGGCATGAATGGGGGGAGGGGGAGCCTTTTTCTTTATCGTCTGCAAAGCAAAGATTTTCTATATATAATTATACAAATAATATGTATAATAAAGCAGATTCCCAACACCTGTTCCAGCCCTTCCATCTAACAAAACCTTGGCTGTGAAGGGACTCGGGAGTCACCGTCTGACTAGTGCCCTAGGATCCAGGCAAAGTCTGCCAATGGGCGGCCAGCGGAGGAGGGTTCTTTTCCTCTCCAGGCCACCCTCAATGCAGCTGTTTCACGATGCCTACTCCAACTCTGAATGAATGAATGAATGAATGAATGGGGCCTCGACAAGCCTTCTCAATCATTTCATGAATGCAGAGCACATCCAAAACATACAATAATTCTATGTCAGTTATCTAAGAAAGATGCTGTGCAAACTATATTTAAAACCCTTAGAGCTGAACATTTGGGGGTATGATGATATTTGAGGATTTATAAGTTTTACAGATCTTGTGTGTTTACACGAGTTTAGGCCTTCCATAGAGTCCTTGAAGGTGAGTTTTAACGATCCTTGGTCGATAGTGTCTCAGTACTACAGGATCTAAGAGACTTAATAAAACGACGCAACTTTGAATATTTGGTATTCATTTCTGAGAGGAAGTAGATTAATAACAACTAAATAGACATAAGTACTTGAGTCTCCCAGTTTGCAGCCCATTAGGCTGGAGGTCCAAAATACCTGTTTCTTCATATGTAAAAAGATACTGTTTCATAGGGATGCTAGAGAGAGTAAATTAAACGAGTTAATGCTGTATTTATAAAGCATGGGAACAATGCCTGGCACAGAGTAAGCACCGCCTAAGTGCTTGTTACAAAATCTACAACTCAGTGCACCACAATGCACTACCACACGGTACAATGACAAGTGTCTCACCAGGTCAGCGCGCCCCTCGAGACATATGTGAGGATTCGAAGCGTCCTTCTCAGACACAACATCTCTTGAGATGAAAGAGCAGCTGCTTCAACCTGCTTTTTGAAATCCTCGGTTTTCAAGAGGGAACCTTTTGAAGGCATAAGCTACCAGAATGGTCTTTAAGCATAAGCTGCTCTGCAAAAGTGAAAAAATATTTTGCTTTCCAGAAGAAACCTTGGAATCTGTGCCAAACCGGCACAGATCTTTCGGTCAAATGCAATGAAAACAAGAAGCACCTGTAAAGTCACTTCAATAGAAACATTTGCTCTGATAAGTATGCCTCCCACATAAAACAGAGAACCCTTCTCCTTGGTTAGTTCAGTAATGGGGGCTTTGTAACCAGAGACCACCATCCTGCCCACCCCTCCTCTCCCCCGACAGTCTGGCGGGGGACAATTTTTTTGACATCACCCAGTGTCTTAAAAAAAAAGAAGAAGAAGAAGAAGAGTTACCTAGTGAAGCAGGACCCTAGTTAACTCTCCCTTTGACGTAATTGAAGAGCAGATGTAAGAAAGAGCATTTAAAACACCCAGGCTATGGGGGCGGGGCTGTGGCGAAGGGCTGAAGCCTCCATGGGAGGGGTTGCCGAGTCCCTGCAGCCCCGCCCGTTCCCCCAGGGGGTCCGATAGTGAGATGTGCCCCAGGAGCTTCCCTGGGAATCCAACCTGCAGCACAAGGTATGACTGACATACAACGAACTGCACATATTTGAAGCACACAATTTGATAACTTTGAACATTATGTATATATTCGTGAAGTCACCATGACCATTAAGATGATTCTCACAGAGACAGTGGGTTGCACAGGGAAGGCAGGCCTTCCGCAGACGGCAGCGCAACCCAGAACAGCGACGTGGTGCTTTCTTGGGCTGCAGGCTCCCAAGCGTGAACCCTCCATGCCTTCCCGCTCTGAGAGAAGACAGCGTTACTTGACCTCTCTCCGTCCTACTAAGGCAACAACAGCATCAACTTCAAAGGGCTGTTGCATTGATTAAATGAAATAACAGAAACGAAGCTCCCGGCACTGTGCCCTCAACAAATGACAGCTGTTAATGTTTCATGATTATGGCTCCCAAATGTTTCATCTGCCCCCAGAACCCTTCCCTCTCCAGCCTCCGCATTTCTCTAAAAGGTCCTATTGTCGCTCTCTAAGGCTCCCCTACTCAGAGACATCAGGTGAGCCACTAAGTTCTGCCTCGACTTCCTTCCGTACCCTCCCTCGCCTGCCGCCGCCGCTACCCTAATCCGGACTGCTGACATCTCTCGCCTTCACTTTTGTAATCGTCCAATTCAGTGGTTTCTAGACATGTGGGTTTCAAGGGCCAAGAGACATCTTACAAATTATTTTTGGAACTAAAGTATTTCTAACTTTTTTGCCAACAAAGATACTGAATAAATAAATGTCATCGAGAAACACCAAAGTTTAATGAACAGCAACCTCTTAAGGTTAGCAACAGTTTAACCTCTCCAAAGGAGGAAGGCCGTGGGGACAGCATCGATCCGTTTTTGAAATGAGCACGTCTAGCTTTAAGAACAGGCCTTTGTGTTCACCTACGTTCCTCACTTATCACACCGGGTTGAGAGACACGCCAGTGCTGACCACACCTGTCGTTTCACAGACTGCCCTTGGAATGCCGTGGGTCCAGGGCATCTTCCCGACTGTCTTAGCCCAGGCTGCTAGAACAAAGATACCACAGACTGGGTGCCCAAACCCACCAGAGATTTACTTTTCACCGTTCTGAAGGCTGGGAAACCCAAGATCAAAGTGCTGGCAGATGCAGCTCCTGGTGAAGGGTCTCTTCATGGTAACGCTCTCCCATGGCAGGGAGAGGAGAGACAAGGAGGGGCCACTCTCTGTCCTGTCTCTTCTTATGAGGACACCACTCCCATCCTGAGGGCTCCACCCCCATGACCCAATTACCTCCCCAAGTCCCCTTTCCTGATACTGTCGCATTAAGGATCAGGGGTTGAACATATGACTGGGGGCGGGGCACCAACGTTCAGTCCACAGCTCGACTGACCTCCCCCCTCTCCCTCCCACACAAATCCTCCTGCATCGCACCTTCCTGCTGGACACCCAAGGGTCGCGTCCTGCTGTTCTGGGTAGAGCTCACCCAACATGGCATCCCAAACCCAGCTGGAGGGAGACAGCAACGGAGTGGTTAGCATGTTAGAGCTCAGAGCGCGTTCTCCCGTAGGAGCACGGACACGTGCAGGGGGCGCACCCCACTGCCCCCCCCACACACACACCGTCTGCACTGCAGGGGGCACAGTGCTGTCCTCACGGCCACAGAGAGGAGAGCGGTGGGGAGGAGAGCAGGCATTCCCACCTGAGATGTCCCAGCGGGGGTCCCGGCCACCCCAATCTCCCTTCCCTATGCAGGGATGGTTCCTTTGGGTGACTCCCCAGTACAGCACCCACCCCTCTTCCCCTGCACTATCTCAAACCTCCTCACTAAAGCATGGAGAAAAGGTCTCCTCAGAGTTTTCCCTATTGGTACAATAGGAAACAGACAATGGCTAAAAATAACCATGGGCAAGGTGACAGCATTTCTAGAGGCCCACAAAGAGTTCATTACCAGAATAACTCCCGGATCCCGTGGCATGTGAAGGGGCCACATCTGCCTCAGGCCTTCCTGCTGCGTAACTGCAGCTGCTTCTTTGGCTCTGAGCACCATCCCCTGAACCCCGGCGGCCAGAGACGGCCTCCCGCAGGCCTCCTAGAGTTTCAGGTTGGCACGCCTGGGCTTCTCCCATTTCATAAAGCAGGTTCCCTGCTCCTCTTTTCTCCTTTCAAAACTCAAAATCAAAAAGAGTAAAAGACTCCGAGAAGTGCAAAGTGGGCTCTTTGGGGACTGAGGAGGCCCTTGTGAAATCCGTGTAGGTATCAAAGGCACACTCAGATCTGCTGTCACTCAAAGAGGAGGGCTGACTCCTCCCTGGACAAGCAGGACAGAGGTCGCAGGGTTGGCGGATGGTTTGGTGGGGGAGGGGAAGGCAGCATCCACAGGTTTCATCAACATGGGGGAATACGAGGGAACTAGAGGGATCGTCCAAAGTTACCAGCGATCTCATGGGACACCTTTGGGCCTTTGGGTGCAGCTAAAGCTCTCCGCTCCCAGAGGGTTGAGCCACTGCTACTCGAAGTGTGGTTGCTCAGCCAGTGGCATCAACATCGCCCAGGGACTGAACAGAAAGATCCAGCACAGCTCTAACCAGTGCGGCTCAGTTGGTTGGGTATTGTTGTGCACAGCGGAAGGTCACCAGTTCAATTCCCAGGCAGGGCACATGCCTAGGTTGTGGGTTCAGTTCTCGGCTGGGGCAAGTAGGAGAGGCAACAGATGGACGTTTCTCTCCCTCTCTTCCCCTCTCTCAAGAAAGAAAGGACGAAAGAAAGAAAGGAAGAGCCGATGCAGACCTGCTGAAGTAGAGTCTGCGTTACGGCAGGGTCCCTGGCGATTCATCCATGCAGCACAGCCTGGAAAGCCGTGTTCTAGATCCTGGACGGCAGCCCACCTCGAGCTGGAGTGATTTGCCTCCCAGGGGTCATTTGGCAATGTTTGAAGACATTTGGGTTGTCATTACTGGGAGGCGCTGCTGGCTTCTAGTGGGTAGAGACCAGGGATGCTGCTAAACATCCTACAAAGCACAGGGGCATGCCCACGATGAAGAATTATCTGGCCCCAAATGTCAATAGTGCTGAGGCTCTGATCTATCTGGAAACACCTAGGCGAGAGCCGGATGGAAGGTCCTAGAACCTTGCTGCTTCGAGTGTGGGCTGTAGACCAGTGGCATGAGCAAAGGAGGAGGTCTCCGACCGGCCCTCACCACTTCAGAGCCAGAGCCTCTGGGGGTGGGGTCCAGGAATCTGTGTTTCAATGAGCTCCCTATGTGAGTGGCCTGCACGCTTTTTGCTTCTTGAACTTTGCATCAGTGCAGACCATGGGTCCCTGCCCTCGGGTGGCTAGCAGGAAGCACTAGCTCAGCCAGCTCAGCCATTGGTTCAAGATTTCACATCGGTGACAATGGCCATCTGAATGTGAAGACGGGTTGGCTCTAGAGGACGTGGACTGTAGTGTGGCTGGTGCCAGCCCCTTTCCGACACAACCTCAAGGACAAAGGATTAAAGGGTCTGGCTGCTGTGAGCACATGTGACAGGCTCGTGATCCTGATGCTGACCACAAGGGGAGGCTGGCAGGCCTGCACGTGAGAAAAGGGAATTCAAAGCTCTCAGAATGAAAGGCCAGACAACACTCAGCATGGCATTACTGCACTATGTCCTAGCGATGAAAATACCGATGAAATAGCGATGAAAATAAGGAGACGCTGGTGATAGAGAACTACATTAAATATGCTCTCAGCCCTCCAGCATCACCTCCTCTCGAGAGCCTTCCCTGATTTCCCCTGGTGGAGTCATCTTGTTTCTGCTATTTCCCCATTCATTGTGCGTGTCCTCCCATTGTCCCACTGCACTGTGAATTCTGCTAATTCCCCTCTTACAGCAGATGTTGTGGGTACAGTCGCTGGCCCATCCTCCTGGAGGTCACTGCACAGTTCTCAAGCTTGCTTTAGAAAGGCCTAGGAGTTCAAGTCCCCAGAAGCAACTTGTATGCATGAAGGAGCAGAGCAGGGGGATGTAGATGAATCGCCCAGCAGCCAGTGGTCTTGGCGGGGGCAATCCTGAAGTGTACCCTCATTTATTCTCCTAGAGACCCACAGAGGGGCTGAGCCACCACCATCACAGCAGCAGCCTCGCAGCACAGCCTCTATCAGCTTCCTCCCTTCCCCCCTCACCTCCCCAGTCCTCAGCGGCTCCCCGCACCCACGTGGACTTCGCATCCAAATCCCTGTCTCTGGGTCTGCTTCAGTGGGAACCCGAACTACCACCAGCGCTCTGCTCGCTGCTCAATCCTTGGTATTTAGCCACCTCGCTAACGCAGTGAATGATCACAAAAATAAGTACTTATGGAAGTTAAAAAAAAAAAAGAAGTTCTGACATGCTTGAAAAATCCAAAAACGACGGCAACCAAAAAGTTAGCTAAACCCCATTGATCACCTGGGTGATATTACCCACAAGAATGTATCTACATTTCTTCTCCTTGAGTTTTAGCCAAAGTTCTAGAGTCTCCTAAGTACGGTAACAACTTAATTTGTCTTCATCATGTATTAGAGAACAAGAGAAAAGCTCCGTGGCCAGGGGTTCTAGCTTGGGATTCAGTAGGACTAGTCTCAAATTCCTAGTTCTGACATAATAGTACCTGAGTGACCCAAGCCTCAGCTTTGTCACCTGTGAAAGGGAAATCATAATAGTACCTGCTTGCAGGATGGTAGGGAGGATTTAAAGAGACAAAGAATTTATGAAAGGATTTAGTACAGTCCTGGCCCAGCCTGAACCCTCAATACATGTTCTGGACATTATATTCCTATCATTATATAATTACGTTGGCCGTTTTAGGCAGTCTTCGTGCTTCCCCAGGTGAGAGATGGTAGCAGAGTGCCAGGGCACAACGCTCAGCGGAGAGCCACTGTGTGAACCAACGAAGTGATAATCCAGCGTGGAATGTGACAAGCCTGCAACCACTCCTTCTGCAGCAGCTCCCAGATTTTGTCCTGTTCATCGGTCCTACTTCTGTCACTAAAACCTCCGTGAGCGTAGGACAGTCACTCAGTCTGACGCCCTGCAGGCACCATCTGTGCAACTTAGGTTAGCATTAGATCCTTTGTAAGGCCCCTTCCGGGCCTTCACTTGAGAGGAACTAAATCCTAGGAGAGGGTGGCAGGGGCCACTCCACAGAACAGGGAGCCACAGGTGGGAGGCGGAAGTAAGTGCCCGGCCTGGGCGCTGCTGACATTCAGCGCAGGTAAACCTTGGCTGTGGGGGTGTCCTATGCACTGTCCCATGTTTAGCAGCTTCCCTGGCCTCTACTCACTAGATGCCCCAGCATCACCAGTGACAACCAAAGTGTCTGCAGACGTCCCCAGTATCCACTGGGACAAAACTGCCCTTGACAGAGACCCGTGTGGTAGGGGTTTGCTCCCTTTGGCGACCCACAGGCCTGCTTTATGGTTCTGGGAGAAGTAAGGGGCAACGCTGGTCTCTTGCCTCAGCTGGCCTTTTTTTGAAAAAGATTTTATTCATTTCTTTTTAGAGAAAGGGGAAGGGAGGTAGAAAGAGAGGGAGAGAAACATCAGTGTGTAGTTGCCTCTCACGTGCCCCCTACTAGGGACCTGGTCTGCAACCCAGGCATGTGCCCTGACTGGGAATCGAACCGGCGAGCAACCCTCTGCTTCGCAGTCCAGTGTTCAATCGACTGAGCTACACCAGCCAGAGCTGTTTTTTTAAACTTTTATTAAAAAAAGAAAAAGAACAACTCCCGGAATGCTATTTCTACCTGTTTCCCTCTTATTCTTCATTTTCTACTGTGCTCCATTAAAAAGCAGGCTCTTTGGAAATAACTAAGCACTCGCTGCAGATTTTGAATTATTTTCTTTTCCCTAGTCTATCATTAGCCTTATTTGCCTGCAAATAAGATTGATGTTTCCAAAGCTCACCTACTTGCAACCCCGGAACATAATCCCCTTCCAGGTTACTATTATCCACTTACGACATTAGGAACAGCAGGAGACCCAAACTCCAAAACCCAAATGATCGTGACACAGGCAAATGTGTCATAAAAACCCAACCACGGCAGAAGCTTCCAAAGGATTTATTAGCAACAGAGCTGCTGTTAACTAGACAGATCTGAGCAGTTTTCTAGGCAATGGTCAAAGCTGCTGGATAATGGGCCAATTAGACCCAGAGTTCTCTGCTCAAAGTCAGAACCCTCTCTCAAGGCAGAGTGCTTGCCCAGCGCTGGGCAGTATCAGGATTCTGAGCAATGGATGGCGTAGAACATTCCACCAGCTTCCAAATGGCTCTCTCCAAACAACGAGGTTGTCGGCGTTCATGAACTCCTTCCTTTTCACCAAAAGCAAATTCCTATAAAGACTGGAAACCAGAATACATACGTGCATGTATTAGACTACAGTGATGAACAGAAGTGGATTCAGCAGAGAATGCCGATCTCTCCACGAACTGCCCTGCCCTTCTCTGAGTGGGGCCAAGCTTCTCTAAATAGCCTCCTGCTTTCCAGTGGCCTGTCATGGCCTTTCCCTGGCTGAGCCAGCAGCCAGTTCCACTGTGTGCGTTCCCCACCCCACGTCACTGGCCGTGTGGGTGTCCTCCTTCAGGGTCCTTGCATGCGCTGTTCCTTCTCCCCAGATCCCTTGTCCCTCAGATCAGTGCCTGGCTGACCCCTCATTTCTCAGGCCTCTGCTCAAATGTCCCTTTGTCAGAGCAACCTTCCCTGCCCAAACTATCTAACCAAGCCCCTCCATCACTGGTAGCCCCTGGACCTGCTTTATTTTCCTTCTAGAAGCATTTGGTTCTTGAAGTTATGTTGTATATCCGTTTGTTTACTTGTTTCATGTCTGCCCCCCCCCCATTCCTAAAATGTGAGTGCTGTTGGCACCAGGGCTTCTAATGCCTTGCTCACTCCTGTGTCCTGGGAGCCTAGAAGGGCGTGTGGTGGGTGCTCTATAAATACTTGGTACATTGCCTTGGCTGGAGTGGCTCAGTGGATTGAGCACTGGCCTGCAAACTGAAAGGTTGCTGGTTCAAATCCCAGTCAAGGCACATGCCTGGGCTGTGAGCCAGGTCCATAGTTGGGGGCGTGCATTTTTCTCCCCTTGTCCCTCCCTTCCCCTTTGTCTAAAAATAAATAAATAAAAATCTTTAAAAAAAATAGTTGGTGCACGAATGAATGAATGAATGAATATCTGCACTTTGGCTGACAAACCACAAGAAACAGAGTAGACCACCCGGAAGGCAGAGTCTGAGGGCTCCTGGAGGGCTGCTCTTCGGGTACACCTCAAAGACTCCCCCATCCCCTGGATTCCATGCCTTGCCCAGCCCCCAGCTTCCGGAAGCCAAGCCTTCAGGCCAGCGTGGGGAAGAACAGGGAAATTGACAGCATTCTGAGGAGAGCTGGTGGGGTTAATCCTTCCCAAACCATCCTGCCAAGCTTTTTTTTTTTTTCCCTGAGCACCCAGCTCACCGGCCTATTTTTAGGTCCCTCTATTAGTAACCTAAACAGTAAAAGCAGCCGTTGCCTCATAAATGAAGGATCAGCAGGCCCCTTGCATGTATGAACTTGTCAGGATAATCACAAAAGGCACTTTTCCTTGAGATCATTAAAAATAATTAGTAAGGAAATATTTTTTTTGAACGAGGAGGTGAGTTCTGCTGCAGGAGAAGCATGCCCATTTCTTATTTTCGAAAAAAAAATCAAAACCCCGTGTTCCTTTATAGGGCACTGGGCCTGTTGGAACAGGAAGATGCATTCCATGATGGCTTTGACTCTGGAAGGTTCTCCGCTCCCTCCAGCCTCTGCCTGGAGACAGAGGCTGGCTGGACAACCTCTCCTTCTGCCCCCAAAGACGATGCGTCCAGAGGCAGCCTCTGCCCTGGTGTGGGTGTCCCATCCTAAACCAGCACCTGGAACATTTTCTCATTTGTTCTCTAGAAACAAACCTGAGAAACAGCTACTGAAACCCACTGTTGGAAGCTCGGTTTCCTGAGCCTGGATGCCCCACGCAGCCGGTCTGCCTGCAAAGGAGGACCTCTCCCCTCGAAGCTGTCGGAAGGTTGTGAAGGTCCCTGCCTCGCTTTGCCGTCACCCTGTGCCTTCCTTACCACCCCCATCTCCCATGTAAAACAACCATTTCATTAGCAGGAAGGCCTCCCTATGGGTAATCAAATCCAATAAATAAAAATCTTCTTGCTTTGCCTTCCTATAAGGCCGTTACACATCCGTGTAAACTAGATATGTGGGTCCAGAAAAGGTTTCTTGGGAGAAGTGCCTTGCAAGTCTGTACCTGGTGGAATATTGACTTCGGCAGGGGAAGGGCAAGGTGAGGTGGGAGGAAAGTTGCGGGGGGAGGGGCGGGAAGAGCACGTGTGATGGTGTGAGAGAGAGAGAGAGTGGCACAGTGGAAAACTGAAATCAAGCTCAGGAGGAAGAGAGGGGAAGGAAAGAATACAAAGTGATGACTCCCCTACCCCCAAATCCAGATTAGATGCCTCTCTTCTGGGCCTGTGTAGTGTCCTGATGGCCCTCCCCCCCAAAAAAGTACTGATCAGACAAGAGCAGAGCTGTCCGGACAAACACTACGATTCCACACACTCCCCTTCCACAGCGTGGACTCATCCTCGGCTACACTTCCTGGTCCTCTCGGCTTTGGAATGGGGCTGTGTGGTTAGTTCTTGCCAAGGAAGTATGAGAAGTAACGTGGACCACTTTCGAACCAAAGCACTTCAGAAGCGAATGTACTTTCTTTCCCTTTCCACCAGCTGGACGCAGAGCATGTAGGCAGCCCTAGAAAACTGTGGGGTCACGAGACAGAAGGAGCCCAGAGCCCTGAATCACTGTGTGGAGGACAGCTACCTGCTAACCAAGAGCTCTTGCACTAGGCTTTTAGGTGAAAGAGAAATAATTCTGTGGGATATTCAGCCATGAAAACCTGGGTGTTTAATTGTTACGGCAGCGAATGTTACCCTAATACACAGACCAGGTCATAGTCACTTATTTAGATGGTAGGAGTCCCCATTATATTACCAGCACCCAACAAAAGGTGAATATTAAATAAACATGCGTTGAATGAAAATGGTCCATTTGATGAGAAGGAGGGCCTCCCCAGAATCCCTGAAGTCCCAATAAATAGATGTCTTCTTACTTTTCATAAGGTCAGCACACACACACACACACACACACACACACCTGCACACACACACCCTGTTTCCACACCACAGCCACACACAGTTCATGGCCCAACCTGCTCTCGCTGACTTATGATTCACACGACAACGGAGACCATCCTAGGAACAACCCTGGCAAGATTCTGTTCCCAGAGCCAAATACCGCAACAGAAAACTGGAATAGGAAAGAAAAAGTCATCAAGAAAAATAGGCCAGATTTCTCATGATCTCACCCGTGAGTCAGATTTGCGTTTGGGAGAACAACTAACCAAGGAGACCAGAACAGTCTGTCTGCAAGATGTGGGCCTGCCAACTGCAACAGCACAGAGCAGGCCCACTTTTTACATCGACTTAAAAGGACAAATGTAGCGCACGTGTTTATTTCTTTTTCCTTCAGGAAAAAAAAATCCCAAGGTGAAGCAGCCTCCTGTTTAAAAATAACTTTCTTGAGAATTAAACTATAATAAGAAAATACAAAGAAAGAAACCTGATTGCCAGGTACCTGCATCTTGCCACTTCGGGAAGCAGGGAGAAGTCCTACGGAAGTGTTTCCTGTGTGACGTTCAGAAAGCTGCCTCACCTCTCTGGGCCAAGATCTGTTCATTTATAAAATATGAGATGAAAATTGATGATCTCCAGCAGTCTACAGAAGAAATAATTGTCTGTGGAAGGGAAACTGAATTTTTCATGCCTTGTGAGTCTTTTAATATTCATGGAACTTAGTCCCAACAGAAACAGTGTATTTTTTACGGGTAGCTTAACGTAGAGGAATTTATTCACTTAGGACAGAATGAGAAGTCCAAGGCACCGGAGACCTGGCGGGTCTGCAGTGGTGTGAGGCAGAAATAAGATGCTCTGTTCTCAAGAAACAGGCGCCATGTGGACTATTGAGCTGTGGCTGTGCCAGGGCGTTGTCTTCGTTCAGAGATAAAAGAGATGTTAAGCATCATTAAGCGCAATGGCTTCCTTCTAAGCGTGGAGAAACGAGGACCGGAAGATGCTGCTAACAGAGCTGGATAGCGGTGGTAGCGCTGGGCGCTGGCCTGCTGCTCTTTCCTCTCTGCCTCTGCCCTCCCTCCCAGTCCTGCTTGGCTCCTTTTACAGTGACAACATTCACATTTGTGCCACTCAGAAAAAATCTCCCTGGAAAAAGGACCCATAGAGGAGCTATCTAACTTGAAGCTTGAGAATGATTGCTGGATTTTAATTCCTGAAGCCCCGCCTCCCCCGCAAGCCCACAGGCTAAGAATGCTTTCTGAAGATTCAAACAGTAAGGGTGGGATCAGGTGAAAGAAGGAGAAGTAATCACATCCCTCAGAGTAAGAGGGTAAGTGCCCCTTAGAGTTCTGGGAATGGCAGCTACCGAGGGCTAGAAAAATAACCCCTCCCAGGTTATCTGCCAGTCGAGTCTCTCCGTAGCTTGGATTTCAGGTCTTCGACTTACCCGTCCCCATGGACTCCTTGCTCCCGCCCAGGTACGGTCCTGGACTGACTGCTTTCCATTGTGATGCTTGTCTGCAGTTACAATGAGATCTCTAACTCCACCCAGGACAATGTAGTAAGGGCAAAAATGGAAATGAGGTCAATATTTGCTCACATATTCGTTCTATACCACAGCCAATCCTCCCCCTTTCTTTCCAGTTTGTAAAAGAAAACTGGGGATTGCCCCCTTCAGCATCTGTCACACAGCAGGATTCTGTTTTAGCAGCAAGCCAGGGCCTCTGGAGCTGGGACCTGCATTTCATTAAGAGCAGTTCTGAGGAAATGGAAGAGTTAACCCCTTCTCACATGGTCCTTTCCAAGCCTCTAGGAAATGGAAGTGGTGGCCTATAAAGAAAGCGGCATTTGCTAATTAGGATTGCTAGTTATAACAATAACGGGGAAGGGTAATGGACCAAGAAAGATAGGGACATAGTTAAGAAGAACTGAAGCTCCAAATTTAGTTAAGCGCTGAATCAAAGCATTGCTCCTTCCTATTATCCTTAAAGGTCCCCTGTGCCAGTGAGGGTACAGAGCTGACTACACTCTGCCGAACTGAAGTCTGTTCCCAATGCCAACTAGAAGGCAGAGGCGTCACACCCACAGTGGGCTCTGGGGACATTGGATCGGCTCCAGAAGCCTGGCCCTAACACTGACTACTCAACTGGATCACCGCAGAAAACTTACTTGACCCCCTGAGCTTCTGGTTCCTCATCCATAAAATCGGACTAATAATCTACTGTGAAGCGTAAATGAGATGATGTGGACAAAGTATACAAGGGGGACTTATTAGCTGCTGAAGTAAATCTCAGAGTTGGCAGAGGCATGCGGAATCACCCAGCCAGACACGCAAACTCCGTCGGCAAGCCTCTGCTTGACGCCTGCCGAGAAGGGCGGCTGCCTGCTTCTCCAGGCTGTCCACACCGCTGCGAGACGAGGGTGGTTAGAGAAAGTTTCGCAGCACGGAGCCGTGCCTTCTTCCCTTCGTTTCAATGCTTTGGCTCTAGGTCTGGCTTCCGGACCAGAAATGCAAATAACTCTTAGCAGTCCTGCACAAGGAAGCCATTGAAACACTTTATTTGGTCGTCTAAGGGATGTTAGTGGCAAGCCTCCCATGTGTAGTACACAGAACCACAGAGAGGTGAGGGATGAGTCCAGATTTCTTGTTTGGGGGGCTGGTTCAGAAGGGGTGCCATTGGACAAGGCAGAGAACAGAGAAGGGGCAGGTTTGTATGGGAAAGGTGAAGACCTCAGTTTGGGATGTGCTGCTTTGGAGCAGCGGCCGGTCGCCCAGATGGAGATGGTAGGTAGACACTGGACATGGGAGTCCAGCGCCCGGGATGGGGGGTTGCGGCTAAAAGTACAGATTTCAGAGTGACAGGTACATGGAAGGGGGCTGCAGTTGAAAAGTGGCTGAAATTGCCAAGGGGAGGGGGGGAACGAGTACATCAATGTTTAAGAGGCAAAGTATAAAACCCAATTAAAAAAAATAGAGGGAGACAAAAGTTGTTGCAAAATTAAGTTAAAGGAACCCTGGCCGGTGTGGCTCCGTTGGTTGGGCATTGTCCTGCAAAGCAAAAGGTTTCGGGTTCAATCCTCATCAGGGCACGTGCTTGGGTTGCGGGTTTGTTCCCCCCGTGGGACACGCATGAGAGGCACCTGATCAATGTTTCTCTCTCACATCAATGTTTCTCTCCCTTTTGTTCCACCTCTCTTCCTTACTCTCTAAAAATAAATAAGTGATTACGTAAAATCTTTAATAAAAATAAATGAATTAAAGGGCCCCATGGAGAGGAGCTCAGAGAGAAGATTAAGACTAAGTATTAGTTAAAGACATAGGAAAAACCCGGAAGGTAAGTGACATCAGAGAAGCTGGAGAACGGTGTTGCGCTGAGGAGGACATGGGCAGCAGCGTCGACTGAATGAAATGCTGAAAAGTCCCCCCCTGGATTTGGATCTGGAGGCCCACTCATGATCAGGGCAAGGGTGTTTTAATGAGGGACTGGGAGTGGAAATCAGACCGCAGTCCACTGAGGAATGAATGAGAGGTTAGCGAAAACAGCCAATACAGACCAAGTTTTCAGGTAACTGGATTGTTAAGGACATAAAGGCCACGGGGTCTTAGAGAGGGGGGCGGTGTGCTCGGCAGAGAGGCACCGCTTCGGCCAGAAGGAAGGTAAAATATGCAGATCAAGTAGGATGTCCAGCTGAGCCTGGGAGGAAAACGTCTGATAAAGAGAGGCACATTTCCTCAGAGGCAGGAAAGAAGGAGTGCAGGCTGGGTGTGGAAAGGGCTGGTAAGGGGGGAAGTGGACCTAGGCGTGCGCACTGATTCTGCCTGCAAGCAAACACGAAGGTCTCCCGCTTGGAGGGAGGGAGAGACAGGAGTTAGAGTAGACACTGGGGGTGGCAGGGGAAGGCGACTGGGATCCTGCGAAGAGGTTGTGCACCTGTCTGCCGGTCTTGGGGAGGGTGCGTTTAGAGCCATTGTTCGACAAGGTGCATTGATCCAAATAGATGGATGGTTTTCCCCACTCACGGAAATGCTTAGCAGACAGGACAAAGGGGAGGAAAATGCAGGTAGTCAAACTTCGTGGTGCAGGGATTTTTGCACGGTGGGGAGGGCAAAAGGGAAAAAGATTAGGGAGATTAGAATATTGGTAAAGGAGCCGATAAAATGATAGGCTGGAAGGCGGGCGGCCTTGCAAGCTATGATCCTTCCAGCAATCTCTCCCACTGCCTCCTCCATCCTGGAGCCTTGCCTCGGCTGTGTTACTGTAGACCACGTGTTGCCCGAGGCAGCACACCATGTCTGGATGTGTAGGACTAGCACAGAGGGTCAACGCCCCGTTTTGGGGCCTCTGATGTCCAGGATTTACCTGGGATTGCTGGGAGGAGGGGGGTTTAAGGGGACTTAATAGTAATGAGAAAAATGCAATAAAGATTAAATTTTTTAAAAAGTCACAGTCTGGTAAAAAAAATTAATAAATCACATCACAGGGTTGATGCATACTGACCTTAGATTCAAATGACTTCCCACAAAGTTTACACAAAGATAGAGGTTAAAGCATAAATGTGGCCCGGGCGATCCAGCAATGAGTGTGATTGGTTTATTCAGACATCAGTGCAGGACTTCGGCTGGAGCCCCTTGGCTGACTCTTACAAGTCTCGGCCTATCCTGTAAATCTATTTTGATTCTGAGTCTGGTGTGAAATGAGGTCACTGTGCTTCCCAGATCTGGGTCATGAGCGAATGGGATAAACATGTCATCCGCATTTTCATTCAAGTCGATAAAAACATTGAACAGGAGCAGAATAAATCCAACGGCAGCACTGCATTTGACTCTCACTACTAGAACCTTCTCTCTGGTTGGACACCAATCCATCAACCCCTTTGCCCAGGCATTCAGCCAGTCAGCTACAAATTGCCGGGTGCTGCTACTGTCCAGTCCGAGTTTCTCCATCTTGCCCACAGAGATATCCCAAGGGACCATCCAAACACCTTGCTGAAAAGTCCAGATACGCTGTGTCAACAGCTTTCCCGTGATGTACTGGTCTGTAACCTTATCCCCATTGGGTAAAAACACAATGAGCTTTTCTTTGCTTGTGTCTTGTACACCTACGACCAGATGGAAATCAGTTTATGACATTTTACAGCTTTATAACATTTCCTGTCTCACCATGACATCACTTTCCCCCAAGCCCAGGGCTTCAAAAGTCCACAAAGGTGTTAAGAACTTAGTTTCTAAACCTTCCTCGGACTCCAGTGTATTAGGTTACCTGATCTCCCAGGCTGTTGAAATGAAGAATGCTAGCTTGATAATGGGACTATAATAGACTAGCCCCTACCTCAGAGAGAGAGGAAAGGGCCCTATAAGGTGGACCCACTTTGCCCTGCCTCAGAGCTTCCTCCGAGGCAGTTTAGATTTTATTTCTCTGAATCTGATTTTGAATGCCAGAAAAAAAAAAAAAAAAAAGCCAAAAGTGATTATACCTCAGCTTTCTTGACTACATCATTTTTCAAAACAGGGTGCTGAAATCTTAGGAGTTTAAGTCTTACAAGCTGCGAATTCAGTTGCCTTTTAAAAAATCTTAAAATGAGAAAGATACAGATCAACCACGAGGCGGAGTGAAAAATGCCCGGGTGTTTATGAAGCGTATAATCCCTAATTATGCTGAGGGTGACACCCCTCTCCGTAGGCAATGCTCCTTAGATGCTTCCAGTACAATCAACAAGAGTAGTTTAAGCAATTCATCAATACCTGTTTACTGCCTGCTGCTGGGGACACAAAGAGGTGACAGTATGGCCAAGAGCCCTGGGAGAGTTGACAGTCTAGTCTGGGTGGGCATCAAAAAAAAAAAAAAAAAAGAAAAAGAAAAAAAAGAAAGAAAAGAGAAAAAGAAGAAGACGCTTCGGCAAAAGGTTGAGCAACCACAGCGGCATGCACTGGGTGCCCAGTGAACGTGCCAGGAAGTGTGCACGCCGGATGTTCCAAGAGGCTGCCCATCGGGGGGTGGGAATAAGACTTCTCCTGGGCCCTAAGGGACAGACAGAATTTAAGCAATGGGTAGGTGGGCATTCTGGGTGCAGGGCATGGAATAAATGATATTACCCAGGTAGATGAAAGGAGTTGAGCTGGATCCAAAGCCCCTTTGACTTCTCAAATATAAAGAGAAAAGCCTTGTGCTCAACCGGGAAATGAACAAAGAAAACACTTGACTCTGCAGGACCCGGTCTGCGCCTCCCCAGCGAAGTTCAGCCAAGGTCATGCGGGAATGCATGCCCACTACATTCACTCTAACAAGACGCTCCGATGAAAACCCTAAGATGCTGTTATTTGCATATTTAATGAAATTTGTTGTTTAATGAAATCTGCAGCACAAATTTCATTAAGATCATCCTCTGCGATTTAAGTCTTGAGGCTAATGGATTTTTCTAGGAATGCAACAACATATGGCACAGAGGTAACTTCCAAAGGAGAAACAAGGAGTGGTTTGCAGCCGCGGCTCTGCATGAGAACCACTGGGATCGCCCAAAAAAACACCAGTGCTTGGGCCGTCCCTCCACCAATTACACCACAATCCCTGAGGCACCAGCATTTACATGAAAAATACCAGTGATTCTAATTCATTCTCTCATCAAATATTTTCTGAGTGCCTACCACATGCTGACCATTGTTCTAAGTGTTGAAGATACAAGAGTGAGTCAAAAAGAACCTTCTCCCTTAAAAAATACCTTCACATTTTACACTACAGTGGGAGAGAACAGGCAGAAAAGCAAATTCCTTCAGTAAAATGTATTTTAAGAAAACTGACAATGTGCTAAGGAGAAAATCAAGCTGAGAAGGGGGATATGAAATCTCAGGCTGGAGTTGGGTGACATGGAAGACATTACTGAAGGTGACATTTGAATTAAGACCTGAGGGAAGTGAGGGAGCAACTGGGCTACATGAAAGAACATGCCAGGCAGAGGGAACAGTAGGTGCGAAGGCCCCGAGGCAGAGTCCTGTCAGTGTGGCCTGAGCTGAGAGGGAAAGATGAGAGATGAAGTCAGAGAGGGAAGGGCATGGGCGGGAGAGAGCACCAGGGCCTGGCCAACTATGTGATGACTACGGCTTCATGCCGACTGACATGGGGAGCGGCTGGGAAGGCTGGAGCAGAGAAGTGACATGATCTGATTTCCATTTTACTAGAATCATTCTGGCTGCTTTGCTGAGAACAGACTATGGGGGGACAGGGTGAGCGATATATGCAATTGAGTGATTCCTAAAATAGTCCAATTGAGAGACGAGGATAGCCTGGATGAGGGGAGTGGTGATGAGCAATGGTCAGATTTGGGGTATGTTTTAAAGAATGAACCAGAGACAAAGCATCTGGAAGGGGGAGGGGCGGGAATCGGGAACTTGGGTTTAGACATTCAAGTCTGACCATCAGTCATTCAGTAGGATATTATCACCTGAATTACAGTTCAAGTTCTCTCCTACCCAGATATGCCAGTCTGACACTAGCTTCACTCATTTAAAAAAAATCTTCATAAAGGATCTACCATGGTCCAGGTACCACAGGAACTTGGGTGACAGGATCAAACAGGATACGGTCTCTGCCTAGAAGGACCTTCCAGTCTAGCATTTCTGACCCACAGCTGATACCAACTCAAGGAGTGGCTCTGGCATCACTCTGGACTGCAGGTCACACCTCCAGCCAAACCCACGGCACGGTGCTACATCGCCCGGTTTCGCTCAGGCCTAGATCTACAGCCAGCCTGCCAAGGGGATGCCTAGCCAGTTCCAAGTTTCCAACAAAAGTGGGCTCACCATGTTCTTGAAGGAAGGTTTTTTCCTTTGTTTCTTCCCCATCCCAAAAGACAGGTAAACAATTTGATACAATTGATAACCCAAGAAATCAGAATTTCATTTTTATTCTCCATGCACAAAATATGAAATATATAACTACATATATGTATGTGTATATTTATTTTCCCTATGTGCCATATGCTAAACAAATGTTATTTGAATTAAAAAAAGACAAAAAAGGCAACGAGGACAAAATAAAAGCTCTGAGAGAGCTGAGCATAACTGGTAAGACTACCTCTTTCAAAAGTTTGCTCAGCTTTCATCGTTTTCAGCAGTTTTGTGTGAAGCTGCCCACCTCCTATTTGCAGGACCACTATCATTGGCAAGGTCGACACGCCGTGTCCAACTGACGATGGGGAGGAACACTTGGGAAGGAGTTATAAAAAATAATCAGTCCAACTATCCCAGCGTGCAGGTCCCAGCATGGATTTTAACCAATGGCAATCCAGAAGCACTTCGTGGTGGTGGGTGGTGACATTCCACGTGGAGCAGCACAGACAATTCCACCTGGGCTCCATCGTGACCACCCACCTGCCTGTTAGCAGGAACAATGAGCAGCTCCCCTTCGGTGTAGGCTAAAAATAAAGGAGACTGCCAATGAATGACACTTTACATGCACAACCCTCCAGGTAAAGTTCTGGTTACCATGGCAAACCCCACTCATGACAGCAGAGGCAAAGCGCATGATGTGTCAAATGGCCAGAGTCCTGTCTTCCTACAGGAGAACAGCTATATTTGCCAGACACGCAAATCTACCACTAGAGCCCTTTCTATGAACAAAAGCCCAACTTGTATTTGTGGGTCTTGGCCATTCTCACAATGACTATTTGCCTGAAATAGTAGTCTTTTGTCTGATGTTTACTTCTCAGGATGCTGATGTAATTCTCAAGATGGAACTTATTTTTAAAAAGGGGCCCACGACAGGGAAGGAAATAAATAGCGGCGGTCTCGTTCTCCCCAGCCTACAACCTTGGCCAAAGTGCCTCCGTACCTCATACCTGGCAAGAACCTGTACTTTGACTGGTGTCTTCCATGACTGATGATAGAGAAATGGGCCAATCTTTGAGCAAGACCCAATGGAGAGCGCCTCGCTACCACCCGATCTAAAAATGGTGTCCACGTGCTCACCCTAGGTTTCCTTCCACTAGGATAGATGCGGAGGCAGGAAAGACCAAACTACAGAGAAATGTGGGCGTGTAAGACGAGGGGGAAGCAGACCTTAGGGCTTGTTATGAATGCAAATAAATTCCACCTTTACGTACAAAGGGTTCCTTGCCTTTAAGGGTTCAAGGAAGAAGTTTAAACATTAAGTCTCCAGCTGGATTAGAAAAAGTCTTGAGCCTATATGAACTAGTGGAGAAAAAAAAAAAAAAAGAAATGAACTTCTTAGCTTCTCAAGCTTAAGCCCCAGGGTCAACTTCTCGGAGAAATAGTGCATTTAGAAGCTCGGTAAGTACATTCCTTCCCTGTGTTTTTAACAATCTGTGTCCTGGGTTTATGAGCAGGAAAATGAATTAGAAAACTCAGAGCTCTGTAGGGACTTTGGGGATCTTGGGCAGTTCCTGCTTCTCAGAAACTCTGTATGGAATAACGGTTAAGAACACAGGCTTATGAGTCAGAGAGACTGGGTTCAAACTCTCGCTCCAACTCTTAATAGATGTGCAACCTCAGGCAAGTAATTTAAACCATTTGAGCCTACTTTCCATCCTCTGAAAAGTAAGAATAACTAGGGTCAGTCCCTGGAATGTAGTAAGTGCTCAATACATCCAACAGCTATGTATTGAGTGCCTACTGTATTCTAGGCACCAGAGAAACAGTGAACAAGACAAGGGCCCTGCTTTGATGGAGCTTATACTCCAACAAATAAATGAAAACTTTATTTTCAACCGAACAGAAGTGATGTGATAGAGTGCCTGGGGTGGCCATTTCAGATTACGCGACTGTAGAGAAGAAGGCCTGTGAAGGTCTTGGGGAAGAAGCTTCTAGGCAGAGAGGTATGGCCCTACTGTGGGGCAGAGCTCGGTATGTTCCAGGGTGGAGAGAAGGACAGTGTGCCTGGGTACAGAGAGTGAGTGCGATGAGTGGTGACAGGAAGCCACTGGAGGGATGGTGTAGGGCAAAGGGCCTGGATCATGTTCGAACGGCAAAGAAAAATCCCCAGTTTTAAGCTTGGGAGTGACATGACTTGATTTGCATTTTAGAAAGTCACTGCTAGGTTTTCCGAGGAGAAAGGACTAGGGATCAAGAATGCTCTCTGGAGACCCTGCTGGACTACAGCGTCAGGCGTCCGGGGACAAGAGAGCGGTGACTTCTACAGGGTGGCTTCCAGAGAAGTGAGGAGAAGGGGGTAGATGCTGGAGGAGAGGCCCAAATGACTTACAGATTTAGTTTCTGGGAGTGGGGAAAGGGAAGAATGAAGTGTGGTTTCTAGGTTTTTGAAATAAGCCTTTGGATAGATGGCAGTTCTGTTTACCGAGACAAGGAAAGAACGAGCCTGATGGAGAAAAAGCGAGGATTCCATTTTGATTATGAATGGTCTGGAATGCCTATTACACACCCACGTGGATATGCCAAGTTGGCGGATTTATATAAATCTGGAACTCAGTGGAGAGGTCAAGGCTAGAGATACAAATTTGGGAGGCAACAGCACAAAGATGGTAGGTAAAGTCTTGAAGCAGATGAGATTTCCCTCGGAGGGAGAATAGCTAGAAAAGAAGACCCAAGTTCAAGTCCTGGGGCATCACCATAAAATGATGAATATCAGTTGTTGTTGTTGTTGTGTTCAGTACACTGGCAAGGACGATGTTTGTCGATTATCGTTACCAGCACCTATTCATCCATCCATCTACCTACCCTTCTGCCACCGTTAACACCATAAACAATCATTGAGCACATTTATTGAGAGGCAATAAAAAGGCGTGGTCAAGAATGCAAGCTCTGTTTAAATCCCAGCTCCACCAACTCCTGTAACCTTGGAAAATTTGCTCAGCTATACAGCACCATTTCTCCATCTGCAAAGAGGATGTAGTAGGGTGTATGGTGGCCCCCGCAAAAGATATGTTCATGTCCTGGCGCCTTTGAATATGCCCTTATTTGGCAAAAGGGTCTTTGCATGTATAATTAAGTTGAGAATCTTCAGGTGAGCCCTGGCTGGGTGGCTCAGTTGGTTAGAGTGTCATCCCAATATTCCAAGACTGCAGGTTCAATCTGTGGTTAAGGCAAATACGAGAATCAACCAATGCATGCATAAATAAGTGAGATAACAAATCGATGTTTCTCTCTCTCTTCCTCTCTCTAAAATCAATCAATAAATTTTTTTTAATTAAAAACAAAAAAACCAACCTTGAGGTGAGATCATTCTTGATTACCTTGTTGACGCTAAATTCAATGACAAGGGTCCTTATAAAAGACACACAAAATACTGACTCGCAGACGTAACAGAAGACAAACACACAAAAGAGAAGGCAATGGGAAGACAGAGACAGAGAGGAACAGCCACGGGAATGTCCACAGTTACCAGAAGCTAGAAGAGACCAGGAAAGGTTCTCCCCGAGAACCTCCAGAGGGAGCGTGACCCTGCCGACACCTTCATTTAGCGCTTCGGACCTCCAGAACTATGAGAGCACAAATTTCTGTTGCTTTAAGCCACTAAGTTTGTGATAATTTGTCATAGGAACTGAATACGGGGGTAATTACAGTATGCACCTCATCAAATGCTTATGAGAATTAAATGAGTTTATATATATACATACATATATACATATATACATATACATACATACATATACATACATATACATACATATATATACATATATATATATGAAGTGTTGAGAATAGTTCCTGCCAAATAAGGAACATGAAAACAATGCTAATTTTTTTCCCATGTGCTGGACATTGTGCTGATCCTGAGGAGTTTGAGGAGAAGGCAGGTCATCTTCAGAGACCCTCAGGATAAAGATGGTGTCCAGGCAACAGAGCAGGTGAGGGACCAGCAGCTGGAAAGGGTACTCAGGTGCCAAAAAGTGCTGACAGCTGCTCCCCAGCAGTACCAGTAAAGACACTCACAAGCCTTACGTTTTAAAGCCTCGGGCTTTAAAAAACCGAGCAGCAGTTCCGGAGAGGGGTCAGCGCCATGCTTCCTGGTACCTTCTCCTCCGCCCACCATCTCACCGCCTGCCCTCATGAGAATCCATGCTGCTGAGGACAGTCGGGGCACATTTTCTGGGGACAGCTGTCTCTACTTTCAGCCTAATGATGCTGGGAATAGTGCTGAGCAGGGCAGGGTAGGGGTGGAGCCTGGGCAGCGCAAGGCTGTGGAGAAGGGCAACGCTGATTTTGCATGGTGGGTGATTTTGTAATAATATTTGCATGGCTGCTTTAGTCTTGGACGTTAATATTCTTCACCAAGAGACCCATGTAGCACAATCTAGTTTTACCCAAATCTCTATAAAATACACTTGCCAGAGGTGGGGGATGGGGCAGAATCCAACTGAAACACAGCTGAAATCAGACATTTTATAAGTGTCTGTTGGCCACCACGCAAAAATGTATAGTTTATTGACATCTTGCTTTACTAAACTTGGCTCCATTCTGGCCTTTGTAGGTGTGAAAAAAAAAAAAAGCATTGTTCAAACACTCGAAGAGACTTTGATGTTACTGCATGTGGTCACCTGCCTGTAGACAGAAGTAGTGCTGGGGACCAGCTAATGCTCCTCGGGGACGGAGGGCGTCTCTGGGTGTTCACACTTGTTCACGCCAAACCCAGCGCAGTACTGCCGACCCGAGACACACGTGCCCCTCTGCTCTCCAGAAACAGTCTTCTGGAACACGGGGATTACGGCACATCCGAGGCTGAGGAAGCAGGACAAACATGTTCCCATTAGAGGGGTGTCTGCAAAGCGCTGGCCTTTGGTGAAAAGGACAAGAGAGCGGTGCTTCTTCTGTTTCCCTCTAGGTATGGCACTGTCTCGTCAGGAGTGACCCTAGCTAGACAAGGCCCCGAGGGATCCCAAATACTGACGGCCCAAGGCACGTGTCTTCTCCCACCACCTTCCCCTGGACGCCCAGAGGCCCCGCTGTGAGGGAGCCCAGTCCCCTCCCCGTCCACTGCACCCACCGTGACCCCAAATCACACCTCTCACACCCTGCCTGCACATGCGGCCGATCCCTCAGCAGGCGGGTCTCAGCCAGGGGCCCGACTGGATCGCCGCTGCACTGAGCATGGCCCTGCTCGGGGCAGGAATCCCATTCTGCATTGGATCGCCGAGTTTGTATTTTTAGCAAAGCAAGATGACACTCTTCAGAGGCCCGGACAACTGGGTGTGTGTGTCCTAACTCAGATGACTGGGTTGAGATAGCAGCGTTAGTTAAAGTCTAGCGCGTGCAGAGCCAAGTACTAGAGGTGTCCAGGGGATGATAAAAAGGGGACCACGAGTGCTCAGGTCAAATCCATTTCCACTCCTGCTAAAACCTCCCCAGTCTGTGAAGGGCTCATATACCAGGGAACCCCTCCTCAGGAGGCTGTTCCAACAGCACAGATCCTATCGGGAAAGAACTAAATTTACTTCGGCCTCAAAGCAGGGAAGGAATTGGATCCTTCAGGGACTTGCAGACCCTAAAAAGTTTGCAAATTTTTTGTCCTCAGATGGATCGCTAGGTATTGCAGGCTACTTCAGACAACAAAACTTCCCCTGTCTCCTTGCTACAATTGCATCTAAAGTTTGCGACAATAGCCTGAGCAAAATTCGCCATCTTTGCGTAAAGCCAGTTCCCCCAAGCCCTGCTTCTCCAAAACCTGATCATGTGTCCCAGATCCGCCGCATGAGCCACAGAAACACTTTAAAACCTAAAAACAAATAATCTAAGAATAACTTAATTAGCCAGATGTTCAGAACTATCTGGATAGCTTCGATAACGTTTCTGATTTTCTGTTTGCTCAACATGTTCTATAGGCAAGGCATGCATCCAGAAGCCGGGAGCTCGGAGGACGGGGATTGCTTCCTGGCTGCGTTGAGAAAGTAGGGGGAGAAGATGCTTGGCACGGGCAAGGGGCCACAGCCAGGGGCGGGCCTCTTCCCGGAGCTGCTGAGACAACAGACAAATGTGTCTTCTCCGCACACTTAGTGCCCGAACAAGCCATCTCTCGGCTCCACCACCTTATCAGACCACAAAGGGCCTCTTCAACTATTGGATTTTTAAACCGTAAATGCTCCCAGTGTTTTCTTGAACACATTTGTAAATAGAATGCAGAGCTGTTTAGATGGCAGGCAATTCGAGTCTGGCTCAGCCGACCTGCCTGGCTTCAAGTCCTGCCTCTGCCCAGAACTGCAGAACCCCAGGGGAATACACGCTTTTCTGATGCCTTCTTGGTTTTTTCAGTTCTGGAATACGGCTGTTGTAAGATCGAGAATTTAAAATTTGTAAATGCCGTACGAGGATCTGTCATTTTACGTGCAGCCTGTGCCTAAACCCAATGCCAGTATAATCTAGACACAGGCCACCCAGGTGGAAAGTAATTTGTGCACATACGTTTTCCTTGAAAATCTTTCCTTCTTCTCCTTTTTCTTCTCCTTTTCCTCCTCCTCCTCCTTCTTCTGCTTCAGTGTTGCATGCAACAGAAGTTTGTTTATTTTAATGGCTTTGCAGGGGTTGGTTTTGTTTTTAAAATTTTTTCCATCACCATTTATCCCCCCCATACCCTCTTCCACCTAAAACATCTTTTTCTTAAAAAAAATTCTGCACATATTCCCCCAATATCATTTAATTTGACACACATCTATTGAGTGTTTACTAAATCGAGCTAAGTGCTCCTTTCCTTTTCCTTTTCACTAATAAGCAAGGGTATTTATTTAATCTCTCTAGGTTTCAGCACAGATCCATTAATAAAACCAATGGGGCACGCAGATTTTTAATCCTTCCTTACCCATCTGCATCTTGCAAAACTGGCACTAGAAGACAGCAGTTCCCCAGCTCGAGCACCTGTACATTGTGCCTTTAGTTCCAGTCGTGCTGGAATGAGGCAGGTTCTCAGCTTTCTGGGCCTCAGCTGCCTAAGCACAGGAATTAGCAAGTGGGAAAGCATCACTCCCTTCCAAACCACAGAGGAGCAAGACTAGGCAGGATCTCCCAGCTCTGAGCCCTGGCAAACTGACCTTTGCATAACAGGGGGAAGTGAAATGCAGATGCATCCAGTGGAACAAGCCAGCAGATAAAAAGGCACACATCCTGAAAGATTCCTTAAAGGAGAACAGGGAGGCCAGGCTGCTCTGAGCAGTTCAGAGTTTTTCATGTAAAGCTGAAAGAAAGCTCTGGCCGGGTCCACTAAAAAGTCCTGTCATCTACATTCCACTGGGCTGTCACAGACTTAGGCGAGAGGCTAATTCATTTCTCAGCACACTATCAGAGGGACCGGCTTCGTAACAGATGCTGTTATCTCGGGGTCTGTATACACACCTCAGTACGTTTTTTTATTTCTCCTAAGTACAACCCCAGTTAGTAGCTGTTGTACTGATTTTGCATGTAAGGAAACTGAGGCTCCAAAATTTTGAGTGATCTGGCCAATGAGAAGGTCTCTGTGCTGCCAGGTTCCAGCCCGAGTCTCTGACCCCAGTTCCAGAATCCTTCCTTTCCCTCTGGGCTGCCTCAGCCGGCGCCAGGTGCCTGGTTCACCTCCCCTGGCTGGCCGCTGCACATGCACCTGTCCCCACAGGTCCCCAGGCTCAGGCACTGACCCCATCCCCCAGCCCCACCCCTGGCAGGTGCTCCTCCTGTCCCACCAAGACCAATTCCTCCATCCGTTGCATTGCAGGCTCCCTCCAGGCCTCACCCAACCCTGGCTTCCCTTCTGCCTTCCAGGGAAGGCTTCCTTGTACCCTGGCTTCCTTGTGCCCTGGCTCCCGTGACCATCCTTTACAGACACTGCTCTCAGTGTCTGTCAGCGGCCTTTCCCCATCCTCCCCCCTGGGATACGGGCCCTTCTCAGACATTCCTGCCTGCGCCTGTCCACCTGCCTCCCTCAGGGCGTTGCCTCCCTAGCATCCTACTTGGTACTGTGGAGATGCTTGAGGTCAGAAAAGAAGAGGTTAAAACTCTTGAGGCTCCAAGTCAGCCCTGTTAAGGAGATTCAGGCTCTCTTTGGGTTTGGTTCTGACCTTTTGTGGGTTTGACAAAAAGGTTTGGATGTTTCCTCCTGTGGATGGTGTAGTAAGAGGGATCTGGGGCCACCTTTCAACAGGGACATCCCCCTCCCACCATGGTCTGAGTCACTCAAGCCCACATGATCTAGGACAAGGGAGCAGCTCTGTGCTAGCCTGTCTAGCCCACCAGGCTTGGCACCTCCAAGTCAGGGTTGGGACTACACCCTAGAGCACAATCAGCTGGGCATGGGGGGTCTGGAGTACGGCCTCTGTCTCCCTTCCTACCTAAGCTGATTAAGTCGGTGGGCGACTGGGCATGCATAAGATAAGGTCCTACAGGAATGGGACCAGAGCATCATGATGAGGGTGCAAATAGGGCTCTGTAGAGTGATGGTGCGAAGGTAAAACTGCTCAACATCCCTTGAGAGAGTTAGAGAATTCACGGAGCAGGAGGCCCTTGAGCTGGATCAGAAAGACCCAGGGGAGAAAGGATACTCCAGGCCCTCACCCCAGAAAAACAGCATTGTAGAGGCAGAGGGTAAGACAGGTCAGTATGGGGTGTGTGTGTTTTATTGGGAGACATAACAGGAAGGAAGTTTGAGGAAGCACATAGGTTTGGAATTTATTCCACACACAGTCCTGGGGCCCATTGATAGGTTTTACAAGGAGAAGTAGTCGATAGACCTTGGCGACTGATCAGATATGGGAGGAGTGAGAAGGAAAAGTCCGACAGCATTTCCCCAGGTTTCTCGTAGGCTGAGTGTTAAAACCCCTAACTCCCTCTTTCAGCCAACTGCACATTCATGCTGCTAACCTGCGGGTGGTCTTTGCTTCTTCTTCACTCCAAATCCAAGCAGCGCCCACACTTCAAGTCCACATCCGATGAACCTTTCCTTTCTCCGAAGCCTGCTGCCACACCCCAGCCTGCTCGACCTCCATCCTCCATCTTATTACAATAACCCTCTCACTAGGCTCCTCACCTACCATCTCTCCCCAATCCCAATTTTTTTCTGTGGGAGATCAGATTAATTTCCCGAAAACACCTGGCTGATCCTGATAGTCCTTTGCTCAACAATCTCAAATAGTTCCCTACCAGCTGCAGAGCTAAGGGCCTCCAAGTCCTTAGCTCAGCCTCTTCTCCCACCATTCTCCTAAGTGCCACATCCTACCTGAGGATCAACCTCTCAGCACGCATCCGATCTACACAGGCTCTGGGCTCTCCACAGAGACTTTCAGATCCTTCCCAACTCCAAAACTGTTTTATGTAGACCACTCTTCAGGTGCTTCAGTCATGGCATCATCCCTTATTCCTTCACCCAATACATATACGATGCATATTATATGCCCCCCCCACACACACGGGCTTGGATCTGAGCTCTCAGTATAGTTATCTCACTTTCTCCTGATAGATTGAAACTCCGAGAGCAAGGAGGGAGCCTCTTTCATCTATGTGTGTCCCTAGGAGCCTTTAAGCTCCTGTGCACAGCAAACCACAGGTTCTCAAAAAAAAAAAAAATTGTTTGAAATGAATAAAGAAATCATCGTAAATTTCCTTAAATAGTAAGCTGCTTTAAGTGCATGCAAAATCAATTTCAATGATAGAGATTTCAAGTATAATTCAATATTTTTCCAGAAGCATATTAACTATGTCAAGGGAGGTACATTTATATACTTTACAAGGTGTTGATTCTTCCTCTCCCAGCACCCGCCATCCCCTTACTCCTGCATCTCCCCCTCCCCACATACACACACTCACAGCAGTTCGTGGCCCATTCTAATGGAAGAGGGAATTGATGAAGCTAGAACAAACCACCTACAGCACAAGCATGTTCTGAGACATTCTATTCTGCCCCCACAAGCAGCCCTCCCATACCACACCCGTACCGACTTGACACCCACCCAGAAGTCAGACCAGAAAAGCTGGCCCTGTAGCAATACCAGGGACCTGGAGCCCAGGTGCAAGGCAGGCTGAGGGTGGGAAGCCCCACGAGGGAAGGACCAGCAGCACTGAAGGTCCAGGGGGCCTCTTAGTAAAAGCAGATCCAGATAACACTTTCTGCAGCCATTCAACGACCACCCCCAACAGCTTCATCATGATTCCTTAAAGGGAAACACATCACATCACCCAAGGCACCCAACCTCTGTGGGAGGCAAGAGGCCAGCCCGGTGCCAGAGAGAGACACAGCCTTCCTGCTCCCGGCACTCCACCCCCTGTCCCAGTGCAGGTCTGCGGCTCTGGAATGCCCTCGTGCCTGCTATTCCAGTCTCCTGCGACCAGTTCCTGCCAGACCATGTCCTTTTCACACTCCAAGGTCCCTTATCAAGGTCTCTGCACCCATCAGGGCTGCTGAGGTCAGGTTTCTGGCAAACCCCAGCCAGGAGCCCTGGACCCTCCCCCTACTTGATTCAGCATTGCGGGAAGGCAAGCAGCCCAAAGCCCTAAAATATCAATGCAAATCTAAAGAAAGAGAGAAAGGGAGAAGGCCAGATTTGGGGAGGAACTCCACACTTAAGAGGGAGAACAGGGTTTCCCTATCGGTGCATCCCCTCTCTCCCTGAGAGATGCCAATAACCGCTCCAAAGATGCCGCTGCTCTTTGCGAGCCACCTCCACCCCCTCGCCGCGCTCGTCTCTTCCCCAGGCAGCGGCGGGCTAGGCTTGAGGATGCGCGGGAGATGGAACCCAATGCAGTACCTGAGGCCGGCGCACCTGAGCGCCTCCGCCCTGGACAAGAGGACCAGGCGACGGCCCAGGGATGGGAACAGGAAGTGCAAGGGCTCCAGGTCCTCGCCCAAGCGTGCCCAGCAGTGCGTCTCGGGCTGTCACGCTGTCCTCGACCCCCTCCATCCGCCCCTCTAACCGTGGCCACGTCCTCCCCGCCCCCGGGCGGACACAAGGGGAGTTTGCTCTGCGCAACGTGGGACCCGGCTTCGGTCCCCACTCACCGCCTTGCCGCGGCTGGGATTCCCGCACCGCGATATGTCACTAAACTTTCCCGGGCGCAGGCAGTCTCGGAGGTGGCAACCCGTCCCCCCCTCTCCGCACCCCTCAATCTGGACCCCCCAATCCCGGCAGTGGCCTCCCGGTCATTTCACCTGTGCGCGGCTCCTCGGAGGTTCCTGCTGCTCCTCGCTTCTTCAGACCCAGGCGACGCCCGGCGGGACCCCGCGCGCCGCGGCGGCCAACGCCGCCGCCACAGCCGGTGCTGCCGCCGCGCCTGCCGGGAGCTGCAGCACCGAGCTTCTCCCGCAGCCGCGGGAGGCGCAGTCCCGGGCGCCCTCGGCTCGGTGGGTCCTCGCAGCCGCCACCCCACCGCGCCCCCCTGCCTGGGGCCGCCTGGGGCCGGTACGCCCGGCGCTGGGAGTCCGCTCCGTGCTCTGCTCTCCCGGCTGCACGGCGCTGGGGATCCACAGAGCCTCCAGGATGGGCGGGGATTCCCTCCCACCGGTAGAGTCGAGGGGCGGGAACTCCCTTCCCGGAGTGACAGCGACGGGGGGCGGGGATTCCCCTACCCGAACGAAAAGGTGGGCGGGGATTCCCCCCGAGCACCGCACACCGCAGGCAGTACGTCCCCCGGGTAAACCTCGAGTCCCGGCGCGCAGGTTTCATACACCTGAGTATCTTGGGAGGAGAGGATCCGGGGGGATGGGAGCTCGGCATTTCCAAATGGCGGGGCTCTGGGCGCCATCTAGGTGGAGGAGAGGAGCTAGGGAACTTGAAGTTGCCTTTGCAGAGCACTTCACATAGCAAGGAGAAAAATGTCAATTGCTTTGTGAAAGAACGGGGCGGAGGCCAAAGAAGAAGGGGGAAGCACTAACCGCTCGCTCCAAGTGCCCCTTGGCCTCTAGTCCTTGGGGTGCCATATTAAACAGTAAGAGAATTCGGGGAGAACCTCTCAGCACCTCAGAGCTCCTTAGTCCCCCCGTTTAAGACCCTGAGGGAAACCCTCACAGGCCAAGTTTCCTCGGCCCTGGGTAGTGGGTTGTTGGGTCCTTGTGAGAAGGAGCCAAGAGCTTCTGCTGAGCGGATTTCGATAGCCAAGGCCTTTCGCCCTTGGCCTTGTTCCAGGTCACTCTAGGAACAGAAGCCTCAGGCTTTTCGGATCCTTCATTCCCATGGATTTTCAGGAAGACCTTCAAATATTTTTGGTTCTTTCTTTCTTTTTTTTTTTTTTTTTTTCGGTCATCCTTGTCATTCTGCCTGCCACCGGGAGAGGATGATAAGAACATAATAGGGAGGCCACCGCACAGCTCTGCAAATTAAAGCTCTCTTAAGAGGAAAAAGCTGGTCTTTTTCAAGTGCTAGCAGATAAGAGTAAAAACATATGAAAAATTACAAAACCTGGGATAATGAATAGTTGAATAATGCTTTTGACATTTTCTGCAGAGCAGTAATTGGAAATCTTTGCTTTGCGGGGAATAGGGTGGGGCAGGGATCTGCTGCCGCTGTGCCCAGCAAGGCAATAAGCTCTGGTCTCTTGGAAGAGCAGAGAGGCATAAATCACCTGTCCAGGCTCTGCAGAGCTGGCCCACACCATCAGAGGCCAGGGTGGCCCCCGAGCATTTTGAGATGGCATTTTTGGCAGGGGTTGGTGTGGGAGAGTACTTGAATTCAGCTGTTCTTCAGCTTTTATAATGACCAGGCCACTGAGATCAATGTCTGCACCAAATCAAGCTTCCTGTTCTACAAGCTGTGCAGTCTCGGGCACCCAGAGCTTCTCTTCTGATCTGTAAGTAGAGGGGCCACCTGCCACGCAGAGTCATTGTGCTGGCGCAGCTACTCAGCACAGCACGTAGAATGTGCTCGGTGAAACGGCACACAGTCTTTGGAAAGGCGTCACTGGGACACCACAAAAAGTCCTTCTAGAATTCATCAGCGGTTTCTGTTTTTTCGAGTCCCAGTCCCATTTTCCACCAGTCTCTCCCAAGCACAGGAGCCATGAAGAAGGCCTGAATGTCTCTTGAGCTTCTGTACCCAGCACCTACCTCCTTCAGCACCCACTGAAAGTCTGCTGAATAAATGAGTGTGTAAATGAATTGGCCACTGAAACCATGAAGCTTTGTGATTTCCTACCCAACCCATCCCAACCTCTTCATTCCAGCCATGTGCTCCTAACTTGTAACTTGTGTGCCCCCTGCCAGGACATTCTCACCTTCCCACGTCCACGGAAATTCCAAGGACCTAAATGTCACTGCATCTGGGAAGGCTTCTCCGATCACTGGCCCCAACATCAGGTTTCTTCTTTCCCATTAGTCTTTGCAACAGTAGCACTTTCTACAGGTTGCTAATATAACCCTTGTCAGGTTGTATTAGGTTGTAGGAATCATGGTGATACGGTAGGCAGTTAGACAGACCTGAGCTGAGTGGGAACCGTGACCATAGGCCAGGTACAGAAGGTCACCAGGCTGGAAAGCCCTGGGGGCCTAACAACGGGTAACACTGGGAAAACAAGGGCCTTGTCCCCAGGGTAACCTTTCCTCCACTAGCCTGCAGCTGGTCATGTGGTTTCGACCCCTTCACCTTTCCTGCTGTTGGTCTTTGGGTCCGGCCCTCCCCTGATCTTTCCTCCCCTGGCATGTCACTAGTCAGGAGGTAGATCCCCTTGGAGGAGGAGCAAGGGGGCCTGAGAATAGCCTCATGGGATGCCCTTGAATGACCACTCCCCTAAACATTAAGCCCTCAGGACAGTGAGACTCTGACCTGCATCAGATGATCTTGGAAGCAGAATCTCAAGTCTGTTGACCACAGAGACAGAGTGTTGATCATACCAGAGAAAACATCTGGGCCTCAGTTGTGTCTGAGTTCCAGGTCCAGAAAAGCAGTAAGGCCAGTGGGTGGGGGGCACATAGAGGGGTGATACCAGGGCTGAAGGTCTGGCCCAGCTGTGGTGATTAATGACCTTGTGCCCTAGCACTGACCAATCAGAGGGGACTGCTGCCCTGAAAGGCCACACCTGGAGAGTTAATGAATATTGTGATGAGATGTCCCCTGGTACCTCCCCTGAAATCCCTGCCTTTTGGAAAGCAGATAAAATGGAAAGCCTCGAAATGGAAGATGCACACTGAGGTCTCTCTCTCTCTCTGGAGCACGCCCCTTCCCCTCCTCTCCTTTCCCCAGCCGTGGAGAACCTTTGCCTTTGCTTCTCTTCAATTCCCAGAGCCCCCCTCTTTTTTCCTCTGCAACTTGTTTCCTGAGCCCGCACGGTGCAGCTGACTCACTTCTTTCTGCCTCTGTGACTTTCTAAATAAACTTTCTCCTTCGATTTAAGTCTATTGGTTCTGAATATTTTCTTTGCTGAGCTCAAGTATCGAGGTTGCTGAGCCGAGGTCCAATTGCTGGTAACACCTGGTGCCACTTCACTGCCACCAATAGTGTCCCCTCTCACACATTTCCAGCTTGTGAGTTCCTGGAGGTAGGAGAACCTAGATTATTTGTGTTCCCCAAACCTAGCATGATGTAGTGTCTCACCTGATAGCCACTCAATAAATATTTGCTGAATTAAAGTGAATTGTTAAATATACAAGTTGATATATGTTATATAAATAAATATTATACATGCATATGTAATATTTTATCTTCTGTCTCCTTTGGACATGGCTCAGCTTACAAGCTTAAAGCACTTCTAGTTTCAATCACTTTTCATCCAATATTTTCCAGAGAGTTTTTGGCAAGTTGTGGCCTGCTGATAATGGCTTACCTCTCCGAGGGTCCATCAAATGCATGAACATTTTGTTTGCCCTTGCAGTCTTGCCAATTCGGAAAGCTCATCACTGAGGGCATTTATTTCTCATTGTTTGAAGTTCAATATGTAAATTCTTTCTGCCCCCTTGTTAAATGTAATATTTAGTCACAGATTAACATCTCTGTCCAAGTTGCCATATTAATTTATTTGCTCATAAATACATGATATGGAGAAGGATATTAAATACAGAAAATCCAGGGCTTAGTTAGGGACAAGAGAAGATGAAAACAATGAACCAAGAACAAAGTGTATTATCCTGGGAGACACTACTTCCGTGATAAGTGAAAGAATGCAGCATACTTTAAGTGAGTCCAGTTTGATTGTCAGGCATTTGGTTTACCTATGAAATGTCCCCTCTACAAAGAAGAACCTACCCACCAGGCAGCTGGAACGAAATGGGAAGTCTCATCACCAACTCAAATGAAACCTTAAAGACTGCTTTCCATCTTTTCTGCTCAGTGTTTTAAGGGGCTGAGGGAGAAGGCTTAGTCAACAACAGGATCAATTCCTTTCTTATCCCAGCCTTTGTGGCTTATTTTCTCTCCAAAATAGACATGAGCTTCCTGTTTACCCAGCTACTTCTCCTCCTTTCTTTCTTCTGCAAATTCCTGGCCACTATAACTTCCATGCATGAACTCATGTTGGAATGAGCGATCTCCCGGTCAAGGAAGGGCTTAAAAAGAACAAATAAGGAACAGGGACAGTAAAACATTCATTCTGTGGGTCCTCACCCCGAATGTGGTTAAGGATCCCCAGGAGACTGGGGCACTCAGGTGCCACCCCACTCCCCCTCCACAGGCGGTCATCACACACAGAGCCTTTTTCCAGGCTCTGACACTACATTTCCCACCAGCACCTCCGTGATCATGACTTGGGTGGCCCACAGAGCACACCTGTGGAAATGCCAAGATAGAATGACTTTAAAATGAGAGGGAGCCTGAGTTACATCACATTCTGAAGTTTGGCCACAGAAGTGATAGATTTTATTTTAAGCCTTCATGAAAATCTTGTAATTTATCCTGTCTCAGACCAAAATCTTTTATTAGCCAATACATGAAAAGAACCTACACTTGATGTATCCTGCCTTAAAATGCTTGTTCAGGGGAAAGGTTTAAGGTGCGTTTCATCTTATGTATATTGAAAACGATGACTTTCAGTGTATTCATGAGCATGACCTGGGCACTCGTGTAATTGTGTTTTGTTGTTTTCAGTGTTGTGTAATATTACCACACATGGAGAACTTATGGTTTCCTCCTAGGCAGGTCCCCCGCACAGAGTATACTATCTTTCCTATTTATCTAGTTGGCCAAAACATCCACTATTTTATATCTTTGACTCAGCCTTCCATTTATATTATCTAAGCATTGGTTTGCAGGGTAATTTTTAATATAATTTTTGGCAGAAAAATAAATTACGTGCTAGCATATAAAGATATTTCTTACTTTCACAATTTATAGAGATGATTCAGTAATTCTGTCCGCTGCTGACTACCCTACATGTAAGGACACCCACAAAACAAGGCTACTAAAAGAAAGAGATAAAGAGAGATCCAACTTTGATGAACAGAACCAGTACTTTGCAATCAGAGTATTTAAAGAGAAGCTATTTTAGTTCCACAAATGCACAGGTTTTGTTTTATAGTTGGCCAGTGTCTTTATTTTGAATTTACACAGGGGACAGGACTTGCGAATCTTCTTTGGGCTCAGACCTTCTGTCAGGCTGGCATTGTTGTAAAAGATACTGCCCTCCCGCCCCCAGAAGATGGGAAGCTTGTGTCCTCCCCAATTCCCTGTCCCCGCCTTGTTGCAATTCAGTCCAATCACCGTGTTTCTAAATTTGTAGATAAGTTATTTCCCAACACCTCATTTTGTGCACAACACATTCGCATTCCTAACTCCTAGCTCCCCTGCTGATTATTCTGGTTCCGTTCTGCTCTACTTACTTATAAAACGGCATCATTCTAAGTCAGTCGGATGCTATTTTTACCCCTTCATCAGATACTTCTACTTCCAGATATCTTTATTTAATAACCTTGAAAAAAGCAATTATAAAAATAAACATATTGGTAGTCTATCTCTTCTGTTTTCTTTTTCTAATTTTACAGCTTCACCCCTCATTGTCTCCTGCTAATCTTAGCACCCGTCTTTACTAGCACAGCCAAATTGGACATGGAAATAAAAGTCAGGCAATGATACATAGCCTAAAAAAGTAACAGAGAGCCAGCCAATCACGACAGCCCAATAATATGCAGAGTAACCTCAGGCAATCTTCTCTGAAATGGGGATAATAGCACCTACCTTTAAAGGTCTCATTAGGATTCTGAGTCTCCAGTAAGATCAAGGTGTGAAGGTACTTCAATGAGGGGGTGAGAACAATGGCTCTTTATTTATTTCTGATTGATTGATTTTAGAGAGAGAGGAAGGGAGAGAGAGAAACATCGATTTTTGTTGTTCCACTTATTTATGCATTCACTGGGTGATTCTTGTATGTGCCCTGACCAGGAATCAAACCTGCAACCTTGGTGTATCGAGATAATACTCTAACCAACTGAGCTACTAGGTGAGGGCAAGTGATAGCTCTTTCATTGGTGATCTCAGGTTGTCAGAGAATGTATATGAATAAGATGACTTACATTTCATCTCAATGTACAGCAAGAATCACCATGGGTGGTTGATGAACTTATCATGAATGGCTTATTCGCATGATGTACGATTTTGTGTGCCAAGCATCATATGTGCACTTTGCATCTCTGCTGTGTTCAACAGCAATGAACAAGTCAAAGAAGTTCACAGAGAGTAGAACCTTTGAATAAACAATAAGGTGGACTTGAACAGCCAGATTTGGTAAAAGTGGTCATTGTCTATTGGAAAATATGTTAAAGCATCTTGTATTTGTTTTCAGCAAATGCTAACAGTGACCTTCTGTCTAATTGCCCAACTGAGCGGGCTCCTCATAGAGCCGCTTCTTGGGCACAAACAAACAATCCAGGGGTCATGCTCTTTCTTGCACAGCTGTTATGGAAGGCATGGGGTCCTTCTCATTTCTGGTTAAGAGGACACCATTTAAAAATATTTAAATGCCTACTTTTTCCATGTCTTAAATTTTATCATGGATCCAGAGAGAAGTGAATCTTCTTTTCTGCTTTACTGTGTACTTATCAGCAAAGCAGATAACCTAAGTTGTTTTTAAATAACTTGCTTTTTTAACTTAGACACTCAGTCCACCTGGAAAGAAAGAGAGAAAAGAATGAAGGTCAACAAAAGATGACAAGGTCTCGGAATTCCAGAGCCCACAGGAGCCTCCTTGGGAACCCTCACGGCCCCCTTGGTTCCGTGACTCTCCTGGAAGTCCTCCGGGAAGGGAGGCAGGGTACTTCGGAGAGCGGTGGAGGAAGGTCCTGCAGGACCAGGTGGCCTCTCCTTCTGCCCCTCATTCTGGAAAGCGAATCCTATCTGCTGCATAATACGGAACACCTGGTTTTCAGTCACGACGCAGTGTCTCAGAACTCTGGGCTCCAGGACAGAAAGACTGACTTCCCAGACTGACAGCCTCCATGTCCCCTTGTCATTGAGGGGTGCACCCATACCTCTGTCTCATGCCAGAGTAGAAGAAATATTTTCCAACAAAGGCAACAGACTCATAAATTGATTCCTTCTAATAAATCCCAAATGCTCCTAAAAGAATGATATTTTTCTTATTAAAGTCTTATGAGATGTGTGTCATTGGTCAGAATGGCATGGGGCTTATCAATACTGTATCTGCGAGAAAGTGTGTTTTGAGATCGAAAACGTTCACAGAAAATGTACTTGTGTGGAGCGTCCCACAGTGGTTTCTCCAAGTTCGCCTCTTGGTGCGGACATAGTGTTTTCTAACGAGGACTCACAGTCGATTCCAAAGCTGATTCTTTTTCCGGAATTTCTAATTGCAACCCTTTCTCTAAAAGCATAGTGAATGGTCCCATAGATACCACTGCATAGTAGAGTTTGCTGCTAGGCCCAGACCAGGGTGAGCCATGAGAGAGGTGACTGAGGTATGAAAGGCAAAGGTTGCACACTTGCTCTACCGCCTGTGCCTGACCCTCAGACTGACGGCCTCCTTAACCTTGTGCCCTAGGCGCCTCTCTTGCCTCATCCTAGTGCTGGCCTGAGTGCTCTGACAGTCTGGGGGCCTCTGGAAATGCAGAAGACACCTGAACGATTTGGATGCTGATTCAGCGGGGGGAAGTGGAGCAATGGTGATTAATAGCACATCTGTCGAAGACCAGTCCAGGCTTTGCCCACGACTCCAGGCATGACCCGGGGCAAGCTGGGCCCAGACAGCGCGCTCCGTGACGCAATGCTGCGCTCCCTGACCTGAGCCCCGCCTCCAGGACGACCACGCACACGCTGTGCTGCTGCACAGAACTGCCTACACTTCACAGACAATTAGCCGGGGTGGGTCTCGCTCTCCTACACCCGCTTTCCATTTTCTGCACCTCAGCCAAGTTCTGGTGAGCTTGTGTTTTCAGCAGCCTCTAAGAGACATCAGAGACGTAAAGGGTACCGACTTCTTTCCTTTTTCACTAGTCCCGCCCCACTCTAAGCCCCTCTCGGTTATTTGCCATTTGCTATTCACTCAGACCCACGATATTCCACCTCCACTCCAATGCAGTTTTCCCTTCCTCCCCACCTCCCTCACCACCAGCTCCCGCTTTATCATCAACCAGCGCCCCCCTTTCCTCAGCCTTTTCTTTACACATTCTTTCCTCCAGACCGCCACTCTCCACCGGGACGCAGCTTCCCGGCCGCTCTCCCTGGTGGAGTCTGTAGAGTCACGACAAACATTAACTTACAGCTCAAGGTGACGTGGGGTGTGAAGGCCTCGAGCTTTTATTTTATGGCCCGTGATTTTCACCACTGTCTTATCTAAACTGTCTTGCGCCTTGGCTGTACCTACCTGGAAAACTCCAACCCAAGGTGAAACTGGTCCTTGTCTGAGCCAAAGCCTGTCAACTGAAGCACTGATGGAAAAAACAAAACACAAAGCTGGTAGATGGTGAATTCCTGGTTCCTCATCTCAACTGGCTATAAATGATGTCCAGTCGTTGTTTCTCTAGCCAACCTACTCTCCTACTTACACAGTATTTCAAGCCTTCTCCACTGTGTTCAAGTTTCTAACTCTTCCAGTCTTATCTTTGTCTTACCATCTGAAGCTGACCTTGCTTTCTAATCCTCAGAGAAAATTTTAAAGTGATGAGATGGGAGCTCCTTTAACTTTCCACCTCCAGATTAATGGATTTTTCCTGAATCGGCACCCTCCTTCCTCTTCCTGCTTGGGGGTTACATCTCTCCACTTACAATCTATGTAAGTACAAACTGAGCTTAGATTCTTTCCCCCACCCCCCAGACTTCTGTGTTGTTAACCAGCCCAGTAAACAGAGCTCCATCCCAGTAAATAATGCTCCAATGCTCCCAGTTATCTAAGCTACAGTGGCCGTGTCCTTCACTCCTCCTCTCCAAAAAGCACATTTCTTCAGCACTTTCTCAAGTACCTGTAGGCTTTACCACCCTGGTCCCAGCTACCTTCATCTCTTGTCTACACGAGGGGTTGGCAAACAAGTGTTACTGGAACACAGCGCACTCTTTCATTGATTGATTGCCAGTGGCTGCTTGCACTGCAAGGGCAGGGATGCGTCGTTGCCACAGAGACCTTATGGTCCCCAAAGCAGAAAAGATTTCCTTTCCAGTCCTTTACAGAGGAAGTTGCCCAACCCCATCCTTGATCTCCACCATCGCAAGAACCTCCCAGTGCGCCCTGCGCCAAGCCTGGTGCTCTGTTCTCAGGCACATGCCCCCTAGCACAGCAGATCATCCTTTAAAAATCTGTGCTTGGGCGCCTTCACACCACGAACATCATGCTTGGGGTGCAGTGCACTGTCCCCAGCCTGGCTCCCTGGCTCCTGTCCCCTCTCATGCTCACCTTGCACCACTCTACACCCTGCTCACCACCCCCAGTGGCACTCTCCACCTCCCAGCTCCGCCAATGGGCCACACTCTTTCGTGCCTCAGAATTTGGAAAATTTTGTTTTCTCTGCCTTGGAGGCTCTATTTCTCCCTGGATTTGCCCCTCATCCAATTCCTACTTAATCCTCAGGACTCTGTTTAGGCTGTGCTTCCTCCAGGAAGCCTTTTCTTTCTCCCAGATGAGGTTGGGCACCCCATTTCACAGCACGCTGTACTCTCTGTTTAAAGAGTTTATCTCAGCTGCTTCTAATCCTTTTTGAAACTATTTGTTTAATGTCTGCTTTTTTGGATGGGCTGGAAGCGTGATGATAGAAAAATCTTTGTCTGTCTGGCTCAGAAATGTTATCTTTAGGACTCGACACAGTGCCTGGCACAGGTTAGGTACTCAGAAAATATTTTTTGAAATAAATGGATAATTAGAAAACAGAATAAAATTGTGCTAATGAAGTGTAGGGGTAATACACACACACACATCACTTACTTAATTGCCTGGTACTGGCCAAAGTTGGATTATATTTATATTTTAGTATTACGTGCTTCTCACTTTGAAATGCTTCTAGACTTCTTGATTCAGCAGAAAAGAAGGTACCTAACAGGCATTTCATTCTTGTAAGATGCAGCATGAATCGTTTTTATTGATTTCTTCTGTTTGGTTGCCTATAGCAAGCATAATCTGCCTTTTCGTAGCGTGCGACTTCTAAATGCCACTGTATCCAACCTTAGAAGCCCAAACCACACTAACCTGTGTGTCCTAGGCCCTGCGCTCCCTGCTGCCCTGCAGATCTACTTTCCATCGTTCTCCACCCTGCTTCCTGCTTGGGTTTGACCCATGGGCACCGCCAAGCGAAGACTAAAGGCAGGGCGGCAAAAAAAAGGTGTTTCCCCCGGCTCCTCCTTTGGGCCACAGGGTGGCAGCAACTCTGCTTCTCTGCCCAAGGTCACGTGTGGCCCCTGTTAGGGGACTTCTCTAACCTGCCACTCTCACCAGTCTCTCTCTGGAGGCGCTCCATCCTCTTGCTCCTTCTAGCCTGCAGTAGTTAGAGCGCCTGCTGCTGCTAGCCTTGACATGCGTCATCATCCCTCTTGGTTTCCCTTAACTCGTCCACACCTTCATCCATTAAAATCTCTTCAGTTACTCCCATCCGTGTGTGCTGTCTGAGTTCTGACAGGATCCTGACTCATCCCATTCCATTGCCTAAATAAATTAATGAAAACGTCAAGAGTTCTTCCGTGCTTCTCCAGGTCTCTCAGCTACCTCCAAGGAAGTCTGCAAGCTTGGTTGATAGGAGCTTAGGTGCCATTATTCCCATTTCTCGGTCAGATAGCAGGGATGTGAAAGTGATCAAAGGAAGGGCTGTAGCCACACTTGCAGAGCTTGGCAGAGCCAAAGCTGCACACCTCAACTCTGCACCTTACACATTGCACTCAGCGCTGTCACCTGGCCACGTCCCTCCCAGAGGACGACCTGCCAGGATCTGGACAGTTAGGATCCCAGATAAATCATTCGTAGTGACAAACCTGCCTGCGGTGAGTCTGCTCAGGTGCACTCTGAAGGTGGCGGATCTGCAGCTGGCTCTGCGCCCCCACTCGGAGCAGGTCTGGGAAGCATTCCCAGATGGCTCCTGAATGCCATGGCTTTTTCTGGCTGTGTTCCTGGAGGAGGTGAGAAAACACACGTAGGTCTCCTAGCTGCAAACCCAAGCAAAGAACAGAGTGTCATGTCTTTAGCAAGTGATAGCACACAAACACAGAAAGCCAGGGCCTGGAGACAGACATATCCACTCAGCTGAAATAATTCAGTCTTTAGGGCCAAGGGACAGCCAGCAGAGAAGATTTTCAATCCTCTTCATGAATCAGTTGTCCTTCTTCAAAACAACTACATGGGAATTTGAACCCATCACAGACAAGCCTTCATTCTATTCTATTAATTTACTCCTCTAGGAAGTGGGGTTTTGCCCATTGGTATATAAAGGGGAGCAATTATTCATTAAGGTGAGCAGAAATATCTATAGGCCTTAATTAAAAAAACCCCAAATACGAAATGATTACTGATGTATCTGGACTCTCTCCTTTTGTGGGGGTATCTCCTTCTGTTTGGGTGGCAGGCAGCTCCCATAATGAGGTGGTGTGAGTCACAGCGAAGAGTGTAGACTCTGAGCCAAACTACCTGGGTTTGAATCCCACTTCTGCCACTAACTGTGTGATTTTGGGAAAGTAACTTAACCTCTCTGCGTCCCTGTTTTGCTTACCTATAAAGTAGGGAGAATGATAGTATCTCCTTCATAAGGATGACATGAAATTAAATAAGTTATAAGGGAAGCACTTTGAACAATGCCTCGTATGTGACAAAAACTACGTATAGAAGGTAGTTGAGTAAAATTAGTTCAGTAATTGCTCATGTATTTTTTGATAGACACTTATGGAGGGTTGGTCATTCCATAATTTTTCATTCTTTCTTTTGTCTTTCTATTCTACCCAAATAACTTCCAGGGTAGAATAATGGATCCCAGGGCAGTGTGGCTAGCCCTGGCAACCCTCAGGCCATGGGGATCTGGCTGTGTCCTGACTGTCATCAGGAAGAGACTGAACCTGGAATGCTAATATTTGGAAAAGCACAGTCTAGCACATGGATTCAGCCTGACAAACTCATCAGTTATGCCCCAAGAATAAGGGGGAGCAGCAGGTGCCTTCCCTTTAGGACTGATTCAGAATGATGAGATGCTTTTCAAGTGGCCCATCCATCACTGATAACTGAAGGCCTGGGCACAAGTCCCCATCCATCACTCACACGAGTTATTTATTCTATTTAGGCACCTGTCCCACAAGGGAAACACACCTTAGTACTTCTCAGAGGCGGATGAGCGTGCGCTCTTCCTTTTCCTCTTGTCTTCTTCAATTTCCTGTTGGAAATCAGTGACCTGCTTGGCTTTCCACTAAGCAAGCTTTGGCTTCCTCGTCTGGCTTTCAACCAAAACACAAGTCCTCCAGCCCTGGCTGGGAGGCTCAGTGGCTGGACCGCACACTGAAGAGGTTGCAGGTCCGATCCCTGGGCGGTGTGTGCGTGGGAGTCAACCAGTCAATGCTTTTCTCTCGTGTCAATGTTTCTCTCATATGGATGTTTCTCTCTCTTTCTCTTCCTTCCTCTCTTTCTAAAATAAATTAAAAACCCATATTCTCAGGCGAGGATTAAAAATAATAGCGATAAAATTTGTTTACCACCCCCCCACAAGCCCCCCAGGTCTGAGCAGCCACACAGCCTCCAGCACCCTGCCCTCCTCTTGGGAATTCCGGGCCGAATGATGTTCTGAAACAAAATGCTGCGGCTGCCCCGAGAAGTCGAGAGCCTACAACAGAGACTGTGCTTTTGCAACTCAGCGAGAATGGCTGTTTTTTTATTGAACACTCACTCCACGGTAGGCACGATGCCAGCACTTTACACGACATTCTCATTTAATCCTCACAGCCAGCCTGTGAGACAGGGCAGAGTCCCTCATCTGAGCCCGCAGGGCGGTGAGGTCCCGCAGAAGTGCCGTGTGAGCCACCGGGGTGGTCGCCTACGCCATTTAGTTTTCTAGTAGCCACAGCATAGACAGTAAAAAGAAACAAGGAAAGATTATTTTAATAACATACTTGGTTTAGCCCAGTATATCTTAAATTGACATTTCAGTATGTAATCAATATAAAAATTATTAATGAGATCGATTGCATTTTTTGTACCAAATCTTCAAAATCTTAATTCCATTTAATAAACATAGAAGGAGTGAAGGAAGGAGAAAGTCACTCTTTGTCAAACACAACAGGAATAATTGTTGCATGCCAGATCCTTCTATGAATGCTAACATCAGAGAATGAGAATTTAAGGAAAAGTAGATTATTTTCCTACTCTGAAAATCTCTCTCAAGGTACTTATTAATACCAAAGGGAGAAGCAGTGACTTCACAGTGGAGAAACCGGCAGGTACCATTTTACCAGTGAGCAGAATTAGCATCACCAGTGATGGGACGGAGGAGGCTACAGCACTTCTGAGATCTTACCAAGAATCTGTAACCTCAGTCTAATTATGAGACAACACCAGGAAGACCCCAAACTGAGAGACAGTATACAAGTAACTGGCCAGAACCCCTTCATGAGAGACCAGGACAGACTGAGGAACTCCTGAGGTTGGGAGAGATGAGGAGCTGTAACACTTAAATGCAGTGGGGGATGGGGGGAGGGCGGAAGGCAGTCCTAGATTGGATCCTGAAGCAGAAAAAGGATTTTAGTGGAAAAACTAGTTCCATTTTTCCCCCCTGCCTCAGGTTTATTTGTACGAATAGCACAGGAGGACGCCAGCCCTGTGCAGACTGGATCCCAGGGGTCTCGCCAGGCCTTCTGTCCTCTTATTGGCAGAGGACTCTACTCTGGGGCCTTTGTGGGGACCTGGACACCTTTGGGAGTCTGAGCCAGAGCCTGAGCCGGAGCTGAGGAGCTATACCTATAGCCCGGGGTTTGTTTCGAACCTTGGCCTTGGCTTTTGGCCAGCAGAGCCTGAGACCCTTGGCAATGCTTGCACAAGCGCATTTCCCAAGCTTGGGCTGAGCAGTGCAGGCAAGTCCACTGAGCTTGCAGCTGCTGCCCTTTGGGATCTTGGGCTTGACCTCCTTGGGCTGTCCAAGGGCCTTGGTAGCATCGTGTGGCTCATGGCCTTGGCGTTGTCGGCCTGCATGTTCTTCAGGCCTTTCTTGCTGTGCTTCTTGGCAAAGCACATGTTCCTCAGGAACTTGGGGTCTACCCGCTTAAGAGGTTCATATCTTTGTGACTGGGTTTCTTGATGCCATTTCTATGTCACATTCGGGACTGGTCATGTGTGGCATGGTTCTTGGACTTGGCTGTTTCTGCACAAAAGTCCATGGCTTCCCCAAACTGGTGCAATTTGAACATGTCTATAGTTTAGTTAAAAAACCACATGCCAACACCGACTTCCTGGTTTTTGTCATTTACCCTAGTTCTGAACCTTGTTGATATTGGGGGGTCTGGGGAAAGGGTGTATGGGAACTCTGTACGAGTTGTGCCGTCTAAAACTGTCTCCAGGGAAAAAAATAAAAGAACACAGTGCCATGAAAATGAAAATGCCAATTGCTTACAAAGTATCTCTGCAATTATTTCAGAAGATGCGGGAGTCTATGAAGTTGATGACAATATTGAAGTATTGCTAAAAATGCGTGAAAACCCCACTGACGAACTAGGTAAAACAGCATTTGGAGAAGAAAAAGCAACCAGAATGGTAACAGGATGTGGGTTTCGAAAAACAATGACTGAAATGTCAAGGAATTTTGAGAGATCTTTGGGAAAATGAATGAAGCTTTCTAACGTGTTTGCCAAAAAGAAATTCTGCTATAAAGTCGTTCGCTGAGTGGAGGCTGTTGTAGCATGCCGCCCATCGTTTCGGTTTTAAAATGATGCCAAACTCTCCCATGAGATTCACTTGTGTTCATTCTAGGAATGAACCCATAGTTGCAATGATAATTTATGTTCTATCAGAGAAGACCAAAGCTTATTTTTATAATTTGTAGCTTCATTTTTCACAATGTTAACTAAAATTTTAATCATCTTAAATGGCCTGACTCTGATTTATTCCAGCCTCAGTTTTCCTCGAATCACGTGCACTTCCCATCAGTTAGTAGGAGACGCACAGGACGCAAGCGCAAGTCATCTGACCCTTCAGCTCCTGCTCTTGCTCCAGGCCCCTGTCCCACGCAGGGGACACTGCACTTGGCACCCTGCACTCTGCTCACGTTCTGGGGTGGGGGGGGGGGCGCCTCTGTGTTCCCATGATCTGACCAAAGTCACCCAAACAAGTTTCACGTCCTTTTCTGAGGGAAAAAAATATCACGCCAGAATGTTTTCTTTTTTATTACACTCTAGGAATTTGTTGAGGATGGGCAACTGTAAATCAGTGAAAGGCAAGGCAGAGAGTGGGTGTGAGTGAACACATGAGCCTCGTCAGCTGTGTTTGTGCGGCATTTGTCACCGAGATCCATCAATCCTGCAGATGACATTCACTTTCTAAGCGAGCCCACTGAATCCTAACTCAGAAACAAAACCTATAGCCAATGAAATCATTCAAAATGCTTGTGGTGTCAAAATAACAACCCATGCTATTAGAAATGAGACTTGAACAGGCTTGGAGACTAAAGGAAGGAGCTGCACAGCATGAGAAGAGATTTTTCCTGCATTTGAAACTCAGTAGCAAATGATACGAACCGAAGACTAATACGTTGCAGTGAGGGGTGAGGGGATGGGCGCAGAATGTGTGGGAGACGCTTGGAGAAGCCAGGTGAGAGAACATTCTCAAACCGGCCTTTAAGATCCAGGAGCAAGCGTTGCTTGACAGTGATTCACACACACTGACAACGGACACTTAGGGACTATCAATGGGTCATTATAATACATTACTGGTCTCTCCCTGGCCTTGAAGTTGGGAGGTTTGCTTTGGAGAGAAGCTCTCAGTCATGGGAATGAAGCAGGGCGTGGCTATCTACGCTGGGCACACAGGTCGGCCCATGGGTTCCTCTTTATCCTGAAAAAACCCGCAAAACCATTGAAAACTAGCTCGTCTCTAAGCCAAGCCAATGTCAGGACCCTGGGCAGCAGGGAGTGGCTGCCCGTATCAGCATATGGTCAACTCAAAAACTTCCTTGTGGCCCCATCTGTTCTTTCTCCTGACAGTTGCAAGCAGAGTTGGGTCCTTTTCTGCTGGTCCCAGGTGGGCTAAAATCTCGGCCAGGCCACTCTCATTCCAACCACAGCGCTACTGCCACGGTGAGCAAGGAGAAGAAGAAATGGGTGGGGACGAGGCAGGATGGAGGGCGACAAGGGAGCCTTTCTTGGTCTACCCCCCACGCCCTGCACCCCATCCTTGTAGCTCTTGGTCAGTTCCTCAAAGACCTTCTGAAGATTTCCTCTTTCCCAGAGTCCTGGCTGTGATTCTTCAAACTGCACAGGTTAGTGGACACAACCCTGCAGTGCTTGCTACATCCCCCCTCCCCCACCCCCACCTTTCAGGGAGAATGCTCGAGGCCCAGCCCCCTTGGGGAATTGCATCAGCTAAAAAGAACCACCTCCCCCAAGGGCACACCAGCTTCTTGAGTCAGAATAAAGATCCAGGCCCCTTGCCCCAACTCACACAAATCTGGAGTTATCCCAGCTTCTGAGCTCCAGGCCCCACCCCCCTCCAGAGTTGGCCGAGGCCTCCTCCCGCTGAGGCTGCAGCACAGCCCACCCCTTCCCCCTGCCCAGCGCTGCTGCTTCCTTCCACAGGTGGGGACCCCAGCAGCACTCCCCGATGGACTGACCACCGCCAATCTCCATCGCAGAGTCTGCTTCAGGGGGCCCCGGCAGGCTCTCTGCTCCCCTTTACTGTCCTCTGCTACCTGCCAAGACGCCCTCTTATCAACCAGCCCTCAGGCCCTCTTCTCTACGCCGACTTCCCAGCCTCGCTGACCGCCGAGCCTCACTGACCCTGGGTCCTCAGTCACTTTGGTCTCCAATTCCCAGGGAAAGGTCCCCACCCCTCTGGGCGTGAATATTTGAATATTTACCTCATTCTGCCACAGGGAGTACACATTCAGCCTGCAGTCTCCATGCATGTCCATCCCACCTCCACCTGCAGCTTCCCAGAGGACTGTGGGAGTCAGGTGGGTGTCTGGGAGGGAAAATGCCAACATTCGCCTCTATCTTTCGAGTGGCTTAAGCCATCCCACAAATTCCAGTTTATTTTATCAGAAGGTGGGATGTCCTAACTTGAATCATTCCTGAGCCAAAGGTCACATTCAGTTGTAGGCTCTTTCCTCGGCCTATCTTTGGCCAGGATACTTTCCTCTCCACCTGGGCGGTGGTATCAGGTGAGCACAGGAAGTCATGAGCCAGGAGTCCTCTGTTCTTGCCTGCATGTGACAGTCGCCTGGAGAGGCAGCAGAGCAGAGCTGAAGGGTAACTGCGCTGCTCTCCCGAGGATCAGCTGTGATGGGCGGAGGAGAGAGCAGGCAGGGCCGGAGAGAGGGTGAGCCAGGGTCTCCCCAGGGTGTCAAAACTCCGCGAGTCAGAAAGACTGCATGCCCGGGAGGAGAACCGAGCTCGAGAACAGTGAAAGCTGGGGAGAGGCTAGGTTGACGCTGAGCAGAGCGGGCAGGCGAGGGCAGCCCTCGAGCGGAGAGGTGGGGAAGGAAGGTCCAGGGGGACAGTGACTAGAAAGGGGGAGAAAGATAAGACGAGGGCTAGGTCAGAGGGTGCAGTAAATTGAAGCCATAAACTCTGGGCACAAAACACGTTTTCTTTTCTTTTCTTTTTTCTTTCTTTCCTTTTTTTTTTTAAGCCTCCGAGAAATTCTGCCAGGTGTGGGCAACTCCTCAGAGGTACTCTGAAAACAAAGAGCTTCACAGACCTTCCAAACTCAAAACAAGGCGCTTGTTACAAACAGCCTCGGCCAAGGTGTCAACCTCTCATGGCCCCAGATGGTAGTCTGATCGATAGTCTGGCACCTCGGTGCTCAGCCCTGACACTCAGTTCTCGCTGCTGGAAACGGAGGGCCATCACACACACTCCTTGAGGGGGGACTAGGGGTCCCGTGTAATTTCTCCTGTGAGACATCCAAAGCCCAGCCCGGCCCAGCCCCCTGGCAGCCCTTGCCTACGCACGGCACAGCCCGCTACGCCACCGGCATCTCCCACTTCACCCTGCCAGGGCCGAGGAGTGCAGCACCCCTCAGCTGTAGCTGACTCTTGGTCCTCTCAAGGTAACATTGCTCCTGAGCTTCGGGTTAGCTTCCTAGAGAAAGAAAGAAATGTAGGACATTGCCTAGGCTTGCGGCCCTCGGATGCAGTTACGACTAAAGACAAGAATCGCCTGCTGGAGCTAAAGTCGCGGTGGGCTGTGTGGCCCAGGGGTGTGCGCTGAGCCCCGGCCCACTCTGCCCACGTCAGGGCAGGGGTGCCTGGCGTCTACGATGCGCTGGGCGTCGTGTTTCGTCTTGGTGGCAATGTGCTTTACACTGTTCAAGTGACCCTGATGCTCAAGAGTATTCCCACGGTGGGTCATACATGCACCGAGGCCGTGGCTGAGGCTCATGCGTTTTCTAGTAATTAAAAATCCAGGCTCCCTAAAGGAAAACTACTGACCTGGAAACAAAGACCAGCACAGTGGGATTTTTTTAAAGCACGATTTCCCCCTCCTCTTATCCATTTTCTAACAGTTCTTTCAAGTGTTTTTCATGTCCATTGTATCTGCATTGGAGTTCCATTGCTCGGATTTTTTTTTAAAGGAGAAGCAAATAACCTATGAGGGAAGATGAAAATCAATAATTGTATGCTAGTAGTAATTGCTAAGAATGTTGCAACTTGAAGATACAAGTATAATGCATCAATAACTAAAATAAATTTTAGAAGAGTTATCTCTGCTACACGTAACAGGTGGGGGGGGTGCCGTCTTGAAGCTGGACAAAGACCGTCGAAGTGCTCTCAGCAACTTGGAGCTTGGCCTGTGTGGTTTTCTGCTTGCACAGGGTGAATCTGGGGGAGTGATGGAGGTTCAGCTGTTAGTGGTCTCCGACAAGATGCCATGCACAGCAGCAAGGTCTGGTGTTGGGGAGGAGGAGGGTTCTCCCGGAAGCTGCGGACTCTCTCCGTGGAGGAGACACTTCCTGCTGAGTTAGGATGGCAGAAGCAGACGCTGCGGAGGCTCCCACAGCACCCCCCACACCACCCCATGTGGGTTCTAAGCGACTTCCTGACGAGGCCTCACACACTCATCGCATATTTACAGTAAGACCCTCGGGACTGACTAAACAAAACCCAATTTCTGAATGAATGAAAACATACTTGAGGGATGTCCTTCATTTTCCACGTGGCCAGTGGTACTTGAGCTATAGTTAGACAAGTCAGAACGACTCTCGTATGGCTGGAAAGGAAAACAAGTCTTGTTCCGGCCCGGCGCACAAGAAGTGAGACCTCCTGAGTTGAAAACATGAGGTCTAGGTTTCCAGCTGGAGACTGTCATGTTGCCTGCACCAGTGGGTGAGCTGAGTAGCTGGGCCAGCCCTCTTTATTATGTCCTGATGGCCTTCCTTCAAACATCTGCAGGGGCCACTGAATGTGCCAGGCACCGAACCAGTAATGAGGGTACACACCAAGAGGGCCCTAAGTCCTGATTCCACAACAGGGTAGGTAATAGGCTCATGCTCAGGTGGGAGTCTTCCTTTCCAAGGCCTGGCCCAGCGGGTTGTCATGCTGGCCCCAGACCAAGTATACAACCAGCCATGCCACCCTGTGGGTCCTGAGGTCGGGCCTCTCCATCCTCAAAGTCTGTGCTCACTACTGTAGAGCACTGTCAAACTACTGAGAGCTGAGAGACCTGGGTGTATCCTCAGCTACACATGAGCAAAATCCGTCAACCTGCTTGAGTCATCAGTTCTTCATCTATAAAAAGAGGACAAAAAATACCCTGGGCCCCCCACTGGGGTAGGGTGTGGAAGAGTGTTCTTAATAACTGCCAGCACTGCACGGCTAAACAGCCCTACACACATCTGGACTCACCACTGGACCAGATCCTGTCATTTAATACACATCTGGTCTCTGCACAAGCACTTTCCGTACCATTCCCACAAAGGTAAATACCAAGGTTAGGGAGACTCATTACCAGGGTTTTGAATATCCCCTTCTCGCCTCTCTCTCAGCCTAAATGGGGCGTGTGCTTGCTTCCCCAGACTGTAAGAAGAGGCGGATACCATGGTACATTTTTGTCTGACAGACTGGAGACCTGACCTTAGCAAGTGAATTAGTGCAGCTTCTTACATTTTTTTCCTCAGCCACAATGTGTCTGCCCCTGGCACAGAGATATAAAATTATATGCTTTCAGCTATTCTGGTGTTTTTATTTTGTTTTGTTTTACTGCTTATATTTCGGGGCAACTTAGCATTGTCATATTGTGCGATCTATTTTTATGTCTATGGGGGGGGGCGGTTATTGGGGGCCGCAGCTCTGAAGAAAGGTATTTGCATTGTTAAATGATACGAACTGACCACGATCTAATATGAGACTTAACACCCAAGCACGACTTCGAATGCCATGAACATGTCTTCACAAGCAGGCCGTAATTTATGAGTGCGCATCCCAATGAATATTTGTCTTCCAGAAATATCTGAAGGGAAAGATGTTAACGTTGTTTTTAACATGTTCCGAAGAGGACTCATCCAAGAAGGCTCACGTTTGTCATTCTGAAAGGGCAAATTTGAATGTGTCTATTAAAATCAGTGGCCTTATTTTATTCTCACACATTGTGCATGTATCTTGTTAATATAGCAGCAGGGTTAATATTTAAAATATTCAACAACTGGTACGGTTAGTATCCTCACCGAGCAGAAGATACCTGGCTAGGATGTGGCGTCAGGGCATGCCAGCTGACTCCTGGGCAGTGAAGTAGATAAAATGGACCCACAGGCCTTGAGTAGTGTGGGATATTAAAACCCAAGTACTATAGATGGAGGACAAATTCTGCCTTTGAGAACTCTTGATAGACTTCGTGGTACACTCAGAGGAGCAGGATCATTCAGGGAACAAATAGTTCCAGCAAGAGTTCTTGCCTGCCATCCAGCGAAAAAGCAATCTGATGGCTTAGGATCTTTTCAGATATTAAAGATTTATTTGTCAGGGGAAAAGGGAAAGGGTTTACAGAAACAAGTATAAAGGACATATGGACAAAAACTAGGGAGGGTGGAAATGGGAGGGAGGTGGTGAGGGCTGGGTGGTGGCTGGGATGGGAGTAAAAGACAGAAAACTGTACAAGAATAACAATTAAAATAAAATAAAATAAAATAAAATAAAATAAAATAAATAAAATAAAATAAAAAGATTTGTTTGAGTTTCTTCCCCCACTCATAAGATGCCCCTGCTTTTCCCAATGTCGATGCAAATCAGCCGCTCACTCAAGGCCACCTCTACCTAACATAAAGTCCCTTAAGCAATTTAGCTAAAACCCAAGGTTTCACTTCTATTTCTCTAAGTAATTACTTCTGTGCAAACTTCATTTAATGGATCTAGCTGCATTTTGTGCTCTTCCAGATCACTGCTCCTCTCAATTAACCACTTAGCTCCGCGCTTGCTACTTTGAAAGTCTACTGATCTGGTCCTGACCTTGAGAGGGGCTCTCCTTTGCCTCGGGCCACTTCACTTGGCCCCATAGCGCCATCTGTTGCCTGGACAAAATAATAGACTCTTTGGCATTTCATATCCAGGACGTTTCTGAGTTTTAAGAATCTATTTCCCATCCACTACTTTGTTCTTTTTTTTTGGCTTCATTTCAGGTTCGCCCTTCAGCTGGTTTCAGTCTGGAAGCAAGAAATTTAGAGGCTGTTTTGTGATTAAAACAATCATCTTGCAGCCTTGGATCTAGCAACAAAATGCTCTTCTTCCCCGTTGCACTTTATCTTTGTTGTGAGGTCAACATCAAGTAAAAAAAGGACATATACATGACCCCTAAATGATCTCTTTTTATATGTATTTATGTCATTCCCTCAATTTGGTATCTCCATTATAGCATGTATTACCTCATATTATTTGTCCAGCTTCTAGACTGAGTTCCTGTGTTTTATTGGTTTTGTGCCCCCATCACCTAACACAGGGCCTGGCGTATCACATGAATCATAAATACAGGTGTGTGTATGTGTGTGTGTAAGAAAGCCAGAGGCCCGAGTCACTGAGATACTCACTTTGCACAAGTCATTCATTGGTGGCCAGCCAGGGGGCCTGGCTGCCATTCTCAGGAAGGAGGGAGCTCGTGCTCTGAGAGAGGACTAGACGACCAGGGTTTCTGACCGTGAAAGGAGACTAAGACAGAACTCCCAGAATGAAGCCCCTTAGTGATGGCTCCGTAAGACTGTGAGAGACGTGGGAGCATCGCGAAGATAAGGACTCAGGTGTTTACTGCGGTCCAGGAGCAGCCCCAGCCTTTATTGTTATCCTAAGAGCCACATGAAGACCATAAAATACCCAATCAGGTTTATACTACAGACAAACACTAAGTTAACTTGCTGGACTATTTAAAATCCAATCCACGTGTCCCGGCGGAATCTGTGAACTGTTCATGATGAGAGACGAGACCTCTGGTGTCAGGCCACTCCTTCTGCACGGCCATCGTGACCTGCATCTCGTCCCCAGCGACTATTTATCACTCCCCTTGGTCTCACCTCAATCAGGGTCTCCATAAAGCTGCCGTCTAGTGAACGATTTTTACCATCATCCAACAATGCCTTCTCTGAAAGTATTTTATGATTTTTGTACCTAGAAGTCTGTTTTTAAAAATATTTAGAATGTTTTGATCTTGAAGAGTTCTGATGTTTGCGCAAATTTTTAAACGTGTACTCAACTCCAAGGCTGAAAGCCTATTACAACCTTGGGGCTCTTTCTGCCTTGCTAGTCTCTCCGGTTTTTATCCTCCGTACATTGTTTGAATAGCAGTAAGAAGCAGTCACTGACTGGGCTGAATGGCTGTGTAGACGTCGTTCCAGTTAGATAGCGTCAGGCTGTTGGGCAGAGTGTTGTGTCTACACCTAGTCATCGTGAGATCGAAACTTGTCAGCAGGCATCTACACCTTTCAGCAAAGGGAAGACTTCTCGGCTCTTAGTCATTGCTGCGTTCTTCTTCTTTTAACTACGAAGATGCATTACGTACACCAAGGAACATGTTTCAGCCTAATGATGACTATTGCATGAAGGAGAATTCCTTATAATTAAAAGGGGCAAGTAGACTGCGAACTAAGGGCGGATAGCTCTTGAAAGCTGCCTGAGCCAATTTTTTTAACTGCACTCAATTTCATGAATAATTTAAACACAAAGCGAAGGGTTTGGCATGTAGGAAAGAGCAGATAAATATTTGTCCAAGGATTGCATGAGTACTTTTGCACTTTAAAAAACCTTGTATCTACTAATTAATTTGCATTCAGGTGAACATCACTCTTTGTAAGAGTGTAGACCCATGTGGCCCATTCAGAAATGTTTTATTCAATACTAGTAATTACCACTCCCTTGAGATATCAGAATCCCACACGGATGGCTTAAAAGATCTACAAATTCCTCTTGATTCTCACCTATACTGGGCTGTCGAACAGAACTGTCTGCGATGATGGAAATGCTCTGTATCTGCTCTGTCCAAGATGGAAGCCACGAGCCACGTGTGGCTGCTTAGCACTTGAAATGCAGCTAGTGCAACCAAGCCACTGAATTTTAAATTTTATTTAATTGTAATTGATTTAAATTTAAGTAGCCACATGTGGCTCGGCACAGCTCTGCAAGACGATCGTAAAAACAGCATTCGAGACACGGGAGCGCGCGTTTAAAGGCGTTCCTACAAGCCTTCGCCGTGTTCGCTCTGCCGTGAGGGCTGTCTGTTCATTTCTCTTCTGACTTCCTTCAGTGTGATCATTTTTTAATTTTGTAGTTTTAAGGATGGTAAATGCTACTCCATCAGCCAATTCTTTGCTCTCATGGTTCTTAAACTTGGCCGTGCACCAGCATCACCCCCAGAGATGAGATTCAGCAAGTTTGGAGGGGACTGGGCATCTGTGTTTCTTCAGCTCCACAGATGATCCAGAGCTGCAGCCAGGCTCGGGAACAGCGGCTCTCCACCAGAGATCCCAAACTGGCAGCCCCTGGGCCAAATACACCCTCGAAACATATGTTCATCCCACACAGTATTTTAAAATGTTTTGAATCTGTTGCCGGCTTCTACAAATTAGAATTTTTAATCTAAAAACGTGGAGTAAAGGCTACCCCGTTTGGATATGAAGCATAATGTCTGTGGTTCAACACGACCTACCCAGCTCCCACCAGGCCAGCTCCCACAAGGCACCGAGCTTGAGACCCCTTCTTTATCCCGCAGCTGTGTGATAAGTATCCCAGACAGGCAGCACTTCCGCTGTATCAGTGCATGATGCCCAGGATGCAGCACCAACTATTTCATCCACAGGCCGTCCTGTAATCATCTTGGCAGGCTCACGAATACTCTGCTACCATCAAGTAAACCCCTGAATAAACGCGGTTGGAGATTCAATGAGAGAATGGGTCCCTGCCCAGGATCACGAGACCAATCCTCCACGGACAAACCATTAAATCCAGGGACAAACCATTAAATGCAGGCAAAAGATTGTCTTTTTATTTTTTGTACCCCGAACTCTCTCACTTAAAGCACCATAAGGCCAGCCAACAAGACTGCCAGGGAGGGTATCTCTGTTATAAATTCCTATCTCTATTTTAAAAGAATTTTTTATAGCTCTCTCATCCTTTACCCAGCTTCCTTTCCAATACATTTGTATTCAGCCATGGCTCCCAATGTGAAAAACAGTTGATCATACTTATGTACCTTTCTTTCATTTGAGAATCCTCTATAATGATAGGTAAGGGATGCAAATATGTAAGCCCACGCGGTGAGATAAAATGTAGACGGTCCATCAGTTAGCTGACGAAAACCAGACAGAGGAGCACTAATTGATTTAGAAAGGCAGAGGAAAGAATAACTTTGGAATATTTGTGGAAACAATAGATCTTCCCAGAAAAACACACGCATGCCAAACACCTTGCCATCAATTTTAGGGATTCCACAGGCCCCTGAATCCCATCCACCGATTTCTGGCAGAAGAAGTCATCAACTTGCAATAAGACATACGACTTGATAAATACTTTCCTGGATACAAAGCACCAAAATGTCAGCCACAGTGGGACACAGTTTTGAATCAAATACTGTGATTAAGCTTTACTATCAAAAGGCACACCATCGGACTGGAAGGAAAAGGCCAGGAATACACAGTCTCACTCCCAGGATCGTGTTAAAAGAAGTGTCACCTAGAACTTAGTGGATTTCTCAGGAGACAATAAATAAACCAATCTGTGGAATTTGAATTTTTTAACAAATCCTCGCAGAGCTGAGACATTTCCTGGAATGGCACACATTGCAAACTGTACTTGATGCCTTAGCCTGTCAGTTCCACTAATTCGGGGCTGACGCTTTTGCTCCAGTGTTGTTCCCTGAGTGGCAGCTGGTACCATCACTGAGGTAATGAATTTGGAGTCACCCGAAGGCATGAAATACGCAACATGAAATGATCTTCCTTTCTAATTGGAAATGCCTGCATCTATTTCTAAATATGACAGGTATCAAAGATAAAGTGAAGAAGTTTGGTTTCCCCACAAGGTGACTTGCCGTTCTCTGTTTCAGCTGCTTTCTGTCATTGAGGATGTTTGGCTTTTCACACATCTCGATGGCCCTCCAAGTCATGCCACAGATATTCCTTGAAATCTTCCAGCGCTCCTCTGTTTCCCTTTGCGGCTGCACACGCTCTCCCCACCTTACTCTGGGCCCCTGGGAGGACCGCCTCTCCTGGGGGCGCCCTTGACAACTGGCTTCCAAGCAGCCTGAAAGGGGACCTGAAGGAGAAAGGAGTATCAGGAAACTGCTTCCTCTCTTCCCTCCCGTGTTGCTAAGTCTCCGGCGGTTGTGGCGTTCCACCACAAGTAGAGATTCTGCTAGACGGCCGCTCCTCCTTGACTCCGTTCTCTCAGCTCCAGGAATTCTGTTCCTCTTCTTTGTCCCCCTTGCCCTTGGTGTGGTAATGGCTGCCTTCTCCTGCTTGCCTCTGCACGCTTCGATATCCATTGTTCCTTCCCTTATCTACAGCTTTGAAGGAATTCCCTTATTAAAGTCTTATCTTTGGAACCAGCTGAAGCGAAGTCGGTCAGCTTCCTGATGAGACCATGGCTGACACACTTCACCTGTCTTCTTTTCAAACAGGTGGGGCTTACAAGGCAGAAAGGAGAGAGGAGAAAATGCTTAGAGAAGAGAAAGACAAGTTTTTAAAGACAAGATTTAGCCAGATAATAGACTAACATCCATCAGAAACGCTCTCTCTCTGCGATAGACCCTCTACTGAGACGGCACTAACCTATTTTTCAGCTTTGCTTTGAACAAAGACCAGTTTTCATGAACATTTCACTAAGATTCCATCTTTTATTTATTCATTTCAAACAAAAAATAGAACTGATATTTATTGAACTTCATATTTATTGTATGTGTTCGTAACTCTAAATTCCTAAGCTTTTATTAATTCCATTTTAGACAAGAGAATACTGAGGCTCTGAGAGATCCAATAATTTTCCCCAAATCATATAGCTAGCAGGTAGGATAGCCAGAATCAATAATTTAGTATATAATTTTATATGGATTGTTGTTTTCTTACATTATTGCAAAGTATTTCTCTTTGATTTGACTACAATCTTAAGATGATTTTGACCCTCTGCAAAAAGAACTTATTAGGCCTACATAGTTTTCATTAAAAACAGTTGATCTGCACTTGTTAATTTTTTTTGCTTCTCTTGAGACTTCTCTATACTTATAGTTAATTAATGAAAAATTGGTAAGCCTAAACGATGCCCTCAGTTGACAAAAACTGGAAAGATGAGCGCTAATTAATTAGAAAGACAGAGAAAGGCACTGTGTAAAGGGCTCCCAGAGGAAAACTTGGTCAGGAAGGAGGATATTTGACAGACAGGACCCTGGAGAACTTTGGAACCAAAGATTGGACGTGCACTGGGGGGCAGGAATGAGAAATAGGGCTGAAACAGAGCTGAGGGGGAAAAACGGGTATCTGTGATCCTTGATGATGTTTATAATTTAACACGAGGCACTGGAAAGATGATGGGGAAGTCTGGGAATGTTACCAGGGCTTATAATTTTGCCTAATTTATGGAGAATGATCAAGAAGGAAGATGGCTATTGTCCCTCCTGTCCCCAGTCCAACTCACATTCTCTCTCTGGGAGCACGTGCAGCAAGGCACCTACCATGCAGTCAAGAGAGCAGAGGCCCCTGCCCCGGAGAAATGCGACGGTCCTGCAGAGCAGACTTGCACAGGAATTTCCTGGTAAGTCTGTAGCAGCTTTTAGGTGACTCAAAGCTGGAAACAACCCGAATGGTCCCACAAGACGAGCATTAAGTAAATTGCAGTATGTTCACATAATGGGACATGACTCGGAAAAAAGAGAGAGAGAAGACAGAAAAAGAAAGAAAGAAACTATCGATCACTTAACCTAATGTGAAAAGTCAAAAGTTTGGTCAGCTCAGGAGTATAGCTTAGAAGGGGCATGAGTGAATTTCCTAGGGTTATGAGAATGCTCTGCGGCATGAGAGGGGTGTGGGTGACATGGTGTATGTGTGTCAAGGCTCATTAAAGTAACCACTTACGATCTGTACTTTTCACAGTATGTAAGGTATACTTCAAAATTAAAAGGCCAAAAGAAAGAAAAAAGGGATACAATTCCATTCTCAATCATGATAAGCTCTCCGAAATTTAAAGATAGAAGCTAACTTCCTTGATCTAATTAAGTATCTCTCCCAAAATCTGTATAAAACATTACAATTAAAAAAATTACTTTTAGACAAAGGGGAAGGGAGGGAGAAAGAAGGGAACAGAAACATCAATGTGTGGTTACCTCTTGTGCACCCCCAACTGGGGACCTGGCCCACAACCCATGTGCCCTGGCTGGGAATCGAACCAGCAACCCTTTGATTTGCAGACAGGCACTCAGTCCACTGAGCCATGCCAGCCAGGGGTAAAACAGCACAATTTTAATGACAAAATTTAGAAACATTTTTATCAAAGGCAGCCAAAGAACAGAGACATCTGCTAATATCTGTATTGGTTGATATTGTATTAGCCATTGTGAGAAGACAAAGGAATGAAGATAGAGCAAAATGTCACTATACATAGTGTATAAATGCTGCCAACGTAGCTCAGGAAATGTATACTACATACTTTTTATTGTTTCTTGAAGAATGTAAATGTAATACCTACTCCACAATTAAATAAAAAATAAATGCTGCCCACTTAGCTCAGGAAAAATTGAGTATAATAACTTGAGATGAACATCATCTTTTCCTGATAATATCATCAATATAAAAAAATCCAAGAATATCGACAGACAGGTTATTTGCTCTCTTTATTTTATAAGGACACCAGTCCTATGAGATTAAGACTCCCTTCTTACGACCTCATTTAACCTTAATTGCCTCCCTACGGGCTCTACCTCTACATGAAGACATGTTAGGGGGCAGGGCTTCAAAATGTGCACTTTTGCAGGGACACAATTCAGTCCTTAACAGTCAGATTCACAAGTTCATTATCTATTGTATAACACCACCCCAAAACTTACTCTCTTAATGTAAACATAATCCGATTTTTCTCACAATTCTATGGGTTGGCCAGGTGGTTCTCCGGGTTCATGTGGTGTTGGGGACAGTTTTGACAATTTTCTCACCAGCACAGAACATGATTGACTGTCCTTCCAGACTTCGGTAGTAGTTCCCACCAGCCAACCCACGGCTTTTCAGCTTCTGCCGGCTGCCTCCTTGCTGCCCTGCGAGCCCCGATCCACTAGCCAGTCCTAAGGCCACATCACAGTATCAGGTTTTGATTACAGAGAACTTCATTTTTTGGCACCATTTTCTCTTTCAACTAGTCTTTGATGTGGAATAAAACACCCCAAAGTTTAATGGCTTAAATCAACAAGAGTGCATCATTTCCCGAAATTCTGGGTCAGCTGAGCAGCTCTCTGCTGCTTTCACATAAGCTCACGCACCCAGCTGCGCTCAGCCGGCAGGTCTGCTGTCTGGGTGCTGAATGGGGGTGGGCCAGCTGCCTTTCTCTTCCCATGTGCTCTTTCATCCCGGGCTTCATGATGCTATGGCGGTCTCAAGGCAACATTCCAAGAGCATGAAGGCAGACACTACACCTCGCTACGTGTCCCAAACTCTGGAATTGCAAGGTGGTACCTTGGCCACACTCCATGGGATAAAGCGAAGAGCAAAGCTAGCCTGGATTCAGGAAGTCAGAGAACAGGCTCTACCTCCTCACAGAAGCTGCAAAAACTCTGTGGCCATATTTAATTTACCACAGAAATTTGTGCCATGTTCCTAGATGGAAGGACTCAATATCATAAAGATGTCAGTTCCTTCGAATAAATCTGTGCAGTCAGTGTCACACCAATCAAAACCCTTACAGGGTGTTTCAGGGAGCTCGATAGTGTGTCCTTCAATTCCACATGGGAGAGCAAGGGGCAGAGTCACCACAGTTTTGAAGAAAGGACCGGTCCTCGCAGTTATCGAGATTTATTATGAAACTATGGAAACAGCAATTCGAGGAGCAATCCACCTGAAGTCAACACTACAGGCCTCAGAAATGGGATGTATCACAACCCCAGCAGCTTTATGGGGCAGTTTACCACCATGATTTACTAAAGTGAAAATACAAGTCTAAGATGTGCAAAGCAATTTTTCCAGCTTTATTGAGATATAATTGACACCCATAACATATAGCATATATATCAAGATAGGGTCCAGCAGAAGTAACACTTGCTTGAGTGTGGTTGCAAGGGTAATAACATGGGTGCAATAATTTAAATTTTAATTTGAACATTTCACCTAAAATGTCGTATGGTGTGCTTGAGTGTGATGTTGTTATGTTACAGAATTACATGCTTATAAAAGATTTTGTCATAAAAAGGGACGTTATTTGTGCCAGACCCTGTATATCTTTATATATTGCAAAATGATTACCGCCCTAGTTTTGGCTGATACCTTCATCCGGTCATATAATCACCATTTCTCTTTCGTGGTGAGAACATGTAAGATCTATTCACTCAGTAACTTTAAAGTATACAGTACAGTGTTATTAACTGTAATCACCATTCTGTATTAATATTAGGTCCCCAAAACTTATTCATCTTATACCTGGAAGTTTGTGCTCTTTAACCAACATCTACTCCCCATTTTCCCATCCCTCAGTCCCTGGCAAACACCATTCCAGTCTCTGTTTCTGTGACTTTGACTCTTTCAGATTCCACATATAAGGGATATCATGCATTGTAGTATTTATCTTTCTCTGCCTGACTTAAGTTACTTAGAATAATGCCAGGAAAAAATGTTACAGTATGCATCTCTGTTGGACTCTATCATAAAATGCCCTTAGATATAGCCTTTTGCCTTTAGTAAGTTAAGAACTTTGTGTGTGTGTCTGATTTCTGTCTCCATTTTTTAAGACTACGGAAGAGTTTGTGCTTGATGAAAATTTGAAACTGAGTACATACTCATGATGTGTATTTGGAACTGAAAGTAGTTGGAAAGTGAACATTGCAGAATTCCAAAACCTGTTAGAGTGAGAAGGGCAACGCTTGAACTCAGGAAGGAGTGAAATGCCCGTAGCAGTAAAACTTTTTTCTGAACCTCACACACCAGCAGACTCCTGCACGCAAATACACACAAAAGGGAAAGCCTCCTATTATTTTATAAAACAAAAGCCAATGTTAGTGTAGGGGAGTACAAATTGCAGAAGATCAGAAGTCCGTGGAACAGAAGCAACGGGCGCACAGAGAAGGGGGACACGCCGCTCCGAGCGGAGCTACTTGGTGAACGCGGCCACCACCGCCCACAGGACCTCGCTGGTGCTGGCCTTCAGACACTCCACCTCGGGGTCCAAGTCGAGGAGCTGCCGCACCCTCTTGGTGGCTAAGTCGTACTGCTCGTCCAGCAGGGGGGCGAAAGCGTTCTCCAGCACGTCCGAGGCGTGGGCCAGGTAAATGAGGGCCAGCAGGCGCTTGTCCATGCGGTGAGGGTCGTTCACCCACTTGTCGAGGACGGCCTCCTGGACCTTCTTGATGAGGCGCTGCTTGATGTTGTTGTTGGTGAGGGGGTGCGTCGTCATGTCGAAGAGGAGGAAGTTCTGTTTCTCGGTTGTCAACACGCTCTTTTCTACCAGGATCTCAATCGTTCTTCTATGTTTCATAACTGATAATGCAATTCTAGGGGATTTATGTCTCGCTGACCAAAAGCTTTTAAAAGTTAGAGGACAATCTCAGCTGTTATTTTCTTTCTTTGAATTTGAAATGTGAAGAGCAAAGCATGTTCGTTGTAGCCGGGGTGTGTCTGGAGGAGTGGACTACAGGAAGGGCTCTGCAGCAGCCTGTGTTCCCAGGACACGAGCCCCCCGTGGGACAGGAATCATGTTCTTTTCATCTCCGTGGCCCCGGCCCCAGGTATTGTCCTGGAACATGGTACTTGCTCAATAAACACTTGGAAAAGAGAATGACTAGACTGTTCTAAAACACGAATTAGAACAGATCGCTGATAGTTTTAGCATGAGGTAGATGTAAGCCAATTTGTGAAATGATAATTTCTGGCACATTTCTATTGACATAAAGGTGTCAATAAGTAGCCAAAGGATAAGTGAAAGGGGTTTATTTATTTTTATTTTTTAATAAGCACTTTAAAAGGTTTGTAAAAAAGGTATGAAGGTAGAGTTCCCACACCCAGTTTCCCCACCAGTGTGATACATTTGTCACAATTAATGAAATGTACTGACAGAGGACTACTGACTGAAGTCCATACAGTATTCAGGCTTCCTTAGTGTTTGCCTGATGGTCTTTTTTGGTTCCAGGGTCTCATCTACGTAACCCCATTACTCATTGTCTCCCCAAGGCTCCTCCTGGCTGTGATGGTTCTCCAGACTTTCCTTCAGGAATGACCTTGCCATTTTGGAGAAGTACCAGTCAGGTGTTTAGTAGGTTCTTCCTCAATTGGGATTGTCTAAAGCAGGGGTGTCCCACCTGTGGCCCTCAGGCTGCATGTGGCCCAGGATGACTGTCAATTTGTCCCAATGCAAATCGTAAATTCACTTAAAACATGATGAGATGTTTTTGTGATCACGTGTCACAGTGTATTTAATGTGGGACCCAAGACAACACTTCTTCATCCAGTGTGGCCCGGACACGCCGAAAGGTTGGACACCCCTGAAATATTTTTCTCATGACTAGACTAAGGTTGTAGGTGTGTGAGAGCAGACTGCAAAGGTATGTGCTGTCGCTGTTGCTATTTGACCTTGATCTCCTGGCTGAGATACTGCTTGTCAGGTTTCTCACTGAAAAGCTCCTCCCCTGCCCCACACACCTTTCCATTCTGTGTCTTGTAAGAAAGTCACTATGTGCGCACACACAGAAGTTATGCTGCACTTCCGTGAGGGTGAGGTATTTGCATAAATTATTTGGAATTGAAAGCTTCCTGTCTCATTAAGAATTAAATCAAGATTGTCATTAAAATGGCTGGTTGAATGAATACTCTGTGCCTGATGAAAATGAGAGTAAAAGATTTTTACAGAAGCAGATCCATAGTGAGAACAGGGAAGAAAACAATAGCAGTAAAATTTTGGACACCATGACGTAGTTGGAATAGTGGTAGATGGATTAGTGGGTCCAAGAAAGCTAATCCCACAGTGGCAGTGTGCAAAGTGGAGAGGGGACCGACTTTATTCTGTGGGTCCCCAAAGGCACAGAACCTGGCACCAGGTAGCTGTGGAAATCAGGGAGGGAGAGCGGATAACGGTAGGGCTAAAATCAGAGAGGGCGTTTGAATTTCTATTTAAGAAACATCTCCAGAGCTCTTGCTCTGCTCTGCTGCCACCCCAGTAGTAGAGGATAAGACATAGGGTCCCTCGCCTCGGGGACACAGGCACAGTTGAAGGAGATGGGGGTCTCCCACTGACAATGAAGCATGAAGTAAAAGTGTATGTCCTAAAATCTGTGACATATCAAACTTCTCCTTCCTCTCGACTGTGGGACACCCTCAAATGAAAACACTGAAGAGTGTTCTCTGGAAATTTCCACCAGCCCAAAAGAAAAGGATGAAAAACATTGCCGTGAGGATGTCCCAAGAGAATGATAATAAAGCCCCCACTTTACCACTCCCCCCCACTCCACAGATATCTTCCAAATAACTCTCCTGGCCTTCCTTTCTGAACACGAGCAGACTGCCAGAGAGTGTCACACATTTGGGGAAAACCCTCTCATGTGAGATGCCTTGTGCAAAAGAAGATATTAAAATAACAAAAATATGTTGATAATTTCCCCAAGGTCTAAACAACCCAAATGTCTAGTCAACTGGTAAACGACAAAGCAAAATCGACACAGTGGAATGCTGTTCAACAACGAAGAGGCGTGAACTGCCGAGACACGGTGCAACGGGGTGATCTTCAGAAACATCGCGTGAAGAGGAAGGAATCAGACATGGGAGAACACAGACTGTATGATTCTATTTACATAAAATGTCTAGGAAAGGCAAATGGATAGAGACGGAAAGCAGGTTATGGCCAGACTGGGGCTAGGGTTGGGAATGGGGAATTGACCTGCAAATGGGCACAAGAGGTCTTTTGGTGGGGGGGCTAGGAATACTCTAGAACTGAATTGCAGTGATGGTTGAATGACTCAATAAATATACTAAACACAGTGAACTGGACACTTGAAATGCATGGATTTTATGGCATATACAATATGTTCCCAATAAGCGTTTGTTTTTTTTTTTTAAATAAAGGGACTCAGAGCATACTCAATCCATGGGGTGAGAAGAAAAATAGAAGAAAAATAGAAGAGTCATTACTGTTCTCAGAAAATTAAGAGAGGACAGATTGCCCATCAAACAGGAACAAAATGGCAGATTTAAAAAGAATATTCAGAGAATAATGGCAAAAACACTAGAAAAGTAAATTTGGATGGCAGAAATGAAAAACTCAGTAGAAAAGTAGATGGAATAGCTAGGGATTCCAAATTGTAAAGCAAAATGGCAATGGGACAATAAGAGACAAAATTTACAAATTTAGTTGATCAATGCAGGAGGCTTAATAGCTAAATAATAAGAGCCCCAGAAGCAGCAGAAAACAGTGGTGGAGAAAAAGTATTACTAAAATAACATAAGAGAATCTTCAAGAGCTGAAGAACATGAGCCACTTCTCAAAAAGGATTTTTGGATATGCAGCCCAAAGAATAGAAAACAAAAAACAAAAACAAACAAACGTGCCAACAAACAATGGAAAAAACAACAAAAACCTCCACCTCGGCATGTCAAACCCTGGGGGTAAAGAGAAGCCCCGGAAAGCATCTGGTGAGGGTGATGAGGAGGATGAGGAGAGGTGATGAATGGAAGACTGTGAATAATAACGGCATCGAATTTCCCGAATGGCAGGTAGATACTAAGGAGCTAGACCTTCCAGTTTCCGAGGGAAAGCTGTTTTTTAACCAAGAAGTGTACAGGTACTTCGACATCTCCTTTCTGAGGAAGCTGTTTGAGGATGTTCATGTGCACACACACGCTCAGCCGAAAGGGCTCGACTTCGAAGGAGGATATTGAGCTCTTGGGGTGCACGCGGCCGAGGACCCCACGAGGCAGAGGGAATTCCCAGGGGGATGGCGAATGGCAGTGCCCTTCCAGCAGAGGGGCCCGAGGCCCCGAGCGAGCCATCCAGCTTGCAACAGGAGGCGCTGGGTAACGCTTCAATCATCAAACACGTTTTGTATCAAATTTAATTTACAGAGCTGCCAAGGATGTGGGAATATTTAGTCAGATGTTCTAAGAAAATTAAGAAAATGTTTTAAAGTGAAGCAATGGTTAGCTCGAGAAAAAAACCAGGTTGTGTAAGAGAGGCTATATAACCACGCCACTTGGCCCACAAGTAAATGACCTAGTACACACACGGAGTCCAAGCTTTGTAAACACTGAATATAGATTTAACAGCTTTTGAGATATAATTTTGTTGAGAAGATAGTGGAAGGCAGAGAGGGCGTGTAGTGAGCTAATACCCTTATTATCTGTGATTGGAAATCAACACTCAGTCTATTTACGTGGGCGCGCGCGCACACACACACACACACATGAGGGCTCTGCTTCAGAGGAGGACACTGAGATATTGGGGTACATGGGATTGAGGATCCAAGAGAGGCAAAGAGAATTCCAAGGGCCAGCAGTATATACATATGTGTATATATATTATTTAGAAATAAGAAGGTATAATAGAGAAAATAGCTAACAAAGTTGAAATTGGTTGCTTGGTGGATAATGAGGGTAGGAAGGTGAACAGAAGGTGCTACTGTTTTGTAAAAATTACTTTTAGCAATATTTGATCATTTATGCTATTCAAATATAGCACTTTGATAAAAAGGAAAGTTGATTAAAAATAATCATAGCCATGGCTGGTGTGGCTCAGCGGATTGAGTGCTGGACTGTGAACCGAAAGGTTGCCAGTCCGATTCCCAGTCAGGGCACATGCCTGGGTTGCAGGCCAGGTCCCCAGTTGGGGACAACAAGAAGTAACCAGTGGAAGTATCTCTCACACATCAATATTTGTCTCCCTCTCTTTCTCTCCCCCTTCCCTCTCTCTAAATAAATAAATAAAATCTTTAAAAAATAATCATGATAGCCATTATATTAAATGCAAAACTGTGTAGTTGAAATGACACAGTAACAAGAAATATGGAGCTTTAAGTTATAGTATTAATACTCAGTTTAATATACTTAATATTTTATTTAATCATACGAATTAGTACCAGAAGAAGACATCATTTGGGAAACCCATTTTGCTTTTTATGATTTGCTTTGTAAAATTGAAGATTGAAAGTTGTGATAATTAATTCATGAAGGGTTGAGGTTCATTAATATTTAAAGCCCGAGTCCATATTTGAAGCAAAAAGAGCTTTATCAAATTAAAAAGTGGCCAATTATTCCTCTTTGAAGAAAAACATTACAATTTGCATTCAAATTCCTTCCTTATCTTTTTAAAGGAAAACAGACAGCATTGATTTTAGGCCTCATTGTATTTACTATCCTAAGAGTTTGTAAAAGGAAATTATGCCCAAATGATAAAGTTAAGCTTGATTCCTTCTTGCTCCTGGGTTGAACAGTTGTGCGCACACCCATACGTAAATATTAAGAAATCAGCAACAGTTATTTTATCCCCCTTCCGTCTGAACGCAACAACAGGGCGCCTCCCGCCTCCAGATGCACTTACATTGTTCCCAGCATTGGCTACCGGGAAATCGTAGTCTCATGTCTCCTTACACAACTAACTATAAAACGACATGAAAAGGGAGAGAACACAGCACTACAAGAACAGAGAGGAATCAGAATTTACGAGGTGTCTGTGGACAGAGAGAACTGGGAAAACCTCCCCACAGGGGCCACTTTCTCTCTTTGACGTGGAGAGTTGGACACGCCGAGAGAGGACAGCTGATGCCCAGGGGCAGAGGGAGCAGCAGGTGCCGAGCACCCCAGACCCCAGGTGGGTACAGTGAGACGCACAGTACCCAGACACCCTGCCTCCCAAGGCGGCTCACTTCTGGCCCCTTGTCACCTGAGCCACACCCACTCTCCCAAAGTCACCCTACTCACTGGGGGGAGAATGGGAAGCCTGGGGTGTGGCGCTGGAACTGGGCACATCTGGGTGGAGGGCAGGGAGGGCCACCCAGAACAAGGAATGGCTGTTTCATTTCTCGCACAAAGAAGAATGCATTGTAAGCACATTCAAACAAACGAGTGCTCTGTGAATGGTGCTAAATTTAAAACTCTTGGACAAAAAGGATTTTCTTCAAGTTCCCAGCTATTTAGGTTAATGTGAGAAAAGACTGGACAAACAATTTTTATGTGCAGATTGGGCACGAGATGTTTGTTTATTTAACCATTAGTTCTTAGGTGCTGCTGTGGGCTGCTGTCCGTGTGATGGGCCCTGGGAACAAAGGAAGTTCCTATGCTCGTGACACGTATTCTGTGGCTTCTTTTCATTTATGGCTCATCATTCTGGATTAAAAAAAAAAAAAAAAAACGACCCTCACTTGAGCACAGGTTTACTGATTTTAGAGAGAGGAAGGGGGAGATTGAGAGAGAGCATCGATGTGAGAGAGAAACCAGAGAGAAGCTGGACTTACAGCCTCGGTACGTGCCCTGGCCAGGAACATAAGCCGCAACATTTCGGTGTGAGGGACCTTGCTCCAACCAACTGAGCAACCCAGCCAGGGCCGCCGTTCTGGATTTTTTTAAAAAATTATTGCCAGAAATCAAATAAAAAATTCATCAAGACCAATTTAGGGGACTTACCAACAATAATGGTGAAAACTGAAATGCAAATGTGATGAGATAATTTTTAAAAATTTATTAGAAGTTGTATTATTGCCTTTAGCATCAAAATTGAAGGAGCTGGTTTAATGTTCGGTAAATCTGGTAGTCTAACGCCACCTTGTGCCCAAAGTTCTTAATTACGTGATTTAGCAGTAAAGATTCTGTACTGGTTTCCTATTGCAGCTGCAACAAATGACTACACATTTAGTGGCTTAAAAACAGCCCATATTTATTACTTTATAATCCTGGAGGTTATACATTAGCAATGAATCCGAGTGAGCTGAAATGAAGGTGTTGGCAGGCCTGTATTCCTTCAAGGCCCTGCAGAGGAATCTGTTTTCCTACCTCTTACATCGGCCGGAGGCTGCCTGAATTCCTGAGCCGGTGGCCTCTTCCCGCCTGCAGAACCAGCAATGGCCCCTGAGGCTCCTCAGGGTGCAGCTCGGGCACCATCTGTCCTCTCTCACTTATAAGGACCACATGATCGTACAGGGTCCCCCCGGATGACCCAGGGTGCTGCCCCGTCTCACAGTCGACTAACTTCATTCCCGCTGCGCCCTCTGTCCTCCCTCACGTGTGACAGACAGCACAGTCGCGGGCGCTGGGGGCCAGGCTGAGGGCATCTTTGGGAAGGGGCGTCCTGCCTGCCTTAGAGTCTATTAGTTTGTTCCTGGGGCAAATATGATACTTGTTATGTTTCAGTCACATGGTAAAGACATTACACTGTTCCTCGGACCTTATGTGTAACTTGGAATTGATGAACAGAAAAAAGTCTCTTTTGCCAAGTGTCTGTAAAAAAACACTAAATGTTTAAAAGTTCTCCCAGTGCATTTTCACTTATGCTTTCCTAACCTTAGCTAGAAAAACCCACATGACCAATACGAATAATGTTAAACTAATCTTACTTTTTTTTTTTTTTTTTGAGTCGACAAAGCCCAAATATTGCTTAACAGCAGGCAAAATATACTAGTAGGTTGTCTTTTTGCTTTTGCTTACGGGGCCAGTGATCTTGTTCACAAACTGGTCAGAATTCAGCTCACAAAAACTCGAAAGGTAGAAACTCTGAAGGGACTCAAGGAGGCCAGGGCAGTGGAGGAGAACAGGCGGGCTGGGGTTCTTCACGGCGCCTTCCTCTCTGTTTGAGGAGCAGACAAGCACTTTTGATCGGCCATTGCTCGCCGGGTTCGGCGTCCACCAGATTCCATGGACTGTTCCTGGAGTGGCTTTCAGATCAACGTGTCCTTCCCTTTTCTCTAGATGTGGGCGGTACATGCTAAGCAAGCATCAGAGAAAAATTTGCAAGGCAAAAAACGCTTGGGTTGCAACAGGGCTTCCCCTGCCTTCTCTGGAACCTCCGGTGTCGGTGTTGGGTGCCTGCGGGAAGGGTACGTGGACGAGAAAGGGCCACCCACTGAGCCTGACAAGCTCAGGGGGGAAGGCACAGTGGGCCTTCCAAACTCAGAGACTCATCCACATAATCCCCCGGGATGGTCCGACATGGAAACTTTCTACCTGAAACCCAGCCAGGTGGCCAGTCCCGTCCTAGGCTGGCATCGTCCCTGGCCAAGGCCGATCTTCCCGTAACTGAGCCTGTCTGTTGTCTTTTTTGCATCTTCAACGATCTGCCTTTGGAATGCCGGAGTCGTCCCCTTTTGCAGACCCCTCCGGGCACAGTCTCCCACGGGACCCAAGGCCACAGCACCCCTCGTTGTTCTCTGTTCTCCCACAGGCCATCTCTACGTGCCGTAAATGTTCATTGTTGCCTGTCCTGTACCCACCTACGTGAAGGAAGCACGTCTCAACCTGTCTCGCTCTTTACCCAATCCCAGAGGTTTCCTCACCTTGCTTTCTCCTGCCTCCCTCCTCTATCACCAGTGGATTTCATGTAACCCCTTACTTCCTGCCCTACGATTCTGATGTATAAAGTAAGTGGGACAACTGCCATTTCCCGGAGCATTTTCTCAGTCCATTGCGATTTTTGCTTCCAGGCAATCGTCATCAGTTGGCTTAAATAAACTCATAAAAATTCTCTACAGGTTTGGACATTTGACAGGCACATCCATAGAATGCCGGTAGGATGAGGAAAAAGATAATTGCAGATTTATTTTTCTGTTAGAACATTTTTACCAGCTGTTAGCGGGACTGAGTAACAGTAATGCAAATCTTTTCAGAAAGGCTTCATCAACACAGTGAAGTGCCTTCACCACAACCTCCTTCAAACGAGCAAGAAAAAAGAACATGGAGAAAAAGGGCCTCATTTGTTTTTAATACTCTAGTTTGTATTTGTTGCCTTCAGTCCTGCTAATGTGCCTGCATCTCGCTGTTCTACTGGGCACGGAATAGTACATGCTGGGAGGTTTCGCAGATCAACCAATATAGTTTCCATGGTATACTGGCCTCACTTTCCTACTTTCCAATCTCACACGAGCTAATCCACCTTAAAGAATTATAGCAGAATAGATGATATTAGACTTGCATGTGAAATGTTTAAAGTGGAATCATGAGGTATAAGAGGAGAAAAGGTCAGTATTTAAATTTCCATTTAGGACTGCAATTGCCAGAGCAATCTTGAAAAACAACAAATTTCGAAGACTCACAGTTTCTGATGTCAACACTCACTACACAGCTACCGTAACCAAAACAGTGTGAGGCCAGACATAAAGACCCAAGGAACAGAATGGAGAGCGGAGAAATAAAACCAGACACATGCGGCCAATTGATTTTCAACAAGAGCGCCAAGACCGCTAAGTGGGAAAAGGACAGTGTTTTAACAAATGGTACTGAGAAAAGTGGATGTCCACACCCAAAAGAATGAGGTTGGAGCATTACCTGAAACACCTTGTACAAAGATGAACTCAATATAGACCAAAGGCCTAAGCTTAAGAGCTAAAACTATGAAACTCTTAGATGAAAACATAGGGAAAATCTTCATGGCATTCGATTTGGCAATGATTTCTTGGATATGACACCAAGAGCATAGGCAACAAAGAAAAAAAATAAAAAATTGAACCATCAAAATTAAAAACTTTTGTGCATTAAAGGACACTTTCAAGACAGTGAAATGATAGCCCATGGAATAGAGACAGTCCATACATCATATATTGATAAAGAGTTTATACCCAGAATATGTAAATAATTCCTACAACACAATAGCAAAAACAAACAGACAACAATTCAAAAGTGGGGGAAGGTCGTGAAAAGGCATTTCTCCAAAGAAAACATACAGCTGGTCAGTGAGTGCATGAAAAGGTGCTGGACATCACTTAGTGAGCAGGAAAGTGCAAATAAAAACCACAGCGACGCTCCACTTATATGCCGATTAGCATGGCTGTTATTTAAAAAGCAAACAGCACTCCCCACCCCGAATAGAAAATAACAAATGCTGGCAAGGCTTTGGAGAAACCTTGGGTGTTGCTGGTGGGAATGTAAAATGGTGTGCTCAGGGTAGCCAATGGCAGTTGGGCAGTTCCTCGAAACTTAAGCATGAAATTACCATACTACCCAGACATTCCATCTCTATGCACACACCCTAAGGAATGAACACGGGGCCTCAAACAGATACTGGTCCACCGATATTCCCAGCAGCACTATCCACAACAGTCCAAGTGTAGAAACTCCCCGGTGTCTACCAGCGTATGAATGGATAAACAGAGTGTGGTGCATATCTACAACAGGATAGTAATCAACCATAAAAAGGGGCGAAAGTCTGATACCTGCTACAACATGGAGGCACCTTGAAAACATTATGCTAAATGAAATAAGCATAATAGACCAGTAAACACAAATGGACCGATATTGTATGGTTCTACTTATATGAGGTACCAAGAATAGGCAAATTCATAGAGACAGAAGTTACAATAGAGGTTACGAGAGGCTGGTAGGGGCGGGTAACAGGAAATCGTTGTTTAATGAGCATGGGGCTTCTGTTTCGGGTGATAGGTTTGTTACTGTTTGTATTCCATTTTGGGTTCTCCTCCCCTCTGACTGATTTTGAGAATTTATTTTTTGAATGTGTGAGACATTTCTATGAATCTCAGAGTCAAAGCTACATAGGAGAACATCAAATGCATAGCAGTGTTATTTATAATAGCCAAGATCTGGAAACAGCTCAAGTGCTTGTCAGTAGATGAGTGGATAAAAAAGCTGTGGTACACTTACACAATGGAGTACTATGAAGCAGTAAAAAAGAAAGAAATCTTACCTTTGCAACAGTGTGGATGGACCTGGAGATTATCACACTAAGTGAAATAAGCCAGACAGAAAAAAATCAAATACCTTATGATCTCACTTATATGTGGGATCTAATGAACAAAATAAACTGATGAACAAAATAGAAACAGAGGCATAGGAACATGGAGCAGACTGACTGACAGCTGTCAAAGGGGAGGCGGTTGGAGGGTCCTGGATGAAAGAAGGTGAAGGGATTAGCCAAAGAACGTGCACGCGCACGCGCACACACACACACATTCTTTGTTATAAATATTCTTTGTTGTATACATATTCTTTGTTTTGTGTGTGTGTGTGTGTGTGCGCGTGTGCGTATAAAACTTAACTCATGGACACAGACAACAGTGGTGATGGCCAGAGGGAAGGGGTGGGGGTGCTGAGAGGATGGGGACAAAGGTGGGGGAAAATGGGGACATCTGCAATAGTGTCAACAATAAAAATAAAGGAGAAAAAAGCTACACAGCAGACACACTCAGGAAAGCGTCCGTCCTTCCTTATCTCCATCCCTCCCTCCTAATTTTCCCGTTCCTTCACCCCTTTGCTGCTCACACACTGTAGGTAAGTAACCCCTTTAGTTTCTGTTTTATCTCCCCTGTATATCTGTAGCACAGATCAGATATACGAGTATTTTCTCATCTACCCTTCTTGCTTAAATGAAGGGTAACACAGCAAAGGTAATCTTTTGTACTTCGCTTTTTCCCCACCACACTCTCTTCTTCCTTTGGGCTCAATTTGGTTACGTGCTGTGTCTTGGGTGTGCTTAGTACTCAGTTTTCACCATCTTGGTGCACTGTGTTTTTCTTGCCATATCCCAGAAGCCCCAACCATTTCCTGTACTTCCTTCCACTAAACTGCTTTCAGCCTTTTTTAAAGGGTAAGATTGTAATCCTACTGTAGCATTTCTTTTGTAAGAGCTTAATTTCTCACGTGTTCCTCTGCCAGTATTTCGTACTGGATTGTGCCTTTTAAAAACATGTCTTGGTACAGAACTGCACAGGCTCTGAGTGGCCGCTTCAACACTTCCCCCGCATAAGCCCTGTGGTTTGTAGTGTGCAAGTTTGCAAAAGATAAGGTTTAGCAGCAGAAATGCCTGAGTCAGTGGTTTCATCATTATTTTTGAGTCTTCTAACACATTTGAAGAGGACATCATTTTCAATTCTATCCAAATTTTCAAGACAGCACAGTTTTGATTTTGTATGTGATGTTGTTACCGGAAATTTTATTCTGAGCCAAGTACCCATATACTGTTTGTTATCTCCTCAACATAACCACTTAACTAAATTCATTTTTGAGTGTCTTATTTATAATATCTTGCAACCGTGATGGCATTTAGGAATAATTAGTGAACCTGTATAAACTTCTTTATGTTTTTTAAGAGTCAATTCTATCCTCTAAGCACCCCAAATTGTTCAAACGCATGTGATGAAGGAAATTCAAACCAAGTGTTACTGCTTAACGATCAGTGAGTCAGGGCTGAGCTTTGTCAGTGGGAAGCCTGCCCCAGGTACAGAGAGAAGAATAGTTACCGGAGCTTCAACACTGGTGATAAGGATGCCAATGTTATCGCAGAGCAGTGCAGGGCCTTCAAATTCTGAGTGTACAAATAACTCCAGGCTCTTGCTGAAACGCAGATTTTGCTTCCATAATTCTGGGAAGGAGCCCAAAATTCTGTAGCTCTTACAAGCTCCCAGGTGATGCTAATACTGCTGGTTTAGAGAGCTCGCTTTGATAAAGAAGGTTATAGATGCTAACTCTAGACAGCATTCAGTAGAACCTTCTGCAATAACAGAACTGTTTTGTGTCTGTGCTGTCTGATTAGGCAGCCGTAGACCATGTGTGGCTAGTGAGCACCTGAATGGTGTCTGGTGAGGCTGAGAAACTGAAGTTTAAATAAAATCAAATTAAAATTAATTTAAATGGCCACATGTGGCTACTGGCTACTGTCTTAGTGAATATCAAAAAGCATATGCATCTCCACTATTGACAGCTACCTCCAAATTGCCCTCCACAGAGTGCACGGATACACATTCTCAACACGTCCATCAGCCTGCTGCTTCCCCACGCCTTCAGCAACACGACATATGCTGTTTAAAACTGCTTGGAAGGAATATAGACAGAATTGACATCCTAATTCCTGCTTTAACGGATGCTGTTGGCGTCCCACCCACTAACCTGACTGGCAGCCACAGAGGACAGTGCCTGTATATTCTGTCCACCTCCAACTGCTATCTGGATCTTTCTGCCTCTCCTCGAGTTGTGCTGAGGTGTCATGGAACTTGCTCTGCCCAGGCAAGAATGGGTTTCCCAGGGGGGCTGGGAAGTAACAGGATATCAGGCTCTCAGGTGCAACTCTTGACCAAAAAGGAGTGGGAACGAGTGGATTAATATAGAAGTTTCCCTGTCCCTCAGCGATCGGTTCTTGCCAGTCCCTCAGGCTGGAATCGAGCTCTTGCTGACCTCGGCATTTATCTTCTCTTCGACATCCCCTTTACTGACATTTCTGCCTTCCTTATCTCATTTTCTCCACTCCCTCACTTCCTTTATCACCTACCTCCCCAATAAACTACCTGCATCTAAATCCTTGCCTCCAGGTCTGTTTTATTTTTTTGGAGGGAAACAAAACTAAGATAGATGGCACCAGAGATGGCCGTAGAAAGTTAACCCTCAAGAATTTGCTCACTTCCTGGTAGGGGGAACTCGAACCTCATTGCTGGTTTAAGTGGGGGCAGTGATAACCACGGCACGCCGTAGCTTCTAGTTTACTAAGACTTGCGCCTCTGAGTATTTCGGGTGAGGTGCAGGGACTGGGCTAGGGAATAATCATAGCTCTCAGGAGACACGGGGTTACAGTCACAATGAGGATTGTAGAGGTGGCTGACTTTGAACTCTCCAGGAAGCCTTGAAGGAAGAATATGGGACATCAGTTCAGCCAGGTCTCAACTCAAGGCATATTATGAAAGCCAGAAAGAGTTCATGGCCAACTTTCTTTAGAATCTCCCCTCTTGCAGCAGGGGGGAAGACTATGCTGAATATTAGCCTCAGAATACAAAAATAGAAATGCCCGAGCTATGGATACCAAATGCATAGCCGGATCTGGTGTTCTGTGTTAATGTCAGGATTGGGAAACCTGAGCTGGTTACATTTGGGTGGAGGTACTGCACGATCTTACCCCCATGTATCTGACTCTTCCAGGCAGGCAATGCTTATTTCTGAAAAGGCCTTCCCTTTTCTCCTGTGTTTTCCAGTAGTTCACCTAAACTAAATTCAACTTTATTTTGTGGTAAGGAGTGAATTGGGAATCCAACTTAATTTTTTTTTGAGAAAGCTCTCTAGATCTTCAGCACTATTGATGGTGTGATTTCATCTGTCTCCACTGATTTAAAATGCCACCCTGATTACAGGTTAAATTCCAGCACGAATTTGGGTCTCATGGGAGAAAACCCTAGGTACTCACCAAACCCATTTCCTCTTCTTTCGGGGCCCACACACCAGCGTAGTTTCCCAGCTTCCCTTGGGGGCTGGGGGGGGGGGGGCGGGAATGGCGCTGTCCTCCAGAGAGACCGGGAAGACCCACCCAGGACAGCGGAGCTGAAGCAGCAGAGAGCGAGCCCCCGACTCCTTGCATGGAGGGGCCTGACTGACAGGCCGGGACTCGTTTTGTTGGACTTTATGAAAATGAGGAGTAGTCTTTCATTTTATGCGAGCCGTTAGTTTTTCTTAAACCAGATATCCTTACCCCAATAGATACAGATCTGTTTCTGGACACGATCCTGTTTCACTTACCAGTCTGCCTGCTACGTGCTAGTAATGCACCGTTTTAATCGCTGTGATTTTATCATGTATTTTGGTACCTAGTAGGGATAATCCCTTAACTTGTATTTTTTTTTTGTTTGTGTTCCCTCGTATAAATATTTTTCCATGTAAATTTTAGAGCCGGTGTCAGAAGTTAAAATAAAATTTCCTTGGTATGTTTATTGAAATTTTATTATATGTACTTTGATACAGGAAGCATTGGCATCTTTATTATATTGAATATATAGCTTTCCATAGATAGTATAGCTTTCTGTAGATATTATATCTTTCCATAGATATTCATACCTTCATTTACACTCTTCAATAACTTCGTAATGTTTTCTTTAAAGTATACGTGGTATCTTTTTGTTTAGCTTATCCACAGGTACCTTTTGGGGCAAAGCTATGCTATTACAAGTAAGGCATTCCATTGCATAGCTGGTTGTTGCTCCTGTGGGAAGTGTGCCGCGATGCTGCGTTGCCTCTCAGCGCTATGCCAGGTGAAAAGAAAACACCGGTCTGACAGCCCAGAAAAGCACTTACAAGCCAAATAAGTCTTTAAAAAAGTTTTAAAATGTCTATGCTGCACAGCAGAAAGGCAGACTGTGTAAAGAGAAGAGAGGTTGTGGGCTTTTTCAGAATGGTGACTGAACGCCCTCCTTTTTGGACTGGAATTGCAACGAGCTGCTGCACCTGGGACTTCCCACGAGAGCGCCCTCACGCGGGCGTCCAAGGAAGCCCAGTAGGCATCACCGCTCTCCGCTACGTTTCTAAATGTCTCAGAAACAGGCCCAGGCACGCAGGCAGGTAAGGATGTCGTTATTACTGGTAAAACGGATATTGAGGGAACTTAAGTCTGGGGCAAGAACGGGTTTCTAATACCGCACCCCAGAGAAAGACTCTGCCACCCATTGGCTCCGCGGGACACTTGTCAGCCTCTTCTGTGGGGCCCGTTCTTAGGAGCTTATGGCCCGAAAAGACAGAGCAGGCCATGCACCTCCACGAGAAGGCACCCTGTAATTCTCTTCCTTGCCCGGGGAGCGTGACGGCCAGGCGGAGCAAGGCCAGGGCTGCGGCAGAAGCTGCCTCTGCAGGGACGGACCATCTGGAGGGAGGAAGTGGCGCTCTTGCACAGTCGGCAAAGCTACAGCCATCGACGAGCAGTACTTTGTAGGGACCCACAGTTCCCGGACAACAGTGGCAAACGCTAGATGTGAGTTTTAGGCAGAAAATCAAACTATGTGCATTTTTACCTCACACTGACGTATGCACCATGGAACATGGTTCTTACCAGGTTTTGTCTGTGAGAACAGACGACACCATAACTGGGAAGCTGTTGTAAATCACTCTACGGACAGAATCATTGGATCACAGGTATTATTTTTTAGCTCTTTTGGACATACCTCATCCTTGGTCACCGTTCTTGTAGAATACCTGTATTTGTTTGATTTGCTCTCAAAGATAGCACACACACAAGAAGATATATAACAGAAGGCATATGATAAGGTTCATTACTGCCAAGCCTCCAGTGGCCACCATTTTCTGTGCTCATTAGTTTGACAGCCAGGAATGATGCTGGAGACTGGGACTTGGGGTGCGTGGCCACTGGGGAGGGCAGGTGCAAACAGCCAACTACCGTGCGATGCTGGGGCACAGGACAGAGCACCCTAGGAACACAGGGCTGAGAACGACCTCTAAAACACGGGGCTCTGACAAGTTTAGTCGCCCAAGTTCACAAAACTGGTAACTGGCTGAGGCAGTATTCGAACTTGGCCTGATTTCAAAAACACCTGTCCCTCCAGTGCCACTTTGTGATGGCGGGGCCACCCACTGCTCCGGGTGGGGCAACGCTGCGGAGGGGGACAGTGCTGCTGTGCAGCCCTCAGCGTGGTGTCTGCCTGAGAGCTGGCGTCCTAGTCCAGCTCCAGCTCTGACTCCACCCCTGTCTCCCTCCTTGAGTGACCAGGGTCATGTCTGAACGGCTGCCACATGACCTCACTAGGCCAGACTGGCAGAGCAACCCCACTCTCTGTGATGGTCCCATTTTCCTCAATTCTGAACAAGCAGCGGCTGCTCTGCGGTAAGCCTGACACCCAGAGGAAGGGAGTGCTTGGGAGGGGGTTGGATGTAACAACAGTGAACTGCTCTGGCTGATTCAGAAGGGGCACTGTGGCTCGAGGTCACCTGTCAGTCAGCAATGTCAAAACTGCTAAGGATAACCCTAGATTCTATGAATGTAATTTATTAGTCCAGGGGACGGCAACTTTCAACCACTGTTTACAGCAAAAACCCTAGACTGATTTAAAAGCAGGCAGGAGAGAGAGCGCAGTGAGGAAAACAAATTGGGGCAGGCTTCGATTTCCCTAATCCCCTGACTGCACATGAGGATAGGTTTTAAAATAGTAAGTGGATGCTTGTATTAACTGCAAGACAAATATTTAAAGTTATGAGCATCTCTGCTTAAAGCCCTGTTACTTCTTTCCTTATGGGCAAGGGCCTGCCCTCTTATTTGAAAAAAGAAACTGAAATTCCCTTGACAGAAATAAAGTGGAAACCAAGGTGGGGGTCAAAGAAGACATCGGTACTTGGGAGACGCATGAGGAGTGCAGTCGAGACCTGAAATAACCATCACAGGGTCTTCTAATGGGGGCCGAGTTTGGAAATGAGAGCCAATGTTTACCGAATGGTTCTTGCATGAGGACTTTGTATGTGTTATTCCTCACAATATTCGATGAGTTCCCTTATTGTAAAAAAAAAAAAAAAGGAAGAAAAAAGAAACATGAAAAAGGAAGCTGAGGCGGTACAGAGGGCGCACTGGAGCCAGGCGGTAGCCCTCTGGGGCTCACACCTACCACTATGAGCTCCTGTGTATCAGTCACGACACATCTCAGTCCTGGCACGATTCCCACCAACTGAGGTGCCATGGCTTCTAAACAGTGCTGATGGCTGCAGAGATCTGCTTGCTACTGAAGAGCATTTTGAAGTCAGAGACATGGTAGGAATGCTGTAGCTGTAGGTGAGCCGAGTGTTCAGCCAGGGAGGTCGGCAAAGGAAGCTGAACTGTGCAGTTCCAGCCTAGCCGCCCCACGGTAAGGGGTTCCTGCTTCTGAATCACAGAACCGAACTTACAAAATACTGATGTATAGAACGCCAACTTACTGATGTGCAATGGTGAGATGCAGCCTGTCTGTGAGTGGCCGGAATGTTCACTGTTCAGAGAACTCTCTCCTAAGAATCAAGGTTCCCAGAAACCTCAGTCTCACCTACAGTCGTTGAACTCGAATAAAGGGAGAGGATGGCGTTGCAGGTTGGAACCCTGGAGTGCGGTCAGAAGCGCAGGGCCAGAGGCCCGGGACCAGGGAGTCCCCAGGGCCGCTGCGTGCGGCTCAGGATGGCCAGGCAGCCCCACACAGTCGAATATGGAGCTCTTATGCAGCTGAGCTGCATGGACCACAAGCAGTTCTGAAACATAGCCAACAAAAACGGCTTACCTTTCAGGAAAGTGCTTTCTCTTAAGATGTATGGTGAATAAGATAGTCTTGTGTTAAGAAACACACCCCTGACTATACACTATTGGCAGTTCGATGAATGTATTACCAGCAATTCAGGGCAACTACTGCTAAAATAAAAATCAGCATTTGCAGATAATATTATATAAAGAATGAAAGGCTTTGATCAAGAGCTCCTGAGAACCTGGAACACTTAAAAGATATCAAAGCTCTAGTCCGTGGTTACACTTAAGTCACATCTTTCAAAAAGCTGTTCAAAATCCTATGCTTCCGTGATATTTATATCTAATCCAAAACACTGTACTGTGGTACTCAGAATGCATATGAAGGCTGCTGTGATAAATTAAACATCTTCCTATGTGAAATACACGAAGGCAATACTTTACTAAGTTGGTTCTAGTTGACAAGTAGGGAGTGAACTTTATTCTTCCAAGAGAATTCCAGAGCATGACAACTAAACATCCAGGTGTCCCTGAAAGGGAGAGTGGTGCCCTGGGACTCTCCCTGAGTTCAGACAATGGCGACCCTCACCGCAGTCGTCGGCAACTGTGATGAGCGGCTGCTCACTGAGCCAGGCCCGTGAGGTCGGCGCTCGGGGATGGGAGACAAGTCATCAGTGCTATAGTTTGGTTGTACACCTTTAAAACCTCCACACACACCTTTTTTATTTCTTTTAGCACACAAAATTAATTTACTCATAAATGTAACATCTATTTATAGAACACTAATAAAAATTAATTTTCAAAATTTAAAATAATAGCACTATTTTACAATTCTGATTTTACTGTGAAATAAAGCTTTTTGGCACATAATGTTCTACTAAAATGGAAAGCTAACTCAGGTTGCTTTACTTTTCACACCAGAAATAAGCATCCACACTATCAGCTTTGGAAAACCAACTTGGTGACAAGGACTGGAAAATAGTCATTGGAAAAAAGGGGATCTGGCGCCATCTAGTGAGCAGTAATGGTAACGAGACCTTCGGTATCAGCTATTAAGTTAGGTTAACACCATCATTTCAGTTTCCAGCAAGTCACCAGGTACACGCCTGGTCAAGGCCTGAAGGTTACATGCGAAAATGAAAACAACTACTGTATTAGGACTGAGGAATAATGGATTTTTTTCTTTAGATTCTATCCTACCTTTTAAAGGAAAATAAATCGAGTAGATACTTAAAAATGACTACTGAACAGGATGGATACTGAAGAGAGGAAAGACTGGACACTTGAGTAAACGCCAAGTTCCATGACTAAGAGCCAGTCGGACGGGGTCTCTTACTCACAGGGAAGTTGGTGGAAGGCGGTATTTATGGTAGGCCAGAATTAGAGATTTAACTTTTTTCCTACTATTTACACAAAGAGCTGGTTTATTTGGAAAAAGTACCCAGACTGCCAATCAAGTGGCATTTAAGAGCTATAATGATAATGAATGCTCACATTGGCCGTCATGGAGGCACAGCACCCGAGAAGGGCTTTTTGATTAGAAACTAGAGTTAATTTTTGTTTGGTTGAGTTTACTTGAATAGACCTCCTCATACCAACAGTGCTAAGAGCATTTTTTGCAAGAGCTGGGGCATAATACCAGTATTGGAGAGGTGGGCTTCTTGCAACATTTTCATGGACTGGCAAGTTTGTTTTATTATTATTATTATTATTATTTGGTAGCTTTTGAGAATGCCACTTTTGAGAATGTCACAAGGCCAGGGTGCTCTGAGGACCAGAGCATGCCTACGACAGGTCTGTGGTTGTCGTTTCCTCTCTAACATTTCTCACAATCTGTGACTTGTTTCTTAGCTGTCCCTCAAGAGGGCAGGGACCTCGCCTGTTCTGTCCGTTACCATGTACCCAGCATGTACCTATGTCTGGCGCATGTAAGTGCTCAATAAAGGTCAGTGAATAAAATGAATGAATGAATCTCATACAGTCCAGCTGACCTAGGAGAAAAGTGAGAATGGGGGGGGACCCACCCTCAAAGGAAAAAGAGAAGGGACATCTGTAATAGCACAAACAAACATACAAACAAAAACACCCTCCCAGAAGCGAAGGCAACCATAGAAAGGGAGAAAGATTAGCAACAGGGGAAGACTTGATGCCCACAAAGTTGCTGCCATTCGGCAACTGGCAACGACGGAAAGATTTTCAGTCAAAGTTAATGGGAAACAAAGTGTCCTCTGGAAGACTCATTTCCAAGGAAGTTAATGAAAGCCCTGTCCCTACGTTGTCGAGATGCAGCAGGAGCCTATCGCGTGGTGGTTTCAAGACGGAGAAGACTCCGCCGCATACACCAGGTGAACGTCTAGAGCCCCGTAGAGGGAGCGCAGCACACCGAGGACTTTCTCTTGAATGGTGTCCACTTGCTCAGAAGGACAGTAATCATCCAGACTGGACCTGGAACCAACAAGAGAAATTAAACACACACACACACACACACACACACACACACACACACACACACACAAATAGGATGAGATCGTACTGTGCAGTGAGGAAAAGCCCGTATGTGTTGATTTCAATGTAAAATTGAAATGAAAGTTGCTGGATTTGGGAATAATAATAGTTACAAGCTACTACATGTCTGCTCACATCAGGCACATGACATAAAAGATGTTCTTTAATGTCCTCAGCCACTCGAGGAAACAAGTACATTTACCTTCCCCTTATAGCACTCATTTTCACCGGGGGCCACATCAGCCTCGTGGTTGCCTTCGGAGGGAAATTTGTAATTTTAGGACTGGATAAATGTAACTACTCCTTAACTGTTAGGTGAGAGCTCAGCGCTGCCACCAGGTAAAGACAAGGTGGATCAAGGTGGAGGGCCTTGTGGTTGCCGCCTGTGGTTGAAAGGAATCTGAAACAGAGAAGGACTACGCTGCACCGGTCACACAGCTGCAGCCATAGGTGGCATGGGGGACAGCACTGGAAACCACAGGGCCTAGTGCAAGGCCTCAGTGCTCAACCACTAGACCGATGTTGCTCGAAAGGGACCAGTCGCTGGGGAATCCTGGAGCTCATTCTCTTAGTGACTGGGCATCCTTCTCATTCTTTTAAAGAAGATTTTATTTATTTATATATTTTAGAGCAAAGGGAAGGGAGGGAGAAAGAAAGGGGGGGAACATCCATCGGTTGCCTCTTGCATGCCTCCAACCAGGGACCTGGCCTGCAGCCCCAGCGTGTGCCCTGACTGGGAATCGAACTGGTGACCTTCGGTTTGTGGGAGGATGCCCCACCCATACAGCTACACCAGCCAGGGCTTCTCATTGTTTTATGTGTACATTAGGGCTAGAAATTATGATGGCAGAGGCTTCCAACTGATACAAGGGCCCCACTTCTGAAAACACTGTTAACTGCACAAGTGTACAGGACTGTCCGGGATGAACCACGGGGATGTGCTGGCGTAGGGATCAATTTCCGAGGCGGTAAGTATTGAGGAGAGAGCTAAGTGGGATGGGACAGAAATCGGCATTTTGGGAAGTCTTTGCAGAATCACCAACTACAACGTGAATGGCCAGGCGGTTAGAGTGCCACTGTCAATGACAGCTGGATTAAAGTCTGAATGAGTGGATCAGTGTCTCCTGGTTTGAAATGGGGTGAGGAAGCCATTGGAGGGAGGGATGGGGAAGAGTGGTATAGAGATTTTTAGACAGAAATGGGGCCAGTTATATAGCCTACTCCCTATCACAAGTATTTTAGAACTAAAGAAATAATCTATAAGACCTCCAATAAACTCATTCCACTCTCTGATGATTAGGTTATTTTGAGGCTGCATGTAAACATTTGACACATAATAAATGATAGAGAACAATTTTAAGTTGCTGCCCAAAATACAATATGGATAAACACCTACTTTAAGAAAGTATCATATATAAAAGATTAATTTATGACAAATAAGAGGCACTTAAATGCTGAGTGTCTACGTTTGTAACTGTTACGTTTAGTGATTCTTTGTAAAGATGCAAGTCTAGTGTGGTATTTTAACATACTACTTTTATCAACTACTTTCATTTCTCCTTTATGTTACAATGATATTGTTGTATGGATATACATATATAAACATCGATTTAAATTATGTGTATAAGTAGGTTATTGCTATAAACCAAGACTAAATGTTTGTGTACACTCACTCCCTGCCCCCGAAATTCGTATGTTGGCACCCAATCCCCAGTGTGGTCAGATCTGGAGGTGAGGCCTTCGGGAGGTGATTATTCGGTCATGAGGGAGGGCTCCTCCTAGGGGAGATTTAGTGCCTTTACAATGGGGTCCCAGAGCGCTGCTTCACCCCTTCCGCCAGTGAGGTTGCAGGGAGAAGGCAGCCGTCTATGAACGAGGACTTCCCAGCCTCCAGGACTGTGAGAAATTTCTGTTGTTTATAAGCAATAGATCTATGGCCTGGATAGACCACAATTACATTAACCATATATTATGTATAATATGTATATATTTTTAAATTGTGTGTGTATGTAGGCTAGATTATCTATGAATTTTGTTTTAGGATGGTAAAAGATGTTACAAAATGCTTGTCACAAAATATATAAATATTATTTGAGCATTTAAAGCACTTATTCTAGAATCTAACAGTTCTATAGAAAACCAGCCCAAAGATTAACATAGAAAAGATTAAGTTGTAACTATACATATAGTATGTTTAAATTTAAAACATGGCAGCAGCTAAATATTCCTCTGTAGGACACAGAGATGGGAATTCTTGTGTTTATCTGAGTAAACATCACCATCTTCAAAGACAAGATAACATGTTGTTTGCCAACCACTACTAATAGTAAAGAGAAAATACAACACCTGAAATTTGAGCTGAGAAGGTAAAAAAATTGATAAGAATTACTGTATTAGTAATCATCAGATTAATCTATGGAGATTATATTAATTTCCTACTGGTCTACAGCAGACTGTTACAAACTCAGAGGCTTAAAGCAATACAAATTTATTATCTTTCAGTTTTGTTGGAGGTCAGAAGTCCTAAAATAAAGATGCTGGCAGGACTGCACCTTCTCTAGGCTCTAGGAAAGAATCTGTCTCTTTGCTGTTCCAGCTTCTACAGGCTGCCTGCATTCACTCCTTAGCTCATGGGTCCATCGTCCACCTTCAGAGACAATGTCCCAGCATCTTCCAATCTCTCAGATTCTGACCTCCCCTGTCTTCCCTATAAGGACCCCTGTGTTGGACCCACCCAGAAAATTCAGGATGACTTCCTCATTTTAAGAACCTTGAGTTAATCAACATCTGTAAAGTCCCTCTTGCCAGATAAGCCAACATACCCACAAATTCTATGGTTAGGATGTGGACATCTTTGATAGGCCATTATTCGGGCTACCACTTACCTTGCAATCGTCACAAGGGTAGGCTTTGGTAAATTTTTCAGTAAATAATATACAGACTGAGTAAGATACTCAATCTCTTGCTCTGTGCTGATATGGTGAGGAAGTTCTGAATAATCACAGGTTAGACCAGCCTGGTGAACCTGATGTAAGACAATTAAAAATGTCACTGTAAGGCTCTGTTGTTTTTAGAAGATTCTTTAACCATTTAATGACCTTGCTGACAAATCTTTTAATTTTTTTGAGTTGAGACCATTTTTTCCTTAATAATTTGTGTGCCATAGAAGTTATTTATCCTATCAAGTTTGGAAGAACTGATCTACATAACTGTTTGGGCCTGAGGTCTTTTCTAGAAATAATTCTTCAGCTACTTTTTAAATTTATTTAATGATTACGGATTCATTCAGTTTCTGTCTTTCCTTGTATTTGACAATTCACGTTTTCTAGCAAATTATCCATTTTGCCTAAATTCTAAAAGCTGATATGAAACTACACACAATATTCTCACCTTATCTCCTGTTTCAACACATTACTTTTATCTTCTCTTTAAATACATGCACTCAGTACTGCATTCAAAGCTTCGAGAGGATGCCTGGGAAAGCCTTCGTCCTATTTTGCTGAACCGACTGTTACCAGTTTCTCGTGGGCCCTTTGTGTGCGGGCACATACCACTGACACCTGTGCATGTGCTGTGACTGTAAAGGACCGGCACGAACTCAATGTGCCTGGACGCTGGAGATGGCTCGCAAGCCGACATTTTGCAGCTTCTGCTTTGAAGTTCTGAAAACTGGGTCTCAAACACGTCATCACAATTTTGCCTCGAGTACAAGAGTACAAGGCATGCAAAAAGCACTCATCTGCTATTCTATTGGAGGCTCTGGATTAACATCCAAGATTTAATGCATTACAGTATTATAAAATGACAGGCCATGCAGAATCTTTTCTACTCCAATGACTGAAACATGGAGCGTTCTAACCCTACAGCTGCAGGCACGCTATATTCCATGACAGATCTGCGACCTCGCCCACGACATCCCTTCTCTCAACATACGCAGCCCTCCCGACTGCCAGGAAGTCCAGGTGTCATGGAACAATTAAGGTAGACTTGCTGAAGACATTCATTAATGTCATGGGTGTTCAAAGCATTTCGAAACTGTGTCTTCTAACTCTTTCATTTTTAATAACTGCCATTAAAAAGGAGCGTGACTATGTATGGTGCCAGCAGGATACTAGAAATATCCGGGGAACTCTTTGTAAAGTATGAATGTCTCACCTTTATGCTGTATAAAACAATACTAAATGTGAAAAATAAAAAAAATAAATAAAAAAAGAAGAGTGAGTCTTGGATTAGCCATGATTTAACCAAAATATTCTTTTGGAGGTTATTTTTTATTCTTGTAAAATTAGCATTAAATTAATATGTAAACTTAAGTTCCGATAAGGTGATTTGGTTGTATTCTGTAACTAAATAAAATATGAAAGCAAAACCATGATTGACTGAAGTACAAGAAGCACTAGGAGCAACAGAAGGCTTGGGGGGCGGGTCTCAGCTCTGGCATAAAAATCTGAGAGAGAAAAGGCACGTGAACTTCGAATGGGAAAATTTGTGCTTCGAAGACTGCAGAATGATATATAAAAATAAAGACCTTATCACGAAGGGTATTCTCTTAGCTGCTGCATTCAGATCACTGTTGGCACAGTCAGTTAACACAGCTGATGCCACTGAAATGCCTCACCGAGCACTTCCGTGTGGCTTTTCTGTTTGGTGTTTTTAATCAGAGAAGTTTACACGGTGAAGAAAGAAAGAAGTAAAAATAAGAAAGAGAGAAATAAAGAAAGAATGAACTTTAGAAACTGTGTTCTTTCTTTTCTCTGGGAAGAAGAGATCTGACCAAAAAACAAATGAAACAAAACACAGCAATTTTGTTTCATAGATAAAACTGGGAAAAGTATGTTTTTCTTAGAGAACTGAAAAATGTTCCGGCTTCTAAAAAGCATGTATTTTTTTTATCACTTAAAAAAATACTTTATTCACACATCCCAGGAACACAAATAAAGGTGACCTACTTTAACAGAAAGCAGACTTCTCTATCCAGAAAAATGCCTTTGAAAAGGGTCAATTTTTTACTTCAATATAAAATATTTACCATTTCATAGTCTGGCACGTCCATCCGTTTTTTCAAACTCTGTACAAGTGGAACTAGTGATTTCATTCTGGAAAAAAGCCACCCCTCAATTAAACATCACACCACCTCAACCAAAATTACAGTAGCCAATGATACATTACCCTTAAAATTCATCATTAACAATGTTTTGTATGATTCTTGGGAAATAAAAAAATAAAGCTGTTCAAATATTAAGTTAAAATATTAAGAAATAAGTGTTCCCTGCTGTTTTCTTACCTAAAAAGATTACAGATTGTGTTAAATGTTGAAAATTAGCACTCAAGAAACTGCAATTTTCCTTGTCTCTAAAAGTGCAGGTTCTATTATGACTTTAAAAAATCATTTTGAAGGGGAAGTGTCAAGTCAAGGAACATCTATAAAGAACCTAGGGGCATGGACAATGGGGTGGGGACTGACTGTGGTGGAGGGCTTGGGGGGGTGAGGGGCAGGGGAGAGCAAGGGGGGAAAACTGGGACAAATGTAATTGAACAACAATAAAAAAATCATTTTGATCAGCAATAAAACTAAGTGCCTCAAACACATAGTGTTAAAAAAAAGATAGTTTCCTGAAGATTTAAAAAATTTAAGGTCATACTTACTGACATATATACAACTTTAATGGAGAAAGTACTATACCATTTGATACAATAACAATGGTGCGTTTAAGGTATTTAATTCAGGTGGAACTCTTTAGAAGCCCTGATTAACCAATAATTCTGGCACTTTAGTGCCTTTTCCACCAACATCCACCCATTTGCCAGGAGGGGAAAGAAAAAAGAAAACAGGAAGCAGGGAATCCTGTCTGTCCCCTCCTGATACTGCTATGTTATGGCTGACTCTTACATTTACACTATGGAGAATCATCTCAGTTTGAAAATGAGCTCGTTCTGGTCTTCTATGCTCCTGGGAACAAAAAGTTGTATATTTTTGGTTCCTGGTCTCTTGAGTTTATATAATTTAAAACATTATTTTAGAGAAAAGTAACTATGCTATTTATGTCACAATCCTTTGAAACTAGCATCAGTACCAGGGGCATTCTTCACCTGCCGTCCCCCAAGTCAACCGATGATCTCCCTGTTTTCAAGGCTGGTCAACTCTGAGAGGACTGGCCAAACGACCTGATGAAAAACCCAGCTTTCAAATCTTGCTCCTTGATGCCACGGGCAGCTTGAACATAAACTCTTCTACTTGTAGCTGGGCTGTCCTTCAAAAGAGGCATGTTTTCGCATTATAATCACCTGTCCGGTAACTTACTTTTCCATTGATGGGTTAATTTTCTTCCTTATTCTACTTAGAACAGGAACTGTCTTATTCATTTGTAATCTTCCATGAAACCTACCACCACACCTTACACACAATAGGGCCGCTGCTGCACTAAAAACACACCCACTTACTATTACGTGATTTCGGGCAACTTAGCCTCTGTGCTTTAGTTCCCTTATTTATAAAATAGAAGTAATAATAACTAAGCCATGAGACTGTTATAAGAAATAAATGAGATAATGCAAGGAAAAATCTTAGAATTATATTGGGCACATAGTAAATGCTCAATAAATGTTAAAAGAGTGCTAGTAAGTTTGTGTTGAAATTTAATACTGATTTTTAAAAGCTATTTAGTAAACCTAGCAACATGTCTAGGACAGGAATATTGTACAGATGCAGAGAAACGTTTGAGGGTCTCACCCAGGATTCGAAGCCCATTTCTGCACAGTTTCTTCATCATCACCATCACACAAGTCAGCAAAAGTGGCTTCCAAATCTTCTAACTGGTGAATTCGAGCATCGACACAATCTACCAAAGCTTCCTTTAAATGCATAGAGAAGCCGAGATTATAGTTATTCTTTCAAAAAGCAAGTGAAATCCCATCACAATGAAAATTGCATTTCAATGAGTTAAAACATGATTTTCAAGTACTAATCATGGACTTTCCCAATAAATACACACAGAAAGACTTTGGATGGTTGTTTGAGAGCACTCCGTAATAACGTATTAGGTAATGTGATAAACAGACAAAGCCCAAAGAAATCAATGAAGGGTACCTCTGTCAGGCTGGTGTCAGGCTTTTTAAATTGGTAGAGCTCTTGTAGGATTTTGTATTCCTCCTAAAAGCAAAACAAAAAAATCCATATATTAAGAAAAACATTTTTTAATGATTTTTTAAAATTTAAATTATTTTAATTGTATGTTTTAAGTAAAAAATGGCTATGATTAAAAAACTTCTTAGTCATTTAAAGATGAATATGAGAAAATCAGGCAAAATGTATAATTGAGATTTCATTGTAAATAGTATCATTTCTTCAGGGCAACTCCATCCATCTGGGCATGACAAGTAGAGATCTTTGATTATTTAGATGAATCACAAGGCTTCCAATATGCATACAGAATAAAGATTGTAAAATACAGCATCATCATTAAAAATCAAATACTGAATTTACAAAAAAGACAGTTAATTTGAATTCCCCCAGAATAGATTCCCCCAGTAGAATAAGGAACAACTTCCTGAATGCTAAGGCAAGCAGATGCACCCATAAAATGCACCTAGGAATGCTTACTTGGCTCATGAATTTATCAGTTTCTTAAATGCAAAATTCCATCTCTGGTGATTTGCATTTAAGATCTGCTGAGGTAGCATAAGATCACAGGCCTCAGGGATCAGTTACAAATAGTCCATGTGTCATTAGGCACCTTATTATTTACTGAAAAATCTGTCTACAGGGGTTTATAGACATAGAGTATCTCTGGAAAGACACCATAAAAAACTGGCTGTAGCATGTGTTTCTGAGGCAAGAAACTAAGGGATGCAGAAATGGAGTGACGTTCTTTCACGCACACACTTTCTTCTACTACACGGCTTTGTTTTTTACCAGCCACGCGTGTACACATTACCCCAATTAATAAATGCAAAATAATAAATATTATCTAGAGCAGGGACTGGCAACCTATAGCCTACAGTTTTTTTTTTTTTTTTTGTATGGCCCTCAAGTTATGAATGGTACATACAGTTTTAAAGGATTTGAAAGAACAGGAAGGAATAATATATGACAGAGGCCACACTGACCTGCAATAAAGTCACTACTATCTGGCTGTGTGCAGAAAGTTTGCTGATCCCTGATCTACAGAAATGTCATATGATTCTCAAGGTCTATGTTTTCAAAATACCACATTTACCTGAGTGAATATTTCTTTGAAGGGGTTCTTGACTGAAAAAAAATCTAAGTCAATATCTAAAACAAATGCATCCCCTTTCTTCAAAATTTCCAGGATTTCTCCCGTGTTGACTGTAGTCTGGCATTCTTGGCTTTCAGAAGAACATGAACATGAAGGTTCTAGGCAAGTCTGGACCCTTCTCTGTGTCACTGTGTCCTTTTCCAATCCTTCTGAATAAGAGTCACAGTTAGTAGAGGCAGTGTTTTCTGTGTCTTCCAGGGCTAGCTTTGGTTTCTTAGCAGAAGACACTGCATCATTTTCTTCTTTATTGTTACAGAGTTTATATGGCTTTACCATAATTACATCCAATTGTAAAGGTTTTTGATTCTCTAGCTGGTCTTCAGTTACATAAAGACCATCACTTAGGAAGTAATGATCTGTACTTGTAACCCTGGATCAGAGGAAAAAACTATTTTAAAGAGGAGTGGACAAATTAGCTGACATTTCACATAGCATTTCACAGCATTGCAGAATTATAAAGAAGATGCTGGGCAAAAACTGGGAGCTGTCTCTAATATTTGTACCTCCCATTCTTCTGTAGAAATAGCATTCCCCAAACATTTAGCTGGGCACCCAAACGCCCGAAGTCACAGTCTGTCTGGCAGCTGGGTGTGGTCATTTGACTGAGGTTGCGCCTGGCTCCCCGATCCCCACTGACTGGCATATGACAAGCCCACCTTGGATTGTGAGGACAAAGGCAACGTTCTAGAGACGATGGAGCAAAAAAGATAGAAGAGACTGGGGTGTCCCAAACTGCAGACCTGCCCTGGACTATGTGTGGTGAACTCTAATGTGAGAAAGAAAGAAACTCGTTTAAGCCAGTGCTTTGGCTTCCTCTTACACCAGCTGGAACTTCACCTCCCAAATCGCTGAAGACAAAAATTACATCTGGAAGTAATTTCTCTTAATAGAAGCTCCCTCCGATGCATTTCAAAGCTTCATTATGCTTTATATGATCATAATATTTTAATATAAAAAAAAACTTTAAAAAAGTCTCGTGCATGTGCAGAACATATTTCACAAGTTGCAGATTTCTGATTTTAGACATACTGGCACGATCTTAGCTGTTCAGCTATAGTATGCCTTGCTAAGTATTATGAACAGTGAAACGAAATGCTTCTAGAGGCAGCCTCCATCCAAATAAAATAATGGTTAATATTTATTACCTACCTACTCAAACACACAGTCTTACATTTAAAAAGATATAATTTCCCCCTAAAAAATTAATTACACAATAAAACTAATGTCTAGGCTCGTTAAAAACTGTACCATCCTAAGGAAGACAAAGGCTATACCCCTTAACCTAAACCTGTATTCTTTAATAATGGATATTCTACTTTGTTCATATCAGTTCAAGTATTTCAGACTACACACTTACATGTATGTCTCTTCCATAAATTTCTACTTGCAGGATTAAAATCATGAGATAATCAAAATCTTCCTAATATTATTATACACACTGAGGTTCAAATGTTTGTTTCGGATTGCTCAAAATTATTTGATTTTGCAGAAACCTGTTACAGGTTAAAGTAACACTGACGTACTCAATAAAAATGCTATGACTCTTTCACAGATATCAGTATTATGTATAATATTTATTGTCTGAGGAACCCTATTTATTTAGTATTATATTCTCAATAAATAAAATTTCATGTATGTACAATAAAGTGATTTGTGTAACTGATAATATACAAGAAAAGTTAATTGTATCATTCAGGGTAAGTCAGAAGTAAAAAGTGTCATATTCAAAGAGAATAATTATTTCATTTTCAATGTGTTCCCATTTAATCCCTGTATCCTTCAGGTCATAGAAAGTTATAGTTCCACTGCTTAAAACATTCATCCCCTCACAAGAGAATTCAGAAAATATGCAAAACACTGGTTACATAGCTTTACTGCAAAAATAGTTGTACATGTAACCAAAGTCAGAGAATTCTGTAATTTAATTTAGATTAATTATCTAAAGCTAATCATATTAATAAAATTAAAACCCCAAATCTACTGCTTAGCCACTGGATTTATTAAAAAAAAAAAAAAGTGAGTTATTTTTGCTTTTTCACTGCTAATTTCTCCATTCAGCAGACCATAGTTACACTGGAAGGAAACAGTAAATGTATCATTAAGTATATAAATCTAAAAAGTACTTCAATGATTTAATGCAGTTAGTCATCAGTGGAGCCAGAATTCCAGAAGATGAAGATCGTGTTATTCAAAAACAAACTGGGCCAACACCAGAGTGTAACTGGTGTGTGAAGAAGTTTAAGAGACTTGAAAACTTGCCCTGATGTTTTGAGAACCCTTTTTCGAAGAGCTGAGGCTTAATCTGACTCTGTACGTGTGTAGAGACACTTGTCAGTTACTACAGGAATCCAAAAGGGGACAGAAGCAGCACCCAACCCGTCTCACCCTCACGAGGATGACGAAATCACCTGATTGTGGTCGTAGAAGTGTCCTTGCCCACTAAGAAGTGATGTCTGCCCTCTCTGATTTGCTGAGCCCATGTGGGATGAAGCCATATTACGTGAGAAAAATGGCCAGCATAAACTGCAGGCATGATCCAATTCTCAATACTTAACTCTCTGGAAAAGAAATAGAGAGGAGAATAAAAACTATTAGTGAGTAGTCTTTTTTCCCAAATGTAATTTCATTCACAATAATATTTTAAGACAGCAGGTCTCACAGTGGGGTCTGAGGGACCAGTTGGAAGGTGCCTGAGGTACTTCGTGTGACCATCAGTTAAAAACAATTTTCCCCAAACACTCAGGTGCTATTTTCCTTTTTCATGGTACTGACATTTGCATGGGTGGTACAAAGCAATGGTGGGTCGGTGTCCTGAGATTAACCAAGGCAATGGCACCAAACTATACTGAGTCATACACTGTGTTCTCCATGACCAAGCACTAACTCTTCCCAAACCCAGTGTCACATAAAAATGTCCTTCATGATGAAACCTTGACCTTGAGTATACATGTTAAAATATTCTGTGTGGTAAAATGAGAAGTGTACAGAATGTACTTCTGATACATGCATTGAAGTCTCAAGGAAAAGCACTTGTGATTGAATTGCAAGCAAAATACCATTTTTCTTGAAAGACTGATGATAAATCATAGTTATTCAGACTTGAATATGCATTGTTGGATTCTTTGGTCTAAGCTTTAAGAAACAACCACTTGTCAAGTGTCAGTATAGTATTAAAGAATATTTACAATTATCTGAAAACGCTAAAAAATTCTGAGTTTTTTTCATATACTTCCACCAAAACAATATATGATGTCTGAATAAATGCAGAAGTAGATAAGAGAATCTTCTATAGAGGCAAATATTAAAGAGATATATAAAAATTTAAGCACTGTTACTCTTTTCATTATTTTTTGCTTTAGAAAATATATGTTTTTCATAAAAATATCTTATTTATGCCAACATATAAAGGTCTATTGTAATTTTGAAGCAAATTAATATTTTAAATACTTGTTGTAATTTCAAATATGGTAAATATTGACAGATATAACCCACGTTAAAGAAAAAGTTCAATAATTTTTAAGGGTATTCAGGAATCCTGAGACTAAAAAGTCTAATAACTAGTATCCTATGACTAACTGTACAGTGTGCATACCTGCTTCATAATTACCTTCAATTTCTAAAACATAAAACCTCTAACTATAAGAGTCAGGACAACAGCAGACCTACCATGTTTTTTTTAGAAACCAGTGGTGTGAATTGGGGTTTTGGAGAAAGTCCAATGTAATTAATTCAGACAAGCATTTTTCTCTTTATTTAAAAAAATATTTTATTGATTACGCCATAACCGTTGTCCCAATTTTACCTTTGTCCCCCTCCACCTGGCACCTCCATTCCCTCCACCAATCTCCCCTCCTTAGTTCATGTCCATGAGTCATTCATAGAAGTTCTTTGGCTACTCTATTTCCTATACTATTCTTAACATTCCCCTGTCTATTTTGTGCCTATCAATTTGTGCTTCTTAATCCTTGCACCTTTTGCCCCATTTTCTTCCTTCCCCTTCCCCACTGATAATGCTCCAAATGATCTCCATATCTATGATTCTGTTCCTGTTTTGCTTGTTTGCTTAGTTTGTTGTTTGGAGTTAATTATTGTTAGTTGTGAATTTACTGCCATTTTAATATTCATCATTTTGATCTTTTTCTTGTATCATTCCCTTTAGCATGTCATATTATAATGGCTCGGTGACAATAAACTCCTTTAGCTGTACCTTGTCTGGGAAACGCTTTATCTGCCCTTCCATTCTAAATGATAGCTTTGCTGGATAGAGTAATCTAGGTTATAGGTCCTTGCTGTTCATCACTTTGAATACTTCTTGCCAGTCTCTTCTGGCTAGGAGTTTCTTTTGAAAAATCAGTTGACAGTCTTATGGGAACTCTTTAGTAGGTAACTCTCTGCTTTCCTCTTGCTGCTTTTAAGATTCCCTCTTTATCTTTCATCTCTGACATTTTAATTATGATGTGTCTGGGTATGGTCCCCTTTGGGTCCAACTTGTTTGGGATTCTCTGTGCTTCCTGGACTTGTATGTCTATTTCCTTCATAAAATTAGGTAAGTTTTCTTTCATTGTTTTTTCAAATAAGTTTTCAGTTTCTTGCCCTTCCTCTTATCCTCTGGCATCCTTATGATTTGGATGTTGTTACATTTAAAGATGTCCCAGAGGCTCCTTAGTCTATCCTAGTTTTTTTGAATTCTTTTTCTTCCTTGTGTTGTTCCAAATTGTTGATTTAATTCTCATCTTCATCCCCTCCACTGTTGGTTCCCTGTAGATTTTTTCTTTATTTCACTTAATGTAACCTTCATTTCTGTCTGGGTCTTTTTTATGCTGTTATCCCGTGAGTTCCTGGAGCATCCTGATAACCAGTGTTTTGAACTCTGCATCTAATAGGTTGCTTATCTACATTTTGTTTAGTTCTTTTTCTGGAGTTTTGTTCTGTTCTTTCATTTGGGCCATGTTTCTTTGTCTCCTCATTTTGGCAGCCTCCCTGTGTTTGCTTCTATGTATTAGGTGGAGCTGCTTTGACTCCCTATCTTAGTACCGTGGCCTATTGCAGAAAAGTGCACCTGTAAGTCGTATGGGGTAGAGCCTTAGGTAATCTCCAGGGTGGGGCAACCCATGTCACCACTGTTGCTCTTTGTGGGGGAAGGCTCATAGACGGGACAAGAGGGCTTGTAGACAGGTCACTGCCTGGCCTCTGGAGTTTTGCTGGGGAGGAAGCTGTCTCTTGGCACTCGCCCTGATGCCACTCACTTCGTTTTTCTCCCCATATGCCACTTGCGTCCCTTCAGGTGTTGCCCTGGCGCTAAATCCTAGCGGGTGTGAGTCTGCTGAGTCTTAAGTCTGTTGCGGGCCCTTTAAGAGGAGTCTCTTGAGAATCCTGCATTTCTTTGGCCACCACAATGCCCACTGGTTTTTATAGCAAGAAGTTATGGGGACTTATCTTCTTGGCACTTGAACCCTGGGTTGGGTGGTCTATTCTGGGGCTGGGATCCCTCCTTTCTGAGGTGTCACTCTCAATTTTTATCCTCAACATGTGGATGCAGGACCACTCATTCCGAGTCTCTACACCTCTCTGTGCCTCTCCATGAATCTCTCCCCCTCCTACCCATCTGGATGAATATTGCTTCTTTACATCCTTGGTGTTGGACTTCCATACAGCTTAATTTTCTGACAATTCTGGGTGATACTTGTTTTGTAGTCTGGTTGTAATTTTTGCTATAGTTGTGTGAGGAGCTGAGGTGTGTTTACCTATGCCTCCATCTTGGCCAGAAGTCCCTATTCAAGCACCTCTCTCTCTCTCTTTTTTTTAAAGACTTTACTTATTTATTTTTAGAGAGAAGGGAAGGGAGGGAGAGAGGGAGAGAAACATCAATGTGTGGTTGCTGGGAACCTGGCTTGCAACTAAGGCATGTGCCTTGACTGGGAATCAAACTGGTGACCCTTTGATTCGCAGACCTGTGCTCACTCCACTGAGCTACACCAGCCAGGGCCAAGCATTTCTCTTTTAATTTTATATTAAAACAGGAGAATTACTGCTATGTAACTTTTTATATTGTACAAGTGGGCTACATTCTAACACATATGTACATAAAGAGAAAGCGACAATTTCAGGGAACTTTCTTACAGAAGAAAGGTTAGTAAGTTGTTATTTATAGATACTTCAGGTATGATCCTTCCTGAACAATAGAGTACAAATTATCAATTTCACTTCCATCTCTATGATTCTATGTAACTGATAGTCAGTAGGATTTGTCACCTGAAAATAAACAAATTGGGAGGTTGGAAAAACTCAATATTGGAAGGAGAGATATACAAATTAAATTACTGAACTATGTGTTGAAGACACATACTTTTTAAAAGATTTTATTTATTTATTTTTTTAGGGAGGGGAAGGGAGAAACACAGAGAAACATCAATGTGCAAGAGACACATCAACTGGTTGCCTCTCACATGCCCCCAAATGGGGACCTGTCCCACAGCCCAGGCATGTGCTCTGACCTGGAATCAAATCGGCGACCTTCTTGGTGACCAGAGACCTGGCATAGGCCAGCGCTCAAGCCATTGAGTCACACCAGCCACGGCTAAGACAGGTTTTTTTGTGTGCCCTAGTATTCAGACTTTTAAAGCAGGGAGGAAGAGAGAACTGGCTCATAACTTTCCAAGTTCCTTCTACAATACTTGTAAAATTCTGTATTTTAAAGCAGAGGTTGGCAATCATTGACTAGGCCACTCATTTTCTGTAAATAAAGTTTCATTGTAACAAAACCACAGCCATTTGTTGACATACTGTCTATGGTTGCTTTCACATTGCAAGGGCAGAGAGAAATAGTTGCAACAGAGACCATATGACCAAGTTAGCCTAAAATATCTACTACCTGGCTCTTTTAGAAACAGTGTGTCAAGACTTGCTTTAAATAACATAAAAGAGGCAAACAAAACAAACTCATGAGCTTAGCACAGTCTATTTCCCTTAATCACTTATCATCTGGGGCAAACTGTATTTCAAGCATGTGTAAGATCATTAACAAAATCATGTATTACCTGAAAAGAGTTTCCTTATCAAACACAGTGTCAGCTGGCATATTCACAGGAATAAGGAGATCTGGATGTGAGTCAAAATGCACGAAACTTATATTCCTGTCAGGAAGGTGTTTTGAACCGATGGCTCGGTATATAAAAGGCAGAACCTGTAAAAGACGTATGCACGTGTTCAGAACTGGCACTGAAACCATGAGCTTACACTCAAGTGTAGACTGGAAAACAACGCTGAATGCGACTGCACATAATCTGAAGCACACGAAGCTATTTACAAGTGGGTAAAAATACGTAGGGAAAAGTGTTCATTGGCGATCATTTAGATAATGACCTCAAGCTTTATTCCTCCAAAGGCTTCTATGGGCATCTTTTGCTGCCACAATTAACTCAGAAAATGTGAGGAAACAGACAAGGACTGTTAAAACCTGCTAGTTAATACACGCACTAACTTGTGTTCAAGCTACCCTGGGTCTTCTGGCCCTTTCCATACTATAGGAAGGTGTGGTTAGACTAGGAGGTCTATAGAGCTTTGTCCTGTCTCAGCTCTATAGTTCTAGGTTTAATACTGAAATTGATTAAGCAAAGAAAGAAAAAAAAAACCCCTCACAGACACAGACAACGGTATGGTGATTGCCAGAGGGAAAGGGGGTTGGAGGGAGGTAGAAGAGGGTAAAGAGAGGATTAGTGATGATGGAAGAAGACTTGACTTGGGGTGGTTAACACACAATACAATATGCGAATGATGTATTATAGAGATGTACACCTGGAACTTTATGATTTTATTAACCAATGTTACCCCAATAAATTCAATTAAAAAACCACAATGAGTTATCCAAAAAAAAAAAAAAAAAAAAAAAAAAGACTGAATTTGAAAGCATTAATCCACAGTCGCTCTTTCGCTCATGCTTATACACACTATGTCTCGGTCTGAAGAAGCCCAACTTCCTTCCTCTCAGCTGTCTCCATCCGTAAACCTGGAATCACTCTTTTCCTCTTTCCTATCCAGAGAACTCCCAAGGTTCATTAATGCTACTTAAAAAAAAAAAGTATCCGATCCACGGATCTGCCTTGTAGGCTTCCAGACGTCTGCATCCAGGCATTCTTTTAGCTACTCTGAAATAGCACTACCATAAAAATAGGAAATATCTTTAGCGTTTAGAAACGCGGGGCACCATATTAAAAAAATGTATGTGCACACTACGCACGCAATAATACTAATGGCTCTAAAACTGTCTCAATTTCACATATGACAATCCGCACTTTTTTTGACAATCCACATTCTTAATAAAGTCTCCCATTTGCACAGCAGGCCTGTGCTGGAGATGCCGGAGAGGGCAGGTAGCCTGAATTAAGGTGCAGGTTGAGGATTTGAGGATCTGCAGTCAGACTGCCCAGTGGCCGGAAGCAGAGTAAGCGCCCCATAAACGCCAGTGCCTATTCTTCCAAGTTAGCTTCCAAGGTAGTTTTGGTGTTTCCCCCAATTCAATGCAACTGAAGCAAGTAACCAATTCTGGTTCTCTCTGGCCTCCCAGGCTGAGGCTCCACCGCTGCCCGCTCACCTCCTGATGATCCTCCACCACCCACACCGGGAGCTCGGGGTAGCGCCGGAGGCGAGCGCGTTCTCCTGCGGAGTCGCTCATGTTGCCGTGCTCCGCTGTCTCTCAGTGAGCCAGAAACGCTGGACAACGACCCGCTAAGAACGGAGAACAGTCCCAGCACCCTTCCGAGTGGAACCGCGCGCTCACCCGGTTGCGGTTCCGGATTGGAGGACCTATAGGGCAGGGGGCGAACTCCGGAGGGCCCAATGCGGATGATTGGCTTAAATGTCCATCGCTTTTGCTGACGCGCCAATCACCGTACAGAAGGCGCTGCGGCGAGTCTAGCAGCATCCCTCCCGGGGTCCTGTTCTTTCTCAGGTTTGCGTTTTAATTCCCTTCGTTTCCTGTTCCGGAGGCGCGGGAGGTGCTCCGGTTTTAGCGGGTGCAGAATAAGCCTGGCTTTGCTCCGACGTTGACCTCGCGGCCCGGGAGACTTTTTGTAGGTAAAAGGGCCACCTTGCGGGCGATCGAAGAGGGAGCATTTGCGAGTGTCTGGATTTAAACGGGGATGGCGTCCGGGGCTGCGGCAATCTGGATGTTAGGCGCAGATAGCCCCTCCTGAAATCTGCTGCTAAGGGCAAAACAGCGACCCTAGGCCCGGATCCCGTAAATTCTTAGACCTGACAAATGAGACCTCTCATTCATTTGTGGAGCGCATGCGCTGATCCTGGCCTGGGGTCGCCTGCTTCTCCGAGGGGAGGTAGACCGTGAGCCCTGCGCTTGCCTGGTTGGGGATCCCTGTGTGGCGGGAGATGCAAACAGGGAAACGTGCAGTTCAGCCCTAGAAAGTTGATGGGCCTGCGGATTCCACTGGAGGAAAGGAGTATATTCTTAAGAAAAACGTAGCCACACTTTGTAACTCTTTCTGCATGGACTGATGTTCCTAGACGTGTTTACTATTCCCAATAGCTTCCTCATTTTCCCTACTTCTGAACACCGGCCTAGAAGTAGGCAGACGCAGAAAATGATTACTTTTCCAATTGCAGCGAATTCCTTAACTTTTGAATTAAAGTTTGCATTCACAACACAGCCTGACTATGCCTTTAGTAGGTCAGTTTCATAATCAGTGTCTTCAGATATTTTCTCTGTAGACACATTCTTGAGGATCTCATAGTGAATGTTCAACTGGTATACAGTGAATGAGAGTGTTAGTGATTTCCAGCACATTCCTTTGTGTTCCCCTAGACTCTGCATACCTCTTTTCTTGAGTTTATTGCCATATGTTATTTTTTAAAACATGTATTGGTATGTAGGTTCTGAGCTCCTTGAGTCCTGCAAGCTATGTGTCTTACTCATGCTTGAGTCCACAGGGCCTGTGACAGTGCCCCGCATGTATTGGCTCCTTAAATGTTGTGTGAATCAGTGGAAAGGTCTTTTTGTCTGGTTGTGATAATGCAGATCCGTTGTGGATATATGTGAAAGGGAAATGTACCGTAGCAACACAGAAACATATACCGTTGGTGAGACAGTAAACATTTATTGATCACCTACTGTGTGCAGGATACTCTGCCAGGGGCTGTGAAGGATTCAGAAATGACTATGAATCAACCCATGTCATCAAGGAGCTAATAATCTAGTGGAGGAGTTAGACATGTGAACACATGACTATAATATGAGGCAGTCTCTGGTAAGTGCTATAAAAGAAGTAAGTACAGACTAAGAGGGAAGTCTAGAGGGAATGGGATTGCTTCTAGAAAGCTTCACAGAAGAGGTGGCATTTGACATAGGGTTAGAAGTCAGTGGGAAAATTCATAGTGTAGGAGATTTCAGAAGAGCGAGACCAAAGAACAAGCTGGGTGATAGTATTTGGCATGTTATGAAGCTGGGAAGATCTGGGGTGATAGGTTCTTCGTGGGGGAGATAATGGAAAATAAGCCTTGAAGCAGTTGGGTTCAGGTTGAAGGGACCCTGGATAACAAGCATGGAGTTTGAATTTGATTCTCTTGTCAGGGAGTGCAAGATTAACTGTTTAGGCCTTAGATTTATCCTGAGGGCCTTGGACTAAAAAATAACCATTGTTCAGATATTATTTGGTACCTGATATATATTAACCCCAGGGATTGATACAGCTAAAGAACCTGAAACGATTTTCATGAGCCATTTGAAAATCTACTTTAAACTTATTGATAAACTTTAGTTAGAAAGATATTAAGGAGGTGCTTTTTTGCTTTTAATATTTATTTGCATTTTAAAAACATGTTTCTGAAGTTTAAGTATTTGGAAAGTCACTCATGTTCACAACATTCTTCTATGGGGAAAGTAGAGAATGAAAATCAAGGGTAAGTGTTATCTCAACAAGATTATAGTTATGTTTGAATTTGAATGCCGGTCTCACTGTGAAGGAAACTAGAGTATGGAGAGGGAGAGGAGAAGGGATTATTTATTTCCCCCAATCTTTTAGCAAATTAGAGATGGAATACACTCAAATTTTCAGTCTTTTTAGCTGCTGATTGTTTTGAGTCATCAAGACAAGTATTAAGGGCATCTTAAAAGTTAGTTTTTTTGTAAACTTTAGTTCGGTTCAACATTCTCTTAATTTTGTTATGATGCTAAATGCCTTGGAGAATGCAACATTAATGTTAAGATAACTGCAGAAATATTTTGTAGCACTATCAGTTCAGGACACATTTTTATGTCTGTTTTATTTTTTCGGTCCTCTAGAGCTTATATTCCCTGTGGAAGATGTGACATCGACCCATACGGCACGTCACGATGCAAGGCAATACGTGGTGAGTGGCGTGGCAGTGATGGCAGGAGTTTTGGGAGACCAGAGAGAGGAGCAGACACCGGAGCTGGGTGATAGGCTGTGGGAAGGCCTTAGATATGTGAACAGAGGGGCAAATGTGTTCATTTGGGTTGGGTACATGGCTGGCAACTCAGACCAGAGCAGTTAATGAGACAACCCAGAGCCCTGCCTTGACGGAACTTGCAGTTAAGAGGTGCAGGCAGACATTAAAGATGGAATTAGGTAATTGGTTGGTGAGTTGGAATTCTTACAGGAACTGCCAAGAAGAAGCACAGAGTGTGAGAACAGGAATCCTAACGGACTTGGGGGTGGGAGTGTCAATAGTGATTGTAGCAAGACCCACAGGGGTTTTATTGTGGTAGCCAGGCCAGAGAGGATGGTGTGAAGTGGGTGAACTCAAGTATTTATGAACCAAAAAAACAATAGGAATTGCTCCAGGCTAGTATGGCTGTTGATGGAGGGTGGTACCATACACTGAAAGGTGGGGGATTTGATTCCAGGTCAGGGCACATTCAGAGGTTGAGGCTTTGGTCATGGTACCTGCGAGAGGCAACCACTCAATGTTTCTCTCTCACATTGATGTCTCTCTCACTCCCTCCCTTCCCCTTTTTCTTGAAATCATTAAGCATGTCCTTGGGTGAGGATAAAAAATATTATAGGAATTTTAAAAATAAACTTTTAGTTAAAGTGGGTAAAGAAGGAAAACCTTTTAGATAATGCCCTGGTGTATGACTTGAGGGCCGTTATGTGTCTGGTATTTTTGCCATGAGCATCTGTGCTGTAGACACCCTGGCTGCAGGCATTTTTGTGGTGCAACTAATTGGCTATAAGGCAATTTTGCTGTAAAAATAGATAAAGACAAATAAAAGAGGGACAGTAAAAGGTATAAGGAAACATGATAAAATGAGTAACAAAATTAAAAAGACTTTATTGCAAAATACAGAATATTTGCATACATTGAAAATGTGTATAGACTCATGGAGGAAATACTATGCGAATGACCGATTTTATTGTGGGGACTGCACCTAAGCGCTTGTCTTCATTCTGTGGGAAATGTGGTTCGACTCCGCGCCCTCAACGAGGGCCCTCAGCCTCTCTTTCTCTCCCCGTTGTTTCTGTGTCAAAATGAGAAGCTGACTCTTGGGGCAAATCATTGTCATGTGGAAGAGATGCTAACTGTTTTAAGGCCACCGCCATCAGGTGTTGTGTATTGGTTTGTCATAATTTCAAATCCACTTGTTTATGGCCTAAGTAAAGTTGTTTTGATCTAAAGGTGAATTTGCTTCCATTGAGGAAGCTGTGCTAGGATGTTGTTAAAATCTGCTGTTGTCCATAAGCACTTAGCTATTGACTTAGCTGCTGGGGACTTACCGATAGGAACGTATGGAGGAGCAACCATCACACAGGGTTGAACCCACATTTCTCGTGGAACGAAGACAAGTGCCTGGTTAGGTACAATCTGCACAGTAAAAAGAGCTCCTGGAAGACCCTGAGGCACTTGCTCCTGCTGTGGTCGGGTCTGCCTGACCCACTTTGGACCGGCAGTGCTGTTAAACTGTGCAGCAGTCCCGGGAAGAGAAGGGACATCTGTTCCTGCCTTGGGGAGGTCACTCCTCGTGGGCAGCTGTGTGTAGTGGCCACCTTGCCTGCCACTTACATGCGCTGGCAGCGAGGGACCTAAGGCAGCGGTTAATACCCAGCTTTTAGTTGGAAGGACTGACTCTTCCAAGAACCAACTTGTAGAGAAGTACACCTCTACTAAATTAGGATTACATTTATTGTTTTTATGGAAAAGTTGCTTTGAGGCCAAGTAGTTGTGCAGTGAAAATGTTTGTGGTGAAGATGATAAAGGTGAAAGTACGTAGACCCTAAATGGTATCTGTTGAAATTGGAAATAAATAAAAAGGAGCAAGTGGTATTGTCTTGGAGAAGATCATCAGTTCCTTCCCGGGCACGTTAGGTTGGGTTTGCCGTCTGTGCTGAGTGGGAGAGAAGGTGAGACAGGAGGAGGCTGGTACAGACAGAGAAACCTGGGGTGTGCGGGCGGAATGGCACGGTGAGGTCAGGGTTTTGGGGAAACTTAATCAGGACAGCAAATGTTTGAACAGTGGGATGTTGAATTCATTATTCTGGAGGGGGAGTGGCTTTAGGGAGTGACAGGGTCCACAGGGTGACCATGGCAGTGGTTGGGTGGCTGAGACAGGTGGAGAGGAGTTTACTAGCCATGAGGGGTGTCCGCTATTACAGAGAACACAGTACTGGAGGGATGGGATGGATATTCCAGTGACCTGAGGGGTCTGCCAGTTGCTCTTGAAGCTACTTAGGCATTTGTGGGGTCCTGTTTCCATAGTTTTCTTTTCTCTCTTTCTTTTCTCCACCCAAGTCACAGAATGTCGTTCCACCCAGGACGAGGGTGTCCTCGAGGGCGGGGAGGACATGGAGCCAGACCTTCAGCGCCAGCCTTCAGGCCCCAAAATCTGAGACTGCTTCACCCCCAGCAGCCTCCTGTGCAATATCAATATGAACCTCCAAGTGCTCCTTCCACCACGTTTTCGAACTCTCCAGCCCCCAATTTTCTGCCTCCACGACCAGATTTTGTACCCTTCCCTCCCCCCATGCCTCCATCAGCACAAGGGCCCCTGCCCCCCTGCCCAATCCGGCCCCCCTTCCCCAATCACCAGATGAGGCCCCCCTTCCCGGTACCTCCGTGTTTCCCTCCCATGCCGCCTCCGATGCCCTGTCCTAATAACCCCCCAGTCCCTGGAGCCCCTCCGGGACAAGGCACTTTCCCCTTCATGATGCCCCCGCCTTCCATGCCCCACCCCCCGCCCCCTCCGGTCATGCCGCAGCAGGTCAATTATCAGTACCCTCCTGGGTATTCGCACCACAACTTCCCACCCCCCAATTTTAACAGCTTCCAGAACAGCCCCAGCTCTTTCCCGCCCAGCGCCAATAACAGCAGCAGTCCTCATTTTAGGCACCTCCCCCCATACCCACTCCCAAAGACTCCCAGTGAGAGAAGGTCCCCTGAGAGGCTCAAGCACTATGATGACCACAGGCACCGGGACCACAGTCACGGGCGCGGCGAGAGGCATCGGTCCCTGGATCGGCGGGAGCGAGGCCGCAGCCCTGACAGGAGGAGACCGGACAGCCGCTACAGGTCGGATTACGACCGAGGGAGAACGCCCTCTCGCCACCGGAGCTACGAGCGGAGCAGGTAAAGCACGTGTGTTTTTTTAGCGAACTGCAGAGGCCCATGCCCAGGCCATCTCCGTTTGTCAGCAAACCAGACCAGAAAGGCCCAGCAGTGCATTTCATTTCGGCTTATAAAAGGAGATAACGCTTCTTTTGGGCTGTTGGAAAGAGGAAGAGCCGACTGACGAGTAAAGAAATTGATGTCAGAAAAAGCCACTTTCGAAAAGCATTCCAAAATTATCGATGTAGATTCATTTCAGTGGATGTAAGCTGATTACTCTGCATAATACAGTTGACGTTTTAATGACGATCCAATAACATCTTACATATTATTATTATTATTTTTTGCTTTATATGTATTTACACTCAGTATCAGGTTACACAGCACTTGAATTCTTTTGGAATTGATGATCTGCATATGTTATCAGTTAAGAATCAAGATAGTTAAGCAGAACTTGCTTTCCGATTTTTGGGATAAATGAAGTGTATTGTATATTGTCACCTTCTTGCTCTGTTTCCTTGTAAAGTGAACTAGTATTAGTTACACATTATCAAAATTATAGTTCTCAAAGTAGCTTTAACCTGCTTTTGTTACACTAAAACAAATTCAGACCGAAGAAAATGGCATTTAAAAAAATACTGTTCTACTCCAGATTACATTTCTTTCTTTTTTTTTTCAAAAGACCAAATATCTATAGACACAAGAGAGTAAGGCTTCAGCAAGCGCTCTTAAACTGGGATTCGCAGATGGGCTTCTAGAAGTGCTCTGAAGTTATATTCAAGACTTTATGTGTATGTGTGTTTTTCTATAAGTAAATAGGTACCCTACATCAAATTCTCAAGACGTGTTGTGAGTCTCTTGCCCCCACAGTCTGAGAGCCATTAGTTTAGGTGGAGAAATAAAAACGCAGGGGTAATGGCCGTACTGATGTTTACTCGGACCTTCCGCGAGCTCTCCGTACCTGTGCAGGTGTGAGGTTTTCCACTCTCCGCCCCCTGTGGTGTTCCCTTCGTTGTCTTGTGGAACTTCTGTGCTGCAAGGGTCTGAGCTCCGCCACCAGCTCACGGCATCGTGTGGGTTTGCAGAGAGTGGTTGTGGCTCCTGCGCAGTCCCTTCTGGGTCTCCAGGTTTTCCTCCTGGCTGTCGGTGCCATTCTGCCCACGAATGGCGATGGCCATTCTTAGCGCAGAGGAGAGTATCTAGGGCTCAGGTGTGGAAGGAAACTGTGTCATTGCTGCTCCCTGATGCCCGAGGGAGGCGGAAGGACAGGTGTTTCCTGGGGAGCTGACCGATTCGAGAGTCGTGGTCTTGAAAGTTTTTTCAGCATGGGTTACTGTTTCTGGCCAATTTTGTCCTTAATTCTTCAGTGATGGGCTAGTTAGCGGAGGCCTGTGATAGTGTGTTTCATAGTTTTATGATAAAAATCTAAACTGGAAAGAATTTGCTTCAGACTTTAAAGTGATTGTTAATGCTGTCTCTGGGGAGACGTTTTGCTGCAAACTTCACTATTCTAGACTGCATTTGTTTTTCTGTTTTGGGGGCTTAAGTTAGCTGAGTTATTAGGACTCTGCTCTAAAATCCTGAATTTCTCCATCCAGCGTTAACCTTGGAGTGAGGTGCTTATTTGAAGAAACTGAAATGTCTTGTAAACTGAGGGTGTCTGTCAGTGAGGGGGATGGAGGGCCAGGAGAATTGCTGTTAATCCCTGTCACCCGAAACCGCAGCTCCGGTGCCAGTGCCCAGTGCCGGGAGGGACCTGCGCAGGCAGCTGCTCCCCTTTCCAACGGCCTTGCCTTGCCTTGGAGTTGTTTTTCTGATTCTGTGCTTGGGCCGTTTGCCCTGGGTCCGCCTCAGTGTCACAGCCACACTGTAATGGGCTCCTCTGGGTCTTAGGTGGGTGTTAGTCACCTGTCTTACAGGGATTGCTTCTGCGAAAGGAGCATGGGGCATGTGGAGGCCTAGTATAACTTCTAGAAGTGTATCGGAGAAACCCCAGACTTCACACATTTATGCATTAGATTGTGTTGTCTGTGAAAATTCTATAGCCTGTCCTCTGGCCACTTCTCCCCTTGCTTCTTGGGGTGAGTGAGTCTATCCTTTTTCAGATTCCATTTTCCTTCTATTTCTCCTCCTCCAAAATGTGGTCGAATAATAATGACAAGATTGTATTAGGGCAAACTGTTTCTAGAGAAAGTTCGTGAGGAACTGGATGTATGTTTTTGTTACCATGCAAGATGAAGGTTACTCTGGGGGAAGGGAAAGAAACAGAACAGCGCCTGGCCCTGCCCTGCGCAGCGTGGTGCAGAGCGGGGAGGGCCTCCCTCCCCGTCCCTGTGCCGTGTGGCCGCGCAGCGACCCGGTGGCTGTCCCGTGGAGCTCAACGTGCAGCCGTCGGGGAACTAGCGTTCGGTACTGGAGGAAGATCTTAGTGCTCGCAAACAAGGATCAGTCTTTGGAAAAGTAACCTAAACACGGTTTTTCTTGCTTTAAAGGGGTTGCTCATAATTGTGTTTCTAAGGTCATTTATTTCCAAATTGGTCTTTCAATTCATCCCCACTCAGAGCTGCTCTTGAGTGCAAATTCTATTGCCTAGATGTTAAAAAATAAACAGAAATGAGGAATAGCCACTGAATAGAGTTTTTATGTGAAAATATAGGCAATTTAATTTTTTTTTTAGCAGTCATGCCACTGCAGATTATGTCTTTATCGTGTGGTACTACTCACCAGTTGGGATTTATCTCCTGAAAGTAAACTAGTTTTAGAAGTGAATCAGATACACTGTGTAGACTCCCAATCTCCGACTGCTTTCCTCTGGGCAGCTTGCGTGCACCTGCGGCTTATACGTGTGTCAAAGTGTGTTATTTAAGGGAGTCTTCCTTGAGGGGAGGGGGTGATCTTTACGTGTAAAACAGTTTTTGCTTTTTATATCTAAGCAGTGATGAATCTCTGTTGGTTTTATAAGTTCTGATTTCAATGTATTTACCTTTCTCCTATAGGTTTGGCTATAGGTTGGGGAATATTTTTGAGTCCAGACATTTTTATAGTCTTGCTGGACTCAGGCTAATATAACATTTTTTTTTTTCATTCTGAGATCAGGTGATTGTTTCCCTTAGATTTAGTTCTGATTGAAACACACTAGAGTTCTGATTTTTGTTCCAGGTCTCATTGTGCTTATTAAATAAACTCAGAAGTTATTATTACTATTATTGTTATTAAATTTTCCTGGTTTAATATTGGGAGGTTTTAAAATTCCTCATTCTACTTTTATACTAAATAAACTCAGGGTCTCCGTTTAGAGTTCTTTTCCGATGAAAGTAGCATGTACAGGTAAAGTGACCTCCAGTCTCAAGGCAATTAGTGATAGCTAGAACTCCCAGCTCAGGCCCAAATCCTGTAGGTTTAGAACTCCTCTATTATAGAACCTTGTTCTAATATTTACTACTAAAGCTTTTATTTACCTTTATTTCATGGATGAGATTGAGAGTTTCCGGGAAATTAACAGGCAATAGAACACCTTAAAGTTTTCCCTGTAGGTTAAATAACCAAAGATGGGTTGGTTGGAGGTCTCTACAGAAGATTACGCTAAAATTCTCTTTGTTGCTTAGCATCAGGTATGACTTTGTTCTTTACAGAAAACAGCAGAAAATGTCTAAGTTAGTGAACTTCTGTAAAGGAAAAGCTCCTTTATTCTCTCATAAGTGCAGGATGAATAAAAATGTCCCGTAGAGAATAGTGCCTGAAAAATCCTTAGGTAAGGCCCATGTATTTAGAAGATGAATTCAGTGAAGAGAGATGGTGTTTTTGAGTCTTTCTGTTGAAAACAGCTCTGTGTATTAATTCCTTTAAGAGAGCGGGAACGGGAGAGACACAGGCACCGGGACAGCCGAAGATCACCATCTCTGGAAAGGTCCTACACAAAAGAGTATAAGAGATCTGGAAGGTAAGCAAGGAGTTCACACGGAAAGAGGTCATAGGATTATCTCCCTGAACTCAGGTTTTGTGCTTATGCAAAGTATCAGCCACGTCTTCAAAATACTTAAGAGTCTCCCGAAATGCCCTGTGAAAAGCTAAAGCAGCCACTCACTTAACAGTCTTTACTTTCCAAATGTATTGATTATGCGCAAGGAAAATCTTGATAAATTTCCAGAAATTAGAAATTACATGGGCCACTTTTTCTGACGTCAATTGCTACTAATTCAAGGGTTTTTTTTTTTTTTTTGAAAAACCTTGGAAATTCATAATTATGATTTTAAATATACTTGTTTCAGAAAAAAGTAAAACTACAGTCACACTGTATTTAGAAAGATGACATTGAGATTGCTATAAACTAAAACTTACAGGATGTAACCAATTCCGTGGTCTTATAGAATGGTAATTAAGAATAGCACTTGGAGTCTGACAGATTTGGGGTTGATTATTAGTTTTCTCAATGTTATTGTTGGATAAAGTTATCTAACCTTTTTAAGCTTCAATGTCTACTTAAATTAAGGACACTTATAAATGCATTTAGTGGTGAGGGGTCATTGAAATAATACATGCAAAACACTAGAACTGGGCCCAAAATTAATGCCAAATAAATGGTAAATACACACATAGACTGTTATTACCTGATTGTTTGGCTCTAGAAATTGGTAAAGAAAAGCAGAAAAAAGGACTTAAGGATAAAAGGATTAATGAAATAGAAAACAGAACTATAGCACTGTAACAGTATTTGTGAATAAATGCAAGACTTCTTTGAAAGGCCATACAACTTAAAAAGTGGCAAATCAAGAAAAGAAAAACATGTTGCATTAGGTACGAGAAAGAATGTGTCATAGTAATGAAGGAGATTTAAAATTGATAGCACATGGGCATAAGTATAGATGTTTTCTTTAAAAACTTTAGAAACTTGGAAGTGAAAATAAAAATTACCAATTTCATATTAGAAGTATAAAATTTCAATAGGCCAGTAACCATGGAAACAATGGAAGAAGTTGGATTTGTACCACCTCCTAAAAAGCTTTAAACTGTTCTAGATTACTGGAGAAATGGCGAGGAAGCTCAACTCCTGCTGTGGTCTCAGGAAAACCCAGTGGCAAAACCTAACCAATGAAAGAAGACGAAAAGACAGTCTCTCTTATGAATGTGGATAGGAAAGTCCGATTAGTAGATGAGAAAGTTATTATGTTAAAATAACAATTTATTCCAAGTTTGCATGGATAGATAGGTTAATATTAAGAATCTATAACTAATTTTTTGTGTCAGAATTGATAGGGTTTTCTCAGTACCTGCCTATTAGATATTTCATTTAAAACCAGCATCGATTTATGAGTAGGAACTTGGTAAACTAAGAATATAAGCAGACTTCTTTAACGTGATGGAGAACGTTATCTCATGACGAACATGGTTGTCACCATCTCAAAATAACCAAATTGATTGTCGGAACCGTACAGGTCTTCCCATACGGGTTAGGAAAAACTCGAGGCTCCATTGCTTGTCCCTGTCACCTAACATCGCATAACTTAATCAGCAAGCAAATGAAATACATTATATTATAATACAGGTGTCCCAGGTATTGTGCTGGTACAGGAGATACAGTTGTTAACAATAGCCCCCACTTTACAGGAATAAGAGAGTTACATGCTATGAGAAGTGCTTTTGCTGGAGCAGTTACATGTTGCTGTGGGAACACAGCAGTGAAAAAGGCAGCTTGGGGAGTCATGGATAAATTGACATTTTACTGGTACCTAGAGTGTGCACAGTTCGGGATGCATTAGGGAAGGAGGATGGGAGGGGAAGAGAAAGGAGCATGTGTGCAGGAATGCTCTGTGAAGGTCAAGTCTGGAGGAAATGAGTTCAGAAAGCGTTCGCAGTAATTTAGAAAGGAATGATTGTGCCTAGACTGGGGCAATGGCGGCAGGAACGGGAGTGGCGGGGGTGATGGAGATGTACTTGTGAGACAGAGTCAGTGGGTCTTGGTGACTGGTCATGGAGGAAGGAGACGCAGCAGTCACTCCCTGAGACCTGGTGGTCCCCATCGCACTGAGAAAGGCCAGGGGATGAGTTCAGTCTGGGGCGTGCGGAGGTGTGACTCGGTGAGACAACCAGGTGGAATCGTGTGGGAGCACGTTGGATGCACAGGTGTAAAATTCAGACAAGAGATCCCAGATGGCAGAACTCGATGCCGTGATAAGGTGAGATGACCCAGGGAGAGTTTGTCCAGTGAGGAAGGACTTGCCGAGGAGGAAGAGGAGGAGGAGGCGGCGGCAGCGGCAGTGGCGAAGAGGGGCATACGGATAGAAAGAAAGCCAAGCTGTGGTGTTGGCGGAAGCCACCGGGGACCTGTTGGAGGTTGGTGGTTTTTTATGTGGAGTGTTGGAAGTCTCCTCGGTCTGGTGGTTCCTTGTCCAGGGCCCACTAGCTTGTGGTGGAGAAGACCGACTTGGATTCTGTGAGTATAATTCAGTAGATGGGAAGAAAAAAACAGATGTACGCATGGCGAAAGAGGACAAGTTATCATAGTTTCTAATATCGTGTGTGGTTAAGAAACAGTTTCGAGTTTGGATTTTGGAATTTGGAACACCTGAGACACTTGAGAAGCGATGCCCTGTTTTAAAAGGCCCCCCTCGAAATGCTGCGAGAGAAGAACGCAGGCTGACGGGAGCGGTGGGGGGCCCTGGGCGTCCCTCTTTCAGGGGGCCTGCCCGAGCGGGGTGAGGCCGCCTTCTGCCTGCATTTCTTGGTGATGATAAACACCTGGGGGGATTTTTAGTACATGTCGAAGTGTCTGTGTCAACCGTATTAGCATCTCCCGCTCGCTAGCTTTGCGGTATTGGACGAGTGACATAATTTCTAATTCTGTTTCCTCTGTAGGGGATGCTCACATCCGATGCAGAGCATGCTTGTAAGGAGTGCATACGAGGGTCAGGAAAGTGCTTAGCAGAGCATCAGGCTCACAGTTAGCACCGAAAACAAACCCCACCACTGGGAGCTCGGTTGCTGTTACGAGCTAATGGTGCCATCAGAAAAATTCAAGTGGGTCAGCTAAGAAACAGTGAGAATCAACTCACTGAAGTTGACAGTTATAAAACAAACTCACTGGAATTTATTTAGCCTCCCTAAATAAATCAGGAATACCTACTTAGAAAATGTAATGAAGAAAAACGTAGGTTCACTATAGAAAATTTATATTAATTAAAATTAAGTGTCTTAATAAGACTTAAAAAACATACAGGTCCCTGGGAAGAAAATATACATGTCGCTGATGACAAAGAAGGTGATACGGATGGCGGAGGGCGTGCCACAGTCCCATGATGGGGGTGGTGACAGTGTGGGACAAAGGCCAGCTTTCTTCAAGGTCATCTGGGATTGCAATGCGGCCAGTTGAAGTGTAGGTTTTAGGACTTTGTGAGTCAAATTAGTTGGAAAAGAAGTGAGAAAAAGGAAGAAAAATGACAATGTAACCTTAGGAGTATTGGAATGTTCTATAAACACGTAAGAACTGTGAAAAGTGGACGTGGGTATGAATAGATCCGTGAAGCCAGTACGGAGCCCCAGTCAAGGACACGTGACCCTCCCCATCTGCTGTGGAGTCGTCTTCTCCGATCCGAGGAAGAACGGATGTGGGGGCGGTCGGCGAGCCGTTCGGAGGCAGAGCTGGAAATTCCTGCCTTCTGTCTTGGAGAGAGGGAGGGAAGAATTTAGTGTTACAAGTAACTGAAAGAAATATAAAATATTTATTTGACCTTCTCATGGGAAAGGATTGTAAGCACAATGCTAAGGAGGAAACAGGCATTTAAAAAATCTCTAGATTTTGCCATATAAAAGTTTTATGTTGCAATAAGCAGATAGAATTTAAATGGAAAACAAAGCTGAAAAAGGTTACGTTACCTGTGACAGAAGGAAGGTGATCGTCTTACTAAAAAAAGTCTTTCAGTCAGTAAAAAGGACTGCAATCCTCATTTCACAAATACTGGCATGCTAAATGCCTGGGGCGTTCATCGAAGAAGTGAATGTGACCTGTATAGTTTCAGTAGTGATAAAAACGAGCAAGTTACCTTTAATTAGATACTTTTCTCATCAGAATGGCGAGGATGAAGGACAGTCATGTCGACAGGGCGTGTGGGAGTGGGAACCTGCTCAGGTTTTGGTGGTGGTCTAACCTGGCACCGCCCACATGTAGAGAAGCCTTAAGAAAAAGTGCTCACACGCCCTTTGTATGAAATCGGACAGGTGTGCAAAGAACACAAGTTGTGTTCATGGTGGCACTGTTTACAATGGTGAAAAAGTGGCGAGAACTTCCATTTGATCAGATTTGTTAAACGATGGTGTACGTGTGAAAGATAATGTGCATTTATTAAATGGTCCAGATAGAGATGTATTGAAATAGAAAGGTTCTCCTCATTTACCCTGAGTGAGGACAGGCTACAGAGTTTTTGTTTTTGGTTAAAGCTTGTGTATATTTATATATATCTCTATATCTACATGTTTTAACATATTTGTGAAATACAGTGCTTATCTGTGTGTGGTGGTAGGGGTGATTTTTGTGTTAATTTTGTCAATGCTTAATTTTTTTCCTACAGTGAATGAATATACTTTGCAGTAACTTTTTTCTTCTGGTAACAATGATGTACATTGGAATATTTAGAAGTAATATCAATACATATAACCTTTCTACTCACCCACCCCTTCCCTCGATGCACACGCACCTACGCACTTACGCTTTCCCTGTCATAAAACTGGAAGTTAGCGGTAGAGTTGGTGGAAGGAGTTAACTTGTGACTCCCATCTGGATGTAACCTCTCTTGGATAACAACTGCGGTGTTAGTGGAGCTGCCGAGGCTGCCAGCGTAACTCCGGGAGAGCAGTCACTCTCCCGGGCTGGATTCTCAAGGTCTTTATGGTCCTACCCAGATTTCTTGGGCTTAAATTGATTAAAACCTACCCTGTAGGTTTTCCCTCTAAGCACATCCATAGGATGGGCCTTCACAAATTTCAGACCTCCAAAATTCAAGGAGACGGAGTTATTTTTATCCTTTTGAACCCAGTTACTATTAGCGTTTGTGGGGATCAGACTTAGGGAACATGGTGGTTCGCGAAGCGGGAGTGATGCCCAGGTGTGGGGTTCTAGGGAGATGGTTAGGGGTGATGAGACCGATTCACTTTCAGATCACGGTCCTCAGACTAAATTTATCTCCCAGCTGAGACCATGTTTGTGAAACCTTTTCTTTCCTGGCAGAGCAGGATGCCCAGGACTCAAAACTAGTATTCTCCTTGTGGAACTGTCTAAACGTAGAGATTTCCAAGGATTTTCCAAGTATCTTTCTCTTCTAGGAGTTACGGTTTGCCAGTTGTTCCTGAACCTGCTGGATGCACACCAGAATTACCTGGGGAGATTATTAAAAATACAGATTCTTGGGCCCCACCCCCGGAGACTGTGAATCAGTAAGTAGATCTAGGGTAGGGCCTGGGAATTTGTATTTTTAAACAAGTAACTTCAGGTGATTCTGATGCCACCAGACTGGTATTTAGGATTCGCTGGTCTAACACAAGTAAATATGGTTTGGCATGGCATTTTTATTTTAGGTGAAAAGTGAATGAAACAGGTGAAATAGAATAGTTTTACAGCAGAAGAAAGAACTTCTTTAATAATTAGCCTCCTTCGCCCCCTTTTGAAGTCGCTCCCCAAGTAGGGAGAAGAAGAGAGCTCGTTGGGAAGAAGAAAAAGACAGGTGGAGTGACAGCCAGAGCTCTGGCAAAGAGAAGAGTTACACCTCCATCAAGGAGAAGGAGCTGGAGGAGGCGCTGCCCGACAAGAACGAGGAGGAGGAGGAGGAGCTGCTGAAGCCCGTGTGGATCCGCTGCACCCACTCGGAGAACTACTACTCCAGCGACCCCATGGACCAGGTGGTAGGTCCGGAGGGGAGGCGCTGCGGCCCGTTTCCGCGCCCTGGCGCTCTGGGCGTGCCGTGCCGGCGGCTCTCCGTGCTGGGGCCTGCCGTGCTGGGGCCTGCCCTGTGCACGGGGCCTGTTGCGCTCTGCACTCAGGCTGGCGGAGCCCCTCCCCCGCGGTGACACCCAGAGCTGTCTGTGCCCATTGCCAGCGTCTCCTGCGGGGAGCCTCCCACCCCGTGTGAGAACCGCTGCTGCGGACTACAGCTGTTTCACAGAGGCAGGAGTGCAGTAGGTGAGACGGACTGTCCTCCATTCTGCCTTTTTTGTGGCACTGCTTGACTTGATACCGGGGGCTTCTCACTCGATAGCCACTCCGTGCAGTTTGTGGCGTGTGTGTGCACGTGTGAGGACGTGTGTGTGTTTCCCCCCACGTGGGAGATAAGCAGAAATTTGAGTTTGTGTGTTACAAGTGTGTGGGTGACCGAACGTAACCATGGGAAGTTTCCCGTGCCTGTTGGCTGGCTGGTGGAATGGCGGGTGAGGCCACGCTTCACGGGCTCCTGAGAGACGCAGTGTGCGTGCCGTGCGAGGCTCGGCCCGGCCACCACGCCGCGCTGCCGTGGGGGACTCCACGGCCTCCTCCCTGTGCTCCACGGTCTCCGTGTGCTCGCTTCCTTTTTCCTTTCTTCCGTCTCCACTTCGTTTTCTGTCACTTTCCCTTTTTTTCCTCTCTTCTGCTGAGGGTGTAATGCCTTCATCCCATTGTTGATCCATGGAGGATAGACACGCAGTAATGTTCATTGATTAAGGGGAAGAGTGAAGGAATGAGTATCTACAGACTGAGGACCTAGGAGGTGGGCGATCTGAGATTCAGTGCGTGGGGTCAGAGGAGAGAGCATGCTTTGTCTGGGACCGAACCCTTACTTATGGGGACTCCCTTGTTTTTGGAAAACAGGGTGTGAGAACTCTCTCATAGTGGGGTGATATTTTACTTGATAAATTAGAGCAGACTTTTTTTTTTTTTTTTTATGATCTCACCTTTTTTTTTAATATATTTTATTGATTATGCTATTACAGTTGTCCCGTTTCTCCCCCATCATTCCCCCCACCCTGCACACCCTCTCCCACCCACGTTCCCCCCTTTAGTTCATGTCCTTGTGTCATAAGTTCTTTAGCTTCTACATTTCCCATACTATTCTTACCCTGCCCCTGTCTATTTTCTACCCACTATCTATGCTACTCATTCTCTGTACCTTCCCCCCTCTCCTCCTCCCACGCCCCTGTTGCTAACCCTCCATATGATCTCCATTTCTGTGGTTCTGTTCCTGTTCTGTTTGCTTAGTTTGCTTTTGTTTTAGGTGTGGTTCCTAATAGCTGTGAGTTTGCTGTCTTTTCACTGTCCTATTTTTGATCTTCTTTTTCTTAGGTAAGTCCCTTTAACATTTCATATAATAAGAGCTTGGTGATGATGAACTCCTTGAACTTGACCTTATCTGAGAAGCGCTTTATCTGTCCTTCCATTCTAAATGACAGCTTTGCTGGAAAGAGCAATTTTGGATGTAGGTCCCTGCTTTTCAAGATTTCAAATATTTCTTTGCAGCCCCTTCTTGCCTGTAAGGTCTCTTTTGAGAAATCAGCTGACAGTCTGATGGGAACTCCTTTGTAGGTGACTGTCCCCTTATCCCTTGCTGCTTCTAGAATTCTCTGCTTCATTTGAATCTTGGCTAATGTAATTAGCCAAGTGTGCTTTGATGTGTTCCTCCTTGGGCCCAACTTCTTTGGGACTCTCTGAGCTTCCTGGACGTCCTGGTAGTCTATTTCCTTTGCCAGATTGGGGAAGTTCTCCTTTATTATTTGCTCAAATAAGTTTTCTACTTGTTGCTCTTCTTCCCCTTCTGGGACCCCTATAATTCGGATGTTGGGACGTTTAACGATGTCCCGGAAGTTCCTAAGCCTCTCCTCATTTTTTTGAATTCTTGTTTCTTCCTCGTTTTCTGTTTGGTTGTTAATTTCTTCCTTCTGGTCCACTCCATTGATTTGAGTCCCAGTTTTCCTTCCATCTCTATCGGTTCCCCATGCGTCTTCCTTCATTTCACGTATTGTAGCCTGCATTTTCTCATCTAATTTGTGAGCAAAATCAACCAATTCTGTGAGCATTTTGATGACCAGTGCTTTGAACTGTGCATCTGATAGGTTGGCTATCTCTTCGTTGCTTAGAGGAACTGACTCTGGGGTTTTCATTTTTTCTCCGGTTTGAGCCATTTTTGGTGGGGTTTTTTGTTTTGTTTTGTTTTGGTTTTAGTGTGGTCACAGCTATTACGTATGAGGGTGGAGCCTTAGGTGTTCCTCAGGGCGGAGCAGCCCAGTCGCTGGGTTGTGACGCTATAGGTGGGGGCGGGGTCTGAGAGGGAAGAATGGCGCCTGTTCCGCTCTCTTCTGGACTCCGGTCCCTTCCGCTGCTTCCCCTTCGCCTGGATTATCTGCGCGCGTGCATGCGGTTACGCAGTGAGGGGTGGAGCCTCAGGCGCTCCCCAGTGTGGAGCAGCCAAGTCGCTGGGTTGTGACGCTATAGGTGGGGGCGGGGTCTGAGAGGGAACAATGGCGCCTGCTCCGCTCTCTCCTGGATTCAGTCCCTTCCGCCACTTCCCCTCTGCCTAGACCGTCTGCGTGCACGAATGTGGGACCCCCTGGTCAGCCAGCCGCCTTGTGCGTCCTCACTGGGTCTGCACAGTTGCCCCCCTGTGCCCGGGGTCCGCCAGCCGCCGCCTGGGGGCCCGAGGACCGCCAGCCGCCGCCCGTGCACCTGGGAACTGCAAGCCGCTGCTACTTGCGTTCCTGGGTCCGCACCGCCACTTTTTCCTACTGCGACTCCGCCCTCTTACCGGTCTGGATGAATGGTTGTTGGACTTCCGTACAGTTCAATTCTCTATAAGTTCTGGTTGTTTTCTGGTTTCTAAATATTTGTTGTCCTTAATTTTGGTTGTGAGAGGAGGCACAGTGTGTCCGCCTACGCCTCCATCTTGGCCGGAAGTGAGAGCAGACTTTTAAGTCATAGCTCATGTGATACAGGGAAGGGAAAGCTCACATACCGAGCCCGAGTACTTTTATGGTACCAGAACTTTACTCCGTGCTTCTCATATTATCTTATTTAGTCCTCAGAGCATCCCAGGAAGGAAAGTATTGGTCACTGAAGAATGTTGCTGTAAACACAGTCATGTACCACATAACGTGGTTATGCGACGTTCTGGTCAGTGATGGGCCGCGTGGACGGTGGTGGTCCCGTATGGAGCCGTGGACTTTGTCGTCTAGTGATTTTGTAGCCATTGCAATGCCACAGCACCACATGTCACTCACGTGTTTGTGGTGGTGCCAGTCGTGTCAAGGGGTCGCCCACAATTATGTACAGCAGGTGATGCTTGGTGGTGGTAATAAATGGCTGTGTTATTATAGTTTGTGTGTCTACAACACTATACACTTGATCCTTTCTCTTCGTATAAAAAAGTGCTGCAAAACAGTGTGCCGCGTTACCCTGGCAGCCGCCTCCTGTGTGTCTAGCGCGTCGTCGTCTCTCGTGCCTGACTGAGTGCTGCATCGGTTTGTAGACGACATGCTGTGCGGGCTTGTTGCCCAGGAGCGGCGGGCTCTCCCACGTAGCTGGGGCGGGTGATGGGCTGTACCGTCCAGGTTTGTGCAAGTGCGCGCGCAGTGATGTCCACACAGGGCAAAGTTGCGTAACCCTGCATTTCTCCCAATGGCCGGCCGCCCATCATCGTGCAGGGCACGACTGTAACAACCCTCGACTAGTCACGACTTCAATGAGCCTGGTTTGCTTTTCTCAGCAAGGTGTCTGCAGGGAGGTGGTGGCACGTGCTTGTTTCGTGGCTCACTGGAGAGAGGGCTTCGGTTTGGCATCTGCTGTCCCTGGAGCACCCACCTTGGTTGTAGGATGACTGCCGCAGCCCCAGGCGTCGCGTCCGGACACACCAGATGTGGGGTGCAGAGGGCACTGTTGGGTGGGACCTTCCTCTAGAAATTTGCCCCGAGTTCCCACAGGTCTTTTCTTTCATCCCTTCTCCAGAACTGTGTCTTTTTTCTTCTTCAGGGATTCATCGTCCATGGCTGCTATAACCGATTTTTACAAACTGTGGCTTACAACAACACACATTTATTACTTCACAGTTGTGGAGGTCAGAAATCACTTTTGGGTCTCATCGTCTGTGTAAAGGTGTCAGCACAGCTGTGTTCGTTGCGGGAGAGAATCTGTTTTCTTGCTCTTTCACGTTGTGGCAGAGTTCAGATTTTTGTGGCTATAGGTTTGAAGTGCGTGTTCCCTGGCGGGCTGACAGGTGAGGGCTGTTTCCAGCTTCTAGAGGCCATGTACATCCGGGGACCCCTTCCTTCATCTTCCAGACCAGCAGTGGGGGTGGAATTCTCCTTGTGCTTCGAGTATCTCTGCCTCCTCTTCTCTGGCACCTCTGACGCCCTTTGGGCAGGTTCTCGCTATGAAAGGCTCATTGTATTTTGGGCCTACCGAGATAATCCAGAATAATCTCCCCGTCTCAAATTCTGTAATAATGATCGCATATGCAGACTCTTTTCGGCCATGTAAGATAACAGGTTCAGTTTCTGGGGACTAGAACAGGCCGTTGCTGGGAGTGGGGAGATGGTGGCTCAGCCCACCTACCCTGAGGTCAGGAGTTTACTGCCCCACATCTGAAGAAAATCACGGTCCTTTTAGCAAGGAAGAGGAGGACAATGGCTGCCATAGGTGTTATTCTTCAAACAGAACAACAAAGTTGAAGACAGTGAGGCTCCAGGACTTTTGTTTTTTTCTTGCATTTTACGGATGTGTTCCAGTTCCAACGTGGAAGGAAGGCTGACGCACCGGCAGCCCAGCACTGGGCTGTGCGTGTAGTCGTCCGGGGCAGCGAGCGTTAGGAAGGCCAGTGCGGTCCCAGCACCAGCGGCGCCGAGGAGAGGTGGGGCTGAGGGGGACAGCGGTCCCCTCGGGGTGTCCTGCACCTTTTGTGACTGAATGTTCTTACGTCAAAGAGGTGGACATTTCAGATGGTTATCAGCCTGGGAAGAGAGTAGGAATGCATTGCAGAGCCCCATGTTTGTGGTTTGTGGAGTGTGTGCGTGCGTGTGCGTGCGTGTGCATTTGTGGAGTGTGTGGAGTGTGTGTGAGTATGTGCCTCCCTGTGTTTATGGGGGCGGCGTGTGTGTAGGGATATATGGGTTATTTCTCTTCGATCATTGGGTTAACGTGGAAGGTGGACTGCTGGAGAATTTTCAGTAGTGGGGAGTGTGTGCTTTCTGGGAGCATGTCAGGTATTACGAATTCCCAGTGGGTCCTGATTGTTTCTCGTCATAGTAAAAAGGCGGAGATGAATAGTTTTAATGTTTTTGAATGTTGGCAAAGTGCGCCTTTCTGGGGAAGACGTAGATTTGTGTTTGATTTAGAGCGTAATTACCAGCATTGGGCATTTTGTTGTTATATGTTTGTTAAATTGAGGGTTGAAAATGGCCCCTTGCTGTTACAAATCTTTGATTACTCGTCAGGTCTTAATGTTTCTTTGGAAAGACTATTTTTAATGGAGTTTCTGATACTGACCCTTCACTTTTCAAAGGGAGATTCCACCGTGGTTGGCACCAGTAGGCTCCGCGACCTGTACGACAAATTCGAGGAAGAGCTGGGGAGCCGGCAGGAGAAGGCCAAAGCCGCTAGACCTCCGTGGGAGCCTCCCAAGACGAAGCTAGATGAAGATTTAGGTGAGTCAGCAGTTCCTAGACCACGCCTCTGCTTTTACTGTGGCTTAGTCCCGGCCTCTTGGGATGGGTCCTTGGGAGTCCCAAGTTGAAATTTCCTTCTTCATTTTCTTTTCCTTAATTATAGTCGGCAAAATACATAACAGTAGAACATTCTTCTTTTCGATAGTCGTTTTTCTCAGTTGCATTCGGCACAATACACAGGAAATCTTGTTTGCAAGGCACACTGACCGGCACATGTGTCCCTTGTTGCGTTGTCTAGTTGTAGAGTCAGAGGGACCTCAGTGCAGCCTCCTGCCAAAAGTGGGGGCCTCTTCCCTGTTCCCTGTGCCTCTGGCGGGCAGGTGGCCACTATCAGGGTGCCCCTGGCCTGACGACGGAGGGCAGCTCTGTGTGGAAGTGTCTGTCCACTCGCATAGACAGTTTCCGTGCCTTTCTCATACTTTTCACGTGTCTGAGGTTTCAAGTAGACGCCGATGGACACAGCTGTTCATCACTTTGTGTCCTTAGCCCCTAGCAGAAGGCCGTGTAGAGATGACACACTCCTTAGGCGTTTTCCTTCGTGGGCCGTGGCTCTCCGCTGCCCACCTCCGCTGTGTGTTTCACGCTGAGAGACGTATCCGAGAAACGGTGTCCATGGTGGGTAAAAGTGCCGACTGAACTAGCAGGCCTGGGTTCGAATCCTTGCTCCTCCACTGGAAATGTGACCTTGAGCAGGTGATTTACTCTCTCTGTGCCGCACTTTTGTCACCTGTCACGGAGGGAGACAGTGGCATCTGCCCCATGCAGTACACTCGGAAATACAGCCGTGGAAGTGTCGGGTTTGTTACTGTGCCGTACTGCGTTCATCTCTTGCAGGATTAATCTAAGTTCTAGGTCTGTTTTTTTTTTTTAATTGTGCTAAAATACGCATAACACAAAATCATTTTCAAGTTTACAGTTCAGTAGTGTTAAGTACATTCGCATCGTTATATAATCTGCAGACTCTCTTTGTCCTGCTGACCTGACACTCTACTCCCATTACACAGCAATCCCCATACTGCTTCCCTGCCCACGCCCCCTCCCGCCAGTGCCCGGCACTCACCGTCCTGCTCTCTGTCTCTGAACCGGAGCACGCTAGGCGCTGCGTGTCCGTGCAGTCACACGGCGTTTGTCTTTTTGGACTGGCTCACTTCACTTAGCATCGTTCTCGGTCTGTTTTTATCCGGTTACTTCCAAGTTGGAAAAAAAGATTTCCAGTGAAAGTCTTTTATTGCTGCTATAGGGAGAGAAAATTTAAACCGAGTCGGGCCATCACCACCCTTCAGCCCGTCGGTCACCACCCTTCAGCCCCTAACCGCCTGGCCTTGGCTGCAGCCTCCCGGGTTCTGCTCCTCTCACCGTCTCCTCCCAAACCCGCCCGCCCGCCCACCACCCTGCGCAGCCCATGTGCACTCCAGCCAGGATCTCGTCGGGGACCTTTCCAGATGGGGGGGACTTGCTCTTTGCTGCACCTTTTAAAACGTGAACCCCGGTACTACTGTGGTTTGCATTTTCTTTGACATCGTCGTTAAGTCTTTCTCTGTAAAAATCTTTGTTCGCCTTCCCCGCGAGATCGTGACTTAGCATTATGGGCCATATTACTTGCCATGGTATAGTGTCCACGTAAAGAATTGTCCTTATGTGGAGAGGTGTGGGTTGTCTGGAAGTCGCCACATGTAAACATCTTGTGAATTTCTTCAACCTCTCTTCATGTCTTTCCCGCACCGCTGTCAGAAAGTTCCAGCGAATCCGAGTGTGAGTCCGATGAGGATAGCACCTGTTCGAGCAGCTCAGACTCTGAGGTTTTCGACGTCATTGCAGAAATCAAACGCAAAAAGGCCCATCCTGACCGACTGCACGACGAGCTCTGGTACAATGACCCAGGCCAGGTGCGTGTGTGTTATATGCTCTTGCTGTGACGGCTGCTAACCCACACATGGCCTTTCTGCCTCCAGGCTCAGAGGACGCCTGTCAGCTGGCGCTGACACTGAGTGTTACTCTCATGGCTGTGCATCATTCTTCAGAGCCCATTTCTTTTCAGCTTCGGAGTTCAGCTCCGGAGCGTCAGCACCAGGGCAACTGCCCTTTGAATCACATTTGACGACGCTGGTAAATCCTGTGCTAGGGAACGGGATAATGGTGCCGCCTCATTAAACGTGCAGCAGGCGGAAGGAGACAGATGGCAGGGTGAGGGAGAGAGCACTCCCAGGTCTCTTTAACACACTTCGTCTGGAAGGTGTCTCGCAGCAACGTGATAAACAATGTCTTCGGTCCTGGAAGACTTCATATTTCTCTGTGGGTAGTAGTCACAATTCCATGTAAGTTCTCTTCCTTGTTAAAGCATGTTTCAGCTAATGATGTCATAGCTGGACACATTTTTATTTCTACTTACTGTTTTGTTACGAAGTACTACATAATACAAAATAGTATTTTTATAAGAGATTGGTATTTTACAAATGTACAGCACAAACAAAAATAGTGTGTAATGCATATGAAGTTATTAAGCATAATCAAACATGTTCCTATAAAAAGATAACTTAAAATTTATATTTTGCAGACGAACTCATCCCATTCTATATTAATTGGAATGTTCTCCGGCTCTCGTGAGGTGGCAGCTCTCTAAGTTTTTTTCTCAATAGAATTAGTAAAGTTAGAATGCCTGGCAGAAATGTACCGTGTGGTCCCTCTTGCCCCTTTGATTTGAGCAGAAATGTTTGCCAATACCAATGTATTTTGAAACTTACTTTGATATATTAATCATGTGTATGATCTTTTAAACAGCTTTCGTGAGTTTAATTCACATCCCATCTATAGTTTATACATTAACTGGTAAAGTGTACAATTCAGTGTTGTTTTTTTTTTTTTAAAGATTTTTTTAATTTGTCTTTAGAGGGGTAGGGAAGAGGGAGAGGGAGAGAAATATCAATGTACGGTTGCCTCTTGTGTGTCCCCTGCTGGGAACTGGCCTGCAACCCAGGCATGTGCCCTGACTGGGAATCGAACTGCGATCCTCTGGTTCGCAGGCCCGCGCTCAATCCACTGAGCTACACCAGCCAGGGCCAATTCAGTGTTTTTAGATCATTCTCAGGACTGTACCACCACCATCCCAGTCTGATTTCAGAGCACTTCCGTCTCCGTCCGGTGTCCGTTCGCACTCATGCCCTTGCCCCTCCGCGTGGGTTCTGTGGTGGACCGGTCTGCCCGTCTCTCGGTCTCTGTGGGCTCTCAGTCCTGTCCGAGGACTCTGTGTGGCCCCACCGCCGTGTTTTACTGTGTCTGGTTTCCTGTCCTCTGGGCAGCGGGGCCGAGTAAAGGGCTGGTCCGCCCGAGGGCCCGGGCCCTGGCTCAAGGCGGGAGTGGAGGATGTCTGTCTGTCTGCTCGCCTGGAAGTCAGTGAGCGCGGGGCGGTTTTCCCCCATTTCTCATCCAGAGCGGTGACCATCGTAAGGGGTGTGCTGTGGCTTTTGAGGGGACCCTGTCCAGTCTCTGTTTGCCGCCCGTCACTTTGGGTGATGTCTTAAACTGGTGTTTTTTTAAGGTGGCAATGTTACTTTTCTGCTGCACCACCTGCAGCTTTAGATTTCCCGAAAGGATAAGGAAAGTTATGGTTTTCACTTTGATATTTCTTTTCAAAGTTTTATTGAGGTATTTTCATTGGACACAATGAGTTACACGTCCCTAGAACTTCAAAGAAATGCGTGTGTTTGTGTAAATGTATATGTTATGTTATAGATGTATGTAATTCGTATATTTTTGTTAATACAAAGAAAGCGAGAAATGGAATTCCACTTTCTCCAAGCTGATGCCCCCATCTCCTTTTTGATTCCATATTGCCATTTATGTTGAATAAAGTCATGAAACTGGCTTTTCAGGCCCTTGACGGTTTTGGCCGCAGTTCTGCCTGTTTGGCCTTCTTGCTCACGTTCACGGTGCACCCCACGTAGATGGCTCCAGGGTCCCTGGAGCTGGTGACGTAGGGTTTCTTCCTTCTCGCTCTCTCTTCCTGCTGGTGTCTCGTGGAGAACAGCCACCTTCTCTTCCTGTCCTGTTCAGCCGTTCAGATATTTCCTCTCTTTGAAGCCAGTGGTCTCTCCATCTGGACTGACATTTTTCCGTTTTCTGTAAAATTACCAAGCATGTTAGGTGTATGTTCTTTCTCCTGTCTAGAATAAATATTCCTTGAGTACGTGGGCCCCGAGCTATTTCAGATTCCCCTCCATGACCTGCCTTGCACCACGCTTGGCAGTCATCTTTCTATCCAAGCGGCATTTAGGAATTAGTCACTGAATCACGTGGGTGGAGTTCAGGGCAGTGCAGTGAATTAGGGTCAAAAACCAGACACAGCCTTATCTGATTAGCTTTGAAAGTTTTTCTGGTTCTAGTAGGATTTTTCTTTTTTCTGCTTCAGTTACCTTCCGGTGTCTCTTTTGAAAACATTTAATCTGCCGGTTACTTTCACAGCATTTTATGTGTTCATTCAGTATGTAAAATACGCTTTTCTGTTGTGAAAGCATCGTTTTTCCCGAAGTAAGAAATAGGAGAAACACCCCGAATGGTGGTAGGAGAGGATGGGGGCAGAAGCCTGCCGGCACTGATCCCTCCTGCTCGGCCGCACGAGCAGCTTGGGAGTCCAGCGGGGTCCCACTGCTTCCTTTCATCGGGCAGTGTGGACAGTTTGCAGCTTTATTGGTTTGGGAACATCCATTTAATCTTCTAAGAGCGACAGCATCTTCAGAGCTTCAGTACTCGTGACATTAAAACCCAGACAGTTTCTGAAACGTCGTCGAGCGTGGCGTGGACTTGCCCCCCAATAAAAATGAATTCATTTCTGTTTCTGACAGATGAATGATGGACCACTCTGCAAATGCAGCGCAAAAGCCAGGCGCACGGGAATTAGACACAGCATTTATCCCGGAGAAGAGGTAACTGGTTTGGGTTATTATATTTGTAAGCTCTGAGGAGCCAGAAGTAGATAGATGCTGTTGCTATTCCGCGCCCCCCCGCCCCACCCCCCCCCCCGCAAATGAAATAATACCGTCGAAAGAATCATTTCATATTTCCTAATCGTCTCCGTTACTGATAATTGGAGAAGGCAAGTACTTGGGTTTGGATTTGGAGTGGGGAATGTTGGTGGGAAACCGTAAAAAGTTTTGGAAGTTTCCTTATTTAAAGTAGGCATGGTGTCTTTGAGTTGGTTTTTGTTACGTTAAAACCGTATGTATCGTAATATTTTTTTCGTGTTTTTGTCACAATTGGGTATGAATTAGCCCGGAGAAATGATCTCAGCAGCTGCTCTGAGGCGCATGCCCTCTCTCCCTGGGGGACGCGGGCTCTGCCCTTGTCTTTGTTGGTCTCTGTTAGTCTGTTGTCCCCACCTCACGGGGTTGCACGTGGGTGTCCCAGCTCCGCCCCGGCCCCTGCTCCATCAGGACACTCCAGTATGTTTGACTGGTTGAGTCGAACGTTTTTACATGTTGGAGTTGTATGTAACTACTCCCTTTCGATTATTCTCTTTCCTTTTTCCCCCATCACCTTTTATTTCTACAAATTACCCTTGTTAATCCCAGGATTGCCACTTTATGATTCAGCATTATATGTTTAAACATAGTATATGTAAATCCTTAGTTTCCGTTTAAAACTCGGTTGAGGTCATAACAATAATTGGAGTAAAGACGGAGAGATGATGATGGACACTTTGAGCTGCTTGCCTCACTTTTACCTCATTGGTCTTTGGCAGCTGGCAAGTGTAGCGAGGATCTGCAGGACAAGGTCTGCACCGTGTGGGTGTCCTCACGCGGGCCTCAGGCTGGGATCTCTGAGAGCAGGTGCTGTAGTGTGGTGTGGGGTGTGGGATGTTTAAGGGGAATCAGGCAGGAGCGTGGAGGCAGGACTGAGCAGAGCGAGTGGCCCCTCTGTGATGGGCCCATGAAGCCTGGCTTGTTGGAATTGCCTGCGTTGAGCTGGAATGTCCTCCTACCCCCATCTGCCTCTGTCCCTAGAGGAGGCAGCCCCACGATGGGGATGCTTTGGGGAAGGGGGCTCTGCCGTGGAGCCTGACCCTGAAGGAGCCAATGGCTGCAGGCTCTTTGCTTACTGCTCTCCCCCAGCTGGGCAGCGGACTCTGAGAAGGGGGACCTGGGTGTACGGTGGTGCCGGCTTTGGACCTGCGGGGAGACCCATATGCAGAGTGTGTGTTTACTCCTGTGAGAGTGAACTTTGGCCCTTTCAAGGTGGACGGGGCCTATGTGGTCACCTTCCTACCAAGCGGCAGGTCGGTCTCCTCAGGAATGTGCCATGTTGGTGGCCCAGCACTGGTCCTGTAGGTGGCTGGTTGGACGTTCTGCAGTGACAGTTAGCTAGCTTGGCCTTGTGAGTGTGTCCATGCCGTTGGGCTTTTGTGAAGACCCCGCCTGTGCTACTGTGGCCACTTCATTCACGTGCCCATCCCGTCAACTCCGGTACCTGATGACCGAGGCCATCTGATGCCGTCTGGCCGACTTTGTGGTTTGGAACCTCTTCCGTGGTGGGTGCTCTCCAGCGGACACCCACACGTCCTGTAGAGGTGTGCTCACTCCATGTGTCCACCCACAAGCCTCTGGCCCAAGACCATCTTATCCCTGACCTTCCCATCTTTTTCCTTTTAGGCCTCTGACCAGCTGGCATGGCCACGTGCTTCTGCCACGAGTCCCTCCATATTCTAACCTCAGGCTCCTTCTCTTTCCACACAAAGCGGATGACCAGGTATACCACCTGAAACTGCCCGTTGGGAGGATTTCCCCTCATCACCATCTTCCAAAGCCACCCGTGAATGAGGCGGCGGCACAGTCTGGTTTCAGCTTGCACCCCTTCCTGGCGGCGCCATTTGCACCCCAAGCCTGGGCTTTCCCTCCGCTCCCATCCTTCCACCCTTCGTCCTCAGCTGAGGGAGGGGTGCTGGTGCAGCAGCAGTGGACCCCTGCTTATGCAGCTTGGTCGTGCCCGCTGCTCCTGCGTGTGCTTGATTCTGGATGTAGTGCCTCCTATGTTAGGATGGGTCGTTTCCGGTCCCCCCCAATCTCGTGCCTGGGCAGGGCTGACAGCCCAACTTGTGACGGGCAGTCCCAGCCGCATGTCTGTTTGCTGTCCCTGGGCCTGCCTTCCTTGTCTACCAGGGCCCAGTCGCACACCAGGGGTTGTTTTTCAAAGGCATATAATTCGTCACTTCTAGATGGCATGGCTTTGCTCCAGAACCCTGGAGGCCAGAATTGTGATTCTCCCAGAGCGGCCACAAACTTCTCTCAGCATCTTTCCCATCAGGCAATTCACTGAACTGTATGGCCCCCACGGCAGGACTGCTGGCATCACAGCTTAGCCCTGCTGAGGCCTTCCTCACCTGAGCCAGGCTCCCAGCTGGCAGCCTCTTGCACGTCTCTGTAAGTGGGCCGCAGCTGTATTCCCAGGTGGGGGTCATGCTGCCTCCCAAACCCGAAGAGGCCGTTTGATGGAGGATGAATTAATTTGTCTTTTCCTTTGGATGGATTTCTTGGCACTCGCCAGACAGCCGACTCGAACAATGGTGTGGCTGTGCCAGGCCCCTGATTCTTTGTACGGTTTATCCCACCTTGCGGAGCATGTGTTTACCTAGGCTTTTAGCGTAATCAGCGTAGTAATGTCAGAGGTGCGGTGGAGCAGTATAATGTTCTGCAGTACGTCCAGAAGGTCAAGAGCTTTTCAATGTGTTCTGACGGTGAGTGGGAGAGTTAATGTAGGCTGGTGGCAAAGCCATAGATGTCTGCTCCACGTGAATGTGAATCATTTCTCGTCCTTACTCTGATCGGGGAGGAAATGAATACAGTCAGCAAATCAGTTGCTGTGTATTTTGTACCTGAGGTCCTATTAATCTGCTCTAACTAAGCTAAAACACCTGGCGTAGCAGGGGTCATCAGAGCTACTACTTGGCTGAGCTTGTGGTAGTTTGTAGTCATCTTCCAGGGTCCATTTAGTTTCTTTAGAAGCCAGATTGGTGAATTAAACAGAGATGTGCTAGGGACCATTACCACGTGTGGTTCAGATCCTTATGGGTGGCACTAAACCGCCCCCCCCGCCCCCTGGACGATACTGCTTTTGATGCTCAGGTTGGGGCAGGGGGTGGTAATTTCAGTGGCTTCTGCTTGACCTTTCCCATTGTGATGGCTCTCAACCCACAGATCAGTGACCCAGGTTGGGATGGTACCACCCGCCCAATTTCATTATTCCAATGATGCATTTGGGGACCAGGGAGATGACCACTAGGTGGATTTGCGGACTGAGTGGACGTTCCGTAAGCCAGACCTTGCTGAAGATTTTGTTCCCCACTGCGGCCTCTGTTTTCCACTCCACCAGAGGCACCAGGACGATGCACCCAGGCTCTGAGAATTCGTGTTGATTCAGATGCTGTGTCCAGCACTCCTTGACTGTCTGGATTTCCCTTCCGCAGTGTTTTGTTACCTGGGTGGATGGCCATGGGCCCCTTGGGGGAAGGACAGGGTTGTCATGAACATTTTTGCTTGTAGTGGCATTGCAAGGCTTCCTGGGAGCTGGCCACCTCTTCGGACAAGGAATCCTGACTTTATTGGAGCAATCTACCTTCAGACGCTTGGTTGTCACTCTTGATTTCTTCTGTTGGTACGAACTAAGTAGTGCTCGTTCAGCTGCCCGTTTATTTTGTGCCCAAGGACTCCACGTTCTGTTGACCACATCCAGGACTCCGTGTGTCAGACTCCCTGGTCTGCCACTTACTTACTTATTTATTTTCATTTTTGTTGTTGTTCAAGCACAGTTTTCTGCCCTGCCACCCCAGCCCATCCCCCCGGCCCTCCCCACCTCCCTCCCATTTCCACCCACCCACTGTTGTTGTCCATGTGTCTTTTATAATTGTTCCTGCAAACTCCGCACCCTTTTCCTCTGAAATTCCCTCCCGTCTCCCCTTTGGCCACTTTGATCTTGCTGGTTGTAATAATTGTGTGACCTGGCTTCTAATAGCCCCATCATCTCTGGCCACTCTGGGTTCAAAGTCCTGTCATACCAGCTGCTGTCAGCAAGCTGTGCTCTGTGACAGCCTCTCTTCCAGCCAGCCCTGGCTGCAGAGAAAGCCACTGATCTTCCTAGCGATGCTGGTGGCCCTGCGCCTACACATGCCTTTTCGTCCTGGTAACTGCCCTGACCTCTGGGCCTTCGATTGGAGTATGATTATTGGGTATATTTTTCAGTCATAGATATTATAGCCATTCCAATATGCCCACTTCCTTGAGTCTTTGAATTCCTTCCTCCTCTGTCTGTCATGACAATTTGGGTATTTTAACTTTACTCTGTGTGGGCCTTTCCCATTTTCATGCTTTTAGGAGACATCCTTACAGGGAGTTCCCAGCATTTCCTGGCATCCTCAACTCCTGAATGCTCCCAAGTCAGTCAAGTCTTCCTTAACCAGTTTTATGTTCCACCTCTTTTGATCACGCACTCTCAGCATCCGGTCCTGTGCAGACTCCTGCTGCTGGCACATGCTGGCTAGTTCTCACAGCTCCTCTGGGGTGTAAGCTCTCCTCCCAGCATCTCCCCATGGGGTTATGCTGTGAAATGACTCTCATTAAGGTCTGTTGGTGAGGAGGGGAGACTGATTGGGAATTGGGGTGGGGCGAAGGGTGTGGATGTTTTCAGCTCTCTAATCTTGGCATTAACAGACCTACCTTTAAGGACCAGCCACTCCGAGTTAGATAAGCCCTGGGCTTGGTCCTGCTTTGTTCTGACCTCTCACCATCAATGCCAAGAGCTTCTTGGTGTGCCTCCGACAGTCCCCTCTGGCTTTCACAGCTGGCTTTGAGTTGCCTTTCTCCTCTGCTGTTCATTTCCGTAGAGCCTCACCTGGGAACTTGTTAGATTCCCAGTCTGTGCCAGCTGCTGATACAAACTCTGGAGGTGGGCATCGAGCAGCATGGGATGTAGCAAGCCCCGTAGGTGATCGAAAGGCACACTAACGTTTGAGGACCATGGTGGAGCGCAAGTGGTGCTTAGCAGTCGCCGTCCATCCCATTGTCCTTGTTGCTACCATTCTTTCATGGTCTCACACACCTGTCTCCACTGGTAGAGCTGCCCAGTTCACCATCTTTAAAGTTTCAAACGGTGTGCCATCTGGTGCCAAGGGCTGTGTGTCTCACTTACCCCCACGATGGGGGTCCTTACGGCCACTCGGGTGGTAAGTGATTTATCTCCAAAACGCCCCCTTCTCCTGCTTTCTTGGATCACTCTTGGTACCAACTGTCCCACATTGGATTTTCCAGAAGCAGATGCTAAGATGGAGTGTGGGGCACATGATGTTTTTTTAGGATCTTCACCTGTGAAAGGAAGAGGTGGAAGCAGGATTGGATGGAGGGATTAATGGAACTGTGACTCAGCCCCAACAAAGCCCTACCAACCGAGGGATGAGTAGTGGCCCTTGAATGGGGTGCGGTGGCCTGGTCTTCACACCTCTGCCCTCCCGGAGACTCAGCTGTCCGCTCTCTCCTCAGTGCCAGCGGTGGACACACCTCTGTCTGTCCCAGCGTGCCCGTGATTCCACCAGGGCTTCCTTTGCTCCCGTTCAGTTTTCCCGAGTTAAGCTCCGTGCTGATTCTGTTCCACCGCCTCTCCTGCTTCCTTCACTCCTGTCCCTTCTCTTCTTACTCAGCATGTTTAATCTTTTCACTGTTCTCCCACCCCCATTGAAACCCACTGCTAATCCTTCTGAAAGGATTTTTCCTGCCTTTTTTTTTCCCAGTGTGTTGGGAGTGTAGCCAAAGCTTAATTATTGTGTCATTTACAAAAAAAGGAAGATAGGCATATAATTTTAGACTTAGGAAGGTTTTTATGTTGCCCAAACCTATTGCACATGAAGAAATGAATTCAATACTGGGGACCAACCAGCCCTTTTTATTTATCTAGTTAGTGGTAAAGTGGATGCTGTTTTTTCCTACCAGCCTGTGAAGGAACACACAGAAGCCTCTTTTGTCAGATGTGGAACTAGGAAACACAGTCTATTTAAAAAAAAAAATACTTTGCTTATTTGCTTCTAATCTCACTTTTGTTTCTCCCCTAGGCCATCAAGCCCTGCCGCCCCATGACCAACAACGCAGGCAGGCTTTTCCACTATCGAATCACCGTCTCCCCTCCCACCAACTTTTTAGTGAGTTCCTGGTTCCTAACAAAATCAGATTTCATGTATTTTAAAATGTAAATAGACTGAATGTGTGTGAAGAGGTTAAAATATAAACAGACTAAGTCGTGATTCACTTCTTAAATGTTCTTTTAAATATTCTGTTTTCTTGTCGATAAAGTTGGCCTTTGTCATAATGACTTTTGCTTTCTTTCTGTACTACTTTTGGTACCTTTTTCATTCATGTTGCTGGTGCCACGGAAGAGCCAGAATTATGGAGCTGCGGAGTTGGAAGAATGTGTAGAACACATTCTCATGTCTTAAAAAGCAGCAGATAGCTTCTATGTTATCTAGTGACCCAAATGAGAAAATCTATTGTATTTATGGCAGTCGGAATAATACTTAACTTTTGTTGACTGAGGTATCGGGCACCATTCTAAGTGTTTGCTAAGTATTTGACATGCATTAACTTACTTGTCACAACAAAACGATGACGCAGATATTATCTGCCCCGTACAGTCGGGACAGTAGTCTGTGTTTTACAGACGGGCATGAGTGGCTTGCTCCAGATCACTCGGGCGGTAAGTGGCAGCGCGCGGGTTTGAACCTCGCAGTCCGACGCCGCCTTGCCTGGCTGTGGCCGTGTCACCGCGCTGTATTGCCTCTCACAGTGCAGAGCGTATTCGTTCCGGTTACGTGTACCATCAAGAGATTTCAGTCTCAAAATTGGATATAATTTTTGTGCCTTAAAGTTTACCCATTTCAAGTATATATTTTATGTTTAGTCTTTTCACAGAATTGTGAGGCCACCATCACAGTCTAACCTTAGAGCATTTTCATTGTCCCCCCAAAGAAACCCCGTGCCCAGGAGCAGTCAGTTCTTGCCCGCCCCCCGCCGTCGGCAGCCTTGAAGATGCTTTCTGCGTGCCATTTGCCCGTTCGAGATGCTTCACATAAGTGGGATCATGAAATATGTGGTCCTTTTTGGCCTCAGATTTCACTTAGCATGTTTTCGAGATTCATCACGTTGTAACATGCAATGCTATTCCTTTTTGTGGCCAAATGCTATTTCATTGTGCGGACATAACCATATTTTATTTATCCATTCATCAGTTGGCCTCCACTTTTGTCTGTTATGAAAAATGCTGCTGTGAACGTTTGTGGACAGATTCTTGTGTGGATGTGTGATTTCGTTTGCCTTGGGTATACACCTAGGACTGGAGTTGCTGGATCATTTGATAACTCTATGTTAACACTTCAAGGAATTACCAAACTGTTTTCCAGAGTGGTTGTTCCATGATTATTTCATTAGAAGTTCTTTTTATTATATTTAATTTAGACCAGCTTTGTTGAATTATTCGAATAGAAAATAACAGCAATATTGACAAAACAAATAATGTACATTTGGATATTCTTTAGTCGTCTTCCTACCAAGTTCTTTATGTATGTGTGTAAAATGTTTGAAAGAATGATGTTCAATACCTATTTGAAAAACATATCTTTTAGGTTCTCAGCCTTCATAATTAGTTCCATATTGAGGATTAAAAATGGTGGGTTGTAAGAATGGCACAAGGAAGAGAGTCTCTTAGGCATACATCAGCATTTGTGTGTTTTAATTGCAGATTCAGGTTTTAGATAATTAAAATCTTAGGCATTCTGCAGGGAGATTTGGTACGGCGTTTTGAGGGTTGGCTTCCCCTCGGAGGCTGGAGGGCTGCGGAGTGGAGCCGCGAGGCGGAGCCTCTGGCACCCCGAGGCCTGGCAGAGCCTTCCCGGTTGTTGTTCGTCCTGACCGTCCTGATGCCGAGTCTGATTTCCTCTTCGAGCTCTGAATCAGGTGTGCTGTTACCTTCCTCCAGTTAGGACTTCTGCTGGTTCAGATGCACAGTTCAGTAAGGACAGGACTGGTGGTATTGTGGGGTTAAATAAAACAAGTTCCTAGCAAACGAAGCCGCATAGCGTTTGTCTTTTTTCTTTATAGCATCTGCAGCAAACATTCTTGATCGTCTCAGTGTATAAATATTGCTCAAGCCAGAGAATGCCACCTAAAATTGAACTTTTGTGTACAATTCTCCCTGGTGTTTGGAAAAACATTAACTGAGTTTGTGGAGCGCTTACATTGTTCCTGCTGGTTGCTTGGTGCCCTGATGCATTTCTGTCCGTGCAAATCACGACATTATTTAATTCAGGCTTTGTGTTTCTGTTTGCTTTCAGACGGACAGGCCGACTGTTATAGAGTATGATGATCACGAGTACATCTTCGAGGGATTTTCTATGTTTGCGCATGCCCCCCTGACCAATGTAAGTATGCGCTCGTTGGCTGGCGCTCTCTGTCCCTGTGCCCCTTCCTTTCCTGCCTTCCCTCAAAATAAATTTCTTTTCATCTGACTTCTAAGTAACATTTACTTTGTGCCCCTCTGCATGAGCTGCAGGAAGTCTGTGGCAGTGTGTGTCAGGTGGGAGTGTGACGTGTGTTAATGAGTCACAGGTTTGGTCCACATTAAATGGTGCAAGTAAACGTGTCAGAATAACCTTTTGAGAGTGTGAAAGACTGAAAAAGAAGGATAAACTATGGAGTAACGTGTCAAAGCTATTTTGGGTTGGGTGTCCTTCAAAAGAAAGTTGGAAAGTTTTAAGGAGAAGCTACTCTTTAGTCTCGGAGCAATAGAAAAAGAAGTAGAGCAGGTTTAGGACATCAGGAGCCTGAATTAATTTCATACAGTTTTCCGCTTTTGAATCCCAGGAATATGTCTTCTTTAAGAGACTTTGTCTGACATACAGATCTGTGATGTTTTTATCCAGGTATTAAGGCTGCTCTGTTAGTAATCGGTTCAAATGGAAGTGCTGTATCTATGAGTCAAAATCGTGGTCTCAAAGCTGGCAGACTTGGGAATTGTCTTACTTACTTTGTACTCCAGTTGGACATCGAGTGAATTTGCTGGCGGCTCAGGGAGAGAGTGCAGCAGTATACTTCACCCGGTCTAGACATCGATATAAAACTTAATGAATTATAGCTGCGCTATATCCGCATTGAAATAGAATGTTTTTAATTCTTTCCGGTTTGGTTACAATAAATTACACATGCAGTTTGAGGAGCTATTTTACTTCCGTTAACTTAAAACTTGAAATTCTGTTCCTTTGGAAAGTAAAGATTCAAGTCTTTGCCAAACCTTGTTCCTATCTTTCTCTTTTTCTTTATAAGTGGACATGATTCCACAGTGGTGAGACTAGTTTAAAACAAATTGTATTTTTTAATGAGATTGTTTTTATTCCACAGTATATTTTACCCTAGACAGTATGGTTTGAGAAGATATTAGACCATAAATGTAAAAATAAAACCATTTGATAATACATACCCCATTTACCTTCATGGTGGACCATCATGGAGAAGGGGGTATAATATCGTACCATTCCCTTAATGTCTCATTGATACATAACATTGTATTAGTTTCAGGGACACAAAGTAATGATTCAGTGTTTGTATTTATTGTGAAATGATCAAAGCAGTAAGTCCAGTTAGCATTTGTCACTTTGCATAGTTACAGAATTTTATATAGCACTTTTTAAAAAAGATTTTATTTATTTGTTTTTAGAGAGAAGGGAAGGGAGGGAGAAAGAGAGGGAGAGAAACATCAATGTGTGGTTGCCTCTCGCACACCCCCTACTGGGGACCGGGCCCACAGCCCAGGCATGTGCCCGACAGGGAATCGAACCAGTGACCCTTTGGTTCGCAGGCCCACACTCAATCCACTGAGCTACAGCAGCCAGGGTGGACTAATTTTAAACAATCTATATGAAAAGGCACTAGGAGGTTTTCGAATTCGGTGCATTTTGTTGTCTTTATTTAATGACTCAGGCACTCACACCCTTCATTACACCAAGTCTCACCCTGGAGTAGGAAGGGCTTTCAGAAGTCCTATAGTTTGCCTTCCCCTCTGTGAAGCATTTCTCTCTTTTCTCCCCGCTCAGAGGATTTGCAGCTACAAATAATTTAGTTACCATGAAAGTATTTAAAAATATCTGCCGTCTGATTTTTTTAATGCCCTAGAAAAAGTCTAGATCTTAACGTGAACTTTTAGGATCACCTTATTCGAAGCAGGAAAGCAGTTTGGCTTTAGAGAGACACATTAGTGCATTCCACTCACTATCTGTATGATTTGAGTTTTTAGTCTTTATAGCGCTCGATTTCTTCTAGGGGTATTAGTTTTAGCAATAGGCTTTAAAAAAACATTAGATGGCATATGAAAAGTGTTATACAGAGGTTGGCATACAATAAATATCGTACTTCTCATTTTGGGAAGGATGTCAGACAGGCCTGGGTTTGCATCTTTCCTCTAATTCTTTGTTTTTTTTTTTTTGTTTGTTTTTGTTTTTAAAACTAATTCTTAATATTTATGTGACCTTGGACAAGTGATTCTTTGAGTGTTAGTTCAATAAAGTCCCTCAGCTTTGGCACTGAGAGGCCATTAATGCTAAATTAATTGCATTTGTTACTGTTATTATAAGATGAAATACAGGACTGAAAAATTCCTGGCTTCAGCATATATTTTATATAAAAATATTCAAGTTCTCCAAATTTGAGAACTTAACTCTGTAATGAGAAGATAAGCCCCATCATTTATGTTAGAGATGTTGATAAAATAAATCGAGTTTTAAGCTGAGTGTTGTACAGTTCATGGGGATTAGATCCATCAAAGGCCTCTTGAATTGGAAATAGCCTCCCAAGAAAAGGAATTATTAAATCACTTTGCTGATCTGATTCATTTTCTTACTAGCTCTATAGCACATCAGCAAGAAAGGCATGCAAATGATTGTGACGTTAGAATCTCAACCAAATCTAGTTCTGACAAGTTCTCTTAAGGTCTGCTTGAATTGAAGTGGATTGAGAGCCTTGTTGGCTAAGTATAGAGTGTTGTGGGAGAATTTAATCCTTTTATGTAGTACATATAGTATTACTTATAATACCTGATATTACTAAGGTCTTTGACAACATGACTGAAATTATAAAGGTATACATATTAGATGTGTGATACTTTATCCTATCCTCAAAAAAAGCCCCATGATCATTTCCCTCCCAATTTTATTGGCATTCCATTTCCACTGGTCCCCTGCCCTGATTTGGTCACTTAGTACCTGGAAATAGTAGAGTTATAATGTAGAAGTTTAGGGAGGCTGTTTTGTTTGGTGCGATGAAAAAGAAGTTAGTATCAGTCAGTATCCCAAGATGTTTTAAGAAATGATGGTAGGTATTTATATTATTTGATTAGGCAATGAAGCTTCCAATCAACTGAGCTCCCAGCATGTAGGAAAATGACAGATTCTCTTTACGTCATTGAAATAGTCTGGGGAGAGCATCATACTTGCATGCATCACCCATGAGAGTTGCTTTTGCGCATGGTGGAAGGAGTCAGGATTACACTTTTGCTCTTTCTCTGCCTGCCTCCTTAGTCTTCCCAAGGGCTCTGGTCCTTTGCTGTCCTGTGCATATTCTGATCCCCACCAAAGTGATATTTGTATCTGTGACATACGGCTCTGTGCTTTGCATTCAAACTCACACTGCCTGTTGGACAAACTCACCTTAATATTCCCTCAGGTGCATCATCCTGCACCTGTGCGACACCGAACTCACCATCGTTCCCGCATACTGAGTTTGAGTACTCAGGGGCACCCTGCGAATTTCTTTGTATTAGTGTCATTGCAATGTGTCTGGTCACTTAGGCCGAAAACGTAGACATCTTTCCTTATTCTTTATTCTCTTTCACTTTCATGTCAGATCGGTCACTGTGTATTTCAGTAACATCTCTTAATGTTTAAAAATTTTCCCCTCCTTCCCAGTCTTCTCTTCATTTGGCTTCTGGACTGTTTCATCAGCTCCTAATCTGATCTTCTGGTTTCCTGCCTCGCTCTTGTCTCAACCATCCCCACACTGTTTACATAGCAACTCATCCAAAATGTAAACTGCGAGAGCCTCTCACTTAGAGTGCTTGAGTGCCTTCTCCTTGCCATAGGATAAGCCCTGGGTCCTTAACATTGTTTATAAAATTTGCGTGATATAGTTCCCACTCTCCTGTCAAGCATCACCTTGCTTCTCTCTCTACGTACTTTTCTCCTGAACAGCTACGTCACTTGTAATTCTCCCAGCTCCCTTTTGTCTGTCACGCTAGAAACTAAATATCTGCTCTTCTCCAACTTAATTTTTCTGGATGACCTAGAAAATCACTCCCCATCTTTGAAGATTCAAAATGAAATGTTACATTCTTTGCTTCTTTTGAATATTATAATTTCTGTTTGCATATTTGTTTTTTAATTGTACTTGTAAGTTACATTGTATCATATTCTGTGATACTTTCTTATGAGCCTTTTTTCCTCCTATAGATCCTTACTTTTTAAAAAAGGAAGGAGCTGTGACTTGGAGTAACTATGAGCCTAACATGGTTGTTAACAAAGAGTAGGTATTTAAAAAGTCTGAATAATGCCCAAATCTGTAGCTCTCAAATCATTTTTAAATATAGAAATAAAAAGAACTTAAAAATGATAGTGGCCTTAGCATGTTGCTTCAGTTGATTTGAAATTCATACCACATGAAGTTGAATATGGATCTCTTATTAAAATTAATTATGAATTTTACTTAAATTAGCCATTATCCTTTAAAAAAATGAAAAACACCTAAGAACTAAATTTGATCTCTGAGAAAAAGATTTCCAGTAGATGGCATTATAAGACTATTTTTGTTTTTCTTACCATTCCTTTGGTAGAATTAAAATTTGTTTCTTTCTGATTGCTATGGTTTGTAAAAACGATTATATTTATATAAAATCATCTTATGGACAGATTGAATGGCCAGAAAAGCCTACTTAACACCTCTCCAGGGCTCCTGAGTCTATTATTTTCCCTAGCTAGTCAGCCAAGCTGCTGTAGTAAACTCACAGCCTCCTTTCTGCTTCCTCCCTTCATTCAAAAATATACGTATGGAAAGCCTATTATGTCTAGACACTAAGTTAGTGTCTGATGATACAGTGGTACAACAGGACAGATTTGGATTTATTTAACATGACCCTTTCTTCATTTCCCATGGACCTCGTCAAGTATTAGAACAGGTAATGTGTGTGGGTGTGTGTGTGTGTGTGTGTGTGTGTGTATGCACACACACACGCACCCCAGCTACTGGTTTCCCAGCTAGTGGCTTAGACTGGGGTGTAGAGCAAGATTTTCGACTCACCAGCTACCAGTTACTTTAGCCAAGGTGCCTTGGTTTCCTCCTCTGTACAAGGGGGATAGTAGATGTACCTACCTCACAGTGATGGCTACATGAATAGCAGTATGGGAAGCATTAGAACAGCGCCTGGCTTAATAAATGCTACCAGTGATCACTTTCATTACGCTTCATTGTCATCACTACCACGGTTGCCTTTGCTCCAGAGCCAGCTGGGCAGAATGACTTGTGCACAGCAGTGACTTTGGAATTCGGATGAGTTGTCAGCCCACTATCCCTGATCTGCCCAGAGAGCCAAAGGTCTGAACACTTTAGAAAAGCCAAGAAAAAGAAGCAATTAAGTGTGGTTTTATTAATTCTTTAGAGGCGATTTGTTTGGTTTTAATGGGTTCTTGTCATGTTTGTGTTGCTCATACAGTTCGTTAAACACCAACATTATGCAGGTTTCCTTAGAGGCCGGGCCAGCTGGGTTCCTGCCATTAAAGCCAGCAGTTGTGGTCAAGCTTCGGGGGCAGCACTGTTAGCAGCTTAGATTAAGTGCGGCCTTCGCCTTTGGTTGATGGCCGTGTGGGTCAGGTAGAAGACACGTGTGCTCCGGGAGTCTGCGGGATGGTGTTGCGGAACTGAACCTCTCTTTACCATTGCAGATTCCACTGTGTAAAGTAATTAGATTCAACATAGACTACACGATTCATTTCATCGAGGAGATGATGCCTGAGGTAAGGCAGATTATTTAACAGCTTTGCTCTTTTGTTTGTTCCACTCATATCTGTAAAGCACTGGACTTGGCCAGCTCTGGCTTTTGGCCCTAGGGATACCCCTAAAGTACTGTGTTCACAGTTGAAAGGGTCAGTGAAATACACAGGGTTAAAATTTGGGACATTTTTCAACTTTGGAGCCCTTGTTTTGCATCTGCTGATAGTAACTTTGCATTCGTTTCCAGCTTGTTCTGGATAGAGGACGGGTTTTGATTACTGGCAGTTACCAGAGGAAATTAGAATAGTGAAACCGAATCTGATAGCTGCTGGAATAATCTTATTCATTATCTCCAATGACAAGATCAATGCTCGGTTCATTTTTCTTCCCATATATTTACATATTTTTCCTAATTGTTTTTCATTGCGAATGCTCAGCAGCAGATTTATCTAAATATATGCGAGAGGTTTGAAATTCCAAAGCAAGATTAATGTGAATCTCAGGATGATTCATTGCCTGATCTTGAATTTCGTGATGTCAACAAATCACACGAAGAAATAACAACTAGACAGCAAACAAGCTTGTGCACTTAACCTTGCGTTGGAGTTGGGGTCGATTTCCTGAGCTCCCGGCTCTTCTTGCGAACCTTGTTTAACAGTGTAGCTCGGTCACGGGCAGCCGAGCACCAGGGGGAATTGATAAGCATAGCACCTGTGCTCAGCTCGCACCTGCTTCATTCAAAGCAAGTCCCAGTGATTCTACCTGTCTTTCAAAAAGAATTAAAGAGAGAGGGCCTCCCCTTCCTTCTCTAGCTTAAAAGGGCTTTTTACTTCCTTTTGATTTTTAAGGTCATGAGCCTTCATTTGCTATTGTAAAGGTTTGTGACTCTGGAGTTATCTCTTACTCAGGGTGATTTATGAACCTGAGCAAACAAATAGGAGGAAGAATTATGAGACAAGTCTTACTTGCATATGTATCATCTGTTAAGCTTGTTTACTGGAGAAATTTTGGTACAAAGTTCTGTAGTTTTTAGTAGCCCATTATTTGCCTTCATTAAGAATTTGACCTTTTTGTCCCGAAAGGCCTCTGTTTATGATCGCTCTGTCGCAGTGACTCCGGGTGGTTGGGGATGCCAGCGAGCAGGGCCCGGTGAGGGGCAGACCTAGCAGAGCCTGTGGGCGTGTGTGTGTGTGATTTGAATTAACAAGAAGTCCCCAGGAGATTCTGATTTGATAATTGGGTTAGAAAAATATGACATAAAGAAGACTTTCATTTTTAAATTTCACCTCATTTTACTTACCTTTGGGAAAGACTGAGTTCACATTTTCTTGGGAATCCTAATGCCACTATCGCCTACTTCAGTCAAGCCAGTGAGGTATGATTTATAGGATGGTGGTCAGACTTTTCAGGAAATGACATGGTTTCCATATAGTTTCGATAGACACTTTTTAAGACACTTGACTAGAACAAATTGAACCTTTAGTTAATGTTGAGGTATATATTCGCAGTTCTATAGTAATTTAATTATGGTTTATTTTTCAGAATTTTTGTGTGAAGGGACTTGAACTATTTTCATTATTCCTATTCAGAGATATTTTGGAATTATACGACTGGAATCTTAAAGGTAAATAATAGGATTTAAAGAAAAGTGTCATGCTTCTAGAACATTGTGTTATGGAGGGGGCAGGAACATAGTTGAAATTTGTATTATTTTTTGAAACACCCAGGGGAAAGTGTGACACGAGCAGGTTCTTAGGGATCTGGTTTTCGCTGCGCACTGTCTTACAAGTACCGTGTGCTAACCAGTTGTGCTACCGGAGCCCCGGGAGCTTTTTCTCATACGGGTTGACAGTGCCTGTTGCCTCAGATAGCCATTGTCCATCACCTCGCTGACGTGCACGGACGTGGTATCAGTTATTATGAGTAATTACCTTGATTTATGTGCATCTCATTAGTTAATATTTTAAATCTACTGAGCTTTGCTGTAATAAACTTCCCAGGTAATGGTTTCTTAAAACAGAACTTTGGTTAGCCCTAAAAACACAATTCATATGCTGCGAGCTACATTAATTCAAAACTTGGTACTTGGATGTTATAGGTAGTAGTTTATTCTTTTGGAGGTGTTTCTGTTCCAGCAGACATTTACTTATTTGTTTTCAAACAGCGTATTGAAGAATGGCTTTTCAAAACAAGTTTTTAATAGTATTTCTCTCCCCCCACCAAGTTGTATATGATTAAAATGGGAAGGAATTAAAACAAGCATATTGTGTCATGCAGTAGTTTGGTTATAACAAAAATCTTCATATTTTTGAATTTCTAAAAATAGTTTTGCCCTGCACACCATACAGCACATGTCCTTGGGGCTTCCACCCTCCTACTTTGAGTCCTCCCCACACTGTTGACTGCTCCCGATGTTTGCGGCAGCTGCCCCGTGACTGATTTACCTGTTAGGAGAGGAGTGGTTTTTTTAATGCCCCTACTTCTGGTGGTGTGTGTTCATTATTATCATGAATCTTAGGGTTTAAGTCTCAGTGTTTGTTTTCTAAGGCCGTTTTATTTACTTTTCTTCTTTCCCTTGCACTTGTTTGCTTTAGGTCCTTTGTTTGAAGACAGTCCTCCCTGCTGCCCAAGATTTCACTTCATGCCACGTTTTGTGAGATTTCTTCCAGGTAAATCTTCTCGCTTGTCAGTGACCCGTTGAGATAGTGCGTCTGGAAATCAGCCTGCCCTTCTTTCAATCTTTAGGGACACCTTTCCTACCACAGACACCAGTAATTCTCTGCTTCTCAGGTCCGGCACATAACAATGTAAAATTATGCGCTCTGATTATACCCCTGTGCAATTTATGGTGGCCCCAAAGTATGTGAGCAGCAGGAGAATTGGTACAATTTGAAATTCCACTTGATAAAATCTCTTGCAAGTATTAAAATTAATATGGAAAAATGCATGTAGCTTCAAAATGCATAGAGGTAATTGGAAAACAATGATTACAAAATTGTATGTACACTATGACTATAACAATGCTAAAAATTACTACAGTAATTCTTGTATTAAGGTATGGTATGGGACTTGTTTTTATCTATTTTTTAAAATTTACTTATATTAATTTTACGGTGATAAAACAAGAATTTATTTTCTCACTACATAAAAAAATAGAAGTAACTATATGACATGTTTTAAGTGACCCTTTAACTGTTTCTAAATGTTTTCCAAGAGTGTAACTGTGAGATACGGCATTACATTTGGTGTTTCTAAAATAGTTGGGTCTATAATGAAATCGTTGGTATCGTTTCGTTTGCAAGTCTTCGCCTCGCTGAGCGAATTCAGCCCGAGGCTCCTGCTCGGATTCCTCATTCGCCGCTGTTTGCCACTGGTACCCTTCTGCACTTCCAGCCTCTCATGCCCTCGGTTGCTTTGCTTTTACTTGAATCTTCCCTTTTCTCCCTGCGTTGTCGCCTTTCTTTGCTTTCTTGCTTCGGTCCTGTGTTCTGACTTCTGTCTCTCAGGTGGGCTCGGCACCTTCTGCTAACCACCATCCTCCATGGAAGTGTCAGTTCAACCGCTCGCCTTTTCTTCTCCCACATGTGGGCCACTCGGAGGTGCCGGAGCAAAATTGTGGCTGCTGTGATCAATCTGTGATCTGTAATTTCAGCTGTTGAGCTTTAAGCTCATCTCTGCGTATCAGCAGTTTCAGAAATTTCGCCGAGTGCTCATGCTCCCCTCCTCCAGCTTGCTGCCCCTTCCCCCACTGGAGCAGGAAGCCCGCCTCCCCCAGGCCTTAGAACTCACCTTAGAGCCTGTCAGACTTGGGTCCCCTCATAGCCAGCTTCGCTGGGGTACTCCAGCCCCGCTGACTGCATCCCCACCCTGCTGCTGCTGCTGATGTCAAAGCCAGCCTCCAAAAGACCACATCCAGGGACATGCTTCATATTTAGCCTAACGTGGTACTGGGCCCTTGGCCTGGTCTGCCAGCTGAGCCCTCCTTACTTTCCTGCCTAAGGAAGCACCTAGCTCGGACGCATCCCTTCGTGGCTTTTGTTTCTTGTCTATTCAGTCTGGCTTAGATTTTCGTCAGGATTTTGCCCTTCCTTCAATCCAGTCACTCAGTCACAAAGACTTATTTTTATTTTAGAATAGTGTTACTCACATTTTTAGCATTATTGTTAATGTTTATTTTGTTTGGCAAATGTATTCAAAAGCGTTCCCCTTTATACATCTGGTTTTATTTTACTGAGAAGTCCTTTTTTCTTTTCAAGTGAATACATTTTATAATGGCGCTGTAGCAGTGAACTTACTATAAAGTGGTGGCATTAGAATGAGTTTCTTGAAAAGCCTTTTCTTTCAGTATCTATCTGCCTCTAGGAATTTTATGACCAAGCAAATCTGTAAGAAAAAGTAGACAGCTTTAGAATCATCATAAAGAAAAATCTTATGTCAGATACTTACTTTGTGGGATTTTTACTCTCACAAAATGTTTTTCATACTATGTAGGGGTAACATGTTGTCATTAAAAAAGAGGTCTATTGATTTATTTTTCAAACACGATATACTTTGAAAATATACATATTAAAGAAACCTTGAAGATTTCAGTATGGATACCCACTTGACCAGGCACCATTTATGGAAATGACCATGTTTTCTTCACGGAATTGAAGTGATACCTCTGCCCTTATTGGGTTGATTTGGTGTGTGCGCGCATGTGTATGTGACTGACAGTGCAAAGGTGTGTAGAGTAAAAAGTGAGCACCCTTTCTCGGTGTGTGAAAATGAGTGGGTGCTCTGAGAAGTTTGATTTGTATTTGTTGTAACCTGTATAGGAAAAATTAATGCTTTTGTTATTGGTGGGCCAATTAATACTCAGTATGTTACATCCCCTCTATAATTACATTGTCTCATTCTTTGAAACCTAGATAGAATTCCCCTGTGTGAATAGACATTAATTTTTGATGATTCTTCTAGCAAAGAATATTTTGGAGATCTCCTTTTTTCCCCATTATAAAAATACTTCAGGAACAGTCTTGTGCATCTATTCTTTGGCATTTATGTCACTGTTTCTCCAAGGCGGAGTCCTGGATGTGAAATTACTCATTGCAGCAATATGCACATTTTAAATTTGGAAAGATACTGGCCAAGTTTCCTCTAAAGAGGACACGATTTGCGGTTGTAACCGCCGTTTTCAACAGTCCACATTTTCTGTACATCTGCCAGCACTGAGTATTGCTCGTCTTCTGCGGTTTCATCTAACAGGCAGGAGGACGTTCACTGTCAGCGCTGGCTCCTTGCTCGCCCTCCCCGGAGAGTGCGCAGCTGGCGTGTGTCTCAGGCATTCGTTCACGGCCCTCCGTTCTCACTCGCTTCTCGTTGATACCAGTTTATTATCTCCGGTTAAAAGTCTGTCAAGCATCATACTTTTTTCAGTTCTCCAGTTAACTCGTTTTCAAGATAGCTGTCTCAGTTGCTTTGTACAGATTTATTCAAAATTAAGCTTATGGTTTAAACTAAGTATTATTCAGTGAAGGTCAGTTTGCTAGAAGGGAAACCATAGAACAACCAGTTTATTGAGACTTCAAGAATTTTTTCAATTTTTTTCCTGTTCCCGCGTCTCCCTTTAGTAGTCAGACAGTTGACATGAACTCTCCTGGAGCCAGTTTAAAGTTTATGTTGGCTGTAGCCGGGGTGGGGGCATGGTGTAATTCAAGTTGGGAAGGCTGCATTAACGGGAAAGCCTGCTCATTGCTTGTGCCATTGCCGTAGTAGAACTTTGGAATCCTGAGTTGGTTTCGCAGATCGATTGTTGGAAGTGGCCCAATTCTGGAGAAGCAGTTCTTAGTGTGGCTGACAGGGGGCAGGAGGGTGGGAGAGAATCTCAGAATTCCCAGGGAGGCAAGTGTGGCTTGAAAAAAACATGAATTGAGATGGCATCTTAATACGACTTTATATTTGGAAAGTTTAGGAAATACCTGTTGTTGATACAAATTTTCAAACGTGAAGATTATGTAAAGGCATCTTAGAGTACACAGGAGACGCAGTAATGCAGTTACTCCCTTACTCTCAGTGTAGGGAGAGAGGAAGGCATGTCTGTGTTTCTTGAAATTGAGTGGTACACTGCCGAGAAATACTTGGGTAACCAGCTGTATTCTTAACACAAATTCCCTAACAAATTGCCCTCCCCACAAATAACCATATACATAATCCAGCAATATAAATGGAGAGAACTGGGTCTCTAAGAAACTGTTTATAAAGTCTGTCAGTCCGTTAATGACCGTCCAGATTCATTCCCTGAAACACAAACTCCAGTTCTTCCCGAATAACGAGCTGTTGTCACGGGCCCGGCCCCAGTGCCGGCACAGCTCCTGCCGGCCTTAGCTTCCCTGCTCCGATTTCTCATTTATATCATGTCCTGTTTATCTCAGCCAACGAGATCAAAATGACTTCTTAGCCTGTGGTGACATCGTTCCATAAATCCCCAACATCAACATGTAGCAAAGCAGACAAACCAAAAGAGCCAATTCATTACTATTAGTAAATTCATGGCCATCTGGGAGCGAGTGGCTCTGTTATTTATCTGCTTCAGAAAGTCATCCCACAGATATTTATGAGTGTCTTCTCGCTGGGCCGGGTGTGTGGGCGCGGCCCTCGCAGGGCTCCACAGGGCTCTCTGGTCTTGTCTTCTTTTCCTTGCGTTTCCATGGGGATTGCACCCCATTACTGAACCAGAGGCAGTGGCTCAGTCCCCCTCCTTAGGTTGTCTGCCCTGGGTTTCTGCCTTTTCACAGTGCTAAATACCCACCTTTTTAGGTTGTAGGTGCTATTTTAAATATTTAGCAGATTTCAACATGGATTTACACTTTCAGCATTCCTTCAGCATTCCCAACTTCGCACCTGGTGCGTGTGTGCGCGCGCACGTGTTTATTTAAAGTTTTACAGTTTCTCGGCTGCTCCGGAACCTCCCCCCACCCTCACCCCCCACATTGGCAGCTCTGCGCCCAGGCTCCGTGGCAGCATCCCTGCAGGCATTGTTGGCCTCCTGTCTTTGTTTGTGAGTATTCTCCTGAATGGGGCAGTACCCCACATTTGTAGACCTAAGTGTGTTCTTCTTCTGGCCACTCTTTTGGTTTTTTAGTCTTTTTGCTTTAAATTCAATGCCCCTACTGTACTTCACTTTTATTTGAAGTTCCATGAAGTCAGCCATCTGTAACTGCTTGCGGCAAGAATCTAGCGCTGTTTCTTGTGTACTTGGAGTTGTATCTGTTTGCTTCATCCACTGTGCACCAACCGACCTCTCCAAGTAAAAGTTCAAAACTTTTTTCTGATCTTATAGGAAAACAACCCTCTTGCTCCTTCTTATGGTACCCTGGACTCCTGCCATACCCTGATTGGTCCAAAGTACTCTTTGGGAATCTTACCAAATACGAGATTATGAGCCAAATGCTATTTTACTCTTTTTTGTTCTTGGTGGTTCCTATTCTCAAGGCTCTGTAGGTCTCCCTTATCCCTGCTGTTCTGACCGTATACACGTGCAGCGCGAGTCAGCGTATTCCAGCAGCGATCTCCTCCTGGGCACCAGAGCCTTGCTGCACCGCAACAGTACAGGAGGATCTGGTGCCTGGACAGTGGAGTTCTCCCGTTCACTTGCTCACCTGAGGGCCCCTGGAAGCAGAGATGACTGTGGGCCCACGCTGACAGTAGTCATTATGACAAACAGGCACCAGGGTTTGCTGGGTCCCTTCCTCACTGAGGAAGACGTGTCACATGGAGGCAATTGAAATGTCTTGAGACAAACTCTGATGCATAAATAGGTCGTTAATCATGGAAGTTCGTTAATCAAGGTGATTCTTGGGTCTAAGGCAGATGTTTTGTAATGAGGCATAAAAATTTCACTGCTGTGAACAATAATCTGAGTCAGTACATAGAACAGGTCCTCGTGTGAGTTGCTTATATTTTGCGTTTTAGTGACTCCTTGGATAAGAGAACTCTGTTTGCAGAATGTTTTCTGCAAAGATCCCTCTAGGAATTGTGATTAATCATTATTACCTACGTGCATCGTGAGGGCCTAGACCGGCGGCTTTGTTTGTGTGTTTTCCCCATGACTGTGATACGGCCCACGCATAGTGGTCCATAATGTTGGCAATGGGCTCCCACCTGAGCATGGAACCCAGAGCTCTTGCTGGGCTCTGTGAGGCTTTGCACGAACGGACCGTCTTGCTGCCTCCCTCACACTCTCCTCATTTCACTCCATCCGCACTGGCCTCTCTGCTCTTCCTGGAACATGCGAGTCTCTCTCCACCTGTGGACTTGCGCTGTGAACCCACACAGTTTTCTCCCAGATTGCTGCACGGTGGGCTTCTCTGCTTCTTTCAATCTTTGCTCACGTGGCTCCTCGTCACAGACATCTTTCTTGACCACCCCTTACACATGGCTGCGGGCCCTGGCCCACTTTGGTCTCCTTCACGGTCCTCCTTGTGACCTGATCTGTTATATAGTTGCGTATTCTCTCTTTCTCTCCCCTGCAGTATGAGGGGCTATGCTTGTTCCGATCGCCGCTGTGTTTTGGCATCTAGGAGAGTGCCTACCACGCAGTAGGGGCTCAGTAAATACGTGCTGAACGAATAAACAAGTATTCAGCTTAATGAATGAATGTGTGCCTACACATACAGTAGCTCTGTAGCAGCGATGCCATCTAGATTCAGAGTAGCATCCAAGGTTCAAAAAGAAACAGAACTCAGAAAGAAATCTTGATCTCAACTTTCTTCTTTCTCCCATGCATAGGCCTTCCCAAGTTCTTAGCCCACAGCAACTTGTATTAAAGTCTCTCACCCTTTTCCATTTTCCGGTATTCCAAATTCCTTGCCTGTCACTAACTCCTCCAGCACAAATGGGGCACTCTCATTTGTGCCCACCCATCCCCGCCATCTTGGTTCCCTCATTTCTCGCAAAGCGTTTGGCTGTTCCTAGCATATGTCGTGACCTGGGGAGGCCATTGCCCTCTAAACCTTCAGGGCTGTTGTCTTTCCTCTGGGTGGGCCTAAGCAAAGAAAGGGGGTGTGACATAGGTATTGGTCCAAAGAGGAGACCGAAGGCTGTGCACCCAAAATTAATGCCTGCATTAAATGAGTCTTTGGTTCATCAAGTACCAGATTAATGGGCTTTTTCCAAGGTACTGTAATCATGTCCTTTGTTGTTTCCGTCTTCCGTACTTGGTGGTGTGCGCTCTGTAAGCCTCAGAATGCTTGGCGTTTTCCCATGCGCTAACTCCATCATCATCTTCATGATATTAGCACAGGCTCTCTACATCTGCTCATCATGGCAGGTGCAGCACATTAGCGCCAGAAATTTGGACCTTAACAGTAATCGCTTATTGAGAACATCCATAAATATCCCTAAACCTTAGAATTTCCTTAAGACAATAACATCTCTTCTAAAGAGCTTTCATGTGTTACCCTAGAAAGAATGATAAAATATTTAAGTCTTGTATTTTACAAACTGTGGTTCTTTAAGCCAGTGGTTTTAAATTTATTTAGGTAGTCACCTCTTCTTACATTCATACCTCACAAATGGAGCCTTTCATCATTTATAGTGTTGCTCTTACCGTTTTAGTAAATGAGATGGTTTACGAGCACTGTTCATCAGCGAAACAAACGGCTTTCGGATTGTTTGGCACCTGGCTGAACAACGTGAATTCGACATCACCGTCATAGAAATGCTCTGTTTTCCCAGTCGTCTTGTTTTTCCTCACTCGGCGGATTGGCTGCTCATTGAGCAGCCTTACTTTTCAGTGTCTCTCTCCACTCCCCGCCAGATGGAGGAAAGGAAGTGCTGTCCATGCACCAGATCCTCCTGTACTTGTTGCGGTGCAGCAAGGCCCTGGTGCCCGAGGAGGAAATCGCCAACATGCTGCAGTGGGAGGAGCTGGAGTGGCAGAAGTACGCGGAGGAATGCAAAGGCATGATCGTCACCAACCCCGGCACGGTATGTCCTGGTGCCCACACCCTCAGAGATGGAGCCCCTCTGTCCAGAGTCGAGTGTTTCAGAAAAACAGTAACAACTTTTCAAAGGTTATGTACTCGTTGCTTCTTATGCTTGCGTAATTTTTAAGTATTTAGTAAATACGGAGAGTATTGCAGTGTAGGCACATTTGGTAGTAAGTCTGTCGTGATAAATGTATTCTGCTCATGATGGAGAGTGTGAAGTTTTTAGATATGTTCAGGTCTGGTTTTTCTCCAGGTATAAAAGTAATATATCTTCACTGTAGAAAATTAGGGAAGTCAAAGAGCAGCCTAAAGAAGGCAATAAAAATGATCCATAATTCCATTCTGCAAAGATGATACTATTCAGTTTTGTGGTCTCTTTAGGATAGATATATTTCAAATTGTTTTAGCATCATACTGGTAAGAGTTATTATATTAAATATTAAATATTTAGACCTTTTCCTTCTCATCGTTGTCTAGAAACCACCACAAATATCATTTTCCCGTAGTCTTACATTTCTTTAGGAGTGTAGTGAAAAAAAGGAGAAGGCCCCTAAGTTATAACAGTAACTCCTTATTGTTGGGTGGCCAGGTCGCTCCCAGACATTTGCTGTAACAAATACTGCATTGCATTTGCGTATGTGTGTACATGTGTGTATGCTTGTATCTTTGAATATTTGTCCATCTGATTCCTTTGGATGAAGTCCTATAAGTGAAATTAGTAGTGCGAATATAAGGTTTCTGGTACATGTGGCAAATACCTTTCAGAAGGGCCGTAAAATTCCCTCTCTGACCAGGGGGACATGCAAGTGCTCCTTTCTTCATATTGATTATACTGTTTTAACAACAAAAAGTTTGTCAGTTTGATGAGAAAAAATATTATTCAGTTCAGTTTTGTATTTATTTTGGTTTCTAGCAAAAATCCGTATTTAAAATGTTTATTGGCCTTTTGTGCTTTCTTTTGATAATGGTCTATCAATATCCTTTGTCTAATTTTCTTATGTGGTAGTTGTCCTTTGGTCCTTTTTTGTCCGTCTGTTTATTGATCTTTTGCCATAATTATCACATATATTTCCCATTTCTTTTTACTTATTATTTTGTTGTAAAATTAGCTTCTAATGTTGTTTAAATAAAGATAAAAATTAAGAGAGAGAATTGAAAGATAACTAGTTTTATCTCATAAAGAAAATGCTGTTTTATAATTAAAATGATTGTTTTCAAAATATGTTATCATTTCATAAAATAGTTATATATTGGCATCTTACCAGGATAAGGTTTTCCAGAAATGGAGAATTAAAATGTTTCCATGTAAAGAAACAGTAATCTATTTACACAAAGCTGTTGTTTTAAAAAGGCTGCCAAATTGTTTAATAGCCACGATTCATAAAAATAAAAACCCTGGACCAACTTTCTGCAGCATGACAATAACATCTGCACCAGCAGAATGTTGCTGTTTGCAAATCCAGCATTCCAGCTCGTGCTGATTATTTTAAACAAATCTCGAAAATGAAAGTGTTGAATAAAAAATGTTTTTAAACATAAAACTTAATTTAAAACTAAAAAGTCCTAGTTTCTACTGTTATATTTTAAGCCACATAAGTCATTGTTCAAGTAACTTTAAAAGAAATATACAAGTCATAGCACTAGGAGAGCAGGACTGTGAATTTTAATTTTTCTGCTTTAGACAGTCGCATAAATTTACATTTCTCCTGTCAGGTCTATAGCTGGGTCAGAAGATGGGTGGAGGTGATGGGAGACATTATCTCTTCGTCTTGGTAGGTCTGCTTCAGGCGTCCCATGATTTACAGTGGACACTTTGGGAACCTGTTCACCCTGGAGCTTCCTTTCATGGCGTGGTTAAAATTTTTTGAAATCCTAGAATCATTTGGAGAGCTCTTAAAAATATAACAATGCCATGATTATCCCCACCCCATATACTCCAAGGAGGCCCAAGAATCTGTAGTTTAAAAAACAACAACCCCGGTGCTTCTCATTCATTCATTGGTTGTTACTGAGCCAATGGCATAGAGGACATTTGCTCCACGACTATGGCCATCATTCAGCTCATTGCTGAGGGACAGCTCTGTGAGCCGGGGCTAGTGAAGTGTGTAGGTTGTACGTGGAGCTTGTCTGGGTGCGGTCTCACAGCATGTCCATACAGGACGGGTCGGTGATGACTCTGGGCCAGTCCGTAAAAAAGCCAGCCAGGAAGGCCCATAGTGGGGTCTTTAAGGAATCAAGAAATTGTATGTCATTGGCATTGGCATGTTTGAGTGTACATGCGTGGCATGGCGTGTGGCCAGTTCGAAGATACTGAGGAAACCAGGTTAGTCAGGATGGAAGGTTTGTGTTGGAAAGTGATTGGGAGTAAATTAAGAAAGGTAAATTTGAATGCCAGGCTTTGGGATGTGTCAAAGTTCATTCTTTTTTAGTACTTACCTAAAAATATGTTTAAAGGAGTAAAGTACCCCGAAAACCCAGTGTCATTCGAACATCTTTCATTATTCTGAGAATAAGGCGGAGCATGCACGACACCTCCTTTCCCCCTCTGCAGTACTCGCTTTGAAAGGTCGCCCAATGGCAAGAATGTTGGGGGATTTATTAAATGTTCAAGCCCTTATGGTCACATTAAGTACTTGATTGCTGCAGAACTTAAAAGAATTAATCTCCCTCTCTGGGCACTTAGCGTCTGCTAGAGAATACTTTGGTCATTAGTAATAAGGATTTTTACTCTTCTGCAAGGATGGAATGATAGATATTGTAGGGTGTGGCCAAATTCTAGAACTTACTTCATTCCCCTCCCCAACCTGTATAAATTTAGATATTTTAAATCACCATTTCCTCGTTGACACCATAGCATGGTGTTTAAAATCAGGGAAACGTGAATGACTCGCTAGCATTTCTCAGTTGCGTGTTTCCTCTTGTAAGAAGGAACCCAGCTGCTTTGACGCACAGAATACCGGAGACAACTCTCAGACCTGGATAGCGTGCGTCGCTGTGCGCGAGCATTCGTACAGTTTTACATCAGTCTGTGACGGAGGTCTTCTCTAGTTGTTAGTTTTGAGACCAGAGGTCAACTTTTGAAGATACCAGTGAAATTTTGATTAAATAACATTTAAATATTCTCTAAAAACTTAAATGTAAGTTGTCTTTAAACTACTCTGGGTGAGTTTATGCAGACCTGTTCATTTTGTCACCTACTTGGGTTTGCCAGGTGGTAACTGGGGTACAGTTGTGGATCGGGTAAGCAGCTGGTCCCAGCTGCTGGGGGCTTTCCCGCTTTTAATATTGCAACCCCTCTGTCCCGGACAGTCCAGGCCACCACCCAGACTCCAGTTAGTGGCCATCGCTGTGCATCAGAATGAAGCTTATTGGCCTCCGGGAGGATCTATTCTGTCGCCTTTGGCTTTATTCTATAGCAGCTGAGCCAAAGATCCCACAATTTCCTAGTAAGAATTTACTTTCTTATTAGGGACTGCCCAGAGAGTCCTTAAGCAAGAAGGTCGCTAAACCATTCTCTCCATGATTTTACCATCTTTTTGCAAACTTAAGTTTTCAGGATGAAAGGTGTTTGACAAATGGTTCCTCATATTTTTGTAACTCAAGAAGGAATGCGCTGTTCACTTTTTCCTTTATTAGACTTGAAAAAAAACCCCATGAGACTCTCTATTAAAATTAAAAATGGCCTACATGGACAAAATAAGAGAAGCTTAACCATTTGGCCTTGTGTTACCATACCTTCTAACTTAAAGATGTGGAATTAGAAGAATACCGAAGGTACACAGAGAACTAACGGGAAACAATTACATGGAGGCATATCTGTCTGTGTGTGCGTCCTGGGCAGAAGTGAGCCATCAATCCGAAATGTGCAATGAAAGCAGAGCAAGCCAGCACATCTCTTCTCCGTGATGTGGAGTCCTTCCCCTGTGCCTTTGGAGAGGTTAAGGAAAAGTTATATCTGACTCGGTGTCCTTTTAAAAGTTTGATTTTTTAAAGGTTTCTATGTGGACTGCAAAAAAGGACAAGATCATTGTTCATTACGCCAAATGGCACAGACTCATTTACAGGGATGACATTATAGTTTTTATATAGTATAACTGCTATGATTAAAGGGTTTAAATGACATTTTCCCGTTGGGGATGAGGCTTTCCTAGAAAAAATCCGATTAATTTCTTTCCTGCTTAGGTTAAAGTCAATACTTAAAGACTTCTTCTGGGAATAAATGGCTTTGATTTTTCTCTGTAGAAACCAAGCTCTGTCCGCATCGATCAACTGGATCGTGAACAGTTCAACCCCGATGTGATCACTTTTCCAATTATCGTTCACTTTGGGATACGCCCTGCACAGTTGAGTTATGCAGGAGACCCACAGTAAGATATTTCTCGGTGTTTGTCTTAGCCAATTTCACCTTCTACTAACAGCTGAATCAGCGGAGGAATACCCTTGAGTAGATGTTTTCCTTTTTAAAAAGTTAAGGAGTCATGTTTCCAAATTGCGGTTACCAAACGAAACAAGTTTTGGTAGCTCCTGAAGAATTATTTCCTTTACATATATGACTGTAGGAAGTTATTATTCAATAGATTATCCTTGGCATTCGTGGTCAACGAGTCCTGTATGTTTTTAATCTTTAAGGAGTGTTTCATTTATTCGTCATTATAATACTATTATTATATTTTTATTTTTCCAGTGCCCTCTAGAGGAAAGTAGCACCATGTGGTTCCTAGCACTGCTGAATTTATGCAGAGTTCTGTTTTTTTGGAGCATCTTAATAAGAGCTCAAGACCCCATGCAGAGTGAAGGGTTGTGTTGGAAGGAGGAGCCATGCCTTCTGGCTTTCAGAGTTGGTGTTTCTTTCCACACTGGGGTTGTTCTAACTGGCACGTTAGTGTCCTTTGGGAGAAGAGGAGGCTGTGTGGGATTGGACATAGCACCATGATCTTCTTCAGGAGTGTTTGAATTTCCTACCTTGTTAAACAGACATTTTCCTGGCTTAACTTTTTTTTAAAGGATTCGTAGTGGGAGAAAAGGGCATGGGATATTTTCAATTCATAAATACAATTCTGGCGAATGTATTAGAAAAGGCTAAAGGGTTTTGTTCTTTTTTCCCCCCCTTTGGATAAAAGTATGAAGCAGTGACCCAGGCACTGTGTAAGTACTCCTTTCTTTCCTCCATTCTCTAAGACATTGTTATCAAAAAGGAAAGACCTAGCTGAGGCCGGGAAAGGAGCCGTTTCAGTGACAGAAGCAGTTTCAACATGACAAAAAAAAAACAAAAAACAAAAAACACTTTGAAAGTGCCTTCTTGTCAGAAAAATGTTAGTAGAATGTGATTAGGCTCTCGTGGACTCAGAAGGCGGGAATGGGAATCGATAAAGGGCTCCATGTTCTCTTACTCCCAGGACGCTCGCGCAGTCCCCTTTAGACTGACCCAGGGTCTCACACACTCGGTTCCCAGTGTGCTTGCTTGTGTCACGGTATATCCGTATCAGTGTGCACCATTCGTCTCGTTTCCTCCCCAGTGGAAGAGTGGATGCAGCCATGCAGCTTAGGCATCGGCGCAGAGGGGGTGTTCTTTGGTAGCATTCTCCCGCTAGCACTTTCAGTATAGGCAGTTCGGAGCCTGACAGTATCCTTATTAATTAGGAGGTCTTTCTCTCAACAAGCATCAGAAAGTACATATTTAAATAAAATGTGTTACTTTCAAAGAGATCAAATGAGAGATGGCACATGTTTCTATTGGTTTTGTATGTCTCCTTTGGAATTCTTTCCAGGGAGATTCATCCATATAGTGACACCTCATTTTCAGCCCAAAGAAGCAATAATCCACTTAGTAACAAAGTTCCAGGTGACTCCTGGTCATCCTGACCTTCAACACCCCCAAACCATGTTCTTCTTTAGAATGAAGGAAGGTGTGCTGCCGTTATGATATTTAAAATAATGCAATTTGTGATCGAACAGGCCTATTAAAACAGCTGTCTTTATTGTGCTTCTGATTTGCCTTCTCTTTGTTTATGATGTCTCTCTGTCCTTTTCCTTAGGTACCAGAAACTCTGGAAGAGCTATGTGAAACTTCGCCACCTCCTAGCAAATAGTCCCAAAGTCAAACAAACGGACAAACAGAAGCTAGCACAGAGGGAGGTGGGTGTTACGCCCTGTTCTTCTGTGATCAGTGATGATGCACTTCAGGTTTATTTCGAGATTGTTGTGTGGTGCCGCGCTTCTAGAGTAAGATAGAAAATACTTTCAAAATATCGTACTTGACACCCTTCCTCACATTAGCATGCTGAGTGATTTTTTTTATCTTATTTGTATCTGAGGAACCATTTTTTCCTCCTAAAAAGGATAGTTTCTTTTCCTTTTTTTCTTGATAGTTTCTGAATGGATTGCTATCATTGGGAATAAATATATCTTTTATAGAAATTAAAGTTTAAAACTTAATGGATCAGCTTTTTATCATTAATTAGACTGCACAGAATGCAACTTTGGGTCTTATGCAAATTTCTTGGTCTTAAGGTTGTAAAAGATTGTCCTCTATACATCTATCAGTTTAGTCAGGGCAACTTACTTTGTAGGGTTTTATGTTCTACATTCCACATTTCTCTCTATTAATGGGTAGTATTATCCCTATATTCCAGGATCACTTATGTTTTAGTTATCATTTTAAGAGTAAATGAATTTCGTATCAGAATAGATTTTGTCTCAATGAGGTCTTATTTTGCTTGGTGGTATAAGAGCAAAGCTTTGAAGCTGGTAAAAATGTTTGAATTCTGGCTTTGTCACTTACTGTGACTTGAGCCACCTGGCTTCGTTATGAAGGAGGGAGGCAGGGCTGAGAGAGGCTGACTGCAGCATCCCCCTCTTGGTGCACCTGGGAAAAAGGCTGTCGTGTGGACTTCTGGAATATTCCATTCCACTTTCCTCTGATTGGTGGTTAAGATGGTGGGGGCGACTCCTTTGTTATTACACGTTCCTATGAAGTTATTATTAAATAAGCATACACATTTAAAAATATTTTTTTTTAAAGATTTTTTTATTTATTTATCTTTAGAGGGGAAGGGTAGGAGAGAGAGAGAGGGAGAGAAATATCAATGTGTGGTTGCCTCTCGTGTGTCCCTTGCTGGGAACTGGCCTGCAACCCAGGCATGTGCCCTGACTGGGAATCGAACCGCGATTGTTTGGTTCACAGGCCCGCGCTCAATCCACTGAGCTACACCAGCCAGGGCTACATTTAAAAATATTTTTATGATTAATTATTTGAAAGGCAGTAAAAGGAGAGTCAGTTCCTGATTAAGTTTTGGATTATTGTCTCTATTTAATAAAATGTACCCTGGCCTGTTTTCATAATGGGCTGGCAAATTTGAAAACAACTTTTAAAATTATGTGGATTGCAGGTTAATTTACTGATTGCCTTCCTTAGATGTAAATGCTTGACATAAGGCTTGATATAATTATAATTTTTACATGCTGATTTCAAAACCCAAACACTGCACATTGTGGGGTTTTATTTTTATTTTTTTTATCAGTGAAAGGGTATTTTTAATTTGAACTTGCCAGAATGGTAGATTTAGATTTTTTCTTACCTAGTTACCCAAGGCTTTGAACATTCTGGCCTTCACTTCGAGTAAATTATTGTAATTTGGCATGAAGAGGTTCGCATACCTGAATGTAAGTGATAGCGAATGAGTCTAGCTTATTTTCTAATGCTTGATGTTTGGCTTAATATTGCTTTACGACCACCAGGCTGCTCATCGTAATGAGTTCTTTTCTAGGAAGCACTCCAAAAAATACGGCAGAAGAATACAATGAGGCGAGAAGTGACGGTGGAGCTAAGCAGCCAAGGTTTCTGGAAAACTGGCATCCGTTCTGACGTCTGTCAGGTAACGATGCTGCTGAGAACACAGTCGTGCCTCTGCCTCCCCGTCAACAGCCTTCTGGCCCTGCCATTTTCCTGCTTTGGAGAAGTTGCTGCGGAACATACCATCATGTAGCTAAATGGGACGCCAAACATAGATTGTTTTGAGTCATTTGCGTTCCGTTTTTGTTGTCAGTTTTGGTATTGTCTTGTTTGGCTCCGCGGGTGTGTGCACCCACAGGCGCAGCGGGAGGGTGGGGGAGGTGCACCCGCCCGGCCGCAGCCCGTGTGGAGGCGCTCAGCAGAGAGGTGCCCCAGCAGCTCTGCAGGCAGACCCCTGAAGGCCACGTGTGCAGACTTTACAGGCCCGCGACTCAAGCCTACGCTGCAGAGAACCGAAGGCATCGATGAGTAGAGTCAGTATAAATTTTACATTGGAGCCAGATGACAGTATTGTTCATTAGATGAACTCTGTAGCGGAACACGTCAGATGTATATGCCCAACTCACTAATAAGTGTTAAGCATTTTTGTTTTCCCTGTGGGTGGAATTTATACCAGATCAGAGATCCCCAAAACCCAGCATATTCTTGACTCTTCACTTGCTTTTTTGTTATGATTAATATTGGTTGCACTTCATGGGAATTACAGTAAAGGTTGGGGTCAGGTAATGTAATTTGCTGTGTTTAGCGTTTTGAAGAATTCTTTCCAACCTTCCACTTATCTGTTTTGATGGTAGCATATATTGTAATAAGTTCAGACGCTCTTAGGTATTCATTTCATCATAATGAGTTTTTAAGAAAAAAATCAATGTTGGCATTTAATTATTATATTGAACAGTGGGATTTAATCCAATAATTAAAGGTATTGCTGTGTAATTCATTTACCATGTGATGTCCAAAGCTAAATGGTTTTGTTTTAAGATGAACTGCTATTGATGCAGTGCTGCTAAATAGTTTGAGAATAATCGTCTGCAGTGGTACCCAGCTGCATCCTCCAAGTCTTCAATTATTTTGCCAATTGACAATTTTTTTTTCTCTAAGTACCTTCACAAGTGAATATCTTATTCTGTCGATTCTGAGGGCCGCTTGAAGCCGTATCACCCAATTTTCCTGTTTGCTAGTGTTTGTCAGAATCCAACATAACGTCATCCTTACGGTGTAAGAACAATGAGCAGAATGTTAAACAGTCTGCTTAAAATCTGGTGACCTCAGTGACAAGTCCAGGTGACTGTTTAAGGAGACCCTAACATTGCGGAGCGCTGAGAACGGGCCTGGACCTTAGTGGCCTTCTAACATGGTGATTTTCTAACTGGAGGTTTTGGTTAGCTCTGAAGTTTCGTTTTATAAGAAAATCCTGTGGGGGTCTAATCTGTTTCTTCTACTGAACGTAACTTTTTAAAACAGTATGGAGTCCTTTTGTCCCTTCCTCTTGGTAAAACAAGTCGGGGGGCCAGGTAGATGCTCTGTTCCACTGCAGTTTTGCGTCCTTCTGCTGTGTCACGGATGCCCTGCTCCGGGCCCTCAGCGAGAGTCGAAGTAGCTCGGGGACTAGGTTATCTTCTCTGTACGTGTATTACACATTCTGTTTTGAGGTTGACAGGCAGAAGCACTCAGTCATGTTCTTTGACTGACAGGTCGGAGAAAGGGGATCCTGACTAAAACGCACGCACAGGTGAACGCTGCTTGATCTGACAATGGTTCCTCCCTCTGTAGGACTCTCATTCTCCCAAGACAACTGTATCTGTTTAGAAGCCATGCTTACTGTCAACCAGTTCAGTGCCAGCAGGAATTTCCCGTTTGCCTGTGGTGAAGAAGGAAACTTTATTCAGGGCAAAACAGCTCAACTGTGGAAATAGCATGGCCGCGAGGCAGCCCTGGGGGCCAGGTGGCTCTGGGACCAGGCCCCTCTCCGCCAGCTCTGCTCAGCTCCTCGGTGGTCTGCCGGGCTCCTTGCCACTCAGCTTGGTGCTGCACTGGTCTGCTCTGCTGCGCTTTGGGCTGCTCAGTTCTGTGCCACTCTGCTCTGGCGAGACACCTCCGGTGTTTCAGCTCAGCCAGGGAGACAGGGTCTTCACTCTTCTGTGGAAAGGGCAAGTGCACTGTCAGAGTCAGAGGGTAGCAGGCTTTTGTGGACAGAAATTCCTGCCCCTGGGCCCTGATTAGTCTGTTCTCATGCAAATGAGGGCTCCAGATCCTTGCAGTTTGAGTGGTCTAAACATCACTGTCCTGATTGGTCAGGGTAGAGCCTTTCTAGTTGGTGGGAGCTGCGCAGCTCTGATTAGATGGGGAAAGCCTCAGTCCTACTGGTTGAAATAGGACTGTAGGAGGTCTTTTATTAGGGCTGGCTCGGTGGCCGAAGCACATTGCAGGCGGGGCAGTTCAGGGCAGACCTCTCCCGGAGTGCAGCTGGCATTAGAGGCCACTGTGTAGAAATGGCTCCTAGGCTCCTTTTTTTTTTTTCAATTTGAGCCCACATAGCCACCAGGATCCTTTCTTAGTAGGTGTCTTCTTTCTCAGGGTTCACATTACGTTGTCCAGTCCTCCTAATGGAATTCTTTTTTAAGATTTCAGTAAAATTATCCTCTCATAATGACTTGACGAAGAGTGTAAATTGCTGGCTGTGAGTTCACAGACTGAATACAGGAATTGCCGTATGGTTTGTTTAAAACAAAAGTCTGTATAAATGAATGCAAGTGTGAGGCAGCCAGCTACCTGAGAAGTTGATCAAAGCAGAAGAGAAAGAAATCTGAGCACAATGGCAGTGATAGGAAGGTGGGGGCAGGGGGCGTGGACTATGAAAGACAACAATAAAACTATAAAGTCCATGCGCTTTGGTGAAATAGTTCCTTATGCACCAAAATCAAATCATCCTGGAGTCATTCTGTAGCCCTCAACCTTAGGTGAACAGATGAAGTATCAGTGTATTTATCTTGGCATATTGAATATTACTTCACCATCTGTGAATATTCTGGGAGTTGTGAAAGCAAACTGTTACCTGCATTAAGCTTAAAACATCAACATATAGAAATGCTGCCCTAAGAGAATTGGAGGTGTTACTCAGCAACCCATTCACCACACAGGAGCAGCCCAGGTCAAATGTAAATGCAAAAACCTGAAGTACGGTAAACATGACTTAGGGGAGAATGGCCAGGGTAAGTTAACTTAATTGACTTTTGGCTCAAATTGATTATTTTTGCAGTGAATATTTTTATGTTTATTTATTTATATCATTTTAAAATTTACGTTTGTTTATACTCTTCCTTGTTCCAGAAAGGTGGTAATTCTTAAATATGGGAGTAAACACCATGCCTACGCAAGCAGTAAGCTCCATGGTGCAAATTACTACATTTTTTAGTCTTGTCTTTGTACTTGATTCTTTGATGCTTCTTCTCACTTAGCTCTGTGTTAGGCTGTCCTCTTGTACTCGCCCAGTGAACTGGATTCTGCAGTGTCTCCAGTTTTGGTCACACTTGCAGTGAACACATGTTGGTATTTTTGGGTTCTTCCGTGCTTAGGGTCCTCAGGAGCCCTGCTACCCTCCCTGTCTTTTCTCACACACACGACGAAACCATGTAGGTCTTTGTCCTCATGCACTCTTATTTAGGTGTTCAGGGGATGCTTTATGTATATATCGTTTGTAAGTCTAGTATGCTACTGTAGTTGACCTATTTTGATGGGGGAATTTGGATAGATTTAAAACTACACACTGCCATTTCCTCACAATCTTCTAGGGGAACTTTTTAAAAATGAAAGCAGTTGCCAGGCATGAATTAGAGGAGGACCAAAAGGTGCTCAGTGATTGCATGCATTTCAACAGTGCAGAGATTGATAATTTTAAAAACCGAGCCAGCGATTAGACAGTCTTGTAGATGAAAGTAAGACTCAGTTGTCTGGGATACAAGCTGGATGTGGGTCGTATTTACCTTTCCATGATGTTGGGAGCAAGTTTAGAGGAAGTGGTGAAGGGACTCAAAGCTGTTTCACGTGAGTAAAGGTTCCAGGAAATAAGACTAACGCTAGGCAAGGGAAGATGTGGGGACCTGGCCATTTTTTAATTTTTAATTTCGTCTCCAGTGGTAGAACTAGATTCTGAGGAATAAGGAGACAGATTTGGGCTTAGTGTTATAGTAATTTTCTAATAATCAGAGTACTCTAAAGGCGGTGTTGTTTTCTTGATGGGTGACGGTTTCTTTCTCACTGAAGGTGTTAAACATAAACAACTGGCCAGTTGGTGTCCATCGTTGGGAATGTAGTTGCACTGTGCCGTCTCCGTGACCTGCACACCTCGAGTTGCAGCATCAGCTCTCGTGAGCTCCGTGTAACTTAGATGCCTGCAAAACCGTGTTGTTTGGCCACGCACTTCCATAGTATTTTCTTTTTTTTTTTTTTTTAATACAATACTTATAAAAACGAAGTGGACAAACTGCCAGTACTTCAAATCATAATGCCATATCTATGGAAAGCCCTTGAGGTCAAAAATAGTGTTCCCTTCTTTTTCTCTGTACAGCTCTTGTAAGCTTTGCACATGGAGGGACTCAATATGTATTTATTGATTGAACTGAATGGGAAAGAAGAACGTTCTCTTGATAGAAATTCTGTTTGGGAGAACTAATCTTTTTAAGTTAATAATACAGGAAAATGATTTCTATAGTTTCAAGCAAACCCATTTGCATGTATTTTTAAACAATGCCAGCTTAAAATACCTCGAAGACTAAAAAGATACAAAGCACATGTCAGTCATTCCGGGGCTGTGCCCATCCTCCAGCTTCTGATGAACAAGAATGACTCCTTTATTCTCTTGAATTCTAAGGGAATGTTATTAAAGAAAAGAGAAAGATATGCCTTTCATGAAATTATCTCCCAACGAGGAATCTGTAGCGAAATGAAAAGTGATTGAAACAAAAAAGTACAAGTTCCATGTTCTTAGGTGCCTTAACAGTATTGGTGGTTTTATAAAAGTTGCCCTTGAAATGTTAGAACCTTAAGTGTGAAAGCCGGAAGAGCCTTTGCAGGTCGTCTGGCTGAGGCCTTACCTAAAGGGTAGTGATGGGCTTCAGGGGGCTGGGCGCACATTAAAATGCATACAGCTTTTGCAGTATGTGCGCAGGGGCATTTTGGGGGGAAAGAGTCATATTCCTTAGATTCTCAAGAGCTTGATCATGACAGAGTTTCAGAAGCGATGAATCCTAAGCTGTTCCCTTTTGAATTCAAGGCAGACGCTGCGGGGGGCGGGGGGGGGGGGGCGGTGACGACAGAACTTCTACTTGCCTGAGGGCTGCTGGAGCTTGTTGTAAGCAGTTTTTTGTATTTGCTTATTTAATCCTTTGAACTGTCCTCGAAAGTAGCTACACTGATTTTCCTGGTGTCACAGGTGAGGAAACTGAGGCTGAGAAGCGAAATAACTCGCCCCAAGTCCCACAGTCCATGGGTAACAGAGCAGGAGTCATAGCTGGACGTTCCGGTCCCTAAACGGCTAAGGCCCGCCGCTGCTGCCCCTTGTAGATGACTCGTCGGCCCTCCCTGCAGCCAGCACACTGAGGGCACCCCGGGACGTGGGACTTGTGATGCGAGAATGGTTCTTGTTTGTTGCATTTTTAAAGCTTCTATAGAGTTAAAAATGTTCAATTTTTTTTGTCTTAGCATGCAATGATGCTACCTGTGCTGACTCATCATATTCGCTACCACCAATGCCTGATGCACCTAGACAAGTTGATAGGATATACTTTCCAAGATCGTTGCCTGTTACAGGTGAGAATCACTCCCGTGCACACGTGTGATAGCAAGATGGGAGTAGTTTATCGTGCAGGTTTCCCAGGGAGCATCGAGTCCTCCATTCTGGGAGACGATGGCGATGTTCAGAAACATCTCTCCTCCATTCTGGTTGCTACTTTCAGATCCTTTTTCTCACTTGGCTTTTTGAGGCTGTCCCTAAAGAAATAAACTAAAGCCAAAGTTTGCCTGTCAGACCTGAGCCCCTTCTTGCAGTTTTTCCTTCTTTATGACTCTTCGGGTCTTGAGTACTCCAACTTTCCTCTGAAAGATGTGGATCTTTAGATTTGTTTTTAGAAGAGGGCTTGCCCCAGAACTCTGGAAATTTGACACGGGAGGAGATAAGATGGAAAGACCACTGACTGGATAGACAGATCTCTTTCTTTCCTGTTTCATTTGGGATGATACAAAGGTGGCACTTCTGTGCTGGGTTTTTAAGACTGAACTGAATTTCATCGAAATTTTAGCTGGCCATGACTCACCCGAGTCATCACTTAAATTTCGGGATGAACCCTGACCATGCCAGGAACTCTCTGTCTAACTGTGGAATTCGGCAGCCCAAATATGGAGACCGAAAAGTCCATCACATGCACATGCGGAAGAAAGGTACGTGGCTTCTGCTCGTGGGTTTTGGCCTGTGCTCTCAGTGGCAGAGGACGCCTCCACCGGGCCTGGCTCCCTGCGGCTGTTCCGCCCTCTCCTTCTTCAGTGCTTCTTGACCCGTGAATAATAACGTTCACTTCGAGCAGAGCATTGTGATAAGGGTGGATGAATTTTTGGGAAGATTTCTTTCTCCTATCAAGTGCTCTAAGTAACTAAGTTTGTTAGACTTATATGCATGCAGGTATAAAACTGTAAAAAAATCAGATTGGAGTGAGCTAGATAATTTTCTTTCTACATGTCGTATCATGGCCTAGAATGCTTCTAACGGTATATTTACTTGTGTATTTCTTCCTAAAATAGGAATTAACACCCTAATAAACATTATGTCACGCCTTGGCCAAGATGACCCAACCCCCTCAAGGTAAAGTAGATCTTTTAGTATAACAGCTTTATTGCAATATAATTCACATAGTGTACGGTTCACCCATTTAAAGCGTACAGTTCGGTAGTTTGTAGCGTGTTCACAATGTGGTGGGTGCCACCGTGATCACTCCCGAGTTGTCGACCATTTCATCGCCCTTCAGAGAAGCCCCGTGCCTGTTCATGGTCCCTCCCCGTTTCCCTCGCCCCGCTCAGCCCGCTCAGCCCGCTCAGCCCGCTCAGCCGCTGCTTTCAATCCTGATGGGTTTGTGTCTCCCCTGAGAGACACATTTTGTGTCAGTAGTACTGTGTTGAATGCTGTGATCCTTTGTGACTGGATCGTTTTATTTAGCATAGCAGTTTCAGGATTTAGCCATCTTACAGTACGTGTCAGCGCTTCCTTTCTTTTTAGTGTTCCACGGTACGGTCACACCACATGTTATTCAATCATTTATCAGTTAGTGGCATTTGTGTCGTTTCTGCTTTTCAGTTAATATGAACGGTGTTGCTGTGAATATTTGGGTATAGATTTTTGTGTGGACATGTGTCTTGCTTTCTCTTGGTTGTGTATCTAGGGGTGGAATTACTGGGCTGCGCACGAACTCTCTTTACCCTTTGAAGAAACTGCCAGACGCTTCTCCAAAGCGGCCGCCCCGTTTGCCCTGCCCAGCGGCAGCGCATCAGGGCTCTGGGTTCCTCCTGGCTTCCCAGCGCTGGTTGTTACCGGTCCTTGGTCCTTCGGATGCCAGCCGTCCTGCTGGGTGTGAACTGTGCGTGGTTTTCTTTGAGTTTCCTCCATGGCTAGTCACCTCGAACATCTTTTTCGTGTGCTTATTAGCCATTTGTATGATCTTTTCTGGAGAAATACTTGTTCAGATCTTTCCCCCATTTTTAATTAGTTTTTTTTTTTATTATTGAGTTATAATCATTTTTATATATTCCAGGTACAAGTCCCTCATGAGATACATAATTCGCAAAATTTTTCTCATTCTGTGGATCATTTTTGCACACTCTCGATGATGTCCCTTAAAGTACAAACATCCAATTTTCTGTTTCTTTTGTCGTTTGTGTTTTTGGTGTCATGTCTTAAAAAACCTCCCCAAATTTAAAGTTGCAGTTAGGATCTTGATAGGGATTGTGTTGAATCTGTAGATCATTTTGTGAACAATTATCATCTTAATATTAAATCTTCTGATCCTTGAATACTGGGTGTCTTTATTTATTTGTCTTTTTAAATTTCTTTCAAAAATGTTTTATACTTTTCAGAGAATACATTTCGTATGCCTTTTGCTAAATGTATTCCTAGGTATTTTATTTTTTTGGATGCTGCCGTAAGTGGAATTCTTTCTTAAGTTCATTTTTACATGGTTCATTGCTACTGTATTAGAAATACAATTGATTTTTGTGTACTGAGCTTGTATCGTGCAACTTTGCTGAGCTTGTTTGTTAGCTCTAGTAGGTTTCCAGTGTGTTTCTGAGGATATTCTATGTATATGATCATATCATCTGCAAGTAGAGGTGATATACTTTTCCTTTTCAGTCTGGATGACTTTGTTCCGTTTTCTTAACCTTGTTGCCGGGCTAGAGCCTCTGGTACAATATTAAATAGAAGTGGTGAGAGCAGAGATACTTTTCTTTTTCCTAACCTCAAGGGGAAAGCATTCAGTCTTTTGTTGTTGAGAGTGGTATTAGCTTTGGGTTTTTCTTAGATGCTCTTTTATAGTTTGAAGAAGTTCCCTTCTCTTCTTAGTTCCATTAATGTTTTTTTTTTTTTTTTATTATGAAAGTGTGTTGAATTTTGTCAGATGCTTTTTTTTACATTTATTGAGATGATCATGTGGGTTTTTTTTTTCTCCCATTTTTTTCTACTCACATGGTGTATTAGTTAATTAACTTGAGGGTGTTAAACCAGTCTCGTTTTCCTGGGGTACGTCCTACTTCATCATGGAGTGTAGTCTTCTTTGTATGTTGTGAATTTAGTTTGTTAGTGTTGAGGATTCTCGTGTCTCTATGCATAAGAGAGATAATTCCATAGTTTTCATTTCCTGTGATGCTTTTGTCTGCTTTCATAGAATAACACCTGTCTTATGTAATGGGTTGAGAAGTTTATAGGTTAGCTTTCCTTATTTTATTTCTTGATTTTAAAAGATACTTTCATATATTAGTATTCTTATTTTGGGTGGCCTTGAGCCCCTGAAGAATCTGGAAAGGAAGTGGGCTAGGCCTGTATAAGTTCGTTAACACCCCGGCAAATGGAATGAAAGCAGATGCCTAATGTTTGAGGAGGCCAGGTTTAGATGCTCGGCCCCAACTGCAACTGTTGGTACATAAATCACGTCTTCCATCACATTTTCAGACCTCATGGTTTATGTTTTCTTTTGCTGCATTACAAGGAGATGTCTTACTTACTGTGGCAAAAGAATGTATCTGAGAAACTGCTCTTTCTGAAGTTCCCATTTTGAAAATGATACCACCAACAGAGAGTAAACAATTTCTTTTGTCCTTTGACTTCTGGCCTTTGGTGCTTCTATGGAGAGTCTCTTGCTGTGTCTCTGATCTTTCTGCAGATAAAGAGTTGACTCAAGTTTCTGTCCAGGAAGGGCCTCCTGGCCCCTGTGGTCCGGTCTGCTGCTGCTCCCAGGTTGCTATCTAACATTCCCCTGCAGAGCACAGCCTGGGAGCCAGCTGCACTTGGGAAGCTTCATACAAATGTAATTCAACAGATACTTAATCCGGTGCTTTCTGAGTTGGAGGCAGTTTGTAGGTATTTTAGGTGATCCAAAGGCCAGGCAGACTAAGCTCCTCTCACCAGGAGGCCTGACTACCTGGGGTAGGGTAAGCGTGCTGTAAACATAAATAACTTCCCGTAAGGGAGACTCTGCTAAGTGTTCCGGTGGAGGTCAAGAACAAATATACTGACAACACTGCTGTGGGGCTAAGGATAGCTCTGGTTGGTGGCTGCTTGGGATCATAGGTCAGTTTTATACTGTGCACTTGAATAATTGAGTTCACTTGCAACGATTTGCCCTCTCCTCTGTTTGTTTCTTAGTTTGCTATTATAAAATGGGACACAGTAGTCTCTGTTCTTTGGAAGTGTTTGCATACCTTTGAAGCAAGCACCATCAAATGGCAAGTGTCAGTGCTGTGTCTTCTCCCAGGCAAGTTTGCTCAGACTTTCAGACTTTAGAAAGGGAGCGATCCAGCGACCTAGTCGGTTGGGGAAATCTCCTTCTGGCACTGGTGGCAGTGGAGAGGTGCAGGAGCCAGGGGGCAGGGCAGAGGGCCGAGAGGAGGGGCTCTCTCTGAAAGCCACGCCTCCCACCCCGCCCATCCTGCCGCACAGTTGGTGACCACCTCTGGCAGTTCCCTTTCACACTGCAGCTGTCATCTGGCTGTTTCTGGAGCCTTGGGTCCAGTTCTGAGTGGTAACCTGCTTGGAAGCTTTCTGTAAAGTTTTACTCACCTGCTGAATAAATTGGAACCCGCGCCCCACCTGGCAGTCCCACACTCATGACTTAGCCCCCGGGCACTTTTCTAGGCACATCTTTCCTTACTTGCAGCTCGCTGCACACCAGTTAGGTGTGAAGTACTTACTGTGCTGTCAGGTGTACTGCCTTCCTTTCCCGAAGGGCAACAGTCCTGTACAGCTGCCTGGGAAACGCCCCATAACCGTATGGCTTCCTGTCCACACCCCGTAGGCCCCCGTTTTACGTGTAGATTCTGTTCTCCCATGTATTAGCATTGTGTTGTGGGCCGATTTTTTTACTGTAAGCATTTTGAATGTCTGTGGTCTTACTCTTTTAGTTTTTTCTTTTTTAATTTTCTTTCCTTTTGCAACCAGTATCTTTCAAAGAGCAGGGCCTCAGTAAATAAGTATTAAAGGAAAAAATGCCATTCTTTATATTACTGTCATCTGAGGTTATTTACTTGTTGGCTAGCAATAGGGGAACTGGGGCATTAGAAAGGGTCGTGGTGCGCTGACGAGTGTGGCTCAGCTGGTTGGGCATTGTTGCACAAACTGAAGGGTTGTCAGTTGGGTTTCTAGTCAGGGCACATGTCTGGGTTGCATGTTTGGTTCACTGGTTAGGGTGCTGGTGGATGAGCGATGTTTCCCTATTGTGTTGATGTTTCTGTCCCTCTCTTCTTTCCCTTTCCCTTTCAATAGTAGTAGTAGTAGTAGTAGTAGTAGTAGTAGTAGTAGTAAAATAAAAAGAAGGGTTGTGGTCAGAGCCAGAGCCATCAGAAGAGGTTTAAATGGCTGGTTAGTATTTTACTTAATCTGATTAGGGATCAGCTAGGAATTACAAAAAGTCACAAAGACTTAAAATAAATAGATAAAATTCTGTCTACCTATCAAAACTATAAAATGAAGAACTTTTATGACGGCATCATTTTAACTGACTACACCAGCCATAATTTTAAAAAGTGTTACTGCTTAACCACCTGGATCTCAGTTATATTTAACTCATGCAAATTGCAATGGAATGTTACCACAGAAAGGGTCCCTGAAGGATTAGGCAGTTGGTGGTACTTAAGTAATCCACGTGTTATCAGAGGACTGGTAATGGAAAAGTGTGAGGATCGAGGGGCCTTGGCTCATTTTGCTTTGATTGACGGCATCATCGCTGGACAGACTGTATAAGAACCTGTTGGGCCAACAGAGAGACACCCATGGACTATTTATTAATGTCTGTGCCTAAGGAATTTGTAATTGCCAAGTGTATTTTAAACCAGTTATACACAAGTACTTTGCATTAAAAACACAGTAACAACATGCATTGAATATATGTGAATTCCACTGAGTGGATTGACTGGTTTAAATGCTTCAGGTTAAATCCCAAAGATGCTTACCCGGGGACCCATGGCCCCAGTGGGTCTCGGGTCTAGCAGCCCAATGACCTCCCTTCCTCTCCCCCTACCCCCCCACCCCGCACTGGCCAGGGAGATAGATGAAATGAATAGCAGGGACTCTTGCACTGGGTGGAAGGTTCGACTGAGCCCCGAGGCCTCTGCTTAGCTCTGCTCCCCCAGTCGCTGCTGGGGCTCAGAAGGCGGAGTGAGCAAAGGCTGGCCCTACTCTTCACTCCAGCAATTGCCCTTGGACTGTGCCCAAATCCAAGATGGTCTCTCTGAAGTAAAGGACATCTTACAGCAATTACTGTTGCAGGGAGACTCTTTGTTGTGTTTGGTAAAGTGCTTTGAATTCCTCGGACCAAATGTGCTGTATAAATGTTACAGTTCATCTTGATTTCATAATGCCTCTGTTGATTCAGTTCTCAGAAACAAATGGAGTGTTTACTGCTCAGTAAACATCTCATCTTCGAGCTCGCTAGTATTTATAATGGGGGTGATTAAAGAAAGTATAAACAATGGGATAAAGAACAAAAGTTTTGCTACTGTTTTAAGGCCTAATGCTTGTTTTCTTTATTTCATTCTTTTTCTTTTAAGTAAACTTTTAGATTATGAATTCTTCATAGCCACAAATTTTTCTTTCTTTTTTTTTAAAGTAAACTTTTAGATTATGAATTCTTCCCTATAGCCATAAATTTTTCTTTCTTTTTCCCCCCACTTCCCATTATTGGCTTGCCAGAATGCCTTTTTCATATGAGTAAGTGCCATAAATTGAAATGAGGGTTCAAAATCACTTCTTTGGGGCTCACATCTTTCCAGTTTTTTCCTATTACATTTTAAGAGAAACATTTATGTTTCTCTTAAAATTCCAAAATATGGAGAACTGGTAGTGTAGAAGAATAAACTTACTTATGAGATATGTGCAATAATATAAAATGGAACTCAACATGCCAAGCGGATGATGTGGTAGCCAAGAGTCTAATTTACAAATGTTTAAAAATTTTCTACATATACTGAAACTGTAGGGAGACTTTAAGTATGGAAACTGGACTGGCACACATGAACAGATGGCAATGAAAGATAGTTAGGTCACGTTGTCATAAACTGCGTGGTAAGCATGGGGGTGCAGGTGTGGTGAGCCAGCAGCCCTGAGAGCCCCGATAGTTAGGGCAGCCCCCCAGGCAACCTGAGGAAGGAGCAGGACTCAGGAGTGGGGGCAGGCCAGGGAGAAGGGGCTGTGTGTGTCTGGTACAGAGTCCGTGTTGGCCAATGTAGGTTCTCAATTTCAGTTGAAAGCAGATAAAAATGATGCACTAGATAGAGAACGGCCTGGAATGCCAAAAGGTTTAGACTTGGTAGTCAGCTCCCGAATTTGTTGAGACCAGGAGGGTCCGTGTGGGAACTACTTTAAGGAAGGCCCTGGAGTCAGGGAGGCCGCCTAGGCCCAGGCTGGTCCCTTGCCTTCTCCGCTCGGGTCCCAGGGGCTCGGTGTGCCCTCTTCTCCTCCCCGTTGTTGCCATCGTTCTCTGTGGTTTCCTCTTGTCGTAAAGCCCAGACCCCCTATTTTCTCCTTCTGCAGCTAGCCCTGAAACAAGTACTCGGGTTCTTCTCACTTACGGCTTTAGATAACCAATTAGTTCCCGGCCTACTCTGGTCAAATCGGGTTTGTGTCCACCACTTGAAGAGACTGCCCATCAGTGGCCTCGGCTGTTTCTTCTCACTGTGCTTGTTTCTTTCTTGAAACATGTTCTCCTTGGCTGGAGGGTAACACTGGCCTCCTTTCCCTCCCACTGCCCGGCCAGTCCTTCTCTTTCGCTGGATTCCCTTCCGTTTGACCTCAACTGTGACAGCCCCTGAATTGTAACCTGCTTCCAATTAGTGACAGGAATTTTAAAGTATTTTGGAGAAGCTTAGTAGAAACTAAGAAGCCACCCACTGTGTCTGCAAGGGTATTTCACTGGCACCCAGCACTTCCCCCTAAAGTTGCCGTTATATAAACCTAACGCACCTTTCTACAAACCTTCCCGGTGATCATTACTAACCTGCACACCCACTCTAAAAGGGGAGCCTGGCGTCAAGCATCCAGTTGACATCAGTGGCAACCCTTCAGTCAACCCTGTATGGGCCGTAGAAGGACCACAGATGACCTAATTTTTCTGTTGCAATGATCAGTGTTCAGTTCTCTCACTAGAATACATTCTCCTTTCTCTTGTCTACCTGGCAGCAGTGTAGAAAGATGCACAACTGTGAGGGTGCTATTGCCTCACTTGAAATCTGATTCCCAGGGAAGGGAGCCCCTGGTTCGGAAAGCTGGGGACCCCATGGTGTGAGGGAACGTTCCCTTGCTTTCCCACTAGGCTAAGATGGCAGTCAGAGTGAGGTGTTTTCTTTGTGGAAAGAGCTAACCCTCCTGTGTTCTTTCTTTGAGGAGAGAGGGAGGGAATGTTAATGTGTGCTATTTTAAGGGATCTTACAAATTTTCCTATAGGATTAATCACAATGAACGGTTGGAGTTCCTGGGTGATGCTGTTGTTGAATTTCTGACCAGGTAAGGGGGCTTCTCTGCTCTTCCCCATTAATTGCATTTTGTAGGCTACATACTTAATACATTGCCTTCTTTGTAATTAGCCAAATAAGCCATTGAAACATCTTGTATTTCATGCCCGCTGTGGAGCTTAAAGCCACACGCCTGTGGCTGTGGCCCTGATAACTTACACTCACTGTTGCTGTAATGAGCAAGATTACAAGATGAAAGGCTGGTGTCTCTGTCCCGTCAAGTTTATGTTCAAGTTGCTGCAGCCACAAGAGATCAGCTAGCCTGGTCTAGATGCCTCAGAGCTTCTATTCAATTTGTAAAGAAAGGGATGATATTTCAAAATGTCATTTCGTTTTCAAGGATTTGTCTTTGATCCCTTTCTCACTCTTCCTGATCTCTAGGGAAGTAAAGCTTACAAGTAATTTTAATGACGAGATTTTGGGGGGGGTGTGTGTGTGTGTGTTTGCATGCGCTCTCTCCCCAGAAGGGTTTTAGGGTCCTTAATTTGGAAGTCGGGGAAGGAAAGTGTGTTCTGTTTTTTCATACTCGCATACTTTCTCTTTTAAAGGGAGATAACACATGCTTTTCTTGGAACTCTCTTGAGCTATTTTTATTCTCTTTGGGTCATTTCTTTTCCCAAAAAGGACATACTGAGCCAAAGGGGCTGCTCTCCAAGCCTGCCCTCAGGGGACACAGTAGGACTACACGGACTCGGTGGATCTACTGGTGTGAGCCTGAGGCGACCCCAGCTGCTGCTGTGGCCCAAACTGGCTTTCCAGCTGTGGGGGCCTTCTTCCCTGTTCCCACACTTTCCCAGTCAGCCCCTCAGGCTCGTCCTCACAGGTGCTCACTGCCGGCCACAGGTGCTGCTCTCTGTTCCGGTCCTGGCCCTGCCTGTCCTCGTGAAGAGTATGCCGCCACCACTGCCCTGTTCGGGGCTTCCCAGGCTCCTCTTCAGGGGCCGCTCAAAGTCCAATCCAAGAAAAGTAGTTGTTCCCAGGCCCAGCTTGTATCAGATAGGTTTGCTCTGAGCAGTGTGTGACCGGTTGCTCCGACTTCAGAGAGACCTTTCAACAGAAATAAATGTGGAAACATGAGTGAATGGTGCTGCTTGGGCTTTGGCACATTCAGCTACACTGTGCTTTCTGTTTAACTCTCAGACATTTGCAGTCAGACGCTTCAGTGTAGTTCAGCTCACCTGTGCTGTTGCGTAGGTCCTTTGTGCCCGGCCTGTGGCTATGACTCAGAGCCACAGGCCGAATGTTGTGACCCATATTTACTTACTTACACGCTTTTTCTGCAGCGTCCACTTGTACTATTTGTTTCCGAGTCTGGAAGAAGGAGGATTAGCGACTTACCGCACTGCCATTGTCCAGAATCAGCACCTTGCCATGCTAGCGAAGGTACGTCCAGCACCTGGGGCGCTTGCAGGAAACCTGACGTCCTCTTCTTCAGTCCGCACACAGTTCGCATTTGAATAAGTAACTCTTCAGCTAGTGTGTGTTAAGGGTTTAATATTTTAAAGACCAGGAAAGATTTTTTTTTTTTTTAGGGTTTTAAGGATTCAGCCTTATTAGTTCCGTTACCTTCGTGAGTTTCCCCAGCAGCTAATGAACTCCATGGTAAGGTAGCTTGATAAGAGAAGGAAAAATCTGACAGATGTGCATGAACAGTTATGCATTTGGGGAAGAGGAACGTGAGAGCAGAACCAACAAATGAAATTTTTTTTTGTATTTTCCTTTGCGTAATATTTCTGTATTACATGTTTTTAATTTATTTTAACAAGCAGAATTTAACAAGATTTGAGTGGAATACTCCAGGCCATTTGTATTCATAGGGGGTGCTTTACAGATCTTTGAGAATCCCCCCAAATTACAAATCTCATTAATTGAGATTTAGGGTTTAAGCTGTCCAACTAGCCACATCGACTTGGCTGAGTGACTAGCAGAACCTCGGACTGGACTCAGACTCGTGGTAGGCGCATTACTGACGTGAGCTCATTTGGTGTTCCTGTCTCTGGCGGTGTCTTATTATAGTGACTCACGGCAGGCAGGACACGGGCACTTGCCCTGGCCCTTGGGATTCGGTCCACACCCCTCCCTCCTCTTACAGACTGGGGCCATGGCAGGCCGTTCTCTCCTCCAGGCCTCTACTTTCTCATCTGTACAATGGAGACGGTGCTAGCATCTGTCTCGCAGAGTTGCTGTGAGAACCAGAGGACATTATCATTTGAGTTAATGATTCGGTTTAACGGCCGTTCATCACAGCAATCCCCCAAACGTGTAAATGAGTTAGAAGGAAGTAGCGGCTTTCATCGCTGCCACCACTATGCTCACTATAAATCATCACATTGTGTAGGCCTGTGGATGTATTCAACAGCAGGGTGGACTGTGGCTTCAACCCCCAACCCTGATGAACCACTGAGAAAGCTTTTGCGAATTTTCCTTGATTTGTGTCTTAAGTAATTTTTATTGTTTTTTAAAATTTTTGATAATAACTGTTGGAAGTTGATAGAAACCACTATGTAAATCAACTCTATGACTGACTCCTTAATTTGATCTTGCCAAGCCATTAATTACATTTAGAATGTGGTTAACTTTATCCCATGGTTTTTGTGTTAGCAAGAGTGCACTCTTGTATTTTATGCAGCAGCAGCAGTAGCAGCATCGCTACAGTGGTAGGCTTTGACCCAGCTTTGGTGGCATTTGAGAATGGAAATAATGATGCCTTAATGGAAAACCATAGGCAACAGATATGCCAACTTGGTTTTAGCAGCCTCACAATGAATAAAACTCTACAACTCTGAAACTGCTTCAGTGTTTAGTTGATGAAATTGTCAGTCTGCTTCCTGGTAGTCCACATAAATGTCCACTGGAAATACTCGTTAATAAATAGATTGTCGACCCCTTCTCCCCCATTGTTTTCTTTCTAGTTGCAGATATAATGGAATTGCGTAATTATTTTCTGAAAAGTTTTAGGGAGGATATTTACAAAGTGTGGGAGATCGCTACAGCATGGACCAGAGGTGTAACGGTAACACATGAGTTATGAGGGGGGTGCTTTACAAAGCCATGAGTTGTGAGGAGGGTGGAGGGTTTCTCCCTTCAGGGATTCTGTGTGATCTTTGTCAGCACAACATCCAGCATTCCTATCATACTCTACACCTGTCTACTCCAGCAGGAGGCAGTGGTGGTCATGCTCTGCTTCCGTCTGGACCAGTGGTTCCTAACCATTTGGGAGGAGGGAACTTGATGGAGGGATGCTGACCCCTTGGAGAATGTAGGGAAAGCTCAAAGTTAACTCTTTAGGCAAATGAACATGTTAACACATGCACGACTGAACATCATTCTTCTTTTTGAAAGTTTCCTTAATGCCTACATGAAGAAAATAAGGATCTGGAGCAGGGATTATGGGGCATTGGAAGATTCATAGTGCTCCAAAATAGTTGTTTACAATATAAAATATGGCTTGCAGTCTACTCTTAAGCAGGGCTCCGGAGATAGCATGCAACTGGATTTTCCCAGTGAAGGTGTGAAACGGGTGAAACTTACATACTCTAAACTCTTGTACTTGGGGGTCAGTTTTTAAGAGGTGTTTTCTGCTGTAGCATTCGCGGCAGTCAAAACTCTCACTTGATTATATTTTATGCTTATTAATTCCTAGCAATACAAAGTACTGATAGCCTATATGTCTGGTTTTTATTGTCTCTGCCTTTTCCCAATATAAATGGATATGGATATTTTTAGCATATATACTGAGATACACAAAATCTGAGTATCTTTTATCTGAGACTCATATTGTCCTAGATTGCTCATTGACTTGTGTCTTATTCCGTATTACATGGCGCGCTACTGCTTAGTGTCTTCTGAATTGAATAACATGGTGATGGAAACAGCATTCGTGCGTGCTTGTGCGATGTTGCCTTTCCTTTTATGGAAAGAATTGTGATTTCTATTAATTCAGTCTCAGGAGTTTTATTGAAAAAATACATTCTCCGCCTAGTTCTAGAAGGGCTTGAATATTACAAGATTTGTGCTGCAAATTGATTTGTATATTATAATACAGTAGGATAAGAAATAAGTAGGTACCGAACTCAGAGTAAGGGGAAACTGTGGATAAGACTGCAAAATGAAGCCAGAGGTAAGGTTAGTGTACACAGACTTATTCGTAAGTGCTACTCAGTTTCTAGGTCTGGGCCGCAAACTTGGCTGTAAACTTTTCTGAGGCCAAATAAAAAAGGAAACGTAATTCATTACAAACAATATTCCCAGAGCCCTTAAAATAAGTCCATCCTGTTGTTGAGATCTCACTGAGCCTTCAAAAAGGTGAGTGTGGAGATCTCATGAAGGGCACAAAGTACAAAGATACAGGGACCCCAAATCCTTACCAAATTCAAAAGAAAGGATTTAGAGATATGAGGCATTCTGAAGTCTTCTGAGGCCCCCCCCCCCCCCACTCCCCCACCTAAAAGTCTGTTCTGTACGGTACCAGCATTATCAGTACTGCAGAACTTTGGGATCCAACATGTTAACTTCGGGTTGGGTCTGTGTCTCCCTGGACATACTGGGTGAAGCCCAGGCTCATGGTCTTTTAGCAGGCTCTTATTCCAGCCTGGGCTACTGCTTGGTCTGGACTTGGAATAGACTTCACAGAAGCCTGCTTGGGGAGGAGTCAGGGTTTGTCAGAGCTGAACCGTATGTAAGGGTTCCTGATGAATAGTAGACTAACCTTTCTTAAAATACGTATTGACATGGCTAGTTGATTTGTAACCATAACTCTTTACCCTTAGGAGTTATGGAGTTACTACAGTTAAGATTTTGCCAAATACTTTCTTTTTGTCATTTTGAATTTTCTAGAAACTTGAACTGGATCGATTTATGCTTTATGCTCACGGACCTGACCTTTGTAGAGAATCAGACCTTCGCCATGCAATGGCTAATTGTTTTGAAGCGTTAATAGGTAATTTCTTTTTTTATAATCTCTTCTCTTGCATGTCTAAAATGTCTGGAGAGCACACAGAATTCAGGGTGGGGACTTGGGACAGGATGACTTGTCCCGAAAGCACGTGAGGTGCCTAGTAAAATGCCCGCCTCGTTGCATGCAGTGGTTGCAGTTCCTCCAGGGCCGAGTCGCGCTGCCTCGTCTCAGTCCCCGGGCCTGAAGTCGTCGGATGTCTCGGACATGCTTAGATAGATGTGCTGAGTGGAATCGAAGTGAATTAATATGGAGACGGATTACTTTTCAGACTTGATTCAGAATCGCATCCATACATAAACATTAACTTGGTTGCTGGTGAGGCCCTGATATTGTTTTTGATCGCATTTTAAACAATTTACAAGATTTTTTTTGACTTAAACATCTTGAAAACATGGCATTTTTTAAACCCCAGGGCTTGAGTCTATATAGCTATTACTTACTCTCTTGAAGCAAGACTGATGCAGACACTTTACTTCCTCAGTTTTTTTGCTGTTGGTACAGGAAAGGCACGAACATTAATTAGCCGGTGACTGCAAGTGCGCTTTACAATGAAATGTTACAGTAGATTGACATTCTTTGATTTTTTTTTTGTAGGTGAATGATTGAGTACATTTTATTTTTCAAAGGCCTTTGTACTTCCTTATCAATTTTGCCCTCTTCCTTTGAACATGAATATAAAAGCTTCCCATTATAGTTTGATGCCGATGACGGTAGCAAGGGAATGTTTAGTAATTATCCAGTCTGTTCACAGCTATGTCTCTTTTCCCCACAAATGTGTTGTGTTTTCAGCGTTTGTCACATGGAATCATCGCTCTCTGCACACATCGTCTTTTTGACAGTTAGGGTTGCAGTTGGCTGCAGAGCCAGGCAGACATGATTCCGTTCCCTCTTGCATCGTTTCTCAGCTCTGTGTCTTCACCAAGTTACTGAATGACTTTGAGCTTCAGTTTCCTCATCGATGACATGTGGGGCGTATTACTTAGCACCCAGAGTTGTCGGAAGGATGTTACTATGTGGTCCTGGCAGCATCCAGGGCAGAGCAAAGGTGCATTTACCGTACCCCAAATCACTACGATGAGCCTAAGTCCTGTAATTCTGTTTTAACGCCCTCTTACTGAGGCTCCCAGAAAAGGAAGAATGTGAGAACGCTTTGCACCGTGCCTAGGGCAGAAGCGCCCCCAAACTTACCACTTCAAAAATCTGTTCTCAATACCAAACAGTTATTTGGATGCTTACTCTTTAATGATCTGGCGATTTTTTTTCCAACAGGCTAAAAACATGCTGTATTATTCTGGCAAATCTGTTTTTCCTACAGTGTACTCTTCCAGTTAGGGGCAGACGGACAGGGAGAGTGAGTCTGACACTCATTTACAATCCATTGTTAAAATAAGCAGAGATGGTCCCAGGTCTCCAAAGACCGTTGGCTGCCGTCCCATTCAGTTTGCTGGGCCGCAGAGTCACTTAGGCCCAAGCCCCATCCTCACTGTCCCTCCATCATCTCCTCGAGATCAGAGACCCAGCCCAGGGTCGGCCTACTGCTGCTGCTGTTGTTGCTGCTGCAAATATTGATAGCTAATACCTGTATTTGGTCACTGAAAGCTCTAGTGATTAAGTGCCTTAATATGTTACATGAAAATGGCCTTTCTGAAGACAGATATAGAAATAAGATTTCAAGAATATATGATTACTCTGCTCCAGAGTTACTTGATATGCAATTAAAATGTTACTATAAGTACTTACTGGCTATGACTAATGGCAAACATGTGGATAGTGCTTAATTATTTAAAAATTTTTAAATAATTATTTCAAATTAAGGGTAAAGTTGGTCCTGATTTTTATTTGCAGAAACCTTCATTGATCTGAACTCAGGTTTTTATGTGTGGTCTTAACCATAGACTATCAATACAGAAAATAAAACATGACATTTTTGTCAAGTCAGGTATTTGTGCACAGTGAGGTTTATACCCGTTCCTTATATGATAGTTCATATTTGTCCTCTTTTACTGACAATATTAGATTAGATTTTAGTGAATTGAATTTCATATTTCAGTCTTATTTATAATACAAAACAGCCGAAAGGGGGAAAATGCTACCTTTAACAGTTGCTTCTGCTCTTGTCAGTAATTTCTGTGAGTGGGTTCTGGCTGGTCTGTTGTTTACTGGGATGTGATTTTCTCTGAATATTAACACAGCCTTCCTTTGGGCGTGCTCTTCCTCTCGTGTAGGAGCGGTGTACTTGGAGGGAAGCCTGGAGGAAGCCAAACAGTTATTTGGACGCCTGCTCTTTAACGACCCGGTATTTATCTCGACTCCCTTGGTTCTTGGTTACCCGTCGTTACGATGATTTCACATCAGTTAGTCTTCGTGCTGTAAAGAGAGCAGGAGAAGCCAGTGCACCAGAAAGAGGGCCTCTGCCTTTGCCGCAGGTGGGAGAGGTCTGTGGCCGTTTCCACCAGGAGCTTGCCTCCTACCGCCCTCCCTCCCGGTCACTTGTAAATGGAGTGTGACTACAAATAGAGGGGGACTTCGCCGTATTCTGAAGTATCTCGGAGTTAATTATGATTTTTCTGTTTTATCGTCGTGGGGTGCCCACCCCATGCAGGCTTAGTGGAAGCTCCAGCCTTTCGGCTTCTCCATTTAGGATTTGTTTTTATGTAAATTAAGCAGACTAGATAAATGTATATTTTAAAAAGTCAGATCATAGGGAGCTTCTCATAGGGTCATGAATAAAGAGTAGGGAAGTGCTTTTTTTAAAAAAGCAAATTATAGTTTAAGAAAAAAATGATAGATTCCAAAATAGTTTCTGTTGTTACTAAAGTATTAAGCTATGAATACGGCTAGAGCTACCTTTTTAATCCTGCATGTAATAGAGCACACTGGATGCTTTTTGTACCAAAACAAGTCAATTTAACATTTAAAGGGAGAGGCAGCTCTGTATTCCAAATTGAAATGTCATTATAATTGAATGAGATAGCCCTCCTGGAACAATAAAGAACATAGGAAGCCAGTGCTCTAAGCTTTGGTGCGGCCTTCAGCTTAAGCGGCTGTCAGATGTTATTACTGTGTCACTTAGGGCAGCTCAAAAACAAGAGTCAGGGGTTTTGAAATACGGGGCCTGAAGCATATTCATACCTGGGGGTGTGGTTTCTTAAAAGTCTGTTTTCATAGTGATGACGTGGGATGATTTTATACGTTTGAATGTCCTCCTGACGGGATATTATCTGCAGATGCTCCTGTCCCCCATTTGTCCTGCACCCGCAAACACGTGCGCATCTTGATTGATGTCCGCAGCAGATGGCTTGTGTGTTAAGTGCTTTCCTCACATCTGAAAATATCTTTGTTCTTGCCTTTCTCCTTTGTTGGCAGTTTCAGCAACCTCTTTGTGTTGTTTCCGCCTTGCAGCCTCGCCTCTGCGTGCCCCTACACCTTAACCTTGTCCCCCCCCCCCCCCCCCCCCCCGCCCCCCGCTCGCTGCCTCCTCTCCCATCCTCTCTGCACTCCCCATCCGCTCCGCTCCCCTTCTCCGGCACTGAATGCGGCCTTACACCTTGTGTTCTTAATTGCATCAGTTTTTGTTTAGATTCTTTCCTCTCTTTAAACTGCTTCTCTCCCACTAGCCTACTTAGCAAGTTTATCTTCTATTTCCAGTACCGAGCGCAGTGCTGGCATGTGCAGTGTCTAATAAATACTTGTTAAAGGGATGAAATGAATAGATGACTGAATGAAAAAGCAGAGTCTGAACATTATCTTACAAATGGCAGAGCTGAGATTCAGCAGTCATTTTTAGTGTGCCTTTCATGAGATGAAGCAGGGCTTAGCGGTGGACGGTCTTTCCACTTCAGCGTGTTCCTGTGTGCACGCCCGGACATCCTAACTCATCTGACATCTGCATATTGGTTTACATCTATTAGTTGTAGCATGTGGGAGACGTTGGTGAACCTTTGTACTTTTTTTTTTTGAGTAATGGTATTGTGAAAGTCTAATCAGCCCAACACAGCCAGGCACAGACCTGTAAGCCAACAAAGAATTATTGACTCCACGCAGGGAGGCCGAGCGCTCCCAAGGGGGACGCAGGTGTTCTTGCCAAGCCTGGGCTGGTGCTGGCTGATGCTGACGAGGTCCACGGATCTGTTCTGGGTTGGTTGCCTTGTCTCAGGCCGGATTAGAAACAGCAAGGGATTAATTTGAGATTGGGCACCGTCAGGAGTTGAGGGCAGTTTAGCAACCGAGTGTCGCCAGTAATCTTTATTTAGGGCGTAAGACAAGGTGAAGCCAGTCAGGGCAGCGCGGGCAAGAAGGCAGTAGCTCCCAAAGAGGGGCCGCCTGGCTTTTACAGCTGCTGCCCGACCTCGAGGGAACCCTGGTTTCCCAGTGACCTTGCAGCTGGCTTCGTCTGTGCCGCCCTCCCAGCCCTGTAATAGCAGGGCCGTTTCCTCTTTCTCAGCCTGAACTGGCGTTCACTCCTTCAGTCCCGGTAGCCTGTGTCGGTTCTGTGTTTTCCCGGTTGTGTGCCCGTCGCGGTGTGCCCAGTTGTCCAGGGTCACTGTTTCAGTTGGATCACCCCAGGGGCCCTCTTAGGAAGAGAGGGGGCAATGACTGTGAAAACTTCCCTGTTCTCCCATCCCCCATCCATTTTTTGTTTTTGCATATCTGCCCCTGTATCTAGAAGATGGAAAAAGTGTCTTCCAGTTGCCGCTGGGCAGGTTCATGTAGGTGTTTCATAAACACTCATCACTTCGCCTTAAAACGTACTTCTGTATTTTTATGATCTAAACCAAAATCCTTAGGATTTTTTTTTTAATCCTTAAGCCTTGTTCCCCTCCCTGCCCCCATTCAGTGGCGCACTCCCGTCAGTTCTGTTCCTCACGCCCCTTGGGCTGGTTCTCCCTGGCCCTTCCGCTGCGGCACTGCTTGTCCTCCCCGCCGCTCGCCTGCACCTTGAGCCGGTGGCCGTTCCCGCCGCTCGCCATCCATCATCCCTGCGGCGCGTCATGCTGCCCTCTTTCTCATGAATTCGATTACGGTCCTTCTGGCCTGAAACCTTTGATCTCTTTCCTGCCTGCCAAAGGCTGCACCGCCCACTCCACAACACGGCATTTAATAGTGTTCATAATTCGACTCCCACCGACTTTTCCCATCTCCTTTCTTAGTACTCCCTCCGCGCCGTTCTAGGAGTTACCTTTTTTATTTAATTTAAAAAAGTTTTAAAGAGTAGTTTTATGTTCACAGTAAAATTGAGAGGAAGGCACCACATTTACCATGTAGTCTTTGCCCCCACGCATGCAGAGCCTCCCCCGGTTTTTCAAGATCCCGGACCACGGTGGTACGTTTGTTAGAGTCGGTGAACGCTGACCCACACAGTCCCGCAAACCCCGCAGTTCACATCAGGGTTCACGCGTGGTGTGGCACGTCCTATGGACTCGGGCAAATGTGTAATGGCACAGCCCTAAACTCCTCCTGTGCTCTGCCAGTTACCCTTCTGTGCCTGTGCGCTTTCAGACTTATTTGTGCATTGATGGTGCCCTGTTTCTAATTCTCTCGCTCTGCTATTTCCTTAATTCCTCATGTGCTTCTGAATGCATCTGAAGAGTCAGCTTCTCTTAAAGCTCTGCCTGACACCCCCAGCCAGCATTTTCCTAGCACTTAGTGTATGTCACTATTATAGAACTTACCAGAGTTTATTAAATTGTGCTTACTTACCTTTATTCTTCCCCGCTAGGCTTCTTTGAGGACAGCGATAGTGTCTATTCATCTTAGTAAGCTAATACATAACAGGTATTCAATAAAAATACGCATGAACAAATGTCCGAAGAGTCAGTGAACATTTTCCATAAGAGCAAACCGAACGTAGAGGCTTTGCCTAGAAGCTAATGTAGGATAGAACAGTCTAGATCCTTTCCGGGAAGTTTTCTCCCACACCAAGGTGCAGTAAGACCTTATCTCCACGTGCAGGGCAGATTAAGGAGGTGGGTGCAGTTGAGAGTCTCCTTGTGAGTCACGCATTAAGCTTTTACACCAAGGTGGGTGGTAGCAGACATCATAGGAGAGCTCGCAGTGTTTGTGAGTGTAAAACACGCAGGAGAAAGATGGATCAAGAAGTCCCTGAGAATTTTGAGCTTTGGAGATTGGAGTTGGTTGGCAGAGATAGCTATTTACTGTTATATCCTCAGCATTAATAGTAGTGTTTTCTGTGTGCCAGCACTGGTTTAGCACTTAGAGTTCCTGCTCATCGAGGCGTCAGAGGACGCTTCGCAGTCGGTACCGTGATTATCTTTTCTCATTCGAGAGGAAAGGGAGGCTCTGAGAGGGTGAGTGACTGTCACCAGGGAGTCAGGGTCATACCCAGGCTGCCTGACTCCGGAGCCTGAGGTCTTCCCTGACACCATACTCCCTGGTTTAAGGAAAGGAGAAAAGTTATTATTTGGTAACGTGGGTGCAAGGTAAAAGATGCTTGTTAAGGCACGAAGTGTTAGGACTCGTGGCTTGAACGAGAGGCCCAAACTTCGGCAGAGATGAGCACGTCTTCCTGATGGAGGGTATAGCTCAAGTAGTGGGAGTGGGGAGCTGTCCGGAGGGGCAGGTAGTGAAGAGGTCAGGAGAGAGGCTGAAGTCTGCTAGATGTTCCTTTGGGTGTAGGAGGAAGAAAAAGTATTGAGAGAACAAGAGAAAGTCGCAAGAAGGGAGTGACATTCGGTGTAATTCATGCCACAGAGAATTCAAGGGAGAGGTTATTCGGTTGGTTAAGAGAAGTCCTTTAAAATGCCTTAAAAGAACAGCTTGCTACTTAAGCACTTTTAAAATATTGGCCAGTAAAAACACCACCCAAGTGTATTTTATTAAGATGCAAGTTACACAAAGGTGTCAGGCGTTTCCTCTCCCTTCATTACTGTGTGTCACCAGTGATCGTGAATTTTTCTATGCTTCTCCTCTACCCCACATTTAAAATTTTTGTTTTCTTTAAGAAAATACTCTTGTTATTTATTTCAAAAACCTGGCATCAAGGCCAGAAAGTAGATTCTGTTGGAGGCTCCCTAGAGTCTAAAACTGAGGGAAAAACCCTTTATCCTCAGGAAGTTCCAATTATAACTGCCTTTAGATTTAACTCAATGGGTAAAATAATGCACTGGGCTTCTCCATAAAATTCACTTATTCCCATTTTTTAAGTAAACAGTTGTAGTGACTCCCAGTAAAAAGTGCAGGCTTATTGATCTACGAGTTTAGGGACTAGGTATGGGATGTTTTTCACTCCACTTGAAACAGCTCACGATAACGAATGAGTACCTGAAATAAAGGACATTTGAGATGAGTTTTAATTACAAAAGGCACAGCTGATGCACATTGCTGGGGAACAGTAAACTAAAAAATATGATTAAAGTAGCAACTCGATCCAGTGTATTAGGTTAAGCAAATATGTAACTTAGTTTTAAAAGGTGTCTTTGACTCCTGGGGCTCTGGGTTGCTCTTGTCCTCCCCAGCTTAATAGGCTAATTAGAGTCACTATAGGCAGTTTGAGTGGTGAGTACACTTTAAAAAAAAATCAGTTTGCTAGCACTATTGAATTTGCAATAAGTGGAGTCAGCATCTGAAAGAGTTCAGTATTTCACATAATGGCATTTTATTTAGTACTCTAGAGCGTGTTAAATGGCTCCCTTGAGCATTAAAGGCACCACTCCATTTTCCAGGACCTGCGCGAAGTCTGGCTCAATTACCCTCTCCACCCGCTGCAGGTGAGTGTGGCCTCGGGCTGCAGCGCCGCTGCAGCTCCTGGCATCCGTGCTGCTTCGGTTTGCCTTTTCTCCCCTCCTGCTTCTCTGCTTAGATTCCCTTCAGTGGCACCATGACTGTGAGCTGGGTGTCTGAACGGGGAAAGTTTGGAACAAGTAGTGAAAGGATCCCACACGCTGCATTTCTGTGGTCTGGGATGGGGCGGGACTGGGACACCTCTTCCTGACACGGCAGGAAGAACTGATTGTGTGGTGGCAGTGTGGTCTCCCCACTTCTCCCAGAAAGTGGCGTTCAAAGCTTGCGTTGGCTCTAGGGTATCCGCCTGCCTGCTCTTACAGAGAAGCTGTGGGAGAAGCTGAGGGCTCATTACAAGGCGGAGCAGATACTGAGTTAACACTGCTAAATGGTGACCGGATTTGGACCTTGGAAACTGAAGACTTTGACTCAGATTACATAAAACATATTATACATTAAAACTTCAGTGTGATAACTTTTCACTCAAGATTGTAGATTTTTAAAGGTCTACATGTGGTGACATCCTGTTCCCCAGTTGGTTTAAAAATTCTTCGCTTTACTGCAAAGAATTCTTTACTGTTTTTTGCTTTTATTTCTATCTTATCTTGGAGATCTGCATACATGTGTATATATACTCATATATACATATTTTTATATACATATGTGTATGCTGTATAAAATCAGAATAATCACTAGTGATTGAACTCTCTCATGAGAGACCTTATAGTAATAAATGGCATTAATTCAATGTACTTTAGAAATATTTTATTAATATAAAATTGCCCACAGTTGTTGGAAATGATTATTTCAATTACTCTTTTTTATATTTGTTCTCTGCTAGTTGTTAAAGGCTCATTAGTACATTGAGCACCTGCCTAATGATATAAAACTCTCTGTTGTAAGCTGAATCCAGCCTCAGTGATGCTCGTTTGCCAAACTAGGTTGGTCCCTAGCAGACACGCATAGCGGTCAAGTTACTGTCATGCAGTGGTTGTGAGGGGCAGTCTCCGACCTGCAGCATCTGCATCACCAGGGGACTTCCCAGGAAAGCCAGTCCTTGGTCCTTCCTTCAGACGCACGGAATCAGACACTCGGGGGCTAGGGCCTGGCCCTGTGCATTTCCCAAGCCCTGCAAGGGTTCTGACGAGCGCTGAGGTTCGAGAATCGCTGTGTTAGTAGAGAGACATGTTTCTCACCAGCAGTTCTTCCGCTTGCCTCTTCCTCGGAGAGCTAGTGTGCTTGGGATTTTGGACAATCTGTGTACAGTACTGGGCCTTGGAATTTGATAGAAGATTGGACAATATTATTTGAACCTTCCTTAAATATTAGGTTTGTTTGCCATTCTAAGGGGTGAGAAAGAAGCTTCCATGTTTTATTGGCCTTTCAGAAACTGCCACCCGTGGGAGAAGGAATTTATAAAACACTGTCCTAGAATTGATAATTGCTCTTGTAACCAAGAACGGCACGAGATTTTTATTTATTTCCCTTTTCCTCTAGCTACAAGAGCCAAACACTGACCGACAACTTATTGAGACTTCTCCAGTTCTGCAGAAACTCACTGAGTTTGAAGAAGCAATCGGAGTGATGTTTACTCACGTTCGGCTTCTGGCAAGAGCATTCACACTGCGAACTGTGGGATTTAACCATCTAACCCTGTGAGTTAAAAGGACCCACATGGTCCCATAGTGACCCTTCAGACAGGCAGGCCTTGGTCTTTGCCATGTACCCTTCAAGGGAATTGGGATTTTAGACGTGTTCCTAGGAAATCGTGAGATGGGTGACAGGCAGGTGCTGGCACGGACCAGGGGCTATGCTCCAATCCATTTAGTTTTGGTTTCATTGTTGTGCATCTGATTTCTTCATAAAGTATAAGAAAAGTGCAGGGAGTAAACACTTTATCTGTGAAGGGACAGACATTGAACGTTCTGGGCTTTATAGGCCATGTGGTCTGCGTTGCAGCGACTTGATCCTGCCCCCGTCGCACGAAAGAAGCCATGGCAACGACGAGATGCACGGACATGTCTGGGCCCCGGTCACACCTCGTTTGCAGAGGCCGGCCCTCTGACCCCTGCTCTACACGAGCGGTTTGCAGATGAGCTTGCATGTTAATGAAGAGAATAACCAGAATGCGATTTCTCTGCATGCAGTTTTTTATTCAGTTTTTGCCTTCCTTCCCTCAAATCAAATATTCACAACTCTCTCTAAACTGTAAACATTAAAGAATCTCATCTTAGTTTTTTTAGTGTTCTTAAGCTAGATTCCAGATTTGATTAATGGAGTATATACAAGTTCGTAGGGAAAAATGCAAGTTAATAAATAATAATGCAAGAATAAACTCTGTTTTGAGTACCCACAACTACTTTTGCCCACCTTGTATTTCAATAAAGAAGTAAAGATTTAGCAAAGAAAATTCTTGGACCTTTTTGCTTTGCTTTGTCCGTGTGGAGACTGCTGGGTACGATCGTGGTCTGCACTGCACTTCCTCCAGTTGACGCTCCTCAGCCTCTGACCGGGCGCTGCGTGCCGGTCTTTACTGAGCAGCTGTGTAGCCCCTGGACAGGGCTCACGGTGCTCTCTTTTTGAGACTCACCATAGTCTTGGGAAGTATATTTAGTTTTGTGCTTTAAAGCAAGATGAACAACTACATTGCCTTTTAAAATAGCATCTTTTTCATAGCAGCACAATTTACAATAGCCAAGTGCTGGAAGCAACCTAGGTGCCCATCAGTTAATGAATGGATCAAAAAACTGTGGTACATTTACACAATGGAATTCTATGCAGCAGAAAGAAAGAAGGAGCTCCTACCCTTTGCGGCAGCATGGAAGGAATTGGAGAGTATCATGCTAAGCGAAATAAGCCAGGCAGTGAAAGACAAATATCATATGATCTCACCTTTAACAGGAAGCTAATCAACAAAACAAACAAACAAGCATAATATAAACAAAGACACTGAATTTGAGAACAGTCTGACAGTGTCCAGAGGGGGAGGGGAGGGAATTTCAGGGGAAAAGGGGAATGGCTTAGAGCAACAAGTACAAAGGACTCATGGACAAAAACTATGGGGGGTGGAAATGGGAGGAAGGTGGGGAGGGCTGGGGTGGTGGGCTGGGGCGGGGTAAAAGACAGAAAACTGTACAATATCAACAATTAAAAAATACTGATTAAAAATAAAATAAAAAAATGGAAAAAAACAATATACTAAGGTAAAAAAAATAAAATAGCATCTTTTTAAAAATTCTGGTGTGTTTTTTTTAATCTATAAATACTTATTGATCTCTTTACACTGGTGTTTCTTTATTCAGAGGCCACAACCAGAGGATGGAATTCCTAGGTGACTCCATAATGCAGCTGGTGGCCACAGAGTATTTATTCATTCACTTCCCAGACCACCACGAAGGACACTTAACTGTGAGTTTGGGAGCTTGTTAAATTATTCCCTCCGTAAGATTGCTGTATGATAGAGAGCAGAGGTTAGAAGAGCCAACTATCTATTTATGTAACTGATGACTTAGTTCTTGGTGACTTTAGCATGTATGTCACGCGATTTTATTCATTTAATTATCAGGTTATGTACAAAGCAGTACATGGTAAGAACTCCTTTTCATTTAATGATTGCTTACTCTGTGCAAGACATTGAGCTTGGCTTCATGGGGCGGGGGGGTGCAAATATTAGTTGACACCTAGTCCATGTATAAGGAGAAGTTTAAAATGTAAGTAAATAACTACAAATTCTATCTATCTACCTGCCTACCTGTGTATCTGTAGTACGTATGTCTGTACACATGCATGTACGGTATAAAAAGTATAAGTAAGCAGCATAAATGTTATAAAGAGGCATAGAGGAACTGCTCACTTGTGCTGTTTAGGAAAAGATAAGGTTTCTTTTGGGTGTGGAGTTCTAAGAAAGCTTCACAGATACGATGATGTTTGAGCCTTTGAAGATGGGTAGTATTTGGCCATTGGAAGCTGTGAGAAGTTCCTCTGCAAAGGCATCCCGTGCGTTGGGACCACGGAAACAAGGGCACAGTGTGAAGAGTCAGAAGATAGAGACACCGGGGACTCCATAGTTTTCAGACCACAGTGGAGTCGAAAGGGACTTACAGAGACAAGGTTTGATTTACGGACAAAGGGAAACAGTGGCCACTCTCACTGTTGTCTCATTTTATAAGGCTTTACGAGGCTTTTTTATTTGCTGTGTATTTTTACTCTGTGAAACTGATCAGTCACATAACTGGAGTGGTGAACATAACACGTCTGGAATCCAGTCGTGATGATCTCTCAAGATACAAGGAATAATCCGAGTGGTCCCTCTAGTACTGGACATCGAGAAAGCAAATAGTTTTTTAGGCAAAAGAAAAATACAGTAGCTCCACATTATCTGCGTTTGCACTTTCTGCAGTTTCAATGACCTGTGATCCACCATGGTCTGAAAAGATGAAGGGAAAATTCCAATGAACAATTCACAAGTTTTACATTGCGTACAGTTGTGAGTAGTGAGAGGAAATCTTGTGCCGTTCCACGCCTGCCTGGGACGTGAACCATCCCTTTGTCCGACGTATTCCTGCTGTGTGTGCCATCTGCCCGCCAGTCACGTAGTAGATCAGCTGTCGTGCTAGTGCAGTGCTGTGCTCAGCCGCCCTTATTTTACTTAACCCCGGCCCCAGAGCACAAGAGCGGTGATGCCAGCGATCGGGGAACTCTGTAGAGAGGCCGTAAAGTGCTTTCTTTAAGTGGGACGGTGAGTACAATACAGTAAGATATTCTGAGAGCGAGAGAGAGAGAGAGAGAACACATTCATATAACTTTTATCACAGTATATTACACTTTTTCAATTTTCATTACGGTTGTTAATCTTCTACGGTGCCTAGTTTATAAATTAAACATTATCATAGATATGTGTGTACAGGAAAGACATAAGATGTATAGGCTTTGGTCCTTTCTGCAGTTTGCGGTCTCCCCTTTGGAACAGAGAGGACTGCTGTCGTAGTGCACTGTATAACACAGCTTGTTAGTGCAGACTTCCTGTTTTATTATGCTTGAAGCAAACAGTAAGTCTTTTTTACTTTGCATTCCCACACATTTTATGCATGTTTTGCTTTGAACAGAATTGGATCTTATCTCTGTACCTGTGAGCCCTGGAAATAGTTTATATGAGACGCAAATATTAGAACTGAAGACTGTGGTGATTTGGCTATGTTTAAATGTGATTTTTCAGCAGAATTCCTAAGCCCAACAAAATATGGCCCTTTCATTCACTCACTCAATGAATATTAGTTCTGCCTCTGCAATAACCCACGTATCATTATATGGAAAATCAGCAGTACTGTTATTTTAAGTTTAATTTAAAATTAACGGTTTGATTACCATTTAAAATTAGCTGCTTTTGGATGGAAAAGAAAGTGTTCTTGTCTTGAATTAATATTAAATTCTTAAGAACATGTAAGCACTTACCAGAAACAGACTAGTGTTCGGAATCCTGCTCTGCGTTGGGGAATCAGTAAATGCTCATTCAGTGTCTTCCGTTAGGGAATAGACTTCATAGCTGTCAGAGTATCTGGTCAGTCTGAGAAATGGTCTGCAAGTTCAAGACTGAACTTAACAATCTTTTCGCACCTGGGTCCTCTTCCAGTACTCCCTGAGTGATTGAATGGCAATATCGGCCATCCAGTGTTGCAAGCCGGAAACCTGGGAGTCATCTTTGATTCCTCCACCTCCCTCCTCACACTTTGGGAGTGTTCTGGACCACTCACAAAACCTGGGGATGTTATCCCTTGAGTGAGCACCTCATCTTGATCACCAGGTCCTTTGTGCCAGCTTCTGTCAGCTGGCCTGCCGCACCAGTCTCCGCACAGCTGTCAACAGGTTACAGGAGTACGGCTGACAAAAGACCCGGTCAGAAGGGGTGCCATTTATGAAATGGCGAAGGATAGGAATCTTCGGTTGTGCTTCTACAAAGCCCTAGGCAATATAGCAGGCTCAGGTTTCCCCCCCCAGGACGTAGGTTGCCTGTGGGTGTCTCTGCACTCTCCCGTGAGGGACATGGTCCCGGGCAGAGACCCTTCGCAGGCCCAGGCCTCGGGCCTGCTGGGCGGTGTCGCGGCTTCCTACACTCACACTCGTCTTCCTGGGTCAGGTCCTGCTCCCTCGCAGGCTGTTTTACATGCTTGTGGCCAGTGGCGTTTTTTTCACAACGTGTGTCCTGTGACCACACAGGTCGGTCATCTTCAGTCCAGTTGGTTGTTCCTCTTTGCGTCCCCCACCTCCCAATGCTGGAGCGTCCCAGTTCCCCGACCTCTCCTCCTTCCTACCGACTTCCTCCCTTGAGTGGTCTCATGGCTTTAATGACGTCTCTGCACTGCTTCCTAATTGATGTCTTCAGCCTTTACTTCCTACCCCTAATTCCAGGCTCATGTGTCCAGATGTAATCTATAGATATTCTCAGCCACCCAGACAAACCGATATACTGGCACCCCTGGTTGCCTTTCCATCAGGTGTCTCAAACCTGACATGTCCCAAAAAACCTCATTTTCACCCCCAGACCTGCGTCTCTCCAAGTGTTCTCTGCATCAGTTAGGATCAGTATTTTCTTCTAGTTGCGCAGGCTAAAAACCTTGGGGTCATCCTTAATGCCTCTCCTTCTCTCATACCAAACCTCCCAACCATTCGTGTATTCTGTTGATTGTACCTTAAAAGTTTGGCCAGAACGCAACTACTTTTCACCAGGGCGCACTGTTCCCTTTTCCCTAAATTACAGCCATAGCCTTTCAACCGGTTCACCCCTGCCCTCCCCCCGTCCCCTCCTCGGTCTTGCCTCCTCGGTAAGCCTTGGCCTTGCGGCCTTTGCGCACACGGTGGCCAGATCGCTGACCTCCTTCGGGTCCCTGTTCCAGTGTCCTCTTGTCAACGAGACCTTCTTTAACCTGCCCCGCTTAAATAGTAACCTCTTGTCCGCAGGCCCTTTACTGAGCGTGGAGCCTCATCTCCATTGTGTCCTCGTACTTGTTTACTATCTGTTTTCTCTCACCGGAGTGTAAACTCCATGGAGGGCAAGGGTTTTTGTCTGTTTTCTTCATTCCTGTTTTCCTGGGTCCTTGGAGAGTTCCTACATACCAGTGCTCAGCAAATACGCTTTGGATGAATGGAAAGTGGCCGTGTCCCAGTCTAATGCCCTTCAGTTGTCCTCTGGACAGTGAGTAACGAACAAGCAGGGCCCCGCGTGGTCTGGCCCACCCGCCTGCCTGGCCTCACGTCCCATACTCTTCGTTGGCACCTCTGCACTGGCCTGCTTTGAGTGCCTCCGAGCCTCCTCCTGCCATCGGGCCTTCCCCATGCTGTTCTCCCACCTGGAGTCCGTTCTGCTCCCTGCCCTTGCTCTCTGTAGTCCGGTCTCTCCTACTGTTTTGTCAGATGTCATTTCCGAAGTGACTTCTGGGTACAAGGAACACCTTTCCCCAGTGGCCCCCAGTCAAAATTTCATGCTCTTTTCCTTCCCTGCACTTGTTTCAGTTTGCCTATCCCACCAACGTGGAGAGGTTCTGGGAGAGCTTATTTTTATTTATTACTGTACGCCCAGCAGTGCCTGGCATATGGTCGGCTCCCCATACATATTTGGTAAATACACAAGTGAACACGAGTCTGGCAATCGGCTCAGTCACGTGGAGGAGGAAGTGATAATGGCACTGGAGGGAAGTGGCCACTGTTTCGTGTATCAGGAAAGAGGCTGACAGCTGATTGGTGAATGTCTAAAGATTAAAATTGATGTAAAAACTGGGCGGCGGGCGTTATTCGGTGCAGCTGCCTTTGCTGGAGGATGATGGCAAATCACTCTCTGCTGTGACTGAAGAGCACACGACCACAGTGACCCATACCGAGGGGCACGGTTGGTCTGAGCCCCTCCCTTGCGCACGGGCTCTGCGGTGACTAAGGACAGGTGAGCTAATGAAATCATAGTTTTCAGGTTTTGAATGCTGATGGGGGAAAAACACAGCGTTTTATAAGTTGAATATTCAAAAAGGCCTGCTTGGGAAGGAATGCCAGGCTTACATAATTCTAGGATGACCAAATTTGAATTGGCATGCAGAGGGAGGAGGGTCTATTCTGTAGACTGCAGTTACTATTTTTTAGGGCGGAACCCACCCAGCCGCGTCAGGGGGAGTAGTAAGAGGGCCTCAGAGCGTTTGCTCGGACCAGAGCGCCTGTCTCGCCACCTTTTCAGGTGTTAACCTTTTCAGGTGTTAACCTTTTCAGTTTGAACTCTTACTCTTCTCTCCTCACCTTTACTACAAGCTACTGCACTAAAAATTGTTGCTAAACCCATGCCTACTGTGTGCGAGACACTGCACTCAACAGTGGCGTGCACCAGCAAGATGAGCTTGTGGAAATTTTTCTTTTTACTGGAAGGACTTGGGATAATGGAAAGCAAGGATTACAAATCAAGCATTTGAAACCCAGTGACCCAGTCCCTCCCTGCCACCTGCAGGGAGCCCTGGGCGTGACTCATCCAGACAGAGAGGGCCGACTCCGCAGCCTCCTGGTTGGAAGGCTCTCTGTCACTGGGATAATTTGGCTTTTGCATTCTGCCTGCTAGCGTTTGTGTACCTTTTCTTTAGTTATCACGGGGAATGGAGACCACCTGGCTACCAGGCTTGGTAAAATAGATCTGTGTGGCACATCACTGTCACTTTTAGTGATATATTCTGCCTGCACCCCACGCTCTGGTGTTCACGTCCTCCGAGCAATCATCGCAGTCCACTCGTGCCACACTAGGGGGCGCCCTCTGGTCGCACATGCCCCGCTGCTCTGGTCTTCTCTTTAGAATCAAGAATGGAGAGGGTGGTTGAAGGAAGAATGCCAATATGGTTTGTAATTTGTTTTAAACCAATAAACCTTTTCCTCATTAAAATTTAAGTTTAAACTAATTATGAGACTGCTGTGCTGAGATAATAAAAAACATCCTGAATTCTCAAAAACAGAGTTTGCGATTTGCGATATTTATTTGGGTCCCTGCCATGGCGTCAGGAACTTAGCAGTTTTTTCCTCAGCTTTACAGAGCAGCCCAACTACAACTTTCTTCACTTTCACTGGTGATTTCAAGTGAATTTGGGGCGGGGGGGGGTGTTGTTAAAAGGAAAGACAGCCTGGCATTGGGTAAAAAGGGAGAGCTTTGAAGACAGTGAGGGGCATTCTGCATTGAAGACAAATTCAGAGGGATTCCTGGAACTTCCTATGGCTTTTCTTCTGTAACTGAAGAGGAAGCATGTCCTGGTGACAATGCCACTGCGGTTAGCAAGGGTGGCAGACATCACCGGTGTGTTTCTCACGTACTTAGATCGTATGTTCATTCAGTCTGATTCTTACTATCCTCCTGTGTGGCGGAGGCTCCTTTCTCCATTTTATAGCTGCAGAAACTGATACTCAGAGAGATTTAGTAACTTCTGTGGGGTCACTTAGCCAGGAAGTAGGGCCGCAGTGTGAATGAACCCAGGCAGCTTGGCACCAAGTCTTTAGCTTTTTACTACATAACTAACATGAGCCAATGTTTGCAAAACAGTCTAATAACTATCTCATGCCCAGTTGGGTGCTTAATGTTTGTTTTCTAAGCTTCTACTAAAAAATAAAATGCAGATATTTATAGCATCAACATCTGCAGGCTTTTGAACCTCATGTCTTGCTCCATTCGAATTCATCCAGCAAAATGATCTCTCTGAAATCAAAAACCACTTTGTCATGGCTCCCTTTTGGCACCTTTTGGGGCTCCCCACCCCCCGACAGGAGAGTGCAGACTCCTCTGCCTTACCTGCAAGACCCTCTCCGCCCAGAGGCCGGCCAGCACCACCTGTGTTAGCTCTTCTCCACTCCGCTCCAGTTTCTCCTCCGCCTCCACGGAGCAGTCACTGGCTGTGTCACAGTTCCCTGCTTTTGCCAGAGCTGTTCCTTCGCTCTGGCTGCTGTGACATAGTACCACCGACTGGGTGGCTTACAAACCGCAATTTATTGTTACAGTTCTGGAGGCTGGAAGTCCAAGATCGCGGTGCCAGCAAATCAGGCGAGGGTCCTCTTTCAAGTGTAGACTTTTCACTGTACCCTAATATGGTGAAAGGGGCTAGAGATCTCTCTGGGGTTTATTATTATTATTTTTTTAATCCTCACCTGAGGAGATTTTTTTCATTTCAGAGAGAGAGAGAGAGAGAGAGAGAGAGACATCAATGTGAGGAACATTGGTTGGTTGCCTTCTTGCACGTGCCCCAACGGGGGATTAGGCCTGTAACCTGGGTGTGTGTCCTGACCCGGGAATAAACCTGAGACCTTATGCACTTCAGGACGATTTCCAACCAACTGAGCCACACCTGCTGGGGGCGGGGCCTCTTTCATAAGGTCAGTGATCCCATTCATGAGGGCTGCACCCTCATGACCTAGCCACCCCACAAAGGCCCCGTGTCCTAATACCATCATCTTCAAGGGTTAGGTTTTTAACATACGCATTTTGTGGGACAAACATTCAGACCGCAGCACCTACTCTTCTCCCACTGGCAGGCTCATTCTTTTTTAGTTTTGACTTGATTTCAACGAGAATCCTGCAGCATGAAATTTTTTTAATGCACATGTCCAGGTTACATCCCCAGAGATTCTAATTCCTTGGTTTTTGGAAGAGGCCTGTGTACCCTATCTCAGGAGTCACCAGTGGTTCTGATGTAACAGTTAAGTCCGTGAGCCTCCGAAACCTTTGTGCTCGGGCCAGGTCCCCCAGGAGGCCTTTGGAAGGCTGGATGAAGAGGAGCACCTGGGCGCACCGTGGCCCGTGCTATCCCCGCAGCCGCCATGGTGTGTCACAGTAGCCAGCTTGTGAGTTGATTCCCTCGGAGATTAGCAGCCCCCAGAGGGCAGCAGTGGGTTGTCTGTCGATCATCTTGGGATCTTCAGCTCCCAGCACAGGGCTGCACAGAACCGGCCTCCCCGACTGTTACAGGGAACGGCCGCAACCTTAGGCGTCTGCCTTGTGATCCGCTGGTGGTCCCACGGGCTGGCGGACAGCACGATTCATTCTGCAGCAGCGTTCGGCAAAGGCCAAGGATGGGAGCTGTCATTTAAAAAATTGTCATTTGGACTTTTTTGTTTAGGTAAAGAGCAAGGGCTTACCTCTTTTCAACTCCTCTTCTGAATTTGCACTGACTCAAAAAATATGGGTGATTTGTAGCTTCCTTTTCCCCCACTGACTTTTGGTTCAGGCTCTGAGTTTTGGCAAGAACGTAAAGATCTCACTCTCTGCTGGCCATCCTGCTACTTTAAGTCCCATCCGGGCATTTTTAAATGAAACTGGAAGCCCTTCTGCTTCCCCCTTCACTGCTCTCTTCCTTCCCCTCAGACAGCATTACCGCACAGCCCTGAGTGAGGAGGCCTCGCGCTGGAAGAGGGCAGCTGGGCCTGTGGTCAGTGACACACTCCGGTTTGTGTGTGCTTACGTGTCCCTCTGGCGTGGTGATTCCGACGCACGGACCCTCTGTATACACAGCCTAAAGCAGAGTTTTGTCCTCTCACCCAAAGCACGTATTGAGAGAGAACCTACCTTAGCAGAGCCGTATTCTCAAGATAACCCTCCTGTTCCCTCATGGCCTCTACTGAGAACCCTGCCCCTCCCATTAAAAATCCAAACCGAGAAAGGTCTCTCCATGCCAGCTCAATTATTCTGTAATTACGAGGTAATAGGCTGGTGGGCTCCCTTTTGGTTGGGGTCTTCTATTAAGGTTATATGCTAGGCCTTTTTAATTTTGAGCTTCTCTGTTGATATTAATTTTAATGAAACACTGTATTGAAGAAAAGATAGAGTTGGGGGAAATCGGAGGAGGAAGGGAACAGCGACAAGCAAAGAATAATCGTCTGTAACTCAACAGCAAGCATGGCTTATGAAGATCAAGCTGTAATTCTGCTTCATGAATCATTGTCAGACAAATTAAGAACATATTGTTTCTTATTTATCTGTTGTCAAGGATGCAATCTCAAGCATCGAGAATAAATCTCGATTTTCATAAGCTGCATTGACACTGTGGAGCCACAGAGCATAAAACTTGCATCTAATAAACAAAGTGGGACGTGGGAGGGCAGGGGGCTGAGAGCAGCCCCCACGCAGCCACTGCCTGCGCCTTGGCCTTGGTGCTGTGGGCGCCCCTCCACAGCGAGGGGCCGTGATGGACTAGGCATCTGTTCCGTCTGTCGTAGGAAAAGTCCTGATTGTTGGCACGTCATTCCCCCCCAGCTTAGAGTTTGCGGACAGGTATTTCCAGCCCCTGTTTGGCGAGTTCCCATCTCTGTGTCTGCCCCTCCCACCACGCCACGCCCCTCCCTCCCCACTTCCTCTAGTCCTGTAGTTAGCAAGTGTTAGATTCTGGGGCGCCTCTTCTGTGGATGGGTTGCTGCTTTCATGCACTGCTTGCTTGGTGTTGCTACTTGGATGGTTCTTGGAGGACTCCTAGCTAACCAAGATCCCTAGGAGAACTTTTGTTTCGAACTTCTGAATTTTAAATATGAAAATTACATTTTAATTTGATTAACGATAAAGCATTTCGGTTTGAAAAACCATAGCTCAGCATATGTAGTAGAAATCTTTACAATAATAAAAGTAGAAAATATAGTAAATAATTGAAGTATTTTAGGTAATACTTGATAAAACAACACTTCCCCAAGTCTTACGATATCAAAATTAGCGTTAGTGCTGTGAAACTTGAAAAGATGTTTACTTTACTTTAGACCTTTAAAAGATGCTTTTTAAACACAAGTGTGCAGGGATAGAAAGCAGATCAGGTGTGCCTGGTGGGAGGGGGATTGTGTTAGTTGCTTGCAAAGGCCCACAGGGAACTGGTTTGGGAGGCGGGACACGTAGAACGTTGTCAAAACTCATCTAACTGTACTTAAATGAGTGCACTTTATTGTATATAAGTTATACTTCAGTGAAGTTGATTTTAAAAAATTTTAATGCTCCTTCATTTGATAACATTAAACTTAATGGGAGCTGTGACCTTTAAAATAGTACAGCATCTCCTGCAACGCTGGTCATTACAAGTAACAACTGAATGATCGATTTCAATGTCCGTTAGGTAAGATCCAGGACCGAGTAAGTTACTGAAGCGAAGCTGGAAGTGCATGGAGTTGGTCACTGCCACCTGGCGTTAGTGGTTGAGGGTGTAAGTGATCACTTCCCCTGGTGTTCTGGTCGGCCAAATGGTCTTGGGCTGGCTGGTCCCAACACCAGGAGCAAGAGAGATGCCAAATGTGAAATGGTATCTAAACGTAACGTATCTCGGTTCCTTTCGGCCAGCTGTTGCGAAGCTCTCTGGTGAATAACAGAACTCAGGCCAAGGTGGCGGAGGAGCTGGGCATGCAGGAGTATGCCATCACCAATGACAAGACCAAGAGGCCCGTGGCCCTTCGCACCAAGACGCTGGCAGACCTTTTGGAATGTGAGTCCTGCAGCATGAAGCTTTTCTCCTAACCAGCACGTTCAGAGTTTAACTCAAAGGGACTGGCATTTGTCCTTCTTTTTCTCATTATTACTGTGTTCTGACTAAAGGAAACACTTTCCTATTTTAATTTGTATTTATGCTTTCCTGGAGAGCTTCTGTGAAAGAGACTAATTTGGAATCGAGACGTGTGAATCGTGCTGACCGCGTGTTCAGTGGGGCCAGCCCCGCCACACCCCCATCCCAATGCCCAGCCCTTCCACCCCTTCGTGCCCGTAGCAGAGCGTGAAGATTGGTGACAGTGAATCGTAGCTCGTTTTGCCCCTCCACCCCCCGCAGCCTTTATATCGGGGCAGAGAAGGGAAGAAAGAAGGATGATTCACTCACTGAATACTAAAACTGTTAACCATTGTTTTGAGTGAGCTTGAAGCTCTGTGGACAAACGTCATCTTTTATACTTTCTGATGTGGTCTGTTTGCATTATGAGTAATCCTGTTATAGCTAAGAAAAGGGTTACACACATAATTTTACTGTTTCAGATACTGCTTTATAATAAATGGGCCATATATTGGACCTTGGAACTTTTTATTGTTAGAGTATTTTTGACAATTGGAGTCAGATACAGATATTAAGATCTACCATTCAAAAGCAGCTCATTTACAAAGTGCAAAGGCATTCTGACTAGACCCCCAAAAACTTGTCAATTAACGAAAAGTAACTTAAAATTATTTAAAAATTAAGTTTAGTGATCATTCTTACAGGCATTTTTTTTTTTCAGTTCAATGAAAGCTATTTTTATTTCTTCTTTTAAAAAGTCACCGTTTGTTTACTTGGTTATGGTAGCTTTTAATGCAGTCGTCTTTGAGTCCATCATTTATTAATAGAAAGTTAGATATGTCGTTATCATCATCAAGCCCAGTATTACATTTTCTGTGTTTGGGCAGATCGGATCTGTGAATTGTCTCGTTTCTGTTCATGAAATGTAACACAGACCCTTGCTCGTGGTGACCTCGAGGTTGGTGTTAGGATGGCGGGCCCAGGATGTGCTCGTTCTGGTGTCGTATCTGATCTTCACGCGTTGTTTTCACTTACTTGATCTTAACGCGGCTGTGTTCCCAGATATCATTCTTCCGCTGCCGTACACGAGCATTTCATCTGCCGTTTCCACTCACTTAGCCAAATGGAATGTGGTCTTTGTACTCTGTGACTTCGCATCTTAATCACACATCTCTATTGCTGCTTCTAATAGTAGTGGGAAAGAGTAGTTCTTGCTTAAAGAAAGATGCAGTGGTAATGTGAAAAAGTGCAGAGGGCCTGGAAGTTGAAAACCTTGTTACTTAAAGTGTTTCTTAACCATCTAGGTCTCATTCTTTCTGGTAAATGGCAGTGCCTTGTGGTTAATTTTTAAATGTTCTCTTTTCCAGCATTTATTGCAGCACTGTACATTGACAAGGACTTGGAATATGTTCATACTTTCATGAATGTTTGTTTCTTTCCACGATTAAAAGTAAGCTCCTATCAAATTTAAATTGGCTGTGTACTTTACTCTTGGTGATCTCAGAACCCATTACTAAATGCTTTTTGGGGACTTGCTACAGGAGTTCATTTTGAATCAGGATTGGAACGACCCCAAGTCCCAGCTTCAGCAGTGTTGCCTGACACTGAGGACAGAAGGAAAAGAGCCGGACATCCCTCTGTACAAGTGAGTACGCGCTGTCCGCAGCCGGGGGAGCCGGGAGCCGGGAGTCACGCTCTGGTTGCCTGGAGGGCAGAGGAATCCCTGAGGGGTGAGCGGGGCCAGGGCCAGGGCCCGGGCAGGAGACTTCTTCACTCCAGCCTGGCCTGACATCGAACACCTTCAGCCTCTCAGTCCTTCAGCTCCAAGTAGATGGGTCACATTTGATTATCTAAGCTTTTTCCCATCTCTAAAATGCTGTTTCAGCAACTCCCTGCGAGGAAGACATACTAAGATTAGGAGACCAAGATAAGAACAGTTCAGAGGAAATAGTTTTTATATACATTTTTAAAAAAATACTTCATTTATTTTCAGAGAGAGGGAGAGGGAAAGAGAGGAGGAGACAGATTGATGTGAGAGAGAAACATCCATCAGTTGCCTCTCGCACGCCCCCAACCGGAGACCCTGGCTGGGAATGGAACTGGCAGCCTTTTGCTTTGCGGGACGATGCCCAACTCACTGAGCCACGCTGGTCGGGCTGTGCACACTTTTGTGTTGTTATTTCTTGTGACCTGTGCTGTGCCTCCAGTTTGGAAGATTGTGTCCGCTTGATTTGCAGCAGGACTTGGGTGCCTCTCTCCACCTCTTTGAAGCCCCTCCGGCCTCCCCCTGCCGCTTGACAGAAACACCCTCTTAGGCAGGCAGTCACTGTAAGAAGTGGGGTGGTTCTGCACTGCTGCTGTGTTATTCAAATATTTGGAACTTTCCCCCCTTAGAACGTGTATCAAAAGCTGCCGAGTACTTTCGAATATCTTTAGTGACAAATCTTTATTCTTTGAGCAGTAGCCAGAAATTCAAAAGGAATGCAGGTCACTCCACACATAACACCAGCTGTGATGAACACAGGAGGCTGGACTCTGAAGTGGAGTAATTATATTGAGGCGCTCATACGTTCATTCAGAAGGTAGTTTCAAAGAGGAATTACAAAAAGGAAGAATTGTCAAAATAGGTGGGTCGCCTCCCAAGGCACTGTCTGGATGCGCGTTTCTGAGGATGTTTAAAGTCCAGTGTCAACACCGATTTGCCCCGGGTCTGACGCACAGGGTGGCAGGCACGCCCGTTCGTGCGGGTGTCCCCCATGCCCCTCCAGGGGGCTTTCTCCCACTTCAGACACTCCAGGAGAAGCCCTGCAGTAGCGGCAGGGGGTTTTAACCCCTTTTGTCTGTTTTTATTTAATAGTCACCACCCGGTACATAGGGAGTTTCACTGAAAAAAAAAACCGAGGCCCAGAGAAATTTGTGTCAGCGCACAACAATCTAAATTGTCCCAAGAAGCTGTCACCGCTAAACGATGTTTCCTTTATTGGGGAAAAACTTCAACTATTTAGAAACAGTACCTTAATACGTGCCTCATAGGCATAATGAATATCCCTGTATTACATGAAAGGCTCAGAGTATTTCCTCATCAAGGTTATATAATTAAGGTTCAATAAATATAAATAAAATGGGGACGATACACGCCTCGTGGCGAGGCATGGTCGCTGCGGTGAGTGCTGCTTCACTGAAGCCTCGCGCCTTAATCCCGCGGAGGGCGGAGGGCGGAGGGCGGCGGAGGGCGGAGTGTGTAGTGTGTGAGCCTGGAGGAAGGGAGGAAGTGACGGCCCCCCTCACCAGTCGCCACAGGAAAATGCAGATGGGCTTGTTCTCTGTCATCCCCAGGAAGGGTCTGTTTTACGTAGTTTTTCAAGATTGTCAGGTTCCTTCCATTATCTTGTTGGCTACTTTTAATTTCCCTTTTCCACGAAGTTATCAGTTTCCCCGCGTTTGAGATCTGCACCTTGTTGTTAAAACCCGGAGCACCTGGAGTTTTGTTTTTCCGCAGTTGTACTGTGTATGCAATATTATGCATGCCTTGGAATGATCTCAGATGTTTCAGAAATTAAATGCATTTTCTGATCTTTCAGATAAGATCATAGACACCAGAAAGAATCTTGGGGTGCATTACCCAGATATGTATTGTTTTCTGCTGTGATTAGCACTGAAAAACAGTGAGCAGACTGAAATGGTTAAGTTTTCAGTGATAAACGTTTGTTCCTTTTATGATACTCGGAATATGCACGCTTTGAAATTGCTTAAAAATATTTTACACTTTACTGTTAGCCTTCAGATACTATTTATAATTTATACTATTTATACTTTGGGAAAAATACATATAAATTGTGTGTTGAATTTTTAAAATTTCCTATTTCAAAAGCTCTCTGCGAGGTTTAGCAAATATAAAACTCCTTTAATTTTCTTGTTAGTCTTACTTTCCTCTTTCTAAGCAATACATATGTGACTTTTCTTGGCATTGCATATTAGCAATAACAATTAAATAGCACTGTACCATAATTACTCTTCCTTCCTTTCCCTTCAGGACTCTGCAGACGGTGGGGCCATCCCACGCGCGAACCTACACTGTGGCTGTTTACTTCAAGGGGGAAAGAATAGGCTGTGGGAAAGGACCAAGGTATGAGAAGAGCGTCCTTTTAATTTTAGGTGAACATCCTGTGTATCTGTGAAATCCCTACTTGGTATCTTGAAAGTCTGCAGTCTGTCTTTTTTAAATTGGGGTGAAAGTCCGCCTTGGATAGTGGGAATGCCACTGCCCAACGGGCTTTGGCTGCCTTGAGAAACTATATGGCCGGGTATACAGGTAAGGTCTGTCCTGTTTGAGTTGCCCAATGGAGAACCCAACATTGCTGCAAGCATTTAGTTATTTATTTATGTGTTTATTTCCTCGCTCAAGGAGTTTATTGATTGTAGAGAGAGGGGGAGGGAAGAAGAGAGAGAGGGAGAGAAACATCGATGTGAGACAGAAACATCGATCCATTGCCTCTTGCACGTTCCCCATCTGGGGACCGAACCTGCAGCTTAGGTATGTGCCCTGACCGGGAATCGAACCTGCAGCCTTTTGGTTTATGGGATGACACTCCAACCAACTGAGGCACACCGGTTAGGGTGCTGCAAGCATTTTTAAGAAACACGTCCTGGGTGACACAGTCATTAGACGTTGATCTCTTAGTGCTACTCGCACTTTGTGGAAAGGCCAATGTCTGCAGGTGAAAAGAATTATGTGTATTATCCCCTTTCTTTGAACCCTCTCTATATGTTAAACTGAGAGGTGATTAGAAGTTTGTCTATACGTATTTTTTTTTACTCTTTGCCTCTTTAAGCTTTACACGGAAGCTGTTCAAATTTAAGTAGGAAATACTTCAAATGTAATATTAAATGGAAGGCATTGTATTGCAGTATTAAAAGTGTGGAACGAATAACTTAAACAGGCTTTGTGCAAATAAATGACATTTCTGCATGCCCTTGTGCATATTCCTATCTGTGCAGTTCAGTGTGTGACAGGAGAAGTAATCAGATAAAAGTTTATGTACCAGACATGAAAAGCAGCCTGAATACTTTGTAGCCATACCATTTGTTTTTGAAAAAACTCTTTGAATGAAAGTGTGCCTTACCTGTATTTTATTTAATAGTATTCAGCAAGCGGAAATGGGAGCAGCAATGGATGCACTTGAAAAATGTAAGCCTATCTCTTTTTCTATAATTATATGTTCATAATGTAATGAGTGTTTTATGGAAGGAAATGGGAAAATAGAAAAATGGTAAGTACTGATAAAATGCGATCTTCTTTCTTCTTAGTCTTCACAAAGTGTGGTAGAATGTGAGATACGTACCGAAAGGGCTTATAATTTTTTTTTAAAGTGCCCCTGCATGCCTGTTGATGTTTATTTTCCTTTTTTGCATAGAGTCACTCTCAGCCCAGATAACCCATGCAAACAACCCAATGTATTTCATATATTTCTAAAATCTTATACGTGCAAAGGTTTTTTTCTTTTTGGCCATTGTTTTGTTAAAATGGGATGATATTTACATACTTCTTTTCTTGCTCATTTCTGGCTGCCTTGCAGGTCATAGTAGCTTCAATTCATTCATTTTTTTTTTTTTTAAGATTTAATTTTTTTTTTTTAAGAGAGAAGGAAAGGGAAGGAGAGAGGGCAAGCAACATCAATGTGTGGTTGCCTCTCGCATGACCCCTACTGGGGACCTGGCCCACAACCCAGGCATGTGCCCTGACCTGGAATCGAACCTGTGACCCTTTACTTTGCAGGCCTGTGCTCAATCCATTGAGCTAAACCAGCCAGGCAATTCATTTTTTTTCTTAATGGCTGCATTAAAGTTCATGCTGTGAATATGCTGTGGTTTATTCAGGTGTTTTTTTTTGTTGTTGTTGTTGTTTGTTTGTTTTTTGAATTGGTGGACACTTTGTTTGTGGTTTTTTATCACTGCCAGCAATAAACGTCCACCTATTGGTACGTTCAGTTCTGTGGGAGAGAGTCCCAAGAGTGGGCTGGTCGGGTTGAAGAAACTTGAAAACACGACTGACCATGTAGGGAGCTGCATAATTTTTTGTAAATTGAAGGTTTAAGATGTGCAAGAAATCTTCCTTCTGAGAGCTGTCGTGCTGCTGCACAGCAGAGCCTGTGGACAAAACATGACGAAGCAATCCGATTACGCTTCGAGTACCAGCCAGATGTGGGAGAGGGCGAAAGAGGGGAAGCCGAACATGAAGAAGCCTGGGATTCTCAGCATGGGAGGGGTTCCGGGAAGGGCAAGCGACCCCAGAGCCTGGCGGGAATCGGCTCACCGCAGCTTCCAGGGTGCGGGGCGGGGGAGCCGGGAGGGGACAGTGGGGGCAGAAGCCAGGGTTGCCAGTGTCCCGTGTCCGTGGCCTCTTCCCTGAGTGTTTTCAGTTGGGAAACTTCTTCATCTATTATATATAAATGCACAACCACATATTGAAATAAAAGCGAGATTCCATTTCCCACTGTAAGATGGCTAAAGGTTATTTGCGGAGGTTTTTTTTTTGTTTGTTTGCTTTCCATAGTGAAACAGTCCTGGAGAGGGACCTCTCCTGAGACTCACCCCGCACACATCCTGGGACGAGGCAGTTGTTTCGCTGGCTGGGCAGCAGCCTGGCCGGGTGCGTCGGGTCCTTCCCGAAATTCACACCCTTGGATCCAGAGATTTTATTTCTAGGAGTCAGACCTAAGGAAGTAATTGTACCACGAAAATTGTGACAACTGGATTTGCAATAGCCAAAAAGAAATATACATCAAAGTGGGTGTTTAATAGTGGGGAAATGTTTAGATAAATTCGGGTATGTCCCAGGGGTGGGCAAACATTTTCCGTGAAGGCCCAGATAGCGAGTAGCTGGGCTTTGCAGGCCACACCGTGCGTGTGGCAGCTGCCGGCTCCGCCGCTGTAGCCCACAGGCGGGGGCAGTGTGTGCACGAGCAGGTGCCTGCGTTCCAGGAACAGCTTACTGGCCGAAACAGGTGGAGGGCTGTATTTGGTCTGCGGACAATAGTTTACCAACCCTTCCTTTATTCAAATGTTTTAATATTTTACAGCCATTAAAATAATACGGGGTGGGGCAAAGGTAAGTTTATAGTTACGCGAAACACAGACTTTATTCTTGTATTATTATTTATTATCGTATCATTTTCCATACAAACAACTGTAAGCCTACTTTTACATGTGTGTATGTCTGTGTAATACATGTACACATTTACAGTGTGTATGTGTGTGTGGAGTGTAACTGGACTCCGTAGGAAGAGCGATACAAAGATAGATTCTAAAAGTTTATCAGCGATTAGATCCAAGTGGTGGCATTTAAAATGTAGATCAAGTTTTACGATAGAAGTTGCTGAGAAGTGAGGTTTATTTGTGGAAACTTGCTCCACGGCTAACTTTTTGAAATTTGTTTGATTTATAGCTTTAAATGTACTTATACTGCTTGAAGCCTGTGTTTTATACAATATGAAAGGAATCAGTGTAATATTGGGTGATAGGATTTTATTACCATTTTATTTCTAAAACACAGATGCCATTATGTTCCTCTTTTGTTTAAAATTAGTCACTGATGCGCAGATATTCCAGACCGTACTGATTCATCCCCTGCCCATCAGATGCTTTCTCTCCCACCCTGTCCCTGTCCCTTCCCTCATCTGGGGTGAGGATGGGATGCTGTATAAAAGGGGAGACTTAGGAATGCAGTGTATATTTATACCCACTTTTATTATACTTCGACTTTAACCAAAAGCAAACTTGCTTTTCCCCAGGCATGCTCTGTTCTCCCACACCTCTGGGTCTTCATGTGTTTGAATATGAACCGGTCCCTCCTGCATCTGACAGTCCCTTCCCCCTCCCCCCCTCCCCGCCCCCCCCCCCCCCCCCCCCGGCTTGGCAGGGCAGCGTTGTTTTCCTTGTGTGAATGGAGAACTTTCGTTGCTCTCAGCCGTGCTTGGCTTCTGTTGTGCTGTTTGTCGCCCAAGTGTGTGTTTGCTGACTAGGAGTGTAGAATGACTACCTCTCATTCCATACTTGATGTCTCACTCCATTGCTACCCTCATGCTAAACTACAGATGAATAGTAAAACTTTAAAATCTTTAATCAGGATTTGTACTGTGTCAGTACTCTTGTGCGGTGTCAAATAGCAAACTAAATCTGGCTTCAAGATGCCACTGAGTGATGTGTTTCTTTAGCCAAGTGAAAGTCCTTTCCGTGAGCTGCTGCCGCCGCTAGAGCTCTGGGCTTCTCATGGTGAACTTTAAAAATCGAGGGAGCAGAAACAGGGACTCGGAATGGAGCCTCCTTTTGTCCATCTCATCTTTCTTTGCTCTTTTCAGACACCTTAATTCTTGGTAAATAATGGTGTGATAATATCATTATTTGTTTGAAGTTTTGGGTTTCAGCTTTGCAAAAATATACAATTCCATTCTTCTATATTCTTCACTGTCTTCCTGAAAGTCACTTCTTGCTAAGAGAGCTGTGCTAAAAGGCCCACCTGGAATCATTCTGAAGCCGCATGTCTGTGTTTTAACATTCCCATATGTCTCGGTGCCTTTTATACTCAAGGTCAGACCGTGCATTACAACCTAGGGTCGGGTGCTGATCCAGACTGCCAACGTGTTTCTGAATGATAAAGCAATAAGGGGAGAAAACGCGCAATGTTTTTTTTCTCTTGCCTTACAAAATACAGCTGTCCGTATTTCATGTGACTATGTGTTTGTGTGTGTATCTGTTTAGTTTGCATCGCTTCGCAGCAGTGGCTATCCTTTACTAAGTGTACAATCTGTCTCCTTGTGTCAGATAACTTTCCCCAGATGGCCCATCAGAAGCGGTTCATTGAACGAAAATACAGACAAGAGTTAAAAGAAATGAGGTGGGAAAGAGAACATCAAGAGAAAGAGCCAGATGAGACTGAAGACATAAAGAAATAAAGGACGCGGAAGTGGTGGCGTTCTTACTGGCTTGGTGACTGTGACTGCCGCCCATCGAGGCCTCACCCAGTTTTCCGGAGACAGTGGATGGAGCGTGTCCTTCAAAATAAAACCCAGAGCCAGCTCGCTCGTGTCGTTTCACTGATCTTATATTCTGTTTTTAGCTGGATAGTCTTTATTACCAGGTGTTTGATTTCTATTTAATGGAAAACTTTAGTGGATATGCATATGGCTTCTTATTTTTTCTTTAAAACAATAAAATTTTAAAAAGTTCATTGTATGCGGAATAGAGCCTGTTTTTCTATCTACGTCTGAGATTATTACTCCAGACTTTTCATCTGACAAGTGAAAAACTCACTTTACCAGATATTTGGACTATTCTCTACCAACATACAGACTTCTGGCAGTCTCTGGATTGTTAACTAGATTTTTTAGCTTTCTCGTCTGGATGTTTACCAAATCCTCAGCTGCAGACACGGAATTTACGTTCCTAAGCAGCGCATCCCCTGTGGATGGGACCCCTGCAGCGTGTCACTGGCGCTGGCGGGGGAGCCGCCTTTGACTCACAGCTCCGAGCTGTTAGATCGGGGTGGAACCCTGATTCCAAGCCAGACAGCACCTTGCAGCGGGCGCTGTCCCCCCAGGGCCCGGAGACCCTTTCCGAAGGTCAGGATGGACTTCAGGGAGTCTCAGAACCTCCTGAGATTTGGGGAGGGGGTGTGGAGCTACAAGAGGTTCTGAGATTTCATCGGCTCAGAGTGGCCCCAACAACAACTAGCATTTCCCGAAAGGACACGGCACTTTTTAAAAAATGTTGTTTTAAATTGAATATCCCTGTTTCTTATTAATAAAGGCAAACTTTTATTTAATGTGCTTTTTGTTTGTTGTTTTAACAAATTTAGGGTGAGTGCCTGCTATGTTTCATTCAGGCAGTGAGTGTTCTAGGCTCTGGGGCCGCAGCAGTGAACAGAACACACACACACACACACCAGACCACAGCGGTGAACAGAACACACACACATATACACACACCAGAGGGAAGAGTGAGGGAAGACCTCTGTAGGGTTTTTAAATTTGTTAATCGTGAAAATGTAAAAAGGTGCGTGTAAGGAAAGCTTGTCCTGGTGCCCCCCTGCTCCCCACAGACAGCAGTGCTGGAAGGGAAAGAATGCTGGATTCATCGTGTTCTTGAGAATGTATCAAGCAAAACCAGAAAAGCAAGGGACATTTCTGAACCATTTTTTAAAGTACTTTCACTGCGCTCTCTCGTGCACCTGCATAGTGCCCACGCCCACGTGTTGGCTCCGGACTGTCTGCTGGACTCTGGCGTTTCCTGCCTGTAGTATTCAGCCCTCGTAAGATTTTCTGTCCATGTTCATGGCTCGTGACACCAGAAGAAGTGAAGTCCACAGGACACCACAGTCCCTGTTGCGCTGAGAGCCGACGCATACCCCATCAGAGCAGATATAGCCCTGCTGGCCGTGCAGGGTAATTATGAAGCTGGCACCAACTTCAGTCACTCACCACCCAGACAACGCAGCGGGCCACCGCGGCCGCAGTGTCCACCCCGCCTCTCACCCCACCCCATCCAGTCTCTCACCGTCCACTTCTGGTCATGCCAGGTGCCCATGAGAGCGTAAAATCTTACATTCATGCAGCTGTGTTAAGTGCTGTCGTTTGTGGAGGCTGAGTATGAGGGTTCCTCCCCAAGTCACTTGAGGTTCACTCGGGGAGGCATTAAACGATGGTGCCTCTGTAGACCACGGGCCTCTGATGAGACTGGGAGGGGAAGGAGCGGGAGCGGGCCAGACGGAAGGCTTGGCAGAGCAGTTAACTCCAGAGACAACTGAACTTCCAAGATGGGACGGAGCCTGTAAGATGGGGGAGGACATTTCCTTCAAGGGAGGAACGGGATTAGGTGGGGAGAATGTGAGTTCGGAGCCTATTGTGTTACTCCACGGGGATGCGAAGAAGGCCTGAGTCAAGGCATTGGGACCAGGGACCTGGACAGAACAGGTTTGGAAGACACGCAGGAGGTAGAACCTACAGGACGTGGAGAAGGGCAAAGTATCTCCCCTTGGCCCTATTGACATTTGGGGCCAAGTCATTCTTCGTGGGGGGCAGGAGGGACTGTCCTGTGTGTGTAGGATGTTCAGCTGCCCACCTTGCCTCCACCCACGAAACCAGTCGCATCCTTTCCCCCAGTTGTGCCAACTGAAAGCATCTCCAGTTATTGCCAGATGCCCCCTGGGGGCAGTATCACCCCTGGTTGAGAATCCCTAGTTTAGGACAGCTGTTAAAATATAGCAATCATGAAATAAAGCGAATTCTTACTTAGGCATTAGGCGTTTGGAGAACATTCTACAGTTTATTAGTATCTGTAGCACCTGTTACATCCCAGGCACGCACAGTGAAAGGAGGACCTCTCCTCAGGAGCTTACTGTTCAGCGAAGGAGGTCCTTGCACCCACGTGTGGAAAGTGCTGTGGGAAGGGTCAGAGGGGGGTGACTCGTTCTGAGGGACAGGCAGAGTCGGCAGGTCCAGCCTCTGGGGGCGGGGGGATGATGTCAGTTCGCCTGGCTGTCGACTCTGTTCCTCAGGACAAAAGGCCTTTTTTTCAGGTCAAACACACTACTTTATTTTTTAACCACGATATGCTGACACCCAACAAAATGATCAGAAACTCCTTAATAATTTCTAATAATCAGTCCGTCCAAATGGACAGCTGGTTTGTCCAAGTAATGCTCCATACATTCCTTTTGGATTTTATGATTCTTAAGTCTTCCTGTCTGGAACATTTCTCCCTACCCCCTTTTTCTAATTAGTTGAACAACCCACTGAGCTGTTCCACAGGTTTCCCACGTTGTTCTAGAAGTGACGCATTGCTTTGGTGGGGCGTCCTTTACTTTTTTCCTTTATCCTCTGTACTAGATCTGAAAGCTTGCCTTTAATTTAGGTTCAAAATGTGTGGCAAATGTATATTTCAGGGTATCCTCCTCACCAATGATATTTCAAGGACGCCAGCTCCCCAATTTGGGGGGATGGTTGCAATGGCTCACTGTATGTGTCGACTTGGCTAGGCAAGAGATGGTATGTAAGTAGCTACCTTTGTGGCCATTTGTTATGCAGCTGTAGGAAATACATTCCCTTTCTCTTTCCAAACAGTCTCTTCGTGTTACTAAACTATCCCATTTAAATATTTCATGGGTTCCCCATTGCCTGTAGGATAAAGCCCAAACTCCTTCTTGTCACAGCATGAAATTCCCTCACGACCAGACATCTGCCCCTTCTGCTGGCCCCCCGAGCTCCACCTTACAGAACAGGTGGCAGATATTTAAGCACGTTCCACTTTTTCTCCAGGAATTTGCACAGCCTGAAATAGGCCACCTGCTTACTAATGATCTCTTACTCATACCTGGGGCATCGGCTACAGGAATCCCTTCCTTGGACTGAAGTTGTGGTTAAATGTACATTCTTGGGCTCTCTCCTGAATCAGATTTGACTTGCTGTATTGTTACTTTCCCTTGACTCACCCGTCTTCCCCCATCAGACCACAAACCCCAGGCCAGCAGGACTTTCACTAATCCACCTTGCACCACGGGCTCTCCGTGTGCTGTCCATCCCCCCAAATAGTCAGACTGCTCCTTGCCATCCTTCCACAAGGCTAAATGGCCTTAAAGCAGAACAGCTTGCTCCAAGAACCCTTCTCGCAGGAACTTGGAGACTACCATGAAGGGAATGACCCGTTGGAGGCCAGAGCATCTGTACCGCCTCTGACCTGCACTTGGACTTGGTCCAGAACAAGATGCTAGAACAGGACCCATCCCTGGTAGGGAGCCCCCATAAACAGACAAGCAGATATGAGCTTCAGGAGCTTCATTCTTGGGGGTGAGATGGAGCCATAGAAGCCCGAGAAGGGGCTTGGTTTTCAGTGACATCACCAGTGGGTGGCTTGGGATGGGCTTTAGTCACTTGACCCCATAGTCTCCAGCAGCAACTCCAGTGCTCCTTGCAGTGAACATGTGACCTTTATTCAATTTCATATATTGTTTGACAAACACAGTGCTGATTTGCCATCTGCAACTAGATTGCTGCTTCTGTGTAGAAATTCGGGAGTTGCCCTTCGCTAGTAAGGACAGAAGACGGTCTTCTCCCAACGGCACCCCAGCTAGATTCTCCATCGTTGTGCTGCGCTGTGCGGTCCCAGAGACACCTCTGCCACAGAGAAGCCGGTGGTGAAGGAACATGGCTGTCGTCCCATCACACATGTAGCTGCTTCTCAAAGCTTTCTTTCATTTCTGCTGGAATATTTGTCAGGTTAAGAAAGAAGTTTTAAATGAAGTTTAAGGGGAGGGGGGCAAAACCCCCAAATGGCCAGCTAATTGTTTGCATGCTGAATACTGGCCCATCGAGATTGGAAACTCTCAGATAAAAACAACTCATAATGAAAATGCAGCAAGGCCCTTAACTGCAGTGATTCGAAAGCTCACCTCTATTATTAAAATAATAGGGGTCTCAAATGGAGCTGCGGAGAACAGTGGCTGCCCCTGACTAGAATTCAACCAGAAAGATCAAGAGAGAGCCCTAATTGCCTTTCTTCTCTGATCAAACAATTGACTTAATTCTCCAGGCCTACACACCGAAATGTGTTTGAGGAGATTCAAATAGGTTACTATAGAGGATTAAGGTTTTTCTCTGCAGATTATACTTTTATGCCCTGTAGTTCATTGCTTGAAGTGTTAAGTAGCTTTGTCAAAATAAGCAGGGCTGGGAGGATTTTTAGAAACTTACAAATCACACACTCTTGCTGAGTAACAGGAGGGAGGTCTGTTTTTCCCTTCTCTCCCTCTTAAAAAAAAAATTAATGGTTGAGGCTTGGAAGTGGGGAGAAATTAAACGTATTAAAGATTAGTTGGAAATTTCAAGAGCTATCTCAGATAAGAGAAATAAAAGTGTGGGGGTTTATTGTGTTCGCCTCTTAAAAATTGTTTCACAAAATGATGCAGCTGAGGAAGCCACATAAAGAGAAGGGATTTTCCTGCAGATGCTTAGCTGCCTGAAGAGAAGCCAGTCCAGGGGGGCGGCAAATCAGACCCTTGAGGCGTCTCTGGAGTGCTGTGCTAATCAGGGTTATTTTACTCTCTGAGATTTCATTTCTGCTTAAAGGGGCTGGTGGCAAAATAAGCTTTCATTTTCTTACAATACCGTATTCCCAGGAAAGGGCACTTGTCGGAAAGTCTTCAGTGACATTCTGTCCTTGGCGCCACAGGTGGCTCCGTTGTCTTCGCAGGTCCCCCGGGGATGCAAACCTCCTTAATCAAAGAGTTGCTCTGTGCATTTACCCAGGTCTTTGCGCCGAGCTTTGGTGATTGGTGCGCTGCCCGCTGCTGCGTCTGTTCTCCTGGGCCCATCGCTCTTAGCGAAGCTACATTAAGTAGCCTCGTTGAGGTTGCCCCATTGCACAACACACCTAGCGAATGTAAACTGCAGACTAGATGAACCTCTGACAATGGCTGGACAACCTTGGTGTGCAAACATCCCCTGGAAACGTAGCCATTTTATTTTTTTGTGTAGCCTGACGCAGGCACAGTTGCTTCTGAGGCCGCCCTTCCAGTTTTCCCAGGGCTCAACTCCACACGGGTGCCAGGAGACTGGAGTCCTTCTGCTTTGACCTCCCGCCTCCTCTGGCGTGGGCCTGGCTCCGTTTTCCTCAGCCACCTCTCTGGCTCCTGCGTGTAACAAATCCACGGACACAGCAGCCACCGCCAATACCTCCAATCATCAGCAGTGGCGCCCAGCCCCACCACGCTCCCCAGGGCTCGGGGGGCTGGGACAGCTCACGTAGGCCATTTGGGACCTTCTCCCCTGGGAGGGAACTTGCTGGTGGACTCAAGGCAGAGTTAAGCAGTGAGCGTGGGGATGTGAGGTTGGCCCGGACAAGGCTAAATTGCAGAGGAAGGAGGGAAAACCAAGGCCTAGAGGGAAGGCAAGGGAGCAAGATGCACGTGGCCCCCAGTTCTCAGAGGGAGGGGGCCACTGGGGGGTGAGGGAGGGAGATGGGCAGCTGAGCAGAGGAGGGACGGGGAGAGGTTGGGGAGGGGGAACGGAGAAAAGCCCAGTGTAGCTTCAGCAGCACGAAGTACTGCGTGGTCAGCCTCTCAAACTCCCTTCTGTCTCCCTGGAGCGAGCGGGCATGCAGCACCCGTCGCTCAGCAATGCAAGAAAGCTGCAGAACGTGCGGTGTTGAGTCCAGCACCCAGACTGCCCGAGGGCCTCAGCTCATCACATCGCCAGGGTGCCGGGGGGCAGCCTGGACTTTTCCACCCCTCGCTGTTGCCCTCTCTTCTGCTCCCTTTTGGGTCCTTCTCACCCTGACTGAGTCCTACCAGGACCCCTCTGCCCTTCTCGCCCCCAAGCTCCAGCCTTCTCTGTGTGTAGAGCATCTTAGAGTCTCGCACACATTCAGTTTCTGGGCGACTTGGCAGCATTCACATTGCTGAGGACCTCTGAGTGCCTTGGGTTCAAGCGCAGAATGAGTGCTTCAATTCAGGGCTCAGCAAACTTTCTGCGTAAAGGGCCGGATAGGCCATAGTTCAGACTTCGTGGGCCAGCAAACAACATCGAGAATATTATGTAGGTTCTTATAGAACAAGAGGGAACACGCATTTTCACAAATATTTTTATGGGTAAAATTCAAAGTTTAGTAGACACGGACATTTGGGTTTTGTACAATTTTCACATGCCATGAAATATTTTTCTTTTGATCTTTTTCATTTATTTAAAGCAGTAAAAACCAACCAACCAAACAAACAAACAAACATCCTTAGATTGTGGGATCTGGAATAACGGGGGCTGGGCTGGATTTGGCCCCCTGGCTCTAGTCTGCCGCCCCCTGTTGGAGGATGAATGAAAATGTCACTGTAAAGGAAGCTGTGCTCCAAGCACTCCGCTCTTTCCTTATCTCTACAGACTCGATCGTGATGATCTGGATAAAAATGCTAGTCATCAAAAGCTCAGCTCCAGAATCAATGCCTGGGATTCAGGACAGGTAGGCAAAATGACAAGTTACAGAATGTTTTACTCTTCTTATATGCTTAGTCTGGGGGACCAAATGCCTTTGTCATTAATGCTGGCATGTACCCCTTATCTGAAGTCTGTACCCGGACCACAGTGGTGACCTTACGTTTTTATGGCAACGAACTGTGTTTTCAAAGTGTTTTAACATACAATATCTCATGAGATCTTCTTAATAGCCAGAGAGATCGGAAGGGTAATTATTATCCTCATTTTAGGATCGAAAAGAACGTAAACAAAATCAAGGCCTGAAGCAGTAGTGGTGCTGTCTAAGATCAGGAGTCTGGGAGTGGATAGAGATGGGGCCTCAGGTGTTGCCAGGAGCAGGTGACATAGCAACAAAGATAGAACTGGAGCTGCAGTTGAGAGGAGTGACAGCCAACCGAGAAAACAAAATAATCCCGCCACCATGAAAAGAACCGGCTCAGGGATGAAGATGAAAGACACTCCCTCTTTGAATACTCCCAGAAATATTTAGCTTTGTTTACTGTAACCCAAAATGTATCTTTAGGTAAAAGGCTCCAAATGCTGAATAAGTCCAAAAGATAAAAAGAACAGACTTCAAGGTAATCAGTATACTTCCCCAAACAGTCCCAGGACGCTTCTAAGGCCAGCACCCAGAATGTGTGCTTCGCTAGCCCCATCCACGTGAAGGCGTTAATAAGGCAGGAGGCAAAGAGAGTGTTAAGAAAATCGCAGAATGCAGGTCGACCCTAAAGGAGACCGTGAATGGGGGCACAGAGGCAGAGACCGTGACCCTTCCTCCCCGATCCAAGTGAGATCACAGAGGCCTGCAACTTCAAAGAGCTGCGGCAGGGTAGTGGCTGGGCCATCCAACTGCCTGCTTCTAGCTGGCTTCCTTCTGGGGAGAGGTCACGGAAGCAGGGACAGCCTGCTGCTGCTGTCTGCTTCTATCATGGCCACATGGTGACATCACACAAGCCCAAAGTCCTTTGAACACTGCCCTCAGGAAGTGTCACTTGGTGACAGAACCAATGCACGAAAGGGCTGTGGCTAAGAGAGCTCCGGAGTCACACTAACCTGAGCTCACATCCCCAGTCCTCCCCTTACCAACCTTGACCTCGGGGAGCCGGCCTTCACATAGTTCGTGGGTTGTAATGGAGGACAGTACAGCAGCTATAGCACCAGCTTGTGGGAGCCCTAAGTGAGATGCTGCCTGTGAAATGCCTGGCACGTAGCAGGTGCGTAGCAAATGTGCGCTGCTGTTATGGGTGTTATTTATTAAGCCCAGCAGCAGACCTGAAATGGCTAAGGACTCTGGAGAGACAGCTCGGTGGCCGAAGAAAAGCATTGGGCTGGGATTCAGAAGTGTGGGGTCGCACGTCAAGTTCTGACCCTTGGGGAGAGGCTAAGTACTCTGAGGAAAGCCACTCCCATGGCCTGGGTCATCTCAACTCAAAAATGGAGACGTAACATCTATTTCACAAGGTCATTGGGAGAATTAAGGAAGGTGATGTGAGATTGCTTGATGTATCGTATTATTTATTATACCAGCCACACAAATGCTCATAGCAGCATCTCCAAACACAGCAATATGCACATATTTATACATACGCCACATCTCACTTGATAAAGCATTTGAGGCATTCTTCAAACCTCAAGTAAAGCTCAATAAATGAAAAGAATCCACCCACATGAATGAAAAGAACACACACAAAATAATAGGCTGAAAATATGATTGAAAAATGAAAGCCCAGGAATAGGTAAAAGTAGGAACAAGAGATCCAGGAGAAATAAACATTCAAAACTGTGGGTCAGAAGATTCTGTCTACTATTCAAACTGAATATCTAATTTACCCCTTGGTTGTCTTGAGAGCCAAAGGGAAAACAGGGAGATGTGATTTTTCCTTCTTATTGAAAGCAATACCCATTTCTATCTTTCCCTCTCCTCCCCTCTCCTTCCTTCCTCCCGCCTCCCTCCATTCTTCAAGACAAACCTTAGTTTGCAACCCTTACTCTAACCTTGCCAAGGTAAGCAAATGAAGAAACCAAGGCTCAGAGAGGTTGCTTAGCTTGCCTGAGATCACACAGCTAATAGAAGGCAAGGCTGGGATTCCAATTCAAGTCCAAAGGCACCAAAGCTCCTGAGTAAAACTGTTCAGCAGAAGCCTTCCTGAGCTGCAGCAACAGCTAGGGAGGCCGCTTCCTGGAGAATTAGCCAGGCACTGCCTTGGTGCCCCAACTCTGCCCTGAGTGTGGTTCAGCAGAAAATCGTGTTTTCAAGACAAAAGAAGAAGTAAACCCTCTCGTTGGTGACGTGCTGGGCAAGTAGAGCCAGCCTTCATAGAGGGCATCTTCTGGACATTGAGGAAAGAAAGGCTGTTGGCTGACCTTGGGCTCATGGATGAACATAGCAGAGGGCACTTGCCGAGGTGTCCTTCTCAGCCCACAGTTGCTGAAGGCACCACAGAACGGCACAGAAAGGGCTCTGCAACGAGAAGTGAAACTGAAGTCAGCCCTGGGTGGGGCAAGAACAGCAGCGCAGCGAGCGCACTGCTCAGCTGCGGTGGGGCGAGGCAAGAAGGGAAGGAAACCAAGTGAGTCTCAAAAACTCCCAACCAGCCAAACGTTTTCTTCAGGCCCAGTGGCTGATGCCACCACTCCATGGTCCGATAATTCCCAGTCCTCATAACTAAGTGAGGTTCAAGTTTACTGTGTAGGATGTAGTTCCCATTGGTCTACTTAATAGACCCATAAAGACCCGAGTTCGGAGCTCCTCCAGGGAGGAGCCTCCCCAGCATGGCAGCCCACAGTAAGTGACACCTGTGATTTCAGCAAGGTTTCCGCCCCTTCGGGTGGCCACAGGTTATGTTAGCCTGGATTCCAAAAGGCATTTCACAGTAGGTTCACAAGAGGGGCACTGAGTGACCCAGAATGTCTTCACTATCACGGCGTCTTCAGGCGGTGCTCCTGCAGCAAACGTGGCCTCCAGTCTCACAAGGCTTTTCCTCTAGTGTCTCTTGATCAAAACTAAGGGCTTGCCACCCACAGGACAGCTCAGGGAAGGCAGTTCTGCAGAGGCTAAGACCACTTGGTTCAGTTCCGTGCCTCCTGCTGTCGAGTTTGATCAAAGGATGGACTTGATGTGGCATTGGGTCACATGTATCTTATCTTCAAAGTCACTGTCCATCGCTATCCCTTTCCCAAACCTGAGGTTTGGATGAAAACCGGACAGCTGACAGTTGGGTGCTGTCATTTGGGCAGTATGTCAGCCGAGGAAAAACAGTGTCCTTTGGTAATCACAGATAAACAGATGGAATGTGATACTAGGCTATGAAATGTGAGCAGGCAACCCGCACTCTCCGCCTGGATTGATAGCCATCCCACCGCTGCGTGGCGGCCAGAGGCGGACAACCAGAGTTGTTCTTGGGAAGCGGTTCTGGGGCTTTTCTGGGGCTTGAAAAGATCATGAATTAAGTCCTGAAAATTTTACACCTCGGAACATGACAAGAAGCCGTGAGCCTGTGAAATGTTGGAGCAGTCGGCGCTTCCCCTCGATGACTGTATAAAACCTGGGGGATGTGCCCACAGATAACACCGTTTTGATCAAAGCGAAACTCTGATGAAACTGCCAGGACGCATTAATTGAAAGATGTGCTTGTTTCAGTTTCTAAATAGATGTATGTGTTCTATGAGGTAATTGGATAGGAACCGATTACATTTGAGGAGACGTCTGCCAAAAATGATTTTAGTCGGGCTCTATAATTAATTAACTGGAGGTCCTCCGAATCAGAAGGGTTTGCTGGTGATAGCGAATGTAATTTGGAGGAATTTGGGCCATAAATTCCTGTCTGTGGGGATTATTCAACTTTAGTGTGGTATTTTAAAGAAGGCCCAAGCTGGAATCCTTGCCTCTAGTTTGGATGACAAACATTCACGGACAGGACTGGGGAAGAAAGACAAAATGTAAGAGATGACCAAGACAAGAAAAAGAAATGTGAGGGCACGTTTCCCAGGCCCAGCATCACCCAAGTGAGCTGGGGTGCCACGGTAGTAAGTCCCGAAGCCCTTGGGCTGCACAGGTGAATCCTTACCTGCACATCTGAGCAGAATCTAGTGCCGGGAGGAAAGTCGGAATGGCCACACATTGTATTCCTATCCTTTTTGTGGGTACATTTTTGCTCAGTAGGGATACCAGTAGCAGAACTAGGAACGCAAGAATCTTTTCAAGGAAAGACCTCAGGGAGACAATAGCTTTTGTCCGGTCCCTGTCTGTTGTCAATAAACCAAAGGACGTCCTTGCGCTTTGGGGTGCTGTTGGGTTAGCCTAGGACTGTCATGTCCCACCTACCTGCCTTGCACCTTCAACTCTCCAACAGATGGCTCTGACTCAGAAGGGAGTGTGGAAAAGCCTCACCGAAGAAGCTCCGCCCCACGCACAGCCCTGCGTGACGTCCCCAGCGCTCCTCTCAGATCCGGTGGCTCTCTGGGACCAGGCTCCTTCTGTCCCTGAGTCTGGTTCCCGACGAGGAGCAGCGTGCCAAGACAGGGGGAGAAAGAATGGCTCCGCACTAGCCAGACAGTGTCAGAGCCAGGGACATGTGAGGTGCAGAGCCATAATAATAAAACAGTTCTGGACATTTTATTTTTTGTTTAAAAATAAAAACAATTCTGTATTTTATATGAGAATCACATATTGTGTATTCGTAACAATTCTGAATCAAGAACTGGCAAAAAAAATGCGTGTGTCAAAATCAACCATAAAATATAAGCTTAAAATCAAATAATATTTTAGCAGGGAGTAGATTTTACCATAAAAAATTAAAACACAACCAAACCCCCCAAACTGGTTTAGCAGCCGCTCCCTTCCATAGGACGTAGCAGGAAGTCAGCAGGTCTCTGGCAAAATCGGGGCCGCAGAAGCTCGGCCCGGTTTGCACGCAGGACTTAGAGGAAAGCACCGGCGTTCGGTTTCCGTCGAAGAGGCACTGCCAGGCAGCGACCTGGGAAGCCCAGGACACAGCACCCAGGAGGGATGCAAGGAGGGGCCTGCGCAGGGACGCTCGGGCGTGGGAGCCCACGGCACCGCGGGGCAGCCTGGGGCGGTCCAGGCCGCTCCGAGGGTGTGCGGGGTGGGGGTGGGGGGACTAGTTGCATAAATATGTAAAGCCCAAGCATGTGCCTTTTGAACAGTTGGGGGGAACCGAGCCAAGGAAAAGAGAGAAGAGCAGGCAGGCCAAGGTCCCTCTGTCTCCTCCTCACGTCGTCACCCACTGGCAGGGCCTGGGGAGCTCGGGGGAGGTGTGTGAGGTAAATTGCCTCGGTTTTTGTCCAGTGGCTAAGGAGTAAGGAATAAGGGGGTGCCCACCCTCTTTCGTTTTCTCTATTTTCGAATCTTCAGAAATATATAATTTGTTTCTGAAAGGTTTTCATTAAAACATATTTTAAATAATAAAAGTAAAAAATATCTTGGACTTTTATTGTGGTAAGGCTGCCTAGTGGTATGAGCCTGACGAAACAGGTTCAAGTCCTGGCTTTGCCTTTTACTAGCTGTGTGACTCCAGGCAAGTTTGAAATACTTTATCTTTTTTTTTTTTTTTTTTTTTTTAATGAAAAAACCAAAACCAAAACCAAACCATGCTAGTTGTTTCTAGCGTGGTTTCACTTACATTTCCGAAACCAAGGAGCTAGTTGGGGGCAGGAAACAGATGGTTGGGGGGAGCCATAAGGACTTCCCAGGTGGCATGAATGCTAGAGGCTGGGGGTAAGGCACAGGTGGGGCAGGAGGCAGGCGGCAGGCGGTAGGGTCTGGGCTGTGGAAGAAAGGCCCGGGTGAGCGGGAGGAATGTCAGGGCCAGGGTGCTTGGCCAGGAGCGGCTTCTCGAGAGCGCAGCATCTTCCAGAGGAGCCTGGGGAGGGGCCTGGGGAGGGCTCCTGGGGGATGCCTTCCCTCTCTCTGTAAGTGAATGACAGCTACCTGAGCCGTTACTTTATAAGGCAACGTTCTTGTTTTCAAAGAGTTTACAGTTTAGCTGATGATGTATTCACTCAACAGAGGGTTGAATAAAAATCCTAATAAGTGACATTCCAAATGAACGGGAGTTCTAACGAGGGAGAGCTGACAAATGAGATGGAGTGATGGGAGGGGCAACATGTGGGAACTGTCATCTGAGCTGAATCTTGACACAATGGGCAGGCTTTGGTGAACTGGGGCGAGGGGGCAGGTAGGAAGAGTGTACTATGGCAGAGGCATGTTCTAAGGGGCTGGCCGTGATGAAGCTTCTATGAAGGAGACAAGTGAAAAATGCTTGGGGTGGGCGGTAGCAAGGAGGCCATGTGAGGTAGCCCAAGAACAAGGACGGGAGATGGTCAGTACGTAGAGGACCAGAGCTTCTCTAGGCCAGGCCACCTTCGGCCCCACACTGCATTCCTGATGTAGAGGACTGCACCAGAGCAAGACAGAATCTACAAAATTAACACTAAGAAAACAATCTTAGGAGCCTGGCAAATGGGCCCTGACTGGTGTGGCTCAGTGGATTGATGCTGTGTGTGGCTGTGTGGGGCTCGGTGCTGGCCTATGAACCAAAAGGTTGCCAGTTCGATTCCTAGTCAGGGCTGTGGGCCAGGTCACTAGTCGGGGTGGGTGAGAGGCAACCACACATTCATATTTCTCTCCCTCTCTTTCTCCTTCCCTTCCCCTCTCTGAAAATAAATAAAATTTTTTTAAAGAAGCCTGGCAAATGAAATTTGACCATCCCTGTCAAGAAAGGAGTTTTATGCAAATGATTTCATGTCTGCTCTTGTTGGTACGAGCATCGCATGGGGAGATGCCAGTGTCAGAAGGCTTGGGTAGATATTCAGTTAGATGAATAAATAAAAGATCTTATTAAATACTCAGTTAATCTGGTTCTTCTTCTCTTTTCATGCTCACCAAGTATTCTTTTGATCGTGCCTTAGCATTTCTTTTAGATTTGTCTGCAGAGAGAGACAATTACTGGTCATAGATATTTTAAGTGTTCTAGTCTCTACAACAAGGATTTCTTATTGTAAAATAATTAATGGGCTCCTGGGTTTCCTACTCATGAATGTGGCTAATGGGAAAGATCCCCCTTTGGTGCCTGCGGCTGACGGCAGCACGCTGCATGGTGGTCCGTTTGCGGGCACAATGTCATCCCGTGTAAGGTTTCTTGAGAACGAACTTGCCACAGACTTCGAGAAAGTGCTGTGTGGAGCATGGTTATAGAGGGTCTTAAATGCAGGTGCGGTGAGTACTGAGTTTATTCTACAGGTGTTTGGGCGTGGTTCCGGTCAGCCGGCACCTGCTGAGCCCTTGCTACGGGAAAGGCTCTGCAGGGGAGGAAAGCTTGCACAAGCGTTCTCTGTAGAACCCACAATGTGGTGAGGAAGGTGGCTTCTCACAGAACCACTGACGACAAGCATGGGGATAAAGGTAGAAAATAGACTTCTGGGAGGAGGTGGCATTCAAACTGGGCCTAAAAGAAGGAGGATAACTTTTAACTGGCAGAACTAGGAGAAAGGGCATTTTAGGACATGGGAGCAACATAAGGGATTACAAAAAATGACCCTTGTGCCTGAGGAGGGGTGATGACTATGAAAGAAGAAAGGCTGGCCAGAGCAGAGACGACCTTGGTCATCAGGGGGCCGTCCTATGGTGGTTGGTTTGTACATAGGCAAGTGATGCAAATAGACTTTCTATCTCTTAAGAAAAAAGTTTGCTTGGTGGGGTGAAAATGGAGACAAATGCAGTTGAACAACAAGAAAAAAAAAAGAAAAAAGAGGATTACGAAAATGGGTTAAAAAGACACTTGGGAGGAGGAAAATATAAATTATAAGACTCTATCACATACTGGGTGAAAGATGGGGCGGAGCCTGAAGTCGAGGCGTGAAGGGAAGGGGTGGGGATGGAAAGGACCGAGCAGGTCCCAGGGCAGAGCTGTTCACGTGGCTGCCACCTGCCCGGGGGCTCCCACAAGTCCTACTGCAGGGGATGCACAGACCTCAAAAGTTGTGTGTCAGATTTCATGCGTGTGCAAGTGTGAGATAACTGGGGAGAGGTCTCGGTTAGCCCACATCTCCCCACAAGTGAATGTCAAGATGATGTAACACTTTGAAGAATGTTGTTAGGGGAAATGCCTGTGGGAGGAAAAGGGGAGGGACTTGGGAGAGGCTGGGAGAGGGAGAAGTAAGTAAGTAAGTAAGTTTCAGTGGAAATCTTTTAGAATGCTGTGCCATCTAAGGAAGGTTCATCGAAGCCATCAGGGAATTCTCCCTCCAAGTTGCTAATCACAGGAGTTCCGAGGCTCCCAGGGGCGCCGTGCCTTGGCATTCTTGCTGTGGTTAGTGTTTATGTGGGAGAAGCCTGTCAGAAGCATAGCCATGGCGAAAATGCAGTTCTATTTTTGAGCACAACAGCTGGAGCCCCCGGTCAAAGGCACTTCCCGCAGCTGGAGATCCGAGAGACTCGCTCGCAAGCCGACTGCAGGGCACTCGGCAACTACTGGATCCCCACAGGGGTTCATGACCAAAATAGGGTTAAAATGGTACTGTCGTAGAAACTTTTGAAGTAAAACCAACAACATATGCAAGTAATTTTCTGCGTACCTAGGAAAATGGAGTTGCCATTATTGATGGCACAGGATTACATAGGATGCACAGGACGAGGTGAAGCACAAGAAAATGTGCTTTGTTCCCGCATGCTGTGTTTTAAATGCTGGTGAGAGAGCCCGTGAAACATCCACCACACAAGCTGAGAGCTCAGGGGGCCGATGCGGTTAGAGCTGCACCGCTACTAAAGGGAGTGTCCACAGAGAAACTGAGGTGACAGTGGCAACAGAAATGAATGTCCCCTCAGGAAGAGTGTAGGTTGAGCGGGGCAGAGGGTGGAATGTCTGTTTCAGGCGGAAGCACTGGGCCGAACAGTCCAGGTGTATTGTTGAGAGAAGTCAGGGTGATAGTGAGAAGGAGTAGTGCAAGCAGGAAGGAGGGCTAAAGCACGTACATACTTGTATTCTCAAAGCAATGAGGACAGGGTCTCAGAAGTAGGGGGATTGCCAAAAAGGCCGAATGCTTGCAGAATATCAAGTAGGGAGAGGTCCAGAAAACAGAGCCATAGTTTAGGAAGAAAAGACTTGTGGGGCAGGCTTCGTCTTCCCATTTGATTACCTCTGTGTTGGGTATCTCCCTGCATTTTCACAAAGAACTGTTCACAGGGTTCAGTTCCTCCTCAACTCCAAATGCGGGGGTGCGAGGGTGCGGGGGGGACATCGGGGGCCCAGGAAGGAGCCTGGAGAAATCAGGGTGTGTCTCAAAGAAATGAACAGCACTCCTCATGTATGTCTGAGGCATTTTCCCTCTTTCTGTAGCTTGAGAAGTTGTCACCCTAGCCCCGCAACACAAAAACTAAACAATACCTGATACATGTTATGTTAAATATTTTGGGTCTCATGTATATTTGATTTTGAAAGCTTAGCATAGCAGTTTTTTTTAATATAGATGATTGGCATCATGCTTTATTGAATTCACTGTGGAAAACAAATTTTCTAGGGTAGAGATATTTTTTCCCATGTAATTGTGGGACTGGAAACTTGTACTACTGTTTGATAGTTCAGAAATGCTTCTCATTGCCAATTTTTTAGAATTCTGTTTGTTAGTTTATTTTGTTCATTAGGTTCCACATGTAAGTGAAATCATGGCACTTGTCTTTCTCCAACTGGCTCATTTCACTCAGCATAATGCTCTCCAGGTCCATCCATGCTGTTATACAGGGTAAGATTTCCTTCTTGGTGCCAGTTATTGATCTACATTGATGACCAAGCCTTTAATTCCTATAAAGTGTAAGAATATAGAGCATTGGTTCAAGAGCTGTCCATTAGAACAGCATGTCTTGTCTGTTGCAAACGGTAGCTGTGATTTTTATCACTAAGTTCCTCAATGCCCTTTCTGTAAGGATCTACATGACTCATCTACATTGTTTTGGGAATATTTTATCTCTGGTGTGAAATTTATAGTTTTAACTTATTAGAAAATGCAAACTTTGTAATGTAATATATTTCCCTTTCCCCCTTATTACCAGAGCATCACTCAATACTTAATTATAATAATGGGTTAATCTTGGTCCTGGTAAGATGAGTGCCTGAATATAATATATGCTTGCTGAATTACTGAACAAATGGATTAGTTGCTTAGGACCTCAGTTCTATTTCTGATATAAATGTCATTATTTTACATTGCATTACAGTTTATAAATTACTTTGGATTATCTCAGAAGCAGACTGAGAATTAATCTTGAATTCAATCTATAAAGCAAAGAAGCACACTGCACCTACTAAAAAATAAAATAGACAATGAGTTTCTTTGATGTTTCATGTCTTAATATAATAATGTAATCCATTAATGTTGGTTTCATGTTTAAGGTGGATCAAGGGGAAAAGTTGCCACTTCACCATTTTTTAGTTCAAGGAAATAAGATCACTGGAGGAGTGTGGTTTAAAGTCTGATTTTATAGAATGTACTAATGTTGTGAACTTGGAGAGCTAAAGAGCTTTGAATCTTAGTCCCTTTGTCTATGAAACGGAAGGCGTGATATCCGGTACCCTAGGATGGCACAAGAGTTAAATGAGATGAAATACAATGTGACAGAGTTAAGTGTGCAGGGGGACTCCGATCCCTCCCCCCTTTTCTGTGAGCATCATCGCCAACAGAAATTCAATTAGGGAAGAAGAAAGGCAATCAAGGAACACTCGCTTTCCTTGGCTTTTATAAACCAAGATCATATTTATGAGTTATATTTTAGCATGCTTCCCGGTGACAACAAAAACAGGAAGCACGAAAAGCTGGTATATTGTTCTATTGTGTTCTCACGACTGGAAGAGGTCCGTGAGCATTTTCCGTTTGCCATTGACGGCCCGGTGTTCCCGAGTCCGCTGAGGAAGCCGGTAAACCTCTCAGTTGGCTTCCAGTATTGACATTCCTGTGGAGAACGGGTATCTTCTATAGGATTATTACTCATCGTGACTGGAGTTCAATAGATAAATTAAAAACAGCCAGACTTCAGCCCTGGAAGTGACTCACTTCTCAGGTAATGCTCTCCCTTCGCTTCAAGATTGGCTTAGAGATGCCCTGAGTCAGAGATGCTCCCTGTCAAAGGGGCCTCTGGACCGCTCCCAGAAGAGTTTGTGGGCTGTCTAATAGGAGTGCACAGGCATTTGGCCGAGTGCTTTCTGGAGCTTGTCTTGCAAATTCCCGTAATTTGCACCAAGTCACTTGTTATCCATTTTAGCTGACTGAACAGTTTGAATCACGGGTGTGAAAAGGCAACCGAAGCAATAGTTCTCGGAGACCTTCCAGGAATGTGCTGTTGTCATCCTGACCGTGTGTAAGCAGGTCATGAACTACAACGAGCTCTTCACTTCGCAGAAAACACACGTGTACACACACACATACACACAGAACATTGGTTTAAGGATAATTGGTCTCTGTGAAAACTGCCTCACAGTGAGAATGTGGAAAAAAAAAGAAAGAAAAGAAATCTAAACCTGAGTGGAAAATACACCACTTAATTGAAAGCAAACACTTTCGAAGACTCTAATGGGTCTCCAGCCTTGTTTTTGGATATTTTTGGTGTTCTTTTTAGACTGATTAGAACTTAAATAGTTCAGTGCTGTTTTCTGTCTATGCTACACTGCAAATTCAGATACTTTCTAGTTTAGCATTTCACTAATAGTCTGTTATTTTCTGCCCCGGTTGCTTTGTGACAATCTCATGCAGAACTTCCTCCCATGTGGTCTCTTCTCTTTTAGATGGGTCTTATTATCCATTAAGGAGCAATGCGATAAGTAGGTGCCAGCAAGCGACTACGGGGGAATGAGTGTACAGCACAGCCTTGCAAATAAGTAGTTGCTCTCGCACCTGGAGAGCTTTAAAATACGTCCACACTGGGAACATTTCCAAGGGCCAGCTTCAAAAAGAACACAAAACTTTACTTAGTATTGCATCTCTACCGTTCTCAGAGAAGTTTGTTTAAAACTCTACTTACCATGAATATATGTGGGTGTTTCTAGAACCCAGAAAGCAAACATGAAGTAGTTTTTCCATGGGGCATGTTTCATGCATGGCAGGAAGCACAGAAGTGACCGGAAGTGCTAGGGTTCTGTGAGCGGGGGAAGCCAGCCACAGGGCTCAGGGCCTTCACCGCCGTGGTTGATGCCAGAGGTGCTGAGACGGGAACAGCCAGCTGCCGCTGCCAGCAGGGGCAGCGGTCACTTCCTGGGCTTTCCCTGCAGGGAGAAGGCACCGGAAGTCTCACTGGGACCTAGCCCTCTGGGGCAGGAGGAATCAGTCTGTGGCTCGCTGTGCAGTGTTGAGGACGAGGAATGAGGCGGGCTGCCAGCTGGGATCCCCGCATCCACGTTGTTGCTAGGTGCTTTATTAGAGCAGGAAATAAAAGGATTCTCCCACAGTTCCAGACCCCACCCTTTGCTTCTGTGCCCAAGTGTCCTTGGAGTTTTGCCTCGTAGTCGGTGGCTTTCTCTGACCTCCGTGCCCCCTACCTGTCGGCGTCCAACCCTGGACTCCTCCCTTGCTAAACTGGTGAGATGCAGGTGGGAAGTTTGAACACTATACAAATTATAGTTCCGGACACTTAAAACTACTTATTAAAAAATCTCTTCGATCTCTGCTATCCATCTGAATATCATGGGAATTCAAATTCAGAGACTGGTTTCTCCTAAAATCAGGCCCCAAAATCATGTTGCTGTAATAACATTGCTAATGAAAGAGTTTGCATGAGACCCATTGGTCAAACTCTGTTTCAGTCACGGGGGCTGCACTTCGGCGCTCCATAGATTACTTCAACTCTATGCCTCCGCTGTAGATTCAGGTGTTGTTTTACAGACAGGCATGGAATTCTTTAGCTGGATTAAGAATTAATGAAGTATGATATGACCGATAGACTATCTATTTGAGACCAATTTAAAGATCATGGTCATCAGCGTACATAGCTTCTGTTTTCTTTCTTAAGTTCAATCTTTAGTGACAAAACTTTTTCAAATGCTGTGCATAGCCATAGTGTAAAGACAGATGACATCAGACTCCCCATGCCCCTGGCAAAAAAGTGATATATTCAAGCTTCCAGGAGCTTCAATACATTGAATCCCAAATCTCAGACTGATGTTGCTCGTCAGTGTGTGATGCGATTTTTCAGGAATGATATGACGCAGGGGTGTATTCTAAAGCATGTGCTTCAGTTTTGAGATGGCAGGTTGAGCACACATTTGCCTTTTGACAGTTCCTCAAAACCATCGTGGGAAAAAGGAATAGAAGTGGTTCACCTACAGTGAGAAGATCAGGATAAAGGCAAGGAGAGGTGGGTCACCAATGGATAAGAAAGTTCAGTGAATTTCTGGGAGACAGAAAGAGAGTGGAACTATGTCGAAGGAAGGAAGCCCAGAACCTGCAATTGGGAGCCAAGAAGCTTGGAGACACTAGATTCTTCATCAAACCATGGGATAAGGTGGGAGTAAAGGGCATAATCAGAGATAATCTTATGGAACAGCTGCACAGGTGGTTCCCACGTAATAGCAAGAAGCCTAGGACTTCTCTGTAAACCAAACCAACCAACCAACTAACCAACCAGCTAACCAACCAACCAACTCTTCAATCCATCAACCTACCAAATGACCATCCACCAATCAGCAAAAACAGAGGGATGTTTTCAAAAACAAATAGGAGCTCTGAAAAAAGGTCAAGGCCCCAGCTACATGTCGGTCCCTAGAGTAGCCCCTCTTTGTTCTGCGCACGGGAGGCCTGCAGCTCAACAGGGGCTGACCCTTCCCTCTTCTAAAGCAAAATTGTCATCTCACATGTCTCATCCAGGTGAACAGACTCTCCAGTCAAAATGTCCTCAGAAAAGGGGAGGACCCTTCAGGGTATAGATCTACTTACAAATACTGGAGGAGGCCACACCAGCTACTCTGGTTTCTTCTCTTAAATCTGAGTGAACTTTATCAGTCCTGGGACAAAATAAGAAGAATCATCCATTGCAGGACAAAAAATCAGCCATTTCCCTGGCCAATGTGGCTCAGTTGGTTGGAGAGTTAACTTGTAAATGAAGGGTTGTGGGTTTGATTCCCAGTCAGGGCACATATCTGGATTGTAGGTTTAATCCCCGATCCAGGCACATATGGGAGGCAAAAACAATCAATGCTTCTCTTTCACATCGATCTCTCTCTCTCCCTAAAAGGTAATGAAAAAATGTCCTTGGAGGAGGATAAAAAATTTTAAAAAGCGCCACATGGGAAAGAAATATGTATCAGCTAAGATGCCTTCAACTTCAGATAACAGAAAACCCAAGTATTGGGCTGGCTAAAAAGTTTGTTTAGTTTTTTTCATAAAACAAAAGATATATTTTTCATTTTCACCAGTAACTTTATTGATTTGGACATTTTGAGTATGTCGGCTATCTCCTGTGTGGTATAATGTTGATTGTTCTCAGTTAATGTCTCGATTTGATCACTATCAGCTTCAACTGGTCTACCTGATCCTGAAGCATCATCCAGTGAGAAATCTCCAGCACAAAACTTCGCAAACCACTTTTGACACATTCGATCCATCACAGCACCTTCCCTATACACTGCACAAATATATTTTTTTTTTTTTTTGCGTTTCAGTTGCGGTTTTACCCTTCTTGTAATTATAAAGCATAATATACCGAAAATGTTTTATACTTCCTTCCATCTTTAATATTAAAGTGACTACACAAAAATTCACCAATTTTGATAAGTTGTTTTTAATGCACACTGATATGACAGCCATCACAATACAACCTAATAAAATTGTTTTGAATGAATTTAAAGACAATTAAGTACCACTAGATCCATCTTACAGGGAAAAAAAAAACCTAACAAATTTTTTGGCCAACCCGATTGAATGGATTTGAGCAAAGAGGACACTTATTTTTTCATATAAACAAAAGTCTGGAGAAGGGAGGGTCCTTAAATGGAGTAACTCAGCAGTGTCATCAAGGACTTGGGGTTTTCATCTTTCTGTTTGACTCTCCTCAGCATGTTAATAGTCCTTTTTCCCTTATGGTTATAGATGGCAGCAGATATTACATGAATGAGACTGCTTCTCAAATTTTTATTTTTATTTTTTACCACATGCCATTTATTATTAGTAAGAGTACCTGTCCCATCGATGCCCCAGAAGATTTTCTCTAGGGCCCTGTTGGATCTCATGAATGGGGTCTCGTGCCTGGGCCTGTAGTATCACTAGAGATGGGAACCAGACTATGGCGATTGGCCTAGATCAGGGTTTCCCAAGCTTGGCACTATTGACTTTTGGATCACATAATTCTTCGTCAGGGGTAGGGGACTGTCCTGTGCATCATAGAGTGTTCAGCAGCATCCCTGGCCTCTGCCCACTGGATTCTAGCAGCACTGACATCCTGTTGTGACAACCCAAAATGTTTTCAGGCATATCCCTTGGGGGGGGGGCGGTAAAATCACTCCCACTTGAGAACCACCACCCTATAGTAACTTTTAGACCTCTGATTTTGCACCAGTAGGAAATGGACTGTAAAGTCATACATCATTCTGGAGGGGCATCCTCTCAATCAGTTTCAAGTAGGCCATGAAAGATAATGGTCAACAGTGAGTTTCCTGGGGAGCAGAACCAGGGGCAGAAGGAGCTGGGTGCTGGGGCAGAGCCAGGGGCCGGCCTTGCCACGCTGGGGTGTGGTGAGCGCAGTGGAGCCGTGACCTGCGTACGCTTCCTGTCCTGCCATTTCCCCAGTGGGTGCTATTTGTCCTGTTTTGGCTCGTTGGTTTTATGTTTGGTTTTCCAGTTATTCTGTTTCTTTTCCTCTGCTGTATATCAGATGTATTGTTCCTGAGCTCGTCTGGCCCCCAGGAGAACTAGTATACCCAGCAGAGGATAACCTCTTAGAGACTGTGGACTTCAAGCTTGATGCAGCAGCTGAATGAGATTCTGTGAGTGTCCCCCTTGGGGAAGGGTTGAGTGCATTCTGCCGGTATACACGGATATCGAGGAGTCAAAGGAGGACTTCGGCAGACACTATAAACTGAATTACTGAATATCTATTTCCAACTCCCTTCTCTGTTCCCTGTCTTTACCATAGAGGCTATAAATCTCCACCCTCACCCACAGGGCTAGTGGTAGCCACATGACACAATGTGGCCTGTAAGACAAACAGATCTTAAGGAGGGGACGGCTCTGGGAAAGCCTTTGCTTCATTCTTAAAGGAAACATGCAGCTGCCCTTTCTTCCCTTTTCCGCAGATGCAATTCCTGGCACTACGGTCCTCCTGCGGCCATGGGACAAGAAGCCCGCATGCTAGGGATGTCTGTGGGAAAGTGGCTTGATGAAAGTGGTCTTTCTTCACCTTGCTACTCACCGTATCAGGTCTGGATTGCCTGTCTCTGGACTTAACAATAATTGAGTAATTTGTAATTCAGCTATTTGAGTTATTGTAAGTCAGGCATTCTTTTGTTTGAAACTTAACAGCAACTGATCAATAACATAAAGATGGTAGAGTGAAGAGGAACAGTGGACTGAAGGACAGGGATGCTAAATGCCTCACACACACAGTGGAATTGAGATTGCGACTTCCACATTTGCAACTGGTCTCCAGTGATATCTGGTAGTTCCTCATCTAACCTCACCATTTCTTTAATCCCCAAATCTTCCCCCTACTAAATATGCTATATTAGGCTGAGGAATTCTGGGTTTATTGCCTAGAGGAGGGCTGACCTAGCCATACACATCAATCAAGTTGTCTGCTTTTGAGATTCTAAGTATGCTTTTGAAATTCATTGTCTTGAAATTCAAAGACTTAATTTGCAAGAGCCAGCTTTCTGGGGGAGAATAGGTCATTGAATTCCAAAAGCTTGGTTTTGAACTTTCAAAGAAAAATCTCTGAAGAAATCAGGGCATAAAAGTGGGTTCCCCTGTAGAGAGGAAAGACGTTGGAGGCTTAGAGAGAGAGTTGGAGGGAAACCCAGTAAGTACCAGGGAGCATGCCTGTGCTCTGCGCACGACCCTCTACCCCAGGGCGGGGGGTGGGGAGAAGGCGCGAAAATGTAGAAGAGTAGAGAGGAGCAGTGCGCCCCTCTCTGCATTCAACTGGGGGAAGGCAGCACGTGCCCAGAGAGTCTCAGAATGGGTGAGAAGGCTGGTGGATCTGAAGAGGGCGCTTACCAGACATGGGTGATGCAACCATGTGGAGCAGGACTCAGAGATCCCCGTGGTGCCCTGATCAGCTTCTTGCATGTCCACAGAGGTGTGGATGGTCAATCACCAGGAGGTGCCAAGGAGGACAGGGGTCAGCTACAGATAGAAGCCTGCTTATCCCCAATTCCCAACACTACACAGCTTCCTGGAAATGACCTGCCATCCTAGGAAAAATGGGTGGGAATGGAGGCATTAACTATGACTTTATAGAGTTTAAATGTAAAATGACTGAGTTTGCCCGATTGACAATGATAAAGTTTCGGCCAGCTTGTAGATAAGGTCTTTAGTTACAAAAAATAAAGAAAGATAATCCTTTTCATGCTCAAAAACATGGTCTGAGAAAATTGAACCTGCTGCATAAGAAACTGTGGCATAAGTATATAATTTAAAGTAATTAAAAATAAACAAGCAAAGAAATAAAAATGATGATACATCAAATACTGTAAGGAAGCAGAGGTGGGAGAGGAGAGAGTGGTTATAGAAGTTAATTAAACCCTCATTTTTCATTTCTGGAAGACAATAGACTAAATATAAAATTTGATACATTCAGAAATCTCATATTATTTAGTATTTTGAAGGTAGCAAGTATAAGAATTAAAGAGTAGTTAAGAGGTTGTTGCTTGGGAGAGGTACTGGATGTAGGTAGGAGGCTGTTTCTTTTCTTCATAAATTGCTCTTTATTATTTGATTTTTTTTCAGTATACTGGTGCTGCTTTGATATAAACTAAACTAGAAAGAGAGTCATCATGAGCCTGTGTGTGTCTGAGCCATGTCCTGCAGCCACATTCGCTCACAGAATATGTATACTAAGGATAAAGTGCTCTAAGTGTCCTAAGAATATTGGAGCACCATGCACTAGAGAGGGGGGCTTTGCAGAGTTCTGCAAGGATTCTTGGACTTTATGGGCAACTGTGGCAACCAGCAGACCAATAGGAAATGGAAACGGTGGGGCAAGAGACCAGAGGACATGCAGCTCAGATAGGGAGACTTTCCAAACTAGAAACTGTGAGAAGGAGTGTGTGAAAGGGTGAGTCATAGCAGTTGAAGTTGTGGGATGATCAGTGCAGCATTTGGATGGTCTTCTGTGAAATGCACCAGGAGTTTACACACACACACACACACACACACACACACACGTTGAGTTTAGCTTGCACTCGAACCCACTAATCATCTTTTCCCCCCACTTAGCCCTCGAGTCTCCAGAGCCCAATTAGAGGCCCCGAAAGTGGCAGTCTGTGACACCCTCCCGTCTCCCCACCTTGCCCATGTCCTCCCCTTGGCAGAGGCTGGCTGACAGTGGGTAGGGGGCTTATGACTGAAATCGGTGGTCGTTTGCCCAGGACTCTGAGGGGGTCTAGGAAACAGCCCAGCAAATCTCTGTGATGTTGTAAAGCACATGACCCCTGGCAATGATGCCAAGGCCACTTTCTTTGTTCTGTTTTCAGTCTGCATGACCTTTGTACTAACTCTGGCCGACAGCCATCATTATCTTCTTGGGCTGATGGAGCTGGAAGAGGGAAGAGACCTGCTGGGGTGGGTGAATTAGTGATATGGATTTGTATCCCCTAATTGCTTCTTCAGGCAATGCATGCAAAACAGCATTTTCAGTGAGTTACCAAGTTCACTCTCAGAGAGTCTGCAGAGGCAATTAAGGCTTATATATATTCTTGATCCCAAATCAATTCAAGTTGGTTTATGACTAGTAACAACAATCAATGGGATTAGCTAAAATATTCAGGCTGATAAATTTCCTGAAATTGTTTCAGAAACTCTTTTTTTTTTTTTTAAAGAATTTATTTATTTATCTTTAGAGGGGAAGGGTAGGAGAGAGGGAGAGGGAGAGAAACATCAATGTATGGTTGCCTCTCATGTGTCCCCTGCCGGGAACTGGTCTGCAACCCAGGCATGTGCCCTGACTGGGAATCGAACCGCGATCCTCTGGTTCGCAGGCCCGCGCTCAATCCACTGAGCTACACCAGCCAGGGCTCAGAAACTCTTGAAAAATCAGAGAATGAGCTGAGATTTATTTTTTAAAATTGACTCCAATCCACCACACCAAGGTTATAATCATATTGTTTCACAATTACATTATGGTTCCATCAGAGAAAATATCTATTCACATGTTCACAGAGAGGTGGACAGGAGCTTCTGATCACTAATGGTGCAATTTTGCTTTCCCACAACAGTGGTCGGGAAGCTGGGGTGATGCAGATGGCTTTTGCTAGATTGCAATACCTGGAAACGGGCCTTTGCTTGCTGGCCGTTCATCTGGCCAGCTGGGAGAGGCCTTATCACAGCTGACAACTCAGAAAGAGTTTTAATCAAAGTCAAGCTCCAGACACATATTTTATGTCCATAACAGGGTGATACCCTTGAAATTCAACACGAATTTAGAAGAGGCCACCTTTTCATTTTTCTTGCTCAGTATAGGTATGCAAAGCAGAATACCCAAACGTGCAGGCAGTTCAGTTTGTTTTAGATGATATTCTCTAAGTAGAAGCTGTTGGCTGGAAAATTGGTGTGTCTTTGCCCGAAAATATAATTTCAGAATATCACTTCTTATAGCTCATTTATTCAGTATGTTTTGAGATGCAAGTCATCATACTGACACAAAAGAGTGGTAGGCAGAACAATGGCCCCTAGCAGGTGTGCTAATCCCCACACCTGTGCATGTGTCAATTTACATGGCAGAAGACACTTTGCAGATGGGATTGAGTTAAGAACCTTCAGATAAGAGGATTATCAGGGTGGGTCCAGAGTAATCACCAGGCTCCTTGTAAGACAGAGGCAGGAGGAATGGGGAGAGCCCTGTGAGGGTGGAAACAGAGGTCAGGGCGATGCAGGGAAGAAACCACTGGACAAGGAGGCAGACGATGGTCTCTTAGAGCCGAAACAGCCAGGAGAATGGATTCCTCCCTAGAGTCCCTGAAGGAACACAGTCCTGCTGTTCCATCTTAGACTTCTCACCTCAAAAATTGTTAGATAAAACATCTGTGCTGTTTTAAGCCACTAAGTTTGTGGTAATTTGTTACAGGAGCATCAGGAAATGAAAACAAGTCATTACTTTGGGAAGAATCATTGTGGAGTAGTGTGATTTTCAAGAGCCAGAATGGTGAACTTGTTGACCTGAGAGCCTTTCTGAGAGGGACGCCTGTGCCTACCCTTCGTTCTCTCCAGTCTTACCTTGGGCTGACCTCAGCTTTCACCGCTTGGTTTTGTAATTCACTGAATGCTGCATTTTATTTTTGATTGTGATATAATTGACATATAACCTTGTATTAGTTTTAAGTGTACAGCATGATTTCATATAGGCATACATTGCAAAATGATTGCCACAAGTTTATTTAACATCCAAAAATTATTTTTTCTTGTGATGAGAACTTTTGAGATTGACTTTTTTGGTAGCTTTCAAATGCACAATACAGCATTATTTACTATAAAATTTTTTATCCTCACCCAAGGGCAGGCTTATTGATTTTAGAGACAGGGGAAGGGAGGGAGAGAGAGTGGAAGAGAAACATTGATGTTAGAGAGTAACATCAATTGGTTGCCTCTTGTATGTGCCCCAACTGGGGACCAACCTGCAACCTAGGCATGCACCCCAACCAGAAATCTAACCTGTGACCTTTTTCTGTCTGTGGGATGATGCTTCAACCAATTGAGCCACACCGGCCAGGTCAACTATAAGAATTTATTGACTTCACTGAAAAGTATAAAATTAGGCTTGTTTCCAAGGACTGTCTTACTCAGAAGTTCAATATACTACGTTGTTCCACTGTTGTTTTAGTCCCCTCCTCTTTGTGCTAGATTTATCTTTAGGCTGGCTCCCCTCATGTTAGCAAAGTGACTTCTGCAATTCCAGACCTGATACCCTCATGACCATCGAAGAAGGAAAGAATTTGCTTCTTGGAGTTTCTTTGGAAGATAAGGAAGAATTCTATTCTCAAAGCCCCAGCAAATACCTCTTATGCTTCATGGGCCTTCACTGGATCATATCTTCTTCCTCAAACAAAATATCAAGACTCAGGAAAGGGGCAAAGAGAGAAGGTGAGGTAGTGGATTGGTTTATGTTCCACATGAAAACAGAAGAGGAATAAGTTCCACCCAAATCACATGGCTGAGAATAGGAAAGGAGAAACTGTCCATCTAATGGAAGATTTGGGTGCTCTTGGAGAGAAGAGGTGAATGAATGCATGTCCGCTGTAGTACAGTAAAATAAATACAGTGAGATATGCACAAAGCACCACAGTGCATTAGTGTCAAAAAAGAGAAAGCCTCAGCCTTTTGTCAGGGTTGCAGAGTTGTGGTTTGCCCATGTCCCACTTATACTTAAAAGGCCTGTCTTAGGGAAGAAGACATCCTTGGAAGCAGGAACATAGCAGTGAAAGCAAGGAGGCAGGAAGCTGTACAGTGGCATCATGGTGACACTAATTAATGTAGCATGATTGCAACACAAAATGTTGGAGGACAGAGCTGAAAAGGGACGTTGGAACCTTACTGTGAAGGACTTTCCTTGATTTCCAGTGGGAGTCGTGTTTAATTTAGGAACCGGTGGGGAGCCATTGACAGGTTTTGAATAGGGGAAAATATGACCACATATGTCCGTTGGAAATGTTAATCTGCCAGCAGTGAACTGCATGAGTCGCAGCAGAGAGAGGGACACAGCTCAGGGAGACCAGCTAGGCAGCTATCGTAGTAATAGTCCCATGAAAAGCAAAGAGGGAGGGTGGCCACTAAGAAGTGGAAGGAGATGATGGGCGTGAGAGACTACAGATGGTAGACTCCTCATGGCTTGCTAACAAATTAGTTGTAAAGGGTTAAGGGAGGGAGACCAGGGCTGACGTAGAGCTGTGATAGCCACAAGCTCCACGAGTAAGGAGCAGTGAAGACTGCCCGCCTCCGGGGCAGATGATCTTCATAAAGTTGCATGGAGAGCAAAGGGGCCCCTCGTCTACAATTCACGTCTTTTATGAGCAAAAGTAGTTGGCTATGACCTCTTTTTCACTGTGTCAGTTCATTAGCTCTTAACATCTCAGAGTTCTAACCCAGGGGCAGCATCGTGAGCCTTTCAAAGTGTTGGGGTCTGAGCAGGTTGGAATGACATCCACTTCCCCGTAAGTAGGTTCACAATGGAAACTCCAGAGACAGGTAGATGGAGATCGAAATACTGTCTTCAGTGCTGATACAACCATAGGAGAATGAGGCTTGCTGTAAGGGTCAGATGGATTTACTTAGAATGCCCTCTGAGAATTAAGACAACTCACTGATTCACAGTCAGTGCTTGGGATGCAGATTTTTTTTTTTTTTCTTGCAGGGACAGAGGCTTTAGATGAAAACTTACACTGCAGCCTAGAAGAATGGCCCTTTCTCTACGGGTAGGCAGGTCCTGGAGAGAAGAGGGACCTGCTGGCCCATTTCTTTCATTTACAAACAGGTCTTCCTTCTTCCCCCAGGGAGGGCAGAGACGGGCTTCAGGGTTTGCTTCTCGTTGAGAATGAGGACTCACCCAGGAGAACTTCTGCACAAGAACTTCGTGCAGAACTTGTCTCCCCTTCCCCTAGAGCCTGGGGTCTCTGATTCACTATGACCTCTGAACTCTCGCTCTCTCTCCATGGCGCTGGCAAGACATAGTAGTAGAGGATGCCAGTTGGGCAGATTCCCTGGTTGCTCACAGAAGGAGCTGGAACTATTTCAATTTATGACATGTTGTGGTGAGACTGGGGTTTTAGAAGTTCACTGTTGTGACAATATGGAGAATGGCATGTGGCAGAGAGGTTATTTAGGAAGATTGAGCTGGCCTCCAGGGGTCATCGGCGAGGGGATGCTGAAGCCATGACAATGGGCTGGAGTGGGGAGACAGATTTTCAGCAATTCCAGAGAGAAAATCCATAAGACTGCAGGTGGACAGAAAAAAAAGAGTAAACTAGATAACCTCAGGTGACTACTTTGGGCCCGTGGCTGGACAAGACTGTCTTTCCTCCAAGAAAGGGACTGTGGAAAGATGAGCCCATTGAAGGGGCAAAGTGAGATTCCATTTTGTGGCATTTAGTTGCACACGGCGTTTCTCAATGAAGGTGACCAGAGATGACCTCACCTCTCTGCAAAGTGCAGGACAAAATTCAGCTTGAGATCCGCTGGGGTGGGAGTATGGAGACCCTTCTTCCTTGCTCCTCACATTTTCATAGAGGGGAAGGAATTACACCTCCCCCGCACACACACCCAGAGAAAAAAGGACACGAAGAACATTCCTGACCTCTCTCCACCCTCTTACTCCTTCCTCACAGGGAATCCTCTTTCTTTCCAGCTGGCTCTGCGGGCACTTTATTCCAGATCTGCCTCCCACCCAGAGGGTGCGTCTCCCGCTCCTCCCCTGGTGTGTTTCCAGGGAAGGCCTACTGTTCCGATTTTTGGGCAAGCCTATTGATTGCTGATCTAAAGCCATGTTCTCAAATCAGTTTTACCCAAAATATGGCTGACATCTCTCTGGTTCTTGTCTCTTATTTACCAGCTGGTTCAGTACTCTGGAGGGAAGTGCATTAGTTTAGACTGGGTGGCCTAAACAACAGAAATTTATTTTCTCACAGTCTGGAGGCGGGAAATCCAAGATCAAGGCGGCAACAGGACTGGTTTCTTCTGAGGCCTCTCTCCTTGGCTTGTAGAGGGTTGTCTTCTCCCTGTGTCTTCACATGGTCTTCTCCTCTCTGTAGCTGCCTGTGTTCAAATTTCCTCTTTTTAAAAGGATACCAGTCATCCCGGATGAGGGCCCACCGTTTAATTTTAATTTAACCACCCCGTAAAGGCTCCATCTCTAAATACATCCTGAGGTACCATGGGTTATGGCTTCAACACATGAATTTTGGGGTCCCAATTCAGCTCGTAACAGAGAGAATGGTACTTACCGATCCTCTAGAACTCTATCAACAGCCCCTGTCCTGTCTGTCTTCTTAAATTTATTCTCATACGCGATGTTGAGACAGATTTTTCTCCTCACTCCGTTTATTTCAATGCCAAGAACCAGGAAAATTTTAATCAGGGCACTGCTTAGTTTCATTAAAGAAAAAGCAGGGCAGTGATGCTCAAAGGCTGGATCCCAGTAGGGGCAGGGTTGCCAGGCTATGCATCACCCGGATCTGGAGAGTTTTCAAGACAGGGCCTGGTGAGAACCTGGCCTCCTGAATGGCATGATGTCTGTAAATCTTCCTTCCGAAACAGTGGGGAGCAAAGAACTCATCATTTCCCCAACCCTGTGGAATGCACAATTTACCAAAATATCCGAGGTCAACAGTGTGCATATATTTATGTTCAGAACTAACTACGAGGTCATAATCCAGTCCTATGATTCTTCATTAGTTTCATTGTCTGATATTTCTCCCACCAAGTTGGAGCTTGGATAGTTTTCTCAGAGGAAATCATGTGCCTGGAGTGATGGGTGATTTTATGGAATTCTGTTAATATCCAATACGACTGAAGATGGTCATTCAGAACTCTGTTTCAGGGACATGACCCCTTTCGGTGTTTCCATGCAGGGGAAGGAAGAAATGACAGAGCTGAGGTGATGAAGCACTTTTCTTGATCAGCGTGATGATATTAGGATGCTCAACTTGGATATATTGATTTGTCTTTGAAAGCACTTTGTGCCACATAAATCTCAGAGAAGTATCTTTAAGGAGCTGCCCCAGAAGGCCACTGCTTCCCTCTTCAGCAAAGAGAAGCAAAGCTAGGGAGTCATTTGTCAATGTTTCCAACAGAATGGTTCATTTACGAACTGACACTGGATGGTTTCCTCTTCTGACATTCATGGGATTTTAAAGCAAAGATGCATTTTATGATTAACCTCGGCGTACAGAAGTGAAGAGCTATATTTGTCTCTTTTGACTTACTTCAGCTACCTGAATTTTAAAAAATCACCTTCAAGGAGAATCATATTTATTATATCTCGAAAATTCCATTTACATGCACCATTGTTCAGAGCAATTTCTTTTTCTCTACATTTAATAGCCAAGTGGCCATGTAGTTTGGAGAGGCACTCACGTTTTGGAAGACTTGGCCACCAATGGAAAAGAACATTCTTGAGAGCTCTCCCCCGCACCCGCCACTGTCTTAGTTCATGGAAAGTAGGTCTTAAAAATTATAATTGAATTAAAAATATTGATTAAAGCTTCTTATTCTGTATTCTGGAACACATAACCTCAATTTTCTAATTTGCAAGAGCTATAGTGAAAGAACATTTTCTCTCTTTTGAATTGACTGACCTTGAGAAAGTATTGAATTGAAATTTACTTTTTTCCCTTGTAAAATGAGAATTGTGATGTTCATGTTACTAAGTCGGCAGTGTTGGAGGAAGACAGGAGGCAGTTTAGCACATTACTTACTTAGGAGCATGGGTTTTGAGCCAGTGGCTTTGTTAATCTGCTTCTTGCTGCTTGGATGGTGCTGGCTGTGTGACTTAATCCCTGAGCCCTCAGATTCCTTATCTGTGAAGTAGGCATAGTACTTGTCCCTCCCTCGTGGTGTTGTTTGAAAAGGAAGTGAAATAATTTACAAACTGGTGCCTAGCATGCCATGATGATCATCATCATGATGAAAATAACAATGACCATTGACTAGTTTTACTATTTTACTTCTGTTAATATACCAAGACTCAGACTAAAAGGGCAATATGGATCGAAGCCAGAATCATATAATTTGGAATATATCTATTGAATATTTATATTCATATCTATATATACCCTACGTATGCACACATATATACTCGGACACATACAGAGACATTTATAGAGAAATATAAAAATATATCTATTTATAGTCAGTTAAAATTTCACAGAAGTTTTAAATAACAGCTTGAAATGTATTTACCAAGATTTTATAACTATACTTCCATTTCTAATGAAAAGCCATTTTCTAAATAAAAAAATATTTAGTCACAAGTACAAAATTGGAATAAGATTTAGTAATCTCCCTTAGGAACTTATTTTAAGGTTTAAACTGTCCTTTTATGAACACTGCATTAACTCTTAAATCCTTCTTATAATGTCCTCATATTTAAGCTTCAGTGGAGAGAAAAGCTCACCATTCTCTCATTTATTTAAAAATATTTCTGGATTTAAAAAAACCCAAAAGCTTCTGCTTGAAGATGGCAGAGTTAAGATAATTGTGCTAAGCCCCACTGTCTAACATCGACTGAAAGCAACACGAATTCTAACAAAAGAGACCATCTTTAATGAAACCAGGAGGCAGGCACAACCCCAAAGTATGAAGAATTGCTTCTAAATATAGAGACATTTGGCCCCGATTGCAGGAGGATGCCAAGAGGTGATTCATACTCGACAGTCTATGCGCACACTACTGAGTTTTCCGCTGGTGGGTGGGATAGCTCACAAGGGCTTCACCAGTTATCCGTTACTGGAAACCATGGATTCCATACCCCACACCGAAGAGCTGCAGACCAGAGGGTACTGGGAGGAGAAAAGTCTGGTAATTTTTCAGGAAACATTCTGGAGGCATATAATTAGAATAACAGCACCATTAATAACAATATCAGTAGGAACAGTGGCAAATATTTATTGAGTGCATACTGTGTGCTAGGCACTACTTTAAATGGTTTTCATGGGCCAACCCAGGGAACCCTCACAGTAACCCTGGGATGAGGGTACTATTATTATCCCAATTTTACTGGTCCGCTGTGGACCCTGTGCTCTTAACCTCCATGCCCTCCTGCACTTCCAAGGTGTGCATGGAGTCAGCTTTGTTCAGTGGCTCGGTGTCAGTTGAAGACCCTGAGTGAGTGATAGTCAATGGCAAGTCACCATGCAGAGAACAGTGGGACTTCTCTGTGAGCCACGGAAACCTCTGCTCCCTTCCAGAAGGAATGTGGGTCATCGGGAGGAGACGTGTGCTTGGAGCAAAGGTGTAGCAGCGCTGCGGAGAAGGTCGTCCGAGATGGCAATGCAGAGACTTGGCTGCTGTGATCTTGGCTCTGTCCGTCTTTCCTCGACCAAGGGGCTGTCGAGCAAAAGCCAGAAAACATGGAGCTGCCCTCATTTAAAAATGAGCCATCATTAGAAAGAAACTAGCATAGACCGGTGTGTAAATATTTGAAAGATAGAAAAAAAGGAAAAAATAAGTGGGTTGAGTGAAGGAAAAAAGCATTAAGAAAGGCAAGTGGATAATACATGTCAGAAGATGAATTAAATCAGGAAGTGAAAAAATTTCAAACACTTTTCCACACAGATAAGAACGGAATTTATGAACTCTCCATAATACTTTAAAGGTTAAAAAGAAAAACTCGCAGCCATAAGAGAAGACTCAGCCCCAGCTAGATAGCTTAGCTGGTTATAGTGTGGTCTCAATATGCCAAGGTTGTGGGTTTGATTCCCAGTCAAGCACATACAAGAAGAAACCAAGGAATGCATGAGCAAGTAGAACAGCAAATTGATCTCTCTCTTTGTCTCTCTCTCTCCCTTTTTCCCTATCTCCCTCTTTTCCTTCCTCTCTCTTTCAAATCAATCAATAAATTTTTTAAGTGGATTGAAGGTGCAAACCATGTCCTTATGTCTTAAGACAGTTAAAATGTGAAGTTGCTGGACATAAAGTATCCAGAACCTGACATGAACTTAGCAGTTGAAAATACCTATTACACAGTAGACGTTCAACTAATACTTTTGCAAGTAATAAAACCTAGTCAGAAAATAAAGTTATTTACCTACATCAGTGGAAAACCAAGTTAGCATTAAATTTCACAGCAACAGTACTAAAAAATGTTGAGGCAATTACTATAAAGTCTTCAGGGAAAGAAAGTGTATTCCAAGATTTTTATATTCAGTTATGTCATTCGAGTATATAGAAAACAAATGTTATTGTGACACACAAAAGAACTCAGGAAATATAGCGTTTCAGCTTTTGTTGGCAAAAATATCTACTTGACTATGAAATCTACCCAAGAGATGAGATAAATAAAAATAAAGAGTTCAGGTAGAGAAAATTGAGAATATTGATGTGAGGACTGAGACTATTTAAATACAGTACCAAGACTAAACACCTGGAAAGGAAGACATTAGAAGAGAGTGTGAAGTTATAAATGGTAACAACAGAGACATGATGAACTCACTACGCAACTGAGGAGGTCAGAAGGAAGTAGAGATGGGAGGACATGTTCATTTCTTGTCCTCTTACTTCACTAGGGAGCTTAAGAAATTCTAACAAATGCCGATAATTCATATGATGAAGGTTTGAGTGTATTATTTTAATGCAGAAAGATCATAAAGATGACACCAGAATAATTTTAAGCAGCAATATAACTAGCCAAATCTGTATATGGAGGGGTATTTAAATTTGGAAGGAGAGATATGTATGATAATTTCCTCATCTTCCTCAGAGGAAGTTTGTAGATACTGTCTAAGGTTGATGAATATATTTGTAAAGTTGTTTGAATATATTTTTCAAAGGTATAAAATCTAAACACTAAAAATTTATTATAAACATAAAACAACACAAAAACAAAATAGATAAATTCCGATCCCATAGAAAAATAAAGGACAATGGAAGTATTAAACACATAAACTATAGAACTAAGACCAAAGATATGATCAGATTAATAAATGTTAGTGGAGCGAACAATCTGTTGAGAGAAAGAAAAAAACCTCCTCATGCCTAGTACTTAAAAACACAATTTTTTGAGATAAAGTGTACAAGAGACACATCTGAAATAAAGTACCTCAGCAAGGTTAAAAATTAAAGGTGGGTGAAACCCTCTGCTCCCAAACCAAGCCGGCAATGAAGCAAGGCCAATGCAAAAGAAGAGACAGCAAGGATTGAAATAGTCTCATCCAAGTTTAATAACAATGACAGCTCAGAGAAGTGAGCTGGTAAAGGAGATGCGGAATGTTGTACGAATCACCAACAAGGCTGTGATTGTCCCCAAACATCATGGAACGTGTACAAGTAGAGATGGCATGCGTTCAGTCCTTAGCACGGAGCCTGGAACGCTCTCATAAGTTCTCAATACATACTAGCTATTATTATTATTTTTTGAGCCTTGCTTCTGTTTCCTGTGTTCTAGTCTCTCAGAAACTCCATGTCTATATAAATTCCATTTGTCTATATTGTTGCTGTCTTCTGGGTCCAAATATTTTATGTATACATATATATGTGTATTATATACATGTATACATACAGTTTTTGGTGTAGTCAGACCTCTACTTCAGGCACAGGCCGTGGAGTTGGGCCTTTCCTGTTCCTTCCGCCAGTCTTGTCCTTCGTCCTAGCTGCCCTCCGATTCTCTGTTGGGTAGTTTGGCCCGTGCTCTTGGGCTCCCAGCACTGTTGCTTCCAAACGATTCTGGTCCCCGGCGACATGCTTCCTGCCTGCTCTACGGCCCATTCTTTTCTTCAACACCTGGCCTTCAAACGTGCAGGATGTTTCTGGGATTTCCCCCAGACTTCCTCTACTTCTTTTTGTTTGGTTCCATATCTACTGTATCTCTTTGGAGTTAAGTCGTGTAGAAGAACTTACCCTACTTCGAGTGTTCATATAAAAGTTTCGCTATTTTCAAAGCATTGTGTCATTTTAACATGTGTCCAGGAGGAAGTCAGACACCTTTGTATTTGACCTAGATTTCCATTTTCCATTTTCTCTGGACTCACTGGATTCTTAGATTCCTGGCACTTACTGTTCTGGATTCATATCCTTGTATCACTTTCTGTTTTGGGACCTTCTCTTTGGAGACCCTTGACTTCTCTTTTTGACCCTCTGATTCTGGCTTTTTACTCAACTCTCCACTCTAGATTTAGAATTCCTCATCACACTACCATGACCTTGGAGGTGGATCCTTAGTTCCGTTCTTGTAAGATGCGTAGGCAGGTTTTTAAAACAGCTCCCATGACCTTTGTCCCTTTACACAAGACCCCCCAAAAAACCCTAGAATTTTTTTCATAAAATATTGTGTATTTATTCTTACATGTTTAAACTTCAGTCTCCTTCAAAGTACTCTCCATTTGATGCAATACACCTATCAAGACTTTTTTCCACTGTGCAAAACAGTTTTTGAACTCATCAGATTTTGATGCCTTTTAGTGCTTTTGCTGTTTTTTGTTTCATGCCTTCCACATCAGCGAAACATTTCCCTTTGAGGACATTTTTCATCCAGGGAAATTTAAAAAAAAGTTGCGTTGAGCAAGATCAGGTGAGTAGGGAGGGTAGGGCATGGGGGTCATACCATTTTTGATCAGGAACTGCTGAACACTCAGCACTGTGTGGGCAGGTGTGCTTATAAATCACCCATCATGAAATGGGCAGATGCCCTGAAAGAATCTCCAAAAGAAATTCAGTGAAGCCAAATGCAGCCTCTCACAACACCACCAGTCGGCACACTGATACAGATGGGTTCCTAGAACACTCACCTAGTGGGGGAAGCCTGTACTACAAGGGGCCTGCCTTCCATAAGATATTCCATTTTTGGGATCCCCCTTGTATTACGCTCATGGTGGTGTTTTGTTATATGGCAAATGGGAGATTATCTGAATGGTCCTCATTACATGAGCCCTTTAAGAGCAGAGTTTTCTCTGGCTGGTGACAGAAGAGGAAGTCAGGGAGATTCAGAGCAAGAGGATTCGGCACTCCATTGCTAACTTCGAAGATGGAAGGGGCTGCATACCAAGGAATGCAGGTGGCCTCCGGAAGCTGAGAGCGGCCTTTGGCTGACAGCCCGCAAGTATTCGGGACTTCATTCCTACAGCTGCAAGGAACTGGATTCTGCCAACAACCTGAATGAACGACGAAGCAGACTCTTCCCCAGAGCCTCCATATAAACGCCAACCCCCCTGACACCTGACTTCAGTCCTGTGAGTCCCCGAGCAGAGAGGACGTAGACCTGCCACGCCAGACTCTGACCTTCGGAACTCTGAGCTAGTAAGTGGATGTTGTTTGACATCACCAAGGCTGTAATAATTTTTTATACCACAATGGAAAACTAATACATAAACATGGCTCACTAGCTTAATGTTCCAGAGAAATAGCTGATGATAAATTCTGGACAGGAAGAGGCAAGGAAAGATAACACTTTTGCAAAGAGCGACTTAACCGAACTCGAATGTTAACTCTTTTCCTCCACACCTGCCCCTCGCCCTTGCTGTCACAGGAAGAGCTGGTACCTACCCGAACCTCCGCTTGTCGGTCTTCCTCACCCTCATGTTCCATCACATGGCCATCCAAAATCTCTCTCCTAGTTTTTGTTTTCACCGAGTGGCCTTATTTACAAAACCGTGTTACTTAGTAAGTTAGTACAATAGCCTCCTAACTTAGGGCTTTACTGAATTCTGTACATTGCTCTCGTTCTGAAGTGTCTGAATCGCCTAATTGTATTATGTCACTCTTCTATTTCAGCTCCTTCAAGGACAACCTCTAAACTCCAGCAGAAAATTGGCATGGTATTTCCAGCCTGAAGTTTCTCCAAACTTTATCATTGGCTCTAGTCATACCAAATTACTTGCCTTTGCTACAATGAGGAATATTTTTTCAACACTCTGCCAATTCCATCTGGAAAATTGCTATTCATCCTTAAAACTGAATTCAAACGTTATGCCTTCCAGAAAGTGCTTTATGAATTAGATACGGATGCTCCTCCCACATGGTCCTCTTTATACTTAGATAGTTGGGTGCCTTAGTAGGGGCTTTCTTCCCTTCATCACTGACAGACCCCGACAACCACTTTCCCAACAGGCAGAGACCGTAGACTTAGACCAGGGTCCTGCAAGGGTGCATCAGACAGGGTCAAGTCCAGGTTCAAGTGTATAACTTGATCTTCACATCGTTGTCTTAGAGTGTGACCAGCTTTGGAGCAGAGATGGGGCAATTGTCATGGGAAACTCAGAATTGTCTGGGAAAGATGGTTAATCACTCCTCCACCTCTTCTCACTAAACTTTGAGTTTCTGGAAAACTTGGGGTTTACAGGCTTGACCTGATGAATGTCTAATGGTAGGGAAGGACCCTACTGTATGTACTGTATTCAAAAAACCTGTTTGTTTTTCCAACCACCTAATAAACATTTTTACAGGCATTCATATCTGACTCAAAATGGGTAATTCGGTAATATTAAATCAATTTTTTAAAAATTTAGTGTTTTATATACTGTATGTTTATTCATATCCTTTTATCATACTTGGTTTTACAGAAATAACATGCATTCTCAAAGGATGATGAACTCTGATAATTAAGTATGCTCCTTAATTGCAAGTTATTTTGATACTTGAGAAAAATATTTGATGCAGATCTGTTGGTAACATAATTTCAACTAATCAAATGAATACTATGAATGTTATAATAAAAACATTGCTCTATCAACACATTTTAGGTGTATTGTTTACCTCCAAATTTGAAAGTTATCTAAAATAATACAAAGACTTTCTCCATAGGAAATAAGAAGTTAATAATAAAAACTCATATCAAGTGATTATACATATTTAGCATTTTATACCAAAAATGCTTGGATATTTAATTTTTATAATAATTTCCCCTCTAATTTCATGAAAGAAATTAATAATTCATGTGATAAAGAAAACCACTGGTAATTTGAACTATTATTGTAGTTTTAAAATGTTACTACAATGGGAAAAATACTTTTTGTAAACTGTTTTTCTTTCCTTACTCTGCAAAATAATGGGAGGTAAAAGACTTTGAAAAACTAGGAGGGGTGGAAATGGGAGGGAGGTGGGGAGGGCTGGGGCGGTGGGCTGGGATGGGAGTAAAAGACAGAAAACTGTACAAGAACAACAATTAAAATAAAAAAAAAAAGACTTTGAAATACCTAGAAGCATGTTCAGTGTATCCAATTCTGCAAATGGAAAGGTAGCCTATTAATTTTTCCTCAGGAGTTTATTAACTCAAGCCACACAACAGTTAGAAAAACATCCATTATAGGTAAAATAGCTAGAGGAATCAAGTAATTTTTTCTTCTAACTGGCGAGAGTATTTACAACCATTTTAAATGAACAACGCAGAGCCATCCTCAGCGTGAAAATAACAACTCTTCCGGGATAAATGCAAACCCGGCTCTCCTTTTGCCTCTAACACGGCTTTGCAAAGACCTCTGCCTGGCACGGGAGCTCCACAAACACTTTTGGAAGCAGTTGACTAAACGGAGGCAGAAATAAAGGGCAGTTAGGACAGGACTGTGTCGAGAGCAGAGCCCATGTGAAATGTCCGGGATGAACAGAGAGAGCAAACTTTACAAAACCAGTCTTTACATGGGGAAACTTACCCATTTCATCAGCCCTCACTTGGAAAATCGTTATTTTTCTTTCAACCAGCGATTTAAAACTTCTCCCCGGTCCGCAGTTCCTGGTGCCATGCTCAGTTCTCTCTCCTTGTAAGACCCTGACCCCGATGACGCACCAGTAGACGGAAGTAGCCTAACTCAAATGGTGTCTTTTTACAAAGAGCCAAAAATCCAGAAAGCAATCTTAATCCAAACTCTTTAAAAAAAAAAAAACCTAATTTTTGAAATTAAAAAGCGGCCGGGTGAGACCTCTTCTCATTAGTTTGGATTGTTCAGCATTTTCCCTCGGCCCCACTGTTCTCTCGCACACGGCGCTGGTTCAGCACTGGTCTCCTCGCCCTTCCCATGTATTCAGAGGGGATGAGCGTTGCCTTTCCATGTGTGCAGAGCACCTGTCCCCCAGGTATTCAGCCTCTTTTCTCCTGATTAAGAAGCTCAGCGGCAATATTCAGCATTAAAAAAAAAAAATTAATGTCTCTTTCTGAGTCACCATCTATTATCATACCCAGGGATTTCAAGGTCAATGTGTGTGATAGCTCAACACTGACAATCTTGACTATGTGGGATCATTGCAAACATGAAAAAGATGCTTTATGCACTTGCTCTCTGAAAGTGAACGTGAAAGCGTGTAAAATTTAAGGTAAGAAAGCTTAGGAAAATATTACAGCTGTCACACTCGATTACTTTTAGACACAGCTTGACATTCCTGAGGAATAAATATTAAAGAGTAACTCTTTCTCAAAGATATGAAAATTCACTAGTTCTGGTATTCAATAAATATTCATTTGGAACCTACCGGGCATACCGATGGATAGCGAAGATGTGCACCTTATCATATTGCCCACACATGTCTCATTTCCTAGAGGGCTTTACCAACAAAGCAGCAGTAAAGAGGGCTGATTATTGTACATGGTGTTGAAAGTTATTCTTTATGTACAGTAGTAACATGACCAGGCAAACCTTTAATGATCTTGTACCCACAAAGATACATTATATATTACTCACCAACAATCAAGGAGAATTTTTAAATGACTCTTCTATGGAGGAAGTGGACCTAGACTATATTTGATTGAGAACAGATAACCTCAGCACTAATGGTTTAGAAAATTTCCAAGTGCAATGAGATCAGCCTGACTTGATGATAAAGGTCGTATTTCCTGAGAAAATCACACAGGTGTAAAGCAAAAGGTGTCAGTGAAATTCAACACTGGGGTCCCATGGTCAGAAGGGGGATTTTGTACCTAGGGAGCTACACATTCTTTAAGGACCTCGTGGATAGCCTTTGAGACTAAGGGAGCAAGAATAATCCAATGCATTATTGGAGAACCATTTAAAACCATTATTTAAGAGAACCACTTAAAAGCTTTTTCTATGAGGAAACATTATCTTTCAAATTGTGAGCTAGCTTGTCAAGAGATTGAAATTTTTAACACTTCTGAATTATGTCACCGTGTTGTTCTATAAAGTACAGTATTACTATTTCCCCTAAATTTTCTATGTAGCTTACAAGTTTAATAGAAAGGTACATGGCTTTATATCACATTACATCTTTTAGTATTGGGATAAAAAGGAGATGACTCAAACTTTAATCCCATCAGGCTAGAGATCAGAGCTACTACAGATTCATGGGCTTGAACACCGATTGGACCTTAATGATACCTGGAGGAGACTGGAGGAATTCTCTTGAGGAAACTGATGGGCCCAAGACAAACGATGCTAACATTTGAGTGCTCCAGTGAAACCATCAGTTCCTTCAGTCACCCCACGGCGAGGCCCATTAGCTGACACGTAGAGCTGCTTCTTAGCTTTTCAGGACCTCACCATGAACTGTGAACAGACGGCCAATGAGCAGCAGGTATCTGAGGAAGACTTCTGATGTGGCAGACAAAGGCTGAAGCCAAAAGAGAAAAGAAATTAAAAAAAAAATAGAGAGATAAGCACTGGGGAGTGGAAGAAACTGTTTTTGCAAAATGATTCATGGTATCAGAGAGATGGAGAGTTTCTGAGGTGACACTGCGAGCGAAAGAAAATGGATAGCGCTTACCTTACACAGTAGAGAGGAATTTAAGAATCATGTTGGGAAATCTGTGGCTGAATTATGACAGGTATATAGGAAACTAAGCAAATTTTTTTGAAAAAAAAAAAAACAAAAACCAGGCCATTATTAATTTCAGGAAAAAAGAGTTGAATAAGAAAGGAGGCAAAATTATAGGCGCAACTATGAGCAGTATATACATAGGTGATGGTGTAAGCTCTCAGTTACTGATTATGCTGCACCTGTATTAGAAGGATGAGGGAGAGATATGCGTGCGTGTGTGCATGTGTGCACATGTGCATGCGTGTGCATGCTTGTATGTTGGTGGCATTGCAGCACACCTGAATCCTTACTCTCCACAGCAGGGAGCCAGCAGCTAATGCTCAAAACTGTAAACCTAAGAAATAGCAGTATTAAGTCGAACCACCTGAAACTATTGATATTAACCAATTTTTACCCACCACAATGATAATTTCTAAAGATTTAACCGAATATAAGCATTATTTAGAAATATGGAAGTAACTACTAGAAGAACTATCTGGAAGAGTTGAAGGGGATTACCTCTGGGTGAGTGAATGGGGGTGGGTTGGCAAGCTTTTGCTGTAAGCTTTATAGCGGTATTTGGCATGTTAGATAATCTACATATATTAATGAAGGGAAGAATGAATAAGTGATTATTTCCAAATCACCCAAGCGAAAAGACCCAGCTCTGCTCTGAGGGGTGATGGATCTGACTGTGCTCACCTTTTCTCCTTTAAGGGTTTTTACCTTTTAAAAAATGACTATTAAGAGAGCTTTCTCTGAAAAGACAAAAATAGTCTGTTCTAATAGCTCATTTAGGTCTCTAATTGGAAATTCAGTTGTGTCTTCTTCCAATTAAGCTAATTAAAGTGGAACTCTGATTGGGCCCTGGGAGAGGAGGAGTTCCCTCGCTGAGACTCGTAGAACAGCAGCTGACTTTCAAATGAGACCAGCAGAAACACACGCTCAGGAAGACTGGTGAGTCGGTTCTGCTGGGGTTTTAATTATTCACTTATTGACTGACAAATGCAGGGAAAGTAGCCAGAAGAGTTCTGAAAAAGATGTGGGAGAGTGGAGAGCTTCACCTGAGGTTTTAAATAAATGTGTATGAGCTCCTGTATCTTAATTGGAAACGTCCAACATTTTCTAGGGTGGGCTCCTGTTTTAATCCCCTTATCATTTGGTAGACAAGCCTGTGCTTTGCAAACAACAGGTAAAGAAAAGTTGGAAGGCATGTGTAACAATATTAGAACTTTCATCCCTCTTGGTCCCTTCAGAAACCTTCTTTGCTAGTCTAACTGATCTACCCACAGCTCTGCAAGCGTTCCTTTCCCATTATTACCTCAATAACTTCACTTCTATCTCAAACTCTGGTGTGTGTAAAAATCACCAGGAAACTTTCTGTAAATGCAGATTCCCAAATCCCACCGTTATGTTCTCTGTGATGTCTTTTAATTCATTATGCATAATACACACCAGTACCTATTTGCTCTCAGATGAGCTACAGCCAAAAAAAGCCCACATTTTTTTTAAAAAAGGGCTTCAAAATACAGAAGGAAAACTGCAAAAATAAAATTAATAAAAGCCTAAGGGCTCATATAACAATGTTATGCAAACCAGCAAACTACAGCTCGATTTATGTATATAAGGTCAAGTGTGTGGGTACATTTTAATATGTTTAGCGTTCTGAAGGGTGAGCCTGCAGAGACTGGGCGCCCATGACCTGTGGAGTCCATAGAACAGCTGATTCCTCAAGTGGGGTCCAGGGATTTGCATTTCAGAGAAGAGCCCTGGGACTATGCTATAGATTCTCAGGCTCCTGCAGAAGCCCAGCTCAAGTCTTAATGCCAAAATTGACCTGCTCCTTGACCTTTGCTCACTTGACAGCTAGCATCTGGGTCTTGGTGTCATTTTGCCAAATTCTTGTCAGGTAGATGTATTTCTTTGGATACAAATGGAACTGAACACTCTGGAGTTAATATGTTTATTTTTTTCAACACAATTTTTGTTAAATTTATATTCAATGTTGATTTAATTTTTGTAACTTTGCAAGATTTTTCATATAAATGTATTCACAAATCAGAAAACACTGTATCACAATCTTCATGATTTATAATAAAAAATATATATTTAATATATAAAATAGGAAAGTTCTCAACACATAAGTGAGGTTCAGAGGTCAAAACTGGCTCAATCTTAATATACCTATTTAAAAGATTTTAATACTATAAATGAATACTTGTTATAATGCTTGACATAGTAAAGCATAAGAAAACGCTGTTATAAATTAGCATTAAATTTGAAATAGTGACATTCTGAAGTACCTTTTGGTTCTTTCTGAATCTCTGCAAAAGCCGTAAGTCAGGAAAAAATCAAGTGTCTTTCTTAAGCTTTTGATCCTGACATTCTGAGAATGAGAAATAATGGCAATAGCATAAAAAACTTCAGATCGATAACCTTCAGCCTTCCCATTTTGTGATGGCTGAGAGGACAGACAGGAAGGGTTAAGAGAATTATCTTTTTTTTTTTTTTCTGGAATCCATCTACTCTTCTAACTCCCTTAGCAGGCCAGCTGTCAGCTCTGACTCTGCCCGATCTTCCTTCAAACCCTAACTCTTCATGTTACCTTAGCCCCTTAAACCTAGCTGTTACATCAGTGGAAGGTTGGGGGAAGAAACCCTACAGGAGTTGAGTTTCTGTTGCTCACGGGAACCAAGGTGCAAAACAGAAATTAAGTTGTTGTACCTTTAGTTTGTTCACAAAGATTTGTATCTGTTGCTCTGCCATACCACCTAGCTGGGCCCGCAGACACCCCGTTATTGGGTGGGCACCTGGATTCCATGGGCGTTCACGGCCAGAGCAGGTCTCCCTCCCTCCTCCTCCTCCTTTAGTCATGGAGGCTGAATTGCCTAAGGAGCAGCAGGAAGTTCTGGTTCCTTTCCTTTCCCTCTCCTGTTAGGGGCCGTCGTCACCCTACGAAGGTCTTACCACAGTTTGATCTTCGAAATATCAATATTGGCAAGGTGATTATTATATAATCAGAGCTTTTGCAGTTTTTGGGGGTGTTTTCTATTTCTTGGAAATATTTTTTCTTGGGAACACTGTTCCAATTTTATAATACGAACCACTTGGGTAATTAGGGTTAATGGGCAGAATTTTGCTTTTCAGATCCCCCCCCCCCCCCCGCCCTGCCCCGCAGAGCATTTGGTCTGATCTTATACGGAGGAATGTCTGAGGCTGCAGCCAGCAGCAGGGTCCAAATTCCTCTGAATTTGTGTTAAAAAAACCCCCTAGAATTCTTTTTTCCTCCCAATATTTCTCTCAAATGGATGAGAGTGGAGTGCGCATATAAAGGGGGGAGACATGGTGTTCAGTGGCTAGACTGAGTTAAAAGAAGCGAGTTTAATTCTAATCCCTGTGATAGGACCTAAGGACAAATGACCCCACTTTGTCTGTGAAATGAGAATGACACAGCCTATTGCACGGGGCTTTTGTGAGAGTTATATTAAGTCATATCTAGGATAGTTATTTCAAAAGTGCTGTGTGAAAGTAAGGCATTATTATCAGACAGCTAAGCAAAGTTAGAAGCTTTAATAAAACCCATCTTTCACTTGCTACAAGGAGACATTTCCTTACCAACGTGCAAACAAGACATATTTGCCATTGAAAGTTAAGTTTTTGTGACTAGATGGCTCAGAAAGCAATAAAGATGATCAAATATGTAAAGGGAGACATTTTACAAAAGGGACAAGCGTGTTATAGACAGAAGTAGGAGGCAATCTACTTCTTTTAAAGAGCCATATCTATTCATAGAATATTTGGAAAAGTATTGAATTCAGGACTATGAGACCTAAAAAAAGGGATCTGAAGAAGCAGGGCGTCATTCAGTATAAAATGTGTAGTCAGGCAAACGAAGATTAATAGCAGGAGATTAAGCCATGGCGGTCCTGGAGGGAAGGATGCTCGCCGAGCAGCGTGTGTGCCTGGAGTTTCACCCCGGCATTCCTATCACCGTGATCCATGCCTGGTCCACAGTAGGTTCCCCAGTCACTTTTGCAGATACAGTGAATGGAGAGGTTCAGGAGTATCACTGAAGGGAGACACATCAATCAAGCCGATATTATACCTGGATTATCCAAAGAAAGAGATACATGCTTGTTGGTTCGGATTTATGAAATAAAGGTGTGAGCTAATTACAATGGCAGACTGAGCCTTTTCGCTTCCTCAGTTATTACAAATTTTTGACTGTCTCAGGGTCAGAATGCTTTTCCCAAATGGTGAGTAGTCAGCGAAATGTCGAATGAAAGAAAACAAGTCTCATGGAGAATGTAATCTCTTAGGGTTGGGAAGGCAGACAGGTCAGCATTGTTCTGTTGTTGATGGCCGCTGCGGCATTCCCATCAGGGATTCTAAGGATATATCCAGGGGATCTGTGAGTCAATCGATTGGAAATATTTTCTGTGGGTGCTGGAGTCAGGGATGGTACACAAATACCTCTTAAATGGGTTTTCAACTTGAAGGTTGAATTTGTAAATGACTTCCCACCAGTTCTTCTGATAACAGCCTCTTGATTATCGTGGAACATGGCTTATTATGGTGACGAAAATTGGGGGGAATTGGGAAAGGTATTGCAAGATTGACAGAGACTGAAGCTCTGTCACACGTGTTGGTGTGTGTACGTCTCGCAGCATCTGTCCAGGTAGTTGGAGCCGTAGGACCGACTTCTGGCCAATGAGATGTGAGCAGAAGTTGTATAAACCACGCATAGGCCCTGTCCCTTATAAATAGCTCTTATGATCATCCAGCAAACTCTCCCATGCTGCCCCCTTACACAGCACAGCATTGTGCTCCAAATGGCAAGCTGCAAGAGCAAGTAAGGCCCACAACCACCCTGAATTTCATGAGATCGACACACAAACTTTATGGAGATTTCGGATTTTGCCTGTTGCAGGGTGAATGACTCTAATACATACTAATAATTATTATGGGAAGTGGTTTGCTGTGGTGTGGATTTCGCCTTTCTATATGTTTGAAAAAATCTGCTTTCCGACCTGCATCTCTGAGACAGCACATTGAACATTAGGTCAGGGAACTCTCCCAGGTCCAGCGAACTCTGCTTGCCCTGGGGTGGTGCAGAGCTGGGGGCAGGGTGGGACTTGGTTCCGGTGTACCATGCCTACTGTTCAATGGACTTATCCTTCAAAAAGTGTATTTCTAATAGTACCGTTTCTTTCCATGGAGTTCTGTACCTGACCAAGTTAACTTTAAACCAAATAGCAAAAAACAAAAATTAAAACAAAACAATGTAAAAACTCAGCTGCTCCGGCATGGGTGGTCCTCTGTGTTCTGGCGCTACATGACTTTTCCAGGCTGAGACCTCTTCAGGGACGTCAGCTGAGATCAATGGCATTGTTTACACATTCCTCTCTTTTCTACCTTTCCCGAAGTATTCATCTTGATTCCTTATCTTTCTTTATCTGAATCCCCCTAATTCCTAAGCTTCCTCCACACTGCCTCCATGGGGGCAGAAACAATCTCTCCTTTCCCTGGGCACTTTTATCCGTACCTCCCTGAAGACATCTCCATGCCCCCGTCTGGTGGGCACTGTCATTATGTACCGATGCTACTTCCGGCAGCTCCTCCTCCTAGACCATGTGCTTCCGGGAGGAGGGCAAATACAGCTATCTGGCTTACTGTCCAATGTTCTGTAGCACACAGCAGAGTGTCTATGATACAGTGAACAAATGAATGAATAAGTGAAATTCTCCTTTGCAAAGCTATGAATTTTCCCAGTTTAAAAGTTATGAAATAGCCTCCATAAAAAATAGGAGACAAGTTAAAAAAGAGCAAATGTGTAAAATATTATAGCTCCGAATATGCTAAAAACATTTTATTTACTCATAGTCTCAGGATGCTGGAAGGATTTTATTATTTCCCTCTGGTCCAGTTCTTGTTTTTCCTTTTTCTTTTTAAAAATCAAAGGTCCAGCCCTGGCTGGTGTAGCTCAGTGGATTGAGCGCAGGCCTGCGAACCGAAGGATCGCGGTTCGATTCCCAGTCAGGGCACATGCCTGGGTTGCCAGGCCAGTTCCCGGCAGGGGACATACAAGAGGCAACCGCACATTGATGTTTCTCTCCCTCTCTCCTTCCCTTCCCCTCTGAAGATAAATAAATAAAATCTAAAAAAAAAAAAAAAAAAAAAAAAAAAAAGTGTTTCAAGAACAAACTGTCACCAGTTATTTAAAAAAAAAAAAAAAAATCAAAGGTCCACAGACAATTGTTTTTACGGGAGTGAAGTAAAGGATGGAGATTTTAGATGGACAAAAATATAGAATTTAAAAAAAAAATCTAATGCAATTACCATGAGGATAAACAGCTTCCTTCTCAACAGAGTGATTCCCTAAATAACAGCAGAATTCTTGGTGTCCTACCAGTCAGAGGATGATGGCAGTGCCAATACTATATATATTTCTGGCTGGAGGAAACTATGGGTTGACAAGCTAATTATTATATAGCAAGTTGGCTTTTTTTAAAAAGCTATCTGGGAGGTTAAAACAACAGATTTGGAAAGATGAAGTGTGCATCCACATGTACATTTTTAAAACTCCGACTACAAACAGTAGTTTGAGAGAAGTGGAAAAAAAAAACAAGTTAGAAAAAAACAGTTTATTAAGTAATATCATATAAATAACTTGTTACAAAAATTGATTTGCAAAAGGCATATTTACTCTTTGTGAGAAATCACTTTTTAAATTGCATTCTTTTCAAATTTATACGTCTAAGAAAACAAAGGGAAATAAAAGAAGCCATTTCAGGGAGCGTGGGTTTGCCATTCGGACGACAAGAAAAGGCCCGGCCACGTTGAGCTCAAAGCTTAATTGTCTCAACCTGTCTCTTCTAATACAGAACACTTTCTCGTGCGACCTGTGAAGTTTGACAGTCTCCCCAACTGGAAACGTTGATGAAAGCTGAGCAGCGATGGTTTCCACCAGGTGTTCTCCTTGCCAAAGACCCAAGCAATCTTGAAAGAACAAAATGCACTGAGCACTGTAGCCAGTAAATCTTCCAGGGTGGCATCAGCTTCCATTTGTACTTGGGAGTATTTTTAATTAAAAACAATCAATACCCAAAAGCTTTGATTTTTAGGGTTGAAAATCACAAATCACAGTAGGAGAATGCCAAATGGCCTTAGCTTGATACTACTGAAGACGCGTGTAGCATTTATTATAAGGCCTACTCTTATGCGGTTTGCTTTCAAAGCAATGAAAAGAATCACAAACAAACAGTCCGATGGATTTGAAGCGTCCCTAGGTTTCTCCCGAGCAGATCAGTTTCACGTTTGCTGCCCAGCGTTCCCCCTGGATGCCTAGTAATTCTATACATTTGGCTCCTTAATAAACACTAAACTGATAGATCATAGAAAACTAAAAGCTTATAGAAGGTGCCTCTAGACATATTTACAGGAATAGCACAGTCTCGCAAGAAAGACCAAGATCTCATTATAGTGGAATACTTTTTTCACAATGCTGGGCCCATGCCTCATTTGTCAAATTAACCCCATTTGAGGGGAAATTTGAGTTTGTGGTCCATGGGTTTTCAAAAAAAATAGAATTAAGTAACTTGTAAAAGCTCTTTTGAAATTAATCTAATAACCCGGTGTCTCTTCGGCTAAGTGCCTCAGCCCTGTCTGAAATACAGCGGGTAATTGGCTCTGTTTCCATTTGACCTCTTTTTGGCACTTTCATCTGCTGGCTCTGGCGGGCTGATGTTCCCCCCAAATTAAACAATGAAAATGCATCATAAATAAGATATTATAAAATGGGGAGTAGATTAAAGATTGTCTCAGCAATGCTTAAATTAAATTGACGATGCAGAGACCATAAACTTGTGGCTTTAAAAATGAGCTATTTCTTTATTAACTTTTAACAAGTGTATGAGTCAATGTATTTCTTTTCTAAGAGGGTATTGCTCTGCACATTAAATATAGCCGGGGTCTGATATATTTTAGTAGAGAATTATCCCTTTGGAAAATTATTCCATAAAGATGCCAGAGGGAGATTAAAAATGCTGCAACTGTAATAGCGCTGAACTTCTAAGGAGACAGTACAGGAATCCTGTATTCTCTGGAAAAGAAAGCTGCTTGTCAGACTTATGAAATGTTCATCTTCCTGAAGATGCACGCACACAGTCTTAGTCTTTCCACTCTCACAATCTGATAGAGAAGGCCGACTTGTAGGGCTAATGTAAACACAGTGGACTGCTTAGATTTTCAACCCCCTGTCACAATTCAAAGAAGATTTCATTTAGATAAAAACATAAAAAACAAAATGACACTAAAATGATTCTTTTCAGAGGACCTTTCAAAATAGTGGGGATCGTGAGTTTTTAGTGTTCTTCCAAAGTAATTATACTACTTCAGAATTAGTGACTAGAAAGCAGTGATTTATTTGGTGGTGAATTTCCTGGGGAAAATACATTTAGCTGTACCTGATTTAAATGTTTAGTCTGTTGTCAGGATTCATCTCTGTTCTTTTCTTTCAACTGCATAGTCTTTTCATCCTCAAGTATACAAAATTGAGGAATGCTCAATCATAGGCTATACATTATTATCTCCAATAAAATATGCATTTCTTGCAAACATTTGACATAAGGTATTATCCAAATTAGGATATCTAAAACGTATATACTTGACAATGAAAAGAATGGAAACATTCTCAAATGAATTTGGACCCATAAAATTTGGATGCTTCTAAGATACAGATTCAACTTTTTAGAACTTTTTGCACAACTTTTTGGGAGCTGGCAATGAAAACTCAACCACAAATTTTTATACTGAGTTAAAATTGAATAGAGAATGGAGTTAATTTGTATCTGAAAATGGAGTCAATTCATATTTGACCCTCCCTTTATGAACCTAAACCTTAACGCTAAGTAAAGCTCTGTGAAAAATAAAAAAGAAGAAAACAGAATGAAACCCCCCACCGTTACTGTGCCCAGAGCCCCTCTTTTATGGTTCTAGGGAACCAGCTATTCTTCTGCCCCATTTGATTTAGGTTTTTTATTTGGGGACAAATAGTTTCTAGGCCTTTCAGCAGAAAGTGGCCGTTTATGCGCAATGGCTTAATGTTTTTACAATTTCAGCTTACTCCAGTAGACGTCTTCGTGGTTCAAAGAGGAAGTTCTCCCCTTTGAGTAGAGGGGAAAAAAAACTCAGAAAGGCCTCCAAGTTCTTGAAACAACCCATAAAAGCAATCTGCTAATATTTACTGAATTTTAGTTTCTCAGTGATTGAAGCAAATATTAAAATTTCACTTCTTCCCACTTTCCATATTTCTCATCACTAACAAGTAATACCAGGACTGAGACAATGTGAAAAGTGAGCTGAAAACCAATTTTCTTCAGTCATTATTCGTGTTGACCCTGGTTCTTGATCTGATATCTTGGTGGGAAGGAAGTTAGACCCAGGCAGAATGGAACTGTGATTCTTGTTGTTTCCATGATGTTAAAGAGTCTTAATTATAGGAAAATATTACTGAACCTTGATACTTATAGGACCCTACTACTAAATATTCAGCTCCAGTCTCAAATTATCCAATTTCTTAGAGCTTGACTTCATCATCATGTTTTGTGGTAAGAGATTAAACAGTTATTTCAATATTTCGTCATATTAACCTGTGCTTGGTACATTGCATTATTTTCAGGATGGGATAAAATATCCTGCCAATTACATCTCAAATATTTCACTATAGCACTACTTACTTGCACTTACAAGGAGAGAGTAACCTTTACCCTTAAATATTGGAAGTTGCTAGTGTCAACCCTCAGACATTCCAACTAGAGCCAAAAAGTTCAAAAGAAAGATTTCTGATGATAGCCTTTTTTTTAAAGGACTTTCTTGATTGAATTTGTTACATGACATGAAACGTAAGGATAGAGAACTCTTCAATTTTACAGTAAGTCATGTGATTAAGGTGCTCTTCTATTGCTATAAAGAACTACTTCTTATTAACTTTACTAAGCTATCTTTTTTCAGTACTTACCTGTGACTATGATATGTATTGATTCATTACAGTAAAGCCCTCCTATAGTATTTTGTTTGCATTCCTGTGTGTGTGTGTGTGTGAAGAACTAGCAAAGAAAACCATAAAAGCAGGAAATAACCCAAGCATGAAATACTTGTTAGTATACAGGAAGTACTTTACAAAATAGGAAAACATTCAGGAAACACAAGGAATAATATGGTTGTAAAAGTTTTTCACTATAAATGGGTAATCCAAAACACTACATTTCTCTTATTTTAAAGGTGCCCTCTTTAGTTCCTGGGTAATATGCTTATTTAAAAGCTAATAGACAACAGCGTGTTTCCAAATAGAAATTATGTGCCAATAGGACATTATCCCCGAATGGATATGACACTAAAATTATCTGTAGAAAATTAACATTAATTGAAAATAAATCTCTAAGACTAATAATTGAAGTCAGCATATTCTTAAGTACATATATACAGAGCCTGCTTTTTAAAAGTTTTCAAAATAAGGATATTTCATTACAGTACTTTGGAACTTTCTTATGACTGCACATGAAGACTCTGATGATAAAAAGCATTAGAACAGCCGTATGAAATAAATGATTTGAACCTGCCAAAGGAATAGTGCAGTTCAGTTGGGTCTTCTGGATAATAACTCTGATGTTAATTGCATAATTAGAGAAATAACAGATTGGGTGGATTGTACATTACTTTTCTGTCATAGTTTGAGATCATTACTTTATCATTAGTTCAAAGACAGAGATAGCAGGGTTGCTATGGAAACAAAGTTAAAAACAATGAAAAAATATGAATGCTTTTGAAAGTTAACTAGCATTTAAATTCTGGTCTTAAACACTCTTGGTGTAAGGAATCCAAGTTTTCCCTTTGTAAGCATCTTCCAAGCATGTCTTATGTAGATTTTCACCGTGATTTCAATGTCTGTCTATGCCTATCACATTATATAAATATATAAGTGTTTCTGTATGTGAAGGACAGGGTATCAGGTTCAGGTGTGGCTGGTTCTTACCACCTCATTAAACTCTGAGAGTGGGGTTGAAGTTTTATTTAAGCTGCCTTTACTAATGCAACTTAATTTAGTAAGAAGTATCTGAAGAATATAAATTATTGTACTTCACACTGCTACTTTCAAGTATATATTAGAATAATACTGACGACAACTACAGACAAGGAGTTAAAATTTATCTCAGAAAAGTTCTTTCAAGAACTTTTAAACAGTTAGACTTATTTGTAATTAACCTACTGATAGTTGAAATAATTTCAAGTGATTTGTGGTACATTTGGTGGCCCAGACTTTAAAATATGCTAAATATTTCCTTTGTTAACATTATTAGCTATTTTCCCTTTTCCTTTATATGGTATAAGGGCAAACTTTTGCATGTCTCATAAATAAAAAATTATGAGTGAGTGTTAAGGAATGAGGTCTTATAATTATTTTTTTTGGTTGTTGTTTTTGAATGTTGCTGTTTAATTTGCTTCTATCCCTACAGAGGAACTAGAATCTTAAAACATTGGTGGATTTCATGCTTTGAATAGTCATTGGTGCCAGAAAAAGTTCTTGAAGAACAAACAGGATGGACAAATGTCATTTAAAAATCTTTGTGACAGAAATACACACCCATATAGCTGATATAGCAGGAACAACTTCGCGGTCGTTCCTAACCTCCTTTCCTTGACTAAAACTACATTTTATCATTGAAGAACAATCCCTCCTCCCAGCAGCAGGTGAGAGGTCGAGTAGGAGCAGTCGGCCACCCGATGGAGTGCAGAAGAAAAGGCCAGGCCAGGCCAGGGGAACCGAGCAGGTCCCAAACCGGCCCTCCGAGAACTAGGGGAACTCTTCCTGCTCTCCGTCCTCTCCCTCCAGCACGTGCCGGTGGGCCGACATGGTTAACTGGATGCACTAAAAAATAAACATGTGCCTCTTGGGGGCTCATAAAAGTGTACTAGAAAACAGTCTCTAACATTGGATCCACACGACTGCAGCCACTGGCTTTTTGGGACGGGCAGAACAGAGAACCAACCCTTCACGGAGCAGTGGATAAATAGAAAGACACAGCCACTTCGCACAGTTCAGTGTCGTCTTGTAAAATGAAAAAGGCAACGTATTAGGAGTCCTTGTCACTGTCCGCCCCTCCGTACATATCTGCGAGCTTCTTGAACCGAGGCCCCCAGTCACTAAGGTAATCATAGTCTTGGTCTCCCTCCGTGGTCACCGACTCCAGCGAGCTCAGGGAGTCGGCCACCGAGCCGGTGCCCTCGTAGGCGTAGGTGGCCAAGGAGTCGTAGGGCGGGGCCGTGGGGTCCGCGTCGTTCTCCTTCAACCTTTGGTTAATGAAATCTCGGACGTCCGTGTTGTCTCGAGCTGCTGGAGTCCGTCGGGGTAGGAAAAGGGCTTCGGGCACAATGTCCCTGCGCAATTTGCTGTCCTCTATGGCTTCAGGATTCCTCAGGGTGCCGATATCAAAGGCCTGGGTGTCCTCCTCGCCACCGCCTTCGTCGTTGTAACTGACAATATTGTCTCTGATGTCCTCTTTGGAAATGATCAAAGGCTCTTTCTTCCGCTGCCGCCGCAGAGCTGCAAACAACACCACCGTCACTGGAGGCAGAAACAAGACAGAAAGGGAAGCGGAAGTTAATTTGCCACCCAATTAATGCCCGGAAGACACGCCGGGCTCCAACTGCAAGTTCTAAAGTCCTCGAGGAAAGTGCAGACTCAACTTTTATTTCTTTAAGGGTGCAGTTGCCTTCATGCACGATCAAACCAGGACCCAAAAGAAATGGGGTAAATATTTGAAAGAAGGTAGCAGTTTAAGTAGAGGATGAAACACTGTCATATTTTGTCAGTAGTTCCTTTTTGCTTTGAAAGAACAAACTAGTTTCAAGGTAAGGAAAAAGATAAAATACTTAAAAAAAAAAACCACAAAAACGCTCAGCCAGAGTGAGAGCACTGCAATAAGAGTGCAAATTATGCTGAACACCTAAAACGCTCGGAAACTGTTTAAAAGCGCAAGGCTGGCACCTTCCAAATGTGTTGGAGGTTTGCGTAACTCCACATCTAAAATAACTTTTGCACGATGCCTTCTTTTTTGTTTTCCTGAGAAAAGTGTAAAATTAGTTTCAAACCCGAAGTGGAGATGCGAATATTTGCATACCTTTCCCAAATAGGAGAAAATATTGCAGATCATACCTGGAGAGACCCAGATACAATTCAGAAAGCCGTCTTGGACTTCAAGATCAGCCCATACGAAGGGGTCAGGTAATGGTACACATGCCAGATTATGTCTGTTCAAGCTAAACAAAATACACACATTTAATGGGAACTAAGAAAAGAAAAAATCTTTCAAAGGTTCGTAAGTTTGTTGTCTGGATGATCATTCTTTTGATTTTTCCTCCGAACTCAAATTAGAGACAAAGCAAGAATTGTGTTTAAATAGCTCCTGATACTTCTTCACAGCTGGCTGGCTAGAACACAGCTGGCTACCTGCAGAGAGACGCATCCACAAACAGACATACGGATGGGAAATAAAAACATAGCAACAGCTTAGAGAGAAAACAGCTATCCAGGGCAGAAAATGCATTGTTAAAATGGGTTTGTCCGGGGGAGTTCATTATAGGAAGTACCAGTAACATCTCTTTATTTGCTCATCCATTACGTGGTCACGTTTTTTTTTTTTTTGAGCCATGAAAATTGAATTATCACAATAAGAATTGTAAAATAATGGCTTTTGGTGGATATGTGTACCTACCTTTATAATAATGGGTACATGCATAGTCTTGTATCTATATATTAACATTTTAGGTGTTAATAGTATTACTAATTGGCTGTCTATTGGGAGAGTTCTATGTGTCAAGCACATAGGGGCTAGAACTGGGCTAAGAGCTTTACATACTGATCTCATTTAATTATAATAGCCCTACAAAATAGGTACCATTATTTTACATAGAGGAAATTGAGGGTTAGAGATGTCACATGTACAAGCAATTGAAGTCCAAGCCTGCAGACTGACAAGCCCACACTCTACTCCACTTTCACGCATGTTCGGATTATAGACCATTTTTCAAGGATATACAATTTTGCCTTTTTCCAATGTGTGGTTGTGTTATTGTTTGCATTCTCTTTTGCTGCCAGAGAATATTCTGATGCCTCATTTGTTACATCCATTCAGGGTATTCATTCGTTCATTCAATAAATATTTATGTAGTGCCTGCTCTGTGCCAACCACAGTTTTAGGCGCTATCAGTTAAAAAGCTGACCAAGACCTCCACCCTAATAAGGTGGGCAGGTGGTGGTGGAAGATGGAGACAGAAGATAAACAATGACACAGTAAGCAAGAAAATTATTAGAAGGTGATAAACAGAGCAGAGTCAGGAGTATGGGGGTGCTTCTATGCATGTTTGAGGGGCTGTATATGTTTTTTGGGGGGTAGATTACATCGTTGAGAAAGTGAAATTTGAGCAAAGGTGTGAGGAGTCACCCAAGGAGCTCTCTGGTGAAGGGAACAGAGCTAGAAGGTCCCGCAGAGGGACAGTGCCAGGGGCATTTGAGGAACAGCCAGGAGACCCTGTGGTTGGACCAGGAGCCAGGACAGGAGGGCATAGGGAGGGGCCGCCTTATGTGGGGTCGTGGGTGCTTCTCGGCCTTCACTTTACTCTGGGGTCCGGGTGAGCGGAAATTGCAGGCCTTCAGGCAGAGGGAGGGTCACAGTATCCCTTTTTATTTTGCTTTGCAGTTCGATCAGGGGCATGGATTTGCAAACAGGGTGTTGTAAGTAAGGACAGCTTTTGGGATTAGAGAATAGAATCAAGCTAATTTACTCTCAATGAATTACACTCTGATGCACATGGGTTTGTTCCCTTATTTAAGGCAGATGTTTATCACTCCCTAATTCTTCCCTAGCTCAAGTTGCCTATATCTATTATTTTAGTCCTATGTGCACCTCAACATGCAGTTGTGTAGCTGAGGGCACAGCGTCCTTAAAAGGCTTTTATTCATTGCCTACTTCTATAGATACACTGCCTGTATCTTCTCTTACTAGCCCAGTGCACATCTGAAATGAACTTCTCAATAGCATAACTGTCTGGAAGGGAGGCTTTCCAAAGTGAACTTCTATAAACTGAACCATGAGATCTAAGCACAGGGGACAGAAAGGTTCTGAGAAAGTAGTTCACTGAGGAGGTGCCCTTCTCAGTTACAGAGCCTCCCCCTTTCCTTCCTCCCTTGGGACCAGAGGATAGCAGTGAAATTATTTCTGAGGAGGAGATCCTTGGACAAATTTGTGCTCAAATCCCATTATAAAACTAGAAAGTAGCAAGCCATTTGAGATCAGGCTTCCTTATTGACCTTCCTAAATTGCTTTCCTTCTCTGAAAAGAGAAGCAGTAACATGATGCCCATTCTTGTTGTCAGGAATGAGTTAATTTACGTGGATGTTTTGCGGACTCTAAAAGTTGCCCAGAAACAGGGGGATGTGGTAGTTGTTTTGCTGTTGTTTTATTTTTGGAAATAAAACAACAAATGCCACCTAGTCCCCTTTCTTGACCACAGATTTCCTCCCATATAAATACAGCTTTCCTTCTCTTACAAACTCTCGGGTTTGCTTCCACTTTCTCCAACTGTCCCCTCCGCAGCTCTGGCTCTCTTTCAGCCTGGAAGGTGCCCTGTGTGCTGTAAGCTCACAGGGAAAGTAGAGTGCAGGGTGGGAGCACCCAGGCTCCAGGAGAGAAGACCTGAGGTTGGGAGTTAGTTCTACCACCTGTTCCCTGTGTGACGTGGCTGCATGACTGTGCGTCTTGGAGCCTCAGTTTGCACACTTACGATGCAGGTGAATATATACTGGGTGGTGCTGAGGAGTAAGTGAGAAAAACATTTGCAAAGCATCTGGCTCAGTATATAGCTCATGATGTGAGCTAGTGAAAGGTTAAATCCATTTTTTTCTCCTTTTTTATTAGGTACAGAATTCTGAAGAGATTAGACAGGATGTGGGAGGCCCTGAGGTAAATTAGGAGTAGTGAGGAGAGAACGAATTCAGTGGAGGAAAGGGTGAAAAGGGGGAGGATACGGGGAGCAGGTTAGGAGGAAGTAAAGGGGGAGGAAGACGTAGGTGGATGGTGAGTGAAACGAAGAACCACCTCTAGGAGATGAGAGTCCGTGGAATTCCACCTGACTATAGCCCTGCTCATCCAGCCCTTCTAAAAACAACCATTTAAATATATATATATATATTCATATGCTTGTCCTCCAAAACAATTTTTACAGACTCACCAATAGAAACACCAATTTGTCTTTTCATACTGTCAGTTTTTATTTATCCTCATATCTTAAAATACTTTCCCCAAAGATTAGATGACAAAGAGAATCACAGTTCTGTAGATGAGTTTCCAGTTTCTGTTATAATTAGCAAAGTTGATCTGGAATGTGATGCTCTTGAGTAGCGATCCCTAGGCATCTTCGTTCTCTTCCTGGAGAAATGTGGGTCTTCCTTTACTCTTCTCAAAGTCACTATACTGTCATTTTTTTTAAAAGAGTCCTCCCCACTCTGTAATCCAGGTTAACTCTAACTTCTTACTTTTCTTTTCCCATTGTGCAGGCAAGCTATGAATATCTTGCTTTTATCTTTGGAAGGGCTGTATTAGCTAACATTTGGTTTCTTAGTTCACAACAGTCAAGGGTCTGTAAGCATTTTGAGCTCAAACTGTGTGCTTAATTTGTTGGTTGGGGGTAAAAAATTTCCTTTGAATCATTGTTAGACCTTGATTTTTGCCTTTATTACATTAAATCGTTTAGATCCCAGATATATTTCCTTGGTCGCAGAAGTTCTTTATCATCAAGAGTCTGAGAAATAATAGACATTATGTATGGCAATTATAGAGCAATGCTAAGAAGGCGGTAATTTCAATGGGTTTAAGTTCTCTGGGTCAGAGAAAATTTAATTGCTTTTTGTTTTTCTGTGTGAGGGAGGCAAAGTCATCGAGCTCCCCTTTCCAGGTTCCCATCGACTCTTTATGTCTATAACCTTTATTAACACACCGGTCGTGACTAAAGAGGAAGAGTTAACTGCATGCCAGATACTTGACGACAAGTTTTAAAAGTACAATATCTACAATGTAGGTATTTCACTACAAACTTTAATATCTCCCAGATGTTTTTCAGTACCAGGTTTTTAAAAAAGTTTTATTGCAGACACTGTTACAGATGTCCCCATTTCCCATCCCCCGCCTTTTTGCTGGCCTTCACCCAGCTGCCGCCCCCCTTCCCTCTGGCCATCACCACACTGATTTTTAAACTTTACCTTTACAGAAAGGGCCTTCATCAGACACTCCATGCAGGGTGATGCTCACGCTTTAAAATTTAACAGTGTTTGTTAGGTTAACTATTAACCAACAAATGGAACCAGAAGGGCATATTTATGTTGCCCTTACATCCCCTTGCGGTTCATTCCCAGTCTAATAGGCAAGAGATCCTTTTGGTGCAATGGTTCCCTGGGTAGGTGAAAACATGAGCACGTGTCACAGCTTCTCATTCTCCAAAGCCACATTCAAGCAAACACTAGTTCATGGTCGGACAACACAGATTCCCAGCATACAACTCTACTCACCTAGATCGGGCTGTATGCCTTAATGGGGGAGGCGGATAAATCTAGAGTGTCACAGTGACAGGGTGTGCCCCTCAGCGTGGGGAGATAGGAGGCGGGGAGAAGCAGTTTACCTAGTAGGGTCACGATGCACAGAAGGATGGCAATCAGAGCCCCCGTGCTCAGTCCCGTGGGGTGGACGAGGGCCTCCGCGTGGCAGGACTGCATGTTCCCATGGTGGTCACATGCACAGACCCGGACAGTCACTGTCCCAGTGCTGCTCTGGACTGGGTAGTCGTTGTCTGAAATGACCACAGGCAGGAGATAGGTGCTCATCTCGTGTCTATTGTAGCCATTTTTCCGAGTTAAGATTCCCGCTGTGTTGTCTGGAACGGGAAAGCAAAGTGGTGAATGCACGTGGGTAACGTGTCATGTATCGGAACAATTGTGAGGGGCTGGATGGATATAGGTAGAAATACCCAGACAGAAGGGGTCAGTCATGCTCATTTACCTTTGTTGTCCCGAATGGTAAAGTTTGAGCCGCTGGCTGCTTCTGGGGCCAAGGAGAAGGAGAACTGGTGCCCACTGTAAGGGTCGTCCTTGTCAACAGCTCGGAGGGTCTGAATCAACTACAACCCAAACCGTAAAGCTGTCACAAAGTCTGGCTAACTCAATGTGTTCACAGATCATTGTGATGTCTTACAGTTTTGCAGTGAATTGCTTGACTAAATAATTTCTAATTTTAGTTTAAAAAAACGACAACCTCACCATGGAGGGATAGCTCAGTATTAAAGTGTCTTCCCGAGACACCAAGGTTGTAGGTTCCATCCCCCCTCAGGGCACGCACAAGAGTCAACCAATGAATGCATCAATAAGCGGAGCAACCAGTGGATGGTTCTCTCTCTCTTCCTTGCTTCTGCTCTCTCTCCAAATAGCGATCAATAAAAATATTTAAATGACAACCTCTAAAAAGTTTACAGTGACTCCTAGAGTGATACAAAGCTGTAAAACATCACAATGATCTGTGAACACTGCAGTTTAAGGAAATGGAGGCACTCGTTGGCCAGCCTGGCTAGAAATGCAGTCTGGTCATATGTAAAAGCCATCAACTTGCAGAAAAGCTAAAAAGAATACTTGGATATATAACACATAACTTCAGCCTCCCACTTTAACATGTATTTTAAAAGTGTACTCCCATTTTGACAAACTGTAACATAATTTTTATATCACTGGCAGAAAAGACCTATTTTAGATGGGGACATGTGTAAAACAGTCATGAATTTGCTTTACTTGTACAGATGGGCATGCAAGTAAGTGGAATTATGGATTATAGGCGTTTGTAAAATATGTTCTAGTTATTACTTTCCAGTATATGCGGTAATTAAAACTATCTGCTTACCAATAAAGATTTTTTTCCAATAAAGCTGTGACTAATCTATTTTAATGAAAATTTAAGACTGATTTGGAATCAGCAACAGACCGAGACTGATGAACTTCCAGTTCTTAAAAGCTGTTTGTTGTCTTATGCAAGTTAAATATTTATCCCGGTTCTTATTTACAGTATTAATTTTGTTAACGTTCAGTTCCTAGATAATTCAAAATGGGCCCTTAGTTTGGTTTATCATCCGAATTACTAGAGGATATAAATTAATCGGACCAAATCAGTTTACTTTCGTATGAAACTCACCTGATCTGCTTTTGCTTTCTCACAGACGAAGGTTTCGTAGAATTCTGCAAACTCTGGGGCGTTGTCATTGACATCCAGAACTTTGATATACAGAGGAACTCGGCTGCTCTGCTTCGGGTTATCTGCAAGACGAAAAGAACAGACATGTTTATGTTGGTCCCCAAGCCCCTCCAGACAGCAGCCACTCACTCCTCCTTTCTCACTCAGATGCAGGTTCCCCGAGGCTGCTGCGAGTACTAGAGGTTGTTAAGTACCAACACAGTCACAAAAAGGTAGAATTAAATTGTTTGGTACTTCTGGTCCATTAGGTACATGTGATGGAAAGACCGAGGAGACACAGCTCTATGTGCTGGTACAGTGCAACTGTATAATGAACACCAGAGTATAAAGAAAAGCTATTTTGCAAAGGCACTCTAGAGCCAGATTTTCCAGGAAGCCAAGGCAGGAGGCAGGTGGGGAAAATGTGGACAAAGGAAGAAAGGGTGTTGGGGAGGAATGACTGTTATTGGTGTCCGTTCTTTTAGTGTGAGTGCTGAATAAGAGCTGGGCCTTGTGCTGAACACTTGGCTACCTTATCTTATTTAATCCTTGCAAACTTCTGAGACCATGTCTCCATGGTACAGGTGAGGAAACTGGGGCACAGAGAAATTAAGTAATTTGTCCAGTGATAGTAAGGTGTGGAGCCTTGGGTGTCTGTGGCTCCAATGCCCAGGCTGTTCATCTGGGATAATGACAGAGCAGAATCCATATTTGAAGACCCGAGGTAAAAAAGCACTTGGGCTGTCTTCTATGACAATCTCCAGGGTAGTGTGACAGAGAGATTCCCGGTCCAGGAATCAGGAGTTGGAGTCTCTCACCTCAGCTCTCTTCATTCCCTTTATTCATTTGTCAATTTGTCCATTCGCTTGATAAATATTTAGTGAGCATCTAATACCTAATTTGTGCCAGCCACTATTTGGGGTGCTGGAACACATGGGGAACATGGCAAAGATCCTGCTTCCTGAAGCTCTATTCTAGTGTGGGTAGCAAACTGTAAACACATACATATATCGGGTATCAGATGGTACATGCTACGAAAAAATTAAACAGGGAAAAGGAATTGGAGAGTGATGGGTGTGCTACTTTGAATGTGATGACTGGCAATGGCTTCTTTGATGAGATGCCATTTGCACAGACATGAACGGAGAAAGGATTAAACCACGTGACTATTTCTGGCTCTGCGGATGGAGGAAACGGCACGTGCAAAGGCTCTGGAGCGGGAGTGACCTGGACTTAAGTTCTTGGTTTCCGATACAACCACGGTAGTTAAGAAGGGCGACTTTTAAGCTGCTTTGCATCTGAAGTTTTGCTCACACTATTCTTCCAAAGTGGGAGCTGATGAAGGTAAAGTGTTAAAAGGTCTTCATTACTGGTCATTTCAAATATATCATGGAAACTTTAAGTCTTAAAAACAGAAAATTTTAGGTACAAAGCTTAAAAATATGTATGAAATGACTACTTCAGTGAAAAAATTCCTGATGTTGTAGAAAATGGTACTTTTTGGTGGGAAATGATTTTATAATTTCACAGCTTTGAGTATGTTCTATTATGGGTATCCACCTTAGTGCATCCACATAACTTCTGAAGAGCAAATTCCTATGTAACATCTATAATGAGTAGTTCTTATTGCTATCAAAAACCAGGGCTTCATTTTGCCCATATTGGTTATTTATTATTCTACTCGATGTCTTTTGGCCACTCCAACCTCATGAGTTACACTGACAAAGAATACAACCGTAATCTACCATTTGATGTAGAATGTTTCACACTAGATACCTAATTGAGCTAAACATTTTAAAATAATTTTACTTTTAAAATAAAAAACAAAAAAATGAAAAGATGTGCCATAATTTAGAAGTCTATTTTCAAGCATTTAAACAGTATTTTAAAGATCATTTTTCTTCCATGCACTTAGGTCTATGCCTTGTGTTTACTTTGCACAATTTCACTGCGTATAATCGTTTTGTTTGAAGCATTCCTTTGGCACTATTTTTCTCTGCCTTAAATTTCATGGAGACCGCCATGAAATTCATTCTAAACATTTTATTGATTACTTGGTGGTTTGTGTTGCTCATTTTGGTGTACCATGGAAAAGTTACAATTTATATCTCTTAACTCTGTAACAATTTTGAAATAGCAACTCCATAAAAAGACACAGGATGAATATCCAAAAGATTTCTAAACAAAGCCTACATTTTAGAATATATTTGATCCTCTTAGCCACATACACAATGTCTAACAGTGAGCCCATTTTTTTTTTGGCTGCTTCTGTAACATTCTGATTTATACACTTTTGGGGTCTAATCCAACATATACTGATTCAATCCCTGTTGACACAGATGCTGTCCCATTTTGATGTTGCTAAGCTGCTGCACTTCTGCAGTGGCCTCTGCATTTGTGAACGAACCAACATATGTCTAGAAGACACATTATGGCAAATCATTACAGGGTTCTTTCCCTCCATACATGTCGAGCAAGGTCATCAACGCATGTGGAGGAGTTTTAGGTGTGCGTCACTGGCCCCGGCTGGGACATGCCCTCTGTGCCCTGGGGACCGCGGTGCTAAGGGGCTGACTTACTGATCTCTGTCGCTATCACGGTGATGTTGTGCCACAGCAGCGCTTCTCGGTCAAGGAGCTTTGACGTAAAGATGGAGCCATTTCCAGAATTAATATTGAATATCCTGTCCATATCCGTGTGTCGATCGACAGAATACCTGAAAAGGCAGAATAAAATTGAAAAAGGTTTTCTTTGTATTTGCTATTCTCACATCCTAAAACTGCTCCAAGAATATCTGTTAAATGGAATTTTTTTCTACCTGTTACATATATTTAAATATCTGTCACTTAACATCAAGCAAAATATTCCAAGAAATTAGTTGTCGACGACTGAGGTCTTATCAGTAAAGCCCCAGACAAGTTGCCTGCTTTTGAGTATCACCACTGCAATTTTTTATGTGTAATTTAGACCAAGTAGGTATAGTGATTGTTATAATTCAACTCAAGCTTTTAGAACCTCAGAACTTTAATTTTAATGCGTGTGTATTTATATGAATAATTAGGATTATTAGCTATTTGTCTAATATTCATTTATTTTAGAAGTTGCTACATCTTTGAAAGAAGCAAAAGATGGCTAGCATGGCTGAGGCTGGTGAGACAGGAGATGGGACGGGAGAAGAGCTTGGAGGAAACCCACAGGCTGGACCATAGCAGGACGGGCTGGCCACGGTAGGGAGCTGGGGTTTACGCTAAGAGCAGTCTGACTCTACCAGTGGATTTTTTTTTTTTTTAAAATGACAGACACATACTTTCTTTCTTTCTTTCTTTCTTTTTTTTAGATTTTATTTATTTTTATCTTTAGAAGGGAAGGGAAGGAGAGAGGGAGAGAAACATCAATGTGCGGTTGCCTCTTGTATGTCCCCTGACAGGAACTGGCCTGGCAACCCAGGCATGTGCCCTGACTGGGAATCGAACCACGATCCTTTGGTTCGCAGGCCCGCGCTCAATCCACTGAGCTACACCAGCCAGGGCTACCAGTGGATTTTAGGCAGGAGAGAGTCCCAACCTAAATCACGTTTAACAAAGATCTCTGGTTGAATCGAGGAGATTGGTTGGACAGTGCTGACACAAACTCATAGGTGTTTGTTAAGAACAGGATTTGGGGAAGACTGTAAGTTCTAGTTTTGATATGTTAAGGCTTAAAGTGCAAGAAATGTCCAGGAAGAGGTATCTAGTCTGAAGATGAAGATCTGGACTGAGAACCTCGATTTTCTCTTCAACTGTCTAGGAAGCAAGTGTCCAGGGAAGGGAGAAAAATGCTGAGGATAGAATCACTTAAAGGACGAACAGGACAACAGAGGTGACAAGGACCAGAACAGTGCCCAGAACAGAAGAGCCTGATAAATATTTAAGGAGAGTGTGGGGTCTTAGACACTAAAGAACAGGGTCTTCAACACTGAAACTGGCAGAAGACTAGTAGATTTTGAGAACTATTATTCTCTTTATAAATTGATTACTAGTTTTTGGAATAGCTGTGTAAGGGGAAAATGTATGTACACTGTTTTATGGAGGGAATGTTAAAGAGAAAACTCAGAAGGAAGTTGATATATTAAGGCCAAAAAACTGCCCATTTCAGTTGGATGCTCAACATTTACTTCATGGTAGGCGATTTAAAAATGCTGACTCAGTAGCAATACAATTTAAGTAAATGACCTAATTAGTCATACACATACAAAATTATTATGAAAGTTTTAAGAAAAATAAACCCCCATTACTAACTTGCAAGAATGTACAATATCTGATATTCTCTTTAAGTTAATTATTTTGTTTTAAAATATAACTAGTGAATTATAATAAACAATGCATTCTATCTTAATAAAATCTATTTTTGGCATTTAGCAGGAGTCAAAATGAAACAGATATCCAATTGTTGTAGGCTATGGAAGTCTGATTTTAAAGAGAATGAATGAAGATCACAATGGATGTATATTTATCAAGTTGGGTTAGAATTTTTGTTTCAGTTTACATAAACCTCATATTTTATTATCAAAGGGATTGAACCAGATGACACAGCTATTGTTTTTTTCCTTTTATTTCATGCATCAACATTCATTAAGCATTTAGGCAACAGCATTGAACTTGCTTGATCACCTTTCTTCATTTTTAATATGAGAATGATAAATATTTACAGCGCACAATTAATTACCAGAAAGAAAGTCTCAGTATTCATAAACTTTGTGACAAATTAATAATGATCTACAAATATATTTTTTCCTCATGAAAAACATTAAGCTTAAGACCTGCTGCTAAATGACTTTATAAGCCGGTGCAGCTGTACGCAGCGGCATTCTTTTCCTGTCCTTGGCTTCTTTTCTTCTTGCCATCGTTTTCAGTTTCACAAGGGATTGTGTTATCCCATCAAGCCTTGAAATAAAGGGTGAAATGGGGTGAGAAGCTTTTAGTTAAAGGCAGCTTTTGATTTTAAAAATACATACCAAAATATGTATTTTTTCCTTGAGTTGGGAGACTTAAAAATTAATAGAAAACCTAAATGTCTGTATTGTTTAGAAAAGATGTTTGCACGCATGACTCACTTATTATTGTTTTTCTTTCCCAAGTATTTCCAATTTATATCCAGGCTATTTATTGTCCAATCACATTAATGGTAATCATAGCTAATAAGGAACAAGGTAATCAATCCTACTATGATTTCAGCTGATTTTTCTGCTAGGTAGCTCTTTTTTTTCTTTCTTTCTAAAACTTTGTTGTATTCTTGATTCAATAATTTGACTTCTAATGCATCCTCAAGTCAGGAAGATTGGTGCGTTAGGAAGGAAATGTCTTTGCATGTAACTTTTTTATGATATGTATTCATAGTGACATTTTATAAGATTCTTTTCTTTCATGGAAATCAAAGGTCAGTTATGATAGTTATTGGGTGAAAATTATTTTATGTTATAGAAGAATAAAGGTTTGTTCCTGCTTAATGAAATATCAATGTTAGGGGGAAGAATTCTCTAACATTAATTATGTACTTAACATACTGTCTAGCACTTAGTTATTCAATAGGTATGCCTTGAATAACCAGAAACTATGTATAGATGTGCCTTCCTAATGTAGGAATCAATTTTATCCTATAAAAGGAATCACTGGAATATGTACTTACATACCAATATGTCTATGTGTATTTCTATCTTTAAATCTATATTTATACACCAAATCCATATCTACTAATGGAAGCTGGCAGAGAAAACTTCATAATTAGCTATCAGCCAACCCAGTTTGACAAACTACTTATTTTCACAAAACATAATATAATGCAGTGGGTAAAAATGATATTTGTGTAAAAAGCAAAGTAGACATACAAATGCAGCCTAAATTTCCAGAAGATTTGATCTCTTTCAATTAAAAACATGTCGACCAATCAGAGAGGGCATCAGATGCTTGTACTTGTAAACTTCCAGCGTGAACACTTTTAAATTGGTCTTGACATTGACTTGCTAAGATTTTTTCCCCTCGCGCAGTTAGCACAAATTCCAAATGAGAGAATAGTCATAAGGGCACGTAATATTATTTGTGTCATGCACGTGAAGGCCCTCGTTCATTCTCCTCATTGATAACGCTGATGTATTTGGGGAAACACTCGATGTGTGGAGCTCCCACAGGGCTGCTTCGGGCCGACCATCGTCCAGGTCGAGGAGTCTAGCTATTCCCGTGGAGTGCCAAAACAACAGAGTCTATTTTCCCAAGGATTTACAATTATTCTCAGAATGTAAGGCAGGCTTTTTTGTGTGTTTTAGAAATGGGACTTGCCCTAGGGTTCATTTGAACAAAGCGCTCCATGGCTAGAAAGTTAGAAAAGGACTGCGTTGGAACCTCACGTTCTCATCTGCCGCAGCGTTCTTCAACATGCAGCCATTGTGATCCTTTTGAAAAGCAGTTTTGGGTTAGGTAACACTTCTGCTCAAAGCTCTCCAGTGCCCTCTTACCTCCACTGGAATAAAACCCAGGCTTTATGAGGGCCTAAGGCCCCAAGAGGAATGCCACCAGCACCAGCCATCAAACCTTCCTGTAGCCTCACCTGCCACACCCGGCCTCGCTCATGCTCTTCTACCTCCGTATGCCTCCTTGTTACTGCTTCTGCAGGCCAAGTGATCAGACCTTTAGCCTCACTTTTCCCTCTTCTTGGAATATTCTTCCCCTAGATATCAGCACAGTTCATCCCTTCATCTCATTCAAATATTTACTCAAATTATATCCTACCAAGGCTAAGCCTGACCACACTATCTAAAACAGTTCTCTATATACCTGTTATTTCTTTATTGTCTTATTTTACAGTTCACAATGTATCTTTACTGGACATATTACAATATTTATAGGTTGCTTATCTGTATCTGCCCCTATGAGGACAAAAGCTCCATGAGACCAGGGTTTGGTATTGTTCTCTGTTGTTTCCCCGATGCTTTGAACCTGGCTGGCATGAGGCAGGTACCCTGATTAGAGTATATTTGTGGACCCACTGGCAAGAGTTCCTGTAGCTTTTCAGCCTGCTTGCTTGCTTTGTGGGGAATCAATTACACCATGATATTCTGGTGTAGCAATTTTCACATCTAGTCAACTATGCTACTGGCTAAAGGCTGGAGGTTGGTTTACTTCCACGCTTTCCTGATAAGATGCTAGATAGAATCCTGAAGCATCTGCATCTCAAAGAGCAGCGAGGCTTTTCTTGCAACATGATTTACAACTAAGGTGCGAGGAAGGTACAGGGAATGTAGAGCTTGCTTACATAGTATAAACTGGATTCAGCTCTATTAGCTTCCCCAGGATTTCACAGACATGTATCATGAAATGGTTCTCAGTTTTATCCACATCTGCGAAGGAAAGAAATTACGCATCCGAATGGAGCATAATTCTGCTTCTCAGTGTTACACTCTAGGCCTTCTCCACTTGAAACACAGACTGCCACATGCTTTCTCCACACCACCCTTGATCAAATTTACAACCTTAAAAAAAAACAAAACCAAAACCAAAAACCTGGCCATTCAGGGGCATTTCCTTGTCTTACTTCTATGTTGTTAAAATTTATGCCACTCCTAAACATAATACATATGTTGAGCAAATAGGTCAAAGTTGCTGTTTAGAGTAGTTTTTCAGGAAGACACCACTGTCGAATTGGATAAAAAGGATCCGTCTTTTTCAACTTGCAGACAGGTATCTGAATATAAATGGACTGAAAAGAATGAAAGGGACATGTTGCAGAAGTCTACTTACTTGATAGGATTCCTGGCAGCATCTGGGTCTTGGGCCGTGACCGAGCCTATTGTTGTGTTTATCTGAGCATCTTCTCTTATTTGTAGGACGTAGGCCAGTTTGCTGAAGATGGGGGGCTCATCCACGTCTTCTACCATAATCTTCACCGTGGCTGAATCCTTGAAAGGCCCCAGGGGGCGAAAGCGTTCTTCAACATGAGGGTTGGAGGCTTCCACTTTGAGGGTGTACACTTTCTTCTTTTCAAAGTCCAAGAGCTTGGAAGTGGGGGAAGGGAGAAGTGACATATTTAAAGCAGCCAAGACATAAACTATTTTTAGTGCAAAGCACTGATCACTGAGGAGGATTGAGGGCTTAGAGACAGCACCACGTGGTGTGATGGAGGGTGGAGGTGTGGGAGTTCAGGTGGGGCGCGGTCCCGAGGAAGGTGCGGGCCGAAACCGGGCCTGCTGTTGCCCTGAAGGTGGTGCAGGGGTGCTGGGCGTGATGGTCAGGAAAGGGAACCTGGAAGCAGGACTATGTGAAACACCCTTTACAACAAATCCTTCCAGGTGACGAGAGGGAGCCATCCCAGGGGCAAGTTGGCAAATACGAGGTAGATTATTCTAGGTCAGATGCTGTCACAGCTGGCTTTAACTGAACACCAAATGAGTGTTGAAAATTTGCCAATATCTGGGCCCCTACCCTGGCTTGTTAAGCCAAAATGCCTGGGGGAGGGGAGAATAGCAATCTATACTTTTAAACACCTCCCCAAGTGATTCTGATGTGCAGCCAGAATTGAGAAGTATAGGCTTGTATCATGATTCCTTATTCCTCATTCTGGTAAAACAGATTAAAAATGGTGTTTTTTTTTTTTTTTGCATGAGGTGATAAAGTATTCCAAGTGTTATCTTGATAAGGGCATTGGGCTAATTACTTGCTGAAGAATGTAATGATTGTGGCTGTCAGAGGTCTTTAGGAAAAGTATCTTTGCTTCTGGAGACAGAGTGAACCCACATGCTTATTGCTGACTTTTAGTTTTAGATAATAATATGACAAAGCTCACTAGAAACACAATTAATCAAGATGTTAGTGAATGTGATTTAGTCGGCTTGGCAAAATTTCAGTTTGAATCTGATAAGGCACCAGAAAAATTAAAAAGGTTAATGCACACTGATGGGCTTCCTAATTATATTATAGTGTAAAACATTGGTCTGAGTGTCACTTAAATATGTTTTATTGTGTTTCCAGTTATTAAGACCTGTAATTCAAAGCTTAAGAGGAAAACATTGTCTTGTTATTTACATTTCTCTATATGTACATATACCAGCAAATATATACCACACAGTATGTTAAAGGAGAAACTATTGATAAAGGTAAAATATTAATATTATTAATATTAATAATAAAATAATATTATTCATAGCTTTGAAGCAAATAGTTTATTGGTTTTTAATGTTGGCCACTTCTGTAGAGTGCTTGGTGGTACGAGACAATTTGGGGGATAAATGGTGAATAAGTACATAAGGGACAAATAGGAATTCAGAATGTAAAAGATTTATTATTGTATTCCAGAAAGTAGCTAAAGAGCTTGTAGGAAATCTATGTTACTTTATTTGTGTGGTCTTTATATCGTCTCTCTAATTAAGGTCCTTGTTATCCCTGTGTGTCTTATTCTTTTTCTTCAAAGCATGTATCAAAATTCATAGTTACACATGTTTGTTTATTTGCTTCCTACATTAGAAGTTCCAGGAAAACAAAGACCATACTCCTGAATCAACCATTAAACAAACCTCCAATAACTAGAACAGTGTCTGGCACTGTTTTGTCATTTAATTTATACTTATTTTATATATGTATATCATTTGTTTATATTATTTATTTACTTAGGAGATCCTTAATAAAAATTTATCGAAAGTGTGGAATTAATGAATGCATAAGACTATGGTGGACCCCTAAAAGTCAACCAAAGAGATCGCAATGTAATTAGCCTTGATATTTTAAAAATCTAATTAGTAAACAAGAATCTAGAAGAATGGTCATATGAGATGTAATTGCTCCCATTTACCTGGGAAGCAGAGAAATGTAAAGGCATTCATCTGTATGGTATTTAACCAATGGCATTACTTTAAAAAAATTTTATTTGTTTATTTTTAGAGAGAGGGGAAGGGAGGGAGAAAGAGAGGGAGAGAAACATCAATGTGTGGTTGCTTCTCACGTGCCCCCAGCTGGGGACCTGGCCTGCGACCCAGGCATGTGCCCTGACTGGGAATCAAACTGGTGACCCTTTGGTTCGTAGGCTGGCACTCAATTCACTGAGCCACTCTGGCCAGGGAGGCATTACCTTTTTGACAGTTATGATCCCTTCCTGGGTTTCCTGGTCAGTGATGACATCAAACATGTCCAGCCCCTCCCCCTCTGTGATGCTGTACTCGATCGCAGCATTTTCTCCCACGTCGGCATCACTGGCTTTGATGCTGCCAATTGGCGTGCCCGGTGGAGAAGATTCAGGGGTGTTAAACTGGTATATACCTATTAATCACCAGAAAGGTATAAGTCAAACACGGATTAAGTATACTCTATCATAATAGAAACAAAACCCATTTTCTAGCAGTTCTTTCAGACATCACCATGGATGCAGGCAGATTTGTGCTTTCTTTGAAATAATTAGTGATGCCCTATTCTCCTTTCATCTGTACTTTCATGATTGTTAAGAATATTTCTTTTATCTCATACCTATCTCTTTGCAAATGGTGAACACTTTTCTTGCCCTGTAAATAGGCTTCCAAGTTTATGGTGTGATTGTGAGAAAGACTGAATTGTTAGGGGTGGGTGCAGGTTTCAAAGCCTCCTGCTAATGTAATCTAGCAGAAAGAATGAAAAAGAATTTAACGTGAACTGTGACTTTAAGCCAATTACTAGGTATTATTTTAGAAGAGTTCTTTCTGTCATTGCTAATAATAATGGAAGGTGAAAATAAATTACAGCAATTTAGAGAATGTACCCTCGCAGTCACTCACTCAGACACAGAGCTGGGCTAGTCGCAGTGAGGAAGATGGGGAAATACACTGAGAAATAAAGCTCTTAAATTTTTTTCTTTGGATTATTGTTTCTTTTAAGTTTTATTATTAGTTTTCATGCATAGATTCTTCCCATTCTTGAATTTATATTCCTAATTTAAAAACCTATATTTCACAGACAGGCACTTTGCTTATGTCCTCATGTTGCAAAACTGGTGTCAGGAGACTACATGTGAGTTTCAGTCTAGATCTTAGAGGCCGGCATGTATGAAGGGCCAAAAGAAAAGAAAAAAAGTAAAACAAACTTACTCTTCTTTCATCCAATACATTGTGCCAACGATTCATGCAAATTAATTTGGAAAAAAAATTTGAACTCTGACATCACTAGAGAGAGTATTGTTCTTCAATAATGCTAATCCAGTGAGTATTGGGCGCATCCTTGGTAAAATGATAACCGGCCATATTTTTCTCTGGTGTATTCAGCTTCCACTTGGGGTGCCTCCTGCCCCTTTCTCTACTCTCCCCTCCCCGGCCTTCGCTGGCTGACGATCACGGGCTGTCCAAGCAGAGAGCAGAGTTAGGTAAGGTGCCCGTGGATCTAGGTGCCCTCAGCCTTTTTGTTATCCTTCCCCAGGGCTTTTCCGCATGGAAAAGGGGGTTTGCGGGGGAGGTGTTGGTGATCCTGATATTTTTAGTTTACGTCTTCGGGAGATCTTTTAAGGCTCCTGAAACCTTTTTCCTACTTATTAAATCAGAAATTAGTTAGTGTGTTTTTGCATTAGTTAACTGTGATTAATTAGTTAAAAAATAAAGAATATAGAACGATTTCCTGTTGACCCATGTGTATCTTCATTATAAAAAAAGCCCAGAGTAGCTGACTGGCTTTAAAAATATGCCATGATCGAGTACATGGGTTTTCTATTTAATAATGGGCAGCTATTTTCTCCTGGAAGACAGGATTTGGGTAATTGTCTTAGGAGACCCTGGTCAGAAAGGAATTTTGTCCCTGGAAGCAAAATGACATTAAAGACCAGTGCCCACCTGAGGGGCTCTGCGTGAAAGGGTTGAGAGCACTGCTTGGTGCAAAGTGGGCATTTATGAATGTGTTTTCGTTCTTCTTCCTTCCTATGTAATCACGAGAGTTAATGATTTTGGAGATGGCTTTTGGGATCTCAATTAACCATAATGTAGAAAACTATTTATGAGTACAAATAGATTAAGTACATAGTGATTTGCACAAATGTATTTTTAGAAACAGTAAAATGATAAATCCTCCTCTTACAAAGCTTCGTGAGGATTTAAAAGAGATTACATGGTTGATTAAATTCACAAAATATAAAGTCAAATGCTTCCTAACAAATAGCAGCCTGCTCATATACATATGTTCTGCATAAGCAAATTTATGTTTGTGGTTTTCTTTTTAATAAGGAAAAATAAAACAGTGCTGTTGCTTTTACAATGACAGCCATATCAGAAATCGCTCAGCTAATTACCAATTCAGGAACGGAAATGTTCACATCTACGGAGTGAAAGTGTTGTCAACTCATTCTTAATAACCGTGCTGGTTGTCACTAAGTTCATTAATTTTGGCAATTAATAGCAATAATCGAAAATAAACATCACTGTTCAATTTAGAGTTTTGCAAAAGCGCACTGAGGAAAGTCGTCAACAAAATGCTCCTACTCTGGGGGAAGCGCGGCGGGTTGTCGTTGACGTCCGTGAGCGTGATGTTCACGGTGGTGGTCCCCGACAGGCCTCCCATCTGGCCGCCCATGTCCTTGGCCTGGATCACCACTTGGTACTGCTCCCTGTTTTCTCGATCCATGTTGATCAAAGCTGTCTTGATGATACCTATGGATAAGAAATTCAGAAGTGGAAAGGAATCTACTAAAATTATTTTATGGGATCATTTGTTTATGCAAACACAGACTATCACCCACCGTATGCATAATGCTGCACTGATGTCATGGGCGACGTAGAAATGATTACAGACAACCTTTATACTGAAGGAAACCAAAAGCACATGGGGAGATAGATATTTAGAGGATGCTGGGTTAAATATACTATTAAAATTAAAGAAGAAAGCACTTACAATGCAAGGAGAAGAAGTCAAATCCTACAGTAGAGACTGTTAAGTAGTATACATATTAAGTGCTATAAGATGACACAGAAAAAAACGCAACCTGGCATGTAGCCCAACCGTGTACTACTGAAGCTGCCTGATATATTAGGGATATTCTGAGGAAATTGTTACGAAAGCCACGTACATGAACTGACTCAGGTTTCACTTTGGGGCTGGCTAATTGCTCAGCAAATATGCCCACCGTAATGTTCTGGGGATTTTTCTAAACCACAAAACTGTGGTTTAAAAAACACACAGCATCAGTTCTTTCAAAATCATCATCTTGTATGATCCAAGAGAATTTAAGTTTTCCTAAAGCTGATGTGAACATTATTAGTTCAACCGGTCCCAGCAGGGACCAGCATTCTTAAGTTAGGTGAAGTTTACCTCTCGTTAGGTAGTTACAAAATAATGAGGTGGAAGAACTTCTGAAAGTTTGCCTAATCTCTAGGTAAGCTTTATGCTTACATAACAACATTCTTCTAAAACTCACCGGAGAAGGCTTTATAACCTTTTTCTGTAGCACATTCCAGTGCCGAATCACTATGAAGCTGAAATACCTTTTTCTAAAAAATTTTTTAATGAGAATACCTCAGACAAGGGGTCAGTTTTATTCCTACAGTCCTGGCTTCGGTGAAAGTGTAGCTGCTTTCTGTTCTCCAAACAACAGTGTTTATTGAAAGACCTTAGCCTTTTGTTCTTTAAGTTGAATAATTCTCATTTTTTCATCCTCATTGTTTTTAAATTCAACATTTTTCTTTCTCCTTGGGCTTCTTTCCAAGTTTATTGTCCCTTTTAACACATCAGTTTCCAAGCAGACACTTAAGAAGGTTTTGGTTTCTACTAAGAATAATGGATGCTTGAAAAATGCTTAAAAGGAACACGACTCCTATTACGATAACACACATAAGTGTAGAATTTAATAGACAGTACAAATGATATTTACTAAAATAATTCATCAAAGATAATATGCTGTTTTGTGGAGAAAGGGCAGAAAAATGGGATGCTGAAAAAAAAAAGGATTCGATTAAGGCAATCCACTTTATTAGAACTGGCTCGGTCTGGCTGTCGCGGATGATGGGCGATGACAGACAGTGCCCAATCTTAGCGGCTTCATGCAACTCAAGTTTATTGTTCGCTCATGCTGTGACCAGACCGGCAGGACACTACACTCATCATGACACTCCGAGTTCTGGACTGCAGATGCATCTCAGCATTGGTTCCCCCCGGCCCCAGGACCACTGGGGCACTGGGGAGGGAATGTGGTGGGTTGTACATCAGGTCTGAAAGTTCCACTTGGCAATAACTCACATCACTGTCACATTTCACTGGCCCAGATAAGTCATATGGCTACATGTAGCTTCAGAGCATGGTAGAGAAATGCAAACCTATCAAATAGCTAGAATAAGAAGAATTGGAATAGTTGTAAACAGCCAAAATGGCTATGAGAAGAGATTGGTCTTTTAGCTTTCTCCCAAGTTGGAAGGAAAAATAAAGCAATGTATAATTTTTCTGAATATATCATATACAAAAATGGTAAAAGATCCATTGTCAAACTTCTTGATTAAAACAATCTGGATATTATGTTTATAAATATATCACTGGTATTTAGCAGACAAATCTAAAAAACATTTAATCACATTGTTTTTATTAAAAACTGTGCTAGCTCAGCCGAACATGCCAATTACAGACTACAGAAAGAAGACCAAAAAGGAATTCCAACCTGTTTCTGATTCAACCGAAAAGTAGGGCTGCCCCTGCAGGATGCTGTAGACCACCTTAGCGCTGTTCCCGTACGTGGGGTCGTCAGCATCAGTTGCATTGACTTGGACAACAAATGTGCCTGCAATGACGAACATGAATTGAAAATATATCAAGGGCCCATTGCAGATCCTAGATAAGCACACAGAAAGAGAGAGCACGATTTCATTTTTGTATGAAACTGTCACGGCATGGGGGTGGAGAACTTCCACTTTATGCTAGGCTGAAGAGCCTTGGCCTGTCACTGTGAAGGAACGTGAATGCCATTTAGAAGTACCGCAAGGATTAGGTTAAAGGGAAACATGGGAGGGATCGTGATGTTGGTGGAACTGATTTCCATCCATCCCTAAGGGTGGGATGGCATCGGATTCTTGCTATGGGGCTTCTTTTAAGTTATCCAAGCCTAAGTCAATCTGAATCCCACATTACTTTGTCCCGAGGGATTAGTTTAGGGGTTGTCCAATCAGGCGCCCACTCATGATTTTGCTGGGGATTCTGTGTCATAGATGCTCCTTCTCCTGGACTGTAATGTGCTGAGGAGGAGGCTGCAAACGCAGCAGCTACTTAGTGACCTTAGAGTTGGCAGCCTGAGAACAAAGCTGAATAGGACAGGGAGTTAAGGAGGAAATAGCTAGAATCCCAATCAAACCATGTCTAAAGCCCACTTCATTTCTGGACTTAAGTAATGTGACCAATAAGCCCTTCTGTTATTTGAACTAGTTTGAACTGGGTTTTCTGTTACTGGCAAACAAAAGCATCCTTAGTGATCAATCTACCTGATAATTCTAAGAGACTGAAAGTCCTTGCACCTTAAAAGGGATAGTTTGGGATTAAGTAAAGAATTAATTGAAATAGTAGAGGATACACATCTGGAACCTATAATACCAAAAAGTGATTGCAATTAAATATGTCAAGAAGACTATGATGTTTTATATCAATACTCTTATTTTTACAGACCTAAGTCACCTTACAACCTTTGAACCATCCTAACCTCCCATAAAATTCCATGCACATTTTTAGATACATGCTTGCATGTATATTTCACTGCAGAGAAGTTCCATAGATTTTACCTGATTTTCAAAGGGGTCTGTGACTTCCCAAAAGGGTAAGATCCTCTGATTAAGATGATTTTATGGCTGACTTTTGGTATTCTTATTAAGTAAATAGTAAGCATACTGCCAAGATTTTCCTGTCTACAAACAGGGCAGGGAAGTTACATTCAGAGAAGACGAGAATTTTTACATCGCTGTTGTAATCTCTAACCAATACACTTATTGAACAAATGTCAGTATGTCGCACTGTGTTAAGGTGGGACGCTCTGGAGGCAGCACGTCGGTGCGTGAGATAGAGCATGAATCCTTTTAATTTAGTGGGGGACTTGGGGAGAACGAGAGTGTCACATGACTTTAGAGTGAAAGCTAACAGTAGAAGTCAACAAACACGTTCTTATTTCACATCAGTACACGATTTAATCGCTTTTAGGATATGATTGTCTAGGAGTTTTGAGCATCTGTTAGTTGCTAGATATTGTACTGGGGGCTTTGCTCTTGTTTTCTTCTTTTGCCTTCATGGTAATGCTTAGAAGTTGACATTTATTGTATATTTTTTACAGATATGGACTGGAGGATCAGAGAAATCACATCGTCTACCTGATGCCATGCTGCTGCTTATTCGTTAGAGATAACTTCACACTCAGGGCTGTTTGGCAGCAAAGTTCATTTATACCACCCTGCTCTTGTTTCTTTATGTGATTTCTTTAAGATGCCTTTGTATTAGAGTAATGCCATACTAGATTATGATAGTAAGGAATATCAAGATAACCGTGCCTGTGTGCAAGTCAGGAAAAGGCTTCCCTTTCTTAAAATATGTCTCTGTCAGCTCCCCCCAGAGAGCTGCATGACATGTTTAATTCTACAATGGCTTAACAAGTCCATGGTGCCCCCGATAGTTGTACGGTGACAACTTACACGTCTGGTTACGGTTGCCCTGGGTGGTGCTGATGACAAAACTATTACTTATTAATTCTTCCTGTCTTTTACCACCCAGTGGGGAAATATTGTTCCTAACAAATCTTCCTCTTGAAAGAATGCTAATGCTCGTTTTCACCTGGTGATGATCCGTGATTTTTTTAAACAAAACAAAATAGCTTCAAGTAATGAGATGAGCAACGATGTTGTGAGAAAAATTTACATGTTTTATAATCGTTTCCATAGATTAAATATTTTCAAAGTCTTGGAACTGTGAACTGAAACAGCTCTGATATATGACTCAGAATTACAGAAGCATTTTTATTATGTAATTTAGCCCTTCCGAATTTGACACTAAGTGAGAATTAAAATAACCCTTACGTGGGCAGTGGAGTGTTCGTCATTGTTGCCCACGAGGTGTAGTAACATGGCTAAGAGTGACGTCAGGGGGCCTCTTTTTCTAAGTTGAAATTCTGTTTACCTTCTCCCAGTCTAAGCAAATTAAGTGCCCACATATTAACTTTAGAATGGGTAGAGCTACACACAAAATATTAATTTATCATATTTATGCCATGAAAGTCTCTTAATTTCCACCAATTTGTAAAGGATATATCCCCTAGACATCTACTGCATAATTTTTGTGGATTAAAAGAACAGTTTTCTTTGAGTTTCTTCTTCAAATATAGTTACTTACAGCAGCGGTCATGCCTCTTTTGTCTGGACAGTAAACCTAGGCTTCGGTTTCCCCGGGGAGAGTCTTACTTGGAGCCTAAGGCACATGTGGGCGGAGAGCCCTGGAGGAGGCTGCCGAGGTCCTGCTCCAGGCATAGAGCAGGAATTTGGAACGGGAGAAGGAGGAGATGAGATGGTTGCTCTTTCTGTTTCCTTCTCTCATGCTGCCACTTTTCATGCCCTTATGTTTAGAGGAAATGTCGTTTTCTTAAAAACAATAATAAAATGAGACCAGAATACTATTAGGAAGCATGAGGTACTTACACAGAGGACCTCACTAGATGGAAATATGATCCTTTCCTAACGTAGCATGCCTAGTTATTCAACTGAGTAAAGCTCATTCGGGTCTTTATTGAGTCGATGCACTACAGCAGACAGCACACGGGTCAAACCGCGCCTCACTCACCGACATCGGACATTTCGGGAACCGTGGCTGTGTAAACCTCCTTGGTGAATATCGGCTCGTTGTCGTTGATGTCATGGATCTTGATGATGAATTCAGACTCGGGTTCCACAGGTATCCCTGTCCTTCTGTTTACAGCTTGCGCTCGAAGGGAGTAAACAGGTTTTTTTTCCCTGTCCAGCCGCCTGGTGGCCTGTATATCCCCTGTGTTTTCATTGATAATGAAGAGATCTCCTGCTCCATCTCCTGAAAGGATATATTTAAGTGATCCATCTCCTCTATCCATGTCTGAATGTAACTAGTGTAGAAAAAAAAATTACAGAAAGTAAACGTCACACATGTGATCCTAAATTGTTTATCTTTACTATGAATGCTTTCATTCAATCCTGTCTAAGGGGTGCGTTTTTTTCGTTCACTATTACTTCAGTCCTAAAATACCATTCATTAATGAACATGTTTCCTCGTAATCATAGAAATGTCCAGAATTGGAACAGGGCTTGGACAAAATTTAATCGTTATTTTGAAGGGTGGAAAACTTAAAGCCAGAGCGAGCAATCACAGAATGCCCAAGGTCATATTGGACTGGCTGGAATGAAACTATTTTCACTACAGCTTTCGGATTCCACTAACATGCTCTCCCTCACTTTATGTACGCAGGCACACTCGAGAAGCAATATATTACTGAGAAAAGGATTTTGGTTTTTAAATCAGACAGACCTGAGTACATTCTGCCTCTATACTGAATTTAGGGAAGCTAGTAAATCTCTTTCAGTCTAATATGATGGAGATTATAATCTATTTGCTACATAAGTATGAAACTTACATAGTTATTTATGAATCAGTGAATGAAATTCAACTCAAAGCATCTAAAAAACATCTTAAGGGCTACTATGGACTTTGCCTTGAAAAGCACCTGACGACATAATTGACAAGGTCACTTGAAATAAGGATATTCCACGCTTAGATTTTAGTTTAACATGAGAAAGGACCCTCTAAAAAGTAGAGCCAGCCTTACATTGAATATTCTGCCTGAGCAACGAGCGGGCTCCTGCTCCGGAAGGTAAACTGGCAGGGGCTGTAGTGGGATTAACCAGCGGTGCATCCGGCAGGGGCGAAGGGCTGAATTACCTGACTGTGAAGGCACCGCTGAGGTGGGAGAGGACGATGGGAACTTGGAAAGGAGCCCACGTGGCCTATCCCAGAGATTATTTCCAAAGTGTTGACTTCCCGTTATTTAGGCAGCATCTCATAGGTCTTCAGTAGCTCATAGGTTTTCTAATCTAACCCTACTTACAAGTTTTTAACACGTGCTTTTTATTGAGGAGAACCGTTTTCAAACCCCACTTACAAACGTCAGCTGCATACAGGCAAGTACTTTCAGTGGGAAGGCTGCTAATCTCTATCCGATTTCAGCTCTGTCTGAACGGACATCGGCCCGTTACCACAGTTACGGCAACAAGGAAACGGACTCTGTGCCCTCCTGATTAACGCTGCATGGTGTGCTCAGAGCAGTGTCTAGAGAGACACATGGAAAACAGAATTCCAGGGAGATGAAGGGGTTTTTAAAACCAATGGAACCCTGCCTTTCTGAAAGTGTACCATATGGAATATCATTTATACAAAATGCTGATGCAAAAAGGGTTTTGTGGCCTAAGAAGTTTGGGAAATCCTTCATATTCTGCCTCTTTCTTGGAGTCATCCAGTGCCCATGAACACACGAAAGACTGCGAACGCCTACAGTTCAAAATTGTACTTGGCTTCATTTAATTTAGCGTTCCTGAACTCTCTGATGTAAAGAGCCCTCTTTGGGTGTGATCCGTATTGATATTTCCCCAAAACCACAGTCTGGGAGACAGGCGCTAACTGAATCCATCGGCACGCAGTTCGGAGAACTGAAGTTCCAGGTTGCGCAGTGCTGCCCAAATCGCACAGCTCACGTGAACGCGCCCGAGGATTAGAATGTGAGCGCAGGGAGAGGCCTCACAGACGGTTCGGTGCAACCTCCGGTTTTTAGAGATGGGAAGCCGTGCCCACAGCCACACAGCTAACTAACACCGGTTAATAGCAGGGTTTGAGGGAGATAATTTTATTCATACAATTAGTAGCCTTGAAAGCAATTTGACAGAAATAATGGAAGATAAATGCAAACGGGGAGGAAGTTGCTTAGAATCGAGACAAATGCAGTAAGAAATGTGAAGCCAGAGTACTCCGTGATTTGCGTAATACGATATGCTAAGGACACGTCGAAACCATGATTACACAGAAAGAGCCACTGGGGGAAGTTTAACTCTCTGCCGTCAAATTGGAATGGCTGAAGAGAGCTCTTAAAAAGCCATTTCATTAACTCATGAGCAATGAAACCAGCCTCATTGCCCGTTGCGTCCCGGCTCCAGGGCAGCCACGGTTAGCATCCTGGCACCGGGCAGAGGCCCTGCCATCAGCCGGGACCGAACTACAGGTCCGGCTCGTTCTTTTTCCTCCCCAAATGCAGGGTCACAGCAGGGTCAATTAAGCGCCCTGTGTCGGGTTCCTGATCAGTAAAACGCAGATAATAAGAGCTACATGATAAGGCTGTCCTGAGGATCTAAGTAGAGCCTATATATAAACACTGCAGTAATTGGTACCTAAACCTGTGATAAAAACGTGCTTTTATATGTGTTTTATAAATTACAAAGCTCCTTCCTCATCTAAAATACTGTTACTATTATTAGCTCTTAGTTCATAGTGAATGTGTTTTGCTCTTTTTTTTGACTTTGAGAACTTTGTTGTAAGGACTTTGAAAACTCAATCTTGCAAACACACGCTATCTCTAAGGTGAAATCTTGCTATGAAAAGCCAGTATTCTTCTCCCAGGTGGCAATTGCTCTTTTTTTTTCCATGTGATTTATTATATTCTGTGTGCCACTAGATTACAAACTCCCCTTGGCCGTTCTTTCCTCACTCTCAATATGTAATTGTTGCACACTTAGTAGGTGAATACCACATCTGGTCACAAGATTTATTCAGGTAAAAGTAATCAGAAACTAATTTTTAGCTGTCAGGAGAGACCATTTCGATGACTTATGGAAGGGCAGCGGAGAGACCAACTTAGTGGGTGAACAGGGATTGCTCTGCCGATCCCGATTCTGATTTATCAATATTTGAAAACTAGTGGGAAAATGCACCTCTTCCCGCAGGCGTTGTATGGCAATAACACCATTAACCTCACCCCCTCCAAGTGCAGGGCGGTGGCTGATGGAGAGCAGAGCCGCAGAAGCCTCCAGCAGCTTTCTCGAAGTTCTCCCCCCATTTCCCCCCACTTCCCTTGGACTGCATCGCCCCCACCCGCCACCCAGGGCCAGCTCTTTTCTGTTCTCTCGGAGAAAAGACGAGACACAAGCCATCAGTGCTGGTGAAAGGCGTGGTGACAAGCAGACATTAGAGGTTTATTGAGCACTTAGATTTTAATTGGATTTTTTCTTTCGTGATGTCATTTCTCACGGCCACTGTAAAAGGCAGAAGTTAAACAACAGCAAATAAAAGGTTGTAGGTTGCTGGAGGCATGTTTTTACTAATTTCAGTTTAATGTGCCGGTTCCATTAAGTTTAATCTTCTAGTTCACTTTTAACGATTCACCATCAAGTAAAAATTACTGGCTTCCCTCCGAAAGTCACATCTCATCTGACTCTGGCAGGATTTTTACTACTGTACCTATGGCATTTTGTTCCGGAAGGAGCTCTTGGTCTTCGTTGGCTTCTCTGTTGATTCATTAATATTCTTGTTTAAGTGCAGCACCTTGACAAGTAAATACAGGGACCTGGGTTGTGGACATGGCCAGCATCTTCTTACCTGCTACTTGTGCCAAGTTTCAACTTGATTTTGACTTCAATTCAGAGGTGGAAGACTAGTTGTACAGATTTTTAGTGGCTTATGAAACTCTCTATTGCTGCCCCATTCCTCTCATTCCTCGTCGCTGGGTCACTATGAGTCAGTAACCAAACTGCATCTTCTAATCTATGTTTAGACAGAAAACAGAATCTACACAAAAGCTTTATAGGGCATGCACAGGGAAGTACCTACAACATCCTGAAGGGGGCTTACAGAAGGAATTAGGTGATTTCTCTTTTTCTTTCCTTTCCTTTTCCTTTCCTTTTCCTTTCCTTTCCTTTCCTTTCCTTTCCTTTCCTTTCCTTTCCTTTCCTTTCCTTTCCTTTCCCTTCCTTTCCCTTCCTTTCCCTGTAACAGTCATTTATTACCAAGTAATATCTACTGTACATTATTATATGTACTATACTTTTTAAGTATTTTTATTGATTATGCTGTTACAGTTTTCCCGATCCCCCCCTTCATCCCTCTTCCACAGTGCCTCCCCAACCCTCCAGCATTCCCCCGAAACCTTAGTTCATGTCTGTGGGTTGTACATATAAGTTCTTTGAGTCCTCTGTTTCTTATATCATTTTTATCTTTCCCCATCTATTTTATGCCTACTAATTATGCTTCTTTTCCCCTATATGTTTTCCCCCTCATTCCTCCTTTTCCCCTCCCCACTGAACTCCCTCTGTGTGATATCCATTTCTCTGATTCTGTTCCTGTTCTGGTTGTTTGCTTAGTTTTTGTTTTCATTGTTTTTCTTTTCTTTTAGGTTCATTTGTTAATAGTTGTGAGTTTGTTGTCATTTTATTGTTCATATTTTTTATCTTCCTTTTCTTAGATAAGTCCCTTTAACGTTTCATATAATAAGGGCTTGGTGATATTTTCTGAAATTAAAAAAAAATTGGATTGTGGTTAATATGCTCATAGAGTGTAATGCAAGAGTAATTGTGGACCTTTAATAAATGAAATGGTTTCCAATCTGAAATGTCAAAGGACCATCAGAGAACAGCTGTGGTGGAAAGATGTTATTTGGCTGGGATTCAGGTGGGCAAACTGGAGTTACAGCAGAGAGAGCGAGAATACTTTTGTATTAAATAGCTTGAGTATTATTTTAAATTAGGGAAATAAATCCACGATCAAGTTAGGGCACATTGAGACTTAACTGAATTCAATATATATGTATATACATATTTGTGTGTACACATACATCTCTCTACATAATGCATGTATACATAATGCTAATAGGTATGCCTAATGTGAAGGGCTTGCTGGGTAGTTTATGTCTGGAAGGATTTCAACCTAGCTTGAAGTTTGTGGCAGGAATTACAAGTAGATTCTGTTTTAAAGATTTGGGGTTAGGTACATAAAAATATCTGTTAATGAACTTTTATAGTATGTATTTTCATATGCTATCTTTGACGTTAATGATTTAGTGTGAATTAACTAATTTAAATCTGATGATTATTTTACAAATCAAAACACTGATGGCAGCATATTATTGTGGCAGGTTGCTGGAACAAGTTAAAAATGCAAATTCTCAGGCCCCATCCACCTTCAGAATTAGAAAGTTGGTGGGTGCTGCCCAGTAGTCTGTGTTTTAAGAAACCCTCTGAGTGATTCTGATGAGCGCTCAAGTTTGAGAACCACGGCCTTAGCAGCACGATCAATGATGAAAACGAAGTTGGGCAAGGGGAAGAAATGAGTGTGTATTTGTGCTACATACTAAGTCGTATAACCTTGGGGAACTTAGTTAACCTCTCTAAGTCTCAGTTCCCTCATCTACATGAGAGGAATAATAATGATACTCAGTTTGCAGGTGCATTGCTCTAAAAATTAGTAAAGTAGGTATATAAAATGCTTAAAGGAAGGAAACATACTTCAATAGATTATTCTTGCATCATAAACTTGAAGTATTCAAGAAGGTGGATTTTGAAGGTGGAAAGATTTGCATTTGAATTCTGACTTTTCCGTTAATCAACTAAATTAATTAAATTATCTTAGTTTTCATTCTGTCATCTATAAGATAGAACTCAAGAATAGTTAACTCTGCCAGCTATTCCTAGTTTACTTGTCCCGTAAAAGTTGGTAATATTGCCCTGGCTGGTGCGGCTCAGTGGATTGAGCTCCGGCCTGTGAACCAAAGGCTTGCCAGTTTGATTCCCAGTCCTGGCACATGCCTGGCTTTCGAGCTAGGTCCCCAGTAGAAGACACATGAGAGGCAACCACATATTGATGTTTCTCTCCCTCACTTTCTCCCTACCTTCCCCTCTCTCTAAAAATAAATAAATCAAATCTTTAAAAAAAGTTGATAATCTTGAGGCCTATGTCCTTGTCTTTCCCCATTTCACATACTCTCCTAACACGAGGTCATCTACCTATTTTCATATGTTCAACTATTAACTATGTGCCATTGATGCTCAAACCTACACACAACTTCAGGGCAGCCCATTTTCTTGAGATCCAGAGGCAAGGATACAATTGGTTCTCAGGTAAGTCTCTTCCACTTCTTACTCTCAGTGCTTCCCAACTGATCCCATTACTTTCCCTCCAAAACCTGTTCCCCTGTTACACGTCCCATCTCTGTAAAGGCCATCAGAGTCGTCCTAGACCCTCCCCTCTGCCTCCACCGCTACAATCATTAGGCCACCAACTCCTGTCAATTCTACCTCTTATCTCTTACTTGTTTCCGTCTACTCTGGTGTCACCTTGGTTCAAGCCATCACCATTGCTCATTCATCTATTGAACCGAGGCCCTCCAAACACACCCTCAGTCCTGCTTCCTTTCAATTTATTTTTCTTTCTGTAGCTAGACCAGCCTATCAACAACAATGGCAACGACAACAGTAACAACACGCTAAAGATGGCGCTCTCTTCTAGTTAAATCCTTCAGTGCTTTCTCTTCACGCCTGGGTGAAAGCTCCCATCCCCGCTCCTGAACATGGCATCCAAAGTCCACCGCAGTCACCGCCCCTCTCTTTGGTCCCATCAGCCACCGTGCTCTCCTTGCCTCCTGTTGGTCTTCGCACTCTGTGCACTGCCGTTTCTTTTAAATTTTTTTTCTTTTAGATTTTATTTATTTATCTTCAGAGGGGAAGGGAAGGAGAGAGGGAGAGAAACATCAATGTGCGGTTGCCTCTTGTATGTCCCCTGCCGGGAACTGGCCTGGCAACCCAGGCATGTGCCCTGACTGGGAATCGAACCGCGATCCTTCGGTTCGTAGGCCCGCGCTCAATCCACTGAGCTACACCAGCCAGGGCCCGTTTCTTGATAATACATCAGTCTCTTTTGTATCTGGGCCTCCCTGAATGTGGTCCCCTTGGCATAAAGTCCTTTTGACCAATCCAACTTCATACAGCGGGTCTGTGTAATCTTCAACTCCTCAGGAAAGACTTCCCTAAACTGGTAGTTTAGGTTAGATTCTCCAGCTATGCACTCTCAATTTATTCCCCACCTAGCCATCAGTAAATTCTGTTTTTTTTTCCCTAAATAACTTGTTTCCCAGCTGTTTTTGTGTTTCAATCAGCAAACAGCTAGATTGCAAGCTTCGCCAAGGAACCTGTCTGGTTCACTTCTGTATTCTTAGCCCCTAACATACTGGCACATGATAGATCCTCAATAATTAATGATTGCCAACAATTAATGAATAAGTGTCGAAAGATAAAAAGGGATAAAATATCAATTAGCAATGAGGTTTCTGGCACACAGAAGTCAATCAATCCATCTTAGTGTCCTCCATTCCCTTTCTCACTTGATTTTAGGATAATTCTAAAATGTATCAAGACTATATGTTCCTGAAGTTGCCAGAAAATTTGGCAATTATTACCTAAAATTAGGCACATAGTCTAATCTAAGCAATCTGAGGGAGGAATACTAGTTATTGTCTCAGATCTAAAAAAAAAATTTTAATAACCAATTAAACCTCATTGCAATTGTGTCACTTGTATTTGCTGAAAAGAGCCAAGAAGTTATAAGTACGCTGAGGACCCTGACCGTTATAATTACACCAGGCACTGGGACAGAAGTCACCTGGTAAGGGTGAAGGAGTTGCAAGGTTTTACTGAACCATATTTCAGGTACCATCCTGTTGCAGAAAGTAATGGGTAATGCACGGAAAATGCTCCACTTTATGGACACATTGTTCCACAATAAACATAACTGTCAACCAAGACCATTTTAAAACACTTAGTGGCCTGAAGAGCTACATAAGGCAATGAATAAAAAATAATACTTGTCTTCTACAATTTAGGCTTATAAATACTCAGATGTGAAAAATACAGAATAAAAGCAGAAATTAGACAATTGAGTACTTTGGTTAGGTATCAGGAATAAAAAGGCAAATGAAAAGATGGAGAACAGCACAGAAGGAATTTGAAAGCTAGACAAGGTAGAGTCAGGGAATGTTCGGTCTGAGATGATTTAGGAAGACTTCTTGGAGATGTTTAGATTTACTAATGGGAGAAGAATGACTGAGCAACCAGTGTGAGTGCATGGTATGGTTTCAATGCTCCGCATGGGGGAAAATCAGAGGAAGCCTTGAGTAGGTGCCTGGGGTGATAAAAGCAACAATGTCAGCTGAAATAGAAACCCTTTTCCCCTGGAGTCGCAGGGTCCCATATTTTCTCACACTACACTCAGATGTACAAGGGAAGATGCGGCTTCCTTCTTTTTTAAAGTAGCTTATTCCTGAAGTTCTAATCCCATTGAGTATTAGGAACTCTATATTAGGTTGAATATCAAGTCAATAATTTAGTGCAATTCAAAAAGTCTGCCTGATTCAATAATACAGCCTCTTTAGGTAACTCTTTTAAACAAATCCCAGTCTTTCCGGTTTCACCCCTTTCTCCTGATCCAGTGCAAGATGACATCTGTGTGTACGAACAAGAGAGAGCCACACGGCCTGAACCAGAGGGAAATTCGGGGGCTCTTGGAACCAAGGGTCATCCCTGTCCTGCCCCCTGGCCTGCTGGTCTCTAGACAAGATCTCTTGTCCATCACTTTCCTCAGTGGCGCCTGCGCCTTTGGCAGGTGGGACCATGATTTCATCTCCTTAGGGTCCAAGGTGACTAGCTCTATCCTGCCTTCCCCCCCCGCCCCACCCCAGAGGCCCTGGCTGTGACTCCTTCATTGCACTTGGCACATGGTCGTAGCTACAGAGTTGCTTTGTCCTCGGTGGGTACCATCTATAGGCCCATCCACCTCTTTCTTGCCCTGGGGAAGCTTTGGAGACTCCTGGGACCTAAAACGGGCCTCTCCCTCACTGCACGATTGCCCCCACAGGGGAAAGGGAAACACCACTGTGCTTTCACCTGTACCCCCACACTCGCACCGGCCCCCTGGCTCCCTGCAAGGACCTCCAGTACCTAGTCTTGGGCAGTAAAAATGACTTCAGATACACACGGGACTGTATGTGTTTATGCATTTAATAGCCAGAACTGTGAAATCCCTCCCACGGCTTCAGAAATATGCCCTTCCCCCTTCACACACATGAGTTTTGGTGGGAGGAACTGCCGATTCCCACTCTGAGCTCTGAGAAGGCAGCTGGGCTGGAAGCCTGACCTGCAGCCCCGAGCCCGGCACCCATAATTTCTGGTGGCGACATGTGTAAATGACATTAGTGAGTTTTATTCTAGTTCGCTAGCCCATGTTTTGATACATTCAATGGGCTCTAAAAGGATCTGGAAAATCTCTTTCTCTGGCAAAGCCTAGGCTTGGGCTATCTCCACACCCTGTGACTTCTTTCTGTTTACACCATGTTGCCTCTTGTAATGGCCTGAAAAAAATATTTTCTTCCATACAACGTAAATAGCTTGGTAGATTTTATAACAGTGGGAATATTTTATCATTAAAATGTTCTTTTATATTATTCATCATTTGGCAATTGGTCTGGCTGGGATTTGAAAAAAATAGCAGGCATTTATTAAAAACATACTATGGGCTAGAAAATATGCTGGATTTAACACAGGGATTATATAACTTGATACTCAACACGAATCTCTTCCTATCTCCCCTTAACTGATGAGGAAACTGAGGCAAAATAAACGTTAAGGAACTTCTCAGCATCGCACAGCCAACAGGAGCAGAGTGGGACTCCAGGCGGTTCGACGTCACGGTCTAGTCTGTTAACCACAACAAATATTTTCTCTGGATGTTTACATTCAGTTCAATGAAGAGCCATTAGAAGCTTAGTCCGTACCAAACAGTATTTTAAGTGCTGAGTTACAGACACCTAATAAAGGATTTTTTAACCTCTGCACCAGTGACATTTTGGGCTGGATAACTTTTGTAGCGGTGCCTGTCCTGTCTACCAGCATTCTTGGCCCCTATTCGCAAGACACCTGTAGCGCCTTTTAAATTCTGACAACCCAAAGTGTCTCCATACACTGCCAAAGGTCCTCTGGTGGGATAGAACTGCCTCCACTGAGAACCACTGATGAACTCTATCTATCTATCTATCTATCTATCTATCTATCTATCTATCTATCTATCTATCTATCATCTACCTATCTATCATCTATCTATCCTGTTTCTTCCTCCCACCTTATTTCTCATTGCCTACCTTGTAACTTTTAAAATTCATTCAAATAGTAACATAAAGGGGTCTGAATCTGCAGAGATAACACATGACCTGCTCAATTCAATCTTTTATCTTTTGTTGGATTTAATAACCAACAAGAAAGACCTTGTGTTATACAGAGTAGAATTTTTGACAAAGTGCTGAAAGTGAAAAAAATTTCAATTTAAACTCAGGAAAAATTTATTAATTTCCTTTACATTTATCTTTTACACTCAATACCTTGAATCGAACATCAAAAGTACCGAAGTAACTATTAAATGAACAAAACTTGAGTGCTCGAGTAGTTGCGGGAGGCAGGATAATGCCCCTCCTGATGATGTCCATGAACTGCTTCCCAGAACCAGGAACTACGTTCCCTTACATGGCAAAAGGGACTGTGCAGGTGTGATTAAGGTACAGATTTTGAGGTCAGGAGACTATCCTGGATTTTTCAGGTGAGCCCACCTAATCTCCAGGGTCCTTATCGGGGAAAGAGGTGTCAGAGGGGGCGTGTGCAATGAAGCAGAGAGACTGAGTTGAACATGATACACTGCTAGCTTTGAAGATGGAGGAAGGAGCCATGAACCGTGGGATGCGGGCAGCCTCTAGAAGCTCCACAAAGCACGGAAAAGGATCCTCCCTAGAGTTTCCAGAGGGACATGCTGCAGAGACCTGGGTTTAGCCCATTGAAGCCTATTTTAAACTTTTGACTTCCAAAATGCAAGATCATAAATTTGTGCTGTTTTAAGCCATCAGGTTTGTGTAACTTGTTCCAATGGAAATAGAAAACTAAGACAGTATTTCCTTATCTTTGGAATTCAAGGTGACCTGAAACTGTATGTGGTCCTTCAAGAATCCAGTGAAAGAGAGAAGAAAACCAACCCTTGGGGATGGGTATGTATCAGGTACTGCATAAAGTCTTCGTGTATTACATCGTCTCATAACAACTCCAGGAGAGACCCTGAGGTCAGGGAGGTGGCGTAACCTACTCAAAGTCAAGGGCAGAGCCAGGAAGGACACCAAGATCTGCCTGACTCCGAAGTCTATGCTCGTTCCCATGAGCACGTACTGCCAAACGACACTTCCTGTCACGGTTACAAAAGCATCTGGATTCGCTGTATTTATTATATTAGGCCCCAGGCTCAGTTATTTGTAAATTCTATTGGCATAAATGATACAAAGTGTAATAGATGTCATGGTTCATTTGGGATTTATCAATTAAACAAATACCTTTTGGTTTATTCATTGCATGAAGTTAGTTCCCCCAAAAAGCATTGTTTGGTGCCTTGTGCTTGGCTCTGGAAGTCCAAGGTCTTCAGCAGACTGAGACATTAGTCTCAGCTTTGCTTAGTCTCACATTTTCATTTTCAAAATGCCAGTGGTAAATCAAGTTGAGAGCCAGTCCAAAATTGATTTAGAAAGGCATTGTAACTCACCAGTTTTAATCCTGCTGCTTTTTGCCTGCGAGTGCAATCTCTGCAGCGACTAACAAATCTAAGGCCAAAGACACACAAGCACACACACAGGCTCTTCCTGCCCACCCCCCTCTTCCTCTCCCTCTGCCTCTGACAATGCACTATGAAGGAAAGTATGAACAGATAAATGCAGACACTTGAGACACGATGCATCAAACAACAGAAACATAAAAAAAGTAATGTTTCTCATTAGCTAATGGACTTTGCCCAAAATGTGTTTTTCTTCAAAGGCAAAAATCATATTGCATTCGATAATGTTATGTTGCCTCTTACTTAGGATTTGGACAGTTAAAGCTACATCTTTATGAAACAAGTAGTTTCCTTGAGGGAGAGACTATTTCTTGTTCAAATTCATAACTCTCAAGCATCTTGTGTGTGCTCAGTAAATGATGATTAAATTGAATTCTGTAACCTACTCCTACAGTCAAGGAAATAATGGTGAGCAATTCTAGGAGACAGATTATGAGCTCATTTATTAGTTTTTCTTGCTTGGGAACCAGTTTATAAATTCTTAAATGCTTGGAACAACTCTTTTTAAAAAATTTTTTTGTTTTTGGCTTTACGGGAACTAACTGTGAACCACTCAGTGAAGAGAAGTGTGTACGATCCCAGTGGCTACAGCAGGCATGTGCCTCGCAGCGATGTCAGTGCCATGAACTTGAGTGCTCCAGCTCCTAAGTGTTTATACTGTTATCGCATTGGCCCACCGTGTCTGAAATACTCTCTGCTACTTTGATATCCTCCTAGTGTGGGAGAAGTGGAGAGTATCGGATCTAACCACATCAGGAAAGCTGGACTCCAGCCCCAGCTGGCACTCTCTTGGCAATGGCTGTGGGGTCTCTTAACCCTTCTGGGATCTGTCTCCCCAAGAGGGGGAGCGCTGACGCAGATCCCTGGAGGAACCCCCGCACACGTGAGAGCGCTTCCTAACTGCAGGGACTGATAAAATGCGCGCACATGTTATCAGTGCCCCTTAATGATCGCACGACACATTTTTCCGCCATGAAACTCTGCTGTAAACAATCTGCTGCCAGGGGATGATTGTCCTTGTGTCTGGTTTTCTGTTTTGTGCCCCTCCGCACTGCACCTTCCCCTTCCTTAGAAGTTGTTCGATGGTCCGCTTTACGAGAAGATTCTGGCTGCCCCGTTACCATTTGAAAACTTAAGTAGGTGAGGTGCACACTGTTGAGAAGGAGCTAGAAGTGAATGAAGGACTGACACTCGAGTTTGCCCAAGTCACCTAATTTTTTTAAATGTAATTTTAAAACTATATTTCCCTTTAAGAGGTAGGTGGAATGGTAATCCCCACGATTACAGCTGTAACACAGGGCGCGTAGCTCCTCTGTTTCAGTCTTTTTCCATCTGCACGTAGTTTGGAGGATGGGTAGAACCCGCAAGACACAAATAGGAGATAAGGAAGAAGTTTCTGGGAATCCATTCTGCGGTACTTGATTTCTATTTTTTAATTTAAAAACCTTTTACTTGGAAGTAGTCTCAAACAGAGAAGATGCAAAAAAAAAAAAAAATGCTTTACTTGATTTCTAAAGGGGAAGCTCTCTGCCTAGAAAGAATGTGCCCTCATTGGGAAAAAAAAAAAGATGAAACACCAGGCTGTAGATTAAGTGATGAAATGAGCCAGATTCACATCCTTCCCAATTTGTGGAAAAGAAAACAATGAAAGCATGCTGCGGTTTTGCATAACCGTATTTTAAAGCAGAATTTTCTTCGCATCTCCTCTTCCATGTTTCTTTTCTGAATTGTACTTATAAATAGTAGAAAGAATTAAGATGAGACTATTCTCCAGAGATGATTATTTCCACCCCCAAAACTAAAAATATGTTGATTGGAAGAATATATAGCTGATAAAAAAAGAATTAGTCATTACATAGATTTGTTCTCTTTGTATCATCATCACATTTGTCTCTATAGTTGATGTTTTGTGAATCACTGCAATCCTTGTCCTCAGGTCTTAAATGACTTCTCCTTTACTGGGTTGTCTGTACTATGTACCTTCTTCGGGATTTTAAGAAAAAGAAATTTGTTTTTTATTGGTTAACTCTGGCTTTTTCTCATTTCGTTTCAAACTTTCTTCTACCGAGATCCTAAATAATGTCTGATGTTCATTTGTAAAAGTCTTAAAGGCACCAACTTTTATGATGTGATATTATTCGCTATATATTTTCTTTTTATCTTTCTTGTTAGTTCATGCCCATACTCATACAACTGTGTTGTCTGCAGTTTCTCTGGTTTGCACTAAGGAAGCTTGCGTTTTTTCTTCCTGTATCATAAATATTTGTGTCACTTTGATGTGAAAATTTCAGAGGTAGTTTCCGTGGACTTCCATAATAAATTTGGTTTATATGTTTACTATCTAATATATCCTTGAACTTTAAAGGCTAGATTTTCAGTTGTCAATGGTACAAATCACCATCAATGATATCCATAGCAAACCATTCACACCAATAAACTGGGAGGCAGTTTTTAGATAGTTCAGCAGATTTTCATCTTTTGTGGTCCCTCCCTGCAGCTTAGTTAGGTAATATTTGGCTGTTTCCAATGTGCAACATCTGCACTAGGCACCTTGACGGATACAGAGTTGAGCAAGATCTGTAGTCAAGGATCCTGCAGCGTTAACAAAGATATAAGCATTCAAAGGTATAAATTTAATATCTAAAGTACTAATTGAAAACGAGCACTGGGATCCCATATAAAACACTACTCAATTACTGAAGGTCAAAATTCAACCTTAAACAAGGAATTCATTATTTTGTTCTAAAAGGTGAAGCATTCGGGGTGATTAAGCTATTAAATCAGGAGTAGTTTTCCCATAATAAAACTTCGACTTAATAACATAAGGAGGGTGTAATATTATTCCAACTTAATTATGAAAATTCCAACTTAAAATATTAGTATACCTGAAGTATCAATACTATAGTCCTTTTTTGAATTGCTGGATGTGTTAATCTTTTTAAGAAAACAATACCTAACCAGACTCTTAACATTTCCCAGCAATTTAAATAATATAAACTCCAGTTTGTGGTATAAACTGATGTTTTTAAGTGAAATAAATGATAAATAGTCTTAACAGGAGGACTTAGAAAAGTTAAATTCAACAGATAACGTGATGGTACTGTGCATTTTATTTTCTGTTTGGAATAATAATAAAGAAAACTTCATATTTTTATATACGTTTAGCCTTCTGAATTGCGGTTGATTAATCATATTTGCAGATGCTTTAGCTGCTTTGACACCATCTTCTGACCAACAATACTTGACCTCCCCGAAGGAGGCAGGACATTAGTGGGATGTCGTGGGCACCTTTGGTTCTTCCTTGTCTTCATCTTTTCTGTTTTCTCAAGGTGCACTTGATTGTGGGGTCCCTTTCTGCTTTGTACCGTCTTCCTTTACTACCTGACTAGTGAGTATGATATGCCAGGCCCTGTTCTGAATGCTTCCAGTGTATTAACTTATTTAACTCTCACCTCAATAACTGTATTACTCCCCTCATTTAGCAGCTGAAGAACTGGAGGGCAGAGAGAGGTTAAATAACTTGCTCAACATACCCAGGTAGTCGCAGTGTAGCTGGGACTCGACTTAGGCAGGCTACCTATGCTATTAACTTTACACTCTCTGGTGAGTGATTGTTGAATGAATGAAAAGCATTTTCTCTCCAAATCTATTTGGAAATGCCATAGCTGAGATAACTTCAATTGCCTTCTTAACTCCAATCTCCGTTCCCTCTAGTCAGCTTTAAATCCCACATCCAGAGTGAGATTTCAAGCTTTTTGTTATGCCTTTATTACTGCCCTCGGGTCTTCTGAAATACACCAATTCACCTGAAATATTTATTCATATATTTCACACATGTATACATTTTAATCTTTTAAAATGTCTCTCTTTTCTTGTATACATGCATTCTTTGTGAATGGAAAACTGGAAGACTATAAATATTTTTTTCCAGTGAAATATTTTGGCAGGCTGCTTTTCTTCTTATTCTAGGTTGCATAATTTTAAATTTCATGCCTAACATTGACCTTTGATAATACTTGTTACTTTTACTCAATTATCAATAATGGCAACAAGAAAAAAAACCTCTTATTCTCTTCTGAGGAATTCTGTACTTTCCTTCAGCTCCTTCTTCTGTTCCCTATGGATAGGTTCGGAAGGAGTACTGATATACTTAGCACGCTTATTAAGATTATATTACATTGTCATTTTAATAACTGACTACATGAAAGCTTATGGGAAGGTGGAGTTTGTTAGTAGCAGCCTATGTCTACACAAAGAGAGATACCTTCTTGGCTTTCCAGTGATACATTAAGACCTAAACATAATCTCTAAATTTGATGAAGGTTATCAAAGGCTACTTCTTTGAAGGTTACCCCTATCAAAAACCTGTTTAGTTTTGGTAAAAGAAGGTAGAGTATTAGGAAGATATGTTTAATTTTTACTAGAGAGGTAATAACCTCTAACAGTTAAATTTATAATTCTGGGTTCAATATATACTTGCCTTGTCATATTTAAAATAATGTTCTAATGATGTCATTCATATAAATGGAAATGAAAAAGATTGTGGTTTAAGAACCTATTGTCAGGGATTTTTAATCTAATTTTTGAAATAAAATTCAGTCAAAATGATAATTAAGGATTTTGATTTTAAAAGAAGTATAAACTAGATGTTGGCATTCTGCGTATGTAGCCTTGCCTCTCTGGGGGCCCATAACAAATGCAGAACTCTGGTGCAGATCAAGCACCACATGGTTTAATAATGCTACAGACAAGTTGCAGCACCTGGTAAAGAAATACTTAAGGATGTCCGTGGGCTAGATTCTGGGGGGTTTGTTATAATGAGTATGCAGACTCTCCATAACCTCCCAACAACCTCTAACTCTGTTTGACTCGCAGAGTGTGGAGGTCAAATAGCTCAGTGGGAACAAAAAGAATCTGAACCCTTAGGTCTGTTTTATTCACCTTCGTCCCTCCATTTTGTTGAACAAATTGGAGTACAAGCAGAAGGGCATGGGATTCCACAGGCATAATGACTCGGGAGCGGGAACGTCCGGATTGGGCCCGTGTTGGCTTCCGGTACTTCACTCTGTGCGGCCCAGGCAGCTGGAAGTTGCCTTTGGGTTTATGACCGAGGTCAGACGTTCTCCTTTGCTCTTCACATGAGCAACTGTGCAGAGAGGGGAGTTTAAGACTCAGAGAATTGCTGTTAAGTGGGACATTGTCTTAGCATCAAATAGCAAATTGAAGTTTTTGTCATTAAGTGAGTGAAATTAGGCGGCTGATAGTGGAAACAAAATGAGGATTACTGCCGATATTGGCAGTTGGGAAGTTACTTCTTGAGACATTTTTAAAAAGTACATTCAACGAGCCAGTGAAGGCACATTCTCTAAAATAGACTAACAGTTGAAATATAAAAATGTTAAATGGCTGAGCATGAAATTTAAATGATGAAGAAGAAAGATGTGCCCAAGGCACTTGTCCTGACGCAGGGAGGGAAGATTGTTGCAGGTCACTGAACCAGAACAGAAGTTTACAGAAGGTTATCAAGAGAAATAAAAAGAAAAGGCACTTTTTCATCATGACCCACAAGACCACCAAGTGCATATCTAATTTTAAAATACTCACATGTAACTATTTTGAATATCTCTGATGTATTCTGGAAATTACAATCAAGAAAAAATAAAAGGAAGGCACAAAATATTCATGCGAACATATTTTTGTAGCTCTTTAAAAGTAGTATTGAAAAAAATTCTTTTTCTCTCTACTCTTGGGTTTCACACAGCAGGTTCTCAGCAGGTGCGTGTGATACCAAGTTGAATCCAATCATTGAACACCAAAGCGTGTTCTGTGTCTGTTTTCATTTGTGCTCTGTGAAGCAGTGGGTATGTGTGAGGGGGGTGCAAAGGGACAGTTACAAGGTCAGACAGAGGCCAGCTGCCAGGCCCCAGCGGTGTGAGACACTGGGTTAAAATACTGCCTGCTCTGAGCCCTGGTTCACTCATCTATAAAACAGGGGTCTAACTAACACATGGACATTCAGGTTGCTGTGAGGGTCCAATGAGATAACACACCTGAGGCACTTGGCAGAGTGTCCAGAACAAAGTTACACTCTGCAAGTGTTAGCTATGATGATGCTTTAATCTGGCACGTTGTAGTTTGAAGTGATGGGTTAAATGAGTCTCTGAATCACCCATCAAATTAGCACCAGGAGGTCTCTACTCTTAAGTTTATGCTTTTTTCAGAAATAAAAAATAGGAATATAATAAAGGAATACTTTAACGACAGCATCTTTTAAATGGTCTTTCAGAATGTACAAAATATTGCTTTATATTTACCGATTTTGGGTCATGTAATTACAGGCACAAATAATTGTTCATGTCTAATTTTAAAGGTGTATCTAGCTGACCACTTTTATTTTTATAGGCCATTAAAACATGACTGTCTAATTATCCTAAGAGTAGTGGCTTCATTGAATTGGATAAATGTTCATTTCCAAGACTTGAGAGAAAGCCATATTAGGGAAGCCTGTACATTAGTGTTTCACATAGAAGCCAGATTTTCATGGTGTTTAAAAAAGCACAGTGTATCAGTTTTGGGGGGAAGCTCCACTAAAGAAAACTGTCACCAACTTCCAAAAAGCTAGCATCAGAAAATATCTATGAAAATATACAAGTTTATCAAATTCCATAAAAACAGATCTCCTGGTATGCTACTAAAAATAGAATCATCTTGAATGCTTCTAACAAAGATTAGTTTTGTGGACACATTGTGTGGAAGGAGAGGACAAAGAATGTTGTGAAGGTTAAAGTGGAGGCAACAGGAAATTAAGCTTTGCTGGGGTCCGTTTAATGACAACATGTGAACCCTTTGCCTAAAATTGTGCATAGTTCTGAGGTTTTTCAATCTATTTATCTTTGTAGTAATGAATGCCCGTGCTTTGGAAATCTAATCGATGTCTACTTATATGTTCTTCTTTCTCATTTAACTAAATCTTACACAATATACCAATTCACCATCAAGGAATTGCTACATTATGTAAAGTTGGGGGGAGGGCACATTGTTTTCTGAAAATATGCGATGCTCTCTTCTCGTTTCTCTAGTAGCCAAAGATAACCTAAGTAGATTTTGTATGCCATCACATGCACTTCCCTTTGGCCCTGGACAGGAAACATGCACCTCTTCCTGTTTTCTGTGCCGGCCCTAGTGACGCTTTCACTCTTCTTGCTGCTCTGTCCCGAAACCTCTGAGCCTCCTGCTTGCTCCCCTTTGGAAGCCCTTGTGAGACTGACTCCCCGTGCGCAGTGTGAGCTAACACCTTGACACAGTCCTTCCAACACCATCGCCTCCTTCAGGGAGCTCTACTGTACCCCCGCCCAGCTGGCCCTCTCCTTTATATTTCCATAATGCTTTAATCACTGAGCTTGCCACATTTTGTTACAATTATTGCCAATAATAGTCTCTTAGGGCAGCAGTTCTCAAATTTTGCCATATATTGGAATCGTAAATACTTAATTAAAAACCAACTAAATCAGAATCTCTGGGGAAGGGAGACCCAGGCAAGATATTTTTTAAAGCAACACTTCTCAAATTTTAATGTGCATGCAGCCCACCTGGGGATCGTGTTGAGATGCAGCTTCTCAGGTGGGGCCCGGGGATCTGCATGTCTTATAAGCTCCCAGGTGACACGGAGGCTACTTATGCTAAATCAGCCAAAGGTTGCCCTGAAATCTTCATGTATTTTGGAAAATAACTATTCTTATTTGTATCTGTATATCTTAAGTTCACAGACTCTTACCCAATACAGAATCACTTCTTCCTACGCTGTTACCCTTACCTGCCACCAGCATTTTAGGTGAGTCACAGTGTTGAAATGTTCTCCTACATCAGAGTTTGGGGTTGTCAGTATTTCAGCTATTCACAGTAAGTGCACCACTCCCTAGCCCTGAAAAGCCCATGTTTCTGTGTTAATCCGCCCGGACCAGGGCGCAGTGCAAGGCTGACGATTATTAGGACAGGAAGAAGAGGAAGGTCTCACTGCCATTGCTTGTGCTTCGAGTTTTAAGTGTGACCTTGTCCATTCCCTGTATTGTCACCCAGCCTCCAGACTCTGTCCTTTACTGCTTCTTGGATGCTCACACGACTCAACCTTTTTTCTCTTTGGACACTAGGCAGCCCTTTGCTCCCCCACCGATTCTCGCACTTTCCTCACTCCCCCATCATCACCATCATCTCTACTGATTGAGCCCAGAATAACTGGAACCAAGGAACACAAATGCAAATATAAACAGATGCTTATAATGTGGAAGTTTTTTTTCTTCCACTTTGTTTTTTGCTCAACTGCATTACTTTTCCTCAGTTAACGCTTCTATCTGTTACATGTACAGATTAGTCTTTTCAGTGTCAAGCCTCAAGAGGAGGCTCTAAGTAACTATTATTTAGTAAGGCTAAGGTTCGATTAGCCTTGGTAACCTTTGTACGGCAATCTGACTATAGTCTAATGGTCCCCAGGGTGTTCACTGAGGTACCTTGGGAGGCAGCATGGAACGCATTGTGACACCAGGAAATAGTTAAAAATTTCCAGGGAAATCATGCAACACTTGAGCTCTTGTCAGACCCCTTGTGATCTATACCTTAGGGTAGTTCACAGTTTCAGCAGTAGGTGGTGTTACACTCCCTTCGATGACACTGTGTATTGATGAAGCTGGGCTCCCCACAGCGCTTGTGGGAGAAGGCAGGTCAGGGCAAAAATCAATGTGGGAAAAGAAATGTGGGTCAGAACCAGTCTGAGAGGTTCTGCAGTGCCCAGTGGGCTCTCACCTTCCATTAATAAGTAACCGTGGTTATTTAAGAATGAAGAATTTTTTCCTCTTAACTGGTACATGTTTTTGTCAACAGTAATTTATTTTTTTAGAACATAAATACTTATTAAATTGTTTGGACCTAACTATTTCTTTTGACCTAAGGACACTATGAAAAAAATTGTTGAGGCATTAAGGGCATGGTGAATGGAGAAAGTTTTGGAACCTCTGCTATAGCCTGCACTTGAAAAACATTTTATTTTCCAGAGTTTCCTGACACTCTAGATCTGGGTGATCTCATCAGGTATTATGAGATTATTCAGATTTGTTTTATTCCAAATCTATTAAAAGTGGACCAATTTGTTGCCACTTGAGGAACCCAAACCTTTTTTTTTTCCTTTTAAAAGTTGTATTTATTTTTTGTCCACTTTTAATTGTGGTGCAAAACATATTCTAGTCTAATCCTTTTGTCCATTGGTAAACATAATTCCAGGGACAGATTGGGAAAATGCCCTGTCAATAGTGTAAGGATACCGGTTACACACCCCTGATGTCGCAAAGCTGGCAACTATGACAACTTCAGCGCTTAATCTTGACTTCTTCTCTGGCTACACTCTGTCAGGTGTATAACTTTAGGGAGGTCGGGGAGGGCAGATGAAGAAGAGTGCGGTAGAGAAATTTATCCCGCTGCCAATAAAATATCCAAATCCAGCTAATCGGATTGAAGCTGTGATGGCGAAGGGGTTTTTGCCTTTCTCCCCTACATTGTTCACCCACTGAGAGTTCTCTCATTTCACTTTTGCAATAATATAAAACTCAGCATTTCACTTCAATGCATTACTCACAAACTTAACAGTATATACAGTGGATTTTTCACCGAGAATAGCAACTTCTTTATGCACCTCCTATGTGCCAGCCAGTATCTCTCATCTTAGTTAAACTACACGGCAACTCTACGATGCAGGCATGGCCACGTGAGTTTTCTAGATGAAAAAAACCTGCAGCCTGGAAAAGTTAATAACTGACCCTAGGCCACACAACTGGTGCTTGGCGGCACCAAGACGCAGCCTCAGATCTGCCTGGGTCCACAGCTCACAAGCTTTCCCCTTGGCAACGTTCCCTCTCACAATTATAATCGTAAAGCTGATTCCCACGAGGTTTTCTTCACTGCTGCTTCTACTGTCCTGAAATATCCTGCCTTTCTTTAAAAATGCGTGGCATTTTTTATCTAAAATGACGTCATAATTTGAGAAGAAGAGCAGAAAAGAAAAAGAGGGGGGGTCAATTATTTAGACAAAGCACTTGAAAGAACTTCTATGGCAGTAATAGTATTTGTATTCTAGAAAGTGCTTTAAAGACTATAAGATTATTATCACTTTTTTACAACTATTGCCCTATTAATGGAGCGCTATTCAAATTTCACAAAGGACGCGCAGAGAAGCGCAAGTACACGGACTTTCCTCAGCAGGCCCAGCAAACACAAGGCGAGGCCCTGGGCCGTCTGTCGGTGATCACCCCTCCACCGAACACTTTCCCGTATCAATAATTCACTTCATTGGAACAATGCCTGATTGCCTCAGCCCAAGCCACGGATGGCTTTCCTTCATTTATAGTGGTAAATACTTAACAAGACTATCTGCACACGGTTATTCAGGGATATTGGATAACAGATTGAAGTGTGACCGTACAGCCCTTGGAATCTGAAAAATGTATGCAATTTGCATACCCTACCACTGATGTTTAAAATCAGAGCTGTAATCATAAACAAAGGCACTTATCATCTCTGTGGTGTTCCTTCCCAGTTTGTTTATATAAAGGATGTGGGGCAGTCATTTTGCTTATCAATACCATATTATGAAACACAGAACCTGCAAAGTTCAAACCTGTATCCCTGTTTTTTTTTACAGCTTTACAGTATGCAGATATTCTGCAACAAGACTGTAGCTGATGATAAAATGCCAGTGAAGCTCCCGATGACAGTATAACCGAGCTGTTTCCCTGACTCAGCTCCAGTAATCGCTGAGGGCAATCATAAGTGAGGCTTCCTCATACTACTTTCTGGAGTCAATAAAATGGTTAGATGATATTTGGAAATAGCACCTCTCCATAACCATTTGTCTCTTTTGTGAACCTTGCCACAGGTAAATCACAAGCTTTTGAAATGCCTGGCTCTTGCCAATTATGTGGGATAAGACAAAACAGCAGCAGTGGTATGACAGCCAGTCTAAGGCAGTGGTGGGTTTTGAGGACAAAGGGCTCCATTCGCTGCAGAATGGCCGGCCCTGCCGGTATCAGAGTTAAGGAAGAGTTAATTTGAACCTGGCCAAAGAACTAAAGCTCAGAATGTTTGCTTTCAGAATGAGAAAAAGGAACCTTTTTTTTTCTTTGAGCTTAATCGCTCTATTCCTGTTTTTAATACATCTTACTTCATAGAATAAGCTGGACCATATTTTTCAAGCTACAGTAAAAATTAAAGGATTTACGATAATCCCGTGTGGATGGTTGTGGGCGTTTCCCTTGCAGCTGGAGCATTTCTCTTTCTTTGTTGCAGGGCTAATATTTTCTCAGCTTCTTGAGACAGTCTTCTGCCTGAAACTACTCAAGTGGGGGAAAAGAGTCTTACCAGATAAGCAACAATTCCTACTGTATGGGGGAATAGTTTACATCCTCTCTGTCTATTTATTAGCAGTAACTTCTTCCGGCTTTTAGAACCAGAACGTCAAAGCGCCAGTGGAATCCTACCTTGCCCACATACTGATAACCGGGTCCCGTATATTCCTCCAGGAGAAAGAACTGATTCCACATCCAGCTCCTTTTCGAACGGTTCAGCTCATTTTTGCTGCTTCCAGAGAGTTCCAGGGCCCTTTTCTTTGCCGGAAAACCACTAGTCCTCTTAGATAGTAGAGTTGAGAAAGTTGGGTAGGGCTGAGCAACCCAAAAGAGTAGCAAGAAGTACCGGTAAGTTCTCATTCTGACGACACGTCCCGGGCTCTGGGCAGGGGGGACTTCTCTCCTTGAAGTGTCTTCTCTTCACTGCACCGTATTCAGCCGCATTCCTCCTTTCTTCCTTAATGCTCTTTGCTTGGCTCTCAGAGGATATCTGGAAAGAATAATAACATATCAAGCATTTTTAGAGATGCTTAAAATTCAGTGTTAGAGCAAATAAGCTCTGGCAAAAGAGGGCAGAAATTTGAATAGCAAAACAACAAAAATAAGTTGGCTATCAATTTCAGAATGAGGAAAACAATCTTTTTAGATATGCCAAATGGAAGGCATGGGCTGCATAGGAAGCTGCTGTTTCCCTTCCTCCTGTTCTAGCACTTAAAAATCCCATTTTAAGTAATAGCATTGTTGTAGGTCTACATGCCGGAGTGGATTATTTCACTACTCTTTTACCTCTGGCTACGTGGGCTGAGATCTGGTGAGAAGAAATGAGTGTGTGTTTCTGATTCTATTTGCATATTTATCCTCATGAACAAGTCTAAGGCAAAGCTTTTCAAAGACAGTTTCAATTCACTTGAGAGTGGATACTATTGAAATTTCGCTAGAGTGTATTGAATGCCTGTGATGTGTCCACATAAGTCAAGGCAGAGCCTGGTTTGCAGACTCTCGGCTTTGTAGATGAGCTGATAGAACAGTCTCGGTCAAATAAGGTTGAAAAGACCACACACCTTCTCTTCAGAACACATGTTAGCATATTGAAGTCTCTAAAGTGGAATTCAGTCCTGGTGATGACAAGCCTGTATTGAATTCGTTGTTTCCCGAACTCAACCAGGAAAACTGTTTTCCTCGTACGACCTAATGAACAGCACAGGATAGGCTAATAAACTAAGTAAAGAGTTTGAATTTAATAAAATATGAGAATTGAATGAGTTTTTTTCCCCCAAAACCTTCAGGAAACCCTAAGCTCTTATGTCTGAACTTTACTTGTATCATAAGGCACCAAGCATATACATTAAAATCAGTCAAACAATTTCTATGTAATTTTCATAGGCATATCAAACATATCTTAATATCACAGTGTGGGATTTCAGAAAGTCAGCTGTTATACTTGTGGGTAATCATTTTCCAGGACATATACTATTTTTTAAGAATATAACCCAGCATTTAAAAAAACCCTTGGGCCACAGTGTTTGGCAAAGATGTCACAAATTGGTTTACTATTTTACATAATTAAAGTAATACCTGCCTATATATTCATCCTAAACTTTTCCACAGGTCTTGAAAAAAATCTAACAAATTATTCTTTTACCTCACTATTTGATATAGGAATACTATTTTCTTAAATAATACTAACAAAAAATTAAGTGCTTTGTAATATAGAACATAATAGTAATGAAACTGGTATATTCATCCTAAATAAATGCAGACAAATAAACATATTTTAGGTAATCTGATCAGTAATTTCTTTCTTTGTAAGAAAAGATTTATTCACTTGTCTCCTCTTATTGTACCAGGTAAATGTATATGTGACCAGTTTTTTTTCCCCCTCGGCGAAGAGTAATTACAGCCTTCTAACACATGGCTCAGTGAAACTTTCTGTTGGAATATAAGTGAAATATTTCACAGTGTTCAGCATTTTAAACATTCCATTATTATGCATCTTCTTGACAGTTGGCTGGGAAGCTGAAGATTCCACAGGTGAGTAAATTAGTACTGTGACAATTAGTCATGCTGGAAAAATGCCTGGGACCAGTACACTTGTCATTATGTGGCCTTGGTACAGGTGTGGAATGACTGATGCTCAATTAGGTAACGGCGCATCTTCTCTCTTCTGATGGCTGTATATAAAGGGGACTGAGAGAGCATATGGAGAAAAGCCCTCCAAAGACATCCGTTCGTTTTTAGTAGTGGAGATGACACTGGGGTTGAGTCCGTGGAAATGGCATTTTTCTTCATTTCCCTCATTCTCCATTATTTGCACGGACAAACCCCGCAGTGGAGAATCGTCCGTCTGCTGTGGCACTCCGAGCACCCCACGGTGCTGGCAGGGAAGAGGGATGCAGAGCAGGGGGGTCAGCTGTTTAAAAGGCAAACTCCTAAAGGCCATTTTAAAGAAAAATCTATCCCTGTGGGTGTTGTGTGCAAACTCTACAAGCTGTTGCCACTTGAATATTAAATATTAGCTCTTTTTAAAATCACAGATACCAAAATGTCAAGTATTTCATAATATTTTTTGCCTAGTTGGTAATGAGCTTTTAAAGTGCTACAGATTTAAGCAGTGTTTCTAATTCTAAGTATGTTAGAACAGACATTTTTCCATACCTACCTCTTTTTGTATCAACTTCGCAGGGTGTGTCCATGTTAAAAAAACTCCATATTCAAAATTACTAAAATTAGCATGGTCCACTCATATTTGGTGTTAGCTTTACAGAGGGATCTATTTCTCTGTGAAAGTCTATGGTTAAAAAATACCCAACAAACTTTGAACTGTTGAATATATAACTTTTCGATTCTCATTTAATTCTTAATAGGCAGGATTGCACGGTGGTTAGGATTACCAGTGCTGGGGCCGGGCTGCCTGGGTTTGAATCCTCGCTCTGTCCATTACTTTCTGTGAACTTGGGAAAATTGCTTAATCTCACAGCACCTTACTTTCTTCTGTAAGTGGGGATAATTAAATATAATAACCACCTCATAGGGTTTTATAAGGATTACATAAGTCATTGTAGGCAAAGCACTTAGTAAGGTATTAATAAGTACTAGCTATTATTATTACTATTGCTATCGTTACTATTATTTGCATTGCATGTGTAGAATCCAGTTGTGTTATAATGCAAAAAGCTGGAAAAGACAGCATAGTTCCCTCATAGACTTAAATAGTTTTTTTTCCCCCCAAGAAGTGTTTCTAAGCAACTCAAGTTCTTTTTCGACAGCATGGATGGACCTGGAGAACATCATGCTAAGTGAAATAAGCCAGTCAGAGAAAGACAAATACCATATGATTTCACTCATATGTGGAATCTAATGAACAAACTGAACTAACAAGCAAAACAGAGACAGACTCATAGACGGAGAGCAGGCTGACAGCTCTGGGGGTGGGTAGAGAACAGAGGAGGGATTGAGCAAAAGAGAGAAAGGATTCGTGGACATGGGCCACAGTGTGGTGACTGTGGGGGGTGGGCAGGGGGTGGGTGGAGGTGGAAGAGGGTAACAAGGGGGATAAATGGTAATGGAAAAAATACAAATTAAAAAACCCCTAAGGAATGGAAGCACTTTACAAAGCAGAATTAGTCCATTTGCTAATGTTTTCCCTGTGTGGGCTGCAGTTGAGGATTTCACAGGAGTAGTGCAGGGACACAGAGGGCAGAAGCTTTATGCCCACTGCCTGCCTGAGGAAGAATACGGGCAAAATGGGAAGCTCACTGGGGGACGGACTCATTCATAGCCTCTGTGTGGTCCCCCGCTTTCTGTTTTGCTACGTTAAGGTTTTAAAAACCATCTTTATTTAAAACTGGCTTCAACCATGTAATTTTGTCCTTGTAAAATGGTGCTGGATAAACATGTAATTAACAGTCTGACATTATTCTAATGTTATATCAGGTAAGAATCTGATATCATTCAAGTAAATAATATACATATTGCAGGTTTTACTGCATCTAAAAACGTGGAGTAAAAAAACAAAGAAAGCACACTGCAAGCATGATCTTAGAGGAAAAGAAAACCAGGATGCTTCAAGTGCCGAACGGCCATAAGTTCAAAGTAAAGAAGACAACTCTGAGAAATATGGGAAAGCCGTTGGCTTTTGAGCAAAGTACAGTAGAACATTGTGGCAAGTAGCAATCAGACGGGCTAGCTCATTTTGAAGATGTCAAGAAGTAAACCAAAAGGACCAGGATGCAAGGGCGTATATAGACACCCAATTCTAAAATAGCAGGCATGGCCATTCAGTCAGGAAAGAACAAAAAGTTTAGGGAGTAGAAGGAGAAAGGATGCAAAACAAAGTAGACTTTGTACCTTTTTGTCCCCATCCCCTATTGGCATTAAGTAGCAAATCAGTTAGAAATATCAAAGACGGTATAAAAATAAAGAAAACTCAAACTGCCTAATGACAGGTTAGCATCAGGCTAAAAGATTACTTACTAGACCATATCCCTCCTTTTTATTTTCTTTTTGCTGGGAGATATATTTTTTTAATTACTTTCAATTTCTTATAGGCGATTATTTGCATTTTCTAAAATTTGATATGCAAAGGTGGTTAATCCAGAAAAATAGTTTAAATCTTTGCAGAAGTCTTTTTTTAGTGATGTGTAGAAAGTACTAGGATACTTATGGGTAGCAGGCAAGGCCCCCTGATAATTGCACACTTTGAGAAGTTATTTGCCCGGCAGTCAGTACGCTTATATAATTGCAACTTCACAAGAGAATATAGTCAGAGTTTTCAAGATGGAAGCAGAGTAGGTGGATCTTGCGTTCCCCTCTTCCCAGAACCAAACTGGAAATTCAACTAAACTGGGGAAAAATGACACAGAATGACCAACTAAAGAGGGGCTGCCTTGGAGATTAATACCCAAGGAGCTGTACAGGAAGCCACGTGGAGAATGGTCGGGAGGGTGGAGAGGTGAAAGGGGCTGGCTCTGCTCCCACGGACACCATTTCAGCTGTGGGAGGCTCCCGGAGAGGCGTGGGACCAAAACCCCAGCACAGGCTTTCCAGGCCCGAGGCCCGAGCCCCAGAGGCCCAGAGTCCGGAGGAGAGCCCACACATCACTGGAAAAAAGCGGGGTGCTTTGGTCCAGCAGTGAGAGGAAGAGTCCACCAGCAGCACAGGCACCCTCTTAAAGGGGCAACGCGCGAACTGCATTTGCAGCCACTTTCCCGGCTCTGGTGGAGGGCGATGAGCCCTGGAGTCTCCCGAGGAGCATCTGGGGTTGCAGCTTTGGGGAGAGTAGTAGTAGAGGCCAGGGACGAGTCCTGGTGCAGAGTCACTCTCATATACCAGCAGGAAACAACTTTTCTGGGCGGAGCGATCCCCTCCCTGGGGTGTCAGCATGGGGCCAACAGTCACCTCACCCACCAGAGAAGCCAGCCTTAAGTGCCAGGGCGGCATAACAGTCTGGGCATACTCACGGGGGTGGGGGAGGTTAGTGACTGGCTGTGGGGAGGGGTTATTCTCTCCGCTTTCCCACGAACTTGACTGGCGCTTTCACCCCATGGGAGATCGATAGAAACACCCTCCCCGCTTCCAGCAGACCCACTTGGGGGCTCTGGAGGGCCCACCCACCGGCTGAAGTCAGGGCAAAATCCAGGACAGATTCAGTGGCTCTGAGGCAGGGACACACTCACCACCACCTCTGAAGCCTCAATGGCACCTCCCCTTCACCAGAGATCCATTAGGTCCATTCTTTCCAATCTGCCAGAGCCTCTCTCAGTGCCTGAGTCTAGCAGGCAGTTGCTGGGTGGGTGGAGGACGACCACAACCCCAGGCGCCTTGGGAGGTTTGCTGGCGCATGCCCTGGGCCTGGTGCTGGTAAAAGCGAGACTCGGAGAGCAGCTTGGTCCTTCTCAGGTGCAGCCAGGTTCAGCAGAGGCAGCTACAAAGTGTGGATCGCTTGTAGCTTGGAGCAGGTTGCTGAGGGCAAGGCACAAGCAGCGTGTCTGACGTTAGCCTGAGTGGGAGTCCTTCCTAGGGGCACAGTAAGAGGTCAGCACCGGCAACAGCAGAGCAGGGTCCCACAAACTTCAAAGACACTATGTCCAAAGGGAGATCACAGAAGGCACCAAACTCTGCAGAGGAAAATTCTATTCTTCTCTTTTTAAAATTTTGTGCTTTTTAAATTTTTTTGCTTCTTGCTTTTCTACATATGTTTATTTTCTTCTTTTCTGTTTTCTTTTCCTATGCTTTTTTATTTCATTTTTTCTGTTTTTTATTTCTGCTTTATTTTTTCAATTTTAATTTTAACTTCTTATTTTCTATCTTATTTTAATATGTTTATTTACATTATATATATACTATTATTTCTTATTATATATATTTTTCTTTCTCTTTTTCCTCTTTCTTCTCTCTGTTTTGGATCAGCACCAACACAGCTGCTTGTATGTGGTGATCTCACAATCAGCCAGCATCACTGTTGGTCCCATGCATGAATGAGCCAATAGCAGTCAAGACTCAATTACAATAGGAAGGCCCATAAAACCCAAATAAGGGGTATTCCTAGAGCACCAGTTCAGGAGGTTGAAGAGACTGTGCCACTGGGTTCCACAGGACACTTACTACTCCCTACGAAGATTGGGAGTCATAGATGTATCTAATACATAGAAACAAGCACAAAGAGACAGCCAAAATGAGGAGACAAATAAACAGGCCGAAAATGAAAAAACAGAAGGAAACTCTGGAGAAAGAGTTAAATGAAATAGAGGTAAGCAATTTATCAGATATAGAGTTGAAAGTAATGATTATAAAGATGCTCAAGGAACTTAGTAAGAACTATTGTACAATAGCATGAAAAGAACATAGAAATGAAAAAGGACCAGTTAGAAATAAAAAAAATAGCATATCTGACATTAAGAATACACTGAAAGGAATAAAATACAGCGGAATGCAGCAGAGGATAGTACCAGCAATTTGAAAGACAAGGCAGGAAAAAAAACACACAATCAGAGGAGCAAAAACCAAAAGAATGAGGACAGTTTAAGGGAACTTTGGGACAACATGAAATGGAACAACATCTGCATCGTAGGGGTACCAGAAGGAGAAGAATGTGAGTAATTGATAGAGAACCTATTTGAAGAAATAATGGCAGAAAAGTTCCCTAACCTGGTGAAGGGAAAAGTCATAGATGTTTAGGAAGCACAGAGAATCTCAATCAAGACAAACCCAAAGAGACCCACATCAAGGCACATCACAATTAAAATGTCAAAGTTTAAAGACAAAGACAGAATCTTAGAGCCAGCAAGCAAAATACAGTTAGTTACTTACAAGGGAATTCCCATAAGACTGTCAGTTGATTTCCCAAGAGAAAAACTTCAGGCCAGAAGGTATTGGCATGATGTATTCAAAATAATGAAAAGGAAGGACCTGCAACCATGATTACTCTATCTGGCAATGCTACCATTTAAAATTGAAAATGAAATAAAGAACCTTCCAGACCCCCCAAAAAACAAACACACAAACAAAAAACCCCCCTAAACAAACAAACAAAAAGTACTAAAGGTGTTCATTACCAACAAATTTACCAAACCAGTATTGTAAAAAATGTTAAAGTGTCAGTTTTAAGAAGAAGAAGGAGAAGGAGAAGAAGAAGAAAAAGAAAAAGAAGAAGAAAGTGAGGAATGTAGGCATAAAGAAAAAATGGCAATACATAAGTACCTATCAATAATAACCTCAAGTGTAAATGGATTAAATGCTCCAATAAAAAGACTTAGGGTAGCTGAATGGGTAAGAAAACATGACTCACTTACATTATAAGCTGGACCCACCTAAGAACAAAAGATTCACACAGGCTGAAAATAAAGGAATGAAAAAAAATTTCTGTGCAAATGGAAATGGAAAAAGAGCTGGGGTAGCAATACTTACAATTGACAAAATAGACTTCAAAACAAAGGCTATAATAAGAGAGGAGGTTACTACCGAACAATAAAAGGATCAATCCAACAAGGGGATATAACCCTTGTAAACATATAAGTACCCAATATAGGAACACCTAAATGTATATAAAGAAGATTCTGATGGACATTAAGGGAGAGATAGACAGCAAAACAATCATATTAGGGGATTTTAACACCCCACTGTCATCAATAGATAGATTATCAAGACAAAATTGGACAAACGGTGACCTTAAATGACACACTGGGTCACATGAATTTAATTGATATTTACAGAATGTTCCATTCCAAAGCAGCAGAATATACATTCTTCTCAAGTGCACATGGAATGTTCTCAAAGACAGACCACATGTTAGGACACAAAATAAACCTTAACAAATTCAAGAAGATTGAAATCATATCAAATATCCTTGAGGATCACAATGGCATGAAACTGGAAATCAACTACAAAAATAAAGCTCAAAAACATTTAAACACATGTAGACTAAATAGCATGTTATGAAACAACGAATGGCTTACCAATAAGATTAAGGAAGAAATAAAAAAAATTACCTGGAAACAAATGAAAATGAACACACAGCAACCCAAAAATCTATGGGACACAGAGAAAGCAATCTTGAAAGGGAAATTCATTGCATATCAGACCTACCTTAAGAAGTAAGAAAAATCTCGAATAAAAATCTAACCCTACACCTTAAAGAACTAGAAAAACGATAACAATGAAAGTCCAGAGTAAGTAGAAGGAAGGAAATAATCAAGATCAGGTCAGAAATAAATGACATGGAGACTAAAAAACAAACAAACAAACAAAAAAACCCCCACAAAAGATCAATGAAACCAAGAGCTGGTTCTTTGAAGAGATAAAACAAGCTTGATGATTCTTTAACCAAACTTATCAAGAAAAAAAGAAAGGATCAAAATAAGTGGGAACAAGACAGGGATGTCCACTTTCATGACTCTTGTTCAAGATAGTACTGGAAGTCCTAGCCACAGAAATCAGACAAGAAGAAAAAGTAAAAGCCATCCAAATTGGAAAGGAGGAAGTAAAACAGTTATTATTTATAGATGACATGATACTGTATATAAAAACCCTAAAGACTACCAAAAACCTACTAGATCTAATGAATAAATTTGGCAAAGGATCACGATACAGAATTAATATTCAGAAATCGGTGGTATTTTTATACATAAATAATGAACTATCAGAAAGAGAAAGTAATAAAACAATTCAATTTGCTATTGCAACAAAAAAAAAATAAGGTACCTAGGAATAAATTTAACTGAAAAGGTAAAAGACTTGTACTCCAAAAACTATACACATCAAAAAAAATTGAGGAAGATACAAATCAGTGGAAGCATATACTGTGTTCATGGATTGAAATAATCACGTCTGTAATTATTAGGTTAAAATGTCCATACTACCCAAAGCAATCTATAGACTCAATGCAATTTCTATTAAAATAGACATATTTCATATATCTAGAACAAATATTCCAAAAGTTTATATAGAACCAGAAAAGACCCCGAATAGCCTCAGCAATCTGGAGAAAGAAGAACAAAGTCAGAGGTATCAAAATACTTGATATGAAACTATAGTGTAAGGCCATTGTAATAAAAATAGCCTGGTTGTGTCATAAGAACAGGCATATACCTGGCTAGTGTGGCTCAGTGGATTGAGCACCAGCCTGTGAACCAAAAGGTCACCAGTCCGAACCCTGGTCAGGACACATGCCTGGGTTTGGGCCAGTTCCTCAGTTAGGGGCATGCAAGAGGCAAATAGTTGACATTTCTCTCCCTCTCTTTTCCTCTTCCTTCCCCTTTCTTTAAAAATAAATGAATAAAATCTAAAAAAAAAAAAAAAAAAAAAAAAGAACAGGCATATAGATCAATGGAACAGGTCACAGAGCCCAGATATCAACCCAAATATCTTTATGGTCAATTAATATTTGACAAGGGAGGCAATAGCATACAATGGAGTAAAGACAGTCTCTTCAATAAATGGTGTTGGGAAAACTCGACAGGTACATACACAAAAAAAATGAAACTAGACCACTAGCTTGCACCATACACAAGGATAAACTCCAAATGGATAAAAGACTTAAGTGTAAACTTTTTAAGTGTAAGTTTTAAGTGTAAATGTAAGTCTAAAAACCACAAATCCTTGAAGAAAATATAGGCAGTAAAATTTCAGACACCTCTCATAATAATTTCTTTCTGGCTATGTCTCCTTGAGTAAGAGAAATAAAGGCAAAAAATAAACAAATGGGACTACATCAAATTAAAAAGCTTCTGCACAGCTAAAGAAACCATCAACAAGATGAAAAAGGAACCCACTGTATAGGAGAACAGGTTCACCAATGATACATCTGATAAGGGGTTAATTTCTAAAGTGTATAAAGAACTTATGTGACTTATACCAGGAAGACAAACAATCTAATTAAAAAACGGGCAAAGAACCAAACAGACACTACTCCAAAAAGGATATACAGATGGCCAATAGATATATAAAAAATGCTCAACGTCACACACTCTCTCCCTCCCAGGAGCACACACTAATTTTTCTCTTCTCTATCCTTGTCCTCCCCGCACCTCCCACCTCCCCGCTGCCAGGCATGCATCTCCTAAACCCTAGGGGACCCCATGAGGCCTGCAACCAAGGAGCAATGGGCAGCAGCAGCAGCGTGTCACAGGCTAGCCCCCCAATCCTGTCCCCAAGGCCTTCTTTATTCAGCATGATCTCACTAAATTAGAATACTTCCGCAAACAAATAGCAAATCCATAATGAATTATTTTCGTACTTTTATTCCTTCTACAGTGTTTATTACATAATGCATATTGTATTATTTTAATATTAAAAAAGAGTTTATAGTGAAATCCAACTTTTATTCAATGCATTGCATTTAGGAGGAGACTGGGCCTGATTAATTCATGTCCTACCTATTTAGAATATGTTATAATTAATGCAGAAGCTGGACTGAAGTTTTCCTTTGATAGCAAAACATTTTTCCCTAGATTTTTGGAATAATGCAAAAATATTTCACAGATAAATAAAATGAGAAGACAAACTACAACATCTTCAAGTTATCTAAAGTACTTTGGATTCACCTTTTATTTGCAAATAATTAATATGCTAATTAGAAAACTTCTCTATTGATTGAATTGCTTCTCTAGTGACACATGTTTGATAACAGTCTGAATGACTCACTGCATTATATGGTTTTGAGATACTGATTCTATTATACTATTTACAGACAAACAAATAAATAAATATTAGATTTAAAAGCTATAATTACTTTAAAGTTGTAGAATTCAGACTTAGCATGCATTTGTTCTGATGTTCTTGATTAATTTTAATCAGTGCAATATTACTATAGTGCTATCTGGGCTCACAAATTAAACCAAGCACATTCATTTTTTGGTATGCAGAACCTTAACTCTGGCATTGAAAGAACACTAAACATTCAGTAAAGCAACATTATTCATACAGTTTAACCATTTACCATGGGGAATGTTTTAAAATCTGTCATGAAATTATTTCTTCAAAAAATAATGTTGTTTGTAAGTACTATAGCATAGTATTTTGCATGATGCTGCCTACAGAAAACATTTCTGAAAAAACTGTCTACACATAAGTCATTCCAAATCATTGGCATAATCCATTAGCAATGCTTTTAGCATATGTCTTGTGAGTCCTAAATTAAGCTTTGGTATTTTTTCTCATATGATCTCATTAGTGATATAGAAAACAGCTTGTTATTTACAACTATTTAACATTTTTTCTAGACCCTGTTGGATTCCAACTCAGAGCCTGAAATCTCTCCAGTCCCACACTGTCTTTGGGTGCAATGCGGCAAGGATGGTATTTACTCCATTAAAACCTAGCAAATTAAAGAAACAGAACTGTGCTATCAGGATGAATTAAACAGAGTGATCCAAAAGGACACGTCCATCTATAAGTAAGTCTTTAATAATATATATGTTCCTATGAAAAAAGAACTTCACAGCCAATTAAGTTAGTTGAAGATCAATTTTCTGATCACCTAAGAAACTTTGTTTTGAATAGGTTGCCACCTGGTGTAGGTAAAAATAAGTCTCCAGAATACGGCTGATCTTCTAGAAGTGGTGACATAAGGATAGAATTAATTTACAATTTTTGGTAGCGATTTCCCATGAAGTCTTCATTTCTAAACCTCCATTTCATTTTTCTGTAAATGTCAAAGTCACTGTTGAGTAAAATTGGTTCCGTTCCGTGGGTGTAATGAACTCCACTGAAATGTGTCAAACAGCATTGGCATCTCTCGTCACGTCGCATTTCTCTGGTGCCAATGAGTCATTATGGCACCAGCCATCAAGTGAGGTCTGATTTTTTTGGTAAATGTTTATATTTGTGGATAATTTGTGAATCTGTTTGCAAACTGATGTATTTCCAAATGAAGCTATTCAACAGTATTACCCTCATTCTAAAATCATACTCCACACATTGCATTAATGAAGACAAAGTCAAATGTGTTACAGCACATAAAATGGTGTTTTATGTGTAGTTGAAGCTCAAGGAATATTTGTTGATTTGAAATACTCACTTGGGACAAAAACAAAAAACAAACAAACAAAAAAACCCCAAAAACTTGACCAAAGGATATAGACAAAGTTCTCTTTCCATACGAGGGGAAAAGTCTAAACTATTTTATCGGAAGATGAGATACACTGTGAAGAACAGACTCTGGCCCTCTATGAGTCAGGGATAGAAGCTCAATCCTGCCCAATCCTGGCTGGGCAAGCAGGGGACTGATGTATGGTTCAATTTCTTTATCTACAAAATGGGATGATGCTGACAGTGCCTACCTCAGAGGTTGGCTGCGAGGACAAGATGAATAGATTCATGTGAGGTATTAGCTATTAAGTTGGCCGCAACTCCCTAACCTGTCAAAAACATCTTAGGAGACGACACAGACAGGCTGCTGTAAAGCCAGTTTGCCTCTTGTGCATTTCTTGTTTTGCCTGGTAGATCAAAAAACTGAAATCAGGTGCTAATTTTGCAAGATCGCTACATGCCCCTTTCTGGGTTAACCCACAAGATCTGGCAAATTTGTATTCCCGGAGTGGAGGGAGCCCTTCCCTATTGATCTTATCGGCACTGCCCCGCTCCCTGGGGCTTAATTGCCATTGGTTCCCATTTGCCATCTCACTGTCGTTTTCTTAAACCGCTTCCTTCCTTCCTTTATCCACACTGTCTGGCTCCTGAGGGCCTCTGGGCTTGTGGCTGCTGTCTTTTCCCAAAAGATTTACTAGTGAAACCGAGAGAGAAGAGAAAGCATTTTATACATTAGCTATTCATGGCATGGATTTTAAACATTTCTGTAACAAGCTGTATGTCTGAGTTGCAGAAATGTATGAAAGACTTGGTTTCATATTACTCCCTGCTTGTAAGTGAGGCTCTCAGGCAGCTACATTAATTCTTTTGGACGCATAGCCGTTTAAGACAAAGAAGCTTGAACAAGCCTGAGAGATGTTAAAACCCACTCGCACATTAGTGTGAATGGTTTCTATGAGTTTATTCTTCCTGCAATTGATCAATGAAAGGGCAGCCCGTGAGTACTGGCTGGGGGCTATGGGACAGCAGAAGACAAGGGCACCTTAGCGAGTATGAGTTCAAATGGATTTAACTTTATTAAATTGCAAAACGAATCACATGGCTAGATTTATCATTAAGTCACTGTGAAACCTGGCACACCACAGATGATTTTTAAAGGCTCATCCTTGTGTAAAGTCTTAGGAGGGGTAGAGCTGTATTTACTTTTGCTGATAGAATGTCTCAGCCTCTTATCAATGACACGAAGTCTAACTCATAAATAATAATACTAGTTAAATTTGCTGTGTTCCATCCCTGAACTTACTATGTCCTAGCGCTGTGCTAAGCTCATCACAAACATGTTTTCACTTAATCCTCATGACAACCCTGGGAGGTGGATAGTATTCTTAAAATTTCTGCGGATGAGGAACTGAAGCTCAGAGAGGCAGAGTAACTTGTCCAAGGTCATGAAATGAGTGTGTGATGAAGCCAGATGCTGGCTCTGACATTGGATTCCAGAGTTCTCCCTCTGATCCCATTCCGAGGAGTCACAGGCCAGGCTGCTGCCCACGATGAGTGTTCAATATAGCCGGGACCTTAGAACTGAGTCCTCACAACTCCCTAAAATATAACAACAATACAGGTCTCCAAGAAGTAAACATAGTTGTCACAAAGCATAAAAGCAAAATGAGAATAGCAAACGTTTGCTCTGTGCCAGGTGATGGGCTTAATGCTCCGTCAACATGAAAATCTTAAACAACAATCCCCTGAGACGCGCACCATCATTGTTAGGTTCCACTTCAGAGAGGAGAAACGCAGGCTTACAGGGACTGCATGCTTTGCCCACGGATGCACAGCTAGTGGTTGGCAGAGCTTGGATAAAAGCCAGCTCATCTAGAGGCTCCTTTTTAACCAGGACATTCACTACCTCATTTGTATTTCGCTCATGGAAACCGCATCCAGGCTTTATTTACTCTCGTTTCAGACAAAATTTGAACAAATTTATCATCAGGTTTCTAAATCCTCAGCAAATTAGAGGGATGAGGTAAGGGGAGCTGGAGGCTGGAGTAGGACATTAGTGGGAGGGGGTGGCTGGAAGGCGACAGGCGGAAGAACCAAGGACAGCATGGACGGAGTAGGGGCTGGCCTCCCAGAGTGGCGACGCGCTATGTTTCCATGCCAAGAACCGTGCCCGCACATAGTGGCACCAGATAAACATTTGTGAAATAAGTGGGCGCGTGGATGAATGCATGAGCGACTGAATGTAAGGCTGATTAAATGCATGAATTAATGATGACATGACTAACGACTGTAGGAGTGGACATATCAACACTGCACAGCACTGGAGGAAATCCAGCACATGAATATTTATACTGACGGCCCTGCGTCATTAAGAAAAGGTCCCGTTCTTTCGAATGTTTGCTTTGAGAAGGCATGGAAACGTAGGATAAATGCAAGCAGAACGACTGTCGATGTTGTTACAGTGGCATTTAGAAGAGCTGGTTTGAGGTCTTACTCTTCTCACTGCCCATGCTATCTCAGGCAGGCGGCTCCGCGCCTCTGGGCTTTGTTTCTCACATCTGAAATCGGGGCTGGCGAGCTAAGGCTCAGGACGGAACCTCTCTGTGGTTGGAAGCACGGAGCCAGTTCGCCCATTCGTATCCCAGCATAAATACTTATTAGTCTTGAGAAGTTGGCAGGTGACCTGGTGGTACTAGGGGCTTCAGTTTCCTTCTGTGGAGGCACCTGCTAAAAACAGCGCTCCTCTTTCTCTTTCAAGCGCCGAAGAAATTAAGAAATAAAACAAAGGAGCATTAGATGGAAACCAAAACATCACCTCTATTACTAAAATAAAACATGCCAGGCTGGAAAGGTAGCTTATTTTGAGAGCCCAGCAGGCTTGCTAAGTAAACCCCAGCATTAGGCAGACTCTCCCTGGAGTCGGGGTTACGTTTTATTTTGCTTTTACTTTTACAAACGCAGAAGTGGTTGCTACCTCAGGAGAGCAGGCCCCAATTCTACAGCTGGGAGCCACTGGGTATGAGTTTCTGCTCCCACCTCTGGCCAGCTCAGGTACAGAACACACAGGTGTGAAGAAAGCTATTGGGAGGAATCTGCTTTAATCCCCATTAATTAAAAAAGATCATTAGAGATATCAATGATCCTGACAGCCAGTAAATCACTTATTAATGACCAACAATTCTTGTATTTAAAGCTTTGCTTTCTGGAGTTGTTTATGGTCTCACTAGAAGGAAGAAAGTATGAATAATTTAAGGATGGGGAGTTTGAAGCTTCCCTTAAAATATTTTTCACTTCAGTCAATCAATGCATGACAGACAAAATGAATTCTGCTTGTCTTCACTGGTCCCAGTACACACACATGCATGCACACAAAATATGACAAAATGGATAATGATCCAGTTGCACACTTGTCGGTAATATTGAAAAGCTACAATGGCTATTCTCACCGAAAAGTAGAGTACTATCTACACAGATGTAACCTTTTCCACCAAGTTATGATGGGGAAAAAAAAAAATCAAAGCCCCAATTACTATTTGGATAGCTTCATTCATTCCATGTGTTCTATGTAACACTTTACTTGCAGGGAATTTACACCCTAAAATAGATGCTTCTTACAATATCTTGGTATAATAATTTAGAAGAAATGTAACAAAGTAGATGTTATATAGCAACTCTAAGGGGTATGGCACCGTTGAGAGGTTTATTCTCCGAGAGTGATGAAAGCAGAAGGGGGCCGGTGAGGGTGGGGGCATCGTAACCAATTCTGGCTGAAGTTAACTGACCATCGAATCACACTCACTCTAGACAGGCAGAAGGCACTGTGCTCGAATGGGTTGCTGGATGTTTTATCTACTTTGATTGCCTTCGTTTAAAAACTTTAATTAGAACCTCTGTTTCCTTGAGTCAAATTGCACATAAAATACCATGCAAAGCATTTTAAAAGGGAATTTTAATTATACCACTAAAGAACTGTCCTTTTCAGTGTTTACTAAATACTTACCAGAACAAGTTAATTAATACATGTTTAAATAAGTGAAAGAAGAAGAAGGGATATAAAAAAAAAAGTCACATTCATCTTCCGTCAAGTTGTACTGCCGTTGTCAGAGGAGTTCAGTGTCTGACCGAGCCACCGCACTGTCACTGCTCCCACGGGTAATTACGAACAACGGGGCACCAGAACACAGGCATGGCCCGCAGGAAGCTCCTGCCCACGGGCAGTTGTTCGAGATGATTGTGCATTGTTCCTTCACGTTCTACAGTCATCACATCAAGTGCTGCTCATTTATTAATCTGCGCCGTGGTGGAAAATCAGAGTGTTCAGATGCTACTTTTTAAATAGGCCAGTATGTGGCCTTTTGATTATTTAAAGCTACAGAATATACTTTTTAATAGAAGGAGTATTTCTATTATGTACATAATATGTAAAGAAATGAAAACTTTTGATGATAGTTTTTAGTTATCACTTTAATATGCTACTACCTTTGCAGCCTTATTTGTCTTTTTAGAATTCCCATTCCCCCCATCTATTAATGTAAACCCTAATTGTCTGTGTTAGTAATGATCGATAGTGGAAAGCAGTTGATAATCTGCTAGAAAAATGAAATGAAATAAATCTTTCTGGCATTTGCCCTGTTATCTCAGTAGCTTTATGAAAAAAAATCAGAAGAGAAAGCATCCAAAATAGTTTTGCAATCCATTGGAGATAAAAAACTGCAAATATCCCATCAATGATCACTGCCATTATTAACAAAATTATTCTCTTCATCATTCTTGTAGTTGTTTGTTCCTGTATTGCTGAAACTGGTTGCCACCTTTCTCAAATCCTCTATGGAGCCACAAACTGTGCAAGACTGGAAGATGACAATGACTTAGGAGTAGGCTGCCCTTGGTTGTCCTGTTTGAAATTCCACAGACGGGTGTGGCCAGGCCAGTTGAGACAGTTGAGTTAAGCCTCCACTGGTTTGTTATCAAAATTGCACGTGATGATATCTGATGTAAAACACTTATCATGTAAACAATTATCATATAAACAGGCAGTAAATATTCGCCAGTATTGCTTTTGGTAGCATTGCTTACCAAGAGTGCATCTCACGCAGTGCACGGCACTGTCTTTAACATTGACCCAAAGACTACTGATTGTCCTTGGGTCAGTGAACATTAGTAAAAAACATTAAGTCAAAATATTATACACGGAAGCCTATTTGAAAAACAATAGAGAGAAAAGCCTTTGTCTTCTACATACTTTAGAGAAGAAAACATTATACCACTCCCTAAAAGGCATGTTTGTTATTTAAGCATGCCATTGACTTGCTCTGTAATTTCAGCTGGCAGGGGAAAGAAAATTTCCTAAAGTATTTTTCCTAATAAAATAAGAACCTGAACTGCCAGTATGTTTGCACACCTACCAATTATGAAATGAGTTTCTCTGGATATTAAAACTAAGCCAAAATATAATGTAGCCCTATAAATTACTGTCAAACACAGCTATAGTTCCATTTGAAGAATTAGGAATTATTATTTGATTAGCAATTGATTAATAGATTTTTAAAAACTTATATTTTATTGATTATGTTATTACAGTTGCTCTGATTTTCCCCCTTTGCACCCTTCCACCCAGCACCCCCCACTCCCTCAGGCAATCCCCCCACCATTGTTCATGTCTATGAGTCATGCATATAAATTCTTTGGCTACTCTATTTCCTATACTGTAATTTACATTTCCATGACTATTCTATAACTATCTACTTGCACTTCTTAATCCCCTTATCTCTTCATCCATTCCCCCAAAACCCCTCTCATCTGGCAACCATCAAAATGCTATCCATACTCATGATTCTGTCTCTATTGTTCTTGTTTGCTTAGTTTGTTTTTTAGATTTAATTGTTGATAGATATGTATGTTTTGCCATCTTATTATTCATAGTTTTGATCTTTTTCTTAAATAAGTCCCTTTAACATTTCATATAATAATGGTTTGGTGATGATGAACTCCTTTAGTTTTTTCTTGTTTGGGAAGCTCTTTATCTGGCCTTTGATTCTAAATGGTAGTTTTGCTGGGTAGAGCAATCTAGGCTGTAGGTGTCTGCTTTTCATGACTTTGAATACTTCTTGCCAGTCCCTTCTAGCCTGCAGTTTCTTTTGAGAAATCAGCTGACAGTCTTATGGGAACTCCCTTGTAGGTAACTAACTTCTTTTCCCTTCCTGCTTTTAAGATTTTCATTTTATCTTTAAGCTTTGGCATTTTAATTATGATGGGTCTTGGAGTGGTCCTCTTTGCATCCATCTTGCCTGGGACTCTGTGCTTCCTGGACTTGCATGTCTGTTTCCTTCACCAAATTAGGGAAGGTTTCTTTCATTATTTTTTCAAATAGATTTCCAATTTCTTGCTCTTTCTCTTCTCCTCCTGGCACTCCTATGATATGAATGTTGGACCTCTTGAAATTATCCCAGAGGCTGCTTTTACTGTCTTCATTTTGGGGGGGGGGGTTCTTTTTTTTCTTGTTTTCTGATTGGTTGTTTTTTGTTTCCTTATGTTCCAAATCATTGATTTGATTCTTGGCTTTATTCACTGTACTGATGTTTCCTTGTAAATTGTTCTTTATTTCAATTAGTGTAACCTTTGTTTCTGACTGCATTTTTTTAATGCTATTTAGGTCCTCACTAAGTTCCTTGAGCATCTTTATAACTATTGTTTTCAACTTTGTAGGTGATAGATTGCTTATCTCCATTTTGGCTAGCTTTTTCTGGAGTTTTGATGTGTTCTTTCATTTGGGCCATATTTGTTTCTACTCATTTTGGCAGCCTCTCCTGTGTTTGTTTCTATGTCTTGGGTAGAGCTGCTTTGACCCCACGTCTTGGTAGTGTGGCCTAATGTAGTAGGTGTCCTGTAGGGTCCAGTGGCATAGCCTTCCCTATCACTGAAGCTGAGTGTGTGTGCATTTCATGTGGGCTGAGTACACCCTCCTCTTGTAGTTGAGCCTTGATTTCTATTGGCAGATAAATGGCAGGGGTTTACCTAGGCCAGTCAGCTGCAAGGATTGGCTGTGACCCCTTACCACCAACCTCTGCCCTGCATGGAGGATCAGCTCTGCAGGGGCAGGGTGGTGGTTCTCCACTGAAGCTGTCCACTGGATGCACTGGCCCTGGGGTATCCCAGGTGGTGCAGGCCAAGATCAGTCCCCACCTGTGTTTTGCCTGGAGCTCCCTGCCTGAGTTATAAAGCAATCTGAGATGGCTGTTACTTGTGCTAGGCTTGGAGATTCTGCGGGAAGCCAAGCAGTGCATCTAGGCTGGCTGCTGCTAGCACTGGGCCTGGGGTTCACTGAGGCCAGCTATTGCTTGTTTGAGAGGATTTAGAAAGTTGTGAAGCATGAGCCAAAACCAGCCATTCGTATGGAAAAGCAGCTTGGGGAGGGGTGGAGTCTCTGGGGATCTCCAGAGCGGGTCAAACAGTGTTAGCCAGGTTGATGGAGTCTCAGATATGGCACCAGTTTGCCAACTGTGTCGGGGAGGAGGGTGGTTGGAACAGGGACAATGGCCTCTGCTTGCCTTCATGCCAGACACTTCAGTTTATCCCTGTATACTACTGGTGCCTTTCAAGCTGCTACCCTGGTGCTACAGCTCAGGGAATGAGTCTGAGTAGGTGAGTCTCTGTGTGGGTTCTTTAAGAGGAACTGCTTGGGGCTCCAGAAGTTTCTTCCACTGACTCAATCCCCGCTGGTTTTTGTAGCCAGAAGTTGTGGGGACTTATTTTCCTGGTACTAACACCCTGCGCTGGGGGTCCTGGAATGAGGCTGAGACTCCTCGCTCCCCAGATACCCCTCCTGATTTTTAGTCATCACACATGGGTGAGGGACCATCCTGTTCCGCGTTCTGTGTCTGGGCCACTCCAGCTAGTCTGGATGGATGTGGTTTCTTTAATTTTGTAGTTGTCAGACTTCCCTTCGACTTGATTTCTGATGGTTCTGAGTGATGGTTGTTCTATATTTTAGTTGTAATTTTGATGTGGTTGTGTGAAGAGGTGAGCTGTGTCTGCAATATGCTGCCATCTTCAATGAATAGATTTTAATATAACTTTATTTTTCCCACCATACAGAACATTTCTGTAAAATTAACATTTTTCTCCATATGAAGAAAAACTATATACGTACACGTATGTGTGTGTGTGTGTGTGTGTGTGTGTGTGTATGCCTTAAAATAACCTTTGAGAGTCAAGTGTTTCTAACATCCTGACTTGGGCAGATGCTGCACCTTTGTCATTGAGGTAGAATTTCTTTCAGATGACTGTAAATAAAAATCAGGTTCCATGGTTATAAATACTCCATTTCACATTTTCTTTAGCAACAGCAAAATTTTTCAACTAATGGAATCTCAGCCAACTACAAATAATGCCAGAAGCGCAATACTTGGTGCTCCAGGTCACGGGCAACCATTAATTAAGATGCAAAGGATCAGCATTAACGGCCCCAATTGCAGATTTTTTTCCCAGAAATTTTTTTTGAAAGGGTATGGACTGAAATATCTATTTAATGCAGACTCAGCTATATGGAAAAAGAGGGAATTGGGTACAATATTTATTTTGCTTGCTCTGGAATTTTTGATAAGGTTCTGACTTGTCATTTTTGAAAATGGAAATGAAAAGACTCTTACTTCAGGATTTTTATTTATAGAAAAAAATCATTTGCATTCCACGTTACCTTTATTTTAAGGGAACAGCAAATTAATGCTTTTCCATTGGAGAGGTGGAGGAGAAGACTAAGATCTTTTTGAAACAATTAAAGCCACCAAATGTGAAATTTGTAACTATGACACACCCTATTTAAAAATTTTTCCCAAATCGCTGAGGCTAAGAGAAATTAAATATTTTCAAGAGACAATTCACAAGCTTTCATACTGTCTAGACTTTGGGGGCAGTGTAATTGTGTATATGTGTTTTATTTCTGGAATGCAGATATTTCTTCAGGTTGCTTTATGGTGATTGCATTCAAACAAGAAGAACTTAAAAAGATCAGTACAACTTGCTGGCCTCCAATTTATCATCCACCTATGTAAGATTTAATGGTTGTGTTAACCCGGAGTCTCAAGAATAATTATAGTCTAAAAAAAGTCCTTAAAGTAAAGAGATGAAAAGAACTATATAAAAGCAAGGCTGTCATGAAACAGAAATTGCACAAGCAGGGAACTTTCATCGTGTTGAGTAAGTACTTTAGCTTGGATTCTTTTAAACATTAAGGTGCCTAGTAAGTTGGAAGAAAATAAAATATGTATGATTAGCAAGGAACACCTTGGACCGGAGTGTTGGATATGAGTCGGGAAAGGACAAGGACAAAGAGGTATGTATTTTTTTCTCTCAAGTCATTAACCAGCTTTCGTTCACAGAAAAGTTATTTCAAATACTTGCTTTGAAAGACTGCTTTGAGGTCTGCTTTTAATTTGAACAGTTAAATAGTATCATATTCATGCTAATACATCTTTTTCTTGTTTTAATATTGTTAGGAAGAAAGCCTCCTAGACCAAAATGAATCATGTAATTGCTTAAAAGGAGAAATATAACATACATAATTAATATAAACTTTTAAAACAATTTCCTCATGTTGGCTAGCTACCTTTGTTTATGTATGATAGACTTTTAGTTTTTTAAAAAATGAAACTACACTGAACCGTATGGAAAACTCTCTAGAGTAAGATTTTAGCAAGTAACGTTCTTAGCTCTTTGCTGGTTTCTGTCTGTCTGCTCTGGTTATATCTGCACAGGGCGCAGGCCACTTTTGCAGGATCCTGAATCTGGCTGATGCAACCGGAGTCAGCCATACTCTAACTCTGCAAAACTCCTAAGGACAAGATAGGGGTCATCATGAAACTTGGGTCATAAATTCTACAAGTGCTTTGAAATTTTCCATGTCTTGAAGTGCTCCCACTAACGGAAAAATACTTGTTTTCATGAGAAGTTCTTAAAAATAGAATGCATCGCCACTTCTCATAGCTCAACAGATTGCTGTCTGCACACACGGCAGTTCCCACTGCTTATAACTACAGAGAAAGGACTCTGGCACTTTAGCTGTCTGACAAGACATGGTTATTGCATTTGCCCTCTGAGACATCAAGCCACCTGCCACAGCATCCCAGGATGCTTTTTGTCCAAGACAACCTTCTCCAATCAGTGTAGGGATGGGAAACCAATGTGCCTCTAGGTGGAAGTAGCTGGAACATTCTGGCTAAGAGAATGGGCTTTGGAATCAGTCAGATATAGGTTGAAAATTGTATTTACTTCTGTAACTTTGGACAGGTTCCATAACTTTGTGAAGTTTTAGCCTTTTTACCTTAAATTGAGGATGATCATATTTGGATCTCAGGGCAGAATGAATGACAGGGTGTACAGAATAAGTAGATAGATAGTAGCTATTTTTATTACGTATATATATATATATATATTTTTTTTTTTAAAGTCCTAGGTGACTTCTTTTTTTTTTTTTTTTTTGTTAAATTTTTTATTATTTATTTATCTTTTAGAGGGGAAGGGTAGGAGAGAAGGAGAGGGAGAGAAATATCAATGTACGGTTGCCTCTCATGTGTTCCCTGCAGGGAACTGGCCTGCAACCCAGGCATGTGCCCTGACTGGGAATCGAACCGCGATCCTCTGGTTCGCAGGCCCGCGCTCAATCCACTGAGCTACACCAGCCAGGGCTACGTATATATATTTTTGGTGAAAGTCTGACGAATTGGTGACTTTTCTTTGCCATAATGGCTTTTCAGATGCTATGACTGCCTGACATGCAAGCTTTTCTGCAGTGCCGTCCTGAGTAAAGGACCCAATACGTGAAATTACTGAAGCCTTCAACTTTATTTTAAACACTTTATACATATTTTGCATTCTATTCAATAATAAATCTGAATTGTTCTATTGCCAAAATCATTTCTGCCCCTCAAATCTTCTCGAAAGCCAGATGCTCCTGTGTTGCTCCGGCGCGGCGGCCTCTGGCACCGTGCTGGCACCACGCCAGCCAGCCAGGGGCTCACTGGAGAAATACCAGGCAACCGAGACTTCTGTAAACTCCATGCTTAAGTTCCTCTGTACGCACGCGTGATGGGGGAGGCTCTCTCACTGACCGCCCCACCTCTTTCCAGAAAGAAACACGGGCAGGGCGGAATTTTGGATTATCTTCCCCATTAAGTTCTTGTTTTCTACTGTAGAGGCTAGTTTAAATTTTTTCTTTTTTTTTTTACATTTTTAGTTGATTTTGCTGAGGCAGGGGGTATAATGAGTAGGGAATGGAGGGAACAAATTTCTACTCCTTAGTGAAAAAATGAGATAAATAGTAAAGCATATGCTGCTCTGTGGTGCCTCCTACACATCCCTATTCTGCAGTCCGTTAAAAAGATATTAAGATAACCTTTGATTCAGGGGGCTGTTCTGGGAATTGTGGTATATGCTCAGTAGGGTTTGAGTCTCACCCTGCTAGTCTTGGGAAGCTTCTGCGTACCTTCGCAGATTGAGGAGGAAGATTAAAGACATGCTTTGGAGAGCTGGCTATGCAGACAACTGGGTGCTTTGCTTAGGCTGAAAAACTTTTCTTGCAGGTAACGATTCATGATGATAGTAAATCATTGTTAAATAAAGAAATAGATAATCCACCCATGATATAGATAATAAAAAGGATTGTTTGTATCAGTCTCAACCTTCTGTCACCGTGATAGGTTAAACAACTACTCAACTGAAAAAGTAAAACCCCTTAGGGTCCCCTGCTCACCATTTGCCCTTTGAATTCTGTGAGCCGAGGCATACAGGTTGAGGAAGGCACGGAGGTAGGAGGGTGCTTGTTAATATTTCATTCTGGGAAAGAGCCATAAGGTAGATGGGAGAGAGGAAGGAAAAGGGAGAGAGGGAGAGAGGAAGAATAAGGACAAAGTCTGTGATGGTCCATTTATAACTATAACTGGGGAAAGGATCAAGCTCAGAATGGAAATTTTCTCCCACCGTCTGGGGACATTTCATTCATCGGAAGCAATATTTATTTGTTCCCGGGGCCCATGCATGGCTGGCCTTCCCGAGATCCTAGGTGGGCCGCCGTGCCCATGCGGTGGTGAGACTGTGCCATACACATCAGTGATCAAAGGCTGACTCGGTGTAACTCCCCCCCCGCCCCCGCCCCCCTACCCCGGCCCCCCGCAGCCTGAGCATGCTTCCTGCTGGAACGGGATACGTTCTTCGGCTCCCTCTCCCCCAGCCCCTAGCTCCCACTTCATTAGCTTTCCTTCCTGCCCCCGTGAATGTGACGTTTTTAGTGGGAGAAGGGGGCCGGGGAAGGTAATGGGACGGTTCTTTATTCCTTCCTGGCCTGCCAAATTGTTCAAGCTGCTGTTTCCGGTGGCTTGGGTATGACACTAGAACGGACTTTGCTCTCCTGGGGCACTTGGCTGGGCTCCTCTTCCACAGTTCCCTTACCCCAGGCACACATGGCTCTTTCCAGGGCGGCCTAAGGAGACTCCCTCCGTAGCACCTGGACACTGACGTTCTTTCCTCGGAGGTCACCTTGCTCCTCCGTGCAGCCCTGCCCTGTAGAGCCCCGGGAGACCCCCTGCCATTTCTTTCCCATTTGGCCCATGCGTGTCCTCAGCAAACACTCACACGTCCACGTCCTGACAAACTCCAGCCATCCCATGAGGCAGGACGCCTCTGGCTCTGTCACCTGAGTCGTGGTCAGCCCCGCTCTCAGACCCCATTCCACAGCCCCCTCGCACCCTCCAGTGTGAGGCAGGAAGGAGTCCCTGTCTCCCTTCCCAACAGCAGGGAACCATCTCTCAACTCTCTGGGGGGCCCCATGGGTGTCCCCTTCATTCTGAAGTCTCCCTTGATTAGGACTGGAAGCTCGCAGCCCCTCTTACAAAGGCGCGCGGGGACAGAGCCCTTTGGTACTCTCATCTCAAAGGCCTCACTCCGACCCCTTCCACCTGCGTCTGGTGGGGTCGGCCTTCCCGCCCTTCACCAGTTGTGTACGTGGTGGGAGCGGAAGCCATACACTCCTCACCCGCCTTATCTCGGCAACGTGGTTTCAGCGGAGTTAGGAAGAGTCTTCATCCTTATTACACCCTGACCTGGCTTAATTCAGTGAGGAAGAATAAGCAAAATCCCCATGATAACTAAAATTTAAAAAAATATATGAACATGTCACCGACACTAAGTCACTGCGACGCATTTAACTTCTCTGGCAGGTAATCCAGGACTTAGTTTGATTTGACCATAAAAACAAGTCTGCACAAAATCAGTCTGAAACTGTCATAAAAAGAAACAAAGTTTAAAACTGTATCCAATTCACATCGTGAACTTCTCCTTTAAAAGTGACATTTATTGGCTCGGTGCCAACCCTGCAAGTGAAATCTGAAGCAAACATCTCCTTTGCATGTGTTCATGCAATGCCTTTGATTACATCGAACAGAGAGTGGATGAGACACTGGTTTGTTCGAAAGATATGTTGCAGGGTCCCAGGTGTAAGCATGAACTGTGTTTGCCTCTGGGATTCCAGAGGGTCTAGATGGACCTGGCAGACTTTTGGGGTTGGCCTGCCCAGAGTCTGTGAGCGGGAGACACCATGATGCCTCTCAGGACAAAAATCATCCTCGGGAAGGGAAGTGTCAAGCAGACAAGCTTGAACCCACAATGAGGCCCCAGCCGTCACCTGGGAAGGACGATCCTGAGCACAGCACGACGCTGCCATGTGCTTTTGTCTGCTTAGGGATTCAGAGCTGAATCCTACGGAGGACAGGGCTGCAAGTGGAAACCGAAGGAGCTATTTTCACCCAAAGCTTCTGAGACACCGAAGACTCAGATGACGTGTGCAGCTCCAAACCTCGTTCTCTCTCTGTGCCTCCCTGGCTGGAGAAAGCAGCCCCTCCTTTGTCTGTGGAGTCTGACACAGTCTTGCTTGCAGACTGCCTGGTAACCCCAAGTTGGGAGAGTTACTTTGCAAGGGGATGGTAATTCTCATATCCCCACCTTGCCAACCCTCACTGCCTCTAGACCTCAGCAGGTTCCACAGCACCAGTTACAAAATCAGACCCAGGAGAAGAAGGCTGTCTCATGAAAAGAACGGCAAGATTTTTGAAGAAGACGTTTTGGAAGGGATTCTCAGGGCGTTATACCAGGTAGGGAAGAACACGACTACAGATTGGGCATGTGTCCCAGTGCCAAAGAGCCATTCTTTGTGGGCTGGTGCTACCATTGAAATGGGCTTCTTAGTTGCTGTAGTGAGTAGAGACTGCCAGCTGGCGGAGGCAAGGTGAAGCATGTGACCTCAAGAGGCAAGGTAGACTTGGCGTTGTGGCAGGCACCCCGGCCGGAGTGGTGATCAAAGAAGGGTGACCTGCAGAAATTTTGGTGGTGACGAATGGATCACAGAGCTCTTAGGACTGAAACAGATAATCCACTAAGATCCTCCTTGATGTGCAGAGCCTGAAAAGCTCCAGATTTGGCAAGCAGATTCACTCCACAGAGTGATCAAGCCACTAGGCAAATTCTAAGGCTTAAGGCAATTCCTAGAGCTACTCACTATGAATGAAGAAGAGGTTTGGAATCATTGAGATCTGATCCTTCTTGAACCCAGCCTCCCCCAGGGGACTTGTAGCCATTTACCAGAGCTGCTGGTTTCTATGAGAGGTGGGAGAGACCCCAAATTCTTCACACTTTGATGGTGGCATATCTATGAGAGTCCACTTGTATGGTATCGCTTTTGGTTTACGTTGCTAGAGAGAGGGATTGTCATTAACTTCCACTCGACTCTTTCTATTACAATGCTTGCATTCCAGGAGTCAGGGAGCTAATGTAGGCATTCAGTTCCTGGGCTTATCTATTACAACTTTATACTCAGTAACTGAGCCGGGGAGGGCACATGAGCATTGGCTCTGAGCTGAGGAAAACCTTGGGGCCCAGACACACTGTTTACATGGGGGTATCTGGAAGTACCAAGGAGTATGGAATTCTGGGTCAAGGCTACTTCTCAGTAGGCCCAGTGGGTCCATAGGTCTGGGGACACAAACTGTGGTTATTTTCTCAGTAAGGGTAGTAAAATTGAGTCATCCAATATGTGGATTAGGATCAGGGAGGCTTTGCTTGCCTGGGACATCTTCTCCAAGGCCTCACAGCTTAAGCAGAGAGTGAATTCGGGTGTCATGTAGAAGATATGGTACCCTGTCTACAAAATCCGAAGAAATTCTCAGTATTCTGTAGTGAGGACCAGGCAGCAACTTGGTTGCGGGTCAGTTCTATCAGATCGCTTCCCTCCTGGATACGGATTTGCGTTCCCTGCGTGCCGTGGTTCTGCTGCTCCTACCTTCCATGGATTTACATTGCAATCTGCACCATCGCAGCAATCCACGCAACATTGCTATGAATAAGAAACTTCTTTCACAGGGGGAAACATAAGCAAAGCCTTGGGTGAATGACTGTGGGGTTTCTTATTTTTACTATGTACCCTATTACCTTGAAGCAACTGGACTTGAAGAAGAGTGGCTGGGCCCACTAAAAACTCAGTTCTAACTCTAACAACAGTGGGGAGACACCATTGTGAGGTCAGGTTACTGTCTGACAGGAAGCTCTGATCTAGTGAGTAAACAAACGCATGGTGCAATTTCTCCATAAACAAAATTCTTGGGATGGGATGGCGGCTCTCATTATTACATCTAAATTTCACCTGTAAATATTTCATTTCCCAGTCCTGCAGATTTGAGCTTTGCTGATTTAAAAATCTCATGACACAGATAAAAACTTCCCCCACAGAGGACATAATAATTGGTCATTTAACTTCATGTTGAGACTGTCACCTGGATACTGGGTTCCTCATGCCACTGGGTCAGCAGGGGGAAAAATGTCCCTGTGCTCTGGGATTCATTCTGATTATCAAGAAGGAAATAGGTTGCTGCTTTATAATAGGGGCTGAGAGGAGTCCAGGGCCCCTCTCAAGTGATGCCATGCAAGGTGGTAAAAGTTAATGGAAGAGTGGAATAGCTCTGTGGCAGAGACTGCAATATATTCCCCCAAACCCATTTCCCTCCCCCGCCCCCCCACCCCCCCGGCACATGGCTAGACTGTGATTTCCAGCCTGCCTGGTGGCTGGATGTGAGCATGTGACCGAGATCTGTCAATGGATCGTGAGGGAGGCGTTACAGGCTACTTGCAGGCCCAGCCTCTGTAAACCTCCCATGCAATCTTCTGCCCTCTCTTTTCACAGAGGTGCAATGCTGAGAATTCCGGGCTGCAGAGGAGGGCAGAGCTATCAGGTAGAAGGCGCTGCAATGTCAGAAGGCCACCATTGTCTGGCCAAGGACACCTCTTTGGACTTCACTCAAAGGAGGAATAGATGTCTACTGGGTTAAACCACCGACAACTTCAGGTTTGTCTGTTATAGCAGGTAGCATTACCCCAACAAATTACAAACCGCTTAAAACTGTGATTTTCTCACGGGTCAACGGCACACTTCAGATGAGAGCCTGGCCACAGGTCTCCATGTCTGCAGTCTCCCCGAGAGGGATGTTTTCTGGATGAGGGGAATCCAAACAGCAGGAGACCTGGATGAGGAGATCTAAACACAAAGGCGGGAAGGGACTGAGCTGGAATGGGTCTCTCACCAGCACACTGCAATCGGCGGACCCTTGTTGAATGGCTGAAAAGCTCACCCTCAGTGCCTATGTGAGACCTGAATGCATCAGACAGTGTTGGTGGGCAAGGGGCACCAGGACCAGTGAGAAAAGAGATGCTCGCTTTGTCTGTCTTTCTCTTCTCTGTCCCCAGTGATGGGGGTCTAGCAGGGAAAGAGCACGTCTGCAATCCAGCTTCCTGGTGCTGCAGCCTGACGGAGGCCGAGGAGCTGAGAGAGCTCCAGGTCGGACGTGACACTGGGACTTCTCATTGCACAGGGCTAGCTGGGACTGTGAAAATAACAAGACCGCCTACCATGGTGGAATTTGCTCAGGATAAAAAGGGCGGGGGAGACTCAAGGCAGCATGACCGACGTGGCAATTGAAGAAAAAGAGAACCACTCACGAAACACAAGACTGTTTACTCTGTTAGTGGAGCCCAGAGTGACACCGCAGTCACACACTCTCTGCTTTCCACTCTGGGGTGCCACGTGACCGTGGAGTATAGTCAGAATGAATCTTAGTGTTATGCGTTCTAATTGTGGGAGAAGCCAATTTCTATTAACGAATAACAGCTGCTGTGCTTGTGCTTCATGGTTGGTGCGCTGTCTGAGAAGAGCAGGGTTTTCATGAGGGAAGGAGGGAGGAGTTGTGGAAGGAGCTACCACTCCTGGGATTACCAAGGTGATGGTGTTATTTATTCAGCATCATATTTTCTGCTCTGAGAATGACCTGATGACCTGGCTGTGTCCTACTGCACTTTGTCTCTAAGTGAAGGTCAAGGGGCCACAGGCACAGATATTGGCGGAAATATCCCTCACCGCCCTCCATGGAGCAATACTTCTCTGGTCTTTTCTATCAGTTCTCTTCTACCTTTCCCCCACACTGCAGTGGCTTCTACCTTTCCCCAAAACTGAAGACAGAAAGACACAATGTTAGCACTTCCTAAAGCGTGTATCACAGGAATCTAGGTCCATGGGATGTTTATAGATGCTGAAGAAGAAAAGAAATCTCTATGATCAAAAAACTTGGGTAAATCTGGAATGAACAAAGGGGCAGAGTTTTTTCTGTACCACAGAACTTCTCAGAGCCTTTATTATGCTAACGTGTGCAGTGGGGCTCACAGCAGGGACCCAGAGAGCACAGTTGCATGGACTTCTAAGTGCACGGACCCTCTTTTTACCCCGGATTGTCTTAGAGGACTGAGTGTTGTTCATCGGTCCATACTTTGAGACCTGCTGGTCCAATTCATTTCACCTTCTGCAGAAAAATTCACAGGTAACGAATTGATGTGAATACAAAGAGAAAGATGGTGAATTTTTTTCATTTATCTAAAAGACTATTTGAAGAATTGTCTGTGTTAAAATGATGTGCTTTTTCCCCAGACTAGAGAAGGCAGACTCCCCCTTGCTAAAGTGAAGGCAGCTGAAACAGGGATGCAGGTTTCATCCCAACGCCACAGAGCCACGGCTTCCTCTGTGGCTCTTCTCACAGATAACTTCTGTGCAAGTGCACTTTAAAGTGAATGCTATGCCTTTGCCTTGTCGGGTGTTTCACTTTTCATCACGTGCACCCCCTTTAAACTGCCCATGTGGGCGAGGGAAGCAGCAGGTGCCGGGACCACGTCTGTTACAATCAGGACAAACCTTAAATTCACCTTGCTTTAAAACATGGGTTTCTTAACCTTTCATTTATAAACATTTGTTTCATAGTCTCCTGGGAGTGCTCTTTTATATCATTTCGCATCTTTATATTGATGATTTCTGAGGGGCTAAATTTTATTTTTTAAAAATTCTGAATATAATGGAGAAATAATCTTCCACTGAAATAGTATGGATTAGTAATATGGATTTGGTAATCATCTAAAGTCTGTGCCCAATAACTAAATCAATTCTCATTAGTCACCAAATAAAATAAGTCTGAACTTGGAGTCAAGAAACTAGTTTCTATCTCTTTGTGTTCCTAATAAGTTCTGTGGCCGTTGGCAAGTGTTCTCACTACTCTGGGCCTCGGTTTATTCAACTGTAAAATAACAGGGCTGGCAATGATATCCTCTAGGAAACTTTAAAGCTATAAAATTCTATGATTCTCATTCTATTTTTTCGCACATTTCCACTCTTAGCAGATTTAAATATGCATCTGTCATCATGATGCCCTGCAGAGGAATCGTTATGATTTCTAGAGCCACACATCCACAGTATGTTGAAATAGATAATGTAAGTGGAAATACACCCCATTATTTTATTTTATTTTTCTTTAGAGAGAGGGGGAGGGAGGGAGGAACAGGGAGAGAGACATTGATCAGTTGCCTTTTGCAAGCCCCCAGCTGGGGACCTGGCCCACAACCCAAGTATGTGCCCTGACTGTGACTTGAACCCGTGACCACTCAATCCAATGAGCCATACCAGCCAGGGATACACCCCTTATTTTCTAAAGTACAAACTGTACTTGTTCTTCTAGTCTTTGGTAAAAATTATATTTGGGCATTTCGTGACTTTAGTGTGTCATATTCCCCCCAAATATGATTGAAAAATAAATGTACGACCCAATATTCAGACTATCTTTTAACTCCTGAATGTCCTACAATACAATGAAGAACCAGATTAAGAAAGCACTGACAGATAACCCAGCACAGAGAAGAGTGCGGCACTGTCCAATGCAGTAGCCACTCCTCCCATGTGTCCACTGAGCGCTTGATAAGCTGCTGGTGTAAATCGAGATGTGGGCAGAATGCATACCAGACCTCACTACAAGAAACCCCCCAAAAGTTATATGTCATTAGTAATTTAAAACATACAGATCACATGTTAAAATAATAATATGGTGGATACATTAGGTTAAACAAAATATATTATTAACACTCATCCTGTTTATCTTTACATTTTACAGTGTGGCCATGAGAAAATTTAAAATGACATGTGTGGCTCTCATTATGTTTCTGGGGGACAGCGCCGTTCCCAGGGATGCTGTCACGCTAATGGAGGTAGAGATGCGTTAGATATCGGCACTGAATTCCACTTTTCCCTGTAGAAACATTAGTTGATATAAGTATTTCCAAACGTTCAACTAGGCTCAGGTCCAAAATTTTATGCCACTATTCTCTCCATGAGAACGTTTTTTACATTGAAACAATATTACGAAAGATGGATTAGCTGGCCAGCTTGGCTCTGGAGCTTCTTGTACCTTTATTGCAACTAAGGTATAGCATAGAAGCAATGAAAATACTAGGAAGCGGTACTATGAAATTGATAATTTTAAAAATTAAAGTCAGATAAGACGCCTTTTTGTTTGTTTGAATTATTGCCATGCTTGAGTTAATTCTGTTCAACGAGGAGACAGAAACCTTCCACATGGCCCTTCAGATGATCGTGGACATTTTCAAAGATCCAAGTCTTTTACGTGTGTTATCACTTCAAAACTTACAGTGTTTATTTTCTTTAAGACGCACGTGATTCTCTCACAACCTTCTTACTTATTACCAGGAAATAAGCAATGTCATTGCTTTGATCGACAACAGTGAAACCAATAGGGAAAGAGCGGAAGCCCTCTTCCTGTCATTTTCGAGGGGATGACCGAACCAAGAGCCCTGGACTGGAGGCTGGGGGAAAGCAGAACAGCTTTGGGCTGGGAGGCCATGGGGACAGAGAGGGAGCAAAGGCCTCTCCCACATGTGGCCTTTCTCTGGAAGAGCACTCGGCCGTGGGCATGTTTCTGCCCTAGGCCAGAGGGTAGGGTGATAACAACACCATCTTCCCCTTTGGTTATTTTGAAGCGCACTTAAAACTCATGGTGCAGCCTGACCACTTTAAAGCCAGCTACCACCCTCTGACAGTTACATCTGAGACTGAAAATCCTTACATGTAAAATTTAAGATAATTTAAAAAATCGCCAATAGCTGATGAATTAATTGATCGTGCCTATGTAATGAAGCCCCTATAAAAAAAGCAATTTATCACTTACTAAGAAAATCAAATACAGGAATATCTGAGTAAAGATTACGATGGTCTTAATTTCAGGTTGTACTTTTTCCCCTTTGAAGGAGAAGAGCCGGAGGAAAAGAAAAGACTCCATGCCTATTTGGTATCTTCTTCGGACCAGGCATTGAGAGGCGATTAAAACTCTTCGGGATTTTTAACTATTGCAGCAACCCTGTGGGGTGGATGTTATCACCCTAGTGGCTGTAGAGGAAGCTGAGATTCAGGGTTTTCTGAGAAGGTGCGTAAGCTGCTCACATTTGCACAGTGAGCAATATGAGGTCGGAAATGGATTCACTATCTTCTGACTTAAAAGTCAATTTAAACTTGCTGATTATTTTGCTTTGTCTCCTGGAGAAAATATGAGGAAGAACATTCCATGGAAGAGAAGATTTGTGAGTGCGAAACATATTTCACACATAGAGAAATATCAGCCAAAAAAAAAAAAAAACCCTCAAAAAAATCAAATCCATTCTTTTACCTGTGTATCAGAAATGGAAAGTCAATTTTTAATTATGTGGGTAAGGTTGACCAGGGGCTAACAGATCAAACATGCTGAGTTCAGGGTTGGAGAATAAATTTGGAGAGAAGCTGAATTTATTACCATTTGGGAGGAATAAACATTCTTATAGAGGAAAGAGACTGGAATCTTTCTGCCTCCAGCCTGCTCTGGAACCAGAGGTCAACAGTGTGACCTATGACCTGTCGAGACAATAAATGAATAGCTAGTGGGTAGCATGGTCCCAAGTTTATCCCATATATTCTGGGGTGCTGAGAGAGTGTGGGAAGTCAGGTGACGGTCACCACCTGCATACATCTCTATCTTTTGGCGGGCATAGATTGGCTCAAGTCATATACCATCCTTGAGAGGCCACTGAGGGCTCCTTTCGCTCCTGATAACATAGACCCTGAACCTGGTGCCTGATTCACTCTTTTCTAAAAGACATGTCTCCGATTGCTGACTGTTAACCATTATTCTTTATGCTTACCTTGCCCTGTTCAGCTGCCTTAAATCTTCTCTGGAACAAGGCAAGATTGAAATAAACAAACTCGGTTCATTCATTCTTAAACATGCTATCTTGCCAAACAGCTATTTTCCTGCAGGTTTCAAAGTCTGAGATGGCTAAACAGATACGTAGTCTTTAACATGCAAGTCTATGTGGATTTCCTTCCAAATTGAGATAAATTTCGCTCTTTACAATCTTATCAGCATGATTCCATAGTACTCCCAAGATTCAGAAATCACACTGAATAAGGCACTAACTGTGATGAAAGACCGAGGAGAGAATGGTGCATCGGGACCATCTTCTCCATTCAGAGGTTGGGCATAAATATTGATGTGAAATCCCAGCACGAGGGGCTAGGTTTCCAAACTCTTTTGATCAAAAGAAGTTCATAGTTAGCCCACTCGAGTTCAGACAGAGAACACCAGGAAACACGAAGAGAGGGGAGGGGATCCCTTCTACGCAGAGCCTTCTCCTTTATCTCCCCAAGTGTCCCCATGGATCAAAAGCAACAGGGCTAGCCAAAGAAGTCGGGGGGATTCGATGATGTTTGTGGCAATGAACCCTGCCACATACTGAGCCTGAAAAGAGTTGTGTCCCCCTGAAAACTAAGCAGACCAGAAGAAAATTGGCTTCTTCTCCCCCTGCTTCGCATCACCTCTATTCACACTGTGTTCACATTATTTCTTATGTGAGGGGAAGCGTCTTTTGATACTTCAGTGCGTCACTACAAACAAAACCGAAGTAAAGTTGGGTGACTTGTTTCATTGAAAGACATCTTGATAGAGGTGGTTATTGGTAAACTATAAAGAACAATGAAGATAATTGATGTGAGTACTGTCGTTATTTAGTGATGTCTTCAAATTTTCCCATTAATTTTCCTATGATTAAAGAAAATTACATTTAGCTAACTGAATATAGAAAAGAAAATTTGTTTGCCAAAGTATAAAATTGTTATTTATATTTAAACCATTAATGAAATGTATACTTCATAGTAAACTGTTACATATTTTTAAACATTTGCTTCTTACTAAAAAATCTAACAAAAGTTTTCTATAGTTCAAAACATGAATGGCAAAAAGAATAAGTTCTGTTCAAAAGCGTATGAAGACCATAAAATAAGTAGTGTATAACACATGTAAAATATAAAGTTATTTTAATTCATGTCCTAGTATGTGACTAAGTATAGCTTCCTGCATGTCTTATAGTATATTCAGTTCTTGGCCTTTCATTTTGGGGTAAAAAAAACAAAGTGTATGTTTGAAAATGAGATTCTCTTTCATTTGTTTCTTGAAAACAAAGAATTATTTATTTGGTTTGAGTGCTATAAATAAATTATTTGAGGCTCGTTTCTCTAAAACGAGGGGTTCCGGCGATCAGTCATGCGCGACATTTACGTCTCCGCATTGAGCCCAGCGGCCGCTTGCAGGGAGGTCGCTCCGGCGGTTGTTCTCACCGTCCTGACGGCGAACCCCAGACAGAAGGGTGAGGGCGAGCGGCAGAAATCAAATAGAGGAGGACTCCGAATGCGCTGGAATGGCGGACAGCAATCAAACCGTCGACTTTGAAATGAAATCATAGCACAATATTTCCTTCAAATGTACGGGCACGGAGAAGCCGCTCAAATCACAAAGTTATTCTTTCGTTGTTATTGGCTCTGATATAATATTGGCTGAAAAGTGGAATTTTTCTAACTTTCTAATACAGCAAGAATATAAGTCTTAGGTAGCTTTAAAATCACCAAAAGGATACATAACTATACAGTTATAAATGTACGTAAAGAATTCATACGAGTGGGTTCAGATCTGTATATATCTAAGTGTGTCTGTATATGCATAATGTATGTGTCAATATATGTATGCATGTACATGCAGATATATGTATTTATACTTGTATATATGTCTATGAAAGTACACACACACACACACACAATTTGGGTTAATCATTACTATAATAACAGCAGCCTAAGAAAGAAGGCCTAGAAAAGGAGATATGTTTATCTCTATGAACTCTGAATACATGGGTGGGGTGTGGGGTAGGGTTGCCACAGAGAAGGGAAGCAAAGGAGTGGAGGGGAAGGAATGCTGATGTTCTGTGATTTACAGTGACATACTTAAGTTGCCAGGGAACCCAGTGGTGGTCTGGAATGCAATTCCCCATCAACCTTCCTTTCCCGTCCAGATTTCTAGGACTCTGAATGGCATTCATTAGAAAAATAGCATCTTAGCTCTTAGTAACCTTCTTTTGGTGTCATTACTCTGTGGACACTTTCCCAATTTTAATCTGTGATAGTTTTGCTAAATTTGAAGAGATGACTTAATGAGCAGACACACACACTCAGTACATGTGATAAGACTTTGATGTCATGGAGCGATCCATTAAAATATACAGAAGGGGAGCCTTTTTGAATTTTATCCCAGTGTGTAGAAAGGTTCACATGTACATATCTCCTTTCCTAGTATTATTTTAGCATAATATTTGCATGTATTTAAAAACTTGAGCATGTCATAAGTTTTTGATACATCAGGAAAGACTAACATATTAATGAAGTATGAAAATATACCCTTAAATATAGTTATTAGGCTAGAGGTTTATAAATTTCCAGGCTTTAAAATATATTTTGTCAAAATAGTTACTAAGAACACTGAAATATTGACTACCACCATCATTCTCCATTCACCGAAAAGCCATCAGAATTGAAAAGGTAATCATTTAACCATTAGTCGAAGATTATTTTTATCTTCCTAGTACGCTGCACGGATTCCTGCCCTGTGGGCTCCACCACTTGGTGGACAGGTGGTGAGGTGCACGGATAGGTAGGTGATACATTTTTGGATCATTGAGAAGGCCTGTGCAGACAAATGGGCATGCTCAATGGACACAGAGTTGCAGAGAGTGAGGGCGGCTATTTTATAGAAGGTCAAGGGGGACCCCTCTGGGATCAGGACAAGCCACTCGTGGGAAGAACAGGTGGAAGTTCCTAGTGGAGGGACCTGCAAATGCCTGGCCACGGAGGAAGCAAACTTCCCATGGTCTCCACTGAGCAAGGCCAGGAGAACGGAGTGAAGTGGGAAGTGAGATACCTGAAACTGTAACGAGTAACAATAAGTAACAACGAAAAATAGGGTAAGCAAAGCTTGGTAATTAAAATGTGTGTGGATGCATGCATGCATGCATGTATATGTATGTATATATGTCTTTGTATGCACATGCATGTATGTGTATATTCAGTTGTTCACCGCATATCAAAAGTATGGCCTAGTGGACTTTGGATTGCCTAGGTTTGCATACTGGTTCTTTCATGTTCCAGCTCTGTGACTTTTTTAAAAAGATTTTATTTATTTTATTTTTAGAGTGAGGGCAAGGGAGGGAGAAAGAGAGGAAGAGATTTGATGTGAGAAACACTGATCAGCTGTGTTTGGTAAGGGCCCCAACCAGGAACTGAACCTGCAACCCAGGCATGTGCCCTGACTGGGAATTGATGCAGCAACATTTTGCTTTGTGAGATGATGCCCAACCAACTGAGCCACACTGGTCAGGGCCAGCTCTGTGACCTTTGAAAGGTTATTTAACCTCTTAGTGCTCAGTTTCCTCATCTATACAATGGGGATCATTAAAGTGCCTACTTTGAAGGGATGCTGTGAGGATTAAATGAACTAACACTATAGGGAAAGCACTTCGAACAGTGCCTGGCACACAGTGTAATTGTTATATGTGTTCTTTTTGTGATTTGCTACACAACTAGCATTTTATCCAAATGAGGGGAATACATTGTAATTATGAACTGAAAAGGACATTCTCACAGGCAAAACCCATAGTCATAAAGTCTGACTCGATATTTCTTCATTGGACACTCATATTCATTTAGTTGGAAAACTAGTTTAAACTTGCACTTATTTTTGGAGTATTTCATGCTTAAAGAGGAAACCTCTTTTGTGTCTCAGTTGGGACAATTAAGTGTTTCTGTCCTGGAGAGAAGGTGCAGCCAGAAAACGTTTCCTAGAGGTTAAGGGTGCGTTAAACATGTGTCCACTTGAGGGAGCTCCAAGATCTCTCCAAAGCCCCGGTCTTCGAGGTCATTTCGCCAGGTGATGGGGTGTCCGTGGGATGGGGCACCCATAGCACCAGGCTTGGGTTATATACATGGTGGAAGGAAAATGTAAAGTGTCCAGAGTTTAAGTCTGGAAAAAAGTGCCAGGTAGCAAAAATGGTAATATTTTACTGTTTTCCAGTTAGGTCTTTAATTGAGGGGAACAGAAACACTTTTTCTGAGAAGTTCCAACAGCTCCGCTGGAAGCACAGGAATTAGCATAAAGTGAAATATTTATGGGAGCTTAACACTGTTTAAGACTCATTTTCTCCTTGCCTTGAAACGAGAAGTCGAATTAACCATTTCTAATTAAAGAGTTGGAAACAGAGTAGCGCGAGGCCAGCAGCAGAAGTGAAGTGGTGATGTCTAAGTTGGGACGTGTGAAAAAGTCCTGTGGCAAAGAGGTCAAGGATGGGGAGATGCGTAAGAATCCCTGCAGAGCAAGAGGAACAAGTCAGGGATTTAAAAAGGAATAAAATTACGGTAGGTCTCCTACCACTGCTTCCTCCAGGAATATTTTTCCTCTTATTACTCCTGTCTCTCAGTGTCAGTAGTTCAGCTACAAAGGATGCACACACATACTTTCAAAATGAACTGGGATCACTTTAAATATGATTCTGGCCCAAAGGAACAGCCATCCATTAAGGATGTAGGAAAAGAAAGACATTCTCAAAGCCTCATGAAGATACAATTCTGGAGACTCCAGGCCACTCTCCTCCTTATTTCTAAACCTCTATAAAGATGCACAATGATTTGCTTAAAAATATCAGTTCCATGTACACATTTTAATTCTAATTGCATCATGAGCGAACTGCTAAAAGCGAGTTTGAACAATTGGCCCTGAAATCACTACAGGCTGAGTCACCTAAAGATGAAAAAGAGGCAGTAGAGACTGCTCCCCAGAAGAAAGGAAAGTATATTAGGAGGCACTTTCAACAAATGAAAACTATAATTGAAATATAATCATGTGAGTGAAAGTAAATTAGAAAGAACATACACTGCTTCCAGCATATTCTTGCTATGCTTAGATATTAAATTTTGAAGTTCAATGGTCTTAATATGGCTTTAAGCGCTTAGCGCAAAGGTTCGTGTCAATCTTTTCATCTACATTTAATGAAATTTCCTACAATTGTTTATTAATTAACATACTATTTTTACCTGGCTGGTGTACTATATTTTTAAGCTGCTTTTGTATGCCTCTTGAATTTCCCTTTGCTGTTATCTTGATGTAGAGTAAAGTGAACGGATTTGTTGTGCTATGTGAGAACAGGATCAGGATTATGCTGCAAATCGTTTTTAAAATCATTTTCTTTATCATTTCCATTTTTCATGAAACATTTGTTTCTTTTTTTTTTTTTTGCTTTGCCTATAAATTTATTCTCTTGTTTTTCCTAAGTACATTACCTCAAGGTCTTAAACACCTTCTGTTGATGTCTTCAAGATGAAACAAGGCAATATGTCTGCTGAGGAAGCCTAATGCTTCTGTATTCTCTCTTGAAAATAAATTGGAAGTGTATTTTAATGATGTTTACCATCTAAAGTTTAATACATACTCACGAGACTGCTTCTCTGGCAGTGCGTGGAAACAGGCCAGGGTTTCTGAGCTTTTTCTCGGTCTCTGATGGCTTCCAGGCAAGCCTGCGCACTGCCTGTTTCTACAGCCTCCACCACCCCGCAGTGCGCTCTCTCCGTCGTCTTGGAGCAGTTGTCAAAAGGACAGAGACGACTTTCTCCCCACGTGTGTGAAGCTGATCTTTTAATCTGCGATGTAGACCCTAAACCTTACCCTGGATGAGTACGTGGAGGGGTACACAGACCCAGGCTTCTGAATGAATTCCTGCTTCTACACTGGGATGTCAGGGCTTCCTGTGCAGAAGAGAAAGCGAATTCTTTTCCCTCGGGGTGTTCTGCAGTGAGGGGCACCACCGTTACCCTGACTTTGTTGTGGAGACATGGCACCGTGGTGGTCGAGTTGCACTGGTAAATTAAAGTCGAATGAAGTGTTCAAAGGATATGGAAGATGGAATTTAGTTATGGAAAGATAACACTACTCAATCCTAATGCATACCAGCCTTCAAGTCAAGGGCTTGTTAATCACCAGCCAGAAGAATAGATAACAAAGCACCTTACGTCACCAAGGGCAAAAGCATCAGGCCATAATCACATGGCACCTAAGGATAATCCCAGCTGGGAAGAACAAAAACAAATAGACACCTACAAAAGCTTCCAAATTGGCACCAGCTGCCCGGTCAGTAGAGCTGAGCTGCCGTAACAACTTGTTACAAATGCCTAACCGCTCCCGAGAGAAAATATTTTCCTGAACCTCCAGTTCCGCATTTGTTTTGCTTTTCTGCAAATTTCACAACTATAATGAGCAATATGCCTCATTTTCTATATGCCAATCTACTTTGTCAACCATTTCATTTCTAACCAGTATGGCGACCAGAACTGGAGAACAAGTGGTCTGTTATGTAGAACAGAAAATGCAGGAGTTGGAGTCAAAGCACTTGCTTGGCCCCTTCTTCATCACTGAGTCAAGTCCCTTAACTGTCTCTAGACTTAATTGTTGGATATGGGGTGGAGCTCATGGGCTGTTGTGCAGATGAAGGAAGATCACGTGGTTAGGGCATGTTGGTAACCTTGGAAATGTCATACGGCTGCTGGTTACATCAGACTGGAGCTGTAGCATCAGAATGGGAGGACTCCCCTTAGTTGGATACCTGCTAAAGGTCTGTATACCAGGTATTTTTGCATTTTTATGTCCTATATCAGGTATGATTATCTCCATGTTACAGGTAAGGAAACACAGAGAGATTGAACAGCATGCCTAAGATCATACCTGGTATGGGAGTGTAGGTGTCTCTAATTCTGGGATCATACTTTTTCCTATTTCTCCAAGTTTGGAGTCAAGGTGAGTGCAAGTCCTTCACATGATTCAACTCCCAAGCTGGGCACAGGGAACCTGCGGTGAGCAGATAATGGTTCTCTAAAGATGTCCACGTTACAACCCCTAGAACTGGTGAATATGTTACCTTACGTGGCAGAGAAGATTTGCAGACGTGGTAAGTTATGGATCTTGAGAGAGGGAGGTTATCTGGGTGGGTCTAAATGTAATCACCGGTCACAGGGTCAGAGAAGGGGATAGGATGGTGGGCACAAGTCAGAGAGAAAGAGATTTGAAGATACTGCACTGCTGGCTTTGATGCTATAGAGAGAGGGGCCATGAGCCAGGAACGCAGCGCACCCCCGGGAGTCGGAAAAGGGAAGGAAACGGACCCTCCCCTAGAGTCTTCCAAAGGAACACAGCCCGCTGACATGATGATTTTAGCCCAGTGAGACTTCTGACCCGAGAAACTGCAATATAAAAAACCGTATTGTTTTGAGACACTGCGTTGTGGTAATTTATTACAGCAGCAATAGGCAGCTTACACAGGATCTTTTCTGGGGCTCCCCAGCTTCACTTGTCCAGATGTAGGGTGACTCAGCTAGAATCCCTTGCCTCAGGAGGAGGCTAAAGCATGGGGGCCTGGCAGTTGATAGTCAGGGACTGTCGGAGAGGCACGATGACATCTCGTGGCTGGGATGGGATCTATAGTTGTCTGTTTAGAAAATAGAGTTGGGGTTGAAGGTCATAGAGATGTCAGTTCTGGAGGCAGCCGGGGCCTGTAAGGCTTAGTAGGAGGTGGAGGAACTAGGGTGCCGGGCTCTGAGGCACCGCCAGGGAGCAGCGCCAGTGCACGTTCCAGAGCCTTGGGAAAGAGTCAGAAAAATGTTGCTGTTCCAGAACATATGGAACAGTGACCTCCCAAAATTGTAAAGCATATAACCCCCTAATATGTATATTTGTTTATTAATTATATCCATGCACTTCTGCACTAACATTTAGTATACGGTATTGAACAAACACAAAAGTAAACTAAATATATGTGATGAAAATAATTAATATAGAAGTTCAAATATTTCCTTCCCAACCCCCCGTTGATTATCCTCCCCATTCAGCAGGAAGTGCGGAGCGTGAGGGAGGTTCGGGAAACGGGGTGAGGTTTAAGGAAGGGGTGAAGTGGGGCAGGGCGAGGAGAAACCTCCGCTTGCTCTCCGTGCTTGCACATGACCTACACAGAAATCGTGAGCCTTGACGGCCAGGGAGGCCTGCTTTAAGGGACTTGTGCCTGCAGGTAACGCGCTGTACTGGGGAGAAAGGGGTGCAGTTCCAAGGGGAGGCGTCATTTTCAGGCTTCGGGATTATTATATTATGTGGTTTGAAGCGGTGCGCCATTTTCTTATGAAAGTCAGGAGATCATATTTCTTCACGTTTGATCCGGAGTAGCATGACATCCTGCAAACTCCTTAATTAGTTTTAAGGAGTGATTTGACTGCAAAACACAACGCGGGTTGTGGGATTTCCATGTTCTCATCTTTCTTCTTCAAAGGACTGATTCTCTACACCACATTTGCAATCCTGAACAGCTTCCGAAAATAAAGAAGATAATGTGTTTGTGGCCCTTGTCTGTGAAGCACTTCACCAGTTCAGGAGGAGGAGAAATCCTCAGCTTTCCCACAGTCAGCCACCCCGCAGGGAGGGGCCCGGCAGGGAGGAGGTCTGTGTGGAAGAGCCAACAGGGACCAGAAGGGGCAGAAGGGCCCTGAGCACGGACCCCCTGCCTTGCTGTGGGAGCACAGTTAGCTGCAGGGCCTCTGTGTGCCTGATTGGAAGAGATGATCGCTCACAGTACAGCCCAAATAAGTACTCTATTGGATGTCGTGTTTGTAAGATAGTTTTGTGTGTGTGTGTGAAGTGAGAACTTTTTTTTCCCTCAAACTCTCATATCCAATGTGCTACTCAATTAAATCAAAGTTGAAAAGTATTAGACTTTATTGGAGGAAAAAAACCACTTTAGCACAGTAAAGGATTAGGGCAGAGCTGAGTACTTATTTCTCTTGCTGATTATATCTGGGGGATGGTGAATAGAGTCAGTATTTGGGATGTGGATCTTGGTCCATTTACTTCTGAGCTATGTAAATTTAGGAAAGTTATTAACATCTGTACTATTCAGATTCCTTATGCACCGTATGGAGAAAATCATACCCAATATGAAGTATTGCCATGAATATCTGAATATTTAACATAGTTGGTATAATATATGTCTAGAATGGGCTTTCGTATTGTGTATATAGCAATAATAATACCATCAAGCCCCCAAAATACAGTACTTAACATCCTCCACAACTCTAAGGGATGATGTCAGCCTTCTATGTTTATTTTATGCAGTCTCTTCTATAAACACTAGACCCAAAGTCATTTATGCTTCAAAACAGAGCAGTTAGAACAGAAATCAAACCATATAAAGACATGATTACCAGAAAATCATTCACTGGACTGCTCCTTAAAACAAGGTCTCACAACCTCAGCACTGCCAACTTAGGGCCAGGTGACTCTTTCCTGTGGATGCTGTCCTGTACGCTGGAGGGTGCTCAGCAGCATCCCTGGTCTCTGACCCTTAGATGCTGTAGCCCGAACCCCCCACCGTTGCAACAGCCCGAAATGTCTCCAGACATTGCTAAGTGTTCCCTGGGGGCAAGATCATGCCCAGCTGAGAACCACTGCTGTAAAATTATGAGTTAACCAATACAGAGAACTAGACTAAAACATCCACGTTGAGGGATCACTTGTCATATTCATAAAGACTAAAAGCACTAGTGAGTGAAAAGCTTGACTCTGGAGACTTGGTATTTCATTCTCCCTCTGGCTATCCATGTGACTTTAGATAATTTTCTTAACCTTGCAAAATTTAAGTTCACCCATTTGTGAAATGGGGTTAATAATCTTACATGTCTAACAGGTCCTCATGAGGATTAAATGAGATAATGTCATTATGTTAGCCCACAGGACTGGTTAGTACATGTTGGTAATTGTTCTTCCATTATTATTTCTTACCACTGCTGACACTACTATCATCATCATGGATAGATCCTTCTCTACAAAGCACTGCTCTATTTCTAATAATAGAGCATAACTTTAAAAATAATTATTTGGTGGCTTAGTTTGTGTTTTTTTTTAGGTTTAGTTGTTGATAGTTGTGTTTGTTGTCATTTTACTGTCATATTTTTGATCTTCTTTTTCTTAAATAAGTTCCTTTAACATTTCATATAATAAGGGCTTGGTGATGATGAACTCCTTTAACTTGACCTTATCTGGGAAGCACGTTATCTGCCCTTCCATTTTAAATGAAAGCTTTGCTGGATAGAGCAATCTTGGATGTAGGTCCTTGCCTTTCATGACTTGGAATACTTCTTTCCAGCCCCTTCTTGCCAGCAAGATTTCTTTTGAGAAATCAGCTGATAGTCTCATGGGAACTTCTTTGTAGGTAAGAGAAGTTTTCTCCTTTTCTCTTGCTGCTTTTAAGATTCTCTCCTTTAATCATACAAATGGAGGTCACATGGAGGGTTATTAACAAGAAGGGGGATGGAGGAGAATGGGGGGAAAGGTACAGGGAATAAGAAGCATAAAGGTTAAGTACACAATAGACAGGGAAGGTTAAGAATAGTGTAGGAAATGGAGAAGCTAAAAAACTTGTATATATGACCCATGGACATGAGCTAAAGGTGAGAATGCTGATGGGAGTCAGGGAGGCTAGAGGGGAATACAAGGGAGTGAAAATGGGATAACTATAATAGCATAACCAATAAAATATGCTTAAAATAGATAAGGTCATGGTGAGGGGCTGGGGTGCTGCAAGTAGAGAGATATTGAAAGAGGATAAAATATTAAAAAATTATTTGGGAAAACACATATTTAACTTCTTTATGGTATTTCAAACTTCAGCCTTCTAAATGAAAGACTCATCAAAATATCTATCTTTTTATTTTTCAACTTATTCATTCATTAGTAATCATTATAATGGACACAGTTAAATAGGCATTTCATCCAGAGATGCCCACAGGAAACCCAATGCAACACATATCACCAAAACCAAAATGTAATGTTAATGGAACTTAACGAAAGACAAATCATTCTAAAAAGAATAAAATAAGAACCTCATTAAACTATTTAAACAAAGTGCTGGATTTATTCAACTCCTAAGTTCCACATGAGAGAGCACAAGTATGATTCCCAGAAGGAGGGGTAAAGTTACAAAAGTTCCAATTTTCTAAAATCCTAATTTTATTAGCAGCAAAATAATTAATTATGGGGACAACAAATTCTTCAAAGCTAAAGAAAGACGAAGTCAGGGCAATGTGAGCAAAGCAGTTAAAGAAAGGGAGATGAAAACACATCAAGGAAACCTTAGGAGCAATTTTTATCCCCGCTATGAATCTATGCCCCCAAATCTGCTTCATTTTCAAAGGGCTTTGGAACAAATCTCGGCCACTCAAGAGACAAAGATGGTATCAATGAGCTTGCAGAAAAGTCAACTGGCAAAGGAAATGGGATATTTTTTCAAGTACTGAAAGACACGATAGCTTGAGGGAGTGAAGAGATTGGTAAAGAGCTAGGCCATGAGAAAGAGGGAGAGAGAGGGAGAGAAGGCGGGGGGGGGGATGACGGTGTTGCAGAAGGAAGAGGGACTTCACCATCTCAAAAAACAAGAACTTTGAAAGATAATACAGTCTCTCAAATATCTAATAATCATAGCATTAATCAGGATAATGCATAAAATACTAAAAATAGAAGATGACCTAAATATATATTAGATTGGCTTAATTTTATTTTTGCCATGTGCAATTAATAAATACAGGATATGTGGAATTATTATAGACTTTGATTTAGGTTATAAAACCATCATTAGCTAATTGTTCCACCTTAAATAAGTTTCTTAATTTCTTTGAATCTCAATTTTCTCACCTGTGCAATGAATCTAAATATTTATATTTTAAAAATATTGAGAGGATTAAGTGAGATAAAGTATACTAAAGGATTAGCATTGAACTTGGTACCCAAGAGATGATTCTTATTGTACTGATTGAGTCATTGGAAGAAAACACTTTTATGTTAAGCCCAATTTAATGTACTCTTTTGGAAATTATTTTTAATTAAAAAACTTTCTGTAGCATTTTCTCAGGCAAAATAAATGCATAAAGTTTGATAGATATGTGTAACAAACAGAAGAAAGGACTTAGCATATTTATATCTAATTTGCTCTCTCTGATTTATGTGCAGGTCTAACTTTTATATCTACATGAATCACTTTTACAAGATTGCAAGATTATATCCTTAGAGCCAGGAAAAATTGGTTTTAAAGAATGCTCACTTGACTCAGAGTTTGGTCATTGTATATCACATATTAAAAGCTATGTATTTCAAACATTGAAACATCCCTAGAAGTAGCAAGTATTCCTATGCAAAAAAAAAAAAAAAAGATATTTTGGACATTTTAAGATTTCTTTTGCAAGGAATTTTATAGAAAATCTGGCTTGGGAAGTCTGATCTATTCTTAAAAATACAATGGGAAAACTGTTTCATAGTTTTATGGAAAATGTTAGTGAGTAAAAGAAAGACAAACTGACATACTGAAAGCTTACTGCTTCAGAGCAAGCATCCCCGATGATTTTGCAGGTTTTCTCACATAATCCACACAACAAGCCCAGCACTTTTAATCCCTCCGTTTACACCTGAAAGAACTGAAGTTTAAAGAATTTGGGGACCTATCTGTCTCATGGATAGGACTCATAACTAGTCATGGTCTAGTTGGAAGGTTAGTCATTTGTTGTATAATATTCTACAAGCCAAGTTTTTCTGACATCATCACTTGGCCTTTCCTTAACAACCATCCCCCAACACCTTAAACAAATGACATTCTTATCGAAAGCTGTTAACTCACACTTTCCATAAACTCGATGGCATTTATTCTATTTTACAGGCGAACAAATGAGGAATGAAATACATCAACTGCAAGATAGCACTCACCATCAGGTTTTGTGAGTGTGCAAAGCTGGGTTTCCTGATTCTGTCCAGTTACTTCCATGAGCTACAGAGTTTTGATGGCCGCTATTTCTCAGGTGTGATTCATAAGGGGTTTCATAAAGGTCAATAAAAATATATTCAAAAAGGTAAAATCTTTATTGGAAGTCTTTTCCACTTAATTCTATGACTTGGAGATGTTATACATGAATTCTTTCAGAATAGAATTAAGGCTGATTTCAGATGACCTAAATATATATAGGCTGAGTGCAAGGCCAGTAATATGTTTCTGACTTTGGCTTAGACAGTCAACACTATTGGTATGTAAGGGAAAGAACTATTGATTCAGTCCATCCAATCAGAAGTGTTTACTTTGTAGAGGGTCCTGGCAGTGAGCTGGAGTGCTTGACTAGAGAGTGGAGAGTGACTGGGGACAAACTGAGTTGCTGCAGTTGACAAAGGACTTCGTCAATGTGCAGCCAGGCTGTGCTTGCATAATGAACAACCAGAACATCTATTAAATCAAATTCTGTTCAAGAGATTCAATTTGCATGACAAACTACATGGTTTCCATTTAAATGCCTCCCCCTTGCATACCCGCATCCAGGACAGGGTGAGAATTCAAGCAAGGCAGCAAAAGATGTTAGCCAAAGGCTGAGTAAAATCCAGGAAGAAAACATCCAAAAGATTTTAAGGATGATCCCCCACGAAAAAAGATCCCTTCAGTTCTTAAACTGGATCAAGCATGTTCCTCCCTCAGTCCTTACCCATGCTGCCCACTTCCTGGTACCCTCTACCCGCTTGCATCTCCTACCCCCAGCTTTTCTCTAGGCTTCCTCCTTTTCATTTTTCAGGTTGGAGGGGATAAATTATCACTGCTTCAAAGAAGGCCTTTCATGACTTCCCTATCAGAATGTATGTTCCCCCAGTTACTCTCTATCATTCCATCCAGCTCCATCTACTTGGTAGTATGTATTACGGTTTTTAAGTGACATGTTTATTTATTTGTTTACCTTGTTTTCCTTCCTCTACCACACTGTAACCTTCTCAAGGGCGGGTGCTATGCCTGTTTCATTCACCAATGTATACATATCATCTAGCTCAGTACCTAGTGATTGTTATTTTATAGCAATGTTTTATAATGAAATGAATGAACAGATGAGAGAATAAATGAATGAGGAGAATTTGGTCACCCTCACTTTTATCAACTACATTAACACTGTAAGATAGTATGACATCCAAGGATTGTGATGGAAGGTGTTTATGAAGTTAAATTATTCCAAACACTTTTAAATGGATTGAATATATCTGTTGGAGTTCGTCCTGCTTCCTGGGTTCTCACATCAAAAAATATCAGTTTTTGCTTTGATTTTGGCAATATGGACAATGTCTCACTATTTCAATAAAAGAGAAAAGAAACTTGTTAGTAGTTGGAACGTTAATACCAGGTCCACACCCGGAGAAGACCCTTTGGCGCTCTCTGACAGGGATGATCTGCCACAGGAAATACAAAGAAAGGCTTTTAATTGTGGAAGTTTACACTGTAAGAATATGTTCTTGCTCTGATTTAATCAGGTTTACTACACTAAACTATGGGATAAAGGAGAGATGGATTTAGGACATTTTTAGCGTGTATCCAGTTTTCATGTGTAAGACTTAACGTACTACAGTTGTGTGTGGTAATGAACAGAACTTCAACCTTTTAATGAGCCGTGGACCTGGCTTCCTATGTCATTATGTAGATTCTAGATGGAACATGGCCTGCTGAGCTAAACAGATTCTGAGTCTTGATAAATAGTGCTTAAGAAGTCATTTTAACATGAACAAAAATGCTATTTTATTAATTTGTTCATTCATTTACTCAATAAATACTTACCAAATGCTTACTGTGTCCCAGGCATTGTTCTAGAGACCTAATGGGACAAGATACAGCAGGTGTTTTCCCTGATGGAACTTGGAATCAATCAGGGGAAACGAAAAAAATACAAGCAAACAAGTGAGTCAAGATCACTTCAGGATGAGGAAGGCAGTGGAATGAGGTGCTGTGTTGGATTATCTGGGTGAGCTACTTTGGGCTGAGATGTGAATGACATGAAGGAGCAGTTATACGTTGATCTTGGGAAGAGAGTTCCAGAGACAGAGAGCAGCAAGGGCAAAGATGGTTGAGGGAGAAAGGACACCCTAGAGTTGTGGGTGGTGAAGGTGTTTAGTGAGAAAAGGTTTGGTATGTTTTCTCCAGAGAAACAGACCCGAGAGGGTGCCGCTTATGTAACTCTCTCTCTCTCTCTCTCTCTCTCTCTCTCTCTCTCTCTCTCTCTCTCTCTCTCTCTCTCTAGTTTTATATAAAGGAATTGACTCTACCATTGTGGAGGCTTGGTGAGTCCAAAATGTGATAGGATAGACTTGTAGCCTGGAGAGCTAGGAAAGGGTTGCAGTTCAAGTTCAAAAATCATGTGCGGGCTGAATTCCTTCTTGCTGGGGGCTGGCGAAGGATGAAGAAGTGCTAGTCTTTGCTGTTAAGGCCTTCAACTGATTGGATGATGCCCACCTAAATTATGGTGTAATCTGCTTTACTCAAAATCCACTGATTTAAAAATTAATCTCATGCAAAAATCGCCTCCATAGAAACATCCACAGTAATATTTCACTGACTATGTGGGCACCGTGGCCTAGCCAAGTTGACACATACAATTAACCATTTCATTTCGGAAATAAAAAAAAAGTTAAAGGTGACTGAAGCACAGTGCACCATAAAAGGGGTGGTAGAAAACCAGAACAGTAGGAGCAGAGGGAACCACTGATGCTTTGGGAGCAGCGTGAAAGACAGACACCTTCTAGTTTAAATTTTACAGATCACTCTGTGTATAGAGGCTGGATTTCACAGAAGCGGGAGAGAGAAATTAGGGGCGCAGTTTCTGTGGTAGTTTGGGCAAAAGGAAAAGGTGGTTTGGACTTCGGTTCTGCAAGTGGAAAAGGGAAAGAAAGCAGGAGGTTTCTGGGCAGACCTGGGAGGCAGAAATGACTGGACACTGACTGTGGGGCTCCCACCACGGGGGCCAGTGCTCACCCCCACCGGGACTAAGGTGGGAGGAGTGGGAGGCACACAGGTGGGACTTTTCTATCAAAAAAGATGGAAGTGGGTATCATTTCTTTAAAACCAGAAAACCCTGTGCTTTCTCACATCTGCGATTTATACCAGTAAAATAGGTTCTTTGTTAAATGGATGAAATTGCAGTGCGTTTGGAATTACCTACCCGAGTTTTACTTTAATTAACTATAAATCTTTAAGATGTGTGAGATAAACCTCTTTCGGGTACAGTTTTCCTACAGCTACAATTTTAAATACAACAATTGGGTATTGTGTACTTTTTTGTGTGAATTTCCATGCTTGCTTATAAAAAGTCTACTTGCATCATTGGATAATGTATTATAATTAAGCTTAAAATAGTAATGGTTACAAAAAGATATTGCAAATATCCTTCAAGTTAGTATTTCCACGATTATAAATGCTCTGCAATCGCAAGGTTGTTATGATAATATTATTTACTAACTTGATTGATAATTAATAAACATGAATTAAAATCAACTTAAAAACTTCAATGACAATAGAAAACACAAATGCCCACTCTACTTAACTCGAACAAACTCCTAAATAAATGCCTAATTTCAGTCAATGTAAAATGTCTTTAAGCTAAATATATCTTACAGGTTTTCTACCCTGAAAAACTGGTTTAAATTCTGAGGGGAGTGGTTGGATCTATCTAAATAGCAGAACAGGAAGCCATGTCCTAAATCCATAGTTAATTAAAATATTAGCTAAATAAAGGCAAGGCCGGGCCTGGGAGTCAGATGCTTTTCCTTGCTGCTGGGAACTCGATACCAGAGCCGGCGCACACCCTGGCTACGCTGAGCAGTGCTCAGCCTCCACACCACTCAGTCTGTACTGATTACCTGCCCCCTACACATTCAGCCCTTGGAGGTTAAGGAGAGTGTCCTGTTGATCGTAACAATCCCAGGCTCTGGTAGGCTGTCTGGGCCCGGCGCTTAGGAGGTGCTCAGTCTACGGTAGTCCTGAAAGAACCGATCCACTCAGGTCACTTGTGACTCTTCAGTTATTTATTTTGAAATACTGTAGATCCACATTGTCAAACTGTGGATCGTGGCAATTAGTTGGTCATGAAACTGATTTAGCAAATCTTACACAAATTTACAAATAATTAAATGGAACAGAATATAGTAGACGTGGATGGCTTTGCACGTATAAAGTTTCTGTTTTGTTTTTTGGTGAAACTTTTCTTTAAGTTGTAAGTGTATATGAATGTGTCCATTAGGTTGCAATGTAAAATGTATTTCTCACTGTGATTTTCAATTAAAAAGTTGACCTAGGTTTTAAAGTTAAAATGGCCGTTTTTTCACTACAGTGGCTTCTTTTAAAATCATCATTTTTAAAATAAAGGATAGAAATTTATGAAAATTGTCAAATAAAAGAGACAGGGACTATATGGGAAAATTGAGGTCATTTTGGCCATTTAAGATACATAACATGTAACAGACGGACCTAATCCCACTCAGCAAGTATGGAGTGTGCACTTAGTCCCTGACTAAGTGGTGTGAGGACTCTCTGGACTCCAAGGGCATGGAGCACCCAGCAGAAGGGCCACATGGATCTAGCGATAGCCTCCAACCAGGAAACGGTCACAGAGTTTGTTCTTCCTCTTCTCTGCGACTATGGCCACCTATTTCCAAACTTTATAACTCAGGCTCTTAGTACTACAGTTAAAAATAAAAGTCAATCAGCATTTTGGGTTAGCCTAGGAATCAAAACGTCATTTATTATTTGGCCCTGGCTGGTGTGGCTCAGTGGACTGAGCACTGGCCTGAGAAGCAAAGGGTCTGCTGGTTTGATTCCCAGTCAGGGTGCATGCCTGGGTTGCAGCCCAGGTCCCCAGTAGGGTGCATGCGAGGGGCAACCACACGTTGATGTTTCTCTCCCTCACTTTGTCTCTCCCTTCTCATCTGTCTAAAAATAAATAAATAAAATATTCAAAAACATGTCACTTATTATTTGGTATTTACAGACGATGGACTTCCAAATGAATTCTTGGGATGAAGCCTGTTCTAAGTTGATGTGCTTGTACAATTTAAAAAAAAATTTTGTAGCAGGACTTACTGTGTTAGAGCAGGAGTTGGAAGACACTGTCCCCGCAGAGCCAGAGAGGGAAGCTTTCCAGCTCCGCAGGCCACACGAGGTCTCTGCGGCAGCTCCGCTGCTCAGCTGAGGCAGTGTGGGAGCAGCCCCAGAGAGCGCACGAGTGCTTTGTTCCTACACAGTGTTATTCAGGCAGGGGCACTGAGATTTAGATTTTGTATAATTGTTATACAATACTATTCTTTTCCTGATTTTTTTAACCATTTAAAAATGAGAAAACTGTTCTTATCTGGCAGGCCATAACCAGACAGGCAGTGACTGGGTTCGGCCTGAGCCATAGGGTGCTCCCTTCTGTATTAGAGCGACAACATAACTTTCTCTGACCCCCAAGAGATTTCGGGACTGGTTTTGTGCAACTGAATCAACAAAATTAACATTAGATAGCAAATAAACTTGTTAAGCTCAGGAATTGGTTCATTTATTTATTTTTTTGAAAAACCCCCAAATTAAAAAAAAAAGTCAGATGTAACTTGTAAAGATGTATAGGATTTTGCATGAATGAATGACTTGTAGAATGATATGATAGAAATGAATGATAGAACCTGTAAGCAGGTGAGACCCTTTCACTCTTCCGGTGTAGGAGGGCACAGGCTTTGAGAAAATCAAGAAGCCTGCCCCCTGCTTTGTCTCTGTGCTTTGCTGTGCGGCCACTGTCAGGGTAAGCAGGGTTTAGGTCATCTGTTTCCTGGCTCCCACGGGGAGCTTCTTTTTCTGCTGTCAGATCAGATGATCTAAGTCCGATTTTATGAAAGGAGCTGGCTGGTTTCCTCGTGTGTGTGTGTGTGTGTGTGTGTGTGTGTGTGTGTGTGTGTGGCAGGTGTCAGGGGGTAGACTTCGAGGATTCAGGAGTCACACTTTCACTTGCATACAATAATCAATAATAAAAATTATTAGTCATAAAATAATAATACTAATTAAAATGGCCAAGATTTACTGCGTACCTGCTGGGAGCCAAGAATTGTGTGATGGCCGTGCACCTCACAATAACTCACAGAGGGAGGACACTGAGGGAACGTGGCTGTGACTTACTCAAGGGCGCAGGACTGGTGGGTCCCTATCAGGACCCAGATAGGGCTCTGACTCCTACATTTAATTACCTCCCTGAATCTGTACTCTTGGCAGTGTATGGCAGTGCTCTTTACTTTAGACATGGAAACATCCAAGTCACTGTGTTGGAAGGAGTAATGAGTCTGCTGCATGCTATACATAGAATTTGCAGTTGATCTAACTTTAGTAGAGTCCTACTGGCTACATCTCCAAAGCATCAATTTGCTCCAGTCGGCATTATTTTACATGGTAGAATGGAATTGACCCAAGCTATTTCGTTTTATGTTTTCTATTGCCTAAATGTTGATGGTTCTCCCAAACATCATTTTCACTGCATTCTTAAAGGCATGTTTTTACTAGCAAAATTAAATGTTTTCAATTATTTCAGGGATCCAGTATAGGAACTACAATATATTGAAGTATGGGTTGAATAATACTCACACCCACAAGAGTTATTATAGCTCAATAAATGTAGTATCTAATTCTGTGATACTGTACTTAAAGGATTTAAAAATTCATTAAATATTTTCAATAAAAAAGTAAACTATCATATGAAGCATCACTAGTTGATTGGTGCATTCTAAAGTGCTTTTCTTGTAATTATAGTTAAAATACATTAAAGTTAATGATAGACATCATTCAAGAGAATATTCAGAGAGAGCTGTAGTAGAAAAGAATTTCCAGTTCTCATTTTTGCCAATTTATCCTAAATTGGGTAAGCTATCTCCTTAGTAGCAGGACTATAATTTCATTTGTAGCAACTAGATAAAAAACAATTAAATTTAATCATTCATATGTGTGACTTGATCCATTTCTATTGGATTTCACGAATGAGTTAACATGAATTGTAATGCTTTTTACATCAAATTTTAAAACTTTTGAAGCCAGGCATTTTGAAAGTAGCAAGAGGAGAGTCACAGTAGGAAATGATTCAGAGTTGGCAGTTCATATGAGTGTCCAAACTTTGCTAGGACATGCTCACATTTTTCATTAATTTCAGGTTAAGATTTATCTGCAATCTGTAAATAAAGGCTTAGAGAAATGAATTCCATTGTTTACTTTGGCTTCAAAATGTGGTTTTTCTCCCAAAGTGATTTCCTTTAGATACAACACAATTTCCCTCTGATCCTGAGCAGATGGGCTTACGCTAATATGAAATGGTGTCTTAGAAAGGTTATTTCTGTTTTCTGCAGGGAGCAGTCATCCTTTGACCTACATCCAATATGTGACACAGATCTGACTGTGCGACACGCATTAGCCTCATCTGACATCCCTATTTGGAGGTCAGGGCTCAGGTCGGGGACCATTACTCTTGGGCGTCAGAGCTAAACTTAATTAATGCCTTTTAAAAATATATGATGATATTTTGTTCTCTGTAGGATGTATGGAAATGGCCTGAAGAATTGAATTCTGAAAACAGTCAAAAACAAGAATGATTCAGTTGTTTGGCGTGTCCCCGTGACCTCTTTCTGAAATCATCAGCACTGCGTGGTGCATTTGGCTTTTTCCCAGCCTGCTGTCCAGTTTTTTGTTTTTGTTTTTTGGTAAGCACTTCTGTGCACCTTTCTGGCCCTCAACCCCGGTCAGGTAAGCCACAGTCCTTTGAAGACAGGTTGTCCCCCTTGTGCAGGCATGGGCTGGGGGGCAGGGTAGGGAGTTACGAAGAGGAGGGCTTGGACTCACAATTCCTACGGTGCGGGGAACTCTTCTTGTGAGCCGGTGCTGAAATGTTTAGCAATCATTTTCCAATGAGAATTGGCAGTTGCCTGCCAGGACGAGATGTTATGTCAGCACAGGTGTCAGAGAACAAGGGAGGTTTCTGAAGGAAGTAATTGGCAAATCAGATAGGGCTGGGAAAATGAAACGCGCTGGGGAGGGCAAGAGGAGGAGGGCCAGGGGCTACTCAGCAGAGAGCTTTAAAAGTAATTTTTAACCAACATTATTTAAGAGGTTTTTAGAGAGAGCCCCACTTCCTGGAGGCATCTGCCAACTGCTAGCACAACAGGACAAGAGGAAACTACTTGTGTAAAGGCCTTAGAAAAGGACTTTGAGAGGCAGTTAAAAAGACGTACCATCACAGTCGGTGTACACCTGTTTAAGCAGCAGTTTACTGCTCAGGCTGGGCTTTCCCTTCCCAGTCTGCTGTTTTCCTGGACCCCCCAGCCCACCACCGACACCCACAGCTGGTTCCCTGCTGTGTGGTCTGGAGATGTAGCTTTGATTTTAACTCTTTCATCCTTGCAGTAAAATGTCCACTGCCCCACCTTTGAATGTCTGTGATGTGTACTGTTTGGGAGATTTCCCAGTGGGCATATCGCAGCCTTCATGATGAACTTTCATTGTCTGGGTCCTAATGTCCTTTCCCATCATCCATTATCCAGCCTGCAAAGCAGCTCCCATCTGTGTTTTCAGAGTTGAGGAAAATGCATCAGAAGTGTCCCCTACCAGTTCTTTCTGAGAATGTGCTTGGTGATACAATATTCTCAGTGAAGGGAACAGGAATTATGTTCATCATCGTATCTGCTTAAATTAGCACACAGTAGGCAAACAATCAATATTTGTTGAAAATAATGAGAATGAATAAATGAATGTGTGAACAGGAATGGATGAATGGCTATCAGATGAAAGGTAGTAGGGAATTGCAAAGGGAGGTTTTATGGGCACAGAGTTGGGGCTAGCAAAACAGCTTCAACCAGCTGGTGGCCTTGACGTCTAGAACAGAAACTCATTTTCCCCCAATTTTTTACCTGTAAATACTTTATTGGGGAGCATTTTTCCAGGGAGCACTATTTCAGAGCCGCAAAGCCAGAAAGAAGAACCAAATCGTGAAAGTGTTATCAAGTTGGCCACCACTTCGTGGGGTCACCCTAGAAGCCCTAAGAAATGAATTCCGGGATTATGTCTCCTGGGGAAGAAAGGAGAAACATTTACCCGCGGGCTTCCACTCACCACTTGTCAAAGTGCTAAACCACATACAACCCAGAAGTGCAGGCTGCGCTGTGTATTGTTTAGCATGGAACAGGGTCCTATGGCTTCTCACTCTGTGGCATCAACAGAGACGCTCCAGAGCAGAAGACAAGGTGTGCATGGCACAGACTGACTGTCACATTGCACCTGCAAGAAGTGGATCCGAACCCACGCAGAACTGATTGTCACGGCAGTGGCTGGAATGAGAGACAGGCAACGCCAAGGAGATGAAATGGTGTGTGAGCAGTATCTGATACAGTCCCTCAAACACTAAATCACTCCATGTAGCCTTTGGTTGTTTTTAGAAAAAAAGGAGTCAAATCACTTAAATCTGAGTTCCTAAGTTGAAAACTAGGATGTTAGATACTGTGTTTAGGAATGTATATTGAGTGTACCATTGAGTTAGAGAAATAGAGAATTAGACCCATCGGACTCTATCTGTGCTCAGGTGTCTATTTCTGATCAATATACTGTTTTCGGGAGATCTTAAAATTGGAAGCCTGCCAGGGAGGACCTATAGGTCTGATGTTTTCTCCACTCATGTTAGGGGAATGACTGTGCAAAGGAATAGTCTGGACTTGGTTCAGAGCTACCTGCACTGGATTTCTGAGAAATCTAATGCTGGCTACAGAAATGCCCCAACTGATAAATTTAGGGTGAACCAGAGCCTCAGAGCAAAAGCATGGCAGCTAAGTTTACACCAGTGCGAATGGTAGAGCACATGCGCAAGGGTCTCCCCAGTTCTGCCATGGTGGACCTCAAACTTTTTGCTTGCACGTTGATTAGAATAATACTGAAAAATCTATGTATTTCTTCCATTTTAAGTTAACACTAAAATATTTTACTCCAAATTTAAGGTGTTGAAAATAATGTCACTTCTGGCCAATTAAATATAGGCATTAAAATGATACATACAGACATGGACTACCGTGTGGTGATGACCAGAGGAAAGGGGTCAGGGCTGGGTGCAGGTGGGCAAACGGGAAGGAAATGGTGACATCTGTAACAGTGTCAACTCTTTTGGAGGGCGCCGTTCCCCATGCAGCTGTAGATTTGATGTGTAGGAGGCGGGTGGGTGAGTTCAGGACCTTCTTGTGTCACTAGTTTGACCTGGAAACTTATTTTCCGAATTTGAGTAGAGGGGCCTTTGGTAGTGGAGCTGTTGTGTGTACGTGTGTGCGCACGTGTGGGCATTCTCATGGCGGCATCATGGGGTTCTGGTCCCACAGCTGCGATCTGCTGCTTTTCTCTCCAGTCCCCACCCAGGAACAAGGGCAGGCTGGCAAACAGGTTAGAATAAGACTCACAGTCCGCGACAGCAGAGTGCTGAACAGAATTCGCATCTACCATCTTTACTTCATCTTGGCTGCATTAGGTTCACACCTTTGCAAGTCCAAATGAGGAGACCAGCTCGGGCTGCAGATTTTCTGGGGAACAGCGCTGGAGAGGCTCTGAGAGAATTCTGAATTGAAGCCACATTTGCCACATTCACCGTGTCAGCCAAAACACGTTTCAGTGAGTAGAATTATGGGCATATCGCCCCCAGTGCCAGATTTCATTTGTGACATAAAAAGTGCTGTGCTTCATTCCAATTAGTGAAATGAAAAAGAAAAGCTTGTGGTATGTGAAAAACACCCAGGTTGCTTTAAAAGTTGTAAGGAATAATGCTAACAACAGTAGCAGCAACAAAAACACCTAACATTTGGAGGGTGGTTCCTGTGCTCAGCACTCTGCTGAAGTTCTTTCCAGCTTTATCTTAGTTACTCCTCAGAACACTTTCATGAAGTGGAAACTACCATTATCTTCACTTTATAGGAGGAAACTGCACTCAGAGAAATGTCCAACACGGTCATCCGTCCACCTGGAAAGTCACAGTCCACCCGTGACTCCCTTTGTCATGCAAAAGTAGGGCAGTGTAAGAACTCTGACACCAGATGCCCCCTTTCTTCAAAGCTTCCTATACAACTCACCTGACTAAATATGGAACTTTTCTGGTCATGGCTCCTTAATTCTGCCCCCAAATTGCTAGGCCAAAAAAAGAGACATTTTTAAAATAGTTAAACATTTGCAGGAAGGTGAACTCCTATTGTGGCAAAGTCACTCTGAGAGAATACAGATAAGATTAGGACAGAAGTGTGAGATTTTAGACTTCCTTACAGGATGTCTCAGGATCATCTTGTTGCGTGGCAAACAGCAGATCCACGTAAATGCGTTTATAAAAAAGCTACCCCAGAATCTCACGTGGCCTAAAATTACCCACAGCGCCACCACTCTACTGGGTTTTCATTTAGAAATTTTATAATTATTTCTCATACTGTTTTGTCTCGGATTTAGATAAACATCTGTATTTCGGCTTATTGGCCTTTCAAATAAAACCTAATAGAAAAGAAAAAAAAACTGTTCTTAAGGGAAAATTTAAGGTATTTTTAGTAATAAAGAGAAAAGAAAATTGTTTGTGACGCTATTTTTAAACAACACTTCTTCAAGCTTTCTGAAAGCTCCAGTGGTTAGGACAGTGCTAAAGGCAAAAATGTTGCTTAAGGGAACACTTCAGAACATGCTAGAAAAGTTCAAGCCCAAGCCAAGGCCCCATGAGCAAGGAAAGGGCTCACATGACATGGTGTCCTTTGAATCTTTTGAGGTTATTTTTTTAAATGAGACTATGAGAACCAAATGAAATTATACTTTCCTTCTAGCTAGTTAAGCCTCAAATCCCTGGGTGAAAAAAAAATGTTTTCCTTTTGGACAGTGATGCATTTCTCAGCAGTCTATTCCCAAAACAAATACAGCAGAAACCCCCTTCACACGCGGAGTAAAATAAAAGATAGACGCAGAGGTCGTCCCCGGGGTTCGGTATCGCTCTCGCTGCCATTGTGCAGGTGACCCTCACTTGGCAGAGCGGACGAGCGTTGGTCTTGTTCTCTATGACCGCTAAGGCCATAGGTTATGAGACTAAATCCCACCTGAATCTCTCACTTACACGATTCTTAGACTTTCATTTCCAGCAATCTGACTCTAAGAGACTAAATGGCAGTAGACAGTGTGGGTGGACTGCCCAGCATCCCTTTCTCACCTTTCTTCCTAACAGAATCCCTGTTGTGTTCAGGTGCCTTCCTTCCCCCAAAGACACCCACACGCGCACACACACACGAATCAGGAGAAGCTGACCTCAAGAATGACTCTTTAGTCTAAAAAGCCAAGGAGCACATTGGAGTTTCTCAGCAGTTAATGGTGTGTAAGAACGTTCGTATGACCTGAGCTGGCTCAGCAGGTCTGAAGGGCACTGCCCTTCATCCTTGACTGTGAGATTCTCTCTGTTCTGCCAAACAAGACTAGGAAGCACATAGCCCCACTGGCCACTGGCAACCATCCTAAAGGCTGAGGAGGAACACTTGTTAAACAACTTTGATGCTGGAGCGGCCTGAGCTTTTGATCACGCCATTCATTTGTGGGTCACTTGAGCCTGTGTTTCCACGGGCTTTCTTTTCTGTAAGATATAATTTTATTTATTCCTTAATCCAGTTGGAAATGGGATTTTTCTCTTACCCGTAGCTTAAAGCATCCTAGTACACACGCTGAAAACACGTGGTGAGAAAGAGTAGGAAGCCATCAGATCTTTAGGATGCTGACCATGAATTACTAGAGCTCGCTTTTCTGACTGCCTTTCCTCAGTTAATAAGCTTACTTATTGGCTTCTCCTTTACCCCTACTACCTTAATCACTCCTGAAAATCCTTTAATTCTCTACTTATTATTCTAAAGTTGGGACTGTGAGGCGTGGGGGAGGACTGCTCCTATACAGTTAGATTAGTTGCGTGACTGTGAGATGTTACTGATTGAAAGTGTTCATCAGAAGAATGGGGCAGAGGCAGAAAAACAATGCTGGAGGTCACATTTCTAATATTTCGGAGCTCATAGTTTCTACTCCTTTTTCTTGGAAGTTACTATTTCCCATAGTGGTGAGATGAAATAGAGAAAATTTGCAGAATGTACTTTGGTACCTATTTTAGTCTAAGAAGTCTGCTTATGTAAAACAAGCTAACTTCCATTGATCAGGTTTAACATTCTTTATGTATCTTTGACTTCGGGCTGAATGGATATCACATGAATAGAGGAAGTATAAAGAACGTCACTTAAACCTCTCCACTTCATTTCACAACCTTACAGAACACTTGGCATCCCCAGAGCTGGGTTGAACTGCATATTTCATTGCCAAACAATATTCATGAAGATCTTATTACAAGCATTGACTTCCACTTAAGGAATGAAACAAGACTACATAATCAGTTAAATTTAATTCAATCTATTTTCTACAACCATGTTCAAGGTTATAACAATGTATGTAGAATCTGGTATTAGACTTCCTATAGAACCTTAAGAAACATTTCCAGGGTAGGAATTGAAGGCCAAATGATTTTGATCATAAAACATGTACATACAAGTATATAACAAACATACAGTATGCACAATAAACCAAAAGACAGCCAAGGTTTATTATACTAGTCTACACCAAAGAGAGAAAATACACAGCTTCAGTTTTCAATCTTAACATATAAATAAAAGCTGTAAACAATTCTATGCTGTAGGGTGGAGTGACCAAAATAATGTCAACTTTTAGATTAAAAAATCCCAAATAAAAAATTCAAGTATTGTATTAGGAGACCCACCATAACCCACTATAACTGTATCAGGGTATAACCCACCCTATACGGTAATAGGATCTGTAACTGTATTCAGATACTTGGCCAAAGTGACCAAGGTCACCCTGAGGACAGCACTCTTCTGCTTGGTGTACCTCTTTGGTCCGAGCCATCTAGAAGCCTGGTACCAACTTTCTTAAGTGTATTCCCACAATATGTCCACAGGAAATCAGATTACAAGAGAAGAAAATTAAGATCCAGTATAAATAATGTAAAAGAATATAAGTATAGTCCAAAATTTTAAAATGGACACTCTCCACTTGTTCTTTTAAAAAACATCTAAGGTGTTCTTGCCATTTGTCAAAAATAGTGCTATGTCTTGCCCTTGCCGGGTGGCTCAGTTGGTTGGAGCATCATTCTGTACAGCAAAAAGTGGCAAGTTTGATTCCTCGTCAGGGCACATACCTAGGTTGTGGGTTTGATTCCCAGTTGGGATGCATTTGGGAGGAAACCCATTGATATTTCTTTCTCAGATTGATGTTTCTCTTTCTCTCTCTCTTCTTCTTCCTCTCTCTAAAATCAATAAACATATCCTCACGCGAGGATTAAAAAGAAATAAAAACAGTGTTATATTTTAACCTAGAGGCCTCATTTTCTAGATGCTTCCAGTGTGATAGGAGAGAACTAGACTTTTGGAAAGATGCATTTATAGTTGCATTGTAAGTAAGTCTTACAGGTTCACGCAGAGAGAACTCTAGGCCGAAAGCAGGATAGTTAGTGGAGGGCAGGGAAAGCTTCCTGGAGAAACACATTCTTGACCTCTTTAAAATCCAATAACATTTGGCCAGGTGAAGATGAGTTGGAACACAAGAGATAAGCAACCAGGACAGCTGAGTATTAGCACCAAGGTTCAATGTCAACACATTAAACTCTAGATTTAGCAATGGTAGATCCTAATCCATTTCATGACTAAAAGGCTCAAGCCTGATAGAATTTCTATTTTTCATTGAATAAATTTCAGAAATGGCAGTTCCTAACAGTCATAATTAATACTAAATACATATTGTAACTGACGTGACTTCAAAGCATGGTGGTATCCATGGCACCCAACACAATGCCTTGCACAAAAGTGTTCATTAAATGGTTATTAAATTGAAATCCTGCTGTCTAAATCCAAAATTTCAGCTAGTCTTCTTTCATGAAAAGATTACTTGCTGAAATGTATTTCTACTGATCAGTCTATGTAAAGTCGTATGCTGTATGGCAAACTCATTGGGGAAATTGTAGCAGTTAGTGAAAGAAAAACTATGAAAATATTTTGGGGCATATCAACAAAAATAAAGCTCTTAATAAGCTTTTGGTAGTGAAGAGGGATATTGTGGATTTTTATTTTAAGCTGAGGCAGGAGATCAAAAGCCAAATCTAAAAAGTCATAGAGACACTACATATCACTGGATAACCTGAAACAAAAGGCTAATTTCTGTATTCCTGTGAGATGTAAGTATGGGGGTAAGGCTAAACTATAAACAACCAGAACATCTCATTTATTGTCCACAAAGCTGGTCCTATGGGTCCATTATTAATAGAGCAGGCATCCTAACAGTGCTGTCTTCCTTCACTTTGCTTTCAAGTTCTGGCTTTGTGCTTAGAAAGTCCATTACTATCTGAAGATTGTAACATATATTTATCTAATTGTGGACAGAAGTTACCATTTAATTTTGTACTCATAAATCTTTAGTCCATTTGGGGTTTATCGTCTGTAAAGTACGAGAAAAACTTTAACTATTTTGCCCAAACTGTAAGTCCATGTTTGTCTTGCCACCCATTGTCTGTGCAGCACTGGGCACAGGAGGCCCTCAATAAATATTACAGAATGAACAAAGTAATGAATGATCAGTCTGAGCCTTCAGACTCTCTCTCGCCAGGTTCCCCTTGGGATCAACAGTAAGTGATTGCAAGATTGACGCAAATTAAAGCAGAGTCAGACCTGAAGCTGGAAGGCTTTTGTGAGGCTTTGGGCTATCATTAATTGATCTAACTTGCTATGCGAATACACCGATAATTCATTGAGGAATGAAAAGGAAGATGTACTTTCTTCTTTTCTGCCTAATTATATTTTTGAGTCCTGAGAAACATATATATTGCATGTATATTTGTGTGTGTGTATATATATGTATGTATATATATTCCACATCATTGACATTTTTTGATTTGACATGCATTTGGATTTATCACCTATTTGAATATCTATTTGAATATATAAATGTATATGTGTATATATGTGTGTGTATATATATACACACATATATATGTATGAATGATAAAAGAAACAACAGTTTAATAGTTAAGAGCATGGGCCATCAAGACTGCCAAGATTTAATTTCAGCTCTGACAAGTGTTGGCTGTGTGACCTGGGGCAAGTTGCTTACCTGTGCTGTCCCCCACTTTGGTCTTTAAAAGTGGGAAGGTTGACAGTATTTACTTCAGAGCACTGTTTGCAAACAAATTCATGTAAATCACTTGCAATTGTGCCTGAAATATTTTAAGTGTTCTCTGTGCTAGTTTTTATTACTATCTTCTTCAATTTTACCCATAATCTTTCCTATTTTTGCTCACAGAACAGTTTCAAAATATCTTGAAAAGAAATACAGGATTATTTAAATGAGAGGTTGAAAAACTCACTCAGTAAAAAAGCAATTTCTTTATTTATCATAAAGTAACATATATGGATACTAAAAGTGTAAAAGAAAACAGTCTCAGAAAGAACAATATTTGAATTCTGAAAAATAAAATATATTGAAAGTGTAAACTCAGAAGCACATCCTGTTTCCAAACATAAATTAAGAGTTAAAAAATCGAAATGACAGACTTCTGCTAATCTGCTTAGGAAGGCATAAATTGTTAATCAGGCTCCGGGCAACATTGTTTAATACCAAGTTTAATAAAAAGTCTGCCTGGAGGAAGAAGGGGTCTGTGGCGGAGTTTGAAAGCCGGGCAGCTCTGTGTACATGCTCAGTCCCGATGGCTTTCAGGACACCATGGATAGGCTTCCTTTGAAATTGGCTCCTTTCAAAAGAGTCAGAATTATTAAAGATGATGAGCATGGGATAGAAAAGTTATATGTGTCGCTGATATGCATGAACTTGAAAAAGAAATCCATTGGAAAAAATACTTATGTAACAGAACCATGTGCAGCTCGTACGAGAATTTCACCCAGGAGGCGCGTGTGGAGCCTGGCTCTGTGCTTACTACGCTGTGGTGCCTCTACCTTAACCTTGAGATGGAGACGTGACACTTTAAATCCATTTTCTCCCCATCCCGAATTTATCTACTTCATCAGCCATCCTATATCAGGTGAGCTTTTGCTGTGTGGGAAATCGAATAGGGAATCTTCCAGAAGCCTTCACATCATTTTTTAGGAATATTTGTCAACTAGATAGAACCTAAATTGGAAAGTACATGATGAGCAAAGCATCTTCTGAGCAGGTGGAGCTGTGTGGCTGCTTCTTTGGATTGTTGAGTTTAACATGAAGCCCAATGTCATCTCTTGCTTTAAAGTCTTCATAATGTCATGGATGTTAGTACATATTTCTAATTACAAAGCAGCCACTTTCTGTGACTGGTTTCTTTAACAAGCTAAGATGAAAAGGTTGTCGTACAAAGAAAAAAGATAAAAAACAAGTCCTACAAAAATTCATTTTACCCTGACTGGTATGGCTCAGTGGATTGAGTGCCAGCCTATGAACCAAAGGATTGCGGGTTCGATTCCCAGTCAGGACACATGCCTGGGTTGTGGGCTAGGTCCCCAGTTGGGGGCACACCAGAGGCAACCACACATTGATGTTTCTCTCTCTCTCTTTCTCCCTCCCCCTCCTGTCTAAAATGAAGTAAATAAAAGCCTTAAAAAATTCATTTTAATTTACTGACAAATTGGGAAGCAAAGATGTGCTCTGTCAACATTTAGGACACCCAGGGTGTGGAGCAGGCTTCTTGTTTTTAGTGCCCAGTTAACCCAGCACTAGGTTTCAATAGTTTCTCCTCTCCTTGTCCACTACATAGAAGTCTTTCACTATATCACAGTAAACTTAGTCATTTGAGAACATTTTCCTCTTATGTAGCTTTCAGCTCCATATTTTAAATACATTATGTATTTAACTGTCCTATTTAGCATTCTCTTCAAAAAAGTGGTCATTCATGTCATCTCTAGATATTCTGCAGTGTTCTTTGCTCTACTGTGGTCATCTCTTTGATTTCATTGTTGTTTAGCACACAAAGTACATACACATTTAAATTTAAGGGGGGCATTTTGAAGTAAAGCAAACCATGGTACTAGTTAGAAAGCTATTGTGGAATGTGGCATCTGAGAGTTAAAGGCAAACTTAAGAACGAAAAGAAGGTATCATGAGGAAAACATTTTAAGTATGGGACCCGAATTTGGCATGCACGTCTGCACTTAAATTACAGGCAGTTTACCTGCGGGAAAAGGTACATTGAATACAAAAATGATTGCAGAGCTGGCACTTTCTGGGTCTGGAGGTTTGGGACCACCTCCTCTTGATGACACGAGTAAGTGACCCTTTCACTCTGCTGTCTTAATTAAGATCCGCACCAAACATCTATTTTTTGATTAAAAGGGAGATATGAGTCAGAAAAGGAGAGAAACTGTCGCACTGATATTTTTATAAGGCCTCCCTCATAGAACTAATTCTTTCTGAAAGACCGACAAAATGTCAGCTAGATACTTTTAAACGAGTAGTGTAATTTGAGAGTAAATGCTGGGATACAGTAGCTTGGCTTGATTTAATTCAGGATTCAGCAGTAGTATAACCGGCCGGGTGGATTTTATCATTTTCATTGGTGATTAGTTAGTCTGACCACATCATTTGGATCTCTGTTAAATTAAAACCTGTTGCTAAGAAGAGCTTAGAATATTGCACTTGAATGCAAAATTGGGCAGTTTCAAGCATTTTATACAACGGATGATAGCAGATTAATGAAACCCTATTTTTTAATCCTGCAAAAAGGAAGTTTAAGCTTTGTAGCTAAAAATGTAAGCTGATTTTCAAGACTGCAATCTATACAATATGCTAGAAGGCAATTGCCTTTTGAAGTTAAAATGCATACCTTAAAATACAAATTAACACTTAAAAAAATTTGTCCACAGTTACATAAAGTTCACTTTTAGGGAAAAATGCCACTTTTACAATATAGATGGTTAACTTGAGCTGAATTTTCTTTAACTGATCAAATTATATACAAATAAATTTAAAAATTTTTTATTTTTACTCAATAGTCCACTATGTAAGTAAGCGGGCAAATTCATCGTTTATGGCACATTCTGGCCTTGAGCTTGGCCAAGCACGTTCTTACAGGACCTGCTGATGCAGGCAGAAATGGCAGGAGTATCACAAACATTAGTGTTACTGTGTATAAAGTTTAATTGGAGATCCAAAGATACATTTTGATTGAATGACTTTAGTTTGTCTTTTTTGGCTATTTTTAATGTCATTATAATTAGTCTTCACTTTTCCTTTGTCCAATAAGAAGGAAGGGAATCAGGTCAATAACTTTTCATCATGAAGTTATTCATTATCTAGCCCAGTGGACCTCAGACTTTTGGATTTCATGAAACATTGTTAGTTTTTTTTTTAAGGGGAGAAGTTGACGTTGGGTTGTTTGCCAGATTTCAATTTTGCTAAGGGAAAAAGCAACATAGTCACTTCATACCCTTTCATGAAAGAATTGACATTTTCACTCCAAAGAAGTGGGAAAGACACCATTTGAGTTCTTTAAATTGAATAAGTTGAAATTTATGAAACACTGAATGGGGTGTCATTATTTCTCATGTTTGACTATTCACCAATAACTTGTTTTTTCAAAGATGGACACAGAGTTTGGCTAGCCTGGGTAATCACTGATTTAGTTAAAGCTCACTCAAAACTGCCATCAACCATTACAAATAAAATAGAAACCTAAATTTTGTCATGTGTCCACAAGTACTGGTCAAAATTTCAAAGGACAATTACAATCCTTCTTTGCAACAAGAGCTTTACAACATGGTATGAATACATGAAATTCCCAAAGAAGCCAACATCTTTATTTTCTCCATAAGTTTCCATGTGCACTCTTACCCAGCATATTTATAAATAACAATATTGTAGATTTAAATTTCCTCTTTAATTTTTAATGTCAGAATTAAGTGGCGATGGTAAAAAGCAATAACACTCAATAACTAGAAGTTAAGTTACAGATGAGAGAGACAGAGAAGAACTGAATGCATCTGTGGACAAGTCAGTTCATCTCTCAGGCCATCAGTTGTCTCAGATGCAAAGGGCGGGTGCTGGGTTAAATGATCTCCAAGCTCCTATCTGTGCCTCACATTCTCTGATTATACTTCTAATGTTCTAACTGTCCTCGAAGGCTGGGCTAACTACATGGCTTTTTGAATGGGAACAATAGAAAGAATAGACTTTAATGAAAATGGCTCATCAATCTCAATCATATATAATATTGTATTACGAGGTGTTGCGAACCATTCAGCCTGGTTGCAGGAGTTGTAACCCCCACCCCATGGCCGGCTGGAAAGAGCCCAAGGGACCCATTTCATCTGGGTCTGTTCTGTCAAGAGGACCTGAGCCACTAAGGAGACAAAGCTTATCTCCCTGGCAGGAGCACTGCTTCTGCTTCATCCATCTCTGGCCCCAGTGCTTAGTTGGTTAGTCAATGATGGGCAAGACTCCTTGAGGGAGGGGCAACCTAAGCCAGACACAACCACTTGGGAGGCCCTCATGGAAGGACTTGGGGGGCTGCAGCAAAGAGGGGGTAATGGACCCTCACCTCCCTGACTATTCTGACATAGCTTGAGTTCCCATTTCCATCTGGGAGATGTCTTCCTGATCTCTTGCTTCCTGGGCCTAATAGGCTTAAGCCTGAAACTATAACAGCAGGCAGTGTAGCCCTGTGCCAGCCAGAGCAGTTCCCTGGGTGATCGGGCATAAGAAACAATTCATAAAGTCCTGTGAAACCTACTTTGCTAAGAGTGCTCTCATTTAAACGATAAGGGTCCGAGGTGGAAATGAGTATGTTTCCCAAAGTTTTGCAACCCCCTTTCCTGACAGACACTGGCTCAGATTAAGCCCTCAGATTGCTTTGAAATGTTAACCATTGTTTGATCCTTGCCGCCTGACATACCTGTATGCCTGTGTATTTGAACCCAATAAAAGTCCAGTGAGGAAGGGGCTCTGGGTCATTTTCCTCTGAGAGTTTGTCCACCTTTCCTCCCCAAGCAGATCATGTCTTGGTAGTTTTATTTTCATCCGTGATGGAGGGATGGGGCTCTGCGGGCGGAGCCCCCCCACAACGAGGATGCCTGCCTGCCTCCCTTCCTCTTTCCTTCCTTCCTTTTATTTCTTTTCTTTCTTTCTTTCTTTCTTTTTTTTTTTGGTGAAATTTTACTTGGTAAAGAAATAATTCAGAACAAATATTGAGCTATCATGGCAATGAAATAACAAAATTGTGCTTACAAAAGGAGAAAACTAATTATTTTTACCCATCAGATAAAGATGGAAATAAATACAATTTCCCTCAGCTCTACCTAGTTCCAAGCGCTATGTACACTGTGACCAAGCTAATGCCTGAGAGAACATCGTGGGCCACAGAGGGTGCTGGGACATGGGGATGCCCCTTGCCAATGAAATGCACAGCTGTCACTTTTAGCTACCTTCGTGAAGTGCCCCCTCCAACACTCTTCGAAGGCGGGAGAAAATACTATATTCTCTATGAAAGTACAATTATTATGCTCGAATGGCCCACAAAATCCTTTTTACTACAATTATAAACTGTAATGCATACTTGCAAATGGTTTTTCAAAAATGAATAACCTACAAACATTTTCTCAGCCTTAAAATCTGCATTGCTCTGGTCAAAATAAGCCAATCATTCCCATGCCCTCTGTTGCTTTGTATTTCTCAGAGAGAGTCACACTTTTGCTTGTAAGATCTTACAAGTGTTAGTTAAGAGCACAGTCATTAAGTGCTTGGCTGAAGTAGAAATTCCCTGGAAATTCACCCCCCCCCCAAAAAAAAAGAGAGCTAAATAGAGAGGATACAAGTATAACATTTTCCTTTGATATATTGAGTAATTGCTACGATACAGAATGACCATAACATACTTAGAACAGGGTGTTGATATGTAGAAAAGCTCACTAAATGTTAATTTATTAGAATGTATTTTGTAATTATAATCATTATTATTTTTATATATATACATTCTGAGCCCACTGGTCACTATTATTTTGTTATCAGGTGAGGCGGGCTGTCTTGCTAGTTCAGTCTCTCATCATAATATAGTGTGCAAGGATTCAAATGGGTGATGTATTTGGTCTGTATTGCTATTGTAGACTTTGGGTTGCAGGTGTCAAAAGGACATACAGTGTATCCATTCAGTTTGCAGGACAATAAGGACAATAGAAGAAAAGGAGTTGATATGATTCAAAGTACTAATAAAATCTGTTTCTTTGAGTCTCATGAGAGAGAGTTCAGATCACTTTTTTAAAAAACATACTCTTCTGGTCATTTCATGGTCCATGCAGGATCATATCTTTTAGATGGTCATTTTTTTTACGGATAATTTTCAAATTTTCATTCTGTAGTAGAGAAGTGTAGTGTTTATAAACATACTAGTGATATAATTATGTTTATAGAGTTGTTTTTAATATCAGCAGTATTTATAAAGCAGAAAAGGCAACCCGGGCAAAAATGGCAGTTTCCATTCTATTTCTATGGCTATGTTTCCCTCTTATTTAAAAATTCACATCCTTATCTCTTTTCATTTTGTTGCTTGGACACCTCAATTTAAGTTTTTCTTACTGTCTTCCATTCCTATAACTTATTAGGTCTCCTGGACATCTTTTGGGTGATCAACCAATTTGGGAAGTTGTAGAAAGAGGAAATCGCAGTGCTCTTTCCAGTGATAAAATGTGAAGATAAACGATACTCTCTGGTGGCTAGCTTTATATTCCCCGCCTTCATAACTTGTTCTCTTCTACGAGAGAGGACTGTATGGTGTAGGAAGAGCTTGGGACCCAGGCTGCCCATTTATACTGCACATCAAGTTCAATAGTAACATTCTGGCTTTAATGAAACTCTTCCTTGTATGCACCTCGGCACGTTGATCTGATTAATAGAGGAAATGAGCACCCAAGACTGTTAGTGTAAAGATATTAAACAGGTAAAACAAGCTAAAATAAGTTCTAATAATCTGTGGGGATGGGGGCATAGTGCCCTCTGCGTCTGTGTCTGCTCTACACTTATGGATGTGGGTCCAGAGCATTTATTCTTTGGTAAGTTTTCTTTGTTGGAAGAGTTACAATTTCCTGGATAGTTCAGTCTTGAACAGTTAGAGTACTCACTATATCTGGCCTGCTCTGACCCAATCATTTTGGCGTCAAGGGCTTTACTCCATTTACTTTTGTAGTAAATGAAGGTGCATCACCTTTTCGAAAGGTTATTTGTACTCTTCCCCTCTTACCTTATCTTCTTGCTTTGTGAAAGATGAGGTTACGAAGACTATACATTTGGCTCTATAGTTAATTAGGGAGAAGTTTCTCCCTGAAGTTTCTCATACGACCGCTTTGAAAAAGGGAGCAGTCCTAGGAATAGGAACTTTAAAAAATGTAGGCCAGTTAATCTTCATAAGAGGAAAGCTCAAACAAAAATATTACTGCTCAGATCCAGGAAAGTGCCTCAACCTCTCATCTATCTTCAAAATAGAATAAAAATCCCAATGGAAAAACCAACCCAAGTCCTGTATTTCTATATTTCTTCTCTAATTCTGTCGGAACAGTGTGACGGCTGGGTGCCCCGTGTGCGTTTTCATTTCTTTTCAGAAATTTCCCCATTAGCATGATGTTCTTGAGTCTTTGTATGTGGAAGCATTATTCAGAAAAAAACAAACCAGAGAAGGTTGGACTATCTACATTTTCACCTTTTTGTGAAGCAAATAAGGTAAGTTCACTAGACACTAGCTAGGCTGAAACACTATTAAAAAATGCAATTCAGACAGTGGATTGGCTTGTTATTTTTATAAGCAAGACCCTAATTCTGATGGACCCCAAAGAATGGGCTGTTGTGACTAAGCAAGCAGCATAAGGCAGCTGACTTCTGCGGATGTTATCTCGTTGGGAACACATTTCAAACTTTAGAACAGATTTTTAAATTGGAAGTGGAAACCTGCACACTGTCAGCAGAAGAGGCTGATGCAGTCTCATAGAACTTATCTTGAAGTTTCAGAGTTGTTTTAAGAAAAGTAGGTTACCTAACATGTGTTGTGATACATCAAAGAGAGAAATGAAAAAAACACCTCCCAGAATATGGGTGACATATGCATCTGAACATCTTCTGGACTCTTAATATACGCTTATTTGAATGGGGACTTCTTTCGATCGGAAACCTCTAGTTCTGTATAACTCGGGAATGTTTGTGGATCTCTGAAAGGTTAATGAAAACTTTTTTTTTCTGAAAATATTTCTTAAGTGGTGGGGGTCATTTATATGGAACTTTCTGAGTTATAGCTATAACCCCATTATTGTTCAGGGGTAAATTTAAATAAAGGAAGTACAGTCATGGCAAGATCAGAAGTAAGGAAAATCAGAGTGATGGTGGTGAGTTCCTTATTCATTGTCCATTGCTTTCATATAGAATCATGGAAAAGTGACTGAAAGCCTGGAGACCCAGAAACCTGTGCCAACTGAATCCCTTAAATTAGAGGAACTAAACAAATGACACCAACATAATGATGTTCACCTGGCTTGGATGTCAAGCTAGTGTTTGGAGAAAACGAACTTGTCTACGAAGAAAAAGCTGTTGTGTGCTTATTGTCTTAGATAACAAAATCCATGATGCCACCGAACTACAGGGAGAAATGCATGGAGTGACCCACTAGAGGTCCCTTCCAAAAAGTTTCCGCCATTCAAGAGTAAGTGGCCTCAGTAAGTTGGCATTTGTGGCTGCAGAGCAAGGAAGGGCCAGAAGGGGGGACCACACGTTTCAGTTTCCCTTCCTTAGGAAAGCATATGGTTTTATTCAGAATATTTGTCATATTTTATCTTTTTTTATCACTATGTAGGACAATCACTCAGTTAGCTCTAATTAAGGTATTCAGCACTTCTTGTTCCAACTTATTGATGCATCTGCAAGAATCAAGTGTCATTTGATGTCCTGGAGCTGTGGCCGTGCTTTCTAGAAATTTTAGTTGTTGCATGTCTCACAGAGCAGTACTTTTCAAGACAGATTTTTTTTTTTTAAACATAGAAAGGAAGAGTGCCTCAGAGTAAGTTTTTACTTGCAAAGCTGATGGGAGTGGTGGGTGGAAGAGATAAAGTACATGTCTTCTGATAGTAGGCAACTTGGTAGAAAATGATTTTGTTTTTATATATTATCTTTGCAGAGTTAGCATTAAGAAATATAATTGCAATAAATTGATGTAAAAGCCAGATAGCAAAGGGACTAAAAGTCCCTTTGGAGGCACTAGTCTATCACTTATAATGGCAGTGAAAGATAATTGTAGACAAGTACAGTAGAACGAAACCATTGCTATTTTCCTTCAGAAATGTGCTGCTGCCTCTCAAGTTTTTCTGAAGAAATTGGTTACTTCCTCTGCATGCCATGAAGCATCAAAATAGGTAGAAAAAGATCTGCCTTTTACTTCCAATACCTATTTAATTAGAACACACCAAAGAGCAAAAGTGGGGGAGATACAATCCTGTGTGATTGCATTTTCCAGTAAATCGTTGGGCTGCTTTTAAGTTTTGGAGCTCTGCATCGAAAATCTGGCCTCTGGCATAAACTTTGCCCTCCTCCTTATGAGATAATGAAGACATCTTCTTGATCATATCCCCTTCCTTCACACAAGTTATTTTCCAGCTTTCTAAAATAGCCAATACAGAACCACGCAAGTGCCATTACACAAAGGACGATGCTCAAGCTAAACTGGAAGAGATCCTCCCTCACCGCCCCCCCCCCCAGTACAATCCTAAAGGATTTCCTTTTCGGGTAAAGGCGTCAGCAAGAAAATAAAGGAAATAAGCAACCCTTGCTCCCCCTCATTTGAATACATATATTTTTTATTCATTCTCAGAAGAGTTGGGCATCAACTAGATACATTCCCTGCGTTCCTTTTCCGGTCCAGGGAGGAGAGTGCACCTGCTGGATAATGTACACCCAGAAAGCACGTATTTGGCATGTGCACCCACCCCTCCAGGACAGCCATACATGCGTGTGCACACCAGCCACTCCAGCAACGTTCTTGGAGGAAAAACCTCGTCTTGCCTACATTATGTGCTTCATTAAGTGAAAGTGAAGATTGGACAAGACATGGGCCTGATACACCTCTTTATGTAAATATCATGAGAGAGAGAGAGAGAGAGAGAGAGAGAGAGAGAGAGAGAGAGAGAGAGAGAGGGAGAGAGAGAGAGAGAGACGTGTAGTGTAGCTCGTCCAGATGATTAAACTTGGTTCTTCAGTGTTCCCAGTAGTTCACTCAGGTGAACAGCCCCTTGCACTAACAGAGACCTGCATATAACTCCCCATAAAATATGGATTTTATTGCAGCAGTGACTACACTTCTGAGCACCACGCTGACCTCTCCAGCATCTCCCATCTTAAAATCTCCGATAACTCTTGGCAGAAGAATATCTAACTACAGAAGTAATTCCAGCTCTGCAACTGCTGCAGTGCACACCATTGCAACGTCCCCTTTTACTACATTTCTGGGTTAACAAACACGTTGAGGGCTCCACTTTTCCTGCATCGGACACCTAACAACGCTAGGCACACTCGGTCTGCTCTTCGAGCAGTCCGGGGAGGCGTTAGACCCCTGATTCGTGCCTGGCCAGCCGTGAGAGCACGGGCGAGCTGCGTTTCCCACATGACTTAGCCCTGGACAGTGTGCTCCATTTTCAGAGTCCAATGTTGGACTTTCCTTGCAACCTAAGCATTTCCGTCCTATGCGAGCCGGCAGGCGTTGCCCCGTACGAGCGAGCAAGCTAACAGTTTTCTTTAGCTTTTTCTCTGGGCCAAATCACCTCTTTAGCTTAAGTTTTCCTTATGGAAAGCATTGAGGAGTTTTCAGGCGACCTGATTTTCTGCTTTACTCCAAAGCCAAGAAATGTAACTCAGCCAAAGCAGTCCTGTATAGACCCTTGTAATGTGGGAAGGTGGAAATAAATCAAGCCGCAAACGGCTCCGCGGGTCCTTACACGCACCAGCGCCCTTGGTAATTGACCAGCCAACTTTGCAAATGCCGGCGCTCTCTCGGAAGCCTCTGCCCGCGGAGAGAAAGGCGGCGTGTTCTTCCCCACGCCCGGTACATGCGCCCCCACCCAGCCCCGGGCTGATCGGTCTTACCAGAAGGCAGATGAGCAGCGCTCAGGCTCCCCGGGAAGCGGCGCCCGTCCTGGGCAGCGGCAGCAGCGCCGCCTGCGCAACCGGACCCGCGCGCCCGCCCCGACCCGGGCTGCCAGGCTGAGCATCCCTCCCAACTCCGGGAGCGCGGCACCCACCCGGCGGAGAGGAGGGCTCTCTGATTGGCTTCCATCAAAGCTATAGAATTAAAAAAAAAGAAAAGGCAGGCACAACCACCACCGCTACCAGCAGAGACCGAACCCACCTTTGCTCTCCTTGCTGCGCCCGGGGAGACCCCGCGACCCGCCCAGGCTGCTCCTGCCGCCGCCGCCGCTGCCGCCGCCGCTGCGCGCCCCGGCTCTGCGGTTCTCGCTGCAGCGGCGGAAACTGCAGCTCTTGGGATGGGAAGGTTATGGGCTCCGGAGAGCTGGCTCTTGTGGGCACACACTGATTTGCAAGTGAATGAAGTGGGAGGGAGCAAAGAGAGGAGGACTTTGTTAGAGAGGCCCAGTGCCTGCCCCCACCGCCCCCTCCCCTTGACAGAATGACTCCCTGTGTTTGAAGTCCTGAGCAATTCGCTGCCTGTAGCACTCCCTCAGTCCAGGCTTCCCTTTCTTTTTCATTCTTATTTTGTTTTGGGTGGGGGGGAGTGGGGGGTTCAAACATACTCGGAACTTATGTGGCTGCTCTTTCTTTCCTTTATATCGTCAAAATGCACCCGGTGCTAATAGCAGGCAAGGGTCTGTAGTTCTTTTTTACCGACTGAGCAGTTACAATTCCCAGGGACAGGACCTCCTCCGCTATCAGTTGGCCAGCTTCGTGTTATAGCACGCAGAACATGCACACATGTACCACTAACCCGTCTCCTGAGATAACAGTACGGATGGCTTTTCTTTACTACGTAAACAGGCGCTCTCCAGACGCAGGAACACATAGGTTCAGACGTGTTTTTCCTTCTCTTAATGGGAAGACAGGTTTTTACTGAGCCCTATGATCTTTGTTACGCTCGCAAGTGAGTAACCCCAGGATATTGCAGGATGAAGCCATGCCTCCCTGGGTTTGCAGAAGCACGTGAAACCCAAACCCTTCAGGCTCGCGCTGACGTACGGCTGATTCCATCTTTCTGAGTTACTACGAGGACACAAAAGACATATAGAAAAGGGCTGAATAATGATAGTCAAGGTCTACTGAACTGGTTTAGGATCTTTCAGGAAAGTTCCTGAAGTAAGATAACCTCCAAATTAAACTCTTTGGAACACATAGGTTGAATGGTTATATTTACACTTGCAAAAAAAGGTAATTTCTCATATTAGGGAACTCAGCTGCAAGAATCTTAAGCATGTCAAAGGATTATTGAATGAGAGTAATGGTTTTCTGCATAGGAGATGTAGCCTTGATGGAGCCAGGCACTGTTGGATTAGGAAAATTAAATCTAATTAGCACAGTGATTGCACCCGGGGTCAGCAACATCCCAAACCAGCTGTTCGTGTATGCTCTAAGTTCACCCGGAGATTTCCATTGCCTGTGCTCTAAAACAAAACCCAGGCTCTTCTGGCCTCTGAGCGGTTAAATTGGTTGGAGGTTGGTCTCCTTCCCAACTGAGCTTTTACTAGAAAATCTTTTGTTTCTCCAATAGAAGTTCAGGCATTTAAATAAAGCCCAAATCAAAGTATTTCCTCTAGGCAGTCAGCGCTTCAAAGGAGTGTGCATGGAATGGTTTTAGCACAGATGTTCCACACGTGGAAGATGGAAAGACTTTGAGTTTCTTTCCTGAAACGATCTTCTCCTGATGAGGAATTGTCACCAACTTATGAAAAGAGGCTGATCATTTTTTCAGGCAGCTCTTCAAACTCTTGTGGAGACGGAGTCTGCAGAAGAAAGCTGCTTTTCATACATAGTCCATTCCTCAGATTACAGGTTTCTTACATGTTTAATTGGACATTCTAGCTTCTTATGTTTGTAGAGTCCTTTACTACTTAGACAATACTTTCATGGACTGTTTTATTTAATTCTTCTTTCAACAAGTGGCGTGATTTCTCCCCATTAGGACCGAGGAAACACACCGAGGAGGAGATGGTGTAGGTTAACTGACATGTGTGCCCCCATAACCTGGGGAGCAGGAGAAGCAGAAATGTCACTGGTAAACTGTGTACAGAGTGTGTGCGTGTGTGCAGATATAATTATATAATTAGACATATGCCCATAAAATGTCACATTTTAAAGCAGCGTTTACAAAAAGATATGTAAGATTGACCAACTTTTTTGGTAAAAGTGGTTAATAGTGAAGTTGATGTTCTACCCGTTGAACCAGTTAATATCTCACAAAGGAAATCTGTTAATTGTTTGCAATATACTATTCTTCAAACCCCATTAAGCCACATAGCAAAGGTGATTAAAACAACTACTTTTTGTTAAGAATGGATAAACAATTTCCTTCTAACCATTCAAGTGGCAACATTAAATTACACAAAGGATAGCACTTTTAAAAAAGTTTTGTCTTATGTAAACATTTTTTAAGGATTGCACTTTTATACTAAAAAGTGTTTTTGCATGATTTTTGAGGCTTTTCAGTAACATTTACTACAATAATTATTAATTTTTGTTTACACGATGGATGTAAATATCCAGAATTAGTTTACTCTCATTTTAGAGATAAGGAACTGAGCGTTACTAAGGTTAGACGATTACCTGGTTTTACATAAGTACTGTTCCAGTTCATTCTTCAGCACACCAAACCATGCTGGCAAGTAACAGAAGCTAATTAGTGACAGTTTAACTAATAAGGGGTTCTAGCTGCTATCACCATGTAGGGTCTTCTTACGAATCTCAAGGAAATTCCGCAGGGCCTCCGGAAAGGCCTGGAGGCGGACACCCAGAAGGCACCAGCGTTCTTCCTGCAGCTCTCCTTCCTCCTCTTGTCTGGGCTTCTGTTTGGTCTGTCTCCCTCCACACCTGCTTCCTCTGTCCTCCAGTTCACAGGGCAGAATGGCACCATCTGCAGTTCCAGAGCTTACCAGTGGGAAAGAGAGGCAGTTCTTTTCCCGCTGCATTGCCAATTTCTTGGAAAGTAGCTTTAGTGGGTCAAGTGTTCCCCTGCACCGTTTAGCTGAGGCGGGGGCTGGGACTGGGGCTGGGATAGGAGGAGGCAGCATGGTTTTGCACACGCTGGCTCACCTAGGACCAAACTGGAGGCGACAGTTGGGGAGTGTCCTTGTGACCCAAGAAGACATTTCAGAGAGTGTGCTATTCTCCGTATCCTGTTGTTTTGTTTAGTAATTTGGTAGAGCTGAAGCATCTCACCCGTTTTTTAGGCTACTTCATTATTTTATATGCTTCAGTAAAAATTACTTGTACTTTTCTCCCTTTACAGCTTGCAAAGTTTCAATAAAAAAAAAAAAAAGAAACCTTCTTCATAGACCATTACTAGGGATGTTAATTTTGATGAGGGATTTTTCAACTTCCACTAAATCTCTCTTCAGATGATTAAGAGGCTATCTTACCCTTATAATGGGGATGCATATAAATAAATAATTGCAAGTTCTCTGACTTTCTTCTCAATAATACACATCTGTATGCAATGATTATCTGATAAAAACATTTTCATGATCATCAACAATTATTCTTGATTAGAAGAAAAGAGTTCATTTTCCAAACCACGTGCTTCATTAAGAATCTTGGCATGGATGGTTTTGATTCAGCCTGTCCAAGTCTTCCATCTGAAATTTACCCTAACTTTGTTGCTGCTAGAAAAAGTGCAGATATTACAGAGCTTATTACTTAGTCATCATGGATGTACACAAGTGGACAAGTTCCACTGAGGAATACAGGCCCATTCCCCACCTCTGTCGTGTGTGTGTGTGTGTGTGTGTATATGTAATCTCTCTCTCTCTCTCTCACACACACACACACACACACCACTGGTTAAGGGGGAAAAGAGATTTAACCACTTTGGATATTATTGAACTGAAACAAAGGAGACAGGAAACCTCTGTGGAATTCCCCTTTTGTGAGAGAGCCACGGACATCTCAATACGAGCTAAAATAAATTCACACACACTCCATGTGCTTATCCAGGTTCTCTCATCTTGGGAGAGTTTCCAATTTGGTATTTAAAAATGGGTTGGATCCCAGGATGCATTAAGACAATTCTCTCTTGATCATTACAGTTGACTCATCACTATAGGTAGAATACAATAGCCAGGAGATTTCCAAGTGAGATAAATGCACAGCAGCAAAATGTTATTGACCTACACAGGGCGTTTTAATGCTCTGGGCATTTCAGGGTAGGTAGAGTGGATTTCATTTTTTGTAAAATTCTTTTTATATTTTATTCACTGCTCTGTGGTGGAATCTGAATTTGCCTGATCAGACGTATGCAACTCAAGTTTGGTCGACTGTACTGTGTCAATGAAGAGACATATCTATATTTAGGGGGAAAAAAGCACATTGGGAGAATATGTAATATAACAGTATATTCTTTTAAATAACTGGTCTATATTTAAGCCATAACAAACAGAAATAGACCAGAACAAACAGAAAATCCTACACTTGCATCCAGAGGGAAAAATATGTCCCTTCCTTCAGTAACCTCTCTCCCAAGTATGGAAGCACTTTGATGGCAATAGTGGCAGACTAGAATGGGAAAGAAAATATGATGGCATATGTTCGAAAAGACAGGGTCCAGCAGAAGTAACACCATCAGGTATGGGTGGTAGGGTACGTGGCTGTCTCATACGAGATGGACAGCAGTGTGAACATTTCACCTAAAATGTCATATGGTGTCATTTGGTGTGCTTGAGTGTGATATTGCTGTGTTACAGAATTACACGCTTATGATTTTGTAGTAAAAGATTTTTATGTAATAAAAAGAGGGCTTTATTTGTGCCAGACCCTGTATTTTAGGATTTTATAGATTGCAAGAACACAAAAATTTCACGATTTTTGTCAGAAAGAAGATAAGGAAGAAGACAAGAGAAAGGAAAGAGAAGACTATTCTTTGCATAGGTATAAGTGTTCTCTTTAGAATAGACCAGACCCCACCTAGAGCCCTCTGCTACTCTTTAGGTCCAACACTTAGATAACCTTTTCTCTTTTTGCCCCTTCTCATGTGTTTCCACTGCTCTTTGTAAAACACCTACAGTGCTTTGGCTGGACTGCACTGTTTATGAGTTCTTTTTCATTCACCACACTGTACATCCATCGAATTACTGAAAGTAGAGTATTTATCGGTTTTGGTCATCATTTTATCTCCTGGTGCTTAAGAGAGTGCTTGGTGCTTACATGTATAAATAAATAGACGTTCAGATAAACTCTAATGGATGCAGTAGACAGAAACTGGTGGTGGTTCATAGATGTAAGATCATGCTTATAAACTAAAGGCAATACAACTAGAAAAAGGAAGGTCAAAGTTGGCTGATGTGGACACCGGCCAGCAGTGTCCGCGGTATAATGGGTGAGATGAAATAAATTCACACGGGCTACCGAGTCCTGTGGAGGAAAAGGGACCCCTCAACTTCTCCCTCAAGGGGAGATCAAGCCTCGGAGCGGCCTGGCCACTTTCTCTAGAGGAGAGCGCCCCAACCCTTGCCTTGAGAGACTTTTATTGAGTTCAATTTGCGTAGGAATACAGGGTGTATGGGTAAAGTTCATTAATCATTATCAGGCAGTAAGGATCAAACAATAGATAACATACAAAGAACTCTGAGGGCCAGGGTCAGATAGCTAAATGGCCATAAAACTTAGGGGAACAGACTCACTTCCTGCTTGGACCCTTATCATTTAATTGAGAGCATTCTAAACAAAGCAGGTTTCACAGGATTTTACATATTCTTTCTTAGGCCTGATCGCCCTAGGGAACCTGCCCTTTCTAGTGCAGAGCTGCACCCACCACCAGTATTGTTTCAGGCTTAAGGCATTGTTTCAGGCTTAAGCTAGGTAGGGGAAATAAGGCAGCCAAGAGACTAGGAGACTTCGTGCAGGCAGAATGAGGACTCAGGTTATGCCGAAACCAAGGGGTGAGGGTCCATCACCCCTTTTCTGTAGCCCCCAAGTCCTTCCCTGGGGCCCCTGTGATCGTGCCTGTCTTAAGTCATTCCTCCCTTGAGGAATCTTACCTGTCATTGGCTAACCAATCAAGCATTGGGAGCCAGGCAGGGTGAAATAAAAGGAGCAGAGGAGGTGCCCCTGCCAGGGAGATAAGCTTTGTCTCCTTAGTGGCTTATGGTCTGAAGGTCACTCACTCAGCCTTAGCCATGGGGGGGTTACAGCTTCTGAAACCAGGCAGGCCAAACAGTTGGTCGTAAACACTCTTCAAAAACTCGAGGAACTGTCTATGGAAGATAATTAGACTTCCTTTTAATGTGATAGAAGCTTCAATTACTCTCAGCTGGTGAAGCCACTGGAAGACATTGCACTTCTTTGATTCTGAGCCACCCATATTTTCATATTTTAACATCTCTGAAATTTTGATGCCTCTTACATTTGACACGATAAGAAAGCACTATGTCATGTTATATTGGCAATGTCTCTTCTTTCTTAGTGACACATAAACTAATGGTGTAACTTATTACCATTGGCTTCTTAGATCTGATGACATGCAGATGGTGGATTTCAGCTCAACATATGGAAGAATTTTCAAGCTATTAGTTTCGTTCAAGATGAAAAGCACTGTCAGTTCAGGATAGAGAAGAGTCCTGTCCCTGATGGCATTCAATCACAGACTAGACACGCACTTGTTACAAATGAACTCAAGCATCATATTTGGGATTGAGTGATCTTGCACATCTTTGTCAAACATGAGACTTTTGAATTTTGATCCAACCTTCTTTTCTTTGTAGATGAGGGGAAAAGGATCACACAGGTTACATGTTTTGTCCAAAGTCACACATCTCATTAGAGGACAAGACTTGAGCATTCATGTCTCTTTAGTTCCCAATCGAAGCTACTTCATTTACTGTTTATCCTTGTTTTCCCTGAGGGTCTGAGAAATTTCTCTATTTCTCTGAGAAAATGGGTAGGTATAATATTTACTGACTGTATCCAAATGCCATTACTTGTTCTTTACATACATTGTTTCATCTAATTCCTCTGACAACCAATGTGCTGGGTACTTATTATTATTGTTTTTACAGATGGGGAGGCTGGGGAATGGGAGGTTAAGTAATTTATTTTTTTCAAGGTTACATTTTAGTATGCATCAAAATTGAGATTCACTTTGAAGTAGTTCCTGTATTCTTAATCACTATATAGGGGCTTACAGATTTGTGAAATTTACTGCAAAATCTCAATGTGGTGATATAAAAATCAAAACCTGCCATAGTCCAAAATTTCTGATTTTAAGATAAATGTGCTTTGGGTGTTATGTTACTGTGTCCTTTATTATTTGCTTGATGATATCTAGATAATTGTTTCAGTTCCCCACTATATTTGTGACCAAACAAAACCTCAAGTGTTTTTGTTAAATTTTGCGGCCAATAGAAAGCTTACTGAAAAACCAAGTAAGTGACCTTTCCAATCAAGAAAATTTAGTTTTATTCTCTGCCATGTGTGTGCTCCACCCACATGGACTTCCATTCTTTTCCTCTTTGTGGGCACCCCAAAGTTGAACAAATATACATGAAACTTATTTCCTGACCTTTATCTGTTATTCATTTTGGGCCTTTGGCCATCTGTAAAGATGTGTGACTCTTACTGGCCATTTTGAGGAGAGCTATCTTTGTGCATATCTGGACCCTCAGGGACAGACATCTTATTCCTCAAAAAACAATCCTTCATAGAGGATACAAAGAGGATTTTTGGTCACAGCTGGTTTTCTTGTCACCCCTGGAAAACTATATTTATTGTCTCACTTAGAAGAAAAGAGAAAACTGGACAAAGAGCTGCTGAGTTAATTGATGAAAAAATTAGTTTTTAAAAGTACCTTAGTTAAGTACGTTTCGGGGGAAATCTTCTAGATATAATATTAAAAATATCAAAAAAATTTTCATACACTGGTGGTTTATTGAAAAACTGTGTAGTCTTGACAAATGCCTTGTCTCTTGGTCTTAGTCTATTTGTCTGAACATGAAGGCTTTGAAATAGTTTTTTACTCCAATAATTATTCTGATCTTTTCTTTATGCTGCTATTTTGCTTTTGGCCACTAGGGGGACAGAGGCAAGACCTTCCCATTGAAACTTGCTTCCCATTTCTATTTTGTAATAATGGTCTTGAAGAGCAACCACAGGAAAAACCGATTTTTCTTGAGACTTTGAATATTTTAAAATGCCTTTTTATTAATTAATATTAAACTATGATGTGAACGTGTACTTCTCTGTAAAATTTGAGGACTTGACAAAAACAATTATTACTGTTTCTATGACCAGTAGTCTTTATAATTATGTATCTCCTTGAACATTACCAGGTAGATTTCACTGACCCCATTAAAAATCATGGATACAAGACTTTTTGAAAAGTATCACAAGCTGTGATATTTTAAGAATGCATGTAAATACATTGAAAGGATATTTTGAAAATTTTCAGAAACTTAAGCAACATAGTAAGAAATTTCTAATTGCCAAGTTGAAGGGAAACTCACTCACTGTTCTGTAACTGCAAAAGGTCCATGATACATACTGATGTCTAAAAGCAATTTGCGTAGCTAACATTTATTCAACATTTATTATGTACCGGGCAACGTGTTAAAAGCTTTTGTTTATATTCTTTTGATTCTCTCAACAACTCTGCAAAGGAGTTGCTTTATCACACCCACGAGGAAATGGGGACTTAGAAAGTTTCATCACCGTGCCTGTCACGCTGCGGGCCTGTAGCACAGTGGAGCTTGGAACCCAGGCACTCACATCCATCAGGGTGACACGCATCCACCGCCTGTGTGGCTGTCCGTTGGCAATAGCCTGTGTTATGTCGCCCTTTATAGATGATAAAAAGCTCTGTGCTCACCACTACTTTGTGTGTTTATTACAGTTCTCTTCAGCAGAGGATGCATACGTCATTAGCCTCTTTGTCTTTAGGCAGGGCAGGCAAACTCAGAAGGGTTGAACGCTGACCAAGAATCTACAGTTTGACTTCAACAGAATGCTTTTAGGAACAAGCGTTTACCTTTAAGCATTAGACCCAGAATCTGAGGATGGGATAAAGATTTCTAACTCCTGAGCTCTGGGTTTTTAAAAGCTTAACGTTATAGTTTGTTTGTCTCTAACTTAAAAACAAGACTGTAAAATCCTCAGAAAGCTTGAAACTTCCCATTTTTGAACATCCACAATCACATCATTTATCAAATGCCTATTCTGTGCTTGAAATTACAGTCAGTGCTCTTTTATACCTGTGCAGTCAGTACAGGTATAATTACCTGTTTGATTCCCCACGACAACTTTCTCAGGCCAGTATTCATCTCATGTTACAGAGGAGGAACATGTACCTCAAAGAGATTCAGTAACTTGGGATAGGAGGTTGCACAGCCAGCAGACGGTCAGCTATGAACCCAAATATGAACGTGCCGATGACTTGAATTCAACATACTCGGTGAGGTTCAAGGTTTCAGATTAGTGTGAAATGGTTGTGGTGACACTTTCTATTCTTAGATATAGATGTGACCCAAGTTGCAACCGGTGAGGCAGGAAGCCTGTGGATGTGAGGAAGTACATGACATGGAAGAGCAAGGCGAGGTTTCTGCTGGCCTTCTGTCTATTTTGCAAAATACGATCATTTTTGTAAAGAGAAAGGCAGATCTCTTCTGTTACGTAATGCATTGTGGTAGTTGTCCTGGAGTGACTGGCCCCAAGCAGTGACCATGGGGGCTTGAAATACAAGTATTGTCTACTGAGAGGACAATAACCAGTTGGCCTATTGATGTTCCCACACTTCCAGTATTTGTTGTAATCTTCCTGACTCCTGTCCGATTTCCACACCTCGGCCCTTTATTTCAAAAGATTAATTTCACTTTCTGTTCATTTCAGTATTTATTTTTGACATCTTTACATTTAATGTTTACTATCCTCATTTGAAGTGAAAGGAGAAGGAAGCGCAAAGCCTGCCACTCCTCAGTCGGCTCAGCCCCTTCGAGATGCCACCGGAACAGGGGGGAAAATCTGGTAAGATTATATAGCAGTTCAGAAGTAAATTGATGGTCCTTCTTAAAAGGGTTTCTCATTTTAAATCACTGATGATACACATAAAATTAGACCAAGGAATAGTATGATGTTATATGTCCCTGTATTTTTTTTTTGATATATTTTATCTGTGACTATTTGTCCAGGAGAGTTTTGGATAAGTGCATGAATGTTCTGTTGTGTGCCTAAAGATAGTAGTCCTGTTTGTTATTGTTATTTGTGCATTTATTAATGAATGTATTCAGTCTTTATTTAACTTTTATCAAAATTCATTTGAAACTGAATTTTGCACCAAAACCAATATGTATATACATACACACACACACACACACACACACACACACATAAATATATGAGTTCTATCTGGAAAAAAATGCAACCATTGTTAATATAATGAGAATGAGTTTGTGCTACATCCATGTAACCTGGCAGCCAAGGAAGGTGGACTGGAATGCACACATGTGAACAATGATCACTTCATTGTACTAGGCAGTGGGGGTGGTAGATGCCATTGAGGGAGCATATGTATTGTGTGGCCATCACATTCAAAATGATTGAGCAAGTAGAGCAATGAATCTGCATCAGATTTTACATTACGCTTGAACATGCCTCCCTGGAAACTATCCGGATGATTCAGGAGGTTGCAGCTGTGGGCAACTAGTGAGTGATGGCTTCATCATGATAACGCACCCACTCATATATCACATCTAGCGCAGAGTATTTTGGTGAAACATCAAATCACCCAGGTGACTCCCCCTACAGCCCAGATTTGGTGCCTGGTAACTTCTGGCTTTTCCCAAAATTGAAATCACCTTTGAAAGGGAAGAGATTTCAGACCATTGATGAGATTCAGGAAAATATGACAGTTATAAATCCTTACTTGAGGATATGCTTATTGATTTTAGAGATAGAAGAAGAGGGGGGAGAGAGAGACAGAGAAATATCGATTGGTTGCCTCCCATTTGCACGCTGACTGGGGATTGAACCCGCAACCCTTTGGTGTGCGGGATTATGCTCCTACGAAGCCACCTGGCCAGGACTAATATATTCTTGAAGAGTGACTTCTTTCGTGTGTGCATAGACAGAGCCTCATCCCCATTGCCTGTCACTCCCCTGCTCCTGCACTGAGGACTTATGATAAGATGAGGCAAAATGATTGGGGGAATTTGAATTTTCTGCATAAATATTGCAAGACTAAAGTGACATTCTAGTTTGACTTCTTCATTCCTTCCTCTCCTTTTTCTACCCTCTACTTGAAACCTTGAGGCTACCCAAAAAGAAAATGACTATGTGGTTATGATCCCAGAAAAAAGTAGTCACAGTGTGTCTTCCTAAATCATTATTGGGCACATCTGTTATTCCATTAGCATTCATGTGGCCCTTGATTACAAATATAGAGAGTTCTTGAAGATTGATTACACATTAAACATACAGCATCCTTTTGCATTTCTAAATGAAAATCATTGGAACGGGCTATGAAAGATGGCAAGAGAGTACATAGTCTATCGGATGAAATGTTTGAATTCCTATTTTTTCTGGTGCAAGTTTTTATGGTGGAAACCGTGTGAGAAATATTACTTAGCTTACACCTCCTTTGAATCCCTCTGCATGCTGCTATAACTAAGAAGTCACAGCAACTTCTTTGAGATTTTGTGATAAGTTGAACTCCTCACAGCTTGATCCTTCGCTGACTTCGTAGTGAAAGCCACCGCTGGTGAGTGGAACTCAGTTTGCTAGTACCTCTGATGGACCTGCCTTCGGCCCGGATACCTCATGTTTACTCCTTGCTGCCTGCTGGCTCCAGGTGATTGCCCTTCTGAGGCATGCCTTTGAATATAGACAGAGGTGCAACAGTTTTGGGGGGGAGGTTCCATATCTAAAAACAGAGCTTAATGGTCTGGACCTTCCCAGAGAGCAGATTTCCTGGTTTGTGGTTCACCCTCTTGGAGTAGAGACTGATGCAGAGATGCTGATGGGTTTTATAGGCTAGCCTTTGGGACGTGGCAGCTTGCCACGCTGCCATCCATTTAGACTAATGATTGCACAGAATTCTCATGAAGCAGATGGCTACTAACCACAATATTAATATTATTTTGCTTTGTACATTTTGGGGGAAAAATTATTTCCACAGTTGCAGAGGAAAACCTCGTTTGGATTTTATAAAGAATGATCTGCAACAGAAATAACACGCTGTCAGGACCTGTTTTATATGCTTTCATTATCAGTGACAAATTGTGATATTAATTCTATAGCAAATTTGTGCCTGGGATTTTAGCATTTCTCTCAGCCATTTCCTCTCTCTGCATATCTCACTGAAGAATAAAATGCTATGAATTTTACCTTGGAGGGATCAACAGCTGGATTTAAATGTTATCCTGTAATTTGCTTAGAGATGCTATTGTTTATGAATTTGAAGAGTGGGTATATCTTTGACAGGATTCGGAATGAAGTGGAGGTTTGAGGTAATTGCATCGATAATCCAGGTAGCAAAGATTCCCCTAGTAACATAGTCAAAACAAAAGAAGTTTATTTCTGTTTGAATCCGTCGGGTAATGACTTCTCCGCTGTGGTTTGTTTTGCTGATGACACGCGGGTAGGGCACGTTGGGACAGACGCCAGTGAGGGTCAGCTCCTGGGGACTGGGGGGCTGCCCTGTGCTCTGTGGAATTCAGCCTCGGAGGGCCCATCATCACCTTATTCTCACCAGTGTTTGAGACCTCCTTCCGTAAGACTATTTCCAGGATCACTCACTAAGGTGATTCAGGAATGCCTGCTATTAGGGCATCAGGGAATTGAACAGGACTTAGCCTCAAGCACAAGAATTTAAACATTTGGGGCAGGAGAGTGCAACGGAACACTCGGCGGGGCGGCGGGGCGTGCTCTCCACTCGTTTCTCGCAGGGTCTCGAAGCCCGGCCCAGGCAGACGCGATCCACTGTGCGTGGTGTTCTTTCTTTATTTATTTTAATAGGCCAGATGTTTGGAAATGTTTTTTCACCTTTTTTTTTTTGACTTTTTTATTCTTGCGATGTTCTTAAATCATAATGTAAAAAAGGAAGAAAAAAATGCAACTATTTTTTTTGTACCTAGTAAACCAATATGAGAGACATAAAATCACCGAAAGATAGGAGATGGCTAATGAGTAAGAAGAAGGAAAGCACATCTTTTCACAGAAATCGTGGGAAGGGAGGCTGAGTACGGGCAATAGTCTTATCATTGCATTGACACCTATTTCAAACTCTGGGTAATTCAGTTCCCAATCCCAAACGAGAATAGTGAAGTCTTGCTCAGTTTCCAAGTGACTGTTCCTTAAGAAACCGTCCTTAATTATATTTGACATGTAGTTTTTGACCACTTAGCAGTTTTTCAGCAATAAATTAGAAGGACAGGAGGTGACACGATGTCAAATGGAAGTTTAATGACAGTGGAAGTGACAGCTGCCCTTGTGTGAAAAGGGAACAACAACCACAGAAAAGCAGATATCGAGGGTTATTGTAGCAGAAATACGACGCATTCTTGCAAAGGTGACTCTGAAGTTCGGAAGTTAAACTATAGTTGCTTTTTTTTTTTTTTTTTTTTTAGAAAGATAGCAATGGTTTCTTTAAGCAGCTGACGAATGAGTTAATGATGAAGTTTAGCATCTGAGAGGGTGTGCTTTAGTAATTTGTAAAATTCATGTATGTGGAATTGTGGTTTCCAGTGATGCAATTCATTAGGTATTTTTGCGTTTGAGTTGGGTCATATTAAATCAAACACTCTATCCCCACCCCTCCCACCCCAGGTGGTAATGAATCTAGGAATACTGGTGTGGGTCAAATATCTGGAACCATTCACTTGGAGATTCATTCCTTTAGGCCTTGCAGCCATTTTCATTTTCATCGTCCTTCTGTTAAATTAAAATGCCTATAGGTAAAGTAACTGTACCCTGATAATGCATGGATATTACATTATTGGCTTACTCTGAAAGTTAAACACTGTGAGAGTTTTATGCAGGATGAGTACTTACTCATTTCTTGACCTAAAACTATCTCTGTACTTTGGATACTGAGGAAAGATTTTGAAGGCAAGCCTCAGCTTATTTCAGTCCTATAGAACAGTTGTACAACTTTTATTTTCACCTTCCTATGGAATAGAAACCTTCTTATCTTGATGCATGGGAAGCTCCCTTCCATGGTGCTGGCTGTAGCTGATGAATTGATCAGTCATTCTTTTGGACTAAATGATAAGCTTGCCGATACTACGGCAAAATAAACCTTGCAATTAAAGGTCACTTAATTACATGCAAGAACTCAAAGATGATTGACGATGTTGCATAAGATAGCTAGAGAAATAAGAAATATATGCAATTCCAGCTAATATATACTTACATGAACAACCATGCTTCTGGTTTGTAATGATGAGAGGAGAGATGCAGACTGCAGAAGGAGAAGTGATGGCAGGTGTGGAAGTCAAACGAAGTATTTATCGGCCAGGTGGCCCACCTTGTTTGGAGAGAGCGCTGATGACAAGCTCTACCAACCTCAGTTCCAAGTAGAAAATCGTTCTGTAGGAGGATTGCTTAGTTATAGGGTCATCGTCCATTCTACCTTGCCTGGAAGAGATCCAGTGTGTGCCTGTAGTACTGGTTTAATTATTATCAGTGCCTTATTTTACTGGCAAAGGTGCTCTAACTGGATGGGTAAATAATTGTATGGTCACTACTTCATTTTGAGTGAAACAGAAGAGGAAATATGAAGCCTCTTTTGGAACTGATCACTCACAGATAACCTCACTCACAAGCCCTTATTTCCTTACAAGTGAAATAATAAAAACACAGCTGACAGTGACGAGTCTAGTTTCCCACCTAGTAAAGAAGTGACATCACACCCTACGGCAGCTGCAACCTTTCCCCCACTGCCTTTATGTTTTATGAAGCCACCTACATTCACTGCAGAACTGATAATAACTAGGCAAAGATGAACATTTCGGATGAAAAATGTGGAAATAAACAATGCTGCACTCCTGAGTTTGCATCCAATGGTGTATCAGCCAGGAACAGGAGGGGGACAAGTGAAGTCCAGAGAAATGTTGATGTTCCCTGCTGCGTCTGGCCCAACTCCTGTTCCTCCCCTGGCAGCCCCCCACCCCGATTTCTGGCTGGCGAGCTTATTAGAATGAATTTATCATCCTTTGGTAGTCATTGACACTGACTGCAGCGGACGGTGATTTTTTACACTCTTTATGAATGGATCTGGAAAGCAGTTTCAGAATTTTTCAAAGTGATTTTTAAGGGTAGGATTTATTACACCACGGACATACCCTTGCTAACATAAAGAACATGAAAACCTGACTCTCGGCAATCACACAGACGTGCTTTCAGAGTGTTTCTGACTTTAAAAATCCGACTTACTAACTTCATACTCACTCTCCTATGTAACACTAGTATTCTTTTGCCATTGGCTGTTGGAATATGTTAGCGTAAAGCCACCTGCTCTTGGTGAAGGCAATTAAGAAATTTTTAAATATTGTGCTCACCTGATCAGACCAAAGCGTATAGCATTTTTGGCATTGATCCAATGCCTTCTTTATCTGTGGTTTCTTTCTTGCCCTTACCATGAAAACACTCTTGAGGAAAAGTTTGTGGATCAAACAGGAGCGTTCTGCAGGGTATAGTGCAAGTGGTTAGTAGAAATATGACAGGTATTAAGAGGACATAGGAAGCGTGGGTTGAACTGAAAAGGAAGGACTCCCAATACCATGATGTAGGCATGGGGAGAACCGTGGGTTAGCTAGTAGTATTCCAGATACTCCAGCAAGTAAGAGGGGAGCAGAGCTCTCAGCAAAAATGAAGTGGTAGCAGGGACCTCTGATGACCGATACAGCGTAGAACCCTCGATCTCAGTCCCAGCGTCTCTCCCTCATATTAAGCTGTGTAACTTTCACAAGATTCTCAGTGTCTCTCTGCTTCAGTTTCTTCATCTTCGACTGGACACGATTACAGTATCTATCTGATAGGGTTGACGTGACTCAGTCTGTAACCAGAGCTCAGAAAAGTCACAGGCACATCATGAGTACTCAGTAAATACTAGCTCTCTAAAAACACCCCGGCTGGTGGTTTTTGGCATGATCCTCTCCCTCCAGCCATGTACAGAGTAACTGAACGTTGCTGAGCCTGGAGAGACTTCACTCACAGGACCGGTGGTGACGTGGCTGAGTAACACCAGTGGTATCTCTCTGAAGCACACTGTGGATTCTCGGCTGGCTCGGGTGAACTCACAGTTCCCCTCTGGGCCAAGGAAGGCAGAATGCTGCATGATTACCAGATAAAATGGGACAATTATGACCAAAAGTCTAGGCATCCACTGGGAACATCAATTGGCACTAGATTAGTCCTTTGATGGTAAGTGCTGAAAAAGCAGAAAGTATCTCCTTTCTTCTTGTTCACTATAACTGTCCTTAGAGGTGGCGTTTAGCACTGGGGAGAGTGCATTAGCTCTTTCTAGGCAAGGATAAACTGTGCCCTATAACTGGGGTGTCTAAAACACTATTTGATTACCTTCTTAAGTTTAAAGCATCTTGAACATCAATTAACTATGCAAGTATCCCAGACTCTCCCAGTTTCTCATCTTAACACCCAGTAAACTCGCCTTTCTTCAATGTCTCTAGGACTGCGCTGGGAATAATGGATTTATTAGACCTCGTCTTACCTTCAATTGCAAACTAAATTGAGAAATAAAACATTAGTGTGCTTTTGAATACAAAACTGCCTGTTACAATTGGGGAAAAAAGCCTTCCAACCTGTTCTTCATGTATGTTCTGATAGCACAACCCTTCATTTGTTACTTGTCTTAATTCGCCGTCCTGGTAACACACCTGATGCTGTGTACTGGCCCCACTTACGGTGCTGTAGGCTACCAATGGGCTTGGTGGATTAATCACTCTCTAGCTTATTTCTGCCTGAGAAAAAAAAAGACCCTGTTTTCTATGTGGTTTTTGTCATTTGTCCTGCCCTTACATACCATTTTTGTACCTGAATTCTTGCTTAAGTACTATTTTTATCTCCTTGATTTAGTGGTAAGTTTTTAGACCTTCTTTTTTTTTAAAAAAAAAGTACTGAGGTCATCTATGTAAGGTGCCTATCACTGTGTCCAGGGTATACAAAGTGATCGAAGACAGTTAATTCAAACCGATACTACTTTTTTGTTCTTCTGCGTGCAGTTCCACAACATTCTTTTCAATCATGTCACACATGTAAGTCCACTTCCCTTCTCTGCATTAATTCTCACGTTTTGGAAGATGAAAGCTGAAGTGGAGGAGGGTCCTCTCTCTCTCCTGGAACAAGAACACCGGCTCAAGTAATATATTCCTTGGAGTAAGAGTAAAAACAATACATGTCTGAATACAGTCCCCATGAAGCAGGTAAAATTATTTTCCTATTTTCATAGCTTTGTATTTCAGATGGAGGACAATTTCTATGTTCTTTTCAGTTGCTGCTGCTTCTTGCACCGAGCCATGGTTGGCTATGGAGGTCTGTTTTTCTCTCCCCTTGTGGTGTTCCTGATACACAACCCAGGGCTTTCTCCCAGGGAGCCTGCTAACTCCTTTCATAGCAGCAACACGGAACGGTGTTTTAAAGTCTTGAAATCCTCAGGTTTATATGTGATATTGTTATTTGTATAGTCTTTAAAGATATTCTTTATGAGCAAAATAACTTTTCATTACTTCTTTGAACTTAATTTTATAAAAATATGGCATGGTCGAGTTGGCTTTTCATGGTTTTTCCTCAAATGTGGGCTTTCTTGTCACTTGAAGATAATTTTTTTAGTCCTTAGAAGAGTGATTGCATTGTGTCAGTCATCTTAGAAGACTCCTTTGAGTGAACTAAAAAAATGATAAACATGGTTCTATGGACTCCTTTCAGTGGGTGATTTGTTGATAAGACTATGACTGAAATGGTGAAAAAGGCCATCTGTCCCCTTGAGGTTTCCAGTGCTCAGGCCTGACTGCCCTCTGACTTTCATCAGAGCGCCTCTGGGTGGGGGCCTCTGGATGGGAGCTCCAGGCCCACCTTCCCTTCCCCACCACGGACTTGGCCAGAGTCTCTCCACACATCTGCCTGCCCAGCTGCCTTGGTGGTGCATTGACCGCAGAAACTTGTACTAAATGGAACGATCTCTTAACTTCACCAGAAAGTGAAATTAATTCAGATTAAAAAAAATACTAATCCGAATGAGTGATGATGAAGATAAATTATATTTATTCTTCACTTTAGAACTTGGTCTCCATTCGAGATTGCAGATGAACTCTCGTAACCAAAAACAAAACAAAACAAAACAAACTCTTCTGAAGATTTTGTTATTTTCTTTTACCTTAAGGACTGGCTTATCTTCATTCGTGGTGGGTGGTAGTAAAACGCAATGCCCAGGAAGGTCAAACACTGGTAGACAGTCCTCAGGAATGGCTCTGCAAATCTGTCCCATTCAGCCCTTATGTCTTATTTAGAGGCACAGCCGGTGTCCAAAATACGTGCTTTTGTCAGCACTACACAGTGTCTGAGATTCTTCCGGCTTCTCATATTTTATTCAAATACCATCTTTTACTGTCCACTCTGGATGGAAAATTAACCACCTCACTGAACTTCTATCTAGGTCTGAAGAAGAGAATAAAGGCCAGTTATAAAAAGTTTTGTAACTTGAATTTTTGGCTATTACAGACCCCTATTCTGTAAGGTGGTCACAGTAGGCTGTTGAACTCTGAATCCTTTGCTGTTGTTGTCATTATATTCTATTTACATGAAGTAAGCACTGTAGGGTCCAAGAGAAACTGAGATAGAGGAGAAGTAAGGAATATTTGTGATTTGAGCTTCGTAACCGCACACACTAAAAATGATGTATCCAGTAAAGCAGGTTCGAATGAGACAGCAGGAGACATAAATGCATCTGTACATCCCTTTTCTGTAATTTTTTCATATCAAAGATATAGGATTTATAGAGAAGAGCTTATAAATAACCTTCAGGCTACTGCATTCAATGCAATGTCTGTATGGGTGACCGGTTGGCATGGCAATGATGGATGGACTCACACAACTGGGTCCGGTGGTTCACATGTAGTTCACTTTGGCAGTGACTAAAAGTCTTTATGATCCAGCAATTGTTCAGCGACCTGGATGAAATGAATTGGTCTCTTTCCCAGTGAATAGCTGTCTATGTCACAAGACCAGAATGTAACCGGTACTAATTGTCTCCCTGGTTGATAGTTTCCGAAACAGAGTTAAAGAGGTCATAAGGAAGGGTGACGAAATGTTCTGTCTTTTCACACCATCACTCATTTATTGAGCTCATTGCACCAGGTCATCCCATCTGCTAGACAGAGAGGAGGAAACCACTCATTGTGGCAACCTTAGTTAAACTGAGCCTATCTTAAATGACATGTCTTCAATTCTCTTGATTATTTCTGTGACAAAATCTTTAGACATGCCAAATCTAGTCCAATACCTCCACCCCTGGGGGAGAGGGGATAAAAACAAAAGTGGTGTTAGAAAAGAACAATAGTCTTTGAAAGGATGAATGTTTCTGCTCATTTAGAGCAAAGTCCAAATTTAGAAGATTCATGGAATTAGCTTCATAGCTTCTTTATTATGATTACATCCTACTGTGTTAATGATATAAAATTTGTTCTCATCAATGTTTGTCCTTCAGGGCCTATTAGAATATTTTTTAAATTTTTGTCCTACATAAAATGAAGTCCAGAAGAATTTTCCCTGAGTGGGAAGAATTAATAATGTAAAGATGTCATTTTCCACATAAGGATTATAAAAAAAATCTAAGTCAATCCCAATCAACCACAAAGTTAGTATTAGAGTCTACAAAAAAAAAATTCTAAGAGAGTTAATAATAATGACATACAGAAAATAATATTTAAAGAGACACAAGAGTTACTGCAATAAAATAGCATGAGACTGGAAGTTAAATAGACGAGCAGATCAATGGAACCCACTAGGACTCTGGCCACATATACACATTCCTGCATGTAGGAAAACAGTATTTGTTAAGCATGGTATTTCAAATCTATGAGTTGTTTGGACAACTGAGCATTCAAAAGAAAAAACGAAATTCGATTACCTCTCATACCCCACAAAAGATAAACTATAGATGGATCAAAGGTCTAAGTATAAAATTTATAAAATTGAAGAAAATATTCTAAAGTTTGGAGTGGCATTCTTAAGTAAGGTACAGAAACCAGAGCCCATACAGAAAGCACCTTGGGCAGATTTGAGTAAATCAAGATTCAACATTCTGTAAAGGACAGGCAATCCAAGTAAAAATACAAACAGCTAAGGCAAAAATTGTTCTAACCTATGTAACAGGTATCTGTAACTCATATTTCTAATATTTAAAGAGTTCTTCCAATATAGTGAGAAAAATATTAACCACTTAATAGAAAAATTGGTCACAGGATGTGAACAGTTAATTCAGAGATGAAAAGCTAGAAAGGAATGATAAATGAATAAAAAGCTGTTCATTTAAGTACTAATTAAAGGAATGAAAATAAAACAAGATATCCTTTTTGGCTATTAGACTGGGACAGTATAAAGAAAATCGAAAACATTCTGTACCGTGCTACATGGGCCTGTGTGGTGGCACAGAATCGACCTTTCCATACCCTCCTGAGTTAAAGTGAACTAGTAAAACCCATGCAGATTATTTTGTCAAGAACTGCTAAAAATTTAAACACACAGTTCCTAATTTAGAAATATCATTCTGAAGAATCTTACCTATAGTTATGGGTTCAAAAGCATAATGGACAAACATAAATGTCCATTAATAAGAAAATGGTAAAATTAGTTACATCTCATCTGTACAATGGACTGTATAACTATTAAAAAGAACAAGGAATACTTACTAAGATGAAAAAATATTTTTGCTATATTGTTTAGTGATAAAAGTGTAATTTAATAATAGTTTTATAATATGTGTATTTCTGTATATATATTTATTTCTGTATATACATTCTTTATATATATTTCTGTTTTTGTATGTTCTGTACATATATATTTATCCTCACCTGAGGACATTATTTCATTGCCTTTAGAGAGATAGGAAGGGAGAGAGAGAGAAAGCAAGAGAAAAAGAGAGACAGAGCAAGCAAGGGAGAGAGAAACTTCAATGTGAGAGAGAAACATCATTGGTTGACTCTCATATGTGCCCCGCCTGGGGATCGAACCTGTAGCTTAGGTATGTTCCCTGCCCAGGATGGAACCTGCAATCTTTTGATATATGTGATGGAGATTCAACTGAGCCACCAGCCAGGGAAATTTCTGTATATCTTAGGAAAATATTGAGAAGTATGTGCTGAAAGTAGCTAGAAGCTTGAAGTAGTTGAAAAAGTGAGTGGGAATGGAGAAGCCAAGGTCGGACCTTTATTTCCCTAAATGACTCTGTTTAAATGGATGCTAATGTGGATGATTGTCTGGACTTGACATTTCCTGCCTTTCATTGAAATTGGATTTTTCCTGCATAGCCATACCATACACACGCTTGTCAACACCCCACCCTTCCTTTTTAAAATAAGAAGACTGAAACCAGAATGGTCATTACACTGCTCACCAAAGGAGCAATTTAGACCTGGCTAAGAAGGACACCATGAGTGTACAGAGCACCACCATGGGACTGAGAGGTGCCACGCCACATTCTGGGGTATAGGTAAACGCAAAGTGACCCTTCGATGTCTGTTGGGAGAAAGTTTGCCTTCCTGTCACTGATGCTTAATTCCAGAGTCATTTGTCTTTGATTTCCCTTTTTTTTTTTTTGTTAATGGATAACATCCACCATAAAATAACGCTCAATAAGTATCAACTTTGTGAAATGATTGTTAACAATCTTTGGGTTTCTAATTCAGTGTTTTAATAACATGTGGATATTTAAAAAAATGGGAAGCATCATTTGTTTTTCTTTTTGGTTGGTTTTGCACTTTTTCTGTATAGAGCTTAGTAGTCCATGTTGTTAAATTGGCGTTTGAATCAAGGAGGGACTCCGTGGGCCCCTCCAAGAATGAAGTGTGGTGGAATTTCCAATCACTAAAATGCAAAACTTGTTTCCCTACTCAAGTTTTTAGAATGCAGCATGGTAATGTACCTTCTGATTTCTTGAAGTAAGGGATTAGTTTCTAAGGTACCAAATTGCTTTTAAAATCACTTTCTCATTCATATTCCTTTTTCCATCTTTAACATTTTTTGTTATTAGTTTTTGCAATAGGTTTGTTCTTTGCTTTTATGCAGCATACATTAAACTACATATTTATATTTTGATACTTAAATTTTTTATCATGACCATTATTTTAATTTATAATTATGATGTCAAAGTAGTATCTCCCATATAAGAGAGATTTTATTACCAGACTCTTTGTGAACTATTCCATTTATATCACAGCTCTCCATTGTCATTTCTCCTAAGAAACACTTTTGTTTTTGTATAGGAAAATAATAAGTAAAATCTTAATTGAAGGGATCAGTGATGGGGAGTGTTGGGCATTTGCTCAATACTAAGGTAGTCATAATACCTAGAAAGAAGGAATTATGGACATCAATTTCCCTGGAAAGCTGCTTTTGACTTGGTAATCTGTATTCAACAGTCTTTAATATTTTAGTTCTCAAGCACCTCTTGGCTTTCATAAAGTAAAATAAAACAGTGACCTCTGCCCTTTACAGTCTGTTACCACTCTGTCATACCGGAAAGGGCCGGGACTGATGAAGAGCGGTGCGCACCTGGTGGTGGCACCAGTCCTGAAAGAGCTCACCTGTCTGTTCAAGGGGAAGTGGCAAGGGAATGTGACCTTCACGTTAGGAATATTTTTATCTCTCTTCCAAGAAAGAGAGAGGGGAAACAAAAACAGATTAAAAAGCTAAGAAAAGTAAATTCAAAACCAAGGCAGATTTCAAAAAACACGGACTGATTAGTGGATGTTTGTACAACAGTTTTATCCATGGGAGGAAAAATTAACCATTTTAGAAGGACTTCGGGGATAAATTCATGAGATTTAGTGGTGGTAATTCAGATTCTAGGCAGGAAGGTCCTTGATGTCAGCTTTGGAAGTAGGACAGCTTTTCTGGCTAAAAGTCAAGAAAGGGGAAAAGGCACGAAATTGTTGGAATAACATTAAAGTGATACTGCTGAGAGGACCCGAAATAAAAATAACTTATATGTGTTATATGCAGACATTATTTTAAGTGAAAAGCAATGTGACATAATAAAGTTTGTGGAAACATTTAGATCTGGGCTAAGGGAATGTATGTGCAGAGTAGCTTGTTGACAAGTAGAGTCTTAACTAGATCACTCATTATGTAGGGACTGAGGGTGACAGCCACTAAGGCAAAGGGGCATCCAGCGCCTGCTTACGGGGACAGCAGTAAGCTAGCTTGGGTGACTCAGGTGTTCAGAGAAGGAACGCAGCCACGACCGGGAAGCTGCGTGCACCTGGTGTGGGTGGGCTAGGGGCAAAGGCACGCACTATGCACAGTGCCGCGCATGCTCAGCATTAGGCTTCTCTCGTCTGGTCTGCACGGTTATGGGGCAGGAAATGATCTGTCAGTTTAACTTAGAACTTGTATTTTCAATGGAGCTGACACTGGGTTGACAAAATCAATATCAGGCTTACAAGATAAAGTCGTGTTATCTTATTGACAGCTATCAATAATGGATAATGAGGCCCTAGCTTGAACTTCCTTGAACAAACAATGACCTGAGGATGTTAATAGGTTATAAATGAAATTCTAATGATGTGGAATTGTTAGCTTGAATTCCAGTCTTAGACATTAATGTAATTAATATGTGAAAAAGTGGCAATGTGAGTGTGAGAATTCAGGTATGTTCTATTAATTTTTTAAAGAATAGTTGGACTTTTACATGAACAGACTTTCCCCCTTTGCAAATAGAACCATTGCACATGTATGTATGACATGTGGAACACATGTGCCTAGGACACAGACTGTTTTTCAGTTCATAGGGTATCATTATAAGTTTCTTGAGAAAAAAGGAAATATAAATTGCTCAGGCAATGTAACAAAATTCAGTTAGAAATAATTGAGTTTAAGATACTTAAGTAAATACTAGTTTAAAATAAAAATATATTTTTTGTGTTTGTTGAAAGTCAGGTCACTGTTATAAATAGTTATTTTTTTCTTAATGTGGTTTAAGATAGAAAAGTAAAACATCAGAGGGTTTTTCATTAACTTAACTTTTCCAGAAAATTAGAATCCTTAGAAAGGGAGAGATAGAGATAAATTTAAAAAAACTCTCTCCTCTGTGCATTTGTCTATAATGGCCAAAACATGTAACCAGCACGGATGTGCTCTAATAGGTGACTGGATAAACAAAGCGCAGTCCATCCACACAATAAAACATTATTCAGGGATAAAAGAGATGACCTATTAAGCCATGAAAAAACCTGGAATTTAAACTACTTAAATGCATGTTGCTAAGTGAAAGAGGCCTGTTTGAAAAGGCTAATCACTATGATTCCAGCTATTTGACATTCCGAGAGAGGCATAACTATAGAGACAGAAAAAGATCAGTGGTTCCCAGGAATGAGGGTGAGTTAGGAGGGATGAATTGATGGGGCAGAGGAGATTTTTAAGGCAGTGAAATGACTCTCTAATGCTGGAAGGGTGGATACATGACAATGTATATTTGGCAAAACCCACAGAATGTACAATGCAAAGGGAGAACCCTACTATAAACTATGGACTTTGGGTGATAATGATGTTAGGTTCATGGATTGTAAGGAATGTACCACACTAATGTGAGATGTTAATAATAGGGGAAACTGTGTGTGTGTGTGTGTGTGTGTGCATGTGTGTGTGAGAGAGAGGGGGGATGTGGTGGAGAGGAGGGTGTATGGGAACTCTCAGTTTTTCTGTTCAGCTTTTCTGTAAACCTGAAACTTCTCTAAGAAATAAAGTCTATTAATTTTAACAAACTCTCCCTTCAAAATTAGAATCTGCAGTGAAAACTTTCAACTCACAAGATTAAGGCTACACTGGGTGATCACTTCACATAAGCCATCAGGGTCTACCTTAAAAAGCTGGGTAGCTTTCTACTTGTGTGTCTGCATTGACATTCCTTTAGGCTCAAAGCATTAATCCTGATGCAGACTCAGCCTTGGCCCCCAGGGAAGATGTTTACAGAAAGTTTGTCATTTGCATTAACCCTGGCCAGTGAGTTGAGGCTGACCTGAATGCATTCCAGGGCTGAGGTGGTGTCATCGATCACTTAACTCACAGACAAATTTTGTACAAAATTTTGTAATTGAATGGCTCCCATAATAGAGATAACTACCCACAAGGTACACATAAATGACAAGGCAGTTACTCCTTCAGAAAGTTCCCCTGATTAACCTAGGTTCTCTTCATTTTGGAAAGATCTTCACAGTCATTTTTTTGGCTACAGAATCTACTGGTGGTATTCTCCTAACATTTGCAGGTGTCTCATGGCTGCCCCAAGGTGCAATTCAGGGTGCTTTAGGGAGGGAGCAAATGAGTGTCTGGCTTCCCCACCAGCAGCACAGTTCTGGGGGCACACATAGTGCTTTGGGAAAGAAAGGGCCATTTCCACTCATTGGTCCCTCTCCAGTGAGACTTACATCGTCACAGAGAGCAGGTTGACAGGACCTCCAGTGTGGTCTGCTGGCTGGCTGCTAAGCCTTAGGGTTCCCAGATCAGTTTGAATAATTGAGTCCAGTCCTTGATTTCAGGAGGAATGACTGAGGATAGTTAGTTAATCTTTTATGTGTGTCTACATCACTAGCCACGTGGTTTTTTTCTGCCCCATGGAATGACTTTGACCTAAAAAGGGGAGAGAAAGACATCTAGAGATTTTAGCAGGTATTTTGCAGGGGAGGTTCAGAAGCTGGGGCCGTACTGCTGTTACTGATGACCTTCCTAGTGAGGGAAATGGTAAGAAAATCATAGTCAGAGCCATCCAGTGGAGGATGGAAGACCCCACGAGTCAGTTAAATTTAAGGTGCAACAGTTAGGGAGAACTGCACCTCAACATTTCTTTAAAGACAAAGGTTCCGGGTGTGGTGCTCCTCTCCTTCCTCCGGAACCGTTTAGGGTCTAAGATCCTTGCTTTCCACTTGTCGCTCTCCTTTCATGGTCACAAAATGATGTCTTCAGGAAACGGCTATAACTTTCCTTTTTTCAATCATTCCCAAGTTAACTCTCAGACCTTGCATGCAAAAATGTGAGGTGTAACAAGGACATCATTATAAAACTCACAGAGTCCCAAAATGTCCCAGCCTTGTCCCACTGAGGCATTGTAGGGGCACTCATGGTCTAAGGTCCTTCAACCATAGTGGTCATTATTCTTATGATCTGAGACCATGTCTCTCTAACAAAAGAACTCAGGCAGCTCAACTGGAATCAAGTTGAATCCCTAAGCATCCCTTGCGCATGTGCCATCGCCCAGAGAGTGTATGAACCAGATAGGCCTGGGGTTACTTTTCGGGAAAGGAGGATGTGTCCTTCCAGGAATGGTCAAGGAGGAGTTTTGAATTTTCAAAATAGATCTATATAAACCCCACTATACCTTTGTCTTGATATTTTTTCATCAGTCATATTGAATAGTTATTATGTCTCTCCAGGTTTTCCCTTACAAAACAGTGCGTTCTTTAAAGCAAGGAATTTTGATCATTACCTTTGTATTCCTAGGACATGGTGGGGGGTACCTGGCACTGTAGAAGGATCTCAAAAAAATGTTTCGTAGCTAGAGTTCAGTGATGAAAGATGCGGCTAGGACAGTACTATTCAAATTAACTGTGAATGACGTAAAATACACAGAACTTGATTAATAGGAAATGATAATTGATTAGTGATTTGAAGAGGTTTGAGCCAAATATCACATATTTCTTTAAAAAATTTATAATTGCATATCATTTCAGAGAAGTTCAATAAAAGTCTGGGAGATTAATGTATGTTTCTCGTGACTTTTCCCCCCATTGCGTTAAACTATTTAGCAATAATAGCTATCTATAGAAGTATTTGATTCAATTATATTAATTTTTGGTCTTAATGATGCTTATCAAATTAGTTCATTAAAGTAAGAAAACATCAGACTAAATTTCAAAGTGCTTGCCTGAGATGAATGACAACTTTATGGAACTAAAGAAAAAGAGTCAACTACTTAGAAAAATTAGCAGCGGTTTCCTCAGACTTTGTTCAAATGTCTTGTGGTGAGTTTGGGCAGCAGTGGGAAAGGGCTCTGGTGCTCTGGTTTAAGTGCTGAAGAGCTTATATGTGGAGCAGTTCGGCCAAACAGTGTAAGAAAGGCAGCGTGAGAAGAGAGGAATTGCTGCGGATGGCAGTGACTGGACTAGGAATGGCATGGGTAATGAGCTTGTCTCCGAATCCTTGGTGATGCAATGGCATGCTTTACTTGCTAGCTTTCAAGTCTGAGTTACTGCTTTACTGGTGGCTAGAAAGGCTCACCTGCCCTGGTTTTTCTTCTCTTTTCTTCTGAATGCACTCAGCAGGAAGTGAAAGTTATGACTTGCCCTGACAGACATCCCAGAGCCTTTGGATTTTATGGACATAGGGAAGTATTCAGAAACTTCCTGCTTGGTGATCACATCCTTTGTTCTTTTGTGCACATCCTAAGTGAACTTTGCTCCAGACAAATTAGCCTAGGGCAAGGAGTTAAAAAAGAGATTCCAAGAAAGACACACAGTGCAGGAAAAGGGAGTACTCATTTAATTCCATTTAGGTTTCTATTTTTAACCAAACATTTATCATTTTCATCTTTAGTTCCTTCTAAGAATGTTGGTAACTTGTGGCTTTATTTGTTGCGAGTATAAAATTGCTCCTATCACCCAAAGTCTTTAAGTATTAGTCAAGTTTCGAAACAATCAATTCTTACATTCAATGGGGGAACAACTAGATCAACATGTCTGCTCGAAGTTTTTACTATCTGAAATTTGAGGCCACACTATAGAAGTTATAGATCTATTGAATTATGCTCTATTTCACCCCGTGAAAATATTAATTTTATGAAATAAAAATTTACCCTTCCATGTCTGATACAATAGAATATAAATGTCGCTTTCCCCCCCCGGGAAGTATTTTCTGACTTCTGGTACATTATAATAATAACATATTATATATGCTGTGTTTGGTTGTGTATTTCGTTGTATATGTGTCTGGCTTTGAGTGACTTGAGGCGGAAAGAAGACACTTATAATTGTACCTTGGTTTTCTATTATCTAGTATTTGACACAGAGAAAACACATTTTCCATTGCTTGTTGAGTTCAACAGAAATAAATTTTAATCTCATTTAAACACTTAGTAGGGTGGCTTAATTTTCATAGGAATATGGAAGATAAATTGACACAATGATCTCATTCATGAATAATAACTTCTTTTCTTAAATAAAAATTATTGTTTAGATTTTCCCTTTCTTGGTTTACAATATTGTAATTGTGCTCTAAGTTTCCACTTCAGGTAGTTCAATTCTTACTGGATTCCAATGTAGGCTTATCTTCCAAAAGCACTTTTATTGCATCTTTTTTTCCTGTTCAAAATCCTTGAAGCCTTTCCTATTAGGAAGGAGTAAACTGGACCACTTTGCAGCGTTGTAGAGTTCCGCAGTGATGCTGATCAACTAGGAGATGTCCACCTCATGTTGGTTCTCATCCTGAGCTGCCTTTAGCCAATTTTTCCTAAATTCATGTATCAATGATGTGCATGAATACATAGAATGCATGTTTATCAGATTTGCAAATGATCCGAGACTGAGATGGATAGCAAGTCTATTTGAAAACAGAATCAGAAAATATTTTGACAAGCTTCCTTTAACTGGATGAATTGAATAAGAGTAAAGGTAAAAAACCTGCCTTGAAAAAAACAAAAAAAAAAAAAAAGAGAGAGAAAACTTCTCTGCTGAGCAACTGCATATAGAAATGTGGAAGATTCTCAGAAAGAGTCATCACTGATAGGGCCACCACAGAGGCTGATGAAGCCATAGGCATTAAGAGAATGGTAGAAAGGAGGTGTTGCTCAGGCCCCATCCGAAGTCTCGGATACAATTCTGGGTCTCACATTTTGAGAGAGATGTAGACAAACTGTGAGAATGTAGTTAGAGAACGGCAAAGGTCTTATGTCTGTTTTGTGAAATGAAATTTTTATGGTAAGAGCAAACTCACAGGAAATATGCTGATTGTTCTCAAAGGTGTGACCAGCATTTGTACCTGTATGTTATAGGGTAAACAACTTTGGTTAACTGGAAGGCAAAAACTTCTTAATGCTCAGCTCCTAATTAGGCCATCAGATGCCTACCAAAACACTGAGTTTTCTAATTTTTTTCCAAGAGAGGGAGAAATTCAATAAAATAAATTCTTAATAAAAACAATGAAATTCCTCTACCTACCTATTAGAGTGGCTAAAATCCAAAACACTGACAGAACCAAATGCAGCTGCTGGTGTTTTACATCAGGAATGTTGAGTGAAATTCACTCAGTTTTGGTGGGAATACAAAAGTGGTTCTGCCACTGTGGCATACTCTCCTCATGCCATCAGTAATCATGTTCCTTGGTATTTACTTGAATGAGTTGAAAACGTGTGTCCACCCAAAAATCTTCAATTAAATGTTTATAAAGCTCTATTTATTATTGCCCAAACTCAGAAGCAGCCAAGATATTCTCCAAAAGGTGAGTGGATAAACAAATCATGGTACCTCTAAACAAAGAATATTATCCAGTGGTAAAAAGAAATGTTATCAAGCCATGAAAAGACATGGAGGAACCTTAAATGCATATTGATAAGTGAAATAAACCAATCTGAGAGGGCTATATGACATTCTGGAACAGACGAAACTGTTGGGATACTAAAAACCTATAGCTGGTAGGAGTTATGGGGAAGGAAAGAGGAATGGTTATGTAGAGCACAGGGGATTTTCAGAGAAGCGACACTATTATTTTGCATAATATTGTAATGATGGATATATGTCATTGTATATTTGTCAGAAACCATAGAATGTACAACACCAAGAATGAACCCTAATGCAACCGATGGGCTTTGGATGATAGTGATGAGTCAGTGTCAGCTCATGGACTGTGAGAAGTTTACCACATGCATGCAACATGGTAGTAATGGGGGAGGCTGTGTGGGGCGTTGGGGGTGGTGGTGAGGAAAGTATATGGGAACTCTTTGTCTTTTCTATAAATCTAAAACTGCTCTCAAAAAAAGGCCACATGAGCTGGTGATGAGGTAGAGGATGGAGGCTGAAAACTACTGGGCTGAGTGGGGAAGACGGGTCAGTTGGATTGCAGCCAAGGAAGAGAGCTGACTTCAGCATCAGAGGATCAGTTGCCCAGTACCAGGTCCAGGGGATTCTAGGAGCTCACAGGCAGGAGCTACAGTTCTCTGGAGAAGTTCATAAGTTGGACTATAGGGCAGCGAGAGGCTAAAGCCTTCAGGATGGAAAAGGGAAGCATAGAGAATTGTCATGGCTGCAGAGCTCTGGTGAAGACCAGCTGATTTAAAGGCACAGGGTCTGGCTGTGCCTTGAATTTCCTGTGCTGTGAATTTCCTGTCTGGCTGTGCCTTGAATTTTAAAGGCACAGGGTCTGGCTGGCCTTGAATTTCCTGTCTCTGGAGGAATTCACAATAAACACATAATTTTATGTACCTATACACATATATATGTATAAACATACCCACACGTATGTGTAGGCATACACATACATACACGCATACATATACTCATATGAATACAGATATGTTTATAGGTAAACACACATGCATACAAACAAACAAAATAATTTTAAATACTGGTTATGTGCTATTAAGAATATAAAAGAGGCCTACGTAATGGAAAATTGGCCCTAGCAGGATGAAGGGAGATTAGATTTATCCAGGGTGGTCAGGCAAAGTCTCTAAGAAGGAGACAGTTGAGCGGATACCTGAAGGATACAAAGGAAGCAGCCATCAGAAGAGCTTAAGAAACAATACTGCAGCAAAGGTACATCTTTTTATATTTAACCACGAATATTCTTTTAATTCCATTTGTGTGTGCATGTGTGTGTAAGGGAAGAGGGAGATCATTAAGAAGCAAAGAAAGAAAAGTATAGGAACTAAAGCTATTTCAAAGATTGAATCCAAGTATATTGCAAAAGGTTTTTAGAAAGTCGTGGACTCTAGTACTTACTGAGAATGAAATTAGATAATTTTTCTTATGAAAGTTCTGAAGAATAGTTTCCTAAATAACCTGGAACAATTTGATTACTTTGTCAAGTTAAAAAAGATAAGCAAGAATTGTGATAACGGTTTGGAATAAAAATTTCTTGTGCTGTAGAATTTTAAAAATTTTTGGAGGGTAAATTACTTAACATGGACTTTGTACCTGTCTCAGTAGAACATCTATCTGTGAGCATGCGGGCATTTTCTGGTAAGAGAGGTGATAGGGAAGGGCATGGTTCAGAGCGCTGTGAAACAGCCAAGCTGTTGTCTCCAGAAGACAATGTGTTTGATTGGTGGCCCTCAGAATGCTTCCCATTACAACTCTGATCTCTGAGGAAGGGCTGTAGTTGGGAAATGTTCAGACGCCACTGGGCTTTCATGTGGCTTTCAGAATTTCACCATGGAAGCATCTGTCATACAGTTTTTCTCCACGTCATATATCCACAAATTTAAATCCAAGGAAGCCCATTCTAAACTGAGTAATAATACGAGCGGATACTAGCTACTTCAGCACAAAAGGATTTATTTTGTTCTATTTTTAGGGCTTGGTATACCACACTGATACAAAAATACTAAATTACCAGAAAAAAAGTAGTGTGAAGGGTGTGAGAAGACGGAAGAGAACAAAGGACTTTTCTTGAGTCAAATGCAAATGCAAATGACCTGCAAGATTGTGCAGTCTTTCTCCTGACAACGAACGTTTTCATGCAGTGAAATCCATTTTTGAGACTGATTAGCAAGTGCTGTGATCTTGCTTATTTTCTATAGCAGCGTCTGGTTTTTTCAAATTGATTAGGAGACCTCTGATGTGGGAGAGCGAATTACTGGACTACCCTAGGTATTTCTGTAATTGGTTATCATGCTTAATTACAAATGTTTCAGCACAACCAATTTATACTGGAGTAGATTTTCCTTGCTTTTCCACTGCCTCTCCTGCAAGTGTTGTTTGCTCTTTTCAGGGAGGGAGGGAGGGAGAGAAGGAGGAAAAGAGAGGGAGAGTGGAGAGAGAGAGAAAGAAAGAAAGAGAGAGATTAACTTTTGCATGCTTCATTTCTGAAAAAAGCAGGTATAATGGATTGATAGATTCATTCAAGGTATTCTATCAATAGTAGTTGAAAATGAAAGAAATGGAAACATGTATGCCTTAGTTATAGTGGGAGGTCATTCGCTGCAAACTATTGCCAATCTTTTCTGTTTTCTTCATTTCCATTAACTAGTGCTGAGAGCTGGAAGTTGAGCTCTGTGTTCTCCCTCACCCTGCCTTGGTGCTGGCTGACCTTCATGTATTCAACCCACTGGCTCCTGAGCTCATCAGAAGTCAATGGACTAGAATAAAACAGAATATGGCTCCACATTGTGCTGTTCATCATCTGGCAATCCTGAAGACCTGAGCAAGTGGCTAGTTGTGCTGGTGTCCCGGGCACACATTACCTTCTCCACAGTCTGTCCTCCACAGCCTGGGGCATTCCAGACGCAAATAGCAGGAGGCAGGATTCTGGTCAGGGCACTGGCCTTCGCCTCCTGCCTCAGCCCTTCTGTGAGGATCTACACAACCCTGGCAGCACCGAACCAAGGCGGCAAGCCCCTGAGTTTAACATCTTATCATTAGCATGAGGTTTGAGAAAACGTGGACACTTCTTTTTTCAGACCGTTCTTGCTGGAGATGGAATGTCACAGGAATGTATACGCCTGCCGCGTATACAGAGCGTCTTTGCCTGTGTTGCAACAGAGACTCCCGCACAAAAGCAAAGCGTGCATTGCCTGACGCCAGCTTTGGTTTCTGCCGCTCAGATTTAAAGAGTGTTTTCATTATTATCTAAAAAATAATGAAGTAACTGTTCAAATAAAGTGAGTTCTAAGAAAATCCCTACTGCTGAAGAATGGGAAAGGTTAAACTGGATCTAATTTAATTTCCCATTGATGAAAGTTACTGGATTCTTAGGGGAACTTATTAAAAACACTGGTGCTGGGAGGGCCCCTGGAGATAATTGAGGCTAACTTACTCATTTTCCAGATGACAAGAGATCAAAGCAAGACAAGAGGCTTCGCCAGGTCAGTTAGTGGCAGAGCTGAAACTGGAAGCTGGCTTCGCTTGAGGTATAGAACGTGACTAGTAGAGAAAAAGTTTTCTCTGTTTTCTGTGTGTTCCCAACAACCAGCACCCTCCCATGTCAAAAATTTTCTGTTCTTATAGAGTGATTTCATTTTGCTTCTGTTGTGGCAATAGATAGGAATTCCGGTAATTGCCCAGAATATAATAAATTATATGGAATTTAAAATTTACATTTAAATGTTTTTTTTTTGGTACTTGGAATCTAATGAAACTATTTGTATTTGATTCTTGAACATTTGAGTACATAGAGAAAGCGCTTTTCTTTTGAGGCAAAGATATCCATTTTACAGTTCCTAGTATTTGCTACCAGCACTTCAGTAAACTTTTGCAAATCATTATTGAGGGTGAGAATTAATTTCAGGAGAAATAGCCATTGGCAACATTCACACAAATGTGTGAGAAAAACATTCCAAAATGGGGATTATATAGTCACTGAAGGAAAAGCTCTTCTGTTCTATTAGAGCTGCCAAAAGAATTCAGAACGCGAAAGATCCAAATGACAGCGAAGCAGATTGAAACCACTCTCCCCTCTTCATTCTCCTCTCTTTATGCATTCAGGGCTCTGCATCAAGAAAACTTTTATGGAAGGGGTGCAAAACGGATCCAATTACACAGAGCTCCAGCTAATGTCTGATGTGTTAAGTACTTTGCAGAAGTGCTGTAGATTGCTATAGAGTCACCTCGATATTTCAAAGTCATGAGGAAAGCCTTGGAATACATTACCCCCCAAACTGTAGAGTGAAGTAATTAGCATTCATTGCTAGTTTTATTCAATGACTAATTGCACTTCACACTCATGGACTGATACACAAAACTGGACAGCCACGTAGTACCTAGTGTCATTTGTTATGTGGATGTAGAGAGACGCGCTGAAGGCAAGTGTTTGTTGCTCCAAAGAGTTTGCAAAAATGTGCACACAGTTTGATGGAAGAGCTGTGATACACTTAACGTCAGACCTGACACAGTGAGTAGACGTGTGGGAGGGGGAGGGGAGAGGCTCTTGATCAGTGGGATGGACACCCGTTAAATCTGAGGAGCAGGGAATCGCAGCCGTGAGGAAGGGAGAGGTGGTGGCATTCGAGTGTGTGTGCACACTCTGACACCCACGACAGGCCTGACTGGGCATGAGCAAAGGTCTGAGAAACTTTGGCACTTGCGTCTATTGAGGATAACGAACTGGGCAAACTTCTGTTTCAGGGACATGCTTCTCAATGTTGCGTTCTGAGTCTTAGGTGGCAAAGGCCCCACTAACCTGCGTGTGAAAACACCAGAGGGCTGCAGATGTCCATCAAACCAATGCATCCTCTTCTTGCCTCTCTTGCATCGCCACATCAATGCATGAATAAATAAATCCATTTTATATTTTCACTCACGGAAAGCTTCTGGGGCCCTGTCAATCTAGGTGTCATCCTAGGAGCTTTGGCTTGAAACGGACCTGAGCAAGAATCAGAAACATCCTAAAAACATGAAATTTGGGAAGGATGACGGGACAACTAAAATATGTGTAGATATTGTGTACGAAAGCCATAAGTTATTGTGAGTTACCTCAGGGCTAGTAAAATTACTGTTAGAAGTGTTCATGAGCCTTCCGTCTGAGGGGCACATGGAACTCGGAGAGAAGATTGGCTGTCAGGAGTTCTAACTCAGTGGAGGGACATAGTCATGAACAGTAAGCCTTTAGAGAAAGAGTTGGGGGAATACACACTTTTCCCCAGCTCTCCTTCCTCCGGCACATCTCATGCTGGGACTTTCTATTGGCTGAACTCAACTGGAGACCAGAGAAGAAGGGCGCTTGTTGATGCAGTTTGTTACAGGTCAACATTTTGGTGCACAGATCAGGGTGTGTAGGTAAGCGGCCAAAAAACAAAAGGGAAGAATGCACCAAGAATGTGAGAATGCATGCTTCCTTTCTCTCCATTTCTCAAACAGCCCAGGGTGGGTGGTGTAAGGCAGAATTTTAGTTGCAAATGACAGAAACCAACTATGGCTAGCTTAAGCAAGAAAGGGCGTTGGGAGCCTTCAGCATCACTGGGATGACAGGAAAACCAGCTTCAGGGAGGACACAGCTGCTCTTTCTCCTGGATTTCTATCGGAGACATGACTGGTGCTGCTATTCCAGAAACTGCCTTAGTTACCTCCATAGCCAGAGATTCTTCCTCACCAACCCTTTTGTGTGTGTGTGCGTTTCACCAGCTACTGAATACAAACCTGGGGTGTCTGCCTGTCTATGGTTGAATCTGGGCCTTTTAATTGAGCTTTGCTTTAAAATAGGTGGCAGAGTGAGTACCTGGCATTGTTAGCATTCTGTAGGGGACAGTGCCCCTCACAAGAATTTTTAGGTCAGGAAGTCCCCAAATTCAGGAAAGGAGTTCAGAAAGGAACTCATCTGTGGATGGAGATCCAGAAGGACCCCCCAAAGGCATGATGGATGTCCACGACAATGCTGGATGTCCAGGCTTCATTAGCTCCATTTGGCTGATGAAGAGCCCAGGTTCAGAGAGGCTAAAAAGCTTGCCAAATTTACAGCTTTAGTTGGGAATCAAATCTCAAGTGTAGGTTTTGGCTCGTTCTACTATGTCAAAAATTTTCTCTACTCTTTTAGACAATTCAATCTGATTTCCACTTTAGTGGTTTTTTTTTTCTTTTTAAGACAGTACTGGATATTTTTTGAAAGTGCAAATGATTCTAAAGTTAACTTGGATGAAGAAATACATGAGAAAAATATCCAAAAAGAATAGTGAGAGGAGATATGCTTTCTGAGTATTAAAATACAATAGAATACTGTGTAATTGAAATAGTGTGGTGTAGGGATAAAGATATACAGAATAATGCAATAGACTAGGAGTTCCAAAAATAGATACACATTAAGTATAATACTGAAGTATGTGAAAAAGTGGGATTTTAATATAGCAGAGGAGAGGAAAGGGTAGATGAAAACTTTATTGGGACACCTTGCTGACTATCTGGTTTTCAAAAAATTACATTTCAACACTAATGAGTTCCAAAGGCATTCAATTTAAAAAAAAATTTTAAATATATTTTATTTAATCTTTATCATACTTTCCCATTACCATTTAGTCCCTTTATGCTCCCTCCCCCCAGCAACCACCACACTGTTGTCCAAGTCCATGAACTCTTTCTCCATTTTGCTCAATCCCTCCACCCCCTAGCTTCCCCCGCCACTAGCTGTCTGTCACCTGCTCTCCGTCTGTCTATGAGTCTGTCTCTGTTTTGCTTGTTAGTTCAGTTTGTTGATTAGATTCCACATATGAGTGAAATCATATGGTATTTGTCTTTCTCTGACTGGCTTATTTCACTTAGCAAAGATCTTTTCCAGGTCCATCCATACCAAAAGGGTAAAATTTTCATCATGTTTATGGCTGAGTAGAATTCCATTGTGTAAATGTCCCATAGTTGTTTTATCCACTCATCTATTGATGGACACTTGGGCTGCTTCCATATCTTGGCTATCGTAAATAACACTGCAATGAACACAAGGATGCTTATGTTCTTTATTTAATGTAGTTTATTGATTATGCTATTACAGTTATCCCATTTCCCCCTTTCACTCCCCTCCACCCTGCACACCCTCTCCAACCCACATTCCCCCCCTTTAGTTCATGTCCATGTGTCATACTTATAAGTTCTTTAGCTTCTGTTTCCCATACTATTCTTACCTTCCTCCTGTCTATTTTCTACCTACCATCTATGCTACTTATTCTCTGTACTTTTTCCCCCTCTCTCCTCCTCCTACTCTCCTGTTGTTAACCCTCCATGTGATCTCCATTTCTGTGTTTCTGTTCCTGTTCTAGCTGTTTGCTTAGTTTGTTTCTCTTTTTGTTTTAGGTGTGGTTGTTAATAATTGTGAGTTTGCTGTCATTTTACTGTACATGTTTTTTATCTTCTTTTTCTTAGCTAAGTCCCTTTAATATTTCATATAATAAGGGCTTGGTGATGATGAACTCCTTGAACTTGACCTTATCTGAGAAGCACTTAATCTGCCCTTCCATTCTAAATGAAAGCTTTGCTGGATAGAGCAATCTTGGATGTAGGTCCTTGCCTTTCATGACTTGGAATACTTCTTTCCAGCCCCTTCTTGCCTGGAAGGTCTCTTTTGAGAAATCAGCTGACAGTCTGATGGGAACTCCTTTGTAGGTAACTGTCTCCTTATCTCTTGCTGCTTCTAGAATTCTCTCCTTCATTTTAATCTTGGCTAATGTAATTACGATGTGCCTTGGTGTGCTCCTCCTTGGGTCCAACTGCTTTGGGACTCTCTGAGCTTCCTGGACTTCCTGGAAGTCTATTTCCTTTGCCAGATTGGGGAAGTTCTCCTTTATCATTTGTTCAGATAAGTTTTCCACTTGTTGCTCTTCTTCTTCCCCTTCTGGTACCCCTATAATTTGGATGTTGGAACGTTTAAAGATGTCCTGGAGGTTCCTAAGCCTCTTCTCATTTTTTTTTTTTTTTTTTTTTTTTTTTTTTTTAGTTCTTGTTTCTTCTTTCTTTTCTGTTTGGTTGTTTCTTTCTTCCTTCTGGTCCACTCCATTGATTTGAGTCCTAGTTTCCCTCCCATCACTATTGGTTCCCTGTACATTTTTCTTTATTTCACTTAGTGTAGCATTCACCTGTTCATCTAATTTGCAATCAAATTCAAACAGTTCTGTGAGCATCCTTATTACCAGTGTTTTGAATTGTGCATCCGATAGGTTGGCTATCTCTTCGTCACTTAGTTGTATTATTTCTGGAGCTTTAATCTGCTTTTTTTGTTTGGGCCATTTTTTTGGTCTTGATGCACGTGTTAGGTAGTGAGGGGTGGAGCCTTAGGTGTTCACTGGGAGAGGCAACCCACATTGCTGGGTGGTGATGCTGTAGGTGGGGCAGGGGTCTGAGAGGGAACAATGGTGCTTGCTCCACTCTCTGCTGGGTTTCAGTCAAAGCTTCCCCCAAGCAAAGTGGGCCCTTCTGCTGCTGATTCCTGGTGGGTGGGTTTGTGTATGTTCTAGGACCCTGCGGGTCTCTCCAACTGACTCTCCTGTGAGGCTGGGAGTCTCCCGGCACCTCAACCTCCACAGGTGTTTTCAATCAGTGTTTTGAGAGTTATTTCCCTCCGCTGGGGCCCTGGGTTTTGCAGTCTCTCTTGCTCCCCACTTTCACCTGGTTTATCCACGTGCCAGTGTGGACCCGCCCGGTAAGCCAGCTGACTTGCGCATCACTCCCGCTTCACAATCGCTACCTCTCTGGGTCCACCAGTAGTGCCTTGCAGTGAGTCCTCTCCACCCTGGCTGCCCGACTCTGCCCCTCCTACTGGTCTGGATGAGTGTTTCTTCTTTAATTCCTTGGTTGTTGGACTTCCATACAGTTCAATTTTCTGTAAGTACTGATCGTTTTTTTTATTGCTAAATTTTTGTTGTCCTTATTTTGGTTGTGCGAGGAGGCACAGTGTGTATACCTATACCTCCATCTTGGCTGGAAGTCGCTTATGTTCTTTTGAATTAGTGTTTTGGGTTCCTTTAGATATATTACCAGAAGTGGGATTGCTGCATCGATAGGCAGACCCATTTTTAATTTTTTGAGGTATCTCCATACTGCTTATCACAGTGGCTGCACCAGTCTGCATTCCCACCAACAGTGCAAAAAGGTTCCTCATCCTCACCAGCACTTGTTTGTTGATTTATTGATGATGACCATTCTGACAGGTATGAGATGGTATTTCATTGTGGTTTTAATTTATATCTCTCTGGTTATTAGTGAAGCTGAGCATCTTTTCATACGTCTATTGGCCATCTGTATGTCCTCTTTGGAGAAGTGTCTATTCAGGTCTTTTGCCCATTTTTTAAATGGGATGTTTGTTTTTTCGGTGTTGAGTTTTGTAAGTACTTTGTAGATTTTGGATATTAACCCCTATCAGATGTATCAATGAATACGTTCTCCCATTCTGTAGGTTGACTTTTTATTTTGTCAATGATTTCTTTTGCTGTGAAAAAATTTCTTGGTTTGATGTAGTCCCATTGGTTTATTTTGTCTTTTGTTTACCTTGCCTATGGAAATATCTCAACAAGAATTTCTATGAGCAATAGCTGAGATTTTGCTGCCTATGTTCTCATCTAAGATTCCTATGGTTTCAAGTCTAACATTTAAGTCCATTTTGAATTTATTCTTGTAAATATAAAAAATGAAAAAGAACAAAAGAATATGTAGATGAATATTTTTATAATCTTGATCTTTGTAAGGCATTTCTAAGTAATAAAGTCAGGGAGATAAAACTATTGCTAGATTGGAATATATAAAAGCAAAAGAATTTCTCCATGTCAATAGCAGTATAAGCAGATAGGCACAAGGAAAAATACTTGCAAAATAAATGAAATAAAAAGGCTAATAGTCTTTGTATGTAAGAGAAAAATTCACAGAAGACAGGAAAACAGCTGATTAACATATGAGAGATGTTTAACTTATGTGCAGTGGTAATCAAATAAGTTTACATTACAACAAAATTAGCAGAAATTAAAGCAATTAACAGTGTCCAAGTAGACCAGTGTGTGTGTGTGTGTGTGTGTGTGTGTGTGTATTTTATACCATTGTGGTATGGGTCAAAACCAGATTAATTGTGTGAGAGTTATTTGTCATTATATACCAAACTCTTTAAAATGCCTTGTGACGAAAGAGTCACTTCTAGTAATTTTTCAATATTAAATAGTTCAACAAACAGATAAACCACACAAGGATGGACATTGCAGTGTTATTTTTAATGAAACAATTAAGAAAAGAATTACTAAATATTTGTAAACTTAGAATACAGCTAAAGGATTCATGTACATGTATAAAGTAGAATACTGTTTAGCCATGAGAAGGCAGATATCTATCTATTGATACTTTTTTATTTTTATTTTAATTGTTGATCTTGTACAGTTTTCTGTCTTTTATTCTCACCCCAACCCACCACCCCATCCCTCCCCACCTCCCTCCCATTTCCACCCCCCATGGTTTTTGTCCATGTGTCCTTTATACTTGTTCCTGTAAACCCTTCTCCTTTTTCCCTGAAATTCCCTCCCCTCTCCCCTCTGGTGACTTTCAGCCTGTTCTCAGTTTCCATGTCTTTGGTTATATTATGCTTGTTTGTTTGTTTTGTTGATTAGCTTCCTGTTAAAGGTGAGATCATATGGTATTTGTCTTTCATTGCCTAGCTAATTTCGCTCAGCATGATGTTCTCAAGTTCCATCCATGCTGTTGCAAAGAGTAGGAGCTCCTTTCTTTCTGCTGCATAGAATTCCATTGTGTAAATGTACCACAGTTTTTTGATCCATTCATTTACTGATGGGCATCTAGGTTGTTTCCAACACTTGGCTATTGTAAATTGTGCTGCTATAAACATAGGGGTGCATAGGTTCTTTTGGATTGGTGTTTCAGGGTTCTTAGGATATAGTCCTAGCAATGGAATTGCCGTAACACCATTAAAGTCCTAGAGGAGAACATAGGCAGGAAAATCTCAGATATTCCATGCAGCAACATTTTTACTGATATGTCCCCTAAAGCAAGGGACATAAAGGAAAGAATAAACAAATGGGATCTCATCAAAATAAAAAGCTTCTGCATGGCCAAGGAAAACAGTATTAAAATAAAAAGAGAACCGACTGTGTGGGAAAACATATTTGCCAATGATACCTCAGATAAGGGTTTAATCTCCAAAATATACAAAGAACTTAACATGACTCCACTCTAAGAAGACAAGCAACCCAGTTAAAACATGGGCAAAGGACTTGGGCAGACACTTCCCCAAGGAGGACATACAGGGAATCCAGAGACACATGAAAAGATGCTCAGTATCGCTAGCTATCAGAGAGATTCAAATTAAAACCACAATGAAATACCACTTGACACCAGTCAGAATGGCCTTCATAAACAAAGCAACAAACAGCAAGTGTTGGAGAGGTTGTGGAGAAAAGGGGACCCTAGTATCTATTGATATTAAAAGATATCCATGTTATATTTTTAGTTGAAAAAAATGAATGAAATACTATGAATTAATATGGCCAATATTCATTAAAAATGAGCATTATATTTAGAATAAGTAGGAAAGATTATGCCCTAAAATGTAAACAGTGATTTTATTTGACTAGTAGCATTTTGGACCTTTTTCTTCCTTTATCCATTTTACAGGTAAAAAAATTAGCTTATGGTAAGCATTGATAAGCATAATAAAAAACAATACCTTTTTTCTGTTTTGAAAAGAATGAAAAAGGTATATAATATCATTAAGCAAGATATAGAAATTAATTTTTGCATTCTCATTTTACATTATTTTTCTAGTATAATTGTGTGTGTGTGAACAAGAGTAATAAAAAGGTATAAATATAATAAAAAGGTATAAATATAATAAAAAGTAATAGAAAGAGGCAAGGAAGAGAGAAAGATGGAGAAGATAGATAAAGAATGATTTGTTCTAATTTACAATCTTCAGGGGATGTGGGGGAGAGAATTTATGACTGTAACCTGCACCTGAATCCTGCCTCTTACCCGGAGCTGGTCTGGGTCCTCTTTATAGCTGCTCCAGAAGCATATGAGTCACACCTGCCTCCCCCTAACCCTCTCTCCTGCTGATTAATGGAAGTGAGCAGAGACCTGCAAGTACGCAGAGGGGCACTGGCAAGCAAGAGGCTAGTACAACTTGTCTTGATCACTGGATATTGTACTGTCTTACCCAGGGAATGTGTTCGCTTTTGAGGAGCTCAGGAGAACAGTATTTGGAGGAAATAAAGACGACAAGCTTTGGGGAAAGAGGCTTGGGAGGGCTGTGGAAACGGGTTCAGGATGGGTCATATCTCTCATCTTGAAGGCCTGTCATCCTCACCTACAGGGCTCATTCTGCTTTCAATATTCAAGTAGCGTAATTCCAGCTTCCGTGCTGTGCACTGATAGGGACCCTGAAGCTTCCCAATATGTTCAGAGGTGGCCAGGGTGGCTGTGCCCAAATGCTGGGAGAGATCATACCTCTCCTTCACTGGTGAATGCCCTTGCCTGACTTCCACCAACTGTCCCTGTTGATCTGAAGCTGTGCTTGCCTACTATTTCACTCCGTACCGGACACCACCCCTGTTCTTCTGCCCAAGGTTTCACCGACACAAGCCTGCTATGGGCAGCAGCCTTAGAATACAGCAGAAGAAGATGCGGTTGGTGGAGTGGATTGATATGACACATTTGACATGAGGTCTAAATATTTCTTAAAACTGATTTGTATTGAGACATCCTTTCCCCCCTCTAGCTGCTTTATGTATCCCTTCTTCCTAAATTTCTGGGACTTTTACTCCTTCTCATTCAGGAGCAGAAACTTAAAATAACTTGTTCAACTTTGGGGATGAGAGGAACGAACCTTTTATATTCAAAAAGATTCACAAACTGTTTTCCTAAATGAAAGACCAATTTTTTCCCCCTGGAGATTAATTACATTCGTGTTTGCAGTAAGAATTGGTTAACTATTCTTTTGTTATCCCCCCACTTATAATACTGGATTGGAACAAGACTGGGGAATGGTCAGGATATTCTTGGGATCTTTACATCATGGGACCTTTCTTAATTTTCTGGAACCACACTGTAGGGTGTGTTAATTTTAATAACAAATAAACCTTCTCTTGGGACAGAGCAGGGAGCCAACAGGACCTCAAATCTAAAAACTAAGACTTTTCTACCCAAGGCTGTTCTGTAATTAAACCAATGGGGAGGGGTTTATTTATAATGGTTAGACTGTGAATAGACAGAAGGAAGATAATGGGTTAAAAGGAAGACATAAAAAAGGTGCAAAATAGAGAGGAAAGAACAGGTATAGAGAGAAACAGAAAACAGTATGTAAGGAAAAGAAAGGACAGAGTGAAGCAATGAAAAAAGGAGGACCTAAAGTTCCTCCCAGCGTACTGGACTAAGAATGGATTATAGTGATCTATTCCAACCTGCAATTAATACAGATAAGGAAACAAGCTTAAAGAATTTAGGTGACTTGCCCAAAGCCCTTCTATTAATCAACACAGACTGGAATTCAGGCCTTCCAGCCACAAACCCAGTGATGGCTCCATTAACACATGCGAGTATTTTGGTTCTTTTAGGAGGGATTAGACTGGCCAGATCATCACTAACATTAATGAAAACAGACATGGACCTTCGCTCAGCAACATTATTAAGAATCTCAAGGGCCTGAGAGTGTCTCTTTTTGAGAATTTTACTACCTTTTGTTTTCTCTAGTTTTCCATAAATGTTGGTAGCTTTTTTGTTTTCCAAAACAGAACATTGTATTTAGCAAAATGCTTTCAACATGAGAGGACTCTAGTACGAAGCTAAATAGGGATAATTTTCCAAATACAATAGCTGAATAGTAATCTATTAGGGGCACAGATAATAGAGAGACCTGATGATAATAACACTTAATTTTCTTTAGGAAGTATTTTCGCATTGGAGAATATGTATGTATTTGCTCTCTGTTGGAAAAGATCAAAGGGCCAATACTCAAGAGACAATTTCAAAAGGCAAGTCAGCATTTTTGGCCAAGTTTTCCCACTTTGCATATAGGCAGCTACACAGCAAGAACAGCCGCAAAAAGATTTGCCAAGTTATAGGAAAGAACATCTGAAGCAGGAGAGAAATAATTTCCTAGCAAGAAGGGCTACGTGATGACGGTTCGGCTGGTGATCCATTACGCCCGTTAAGAGGCCAAAGAGAACTGTAGATCTCGGAGGTCCATGGGGGCAGAGGCAAGGGACTAGGATGAAGGGAACACTGGAATCAATGAAGGGCCTTAACAGCTGAAAAGGGCTGATGGATGTGCTGTGCGCCTCGGAAGACAGAGCTCCCAGCAGGAGGATAAAGAGTGCAGTGGAGCAGAGCCTGCTAGAACCACACAGTTAGGGAACTGATCCTCTAATAACCTCCTGTTTCAGGAGTTTATAATGTGCTATAAAAAACCCGTCTCCAGACTAAAACCTGGCATGACCATACTTAACTGCATTTTACTGCCATCGCACAAATCCCCGATTTGCCGTTACTTTCTCTTAAATAGGGCTGGCTCTATTTTCAGCATTGCAGGTGCCAAGATGTTTTGTAAAAAATTTCTGTAGAGAATGGATTGGATTTTTAAAATGCAGAAACTGGATTTCAATTCTTAAATTGAAATGCTGGACTAGGCACCAAGGACTTTTGATTAAATCATGCCTATGCCCAGGCTATTAATTCCAGCTCGGATGGTGTTTGTAGATACAGGAAACTACTTGAAAAACAGAGATATTCAGAGTCTCCAATGGGTGAAGGTCATCCAGTAGCTAACTCTCCTCAGTGGCTTTCATAACAAAATTTTAAGGAGCTTTGAATTCTCACACATATTGACAGTTCTATTTACTATCAGTCAAGAGGAAAAATATTTTACTTCATAGAAGAATCTATTGATACTTTAAGAATACGTCCAATAAGAGACATATTACTTTACATGAATATTTCAAACATTGCAACGATCAGTAATGAGTATTACATCTTCACTGACAGTTTTATTTCAATGGTTGGTTACAGTTCATGGTCTCTCTATTCTATACTTTGAAAACAGGCTAACTAGCAATCTAGTCCAATGACCGTGCACAGTGTCAGAAATAAAAGACAGGTCATTGTATCTCTGCTTTCCATCTCTACATCATTCTCTATGTTAGAATCAATTATAATGAATGAGTTATCATTATCTATTCACCAATCTCCCAGTGGTTTTTCCTAGGTACACAGGATACTCACAAAGTATAGAAAAAGCAGGCTAACATTATAGAAGCATAATAAATTGAATTAAAAAACACACAACTAGAAAACCAAAAGCCTAATTAAATAATATGTAATATTTTATATTTTCTCAGATTTGTTCTTGAGGAAAGGGTCATTTTGATAGTCCAGCCATTCCAGTTAATTATTTTCAAAATGAATTACTGTTTGCTTTTGACTCTTGGTTTATGTATTTTCAAGTTAGAGGCCCACTTTCAAGTAGATATTTTCATTTCAAAGGTGAAAATAATACCTTTCTCTCTTTTTTTAGGAAATAGTGGGGTAAATAGGCTCTTCTAGGGAAGAAAAGTTTTGTGCAGTGGATTGGATGGAAAGCCTTACCTTTTCTCCAACTCAGGTCACACGTTGCATTTTTCTTTCTGTTGTCACTAGGTCCAGTACGTGAAGGATTAAAAGCCCCCTTACCTTTTCCTTTATTTTAGTACTTTAACAACAAGTAATAAAGGGCTTGGGAAATAGATTGAGAACAACACAAAAGATCTCACTTGTACACGGATCCTTTGCAAGCATCTGGATTCTGCTTTTAAGGCCGAATTATTTTACTCTGATTATCTGAATTACGGGCTGCTGCCCTGCTTGCTTCAGAACCCGGGTTCTCTCTGTGCATTTCTGAGCCAGGCAAGTCAACCGGTGTAGTGATTAGAGTGTAACTGGTGTGCAGTTGTCTTTGTCTGGTTTTCTGGAGCGCTCTGTCTTATAAAGACCAAACTGCGGTTTGTTTGCATATGGTGCACTTGGAATGTATAAAAGGAGAACATTCTCTAGCCTGGGTGATAGCTTTCTGGACAAATGCTTTGAGTTGAGTCTTGAACAATCAGTAGGAGCTGCCAAATGCATTGTTTTTGCATGAATTCCAGGCAGAAGGCACTATGGATGAAAGTTTCCAGAGATAAGAAAATATGGTATATTCATAAAATTTAGTGCTGCTGGAACATAGCTATATGTGTGTAGAAGAAAAGGACAGAAGATGAAGTTTAGCAGGCTCCAGAAGTATAACGGCTTTGTCAAAGGGGCATGAAGGGGCAAGGGGAACTCTGAAAGATTTTAGACAGGTAACCAATTGCATATGGTTAGACCAACTACTTAACATTGTTGCCTTGTAGCCCTTCAAGATCTTTAGAATTCATTATTATGCCACCCAGCAGGCAGCTCTCCTGGCTTCACAAATTGACAATCTTTCAACCAAATAGAGAAATTTGCTGGGACTCCCAGTGGCCGGGCTCACCCTTTCTAGGTGCTCTACAGACCCATCCTTGCCTTTTTTCGCATCTGTGCTTTTTACAATGTCAGATTCTTTCCCAGATATCTTGATGAACTATTGTATTGCTAGGTAAATCTAGGTTAAAATGATCTTTCCCTGTGACTTTTTGCATCTGAGTCTGAATCCTGGAGGAGATTTCAGGCCCCGTGCCAGGCACGGAGAGATGTGAGCTCTCAGCTCCTTTCAAACTAGCCCACGTAAGTAAGTGACTGTCTATGCGGACTTCAAAGACTTGAGGATTTGTTGCTAATCTGGTCTGCCTGGAGAGGCTTGCCATTATACCTTCTAAACCTAACCTGAGTGTGGGTAGATGTGTATTTAGATTTAGCATAATGGAGTGTGTATAAATTTTTTTTTAGTGTGTGCTTTCCAGAGAGTCAACTAATAAAGTTCTGTTATTTGATCCCGCTGATGTTCTCTTTCAGGCAGCTGCCACCAGCACTTGGCCACTTCCTTTTTATTTCCTATTCCCTTTTAACTGCCTAGCTCACTTTGATATGATTTTGTCTCTCTCTGTAATGGCAATGAAAGAGGATGTTATTTCCCAAGGCTGTGGCACGATATGCCTTTTAATTCATTTTAAGCTTACTATCTTGCAAATGTAAGAATGAGTTAGGGTTCAGTTTGCCTGGGCCAAGCATGTTTTAGGCATGTTGGGAGGTGGAAGTATGCATTAAACTGCATGGATGCTCAACAGCCCCTTTCTATGATAAAATTGGTAGTTGGAGGTTTGATACCTGGGTCTGCCACTTTTCTGCCTTGTGACTTTGGGTAGCCCACATAATCTATCTGTTCACTGTGTTCTTCTTTATAAAAGACTAAAAAGAATATAATTTTACTTTCCTGAGCTCCCATAGATGTCCGGAGCTTCCAGATCAGTTGTGACAGTTGCTTGAAAACCATGAATTCCATGCAAGAATACTTTTAAAATGGCTTAATAAAAAAAAAAGTTAAATAGAGAGCATATTTTGTTTTGGAAAAAACAATGTTTCTTAGAAATAATATTTCCATTGCACAATTACAGTTTAAAATTTTTCTACTGTGACTTTTGGATTTTACTTTAACGCATGATTTAACAATATGCTGTGATTTTGACAGCGTTGTATATCTTTCTCTGGAAATCTGTAGGACTGAGCTGTTAATTTGAACCTAGGGAGTGAATCTGGTCCCCAGTGAATATAGCCACCACTGGAACCTGCTGTTCTATTAACAATCCACAAAATAAAAATCACAGGTAATGCTGCTGTACTGTGGAGCAACTCTTTCCAGTATTTTCTAGTGCCTACTCTGCAATGCATTTTTCCTTCTATTTCTTCCTGATTGCACTCAGCTTCTGGCTGACCTATTGCTAACTCCAAGATAGGATGCATCTCTCTATAACTTTAGGGGGAAAGGACTGTGCAATTAACACAGGGACAATACATTCGTATTAAATAATATGCACAATGAAGTACCCTTTTATGCATATTTATAATTCCTGGTTACTATACATCTCCAATCTTTTCTGTGTCAGATAGTGGCAATTTGCCACTGTGACTGTCAGAGGGGAGGGAGCACATGGCCAACTCCCTAGATTTGAAAATTCAGACCATATATACCCACTAATGAAATGATTTTGAAATTACGGAGATTGCTTCTTTCTCTCTAAAGACTAAAGCTGTGATTCCCAGCTCCTGTTTCCTCGCCCTCCAGGGTAGCTGTAACCATCCCGGAAAGTGGCATGAAAATTTTAAGACAAAATTAATTTTAACTCATTTTAAATTAAAAACAAGTGCATGCCAAACGGTGCTGTTAAAGAGAGGTTATCCTGTCATCTAATCCATGCCATTTTAAAGCTGATAGAGTTCTGCTCAATGCACACTGTGCATGCGCTAGCCAGGAACTCCATGAGGTTTGTTCTCAGGCTAATCCCACTGAGAAGAGGAGACCAGGGAGGAAGAATTTTCTTATTTTTTAATTTTATTTGAAAAATTTTTTTTACTGTTGTTCAAGTACAGTTGTCTCGATTTCCCCCCACCATACCCACCTGCTTCAGCCCTCCCTGCCTGCCACCCTCAAAACTTCCCATTTTGGCTTTGTCCATGAGTTCTTTATACATATTCCCTGAAGGCCCTTCCCCTATTTCTCCCCATTATCCCTTTCCCTCCTGCCCTCTGGTTACTGTCAGTTTGTTCTTTACTTCAATATCTCTGGTTATACGAGTGGATCAAAAAACTGTGGTACATTTACACAATGGAATACTATGCAGCAGAAAGAAAGAAGGAACTTCTACCTTTTGTAACAGCATGGATGGAACTGGAGAGCATTATGCTAAGTGAAATAAGCCAGGCGGTGAAAGGCGTATACCATATGGTCTCATCTATAAGTGGAACCTAATCAACAAAACAAACAAGCAAGCAAAATATAACCTAAGGAAGAATTTCATTACATTATGGAAACTTCTTTTTCCAGATTTTCTAATTAAGGTTAGAAATAATTTCAGGACAATATGAAGGAGGCAAAATTATAGTTTGACATTGACTCCTATTTCCTTGGAAATCTGAATTTTATCTGAATTACAGATAAACCTCCAGGCTAGGGTGAAAGATGTTTTATTTCATATTCCTTTTACCTTATGTTGCCTGCCCATCGGTATCCAGAGAGTTGCTGTAGAATTCTGACCTGATGTCATATACCAGCTGGCTATTGAAAATAGTCAGGGAAAACATTCCCTTACTTCACTGCATCGTTCCCATCTTTTAAAATAATTATGACTGTGTCAGTTAACTGGTTTTCAGGAATAGGGAACACTTTTTATTAGTCATGGCAGTCTGGTCATCAGTGTTTTTGCATTATTCTCATCCTCTTGCTAAAGTTCAACAGAACTTTTTTCTTGATGAGTTTGTTTGTTTCATTGCTTTTTGTATTTTTTGACTCTATTTTGTTTCCTTCTGTTCTGATCTTTTTAATTTCTTCTACTCACTTTGGGTTTTTGGTTGTTTTTTTTTTCTAGTTCCTTTAAGTTCAAAGTTAGATTGTTTATTGTAGGTTTTTCTTGTTTCTCAAGGTGGGCTTATAACACTATGAACTTCCCTCTTACAACTGCTTTCTCTGTGTCCCACAGATTTGGGGTTGTTGTGTTCTCATTTCCATTTTTTTCAAGGTATCTTTTGATTTTTTCCTTAGTCTCACCGTGAACCCATTCATTGTTTAGTAATTTAGATTCTATGTTTAGTCATTGAGACTCTATGTCTTTGGGTGTTTTTCAGTTTTTTTTTCTTGTGGTTGATTTCCAGTTTCATACCACTGTGGTCAGAGAAGATGCTTGGTGTAATTTCAATTTCCTTAAATTTATTGAGACTTGTTTTGTGTCCTAATATGTAGTTTATGCTGAAAAATGTTCACTAGAAAAGAAGTGGGTATTCTTCTGCTTTGAGTTGAAATGCTGTAATGATATCAATTAAACTTATCTGATCTAGTGTGTCATTTAAGGTCATTCTTTCCTTTTTCATTTCCTTCCTGGAAGATCAGTCCCTTGATGTCAATGGGACTCTCATATTTATAACTTAGTTTTAATTCAATCATTACTTTTGGGACAGAAAGTTCTCCTGGGAAAGCCACACATTTACATGATGTATCCAATGCTCAGCTCTTTATTTATAACTCTGTTTCAACTAAGAGATGTGTGAAATCACAAACAACTGGTCAATTCCCTACTGGGCACAACTGAGAAAACTTATGAATTCCATCTTCCACTTATTAAAATTTAATGTTCTAATATTAATAGAGTTTGCGACCTAGGTTCTTGCTGAGATTTGTAGATGAGAATCTGAATTAGGCCATGCTTAGCTGACACCCAGCAATATTTTGAAGTTGTATTACTCTTTCCTCTTTTTCTCTCTATCCTGTACCCTTTTTCCTCTCAAACTTCACTGTTTCTTTTTCCTATAGTCCTTTCATATCCTTTCTTGATGAACAAACTTTACATCATTGTGGAGTTCTGTTTTTTTTTTTTTGTTTAGACCATTTATACCCTAGTTCATGGCTTCCTACTGTACTCTCACTCCCCATTATCACTTCCTGCCTAGATTACTGCAATAGCCCTCTTACCTGGTCTCCCTCAATTCAGTCTTCCATCTTTCTAATCTCTTCTACAGATTGTATCTAGAACAGTGTTCTAGAAAGGCTTGTCCGTTCACATTTTTCCCTACTTGTAACCATTCATTGTCTTCCCACTGTTCTCAGGATACTAAGTCCAAAGTTCTAAACAGTGTTGATAGGATTTGGATTTGAGGTCTAACCTGCTACTTACGGCTTTGGGGCTTTTGACCTAGTTACACGTTTGTTTCATTAGACAGTCAGTTCTCCTTACTTGTGCTCCTTAGGTTCTGTAAAGTTGTTGGGACACTGAGTTAGTGAATATTAAACCATCGTTCCTAGAGGGAAATAGAGGATTAGGGTCAGGTGAGCCTCTGTTCACAATATTTTCACCAACAGATTAATACATAACCTTGTTTTATACATGCTTCTGTTTAATGACACCTTAATATCTATTATTGCATATAGAGTATGTGTAACATTGAACTCATGACCAAAAGCATTAGAACTCATGCCTCAGTGCAGCTTATCAAACAGTTCTATTTTCTTTATAAGGCACATCACAGCCTTGTTGCACTAGACACTAGACAGTGTTTCAGCGCTATCTTAGGGGCTATCTTAAGTAGTGAAATTACCAACAAAAAGCACAAAATGCAAAAAACATTGCACTAAAAAAATTGCACTAAATAGCCTGGGAAATGTGCGCTTGATCATAGTGTAAGAGCTAAAATAAGGAGGCAGAGCATCACCTTATTTGACCTCAGCTAAGAATGTGCTTACATTGGGTGACTTAAAAATTTCACTGCTCTGCGTGCCTCTGAATAACCAGAAAGTGCCATGAATATCAATTTTGGGGTATAAAATAAATATCAATGAGTAGGAGAATTTGAAAATAAGGAACCTGTGAATGAATAAGACTGCCTGTGCATGAAAAAGACACTCGCCTTCTTACCCTCATGTCCACCTTGTACTTTGTTGCTTAACTTCTAATTTTGAAGGAACCGTGTTCACTGTTTCCTAGGTGTCCATGTACTCCAAAACAAGACCTTGCACCCTTGTTAATTGTAACACTATAAACCAATCACTTTGCCAGTGAAAGGTTTAGGGATGGGTGTGTAATCCAGTGCAGCTAATGAGATATGGAGGAAGGGTCAAGAAGCTGCAAGCTTTCTGGGAGAAATTTTCTTGCTGACAAAGTACATACAGGAAGAGACATCTCTCCTCCTTTTTTTTTTGGAAAATTTTTGTGTCTTTCTGGAACATCAGACAACAGGGTCGGCCCCTGAAACCATGAAGACAACGCTTGTATACTGAGCACGGCTCAACAAAAATTTGAACAGAGTCCAGGTTTTTGAGAACACAGATGAACAAGTGAATTAAGCAATGAAGCCTCCTTGATATGTGAGATTGTAAATTTTTATGCCAGTTTAAGTAGGTTTTTCTCATTGGTTATTTGCAACCTAAAACATCCTGATAATATGCTTTATTTTTCATAAAACTTGTGTTATAAATAAATGGCAGAAAAATATATAAATATACGTGCATACGCACTTATACAAGCCATCTTTTATGTGGCTGAGACTTGATAAGTGTTACTATCCCTATGGTGTTTTTAGGTATAGAAAGATTCTACATATTAAAGACTAAACTACCAAATATTTGTGATCACTCTTTCACAGTAATGATAAAAATGAGCTGACTCAATCTCATAGGATATTTTATTTCAATGTTCTTGCTTAGAATTACGATCTCCTTAACTCCTCTTTCCTTCTTGAACATTGAGTAAACGCAACTGTTTACTCTTCTATTATATAAGGTAGTGGTTAATGCTTAAAAGTGCAGTGTCATTTTTATTATAAAGTGTCAGAATATTCCTGTAACAGATTCATCATACTGAGGGGTAAAGATAGCCTATATTGCGGCCACTTTGTAAATAACCCAAAGGAAGAATGGCAAGCTTTCAGAAATTAAAGTTTGTGTATGAAAGAATAAACTTAGGGGATTCACTCTCAGCCATTGTTTATGCACTGAACAAAGTATTTACTAAGTCTGTACAATAATCAAAGCATAGGCTGGGTGCATAGTACTCTAGTGGAGATGCGTTGTGCCTCTGGGACTTATAATTCTTGGCATGACATAGGTTGTAAAATTTGGGAGATCATGGTGTTTTTCAAACATCTTTGTGTTGCCCGTGCAGTGAACTTTTACACAATAAGCCCTTGATAAATACTTGTCAAATAATAATCTATTGTTGTGTAGAGAGTGTGCACACACACGTTTATATAGAACTATTATTTGCCAAAATAATACATGATTCTTTTCTCTGTGCCCTAGAATATCCTTAAATTCACACATTTCTCCCTTAATTACTTTGCCTGGAAGCGTCTGAGAAGTGTCATTTGTCCAGTTTTGTAGAATGCTCAGTGTCACTTCAGGACATGGTGCTATCTAGTGGTTCATTGGAGATAGCATTTGGTGACTTTCTTTGTGACATTACTGCCCTGTGAGGCCTGCTGAGGCCACACCATTCAGCAGAGATTTGCAATGCTGCCATCTCTTGTGACTGTACACTGAGACCTTGAGTTAATGCTCCTTAACTCCCAAATGATTTCTCTGAGATATTTCTGGGATTCTGACAGGTAGCCTTACATATAGCTGTTTTTTTTTTCCCTACAGATAATGCATTTGAGCATCTAGAATAAAACCATTTTTTTTCTCTTTGATAGAGATAGTATTTAATTTCCCTTTAAAGTCATTTAAGTTTAATGTTTTTACTTTGCTATTATTTTTCAAAGTGCATTTTGATCAGTGTTAATTTAGGAATTCTCATATTCCCTATACAGCATGCATGATAAAATTGAGAAAGTTCTAACCAGACCTCTCTCAGTTAAAATGAAATGAACATGAAACATGAATTTAAACTGTTGTAGGGTACTATGTAAATGTAACTGTTACTACTATTACTATGAACTATTTTAAACCTCTGTGACTGTTGAAAACCTCGCTATTTTAAAAATAACTATTGTTTCTAATGGAAGGCAGTGCCATCTTTTGAAATACACAAGACTTGGATTTTAAAATGAAATAACAAGTGGCCTTTTACAGGTTTGTGGGGGTACCTGATTCATCTTATTTTGAATGTATGTTGCCTAACTTTGCTCTCTCCCGCAGGGTGCTTATGTTCCTCTGTGAAATGGCCTGCTAGGGGACACTAAGCTAGACTGCATTAAAAAAATCCCAAGATCTCAGTGGATTACACCACACAAGTGAGTTTCTCTCTCAGGCTACAGGTTCACTGTGATTGACAGAGGGGAGGTACCTTTCGTGGTTGTCACTCTGCAGTCATGGCCCATGGTGGCTCCACCTAGAAATGAACTTCCCAGGGAAAAAAGAATGCGGATATTAAAACTGTTTCTGAGAAGTCACACATTTCCTTTGCACTCACTTTTCATTGGTCAAAGCAAGTCATATGACACGACAGACTCCAGTCGGGTAGGCAGGAAAAACTGCGACTCCACAGGGCTGGGAGGAGAATTGGGATCTTGGTGGATGGCCTTAAAGCCCATCACCATTGTGAGTGATAATTGGAAATGCAGTTGGAAAGCAGAGTTAGGGGCTATTTCCTGAAGCGTCATTTACAAAACAAAGAAACAGCTTCTACTTTTATTTGATGTTTCTGTGGGCTCTGTGTGTGTGTGTGTGTGTGTGTGTTTAAATTGGGAGGATAGATAGGGTATATTTATTAAGGGAGCAGCTTTGGCTGGGACACGCCACCTCTATGTCCCACCTGCACGTGTCTTCAGAAAGTGTACGTGGAGCTGAACTCTGTGTCCGGGCAGTACCGGCACCATTCCATGCAAGGCCGTGAGACGTCTGTGCACCTTGGGTTTCTGGCCTGTTTTATTTATGTGTGAAGTTTAAGATGATTAAATGGTGCTTTTTATATCAATCAGTGTCTGCTGCCTCTATTTTCTGTGACGGAATGATACTGTAAAATATTGAAACTGAGAGACAGCCCCTCCTATTTGTGCTCCCCTGATTTCTTTTGAAAATACATACAATGCCCTCCAAAAGTAAGTTTACAGTTGTGAGTATGCGAAACGCAGAGTTTATTCTTGTTTTACTATTTATTAATTACGATGTTATTTTCTATGTGAACAACTGGAAACGTGCTTTTGCTCTACCCTGTGTCCTTCTTCACTTCTGAACCAAGTGCACGTCAAAAAAATTCGTAACAAGACAAAAATCACATCGTTTCCAGTGTGTTTAATAATTGCTTGATGTATTCCTATTTTTCCATCGGTGGCAGTCAATTCACTGGCAGTTTTCAAAAATTAAGAACAAAAAAGAAAAGAAGAGGAAATTGGAAACTCCAACTTGGTCACGGCTGCAATTAGGAGAGAGGTTTGGGGAAGGGATTAGTTAGCGCGGCTCTGAGTTGTAGGTGGGTTTCACTGGCCTGAGAACATACTAAAAACACTTTTCAAAATGGTTACGGAAATATAATCAAAATAATATAATTTTTATTAGTAACGAATTTAAAAAGATGTAACGTGTTTGTATGTTTTCTTTTGGGCGAAACTGTAGCATTGAAGGGACCAGTATCCCCAGTGGAAAGTGATGGTCTTAACAGAAGTAGAAAAAGCAGTGATGTCAAGAAATGGATGTACTCTAAATTATCTTCTTAATAGGGAACGGAACTTCTTCTCTTATTTCATTTTAATTTCAGCAATAAATATTTTTAAACAGTAGACAACAGGCGCTAGGTGAGGCTTCTATTTTACAAAATGTCATGAGAAAGTCTTCTTAAAAATTTCTAATAACACTGTCTTGTTAATGCTGCGTTTGCTTTTTAGGGACTTTGCAGCTTGGGAGGTGTTTTCTCCGTTAGTGAGTTCCCTTCCGGTTTGTTTATTCCCACTCTCTTCAGGCTTGGTCCTGGCAGCGGCAGACAACCTCTGGGCTGCACAGGGTCGGGCCGGCGTATTCCCTGTCCGAGGAGAAAGTCACCTGGACCAATGTGTTTCTGCTGAGATGTGTCTCTGCTCACAGTAAGAGAGGAAATAGGAAATGACTCAGAGCAAGTCTTGCTAAGCTGGAAAAATGAATTAGACACACTCCTAAAAAGAGTCAGAAGGCATTATAGTCTGAGGAAAAGGAGAACGGATATGAGAGAGGTTGCTTACCATTCCCACCTGGGGACTGGAAGACGGTGCAGCTAGTGCCTCCTGATAGCTTCAGGTTTCTCCTCAGTCATGTTAACCAGAAAAAGGGCATCATCATTGAACAGGTGTTTTCATTATTTCCATTGGTTCTGCCTTTTATTTAAACAATATTATTTGTTATGAGAGGACAGTACGATGGAAATCAAAATTAGTGAGCTTTACTGAAACACAATTTCCAGCTTAAAAATTTGGGAAATTAAACTAAATATAACTCTAATCCCAGAGGCACTGTCAAATCCAGTGCAAACTTGGGCAGCTACTTCTAAGATCAAATTTGTGAGAATAGGAATTTCTACAATTAAGTCGCAAGCTTTATGTTCTTAAATTATGTTATTATTTTGTCAAGACAGTAGAAGGGAAGCTGTAAAAGGGAATTTTATCTTCTAGAAAAAATATCTGTCTAAACAATAGCTTCTGTCGGTCTTCATGTTACTTTAGTACATTTGGTCATTTTATACCTTTTTTTTTAAAAAAAGCAAATTACAATTTGAAATTCTAAAACTCAATGGTAACTATACATCTTCTCACTTTACGGACTCTTAGTTTCTGTTTAACCAAATTTGGTAAGGGTATTTGGGAAATCATTTCCTAAGGCCCTTTGGATATTTACTTGTCTTGATTCTGAATACCGGAAATTCAAAAAATGAAAAACAGGATGAAATGCTTACTCTCAGGAAGGTGTAGAGTCTATAAGTTTGCTTAGTCTAAACTGTAGGCTAAACAACAACACAGCCAAGAAAAACGGAACGTGAGATGAGGGAAACAAGCAGGAAAAGAATCTCAGCATGTCAGGCTAAAGCAGTCATTAGGGTTCACATCGGCTGATTAGGGTGTGTGAGTGGGAGAGTTTTATGGGCCATTTACTTTCTTCATGATGATCTCTTCTCCTTCTCTTCCCTCTTCTCTGTTTTCTTTATAATGATAATTCCAGAAATTCATGCAGAAAAGAAAGTTGAGAAACAAACCTAAATGAATATCAGGCACCTTATAATAACATTTTTGAACACAGTAGAGATATAGGCATCGATGGAATGTTCTCACTGAGAGTTCTCCCTGTGACCCTGTTTTGGGGAATGTAATTAGCCCTTGGGTCATAGGTATCTGTCGAGCTTGATGCTTTGGCATGAGTTCTAGCAAAATTTAGAAATTTTATCAGTTTGTAAGCAAAATCACCATATTTATTTTTATTAGTCAATTTTAAAAAATCCCATTTATGCAACCACCAGGCTTCCAGAGGAAGGAATAAGGCAACATTGAGTGGCAATGTGTACATTTTTCAGGTCCTTTAATAGGTTATTTGTCCTTAAAAGGTTTTAAAAGATGTTTGTTTGAACATCTTGGGTTGAAAAATATTATCTAGTATTTACACATGTCTGTGTTTACTCTCTTTAATTGTGAGTCAGCTGTAACACAAAAGACATCAGGTATGTGTGCGGCCAGGATTCTCAGGCTGGAGAATGCATTGTTTTCTTAGGTGATAAGCCAGTGAGTGATGCAAGGACTCCATGCACAATGGCTGGCCTCACAACAAGTTTCAGCACCATTGCTCTTGAAAGCCTTTCTGGTCAAGCGCAGAACTTTTCCAAGATTAAAATGGATTTGTGGTATCAGAAGGTATTTTGATGGTCAGACAAAAGTCCATGAGGATAGGATTATGCACCATAAAGTTTATCCTTTTTTAAAAATGATTTTAAGATATATTTAGAGATAGATTAAATGTAGATTCCTTTGTATTTGCAATGCATATTCCAGATTACTATATCAGATTTACTGTGCAGTTTTGCTTGAACGCCAGGGGTCTGAGGGCTGGCTTGGTCAAGTGACTTCCAAAAGTGTCCTGGTGATAATATGCTTAATGTTGTAAGCCAGATGAAGTAAGGAAGCTAGCAGAAAAGCCCAGCTTTCTTGGAGAGAGTGCACTGCATCTTGCTTTAATTTGCTGCTTGGAGTCTTTGCACGCTATTGGTGATATAGGTAAGGCAAGGTCACAAAAAGGTCTTTGCACCGTTGCTCCAAGTCGGGGTTTCTGCTTTATACTGAATTTCCCAAATCTGAATTTCCTTAAATGCTAAGTTCTCTTAAATTAAAAAATACTACATTTTGCTTTGTATAGAAGGTTTTCAATGTACCATCCAATCCTCTTGAGGCCAAAAATACTTAGGAATTCGGATTTGCCCTTGCCCCTCAGTTTTAGAAAGGTAGTACTGTGCACGGACTATAATCAGGCAGGATTCGCAGCCAGGCCTTGGGTGGACCCCTGGATCAAACAGATTACCTTCCCTGCAAACATAAGAATATTCACAATAAGTAGGAGAAACAGAGACCATAAGTGATCTGTCTTCAGTTCAGGTCAGGTCTTTTTCACCCAAAATTTGAAAAATGCTGAAGCTTTTCAGAGTTTTTTTATTTTCAAATTTCAGGTGAAGAATTGGTCTGTATCAGTTTCATTTTTTCTGATGTAACTTGATAGATTTTTTGAAGCTTTAAAATATTTATCAATAAAAGAAAGCATTATAAAATTGTTTAAAACATTAAATTAAGTGCTTACATTATTGTTTAAATTTTTGGAAACTTGTTATTCTAGAGTTGCTGACACAGACAGTAAAACATTACTGATAACTAGTTTATATGGACACAAGCATCAGTATTTGCTTCATAATTATAAAAATGAGATAAAGTTATATATTTAAATTTTGATAAATTTCCACTGGAAACTGATTACTGTTGTAGTAGACATGGACCTAATCACATTTCTTCTCCAGCACTCTTGATTTCATCTCTCCTGCTATGCCAGGAATTGCTCCTTTCTTTCTTGGCTCATTTTGTATTATTTTCCTTCTTAATTATTCACATCAACATGTGAGCTTGCTTTAGATTGTTCTCTTTTTTAAAAGAATTCTGTAATAAGATTTAAACCTGCAATTTCAGCTGAGTCCCACAACCAAATAGATGCTACATTCCAGAGTAGGTGCTAAACCGTGTGCGGAATTTCCAAAGCAGTTTTAGAAAAGTGGTTCCATGACCCTTAAATTCTGCATGCGCATTCTGAGTATAAAAATGTCAGATGGAAAAGCAGAATTTACAGATTTTCTTGAAGAGAGCAGCCCATGCGAGAGGTGAGTCTTCTTCCTTCCTCTACGGGCTCTCATTTCAGGTGTGTGAGGAAACCTTCCAAGAGGCCACATGGAGAGTATAATGCATGTCTTAGTAAACCCAGACGTGAAACCACACACTGAAAAACTTAGCAGGAAGACATTGATGGTTCAGAAAACTGAGTGAAGAAAAGTTGCTGCTGCTGAAGATCTGTCTTCCCAGTGGAGAGTTTTCTGTGAGCTTGTTGAAGGTCATGAATGAGAAAAGGCTGCTTTGGGATCACTGATGACTGGACCCCATATGGTCAGCTTTAGAGGACTGAAAAGGCTTCAACAGGGAAGAAGCTGGAGATGGCCCGAGGAGAGATTAAGGAACTGTTAGAATAGAGAACATTCGTCTGGTCAGGGACACGCAGGTAAGAGACCACAGGTGTTGTGAATCACCAAGGAAGCCATGAAAAAGTCCCACAGAGGAGACAGCTTTAAAGATCCGTGGAGTCAGAGAGCACAGATCCAGCTTTCCACAGGGCCAGTCATACAAGCCCTGTCCTGGGCCCTCACCTCTGTGTCCTCCTTCCTTCCACCCAAACCCTGAAAGGGTCAGTAAGAGCACCCACCATGGGATGGGAGGAGAGCGAGAGAGGATGAACTCACCACATGCCCCAACATTGCTGTGGGGCCCAGGGAATTCACAGGATGTTAATTCTGTGGGCGTCATTGGATTTGAGATTAGACCTCAATGTGTAATTTTGCATAAAGCCATGATTTATGTCTTTCTTTTGAATGAAATTGGACACTTTGAGTCTTACATGGAACTGGATATTCTAATTACCAAACTGTCTCATCTCTGGAGGCCAGGCGAGTGCATTTGGGCCCATTGCTTTGTGTGATCTATAGGTGGATGACATGCAAATTTACATACCAGCCCTGACCTTTCTCCTGAGCTGTGGTATGGACCGTGTATTGAACTGCTCCTTGACCATACTGTTACATTTGGATGTCTGATGGACGTCCCAAAGTTAATGGACAGTTTACAAATGTCCACGGGCAGGGGCTCCTCAGATCTGTTCTCTCTGTCTTGTCCATGTCAGTAAATGGCACCGCCGTTCACCACTGCCTTGGGCCAGAAATCTAGTAGTTACTGTTCCCTTTCCTTCATATCCCGCACCCAAGCCATCATGTCTTACCAGTTTTATCACCAATAATGATTGTGAATGGAGAATTTATCTCTACTGCAACAGTCCAGGTGGAAGATGGTGTTTTTAGAACTTTCTGACAGATGTGTGAAACACAGGTGGCTGGGGACGAGCTGGCGCATTCCCACTGCGCTCCTACAATGATCTGAAAATCCTGCCTCCAGTGCCGTCACCGAGTTTGCTCTCTTTGGCTGACTGCATCCTAGGTCGACTTGTCTCCTCTTGTTCTGACACGTACCAAACTCTTTACTGACTCAACTCTTTGCACTTGCTGGTTCTTCTGTCTAGACATTTTCTTGTTTATATGTTGGTTTACTCGTTGAATTCCCATCTCTTGCTCTGTATACTTTTTCTTCTGTTCAATTCTGTATTCCCAACAGTAGTAGAAGGCCAATACACAGTAATTGCCCATAAAAATTTGTTGATTGAATGAAAGAATGAAAGTACTTAAGGCTTCAAATTTAAATAGAGAAAAAAGTCACGCTGTGATAGAAAAAGCATTGGGAGTCTCAGTGTCCACTTTCAGGTCCTGACTCAGCCACTTTGGCAAACTCATTTAAAAAAAAACTTTTTCATAGATTCTTTTTTTTTTACTCCCAAACATGCAGCTTCTTGTGTCCATTAAACAAAAACAAATGACAGCCTGCAGAAATAAAAATGTAGGACATATATTTCCACACCAAGTTCAATATAGCAAAAACACATAATTTCAAGCAAATGGTCTCTTCTCAGTAACAGTGCCCTTCTGATAAAATTTCACACCACAGGAAATCCATTACAATAAATATCTATTCCAGTATCTGTCCATTTAGCAATAATTCTCTTTATGCTAGATGCCTCTTCCCTAATGAATAGTCCTGGGGACCCTCCTCTCCTTCCCTCTGAAATTTCTGGAGTTCATACTCTGCCTCTGAGTACTTGCTTGTTGTCATGGTAGCCTTGCTAATTTTGCTTATATTTTTTTCCTCATATTTTCCCACAACCTTTGCAAAGACCAAGTTAAATATGTGCCAAAGGCTATTTCTGACTTAATGTTGTAAGCATGAAAATATTTCTTTCCTTGGCCTCTTGAAAAATGTTAAATGGTGGTCTCAGCATCATTGATTGAAACTATTTGTTTATTCCCAGGGCTGAAAGTTAAAGCCATTCTATTTTGATAGCACTATTTATTTAAAACAAGCTTGAAATCAAAGACATCTCATACAGCATGCAGGGAATGCTGTTTAACCCAAGTAATCCCAAAGTAAATAATTTATTGGATTACTCAGGAGGTTGAGAAATGAAGGTAGGATTTGGGTGTATTTGCTTTGCCTTTTTCTTTTTAATTACTCACTAAATAAGTGCATGTGTTGTGCGAGTTTAGAAGAAAACAAAGTCTTAGTGAAAAGAAGACATTATCTTGGGCGGCTCCCCTAAAAAACAGATAACTCACATACCGATTTAGCTGGGCAACCGGCCACCCGGGGTTGCGTGGTGGCAGTCACATTTGTATCTAACAGATAGCTTTGCCAAAAAACTAGTTAAAGAATGCAAATGTGATCTTTGTTCTTTATTCTTACCTTTTGAGCGAGCTTTTGCACTGCTAATATTTGGTTGTCAATAAAAATACATCTCCACAAGCCCAGCTGCTCATGGACCCATGTTGGGTGCACGCCCTGCTTTCTCGGAGTTCAGGTTCCTGTTGTTGAGCCCTGAGAGACAATGCTTATTCATTTCTATACTTTTTGTGAGAGTATCCTGATCGTTTGTACTTCCTGGTAAAAAGAAGGAAATGGGCTAACCGAAAGAAAATATTTAAGTTGACCATAAGAAGGAACTTATTGACCCTGGGCAATAAAAAACTGGCAAAAAGCCCTAGAAGTTGCAGATGGACAATTGGTAACCACCTATTTAGGAGGATTTAAACATTTGATCAACTCGATAAGCAGACCTCAGTTAGGGTGCACACAATCACAGTTACCGGTCTTCCAACTCCCAGCATACCCCAATGAGGAAACCCTGGGGAATGTGAAGCAGGTAGGTTAGGTCACGTTAAAGGTAACAGATTTATGGAGCTCATTATACAAAAAGCAGTCCATGATTAAAACATCATCAGATGGGTTTAACTGAATTTTTGAGTAAAGATACATTACACATTAATAAAGGAAATCATGGCCATTTGAAATAGATACCTAATCCAAGAAACACTACTGCTTATAGCCCAAAATATTTTGAAATTGACAACATGCACAAAATGTACCTTGTTGTCACTCTCAGAGAAAGTGTATCAGACTAACTGGCTCATTAATTTGACCTATTATGGCATTTCTTATATTCTTACATTCCTAAGACCTCCTTGAAGGCTCATTTGGCCTTAAAGCACCACAAGGTGAAAAAAACTTCTCCGAATTAATAGGGAAGTTACCAGCATGCTTTTCCACAGGCTTAACAAATTGTCAGCTTATCCTTGAAAGAATAGCCTCTACCAGAATTTCCCCCTGCGACAGTGGCAGAGCGGGCAGAGAAGGGGGTTGTGAAATCGCTGCCATAGACTGGGTTTCCTCCCTAAGTCTTGTCCCCCTTCATCCAGGCACAGAATAATCTTGAGTTCAAATATTTATATAATCTCAGATGAAGAAAAACAGGTCTCATCATTTCTTAAGAGTTTCAGGGTAATGTCTGATTAGCTGGACACAATGGGTAAGTCAAGTGTCTTTCATTACTGGCAAGAAAATAAAAATGGACTGAGCCTAAGGTAAACAAAGCATGAAGCAATTAAGAAAGGGCAACATGGATTTTCATTTCAAAATATTGAAATAATCTTAAAGGTGTGCTCCTTTGAATGCATATGATCTGATGTGAAAGCAGTCACTTAGGCATGCTAACTTTGACTTGTGTCTACAAAGTATAACATTTTATGGCCAAAAGAAAAAGGTTTGGGCAGCAGGAATGTGTGGACAGATCTGTTTTGATGAAAAAGACCAGTACACGGACTGTTTTTTCAGAAGGTAGGCACTTCTTGCTCCTGAGGTGGTTGATTCTTTCACCTAGTTGTTATGTCTGAAAAATTATGCTTGTTCTGCAACCATAAACCTGCCTGTAAGTGAAAGTAGGCCTGCCAGCATTGTCTGAGTCGTTAGAAGAGTCGACCAGTTGTTCGCCTGTCCTTTCTGCGTGGCTGAATTTCCTTAATGACCAATTCATTGTGTGTCTTCAAGCATGACACCTGAAAAACTGTGATCTCTTTAATGAAGGATCCATTAGTCTTCCAAGAATGCGAACATGTGAAGTTGAAAAGCCAATTCAATAAGGTATCTCCTTGAAAGAGCTCTAATCATGCTGTGAAGAACATTTACACAAAATATAACTTATCCATGCATATTTAACGGAGCAGAATGGTTTTGGGAGTCACATTAGCTGACCCTGAGAAGAACACAGGCTCAGCTGACTAGATACTTTCCAGTTTCATGAAATTGCTAAGATGCCACTTTTCTCTTCAGTCCACATTTATATATAACAGAGCATTCTTTCTCAGAGCATAAGCCATTCTCTTTCTGTGTTCTCTGAACCTTGGCAGCACCCTGTCTCCAAGATTCCATGATCACAGGCAACAGCCCTGCTGTTGTGCGCAATGTACTGCTTTATACAGATCTTCCTGGTGCCATCAGAAGCGACTCCCAGGAGACAAAGCCCAAGAATGACCCTGAGTATTACCTCTTTGTCTATTCACTTCTGCATTTTATCTTTGCAGTTCTAAACCTATTCAAAGGTTTTTCTGTTTGAGCTTCTAAAATTTAGCATACCCTCTGCTGAATTGAGAGAGAAAAAGATGGAATTATAATACATGAACTGCTCTTGCTCTGCACATTAATACAGTAATAGAAAAGAGGAGTTTTTCAATGCAAAAATGAGTTTTGCTCTTATTTCACATATTTAAAAATAATGCAATGTATCAGGAATTAATTTTAAGGTAGTCAACTGTGATCCATCACCATTAAGTCACTTTTACCAAGGAAAATAACTCAATATACTTTTTATATTATAGAAAGAGAAATAAACTATATTTCATTTTAACACAGAAATACAATTTTGTCCCACAGTATAATTGGATTAGTAATATAGGAAGGTATCTCATAATAGGTTTTTATGATATTTTTTTCCTAAAGTTGCATAATAAATATCGGCTTCCATAAAGGCGCTTACCTGCAAAATCATCTGAATAGTTGTTTCTCTGAGTATATTCCAGAGTTCTATTGAATAGGTTCACTTGGGAGATTTCTAGTTTAGTATTAATTTTCATAGAGTTAAATATCTGGACAGTGATTATTTGAAAAGAACTGAAATTAATCAAGAGTTCAGTGAGCAAATAGTTTGTCTATTACCTAGTTTTTCCAAGTCACAAAGAGTTGGAGCTAATGGTTTTGATGACATGTCTGATGAAAATACTGTAAATGCTGTTACGGCTAGGGTCTCGCTTCGCCTGAACACCTCAAATGTAACATGTGTGGGCAGATCTGTAGCCCTGTCAGGCACTGCCCACTCGCTGCATGGAGGACAGAGGAAGTTTCCTGGGAGAAATTGTCTTCCGAAGAAAGAAGGGAGGTAGTCAGGCTTGACCCAATAACAAAGACTTAATCTTCAGAAGGAAGTAGAGATTCTGAGTTCAGCATTGAGTCTTGCTGTTTGCAGCTGATTTGTTTTCCAGTCTAGACCCCTATGGACTCCTTCCTGTGGGTTCAGAGTCCTGTGAAGTGTGTGTGTGAGGAGCCTGGGTGGGCTTGTAAGGGAAGATGACTTTGAATAAGAGCCGAAGGGGCTGAACGACTAGGGATTCTCTGGGACACTGTTTTGGTGCTTACACTAACAGATGTAACACAAAGAGTAGAAATAGGAGCACCTCCCTGCTGTCTGCTGAACCCAAACCAAACCAAAGCAGAAAATAAAACAAAACAACATCACAAATAGAAAAACGCCGCTGTTTTGATGGGCCGCTGAAGGGCCTGTTCATCTGTAGAGAGTGCAATTGTGGGGCAAAGTTGGAAGGAATGCAGCTCAGCGAAATGTACCCTCGTGTTGTGGGTTTTAGCGGAAGAGGTCACGGGGAGTGGGGTGGGGCATGCAGAGGAAAGGGACGTGAATCACTGAGGCCACTTGCATGGTGATTAATTTTTGTGATGACGGACGGTGTGCTTTCTCGCTCTCTTCCGCTCTCTTCCATGGTTACATTATTAAAATGGGTGTTACCACCGCCTGTTCCCTTTCGTATTTAGTGGCTGGGGAAACTGAAATGACTTTCATTTGCTTAAAATTTTCTAAAATGGCATTTTTTTAGTGATTTGCCAGTTTATGAAAAAAAATCTTCTTGTTATTATTGAAATGTTAGGCAAACACATTTCTTCACTGCCTACGTGGCATCAATATCTATTCTAAACTGGAGGGTGTGTGGAATAAAAATTTGGCTGGACGCTTCCCTTCTCTGAGCCTCCCAAAAAGTTACCCCCAAATCATCCGTCAACACTGGGTTTCTCAACCTTGGCATTGTTGACACTTTAGACTAGAAAATTCTTTGTTTTAGGGAACCGTCCTCTGCATTGTGTGATGGTTAGCTGCTGCCCTGACCTCCACCCCCTAGGTACCTGTAGCACACACCCCCCTCTTCCTCAGGTGGTTATAATAAAAAATGTCTCTAAACTTGCCAGAGAAACAGAGGCAGCATTGCCCCAGGTTGAAGTCAATGCTCTCATGTAATGGTGTACTAACATGAACCAAAGAACTTGGAGAAAATAGTGTTGGTGGAATTGGCCATAAAGTTATGAAAATAATACTAATGGTCCTATGCATCCTTTACTTAGTTCTTGACACATTCGTTTCTTACTATAAAAAATAGGATATATTGATGCTTAAAACTAAAAAGAGTTTTAGTTATAAAACTAAGTGGTTTTAAAACTAAAATGGTTGCTGTTTATTGAGGACTTCCTATGGGCCAGGCACTGTATTAAGCACCTTATCAACATTCCTTGAATTCTCTTAGCACCTCTTTGCAGTTGATATTATTATTCTTAGTTTTCAGAGAAGGCTTAGAGAGGTAAAGCAATTGTTTGAAGTCTCACAGAAATTGAACTATATACCGTTTAAACCCACATCTATCTACTTGGGGATGTACTTTGGAGGTTCACTTTATGAATCGGTCAGGGCCCTTGTAGGAAAAAGCCCTCTCCAATGGGGTACCCAATAAGGCTTCAACAGAGGTCATATTTACCTATGAGGGGGCAACATGACAAGGACAGATGAAGCTTCCCTGTGCAGCAAGAGCTGCCAGAACTTAGGTGAGGTCTGAAGGAGCCCAAGGAGGGAACAGTTACCCTAAGCCTGAAACAGTGGCAGTAACTTCAGGGACTGCCAGACAGGAGCACAGAGAGGAATGGCCGTCTGAACAGCTGCCAGGCAGGAAGGCACCTGGGGGAGGAAATACAATAAAGTCCATGCTGTCTCCTGCCCTTGGACTTCCCGTTGATGACTCAGATCCAACAGGAAACCTTGGGGCAGAGGAGTCTGGGGCCTTATACTCATCCATGCAGGTCAGCTCCTAGGGCTCAGAGTTGGGTAAAGGCAGAGAGTGAATCAGGAGGGGCAGAAGGAAAAATTCCAGATAGCTTTAACCTTAATAAACCTTTGTATAATTAAAGATACTTTGCTAAATGATTTTGAGCACCTATGCAGAACGTGACCATAATATTAGTAATAATGTGCTGTGAAAAGGTAAACTGAGGCATATAAAAATTTAAGAGTTTATTTAAGCATTTATCCATTCGAATTGGGCACCATCATTCAGGAAGTGGTTAGGAGCCAGGGGAGAGATTTCTGTAGGAAGAAGTGGGGAATCAAAGAAAAGAAATGAGTTGATTGACTATAGCTTAAAACCTGGCTTGCTGTTTGTGACTGGTTGTCCTTAGCATTTTGATTTCATAACCTTGAGGCATTGATAGGCTTAGATTTAAGTTTGCTTACCCAGGCCACCAGGGCATTCCAGCCTCCTCCATTCAGTGTCCTCCTTGTTTAATTAATCTAACAGTGCTACAGCAAGTGTGGGCAAATGCTTTCTGTAAAGGGCCAGGTGGCAAATATTTTAACCTCTGTGGGCCATGTGGTCTCCATTGCAACTACTCACCTCTGCCATTTTAGAGAAAATGAATGAATGAGTTGGCTATATTTCGATAAAAATTATTATTATTTTTTTGTTCCAAAGGGGTGCCATGTGCCAACCTCTCTGCTATAGGAAAATACGAAACTACATCCATGCACACTAAAGTACGTCAAGTTATTGCTTCCCAAACCCCATATGTTGTTCTAATGTAGAACAAACAAATGAAAAATGTGGTGTGCTTCTGTTATATGCATGTACAGATCACCCTATCTAGGCTCAGAAAATTAAAATCATCTGCAGTAGAATTTCTGAATTTTATTTTTTGTCATTTCAACTCTGTTATTGTGATAACAGGCTGAATGAAGATTGACTTTGTATTTAACCTACTTCTAAAATTCGATGTAGTATTTACTGGAAAGTGAGAAAATGCAAGTGGGAGAAACATTTTTTTTTATGAAACCAAGGAATTTGTGGAAGTAGATATGCATTCATAGTGTATGGAAAACAATGTGAAAATCATAATTATAATATCTGCCTAAATAATCCTTACTAAAAAGGGACCAATTAGGAAAGTCCAGGTTACTCAATTTCTGGGCAGATGCTGTATAAAATATTAGTGAGATGGCTGTGCCAAAAAGGTCATATTTTATAAAACGGACTAACATTATCTAAATATCACAGAGGCAAAAACAATCCAATTTTTAGTGAGGTCTCCCTCCCTCCCTCTCTTCCTAATCTATAGACTCAAGTCAAATGGGCTTGATTAAATCCAAGCCATATGCCCTTGGACTCCAGCATCCTTTTCAGGTCTGTGGAGATTCTGCGGAATGGCTGATGTTTCTTTAGTCATGTTTGGCTTCAATCGTTCAACTGCGACCGTCAGTTTCATGAGTCATTTCACCATTCCAAGTGTGCTGTCCTATAGCATGTCCTGAATGTGACAAGGTTCCTTGTTCTTGATTTCTGTACACATGTCCCCTATTAACAAGTTTACATGTATAGTGGACTTAGGGGGCATTGCAACACAACTTATAATTGATTACCATACAATTTATATGCTCTCTAAAATCCTTGAGTAATTTTCCTCTGAAGTCCCCAGCCTCCAAGAGATTTGTTTCTCACCCAATCTCTCTCTTTTCTACTGAAAAGAAACACATGGAAACACATCCTCACCCCCCTAATCTCTTCTACTTCATTAAGGGAAATATTCTGGGTCCTTCCAAGTTAGTCCTGCTTATGGAAAACCTGCTCACACCCTGAGCTTGACAATAGGCTGTCTGCTCTGGCTCTTAGCAACCTCTTCACCATCTATAAGGGGAAGGAAGGAGTCAGGTGAGTTATTCTTTCCTAATTTGAATTAATTAAACTTCTATAGAGAGCAGAAGCAAAGACTCTTGTTTAGATCAAAAAAAGACTAACTCTCCATAATGCAGTATAATGTTGAAAACTCTATAGCAGCCCAAAAGATTAAAGTTTATAATTTTTATTTGTTTGATTTATTCAGTTATTTTTTTTGCCTGCCACTGGTCAGCTATGCAAAGATGAAGTTCTGTTCATCATGAAATGACAGAGAATGGGCATGGGAGAGCTAGGAAACCCCTTTTCCAAATTTTTTGTTTGAGGTTACACTCTTGGCAAGATGTAGAGATAATTACAAAATTTGGATTTATTTTTGAAACTATTCTTTCAGGCTATTAAAAATTGTGTTTTATTTATAGGAGTTTGTCCTTTGCTTTTCCCTCTTCTTTTTTCACATCCTCAGTTGAAAGTGAACAATTAAGCACTTAATTGGATAATTTAGGTCTCTAATCCTCTTTAATTTAAACTATACATATAAAATCATCCTCATCTTAATTTTACTTTTTGAAGATTCAAGTATAAAAAACAGGTGGGGAAAATTTTTTCCCTAAGAATAATTACATGGATAGAGAGCTGCTGCTAGTGTGTTTAATTTCAGAGATACTGATTAAGATAATTAAGGCAGGATGGAGAAGAACCAGAGGTTGCTCTTGGTGTTACAGGAAGCCTTTCTTCCACAGTTTTGACATCAGTTTTAGAAACCAGCTAAGAGCAATGAATCAGGCTGAGGTTGTAAGGAAATATGTGGTCGTATCAGTGGTGTTAGGCCTGAAAGTATTTATATAATTCAATCAAGTGAGTTCTGAAAAAAAAAAAAAGACAATATTTTGCCTTTTATAAAAGCTTATTTTATGGAAATTATGTATATCACAGCCTAAGGAACTTAAACCACATTTCCTTTTGGAATAAAAAGCTGCATTACTACAATGTTGATGTTATGGAAACCTGTAGAAGAACAGTTTTGATTAAAATAAATTCCTGTTACTATAAAGGTAAAAGGCGGCCAGCCAAAGTAAGGGCAAAATGAAGTCTATGCTTTGAGGAAGAGAGGTTTCAGGCTGTAAAATTGAGATTCTAGAAGAGGAGGGATTTGGGATGATGTATATAACTCAGTAATGCAACTTCAGAGTAATCTAAGTAATGGTTTCTAAAGTAACCTAAGGTGACTTTAAACCCTCCGACTGCAAAACCTTAATTCTGAATATATTTTAATTTATAACAAGAAGGTATACCTCAACATATTGACAAACACAAGAAGTTCACAAATACAAATTTCCAGAGGATAAATCTATAGCGCAAAGTGGGTGGCAGATACATATTCCAAGATGCTTGTGAAATTACATTATTATTTTAATGCTTCAAAGTTTGCGATTAACATCGAATGAAATAGCCAACAGACCTCTGAGTGAAGATAAAGGCAAAGAGTTCTTTTACGTAAGATTCGGTTCCATTCAATTTGGTCCCTCAGGTATTTCTGAGGGCCAGAGGGTCTCTGGGGGCTTTTACATGCAGGAGCATTCCCCACTTGTCAAAGTCATAGACTGATTTGCTGCATACCAGATGTGAAGAGGCTTGACCAGAGCATTTGGATTCAGTTTTTCATTTCTTGCCCTTTCTCTCCTCTTTTATGTTTTCTACTTTTTAAAAACTTTTCTTGGTTATTATTATTTACTATTTTTCTCTTAGTCTTTCCAGTTTTATTACAGCATTTTCATCTTTATTGTATTGTGGTGAGTGAGCATTTTAAGGAACCCAGCTTCTTTCATGGAAGATCCTTATCCTGACTCATAACGTATATGAGGCCCTATCTCAACAAGGAGCCTGAGCACAAGGGTGGTTTCTGAGACTTCCAGGGTGGACACAATGCCTGGATTTCAATAGTTTGCATCTTGAAATGTACACAGAAGTGAGGGGCAAAATCTTCTTTACCCGTGTGTGCATTTTCTGCTTTGTTCTTGGTGCATTTATACAAGGACATGATGCACACGTCACGTTTTATGTAGCACCAGTTTACCTTCACCTTTGGACCAGCTACGTCATCCATTGTCACCGAGTAATGAAGCTATTGCCACTGTCACCTCAGCCTAAGCTAATGTCATCTCTCTCAGCTACCAAAGTAGCTTTATTATTGGTCTCTCTGCTGACACCCTTGTTTCCCTGAGGTTCACTATCCACTTGACAATCAGAGCGGTCTTTTAAAAGCGTGAGTCGGATTTGCCTGAAATACAACAAAGGCTTTTCATAATATTTAAAATGAAATCCAAACATGATTTGGTCCCTGACTCCTCCTTGATCTCCTCTTGCATTGTTCCCCTCCTTGCCTACCACACCCGACTCTCGCCAGCTTTCTTTCGGTCCCTCCAGCAGGCCTGCTCCTTGCTGGGCAGGGCTCTGTTTTTGTAACAGGGACAGTAAGGGCTGCTCCTTGCTGTTGCCCATTTGGTGCTCATGTTGTCCCATTTACAGAGAGCTTCTCCCCAACCACTGCATTTGACACAGCCACAGAATATCATTATATCACCTCTTTTAGTTCTCTGCATATACTCACTCTACTTAACTTACCTCCTGTATTTATTTTTGTTGTGTTTTGGCCATCTTCACCCAATAAAATACAAGTCTTTATGCCTAGTCAAGGGACATGCTTGACTTGCTCATCTCTTCCTCAGAGCCTAGGATAGTGTTTGCTATGTAGCGAGCACTCAATAAATAATTATTGAATAAATACGAACCTTCTTTACATTTTCCATCGAGGATGTAAGACTATAAATAAATTATAACAAACCTTTCCTTTCTATCTGCCTAATTTTAGTTTCATTCAGACACATATAATGTTAGGGTCCTAAGGCCAAGTGTTTTAAAGATCTTCCTGCTATAACTAGGCAGCCTGGGGTCCTGCCGTCTGCCACCTTGTGCAAGCATGACACGAAGATGGGGGGAAGGACAAAGGTCAATGTTAAAAGAATGCCCAATTTGAGGGGTTGGGAGCATCCCTGCCCCAAGCCAAGCACAGATATTCCCTTGTTCCCAGAGAGACTGAAATCCCAACCCATGCCTGTAAGTTCCCCATCATTCCCCATCTGTCATTTTTGGAGCTCATGATGGCTACACTAAGAAGTCTCCCTCCTCAGGCTCATGGGTTCCGGTGTTGCCATCACCTTGTGCTGCTCGCTCGCTCTCTTGGGGTCTGGGGCCTGCTGCCCAATCACTGCAGTGAGTGTCAGCCCTCTGGGCCCTGGGTCCTGGTCCAAAGCTGATCATGCCTCCGGGGCAGAGGAAGTTTCCCAGCCTGCATGTAAACAGTCCATGGCATGAGAAGGAGCCCAGCAAACGCTGCCCACTGGATCCTGTCAGCGCTCCTGTCCTCACCCAACTGGGGGTGAGGGACAAGGAGGAGAGGGGAAGGAATCTGCGTTTCCTGATACATTCTGTTTTAATGCCTCCGCCCAGAAACCCATGTGCGACTGAGTGTCTGGCTTTTCAACCAACATGCGTTAATGTCCGCCATGTTTGTCAGCTCCCCAGTGTCTTTGACCTGCTTTTGGCCACCATTTTTGCAGAAGAGGGCAAAATTTCTAGTCACATACAAGGACATACTGTCTTTTCCCCCAGGGCAGGGAAACGTGTGTGTTGTGACCTTCTTAGTCTGCGCATGCGCTGTGCAAGCTCCCTCTAGCTATGTCACAAGTGCACCCTTGGTGTAGGGAAGCCTGTTTCACAGGCTGCGACTTCAAACCGCCACCTTGGGATTTCCTGCAGCCTCTCCCCGCTGAGTGGTGCCGCTCAGCTGTGGTGCCGCTTTTGGAGTCTCTTGCCCACTCCCTGGCAATCTGGCCAGACCCACACCCTTAAACTACCTTAGAGAAGTGTATTGAAGAGGTCTGTCTTTGAGTTTGAAGTGCTTCACAAGGAAGCCAGCAGAAATTGTTCATGCCCAGGGACACTTTTTTTTTTTTTTTTTTTAAGTTGACTGTAAGTAACAATACTGGGGCTGTGGTGCAAGCCAGATATCAACTATAGTTTGTCTAAAGAAGCTTCAGTTTTAATATGAAAAGTTAGAAGTCATGCATAGAAGGTGGTGAAGTTGGGAAAACAAATTTCTGACCCACTTAAGCTGAAAGTACAGGGTGCATGTGGTCTTAGGGCTGATCCAAGCTAATATCTATGACCTGTGCTTACAGGTGCTTATGAAGCCAGCTCATGTTTTTAAAGTCCCTGTTGGAAAACCAGTTAAGGATTGTGGTTTATTTATGGAGAGTGTAATCCTTAAATCCATGATCTATTCAAAGTAAAGATCTAGACCCAAGTGATATTCAAACTGCAGTGGGATGACCATTAGTAGGCTGTAAAAGCAATTCGATGGGTCATGATCCATTGACCCATTGATTGGGTCAGTTTTTTTGAAAGAAATATAATAAAATTGAATCAAATAGGAAGTGCCAGAGGGCATTATACATTATAAAGTTTGTAACAGTTTCATCAAAATTATCAGGTTTATGACTGTAGTTTGTATCGCATCATGATGCAAAATACATTTCTTCTTGTGAATGGGTCGAAGATCTGTGAAAGCCACCAGAGAATTTTGGATTGGGTTGGACTGACTTCATCTGACATAAAGTGAAGAATATTTTACAGAGAATGTTTCCAAGAGCATGAGGACCAGACCCCAAATAAAGGCAAAATCAAATTGTCGCTGAATTACATTAAGTAGAAAACTGCTGAAATACAGAAGAGAATGTGTTAGAATCCATACTTCATCATTCCCTCAAACATAGCCTGGTGTACTTTGCCCCTTGGCAGCTCATGACTTGTTCGAACTTCCCAACTAGGACTTCGGCTCCCCGAAGTAGAAGTGGTCATATAATTCTTCGGTGCATCTCGTAATGCTGAGAACATGTAGTCACAGAAAACATGAACTGAAAAGTAGAACTGTGAGTCACTACAGGTTTGATACAGTCTGTGTCGTTTTAGCCAGCCCTGCGTTATAATCCAGCAGCTTTGCCCACCATGCTTGCCTGTCAGTAGCATGCATATCAGCATTCTATTTGTGTTTGTTTTCAAACCAAGTCTGCTTTTAAATTTATTAAAAATAGGACATCAGTAGTTACCAAATATCAAAACCACTTTTTAAAATTTCAAATAGCTTCTTCTAATCCATTCCTTAAAAAACAAACAAACAAACAAAAAAAAAACCAAACAACTTTGAAACCTGTTATTCCATCAAGGGAAGATATCACATTCTCCTAGTTTGACTTGTTTTTCTTCATTATGGTGAGACCAGAACCCAGAAGAGGTAGAAATGGCTTCAGGTTACTATTTAGATTCCTTTGCCTAACTCAGGTTTAGGATCACCTCCTCCTTCACTGTCCGAAGTCACTGAGTTAAATTAAACAAGAGATTACTGAGAAGATGAAGCCAAGTGTGACTAACATCTTGTCTCAGACACATGTCAAGCTTGGTTAAGGATTAGACTCCCCTTGGTTATTGCCAGGAAAGAAGGAAGTCTCTTTTCGTGTGACCCAGCATGAGTGAGCAGGTCTCATGTTAGTTGAAGCAATTTACTTTTGTATTGCTCTATTGTAGTTCACAGCAGGTCCTTTTAGTAGGAATAAAAGGGCTTGCTCTGCAATCTGCTTTCATTGTTTCACTGAAGAGTAGAAGAAGCAAAACATATTTCAATCAGAAGAATTATACCTGAGTGCTATACACGTTTCCAGAGCCAACAGAGAGAGCCCTGATACATTTAAGGTCAGGGCTGATGTTTTAAGAGAAAAATGTTGATGGCAAGCCCATGGGGAAATAAAACCCTAGACTAGCCTAAGTGAGCTATCTCATTAGGTAATAATAATCAGGAGATAAGGCCAGAAATTCCGGAGATTAGCTAAAAGAGATAAGATACCCAGACTTGGAAAGAGAAAAAGACATTGCTAGGATACACGGTGACTTCTATGGAACGTGAGTGCCACTGTTTGACAGCAAGCCACCTTTCTATTGATTGGTGTTAATGAGATGAGGGGCCCCATGGTGATGGATTATCAAAGTCTACCTAATCTTGTTTTTTACTATTTAATCTTTCTTGTTGCTATGGTTAGAAATATGTGCAAACTAAATCTTTGTTTCTTCTTCCACTTGACCTTATTCTGATTCATCAAATTGATTCTCTTACACTCTGAACTATGCCAATTATTGTGTCTGTCAAGCCATACATTCATTAGAATATTGGGGCTAATGGACATGCTCTAAGAGCACATTCATCTTTAGAAATACGGTAAAAGCTAATTCTTTTGGCTCAGCAAAGCTCAGGTTGACATCTTGCCACTCTTCTGCTGCCAGGAATATCTGGTGACTTAATGAAGCAAAGATCTTAAACACACAACTCAGTGGATTATTCATTATCAAGGTTTGCACTAGAGTCTGAGAAAAAGGATTAATTAACACTTTCAGTTCTACAAAAGCACAGGCAATGAATTAAAACACCGGAGGACTACCAGGATGGACGGTGCATCAGGAGGATTACGCAGTAACTTGTACCTCAAGAGCCCATTGATCTTCCTTTTCAAATGGTATTTTAAAAATAATCTTTTATATGCTGCTGGTAATGCAACTGGATTAGTGGAGCCAACTGGCTGTGACTGTTTAAATGTTAATTGGGACGGCAATGTCTAAATCAGTGATTTTCAACCCTGACTGCATATTAGAATCATCAAGGAGCCTTTAAAATTTGCAGATGCCTAGTCCCCACACCCCTAGAGAGACTGTTTTAATTGGTTGGGGGCAGTAGGGCAATATCCTGGCATCAGAATATTTTAAAAGCTCTGTCTGTGATTTGCATGTATAGTCAACATTGAGGACTGCTAGTAAATAAATGTTAAAACAGAATCGCTTTTTGTTACCAGAGTGTCTGACTAAATATCCTATGCTTTTAAAGATTCTGAACAGTGTATTTTGTTAAGAGTAGAGCAAGCATCCTCTTTCATTCAATCCCGATTACTTTGGCCTTTGCCATGTGAGCAAATTACGAGCTGAGTTGAATGCAATGAAAACATTTTGACCATTTTCAGGAAGGCCTTTTTAATTTCAAAATATAGTTGATAGAAAATTTATACTATAAAAAAAGTCTCTCTCTTTTTTTCAGCTCTCAGAGGGAAGCCCCAAAAATCTAAATTCAGAATCAATTCTAAAGCACTGACATGTGCTCGTTCAAATTCATAAGAGCTTTACTAGGAGAAACTTACATGCATGGGCAAAGTAGCTGCTTCTGTGCCCTTCCCAAGACAGGATCCCTTTCTACAGGGTGTTAATTGTAAAACCATGTGGTGGGTAGCTTAGACCACCATAAAGAACAATGCATTCCTAAGTGAACAGATAACATCATGCAGTTATTATACTCTCTACATTCATTAATCTCCTTCCTGGGGGTATGGCGTTTATCTTTGGGTGGCATTCTGGTTTTCTGGGTAGCCAGCCAATCCTAAGGCTACACAAGTTAAATCGTGAGTCCAAATGTTTCCCAGAGAGTCTTTGCTGCGGGAGCCATGTTGCATCAAAAGTGAGTTCTCCTATAGCAGCGTGATGGAATTCGTTTACCAGAGCAAAAAAATGAAAAAATATACCCAAAGACTCTTTGTCAGTCTAATAAGCAAGCAAACAAACAAAAACCTGTTTTATTTAGTTAGTTCAGCTGACTAAAAATGAAAGGGACAATTATTTATTCTTCAATTTGTGGCATAAAAAAATCAGTGTTAATTTATCACTGAGGTATATTTCGACCATCATGAATAACTTTACTTCTTGCTCCATTTTTAAAGTATGTTGGTATCTTGCACCGCAATCTTTTCTTCCCCTCACATATGACTGTTTTTCTGGTGTTTTTTTTTTTTTTAACAGCATATTTCCAACACGCAGAACGGTATAGAAAAATAGCACTGAATGCCTGCTCACCAGCAAGTTCAGCCAAATCTTGACGTTTTCCCAAACCTGCCTTAGTTATTGCTGAGGGAATAAAACGATGCAGAAACAAAGTCACCCGTGTCCCCACACACCTCCTGGCTTCCTCCAAGATAAGCATTATCTTAAATTTATTGTTGTTCCCATACATGGATTTTACCATTCTTATATGCATGTATCCATAAATAAAACCACATTTTATTCAAGTGGCATTTTAGGAAGTATTATTCCATAACTCCTTGCCTTGGCTCAGTGTTAAGGTTTGGAAACACATGGCTCAAATTTATGTATTTTAATTCCTACAACCATGTTTTATTGGATATTCATACAATATGTTTAGTAGGTTGATGAACAATTTCTAGTTTTGAATTATTACAATGTTTCAATAAACCTTTCTGTGCCTGTCGCTTTGTGTAAGCAAGTCTGGTTTCTCCTGTGTCCCTCATGAGTTATTAGTTGCGTAAGAACTCCCGAAAAATTAAACTTTCCTGCCGCTTAGTGCCAGGGGTCTGAAAGGCAAATTTCCTGGTTTCTATTTCATTTCGGTCCCCTCTAGGAGTGTCAATAGTAAGGTTCTGACCAGGACAATTAAAAGAGGTTGAGCTACCTAGTTAGGATAAAAATAGCCTATGGTGTGAAGTCTTTGTGATTCATTGGCTCCTTTAACTGTAAATTTGCACTGCTCTTGCAGTAGATAATTTCTGGTATGCCACTTCCCCAGTATTCACTCTAATTTACCTTCCACTTGGAATTCAGAGGAAATTGTTCTCTGCACCCTCGAGGATGAGAGGCTTTTCCGTGGGGTCTTTCAGGTGTAGGCTTTGTGAGCCTCTGAGAGCGATCAGAGAGTTAATGTTTAAGGTCACTCTTCCAACTTTCCGTAAGATGGGCTCTTCCTGCTAATGAGACTCGGTTCACCATCACCCATTTCTGATCATTGCACTCGGAATTGGACGGCTCTCTATTCCCCCTTTGCCTTCAGCTCATTTCTTTGTATAACAGTAGGGAAGGGTTTTCTGTAAAACCTCATCCGATAATTTAAACCATTAAGTAAACAAAAAAATCTAGCTCATATAATACTGCGTTTTTAAAAAAGTAAGTTTTGTGTTTTTGTTACAGAGGATGTACACTGTTGTGTGAGTGTCGGGCATTTACATCATCCAACCGCATCGGTGAGTATTTGAGTCAGTCAGGGCAGCTCCTGTTTCATGGGGTTGCTCCCATCTTCCGAGCGGCCTATCACTCGTGGGCAGGTGCGAGTCCAATTTTGCTTCTTTCTGCATCCTGCGTTGCTTCAGGCTGGGAAAGGATAGCAGGTCATGTTACGTTGTTCTTCTTCACTCCGATGAGCTTAAGAAGAGTAGGTCTAGCCAGGCTGATAGTCTAGAAAGTGGTCAACTGCCTTCCCACTGGGGGCTCCCATGTTTTTGCAGCTACGTAACCAGAATTTTTCTACTTCTGTTATATCATCCACCAATAATTTCAACCTGAGCCACATTAGTCTATTAGAGAAAACAGGGCAAGGGCCAACATTAACAGAGGGGATCAATTACTTGCGTCAATATCCTGGCTGAACAAGACTCATGGTCACTCCACTGTCAATGAATGACATATAACGTTTGAAACCTGGGAAACAATAGGTGGTGTTGCCTACTCCAAGTAAGCTACATTCTTCAACTGCGCTATCATCAGCTCTGATCATTCCCCTAGTTAGGAGTTAAGATGCACGGGTAACACCGTTTGGACCCCAAAGACTGAATTTATCATAGGATGAAAGATGAACACGCTTTCCATTATAAAATTTCCCTCGCAGGAAGGGCTACCCTATGCATTTGCGATGTTTTGTGTCTTGCTGGTATGTTTAGACAGGAGTCTTATGTATTAGAAAAAAATCCCCATAATTCTCCAGAGAATTAGAAAATCTTTCGGTATTCTAATTATCACAAGTAAAAAAATGTGGGTAACACACAAAACAAGGGCATGATAAAGTCAGGGCCAGTCTTATGCCCAGGAGGCTTTGAGTTGGCTTACACCGTTGGCTCATGTTATTATGTAAACTGTGCACAATGACCTAGCATGTATATGAAAACGAAGTGTTCGGCCCACCTCGACTAAGGGAAGAGGATATGACTCGGTCTGTTCTTCATCATCACCTTATTTCTTCCCCGAAGCTCCGCATCCTGTTGCGCTGGCAGGCCCATGTGTGAGCACGTGCTGTTCCCACTCTCCAGGAAGCCAATTTATTTAAATTCGGGGCAATCTGCTGCATGTTCTTCCTAAACCGAGCTGTTAGTTCAGTCTTCTTGGGGGTGGCGTGGTGGTGTCTGGGCTCCCAACGTTTGGTCTTCCATTCCCCTGTCCTAGCTCTGATCTGAGTGGGAGGAGTGACCGAGCTTTGGCGGGCTCTCCTAGCAAGAAAGCAGCTCCTAACATTAATCATTTGTCGCTCGAGAACTTCTACTCTTTTGCCCATTATTCAAATTTTACTGCTTGAGGAGTTTGACTGTGGGCTTTTACTGATGGTAGTTGATCAGAATACATAGATGTTAACCAGTCAACCAGTATTTATTAGAAATGGGAGGGGGGAGGGGAGGTCTGGGGCGGTGAGCTGGGCTGGGAGTAGAAGACAGAAAACTGTACAAGAACAACAATTAAAATAAAATTAAAAAAAAAAAGAAATGTACTGTGGGTCTATCTTTAGCCTAGGTAATAAGAATACTTACATGATTCTTGCCTTTGATGGTAAGTAAATTAGTTCTTACTCTGATAGTAAGTCCATGGACAATTTGGAAGGTGTATGAATATAATTCATACCAGTGGGTGATCTCCAAATGAAACAGATGAGGAGAGACAGTGCCTGCCATATACTCTGGGTAAAAATTATCACATTAAAATTTAAAAATCTACTGCTAGAAATACAAATTAAAACCTGTATGCTAATTTAAGGAACTGACACAGAAATATTAAACATAGAATTTTAAAAAATAGAAAGTAAATAATTTTAAACACGTGATAGAAATAAGAAATGGACAAAATAATTAATCGACACAAAAATTTTGGCTTCTAAAAAGTGGAATAGATTTACCTGGTAAAGGTTTGAAAAGATATTCATCACAAAACCTGCAAATTATTCGAAGGAATGGAAAGGAAGTGAGAATGCATGAAAGGTGTCATTACTACCCGTGACAACAGCGACAAGACAGTTAGTATAAATGAGAAAGAGCAATAGAAAAGGATAAATTCGGTTAAACCTTAAAAATACAAAACCTTAAAATGGTACAAGATGGGTACAAAAATTCGGTTAAACTTTAAAAATACAAAACCTTAAAATGGTACATTTGAATGAGGCACAGACAAGAACAGTCACGTTACTTGTTAAATTTTGGCTATTAATTGCTAGAGATCACGTACTAATGTTGATATGCTACTTGAAACCTTGGTAAAGGAATCCAAAAATTTTTAAAAAACAATAATGACAGAGAAGAGAATTAGGAAGACATTAGTCAACTAAATCTTTGCAGAAATCTTCACAATGCCAGAAGTCATCTTACCCTATTATAAATTACTATGTCTTAGGAATAGTTGATTAAAAATATTTTGATAGATGCATTACTAAATATGGCAATGGGACCCTCACCCAGTTTTTGTGAATTGACTAGAATGGTAAGGTACGTAGCATAGTAAAATTATTCCTATTTTCCAAGAAATTTAGCTTCACAGATAAAGGAGCAAAGTTCCTATCTGTTCTGTGTGTACAAGGGTATGATTGCTTGCTTCTTCAAAACCTGAAGACTACAGAATAGATGACTCAAGCTCATGTCTGACAGTTGAAAGGCACAACAAAACTAATTCACAAAGCATATTAATTAAAGGATATCAGATAAAAATATAAAATGCAATATAACTAATTGCCAGAAAACCTCTTACCAAGATTTTCAGAAACACATAGAATGTCACTTGAGCTCTTATGGAGAAGAATTAAATCCAAAGCAAGAGAGCTCAAGTGCCAGTTTATATGAGAAAATTGTCACTTCCAGATCTAGAGTGGTATTTGGCACATGCTATGACATATGTCATCTTCGCTGCAAGCACTTTCTTATGCATATGGTCCCTCCAGCGAGAGGAGAATATCCACAGTCTATTTCATCAATAGGGAAGACACCCGGACTGAAAATAATCTCACGTAAAATAGAATCAGCTTATATTTGACCAAGAAGGAGGTGTATATTTTATAGATATGCTTTTTCTTTAAGCAATTATTGCAAAAAAAAAAAAAACCAAAAAAAACCACCACCAAAAAAAAAAAAAAAAAAAAAAACAAGACAAAACTGTGTACTGATGATACAGAATAAGTCCATGCCTACACACTAAACATTAATTACATTGTAACAAGTGTAAGAATGTTCTTAAATATAAGGGATTTCCTATGGATTCTATGAGTCTCATCTGGCTACCTTTAAACAAAAATTCTCCTTTTTTCAATTAAAAATGGTTTATAATTTTTATATCTTTTTTGATGCATAGTATTGGGAGTTTTGTTAGTCAATATGATTTAATGAGGTAACTTTCAAAAGGAAGTGCTGGCACAAATTCCTTGATTATGTCTGAGTGTTTCAATAAAGTAAAAGTATGTTTAGTAACTAATATGTAAATGCAATATGTCAAGTGAAACCAAGTTCATTCCTTTTTGATAGATTTTTAAATGAAAAGAATATAACATCATTTTTTAGTTCTATTTTGATTGTTTACTTTCTTTAAACAATACAGGATGGTCATTTTAGAAACTAAAAATATACAATTATTTAAATACTGTTTTTAATAGTGGGAAATACTTTTTAAAAAATACATTTTCCTTAGTGTGACAAATAAATTTCTATAGATAATGAGAGAACTCACAGCTAAGCTTCAACTGATATTTTTAAACATTGGAAAGGACCAAGGAATTATTTTGAATATAAATAAATGGAATTTGGAAATGCCCAAGAGTTCAGAACACTAAAAGTAACATTTTAGTTAACTGTGTATTCTCACATTCTGAAGAAATCTTTGTCATTGGATTTGTGAAAGAAGCTCAGCACTTTCGCCAACACCCTGTGAACTCAGAGCCAGAGAATCTCAGCTTCGGGAAATCACCGTGGAATGGCAGCGTTGTGTTAGATTCGGAGTCTCCACAGGCAAGAGGCATTTAGCTCCATCTCTCGGACTGCTTTTGGCAGTTACAATGACTGTCATAAGAGCCTATCTCAGACATTCTAGCTTTCCTCCTGAGATTGTGGGAGAATTGCACTGCTCTACTCCCCTTAAAATTAGACATGATGATGTGACTTGCTCTGAAGGCTAAAATGTGATTCAGGGGGATGTATCTTTTCTGGGTGGAAGTTTTAAAAGACGGTGTGTCATTTGCCATATGCTCTTCCCCTCTGTCACCCTGATGGGCACTTCTCTGCGTGGAAGAGCCTCTGTCAGCGTGGCTCCCAGATGGAGGGCACGTGGAGCCCCCGTGTGACCCAGGCGATATGAGAAATGAGCCTTTGTTGCGATTCCTCATTAAGACTTGGGGAATTGTTTAAGCTGCTGCACAGTGTTGCCTGGGCTTACTCAATTAAACAGCAATAAAAGTGACAGCAAATTAGTTATTATCCCAGAAAAGACAACCAATAACAGCAACAAAAATACTGTACACTATTTGCTAAGGAAACAGCACTTTTTCTATAACGTGAAAAAATTGATCAGTTAAGCTGTGCTTTACAAACTTTTATTTGATTTTAATGGTGATATAGAATTTAGCAGTAGCCCTTTGTCATTTTTTGTTATAGATAGAGGTCAGGAAACTTTTCCTATTTATGGACTGACAGTAAATATTTTAGGGTTTGTAGGCCATATGACGTAGGCCGTATGATCTCTGTCACAGCTACTCAGCTCTGTCGCTATAGCCTGAAATTAGCCATAGACAATGTGCAAACAAATGGACATGGATGCGTTCCATTAAACTTTACTTACAAAAATGGGTGGTGGGCCTGATTGGGCCTAGTGGCTACAGATTGCCTGCTTCTGTTTTTAGATAACATATTTATGAAGCCTAGTATGTTTATATTGGCATAGTTTTAATTTCTTTTTCCCATTTATTTTATTTTATTTTTAATCAGTATTTTTTAATTGTTGTTCTTGTACAGTTTTCTGTCTTTTACCCCGCCCCCAGCCCACCACCCCAGCCCTCCCCACCAATGAAGTATATTTTCTTAAAAGTGAATTCCTTTTTCTTTTTAACCATGTTCCAACTCTTTTTGTGCTATAGGTGGTATAATTGACCTCAATGGATCAATTATTTGCTATACAGTGAGAAGAACGTGTATTTAATTGCTGATTTACTGAATAACATGCGTTATGACTAATTTAAATATTTTAACAGATTAGGCCGTTGAAGCACATTGAGGCAAAGGTTTGTTTGATGTCGTGGAGGCAGTCTGCAGCCCCAGCCTCCCGGTGTCCGCCTTTCACTGCTTCCCCTTCGTTCGATGCTCACGTCCAAAGGATTAGAGCAAGTTCCGAAGGATTAGGCCAAAACATTTGAACAGGGTTGCTCTGACTTTATTTAAAGACTGTAGAGACTGACTTTAGTTAATAATGAATAAAGGAGGTATTTAATGAGAATATGTGAATATACACAGAGTGTATTAAGCTTCAGTTTAAGGTTTTTTCAAGGTAGGAGGAAAAGAAAGATGTAGAGTACTGCTATTAACCTAATTTATGATGTTTACTTACTTCTACCTTTCTGACTAATGCTCCTTTTGTTCTCTTTATAATTCTTAGTTTCTATCTACTACCTCTTTCCCCCCCAAGAGCTGCAAACATTAGCTGATTAATACTCGGTGTTCTTAGCTGCTGTGATCAGTGGAGGTAATCTCTCATAGCACATTGATATCTAAATCAACATAATATATCTAAATCACCTTTGCTAATCTACTGGAATTTGCTTAATGTTTCCTGAGCTTATATCTCCACTGCAACAGTGTGTTTAGGAAAAGAAATACCCAGGACATAAAGATATGAGAATTCAATTCTGTAAAAAGGAATAGGTTTCCCTTTGTTGTCCGAAATGTTTCATCAAAGCCTTTTAAAAGTTTTTCTTTCTTCCCTCCTTTTCTTTTCTTTTCTTTTCTTTTCTTTTCTTTTCTTTTCTTTTCTTTTCTTTTCTTTTCTTTTCTTTTCTTTTCTGTTCTCTTCTGTTCTCTTCTCTTCTTTTTTCTTTCCTCTTTTCTATTCTTTTCTCTTTTTCTCTTCTTTTCCCTTCCCTTTCCTTCCCTCCCGTTCTCTTGCGTTCCTTTCCCTTCCTTACTTCCTCCCTTCCTTCCTTTCTGGTTGAGGTCATACTGAAGAGACTTTTCCCACATGCAAACCATCAGCTTAAATGACCATGTTCCCTTATATTTCACAAACTGTTTTTCCTCCTAATGTATGAGAAGAAGAAAAAATATTTTTTAAATGTTTTTTAGAAAAAAGACTATGAAAATCTGCAGTTCAGCTGCATGTTACCTTGCAATTTAAAGTGTCACTTGGCCCTGGCTGGCCAGCTCAGTTGATTAGAGTGTCATCCTGATACACCAAGGTTCCGGGTTTAATCCCCGGTCAAGGCACATACAAAAATCAGCCGGTGAATGCATAAATAAGATAAATAAGTGAAGCGACAAATCTCTCTCTCTCTCTTTCTCTCTCCCTTTCCTTCTCCCTTCTTCTCTCTAAAATCAATCAATAAAAAAAGTGTTATTTAATTTTCTTTCTTGAAGATCTAAAATGTTAATCGAAGACCTAGATCTGAGACAAATCTTGATTACTTGTACATTATATAGATTCCTTGTACATAACCTTGATCATAGATTGGACTTGGTTGCTGTGGTAGCCTGAATAATTATCCTCAGATAGCCACACCCAAATCCCTGGATCTATGTTTTTTTACTTGGCAGAGGGGACTGTGCAGAAGTGATGAACTTAATTCCCGAGATAAGGAGAACACATTGGGCTATCCAGGTGAGCCCAGTGGGATCACCAGGCTTCTCATAAGGGGGAGATAGGAGAGTCAGAGAGAAAAAGAAGTGAAGATGGAACCGGAGTTTGCAGGGATGCACTTTCAAGATGCAAGAAGAAACCACGGGCCCAGGAACGCAGGCAGCCACTAGAAGCTGGAAAGAGAAGGAAACCAATTTCTCCCTAAAGCCTCCAGAAGGAGCACGGCCCTGCCGATGCCGTGCTTTTTAATATTAGGCTTATGATCTCCAGAAGGGCAAGGGAGTACATCTGTGTTGTTTTAAGTCACTGTATTTGTGGTAATTCGCTACAGTGATAATTAGCCACTATTATAGTTTCCTTTTTGGATTATCAAAGAATGTAAGCAAATTTGAATTTTATAATGAGCAACTGCAAGAGAAGTAACCAGTTTCCGTCCCTCTATTACGATAACACATTTTAGTAAAATATAAATTTGTTTTAGATAATTCATCATTTTATCTTTTTTTCCCCTCCTTTTGGGATAATAGTGAGTTCTTAGAAATGCTATTGGTTTTAAACTGGTCTTCCAATGGTTACAATTGCTCTGCAATTTGTCTGGTGAGACTGTATTTTCTTTTTACTTTCTATGAAATTTAAGGAACACCACAGAGACACAAGAAATGGCCTACAGTAGGTACTGCTACTTGGGCTTGTAGAAAGAGTGGGTGTGTGGGCCCACTTCCAATTAGGCCCAGAAAATGCCCCCTTCTTTTTCCAGAGCCATTTTACCTGAATGGTCCAAGGTGGGGCCAGGGGCCAAAACAAGGGAACCAAAAATCTGTTGCAAGTTAGTTGGAAGAGAGGACAGGACAAAAAGAAGCTTCTCCACCCTTCCCTTTCCTCAAGTGGCATGTGAACTTTAGTTGTGAAAGGGAGAATTAAACTCCATGTTATAATCAAGCATTTTTTAGACTTGGCCAGGGACAAGCTGCAAGGGACTTTTAAAGAAACAGTAGTCCCAGAATTCTCTAGGATGTTTAATATTAAACCTGGAGAAGTGCTCAGTCAGTTGCTGGCAGGACCCGCAAACCCCATGCCCCATGCCACACACCGTTGGTGCTCTTTGAAGAATCAGCCTGCTGTTCCTGGGGCTTCAGTGTGCCCGTTACTCATGGCTGGCTTCAGTTCTTATGAAGCTCCCTTTTCAAAAACCCTGAAGGTTGCAAAATTTACAATGTAGATTCCAATACAGTGCTTTGGTTTTGTATGTGATCCTCCTACCGCTCACTGGGGTTAATTTGTTCCCCTTTCCTTCCTGATTTTAGAAAATATTTGGTTTGGAAATTGGTTATATGATTTGTTGCCCCAGGGGAAAGTGATTTGTTCTACACTGGGGTGCTAAATTTAAAAACTTTGCAGATGAGTCTTTATAAATTGATGTGTTCTCAGGAAAGAGATTAAGAAATTGAGCCTTTAATACTCACTGGGCTGTTGGTACTGTATGCAATGAGATGGGGTTCTATTATTTTCCTCAAGCAACTTCAGACCTTTCAGGGAGGCAAAGGGTAAATGCTTTGGAAAGGGTAGTTCATGAAGTGCAAACACGTGTGGCCTGCTACCCGTTGAATGATGAAACGTTACAGAAGCAAGAGAAGAGAGTGGGCTGGGTGGAGAGGTTGAAGCCTATCTTCCCGGATGAGATGGGGTTGAGTCTGACTCTGAAGTATGGAGAGAATGTAGGAATGTGAAGAGCAGAAATGAGAGAGGAGACAGCCCAAGACACCAGGAGATGGTCGCTGCAATTTTATGAGCATGTCATGTCCCAGAGGTCGAGAGGAGTCCTGATTTGTGCTGTTGAACATGTGTATTTACAATGTAATCGGAGGGCAGGCCCAGATTTTATTTTCTCTGGGATGCTGAGAGAAACACACGCCTCATCTCCAGGAGGGGCACCGCTTTCCCTCTTCTGTGCCAGCCTCAGCTGGTGAAGTGCTGTCTGAGCTGGAATAGCAGACTCTTCTCCAACACGCACAGGCTTAGCGTGGAAGGCGTAGCATCCTGTCACTTTCCACTTAGCATGTGCTTCAAATAGATGCAAAAGAAAACACAATCTAGCAATTGGAAATTTTTCAATACCAACAAAACCTGTGTGAGTGCTAGTCCTTTACCGTATGTATAGTTTCCTCGTTGAGGTCGAGGGATGTCTCAGCTTCTCTATCCCTCATCAAAGTTGACAACGAGGCATAAGTTTGACACTATCAAAACTTTGTCTTGTCTTTCTTTAATTTATGCATAAATAGTGTGGAGCTAGGAGATGTGAGAAATAAAATGCCCTACCATTTGTGGTCCCTACTCTGAAATTCGAAAATTATTTTTTGCCCTCACAGTTTGAAAATATGACAAATTCTGAAAAACCACCCTTTGAAAGCAAAAACAAAATGGATTACGTCAGATTCTGTTTTGAGACATGACTTCCTAATTATCTTGTAGGACTCACAAACCTTTCATGTGAAAAACCTAATTTTAGAAATAAACTTCTTTCCAAGAATGAAAATGTGCCACATGGCTACTGAGTGCTGTTGTTATCACTGAGAAGAACCCGCAGGCTGTGCATGAGGCCAGCACCGGTGGTACCTCCTGTACTTGTTTTAATATGCACACTCCCAGCATACTCCCAAACCCACCTTCCTCCAGCTCCCAGTGTTTGATTGTCTTCCAACACACAACCAAATAACTGTATTCTGTAGTTTACTGTAATAAAAATACAAGCTCTGTAAGACGATGAAGAACCCTTCACATTTAAACAAAGTTTCAGCCAGACTGAAACTTTGAAGCTCCCCCTCTGTGTACTAACTTTAGAGCCAAACAGATCGATTACTCCTTGTTGCCTACACCAAACAACACGCCCATGTGACGACTCCAGGGTTTCTCTCTTCTTATTTGGCTCAGCAGGTTTCACGTCCATGTTTCCAACAACCAATTGGGATGGAGACCCTGAATTCAATTCGAAAGCGAACTGATTAATTTTCTCCCCCCAACTGCTTAACTCTACTTCAGCTGATTACATTGCCACTCATTCTGATGCTCAAACTAGGAACCTTAAACTCATTCATAATCCCCTCTTCTCCACCGTCTTTCATCCTTCCCAGTGTCTCCATTTCTACTGGACTCTAGTTCATTTCAGACTGTATTTTCCTACCCAATTAACACCACAGACACCTCCTTCGTCTGCAGTATATTCTTTGCACTGCCTCAAATAAACATGTCCCAAACACAAATCTGTTCATTATGCCATCCTTCCAAAATCTCTCGCTCAATCCAAAAAATCTAAATTTCTTGACGTGGATTATGTATTCCTACCTAATCTGGCCTCAAACAACTATATTTTACTAATTTTCCACCCAACCTTATTGTCGGCCCTTTTTCAAATACGTTGTTCTCTGCGAAGGCTTTTTGTTTTTCCTCATTTTTACTTGACATTCCTTTCCACACATGTTAAAATTCTGTCCTTTAAGACAGTTCAAATGCCACCACATCACCAACTTATTTCTGATCTTGTCCTTTCAACTCTCATTACCCTTTTGCTCCTTCTGTCTTCTGGAACGTATCAAATTCTACCTTATAGCATAATCTAATAGAAGAAAGTCTGGAATTGTCATAACAAGTTTAGGCTCAGGTCTCAGTTTGTCCTTATCTGTGATCTTGAGCAAGAGAATCAATTCTTTCTTGATTAGTAAGAAATGGATACCATTCCTCACTTTTAAGGATAAGCTATCATATCCATATTAAATTAGGAAGTGCTACAAACGTGATCTGCTAGCATTTGAGGAGCCAGAAGATGGTTATGATTCTAAGGCTATGCCTGAAGCTTCAATGGAATAGGAGCACTGAAATTGTAACCTTTGGTTGAACTGGTCAGGAGTGGATTGAAGCATAATTGGCAGAGAAAAGTCCAATCTTTGAATCTTTGAATTAGCAGTGTTTATCTCTAAGTTTATAGAGGTCTAGTTACTGCCATTGCGTACATCAGAATGTATGGTTTTTAGAGATAGGAATATCTGGGTTTAGATGCTGAGCCAACATTTCAACTCTCTTAGCTATTTTTTATTTTAAGTATATTTTATTGATTATGCTATTACAGTTGTCCCAATATTTTCCCCTTTGCCTCCCTCTGCCTGGTGCCCCCATTTCCTCCAGCAATCCCACCCCTTAGTTCATGTCCGTGAGTTGTGCATATAAATTCTTTGGCTTTTCCATTTCCTATACTCTTCTTAACCTCCCCCTGTCTACTTTGTACCTACTATTTATGCTTCTTATTCCCTGTACCTTTTCCCCCATTTCCCCTTCTCCTTCCCCACTGATAATCCTCCATGTGATCTCCATTTCTATGATTCTGTTCCTGTTGTACTTTGCTTAGTTTGTTTTTGTTTTTAGATTTAGTTGTTGATAGTTGTGAGTTTGTTGTCATTTTACTGTTCATAGTTTTGACCTTCTTCTTTTTCTTAAATAAGTCCCTTTAACATTTCATATAAAAAGGGCCTGGTGATGATGAACTCCTCTGGCTTTGCCTTGTCTGGGAAGCACTTTATCTGCCCTCCCATTTATAACGATAGCTTTGCTGGATAGAATAATCTTGGTGTAGGTCCTTGCCTTTCAACACTTGGAATACTTGCCAGTCCCTTGTTGCCTGCAAAGTTTCTTTTGAAAAATCAGCTGACAGTCTTATGGAAACTCCTTTGTAGGTAACTGTCTACTTTTCTCTTGCTGCTTATAAGATTCTCTCTTTATCTTTAATCTTTGGCATTTTAATTACAATGTGTCTTGGCGTGGCCCTCTTTGGGTCCAACTTGTTTGGGATTCTCTATACTTCCTGGACTTATAGGTGTATTTCCTTTGCCAAATTATGGAAGTTCTCTTTCATTATTGTTTCAAACAAGTTTTCAATTTCTTGCTCTTCCTCTTCTTCTAGCATTCCTATGATTCAGATATTGGCATGTTTGGAGATGTCCCAGAATCTTCTTACTCTCTTCTTGCATTTTTTTGAATTCTCATTTCTTCATTCTGCACTGGTTGACTCTTTATTTCTTCCTTATATTCCAAATCGTTGTTGTTAACCTTAGCTTCCTTCCCTTCACTGTTGGTTCCCTGTGAATTTTTCTTTATTTCACTTAGTGCAGCTTTCATTTCTTGCCTTATGCATTTGCCATACTCAGCAAGTTCTCTGAGCATCCTTGTCACCAGTGTTTTGAACTCTGCATCTGATAGGTTGGTTATCACTTTGCTTAGTTTCACTTTGCTTAGTTCTTTTTACTGGAGTTTTGGTTTGTTCTTTCATTTGGTCCATATTTCTTTGTCTCCTCAATTTGGCAGCCTCCTGTGTGTTTGTTTCTGTGTATTAGGTAGAACTGCTTGGACTCCTGCCTTAGCACACCAGTCTGGATGAATATTTCTTCTTTAAACCCTTGGTTGTCAGACTTCCATACAGTTCAATTTTCTGACAATTCTGATTCATTTTTGTTTTGAGGTTAGGTGTGGTCCTTCTTATGGTTTTGTGAGGAGACAAGCATGTCTACCTATGCCTGCATCTTGGCCGGAGGTCTCTCTCTTATCTATTTAAGATTCCATTCCTCACCTACAAAAATAATCCACTAGTAAAGACTGACTTGCACCTGTTATGAAAGACACCAATACTGTGAAGCATCACTCCTTTTCAATGGTGCAACTGTAGGAAAAATAAAAGATAAGGATGCTGATCCCTGTGAGAAGTGAAGGATGAACTGAGTTTCCTGGGTATCGCAAAGAAGTATTTTCAGCTGTCAGTCCAGTTCTATCACTGGGGCTTCTTATTTTGAGGCAGTTTCAGGCAGCAGTAAATTCATTCTTGAAGCTGGGCTCAGGAACGGCATAATAGTAATACACAGTGGTGCTCCTGATAAAAACAAACAAACAAACAAACAAACAAACGGAGGGTCTGTGCATGGTAGTTTTTAGGAAGGGCTGGAAGAGCCACGAGGCAGACACATTAGTTGGGCTATCTCTCTTCCTGACCACCTTTAGCTCTTCTCTTCGTGCATGGACTGGGGTAGCCAAAGGCGCACAGGCACCAGAATGATGTTATTTTTTCCATCTTTGTTGAAAAAGGGCTGTATAGCATGCTTCTAAAAATCATGTTTCAAATAATCTTTTCTAGTCTTTATATAGCAATAAAGCTAATTTATATTGTAATCATATAACTCCACAGTGGAGGGTGGCTGAGGTGTATGCATGTATAGTAAAGGGGGTTGGGAAAACATGATTTTGAGTTACTATTGGTTCTTGGCATCTGACCTGTTGGCAAATTGAGAATTAAAACTTTGTGAGAGCTAAATAAAGTAACATTGTTAAAGACAACATTATTCAATGGTACTTAAAACCTGGCAAGGAAGACTATTCAAAAGGGGAGTGGGCAAGGGAGCTATTGCAATAAGTATAGGGACTATGCAATGGAATTTTGGAGTGAGGAAAAGAGATAATATTGAATATAGCACGGACAAGTGGGAATTTGTAGCCTAGGAGCAGGGTTGGGGTCAGTGGGTGGAAAATTAGTAAGAGGAAGCATCAGGGGAAATGGGGGTACTTAGGCTAAACCAGTCTAAGGATTCTTGCTGAAGACATGCCAGAGTCATCAGGCATCACCAGGATAATGGAAGAGGTTGAGGTACCTCATCAGATATTGGGGTGGGGCAGTTCTGGTTAAGCTGACTTAGTGGGGTTTTTGATAAAATTGAATTTTACAAGGAAGTGCACAGATGGTCCCAGGAGAAGGTTTAAGAGCCTGAACAAAATTTGGTCAAACAAAAAAAATCTCTCAATATATACGAAATATGCATTCTATACCCAACAGGCACCAAGTATCCCTCCTTCCCTTCCCTCTCTCCCTTCTTCCTTTCTTCCATCTTTCCTCTCACCGAAACTATTTTTCCTGGACCTTAAAATATCTCTGACAAAAATCCTATAAAGGATATCAAATAGGTTTAACCTATCCTCCAAGACAATGGTTCCAAGCAGCTGTGTTAAAAGGATTGTGAAGCTCTGTTTGAACTCACTGAAAAAGCAGGCTTCCTCAGCAAAGCCTGCCCTGGCAGGGCCGTGGACACTGGCAGCAGGCGAGCAACGCGTCTGCCATCCTTGTGTATGTAGATGATGTGGAGCTGTTCAGTCCCAACAAATGTTCTTGGAATGGCTCGGAGGCAGCGCTCTGTTAAATTCATACCTAAGAGCGTATGGTTTAATCTCAAGCCCAAGGTTTGAGATTACGCGCTTAATTTTGAAATCATGGAGTTTTGACCATGCATATAAAATTGCACTTTTGGCCTCGGCCAGCGTGGCTCAGTGGATTGAGCACTGGCCTGTGGAGTGAAAGATCGCTGGTTCAGTTCCCCATCAGGGCATGTGCCTGGGTTGCGGGCCAGGTCCCTGGCTGAGGGCCTGCAAGAGCCAACCAATCAATGTCTCTCTCCCTCTCTTCCTCCCTCTTCGCCCCCCTCTCTAAAAATAAATAATAAAACCTTTAAAATTGCACTTTTGTTGTTGTTGTTAAAGAAAAAAACCTTTAAAATTGCACTTTTGTTGTTGTTGTTAAAGATTCTGATAACTCTGATTTTAAAGAAAACAAACAAAACCACCAAAACACTAAACCCACATTTAGTTGTCATTGCCCATAACAGGATGAACTCTGGTTTTAAAAAGTAATATACATTGTCTCATTTTCTCTGCTTATCTAGTTTCTCATCTGAAATGACTAAGTAGATGATGCTTTTGAAATCTAATTGCAACGTAATAAATAGAATGACTTACCAGTAAAGACCATTGTAACATTACTTTTCAGGAGTATAAAAGCACACTTTTTAAAATAGGATTTTCATGATCCGGGACTACTTCCATTTTAACCTGCTGGAATATTTACAGTGAATCTCAACCTTGCCTCCCTGTCTGGATCAAAGCTTGTAACTCTTCCTGCACTCTTTTTCTCAGAGGTGACCCAAAGACTGAGGCTCATAAATGAGTACACGTTCTTTTTGCCAATCTACTCCACAGGGACCCTGTAAGGGTTTATGGATTCTTTGTGGTCAGGAGCAGATTTCATGTGTCTGAGTTACTCAGGTGAAAATTCTCTCTCTCTCTCTCTCTCTCTCTCTCTCTCAGATCAGAGAAGGAGAGGAGTATTTAAATTCTCGGAACAGTTACCTCAATCCTTTTCTGTGTCTGCCTTACCCTAAAATCTGAAGTTGTCTGAGAGTGACGGTGTGTGGATATTTCAGTTAGTTCCAGGTGAGACGCAATCTCACCTCATGTTTTTAGGACCTCAGGGAATCTTTCGCTACATTGCTCAAATCCCCTCTCAGTTTCTCTACATTTGTTAAACTGAGGCCCAGAGATTGCATTTGAGCCTAGCAGTGCATGCTGCTCTAATGCTGATCATTAGCTGCATGTCCAGATGGTCCCTGCTCTCACTGACGGATGGTAAGGCTAAATTGTTCATCTCTGGGGTTTCTTGTAGACTGCCCAATATGTTTACTGTGGTCCATTTACAGGAGGTGACATTAAGCAGATCTGATGCTAACATTCTGGCACTGGTTATGATGAGAAATGTGGCAGATCTGGGGAGGAATGTGGAGGACAGCGAATGAGTAAGTTATACGTGAAAGCACCAGTGTTTCGAGGGCAGCTGACTATTTTAGTTGTCTGTCAAAGGCAGGTAGGAATCCAGGCTCAGAGCTCCGTTTAGGCTGGCCTGGAGATGGGTTGTGCAGCAACCAATGCCTCCAACTACTGTCCTGTAAGGTGGAAACAGCACGCAACAAAAACCCAGCAGCCTCACACCTACCTGAAGGTCATCCTCATAAATGTCAATCATGCTAAGATCAGTGGGGTTTCTGGCGACATGCATCACAAGAGACTTACAACTCACTTGTGTGATGCTTAAAAGTTGCATTCTCCTTTTAAAGTTTTGTGCCAATGTCCGCTTGATCTTGCAGTTCTTGTTACTTTCACATTTCTCCTAGTTTAGCTATCAACTCTGTTGATGTCAGTCTTTATTTTCTGGTCTGGGAGTTGTAAATGCCAATGCCAGAAGTAACTGTCCTCATGCACTTTTCTTTTTCTTTGAAACTTGAGGCAGAGACCACTTGAAGGCGCAGAATGACTAGTTAAGAATGCACCGTCATGTTTGGAGGGGTGATACCAACACCCTTTAAAAGACAGGCTAAGTGTCAATTATGTACAAAGCGCTTGGCTTCATGAAATCATGGATCCAAGAAACTACAGTCAAATCCCTGCTACCAAACACCGTAAATGACAACCAGCAGGACTGTTAATCAAATACACTGGAGGTTATTCTTTGGATACCATACCACGGTTGCACAGTGTCTAGAAAGCTGTGAATTGCTTGATAGTCCATTTAAAACCATTAATTATGCAGACGTCAATTTAAATAATTCTGGCTGACTTTAAAGAGTGCAAGAGGAGAAACAGGAAGATCTGTTAATCACCTGGCACAACACAGTGGGTGAGACGCACACAAGGCAACGCATCATTGTCTGCTGGGGAAAGGGTGATGGCGGGGTGGGGGGAGGGGCGCTGTTACGGTGGTCTTTCATAACATTACCTATAATGTGTAACTTTCCATATCTTGGGTTTAAAATACACATATTCGTCTTTCTTTTGGAAACAAAACAACACAACATATTTCAGCTTCTCCTGGCATGTGGAATAACAATGCTTGGCACTTACTAATTTTTATGACTTGAATACCTTTTTGGGCAATGAAAATGGGCTTTACATATTGGGAAAGAATGAAAATTTGAGAGGAAGCAAATCTGGATATGAAAGCAGCAAGATAATTTTCCTGTAAGGTTTTTTTTTTTAAAGTTCCATTCAAGCTCGCTCTTTGATAGCGTGGTGACAGAAAGAAAGAGTAGCGTGTGTGCTTCAAGCCCCTGAAATGATCCTCCTTTCTCTGGACTTCAAAGTACAGAAATGGTTCCATCCTGCTTTTCTGTTTCAAACTATGGTGTTTGGTGGTCAGACTTTGAACTCTGGGTGAGAATAGAATTAGCCTTCAGGAACCTTGGGGGAGATTTATAAAATAAGCAATGAACGTTTCTCTGCTTTCTAAAGACTTTTTGCTACCATTCCAATAACATCCCTGGTGGGCTATAATAAGCATACTTAAAAAAAACTCCTCTTGGATCTCCACTGTCCCACTTTCTGGTTTTGAACAGCTACCCAGGAAACTATTATCTCTCTAACTGTTCCTCGTTTTATTGAAGAAGGCAAATACAGGAAGCCTCTCTGAGACTTCTCTAAAAGTAGGATTAGAATCACAGACTATAAGAACAAAGAGGCATTTTAGAACTTTTCATCCAATTTCATTAGGTAATGTGATTTTCTTTAATGGCAGGAAATATATGTTTATTTATGATGTTTTCTTTTTCCCTTTTTAGTATCCTGAAATTTTAGGATGACTCAGGTCCTTTTGCAGTATTTCTTGCTAATCAGTTAACGTACTTTTATAGAATGGTTGTGAGAAGCTTACTCGAGTAGGAGTGTTGGAAGAAGACACTTGTAATGGAAAGGAACTTCGACCTTAACTTCTCAGAATTCTACACTTTCTGGAGTTGCTCCTCCAATATTATCAGAACATCAAGTTAAACAAATTCAAAAATAAGCTTCTGGATCCTGTGTCCTACCTCTTCTTCTCTCGCCCCCACTCTTATTGGGTGGTGTCCAGATGTGCTTAGTCTCCAAAGGAGAAGCGTGCAGAATGGCCTTCATTATTTACTGCCTCTAATTACTCTCCAAATCTAACAGATCACTGAGTCCTGCTGATCCTGTTTCCTAGGCCTTGCTGACCTGTCTCCTCTTCTCAACGCCCCCCACAAGTCCATTAATAGCAGTAGTTTGATTAATAGAACTACCGCAGTAGCTTTATTTCACCAGGATTTTCTACCACCTTGTACCCTTCATATGGTTCCCAGAACGATCCAAACACGAATGTCTGATTGTTATCAAGCCCTTTGCTGTTTATTAAGGGTCCTCTCATCCCTGCAGTTTGGAGTCTACAAATGCCAGCTTGTGGCCTAAAATTCTTCAAAGATATGGACCCTGACATCTGTTCAGCTTCTTCCATGTCCAATCATTCTCCCTATCTGACAGTCCAACTATAACAAACTATGCATGGTTGCCTTAAAAAATTAAGCTATTTTACTTAGAATGTTTTTTGCAAATGCTGGTCCCTAGGTGTGGGGAATATTTCATTCATTGTGCTAAAGCAAAAATGTTACTTTGCCCATTTTATAGATTAGAAGACTGAGGCTTACTGAGATTAAATGTCTTTTTTTCTTCCTCTTCTTCTTCTCCTCTTTATCCTCCTCCTCCTTCTTTTTGTAATCATTTTTGTGTCTCTAGTCACCACATACCTCTGAATCTACTTATAAATATTCCTGTAATCAACTTTCCCCCTTCTTGTTCTCATCCCATGAGCATTTGTTTCTACATTCATTCAACAGATGCTTATTTATTAAGCATGTGATATGTGTTAGTCACAGGTGACACAGTGGTGCTGTCTCAATGTTAGCATGCACTGAAACTGGCTCGTGCAACTGTGAGCATTTCTTCCCTACTTACTGTTTATTTGGGAGCTAAAAAATGGGCACAAATCACAGTGTCCTTCCCCTGGAGGGCTGGGTGCTGAATATTTACTAGAACGCTGATCGCACCTCTTAATCCCTCACCTCTTCTCTCGGAACATCCTCTTAGTTGAATCTCTCATTTCATAATTAACCCCTAAACAAAACAACAAGACTGATCTTTTTCACACATAGACTTGATTGTCTCTTGCTTCTTTCCATCATCAACAGCTTAAAATCAAAATTCCTTTTGGGGTTCATAGGACCATTCAGGAACTGGCCACTTCTCCATATGCAATTCCTATCGACATTGTATTCTACATTGTCAGTAATAAATGGTATATAGATTCTGAATAAACCCACTTGTTTCTGATCACCTGGTTTTTGTGTATATTGCTTCCTGTGTGTAGAATGCCTACTTGCTTGCTTCTTTCCTTTCTTCTTCTCGTAAACTCTATTCTTCAAAATTTAACAACTAGCTCAGTGTTTGGCACAAAGCAAATGAATTTCATGTTTTATCATTGGATTGAATGAACATGTACTTAGTATTCCTTTAGTAATCACCCCTTCTGCATTATATAGAGAGTTAAATGCTTTCTCACAATACGCCTTTTTATTATCATATGTATACCATGGCATTGTGGATCCATCCATTTATTTATAAATATATCTCCTTCTTAGGCTGTAGATCCTTGAGAACAAACATTGAGCTCTCCATTTTCATTGAAGTTGTGAAATTGAGTATATTACAGAATAACTAACTGCAAGTACCTATTATTCACTTCCATTAGTAAGGACAGGCAAGGTTATGCTGTGATAATAAATACATCCCTAAGTGTAGTAGCTTTAATTAATAAAGCGTATTCCAACTCACATGAGCCAGCACATGTTGGGCTCTTTTCTAGGACACATCCTCGCGCAGATTTCCAGGATCCAGTCTGCTTCTCTATTTTGAGGAAGCCCCGTCTGTGGCTTCCAAGATAGGTTACCAGAAGTGGAAGAAGCATAATGTCCCACATATCACTTCTCTGAGTCCATTGCCACTAACTCTGAGGAAGGTTTGGAAATACAGGGATGAATGTTGGTATTTGGAGAACATTAACAATCTCAGCCACAAAACATGGAGGAAACTACTGAAAAGAAAATGTCATTGTGGGGTGGCAGAGTTGGGGGAAGCTTTAAGTTAGAAATGGGGCTTAAACTGAACTTTAAATAAGGTTAGAATTTAGATAGTGAAAGAAGAGATTCTAGTCATTTCTTGACCTAGAATATAAATAAACTCTGGCTTAATTACAGATGATTTTCTGTATAACTTTAGATTTATAATTTTGCTATACCATTTGATTCAAAACAAACAACAGTATAATCAAAAGTCATTTAATTTAATTTAGAATTCTCATTAAAAAGTCAGCAAGGGTTAGCCCTGGCCGGGTAGCTCAGTTGGTTAGAGTGTCATCCCTATACACCAAGGTTGCGGGTTGGGTCCATGGTCAGGGCACACACAAGAATCAACCAATGAATGCATGAATAAGTGGAACACCAAATTGATATTTCTCTCTCCTTTCCCCCATTTCTCTCTCAAATAAAAAAAAATTCGGTGGGGGTTTATGGTTCCTAATCAAAGGACTGTTAGAACAGTTTAGACAACACTAATGCCTGGAAGTCTGGAAAAATGTCATTTTGTGGAAGACCACTTATGTTAGTCATGGAAAGTACAGGATTTTCTGCACATATAGTCCAGAAGTACATACTACTAGAAGTAATGTTGCACAGGAAAGACTGCATCTGCTTCCTCCTAGGTCTTGACTGTCCACTTCCACTGATCAAACTAATTCAGCTTTGCCCAAATAGACCATTCTCCAAAGGGTAACAAATAATAATATCTCATGCGTGGATGTTACTTTCCAATTTGTAAAGCAATTTCATATTCACCATTTACTTTGATTATTTACTAACCTCTTGTTGTGGATGGGGCAGGTATTATTAAACCCTGTTTTGCAGATGAAATAGTTGACATTAATTGACTTCCCCAAAATAAGAGAAATCTACATTTTGGGGTCCAAGCCCATTGGGTTTTTCTATATGTTTGTTTAGTTTTTTTTACATATCACATACCTATTCCTTTCATTACATATTTGATGTTGATAAAATCAAACCATGTCTTGGTTTAAATTATTATTGAAGATCCACAACAAAAACTGAATGCTTCAGGATCAAATATAATCAAACGAATATATCTTTGCATGCCTATCACATTAAAAATGTAACAAAACAGCTAATTGATAGAGGGAAAATAATCACAGATTAAAATTCTTCCTCAAATTAAGTCTTTATTTCTTCTTATCCTAGGGTTCCTGAAAACAGTTTCTATAATTTATATATCACCTGAATTATAAATCTCATGACAACATATGCTTGCTTATAGTATATGGCATTATTTATTTATTCAGTAAGTGCATATTCATCACCTACAACATGTTCAGATTATAGTAGATGCTGGAGACCCAATGGGGAATGATATGTAGTTTGTACCCTCACAGAGAAGTTACCAGAAAGTGGAGTAGTTGCCAAGATGGGATTCATACAGGAGTGGTAAGAGAAGGCAGGGAGAGGTGACCCCACAGAATCCACCAGGGATGCAGACACCTCCTTGGAAGTGCCCAGAAAGCTGGCCAGGACTGAGGTGTGTGAAAGGCTGCCCTTGCAGAGTGGGATTCATGCTGTGTTGGTGCTGCCTAGGGGCCAGGGAAAAACGTGAACCGTTACGTAGTTCAATTCTGATAAATGTGCAGGAGTATTTGTCGTCTAGATAGAGGGCTATTAAGAATAAGAGCCAAATGCGTTTAACACGGATAAAACTGTAGAGCGGCGGTTCGGAAATTTAGTGTGCACGGGAATCCCCCGGGGGCCTTTGTGGAAACAGATGGCTCCGCCCCACCCCCAGAGCTTTTCTGATTCAGCAGGTCTGAGCTCCATCCTCAGAATTTGCGTTTCTGACAGGTTCCCCCGAGACTGATGCTGCAGGTCTGGGGAGCGAAGTCATGGAGTGAAAGGATGAGAGTTCGTGTGCTCCTGACTTTCTGCTATACCGATGTCCTTTGCTCTTAGCATACCTTTGAAAGCAATTACTATGTATTACCAAGTTGCTTTATACGGTGCTGAATACATAAGTCAACCAATCTAACTAATTTCCCTCCATTAATCATAGCACTTCTGTGGATTTATGATTATTTCAGATTCACATAGAATACGTAAGCTATAAAGAAATGACATCCGAAAAACTGCAACTGGAAGAATTCACTGGATTTGCTGGCTTTGTGTCTTGACTATATTTTTAGGGCAACTGATTGGGAAAAAATTCATTTAAAAATAGAGAAGAGCTGACTTGGATATTTATAACCTGACAGGTTAGAACTAGCACAACATCTGAATGGGAAATTGTGACTCTTAAAACCTACACAGGCATTTTCTAAAAACTCAATGAACTAATCCATAGGAAATTCTACTAAGAAATATGTAGTTCTGGACAAGAACTCTTCCAGCACAGAGCTCTTCCTAAAAGGGTTAACATGCTAAATTAACCACCCCTCACTCCCCGCCCCCAATTTAAATTCTATTAGAGGGAAGGTGTGTTTTCTTGATTAAATTCTACAGAAACTCCTTCCCCTCAGTGTTTCTGGCAGCAACTGGAAGCAGATGGAGAGAGGGATAATAAAAAGCCCTGGCCTTTACCCAGACTCTGACTGCTGCCTTTAGTACCTTCTCCCCAGGTTCACTTGTTTAAAGTAAAGGGCTTAGTTTGGCCGGCAGGAGAGAAAAGAACCACCACCAACGCTGATTGAACGGCGGAGCTGCAGTTCCCGTTCCGGCTGGTTTTGCTGCGGAAGGAATGCCTGTGGTTCTGGGTTCTGATCTACTTAGTGAGCAAAGCCTTACGGCTGGAAATGAGTACAATTCAGGCGATTGTTTTAAATATGTAAGGGCCAGCCTTGGAAGGATGTTGAAGTGGCAGAAAATACCGATTTAGAACAAGGGTGGAGGCAACCAAAGAGATGAGCCAGAAGGAGGAAGGAAGAAAAAGTTCCTAGGCCCTTTTCTATAGGACAGATTGTTTATAAGCATGATTTCATTTGATCCCACCCGCAATCCTGTGGTATTATTAGTATTCCCACTTTACACAGGATGGAACTGAGGCCCTGAGCCTCAACAGCGCCATTAAGTGGGAAAGCTGGGATAAGAATCTAGGTCATTTAATTCCAAAGCTTCACCTTATTTCATCATACCAACCTAACTTTTCAGACAGTGGCAGGCAGGACAAATGTACAGTGCAAAGAGGATATTTATCTGAGAGAGAATTTGAGCAATTTTTATTGTAGCCAGACCCTAGCTATCATTTAAACTGGAAAAACAATTAATTAAACTATGTCCACATAAGACTCTTCATTTGCTTGAGGTCTCTTGGAAACTTTCCTTTAGTTATCTCTCCTGCTTCAGCCCTATATTTTGTAGCAATATCTGGGATCTATTTATTACTCCAAAGGCCTGAACTTAAATGCTCAATTCTCCATTTGTTACAGATTCTTTGAAACACACTTGTAACTAAATAGTTATCAGCCACCAGTGATCAGCTATGCTCTGCGAGGCACCTGTCCTCTTTGAACACTGCCTTCTAGCATTTCTCTTTTGGAATTCTACCTGACCTTCCAACAAAAACTCACACTTAACTCATGTTTAATGTCTAGTGCAGAGTGGCAAGACCACTTGAAGATGGCCAGTTTTTAGGACAAAATTATGAACAACATAATAAAAGAGCAAGATGAACACTTTCTAATGAACTGTTTCCTTCTCTTACTCTGTTCTGCCTTGGGCTCTACTTGCACACAAATGTTAGGGTAGTCAGCAATGCAGGCTATGAAAGAATTCATAAAGAGAAGAAGATACAGAGAGTGAAAGTTTTTATTTTTACTTTCCCAAGGGAGGGAAAGGGCAAGGTGTGGAGAAATGCACCAGCCCTGGCCCTCAGGGGTTGGGGCTTTGAGCTTTTCTTAGGTGGTTGGGGTGGTTGTAGAGCATGATGTTTCAGTTGGTCTTGTATCAGCTGCAATGTGTTTCAACGTTCTCTTTGGGTGCAGCATCCAGTTGTCTGGTTGTTGCGGTCTGATATGTTGTGTTTCATCAGTTTCCGGAGCCTCTGCACCCTCAGGGTGCTTCCAATAATTTTCTAGTCCTGAGGATAAAGGCTCATAACACAATTAGGGTCAATCATGAATTATGGGGTCCAGCCAGCTCTGGGAAAGAGGGCCTGAGGAAGTGGCTTTTGTCCTATTATCATCCCCCCCTCTCATTTTTGAGATAGATTTATTCTTAATGACCTGAACCCACTCTAGTTTTGGAGAGCAGGGATGAAGTTCTGTTCTGGAACTACTTTCTGTGGATTACGGATGTGGAGTTGTCCCTGCCTGCGGATCCGGGTAGGGGTCATTAAGAGGGAGAGAGTGGAATTGGATATCCCAAAAAGTGACAGCTGTGGCTGGAGCCCGTTGGAGAGAATCTCCAAGAGCCTGGATGCTCAATGGAATGAAGGATATGAGATATTTGAGGGGACATGGCCCGAAAGCAACCATAAAGAGAAAAGCTGTGATAAGACCTAGGAAAGGAGTCAGCCAAGAAAACCAGGAGTGGATATTCACCTTAAAATTCCCAAAAGGGAAAAGCGGCGTAATAGGTGAAGTCTGTATGGCTGACACTGCATCAGTAGTGCTCAATCATTCCAAGTCAAGGTATGAAAGAAAAAAAAATGAAATATTAGCTTGGAAGAAAACTAGAAAATTAAAATTTAATTCAGTTTGTGGGTAACAATTGGACATAGTGATTTCCCCTGAAACACAATTTTTCTCCCTAAAATCACCTTCACTTTATCAAAGAGACTGCATTAAGTCCAGTTTCAATTTGCCTAGTTATTTGCATGAACACAAGAATAGCAATTGATCATAAAGGCTCTTTCAAATTTGCTTTGCTGGAGTTTTATTAGAAACCTTCAGAGTGAGCTCTACTCAGCCTCTCAGGCCTCTCAGGGTGAAGAAACCAAGCCACACAGTGGCCATGTGGCTTTGCCTGCAATACCCATGAGTTTGGGTGGATCCCTCAAGTTCTTGAGGCCTCTAAAATGTCTTGAGGCTCCTTCCTTGCCATCTTCCAGGAAAGCATCCTTTGTGCTTCACCTGGCAAGACTGCCATGAACCAAGTGACAAAGCAAGGTACCGGGCCATTTCTCCAAGGGGCTCTTACTGGCTTTAAAAGTCAATCTTAATTCCTTAAGGCTCTCTGGTGACATCAGAGTCCAGGCATGACTCTTTCGATTATGACATTCCAGACAAAGCCTTGGTTAATAAAACCACATTTGGAAACTGGTGCTATTTAAAGAGGACAGATTCTTATTGGGTTTATGCAGACAAACATATTGCTGTGAAAATAATATTCATTCATTAAGAGTTGCTGAGTTCTGGAGGGATTAGTAGAGAGAAAAATGTAAATGCGTCAATATTGCTTATGAGGCTATAATTTACAAATTGCTCTAGGGGGAAAAGAACAAGTTTCCTTATATATGGAAGACAAAAAGATTTAAAATTAGCAACATTTTGAATCAATTTTTGTTTGTCTTGGTTATTTGCCAGTATTTCCATGAATCCAGTTATTTTTTAGGATTCCATAAATCTTCATTTGATTCAGAGATATAACCTGATTAGATACCTATAATTTAAAGTAAGTCAGAGTTCTTTTCATGAACCTTTCCTAAGGCATACTTACAAATGTGTTAGAGTAAAACAATGACTGTTTATAAAGGACAACATTTAGAATGACATGGGTATAGATTTGATTAAAACGCAACTGATAAAGAACTTTGCTTCTTTGTAAGATATAACATTTCCAAGATAACAATTTCTTGGTAAGTAATGATTACCATGCAATGACATAAAAGAATAATATCCAGCCTGTATTTTTAGATTCAACACGCAATTTCCAAATATATAAAGACCAAACAGTATACAAGGTTCTAAAAAGGCTGTACAGGTCTTATCGGAAGTGTGCATTGAGCATCGGAAATGATTCATGACTTCTCGAGGTGTGGGTAACAAACACCCAGAGTACCGCTGCTTGATGTCCCCACAGGCAACGATCACTGTTGGTTTGCCTGGTGTCACTGACAGGACACCTGTTACCCCTGAGAGCTTCCTGTTTGAACTTGATTCTGAATCTTTGCAAGTTCCTCCCTGGGGAAGGTTGAATTTCCTAGAACATCTATTTTGATTACACACACACACACACACACATGCAAATAGAACATAGTTATTATCATTCTGTTTGGTGAAGCTTCCCATGTAATTTCAAACATATTAAATAGGCCTAATTAGTACAAAATCTTTTGTAAGGAGAGAGAATAAATCCTTGAGGTATTCCAGGACACATTGGGGCAACCCAAAGTCATTTCTTGGTTAAAAGGTCTTTTAAAAATGTAAACTTTGGGAAGACTGTCAAACAAGCTTAACTAAAGTATTATAACATAACCTTGTTGTAAAACAAATATATATACTATATATTTGATAATAACTTAAAAATACTATTCAAATTTAAACCTGGTTTCAATATCAAATAATTTGTCCAAACCACAGGATCCTGCTTAATTTATATCAGTTTTAATTTCCTTAGGCTAATAAAATATACCCTAGTTATGCCATATGGAGGCAGGAAACATACCACATACAATACACAGACAAACACGTATCACATACCAGCCATATACATGAAGCTGAACACATAAAGATGATACGCATAATTCAAATTACTAATTTTTGTAGAGAAAGCACAAGATTTTTCTCATTTGCTTTTGACATCTTTTAAGAAGACTGGAAAAGGGAGTGGAAGGTCCTAAACACCAAGCAAGAAGACCTGTTGAGACTTCCAATAAAAGCGTTAAGGACTGTCAACGAGTGGTGGAAATAAAGTCCCAGTGTCTCGGCCCCAAGGAACTGAGCAGCAGGAAAGAGCTGGGTGGGGTTCCTTTGACCCCTGAAAGGTCAGAAACCTGCTTACAGAAGGTATACGCTGCAGATGGAGGACTGGGCATTAGAGTCCACACCAGCAGAGAGACACAAAAAGATGGACATGTTTACCCTGTGCCTGAGGGTGACCTCACCAACGACAAGAGCACCAGCCAGATGCTCCGGGAATGGATTTAACCCACTCGGAGAGACAGATGTGCAGCAAACCGAGAGTTAGAGGCATCTCTTAAGTCTCCGGGCTGTTTTGGGCCATTCTGAGTGGAGTGAGTATCCTGTTACGTTGCCCCTGAGGCTCCCATGGAAGTTAATAATGAAGAAAAGATGATGAGTGAACGTTCAGTCAGTCTCAAGATTAGTTTTCTTTCGGGAGGTTCCTGAAAGAGATGGCAGGAAGAGGTATGGCTGGAAGAAACCCAATCTGAAGAAGGGACGGAGTGGGGTGAGATTGGAGGAAAAGTAGGAGGAAGAGATGGAGAGGGTGTTAAAAAGTCAGGCAAAGGGGCAGAAAACCGGCTTGAGTTTAAAATGCCACTTTTTCCCTCTGCATTGACGGGCAGGCCCAATTGTTTCCAGGACAACTGCATGGCTCCTGGGTCTCCAGGAGGAGAATTGAAAGTGTTTTACAGTCTGGGGTTGGGGGTGGTAGAGAAAGGCAAATGTGAAGGGGAGGCAGAGTCAGGAGAAAGAGGCCTGGAATCCCCACTGAAGGTGAAAATCTTCTCTCATCTCAAGAACTAACCCTAAGTAGGGGATTGAGATGGAGACAGTAAAGGTCAAGATGGAGGATAGCATAGTAGTTAAGAGGTCCTTTCATGGACCAGAATTCTTGGACACTCAGTTTATACTGAGGCCAGGCCATGCTGCAATAATAAATGAAGTGCTTGGGCTTGTGGTCTGTAAGTCCCAGAGTCTTCAGGTGCTTAAGCAGACATCCTAATGGGGAGTCCTTGGGTGGGGTTGATTGAGTATTGTCCATGAGAACTATGAAAAAGAAAAGGGAGACGTATCTCAGGGACGAGGACAAATGAGGGGGAGGAAGGTTGGAGTGGGGTGTCCCTAACTCAAACAACCTAGAGGTCTTTGGCCAGAGCTGAGCATCCTGGAGCCCGAGGGCGGACCTGAGGATCTGCCTCAGAGCCAGGCATTCCTGGGCCCCGGGAGCAGACCCAACCAGCAGGGAGTGGATGGACATGTCCCTCCCAGCGGAAACCCTGAGAAAGTGACAGATGTGGTACCAGGATTTATGACAATGGCAATGAGACGAAGGGCTAAGCTATCACTTTTGACGGATGTTTTTGTCTGGAGATTCAGAGAGACCTACCGATTGCTGGCCATGAAGTGGGGTGAGGAGGAGGCTGTCTGCAGAGTCTGGAGAGAGGGAGAAGGATCAGAGTCCTCTCTCAGAACCCACAGAGACAGGGTTAGGGGTTGGCCCGGGACGAGCTTCCACTGCCCCCTGCTCCCCTGGCCACACTTCTCAGGAGGCCCCAAGCAAGGGAGAGACGGAGAATGTCCCTGTATGGGCCACCAAAATGTTAGGGTGGTCAGTGATGAGGGCTGTGAAAGAATTCACAGAGAAGATGCAGAGAGTAAAACTTTTTATTTTTACTTTCCCAAGGGAGGGAAAGGGCTGGGTGTGGAGAAATGCACAGCCCCGAGGGGTTGGGGCTTTGAGCCTGTATTAGGTGGTTGGGGTGGTTGTGGAGCAGAATGTTTCAGCTGGTCTTGTGTTGGCTGCAATGTGTTTCAACATTATCTTTGGGTGCAGCGTCTGGTTGTCTGGTTAGTGCAGTCTGTCCTGTTTCATAAGTTTCCGGAGCCCCTTCAGGGCGTTTCTATAATTTTCTAGACCCGAGGATAAAGGCTCATAAAACAATTAGGGTCAATCATGCATTAGGGGGTCCACAATTAGGGTCAATCATGCATTATGGGGTCCAGCCAGCTCTGGGAAAGAGGGCCTGAGAAAGTGACTTTTGTCCTATGAACAAATACTGCTCCTCAGTCCTGCTTCCTTATTACCTTGTATCCCAGATGCGACTGTGCCTTAAGGAGTAAAAATATTCACCATATTCCCCAGAGAGCATCTCCTTAAACAATTAACCTTCTAATGCAGGAGGACTCTTATCCTTCCGGTTTCCAAAACCATTTTTAAAAGAATGTCACCATAATATACAGCATGGAGCTTTGTGCATAAGCATGTAAATCATTTCTGTAAATAGCTATTTACTAAGAATGAGCAGCAATTTGTGCTGGGCGGGAGGTAAAGAGTGAGATTTCATCATTTAGTGGTGAGATGCACATACTCCTCAATTATCTGTGCTAATGGGGACAATGATAACAAGGGTAATGGAGTCCATAAGAAATCCATGGTGGAATTTAAATCAGGTTTTTATTTTTGCTGCTTCTTAGTAGGGATGGCAAACATTTTGCAAGAGTGATATTTTAGATTATGGATTTCAATTACTATGCTATTTCAGTTCCCATTTTTTTCTTTATGACTGGAAGTTCGATACCTAAAGAGGCAAGGGCCTTGTTGGATTTTGAAAATAAAGGTACTTTAATAAAACTATCTATGAATGTATGATACCCAAACAACAGCCTGTTTTGTCCTTGTGCTGAATTGAGTAAATGCTAGCTTTTGATGAACAAAGCAAATCAAACACTTACTAAAATTAGCAGGGCACTTGCTAGAAAAAATTCTATGATGTTACTCATAAATGAAATGGGTTGAATTTGCGAAGACTTCCGGGAAACTCTCCTAAGGAATGACACCTGCACCCGTAGGGTATTCACCGGTAGTTGGCTCTTTTCCTGTTTATGTCAAAAATTTCGAATAAAAGACTTAACATCGTTCAGATAAAACCACTCCACGCTGCTAACTTGCTTTTCATATATAAAAGCATGACTTTATTGGGTAGCACAAGTATTCTAAAATACTAGTAGGAAAATGTTCTAGACGTTAACAATTTAAAATAAGAACAATAAAATAAAAACCAAGACACAAATGAGCCTTTTCCCCGAATATCACATCTGCCTTCTGTTCCATCCACACTTAATTTTAACTAAACGCATCTATTTCGGAGTCAGAGTCTTTTTCATTTCTGAATACAGAGATTCAAAGGGTTTCACTCATGTGGCTTGGGGAGAAGGTAGCTTCAAACAGCTTTAAATTTGAGAAACCTTGATGCATCTCTTAAAAAATCCCGTGTGTTCAAAGGCTCTTGTGCTAGCCCCAGTCTGTTCCCTCCGACAGCAGATCTGTAATTAGGAGCTTACCCCACACATGAGCTAACACCTTCCAGGAGAACTGTCTTCTGCTAGTTCCAGCAAGATTCTAATTTGCCGCATCTTTTTTTTTGCCAGCCACATCACTACATTTTCTTCTTTTTTCCAAGTCAGAGCAGAAAGACAAAGAAAAACAATACAGCCTCCTATCTCTTTTGAGCAGACCAACCCTCTCAGGGTTTTGAATGTTTTTCAAAAACAAAATCTCTTGAGTGGCAAAGATACTATATTAGACTCATTTTGTTCTTTGCTATTTTTTTAATTTGGATTTCTTTCTATTTTTTTTATTGAATGGCTTAATTAACAGTGAATCAGTTTTCTTTTCTGCAACTGAAACTCCCAGAAGTGTTTAATATTCACCTGGATTTACACTTTTTGCTAAAAGGAACTTCTCTTAACATTTCACTCAAAAAACGTGTCCTGAGTGCCTAGTGGTGCTAGGCAAGCTTACACAGACTACCACAGAGGGACGAGTTCTCCAGTATGGTAGCCACTAGTCATGTGTGGCTATTAGCATTTGAAATGTGGCTAGTCTCATCTGAGATGTGCTATAAATCTAAATACACATGGGGTTTTGCAGATTTGGAACCCCCCAAAATCTCACTAATAATTTTCATAATGATTCCATGTCAAAATGATAATATTTTTGATATGTTGGGTTAAACATAATGCTATTAAAATTAATTTCAGCTATTTTTTAAAATTTGCAAAAATGTGGCTATGAGAAAATGTAAAATTACATATGCAGCTTGGATTTGTGGCTTGTGTTACATTTCTACTGCTCAGCACTGATACAGACAGCTGTCCTGGCACCGTGAGAGCAAAGCACAGGATGCTTTGGCAGGAGCAGTTATCCTGGCCTGCACAGAGCAAGAAAAGTTATACGGGGAAGGTCCCCTTCAGATGTTTCTCAGAGGGCAAGGAAGAATTACTCAGGTTGAGGAATGAGACAGCCATGTTCTAAGCACGGGGAGCGATGAGCAGAAAGGTAAGGTTTAAGGTGGCTGGAATGTAAGGAATGCATTGGGGACTGGAAGATGATGAGTGCAATGAGGATAACTTTAGAAGAATCTGTGCATCCAGAACATGTTTCCTTTGGTGATGTGTTCATATCATGGAGCTCCTTCTGTAGCATAGAAAGAACTGATGGTATAAGGAGGAAACAGAAACTTGCCTTCACCCTACTTCAGAATTTGCCGATTCTGAGGATTGTGGAGAAAAATACCCCAGATATAAAGGGAGCTCAGGCTCACAGAATCCTATTGTCATTCACTTACTGGGTTACTTAAACTACTTCCGAAAATGTGAAGGAGGCTGAGACAGTTGGGGATTGGATGAGCCAATGGCATGCATCCTCAACAGCAGCTTGCCACAGCTCTCTGAATCTCAGGAAGGCAATGGGCTGGTGTCCTGGTTTGGGACAGAGACAGAGACATGGGCCTGAGACTGTGAAGGGCCAGGCCCAGCATGACCTGGGGTAGGCTTAAAATTCCACGGGTTATGGGTAACCTGCATGGGGCAAACAACCAGAATCACAAACTAACAATGGCTGTGGCTACTCATGTTCCCTGTCCTGTGGGACCAGCCACCTTGCCAGGCACCAGTCCTGCAATAGAACTGACTAGTTTTTCTCCCTCAGGGACCAGCGAAGGGCTAGTTACCACCCTCTCCTCTGACCGCCCCCCCCACTGCCCCCCCCCCCCCCCCACATCTCAGTGCCATGCTGAACGGGAACAGGGGAAAGAAAAGGGGAAGGACAGAAAACTAAAAGCCTAGACATTTATCCTCAAAGGTGTTCTTTGTGGTACCATAAACTGGCAAATTAAAATTTGTCCCTAGACTTAACTAACCAGCAGTTTGTGGGATGGATCAACTATATTATAAGACAGGAAGAAAGAAGCGACATTTTATCTGAACATCTGAGAATGCAGCAGAGGTTAGGGAAGGTAATTCGATAATAACGAAGAGGTGCCAGATACAAATGTATGCAATGTGTATTGTTATTAGTTGTAAATACATGTATTGTTTGAAGAAAGAAGTTAAAACACATGGAAGAGAAAATAGGGGGATGATATTATGAAGAGATTCGAGGAGCATAATAGCGTATTTAATTATCTTATTAGATTGGTTTTCATTTACTCAGTATTTGTGTTAAATCTGACAAGATTTTGTCTAATACTCACCTTTTTATAGTGTGTGGTAGGGTTGGGGAAAGGAATGGAGAAGAGGAAGGATTATTTATTTATCTGTTTCCTAAATTTATGTATGTTTTCAGTTTCTGTCCTGCCGAAGTTTGAGGTAACAAAGGAAAATGTCGTCAGGAAGTAATGGGACTAAGACGTTAAGAGGAGTATAACGGGCACATTCTGGGTGGCTTTCCACTTTACAGCAGTTTTAATGGTCCTTCTCAGGGCCACAGGGTGGGGTGGGGTGGGGTGGATGTGCTGTTGTGATTCGGAGCACCTGTAAGTGAGGGCTGCCCTCCTATTTGTCTGCTCATCCTTTGATGGAGAAAGTTATGTCAACATCCTTCCAGTAATTCCTCTTTACTTGAGTTCATTCACACTGGCTTTCAGTTCATTGCAACCAAAGAAGCCCTGACTAATGCTTGGTGCACACAATAACCAAAACACATACATTTTTAAGTACTTTGGAAGCATAGATTTATATATAAGTAATATAATGACAGATACAGGGTGGTCAACAATGCTTCAGATGGTGCTATTATATAGGGAGTGTTATTCGTGCACTATCCCCGAGCTTTACTCAGGAAATATTAGTAACCTAGGTCAAGTTATTAAATAAATTTGAACACAATAAAATACTATACTTTTGTTATTCAAATTAACCCTCCAAGATAGCCCACAAACTTGGATAATGAGAATCAGTGAGATTTTATTTAGCTCTATCCTCTCCTCTAATATCTTCATTATACACGGCAGAATCTCAGCCTTAGTGATTTCTGCTTCTGCAGATTGAGGGCTCATGTATAGAAGTCTCTGATTAAAAAGCAGTTTTGAAGAGAAATCTCAGATGTGGTCCAATTTAGATAATCTCCTAGCTTATGCCCTGTGGAAACTTGTCACTAGTTTGATATGTAGGAATTGTGAGGGCAGTGTGAAAAATGTAAATATTTAAAACAGGTAGTTTTTGTATCAATATTCTGCTCAAGGATCTGCAACGTTTTTTTTCCTTATGTTTGTGCTGCTCTTCATTTAGTCACTTAAAAAACTGTACTACAGATATTTGCATGGAGACCACGAGCAGGTCAGGATAGATGTTGGATGCAACTAAATAATCAGACTTCACTCAACCATTCTTTGTATGTAGTTTCTTCCGTATCCCTTCGCCCAGCGTTCTGGGATAATCTGGGCCTCATTTTTCCGCTGTTCCTTCAACTAGTACCATCCATTGTCAGATCTTGACTTTTCAACAATGATAATTTTATACATTTCAATTCTGGGTAACTAATAAACTATTCATATCAGAATAAAATTCATTTTTAGAAAGATCACCCTGTCCCTTGTTGCCAAGTAACTATTAGGATATACCCTCGGTCTCCCAATGCCTTATGTTGCTCACAACAAAGTCCTAGATCTAACAATGCAGCTTTTTAGAGTACACATGACACAGATTCAAGTATTTGAAACCAGTGCGGAAAAATTAATAGCCATAGCAAACTCTTGTGATCAAAGCGTTCCAACATCTTCAGGAACTTAACCGAATAACCACACTCATAACAAATTGTTAGCGAGGCAATGCCTCCTGAAGAATTCCACATTTGCAGCAGAATTGGTCTTAGGAACTGTATGTTTCCAAGTCAATAAAACATCTTCGTGTTCACAGCTAGTGTTTCACTGCAGTTTTCTGCCAAAATATTCAGAAGTAACAGAAAATTCATTTTTATAGAAGATTAACTTAGGAATATTGGCTCTTTATCACTTCTCTCTTGAAAGATATAGGACCATCTCAAAACTGCTGGCTACCCTCATGGCAAGGTATTAAGACATACAAGTAAATTAATACCTTTTGTTAAAGGTTTGCCAGATAACAATCAAAGGCAAATGAGATTTTCAAGAACTTGAGCAAAGTTAGGATCATCAATTATCTTCAAAAACTTGGATGTCAGCCTCAGTGGACCAAAGGGGCGAATGAACAGAGGAGTTTTGACTGCACGTCAGTCACACCATCAGCACGGTAAATATTGTAGAAGCAGTCAATGGCATGAAAGAAAAGAAATGAGGTGCACTCCTAGTTAAAATTGGAAAATGAAACATTTCACTGATCTACCTTCTCCCCCAAACAGAACAGGAGATTTAGAAAGGGTAGATGGGACTCATAAGGCCACTGGCTAAACAAAGAAAGAGCCAATTCATGTCAATCTGATCATTTGCCACATGTATGCAATACCAAATGGTGGACCGGTTACTGTGATTTCTACTTTTACACATTGCAGCAATAGCACAAAGACATATTTATCCATTTAGATTTTTAAATTAGCAAAGACATATTATTTCAATTGTGTAATAATAAAAAATTGTATTACAACAAAAAGCCCAAGGTAGTGAGAAGACTTCAGCTTAGAATGTTGCCTTCATTTATTTCCTAAGACCTTGAAGACTATGCATGGGAAATTTTTCTAATACAATTTCTAAAACTACACTATTGACATATTTAATGGCATTGAGGTTTAGCCACTTATTCAATAAACTTATGTATAGTGCCTGGTATGTGTGCACTGCATTGGGTGGTTGGGAATGGCATGAGAATGAATGAGATGCAGTGCCTGCTTTCAAGGCGTTCACAGCGTAACAGGGACACTAAGTAAATGCACAAAACAATAGCGGCACACTATCGTGGTTTTGTTTATCATCGTCTCAGTAGAACCCAGCCTGGCATTTGGGGTTTAGTAAATACTTGTACAACAAGATGTGTGCAATAAAAGAGAGCTGCTCAAAATATCGTGGTGGTCAAACTCTGCATTTTTTTGAATATTTGGGTAAAGCTTTAAAGAGTCAATAATGAAGGATGGGTAAAAAATTACCAAGATTTTAAAGAAAAGGAGTGTTTTAGAAACGCAGAACAGAATTACAATGATACATACTTACACAATAATGTTTGTGAACTTGGAGAAGGAATGGAACTTGACCCATTCACTGGAACTTAGGCTATATGAGTGCAAATGGTCACAGATGATACTGGGAAAATCTGGCAAATTTAGATGGTTTATGTCTTGTTTGACTCCATGTAGAGCTTAGGCCCTAACTCTTGTTTAGAGTGTGGTGATCCGTAGTTGGCTCTAAAAATGAGAGTCAGATAAGCAGATTTATGGATTTTGGAGGCTGGAGGAATAAAATTGGTGTCAGGAAAAAGGACAGAGAGTGTTTCAGGAGATTAGGAGGAATGACATGGGAGAGTTGGGGGGTGAAATGGATAGTTTTGAGAGACATAACCTAGGGACTGGCTATATATGGGGTGCAGAAAGGAGAGTTGAATATAGCCTTCTGGTTTTTTTAGAGTAAATTTCTGTCTCTGCCACCTTTGGAATGATTTCTCATATAACATTGGCCCCTTCATGCATCTTTGAGCATAACTACATAAAATAAATTGGGTTAAATGGAATCTGTTTTACAATTCAACCTCATTTTTGTTGCTGTTAAAACATGAATTTAACAGGGCCCTTTCAGCTAAGAACTGATGAGTCATAAATCATCAAACTATAACCTTAGGACCTCCATGAACTTCTCACCATTGTGCAGGACCTGCCAGAATTCAGGCTAACATCAAAAGCTTTTTAGGGTTGAAGAAGATAGCAACCATTTGTATGCTCTAAACATTATGTAAGTCCAATAGTACTCACAAAAGAATTGTATTGGAATCTTCAAGGGCCACAGTCTCATTTCTTCCTTTCTCTTTGGGGTAGCTAGCACTTCTATTACTTCACATATAGAAAGGGTTCAACAAATATTTTTTGAATATTTTTCAAATATTTTTTGAATGTGTGTATTTATTATATCTTTAACAATCAATAGCAGACAATATTTTAATGACCTTATCTTAACCATTCTACTGGATTAACTGACACTCTTTATTCCTCCGTAAAGCAAACTGAATTTTTCTCAAAGCACTCTGCATGCTGTAGCCAGTAGACTAGTCTCCAGTCCACCTGCTCACACAGCTCCTTACCAAACATTTGTTGGGCTAAATCCCAAACCTCTTAAAGTCATTTCAGTTGATTATGGTGGTTGTAAAAATTAATTACATTGTATTAATAAAATATGAATATAAATGCAGGAGAGATGATTTCTTTGAAAACCATGTCAAATGTCTTTGAAAGACTCAGTAGAAGTAAGTTGATCAAAATTACTATCCACCTGGCTGGTGTAGCTCAGTGGATTGAGCGCGGACCTGCGAACCAGAGGATCGCGGTTCGATTCCCAGTCAGGGTACATGCCTGGGTTGCAGGCCAGTTTCCAGCAGGGGACACACGAGAGGCAACTGTACATTGATATTTCTCTCCCTCTCCCTCTCTCCTACACCTCTAAAGACCAAAAAAAAAAAAAAAAAAAAAAAAATTACTATCCAAAGAGATGTGAAAAAGACATATGTGAAATAAATAGTAAGATCTAAATTTACTTTGAAATCTGTACTTTGTTGTATTTTTATGTTCTTATTCCATTTTAAAGAAAACTAGAAATTAGCCTGCCGCCGGAGTCCGAACCATGGCTGCACTCAACCCACGGAGCAGCCAGGGCAGGTCTTGTTAAATTTCTTTAACAGACTAAAACCAAAACAACAACAACAAAAAAACCCCACCAAAAATGGCTCAAACCGGAAAACAAATAAAAGCCCCAGAGCCAATTCCTCTAAGCAGTGAAGAGATAGCCAACCTGTCAGATGCACAGTTCAAAGCACTGGTCATCAAAATGCTCACAGAATTGGTTGATTTTGCTCACAAACTAGATGAAAAAATGCAGGCTACAATCCGTGAAATGAAGGAAGATGCATGGGGAACTGATAGAGACGGAAGGAAAACTGGGACTGAAATCAATGGAGTGGACCAGAAGGAAGAAACTAACAACCAAACAGAAGACGAGGAAGAAACAAGAATTCAAAAAAATGAGGAGAGGCTTAGGAACCTCCGGGACATCTTTAAACGTCCCAACATCCAAATTATAGGGGTCCCAGAAGGGGAAGAAGAACAGCAACGAGTGGAAAACTTATTTGAACAAATAATAAAGGAGAACTTCCCCAATCTGGCAAAGGAAATAGACTACCAGGACGTCCAGGAAGCTCAGAGAGTCCCAAAGAAGTTGGACCCAAGGAGGAACACACCAAGGCACATTGTAATTCCATTAGCCAAGATTACAATGAAGGAGAGAATTCTAGAAGCAGCAAGGGATAAGGGGACAGTCACCTACAAAGGAGTTCCCATCAGACTGTCAGCTGATTTCTCAAAAGAGACCTTCCAGGCAAGAAGGGGCTGGAAAGAAATATTTGAAATCTTGAAAAGCAGGGACCTACATCCAAAATTGCTCTATCCAGCAAAGCTTTCATTTAGAATGGAAGGGAAGATAAAGTGCTTCTCAGATAAGGTCAAGTTGAAGGAGTTCATCATCACCAAGCTCTTATTATATGAAATGTTAAAGGGACTTATCTAAGAAAAAGAAGATAAAACTATGACAGTGAAAAGACAACAAACTCATAGCTATCAAGAACCACACCTAAAACAAAAGCAAACTAAGCAAACAGCTAGAACAGAAACAGAACCACAGAAATGGAGATCATATGGAGGGTTAGCAACAGGGGCGTGGGAGGAGGAGAGAGGGGGAAAAAGTACAGAGAATGAGTAGCATAGATAATGGGAAAAAAATAGACAGGGGGAGGGCAAGAATAGTATGGGAAATGTAGAAGCTAGAAAACTTATGACCCATGGACATGAACTAAAGGGGGGAATGTGGGTGGGAGAGGGTGGGTAGGGTGGAGAGGAATGATGGGGGAGAAATGGGACAACTGTAATAGCATAATCAATAAAATATATTTAAAAAAAGAAAACTAGAAATTATAAATTTCTATGACTTGTTATAGATGAATTCATTGACATAAGACAATAGGGAAATCCAATCAGTAGTATTATATACACTAGAAATGGTCTTGGCCTTACATAAAAATAATAGCAAATATGTACATTTATTCATTCTTAGATTAAATACCTATGGAAAATATGCATCATTTATGAAATCCTTGCTTTCACGAATATCACTTTTGAACAACTCATCAGTGGACAGTTTCGATGAACTGCTGGTTTTCTTGAGGTTGAGTATATGAAGGAAGTCTGTGTTAGCAGTTTAACAGAGGCGTGGACCTGCTTTAATAACTGCCCAAGCACACCGCTGCGTTTTAGCCTGTACCATCCTGGCCCTGGATAGAGACATTAACTTTCGCATAAGGCCATCTCAATGCATGGTTACATCTTTCTTCAGATAATAAACCATTCCTATCAGAGAAAGGAAACATTAGGGAGGCATTTCGAGGATATCTCAGAACATCATCAAGCAGCAGTAATTTGGACATATAGTCATCACTCAGGCTCATGCCATTGTTTGGTAATATTGCACATTGATGAACAGCTATGTCTCACTGAACACTGGAATATTCCTCATCTTGTTTCTGAGAAGTGTCAGAACCAGACATAAGTATTTTTGTGGGACTGAGTTGGCTTTTAAATGAAAGGTTGCTTGCCAAGAAAAAGACTCCTCAGACATGTAGGACTGACCTCTGCAGCATGACCTTATGTAAAGTTCTTCTCACAGGTGTGGCAGATAGACTTTAGGGTAGCTCAGGTGGACATACAATCCCCTCCCCTTCATTGTGGGCAGGACCAGTGACTTGCTTCTGATCAACAGAATATAGCAAAGATGAGGGGATATCATTCTTATAATTAGGTTCTCTTTCCCTCTTTCCCTTTCTCCTCGCCTGCATCCACATACACACATAGCTCTGTCTTGTTAGCATGCACTAGAGAGACTCCTTTGATGACCTTCAAGAAACAAGGAACTGCCAACAGAAAGGGTCTGCCATAGACTGTGTCCTCCCCTAATCCGTTACTGAAATCCAAATTCCCAAGATGATTATGTTAGGAAATGGGGCCTTTGGTAGGTGATCAGCCGGCATTACACCTTTTGAAAAGAGACCCCAGAGAAATGCCCGACCCCTCCCACCATGTGAGGATCCGGGGGAAAGATGGTGGTCATCTGTGAAGCTGGAAGCTGGCTCTCACCAGACACGAAATCTGCCGGTGCCTTATCCTGGACTTCCCAGCCTCTGCAACTGTGAGGAATACATTTCTGCTGTTTTTAAGCCACCTAGGTTAGAGCATTTTTTTATAGCAGCCTGACCAGACTGAAAAGGGCCATGTGGCAGGAAAGTGTGGATGGTTTCTAAAAGCAGAAGGCTTGCATCCTATTCTTGAAAAGAACTGAATTCTGTCAAGAACCATATGAGCTGGGAAGAGACCCTGAGTTCTAGGTGAGAGCGCAGCTTGGGGGACATGTTGACTGCAGTCCTGTGACACCCTGGGAAGGGGAGTCTGTTCTGTGTGTCAGGTATCTGTGAGTCCTGCCCAGACAGACACCTGACGCATAGAATCTCTGAGGTAATGTATTTTGTTGTAAGCCCCTGAGTTGGTGGTAATTTGTTACACAGCAATAGAAAACTACTGTAACAGGATCAGTGAGCCTATTTTGGGGGGTTATTTCTATCTTTTTCTTTCTATAGAGTGATTCAAGATGAATGGATGCAAATTATGTTAGTGTGTACATTTAAAAAACTGCCCAGGTTCTATTTCCTAAATACCTGTTAATGTTAATTTTTTTATCCCAATTTATGTTTATCTATAAAAGGTATTCTCAGTGTCTTCTATTCTTTAGTTGTCTGGTAGGTTTATTTCCCCCTCATTTCTTACTGTTGATTTATATGTATTTTATTTTTTTAAGAATTAAAAAGGAAATCAAATATATTTTTAGACAAATAAAAAGGTATGTCATCATTTTAGAAAAATAAAAAGGTATGAGATTCAGAGGGAAAGCTTTGTAGATGTTTTAGAAAAACAGGATCTATCACTATCACAAGTGACCACATCCTGTTGTTTCTTTGGAAATGCAATATATCCAGCATCCTACTCCTCACTTTACTTTCTCTTCCCTTATCTTTTGTTCCTTTCATTTTTCTCCTTGTCCAGAGTCCAACACATTCCACTCAACCACCCAGCATTGGTTTGAAGATCCATCCTATACATGTGATATAGAAGATATTTTCTTACGGAACAAAGTGAAAGTTCTCCTTGATGGCACATACCAACACATGTGTTGGTCTTTTATTCATGAATTTGCAGAACCTTTGGAGATGACCACTTTTACTTAAGGATTCTATTGATTACAATGTAACAATCAATCTTGCGTCTTTCTGTACAGTTCCCACTGATCTTGTGAAAATCTTCAGAGGGGATACATAGGTGACATCTTGCTGTCCAGATTACTCTCCAAGCATACAGCCTGAGTTTGTGGCATAATTATATGCTATTACTTTTGCTCTGGAAAAACCGTAAAATGCTGGTTATTAATCGGATTTTGAATGAGGCCCACTCTTATGTATATGGATTTGCCCACATGGCCTCCTTTAGTTAATGAGAGTATAAAAGATTGACTCTGTGTCTTGAGCTGAAAGGTTTTCACTTTCTGGATGCCTCAGAAAGAGCCAAAGAGAGCTCTTATGTCATTGCCATGCCAACCAAAAGCAAAATGTTTTTCACTTAATGATGAGAAATAATCCCCAACTCTACCCACCTGGGTAGAGAAAAATGGCTTATCCACTTTCAATCAAGTTCTTCGCATGTCAATAATAAAAGCAGATCTTTTAAACAACATCAATAACAGGAAAGTGGGACACACATTTTGGTTTCTGTGTTGAGAACCCACGAAAAATTATCTCTTGGGCCAAACAAAGGAAGTGAATGAAGAGATTTAAAACAAGATACAGTGGAAGATTCTTCTCTCTGTGTAAATAAAGAGCGTGTGTCATAGAAAGGCACAATAATCAACTAATTAACCTGTAATTAGTGTTATTTATTTGGGAGAACAATTTTGCCGCCCCAAGAATTGTAAAGAAATCAAATAATAATATACATTAACTCTTGAAAGGTTTAAAAGTTCATGTCACCTAAGTGGTTGACAGATTGCTGTGTAACTGGAGCTGAAGAACGGGTGTGCAGGAATAGGCTATCCGTCAAGCAGGTGTCATCTTTGCAAAAGCCTGGGACACATCTTTTTTGTTACTGAAGAGCATTGTCATGTTGGCAGTTTCAGGGACAGGTCTGAAATAAAAAATAGTCATGCAAGTAGAAGTATCTCATTCCCCAGATCTGCTTAATGCTTTTCCTCCCAGGGCTGAAGGCCTTCTAGGTGATTTCTGGTCATTAGATGCAATTAAAAATTAGGAAGAGAAAATTGATCTTCACCAGTCTCCAAATGCATCCACAGTAAGTGGCACATGGATGTTAAACTTGTTAATAATTTAAAACTTGGCATGGACATGTTTTCTTGAAACTTAATGGGTTGGAGAAAAAAGAATATATCCAGGTTACCCCAGAGGAGAAAACAAATTACCTTTTGCTTTTCTGACATCTTATTCTCCTTCGCTGCACCTGGCCAATCTCCACCTGGCAGTGCGCTCCATCACCCAGATGGAGAGGGAGTTCAAGGGCCCCTCCCAACACTGGTGAGGTGCAGCCGCACCGCTGGTCTGATAGACTGTGCTCTATAGTGGAACGGTCTACATTATATGCATCTGTCTTTCAGGGACCAATAAGCTGCATATATTCTTGTTTTGCACCATAAAGCAAAGAAATATTTTCCTGACTGTTTCCACATTAACTTACCCATCATATTATCAGTAGATTGCTTTTATCGTTTGGTCTAGTCTCATGAATATTACTTTAAGTGCCATAGCTTGCCTAATATAGCATTAAGTAGGATTTTCTATCCGCTAATATATGTGGATCAGAAATAACACTTCTTTTAATGATATGGATGTTTATTTTACTTCCAAGATGTTCAGTGTCTTAAAATCAAGATAACACGAGAGGGGAAGTAACATGACGGATGCCGCTATATGTGTGCACCACATAAGAAATTAGTGGGCTTATTTATGTGTATAAAATTTTTTGTGCTTGATTATTAAAACTTATTTAGAACTGTTGACTCAAATTTATCAAGAGGAGAAATAGAATATTTGAAACTGAAAGTATCTCTATTTCTAGCTCTGCCCACTGACCAGATAGCTGAATAATGTAAAATCTGAAGAGATCCAGTTACTATCCAGAAGTCTCTAGAGAATAACCGTAAAAGTTTTTATTTACATGACAGTCCCTGTGCCCTTTAAGAAGGAAGGATCACAAAGTTAGGAGTCTATTTCTATTTGAATAATTTCAATACATTACCAGAGCTAATTTTCTGTAATGTCCCTAAGACTGTAAGCAGAAACTTTATACTCCCCAGTCTCCTGTGATCAAAAACTTCCAAATCAGACTTGCAAATCACCTTCTCATTACATTGCTGGAGCTGCCAGATAAGAAAGTCTTGTAAGAAAAAGGAACAACCAGAGTGCATTCATTAGTGTCATTGTACTCTAATTGAAGAAGTGACTTCTTAAGATAGAAAATCAATAAACTTGTGACTGGGCTCCATACATGTAGCTCCTGGCTGAAAGGTGGAACAGTACTTAAACAGTTGAGGATACCTGTGACAGAAAATACTATACCATATGGAATGTACTCTTTGAAGTTCAAGGCGGTGATTGCACTTGAGTTATACTATATTACTCATCGCTTTCAAAGTTATCAGAAAAAGCCTCCCCAAAGGGCATTTTCTTTTACTCAATGTACTGTCTTGCAGGTAACATCCTTGGTTGCGAAGACATGAGGAGCCAATAATATGTCTTTATGCACTTTAAATACACCGGCCAAATCCATACCGGGCTCTGCAGAAACAGCCCTTCTGGCACCAGGCTTGTTCCCGTGCTAGCAGTTATATTCCCTGACCTCTGCAGGTAGAAAGATGTGCTAATTCTGGAACCTCATAAAGATCAAAATAAGCAACATTTGCCTCAAGCCAGGGGTACATTTCAGAGAGAATGAAGGCAGATCCTAAAGGCATTTATTTATCAGATCTGTAAACTGTTTTATTACATAGCTTAAAATTGGAAAGTTAGACCATTCTATTCTTTTATATTTATATATTTTTGAGCTTCAGTTTTGTTATCTGGGAAGTGGGATAATAATTTTTACTCAGCATTAGTGTCATAAGGATAGAACGGGATGGCATGTGTAAACACTTTGTAAACTACACAAAGTGCAGAATAAGTGGAAGTTATTTTTATAAGAAATTCTTTTTCATATCTCTTGCTGCTTAGTAATTGAGTAAGTTATCTTGCTAACTATGGAGCTCCCTATATCTGGGTAAATTAAAGCAGAGATTGTCAGAGACATTACAGAATGACAGAGTGGAAGGAATGATTGGCATGATGATTACACTCTATCTACCAACTATAAACCTCTGTGACCCTTTGATTTCATTTCCAATCACATTTAACTGTAAAGTGTTTGGAGGGAGTGGTGATGGGCCTTCCAGATACACATATCAAGGAGTATCTATCAAAACAGTGTTTTAAAAATTGTACGAATGCAGTAAAGATATTTGATTTGTGTTCAATTAAGAGAGGATCTGTGACAGGTAACTAATTTTAGCTCACATTTGGGCAATACATCTGTGTCTTTTAGAATTTGTTATCATTCAGAGAGACCTAAAGATCTCAACAAATCAATCTGCAACCTCGAAGGCAAAATGAAAAGTCTATTACCTCATTTTACTGTGTTATTTTCTTCATAAAAAATGGATTCATTAAATACCCTAAAAAGGCACAAGTGAATATTTGGTGTTTAGGCTAGAATAAATGCTGAAGGCCCTAACCCTAATTTTGCCATTAGTTTAATCAATATTTCCCAGGGCTTGGATGTAAGGACAATTCAGTGTAAGGTCCCTTTGCCCTGTTTTTCTCCTATAATTGGTAACGTCCACCAGATAATGACCTGCCAGCCTAACCCAGCTTACTATGCAGAATAATCAAAGTAGGTGAACGCCAGCCCCAAGGGGAATCATAGTCCCTTGTTCTCCATTTAATGTACTGTATGTGTGTCCCAGGGACTCCCTGCGAAATTGTGCTTGGGGGCTTTAGGATCCAAGTCAAAACGATTCATAAAATGCATGCATTATAAATCTAGCTGTGGAAGATTAATGTTAAGGCTCCTTAAATGCTTGCTAAGTCCATTCACGAGCAGGGATGGTACAGTTATCTCCTTTTTAGTAGCCTGATGTTTTATTGCTCTTTAAAGAAATCATTAAAGATATTTGAAGTTGTCAGAATCAGAGAGCTCAAGTTTTGGAGGAGTTCCAGGGAGAAAATGCCTTGTACAGAAATACTCCCGAGATGATTTAGGGTATAGCAAAAGTCTATCCAGTGAAGTAGACTAATTCAGGGCTTAAAAATCACAAATACAGTTACATGGGTTTAACTCATTCATTCACTTATTCATTCATGTATGTATTTACTATGTCTTAGAGGAGTCAAGTACAATTCTAGGTGCTGAGTTCTTAAGAAGGAATAAGCCACATACAGTACCTTCTTTCATGAAGCTTATGGTACAGTCCATTCCTATGCCATGGAAAAAGATGATGATGATATATTATCTCATGTCATTGGCAGCCCATTAGCATATTGCCACTTTGATGCTTATTAGCACTGTTAAAATGCACCTCCTAACATGGAAAGTGGCATCTTGTTGAAAAAATGTCACTAAAGTTAAGAGCAAATGCTGGTAGTGAGAGAAATGATAATGTCGATTTACTCAGAGAATTCGGAAAGTTCACACATACCCTCCCTATGCAGTAGGTCAGATTTTTGCAGAAAGAAATACCTTACAATGACTGTCAATGTATTTGTTTACTGACAACAAACCACATGTCATCCCAATTCAGTAGAGAATAATAATAGATTGTCAGAATAATGGGGAAGCCAGGCCTCCAGGAAACCAGGGGATGTTGGTGTTGGTGCCCCTCCATTTTCACTTTCACATCCCCTGCCACCCTATTGCTGCCTGTCTCTTAAGGCTCCTTGGGCAAACCGAATGGGTAAGTGGTGGCTTTTAGGCTTGTCAGGGAAGGGTCTTTCCTTGCTTAAATGCTTAAATCTCACTTGTAAACCACCATACAAACCCTCAAATACTATTAGCAAGTCACAGGAACATATACTGTTGAGTTGTTCTAATGAAAACACCTTGAGCTGGATTTTGAAGGAAAAGCAAACCAACATGCACCAGATAGTTCATTACTTTTGAGATTCCTCTACTTCACATCTTGAGATAAGAACGGCTATCAGGTTAAATGCTGATAAAAAAAAATGAAGTAGCCTGTGATGACTTTAAATGCTTTGTCACAGGGTAGTTGCTGATGAATTGCCAAATGAATTGCCCAGCCTTTGGCCCACTTTCTTGGGCACAGGAGGATACATTTTGCCATCCTTGTTGCTCAGAGGGCTCCTTGCCATCGGTTAGAAACTTTCTCTATGCCTGTTGAGAATTTGACTTCCAGCAAACACAGCCCAGAAAAAGAAACACATGTTAATTATTTTTCCCACTTCCCCTTTATGCGGTACCTCTTTACAAAGCAAACATGCCTCTTTGGTGAAAGCTCCTTCCCGTAGTTTGACAGTTCATCACCCATCTCTGAGTGCCTCTCTCCGTTTTGCTTTTAAGCTCAATGTTCAGACATTTATCTCCACAGAGGTGAACAGAGAAAACATCTTTAAATATGGCATCGATATGTCCTGACCCAGATGAAAGCCCCTTAAGTCGGTTTTCCTCAATCCTGTTACTGCACATTAACTCTGAACAGGATTATCTACCAGCCTGCCAGTCAAGATGTTCACGGGAAATGGAAAAAAGGAGAGCAAAAAGCCTTTTTTACTCATCTGTCTGCCATGGGACCACTGGGATGAAAACGTGTTATGACCTCACTTTATTCACATGGCCACAAATTGCAGCTACTGCTGTATATGCTGCAGGGAAGAAAAATTGACCGGAAACAAACACGCATGCCCCTCCTTCATAATATACCTGAATTTCCAAAAATTTAGGCAGAAATTTCATTTTTATTTATCTGCATATGTAATTCATAGGGTATTTTTAATCAATCATTTATATAAAGAAGAAATTTAGCAGTTGAGCTCCAAAGAAGTGACACTTTAGGCTGGATTGGTTTGGAGTTAATGAAATAATTAGCACTATTTCAATGTGATTAATTTATAGCTGTATATTAAGTGCTCGATTAGTTTAAGAAATTTATGCTCCCCAAGTGCTGGCTGAAGAAGGAAAATGACTCAGCTGCGGCAAAGCTTGATCGAAATTGAAGTCTTCCAAGTCATTGGAGGCTGCTAGTGCCCTACCTTCACCTTGCCACGCTACCCTAGGGGATGACCTCTAGAGGAGCTAGACAGGCAAATCTGGAAGACCAGGGGCTTCCTTGTGTAGTGACTGGACTGTGGAGCCAGACGGGAGGTGAGAAAGAGCCTTTCCCAGTGTGAGTGATGAGCGCCCTATAAGCACACAAAAAGGCAAGACGTTTAGCAGCTTTCGAGTTACAGGTTATGGGGATATACTATCATTGCCGTTTCTAAAGGCTTTCAGGTTGCTGTTTCACAACTAAAAAAACAGTGCCCCTTTCACAATCATAGGACACTTCATCTTTCCTTAATATATCTGATAATTCTGTTTTACTTTTTGTTGAGTAGAGTTTCTGACGATGTAACTCTGCTCCTTCTTTATATTTTGTTTATTTTTAACACTCAAATACTGTTTTAAGCTTTTCTTTCCAATTACATCTCCCTCAAAAACTTACAGTCTGACATTTTCGGAATATAATCTCCTAGTGAACAAGGACATACTTTGAATTTAACTATGTACAGTACCCATCAGAAACTGGGAAAGGCATGTGAGTTTGCCATCTTTGCAAGCTTTCCTGTGAGCCTGACAATTTCATGGATGCTGGCAGAAGGCAGGAGACTCTTGGGCCATAGATGATGGACTTCATTAGTAAAAGCAATATTAGCACCTAGAATATTGGATTTTCTGGCACCTTCCAAGCCCCAGTTGCCACCAGGCAAAACAAAGAGGGCCAGATGACACCTGCACTAACAGTAGGTTGCTTTACAGGAGAGGGACCCTGAGCTTAAGGAACCTGTCTTTTATAGTGGGCAGGGAGGATACCTGCCTTTTGTTCCAGAGGGAGACATTGTTTTCAGCTTCTAAGACTTTTATTTCACTAAAATTGTTGAAAAGATGATCTGGAACAGTGGCAGTAACTGCTCTGCTCTCAAGATGTGCAAAGATGAGAGACCTTGGGACAATTGTCTCTCAATAGTTTGCACCAGAAAAGTATCTTGTGGAGGAACTGAAACTATTCTTTATAAAGAAGCAAAGATTGAGGCGAATTGATCTGTCTTCATGCGACCAAATGGAAAGAATTCATCTATACTCCTTGGAGCTCTTATCAGGTAAAACAAGGATAAATGAGTGGAAAGTGACTGAAGTCAGATATTAAATCACTTATTTTGAATTAATATATTGTCATTCTGAAAAATTTAATTAATATGGAAGTGAAAGTTTTCTCTCATCATGCCTCCCTAGGGTTAACTACTGTTAATATTTTGATTAAAGCAAAGAACTTCTAATGATTAAAGTTGTCCAATGATGTAATAGACTTTTCTGGGAAGTATTTTCCTACCACAGACAAGCTGAACCACAACTTGTCAAGGTTATTATAGTGGACATGATGCCCTCTCAGTCCCTTCCAACACTTAAATTCCACAACTCTAGTAAATTTAAGGTTTCCTGCCATTACTCAGTTTATGAATTACTTCCATTGTTATTTTAAGAAAAAATTAATAGGAGTGTGGTACATACCACCATAGCTATAAGCAACAATCATTATTTCTAGTGGTGCTGAAACATCTGGACAACAGAAAGATCTCCAGTGGAACGATTTCAATAGCCTATGCTCATTAACTTTCTTATATCAGGGTAGAGACCACTTGGCTAATGGTAAAGGGAAATTATAACTCTTCCTTAGTTTGTTCTATCATGTAGATGGAATATGACATTTCCACTTTCATTAATGTTTCACATTTGACAAAGATCGGTGGCTAGTGTCACAAAACAGAGGATATTACCATACTCTTTTCTCTGAAAGGAGATTGTATATTGATTCTTTTTGTATGGCATTTTTCCCAGGAGGGAGAATGGAAGATTTTGACTATAAGCTATGGTTGCTCATGAGTGTAAGGAATGCCAGATAAGCAAAATAGGAATGAATTTGTAAAATACCAGTTTTTCAAAATTAGTTAAAGCTATGGAGTTTTCTGGCAAAGTTAAAATGCTAGTTAATTACAAACTTCTGAATGGGAAAAGAGGCCCCATCTTATTTTGAAGAATGGTGTATTCTGCCAAGGCTTAGAATCACTGTGGACAGGTGAGGGTATAAGAGACGTCCTAGCCAGCTGACTAAGACTGCAGGTGAGCGGAGGAGGTGTCGACAGTGCTGGGCAATGAGTGTGGTGCTTGGAAATCACACAATATGCGTTTGCTCAGTGTTGCTGGAGTGAGTGGCACCAGGGTAGTGGTTCTTCTGTCTGACTTCTGGGGCAAAGCAATGGCTGCAGCTCAAATAAAAGTTTCACAAACAGTTCGCAGATGGTTGAGAATCTGTTGAAAGTGATTCATGTTCTGGAAGGCCTGCAACAAATAGAACACCTGAGAATGTTGAACATGTACAGGCTACAATCAACAAAGACCAGAGAACTGTGTGAGGTCCCAAGGTGTCTATTTTGAAGGGGGCTGAAGCATCAACATCCTATGCACAATGTTTCTTGTATCTTGTATCTTCTTCAATAAATATCTCTATTTTTTATATTACATGGCTGAATACCTTCACACACACATAGACATATGCACACATATACATATGTACACACACATTACACACATGCATGCATAAATATCCTCATATGTAATTATATATGTATATACTCCACATACAGGGTCTGGCACAAATAATGCCCCTTTTCATTACAGAATCTTTTACTACGAAATCATAAGCATGTAATTCTGTAACATAACAATATCACACTGAAGCATCCCATATGACAATTTAGGTGAAATGTTCAAGTTGCTGTCCATTTCGTGTGAGACATTCACATACCCCACCAACCACACTCAAGCAAGCCTTATTTCTGCCGGACCCTGCATATAATTTTAAATTTCTCCCCACTATTTTTTTATGTCCTGAAGATAAAGAGCACTTGTCTCCAGTAGATGCACTCAGGATGCACTCATGAACCCATGTTAGCGCGTCATCGGGAAAGGCAGATGCAAGCCCCGTGCGCGTGGAGCCCTCTGAGTCTGCCCTGGAGTTCCTCCAGCTCCCCTGCCCTGCGCCGGGCCCTTCACACACGTCAGTGTTTGTTTCCTTTGCTGCTTTCGCAGTGGAATTAAACTCACACCGTGTTGACATTGGTGCCGGGGGTCCTGGTGGTGAGCTCTATATTCTTCGACTTTCCCGTAATACAACCAAGGAAACAAACAAACAAACAAACAAAATAATTAAGGCTTGATGACTTAATTGAAGTAATTAATTCAAAGGGAAGTGGTTTTGACAACACAAAAGTTAAATAAGATTTAGGGAAATTACATTTGTCCTAAAAGTCCGATGTTCATCTGAATCTATTTTTCTTTTTAGTGTAAATTCTTGTTAATATCCTGAAATCCCTATGAGAGAGTGTTCAAGTTTTAATTTGGAGCATAAATGTGCTAAGTTCAGCTTTTTAAAAGGTGTTATGGGTGATTTCTTTGAGTTTCTCTTATTCATGTGAGAAAACAAAACAAAACATGTATATAGCCCTATTCAGAATGTGTGAGCGTGATTTTCTATAACCCAGCTGAGACGGAACACACCGGTCTGGAATGTTTACCTCTGAGTAACTTGACACGCAAGTGTGGCGAGTCGAAGACGACTGCTATAAAATTGTGCCCCAGCCTTTTTCAGCTGATTTTGGTCACAGAAGGAATCGATCTGCCGACACAGAGCTAACGGCAGCGGTCCCCGTTGTCTACGTTCGCTCACCATTCCCACAGAGGTTTGGCCAGCTTCTCTTTCCATCTCCCAGGCTGACACTTTCATCCAGCTTCCTGTGTTTTACATTCGTACAGACACGTCCCATGATGTCAGAGATTTAGAGCCTGCAGTGCCTCGCCACGTGTGCCGACTGGTTAATAGTGTTCTGTAATATTTATTGAGCACCCATAATGTGCTAAGTGCTGTAATACTGCCTGTGTGATGGGGTCCAGCTGTGAGCACAGTGCAGCGTGGCAGGCTGATAGACTGGGGTTTTTTCTAGCTTTAATGTCTCAGGTTGAGATGGGAATATTGACCCATTTTTCCCCTTCTCTGCGAGGAGCATTTAAACTTTATTCTATATTGCGTTCCCTGCATCCCTACTGACGATCTGAAAATAATATCACTTGGTGCTTGAAGCTAGAAATCCTTATTTGTTCTGATATTATATAATTTATGTTTGCAATTTCAGGCAGGTACAAATTTCTCAGAGTGTATGGTGTTTCTTGTAAGAACATTCAGCAAATTTGTCTCAGCTTCTTTGAAACTAAAACTTAGCTAAAATGACTACATTCAGCTCAATAATCACAGACAGTAATGACACCTCTAAATAGCTAACGCAGGCGTGTAATATCCTCATAGCTCTGATTTAACTTTATTTACAGATTAAAATTGAATTGCACTTGATTTATTGATATAATAGGCAGAAAGTGATTATTAAGCAACCATCACTGATGGAGGGAAAACCAATCAAATTATGCTCCGAGGTTTGCTTTAACTTAACCTAACTCATCACCTTATAAAACTCACTAAAGTCATATGCTCTCACTATAGTCAATGAGCCACAACTCCCACTAAACTCATATCTGCTCCTTGCAAGGCATTCAGGAATTATACTAATTCACAACTGCAAATTATTATTAAAGGAAATGGCAATGGGCTGGAGATTTAGCTTCTGCATTTCCTCACCATGCTTGCAGCCATGGTGATATTATTCTTTAATGTTTGTTGTCAGTCCACAAGGAATTCATGCTGCCTATGAAATGGGGTCAGCCTGTACTGGGAAGATGCGAGGAGTAGAGGCTGGTGTGCCTTCAACAGTGATAAGCCGGTTGGAAAAGGTGTCACCTTGAAGGGAGAACCAGGGGCTGTCTATATTTCAGAAGGCAATGAAACACGCTGACTAGAAGCAGGCACCAACGTTCCCTATGGTCTTAGACATTCATAGCTCTCCCACTTAGATGTGAAAAGGCATGGGTGCAGTGGAAGAGGATACAGTGGAACTGACTAGTCGCCTCAGGCCAGAGGCAGAGCGGGGCGCCCAAAGGGCCGTGGTCTAACGAGGAGTGGCCCGGTGTGAATTTCCTTCCATTCCGATCACCAAAAGTTCATTGCCATCCTATTTGAGATGGTGCCTAATGTCACAGGGAACATGCAACTGGAAGGATATATATATATATTTTCAAAGCTATCTTTTACAGCTGACACTAGTTCAGAATAATATTGAATGTGAACTACAATTCAAAAGTAAAATTAAGAAAATTAAAAAGCTATTCTTCTATCAAACATTGTGGGAAATTAAAAAATATCTTTACAGGTATTCTCATTTATGTTGCTGCTATCTCCTGTGTCTTTGATGGAAAACATTACTCCTGGCAGTAAGGACTGTTTTAATTCTACCTGAGCCCCAAGGAGGCTTGGAGAAGGGCATACTTATCAGAAATCCAAGGCCATATAATGGCACACTCAAGTTTTTTTTATTACATTGTTCATTTTTACCTATCGTGTTGTACACTGTTAATTATCAAGACATTTATTTATGTTAGAAAATGGAACTCCTTTGAATTGATCACGTCCTCCAAATCTGGTAGACAGTGCTCATCGACTTCAAAGAATCTTTCCTGCAGACTTAAGTGCCAAAGGAATGGAGAAAAATGAAGGAAATACTTGCTATAATTACGTATAGGTACATATTCTTTTCACTGTGCCATATAGTATTGCTGATCTTGTATGCTGATCTTGATTTTTTTCTTAATGAATGTATTTTATACTCATATATAAACTTGATTCAGCCTCTGCCACATTGTACATATTTACTTTCCATCTTATCCAAATACACATCATTTAAAGAAAAGGCTAGAAATGATGTGATTCAGATATTATTTTCGAGAATCTCCGAGTTGGAAGTGGGAGGCGCTGAGGAACACTAGTGTTGTTTTCAGTGGAAACCAAGCTCTTCTATGGGATGATGAAGAAAACATGTCAAGGACCCATTCATGGGAAGTTGTCGTGTGGGAAGATGATTTATTCAGGTAGAAATCTATCCCTGGGTTACCAGTTTCCCGTCTCCTTTTGTCCCGCCATGAAAAAAGTCCAACCTTGTCTTCAGCAAGACCAACACGAAGTCCTTTGGAGCCCACACAGCCTGCTTCAGGCCCAGTTGCTGCCAGACCCACAGGGTCATCCGCTCCCAGTGCGGGTTCCTGGTGGGCAGAGAGAAAGAGAGAGAGGAAAAGAGCACGTGCTTCTTTTTTTTCTCTTGGGATTATATTAGCCTGGGTTTGGGATGGACCAAGTGCTTTTACAAAATAGTCAATTAACTTCCCAAGCTTTCATGGGCTTTTGATGGGTCCACTCTCTAGTTAGACTGACAGGCCTCCAGGGTCAAGCACCTTCCCCCGTACCCCCCCCCCCCCACCTCCTGATAATCTGGTACCAGAGGGAGAAGGGAGGAGTGTTCATCCTCTTTGTGGAGCAGTGCTGTGATCCCCTGGGGTGTGAAGCAAGCAGCCCAGGCTCCCTAGTTTTTATTCAGCTCCATGTCTAATTCCCTTTGCTTCCTTTATTAATAATAACTAGTTAACTACCTACAGTAAGTTTGGCTTATTTCATTTATAGCAGAATGGTGTTCATACAGGGGGAGACATAAAATTTTCCTTAATCAGCGTGGGCTGCTTAACAAAATATCAGGTTAAGTTGCTTAAACAACATTTATTTTTTATCATCTACACTCTGGGAGATCCAAGCTTATGGTGCTAGTGTAGTTGAGTTCTTGGTGAGAATCCTTTTCTTGCTTTGCAGAGGGTCAACTTTTCTCCTCGCCCCCACACAGGGGAGAGAGAGTGAGCTCTGTGTCATTTCCTCTTCTTATAAAGGCAAAAATCCCATTGTGGGGATTCCCTCCTCATGACCTCGTCTAAACACAATCACCTCCCAAAGGCCCCCTCCAAATGCGATCACACTGGAGCTTAGGGTTCAACATTCAGTCTGTAACAAAATTTATTGGAGAAGAAAGTGCTGCTTTCAAAATAAGCATTCTCATCAAAACAATGGATCCTGTACGCACAGCACCCAGTCCATGCCCAGCACATGGCTGAGGCAGAGTTGTTCTTGTTCCTAACCCCTGCATCCTTTTTACTTCAGTGTATTTCCCATTACTACCCTCGGTTCGCCCCAAGAGAGATATTCTCTACCATGATACCCCACAGGTTTCCTTCATTTTAACGCTCTTCCGGTCACCACAAGTCTCTTTACATTCTTTTTACTGGAAAATTGGCTCCATCTAACATTTTAGTGTCTGCCCTTAACTGCTTGTTCCAGTGACCTCTCATCACACATTTCCTTGTGGCCCCTTCAGGACCTGGAACCCTCCCTGTGGTTCTCACTGTTACATGGTCACTAACACCTAGAGCACAAACACTTGGAGCATTGAATCTGGGGAATTTAGAAAACACAAGAAGTACTTCGGGTACATAAGGTATTCATGCCTAATTTGCATTAAAATGGTACGATTTTACTTTGAGATGCTATGCAACAATTTAGTTAGAAGTGGCCACATTCATAGCTTGCAGAACATTTCACTAAAAATCTTATGAACTCGGGCAAATATTCTCCTTCACAGTGAGAACGTGGTAGTTCGGTTATTCTAAGAGAGAGGTGAAGGTCTAGTTTCAGTGCCGTTATCCATACACGCTTGCGAAGATTTTAACTTGGGGGCGAGGCTTTCAGAGATCGCCCTGCCTCCAGGGGCCCAGGGAGCATTCATTGGGCACAGGCCTTTGGGGGGATTCATCATGCAGGCTTTGTAGGTGCGCACAGCAAATCCTTGTATGAAAAAGCACTTAATGTATCGAGTGACTGGGCTGTGAGCACCAGCATAAAGCACCTCAGCCCTTTGTGAGAAACTCATCTCATTCCAGTACTGTTTTATTTACCCCAGGATATAATTCATTCATTGTGATAAGTCCTAGAAATAGAAGGATGGCTATGAAGCAGTTCTTGCCCTCAAAGGAGCATATAAAAGATAGAGCGCAGTGAGATAAGTATCAGCTAATTAATATGTGCACGGAATGGACATTTCTGCTGCACGGTGAAGAGCAGGTGAGTTATGTCCAAGGGAAAGGTGGGAGGAAAAGGCCTCCCCTACACGGAGCAGCATGATGACCAGCACAACCCCATGGCAGGGTGAGAGAGCATGGGATTTTAACGAACTATAGAAACGATCCCTGAAAGTATAGTGTTGAGAGAGCAGGAGATTTTAGACTCACAAGTCCAGGGTGCCAGGGGGTAGTCAAGGCCGGAAGTACCGATTTCAGAGTTACTGGCTGTTTGGTAGTTGCTGAAACCAGGGGACAACATTATTGAAGGAAAGAAATTCAGAGAAAATGGGAAAACCCCCAATAACTACGGACAGTTGGAGAGAGAGAAGACAGTGAATGGGGCTAGCGATGAGACGTCAGAGAAGTTTGGAGAAAAGCCAGAGTAGAGATGCTGGAATAGAGATGCTGAAGTACAGAGGCTTAAAAAGCACTTGAGGAAAAAAGTGGTTGACATGTGTATTCTGTGGAAATAGAACTTACACAGTATCTTAAAGCACTGGCTCTCCAGCACAATTTTTATTTATTTGTTATTGTTTTAAGATGTTCTGAGACATCACTAAAAGTGTCAATGGTCTCATAAGAGATTTTATCCTGTGTGGAAATGCTGAGTGTCAAATCAGGTTCCCTCTCAAATGTTCAAGCCATGGCATAACTATAACTTTATGAGGATGCTGAGATTTGAACTTCTTTCCTGTAGGCCTCCCATTAACCTTGACCACACTGAGAAGTGTATGAGTCAGTTTTGGCACCCTTCCTTCTTTCCCAGCCAAATTCTAGAAAAGTTGTTCAGTCCGCTGGCACTTAAAAGAGAAAGTGCTAATAACTCACAACCAAAGTGAAATTGCTCCGAATGAGTCCTGCTTTTGAGTTGGATTGGAGTTGTTCCCTGCAGCTCAGGAATTTCAGGGAGCTACATTCTCACCATTAGGTGAGCCTTATTGCCTATCTGGAGAGGGCCCTGTTCTGACCCTGCTCTGTTCAATACTCTCCCAGCAATTTGGATGGAGCCCCAGGGAATACACCAATGGAGAGAAGCCCCGGGGGTGGGGGTGGGAGGCTGCGGGGTGGGCAGATGCTCCTTCTCCGAAAGGTAGCACTTACTGGCAATCACAGTTGTCCAAAAGTGGTTTGGACCTGTCAATACAGAGAGCTTTTTATTCCTGGAGGTGCTGAGTGCTATAAAATCCTGGATGTTTTATGAGCCCTGGCTGGCGTAGCGCAGTGGATTGAGTGCGGGCCTGCGAACCAAAGGGTTGCAGGTTTGATTCCCAGTCAGGACACATGCCTGGATTGCTGTGAGCCTCTTCCTTTGTTTCTTCTTCCCTTCCCTTGTCTCTAAAAACAAACAAACAAACAAATAAATAATCTTAAAAAAAGAAAGACTAGCCATGAGATGTAAAGTACAGTGTAGGAAATGGAGTGGCCAAAGAACTTACACGCATGAGCGATGGTGTAGGGATGGCCTAGGGAATGGGGCATGCTGGGTGGAGGGGGGGAAAAGGGTGGAAAATCGGGACAACTGTCATAGTATGCTAAATAAAGAAATAATTTTAAAGAAGAACAAAAAATCCTGGATGTTTTAGGGTCATTTTCTGCCCATGGTGGGGACCGAATCAGGTGGCCAATTCCTTTCTTTTCCAATTCTAATGTTTTCTATTCTAGTGTGGAAGAAAAGGGACCAGGTATTCACCCGACAAGCTCAGGGGAGGCCTGCGTGGTGACCTTACAAATTCAGAGACCTAAAGTAACCACACAGGATGGTCTGAAATAAAAACTTTTTAACTAAAAGCCGTTCATGGTGGGCAGTTGTGTCCTAAGGCAGTATTTTTCTCTAACAAAGGTCAGTCTTCACCTTAACTGAGCCTGTCAGTTGTCTTTTTGCATCTAGGGTAACACACCATAAACACGCCTTTGCAATAACAAAGTAATTTTCCTTTTTCCAGACCTCTCAAAGCACAGTTACCCTCCAGAGCAGAGACCAGAAACCCTCTCATTGTTACTATTATCGTGTTAATTGTTGGCTGTGAACTATCCCACTGGTGTAAAAATACGCGTCTATCATTAACTTTTTATCCAGTCTCAGACCTGTCCCATTTTGCTTTCTCCTGCCGCCCTGATCTATCACCAGTGGATTTCAGTAACCCCCTTATGCCTCCTCTTTCAATTGTGATGTAGAAAAAAAGGTGCTAAACGGCCATTCTGGGGAGCATTTCTGAATCCCTTTGAGATTTTGCTTCCCTGCAATTGTTGTCTGTTGGGCTCAAATAAACTCACAAAAATTCTCTACAGGTCTGAACGTTTTTGACGTCGATACTAAGGATATTCACTACATCTGTACAGTCCAGGTGTGCTTTCCTTGTAATAAGAGTGGAATAAGAAACTTGCCATAAGGCTGCTGTTCCCTTTGGCCTCTTCTCCCTAAATGAGCCTTACTCTGTGAAGCAATGAAATCACAGGGCACACCCCTGAAGAGCTGTGGGAAAGACTCTATGGCATATTCAGCGCTTCCTTCATTTATTGAACATTATTTGTAGCAGATTACATCTCTATTGTTCAGCCTTTCTCTATCATTGAAGGGACAAAATCCTCGTTATTAAGCTCTGTAAAGCAGTCAAATGTTAAGTGAATTATATATGCAGAGGACTGCAGCCATGCCGTAGGAGTGATTCTTCTTAAGGTCAGGGACACGTGCTCATTTTATCTAACTGCTTTCCAGAATGTGCATCTAGGGCACCGCTACTATTACGAAGCATCAGATCATAACCTGCGTGCTCCCATATGGCTTTGAACGGTCTGCATTAGGGCCACTAATTTACTTCGCTCCACACCAATTAGTCAAACCAGCTAGAGATCTAAATACAGGCTTGCTCCTTTTGCTAAAAATCTCTACTTCCTGACAATCCTCATGCTTCTCACTTGATACGGTTAGGAAAATATGCTCATGCCAATCTTCTGCAGAAGAACTTCATTTTAGAATTTCAGACATTCTTGGGTTCAGCAAATCAGAATTCGGTTCCTTCCTTTTCAGTTCTATATTGAGGAAACCAAATTAAGCTAAATAATCATGATTATTGTGACAGTTTATAATGACTAAATAGAGAATTTCACACTTGGCTGATTGTCAGGGTTGTCTCCATCTCTTTCCTGACATGAATTTCCTACAGAAGAGAATCAGTGAGAGCCAAATAAATTTTAGAGGAATTTTATAGCCCTATCCTACTTCCATATTTCTTACATAACTTCCAGGTGCACACAAAATGGTCCAGTTAGTCTTTTATCCCTTTAATCTACATGCTGTTTCTGGTAACCAGTTGGGATTGACTGTTGTGATAGGTCTTTGAAAATCTGGTGACAAAACAACTTTCTTGAAAGGCAGAATGAAAGCCTTAGGGTGTTTGGAGGTCAAGCATCCTCTAATGTCTTACACAATTGACAGTGATCTGTTCCTATCTTGGCTCTTCTCTGACCTATTAAGAAGGGCGAAATTCTAAAAAAATGTTTAATTAACATGTGCATTTAGGATAACAAAGCTCTTGCCTTAAACTGCAGGCTGCATGGAGAGACAGTTTATAAAATAAAAGAAAAAGTGTTTACCTCCCCCTATAATTACTGTGGCTTTTTCTACTTGCATCCTTTATCTTATTAACATCACAGTAGGACAGTATCTCTGACCAGTCCTGGCAGGCGCCTATCCGCCCAGTTCCTGGGGAGACTTTCAAAGAGGTCCAGGGTTTCAAATACCATTTGCTCCTTCTTGTGAACTTTTGCAATGTTGCATCCTTTTAAAATAATGGAAGATCAAATTGCAAAACAGAAATATTTCATTGATTGAGAGTTCCGAATTTGCTTCTTTTAAAACCACTTGGGTTTTTCTATGATACACATAAGGATTGTGTAGAAAATTTTGTATTTATTGGCACTATACAGATCTTCATGAAATAATGTTTTATGTCAGCCTGGACACCAGAACTTAGACACTGTTTATAAACTCAAAGTTTTCTCATAAAAAGAATTTTTAAAATATGGAAATTACTTTGTTTTTCTCTTTTCTTATATAAAACTGTGACTCTCTTTATGTTGGCATATCATTGATGTATCTGTAAATTAAATGATTCTTTAGCTATTAGAATGGTATGACATTTTAGAAAGAAGTTGTTATTCTCAAAGAAGATTTGCTTTTTTTTTTTTTTTACTTTGAAATATGGTCAGTGGAGTTTAGAAATTTTCTCACCATGAAAACTGGCTTTCTAAATCCAATTCTGTGGCAGCATTTTGAAATTAGGGATTGGGACAGTCATACTGTAATTTAGATAAAAATCTTACTGTTCAGTAAAAGGAGGGAACATTTTAAGATTCTGCAATTTTATAGGTAACTATGAAGTTTTCATTACATTTAATCATTATATTTTTCTGCTTCTCAGTAAACTGGGTTTAACTTTAGTTTTACTCACAGTTTAATTGGTTTGGGATGTTAATTTTGACAAGTGGGTTTCTGGTTACGAATACTTACATAAGGATGAACCAACATGGAATTCGAGCTTAGTGAGATAGTGCAATAAAAAAGACCACCTAAAAACTTTCTTTCTTTTTTGCATTGTGGAACATATACTTTCAAAGGGCATAGGCAGCCGCTCCTTATCACACCATGAAACATGATAGACACATTTTCATTTGTCCTGAAAATTAAAACTTTTCCTGAATCAAAGAACCAAATTACTCAGTTCACAAAAGCCCTTTTTCTTTACAAGGACTTTCAGTTTAATGATTTTCTATAGGCCTCTGAGTGCATAGTACAGGCTGGCAGACAATATGATCGAAGTAAAAGAGTCATCCAGTTTTAAGAGACTCAAAGCAGCTTCTTCAGCATGAAAATGTTGGAGGTTCTCACGGGCACATGCAGGGCCTGGGAGCCATCGAAAGGTTAAGGGCGTTCTAATAAAGGGTCATTGCATTCTCTGCATGCTGAAGCTTTCCTCACCCTGTTTGGTGGTAGATTATCCCTTAATTTGTCTTCTGCCCAAATAGCTTCTATAGCCTTTATTTTCTGATTATGTGTATTTGTTCCATTTGGCAGTCACTAAGGAGATGGAGAAACAACTAGGTCATGAGATCCAATATTGTCACCTGCAGTAGTTAATTGAAACTAACAGAATAGAATTGAGAATGTAGGCATTTGAAAACAAACTCATCAGCTGTAAAAAGGCAAGAGATGTGAAAATGACAAATACAGACACAGCGGCTATGCAGCGAACTGTAGTAATTATGGCTTGAGCTCCCTGGTTATGCAGAAGGAGTGGGAAGGAAGCACATGCAGGGTTAGGAGGGGCTCATCTCGCAAAGCCTGGCAGGGTGCACCTGCGTTGCTGAATTCTTATTTCATCCCTAATTAATTTTTCTCACATCACACCTTTTTTTAAAAAGCATATGTGTAGGAGCTATTAGGAACGACAGTTGAAAAATATAGAAAATGTTGCATCGTCACTGAAGATACCTTACATTTTGACATTTTTATTCATATGATAATGTATTTTTTCAATAATTAGACTGTAACTCAAAGGAAGGTTGAATGTATTGCCATTGATGTCTGCAAAGAACACAGTCCTAGGTGATCAGTATATATTGAGTGAATTAAACTTCAAAATTTTGGAGTTTCTGGATCATTGTAATCTAATCAATTACCAGTGTACAATGTTATAGGAAGCATTTGATTCGAATTGTCTTAATTTTGTTAAATTATACATGTAAAAAGCCACAAGTTATAATTTTAATACAATCTTGGAATAAAAGGTACAAGTAGCAAATATTTAATATTAGAACTTTATTTCCCTTATGGTACAACAAAACATGAGTGTAAAAGCTAATTTTGCATTAATTAAATTGGATTCTTGGAGTATTTTACTTTCTTAGCTTAGTAAACACTCATTGCTTTCATTATGCTTAATGCAGTTTTGTTATGACATGAACTGTATAGTGAGCCTTGTCCTAGCTGTATGTTGGAGCTTTTATTTGTTTCTATGGTTTGGCACCTGTTCTTACAGCAAGGAGAATGTGTGGCAGTGCATGCTGGGAACAAAGGGAGTTCAAGCTTCAGGAGAGGGAATTATCAGGAACCAGAAAAAGAGGCCAAACACTTCAGTCCTTAGGGGAAAGGGTTGAGAATGGTAAAGCAAGTTATAACCAGGTGATGTAGATGCATTTCAATTGTAGATGAGGCATTAACACTTCAGGAATATTTGATTTGAAAAGAAGAAGGTATAGATTCTACTCTGGACCCTGCTAGAGTAAAGGTGACTTGTGTGTTAAAGCAGTAGAGTTTTTTAGGAATTTTGTTTGAAATAAGGCAATGACATAGCCTGAGAGACCCCTAAAGATGAAACAAATGACAAATATGGCTCCAAATAGCTGACTAAGAAACAGAATGAGGTTTTGAAAAGCATCCTAAATGCTCAGAAGTTCCAGTCAGGATACAGCCGTACAGGGAATCTAGATGTCTTAGAATTATTTAGGAGGAAGGCACAATTTGGTATCATTATGGTGGCTTCAATATGGTAGTATCTACATAGTAGCCTAAATTCACAGCTGGTTAAAAAATCCTTAGTATAACAAATTTGGTTCCTTTTTACTCAACCCAATTAGATTATGCCTGATTTGGGTTGCCAGATTAAATACAGAGCACCAAGTCAAATTTGAATTTCAGATAAATAATGAACTTTATTGCAGTATAAGTATGTCCTGAACGTTGTATGGGATATACTTATGCTACAGTATTGTGATTTCTGCAAAAAAAAAAAAAAAAAAAAAAGGATGATAAATATTCAAAATCTTTTGGATTTTAGAATACTTCCCAGATGCCTTTTGATATAAAGGGTAGTTTAGCTATCCTAAAGTGAATCAGTAAAATATTTGTTTTGAAATTAAAGGTTTTGTACATACAGGGTGGGGAAAAATAGGTTAAAGTCGTGAGTACACTAAACACAGAGTTTGTTCTTGTATTATTTATTGTATTATTTTCCATGGGATGACTGTAAATATATTTTGCCCCACCTTGAACAATTACAACCCAGCATTTATTTTTGTAGAGAGAAACAAGACTGAGGCTAGCATTATTTTATTTATCTTCCTTCTAGTATACTTTTTGGATTACTTACTTAGCCTTGCAATTTAAGTCTTTATTGGGGTACCGTTGCTGTTGCCTTCAGTTTTCGAATTTGCCGAGGCCGAACTTCAAGTTTTTAAATGTCGTTTTAATCTGGAATGTGTCTTTCTACATCTTTTCCTGTTACTTTGGAACTATTGACTCTTGTCACTACTCCAGGGAAGTGAAAGGTTTTCAGTCTGGTCCCGGTTTTCTCTTTTCTTCATGCCTGGTGTCACTCTTGTCATTGTTGTACTCAATTTTGTTTTCTCCTTCTAACCCTTGGATGGCTTTTTTCATACTGTTAATTTAATGTATTTTCGTAGTTTTATACCTACTTTTGTTGTTTTTGTAAGTTATTTCTTGTGTTTATTTTACTTTTATATCATTTAACATTATTTTATGTATAGTCTCATGTAACAAAAATTTTTGTGTGCGTGCATTGGAAACGGCTGCTTCCTATTTTTTAATGTTGTAAAATAAATTTATTTCAAGGAAAACCATCCTTTTTTTCTGTTTATTTTCTTGTTTGTTTTTTATTTTGCAAATGGTTTTCTGTTTACTATGATTCATAAGAAAAATACTTCATAGGTGATTTCTAAAAATCTTATTAAAATTTTTTAAACTTTATTTTTCAATTACAGTTGACATACAATATTATATTAGTTTCAGGTTTCACCATAGTGATCAGACATTTATATAACTTATGAAATGACCACCTCAATAAGTCTAGTATTTATCAGGCACCATATATAGCTCTTACAATATTATTGACTACACTCTCTGTACCGTACTTTATAGCCCTGTGACTGTTTCTAACTGGCAATTTGTACTTGTTAATGTCTTTCACCTTTTTCACCCCTTCCCCAACCTCTCCTATCGGATGACCAGTTTGTTCTCTGTATCTATAAGATTGTTTCTGCTTTGCTTGTTTATTTTGTTTTTCAGATGCCACATACAAGTGAAATCATACGGTATTTCTCTTTCTCTGTCTGATTCATTTCACTTAACATAATATCTTCTAGGACCATCCGTGTTGTTGGAAATGGCAAGACTTCATTCTTTTTTTAGACCTGAATAAATACATTCATTGTCTACATATATGACATCCCCTCAATCCATTTGTTTGTTGATGGACCCTTAGGTTGCTTCCACATCTGGGCTCTTGCAAATAATGCTGCAATAAACATAGGGATGTGTATATCTTTAAATTAGTGTTTTGGATATCTTTGAATAACTATCCAGGAGGTTCAGTCAATCATACTTCCATAATGATGCCTCCATAAAAATCTCTGAGCTGTGGGGTTTGGAGAGCATTCCTGTGCCAGGAGGTTGGTATGCCCCAAATTCTACTGGGATGGATGCTCTTGTGTCCAGGGCCCTTCTGGACTATGTGCTATCTACCTCTTCATCCAGCTGTTCGTTTGTGTCCTTTAGTGACCTTTGTAATAAACTAGCAATCTAGGAGGTAAAAATATTTTTAAAAGTGATGATATAAAATAGACTTAATTTACATTTTGGCTAAACACTTTGTATGTGAGTGCTGCTTTAGACAGTTCAGACAGTAATTTAAAGCAATTTTCATTTGAGTTCTATTGACTTGCATATTAAAGACATACGGGGGAGAGGAATTAAAGTCTCTGTTCTCTACTCAAACGAAACCTAAAGAACAAAGATACTATTTGAAGTTCTTTCTCCATGCTTATTTCTACCATAAATCAATGATTAAAAGTTAAAAAAATAAAACTTGGTAAATGGTTACAAACCATACATCCTTCATCAGATCATAGGTACACGAGAGAAAATTCTTATTTCAAGACTTAATTCTCTGTGTTATTCTTATTTGTCATAGTCCTTCTTATACAGAACTTACTGAATTAAATTCATCATTATATTTCTATCGTGTTTGTCCTTGCTGTTATTTCAATAAGGGCAAACTAGATAAAATGCCTTCATTGCCATTATTTTCCCTTTCTTCATGGTTCAAATTCTGCTGGATTTTGTAAAATCTCCCCTTAGCTTCAGAAGTTGAACTAATCACTTTCTGAGCTGGAAGGGGCCTCAGATTCTCTTAGTGTTTCCTCCAATGAATCTGTGGTTTCCTATTCTCCACGCTGATCTTTGAGTCTACTGGAGTCACTGCATTATTTACTTATTGGAACCCCATTCTCCAAATCTCTCATGGCAGAAAGTAAATAACTGCTACAAGTATGCTCGAGTGTGAAATTTAAAACAGGTTCTAGAGAGTAAAGTAGTTGTACCAGGTGTCATGTGCCATATTCTAATCCTTGCCCCCTTTTACTGTGAGTTCTCTCCCTGTGAATTACCTCTCAGAGTTCCATGGCTTATCCAAGGAGCTTCTTTTGCTCAGAATCCTAGTAAGCACCCTTTTTCTGACCGTAACTGAACAATTTATTAGGATCCTGGTAATATCTTGTGTTTCCATCAGCATCTTACTTTGTCTTAAAGGTGTGTTGTCACATATCAACTAGCAGCTCTGCCATTGGTGATACCATTTCAATGTCCTCAAAGAAGAATTTGTCTTGTACTTGCTGCTCTTAGATTCTTTAAGAACTATATCTTATCTGCAATCTTTTTGGAAATTTAATTTTTGAAAACCTGGTAATGATTTATTACAATGTCTTCATTGATCTATTTATGGCAGTAACATCCATTTGAAAAGTGGGTTACACCGTAAAAAAATAGAATAAGAGCAGCCATTCTGTGAACAAAAACAAAGGAATCTGACTTTCAGTACTTAACCATTTCATGCTTTGCACACATGTCTAGCAATCTGGTCATGACCCTTTATAGATAGAAACGTGGTTACACAACCTGAAATCTCAAACATCGTTCCATAAGAAGTATAGTGGGAAAAACATCTTTCCAAGGCCATTATTCCTTTTCTTTAGAATCTGCTTTTTCTTAGTTACTTTGAATTACTTTTCCCACCTCATTTATTATATTTTTAAGATGTTTGTAAATTAAGGGGATTAAACATGGTATTGTAGAAAGGCTAAACAACCAAATGCCAGAGGCTTGAATGTTAGTTTCAGTTCTACAGCTACCTAAAATAGCTATGTGACATCAGGCTGCATTTCTTCATCTCTCTGGTCCCCAGTTTTCTTCAAAATAATGCAAAATAAAATGGTTAAATTCTGATGCATCATCTAGAATCATTGTTGGTGGGCATACAAGGATTAGTTGAACTATCTGCTATTATTGAATTTTCCCCTCTCTTTAGCACTTGCAAATTCATGTCTAATACATTATAGTAGTTGTTAGGTAGAAAAAAGAAAATAATTTTGCTTACTGAGCAGAATCCTTTAAAATAATTTTACCTCTAGTTTTAGAAGCATAATTTCTATTTTACCATGTTAAAGGAAATAAGCAACTATCATTAAAACAACTATAACCATTTTAATTATATACATAGCATGGAACAAGCTAAAAATACAAAAAAATTAAATTACACTATCATGATGAGATCAGACCAATAGAACTATTGCAATCTTCAAAAAGTGGCACCTTTTACTTAACTGGACTTTCTGAGATGTTAATAAAATGTTAAAAATGTACGAGTGTAGGCAAGACAAGGAACATTTTGGCAGTAAATTAGAATGAGTTTTCTGAAAGTCTTGAATCTCTTAGAGACTTCCATGTTTCAGGTATGGGAAAGATCATTATTATCATTCTTGAAGAATTCATCTCTTCCTCATGAAACATGGTATTGAAGAAGTATAGTGAGTTAACTTTTAGTCATTTTTTTCATCTCTTCAATGGCGCCCAGGTATATCAAAGAGATTTTTTTCCCTTTTTCCATTGCTCAGCTTCCAATATTCTTCAGGCTATCATCTCTTTGTCCCGTTTTCATAGTCTACAAGTTGACCCAGAGAAAAGACTATCTTTGTCATTTCCTTGTTCCTCAGAAACAAGCAATACAAATTACTTGTTTGCTTACATACATCAGTATTTTTCAGGAATGTGAACAAAGAAAGATGAAAGTACGGGTTTAGCAATTTAAACAAAATGATGAGATCAAACTCCCTCGGGTAGAAGGTGCTTGGAAGGACTGTTGGGTTCTTCTCTGCCAGTTGTGGTTGTCTCCTGTTGGAGATCCCGTGCAGCCCAGACTCTGGGCTCACCAATAAGGAACACTCTCCTTTTAGAAAACCTCTGAAGGGTTACGAATTAAAAAAAACAAAAAACAAACAAACAAAAAAAAAACAACAGCCAAAAACAAATAGCAATCTTCTGAATCCACAGATACTTGACTGACTCAATGTCCATAGTGGTATAATAGAAGGCATTAATTTTTGTATTTAATAGTTTGATATTTGCCCTGGCTGGTGTAGCTCAGTGGATTGAGCGCGGGCCTGCGAACCGAAGGATCGCGGTTCGATTCCCAGTCAGGGCACATGCCTGGGTTGCCAGGCCAGTTCCCGGCAGGGGACATACAAGAGGCAACCGCACATTGATGTTTCTCTCCCTCTCTCCTTCCCTTCCCCTCTGAAGATAAATAAATAAAATCTAAAAGAAAAAAAAATAAATAAAGTGATATTTAAAAAAAAAATAGTTTGATATTTGTCATTTCATTGATTTACAATACCTGAGTGAATGGTACATCATTTAACAGAGAAGTTTCTTAAGAATTTTGCTGATTTTTAACCAGATAGCTATTAATTTATGTTCTTTCACATATATTATGTTAGTCCACTCATTAGAAAGTATAACACTAAGTTGTATTAGATGAACTATGTTCAGAATTATTAGAGTCTCCTTGGCTAAAGTGGAAATATGCTTATTTACTTTTTTAACAGAATATGTTAAGGTAAAAGGAAATCAAATGTTCAAAATACTAAGTACAGAATTGAGAATTCAAATCTGTCTTTCCAATGCTGATTCACTGTAAGATGTGACAAAAGTTTTTCCTGTTCTGTTGTAATTTTAGTAATGAGGTACCTTGAAAACATAAGCCATTAGTTAATAAGGCTATAGTTAATTGTAGCTGCTTTATACCAGTGGCATTTTGAAGAGTAATCAGATGTTAATGTAACCTCACATTATATGAGGTAATGAAATAATATACAGTGTTTTAATTACCATCTCTTTGTAATTTATTCTTAATCCACTCTCTCTGTTTAGCTCTCTCTAGATCTAGAGTCAATCAAGTGTCTTTTATCTCTTACAATAACTATTTATTCAAATGTTTTTATCCTGAGGAAAGATATAGCTTATTTTCTTCTCTATATCAGTTTAACTTATGCCACTGTATTTTATTGGCCACATTATTTCTTCTTCCTGTTTCCAAAAGTGAAATATCTCAATTGTATTTTGAGTCTGTCTATACTTATTTATAATTTTTTTCAATGTAATAAGTATAGTATTTCCATCATAGGTCTTAACTGGATTCTATATCCTGATTGAAATAGATAAGATTTTTATAGGGATTTTATAGCAATCACAACATTAAATGTTAAATTATCACAGCTTTCAGGTTAGGAGTTATGTCAATTAACATTAAAATTAATTAAGAGTGAAGGTTTTGGGAGGATAAATGGTAATGGAAAGGAGACTTGACTTGGGTTGTTGAGCACACAATACAATATATAGATGGTGTATTAGAGAATTGTATACTTGAAGCCTATATAATATTATTAATGAATGTAACCTTACTTCAGTGAAAAAATTAATCAAGAGGTTGGAGATGTCTACAATTTGAGATGTCTATCTATTTTTCTTTCTGCCAAAGATCTCACTGAAGTGATAGAAATTATATCTTTAAAAGAATACAATTAATATTATATTGGGAAACAGCGCCTCATTTCGAGGTATTTCACGAAGATAGAAAGCAGATGAAATTTGAGTGATGGAAAAATCAGAAATGAGAGAACCACAGCCAAAGGGACCAAGGACAAGCCTAGTTTTTTCTTCCTAGAAGAGTCTGAGAAGCTCTAAGAACAGAGCTACCCAATACAGATGATGGCATGTACAAACAAGCCTGCCTAAGGACAGTTACCAGGGAAATCAGCTAGCAACTGCTTTGGAACTAGCTGTGCCTGGTGCGAGTTCAAGGAGTCTCCCATTCTCGACTTTGCTGCTTTCTCTAAAGACGTGGCACCTCCCAATCTTCCTAGCCTGACGAGCTCGTGTGAGGATCTGAGAGAGAAACACGGTCAAGTGCCAGGTAACTTTGGAGCTTCCTCAGGTGGCATACATGAGCATGTACCTCCACACTCTTACACACACACACACACACACACACGGAGCCAGTATACTGAAGCTTGCTGACTGTTGTTAGCTCTTGTACCAATAGTTGTGGAAATTCTTTACCTGGCTGCTTGTTCATTGCCCTCATTTCCCACCAGCACGCCTGTTTTGGACACATGGTACCCGCTTCCACAGAACATGCAATCAAGGCTTGTTTAAAGAATTCGCTGGGGATGGGGGTGGAAAGAACTTACATAAATGCAGAGGAAACTCTTGCCAATCATTTAACTTAATTGGTTAGAACTTCGTACATACATGAATATCACAAACACCAGGTTTTTAAGGAAAACAAATGGTATGAAGAGAAGAACAAAGATGAAAATTGAAACAAGTGATCTCAGTGGAAACAGAGATAATACTGAACACAAGGGTTTTTAAAAATGCTAATTGTTAATTTCAAAGAGATTTCAGAAGGTAAAACTTCCAGAAAAAAAAAGGCAAACACAGAATGGAAAAAATGCTTCTGGGAATTAAACAATATGAGTGCAAAAGTACAAAATTTACTGCACGGGATGGATAATGGAAAGAACAGGTCTGAAAGCAATATTGGTTACATGGAAGACAAAGCTGACGATGTCTCTCAGAACAAAGAGTAAAATTTAGAGATGAAAAATAAGTTGAACATCTCTTAATATGAGCTCTATAAGAAGAGGAAATAACTATAAAAGCTACAAGGAAATTTCCCCAAATGGTAGAAAGTGCACGTCTCAGGAGACCTTGAGGATCAACTCAATACTAAGAGGAGTTAATAAAAAAGAGAAAAGAAAGTGTAGAAATATCTTGTTTCAATTTCAAAACACTAAAAGAAAAACTCTTAAAAACTTCTGGGGACATGGAGATAATTCACTTACAACAGGAAAGAGCAATAATCTTGGTAGCTCTGGATCCTTGAAGGCAATGACACAATGACTTAAAAATTACAACAAAGATGACAGTCACCTTGGAATTCTCAATAATAATTCAAACTGTCTATAGAACATTATTCAAAATTTACATTTTTAACATACATAAACTCAGCATTATACCCAGCATCCTGCATGAAAAAGTTACCTAGCAGGTCCTCAGGATGAAAGAAAGAGAGCTGAGCTGACAAAGAAGACAGGGTCACAGGCCAGCATGACTGGAGGGATGGTTCAAAGGACGTGGGGCTTTTGTTACTGTTGACAAAGAGAATTAAAGGTGTGAGTATTTCTAAAGCTACATCAGTAGATGTTCCAACCACCAGTGGAACTAAAAAGAACTAATCCAACCCTTGGAGGTGATTCCAGGGATGGGAATTTTGAAAGATGTTTACTTTTCCATATTTTGATATTTCTTGAAATATATTTTACTATGTAAGCTCTCCTGGCTGGTGTGGCTCAGTGGACTGAGCGCCGGACTGTGAACCAAAAGGTTGCTGGTTCAATTCCCAGTCGGGGCACACGCCTGGGTTGCAGGTCAGGTCCTCAGTAGGAGTCATGTGAGAGGCAGCCACACACTGATGTTTTTCTCCCTCTCTTTCTCCCTCATTTCCCCTCTGTCTAAAAATAAATGAATAAAAATATCTTACAACTGTATTTTACTATGTAAGTGTATGACTTTTATAATAATAATGATAAAACTAACTAGTTTTGAAAAGAAAAAGTCCCACATTCTTTGACAATGTCAAAGAGAGCACATAAAATGATTTTAAAATTCCTTTAAAATTAAGGAAAAAATTTGTTTAAAAAATTGAAAGGGATCAAGGCAAATGGGCAGGGGAGACAATGAATGAGGGCAGAAGGGCTAGAGATGGAAACAATGGCTTAGTTTAGGAGAAATCAGAAACTAACGCATTATGGGCAGGCACACATCTCCTGCACCAGGGGAAACGTCACTGTCAGGGCCAGCAGGCTCCACTGAGTGTGATCTGCACAATTGCACAGTGTTCCATGCCCAGGAGTGTTCCATGCCTGGGAGTATACCTTGACCGGGCTGAATGCTCTCCAGTTGCAGTCTCAAAATTCATAAGCATGTCATCTTTGAATCCTCATTTTGTAAGTGAAGTGTAATGCAACGCTAGAGCGGGAGCTGGGGGTTCTGGGCCTTGGAGCCTTGGAGCCTTGGCTTAGTCAGGTGGGATCCCCCTTCTCTACCTCCTCACCTCCCCAAAATCTGTTATCTGCCTCCTGGGGTTTGCCAGTCGGTGCTTTGCACTCTGCTTGGCCTCCCCAACCCGCCTCACCATGGCTGCCACCCTCTGGGTTGTGTTGGTGGGAGATGTTAGCATTCTGCCCCTGTCCTCTGCTTCAGGAGGGACTCGGGCATCAGGACAGGGAGAGCAGGGGTTAGGCAAATGCCTTCTGGTGACTCTGGGTGGGATAAAGCTCTGATCCTCTTCACACGGTCTGGCCGTGCTATGGTGCGTTCTGCAGACAACCTGTCGGGGTCCCGGCGATGGACTGAATGTTTGTGTCTTTCAAAATTCATGTGTTGAAATCCTAATGTGATGCTATTTGGAGATGGAGCCTTAGGGAGGTAATTAGGTCATGAGGATAGAGACTTCATAAATGAGACTAGTACCCATATAAGAAGAAACCTGAGAGCCAGCTCTTTTCCTACCACTCCAGGATGCAGTAGGAGGATAGCTCTCTGCAAACCCCCACCGAGAGCTTGACTGTGCAGGCACCCTGACCTCAGCCTTCCAGCCTCCAGAAATGGGAGAAATAAATGTTTGGTTTTGAAGCCTCAGAGTCTATGGTGATTCGTTACAGCAGCCTGCAATGAGACAGCACCTTTCCCATTCCCCGTCCAGGCGCAGAGCTCGTTCCACACAGACACTGGGGTATACATCTCTGCCGTGGGGCATCTCTGCTGTGGGATGGGGCCGCAGACTGCGGGAGGGAAAGGCTGACTTTGCTGTCTCCAACCAGGACTACAGATTTGCATTTTGCCCTGAGTCCTGCAAATTCTGTAGCTATTCCTAGAAGTCAACTTTATGTAAATAAAACAAAGGCCAAGACATCCTTGGGTACTATCTTGCTGTTCCTACTGGGGTCACGATTCTGTCTCCTTGTTGCCAGAAGATACCCCACGTCAAGAAATCTTGTCGATCTTCATATTAGGGCCCCTGGCACGACCATAGCCACTTCCTGAGATTAATACTTCCTTCTCATTCTCAGTAATATTTTCCTTTCTTAGAATAGTGACTAGTGCTTCTTTGGGGCTTCAAAAAGTTGCCCTCTTGCTTTGTTGCCAATTCCAATTCCAAGTCACCTAGTAGATTTGTTCCTACTTAGTTAATCTTTTCGGACATTTATTTCTGTGCCTTCCGCTACAGGCTGCTCCCATCTGCACTTTTCTGTCTCCCAGTCCTGTTACTTTATTCCTGACAGCTATAGAGTCTCTTCTTCCTTGTTCCTAATCTAGTGGTAAGATTTAATTTCTCGCCTACAATAACTAAAGCTAGGAGGGATTTACGTTGTTGCTAGTATTTATTTTTTACCAAGCCATTTTTCATTTTGGAAATGGTATTTTTCAACACGCATTATTTGTTCTTTGAGCTTATGTTGGGTGCTTTGTCGAAATCAAAATATAGGCACCTTGAAATATGGGAGTACATCTATGCTTTTAATTAAGTCTATTCCTGCAGCGCTTCATTTAGCTTTCATTTGAAGTAATTTCTTGGTACCTACAGTCCGTGAGGATTACCAGGGGCTGGAAACTTGCACATAAAACTCTCTCCTTAGAGTTTTTTTCAGGAGAGTTCTTTGTGTTTGAAATAGAAGGAAAATATATAAACTACAAGTAATTTTCATCTAGTTTATATTTTATTTTGATGTTCAGCTATTAGGCATATTTCTTATGAAATTAGCATCAATGTTCTAAGTTTGCCATTAATATGTTTTTTTCCTTCCATAGTTTCTCAGCCATCTGCTAGAATGGCCCAGGTTGCTTCCTCTAGAAAACTGCAATAGCAAATAGGAACGATAGAAACAGGAATGAAGGTGAAGTAGGAAAGAAAAAGTGTATTAAAAATCTTGGGCAGGTAACTCTGGTCTGCAAAGACTGAGTTTGGAGAACACTTTGACAAACTTAAAGTGTGTCTGGCTTTCCTAGTTTTCAATAAATATTAATTGATGTCAGACAATAGCATAAATGGAATCTTGGTAAAGACAGAAAGTAAGAAATAAAAATATAATACGTACTTTATCTTCTATGTTCAAGGCATTATATTAAACTTTTTTACATATGTTATTTTATCTTCACAGTTTATCTGGGAGGTAGATATTATTATCCCATTTGCATAAGATGGAACAGAGGCTCGAAAAAGTCAGTTTTCCACATGTGGGCAATTGAAGACTGGCAGAGGTCAGCCTTGTACATAAACCCATCTGATTTTGTGATATTCTACTCCCCTACTCAGAGAATTCTATTCTTTCTTATTTATATTTGCTTTGTTTTCCTTCGAAATTCAGTGGGCTAATATTCAACTTTATTATTAATGAGACAGCCTGCTGCCTGACCTGGGAAAACCTCACCTTTTCTCTAGGGAGCCATCCTAATTTAAAGAGCCGCCAGTCTGGGAAGGGTCAGTAGTCTCCTTCCTGGTGAATTATCAGGCCTCCTACACTTGGGTTTACGGTTTCAGATTAGCGCTCCAGAGCTAAAGTCCTCCCTTGTTATTCATTGCTTTGTTTCACAAAGGACGGAGTTGGTTAATGTTTTACTAGGAAGATCCCCTGTGGCCACGTTCTGGCACGTGCGAAAAATTGGATTTATTTATCAATATATAACCAGCTGTGCGGGAGAGATCATCTTCCTCCACCCCCCACCCCCATTCTTTCCCCTTGTTAGTTAGTTGATTTGGGAGGAATGTGAATAATGAGAAAGGAGACACAAACTTTGAGGTTTTGGCTCTTCAAAGAGAAGAGTCATTCTGGGGCCAACTTTCACAATCCTGCCCCTCATAACCCCAATTTTTAATCTCCTAATTCAGAAGATCATGGGATAAAAGCTAAGCCAAAATCAAGGTGAGAGAGAAAATTGTGAGCCACGTCTGCTGCTGGGACCGTTGTTCTTTGCAGTAGCCCCCTGACCTTGTGAATTAATAAAGTACAGGGCTCTGGATGTGGGGTGGATTCAGAAGTAGCGAGATGAGAGCGTTGCTCACCTAACCCTGCCAGCCAGCACTGTACAGGCAGTGTTTGGAGGGTGGCACTTCAAGGCCTCCTCGGAAATTGCTTTTCCGGGCTGTTCTTTGAAACTTCTTGCAGTCTTCTCACCCAGGACTTTCCGTTTACACTCATTTTCTTCTAATTTTAAAAGTTTACTCAAAACATTAATGCAATGTTTATTATCTAGAAAAAGTTAATCCCATGAGCAAAACACATCAAAAGCAAGAAAATTATTGTGATAAAGTCCTTTGCGATTCTTTTGTATATTTAGACAGTGTGTGACATCTCTGTAGTAAAATCAGTTTGATTTAGAGAATTTTAACTGAAGAGAATGATAGAAAGAAAGCCATGTTCTGAATTCCAATTTACCCTTTTTTAGTCTTAGAATAATTAAAATGCTTCCTAGACAGTTTTACTTTTTCTCTGTGACTTCACTGGCTTTCTCTCCAAATCATGTTAGTGCTGCCATAACAGAGTACCACAGACTGGGTGGCTGAAAAAAATAAACATAGTTTTTTTTTTTTTTTATAGTTATGGAGGCTGGGAGTCAGCAGGGCTTGTTTCTTTTGAGGCCTCTCTGCTTGGCTTAGAGATGGCCTTTTCCCGGTGTCTTCAAATGCCCTTTCCTTTGTGTTTGTCTGTGTCCTGGTCTCCTTTTTTTATAAGGACACTGGTCATTGAACTAGGAACCACCCATACAACCTTATTCTACCTTAATTACCTCTTCAATGGTCCTGTCTCCAAAGATAGTTGCATTCTGAATTACTGGGGTGTAAGGAAGAAAAAATAATTTCCCTTTTACTTTTCTAGATTCTTGGCTGAGATCCCTCCATTCCCTCCGTAATATAAGGCAAATTAACAGGAGAAAAATGAACAGAAGTTTAATAACATGTATATCTCCTGTAGACATGGGGGATTTCCAGGAAAACGGAGTAACTCTCTGAAATGACCAAAGTCTTACCTTATACACCATCTGTTAAAGAACAGAAAGTCAATTGAGTAAATTTGAAGATCCAATGGACTCTTTCGAGTCATTCATGAATCTGGGCAGCATCCTGTCTGGCAAACAGAGAGGTGCTCTGAGAAGCTGTACGATATGGAAGACTTTTATAGGCAGAAACGACAGGGCAAGAATTATTAGCAAAAGCAAACAAAGGATTGTTTCAGGCAAGGTTACTCCCCTGGGGGGAGGGCGGGCAAGGGTCTTATCAGTCAGGTTGCCTCAATTTCTCTTGAGGGACGAAGAGGGCGCACATGCCAGATAACCTCATTTGTACTGACCAGAAAATTCCAGACTGATGCTAGCAAGATTACATTTCCAGGGAAGGTTGAAAACTGCAGCTTGGTCAAGCATTAAATCTAGGTTTTGTGTCTTGAGCTTCAGCACAAGTAACTATTCTGGGCCTGTGGTTTTCTCTTTAACACATCCTCAGCTGAACACAAAAGAAAGATCTTGGGGGTGGTTCCCAGGGAAAGCACAATAAACAAGTAACAAAGGTATGTTTGTTACCCGGATTTCAGTCACTGTCTTTTCCATGGATCAGAATGAAGATTTAGTCATCCTTCTCTTCCTAGTATGGAGAGGGATACACCTTAGAAACCAGAGTTTCCCTTATAAATGTAAATTTCTCTTACAATAGGCTAATTTCCACCAGGTTTTCAGTGCTTCTCTGGTATCTGCTCTTTCTTAAAAATAATCAGCTCAAAAGAATCAATATGCCAAAGGGGCCTAATCTGGAGTGGTACATACTGCTTTCCTTCAGGGAATTAGGGCTTCACATATGAATTTCAGGGGGACCCTATTCAGCTCATCATACTGCCCAAAATGTATTCACAAACCAGCAGGCAGAGTGACCCTTGATGAACACAAGTCAGATTGGGTCACTTCTCAGCTCCCAGTGTGTTCTTGTACATCCCCATCGGGTGCCTGGCATAGAGGAAGCACTCACTTCATACTTTTTGAACACATGCATGCTTTAAGTGTGCTTGTCAGACTTAAGATTAGTGCGACACTTGTTTAATAAAATACAGCTCTGTCTACTTTTTCCATATAATAAATGTAATAACCATGCATTCCAAGCCCTTAGTTTACACTGATGCAAGTATATTCTGTATGTTTAATGCATCTTACTGAGAATTTCAAAGGGACAGAAAGGTCAAAGGTTAAAGAATTCACAACTATGTCTATTAATCCTGTACCAGTTTTCCTACATATTATGGGCAACATGTTTCTTAAAACCACATGTAATTGATGCAACATTCAATTTTAACACTCATAAAAGGTAGAGCAGGCTTTCTATTTGATGTAATTCCCTTGATATCAGAGGAAATGTACATAAAACTTTGTATGCATAAAGTATAACTTAGTGCTTTTAACAGCAGCCTCGGCAATTAGTTGGGCAATTAAAGCACTATAAATTATAACTTTAACTCAGAGAGACATCCTGTCTAACACCTTGGGAAGTCCATTTACCATTACTTCCTCTATTTTCCCATCTATAAAATAAGTTTAAACATAGATTCTCCATGAACTTCTCATGAACTAAGAAAAGATAAGTTCAGAAAAGGCAGAGACCTGGCATGGATATCTGGTTAAGTCTCCCGCTTTCAGGCACATTAACTTCGTGAGGATAGAAAGTCACTTTATCTATTTGAGTTCTGAAAAATTTAAAATATTTAGTGTGTTTTAAATGTTATTTTTATAGAATATTACATAAAAACATTACAAAGTAATATCCATGCAGTATTATAAGTGTGTATCATATGGGAAGTGAAACTCTACTGAGTGTCTGCTACAGAGGTGAATGTATTTACCAGTTGCAACTTGGTTGCCTCTTAAATTTTAAATATGTTCAAACACTTGAACATATTTAAACTAAGGTCATCACTTACATTAAAGCTGTTAGTACCTGCAGGTCCTGATTCATCCATCTGCAGCCTAGCCCCCTCCCTGCAGATCCCAATCTGGATTTGGAACTGAGCTTTAATACGATTTTTTCCTTTCTGAAATCATATCCTCTTAAAAGTGCTGGCTTGTATTTCTTTTTCTTATTTTGTTGCCTCTTCTCTCTCTCTCTCTTTCTTTAATACATACCTTGTTAGTATCAAAACCATCAATCAAACCCTTTGTACATTTTTACAGTTCTGCATTTCTGGTATCCCAAAGGAATTTTATTCCTACAATATTTACTGCTGGGCCACATTTATTCATCTTATTTTTGGGGACAAAAAAAAATCACATATCTTGCCTTTATCTATCCAGTTTTCCACTGCACTCTTCCCTTGGGATCCTGAAGGAGCTGAAGTCTATAACACTGAAGTGATAGTGCATTTGAGATTGGTGTCACTTGGGTGGCCTACTGGAGTGGTTCGCAATCTGGGCATAGGATGAGGAAGGCTCTTGATATGATCTCCCGAGAAGGTCATGTGTTAATGGAAAAAATTATCCGGACACTTTCTAACTTCTTGACACCTATTCTGCTATCAGTATAGATGTTAAGACTATTGCAATAGGGGAGACAGGTGGAGCCCAACTCCAAATACAGGAACAAGTGGGAATTTTTACCTAAGCGGGTGTATGTGTGCAGTGGAGGTCGGGGGTAGTTGGTGGGTAGAAAATTAAAGAAATCAAAGGGTAGGAGGGATTCTTGTTTAACTGACCTAACTGAATTCTTGCTGAAGGCAGACCAGGGTGATAAGATAGCAACGGTGAGATGGTAGGGGATAAGAAATTTGATCAGCTGTCTGGGGTGATCAGCTCTCCAGGATGGGGGGATTCTCCCTAAACTGGCTTAATAGGATTCTTGCTAAAACTGGGCCATGCAGGCCCAGCAAAGCCCAAGGTCAATGCTTAGCTACGAAGAGAGCTCACAGGAGCCTAATGTTTGAATAAGGAGAAAGTCCTTTTCAGAATGTTAGGTTTGGGTTGGGATGAGGGGGGTGGGAAAAGCGAGGCTGTCTTGTGTGTTTCAGGACAGTTCTTCAGGTGGCCCTGACATTGAGAGTTTCTGGAACTGGAAAAATTGGCCTGACATGTCTGCCTTAAATCCCTGGAAAGCCCAGCTTGTTTCAACTGTGCAAATGTTCTCTACAGTGGTTCTCAACTCCAGCTACACTCTGGAAACATCTAGAGAGCTTTTAAAAACACAGATGCTCTGGCACCCATGACCATCGTCGACTTGCTGTAAGTCTTTGGGAATGGGTACCAGACAACAGTGTTTTTTAAATCTTCCCAGGTGACCTGAGGTGCAGCTGGGGTGGACCATCACATCTCCAATACACCAAATTTAAGAAACATTAATCAACAATGTCCTTTTCCTGTCCCAGAAATTAAAATGATTGCTATAGTTAAACAAGGCAAATTCTTAACATTTGCTTCTCTCAGCTAAACAGCCACAATTTTCTTACATTTTCTTACAGGAAATATTTTTCACACTCATCTGTGGAACAATGGGTGTTTCTCACACCCTTCTCAGTCTGGATACCTTATATTAACAAAAGTCTGACTTATTTCTTACACAGTGAAAACAAATATTGCCTGGTGTTTCATGACTTATCCAAATAAATGAGTTGCTGAAGTTCAAATTACTATTTCTAAGTCATCCTTGTATCCTTTTTTTCTTTTTTCAAAAGGGGTTGTGTGAGTAAGGAGTGGGTGGGGGTAGGGGGCACAGTCTTTAGGAGGTGAGGACCTGTGGTAGCCTATAGTTGTTTGTTGGGTGAGGCAGAAACTTTGTCTGGTGAACTTGTGCTGTGGAAAATTATGTCATCTTCTCTGAAGGAGCTGTCGAGTGAGTCAGCAATGTGGCCCTTTGGTCGTAAGAACAATGGTAAGAGGTATTCTTTCAGTCTTGCTGTGAATACTTACCATCAGGGAGTCACCTTCTCAGAGAGTTTTATGGCTTTTCACAAGTCCTTTCCTTTTCCTTTATCCTGTAAACTGTTATGAAGCAAATTGTTATTAATAAATTATATTTCAGTAACACCTTTCTTTGGCCAGAGCTCCCAGGTGGCAGTACATAAAGAAATAAGAACATAAATAAGAGTATTTCTTATCCCTCTTAACTCTGCCCATTGTCTGAAGCAATCATCGTTAATCCTTAGAATTTCACAAGTATTCTGAGTTCCACAAAATCCTTTAACCTTGGAGGATAGGTGCCGTTAGGATGAAATATTTGTAAGATTAGGAGTTTTAAACTTTAAAAACAACTAAGAGGTATATGAACTCTGACTTTTTGGTTAGAAAAGGCCTTAGAAAAAATTGAAAAATTACATAAATATTATATTTGGGGAAATTTTTAATAAATATCCAGTCATATCTTAACCGAGAATATTACTAACTTTGTCTAAGTAGCCAGTCACTTAAAATGTAGAGTGTTTTTAAAGACTAGATTAGAATCTTAGCCAAGGAACATGATTAACTATATTTTTTGGGGGGTAAAGTTTGAATAACTGACAAAAATGGCTAGGGTTTGTGCTTGTAGCAATTATTTTTTAAATTTGTCTTAATTCCCCATGCAAAAAGCTAAAAAGGAAAATCAGTTGAAAACAAAATGCACAGCATACAGCACAAAAGTATTGTCTGTGTTAAGTTATCATGTCTGTATGCAATTATTTCAAGGACAGATGCCTGTGGAATATGGAAGAATGATAAACTTCTCATAGAGTGCAATTGAAATATTAAAATTCTGTAACATAAAACATACTTTTCCTTCCTTGGACCTCAGCACATTCTAAATAAGCTCCATTTTCTTTTTTGCTTACGCACCAACATCAGAGGCTGTCATGCCTGCCTTGCTTAGATAATAACCAGGAATCATCGTCTGAGGTCAGGTACCTTGTACAGACTTTAGAATCTACTCATTAGGAGAGATGACCCAAAGCTTAGCATGCCTCTTGATTCTGCTTACTCTGGGGATTAGGCTGTAACTCTGGTAACTGAGTCCTCTGAGGTCACTTGTTAAAGCTGATACCTTTTAAAAAATCGATAATCAGGACCACGGCTTGCCTGAAACCAATTGATATGTGAGCCTGTTTGTTTTCAGAGAATCCTGGACAATGACATGGTTTTTGAAATCAGTGGGGCAATGATGAAGTAGTTAATCATTTGTTCTCCAGCTTTACACAGGTCTGAACTTATCATTAATCATCAGTGTCTGTGGGTGTGCTAGCATTTTTTTTGGACTGGTGAGTTATAAAAAAATATATAACTGGTGGATAATGATTAACAGAAAGTGTATGGAGAAATATCAGTGCTGTCAGTTCATTGTTTTGTGCTTAACTTTTGCCAGTGTTCATTATTACAGAAGAACATTTGAATGACTTCATGTCAACACAGTGACAAGCAGTTCAATCCTTCAGAAATTCCAAAATACTTTGAAGCCATGGAATTTTCACTGTGGCATATAATGATGTCTCTCTACTGCTCTTTGGGTGCATGTCTAGGTTCAGACTTGGAAGGGTACATCCCACCACGTGAGTAGTTTATGTGTGGGTTATTTCGGGCTCCTGGTTAAGCTTCTCCCTAACTGCATATTTCCATACAGTTTAAAAACTACTTACATTCCATCTTTAAGCCCAAGTGTACTCTTCAAATTTAGATTTATTTCAGTTATATTTCAGGGGAATTCTTAGACCTGAATTCCCCTGAAAAGAGGAATTCACTCTATACTTTTGGTACCAAACACTGAACCTTCTAGGGTTTACTTTGGCTTGGAGGCCAGACACCACCCACCTTGTAGTCTCAGTAGGTGGAGATGCTCCATCAATTCTTAGTTTGGTGAACCTTGAAGTTTATCCTTTCCTATGAGTTTATTATCATTACTTGATGGGTGTTTTCAAAGACAAATTCTTTACTTCTTAGAATAGGAGGCACATTAAGCTATGGCTCCTGACAGTTGCTATTACGCGTCTGGTCGAATGTTCAGTTGTACCTCCAGCACTTGGCATTGGCCAGTTGGTGGGAGAATACATGAAGAGCATTCCATGTTGGTCAGATCTGGCCACCACAGGCAAGTAATAGCTTTGTGTAGATTTGTTAGTATGATATATTCACTCCCTGTTGGTTATACCTCTGTTAAATTGCAGTCTCAATAGCATGTTTACAAGAAACACATACAGAATTCTTTTTTGGGTAGAGAAATCAGGATGCAGGAGACTTGAATTTCAAGATTTGAAACAGCACTATTTCAGGCATTTGGCCCATGATTCACTTTTTAAAACTTTGTCTAGTATGTAGGAGATACTCAATAAATATTTCTCAAATGAATGATTGAACATGGGATTAATCTTTACAGGTGCCAACCAACCTCGCAATTTATCATGCACCTTTCATTTGCTGGTAAAACATTTCAGAGGTTTTTTTTCTATGATACAGTCTGAAATTCAAACTCATTATCTTGTCAGGCAAGTTTCAAAATAATTTGCATCATATATATTTTCAACCTTGTATTGCATCGTGTCCTTACAAGAGAGACAATTTAAAAATCATCAATGCTAAGGCATATCATTGCATATGGGAACAATATATGTATAGTACATTCTTTGTTTTATTTTAAATGATGCTTTAGGTATCTTGAATACTATCTCTTTTCAGACTACAACACTGTTGTTGAAAGCCATCTGGGTGAAATTTTTTTTTCATTGATCTTCCTATTCATTCATTTTTAGTCATATTAACCATGAAAACCATTACAAAGATGTAGTGACTATATCTATGAATTGATTTTTTTTTAGTTCAAATGTATTTGGTAAAAACTGCTGGCTGAAATACATTTAGAATTTTTTCCTTTTGGATTTTTTTCCTACAAATTTTTAATTGTTTAAAAGAAAAGAAAAAGTAAAAATTAGTGCAACTTTAAAGAAAAATATTACTACGTTAAATGAACACCCAATGCAAAATGTTATGATGAAGTTAATTAGTAAAGCCAAGTTCGATTATATTTATGAAATATAGATTTAAAATGATCATGTTTGTATATGTGTATTTTACAGTGCATATTAAATGTGAACATTTCCTCTTATTTTTGTTAGAATATTAAAAAAATAAAATAAAATTATGACAATTCTGAAAACAACAGGAATTCATAATGTATAAAATAGTTTTGCTTAAATTTTGCATATTTTCAATATGAGCAATTACTAAAACAATTAATGACAAGAACTGAGAAAATATCTCTGTACTCATTATTGGTAAGACCTCTGCCTTAATTTTTGTAGCCATATATTCTGATGCTTCTTAGCATCTCAGCATGCTTAATTATCTTCCTCTTCAAGGTAAAATAAAACACAAAACCAAACCAAATCAAAAAAACTATCTCAGTATCAATTTTTCATTTAGCTCCTAAATTTTCTATTTTATCCACAGCTGCAAAGCACTGAAAAGAGTTGTCTACCCAAATGACATTTCACTACTTTCCATTCACTCCTCAGCCCATTAGAAGTAATCTCTTCTCCCTTTACATCCCCCATATGGTTCTCTTTAAGACCACCAGTGAAATCCGTATGTTTAAAATCCGTTTCCATGCACGTTGCCTCTCAGCAGAAGCTGGCACCCTTGCCACTGTCCTTGAAATACTCACTTCCTTTGACCTCAGCTATGTGGGTTTCTCCTTTGGGGCTGCATATACCGTTCCTGTAAAGGTTCATTTCCTTGCACCTGGCCGTTACGTGTTGAAATTGCTCAAGACTTCTGTTTCCTTCTGTTTCCCATGTATTCTTCCTAGGGTATCTTTATATCCACAGTTTAATTTACCATCTCTTTGACAAGGACTTTGAAATTAATATTTTGATCTCAGATTGTTTAATCTTTAATATTGCACGTACCTATTGAGCCTTCTTAAGTTTCTCTTTTTTAGATGTTTGAAAGGTGTCTAAATTCAACAGGTCTAAAACTGCACCCATAGCCTTCTGACCCAAACTCAATTATCTTCTTGTGTTTTCTACCACGGTGAGTGCTATACTTCTGAGCACAGCTCATTCAGCCTTCTTCTGTGCTCTGTTCCAGCTACACTGGCCTGCCTGCCATTCTTTGAATAAACCAAGATAGTTTCGATCGGAAGACCTCACACTTGCTTTTTCTTCTGCCTTCCTTTGGCTATGTCTTATTCTTTATTCACTGTTCATCTCAAACATCACCTCCTCAAAAGAAGTTTGCTTGAGCACCATATCTGAAGTGGCTCACCCATCTCTACTAATCTTTATGTACTACTGTTTCTCTTTTATATGCTTATAAATATCTATTATGATGGTATTTTTAATGTAAGTTTTACATTTCTCCAAACAAGAGTCCAAGCTTCTCAAGGAAAATTGCCTTTTGCATTGTTCCTGTCAAAAATAGTGTAAGCCACTTACTACAAGTCAATTTTACTTACTAGTCCCCACGTTCATTCATTTCTCTTTATCCCCATTGCCACTGCCCTAGTTGGAGCTACCATCAACTCTTGCCCTCAATAGCTTCATAACTACATCCATTTAGTTACCTTTCAATCCATATATTCTCTGCCCTGCAACTAGGGTGTTGTTTTTACAGAAGCAAATCTTATAATGCATTACTCCTTAAAACATTCCACACTTCTCGTTATTCTCAAAATAATAATCAAAATCTTTAACATGGACTACAAAGTCATGTGTGATCTTCATCTCTTACCACTTTCTCTCCTGCTGTTTTCCCACTTCCCTGGTGTTCTGAAAGTTTCTCGAATATATAATTTTCCTCCCATCTGGGAATCTTCCATAAACTCCTTCCAAATCTTCCCTTTGGCCAGGAAGTTTCTTCAATTGCGCCCACTCCTAGCTTTTTAACTGGTGAATTCTTACTTCCTCTTCAGATTTCAGATCTAAGTTCAATATACCTGTATTTTGCTGGGTCTTTGCATGCTTTTTTCCCCAAATTTTTGAGGGAAAAATAAGAATGCACATTATATATATGGGTAGTACTAATTCCGTATTTATATAAATGCTTTTAATTCTTTCATTTATGCTTATGCATTAAAAGTGTAACTCTAGAAAGCAACAATGATATAGATATGCAAAAGAATTCCTTGGAATGTGATAATCCATTCTGTTTCTAAATATAAATAAAAAATTGAATTAAAAAATTAAAATGAAAGATTTTTGTCCTGAGAATTTAGCCAAAGATGTGGGTGGGCACTGTACATGGCGAAATACGTACTGTGCATGTGGCACTGTGCTGTGTGCTAAGATATGATGGTGATCTGAAAATGCAAGACTCTATCTCCTACCCTTGGAGTCTAGGGCAGAAACCTGTTTATAAATTCACCTGGCTCCCCATACTAACCCTTTCTAACCCTCTTAACTTTTTTGCAATATGTAAATATACATATTTACAAGTTAATGGGATTCATTTTTATCTCTCTCACTAAGCAGTAAGCTTCATGATTTGCAATATGTACTTGTGGAATAAATGAATTTATTATGTCCATTTAATAAACACTTCTTAAATACAAACTATGGTATATATTGAAACTCAAACTTAACTTCAATAATTAATATGGTAACATTTTGCATCTGTCAATGTATCTACAATAAAGACAAATTCTATGGTTACAATTTGAAGCATCTGTTATTAAACACTCAGCCCAAGTTTATGTTCTGTAACATTTTTCTCTCTCATATAATGTAAGTGTCATTTCTGTGCATTTCTCTATGTCTAATAGGAATCTTGCTTGTGCTCCTGTTTATAACATCCTTTGATAAAACTGCAACTTTAGTTAACTATAACTAAATAGTTAACTAAACTGATTGAGTGGTTTCAGTGGTCTTTGCCACAAGCATGTAAGTTAATCTGTTGGCATGAGAAAACACAATCCTTTCTGTTTGGCAGGATATTAACTCATTTCAGCCATGGAAGCTGTAATTTTCTGAATGGTATCCTAGTGGCTGACAAAATGCAAGTTTCCAGTCCCCTTCTCCTGTGAATGGTACCATTTACACACTGAGATTCTGGCTAGATGTGTGTTGATTGAAACCGATGCATGATGTACAACATCATGAGTTCAACTCAGCAAGGGTGATTTGAACTGTACTCTGTGAAAACTCTTCTCATTAGCACTAGTTGGGGATAAAGTAAAAGGCAGAAGAGAGTCAGAATGTTCAGTAAGGTTGCAGTCTCACAGGGTGCGGGAACTTACGTGCATTTCTGTGGCACTTCACGCCGTCATCCAATAGTGTGATTTATTCTTAACTTCTTCCAAAAACTAATTCCTGGTTCCAAGTTCCCTCTCTGCAGAAAGTCCACTAGTTGTGTGGTTACACAGTTTCGAAATCTTGGCCTTCTATCAGGCTAATCTCTTTTCTTTTAAACCATGGGTCTGGCAGGCATCATATGGTTTCTCTTCCTCCTCACTCTCTTTTTTTTATCCACCTCATTTGTATTCATGTGACTCACATTATCTTCTTTTTCTTACCAGTTGAAGACATGGTTCTACACTATTTAAAGAGCTGGCCAATGGAATGTCATTCACATAGACAAAAATGTGAATGACCCCCCACGGGCTATGTAAGGAGGTGGCTCTGCTCTAGACGATCATCTGACCAACGATGAAGTTGGTCTTCAAGTGTGTGATCGCTTCAAATAAAAAAGGAATTCACTATTTAATTTTAGGTTTGGGTATTTATAATGGTAGTAATTTCCTTTCTACGGTGTACTGAAATCCACCCTTTCTTTTGCTTCTTCCTGTGTTTTCCACTTAATAATCTAAATATTGGGAGAAACTAGGGCCCGACAAGACCTGAACCTCATCAGATATGTCACCTTTTCCCTAATTCTTCCACACATGGTAGGGGTCTAGACCCCTTCCAAGGCCCCATGAGCTTGGATAGAACGGGAACGCATTTCCACAGATTACGGTCTAATAGTTATTTTTTAGTTCTGTTTTCTCATAACTGGATTTAGTTTTACTGAAGGGCTACCTAATTCAGTTGAATGTATATGAGTGAATGATATTATATAAAATATAGTATCTTTACAGTATTTACTGTATTTCTGCCACTCTGGGAGAAATGTTCATTAAGAGCCTAGACTCAACAGGTTGTGCGTGTCATAGACATTCGTTAAAACAATTGGTTGACCAAAGTTTTCATTTTAGTTACCACCCAAGGCTAAAGAAATCCATACATTTGATAAATTTTCATAGACTCAAAATTGGGGGAGATATCTGAGCCTCTGTACTGAAGTGAAATCTGAAAAGGCAACTTTATTTCTATCTCTAACATAAAACTTTATTAAAATTTTTAGGTGCAAAATATACTTAAAATGGCACATTGGACTTTTAAAAATTGTTAATATAGCAAGTATTCTGTGTCTTGGAAGTTAGGATGCTTTATGCAGGATAACTTCAAGAAAATTTAGATAATATTTCTGCAACTATCTTTCTTGTTAAAAGATTGCATATTTTCTAACAAAAAAGACATTAAGATATTCAAAAGCAATTTTTTGCTCCCAATATGCCCTCAGGAGATAAGAATGATGGTGCCCCAGTGCCATTTCTTTTAGAATATGTTAACAAACATACAAATAATTATTTAGGATATAAATTATGAAAGCTAGTTAAAATAGAGTGCGTACTTTTAAAAGCAGCCTGTCGGATGTACTGACCATCTGCCTTGTAATTATGGCCATTAGCACTATTTCTACAATCCAGAGGCAGAAGGATGACAGCTTGGCTACAGGATATATAACTGAAGGAGAGATGACCCTCTTCCTGTTCTCTGTCATTGCAGTAGATGGTGATACTACTTCACCGACAGGATATTGTAAAGGAGACAGAGTCTGCTTTATTTTCTCCTATGCGCCCTGTAAGTCAGGGACCTTTTCGACAAACTTAGGTAGAGTGGCCCATGGAGCATCCCGTCAGGCTCTCTGTGAAGGGACCACCAACTTAATTTTGCCAGCCCCTCTGGGTGTGCTCTCGCCATAACCTCTCTGTACTTCTTTGTATCAGGTTTATCAGTGCTGTTTATTATAGTGCCCACACCTCAAGATAAAATAAATTGTCTGAATTCTTCCTTTAACAGTGTAGTTTTTTTATATTCGGACATCCCCAGGGATGTCCTGATTGCCATGTGAGATGGGTGGGTTTCTGTCATCCTCTTACTGGAACTTGAGCCTGCATTTGATGCTTCTTTGGCACCCTGCTCTTACAAGCTTCTTATAATGCACCTCTCTATGCCCTTCATGTGTTTCTATCTCTTTATCTATGTCTCAGATGCAGGTGTTTCTCATGGTGGTGAATCCTGCTAATTATTTAATATCCATTCTTCCCTTTTTATTTACCAATGGAATCCTGATTTTAACGGGGCCAAACTGTATACCACGGGTAAATGTATTCACGTCTCCAGACTCCTTTGAGAGCACTTTTGGGCAATGAGATGGAATCAAAAAGTCTAAAGGGTTAGCTTCTGGGGAAACTATTGTTTTCTAGATAAAAAGGGATGCATGCTTTTTCATTTTCCCCCTTCTTGCCAGGGATGAAAAGTATGCACATCAGATGCCTGAAGGTAGACAAGCTAGCTTGTGACCTTGACAGTGAAACTCACTTCCGCTCAGGAAAACACAGCTAGATGGATCCTGGGCTTTTTATTTCTTTTTCAATCTGCCTACCCCTGGATTTCTCATTGTGCCATAAAAATAAATCCTTCTTTGGTTAAGCCACTGTGATTTTTGTTTACTTTCAGCCCAAAGCAAGTCATGCCAATCTCTGCCCTTGTATTGTGTTTTTAATTTTTTCCCTTTGTTTTATATTGTTTACTATCAGTTAATGCAATATCCTTCCTTTTAATGCAAACTCCTTCCATGCAGATGTTGGGTTTTTTTTTCCATGTGCCTTAACCGCCTAACGCACATCTGGGAAATAGCAAGAATACCATTCTCTGATTCTTTATGCATGAATAAAAAACAGAATTGGGAACCACAGAATTCATAGAAAGGTCAGCCATTTTTGCACTATTCAAACTTACAGTTTTATTACACTTTTTTTGGTAAAAAGTAAAATAATCTTTAGTGGGAGCCCTAAGAAATAGTAATTTGCTGCTTTGATGAAAGGTTTCTGACAACCAGGAGTTGAAGAGACACCAGTAAAGATAGGGACTATCTAATCAATGTTCTAGAAAGGAGGGAGGAGACAGATTGGTTGCCGGTGGCTTGAACGATCAGCATGCATTAAGAAAGAGAAGAGACTACGGGCTGAGAGTGGCATATTTCCGGATTTACTCTTTTCTAAATTTTTGGTTGTCCACCACCACCACTCTCACTTTAGAAATGTCTCTCTCTCCTGGATGACTTTTGTGGTCTCCAACTTGGTCCCTTGAAAACTCATCTGCAACCATCAGTATATTATCTGAAGTTAAATTTGGTCATGTCAGTCCATTGTCCAAAAGCCCTTTAAAGCCCTTTATTGCCAGAATTACAAATCTAAGCACAGCACACTGGTCCCCCAGTGGTCTGCATTCCCCAGTCCTTCCCACCGCATGCCTCACACTTGTCTGTCAGGAATGTTTGCACTTCTCTGCATATCCTTTGTTCCTCTTTGCCTCCATGTTGTCACATAGGTTATCTTCATGTCTTGGGTTCCTGGTCACTTACCTGGTTGCTTGGCTAATGCCCTTTAATTTTAAAAAATTATTCTTGTTTATTCTATTACAGTTATCCCCATTTGCCCTACTCCTGCCAGCCCACCCCCCACTTCCACAGCCAATCCCCACACCATTGTTCATGTGTATGGTATTTGTCTTTCACTGCCTGGCTTATTTCACTTAGCATAATGCTCTCCAGTTCCATCCATGCTGTTACAAAAGGTAGAAGTTCCTTCTTTCTTTCTGCTGCATAGTATTCCATTGTGTAAATGCACCACAGTTTTTTGATCCACTCATTTACTGATGGGCACTGAGGCTGTTTCCAACACTTGGCTATCATAAATAGTGCTGCTATAAACATTGGGGTGCACAAGTTGTTTTGAATTGATATTTCTGGGTTCTTAGATTATATTCCCAGCAGTGGAATCACTGTGTTGAAAGGCAACTGTTTTTATTTTTGTTTTTAAAGACTAGGGTCTATTTTATCTGTTACAGAAGTTTTAACCACTAAATAGCTGTAGGCCCTTGTATAAATTATTAAACCCTTTATTTTCCTTACTAGTAAAATTGTGATAATAATAGCACCAACCTCATGGGGGTTCCTGTGAGTTTGAAATGTGAAGTACTTAGAATACAGCGAATAAGTACATATGTGTTACTATATAATATATTAGTTATTATTATAATATAACTTCTCTAGCCCTTTTAAAATAAATCTGAATTTGATATATTTGCACTGTGCACCCTATACTACCATGTACATATTTTTACTTTTTGACTTATTGGCAGGTAGTGTGGCATTGTGGAGCCAGAGTACAGGTTCAATTTTTAGTTCTACTACTTTCTAAGTATAAGGCCCTAGGCATGCCAATAACCTCTCTGTTCCTTATTGTCTTCAGCAGTAAAGTCAGGATAATATAAGATCTATTTCACAGGATTGTTGTGAGGATTAAATGAGTTAGTATATGTTAAGCTTTTAGACAGTGGAATTGTTGAATTATATGGTAGTTCTATTTTTAATTTGTTCTTTGATCCATTTGTGTGTGGTCTAAATTCTATGTTTATCAATTTTTCTAGCTTCCATTATTGATTTCTAATTTTATACCAGTGAGGTCAAAGACATTTGATATAATTTCTATCTTCTTGAATTGTTGACACTTGTTTTGTGTGCTAACATATGATCTATCTTCATGACTATCCCTGGTATACTAGAAAAGAAGTTCCTGTTGTCTTGTCGATGGATGGTTGCTAGCTGGTCTTCTTGCGAGGGGAATTGAAGTCAGGAAGCACCTATGTTGCTCTCCCGATGACTGAAAATGAGTTTTCTGAGAGCAGAGGTTGTGACATTCATTTTATAAATTTCTGGTACCAAATGATGCATGAGGTATATAGTTGATATTCATTAAATCTTTCTTAAATGAATAGAGGATTTTTTACACCAAGAAACACAATTAAAAGTAAAAACTGATGAAGTTTTAATTTAAACATCCCTAAGTTTACTGTTCAGGAAGAGTGAGATTATTGGCATACAGCAGGTTTCACCCATCCTCTGCTAGTGCTTCTTTATTCCTGTCAGATTTGATAAGGGCCATAATAAAACTTGGAGAAAAGATTAAACTGCTGACACTTGAAATATCCAGTCAGAAAATCTGATGTTCTCCCCATTTTCACTCCCATGGTTCCTGACTGTATTAAGCAAGTTTGTTTCAGGGCAACTTAGGTCATAGAGATCTTATTCTGGGTGACAGAATATACTGAGCCTATGCTCTGTGTGTTTCCATCCCACTGCTCCGTAAGGGATGAAGAATTTGTTGAGTTTCCTTCTATTTTATCATTGGGTTACTGGATAATTTGGGTCAGATGAGTTCCTCTTAGAGTTGCACACTCACCGCAGGAGCTTGGTCCTCTGGGAGCAATCTCCTCCATCAAGCTTGAAGATTTTATGAAAGAGTGTAACCTGATCAAGTTTGTATTTTGAAAAGATCAATCTGGAGTTCATGGGAAGAAAGATTGGGGAGGCCTGAGAGTCACAGTGGGAGACCAGTTAGAAGGCTGATGCAATGGCCCAGGCCAGGAACCGAAGCAGAAACAATCATGGGGTGGAGGAAAAGGGAGAGATTTGGGAAGCGTTAAGGATTTATAACAGGCCATGCTTGTTATTGACTGGAGATGATGGAGAATGTTAGAATGGCTCTTATGTATCTGTATTCTATTACTGGGTACCTAGTGGAACTGTTAATCAGTGTAGAGAGAAGAGGAGAATCAGGCTTTATTTGGGAAAGGTAATCACTTCTGACCGATGTGCCTGGCAGGCAGTTGTTACAAGGTCTGGAAGTCAGGAGAGGCCAAGGCTGGAGATAAAGTTTCAGGTGTCATTACTGTATGCGTATTAGTGGAAACCATGGCTGGGGATGACACCATAGGCAAAGTATACACAGCGAGACAATAAACAGAGAATGAACTCTATCTTGCCACAACGACAAACTAATTTACTTTTTAGGAGATAAGGAAATGGAGTACAAGAGATCTTGCAACATTTCAGAAACCTTTTTATGGAAAGTTCATTCTTAAGGTCATGGAAAAAGCCTAGTATCTTTTCTCAGAGGTCTTAAAAACAAGTTACTGATTCATATTTATACATCATTGTATTAAATCATATTTATACATGATTCAATAAAAAGGTATATGTGCAAAATATAAAACATAAACCAAAACAAGCTCACCACCAAGAAAACAAAACTCTGAGATACATTCTTAGTTGTAAATAACCTCCATCCCTTTCAATCAGAGAAGGCTACAGGGCATTCCTATACTCTAAATTTATAGATTTTTTTCAAAGTGAAAAATACTTTTTATGTCACTATCTAGTACATACACACATAAGCACACCACTGACACAAAAGTTTTATAAAGCAATACTTAACCTTACTTCTTGTGAGGTATTCTTCATTACATTCCATTTATTTTGTTTAATAATGCCACTTTTTTTCTGATCCACTGCAAAATAAATAAACTCCGATTCAACAACCTACAAACTTGATTTTGCAAACTACTAGAACGTCACAGTCCACATTTTGAAAAACTCTGCTTTAAAATCCTATTGAACCTTAAATAGAGTAAAGGTGAATTCTACTAGTAATACCTTTACTGAAAGCAGGCTAGTGTAAAAGAGTTTCTAGAAGACTAGTTAGGGCCCCTGTGAATCTTCTCACAGGAATCTTGCTGAGGAGTTCCAAACCAGTTAGCTAATAATTTGTTCATTTCAGATTCAGCCAGCAGTGTTATGGACTGCCTATTTCAGGCATGTGCTGTGCTCCTTGTTGGGGATAAAGAGTTTCACACAGCGTGGATCCTGAGTTTGTGTTAGAAACTCACAGGATTAAGAGTAAAAACGTAAAATGGCAAATATAAAATTAGATGTCAAAGTGATTATTTATTTATGATGGGAAAAATCACAATATATTCTTCAAGTCTGAGGTCCCTTTTGCCTAAGATCCCTTTTGGCAATTTACCAAAAATGTTTATGCAGTAATGCTTACTGATGGCAGCTTTGTTCCCTTTTCACCTAGAACATTCCACCTCTGCAACTTCCCCACTCAGAGAGGTCTCTCTAAACAAATGGACCACAACCTGACATTTCATTAGCTTCAAAGTAAATCGACCTCTGTGCCTCTGTGTAAACAGCATCAACCACTTGTGTCCTCTGGGCAAGTGAAAGGAGTAGTCAAATAATATATTATTCAGTTATTTTGTGGGACAGGGAGATGCAGAGAACTAGGAGAGCATGGGGTAGGAAACCAGACCTAGTCTGCAGCGCAGGGAAGACAGCCCTGAGCAAAGCAAGTTAGAAACGCAGGAGTTCGAGCTCAGGCGCTGTAATCGCAGGCCAGGTCCCAGGGCTGCTGCTTTGCAAGCTGCCTGAACCACATGGTCACAGGACACATCCAGAAACTTGGAGTTAGTGTCCAGACATTTTTAAAACAATTTGAATCATAATTTAAAATCCATTAAATCTAGTAATAGGTTGAAGTATGCACTGTGCATGCCCTTTATATTTTTCACTTTGTTTCCCCAGAAATTCGTTTTTCTTACATTTAGAGCAGTATGCACACGCACAGACTCGGGGGAAACCTGGTTCTTCCCCGTTGGTGGACTGAGAAACGCTGTCAGAGACCCTTCGGACACTGGAACTCCATGCCCCTCTGCCTTCTGTCTGCAATACTCCAGTAGAATTGCAGTGGAAATAAAATACCATTTAAAATAAAAGCTAGACATTAAGAAGTATTAATTACCATTACTTTAAAATAGAAAACTTTATAGTAAATAAGAAACAACAATGGTATTAAAAAGGGTGTGAGAGTTAAGAAAAATTCAAAGTAGGGCATGCAAAATTAGGATGTGGTAACTTTTAAAAAACAGAACCAATAAAAGGGTAAATCCTTACATGGTATGAACTAATACAAAAAGAGTGCAAATGGCATGGAAATATGCATCTAGGCGTTGAAAACCAGTGGACCTCCTTACTCCCAACACCAGGCTGCTCTCTGGTCGAGAGTTCCGGGGCCTGTCAGCCCCGGTCCCCACGCTGCTTTCCAGTCTTGGGTGGGAGAAGACGCTGCGCTCTTCCGCGCGTGCGCCGCATGTGCGTTTCCTTATCTCCAGGGTTCACTGCAGCAATAGCTCCACGGGATTATCCGGCTTCCCCGGGTAAAGAGCATCTGTTAGAAATACACGGGCACCATATTTCAAAACCCAGAGCAAATTAACTTTTTGACATTTATGGATTAAGAAAGAGTTTGCTTCTAAACATTTAATTTCATTTCACAGTAATCAGAGTGTTTGAGTATTAATGAAAGAGTAATGCATTTTACCTTAAACATTAGCTTTTCACTCACTTTTTTTGTATGTAAAACTTCATCCCCTTTATTTTGCCTACTTTAATTTCAGAACAGAATTTAAGTAAATTTATATGATTCCATTTGCCAATAAATAGTGAAAATTTGGTCATTTTAAGACAGCATTTATTAATGCAGTAAAAATAAACTACTCTTTATAAGTTGCTTATTATAAAAAATATTCAAAGTATGAGTTCTTCAGTTGAGCTAAACTAGCAGACTGTCTAATGTGTTTATCTCTATAAGCTTCTAATTCTTGCAGGGTGTATGTCATTATTTTAAAAATAATTCAACAACTCTGTCATTTTTTTTCTTGACAGATTTAGAACATTGTATATTGTATTAGGTGCATTTAGAAGTGTTCGCATATTTACAAATTAGCAGGAATGGATGACTTTTCCGTTGTAGCTTTCTTTAGCCATTATGTCATAATTGCTTAATTTAGACAAAGTAATGTCATGTCACACTGGTAATTTAGCAAAGATAAATCACATTTTTGTCAGGTTGTTTTCCCCTCACCTAGTTAGAATTATGCACTCTTAAGGCGTTGGTGAAATTTATAAATGGGATCTACTTTGAACTGAATTTTAGGGGGAAATATCTTAACTGAGATTAATGCAGAAGAGATTGTTTACTTGCATTTTTATTTTTTGTTATTGTTTGTGTAAGTCATTTAAGTTTCAGAAAGTTGGGACAATTTTAGAGAAATGTCCTATACCCAAATTAGAACACATGGATTGTAAATAATGTATTAAGTCAGTGGAAATATACCTGGCAACAGGAAAGGACACACATGTTGTCCAGAGAGGGGGCTTGGTCCCTGTGGGATGAACTTTTTTTTTCTTTTACGAGTTCGTGTTGTACCATAACAAAGAAATGTGAATGGCTCTTGGATAAATTGGTAGTGATGATTTTTTTCATAAACCATGCTTCCGTGAATGCTGTCTGATTTGCTGTCTGGTTAGTGTGACAATCATAGATCCTTTTGTGTTGGTCAGCACACTGCATAACCATTCTCCTACCAGCATCAGAGAAGGAATGAGTAAGTGCGCGGCACTGGAAATGTTTGGAACGCTGATTAGAAATCATCACCCCCCCTGAAATGTTTAAAAATCTGCTAGAACTTCAGTCATTTCTTAGACCTACTGGGATAGTGCGATAAACTGGTCAAGCCCATTTTCCAGACTCCTGCAGGAGTTTTACCCAGGCCACAGCAACACAGGCTTGTGTGCTTTGATTTCAGTGCATTATTTATTCTTCTGAAGGCACAGTTCAAAGGGAAAAGCATGTGCTGCAGATGCTGTGGATCTAATTACAGAAATACACAGATGCCGTGAAAAATTTACCTTCGGGCCCAGGATATAAGTTCAGGATTTGAAACTCAGGAGTCTGTTGAGGTGAGACTCGTTGTTCTGTAGCAAACACACGTGACGAGTTCTGAAAATGATGGTACCTACTGGTGCTTTCCTTCCATTTTGCTAATAAAGTTCATCTGGGCCCATCGTCGGTGCAGAACAGACTGAAATTCAACCTTATTGTAGTTGACTTCTTAGGGCTAGGTTACCAAATTACATATGTATAATAAAATAAATACAATTATGTAATCAATTACAAGTGCCATTTAATTGCTCGTAAGGAAGTTATGAGGAGGAGAGTAAATTTTTGGAGGAAAAAAGTATATTTTGGATAATATATATCAATATTAAAATGGTGTTACTAGATCCCACTTATAAAAATCCATTGTAAAATCTAGATAAGAAGTTATCCATTTACTCTCTTTAAAGTAATCTTTTCCCCACAGACATGGATGTGAAAATTTAGCTTTCCTTTAGCCCAAGTAAATTATTACATAGCAAAGAAGAAAAGAAAGATCAGGGTGAGGGGAAGCTGCTTGGTAGAGGCCAGGAGCCTCTCCACACTGAATTATAAGTGCTGCTTCTGATGTACTTTTCTTCTTTTTCATTAATAAAGGGTATTAAGGAAGTAACACAAACATAATAACTGTTCACATAGCCCCTTTCACAAGATATTCTTAGGGGCTTGCATTTTCTGAGCCTCTTATCTGATAGTGGAATAGAACTGATGCAGATGGTGGAGAAACAGATTCTTTGGAAGTGGATGCAATGAGCAATGTGGTGTAATCTTGGACACAATGTTTCCATTGTGTTTGATGCATTCATTCATTTGCAGATGCATTCATTTGCAAATTACTCACAGCTCATATCTCTTTTCAAACTAAGAATGTGTCATTCCAGGAAGGCCAGCACATCCATGACCTACTAGATTCCTTAAAAGGCTGACCTCATTCTGCTTCTCTCTGTCCCCTCTTATTTCCTTTGAGAGGCTGGAAGAGCCTCTGTGAAGAGCTCATGGGCCCATTTGAATTATAAAGTTAGTTCCCCAGCTCCTCAGGCCTGTACGTTTTTCCTACAAATACTTCATTGCACATCTATTCACAGATAAATTTAAATAGTGAAATTAACCATATGTTGTCGTAGCAATCATGGGAAATGGAAAGAATTATGCTGGCTAAGTTTATTCTGCTCTAACGGATGTGCAATAAGCAGAGGGAAGACATACTGAAATGGATACCGAGTTTATTTAATGGGGGAAGGTATCCTTCACATTCACATATTGGGTCAAAGTTATCTATAATGCTGGGAGAATAAAGAGGGTAGAGAACAATGAGATTAGTAAAGGAAGTAACACCACAAAAGAAAATCCTAGTAAGATAGAAGAAAATTCTCCAGTAACAGAGAATCAGTGCTTGGTGTTTACCAGTTCACGAAGTTTCAGTTTAGATTGTTCAAGATGAATCTGTTGCCTGCTATGTGCCAATGTTCGATTCTGAGTTTTAGAGATGAATGAAACAGCCTCCGCCTGCAAGGAACTCACAGTTGACGAAGGCATCTGAACAGAGGGAAGTCTGGTTGTGCAGGAAACCCATCCTTGACAATGAAATCCCTGAGCTGAAACTTGGAGAATGATGAGGTGTCAACTAAATGCCTGCAGGGAAAAGAGCGAAGACTTGTCCATACAGGAGACTCAGAAAAAGAGAGTGTGGGAGATGAACAAGTAGTTTCACCGTGGCTATATGATCTCCATTCCAGCACTCAAGTCTCTTTGTCACACTCTTCAAATTCATTGAAGACTCACCTATACATTAATTTAAGTGTATCATGAATGGACTTAGACCTTTTTATACTTTGATGCTATTCAAGATATTATTATTAATGATAGGAATAATTGAAATAATTTTTCCCTTCCCACCTGCTATTTGATTTTTGGCACCCACACTGAGAAAAGTATTAAAACAGATCAATAGAAACAGTTTGTGAGGAACTGTGAAAACTAATGTTGATTACTAGGAACTACCACTGTTGGCACAAAATAAAAATCTCCATTTTCCCTTTTTTGGACATTAGAGAGTGTATTGTACCTCAGAATATGATATGTAATAATTCTCATGCAATTCTGTGGGAGAATATGGAAATGTCACGGAGGAAGCTAGATGGATAAGTAATTGTTTGCAAAGGTCATTAGTGGCTCAATTATTGTCACTCTGAAGGGAAGTGTCTAGTTTCTTGCCTCCTGACTCTGTCATCACTTTTGGATCATCAACATTGAACTGAAACATTAAAAATATTATTGCCAATCCTGCAATATTTTCCCCTTCCTTTCTCTCTCTAAAAATAGCGGTAGAAATGGCAAACATCTATGATGTAGTTGGCATTAACATACATTTTTAAAATCTTCATCATGTCCCTTCCACATAGGCAGGCATATTGTATTCCAGTCTCACAGGTGAACGTAAAACAATTCACTTGGAAAGCCATATATCCTGTCCTGTGCAGTGAGTGTCCAGAGCTGGCTCTGCTGGCTCCCTAACCTATGCTTTGCCCACTGTTTTCAAGTACCTGTGCACAACGCCTTCTTCACACACACACACACACACACACACACACACACACACCCCTCAATAAAGGACTTGCACAGTACATATTATAACCCTGCTGCTGTCTCAGGTGTCCTTCCTTACGGAAGGAAACATCTCCACTGAGTAAAGAGGAACTAAATACCCTCCATTACTCTAACCAGAGAAGCTCATCTTTGTAAGTTGATAACTTGGTAGCCTCTGGTATGAAGAAAGCACATAAACATCATTATTATTTACTTTAGCTTTTAAAGTAAGCTTTTAATCATTCGGACAAGTTTTAGATTTACATTAAAATTGTGACAAGAGTGCCGAGGGTTCCTGTAGTTTTCATCGAATTTCCCATGACGTTAACATCGCGCACAGAACGTTTGTGAACACTAAGTAAAATGAACACCGTTGCTATTGATAACGGCACTGCAGACTTTCCTTGGACTTTACCAGTTTTCCCACGGATGCCTTTTTTCTGTTCAGGGTCCAATCTGAGAGCCACACTGTGTCCAGTGTTCACGTCACCTTAGTCTCCTCTGGTCCGAAATGGTTTCTGAGGTGTTTGTTTGTTTGTTCGTGACTTTGGCCACTTGGAAGAGAACTTGTTAAGTATTTTGTAGAATATTCCTCGATTTGATTCATAGGATGTATTTGTCACAATTGGCTCAAGGTATGGGTCATTGTGAAGAATACCAAGATGTGAAGTCACTTTTCTCATTACATATTATCAGGGGTGCGAGATATTATCGGGGAGGAAAACTATCTTTCCTCTACTTATCTTAGATTCTTGTCTTGGTCTCTGTAAGAAAATATAGGGTAAGATTAACAAGAAAAAGGCATGCAAATTTATTTGATGTACATTTTACATGGCATGAAAATCTTCATAAAGAAGTTCAGATCTGAAGAAGTGGTTGAACCTGAGTGTTTGGGAGCCAGGTTTGAAGAAGAGTAGAAAGCTGTGGACAAATGTGGCAAATTAAGGGAACTTAGCGAGGCCTGTTCATTTAGGTTCCTTTTGGCATCCTTCTGTCTTTGGTGGTAGGGATGCTCCTTTTTCTCTGAGTATAGAGAGGGTACCTCTCACATAGAGGTTTTATGCTTAGTTCAGGGAAGATCAAAGAATCCTTCCTGCACCTGTCATTTCTCAAATTCCTTCAGCTTAAATTATCCAACATGTATGCTAAGGTACCATATTTTGAGGTAGGGCGCCTGAATCCTATCAACACCAATGTGACCTAGCCCTAGTGATGTTAACCAAACCACCATGACTTGGTTAAAATTGTGTTTGCCAGGTTTCTTCACTGAAAAGCTACTGTTTGTTGTAGGTTGACTCGTGTCTTCTAAAAAAGATATGTTGAAGTCCTAATGCCCAGTACCTGTAAATGGGGCTTTATCTGGAAAGAGGGTCTTTGCAGATTTAATCGAGTTAAGATGAGGTCATTAGCGTGGGCCCTAATTCAGTATGACGAACAGTCCTTACAAGAAGAGGACAACAACATGTGAAACATAAGACACAGAGACACACAAGGAGAATTCCGTGTGACAACAGAGGCAGAGACTGGAGTGAAGTAGCTGCCAGGGATTGGCAGCCACCTCAGAAACTGGAAGAGGCCAGGGAAGGTTAATTCTTCCCTCCATGTTTCAGAAGGAGCATGACCGGCTGGCAACTTGATTTCAGATTTCCAGACCCTAGAACTTGGAGAGACTAGCTCTCTGCTCTGTTGGGCCATTCGATTTGTGGCATTTTGTTATTACAGTCCTAGGAAACTCATACACTATTCATTTCCCATCTTGTAGAATTTGTAAGCAAATCACTAAATCCAGGTCATACTCAAAGGTATTGAATTGCTTTTATGTATACATTTTGAAAACTCTGAGCAGAGCTTGTCACTATCTCTTTATTCTAGTTAATCTTTGGCTGATGACATGGGCAATGGAAAGACTGGACAACAGCCACTGACCACTGCACTGCATTTAAGCTTATCAAAGAATTCTCTTCAAGGGCAAAAATGAAAGTCTACTCATTTGCATTCACTCCAATAACACTATTCTAACGCAGAGAGTCATAATAGGTTTTTGTAACCTGTGCTTAACGCAGCATTGAATGAATGAATGCAATGAGAATGCAGTTCTTAACTCAGGTCTTTTCTGTGAAATTCTCCAAAAAACATTTTTATTTAACACTAATTTGATTGAACTAGCTGGACAGTGTGGTTAAACAACTTGAACCATTTATGAGTTGAAACTATAGTTCCAATTCTTTTCTGTAACAAAAGGAAAGAAGGAATATCGGATTAAATCTATTTATGTGTAAAACTTCCAAAGTAAGTTGTGGTTTCAACTGTATTTCCCCAGTGTAAACTGTGGTTTCAATTGTGTTTGAGGAAGCTAATGCATTTTATTCTTTTCTTCGCAGTTCTTTCTTTCTTGTTTTCTTTTATTTACAAGAGAGGTCACTTTCAGGGGAACTAAGTGTATAGATACTTGCTTCAAGTATACATTAAGTCTGGATATAAGACAAAAGAAGAAACATATAAAAGTTTATATTTCGCTACCCTGTTTGCAGTATAATACTTATTTTCTGAGACTTGAGCTTTTCATTAGATTTACCTTAAAATTTAATTATGTAAAACCAGTGCATTAGAGCTCCTGAAATCATTGTAGTTTGAAAGATGATCCCTAAAGATTTGCACACCCAGGGGTGTTGGGAGGTAGCATTACCAATTACCAAAATATGCTTAATGCTAGTCCATTTTTCTTCCTACACGATGCAGCATTTATTGGAAACAATCCAAACCCATATGTATGCCCTGAAGTGTCCATTTAGCTCAGCAAAAAAGAAGTGTTTCCTGTTACATTATACAATATTGGCCATCAAGTACTTTTAAAGTGTGTGCTGCTGGAGGTTTTAAGTAAGCATGCAGATAGAAATGACAATATCCCACATTGTTGTTGTATATTAAAAACATTAGAAGATAAATTCTGATACATAGTATGTATACACTGGACTTCCTACATAAAAAATATATATGTATACATGCATACATATGTATGTATGTATATATGTATATACATATATGTGTATGTATGTATTGTGTGTATATGTGACGAACAGTTTTTATTGTAGATATGGTATATAATGACCTTACTGTTTCTATATGAGTCTACCAGTTTAATCATTTTTTATGAGTACATCTCTTTGACCATTCCTCATCAAATTCATCTCCAAATCATGGCAGTGAGCTTGTTTAGAGACAGTCTTAGAGAAGGAGCAATCTGGGGAGGGGGACAGAGAGACTGTGATGATTATACTCTTAGTCACCAGACAAGGAGATGTTTCCTTTTCTGTAATTTCTTGTTATTGTTCAATTATCACATTCTCAGGAAGCTTACTGAAGTGAACAAGTGTAATATCAGCTGAGTTTGCTAAGTGTATATCTAGTTTATGACACAATAATTATTGGCAATCAGTGATTACTAAATGCATCTTCAATCATCAGTCATATAAGCCGTAGTTGGGGACAAAGGGAGAAGACATGTGAGAATCAAACAATCTAATGTGAAGGCTGCATCCCAGGTCTTTATGAAAAGCTGCCCTCCATGTTTCTTTCTACATTTGGTTCCGAGGAGATGAATTGTGCAGGGAAAATGCTGAGGGTCGAGTGCTGGGTGTCACACGGACATATTGATAGTTTGGCACCAAGGAGAAAATAGATTTTCATTTTTCTAACTTCCTTAAGGAAAAAATGATGTTATATTTTGATGAAAGAAGAGAAACCATCTAACTGAATTGAGTGCTCCCTTCCCACCGAAAACCCCTATGTATATACTTATGAAAAGCCTTATTTTACAAAATGTTTTTTCTTCAGCAGTTTTAGCAGTTGGTCCCATTTGCTTAAGATTGCCATTCAAAGGACTAAAGCTCCAAACTCTTCCAGGTATCCTGCCATACTCCTGCCAAGTCATATGTTATAAAAGTCTGGCTACAGCAGGTTTGCACAGATTATTTGAAAACATAACATGTAAATATATAGCATGTAGGAGTCATGGAGAAATAAGAAAAATAAAGCCAGAAATATTCTTCCTTCGAATTGCCCTAAATTAAGTTCCAAATATTTTCAAATATTTGTAGTTTTCTAGGTAAGTAATTGTGTTACCTGCCTGGAATGATCATTTCCAGAATGCTGCTTTGAACATGCCAGGGACTTGCATAGATTAAAATGGAATTTATTAGTATACACATGAATATTTTTGAATATGATTTCTTCTATATTAAAGAGAGGCCAAATGACTCAATTTTCTCTTTGGGTCATTTTATGAAGAATTCAGCTCGGTAAAGGCTTGGAGACATCGACTTTAAATCCCTTGTTCTCCTGGTTCCAGTCCTCTACCAACCAGAGAGGCTGCAGCCAGTCAGGCTACAGTGGTTAGAAACCATCAAATGCTTTTGCTTTATGGTATAATATTTATCCATTTTCTTGTGTTCCAGGAATAAGTTATCCTAGAACTCAGAAGGCTAAAACAACAACAGTAGGAGAGCTCATCTTAGCTTCACGGTGTCTGGGTCTCAGCTGGAAAGATTCAGAGGGCAGAGTTTGCAGTCATCACAAGGCATCCTTACTCCCATATCTGGCAGTTGATGGTGTATGCGTGGCTGGGACCTCAGCTGGGCTGTCAGTTGACACTTCCATGTGGACTGTCCATGTGCTTCTCCACGTGGGGCATGTTTGGGCTTCGATACAGGATGTCAGCTGGGCTCTAAAAACAGGTATTTCAGGCAGATCTGATGAAAGCTGCATCACATTTTATGACCTAACCCCAGAGGTCACAAAGTTTTCCCGCCTCTGTAATTACAAGGGGAGGAGATATTGACCCTACCTTTTGATGGAAAGAGTCTCCAAGTCACACTGGGACTTAAAAGTGGGACGGGAGTTGTGGCAGCCACTTTTTTTTTTTTATCTTCACCTGAGGACATACTTATTAATTTTAGAGAGCGGTGAAGAGAGGGAGAGAGAGAAACACTGATGTGAGAGAGAAACATTAATCGGTTGACTCTCATATGTGCCTGGACTGCAGACCAAACCCACAACCTAGGCATGTGCCCCGACCAGGAATCAAACTCGCAGCCTTTGGTTTACAGGATGACGCTTCACACTGGCCACAGTATGGCGGCCACTTTTGGAGAGTGCATTCTGCCCATTTTCGTTCCTCTGCTTATCTGCAGTGACTGTTTTAGGTCTGTGCCTCGGTATCTTTTGCTGGGACTTTAAGGCCAGTGGTCTCCTATCTGGTCTCCCTGTGTTCAGACTAATGCTCTTCAAAGCCATGCTCCACAGAGCTGGACAGGTGACCTAGCTAAAATGGGAATTTGTCCATAATTCTGCTGCTCCAAAATTTTCAAGATTCCTTATAGAAGAAAGGCCCTCATCTGGCACAGTAACTCTTCACAATCTGTTTGTCAAACTGTCCAAGCCACTTACATGGCACTCTTCAACAAACATAAGTTTCTTGCAGTTTTCTCTTACCCCTCCCTTACCATACATGTACACACTCTTCCCAGGCCTCTTCTGGGGTGTCCCGCTTCATTGTATTCTTCACCAGTGACATCTTCGTCTAGCTAATGCAATCCAATTCTCTACAAATAGGATCAAGCATTACCTCCTCCACCCAGTTTGCAACCTGGTTCCAAATTTTCTTCTAAATTGTAATTCTCATTTCTATCTACTTTGCCTCATTTTCCCTGTTTAGTAAAAAGAAATATAGTCACCAACTCATATGGCTGTTATAAAAATCAAGTGAATTAAAGACATGTAAATTTCTTATAACATTACCCAGCATATGGGAAATGCCCAAATGGTATTAAGTAGTATTATTGTGATTATTAGCCACCAGAAATATAAGATTTCTGGTAAACTGAAATCATTCTGGAAAATATTTTGCTTCCATGTCTTTACTTATGTTTTTTCTCTACATGAAATTCTCTGTCTTCATCTCTATCTAGATGCAAGCCACCTGTTCCCAAATTCTATTTTAAATTCCACAAATTCTCAAAGAAGTCGTCTGCAGTGGACAGAATACTTGTGCCCTCCTCCCTTCAGATTCATATCTAGAGTATGATGGTGTTAGCAGATGAAGCCTTTGGGAGGTGCTTAGCTCAGGAGGGTAGAGCCCTCATTCATGAGATTCATGCTCTTATGAAAGAGACCCTGGAGAGCTAGCTTTCCCTTTGCACCACATGAGGACTCAGGGAAATGGTGGCTATCTCTGAACCTGGAAATAGATTCTCACTAGACACCGAACTTTCCTGTGCTATCAGCTTGGACTTGGCCAGCTTCCAGAACTTCGGGAAACAAACATTTGTTGTTTATGAGCTATCAAATTCATAGTATATTTGTTATGATAGCCTGAATGGACTAAGAGAGCATCTTTCATCTCCAAACTTTGAAACCTTCACAACTTTGTTTATGTACCCTGTTGAAATCTGTGTATTCTATTTTTATATTAATTCATTTAAATGTGACCTTATTTATGGAATCATTGAGGGTAAGGGTTACATATATTTTTATAACTTTAATTTCTAACATCCTACCTTGCTTGGAGTAAGCTGACATTCGTGGCCTTAAATTAGACTTAAGACAAAAGAATTACTTTATCAGAGATTTTGATATTATTAAACCAAGATAAATGGATGTTAAATTTGAAGTTTAGATTTTCAGCCAAGGAGAACATTAAAGGAATAGTCAGAGGTCATGGTATTTGGGTTGGGTCTTGCGGGAAAATGTTGGTGGGATTTGGTAAGCATTTGACATTCCAGAGAAAAGGAGAAAGCATGCAGGTTACTGGGTGGATGCACCAATGTGAACATATGCATTTGGCAGGGAAGACACAGGGTGTGCGGGATGGGGAGTAGCGTTTGGCTGAGATGCACTGTAGGTGTAAATGGGAGGAATAAGAAAGGTGGAGCTGGGGGCAAAGTCTTGAAATACTCTGCTTTTTTCTGTAGGTGATGATGTAAAGCCGTTGAAGTCTAGATGCGATCAAGCTGAGTTCAGGGAAATTGCATGGGGAGAGAACCGCTGAGGTGAACTGATTAGTAAAGGCGTCTGATCTCAAATACTTTCTCCGTAAATGTTTAAAGAAAATCTAATTTGGATGAGGATATATTTGCTTTTCCACCGGCAATCCTATTTTATAAGCTTGAGGTTGCTTTTCAGTTGAGGATTTTCAGTCACCACCAACCCAGGCGGGAATCGGTTCAGCAAATGACCCTGGGGCGACAGAGGCACACATCAGTCACAACACTCGGGGCGTTTCTTCACAGGGTCCCTGTCACTCTAAATTCAATTACCATACTTCTTAATTAGAAAGACATGGAGGTAAAGACGGTGATACTTTTGCTTTGTTTCCCCTTATTTAGCTTTCTGTCCCTTTGATACATAAGATAGCATAGATGGATGGAGGGCCAAAATCGTGGAGAATTTTATTACCACCATAAAAATGTTAGGTCAAATAAATTATATGCAATTTAAAGTTTATTCCAGGATCCATGTTTGCCTTGGAGAAATTGTGTAGTTGTGCTTTCAAAGCTATTTCTGTGGACTCTAAATGTCAAACTGTTAGGGACAGTGTTCTAATTAAGCCAACACCGTACATAGAAATTAGGTCTTTAATTTCCAGTTGAAAAATCTGCAGTTGAGCTACTTACCTCAAAAACAGCAAAATAACAAATGAAACAAGGATTGCTTCATTGTGCCAACTGAATTTCAAGACACGGTGTCATTGGCATATATGTTAATTTACCTGTACGATGGGGTACTTTCGTTATATAAACACAGAATACTACTTCAGCCAAAGGGAGGTAATACCCTGCAATCCCAGCCTTCTGATCTTCCCTGAAAGCTGGATAGCCCGACCTAATCTAGAAAGCTCATGTGATAAAGGTCAAAGGAAATCATTGCTTCCTGAACTTAAAGCTAACCACATTCACGTAGGAAGGGGAGTGTCTTGTAATAAAAAATTCAGCAAAGACGGTAACACGCATTTTTACTGAAAGTTTTTACAGGTATTAAACACAGATATCTGGAGGTAGGAGTCCCTAATCCAGGGATTTACCTAAGCTTTCTTTAATTAAAGAAGAGAAACACTTTTATTTAATTTCAGCAGAACCTGTGAAATGCCAAAAGCATTTCACATACATTGTGATAAGACTATCATGAGTAACAAAGCTGAGTTATTTCTTTTTTAGATCAAAAAAATTGCTTCCATTTTATCGAATGTTTACCTTGTAAGTGCTTTGCATAACTTCTTATTTATTCCCCACCAAGTTATGTGGTTGATACAATCACTCATGTTTTGCAGGTGAGGAAGCTGCGGCTAACGATGTTCAAAGATGCTCCCAAAGTTACAAGCAATGGAATGTGTCCGTGTTTGGATGCAGGCTAGTGTGAATGCAAAACCTGAACTCTCTCCCACAACATTTTAATGACGATCACGCAGTGTCTTAGGATATTCCGTGGAAACAATATTTTAAAGTGTTAAATCAGCATTGACATTGGGCTTCTGCTGCACTTTTGGCACTGTCCTATTAATTAGGACCTCTTAATGCTAAAACTGTGAGGCTCACAGGCATGATGGCACCTTTATGCAAACTGAGTTAGGAAAGGTTCAATTTGTAACTGAAAGCAGCTTTTTCAGATCCCTCACGTGATGAATGTAACCCTTGGTTAGAAAGGAAATGAAACCATAAATTGAAATAATTCTACTTGCGTTTCAGTCTGGGTAACTTAACTTAGCTCGGCTCCTTTCCTGATACCATTTCTTTTTCTTTTCCTGTTCAGGAAGTAGTATAATTGGGAGGGTAACAGCCCTTTGTATTTAGGACAATCTTTATGTGGCATGGTTCAGGCATTTGGAACTCAAATGAAGCTTAATACCATAGTTTAAATTAATATTTTACTTTGGACTGAGTGCGATGGCCTGGGTGTCTGTGTGCCTGCCAAAATCTTATGTTGAAACCCTAACCCACAAAGATGATGTATTAGGAGGTGGTCCTTTGGGAGGTGCTCAGATCATGGGAGTGGAGGCTTGATGAAGGGGATTAGTGCCTTTATAGAGAGAGATCACAGAGGTTCCTTGCCTCTTCATGTGAAGACAGTGAGAAATCTCTGATCCAAAAGAGGGCACTGACCTGACCGTGGTGGCACCTTGATCTCAGACCTGCAGCCTCGAGGGCTGTGAGAAACAAATTTCTGTTGTGTGTAAGCCGCCCAGTCTGTGGCATTTTGCAATAGCAGCCTGAGTGGACTAAGACACTGAGATCGCAAAGTTTTCAAGTAGGAAGACTTGCTTTTTACTCTTATTTCCTTATCTTAATACATCTAGTCATTTTTAACTCTGAGTCATGCCTCCGTAGCTCACCATATACTTTGCATATCAACTAGAGCCAAGGGCTACTTCTTGGTTTGTCCTGTCCATTTCTAATTTAGGAAAATGGGATGCAGCAGCATCCTTGTACTATTTATATACATTCAATATTTCTACACCTTCAAACCCTCAGGGACATTCAAGGAAATTTTACACTTTTGTGTCACTTTCTACTCAGGTTCAAGGCCATAAGAATTATAATTAATTTTCATTTTGGACCCTGTGTGAGAGGATATCACTTCTTGGAAATGCTATTGGATGACAAAATAAAGAAAGAGGCATCCAGTGCTCTGTATACACTTAATTAGAAATTCCAGTTAATTAGTCACGATGTCCCTTTACATTTCTGGAAATTTATAGAGAAAATCGTTTCTTCCACCTGTGTGTCAAAAAAAATCTGTCCGGCAGATTTTCTTTTTATTGTACGATCTTTTCTTTTTGTACGAGCTTCTCTCTCTCTTTTTTTTTACAATCAAATCCTTAAGTGACCTTTGTTAAAAATACCTTTCTTTCTCAACATTTTCCTTTACCTTTCAGTTGTTAAAAAATAGCCCAAGTCTGAAAAAAAGGCAAATTTTATAGTTAGGTACACTAAAAGCACAACATGGAAGAAAGTAAATAGTTTTTAAATTTAACAAACACTTATATTTTTAGTGCTTTAAAATATTATGTTATTTGATCTTTATAATAAGCCCACTGGGTGGAATACTGTTCTCTCTCTCATTTTACAGATGTGACCACATTTGTAAATGATGTATATTATTATATATTAGATAATATCATGAGATAGGCAATGACAAATGTTTAAATTCTGTATACAGGTTTAGAAAAATAGCAAAAATGTTGATTACTAGCTTCTTTAAAGAGTTGTTATTTCTCTCTGTGGCCACTTTCTCGAGTTTAATCTCAATGGTGAGTCAAATTCATATTATGAGCAGCTTCTTAAGCATTTTCTTGGACAAGCTCCTGCAGTTAATTCTGAAGATGAACTTAGTGTATTAAATTCTGCAAGAGCGAGTCACATTGTAGTGAAGTTCCAACACAGTTTTATTTTTACAGTTAGAGGAGCAAATTAAAGGAGATTTCTTTGGCTTTTGAGACATTCCCCAATTTAATTGTTCACACTTATATAATAGGTGGTAGCATAGCCCATTGGAATGGACAGCCAAAAGCAATTGAATTCTCTTTGTTCCTTAATGGACTGTGTGGTTTTAGGTAAATCCTTTCTGAATTTTGTTTTCTTTTCAATAAAACAAGAACAATGGCACTTTTGTACTTCTACCTCCCTCCTAGGAATAGTCTATGATAAAAACTCAAAAGAGCTCTTACTCATGAGGAGGAGAGGCACAGTTGTGTCCCCTCTCCTTTTTTTTTATCTTTTGAGCTTGTGTTAGACCCCTGGCAATATTATCCACTATTCTTGCCTGAATGGCATTTGTGATTTTGATGGACCAGGAACACTTGTGAAGTTTGTCAAGCATCCTATTATAAAAGCTTTTGATAAAAGCAATGTTTTAACTCAAGTCTTTTCCTTGAGATTGTATCTGCTTTGATGTAATGGGAAGAGAAGTTAACTTCTTTATTTTTTGCACAAATGATTATTCATTGTTAACCAAAAATGAATGTATAGGAAATAATATGAGTCCACACTGAGATAGAATTTACAATCCCCCTTTTAGTTTTTGCTTTACCAGTTTTTGTCCCAAGTCCTCAGAGACATTATTCAAATTAGCTGAGGTTCAATTTCTGTATTTATTCAACGAAGCTACTAATATCTCTGCTGCCTATAAAAATCATGCAAGAAGTTTTTTTGTATTGATTTTTATAGATGAGTGATGGTGATATTTAGAAATGAAGCTAGTTAAAGGGGTCATGGTAATGTATTCTAGTTTTGCATGAGCAATAATGCCATTAGTTCTTGTAATTTAAATGATGTTATAGTAAATTAACTGTGTACCTTTTATTGGAAGGTCAACTGTTAATGAGAAGTTATAGGTGTTACAGCAAAATGAATCCAGTTATTTTCTCTGGGCTTCCAAAAGTTTTAGTTAAGTTTGGACTCCTTTGCAGATTTCCTGTAGTCTTCTGCAATCGTTATATGGCAAATGCTCTCATTGATTAATGTGAGCCCAGGTCAAGGCACATCAGGCTCCTCCTACTCAACTCCTCCTTTCCCTCTATATGTGTCTAAATTGAAATGCTTTCTTTCTCTGAGTTTCCTGTTTCACATATGTTATAGGATGGAAACCAAGAATCATAATGAAATCCTTCCTGTAACCTTGTTCTCTCTTCCCCTCTCTTTTGCCCAATATAATCTATAAATCATCAAGAACCATTGATTTCTTCTTTCTCCTATTACTTATATATTCTCTTTTACATGTATACTTCTTTTCAAAACATTGAATAAATATGAGGAGCAATGTGAAAGTGGGTCAGACACTGTGGAGCAGGAGACTTCAGGTCACTGAAATAACCACTGGTAATATAACCTAAAGTTAGTGTGAGTTATAACAGCAACAACAACAACAAAATCAAATATTTTCCTCTTTAAAATAGATTTGAAGAACTGCTTTGAACAGAGTAGCATGCTGTTTAAGCATTTACCAAATGACATGAAAATTAAAGCAAGTCATAGATACTGGTGTAAGCATTCACTAGTGTACCAAAATCAAGCAACATGTAGTATGGCTTTGTAGTCAACAAACTTAACAACTACAGCATAATGTTAATTACAATAAAATGATAGTTTTTGGTTGTCATGCATGTGCATGGTGTATTGCATATTTGTGTCTATGTAGTACTGTTGTAAGACACACTATTATAAATATAAGAAAAATAGCTAACGCATATGAAACACTCTTTTAAATTATTTCCCAGAAAGACTCTTATTCAAACTTCATGAAAGTTCCACGCAAGAGGTACTACTTCTCTGCTCATGTCATGGATGGCCATGACTGAGGCAGAGGGCAGCTCTTTGTCTAGAGTTACAGAAATCTGATAAGTTGCAGAGCTAGGATTCTAACACAGACGATCCAATCAGACTGTAAACTTTTAATCTTAACACATGCTCCTATTTTGCCTCATAAGCATTTTATCATGACCCTTCGTAAGTAGTCACACTATTTATAAACTGTCATACAATAAGCCCATCAGATGGAATCACCAATAGTAGGGCCTAAAATGTAACGCAGGGAAGGAGCATGCACCTGACTAATTCACTTTTTCTGTTTATTGACACTGTCAGAATTAAATTCAAACTATGTGTGCCTGGGTCAAATAGAGGCCACTGTGTGGGAGATGGTTGAATGGAAGCAGGGAGAGCAACCCCAGGTATGTGGAGGGACATAGGAAGTTGGTGGGGCCTAGAATTGGGTTCCACCACAGAGTCTGCCTCGAGGTTCATCTTGCAGTAAGCTCAGTGTGATCTGTGCTTGATTCATATGCGAACATTTGAAGAGTGATTTCCTATCCCCACTGGAAAATCTGTGGCATCTTATGGCTGTTGTATTAAGACAAGTGTACTAACTGGAGCAATTCTCACTCATCCCCTGGGTGGCATCTGGCAATGACTGCAGACATTTTTGATTGTCATGACTGGGAGAGGGTTGTTACTGGCATCTAGCAAGTAGAGACCAGGATGCTGCTAACCATCTGACAATGTACAAGACAGGCTCCCTCTTTAGTAACGAATCATCTGATAGGGGAGTAAAGCCTTTTGCTTTAACACCACAGACTTCAACAAGTGTTTTTTAGACCCAGTGTAAATTCTTAACTATTCACAGGATGCACAATAAGCCATAAGGTCCTATCAATAATGGTGATGGTAAAGCTTCACAATGCATCTTCATTTGCATGTGGGAAAGTCTGGTAGAAATCTGGGGCATTACTTATACAGAGGTACTTGTGAAGAATTCTCTAATGACCTCCAGAAATAGCGAGGAAATAATTTGGGAGGGAAACCAGAGATTCTTCCCTCTTCCTCCCTTCGTCTCACCTAAATTTCTTTTCTTTCATTCCTCCCTCCCTCCTTTTTCTCCTTCCATTCTTTCTTCCATCCTATCTTTGTCCTTTCAACTGAAATAATTGTGCATTGATTATGTTAGGCGATCTGTATAGATACCAAGATGAAAAAGATAAAATGTCAAGATGGAAAAGTATTTTAGAAGGTCATAATAGTGTATGAATCTACCTATTTAGAACATTACAATGATGAAATCAAGTGCACCAATTACAGACGTGTATGGGTCAGCCAAATTTGCTTAAGCAAGGACAATCACACTGTTGCTTTTTATCCCCAAATTAAATATGGGTGAACTCTTAGAAATGTGTGAAATTTGATCAAAAGGGGAAACAAATAAGATGGTGTGGATATTTCTGTATAAATATATCATCTTGCATAGAAAAAAAGCAATGTTATATTGACCAATCACTCAAATTATAGACTCAGAGAAAAGACTTTTCAATTGGAGACAAATAGGAAGTGCAGGCATTGATAACTATTTCTCCCTTTTGAAATAAAACTTGGAGGTTGGGGAGGTACTGACTTTTCAATAGGGTATTTTCCACAAAACTTTCCTAATCAGTGAAAAGTGGCCTCATTTCAGTGTATATTTCTTTTTAGAAAAATACCTATAAATTTATTTGTAAGTAAGTTTTTAGTCATTACCTTCATAGAACATTCTGCTGAAACCAAAAGGAACAGCCAAAGCTCCAGAAGAAGCAGGAAGAAAAAGAAGGAAGGCAGATATTTCAGCAAGGCAAATTCAAAGCAAACACTGAAACCAACGAGGTTACAGAAAATGGCATGACTGTAAATGAGCACAAAGCCATATAGTGGAAATCCGCTACATGCACAGTTGAGGGAATTGAGAGGACATTTTCTTAACAGTTTGTTCTTGTTGCTTAAAATTTTTCGAAAAGATATTGCAGGATGGCCCAATATAGTCCCAACATCATACTATGCAGATGCATTACAATCCCCTACTGAGGTTCTACAGAAGAGGTGAGCCTGATTTAGCACAGTCGTTCTGCATGATACCATCAAGACCAGTAAATGAATACCCAAAGCCTGTGTGAAAGGCTGAGAAATTATTGCAGTTTTGCAACCAAGAACTAACAATACTTTGGAGGTTCACAAATTTGTGAGAAGAAGGGAAAACTATATACATAGCAATGAACTCACATAAGAGTGAATTACTATTTGACATTTACCTTCAACTTCAACATGTATTTTCTATACATTTTTACTTATAATAATGAAATAGAAAGCTTTCTAATTTTACCTTTTTATTAAAGTGTAGTTGTCATACAGTATTATATTAGTTTCAGGTATGCATGAACATTCATATGCCTTATGGGTATAACATAGTCACCATGAAAGCTTTATAATTTTTAACCAAAGGAATGGGACACTTCAGAAGTCTTATTTATTTTTATGATATCCTGGGAAGAAAGACATTCTGGCACTCTTAGGACAAAGTTAATATGATGAATCATGGAGATAGACCTATGCCAGATGTTCATACCTAAACTAGGCATGTCCTTACATCTCAGTTCTTTCTTTCAACAGCAGAAGAAATTTTTATGGGAAAAGACCTATGCCAACAATCTAGTCAACATCAACCATTTTCAAAGGGAGGAAGATATTTGTTTAATGGAGTTACTTGTCCCTTCCACAAAGGATGTGTATCATGAACAATATGGAGTCTCTTTTGAGGTCATAGTCAAATTGAGAAGACAGACATGAAGCTCGTGAGCAGTCACACAATTTGATAAGAACTAAAAGAACTGAGTCTATGGAAAATAATGTGCCTGGGAGAGAGTAAGCTCTGCCTAGGAGACTGGGGAGATTTTAGGGAAGTATTCACAAAAAAAAAGGTAGGGAAAGAAAGTTACTTAAAAGATGAACAAAATCTCCCCAGATAGAGATTAGATGTGTGTTGTTGAATCCTTTCCTGCTATTTTATATTCATCCAACTAATTCATCCACATGTTGGATACTAGTTAACTTACAAAAGATGAGCTATAAACACCATGAATATTCTTGCCAGTTACCCTAGAATCATCCTCACTTTGCGACTTTATCATTATCTGGATACACTATCCTCATCACTTTACTCTGGCTTTGGTGTTGGGCTTGATGCTACTTATGTAGACTCTGACCTTTGATTTCCTAAACACTAAACCCATGCCAGTAATTAATTTGGTTGCCATAAGGGTCGGACCACCTCTGGTCCTCCCGAGAAGAGAAAGACTCAATAGGCAGGGGATAAAGTCTATGCAAAGTCGCTGGGAAATGATGAACTGTTAGTGTTTCCAGGAATGCAATTCCTTTCGCCTGGAGCATAGTCGTGTGGGTCCGGTGGAACTGGAGATGTAAAATTAGTTCTTCTCTGCCATCTAAAAATTTATTTTTCTTTAAAGTTGATGGTGGTGATCCACTAAATGACTTTAGGAGAAAATGGATTGGATTTGTATCTTACATGACACAATGGACAAATAGTGTAGAAGAGGGGTTACTGATGTAAGTCAATTTGAGAGGAGTGGGTGGGTTTCAAGAGATTTTTAAGAAATATTATCTTAGGACTTGATTTCTTTCTGCCTCATTCACTGGGCTCCTGTCTTATACTCATGACCGTGAAGATCAGAGGATGATTGCCAGATTTTTAGTATGAGGTAAAGAATGCGCTGCCTTCATTTTATAGACATACAGACCCATTTGCCACATCACCACATGATTTAATAGCTATGCTTACTTGTCCTGCTTCCCCAATAGACCGTGGAGCAATTTCATTTAAAAAGTTTTTTTTTAGCTAATTCAACTTTGTATAGTCTTGTTTCTCTCTGTCTCTCTCTCTCTCTCTTTCTTTCTTTTTTATTTATGTGTAAGTATAGTTGGCATACAAGTATAGAATATCCTTAAAAGTATGGGAGGTCTGTTTGGAAAAAGTCCAGCCATTGTTAATATAAAGAGAATGGTTTGCATGATATTAATGTAACCTGGCAACCAAGGAAACTGGACTGGGATGCACATGTGTGAACAATGATGACTTCACCGTACTTAGTCAGTGAGAGTGGTAGTTGCCATTGAGTGAGCATGGGTAATATGTGGCCCTCGCATTCAAAATGACTGAGTGAGTAGAGCATCAGATCTGCATCAAATTTTGCATTGAACTTGAACATTCCTCTGTGGAACCTATTCCAATGATTCAGAAGCCTGCAGCTATGGGCAACTGATGACTGGCAGCTTCATCATGACAACCTACCCACTTATGTATCGTATCTTGTGCAGAGTTTTTTGGCAAACCATCAAATCACTCAGGTGACTCAGCTCTGCTATAGCCAGGATTCAGAACCCTGAAACTTCTGGCTTTTCCGAAAACTAAAATCACCTTTGAAAAGGAAGAGATTTTATACCATCCATGAGATTCAGGAAAATATGATGGGGCAGCTGATGACAATTGAGAAAACTATGCAAGGTCCTAAGGTGTCTTCTTTGAAGGGGATTGGGGCATCATTGTCCTATGTACAGTATTTCTTGTATCTTCTTCAATAAATGTCTCTATTTTTCATATTATGTGGCTGTGTACTTTCTGGACAGACCTCGTACAGCATATTTTTTAAAATTTATTGAGATAACATTGGTTAGTAATATATACATTTCAGGGGTACAACTTTATAGTATCACATCTGTATACTCTAGGTGCTCACCACCTGAAATCTAGTTTACCTTCCATCACTGCTTATTAAGGTTTGCTGCGTAGATGAAGAGAGAACAGCTCTTAGCATGATAGTGAGTAGAGGGATGGCAGAATCTGGTAGAGAGATTTGGGAAGTACTGGAATAACCATTAATTATACTTGGGATTACCTAGAAGGAAATGCATATAAAGGAACTATAAAAACAATAGGCAATGGTTGTTGATATCGTGGCCTGTTCCATTCTGAGAGCTTTCTGCACACCAGCTAATTTGATCATCTCACACTTTAATGTGGAATTGTTCCGTGATGCTGTTTTATAGATGAGGAAACAAAGGGAAAGAATACTGAGAAGCCATAGACTTTCTGAGGTGGGTGTAGGGAGAGGGATCAGTGAATGTGACAAAAATGAAATGGGTAGAGCTAGGAAGAAAGTCTCTTGAAGGAAGAAGAGGACCAAAGACACTTCTGAACTCTAGGGACAACAACGTTCATTGGGGTGGGCATGAAGAAGGATCTGGTAGGGGGCTTAGAAGTGGCCAGAAATTTAGAAGGAGATCTGGAAGAAAACAGGAAAGAGTTTTGAAAAGAAAAGTGTAGCTTGGTAGGTAATACTTCAGACTGTGAGAGGTCAAGTTATTTGAGGATGAAAGGAGCCTTGAACTTGGCCTTTAGAAGCTTGGTGTGCACATTGTTAGCAGGATGGTGGGGCAGAAAACTCAGGACAAAGGATGAGGAGGGAATTGAATGGAGGGGGAAGGAGTGGGAACAGTGAGTAGCTGCCTGAAGGGAGGCCACACTGAGGAAATCAGCGGTGAGCAGGAGATGCATGGGTCCCTAACCAGAGGAGAAAGAGATTAGAGGTTCCTTTCTTCCCTTAAAATAGATAAGAGATTTATCATTTTGTTTATATATAAAGGCTGAGGGGAAGGAGCCAGTGAGGGTGGTGAAGATACGGAAGACAGCCATAAATGACGGAATAACATCTTAGATGGTGTTGGAGGAGATGGGTCAAACTATAAAGAAGGGCAGAGGAAGGGACCCCTCCCTCCCTGACTTGTTCTGGGTTCAGAGCAGGTCTGAACCACAGAGTAGCATGTGGGAGGGGCAAACGTGAGGGCAGATCTAGGAGACTGGGGAAACTTGACATAGAAAAGCTCTTCATGCTATTCCTGATGCAGAACTGGGGCAGGCTATAAAGTTTTATATATTTTTTTTTCATAAAGAAAAAGAAATAAATGTAGTACATCTGCATAATATGGCTTTGTACTGAAATGAGCCTCACTATGGTGCCTTTTTCAAAATTAACAGATAGAGGCATAAAGTGTTACAGAAAGTAGTTTCATTTAATTTACTGTATTTCATTTGTTTAACATGGCATTTGAAATTGATGTTCCCTATGCTGTGATTACTATCTACCAATTACTGTGCTTTCTTCCTGCGAAATTCACCTTCTTTGAGAAGAAGTTTAGCAGATTGTGTTAGACTTTTATTTTTAAAAATGTGTATTTGTGAACACAAAACATACAAATCTGTATATTTCTCAGCTACATTCATCCAATCATATATTAATGATTAAGTCAAACAGCAACAACAACAACAACAAAACAAATTAAGGCAAAGGAAGTAGAGGATGGAGTAGCTTTGGCACAAAATTCAATAGAAAATGAAAGATTTTAGATTCTTGTGTGGTATAATGGGTTCATTTTAACTTTTTTTCTTCTAGGAGAGGAGGCTTTGCTTAAAATAAGACCATTTAATAGCATGCCTCGATGACATTTGGGAAGACATTTAATTCCTAAACATGATTGCAACACAGGGAGTGAGTTTTTCTAATATTTTATTCAACTGTAAAAGTAAGGTATTTTTGCACGTAGCATACCAGTAGAGGTTGCCCACAAATATATTCCAGTTAAAATGTAGTTACTCATCATTATTCCATTATTTTTCTGGCTGGAATGCTAAACCAAGATATATTTAAATGAAATAAAAAGCAATTTCTTTATTATCTGGATCCAATAAACATGCATTTTGATAAGGAACTGAATAGTTCCATGTGATGATTTATTATTGGAAAAGAAAGGATATATAAATACGACTCTGATCTCCTTTGCTTCCAACTTACTAAAAACAAACAAGCAAACAAACAAAACAGTGTCTTATATTCAATTTCTCTGTGGATGTTTCTAAGACACTCTGTCAATAAGAGTAGGTCTTCCTTAAAATTATCTCAAAATCTTAACACCCAGATCAGGTCTTAAGATAAGGAGGGTGATTGTATGAGTGTTTGCTCAACATTGTGCACTAGACGCCCATGTTTCACAGATTAAACTACTTTACTCTGGAACAGGCACCGCTTCCATTATTTAAATATGAAGGTCTTTGAGGGGTAACATATTAAGTGACTGTTTCCTTTTAGAAATCAATTTGTAAGAAATAAGTTGTCACTAATAGGGCAGTGAATCAGACATCAGAAGAGTAGTAGGGCTAGTTAGGGGTGAGACAGAGTTGCCTAAAATGTGGGCAATACCCCCAGATCGCAAAGCTAAGGGTTCATCAGAAAACCCTTTGCGCGCTTCTTCATTTTGCGTGCTGCCGGTAGCACCCTTTTCTTGAGGAATTCTTTTGACACTGTTTTTTTTTTTTTCACATGGAAATGCTATTAATGGACTTTCCAAGAAGCACATCAAAGGCTTTTCATTTCTGTTAGAGTCTGTTTTCAGCTAAGTTCATTCAAACGGAATTTCTTGGCCTGCTTTTGTAAATAACATATCTCGATTGCCTGAAAATACTACAATTGATTTCCTTCCCTCAGATTTATGGAAAGTTCATGAAGGCCGAATTGTTCCCTCGCAGTGTGGAAGAGCACAATCTGGTCTTATGAATGCGATTCTCAATATACCAGATAGAGGGCATGTTTATCAAAAAGTATTTAATTTAGTTGCTCCCCTAAATCTCTGAGCTGAAGGAATTGGGTTGGCAATCACGACATTTCCACTACAATGTATCCTGGATATAATACTGAAACTAAGATGAGAAGATTTTAAAAAATAGCATTCTATGAATCAATTATCTAAGTCTTTTGGAATATCCATGGGTTGTTGCTTAAATTTAGTCAGAGAAAACACTGAGAGTGGAGAGTCATTTGTGACCAGTCACATACTGGAGACTGCAGACCTGATCTGTCCTTAAATCCTTATTGCTTCCTACATTAGGCAATTGGGAACTGAGCTTCAGATGCGCACAAGTTTTGGCTATTAATCACTATTCTTCTAGTTACTACCAAAACTAATAGTAGATACCAACAAATAACTTCAAATTTCCTCATGCCGTACAGGGGTTTATTTAATTACCCAGCAGTCCTATGCAGGAGAGGTCAGGAGAGTTCAGTGTCCTTTTCTTTGTAGAGCTGAGGATTGTAGGTCTGAGGTGGTGACCAATTGACTCACGACCTCACAGCTAGTTTACGGCAGAATTAAGATCCAGTTCAGGATCTCTGACTCCAAATACAGCCTTGCTGCCACCAAAACCCAACAGAGCGGCCTGTCTGTGATCTGCAGTTTACAGGAGAACCGAAAGGCACAACAGGATGACCCCTCAGGGCAAAGGGAAGAGACAGGTTTTGACTCCCAAGTTAGAGAAAATTTTCAGTCTGGTTGACACAGAAAGAGTTCCATGAGTGAGTGACCTTCCAAGTTACAGTTTTTCTCCACTTCAGTAAGGAAACTCAGTGTGATGAAGGTGAGTGCCACTCCCTCAAACTGAAGCAGGCTGTAAGTCCTTTTGAAGTCTGTATATTAAATGTATTATTCTGTGCAAATATACAAAATCTAACCCTGAAATACTTGACTTTGAAATATATGCTAGAAATGTATGCAGACACAATTTGCAAAGTTATTGTCTAACAAGAAAAGCATTGTCCTGTGCTTAGCAGATCATCATATAAAGGATCAAGGATATAGATTATTTTTTAATGGGGGAATTCATATTCCTCAACTTTTTTTTGAAGGGGGAGGATTACTAAGGTTGTAGGAAAGTAGATTGAATGGCATCTGGAAGCCTAAAGAAAAATAATTTTATAAATCTTTTCATTAATTTTTCTTTCTGTGAGCCTTAGAAAAATTTTGATGGAAGCCCTGTAGGTAGTTTAAAGCGTAGGATTTGATTGAATAAGATGGGCTCCGCTGGCAGAGGAAAGGAAGAAACCCACATTTCCCTGACTACATGGTACAGGGTTGGAGGGCACAATTCTGGATTCAGACGGCCAAGGGTGACACTGGCTCACCACTCAGTAGCTGTGAATCCTTGGGCAACACACACACACTCTGTGCCCGGGTCTCTCACCATTTTTTTTTTTTAATTTTTATTTTAATTGTTCTTGTACAGTTTTCTGTCTTTTACTCCCACCCCAGCCCACTGCCCCAGCCCTCCACACCTCCCTCCCATTTCCACCCCTCCTAGTTTTTGTCCATGTGTCCTTTATACTTGTTGCTCTAAACCGTTCCCCCTTTCCCCTGAAATTCCCTCCCCTCTCCCCTCTGGTGACTGTCAGCCTGTTCTCATTTTCAGTGTCATTGGTTATATTATGCTTGTTTGTTTGTTTTGTTAATTAGATTCCTGTTAAAGGCGAGATCATATGGTATTTGTCTTTCACTGCCTGGCTTATTTTGCTTAGCATGATGCTCTCCAGTTCCATCCGTGCTGTTGCAAATGGTAGGAGCTCCTTGTTTCTTTCTGCTGCATAGAATTCCATGGTGTAAATGTACCATAGTTTTTTGATCCATTCATTTACTGATGGGCACCTAGGTTGCTTCCAACACTTGGCTAATGTAAATTATGCTGCTATGAACATAGAGGTGCATAGGTTCTTTTGGTTTGGTGTTTCAGGGTTCTTAGGATATAATCCAAGCAGTGGAATTGCTAGGTCAAAAGGTAGATTCATTTTTAGTTTTCTTAGAAAATTCCATACTGTTTTCCATAGTGGTTGTACCAGTCTGCAATCCCACCAACAGTGCACTAGGGTCCCCTTTTCTCCACAAGCTCTCCAACACTTGCTGTTTGTTGCTTTGTTTATGATGGCCATTCTGACTGGTGTCAAGGGGTATCTCATTGTGGTTTTAATTTGCATCTCTCTGATAGCTAGCGATATCTTCTTCTGCTTGTCTTCTTAGAGTGGAGTTGTGTAATTTCTTTATATATTTTGGAGCTTAAACCCTTGTCTGAGGTATCATTGGCAAATACATTTTTCCATACTGTTGGTTCTCTTTTTATTTTAATACTGTTTTTTTTGGCCGTGTGGAAGCTTTTTATTTTGATGAGATCCCATTTGTTTATTCTTTCCTTTATGTCCCTTGCTTTAGGGGACATATCAGTAAAAATGTTGCTGCATGAAATATCTGAGATTTTCCTGCCTATGTTCTCCTCTCGGACTTTAATGGTGTCATGGCTTCTATTTAAATCTTTTATCCACCTTGAATTTATTTTTGTGTATGGTGTAAGTTGATGCTTGAGTTTTATGTTTTTGCATGTAGCTGTCCAGTTCTCCCAACACCACTTGTTTGCTCCATTTTATGTTCCTACCACCTTTGTTGAATATTAATTGACCATACAGACTTGGATTTATTTCTGGGCTCTTTGTTCTATTCCACTGGTCTATGTGCCTATTTTTATGCCAGTTCCAGGCTGTTTTGATTACAGTGGCCTTGTAATACAGTTTGGTATCAGGTATTGTGATCCTTCCTACTTTGCTCTTCTTTCTCAAAATTGCTGCAGCTATTCGGGGTCATTTATGGTTCCATATACATTTTTGAAGTGTTTGTTCTATGTCTATGAAATATGCCATTGGTACTTTAATAGCTATTGCATTGAATCTGTAAATTGCTTTGGGCAGTATGGACATTTTGATGATATTAATTCTTCTGATCCATGAACACGGTATGTGTTTCCATTTGTTTGTGTCTTCCTTGATTTCTTCCTTCAGTGTTGTGTAGTCTTCTGAGTACAGGTCTTTTACCTCCTTGGTTAGGTTTACTCCTATGTATTTTATTTTTCTTTTTGCTATATCGAATGGGATTTTTTTCTTGATTTCTGCTTCTGCTGTTTCATTGTTGGCATACAAAAATGCCTTTGATTTCTGGATATTGACTTTGTATCTGGTTGTTTGGCCAAATCCATTTATTAGGTCGAGCAGCTTTTTGGCCGAGTCTATAAGATTTTCTATGTACACTATCATGCCATCTGCAAACAATGATAGTTTTGTTTCCTCCTTTCGAAGTTGAATGCCTTTTATTTCCTTTTCTTGTCTAATTGCTGTGGCTAAGACTTCCAATACTATATTGAATAGAAGTGGTGAAAGTGGACAACCTTGTCTTGTTCCTGATCTTAGTGGAAAAGATCTTAGTTTTTGCCCCTTGGGTATGATGTTGGCTGTAGGTCTCTCATATATGGCCTTTATTATGTTGAGGAATGCTCCCTCTATTCCCACTTTGCTAAGTGTTTTTATCATAAATGGGTGTTGTATCGTATCAAATGCTTTTTCTGCATCTATTGATACGATCATGTGATTTTTGTCTTTGCTTTTGTTTATGTGATGTATTACATTTACTGATTTGCAAATGTTGAACCATCCTTGCATCCCTGGGATGAATCCCACTTGGTCATGGTGTATGATCTTTTTAATGTATTGTTGAATGCGGTTTGCCAATATTTTGTTGAGGATTTTAGTGTCTATGTTCATCAGCAATATTGGTCTGAAGTTTTCTTTCTTTGTTGTGGGGTCTGTCATCTTTTTACTGGCATCTTCAGAGCACGTATCTCGTTGTGTTATCGTGAGGATGAAAGTGGTTCATTTCTATAATGTATTTTAAAAATTGCCTGGTGTTTATCTAAAAAGTGTTTGCAAAAGAAAAATAAATTCATTACATTGTCCTCAGATATCAACTGTTTCTACGTACTGAAAGTTACAGAGTCATGGAAATTTAGAGTAAGGAGGAACCACATTTGTCTTAGAGAATAAGGGGCATTATGTGGTCTGTTTTATGCCTTCTGGTGACACAATCACTTCTTCAGCTACCTGTTACTACAAAGCTTCTGCTGCCTCAATTTCATTGGTAGGAAAGTTTCAGGTTTAATAAGAAATAAAGTAATAGCTGGAACTCTTTACAAGGAATTATGAAAATAAAATATCCCACTTAAAGTCTGCTTCTGTTTTTCATAGTAATGGGAAAAAACCAACGAAATTCTAAGTGTAAATTTTTAGTAAGCAAGCAGTGTGGCCAGTTTTGAATAGCCATATAGCTGGTTATGCATTGATGGGGCCACTGTAGAGGTAAATGACTCTGGTTGGCTGGATGGGAAGTTTCCCTTGGTTGCTTTCTTTGAAGCTATAGGGGTGTGGTCACTCCTATTTTGGGTCACTTCCTTATCTACTTTTAGGAGATAATTAAAGAAGGACATTATGGAATATAAATGCGAGAATTTAACTCTAGTATATGAGTATGTTACTTTTTCTAGATAGCTTGCTTTTTCCTTTTTTTCTTGAGTGCATATGGCAGAGGGAACATAGAAAAAAATATGTACTATACAGATGCTCTCATTAAAATGAGCTGCTGTGTTACTCTTTTCCTGTCTTTTAAAAAAAGTCTGAACCTTTTGATGTACTAATCACTGTTTAAAGAAAGCTCTCTGCTGAATTTTACTTTTCTTATGTGATACGGATTTTTCTTGTAATAACTAATAATATAAATATGATTAGCATCTGTGGGGTAATTGTTATAATCAATTTATCATAAAGTAATTAATTGTGTTTCAGATTACAGTGAAATCAAGGTCACTTTGTTCTTATGGTATAAAATTATCAAGATAGTTCTATCTGAAATTCTACTTGACATATTCCTTTAATTTTTAAAGTGCTCAGGAGTTGCTTTGTTTCATTCCGTTACTGCTTTATGACTTTTAATTTTATCCCTATGTTAATAGCTGTGTTTTCATTAATTATATTTGGAAAAATAAAAATGTTCCCTCTTAAGAATCAAATTTTACAGTACATGTTATGTAAACATATTCCATTATTTTATTATTAATAATCAGTCAATAGAAAAATGCCTGAAATCTGTATTAACTGTGGATTTTGTTTTATTGTAAAAGATGTAGGATATAATCTACACATGAACCCATGGTTGGCACATAATTGTTACCCATTTCTCTCTCTGAGGGAGTCTCTTGAAGAGCGATGACAGATAGATGGAAGAGAAGGATGGGAACCAGCTGAAAGGGCAGTCAAAACATTGGGCAGAAATAAAATATGTGTAAAACAGTAGAGAGAGAATCCATTAAAGAGTTATTTACATGGTACCAAAACTATTGCCAAATGCAGTGAAAAAATTCAGTCAGAACAAATACCTGGTATCACCAGCTTGCCAAAATATTTTCTTCTTTTATTTGATCAGTGCTATGTTATGTGTTACACATAGTCAAACTTCATTATCTCATTATCTCAGTAACATGCTGCATCTCTGCCTTTGTTTAGGAAACATAAAAGAGGTTATTCAGTCAATTAACATTAAATTAAACAAAATTCCATGGGTAATCAATGCTTAGTTGAGAAAGAAGCAGTTGAAGACAGTTAAGTATTTTCATAATTAAAAGCATATTAACATAGGGCTCTAAATCAATATCCCATATTTGACTTCTGTATATGAACATCTATGCATATATATGCATGCAAAAATGTATGGATGCACATATGTACATAAAATACATTTATATTGGTTATTAATTTTACACAGTCACAATATAGGTTGTGCAAAAATGTAATCTTATTTCTTTAAAATCCAACTCAACTCATGGCTTCGTTTCTGCTTGGTTGTAGAACCCTTATTCTAGCCATTTTCAGGTAACCTAGCCACATCAGATTTTTAAAACATATTTTTAATGTAGTTTATCTTTAGAGCAGTTTTAGATTTAAAGAAACATTGAGCAGAAGGTACAGAAACTTCCCAAACGCCCCTGACCCCACACATGCAGAACCTCTGTGTTGTCGACATCCCCGCCGCGGAGGCTCACTATTAATAACTGATGACCTTCACTGACACCTTATTGTCACTCCAAGTCTGCAGTTTACATTAGAGTTCATTCTTGGTGTTGTTTATTCTATGGGTTTGGACACGTGTATAACGACATGTACATTTTAGTATCAGACAGAGTAGTTTCACTGCCTTAAAAATCCTCTGTGCTCTCCTTATTCACCCCTTCTGTCCCTCTAACCCTTGGCAACCACTGCTCTGTTCACTGTCTCCATCACATTGCCTCCAGAATGGCATATAGTTGGAACCATACAGTACATAGCCTTCTCAGATAGGCTTCCTTTACTTGATGGTATACATTTAAGTTTCCTCCCATATCTTTTCATAGACTGATAGCTCATTTCTCCTAGCACTGAATCGTAGTCCATTGTCTGGATGTAACAGTTTATTTATGCATTCACCATCTTGGTTGCTTCTGAGTTTTGACAATTATGAATAAAACTTCTGTAACCATCGTTATGTGAGTTTTTGTGTGGACATAAGTTTTCAGCTCCTTTGGACAAATACCAGGGAGCATGATTTCTAGTCAGATCCCATGGCAAGAGAATGTTTAGTTTTGTAAGAAACTGCCAAACTGTCTTCCAGAGAGTCTGTATGGTTTTGCATTCTTATCATCAATGACTGAGAGTTCCTGCTGTTCCACATCCTCCTCAGCATTTGCTATTGTCTGTATTCTGGATTGTGGCCATTTTAATAGGTATACACTGGTATCTCGTTCTTGCTTTGATTTATATTTCCTGGACGACAATAACGTGGAACATCCTTTCATACGCTTATTACCATCTGTATATCTTCTATGAAGAGTGTATTAAGGTCTTTGGCCCATCACATCCAATTTTAAACTCAGCTATTTTCCTGCACTGCTGGGGCTGGAAGGGACTCCTTGTGGCTGTCGCTTTCAGGAACATTCACCTGGACACATGCGCCAGCCACTGGGGATTCACATTGGCTCTATGGCTTCCCTGAAATGTTTGCTGTCTCCTCAGTTAAACCTGGGAAAGCCAAGCACCTCCCATTTCTGTTCAGGGATTACTGTCTCCGAAGTATTCCATCCTGAATTCTGCCATCCTATAACCCCCTCCCAAGGATTTACCCAGGCTTAGGGACTTCCTGGGAACTTCCCACTATCTAACCCCAGGGAAATTTACTCTTGCTTCTCCTTTCACACCCACCCACTGTTTGTTTTGTTTTGTTTTTTTTCCTGTAAGAAGAAATTGTCATGAGTCCTCTATATTTTGTTTTATGGCACACGTTTATGCTCTGATTCTTCTGGAATTTTGCTTTTAATATTTAAAGCAAAGTCATTGGAATGCATAAGATCAATTTTTCTTATCACTCATGTATCTCTAGCAGTCCAAAACCTTGGTGTCAAAACTATCTTGTCTATTTGCCAAAATCTACTTATGATCTCAAAACCTCAAAATTTGTTTTTTTGGCCTTTCTATATTATTCCTATTCATGAAATGGTAGAAAGCCTTTGCTGTTGACTGGCAAAGAGAAATGGCAATAAATAAGGTTTTTAAAAAACATGGTTTAAATCACAAACTGCACTCTATTATATTTATATATAATCATGTATTGCACTTCGTTGGGTGCCAATTGTTTTGCTACTTAGGTAATGCTCTCCCTTCTGCGAGAATTATTTCTTTCTCCACCCAGATGGTATGAGTTCTAACTGAGCTTCCATTTTCTTACAAGTCCTGTCCACTGACCATATCTGAGTGGTCTGGTGTGGCAGTCTTACTTATTTAGGGCTAATCAGAAGCTTTATAGTTTTTTTTTTTTTAAAGAGAGAAAATGTGGTTGATATTTGGAGATGTGAGGTTTGTGTCTAAGAATACAGTCTGTGGTGAGAGGGGAAGAAGCCAACCTGCAAAGGCAAGTGGAGCTAAGCGATGCAGAGAGCTGTGAAGATACAGTTGGAAAAAAGATTGCAAAATCATCTAATTCCTCACTGTCTGAAGTGCTTTGGATAGCAGTGCAGGGTGGCCCACTGTTGGTGATTCGCAGCACTTGGTACTTGTGTGATCTCGAACAAGTCACCTACATTTTCCGAGTCACACTTCCCTCTTCTGGGACGTAGGGATAGCAAGTGCCAGCTTAAACGTGCTAAGCCTACACAGCTGGAAGCTGTTATTCTGTAACTTGTCATCGATGGACTCAATGATAAAGCTAGTCTTCACCTTAATTTGGTTGTTTTCATCCTAGATTATTTAAAGAGATCATTTTTTATATCATCATAGTGTTAATGAACAACAATGCTTCCTGGTTGCAAGGAGTAGGAAACACAGAGGAAACTGAAGTATTTTAAAATCAGAATAGTGTAGGTTTAGCCAATGTCAGTCTCAATTTTAAAATATATCTTACCTCCACATCAGCATTCTGAAATAGACATGCTTGCACAAAACAAATGGCTAATAATTGTGAGTTGGAAACCTAAATTTTTCTTGCAGTATTTTTCTCCTTTTAAATATTATAGAAAAATTCGCAAATGTCACAATTCATTTCTATACTATTAATTCAAAAGAAATGTAATTACGAGTCCTCTTATAATCCTTTCACCTTTCAAGCATAATCTGTGGTTTGGTGAGCAGTACAACTATGTGCGTTACGTTTATAATGTTCACGCAGAAATGCTAATGACTTTAATTTCATCAGTTTGTCATCACAAAATTGCTTTGGCAAATTGAGTAGATGTTATCTATATCTGATAATGAATGGAGAAGACGTGGCTAGTGGGAAATGAAGCGATTTCTCCCTGGAATCTGTGGCCCCGGGGGGTTGGAGTGTTGCTGGGCTGGTCTTTACAGACAGCGCTTTGTGTGACTGGAGGAGACTGATGTCGGCAGGGGCTGAGGACTTCGACTGGTGCTACCCGACAAGGCTGCGCCTCTGAACTGTGGGAAGCAGCATTTCTTGGCAGGAAGAACCTCCATTCATTCATTATCCATATTTTTAGAGTCTATTGTTTCTGAAGGAGTTTGGATTTGAGGTTCCGATTGTAAAGAAATGCATGTTCACTATAGAACATTTGGACTAAACAGCAAAAATATATATAAAAAGAACAAAAACGTACTTCTATTCCACCACGTAGAAACCATCACTATGAATACATTTTTTTTAACGTCTGGGTTCGAGGGTGTGAGATCTCTCCGTGTTTGTCTCCTGTCACTTTCACCCGCTGCTGTGGTGTAAGCATGTCATTCTCCTCACTGAAACCCTGTTGGAGGCATACTATTTAAAAGCTTGCTTAGTGCTTGCTGTAATAGAATGTATTCAATCCTCATCTTATTGTCTGTGTATATTTTTTAGGTTCAAAGTGATAAATAATGCCGTGATGAACAACACAGTTTCCCTATGAGAAAAGCATAATGAAACCAAGAAAAGCTCTGAGGCAACAAACCTTCTTTCCATTATGCTCCAACATGTGTTGAGGTTCTTCCTCTTTTTGTTAATTATTTACTTATTTATTTTCCTTGTCCTGGAATTTATTGGGTGTCATGTGTCAAAATAGCTAGCACAGTTTAGCTGTGGAGGGTGTGCTGATGTATTGGGATCAGGGAATGAGGGCATAGGTGCCTCTTGCAAGTCTGCAATTTGATTCTGGAAGTAATCTAAATTTTTGATTTCCATTGCCTGGTTGGGATCTCTCTCCCTGCAGACCCTAATGCCGTGCTGGTGTGCGCCACGTTGTGCTGCCCGCCCCTTGTCTGCCAGCCTGTTTTCCCCTTGCTCTCGTTGGGCACTCAGTAGAAAGCGGTGCCCCACAAGAGCTACGGGGCCCTGGTCCTGCCCGTGTTTCACACACTCTGATGACCTCAAACGAAGATCAAAAATAGTGGTGTTGAACTGAGAACACTGAGGACACAAAAAGGCAGCTTTTAACCTTCGTATTTGAATCATATTGTAGCTATTAGCTGCTCTCGGGCAGTTCCTTCAGTATTTTGTTGCAATATTCTGAAGGTAGTAAAAATTATACAACACTCCCAACTCCTGACATTGTTTTAAATTTTATTATAGTTTCCCCTGAGCCTAACTGCCACGTGGTTTGTTTAGGAAAAAAAGTGACTGAGGAAAGTAAGATGAATGGAGGGACTTTTAGTCTAAAGTATTTTTCAAACTATGACATAAAACCCCAGAAATTCATATTCTCTCTCTCTCATTACTGTTTGTGTGGAACTAGAGTTACGTTCTGAAGAAAACTTTGGTTTACCTCTGAGCAAAAAGGAGATTGGTTAGGCAACTCCAATTTCACAAGAGAATATGAAGACAGAGGCTTAACTCACGCTGGCTCTAATTTACCTGTCAGCCTAAAATAGCTGAGTTCTCGGCACTGTAGGCACTTAACAGGGAGTATAATTCCAGACTCCCAACCTCTCAATATTTTTCAAAAGCTTGGCAGAGAAAAACAGATGCTTATGGAGAAATGCCTGGAAGAAAAGCAGTAAATTCATTTCTGTGAGTCTGTGATTTCCAATGGAATGTGGGGAAGAGAGGAGAAAAAGGTGGGTGGGGGCTGTTGTTCTTTCCTTAGGGGGGCTGATTCCCAGGAAGAAGATGATTTCATGGTGGTTCACATTACTGATACCACTGCCCCCTCAATGTCGATGTGGATAAAATCACAGAATCATTGCTTAAGCGATGCCACAGTAGGGGTGAACAAACCGGAGACTTCTATGCAAATCCAGCCTAGAGACATGTTCTCTCTGCTTTGTATGTGTGTGTGTGTGTATATGTACACACACACACACACACATTTTAATAGGAAATATAACATCTGCATAAAGTCTGGATTTCCTTGGAAACAAATAAAAAATTGGCAATACTAAACATATATTCCTGCTTGATAACAAATGTCTGAAGCTGAAAAATGGTTCCTTCTTTGATCACTATCCTTATTACTTTCTTTTTCCTTACACCTGGTTCATATCACTGACTTAGGTTACCTCTCTGGTCCCTGCAGGCACTGGAGTTCACAAGCTCTGAGTCACGGCTAGATTAAGGCAAAGTAGCAAAGAGCTGAGTGCCTGGGCCACAGTGCCTTAATTTCTAGAACTGATTTTCTAGATTTGTGTTATGAAAGAAGGAAATGACCCTATAGAACTCATTTTCAAGTTCAGTATAAGAATATTTTGTTCACTATTTTGGGAATTTTATAAGTACAGTGATTCAAAGAATGGACTTTGGAATCAGACTGCCTGGAATCCAATTCCCACTGCTGCGTTGCCTAGTCAAAAACCTTCAGTCTGGCATTTGGTCTAGCTTTGATTCAATTTCCTCTTTTGTGAAATGTAAATAGTAGTAGTACTACTACTTGTTTGGGATTTTTGTTAACATCAAATATATTAATTTATATAAAATGTTTAGGACAGTGTTTAGCATAGACAAACATTTGATAAGTGATACTGTTACTAATATTATTACCTCCTGTCTCAGAATTAGGAACAGTTGCACCTGATATTACATTTTTCTATTTCATGGAGAACTTAAAACTTGTAATGAATCATGTTTGTGTCTTCTTACTACCTGCTGGAAAGTATTATGTAAAATTTGATACAATTTAGTAAATACATTACCATACACCTTTTATCATACCTCCATCTTATTTTCCTACTCTGCATTTTCCTCTGTATAATTCTTAATTATTCTTGATTATTCGTATTTCTCTGTATTATACGTACCTTTGCAAATCATCTGAATTCTCATTTGAAACACTACAGCCCTTAAAAAGAAACCCAAACCAAACAAACATATGTGAGCTATTCTAAATAGACAAGTATGACCAGTTAAAACCATTTTCAAGCATAAATTTCATGTGAGGTTTGCTTTTGTGCTGACATTCTGAATTTCCATTTATTCTCAGCTCTGTCTTTTCACTTTAAGGATAAACCAAGCTAGTCATTGTTGAGAGCAGTACTCCAGAGGGTTCTTGAAGCTGCGTTTTCCCCAGATGTCTTCAAATACATTGCATTGCTGCAAATTGATTTTTAGCTTGTCTTTAAATCTAACATCTGAGCCTCCTATGCCCAACTGGCCTTTTATAGGTCACCAAAGGCAACTGTTTGTATATTTAAATTTGCTATGTGAATGATGCTAAGACTAACCACACATTCTATGTCTTGTGTAAAATAGGCTATTAAACTGATATAAATAAACCTATTTGGAAAGTGGCCAGTCTTCTAAAGTTTACTCTTAAGAGACTTAATAGAGTGCTTGGGGAATTTTACTGAAATCATTTGATATAATGCGTATGAGAAAAGTGTCTGGTCATCCACCTTGAGGTTGATAGAATGGCAGGACTTTATTTCTCTGCTTTTAGTTTGGTGGTACATGAACGAGACACTTTTAAGGTTTGTATTAGCCATTTTTTAAAAAAAATTTATTTTAATTGTTGATCTTGTACAGTTTTCTGTCTTTTACTCCCACCTCAACCCACCACCCCAGCCCTCCACACCTCCCTCCCATTTCCACCCCCCATAGTTTTTGTCCATGTGTCCTTTATACTTCTTCCTGTAAACTCTTCCCCTTTTCCCTGAAATTCCCTCCCCTCTCCCCTCTGGTCACTGTCAGCCTGTTCTCAATTTCAGTGTCTTTGGTTATATTATGCTTGTTTGTTTGTTTTGTTGATTAGGTTCCTGATAAAGGGGAGATCATATGGCATTTGTCTTTCACTGCCTGGCTTATTTTGCTTAGCATGATGCTCTCCAGTTCCATCCATGCTGTCTCAAAAGGTAGGAGCTCCTTCTTTCTTTCTGCTGCATAGAATTCCATTGTGTAAATGTACCACAGTTTTTTGATCCATTCATTTACTGATGGGCATCAAGGTTGCTTCCAACACTTGGCTATTGTAAATTGTGCTGCTATGAACATAGGGGTGCATAGGTCCTTTTGGATTGGTGTTTCAGGGTTCTTAGGATATAATCCAAGCCATTTTAAATCAGAGAAACAGAACCACTCTCTATGGGGAATTGCTTACCAAAGCGAAGGATGCACAGGAGAAGCAAAAGGGATGCATTGGTATTATCCAGAGCCTTATGAGTCTGCACTCACCCCAGACATCGCTGGAACCCTTGTTTAGAGTAGGACCCATGGAGGCTGTGTTCTCACTAATGCCTCTTCTGTATTCTTTCCCTCTTTTCTCCTTCCAACAACATGCAAGCTACTCCCATTGGCAGAACTGAATAGGAATACAGCGGGCAAGGGGTCCCGGGAAGCATAGTGTCAGACCTCTACCGCTGGCAATCCGAGGGAGAGGACAGGAGAACCCATTTGCCCTCACAGAGCTCTAGCCTCAGCCTTCTGTTACTCTGAGCCACTTTGTTCCTCCATTTCTTTCATGTGCTGTGTTCACGTAAGTATTCTAATTTGAAAAACATTTTGAACTATTACTATTTCTAACTCCAGAACTATGTCAGTTATGTCAGAAACACTTACAAGAATCCCTTATGGGAGTCTAACTGGAAATATTTTAGGTTATTTTATTTCCAGTTACATGGTTTATGCCAATCCTTAAGTTGCACATTTTTTTTTCATTGAGGGAAAATTCTGTGTACTTCTTTATTATTTTAGCTACTTGAACTCCATGTTTTCTCGTAGGGATCAAAATAATTTAATTCTTACATCTGAACATTTTCTTAGCCTAGTTTTTTTTGGGATTTGGTTTTCATTTCGGTTTCCTGATTTTTCATAAACATGCATTTGTTTTTTAACAGCCCTGTATCAAAATATGCTTTTGAGCACTAAGCTCCTACATTAAAATCATGCTTGATCAACTTTTGTCTTGACTGCCAAAACATTCCAATAAATCAGCGATTCTTAAAATGCATCACCGAATGCATCCAGAGAGACTGCGGCACTCTCCGAGCAGCAGAGACAGAACGGCTCGGAGCTGTGCGCGTGTAACTGGGTTGGAAAGTCCACAGGATCCGAGTGGGCGGGCTCATCTCTCCCCTCAGCCCTTTGTCCCGAGAAGGTTATTTTTTTGGTCATTTTGGTAATGGTTGACAGGACCAAGTTGAGCCCTGATATGTGCTGTGACTTCCGTTAAGTGTTTCTGACATAAGTGACATAGTCCTGGAGGCTTTTGACAAGTTTGTCAACCTAATGATTGGGCAGCTAAGCCTTGAAACCACAGTAAGGGTTGTATAAGCTGTTCAGCAGAGGGTGCAAAATCTAGGTAACCAAATACTAGTCTCAGAGTTATTCTGCTTGCCTGCTTGTCACTTCAACAGAGCAAGAGAAAACAATCATCTTTGAAATAACTATTTCTAGCAGTATCATGTAATATATGCCTTATAAGAGAGTACCTTTTTCTAAAGTTATTTTTAACATTAATATTCTCATTTTTATCATTCTCTTTTATGTATGTTATACCTGGAATGCTTAATGCTTTAGGCCTCTGATGAATTCTGGCACTACTGGAATGGTTTAGGTTACGTGGTAGATGTTTCCCAGAAAATGGAACAACGACTACTAAATAACTCAGCTGGAGTGAGGATTAGTCAGGGTAATTACCATTGCTTGGGATTTTGTGTTTCAGGAGCAATGTTCTCTATAAAAACCATGGGGCCTCTGACACTTAAGTGTCACTCCATTTGAGCAGAATCCTAGTTAACAATAGCATTTGGACTAAATGGTGAGAGTTAGAAATTAAAAAAAATGGTAAGTGCACATGTGTGCAAATTATTAAACAAATAAAATTACATTCTACCTTTATTATTTTACTTCAAAGGTATGCTATTTGGCTTTTCAGACTAGGTCTACCTGGGTATCTAAACTCAACTAGAATTTTATTGTTGAAGGTCATGGGGGTGTGTGGTCTATTCTCCAGGCTTCAGAAAATCTGTTATTCTAACTTTACACGTGGATTAGAACATCTCCAAATGCAGAGTTTGTTTCTTATCTTGAAGCCTACAAATCAACTAATATTTTCCACTCAGCTGGAGTGTGAAGGCAGAGAGGAGTGTGGTCTAATAATCATTAAGTTTTCATGTGCTGGTCAAGTTAATAGCTTATCCTGCTTTTTGGAGAGATTTCAACTTTGCGGTGGATCTATTTGAAGATACCTCCCTGGTTCCTATTTTCATTCATTGTTAAAAGCTGGGAGATGTGGTAAAGATGGTTGCATCCAGGGTTTCCCATTTTTCCTTAGGGTGGGGTTTATGGGTGATAATGGAGGTGGGAGGCAGTAAGTCGATGAGACAGTAGGAATGGGGGGAAGTTGAGCAGTTACAGCTCTTCACTCCCCCTTCTTCTCAGACAAAAAGTATTACATTTTGGGGCACCCTGTGATATGTCATTCTTCTGCTGACCAGCCCCCTACATCTCCAGTGAGGAAACATGGCTTGAAAGAAACTACGTGGTTTGCCCAAGACCACACATCTCGTCATGGCCAGCCAAATTTTGCATCCACATCCCCTGGATTGTAGTTAGTGATATTTTCTCTTTCGAAAAATGGAATAAAAGGGACAACTGTAAATGACCCATGGCCACTGACAAGAGGGTGGGAATTGATGGTGGGAACAGAAGGTGGGTGGGGCAAGGGAGAGAAAAGGGGGAAGACGGGGAGAACTATAATAGAACAATAATAAAAACCAGATTTCTAGTAACATTGGAAATTAAAAAACTCTAATCCTTTCATAGACCTCACAGTTTAATTAAACAATAGATGTACGAAAAACATAATACCAGATGTGCGCACCATGTCTAAACAAAGGTGGGCTGCTCATGTCTTGAGTCAAGAGGCTTTATAAAACTTCTATTTCTTTAAGATTTTTCCCTTTGTAATATTAGTAAATACATCTAGGGACTTTCAGAGGAGTCGATAACTTATGGAATTCTTACTCTACACTCTAAAATAGGAGCATTATTGTATTTATGAAAGAGTTTTATGTATTTATGAAACTACATAAAATAGCTAATAAGATATTTTAATGGAGCACAAAGAAAATTTCTTATCAACAATTTCACATGTGTCATATGCCATGAGCTGCTTCCAATACAGGATTTTTTCCTTTCATTTGAATGATTAGACTCACATCCTGCTTGCACGTCGGCCACAGAAGCGTGCTTTTCTGAGGGAAGTTAACAATTGCTATAAAAATAATGATAATTATTTCATATAACAAGTGACCTTGAGGTCTGTGGCTTCAGGGATGGTTCCTGGATCATAGCATCAATGATCCAGGCTTGCTTTCATTCCTCCTCTGGCGCGCCGGCATCGCGTGGTTGCGACTGCCGATAGAACTCTGGCCTCCGGTCTTCACACAGCAGCATCCCCAGCAGGGAAAAGGGAAAAAAGGAAACCACAGTTTTTCTTTGTCAGATAGATTTAGTGTTCATCTGTCAAGAATACTTGATTATTTTGGTATTGCATTTTGATTTAGTTGACTAACTACAATGTATTTTGGTTTATAGTAAATAGTCCATTAGATGTGGGATGTCCAAAATCGGTGTGTGTGTGTGTGTGTGTGTGTGTATGTGTGTGTGTGTGTGTTAAAAGCCTGTCTATTCCTTACCACATATCCTGGGTGTGATGTGAGAGGAAAGAGAGCCACGATTCATTTATATACTCCATGCTGGGGGTAATGGGCTGAAAAAACATTATATGCTTTCCTCCAAATACAGCCTTTATTTCTAAGACACAAGAGCAAGATAAAACTAGTACTTATCCATACATCTTTGCTCTCATTCACTCACCTTAAGTAAATTCAATCTGTCATAGACTACTAGAGATATTTCTGCTTAAATGTCTTTCTCCTCTTATCACGCCAGACACCATGCTTCAAGCTGCCACAGTCTCTTGCTGGGCCACTCCAAAAGTTTCCTGAATGGTCTCCCCATTGACATTCCAACCCCACTCCAATTTGTTCTCCACTCTGCAGCCAGAGTGATGGGCTCGAAATGCTTAGAAAAATTCAGTTTAAGCCATTGCTCTTCGAAGAAATAGAAAAGTCTTAATTGCCATCTGTAAGTCTTGCCATGGGCCAGCTCACCCTTATTTCTCCATCTACACGGGGCACTCGGTTTGTCTTCTGAACTCCCACACCAGGCCTTTAGTCCCTCAGAAGCTCCCAGCTCTCTCCTATCAGGGATCATTTGTGTATGTTGCTCCCTGTCCTTGCAATTTCCTTTGTACTCCCCACTGCCCTCTGCTCCATATTCGTTCTTCTTCAGATTTAGGCTACGCTATGAGTTTCACAGGAAAATCTTTTCTGAACCTGAGGTGCTCTGTTCTGTAGCACATTCGTATCTTTCCTTTGTATCATTTACACTACACTGTTCATTTCACAGTCATTTTTGCAAATGTGTGATTAGCTTCTGTTTCTCCCCACAGATGGATGTTGAGAAGCTTCATTGGAAGCTGGACTGTATCTGTTTCTTTTTAAATTTATCTTTGTGTTGACAATGTTTAGCACGAAACTTGACACATAGTAAGTGCTCAGTGTTTTTGCTGATTGGTTGTATCAATAAGTGAATAAATAAATAGTATTTATTGTGTTATTGGATCTCTGCATCAGTCAAGAATTTCAATTGTTGTGTTTAAGTAGTTGATGTGGTCGTAGTTGGTACTTTGAAACAAGTTATTTTGGGACCTCTGCATGAGAAAATTGATTAGAAGATTTTGCCCTCAGAAAAATCCTCGAGTATCTTTTATGAGAAGGTTTAAGGCAGAGATGAGTTTTCTCAGTAAAATTGGAACCTAAAAATGTATGATTTTGTAGTTCAGAAATCAGGTACTATTAAAATAGTAAATACTTTCAGACTTTGTAGATATGGGAGTACGTTTTGAGAGATCCAAATGTTGTTTTGGAGTAAAGTCTGTTGAATGGCATGATGTTTGAAATAAATAACAAAAATGGTTAAAGTGATATGGCTACAAAGTTCAAGTGATTTCTCCTCCGACATTCTTTTTAAATTGTATTTTTCCGAAATACTTATTATCTTTGCATCTGGCTATTCAATAAAAATAAGGAACTGTTGTTAAGCAGATACTGTGTGTCAATTTATTAATTCACTGATTGATCACAACCTACTTGAAAGTCATAAAGTTGTATTTTTGTTGTCAGAAATTTTTCTATGAAAATGACACAATTTCTAATGTCAGTAAAAACAGTGTGGACAAGAAACTTAGAACATGACAAGTTCAAGCACTTTGTTAGAAGTAAGCAGAGGGGGTGATGATAACGTGCAGTAAATGTCCCTAATTCAATTCTTGTTAAGGCCAGGGAAAGGAGACTTGAGAGAGGACTTCCTGGAAGAAATAACATTTGAGCTCAATTCTGAAAGGCCTGTTCAATTAAATATTTATTAAATCTGATGCCAATTTTCTTATTGTAGTAAGTATTTAAGTAGTATTGTTCTTTTCTCTCCAATTTGTATAATTTTTTTCTCTCTTACCTATACACGGGAGCCTTCTTGAGAATAGAAAATGTGTTTTATATTTTTAGGTATGTAATAAATTATTAAATATAGGGCTATGCATCATCTAAATAAACACTGGTGTTTTTCTCACTGATATTAACTGGGTTGCTGCATTGATATAATTTGATATATTTTTGTGTGTATTTCTTCTTTTTTAGAGTTTACTGAAAGCACTGCACATGTTCCTATTATTATTCAGGTAACTCTGGAATATAGATAACTAAACTTTTTCTGGTCCTTAAATTTGGGCATTAGCAAAGTCACAGACTCATAAGAATCTTAAATAATGTGTAATGGATTCTATGTGCAGAAAGGACAAATAATGGGCATTTAGTAAATACCCTCAGTTGGTGATCAGTCTATTTTTCCTTTTCTTTTCTCTCTCTTTAATCTGTCACTTATTTTACTCTCGAACCCATTAAGGAACATTTCAAAAAATATATGTTGATTATTTTACTTTAGAAGAGTGAGCAGTTTTTACCTATTGTGAATTAAGGATGCACTAGATATCTTAGTTCCTAGGACCATCCTCTGAACCGTGCATATTTAATGATCTGGAGGGAGGGCGAGATAAACTCTCTCCAAGGTCATTACTGGAGAGGAAAGAAAGAAAGACATTGTAGATATGCTGTGGCATTATTTCCTTGCATTTACTCCCTAAGAAATATTACTTTACTGACATTCGTTGTTAAAGATGTTAAGTTTATTATTTTTGGCTTTGTTACTGATCAGCAGCATCTCTAAGTATCTCCTCCGGTCTGTGTCTCCCTTCAGATGGATTATTTATTTTCCATTTAGCAGTTCTTCTCCGCCTGCACAAGTGAGTTTTCAGGAACTAAACGTTATTGCTTCACTTACTCTCTCTTCAAAGTTCGCATTGCCAAGATCCCACACCACTTTTAGAAACACTTCTTTGCACTTTTCCACACTTGTGCTAGTGGGTGATACCTGGACTGTTTTAAAATCTCCAATGAGGTTTGCCAATGCTTGGTAAAGTAGCAATACACTAACCTTCATTATGGAATATTTCTTTTTAATCATGTTGGGTTAGGACTGACCTTTTTCTTTAAGAATGCTGCGTAGTTTAAAAAGGGTTTCTGCCAAGTGTTCATTTAAAACAAAAAATAAACGCGTTAAAAAAGAAACACGCACACATACACGCAACTGCTTACTTGTAGTGGAGTCACTTATCTGACAACTGCAACCATTTGAAGTTGCAGTAAATGCTGGAAAAGGCCTGTGAGTTGTAGCAGTTGCTCATGACATGCTTCCCAGAAAACTCTGGGGGCTGGGGGCTTGCGGCTGTGCTCCTAACTAGACCCTCAGGATTGCACTTAAGGCTTATTTATGAGCAAACTGGGTTTTCTGATTTCTCAGCCTTCCACAGACTGGAAATAGCAAAGGAGCAACCAGAAAGGAAACGAAGAACAGATGTGATTTGACATGCAGATGATGTAAATAATGGACACACTGGGAAATTTACTTCGTTTTTTTTTAATTGGTCTGATTATGAAAGATAAAAGCATTTTGTTGACCTTTTTGCATACATTTTACTAAAAAGTCTCTCTAAGTGGTTTTTGAGCAAGAAAGAAAGTTTTAGTTTAGATTCTGGAGTTCATTTTTTAAAAGTAGGGATAATAGAAGATTAAAATGTGAGTTATAGAGATAATTCTTTTTGTTAGGTAGTATACTTTATAATCAGAGAATATATATGCTTTTTATATCTAAAAGACCTTGTAGATTCACTTATTGATTATACATAAAATACACCGAGTATTACCCACGTATTGCCTTTCTTAATTCAGTTCTAGAATTGTATAAAACAAACATTCCTAACCAACCCTCCCATTGGATATTTGGGAGAATGGTGGCAACTGAATTCTTGGCCTAGGAAGATTATATTTATTTGTTTTAAAGCAGAGATAATATAAAATGTAAACATAAAAAGAGCCCTTTCATTTCATGCCTGATATGATCATGAAAATTCAGCACATTTTAGTTCAATTCTTTGAATAACGTTCATCATCTTTTTTAAGGAGTTCTCACACTCTGGGGCTGGATTTTGAGGTATTGTACTGACACATGGAAATCACAGATGCTAGAAACTCGAAGGACTACCCCCATGTGCCCTGGTGATGGTGAGTATGATCACTGGGCCACCAACCATCTCCCTATTCTCTAGTTTTGTGTGTGATAGACTCTGCTAGAAAGCCTTGCGCTGAAGACTACCCATGATGCAAAGCTCATGCCATCTGAGATAGCAAATAAACTTTCCCATGGGCAGGTTTTTAAATGTTTTCCTTCTTAGCAAATCACAGTAATACGTGACATACGCTTTGCACCTTTGGGACTTTGTGCTCGTGACAGCACACCGCACTCCAGCTCTCACCACGCTGCATGCTCCGGGGGCACCACACGTCATCCCCTGAGATGGCACCCATCCCTGCTTCTCCGTGGCCCCAGGATGCCCTATCAGACCTGTCACTGATGATTTCGCAGCTGAATGAAACTACTAAGATGATTGCTGGTCTAGGAATAACAGTGTGTGAAAGGAGTCTAGGCTAACACAGACGTGGAGCTTAAATGTCAATCTTCTAAAATACAAATGTTATTATGTTTGGTTGTAAGTATTAGTTCTGTTTTGAGCCTGGTGTTGGTTGTTCCTTTTCTCAATTTAGCAAAGAGAAAACCAAGTAGAACCAGAGGCTGATCCTCCCTTCCCCCTTCCCCTCTCTTTCCTCTCCTCTCTTTTTCTTTCCTTTCTTTTTTCTTATAAAGATGACAGTGAGGTGCGGTTTTTATTTTGCATGGATGTTTCTCTCCTGACCTCCCCTGCAAAAGAAAACCCCCAACCCAGTTAAGCCAGGTGTGTCTTTAGTGTAATGGCAAAAGGTAAAATGGAAGACAATTTCTCTGTACTAGTTCTTAGAAAACTGTTCAAGAAGCAACCTAATTGTGAAGCAGTGTTTCTGAACAGGAGCAGCAGTGCTTTGAAATGTGCATACGCTGCGGTACAGGGTTTTTGATGTGCCACGTTTTGAACCATCACAAATCGGTAAACTAACCAGTCATCCTAGACACCTGGGCAGCCTGCTGCTTTCCTGGATGCTGCCCTCAACGCACTTTGGCAAGAGGACAAGCGAAGTGTGGGATCACTGTTAGCTCTGGGTCGTGGGGGAATGCTGATAGTGTGTGTTCAGAAGTCTATTTTCTGGAGACACCCCAGACTCAAGAGTCCTTCTGTTCCTCCACATACTATGGAGTTAGGTTCAAAGAAGTTGTCAATGTCTCTTTGATAACAGCAGTGTGGTCGTGTCCGGCAAGGCGGCATTTTAATCACTTCATGGATATTAAGGGCTTTAGTTCCAGCTTATCGCTGCCTGTCTCTTCCATCCAAAATTCCCCTTAATCTGGCTCTCAATAGGAGGGACTTGCCTTCAGGGGACAAACTGAAGCAAAAGATAACAGGAAGACCCATGCTATGCCAGGGTGTCTTGAAACATGAAAGGTCACACCCTACATTTCTCTAAAAATAAATCTCTTTCCACAAGGTCAGTAAAACTGCTATCATTAAAGAAAATCTCCACTTTCAAGTTCATCCTTTCTTTCTCTCTCAGAAAAAAAACAAAAAAACAAAAAAAACCACCAATATAGTCCATACTCTGGCTGATTAACTGTTAACAGAGTTTAGTTCAAACCTCCCAAGCCCATTTTTAAACCCCTTTCGAGGGATAACTAATAGGGTCTGGCCATGCAACAAGCACAGTGCCACCACTGGCCTTTCGGAGTGTGGCTTTATGGGAGCATCATTATCAGCATTATTTTTTCTCCTTTTCTTCATTTTGCATAAATTGAAATTTCTCCCAAACGGCAGCAGCATGTTGTTCAAGTATCTGTGTACAAAATAAATTGCAAATGATTTTCTTCTGAAGGAAACGGCTGCCGAGGAGCCTTTGATGCCGGTGCGTCTGTTGTGAATCCGAGAGCCATCGTTACCTAACAGAGTCATACCTGGGGCAGAATTGCTATGGAACCCTGTGTGTAAAGCACCGTGTCAGCGTAGCGCACCTCTCGGGAAGAGGCAGGGCCACTGGTGCCCATCATAGAGACAAATGTGTGGTCCTCCGCATCCACTGCTTTCCGACTGTGGTGGTAAAGCAAACTGCACGCTCTTTAACCCTTCTGTCTGCCCACTGTCAGGGGAAAACGATCAAATCCCAAGTCTGCACTGTGCTCCTGCGGAAGTGTCTGTCCCGTCCGACTGACAAGGCCACTTTCAAGGATGAGTTGAAAATAATACCCTGGGTTCTGCTCCTCTGCATGATACACATATGTACATATGTATCTCCACCTATACACAGGTGTGCTCTATCTATCTATCTATCTATCTACTATCATCTATCTTTTTGTAATCTCGAGGGAGATATAGACTAAAAGCAGTAGGCAGAAGAACTCTTTTCAGTGTTGAAGACTATCTGTTGCTTCAATCTGCCAAGGCTATCGTATTGTTCGGTGACGTGGGGTTTAGTACGCATGGAGCAGGGTGGAAGGGACTGCTTTGGGGTATTCACATGTGTGTGTTCATGTTTAAAATAACACAGAAAGAAAGCTATCAATATTTATAAGTCTTTGAAGAGATTCCACCTACCGATCTTTATATAACAGCAAAGGTGAGGGAAGTTAGAGGAGGAATTGTCCTGGCCCTCACATTCTAGCCTGGACATCTACTTACTGGGATTTGCAGTCAGTTTTTACATATCTAGCAGTACTGTATGAAAACTAAATTAGTACTTTATAATGGTGGGAGTCTGAAGTCCATAAATGTCCCAGGTGGACACAGGTAATCAGGTTCTTGGTGATCGTGGACAAAGAATTGAATCAAACACATAGAGAGTGTATAGCAGAAAGAGAGCAGGTTTATTAAGTGATAGCACACTCCACAGAACATTGGAGCAGGCCAATGCTGAGTGGAGATTGCCCTCAGGGGCTTGAAGGATTCTATTCTTTTTTTTTTTTTTTTTAAGATTTTTATTTATTTATTTTTAGAGAGAAGGTGGGGAAGGAGAAAGAGAAGGAGAGAAACGTCAATGTGTGGTTGCCTCTCATGTGCCCCCCACTGGGGGACCCAGGCATGTGCCCTGACTGGGAATTGAACCAGTGACCCTTTGGTTCACGGGCCCACACTCAATCCACTGAGCTACACCAGCCAGGGTAGGATTCTATTCTTATAGGGCAGATATTTCCTGGCTAGTTTTGGCAGGATTTTTTTTTTTTTTTTTTGCTCATGTACAAATAGTTATATTACTTTAAAGATACTGCACATGTGGTCTCCCTTGGTTTTCCTTGATTGGCCACTGGGGAAGGGGGTCCCACAATGTTAATTTATTACAATGTTATTGTAATGAAGCAGGGGTCATGTAGCATCTCCTGTGCAGGTGCATTCATGATTCACTATGAGTCAGCACTTTTCCAGAAAGTGGGGACAACTGGTCTTAGAACAGAGTCTCTGTCCTGTATTGATGTCCCTTATCTTAGCCCTGGGGCACCTCCGGAGTTTCCTCCCTCCTGACTGTCTCCTGCTTTATAATGATGTCTACTTGGGGGGATTTTTTTTAGGCTTGGTGCTTATTCCTTTCTAAATTAGGAACAAAAACAGGGATAATCTCCCGTTTAATTAAGACACGTTATAATGAAGAAAAATTTATATTTAAAAAATTTCATTCTTTAGAAGGCAATCAATTCAAGGTCAGTTACTAAATATATTTTATATTACTGAATTTGGCTTACTGTAAGTTCCATATTTTAAGGAAATTAAATGCCAATTAAAAACTTTACATTGTGAGAATTTTTTGGAAAACATATAGATGATATAGGAGCTTTCTTGTTCATCAAGTTTACAGTCATTATGAGAAAACCATGAAATGAAAAAATAGAGAATTTCACCATGGTGAAATGAAATTATTTTACTTTGTATATCACAAACCAATAAAAGAATAGCTACACATATATGTAATTTGATTTTAGATAAACCAAGTTATTAATTTCATAAACTTCTTTAGGACTAAAATGATGTACTTAATGATGTGTATTTCATAGCTCTTTTTATCTTGTATTCAGATTGAATAAATATCCTTCATGGAATTTTAAATGTTTAACACTAAAGAAATTTCCCCCTCAGTTCTTTTCACACGAAGTATTTGGCAACTCATTTTAAATAGAATCACTGAGCAGCATTTTTTGCTATTGTTTCATGATATAAGAGTCCCCCCTTATTCAAAGGGATCCATTCCAAGAACTCAAGGTGATGCCTGACATGGCATATATATGCATTCTGGTTTTTTTTTTTTTTTTTTTTTCCTGTATACACACACCTTTTCACTTAAAGGAAGCACTTTATGGCTTTTCCTTGGCATATCCGAATTTCTGGCATACCTGTTCTTGCGTCTTGGGGTCATTATTAAGTAAAATAAGGGTCACTTGAACACCACACTGCCATGCCGCAGCAGTGGTTCTCGTAACCAAGGTGACTACAAAGTGACTAACAGGCAGGTAACGTATGTGGTGCGGAGATGCTGGACAAAGGGATGGTTCACATCCTGGGCAGGATGGAGTAGGATGGAGTAGGATCACACTACTCAGAACTGCACAATTTAAAACTTCCGAATTGTTTACTTCTGGAACTTACCATTAAATATTTTTGGACCATGATTCACGGCGGGTAACTGAAACCTCAGGAAGTGAAACTGCAAAAACTGAAGTTTACTCTTTTTAAGGGTTGGCCACACTCAGAATCATTGCTCAGTGAATTATCTGAAGTTTTAAATGTCCTTGCCCCTCAAGCTGTGTCATTTTAGAAGGCAGGTTTATTGGTTTTCAAGAGCTTTTGATGTTGTCTTGATTTTGATAAACTCTATATATTCTCTGAATCTAAAAGCCCCTCCTACTGAAACTATCATTCCTTCTGTTCCCACATCTTCTTTATTCTTTAATACCTGAAGCAATATATCTGGGAGTCTGAGACCAAACATTTTTTAGCAATAATTGGCTCATCACTTTCCTGTTCATAAAAGACACACAATCATAGATGATAACATTGTCTAGTTCATAGATAATAATGTTCAAAATTGGCTCAAGGTTATTTCTGAAAAGTGATATTTTAATTTGAATCTCAAGTTAATCTTAACTACAGTAAGCCAAACGATTAGCACATCCATTAAGGAAAATAAATTTTTATCTTAAATAAGAAAAATAATTGTGTACTTTGGTATAATTAATTCATGTCAGATTTGTTCCAGAGAGGTGACTTTGTATATTGTATTGTATTGTATTGTATTGTATTGTATTGCATTGTATTGTATTGTACTGTACCTACTTTATTCTATTTTATTCATGAACTACCTATGGATACTTACTCTTTTCCAAAGTGTGTGCTAACCTACTGATTTAACAAGCCGAGGGAAACCGTTTAATCTCTGTTAGTTTAGGTACAAGAAGAATCTGAAAAAGCCTCTCCAGAACCAAAAAGCATTTTTGCACCCTTGTCCCCATACTCGAGGACTGCTCTGAGACAGCCGTATGATGGAGAATGCAGGCTACTTCCACCCGTCAGCGTGGCTGGGAAGTCTCTGGGGTGCTATGCTTATTTTGATTATTTTAATGTGTTGCATTAATTTGTAGAACAGTAAAAAATAAAAAACAAATAAGAAGAATTGCAGATTTTAACAATGGGATGAAAAAGTCGGGAAGTCATATGTCCCTAGAGACTGAATACAACCAAGAGTTGCTTTCCATCACTGGCTTTTCAGGAATGTGTCTTACTCTTAACTAGCAAGGACTGCATTGACAGAAAGCCTTTCCAAAGGTTAATTATTTTACGATGAAAGTAATCAGCACTATATTGCTTGTTAACCTTTATTTGTGTCTTAAAATTATTTCCCTTAATTATCTGATCATGTAGTTTCAAGGATGTTTTTGATTTTTGATTTACCTTATCAGTTAAAATATTTTTCAAATTTGCATCTTATCTGGTTAATCTTATTTAACCTGAAGAGAATAGATTAAATCCATTTAACCATCCACTTTATTAAATTTTTGTTCTAATTTATGTTACTGTAATAGAATCAGGACAGGAGGAAATTAGATTGCTTAAAAAATACAGAAGAGTCTGTGGCTTCCACAGTCTCCTATGTAAAGTCTGAAATCATTTCATGTTCTAAGTGGGGGAGAGTAACATAAAACTTTCTTTATGGAAACAAATGCCAAAATAACATTTGCTTTTTTTCATTTTAATAGCAGATTATTGGAAAATCACTGGGCTTTCTGGATAGAAATTTTGATTTCCCTTCAACTTTATAGAGTAATTCTTATAGTCATTCAAAAGTTGTAAGCAGAATACTTGTTCCAAATTTTTAACATCAATTGCAGTAGTGCAGGATTAGACTGTTTTATTTCCTGGTATTTGTTCCCTGGGCAGAAATAAAATAGTTGGTATTGGTTATCAATACAGTAAATCAATGTATGCAACTAATTTGGACCATTCAAACATAAAAACAATACTCCATTTTATTATGTAATTTTTCAAAAAATTTACCTCTTCTTTCTATAGCAACCTTACTTTAAATATATGTGGCAAATGCATAGGTTTGGGGAGATATAAAAATTGTCACAGGGAAAGAACTACTGGAGAATTCGCAGTTCTATAATCCATTGTGTCTAATCTGAAAACTGAAATATGAACTAATTTGCACTGCCCAAGAACTGTAGGAATAGGATTATCTGGTGTCATTGCTTCGGAGTGGTAAATTTAAACATGAAAAATGAGACAGCCCCAGCCAGGTGGCTTAGTTGGTTGGAGTATCATCCCTTGTATGAAATGGTTGTGGGTTCGATTCTTCATCAGGGCTCATACCTAGGCTGTGGGTTTGATTCCTGGTCAGAGCGCATACAGGAGGCAACTCTCTCTCTCTCTCTCTTCTCTCCCTCACTCTCTCTCTGTCCCCCCTACTTCCTCTCTCTCTAAAATCAATAAACACATGCTCAGGGAAGATTAAAAAAATGTTACAGTTACAGAGTTATAGGCAGGTTTTTTATTATCCACTTGTGTGCTAAGCAGCATGACCCACACATCATGTTGCTAATTAATGGGCATTTACTAAATACTTACTGTGTATGAAGCAGTAATCAAGGTGGTATGTGTAATGGTATGTGAGGGGGGGCTGTGTAAAAGGCATGTAAGACAGATTTTGAGGTACAGAAGGAAAGCAATCATATTTAGCACTAATCAAAATGTTTTAGAGACATGAGAACAGTTAGTTATTTAGTAACAAAGCAACAAAGTCAAGTGCCTGTATTAAAATGTAAATACATTGGCACAGGATAAAAGTGGGTATGATTGTTTTCCATTAACTTTTTAAGCCAAGAGACTGAGTTCTGACTTAAAAAATAAAGATGTATGTTTTCAAATACTTACATAGACTAAGCACTGAAGAGCACTGAATTCTGTGTTCAGCTATTTGGCTGTTAGCACTGATGCATGTTGCAGAAAGAAAATAGCTTGAAGTCCTTAAGTTAGGCAAACTCTGGAGAGCTGGGAGGCATGGGGGGGGGGCAATTGGCTTGTAAAATAAACAGACCAAACCAAAAGCTGAATTTAGATTGATAAGGATACCCCAGAAATTCCCTTAACAATATACTAGTTATGGACCTAACTATTGATATTATTATCCCTGCTAATGAAGCAACCATGGAAGAAGGCCAGCAATGCCTCTCCTTTATTACTGTGGGCTTCCAGCTTAACTAGCTAAGGCACTAAATGATCCCTTAAAAAGTGAATGGACTCAAATGTCTGTGTACTATTAGTGAGGATACTATTAGACATGGTTTAACTTCAGAAAGTTTGAAGACAGTTTGGCTAATGATGACTAAAAGTGCTGGATAAAACAAGAGTCTTAGACAATACATGTGTGTGTGTGTGCATGATTATATACATAATATAATATAATATAATATATATTATTATTTTTTATTTTAATTGTTGTTCGAGTACAGTTTTCTGCCTTTTACTCCCACCCCAGCCCACCCCCCAGCCTTCTGCACCTCCCTCCCCATTTCTGCCTCCCCTTGTTTTTGCCCACGTGTCCTTTAAACTTGTTCCTGCAAACCCTTCCCCTTTACCACGTTTTGTAACTTGATAACGATTTTAGTTTCAAACATATTTTTTGAAAAATGATCCAAGCCCTGGCTGGTATGGCTCAGCGGATTAAACACCAAACTGAACCAAAGGATCACCGGTTTGATTCCCAGTCAGGGCCAGGCCCCTAGTAGGGTATGTGCAAGAGGCAACCACACATTGATGTATCTCTCCCTCTCTTTCTCCCTCTCTTCCCCTTTCTCTAAAAATAAATAAGTAAATAAATAAATAAAATCTTAAAAAATTAAAAAAATGATCCAAGAAAATAATTAAATGCCAATTCTGACATAGAAACATTAGTCTGTTGGTTAAGTCTTTGACTATTTTTGGTACTGGAAGTTTAGAAAAAAATATTTCCCATTAGTGGCTTTTAGAAGAATGGAAGTCAATTAACATGCAAAATGGTGCCACTATAAAATGGTGCCAGCATTAGTAACTACACTAAAGATTTGGCTTTGGGGGTAAATAAAAACTAATGACTAAAGTATCTATGAAAATATCTAGAATATATGTGAAAATGATTATCTGACCCTCAGATATGACGAAACAAAGGCAATTCTTTGTTTTGAAACTGGAAAAGTCAATGTTCGTGCTGCCTGTCACTACCAGAACCAAAACATAGAGACAAGGTTTGAATCTTTATGGGCACTTTATTCAGATACCTGGTGATCTGAGAAGATGAAGGGTTATGTACCCTAAAACCCCATCTTAATATCACATCTCAAGCAGATCTTTTTATAAGGAGAAGAAAAGGTAGGTGAGGGATTTGAATTTCAGGGGGGAAGTGGGTAAAGGGCTTGGAATCAGGGATGAAGGGGAGTTAGGTAAAAGTTGCAGTCTGGCAGTTTTCCTAGAATCCCAGCAATTCTTTATCTGAACCCGATAGTTTCTCCCTGGAGCACAATGGCTTGGTATCATCTTGATTGCTTGCAGTCCTCCTGAGGCTCCAAGGTTGAATTGCTTGTGGGACTCCTGGAATCAGGGTAGGGCCAGTTTCTAGAATGACAGCTTTCTCTATGCATTAATCACTGAACATATTAATTATATAACTAAAGCTTACAATATTTATTTGCATTTTATTTTATTTTTCAAAGTATATTTTATCAATTGTGCTATACAGTTGTCCCAATTTTTCTCCCTTTCTTCCCCCTCTGCCCTGCATCTCTCAACCCTCCAACATTCCCCCATGCCCCTTAATTCATGTCCATGGGTCGTACATATACGTTCTTTGGCTTCTCCATTTCTTATACTAATATTAACCCCCCCCCGTCTATTTTGTGCCTACCAATTATGCTTCTTATTCCCTGTACCTTTGTCCCCATTCTCCCTCCTCCCCCTCCCTGCTGATAACCCTCCCTATGATCTCCATTTCTGTGCTTCTGTTCCTATTCTAATTGTTTTCTTAGTTTTTTTTTGTTGTTTGTTTTTTAGGTTCAGTCATTGATAGTTGTGAATTGGTTGTCATTTTACTCTTCATAGTTTTTGATCTTCTTTTTCTTAAATAAGTTCCCTTAACATTTCATATAATAAGGGCTTGGTGATGATGAACTCCTTGAACTTGACCTTGTCTGGGAAGCACTTTATCTGCCCTTCCATTCTAAATGATAGCTTTTCTGGATAGAGTAATCTTGGATGTAGGTCCTTCCCTTTTATGACTTTGAATACTTCTTTCCAGCCCCTTCTTGCCTGTAAGGTTTCTTTTCAGAAATCAGCTGACAGTCTTATGGGAACTCCTTTGTTACCTACCAATCTTGCTACTCTAAGATTCTTCTTATCTTTAATTTTGGGTAATTTCAATTATGATGTGTCTTGGTGTGTTTCTTCTTGGATCCAGCTTCTTTGGGACTCTGAGTGTCCTGCACTTACATGTCTAGTTCCTTTGTTAGACTGGGGAAGTTTTCCTTCATTATTTGTTCAAATAAGTTTTCAATTTCTTGTTCTTCCTCTTCTCCTTCTGGCACCCCTATGATTTGGATGTTGGAATGTTTAAATTTGTCCCAGAGGTTCCTCAGCCTCTCCTCATTTTTCTGAATTCTTGTATCTTCATTCAGTTGTGGTTGACTGTTTCTTTCTTCCTTCTGGTCCAAATTGTTGATTTGAGCCCGGTTTCCTTCCCTTCACTGTTGGTTCCCTGTACATTTTCCTTTATTCCACTTTGTATAGCCTTCATTTCTTCCTCTATTTCATGTCCATACTCAATCATTTCTGTGAGTATCCTGATTACCAGTATTTTGAACTGTGGATCTGATAGGTTGGCTATCTCCTTGTTGCTTAGTTCTTTTTCTGAAGTTTTGATTTGTTCTTTCAGTTGGGCCATATTTCTTTGTTTCCATAAGCCCGTTACATTGTAAGGGGTAGAACCTTAGGTATTTACCAGGGTGGGGAAACCCACTTTGCTGCATTGTGGTGCTATGTAGAGGGGAGAGGTCAGAGACAGAACAATGCCACTTGCTAGCTTGCTTGGCTCTTGTCCTACTTTCCTTCACTTCCCTGATTCCCACAAGGAGATTGTGCCCTTTCAGGTGCTGATTCTCAGGTGGGTGGTTTTGTGTATTCTAGGACCCTGTGGACCCTCCAACAGACTCTCCAGTGAGGCTGGGAGTTTCTCCTGACACTGCAACACCAACAGATTTTTATAGCCAGAAGTTTGGAGGCTTTATTTCCCCACGCTGGAACCCTGGGTTGAACCACTTGTGTTGCTCCCCAGTTGTTCCTCTGGGTTTATCTGCATGCAAATGTGGGAAATCCCATCTGCAGCTCCCACCTTGCTGAACATTTTCTCTGCCCTGGCTTCCCATCTCCACCCCTCACACCAGTCTGGATGAATACTTCTTCTGTAACTCATTGGTTGTTGGACTTTCATGCAGTTTGATTTTCTGGAAGTTCTGATTGTTTTTTGTTTTTAAATTGGTTGTTATCCTTCTTGGTTGTCATTGTGCACGGAAGCAAAGCATTTCTACCTATGCCTCCATATTGGCTGGAGCTTGTAAAGCTAACAATTTTTAATTCTTGAGTTCCCCCATCAGTTTGATTCAATTCTTACATATTATCATTCATTTATTTATTCATTCAATTATCAACAAATATTTAGGTCTCTGCCACATGCCAAAGCAGGTGATTAAAAATTTAAGACTAATAAATAACAAAAACACCAATAATAGGTGACAATTCTTAGGCTGGGAGCCTTGGACTCCCAGGTACCCACTGAAGGTAGGACAGCAAATCCCCACGTACTGAACCAGAATCTGCCCTCTGATACTTGCTGGATGCAAGTTCCATACTTCTCAGTTTTCTTATCTGTAAAATGAAGCATCATAAGAGCACCATTCCATAGTTTTATTGTGAAATTAAATAAGGTAACATCCAAAAAAGCATTTTGAACAGTGTAAGTCTCATGGTAGTGATCAATAAGTCTTGACAATTATTACTCATTGTTTTAGTTATTTAATATAATCTTCATATGCATGAGTATAGCAGTGTAACACTTGGGATGAAGTAAGTAAGCAACATGAAATGAGATAGATTATACTGGCTTCTTTAGGAATCAAAATACTAAGTTTCCATAGGGTAATGTCTTTCTGTTTTAACTTGTAAATTTGCTCTCTTACAAATATTAGTAGATGTACAAAAATAATAGTTATGTAAGTAATCACAGGTGTGTATGAGTTATTTGTGCACGTGGTATGACTGTTCATACTTTATAGATGAAAAACGGAGACACGACAATGTTAAACAACTGGTCCAATATCAAACAGCTAAGAAGCGAAGAGGCCAGGAGGGAGCCACAGGCCGTGGGGCTCCTCTGTGTCACTGTGCTGTTTCGCAGCAGGGCCACAGAGCTTCTCCCCAATTTAAAGATCACTCAGAAAATCGCACATGGAGTCAGGTGTTGAGAGCAATTTACTCAAGGTAACCTAGTCCTGAAAGCAGGTAACAGCTCCAATCTTCTGTGGAAAGCAGCTGTCTCTCTGTATCTGGAATAATTAATTAAAATAGGTCATGTTGATCTATAAAGCTATAGAAGACCTGAATTCTGATTGCTTTGGAGATTAATTCTCTAGACTTACTGTCATGATCATCAAAGTGCTCATGCTAATATTTCCCAAATTTGATCTTTGGGAAATCAAATGCACCTCCTTTTATTTTCACATTGTAAATTTCAGGCACCCTTGTTGATAAAATGGAATTTAGGTCAAATCTCTCATATTCAAGCAGGTTCTTTGTATATGGAGTAAGGAAGTAAATTAAGAAAGAAAGAAAAGACTTCAATTTATTTTAATCTCATGTCATAGGAGCTTGTGCTATGTTTAGTGAAAAACACCCACATATACATAACAAACAGAAATTGCTGGTTGACTAGAGCCTCAGTTCAGCGTGTTATTGCAAACTGTGAATGTAGCAAATAGTTTCATTTCCCCCCAGAATAATGAAACAAGTATTTCCTCCTGTTTTGTAGTCTTTACTTCTCCTCTCTTCTATTTTTTCTTCTTTTCTCTCAGTAAAATATACCTGCAAGCAGATCATGCTTGCTGTAGGTGGTAGAACTACTTTTTGCTTTTTTTAGTGCTTGTCCCCATCAAAATCAAACAAAAGTTAAGCAAAACAAAACAAAACAAAACAACTCCCTGGTTTTCTCTTACTTGAGCATTATGCCCGGATTCAACATTTTGATTTGATAATGGGGAGTGATGTAATCTGCTGAAGAATAATGGTAACATAAAAACACAATAGAACTTGTCACAAAATGCATGGCAAAAACATTAGAGCATGTAGTCGAGAGCTTTAATTAACATATTTGTTAAATGCCAGTTCTTCGAATAGACACTATCCACAAAGGGAAGACTTTTCTTCCACAGATAATGCAGACAGCTTGCTTCCCTTTAGGAGAGGTTATGGCAGCTCTGCTATTGAGCTCTGTAATTCTGCTGGGAACCAACTCCTACCCTTCTGCCACCCAGGCTTTCAAAATCAGAACAGAGGAGTCAGTAGCTTTTACTGCTCTGTAATTTATTCCAAGGCAGGAGTTGTAAATGGATGCATGTACATCCTAGGGAATTTGCATACTGAATGCCTCCTCTCAGTTTTCATATGCCTACCCCTGTCCCTGTCACTTAATTTGCATTTATTCACCAATCAAATTTATTTCCTGGATGCCTCACTCGCATCAATGAATCGCAGAGTAATTACAGGAAGGTAAAGTGGTTTTGTGAATGAAGACACACCGTTTACACCAATGAGTGTGGGTATCACCTCCAAGTCTCTTGTTTAGTATTTAGGCCTGTCTCCTTGCATACAAGCTGTTGGAAAAAGCTCCAGAAACCACAGTTATATCTAAACAAATCAAACCAGATTTTACTGCTCGGGAGGATTTTCTTGGGGTTGAACAAAAAAAGTCTTAATAAACCTGAGATACGAAAGCTTGATTCATGACTGCATATGAAGAACAAAAAGTTGGGGAACTGAAGGTAAAATGAAGAGAGAAGGTTCAACAGAAAAAAAGTAGTTTTCATTTTTGGAGAAGATCAAATTTTATCTCAAGTATTTGCTATCGTGTTCTTTCTTTAGAAAGCCATGGTTTAGCCCTTGAGCACAGAGGGGAAAATTTGGTAAGGCTCTCTTGGTAGACCACGGAAACAGTACTAGAGCTTGAGATTTTCCAGGTGACACCAGGGTACGCATTTTTGAAAACGTTGCAGAATATATTTATAAATTATTTAATCTGATTAATTAGGAACTGGTTGTGACTCCCTAGACATTTGAAAGTTTTTTTAATTGATTTTAGAGAGAGAGTTGGGAGGTGGGGGAGGGAGGGAAATGTCAATGCATTTTTTGCATATTTATGCATTTATTGGTTGACCTTGTATGTGCCCTGACCAGGATGGTCTCAATCTTGGCATGTGGAGACAACACTCCAACCCACTGAGCTACCCAGATTGGGCCTGAAAGATTTCCTCCATTAGCTCATTCCCTTAAGCCAATTTCCCACTGAGGGTGGCTCTATCCCCAGGGCACATTTGGCAGCATCTGAAGACAATTTTAGTTGTTGCAACTGGTCAGGGGGTGTGCTATGGCTACAAAGTTTGCAGAAGCCAGGGGTTCTGCTAAATATTCTACAATGTTTAGGAGAGCTTTTTGCAACAAAGAATTATCTGGTCCAAAATGTCCATAGTGCCAAGGTTGAGAAGCTCTGCTTTTAGCCCTATTTGCAAACCCTCGTCCCACTCCCACCATTCCCTTACTGCTCTATTTTGAAGGTGATTTTGCCACTTGGCTCATATTTCACAGAAAAAAAAAGCTTATCAACATAATTCCCTCAACTTCTCCCATCCATCCAACAAATTTGTTTGCACTTATAGTCCTTCCTTTAAAACTCTTACCCTTATTTCTCCAGTCCTGAAAAAGAGGAATCCCTTTTGCTTGCTAAGGGTAATTGGTTCATTTGTGTTCCAGATTTCACTCCTTCCAGTCTCCTCCGAGGCATCTCTTCATCACTTACCTCTCTATCCTTCTGTTATCCAAAACCTTTCATTCTCCATTAGTTCAAGACTCATTAATTAAATATAAATCCTTCCTTTTACTGTAGCTTCCCTCTTTCCTTCACACAGAAGTTTTCCAAGGGTACTTTATAGTTGCTGTCTTCCTCGAATCTGTATTCCATTAATCCCTTGCGTTTCTTTTTAGCAACTAGTCCAACTTTCACTGCGTATGTCCTTGGTTATTGCTAGACTTAGCCTTGACTCCAGCTCTAACCCTAATCCTCATGCTAACCCTATCCCTAGTTCAAACCACCCAAGAATTCAGTGGCTTAAAACAAGCATTTACTATTGTTCACAAATCTATGGAATATCTAGATAATTCTGGGCTCATGGACATATCTGTTGCTGGCGGTGCGTCTGGTATGTAGGATACCAAGAGAATGAGTGGAAGTAGAGGCATCAGGCCCAGGGTTGGAACTCGCACTGTGATGCTCCCAGCATGAGTCACAGGCCAACCAATACAAGAGGTGAGGACACACTCCCTATCCTGATGGGAGAAGGTGATAGTAGTGTTGCAAAGGGCGCTGAGACATTGGGGCAGAGGATGAGTGCCATTTTTACAAGCAGTCTTCCCATCGTATTAAAGTCACTAACAATTTAATATTTCAAAATCAGCTCTAATTTCGCTGTCCATTTTCCTTGATTTTGTGACAGGCTTTGAGTGAATAATTTGTTCTAGAAATTTTACCCCTATGTCTACCATAACACTACCATCTTTGATTGTCTTCTGACTCTCTGATCACTCTTGATTATCTCCACCACAATTAAAGGTTTTTGTAAAGAGTTTCTGTCCTTGACCCTCTTTTTAGTCTACAAACATTTTTTTTGGCAGTCTTATCCCAACTATGGTTTTATCTGTCACTTATATTTGACAACCGAAATCTAAATTTCTAGCATAACACATATTCATTATAGACTTATATCTCCATTTGTGTATTGGAAATATTTTTCTGAAGAGTGCATTTATTATCATTCTTTCATTATCTGGTTCCTCTCAAAATATGTAATTACCTAGCAAGTTATTTTTGATTCCTTGTTTTTTTTTTTTCTTATCACTTCCAGCCCTTTAAGCACTATATTCCAACATTGTAGTTCGTTAAATTCTATTGATTTGTATCAACAGCTCATTTAAGCAAATATTTACCCAGTGACTACTATGTGGTAGCCCTTATGGAGCTTAGATTATATACTACCTACTATGCTACTTGATGATAACTGATGTGAAGAGATTTAAATTTGGGAAAGGGGAAGACAAGAAGTGCCAATAGTTTTACTTCAGGTGGTTAGGAAGGCCCACTGAGGAGACGATATGTTATGAAAGATCCAAGGCCAGAGAAAGAATGAAGCTACCTGGGGAGAGCATTCCAGGTCAACAGAAAAGCAAGGGTTAATATTTATTATATAAGTATATATCTTCTATTAATATTTAGAGTCTTTTATGCCTTTCCTGTCAATAAGATGGTAACATTGCAACTTTTTCTGTTCCTATTTTTTGCCCAAACTCTGCCTCCCAAATTCATAGCTTTGTGATTTTAGTTCCAAATTATTATTTTTAAATTACCAATATTTATATTGAACTATTTTGCTACAAAAATGCTTTGTTTTTCTTTTGGGGGATTTTGTAGAATTTGTTTTTCTGAATATTAATTTGGTTGGACATGAAATTTAATATTTAAAACATGAACAGTGTAAATTCAATCTTATCGTGCAGATAACAAATCTAATTAAGGTTACTGGATTTAGCAAATAAATATACAGAACACCCAGTTAAATGTGAATTTCAGATAAACAGCAAATGCTTTTTGTAAGTATATCCCATATGATATGCTATTTAAGACATACTTATGCTAAAAAACTATCTACTGTTTATCTGAAATTTATGGATTACCTGGGTATCCTGTATTTTGCTTGGCATTTCTAATTTCAGTGTAATCTGATTATTCTTTTTCTGTTTTCTTAGATTATTTTGAAAATCTTAGAATTCTTAAACTAAATTGTGTCCCCCCATATTTATATATTGGAGTACTAGCCCCACGTATTTTAGAATATTTACGGGTGGACCTTTCAGAGAGGTAATGAGGTAAATGAAATCATAAGAATAGAGCCTAATTCAATATGACCATTGTCTTTATAAGAAAAGGGAGAGACACCGAGGACATGCACATAGAGAAAAGCTCATTTCAGATACAACTAGAAGACAGCCATCTGCCAGCCAAGAAGAGAGGCCTCATGAGGAACCAAACCTGCTGACACCTCGATCTTGGTTTCCAGTCTACAGAATTGTGAGGAAGTAAATTTCTGTTGTTTAAGCCACTCAGCCTGTGGTGTTAAGTCATGGCCATCCTAGCAAATGAATGCCCCTGCCTTCACACAATGGTCTCTTGATGTTTTCCCTTCTATGTTCTTACATTTTTGGAAGGTCCACTAGTGTCATGTTTATGTATGCTTTTATTTTGTCTTATGGATTTATTTAGCATAAGTAACTTTTAGAGAAATTTTATGGGTCTTTAGGCAAGAAGTAAACATGCAGAAATAGTCTACTAACTACATAAACTTCCTGAGTTATCTTTCTGATAACGAACTTATATTAGACAAGCCCTGATAAAACCGTTGGATGACATCATATTGCTAAAAAAATGAGGTCACTGTCTTCTGCCTGTATTCTCCCAGCACTTCACCTATTTCTTCTGTCCCTGTTGTTAATCCTTCTCCTCCTCAAATACACTACTTGCAACCTATGTTCCAAGCATGTCAAGCTATTTGAAGTTCTGTTTTATATGCTGTGATGTTTCATTTTTAATGAGTGTACCTCCCTAATTTTGCCTGTCTGTTGAAGTCCTACTCATCATTCAGCATGCTGACCAACTATGTCCTATTGTCTGAATGCTTTTCTCTTGCCATATTCCCACTGCGATTCTTCGGTACCACCATGTACTTTCAAATGTCCTTTCCAGTATTTACCACAAGGTATTAAATTATTCATCTATATTTGTTTCTATCATCAATGAGTGAATTATTTGAAGATGAGAGATAATTATCTTGACACTCCCATTGACTGAGATATAACTAATACTCGGAAGAATAATTGCTTAACAACAGGATTAAAAATGAGTGAGTAAGAGTAACAGTAAAGGTTTTGAACCCTTGAGTAATTTTTAAACAATTTTAAGGCCCATGAACTGGTCTTTTACCATTTCTTTTAAACTTAGCATTTGCATTTGATTCCATTTTATTGCCATTGATTACAATAGTGTCTCCTAAATAAAATTTGGAAGGGAGAAACTTTAAATCACTTAACCCCTGCCTTTGTATTTATTAAAAGCTTAGGTAAAAAATTACTTAAGGATTAATTAAAATGCAGGTCATTGTTTCTTTCATCTAATTTCTAATACTGTAGGTAATTGCCTTGGGACATCCAACAGGAAAGTGAAGGAATCTCACTTTCCACATGGTTAGCTCCGTTCGGTTTCGGACACTTCTCTTGAAAAGAGCACATATTCAAAGAGGAGAAACAATTGTCTGTAAGTGAAACAGTTAACAAAGTTTTCTATGTGCTATAATTTTAATTTAAAGAGCATGTTTGAAAGGCTAAGAGACCCAGACAGGCAGATACTTCCTTCTTCACAGTTATAAAATCTGTCACATACTAGAAATACTCCCCCACTGAATAGCAATCACAATTTCTATTCTAAAGGTTCCACATGCGTGGTATATTATGTAATGGACAGCACTTCAGAATAATCTAATGAAAAGAGAACTCTTTTCCATGCTAATAAACTTCTGATTCTGCTTGTTTCAAGAAAATGAATTCAGGCTTTGAACTGCTGAGGTCCACATAAATTTAGGTTATCCATACAGCCGTGCAGAAAATCTCCAAGATGAGTTAGTTCTTTATTAATAGCAAGAATGAATGAGTCAGTCAGTTTGTTTAATGATCTGGCCCATAATTTGAATCCATTGAAAGTTGCATGTTAGCACCTCTGGGAGCCAGGATCAAGCGTGACCTTGACTTGTGATAGCCTGAATCAAGCTTTGTCTGATTCTTCCCACACCAGCTTGGCTTTTATCACTGGGCGTGCAAGCAGACTCCTTGAACAACCTTATAATTATTGCAAACATGAAAATTGTAAGGAAGTGGGAGGAGAGTGAGGCTAATGTGCAAAATTTATTTTAATAGATAAGAATGGGCAGTTCCCCTCTATGACATTACTTGTAGATGTTTGTTAAAAGCGATCAAGTTCATGAGGACACTTTTGTTAGGTCTCTGCAGGACATTTAATATACATATCTATGTATTAAACTTTTCTATTTTTAATACATCGGTGATACGGTTCTAAAAAAGGTTTTTAAAAAGTAGTCTCAGGTGACCTGAGTCTTAATCTTTCTTGGCAGCTTGACCTTGTGAAAGCTTTAAGGTTTAAAATCCTTTCCACATCTAAGTAATAATATTTTATCACTTGGATCTTTCTAAGCTTTTAACTATGATAGCTTTGTTTCAGAACTTGCGTATCTTAAGCATCCTATTATTGTATTTGAATGTATAATTAATTTATAGATTATATATGATGGTCGGATGCTGTGACATTCCCGCTTTTATTTTTCCCTACCTCCACCTCCCCATTATGCTATAGGAAAATGGTATATAATACGATTTCCTTAAAAAAACAAAATTTATTTAGAGGGAATCAGTGACATCAAGGATTCTAGCTTTATAATGGAAAGTGTGCGGATTTCCTAGGCTTGTTTTAATGAAGTGCCATATAGACGGGGAGCTTAGAACAACAGATGTTTGTAGTGTAGTAGTTCTGGAGATGGACAGTCTGAAGTCAGGGTGTCCGCAGCATTATGCTCCGTGTAAACCCTGTAGGGAATTCCTTCCTTGCTTCTTCCTAGCTTCTGCTGGTTGACTGGCCATCTTTGGCATTCCTTTGCTGGCCAACACCTCTCTCCAATCTTGTCTTTATGTGACATTCTCTGTGTCCCTAGTCTTCTCTCTGTGGTTGTCTGCTTTGTGCCCAAATACCTCCTGTTTATAAGGTGACCAGTCATACTGCATTCTGAGCCACTCTAATGACCTCATTTTAACTCTATCACTTCCATAAAGACCCTGTTTCCGAATAAGGTCTCATGCCTAGGTAATGAGTTGGGACATCAGTGAAAGTGTTTTGGGGAATACAGTTCAATCTGTAATAGAAAGAGAACTTAAAATGTCATATTGACATGTAATTTTTCTTTTGATTTTTGTGTGTATATTTCTATTTGCTTTTAAAACTATTTCAGATTTATTTATAAAGATGACAAATGATTTTTTTCCTTAATAATGCCTTGGTGATAACAATGACAGTATTATAAATTCAGTATAGGCATGAAGTCATTTTTATATGCAAATGCCCCATAGCATGAATCTACCAAGTTTGTCAGAAAAAAAATACGTTAAGAATGACAGCTTTGGAAAAATTTAGAAGCTAGAAATGGTTAATATTATAAACAGATGGTTACAATTAGTTGTGGCATGTACCAGTGCTTTTGTTCTTTGACTCTTCTGTTGTTTTTCTAATGCTTTATATAGCAGAAGTAATTTGATCTTATTCAAGTGTTTTTAGTGTCTTGTACCAATAGCAACATTACATCCAAAACAGCACAAATTCAAAGGACTATACAAGGCGGACTGATTTAATTTGTTTGTACATTTCTTAATCTTAGGCATCTGCAATCTTCTAAATTGACGTTTCCAGCCATTGGGGTTACTGTGAAGCACTTTACACTTTAATAACTTCCATAGCTTATGGGTTCAGAACTTTAAATAGTTTATAGTTCTTTCAGTTCCGAATTAGTAAATAGCGAAGTGAATTACTAGGAAGTAGCATGAGTTGGATGACGCACCCAGACATTCCATGACCTTCACAGCAATTCTCAGTCAGATGGAGTTCAATACTGCAATTATCTTAAGACGCTGAAGGGAAAGATTGAGTTTATGAAGTCAAATAAAAATCAAATAAGAATAATTCTCTTATTTATGACTGTTGCTGCTGAGTGAAAATCACAGAGGGGGTTCCTTAGGAGGGCAGCACGCAGAGATCTCTTGGAAGCCTGGCAGGGGTGAGTCCTGTTGTGATCAGATAAAATGTTAGACAAGTGCCAGGGGCTCTTCTTTTTAATGCATTAGCATAAAACATTAGAACCAATTCCTTTAATAGATTAAGGCTGGACTCTATGAAGTATGCCTTTACTTGGTTTTGGATTCCGTGACTGAATCTTCTGAAATATTTAATTTATTATAGTTTATTAAGAACTATGCACAAGGATCATTGTTACGTTCCATAAATATGGATTTTTCTAGATACAAGATCATTCAATCCCATCTAACCATTCCATGTTTATATGGACAGAGCAGTAGTAAACTGAATTGTAATGTTCACACTGAATATTCAGTGTCCATTATGAAACAAATTTCAAAACATGGTAACTAAAAAGTGTCTAGATATGTTACCAGGTCAATTCTACCTTGGAATTATTATGGAATTATAATGCACATAAATCTTTTAAAAATATGTGTACGAAGACATTGCTGCTTCTCCTTTTTTTTCAATACATACAAAACTTATTATGCCTCTGCTGTGGCTTTCAATAGATGATGGAGTGGAAAGTAGGAATAGTTTCTCATTTATTACATTGCCATCTTAATAATTAGTTCATGACTTTGTGCTTGTGGTCAATTGCAGTATTTCTAATCTATCCTAGGGCCAGTCAATTTCAAGTAATATTTCCAAATTGAAATCCATTAATTTCTTTGGTCTGACTACACTAAAATGTATTTATGGAACAGGTTAATTGGAGCCACCACATCCATGACTGAGCCAGTCATTTTGAATGATATAGGTAGCATTAGCTCATGCTAGACCATAGCAAGCTCATCTTCCAGAGCTAGCACCATAGCCACATTCTGGACCTGTGCTGTGACTGAAGCGGTCCTTTTGGAATAGAATTAATCACACCTCACCACTATTTACAGAAGAGAAGAAAGAAGAAAATGAATATAGACACAAAAACATGCAAACCAGTGAAAAGTGCTCAACTCGTGTGTGTGTTGAAAGAAGTCAGTAGAGCGAGAGTGCTTGGAACGATGAAGTTCGTCTGTCTTTGGATCAGCACAGCTTAAAGCAGCTCCTTTACAGAGCAGGAGTGTCCACATTTTTCAGTAGTGACCCTTGCAATTAGAAATTCATGTAGTTCAATCCTACTGATTTTACTGAAAATTGGGATGTGTTGAGAGGCTCCATGTTTAGTATGTAACTATGGAACCTAACTTGTACACAAATTCAGCATTTATTTTTCTCTTTTAGTTCTTTTTCTAGAGTCTTCCATCATGCTTCCTGTTTTGTGGTATAATATGAGTGAAATTAAATTGCTGACAATTTTATAATTAATTTTTCAGTTTTAATTGTGATTTACAGTTTCCTGAGGATACGTGGTAAGCCTCTCCTTCAGGTGCTTTTTCTTATGAGGTATGCTTCCCCTCACCTTTTCTCTCTGCCTCCTAAGTCACAGGTAGGACAAGCATTGGGGTGAAGTTTGCTTCTTGGACCATAGAGAAACACTTTTATCCAGTGTGTAGACTTTACAGCATTGCTCCCTACTCATCTGCTTTCTTTTTTGCCAAGATTTCATTTCTTTCAGTGAACTTGTCTCTGGTATTTCTAGTCCTGATGATCTGCTGGTAGACTCTTATCTTAGCCACTGAAGATGTACCTGTTCTGATTTTCAGACTTAGTTCTCTGAGACTGCCACTCGTTCATGCATTCAGATATTTTTGAATGTCTAATGGTTAACTCTCATTAAGCCCACAGTTGCATACCAAGGGGACTTGATGTTAGCCATGTGAGATGTGGATGTGAAGAGATGTATACCCAGAGGTATCAGTGATCTTGTTTGCTTACTCCTTATCTTTGACTTCTGCTGATGCAACTGCAGTCCTTCTTAGTCTCCTCACATCACTCAAAACAGATGAAAACCAATGAGCAAACAAAGCTCTAATTTTTTTGGCTCATGGGTCCTTCAATGTACTTTAGTAGCACCAATAATGACCAACACTTTTATTGTATGCCAGAGACTATTCTAAGCTGTTTGTTTTAATCTTGATAACAACCCTATAAAAAAACCTATGAGAAGAAGAAAAGATGACATACAATGTTTAAGAAACATTCCGAACTTACCCCAGTGGTAGGTTGTGAAGCTGCGATATGAACTCCATAGTCTTAGTTCCAGGTGCTGTGACAAAGTACCATAGACTTATAAGCTTATAAGCATAGGCTTATAAGCAACAGAGTATTTGTTACCCACCATTCTGGAAGCTGGAAAGTCAGACCAAGGCACTGGCAAACTTTAGTTATTCTTCTCTGGGCCTTCTGCTTGACTAGGCCAGACCTTTGGCTTCTAGCTCTGTCCTTGGTAACATTAGTTTTAGCAAGAGTTTTACCAAATTGGTTTAAGCAGAATCTCTTACTCTTGATACCTTATCACTCTTGATGTCTGATCAGCTTCCTCATCCTTCATCATCCCCAGGAAATATTTGGTCATCCTAGCTTGCCTTCAGCAGGAACCCTATTAGGTTAGTTTAACAAAGAATTCTCCCACTCTCTTAATAATTTTTTATACACTGATGCCCTCCACATGGGCTTTTGCTATAAATTCCCATTTTTCTATCGGTGTTTGGAGTTGGAACCAATCTCCTTCTCCAGCTGCAAAACACCATTGCAGTAGGCCCTTTACCAATGATGATAATGCCCCTGAATAAAGCTGGCCTTACAGTTTTACTAAGCATCTGAATAATTTCTTTAACAAGGCTACATATACAGTTCTATACTTTAATATTGCAAAGACCACAGAACTCAAGAAGGTAAGAACTGGCCCTGGTTGGTGTGGCTCAGTGGATTGAGCACTGGCCTGTGAACAAAAGGGTCATTGGTTCAATTCCCAGTGAGGACACATGCCTGGGTTGTGGGCCAGGTCCCCAGTGTGGGGGCACATGAGAGGCAACCACACATTGATGTTTCTCTTCCTGTCTTTCTCTTTCTCTTCCCCTCACTCTAAAAATAAGCAAATGAAATCTTTAAAAAAGAAGAAGAAGAATATAAGAACTGAAGACAAGAATATTTGTCTCTAAGATTAGGGTCCTGAGACACTAGAAGAGATCAAGTTGAGGACAAGGAGAAGCAATTTACAGAGGGACTTTTGGAGTACCGAAGTTGTTAACCAAGGTTCTCAGTCATTTGGGAAAATAAATGCTCTGAAAGATATGCACCTAGAAGAAAGCAATCTAGAGAGAAAAGAAAAGAAAGAAGATAGACTTGGAAATAATCACACATTCTCTGAAATTATTTTTTAAAAGCAGTAGTCCTAATGGTGATGATAATGCCATTTGCTTTCTAGTTTTTAATTATTCTTTAAGAACTCTGGTGGAGAATAACAAGCAATGGCAGACTAAATTTAGAATAGATTTTTCCAAATTAGGACACTTTACTGTTTCAGTGCTTCATGCAGATATGAAAGTTTTAGAAATAGTTAAAAATTCTGAACCAATAATTATTCCTTTTGCCTTCATGTTTAACTGTGATTTTGCTTTGAAAAAGCTTTTGTTTCATTTCTTCCTCATTCTCATCACTGCCATTTTGTTGGAAAGCAGGCAAAAATATAGAGCATAGAATAACTTTGGATAAAAATAATGACAGCAAATTAAGTGGCCAGTAAAAGTGCCCAGGGAGCATCTCCTTCCATCTGTGTTGGTGACACTTTCAGGTGGCTAGGCCTGTGGGTCAGTCGCCGTAATTGCCTTTATTCCGTACATGCAGGAGTGCTCATTGTACAGGTTCCTCTGTGTCACTTTGAGTTCAGAGTGTTCACTTTGAGTTCAGAGTGTTGTAATCATGAACGAACAATTGCAGAGCTGGGATGACTGCATATACTGTGCACTGAGGTGGTAAAATTTTAGGCACTTTTACATAAATTCTCCCAAAGCATCATTTCTCTTTCTTTACACACTACTTACAATAGACGGCTGTCAAAGGAAAAGAGTACAGGCTTGCAAGACAGCAAGTGATACACGAGAGAAGTCATGAGAAAGCAAGAGAAGAAGTTCCTAGATATGAGAAAGAAGAGGCCAAGCACACCTTATGAGTTATGAGTAACTAAGGTTTTTCCTACAGTGCCATTCCCATCAACACCTCAATTTACCCCTGTTCTTCCTTCTCCTCTCCACCTAGACTGCCAAAGATGATGGCTGCCATAGTTGATCTCAGTGAAACTTAAGGACTTGCTATCTTCTCCTTTCCCTCCTCAGTGTTTTCCAAGGTGCTGAGTTTTTCACCCAACCAAAAGGCTAATGTGGAGTGACCCAAAGCCAGTTCTTTCCTCTCCTCCTCCTTTTTACCACCCTCCATGGACATATGTCCTCTTTGTCAACTCCTACACTGCAGAAGGCTGAGGGTGACACTTTGGTATAAATGTCTTTCCAAAAAGCAAGAAGACTATGACTGTCTCTGGGCACAATGGAAAAGTGGATGGGGTTATAGTTCAATAGAAGCCTCACAATAAGGAACAAAGTTAATAATCATTATTTGTGCAGAGTAAATTATATTTATCAAATATCAAATTATATTTATCAAATTAATAAATTAATTTATTATTCAAATAAATTAATAAAAAGTACATCATGGCAAAAATTTATAAGCAGTCAAAGAGGGAAAATGCAAGCTTTAGGGGTCACCAGTCCTGCCAAGTTTCTGTGTGATGCTGCTAGCAATTTAGGAGTTCTTGGAAGATTACAGTCACCTCCAAGTTAAAAGTTATGAACCATACTAAGAGGGGGAACCCCCAAATCTGTTTTCTATTTATTAAATATTGTGTGTTTATTCTTACATTTTTAAACTTCAGTCACCTTTACAGTACTCCCCATTTGTTGTAATGCACCTATTGAGACATTTTTTCCCACTGCTCAGAACAGTCTTTGGACTCATTGATTTTGATGCCTTTAGTGCTTCTGTCATTTTTTGTTTCACCTATTCCACATTGGCAAAACTTTTCCCTTTGAGGTCTTTTTTTCATGTAGGGAAACAAAAACAGGTCACTCACTGGGGGTGAGACAGAGTGAATGGGGGGTGGGGCGTGAGAGTCATGGTGGTTTGGGTCAAAAAATGCTGAACACTCAGCGTGGTGTGGGTAGGTGCGCTCTGCTGAGAATCACCCATGGTGAAATGGGCAAGCACGTTGAAAGAGTCTTCAAAAAAATTCACCGAAGCTGAATGCAGCCTCTCACAACAGCATCAGCTGGTACATTGGTACAGATGGGTTCCTAGAACACTCACCTAGTGGGGGAAGCTTGTACTACAAGGGGCCTGCCCTCCAGCAGAGAATTCCATTTTGGGGAGATTTCCCCCTCATATGTGTAATGCTTTACCACATCCAGATCATTTTAGTGTATATTCTGGATAACTGTGATAGGGAAAGTCACTCTTCATTTTATAGATGCAGAATCTGGAGTAAGTGGTTTAATGCTCAGGGTAGATCCTGGAGCTGAAAGATGAGCTTCAGACAACCAGTTCATCATCTTTGGTATTGGACTGAATGTTTGTGCCCTCCTAACAGAAGCCATAAAGTCCCTGTGATAGCATTTTGAGCAGAAATATTTGGGAGGTAATTAGGGTTAGATGAGACCTTGAGAGTGGGGCCCAAATGATGGAACGATGGTCCTTATGATAAGAGATACCAGGAAACTTGCTTTCTGTCTCCGAGCCCACCCCCACCGAAGGAGAGGTCACATGAACACACGATGAGACAGCAGCAGCCTAGAAGTCCAGAGCAGAAGCCTTCCAATGAAACTTACCTTTCTAGCACCTTGAACTTGGATTTCCCAGCCTCTACAATCATGAGAAGTAAATTTCTGTTGCTTTAGCACCCAATCTGTGGTATTTTCAGAGAAGCCCAAGATACCCTGTCTTCTAGCTAAACCATATAGCTGCAGTTTGGCTGGGTGCCCATGTGATATGAAGTACTAACCAATATTGAGTATTTTATAATTTCATTATTCTTTTATACTTTCATTCTTTCATGCAAGAACAAATCATTCAGTATCTGCTTTGTGCCAAGAAGTGTGTTAGGTGCCAGAGATACAAGAATGAACAAGCTGTATTCCACCTGCTCATGTTTTGATAAGGGAATGACCCATATAAGAAGACAATTACAATATAATTTGATAAATGCTATAATAAAAGTATTAAGCCAAGAGCTTTGGTAGCATGAAAGAGATCATTTAGCTCGAGGGAACTCAGGGACTGCTTCACAACGGAGGGAGCATCCATGAGTTTTTAAAGTGAATACAAGTGAATCTTGGAACCCATCCACCCAGATATGCTTGCAGAGGAAGTGGCTGATGGAAGGAAGGAGGGCAGGCATCACTGAGGCCAATGACTCCATGCCTGGCATTCTGGTGGACGGCAACTCAGTACTTCTGCCTGCACAGAAATCTTCTAGGGAGTTTCTAGTACACCCAGAAATTTTATCTTGACCCACACCCGATGGACCACAGCAGAGTCTCTGGGCAGAATAACGGTATAACTATGTTTAATAAGCATTCCAAGTAATCCTAATAGACACTGAAGTGAACAAGGGAAATAAACAGGCTTTTCTCTGTATTTCAGCATGGATGAATTCTGATGTCAGATTTTCTACACACTCTTTTACACACTCCTATATTATACTCCAGCTTTCTCATTGCCACAGTAAAAGTTCATTGTAGCTCTACTTTCAAAGCATCCATGGAGTTACTATTGCTCTATCAGTAAAATGAGTTTTCCTTTTTGTCTCGTTTATAAGCAGAGCATCATCTATTTTATCAACCTGATAACGTTCTATTCTACTTTCAGCTGAAGGATCTAATGGTGGGCTAGTAATAACTGAAGCCACACAGCACCAGGCTTGGGGCAGAGTTGCCACTAACCAGAGGCGGGTTTCTTTCCATGGCACCTCTCTCCCAGTCTCTCGAAATCCCTCCCCGATTTTCAGCCACTTCACTGGTACCAGTTACAATATTTAATTTCTTCCCCAAACACTGAACATATAATTAAGATGAAGATACTTGAGGGCTTTCCTTAACTTTGAGGATGATTCCTGCTTCAGTTTGGAAGTATCATTTAGCCTTTTTACCCTCTTCTTCTATAAGTGAGGAACGTCTAACTTACCTACCTGCAAGGAGTTTTCTGGAGTTTCAGCAGTGATGTTAGTGAACTGTTCAGCACATAAAAAGTTCCAAATAACAGCTACGTGATGTGCTGGCCAAAAGCTGTCTCTGGAACATCTGTGGTACTTGACCCTATCTGTGATTCTCTCTCTCTCTTTTTTAAACAAATTATGTCATACCACTTCACTGCACATGAGAGAGCAACAAGATATAATGTAAATAATTAAAGCCTAAATTTTTGCCATCTATTTATGTAAAATACAATGAAAGAAAGAATAGCAATACTGTGTCACCACATTTGATGCTGTCTGAAGCCAAGTATTTAAGCAAAGGGCTTGAAGAACCACCACATAGCAATATGGCCACTTGGAACTTTACTTTTTCTAAAGGGTCTCCTTCCCTACTTATCAAAGAAAAAGAACATGCCTTCAGGGTCATTTAGAAATTGGAGAGTTGACTTTGATTCTTCATTTTTCCTCCCAAACTAGCCAATCCTACCAGTGCTTTTGAATCTGCCTATCTTTTCCCAATCATACTTGCACTCTCTTACCTGTACACCCCTCTGTCTACTGTCTACTTTAGTTGGAACGTAACTGGTTCATATGTGTCCTTTTGCACCTCTTCCAACCCATTCTTCACACAGCAGATAGAGTGATTTTTCAAAAATGTAAATCAACTCTTGCCTTTCTGCCCTTCAGCTCTCAATGGCTTCCCATTGCACATAGAGCTGTGTGCGGCCCCTCTGCCCTGAGTTACAGAAACGTGGCCACGTTGACTTTACTTACTTTTCCAGCCTCTATTTGAGCCACTTTCTTTTTCTCATGGCTGCTCCAGGCACTTGTCCACCCCTTACCTCTCACCTCTTGGAATACCCCAAGCTGTGCCCTACCTCGGGCCATCTGTTATAAACTTTCCCCAGTAAAAACTTCCATACCAGGTGTCTCTCCCTCCCTCCTTGTTCTTCAAATCTCTCCCTAAGTGTTACATTAAAAGGCAGAGACTTTCTGGGATTAAAAAAAGTAACTTATCAGATCTTTCCCTTTATCCTTTAACAATGAACATGTTTATTACCTTCCAAGCACTTTTACAATCTGTAATCATACATTTATATGCCATTTTTCTGTTTAATATTCAATATTTGTTACCACCATCTTGACCATAAGCTCCATGTGAGCACTGACCAGCTTCTCTAAACTTATCATTGTGTCCCCAGTGCAGAGAATACTGTCTAGCATTTAATAGATGATCGCTGAATAAATAAATGAATAATAAAGAAGGTGGATTCTGTTTCTGCAATACTCTTTTACAGAAGAGCTCCTGATTAATTTGTATATTAAAATAAAATATATAAAGAGCCTGAAGAAAAACTGGAAGGAGGTGTTAGAAAAAGCTTAAATTAAATCTGAGAGTAAAGAATTAAGAATCAGAAATGGAAGAGAGTGAGGAAATGGATGCCGAACAGATGAATAAAAGTAAAACAAAAAAACAGCATATAAACAAAACTTCTTGTGGGCTGTTGAAGGATTGAGTATAATTCCTCCTACATTGAGTATAATTCCTAATTGAGTATAATTCCTATAATTGAGTATTATTATTGAGTATAATCCCAATTTGCAATTTTTTTAAATGCTTATGATGGAAGTTACTCCCTAGCCTTCCCAAATCTCTAGACAACTGTGCTCAACACAAATGATGCACGTGTGTCTGAGCTTCTGTTTGATGCGTGTTAGTTATCCATTTCCATACAGCAAATTACCACAAAAACTAGCATCGTAAAATAATACACATGGATGGGCTTACAGTTTCTGTCACTCCCAAATCTGAGCCTGGTTCGTGGGTCCCTTACTTCAGGGTCTGTCACAAGGTTGCAGTCAAGGTATCAGCCAGGGTGGAGGCCTCCTGCGAAGGCTCAACTGAAACCGGAGCTGCGTCCAAGCTGCTGGGCTGAAGGCATCAGTTCCTCGGTGGCTGTGAGACGGAGGCCACCCTCCTTTTCTTGCCCTCTGGGTCTCGGCACCACGGCAGCTTGCTTCATCAAAGTGTGCAGTCTGGGAGGCAATCAAGTCTGCTAAAAACATGAAAACCTGCTCTGGTTAACCAGCCATTGAAGTCACATCCCATTATCTTTCGGTATTCTCTCCGTCAGCACTAAATCCATAGGTTCGGCTAACACTCAAAGGGACTGTGCAAGGGCATATACTGGGAGGCGGGCAGATCACTGTAGGCCAGTGTAGAAGTCAGTATGTTATGTTTTGGTCCTGTGTCTGTGTGTGTGTGTGTCTAAATCAAGAGAGAACAAAGTTCTCCATATAGGTTAATGCAATTCAGCAGAGACCAGCTGTTGTAGTTGGAGATAAGCATGAGATCATATTTCCTGAAAATGTGAAGAAAATTTGGGACAGCCATTCACAGGATGTGTATAGAGGTCTGAACCATATTATTTGGCTTTGAAGGGGTACTTGACCTTAGATGTCCAGCATAATTCAATAATTAGGTTATCCAGAGCAATGCTAAAACTCTCCACTCTGCCTTTCGTGACAACTCTTTAGGAGGTATAACGCACTTGGAAGTACTAAATATTGCCAAAGAGTTGTGGGTGGGGGAGTTTGACAAGACTTTTTACTACCCGGTTAATGCACATCAGTGGCACAAAGGCCCCAAGTTATTTTATTTTCATCCTGACTGAAGATCTGGTCTAGAAAGTCAGGAAAAGTTCTCCAGTATCTGGCACAGTAATTTCCAACAGTTTTCATCCTGTGGCACGTGTAAAGTAATTGCTAAAATTCTGTGGCACCAAAAATATATATTTTTGACAGTCTGACAAAAATAGGTGTAATTTTGATGGATTTAAAAAATAATAATAATAGCCCTGGCTGGTGTAGCTCAGTGGATTGAGCGCGGGCCTGCGAACCGAAGGATCGCGGTTCGATTCCCAGTCAGGGCATATGCCTGGGTTGCCAGGCCAGTTCCCGGCAGGGGACATACAAGAGGCAACCGCACATTGATGTTTCTCTCCCTCTCTCCTTCCCTTCCCCTCTAAAGATAAATAAATAATAAAAATAAATAAATAAAATATTAAAAAAAAAATAAAAAATAATAATAATAATAACAACAGCAACCACCACTGCCTACTCTTTTTCTTCCAAAATGACTTTAAAAAAAATCAGGTGCCTGTACTTGTACATAAGAATTTCCGGTACCAAGAATTAACCAATCAGATGCAACCTTATTATAGATGCAACTCTATTATATTACCTATATATTTATGGTTCAAAACAGGACATTCACACCAGATAACTATTTTTGTGTTGGCTGTTGTCTTTTTTTTTTGACAATCTAAGGGAAAAGAGGTCAGTGCCGCTGACTAAATAGTCAGGTATTTCGTATTTTAAAAATTCTTGCTGATTGATTGAGTTAGAAAAATATTTTATTATGCAAACCAGATCATTATTATACTTACCTAATAGTAACATGTATCTATATCACTTTTATTTAGAATCAGTTGAGATATATTCAATATTTATCTATACGACAGGTGTTTCCCCAGGTGCTAACTTGTAGGTTGCTCAAAGGGCTCTGGTGACTAATAATTATGAAGGCAAACAGTAGAAAATAAGTGCACTCAGAACTGTCTAGCTTGAGAGACTGGGTTGTTTAGTAAATAATTATTTGAAATTATATGATGGCAGTAAGTTTGACTATGGGCAGGTAGGGGATGACAAGCTCTGCTGTGTACATAAGATCGGACAGCATAAACAATGACGTCATGTGTGGAAGTGTGGAGGGTGGAGGGATAATGTTGAAAATGATCGTGAGTGTTCAATAAGGAACATAAGGTGAAATGGCTGTTGCCTACCTTTAAATTTCAAATTATTCAAGGTTGTTCTCAGAGTCTCTTCACTTCTTCATACCAATAATGTAAGAATGTAACGGTGACAACAAATGACTTCATTCTGATTAATAATTAAGTGTCCATATGGTAGTTAAGATCATGAGAGCGGTGACACCTTCCAATTACAACAGATAATAGTGTCCCCTGGCTGCCTCCCGGGGTGACTCCCAAGGCTTTTGGAAATGCAGGAGAGCTGTAAACATTCCCTCTCCATGGATAGAGTCCATGGACAGAAACTTTAGTTTCAAGTGAAACTAAAACTGATACAGCTCCTAGAACAGCACGCTGAGGCCGTGGTTTGCCCAGGCTGCTACCAGCCAATGGCTGTGCATGGCAGAGGTACTAGAGCGGGGCCTTTCCTCCCAGTTCTGGACTCTGCTAACACTCCCCTTCGGCTTGGCTGAGCCTGTCTCAGTGCTAAGGAGTGGTATTAAACTCTTTTTTTTTTCTTTTAGATTTTATTTATTTATCTTCAGAGGGGAAGGGAAGGAGAGAGGGAGAGAAACATCAATGTGCGGTTGCCTCTTGTATGTCCCCTGCCGGGAACTGGCCTGGCAACACAGGCATGTGCCCTGACTGGGAATCGAACCGCGAGCCTTCGGTTCGCAGGCCCGCGCTCAATCCACTGAGCTACACCAGACAGGGCTAAACTCTTCATACTCAATCTTTCCCTGTTTCTCCTTTAACAAGCATCAGACCTGTGGCCCTTCCTGAAAGCTCTTTCCAGCTATTTCTGCTCCCTCTTTTCCCATCATGGGCTATTGACACACTACATCTCTTGAGCTTATCGAATGCCATATTGGCATCAATGTGTTGAAGGGCCTGAACTGGCCCAGGTGGCATGTTTACCATCCCAAGTGACAGTTATAACCATACACTGGTTATAACAGAGGTCATAGAGGCTGGGGTACTAGGGAGGGTGGGAATGACACTGGTACTTAAATTCCTCAATTCGATATAATTAGGGTTATATTTTGGGCCCAGCATTTTATTTAAGAAACCAGAACAGTGTATTACCACATCTTAGGAGTATGCTTTTCTGTTCAAAATAGGACTCCCAAATTTGGCACGTGTTTTTTCAGTTTCTAGGACAAATAAGTCACCGTGTTTGCATATTATGTCAGATGGATGAGGTGTTTCACTGTAATATAAAAAAATCAGTGGGCTGAGGAATGCATGTGCGAATTGAGCTCAGTCGATTTTCTGTGTTTTTAAATACATGTACATGTGTGCAGCGAGGGGTTTGTCATTGATTGGGAGCAAAACCCAGAATAGGAGCAATCAGTGCACCCATTAGGACAACAATCCAAACTTCATCCTTCCCTGGTAAAATCATGATAGCAGAGTCACGGCAGGACTGGAACATGTCTTCTGAAAAACCTAACGGAGATTTTGCTCTCCACGGTGGGGGTCAGGTCGTCTTGCGGTCCACTGTATCCCTAACCCTCAGCACAGTGTCTCCCACGTGCTAAATGTTCAGTATCTTTGCTGAAAAAAATGAAGGGCGTTGTGTTCAGGATAGTTTAATTGTAAGTAAATGTCACTCTGTTCTAGTACTTTGCCTATTTTTGCACATAGAATAATGCATTAGTCATAGCCAGTCACAAACATATCTGTTTTTCTGTGATCTATGTCTTTGACCCTGAACACATCCTCGGTGGTGGGTAAATAGGGGAGTAATGTTGCTATAATGTGAAAGCTGTGTTGATTTATGCAGGACTTTTCTCAGGTTGTTATTTTTTAAGTGATCAGGGTGAGCTGTCTCATAATTAAAGAAATGCCTTAGCAATGTATGAAGTGCTTATGAAAAGATCTGAAAGTCTACAAAAGTGCCTTCCAGTATTGCAAGCCACGCCTGCACTCCACAATGTGAGCTGCAGTGAAATGCTGGTGCAGGTGAAGGGGGTAGGCTAACGTTTCCTGCCTGGGTAAAACAGAGGATTCACAGAACACGCTCTGATCTGGATAAGACTTGATTTTGATGAACATGTTGCTATTAGAAGTGAACGCCCTTCAAGAAGTACACCTCACAGGACAATGTGTGAGTGCCAGGGTTCAAGTTGCGAAGAGCTAACTTTAATTCTAGATGCCAATGCCAAACATATTTTAGATATTTTTGTGTTTTTATTAGGAATGGTATTGTTTTTGTTAGTTCTTTGAATACTGTATTTTTTGCATAATCTGCTCCCACCCTATTTTTTTCCCAGAACCAATGTTATTTTCACCATGTAATTTTACAGAAAGCATGTTTCTCCCCGCTCCACCCAGAAACACACATATGTTGTGATATCAAGACTACTTATAGTTACAGGAAAAGCAGTATAGTAAGTTGGTTAGGAATCCAGCTCTAAACTCAAATTGCTTTGCTTTTAAGTTTCACCTTTGCCATTTCCAAGCTGAATATATTTGGGCTCAAACACTTAATATTCCATATCTTTGTACCCAAAATGGTAAAAAAAAAAAAAAAAGGATAATCATTGTATCTGCCTCATTGTCTGTTGTGTGGTTACATGAGTTGATGTAGCAAAGTTCCAGGTAAATATTAAGCAGTCCACTAAACTAATAAGTGTTACAGAACAAAGCATCTTTTTCCTCAGCTAAGCTGCACAGGAGAGAGTTCACCTTGCTATGCGGAGGCATGGATGATATCATAACTGGGACCTTAATATAGAAATTCTCTTAAGGTTTGACTTACAGTTACTTGTAGGAATTTTAGGAGCCAGTCCTCTTCATTATTAGTGCTGAATTGGTATTCACTATTGCCACCACTTGTTTTTTAAATTTCCTCTGGCCAGAGTCACTAGACTGTGACTTAAATTAAATTACAATTTTAAAACTGATTTCCTCCAGTTACTTGGGCTCTATACAGTAGAGTCATCATATACTTACTGATATTATTTGACATTTTCTCTTACATTTTAAAAAATAAATTGCAACCTATTATACCACTTACATTATATGTGAAATTGATACAGTGTAATAGAAACAAGATGTAATATCAATAAAATGATCTATCACAAACACAACTAAAACTGCAAAACACATGTCCAAAATTAAGTGATATTGAATTAAAGTATACTTTTTTTTTTAATTCTCATAAAAGTATACTTTTTTTTTCTTTCTAGAAAAAGGCTGATGAAACCAAAGATTAGTGCAAGGACAAAGGTCTCTTAGTACCTCCAGCAGTGTCTGTATTCCTGGGAATCTCTGGGAAAACTGGGTAGTGCTATGCAGGAGTTTGCTTTAAGAGTACGATCTCTGGGTTGATATGTCCTTTTTTAAATGGTTCGATTTCCAAATGGCCATTCATCATCTGGGGTTAAACAGGGCTCTCTCCCAGCTGTGGATTTTAAAACCAGTTTCAAAAGAGTGAACCAGCTATACTCTCACTGGGTCAAGCCTGATGATCAAGCTGAGTGACAGGTTGGACAAAACGATGTCAAAGGTTTTTCAATTCTATGAAATACTCATTAATAATAAAAGAAGGGTCCAACACCTGAAAACAAATGGCTGTGTCCATTTTGCTTTCTTTTATTCATGGTGGAAGGGAAATAGTTATGCGAAAAAAAGCACATTTGGAGAAAGGGACTTCATGGAGAGTGGAGTTGCCTGATTAATAATAATATGCATGAATGCAATTACAACAGGGAGGGAAAGTAAATTATGTATTGATCACCTATGTTGGGCTCTGAGACTGATATTTACTATTTCACTTACTAACCCCCAGACCCAAGATGAACCCAAACAACCCTGTGAATTAGGGTTTCATTGTTTTTATTTCACAGCTAAGGGAGGAGGATCCAAGCATCTGAGCAATAAATAAAGTCACTCAAAGTCTGTCTCTTTCCACTCCATCAAACCTTGCCTTAGGATCTTCCTTTTCTTGTTCCCCCTTCTGCACCTCCCCCATTATTAACATCAGTCCTAGTCTCAGATTGCTTGGGCTGTACTCTCTTTCCCTAGGCCTCTCACCTTTATCCTGTACAAGTTGGAATTTTAAGAAAGTGTGTTGAGACCGGAAGTCAACAGAACAGTTGGTTGTCTAGAGGAGACCTCAGGGTACTTCTACTTTGATAAATTCACTGTCCTTCTTAATCTAATAGTCTTCTAGGTCCAAAAACCTGGTTTTAGGGAATGATGACAATGATTTTTCTCATGATGGAGTCATGTTAACTAAATTCATGGATATTGATATATAAAACCAGACTATCAATTGATTTCATTTACAATAAGTATTCTGGCCAAGATCTTGAAATCATATCCTATGGCCTTGGTGGACATGTGTCTTCAGAAGCTACATTATAGTCAGAAAATTCCTGGTTATTACTGAGTCATTGGAACAGAAAAAATTAGTAATTCTAATGAGGTTTCTCATGGCTTAGAAAGACTGTCCATATCCCAAATATGCACATGATACACTGATGAGTCAAGTCAAGTCCGTGGGCAGTGAACAGATTTGGGGATTTGGGTGGGCTGTTTCAGGGCTGCTTGTTTCTCTTCGTTTTTACCTTATCTGATAAATGCTTAGGTTTCTGACAAGTCATCCTCCAATTGACTCATAACTCCAATTTCGCTGATTCCAGGGAGAACAACTAGAACTTAATGTGACTTTACACATGTCTTAATCCATTCTGCATTGATTTTTTTTTTCTTTTAGTTAAACTTTCAGGTGGCAATCTTATTTCTGTTATTAGGACATGAACTTTGGGTTGGATGGAGAAAATCCCTTTGTACTTCCAAAGCCATAGGTACCAGGTTACTTTCAAAAGAAAATGGAATTTACGCCTTTTGAACAGAGATATGTGAAGGATCACATTCTTAGAAATGAAATCCAATGAATATTTAGTGTAGTTTTAATAATGGGGTACTATAGTACATTTTGTTTCAAGAATTTTGTCTGTTATGATAAGAACTCTTACATATGGAGATGCCTATTTTCAAGACATGTTTTAAGGGAAGAAAATAAGTCAGTGACTGCCTCCAGAATAAGATTCAGAAAGCCTTGTAGGCCTCAAATATTTCTTCTCACCATCTGTCTGTTAGTCAACTTTTGAGACTAATTTCCTTGAGCCTTAAAATCTTTCCCATTAAAAAATTGCTTCTTAAAATGAAGATATACCTGAGATATATATTGCATTACACCAGTTCTTATCAAATGGATATCATTAAACAAGATGCAGATATAATTTTAATGTCTGGGAATTTGTTAGAATAATTTAATTTTAATAATAATAATAATTATTATTAGTAATAATAATAAATGCATATCCTGGATTATCTGAATAAACTACTTTATAAATGCATACTGCTTTTTAATTTAAAGCTTAAATTTGTGTTTCTGTCCCTTTTTGGTATTAACTATTATTACTTTAATTGTCACTGACTCATTAATAATGGAATTTTTTTAAAAAAAGGTGAATGCTGTTATCTCACTCTACAAGTTAGGGTTCATATAAATTTAAAGTGCAAAAAGAGGTGAAGAATTGAGTTCTAGTGAAGTGTAATGGAAACATATTGTACTTGGTTAATTATTTTTCTGGATGACTACTGATTTGAGGCAAATGGATGTTTAAATCCTGCCCATGGGGTGGTCAGTGAATAAAGCTTCTTTTACATAAATTATTTCCTGAATTTGAATTAAAGATAATTTTTGTCTATTAACTTGTGCCTCACAAGAAAATATTAAATGACTCTGACTCCCAGTAGTGAAAAATAGGGTGCATCCCCTTGTTGCAAAAGATTAAAATTGTTTGGAGTAGTTTTTAATAACAGATTCATATTGTAGTTTGCTTTTTCTTTTAGGAGTTTGTGGTTACCTACAGACTGCGTTTAGAGGATTCTAAGATATTGATTTAAGTATTTCAAGCTATATAGTTCCAAGAAGTTTGTATACCTTTCTCCTTAAAGGATGTACCCCACTGAGTATAAACTAGCCTCCTGAGTTTAGGATATTATTCGAGTTTCTGGGAAAAAATAGCTAAAGGGTATGAGGATTTGACTCATCACCTTCAATAGGTCCATTAGTTAATATAATGTATTTGTTATTGGAAACCAGAAATGTTTGTTTGATGAAGGTTCCGTGTGAAAGGACCCAAAGTTCTGATTGAAATAGCCCTAGTTGTTACTGTGCTGTGGCTCCACCTTTGTTTTCTCTTCTCACTGTGGTGCAGTAGGCAACTTACAGCACAGGTTTTGGAGAAATTTTTCCTAAGAAAACTGTGGTGGTATTCCACTACTTGCCACGCAAGGCAAATCTTTTTTATCTCCTCCCTTTAAAGTTCCTACTTATTCCTTTGATTTTCTTTTCCTTCTTTCTGATTCTAAAACCTTATATTAAATATATATATTTTTACGTTCCCCCTTCTTTTTTCCTTCATGACTTGGGAAAGTAAGGCATGAGGGGAAAGAATTTTCATTGACGCTGGTGTTTAAGCAGATGACAGTTCATTAATCCACATACCTTAAAAAGTAGGTGAATGGTGACACCGAGTATATAAATAACAGCCTAAGACAACTGATAAATGATAGAGCCAATTTTGAACTTATGTGCTAAGCAGAAGTATTTCATACTTTAGAATATCATTTATCTTGCCATATAATCTCTCTTTATATATAATGTAGATATCACCTATCCATCCATCTGTATACCTCAGTGTTGGCACTAAGAAATATATTTTTTATTTTTTTCCAGGAATCCATCACCCACACCAAGAAAAGCAGATTATCTAAGAAAAATAATCAGGTTCCAAATATTTTTGAATAAAAAACGCTTCAAAAGCTTACCATTAGAATATATCTATTCTATTTTGTTCTTAGGAATGCAAAATGTGCAATATTCATGGCCACAAGATACAGTCAAAGCACCTAAATCTAATTCTCCTTCCTTTTTCCTCAAATGCTCCGAATCTAAGCATTAAAGACATACAGGCATTTGCAGTTGCTATAAGTACAAATAGTCTGCAGTGCTTGCCATCCAAATTCATATTTTTCAACAATAGAATTAACATTATCACTTCAGAAAAAAAGGTAATGACAGGGATAAAAATTAACTTAGACATAAGGATTACAAACCAAGTGTGTATTTCTTTAGAAGTAATCAATCATCGCATGTGCCAGAGATCTATAAGATTGGCCACAGAACTCACTGTAGGGACTTGATCCTTTCCTCCACAAATTGCTCAGTTCCACCAAAGCAAAGACACTATTCCCCACTGAGGACTAAATAAATGACAAGCTTGAAGTAGTGAAGAATAAATTCATTTTCTGAGTTACCTGAGTAAAGAGCTGTCTGAACAAAAATCACACATTTCTTTCCACATAAAAGAAACTTACTACTTTATACAAAATCATCCTTATTTGAAAAGAAGCTTGGGAAACTTGTTATAAAAGGGAGGGTATTTGGGATGTTAGTTCTACCACAACCACAAAAAATGGAGAAGAGCATTGGGAATATGGATCGTTCGGCCCTACACAACCCCTAAACATTTACCTGTTATTTTAATCCATATATTGTTCATACATATAAACATTTTCTGGTGACCAGAGAGCTATTTATTTGTGCACTTTATTTTCACTGCATGTCTGTAAGAATGCAAAAATGTAAACATTGATACACATAATCACATACGTATGTTAAGTAAGGCTTCCTGCCCCAGTGTGACTCAGATCTTAAAAAATAGAAAAATTGCTGTTAATGGCTTATTTGCTGAAAGCAGATATTTTAATTATTCTAGATAGTTTGAATTCATGAATAACCTATTAGTCACTCATATTCTGTTTTTTCCCATTCATAATCCTGGTGAACCTCTAATATTTGAATTACAGTCTTCAATATTTCTTTATTTAAATTTTTACTAGGGAGTTCTGGAAAATGATTTGGTCAGCCAGAGTAGATGTAGTTGTTATAGCTCATCATAAGATGGTATAATCCGTTTGTTAAGGGGAAAAAGTCCCAAGAAATATAATATAGCATACTGGAAGAAAGAAGATTTTTTCCAATGTAGATGACATGAGAAGATACTGAACTATAGGAAAACTTTATATACACATATTTTTCATATCTCTTTGTGTCTCAGCTCTAAAGGAAAGAACATTGACTAGGAATCATGAGAGTTGGGTTTAGCTTTTAACTTCTGCAAACTGAGTTTCCTTGATTACATTTCTTCACCCTGCTACAGTTTCCAGATCACTGCCACTGAACTCCCCCTGTCTCCCTTGCCACCACCCCCTTGCTTGCTCTCCCAGCCCCATGGAGCATAAACCAGTCCATGTCAGGTATAGGTGCTCAGAGTTGGTCACTTTCGGTCACGTCACCTTTGATAGCCATGTATTCAGTGTTCAACAGCTGGGACCCTTCTGATGATAAACTGGAAACATTCAGCCAACAGTACCTTTGAAATAAGGATGATGAAGCAGCAAAGACCTTGTATACACGATGCAAAGAACAAAACATCTTTCAGATTTGTACTTGTAAAATAATGGAAATGCTAATAAAGACAGAGAAAAAAAGACCTTTCCTTACAATAAAAAATTTAATTGGTTCCATCAGCAACTCCAGCACAATTTTTCCTGAAAGGGAAGCAGAATAAATCTAGTAAGAGGTGCATGAGGTGTGGGGGGTTACTGAGGAGGCCCCCAAAGTCACTAGCTGTACTCCACATACCCAGAGACCCCCTGGAGAATGAGGGCTGGGCTGATAACGTATAAAGAGGGGGAAAAGGGATGCAGGATGAGGGAAATATGGGCCCAGGCCCACATCTTTGCCTACAGGAAGGAAAAGGGAGGACAGGAGACTCTAGGAAGAGGCTCCCTAGAAGGGCTGCAACTACACATTCAAGTTTTCCACCTCATTATGTAGATGGAACAGATGAGCCCCTTTCCAAGTGTCCTGTATAAGGAACCCCTGCCAAGTGGTCTTCCATCATGTCTGTTCTATCATTCCCATTTCGTAGTCCAAGTTCTGCAGTTCAAATGCAAGTTCTGAAGCCTAGGTTCTTCCTTTCGGGTTCCTTGTTCTGGGTTCTCGATCCTGTTCCATTCTGTTTCTTGTCCCCCGGAACCACTCCAGCTTCCTTTCCCAGCCTTTCCTGTAGCAGCTCTAGGCTTTTTCCCAGCAGCAGGGACTTAACTCAGACTCTAGCAAGCGGGTGGTCCAGTGGAGACCAGGGAATTCCCAAGAGCCTGATCTAGTTTGATGTCTCCCTTTCCCATCCCACCTCTAACTACTAGACAATACCTTTTGTGCAACTGAAGCTAAACTGAGGTTTTCCATGATCATAGCTGGGGACTGATGGCCTTGAGATGAGGAATCTTAAGGGAAAGACACAAAAGGCTGCTGTTCTTCATTCTGAGAACCTGAAGACTGCTTCTAGCATAGGGGAACGAGTGAGCGGGGAAGGCGGAAAGACTCTGGCAGAGCTACAAGTCCTCAGAATGTCCTCTTTCAGCCCTCCACTGTCTGAGCTGAGCACTAGCCCCCAGAGTCCTCCCAGATCTGAGAACAAAGACAGCAGGGCTGGGAGGCCCTCCGTTGGAGGCTGCCCTGAGGGGGAAGGAGAATGCGGTGGAAGCATCAGCAACATCCCTGGAGAGGTGAGATCTTCAAAGGGATCAGGATCGGAGACTGCATGCATCACACCAGGGGCACTGTGTTGTAGACATTTTCGCCCCAACCCCTCTTCCTCCAAGCGGCATTTCTACTCTCTCCCTGAGACTGCAGGTCTTTATAGGCCCAGAGATAGTGCACAACGTAGGGCTCTCCCATCTGTGAGAAGAAGCTGCCCACCCGCTCCTGGTCCTCCTGCTGGTGCTTGACGGCCCGAGCCCAGTTAGACAAATGTTTTAGAACCACCCTACACTAATAAAACACAACTTTAAAAGGAAAAACAATCTTTCCCGATATTTAATAGTCATATGAATTATTTCCATCGGCTGAAGAGCTAAGTGCTGATGTGCCCTTGCTCCGGTCTAGCCTCTAAATTATTCCAGAATGAGCAGTGCATTGAGCCTCCCTGAGGCTGGGAAGCAGCAGGCGGCCTTCAGCTGTAGCCTGGGCGGTTAGGAATGGCTCAGCTGCTCCCCATGGGCTGCCCTCTGTCTTGCTGAGAGTCAGGCCACAGTGATTGAATGCTCTGGCAGCAAGACTTTGCTATTTTTATTATTAATATATATATTTAATTTTATTAGTTTTATTTTTTATAATGCTTCATGCACTATCAAGGCTGTTTTGGCTATAAATAACGGGGATCCAAATCAACTAGTTTAAGCAAAAAATATAAAAAGGCAATTCATACAAGTTTGGAGTCCAGACTTGTAGTTAGAACTTTGTAGTTCTAACTCTCAAACATGGTTAGATACATAGGCCCAAATGTTTCCTTCCTTCCTTCCTTCCTTCCTTCCTTCCTTCCTTCCTTCCTTCCTTCCTTCCTTCCTTCTCTCTTTCCTTCCTTCCATCCTTCCTTCCGTAAGCAAGACTTTTATTGATAAAATATTGCAAACTGACAAAAGACTATATATATTTGATAACAAAGAAATCTTGGTCTCTAATTTCAAGTCTAAGCAGTAGGACAGGTGCTGCAGTTTATGAAATCCTTTAATAGAAAAAAGAATTTAGAAGGAAGATGTGAAAGGTCATCCCTCTAGTGTTCCCTTCTATGCTCAGAGATAGCTCACAGCATTTTAAAAGAAGAATGGTGGGGTAGCTCAAGAATGTCACTACCCACTCCAAATGAAACCAAGTCTGTGACTACTGAAGCATCCACACACAGTGTGATGGTATGGAAAAAGGTTGGTAGGGATACTTTTATACCATTAATTAATCTGTGTATGGCAAAAGCAGCTGCAGAGGGAAGAGGAATTGAGGAGAGGTCTTGAGAAATGAAGATGGATTTTTACTTTATATATTTTATATTTTTAAAAAATGTTCTGTTGAAAGAAAAATGCTATCTCTGTTTTTTAAAAAAAAATATTTTCTGAAGACATAGACCTTCTTGGGGGATGGGTAAATGCCAGCCTACATGGACTTCTCTAACCTTAGCAATAATTTAACTTTACCAACTTTGCAATAACTAATATTTTTAAAGGCATTAAAATCTTTAGTATACACTTTAATTGTCCTTTACAATTAGCAGGGCTAGGCAAATTATTGACCAACTGGAGGAAATCATATTTAGGGGACAGCAGAAGGTCCCTAACTAACCTACCAGTGGTCATTGTCATCATCATCATCATTATCATCATCATCAACATCATCAAGCAGCAGTTTCTAAACAGTCCATCTGCAATGGCATGGCGCAGCACTCCACAAGGTTAATGAGGCAAGTGTCAAGGATGCCATTTCAATGTTCCCTTTCATCCCAGGGAATCAACATCAACGAGAACATACACGTACCACTGTGAAAACACTAGCTACAAAATATCATTTTTAGAGATGATATTGGTCATTTTTTAACTGAGGAAACAGAAGCATTACACAAGACATTCTTTTACAAGTTCCTTCTTTAAGCAGGACTTGATCATGTAGTTGTTTGAGAAAATGTTTGGTAATATAGTGATTCTGTCTTCGAGAAACACAACTCTCTCCGAAGCACTGGCATTATCATAGAACAGCTACTTGCAAATAACAAAAGCATAATAATTCTTAGTAATCACTTACACTTTTTTTTCAGCTGAGCAGGATAAGACTTGTTGTTTGAGTTATTTACTAGAGTACTTCCCTTTTTACCTAAGGATAAGTACTCTTTTTTTCTCCATTGATTTTTTTTTTTTTTACACTATTGACATGATATGAACTTCAGGAGCATCAAATAATACAAATCTTTATTTCTGTTGTTGACCTAACAATTATCTCTATATCTCAATTCATTTGGAAGTTGATCTTATTCTATCTTCATATTTTGCAAAAAATCAAACAAAAATAAACTTACATTTTTATAAAAACATCCTTTTTGCTGTTGTTCATGGGCACCAGTAAAATCTCCTTGAAAAGGATATAAGTTGATCCTTCTGAAAATGACTACTGAGAAGACTCTCTTGCTGAGATTTTTTTTAGAAGGCAAGGTAAAAATCGATGCGATGCCTGTGAGAGCTTGTATTCAACACATACAATGGAGAGAAAAGGCTTAGGATTTCAGAACCACTTTTATTTTATTTTAAAATTTTAGAGCTATTTTAGGTTTGCAGCAAAATTCAGAGGAACGTGTCGAGATTTCTCATATAGTTCCCTACCTCCACGTATGTGTAGCCTCTTGTTATCAACATCTCCAACCAGAGTTATATATTTTGTTACAATTGATGAGTTTATGCTGACACATCATAATCACCCAAAGTCCATAGTTTACCTCAGGGTTTATTTCTGGTGTTGTATAATCAGTAGGGTTAGAGAAATATAGAAAGACATGTATCCGCCATTACAGAATCACACAGAGTATTTTCATTGCTTTAAAAATCTTCTGTGCTCCCCTTATTTATTCCTGATTATTCCTGATCTCTCCCCCATTATTCCTGATCTTTATACTGTCTTCCTAATTTTTCCTCTTTCAGAATCATATAGTTGAAATCAGACTGAAATCACATTGGCTTTTTTTTCACTGAATGATATGCATTAGGTTCTCTCATGTATTTTCATGAGTCGACAGTTCATTCACTTTTGGTGTTGAATAATATTCCATTGCCGGGTTATACTGAAGTTTATTTATCCACTTTTTACTCATTGAGGGATATCCTGATTGCTTTTAGAAAATTATGAATAAATCACCATCAACATGTATGTGCAGATTTTTGTGTGGACGTGAGTTTTCGACTCCTTTGGGACAGTACCCAAGGAGTAACCACTCTCACTTTTGAAAAGGAAGGCAGTGACTAAAACTGTGGTGCTCTGTGCCTCGTGAGTGATGCTCACAGCTGGTTCATCTCTACAAGAAGCCCCTTTCTCATGGAGATCATGTTTTCTTTAGCAGAAAGACTAATGAAAAATAAGGTGTCAAGGACTCCATTCTATAAGTAGACTGTAAGTACTAAGAGACCAAGGAGTATTTCAAAAATTTGAGTATAATCTAACGTCAATGGTTCTCAATATATGTTTGCCAGTGACAATGATGCGATATTGATTCGCTTCACAAAAACACTTCTTCTGGAACTATTATTGAGAGGTAGCTTTGGTTGTCATAGGAATACCATCGAGTTTCTAAGGGGACTTCCTGAATCTGTGGCTGGACTTGTCAGATCTGATTGTGTTTTACCGACCCATTCTTTTAAATTAAAATCAAGTGAAATATGTTGTACAGTAATTCAGATTGATTTTATACATATTCCTTAGCTTAGAAAAGGATGCAACAGAGAACAAGAGCAACTCTTGTTCAGCTACACTTAAAACCCTTGGTGAATTTCTTATGGCTCAATGTAAGTATCATTGAAAAGATCCCTAGTCAGTCATCCAGAAATTCTCCCATACAAAGACTCACAAGGGACTTCAGATTATTTTTCAGACTAGGGACAGTCAAATAGATGTAGGCCCGAAGAAAATGTAGCTGTCTAAGGAGTCTAAAAGCAGTGAAATTTTTCCATTAGCTGTACAGAAGAGAAAACCATTACCATTCTGCCATTTCAGCAGTATGATGTAAAACAATGCTCCGATAAAGATAAAAACAAATCTATAAATCCAGCCTATGCCTGAGGAGAACATAGCCACAGTGCCATTAAATGTGACTTCAAATCACATGCAGACAACCCGAAGACCTTGTCAGTGATGCTCACCTGAATATAATTGTGCCACTCAGAAACTTGGCCTCACAACAAAAGTTGTCCCTATTTCCTTGATTCATTTTATTCACTCGACTTATAAATCTCACTTAATATCTAAACAGCAACAACAGCATTCATGATTTTGGCTAGTCCATCAGTGTTGGTAAAATATAATGAAGTTGAAACAAAATGCATCTATTTAGCATTTATTTTGTGCCCCAGATTGTCCTAAGTATTTTTGGATAAATGAAAGCTATAACAAACAGAGATCAAATAAAATTATTTTAGAGGTGATGTGTATGCATGCCAGTAATAGTAAATCACCTAAGACAATTCATGGACAAATTTAAAATTTTCTGAACAGAATGTGAAGTGTTAAAGAAACCCACAAAAGAAGGACCCCAGTGAGTTACAGTAACTGGGCTTTATTAACGAACTAGGTCATGGGTTATGTATTAAAAAGGAGCTCTCTTGGGAGTGGTGTTAAGGACAGAAGTGTTGATTTATCTTGGTTGTGTTAGCTACATATGTAATATGAATGAAAGCTGGTTGTGTAAACATCAACAGAGAAAACAAAAAACACTACAAGGGTACTCCGAGAAAGGTAAATATGACATTGGGTACTTTAAAATATGTTAAGAGGATAGCTCTTATGTTAAGTCATAATTTTATAAACCTTAGCAAATATCATTGGTGAGAAAAAAATAGTCTGAAAAAGAAGGAATTCAAGCATTTGCTTCAGGATAGATATTCAAAGGTATTCATGGATGAATACATATATGTATGATTCTCATGTATGAAGCATAACAGATGTTTTAAAATTCATTTAAAATCTTATCAAGTAATTAACATACAGCAAAGTACTATAATGAAATTCAAATTCAAAATATTTGGCACAACCTCTGAGAGAAGCTATCTCTTTTAGCTAGTATCAGTCCTCACACTTCCCTCTAAACCTCACAGAACACTTACACCATTCATTAACCCGTCTCTTTCTCTTATATTGAATTTTTTACTGTTTACTGGGTCCTTCCAAACAGCTTTTAGATAAACTCAAGGTTCTCTCATGTGTAAAATCAGATGAACAACAAATGATCTAAAATACACAAATATTATACATATACTTCGCTAAACTAAATTTTAGTTATTTGTCAGGCATCATCTTAAGTATGACTTGCTTTGAAGATAGTTTCAGAAAACCTAAGTGCAATCAGTGCAGAGATGATCACTAAAATGATCACTAAAATGTCTTGCTTACCCTCTAAAGCACTGAATGCAAATATTCTAAATTGGCGGTTTGTGACTTGCCAATTAATGGCTTTCTGGGCTGGGCTGCAGTGTGTCATCAGCCGTTCAAGACCACAGCACCACCCTCTGGGTGCCCAGACAGTGACTGGCACATGGTGGCTCTCAGCTGGTTTGTGGTGCGTAAGAGAACAGCTGCAAGGCCCTGTCTTTCCAACAGGCGAAATCACTGCCTAAAACTCTGAGCCCTCAAAGACGCACGAGATGGAGGGGAGACCTAGACATCCTCTACACGTCCTCAAACCTTCTCTCTCTCATCTTTTCTCTTCTTTAGCTCCTGTTGTTTGGATCCTGGGTTCTGTACATCCAGACTGAAAAAAAAAAAGGGATGATGCAGAATGTTCCAGGGCTCTGACTCAACTTTATTGTAGTACAGACTTTAAAGGGCATTCCCTAATCTCCTTACCCTGTTATCTGTACATATATTTATAGTTCTTCCAACTTACATTAATCCATTCCAGTGATAGGACATAAGCAATACAAATATAACCTGAATGATCATTATTTAATTTATTTAGATTACTGTATGATAGCTTCTGTACCCCTTGCCTTTTAATAATGGCTAGATCTATATGGTAGAATAATCTACTGGGGTATAAATAATTTAGCTGTTTCAGTTATTCCATCATCATGAACTATTGTACCTATGGGTTAGTTGCAGGTCAAGTTATTTACAAAGGACTCTCCAGAATGTGGGACTTGACTCACAGACAACCTACTTACATCAGTTAGACACAGAGGACGCTGGGCAAATATTTCAAGTGGACATGGGCTGCACCATCAATAAGGGAAAACAATCTGTTGAAATTTCCCAGCCTCCATTTCCAGGCAACTATCCTGCAATCACTGAGGCAGCCAGAATGAATATTGTTGATTCTCCTTTTGAAGGGCGCTGTGATGCACAGTTCAAATAGAAAGTAAACTTCAGCTCACTTAAGATAATTTCAGTAGCCTCATACAGAAATTTAAAATAATTTTTAATTTTCATTGATATTAACAAGAGCTAAAATTTAGTTTTATTTCAATATGGAAAGGATGCTCGGATTACTGAGGATAAAAACACATGATTGTAGTTCTAGTAGTCATTCATTCATACTTTATGAACACACAAAGGGGAAAATGGAGCTTGAGATTCTACCCAAAGGAGGATAGTAACTGGGCCATATAATAATGTCACTTTAATTTTAAAAAGCAAATTTGATGTACTCATGCACCAACGTGTCTCTGTGTGTCTTCTTTCTGATATCTTCTGATGTGCGGTATCTGACCAATGATGTTGAGTGACTTGTTCCATGTAGTTGTGCTCTGTGGATTAGCATGAAATAAAATATCTATAATTAGCTTATACTCCTATTTATTTGGCCTTAAAAGCCATTTAAGAAATCCACCTCAAATCTCTGCATTACTCCACTACTTTTAACAGGTTGTAATGTAGAGGCAGGAAGGTGGCCTCATTTGCCTTCCAAGCAATTGAAAAATGATCTGCTATAAACTGTGGTACACTACCTTCCCTGCTTTGATTACAGGCTGCTTTTTCCAAGCCCAAACCACCCAACTTATCCATTAAATTAGGATTTGTTACCCACTTTATAGAAATTACCAAAAGTACTTTAGAGAATACATTTGTCCCTACAAATTAAAGATAAATGATAAAAATGTGTGAGATTTCTCCCCTTTCCTAAAGAAGTTAATATCAAGGAGATGCTCAGTCACTCAAGGCATTTAGAATGTACTTTCATCTGAAGATCAAAATTAATGTAAGACATTACTTTAATATCCCTTTTTGTGGCCCAAGAATGGGAACTCTTCAGTTTGTATAGCAATGCACTCTTTGTGCAAAAAACTGGGGTAGTAATTAGAGATGTGCAAAAGGTAGCAGTCTCATACATATAAGGTTTGACCAAAACCTCAAAGAGAGTGGTATGGGTGATGAAACTGTACTAGTTCTGAGAAGAAGAGTCTGCTGGAGACAAGAAAGAAACTCCATCGAGACTGAAGGTTTTGGGCTAAGCTCCAAAGGACCAAGAATTGAGTAGAAAAGGGAGAATGGTTGAATAATCCAGCCCACAGCACATAAACAAAATATCAGAGGCTGGGAAATGTATGGGGAATAGTAGAGAGAATTGTGTATTAGAGAAGAGGCTAGGAACACTTACTTTTTAAAACCAACTCTTATCCGTTTTTATTTGTGTGAGCTTAGACAATTTAATTAATTTTGTTAATCTCAGATTTTGCCTATGCAAGTGGGGGTAATAAACCTACAGAGTTATATGTGTGGTCAGAAACAATGCTTATTAACAGGTTTTCAAATGCCATGGTGCAGAATGAATTTTGGTTGTTCCACTTTATTTTCCATAGGAAAATAAGCAGATAAATGGAAGTGGAATATGTTTAAGCTGGGTTTTGGAAGAACTAAGAAACATTCCAATTTTATCCCATAGGCCATGGGTAGATTTTGAAAGTTTTGAGGTGGGGTACTGAGTTGGTAAAAAAGAATGTATTTTAAATGAATGCACCTGGTAATCATGTGCGAGATTTATTACCAGTGTGTAAGAATGAGTCAGAAAGAGTAGATTAAAAATTCATATGATAATCCAAATTAAGATGCTTGTAGTTGCCTTTTTTAGATCTAAAGCAGCAATAAAGAAAATAGTTTGGTTTGGTATTACTCATAATTGATAGGTTCTGATGAATCTCTTTTATAATAATACCTCAATCAAGATAAGGTTTGTATAAGTCACTCTAAAATTAAGGGTATCAGTTTGGGTTCCTAGCTGCAAATGATAAAATCAGGCTCCTATTTTAGGAAGAAGTTTAGGAAGGATATAAGGTAATTCACAGATTCTCTGACAAGTTCAAAAAACTAGCTGTGGAGGCTTCCTCTCCAGAAGCGATGCCCTGTTTTGTACCACAGATCCTTTCTGGCAGAGATGCCACTGATACCCTGGGTGGGCGCTACGCATAATGCTAGAATCTTAATACTGCTTCCTTTGGAAACAAGAGGCATCTACCCGTCCTTCCCACATTAGATTGCTCGGAATCCCGTATTCATTGTGTCACTAGGCAGTTAATGATCGTTAAGTGTTATGCAAGAGAATCTGAGAATTTGACTTTAAAGATAGTAGGAAAAGGTTCTTAATGTGGCAGATTCCCCAAATCTAGTATTTTTATAAGCTGACTTATGTCATCTCAATATTCATATGTTGAAGTCTTGACCCTCAGTACCTCAGAATGTGGCTGTTCTTGGAGAAAGGGCCTTTAGAGAGATAACGAAATCACTGGGAATGGGCCCTAATCCAACAGGACTGGTGTCCTTACAAGAACTGAAGATTAGGATACAGCCGTGAACACAGGGAAGATCGTGTGATGACATGGGGATGCCGAGTATCTACAGGCCCAGGAAAGAGGAGTCAAACGAAACCGATCCTGCCGACACCTTGATCTCAGACTTCCGACCTTTGCAATTGTGAGAAAACACATTTCTGTTGTACGAGGCAGCTAGTCTGGAGGACTTTGTTCTGGCAGCCCTACCAAGCTAACACAAGTGTTCACTGGTGCAGGATAGCACAAAACAATGACATATGGCAAATGTACACTGTGTTTAGGGAAAAGGGGAATGTCCCAGGTGGGGAACAAATAAAATGTAAGAAACATTGATGAAAGCTGAGGAAGGATGTCTTGGCTTGTTGTGTACAGAAGGCAGGGAGTCAGAAGACTGTAATACACAGTGGTGGTTTGGACTGAGAAATCTGAATTTACTTGGGACATTTTGAGCTGGAGGTAATTGTGAAATCTGAGTGAACGTATTCAATAAGCAGATAGAAATGCAGATGTAGAACTTCGAACAGAATTCAAGCTTAGTATGTGTATATGGGATCCTTTATGGAAATGTGGTCACTAAAGGCTAGAGAAAGAGTCCTTTTTGAGCACATCTAGACAAAATAAGAGAGCTTTTTTAAAGACTGAAAAAATGCCAAACTTAGAGGGATGAAGAAAAATAAGAGCTAAAATATCAAAGGAGTAGAATGAGTGCCAGAGAATTCCGGTCATACCTCAGTTGTATACAATTTTGTGTCAATAGTGTATTCGAAAGGATGAGTCGAGTGACAAGGGGCTGCAGACCTGGGTAAAGGGACTGTAGTGTTGGCAAAGCAAGAAGTGACTCAGGAGAAAGTATGGTAAGGGTAATAGTGTTTCAATATAAGCAAAGTTGGTTCACTGGGGGAAGGGGCATTATAGCAGGCATTTTGGCGGCAGGGGCTTGTTGTGGGTGTTTCTGAGATAAATGATAAATATGGCAGGAAGCAAGGTAGACCAGCTCCACCCTGATGCATTTGCTTTTTCATAAGCACTACAGACAGGTAAACACCTGTGCCATGGCACAGAACAAATGCAGCAGCTGGGATGCTGGGGATGATATAGGTGAGAACCCGATTCAGACATTAGAAAGTGGCATCTAAACTGAGTTCAAAACAAGAAAAAGAAGATAGTAGGCCAAGAACTTGCAGGGAGATGGACATGTTTCAGAGTTTGGACTTCAGCCTGTGAGCATTGATACTTTTAAGTAGGGAGTGACATAATCAGATTTATGTCTCAGAAGGGATAAGAATGAAGGCTCATAGTCTAATTAAAGGACTCTTGAATGCGTCACAGCAATGCACAGCAGTGCAACGTGATAGTAGGTATACAGGGAAATCAGTAAATTCCAAGTGCACATAGGAAATACAATGAACAGAATATGCTTAATTGGATATGGAAAGTAAAAGAAAGAGAGTGACCCAAAATTTACATCTTGTGCACAGGGGTGGATGGTGATATCGTTTGCTGAGCTAATGAGCTTAAGAGGAGACATATGAAAGTGCTGAGGGAGAAATGAGTAAATCTGTGGACTGGAATAATTTAAGGTAGATGTAGAAACCAAGTTCTAAATTAATGATCAAGCAAAAAACACAGGGTAGAAAGAGGTTAGGAAGTGACCATATGCTATTGGTATTACTACTAATATTGCAAACAACAGCTTTTATAGAATATGATGACCTGAAAATGGCAGAAAGTATACTATTTCAAGAAAGAAAAGGTAGCCATTAGTAGTGAACCCTGCTGTGAGGTTGTATAAGATGAGAACTGAGAAGCCTTCAGTAGGTTTTTCAAAAGAAAAACACACACAAGTGTTTTAAAAAGTGGTGAGGGGAGAAATGAGGATGAAATGTGTTGGTGAGTAAATATTAAGTGATTAAAATGAAACAGAAATGTGAAAGAACATTTCAAACTGTTTGGCTTCCTAGGAGAAGAAAGAGATTAGGCAGTAGCAGGAGGTTGCTGGGGGAAGGGACAGAGAGTGATTTTTCTAAATTGCAGAAGTCTACACGTGTTGAGAGACTGACAGGAGGAGACAGTGGAGAGGAGGAAGTTGACTATAATGGAGAAAGAAACTATAAGTGACCAAGCCGGGGGCTAAGACAGCAAAGGATTATGAAATGTAGGTCATGAGTGGAAAGATGCACATTATATCAAGATGCAATATGGATTGAATTGTAAGAAGAAAAAGGTGGATATGAGTATAACCGTCAGTTTGGAAGTTGGGATTTTTTTAGAGTATATTTTGTTGATTATGCTATTACAGTTGTCCCAATTCTCTCCCATTTATCCCTTGCCACCTTGCACCTCAACTCTCTCCAGCTTCCCCTCACCCTTAGTTCATGTCTATGGGTCGTACATGTAAGTTCTTTGGCTTCTCCATTTCCTATACTATTCTTAACCTCCCCTGTCTATTTTGTGCTTACCAATTATACTTATTCCCTGTGCCTTTTCCCTCATTATCCCCCTTTCCCCTTCCCTGCTGATAACCCTCCATGTGATCTCTGTTTCTGTGATTTTGTTCCTGTTCTAGTGGTTTGCTTAGTTTGTTTTTGTTTTATGTTGAGCTGTTGACAGTTGTGAGTTTGTTGTCATTTTACTCTTCATAGTTTTTGATCTTCTTTTTCTTAGATAAGACACTTTAACATTTCATATAATAAGGGCTTGGTGGTGATGAGCTCCATTAACTTGACTTTGTCTGGGAAGCACTTCATCTGCCCTTTCATTCTAAATGATAGCTTTGCTGGGTAGAGTAATCTTGGATGTAGGTCCTTGCCTTTCATGACTTTGAATGTTTCTTTCCAGCCCCGTCTTGCCTGCAAGGTTTCTTTTCAGAAATTAGCTGACAGTCTTATGGGAACTCCTTTGTAGGCAACTCTCTCCTTTTCTCTTGCTGCTTTTAAGATTCTCTCCTTATCTTTAATTTTGGGTAATTTCAATTATGATGTGTCTTGATGAGTTTCTTCTTGGATCCAACTTCTTTGGGACTCTCTGAGCTTCCTGCACTTCCATGTTTATTTTCCTTGCCAGATTGAGGAAGTTTTCCTTCATTATTTGTTCAATTAAGTTTTCAATTTCTTGTTCTTCCTCTTTTCCTTCTGGCATCCCTATGATTTGGATATTGGAATGTTTAAAGTTGTCCCAGAGCCTCTTACCCTCAGCCTCTCCTCATTTTTTTTTTGAATTTTTTTTCTTTATTCTGTTCCAGTTAAATGTTTATTTCTTCCTTTTGTTCTAAATCTTTGATTTGAGTCCTGGTTTCCTTCTCTTCACTGTTGGTTTCCTGTATATTTTCCTTTATTTCATTTTGCATAGCTTTCACTTCTTTCTCTATTTTGCATCTATATTCAATCATTTCTGTGAGTATCCTGATCCCCAATGTTTTGAACTTTGCATTTGATAAATTGTCTATCCCCTAGTTTTTTTTCTGGAGCTTTGATCTGTTCTTTCATTTAAGACTTTTTTTTTTTTTTTTTTTTTTTTTTTGGTCTCAGTGCACCTGTGACATTGTAAGGGGCAGAACCTTAGGTATTTGTCAGGGCAGGGTAACCTACTTTGCTGCATTGTGGCTCTTTCCATGGGGGAAGGTTCAGAGAGGGAACAATGCCACTCGCTTGGCTCTTGTTTGCTCTGTTTTTAGTCACTTCCCCTGCTACCCATAGGCAAATTGGGCCCTCTGGTGCTGATTTCCAGGTGGGTGGTTTTGTGCACATTCTAGGACCCTGTGAGTCTCTCTAACCAACTCTCCTATGATCCTGGGAGTTTCTCCTACTGCTGCAACCCTCATAGTTTTTTACATCCAGAGGTTTTTGAGACTTTAGTTTACTGTGCTGTAACTCTGGGTTGCACAGTTTGTCTTGACTTATCCGCACATGAATGTGGGATCACCTGCTCCACCAGCCACAACCTGGTCTGCCAGTCACTGCCCTGTCAAGTGTCCTCTCTGTCCCAGCTGCCTATCTCTGCCCTTCCTGTTGGTCTGGATGAATGTTTTTTCTTTAACTGCTTCATTGTCTGACTTCCACACAATTTGATTTTCTAGAAGTTCTTGTTGTTTTTTGTTTTTAAATTGGTCGTTATCCTTCTTTGGGTTGTGCAAGTATATCTACCTATACCTCCATCTTGGCTGGAACCTCCCAGAAGTTGAGATTTAAGGACATTCATTTCTGGTGTCTCCTGGGCTTGCTTGCTGGAGGAGCAGGGATCTGGTGTAGAAAAGCTATAGTAGTACATTTTGAGGCAAAAAATTTTTTTTGGTCAGGCTTAGTTTTATGAACATATATATGAGTCTGCTCTATCCCATGGTTGGGTTATGTTTGGCTGAGGTCTCTAAGAATTATGTTACAGGAATACATTCTTTGAATCAGAAAGTTGTTGTGTAAGAGAAGGATTGACATTTTTGGATGAAAATAAGGTTAAAAAATGTGTTAGATTGGAGCACGTGATCCCTGCTAGTGTCCTAAAGTATCACTGCTCCACCTTCAAATGAATAAATAAATAAATAAATAAAATGGCAGTTCCAACACATGGTAAATTGGATTATTTTATTTGATCCTACATGTCTTTTCTCAGCCTTCATAAGAAGACATAACGGATATAAGGACAGAAATGCAAGTATGGGAGATGGCAATAGCAAGTAGTGCAGAAGGTTTTGAATAATCCCATTACTTAGAAAATCTTTATTAGTACAAGGTTTAGATTAGGACCTTTAACATTCTGGATCTTGTTTGATGAGGGCGTGCTCTCAATATGGGAGGAAAAAGAAAGGAAGAAGTGGAGCAGTGCAGAGCAGGGAAGAAACGCTTATTCTTCCAATGGGTTGACTCTATCATTAACTTGCTGTGGTATTCAGGGAAGATCACTCAATCTCACTATTTTCCAGTTTCTAAGTAAAAGTCAGCTAGGAACCTAATTTATGAATGCTTCTGAATGTCATATTTTTATATGTTATTTAAACTTCAAATGTATATTATTATTCTCATTTCCTTGATAAGAAAATTGAGGCTCAGTTAAATTAAAATACACTATCAAGTTCAAATAGCTTGGTCCTCAACCTATCTCTCTCTGAATTCAAAGCCTATGCATTTTCCATAGCACTTAATAATCTTCCACATATCCTCCAGGACAGAAATCTACATAAGTATAAAGGATTAAGGAAGTACATTTTTGTGTTGGTCACCTTTGTCTTTATCAATTCTCTGTACTCCCGCATTGCATTTATTTTGTAGTTTAACAAAAGGGTCTCTTGGATCATCTGAGTTTTCATTACACCCTCTACCATGCTCTTCCTAATCCCCCCTGCCGCTCTCCCTGTCTGTAAAATAACAGAGGGTTCTGATCACCTGAGAAGGGAGCAGGCAATGGTCATAAAAGTGTGTGCCCAGTATTAAGGGCAGAATTGTGCTATAAAAGAAAATTGTGTCACAGAATAAGTTCCTTTTTTTCCCCTGACCTTATTACCCTGATAAAATACTCTGCTTTCTCCATGTCCTTAAGTATAAGTAGACAGGCCATATTTCATAGGTTGCTTAAGCTAAAAATCTTGCTGGGCCCATCTGTTATGTAGAACCAATTTCCACCAAGAAATATAAAATTCTACAGCTGGAAGGAACTCAAAGATCACCTAATCATACTAGGTCATTTCAGAATTGGGAAATTGGGTCTCTGAAGAATAAGTGCTTTTCCCAAGGTTACCATGGGGAGCAAAATTTATACCTGCCCAATGGAAATCTTTGAATTAGGATCTTTGGCTTAAAGTCTCAACACCTGATTAATTATTTAGCTAGAAAGGGATGTGAAAGGCTTTATATGCTCCCTTATGGAATATATAGCTAAGGCCATGAATCTTAGTGGTTGAGAAGTGGTAAAGTTAGTCACAACTCTGCCACTTTACCTGTAAAACTGTTTTACTCTAAGAGCTCTGTAAAGGTAGTGATCACAGGTGTTTTGGTTACCATAGTATGCCCTGCACCTAGCATGATACTACTAAGTCAGGGGCACTTGACTTCACTTATTGTAGGAAATGAATGCGTGAAGTTTCCCTCTTGAACTGTTATGGGTTTGAAAGAGAATCTCAGCTCCGTGATCCCACAAAGAAGCTCCAAGTGAATATTAGTTGTTATTACTGTTAAAAACATGGTTGAGTGTCCTCTTGCTTTACATCCAACATTTTTGGATATCAAGGATCCTTTAGATTGTGATCGGTAAATTCTTTTGTTTTAAAGGCTATTCTTAGAGCCAAAAAATATCCATGGGGCCTTTAGAAACAATCAACGTTCAGGAAAGACAAGAGAATAAACTATGCCCTTGCGGTGGCATGAACATGTAAAGATAATACAAAAGGGGGTAAGAATGAGGGTCTGTGTGTTGGAGGGTTGTGAAAACAATGTCAGCAATGAAGTTTCAAAAGTATGGGTACTAATCCTGCCATACTTTTCCTATAACCCTCTTTCTTCTCTCAATGTGGAGCAGGAACAATTCTTATATCGACATCAAGTTTTGGCAGCTTGGTTCTCTGCAGTTCCTTGGACATGTTCAGTGAAATCAGAAAATTTTAAATTTAAGGGACTCATTTACTTGGCAGAATAGTAGAACCCCCCCTTTTATATAAAAAAGGTGAAATCTATTCCATTAGTACCCAAATATGTCTAAACACAGGCTGTCTTTGCACAGATTTGGGTATTGAAAGTTGTCCCTTTATGACAGAATCTATGGAGTGAAAAAGATTGTTTTATATTGGCTCTTACTCTAAGTTTTCAGAGCATAAGTGTATTATTATAACAAATAATAGTAGCCTGGCTCAGGGGTTGTGAAATTGTAGGTCTGGATCATAAATGTTATGTCTGCATTTAGTATTTATATTACTACAGGGCTAAACTGTTTTTGAATACATTCTTAATAAAATTAAGTCATAATAAAGTTACATATAATTTCTCAAAATGCATTGATTCTAGCAGAGTGTACTGCTTTTTAAAAAAAACATGAAACACTAAGTTGTTATTGGTTTCCATAGGGTTTGAATCATATATAATTTTAGAAAAATGGTGAGATGATGTCAGTGGTGTGTGAATTACTTTATTCCTTATAAGCCAAAGTGTTATTATAGCCATTTAAAAAGCTTTACACACATCTTTGAAATATTGCACTTTGAGTATTTTCACTTGGAACAATGCACTTTCAAATCCATTGCCTGTAAGTGTCCATAGAGAAATATTTGAGGCCAAGAATAACCAAATCCCAGACAAGTAGAGTCTGTCAAAATCCAGGGCATCTGGAATCCTTATCTAAGTACCAGGAATACCTGTTGCTACTTGACCCACTTTCTTCTCTCTTCGTAAAATAACTCACATTTGTTTCAGTGATATGAAAAGGAAGCAGACTACAGAACTTTTATTTTATTTTTAAATGTCTTAAAATCATCAAGGAATCAAGGAATTTTAAATGTCAAAATTTGTTAGGAATATATAACCCTTACAGTAATTCAAATAGTAACTATACATATGGATGCCAGCCTCATTAAATTGGTCTTTAGATGGATGGGAACATATGATAGTGTCTGACATACAGAATTTCTCATTCAGACAGAATTCATAAATGCTACACCAGTCAAGGTGTAGAGCCATTGATTATGATTTGAAAATAGTTCCTTTTTAACATAAATGTTTCCCCCCAGGGCTTACTTATCTATAACTTTATAAATAATGTAGGCACTCATAAGTTACATTTTACCAGTATGATTTAGTGATGATCTTGATTAAGTTTAAGAAATGTTTAATTATGTTGGGGGTCCACTCAGGGAGAGAGAGATGTGGCCCTTGGGGCATAGTCTTCACACTAAGTGGACACAGCTCTGATCAGCTAATTTAGAGGGGAAAAGGTCCAGAAGGCTTAAAAAATGACTAGGCAGGCCCAGGAGGGGAAACACATTAAGCATGGCTTGTTTCATCAATGAGGCAGAAGTCAAAGAAGTGGAAGCCAAGAGGAAAGAACCCACTGTATTTGTCTTTTGTATAGTCCCCCCTCTACTGAGTGATTCATTCTGTGGCCAACAGAAGGTGTCCCCTTTCCCAGCACAACTTTCTTGGTCTTACCTTTCTGTAGAAGCACTGATTGCAGGGGAGACCTACCAGAAATCCTGGCCAATAACCGTGCCCCTTAGTTTCAAATGGGCATGCAGTACAAAGCTGCTCCAGGACCATCCCTTGTCCACTTGATGAGATCAGATAAGGTACAAAGCCAAATTCCAGAGCAACTGCTCCTGAAAAGGGCCAATGATGCTGTGAGCTAGTAGAGTGCCCACTTGATTTGGCAATGGCGTGCCACGGGGAGTGGCTCGTCACTCTCTGCCTGCCTACTGCTATCTGCTGCATTGAGAACTTCTTAGAATTACTATCCCCAGGAAAGTCACTATAAAAATACTAAGTTGGTCAATGGAGATATTTGATTTCTTAGAGTTTCATTACTTATGTAAAATGCTTGCCATAGTAACATTGACAATTTCCAATGAAATACTTATATAGAAACAGCATCTTAGAATTTACAAATGTATCTCTCTTTGGTTGTTTTCATAGAATTCAATGCTAAATATCCCATTTTCAAGAGTTGAGAAACTGAGGCAAAAAAAGGAAAGCTACAGGATGATTTGGTAGAATTTTAATAATCTTTTTTAGAAACTTCATTCATATATTTAAGTCTCTTAGAGTAGAATATATTTTATAGTGTAAATTACATGTGCAGTGTATAAACTTGGTGACAGATAATCATCAGATAAGCACTGATGTGCCTTCTTCATTGGTTGGGAAATTCACTGGCCAACTTTCTCTAGTTTGAGTACACTGGATGATATTGATTAGAATAATTGGTTTAGTAGTAGAGCCACATTTTTAACCCATAGTTCCTGGCAGGTAGGAGCTTAGTAGATGATTGGTGGCTAATATATGAGACCTACTATATCACTCAGTTGAATCAACACCTACCTGCCACCAGGATTGCCATTTCCTGTAAAATTTTGCAGGGCACATGTAGTACTATGTACAATATATCTAACATCCCTGATTTCTGCTACATCATCCAACATAACCAATTGTTTCTACAAATGTATTTTCGAAGAATTACCTAGTAGAGACCTATTGAAAAGAAAAACTAACATTAACACACATTTCTTCTCTGCTCCAAAGCCTCCCATTGTTTAACTTAGCATCTTTGAATCAATCTTGTCACCACTGTAGGGAGGCATGCATGAATATAGCGTGATCTGGGTTCCAGAGGAGACAGCTGTGACTGCATTCAGCTTAGAGATATGTTCACTACTTTGCTTTCTCTAAAATGGTCATATGTAGTGTACTGAATATAATGCAAAATTAAAGTGTTTATGTTTGCAAGTCTAGCCAAAGCCAAAAAGCAAAACTTTTATCAACATGGTCATGCACCTTGCAGCCTTCCATCCATTAAGCAGAGCATTTCCATCCTGGGGCTAGCAGGCTGTCTGGTGGTTCGAGTGAGTCTGCTTACATACACACATGGGTTGAGCTGTATCGAAGTGACAACACTTCCATCATGTCTTCTGCATGAGTCTTTTGTTCTTTTGAGTATTTACTGAATATCAGGCACTGAGCAGCTGAGTAGAAGTCAGACAGTCTCTGCCTGCTTGGTGTTTACATAGCCTAGCAGGGGCCATGGGACAAGAAAAATAGATACATACAAATAATATGGGGGAGAATGATGAGTACTAAAAATGAGTAAGTGGAGGTTAGAATAGGAAACCACAGGGGGGCTTTCTTTGGATAGAAGAAACTGCAGGGTATAGGGTGATGGCAGACAGGCGGGCTCTACCCTCAAATTACTGACAGCCCTGGGGGTGGCTGAGATGAGTAGACCGAGAACCACTACTTACTAGTGTACTATTTCTCAGAGTTCCACTGAATCCTCACTGGGCAAGAGAGACGTTAATAGGTGTTTTATGAAAACAACAAAAAGTTCTGTTGTTACACTGCATCACTGCATGGCAATGTAGTTCCTCTTGGAAATTCACAATGGATGGAAATTTACAATGGAAGTGTAGGCACTCAGAACTCTGACAGTAATAAAAATTATACAAATTTGCTTAATCCCATATTTCCAAGTGTTTTTTTTTTTTTTTTTTTTTTACTTTGGAGCCTGATCCCAGTCCAAGAAGTGAATTTGAATGATATCAAAGAGATAAAATGAATTAAGCATCATGAGGTTTGGCCACAGAGATGAACTAGTGTATTTTGTGAATGAAAATAAAAGTTCTGGAAATTTTGGAAATTACTATTACTTGGTGATGTCCATCAGTGTCCAATGATCCTCAGAAAATTTTTTGAGTGGAAATAATATTAGAATTGTGTATAGTTTGAGTTATTAAGGACATTAACATATGTGAAGTTAATCTTATAAAAACGGAAAAATGGTTTTGTTTCTGCTTTGACTACTCTAGGATTACTGTAAAAATATTGTATATTAATGATATGTTAGAGAAAAGTCCAGCCCATAACATTCTTTTTTGCTTTGATTCTTGGCAAAGTCATAGCAGGTCTTTATTAGTCAGTTGATAAGCACATATATACTTGATATTTTGAGATAATTTACAGAAACGTCACCAGGGTTTAAAGAAACCAATAGGAGGAGATTTAACTACCCTTTGGAAGGTAATAAAGAGGGTTTTTTATACCCCTAGTCCTAAACTCAAGTGGGTCCTTGTGTGGAGAGAGCTGTCGTAGGTGAGTGATGCCCTAAACCACAGGGAAAGCCCCAACTCATAAACACCTGGCAGAAAGAGAACTGGGGAGACGAATATCCTGGCTCACAACCCTCCTTCCCTCAAAGTGCCCTCCTGTGCCTTTTAATGTCTAAAAAGATCTTGAAGAGAGAGGACACAGGGGCTGTTAATGACTTTCTTATGGGTCTGCCTTTGAGGCCAGAACAGGTGAAGAAAGGTATAAATTGATTTTGTCGATAAAATAGATTATATTCAGTCTAAGGTCATTTTATATTCTCCACGATAGAAAATCTAGACTCCAGACGAGAATCACATCTATACCCACCCCTTATGTAACAAGGGAAGTGTTTCCAAGCTCGTGATAAAACCAGTTTAACTAAAATAAATACTGACATGACTGAGCTTTGATTATCTTGATATTTAGGTTCATGTCGTAAAGAGTCTGTTACAACTTTAGGTTAACTATGAAACCATTATTTTATATTACATTTTCAATATCTCTTGCCACTGTATCAGTGCGGTATTTTTTAAAATTTAAGTAAAGGTAGTGACTACGCTACTGCCTTCTTTCATTGAAAGGCAAGCTGTAAACAAGGTATTCTAGGTAATCACTTAGAATCATTTACTTCCTATTCAGCTCCTCTTGCTCCTGTTTCTTATAGTCGAATTCAGGTGGAGTTCTGCTTGGAGATCTCCTTGAATCCCTTTTACTGTTTCTTCTTGTGTCCCCCTTGGAGTCTATGTCTTTTGCTTCTTACATTCTGTACCTGCAGTTCCATTTCGAAGACTTCCCTTGGATATTGGTATCATTTTGCTTGTGTGAAGATTCTCTTTAGCAGCTCAGCCTGCCAAAACAAAAATGCCATAGACTGGGTGGCTAGGACAACGGAAATTCATTTTCTCATAGTTCTGCATGTTAGAAGTCCAAGACCAAGGTTTTAGCATGGCTGGTTTCTGGTGACAGCTCTCTTCCTGGCTTGTAGCTGTCTGTCTTCTTGCTGTGTCCTTACATGGTGGTGATGGTGGTGGTGGGGGGAGGACTGCTAAAGAGAGAGAGAGAGAGAGAGGACCAACAAACTCTCTGGTCTCTTTGTACAAGGGCACTAATCTCATCATAAGTTCCCCACCTAATTATAGACCAAAGGCCTCATCTAAGCCTAATTATAGACCTTCAATATAAATATGAATTTTGGGGTAACACATTTTGGTCCATAGCAAGCACTGAGATAGAAGTGTCTGGGAGTTTATGTTCCCTTGGGCTAATCTTTAGCCAATGACTAAGTTGATATGTTAGAATGATAACTTTTTGGAGCTGTAGAATTGATTGATTTATTGATGAATCACAAGCACAATTTTTAATTTATACAGTCCTATATACGAAACATGCTAAGAATCATCCTTGGGTGGTGTGGCTCATTGGGCTGGTGTGGCTCATTGGACTGAGTGCCAGCCTGGGAACCAGGGGGTCACCAGTTCAATTCCCAGTCAGGGCACATGCTTAAGTTGCGAGATGTGTCCCCAGTTAGGGGTGTGTGAGAGGCAGCCACACATTGTTGTTTCCCTTCCCAACCCCTTTTAAAAATAAATAAATAAAATCTTTAAAAAAAATGCTAAGAATTTGTCAAAATTACCGTTTTATCTTCACTAGTCTCAAAGCGTGTGCAGTAGATGGTGTAGTTAGTATCTTTGACATTTTCTAATTATCAGCTCAAGAATCGTCTTAAAAAAACAAATTTGTTTGTTAATGTTCCTGTTCCTGATGTTGTAACTGCATCAGTCAATTTTTGTATATGGGCTATACACACCCAAGACTCTTGCTTGATAAGCTAAATATTAAAGTCAAATTTCTCTGTTATCTTCAAAACCAGCACCATCATCTGCTCAGATTCTCTCAGTCTTACAACTTTTGGAAAGTACTATTTTCTCCTATGGCAGGTACTCTCCACCTCCATCAAGTACCTGGCTCACATCGGCTGCAGTAAACTTCATCACCTCTCTGCCAGGCAGTCCAGGTCACGATCAGTGTGTATCTTATTCAGCACCAAATCCCAGCATCTAACAGTGCTGGGCTCATTGCAGAAACTTTGCAAATACTTGTTGATTGAATGGTGAATTTTTCTGTTAATTAAATGTTTCCCCAAGGGATCAAAATTAGCTTTTGACCAATCTATTCTTTATGGATTTTCCACTTCCAGCTGTGAAAAAAATTTGCCCTATAGACATGTGAAGAGAAAACAGTCTTTATTTTTCTATGCCACGTACAACTCCCACCTGTCAGTCTTTGCAAGTCTGGCCTCCAGGAAAAACTGGAAGCTATATAAATATATATTTTTCCTTAGCATAGAAAAGAGTAGCTTTCAAACTATTGGAAAGAAAAGTCAATGGAAGGAAATTTCAGCTCAGCCCGTGATTAAGATAGTAGCAGATATATTACTTTACTGCTTTGTCAATCAGTTTCTATAGCATGAAAATAATAATATTTGCTCCTTTGCTTTCATAGAGATGATGTGGAGATTTAAGGGGAAATCCTAGCCCTGGATTTCATCTCCGAAGCCAACCAGGCTGCCATGATGGAGCCATGTCCTGCCCATGGGGAGCTATTTTAAGCCAGAAATACTTCAGCCCAGCCCTTAGCTACCTAAAGCCTTAAACACTTTAAAAAACCACCCTGGTTCTGCTGCCAGGAAAAAGTATTGGTCAGAGCTTTAACATTTAAAATGACCAGTATCTAGGGAACAGGGAATTTCTAAATAACCTAGATAAAGCACCTTTGGTTTTATACCTTCAACAGAGAACCATAAATGTCTTAGAAAAGAGCCAGAGAAATGGACTGTCTCACTTTTATACTGTAAAGGACTGCACTGAGTTTTTCTCAGATTTACTGAGGCAGAGTCCATTGCCATAGGACATGCCTGCATTCAGTCGAAGAGCGGCTCAGTGGTTCGGGCCTTTTGTTTTTGAAGTTTCTCCTCTTACATTGTATAAAATAGGGCTGCTGTTAACGTGGGGGTAGAATAAGAATTCTTTGTTGGAAGGCATCAACCGAAACCAGACGTGGCATAAAAGGCCTAGCGGTATGCTATCAGTTATAATGTAAAACTTAAGAAATACAAGAATCTGTCAAGGATCGTGAGGAGTTGGAGATTTTACTCCAATTCCAAGTTAAACAGTTAGCCTACCACAGCTTGGTGGATGCTGGGAGAAGACACAGACCCCTAGGTTAGGGACAAAGGACTTTCCTCCTCACAGAACAGCAGGCAGGTGGCCCAAGTTCCCCGACTGCGTTGGTTCCGTTGCCCATCAGTCCCACAGGGGTGATCCGCAGGGAGGCTTTGAACACAGTGGGGATGTGTTACAGCTGAGCAACCCCGAGTTCAGGAAAACCCTACTAAGAAGTGGGACAAGCAAAGCTGCTCATCCCGCCCCACCCCGCTCCCCAGCCACGGAGAGATATTATCTTTATTATTCTGGTCAGGAAACAAAGCTGCCTTTCACCCCAGGTGGACATCCTTTTCCTGTCCTCCAAGGCCGTTCACAATACAGGCATCCTTGAAAAGATAACCTAGCATAAAAGCTACCAATGCTGCTGCCAGAACACACGAGGAAATGTGAAAGACCTTTGGGAAATTGCCTCCCAAGAGTCTCATGAGTATTGAGCTGGCTCTCCAATATCCGCGCTTGCCGGTACCCCACCCTTTCTCCGGAGCAGCACCTCTCCACCGGCTAGGCTCGTATGCACCGCTCTCTGGACGCTAGTAGGGTGCCCTGCACGATATAAATTTGTTTTCAATAAATGACTTTAAACAGTTATCCCGAGGTCTCAGTTTTTGAAACCCATGTAAGTCACTGTTGTGCCTTGAAGAGTTCAGTTCTGCTCAGCCATCAATCACTCAATGGGAAAGTTTGCAACCGTAGCATATCAGATAAATTTTATTAGCCAATTTAATCCATTTATGTATACACTAGGAATTGCAGAGGCCTATTTTATTATATTAGCAGCCAAGAGAAGCAATTTCATAGTAAATTACATCTCTCATTTCATACGGATTTCTGTATTTACCTTTTTTTAGGGGTTGCTCTTGTTAGGCTACTGATTCCCACATCTTTTTGTATATCAAAATCCCTTGGAGTCTTCTATAATAGTCAATTTCCCTGCCTCCTCCCCTGCCCCGAGATTCTTCCTCAGGAGGTGTAACATATTGCTGGAATACTTCATTTAGAAAACTTTCTGAGTGGTTTTGAAAGGCAGCTTGGGGTGGGCATTCGCAGAGTTTTAACTAAATTTCACAGTTATTAACACTTTTGCTATTTATGATTTAAGAGCAAAACACTTAAAATTTAAAAAGGAAGAAGCTGAAGAATACTCTAATCATAACTGTAATTTTAACTTGGAAAACAATACATCTTCTGTGAAGACATGGGAATAAATTATTTTACACTTTGAGCACTTTCGGTGCTTTGAGGGAAAGTTTCTGGTCCAAGAATTGTTAGAACAAATCAAAAGGTGTGAAAGAGCTGGTGATTTCAAAGGCTAGTTCCTTATAGTTTCATCAGAGCTGAGCTGTAAGTGGAGAAGACTGTGATACCAGCACAAGAACAGAGGGGGCGCCATTACAGCACCTCTCCAGCTAGGGTGACTGGAGGTCCTGCTGACTCTGTCCATGGAAGGGACTGACTATGAAAAAGACACAAAGGGAAGAAAACAGAAATTTAGTATTTTGGCAAAGTTTTGAAAAAGAGTTCATGGTTTCAGAGGATTAAATAGAGGACGTTTCTACAATAGATTCTAATTCTCAATTAATTTAATCACTGTTACAAGCATTTGGGTATCCAATTACTATTATTATTATTAAATTTGTTATTTTCACTCTATGTCTCCAGCTATTTGACTGTAGATGGAGGGAGGGTTATGCCCAACTGAGTTTGCACCAAGTTAGTCCTATTTCCATACCTCTAACTAGCCTTGCGATCTCTCATAAATCTGTTAATCTACCCTGGTCTTTGCTTTCTAATCTAAAACATGAGTTGTTTTCCATTAGATCCGTGGTTTAAAAATGTTACCCCAGAGCCTAAGGCCTGTCCCTAATAAAATTTTCAGTGATCTAAAACAAAACAAAGCTATAGAAAATAATTTTTAAAAGGACCAATAAATAAAAAGTTTAAACTATAATCCTTTATTTTAGATTACATTTTCCTGCCCTTTTTGGTGGTAATATTTTATTTGTTTTATGTGGTAATAGAAGAGAAGAGTTTTAGTTATATATGTTATAGATCTTTACTCCTTTAACTTGGCTAATTTAGGATCAACCCCATGCTGATTCTAATTTGGGGGTGTGTGTGTGTGCGCACATGCGCTAATTTCTCACAATTGAAAAGTTTGAGAATGTTGTGCAAAAGTTTGGGAATTTCTCAGAAGGTTAAACATAGAGCTATCATATGACCTAGCAACTCCACTCCTAGATACAGATACAAAGGAATGGAAGGCAGAACTCAAACAGATATTTGTACTCCCGTTACATAGCAGCATTATTCACAGTAGCAAAAAGGTAGAAACGATTCATGTCTCTATTAACAAATCAATGGATAAACAAATGTGAGACACACCCACACTCACAATGACATATTCAGCCCTAAAAAGGAATGGAATTTTGATATATGCTACAATATGGATGGACTTAAAAACATTATACTTAGTCACATAAGTCAGCCACAGATGGGCAAATATTATATGATTCCACTTATATGAGGTACCTGGAATAGTCAAATTCATGGAGACAGATGTATAACAGAGGTTACTAGGGGTTGCGGGGAGGGGATGTTATTGTTTGATAAGTACAGAGTTTCTGTTGGGGACTGTGAAGCAGCTGTAGCTATAAATAGTAGTGAAGGTTGCACAACATTGTGACTGGGTTTGGTACCATTGAATTGTGCACTTATACATGGTTTAAAAGAAAATGTTATGTACATTTTCCCACAAAAAAATCAGAAAACTGGACCACATGGCTCTTCAATTTTGATGTCCTTTTAATTTTTATGTTCTTCATTATTAACCTGCCTCTGCTTAAAATATGCCATGTTTTTGTGCATTACATTTACAGATCGAGAAGAATTACTGCTTGATGATGATAAAGTCTATGATTAATATTATTTTTACCATATAACTCAACTCCCTGAAAAAAACAACAAAGAAGGAATATTAAAAGTGTTCTCTATACACTGTGGAATTTTGGCCCTGACCTGAGTGGCTCAGTTGATTGGGCATCGTACCATAAAATGAAAGGTTGCTGGTTTGATTCCCGATCAGGGCACATGGCTGGGTTGTGGGTTTGATCCCTGATTGGGGTGTGTACAAGAGGCAAGTGATCGATGTTTCTCTCCCTCTCTGACTCTCTCCCCTCTTTCCTCTCTGGAAACAAATAAATAAAATCTTTAAAAATAATTTTAAATTGTGGAAGTATGGTAGTTTCTGTGTTTTTTTAAATTATAAACAAACATCAATTTTTAAATATAATAAAAGCTATTAATAAAAAGTTTATAACTAAGAGTTTATAAATTTGGTTAGTGTGGTAAGCGGACTTCTAAGATGGCCTCTGATTATGCCTGTCTCATGGTATTTGTACCATTGTGTAATTCCTTCCCCTCGCGTATGGGTTGGAATCGGTGTCTTGCTTCTAATTGATAGTAGAGGGTGAAATGTTGCAGTTAGTTTATAAAGACTCACTCCCAATTTTAGGCCTTGATAAAGTAAGCTGTCATATTGGAAAGTGTGGTGGTTAATTTCATGTGTCAACTTGGCTAGGCGATGGTGCCCGGTTATTTGGTCAAAGACCATACTGATGGTGCTATGAAGGTATATTTTGAATCTGATCAACATTTAAATCAGTAGATAAGTACAGCAGATTATCCTTTCTAATGTGGGTCCTATCCAGTCAGGTGAAAGCTTTAAGAGAAAAGACTGAGGTCCCCCAAGGAAGAGGGGATTCTTGTCGCCTTCAGACTAGAGCTGCACCGTCAACTCTTCCCTGGTTGCTGGCTTGCCAGCCTGCCCTGCAGATTTTTGACTTATCAGCCAGCTCACAATGGCATGAGCCAATTCCTTAAAAATAAATTTCTCTCTGTATGTATGTATGTATGTATGTATGTATGTAGATAGACAGATAGATAGATAGATAGATAGATAGATATGTGAGATATACATATATATAAATCCTATTGGCTCTGTTTCGCAGAAGAACCCTGAGGAATGTAGAGAAGCGCACAAAGCAAGAAACTGAGGGCAGCCTCCAGCCAATGACTTGCGAGGAACCGAGTTCCTCCACTCAACAGACTGAGAGGGCATCCTCCCAACAACCCCCGAGCAAGCTTGGAAGCACGTCTTGCCCAGTTGAATCCTGATTTCACAGAACTACTGAGCTGTGCCTGGATGTCCCCCTTCTGGGAACTGTAGCAGTGTGTTTTAAGCTGCTAAGGTTTAGGCTAATTTGTTATGCAATAATAGATAACTGATACAGTTTTAAAAACATTTGTTAGCAAAATGAAAATATCTGAAAAAAGCTTTGACTTTTTAAATATGTTTTCTTGTGTTTTGCAAAAGAGAATTTTGCTTATAATTTTTCTTTACTTGCCACTAGTTACTTACCTCCTTTCCTTCTAGTTTATTGCTTCTGATGTGCTATAAAATGGGGCATTCATAGCTGGATTTCTTTAGTATTAAAATTAAATAAACTATTCATTGCGAGGCTCTAAAGAACTCTAAGGAAGGAGGGTGGGCACATCATTTGGTACATAGGTGTGGTGGACCCTTCTGTGTGGCATGGGCCCAGCTCCCACTCAGAGATGCACAGGACCCACGCCCACAGGTAGGTTCTCTCGTGGGTAATCAGATTTGCAATATACCTAAACTGCTTTTTGCTGAAAACTCCCTCACCCTACAAATGCTTGTTGTAATTTTCTAAAATCCATGCTAAACCTTGCAGGGACCAATGTAACTGGCTCAACCACTTTTGCCTTTTCATTTGCTAATATCCTTCTTCTGTGATGTGATGAGGGGCATTGACTCCTTTTGTTTGTAACTAGGGCAGAGTGAGTGAGGACCATCTTGTAGGGTAAGGAGATATAGAATAAAAGCCCCTCATGACGGAGGCCAAGGCGTTTGCTCCCCCTGAGAGAAAAGCCACACATGGACACGGTCGTCCTTTTTCCTCCACCGGACTCAGTAGTCCATGTGTATGTTTTTATTTCATCCATAATGACTCGGACACTGCTAGCCGGTGTCCGCATCACATAGGTTTCTTAATAATTATTTTGGCATGTAGGCATCATTTTATTTTCTGGAAGTTTTTTGTTTTTTCTCTGTGTTTCTGGAAAAGAAATATTCAAGGGAATCATTAATTTGAGGGTCTTTTTTCAACTTGGAATGTAAGCAAGACTAACAGAGAGTGATAAAAATAGGGCTCCTGCATCGATAAGGAAAATATACTCACACGGAGGATTCAAGAACACATTAACCCTGGGGTGATTTCTGGAATGGGAAGAGTTGGGGTATCTATAAATAGTTGCAATATTTTTTGTGTGTGTATCTTCGGCTTCAACATTTTACTTCTACAAATTCCCTATCTTTGAGGTCACATTCAGTATTTGAAGAACCAGTGATTCAAAATGAGGGCAAAAATGTCATGCTGTGTTTTGAGCGGAGCACAGGCAACAGAAGGCCTTGGGCTTTATTTCTGCTTCCCCAAGTGACCTGCAATGCAGTGGGGCAGGCTACTGCCAAATCCCTCTGAAGATCGCCAGCCTACAGCAATGGCCAGCTCCCAGAGTTTTGGAGGGCTGATTCATGTTTGGAACTAGTCCAAGACCCTTGACCTAAAATGCTATTGAGGTGCAAAGTATTATATTCAAATGACTGAACATCTTGCACCCATGAACTCTACAGAATAAAGTGGTTTGTGTAGTTTACTTCACACTCCAGTGTCCGATTTTACTGATTACTAGGCATGAAAGAAATAGAGAGAACCCAAATAAAATTTTGTTCTCTTGTTTTAAGCACAGAGTGCCACAAAGCAAATTTCATGCTGAATTTAATCACAGGAAATTATAATCTTAAACAATCGCTACAAGAGTTTCAGTTTTACGAACTAACTTCTGTTCTCTTGGAAAGAAAGTTCAATGCCTCAGGGGTGTCCGTAGAATCACTTACGAACCACGTCAGGCCACCAGGAGGTCCCCATGTTAATCATGCCCACGTGGCACGTCTTTCCCCTACACTGAAGCGTGCTGAGGAGAAGAGTGATGCTGAAGGCAGCGTCTTCAGTGGTACTGCAGTCTGCTGTCTCCCGTGTTTCTTCTCTTCAATATGTCTGTTTCAAAGATAGCCTCATCTCCTCAGTTTTGCCAGTTTGAAGAAGTGTGGCCGAGTGGCTTTCACACAGAAGTGCGGATGGAGGGGGCCTGTGGGTTGAAACTGTCACTGATAAGCTGGCTTTCTCTTTACAACGTCTTACATATGGTGGCGAGGGAGGAGGGCTCTCAGCGCACACACTTCAGTAGGCATTGAGTCGCCTGCATAATTACCTATCTCCAAATTTGTCTCATGGCTGAGGAAAAATAAAACTTTGCTTGTTGGCTTTTAGGATATATTATATGTGTATTTTATAATTTTTTCAACTGATTCCCAGTACTACAGTGAGTTATCGGCTGTATCTCACTGCCATTTGATTAGCCTGTATAAATGTCAGCTTGAGTGAATGGTTTCACTTTCTGTAGTGCCTGGAAGTCTAACTAATGGTACCATTATAAAGTGAGGAAAGGAAACAACTATAAGAATCACAGTCCTTCGTAGAAATGGTCTTGTTCCTTCTGATTTGTGAAATCTACCAACTGTTAAGAGTTCCTTGATTTAGCCTAACAGTCCTTGAACATATAGGGAGGGAGGTGAGTTTTCATGCAATTGAGTTGCAAACTACATAGTATTTTGTAGACCCACATCGATTGGCAGGATAGCAAATGAGGATTGGCTAAATATCACCCCCATAAAATGTCTCTTAGGCTCATCTACCTCAAATGCTTTTTCTGTCAAGGTTAGCATATTTGTACTAGCTCCCTGGACCCAAGTACATGTGAGGAATTACTACTGTTTTTTAATATCTGCTCTAAATCACATCAGTTACCACTTCACCTTAACCATGTACAGCGGGCCTTCTCTGCTAGTCTCCTGGAGGTTTTCTACATTTTTGGCTTCTATCTTATCGTTTCCTACCATTTTTCTTCCCACAACTTTGCTGTTTTCTTCTCTGTGTCCTTCCTTCCTCTTCTTTCTCTTATCCCTTACATGCTGTTGTTGCCAGAATTTTGCCTTCCTCCTGCTGCTTTCAGGTTACCTTCTTCTCCTTAGACATTCCATCTTCACTCATCATTTTATGATTGCTTAAATGTGAATGATCCCCCAGTTTACATACCTTGTCTTGCCCATGCTGCTGATGTTCAGATTTGGACAGCCAGCTCTGTGTATCCATTTGAGTTTCACAGACCTCTCAGATGAACTATGTTCTGTACTGAACCCATTGTCCTTCTCCCCCTACAATCATCCTCTTGAATTTTCAATGGCAATTACTGACACCTCACCGGCTGAGCCAGCTGACAGAGACAGAATTATCAGCAATCATCCTAGATATTTCCATCTTTCCTTTTCTTACCCAATCAACCCCACAATCCTTTCCATTTGATCTCTCAAATATTTCTGGTTTTTATTTTTTTCACCACTGTATTGCTGCATAGGTTAAGGTTATTTCTGAAGCAGGGTTATTATAAGAGTATCTTAACTAGGTTTCTCTTTCCAATCTCACCTTGGTTTATGTCTTAGATGGACAGATATTTCTAAAACACAGATCTGATTCTAACACTCTTACAATGAGAATGGCATTCTTTTATCTGTAAAACTGCTACCAAGTCCCATAGTGTGACCCCCCAAAACTGTTTTTGTTCTTTGTGTTATATTATGGTCTTCCCCCTGCAAATTGCCCCATCCCTCCAGCCATTAGTGACTCCTGTTCAACCTTTGAATAGGAGTTAGGTTCGAACATAACCTACTCAAGAGACCTGCCTGAACCTCTTCTCTTACCTTCAAGTCGATGTATTCACAACACGCTCGCTGCACTTGTGAAGGTGCAGGAGGATTATGTTCATCTTTCTGCAAGGTCCTCAATGGCAGTACTCTGGCGATCCTTCCACTCCCAGAGCCCAGCGTCATGCCTGGACTGCACTTGGGGCCTAACAAAAGTCGAACTGCCCTAGATTGTTCCAGTGTCTTAGGATTGCAAACAAATGCTGCAGTAACTTCCTAACTGACCCCCCTGCCCCCAAGGCATTCTCACCATAATCTGTTTTCCACACACCTGATAGGTGGATATAAATAAAGCACCGCTATTAGGATTGCTTCTTTCCTGTTTAGGATCTACAAAAGCTTCCTCATGTTTTATGAAAGTTTATGGTCAAATTTATCTGTTTTTCCTTTTGTGACTGGTCTCACCCAATCAGTTGAAATACATCAACTGCTTCTCCTTAACTCACATGTCTTCAACCTCATACGGCTTTACTTTGCTATCACTACTCCTAGTTCAATAATGACAAACTCTCAGCTTTGTGTAAGCCTTTAGCATTTACAAAGGATTTTCACAATACATGCCCACTCCCTCTTCTACTCATTTTTGTTCTTCTTTCTACCTGTGTATTTTGCCTGTTTTGTATCCTAGTTGAAATTCAATTTTCTTGAAAGTTCAAATTATGATGATCACTTCTATGATATCTATGATATCTATATTTTTCTAATAAATACACATAATTATGCTTTTTATCATACTATTTCTCCCACTCTAAATATTTCTCCAAGTTTTTTTTCTAATTTTTAAAGCTGCATATTTTATCTTTCTAGCTAGCTTCACAGTTTCTGAAAGGTAGAAACTGAAATTTCTCTCTCTATGTATATTTCCATTCATGGTCCTTGGAACAGAATAGATTCTGTCAGTGGGTGGCATCTACTAAGATTTTCTTTTCTATCTGTGAATTAAATTTATTTTCTCCTCATATTTAAATTCATTTCTGGAAGACAGTTGATATATTCTTCAGTTTCTCTTCTAGTAGTATTTCTGCAGTATTTTTGGAGACCCTTCAAATATTCAGGAAAGTCATTTTTATCTACATCATGACATTGACCCCATGCATAAAAATGAGATTCTGCTCTACAACTGGTGAGACCGCTATTCCAGGCACAAATACTAATCTCTAACATAATAAATCTTATTGCTATGACAACAGCCTAATAAACTAGACCTGAAATAAAGAATAGGTTGAGCTGTTTTTGTTTTTCAGTACAGTTGAGGAAGGTAATAGAAATGCACTATTTGGAGCAAAGATATGTTAATTTACAAGTTTACTTACCTTTGGCTGCCTACCATGGATTTTTATTCTTTTCACACACGCTGGCAGCATTTTGTAGAAATAATGAGTGCCTATATTTTGGAGGCTAGGACTTTGCATAAAAAAGCAGTAAATTTTAAATCAAACAAAGTTGGGGAAAACAATAATACAAAGATAAAGTACCGTGTTCTGTGTAATGAGATCTACTGTTTAGCTAACAACCACCTTTTCACATGTTATAATTGGGTAGGACTTATATTTCAGGGTAAAGCTTCACAGGCAAGCAGATTCCACAGATTTTTAAAATGCAACAAACAATAAATCCCCCCAGGAAGTTCGGCAGTATTTACAAAGTCCATTGGGCTATGACAATGATCCTTCTTTTTATCTCTTACATAGCTCAGACTCCATTTTCCAGCTTTTTCTCAGGGCTCTGCAGCCTACAACTTAAACATATATCAGGCACACTAAAGCCTGCTCTTCCCATCAGGGGACTTGCACAATTGACTTGCTGTCCTGGTGAGAAGATGAGCAAATTGGTATGGGGCAAAAGGTCAATCTGCATTCATGGTGTGTTAATGTCTGTGTAGATGAAAAAATGATAATAAGCCTCCTGCATATACCACACTGTACACACATCTTTTTAAAAATATAAAACACATGCAAATTCTTTGAAGATATTTTAAACGCAATTGAACGGGCAATTTTATCACGGTTCTACTAACTGATTGCCTTCTGCCCCCCATTGGAGAGGTACTTTTACGAGAATGTCCTGGAACTCTCTGTTCAGACGGGACTCCCGGCACACAGACGTGTCCAGCTCCCCTCGTCGCTTTCCCTTATTAATCCCATATCCGGTGGGTGATGATTTAATAAGTGCTGCCCAATATCATTTAATTTTTAAAGAGCACAGCATATCTGAGTTTTAAAACATTAAATCCTAATGTTTTTCCCCCTACATTTCATGTCCTGCTGTACTGAGCGGATGTTTCTGATGAAATCGATTAATTAACAGTCAATCATGTGGTCCCTGTCATTTGGAGTCTTGAGCCGATATGCGCTATATAAACATGATTAATAAAAGAATGCCTGGGAGTAAACGAGGTAAATTGCTGCATCGTGACATTAAAAATTGGACTGTGACATGTCAACAACTTTAATTGAGTTAAGTGTTCCATGAAAAGAATTGAAAAAGTCAAAATGAGAAAAAACAGAGTCCTTCATTATTTCCAAAATCGTTGATGCAAGATTTTTTTTTTCAAGTGCGGGAATTTTACATTCCTAAAAGAAATATCAAAGTGTCAGCTGATTTCTCTGAAAAAGAATTTTAAAAACCTCCATCAGTAGAAGGACTAAACCTTAATGTGATATTTATTGGTTCATGGGTAATTCTTGCTTTTTTAATTTTCAAAAGGGAATAAATTTCCAAAAGAATTTCAGAAGATATAATTTTTTATAAATTCTGAAGAGAAATTTTTATAACTATGATCTACTTTGCCTTTTATCAATCTATCCCAAATATTCTTTTTTTATTTTTATTAGTTTTAAATACCTTTTTATTACTTAAAAATTTATGAATAATTTATATGGAGTAAAGTGTATACATCTTAAGTATCCCAATTTGATAAGTTTGACAATTGCATTTATTTGTTTAAAAGGAAGAGAATGTTTTGCCATCTCAGGAATTTTTCTTATGACCTCTATCATTCACCCCACAACCATTAGGTGCAGCCATTTATTGCTATCCCCTAAGATTATTTCAGCTGGCCTAGAACTTTATACAAATGAAATCTTACAATATATATATATACTTACACAATGTCCTTGGGGTTCATCCATGTAACATTAGAAGTATGGCCTGTATCGGCAGTTTGCCCCTTTTGATTGCTGATTGTCATTTCATTGTGTGGTTACAACCCAACTTGTTTTTCTGTTGATGGGCATTTGTGCTGTTTCCAATTGCCTTACAGTTACGGAAGCTGCACTATTAAATTTTACTTTATACACATATACTACCTCTTTACTCCACTGTTCTCCTACTTGGGCAGCTAAAGCTGTTTCTTTATTTTTTTGAAGATGGTGGGTAATTTTAAATGAGTGTTGGAAAGGTATGTTTATAGTTGGTGAAGAATTTAGCTATGACTGCTAATACCTTAGAAGTGCTGTATTTTTCTAAAATGAAACACAATTCATTAATATTCTTTTTTAACATTTTAGTTTTTATTTTTTTAAAAGATGTTATTTATTTATTTTTAGGCAGAGGGGCAGGAAGGGAGAAAGAGAGGGAGAGAAACATCAATGTGTGGTTGCCTCTTGTGTACCCCCTACTGGAGACCTGGCCTGCAATCCAGGCACGTGCCCTGACTGGATATCGAACCAGCAGCCCTTTGGTTTGCAGCCTGGTGCTCAATCCACTGAACCACACTAGTCAGGGCAAGATTCTTATTTAGAACAAAAATACATGTATATTTGAAAAATTGTACAGGTAACGTTTAAGATGTTGTAGTTTGTACAAATGATATATATTTGGGTAATACTTAAAATTACTTATTCTATGTAGTGAAATATGTCTTTTCTACTTAATATAATCACAATTTTTCTATTTATTGATGTAGTTTAATCGATCGTTCTTTGTTCTAGAAACTTAAGTAAATCTGAGTAGGCAAAGATACATATTTGTATACATATATTTTTAGCTACCAAGAAAATGCATGTTCTAAAATGCCATAATTATATAGAGAGCAATAGTCTGTCCAAAAGACTATGATTATTTAGACTAAAGTGACCACACCGTTAGCATAATTTACTTCATTGTTCACAATAGCCTTAGAAATAGTCTTACTTAGGATGATTGACAGCTGCTTAGACAGTCTTATGTGATGGGCCCAAATATCAAATTTAAGGCATACCACAACACAATTTTTAGCTTCTCATTTTGCTGCATTTGATTTTACATTATGATGCTGTTATGAAATAAAACTTTCCATAATTTGTTCTTTCCCCCTCCAAACCATTAGCTCCTGATAAACAGGGTTTGTTTTTTGTTCACCTGTGTCTTTGAATCCTACTGTTCGCTCCAATCCTCAGAACAAAGTAGGGAATAAAAAAGTAGGTGAGATGCCTTATGTATACCTTTCCTGAGCTTGATTGATATATGTCTTATTTTGCCCTATATCAGACACCATGCCAGTCAAAACGATCAAAGCAACAACAATTTTTTTCCCTGATTTTTGGTACTTCATTTTAAATAAGTTTCCTTATTCAATTCTTCCTACTTAGAAACCACATTGGTATCATTTGCTCTTTGGCTAATGCTCTGCATTTTCCTAGTATGAAACAACTGTCTGCATTGGCTTTAGGAAATTCGGTTTCTAGAGTCTTGTCTCCACCAGGAGAGCTGGCAACAGTGTCAACCCTAAGGGTTGTCTGTACCTCTTGTCTCTGCTTCCATGGTTCCCATTCAGCCTCTGACTCTGTAATTGGCTTTTGACCACCCATTCCACAAAATGTCTCCAAGTCCAACAAACATTGATCTCTCCTCCTCTTACTCCAACTGCTATCACATGGACACAATAGGCCACTTCCCACTTCCTTAGACAAGCTCCTTCCCTGGCGCTCTCCTGCCTTCCCTCCTACTGGTAGTGTACTTTCTAAATCTTCTTTTTGGTCCCTTCCTCTCAATTCACATCACAATCTTTCCATGATCCATCTGGGTCTTTTCTTTTTTCTCCCTCCTGTCTGCAGAAGACGGTCGCAATCTCACACAGACTGATAACCTCTCACTGTGCGTGTCCAGCCAGCAGCTCTTCCCTCCTTTCCGCACTTGCATATGCAGTGTCTACTTAACATTTTTCAGATGTCTCCCAGACAGCCGAAACTCAGCAAGGACTGCAAGAGAGAGTGTTGATTCTTTCGTCAACCGGTGTGTTCTTACCAATCTACTCCAGGAAATGGAAACTCTATTTACTCTCTGGTTCGAATTAGAATTCTATGAGTCATTGTGGACAATTCTTTCATCTCATACTTTCAATTTGTTTCAATTCATCAGTGCATCCTGTCTGTTCTACTTGCAAAATATACCTTAAAATCACTGTTTCTTTCCACTTTTTGTGTTTTCCACATTGTTGGGGCCACTCTCTTCCATCTCCTGTATTATAACAATTGTCTCCCATTGGCCATTGTTCCTTCTCTTTCCTCTTTGAGTCTATTCTCGACACAGAAGCGCAAAGAATGAGATTTTTAAAGCATGCATTAGGAAGTTATGTACATCAGTAAAAATTCCTCAATGATTTTCCGAGGCACTTAGAGAAAGTCCAAACCCGTTGCACACACTATAAAACCATGCAAAATCTTGTATCAATTTATTTCTTTAACTTTAGGTTTTGACTTTGTTCCTTCTACAATGCTCACTAGAATTTCTTCCCGCACACTGACTTGCTAGTTTCCTACAACGTGGTCTCCTAGCAATACAAATACTTAAATACCTGGGCCCTGCAGCCAGGCTTTGCCTTCTGACCATACCATTTGCCATGTGGGTGTTTTGGGGTAAACCACTTAAGCTCTCTGTACCTAAAGTCATTTTCTCATCTGTTTGAAAAATGAGGAAAATAACAGTTTTCAAACATCACAGAGTTGCTCTGAGGAGTAAGTGTAGAATGTTTAGACGCGTGCCCAGCAAATCCTACGTGTTCTATAAAAGTTAGCTCTTGGTATCAGCTACTGTAGCATTGCCCAGCACTTACTTCCAGCTGCTTCTTACCTTTGAGCTCTCGCCTTCGAACATCATCTGCTCGAAGAGGCCTTTTAACACCAGAGCTCAAACTAGCCCTGCTTGTAATTTTCTACACTTTATTTCTGTATTCATGTCCATTATAGGACTTACCACAATGCGTGTGTGTATTTATATATAATTTACTTTCTTGCTGAAATGCAAGCTTTTGGAAGACAAATATCATGCTAACAGTGCCTGGCACATAGTAGATGCTTAATAAGTATTTTTTGAGTGAATTAGTGAATGAAATCTACTTTCCAGCCACAACAGCAGTAACCTTTCCTTGGTGACAGATCTAATATGAGGGTAAATGTAAGAAAGGAGGTAAGTTCTCTAAGCATCCCAAATTATGCCTAGAGAACCTTTTTGATTTCTTTCTAATGACATTGGGTACACCTTAATATTCATATCAGTAGAATGAGGAAGTTAGTCTACTGTACGTAAATTTATATAACTTTTATCTAGCTTTATAATTCTCCTGTATATAAGTATATAGTATATTAGATAATTAGTTCTCAGCTTCATTGGAGATAATTATTCACTCTTAAATTGAAAAATATAATTAAACCATTTTTAAAATTTTACTAATTATCCAAAAAGAACAGTTATATATGGAGCAAGTGAACTGAATCGTGTGAAGAAAATCCATTTCCTGAGGATTTTCTTCCTGCTCCCTGCCTCCTTTCTTTCTTTCTTTTTTTTTTTTTTTAAACAGATGCTCTAGTTTTAGATCAAAGTGCCCAGAACACGAGAAAGGGGTTTCTAATTTAGTCACTTTCTGTAGTGGCTGATAATTAATTATTATTTTTATGATTAAAATAAAAATGATATCCAGCCCCAAATAAGACCATGTATTTATTATATCAATATAGATATTTTTATTGAATTATGCTCCCTTTAAAAATAAATTTATTTGTGCAGGTATGATAGGCATAAAGAAAAGTACACAAATATTAAATGTACCTCCTTGCAAAATTTTACAGGTAAATGCATCCCTGTAACTATCCTTCATATTAATAAGCAGAATACCACAGGTACTGTTATTGTGCTTGTCTCAGTGCCTCCCAGGCACACCGCCTGCTTTTCCTGGTAGGCGTAGACAATCCTGCATTCCGATATCAGAGATAAGCTTTCTCTACTTTTGAATTTTATATAAACAGAATTATACACTGTGTACTTTTTCCTTCATAAGACTAATACATATTAATGAATGGAACAGTAGTCGTTTCTTTTGAATTGGGATACATTTCCATTTTATATTTATAGATTAGAGATTATTTTAGAGATTTTAGAGGTATATCACAATTTACCTGTTTTACTGTTGATGGAAATTTTCTTTTAGTTTTGGACTGCTGTAAAGGTGATGATACATGCATACGGGTTCCTATCTTGTAGGGCACATAGGTGCTTATTTCTGGGTGTATACCAGGAAAAGAAATGTGGGATCATATTTATATATATGTCTTTAGAGGACATTGCCAAAGATATTTTTAGAGCCATTATACCAATGTGCACTTGTATCAGTAATATTAGAATGTGTAGGTTGGGAGTTCTTAACCAATACTTAGTAGTGTCAGTGTTTTTAATTTTATCCATTTGAGTGGGAGTATATTGGAATCTCATTGTGATTTTAATGGAACGTTTCCCTGGTGACTGAGGAGGCTGAGTGGCTCTTCAGATGTTCATTGATCACTTGGATATCCTCTTTTGTGAAGCCTTCTTCAAGTCTTTTGTTCACTTCTCTAACTGGATTTCTGTTTTTTTTTCTCATTGACTTTTAATGTTTTTTTAATATATTCTGCATACAAATCCTTTGTGAGCTACGTATATTATACACATATTTCTTACTCTAGTTTTTTGACTCTTAATGTTCTCTTTTGGTGAAAAATTCTACTTTCAGTGTAGTCAGATTAATCAATCTTTCCATTTTTGTTTAATACTTTTTATGCCGTATTTAAACAATTTTGATTATCTTGAAGTCATGAATGTATCTTTCATGTTATCACATAGAGTTTTATAATTTGATAGATTTAGATTTATAATTCATATAGAATTGATTTTTGCATATAGTGTAAGATTTACTTTTTATAATCCCAGTGTACATTCTCCCTCTCTCTACATATATGTGTATGTGTATACATATATATATACATATAAATACTTGACACCATTAATTGAAAAGACCATTTTTATTCCACTAATCTGTGGTATCCTTTTTTCATAAACCAAGTGTTTGTATAGTTCAGATAATGTCAGGAACATATTTTAAACAGACAATATCCATCATTAGCATTGTCAGCCACATTTAGTACTCCAGTAACAAGGATATTTTAACAGTAAATCTCAAGCTGTTAAACACTAATAACATGTTCTTTTTTTAACCTTTCTTGTATCTGATGAAAGCTTTGAATACTGTTCAGAGGAAAATGTGTATTATGCAAAACTTTTTGAATATAATTTTAAAGTTGTTTGTGAACACTTTACAGCCTATGCATAATTGAAATGGGATACAGATGGGGGGTTTCCAGAAAACTCCCACCACCCATGGTTGGGGTATGGTGGAAGGAGCTGACACAACATTTAAAATATTTTGCATTACAATGGCAAGTGCATAGCCATGTCTTCCCTGAAGGGAAGCTGTGATACCACCCTGGGCAAAAGGTACAAAAGGTGTATATGTGACTTTCAGAATGTATGGTGACTTGTGACATAGCTGGGAGAGTGTACAGTACCTGCACAGGAGGCAGAGAGGAGGTTCCCTGTGTCACAGAGTCATGCTTGCTGTGACTAAACATGACAGCCAAGGGAATGTAAAGGATACGGGAAACTGGCAAACGTAACCCATTATGGGGGGAGCTGCACAGATGGTCGTGTAGGAAGCCCCAAGTGAACATTTAAAACCAAGGGCGGGCAGCTGTGAGGGAGTTGCCATGCAGTGTAGAACAGGTGTAGTAAGCAGGGAGCCGTGTTTCTGGTAGCGAAGAAGGAGAGCAATGATGTAGCAGCTGTGTGAAGGGAGATTTAAGCAAGCCACGGCATTGTTTGTAGTCAGGATTCCACCATGCAGCGTGCAGTTGCAGTAAGGAAGGAGACATACTGCTACTCTGATTGTGCCTGCTCTAGCTGACTCTGAAGCCACCAAGGACCCTTCCTTGCAAGACACTGACCTGTAGCATCATAGACCCAGACTCTATCTGGGCTTCACCATGATCTGGTATAACATTGCACATACCTTCCTGGACTATAACATGGAGGTTGTTGGCAATGTACCCCAGATCCTGAAAAAGACAGCTGCTGAGAGGCTGTTGGCACAGTCAGCTTAAGCACAGATAAGGATATTGGGAACCATTGGCCTTGGCTTTGGCATTTAGCCTTTTGGGGAGCAAGGAAAACGCTGGGTCTCAGGGAAGAACTGGACTCTGAGCTGAAGTGCTCCCAGCCCCCATAAGATTGGAATATGGTAAATAAAAACCTGTTTCTTCCAATACTAATTGTTAGGTCATACACCAAGGTGCCAAGTTTGAGCTTTCATTTGTATTTTTTTCACAAGGTATTTAACTCTAGTATGTGGTATACCTAAATTGTAGATATTAATTTTTTAAATTATTTATAGTTTTATTAGTTGTCAATTTTATGATATTTTTAAAAATTTTTATTTTAATTGTTGATCTTGTACATTTTTCTGTCTTTTACTCCCACCCCAGCCCACTACCCCAGCCCTCCCCACCTCCCTCCCATTTCCACCTCCCCTAGTTTTTGTCCATGTGTCCTTTATACTTGTTGCTCTAAACCCTTCCCCTTTTCCCCTGAAATTCCCTCCCTTCTCCCCTCTGGTGACTGTTAGCCTGTTCTCAATTTCAGTGTCTTTGGTTATATTATGCTTGTTTGTTTGTTTTGTTGATTAGGTTCCTGTTAAAGGTGAGATCATATAGTATTTGTCTTTCGCTGCCTGGCTTATTTCACTTAGCATGATGCTCTCCAGTTCCATCCATGCTGTCTCAAAAGGTAGGAGCTCCTTCTTTCTTTCTGCTGCATAGAATTCCATTGTGTAAATGTACCACAGTTTTTTGATCCATTCATTTACTGATGGGCACCTAGGAGATATTCATTTTTAAAATAAGCATCTATTTATTATGTATTATACAAATGAAACAAAGAAAAGAATGCTGAATTTGGTGTCTCATGTGAGAAACCAAACTTCATGCAAACAGTAATTTATCTTTTGTAGTAAAATTTTGTGAAAAAAGCAGTTGTTCTAAGAGCATGTTATGAGTAACCTAAGCTCATTTGAAGGTATTAGTAGATAGTGGACAAAAGTCAAAGAAGCCTTGCTTAAGCAAAGAACACTTAGCTGAAGTCTGAATTATGATATGAATTGCAAAAGTGATGGGTACAGGACATTTTTAGCAGAAGCACCATCAGGTACAGTGTCCATGTGGTAGACAAAAACATGTCAGTCTGAGAAGAAAGATGACCAGGCTGAGCTGTCGGACATGTAAAGCAAGAGAGTCACAACACCCCGAAAGGGTAGAGAAGCAGGCAGGAATGTGGCCTTTTCTAAGAGCCCAGGGAAGCCCGAATAAACCAAGGATATCAGCACAGTCAAAAGATGATGGTCTGTGGCTTTGCATAGGTGAGACGATGAGACATGGTAGAATATGGAAGATATTGGTAAGAGACGAGTTCATAGAATCCGGTGATAAAGATTTCATATACGGGGAGAGAGGAAGGAAAGTCCGAAGAACTATTTCTGATTTTTGGTTCATACAACTGAATAAATGGATACAATTCAGTGGGATAGGAACAGTTGTAAGACATGACAAATGCACAGGAGCTTTCCCCTCCTTTTGGATGATCAGGAAAACAGAGATTTGGCATTTAGTTTCAGCTTGAACTGACCTTGAGGCATCTACATGACGAGGCTGAGTTGACGATATGCAGATTGTTCTGGAGATCAGGGAAATGGTCTGGTTGGGAGGCATGCGTTTGGAAGTTAGTGGAATTTAGATGGCATTTGAGGTTAACTGTGAGGAGATTGTCCAGGGAGGCCCTGCAAGACACGTACTAAGAGAATGATCTTTATTTTTCTTAGTTCAAGTTGGCTCTGTTTGAAATCAGCTCTTTAAATATACTTTCACTTGAGAGCAAATGTTTAACAGTCCTCTTGGTCATTGATAATTTATCAGGGTTGTTTAGGAGGGTAAGATGCCTAAGCAGAGATGTTGGAGTTTTAATAAATGGCAACTTTGAGAATAAACTGTATCCAAACCACTAACAAAGGGAAATGCTTTCTTCTTTCCCTAAAACTAGAATTTTACATTCTCAAGGATTATGGTAATATGGATTATTTTTTTGTGGAAAGGTATGTGTATGTGTGTGAATTAAACTGGGTATTAAACATCTGAAAGTATATCTACACTACTTTGTCTTTAGCCATTCTCCATCAAAATGTCACAATTTTATAAATACTGTTTAATGTAATAATACAGAAATAGTTACAAGATTAGAATTTCTAGCTGTCTGTAGAATGAAGGGAATGAGTCCTTGAGAAAATAAGCCATACAATAAAATACACTCTTCTCTAGGTTATTGTGGAAGAATACTTTCAGAACAATGGCAGCTGGGTATCTATGGGCCAAGGTTACCACGATGATCCTGAAGCTGCTAAAACGTAAGGATGAGCCTGTTCTACAGTTTTGTCAAAGGTGAATCCTGCACCTTCCAGTGCCTAGCACAAAGAATTTCATGCACTGGGTCAGAAATTTTGCAAGGTTTCTCAACTTCGGCCCCATTGACATTGGCTGGGTGATTCTGTTATGTGCTGTCCTGTGCATTGTAGCATGTTTGGCAGCCTCCCACCAGATGCCAGCGGCACCTGTACCCTAGTTATACAACTGAAAATGTCTCCAGATGTTGCCAAATGTCCCATTTAATGTGTGAGGGTGGTGGTTGGAAAGTGGCAAAAATACCCCTAGCTGAGAACCATTGATTTATTGAATGAACACACATTTCCTTTCTGATAGATATTGACTACTCTTAGTCCTCCTTGTCCTTCCCACCTACATCCGGGAGGGTGGAAGGGTCTTAACCTCTGTACAGTGTGAGAGGAAGAGCTTCTTGGTCACTCTGAGGTCAGAGGCAGAGGTCGCAGGTCAGGTCAGGTGCTGACAGGCACATTTAGTGAGGACTAGCGAGACAGGGTCCGAGGCTGTGGATTGTCTGTTAGCCATCCAGAGTTCATCCGGGGCGCACACACATGTCTATTTTATGTCTTCTAGGCTTTATGAAAGACGGGTTTCACAAGATGACAGTGGAACCTTTGTGAGACATCTTAGCAAGATAGGTCAGAGATCGACTCCGGAGGTTAAAAGTTACCATTTAATTGACTCCATTCTCCTTACGTCAAATTACTTACAAAGAGTAGTCTGAAACATAAGGGATTAAAACTGCCATTTCATGAACGTGAAGTTTCCTTTGAACACATAAAATTTAATGACCAAATAAGAAGCAGTTATGAAACTTAAGCTTGAATTTGCTTATGTATGTGACTAGTAACATTATCTGACATATTTCTATTCTGGCTTGTCCCGCATACCAAACGTGTCAGCCAACATCTGCTGGACAGCATTCAGGGTCAGACAGTACTCAATTGAGGCTGCAAGTCTTTATAGAGCCTCTGCTTTATGCATTCTTACCGTAAGGCTTATATCGAAGGAGACGATGTACATGCCTGTAGGTTAATAGTGGCTTCTTAGAATGGCTCTGTCTGGAGGAAGAAAACAATGTGTTTTTAACCAGCATTTCTCCAGGTGTCTTTGACCAGAGCTGACATCAAACTTCTTTGCATAGTTCTAGAAAACACAGCTAAAGTGGCCCCTAGCGTGACATGCCATAGGATAGCAGCGAAGTGGAAACGTGTATTGTTATGACAATAGAGGGATATGAGGTCCTGCTGGCTGCCAGCAGGAGTGGAAAACTAGTGACCTAAATGAACTCAACCAGAAATCCATTAAGTGATTTAATTTTTGGTCCATTCAGCTATCGATTATACTCAGAGAGCCGAAGCAGCAGCAGTAGCAATGTCAAAAGCAGCAGCGAAAGCCTGAGTAGAATTATTAAGAGGAATTACCTGCTCTGTAAAGTGAGTAGATGTCTAATATAAAGAGGTTAAAACTAGAACAATAATTTCCTGACATGGCTGACTTATTTCCTGTGCAATATGAAAAAATATTTCTACAGATTGTGCATGTCAAAACATCAGAATAGAATAGGCAACTCAACATCTGAATGGACTGTAATGTTTAACATTTTTTTTTTGCCTTTTAAGAAAAACTAAAACAGATGAACAATAAGTTCATGAGATTTTCATGCTGGAGAGACAGGGTAAGGAACAAATACTGCGTGAAATGGGAATGACAGCGTGGAGCTACTGCAAGGCTCGCATTCACATTAAGAATATTAAACATAGAACCTGTTCCTGGTACAATCAGCTGTACCATATTATTTGTAATGTAACAGAGAAGCATGCCTCTGTTCTTTTGTTCCAGTGATGTAATTCTAGCTTTAACACAAAAACTGTAACTCTAGGTTTAAAACAAAATCTCTAAGCAAATAAAGTTCAATCCCCTTTTTTTCAGAAAATGGAAAGATAGGTTTATGAATGATTCCCAACTTAATCTGAGATATTGAAAGTAGAAAAGCATGGGTAGAATTCCATAAAAATCCTTTTCTAGATTTATGAAAGAAGTCTTAAAATGTTCATAGAACTTATAATTGGTGAATTCAACTGTTTGGGCATTATGGGGAACATACTCTTGTTAGTATCGTAGAGAAAAAAAAGATGGAAAAAAAGCCTCGCGTGATTGTGGTGTTTTGTTTTCAATGACTCTTAGGGAAAGCTGACTTTCATTAGCTACAATTACAGAGAAAGCAGAAACAAGCAACCTACAAGTCACTACACTATGACACAATTCATGTTAATTTCTGTAAGCATGATGCTTATCAACCTTTGATCCACATACGAATGAGTAGATTTGTATAATCAGCTATTTCACTCTTTTTCCATTTCTAAATGAATATTATTAGCTGCTAAAGATAAAATGAAATGAATAATTCTGAGGTTCAGCTGAAATTTCATGGTCTCCACAACACCTGTCTCAGTTTTGGAGGCAAAAATGAACCTGACCTTTGGTGATACATTCTGGTTCAGATCTTTCCATTGGCCCTGGTTATACTCTAATAAAATAAGTGATAGTAATGCAATAGCAATACCTATAGTCATAGTCACAGCCGTGGCTGCAGCCATAGTTACAGCCACTGTCATGGTTGTAGATTTTTAACTTGGGAAGTAAAGAGTGAAACCAGCTATGCAGAGTAGTTAAGAATTATAGTGATTACACTGAGGGAGGCAGATTTTCTGCATTCGAATCATGACTTTGCTACTTACAAGTCTTAGGATCATGGAGAGCGCATTTTTCCTTTCTTTCTCCTTAGTGTTCTCATCTGTAAAATGAATATCATAATCTCACCTAATATTTAGGGTTAATTTGAGGATTAAATACATTTTCTCCTGGCACATAGTAAGTGCTCAATAGGTGTTAACTATTATTATTTGCCATATTTATGTCTTATGTCGCTTGGTCACAAGTTCAGACGTTTTGAAGAGAGAGAGAGCTAGCTGGGAAATTCCTGGATGGAAACGTAATGGGAAGTTGTAATTTCTCTTTACTCTTCAACTGAAATGAAAATACAAAAGAAACTTAAGATATGTGGAGGGTTCATTATTCACCAGACATTTTGACATGTGTTATTTCAATTAATCCTGCTACGAAGGCTCTGAGGAAGATTGTATCGCTCATGTATAGAAGAGAAGACCCAAAGTGACAGAAGTTATTCAAATTCACACATGGTATTGAAAGGCTATGAATTCAAATACAGTTAATTTTTTCCACTTCATGACCAGGGCACACTTGCCTTCCTCGTGCCTCCACAAGGCCTGTGTCTTCTTGGAAAGTCACGTCTCTTCAGAAGCGTACCTCCAGTTACTCTCCAACAGGCACAGCGCCAGGCTGCAACAATCCAAACCCCCTCAGGGCTGAACCTGATAGAAGTGACATGAATGAAGGTGCTTCCCTTCCTACCTACTCCCTCGTAAGGCCTGAGACCTCATCTAAAATCTTGGCAAAACTCTAAGGCAGCAGAATTCTGTAGTCTGTCTTGTACCTGATGGTGGTTTTGACGAACTGAAGCCAACCCAGATTTTACAGCTCAAGGACAAGTGTATCCAAAAGCTCATTATCTATTTTAAGCTTCTTAGGCCTAAACAAACCTAAAGAGGCTCTAAAATATGTCTTGGAAAAGGTAGCAGGGTGTGACTGGTTTCAGAAACCTGCAGTTGGCTCTATACCTGATGGGAATGAGGAAGAGGCTTCAGGGGAGCTGGCGTCTGAGTGCTTGGAGTGACCACTGGCAGTGCTATGCTGACCCAGGTTCCAAGGCTGCATTCGGACAGAGGGCTGCTGTCATCAGGTAGCAGTGCCAGCTGGGGCCCTGGAGAGGGAAACTGGTGTCATGCAAACCACTCCTCTGTCATCCTTGGGCTAGTATGGAATGTGCAGCCAGATTGAGTGTGGCTTTTATCATCCGTGAATTAATTTTACAAATCTTCCTCATGGCTCAGGCGCACCTTTTTTTCTCACTAATCTTTAGGTACTCCTCCTGAAAATGTATGCTCTCCTGAAATGATAACTATTCTTTGGTCAAGTAGCTGCATTATTCTGCCATAAGCAACAAAAATGAGCTTCTGAGAAGGAACTCCTCCACACTAGTATATTTATATTTATTTTAATCCATTTATGAGAGTGCTGGGAATTTCTCTTTTAGAATTTACAATGTGTTACCAATCTAAATATCACATATTTGCATAATGGTGCTAAATTATGAAAACATAATAACAAGGAACATTTTAATAGTTTAGACCATGGAAGTGAAGAATGAGCCAGTATTTCTGCATTTTACTAGACAAAATAATTCTTTGAAATGGAATTGTATAAAACTATTTTTTAAAATCAGGATCTCTCAGATTTGTGTGTTTTATTTTATTTTACTGTTCATGGATCATTTCCCAGGAATATATTAAATGATGGAAAAGATTAACGCTGTGGGAGTTTGTAAGGATTTTATTTCTGCATTGATTGATATGCTCTTAACCCTGAATGATATTGATCCATATTTAATAGAAAAGTGGGTATATTGTTCTAAGACTATCTCAGGTTGAGTATTAGCAATTTAAAATAGCATATATACAAATAATGTCCTTTATTTCAGCTGCAAGTATATTGTTTCAGGTGTCCAATGGTGGGTTAAAGAAAGAAATCAGTAAAAATAGATAAGGTATGGACCATCCTTTTTTTTTCAAGAGTTAAGATGGCATTTCAATTTAGGGACTTATTGAGCATATGAGAAAATGGCCATGCCTTTTTGTAACACTACCCTTTTTTCCCCTTAAAGTAAGAGTATCTTAGATTTGCTTGCCTAAGCAATAAATAATACCATGGAAAATAAACTACTTAATTTCCAAATGCATCAAGTTATACATATCCATATGACATAGAATTGAATTTTAACACATAAAGATTTGAGATTGATTAGAAGTGAACTACCGTTCCAACCACATTTATCATGGCCAAGTGAATTCGGTGTACTTCTAAACCATAGAGCTTACTTTTTCATTTGGAGCATCACATCTGCAGTGGGAGAACTGCACTGAAATAAAGTTGACTTCCAGTGTGACCGTGGCTGTAGAAGGCGGTATTTTCACCCTTCTCCTGAAAATCAAAAATAACAGTAAGAATAGAAAATAAAGAAACAAAGCCTGAACCTTTTATTTTTAATTAAACCGAGAGACAGAAATAATGCACACACTCCAAAATATATGTAGGAGCTGCTACAAGCATCAGACCCAAGGGAAAGCAGTTTCAGAAAATGGAAGCAAATATACACTTTCTCAAGGGGCAAAAGTTTTACATTTGTTTTAACATTGTCGCTGAGCCTTTCTGGACTCACCTTGACCCTGAGAAGAAGGGGTGGGCGGAGCTTATAGGAAGGAGTGCTCTGTGACAATTGAGGAGGGACAGCAGCAGAGCGGTCTGGCGGGTAAACCCAGAGTCAGCCCTGGGAACTGTAGCAAAAAGACGGGGTGGGTGCGATCACTGAATATACAAAACTTCAGAGCAAAGACGAAGATAAATGTGGGGATTAGAATGATAGTATAGAATGTGAATTTCATTTGCTAGAACAGAGGAAATAATTTCTCCTAAAAGCATTGAGTGAGGAAGGGTGAAAGAAGGAGGAAAGAACTGTGTTTGAGAGCTACCACTGAGTAAGAAAAAACACACCTCCAATTTTAGTTATAATTATTCCTTGATTGTAAGACACTATTCAAATTTAGAGAAATTGATATGTGAAAAATATGGGCTTCTTCCATTCAGTAAAATGTGGTAAGAGAACAATAAAATATATGTAGTACACAAAGGAAAATACCATGGAAAAATAATACTGTGTAATAAAAGAGACGGAAAAAGAAAAATGCTAATTTTATTATTGGCCATAATAGAGAGCAAATAGTTGCTATCTAAAGAAACAGAGCACTAGGAGTGTGCATAAACTATAAGTTAATTATAATAATAATCAGCTCATCCAAAATACTGCACTTTCTAAATACCAAAAAAGCTACTGTCTACTATAACATGTAGCACAAAATGGAAAAATGAATCAAGTAACAAAAGTTTCTTTCTTTCTTTTTTTAAAAGATTTTATTTATTTTTAGAGAGAGGGCAAGAGAAGGAGAAAGAGAGGGAGAGAAACATTAATGTGTGGTTGCCTCTCGTGTGCCCTCTTTGGGGGAGTTGGCCTGAAACCCAGGCATGTGCCCTGACTGGGAATCGAACCAGTGACCTTTTGGTTTGCAGGACCATGCTCAATCTCCTGAGCTACACCAGCCAGGGTCAAAGTTTATTTCCTACTCATGTAATAGACCAAGGTAGATGTTACCGGTCATTGGTCTTCTCCTAAGTGCAGAAATTCAGGCTCCCAGGTTCCTTTGATCTTGTGGTCTGTCATATCCTGGAGTTTTATCATCATCCACCACCAGCCAGCACATAGGAGAGGACTGCAGAGCAGATGCAAACTCTTCTTAAAAGCCTGACCCAGAGAAAGATCACACTTTCCTTCATATTTCATTGGCTTGAAACCACAACTTTGGAATTACCTAACTGCAATAGAGGCTCAGGAGTGTGGAGTTGAACTAGATGTTCCAGGAAGAAGAAGCATACAGTGAACATTTTATAATCTCTACCATAGCCTTCCCTATTGAGGGCTTGCTAGGTAATAGCACATGCTAAAAAACAAGTAACAGTCTCCACCCTCATAACTTCCATAGCCATACATTAAAGGTACTAGTAGAAATCCGAATAACTCAGTATTTTCACGTATCCTTCTCTAAAATTCTACAAACATTTCCCTATTCCACCAGTCAGCAAAATAATCTGATGAAAATTTTAAAAAATAATACTAAAGAAATATGAAAATCAGGGATTAAAGAACTTGAAAAGAGAAAAATTATAAAGCCAATTAATAAACCCATGAAGCAAGGAAAGTTGTATAGTCAGCTACATATTAAGTTAAAAAAGAGTGAATAATTAAGAATATGTGTTTGAGTTGCTTGTGTAAGCATAAAACAATGCTGGAAAGATGGATACATATCTACTGAAGGTGGTTGGTGTGTGTATTTGACGGAACGGGGGGATTGAGTGGGAGGTCTAGGTGAGAGGAGAATCTTCCTATTGTACATATTTTTGTGTTCTTTTGAGTTTTGAAACATGTTAACATTCCACTTATTTAAAAAAATAAATATAAACCATGAGGAAATAAAGAAAAAATCTTAGTTAAGCAAAGTTGAATTTGTAGACTTGTTTCATGGTTACTTTCTATAACAGAGTTTGAGAAAAAGAAAATATTTTTTACTAGGAGCCTTCTACCAATCAGCTAATGAAGTACTACGGTTATGAATAGCATGGATATTGTAGCTGCCTGACAAGTTGCATAAAAGCACATAAGCATAGACTTTTGCAGAGTGAAATGATGGCAGTTGATGTTATTTGGCACAGAAAATGGTACCTGGCCTTTGGTGGACTGTTTCCCTGGGGCAATGCTGAGAACAATTAGACGCTTACTTTCATATCTAGCTAACACATTGTATGACGGGATTTCCCTGCTTTGTAGCAGTGGAAGCCCAGAAAGTAGGAACCCCTGATTTTGATATTTGTTCTCTGAAGTGATTATATTGACCTTTAATGGCACAAAGTAGCCTGGTTTATTCTTTTTTTTTTTTTTTACAAGCAAATGTATCCTTTTTATTTTTTTCCTTTTCATTGAATTTACTGGGGTGATACTGATTAACAACATTATACAGGTTTCAGGTGCACAGCTCCACAACACCTCATCTGTACACTGCATCGCCCATTCACCACTCCAAGTCAAGTCTGGATCCATTACATTTATCCCTCTTAAACCCCCTTCACCTCCCTCCGCCCACCCCTCACCCTTGCCACACTGTTGGCCGTGTCCATGAGTTTTTTCTTTTGTTTTTACTCAACTCCTTCACCCTTCCCCACTCAGCCCCTCCCCAACAGCTGTCAGCCTGCTCTCTGTTATTCTTTTTAAATTTTCTAGTTAACTTTGAGTATATATAGATTCAGAATAAATTCTCTGCATGTGATCATATTACTATGATTATTATTGTAAGAAGGTTCAGAATCTCAAAAATTATTTTAACATCCACATAAAATATTGGATTAAAAAACTTCATCCATACTTTTTTGAATATATAGTGGATGTTATCTATTTTTTTACTTTTTATTTTAATTGTTGATCTTGTAGTTTTCTGTCTTTTACTCCCCCCCAGCCCACCATCCCAGCCCTCCCCACCTCCCTCCCATTTCCACCCCCCATAGTTTTTGTCCATGTGTCCTTTATACTTGTTGCTCTAAACCCTTCCCCTTTTCCCCTGAAATTCCCTCCCCTCTCTCCTCTGGTGACTGTCAGCCTGTTCTCAATTTCAGTGTTTTTGGTTATATTATGCTTGTTTGTTTGTTTTGTTGATTAGGTTCCTGTTAAAGGTGAGATCATATGGTATTTGTCTTTCACTGCCTGGCTTATTTCGCTTAGCATGATGCTCTCCAGTTCCATCCATGCTGTCGCAAAGGTAGCCTAATTTATTCTTATGTCCCCTGTTAGTGAAGAATCTGAGGTTCTGCAGTAATGTTGAACAGCCCTAGTAACATGTGAATGTCCTGCAGGCAATAATTTAACCGCAGGGTAAAACCATCAGAGTGAGTCCTTTGGGAAGCAGAAAGAGAAATCCTAATGACTTATGAGGTACATTACTTCCACGCTCCTCTGGATGTAAAGGAAGAAAATATCATGTAGTCAATATTAGAGCTCTCTGTATCAGCTGGAGTTGCCTTGTTATCAGGAGGGAGTGATTGACTGAAGACTGAAGACAAATATCAAAGAGGCAGTCAATGGGCAAAAAAAGAGAGAAGTAGCAAGAAGCAGTCCAAAAGTACAAACTAAATTGCTTCTTTTTAAAAGACTGTACTCATCTTTGACCCCACTTTGTCCTTTAAATATTTCAAGATACTGAAGGAAGAAAAGGAATAGATACTTCAAGTAATCCACTTTAAGGTTGGAGTTTGTTTTCGTTTTTTCTCCCCTTTGTTTTCTTCCATATATAAGCAACAAGATTTTGTTTTTAACTTGAACATCTTTGAAAAAAACAACCCAGTTAGGATGGGTCAGAGTGACAAATAAAAAAAATTGTGGAGAAAGTGAATATCTCAGAGTCAATACTCTCCAACAGACTAAGCAAAAGCAGCCCTCCACAGCATGGTTTTATATGACCTACTCAGATGTGTCTGTTCGTGTGAGATTAATTTCCCCAGACTACCTCATGTTGATTTGAAAGAGTCGTTGAGGAGAGCCAATCAAGATACATCCAAGTCTGCGGTCATGACTTTCTTACCTGGGAAAACAGAACAGAGACAGACACTACTGAGAATCCATGCTGTTTGAGGCCAAGAAAAAAAAAAGGCTCCACTTGGTTCTAGGCCTCTTACAGTGATGATTTTGAGGATGAAGTTTCCTTCTATTTTAAAGATGCTGCCAAGTTTCTTATAATTCTCAAATGCATGATAATTATGGGAATAATTAGAGTCACTCTGTATTCCAGTTTGTTGTGACAGTGTTGGATTATGTCTGTCCTTGCAGCAAAATTATAAACAGTGTTTTATTTTCAAAAATGTTCTGATTTGGATGATAAATTATCTGATCTCTATAGAAATGATCAATTTTGAGATTTTTAGAAATTCCATTTATGAGAGTAGCCATCAATATATGCAAGTCCCTTTTTCTAACAATCAGATGAGTGATTGAGTTCCTATAGAGGATTGTGAAGAATATCCTCAGCACATATATCTATGTAAGACCATGTTGCAAAAATAAATCTAGAATTACATGCCTACATTCTCCTGTGAGTTTAACTGCTCTATCAAACATAAAACAAACCAAGTCATTCAGGAATGTATGTTCAGGAATTAGCTAATTTTTGTAGTTCTTACGAAATCCTTTTTAAGCAGAAGACCCAAGATGGTGCGATAGAGTGGTATCTTCTTTCTGAGCCTCTGAAGTAGGGTGAGGCAAAGAAGGTGGCCAGGGTACAACATTTAAGGCACTCCCTCTAAGGCTCACATAAGTGAATGCCTGCTGTGCACCGGTATTTGTTGGAGAATATTGACTTGTGCCTGAAGACAAGCCTTAAGCTTCCTCTCTTTGAAGGAATTTTCCTAATGCTGTGGTCTCTCCCTATCCGCACCTCCAACTAGATTATTGCCCCTCAGGTGTCCTGGTCGCATCTTGTACAAACCAACCACTGTCGCATGGTATTATGAGAAATGTAAATGTCAAATCAGTATGTTGTACACTGGAAACTAATATAGTATGCTGGCCATACTGTAATAAAAAATTAAAAATAAAACATTACAATAAAAAAGGGTGTGCGTGTATTGTTTTTTTTTACCTGAGGGTGAAGGGCCACATCTTATTCATTTTTATGCCTAAAACACCTATTACTGGGTTTAATGCATGTCACCTGTTCAAGGTTTGTTGAACATAGTAAAAAAAAAAGAATTATAAAGAAGTAATTGACTCAACTAAATTAAAATTCTTCTAAAACTTTTTTTATCACGTCCTCAAAGAGTCTATTTCATTAACAATAATAGCACAAACTAACATTTTCTGAGCTTAGTAATTAATGGTTTACATCCAAGTTTTGAGGTATTTAATACTTGTATACAAAAGAAAGCCTGAGGAAATAATAAAATGTTCAGTGTTATGAAACTTGCAAAGATGGATTCTTGTTGGGACATCTTCTGAACACTTCTTTCTTTCCAGTGGGAAATGGCATAAAGTAGCCTTTATCATGGAGTATTGACTTCTGGCTCATCCAAAATGAATATACTCCATCTTTATTTCTTGTTTGTTCTGCTTCTTCTTTTCCTGAGGAAACATGCTAAAATATTTTGGGAGGAGATTTTAAGAACATGGCAAGTAAATATGATACAGGCCATAGATACACAAAGCCAGAAAATCATTTCTGAACTCAATTTTTGAGAGGTCTGTGATGTCTATTGAACTAAATATCTTTTCATTTCTATATTTGATATATGACTAATTCAATGCATCAAAGCATTATGAAATAAATCTGTATATATTTGGAAGGAGAAGACTGGTTTAATTCAATTTTAAGTCCTTAATTAACGTTTGAGTTCCTTCCTTAATATAGACAAAGACAAAACACAGTGTGAAACCATAAGCTCAGAAACAAAATCACAAAAGTTAACTTTCAGGATCTCTATAATCATCTTCTATTAATATAATCCCACATCCTTAATGCACATTTAGCAATGAATTCATGATTTGGAGTTAAAGTAGCAAGTTGCATAATTGCATATTGTATTGGATGAGCTCAGGACAATTCAAGTGGAAGTGGATCACAAAGCCTCAATTATCCAGATTGACTCTCTTGATGGAGACCAATTCACTGGATAATTGTGCACTTCTCCATCCTGTGGGCCTGATAATTTGCCCGTTGAGTTAGTGGATGAAGAGCCAAATTAAACTTTTTTTGAGGCTGTTTGTTCCCTGGTGTCAGATTTAAATATGGACATTTGGCTTCAACTGAAGCCTGTCTGGACTTTCAAGATGAGGGGAAACTACTGGGGTTTGTTCACCAGGTAGATTTTGCAAGTCCTGTCCATCTCGGGTTGAGATGCTCTTCACGGGCCTGCGGTTCACTCCATCCTGCCTTGTGCATGACCTCTGGCTGTCCTTCTACGAAAAAGCTGTGCTGTGCTCCACTGAGGATTCCCTGTTTGTGCTCAGTCTTAGTTTTCTGACAGTATTAATACTCAAGTATTATTTCATTTCATAATATTCATACCCAACTCACATGGAAAGGTATCAGGGACGTACAACATGTGCAATATGCTTGTGCATTATGTTTAACTATTTAAAATATCAAGATCTAAAAAGTTGCGAGGAATTTTCCTTCATTGAAATGACTTTCTATATTTTCTCAGTAATGTAAGCCTTTTATAACCAATTTATTGTATTGAGAATAAATGCAAAACTGGAACTTAGAGAACAAGACCTTATTCTAAATATTTATAGTTTGACAATAAATATTTTCATTAGTTTTACTGTTTGAAACATTAATTATATTGGGGAAAGATGAATTAATTTTCAATCCTCATATATCACCAACTTAAATCTTTATTTACCAATTTATTGAAGTAACACCAAGCATCCTTATATCTCAGTACCAGAATGTATGAACAAATAAAAGTAAGACCAGAGATATTTACACAGTTCTCTGCATATAGAAGGAGCCACATGTGTTAGGGAAGAGAGGACCGCCGACAAGGATTTGACAACTGCCTTCTAGTGCCAACTCTGCTATTTGGTCAACTCTGCAGACATAGTGATTTTACTCTACTAATTTATAACATGGTGATTCTATCTGCCCTTCCCATCTCGAATGTTTTCGTGATGATCGAATAACGTAAAGTTTGTGAAAGTGTTCTGAGAACTATCCAACACTGTATAAATTTAGCTTCCATTATTTTATTAGGTTTTGGCACCATGCCGTCAAGCCTGATTAATTATGGAATCATACATTTGCAGGTATTAATTGAGAAAGCCTGGAGTGAAAAAGACAGTTGCATCCCCTTTCTTTGATACGATAAGATTAAGACTCCAGACAAAGCTCAGAAAATACATTAAAAAAACTATTGCCTTAAGAGGATACACATTGCAAAAAAAAAAAAAAAAAAAAATACTGGTGTCCTGAAAGCTACTTAAGTTAAGAGGATAGCTCTGCTAGTCAGCTCACTAAAGCATGCACACTAGATTGTCATGATTGTGTAGGTCTTCACAAATACACACATAATGACTGTTTGGCTGAGGGGAAAGCAATTCCACTGAGGCACTATGAAGGCTCTGAGTTTCTGCACACATTGGAGGGAAGACGGAGAAGAGCTCAGGTGTCTTTTAGTCTATGGATATTTAAGTGAAAAAATAAAAGCTGAAGATCAATCAATGATGAAATAGAGAAAGAAGCATCTCTCCCTGTAATCGCTCTCTCTATTCCAAGATTAATTATATTCAATACAAAAATGTTCTCCATTATTTTCAATATCTGAAGTTCTAGTATTTTTAAATGTAGACCAAACAACTTTTTATTAAAATAGTTCACCTCCCTGGATGGCTGAAATACTACTTAAAACTAATTATAAACGCAAATGGATTAAGACTTTTCAATGATCGTTCAAACCTTTTTCTGTCGATGCACTGTTAATAAATCTGACTTAATACCTGGATTTCCATGAAACTGTCACCCTGTTATATTTTTGTGCAGTGATCAGCCTGTCAGTTTCCACCGCTAACACTTCCGAATGCCGAGTGTGAATTCAGAATGACAGTAAACACTTTGGACATTTGCTAAACCTGAAAAATTTATTCTCGACTGGTGCTATTTAACTTTGATTGGTTTGAGTAATGATACTTTACAAGAAACTCTTGTAAATCTGTACTATAATGCTGAAGGAAGAGTGTCATTTAAACAAGTATTAGCACTGTGTTACAAACAGTCAGGGTAGCCAGTGTGCTAGGTATGTCTTAATTCAACACAGGGAATATTTGCCAGAACTTTTTCATTTAATGAGGTTTTATTTTATCTGTTCAGGTAGAATCCAACTTTCATTAATATAGGTATCAATCTGTTCACTTCCCACCATCTTGTTTTGGTACTTCAAAAAATCCAGTTGTATGTTAATAAGAAACATGACAGGATGATTTAGAAATAGAAGAATCCTACAATTTCTGTTTGGTAAGTAATATCAGAGAATGGGATTTTCTGATTGGTCATCTACTATAGTGGAACTTCCTATAGTAGATACTGAGGAGATAGTAAAAGCAACATGAGTCTTGTCCTTTATGAACTCAGAATTACACTGCGTGAAGAACTACCCCTGATTACTAGTGTGTTTAATTTGGAGTCATCTCTTCAAATTTAACAAACACCTTATTTTTTTTTTTTTTACATTTTTGTATGTTTATTAGCTGTTTAAATAGTCTCTTATTTATTTTTAAGTAAATTATTGGGATGACATTGGCTAATACAACTATATGTTTCAAGTGTAGACTAAACGCCTTATTAGAAGAAGAATGCAGTCTTGAATCTAGTGCTCTTTGTGTTCGTTCGCCTCAGCACACACTGAACTTGCCTAATTCTTCCACTTCTTGCTTTGCGGTGCCTGGTTATGTTATGCAGTTAACCTCTAGATTTCTCCCATGTGCTCTTAAACATGTACAAAACTCCTTTTACTAAGAAAAATTAACAAGTTATTTGCAATTTAGTTTGAAAACGTAGGGTTAAATTTGTATTTTTACCTATATCAATTTACTTCTTTAATAGACTGTGGTTGAAGATTATTCATAGAAATATATACTTTCACGTAGAAACTGCCAACTCTACGGTAAAAGGAGCAGGCACACCACACTTGAATTCACTGTGGCAGGACCGGTGTCTAGGTATCATCAGCAATAGCAGAGAGAAAGGCATGAAGGAGACAGGACAGCCTTGGATGTGGGAAAATTAATTTAGTTAGCTGGCATTTAATTTTTTTCCTTCTGAATGTCTCACTATCTTTTTAACACAGCAATTTGTAATCTTAGTTTAAACACGTTCTATTCGAAGCTCTAATTATAGTTTATATAATTCATGTTTTCCAAAGAACGCTGTTTCTTTTTACGTAGCAACATTTGCGTGTTACTTTCAGATGTTTAAATATTTCAGCATTGGTAATAGAAAAAAAATCTTATAATAGTCTTATAATAGCCCTGTTGAATGGAATGGAAACCACATATTAAGAGTTAAAAAAACCCTAATTTTGAAATTTGACTGCATAATTTTTAATGGGTATTCATGAATGTGAAATGTATGTTTAAGCAAGAATGTGTAATACTTTCAGACAGAACAACTGTAACCACAGCTACATTGTATTAATTTCAGAAATCATGGGGTTTATAGATATTTGACAATCTCAAAATTGCTTATTGCTTGTAATTTTATTTTATAATTTCCAAGAACAAAAGTTGCTAATCTATTCCTCAGGACTTTGGGAGGAAAGACTTCACTCTTCCCTATCAAATCATGTACATTTTGTCTCTTTCACCATTTGCTGTAGAATCACTGCGCAGTCAAAAAAATGGAAGAGCGTTTGGCATTCACAGGAGTGGCAGCTGACAGTTGAAGCAAAATGCATATCCATAATCCATGAGGTGACCAAAGATATGCCTTTTGTCCTTTCGAAACAATTATGGGTTATTTACACGTTTATCTGTTAAGTGGAAAAGATATTAAATTTTATTCTCTATAACACTTTTCATGCGTAAGTTATCCCCAAGTCCTGTACAAATAGGTGACTTGTGCACATGATTTGGATGTTTCAAAGAAAAATAAATAGGGTATTAGTAGTCACACACGTCCTACTTTTGATTGCACACAGTGATAAGAACTAATTAAACCATTAGTACTTTGTAAACTGTGTTTGGCTTCACTGATCTTATTTGCAGTATCACCATGGCCAATGCACATTTCTAGATGTCTTATATGTATAAAGAATGTGTATGTGTGTAGAAAAGGGCATATGCACATGGAGATAGATCCCTGCAGAATGTGCATAAAACCCGGGCACTGAAAAACTGCATACACAATCCCTACTCTCAAGAAGCCATATCCTTAGGGTTTGGCTTTTTGTGTATTTACATGTAGTGTTGTCTACAAAGCAAGTTCAGCATAACCTGAGAAGCAGCTGAGAGTAGTAGGTAGGTAGGCCAGGGCACAGACTCTGGAGCGATACTGCCTCCGTTCAAGTCCCAGCTCAGGCTCTTACTAGGTGAGTGTCTTCTGGCAAGTTATTTACGCTTTCATGACTCAGTTTCTTTATCTTCAAAATGTAGTACTACTTACTTCATAGGGCCGTTAAGAAGATCGAATGAGTTAATATTTGTGATATTCTTAGTTCCTGGCACAGAGCAAATACTATACATTTCTTAAGTAAATAAGATAGAGGTCTTAAACAATATTTTAAAATAAGATAACAATTTTTAGTAGATGGAGAGATCCCTTGGATATGGTTTCCACACCATGTGATGTATGAAGGAGTTAAAACTTGAGTTAGGATTTCAACGGCAGAAGAGTGACAAAAAGGTAGAGGAGGACTTTTCACGTGTACAGGGTGGAACGTGCTGGCCCTGCTGGCACAGGATGGGTCTGGAGACAAACGCGTTTTCAGCAGCAGATGCATAAGGAAGGAAAGGATGCTGGGACCCAGGCTGCACACACTAACCTAGCAACAGGATTAGCGTCTGAGTGACCAAACTAAAATGGTTAATGGGGGTGGCGTGGTGAATGGAGACATATTTAGAGTTGAGTTTGATGTCTAAAGGAAAAGTGACTTGGTTTTGCAGGCAGCGGTGACGTTCACCAATGTCAGCTGTTGTTTCATTTCCGGATGTCAATCCCTTTTGCAGCCAGACCTGCGGCAGCGGTTCACTTCGCATCCTCTGCGGAGTTTCCAGTAGCCTGCAGTTGGGGTCCACAGACAGGCACACGGGGCACACCAGGCCTCGCCGGGGCAAGGGTCTTGTTCCCTCTTGCTCTGTTTCCCCTCATGACTTAGACTCAGTTTATTTTGCAGCACCTAAGTAGCTCCCCGTTTGCCATTCTGTTTGCCATTTTGGGCCCCCTTGGTAATCACCGGCTTCGCAGTGTCCCTGTTTAGTCTTAGCCCTCTATTTGGCATGGTTTATATTTACTCATTCCAGGTAACACTTTAGCCAGTTGAGCTCTGGCTTTTCTGTCCCCGTCACACAGGCCTATACCAGGCCCCCTTGAGACAGAGTTCAAACCCAGCTTCTAGGGGTAGGAGGCCGGAGCCCGGGAACCCAGTATCTTCTGGGTGGAAGCTGGCCAGAGCCAGGCAGGGATCAGGGTTCCAGCCAACTGAGGTGGATTACAACGAAAAAGGATCCCGGAAAGTTGTGATTATGGAGCCGCCATAGATTTTCCTTCTATGAGAAGCAATTTTATCCCCAACCCACTTCCAATAAACCCATTATATAAGGTGTTCATCCATTTTTTTTTTTTCCTTCAGCCATTAGGACACACTGAGCCCCCAAGGCTGAGGCACTTTTTTGTACAACCAAAGAAGCCTGGGAAAAGCAGAGACTGAGGAGGGTTCGTAAATGAAAATGTGGAGGCATAGTCCTGCTCGTGTGCATCTGCGAAATTAACAGGGAGTCACAGCGTGGGGTAGAATTGACTAGTATTGGGAGACAAGTTTAGGGCCAGGAATAGCAGTTCTTTCATGATGGCAGGTAAGGGGTTTGGATTGCTTGGGGGGGGCAGGGGAATTACTCAATATTTTGAGCACTGATGTGTGTGAAGATTAGCTGGCAGTCGAGCTGAAATATAGCAGGAGAGCAAGAGGTGAGCCCAATTAGGATCCTCTTTATTCTTAGAGACAACACTTGGAGATTTAGCTTTTCAGTACCTGACATTAAGTAGGTGCTTCATAAATATTTATGCAATGAAAGAATAAAGTAATTAATTATAGACTCCTTGAGTTAGTAGATAAGTTCAACTAATCTAACCATTTATTTGTTGTAGCAACTGGTCTGACAGCTTGTCTGACTACTTCTTGTCATACGAAAAATCAGCATATACTGAAGCAGCACATTTATTTTGGTGTGGTGGCATTTTTCATACTAAGGATGTTTGTGTTCATAATGAATTGAAAGAGGAGCTAAACATCACTGTCTTCTTTTCCTTGCATATAATGACCACGCATTGGTCACAGGCCTCTGAAGTCTCATAAAATAAACATCACTGCCTCGGAGAGGTCTTCCTGCCCCCACAGGCGATGCCAGTGCTCTTATTATATACTTCATTAGCACCTGTAACTCTCTGTCTGAAGTGCTCACTGCACGGGCAATTACTTATTAGCATCTATAATAAGATATCTGCCACGTTCACTGCTGAGTCCCCAGGGCTTGGCATGGGCTTAACACAGAGTGGGTGCTCTGTAAATATTTATTCACTCCACAGTTTCCTATTGATTGTCTGCAGTTATAAAAGGCAATAACATTAAACAGATGGAAACTCTTCTTATGGAGTTCCCATGGCATAGGGAGAGACACAAAAATACACACACAAACAAAGAATATTAAATATGTCAGTGGCTATAAATGAAATGATGACAACTAGAACTGGGTAAGGGGACAGGATTGGAGGATGGTACTTTAGGTACAGTGTTTAGGGTGGATCTCCATGAAAGAGCATTTGAACAATAATGCATAGCATGAAGTGATGGAGAGAAGGAGGGTGTAGATAGGGTATGGGGAGAAGAAACTCCAGACAGACTGTAACCCTAGAACTGAGTTGAATTCTGTGTTCTTAAGGAGATCGTGGTATTTATTAGGGATCACAACCTTTTTAAACATTCTGAAAAGAATTGATAAGGAAGGGTCAAGAAATGACTATTGTTTAGTTAAGGTCATGTTTTCTTCGAAACTGAAATGAAATTGCCATAGAATTGGATAAACATGGGGGAGATCTTGTGTATTCAGAAGTGGGTTTGTGAAACATAGAACTTTACACGGTTCTGGAGGCTTGTATAAAAGAAATATGCACAAATATTCTATTTTTAAAAATTTTACAGAACATACGACCAAGTGAATGTTGCCAGGGCTTCAGAAAGTGAGAGATGCAGAAACTTTAGCTTTATTAGTTTCGTGGCTCATCCACCTCTGGACGCACTATGACTCCAAGAGGAAAAAAAAATCATTACTCTTTCTATAGTCTCTTCTGTTTGTGTCCTAACGAGGAAATGGCAGTTTGAGGTTAACATAGTGGTTTTTCTAGGCAAGCACCTAATTAATAATTGTACAGTTCCTTTTCAGCGTGAGGAAACCAGGCCACTTTGGTGATATGGATAAAGCATTTGGGTGAGAATCAAAGGCTCTAATTTTAGTTCTGTCATTTGCTAGCTGTGTGAACAAAGGACAAACCAACCAACCGGTCTGATGCTTTTCCCCTTTTTATGGAAGGGGTTGAATTAGTGTAGTGCTTCACCAACCAGCTGTAAGGTGTTTACTGTATTAGAACAACACCTGTACCATGCCTTGTCTTTGTAGTTTATAAAATCATTCACAATATTTGCTTAAATTGATTTATAGTGAATATACCATAATAATAGAAATAGTTACAGTATAGCTGATCCTTTGGCAACACAGGTTTGAACTATACAGGTCCTCTTATACACGGATATTTTTCAATAAATACTGTAAATGTAGTTTCTCTGTCTTATGATTTTTAAATAACATTTCCTTCTCTCTAGCTTACTTTATTATAAGAACATAGTATATAATATACATAACATACAAAATATGTATTAATTGGTTGTCATTGGTGAGGCTTTCAATCAACAGTAGCCTAGTAGAAGTTAAGTTTGGGGGGGAGTCAGAATTATATATGGATTTTTGACTGTGTGAGGGTCAGAGTCCCTAACCCACATTGTTCAAGGGACAACTATACTGGAAACCTGGCATATAGCTTTGATAAAAACTCAATAATATTATTAGAATCTGACTACATTTCTAACTTCAAGAAATGTTGAAACTAAACACTTTTTCATGCATATTATAACAGAATATTATAAAGCATTTGGCTGTTGCCAAAGTCATATCTGCACCAAACTGAGACTTTTCAAATGATATAGTCAATGAATTGATAATAACAAATAAACACACAGCTCTGTCATTTAAAAGTTGTTTAATACCATGTCTATACACCACTTAAAGTAGTTTTGGGTACCACTAGGGTTATATATCCACAATCTAGGACAATTAAATTATATAATCTAGTTTGGGGTTCAACATTTTTCTCTTCAATTTCCATTAAAGAAGAAATCAACAGACTATAGGCTATAGGTCAAATCTGACCAACTGCTTATTTGTGTAAATAAAGTTTTATTTGTTTCCATCATTTGCTTATGTATTATCAATGGTTGCTTTTGTGCTATGTACTGACAGAATAGTTCTGAAGGAAACTGTCTCATTAAAATATTTACTATCGGGCCTTTTACAGAAGAAGCTTGCTGACTTCATTAAAGAAGAGTGTGATTTCCTCCAGCTTTCTTGTATGTTCATTGTGTCTTCTGGTTTAAGAGTAGTAGAGATTCGATGAATTAAAATAAAGTGAAAGTGCATTTTCTACATTCAGATGTCTAATACACAGATGAGAGTCAGCATGTGTAATTCAAAACCCTCAATCTTCTGCATGCCCAAACCTTTTCTGTCTGCACCTGATGGCATCTCCAGTCTTTTCATTGCTCAGGTGAAAACCCTTGGAGTCAACCTTTACTCCTTTCTGCCTCTAACTCCCACATGAAATCTATCGGGGAACTCTTGCTGGTACCTTCCAAGTAAATCTGGAATACGACCACTTGTCATTCCATCCAATCCTACTGCTCTCGTTAAAACCGCTATTATGACTCTGCTGGATTCCCACCATTGCCTTCTAGTTTCTCCTCTACCCTTGACTCTCCGTAATGTAATTTCAACATAATGCCCAGCCAAATCATTTCACTCGTCTACTCTAAAGCTTCCATTCTATTGCATTTAGAGTAAAATGCAAAGTCCTGACACAGGACTGCAGGGCTTAACATGATGCTGTCCCTGTTACCTCTCTTGCTGCATCTTCTGTTGAAGGTCCTTCATTCTACCTGCCCTCGGGCCGCTCGCTCCACTGCAGCACCACAGCCACACTCCCTCCCTCCCGGCTTTTTCCTCCACCTGGACTGCTCTTCGCCCTTACATGCAGTTTTCTCACTTGGTCTTCAGGTCTTTGCTCAAATGTCTCCTCTTCATGGAAGCCTTTCAAAACACCAAATCTGAATTTGCAATCACTTATCCTAGTAATTTGGGTCCCTATCACTTACTTTCCTTTTTATTTTTCAACAGCACTTACTTTCTTTTAATATACTCTATATTATTTATCTATTTATAGTTGTTACATTTTATATGTATACATAACCTATATTTTCTCAGTAGAATGTTAGTTCCGTGAACATAGGGATGTTTTTCTGTGTGATTTACTTACATATTTCAAGATACATAAGATCTAGAAAAGTGCCTAGAATACAGTAGACTATTGATGCGTCTTTGAATTCCTTTTGGAATAAGTGAATGCATCTAAGAGATTTTAATATCTAATTTTCAAGCAATTTATCAAAAATACAAACCAAAATTTTTCAATAGTTATTCAGGTTTTTCAAATTTATGAATGATATAAATGAGAGCAAAGTTTTCTTAAGCATGAAAAGAAAACTAAACTTTATATATTAGTATTAGATAATTCAGTTATTAAGTATAAACATATCGTTTTCTTCTTAAGTGCCAATATTAAAAATTAATCTCTCAACTTTATTTTTTCCTCAATGTGTTTATGACTGGTAATGGCTATTAAGTCATTTTCATATTTGGCTGTCTTTTATTCTGTAATCAGCAAAGTCTCTTATAACTTTAACCTGGTCTCAGAAGCCGGTCTACATCCTGGCCTTAAAAGAAGTGAGGTGATTCCGTGAGGAAACTGCTCCCCCAGCTTCCATCTCTGGTGGGCGTTGTTATTTTCTCTCAAATCTCACTCGCCTCATAGCTGTGAGGGGGCGGTCGTGCTTTCTCAGCTCCCCATTTCTTCTCTTTCTTGCAAAATTTATGCCCCTTTGAGGCTTCTGCCATTGTTCTATCCTGTAGGCACTTCTTTTATCTCCAAATATTCTAGAAATCAACATTATTCCTTGAAGACCTTAGGCTCTGAATCAAATCTTTCTACTTCCACCCAACAGCTGTCAGTATTTTTGTGAGCCCCTAATTCCCTGTGAATCACTAGTCTAAATCCTGGCCTCCAAATTTAGGACTTTTTCTCTCGTGACCATTCCCTTATTTTCTTTTACCCACCCATCTCTGTGTCTTCAATCCTCACCCTGGAAATCTAAAATTCAAACACCACAACTTGACCAAATCTTTTCTCTGCCATGTTCCTTGCTCAATAATCTTACTCAAACAATTTCTCAATAACGTCCTGATCTCGAATCCAGTGATCCTACAAATTTCTCATTAGTCTATAATTATTTCTCATTCTCCCTTCTCCTTTGGCACAGCTTATGTTTCAAAATTCATCATTATAATTTCCATTACCTTCTCACGATTCATGCTTTTAATTCCAATTCTGAGTCCATGGTCCATTATGCTGTCATTCTCTTGAAACATACCCCAGTAATCTCATGTATTTCTCAGTCTTCCTATGAAGTATCAGCCATGAATGAACTCAGTCATTGATCTCAGTGCCTGCACTCAAGCACCTGAATGGTGAGGAATTATCTCACCAGAACATCGCCATTTATTTGAACTTTATCATTCCAAACATTTGACTTGGCTGACCACTTCCTCATCTTCAAACACTTTTCTTTCTTGATTTTAAGACGCTGTATTCTCCTAGTTTTCCTCTTACCTGTTGGCCACTTTATTACAGTCATAGCTGTTAGCTACTTCTATCTTACAATAGATCTGAAAATTAGTATATTTTTTCAGGGTGCTGTTTCATCTTTTTCTTTATTTTCTGCCTAAATTCTGTACCTAGAAGATGTGATCTAGTTTGCAAAATATCAGTACTATCTAAATTATGAAACAACAACAACATCCAATGTATATGTCCCTGGTCAAAATTTCTCGTCTAAGCTTAGGTAGGTCTGCAACCTTCACATTTGTCTCACAGGCACATTAAACTTAGTATGCGCAAAAGCTAAACACTAGCTTTTTTTCCCCTTCTTTTAGTTTCATTGAGATATAATTGACATACAGCATGGCGTAAATTTAGGATGCACAGCAGAACGACTTGACTTATTTATATTGTGTAAGCTGGATCTTGATTTCCCCCAAACAGAATCTCCCTAAATATACCCCATCTCAATAATTGGCACTATTATTCTCCCATTTACTCAATCCCTGGTTCCTTTCTATTTCTCAATCTTCATATTTAATCCAGGTGCCAGTCCTGTAGATCTGGCTTCTAATACATACCTCGAAAGACATCATCCCTTCTTGCTTCAATGACTGTAGCAGCCTCTAACTTGCATTCTTTCTTTTATTGCTCATCTCCAAATGGAGCATTATTTTTATGATATAAATCTGATAAGGTCACTATGCTTAATTCAAAGCACCTCCAATTGCATATGAGCATGTAATCATAGAAACTGAGGAGCCTCTGCCAATATCGACCCTCACCTTCTGATTTGCCCTTTCAACTGCACTGACTTTGTAACCAAACCCAGGTTCCAAGGCCCGCCCCACAAAAGCCAAACCTGCATGACAGGTGCTGGTGAGAAGGAAAGAGGTTTATTTAAGTGCTGGCCACCTGAGAAGACTGTGGAGGGATGGGGGTGGGGATGGGGGTGGGGATGGGGGACTCTCACCAAAAGCCCATCTTAGCATCTCAATACAGGCAGGAGTTTTCATAAGGAGGGAGAGGGAAAGCAGAGCAGAGAGATCAGGGGGAGGGGCTGTGGACCTGCAGGCAGTGTCCTTGCTGGTCCCAGTGTGGATTTTAACCATCAGCGTCCTTGAATTGGCCATCTGGTTGAATTGGTGTGTCTAGGGGCTTTGGGGTCAGTCTGCTCCTTAGGTTCACATGAAAACTGAAGCTGCTGATTCTAGTAAAGTAACTAAAAATCCTTTAACATGCAAGTTTTAATTTCGAGAGAAAAAAGTCAGGTTAGAGTAACAAACTGGGTTTAACATTTACTAAGATTACTGTTTTTTGCCGTGTATAATATGCACTCATGTTTTTGACCCAAACTTTCAGGAAAAAAATCTTTCATTTTAATCTTTAATTCAATTTTTAAATTCATTTATATTTAGAAATAAAATCAATTATCATATTCCAGGGTTTTATTTTAGATATTGGTATCATTGTTTTCTAGAGTTACACTTTCAACACATAAGCATAAATAAAAGAATTAAAAACTTTTATCTAGATATGGAATTAGTACAACCCATGTATAATGTGCATCCTTATTTTCCCCTCAAAAATGTGGGCAAAAAGTGTGCATTATACATGACAAAATATGGGTAATATGAGTAGTTTTATATACGTATGAGGGGGCCCCTCAAACCAGAATTGTCTTCTAGAGGACAGGCCCTTTACAGTGCAGGGTGTTCTTGCTAGGTGAGTTTTCTAGAAACCCATTTGTATCAGTGTACCAGCTGGCATGGTTGTGAGAGGCTCTGTCTGGCTTCAGTGAAATTTCTTTGAAGACTCTTTCAACACCTTTGTCCATTTTATGATGAATGATTCACAAGTGCACCTGCTCACACCACACTAGGTGTTCAGCAGGTTTTGACCAAAAATGGCATGACTCTTGTGTCCAATCCTCCCTAGTCACCTGATCTTGCCCCCAAGTGACTTTTTTTGTTTGTTTGTTTCCCTGGATGACAAAAGTCCTCAAAGGGAAATGTTTTGCTGATGCGGAACAGGTGAAAAAAATGGCAGAAGCACTAAAAGCCATCAAAATTGATGAGTTCAAAAACTGAGTAGTGAAAAAAATGTCTTGGTACGTGTATTTCATCAAATAGAGAATACTTTGAAGCTAACTGAAATTTAAACATGTAAGAATAAATACACAATTTTTTATAAACTTCATCTTTTTTGGGTCCCCCCTCATACAGTGTATTTATTTCCTGTTACAACTTCACTTCTGATCTACAACACCAAGGCCTATACAGTTTCACAGCTTTTGCAAAAACAGTTTCTCTTGCAAGGTTTTTGCATAATCCCCTACTTAGGGTCTTTGCATACACAGTCTATCCTTCCCTTTTCAAATTGTCTCTTGATCCTTCATCTCTTGACTAAATATCTCTTCTTAAGATATGTCTTACTCAATATATTAGGAAGTTCTGCTTTTGCTTCCAACCCAGTATTTATTTTCTTTTCATCAGGAAAACCTACTCATTTAAAAAAAAAAAAACAACAAATTTTAAATAAAAGTATTTGTTGATTATTATGTTGATATTATGTGTTGTTCTTATTTATTGAAAAATATCTGGGAAGGAAGAACCTGTAATTTTACTAACCAAGGCAGGCTGGTTCTTAAACGTAATGATTGAAATTAACATATTTTAATTAATAAATGTTTTTGAATCGTTGAATGGATCCATGTGTTCTCATAGAAAAGTTATGATCAGTTAGTTGTATATAAATAAGACTCAGATGACTATTACCAAGCTTCAAAGATTTGATAGAAAGCACTACCTTTTTTAAAAAAAGATTTTATTTATTAATTTAGAGAGAGTGGAAGGGAGGGAGAAAGAGAAGATGAGAAACATCAGTGTGTGGTTGCCTCTCACACTCCGCCACTGAAGACCTGGCCTGCAACCCAGGCATGTGCCCAGACTGGGAATCAAACTGGCAACCTTTGGGTTCACAGCCCACGCTCAATCCACTGAGCTATGCCAGCCAAGGCAGAAAGCACTACTTTTTACTTAGTGTGATTTACTTTAAATTTTAGGTGTTCTGTCTATGATCTATTGATCTTTCTGGTATTGGTTTAGAATCTTTAAACAAACAAACCTGAGAGTAAGGATTAGAGATATACATTCCCTGTCCTGTAGTAACTCTAGGAGTTGTGACACTGTAATGTCCTCTGCCTTCTGAGAACTCTTTGACCATCTTCATCTACAGTCACCTGTTCTCCTCTCAACTTTTCCAGCATTTATCCTTTGTAATACTTTTCAGGGTTTGCATCCTGCTTTGAATTTTCACTCATGTTTTAATACCTTTGTGTCTTGACTCCAGAAGTAGAATGCACTTATTTTCATATCCCACAAGTACTTTAGCACCCAATAACTACTGACTGTCTAATAGAAAATTTTATCAACCATCACTTGATTTATACTATTTATAAATGCCACTGAGATCACAATTATCAAGTCAGTGATAAGTAATTTCACACACATGTAAATTCACATAATTGGGATATGGATATAATTTAGGATAAAGATATTATGAGACAATATCCTTTACAAGCCTCCAGATATGACCTTACTTTATTAGTCATCTCTGTGTTTATAGCTGGGTTTTGCACGAATAATAAACCTTTTTTTCCACACTCAATAATTATCCATTGGTTGTTGTGTTTCGGGGTAGTTGTAGTTTAGTAGGTCCAACGGCGGTCCTTGCTTTATGTTGTAAGTAGTAATGCAGGCACAGATTCTGGCCTATAGAAGACCTTCAGCTACTCTTTGTTGAATAAATAAACACTTATTAGTATGTGATTAAGGGTAAGATGCTTACCGGCATCACGACCACCACTGCTGTTACCACCAATAGCAGTAACGACAGCAGCAAAAACCCAGCGTTAGACATCACCTGAAGTCCCTTGTGCTGCTCCTGTCTGCGCTGGTCTGCCAGAGAATAACATCTCAGAAAACAGTGTGCATATTTTTTTATCTTTTGATCACAACCTCTATAATATTTGCCTGAGTCTTTCCGCTAATAGTGACATGCCTCCTCTTTGCTTCACCTGTGAAGCACCTGTCTGAGAATTGATGGATCTGGATGGGAGGGTAGCCAATTAGGTAATGGCCTCCAGCAAGAGCGAACTCTGTAGAAGACTTGCCTTTGAACTGTGTGAAGTTGAACTAAAGGGCACAGCTGTTATATAAATCAGAGAGAAAAGAACAAGGTTATACCTGTAGGTTGTCTCAACAGCTACATTTTTTTCAGCCCAAATAGTAGAGTAGCATAATGTTAGTGAATACAATACTCAGATTGATGAAGTAATCTTGACTTCCATTATTTAGATAACTGAAGAGAGTGGGGAATTATAAGCAAAATTGAAGTATTAATTTTAGAAATGGAGACATTGCTTTAAAGGGTTTCTATCAAAAAATAACTCATGGGGAATCAGTTAATAACAGACTTACCAGTTTAATGTCAAAGAATATTATCAGCAGGACCAGTAGTTATGAATTTAAAGCCAGAGATCTAATATTAACTTTATTAAGTAGAGACAGAGTGTGTCATAAATAAGTTTATTGACATCTTTCTGTGACAAATTGTGTTTTTAAACTACTGATTCCAATGTAAACTTGCCTTAGACTTGATAAAAGAAACAGATAAAAATCTTTGCCCAGTTGATCCTAGTACATTATTGTTAAAATTTTTGTCATAACATAGATAATGCTTGCTTTGTAATTTGCAAAAAGTTAGTGTGCTGAAACCAGAGATGCCCTGTGAACAAAGCCTCTTGCTTTTCCCAAGAGTGTGTACATTTATCATCAGGCATCTCAAAATCTAATTATTTTTCTCTCACTGATGTACTTCTTTTGTCTTCAGAAATACTAAAAATTAAAGTAAATGCAATAGTGTTATGATATTAATGAGAAATAATAAAATGTGAAAAGTCAAATTTTTATTATGCAATTATATCTTCCTCAGCATTTAAGTACAGTGGGATTTACTTGCTGCTAATCCTCAGGGTCCAGGGAAAATTTTGTAAAGGTAACAATTAATTAGGACATTAGCAGTACCACGATTTCATCATTTTAATCTCTCTCCAAAGATATAAACCGGGTCCTTAGGTACCTAATTCAATCGTTGAAAATATATAAAAGTTCAAAGTATGAAATAATTTTTTTCATTAATGCTATTAATTTTTTAAATTTAAGATGCCCACATTTATTACGCTCATTTGTGCTAGAAAGTAAATGATCATATGTTTAAATTTTTACAATAATATATAAGATTCATATACTTCACATGCGAACTCATACTCACTAACAATTTAGTACTGAATACACTAAGTAAAAGGTATAAGTTTATACTGAAGGAAATAAAAGGGGGAACCCCCAAAACTGGAATTACCTTTTAGAGGGTGGGCCCCTTACAGTATATGTTCCCCCTGCCTAGGTGAGTGTTCTGGGAACCCATCTGTATCAGTGCACCAGCTGGTGTTGTTGTGAGAGGCTATGTTTGGCTTCAGTGAAATTTTTTTGAAAACAAGTTTGCCCATTTCATGATGGGTGTTTTACAAGTGCACCTGCCCACACCACACTGAGTGTCCAGCAGCTTTTAACCAAAAATGGCATGACCCCCCACACCCCACCCTCCCTATTCACCTGATCTTGCTACCAAGCAACTTTTTTTCTTTCCCCGCCTAGATGAAAACATGCCCTCAAAGGGAAATGTTTTGCTGATGTAGAAGAGATGAAACAAAGAAACAGCAGAAGCACTAAAAGGCATCAAAATGGACAATTTCAAAAATTGTTCTGAGCAGTGGAAAAAAAATCTCAATAGGTGTATTGCATCAAATGGAGAGTACTTTGAAAGTGAATGAAGTTTAAACTTGTAAGAATAAATACACAATTTTCAATAAATTCTAGGTTTTTTGGGGTCCCCTCTTATAAAATAAAACAGCCTTTATTTGTGAATGCATTAATTGATTACTTTCATGCTCATTTGGTATGCTGTATCTTAGATAATGGTAATTTACACACGATGGCGCTTTCCAGTTTACAGAGTCCTAATGTATACATTTTTTATTTGATCTTCAGTAAGCCCTACAGGGATGGCTAGGCAGGTATTTTTATTATCCAAAAATAAATGGAGTCTCAGAAAAGTTATTTGATCACTTCACACAGCTAATTGACAGCAGAACCAGAATTTGATACAATACAGAATCACTATATAAATACTATTGCATTTATATCCCCAAACATCCAATAGTATTGGCTATAAATACTCTTAATTCATAGACTGCTTTAGAAAGGAATACATTCTTTAAGATTTCATTGAATTTTGCCAGATAACTTCGTAGATATTTCATGAGATAATTTGTGCAGTAACTTGTTTTTCTCTAAACTGTACCCTCAAGATTTATCTCTCTGCATTTAAGTAGATGTATTGTTTCCAGGACTGTGTCCTCTGGCTTCCATCAGGGATAAGTGACAGCTGCCTGTGCACTAATGAAGCGCGAAGGCTGTTTTCCATCAGAGGGAGAAACAGATCATTGCTTTTCACCCTCATCCTTTGAATTATTTAATTTCACAGCCATCCAAGTCACCTTTTATTCTTTTAGCATGTGTTCTAGAATTTTAAAAGGAGAGAAGGCAGGAAAGTTCAGCACCTAAGTAGACAGCTTTTGTCAAATGTTACTCCTACATTGTTTTACAAGGTTTCTTTTGTTCTGTGGTAAATGGCAATGTCTTTCACTGAAAAAAAGTAATTTATAAATATCTTTTTGGTTTAGAGTTGTATGTTCTTTAAGTTTGGTTCAGAGTATATTTTTCTTTTTGGGGGATATAGGAGTAGAACAACATTTTATTGTCTGGTATCAACTCAATGTGTGGCTACTCAGTAGGTGGTAGAGTGGTGGGAAATGAACCTGCAAAAATCACTCTTCAGGTTCCTTACCATGTTCATGACACAGTATGGCTCGAAGAAACACGGTCCTCTGAGTTCTTACGGGAAAAGCAAAAAGAGCAGCCCCTGACATTGAGAAGGCCACCTGGCAGTCAAGCTAAGTCATGTTTTTCTCCAACCAGACATAAACAAATCTCAGAGAATACCAACCTCAGACAAGGTTACTTGGAGATCATGATACAGTGGGATAAAGCCAGGCCACTTCGTAATTCTGCCCAAGCACAGACAAAAACAATGTCATTATGCCACCTACAAAATATCGAAAACCCCCTTAACTCATCCAAAATGCATGAGCCCTACTTCTTTATCAGTTACAGCTCTATCTTCATTCTCGTCTCCCCTCCCTACCAATAAGGCTTGCTGAGATCCCCACTCCTAGAAGTTCCACACAATGCCCTGTAATCCTCTATTTCCTAGATCCTCCCCCAAAATACCAAATCAAAGACAATGCCTTATAACAGGTTATTTTTTGTCTCCTACTGAGACAGCCTATGATTCCCAATGCAAAAAAGTATTAAATCAAGCCTGTCTCAACAAGAGGTATGCTCCTGGTGATCTTTGCCTCCAGGACACAGACATATTTTTGATCTTTGTCTCAGCCTCTTACTGGTTATTTAAAATTGAGTGAAGGATTTAGCCACTCAGGTATTTGTTTTTTCTCTCTATGAAATGGAAATATTTTTATTTACCATAGCATGACTAAGATACTATTTGAAATAAGCAATGTATAAAGCACCCTAATGCACAGGAAAAATTCAAATGTTATTTTTCTCATTTCATATCATTTTTTCTATCTTTTTTCATTTCCCCACAATGCAATCATTATAATCTTTTCAAGTGTTTGATCTATGATTTGTAACATACGATTTTTGAAATCTACAAATGAAATTTTCTTTCAAATGTTTACTCGGAAATCAAAACTTTGACACGGGATTGGGCCGCTTTATAGCAACTGCCTGGACTGGGCGTTACTATGATTGCACCCGAGAAAACGGCTCTGCTGCACCCTCTCCCACCCTGCAATAATTTATCGACAACCCTGTGTTCCCGGGAGGCAGGTGGCAATGTGAACAGAGAAATGAGTTAGATGTCATCCTACCATCAAATAATATGTATTCATCTCTGATGATTTGCCAAGTATCAACATAATAACAGTTTTCAAACATGTTTCTAATCCAGCCTATCTGGAGTTTGTGACACACTCCTCCAGTTATAGCGCTGCACCTAGCTTCTAGTTTGATAAGATAAAATTTACTAACAAATAGGATCATAAACCAAGAGGTTAACCCAATTCAAAGATGACCTCAAAATACTTAACTAGAAATCTGGTAGCTATACAAGGAGAAATAGAAAAATCTGCACTTGTTGGAAATTCTAGTAGAAATATAGATCAAGTAGGCAAAAATATTGAGAAAACATGGAGGATTTGAGCAACACAAGAAACTGTCTTCATCACATTGTGTGTGTGTATGTATATAGTAGCATCATCCAAAAAACTGAGCAATCTCATGCTTCTTAGACATATTAGGAATACTTACAATATTTGGTCATATCCCATTCCACAGAGGAAGTCTTAAGAAATACTAAAGAATTGATTGTATATGGATACTTTCTCTAGCCAAAAATGCAATGAAATTAAAAATAAGCAGTGTATTTGGATACTTTCAAATTCTCTTTTCACACTCCAAAAATCTCTGACTTTGTATGGTTCTTTGAAAGATTCCTAAAAGAAACTAGAAAAGAAGAAAAAGAAAATAGATACAAACAAGTAGAAAAAGTGGTAGACCAATACAAGTAGAAATGCATACCGTTTTGGTTGAAAGAGAGTGTTTGGTAGTATTCTTGGGTCTGGTATAACAAGAGCAAAAGTATTGGCAAGGAAGTAATAGGGCATTTGGTTGAGCATGAAGAAAGCAACCAAACTGAGCAGTTTGGAGAAAATTTACACTGAGTGGTTAAGACTGGAAGTATTGAACAATGGAGAACCAGTTTTTTTTTTTTTGTTTTTTTTTAATTATAAAATTGGGCCGTTACAAAACTTGGATCGGCAACTGTATATAGATGTGTTACGCAGGGGAGACAAACCTCAGGAAGAACTTTTAGAAAGTCAGACAGCAGACAGTTTCATGATCATGTGCAACAGTATGAGATCCCAATGTTCTACGATTGCTTCCTGAGGAATGCTGTCATCATCCTTAATGAATATTTCTATCTGGGCTAAGTGATTAGTGAGAGCAAATAACAAGCAAGCAAGCGAGCAAGCAAACAACAGAGAAGTAGGACATAATGAGTGGGGTGCCATTATATAGTTAAGATATGAATACCACCATGCTTACCCCCTCCACTTCTTACTCTGCCAGCATACAACGGCAAGTCGGAAAAAAGGGATAATCTAGGAAGAGGAAATCTATTCTTCCATCCACAGAACATAAGCCAGAGTGAGATGCTGAATGGAATTTTGAATTTTACCCTATTCAGCTATAATGCTATACTTTAGAAGGTTCCATTTGCCATTGAGAATACCAATGTTGATATCCAAGTAAATAACAGGAGGAAAATAGTACTTTGGTGGCCTTTCCCCCCTAGTTTTTTTGTTTCCTCTACCTTTCTTACCATAATTCATTCCTTATTTTTATATTTGAGTTGGAAAACTAGCATGAAGCTGAATGGGAATGCTACTAATGTTATTTTGTTTTGATATATTTAAAAAAATTAAAGATCTTGAAAAAGGTTAAAATGACTAAATGTTTCCTAATATTGAAGCAAATGGATTTTAATTAATTTGTTAACATATATTGAAAGTGTCATATGCAAAATAAATTCCACTCAAATAATGATTTACAGAAGAGAAAATTCAGAATAATATTATTTTACTCTGTTAATTTATCACCTGTAATTTTTTGTTATAGATACTCTAAGTTCAAACATTACCACGCTGATTTAATCATGTGGAATAAAGTTCACCAGTGACTGAAGGAAATTTAGAGCTCCATGTTTTAATTTAATTTTCTTATTTGTAATATAAATGAACATTTATTTAAATTGTACTGTAAAATAAAATGATTTAATAACTTTGCTAAACAATACATTTCATACAGTTCCTTTTTTCTTATTTTAATCTAAAATTTCACAGAAGTGTAATTTAATGCATCTTTTAAATAGACAGATATTTTTATAGCTTTTGTAGCTCCTAGCTACAAAACACCTCCGAGCACTCTCATCGGAACAAAGCGCCCACATCATAACTAGCTCCATAAAACTGGTTAAACATTTACTCAGGCAAAAATGAAAACCACTTCTGTCTTCAATTAAGCAAAAAAGAGCCTGAGGTATGCAGATGATCAACAGACTCAGCTGTCACTATAAAAGAATGTGCAAAAGTTGAATTTTTTTGTGTAATTATCATTTGAACTTTGATAGTATTTTATAAATCATAAGACTATTAGTCAGGGTCCCAGCAGGAAACAAAGGACACAATCAATTGGGTAACTGAGGAGAGTTTAATAAGGGGACTACTTCCAAAGTCATGGACAGGCTCCCGGAATACCAGTGAAGGGGCACTGTGGTGACCTGGGATTAACAACAGTTTGGAGTCCTGTCTATCCCAAGGCTCAGAAGGACACTGGGAGTGGGTCCTGGCACACAGTGAAACGGTGAGGGTCACCTGACAGAAACTGTGGGCTTCGGTGGTGACTTGTCAGGAAGGGGGCATGGGGAATAAATACCCAGACTTCACTCCATTCCCCCCATCTCAGAACACTGTCGACACACTTCGTACAGGTCAGCTTCACTCACAAGACCTAGAGCTCAAAGGAGAAGGGTTGTAATTAGATTTTGGAAAAAATAGAACACAGGCAGCATAAGGAGTTGGATGGATAATTTAAGCACTTTCTCAGAAAATGTTTATTGAACATTTAGTATGTGCTATGTCCTGTCCTAGGCACTGGGGGTGCAAATATGAGCAGAACATAAGTCTTGCAAGTGGAGAACAGCTTGAGATTTTTCTTTTTCTTTTCTTTCCATAGAACTTACATACAAAGAAAGGGACTAAGGAAAACAAAAATAGGAAAAAGTCATGATAAAGGAGAAGATATGAAGTACAAAACATTCATCTATAGAAAAAAATAAGGTAGGAACTTTTCCCTATCCTAGTGTCCATCTGCCCTGAAAGATAAAGACTTGTAAAACTTATTCTGGACCTAAAAATTTCTATAAATGAATAGTAGGCCTAAGTTATATGAGGAAGCACAGGGAATTGATTCATGCTTAATAAACCTTGCAATTAATAAAACCTTGTTCCTAGGCTACTCCCTCCTCTGGGGAGCTCTCAGTATTTTATTGCTCTTAAATAAGAAGCCTTATAATGCCTCTGTGTTAGAAAGAATGGAGTAAGTGTGTTAATGGGGTGGGTATTTTTTCTCCCTCTTCCATAGCTTGGATCTTTTACAAGTGAATCAGTCCTTTGCAGCTCCATCTCCAGTGGCAAACACTCCTTCCTATTTTATAGTGACTAATGGATAGCTTCTCTCGGTCTGACCTAACTGTGCCATGGTTGCTGGAACTCATTAATTCCTCCAGTGGTTAGTTTCTGATTAACTTAAAGAATGTTAACTAAACCATTTATATGCTGACCCCCAAAAACATCTTTAGTTTTTTTTTTTTTTAAGATTTTCTTTCTTTATTTTAAGAGACAGGGGAAGGGAGGGAGGAAGAGAGGAAGGGAAACATGGATGAGCAGGAAAACCATTAATTAATTGCCCCTCACGGATCCCCAAATGGGGACCTGGCCTGAACCTGGGCATGTACCCCAACTGGGAATAGAACTGGTGACCTCTCAGTTTGTGAGAGGACACCCAACCCACTGAACCACGCCAGTCTGGACAAAAATTCCTTAGTTTTAATTTGAACTTGCCTTTGGTTTTGTACTTGTTAAAATATTCTGTGCTGCATATTGAGACTGGATGTGACATAGATGGTAGTGACAAAAATGACCTACCGATAATTAATGGCTTTCTAATTGGACTCTCAATTGCTTACAAAAGACCGGGCTGCTTCTGCACATATTGTTTCTGAAGGGACTGATTTGTACAGGTTCATAAAGCTGTGGTGAGTTTCTTTCAGGCTGTTGCTGATCTAGCCTCTGTTGGACTTGTCTCTAGAATGGCAGTGGAAACAAGGGAATGCCCCTCCCAGCCAGGCCAGACACCTTTGCATTTTGTATTCCTGAACCTGACAGATGGAGGAAAGTTCACAGCTGGGACATGAGATAACCTAGATGTCAGCTGGGAATTCTGACCCCTTGAAACTCTCTTGGACATCTGTTAGCCGCTATTGGAAGCCAAAGCTGTGTTCAAGACGGCTGCATGTCTTGGGGAGTGTGTTTGCCAGCCCTTTCTGCCTCTCATTTTCTTCGTTCCCTACATGCAGTCTTTTCGAAGGCAGTTTTGCAGACATGACACAGACTCTTGCCCACCTTCCCCCAAACAGGCATCGCTCACAAGGAGGTATCTGTAAGGGTTGTAGAATTGGGGAGGTTTCATAAGGTATATAGGGTAATTATGAAGGAAATAACTTCCAATTGAACCCCTGCACCTTAAAATATCCATTTGATCTCTCCATTTCCTGGCAATTTCTGATGGGCTTTCACATCTGAGGAGCTCTTTATCTCAGCTTTTTCTTGCCCCCTCATTGGCTTCTGTCTCTCGGCATCTTCCTTGGTGTTCTCCTCTTTTCTCCAGCAGGTTTGTCCAACCTTTCAGCTCTGTCGTAGCTTCTCCTACTGACACCCACACTCTCAGGGTCTTCCATTCCACACCAAGTGCCTTATCAAAGCTCTTCCCCAAAGAAAGGCCCATTCTCTTGCTAATGTGTAAATGGATGATTATTATGGCAATAGCATTTTCTACTTTGCTATTGTGGGACATATACTTTCTGGTAGGATAGCATAGTATTGCCATTCTTTTCTGTAAGCTGGAGAGAGAGAAAACACATTCAGCTCACATACCAAAGTTATCACAAATTTGGCAGCTGTGTGTCTTCGATAACACAAGTGCATTGTTTCATAGTGTGCTAAAAATGTCATTTGCCTCCCTGATCATGTATGCATTCCTTTGGTTGGTGAGTCAAGAAGAATCTTAGGTAGACATGGGAACCAAGTAGGAAAACAGAAGATGTGCTTGGTCAAAGTCATGTACTTTCGTATTGTTTTCCTTTGGTAGCTGAACCTTGGGGAGGGTCAAATAGCAGGACAGGTGATAAGATTTTTAAAGACCCCATAAAATCAACTCTAAATTCCTACATTATTAGAATCCAGTTTTTTGATAGCTAGAATATCTTTCAATCAAAGTACGCTTTTCTGAGAATAAGTAGAGCTAAGATGGAGTCCCCAGGGAAAACACATTGAACACCTGAAAGGTAGGGGCGAAGGGTGGGAAAACGAGGAACTGAAGTCGTCCAAGCTAAATCTCAGCTCTTGACGTGCTGTGAATCTGCGCTGCGAACGCTGCAGAGGGGGAGATAGGATTAATGGCATTAAGCTGACTGTGTTTGTACCTCATGGCCTTTGCTGTTCAAAGTATGTGTTAAATTGAGAAGCTCTCTGGTTAGCAGCAGAGTTGATGTCACATGACTTTTGTATCATAGAACAAAAGAGAATATGGGGCATGCTCAAGTGCATATCTATGTTGGTATTGTGAGTGAAAAAAGATATTAAGGTACGTAGAGGATTTAGCAGGGTTGAATAGAAAGTAAATAGAAATTGGAGAATACATTCTTATTATTTATGTTCTAATTCTCTTTCAATTTGATTTTGAAATAAGTAATTTACTTGGTGGACAAAAATGCTCATAGCTGAGATTCTAAGATGTGCTCCAGACTGTAAGTGCTGAACTTGGAGATGCTCAGACTTCACAACTGCAAAGGAAAATATTAAGATGGTACCTACAAATCAGACCAATCAACAGCCTCAGATAAGGAAGGTTTTGTTTGGCAAGGTTGGGGAACTCTTCTTAGAGGAGTTTTCAGCAAGTATTTTAAATATATTTAGCAGTCAATGCCTCTCATGGTGCAATTACTCTGTTACAGGCTTGCCACTTGGCTTCCCAGAGATCCTTACAGACACTCATCATATAGTTTACACACAGATCAATAAAGATTGAGTTCCAATTGAGTCTGAGTCCTGGTTTCTAATTGTTTCCTCTAAATTATAAGTGGATCACGTTTGTAACTTCCTAACTGAATCAGGGATTTTAAATTACTTTCAGAGACTGTGACCTAACAGTACAAATGCTCACCTAACTAAAAGCCTGGTGGGCCACTTAGCAGAAAGCATTTGCTTTTTCTACTTCTTAGTTACAGAAATCCAATAGGACTTTGCTGCCCCAGCTACCCCGGGTTTCTCTGAGTTTTAAAAGGTTGTCTTCATCTGTTTGATAGCATCTGCTCCACACTCTGGTCATATGGCAGCCCTTAGGAAATGGTTCTGTAAGGCAGAAGCATAATTCATAAGATTCATATGATTTACAAACAAGAATTTTAAGTTCTAATTAGTACTTTCAGGGTGATTCATGCAAAATAAAATTCCATTTTCATGTCAACGAAAACCTGCTGCCTTAGAAAACCATGCTTAACTGCATAATTAATCTTTGTACACAGGGAAGGATTTATTTTTCTTATTTCCAGTCCCCACGAAATAGAGTCAGACAACCTTAGTATCTTAGATATTTAAAACATCCAGAATATTGCACCGCAAGATCTGAGGTTTAGTAGGTGAAGTCCTCAAAAGAGTCCCTTTTCCTTTACTAGACTAGCAGCTTTTTCCTCCTTCTCCCTTACTTCTCTGTTTTCCTCTCTCTTGTTTCTCCCTCTTCCTCTCCTGCCTTCCCTTCTTCAATATTAGGTCTCTCTTAGAAATCATTATGACCAGTGCTTGCAGGCGTTGAAGTTCTTGTTTTGTTTGCTTTCACGGCAGAATCACTCATCTTCACACTGTGCAGTTATTACCTATGACAATGCTTTATTTTAAAGTTCTTCCAAAATTTAAACTAATCACTACCAGGATAATTGAATTTCTAATTTTTAGATATTAAACTTTTTTTTTTTAAATGCTGGCATTTGTCTAGCAGGCAGATGCAGTGGAAAAAAATAAAAAAATAAAAAACAAATCCAGAAACTTGAGAACTTAAACAAAAGGCATTTAATTCTAGAGTTTGCGTGGTATTGGTGTCTTCCCTCCCACCAAAATGAGCGTGGGCAGATGGTTCGGACCGGCAAGAGTGACGGTTCTCTTACCCTATCATCGCAAAGACTGCCTCTGGACCGTGGGCCCCGTAGGTTTCCCTGGGGGTTGTGCTGGAGCTCTCAGGGAAGGCACAGCAACCGCAACGAAGTACGGAGGGCTGGGACTCCCAGCAGTTATCCTGCTGCCCTCGGAAGAGTGTCTGAGAACAAAGGCAAACAGAGGCAGGTGGAGTTGAATAAGAGCAACAAAAGAGACCAAGGGAGCTGATACTGTTGATTGCACTCCTGGAGGTTTAGAGATAGAAGGCATTTTCCAGCTGCACATGAAAGGTGTGGTGGAAAGTCATAGGAAAGAGAGCAGCCAGAACGAACTGTGGGAGAACAAAAACAGAGCGTGGCACATCCGGGACTTACAGGAGTTTGTAATGACTGGAGGCCCAGGTGTTGGCAGTTTAGTGGCAAGATGACTTGAAAGGTAGATCAGGGACTACCTTTCTCGCCAAGTTAAGAAGCTTAGATTCAGTTTTGAAGACAATGGGGAGCCATTAAAAGCATTCAAGCAGGTGTATGGCCTGGTCAGATTTGCCTAAGGCTGGCCTGTGTTGAGGTCGTATGGAGGGCTGGAATGACTTTTAAACCTTGTTGTTGCTGCTTCCCATTCTCAAACATCAAATCAATAATGGGAAAATTCGAAGGTCTAAATCAGACTCTTAAAAATCAATTTTTGTCAGTCTGTAAGTTTGTCTTGTCATTTATGATATTATAAAACACAAGGGAGACATTGCTATGAATATATTGATTTGATCTTACACATTCCAATTATATTTAAAAAGTTAACGTAGCAAATAAAAAACACTAAAACTGCTGAAAATGGAATTAGGTGAAATAACTAAAGTTAGAAAATAGAAGAAGAGTTAACTTCGCAGTGAAGAACTACAATGAGAATTGAATTGGTTCTGTAGCTTCAGAATAGAAGTCCATATTCAGAAATCAAGTAAACCATAAATGTTTAAACATTCTGTACATCAGTTTCTTCTGCCTAAAAATTCTCAAAGTCTTTTATACATACACTGTTTTTCTTATTTAAGATAAAGCAATCTGTAATATCGGCATATGGGGGTGCTTGGATTTAAATACTATTTTCATATTAATATACGATGCTTTTCAGTTTGCAAAGTTGGTTTCCATCCATGTTTGCTACTCCCAGCCTCCCTCTGATGCAGACTTCATAGCTTATTTTACAGATGATAAAACTGAAACTTGAAGACAATAAAAGTGATTTGCTCAAGGGCACACAGAGAAGCTGGCCAAATTGCTTGAGATTTGCATCTGAGTCTGAATCTAAAGCCCAGCACATTCAGTTTGTTTTTGCTTCGAATACCTGCTCCTCAAGGCAGAAGAACAGCTGACCCAGGGCAGCCTGCTGGCTGAGTCAGGAGTTTGGCACCTAGCCAGTGCCCTTGGTTCCTGGGGTGAGTCTGGCGCAGTCTAGCAGAGCCATTGCCTTGTGCTAACCCTCTGCAGGTGAGCCTTGTCATTAGGCTTTTGATATCATTTTTTTCTGGTATTTCATTTCCCCAAGGAGAATAATTTTGCCCTTGATTTTTTGCCCTTTTGTCCTCAACTCTTTTAACTCTTTTACCTCTCCTTACCAGCCAAGGCCAAAGTTGGAATCTCTCCTTGTATTAACGTGACTAAACTCCCAGTTCAGGGGAGTCACAACGTTCCTTCCAATGGACCGATTACCAAGAATCCTCTTTCTACCCAACTTGAGGCATATCCCACCGTCTGAACTCCTGCTGTGGACTTTGCTAGGTAAACGTGCCAGCCCAGATCAACATGGGCCCACATGGGCTTCTGGATGCTGCATTTACAGCGAAGGCCCATTCGCTCCTCACAGCTCGGCTACCAGAGCACGCAGGTTCTGCCATCTCAGTGGTGCTGGCTGGGCCTCTTGTCCCTGCTGCCAGGTGAACTCCTTCCTACAATTCTTCTGCTCTCACCTCATGCATCTTTATAGACCCCGTTAGTACCATTTAGTTTTCTCTCATGTGAGTTCCCACTGGGCTCCACATTGTATTGCAAATGTTGGTTTCTCCAACTCAGCCACGCCTTGGATGCAGAGCCTGCATTTTTCTCTTTCTGCTCCAGTGTCATCTCAGGGAGGATGGAGCCAGGGGGCATTCGTCCAACTAAGGACCGACTGACTGAATGAATGAAAATAATGAACCTTTGAAACAGTGCAAATACAAATCCTTAACGATACATGTCCATGCATGGATCTTTTATTGGAATGACATATTTTGGTCTGCCTTTAAAATTATTGAAAAAGCTTCTTAGTGGAAGTATGCTAGAAAATACTGTAGCTATTCAATAAAAAAGTAGAAATGAATAACTTAATATTTGTTAAAAGCCATTTCTAGGACTGATCAGAATGGGCTTATGCATATATTACTTCATTTAATCTTTACATAATTCCATATATGAATGTATTTAGTTTCATTTCGTGGATGTTGTTAAAGAAATTATGTTACTTTCAGAAAACCTAACATTTCTAAGTAGCAAAAAAGAGACAGAAACCCAGGAGAAAAAAGGGCTAAAATATTCAGTTTACTTAAATCTTAACACTCTCTTCACAGTTGATAGGTGTAAAACATTGGGCAAGCATCTACTGTCCCCAAGGTATTTCTGCGTGCACGCGCATCTGCATGTATGGACACACCTGTGTGTGTGAACTGCTGCGCTGAGAATGTCTGATCACAGGTTTGTTGCAAGGATAAATGAGCTACTATACATAAAGTGCAGAGCAAAATTCCAGGTAGCAATAGACTAGATGATGGATATTTTGTTTTCATTGCCCCCAAATTACTGAGTCTGAAGTCTTTTTCTTTTCTCACTAGACTATGCTTCCATTAATTAGAACAAGCGAATCACTGCCATATTTTGGATATCAGTGAACAGGTTTGTTCTCAGCGAGCTGCAAAGTGAGCAGAAGGACACCCTCCAGTTGTTCCTGGGGGATTTACTGCTGAGACGGTCCTTGAGGAATGACAGCAGTCCAAGGCGGATCAAGTAACGCACCAGGAACATTCAACGCTGGGACAACACCTGGGCCTGCCAGGGCAGATTCTCAACCACCGTATCTTGATATGCAGGCATCGGACTGCATTGGGTTCTGTTTAAATTGTTTTCATTTTGCTCTCTGCCTGTTGGGAATTGTTTTAGGTATTTGGGGTTCTCCAGAGCAGAGGATCCAGCAAGGAATTCTCTGAGCAATTCCACGCATATCAGTCTTAGGGACGGTGCCTTTATTTTTGGAGGTTAAGGGCCAAACCCTGAGCTCGGATTTCTCTCTTCTATTTCTTTAGCTCCCACAAAATACCAGATGACTAACTCACTGAGGTATTATACACACACACACACACACACACACACACACACACACACACAAAGAAAAAAATGCCTACTTAATATATATGACATGGAAATACTGCCTACATGTGGAAAAAGTTAAAATATGTGACAAAGTTATAATGTCTTCTTTTGTAAATTGGAGAAGATTCATCAGACCAAGTTAGAGGGAAAGATTATGGAAGATAAAAACATTTCTCTGTCTACAGTGGGCTGCGGAGGCATTGTGCCCCGGATGCTCCTGAGCCACCTGAAGTGCGCTCCTGAGCTACTTCAGGCACCAGACGCTTTGAGGGCCGAGTGGGGCTGCACTTCACAGTTCCTCTTAATGAAGTCAGTGTGAGCTCTCTGAATAAAAACGCCTCAAAGGATGTGGAATGGAATGAGAAGCAGGCTCACCAAAAATGATAAAAAACACAGATTAAGTAAAAGGAATTTCACCTTCGAGCATTGACAAGGATTGTCTCGGCTCCTTGGGGAGCTCAGCCTTGTGTCGGCGGCATTCATGGTAGAAGTTCCTTTCTGAAACTTGGCTTTTTAAAAGCTGCCATAACTTGTATCAAAGGGTCTTGTGAAAAGGAAAGTTGGCATTTTTTAAAAAACTTTGAGTTATTAGGGAAGCCCCTTCAAATGAAACTAATTTTAGATCATGGAAAACAATGTTTGCCTATGCAATAAAATTCATGCAGTTTAGATGAGCTAAAGTATAATGTTTTATTCAGTGAGTGCATAGGGAAGGTTTTGGAATTACATAGAGAGTGGTAAAACAGTTCAAAGCTATTTCTTAAAGATGTCTTATTTCATTGTAGACAGATTTCTCATTGTTCTTATTGAAGATTTGGCTCTGTTAGTTATGATTTCTTACCCTTAACTACAAATTCTATGATTCATTTCTAACATTTTCTGTTTTATGAAAAGGGTTTTTTCCCCTCTTTTAAATCCAATCTTACCTGTGATTAGTCCTGCCCTACTTTCCTATGTCACCTTCAAAAAGTGATAAAGCCCGAGTTTCCTCCCAAAATAGACATTATTTGAGTCTCCTTGTTCTATAGCTGTGGTGTCATTAGGGACTTATGTGGCAGTGCAAATACTAAGAAGAAATATGTCATTTGGTTCTGAGGTCAGCCTAGTCTAGGGAGGAGAGAACAGTGTGGTAGTGAAACACCCTGCCCAATAATATCTCTGATTCAACTCACAGAAAGCTCGCTGGAATTAAAAGACACCACTAACATTTTTTCCCTACTAACCAGGGCGGCATCTACCTGGCCTAGATTATCAGACCATGAAAAATGGATATGAATCCTCTGCAAAGTAAAATCGTAAAGTCTTGGGAATAACATCACGCTGAAGAATTTTCTGTTGCAACTCTTTTAATTCTTGAATTGGTCTTCAGTGCTTCTCTCTGTGGTTCTCTAGCCTTGTTAGACACGTTCCCTAACAAAAAAGGCAGGTGCTCACCAGAAGGTGAGCTCCTCCAGGCCATGGGCACTGCCCCTGCCCCCACAACACACACACACACACACACACCGTTATTGTCTCCTGATTGTAAATAATGCCTAGGACTTGTTAAAACCTCACTAAAACTTTGTCGGACAAATTAAAGAAGAACCATTCTGAACCACTTTAAACATAACTGCATAGTAAATGGTGACACAAAAAATGATGATCTTCCTTTTTCTTTAGTCCTCCTCTCTCCATTCTTGTTTCCTTTTCCTCCTCTTTTCCTCTTCCTCCTCCTTTCTTCCTGTGGAAAGAATAGGAATTACCTACACTGGAAATGAGAATATAATACTTAGCTCTTTGTACACAAAAAGTAACTTCTTACCTGTTCTTATTAATGTGTTTAAAAGAAGGCTTAATTTAACATAATTAAGGGTTTTGTAGGTGATCATAAAACTTAATGGTACTTACGTTTTACGTGTCTCCATTTTTCCATCTGTAAAATGAAGATAATAATTGCATCTACCTGAGATAATTATTTGATGACTCAATGTCATATTATATACCAAGTGCTATACAACAGTGTCTGGAATATAATAGAAAACATGAAAAAAATGATGCCCTATGAAACATCCTATTCTGGTTACCTCTTGCTGCATAACATATCACTACATCATTGTTTTTCATTTTTCTGCACCTTGACTAAGCTCGGATGTGTGGTTCTCAGTAGGGTTTCTCATATGTGTGACCCAGAGACGTATAAATACTTGCTTGAGTTGGATATCTAAGAAGGCACACACATGGGTGGCAGTTGAAGTTGGCTGTTGACTGGGAGCTCAGCTGAGACCTGTACCTAGAGTGTTTAACCTACATCTACTCTCTCCATGTGGCTTGAGTTTCTCATAGTGTGATGGTGGCTGAGTTACAAGAGGGAGCATCCCAATGGTGAGTATCATAGAAGACCCAGCTAAAAGCAACAAGCCTTAGTATGTCCTAACTTCAAAAGTTATATGGCTCAACTTCTGCCATATCCTATTGGTCCAAACAGTCACAGGACTTGCCAAGATTCAATGGGGGTGCATAAATAGATTCTACCTCTGGAGTGCAAAGTTGCAAGGTTACATTGCAGAATAACATGTGGGAGTGGAGAAATATTTGTCTCCAACTTTGGAAAGTTTCATCAGCCATATTGACTATCAAATTTTTTCCTTTATATTTGAGATTAAATTCATTTTTAAGTTATTTATCTTCTGAAACACTTCAGGCTATATAGAAAAGTTTAAACCTTGAAACTTCTTTTTCTATGGTAGATTTTCAAATGTCTGAAGATTGTTAATATGGTTTCCCTTCCTTCCTTCCTTCCTTCCTTCCTTCCTTCCTTCCTTCCTTCCTTCCTTCCAATTTCAATGAGTGCTGAAAGGTGTAAATGATATCAAAGAAGAGATATGCTGTTTGATAGGAGTTTGGTTGATGTTGCTGGGATTTTATTGGTGGCATTTTATTTTCTGGAAAAGAAATCTGTGAAAACAAAGTAATGAGAATGATAAAACACTGAACCTAGAAATACTTTAATTGGCTAACAAGTTATAGAAATACTAATTATACGTTTACCTCTTTAACTCAATATTAGTGCACTATTTGCTTAATTAATTAATTAATTACTATATCAGGAATCAAAATTGGCCATATGTTAGCTACACATTTGGGAAAGATATTTGGAAGTATCTATTGTTCTGAGAAAGTGCGCAATAAACCACAGAGTCATGATGATGTATCAGATAAACCATGCTATTGTATTTGAAGTATTAACAACAAAGTAGAAATATCTGGCTTGGGTAGTCAGACTTCTTTTTACTCCCTTTTTCCTCTTGTACAGTTTAGGACATGTAAAATTTCTTGACATATACATAGGTTGTTTCTGCCTAGAATACATTTCCTCCTCTTTTTAGTTAGTTTCTAGTCATCCTGCAAATCTCATTTAAGGCTTTATATCCTCTAGGAAGATTTCTCTGATTCCAAAATATCAGCTGCTTTTTCCATGTGCTTCCATGGGGCCTGTCTTTCCTCTCTCATAACTTCCAGTTGCTTGTTTACTTGTCAATCCTGCACTAAGTTCCATGAGGATGAAGATAATGCATTTCAACTTTGTGTCCTCAGAACTTTGCCTGGTACACAGTGGGCACTTAAAACTTGTTCAGTAATCAACAGAATCAGCTTAATTATCCTTTCATAACTCTTACATTTGCTTTAAACAAAGTCTTTAATTAATTGAGAGAAAAAAGTCTGCATTGTTAACTTCACTTGTATGATTCTAACTTTGTCATCATGACAGAAAGAAATAATCCTGTCTTTTGAAGTTTTTCTCTTTTTATATATTCAATACAGACTCCTGTTTAATTCTCCAGTTTCTTCTCTGACATTTTTTTATACGCCAGAGAGCTATCAGACTTCTTGTTTGCCACTCTTTGTTTGCCAAGTGTGAATGTTCAAAGCCAGACTAATTTCTACATAACATATAGTACATTTTCCTAGTAAAAGATCAAAGAAAAACACTATGCTCGACATAATTTACTTTTGACAAATATGCATAGCCTGCTTTAATATGTGAAAACATTTTTCATTATGTTCCTGAGGGGGAAAATTATGTCTCACTGAGTATATATCTCCATTTTAACAAAACATGACTCCTTCCAATTTTGTTTTGTTTTGTTTTCTTACCTAGTATCTTAAAAGAATACATATTCTTAACTATAAATGTTCCAGAGATGAATTTCATAGTATATAATACTGGTGATTTTAAAACCTCTAACATGTTGAAACTGTTTAACCTAATTTTAAATTCATTCTTGGGTTTTCTTTTGCAAGATTTCTGAAAGATTTGCATAGCATTAACTAATAGTCAAATCGGTATTCTAAAATTCCATTATTCTTTATTCAACCTTCCATTAGGTAATTGATCTGAATTTTCCTGTGTTAACCTCATATTTTCCAAGTCATTTATGAAATTATTTTTATTTTACATTTGTGCTTTACTTTGTTATGACATCTCTGACATTATTCTTTTATTTATATTATTTTTTGACATCTTGAATAATTTTGATTTCTTTCAATTATTCAGTTCTTAGAAAAATTTAAAATGAAAACTTGTGAGCCTGCTTGCTTTTCTCTCCTCTTAATATTTTGAGGGAATTATAATGATACAGAGCTTCTGGGCCCCTAGCACTTTTTTCTGATAAACAGTACAAGACACCACTGGGTTGCTGAAGCATTTTTTGTACATCACTTTTTAACTCTTCCCTTTCATTGACTCTCCATTTGAAATAAATATGAAAATATTCTCTATTCTTGGGCTTTCTTCAGTTCTCATTTAACTTAGTGAGAAAACCTCCTAACCATTCTTTTCTCCCCATCCCATCCTATATCCTTCCAAGTGATCTTTCCATAGGAATGATTATCACATTACCTAGTTCTCTGCTTGAAATCACACAATCATTTCCATCTCTTTTGAGGAGAATTAAAGTTCATTAACATGGTCAGGCTCCAGCCCCAGTGAATCTTTTTTTTTCATGTCTTCAAACAAATCTTATTCTCTTACCTTCTTGATCTGACCTTTTGACCTTGATTTACCCTCTTGACCTGAGCATATAATAGTTCCTTTGGCTGGAAAATCCTTTTTTCTAACTCCACCCTCTTCCCTAACTTGCTTCCTGTTTCTTCCGAAGTCTAACACACCCTTCAGGTCTCAATTTCAGAAAGCCTCTGAAGCTCAGCCTTCTTCGCCCTCTTCTCCAAGTAAGAGGCTTAATTAGCAGCCCGTATTTTCCTGTGAAGTCCTCTACTTCCTTTCTCCTAACACTTAGCCAGCTGAACTTCAGTGGCTGCTTGGCTTGCTCTCTATGTTATTAAAACTTCTGTGAGGTTAGACTGTCTATATATTTTTCCTACCCGTCCCTTATTCAGAGGACATAATCATGTTTATAAAGTAAATTGATTCTTCTAGTTACTTCGTGTACAGTTTTAATAGTTTTCTATTTTTCACTTGGGAACATTTCTCAGAGAGAAACAATTCCTTTAGGAAGGTAAAATGCTGTGACTTTTTTTTTTTCTGTCAGTGTTATGAGCTTTCTAAAATAATTAATTTGAAGTCTATATTTCTTTATATTTCTCACACCTCTTTTAGTATTTCAAACTCCACGCTCTTATGATAACTACCTTTCAAATTGTCTTTCTTGAGAAAAATGAGTCAATGTTTGATTTTTATGTGCACTGACAGTGGCCTCAAATTGTTACCTTATTATGCACAGCTCACAGTGCCTTAGATTTATATAATTGGAAAAATCTCATTGTGTGATTTCTAATTATGTTAATGTGACACTGTTGGGCGGAGGGGAGGTATAGAGAGGTTTCAAAATTACTTGCTATTTGTATTAATTAATAATTGGTTTAATTCCTCCTAGTATAAGTGCAATATTCCTTTAATTGTATTAAAAGCCATCAATTATGCAGTGAAAATAAGGTGAAAAGCTATGCTATTTTACAGAGAAAGTCTTGCACAAAAAACTTTAGAAAATTAATAATTTAATAGAGAATACTTTATATGATGGGTAGTTGAGATTAAATAATTGTCACCTCAAGTTCAAATTTTTCTTGACTTGAAGCTTCCCAGGTGGGGGAATAGAGAAGTAAGCTTAAATTACAACAGATCAAATATAATTCACGGTAGTGTTTTTTCCCCCAGAGTTGCATTTTATTAGTAAAATTTCATAATGTAAAAGAACATGAAATAGGATACTTTCCTTTTGCAAACTCACCATACCGAACTAATGATGGAAGTTCTCTGACAGAGGCTTCTTTCTTTCCAGACTTCGGATCATTTGGGAAGATGAAATTGAATTCATTAACCTTAAATTTACTTACCAGTTGCAACTAATAAAAGAATAAAAAATATTAAGATACTGTGTTTCAATACCTAGCCATCGTGTGGCTTCTAAGGAGAGTTTGGCGGATAACTCGCTTACTTGCCTCCTCTCCTCCTCAAATCACTTTGTTTGCTCAGCTGATGCATAGCACACTGTCCGCTCTAGTCTTTTCGTGCCCACCAGTTACCAGCCTCTGTTTGCCCGACTCCTCATTCCACATGGTGGACACCTGTTTCAATATCAGCAGATCCTCTCTCTTCTGCTCCCCAAGGACAGACAACCATATTTCTGCTGTCTGGCCTTGCTCGCTCGCCTTCAAGGCTGAGACACGCCTGCTTTCTTGAATCTTTGTATATTTAATACTTAGTGCTATCATTGAACGTGGTAGATGTTTAAGTACTTTTGAATGACTATATAATTGAATGATGGAGGACCTCATTCAAGCCAGGTTGATCAAATTCTGTTTAACTTGAAGATTACAACTGAGAAACATGGAACTGGGAATTGATGGCTAAATCACAGTAATCAAATCCACAAGGTGCTGATGCTGAGTTGCCCACACCTGAGCAGGCTCTTATTTCACAGAAGTGTGGTTGCATAGCTCTGTTGAGATTGAGAGAAGTAACCCAGTATGTGTCTGGTAATTTCTATTGTACAAGTACTTTTCTTGCAATTGCTAATTCGTACCTTTCAACCATCACCTTGATCTTCTGAAAGTGTTCCTGTGAGTCTGAATGGGTGGGAAGAGAATGCAGATACGTGCATACATGTGAGTATCCATGTGTTCCTCTAATTAGAGCAGACACAAATGAAATGCACCCACTGCAATGTCTATCTGTGAACGCATGCCATTTACCCACCTGGAATTAGATTTATTACGTTTTGTGTGTGTTTCTCAGCATTAGATATACGTATAGCTGGATACGTAGCTTTGGGAGGGCTTATGTGTAAAATTAGTATGGGTTGTTTATAGATATATTTAGGACAAAATGTGATTTTAGTGTGACTTACCATTTATGTTATGCTCTCATATGGATTGAAAGCCATTGTGCCTACTTTTATTTATCTTATTTTGTTATGCAGAGCTTTTATTTACTTTGTGTTTGTGCATTATTTTCATTAACTTAAAGTCCAAGCTATTTTTAAAGGGTGGTCCGACTAAAGAACAACAAAAGCAATAAGAAGAAAAATCAAGATTTTTTTTTAGCTACTTATTCCGTGCTTTTTCTTCTTTCTCCTACTCCATTAGCCACATTTGTTCTGGTTCATTGGTCAAACTACGCATCATATGTGCAAAGTCTTTCTATTTAAAACTTCTTCCACTTGAGAGATGAAAGTATTAATCTCTGATTTTGAGGTTTTCATTTCCTTTCTATTATATTCCTTCATATTAAACCAATGTAGCCACTTTGACTAATGCCATTTTGATTAATCTTTCTTTAATATTATAAACCTTTTTTAAAACAGAAAGTTCCCAGTTTGCTGATTATCAGATGATACTTGGATGTTTAATTTCTGTTTATTTTTCATAAGCTGGAAATAATAAAGATAAACAGATTAGTCTAAATTTGCACTTCCTTCTAAAACAGACTTAAAACATTGCTGAATAATTATGAATATGTAATTGTGAATAAGAAGGCCTACCTTCTCCTGCTGTGAAGGAGTGGTTTTGGATGTACAAATGAGAAACTCGAGACTTGCTCAGGGTTTCTGTTGTTCAGTACGACGTCTCCCCTGCCAGGCTTGGTACTTATCTTTGAACAGAGAGAAACTTGAAGGGTCTAGATTCCATATGGCTTGGAATTCTTGTTGCATTTTACTTCATGTGAGGGATGAAATGACTGCATGAGAATGTTTCTAGATTTGGTGCTAGAATTTTCCCATATTTGGTCTCAGGAATAGTGTAGGATATTTGTTTTTCTGAAAACCTCAGTGTATTCTGGAGATGATTTTCAGCAGGGCAGGGTGGGAGTCATTCAGCCAGAACTTTCTGTGCTTTACTGTTGTACCGAGGAGTAGAGCGTCAGGGCTATGTGGTGGACCCTTTTAATGTTGGCATTTTCTGTATTTTTCTAATCTCCTCATCTTTAGTTGGGTTGAATAATTAATAAAGGGACTTTTCAGTATGATGAGATAACACTGACTCAAATGGTCAAATTAGATGCGGGGACAATCACAAGACAAGGCAAATGTGTCTGGGTTCAGGGAAGTCTACTGCTAACAGCTCCAAAATGCCCTTTCCAGCATTGTCAAAGCCATTCACCCCCCTAAATACATACATTCCAGGTTTTCTGTAATGACTAACCTAGGGAAAACAAGTATGTTCTTTCCAATGGTGTCACAGATACATACTTTCCATTCTATTTCTGCTAGCATGTGTACCAAGAGGTCTTGTTAAATGGCATTTGACTGGAGTGATTCCCTTTAGTTTTATTGTTTCAGGAAAGCTTGTGTTTCTTAATTTCAGTTGGTTTATCATAATTGTCTATCATGTTTTGTTGGCTTTTAGGCAATTCTGAGATGGGCCAGGAATTCAGTGTCTTCAAGGTTAGCCTGTCAGTCTGCATGGAGTGAAGATGTTTCAAATGAGTTAGGAGTGACTTAGGAGCTAAACTGTGCTAGCCTGTGATGTAGTTGTGATCTGTCGTTGGGTATGACTCTCGTGCCATCATAAAGTAAGGCAAAGTTCATTATATAACGGAGATGACTACACCAGAAATATGTGAAGAAAATCTAGTTTACATTAAAAAATTCCGCTTGAAGTTTATAAAAGTATTTTCAAGGAAATGGTTTCCCTAATGAAATGGACCTCTGCTGAGACACCAGAGAATAAAGGAAATAAATTGAGAAAAATGCCACAAGCTTATTTTTATTGAACATATTCCCATAGGTTTAAATGTAATTTTTAATTATAATATATTGCCAAAAATACACTTTTCTATTTATTTAAAAATATTAGATAAGATTTTAACTCATTTATCTTACAGCTATAGTGACACTCTCTGTGAAGAGTTTAGAAAAATTTAATCTGCTCTTGACATGATCTGCTCTTGACATGATTAATTGGCTATTTCCTAAATAAGTAATAATGAAAACTAAAAGGACAGGTTAATAGAGCTGGTGTTCTCAAAACAAGTACCTATATTCACATTTAATGTACAAAATCAGTAAATTGTACAAAACTCGTTCAGAATATCCACTACTATTTTGTCATATTTAATGATGTTGATTTTAGGAAAAGATGATCACATAAACAGTAAGATACGTTAATGAGCATATTGAAAGTATATAATTGTTGTATTTTTCTCAATAGTTTATTTCACTGTACTTTTTTCATCACCGTCTATCCCACTGTACCCCCTTCCGCCTCTATGAGCCCCTCCTCTCCACAATGACCACGCTGGTGCCGTGCTCACGAGTTCTTTTCCTTTTTTGCTCAAATTGCTATATGTATCTAAATAATTTAGTAAAGTTATTATTTTTGCTTGATAAACTGCAAATAAAATCAACTTTTATGTTGGAATTTACTGCATGGGGTCTAAAATTATCTGAGGGGCCAACAGTTTTTCTTTAACCTCAAAATTCTTTAGTTTCTAGTATTTATAATAAAGTTTAGTAATAAAATTCTATATAGCCCTGGCTGATGTAGCTCAGTGGATTGAGCATGGACCTTCCTTAGTCTTGTGGCAATCCAATCCAGGGCCCTGGGCCCAAACAATATCACCCATTCCTTCCTATTGTCTCTCTGGTTTATGGATAGAAGTGGGTTTTTTTTTTTTTTTTTCTTTTGATAATCTCAGTGTTGCTTCCTCTCCCTATTTGGTCATTCAACTCTTCCTTCATATTTATAACCAATTCCTTGTGTTAAGCTTTATTAGTTTCATGTACTTAGTGGTTTCAGTTTCCTGGTTGGACCTTGGCCAATACATTGTTTATAACGCATTTAAGTAATGCTAATGATGAACCCAAAGCCATTATTATAAATTAGAAGATTCCTGTTAAATCAGCACTTGGGAAGTCTGCATAAATTTACTTTAGATTAGATTATACAACACCAAGAAGACAATTGGGTGATTCATCAAGATTCTTTTCTTTTGTAACAGATCATTTATTTCTCTGTTGCTCCAGTGCATTGAAACTATTCCTGTACTGAGAACTGCAGTGTGGGTGGTGGTGGCACCAGAGGTTCTGGGTTTCTGCGTGATGTGTCCGTGCCTGTGTGCGTACAGTCACGCTCAGAGAACATTCGTTGAGACTGCTTTAATGCTATCACAGCTAACATTTGTGTGTGTTTGTTTTCTCTATCTCCGCTCTGGTAAATCCACGGAAACCAGATGAAAGCCAAATCTCTCATTATTCCTAAATCCCTGATTATGACATGTTTCTCCTAAAATGTGTCCCAGCAGAGTGACAGAAGCATCTGTAACCATGCGCAGGTTGTGCCATAGTCCCCTCAGTAGCATTTGGTCCATATGGAGCTTAATTCTGTAAACCACCTATAACTAAGTATAAAATTCAAACAGAAAATAGCAATTTATCACAAGTGTCCAGCTGGTTTCTTCCCCTAAATGGTTATTTCCTAATCTGAAATCCAGCCCATTCACTGCCCACTTACATTTTGAATTATACAATCAATAATAAATAGCAGGGACATTCCCTTGAGAGATTAGCCAAGCATTCCAACTGGGAAGAACAAATGAAGGGCAATGCCATAGAAGTATGTGCTTGGATTTTAATGTGGGAAATAAAGTATGGAAACATGGAAGAGCTCCTTTCATCAGGCTCATCAATAATGCAATATAAGATTAAATTTAAAATCCCCCCTAAATTCAGAAATGCTTTTTAAAAGAAAATGTTTGGAGAAGCATGTTTTCAATTAGTATAATCTTAGAAATGATTTTTTGTATATTTTAATGAGTTATTGATGTTCCTTTAATAAATTGAAACAGGTCAGTTCAAAATTCACATTTTGAGCCCTCTTCAAATTGCAGTCTTGAAATATGCCTTAGACTGTTGATATTCTACCCTCTGAGGAAATGCATCATTACTTCCAAATGCATATCCAGCGGAACTGTGCTGTCTAGATTATTTGAACCCAAGATAATCAGTTTCTTATCTGGCTTAATTGTGTGTGTGTGTGTGTGTGTAGATACACATTCCAGTTTGAGAGTGTGCATGTGTGCAAACATAGACATATATACAAGTATACATGTACATTTATATACATGTGTTTAATAGTGAGGCAAAAGAAGGTTTATAGTTGTTCATATGAAAAGTAATGCAATAATTAATCAATAACAATACAAGAATAAACTCTATGTTTCACATACTCACAATTGCAAACCTGCTTTTGCCTTACCCTGTATATTATATATGAAGATTTAAAACATATATATAAATATGCACATATATACATACATACATACACACATATCTAACATCTAGCATAAAATATTTAATGGTAGGGTATTATCTTTCTTTCATGCTCTTGCATTCATGTTTTATTTTTCTCCATAAGTGTGTTACTAGGAAAATGAAATAAACAATCTGTTGTTAGAGAAATATTTTCTATGGTTCTACTCTTTATAAGAGTGCATGTAATAAAATACAGTAAAGCCTTATTGTTTTCAAGAGCTTGCAGAATAGTTAACATAAGTATATAAAAAAGCAAGACTGTGGGGAAAACCATAGCCAATAAGTACCAATGCTATTTCACTAAATTCCTATGATCACCCTAGGAAACAGTGATTACTAATTTCACTTTTAGTCAAAGCAAACCCATTCAGAAATTAACCAAAACTACATGGCTAGTATGTATCTTATCAGAAATTTAAACTCAATATGACCAATTCTTGTCATTGTATAATGCTGACTTCCATAATAAAAACTGATACAATAAAATTAAATATATTGGAAGGCAGCCTGCAATTAAAGATGATTTAATAAAATAGAAAATAAGTGCATCTCATCAGAAATGGTTTGTAAGATTTTCGCAAATGAGGATACATTTGATTATGTCTTAAAAATTAGATTAGGTTGTGAAGAAGTCTTAATGTGCAAACCTTGGAAAGTGGGAAGGCACAAGATATGCAAGAAGTAAAGAAAAATTGAACTAGAATCTATGCTCTAAGACGGTCAGAGTTTGGAGATATTGTTGAAAATGTTGATTACAACCAAATTCAGAGGAACTTGAATCCCAGTGCATGAGGTCTGCATGATTACTTGGCACACAGAATACACTCAAATGTTTCTTGGTTGAATTAATTAATTTATCTTTAGGCAATAGGGAGCATTGATGGTGTTTATTGCAGAAGCAAGGCGTTGTGAGAAGACTGCTTCATAGTGGTTAGTTTGATGGCATTTCAGCAAGGGTAATACTGAAAGTTGAGGGACTTCTAAGTATGAGATAGTAGGAGAATTTAAAAAGACAGCTGGATAGTCCTGGCCAGGTGGCTCAGTTGGGGGAGTGTTGTCCTGTACGCTGAAGGGTGCAGGTTCAATCCCCAGTCAGGGCACACAGTTAGGCTGTGGGTTTGACCCCAGGTCAGGGCATGTGGGGGAGCCAAGAGATCAATGTTTCTGTCTCTCTCTCTGTCTCTCCCTCCTCCCTCTTCTCCTTTCTCTAAAAGTCAACAAAACTATCTTTGGATGAGGATTTAAAAAAGCAGCTGGATAATGGGCATATTTACGAGTCTTATCAGGAAGTCAAATGTTCTCAGTCTATGAAAATGGAATGATTTGTTAAATACTGTTCAAAAACATGTATTGAACATCTACTGCATGCCATGTAAAGAGCAAGGCACAGAGTTCTAGAACGTGTGTGAAGGGTACAAGAGCAGAAGAGCAGGCACAATTAACTATGGGATTAAGAGTTAACTAAGGCATAAGGGACAACTGATTTTAATAGACTGAACCTTTAGTAAATGTTGAACTTGTTCATAAGATGCATATTACCTTGTAGGAAACATCTGCTTTCTAAAGAATATACATTTTTCTAGTAATAAGTTGAAAATACTGTTAAACAATGTTATTTATTTCCAGATACTGCAAAAATTCAGTTTGTTAGCCACTTGTAAACTTTTTGAAAAGTATTTTATTGTTGTTCAAGTGTAGTTATCTGCATTTACTTCCCCCCACTCCCCCACCCAGCCATCCCTGCCTCCCTCCCCTGCTTCCACCCCACTTGGTTTTGTCCATGTGTCCTTTATAGTTGTTCCTGAAAACCTTTCCCCACTTCCCCCCCGATTATCCCCTCCAAACTCCCCTCTGGTTACTGTCAGATTGTTCTTAATTTCAATGTCTCCAGTTATATTTTGCTTGCTTGTTTTGTTGATTAGGTTCCACCTAAATGTGAGATCATATGGTATTTGTTTTATTTTTCAACTTCTTTAATAGGATCTATAAAAATCTATAAAAATTCGAATCTATTTATATATTTATATATTGATATTTATACAAATTATATAAACATGTATAACTTGGCAAAAGTTATGTCAAATAGTTTTACTTTTAAAATATTCAAAGTATATTAGTGTATCTAATTCAAAATTTTGAGGCATGATGCTTTGGAATGTATACACTATATAAACACTATTTTTAAATATAAAAATATAGCTGCATTATATAGAATATAGACTATACAATAAAATAACATAATATTGATTATGTATATGTTATTTTATAATCAACAAAAGAAAAAAGCAAACAAAATACAACCAGAGACATTGAAATTAAGAACAATCTAACAATAGCCAGAGGGGACAGGGGTGGGGACAGTGGGGGGAAGGATTTTCAGGAACTACTACAAAGGACACATGGACAAAACCAAGGGGAGGGGTGGAAGCAAGGGAAGAAAGTGGGTTTGGCTGGGGTGGGGGGAAAATGCAGACAACTGTAATTGAACAACAACAAAATAATTTTAAAAATAAAGTATATTGCGTATTAGGTTTATTAGTATGTGGAAAAAAGATGTAATTAGAAGAGTAAATATGTGAACCTAAGCTGGGATTTGATTCAATTGAGAATTTCATTTAACGACTATTTAATTAATTAAAGAAACAAGTTCCACAAAATATGACTGTGATTCTTTGAATTCATTTGTAACCTCTTATCACTTTCTAGAAAAATAAGCTCTAATAAAATATCACTGTCATAATACTGTAAAAAAACACATTTCAAATGTAGCAACATGGCACATTTCATTCAAACATAATTGCTAAAAATGATTAAGAACATGGAAACAGCAAAACTCTCGTCTTTCCTAGTCCCGTTCCCTTTGCTCTTGTGTACAAACAGAGTGCTTTGCTGTGTGTACTCAAGGGGCAGCGTTCTCTAGCTCTCTCTCTAAATTCCTGGACTGAATTATGAATGTGACATGGTGATTTTCAGGTGCTTCTGGTTAGCAAATAAGAAATTTTACTTACGAACTTTTCAGCCTGCTGGTGAGAGAACTTGGAATTCCCACTCAGGTTCTCCATTTTCACTCCATAATCAAAAGCTATTAACCAAGTCAATGGAAAGGTGTGGAAATAAAAAAAATGTGACCTGGAAGTGTCTTACGCTTTCTTTCGAAAGTGAAGTTTTCTCCCTAGTTCATTGTTTGAGTGAATGATTAAACAAAACCAAACCACTGAAACACTTGAAGGGGTGGCCGGGGACTGTTGAAGTGTCCTGTGACGGTGGCAGTCTTGCCCAGCTGGGTGCTGAGCCTCATCGGCTCTTTTAGGGTTATGTTCGATTTCTTTACATTTCATTCAAAGCACTTGAAGATTGGCCATTTTTGCCCTATACCCGCTAAAGACAGAAATTTGCTATTAATGAATATAACACAAAGGTAGGTGTATGGTGCCCATGATTGTTTAATAAATGAAATAAGGTCATGAAATTATTTGTTTTATTTTTACGTATCAGGATATTTTTTGAAAATACACTATAAAGCTATTAGAGGAAGTGTTCATATAAAAAATAAGCCTCTTTACTTCAACTTTTGGAAAAATCCTTTTGAAAGAGTCCCATCAGAGATTGCATGGGAAGAATAAGAAGTAACACACAAAAAATAAAATTTGAGGAGAACTCACTAAGGCCAGCCAGAGCAAAATAATCTTCCCTGAACAATGCAATTTCTCTTTTAGAAAAGCTTTTTATTTTTGTATCTCAGTGATGCTTTATCCTGAGAGTATCTGAGAAAGTTTAATTTCCATTGCTAAGATAGCATAATAGTTTCGAACTCCAAGGTTGCTTAAAAGTTAATAGTAAAAAATGAGAGGTATGAATAAGGACATGACCTTTTTTTCCCACATAAGCTAGGGAATTTGGTCCATGGATTACTTCACCATCAAAATTTTGAAAGATAAAATGTAAAAGTTGAATTTTTTATTCTTTAATCAGACATTTATTACTTATTAGGGCTTCTTATCTATTAAATATATTAACTATTTAGTAAATGGCAGACACAGTGCTACTTGTGAGGAAATCAAAATATTAGGAGGTGATCTCCAGACATTGTTTTGAAGAATATAATAAAAGTTCAAAATTCTATTTGATCGAACGTGCTCTTAAATTAGATAAGATGGACTTGCAATGCAAGTAGGCTTGAAAGAGTGAAAACAGACAAACACTGTATTTTAGTACAAAAAGCTACAGAAATGTTGTTTGGCTAAATCATATGAACTTACCACCTATCACAACGTGTATGTTCTTGGTGAAGATGAATTTCCAAGCCCTCATCATTTGATTTTTCTAAAATTTATCGTTTTAGGTTAAATTTGATACCTTAGTGACAGCATTAAAGGAATGTCCATGTGCTTCTGAAATGGCCCATGGCTGCTTCTCAAACTAACATGTTGGCTTACTTTCCACACGTTTCTATTTGAACAGGAGACAATATTGGAGTCCCAAATATTGGCTATTAATCTGCTCCCCTAAAATATGTAGCAGTTCTAAATTTCTTGATGGCTTGCTTATAAATTCTTCTACGCATTTCATTTGGTTAGTAGTTGCTCCTTTTGTATAATTTAACTTTCAAATGCTTCTTAGAAAAGGCAAGTCTATTGCAACTTACGTACTTCCATACTATAGTACCATGTAGGCAACATTTCCATTTCCAGACCTACTGGAGGTTTAGCAAAAGGAAGAACCATGTTTTTAATGTGACTAAGCCTATTGTATTTGTGTGATTTTTTTTTTGTATTTTATGTGGATTTTTTTTAAAAATGCTCTCCTGTTTGCATAAAACTTGCCATCTAGAAGTGTAAGGTTAGTTGGAAGAGGGTGCTGGAAAGACTATTCTGAGACCTGAGGAAGCTCAGACATATTTTGCTTATAATTCTAAAAGTCTTCATCAATGTTTTAAAATGGACGCCATACTTGATTATTGCAAATGCTATGTATATAATTGGAAGCTAGTTATGAGATCATTTTAAAAAATCCTTGGTTTAGGAGTAAGCCACTTTGGTACTGTAAAATAAATATACAATATTTCATAATCATTTCCAAATTAAGAGAAAGACTAGTTTCTAAGCTAGATAAACTGTAATACAAAGAAAATGTGAATTCTCCAGGGAATTATCAAAGCCATACCTCAGGATGACTAAAAGTCAGTGGAGTTATCTCTGGGAGGTAACTTTGTATGCCTTATAAGAAGGTATCCAAAATTATGGAAAGTAAGATAGATTTTTAAGAAGTCTTATTAATTTTACAGTGCAACATTTTTCTCATACTTGAAAATCTTATCAAAAATGCAAAGAAAATTATTGGCCATATTTATTCTGGGACTTCAACATGAGATCATCATTTAAAAACTGATATAATTTACCACATCAATGGGAGTAGGGAGAAAAATATCATATGGTCTTTATAAGAGACACGAAAAAGATGTTTGATAAAATTCAACAATTTTTCATGAAAATTTTTTTTAGCACACTTGGTATAGAAGGATTCTTCCTCAATTTAGTAAAATCTATCAGTAAAAACCTACAGCAAATATTCTGTTTAATGATTAAATATTGAAAGCTGCCCTTTGAGACAAATGAGATAAGAATACCACTATTACTATTCCTATTTATCATTTTTCAGGAGATCTTGACTGGTACAGTGAAGCTAAATAAATATATAAGAAAATAATTAGAAGAGAAGAAAAAAGTGTCATAATTTTGGAAAAATTAGTACATTTAATTAGTAAATTCAGTACAGTTCCCTATATAATATTAACATAAATTTATTTGCAATTACAAGCAAAATTTAGAAAATAAAAATTGTGTAATGATAAAGAGTAGAATAGTTTTACAATACATCAAATACCCAGGAATAAATCCAACACAAGATATGCAAACTCTCTACAAAACAAAACTCCTAAGCATTAGAGAAATAAAATAAGACTAAAGAAATGGAGAGAGTTTCCATATTCATGGATTGTAAGATCTAATATTGTAATGCTATCAAATATACCCCAACTGATCTATACTTTTAATGTCATTCCAATAAAAATTTCCATTTTTTTGTGGAAATTGATAAGCTGAGTCTAAATCATATATAGACAAACAAAAAACTAAAAACAGAAATAACAATCGTGAGAACACAGTTGGGAATCTTACATTGCCAAATACCTACACTGACGATATAGCTCTGGTAATTCAGGAATCATTCAGGACTTACTGGAGTAAGTGTAAACAAAGCAACATGCAGTGTCTTGCTATCATCACTTGAATTATGAAAAAGTTCCCCTTCAGTGCACAGGGAAAAGGTGTTCTTTTCAATCAATGGTTCTAGGCCAATTAGATATCCGTGTTGGGGGTGGGAGGAGTTAATCCTGATCCCTAAGATCCCTACCTTAACTGATTAAGACAAAACAAACAAACAAACAAACAAACAAACCTTGTCTCAGTGGACAGCAGACTTAAATGTAAACGTAAAACCATATGTCTTCTAAAAGTTAATAAAAGAGAATGTGTCTATGTTTGGGAGTTGAAAATATTTCTTAAGTTGGTCACCAAATCCCCTTGTTATAAAAGTAGAAGGCTTCTAGAGTAGACTTTATTAAAATTGATTCCGCTCCTTAAAAGTCACAGTAAGAAAGAGAAGAGACAAACCAGAGTGGCAGATGTTGGCCATGCATATATCTGAAAAAGGACTCACACCAAGACTACGAAGGAGCTTCTTTAAATCATTAAGAAAAATACAGACATCTTAACTTAAAAATAATGAGCAAAAGTATGGAAGAAGTACTTCACAAACAAAGTTATTCAAATGTCCAAAATGCATACACAAAGTTGCCCAACTTCACTAGTCATCAGAGAAATTCAAATTGAAACTTAAATGAGGTAATATTAAAAATGAAACAGAATGAGTTGACTTAAAAATGAAAGTTAAAAGTTTAAGAAGGTGAAAATGAAAATTCTTGGTGAGGATACTAAGCTACTAGAACTCTTATATTCAGATAGTGGTTATGTAAAATGAGCCAATCACTTTGGAAAACTATGGAAACACTTACTAAAGCTGAATGTACACAGATTCTATGACCTGGCAATTCTACCATAGGTGTGCCCCTCCCAGAAATGAAAACCTGTGTGCACCAAATGACATGGTCAGGAACGTTCATTCATAAAAGCAGCCTAAAATCTGGGATGACCAGCAAAATGATGGCATATTCCCATAAAGCAACGCCACACAGTAATGTCAATGTGCATTATACACTATTGGTATGCACGGCATCATGGATGGATTTTACACAATCAGAACGTGGGTCAAACGAAGAGCCATAAATGACTAGGCACATGATAGATCTATTTCCATATACAGGGCAAAGGCATGGCCTTAGAAGGCAGCCTACTGGTTACCTTTGTGGTAGTGAAGCAGTAACTTAAGCAGGCGAGGAGAAGGTTTCTGTGATGGCGGAATTGTTTGATTTATTTATCAGAGTGATGATTACATGGGTGCACTTTGTGATAAATCATCAAACTATATGTGCAGACTATGTTCACCTTATAATGTGTAGAAAAAACTGCAAAAGAAAGTTTATTTTATTAAACAAGGAACAATATATCTGGCATTTCTATAAAGAAGGTGTCACTGGATGTTTCTTTTCCTAGACTACATGAAAGAAAATATGTATTTCAAACCAGAAAATTAGTGTCCCTGGCTAAACATTGGATTCATGGGGAGTGTTATGTTTATTACATACTCCTCAGTCACAGATACTGAAATAAAAATACAAATGGGTTAAGCAACCTGCTAATCCTCACAGTTAGAGGAATATGAAAAAAGGGAACAGAATTACTGAAATTCAACAAGTCTTTTCTCCTCGGTCAGAAGCTTATTTGGCAGGTTTCTTCCTCATTTTAATTAGCATTGTACTAATTTTTGTAAGTTCTGATTTTAAATAAGACATTGGGTACTAGATAATTCTCACAAAAAACGAGAGCAGCGATCTGTAGGTCAGCTGGTAGGCATTTTGTAATTAAGAAATGGGTGATGCTTTTTGAACTGCTTCTGGTTTTGAACCTTCAGGAAATGGCCATGTGGTATCGCACTGCAGGGAGCCCAGCAGACAGGATCCTTCTCCTTGAACATGCCATTGTCTTCAGTGTTCGCCGTTGTTTTGTGCTGTGCCCTCTATGTGGTTTTAATGATTAGTTTATGATGATGATGATTTAATTGTTGATGTAGCGCCATAAGCATTTTGGTGGATGTTTTGTAATAATTAAAAATATTATTATAATAGTCCCTGGAAAGTAAAGAAGTAGTCAGGGCTCCTTAGAGTTCTTGTGGAAACTAATTGCACTAAGGATCAATATATTTCTCCTGAGGCAGTAGGAGATGAGGTTACAAAGCCCATCCCCCACTCCCCTATCCACGCCAACACTGCCTTGGCGACTAACAAGGTTTACTTCTTTGGGCTTTTTTGGTTGTTTGTTTGGTTGTGTTTGTTTTTTCTAAATCGCTCACAGGGTCGGTCCTGTTCTCCCTAGTCTCAATGGCATTATTTCCCCTTGGCAAATACACAAAACACACTACATATGCACGTTGTCAGGGTAACTTTTATTTTTGATGGGCATTTTAGTTTTATGCAATGTCTGTTACTACTCATGACTATGAAAAAAATTAAATTTATTTATTAACTTAGTAGAGGAAAGAGGTTTGCAAAAGTGTAAGCATTTCTCTGCATTGTGGTTTGTTTATTATCTTTTATCATGTCATAATAGTCTTCATTGCTATAAAATTGATTTTCTCTCTTTGAGAGGTAGCAGCTCATTAGTGCTTTTGTTCATGCATTTTTTTCAAGAAGAATATAGTGGTTGTCCTAGGGGAAAGCATAGTAAGTGATTATATTCTTCCAAACACCTTTCTCTGTTTTCTACTAACATGCAGTCATTATTTAATGATTTCAAAAACTTTATTTAACCATAGAGGTCAAGTAATTCTTATGTTCTTTTTGTTATTAAATTAATAACCAAGCATTGGGTATCATAATATATAGATTAAAACTCTTATTAAGATTGGATTTTAGAATGTCTTCAATAAAGACAAGCCTATCTAATATGTATTTATTGCGTTTATTTCTTATAAGAAGTAGAATGTGAACTATTTCAACTGATCGATTTTCATAGACTTTTTAAAGATGTATGAAAGAGAATTTTCATACTTTATAGAGATTATGTACATCAATCTTGACTTGAGAATCCTGCCACTCAGCTAACAAACATTTTGTTACTAGTCCTTTCACATCTGACAACTAAGAATACTTAATTCTATTGATGTTTACTTTGAACACAAAAATGGTACCACAAATGGAATTTGCCTCTGAGAACATGAAAATCATCAAAAACATTTTTATAAAAAGCATTAGCAATTAATACTCACGCTATAGTTTTATCCCTACTTTGTTGAAGGATTAAAGATGAGGGGCTATAGCACCAAAACGTGTTTCACAGAGAATATTTAATGTATGATGATTTAAATGTTATAGCGATGAAATCACTTGAAAATATGCTTTTTTAAAAGAATAACTTTTAAGGAAATATATAAAAATTAATGTCTGAAATATAATTTCAGCAGGTAAAAATATATAAAAATGGATACATTTCATTGATTTCCTTCTAAATTGAGCATAGCCATTAACTATTTGCTGGAATGCTTGACTTAACTGCATTGTAATGGGGGAAAAAAACATAACGGTAAAAAGACTGGAAGTTTCTAGAAGAAATACTAGAAAAATAATATTTTTATTTTCTCCATTGAGATCAACATTTTGAAAACTATGAATTCACTTTTCACTTCTGGATCGGGAGAAGGGCAAATCTTAGAGAGCTCACTGAATATTCTACCTTGTCCATTGTTCTATAGATTCAGAGTTTTAGTTTAATGATGTGCATTTTAGCTGTATCTGATTCTCTTTTATGGTACTCCAGGAATTCTTGGGCTGTAGAAATGGCCATTTCCTTACCCCAAGTAGAGTTCTCACTCCCCTTATATTCTGCTGCATCCATTTTACAGCATATATCACGTTTTGTACACATTGGCTTCTGTGTTTTTCTCTCCCCCAGATAGTAATGTAAACAAATCATGTCTTCATAGGCCCAGGTCTTTGCCAGTGTCTTGGCACAAGTGTGTGATCAATAACTTGTATATGACTTTGTGGATGAATTAATGCATTAGTAAACCATACCTCATTGACCTAGAGATATGTACATAACATCTTAGTGTCAACTTGGGGAGCTATTTGAGAAGACTCCTCAAGTACTAAGTATAATCAAAAACTTCTGGGTATTTGGAATGCAACTCAGAAAGCAACCCTGTCAGTGTAATAGGAAGTTACTGACAACATTTGCACAACACAAGTCATAAATTAATGAACCATCACATGTTTGGCTTGGAGAGTGTCACATTAGGAGTAACCATGCTTACAGCCACAGAGGTTTATAATAAAGGCTTATTCTGCAGGAGGTCTGCAAAACTTAACAATGCTGTCAGATGTATAAGACTTCTCTAAAAATATTTAGCAGCATGAATGTAGGGAAATGCTCAGCATGTAACGGGTTGGTGCTGGTCATAAAGAATGACTATATAGTGATGCAAAAGAGCCAGGAACCTTACATGAGAAGAGCATCTTAATAAAACCCTGATAGTGGCACTTCCTACAGCTGAGAGTTTTACTAAATCTGAAGGACTAAGGCATTGCCTTAATGTAAGACTTCACGATACACATGTTTTCCATTAGAGCTCCAACTAATCATAATTTTGTTTTGGAACTTGATACATGACCCGGGAGTTTTTTTCTATGATATTGAATGTACAACTTTAACATTTCTCTTGTCTATACTAAGCCCATATCTGTTTAAAAATCTTGCACGGCAGTACAGGTTGGTAGGAGAGGAGTCAGAAATAACCACAGTGCCCTTTAGGAGTGGCGTTGGAGCATCTCACCATGGCCCAGTATCAAGCCTGCTGTGCGCATACCCTTTATGGGTGTTTTGGGTACATAGTGGTAATATTGGGCCTGACTGTGTGGACCATTTGGACACCTGCCTCTGCCTTACAGTATTGTTCATTTGGCACAAGCTGCCAAAGCTGCCAAATATTTTCCAAGTTTGCATCTGGTCACGGACAGAGCTCTGTCTCCTTTCCTTTATATTTTTTCTCTTCATGACCTAATAGCTTGCTCTAGTTGCTGCTCTGTCTAGCTTCTGCAACTTCAACCTTTACTGTCCAGCACTGAAACAAATGTCAGGATTGAAACCCATCCCCAAATCTCTATAGCGTGCTTTAAATTCTCTCACAATTTTCTTATCACAGATTATGCAGCGTGCGTATACAGAATGACGAAAACAGTGGTAAAAGGGAGAAATGACACAGTTCAGACGGACGAAACCCAGAGCACTTCCAATTCCCTGCCCTCATGTATTTCTTTTCATTCTCATTTTGGATACTCTCCCTACATTTCATTTCACTTTTGTACTTTGGCAAGCGTACAAATTCAGCGGCAGACACTTTTTTTATTTGACCTTTACATGAATGAATCCACAATTTCTGTTCAAATGAAAGCAGAATTTCCAAATATAGAGGTTGGAGTCTGTTTCGGACACACAAAGGTCTAATGAAATGAATGAAGTGAGAATAAAAAAGTAGAGAAACAGGAAGAGAGGATGGAAGAAAAAGCTCAAAGAATTCATGAAACCAAATTTGAGAGCATACGATGAAGTAATCACAGAGTGATGTTAACATACATGTTCATTATAAGTTAGGTGGCATTTCTTCTTATCTTGGTTACGGCTGCAGAGGTTGGGCTTATTCTAGTCATTGTGGCAAGAAACTTCATCCATCATTAAACCATCTTCATGTATTATTAAAACAGCATAACGACTCTTTCTCCAGGCAAACAGAATAAAACAAACTGCAACAACTTCATGCTGGGTCCATACAACACAGAATAAAATGGAAACTTCTCACTCTCCACTTACTTTGATCAATGCGCGTAACTAAGGGAGAGAGCCAGAACCACAGCTTCACCCTGTGGCCTGCACGACTGTCACCTCTACCAGATCGGAGCACAAAGTATTGAGATTTTTGGTTGTTTTGATTTGGCCCAATTTTATATTTGAGAAAGATTTCAACCTTTAGAATTGGTCACCTTTTCCATAGTTTTGTATTTGAATCACATTGCCACACACAAGAATATGACACAGGAAAACTGGGCATGTTCAGACAAAAGGCATGCAAAGAAGTCAACATGATTAAATTAAGATGGGAAAGAATTAGGAAGAGCACTTTACAAACCTGTTTTCTGCATCTCCGGGATCTGTTCGTTCATAAAAATGGATGCCATGAGGTACCTTCCAGGTGCTTTTGCAGATACGCATGGAAATTAAAGTCCTTTCTTTCAAGAAGCTTAAAATACGGAGAGAGGGAGGGAGAGGGAGAGGGAAGAGAAGTAAGGATTGCTCACAGTATAATGGGAAGAAGTAACGTAGAAGTTATAAGGCACTGTTGGATGAAATGCGGATAGACTTGGGATTTAGTGATAGTTTCCCATTAAAGTTAATAATCATAATAATCATGAATACTCACTACGTACTAGGCATTGACTAAAGCTCTTTGGAAGCATTGACTCATTTAATCTCTAACAGAATTTTGAGAGAGGAACTGTCAATATTTTCATTTCACGTATGGGTAAACAGGTTTAGAGAGCGGTTATCCCCCAAACTCCTACGAAGAAAACAGATTTGAATCTAGGTCTGTCTCATTCTGCAGCTGAAAAGTCTGAATTTCTAGGCTCTATAATGCTGAGGACTGAAGATGACCTACGCTAAATCTTCCACTAGGAACTGCAGTTCTAAGTGCATACTCTAGGGGGTGCTCATTTGTATGTATAAAGAGATGGAGATCAGGAAGACTGCTGCAAGCCATGTTTACTAAAAAATAACAAAGGCTTATAATAAGCTACCTGTCCACTAATGAAGGAATATTTTAAAAAAAATCTTAGACATTTTTAAAAGATGTTGAGAAATATTGTAGAGAAGAATCAGATCATCTGGATTCAAAGACCAGCTCTGCTGCTTCCTTTCAGTGTGACCTTGGGGAAGTAGGTAAACTTCTCTGTGACTTTATTTGCTCATTTGAAAAATGGAGGTGGAAATAAGAGTGCCTAGTTTATTTGTGCAAATTAGAGGTAACAATACAATTAAAACATCAAAAGCTCCTTGCCTGTAAGTGCTCAAGAAATGTCAGCTAGTATTTGTAATGGGCTTTCTGTGTAATTAAAAGTAAGAATTATGTGTGTCTTAGATGGAAAAGTTCCCGAAGACATATTTCTGAGCATAAGCAAGCAAGTTTCAGACAGTTGACACAACACGATAATATTTACAAATTGTATGTGTTCATAGTTCAATGTCACATAGAAGCATATTTTTTACTTTTATTTATTTATTTTTTATTGTTGTTCAAGTACAATTGTCTCCATTTTTCTGCCAGCACTTCCCCTGCCCCACCCACACCCAACTCCCACTATTTTTAAAAGGACACCTGACAAAGGCTTTTTCCCCCACTAACTCTCAGAAAGGAACTTCAGAGCATCAACAGGGCTATCATAACAATTTAAGTCTTTGCTAATTGTGTTTATGCCTATCTGTCAAGGAGAAAAAAGATGAGTTAGAAAGGAGGAAGGAATATTTATAAAAGTTATGCTTCTCATTTGCTTTGACACAAACATGTGCATATATGAATATGTGGGCGCCTTTTTAAAACTGGAGAAAGGCCAACTTCTGTTGTTCCATTGAGACAAAAATACATTCAGTATACATTTTAAATGTGCTTCTGCCAAATAGGGCTTTTTCCTATTTTCAAACAAATATTGATGTCTTTTGCTAGTGGGATTCTTTAAAAGAGTAAAGAAATATAAATGTTTTCCTATCACTAAAACTGTGTGCCTCTTTGGGAGTTACTTAGTTTTTAAAAATTTCCTTAGGATTTCTTAGTATTAATGACTACAATAGATATTTCTGAGTAATGAGGCTGCTTTTTGAAATCCCTTCATCTCAAAGGGTTTAATTGCTGCCATCATTTGCTCTTTGCCCAAATGATCATTCTCTATTTCCCTTCTTGGCATTAGAGCTTGGCTGACCGAGTTCTGATTGCTCCTGCAGGAGGGCATGGCCAGCCTGCTGCTAGAACTCCCAAGCATTCTTTCTCAGGCCCTGCCCATCATTTCGCTCACACCGCTAGGGGAGTTTCAGCAGTTTGGGAGAAGGGTAGGTTTTCGAGAAGTGTGGGAAATGACCAAGTTTCTGGAACGTCATGAGAAGTCAGATATGTGGGGAAAACAAAGCTCTGGTATCATCTACACTTTTAGAGGTTCAAGTAAATGAACATCTCTATCTTGTTGCTAGGTTCATCACTTTTTTGGTAAAGAATAAAGTAGCCTCTCTTCAATTTCCTTCAACCTATTTGTCAGACTTTTTTTTTTTTTAAGATTTTATTTATTTATCTTTAGAGGGGAAGGGAAGGATAGAGGGAGAGAAATATCAATGTATGGTTGCCTCTCATGCATCCCGTGCATCCCGTGCTGGGAACTGTCCTGCAACCCAGGCATGTGCCCGGACTGGGAATCGAACCGCTATCCTGTGGTTCGGAGGCCTGCGCTCAATCCACTGAGCTACACCAGCCAAGGCTGTCAGACTTTTAAGATTATTTATTTTGACAGAGAATTTGCACATGTATATATACATTCACTGAATGCATAGATAGATAAAACATCCATTCTATCTATCTATCTAATCTAATCAAGAGTACCAATTCTGGCATTTTTTTAAAGACCAGGAATGTACTCCTTTAAATTTTAAAGTTGACAATATACTTTTAAAGGAGAGTCACTCAATTTTAAAGAGTATTTTCCAACTAGAAAGTATGCAGCCTGTCCACAAAGTTTAGAACATTGCATTAATTGAGTTACTGACTATTTGAGGTCCTAGGCAACAAAAGGAGAAAATATTATACTTAAATATTTTTAATATGGATGGAACTGGAGAGCATCATGCTAAGTGAAATAAGCCAGGCGGTGAAAGACAAATACCATATGATCTCACCTTTACAGGAACCTAAACAGCAAAACAAACAAAGTATAACCAAAGACACTGAAATAGAGAACAGGCTGACAGTGACCAGAGGGGAAAGGGGAGGGGATTTCAGGGAAAAGGGGAAGGGTTTACAGGAACAAGTATAAAGGACACATGGACAAAGGCTAGGGTGGGGAGGTGCAAATGGGAGGGAGGTGGGGAGGGCTGGGGAAGTGGGCTGGGATGGGAGCAAAAGACAGCAAACTGTACTTGAACAACAATTAAAATAAAAGAAATATCTACCAAGTAAAATAAAATAAAATAAGTGTGCACCAATTTGCAGATTATAAAGCTCCTTTACATTTTATTTTGTATTTTTACCTTTATGCAAAAATGTATAAAATTGGTCAATTGCTTTTTATTTTATTAGAGAAAACTGATTATCTTTTCCAAAGATAATTGAAGTTTTAAAATTACATTTTGTTTTTTCCCCCAAGAATCTAGTATTTCCAATAAATGAAGAAAAGTTTTAAAATTAAATTACTATTTATAGTGATGAGTTACTTTGAGCAGAAGTCTTTAGTTTTACATAAATCTGTAAATAGCACTGGCTTTGAACAAGAAGGTTTACCTTCATATTTTTATCACTAGGTATAGAATTTATAAGTAAGTACGAGTATAACAATATTATCTTCAATTTAGAAGTAACTCTTTTAGTCATAGATTTTTTAAATCATCTTATTGGACCATAGGTTAAAATAACACATTTCTTCTGATTTTTTAAGTTTAATACAAGTCTATTTTTTCTTATAAAATTTAAAAATTATAGAATGATATAATGTAAGAACAACTTAGATTTCTAGAATCCAGAATTTTAAAAGTGGCATTTTTTGGTTTACATATTTCCAGATTTATATTTGGATATAGTTTTAAAACACAAGTGCTATGCAATACTGTTTTTATAACCCTTTTTAAAAAATATAAATACATTATAAGTACTTTTTAGGTCTTTTGATATATTTTGAAATATTACTTTAAAATTTCATGGTGTCTGTCTTCTTGTATGCCTGTGTCAAAGTTATTTTACTAACTCCCTATTCTTTTTAATTTATATTACCTACAAATTTTGCTTATAAAGTAAGCTTTTAAACAATTTTTGTCCAATGGAAGAGATTTGTACTTTCTATGTGAATTAATGGCTCATGTTCTTATGCACATTTTGGGGGGGATGTTTCATGGGCATATCATAATGGGATATTGATTCATAAGAACTAATTTTATATTGAGGTTATTAGCACTATATGTGGTCTATCCAGATAGTAATCAGCCATCTAATATGAAAAATAGAGACATTTACTGAAGCAGATACAAGATACAAAAATATTGTACATAGGACAATGGTGCCTTAGTCTCCTTCACAGTAGGCCCTTGAGACCTCACACAGTTTTCCCAGTAGCCATCAGCTGCCCCATTATATTCTTCTGAATCTCATGGACAGTTTGAAATCTCTTCCCTTTCAAAGGTGATTTTAGTTTTGGGAAAAGGCAGGAGTCGCAGGGCACCACATCTAGACTGTAGAGGGGCTGAGTCACCTGGGTGATTTGATGCTTTTTCCAAAAATCTCTACACGAGATGTGATGCATGAGCGAGCTTATTGTTGTGATGAAGCAGCCAGTCACCAGTCGCCCATAGCTGTGACCTTCTGAATAATCTGAATAGTTTCTGTGGAGTAATGTTCAAGCTTAACACAAAATTTGATGCAGACTCATTGCTCTATTTGCTCAGTCATTTTGAATGTGATGGCCACACAGTACACATGCTCACTCAACTCATTCACTACTGTCCCCACTGACTAGTACAGTGAAGTTGTCATTGTTCACACATGCGCATTCCAGTTCACTCCCCTCAGCTGCCAGGTTGCATGGATGTCATGCAAACCATTCTCGTCATATTAACAATGTAATATAACTTCTCTGGTTGGACTTTTTCTGGACAGAACTAGTATCTACTCCATATATTACCAATATTCATCTTATTTGCATTTTATTATTTAATTTAACTTCTCTCTTTTAAGTCTATAAGTTTCAAAAAGTATTAAAATAAATTTTTTTCTGATATTTTTTTTTTTTAAAATTTATTATTTATTTATCTTTTAGAGGGGAAGGGTAGGAGAGAAGGAGAGAGAGAGAAATATCAATGTACGGTTGCCTCTCGTGTGTCCCCTGCCGGGAACTGGCCTGCAACCCAGGCATGTGCCCTGACTGGGAATCGAACCGCGATCCTCTGGTTCGCAGGCCCGCGCTCAATCCACTGAGCTACACCAGCCAGGGCTGATATTTTTTAATGTTTAGAAATATGCTTCCTATACTAATATGAGACAATTATTCCTTCATGCACTACTGCTAGAGATGGACTCTTTCTGTTTAATGTTGCATTTACTATAAATTATGAAGTATGCATTGATAGAGGAGAAAGGAGAAGGTGAATTTCATAAGAAAGTAGAAAGTTGCATCAAGGCATAGAACTGACTAGGCTTGAGGGAATGCAGGAAGTGTGACAGCTGCGATCCTCAGGAACTTGAAGAGATGCGACCGATGCCCTGAGTAGATAAATAAATATTGGAGAATATGAAGAACTGGGCATCTGAGAAAAGGGAAATTACCTTTATTAGAGAAAAAAACACTTTTAAATTAGAATGATCACATCATGTGACATCTCAGTGAAACAGAGGTGAAAAAATCTTCTGAGAGCCAGGGTTTGGATCTGAGGAAGAGTTAAAGTTGCACTAGACTTGCAGATTGGGGAGTCAAAGGCAAGTACTTTCACAGTGCGAAAGAAATTCCAAAACAGTGAAGGAACTATGATAAGAAGCAGGAAAAAGTACAACAATAATACTTAATGTTATTTAACATTGTAGTTGTTTTTATAGACCCACTGAGGACTTCATGAAAGCTACGAATCCTCTCCTATGACAAATGCATGTTTGTACTATTTTGTCAGCAATTTGAGGAAGTGAGATGTTTCTTCTACACTGAGTTAAGGATCTTTACTCTAGGGGATGTATAAGACATCCTCCCGAAAACTGTTCACACTCTGAGGGACCCTTATATCTAGATAGAAAAATGGAGTCTTCAGAAACACAATGATGCCACCTTTGTGACACATAGGTTTTAAATCTAAAGAGAAAGTGAAAATAAATGGGAAGGCTTAGAGGCATGTTCACTTCGATTCGTTATTACTTTGTTCTTTCTTCTACTGCTCAGACTGCTCTTTAGGTGGTCCTCTTCTCTCTTCCCTTTATTTCTGTCTTTCTAATGGGCATGGCTATGTGTTTTAATTGGCAACTGTCTTCACCGTAGAAAGCTAAGGACGAACTAGGTAGGATCTTATAAAAATGAGAGAGAGAATATTTTTCTCATGGCTTCTACTCAAGATCTTAAGCTAATAGTCCCAAAGCGGGTCGTTCAGCGCCATACATGTCTCCACCCACATTCCTAGGCAAGAGCGGGGCAGGCACACCACCGCAAACCGAAGGGGCACACTGGACTCGGGGACACTCACTCCAAGTTTATCAAAGATCACAGTGAGAACCAATGAAGAACATGACTCGTAATGGAAATTCCACGCGTAGTTAAGCCCTTATCTTTGTAAAGGACTCAAAGGAAATGATCTCAACATGCAGTTTACAGAAAATGTTTCTCTTTTGTCTAAGTTTGTGTCTATCCAACTGAAAAAGAGCAGACTACATTATTTTGCAGTCTGCTACACTGTAGAGCAGACTACTAATGCTAATAAAGGGTGGGGCAAAAGTAGGTTTATAGTTTGTATGAAAAATTAATATAATCATTAATAATAACACAAGAATGAGCTCTGTTTTGCATACGTACAACTGTAAACCTACTTTTGCCCCAGCTTGTATTAATCTCAGTGTGGGTTTCTTTATGATAGATTTGATCATTTCTTGGGTGACAGGCCATTCTTATAAAATAATAACAGGCAAGTGGAATCAATTTTACTGTATTGACAAGGTTTATTGTCTTCTCTGAAATCATTTAAAAAGACAGACATGTGCATTTTACTCAGAGAAAACTGACTTTGGTTACAAAAGTCCTTATGCCCTGTGAGTCTCCCTCCAGAATCATTAAGAACATATTATATCTGTAATGTGTGCAAGGTATTACATTTATTGGAGAAACACAGATGAAAATGAAAAGATCTGAAATAATAAAAGTAAGAAAAAGAAAATGGACATATGAAATGATAATCTGAAATAAGTTATAACAGAGACAATTTTGAATATTCAGGCATCTCTTATCTCTAGATGTTTAGCGCTGAATTGTGTGAACATTGCACTTCACCACAAATTAAAATGGCCTGATGAGAGTCCGTTAAAGGTAGAGATGCAGGCAAAATCATGCACCTCAGACCTTTACGCACAGATGAATATGACAATAAGAAAAGAGCTGGTACAGAGCAATGGAAGGAAAGGCCGAGCTTGCTATGCATCTATAGGAATGATTATCTGCATTGATACGATGCCATATGAAGAATGATTAATTTTAACCACAACAATCTAGTGTTTTAATTATGCTTAATGTATAACGGAGAGTACATGTTCTTTAAACAATCTGTTGTAATCTCCCCCACCCTCCCACACACCACTTCATCTAGGATTCTCAACATAAAAATTTAGAGATAATAATTTAATCATAAAGTAATTTATAGAATCCTCTTGAAATTCTTGAGTACTTGGAAGAGCTAATAAAAATAAAATTATAGAACAAGAGAATAGAGCAACCATGGCAATGACACAAGCATAGCAAAATGTGCTACTGAAATATGAGATTGTTCATGCAGAGCTCTACATTCTTTTGTTTGCTTGTAAGTTTCGATGAAAGTAAACATGTTAACTCAGTCCCTTAATTAACACTAAAGAAAACATATTTTTACCCCAGGAGCCAGGAACATGTGCTATAAGGGATTGAAGGATGCTAAAACAGGCCCAAGACTGGAAGATGGGGGACTTCTCTGATGAGTAACTTTGGCTTGAGGATTCACTAACAACCTTGCAAACTTTCTTAAAATGGGTGTGCTGTCCACAACTCTCGCATACAACCTTTCTTTCTCCCCACCCCCCGCCCCCCAGAAGGGTCAGACCTGCATCAGGATATGTCAGCTCTCTCAGCTTCCTCCAGCTCCTTCACCAGTTGCCTCCACAGACGTTGTCCCTAATGAGTTTTTGCACATCTAATTCTTTCTTGATGTTATCTGCTTCTCACAGTACTCAAGTAACACAAGTTGTATCAGGGGTTATCCAAGGAAACAAGCAATAGAGGTTTAAGAGTGATTTACTCATTGTCTGGTGGGAGGAGATAACACTGTCCTGTTTGGTGGGGCAATGATACATCCTTGTGCAAGGGGGTATTGTTCAAAAAAATTTTTGTTTTGCTTTTTTCCACTACCACTTAGGCCCCTTATACTCTCCTCCCCTGCCACCACTACACTGTTGCCCATTCCATGTGGTTTTTTTTTTTTTTTTTTTTTTTTTTTTTTGCTCAATTCCTCAACCTCCTAACCTCCCAACCCCCTTAACTTTCATCTAGCACTCTATGAGTCTGTCTCTATTTTGCTTGTTATTTCATTAGGTTCCACGTATGAATGAAATCACATGGTATTTGTCTTTCTCAGAGTGGCTTATTTCACTTAGACAATGCTCTCCAGGTCCATCCATGCTGTTGCAAAGGGTAAAATTTTCTTCTTTTTATGGCCAAGTAGCATTCCATTGGATAAATATCCCATAGTTGTTTTATCCATTCATCTACTGATGTACAATTGGGCTGCTTCCATATGCTGGTGATTGTAAATAACACTGCAATGAACATAGGGGTGCATATGCTATTTCACATTAGCGTTCTGGGTTCCTTCAGATATATTCCCAGAACTGGGATCACTGGGTCAAAAGGCAAATCCTAAGGATTTTATGGCAGCGACAGAAAAATATCTGGGTCAAGAAAAATGAGGTTAGGGCATAAGGATTCAGGCATTTGAACATTTTAGGTTAACAATGTCTATGAAGACAGGCTTGGGTGGTTCTTTCAAAGTTTCACTGATGCTCTGCAGAGGGATAATAAGAGACTAAGGACTATTAAGACACTTTGATGTCTTACAAAGGGGTCCTTGTCTCTTGTAGGGAAAACAGAGATGTGCAATAGGCTGAAGAGAGCTGCAGAGATGTTTCGGTGATCACCCAATGTTCTGCTTTGTTATGCCAAGGCCAGAGTGCTGGTTAGGAAAATCTGGGGCCCTGAGATATGGGTTGGGGATATTTTGATAGAGGACCCTGAGGATATTGGCTCTGCATTTGCCCACTGGGCTTCAGAGATGGACCAGTCCCCCAAGAAAGAGCCACCACTTTCAGAGTAGGTGTTGTGGCTGAGGGGCTCTCAGTGGAGGAGTGGCACTGCTCTCTTCTACCAGCAACTGCTTGGGTCAGTGGGTGCCATGTTCTGCCCACTGGCTTTGCTGATTCTGGTGAGGCAGCAGATGAGTTCAGCCAAGCAGGATATGCACTGCATATGCCAGCCGTATCATGTGGCCCAGCTGACAGTAGTGGAGGTGCCAGTGCCTTCATAGTACTGCTTATGACCTCACACTGCTGGCCACTGGCTTGATGTTGACTGGGCTGGCTACTTCCACTGCTTGGCTACTGGCTGCCCAGCTGTCGGTGGGTATCACTTTCGCTGCCTCAGGCTCACTTTTGCTTCTGGGAAGGAAAGGGACTATATACACTGAATGAGTTGAAGGAATTAGCAAGCATGTACTGGTTTGAGCCAGGAGAATAACTTTGTGATGGAATTTTGAAGGTGTTTCAGCCAAGAGGCCAGATGTAAGACTATGTAAGCAAGTATTCTTATTGCAGAACAATTAATTAACTTTCTTGGGACAAGACATGTTCTAGCAAGGATCCTAGGAGAGGGAGTAAACTTGCTGCTGCAGTGGCTCTTGGAGATCTTGAAAAAGTGACGGTTAACACTGGATGAAGTAGGAAGTTGCCTTGAAGTATGGAGTTGCCTTGTCAAATGTTGCAGGCAGGAGTGAAGTAGCCAAAGGAAGCAGGTGTGCTGGAGTAGAATATTATGTGAGACCAGAACATTCAGCAGATGACTGTGTTCCAAAGAAGGACCCAGAGGTCACATTATTTCCCAAGGCCATCATCAATATATTTGCGAGAAAGGTACCGGGACCAGGAGTTCAATGGTGACCTCTACAGGCCAGGGCTGATGGCAGGAGAAGCAGATAATAGTTTTCAGAACCCTGGAGGCCACAGTTATTCTAAAGATTAGCAAGGTCAAAGGGACAGCCAAAAGACTTTGACCCAGAAGAAGTTGTGGAGATAGTGATGGAACATGGTAACCTTGGGAGCAAGAGTGTTGTCAATAACTATAATAACAATAACAACAACAACAACAAAAACAAAAGTCAAGAATGGAGGAGCAGGAAGCTGAGGATGATTGCCTCAATTAAAAGTAATACTCTCTAGCTCAGTTCTCAGACCTGAGCCACTTTTCCATTATGGTACCCATAACATCCAAACGGTGGGCACATCTCACAATGAAAGAGATAAAGGGCAGACAACCACGGGATCCACTGGCTATGCAAGAGTGTTGTCAATAACTATAATAACAATAACAACAACAACAACAAAAACAAAAGTCAAGAATGGAGGAGCAGGAAGCTGAGGATGATTGCCTCAATTAAAAGTAATACTCTCTAGCTCAGTTCTCAGACCTGAGCCACTTTTCCATTATGGTACCCATAACATCCAAACGGTGGGCACATCTCACAATGAAAGAGATAAAGGGCAGACAACCACGGGATCCACTGGCTATGCCAAGTAATGCACCATCCAGAAGCAGCCCAGTTCAGAACCTGGAATAACCTCTGAAAACCCAGCCAAAGTGCCAGTCCAGAGGTCAACATTCTGAAATTATAGGGAGTCATCCTCAAGATGCAGTGTTTGTATTAAATCATAGACTTCTAGGTAATGCAATTTCTCCAAGGGGTAAAATAGATGGATCTGGGAATCATGAATTGAAGCGTGAATAGCCTCACAGTCACTCAATGACCAGCTGGGAGATTTTCTTCATCTATACTCCATGTTCTACATTTTGCAGAGTTTAAGGTCCTGGTAAGCAAAAGGGACTGCTCTGGCAAAGGGACAGATAAGAAGGTCCATTGAAGTACATGTTATGGCTGCTGCCTTGATATTTTGGATCCCTTGTGCTGAGAGATCATCACTGTAGATGAGAAGTCCCCACACTGGCAGTAGCAATTGACCTTGATAGCAAGAGGACATGGTGCTAATTTTCATACAGCAGGAATGGAGAGTAATATGTGTGGACTCCAGGTGATTCAGGTTTGCACCTCCTAGTACCCCCTTGTCCCACTGTAACTGTGGATGGATATGTACAGCAACCCTTCCACCTGAGCAGGGTATGCTTTCCAAGGATACAGGCCTTCTGGGAAGGAAGGTTTTGGTCACACCAACAACACTGCCACCAACAATGTGCAAATGCAATTGCTGGATATTAAGGGAATTCTGAATGGATAATGGAGGAAGGATAACTTGAGTATCACTTGCGGTCTTGAGATCAACTGCATCAGAGCTGCCTCTTCTGAGTTTCTTGTTCGGAAGAGAGGCTCATGGGAACCATAGATGAGAGGCTTTCCAACCTGTGAGGAAAAGTAGATCTCTGTGATCATCCATAAGGTGGCCTGTGGCAGCATCAAACCACGAGACTGCATCACTCAGAGTTCCAAGTGAGGGGAACAGTGGCTCCAGTAGCTGTGCTCTGCAATCCATCACCACAATCACGCTAAGGCTGCCCTTCCCATAGCTTTCCCTGGCCAGTGCAGAGAGCAGCAGCCGGGCCAGTCATTCCTGAAGGATGGGGAGTTCCTCCGATGGTGCACTGCTGCTCAGTCCCTCCCACTGGCCACTGACCTTGCCAAACTGTCTTAGACCTGTCTTCTCCCAATCAATCTTTTCTCCTTTTCAGGAGTCATCTTGATCTGAAGGGTCTCGAAGACCCTTTTCATTTCCTCCCAATTTTTTCTCATAGGCATGTCCCCTACCCAATAACTCTGTTGCTCATTTCATGCTGTCTTGGCATCAACTTTTCAGAGAATCTGCAGTACACATTGTTGTTGCATAAAAACACAAGTCAATTTGTGAAGTTTAAGTAAAATCTCTCCTAAATGGAGACTGATTTGTGATACTACTAAGGCCACGAGCATTTCTTGTTTCTACTATGTACCAACTGACTTTCATTTATTCGCTAATAATAACCTGTCCTCTTTACCCATCCAGAAAACTTTTGATTCTTTTTTGCTTAATATAAACAGGAAGGATTAAAGAAGAGAATGTGAATATGTACAATTTCCCTAAATTACTAAAAATTATAATTACTAAATTACAATTACTAAAATAGCAACTCAAAACACATGCCCTTCTGACAATAGGCTACTTCTGAAGAAGGCTCTATCTACATTAGAAGGTGAAATAGAGATATATATGAGACAAAAATAATGAAATTAAAGACCTTTACTTGTTTCAACATTATGGTATGTCTAGTTTGTTTAGTCTTTTCATGGGCTTCAAATTTTAATAATTAAGGAAGTTCACAAAATGGTTTGCAGGAGAGTATTAGTGAAAGTATTATCTCATGCTTCAAAGCCTGTCAAACAGGAAGCACATAGCTTATAATGCTAAATAATTTATTGAACAAATAGATGCCTGTGATTGGATGGATTTATGAAATCATGTTTACATTGCTAATGTAATTATAAGCATAAATATTTTATAGCATCTATTAAAGAAGCTTTCAGGTAATTGATGCCTCCAGAAATACTTGTTGATCTGAAATGAAAAATATATTTGAAAAATGGGTATGGTTAGATGCAGGTCATAGAGGTAAAAGTGGCTCACCAGTTGGGTGCAACAAAGAAATAAACAGGTCGAGGTGTCATCACACAAATCCTTTTCGAACCGCTAGTGGGAGAAGCACGGCACTGCGTAAGTGGCTTTGCTTATGGTGAGTATAGCTGACATCCAAGTGGCCTAGAGGAGCACTGTGTTGTTGACACATGATGGGGGGGAAATGCAAACTGTGTCTATGTTTCAGGGCGCAAGTCAGTCAGAGGTCTCTACTGAGTTCAGTGTGATCACAGTTTCCAGCTAGGCAGGAAGCAAGTCTCTGGCCTTTGTAGGGTTTTTATAGCCCAAGAAAGAAAGTTCTCCAGTTTTAGCCCACTTACCACACCTCCTGCCTAGGAGGTTAAAGGAAGTTAGTTTCAGGGAATTTCTGTTAAATATGGGAATAAAGAATAAAAAGGAAATGATGGCATATAACAAAATTAAGAGTATAAAAGTCCTTTTACTAGTATGTTTGAAAGAATTGAAACAGTTTTGTGACATTTTAGACAGAAAAAGTAATTTTTATGCCAAAGTAATGTAGGGTTGTGCAAACTTTCATATCAGCTGATAAAGAAAAATATTACTTTCATGGGTTTGCACAAGAAGTTCAAGTATTTCATCTCAGCTTGATTTTTAAGCCATTTTCCTGCAAACTGGCAAATTTCTGCCTACAGCAAACTGATGAAAATTCATGGATATTTTCATTCCTCTGGTTTAGGGAGGAATAGTAAAACTTTTGCCTTAGATCAAACTTTTGAATATTTGAGGGGAGGAAAAAAAACACACATCGCTTCTCAAATGTGAATACCGAAAGTGAAATGTGGCCATTCCTTACATTTTTAGATGCCTGGAAGTTTTCCACAAACTTCTATAACAGTCACTCTGCAGGCTTCTGCTATAAATGTTTCAGGAACTATCTAGGGAAATATTCTATTGAGAGGGAAGGCAGGATTATCTAGCAGATAGAGCGTGGAATTTGGACTTAGACAACCATCTGAGACCTGCACCTGCCTCTTTCATTGCCTTATGCTGTAGCTCTGTATAAATGATTCAGACTCTCTTTGCTTATATTTTTCCCTGTGGCAATAAAGAGAAATGGGCTAAGCATTAGCCCCTTCTCAACAATCAGAGGATACCATAAAGGTAAATATGACATTGTCTGTAAAGTGCTGTGACCTATAATTCCCCCCTCCCCAAATACTGCAGAGATGGGAGGCCACAGAGTTTGCATAAATAAACTTTATGGAATCCAGGTGTGGAGACCTGTATAACCTGCTCCTCACTTCTGTGTTTGGTTAAGGGTCCCTATAACACATAATTAACAATAAGTATTGCCAATCGCTAATTCCCTCAACAGACATCTTTCCTACAACATCTTGAATATATTAACCTCCCTCTCAAAAACTCAGTGAAGGGAGACAACCCATAACAACCAATCAACTTGCATCTATTGATTGTCTAATGTGTATGATGCATTCCACTGAGTATTAGACCTCTGATGAGAATCTATTAGTACATAATGATTTATAAAGCATAATCACTGTTCTCAAAACACTTGTCATCATGCTCTAGTTAAAGGTGAATGCCTGAATTACTAAAAATTGTATAAAATAATCACATGTCAAACAACTGTTAGGAATAATGATTCTAAGGCATTTAGAGGAGGAAAAGTATAAAGATTTGGGAATGACTCCTCATATGATTTCAGTTTCTAATTAAGACAAATACATTCACAAATACAGAAGAAAAATGCAAATACAGAAGAAAAAGAATAAAGCAATGTCCTTGGCAGCTACCACGCTAAAAAAATGATTCATTAATATCTCTAGCTGCAATAATTTATTTCACTGTTCTCATTGAATTTAAGTAATTTTGGTCTGTCCTACTGGTTATTTCTCTTCTATGCCAAGTTGAAGAAATTCTGATGGCTGTTTGAAATCTAGTTCAGTCAGTCAATATGGCTGTGTCCTATGAAATTAATTCAAAGTGAAGGAAGGGCCGTGTGCTATAATGGGAAAAGAATTGGACGAGGACCACGGTGATCTCACTCGGAACAATGAACAGTCATTTAACCTCTCAAGGCATCTGTTGGGCTGGGCTGGATTTCATAGGCCAGTTCTAAAATTTTCTGGAAGAATAAAATGCAGTTTAACAATTCTGTATTTCCTTGTGCTGCTGGAAAGCTCAGCTGCTTGTGTATTCTGTCAGGATTCACGATCATTCATTGTCATTAAGATTAATATCTCAATTTTATAGACCACAGATGCTGCAGGTAGAGGAGAAGCAGATGGTAAAATGGTGCTCTCAAAAACATGCTCTAACTGCAATTCTTAATTTAATTGTATTTCCACTGGACGTTCCCAAACTTTATTAAATTTTAACAATTAACTCAAGAGAGCTTTGATCTTGTCTGTAAGTACTAACTTAGATGCATCGGTTGACTCTTGGTAATAGAACCAGTGTATCAGGGAACAGGACATCTGTAGAACAGTTGGAGGCAGGGCATCCTTGCTGGGGGTGTATACCAAATATTAGCATATACCTTTATTTCAGATCAGATTGGTAAAACGGTTTTTGTAAATCTGATAGTAGATGTCATAAAAAAGATGAACAATGTCAAAACATTCTATGAATTAAAAAAAGGAAATGGCAATATAATTTTAAATAAAGTAAGAAGTACATAATTTGTTTTATGTGAAACACTGGACATTTTGATTTTTCAAAGGTAAGTGTTAATATGCCACGTAGACATCCCATGAAAAACTAAAATTTATTTGTGCTGTACTGCATAATGTGAGTGATAGTAGGATATTTTTAAAAAAGTTAGCTTTGTTGAGCATAAAGAAAAAATTACTTCAAGAAATATTCTAGAATTTAAAAATATGGTTTTAAATAGCTAATCTTATAAACTGGCAATGAGTAACTCTGTCAAAACCCAGCTATTTTAACATACTTTGGCATATGTCCACTGATTTAATTGAAGGACTTTATTGAAAGTCCACACTGTATTAAGCATGATCTCGACAGAGCGCTATTCGACAGAAATACAATGAAAGTCCCATGAGCAATTTTATTTGTTTTTTACCACCAAGTTGAAGTCTTTAATTTTGCTAATGTACAAGTAGAATATAACAGTTCACTTTTACAGTCAAACACTTAACCGCCGATGACTTCTCTAAGATTCTGCCGTCCTCTGTAGCTCAGGTGCCCAATCTCCTGTGAAAGACCCGCTTCCCTGTCTTCCACCCCCCCGAATTAGCCTGTCTTTTCAGAAGTCCTCTCTGATGTTTTCTGTGTTGGCCTCTCCATGCTGCTGCTTCATTTGAAAGACTTCATCGGTTAATTGTACAATGGTCATTTCAATCTTACAATTCTTATTTAATGAAGGTACCCAATTTGACTCCGTTTCTCTTCATTTAGATCCAGCGGTGAGTTGTATGTTCTTTTGCTGCCAGTTTAAACCTTCAGTTATGTTTCCTTAACTTCTGGAGCTCTTTCTGTGCACGTTCAATCATATGAACTAAACTGTCACTATATACTTCCCAAGGCTTCGCATCCATGCTGTGACATTAGTTCTAGATTCTCAATTCGAACCGCTTGGTGCTCAACTGGGCCATAGATTTTTTACACATTCTTACCATGCAGCGATGTCAATTTCGTGACCCGCGGAAGGGCTGAAGTCCATAACGTTTCACACACTGAGCAATGCATTGGTTGTCCAGCAGCCAGTCTTTCAAATTCAATTCTCATTATGTCGATTTCAAAAGCAAAATAACCCAGGGTTGTCGGGTAGCTCAGGTAATTCTTAGCAGTCAGTGTCTGCGAGTTTCTTCCTCCACCAGCGTGCAGCGTGCTTCTTGCACACCAGGCACTTCTTTGTGTTGGTGAAAATACCGCCACACACCCACGACCTCTGCAGCCACCAAGCGGGCGCCGCAGTTCTTAAGTTCACCGGGATTTTCTGAATCTGCACAGTCTCAGGCCCATTTCATTATGCCTGCCTGTGCAATTTTAAATTTTGTAGTTTCCACACTAAGCAAAGTATAAAAGACACGGGTAAATTTCATTTCCGTAAATTTTATTTAACCTTATATGTGTATAATATTATTTTAACATAAAATTTGAGACTGTAATTTTTATGTAACTAATCCTTCAAAATTCAGTGTGTTTTACTTAGGGTACAGATCAGTTTGGACTAGCCACATACCAGGTATAGGGGAGTCACACGTGGCCTGTGACTGCAGTGTGGGCAGCCTGGTCTGGACGCTAGGGTAAAATAGTAGACAACCGAGGCTGGCTGCTAACTTCAGAGGCATTGCAGGCTCGTACAGAACACAGGCTTGAACAGTCAATGAAAGTGTAAAATTTTACACTTCTTACAGTTGTTAAAAAGCATCAATAAAATTAATATTGTTGAATACAGGCCTTGCATTTAAGGTATTTCCACTACGTATGTCATAGATTAATGTGTTCTCTGTATGGCTGAGATCATTCTTGACTTTTTTTTTTTTTTTTTTTGTAGGAAATGCACTCAGAATTAACACTCCTTTGTAGCCTGTTAATATTCTTTTATGTTTGTATTTTCCATTTTCCCAGTGTAATATCAATATTACACTGTTAAAAACTCATGAAGAAGAAGCATAATAATCCTTTAATGCCTTTGTACATTGTTAAAAAATAAAGTAGCTAGGTACAAAATAAAAAAAAATTATCAGAGGAAACTTTATTTAGAATGAGGGAAAATTCAATATTTTTTTCATGCACTTTCTATAGCTTTACAGTTTCTATGATTTGTGCTGACATGTTTTTAAAAGCTTTCTACCAAGGGCTATAGACCTATAGGTTTTTTATAAAAGTAGTATATTTCTTAAGACATCTTGTAATTTTATCTAATTTATAGGTAAAAGCTGATATGAAGAAAGTAATTAAGCTTTAAAATGGTAATAGTATAGAGCAAGTAAAAATATAAAGATAATAGTATATACATGACACAAACTCAGTGTTGCTTAAATATTTACCTTAACTGATTTCATTCAGTTCAGGCTTAATTGTTAATGGTGCCTATGATAGTTATACATATTTACTGAGTTTTGAGGAATGAGAAAAAGCAGTTTTCAAACCAGAAGTTTAATAGTCACTCATTTGACTAAAAATCTTTTCTCATGTTGCTACTTAACTAAAATTGCTGTAGGAGTTTAGACAGAGGAGCCTGTATGGACTAGAAGAGTCAGCTCCATGAGAATTTTCTTTCCCTGGAACTTAATGGCTGGATAGAGCTGGATTTTTTATCAGGAAAATGTAGGTAGGTCTTTCTCACTATGAAAAGCAACATAAATAGAGTTGAAGTTGAAAAGAGTTGTTGGGAAAATAAAGCAGATGGCTTCAGTTTGAGAAATTACAGTTAAAAAAAAAAAAAGGATGAGCAATGTAAGGCTAATTAATGGAGACTTAGAATCTCAGCTTTGTCCAGTAAGTGATGTGGTACCAATGTAGTTTTAAATCAAGGAAGTGGAATAATGAAAATGGCATTTTTGGAAGATTCATCTAGCAGAAGTGACAGGAGTGATGGAAAGCAGCTGAGGGGAACTATCAAGGAGGCTGGGTCGAGTGACCAGATCCAATAATAGATCTGAAGATTTAAAACAAGCCTTCTTAAAATGGGAGACTTATGCTTTTTTGACAGCATAGGGGATGGAACTGGTGAAAAGGGCAAGTAAGAGAAGGCTGAGGAAAAAAAAGAATAAATGTAGGATTACATTTATTCAGAAACTAGGCTCTAACAGGATTCAGGGCTCTGGTTGTGGAGTGGAATGGGCAGAAAAAGGAGGACAGACAATCCTTCCGCTAATAGTATGGTGTACAGCAGTAATATTTTGAACTGTAAAAGTGAGTTCTTTTAAGTGTCTCTTGTCCAGCATAAAATATAGTGGAGTTACATTTTACATTATTCTTAGATCTCATTCCTCAGAGTTAAAGTCAATTGAAAGTTGGTTGAAAAATTACTGAGTGAACTATGGTGATTCTTCCGTGTCCTTTCTAAAAGCATACCTATTTTGGTTTGAATTATTTAGGAAACTATAAAACCAAACTGTATTTATGTTTGCCTTATTTGGGAATATGGTTACATATTGAAAACTTTGCCATAGCATAGCATTGGATTATGATAAAATTGGGCATAGCAGAAGCAAAATCATGAAATTCAGAGCAGTAATAGAATTTATAACTCATGTAATTACATGTGTAGAAAAATAATAAATATTTATTGACTATCAGGTATGAAGCCTATTGAGGGTATTGAGTATATACATTTAAACAAAAAAAAATGAAATAATAAATAAATAAAAAAGAAGGAAAAAAGTATCTTCTGTAGTCATTAACCAAATGAATGTACGTGTGTGTGTGTGTGTGTGTGTGTGTGTGTGTGTGTGTGTATACCCCATACATATATACACAGACACACATTTTGAGAAGTGATTATTATGAATTGAATTTTATCTTCCCTAAATTCATATGTTCAGGCCCTAGCTCCCAGTACCTCATAATGTGATCTTATTTGGAAATAGGTTTGTTGAAGATGTAATTAGCTAATTTAAAATGAGGATACAATGGAGTAGGGTGAACTCCTAATCCAATGTAACTGCTGTCCTTATAAAAGGGAAATTTGGATATAAACATGAGCACAGGCAGAACAATATGTAAGGATGAAGGCAGATACAAGGGTGATGTTTCAATAAGTCAGAAATACCAAAGATTACTAGCAAACCACCAGAAGCTAGAAGGAAGACATGAAACAGATTCTTCCTCACAGATCTCAGGAGGATCCAACTCTGCTGGCACCTTGAGCTTGAACTTCTAGCCTTCAGGACTGTGAGACAATACATTTGTATTGTGTAAGTTATCCAGTGTGTGGTATTTTGTTATGGCTGCCCTACTCATAAAGTAGAGTTCTATAAAGTGTATGGAGACTTATTTCAGATTGGATTGGTTATGGAGACCTTTTTGAGGAACTTACATTTTGGCAGGTCTGCAAAGGATGAGAATGAGTCAGCCATGGGCAGTGTTGGAGAAACAGTGACCTGGGCAGAAGAGTATGTGCAAAGGCCCTGAAATAGGGAAGAACTTGGCATAAGCAAGGGTATGAAAAAAGACCAGTGTATCGGGACACAGTCAGTGAAGGAGAGAGGGACCCAAGATGAAACTAGTTAGACCTTGATAAGGAATTTGAAATTTGTTCTTAGACCAATGAGGAGACTTTCATGGGCTTAAATCAAGTGGTGATAAAATTCAATTTATATTTTTAAGTAAATTCTAACTGCCAGCCAGAGAATGATCTAGAAAGGGAAGTGGGAAACATAATTAGAAATGACAGCATCAGACCAGGTATTCAGGCTTAGAATAAGCTTGTGATAGCAAAATACATATGGTTTGAGAAAATGTTTCATATCAGGAGTTAGAGGGAATCTGTCAGTTTTTTTGTCTTGAGCTACTGGGTGCTTCTTATTGGGATGTTTACTGAGGTATAAAGGATGGAGGATGGCAAAAGGGGTAGAAGAGAACAAGAATTGAATTCTGGATGTGCTAAACCTGATATGCCTGTGAGAAAGCCAATGAGGATTGTTAAACAGAAGGTTCGTAGGGCCAATGAAAGTCTAAGGAGGAGGTGGAGAAATGGAAGTTATATAAATTGTGCAGTGACTCCGGAGTATTGAACACTAATAATGCGGCTGATGTCTACTGATTTCCAGCCCCATGACCTTGCAACCTCATGAAAATGCCTAGTCAATGACATTATGGTATCATTCAATTAAGTATAAGGGGGTTCTTTCAGGGGTTATATTGAGAATAAGTGTACAAGCACCTCGGTGCAAATAAAAAGACAGGCAGATGGAGATTAGTGACACCCTGTCAAGAGCACAGCAATAAGATTCAGATGGCTGCAAATTTACTTTCAGCCTTCCTACTTATTGGTTTAATTGCATCTCGGAAAAATGATTTCATAGTGTCAGAAGACCTCTAAGATACCTATTAGTTTAAACATTTGACAACTCCCTAGAAATTACACTTCTGGGTGCATAGCCTAAAAATATTCTTGTACATGTGTACAAGGAGATATGTATAAGGACCCTTGCTAAAAAAATTGTTTAAAATAGCAAATTTAAAGGAATTTAAGCATCCACCAAAACAAACAAACAAATAAATAAATAATGGTATATTTATATGACAGAAAGCTATTTAGCTTTTTTAAAAAAATGAACTAGATCTATGTGTTTATGTAAAGATCACTAGTATAGAATGTTGAATGCCAAAAAAAGTAGATCTTAGAATTATGCTTGAAATAATTGATCTTTTGTGGAAGCACGTGTATGTAAAAATGTTAACAGTAGATGAGAAGGATGCAGTTCTGATTGAAAACTAGAATGGGGAAGAAAATAAGACTAATGAGGAGCTACACAGAAAGCTGCAAGTTAATGTTTTATCTAAAGTATACATGTAACAGGGTTAAAATGAGTTTGTTAGATTATTTTTAAAAAGATGTTATTTATTTATTTTTAAAGAGAGGGGAAGGGAAGGAGAAAGAGAGGCAGAGAAACATCAATGTGTGGTTGCCTCTCATGTACCCCCCACAGGGGACCTGGCCTGAAACTCAGGCATGTGCTCTAACTGGGAATGGAACTGGTGACCCTTTGGTTCACAGGTTAGCGCTCAATCCACTGAGCCACACCAACCAGATCTGTTATATTATTTTTTACATTGATATAGAATTAACATTATGACTCCATAAGTATGTTAAAATCAATCATTTTCATTATCACAGAGAATAAGAGTCTCATATCAATAAATTGTATATTTTAATGCCACATTATTAATTTCTTAAGAGAAATCATTGTATCCTTATACCATATTTTTTTTTCATTTTTTCCTTTATAAGTTTACACAGTTCGCAAAAGTTGTGAGATTACACAACTTTTACTTAACAGACTCTGAGATGCGTGGTTGAGCTGAGTTAGGTACTGTCGTGTTTATGCTACTTCAGAGAGCAGCTTTCTAAAGGAGGCCCTGTGAGCTCTGTTCTGCAAACAAATAATCTGGTGTTCTTAGAATTTAAAGCACCCGAAGTCACAGAGCTGGAAAAGAGAAGAGAGAAAAGTTAAAACTCCATTGTTTTACTCTGTCCTATCCTTTCCATTACACCAGGACTGACATACACTTTTATGCTGAAAAGACTGCATAACTTTCATGCTTCCTTAAACTTGGTGTTTCATTGAGTTATTATGTAGTTTAAATATATATTGAACACAACAGTCACGTATTTCACATATAAATGCTATAAAAATTCCAGAAATACACGTTAGTAAATGAAGGAAAATAAGTAACATTAGGAATTGCATCTTGGTAATGGAATTATTCTTGTTAATCATAGAAAACCTATTTTCCATGTTATGCTCTGGTTTTGTTTTTCTGGGTATCATTATAGCTATTCTCATTTTGTTCCTCTTTTTATAAACTTAATAGTATGTTGTTATTTTTTATGTTGAAATGGACAAAGGTCTTGTTGTATTTAGAACAGAAACAGAAATGTTGCACTATTGTGGAGTGTGCAATTTCAATGGTTCACTTTCCAAAAGAGGAAACAATATAAGACAACTTCAGGAAAAAAACTATAACAGATTTATTTGAAAAGGGCTTCACAAATGTAACTTTACAGTCATTTTAGGTGTTTGCTTCTTCCTTTCTTGCCTTCTCTACCTATTGTCCTTGTTCCTCATCTTAACAGTTTCTGTTATACTTGAATGATGAGTTCAAAGCATAAAAGCTGTTGTTTTCAACCTTTATTAATGTTTTCTAACTCATTTCCCTGTTTGTTTGCCTGCTGACAACCTGCCAAAATCACCCTCTGGTGAATTGTAAAGAGATTGGGGTAGCAGTCAGGGACCCGAATGTGTTGCAGATAATTAGTAGATGAGATCTTTGTCACAGCAGATACTTGGCTACCCACACATCTCTCTTTTTAAGACTGAGCGTTACACAATGTGCATTCATTGTCTGCTTTAGCTCATCTCTGCATTGTATATAATAGAGCTGAGCTGAATGAGAAATTCCATTATTCTTTCGTTATTTTGTACTGTCACTGGTTAACACATGAGATATACGTATTTGGTGAGTAATTGAAACCACCTTGGGCTTTCAAGCAGCTACTTGACTCTATTTTTTTCCTTAATTCTTTATGTGTCGACCTCTGTTGCAGTATCAAAGCAAGTTCATCAGCTTATAGTGCCAATGATCTTCAGGTATGAAAATTATGTAGTCATGCTATAATGGACTAGTTACCACAATATTATAACCAGAAATGATTTATTTTTAAAAGGATAACAACACCAAGGCCCATTTTTAAGTCTGAAAAAAAGGAGAAAAGATCATGGTTCCTCCTGTAACCAAGATGGTTAACTTGGAGAAGTCACATGAACTCCAAAAGTGACAGATTTTTATAAGTAAAATGTGTACAAAAATAGCCGGAGTTTTTTTCCAGAAAGATTCTTACCAAGGTCAATTAAATTGATACAGTTAAAATTCCTTAGAAAGTTTTAGATGTTTTACAAGTATAAGGCTTTATTAGTAATAATCTAAATATTGATCTTGGCTTCTTTCCTAAATCAGCATTATTCATTTTTCAAAAATTAATAGGTGCCTAGTATATTTCAAGCATACACTGTTCTAGGTATTGGAAATTAAGTAGTAAACAAAAAAGATGGTAATTCTTGCCTCTATAGATCCCAAGCATTAGTGAATTCAAATAACGATAATAGAAAAAACTATAAAATCAGTGGGTGATAAGTGCTATAAAGTAAAATAAGACAAATAAGGTACTTTAAATATGAGTTAATTGTAGGAAATCTTGAAGGAGATGATGCCAAAGCAGTGAGTGAGGGCCAAATTGTATACTGAAATACGGGTTTCAAAAATATTCTTTCTTGAGCCCTGGCTGGCGTAGCTCAGTGGATTGAGTGCGGGCTGCGAACCAAAGTGTCGCAGGTTCGGTTCCCAGTCAGGGCATATGCCTGGGTTGTGGGCCAGGTCCCCAGTGGGGGCCATGCAAGAGGCAACCATACATTGATGTTTCTCTCTCTCTCTCCCTTCCCCTCTCTAAAAATAAATAAATAAAATCTTTAAAAAAAAATATTCTTTCTTGAATGAATGATATTCCATGACTCAATCAAAACCATGTATATTACTTACCAATATTTCATAGAAAACTCAGTGGTTCGGTACTTAAAACTTTTATCTCACTCCATGTTGTTATATTTGGAATGTCATTTTTAAAGGTAATTTACTCTTTCTCTATTTCTTTGACATGTAAACAAAAATTATTAATACATGAAATATAATGTATTTATTTTATATAAGGTCAAGTGCAATGTAATAAAATTAATCTGATAACATATGCAAATTATGGCAGAAGAGTAAATCTAGTGTCCAAAATAACATTGTGCACTTGAATGTTAAACAATATTTGAAGAGAAAAATAAATTTTCAGTATGCCTCTCTTAAATAAATTAAAATAAATTGTGTTTAAAATATGTGAAAATAAAATGAATATTTTCTTGAAACAAAAAAATCATGTTGGATTAGCCTGTTTACACACATTCACACACAAACTGATGTATCTATCCTTTCTTAGCACAGATGACTGAGAAAACAGATCCAGAGGCAAAGGCGTATGAGTTAACATTTCATCAGGGAGGGAAGTCCTTAATTCCCTAGTTCTGGGAAGGAGGGCGGATTCCTAATATTACTAGGGAAGTAAGGGGTGAATTACCAAACTGACAACCAGGTAATCTAGTCAACTTGTCTGTGTGCATTAGATCCAATCTACGTGTGGCACATAGATTGGGGGAAAAAAAAAAAACCCTGGCTATTTTTGTACAATCTCATCTTTCTGTGGCAAGAGGAAAAGCCTGAAGTAGGCAGCTAAATTTCTGTGTGAATGCTGTTGTGGAAATTAGGTTCTTCTGTGGCATCATAAGAAAAGTGTTCCAAGGAGCCGTATACGGGAGACTGTGATTTGGCAAGATGATTTGTTTGTGTGGAAATAGAAGCTGCCTCCTGGGTTTCCAATGTCCCATCTCCCTCCATATCACCGTGGAATAAGTCCAACCTTGTCTTTAGTGAGGCCAAAGCAAAGGCCAGTGTCCAGGATTTTGCTTCATATTAAAGCTTAGTCCCTTGGAGCCCACAGCATCAGTTGCAGGCCCCAGTGGCTGCTAGACTCATATGCTCGTGTGTGTTCTTGGGTGAGAGAGAATATGTGAACACATGGGGCAAATGTGGGTCAGAGAGGGGGGTGGGGGAAGAAAGAAAGAGAGAGAGTGCTTCTTTGCTCCTCTGGGGTTATAGTAGCTTGGGTTTGGGATGGACTAGGTGCTCATTCAAAAGAACCAGTCAACTACCCAAGCTTCTGTGGGCTTTTTGATGGGCATACCACCTATCTAGACTAACAGGCATCTTTGGTCAACCACCTTCCCCTGCGTCCCCCAACAATCTGGTATTGGGGAGAGGAAAAGAGAAGTATTAATCTCCTTGGTGGAGCAATACTATAATCTCCTGTGTGTGGAGCTGTAACTTCCTGGAGAAGCAAATAGGCTCATGCTACCCATTTTATTAAGCTCACTCTCCATGTCTAATTTCCTTTGCTGTACTTTCCTATTAATAATTAGCTAACTAGCAACAGTAGCAGTAGGAAGTGAAGAGCCACCTGATAAGGAATTAGGATTACCTACCATTTTATATTTGGCTTACTATGCAGATGGAGCATAAGATAAACACGTCCACAGGATGTTGATGGAGCTCAATAAACTTTCCTTCACTAAAGTCCTAACTGTCTCCTCCATGGGCTACAAAAATGTGTCAGATGTCAGTTACTCTTAACTGGGGGTGAGGGAAGGTGCTGTCAGTAACATCCAATCAAAACCATGGCCCAGTCAATCCAGGAGGATAATAAACTCATCCGGCACCTAGTTCTTATTGTAAGCTATTAAATAATAAGGAAGAAAAGCTTCAACCATATTGGAAAATCTATAAAATACAAATTAAGGCAAAAAGACAAATTTGTCTTCTAAAAATCTATAAAATTAGCTTAAATAAAGCAGATCTATCTATCTATCTGTGTGTGTGTGTGTGTGTGTGTGTGTATACCATGTTTTTGTTATATAGGAAGGGTGAATTTTTCTGTAATACTAATGATTATATTAGCTGATTCAACTTTTATAAAAACATACTCTATTGTTTAAGATTACTCATTGCTACAAATGACAGGAATCCTCTCTCCTAAACATGAACAAACACACAGTTACATACACAGAAAAACAACCATCGTGGGTTAGATTAAGTCCTATATCTGTCGTAGGAAAGTAGCCACATGTGGGAAAAATGTAGTATAACTTAACTCAGCTGTTCTTGTTTCCCAGGTTCCTAACAAGAGTACACTGCCCCTTACAGTGCAATACATGAAGATTTGGGTCCCTCCTGGTTGGGATTGCCTATGTTTTTAATGCATAATTCTTTCACAAAATGTGTAGGCAAGCTGCAGCTGCAGAGGCTAAATCTGGACTACTGTCTGTGTTATAAATAAAGTTTTATTGGAACACATCCACTCTCATTCATTTACATATTGCCTATGGCTGCTTTCCAAAGTTGAGAAACTACAACAGAGGCCATATGGCCTGTCTAAAATATTTATTATATGGCCCTCTAAAGAAAAAAATTCAATTCTGTTTTATATTATTGGATTGCATTAAAATTCATGAAGACTTTATAGTCACAAATAAGATACACCATTACAATGAGTGTTCATAGGTATTTGAAGCCCTTCTGGTTTTCAATCCTGACTTAGTGTTAACAAAACCCCATTCCTGTTGAGGATGGACCAAATGTTCTAGATTTCCAGCCACCCAGAAGATCATTTCCATATAGCGAACCCTCTGACTCCAACTTAATAACTGTTCATACAAGATCATCTTAACTAAAGACCAACCAAATATCATATATATATACACACACACACACACACATATATATATAATGGCAAAAGATGTAAAATACCTTTTGTTATAGCAAATTCATCTGTATAAATTCATGCTTAAGACTTTTATGTACAATTTTTCCATAAGGCTGTATGCATCTCAAATTTATATCAAATTAATAAGAACAATTCCAAGTGTTCCAAGATTGGTGAATAAATTCTACTACCATTATGTTGTAATTATTATAAATTATATATTGAGTGAAATGGTAGAATAGTATGCCATCAGCATGTATAATGTAAAGGATAATCACATTGTTCAAAATTGTTTTTGTATACAATAGAATATTTTGAAATATAAATATAATTTATCTTTTTTCCATTCTTAATAACTACATCTTAATTTCTACACCCCTCCCACCATTGAGACCAAGCTACAAGGTGGACACTTGTTGTTCTGGGGAAGAGCTGTGGAAGCATCATACAAAAGTGATCAATTCTTCCTTTAACTTTCAAAATAGAGTTTTAAAATTTAATTGAAAAGCAACAACCTACAAACTGAAGCACATTTGTATGTAAAAACTAGAGGATTAAGGTAGACCATTTTTCTGTGAGTTTTCCCATGAGTCTTTGGAGTGGAAGATCATGAGCCAGAGCCATGAGGACTCAAACCTGAGAAAATCGCAGACTAGGGGTGCGTGCAAAGTAGCATATAATTAAAATGATAGTGCTCCACAATGGGTAAAATTAACTATTGCAAGTAGGTGCTGGGGCATTATTGCTATTTTATAGATGAAGAAACTGAGGCACTGGAGGTTAGGTAATTTGAACATAGAGCTGATATTTTAACTCATGCAATTTGGCTACAGATAAGATGCTCTTCACCTCTGTGTGATATGGCTTCTCCAAGATACAATCATATTTCTCCTGCAGTGAAAATGATTTAGCACCTTGGCTGGGTACTCATTTGGTTAAAGCATTGTCCCAATATGCCAAGTTTGTAGGTTCAATCTCTGGTCAGGGTACATACAAGAAATATCCAATGAATGCGTAAGTGAAATAACAAATCTCTCTCTCTCTCTCCCCTTCTCCCTCTCTCTCTTAAAAAAATCAATTAAAACTATTTAGCCAGTTGAAGACTAGGATGAGGAAAGAAGTCAGAAGTTGAAAGGAGATCAGAGAGACGGTGTAGGTGTGTATAAATTATTTAAATCTGATTCTGCCCCTCCTGGTTTGAATCATGCTATAGAATAAATATTTGTGTCTTATCAAAATCCATATGTTGATTTTAATACTGTTTTCTTTAGCTGTGCAGAAGCTTTTTATTTTGATGAGATCCCATTTGTTTATTCTTTCCTTTATGTCCCTTGCTCTAGGGGACGTATCAGTGAAAATATTGCTGCGTGAAATATCTGAGATTTTCCTGCCTATGTTATCCTCTAGAATTTTAATGGTGTCATGGCTTATATTTAAATCTTTTATCCACCTTGAATTTATTTTTGTGTATGGTGTAAGTTGGTGCTCGAGTTTCATTTTTTCACATGTAGCTGTCCAGTTCTCCCAGCACCACTTGTTGAAGAGGCTATTTTTGCTCCATTTTATGTTGCTGCCCCCTTTGTCTAATATTAATTGACTGTAGAGACTTGGGTTTATTTCTGGGCTCTCTGTTCTATTCCACTGGTCCATGTGTCTGTTCTTGTGCCAGTACCAGGCTGTTTTGATTACAGTGGCTTTGTAATACAGTTTGGTATCAGGTATTGTGATCCCTCCTACTTTGCTCTTCTTTCTCAAAATTGCTGCTGCTATCCGGGGTCGTTTATGATTCCATATAAAATAAAAAGAGAACCAACTGTATGGGAAAACATATTTGACAATGATACCTCAGACAAGGGATTAATCTCCAAAATATATAAAGAACTTACAAGACTCTACTCTAAGAAGACGAGCAACCCAATTAAAAAATGGGCAAAGGATTTGAAGAGACACTTCTCCAAGGAGGACATACAGAGGATCCAGAGACACATGAAAAGATGCTCGATATCTCTAGCTATCAGAGAGATGTAAATTAAAACTACAATGAGATACCACTTGACACCAGTCAGAATGGCCTTCATAAACAAAGCAACAAATAGCAAGTGTTGGAGAGGTTGTGGAGAAAAGGGGACCCTAGTGCACTGTTGGTGGGATTGCAGATTGGTACAACCACTATGGAAAACAGTATGGAATTTTCTAAGAAAACTAAAAATGGACATACCTTTTGACCCAGCAATTCCACTGCTTGGATTATATCCTAAGAACCCTGAAACACCAATCCAAAAGTATCTATTCACCCCCTATGTTCATAGCAGCACAATTTACAATAGCCAAGTGCTGGAAGCAACCTAGGTGCCCATCAGTTAATGAATGGATCAAAAAACTGTGGTACATTTACACAATGGAATTCTATGCAGCAGAAAGAAAGAAGGAGCTCCTACCCTTTGCGACAGCATGGAAGGAATTGGAGAGTATCATGCTAAGCGAAATAAGCCAGGCAGTGAAAGACAAATACCACATGATCTCACCTTTAACAGGAAGCTAATCAACAAAACAAACAAACAAGCATAATATAAACAAAGACACTGAATTTGAGAACAGTCTGACAGTGTCCAGAGGGGGAGGGGAGGGAATTTCAGGGGAAAAGGGGAACGGTTTAGAGCAACAAGTATAAAGGACTCATGGACAAAAACTATGGGGGGTGGAAATGGGAGGGAGGTGGGGAGGGCTGGGGTGGGGTAAAAGACAGAAAACTGTACAATATCAACAATTAAAAAATACTGAAAAAAAATAAATAAAATTTAAAACAAACAAACAAACAAACAAAATCCATATGTTGAAACTCTCATACAAAAGTCATGGTGTTGGATGGGGCCTTTGGGAGATAATTAGATCATGAGGGTAAAGTCCTTATGATATGATTAATGATTTTATTTTATTTTGTTTTTTAAGATTTTATTTACATATTTTTTTTTAGAGAGAAGGAAAGGGAGAGAGAAAAAGAGGGAGAGAAAGATCAATGTGTGGTTGCTTCTCATGTGGCCCTATTGGGGACCTGGCCTGAAACTCAGGCATGTGTCCTGACTGGGAATTCAACCAGCGACCCTTTGTTTGTTTGTTTTTTAAATTTTTTTATTATTTTTTAATCAGTATTTTTTTATTTGTTGATATTGTACAGTTTTCTGTCTTTTACCCCGCCCCCAGCCCACCGCCCCAGCCCTCCCCACCTTCCTCCCATTTCCACCCCCCATAGTTTTTGTCCATGTGTCCTTTATACTTGTTGCTCTAAACCGTTCCCCTTTTCCCCTGAAATTCCCTCCCCTCTCCCCTCTGGTCACTGTCAGACTGTTCTCAAATTCAGTGTCTTTGTTTATATTATGCTTTGTTGATTAGGTTTCTGTTAAAGGCGAGATCATATGGTATTTGTCTTTCACTGCCTGGCTTATTTCACTTAGCACGATGCTCTCCAATTCCATCCATGGTGTCGCAAAGGGTAGGAGCTCCTTCTTTCTTTCTGCTGCATAGAATTCCATTGTGTAAATGTACCACAGTTTTTTGATCCATTCATTAACTGATGGGCACCTAGGTTGCTTCCAGCACTTGGCTATTGTAAACCAGCAACCTTTTGTTTCACAGGCCAGCACTCAATCCACTGAGCCACACCAGCCAGTGCTGATTAATGATTTTAAAAGAGGAGATGGGAGGAAGTTTGCTTCCTATTTCATTGCTCTCTGCCACCTGAGGATACAGCAAGATCATGGCCACTGCAAACCAGAAACATCCCCCACCAGAGCCTGAATATGCTGACCTTGGAGCTCTCTGACTCCAGATCTCTGAGAACTAAACTTATGTTGTTTAAGCCATCCAGTCTATGGTAATTTGCTTCACCAGCCCAAAATGAATAAGGCAATCCTTAAGGTCATGAGTGTAGTGGGACATATAAATCTCTTTTTGTACTGGTGAAATTCCAGAAGGATATCCAAGGGATAAAATTACTTATGCCTGTAAGACCTTATGTCTCCATTTCCCTGGACAGTTCAGGTTTTCACCTATTATTTTACTACTGTAAATATCAATAGCACTTGTTTTCATTAAAAAAAGCATTCCAGATAGAGAATAAATGGCATGGTCTCCTTATTTATACATTAGTTACCACATGGAGCCTTAGTAAGAGGTTGACCCACAGAGCACCTTTCTCCATAGTGGGCAGAATATGATGTAGAAATAGTGTCAGCGGGAGAAACTATCATGTACTGCCTGTGCCAAGCAGCAGATCGGGAACAGATACTTACACCCGAATACCAAGTCTGCTCTGTGTGCAAGCTGGGACCTCCCCACCACTCCAACCACCTTAGTTCTCTTGGGATGCTCTAACAAAACACAACGGAGTGAGAGGCTTAGAAACAGCAGAAACGCTTCGCACAGTTCTGGTGTCCAGAAGTCTCAGAGCAGGTTCTGGCATGTTAGGGTGAAGGTCATCTTCCAAGTTGCAGATTTCTACTTGTATTTTCACCTACTGATAAGGACCAGGGGACTCTACTTGATACCTTTTTTAAGGGTTTAACCTTCATGACCTAATCACCTCCCAAGGCTCCACCTCCTAATACCATCACATTGGGAATTAGATTTCAACATCTGAATTTGGTGGTGGCGGGGGGACACGTTCAAACCAGAGCATCATCATATCATGGGCAGAAAGAAGAGTAAAAGAGAAAGAGGTTGAGTATTCGAAATAATGATAGTGAGCTAATGCTGAAGTGACTGAGTTAAATGAGAAGTGTTTTGATCATCTTAAAATGGAAAGCTCAAGTTTATTTCCCACTACAAATGTGAAAAGGGAGACTTGTGAACTAGTTAAGTTATACAGAAAAAAACTCAGATCTCTCCACCTTCAAGTAATAATGTTAGATTTTGAACTACATATATTTTATATACACAGAGACAAACAGAAAGTGAGTATATCCATTTAAACATTAAGAGTAGTAATCCTCAGTAGAGAGTTTGCAGATGACTTCTGTTTCTTTTCTTAATTTTTATATATTCTCCAAATATTCTTGAACATGTATCAGCTTTGCAACAAAAAGGATTTTTTTTTAGAACAGATGCATTTATGCTTTCAACATTCTGTGTTGGCTGGAGCTAGTTAATCTGAAAACTATTCTGCCTTGAAGTGTTAATGAGCTAATACGTCATTTCAGGGTGAGTTACTTTTCAAAACTGCTGAAATCATACCTCTAACTATACTTGTATTCTATCTACTGGTAGGGAGGACTTGGCTAATACAGTGGCTGTAACCTAATATAAGAAAACATGTTTGCTGTCTTCACAAATTCTTATAAACATCTAATTAATAGAAATAGTCTCATTTTAGTAAGTTGGTAACTACCCTTTGAATCTACTCATTTCTCTGTGTGAGGCCTCTATAGAACATGGCTTAGTCTTTCATAAAGTAACAAAAGCCTGGAAGAACAATGTATGATAAGCTTGCAATTAACTGTGATCATAACATCACATTAATGTTCTGAAGTCCTGTATGTAAACATTATACTTATCCATAATATTAGAAAATTTATACAAAATTCTGGCTGTGCAGAACACTAATTGATGTGACCTTTAGCAATGACTAAATTAGAATTTTGGAATGGTCAACTCACATGAAGGTGTCTGTATGTGCATGCGCATGAGCACACAAACACGCACACACATGAATTTATTCATACTAACACTACCACCACCACCACCACACAAGGGAATGGAAAAGAGGGAGAAGTAACCTGATCTTTAATTTTTCCATTGCATCTAAGTTTTCCTATTTTCCTAGGATTATCAGAAAAGTTTGATTCATTCCTCTTGTTTCTCTCTTAAAACTTTTTACAGAAAACATTTTAATTCTGCCCTGGCTGGTGTGTAAAAGAGAAAGAGAAAGTGGATTGAGTGCTGACCTGTGAACCAAAGGGTCAGCAGTTTGATTCCCAGTCTAAGATACATGCCTGGGTTGCAGGCCAGGTCCCCAGTAGGGGGTGCATGAGAGGCAACCACACATTGATGTTTCTCTCCCTCTCTTTGTTTCTCCCTTCCCCTCCCTAAAAATAAATACATAAATAAAATAGTAAAAAATAAAAATAAGAACACATTTTAATTCTTATTAAACTTCTCTAGTAATTATTGGCTATTAAATATTTTTTATTATTATCTCATGCAAGATAAAATGCAATCAATTGGAAAAGATACAGAAAATTATAGCTAACTAAAAAAAATCACTAAAAACACTGGGTTTCAAACATCAGCTGGTTAAGAAATGATACATCCTTAAGAAATAACAAATCCGATATATTGCTTAAAATGCTTTATTGTAGTAAATGTTGAAAACTCAACTTAACCTGGCTGTGGTGTTAATATCATGTGTCAGCTTGACTGAGCCTAGGGGTACCCGTGCATTTGATCCACCATTATTCTGGGTGACTGTGAGAGTGTTTCTGGATGAAGTTAACACTTTAAATGGTAGACTGAGTAAAGTGAATTGTTCTGCCCCCTCCTTCCAGTGTGAAGGGGCATCGCCTAATTCATTGAAAGGCTGAACAAAACAAAAGGGAAAGAAAGTAAGGGAGAATTCACTCTTTTCCTGATGGGCTTTGAGCTGGGGCAAAGGTCTTCTTCTACCTTCAGACTTAGACCAAAATTTATACCACCAACATTTTTGCTTCTCAGGCATAATCCACAAAAGCACATTTGATGAAAACAACCCATATTAAAAAACATTGAGTGAAATATCTGAACAGACATACCAAACAAGTTATACAGATCACAGACAAACATATAAAAAGATCTCAACTTCATTTGTCTTTAGGGAATTGCAAATTAAATAAATAATTACATACCACGGCGCACTTATTAAAATGGCTAATGTGCAAAACCTGACAATAACGACTCTGGCGATGATGCAGAGCAACAGAGACTCTCCTTCCTTGCTTGTGGGAGTGTGAAACTGGAAAACCACTGTTGAAAATAATTTGTCAGTTTCTTACAAAACCAAACGGCCTCATTAGAAGACAGTCTGTCAGCTTATAAATCTAAACATTTTAAATCTAAATCTTAACATTCAATCCACCATTTTTACCACTAGATATTTACCCAGCTAATTTGAAAACATGTCCACACAAAATTGTGCATATGAGTGTTTATTGCAGCTTTATTCTTAGCCACTAAAACTTGGTATCAACCAAGATGTCCTTGCATATGTGAACGGATAAGCAAACTGTGGTGTAACCCTATAACGGAGTATTATTCAGGGATGAAAAGAAATGAGCTCTCAGGCCATTAATACAAGAGGATAAACCTTAAAAGCACTATTGCCAAGTGAAGAAAGACATTCAGAGAATGCTACAAAATTTATGACCTACCTATAAGAATTTTGGAAAAAGCAAAACTATAGTGACTGTATATGCATTAGTGGTTCACCTGGGCTGGGAGGTTGGTAGGGTGAGTGAAGCACAAAGTGATTGTGGAGAAGTAAAACAATTGTGTATGATACTTCCATGGTAGACATAGCACACTATGCATTTGTCAAGATCTACAGAACTTTTTAACATGAAAAGTGAACCTAAATATTCACAAATTGAAATCAAATCAAATATTGGGATTTCTAGCATATTGTGTGAAATGTGACAAAATACCCCACCTCTAATGTAATGTATGAAACCACCTCACTGAAGGTGATGGCAGAAAGGGATTTCCTCCTAATGTACTTTAAAAATGAGTGGTGTTTGCAAGATTAAAGTAGAAAAGAACATATAAAAGATTGTACTCTGATAAAGTGGTTTCCTATTAGAGTCTGGGGTAACAATTTTGATACTGCTATATATGAATATTTCAATGAAATGATTTAAATAAAATTAAGTAAATGGATAGTGGGTAGTGGAAACCATGTTTCTTATTGTTGCAGAAGTTCACAGATAAGAGGAAGAGGCTAGAATGATGCATGTGGTAGGAATTAGAGTTGAATACATTGATATGAACTCATGTTTAGCTTAATATAGATACAAATAGTTACTATGGAAATATGTATAGATATGTGTATATACACATGGTTTAATATACACCCATACATGCCTTTTCTCTGTCAGCTGAAAAGGTCTAGAAGCAACTACACTTAAGGGATTGCAAGTATATTTGGCATGCAGACCTTGGTTTGTAATACTGATCCCCACCCAATGAAAAACAACCAAGTCATTTTAGAGAAATGGTTGATTCTAGAACTAAGGCAGGAAATATATAAGATGAGCATAAACCATCTTGTAGCACCAAAAAGTAAGGGAGAGTAAAAATAAAAAAACAAAAAACCCACAGTGATGCAAACACGTCAAAGGGACACAGGTACTAACTAAAAGAGCTCCCAGAGGCCCAAGCTGGAAAAATTAGAATAAAAAATGAATAAATATGTTTCAGGCTATAATCAAAAGCACAAAATAAATATTCATAAGTCCATATGGATATAAGTAATTAATAAAAATAGATGGGAAAGCAGGGACAACTCCCCTGCTCAGAATTCTAAATAATGACCGTAGATGCTCCACTGTCTAGGAGGCAGAGCATAGCCCCCATTCTCTAAATGGGGGCCCAAGGTAGCACTCTCTGTCCAAAGAGTACAGTAAGAATGCCAAAATATGGCAGTAATTTACAGTAGGGAAACCTGACAAACATGAACTCAGCCAGGTGTTGAGGTCGATATCAGTGGTGGTAAGTCATACCAGTAGATTATCTACAAGGGAGGACCAAAAAAAAAAAAAAAAAAAACCCCAACTGGAATTTATTTATAAAAAATTGTGTATTGATTTTTACATGTTTAAACTTCAGTTACTTTCAAAGTACTCTCCATCTGATGCGATACCACTACTGAGATTTTCTTCACTGCTCAAAACTGTTTTTGAACTTGTCAATTTTGATACATTTTAGCGCTTCTGCCATTTTTTTGTCTCACCTCTTCCATATTGACCAAATGTTTTTTTTGTGGACTTTTTTCATCCAGGGAAACAAGAAAAGTTGGTCAGGGTGAGATTGGGTGAATAGGAAGGGTAGGGACTAGGAGTCATGTTGTTTTTGGTCAAAAACTGCTCAGTATTCAGCCCGGTGTGGGCAGGTCTGCTCATAAATCATAAATCACCCATCATGAAATGGGCAAGTACATTGAAAGAGTCTTCAAAAAAATTTCTGTGAAGGCAAATGTAGTCTCTCCCAACAATGCCAGCTGGTACACTGATACAGGTGGGTTCCTAGGACACCCACCTAGTGAGGGAACCCTGTACTACAAGGGGCCCACCCTCCAGAAGATAATTCCGAGTATTTTGGGGGGTCCTTCCTTGAGACTAGTTTCGATTTAAGGCTACTTCAGGTTGCTTGACAAACCAAACAGATGCCAAGGCAGCAGTGCCGTGGAGTCACTGAGCTGAATTCTTGACATAAGGAAAACTAGGGTGGGATATTTGGAACTCTTTGTACTATTTTCACATTTTTTGTTAATCTAAAACTGTTTTAAAAAATTAAATTTATTCTAAAAGTAGTTGTCAAGGAGGAAATGAAACAAGCATCAGTAGACTGTAAATCTTCAGTGATCTTAGGACAAATAACTTGAAATTTAGAGTTCTTTATTAATATTCAGGCATGAGAGAATAATATGTGTATTTGGAACAAAAAAGGACCTCAGAAAGTTTAGTATATATGGACATTTTTAACACATTTTACTTGAAGATGTTTACATAAATTTTAATTTAAAAAAATCCAAAATGGACAGATTTTGGTATAACAAAACAATGTGAAGACACAAGTAAACTTACAATGGAGACTAAATAATTTTCATGATAATATAAGAAATAAATGAAGTATCAGATGTCCCAGTGTGCCATGTAGCTTCTGATGTAATATATTTAATTACATTAAATATTATTTATATAATAAACGCATATTAAATATTAAGGGTTACAAGTAACATAAAAGAGAAAGAATAGATATGTAACTTCTAAGTAATGGAAAAATATAAAAATATAACAAAATGAAATTACTAGATTAGTGAAATAAAAAGTGAGAAAGGAAAATTTTTTAAGCAAAAAAAAAATACAGTAAAATGACAGGAATACCTATAAGCTTTCATTAATTATAAAAATATTAATAAATTTAGTTACACTATTAATATACAGATATTCTTAGAATGTGTTAAAAATTTCCAAAGAACATTCACTTGCTATACAAAAGCCATAGTTGAAATTAAACTACATAAAATAAGATTGAATGCAAAAGGGTAGAGTAATGTATTACCAACAACATTAATCAAAAGAAGGGAGTTGAAGAAATGTTATTTTCAGACAAAATTGAATTCAAAATGAATGAATTATATGGAGCAAAGGGAAATATTTCATACTAGCAAAAATAACAGTACACCATGATGATATGACAGTCATAAACTTTTATATGTACATAGTTACAAAATATAGAAAATAAAAATTCACAGAAAGCAAGGAGAAATGCACAAAAAAATCTCATTAAAAGATTTGAAATCTATATTAGAAACTAGCCAAACAAGAAGACAAAATATTTATAAACTTCTGTGTATTTGCATGTGTGTGCGTGCGGTATTTATGTATGCATAGGTTGTATGTATTCTCAAAAAGGACAAGGATGAACCAACTGCTGAAGTGATGTTTTTCAGAAGACAAGATAGAGAATGAATTAGCAGCCTAGGAGGGAGGTGAGACTCGTGATAGAAAGGGACATGCCTCCTTAATTTTTAACAGCGATTACTGTATAGCAAGCAATTCTGTTTGTAAAAGATACAAATTCCTGTCACATTATTGTAACTGGAACACCACCTGAAGTAGCTGTGCAGTATAATCATAATGTTGGCATTTCTGAATTAGGTAGAAACATTAAAGAATTTTTAGCATTTTCCTTGACTCCAGGAATTTACAAGACGATTTTCCACTATAAATTTAGGCTTATTTGATAAATATTGCCAAAGGATGACTGCGGTGAAAGAGAATCTTCCAGCGAGGATTGTGAAACATTTTATTGGAGCTGAATATTAAAAAATCTAACTATAGATTAATAGTGAACTAAAGATTTTCAAAAGGTATGATGTCGAAGATTATTTCTGGAAAAAAATGGAGAGAAATCAGATGTGGCTAAGGAGCGGGAAAGCATTGACTATAATTTAAACCTTGTAGATTAGAGAAATATATTTCAATTTCTTTTTTCAAAAGCATAGTCCTTTTTTTCACCTGAATGATGACTTTGAATAAGATCACAATTCTCTTATCTCTGTGGCTGTTTTTTCTTTTTCCTATCACATCAATGTGGGGAGGAGATGCGCATGTGGAAATAAAAGAGAATAAAGACAATGTCCAGGAAGATGATTTTGATATCCTATCTTTGGCTCTGTTCTTGGAAGATGTCACTCTTTTTGCTCTTTTTTATATGTTTCCTTGTGTTTCATTTTTTCCATTTTAGGGACTGGTTATACAGCTTAGAAGTGTATAAAATCTAGCCCTGGATGTTCTTTGAAATGTTAGCTGCTGAGTTCAGCTGTTTCAGCTGTCACTGCATTACTTCTTTGTGGGGAAAGAAGAAGAAGGAGAAAGAAAACAAGAAAACTCCAGTTGATTGACAGACTGCCCTGGAATACAAATTTGCCTCTTGAAATCACCAGGAGAGAAACTAATCATTCATAGTAATTAAACAATAGCTGGGTTGCCTCTAGCATTTCTAGCTCACCAATTTTTGATTTGTGAAAACTCATACAGAGGTGGCATGCTTTCCAGAATTTGCCATGTGACTTCACATCTGGTTTAAATGACTGAAGCATTACATTGCTGGGGTCTCCTCCTGGCAAACTTTTTTACATTGTCTTGTTTTCCACTGATGTAAAAATTCCAATTTTTCATAAAAATCTCTGAATCCTTCTCTGAAGTAGGAAAAAGCTTAGGGAATGGATAAGACCCACCTCTTGCATTCCTCCAGGCAACATTAAAAACTATTCTCAACCTATAGTACACTCTTTTCTTTATTTTTAAAATCCTCATCCGAGGACATTTTTTCCACTAGTTTTAAAGAAAGAGAGAGAGAGAAGCATCTATTGGCTGCCCTCCATATGCCCCTGAACTGGGGATAAAACCCACAGCCCAGGTATGTGCCCTGACCCAGAATCAAACCCGCAACCTTTCGGTCATGGGACGATGCTCCAACCGAGACACACTGGCCAGACCAGTTGACTCTTTTCTTGAAGACTTTCATGGATGGGCAACAAAGATGAAAGTGCAGCAAAAAAGGGGAAAAGTTTTGATATGTCTACAGATGGTCATCGGCATCAATTCAATGCCAACAGCAATCATCAATTTGGGGCGTGGTAAAGAAGGAAACATTATTCAGTGCAAAACAGCTCAGTATAGCCATACAGCACCACTTGGCTATGAAAACAGCAAGGCTGTGAAGCAGCCCTGGGGCCAGGCCTGTCTCTGGCTACAGAGCTCTGCTCTGCACCTCGCAGGTCTGTTCTGCCCTCGGCTGCTCTGCTCCATTCTGCTCTGGTCTGCTCCAGTCTGTGCGAGTCTGTTCTGGCCTTCACTGGTCAGCTCCATTCTGCTCTGGCAAGTTATGTTTAGTATTTAAGTTCAGCACGGGAAATGTAGTCTTCAGTGGAAAGGGAAAATGGGCTGTCGTAGTCAGAAAGCAGCTGACTTAGAGACAGAAGTCCCCTGCCCCTGGTCCCTGATTGGCCTGTCTTCATGCAAATGAAAACTCCAAATCTTAGGCACTGTCTTGATTGGTCAGAATGGAACTGCTCTAATTGGTTGGTGAAGAAGTCGATGGGGATACAGTTGTGCAGCTCTGACTGAATAGGTAATGGCTCATAACTTTTGGTTGAACTAGGGTTCCAAGAACTCCTTTAAGAGGGCAAAAAAGGGGAGGGCTGGCTCAGATGGCAGAAACATTACAGGCAGACAGTTCAGTGCAGAGGCAGGGAGATCAGTGCAGGCTTCTCCCTGAAGCACAGTTTACATGAGATTTCCCTGTGCAGAAATGGCTGCCAGGCTCTCTTTGTTGCAGCTGCTGCAGTTGTTTTTTAACTTGAACCCAGTTAGCCACCGGACACCCTTTTCAGTAGGTATTTTCTTTCTCCGGGTGAAATGTGAATTGAGCGTAAATTGAGTTGTAGAAGAAAGAGCTGTGTATGAAACTGCTGACATTGTCACTGTTTGAGAAATTCTGGATGGGCATCTGGAAGAACTTGGTGAAGGCGAACTCACTGACACAATGAGGAAAGTGTCACAAAAAGGATGAGGATGTCCTAGAAGAAGTTGACGCTGGCAATATCTTCACATTGAAATGAAACTTCTTAGATATTTCACAATATTGAAGGTGCAAAGAGTAAAATGTTGGGAGCTGATCCAAGTATAGAAATGATTATGAAAATTCACCAAGGCATGGAAAAGATGCTCTCTGTGCACGGTAAAAGATGAAAAAAAGGCAAGCACTTTTTAAACTTCTCTCTCTCTCTCCATATATATATATATATATATATATATATATATATATGGTCTTTATATATATATGGCAATATATATATTGCCTTTTTAAATATATCTATATGGATATATATATGGAGAGATATTGATATATATCGATGGATATACAAATATATATATACACATACATCAATATATTTTTACAAAGGAGTAAAACACTTTAAATCTCAATGTTATAAATTACAGCATACAAAATAACTACTGTTACCTTTCCTTGTATAATTATAACTTATAGTAAGAGAGTTTTTAAGATTTTGAAAAAAGTTTTATATATCACAGAAATATTAATGTTTTTCCCATTACTTTTTAAGGTTGCTTTGCATGGCTTTAGTCTGTATGTTCATTTTTATGGCCTCACAGTACTGTGCAAAATGAGGGCTGCCTGCATTATGAAATAAAACCTTCCGATTTAAAGTCTTTGTAAACTAACAACTATTTTATCTCAAATTTTTGAAGAATAATGGTGACTTTCCTTGGAGATCCTTTAGAATGTCCAACTCATGGCCTACGTGCCACACACAGCCCAGGATGGCTATGGATGCGGACCAACACAAAATCATAAATTTACTTGAAAAATTTTGAGATATTTTTGTGATTATGTGTCGCAATGTATTTAATGTGTAGCCCAAGACAACTCTTCTTCCATTGTGGTGCAGAGATGCCAAAAGATTGGACACCCCTGCACGAGGATGAATCCAAAGCAACATTCTTAAAAGGCCAGAGCAATAAAGATACAGCAGTCAGTGACCAGATTTCTCATGTTGATTTTTTGCCTTAACAACTCCTCAGGACCTGGCCACAAAAACCAAGTTTGCTTTGTAGATTAAACCTAATTGGAATAAATAAGTGGAAGCTGAAGGACCTATTTTAGTGACTTATAGGTTAGAAGGCCATTTAATTCACCATTTAAACCAGGACATTAGTGAGAGTAAAAGGGATGTAAAATTATGTAATTCTGGAAGTGTTTCTTAATCAATGAAATTGCTTTTATTATATTGGTAATACCAAAAAAATAATTTATTGAAATCATTTTTAAAGTTCTTTTAAAAGATTAAAGGTAAAATATCTTTGTATGTTAAAAAGCACCATTCAGAATGAGTATCTAACTATTAAAAATTAACATAAGCAAAATAATTTTACTTGCTACGTAGTCATATCTTTTCTCGGTTTTTAAAGTACACCTGTCTCTAAATAAGATGCCATCCTTTTTGATAAAGAATATAACCTGCAAGTGTTTTATTTTTTGTAAAATAAAGAATCTTCAAAGTTAAGATTTTTGAGTAGTACATTTAAAATTTTTAATACAATTTGCTTATCTATGTAAATATAATATCTTAATTGAAAAAATAGATTATATTTGGTAAGTCACTGGTAAATTCATAATATTTGATATTAAATAAAGATTATTATAAATACATTTTAATTTAAATGTGTAAATACTTTATCTGAAGTTTACATGTACTGTCTTTTTTCTTTATTCAGAGGAACTATCTTTGAAAAATAAGACAAATTTTTTAAATAAGTTTTTTTCTGATTCTTAACTATTTATTGTGAAATTAAAGTCATAAAATCATAGGGTTTTCCCATTTTCTTTGATTCTTATGTAGCTTCTCAAATTACCCAATTAAAAGTAGCAAGTGAGCAAGAGAGGGAGAGAGGGAATTTGACAGCTGTAGTCCCCATTTACATTGGTAAGCTATATTTGTGCATGTTACCTGTTCATAATGATATTTCATAAGAAATGAAAACTTAGTACATAATTCTTTATTATACTTTCACTCTTTACGAGCTTATTGTTGCCAAAGTTCATAGAGGTCATTGCATTTCATTTTAAAATGAAATTATAGGACTAAAAAGGAACAAGGATAATCTCGGATTCCATCTAAGAGATGAAGAGAAAATGGAACAAGGGAGTTTGTAATCTCTATGAACTGTACAACAGCACGGTGAGGTCTCCGTTTGCTGTGTGTATTTCATTTACTGCTAATTTACTGCATTTCGGTCTGGCCACCGTGGCCCCAGCAGCCTCAGGTACTATTGTCTTTCTGTACTTCCCCACCGTCACCCGAGACGCATGGTGTCTGTGTTTCTAGTGCTCAGGTCCTAACCCACTTCCTTTTACCAGCAGCCTGTATTCTGTGCTAAGGGGAGGAATTTATTATCTTCAGTCTGGACTGGGTCAGGGACAGAGAAACGGTTTGTCACTGGTTGTTTTCAGATATAAGAATATATTGTATCAGAGGCAGTTTACCCAAAGAAAACATAGTTAAAATGGTGATGGGCTTATAAAGGAACAGAACAGAGCACCAAGAGCAAGAGTAGCGGTGGGTGATTCAGAATAAAGATCAGACTGACAGGGTGAGGCAGGCTGTAAAGCAACAACAACAATGACAAATTAGTCCCAATAGGAGAAACAGTTGAATTGAAATTGAAAAAATGAGAGTGAAAAAATTATTTAAACAATTTTAAATAAATCTTTAAAATTGTAGGAATTATAATAAATAATCTGATACTTTGAAAGACTTGAAATTACCTCTCAGGCCTTAAAAATCAGTTGACAAAAACATATAGACCTAGAATAATAGGAGAATGGCAATATTTTGCATTCACGTATTTATGCATTCAGTGGTTGACTCCTATATGTGCCTTGACTGGAGATTGGACCCAGAATCTTGGCACATCAGGACAATGCTCCAAGCAGCTGAGCCACTGGACCAATGCTGCATGTTTTAATAATAATTTTTTATGATAGTGTAGTGTTCATGGTATTAAGTGAAAAAGGAAGGATCCAAAACTATACATAAGTATCAACTTAACTATGCAAATGTATATGGATCTATATTTCTATCAAATGATTATAAAACATTTAAAAGAAAACAGCATCAGGTTAATACAGCAATTGTCTTTGGTTAGAGTTTGGGTGATTTATAATGTTTTGCTCTTTTTTATATTTACTGTGACATCACATATAATATTCATGATCAGATTAAGTGCTGGGTTACCTTTTTTAATAGGAAAAATTACAATCGTTAGTGCTTTTAATCAAACATGGACATCAGAAAAAAAATATCAAAGTCCTCTTTACCTGTGTAGTAGACTGATGGTGAAAATGGATCCACTTCTTTATACTTTTCTTTCTCAATATTCTTTACCCAAAGAAAACATAGTTTTCTTGGAATTCTCCTCATCATGATATAGTATCCCCTCACATTGAATCTGGACTGGATTTTGACTAATTTTGGCACACAGAAGTAAGTCCCAAGCCTGGGACTCAAAACAAAACAAAACAAAACAAAACAAAACAAAACAAAACAAAACAAAAACACCAAAAAACCCCAAAACCTTGAAAACTCTCTTTTTTTTCCCCCTGGACCTTAACTTTGCCATGAGAACATGCCTTGGCTGGCACATTGGAGGCATGTGAAGGACAGACGAAGAGTAGCCAACAGTCAGCCAACTCTGTAGACTAGAGAGAGCTCAGTCGAGATCAGCAGAGCCTCTGACCTGACCCACAGCTCCCTGCGGACTTACCAGCAAGCACAGTCAAGACCAGAAGGGCCAGTCAACACATCCATGGCTTTGTGAGCAGTAACACATCCTCACGGTGTTAAGACATAGAGTTTAAAAGTAGTTTATGATAGAATTTAATTATGGCAATAGATAGCTAGACAGAATTGATACTTGACACAGGGTGTGATCATAAGAAAAAGTTGAAATAGGTGGCATTGGCTTTGTGAGGGGTTGCAGGTGGGTGTTGGAAAATGGGAAGCAAGCTGTTAACAAGGAGTGGGGACATGGTAAGGAAATTGTAATGGGGTCTGTTGAAATGATGATCCACGCAATGCCATCATTAAATAGTTGACAAAACTGATGCCCCACAGCAACTTGGAAGATGGAAAATGTATCAATAAACTCTGGAATTTGCCTAAGGGGTTCTCTGGGCAGAATGTAGAGAGTGTCAGTTAGGCTTTCTTAATTGTGCATGATACAGCAAGAAAGTGATAAACTAAAGAAAAAACTATGCAGCTCTTCAGCAGAATCTGGAAGAAATAAAGCAGGACCAGAATTATGGGCTATAAAATAAAACAACTTATCTGTAGTCACTCTAGTCAGTCAAATATTATCAAAGTAAAATATAGCATGGATGTGCAGCTCAAATCATCAGCATTGCTTAAGATGCTTTGTTAAGACCTCTGAAAGAATTAAAGATGTGCTTAGCTAGTTCTGTAAGGTGGACAAAGGAGCTGCTAGGAATGAAAGCTGTCTCCCACAATTGTATGGCATGTCCAAATGAGTCTTATTAAAAATAATTTGTTGCGTGGAATAGATGCAAGTCAAATTCCATCAAAGCCCACAGAAGTGCTTTAGAGAGTTGTATGGGCAAAAGGGGCTTCGTCATCTGATCTCAAAGGTTCAAGACTCAAAATGGACTTTGGATCTCCATCCTTGTAGGAATAAAAAATGAGGTCAGTATAACTTCCCCTGGCATGGGGGAGGGCAAGAATAGTGTGGGAAATGTAGAAGCTAAAGAACTTATGACACATGGACATGAACTAAAGGGGGGGAAATGTGGGTGGGAGGGGTGTGCAGGGTGGAGGGGAATGATGGGGTAGAAATGGGACAACTGTAATAGCATAATCAATAAAATATATTTTAAAAAATAAAAATAAAATGAGAGTTCTGTTCGATGCAGTTTTCCTTTGTTGCTATTATATACTGGGTGGTAATGGTGAAGTACAAATAACTTGTCTTTTTGGTTCATAATCTCTGAACCAAAACACACAACATCCGTACAGCCTTATCTAGACCTCATGTAGATCACAAGACACTGGACTTGGAGGACATCCAATAATGGGAAGAGAATTTGGGCACTGTGAGAGGGGGACAGTGTAATTTGTGTGTGAATGTGACTTTGAGCTTCTCTCATCAAGAGATGGAGTTGATTTCACCATTGCTTGAAAGTTGCTAGGACTTGTAACTTTGTTTTGCTAATAAAATACAGCATAAATAACTGTCAGTCAGTTCTTAGCGTAACCTTCCTAAGGCTTGCATGCATCTACTTTCTCTCTCTCAGCCCCCTCCCTCACCACGAGAAAGTTTTAGGCTAGTTTGTGGGATGGATGTGACAAATCAATGACAAAGATCTAGATCAGCCAATACCCAGCTACAAAACATTTGATCTACCTATTAGAAAAATGGCCTACTCAAAGTGCAGCTGATGGTAGGTCCGTGAGTGTGCCTAGAAGAGATCACAACTGTCCAGAGGATCCCGGATCTGTGAGCAGTAGGGCACACTTACTGTTTTAAGGCTCTGAGCTGTGGGGTGAGTTGATACACAATCTTCCATAATAATTGCTAGTGAGTGAACTTAAAACAAGTATTGAAAATTTCAAGTCATCGATCATTATTGGAGGGGCTATAATTAGAGCAATTAGTTGTTAAAAAGGGAGAATGACTCTCCTTTGATTAGGAAAAGACAGTTGCTAGGGTTCCCATTTTTGTCACATAGATGCCAGTGGCACCGGACTCATTTTTGTGTTCTGAATTCTGTCAAGTTACTTGGAAGTGAAGAGTATAACAGAAATAGACGCCTCTGGGGAGTCACTCCGGTAGCCGAGCAAGGAAGACACCGAGGTAGCAGACAGCTGCCACTGCGATGGAGGCCAGAGGGACTTAACGCCAGACCCTGGAAGTCTGATGACAATGCCAGAGCTTGTTGCCAGGTGAGAGTAGTATGTTTTAGCCCTTATGTCTCTTAATAGAAAAGATGAATTATCGGTTATAATAGTTAAGGCAAGTTGCTCCAAGAGTTATATTCATAGATTTTATATTTAAAGAAAAGGTTCCGTGTTCAGGAAAGTTTGAAAGCATTGGGTCAACAAAGCGAAACACATTTTTTTAACTACACAACTTTCTAGACTCTTTACTGTGCTGTTTGTACCAGGAATCCCCCGAAGGAGCATCGAGTGTGCAATATTCTCCAAATTTATTTGACCACGGGACTCTTTTTTTTTTCAGAGTATTTTACAGGATTATATTTTCACCAAGCACACTTTGGGGAATGCTGAGTTCACGGTTTGTAAAGTTTGTAATTTTTACTTTCTTTTTCATGTGTGAAAAGTATAAAGGCAACCTTTTCACCAGTGTATGTTTTAATTTCATACTTATTTGATTAGAGATAAAACAAAACAAAACGTAACCTAATAAAAATTGTGACATTATAGACATTACTTTTCTGGGTTCTGAGATTCTATATTATGATGGTAAAACTCCTAATATTTGTATTTAAATGTTGGTCAAATGTAACAATAATGACTTTTATTCACATTCATATGTAGAAAAACCATGTTTGAGACACTCCGAGAATGGCTTTACATATGTCATCACAATCACTGGCCAGAAAAAACTCTACAAGTTCGGTACTCATACTAGCTTTAAAAATGTTGAAATTGAAGCTTAATATGTGACAGAGACAAAACTAAGATTCATACAGTTCTATTGGATATCAACACCTTCTCACTTAACAACCGGGAATCACTTGACAGCAGGCATGCTGCTGGGCCTTAGAGAAACAGAACCTGGTCTAGAGAACCACGTGGTGTTAGAGAACCATCAAGGAGCAAATGCACGTTAGAGTAAGTGGTGATTCGCTTCGCTGAGTGGGTGAAGCTTGGGGCAGCTGTTCTTTAAGTTCATCTGAACACAGTTTTGAAACAGCAGCGTTTAGGTAAGGCAGAGCGTGGATATTGAGATCAAGAAACTAATGTTAACAAATGTAAAAAATATCAAATACTTATGATTCCTCTGAGATGAGTTATTTCACTCAATTCAGCTTATAATTTCTTTCTTCATTTTTTATTAGAAATTGGAATTTTCATATGAATTCAAAAAACATGCTTAGGCTACCCATGTCATGATGAGAAAATTATCGGTGAATTAATTTTGGGGAGTAAATTTTGTGCATAGAGCAAACTTTGTGCATCATTTGCAAGGAAAGAAAATAGGTATTATATGTGAATATGTTGTCAGATGTGAACACTAGTTGATATACTGTTTAATACATGACCAGTTAGTGACTTTTAAAACAGCTTTGTAGACATTATGACATATAATAAATCAAACATACTTAGAGTATGTGATTTGATGAATTTTGGCATGTGCATACATCCACAAAATCATCATCATAATAAAATAATGAATCTATCCATCACCCCAAAGAGTTTCCTCCCCAACCCCCAAGTAATGGGTCAACCACTGATTGGCTGTCTCTGTGGATTAAGTTGCATGTTCTAGAATATTATACAAATAGAATCATACAATATACGTGTTTTCTTTATCTGGCTTCTTTAATTCAGCATAATTATTTTGAAATTCATTCATACAGTTGTATGTATTAATAGTTCATTACTTTCTATTGCTGAGTAGTTGTCCATTGTAAACTTACCAGTTAGTTTATCCATTTTTTTATTAATGGACATTTCGGCTGTTTCAAATTTTTGGCTATTGCGAACAAAACCGTGATAAAGATTCATGTACAAGTCTTTTATGGGAATAGGTTTTCTTTTATCTTGGATAAAGTTAGAAGTGCAATGGGAGGAAAATGTAGTAGAGGCATGTTTGGTTTTTTAAGAGACTGTAAACTGTTTTCCAAAGCGGTTTCACCTCTTTTACATTATCATCTGCATTGTCTGAGTGTTCTTCCTCCACCTCTTTGCCAATGCTTGGTGTAGTTCAGCTTTTTAACTTTAGACATTGTAGTAGATCTCTAGTGTAATTTCACTGTGGTTTTTTTTTTTTGTTTGTTTGTTTGTTTTAATTTTTTAATTTTATTTTATTTTTTATTTTTTAAATATATTTTATTGATTATGCTATTACAGTTGTCCCATTTCTCCCCCATCATTCCCCTCCACCCTGCACACCCCCTCCCACCCACATTCCCCCCTTTAGTTCATGTCCATGTGTCATAAGTTCTTTAGCTTCTACATTTCCCATACTATTCTTGCCCTCCCCCATCTATTTTCTACCCACTATCTATGCTACTCATTCTCTCTACCTTTTTCCCCTCTCTCCTCCTCCCACACCCCTGTTGCTAACCCTACATATGATCTCCATTTCTGTGGTTCTGTTCCTGTTCTAGCTGTTTGCTTAGTTTGCTTTTGTTTTAGGTGTGGTTCTTAATAGCTGTGAGACGTTCACACACGCAGACGGTCCAGGCAGAGGGGAAGTGGCGGAAGGGACTGAATCCAGGAGAGAGCAGAGCAGGCGCCATTGTTCCCTCTCAGAACCCGCCCCCATGTACAGCGTCACAACCCAGCGACTGGGCTGCCCCACACTGGGGAGCACCTGAGGCTCCATCCCTCACTACGTAACAGCACGTGCACGTGCGTAGATAATCCAGGTGAAGGGGAAGTGGCGGAACAGGCGCCATTCTTCCCTCTTGGACCCTGCCCCCACCTATAGTGTCACAACCCAGCGACTGGGCTGCCCCGCCCTGAGGAACACCTAAGGCTCCACCCTTCACTGTGGTTTTAATTTGCATTTGACTAATGATGTTGGCCATCTTTTCATATGCTTATTTGTGATTCAGATTTCGTTTTTTGTTGAAGTGACCATTCAAATGTTTAAGTCTATTGTTTTTTGTTCACTTTTAAAATCTTTATTGTACTGTTTTCCATGACCATTTATTTCCCTTATCCTTCCTTCCCCCCAGCAATCACCACACTGTTGTCCATGTCCGTGAGTCCTCTTATACATATGTTGAACACTTTGATAGCTGCTACGAATAAAAACATAAAAACAAATTATTGTCAGGAATTCAAGAACAAAAATATCAGATATTTCACTCTAAAAAAGCAAGTTTTTTTTTAAGGGCACTGTAAATATTAAAAAAAGACAGTCAATATATAAATAAGTAAAAATTGATCATTCCAGTTTAAAACAAAATATCAGTACATCTTTAAACACATAACACTGTTGGTTTCTACTATTCTGAAATCGATACCCTCTTTTCTGTGGTTCATACAATTTATCGTTACATTAAAAATATAAGAGTAGCTTACATAGTCCCTTTCCGTGCCTCTGCTAGTCCAGTAGAAGCTTGACTACTGCTTCGGTGCCTGCTGCGTGTGTTTGTATGTGTATGTTTTTATGTTGTAGCAGTGGTGGTGGGATATTAATAAAAATTCTCAGGTTATTTTCACTTCCCATTCAATCCTCAGCTCTGCTTGTTGGGTATGGAACTTGAGTTAGTACATAAACTGTACTATGCTATAACTTTCTTTCTTTAGCTAACAGTTTCCAAGGTTTATGGCATGAAGTTGAATGGTTGTATAGTTGTTAATATTGAATTATGTGTTCTTTTTCCTCTACTGAGGCTGTTGTTTTTATTCATTTTATAACAATTGGGGAAGGGGGAATTGTTTGTTTCAAATTCACTTTTCCATTTTTACCTAAAAATATGGGCCAGCTTATGAAATAGCCATTACATTTTTAAACAATTTAAATCTTGAATGTAATGAAACGTAGGGTTTTAAAAACAGACATTATTTTTTGAATTCTCTACATAAGTAGTCCTCTAAAGGAAGATGTATTTCAGGGAAGGACAAAAGAGAAAAGATTTAAATTTATTTTTACTATATTATAACATTAATGTGTAAAAACCATATATTTAATCAGTCAACCAATGAAGCAGAATCAGGCTGCCAACTTTAAATTACATTATATAATAATCTATAAATTAGACATGGTACTTGTTCAAAATGTATTTCCTTTAACTTAAATTTCTATACAAGTAATACATAATCCAATTAAAAAGTTGTCAGAGGGAAGAACCTTTATCCAAGTCAATGAAGTAGATGAGAATGCATTCCAGGGTCTATTCTTTCGTGTATTTCTCTTCACAGAGCAGCATCATTCAAAAGTTTTCTCTGTGTTTTAAAGCTGATGTACATTGGCTTAGAATTCTCTGTTGTTGTTTTGGGAGTTAATACTCTCAATATTATTGTCAAGAATAAATTAAATCAGCCAGAGATCTTCTAAAAATAAAATTATAATAACAGGGAAGAGAAATAAATGTTTGCAGAATTTTGATTTCAAATGCCTACGAAATAGTCATATATTTAAATATTCCAAAAATGTAATTTTGCACAGGCCATTTCATGAATGAGTTTTTGGTTACATGTTATATTTAAAATAATTTTTGGGTATGGTGCCATTAAAAAGTTTTTGGGTTTGGAATAAGGACATTTCAGTTATACTTCCTGCTTTTTTCATCATAAAACATTATAAGCAGTCTTCCAGAATTCAATGTTTTGAGAAGGAAACAAATTCTTTATTTCCATTAGCACTTTCATGGTCAGATATTCATATTTCTTCCCCCTCCTCCAGAAAACATTTTACCTTCCTAGGCATAGAATTGGATTTGTCCTTTCAATTACTTAAGTATTGAGGAAATATTTATTGTGTATTAGTTGCACATCATGGCTTTGGACATTTACAATCTGGTTAAGTAAGCAAAATTATACTAGAGATTTTGCTATATTGTAAGGGGAAATTTTCAGAGAAAGAGATCATTACAGTATGGAGCTGTATGGGAAGTTCTGAAATGGATAAGGCTTGAGTACAGGAACTTAAGGAGTGAAATGTATCCGTAATGGTCTAATGGAATTGGCCATTCTAAGTCGCAGAAGGGAAATGAGATGATGGTGGGAAAGCAGTTAAAGGTACTGACTTATAACAAAGGAAGACATGTCAAGGAGCTTGATAAGACTCATTTTGACTAGAAAAGATGTGTTTCAGGTGAATGACAAGAAATACTATTATTTTACATGTGCTTGATTGAGTTTACAGTTAATCTCAGGCTGCAGAGTTTCTCTTTAAGGCAACAGGTGGTGACAATAATTAACTAGTAAAAGGAAATTAAAAAGGCTAAAATACTCTTCAAATAAGTTGGATGGAGTTTAAAAGGTAAGAGTGAGTTTAAGAAGGCCAGCTGGGATCGTGGTTTACATTTGTTGTCCTGACAGAAGAAAGCCTTTCATTGGGGGTGTTGGAAGTGGAGTAACTGAAAAGTGTAGGATCTGATGGTCCTCAGGTGAATCGTTTTCTGATTGATGTCATTCTAATCACGGAGATAGAAACAATGACGAATAACAGGAGGGATGAGCTGACTTTTCCTCAATATTTGGAAAACAAATATTTCTAATGGCAAACTGTCAGGAATTATGAGTATCTAGGAATTACCTAAATAGTAATTATAATGGGATACATACTCACCGAATACATACATATTCATTATTTAAATTAAAAACTGGGAGTGGCGTTATGGTGCTCCAAGATCAATCAAACACAGATATTTCTCTGAATTTTAAAAAGATACTACCTACTCTTTATATTTTGTTTAAATTGTTAGTAAATTGTCTCAACACTTCATCCATGGTCATTGGCTAAAAATATTGTTCCTAATATATACTAATGAACATTCTGCAGTAAGGTTAGTTTATGGACTTTTCATGTCATTCCTTGATTTATCTTTCTGTTCTGTCTGTATATTCACTTACTTTTTAAAGTTACTGTAATTTCTAAGTCATAAATAAAAACTATTGGCTTTTTGAGGTATTGTACTGTTTGTAGTCAGCTTACAAAACTCTTAGTAATTATGATAATTTCTAGTTGATTTTCTTGAGTTTTACAGACAGCAAGTTATATCCCCTTTAAATAACATTAAATTAATGTCTTCCTTTGCAAAATCTAAACCACTTTATTCATTTTTGTCACACTAACATGGCTAGAATTTCTAAAAATATACTGAGGAGTAATAGTATTAGGACACATTCTTTTAATGAGAATATTTATATTTCAAAATTAAGAATGCTTGTTATTGGTTTTTGACTTGAGATATGCATAGTAGTCTCTCTACTTTAATGCAATCTGAGATGTTAGAATTTTTTTAATTTAAAAAGGGTATTTACTTTCATTATGTGACTTTCAACAATTAACAAGACGATTATGTTTTTCTTTTCTTAGCTACTGAGGTGGTTACTAATAGTAAGTAGATTACATTATAGATAACCTTGAAATAAAGTGTACTTAGTCATGATGCTTCGTTATTTTAACATATGAGTTGATAGACTGGCCAGGAGTTTCTTCTCATTGAGTTCTTGTCAGACAATATTATCAACATTCACACTAGGGAAATGAATGACCACGTTTACACTCTTATGTGTTGTAGAATCCTTGAAATACTGCTCTTTTAAGATTTTGAAAGAAGTCATTGATAAAAGGTTTTGTGTCTACCAACAATTTGGGGACAAATTCATTGGTCAAAATTTTCTTAATGGCTTTTAGATTTGCTTCTTCTTATTAAGTGACTATATGTTTATTTATATTTTCTCAGAAAAAAGCCATTTCATGTTAATTTTTAAATATGTTAGTGTGGTATGCTCTTATTTCTGGCTGTCAACAGAAAGTTTAGTGTAGTTTCTTACTGTGTTCATATTGTCTTTTTTACTAGATTTTTCCAAACAGTGCTTTATTTCATTGGTCTCTTCTATAATTGTATTGTTAACTGCTTTCTAAATAATTAATTTTACTTTTAATTCATCATACTCTTGGAATTATTTTGTTGCTCTTATTCTAAATTATTGAGTTAAAAGTAAAGTTTAATTATTATTTTGTTTCTAGTCTAATAACTATGAGGTTGATAGGTATAATTACTAATTTAAGTATGGTTTTGTCTGCACTCCACAAATTTCAACAAATAGTTTATAATTTTTAAAGAGCCTATAATTACAACCTTGATTTCCTCTTTAAAATTACATTGAGTTGTCAAATGATTTGATATTTAAATTCTGTCATTTGTTATTTTTTTTCTGATACTATCTAATTGTGAGCAGAGGATTTAGTTGATGCAATTAGAAGTTTCCATTTTGGGGAAAGAAAACAACAACACTTATTCATGTGGATTTTCTCTAAGAAGCAAGTGGGTGGGAAAAGTAACCAGCGGTTCTCAACCTGTATTGAACAATAGAATCACCTGGAGGTGAGTCATTTTTTATTATTTAAGCTTTATTTAATTATTTTTAGAGAGGTCTCAGTGGAAGCAAACCATGGACAGCCACGGCGAGTGGGCATGCACAGAGGCTGCAGGGAAGAAGTTAGCTTCCCAGAAATCAGGCAGCCTCTGGGAGGGCCTCACACAAGAACGCGTCTCAGACGAAATGCTGGTTGATAGTAAGGAATTTGGCAGGGAGATTTGTAGCCAGAAGAGAAAAGCCTTAGTACTCAAATGCGCTAAATGCAGTTTGCTTTAGGATTTGGGAAGAAACAAAGCAATATAAGATAGCTCACACATGCATATTGCCTTGAGCACAAACTTAACGCACTTTCCACAAATGACCAAAGGGAGGGGCAGTAGCTGAGGGAGAAAAGCTGTTTCCTAATCCTGCTTAGTAAATCATGTCTTCAAATATGATTAAAAGGAAAGCAATATCAATGAAAAGAAAATAAAAGTTGTTATCAAAGGACTTGCTTGCTGTGTGCCTCATGTATGTGGATTAAACTCTCCAGCATACCATTTGTGTTGGCATTATCCCTTAGAAATCTTTCCCTTCTGAAAATATACATCTGGTAAGAAAAACTGAGTCAATGTCTTGTGCATTTATAAATCACTTCCTTCTTTCTGTGAGAGGCAATTTTAGTAGGAAGGACACCATTGGAAAAATAAATAAATAAAATTAAAATATAAAAGGAGAGTAGAAGAGTTAGAAAACATAGTCCAAATGGCAGTAAATGTTAATGGTCTGATCACACACACAAAAATTGTCCTTCAAACTGAAGTAGCGTATTAAATAGTAATGGATAGATATACTTCCCTGTGAGATCTGATTTGTCTAGCAAATCCTTACTGACATATACTCTCATTTACCACTATATAGCCTTTTGAAAATGCCATTCCAGCAGAGCATAAAAAAGGTTATTTAGATTAAGTATAGTTACAAGATAAGCAGTATACTGAGTTCATTGGACTTATGCGCACTCATTTAATTTCCACCGCTCCATTACTCTGAACCAAACTGTCCCTGAAAGAACAAGAGGAAGGGAAATGGCATTAAAAAACACAAATCACAAAGTAGAGAACATTCCTCTTAAAAACGAAATGGTCTCCATGTGTTTCCATTTAATACCATGGAAATACTTTCTTGACTTTTATAGCATGCAAAGAAATTGCACCAATCTATTAAAGAATGCAATAAAAAAAGACTTTGAGGTGGGTTAACAATTTCCAGGTCTTTATCATTCTAGATGGGCTTGGAACTCCAAAACACTGTAATATATTATAAATGGTATCCATTTGCATCTGTGTGCAGCTTATGGCATAATGAATGCATGACAGTTTATTGAGTACAGGAAGAAATACGATGCGACCTTCGGTGATGTGTTTTAAAATGCGGCCCAAAGCCAGGCTTTAAAGAAAGACAGAGTGCCAAAACAGTTTATCTTCTCCTTTTTTCTCTTAACTTTAGTGTCATTAAGTGCCAGTGTGAGGCTTTTTGGACTTCATTTGAAATTCAAGTAATTAATATAACTGGAGAAAATAATTTCTAGAGGGATAAGGAATTGTGATAAAGTATAAACAAGAGAGGCCTGACGTTTGGAGGACAAGAAATGACAGTGCTAATACCCCAGTTATACTGGGTGATTTAAGTAATTGTTAAGACCTTTCACAGGTTCAGTTTGCATTTGACAGTGGCTGAACTTTATTAGCCTTTAATGGCCTTCAATAAATTATATTTGGTATCTAAAGGGCTCTGCATTGAAAGGGGTTTAGGAGGACATCTTCCTTTTCTCATATATATATATGAGATAAATATATATATATATATATATATATATATTTCAGTTAAGGAGAGCTAACCCTCAGCACCTTGTTTCAGGAAATAGTGTGCTTTCTGTCTTATTTCAGACAGTAGACAAATGCCAGTTTTTTATAGACTTTCTCTCCATTGGCTCCTTCCTAGTAACATTTAAACAGACTATATCACAAAAAAAAAAATAAATAAATAAAAATGAAAGAAAGAAAAAGAAAAGAACCCCTCTATCGAACCATCATTTTCCTGCAGTTTCTGCCCTGGTGGCTATTGTTCTTTACATCCTCCTCCAACAAGTCGGAAAGCCTTATCTGCACCTTCTTACCTTTAATCTTCTCTCCAACGTACTGTACTCTGCCTTTCCACCCACTTTCCCTGCTCAGCTGACACCAAATTCACTAGCAGCTTCCAGGCACCTAAGTCAAATGTAAACAGTCAGTGATTATCTAATGCTACTCTCTTTTACCAGGTGCCAGTATTTTGTAAAGAAAAAAATCTTTCTTTGTTCATTATGTTTTTCACATTTGTCATAAATGTGTAGGCTGTTCTGGATTCTTTCTGAATCTGAGAGTTCCTCTCTGTGAAATTTATTCCCTCTCTAGCTTCAGTGAATAATCCCAAAATATGTCCTTAGAGCCAGACCATGAACTCATGGTAACAAGATTCTTGGCTGTTTCTGTGCAACACCACACAGTTCTTCGCATATAGTAGCCTGTCAGTAAAAATCCATTTCCTGACCAGCTGACCCATCTTCATTCTGTTCATTAAGCCCATATACCAAATTGCCGTAGAGAACGTTGTTAATTGGAGGTTTCTCTGTTATCTGGAACTCAGAATTTCCTAAACTAAATGTATCATCTTCTCAAACTACTCCCCCCCCCAACCCAGTCTTCCGCTATCAGAGGCTGAGGGGCGGAACCTGACTCTTCAGTGGGCCTTCTAATGACATCATGGTTCCCCAGTCACCTGGTGGCCCAGATGAGTACTTTGGGAGTCCTTCTTCCCTTTCTCTCTCTCATTTATTTCCCAATGAGCTACACTGTCCTATCTTTCCTTTTTCTTTTTTTTTAAAGATTTTATTTGTTTATTCTTAAGAAAGGGAAAGGAGGGTGAAAGAGAGAAACATTGATAAGTTGCCTCTCTACTTGGGACAGGCTGCAACCCAGGAATGTGCCCTGACCAGGGAATTGAACCAGTGACCTTTTGCTTTGTGGGATGATGCCTAACCAACTGAGCCACACCGGTCAGGCTACATGTTCTGTTTTTCCAGTCCTTCCTTCCTTCCCATCCTCACCACCACCATGTATCAAGGGATGATTACTTTTTTAGGTTTTGATTCTTTCAATGCATGCCAGCTGCTTTTCCAATCTCCAGTTTTAATTCAGTATTTTTTTTTCTGCTGGCTGAATTTATTTTCAAAAGTCTAAACTAACACCACTAGTGAAATACCTTCCTTTTTTTTTTTTTTACAGCCCTTGGAGGGTTAAAAAAACAAACAAACAAACAAACAACCCAAAGACATTCGTTAGAATGTTTTAAAAGGTCCTAAATTACACCATATCTCTCCTACCTTAATTTTTACTAGTCCTCATTATAATAATAAACCCTAGTCATAGAAACTTTGCCTGCTTCTTAAATCTCATACTTAGTTTGCAACATAAACATACCATTTCATCTGTTGGACTATGATTTGTTATTTTTTTACATTTCGTGGAATTTTTTTGAATGAGAAAGCCGACCCTGATCTGTGCTGCCCCCTTCGCACATCCTCTGTGCCGCGTCTTCCGTCCTGTGGCACGGTGTACCCTTCCTTTCAAGAATTGCTACTGGAGCAATGTCATAAACATGGGTATGGCAATTTCTTCTTGATTGTCCTCACACACCACAAACTCAGTGAGTACAAAATCCAATTGTGTCTTGCTCGCTGTATTTGACACAGAATTCATATATTGCATGTGCTCAGTAAATATTTAGAGTGTTGGAAAATATTGAATGCTTTAGCAATATTGGAATCACTGAGACTATATTGTATACCCTTATGAGAAATTTCAGCAAGATTTTTATTCCCTTTTATAAATAAGCTAAGTTTTTCATAAAAGGAGGAATCTTAGTTTGTTGACTATATAGGCATGGGAATTGATGTATGTGTTAATATTAACGTTCTCCATAGTTCTCTTGTCAAAAATGATTTCTAAATTACCCCTGAACCCTGGCCTTCCCAGAGGAACCTGTAGTTGGCTCAAAGGGTCAGTATATTTGCTGCAATTTATTACTCAAATATTCATTCATTTGCCTTATTTGGTTTTCATTTGTATTTCTGACTACAACACCTCTTTCTTATGGTAATAAATCTTTTTGTTTATCTTAATTCTCCCTTATTCCAATCCTAGGGAACTCTGCTTTCTACTTCTTTTTTGGTATTTGATGAAGGAAAACATAATTCCCTTAAACAGTAACACAAAGATTTACATCGGGTGTAAAATATGGTCCCTCTTCACTTTTCAAACCTAAGAATCCAGTTATTTGTTTTGCCTTCATATCAAAGTCCACAGTAACCCTTTCTTGCAATTATTTGAATTGCCTTAATCTTTACATTTGATTATCCATCAGCTATTCTAATTGAATTTTCATTTTATCTTCTTTGGATTGGCAATGGGAAAGGAGAACTTAAAGACCATTAGAACACATCATCCCTACCTGGATTTCCTCATCATGTGAAATCCTTAACGTGTCTGACCTTTGTCTACCTGATGGCCTAGGTGATTATTGCGTAGGACTATGACTGCTTGACTATCTCATCCTTGTGGCTTTTGTTTTTTCTTCCTTTGATTTTTGCAGTTTAACCCATGTTCCTTATAGCAGACTATAATGATGCAACTAAATAGTTCTTCTTAAGCACTTTGCCACTTAGATGGAAAAAAATTGATTTTCCCCATGTGGGGCTGTTTTGGGGGAATTCCAAGTAACAAAACAGGAAAATCTTTTTTTGTGTACCCAAGACCTGACCTTCCTGAGAGTTTGTCTAGAAAAGATAACGTGGCAGCATAGGTAGAAAGCACCTGTGCTTTGAAATTGGTGATATCCTTCTAAAGGGTTGCTGTTTAACTGTAAAATAGTAAAAATTGGGGTAAAATTTTCCCTGTATAGGCAGGCATGTAAAAAACACACAGTTTTAAGACAAAGACATTTTCAATGTATGGAATATTATAACTGAGACACGAGCCACCTGGATGTCCTCTAAGTCCTTGACTTGCTTGAGTAGGTAGAACCTACAAACTACACTCAGAATTATCTTAAATGCCATTTCTCCCAAGATGGAAGTTCGGCTTACCTTCCAGAATAGCCAGGGAGGGTTCGTTTTTTTTTATCCTCCCCCCCGCCGCCTTTTCTTTTCCCCAGTAAGGGCTTAAACTTCCCCTAGACTTTTCTGGCTCCAATTATACCTTTCCCCACTAAACCAATCTCCAGAGTGTTAGTCACCAGATGCACACACTGGTCTGTTTCTGCTCTGGGTCTTCCTGCTGGTACCAGCCCCTCACCTGAAGACTGACTCTGTGGGCAGCAGTTTTCACTAAATTTTATAACAATGGAGATGGATTATTGTTCAATAAAAACCCCAAATCATTATGAGTGAGCTCATTGATTAGGCAGTAATATGTACCCAATACAGATTAACATGTTTGTTGTCTGTTTTAATATCCAGGACATCATTAAATGAGTTTAAAATTATAAAATCTGTTGCTTTTTACCCCTCAGAATATGACATCTGGAATTTCCTAGATCTTAAGATTCAAAGTTGGGATAAAGTTACTTGCTATTGCAGTAGAAATAGAGAGTCAACAATAATAGTCTAGACAGCATTTGCCAACATGTGATGTATGTGGGGATATGGACATGAGGGCTGGAAAAGGTTGTTACTGGTAAGGATAGCTGCACATATGTGGAATATTTCTTTGTTTATTCAGTAGTTGAGAGGTAACAAGATGGTCAAGAGCACATTTCATGCTTTCTAAATACTAATCTTCAATATAGTGACAGCATAAAATTTCTCATAATGGAACACATTTAAAAAGAAATTGAGAATTTCTTATAATTTCTTATAAGAGAACCTGTAGATTCTCTTTTGAATACAGATGAATAAAGTATTAAAAATACAGATTATCTCCAGGAACATGTAGGAATCCCAAAGTACTCTGGCCTTTGAGTTAGTCCACCTCGCCAGCTACGTAATACATGGAGTTGAAGAATCACCAGACAACATGTGTACTGCTTAATGACAGAGTAGATCTCAATACATAGAATGGCAGCACCACATCAGTCAGTGTTATTAAATAAAATGTTCAAAAATCATCAATATGCCCCTTGTTCTTCAGAAAAACAAGATACGATGTAGTCATGTTATCTGCAAGTATTTTCATCTTTAAAGATTAGTGGTTTCAGAATTCAAAAATTATAAAGTCATTTCTTTGCTATACTTACAATTTTGGTTCCTATCTCTCCCTTTATCACACAATACTCAGACATAGTCAAGGTCTCATTTGAATCGTTTGAGTCATAAGAGGTCCAACTTTTTTTCAAATTAGGAATTTTCCTTAGAAAAAACCAGCAGCATCATTTGTTTTATAACTGATATTTGTTACTCTTTATTTTGGAGGCTCCAAAATTTGAAAATAGCGATTAGCAGAGAATCTTTGAAAAGTAATATCACATCATTTTTATTCAAAACTAGAGAGGTGACTGTATTATGAACTTCCTTGAGCTTTATTTGAATATTTAAAACATAGACAAAACAACTAAGATGATATATCATTTACCTGTTTATTCATCACCCTGACATTTTTGTTTCAAATTTTTATACAATACTTATTGAAAGTAAAGTTGAATTTTTTATCTTTTTCCTGTCCCATTAATCTCTCTTACTTTCCTGAAGTAAGTATATTTCAGTTTAACGTTTGACTACTTATGTTTTCATGATCTGTGTCTTGCATGGGTTCCATAAGATACTTGTAAATATGACCATATTATTTTAACATTTGATTTTTCACACAATTTTTTATTTCTGAGGTTTGCCAGTGTGCTATATTGCTGGAAAGTCATCCTTCATTTGGATGATTATATCCCCAGTTGTTCACTGTAAACATGGCTGTGGCGGACACCTTTGCACACGCTATTAAGTACACAGGTGCTTCTTTAGAGTTCATGCACAGGCGTGGCACCCATGTAATGGGCATTCACCAGACAGCACCACAGTGTCCTCCAAGGCGGGTTTAACAATTCACAGGTTTGTAAGCAGGAAAAGAGTGTCTCTGTTTTCTTGTGCTCGTGTCATTAACACTTAACATATTTAGACTTTCTGAATTGTCTTAAATTCCTTGATTTCTTGATTTTCATTTAGATTTGCTCATATCACAGAATTCATACAGTTTGTTTTATGATGGAGATACTTGGCTTTGTCTTGGTTATTGATAAATGTTGATAATCAAAGTTTAGTCTTTAGGAATTCAACCAAAGTAATTTTATAGTGTATATTTTGTGTGTTGGCTTAAATTAATATCTTTACACATAAATATGTGTATTAGAAATAAGCAATAAGTAAGACTTTGAAGGGAACTCTCAATACTACTCATTGATAATTGAAAAAATTGGCAATTGTGATCCAGTATTCATTCATTCATTCATTCTATTTTTCCCATTGGTTCCTCTTTTGAATCTGATGACAACCATCTCTCATGCTGATCACCAACAAAAGAGAACCTTGCTTTAGGACATCTAATAGAAATTGTGAACAATTTCCCATTCCTCTTCGTGTAGTTACTAAAAGATCATTTTGAATTTATTGTGTTTAACAAGTGCTTTTTTTTAAAAAAGAGTATCCTTTAATTTAATTAGTTTTCAGAATGCTGGTGATGGCCACTTAACATAAAGCAATATTTAACTTTTCATGTCAGTTTAGTACCATTTTCCGATGAAGAAACAATCATGACATCATTAGAAGAGTATTTATAATGATTGTTCCACATCTCCCATGTCCCATCTATTGAGTCAGGGGAACAGAGGCAAATGAGCAACAGCATTCTTGATTTCTATGACCCCATAAATAGTGTGAACAGAACACATTTAATACCAAAGACTCTAGATAAAACTGAACTGTGGCTTTTTATTAATCCCAAATGCTTCTGAAGGTTATTTAAAAACATACCACTTTTGACTCATCCCCAACTGAACTCAGGAATTTGTTGAAAGATGATTGTTTAATTTTCTAGATTCATATAAAAATGTCAAGTATTTAGATATGTGCACAATAAGAAATGTGCAAAATGTTTTTCTGAGGGTTATAACAATTACAAATAATAATGGCAGTGTTTAAAAAATAAAATGACATTTATTAAGTGATCTTTCCATGGCAGGCCCTGTAGTTACGTTAGGTATTCATCACAATAACTCTTACGAGGTAGGTCATGTTTCTATCTGCCCAACACCATTGTACAGAAGAGAAAACTGTCTTTGTACAAGTTTGTACAGCTGCTAAATGACAGACCAGATCCATGTGACCCCAAACCTGTTATCTCTCCACTTGCATATACTGGTTCCCTTTAAATTGATACTACCTAAGACTCATCCCTCTTAACTTATTAGAAACTGAAATGTTTTGCATCTAGTGGGCCCCATAAAGATACGTTAGACTCCTAGTTTTATCATCGAGGATAATGAACTAAGTTACAGAGGATGTCAATGATTTGGATGGAGTCCTACACAAGATTGATGAAAGGCCTACACTCCAGTGCAAAACCTATTTATTTTTGTGTGATGTTTTCCGTAATTCCATTCTCCTTATTCGTTTAATGGGATATTATTACAAATTTGACTTAGCTGCCCATTTTATCTGCACAGTGTTTCTCTGTCCATGTTTCTGCACACAGCCTGCCTCTTACTCCAGAGTCTGTATCTTGTCTGTCCGTGGGCTCCTGCACTACGTGGTGACTACCCACGTTGTTCAGTTCCCGTCAACACACAGGTAAACATGCACGGACCGAACTGAGCTCCATTATTCTAGTCACATTTATTAGCTCAGAAATGGCCATAAAACCTAAGACAAATAAACTCTAAAGGCTTTGTATAGGGGCACTGGCAACTATAGTTTCTGCCTGTATTTGGTGGTTTTCAAACTGATTTGATGTGAGTTTGAAGCTATTTTCAGTCATTTTCTTCATTTCTTCAACAGAAGGGAGTAAGATTAGCACACAGAAATAAACAGGGCTGACAAGGAGGAGAGGCTAAAAGGTAAAAGAAACACATACACACAGATTCAATAATCTCTAAGATAACTCCATACCCTGAATTTTCCATCTACTGGGGCAATGAGATGCATTTTTGTTTAAAGTAATCTGAATAATTTGAATAAAAGAGTTGTGACTAAAGTATTTGGGTATGAGCTTTAATTTGGTAAAGACAAATAATGCACTTCACTTGTTTCTTTAAAAAGTGGAAATGTCCCATCACTTTTCTTTTAAAGGTATTTTAGGAGGAAATGGTAATGGCATCATTGTTTATTATGTAATATAGTTTGTACCTATTTCATCTGCTAAGTTTTCAAAAATAATGCTAAAGAGTTAGTTTTTGGTATGTTATTTACTATTAAAATAAGATGTAATATGTGATTATAGAAATGAACTATTATATTATCATACTAAATAATAGTTAAGTATAATAAATATATTAATGAAACTTCATGTATTATGATATATATATTTTAGAAATGTAATTTTGTTTAGCCTTTTAAACTTTATTACATTTTTAGGACTATGTATTTGCCTTACACAAGTATATTTTACTCAAAAGAGAAGAGAATTTCTGAAGAGAATTGAAGAGTTACTGTAGTATTATGTAGATTTAATGCTTATTACCATTTCGACATTGTCTACAAATTAAACATATGATAGAATCCATTTGTAAAATGGATCATGGTACAAATGTGCATAGGTAAAAATTTTTTTCAACAAAGATACATGTGCACAACAAAAGTTTAGCACAATAAATATCAAGTAGATGTGTAATAATATTCTGATATTACCAAAGAGTGAGGGTATATGCTGAACCTTGCTTTCCATAAATGCTGACTCAAATATCAATACTTGGGATCAAAGAAAGGTATCAAATGGAAACTCTTAATTGGTAACATAATAATTTAATACATCAAGAATGCACTGCGTGGAGCCTTCTGCATGCTTTATCTTTCTTACTCTTCAAAATCCCTGTGATACAATGTGTCTCGGTGTCACAGTTAGAAGATGAGTTTAGAGAGGACACATCAGTCACTGGTGGCGAAGTCTGGCTTGCACCAAGCTCTCTCTAGTCACCGTTCTCAATGCTTAAACAATATCTCTGCCAAACATCATCTCAGCCTTTAACTATCGTGACAGATCCCAGTTTTAATCACAACTTCTTGTCAAATTTGGAAGGCAAAGAAGAATCTATTTTCTATCCAAGCACTTTATGTAATTAAAAAATGTTGATTCTCTAATATTTGTGTAGGTGCAAATGTATGTGAATGTGTAATGGTGAATACATATCCTTAATACACATGCTTAACATTTAAAATTGCATATCAAAAAGTTCATCTCTTGTATAAAGAATAAAAATTGTGACACTGGCCATTATAAGGTATTAAAAAATTCATGGCAACTTTTTAAAAAAGGAGGAATGTTATTAACCTTGGTGTCTTGACCAAATTACAATATGGGTAATTACATTTGTCTTCCCTAATCTCCTTTTCAACTTTCAATTGGGTAGTGTATTCTTAATGGATTTCATTACCAAGCTTCCCTTAGGATTTAAAATAGGACTTATCTTCCAAGACTGGGTTCACTCCAAATTTATGTTCTCTAACTTCAATTGAGCTGTCACTGAAACTTTTCAGTTGCGTGTCTAATTCATTTTTCTTTTTATTGTTTATTGCTTTCTCACTTTGGCTTTTTCAAACCATGTCCACTCTCCTCAAGACAGAAACACACATTTCAGCTCAGCAATTATCTTTGGAGGCCAGGTTTGCAGCTACCCTCCTATGCTCCGAAATATCAACATCAGTTAGGTGTTGTTGGTGATGAACTCACCTGCTACTTTACTGAAACTAGTCATCACCGAGGATGCACTTCCATGGCCTGTCTCTTCCTTGGAAAGTTTCTTCCTGCGACCACATCCTTAACTCCTTAAAACTCCACCATATTGCTCTGCTGTGTCTTCCTTCTTCATTTCTGGTTGTTTTGAAGGACGGTGTACATTTTTTTTCCTAAATGCCTTCACCTATGTTCTTGCACCCTCTCTTCCTTATTGTCTCCTCTCACTCCTCAATTAATCACTTTCAGTAACTACATTCCATAAACATGTAAAACATGTTTTCATATCGAGCAGGAAAAAATCCATTTTATTTCAGTTTCTGTAGTCCTCAGATGATCACACACCGCTTTTCCATTTCTTAAATCACCATAACCTTACTTCCCACTTTCATCAATTTGACATGATTTCTTCTGCTGCCATTTTGTGAAAACCATTCTTCAAAGAAACAAGCAAATTTCAAATTGCAAAGTCAATGCTCTTATTAACTCTTAAAATTTGTATTTCTCTCTTGTCTTTAATGTTGTCCAATGCTCCTCATTTGTAAACACTGTGTTCCTACAATTTCCCATACATTTTGATCATCCAATTATCTCCTCCTTACTTTGTGAATCCAATTCTCTTACCGGTTTCTTTTTAATTTTCAAATTTTAGCAGAAGTTCTTCCAAAATGCTTTGTCTTTGGATTTCTTTTCATTCTGTAATCTCTTTACTAGTGACTAGTTTTAATTAACTACTTCAATTGAAGGAAAATACGAAAGTAAAAATATTCCATTTGTGTACTTAATATCTAATAGCCTTTGGGCTAAATGCTTTACAAAAATAATTTGATTTATTCAGAAAAAACAAAACCAGCTATATTGTCAACATTTTACAGATAAAAAAACTTAGACTGAATATGACTTAAATATATTTTAACAGCATCTTTTATATACTTGATTTTGTGTTTTCTTACTTAATTCAATTAATTCAGCAATCTCAGCCTTAGATGTTACTATCACTAAGGGTTAGTTACAGTATTTCAGACAAAAAATCATGAATAGGTAAGCTATCCAATGTTTCATAGTCAGATTTTATAGTTGGTCCAGGATACAAATTCAGGTGGTTCCAAATCCAAAAATTTGTGTTGTCTTTTACAACATCTTGTTTCAAAACAGGTTACTCTGTTATACATATCTTCACTTATGAAATCTTCCCAGAATAGCCATCCCATTCCTCTGAAGATGCATTAGTCATACTTACATGAGTATCTTGCTATTATTATATATTCCACACATGTAAATAGCTTAATTTTAATCATTTCTAAAAACTTATTTCTCTATCTGATATCGCTGACTTTCCATTTCTTTCGAGAAGGGCTTACATTTTATACCAACATTTTTCATTTTTAGTTCTTTCATCTACAGCTTCATTTAGGAACTCATATGACCATTTATCACAGATACACATGTCCAGAAAAGGAGTTGCTGAATAGTAAGCTAAGAATTATGGAAAAATTAATTAGTGGTTTAAAGGTAAACATCTACAATAGTATATTGTATCAAATAGATGGATGTGCCAAATTGGTAAAATCCAGTGATTCTTACTAATATCTTATACATTTCCAAGAACCTTCACACTTTGCAGAAAGGAGTATGTTGCTTTGGACTGAATTGTTTTCCCAAAAATCGTGTATTTAAGCCCTAACACTTAATGTGACTTTACCTGGATATAATCCTCAGGAGGTAATAAAGGTTAAGTGAGGTAATTAAGTAGGGCACTAATTTGATGGGACTGTCATCTTATAAGGAGAGTAAGATCTCTCTCTCCCCCACTACCCATTGTCATGTTAGCACATAGCGAGAACACAGGCATGCACAAGCCAGAATGAGATCTCACACCAGAAACTGACCATGCTGGCACCCTGATCTTGGATTTCCAGCCTCCAGAACTGTGAGAAAATAACTTTATATTGGTTAAGCCATCTCATAAGCTGTTTTTTTATGGCAGCCTAAACAGAATAATAACACAGGGAAAATGGATATATTTCAAGAGCATTTTACAAAGACAGAAAGAGGCAAGTTAGGTAGTTAAAGGACTGAAATTATGAACACAAAAAAGCATCAGTATCATCTAATCTTGTGCATCAGTAACATGGTGTCTTTCTGCCTGACGTGGTACCTTAAAGAAGGTTTAACAAATGTGTGATGTCAGTTCTAGAAGTATAGAAAAAAGCATGGCAGAGAAATCATTTGAAGACATAATGTAAAAAAAAAAATCTTGAATGGATAAAATCACAAAACTAATTCAAGAAACCCAACAAAGCTTAAGCAAAATAAGCATACAAAACACACCCACCCCTGTGTACAAATAGTGCAAGTACAGACTGCCCAACAGAATGAGATCTGAAGAGCGGCCAGAGTGAGGCAGATTGGCTCCAACGGTGCAATGGCGGACGACAGCTGTCTGCACATATGTGATAGTGGAAACCGGAAGATGCTGACATATCTTCAATGTGCTGAGAGGAAATATTTCTCACACCAGTAATCTATGAGCAGTGAGAACTTCCTTCACGAATAAGAGTAGACAAAATCTAAAAGGTTGCCATCAGCATGTTCATTACAAAACAAGGTTTGAAGCACGTGCTTCAGACAAAAGGAAATTGACCTCAGAAGGGAGATTTGATATTCAAGGAAAAATAAAAAGGACAGAAAATGATAAGCACGCAAATACATTTTAAAACAACAAATGACTTGGGAAACAATGATAATGTTGGTGGTCTATGATTTTCCATATTTTACAAAGTAGGAGGGAATGACAAAGAACTTGAGCAGTTTTTGTCAATTAACTATTAAATGGCGGGCCTAAAATTTGAACCCAACAATGCTGATTAAGTCCTTGTTCAACTACTTTTCTGAATGAAATGATAAGGAATAAATGAAAGGACAGAATTGATTTCAAATAATTATTAAGTTAAAAGAGAGACCTGATCGCAGAAATAGAGATCATGGAGGGTTATCAGTGGGAAGGAGTAGGAGGGAGAATGAGGGAAAAGGTACAAGGGAGAAGAAGCATAAAGGGTAGGTACAAAATAGACAGGAGGAAGTTAAGAGCAGTATGGGAAATGGAGAAGCCGAAGAACTTGTATGTACCACCCATGGACATGAACTAAGGGTGGGGGGATGTGAGTGGGAGGTGGGGTGCAGGGCAGAGCAGAATAAAGGGGACAAAAAATAAGACAACTGTAACAGCATAATTAATTAAATATACTTCACAAAAGAGAGAGAGACCTGAGAAAAGAATACAGGAAAGAATAGAAAAGTCAGGATTCAATATTTGTAGACCCACCACCAAACTGCCTAGCTGTGTAAACTCGTGTAAGTCTCCTGACATATCTCACTCACCTAGCTTCATTAGTCATGTGTCATGGGAATAATACGTCCCCTCTGTTGAAGTGTTATAAGGACAAACTTCAGAATGGCTTTAAGAATAGAATGAGAGAATAAGGGCCAGCTCTATCTTCCTTATATTTCACTCATCGTCGAACTCAAGCAAGCACTTGAAAAAATGGGGAAGTCTTGTGGGGAGAGGGTGTGTGCTGTGGAGGAGAACGGCAACAAAAGGCAAAGCAGCAGGTACGCAGTCCACTTTCCCACTCTTGGTTTTCAAGAATCTTCCAGGATGGGGGTGGATGGTTTTGAATACAGAGCTACTCACCCTTTTTGGCTCATGATTTACTCCAGCCCCTAATATTACAATACTCTGATTATTAAGGAGCTATCATAATACTAGAATCATTGCAATTAAACTCTGTATCATAGTCATCACTGGCTGTGACCAATCTCAAAATTTAATTTTCCTTTCCTCTGCCCTCTCACATGTTCTTGATCCTTCAGAAGCAATTGTCCTCATATTGCCATCTCTCCAAGCATGCTGGTTGGTGCTCATTTCTCCCTGAACCTCCAGAGGAGAAGAGGGTAGTCGTGTGTTGGTTTATTCAGAGCATGTTGAGCACTGACTGTGAGTTGTTCCAGGTGACGTAGGAGGAACAGAACGTCACAAGAGCTCTATCTACTGTAGTGGAACTTGTGTTTTAGCAGAGCTGGCAGACAGTTAATAAAATAAATAGTGTTAGTAACAGCAACAGAAACCTATTAGTAACAGTAGATTATGAATAGACCAAAAAGTGTAAACAATGAAGAGAATCAGGAATGTTGGGGCTGGGTTCGGGTTCAAAGACAAAGTAAATGTTTTATTTTACTTATTGAACCAATATTTAAAAAATAACTAGTGATTCAGAATCATATACTACTTCAAAATAAAAGATGAGTTCCTTTATGACATCTACAAATTTTCAAGTGTAACAAACTCAAAATGAACTCAAATATTTTCAATACGATTTCATTCCTATATTCTGAGGAGAGATAGTCATAACAGTTTTCTGCAGGAAATCTTGCACTCACACAGAGACTTGCTTCCCTGTTTTACCCGTTGCTGCAAGGCTAGATAATCACAAATAGAACTTGAAGAAAATTTGGGTATGGCATCAAAGGAAATGATGTGGGTGCAAATGTGCTTCAAGAAAAAGCTAAAAATAACTATAAAATGGAAATGCTTACTTCAATACATAAAAGGATCACCCTATATAAGTGTTTCTTAAATATTCATTCAGAGGGTTTTGAGATATATTTATATAATGTATATATATATATTTGGAAATATATATATATACACATTATATATAGAAGATGTATTATTATCTTATGACTGCCTTAACAAAATACCACAAAATGGGTGGCTTAAAACAACACAATTTATTCTCTCACAATTCCGGAGGCCATAAACCCAAAACCAAGGTACAAGTGGCACCCCACTTCCTCTGGAGGCTCTGTGGGAGAACCCTTTCTTGCCTCTTCAGCTTGTCGTGGCTCATTCATGACTCTCACCATTTCTTGGCTTCGCCAGCTTGTGACCACATCACTCCAGTATCTCTGCCTCTGTCTTCACATTGCTTTTCCTCTGTGTGCCTGTGTCTTGTCCTCTCTGTCTGTGTATTTCTTATCAGGACACATGTCCTTTTGTGTTTAAGGCCTACCTGGATAATCCCGAAAGATCTTCTCATCTCAAGATTCTTAATTAAATCGCATCTGAAAAAATACTTTCCCCAAAATAGGTAACATGAATAAATTCTGGGATTAGCACCTGAACATATCTTTTTTGGAAGAGGCGGGGAGGCTGTCATTCATCCCAGTATAGGAGATTTGACTATTTTCTTATAGCTTAAAACCATTGCCATTGGGCTTTATTATGACCTATTAATATATGCAATAAAACATTTTAGAAAGTAAAACACAGACTGAAAATATTGACTAATCCTTAATAATTTATTTTTTGGGGGAATAAGTGGATAATTTCAATGAAAACAGAAACATATCTTATGTAATTGACTTGATTTTTTTTTTTTTTTTGCTCCTGCCATGAATCCCATTAGTTACTTAGACAACTGTGTGGTTCTGCATAAAATTAAATGTTAAAAATATACCAGCAGGAAGTAAAAGGTCAGAGTGATACCTCTTTTCTCTTTTGTCACAACGGACAAAAAAAAAAAGAAAAGGAAAAAGACTGAAAAAAATTGAAGCACTGATGTAAGAAAACAGGGATAAAAAAAGAAACCAAGTTAACAAAATTAAAAAAGAAACACCTCAGCAAAACAGCAGAAATAAAATAGCAACGTGTCCTTGAAAAGGGACAAGACGCCAGTGAAATAGGTATTTGAAAACCTGACGAACATGTGGTCTGTACCTGAGATTTTCTGGTATATTCTGCTTTTCCCTTGCCAGTCATGTTCCTGGCCGAGCTGCCTCAGAGAATGCTGGGTGTTGGAAAACTCCTTTTCCCCTCTGGACATGACCCACTTCATACCTCAGGGACAGTGATCTATTATGTGCCAATAGCCCGTCGAAGTGGCCATTAGTAAGAATACAGAAGACCCTCTGACGACATTTACTTGCAGGCTGCTGCCCCGCTCTGAGCCAATCATTTCCTTCACTCTAAAAACCCGCCTTCCAGTGTTGCACCGAGGCCTATTTTCCTCTCTAAAGAAGCTGTAATACATTTGATTGAGTCTCCCTTTCTCTGAGAGTGACCAGTGTAGATTTATCTGTTTCCTCTCTCCTTTCCCCTGGGTAAGGTTGCAGAACTTTTGTTTCCACCACCAAACTGTGCTCAATCTTTTTGTTCTCTCTTTTCTTGGACAATAAAGAAACAGAGCTATGTACTGCCTTGGTCCAATAGCAAATTAAAAACAGAAAGGCAAAAGCAAATTTGCTCATTTATAAGTCACCATTTATCCTTGTTCTGTTTTATGTCTTTCAAAAGCAAAAAAAAAAAAAAAAGTTTTCTGGAGGAAAATAGGTGATCTCAAGGGGATATTAAGCATGTTTAATGCAATCAGTGTTGTTTGATGAATCGGCTTCTGTTTAATTGAGAGGAGAAGCTTCCCTGTCAGCCCAACTCGGTCTTTATGTTGGATCAAAAATACCTTCATAAAAATCAACCTTTTACAACTATACAGCCAAAGCCATTGCATCCCACTTCACTTTCTGTATTCAGTAAAGGTTTAAAAGACAAATGAAAAGATCATTATTCAGTTTTCATCCTTATCTGAAATCATTTGCCGGTGGTAAAATTGGTCAATGTGACAGGAATGAGTTCTAATGGAGATTGACATTAACTCCACGTGAGGCCACTAAATCAGAAGTCAGCAATCAGCTGCATATTCATTTTAAGTCTGATTTTCCAACTTCTGTGTTACATATGAATGCCAGCCTTTCATTTGTCAGTGAATACTGGCTTGGAATTTGGTAATAGGGGAACATAAAATATTCAATAATCTCTCAGAGGCCAGAGAAAGCTAGTGTGACTTGATATTGCGTATTTTTAAGAGAAATGTTTTCTGGGAGGGTTGAGACAAAATGTGTAAGAAGATGCTATGACCTTTGGAAGAAAAGCCAAATACAAATTAAAGAGGGTGTGATATTGGGCCTGGAGTTCTTTTCAGATCTACTTTAAATATTTAGCTATTTCGTTAGATAATAAGAGTATTACAGTTTTAATCTCTGTCGAGATTTAGGAAAGAATGGAGAAGTAGTGATCTGTTTACAGTACATATTAACTAAATGCATTCATTTGCATAATACCTCTTTAGGGATGGACTACATTACTCAGAGATTTCTATATGTGCAGCTTCAGGGATATTTTAGGCTTCAGTGACACTGAGGTCTTAACTGAAAATCTATTAGATTAGCATGGCAACATTTCCTGATTAAAAACCCCCATTAGTGGTGAGACAGCTTCTGAGAAGCACTTTTCACCTTATGGTGCCAGCAACAGGGGAGAAGAAATATTCCTGTTTGAAAGTGAATTCCTTATAGAAAAGCATGAGGTTGCTTTTAAATATATGCAAAGAACACCTTTAAAAAAAGATTTTGTTTATTTTTCTTTAGAGAGAAGAGAAGGGAAGGAGAAAAAAGGGGAGAAAAACATCAATGTGCAAAAGAAACATCAATTGGCTGCCTCTCACACACCTCCAACTGTGGTCCTGGCCCACAAGCCAGGCATGTGCCCTGACCAGGAATCAAGCTGGTGACGCTTCAGTTTGCAGGATGACACCAGCTAACTGAGCATACCAGTCAGGTCAAGAACACTTTCTGATGCTGGAAGAATTTAAATGTTCTAGAGGTAAAAATTGTGAAACTCCATGCTTTTAAATATTTAAATTCCAAATTTTAATGGTGAACATATGAGCAATGATTTTAAAAAATGCTGATTTCCTGACAGATTTCAATTTTGATCTGATCATTAAAAAATGAAAAGTGTTGACACTTTTGCCTGTTTGCAAAATACTGGTTTTACTTTAATTGCACAGGTATTTATGATGGATTAAATTACAATTTCCAATTGTTCTCTTCCCTTCCCTGTAAAAAAACTCACTCTTTCCATAATCAGGCTTGATCCTGTGGTTTTGTTACTCTTCATTATGAGAGGATTTTCTTCTCCAACCACTGACTGCAACCTTACCGTGGGACTTGGTTTAGTCAATGAGTTGTGAGTAGCAGGGATATTTTCTCTTTGCAAGAAAAGAGTTTTAGGGCCACCAATGGTTGTGCCATCTCTCTTTCCCTCTGTCATGGAAATGGCAATGTACTGGCCTGCATGCTTCATGCTGGGTCTGGAGTAGATCTCTACTTGACCTACAGTGTGAAAGATAGTAATCTTTATTTACTCACGTGAGAGACCTTTCGAAGTTTGGAAACCATTGACAGTTTGCGGATAGTGTGCATGTCTTGGATTGTTGTTCTTGTAGATGTTGATGTCACTGCAACCATACACTTAGTGGGAGCAAAACCTAAATTTTACCTCTTAAGTAACAATGTTCCCCATCTCTATTACTTTGGATGCAAATACTGCATGGCTCATACTAATCTCTCAAGCTAGTTTATTACTGTCCATTAGCCAAAGAGCATAACACTGTCTAAGGCAGGTGCTCAAAATTTGGCCAAGGATGGTGATATTAGGGTATAGAGCAAGCATTTTATACATTGAAGGATAGAGTTGTTCCCATGTCTTCTGACTGCTTTGTACTTTCAATTATTGACAATAATACATCTACATTTATTTTATGAATTTGGTTAAGGGCTTAGGTCTGAAAGAGGATACGGTATATTAAAGTGAAGGCATGTTCATAGCATTTAAATTATGTTTCTCCAAAGTGAAATAAAAATAAAATCTTCCTTAAGAAAGAATTAGAATAATTTATATTATACAGAATAAGAAATGAAAATTAAAAGAAAATGTAAAAATCAAAGAAAACTAGACAAAATGAGAAGGAAAGGCAAAAAAGATAAGCAGGTTATTTCAGCCATAAATGTCAGAAGTTTAGAGTTTTCTAGTGATATAATTTAAAAATAATGGCCATGTGTTAAACAGATGCATAATTTCTGAGAACATAATGAAAAGAAATTCAAATTAAAGGAATCTATGTGAATATGAAATCAATTGAGAAAATGAAAGGAAACCAAGAGACCACACCTCCCTCTCCCCCAGTTAGGCCTACTCTTTCAGGGCAGGATTGTTGGAAGGTTTTGAAGGTGATGTGAGAACCTTAAATAATTACTCTAACCAAATTTTCAAGTTATGCTCTCCTATGTTATGGAATTCAAAGTGGGTTCTAGAGAGGAACTCCTAGTCATTCTGCACCTTGGATAAAGTAGCATCTCAGGAGGCCATGTTCATAGGTAGTCTTGAAGAAGTTCCATAGAGCACAGTTGTTATTGTGCCTTCATCTTCCATTTTTTGGTTTTACTGCCTAGAAAGTGAAGGCAATTAAGTCCTGACAATGTGAAGGAATCAAAAGCATATTGCTATTCTTTCACCAACACTTCTGACTGCAATCTGCTGCCCCATCTACAAGCGTGGGGTGTGGAAAGTGAGAAGTGAAGAGTACATTGAAAAATTACAGTAGTTTTAAATGGCATGGAATAGACGCTGACCAGGAAAAATGGATGGTGTCCAAATTAACTGGAAGACCCATGTCAGTCTTATTGGTAGTAAATCAACTCTGAACTTGTCAGTAATTTGACTGAGTGGGCAACTGGCTTTTTGAGAAAGTGGAGGAGAATCATTAATATGGCCTCAATAGTCTCATGTAATCTGCTTTAAATTTTCTTCCTATAATTCCAGGATAAACATATCTTTGTGAACCTTCTCATCAGCCTTCTTTATACTTGTTGAATTAAAATAATAATTGGTACAAAGTAGAATAAAGTCATTCATTTACATGTCAGTATGATTACACATCTGAACTAGGTCTAGTCTATCTAGAGGCCATTCTCAGGAATTTCAGGGGGCAGAAAACCTTAGTAAGAGGAGGAGCCAGCAACTTCCTTGGTAAAAGCCAAACCTGAGATGGTCTTGCTGAGGTCAGAGTGTTTCCTTCTTCTGGGAAGCAGTGCGCCGTCTTGGCCTCTGAAACGACTGCCTGAATTTGAACCTGATAACCTGTGTGACCTTGTCAAGCTACTTAAGTAGGCTGCACCTCAGTTTACTTACCTGGAAAATGGGAAATATTCTATTCCTACTTTATCGGGTTTTGGGAAGGATTGTCTAAATAAATACATAAATAGTTTACATAAGTGCCTGGCGCATAACAAGCCCTAGAGACACGGGAGTTACTATTGTCTTGGTGATGGAGTCGAGAGCCTATTTTCTCTGTGTTCACACTCATAATCTCTCTGTTCCAGCTTCATTCTTCACTTTTAGTTGTAATGAAAATATTCTCACTTGTGGATTAGCCAATTATAGCTCCTTTCACCACATATTTTTAGCCTTAGCTCTTCTAGCAATTAGGCGCAGGATAAAAAGCAGCCACATGCTCTACTTAAAAAGCCTTCAGAAAAGGGGATCAGACAGAAGATTCACATGAAACATCTCAGTCCTGGGACTTTCTAGGGGCAAGGGAGTGGAATGCAGGTGAAGCGCACATTGTTTGAGAGTCTGTGTAAGTGAGCAGATCCATTAAAATAAGAATTAAATTGCACATGGAATGAGGAACGTTTATTTTAGAAACTGAACACCTAAAAATAAAAAGAAAGCTGTAGGAACACACCTAATATTTTTTAAAAAGTAAGTTTTCTAAACTTTTATAGCTATTTTGATTGTACTGTGATTCAAAAGCTAATGTCACACTATCTTTAATGTGAATTGGTTAATGAGACACAGGCCTTCATGAAAGTTTTATTTTCTATTTATAACACACATTTTAAGAAACGAGACCACTAACTACATTGGTCTTTTTTGCCAGGGTGTTGCCAGTTCCCATCTAAAAGCACACAGCACCCAGAATGAGTCACCTTATTATTTCTTTTAGAGCCAATTTTCCACTTTGGCAGGAAATATAGTCAAGTTCATATGACACTTAAATATATTTCAAGAGAGTTATTTTGAAAAAGGAGGCATATGACTTAGTAAAATATTCTCTCTTCCTAAGATGACATCCCTTGTTCTCCTTACCAGTCTACATTGCTGCTTACATTTTATTTTTAATCTTTGGTTTCTGTTCTTCTGTTTCACTCTTAATATTGACACTACATTTTATGTGGCCAGTCCTCTCCTCGTCTCTTAAAATACACTTCCCGCATGTTACCTCATCCAACAAGGCTCTCCCTCTCATCACATTAATAAATAGAGAGTGCTTTCTGAAAAGCATTTCAAAAAAATGAAATGTATCAAAATGACTCTGACAAACAGAAAGTTGAGTCTCAAAATCCAGATCAAATATTGGAGTAAAATCCGGATCCTGGAAGTAGTATCAGGAAACTGAGTTGAGTCCAGTTATAGAAAATCTTGGATACATTTTTCCTGTTACTATTTTTTAAATTTATTTATTTTTATTGTCATTGAAGTACAGTTGTCAGCATTTTCACACCCCTCCCCATCCCCACCTCCCACCCTCGAACCTACCCCTTTGGCTTTGTCCATGTGTCTTTTATACATGTTCCTTGATGAACCTTCCTCTACTTTCCCCCTTTATCCCTCTTCCACCTTCTCTATGGTTACTATCAGTTTGTTCTTTATTTCAATGTCTCTAGTGACATTTTGTTTACTTGTTTGTTTTGTTGATTAAGTTCCACCTACAAATGAGATCATGTTGTAATTGTATTTCAACACATGGTTTATTTCGCTTAGCATAATACTCTCCGGTTCAATCCATGCTGTTGTAAAGGACAGGAGTTCCTTCTTTCGTTCTGCTGTGCAGTATTCCATTGTGTAAATGTGACACAGTTTTTCGATCCATTCATTTGCTGATGGGCACTTAGGTTGCTTCCAGCACTTGGCTATTGTAAACTGTGCTGCTATGAACATTGAGTTGTATAGGTTCTTTTTAATTGGTGTTTCAGGATTCTTAGGGTATAGCCTCAGCAGTGGAATTACTGGGTCAAAAGGCAGTTCCATTTTTAGTTTTCTGAGGAAATTCCATACTGTTTTCCACAGTGGCTGCACCAGTCTGCATTCCAACCAATAGCGCCCTAAGATTCCCTTCTCCACAACCTCTTATTATTTTTAAAAATAAATTTTTGAAAAGTTGATTATGAATGTTGATGAGTTCCCCAATTCAGTCAATTTATTCTAACAACTCCAGTCTGTGATTAGAAGTGTTAGTGTATTAAATTTCAAGGGCCACCTAATCTACGTTAATGACTAGAAATATGTGAGGTAAGAGAGACAATGAGAATTTTCTTAGAAAGTAAAAGAAAAACGTTAAGGACAGAAGGCAGTGAGGGAAAATGTTGTGAAACTACAAAGAAAAGCTCAAAGGCATTCTAAAAGGTTCATGTTGTTAAGCAAACTGTAGATAAGCAGGAGAGCATATGAAGCCTAATTTGGAGGGGGAGATGACAAGTAGTTTCTAACTGACCCAGGGTCTGTACAGACATACATGTGCTGTCCCTTAATTTCTCTTTAATAACTAAACAGTTTGAAGAGACAGAATCAATCATCAGACATAATCTTTTCTAGAAGATGAAAATAGGCCTATTTTCATCTTCTAGAGGCCCCGCTTTCTCTGCCAACCTTTCTGAAGTCCTAAACCTGTACTAGCTAATGGGACCCAGTGTGCCTTAAAAAGACTTATGCACCTAACTCAGCAGTAGTTAGGCATATTTCCAAATATATATAATCACATCTAGGCATGTAATTACCTATCAAAATAGAAACTTAGATATGTTTGTATTACCATTGAACATTTTTTAATGTGAATAGGTTATTTTGTTCTGGTGAAAACAACCCAAGACCCTGACTAAATTCTCAAACATGCTTACACCACGTACACAAATACATATATTTACCAAATTGCCTGATTTTGTACTTGTGCTCCACCCAGTAAGGAAGCATGCATTAATGATAACAATGGAATAAAATGGAAAATAAGAATAGACTGCATGAAGATAAATTTAAAAAAACAGTTTTTCTGTGCTATTTTAATACTTTTCTCCCCATCCAAGTCCTAATGTTCGCTATCCTAATAATTGACAACTAGTAAAATATGCACAGTCTGGGCATATAGACAAACACTTCCAATGTAAACCAGCTGTGAAATATATTTTTTAGAAGTACTGAAGAAAAGGGTCCAATACCCCATCATTAATCATCTAAGAAACTTAACAAATAACCATTTCCTTTGTGAGTATGAAGCAGGAAGAGATTGAACACATATATTTATTTTAGTATGAATGTAGTCCACATTTAAATATGTACAAATTCAATCATTTCATATATATTAAAGCTCTTTAGGTGCAAGCATTATATTCTAAAGAAAAATAATAAAATGTAAATATAAGTTTAATGAGATTTAATACCTAAAAGAGGAGATTTGACACAAATGCAAATATCTAGGCTACAATGTAAAAATGTACATTATAAGAAGCTTCATAATTAACTTAAGGAAGTAGGGTTACAAGGTTTTGAATCAAAACTTAACAGTGAAAAACATTTAGTCAAATACAAATATTAAAGAATTCTAGACAAAGGAATAGAATGGACAAAGTCACAGCGGCAAATGGGTAGAAGGATGGATGGATGGATTGATGGGGAATTTTAACTTTATTTGACAGATTGCAAATATTTAATTAAGGAGAAAGTAAGACTAGGTGTGGGGTGCTGGAGGCAATGGCATGTTGAGAAATGTTCAGAAACATAAATATATCAACCGCCTAAAATCAATCCAGTGGGGGAGGGGAAAGTGAAATAGTGTTCCTATACTTTCGACCAGGTTTGTTGAAAAAAGAGAAAGACCTTTAAGATGAAGTTGGAAATTACCGAAGATATGGACATGAAGTCATTTCCACAGTAGTAATAATAGAAGAAATGGGAGTTAATTAGGTCATCATTTATGAGAAAAATTAACTGTCATTTAGTAAACCTCTATGTTCCACTTTAGTGCTTAGTGCTTTATATGTTACTTATTAATTCTCACAATTCTTTGGAGGAGGTATTATCATGTATATACTTACACCATTTATAGAGGTGGAAGTGGTGCTCAGAAAACATGAAGAACTTGTTAAATTTTACACATTTAGTAGGTGGCAAACTGGAGACAAATATGTGTTTGGCCCAAGACTTGAATTATTTTTTCCTCTGCTGTGTGCTTCCCTCTAGAGACAAATAACTTGGCAAGTTAAGAGTATGAGAAACAATGGAGACCCTTCGTATGTAGGTGGGTTACAGGGATTTAGATGAGACAGAGAGAAAGCCGCAAGAGGTAGAGACTAGTCAGAGAAATGAGCAAACAATCACATGGTTTGTCCATTATTTTATGGAAGGAGGGTAAGAAGCTACTTCGGTGGAGTAAAGTGAAGAATCATAGAAGTCAAGAGATACAGAAGCAGTGAGATAAATGTCTATAGATGTGATGAAGTGAGGGGTTTGGGGGAAAGGGGGGCACATTTCAATATATGTTAACATGATTATCATAAAGCAGTTATTCCCAAACAGCTTCTGTGTTATCATTGGGCACCTGGAAACTTGCTGCGGTACTATCCCTCTCCAAGAAGGCTCTTAGTAATACAGATGGCAGTTTTAGTCTTTGCTAACAGAACATAAAACAGAAGAAGAGGGGCTGCAACAATGTATGGATGACATGATATTGAACTCTTCACTGTGGTGACCAAAGCGGGTAGGATCAAGGGTGGAAAGTGGGGATGGCTGGGGTGCGGGTAGGGGTGGGGAGAAAATAGAGCCAAATGTACTAGAACAACAATAAAAAGAGTTTAAAAAATAAAAGCAGAAAAGCAACAAATACTTTTTAACTTGAGTATGTTGCTTTTTTCTTTTTGAACAAGAGACCTAAGATTCTAAATAATTTTCCCAGGTATGGCTAGCTATCTGGTAAGAACAGAAGGACAGAAACAAACAAAATTTTAAAGCTGCGAGATGTCTGTAAGTTTCAGTGCCACTGAAAATATTCATCAGAAGCTTGGCCTGTGCTGGCATCGTGGCTGGTTTGTATAGTCAGTTGTACTCTGCCTCATCCTCCAAACTGACGATGGAGAATTTGGATCCAACCAAGAGATGGGTTGTAACAATGGCAGCAAACATGCAGTCTTAGAGAGAGAAAAACTGGCTGACTCTGCTTTGCCTTTTCCTAGCTGGTGCCTGTAGACACCACCTTAAACCCCCCATTTCTCAGTTGCTCCATCTGTAAAATGGCAATGATATTGCCTATATTGAAATGCAGTTGTATAGTAACATGGGACTGTTTGTCATTTAAAAAAGATCAGCTTTTGTTGCTGTTTCTGAATACCAGGTTCTTTCTACCTTTTTTTTTTTTTTTTGTCATTATTTAGAGGGCTAAATCATGGTCTTAGAATGGATATTTGAAAAACAGGACCAACTATGAGAAAGTCCTTTTCTATTTTTATTTTACTTAGGTAGTAGCTGCAATCTCTACCAAAGGAAAAAACAGGTCAGTTGGAGGATACAGATTTTTATTAAAGCAATAACACATTATAGGAAAAAAAACTTTGGGGTTATGGGATCATTTTTCATTCTCAATAAAGTTTTAATTTAAGGGTTTGTGTGTTATTGTTTTGATTATTTTTTAATCAGCTACTCAAACAATAAGACTAACCCTGACACATTACTCAAAGTTATAAATAAAGATTATAATTTAGGGTGATTTTTCTTCTAAACCATGCATGCATTATTTCAAATCTTTTTTTTTTTTTATTAAATTATTTTTTTTTTAAGATTTTATTTATTTATTTTTAGAGAGGGGAAAGGAGGGAGAAAGAGAGGGAGAGAAACATCAATGTGTGGTTGCCTGTCACGTGGCCCCGACTAGGGGCCTGGCCTGCAACCCAGGCATGTGCCCTGACTGGGAATCGAACCTGTGACCCTTTGGTTCACAGCCCGTGCTCAATCCACTGAGCTACGCCAGCCAGGGCATCATTATTTCAAATCTTATAAGAAAAATAATTCCAATCCGTGTCTTTCTTATGTCAGTAAGGGAAAGAAGCCCCTGTAAAGTGCAGCTAGCATTTTACAATTTCCTCTTGGTTCCTGCCTGACACTTGTGCTGCTGTTAATGTTGCCACTGAATATTTCTCCCGTGAAAGGCAGAATCATGATGGGAAATTTCATTGTTTGACTTTCTATGGCACCCTACCGAACACAGTACACTTAATCATTGCATTTTGCAGATTAGGTAAGGCTTCTTCCTAGCTTTCTCTTTTCCTCCAGCAATTTAATATTAAGGTTGGACTTAGTATTGTAATTAAAAAGTGACTTATGAAAATGCATGGAAAACAAATCACTGACACTACACCCCTTAGCAACCGGTGCTGGTGACTAGATGCAATAATCATACAATGTCAAAATAGTATGCTTGTTTCGGTGGTTAGTTCTCTTTTCATTTAAAAGACAATTAAGCATGCAGGTATGTTTGATAATATAAGGAAAGTGGTACCTGGAGCAGAGGTGTGAAATGAGGTTAACGCATTCTGCAACTTGATGAAAACGGGTCACAAGGAACACCCATCCATACCTGTGTGTTCACTTGCCTCTGAGTGCGTTGCCATTTTGTTTTCACGGCTTTTTAAGGTAAAATATTTCTCTTAATAAATTTGATTTCTTTTATGCTATGGAACTGCACTGAACTTCAAAACAGTGATTCCTCCTATGAGACTCATAAAGCAAATGGCAGGGCTGTTCTGAGTCAGCATTGTTATTAGATGACGTTTGTCTTCAATGTGCTCTGTATGCCATACGAGAGACCTACTTCTGTGTACTTCTTCTTCAGTCACTAGAACTTCTTGCAATCTATCTTTTTGTCAGTCTCTCTCTCTTCCTTTTTTATGCAGTCAGATATACGTAAAATTTATTCCAGCATGCAAACCATTCTGTACTGCTGTCAGACATGGAGAGGATATTGAGGATAATTGATAACAACTGTGAGGAAAACATGTGAACGGCCACAGGACAATATGAAGAGAAGATGCCCTGGTATTTGGGGAAGGCACAGCTCTACTGAGGTCCAGAAAGGACAGGATGAACTTGTTTTTGGAATGAATTCATGCCAGTCTCTTAAGGACTGTTTTCAAATTAAACTCTAGCATTATAATCAAGGTTCTTGCTAAACAATGATATAAATTTTAGATATGACTAATACATTTTAGATGGCATTCTCTGCTGTGAAATGTGTTGTCAGTCAGAATACATCAAAGGAAGAAGGTGTGATATGAAGTGTGAGTCCCAAGTACCAGATGAGGGGACGGACCCAAGGACACAGTTTCAACCTGCTTTCAATGTATGGTTCTGAGGTTTATACCTGACACACAGGTTTGAAAAAAGTTACAGACAGGCTAGGAAATTGTAGAAATGCTCTAAAAAGGTATTTCCAATTTTGAAGAAGAAGGTGGAGCACTGAAGTTAAAAATTGAAGAAACAGTCAAACTTGGGAAGGGATAGGTAGCTGATTTCATGTATTAATCCTGATTCTAGCCAACAGTTTTGAATATGTGGCGAAGTGTGGGTGACTCTTATATTTGGAAACTAAACCGAGATCCTCTTCTAGAGTAAAAGGGGGCAGTATTCATAATCACACCAGGACATCAGTAACGAACAGGAAATGAACCTGGGCAAGCTGGGACATACAGCACATGGCCACTCAAAATAACTCCAATGCCAAGCCATTGGCTACTGGCTTCTCTGTCTCCTTTTTTTATTCTCCTTTCTGCCTTCTCTCAACGAAGACAGAGGCCATTCTATGTCAAGCATGCCTCCAATGGCAGAGGTAGGGAAGAGTGACCCAGGAGCGCAGCCACTGGCCAGCCTCCCTCACACTACAGGACACACCGCCCTCTGCTTGACCACTCTGTCCTCAGGCGTGGAATCCTCTACATTTTTCACAGCAGAGGTAATGACAGCAATTCATGGTTTTTATATTTAATCAACTGCATTGAAGTATAATTTACTTACAGGTAAATACTCTTATTCTAACTTCACAGGTCTGTGAATTTTGACAAATACACCTATCTGTCTATGTATATATTCACCTCTACAAAGAAGGCGCCTCAGAAACTGCAGTCATCTTCTTTATAACTCTGGTCTTACTTCCTAAAACCGTACATTCATTTACTCTTCTAGGTGTTCGTATAAAGATATTCTTTTGATTTGGCTTCTTTTTTCCAGCAAGAATGATTTTGGATTCATTAACAATGTTGCATGTATCAGTAATTCAACCCATATTGTTGCTTAGACATATTCAGCTGTATGGCTATATTACAATATATTTATCCATTTACTGGTTGTTAGACATTTGGCTTATTTCTAGTTTGGATCTATTATAATCTATATCTATTATAATCTATTAGGATTCACATGCAGGTCTTTATGTAGATATATGTTTTAGCTTATCTTGATTAAACAGTTTGAAACAGAATTTGGAATTTTTCTTGTATAAGAAACTGCCAAATTGTTATCCAAAGTAGTGGTATAATTGTACATTTTTACAAGAAAGTGTAAAAATTCTTGACACTCTACAATATCACCAACACTTTTTATCATCAGTCTTTTTATTTTTAACCATTCTTGTAGCTCTGTAGTGATACTTCATTGTATTTCAATTAACACTTTTCTGAAGGCTAATGATGGTAAACATCTTAACATGTTTATTTTATCTTCTTTTGCGAAGTTTAATTATTTTAAAAAACATTATTGTAAATGTTTTCAAACAGAGAACATTTTAAAGAATTTTATAGGTAATACATATTTATGTACTACCAACAACCTATCATTACATTTCACTACAATTTTTTAAAATTGTATTCATTTATCTATCCTATCTTCCCATCAGTATCATCCTTTGTTTCAGAGTCAATTGCATATAATAGCTTGTTTCCCCCCCAATAAGTTAACATGATGTTAAATAACTGGTTTTAATGTGCTGACAGTTTTTATATGATTTTTTGTAAGAAAAATACACATACTTGTGCAACACACTCGTGTACATAGTTGTAAAGTTGCCTCCAGACCAGAACATCACTTCATGCCTTTTCCCAGTCAACGCTGACTCCACCCGCCTCCAGGCAATCATCTTTATGACTTTTTGCACATAGGATATTTTTTTCTTGTTCCAGAATATTGTTTTTCAATTATAGACTATCCTCAATTTTATATTTAATTCATGGCTATGTTGTTATATCGATGCCTTTTTATTACAGAGTAATACCCCACTGAGTATTTATCCAGTCTCCCACTGATAGGTTTTTTTTGTTTGTTTGAATCTGTTCAGAATAAAGCTGCAGTAAATAATCTTGTTCAATGCTTTTTAGAAGCACATTATCATTTCTCTTGAGCAAAGTCCTAGGAGTGGCATTTCCAGTTTATAGATAAGTTTACATTTAGTTTTATGAGAAATTGTCACACGTTTTTCCAGTAGGGTTGCACCATTTTACGCTTCCACCAACAACACACGCGAGCTCCAGTTGCTCCACATCCTTGCCTACATTCATCATTTGATGTTACGTCTTTTTATTTTTAGTCATGTTGACATTTTCATGTGATTTTTGCACATTTGTACATCACTTTTTATAAATTGTCGGTTCAAATGTTTTCCTATTAAGCAGTTGGTTGCTTGTCTTTATTATGGATTTGTAGGAGCTCTTTATCTTGGTTAACACTTCTTGATGAATGCTTTCTCTCAGTCTGTGGCTTATTTTTATTTCCTCACAGTGTCTCCTGCAGACCAGAAGACTTTACCTCTGATGAAGTCAAATTTATGATGTTTTTCCTGTATGGTTTCTGCTGTTTGTGTGCAACCTAAGAAGTTTTTGACTGTTTCAAATTCCAAATATTTTATTCAATATGTTTTTTCTAAATTTTTATAGATTTAGTTTTTACATTCAAGTCTATGGTCCCTTTCAAGTTAATTTTGCATATGGTGTGAGGTAAAGGTCAATGTTAATTTTTTCCTGGTTTTTTTTCTCCCTAGGGGGATAAGGGCACATGTTTAATCTGTTGTTGTACAGCAAAGAATTCATGATTAACATTTTTTCAAAAATTTTGAATTATTAATCCCCCTTCTACTAAACACCTGAGGAATTAAGTGAAAGAATTATATCTAGAGGACAATTTTTGTCTCACAGTGGAGACTGAGTTAACTCGTTTTAAATTAATAGTAAGAGTATAAAAGTCCTATATAAAAGCAGATTTACTAGTAGTGTGAAATAACATTGAGTGTTGACTTGTTTGAAAGTAGAGCTACCGCTGACAAAGCCCATCCCTAAGGTGCCTTCTATATGATGCCTAGCATTCCATCAACGTGTTGACCGTGCACCAGACTGGAGAGTTTATCCCCAGCTAGGTGTCAGCCTACCTTCCAATGCCAGAGACAGCTTTCTCTCCCCTGGCTGACAGCACTATTTAAAAATAACTAGAATTGTCAGAGTACAAATCAAAGATAATAAGACCTAGGGAGGGTAAGGAGGTTCTTTCTGTCTCCAGTTTTGGTCCACCCTCCAATGACTCAAATTTCTTGATTGCTTTTTCCTACTTCTTGAGATAATTGACACTGAGCATGTGTATTGCTCCCAAAGGATTCCCTCACATTCAGTCCCTGTGGGTGTACTCTGCCTGCTCTCTCCAACAAGATTACAATGGTTCAGATTAAAATAGTTCAACCTCTTTACAGGAGACACACGTGGTTAGAAGAGGGTTGTTTTCTTATATATAATCTTTGTAAATTGTGTAATAAAATAGCATCTCCTTCATTAATTAACATTTATTGAACTCTCAGTTATTCAGCCTTAATTTGTCACACATGATGACATCAGTGGTTCAGACTAGGTTGCACCATGCCAGGCCAAGACAGTTTCTTATCTAAGGACTGCTACGTGAGAGAAAAGCCATTCTTTGCCCATGATTTTAGTAGCCTTCGTGAGCTCAACTCCTTATTTCCTTAGTGTTAACTAGTTTAATAGGAATATATGTACACATTTCTGAAGAACACACAATACTTAAAAAGCAAAGACAAATGTAAGTCTATATGTAGAAAATAACCTTTTAAAATACTGTATGCTATTTACATCAATTTTAAAAGAGATCTCATGGGTAACATCTTGCCAAAGATTGGGTTCTCAAGCTGTCATTGCTTTCTGATGCCCTAAAATCTGCAGGAGGAAGCTTTCTCAAAACATGTGATCTGGGAATGAGAGTTTAGCCCTAAGCTGACACTTAAAAATATTTACTTTCTCCTTGTTCCTATGACTTGAGGAATCACTGCCTTTTCCGTGGGCAGCGGAAAACTGGAGCTCTTGGCCAAGTCAGTCTGCAATCTTCTCTCATTTACTATTGTTACATCTTGTTGTGTAAGCTTATTTATAATATAAATGATGACCATGAAATTATGCCTACAGTAATCTCTCAGCAGTAAGTGATTACTGAAGAAAAGGACAAACACTAGGAGATGTAAATTTTCATTTCCTTTGTCACTGAGTGTCACATCATTCAGACTGATTTACTGTAGGTTAAGAAATAAAGAACAGTGATGATTAGTAAGCTTGAGCAATGAGATCCAGGGGAATCTTATTGGTATATACACCATAAAAACTTTTGAGTGGGACATACAAGGCACAGCTTTTTTTACTTAAAGAGATAAAAATGAACATACATAGACTTGCATTTTTCACTATGTCTTTTATATTAGCTATATGTGAATTGATCCCACCTGAATCTCACTTTCGGCAGATAAGTAAATATTGTATACATTTATCTATATATAGCATATATAGATATAGTATTTTATAGGTCTCTATCTATCTATCATCTATCACCATGCTTGGTCCTGCTCTAGAATGCATGTTTTGAGTTCCTATGTCAAAAGGACATAGGCAATGTAAGGTTCTGGTCTTTAAAAAAGAATCACCAAGAAGCTTTTTAGAAAATGTGATAATTACAAATTTTGTAGGCCAATGTCTTTTTAGAAGAAAAAATAGCCCAGGGAAACTTTTATACTAGCATTTAATAAGAGGGCACAATATTCTGACTCAAATATCCAGATATCTCCAGTTATCTGTTTTCCTTGGTATAGCCCATCTCAGCATGGTCTACAGAAAAACTCCGTCAAAACATTTTTGGGTGATTTGGCGAGATCCTGATTCCTTGCCTATATTCAGATCTTCTCAGTTAGAATCTCTGTGTAGAATTGCTAGTATCTGTATTTTCTATGAAGCAATCCCAACAAACTTATAGAATGGTAGATACAAAAGATTTTGCTAAACTTATAACCTAGTCAAACAGTGCCATGACAAGGTTAGAGGTTTACTTGGCATAAAATATCTTGGTTAGGGTTAAGGTTTCCCAGTTACTAGAAAGGTGCAGGAGTTGGTGAGATAAGATTTGGGTACTAGGGGCAGTGAAATTCATTAGCTGATCAATAGGCTTAATTACATCCGTCTCTGAAGGAATAGAGGAGGCTGGTCAGGGACAGCCTTTATCTTTCTCAGAATGGAGGTGGATCACATGCCCTTTCTGAAGGGAAGAAACCTCTCTAAAGAGCAGACAAAAATAATAAAGACATGAGCAATTTGTCCCTTTATGATGTATCGGTCTACTCATAAAGTAGAAAGCATTGACTTGTGTATCCGGCACCCCAACTTTTCTGAGAGGGCTCTCCAGAGGATAGACACCAAGTCTTGGAACGCTGATGAGAAAAGCGCAGTCTAGCCACTCATGGGAGGAAGGAGATGGGAGGAAGGGCTGGTAGATGCCACAGCAATTTCCCCTTGCACAGCAGAGTGAGTGGTTGAAAACACCCAGCTCTCACCTGTCCTGGAAGGGAAAAGGTTGATCCATGCATCCAGCAGGCCCATTTCTCCGTGGCTGCTCAGGTAGTTAGCACTTATCTTGTCATTATCAGAGCTCTGAGGAGTCTGGTGAATAGCTGTCTCAACAGGGCAGAGTAGCCATCTCCGGTGGCAGGACTCTGAGTGGTTTCTGGGTGGTTTCAAAATTGTTTATGTTTTCTAACTGTACCATGTTTGAACATGGATTACTTTATAATTATATTAAAACTACACAATAAATGTTGGGGAAAATGTCACACATCATGGCCAGGCAAAGGGAGAGATTTTGCTTGTACATATATGCAATTATTATTTTTTATATGCAATTATTGTTTCAGTTTTCTAATTTTATGGGCATATGTTTGCATCAAAATAATTTATACACAATATGTTGCCCTCTCAGTATTCTCTTATTATACCTTGGCTGTCATTTGTTCAAGGAGGATTGTAGAGATTAGGATCTTTGTAATTACTTAAATCTGTGATATGCGTTCAAGGCCATTTAAATGTTCTCTGGTGCTATGTGATCACTGGGTTAGGTATTAAAAGTGCAGTGATTTTGTGTTCTCCCTGTCTTACACAAAAGATATTCTTTGTGCAAAGCAAAGTGATCCATGAAAAAGCTTATTTGATGTGAATCTAATTAACAGTGTCCACATTTTTATATAAATAATGATCAGGCTCTACCTCAAAGAATGAAACTAAAAAACTAAAAATAATGGTGTCATACTTAATAATTTTTATTTTATAATAGCAACTATAAGTACAGTGAATAAGTGGTAAATCTTGTATATAACACATTTCCCATTTTCTAAGCCCTCAAGTTTTTTCTTAGTGATAAAGACCATCCTTGACTTCACTTTTGCCTTTTGCACCATTAGAGCTTGTCACCATGCTGATAGAACTTTACCACCACAATAAAATTTGGTGGAGAGAATCCACACTGCACCAATAAGGTTTTTATGAAACTGACTGGGAGACATTGGAGACTTGACATTCACTGGCATATTGGGACTCTGTCTTTGCACCTGCACATCTAGTTTTATCACTGGCACGGACCGAGCGTAAGGCACTCCCTCAGCATTCTGAGAGCTCTTGTGCTGTAAGAATTATATTCTGCACTACTTCTGAGTTGCTGTTGGATCATGAATGCAGAGATGGACAGGTGCCCAAAGAGGATTTCAGCATAATTTTCAAATTGATATTGATCTTGTCATTTTAGAATAAATAGCATTTATGTTTATTTCTGCTTTTTTATGTTATTTCTAAAAGCATCCAATGGTTCTCACTAATGGCAAACCAAATACTACCCAAGACCATTATCTAAAAACATGCTGTTATTATAGGACAGAATTTGGCCAAATGCAAATAAACCTCAATTTTTAGCACCTCCAACAGACTAGCACATAGCAGGCTAATAGTTTAAAAATAGAACAAAACCTCAGATGAATATGTATCAATTGACACTTTAGGAGGACCTTGAATGACACATGTCACAAGAGTTTTGTATTGATAGAATAATGAAATTGCTTTAAAAGACAGACATTTATTATAAATGGATTAATTTGAGACACATAATCAAGTTCCTTGCCAACTAGCAAATAGCCAATCAGAGGTGGAGCTTGATTTCTAACCTGCTCTTCTTACTCACCTCTGGTGAGAGTGACTTTAAAACTGTCAGTCTTACAATTTCACATTTTATTTATTTATTTTTTTTCATTCTTATATTTTATTTTTTTTAATTTTTATTTTAATTGTTGATCTTGTACAGTTTTCTGTCTTTTATTCTCACCCGAACCCACCACCCCAGCCCTCCCCACCTCCCTCCCATTTCCACTCCCCCATAGTTTACAATTTCACATTTTAGTAGCATTATATCTGAGAAAAACAAAATCGCAGAGTCTAATTTTTCTGTAGTTTTTTTTTGATTTTTTTATTTTTACTTTTAAATTATAGTTGACATTCAATATTGACTTATGTTAGTTTTGGGTATACAGCAGAGAGGTTAGACATTTATAAAATTTACGAAGTGACCCCTTCTGATAAACCTAGTCCTCACCGGGCACCAGATACAGTTATCGCAGCGTTGCAGACCGGATGCCCCGTGCAGCGCTTTGCCTCCGGGCGACTCTTCTGTAACTGCCACTCGGTACTTCTTAACCCCCTCACGTGGTTCCCCCCAGTCTCCCTCAACTTCTCTTCCACCTAGCAACCCTGAGTTTGTTCCCTGTGCCTACCAGTCTGTTTCTCCTGTATTTTAAATCAATTCATTTAATATTCTGCAGTGATATTTGTATGCTGAAATCCTATCTTTAAAAACATATAGTTCAATAGTAACAATCCAAAGATGTCAGTATCCATCAACTCTGTAAAAGTGACATTTTAAAAGTTTATACATTTTTTCTTTATTTTAATTGTTGTTCTTGTACAGTTTTCTGTCTTTTACTCCCATCCCAGCCCACCGCCCCAGCCCAAGTTTATACAATTTTAATGGCATGAAAAATATTTATTCTGCCATCCCACCTAGTAATGTGTCTTGACCCACCTAATCCCCATGTTTGCATGTTTCGCTCATTAATTGCACTATTCTTAAGGTTTTGTTGTTGCAGAGATTCACCATTCTGAAGAATCAAATGTTAACATATTCAAATATCATTTACTATCTGAACACAAGTGATATCCTTACCTCATTATCATGATCTACCCTTACCACACACATAAAAGATGAAAATCTTTTTATATTTTGTTAAAAAAAGCCTTAAGAAAATCAGAAAAAAATCAAATTTATAGATGAAATGGAATTATAATGTACATAACTTATTTTGCTTATAGCTGCAGAGTGAAATTCATAAGATAATTGGATATCATCAATCATAAATGTATATACCACTTCCCAAGGAATATTGATTTTGACATAAAATTAAATAAGATCCTGATTCTAGAATGCATACTAATACTTCTTAATAATGATAATAAATATATACTTAACCACTATTTAATTTCCTGTTGAAAATTTTAAAGCTTCATTAGTAACTAAAAGGTATACATTAAGATAATTGTATAACTGTGGACTAGATCCAAAAAAGTAAAATTTTGAAAAGGTCTTAGGCTTTTGAGATCTAACTAGTAAGGCTTTCTAGACGCCCAATGAAACTCTGAAGCATGACATTACATGGCAGGCACACTGATCTTTCCCTAGGGATTGTTGCAAAGGACACTCATTACCTATTAATGGTGTCACATTTATGGTCAAGACTGCAGATAGTTCCCTGAAACAAGGACACTATTTCAAAATTACATAATTTGGATTTAGAATAAAATGTCCTATTCTGTCCATTGAGTACCTATTTTAAGTATTTCTTTCAAAAACAAAACACCTATGAAACAATATTGAACAGAATTGTAAAATGCATATTATTGTATGTGAGAATAATCTGGTAATTTTATTTATACCATAATACAGTTTTCTCCCTTATTTTTAAACAGTTGCAAACAGTTTAATAGTGCTTCTACTGCTACCAAATTATTTCAGTGCTGCTGAATTATTTCCCAAGCTGTGTTCCAGGGAGCATTGGTTCTGATTATTGCTCATAGGTGTATCCTTTTTATTTTTTATTTTCTTTAATCTCATTCAAGAGAGAGGGGCAGGGAGAGAGAGGCGCACACATTGATGTGAAAGGAAAACATTGATGAGTTACCTCCTGCACCTGCCTGGACTGGGGATAGAACCGACAACCTAGGCAAACGCCCTTACCGGGAGTCCAGCTCGTGACCTGTCAGTGCACAAGACGATGCTCCAATCAGCTGAACCACCTGGCTGGAGCTTGTTTCTTTTTATGTGTCTTGTAATAAGTTTGAGAACACCAACTTGAAAAGGGGTTGGACTCTTAATTTTAAGACAACCACTATGATTATGTATACTCTTTGGAAACTCACTAACATTTGTTTTTCAGAACTGGATAGAGAGGAGAAAGTATCAAAGGGGAAACAGAAAGAGATGAGAAGTGAAACCCACGAAAGTCAGCAGAAGAAGGTTCTTCATACGACTAAAACCAGCAGGGACCCAGCACTGAGAGCTGGCAGCCCTGGCCAGGGGTGATGAGGCAGAGTGGGCGTGGCCTACCTGGCCTCATCACCAAATGATAGAAAGAAATAGGACACTTCAGAAGATGCCACCTTTGGTAGACGATGACACATCAAACAAGATGTCTCCTGCACCCCGGGGTTCCTCGGTGATTGAAATTGTATTTCTATAATCAGCTGGAATGGAGACTCAAGTTAGAATTATGCTTATTAAAATATAGAGAATTGCTGCCTTTGCACATCTGAGCCTACAGCTTGGAATTTATTTTAACTGTAGGAACATTTCTTTGGACTAGGATTCCTATGAAAATACTTCAGAAAATTTTAGTAATCAGGCTAATTAATTCCTGGTTATACATACATACATACATACATATATATATATAATTTCATACTTATTGGGCTGAGCAAGTTTATATTCAAATCAGAAATTATTAATAGGTCTGGCTACTTAAGCCTCATATTAAATGAATGAGATACAGAGTATTGGTAATTATCTTAATCAATAGAAAGAAGAAACAAGGCATGTGCAAATGATTTGTGACATTTTCATTGTATTGTTTCAGCCTGTGGATCTTGGGCATGGCTCTAATTTATGAAAAGTAATTCACCTAAGAATATATATTTTTCCAATTTAAGTTATCTTTTAAAATGATCCTTTATCTTCTAAAAATGTTTACAATCAATCAAAACAATACTGTAACAAATTTTAAGGTTGTGTTTGGAGTTATTTTATAAGCTATAATTAAAACTATTTTTATTACTTTAAATTCCTATGTGCTTTTAGATTAAACATAGTAACACCTGAACTCATTGCTCTATAAGGTTTGGTCTAAATATTGAAGATTTGCAAAAGTCCGAGAAAGATAAATATCATACAATTTCACTTATATGTGGAATCTAAAGAACGAAATAAACAAACAAAATGGAAACAGATGTAAAGTACAGTAGAGGGAATATAGTCAGTGATATTGTAATAACTATGTACTGGGCCAGGTGGGTACCTGAAATGTCAGGGGGACCACTTGGAAAGGATATGATTGTCTAACCACTGCGCTGCACACCTGAAACCCATACAGAACAATAAATATTGAATGTAAACTGTAATTGAAACAAAGTTGAAGATTTGCTACTATTAGAAACATCTCTGGCTCATTGTAGGCATGCACCATATATACATTGAATAAATGAAAAACATTCTGAAGAATATTCTGCAAGTTCTCCATTCTTTTTCAAAGCACATGATCTTTATCCTAGGCTGTCTCCAATCATTTTTATGTGAAAGGCTACCTGTAAGTTAAAGATAATATACTACTTTTTATTTATTTTTTCTATTTATCTTTGAGGACAAGTGTAAGATATTACTATTACCTATTAATCCTACACAGTATCTAGTTTATTATCTAATCCATAACAATTGATGTATCAGGTTAAACTTTGTAGCAGTCCTATTGAATTTGAGTTGTCTTATTTAGTCTTCCCAATTAATCTAGAGAGATATTTTCAGTTACACAAGCAAGTATGGCCTAAATATAACTGCACTAAAAGATACTGTATAGAATAATGTCAACTACATATCGGCTGAAAGTACCAATATGTATTCATATGATGTTTGAGAATTAAGTAACAAAAGCAAATTCTCAAAATATTGAAATATATTCTACTTTTGACAATATTACATTTCTGTCTATTTTGATTTTTTTAGGTATTTATGGTTTTATTTGCTATATGGAAAATTATAAATTATTTTTATTTGTTTTTACTCATTAGAATAGCATGGCTATAAAGTGGGCATTACATGGTTATATTTCAAGGCTCTGTGAGTGCTGGCAAAGTGTATGCTCAATTAGGTTGTAAATGTGCTTGTGTAGGTTATTGGGTAGAAAATTGTGAGCTTTTATCACAGAGTTACTGTATATTTTTATAAAAGGTCAAGATTATCGACTGATTTCTATATTCTTTAAAGTCCCATAATTACAATTCAGGTTTTATTTCATCTGATTAATATTTCAACTTAATAAGAACTATTTTAATTCCCATTTTGACACTCAAATCAATCAGGAACAATCCTGGATGATGATAATGGATCCATCATTAGGTAGGAGTTGAAGAAGACCAAAGATGTAGGCTTTTAAGAAATCAGTTTAAATAAGGAGAATAACAAAATGCACATTGACCAATAAATAATAAAACAACATGAGAGCATTATAATCAAGTGCAAAACTGTGCAGCAAAAATTACAGGTTTTACAAGAGTTCAGAAGAGTGAGATCTTCGTCAATATGGGTAAGCTGAGGAAGGCTGACGGAAGACAGGAGATACGTACGAAAGACCTCACCTGGAAGCTGTGGTCTGTGTGGAGACTGTGCTGAATGAGAGGGGTCTGGAAGTAACTCGGTGCTTCCTGGGCATAAAGGGCTAACCTTTATTCCAAAGGTTCTAATTTTGGGTTTGTAGCCCAGGATTAAATTTCAAAGCTGAATATACGATATTTTTAGTAGTCACAGGCATATTAAAAGTTGAAAACACCAACAATCAGCATTCTATTATTAAACTATTTTTACAGTGTTTTTGGAATCTTATTGCCTTATATTTCAATAAAAATCAGAGGAATTCAGTTAACTCATACAGTTTTTTTTTCTTATTGTAGGCACAGATTTGCATAACAGATGTTTAGCAGGGCCCAAACTTTATGTTTGTAAGATATGGTTTACAAATGTCAACAAGAATAAATTGCATTCATGATGTCTTTCCTTTTTAGTACTTCTGTCAATCGATTCCTTCTGCAGTCGTTTTTACAGGAATGTCTAAACAACTGATCAAATATGCTGTAAAGATTTTCCACTTTATATTACAAGATGTTTTTCATGTAGACATTCATTTCCTATGATTTCACAGAATCATTATATATATAATTAGTAAAGACCACTGATTCGCTGAGATAGGTGGTTCTTTAATTACAGATTGCCATGGTGAATAATGCTTAGGAATTTGAAAGCAGGCACCATGAAGATGAAAACGTAAAGAGGAGAGCTTCCTTCAAGGAGAGCAGCAGCAGATGAGAAGTGAAGCAGGAAGCCTTTGGCCTTCAAGCCCATAGGATTTTAAATTATGCACGTGCATTACTTTAATAAGAATAATAAAACAAACAAAACAGCATTTAGCAGATAAATTAAAATATGATCATTTCTCAAGATTTGGAAAGAGATATAACAAGTCTTGATATCTTTATCTTTTAGAGACTGAAATTACTTAATTCCATTTTTCTAGTATTTCAAGTTAGCAAGGCTCATTATACCATAAATTTTGAAAGTGGATACAGTCCCTAATTATTTTTGTATCCCCAGCATCTAGTAAGTACTTTCTACAGAGCAGGTCCTCCAAGGCTGGTACTTGCCATATTGCAGGCACTAAAATATTGATAATGTATAGAGAAAATATGTTTAATTGAAATCACATTGGATTCTTTATAAAAATCTGTTTACCAAATTAATGATAAAATGAATAGACAATAGATGCCCAAGGTATGTACAATGTTCACTTTTGGGAAGTTCTTTCCTTGCAAATGAACATATGCATAATACATACATTTATTCATGCTTAAGGATGTGTTACAGATGGGTATAGGTTTAAATCTTATGTGTTATTTTTCCTATGTATTAAAGTCATCATTGCTAATTTTTTTTAAGTTCAGAAGAAGATAATTGAACTCTATAAAAAGCATTAAGAATTTTATCAGCTATCATTCATGCAAAATAAATATATTGTCTGAAATTTATCTACATTAATTATTAGCATTGATCTCTTACTCAAGGTAGGAACAGATGAATTTATCAACAACGATTACAAACAAAAATTCTTAAATATAAGCTAGATTCTCAAAAATTTTGATTGGGTTCTTATATTTATTTTTACATGCTTAGTATTATATGCTTAGCTAATATTTTCCATGCTGAAATAAGCATAAATCATATGCATATTTGTCCTACCATTTTTGGAAAGGCTTATATTATTCACAATTAATCTTGATCACATACCTTCTCACATGGGAATCCTAAAGAGTGATGGTCATAGTTTTCCTGGACTGTTGTCTCTATTATGGAATGGAGAGGTCAGGGTTTGCCACATATTAAGTCAACCATTATTATGATTTTAAGTACATTTGAATAAGGTAAATCATAGGTACTTCTGTCATTTAATATAAATACCGTGTTTGCTCATGCAGTCATGCAAACCAGGGCTTGGCTACTTGGTGCCTTCAATCTACATGTCTCAACAATTAGTGTTGAAGAAAACAGGTTTGTATTAACGGGTTTCTAGCCCTGGGGGGACTGAGAGCACTTCCTATCAGAGCTCTGCTCCCCCACGAGACCCCGAACTTCCCTTGCTTCCCAAAGAGCTACAAGTCAAAACCATGCCCAGAAGTTCCCCATGTCCTATGTGTCCATCAGCCGGTCACGCAAACAGGTCTCCACCCTCCCTGGAAGGTGCGCGTGTGGGTTTCAGAGTCGCCATCCTCTCGCAGCAGCTCTCTCCTTCAGGATCTGGGCTGCGCTGCTCTCAGCTTCCATGCGGCAGTTCAGGAAGGCACGTGCCATGCTACACTGTCCCAGAGGCTGGAGCCCAAGGAGGCACATATCCCTGCGTGGGACCCTGCCTCCCTCCAGGAGTGGGCTCCCATTGTCTGGCGGCGTCTAAGCCCCCGGTGGACCCTGCATCTCCTGGTCCCACCAGGGCTCCCATCCATGTGGTGAGCAGGGTCAGAAGCCCGGAAATGTCCAAATGCCAAAAACCCAGAGAGAAAGAGCTTTCACCAAGCTCTAAAATCCCATACCAAAAGTCCCCACACCAAGAGAGTGGTTTTTCCATACATTCTTCAGAGAAGCAGAAGTCTGCAACTCAGCGTTCCCGGGCACAGCTCAGCTCCAAACACCTGTCACCTGTCCGCGCTTGGCCTGGCAGGGCCCAGCAGCTCCGTCAGCTCTGCCGCTAGCTTTTCCAGGCAGACCTCTGTGCAGACCTCCTCCGACCACAGGGCTCCCTTCCTGACCTCATATCCGGCGCTTCCTATGATGCATCAGTGTCTGCCATTATTGTCAGCTCCTCAGTGTCTTTGACCCTCTTTTAACTGCCATCCTTAGTCAAGGCAAATGTCCCTAGTGACCCACAGGCATCGGGAAGGGCATCTGCCCCTCTGGTTACGTCTCCAGTCACTGCACGTTCTCACAGTACACAATTCACCCTGGCTGCAGCCTCCTTCCCTTCATGAAGGCGCGGCTGTTACTTTGCTTTTGTTATGTAACATGGCTTAAAGCGCTCTACCTTTTGCTCTTCCCTGTCCCCCAATCCTGTAGGCAGGATTGTGGGGGTGCTCCCTATTATCAAGGAACCCACCCTCTGCACACCAGTATACTCAAGACCCTTCTAACAGCTGAGGTTAAGGAGCATAGCAGTGTTAGGTAGCGGTTAGGAATGAGCGGCCAGAAGAGAAATAAAAGCAGGGCCCTTGGCATTACAATCTAACAAAGAACTTAATACAGGAGGCTAGAAGCGAAAGGAAACATTTCCCACCAGTTGACTCAGTGGTCCTGAGCTCAGTTTGATAAGATTGCCAGGTGTCCGGAGCATTACAAGCAAAATAGCAGGAGAAGGGGAGAGTCCCTGAGACTGTGCTGAGAAAACGGTCTTCTGTTCCAATGTTACTAAGATGGCCAGGTGTTCTGAATACCACAAGGGGGAGTTGCACAGAAGGAAGAGGGGCTTTGCACTGGGAAAGGACACCTCTTGTAACGATTTCACTAAGACAAAGAGCCTTTATTACCTGAGAAAGAAAGCCTTGGTAGCCTAAGATTTAGAAGGGGACGAAAGGGGTAACCTGAAAGCTGACTAAGGTATATAACCCCTGAATCCCAATAGTTGATGTACTTAGCTAAGTGCCCACTTGTAGCCTCCACTCAAGTGTATAGAACAAACTAACTTACTAACAAACTTAATAACAACTTTCTTTCTTCTATACGTGGGGCACTTAGACTGGCTGGGTGCCTGCTTTCAGCTCTGTGCTTGCATGTGTTTCATAAATAAACTTACTATTTCATTTCCACAATACACGTTTGGCTCTTGCTTGTCTCTTGCAGGCAAGACAAGAACTGAGGAGGGGGAGAGACCCCCTGACTTGGGGCTCTCTCTCCCCATCCATAACAGCAGCAAGAATATGCTCTCAGGATTTAAAGAAAAAATCATGTTCCCACTAAGCCATCACACCTGGAAGAGTATTGTTTGATAGCATGTGCATGCAAATAAGGTCACTTGCTATTAGCTTTTATTTTTCCTCAGGCCTACCTGTTTGATTTGTTATTCTGTACTCCTGCAAGGCTACAACTTTCTGAAGGGATTTCCTGCCTCTTGTGTCATGAAAAGATTGAGGTAGAAAAATAGTTTGTAATAAGGCAGAAGTCAACCTTTGCCCTGAACACAGAATAAACCTTCAACATGCTTTCAAAAGCTCAGCAAAACTTGGATACACTGTTTAAAAGTGTATGTACAGGTGAAACTCCATAACTTTTAATTTTGTCTGGGTCTGGAGACAATCGATGTGAAAAATGAGTAGAAAAGCTATTGTGGAAGACAATTTCAGCCTCTCTAGATGTAGGAATGAATGCATCTGAACTCCTGTCTAGATAAGTAAGATTTTTGTAATTTCTTCTGTATTTAATAGAGACCTAAATGGTCCAAAACTCAATGCCAACATTTACTTTCAACTACAAGTCCTGTTGAAGAGTTGTGAAAAACGATGAAAGGTTTTAAATTTGTGTTCATTAAACAAACTTAAATACAATTTAAATATCCCTATCCTTACTTAGATGCTATTAGGAAAAAAAATGTCAAAAAAAGGGTTATTTTATTATAGCATAGAAATCATGAGTAGTTTTCTCAATGTGGGTATCATATAATCAAACATGTTATAGGAAAATAAATGCAAATGGACATAATAATTTGTAGGAGAAAAGCTTTGCCTAATTTAAAAAAAAAGTGATTATGTCTCTTACACAGATACAAATATATATATATATATATATATATATATATATATATATAAGGGTGAGGCAAAAGTAGGTTTACAGTTGTGAGTATGCAAAACACAGCTTATTCTTATACTGTTTATTCTTGTATTATTTATATATTATTATATTATTTTCCATACTGATAACTTTAAACCCACTTTTGTCCACCCTGTACATAGTATAAAGATATGGAATTAAAATCTAAGTTTATGTTTAATTAAACCAAATAAATAATTTATTTTTGATCCAAATTTTTTATTGTTACCAAATAATTATAATTATACCAACATACCAGTACTTTTATCCATGTATGCAACAATGATTTCATTTATTAAAAATAGGCCAATTGCTATAGTTAGGGATTTATATAGGAGAGAGAAAAAGACAATTGCTAAAAGGAAATGGAATAGCATTACAAGAATAGTAGAGATATTTTAATGCAAAGAAATAGAGAAATAAAGATATAAAGTAATAAAAATGTAAATAGATGAAAAATTAATAAAACTGTCAATTCATAGAATTTTACAATTTAAGTTTAATTGCTAATTATCAAGTTCTACTTCTTCTATCTCATTTCTAGAGTTTCATATATATCTTGTGATATATTTTCTTTGAGTCTGGCTTCTTTCATCCACACAACGCTTTTAAATGGGTCCACCTTCTTGCATGATTAGTAGTTTGGTCTTTTTTTAATTGCTGAGCAGTTTCATGATTGGACTATATTAGGTTTATTTATGTGTTGATGTAAGAGTTTGTGTAGGAGTTATTTCTTTCTAACAATATTTTGTAAAACTCATACATGTCTCCAATTCTCTTTGCATAAAGTATTTCATTACAAAATCCATTTTGTTGATAAGTTAGACAGCCATTCCGATTTTCTGTGTTATTTAAGTCAGTTTTGGTAATTTGTATCTTGCAAGTAGTTTGTCATTTTCATGTAGATTGTTGAACTTACTGGCGTTAATTGTTTATAATGTTCCCTTGTTCTCCTGGGCATGTCTGGGGGTAAGTTTCTCCTTCTCCTCTTGATGTTAGTAACTTAATCTGTTTTTGTTGTTTTTCCCTGATACTCTAATTGGAGGTATAAAAGTTTACGATTGTAATACAAATAAAGAATACAACAATTAATAAATAATAATATAAGAATAAACTCTGTGCTTCACATACTCACAACTGTAAATACACTTTTGTCCACCCCGTAAATGTTTTTATTCTTTTTAAAGGAGCACATTTTGGTTTAATTAATATATTACCTATATTTTCTCTTTATGTTTTCTATTTCATTTTCTCTCTCTCTTTTTTTAATTTCTTTTCTTTTCTACTCATTCAAGTTTAATCTGCTCATAGTCTCCCAGGTTCTTATAATGGATTTTTAACTAACTGATTTCCCATCTTCTTTTCTGGTAGAAGCATTGAAAACAAAACATGTAACTCTAATTACTGTTGTAACTGCCTTCACAGATGTTAGGTTGCATTTTTATTTTCACTCAGTTCAAGGGGTTTTCTAATTTGCCTTGTGATATCCTCTTTGACCTAAGATTTATTTAGAAGTTTTTTGTTTAATTTCAAAATATTTGTAAAATTTCAAAATATCTCTCCGTAGCCAGGTTCTGTGAACTTTGTGGAAGTCTGGGCAGATTTGGGGTGTCCAACTGCAGCCCACATGCTGCACGCGGCCCAGGATGGCTCTGAGTGCAGCCTAACACAGAATCGTAAATTTACCTAAAACATGATGAGATTTTTTGTGCTTACATGTTGCGATGTATTTAATGTGTGACCTAGAACAACTGTTCTTGCACTGTGGCCCAGAGGTGCCAAAAGATTGGGCACTCCAGAAGTACCTTTGGAATTACTAAGACTTTTCAATTTTGGTGAAGGGAGTATGTGTACTTGGAAAGAATGTGTATGACACCATCACTGGCTGAGTATATTCGTTTCTTAGGGCTGCTGTAACAAACGATCACAAACTGAGTGGCTTAAAGCCACAGAAGTTCATTCTCGCACCATTCAGGAGGCCAGAAGTCTGAAACCAAGAATTTGCAGGGTTTGTTCCTTTTGGAGGCTCTGGCAGGGAATCCATCCCATGTCTCTTGCCTAATTCTTGGTGGTTACCAACACTCTCTGGCATTCCTTGTGTTGTAGAAGCATTTTTCACTCTATGCCTGTGTCTTAACATCATCTTCATTACTTTGCTCCTTTCAGTCTTATAAGGACAGTGTCATTGCGTTTAGTGTCCACCCTCATCTAGGATAATCTCAGCTGATGATTCTTACCTTAATCTGCTAAGACTCTTATTCCAAATAAATTCACATTTGGAGGTTCCAGGAAGACATGAATTTCAGGGGGGACACTGTGCCACCTGCATAGTGGTTGAGTGTTTCTCTAAGGTCAATTATGCTCTGTTGGCTGATGGTGTAATTTATGTTTTCTCTCTCCTCACTTAATTTTGTCTTCTCATTCTATCAGTACAAGCTGCTGAGAGGAGTGTCGCCATCTCCCACTAGAATGGGAGATTTGTCTATTTCTCCAGTCAGTTCTGTCGGGTTTTGTATCATGCATTTTGAACATTTAGGAGTTACGTTGTCTTCTGCCAGAATTGATCCTCTTATCTTTATGAAATGTCCCTCTTTATTCCTGCTATTGTTCCTTGACCTGAAGTCCACTATCTGATGTTTATCTCACCACTCATTTTTTTGATTAGTGTGTTCATGACATATTTTGTTCTATTCAACTCCTCTTTTTTTTAAGTGTTTCTTTGTAGAAAGCAAATAGTTCCATCTTGCTTTTTCCCAATCCTACAAGCCCTACCTTTATTTTTCTTTTTAATCCTCACCCAAGGACATGTTTATTGATTTTAGAGAGAGGAAAGGGGAGGGGAGGAGAGAGAGAGAGAAAGAGAATGAGAGAAACATCGATTGGCTAACCTCTGTACATGTCCCTAATGGGGATCAAACCTGCAACCTAGGATTGTGCCCTGACCAGGAATCAAAGTTGCAACCTTTTGGAGTAAGGGATGATGCTTCATCCAACTGAGCTACCTGCCCAGGGCAAAATCTGCCTTTTAATTAATGCATTCATATTATTCAATTGTAATGTAATTTTTGATATTTGGGGGTTTGAATATACCATCTTAGTCTTTGTTCTCTATTTGTCTCATGTGTTATCTCTATTGTTTGCATTGACTTCACCCATTATCTCTGTCATTTTTGGATTTGGGTTTTTTTTTTTTCCCCTCTGATGATTAGAGATCATACTTTTTGTTTGTTTTTTGCATATTTGTTTTTTTACTGGTCTATAGCTATTGTGTACTTTATATTGCTGAGTTTGTAGTTTGTTGTTTTCCTTTAAAGAGTTTTGGAATTTGTTCATGCATTTAATTAGGTTGTTTACAAGCAAGTTTGATCCTTTTAACATTTTTAGGTACCTGAGAGGTGATCTATTGTAGCCTTTACACTTGGGCTAATTACAGAGAAGGCATAGCCCTCCCGTGGGTTCGACTGCAGCCATCTTGCATTTCACGAGATTTCTTCATCATGGTTAATGAGAATTTGAAGATCAATTGGCTTTTAGTTTGTTTTTCTAATTTTTCAGCTTACAACTCCAGTATGATTGCTGTTTCCCTGGAAATTATTCTTTATTCATTATAGAATTTCACTTTACGTATGTGTAGGTTGATATTAGTGAAAAATTCCAGGCAGCCCTTACATGTAAGCATAGAGGTCTTTCCCAGATTACTTCTCTTTTCCATTGTCTAGTCCTATAAATTCTACACTTGGAGTATTTTGGTCTTAGGTGATCATTCCAACTTACCCCTTTTTCTTCATTCCTCCTATCAATTTTCTTGTTTTCATTGCTGGCTTTTATTTTTTCTAGATTACTGAGAAAAGTTAAAACAATGAAAAAAAAACTTTGTTAAGCTTTACCACCATCTATCTACAATCAGGCATTTGAACACATACACACTGTCTTCCTTGTCATTACCTTAAATGAATGGACTGTGCTATTCATCATTGGTGATGTCTACACATAATGTAAGAGTCATCTACTCCCACCTACTCAAAACTTGGCTCCAATAATTCTTCCATTTTCTCTTGATTCAACAGTTCCTGTTTCCTCAAATATCCTGTAATAGTTTCTATACTAAATACAAGAGTAACCCAGTCACCTCAACAGCCCCCAACTCTCTCCATCACCTTCTCCCATTTCTTTGCTTTTCTAAGGAGATAAATTCCTCAAAGGGTAATCTATACTCCTCTTCTCCTCTCATTTTCCTTTGGATTTAGTTCAGTCAGACTTTTGTGTTTATCATGCCATTGAAACCACTTTTGCCAAGTCACCACTCACCTGAAAATTGCCACACTGTATCTAATCCAGGAGAGTCGAGGCTAATCCCTGTCCCCATGGTAGTCATCCCTTTGTCCCAATTTGGAGCAATGGATCAGCCTCTTTTTCTTGAAATACCCCCTTCACTTGGCCCCTAAAGCATTGTTCTATTCCAAGGCTCTCTGCCCATCTCATCATCCGGCTTTACTGGACACCCTTTTCTGGTCTTGCCTCTTCTCCTTACCCTTTCATCCTTAGATTATTTTAGGGCTTAGTTGTCTAACTTCTTTCTGTACTCATTCTCTAAACTGAATCATCCTATATCATGAGTGTAAATTCTATCTACATGCAAATGGATCCCAAAACTGTGCCTCATAGCCAAACCACTCTCTAAGTTCCAGGCTTACAGAAAGCTTACTATCCAAAAGATTCATTTGGATGCTTAATAAACATCTCTCAATTAACATGTTTAAAATTAAAGTCTTGATGTTGCTCCAAACTTCCAGCTCTCATGTTGTCATCTCACAAATGGTTTTTCAATGCTTCTTACTCCTGACACCAAAAGCCTGGGACATATCTTTGACTCTCCTGTATTTCCCATAAACTACCCAATCCATTAGCAAATTCTGATAGTTCTAGCTTCAAAATATACCCTGAGTCTGACCCCTCTGCTTCTGCTGCTTCTAATCGAGACCAAACTCCCATAATTTCTCCGGTGTGGGATGCCCTATCCTGAGGAGCTCTCCCGGCCGCCATGGATGAGAATGAGTCGTCCCAGACACAATCTGTTGTTCCAGTAGGAAAGGGGGTGGTGACTCCCTCTAGTGGAGAATGCCCAGAGGCGTTCTCTGAAATGGCTTTTATTGGGATTGGTATGCGCAGGGGTATATACAGTATGCATGCAAAGCTCATCAATCAATGTCTGAAGGCTATGGTTATAGAAAACAGATATTATCTATAGACACCAAATAAACAAACACAGAGATCTGCCTCTGGTCAGGGTCTGTTAGACATGCTGATGCCAGAGGGTCATTAAGGTGTGGTTCGTGAGATTAGGAGTTCACGCCCTTGTGTTTGAATTTAAACAGCTGGTTTATATCAACAGGGCTATACAAAGCAAAGCAAGCCTCAAAGGGTATAATGCATTCTTTAGGCCTGGTTTCCCACAGGAAACGTTGATGCTAGTGCTGGGTCATGCCTGCCTCCCGCATTCCTGGTGTTCTGGTTGAGACTTACAGGTCTCTTTCAAGGCCTTGCTCGTGCATGGCTACAGTCTCTGATTCCACACAAAGTGGTCACCATCACTCTTATTCTATTGAATATAACCTAATGAGTTTCTATGCCTTTTTTTTTTTTTTACCACATCCTTCTTTTGTCACCATTTCCTGCTTTGCAACCACAGATACAGCTTAAAAATGAAGTCATCCTTTTGTTATTTTGGTCCACTGTCTCTACACCTTCTTTAGAGTAAAAGCCCAACTTGATATATTTGTTGTCTCTTGTTCTTCTCTCCTATCTCTTCCTTTGACCACTCCTCTCTCCAACTCACCTCCTTGATATTTGTCAAACACATTCCCCCCTCACAGTACCTGACATTCTCTCTGATGGCCTTACTGTGCCCACAGTAAATACTGATTAACTGAAGGAAGAAACTGAGGTAGATAGATTATGTAACTTCGCTAACAAAATACACCAACTTTAGGGCAAATAAGGACTAAAACCTAATCTTTTTTTCCACAATGCTTTTTCTCTAGACATCCAGAACTTAAAATTCAAACAATGAATGCATCCTTACAGTAGAAACAACTTTATATATTCAGGCATGGGGTTTATTTTTCGATTTTCTGATTACTTCTACCTTGCAACATATTCATTTTCAAACACTATCTGAACAATTTTAGTAGTTAGAAAAAACAATCTCTTATATAACATGGATGTTATTGAAGAGCTTTCAATCTATTTCTCCTGATTGTAGGGGGAGATTTCATTTGTGCTAATTTCTTATTAAAACATTAGCAACAACAAAACAATCTGGCTATCTACAGTATTACACGGAAAAATACTCAGTAAGTAAATATGTTTTGATCATTTACCATGTGGGATTAAAATATGAGGAGCTTCATTCAACAAAACTGATATAATGTTGGTATGTGAGCTATGAGATGTTTTATTCTTTAACTTCTATAAAAGGTTAGCACTGAAACTCTGTGCATTTGGCTAGCATCACAATTATTTCATTGAACAATTCGCCTTAATTCCATACTGCCAGCTGAAAAGAACAAATTGGGTTTCACTAAGAAAGAAATAGTTACATTCTTCCTCAATTCTGCCATAATTCAATTTCCTCTGCTGGCTGCTGGAGTCCACTGCTGACTGATGGTAGGCAGGAACATATGGCAATATTGAGAGAATTTGTAAAAGGAGTCTGCTAATGGTAACAAACAAATAAACAACAGGAAGATCCAACAGTCAGGGAGAATTAATGAAGCTGGCAAATGCTTGGTTAGTAGAGCTTCTCACAGCAAACAAAACCAAGTGTCTGCTGGTATCTTGGTTGAGCTGTCTCTCATTAAGAAGAGCATATTAATCTTTAGGGATGTAATGAATTTAATATGAATTGCAAACCTAAGTACTTATTACCAAAGCCTCTATGTTTCTTGTGATCTGGTGACTTCCTGGAATTGAACCACCAAAAACTAAATAAGTAAATTGTGATAATCTTAGCAGAATGCAAACTAATAATTTCTGCCTTGCAAGGAAAACAAAACTAAACAAAACAAAACATACAAGTATTGCCAAAACATTTAGACACAGAAAAGCTACAGTGTGCTTTCTATGTCATTAATAAGGAAATTTCAGTCTAGGATGTTTTGATATACAATAAGAATAAGTCTATGCTTTTTAAATTAATTTTCTTATCAAACCAGTTGCTAAGTCCTTCTCTCTGTCTTTCGCAGCAAGCACTTCATTAGCTATTGATTCCGTTCCTATTGATTTGATTTCTATTATAATAGTAAAAAGATTAAAATTTTTCAAATCAAAGAACACACGCAATCAAAAAGAAGGAAAATGATATTTTAATAGAACAGATTTTTTTCCTTTGGTTATATGCTTTCAATTTTACCTTTGTCTAATTCTTCTAGGCTTCACAGCTTAAGAAAACTACTTATCTTTTTGACCTAAATTAGAATTTTCCTCTCACATATGCCATATACCTCTTTTTTCTTTTAAAAGTTGTGATACTGAGGGGAGGGGGAGGGAATTTCAGGGGAAAAGGGGAAGGGATTAGAGCAACAAGTATAAAAGACACGTGGACAGAAACTAGGGGGGTGGAAATTCGAGGGTGTGGGGAGGGCTGGGGAGGTGGGCCGGGATGGGAGTAGAAGACGGAAAACTGTACAAGAACAACAATTAAAATAAATAAAGGGGAAAATAAAAATAAAAATAAAAAATAAAATGTTGGAAAAAAAAGTTGTGATACTTCTTCTCATGTGCTCCTTTGCAAGGTAGATTGCTTTTGTAGGTTTTTATTGTAGTACTGGTACTGGCTTAACTTGCCCAGTGCCTTGATGAGGTAGGGGTCACAGGAAATGCCTGATCAGTGCATTTAAAGACCCACTGCCAGGGTGACCAAGCCAGCACAGTGAGCGAGGGCAGATTTCCCCGCCCCTGGGCAAAGACTGCAGGAAGGAGGCATTGCGCTGAGTAGGTGCAAAGCTAGTGAGGTGGCTGGCTAAGGGAAAAGCCCTCCTACTCCCTTCTGGTCCCTAGGTGGGCATGAGAACTGAGGCCACAGCCACAAGTACGGGAGAAGGTCAACTTGGCAGCAGGAGGTAGTGCTCTCCTGTCAGTCCAGCCTGGGGAAAGGACGGGACTGGTGAAGAGGGCAGACCTGGAGTGCAAAAATTTGGGGCCTGGAGATTTAAACTGAGGGAAGGCAGAAACACATGGCTCCACCGCATGGATGGGCGGGCTGGGATCTACAAGACCTTTTTGGTTCTGGAAGTCTCCTGGAACATGGCAGCTCCAACTATACGTGTAGACTCTGGGAAGGTGCCTAAACCCAGACTTCAACCAGGAACAAGCTAGGCCCCCTGGGTGATCATGCTGCAGCTGCCTACAGTTCCCAAAGGATGGTATTTTCAAGTGGAACAAGGAACTGTGGGTGCAGCCTCAGACTAGTCTCACAGAGGGTGCCAAGGTTTTCCTCTGCGTGTTCTGGAGGGGAGGAGCTCTGAAGCAGGAGCCTACCATCCTCCCAGCTTTTGAATAAAAGACCTCTTTCCTTTTCTCACGGAACCTATGCCTCCGGAATGTGTTGACAGGTGATGGCGGGTAGCCACACCCCACTTCTGTTTGGTAATAGTATGAGTCTTTAAATAATCACAGCTTTAGATTTTATACTTCAATGACTGTATTCATGCTCTTTTTCTGTCTCTGAGATGTGAGTGTATCTCCTCCTTTCATGATGAGGGGAAGGGTTGTCAGTTCTGAAATTCACCTTCAGATGCTAATCACCAGGGGAATTAAAAGCAACACAAATGAAAAGGGAAAACAAAAACTGAGGTTCAGGCAAGTAGCCCTGGATTGTAGATAAGTTAAAATTGGAATCTCTGATACTGAAACCCAGATAATAGCATTCCTGTTTAGTGTCCCGGTGATTCCAGGGTTAAAACACAGCCAGCGTGAAAACCACTGACTTGGAAATTGCAGGTGAAGCTCTTTCTGTGTCACTGATGAGAAATCTTCAGGTTCGAGTCTTTTCAGGTTTTTCGCAGTACAGCATGTAAAACTTAAAACTTCCTAGCACTCCAAACATCCCCTACCCCTTTGGATTTTGTTATGTTGGTCATTTCCTGTTTCCATTCACCTAGGGAGGGATGTAGTAAGAAAGAACAAAGCAATTCCCTACATTAATTGGAATTCTGGACAAATGTTTCAGAGTTTTCACCTTACTGAGAAGACACTTAATCTTGCATACAATTCTCAGTTATCTGGGAATTGCACAGTAAGCTCCTTCACTTGACAACATTCTCCTGGACATTTATTTTCATCTCACCCTGTATTTCACTACCAGCCAGATAAAGGGTAAAGTCAAGAATACTGAGGTAAGAAAGACCTGCTTGTGAATTATCGGTTTTTTCTTTTTGAAATATATTTTTGAGCTTTATAGAAGAGATAGCAGTACTTCATGGGCTTGCTTCAAGGACTACCCAAGTATAGCATTTGAGATACTTGATTCTATACCTAAAAACTACTTCCCTAGCTAATCTGCTGCATCCTCATACATTTTCAGGAATATAGACCTTTTGTGAACTTTCCCCAACTTGAGCTTCTAGTCTCAGTAGCTTCCTCATGGTCCAAGCTGCTACCCAAATGAGATTTTTCTATGAAATTGTAATATTCCTACAGTCTTCCTAATGGATACTACTCAGTGTCCTTTTTGCTATTTCTATGTTATATCTCCTTGAGTAAATATGTGAACATATTAGAAAGTTAATGATTCTACACAACAATGCAATTGAAATCACTAAATATGTATTCACCACCTACTGTTTGCCAGACACCGTTCCATGAGAGAGTAGACTTACAATCTAGCAGTTGGCCCAATGATGACAGCACTGCAAGTGGTCAGCGCTGCGATGCAGCTGGTGGCTGCAGCATTACCGGTTCTATTTTGCTAAATACCTAAGCGTGCTCTTGTTCCATGCCTGCCTCTGAGTGGATTTTCTAACCAGTCAGAACAAGCCCTCACTGATACTGGGGATTGATGTATTAGTAAGACTTACCTTTAACCCCAAATTTACAAATAAAAAATCTGGTTCATTTTCAGATCAGTAAAGCTATTTTGGGTTGAAATAGCATGCTCTGCTTCCTGATATATTCTATTCAGAAAGGTGGGGCAAAGGCCAGCTGAAGACGCGCAGGACAAATCTCCTGTCTAGGGAGCAATTCTGCAACAAGTAGAAAAGCCGACTGTACACTGAGTCTGAAAACTTACAATTTGATTTGGTATTTCCATTACTAAGCTTTGATGACTCAAATTAGTTGACTCTCAAGGCCAGATAGTTTTCCTCTGTAAGCATTCATGTAATGCGTGCCCTGTGCCTGGAATTCCATTAAACAATAAGAGATTGATATAAAGCTTGAGGACTTTATGATTTAACTGGAAGGAGAAGATCTCCAGACATGACATACAGAACAAAGCAAAGTAGTATTTGCATTATACTTATTTGATTACAGAGTAGGGATCAGAAAAACACCACAAAGAGAGCAAAATCATTGTTGGCCATTGTAGTCAGTGAGGGCCCACGCGCCACTACAAAAGGTTGTTGGAAGACTTAACTTTCACAAAAAGGGTTGCTGTGCATTTTAAAGTGCAGATGTTCAAAATGAAGCGCATGATAGCTCAGATATTGTAGACACAGGATTAAATGCTATTATGTTATTTTATGAAACCAGGAACCTATTGCTGAGATTTTATGTTGGATCCAGAGTTATTTCCTTTGAATTGAAAACATATAAGAGTAAATTCACCAATGAGCTAGTCGACTTTTGTTATCTGGTATAATGACTAGAAAGCAGGAGGCTTTACGGGGCTTTATGGCCTCCTCCAGCATTATGTGGTGCCTTTCATCACTCTCTTTCTCCTACTGCCAATCAATCAAGACTCTGTTTCTTTGGCATAAAATTTTTTATCTTTTCCATTAAACAGGAAAGGTCACTTGACAACAAAGGTTTGGACAATGCTCAACTGCGATTTCAGGCAACTGCCAACCGGGGAGAAGCACGGAGGGTCTTCATAAATAGTCACAGTTAGATCTGGGATAGGGCTGATTATGGTTTGCATTTACATAGGATTTTTAAGGCTATAAATTCAGACTCTGCAAACTTTGCCTGTCATGAAGGTGACGAATAAACCTGAGCATAGAAAACTGTACTTGATAGACTGAAGTGTTACATTTAACTGGAAGTATAAGGGATTTTTAAGGTAGAATAGTGCAACTATGTAAACTGGAGTAGTGCCAGACCTCTTATTCTGTCCTGGGGGCATTGTAGACTCCCAAGAAGTGACCAGCTTGTGAGTACTAAGGCCTATGTGTCAAGGACACCACAGGAGCAACTGGTCACTGGGGGCAGTGATAGAGTGAGCGTGGGCATTTTATTTCTTACGTAAAATGGCCCTTGTGCAGATAACAACGGAATCACAGGGTGAAGTGACCTAGAGAAAAGTCCCTTGTGTAACCACTTTTTCTATTTTATTCTTTTGTTAAATATCTGAGAACTGAATATGAAATTGGGCTTAAACTTTACAAAGTGGATTATTGTCTAAATAAAGGAAGTATGTATGATTGAGGATAGAATTCTGAATAACTAACCACTTCAAATGACCTACACAGTATTTTCAGCTAGATGCATATATTTCAATGACTAATTGCCAGGTGAGAAAATAGATAAGTTCATTTTATTTTTGGTGCTGAAGAAAATATGAAAGAGTAAAGGAAAAGGGTCAGACTGAAAAAAAACCCATCTTGTAAATCGTGGTGGCACAAGGCAGTTTACTTTTTTTAATCCTCACCCAAGGGTATATTTATTGACTCTAGAAAGAAAAGAAGAGAGAGAGAGATGTGACAGAGAGACATCAATTGGTTGCCTCCTGTCCGCACCCTGACAGGGGCCCAAACCCACAACCTAGGTATGTGTCCTGACCTGAGACAGAACCTGCAACCTTTTGGTATGTGGGATGACATTCCAATCAACTGAGCTACCCAGCAGTGTAAAATTCATTTTATTACTATTATTTTTATTAAAAATTTTATAGCATTTTCTACTTTAACATGTATTTCTATATATTATTTCCTTTTTCAGATCTTCGATATGACAGGCTGGCATGAGTTCACATGTACTGAGTGAAAAATGATGGCACAGACATAGTTTTATATTTTATTTCCATTTCATTTGAATAGAAGACATGGAAGCAAGTGATGAATTGGTTGGCAGTTCTATTGCATGTCAAGAAACCAAGGCTGGGCTCTAGCACCTTTCCACCATGCACATTGCTTTCCAAATGGTGCCATTGAATTGAGAGTCACTTTCTGTTTACAGAATTCTTTGCATTGTCTGGTACACCTTCTCAACTCAGCTCCCCCAAATCCCCACATTTACTCTGGAGCACTAATTGAATCTTCCATGAATGTGTTTCTTTCCCATTCGTTCCTTACAGCTGGTTGCGGTCCCAACCACCATCGTCACTGTATTTGGAAACAGGGTCTTTAGAAGATGACGAAGGTTAAATTAAGTCACAAGGGTGCGGTCATAATCCAGTTGGCCTGGGACATGCTCAAACAAAACCATGCGGGGAGAAAGACCATCTGTAAGCCAGTAGTTCTTGCCAGAAGTTGATCCCTGCCAGCCCCTTGACCTTGGACTTTCCAGCCTTTGGTGCTATGAAAAATACATTTCATTGTATTCACACAGTCTGTGGCATTTTGTTATGACAGTTCGAGCAGACTAAGACACTTATTTCACGCATGCTCCTTACCTCCCTTTTTCTTAGCCACGTCTGTGGCTATTTCTAAACTCAGAAATCCTATTATGCTGGAAAATTGTTAATTAAAAGCAAACATTAATAATCAAGATGTGAACTCTTAGTTGAAGATGGACTTTTCCACACAGTATTTACTTCTGGGCCAAACTTATATGGCCCAGGAAACTTTTCAACAGTTTTCTGTGAGTTGGCTCATAGGATTTCAGTTGTAAAAAGGGGAGGGTATGTGTGTTCTAGAAACTGAAATAAATCTAGAACAAATATAGCTCATACTGTTATAGGATTGTGTGTGAAGATTGCATTATTCATCCTCACCTGTAGCAGGGACTTGCTACAGGAGGCATATACAAAGGGTTGTCCTGAAAAAGTCCTGCCATTATTAATTTAACAAGAATGGTTTGTGCAACACCAATGTAACCTGGCAGCCAAGGAGAGTGGACTGGAATGTGCTTGTGTGAACAATGACGACTTCAGTGTACTAGTCAGTGGGGTTGGTAGACGCCATTGCATGAGCATGTGTACTTCGTGGCTGTTGAATTCAAAATGACTGAGCGAATAAAGCAACAAATCTGCATCGAATTTTCTATTAAGCTTGAACATTCCTTCATAGAAACTATTCGGATGATTCAGGAGTCCACAGCCCTGGGAAAGTGGTGATTGGCAGCTTCATCGTGACAACATGCCTGCTCATACATCACGTCTCACGTAGTTTTTTTGTTAAAACATCAAACCATCCAGGTGACTCAGCCTCCTTAAAGCCCAATTTGGCACCTTGCAACCTTTGACTTTTCCCAAAACTAAAATCATCTTTGAAAGGGATGAGATTTCAGACCATCAGTGAGATTCAGGGAAATATGACAGGGCAACTGATGGCGACTGGGAGAACTGTGTGAGGTCCCAGAGTACCTACTTTGAAAGGGATCGAAGTGTCCTCGTTCTATGTGCAATGTGTCTTGTATCTTGCATCTTCTGCAGTAAATGTCTCTATTTTTCATGTTATATAAATACACACTGTATATATATATATTTTTTTTCCAACCACAGTTTTCTATACCAAAGACCTTTACAATGAAGCATCTTAACTAAACAAAGCAGTTCTAGGGTTCATTGCTGTGCTCACCACAGGAACTGACTTTTTTAACCAGGTATGTTTTCAGGTTGTTTATTGCTGGGCATGGGAATAGTCACTAAGCTTAATTGAGCAAAGAACTTTTTCTTCAAAATCATGTTCGCTTGGAGATCATTATTCTATTGAGTTTTTCTTTAGCAGTAAGTATTGCTGTTGAGAAAAAGTCTGCTTATGTGGATGTTGGCCTTTTTTTTTTTTTTTTGAAATCTTGCTCTAGCTGGGCTCCTTCCCCTTTACTGTCCTTCTCCTCCCATCCCTTAGCTTTTCCTGGGAGCCTGCCTTTAATATCACTTATAAATACACCTCTGGTTCTCAGGGTCTGCTTCCTGGAATCACACCTAAGCTAGAAGCAAATGTTTTATTCTACAGGAAACAGGCATTTCAAAGAGAGATGAAAAATCCATTGAGAGGCTGAGAGGTCACACTGAGTGAGGAGCCTCGATCCCCGGGGCGCAGCGAGTCCGGGAGCATCAGAGCACAATCAGGGGCACGTGAGAGGGCTGGAGAAGTGCATTTCCCATCGAAAGCATCGGTGTCTCTGCGCCCGTCTGCAGACATCTGCTTTTCCTGTGAATTTTTAGCCACAACCATCCCATAGACACCAGTTGAACACTTTTTGTCTGGTCTCAACTTCTGGACAGACTTTGAATTCCAATAGCTTATTGTTAATAAGGTAAATATATTACAAAGTGTAATCAAATTTTTCAGTGTCTTGTGTTTTATTTATCAAACAAAAGATCACAAGCTTCAGATACAAGACATTTATTGAAAACCTTTCGTGGGCACCTAAACACCTACTACTTCATTTTCCCCAGGACATTAATCTTTCTATGTATCATCTTTTTCATATATTCAGACGCTGGCACCTTATCACAGATTCATAAGAACACAATAAAAGCAATGCTCACTTGTACCTGTGCTGTAACAAATTGTTACCACCCTCCCAAGAAAAAAAAAAAAAAACATTCCAAGGCTCCACTTTAAACGGTGTTCATTTGCTATTATCTTCCCTTGATTGTCAGTATACATAGTCGCATACAGAGTCATTATTCCCACTGCTCATTAAGTCTCCTGCTGGGCCTGAAAGCTGGTTCCTGACAACCCGCAGATACTTCTGTGAGAAGAATCCAGGGCTCCGGAACTCTAAAATACTTGCTCCAGAGGAGAAAATACTTCCAAGTTTTCATTTTTACCAGCCTCCAACATTCCCACCATCGATAAAACATAGAAAGAGGGCAAACAAAGGATGAGTTTCATGATAACCTTTTGGTGTCAGCACGGACCTCCCGCTGGGATGTCTCTTCCACCTGACAGGTGGTTTATTCTGCTCTCATAAGCAGGAGCACGTGCCCCACCTCTCAGACCTAAGGCTCAGAGCCCTGGAGTTCAGATAACCGTCTGAGAATCTCATGCTGAAACTCTCTGCTGTTGTGTCGTTATTAACCTGTGAATTGGAACTGTCCACTTAGAAATTTCTGTGCATGATGAAGACTAGGATGAGGAACAAGCCGCCTGCACCTCATGTTTACTAGGGGGATCTCTCATCTGTGTTTGAAAGACTACTAACAGGCTTTAATTATAAATTTAAGAAAACCATATTCCCATCAAAAAATAGCACTGGTGATCTTCCCTTAGATTAGAACTATTTTTAGTTTTACTTCTTTTTTTTTTTGCAATTTGATAAAAAAATGCATTCTCGGGCTTCTCATTATAGGAGAAACATGTCATTATTGGCAGATTTCCAAAGCATCAGGAAAAGTGAGAATCTCTTCTTTGTAATAATTATATATAACAGTAATTAATGGTCTGGGATTTGTGTGATTAAGTAGATTTCATACCTAGGTTCTTCTCTAAGTCAGTACACCTGGGTATTTGCAGTTTCTAAACATATCTACTTTTTTAATTCATATTGACCCCATTTCTTTTAAATTATACTTCCAAGTATTTGAAGTTCTCCAAAGCTTATCTATTTTATCCTCTTCTAATTCACAATAGAAACCATGTTAAGGTAATTAGCTTAGATAATGTATTTAGCATAAAGTTATTATAAGTGAGCAGAGAGCACAAAACCTTTCCAGAAAATGCCCTAATTTTTTAAATTTCTAAATTAGAGCTTATGTTGCCACCTTCAAACCTTGAATAGTATCTATTGTGAGTAAACAAATAGTATCTATTGTGAAGTAAGTTCTTGAAAAAGTTTTCTCTTTAATTTTTGAATGAAGAAATATTGCGAACAAATTTTAATTAAAGAATCCCCAGATGGGCTTAATCTCATGTTTTATTTGCATAGATTATAAGTAAATAGTTTTTAGTCAAATTTAATTTATAATTTCAATTGTGCTAATACTTTCTGCAATTCTATAGGGTTTGATTATGTTGGGTCTAACAGATGAAATCCACTAATTTTTGAGAAAGTCCTCAGCTTTTGGTTACATGACAAATTATCTCAGGTTTCAACTTCATAAATTTGCTTCTTCATGTTTTGAGTTTCTTTTGGTAAGTCCCTCCAGGGATGTATTAATTTGGTTTGGAGATCCTAGTTGATTGACTTCTCAGATATCAGAACAAAGGTAGATTCTATCTTCAAACACATTTTAAACATAGGTCAATATTTAGAAATGCTCACAAAATAATGGTAAAGAAGGTGAGTGGAGAGGTCTGCTAGATAATGGCTAGGCATCCCGTGATTTCAGTCCTTGGGATGGGGATCCGCAATAACGTGGAATGTCGGCCCATTCTTCTTGGATTAGGAAAGGCATTTTCTTTGTAACTACTAGAAAATTAATCAGATCTCTACGACAACATAAGCTAAGTTGAAGGGAAACAGTATTTTCTTTATGTTTTTTTTTCTTTTTAAAAACATTGCTAGGGGTTTTGGTGAGAGGAGGTGGTAGTTTCCAAGTGGGGGCAAGAGAGACTGACTAGAAAATTAAATCCAAATTCACTTATCCAGATCTTAAAAGACATGAGGAGACGTGATGTTTTGTAGTTACACCTGCTGTTTTTGTTCTCCTTCCCCATGCTCTTGCAGTCTCAAATACTAAATCATTTTCTAGAGGAGGAAAGAAGTATCTGATGCGATCTCTTTAAGTTTAACAAAGCTGGAAATATGCATAATTTTGGAAACTTTGGATGAATGTTGTTGTTGGCTTTTTTATTACATCCATTATCTATAAATTTGATGCATTGAAACTTAATGATAGAAAATTCCTTCAGAGGAATTCCAGCCAAGATGGAGGCGTAGGTAGACATACTGTGCCTCCTCTCACAACCAAAATTAAGGACAACAAATATTTAGAAACAAGAAAACAACCAGAACTGATAGAAAATTGAACTGTACAGAAGTCCAACAACCATTTATCCAGACTGGTAAAAGGGGTGGAATTGTGGCAGGAAAAAGTGGAGGTGCGGACCAGAGCACACAGGCAGCAGCGAATAGCAGACCCCAGGTGCACAGGTGGTGGCTAGCGGACCTCGAACACGGGGTGGCAACTGTGCAGACCCAGTGAGGCCGAGCAAGGCAGCTGGCTGACCAGGTGGTTCCACATTTGCATGCAGATAATCCAGGTGAAGGGGAAGCAGCAGATGGGACTGGAATCCAAGAGAGAATGGAGCAAGTGCCATTGTTCCCTCTCAGACCCCTCACCCACATACAGTGTCATTACCCAGCCACTGGGCTGCCCCACCTTGGGGAATACCTAAGGCTCCACCCTTCACTACCTAACAGCTGTGACCAGATCCCCCCACAAAAAAGGCTCAAACCGGAGAACAAATCAAAGCCCCAGAGCCAATTCCTCTAAGCAACCAAGAGATAGCCAACCTATCAGATGCACAGTTAAAAGCCCTAGTGACCAGGATGCTCACAGATTTGGTTGATTTTGCTCACAAATTAGATGAACAAATAAAGGCTACAATAAGTGAAGTGAAGGAAAATCCTCAGGGAACCAATAGTGATGGGAGGAAAACTGGGACTCATATCAATGGAGTGAACCAGAAGGAAGGAAGAAACAACCAAACAGAATAGAAGGAAGAAACAAGAAATCAAAAAAATGAGGAGAGGCTTAGGAACCTCCAGGACATCTTTAAATGTCCCAACATCCGAATTATAGAGGTACCAGAAGGGAAAGAAGAAGAGCAACAAGTGGAAAACTTATTGGAACAAATAATAAAGGAGAACGTCCCCAATCTGGCTAAGGAAATAGAATTCCAGGAAGTCCAGGAAGCTCAGAGAGTCCCAAAGAAGTTGGACCCAAGGAGGAGCACACCTAAGCACATCATAATTACATTAGCCAAGATTCAAATGAAGGAGAGAATTCTAGAAGCAGCAAGGGATAAGGGGACAGTCACCTACAAAGGAGATCCCATCAGACTGTCAGCTGATTTCTCAAAAGAGACCTTGCAGGCAAGAAGGGCTGGAAAGAAGTATTCCAAGTCATGAAAGTCAAGGACCTACATCCAAGATTGCTCTATCCAGCAAAGCTTTCATTTAGAATGGAAGGGCAGATAAAGTGCTTCTCAGATAAGGTCAAGTTCAAGGAGTACATCATCACCAAGCCCTTATTATATGAAATGTTAAAGGGACTTACCTAAGAAAAAGAAGATAAAAAATATGAACAATAAAAAGGCAGCAAACTCACAGATATTAACAACCACAACTAAAACAAAAGCAAAGTAAGCAAATAACTAGAGCAGGAACAGAACCACAGAAATGGAGATCATATGGAGCGTTAGCAACAGGGGAGTGGGAGGAGGAGAGAGAGGGAAAAGGTAGAGAGAATAAGTAGCATAGATGGTGGGTAGAAAATAGACAGGGGGAGGGCAAGAATAGTGTGGGAAATATAGAAGCTAAAGAACTTATGACACATGGACATGAACTAAAGGGGGGACTGTGGGTGGGAGTGGGTGTGCAGGGTGGAAGGGAATGAAGGGGAGAAATGGGACAACTGTAATAGCATAATCAATAAATACATTTAAAAAATTATTTCTAAAAGTTTTAATTTACAAAAGATACTTTAAAATAATCCAAATATGAAGTATTTGTGCTAGTCAAGCCAAATCAAAATGAAATCACTAAATGCCTGTTTTAAATCTCAGGGTACCATAGTCACATGCATGTAGCTGATTCCATCAATTTAAACATATTTAAAGTTGTAACAAGTCAGTTGTGAAATGCAGTGTTTGAGGACCTAATTTCAAATAGAAATTTGATGTCTTATTTTATTATGAAATGCTGCCATTCAGCGGAGGGCAGAAGGAAATATACAGAATCTGTAACTAGCATGTACCAAAATTGGAACCCAATTTCCTTGCATTTTTGTTTAATGCTGTTCCAATTGGAGGCATGGAATGAGCTGGATGCATCATCTAAGGATGGCAACCACCAACCTGCTAAAAGGCTTTGCATATGTTTGTTTATTTTTATGATTGCATTTTTCAGTTTACAGATGCTTATCCAGAATCAGCTCTCTACACTGGCAAGCAAAAATGAATGTACTTTGAATGTGTGTGTGTTCTAGTCACACTGACATACTTTATTGGAAAATTAAAAACTGTTGATGAAAGTGAAGTGGGGGAATCTGGTGATTTTAAAACAATAAGGATTAATCAGATACATAATATCTCATTGGGCAATATACAATCAATTTGTTATGAAAAAAGAGAGTGTTCACATGTTAAAAATATTCATAAGCAAATGATGGAAAACGTAGTTTTCCTTTCCTGATTTCTGGCAGGCATACATAGATGTAGTGAGTTCCTCACTTGAAGTGCTCACTCCTTTTGGCTCATTTATGTTATTGTGTGGACATGGCCATAAATAAGACCAAGCAACTGTAAGACACAGATGAGTACACATCGGCAGCAAATCTGTGTGTGCAGAAGTCAAGACACCTGTTGTCTGGGTGCAGATTTCAAGAAATTGGGAGGAAACTGCTAGATAACAGGGCAAACTGGACAGACCAGGTATCTGGGCAGAAATCATAAAAAGTTTGGTGATGCCTTATTTTATAGAAATACACTCATCTGTCTCACATTTCTCACATGTAATTTGTTTTATGCTGGGAATCCACTTCTGAAAATATGCTTGGGCTCTTCTGCTAGCCTTTCTGCATGCAGGTCTTAGTTTCCCCTCCCAGCTTTGCCCTTTACCATCTGCTCTGCCAACCCTTTCTCATAAAAACACATCTAATTCATAGTCTCTTGAATCACCTCTAACTTACTCAGGTCTTTTTATTCCCCCATAAAATTCCCTCCCTTCCCTACCCCTCTAAACAAATGCAGGAAGTATTGCATTTTTCTTTAAGAACTTTGGGCAAGACGGATTTATCTGTTCTCTGACCTCCTCCTTCTTTTTGGTACTCTGTGTGTGTGTGTGCATGTGCATGTGTGTGGTGGTGGTGTTTTGTGGACATGTTGGTGTATTAGTTTTCTATTGTTGTCATAATAACTTACCATGCATTTAGCAGCTTACAAAGTACTAATTTGTTAACTCATGATTCTGCAGGTCAGTTTAGGCACATGGCACTGATGATGGTTTTGCAGGAATACGCTTATCCCCAAATCATTGAGTTGTATACAATCAATATGTTCAACTTCTTACATGTTGATCATACCTCAATAAAGTGGTTTAAAACATAGAAGTTGTTCAAGCACAGATTTTCTCAGCTGGTTCTCTACTTAAAGTCTCCCAAGGCCAATATTAAGGTATCAGCAGGGCTGCATTCCTTTCTGGAGGCTTTGGGGTTGCATTAGTTTCCAAGTTTACAGAAGCTGTTCACAGAATTCAGATGAATGTGGTGGTCATAGGACTGACGTTTCCATTTCCTTGCTGGTTGTTGGCCTGAGGTCCTTATCAGTGTCTGGAGAACCCCGAATTCCTTGGCAGGTGGCTTCCTATCTCCATCTTCTAAACCACACCAGCAGGTGGAGGCACTTCACGCTTTGAATCTCTCTGACTTCCCCTCCTGCAGCAGTGTCTCTTCTTCCTCCAAACAGATAATTTTATCTGCTTTTAAGATTTGTGGGGAGCAGGACCAGTAAAATGGCATTGGTCCAGTCAAGATAGCATAAAGTATACAGAACAAAACAAAGTCACACGTGTCAACCACAATGGCTGCCAGTCAGCCTTGACACTTTGGTTCAAGAAGGAAACTACTTAAGTCATACTAGACACATCTGGCAAGGAGGCATTCCTAAAATATATGCACATGTGATTAAAACAGCTGTGTCTGCAGAGCAGGACCACCCGTAGAAAGGCTTCTGGGGAAATTCCCACTTGGCATCAGGGGTGCCAAGGCCTTTATCAAGAGACCCAGAAGGGTGGAGTACACCTCTCTCAAGGTATAACTGAGGCAGGCTCCAGGCCACTGCTGAGACAGCCGTGCCCCACTCACCAGAGTACTACTACATGCCATGCTTAATGCCCTTGGCATTAGCCGTTGGAGGCTCTGCCCTGCTGGAGTGAGGTCTTCATCTGCTCCGCTGCCCACCTGGCTCCAGAGATCCTTCCTTGCAAGATGCTGAAGACTCCCTTGCCCATCATACTGTCTCCTGGAACTGCGGAATGAGATTCTGGGACTCAGGTTCATTATTCCCCATTGATTGTTCTCTGTGTGTGTATGTTACAGTCCTCTTAGATTGTCAGAATGTGAGCAGGGTATTAATGTATATTGATGTTCTACTTTGAGTGCATCTGCATTCAATAAAAACAGAGTGAATAGCATAGTTACCTTGTGTGTCTCTTATCTATTCCATGGTGCTGGGCTGCTCAGCTGACTTACAGGAAAGACTATATCACAAACATACTCTCAAGACAAGAATTCATGTGGTTAAGATTTGGGCTCACCTGGACTTTCAGCCAAGATGGAGGTGTAGGTGGACACACTGTGCCTCCTTGCACAACCAAAATTAAGGACAATAAAGATTTAGAAACAAGAAAACAACCCGAACTAACAGAAAATTGAACTGTATGGAAGTCCGACAACCATTCATCCAGACTGGTAAAAAGGGTGGAATCGTGGCAGGAAAAAGTGGAGGTTAGCGGACCTGGGCACGCAGGCAGCAGCTGGCAGACCCCAGGTGTGGGGTGGCAACTGTGAAGACCCAGTGAGGCCGTGCAAGGCGGCTGGCTGACCAGGTGGTCCCACATCTGCTCGAAGACAATACAGGTGAAAACGGGGAGTGAGACAGACCTTGCAACCCAGGGACCCAGCGCTAGGAAATAAAACGTAAAAACACTGATTGAAAACACTTGTGGGGGTTGAAGTGCCAGGAGAGACTCCCAGCCTCACAGGAGAGTTCATTGGAGAGACCCACAGAGTCCTAGAATGTACACAAGCTCACCGACACGGAAATCAGCACCAGAGTGGAAAGCGGCAGAAGGGACTGAAATACTAGAGAGAGCAGAGCAAGAGCCATTGTTCTTTCTTTGACCCCGCCCTCACATACAGCACCATAACCCAGCGACTGGGCTGCCCCGCCCTGAGAAACACCTAAGGCTCTGCCCCTCACTATGTAACAGGTTCAACCAGACCAAAAACAAAAACAAAAACAAAATTGTTCAAACTGGAGAACAGATCAAAGACCCAGAGCCAATTCCTCTAGGCAACCAAGAGATAGCCAACCTATCAGATACACAGTTCAAAGCACTGGAGATCAGGATGCTCACAGAATTGGTTGATTTTGCTCACAAATTAGATGAACAAATGAAGGCTACAATACGTGAAATGAAGGAAAATGCACAGGGAACCAATAGTGATGGGAGGAAAACTGGGACTCAAATCAATGGAGTGGACCAGAAGGAAGAAACAAACAACCAAACAGAAAACAAGAAAGAAACAAGAATTCAAAAAAAAATGAGGAGAGGCTTAGGAACCTCCAGGACATCTTTAAAAGTTACAACATTCGAATTATAGGGGTACCAGAAGGAGAAGAGGAAGAGCAACAAGTGGAAAACTTATTTGAACAAATAATAAAGGAGAACTTCCACAATCTGGCTAAGGAAATAGACTTCCAGGAAGTCCAGGAAGCTCTGAGAGTCCCAAAGAAGTTGGACCCAAGGAGGAGCACACCAAGGCACATCATAATTACATTAGCCAAGATTCAAATGAAGGAGAGAATTCTAGAAGCAGCAAGGAACAAGGGGACAGTCACCTACAAAGGTGTACCCACAGGACGGTCAGCTGATTTCTCAAAAGAGACCTTAAAGGCAAGAAGGGGCTGGAAAGAGGTATTTGAAGTCATGAAAGGCAAGGACCTACATCCAAGATTGCCCTATCTAGCAAAGCTGTCATTTAGAATGGAAGGGGAGATAAAGCACTTCTCAGATAAGGTCAAATTAAAGGAGTTCATCACCACCAAACTCTTATTATATGAAATGGTAAAGGGACTTATCTAAGAAAAGGAAGATCAAAAATATGACAGTAAAAAGACAGCAAACTCACAGATATTAACAACCACACCTAAAACAAAAGCAAAGTAAGCAAACAACTAGAGCAGGAACAGAACCACAGAAATGGAGATCATATGGAGGGTTAGCAACAAGGGAGTGGGAGGAGGAGAGAGGGGGAAAAGGTACAGAGAATAAGTAGCATAGACGGTGGGTAGAAAATAGACAGGGGGAGGGCAAAATAGTGTGGGAAATGTAGAAGCTAAAGAATTTATGACACATGGACATGAACTAAAGGGGGGAATATGGGTGGGAGGGGGTGTGCAGGGTGGAGGGGAATGATGGGGGAGAAATGGGACAACTGTAATAGCATAATCAATAAAATTTATTAAAAAAAAGATCGGGTCACCTGTATAATCCAAGATAGTCTCTTTATTATAAAGACTATAAACTGAATCACATCTGTGGAATTTCTTCTCAGGATTACCTAGTTGAGCATTTGATGAATCAACATCTTTAGCATTCTGCCTACCACAGCCGGTACCACACAGCTGGCTTCTCTACTCCATGACCTTACTTTGGCCACATTAGTATCTTTTTGAATTGGTGTTTCACACCCACTTGGAGTTAGTGTTCTTGGTGTGAATTAAATTGTGCAACAGAATCCCTTCATTCAGAATTGAAAATTACAGGCTAGAGGAAGGCCATGCCCTCTATGGCTCTTTGCACATTGGTTACTTTTCCTGACCCAGGGTCTTTTCTAGCTTCTTAGGTGTCAAGAAACAATGGGAGTTGCATTGGCTTCTTTATTTGACTCGATATTCCCTGAACTATGGCTTCAGTTGTCCAGACTTTGGCCTCATCTTGTCCAGGATGCTATGGCAGTGGTGGAAGCTGTGGACCTTAATGAAACAATCCGGGAGGTGGTCTCAGGTGAGATGGCTTCCCACTTGAGCCAACTATCTACTCTTGAAGACTTTTTAAAAAGGCTCAGGCTAGACCATGTTTCTTTATTTCTTACAGGATTTTGTAAAAGCCTATTCCCTTGTCTTCTTCTGGATGCTTAAAAACTTTGCAATAGTTTACGGTTCTTCCCCTGAACCCTGCTTGACCCAGAGTTTGACCCCAGGAATAAGTGAAATGTAACAGGTCCTTAAAATATGTGGCTTTGGAGTAGTGGTCAGGTTCAAGTATAGAGAATGGACCTTGTGAAGGCCTTGGCCAAACATTTGTTAAAATTACCATTGACAGTAAGCTGTAAGGGAAATGCTCACAGCACTTCTAGCTTTGGGGGAGGTGATTATATAGCGCAATAATGTTGGTATACCATAACTGCTTCTAGCTTTTTTAAACAAAGTAATGTATAAAACAGATTGTTACAGGTAAGAATTTTCAGATGTGTGGACCGAGATAGATCTGGAAAGTTCTAGAAATTTGGGGCATCTTCACAGGATTGAAAATTCTATGGTTGCCTCTGTGCCCTAAGAATCAGGTGTTAAGGCCAAACAAGGAAGCTAGTAAATGAGTTAATTGTTAAGTTCAGGACATAAGTTTGGGTTCAGTTATTGGGGTATGGAATCAACGGCCAGCAAACAGAACATATGCCTGATACATTTTGAGATAATTGCGTTGCTGAAGAAATCACAACTCTGGATGGAAAACCTATGTTGTTTCAATCCCCAACAAAACATGTAAGTTTTTAATCATGAGCAGTCAGGAGATGGGCAATATGATTGACAGCCTCAGGGAGAATCTACTCTCTAACACCCATTCTATACACGGCCACTAGGGATGTAGTAGAAGAAGTGACCTCCAAGAAGGCAACGGAAGATACCAGAAATGTGCTGCTCCTAGAATGCTGAGGCAGAGCCTGTCTGAGGAACCATTTCCTCTCCAGAAAAAGAGTGTTGTAATTATAGTGCCCACCAGAAGTTTTCTCCACTAGTGACTGATTATCTCTGAGCATCCTTAATGCTCCTCCTTTTTTTGAATGATGATTTTAATTATATTTTTCTTGTTTCTATTCCATCAGGTAGCTCTCAGTTTGACTGTCTTCTGAAGCCACATAGGTGAGTGAATTATTTTAAATCTATCTTAGTCTGTGTCCTTTTTTTAATTGATAGGGAACAATAAAAGTGATCAGTTTTGTGTCTCAGTTATGTTTCTCCTTTAGAAACATTGCTGTTTTATACCCAATTGTATATTTTATACTAGAGTTAAATTATCCATTTCCTAATGTAACCAACATAGTGTTATGAATAAATTTTAATAAATGCCTTGAATTATTCTATGACTTTTATATTCTGCCAAATTTCTGTAGTTTATGTAAATCATGCCAAATGTTTCCTCTTTTTCCCTAAATAATTAAGAAATAGTGATAAAGAGGTCTAACCTTTAGATGAATCCAAAGATTAGTATAACGAAACAATTTTTTTCTGTTTACATATTATATTTAATGTTATTTATAACCTACTTATATTCTATCATTATTTCATGTAACATAATTGAACACAATTTAATAATTTCTAGCAGTTCAATATTATATTTTATTTATTTATTTATTTTTTATTCTTGTTCAGTTACAGTTGTCCCCATATCCCCCCATTGCTTTCCCTTGCCCCATTCAACCTTGTTCCCGAAGACAACCCCTGCCCCGTTATTCTTGTCCATGGGTCCTTTGTACATGCTCCCCTTCTTTCCCCTATTATCCCCTCCCCCTTCCTTCTGCTCAATGTCATTTTGTTCTTTATTTCCAAGTCTGTGGTTCTTTTTTCTTCATTTTTTTTAAATTAGGTTCCACTTATAGGTGAGATCATATGATATTTGTCTTTCACCACCTAGCTTATTTCACTTAGCATAATGCTCTCCAGTTCCATACATGCTGTCATGAAGAGCAAGAATTCCTTCTTTCTTCCTGCTGCATAGAATGCCATTGTGTAAATGTACCACATTTTTTGATCCACTCATTTACTAATGGGCACGTAGGCTGTTCCCAGCACTTGGCTATTGCAAATAATGCCACACCCTATGTTCAATATGAAATTTTAAAATGAAACAAATATAAAGAATGAGGGTAAATAGAAGTAAGAAATCATGAAGAAACATAAGAAAGATATTTACCTGCAGAGAGAATACATCACTCTGAGTTTATGTTTCTCTGTAAGACTCCCTGGTACACACAGACAATTGTACAATAGACCCCCAGGAATTACAAAACTATTGACATTTTGTCAGCTGTGATTCATCTGTCTTATCCAACTTTCCTCACACTTCTTTAGAGGAAAAAGAAATCTAGACATCTCAATTATATCACTAGGATAAATTTAGTGAAGTGATTTTTTTTTACAAAAAGAATTAATTATAAATTCTTGAATATACACATCAAATACAAATTTTGACTTGTTAAAAGTTATTTGTCCTGAAAATTTATCTTTCCCCAGCAATTTTATAGTTAATTATAGTCAATATCCATTTTCTTCAGTGTTTATATTTGGATATTTACTTCTCATTGCTATGGAATGTGTCATTTTAACCAGGAAGAGAAGTCTCACTCCATCTCTAATCCCATGCCTCTAGAATCCCAGGAAGAGGAAAGCAGATTCAAATTAATGGCATTCTATTCATTTTTTAGGAATCAGGGAGGTAGAGTCAATAGGTCTGACCAAAAAGACTGATCACAAATCAAACATATGTATTTACTTTCCGTTGCATTCTAATTATTATGGCAAAAGGAAAGATATTACTTTATAAAGTATATGGTTAGCAATATCAGTGATTCATTACAAAAATATTTATTGGACCCTTACTACATTTCACGTATTATGTAATATAATGTATATACATCATAAAAATGTTATTGACTCATTGTTTACCTTGACAAACGGCATGACACAGGGCTGACCAGGGTCCTGGTACGGTCCTCACAGAACAAATAATAACAGAAAAAAGTTAGATGCTGTGTTAAAGATAGAAACACAGTATTAGGGAACATAAAGAGGGCTAAGAGAGCTATTAATTTTAAAATGGAGAGGGAGTAGAAGAGGTGGTGATCTATAAGAAAAGTTTTCAAGGACAATAGGAACTGATCTATGTAGAGTGAGAGGGAGAAAAGATAGTGTGGGAGGGCATTCGATGCAGTGAAACTGAATAAAACACAGTGTTAGAATGGTGAAAATATTTGGGAAATAAAAGATCCAAAATTACTTGCTCAAGAAGATGGACTTCAATGTGTAGGAACATATTTTAAGAAAAGAAATTGCATGATCAAATCTAGTCAATTTAACCATAGTTCATGTGTCATGTAGTGCCAGACAGCTGTGTTGAAAGATGTGTATCACTCGCTGAACTAGCCACCTATGTTAAGTTCAAGGTGAAAACTATGTAGATTCCACCTTAATTTAGTTTTATTTTCCCACATCTTTACTATTGATGCCTATGACCACAGCTTACACTCCAAGGGAGTGGCGACATTTCCCTTCTTCCCTCCTTGAGTCTCTGCTCAATCCAGGTTTATTCTTCAGTGAGAGGAAAGGCTTGCTGATAAGCATCCTCTGGCCTTGGGCACAGCTGACATCTGCAATACTTTGGTGTGCGTCCAAAAGCCATGCAAAGATGTGACATACCACGGGCTGGAAATGATTTCTCCACTCCCTGAAGTCTCTACTCTATGCAGCGATAGCTGGGCTCGGAAGGGAACTGAGGGCAAGTCATTTCTGCACACACACATAAACTGCACCGAGGTTTCCACCTGAAGATTTAGGTGACTCTACCCTGATTTCTTGAGTCATGCCAGGTTGATTTTTTTCTATAATTACTATCACAAGCATAATATTTGCTGCAGGGATTGCATTCACATCACTCCCCTTAGGCGAGTGTATGGATTTGTTTACTGATGGTTGTTTGGAGAGGAAAACAACCATCTATGCATTCAAGATTGTGGTTTGTAAATGCTGTACGAGTGTAATTCATTGTTCTGGAGTTTCCCTGGTGAGGAAGCAATTTCACCGAGCTGTAATTTTGTCAGAGCTCTGGGAAGTGCTTACATTTGACATGTGAGACATCACAGCTCTGGGAAGGAGCTGATTACAAAGTCATGTTAGTTAGGATTGGCTGAGTGGCCCGGTATTTCTGAAGCATCCTGCTCCTCATACGGCAGTACTCACGATGTTCCTTTAGAAGGCTGAGTCTACATACGCTGCAGCGTGTAGACGAGTGCTATCAGTTTTGCAGATAATTTGTGCTTCATAACAAGGAGAATCAGAAAGGCAGTGTCACTCAGTGGTTATAACAGGTTATCCTTGGATAAGTCATTTTTTAACAGTGTTGTTGGCAATTTATTAAATATTTAGTATCTAATTTCCAAAATCTGTAAAATGGGGTTAGCAAGGCATACTTTTATACTCTTTAAAGTTTTTTAATGTATGTAAAGTATTTATCAGTGTCAGTCACATAATTACCTCTCAGTAACTAGTAGATATTATTGATGTATTAGTAAGTCTGAATAGGGTTCAGATCTGGCATAAAATCTGGTTGTGTGTGCTGAAGAAATCAGAAATTTGTAAGGTATCAGAATACATTTAATTCCTTTATAAAGATAGTTTTCATTTTCTGCAGTCTTCATTTTTATCATATCTGCAGTCCATGTGGAGATTTGATGCATCCCATTCATTTCTCCTTTTTTTAAATTTACTTTTTATTGCAATACTGGCTTTATTGCTGTGGTCTGGAATTGAACTCACAATATTTTTGAGCTATGACTTTCCATGACATGTCAAGATAACATGAAGATAACCTCCTAAATATTAATTTAATCAAATTAATTAATTCATTAACTTCAGTAATTCATAATTCAATAAAATATTAACTTATAACCTCCTAAAAAGTAAGGACAGATAACTCGTGTTTTACTGCTTGCACATGAGTTAATAAGGCATCCTTATAACCCTTCTCTCCAATCAAGTATAACTAACTGCCAAGCTACATGAAGTGAAGATTCATAGAATTTTTCTTTTTTTAAAATTTTTTGTGAATTTTTAAATTTAATCTTTATGGTATTTTTTCCATTACCATTTTGTTTCTTTTCAAGTAAAAACACTTCAGCAAAGTGGAAAATCTTTGTTTACTTCTGTTGCTCAAAATGCAACCTACAATTAGTTTTAAATTATTTTTATAAATAGAAGAGTGGATTACCAAAATTTTAACAAAGAAATGCTCCAATTCTAATACATTAAAAGACATTAGAGCTTCATGAAACAATCAATTAATGATCACAGCAAACATTTGTTCAGTTGTTATCATTACTACTAATTTTGATATCATTTTGACATATAGCATAGGGTGTCGGGAACTTGACTTTATTGATGGGGCTGGTGGTAATTTACTTTTCGCAGTGCCTTGCCTGATCAATGAATTTAGAACTGGAGAGCTTACATTTAATTCCGTAAGCTTGTAAATCTGTGTGAGTGTTTAAGCGTTGAGCATTTAAATACAATTAACTGGTTGGCAAGAACTTGGCAGGCTTTGATTTCAGCAACCATTTATTTGCTGTGTGTTTTAAGATGGAATTGTATTATATCATACCGAATGGTATCAGTCAAGTCAGTTGGGTGATTGGCATGAACCATCTGGAAAATGCCTCGTACCCAGCACTGCTCGGCACTAGCTCATTCATCACTGGGCACAGAGCACGGATGTCTGGGGTTATTTTGCTTCTACTTTTTGAGTGATAGACACACTCTACTTAAGTGAAGAGAACAGTAAGAGGAAATTTTCAGACTGTCCTCTCAGACAAATTCAGTGAGTGATTACCCAAATTGCTAATCAGTCCTGAATAAGAAGTAAATGTTATAGGAATCATGATTAAGATGATATAAGCAATTGTTACTTAAGATTTGAAATCTCATGTAAATATAATATCAAAAGGGCAAAAGGAAGAATCAGAATCATATTAAAAAACTAACCAAATAGGCCCTTTCTAAGTTAATGATGATCTTATTAGTATCATTTACTTAATATCCACATATTATATTTTAGCAAAGCATTATGTAACCTATCGATATTTTGGGGAAATTTAGAAATCATAATTGCTGAACTTCTTTTTTTGGAAAAGAAAATCTCCTTGACCTTAAATCCTCATCTTCACCATGGAGATGATAATATTGACCTCATAGGATTGCTGAGTGTCAAGTGAGAAAACATGTATCAGGTGCCTGAGAGATGGGTACAGAGAATGTTATTTCTTTTTCCATTTTTACTGTTATTTTACCCTTGAAACATTGGAGCTTATCTTTTTAAATACTTAATTCATCACTCAAAATGCACTATACAAAAAAAAAAAAAAAGAAAACAAAAACAGTATGATGTGTTATTAAAGCCAGGGATGGTGAAATCTTGCCATTAGGCAGGTGGAGAAATGCAAATGAGCCATACCTGGACTTCCTCCTGAGCCTATGGCCTTCCCAGCTTGAAGTACTTTCATGAATGTACTTCAGTTTCACCGAAAAAAAAAAAAAATAAGTGGGGAAGGGAAAGTTAAATTCCATTTAAGGCATTTCTAGAAGAGCCTCAATCAGACTAAACCTGCTACAAATGATAAAATGCATCGGAACTCAAGAAGAATTTTCAGATTTTAAGAATATTGCCTTCCTTCAACTAGTGATTATGTGATATCAAATTCAGGGACATTTAAGACAGCCTTCACTAACTTTTCAATAGAGGAAAGCTGAGTAGGAAAATAGACTAAGACTAATTTTAAAGTCTGGAGGATATCAATGATAATGTTTTAATCATTAAATGATTTTATACTTTCAATAGAGGAAAGCTGAGTAGGAAAATAGACTAAGACTAATTTTAAAGTCTGGAGGATATCAATGATAATGTTTTAATCATTAAATGATTTTATACATTTTCTTTAAGAAGACACCATATAGCCTAGACTTCATAGACTATGAGGGTCTTTGGAAAAGTCTCTGTAGCTCTATAACCCACAAGCCCCCAAGGTGCTCAAGATCCACTGGTCCAGAAGTGGGCAGGCAAGATGAAGTCAGACAAGCTCGAACAGCTGAGTCAGGTTATTTTTATTGTTGGTTAATTTCACTTAGAAACTCCTCAAAGCTTTAAGATAAAGATAGATATTATGAAGTTTTAAGAAGAGAATCTAGAATACTATCTTACCTAGATCTGACCATAAAATGATTTTGATTTTTGAACACCTTTCAGTGTCTTATAGAATTAGTTATTCTTCTATGGGACATAATTTGTTAAAATACCTATAAGCTTCACAGTCCCTTGAGAAAAATCCTTTCTACATCTCTTCTATCTCCTGATGCTTCCAAAACTGGAGGAGATTTTACACTTTCTTGGGGGGTCTTATTGATCATTAGTTATACTTAAATAATACTAGCATGAAAATATGTATCATTTAAATATAAAATATCTAGTATGAGATAAAATAATTTTCCATTTACTTTTTACCATTTCTGTGAACACATTCAAGTGGAATAACACTATGAAATCAGTCCTAACAGTTTTTCAAAAGTCAACTTGGTGCTAAGAAAAGATTTGATTGTTGGTTGAATTATGTTCTAATGAAAATGAAATCTAAGTTGAAATATGTCTTAGTTGTCCAATTGCATCTTTTCAAAGTTGTAAATACTTCATGAATAAATAAATAAAAATAAAAATACAAAATTCTTTAGAACTAAGTATTTATTCTTTTCTAAGAAACCATGTATCTGTACAGGTTTATATCTAAACCTTTCTATCTACACAATTTTCAGGAGAAATTAAAGACATAATACTAGTTTTATTCAAAAGTATTTACATTAAAAATGTAGAGCTGTTCGAATGATCAGAGCAGAAGATGATTCAGAATGTTACTCAAAATGTAAGCAATCGTTTTGGCTGTAACAGGATGCTCAGGAAGGCTGAGTGGCCCTGCCAGAGCCAAACACATTTGCGAAATCTCAGGGGAAGCTTCACCCTCCAGAGGTTTTCCGTTTGCTTTTCACTTCAAAGCAGCCAGGCTCAGCATCTTGATAATGAGCCAATGTGAACATCCAAACATCTGTAGTTTCTCCTTCACACTCTCAGTCTTTTTGTTGTTGTATGAGATTATGACAATATAAACCATAAAGAAAATATTGCCCTTTTACCTATGTTTTAACTTCACATCTCTCACGAAGTCAAAAAACAGTATTTGTATTAGCTGTTTATAGAATTAAAGAAATAGCCATTTAAAATGGGATGGGATCAGCGATTCTGATTTTCCTGGTTTAAAGACAGTGAATGGGGGCTCAGAAATACTCAGGGACCTAACTAACGGCACTCGGCAGGGGGGTGGCTCCGGTACTCACTCCCCACGTGGCGTGCCTCCGCGCCTCGAACCCTTCACTCCGTTCAGTCCCGGAGCAGCATGTCGGCCCTCTGCCTGCACAGCAGCCCTGCACCAGGCTCTGCGGGGGGTGCTGAATCCAAATATGATATGACCCCGTTTAGCACTCGAGTAGCTAATGATGCATTTTTTTAACTAAATGTTTTTGAGGGGCATAGTAAGTTCATTTAGTGTAATGTCAAAAATTCAAAGAGCTTCAGATATGTTTGTTTATGCAAGAACACAAAGGCTGTAAAATTAAAATATTCTTGATAGTGTATAATGTCTAGTGAATGAAGTGACTTAAGGGTGATTTTTTTTCCAGTTGACTTTTTATCGAGGTGTAATATACATACAATAGAATATTCAATTGGACAGGCTCATCTAATCTATGTCTGCAATGATCTATATAGGCATGCCTGTTATCATTTATCTCTCAACCATTTGAAAGCAAGCTGTAGATACACTTCCTTACTCCCCAGTTCTCAAGTGTGAATTTCCCCTTAATAAGGATTCGTTTTTTATTACCTCCATCCCACCCTCTGAATAGAGTAACTGATATTTTAGAAGGCCACCCCAACACTCAACCAGACAAGATCAAAATTTTAATATATAATTGATACGTGTATGTATATGTTTTTGTTTTAATATAAATATATGAAAAGAGGTGATTTGTGAAATTATGTATATACTTTTTCATTGTATAAATGCTAATATTTATTGTATTTTCTTTTCTGTTACATAAACACTAGACTTAAAGAACTAGTCAACAGTGGCAATAAGTCAAAATTAATATTACTAATTAAACAAATTATGTGTATGGGAAAAATAATATTTTATGTTTCTTCTGATATAGGAATTTATTTAAATTCTTAACAATTTTAATATTTATGTTTTTGTAGTCTATATTATTGTGGATTCTTAAGATATGTAAATACAAGTCTTTCTAAAAAGAGAATGTAAAACAATAAGGCTAATTAAATAGATACCATCTATACTTAAAAAAGCAACAAAGACACGTTTTTTCCTTCACATGATACAGTAGGGTATCTGTACTCTTTCTGTTTCCCTTTGTAATTTTCGAGCTTTGAGCTTCCGCAGCCTTGTGGACATGTTGCTTTTCCTCCGTGTGGCGGTGACAATGAATGCCAGGAAGCAGACCCTTCAGTCCGACTGGCAGCTCTGCTGCTGTCAAGCCCGTACAACAGGCAACCCCTTGTCTGTCCAGTATGATGCCATCACATTAAATATGCTCTTAATAAAAGCATTTGATCATAGGATACTTAAAAAATTTTTTTAAAGATGTTAAGTTTTTCAAAAACAATTTTATTGAAGCAAAAAATCCAATAAAATTAACCATTTTAAAGTTTTCATTTATGATGTAGTGTAACACTGTGTCTATCTGGTTCCAAAACATTTTCAACACCCCCAAAATAATCCCTGTACCCATGATGTCGTCCCTCACCATTCCTTCTACCTACCCCCAAACCCAGCAATGCTAATCCACTTTTTGTCCCTATCGATTTGCTTCTCTGAATCTATTAAGTAAATGGAATCATATAATATATCACTTTTGTGTCACTTAACATACTTATTCATATTATGTTCATATTATGATTTCTCTCACTTAACATACTTATTCATATTATGAACACATTTCAGGGTTCATCTATGTCGTAATTCATATCATTCACCCAATTTTCATGACTAAACTACAGATGCACCATATTTTGTTTATTCATTCATCCATTGAGGTACCTATGGTTTTGTTTCCACATTTTATCTACTGTGAATAATGCTGCTATACAATTCATGCATGTTTTGGTTTAGATACCTATTTTTAATTTTTTTGCATGGGAACCACTGACTAGGATCATTATATTATATAGTAATTCCATGTTTAACTTTTTGAACAACTAATAAACTGTTTCTACAGTAGATGAATCCTCTTACATTTCTACCAGAAATGAACAATAGATCTAATGCCTTTACTTCCTTGCCACAACTTGTTATTTCCAGTTATTATTATTATTATATTATTATTGTTGTTGTTGTTGTTGTTATTATTATTATTTATTACCATACTAGTAGGTGTGAAGTGGTATCTCATTGTGGTTTTGATTTGTATTTTCCTAATAACTAATGATATGCACATCTTTTTATATAGTTATTGGTCATTTGTAATCTTCTTTAAAATATATATTAAAATTCTTTGCTCATTTCTAAATTGGATTGTTTGTCTTTCTGTTGTTAAGTTATAAGACTTATTTATGTATTCTGGAAAGTAGGCATTATCAGATATAAGATTTGCAAATATTTCTTTCATTCTTGTAAGTTGTCTTCTTGATTTCTTGAGAATGTCCTTCAATGCATAAAAGTTCAAATTTTATGAAGTTAAATGTATCTATTTTTTTGGTTTCTTGTATGTTTGGTGTCATATCTGCATCCATTGCTACACACAAGATCGTGAACATATACTACTTTGTTTTTGTCAGAGAGTGTTACAGTGTTAGCACTTATGTTTAGGTCTTTGATAGATCTTAATTTTTGCATGTGGTGTGAGGTAGGAGTATTAGAATTTTAGTTACTAGTGACAGCAGATTTTTAGACTTGTAGGCACTGGTTTTCAGCTCTTCAAAAATGTGTAAAAGAAAAAGGACTCATGGACAACAATGTAGTGGTTGCTAGAGGGAGGGGAGTATAAAGGGACTAAATGGTGGAAAAAAGTATAATAAAGATTAAATAAAAAATGTTTAACTTCTGTGCATCTACAAGCTTCTTCTGTAGACTAGCTATTTTTTAATCAGGTCTTTCACATTCATAAATGTGTCATATAAGTCACCCATTTCTACACTCAGAAGTCAATAAGGTAAATCTCTTTCTCAGGGAAAATAGTTTAGAGCACAAAGTTAATATTAACTTGTGACATGGATTTCAAATAAGTCATGTTTTCAGTAAAAAAAACTAAAGAAATCCTTCTTTTAATCAGTTGTACTTTTTCATGAGTTTTTTCACTTCTGAAGAATCTTATTTCTAAAAATTGAATTTTTTTTGAAAATTGAATATCATTTTTTTCATAGCCTACATACACCATTGAATAATTAAGATGTAGTCACTTCATCATTTTTGGATGTCTTATGGCCTCTTCAAATAATACCAAAGAATTTTGGAGGAATAAAGTATAATTTTTTGCTTTACTATGAATCCATTAATGATTCTCCTGCACAATGTATTTCCAAATTAAAGAAGGGCATTCTTCTTGTTCCACATTTTGAAAATACAATGTAATAGTACAACAGGCCAAATATTTTAACTTAAAAAATATTCCTGGTAACAATGAGAGTCACCTTGCAGGCACATATCGAAGAACACTTTTTTATTCAATATCTATAAAGTCAGAGTCTTATAAAGTGCTTCTGTATGTTTTCAAGAAACAAAATTACCAAAAAATTATTAAAGCTTTAATACTATAGGAGGGCAAATCATGATTATTTTAGCAGTGTTTTGTACAATGTTGAATGAATATATATAATATATATATATATATATATATATATATATATATATATATATATATATATATAAAAGATTTTATTTATTTATTTTTAGAAAGGGGAAAGGGAGAGAGAGAGGAAGAGAAACATCAGTGTGTGGTTACCTCTCACACACCCTCTACTGGGGACCTGGCCTACAACACAGGCATATGCCCTGATTGGGAATTGAACTGCCGACCCTTTGGTTTGCAGGCTGGCACTCAGTCCAGCTGCACCAGCCAGGGTCAATGTTAGAAAGCTATTTCAAAGGAAATATAATATTTTTGGTATGAACTGATTAGAACCAGCCAACATTTACATTTGCACTGTCTACCAAATATAAAAGTAGGTGAACAAAGTCTAATTTTTATTTGGGCATGATATTAAGAGTTCTTTGTTTTCTGAAGTTTCCTTGAAACCTTCATAAAATTCAAGATTATGGTTTGAAACTTAAATCAACATCAAAGTACTTAGGAATTGCGTGGAGGTATTTTTTGTTGCTATGATCTGAGGCATAACTTAATAGACTAGAAAGCATGACTCGGTATGATCTGACAGAATCTCTCCTCACTGTAAAGGGGCCATGGCATCTGTTAGCAAGACCTCTCCTTTTGTTCACCCACAGGACAATTTAGTTGCAACCTCTGATACAGGAAATGAGTATTTACTCAGTTTTCATGGATCAATTAAGTGACCAATACAATAATGTGTCTATGTGGTATGCCCAGGTTAATTCAGTGCTGCTATTCCCAGTTAAACACATCCTTTGATTATTACCTTTACTCCCTTACCATTTATGGTCCCCACGTTTCCTGACACTGGCTCTCAAATAAGCTTCTTGTGTTTGAGTCGTATCTCTAGTTATATATTGGGGTAAATAATACTAAAACCAATGTATTTATTCTGTCAAAAATATTTATGGATAGTCTACTAGGTGAGTAAAAGAGAAAAAAATTCCTTCCATACTGTGGCTACATTCTAGTGGGAAGAGAGCAAAAATAAACAGATAAACATTTATAGAGAATATATCAGACATTGGCAAGTGCTGCAGAAAAACATCAAGGCAGCGGAAGAAGAGAGGAAGCGCAATTGCAGCGTGCATCGCTCCTTGTAACAGGACTGCTAGGGTGCCCGTACCTAGATGATCCCTTGGGCAAAACCTGGAAGGACACGAGATGCATGTCATGGGCAGGAACATGAGCCCAGTTCCGACAGGCTTGAAATGACATCTTTGTACGTTTAGTGCATGGCTGTATTATTTGATGTTAAAATATTATGGGAATGTAATGTTTTATTAAATAGAAAGTAAAAATCCCAGATGATGAGAGATTTATTGCTCTTTGGCAGAGACATTTCAATGCCTTGACTAACACAAAATGGCTCCATCCATGTGACTCCCACATAAAATGCAGCTGTGTCTAAATGTAGTGCTTTGAGTAATGTTTATTTCCCTCAAGAGACTAGACTTTAGACATGTAAACAAACTCACACACACAGAAATGTGTTATGTTTAAGGAAAAGAAAGAATTTGGACTTGAAGAATTAGTCTAGGAGAGTGCAGATCAAAGGAGCTTTCAGAGAGGCGCTGGCCCATGAATGGCATCTCGAGGATCAACCAGGCAAACAACTTAGGACAGTCTGGATTTGGGGGCAATAGGTGCCGAGCTGCGACTCATGCGGGGAACGCCTTATCTTCGTTAAGCATTGCAAGAGCACACACCTCAAACATTCTGAGATGAAAGGCGGGGTTGAAGAAAGAGGCAAGGGGGAGCTTTGTTTAGGCTGACGAATTGTGTTGACCTGAACGGATGACATCATTAGGCCTGCTTTATGAAACATTGCTCTGGCCGCAGTGTGGCATGTCCACTGGAAGGAACAGTAATGAGACTGACAGTAACCTCAGAGTTTTGGACGTTCGGTCACTGTAGATGTGCCGCAGAACAGAAAACAGTGATACAAGGGCATGTAGGAGAACACTGACAAGCCCGACTGGAGTTGGAGCTTTGAGAGAGGGTGACCTGAGTGACAATGCAGGTGTCTAGATGGTATTCCAGGTTAGATTGGTGCACAGTCTCAGAATGGGATATGACCTCGTAAGTACTGTGCCTCGCCTCACAGTATGGGCACAGTCTGCCTCTACCTACCTCTAATGTCACAGTGTGGGCACAGTCTGCCTCTACATACCTCTAATGTTACTGTAGTATTTTACTGGTGAGTTGAAGAAAATATAAAGACTGAAGTAAGCTGGGTAATAAAATAATTGTCAGTACATTGGTACCTTTGGATTAGTCTTCACAATGAAATGTTTTTTATCTTCTTATATTTTATCGTTCTATAAATGACAAGGTATATTTGGCTAGTCAGCTGTTAATGATTGTTATGAATAAAAATTTCCTCTATACGAGGAATAAAACTAATTCTTACTACCTAATAACTGCACTTTACTAACATTGCTTTTCTCACGAGGACTCTGAACAACAGGACAATGTTATTTTAAAGGTAATAAATTAAGGGCCGTTTGCCCATTGTTCCACGGGTTGGAGGGAGTGAGACGGGGGGATTTCACCTCTTCCGTTCTTCTTGCCGAAGCCCCGGATCTCTCCACAACAGGAAGACTAAAGTTCAAAAGTAAATGGATAGCCTACTGTTTGTACATATTTAGATAAGATATCTGTGTTTCTGAGTGAATAATAGATTATAATAGGCCTTGAAAGTTTCCATTTTAGGCAAATTATCATTATTTTAATCAGGAATATTTGCAATTAAGAGTAAACTCAGCAACTTTGATACTGCCAAATGCAAGTGTGAATTATAATTAGATTTAAAGTTGAGTGGACTCTACCAGGATGTTTGTTGTAGTATTTATTTTTGTAACAGGCTATATTTGGTTTTATATTCTGAAGTTTAAAAATTAGAAGACTTTTCTCAAGTGGAAGATGTAGGCATATAACTGTCTGAAAAAGATTTAGTAAAGTTAATTTTACATAAACATACTATACAGAAATATGTAAGACATATTTCATATGAGGTATGTGAAACTATATGTATGTATACATGCACAGATATGTATATAAGTGTACACATAAAGTTATGTATTAAATTTTTGTGCGCAATTTTCTTATTTGAATTCATACTAGTAAGATGAAAATTGCAAGGGAATTTATTAATATTGTTGAGTGGTTACTTATTTGGTCTCAAATTTGTGTTGCCAAAAGTATAATCAAATGCCAGTCATACACATATAAAATTCTATAGACTCCAAGCCAAAGTCCACTGGATATGTGCATAAGAATAATTTAAGAAAACAAGACATTTTTAAGCAGTGATGTCAGATGTCTTTTTAGTACTGAATGACCAATTAATACTTTATCACAGGTCAATGTGTAGAATCAGAACGTTTTTGCTGAGGACACAAAGACTTCTTAAAACATTTTCGAAATCACTTACATGATCAATAATTGCTGCACATGGGAATTTTGGTCCCAGTACATTGATCACTCAGGTGAATGCAGGGTTACAGAAGTGGAACTTAGAAGAGATTTGGAAATTGGTTCCTTTGCCTTCTTCCTCCATAGTTCTTAGCCTCCAGGACTTCAAACACTTAACTGTGTGAGTCATTGTTTGAAGAAGAAAATGTGATCATGTATCTTTTCTCCTTAAAAACATACTTTTCATAATTTTTAATTGTTTGTAACCTCACATCTCAACATGCTCTGCTAATTTCCATCCCAGTCTCTGGTTCATGTTGCCCTACTTACTCACTCACTCATTTTACTTGGAGCCACTTGTTCTGAGGCCCTCCAGTCCCTCATACTCATGTCCATCTTGGGGCTGTTGTGTGAGTTGTTCTCTCTGTCTGGGATGCTCTTCTCGCTACGGTGCCACCACGCCATCCTTGACTAGTCTTTCATGTCTTAGCTTGAACCTTGTTTTCTCCTAAAGAATCTTCTCCTAAACCCACATTTTGGACTAGTCTTCTGTTCTATATTCTCACAGAACTCATGAAGAGCACTTTGAACACTTGAAGTTAATATTTATTTAAAGTTAATTGTTTAATGAACATTTTCTCCATTCATCCCCTTGAGTCATTGAGGCCGCTGTGTATCCCAGTGCCTGATATTTAGTAGGAATGGAGAAGAGGGTTGTAGATTAACTGCCTTAGCATTAATTAACTTTTCCTGTAAAAAGTGTTTCAAAACTTTAAGCTGTCATTATGTGGTCTCAGGGACTTTTCTTCTGTAGAAAAGCTCATTAAGAAGTCATCAACAAAGGAGCATTCCTCTTTTGATGTGTGTTTGAGGTCGTCTGCCATTTTGGTTCTTTCCTCACTTGTTAATGTGTGTTTTTAAGTGTGGTATGAAGGTGGGCTGACCAACACAGACCAGTGGCTCTCAACCAATTAGCTCATCAGGAGACACCTGGCGATGTCTGCAGAGATTTTTTGCTTATTGCAGTGGAGGGTTGTACCAGCATCTGCACAACAGGGATGCAGCCAAAATTCTACAATGCACAAGGAAGACACTCAAAGAATTATCCAGTCCAAATGCTAACAGTGCCGATTTTGAGAAACTCTGATATGGAGAATAAGACTCAAAATCATTTTGTCCTGGGTACCTTTTTTATAATATTGCTTAGCAGTATATTATTTTAGTTAATTTATTTTTGGTACCCATGCAGATATGAATATCATTCTCATTTCATAATGTGTAACTGGTTTATTTAGAATGCAGTACAAATAGTTTTCCATATAAAACGCAATATCTTCCACGTTACTAACATTCACTAAATCTTTGTTGAATTGAATTTTGTTTGACATGTCATTTCAGCCTGTCAAAATCATTTTGTGTCCAAGACCTGATATCTAAATTATTTCTAATTTCTTAGTTTCATGTCAAGCACCAAGTGGATCAGTATGTCATCTGTGCCATTGACAGAAATAATGAACAAGAGAAGATAATGTGCACTAAGGTGAAATTTTAGATTCTCTTATAAAATATAAGTATTTTTAGAATGACCATTTCATTGTAGTACTGTATTTGACCCTATGATGCCTGCTTTACACAAGTTTGGCATTCATTGATGAAGAAATGATTATACTTTCATGAAGATTCTACGTACAATGAACAATATGAAAAGATGGGTACATGAGAGAGTAATTATGAAAAATGGGTAATATTTTAAATGTATAGAAATATTTAGATTGATAAAAGAGCTTCATGTCCTCTGTAGACAAATGAACAAAAATCAAGGAGAAAATTACACAAAAGAAAATTATTTTAAAATATTAGCAATATGAGAAGTAATAGTAAATGTTTGTTGAAAAGTGTTTTTTCAGGCACTGGGCTAAGTGCTATAAACATACTTTCTGACTTACTTTGAAGTATATATTATTTTTATTTGTATTTGATGGACTCATTAAGGTTAAGTAATTTGCCACAGTCCTTTAGCTATAAAGATATATAAGGCAATATATTAAAATTCACTACTGGTTAAATGCTTGCAAATCAAACAATTGCATAACAGGTTTTGCATTTGGTAAAGAAAATAAAAATATAATAATATTCAGTGATGCAAATCTTGGAGTAAAAGGTATACCACACATCGGTGGAGTTGAGGTCTTTATCTGAACAAAAATCAAATGGATAATGTTTTCCTTTATTTGTGTTATTAACACTATTAAGGTGTCTCCCATTTTCCCCCTTTCCACCCTCCCACTCAGTCCCTGCCACCCTGCTAGTGTTTCTTAAACTTCTGAAAATAGTTTTATGCTTTAATGTGCAGTGCCACATGTAATAATTTATCCTAAGAAAAATAAAGTGAAATAGTTATGTATCTATACAAATTGATTTATGTATAACCTCGTTACTATTTAGAATTACAAAAAAGTTAATTAAATGTTCACAATCAATTAAATACATTGTACAATGGCCAATTGATGAAACATTATGAATTTTATTAGGAATCATTTTAATTTTGAAAATTACATAGTACCTAGAAACTTTTTCTTGAGATATCTAAGCAAAAAAAGGCAGATGCAATATAAACAATCATCAATGTATCAAAATATGCATTCTTATGAGAAAATCTAGAAAGTAATATGGAAGAAATAAAAGTAGATCTATAATATAATAGCTGTACAATTCAATCAATGGGAATGGAGTTAATTCAGTAAATAGATGCTGTTCATGAGTTTATGAGTACTAGATTCAAGTTTATGAGTACTAGATTGAATTGATTAAAGTAATGCACTCTTAAGCTGTATTATAAAATCTACCATCTATCCAGAACAGAATAATTTAGAGTAATAATCCCTATATCAGGGTTTCTCAATCTCTGCACTATTGGTATTTTGGTCTAGATAATTCTTTGTTATGGGGGACCATTCTGTGTATTTTAAGGTGTTTGGAAATAACCCTGGTTTGTATCCATTTGATGTTGTTACACCCCCGTTCCTATCCTCCATTATGACAACCAATAGAAAGCAAACTATTATTGTGTAGAGGGTTTTTTGGAAAAGTGGCCACAAATATCCCTTTATGTGTATCACTACATTTGAAATGTAACTTTGCAGCTCCTTTAACGTAGACTCTATTTTTCTAATCCTCACTTGATTTAGTGAATTTCTTTGACCAATACAATAAGCTGGTAGTTAATGGATTCCACTTTCCAAACCCAGGCCTTTTGAAGCCACGCACATTTCCTCTTGCATTTTTGTACTCCTAGGTCTCATCCGAATAAGCCCAAGCTAGGGAGTGAGAGGAAGAAAGACAGCATAGATCAGAGTTGAATTAGCCAAGTGTCCCAAGCGAGGTTCCACATATACCTGAGAGACACCGCCTAGATAGCGAAAGTCACAGGCAACACACAGCTAACCACAAATGCACCAGAGAGGAATTCCACTCTTAAACAGGAGAACATCCCTGCTGAGCTTAGCCTCAATTCCCAAACCACAGAATGGGAACTAAATACACACTGGTTTTAACTAAATATTTGAGTGTTTTGTTACGTGGCAATAGGTAACCAATATACTTTGTGACGCCCCTTAAGTTTACTGCTTCTCAAAAATTTGTGTTAATGCCAATCCTCTGCAAAACGAAGTTCTATACCTTTATGTTTACCTTGCTCCCCAGGGTCATTTCCTGACACTTCCAGTTGAAATGCACCTGAGTTTTTACAGGATGTTCAATTTCTAATCAAGTAGTAGAGATCGTATGTCTTGAGGATTTTGACTACATAAGAAGGTAAATTTACTTTAAGATATAATTTATTTTTACTTGATTAGAGCCAATTAGACTTTATTCAATTTTATTTTACATTTTTCAATTAATGTATGCTTTATGGAAGTAATGAAGTTGCAAAGAAAAAATCTATCTATTACTTTAGAATATAAATATTTGTAAGATGTAGGCTGAAGCTGCTGGGATATTTTGTGAAAATAATTAGATTTTCAGATTAATGAAGTAAAGTTTTATTATAATTGTATTCTAGCAGCAGGGCACTGATAATGCTGAGATTGTTTGTACAGAATCCTTGTTTTGTATAAATTTTCCATCCTTTCCTGGCAACCTGGACTGCGTTTTTTATTTTTTTAATATGCCTTTTCACAATGTAATGCTAACAATAATTTAATATAGAATCTTATTTTATTTTATTTTGGCAACCGATACTGAGTTTTTGTAAAGTTTTTTGTAATTATTGGGATGACACTGGTTAATAAGATTGCATGTTTCAACTATACATTTCTATGGCACATGATCAGTATATTATAATGTGTACCCACTACCAAATGTCATAATTGCTTCCATCACAATATATTTGAACCCCTTTATCCTTTACTACCCCCATCTCCTCTCTCGTAACCACCATGCTGTTGTATGTGTCTATGAGTTTTTGTTTGTTTGTTTTCTTTTGTTCTTTTGTTGTTCTCAGTTTTATATCCCACATTAGTTAAATCACATGGCTGTTAAATTTGTCTGACATTTCACTTAGAATGATATTCTCAGGGTTCATCCATCTTGTTGCAAATGGCAGTAGTGCACCTTTTCTTATGACTGAGTAACATTCCATTCTATGTATATACCATATCTTATTTATCCAATCATCGGTTGAAGGGCATTTTGTTGATCTTCACGTCTGGGCCACCATGACTAATGCTACAATAAACATGATGTGCGTATATCTTCGTGAATAATGTTTTCATTTTGGGGATAGACATCCAGAAGAGGGGTCACCGGGTCACTTGGTAACTCTGTCCTTAATTTTCTGAGGAACCTCCATACTGTTTTCCATAGTGGCGGTACCAGCTCACATTCCCACCTGCAGTGAATTAGGGTTTCTTTTTCTCCACACCCTCTCCGATGCTTGTTATTGCTTGCCTTGCTCATAATGTCCATTTTAACAGATGTGAGGTTTAATTTTTATGAGGACATATTCAGCAAACTTGCAGATTTAGAATTGCAAAAATAATTTTGTATTTTAAATCAAAATATTTGGGCTTCAGTTAGAGCCTTTTCTATTTACATTTTTTTTTCAAATTTCTAAATTTTTCTCTATTTGAAAGTTAGATATTGTGATCAATTAATGGTAAAAGCGGCCCCACTTCTTCCCCTTACATTGTATATGGTCTTTGCAAGTGACTTACAGATCCTTCAATCAAGGAATGGAGTTTATTTTCCCACTTGGAATCTGAATTAACCTGTGACTTATTTTGACCAATAGAACATTGCAGAAGAGATGGGTGCCAAGTGTGAGATCAGGCTTTAAGAAGTAGTGATTTTACTCATTTTCTTGAACTCCTGCCCCTATGTGAGAACCAGTCTGGCCAAGTCCACTGGAGATCTCATGAAACAGAACCATTGAATCACCTATGAGAGGCCAAGGTATACCAGTCAGTTCCCATCTGACCTGATAGCTGATTGCAGAAGCAAGAGCCAACCCTTCTGGGATCAGCCTCACCCAGGGCAGATAAGCAGAACCATCCAGCTGACCTGTAGTCTCATGGGAGATACTGAGTCTTCTCGTTTTAAGAACTATCTTTGGAGTGATGAACTGTATTGTATAAATAATACATTTTTATACCTCATGTACTATTGCAAAGCTTAAGTAACATTATTTATATTAGAAAAGCACATATATTTGGCCAATATTATTTTATGTAATAATGCCATAACTCATTTTATAATGAATTGTATTGCATTTTCTAAACAAAGTTTACATATAGTAAAGTTTTGGTTAATCTAAATACTAGTTCTATTGATTCTTTGATATTAACCATAATCAATAAAAACACTCATTAAAATGTATTCTGCATGTATTTACAAGCATTGTTTGACAAAATAATTTGAGTTTGAAACACCATTTTTTAAAGATTTTATTTATTTATTTATTTATTTATTGAGAAGGAAAATGAGGGAGAAAGAGGGAGAGAAACATTGATTGGTTGCATGTCATGTGTTCCCAGTCAGGGACCTGGCCTGCAACCCTGACATGTGCCCTGATGGAAAATTAAACGAGTGATCTTTTGGTTCACAGGCTGGCATTCAATGCACTGAGCCATACCAGCTGGGTCTTGAAACAGTATTATTAAAAAAAATTTAAAAGAGAAAACTATGTTGAAAAGTACTTTTAAAAATTTTAAGAAATTTTGTTTAATGTGTTATAAGTGTATAGACTTGCCTAATTAAAATATGAAACAAAGACAAGTTTAAAAAATCAATTTTTCAGATTTCAGAGTGTTTTATGACTTTTTAAATTTATAAGTATCTTGAATTATTTAAAACAGTTATTGAAAATAAAAATAAGAAAAAATCATTGACCCTCAATAATGAATTAGAAAATTATGCCTGTTGCTAGAATGAAATAACCTTGAACAGTTTGAGCCACTGCTAAATGATAGCATATTCTCTGTAATAGGACATGTTTATCTTGTTCCGGTAAGGATAGCTATTACAGTAATTTTCTCCTCCGAAAGGGCACATATGGGAAAATAACATTTACTGTGAGTTTATTGACTTGGCTCAGGAATTGTCTTATTAGTACTGAATGCTGCTAGAAAAAGCAAGCAATTATTAGCTTCAAAATTCTGTTGGAATCCTGTGCTGGGCTGGTATTTATGTTAACTTTTGCAGGGGTTTCTGTGAACTGCTGGCTTTCATTCATTTGTCCTTGTTTCAGCTGACATTGTCATTCATGACTGCACAGGAGTATAAGTGATGGTCTAATGTCACTTATCTAATTACTTGGCATCCTGCACGAAAGTTTAATCCTCCAGGGTCAATAACAGCTCTCAGCTTGGCATTCAACAAACATAGATATGTGTGCAGATACATTTATAGGGGACAAGAGTGCAGCTTATATCTTTTCTTTATTGAGGCTTGATTGGCATACAGAAAAGTGGTACACACTTAATATGTCAATCTTGATGAGTTTGAAGATAAGTATACATTCATGAAAACATCACCATGAACAAAGCCATAAACTTGACCATCCCTTCTCTCCCTCTTTTATTTTTATGATAAGAATATTGAACCTAAGATCTACCCTCAACAAAGTTGTGAGTATAGTAAGTACACAGTATTGTTAGCTACGTGCATTATGCTGTACAGTAGATCTCTGGGACTTTCTCATCTTGCATAACTAAAGCTATGTACCCTTTGTTTGACATTTTCTCATCTTTCCTCTTCGGAGGTCATGTATATTTATTTGTTTTCTGTCTTACTCACCTAGCACAATGTCCTCCAAGTTCAACCATGCTATATAGCAAATGGCAGACTTTCCTTCTTTCTTAAGGCTGAGCAATATTCTGTTTTATGTATATAAGATATTTTCTGTATACATTCACCTGCCAATGGACATTTGTTTTTCCCCCACATCTTGGCTATTGTGAATAGTGCTGAAATGAACATGGATCTGTTAATGTCTCTTTGAGATTCTTATTTCAATTCTTTCTTATAAATAACAGAAGTATTTATAAGTACCAGAAGTAGGAGTGTTGGATCATCTGGTATTTCTATTTTTAATATTTTGAGAAACCTCAGACCTCTACTGTCTGCTAGTTTTCCACAGTGGCCATACCAATTTGAATTTTCACCAACAGTGTACAAGGGCTCCTTTTGCGCCACATCCTCAACAGCACTTATCTCTTGTGTTTTTTATAATAGTTATCCTAAGGGGAGTGAGGTGATCCTTTATTCTGCTTTTGGTTTTTCATTTCCCTGGTGCCTAGCAATGTGGAACACCTTTTCATATATTGTTGGCCATTTTTATGTCTTTTGAGAAATATCTATTCAGGTCTTTTGCCCATTTTAAAATTGAATTATTTGCTTTTTTCCATTGAGTTTTCTACTAGTTCCTTATGCATTTTAGATGTTAAACCTTTATCAAATATGCACTTTGTAAATATTTTCTCTCATTCTATAGCTTACTTTCTTAGTCTGTTGATTGTATCCTTGGCTGTGTAGAAGTGTTTTAGTTTGATGTAGTCTCATTTGTTGATTTTTGGTTTTGTTGCCTGTGCTTTGTGTTATATCCAGGAAATCATTGCCAAAACCATGTCAACAATCTTCCCCCCTTGTTTTCTTCTAGGAGTTTTACAGTTTAACATCATATATTTAAGTCTTTAATCTACTTTGGGTTGATTTTTGTGTATGGTGTAAGATAAAGGTCCAATTTTATTTTGTGTGTGTAGATATCTAGTTTCCCCTTTGTGTATTCTTGCCACTCTCCCTTGTCAACAACCACGTCACCATAAATATTTGGGTTTAGCAGCTTGAGTTTTGAGGTCTTACTAACTGTACATCTTTAATAAATTCCAAATAAACACAAATTTTGATTTATTAAAGGCAAGCTTTAATAAATCTCACTTGAATACTTCTGAATCTGAATGAGAAAAGGCTTCTGTGCATGAACATGATTTATGGAAATGTGTTTACCCAACACTTAAACATATGTGATTAGTTGGACCACACCCCATTCCTTCAAGAGAAATGCCTTTTTTGTTTCCTTTTAGCAGATGAGAAAACTGAGATGTTAGGCAGTTTGCCCAGTTCCACATCATAAATCACCACCAGGGCTGGGATTAGCATTGGCTGAACTTGGACTCTATTCATGTATTCATATCCCTAAATCCATAGGTCTAATGAAGGGCTTCTAGAAGCTGAGTTATTGTTACATTTGCAAAGATTGCATATCCTTAAAATTACTGTGATTTAAATAGTTGAGCAAGATAAGAAACAACAAGCAGCTTTAAGTATTTCTCTTACTGTTAGAAGAACATTGTTAATACTTTCATCATTTAGTCCATTAATGAAGTATGTGTGTGGGAGTAGGGGGAGAAAGAGTCTTGAGACACCAAAATTCATAATATTAGAATGTCTTTGTTTTAAATGTCATTTTAGTTCTAGCTTTATTTTAGCTAACTTTCAAAAGTTGTTTTATGTTCCAGGAAAGGGATGATGTTCTGTAATTTTTTTTTTAATATACAGTTGCAGCAATTCACAGGAATAATTTATTCTTTTATATCTCTCTGCTTCATATTAGACTATAATCAAGTTGATAATGTTAGCATTAAATAAAATAGAGTTTACTACATAGGATGGACTGGAAGATATAGAAGTCCCATAAAATTTTTTCTGTAAGGGTGATTTTGTATAATAATTATTTTTCTGTATATAAGTCATTTGCTATGCACTGACAACAAATTTCCCAGAGATTTTTATTATACATTTGTTTTAGGTAAAGACAAAATCTCCTGAATTCTGCCACTAAATGAACTCCCTTATTTTCACTTTTTATAAATTTCACATTCATTTGTAAATTCACCACTGGTTGGCGTGTTCCATTCTTTATCATACAAAGGCCAAAAGGACATGGGCTTTCACGGAAACTCTTCTTCATCCTTGACCCCCTCAGATCTCCTGTTTGCTCTATGTGGGGCTGCTTCCCTTCGAAACTTAAGACAACTGAGATTCAGTTCAGGCATTTTTTTTGGCTAATAAAATTTGTGCTCTACTCTGAGCTGGGTGGTGGAGACACAGCTGCCGAGAGTAAGTGGAGGGAGATGCTGAAAACATTTCTCTGTAAATTTAGGGAAAATTCATCTTCCCCACGTTGGGGTACTGGTTCTGAAGTCAGGATGGTTTTGCTCAAAATTCCCAAAACCTTTTTGTGGAATTCACGTTGGCTGGGTTTGGATCTATGTTAGTGGCCTTACCTGATGCCGACCATTCCTTTACAGATTACTGCTTCAGTCAGAATTTCATTGTCCTCGTTAGCAACTGAGACAGAGCCTGGCAACAGGGACTAAGGATGCCTCTACTTTTCATTCTCACAAAACACTACACCGTAAGAAGTTCAATGCGTTGAAATGCTGAAGTAGCCATCCTTGCCCTTAGATGTCAAAAATCATGCGAAGAATCTATAGATGTCAAAAATCATGCAAAGAATCAAGAATTAGTGTAAAAGACTAAGGTTAAAACACACGATGGCACATTGGATTATTTTTTCCAGTAGTAGAACTTTAGTAAAGTTATAAAAAACAATCCACAAGTATTTCCTACTAAGTTGCTGAGGTGCTCTGGATGCTTCGCGTTCTCACTGGCAGAGAGGAGCTGGGTTTCTGAAGGGCGAAATGATATTTTAAAGTCCCTATTCTTCAGTGTCACGACTTAATATCTCTGTATAATTTGTTTTATTTTTTAAATTTTAAGCTAAATTTATCATTTATACACAACATGAAGAGATTAAGCAGAAAGGAGATCCCCATCATCTACTTTCCTGAATAAGAATGGATAATAAACTCAAGATAGCTCACTTGGGAATTCTCCGCTTCCAGAATGGTTGAATTAGAATAGGATATATAGACTCAAGACAATTGTATTTCCAATTTAAATACACGTTAAGACACAAACAGCATATCGGATCAGAAAAAGTTAATAAGAATCTGTGTCTCCTCCTGTGTGTACGAGTGTGTGGTGTGTGCATGAAATGCATACATAAGATATTACTGAGTACCCATTACAGAGCAGGATGTAGCCCTAGATAGTGGGGATATAACTGCAGTGCAGTTGCATTTTATGAATTGTTGAATATTATTGACTCAGGGTGAGAACGACAACCATTTTGAGAGTTCAAGTGTCAATCAAAATGACCCATGGATATAAACTAAAGTGGGGGCTGTTGAAGGGAATGAGGATATCGGGGGGGGCGCAAAGGGGAAAAATCGGGACAACTGTAACAGCATCATCAATAAAATATACTTAAAAAAGAAAACATAAATGAAATAAAAAACTTTAAAAAATGACTGTTTCAATAGAGACAGAGGTTTGAATTAATTTTGAAAGGTTCCTGTGTTTTAGAAAAAATGCTTAGCAGTGATGTGATGGTAAAGCACTGGTACTGTTCTCAAGTAGGGGAGGGTGAGTCCATGCGAGAGGAAAAGAAATTCACAATAATGTATAAAGCTTTTGTTTACTGCGGAGGAGTTGTATCCTGATGATTTTAATGATATTTCTTGCTAGTGGAACCAGTTTGCAGAGCAAGCTGAGGGTCTGTTGGGAGTGAGCAGAAAGTAGTTTTATCTGTTTATTGTTATATACACCTTTCTGTTTGCTTTATTGGATTATTCTTTCCTTCTCTACAGCCGATGAGGATGCAGAGCTGCCACAGGTTACCTTCTCAGGTGTTACCTCGTGGTCACAATTTAGAGGTGTTAAAAACCTAGTTCTGTCAAATTAAAGATTTTCTCTTTTATCTCTGCTGTTCTACCCCAAAATTTGTCTGAATTCAAGTATTAGCCCCACACAGTGGGTTTAATGATGAGAGTTTCAAATAAGAAAAATAAACAAGCTCTTACTATTTAACTTTTAACTCTAAAGTATTTTTATTCTAGATGCAGAGGATAATACTTTATGTTTACAGAAATTCTAAAAATGTGAACCCCTGCCTCTGAATCGAAGCATCTGTAACAATATAGGAAAGGAGGCAACAAGCAGGCTTATGCTCACACAGGACACCAGGCCCACGCGCCTGGGCAAGTGCTCAGCGTCTCAGTATTGGAAACCAACCATCCTCACGTTGTGTGAAATATTCCAGATTACAAAACAGGATAAGGAGCTATTCATTTTGGTTCACGAGACCAATAGTCCCATCATCAAAACGAGGAAAGGACAGCATAAAAGTACAAAAATAAAGGAGAACACGCAAGTTAACTTTAAACCAAGCAAGCAAACAACAAAATAAATCTGTATAATTTCATATATCCAAGTGGAAGTGTACATCTTAAATAAAACATTATTGAAACTAAGTTTTTTGCTATATTAAAATAATAATGTATTAGAGCCAAGTGAATTTCCCACTCATGTCTTACAATAACAAATTGATTCAACACTGAAAATGACACTGGAGTGATAATATTAAAAAATGCATTTTAAAAATGTATTGCTCTCAATTAATGGGCCACATGCTGTTGTGAACATCCATTTCTAATACGTGTTTTTGTGTTTGCTTGAGAAGGAAGAGAGAGGAAGAGAGACAGAGAGAGCTTTTCAGCAAAACTCATACTTAGTGGGAGAAATATTGAAAGTAATCCAAATTAAGCAACATAGGCAAGATGACTACCCCCACTAATACTATTAAATAATAAAAGAAAGACTATAAAAGAGAAATAAATTTATAAACACTAGACAAGGCAAATTTTTCTTTATTTGCAGAAAATGTGACCATCCGCACACTGGGTTGCCCGAAAAGTGCATTTAGTTTTTTTCATCCAATGGCTCTAGTAGTGCTTGGTTGTTTTTAACTTCATTCGGAACGATTTTGTTAGATAGTATTGTGACGGCTGTCATGTTAGTGTGCATTTAAACAAACTTATCAAAGCTGATTAATTTTTGTTTAGCCATTTTAATATTGAAGATGGAAGAAAATAAGCAAAATTTTTGGTGTATCATGTTTTATTATTTCAAAAAATGTAAAAGCACAACTGAATGCAATAAAAGATTTGTGCAGGGTATGGAGAACGTGCTGTGACTGATCAAACCTGTCAAAAGTCCTTTGTGAAGTTTCTTGCTACTGTTGATATTTTGGTCAAACAGTTCTTTGCTGTGGGGCTATATTATGCATTGGAAGATGTTCAGCAGCACCCCTGGCCTATGTCCACTAGAAACCAATAGCAGGAGATAACTGATATACTCAAAATATTCAAATCAATAAAGTTATTGGTGAACATGAAAAATGTGTCCTGTATTTTATAGAAAAGAAACTAATTGAACTTTTCAGCCAACCTAGAAAATACAATGTAATAAATTGAGGGACATTAAAATAGAGAATTTAACAATATGAGCAGTTACAAGATTAACATAAAATTAATATATTTATTATGCATCATCAAAAACCAATTCAAAATAAGAGAATTTATGATCTTAAATAGCAGTAAAATTATAAAATAAATTGGAATAGAACTAATCATAATGTACAATAGCCCTATAAAGAGAAATATAAAAGTGTCCTAATGAGTAGTTGCCTAGATTGAATAGAGAAACACACAGTGTTTCTATGTAGAAATCTGCAGTATTGTAATTTTTCATGTCTTCCTTAATTGATAAACAAATTTTCTGCAACACTATTAAGACACTGGCACAGTTTTTCACACAACCCGATGAACTGATTCTAAAACTCATATGAGAGGAAAAACAGAAGATTGGAAAGATAATTTTGTAAAAATTCTAAAACAAGACGATGCACTCAGAAGAAGTGCAAAGTGATAATTAACTATAACAGTGGTATTTTGAGATATTAGAGAATAAACAGGTCATCAACTGATTTTGAGACAGCTGGCTATTTGAAAAATAACAAATATAAATCTATACAATATTAGTCACCCAGTTAAATCCCTGATGGATTTGAGAAAAAACTAGACACAATACTTTATTAGAAGAAAATATGGGACAAGGTGTTTGTAACGTTTAGTAGCAAATGGCATCTTAGACACAATATGAACTGCAAAGCAAAAGCAAAGGATAGATTATATTGATGGATTGTAAACCTCTGACCCCAAAGTAAATATCATTTACAAAGTTAAAATCCACGAAATAAGAAATATTTCAAATATTTATAACAAGTCAAAGAGGTAAAAACAAATGTCGGGATAAAAAATGAAGTGGTAACAATCTACTGAATAAAACATTTTAATAATAATAGGTGGAAATATGTGTAGTTTTCCTGGTGATCAAGAAAATCGCAAGTAAAATGAGAAATACCCTATTTGCCAATTACCATGACAAAAAATTGAAAGTTAGAGTGTACTGAATGTAGGTAACGTCTATGATAAATGTGGTAGTATAAATAGTTAAAAGTGTGTTAAAGGGTATTTAAAAATACGTATTAAAATCGCACATATTTGTATCTCTACACATATATGTTCAATGAAACTTTCACAGGAATGATGGTGATGGAGAGATTTGAAATAATTTTAAATTATTTTAAATAATAATTTAAGATTATTAAATTATTTAAGTTATTAATATTATTAATAATTTAAAATAATTAAAAAACTGAAGGGAATGTAAAAACCTATTTATAAATGCTCATTTGAATAAATCATGCAGACACATATTCTATGGAATCCAATGCAATGATTAAAAATTATTAGGAATATTAACATGTATTTACGAAAATATCCTCAGTATATTTCATAACGTTCCATATGCTTCTATTGAAATATATGCTAGACATAGACTAAGAACAACTCCTATCAAGAAGGGTAACTCTCTCACAAACCTAAGGCAAAATTATTGCGATACTCACATCATAGATGGGAATAATGAGTCACAGATAAATTATCTAAAATTAAAAAGAAACAACACCATGTTTTTCTTTGGTTCTTATGTAAGTATGTAATTATATGGAACAACCTAGAAAGAGAAAAAATAGTGAGCTAATGCTGGTCATTATTTCCATAGTGTGGAGCTCTACGTGGGCATAGTATTCATGGTAAATCAGCTTTACCTATACTGTCTGATTTTTTTTTTTGAACAAAATGCTTTGTTTCATTGATCATTTTTAAAATGTATTTAATGTAAGAGATATAGACCCAGGAAAATAGTTTACTTAATGGTATTCTGAAAGAAATATTTATTTATCTGGAAAATACGCAGATTAATTATACATGCTATATATTTTTTCTTTTATTTTTTCCTCTATTTTAATTGTTCTTGTACAGTTTTCTGTCTTTTACTCCCATCCCAGCCCACCACCCCAGACCTCCCCACCTCCCTCCCATTTCCACCCTCCCTAGTTCTTGTCCACGTGTCTTTTATACTTGTTGCTCTAAACCCTTCCCCTTTTCCCCTGAACTTCCGTCCCCTCTCCCCTCTGGTATCTGTCAGCCTGTTCTCAATTTCAATGTCTTTGGTTATATTTTGCTTGTTTGTTTGTTTTGTTGATTAGGTTCCAGTTAAAGGTGAGATCATATGGTATTTGTCCTTCATTGCCTGGCGTATTTCGCTTAGCATAATGCTCTCCAGTTCCATCCATGCTGTTGCAAAGGGTAGGAGCTCCTTCTTTCTTTCTGCTGCATAGAATTCCATTGTGTAAATGTACCATAGTTTTTTTAATCCACTCATTTGCTTGATGGACACTTAGGTTGCTTCCAGCACTTGGCTATTGTAAATTGTGCTGCTATGAACATTGGGGTGCATAGGTTCTTTTGGACTGGTGTTTCAGGGTTCTTAAGATATAGTCCTAGCAGTGGAATTGCTGGGCCAAAAGGTAGATCCATCAGTACAAAAGTCTCAGTATTTTCAGCTATCTATATCTGCATACGCTATATACACAAAAGAGAAATGAAGCATAAATTTAAGTTACTTGTAATGTTTAGGAAACAGCAATTTCTGCTAAATTAAACCTTTTTGATGTCAAAGTTTGTGTTGGTTAGTCCATTTTCTCCCTATTTATTGAGCATAGCTGAATATTTAAAAGATGATTGAGAAGTGCTCATAAAAATTAAATGGTGGAGATATTTAACAAGGTCCAACCTCAAAGTGCTCCCAATAGCAAAACCTGCAACAAAATACATATTATTGGATTACATATAACTAAAAGTATAAAGTAAATATTCATGAGTCTCTATTGATATAAATAAATTATCAAATAATTGAATAAATGGAGAAGAGGCAATTTCAAATAGAAGAATTCCAAATGAATTTCATAGGTAGTCATCCCTCCAGCAGGTGGGACTTAATTCACCATCCCTTAAGTGTGGGTAAAGCTCAGTGATTTCCTTCGAAATAGCAAAGTATAGAAAGAAAAAAACAAGGACTTTCGAGTGGAGAGACCTGAGAGACCCCATCTCAGCCAGGGAGGGGATCAGGTTAACATCATCAGCATTAAATCATGTTGAAGTATTCCCACTTGATCTGATAGGAGTGGCCCTTCACCTCTGTGGTCTCACTCTTCCAAACCCAGGCATTGATTTTTTTTTCTAGCCACAATACAGCATCAAACAACCCCAAATGGAGGAACGTTCCACAGAATACCTGAGCAGCACTCCTCAAAACTCTTAGTCATTGAAAGCAGGCGGAGTCTGAGGAAGTCTCTGTTCAAAGGCGGCTAAGGTCATAGGATGACGAACTGTCACCTGAACACCTCGATTCAATGCTGAGGCAGAAAAGGGACTTTAAGGATAAACTAAGAGTCTAAATAAAGTATGGTGTTTATTTATTCAGAATGCATCAGTGTTGGCTTATTACTTGGATAAATGTACCATAATAATATCATATGTTATTGATAGGGCAAGCTGCCTATGGGGTAATTTGGACATCTCTGCAAGTTTTTACAAAATGGTTCTAAAATAAAAAATAATTATTTATGAAATGTTATGAGATTAGGGCCCAGTAATGTTTGGGGGTCCCACCCTCTGAGTATGAGCGCACTGGCAGCACGCCTCACAGGAGACACAGGTGTATGGACAGAAATGACTAGAAATGAGGATGCTTAGAAATAACAGAAAATAATGTGGCCATTTACTTTTAAAATACATAATTTGGGTTTGTTTTGAGGTTTTCTCAGATATTTATAACAAAAACAGGTGAAGTGGAAGAGTTCATTGTGGGTTTAATCCTCTGGTATCTGTTTTTCATTAATCTTGTGACACATTTTGGAGTCTAGGAGCATTTACTCCTGCTTTAGCCATAATTTAATCTCTCACTAAAAGTTGATGAGTCTAGGAATTAAGTTGATGGGTGTCCAATTCCACGCATTAGACATTCATGAACTTGGATACCTCATTAACCCAAGTAATTGTTCTGGCTGCTAAGATAGTTAGAGACTTCAGATGTATTTATCTGTGTATGTGCTTTCCACTTATATGGGTCATAACACAGATCTACTTATTCTTATTAAAACCTCTAAATACCAAAGAAAAGAAAGGGATAAAAAATGATTTTAGGAAATAATCTGTTATTGTTATGTATTATCTGAATATATAAACATAAAACACAAATCTTCCATTTGAATATATAATGGATGTTTTCACAAAGATGAATGTTAGCCTTTTCTCTATAACCATGAGGCTTGGCCTGTTAAAATTATTTGTATATGACAGAGCTTATGTATAAAAAACTTTTCACTTGTCTACTTTCAGCTTAAGAAACCATGAAAAAAAAAACTGAGTTGAAATAACAGTGAAATTTAGAAGAATCCCGCATTTTTCTTCTTCAAACCAATACCCCTTTTTTGGTAACTGTGTTGAGATCTGCAATATTTAGGCAGGTATCTACTTGTATATTCAATTATAACTAACATGGGGGGTATGAAAGAATACTTATTCTTTTTGTCTGCTGTCACCCAATCTGTGGTATTTTATTAGAGCAGACGAGATGGTTATTTTTTAAAGCTTTTATTTATTTATTTTTAGAGAGAGGGGAAGGAAGGGAGAAAGAGAAGGAGAGAAAAATTGATGTGTGAGAGAAATATCGACTGGTTGCGTCTTGCATAACCCCAACTGTCCTGCAACCCAGGCATGCGCCCTGACCAAGAATTGAACCAGAGACCTTTTCTTGTTTGTTTGTTTCACAGGCTAATGATGTTCAATCAACTGAGTCACACCAGCCAGGGCAAGAATGCTCATTTTTTAAAATTTTATTTATGCTATCTTTATAAAACGGAAAGATGACATTAATCTTCGGAGAGAAAAAGGTCACTTGAATTAACCCTTTTCCCCTTTCTCACCTACTTTTGTGATAGGTACAGAGTTAATGTGCTCTTTTTAACCTGTTGCGAAGCTGATGTGCAGAGACTGTGAGCTCCCTGAGGAGCTCCTTACTGGGACAACCTACTGCAGTGGACTGCCAGCTGCCAGGATTTGCATCCCGGAGTCCTCTCTCCCTCCAGGGCCACACTGGCAGTGCCAGGAAATTACACTGTCCTGGGCGCAATGTAAATCTCAAGAGGAACAAGCGTCTGTATAAAAACCGCTCAGTTTCTTTTCCCTTACCCCTAGGGTAGGAGAATCCCAAGACGCGTTGGCATCATTTCTCACGACGTCTCCATGTGGTGAAGTTCTAAGTGATCGCTGTGGTTCCTGCCTTCCAACCCTTTCCCACTGCGCTTCTCCACTCCTCTGACCTTGTTTTCCGAATCGCCCATGTAAACGCCTCGCGCTTGAGTCTTTATCTTGGAGTTTTCTTTCAAGGGAGAAAACATGAAGAAAGGTGAACTGGGTGCTGCAGAGAAGAGACTGGAAGAGAACGAGAAAATGGTTTGTTTGCTTCTAAATAAGTGAAATATCAAATCCAGGCAATTATTTGTGTGGGAACAATGGGGAATCAAAACATTCATATAAGCCTTGTTTTCATTTGATAGGCTATTTGCTGTATTGCTATATTAAGATATTTTCTTAAAGTCCTCTGAAACTAGAATATTTCAATTTTTAACGTCTTGTAAATTTAAATATAAGAAATGTACTGTACAGGAGCAATTAAGTGGTTACGTAATGTTACAACATTAATTGAACAAATTTTTATGTGTCTTAATAATTTTCTTACTGTGAGACCTTTGTTTACATTATGAAATCAAGAAGTGCCTGCTTTGATGAGTAAACAATAGACTAATTTCATTAACTGTATCATCAAGTGTACAGATTTGTTTTTAAGAGAAAGGAAGAGAAGAAAACAATGAATAGGCATCAAGCAGACCCTGCCTCTTAGAACATCCAAGGAAAGGACTCTCTGAGTAACTAGTATGTTAATTGTATTAGTGCTAAACTCACCACTAGGAACTAAAGGACTTCATGGTCCAACGCAGTACAAAGGAAGGAGTATTCAAGCAATACATATATTTCAGGTCACTCATTGCATTTATTTATTCATTTGTCAAATATTTGCTACACCCCATTTTATACTTGGCTATTTTATATAACTGCACCCTGTAAATTGAAGATTTTTCAGTGAGGATCTATTTCTTTCTATGAAGTAAACTTTGAAATGACCACTAAGTTCAGAAACTTCAAAACCACTTATTTTACCATTGCAAAGAAAAGTTTATCTTCCAAGCACTTGAGTGGTGGCTGTATTTCTTCTAGATTATTGTTGTTGCATATTATAACCCCAGCACACTGGGGTTCATAAAAGTTTAGAAAAGAACCATGGGATATTATGAATGATGATTTCAGGAAAGAATAAAGGTGATGTTTTGATAAAAGTAACATTTTATAATAAAGACAGTGTGAATATTATTATTAATAACAGTTTCTATTGTGCAATTACATTAGCCAGGCATTCTTTAAGTCTCTTTATATTTATAGTCTTTAATTCTCAGACTAACACTGTAACACTTTTGACCATTCTGTATACAGGAAAGCTGAAGTTCATTGCAGTAAATTTTCGTAGACAACACAGGAGATCAAGGATGTAACTCAAATGTAGGAAAATCTAAACCTAAAGCCCATACGTCTTAACAGTAAGTGATGCCTAAATAATCATTTTGAAGTTGGTTAAAAAAGATTTATTAAATGGATAATCAGGGTATTAGCATATTTCTGAGTAAATGATTAAAAACTAATATCCGACCCTTGAAAATTCAGGATTTTATTTAGAAGACAATTTTTATCCATATTGATAATAGAAAAGACAAAGGGATCTCTAAAATTATAAAATTTCTCTAAGTTCAAGATTTTAACATTCTTATTTTTCTTAATGACACCTTTCTTACCTGAAAAATTTTTGACTCTAGGTTTTTTTACTCTAGTATATATTTGCAGTGGGGAAAAGAAGGAAATGCATGAATTTTTGAAGAAAGCACAATAGTATAATTTTCTGACTCGGCTGAGGGAAGCTTCTATCAAAATTAATATCTCGGTATAAATTTATTCCCTATACAAGTTTAATTTGTGAATCATGTGATTAATTGTCTTAAAATAAGAAAATCAACTCTCTTCTTTGTAAAAATTAGTTCTTCTATCCTGTGACATAAAATAACCACTTTTTGCCACTTTTCTGCATTTGTAGCATAAACCAGATATTTAAGCTGCACCTTTACTCAGACTGTATTTATGTATAACTAATTTATCTTTATCATTCCTGTGTCACAGGGACTTACTTATTCACTTTATTGTTTCTATGTTCTTTGGTTATCTGAAGTTATTTTACATAATAAGTGAGTTTGAAAAAGTCTCTAGGATTATATCATTTAATGGAATTATTGTATGTTCATTTATATTATTTTATCTTGGTTGATTCCATAATTCATTAGGGATAACTGTTTTGGAGTTGCTAGCTCAAAGAGAGAAAATGAGAAAGACAAATCACCCCTGAGTGAAAACCTTATTAACGACTATTCCATGAATTAATTCTTTCTGGAATGCTGCCACCACTTAATTTTTGGCATGCTGACATATTAGGTTTTATACCTTTAGTTTTCATGTAGACACCAGAAACATTCTTCTAATTGTCAAAGCACTTGGAAATATTCAACTTGAACTGACCTGAGCTTCTATGATAAAAAAGAATGGGATATCACACTAAAAGTTATCAGTCTATTATTAAGAGATAAAAGATGCAATAGAGAAACTCATAAGCGAACTAAAATATGCTCATCAAAGATTAGGCAGTCTTAATTGCTACCGAAGATTATTGTTCATATAGAGACAGTAGGAAAGTTGCTTCCATTCATAGTATTGAGCTTTTCCAAAATGACTAATTAAGAAATACAGGTTCAGAACTGAAAATTCCACCTGAGTGGGAATGTGCGTACTTGTATGCCATTGATTGTAAGTTCACAGGGTTTTGTATGAAACACAACTGCCACAGTCATAACTGTATATATTGAAATTAGCTTAAGAAACAATGAGGACAATAAAGGCTAGATGAGTAAAATGAGCAAGTAAGTTTTGGTCAATTTTGATTTAGTTAAAAATATTTACCTAGTGTCATCTATTAATGAAGCAAAGCAAAGTGGAGAGTACATTTAAAAATGTATAAAATGTGATCTAACACTAAACTGGGGATTGATACAATTTGAGAAGTAAACAAAATACAAGGAACAATAGAAAATAAACATATCCATAAAGATATATAAAGACATTTCTGTGCCTACTCAAATCTTAGAAATCAAACAGAATTTAAATCAGTTCATTTACATCTACTCTATTAAACAAATGAAGCTTGTATTTGGTTTTGGAGAACCAACAGGGCTGTTCAATAAAAGAGTAAATTTCAGGTAGATCTGAGGGAAGGGTAGGATTCCGATGGGAAGAATGGAAGAAGACTATTCGGCAAAGGAAAATGGATTAGGACAACTGAACTCATCAAGACTCGATAAGCGTTGGTGCCTGTGTAAAAAAGAATTGGGAAGTTTTTACCTGCATTTCATAGATATAGCCCACAAATTTTTATGCTTTATTTTTACTTTATTTTTAAGAAAACATCCAAACTTGTGTTGCATTTTCCCTTTGATTCAAAGGTCATTTTTATTCACCAGTGGAAAGGCCTTTTCATTTCTGATATGTCGTTGAAGTTTTGTTTTACTGTGTTCAGAGGAGGCTTTTTTAAAACTTTGATTCTTTAGGAACTATTTATTGAGTTTTGTTTTTTGTGTGTCTTCTAATGTGTGAGTAGTTCTTAATGAATTTCCATAAGCATCTGGAAAGTATATTTTCATCCTAGTTTAAATGTGTATGAAAATATATATGCTACGTATTTTGATTATGTTTTCACATGGTCTACATTTACCAATATTTTGTGCCCTTACTTGTGAGAAATTTCTTAAAATCTCTGCAATTAGTGGGTTTCTGCCTGTCTCTTCTTACATTACCTGTTGTTTATACTTTATGAAAATTATTGCTGCATGTTTGGGGGTGCATAACTATCCCCCATATTTATTTGCCTTCTCCTAGCACATAATACGCATACAAAAATGTGAATAAATCGTAAGTGTAATGCTGAATTAATTAGGACAAAGTGAGCACACCCAGGTACTATGCAGTCAATCAAAAATGAGAACATTGTTACCCAAGAAGTCCCTGGGCCGCTTCCAGTAACCCTATTAAGGCTTTGAAAACCAAGTTTAGCTTTTTTGCATTTGAACTTTATATAAATAGAATTAGGCCATTTTTGTCTACCTTTCATAATGTTTGTAGGATTACCCATATTTCATATAGCAATAGCTTGTTCACTATCCCCAGCAACAGAGGATTGCACTTGGCATTGATGATGACTGTGAGGACTGGCTGCCCCGCTGCAGGGAGCGCTGTCAGCGAGGGGCCCCACCGTGTTCTTCCGTGTTCTCCTGCGTGTTCTACTTCAGCTGCAGAGGGTTTCCTTCACGCTTCTCTGGCTTGAAGTTTTAATTCATAATTTTAAATACGTCATCCTATTATTTTCTGTAAAGTTGTATTTTTATAAAGGTATAACTAATTTTTAACTAACATTTAAATTAATAACATCACAAAATACTTATTTTTTGTTGTTTTTCCTCATGATTATTAGTGTTGAAATTATCTAGGAATCTTTTCATTACCAAGACTTTTATTTTCCTCCATAATTTAATTTGAAATAAGATTTTACTTTTAAATACACCACCTTTGGTTTGAAGTTAAATATATATATATATAGTATCTACTGATGGCCACAAGAATGAAAAATGAATTAAGGCAGAAGTAACATAATTTAGAGCATGGGAGAAATTAAACTTACAGTGGCTTGTATGTATGTTGTACTTAGAATTATTGCAATGGATACAAAGAGAATGGTTGTTTATGACCATATTATAAAGGGTGTTGTGTTCCATATTTTAAGATTCAATGACATATTTTAAGATCTTGGGTAATTTTAATGAACAATCTAGGTGGTTTTCTAAAAAATCATAGGTAGACTGATAACACTGAAGTGATGATTTTCATTCACACTTTTCATGTCCTGCTTTCTCTAGTTTTAAAAATTATCATTCTAAAATTGGCTTCCCCAGAAGCAGATATTTAGGTTTGGATTCACTTATGCAATAAAAGAAACACTTCTAACCAAAACCAGGGAAAAAAATGAGGTAGGAGAAGAGAGAAGGGCGAATAAAGGGTGCAGTTTTAGGCAATGCCTCAGCCTCAGCCATAAATTACATCAGATATTGTTTTCTTCTGGCTCTGAAAACAGGAGCTGGGCTTACTTGGAGGTATCATTTACTGAGTAAGGGATGACTGTGAGATGCCTTGCTCTCTGTTCTTGTATAAGAAAATCTGCTCTAGTATCCATTAGGTAGTGTCCCAAAGAACGGTTGCAGCTGGGGGCATGCTTATAAAGCAGAACACACTGTAAAGTTGGGCAGGTGTCAAGTAGAGAAAAAATACAAAAGGTCTGAGGGGAACTGGCTGAGCGCCGAGTTTCCAGTACACTATTCTTAACTACCCACTTCCCTCTACAGCCACACTTCATCTGTATCCAAACCTAATCTTAGATATTTTAGAGTTTGTTCTTCATGAATAATTGGGAATACATATGTTGTTGAAAGTCTCTCTTATTACTGTTTGAATCTCTTTCATTATATATTTGGAGAATACTAGTTCTTAAAATACTTAATTACATCATTATAATGACATAAATAATTTATTATTTCAAGTTAATTTTGAACACTGTTCAACTGAATTTAGTGTTTATAATGTAGTCACGATATCTCAGTGGTTTTATTTCAAGAAAATTGATTTTTTATGAATAAAATATAAAAGGTGAGGATTTTATAAAATTTTCAAATTTCTAAAGTCAAATAATTAATTAATATTAGGATCAACTGGTTAGTAACACACTTATATAAATTCATTGGATAGGTCTTTTCACAGTTCTATGCTACGGTCTTCCTTAATTCCAAATGTTCATTGCTGAAAGCATTTTTGTCTGAAATCTAAGCATTGAATGCATTTATGTGGTAATGGGGGCACAAGGTAGCAAAGGTAAAGGTATTTTTCTAAAGATAGGAATAAGTTTATTAGTGCTGATTATATTTTAATTAGAATAGATCCTCTTACTAGTATACCTGTGAATTACTGTATATTACCTATGCTGTTCTAATTCGCTTTGATTTTCTTAAAATGTGAGCAGTAGGATTTAATGGTTATATTATTAAAATTCTTTCACCTACATGAACTAGGATATGATAGCTCAATAGTAAATAAGAGAAGTTTCCTGTAAAGAGAGCAATCACTAAAAATTTAGCTGAATTTCACTAAACTACAAAAACTTTTAATTTTAAAAGTAGGCCAAGAATGTCTCAAGATTAGATTTTAATAAAGGATTGCAAATACCACATTCTTATAAATTTTGATGCAGCTAGCAAAACTGTGAGATTCTGGAAATGAAGAATATTTTCAAGTAAAGCTATCTGATTATTTGCAAATATGTAAGCAAAAGAAGTCTTGTTCTGAATTCATTTAAAAATATTGGAAAGTATTTTATTTTACCTGAATTTCTTAACATAGTTTGGATCATCATTAATTATAATATTCCTTCCCAGGCATGTTTCAAAGGAAGGAATGTGTATTCATAACTTTAAAAATGTACTTGCAAGGTAATTTTGGATAATATACATCAACATTGGTTTTAGCTAGTACTGAAGAGCAAAAAATGTCCCACTTCTTCATATGGTGACAACCCAAGACAGTGTATTTAAATGATTATGAAAAATATACCTGTTGTCTCCTATTAATAAACTCTACAGCTATGACTTGTGGGTAAGAGAAGTAAAGTCAGTTGAATGTGTAAACACTCAAATTATTTACACTGATTATGAACCCCATCAGTAAGAAACATAATGATTCTACCTTGTCCACCTAATTATTGAACTTCCTGGCTCAGTATAATCTCTTTGACATACTAAGATTTTACCCTTGAATTTTCAACATCTACTCACTGAAAAGTTATCTCCAAATTTGTCCCCCTGTCTTTTCAAAAACTTTATCTAATAGACCATTAGGTAAAATTGTCTATTAGATAAATGGTCTATTAGATAAACTAGATAAAAAAATAAATTTATCTAATTGTCTCATTAGATAAATGAGGTACATTGTCCTGTATCTCATTACTATTTATTTCACATGAATAGGAGCTTTGTTCAATAAAAGAGAAAAAATGCAAAAATTTGAGGCAGAGACCATTATTGGTAATATTAGGAATCCAAGGTGAGAGATCCATGCTAAAATGCAAAATAGGTAAGTTGAATTTTTTAAAAAGGTTGAGATAAGTAGAGAACACAATGATGATATGAAAAGCATGCCTTCGCGCATTCTGATTATGCGAAGCAGAGGGGAAGAGACGTCATGAGGATCCAGATGAACCCTGTTGGAAAGATGCTCTCTCTCTACAGTGTAAGAGGAGGAGAAAACCTTATGGGTGTGTACTGCTCCGTATTTTCATTTCCACAGTAATCTACAAATATACGGCCTGCAAATAACCAGCTCATTTAATAGATTAAAGAAAAAAGTAGTCCATTAGGGAAAATGTATATAAAACTCCACAAAATGTATCAAATTGAATTAATATTAAGCAGAAGACTATTTCATAGATAAAATGAAAATTGAGTCAAATATTCTATAAATAGAAGTTAATTGTATGTGTTAACTTGACTGGATCATGGTACCCAGATTTTTGGTCAAACGTGAGTCTGGATGTTGCTGTGAAGGTATTTACAAGGGAGAACCCCCCCCCCCGAAAATGGAATTTATTTATAAAAATTTGTGAATTTATTCTTACATTCTTCAACTTCTTTAGTCTTTGAAGTATACTCCATTTGATGCAATCCACCTATCAAGATTTTTTTCCACTGCTCAAAACTGTGTTTGCACTCATTGATTTTGATGCCTTTTAGTTCTGCCATTTTTTCTTCCACCTCCTCCACATCAGCAAAACGGTTCTCACCTGGGAAACAAAAAAGTCACCAGGCAAGATCAGGTGAATAAGAAGGGTGGAGCACGGGAGGTCATAACGCTTTTGGTCGAAACTGCTGAACGGTCAGTGCGGTGTGGGCAAGTGCACATGTAAATTACCCGTTCTGAAAAAGGCACGTATATCGCTGCTTGGCCTTTTGGCTAAGGTCAAGTGAAATGGACAAACACATTGAAAAAGTGTTCAAAAAAATTCACTGAAGCCAAACACAGCCTCTCCAGGCTGTGCCAGTATCATTGGCTGTCATTGGCTCCAGGCTCCAAGCTGTGCATGTGTCACTGGCTCCAGGCTGTGCATGTGTCATTGGCTGTGCCAGTGTACCAGCTGGCACAGCCAATGGCAACTGGTGCACTGACACAGATGTGTTCCCAGGACACTCACGTAGTGGGGGAAGCCTGTACTGCAAGGGCCCACCCTCCAGAAGATAATTCCATTTTGCGGGGAGTCCCCTCTCATATTAGATGAAATTACCATTTAAGTCACTACAGTTTGAGGAAGGCAGGTATACTCTAACATATGGGCAGGCCTTATCCCATCATTTGAAGGCCTTATGAGAAAGATTATGGTCCCATGAGGGAGAAGGAATTCTGCCTCCACACTGTCTTCAAATTCAAGCTGCAATATTAACTCTTCTGTGGGTCTTCTGCCCTCAGCCTGCTTTGGACTTGCCAGCCTACCCTATTGGATAAAACAATTCCTTAAAATAAGTCTCTCTCTCTCTGTATACACGTGTGTGTGTGTGTGTGTGTATGTATATATACACACACACACACACACTCAATGTGTGTATATATATACACATGTGTGTGTATATATATACACTCTGTGACTAATATATATATATGTTACACATACATACATATATACACATATACTATATAGATGCACACAAATATGCATATATATTTATGAAACAGAGAAAAAATAAAAGGATAATATTGAAAACTGCACTGCTTAATAAACTTTTTCTAAAATGGTCACATTCTGTATTTGAGTTCAACTGTTATTTTTGTGTCCTATTTTAATGCCTTGAAAAATAGTTTATGCACAGAAAAAAATTGTTGAAAGTTATTTCATTTAGTCAATCAGTTACTTGTTGATAAGAGAAAGTTGCACTTTTTAGAATATTGTGTCATGTAAATGTGGTTGATTTGTGCTTTGAGTGATTATGAGATCAGTGTATGGTCTGACATAAGTTTTGGCTGAATAAGATATTTCAACATGGCTTAATTTCTAATATGATAGACACTATAACTGAAAAAGTGGGTATCATTTTAACAACAGATAGCTTTTTGGAGTAGTTATTAAACTTGTGAACATGAAGAATTAATACCTTAGGCCTCTTTTCTACAATTTTTTGTGTGATACGAACATATTTGGTTAGCATAATTTTCATCCTTGGTTAGAAAAATCTTAATTCCACTGCAGTGATTTTTTAATAAAAAAATAAATGAGTTTTAACTCCAGGAGTTGGATATTTATGGGGAAAGGAGCTTGAGGAAGAAGGCCCAAGGGGAAATGTCAGTACCTGATCAAGAAGAATGAAAATGTCATGTAGCATTTTAAGAAACATGATCATGACTTTGCCGTGAAATTCACAGAATCTTTTATGTCAAGGGGAAACTTTACTTGATGAAGTGGTACCAGGCCCGGATGTATATCAAGTCATAACTACAGTGTCTACCAGAGAAGTGTTCATGGATGTGGAGGGGAGACAAGCCCTTTAATATTGCAGCACTGTTCACGCTTACATCTGAGCGGAAATGTACCACAAGGCCCACAGCATTAAACTCTGTCAATTCTTGAATTTCAATTGTCTGCCTGAATGAGCTCCATTTCCTAATAATAGCTGGAAAGTCTGTTTTCAGTTGTAAACACTGTTCTTTTTGATGGAAAAAATACTATTTATGTTCTTACGAAGTGTGAATACCCCTTGTAAACGCCACTTCTCTCAGTGGTTAGTTTTATCAAGACTAGATTTATGGTCAATGAGCTAAGCACTTTGATGTGATAGTTTGCCTAACGAGTACCTTTCACATCACATGCACTGATTACCTAATTGAATACACATCACTGTGGAAAACGTAGTCACAGAGCACGCATACCTTGAGAAGCCTGGAAAAATGCAGGCTTTGTGATGGCTGCCTAAACGCTCTGCTAAGATGTATGTAAACTCAGAAGAAGAAAGGATGCATCGATTTCTTTGGAATAACTGTTTTTCTGCTTAATTTTTTTCTAGAGATACTGGTGACAGTTTTGTGAATGTCATTTTAAAGACTAGTTATATAATAATTTATGTAATAAGCGGTTTCCCTAACCCAATCATGAGCTTCTCCAAGTTAAGACTTGTATTAGTCATCATGTTTCTCGATGAATAATGATATTGATTAATTTTAACACATGCTCAAAAATTCATTGAATTTAAGTTCCGTTGTTAATTTTTTAAATAAAAGTTTTATATGCGCATGAGAAATATTCAAAAAAGTTCTAAGGTGAATGGAAAGTGAAACATTACTTTCCACCTTAGAAGAATAAATATTCTTCCTATTTTTGTTTGTTTTGCTCTCGATCACTAAACTACAAATAATACATACATGTATGAGAAATAAGGCATTTATTCTTCTAACTCTGATACCGACCTCACCAAGCCAGCCAAGTTCTCTTAATTATACTTTAGGCTTTAACCCTTTTATGAATATCATTGAAGGTTGGGTTTTGCAGGAATCAGACTCTGAGATGAAGATCAGTGTGCAGGAAGTGTACTGGGTGTGTTCCGATAGTTGCAGCCTGTGAGGGAAGCCAGGGAAAGAGAACAGGCAGGGGGAAAGTAAGGCTGTATGGAAGGCTCAACAGAAGTCCCTGCAGACCCCGAGAATAGCTCTGAAGCAGGAATGACCTTGAGTTGTCCCTAGTTGGAGCCTTGAGGTCCAGAGTTTATAACCTTGCATTAGCCAGTCACTGGATGCCAGTTGCTCCCAAGACAGGGTGTGATCTTTGCTAGGGTGACTCTTTTTCAACAAGGGGAAGCATCTGGAGGCTACCAGTAGGCCACAAGCCCACAGCAATGGAAGTGCATTCCTCAGTGCTGAAGCAGAATCTGAGTGGACACCAGTTTCCACTATCCTTCATAGTTTTAACTAAGGAAGGAACCTTAATTGGTATTCCCTGATCTTTTGATTGCATTACCTGAGATGGTACAGTGCCTCAGGAATACAGACCCTTTCCAATCTTCTGCTTGTTCTTCCATACATAGGGCTGGTTTCCATGTTCCACATTACTCCATGTTCAAGGTGGTTATTGTAACTCCATTTCAGGCCATTCCAGGTAGTATAAAGAAAGGGTCAAAAAGTATGTCCCAATTGACTATTTACCTACAAATTCTTTTAAGTGTTTTTGGTAAATAATGCAGTCATTTGGTACATTTAGTATCCAGGAAAAGCATGGCATGCCAACTTCAAGCTGAGTATACTGCAACACTGAAATAATTTTGTCTTTCGGTGTAGAAGGGGACATTGAATATGGGAAACCAGTAGTCTCTGAGTACACACATGCACACTTAAATGTTTATATGCAATGTTCTTAAGTTCTGGCTATTGGTAATCGATTATTCATCCTAATTGATTTTAAATATTGCTCTTAATTAACTGATAACCGAGTAACTATTTTGTGTTATAGTCAATACTATTTTATAATGCTGATGAACATAGTTTGAAGTACAGTATTCTATTTACCTCATTGAAATATAAATGTTTGAAATCTCTACATTCAGAAAGAACATTCTTGTTTTTAAGGCTCTACCACCCAAATAACTCACATTGCAAGGGAATTATCCAAACAAACTTAAAACAACAGGGTGAAAAACACTGCTCTAACATGTGTTAAATTTTCACTTCCAAATGTACAAAATATTTGAAACTATTAAAATACCAAGAATGACTATAAATTGGTGCACTAGGGAGGAAATACCCAAAATATTCTTGCCTAAAAATTACCAGATGATAAAATATAGATTATTTTTGAAGAGTTTAAAAAAAGGACATTACCGAAGAAAAGAAAGAAGAAGTGATCAAAAGTAGTTTTGAGAATATATATTTCCTTACTGTACAAAATTGTGTTGCTTTTCAGTAAGGGTAAGGTCAGCCCTCCCTGAAGGAGTGTACCATAGAAAAAGTGGCAAAGCCAACTGCGTTCAGAACATATGGCAACGGTTGCCAAAAGGAAAAGGACTTTGACAGTATAGTCTTTAATTGCAGCACAGAACAATAAAATATCGCACACTGTTTATCAATTTTTAGAGCAGATACTATTAGTCCTAAACCAAAAATCTTCCCCTTGTCATAGCATTGCAAGATTTTGTCAGCTAGAAAGTGAAGTTCCAGGTAAAGAAGCTAGAAAAGTGTTCCAAGGAACGAGATGAGTTGAACAAAGAATAGAACAATAAAAAATTAGGAATTTAACTATTGAAGAGGAATTATTTAATAAATCTTCAAATATATGAAGGGCTTTATGAAAGTATAATAATCAATTTCTCCCTTACATTGAAGACAGAACAGGAGGAACCAGGCTTAATATTAAGCATGACAGATCTGAGTTAGCGAACGGTGAAATGTTTTCTGACAGTGAGAAAGTTACAGTGAATCTTTCCAAAGGTCTTTCAAATAAGAATAGATTCTTACTTTTCTCTTATTCTGTATGAATTGCCTAAATGATGATTGAAAAACTAGATGATGTGATTCATTTTGACACTTATGGTCTCATTATATAAATAATGGATTACATATGAAACATTTTCACTAAAACCCCACCCCAAAATTTAAAATAATCTTTCTACAGAAGAAAGCTGTTACTGAAATGACTTGGAACAATATGATCCTATTTGGCCTGAGCCAACCCAACGTATGCCACTTTTCCAGTTAGGACTTAACAGAGCTGGTAAGAGATGAACTCAAACATGAAAACTGAAGGAATGTTCTTTAACGTGTTTTGCAAAAGTTATTGAATATTTTTAAATCCATCCTTTTTAGGAGGGATGTCAATTTTAAAAACACTTACTTATGCATAGATTACACATGGTCAAGCATTTGTAACATAAAATAGCCACCTGTGTCTTTTTCAGGTGCGTTCACAATTCATAGTTTCTTCTAAGTAACTCAGAGACATTCTTATGAGCTATTTTCACTTCAAAAGAAAGTGAAACTTACTTTTCCAAAGATCTTTCATGTGCAGCCACCAATCAGGAAGGAGAAACAGCACTATGATGTGTCCTCCCTCCAGCTGCCAACATGGATTAAACTTTCAAAAAAACGTGATATCCCTGAGCAGCCTTCTGTAGTCATAGTTTCAATAGTAAAAATGACAGAATAAAGTTTATTATTATTCATGTAACATAGATTTTAAAATGGGCTTTTTAAATGAACTTTCATTTAATAGAAAGAGAATCTGTCTTTCAGTCTGAGGTTATTGAGGGCAAAATAGGCTGAATGTGTATAAAAGACAAGAAAAGACTTCTTTTTAAGGCTAGTAGTTTAAATTAATTTAGTTTAAACTGATAATGAATTATAAAAACTTTCTAAAGTTAAATTGGAAGCTCATAAATTGAATCTTTGAAATATCTTTACATATCGTAATTGCATGAAACTCATTTTTCAGACTGATTGCAAAAAATCATTTTGTTTATCATCCCTAGGCTAAGACACTTTTTTTTCTTTTTGGTTAGGAAAATTCTCATAAGCTTCCCATTCCGATTTAAATAGCTTTCACGAGATTTAGGCTTTGGGGATGATCGAAGATGCAAGAAACTGGGTTTTAGCCATCCCTGATAATCACTTCTGAAAAGCGATGACTAATTCTATCAGTTTCTGAAAAGGGTATGAATCTTGATGCTATTAGCTATTTTGTCTTCTGAAAAAAACTGGAGATAGAAAAGCAGGGAATCTAATTTTAGTCTGTTTAGATTTCTTAGTTTCACTCATGCGTTTCCTCTAGCATGTGTGTGTAAACACAAGCATCAGGAGCAAGGTCCGTTTAATTTTAAACCATTACAACAGTGGTATAGCCTTCAGTATTCAAATAGCACTTGGATCTGAAAGAATGTGTGAAAGAAATCCTGTTCGAAATTACAAGAAAAGGAAGCAAGTGTGAAATAATGTCAATGCTGAGTGTGTGTGAGAGAGAACAAGGAAAAAGAACCCAAATAAGGTTCATGGACACCTGACAAAGGTGTCCTAAGAGTTTACTTGAGAATGACACGATGTCTTCATTTAACTATTATAACAGGAATATGGAAATAGTATGCCTGACTCTCATCTATAGTGGACATGTAGGGAGTGTTTAATTCTCATTCATTCTCTGAGTGTTCCTAAAACTAGTAGCTTGAAAGAATCTGTGATGAAATCAGACAAATTATTTTTCCATTCAGTGAACAATGTATTCAACGCCAATTCATTTTGAATCAAAAGCTGTGCTATATAGAACATGGAGTACAGCAAGGAACAAAACAATAATCTTACTTTCCTGGATTTTACAATCAGGGTCATTTTGAGATGGAGAATTTGGGAAGATGACAGAAATGACAAAGTCCACAATGATTTTGGAATCCAAAATCCAAAACTCATTTTAAATCTATCATGGGTTGGACATGTTCACATCCATGTGGAAGGAACTGTACCTGAACACGTTGTACCAGGGCCTTGCAAATCTTCCACATTCTGGCATGCTTAAAAAGTGATGATACTCACATGGTAAACTGGGACTGATCTGAAAAATTCTTTATTGAGCTTGGTAAAAGAAATGCAATGCACACTTTCCTTATGTTACATAATTATAAGAGAGATTATCAAATTCTATGAAATATAACAAATATTTACATATTACATTTGCAAAAATTTCAAATGATTCCTTTCAATAACAAAAAGGAACTTCCATCTGAGATCATTAGTTTTGCTATTTTATATGTATATAATCACATACATAGTACAGGGTCCGGCAGAAGCAATGCCTGGTGGACTGTGGTTGGTAGGGTAGTAAAATGGGTATAATAATTTATACTTTTAATTTGAACATTTCACCTAAAATGTCTTATGGTGTGCTTGAGTGCGGTATTATTATATTGCAGAATTACATGCTTATGATTTTGTAACAAAAGACTTTGTAATAAAAAGGGGGCACTATTAGTTCTGGACCATACAATAAATATGTGTTGTCCAGAAAGTATCCAGCCCCAGTCATGTAATAAGAAAAATATAGACATTTATTGAAGAAGATAACAGATACAAGAAACATTGTACACAGAACAATGGCACCTCACTCCCTTTCAAATTGGGCATCTTGGCACCTCACACAGTTCTTCCAATCTCCATCCAAGGCTTCGATATATTTTCCTGATCATTGGTCTGCAATCTCTTCCCTTTCAAAGGTGATTTCCATTTTGGGAAAAGCCAGAAGTCACAGGGCACCAAATATGGGCTGTAGTGGGGCTGAGTAACCTGGGCGATTTGATGTTTCACCAAAAAATTCTGCACAAGGTGTGATGCATGACGAGGCACGTTGTGATGAAGCTGTCAATCAGCAGTGGTTCATAGCTGTGTTTTTGTCCAATTGCCTCTCTCAACCAACAAAGGATATTGAGGTAGCACTTCTTATTAATTGTTTGGCCTGGAGGAGGGTACTCATGATGGACAATACCATCGCAATCAAAAAACGCAGTTAATGGGTTTCGATCTTGTTGCAACTCTGCCGTGCCTTCTGCAGGTGTGGAGAACCAGTGACTTCCGTTGGGATGACCAGGCCTTTATTTTCAGATCAGAACCATAGACCTATGGCTTCATATCCAGTTATGACCTTCTTGAGGAAATCTGGTTCATCGGTAATGGTTTGAATCAGTCATTAGCAACTGCAGTGCAATGTTCCTTCTGCTCTGATACCAGAAGCCATAGAACAAATTCAAGATCCTGTATCAACATCTCAGATACAGTAGTGTTTGACATCTCCAGGTCAGCTTCTAGTTCTCGCACTGTTGGTAGTTGATTTTTGCTGATTGCAGCTTGTACAGTTCAACATTCTCAAGCATTCTTCTTGTTGCAGGCCTTCCAGAACATGGGTCACTATCAACAGATTCTCAACCATCTTTGAAGAGCTTATGCCACACTTTTATTTGTGCTGCACTCATTGCCTTATCCCTGAAAGTCTTCTGAATCACGTGAATGGTTTCCGCACAGGAAGGAAAGTTTGAGCTTGATGCAAAATTTGATGCAGATTTATTGCTCTACTCGCTCAGTCCTTTTGAATGTAATGCCACACAGTACACAGGCTCACTCAATGGCTTCTACCACCCCCATTGACTACTACAGTGATGTCATCATGGTTCACACATGCACGTTCCAACCCACTCTCCTTGGTTGTTAGGTTACATTGATGTCGTGCAAACTTTTCCCATTATATTAACAAAGGCTGGACTTTCTTCAGCTTAGTGCTTGGGAGTGGCATTTCCAAGAGAGCATGGAAGTCTCATGCTCTCCAACTCCCCATACTTTGCCCCATGTAGCTCTTCCATTTGGATATTCCTGGCATTTTGCCCTTATAACAAAGAGGAAAACATGCTATGTACCTTGATTAATAATGCAGCAATCCGGCTGGTCTGAGTGCAGTGGTGCCTACAATTAATAATGAAGCAATCCTTTGGCAAACTCTATTGAGTAATACAGCTTCTGTTGACTTCCAGGAAAAACATTTTGGGAGGGTTCTTCCCAATTGCTTGTACCCCAGGTTTATAGTCAAAATTTAAAGTAGCTTCTTGACTTGGAATTCTGTAAAACAATTATGAAATTTTAGCATGCATGCAGTGCTTTCAGTGTAAAATGTAAATGTGATATTTGGAGTGATAAAAAGTGCTATTATTGATCAACACTTTCCAATGATTACCTTTTCATTTTTTATAGTTGCCATGAAGGACAAGAATTATTCACATAAGTCAGCAGTGACAAAAGACTGCAGGCTTTTTCTATGACAGAAACTCCCTTCTAACTGAGCATTAATGAAAACTCCATCAGATAAGATTGTGTAATATTTTGTTTTAAAATTATTACTACTATTTAAATCTACCACCTTCAGTTTTTATTGGTTAATAAATGTACTAAATGTAATAAATTGAGCTTTCTTAGCTGAAGTTTCTGGTCACATACATGTATTATTGAACTTTCTAAGTTAAAATGTCCTGACCATGTGAATATTCAATCCAGTTGAATTTTGCATGCCAAATATTTTTAAATAATGTTAAAGGTTTTTTAGAGTGTACACAAATGTTGCTCTACTGGTCATAACGGTTCTTTGCTACTGTATAAATCACAATGTTGTCTAAATATTAGTCATGAATGAGTGTTTTAGTATGCCTTTTATCAAAGTATGAGATACATATTGGAAATCATCTCATAAACAAATCAAAAGTGTACAACTCGATGAATTATCACAAACTAAATCTACCTGAAAACCAACTTCTAGCACAAGGAAGATGACACTGTCAGCGGCCTAGGTGGCCCCCTCATGCTCCTTTTCATCATGGGCCCCACTCTCCAGTCCAAAGGTATCAACAGCCTTGGCTTTTAACATTGCACTTTATGTTGGCTTTCTTGGAATTTTATATTAATGAAATCCTATGCTGTATATTTTATTGTAATTATTTTTATCCAACAAGACATTTGGGAGCTCCGTCCATGTTATTTTATTTGGTAATGCTTTGATCATTTTATTTATACAGAGCATTTCTCTGTATAAATATACCACAATTAATTTTTCCATTTTACTGTTTACCTATATGTGGAGTTTTTCTAATTTTTGTCTCTTACGAATGTTTCTATGGGCATTGTTTCTAAAGGCATCTGCATGCCTTTTGTTTTACATAGATATGAATTCTGCATACCTATGTGAAGTTTTTGATCTTAGAGTATGTACTTAACACTTTTGGAGATAATGCTGGTATCCCAAAAAATTATAACAATTTTCATTTCTATCAGCACTGTTTGTGAAATGCTATTGATCTACATATTTGTTGATATTTGGTATTTTCACAATTTTAGCACTATGTGATAAAATTAAGTCTGTGGTTTAATTTTATATTTAGATAGCTTTTCAGTGAACAAAACAACATATTACTTGAACTTCAGATTCCTGTTGCTGAAATAGTCTAAAATTATGTTTCTATGATAGCTTATGCTTCAAATTATTCATGTATCATGCTATTTCAGGATTTTATTTTAATTGGTTTGTTTTGATATGTCTTTGTGGAAAAACAGTATTTTTCTACTGTTTTTTCAAAGAGTCTAACTAGTGCTATTTTTTAAAAATTCACATGAAAAACCATCCTTCACTGACAATTACAAAAGAAAGTTGACTAAAGTAATAAGATTACCTGAAATAATTAAAAGTGTTACTCAGAGGAAATTGTTCATGGTTATAATGTTATACAGATTTCTTTGGTGGAGGATGCTGAAAATTAAGCTCTAAAAGCCCAAATTATAATTTGTAAGTATAGGAGTTCTCAGGAAAAAAAACTATATATACGGTACTCAACTATAATTAAAAATGTAAAATTCTGAATGACCACAAAAAATAATCTAAATCTTCCAACAGATTTGCGACGCCTGTGGGACACCGTGGCACACTTGCTGGGCAGTTACACTTCTCTTATTCTGTCTGAAGAAAAAGAGCACGAAGAGGTGAAAGAGAGAGAGAGAAGGAAAGGGGGAGGGAGGAAGACAGGTCCATTAATACGTTTTAATATTATAGAAACTTAAATATAAGTGAAGTCGGATCAAGATATAAAGCCACCACCAGAATTTAAAAATCAGAATTTTAAAACTCCACTCTGACCAGTAAATTTTAATTTCTCTAAGTAAAAAAATGTGAATATAGTCCTTTACAACATTTCTTTACATATGACCTAGACCAGTGGCCCCCAACTTTCTTGGCCCCGGGGACTGGTTTCCTGAAAGACTGGAGTGGGGAATTGGGGTGGGGAGCAAGAGCTTCGCTCCCTAGCCTGCTTTGCAGTACAGGGAGGGTGGGGAGGCAGGAGGAGGAGCTCAGAGGGGCTTCGCTGTGCTGGTGGTGAGCTGGTTCCCAACAGGCCTTAGACAGGTACTCACCTCCAACCCCGGGTTGGGGACCCCTGACCTACACAGTATATTTTCTGAAATACACTTACCACATTCTCAAAGAAGTTTAATTTTACTTATAAACTTAATGTATTACTCTTGTATTAAAAATATACCTTACGGTAAGTGCCCTCCCTTTTTTGTATTCTATACAGGTCTCAACCTACCCATGATTAAAACTTCTATGTACCTTACACACTGTCACAGGTTCTCAGGGCAGGGCAAACACAGTTTGTGCTGGAGGTTACTTAGGTCAAGTGCCAAACCAGGTGGGACAATGACGGATGTCTCTGCAGCTCTCAACTATATCACTCAATCAATCAGAAACATTTCTTTCTTTCTCCTGCCCTAATTTAAGACCCTTCTTACTCTGACCAATTAAATTCCAAATGCTTTTTTTTCTGAGTTCAAACCTTTTTAAATGTTAAGTCAGGCTGGCCAGTGCCTTTTTGGTGGAGCTTGTTTCAATGCACATTGCCATCCCTCTTGCCCTTTTGATCCTCCATTTAACAAACTGATTTAAGAACCTCAAAGGATGTGGCATTCAGTGTCACAGTGATTTGTTTATTCCACTCTCTGGGACAGCTATACCACTTAATGTCTGTGCCACGACTTTGACGTAGAACATACGAGCTATATCTCTTCATAACTATTTGTCAGCTAAGCATAATCTGACCATCTGATATTACCTCACTGAAGGTATGGCTTGTGTAACATTTATTTTTATTACTGCACAGAATCTAACCAAAAACTATGATGTTTTATTTCAGTTTAAGGACAGCAATACTCTGATAGTCTTTTTTCAGTGTTTCACTGAATAGAAACCTTTCTAAATGTAGCCATTAATGGGTAAATTGTCTTTTTTAAGCAGTAATTGCTTATGCCTTTCCAGGTTCATCAATTTCTGTTCCAACCTTATCTTGCTGTTTTTTTCTTGGCACTTTAAAACAAGGATGAGGTGGGATGACACCATTATTACCACCTAGGATGTTCAGAAAATGCTGTTAACTAAGTTTGGGAGAAAATCCACTTCTAAGTGCTGTCTGGACAATTGAACCAACTTCCTCCAGTAAACATGACATCATAAAAATACTGTTTATAATTGGACAGCTGCTTGGCACTGCACATATTTCAAAATTTATTCAGCAAGTGTGTGTTGAGTGCTCATTTGGTGCTGAATGTTATTTTAGGTAGTGAGGATTTAACCATGAGCAAAAGAGACAAAATCTGGTCCGTCATGGCTGCCAAAGAAGTGAGTGGAAAGGGGCAAGAAATGAGATCAGAAAGTGGGGCCCTCGTCGGAGCGGCAAACATGTTTCCGTTTGTGTTGCTGGAGAGTCACGGGGACGTTTTGTGTAGAGGTTTTAAATGACCTGATATGGATCAGAAAATTTTTATTTTGGCTGCTGTATGATTCTCAGGGTTGAATTCTATTGTGGATTTACTTTAAAAAATTATACTATATAAATAACTATATTCAAAATTATTAATTATAATATATATTAGTTTTACATGCAGTTATGAAAATTATACATGTGTATGCATTTATATATCAGAATTTTACCAGTGGTTGTATCTAGTGACAGATTGAGAGTTTCGGCCAATCTCCGTGGATACTTCACGGCTCTAGGGAGGCAACCATAAATGTACTGCAGACAGTAGCTTAATTTGTCACTAATGCCTTCAGGCTGTGTTCCTTCTACACTCATCAAGATGACTTTCTAAAATAAAATTTTATTGAAGTTACTTTCTGTTTAACATCCATCAGTAGCTATCTATTGCTGTCATGTGAAAACTCGGAAACTTTAGAAAAACCTAAAGGCCATCAGCCTCATAAGTCCTTTATTGTCTTCTTGACACAATATTCAAATCCACATGATCTCCTTGCTGTCGCCAACATCTAAGCTCAGTCTTGCCTAAGCACTCATCCCTTTGGAGAGATTTCTTTCCTGTACCCCTGGACAGAGCACTCCTCAGAGAAAAACTCTCTGTTCTTCCTGGGGTGCCCTTGCCGTGTGAGCCTATGACACCCAGTGCTGACCTCTAATAAGGTCATTATTATTAGCGGACCTCTAATAATGTACACTGTGTCTTAATTGTCTCTTTACCTGTATTTCTTCCCACTAGGTTGTAACCTCCGAGGGACTCAAAACTATATCTTCATGTTTCTGAAATTTGTAAAGTTCGTGGCACAATATTTATTAACTGAATGCCTTGTTTTTAGTCAATCGATGACATGATTTCATGAGGTTCTATTTATAAGGCACTTCTCCTAAGGATACAAAAGGCAATTCTAGACCAGGCAAAATTTAACCTCCTTAATAAAGGATTTGGAGGGAGATAATTTTTTAAATAATGGTAAAGAATTTTTGATGTAAAGAATTATGCAAATGCATATATTTCTGAATGCATCTGGATTTCACCCCTTCTGTTACAACTCAAACTGCATGTAGAGCCAGCTTCATTTTCCTTCTAAAGCAGAAACTTCTCTCTCGATTAAAATATTTAAGGACTCCACTTATTCAACTACCTAATGTGAAAATTTCTTATGCTTGCATTCAGTCTTCCACATTAGGTTCCTTATCTGTGATAGTAGACCAAAAATTACTCTGTAGAACTTACCATCTGAATTTCTGCTTCCTAAGAGAAAAACAAAATAATTCACTTGCCCATATACTCTTTGTTAAGGAAAATATCAGGGTGGAAATTTTTTTTTTTTTTTTTTTTTTGCTATGGGTTAGTAAATCTTCAAGGCAATGTTCAGAAGGCCGAAGTGAGATAAAATGAAGTAAATTGTTTTGTATAACACAGTAAGAAGATACTTTAATACATTCAGGTAAGAAGGCTGAGATCTAGGAGGTAGAAAGGATAGGAAAGTCGTGGCAAAATACCAAGAAGCTATTTATTTTTCATATAACATGGTTTAGGAAAGACCACTGCTTCCTTCTACTAGAAACAGAACCTCCTGCGATTTAGTTAGGCACGTGGCTGCCATAATTAATAGCTACATTTTCAAGCCTCTCTTGCAGCTTCATGTCGCCAGGAAGCTCATGGGGGCGGGAGGAGCAATGGATTTTGACCAGAAGTGTTCAAGCCTTCAGTTTATGGCTTGTCTCTGTAAAGAAGATGCCACTTGCCCTTGGCTTCCTCTTCTTCTCTTTTCATGGACTTGGACACTAAGGTCACTAAAAGACAACCCCTTGAGAGTAATAGAAGTACTGTGCCAGGCCTATTCTGTGCTATTATGTGATATTAAAATAAAGTTCCACTTTACTTGATCTGCTGAAATCTTGGTTCATTTTGTTTCAGTAACTCAGTCTATTACTAACAAGGATGACTAACATGTCTAATTTTAAGACTTTTCTTTTGCGTTTCTACAATTTATTCTTCCTGTTACTCCAACACTTCAATAAAAGCCTCCTACATTTTCATTCTTATGTAAGTGATTGACACACATTTCAAAAAAAGGAACAATTTGGAAAAGAATAAGACTTGAAGAAATTAAGAAGTAGAAGCATAAAATTATAGTCAGAAGTAAGGATGAGAAACATAAGTTCTCTCTGAATCCCAAGGGGTATACAGTAGAAAGATGAGTTTTCTGTTACATTTATGCTAGTACAGTAGTCCCCCATATCCATGGGGATAACTTCCAAAACCCTCAGTGGGTGCCTGAAACCGCAGTAGTACCAAACCCTATATAGACTATATATTTACCTATACATATACACCTATGATACATTTGATTTATAAATTAGACAAAATAAGAAACTAACACCAATAACAAATAATCAAATAGAACAACTCCAACAATATCCTATAGTAAAAGTTCCTTGATTGTGATATTATTAATTAAAACAGGAGTTACTTAAACACAAGTGCTGTGATATTGTTACAGCCGATCTGAAAACTGACAGCTACGAAGTGACTGACAAGCAGAGAGCATGTACATCTGGGAGGTGCTGGGCAAAGGGGTGATTCAAATCCAGGATGGGGCAGAATGGGATAGTGCAAGATTTTATCACACTCCTGAGAATGCTGTGCAATTTAAAACAAATTTTTTTCTTATTTCCGAATTTTTCCATGGAATAGTTTTGGATCATAGCTGAACATGAGCAACCAAAACCACTGAAAACAAGACCATGGAAAAGGAAGACTGTCGTAGTTTTATTTAAAAGCTAAAGACAGATCATCCAAACGGGCTTGAAACTTTGAGTTTCACTTTTAAGAGAGTCCTGGGTTGCATTACTTTTCCTACCTCATCTCTTACTGTTTCTCATTAATGATCCCTCAGTTTTATTGAAAATAAGTACAGTCCTCTGGCTTCAGAACAGATCATGTTCTTACATGGACTATTTTCTTTAAGATTTCCCCTTCATCGTCACGTATCCACTTGTCTTTCTTGCTTTTTGTTATGGTTCATCTATTTAGGACAAGGGTGTCAAGCTCATTTTCACCGGGGCCACATCAGCCTTGTGGTTGCCTTCAAATGGCCGAATGTAATTCCAACTCCTTAACCGTTAAGTAGTTACATTTACACAGTCCTAAAATTATTTCGGCCCTTTAAAGGCAACAGCAAGGCTGATGTGACCGCCAGTGAAAATGAGTTTGACACCCCTGCTTCAGGCAATTTGCTCTCTTGCGAGTCTGAAGGGAAGCCTTATTTATAGGCACCAAAAACATCTATGCTACTTCAAATAATCTTAATCGTAGTTTTTGTCCACTCTTTTTATAACATCTGTTACTTAGTTTTTGAATGCATGTAAAATTGAGGTGATGTGGAAACTTAGTAAACATTTGCATCTTACACTAGGTCTGTAAAATTCTCCACACATAAATTTAGTAATCTTGTCTTAAAATGGCATTAAAAAATGAATGACTCAGATAATGGACCATGTACCTTGACTCTATAGCTCAGAGAAATCGCTGACCTGGTAGTAACTACTTATTGATCTGGTATGGGGAAGAGTAGCCAAAACTGTAGGTTGCTGCTTTCCAATCAAATCTGTCCTTAAAATCTGCCACTGAACCTGCTTACAAACTATTACAGACTTTGATCCAATCATTGTTTTTATTTATGTTTAGATTTTTTCAGCAATATATGTAAAGTGAATTTTAATATAATTGCCCTCTTTGAATTTCCTTCATTTCACACAAGTGAAATGAGTGAAATGATTCATGTAGCTGTTGACAGTTTCTTCTTTAATAAAAATCTTACTGATACTAGATTCCCCAAACTGGGGAGGACACTTGAGACCCTAGGTAGATAAAATCTCTGTTCTATCCTCAAAACAATTACGGGTGAGAAGACTCGGTAGACCTGTAAACAATGTATTATAATTAACAGTATTTAAGTAGTATAAATTTTAAGTATGCATTTTAGCACGAGAACTATGCATGTAATGTATTTCTCTGTTTACTTGTTCAAGTCTATAACGTTCCTATTGTTAGGGAGCGCTTTATCTGTAGCCCTGCTCAAGTTTATTCTAAGTCCTCTAGAAACTGGCTTATGGAGCCTAAAAGGGGAGTTGGTCCAGCAACTATACCAAGTAGAGGGTCAGCTAGGGTCTGAATTGCCCACTGCTGTCTTTGGTTCTTGCTCCCACAGCTACTGAAGTCCACCACATAGAGGCTGAAGGTTTTGGGTTAGGGCCACGATAATTTCTCATTAGTTAACATTGCAGCCAACATCGCAGTGGTTCTTCAGTGAGAGCTTAGCTCATCCGTTGCAACCTTCTGCCATGGCCATGGCTGACCTCCCAAAACTACAGTCCACATGCATAAATTTCCATTCAAAGGTATCAGTCAGAATGTCAGCTTGACCCAAGAATGTTCTTTCAGAATTTAGTGATGTTCCAGCATCTGTACATTTCAATCGTCATGTTCTCCTTAACTCCCTGTCAATCCTCATTCCTTGGGATCTGGATTTTTTTTTTTTAATCATCCAAGGGAGGTTACCCTTAAATATACCATCAAAATAACTCTTCTTCTGAAAATTGCTTTTAGAAACTCAAAGATGATTCAATCAATCACCTTAAAGAGTTTACTTTTAAAGGTTGCTCAGTTTCTGTCTTACCGAAATAAAGAAAAAATTTAAATTTTAATTTAACCCCTAGTAGGGCATCCTAGAACTACAATTACAGTTGTCATTGCAGATGTACAGGGGCCAGCAGTGAAACAAACAGCTGTGATCGATGTTATTAATAAGATGGTTTCAGAAAAGACTTCATAAACAAGCCGATGCTAGAACTAAGTATGGAATATGAGTATGTGTTAGTTAGGCAGGTTGGACAAAGTAATGAAGCCTATTCCAAAGCGAGATCTGTGAAAATAGGCTCAGAGCTAAAGCGCATGATGGAAATTTTTGGAAATGTCAACAATTTAGTGTGGCCGGTCCTCTGAATTTGAGTGGAGATCAGTGTAGGATAGACCACAGAGGCAGGCAAGGTAAAATTAGGGACACTGTGGAATTCCTTGTGGAGTATTTCGGTCATAATCCTCCAGTCAACATAATGGTGAATGAATTTAAATATTTTATTCAGAACTTTGCCATGATTATATTTAAATTTTGAAGCATCATTCACCTAGAGGGATTTGAGATTATTAAATTCTCCAGATAAGAGATCATTATTTTCTGAACTCAGGAGAAGCCTTTAAATTATATATGGAAGTTATATTGACAATCTTGGTCATAGTCAAGACCCATAATGTACTTAAACTTGTTAACATAATTTTATTGATTTTAGGTTTTTGTTTTTTAACTGGGCCAGGTGGTAATTTTTATTTAGCATTTAGCATCTATTTAGCATTGCCTTGAGACCCATTCCTCACCCCTCCCTGTCCAACAGTTTTCGGGTGCGCTGACCCCTACACTCTGCTTTTCCAGAACTCCCTTGTCAGCAAACTTTGAGGCAGTCTCCACCAATAGAAGGCTTTGGCAGGAAGAATAAGGAAGTCAGGACTTTTTGCCCCAACTTTTCTGCTTCAGGCAGCACCCCAGCAGTGGCTGCATCTTTTTAGGGATCCAGCTCCCAACCAAATGCCCCTTTTTTCTTATTTCTTCCTTTTGCTAAGTCAAGCAGGCACCCTTAGTCCCAGTCCCAGTCTCTGTATCACCACCTCCTCTCTTCACACATCTGCTCCGCTAGAGTTGGGTGTAAAAATAGAGACTTCCTGATAATCACTAGTTTGCCTTGTGGTTTTCATATTGTTCTTTCTGCTCATTCAAGGCCGTAGCAACTAGTCTTCCATATTAAGCACCCTCTTTTGAACCATCAAGCCTGAGCTCCATTTCCCTCACTGAGCACTGATTAAATTGTATTAAAAGTATCACAGGTACTCAGCGACTGGAAGAGCTAACAATACTCTCTCTGTACAGAAGATCATGATTGCACATGGTTTCACATTGTTCAAAGCAGTTCACATTCTTATTTTCATCTTATCCTAAAACAATCCTGTGAGGAGAGGCAGGGATCCAGAGATACACGGTGCTTATCCTAAGTCCACGACAGAAAATGTTAGCACCGTAAGAGCCACTGCAAAGAACAAAGTTCCTGATTCAGCATCTGATACGACACTGCAGTGTATTTCCTTTGGGGATGAGTGTGTCAGCTCCCTTCAACTGTGTTGTATATGTTGTATTGCAGTTTTTAGAGACACTCTTCTTCTGAAGCCATACTCAAGCAAAATTTAATGTATTTTATCTTTCTTTTGATTCACCTAAATGTCAGTGTTTAAAGTTTTTATATTGTACTTAATATCTGGCTACAAATCATTTTAATGTGATCAAAATATTTCTTCTCAGAATTTAGAAACTGGGGGGGGGGGGAATTGGTAAAAATAGAAAAGGACACTGAATTTTCACCTGGAATTTAGGTTGTAAATACATTTGAGGAAGTGAGATGTCTATCCTTCTTGACTCGCCACCATCACCACTATTTCTGTCCTGCATCTCAGAACCTTGGGAATCTTAGGATGCTCGAAATCTTTATAATAGGACATAAGGTTGAACATATCACTAAGGAACATTTTCTTAATCTGGAGCCAAGAGCACTCTAACACTGTCCTAGAGCATGAAGTTGGGACAAGTGAATGCAGAAGAATTAAACATTTCCCTGCGGTCCCCACACAGTCTGAGGACTTTTGAATGAGCACAGAAACAGAAGTTTCCTCTGCAAAGCTGCTCCGAGGAAGTTCCTGCCGGAACTGCAGTTAGCCCGAGGGCACTAGCAGCCCCTGGGTTCCGCTGGCTGTCCGTCTGGGTTTTCCCAAGGCTGATAGCCTAATCGCCATGGTTTGAGATCTTTGACTCCCAATTTTTCACTGTTGTCATTCTAAACAAAGAGCGTGTCCACCTTATTTTTTCTAAATATTTCTGGTTTTTCCCCACCTTTTTTTATCATTGTCATTAATTTTAACAACTTCAGTCTCTCCTACCACTCAGGGAATGAATTATTTCCTTCTTCCTTTCTCCAACTGGCCCAATTATCCTTAGACTCTTTCACCAGAACATTCCTCTGCAGAAATAGCTTCAATGGCTCCTTATTGCTTGTGGCATAAACTCCAGACTATGCCTTTAAGATAATTGCCATTGTAAGGTTAATCACAAACTTACCATTTTTGGAACATTATCTACGTACTACCCATTACTTCCTTTTAAAGTTGCTATTCTTGAAAGGTAATATTTAGTAACTCTTAAATAATTTGTATGCACATATGTATATGCAGTTAACTCAACTAATTTTATTTTTGTCCTATTTTCCGTTGTGCATGTCTTCCTCCTTCTCCAAGCTTATTGTTACACATCTGTCAAGTTTCAGTGCAAGTGTCACTTCCTTAATTATGTCTTGATAATTCATCTTTTAACTTGTGGTTTTCATTTCAATTCTTAATATAATATCATGTATCTGTGTGCATATATTTATTTATACAGAATATATACATCCTGGAGTCTCATCTCCTCATTTAAATTATAAGCATATTAGAAACTGCAATCGGTAAAGTAGGTTTCTTTGTGTGGTAATGTCACTTGAGCTGATGTTTTGGATGATTTAATATGATGGGAATCTATTTGTTCCTTAGTAGGCTGATCTGATTCTAAGCTCCCATGACAACCTAGTACCTTGTTAACCTAAAGGATAAGTGGGCATGTAGCCTTTGCTTTTTTGGTTGGAAATGAAAGCAGATGTATTTTTATGTTCATCTACTGATTTTTATATCCAAGACATCTTTGAACATTATCAGAGTTTTTCAACTCTTTCAATTTTTGCTATTTTTCAAAAAGCTATCAAATCTGCAGTGTATACATTCTTCAACTGAAATGTACAAATGTCTATTTTTAACCTTATTTGTGTCATTTCAAATCCCAGATTTTATATAGAATTTAAGTGCAGTACTCTGATAAATGACTTATGATTAATGTATTGGGTAGGCTACATAGCAAATCCATGCATTTCCATGTATATATTTAATAACAGACTGGTCCTTAAAAGAGCCAAAATCCCAGTAAATGCACACAACAACAACATCAAAGATTTGTTTTGTATCATTTATTTTCAGTGTGCTTTAATTGCACTGGAACTTTAATTGAGCTGTAATTGCATTTTATTGCATGCATTTGTATGAATTTAAAAATACTTAAAGCTGAAATGTGGTGGATGAAACAATTTCATGCATATAGCAAAACAGTTACCATAAAGAAAAGTTTTTTTCCATCACTTTTATAGTATTGCTGTCAGGAACTTTGAAAGTTCAGCTTACAATCCAATCACATTGTGTTCATCTGTGCCTTTTATTTTCTGATTATCCCTTTCCTCACCCATCTCTGCTCCATTCTGTGCACTGGGAGTGTGAACCTTTGTGAGTTTCCTTTTGGTTTGAATATATGTCGGATTCAGTCAAGCGGAAGGCCCCTGCGGGAGGTGAAAGCAAGGAGGAAAGACTGGTCTGGGTGTTTATATTTGTGGTTCTGGCCTTGGCCCCCTTCCTCTATGCCCACAACTCCTGATGGCTGAGCCTCTTCCGTGCATCTAACTCCGCTGGTTGTGCTCTTGTAAGCACTGCACCTTCCCTTTGTCCCTTGCCCAGAACTGTATTGGCTTCACACTGTTGCTAATTCCTGGGTGTTTATCTCTTGGTGTCCTCAACTTCACCTTCACCCTGTGTAGATTTCCTTCTCTGTGAAACTTAACTTCAGTTAAACTTTTGAAGACCATCTGTTTTCCCCTGGGAACTTAACTGATACATTATCCATATAAATTTATGTCAGTTTCTTTTATGTCTTTAATATACAAGAAGAGATATATGCAATGTGGAACTAGAAAAGAATTAACTGTCTACTAACTACAGCACATGAGATTATTTTCAGACTCAATCCTCACAACCTTATTCACTATGCACCAATTAAATTGTAGCTATACATCAGTTTGCAAAAGCTTTGAGTTCAAAATCTCAGTATTATTTAGGCCAGAATAAGGGTTCTTCTATCAATATTATTCATTCATGTCAATGTTTCCTGATTGGATTAGGCTAGCATGCAAAGTCTGTTTTTACCCTAAAGAAGACTACTAAAGTGAGATATTGCCCATAAACCCAGGTAAGAAAAGGTGCTACTGCTGAGCTGTGGCTAATAATCACAAAAATCTTTTGACACATGACAGGCTTTTTCAGTTTAATTATTCTCATTTTCATTGTTCCCTAGCTATTGAGTTTTGCTGAGATATACCTAAAATTTATCTAAAAATATCATTTATTCCGTGTTCCTCTTTTCAGAGTCTCACCACAATTTTTCAGCTTGTCATGAGTATAATCAAAGACCAGATTTCCTAACATCCACAATTATTCTTGTTTATTCCTTCTATATTTTTATATTTAATGGGTCATCAGCTATTCTCTGTTAGTTTTTAGCAGATGTAGCATTATTTTCCCAGGTTCAATATTTGCATAGCAATAAGCAGTTTATTGGCCGTTTCTGACAAGAAACTATTCCTGAAATTTGTATACATTTGGTTTACAGAGTTAGGCGAGATCTGTTCAGTATGCAGAGTCATTAACATTTTCACAGCCGGCTCTGATGGCAACTGTGGAGAGTCTGCCAAACAGATCATGCTATAGTTTAAGATATAAGACTTGCAAATGTCCTACATTTAATATTAATGTATTTGATTTATATTTTTGTCTGCATGTAATATAAACTATAAACTATAGTAATAATGATTAACCCTTTACTGAGGGCAGTACATGCCAGGTACTGTATTAAGTGCTGTTTTATATCACTCTATTTAAACCTCTCAACTATATTATGCTATATAATAATGAAATCCCCAATTACAGAAAAAGAAATAAAAAATTATATTAGTCCAGTAACAAGACCAAAGTCACGCAGCTGGTATGCTGTGGAGAAATATCTCAAATTAGGTCTGTGTGAACTAGAACCTCATAGGGTCTCAATAAACACTTCCTGAGGCCTTTCTATAATGCTGGTAAGTAAAATTGTGGCATAATGACATACATTAATGTAATAATGTAAAGCATATTTGATCACAGTCAAGGTATTTAGGCAGGTATTAAATATATTAGATATAAAATTTCTCTCATGTCTTGTCTGACAAATAGGAATAAAAGAATGTGAAGATTCTAATTAAAAAATAATTAGTATTCCTTTAATTTATGTCCTTTTTTCATGGCTACTCAAATATTCTTTTTCAAGTTATATTCCATTTCTATAGAAATGCAAGGTGCAGCCTCATTTTTCTCTCCTAGCTATTTCATTTTTGGAATAAAGGTCTTTTGCAGTATCAAGATCATCCTATATTCATTAGAAAAAAACATATGTGATATTGTAAATGTCTTTTATGTCAGCAGCAAGATTTTTTTTTCTATTCGCACTTATGTGGGGCTTTAATTTATCATGTCATCTACCATCTGGTTTTCAGGAGGGATTTTTATTACCTTCTAATAAGGAGCATATCAAAAAAGAAATTTTTGTTGCTAAGTAAAGTATATGTTTTTCCCTGGTAAGTTTTCATGGATAATTATTTGTCTTTTAAAATTTTGGTTAGTCTACTTTATGCAAAAAAAAAAAAAAAAAAAAAAAAAAACCTATATGAAAGACTTCTACATCTGTTTAGGGCCATATTCTATAAAAATACCGTATTACATATAATTCCTATTAGATAAAATGTATTTTGAAAATGTCGAAACTAGTTTTATCTTTATAAATCTTGACATAATTGCGTGTGTGTTTGGGGAGAAGGAGAGGTAGTGAGTGTCCTGACATTTCTTCCGTGAAGCTTCAACAATTTCTTTCAAGTTCTTGTTCATCCAAAACTTAATGCTCCTTAAAGAGAAGACCCTTTCCAAATCCATTACTTATTGTTCCCTAATGAGAATAATCAATATTGACTCAGCCCCAAAGAATCAGGATTAGATCATCCCTTTGAGACTGGAATTTCCTGTAAACAATACCTACATTGTGAATAATCTATGGATGGATTCATGAGTCTAAAGTAAGAGTTCAGTCACCCAAGGCCAGCCATATTTTATTTTAATGCATCTTCCTCTATAAAGTGTTAGTGACTTATGAAAATGCAGGGTTCCAGGGCTTTTTTATACTTAGAAAAATATCCATTGTGGTGTTTTTGGACCATGGTGCAATGACATCCTTTCTATGAAAATGAGATGTCTGGAATGTCTATATTCTGAGTTTCAGACTCTTCCAGCTCTGATGTCAACACAATTATCTGATTAAGGGAAAACGCAAACAAAGGAAATGTGAGCAACAGTCACCGGCTGCCCTGGCTTTACATGTTTGTTTATTTCCAAGAAAGGTAAAGCCACCAGAAAGAGAGTTAAATCTCCGGAACTTCTGACACATTTCTCCTGCACTTCTCATCTGCTTTCCGTTCTGGAATACGGTGAAACAGTCAGATAGTCATTGGGAACCTTTGATCTCACTGTATTTAATTAGGGAAACCAACAGGATCTTTTATGTTTAGAGGCCAGCAATGTGTAAAAAGCCGTGTTTAATGTGAAGCCTGACAAATTGCAGGGAGTATTTTTGGACAGCAGACCTAGCAGGCCCTTTGTTGCCTGTGCATTGTCAGCTTTTGGCTCAAAGAGAGTGGATTAACATGAAAAGAGAATCCTCCATTCCTGGGGCGTGCCTGGAAAGCATGAATCTGTCTCTTTTGATTTTTTTTTTTTTCCTGAGCTCTGTCAGGTATAATATAAATTGTCTACAATTTATAGCCTTAAGCTTTTTTTTTTAATTGGCTTTATGCTAGGTAGCTATCTGCTCAGTGCCTCAGTTTTCCCTGTGGTAAAATAATATCTATTCCTTCTGTATTTTAGAGTAGTCTTCCAAGGATTAAAAGGCTAATTAATTTAAATCACTTAGTGTTTCTTAGTGATATTATCATGTATTTCAATACATCAAAGTGTAACATATAACTTTCAAGGGGGAGTCATGGAAAACACTCTTTTTAGGGAATTTTCAGTATAAGGTTCATACCTTATATTCAGTATAAGGTTCAAGATTACTACAAAGTAATCTTGACTTTTTTCCAAGATGGGAGGAAGTATATGTTTGTTGTACTTCCTTACACGGCACCTGAACATTGAGGCAGGGCCTCTAGTTTCAACTCTTCCTAATCACCATGGAAAGATTCAGGATCTCCTTGAAGTCTGGTAGCTCTGCAGCCCCTGCCAAACTTCTTTGCTGTAATCTTTGCCCGTACAGGGAGCCCTGTGTCCTGGGTTTCTCTTCCATGGCTGTACCTCCTGTCACAGGCTGGGATGTCCTCACACATCCTGGGGGTATTGCCAAAGGAAAGGTGTTATCACCAACACTGGAAGTGTTACCTCCAACACTGAAAGTGTTACCACCAGTGTGGAGCTAGATACTGAGAAGGGGAATTAAGGGGATTCACACACGGTGCTTAAAAAACTATGAAGCAGGAGTCTGCTTGCCAACCAGGATGCTACAGCCTCACACCCCAGGGGATTATAGCATTTCTCCCCGAAGGGAATTAACTTTCCTCCCTTCAGCCCTCCAGTACTTAACTGTTGGAGGGCAGAAGGGGAGGTACTTGATGAAAAAGGTCTCTCAGTCTAAGGAGGGATGTAAACTTATTCAAAGCCTACCAAAGTTTGGGAAGTTGATTGGTTATCTAGAAAACACACCTGGTCCACCCAAGCCCAAAGTAATGTAATCCTGGGGGGGAAGAAGAAGCTTTTTCTTGCCTCCCCAGTAACACACTCACACAGTGCATGCTCCTGTTCTCTCCATACCGTGTGGTCCATGGCTCTGCAGACTCCAAATGCAGACTCCAGGAGGGAGCCTGAGTACCACCGCACTGCAATGGACTACAGCTGGAAACACCTATTGAGCCAGCTGAATGCTGGACCGGACTGGACTTCAACATGAAGCGATAGCTCTGGATACTGGCTTTTGCCTTGGCCTTGCTGAGAACACTGCTGGACTTTTTTCATGGTGAGATGGACAGAGATGGGGCATTAGGAAGTCAGGAGGGGAATTCCTTTAACTATACATCATCCATAAACTATACCAGCCTCCCGTGTGGGTCTTAGGAAATTCTTTTCCTCTAGATGCTGCAAGAACTCATTTTCCACCAATAACAAGAGGACCTGTAGACCTCAATCCTGTGGAACATCCTGGAGACCCTCTTTTTCTTTTACTTTAGCGTCCCATCACTTCATAGGTACTGGTCATTCTTCCTTAATATAATCCTTCAGTGGTCTCGATACTTGCATTTAACTTGTCTAAGTGAAAAAAAATTCACGTGCAACAAAGTCAAGAATCCCATATCTATCTCCATTTCGGGCAACTTCATTGTTATGCAGATAACTCTTGCAGCAATTCTGACTCCTTGGTTCCTGGACGCTTCAGCTATGATAAACTTCACCCATGCTGTGAATGCACTCGCAGAAGCAAGGGGAGAGAAATTGCATGCTGCTCGCATGTCTATCTCGTATTATCTGTTGTCTAGTCCCCTTTTCCTAGGTTTTATAAGCCTAGTAGAAGAAAACTGAGATATGTAAAGACTCATCCTGTTGGATTGCATTAGAATTTCATGTGAGCAGTAACTTCTAAATCTTTACTTCTTGGCCACCCAATATGTTCATGTTCAGCATGCAGTTTGGTCAAAAAATATATTTTTGACCAAGCTACACACTTATATAAATAAGTGTGTGTGTATATATATATGTGTGTGTGTACACACTTTGATTTCACCTTATCCCTACAGCCACCCAATAGTTGCATACCTTAAATTACCGTATTTACCTGTTTTAGTTTCTTTTCTCCTTTTATAGAGTATACCCCATTTTATTGTATTTTTTGTAATTTATACATACCTTTCCTCTTTTTTCTTCATCTTGACGTTCTCATTTTATTTTTCAATATTTTTAAAAATAATTGTTTCTTTTCACATTTTTGCCCAATTTCATGTTATTCAGATCCATTTAACATATATTTTTGGGTACTCAATACATGCAAATTAACTTGCTAGGCACTGTAGGATATCCAAGAAGCTCACATGAGTTTTCAAAGTCTTTATTTGATCTGGCTTACGCTAAAGAGATCTTACAGATTTTCCTCTTTCCTGGTTTCCAGAACCCTTGAAATACTTGCACTGCGTTCAGTTTTTCTTCCTAAAACACTGTAACTCGTTATTCTTTGTCTTCAGGCCCTATTACCAAGTAAAACTATATTGAAGGTCAATAATGACCTCCTTTTCAAAAAACCTAATGTCTACTGTTTCGGTCTCATTTTAAATTATTTTTTACTGCGCATGACAGTATAGAACGAAGGTTATACTTAGCACTGCTTCCCCCCCAGTTTCTCTGAAGGCGCACAAATTCTTGAATCTGCTTTTACGGTGCTTCCACTCATTCTCAGCTGCTCCACAGTCCCCTTGGTTTCACAGCTCCCTTCACTGTGACACACTGTCTCTGAGGCATCTATTTGAGCCACCGATTCCTTCATCCTACTCATGTTTTTTTCAGATCTTTTCCCCAATTTGGATTATTTGCCTGTGTTCTTGAATTCCAGGATAACTCCCCATGGGGCATTTTCAATGAATATGCTTTAATCTGCCACTCAATATGCCTCAACCTGAACCTCTTATTCTCACAGAAATATTTCTTACTTGAATTTAGCATCTACATTATTGATATTATTACAGCCTCTCTGGCAGATATCATTTTTCCTTTGTGACGGAAAAATGTGATGAACGCACTCCCTATAAAACAAAGATCTGATTTGATTTTGAGTGTTTGAAATTGTCTTATTTAAAAGTTTCTTTTTGTGTATCTTTGTCATTTACTAGATCAAAATCATAAAATTTCAGAGTTAAGGAACTCTAGAGGTCACTCATTTCCCCATTATTTAGATGAATTTAGATGAGAACCCTGACGTTTTGGGGGGTGACAGTTGGAGGAGGGTGTCTCCTAGTTAGTTAATAACTACACTGAGTTTAAACCAAGTTTTCCTTACTCTCAGCTTAAGGAATCTAATATCTTTCTACTGCTGCCATGGTTTATGAACTTGCTTCCTATCTTCCTAAGCATTCTCCAGTACATTCTTTACTCCATCCTTATTGTTTCATTTCTTAGAGTTTATGTGATGCCTCTTAAATGTCTTACACTGAAGTATCCTAGCCTTAGTATATTGCACATAAATTAATGTTATCTGCTGAAGAAAAGTAATCACTCCACAGTTTTTTAAAATAGAATTTTAATTGCTTAGAAAGGTGCTCTATGACCTGGTCTCAAGTCTTTTCAGTTTTATTTTCTACTAATCTTCCCAGGTGCTTTAGACTCCAGCATTATTTGAATAATATGTCTTTCAATTACAGCATGAAATCTCAAAATCCAATGCCTTTACTTATATACTATGTTCCTTCAGGGTCAAGCGCCTTTCCTCTAACACTGCAAAAGTGTTACCCATCTTTTTTCAAAGTGATATGTAGGTACCATCATGGCGGATAAAAGATCATGCTTCGGAATCTTATAGTTCTGGATTTGAGTTTGACCCTAACATCAGTACTATACAATGTACTATAAATTAGTACTGTAACAATGTTGAGATTTCAATTATTGGTAAATGGCCTTACTCTTATTTACCTCCAGACTATGGTATAGATTAAGCAAGATAAAGCATGTAAACATCTAGCGTTATTATTACTATGAGGAGTGGAACTGGTAGTATAAGGAAGAATAAAAGAAAGAAGAGGAGGATGAGAGGAGGTGGTATTTTTTGAGACTATGATATCTCACATTCTTTTGAATTCATCTTTCCTTTCTCTTATTTCAAGTGCATTTTTGCAGCCTATTAAAATATTGCTTACAGATTTTGTTTAATCAGGCATATGCACTGTACTTTTATTATTAGTAACAAGTTCAGGGAGTGTATTGTATTCAAATTTGAGTATTTTTCCATGTATAATATAGAATCTTGTACACAACAGGCTCTTGGAAAATACTGAAGTAATTAACTCCAGGTGGCTACAGGAATTCAGGGGCTGCCTTGGGAGGAGCAGCATCATACCACAGGGTCAGTGTCTCAGTTTATACAGTTGAGTGGCTGATACCCTGCACCCTGGGCTCTGGCGCCAGGTAGTAAAGGAAACGAACTCAGGCTGATCACGGAACAGAGCGGTTGGCCCAGGCTCTTCTCTGCTACTGACTTGTGGTTGTTAAGCAACACTTCTCTTAGATTTCTGAACTGAATGAAGATAAAAAATATTGACTTGTGCCTGTTAAAACTGCATAGACTAATGCTGCAAGCACACATATAAAAAAATAAAGCTCCCCAAATGCAATACTTTGAGTAAGATTGCTTTTGCTGGAATTAACAATTATTGGTAGGTCTAGAGGAAGATTGTGCTTACTTCAGGGACATATATCAGAATTTGAGACATATGTGATACACATTTTAATATATGAAAGTAATCTTTAGTCTGAGAAAAATATAATTGTGCTTTTATTTAATGAAATTAGTTCTTAGAAAATATCTTTGAGATTTAAACACATATCCCATGTTTCGTATCTTCAAAAGTTATTATGCTTAAAATGTGATTGACCAATCCCTATAAAACACTATATTGCATGGATTTTACCATCTACATTCTCTTCAGTTTCAGCATGTGCATGTTAAGGTTTCACATACAAAAAGGGATTGTATATTAAAAAAATACCTTAAGTAAAAATCTTTTGAGTTGAAAATTGGAGTTGCTTGTTGGAAGCAACATATTTGGTGACTGAATTTTTAGGGATCTGTATAGATTAACATCATACGGTAAAATGAAAATTTTGAAAATAACAATAAAAATAGAAATATCTGTAACATTTCTATTGATAACTGTTTCCAATTGTCAATTTCAATTTTAGGCTTGACATTTTAAAATTATAGTTATTTTGCCAATGGCAGTTGTGAAAAAGTTACATTTGATTGGTAGAATACACTTAAGTTCACCTGTCTTACATGTTATATATAATTATAATACTTTTGTGAAATGAATTTATCCTCAGACACATCCTTAATGTTCAATACTTTTCAACAATATATCAATACTTATTTCTTGGACTTTAGTTTATTTGCAACCATTTGCCAGGTATTTTTACATTTATATCATCTCATTCTAACAGAAAAGCAATACTGTGAAGAAATCTTCTCTTTACATAAACCCAAGGGCCAACGTGGTTGAGGAACTTGACCAAAGCCCCATACATAATAAATGGCAAGACTAAGGTTTGGAAAAAGATTTTATAACTGAACATCACCGCTCATTCAAGCTTTCATTTCACTGTTTCTTTTCATGAGCCAAAACCTACTTTCGCACTGGGATTACATAAAGGAAACAAAACAGATGAAGTCAACACTCTCATGGCATTTACATGCTAACAGGAGGGGAAAGATAACAAATAGCTTTAAAAAGAAAGCAGTTCCAAAAACATAATAAAACTGAGTAACATGATAGAGGGTGACCTGGGAAGAGGAGGGTTGTTCTTGGACTGGAGAGCTCTGAAAGGCCTCTTTGATCTGAGGTGTCATTAACAGGGAAAAATAAGCCATCTACAGCAAGACGCAGAAGAGGAAAGGGTTTGGTTCACCTTTCCCACTTTAGTGTTTAATGTTTTAACATTTTTTCTTTTTAATTAATTAAATTTATTGGGGTAACATTGATTAATCAGATTATGTAGGTTTCCAGTGTACATTTCTATGGTACAAGGTCTCTGCACTTTGTCTTGTGTGCCCACCACCCAAGGTCAAATGATCTTTGCTCACCATGTATCTGGCTCTCCTTACTCTTTTTCAAAGCATAATTGTTCTATATACTAGTCTCACATTTCCCTTATTGTTTTTCTTTGTGCATAATCTAATATGAAGGCAGATGGTAGTATTCACACATATATAGCCTTGAAAAGGAGCAAAAATATGTGGTATATTTCTCTATGATATGATGTAATATGCTTAACATATTAATGTTTAAAATTATAGTCTTAAAGTCTCTGGCAGAACCTTGACATATTTTAGACATGTTAATAAAGTTAAAATTAATTTTAATGAAACAAATTAAAAAACATTGCGTACTCACAATATTTGCCTACAAACATAGGATTATATTACAATGTGTACAAATAAGTCTTGGTTGCTAATTTCTCCTGGTTGAATATTAGAAAGGTTGCCTTGAAAATGTTAAGTCACAGAATCATGGAACATGGTTTTTAAATAAATCTCAGAGGGTGTCTAATTCAAGTTCCTACAAGGTGCAGTTATAAACGTATTTATTTTAGCAAATTGAATGAAATTATTTTAGCAAATTGAATGAAATTGCTTTCCAACAAAAGACCTTGATGATTTCTCATTATCTTTAGTATAAAGCTCAAAGTCCTTAATGTGACTTATAAGGTCAGACATGGGAATGGATTCTCACTGACTATGTCTGAATCCCTTAGATAGGCACTTTATATGATATCTTGTTTAGATAATTTGTGTTTGAAAGCTATAGTGGCCCTGGCTGGTGTGGCTCAGTGGATTGAGTGCCTGCCTGCAAACAGAAGGGTTGCTGGTTTGATTCCCAGTCAGGGCACATTCCTGGGTTTCAGGCCAGGTCCCCAGCTAGTGGACGCATGAGAGGCAACCACACATTGATGTTTCTCTCCCTCTCTCCCTCCCTTATCCTTTCTCTAAAAATAAATAAAGTCTAAAAAAAAAAAAAAAAAAAGAAAGCTATAGTGAATGTATACTTTCTTTGCAGTAATCATTAAACTACAAAAAATCTAGCATACATTCTAAGTTAGTAAAGAAGATGATGGCTTAACATTGAGCAACATTTCTTTAAATTTAGCTAAGCTTTAAATTCCTTATTTGAAAAATAAAAATTCATTTGTTTTTTCTTTTTCCTCCTTTAAGAAATATTTATTTACTAATCATCTACTTTACATCAGGCCTTATGATAGGATTACACTGTCAAGGTGGACACCATAGCTGGGATTTCTACACCCGTAAATCTTACTGTTGCTTACATTATTATGAGGGAGATAGATAATACATGTATAAAAGGAAGAATTAACACATTTATTGAAATAAATCAATAGGTTTATGAAATAGAGAAAAGCAGGCAGATGTTAAAGGCCAAGCCAAAGGAAAAGTTTAGGCTGTGATCCAACTGATGTGCAGAACCAGAGGAAGGCTCCGGCGAAGGCGCAGCGAGAAGGAGGTCCCAGCGTGGCAAAGGGCGTCTGTGCTTTCTGAGGAGTAACAGGAAGCCACTGTGATGACAGGACATTAGCGACTGAAGGCCGGGTCTTCAGCCACCCTCCAATGAGGATGGAGATGTTGGCAGGGCTGTGGTCGAGCATGAGTGGCTTCAGGGTTGATTCTCAGAAAAGGCAAATCATGAGAGTTTTTTAAGTGAAAAGAACTCCATTCCATGTATGTTTGTAAAATACTCAGATTGTGGGTAATTTCTTAGGAAACAAAAAGTGGAGCCGGGAAAGTCAGGTCAGTAGCTGCTGTATTAGGTGATGACAGTTAAGAGATGTGGATGCGTTTAGGAAACATTTCAGACATAGAATCTATGGAAACTTACGTATAATGTAAGTAAAAAGTATTTATCAAATCTGAATCTCCTAATTTATTATGAAAAGCCTTTCAAGCCCCATAAGAGGAGACAAAAATCGTTTAATAAGAAAAGATGAATGTAAATACAAGACATAGTTTAAAAATTATAGAATAACTTTTACATTCATTAATTGTGTTACTTTAATAAAAGAAAATCAACCTAGTAAAAAATATAAAGATTTACATTTATGAAAATTAAAGTTTAGTGTGCACTTTGAGAAGAAATTTAAAATTTTAAACAAGAAGAATAAAACAAGTATTCTAGTAAAATAGTGAGCAATGGTCATCACAGGCAATTTTTTAAAAATAGGTATAAATGACAGATATATTCCACCTCATTGGAGACCAAAACAATGAAATTTTTACCAATAAAACTGTCACATTAAAATAAAGAATAACATGTGAGGCAAGAGTATCAGAGGAATATTTATTCTTATTTACTTTAGGAGGAAGAGTAAGTTTGATGTGACCCTTCATAGGGAAATGTTTTCATACATAGCAAAAGTATTCCAAATATCCTCCTTCGACACAGTAATTCCTGTTCTAGAACATTAATAATAAATATGTACTTGTGAAAATATTACCTCTATATGATTGTAGTATTGTCTATAATAGTAAAACCTTGGAAATAGCTCAGTGTTCTATTGTGAAATATTGGCCACATGAGTTATTGTAAATGCATTTTGGAGGATACCTATCCAGATATAAAGGTATCCACAATATACTGTTACATGAGCATCTACATTAATAAAACATTGCATAAGTTGCATTTATATTTATATGAAATGGTATGTGGAAAAGCAGACGACAGATGTGATGAACAGATAGATTGATGATAGACAAACATATAGAGTGGCAAAGTTCAGTGAGGTAAAGCGAAATAAGATTAGACCTGTCGAAGAGAGACAGATAATTGCAAGAAATTGTTTCCAAAGTGGTAGGGGAAAAGGAGAGAAAAGGGAGTGGGGTGAAAGGGGCCAGGGTGGGGCCTGGGAGGGCAAACAGGAGGGAGGGTGTTGTGCTGTGACGAGAGACTGCTCGTGATCCTGCGATGGGGTCTGCAGAGCTGGACTCACAGCTGTCTGTTGGGAAATATGATCATGGGAGGTTCTGGAGCCACTGAAGAAGATGCTTCAGCCAAAGCTAGAAACACCCAGAAGGCTAGAGGCCAACTCCCTCCTCCTGTGGACACATTTTGGTGTCAACGAACATCTGTATTGGTGGCAACTGTCCCTTGTCATAGCCAGAAGGTGGTCCCTCCCTTTCACTGTTTAACTTCCTTCGGTGCTTCTTGCTGTGAGGAGTTAGTTGGAAGCCACTGTGAGCCACAGCCTGAGTTCCAGAAGTACAGATAGAGTGCGTCAGGCGTGGGGCTCAAGGGCAGCGGTAAATAACAAGCAGACAAAGGGACGGAGAGAATGTGGGAGGAGAGATGGTGAAGAGAAGAATGCGGGCAAGAAAGAAGGGAAGTAGAAATAGGGAGGGGAGGAGGAGAAGACATAAAGCTATAGGATATATACATCCAGACTACCAAAACTGATTATCTTAAAAATTGTCATAACATGGTGTTTTTTGTATTTTTTCCCAGTGCCAATATATCTTTGTTTTATTAAGGAAAGAGAAGAATATACATGGACTTAAATAGATCACTAAACTATTCGTGAGGCGACATAGTGTCCAGTTCGGGGTTTACTTTACATCTATAATCCTAAGTAACTGTCTCATAACACTGGCCACTTAATTTTCTTGCTAGCTTCCACATAGATATGAAAGTTGATGTAATTTTGAAGGTTAGCCTTAATGCCATTCAGCCACTGTTTCTTTGTAGAAACTCTATTTTGTCGAAATTCATAGAAATAAGGAAGGACACTCTGTGAAAGGTGTTTCAGTGTTGTTGGTTAGAACAGCTCGTAGCAGAGCACTAACACTACTTTTTATTATAGTTAAAAATAGAATTGGGGCTGCAAACATACGATTCCTATAGCTACATTCAATATTGGTTCTGGGAAAAAAACTATTTTAAGAGCATTTGCCAATTTAAGTTTATGTATAGGTAGATTAAATATTTCTTTCTATATGTATATAGACCCATAATTGTGACTGAATTCTTTTAGCCTACTAATTATTATTTCAAGCCAAATCAAATATATACATTGAGTTAAAATCTATTCCACATAAGGCAGTATTGTTTTCTTTAAGAGAGCTTTTGAAGACAAAACTTGTTTACGGCTCAAAAAAGAGTGAAGTCTGTAAGCACACACAGTGGTACCTCTGTCCTCCACAGCCTCAGAGCTCGTCAAACTTGGTACTTGTCTCATTTTGATGAGTAAAATGTTTCAGCACTTGGCTCTTACTTGTCACTGTCACTCTTGTTAGAACTCATGAGCCAGAAACCACCCTGCAAGAGAAAATCGTTGCTTCATCAATTGTCGCTTACTCGCCACTCTTCAGAACCCATTAATGAGTACCGAGGTACCACTGTAATGTTTGAGTCGCTTTTTATTCCATTACCTAAAATCATGCTATTTATATGTGTGTAGATTGCTCTAATGATGCAAGAAAACTGAAAGCAAGGTATTAAGTTACCCGCTATTAACATTTTAACATCTCTTTAATGCCTACTATATAAAAAAATCTAAAATGTAATATTCTAACAATCCAGGAAGAATGTATTAACTATTACACAGTATACCACTTTACCCCAAGCCTTGCTTTATTCATTTGTATTTTTTTGCCTAAACAAAATAGATGTTTTGGACACCTGCTTTTTCATTTTTAAACAATTTGTTTGTGATGTTGGAGCTCTTGTGAAAGAATTTTTACTCAGTGAAATAATGTAGAAGTGATGATAAGTCCTAAAATGGTTGGCATTTCAATAAATTCATGAAACAAACATGGATGTAATAAAAAAACAAAAGTCTTCTATAGGTTTTAATTTTCTAAATTTATTCCAACATAAATAAATGTATTAAATTTTATTTTAAAACCTAAATTTATAAAGATAAAATTATAAATTTTATAAATTTATAAATGTCTTGGTGCATTTATTTAGTGTATGTTTAATAATATTTTATTTTTTCAGATTTATTGAAGTGTAATTCACAAATAAAATATACTTAAGGTGTAAAATGTGGTGATTTGACCTATGTATACATTGTGAAATGATTACTACAATCAGGTTAATTAACACATCCATCACCTCACAGAGTTGTCACTTTTTTGTGTGTGGTGAGAACACAGGTTTCATCTCTTAGCAGATTTTAAATGTGCAACACAATACTATTAACTCTGCGCAGCACGATGTATATTCAATACCCAGAGTTTATCTGACACCTGAAAGATTGTATGTTTTGACCAGCATCTTCCACATCCTCCCAGTCCTGGAATCCAGCATTTTCATCTTTTTATGAGTTTATTTTTTTTTAGGTTACCCATAAAAGTAGGATCATATAGTATGTCTTTTGCTATTTTTGCTTAGCATAATGTCCTTTATTTTCATCTGTGTAATTGAAAATGGTACGACTTTCTTCTTTCTCATGACTAAATACTATATATGATACATATACATATATGTATATATTAATTATACATAAGTATAATTATAATTTGTTCATTCATCTGTCTGATTTTATTGAATGTTCTCTGTTGAAACTTGACTTCCTTAAGACAAGTTTTTCATTATCAGGCAAATCACCTATTTCCTTTCATCGGGGCCTGTTACTTTAGTGGTGCCAAGTTGTTTTATTTTTTATTTTTGTATTTTTTATGCTCCTTAACATCCTTCATTGCTATTTTCATGTTTGGATAACTAGTCACCTCCTCCATCTTTACTCACTATCCGTGGGAGAGAAATACATTCTATTGGCCCTGCTGGAGATCCTGATGCTTTTCCAGAATTCTGTGGATATGCCCGGTCTACACTTCTTGTTCCTTCTTGGGGGTCATTCCTAAGACTGTATGCCCTCTCGATCATGCAAAGTCAGGTCCCATGTTGACCATCTCCCTTTTGTTTTCTCAAGGGCAGTGAGGGCTGGGTGTGTGCGCTTTTTCCCAATCTGGCAGAGTGGGTGGCTTGCTCTTTCTGTTTGTTTATCATCTGTCTGCAAAGGTTCCCCATTCGCTGGCCTTATGCACACACAGGGAGCGAGCCACGGGGTGACAATGTGTGAGCAATATGTGCCAAGGGTGGGGGTGCCATTCGAGGGGATTTGCGGGTGAGGAATCCCCTGCAGCTTGTGAGCAGGCTTCCCGATGGCATCCAAGAAGTGATTAGCTAGGTCCTTGTCCCTCTGGTGCCCTCAGAGCCCTGGGTGTTCTCCCAGCCCCTCCTGGGTCCACCCCCGTTATACATACAGTACACCTCAGTGTTCTGGATGGGACCAGAAAGATGTGGGCCTCTAATAGCTTCTTACAAAGGTGCAGATGCCAGGGGCTGCTCCCAGGCTTCCACTGTCTTTCACGGGTGAAATCTCAGGCTCAGCAGGGCTCTCTGGGCACTGACCTTGCCACCTTGGGGGAGGGAGGATGTGGGTAAAGTGCAACTGCCCCTCTTACCCTCTTCGATGCAGCCAATCTCAGATTTTTTTATTCTCCAGTGGTATGCTGGAACATCTCTGCTGGCTTCCCAGCTTCCACAAGGGCACTGCCATCCATGAGTGATTGTCCAAATTGGTGTTTCTGTGGGGAAAGTGGTATAAACCTCCTACTCTGTGATTTTGCTAATGTCCCTCCTCAATGATGTTGCACTTTGATTATGTTTTCCAATTTTTCTCTGAGTTGTACATTTTGTAATTATAAGTAAAGCTTATAAAACTTTAAGTATCATTGTAGGAGGGTGCAGCCAGGGGACCCCCAAAAGAAGGATTTATAATGGGGACCAGAACTCAGGGTGTCCTGGAAATATTAAATAAAATCATGGGATGTCCTCACCCCACGTCTGAGCTGAGGAGTGGAATATATGGAGCAGGGCCCTTGAGTTGTTTTGCATAGCAACAGCTTTGCAGCTTAACACATCTATAACCTTTAACTGGTTTCATAGATATGCTAAATAGCTGTGGCCAAGCTTGGAGCCAGGGAGAAGGGAGTGACTTCCACCCAATTGTAACCGGGAGGCAACTTCCCCTTGTTACAGCATCTGCATGAGAGCTTGGAGATGATTGGCTCCACGCCATGGGGCCACACCTGCCCAGACTCACTATGGCAGCCCAGTAAAGCTGGAAGGATACGGGAGTGCTGGCAGGTGTAGCCGATTGTGGGAGGAGTTGGAAATGGGCTGCAGAGGAATATTGGCGCGGGTACTTAAACCCAGACGCGGCAGCTATTGGAGAAGGATAGTCATGCGCTTTTGGCAGAGTCAGTACCCCTGCAGCCATGGGGAGATTACCACATGGCTTTAGCAGACAACCACCACTCGGCTTTGGCAGAGAGCCCTGTGGTTTTGGCAGAGTGGCAACACCCCCCCCCATAGCTTTGATGGGGGGACCCCCGTGGTGTTGGCGAGACTGAGGACCCCATGACTTTGGCGAGCTCCCTTTGGCCGCATGGCTTAGGAAGCAGGAGAGACTTTGCCTGGAAGAAAAAGGAGAGGACTTTTACCAATGGGCCACGAGAAAGTGCCACATGATTTTGGATTATTTGGAGATCCTGGCAACACAGCTGATGGTGCCGGAAACCAAGGGAGGCCCATCAGCTGAGCGCGGATTACTGGGAAGAACCAGGGGCTGCCTGAGCCATGGACTTCTATTTCTTTTCCTGAGATATGAAACCCTAGACTGGGCAAAGCGGGGAACGACTGTGTGTGTGTTTGTGGGTGTTTTAAGGGGCTTTGGGATTTTGATGAAGACATTAAGTCATTACTCTTAAATCTGTATAACTTGAATAAATAATTCCTTTCCTTTTCACCAATCTCTGACATGGAGAGGTACAATTGTCTGGTGAAGGGAAAGGTGAACCTAGTACAGGGGGACCCCCTTCCCTGGCGGCCAATCAGGGAGACCACAAGTGCAGTAGCTTCAAAGTAATACAACTTATACATGCGCAGTAAAAGCCTGCCAAAACTAGCCAGGAAGGATCCGCCCTGTAAGAATAGAGTCCCTCCAGCCCATGAGGTCAATCTCTGCTTGGAGTTGGCCTGCTCCCATGTTCTCTACTGTAAACTCTGGGTGTTCGGTTCAATTCTTTGTCCGATCACCAAGAACCTGGTTACCTGTGCCCACCTGTGACATCATGAGAGCCAATGCTAAGAATTAATAAGTTTTTCAGGCAGCTTAGGTAATTCAGGTAACAGAGAAACAGTGACAGTGTTTACGAAAGAGAAGCCCATGATGTTAGGAAACAGACACAAACCAATGGTGATTGATTTCTTTGACGTGTCATAATGGGAGAGAAGTCTATAGGGAGAAGTAGAGCAAACTTAAAATGAATTAAGAAAATATATTTATCTTTCTCATTCAATTATCTAAAAATAAATTGATAATTCTAAAGTCACTTATTTAAAACATTAACATACGTTTGCTTGTTCTGTTATTGTGTGTTTTTTAAAATAGGATGGAATTCAAAGTAATTTTACTTACCTGAGTCTCCTTGGGTTCATCCTTATGGAGTTCAGTCCTGTGTTGAATTCATCAAAGATAAGAGTAAGGAAACTAGAGTTCTCTTTCCATACTGTTTCCACATCAATGCCATTTTTCATTATAATAGCACACCAGTTAATTTTGAAATCTATTTACTTTTAATCACTGTACAGATAGCATTTCCTTAGCATTTTCTATGAAGTAAATAATAATTACGTGGTAAATAAATAATGCTATAAATGGAAAAAAATAATGTTATCCTCATTTTCCAGGTGAAAACACTGAGGCTTAGAGGTTAAATCGCTTGAGTTAGTTCAGTTGGGAAGTGGCTGGCAGGGCTTTGAGGACAATCACTTCCCTTTTGGAGTTGAAACTGTAGTGGGGTGTGTCAGAGCAGAGGTCCCTGGAAAACAGGGGAAACCCTGGAAAAACAGGGGGAAACCCCTAAGGCAAAAAGGCCAGGGCCTCGGGTGGGGGTGGGAAGGCTGAGAAGGCAGCAGATTAAAAATAGCAGCTCTCTCCCAAGCAGGGAGGAGCCCTGGAGCAGATGGCACAGGAATTAAGGAACGTTGAATAACAAAGGCAGGTAAACTCAACCCTTGCCTTCTCGAAGGGAGGGGCTGCTTAAGGAGGCTGCTGCCCCAGGCAAACTGTAAACAAAGACAGCTTGACTGTGAGGGCTTGAGCCAGCAGAGTTACTCCTGACACAGCCAGGAGGAAGCTCATACAGCACCTGCATAAACTGAGCTTCTGGGACCAGCCCTGGACTAACAGATACCTGCACGCCTGTGCGTGGCTGGGAAACTTTTGCCCTGACTACAGATGGCAGCCCAAAGAGGGTCAAAGACATTGGGGAGCTGCCAAAAATGGCCAACACCGATGCACCACTGGAAAAGCTGGACACTCCCACTTGCTTCCTGTGCAGGTGGGATTTCAGGAGGGCCTTTTCAAAATTAAGGTGTGGAAAGGCTCTCTCCCTCTGTCTCCTCTTTCTCTCTCTCTCACTGTCTCTGTCTCTTTCTCTCTTGCTCACACTCTGGGTATGAGGGCTTGGTATGGGTGCTTGGTATGGAGGAGTCACTCTCTTGGTATGGGGCTTAGACACTGCTTGGATGGGAGCCCGCTCCTGGAGGTAGGGTCTCAGGCTGGAATGTGTGCCTTCCTAGGCCCCAGTCTCTGAGGCGCTATGAATGGCACACAGTTCCTGGACCACTATATGGAGACTGGGAGGAGTGCACCCCAGATCCTGAAGGAGAGAGCTGCTGAGAGAAGATGGCGACTCTGCAACCCACAAGTGCACGTTACAGAGAGCATGGAGATGAGATGTGTTTGTGTTAAGGACAGGTAAGGAAATGGGGAACTTCTCAGCATGGTTTTGGCTTGTAGTGTTTGGGGAGTAAGAGAGGTTCTGGGTCCCGTGGGAGAGAAGGGCTCAGAGCAGGAGCGCTGTCGGTCCCCTCAAGGTTGGAGCCCTGTTAATAAAAATCTGTTCACTTCAACACAAATCATTTGGTCATATAGATGGGCAACAAGGGGCTGGATCCCACTTGTGCATACAAAATGTCCATATTTTCAAGACAGCTAAATTAGACACATACTTTGTTTTTATACTGAATGATGAAAATAAATTTTTACCCTTTGGAATATATATTATAACAATTAGCAGATTCTTGTGGTTTTGAAATCATATTGATAATACATAGAGCTTGGGGGTAATGTCCATATTGCATGGTGGATAAGAGCAGCTATTGATATTTTTAGTCATCATTATTACATTTCTGTAAAATATATTTGTTTATATTGTACTAAATGGAGGTCACTATGTAATGAAATTTGGATCAGGATAGGGATATGGATTGCTGCTGTTGATGCTAATTTGTTCTTTCGTGTTATCAATAAAATAAATATAACAATAAAGGAAAAGGCATGATGACTTTCACATCAAATGTTAAATAACTTAAAAAGGTTATTACATATTCGGCCTGTAGAAAAATGGAGAAAAAGGGATAAAAAAATGAGACAGATACAGACACAGATAATTTTACTTTCATTTTCTCTAAAAGGAAAAAGAAATCAATGTTTTAAAATACCACTTTTTCCCCCATGACACTCTTGTATACATATGTTAGTATGGTAAAGACTGCTTCCTTTCATCATGGCATGCGGCAGGCTGCAAGAGAATTTATTCTGTTTTTATATTGTCTGGTCATGTTCTACCAAATTCAAGGCAGATGTCCTTTGAACTGTTTTGTTGCTGTGTTACTGCTGTCTGCTTTAAGTTTCCACAGCCCACTGTTTGATGGTCAAAAACAATAACTCCGAGTTGCAGCTCTGGCTTTCTTATTGCTCACATGAACCTCTGAACAGGAAGCTTCATCTTTCTCTAGGGGAGTTCTTCGAACACTACTCCCAACCATTGCAACCTGTAGACTACTGAGAGAATTTATGCGGAATGCTAAGATACTGGGAAATATAACTAGATCTCAGAGGCAAAATCCACAGACCTATAAAGGAAACACATGAGGTTGAAATTCAAAGTGCTTCCACTCACCAATAGCACTGGGCATTCATTATAAGCCCCATAGTTCATAATGCTTAATGACACAATCTAGAGTGGTTAGTGTTAGTGCTAAGAGACAAAGGAGTCCTTGTCAATAATTGTAGTTGGGAGATACAGAATAAAACATCTTGTTTATTCTCATACTTCTTCAGGATCATTACAATAATTCTTTAGAGGCACAAGATATCATATTTACTCATTCTTTTCTAATGATATTTAAACTAAACCTTGACTTTTCTCTATATTTAGTTAGTACATAGAAGAATAAGTGGAAATGATACTCTTTATTTTTATAGAAAAAGGTGGATACAGAATAATCGATTTTCCCATGAATGTGAAATTGTCTACTAAGATCGAGATGTACAAGGTCTGTCTGGAAAAAGTCGAGCCATTGTTAATATATGACAACAGTTTGCATGGCATCAATATAGCCTGGCAGCCAAGGGGAGTGGACTGGAATGTGAATGTGCGAACAATGATGACTTCACTGAACTGGTCAGTGGGAGTGGTAGATGCTGTTGAGTGAGCATGTGTACTGTGTGGTTATCACATTCAAAATGACTGAGCAAGTAGAGCACCAGATCTGCATAAAATTTTGTGTTAAGCTTGAACATTCCTCTGCAAAAACTATTCAGATGATTCAGAAGGCTTGTAGCTATGGATAACTGATGATTGGCAGCTTCATCATGGCAACATGCCTGCTCATGCGTCATGCCTCGTGCAGTTTTTTGGTGAAACATCAAATCACCCAGGTGACTCAGCCCTCCAAGGCCCAGATTTGGAGCCATGCAATGTCCGCCTTTTCCCAAAGCTAAAATCACCTTTGAAAAGGAAGTGATTTCATACTGTTGTTGTGATTCAGGAAAATATGATGGGCAGCTGATGGCAAGTGGGAAAATTGTGTGAGGTACCAAGGTGTCTACTTTGAAGGGGACTGAGGCATCATTATCCTATGTACAATGTTTCATGTATCTTGTATCTTCTTCAATAAATGTCACTATTTTTCATATTACATAGCTGAATACCTTCTGGACATACCTCATACATGGCAGGATACACACTTTGGCCTTGCGTATGCGTTATTACTCTCTCCAAGAAAACTTGGATTTGATAGTTTAATTTCATATTGGCTAAATTCAGCACTCATTAGCTGGGGACATCTAATTTTCTGATGTCCATACCACGCTATGCATTGGATGCTCCATGCTCAGCATAGACACATGCTTATAAGTTCTTGTCTCTTTGTTTCATATGTCTAAGCAGATCTAAACCTCACTTTTTCTCCACAATGTGTGCGGAATGTATTTACCACAAAGTCATTTACCTGACTCCTTTTTTTTCCTCTCTTAGGGCAGATAATACAGGCTATGGTGAGGTCCACTCACAGCTCCACTGCTGCATGTGAGGCTATTAAAATGGACAGGTCCTGCTGTGGTTTTTAATAGCAACTTTCACAGCAAGTCAACACATTTTGGACAAATTTTCCCACGGAAATTCCATCAGTTTTACTAATTCAGGGAGACTTGCTTTCAGACCTTGATGTGACATGAGATAAAAAACTGCCCCAAATTACTTTTTCTATTATTTTTTTAATTTAAAAGAATGAAAGCATGAGAAAGAAAAGGGAAGGAAGGGAGGAAGGAAGGAAGAAAAGAAAGAAAGAAGGAGAGAAAGAAAGAAAGAAAGAGAGAAAGAGAGAGAAAAAGAGAAAGAAAAAAGAAAATATGGAGTGAAGGAAGATTAAGGAGTCTGCAGGACTATAAAATGGCAAATGATAAAGTTTACTGTTATACCGGGTGGCATGAGCTAAAGAGCATATCAATTCAGTTGAGTTCAGTTAGTGTGTTTTGACAGATTTAATATTTCAGGTCAATACATTGGACCATGAGCTCTAAGTATCCATCTCAAAGTTGAAAGGCAGCCAAAAGTTATATCAACTTTGGTGGCTGATATTTCATTCCTATTTGAGCAGAACAATTACAAGGCTATGAAGATAAATTACTAAAAATTCTTTTATTAAACTCTTCCCTGGCTATGTGGCATATATTTTTGATTTTTGTGATAAGGTTTCTTTTCCCAAGAACCCTACAAAAGTATACCAGTGAGGTTGATAGAAGGTGAAGGTAATCTAATGCAACAAATCTCACCTAGTAGTAACTGGCATGGCTTAGAGTCTTTTTGGTATAGTAGTTGACATGGAGTTCAATAAATCACATACACCAAATTCTGGCACATTCTGAATAAGATGGGATACAATGGGATCTGGCATTTATCATGCACCTCTTTGAATCAACATCCGTCTAGGAAGTTTCCATACACTTTGTTACTTAATTTAGATGAGATTGTGATTAAGTTTAAATTAATTGATCCAGTGTCTCCAAGTGCTGAGCAAATATATGATGCATAAAAAACCCAAATATTTATCTATGACTTTCTATTGGTCTCAACAAGTATTATTATTATAATCTTACTGTAGAGAAGATACTGTAACTCAGAGTTTAAGTAACTTCCCCTAGATTGTAATGCTAATGCAGCTGTTTACATAAACACACATTCCTCTGGCTATTTATAAATTTAAATAACCATACCAGATAATTCCCTCTAATTAGACACATATATAGTGTTATTATGGAACAGTGGCGAGAAATATTATCTATGTTTGTTTTAGAATGTGAAAAACTGTGCTTTGTAATTTATTTTCTTTTGAAAATAATATATTGGAATTTTTTTTGAATGATTCGATGGTCCTGAGATTTATAATGAAGATACATTTACATGAATGTGCCATCTATCATGTAGTTCACGGTAATACTTCTCGGGCCGTGTGCAGGCATGGCCAGCACATGAGTTGTGTTTTATCGTGCAGCACAGTGACAGAGTCATCTAGAAAAGAAATTCAGAGTCTGGAAATTTGGTTAGAAGAGAAAGAGTGCATTACAGTCCATGACAGATTGGCACTTTGGTTCAAGCAAGAGATTGATTGACCTATAGATTTTGCTCAAATCGGTAATGTACAATGCTGCAGGCATAGAGAAGCATTAGGTTATCAAGATGGATAGGCAGGGAGCACTTATTTTCTTCACTCCTACTCTCCTCAAGATCTTGTTGTAGCAGAGAGGCGAAAAGAAGAGCGGGCACTGAGCAGCTCCAGGAAGCTGACTCTGATAGGTTTTAGCTGGCAGAATATACAGGCACACTGCTTCAACTCTTTCTTCTTTGCACCTAAAAAATAAAATCTGTGCCAAGTAAACATATGTATATAATTATGCGTATATAAATATATGTATTTATGGCATAAACTATCAAGATTTTTAAACTTGCTCCTCTCTCTATCACTATTCAATTACTATCCTGTTAATCCTTCCTTCCATTAAAACCAGTTAATAAACATTGTCTGACACTATCAGGGAAACTCAGCTCTTCCCTGGGCACATTTTCAGTGATCAGAAATTCTCACTCAGATTTAGGGTTATTTTGAGAATATCTCAGTAAATATAATATTAATAAATGTGTAGCCATAGTAACTAAATGGTTGAATTAAATACCCTTAAATTACTTATGTAAAAATGATTGAATATTAATCACTATTTCCTAGAGATTAGATCTACGTCATACTTCCTCTATAGACACCGTGGTGTTGCTATCAATCATGCATTGTCACCATAGTGTAGAACGTCAGAGCACTCTGAACGAGTGGCTTAAAACAACTGATAAGAATTGTTGCTTATGAGCCTATGAGGGGGGACATCGAGAGACCTAGAATTATCTTCTGGAGGGTGGGTCCCTTGTAGAACAGTCTTCCCCCACTAGGTGAGTGTTCTAGGAACGCATCTGTATTGGTGTACCAGCTGGAGCTATTGTGAGAAGCTGCATTTCATTTCAATGAATTTTTTTTTAAAGACTGTCAAAGCGTTTGCCCGTCTCATGATTGGTGATTTACAAGGGCACCTGCGCACACCATGCTGAGTATTCAACATTTTTTGAGCAAAAAAGGCATGACCCTTGTGCCCTACCCTCACTACTCATCTGATCTCAACTCAAGTGACTTGTTTTTTGTTTTTCTCGGATGAAGAGTCCCTGAAGGGAAACATTTTGCTGGTGTGGAAGAGGTGAGACAAAAAATGGCAGAACTACTGAAGGCATCAAAATTGACGAGTTCAAAAAAATGTTTTGAGCTGTGGGGAAAAAATCTTGGTGGGTGTATTGCATCAAGAGAACACTTTGAAGGTGACAGAAGTTTAAACATGTAAAAATAAATACACAATTTTGTATAAATACATTCCATTTTGGGAGGAGTCCCGGCTTGTGTAGATAATCTGGATGTTTTTTCTAGTCTCATTCACGTATTAGCAGTTAACTGAGGCTGAGGTAGGTGACTGTTAAACATGTCTGGACTTTCTTACCTGCCTTGGGATAAGTTGGCTGTCAGTTGGCTGTGTATTTCCTCGGCTTTGTTAGTCATCTTCTCCCATCATTCAGCTGAGGAGCCCAGGTGTTTTGTCAGGGTGAGAGAGAGAGAGGGGGAGAGGGAGAGGGAGAGGCAGGGAGGGAGGGAGGGAGAGGAGGAGGCATAACAGATTCCTGAGGCTTGTCCCAGGAACTGTCACTTCTGCCACATTCTATTGGCCAAAACAGTTCACAAAACTTACCCAGATTCAAGGAGAAGGAATAGACTCCACCTCTTGATGGGAGAAGCAGCAGTCACATTGCAAAAGCACCAATTCAGAGAGAAGTGGGAGGTAGGGGCAAACTTGTAATCGGTCTGCTATATTGACTCCCTCTTTTTTTATTTGGCCACTGTTATCTTCACTTAAAAATGGTAATAGTGGGCATCTTTGTCTTATTTTAATTATCTGTAAAAAAGAGTCTACCATTTCAGAATTCAGGAGAATTTTTGATACAGCTTTTAAAAAAATACCCTTTATCACTTTAAGGAAGCTTCTTTCTATTTCTAATTTACCAAGGGTTTTTATCGTGAACACTGTGCGGTTCAACAAACAAATGATTTTTCCACTTCTCTTTGACCAATAATGCAATTTTTTTCTACTTCATGTTGAATTTGACTGTTAAATTTTTTGGATGTTAAATCATTTTCACCCTCTGCATTAATTTTCTATTGCTGCATAAACATGATGAACTTTCTATATTACAATTCTATATGTCAGAAGTCCATTACAGGTCTCAGCGAGCTAAAACAGGCGTGTTGGTGGGGCATTGTTGTGTTCCAAATGCATTAGGTGAGGATCTGTGCCCTTGCTCAGTGGCATTGCTGGCAAAATTCATTCCCTTGTGGTTGTAGAACAGAGATCCTGTGTTCTTACAAACTGTCCAATGAGGCTGTGCCCATCATCCAGAGCCCACACACACTCCTTGGATCCTGGAGCCTTTCCTTCATCTTCAAAGCTCTCAACGGCAAGTGTGGTTCCTCTAAAACTGCATCTCTTTGACCCAGCCAGGGACTCTGCATTAAAGGACGTATGTGATTAAATTAGGTGACACCCAAATAATCCAAAAAAATCTCTCCATCTCCAATTCCATTACCACAAGCATGTCTGCAAAGTCCTTTTTGCCACAAAGGGAACCTGTTCAGAGCTTTTGTCATCATGATGCCTATGATTGACTCTGATCCTCCCGTCCCTGTTATAAGGACATTTGGATGACATTAGTCCAACCTGGACAATTGAGAACAATCCCCACTGTCTCCAAGATTTGGCAGTTCATCACATCTGCAAAGTCTCCTTTAACATATAAAGTGCATATCCACAGCTTCTAGAGAAGAAGGGTGTGAGCATCCGGGTGGTGTCCTTAGTTCCTCTACCACGTCTTCCTAACACAGACTCCTTTGTTCAGAACGCATTTTTAGTTTTACTACAATATTTTGTTTGGAATTTTGCATCTGTGTTTATGAGAGAAATTGATATAAGCTTGCTTTCTTATAACTTCTTTGTTAGGTTTCTTATCAAGGTTAAACTCATTTCATAAAGTAAATTGACAAAAGTCTTTTTTATGCTCTAAAATAATTTTTATAATGTGGGTCTAATTTCTGCTTTAAACGTTTGGTACAATTCCAACATTTCATAAGAATTCATATGGTAGTTTTAAAGAACAAAATCTAATTTAACTGAAAAAATATCATCCAAGTTTTTGGGTTTTTGTCAGTTTTAATGAATTATGCTTTTCTGGGGGCTCAATCGAAATACTCAAATAAGTTGATATTCATTATTCAAAAAATTTTCTTAATTTTTGTAGGAGTTTTGGAAGTCTATCATTCTTAATATTGGTTATGTCTACTCTCCATTTACTTCTTTAATTTTGTAAAATAATTTACTGATAATGTTTTAAAACATTTCTGTTCTGAGTTGGATTTGCCTAAACTTTTATTTCTGTTCAGTTTCCCTTTACGTAAATTGATATTACCTAAATTAAGATTATTTTACCTTCCTAGAGGATTGCCACTGTTGTATCATTAGGTGTGTTCCTCTTTAATTCTCATAACATTTTTTACTTGAGTCTGGTAAATTGTATAATTATTATTATAGGTATATTATCTTTCTTTGGTCTGAATTTTGCTCAGTGTATTATGTCTATTGTTTTATTTTTAACATTTTTCTATCCTTATGATAAAACTGTATCTCTTTCAATTGGCATATGATACTATAAATTAACTTTCCATTAATATTTAGTATAATCATAAAGATATTCCTATTTAAGTATAAAATCATATTCTTATTTAGTTTTCCCTCTTATTTAATGTTGTTTACTTTCCTATTTGACATTTTAATTATAGGTTTACAATTTAATTCTCTTGCTATCAGTTTGATGCTTCTACATTCTTTTAGTATTATTTTAGTTCTTTCTTTATATATGATAAGATATGGACTCCATTATTAATTAATGTGAATTATAATCTAGTAAATTTATTTCTTTTTTAAATTTTGTCTTGAATTAATCTTGTGTAGTAAACTATTTCTTGAATTTATAATCCTATAATGCACCATATTGTGGGTACTATTTCTTTATATTTATTTCTTTTCTTTTCTTTTTTATTGTTGTTCAGGTACATTTGTCTCCATTTCCCCCACCACCCTCCCTCCCTGCCCCCACCCCCACCTCCCACCCTCTATCCTACCCCCCTTTGCTTTTGTCCCTGGGTACTTTATACATGTTCCTGGAGGATCCTTCCCTTTTGCCCCCTGTTATCCCTCTCCCGCTCCACCTTTGATGACTGTTGGTTTGGTCTTTATTTCCATGTCTCTGGTTATAGTTTGCTTGCTTGTTTGGTTATTGATTAGGTTCCACTTTTAGGTGAGATCATATGGTACTTAAATTTCACTGCCTCATTTGACATGTACATCTCTTTCTTTTAAAACATGTATCTATGTCTCTACGCTTTCATTGGCTGTTACTGCCCTTCTACTGATGGTGACATCATGCTGTTCTTTTCTTTGCTTGTGAAATATCTTCATTCTGTTTTCATTTACTGAGAGTATTTCCACTGAATATAGCATCTAGATTGGCCAGTATTTTTTAAACCACTTTGAAGATGTTACTCCTTTGTCTTCTACGTTTCACTTACTTTTTGATTTTTCTTTTGAAATTCATTTTCAGTAACATTATTTATTTATGACAATAATAACCATTCCCCCACCAGCAACCTCACCATTTTGGATTTTATTTTTGTCTGGTTTCCAGCAGTTTTTCTATGATATACCAAGGTGAGAACTTTATATCTTTTAAAAATTAAAAAAGTGTCATTGGAGATTTTAGTACATCCGAATGTCTGTCATGGTGGCTTTTAAAATACAGCTTCTGCTTTGTTATTTTTTAGCTAACTCTGAGAATAAAAAGATGTACATATTTATTTTACTGTTCTTTGTCAACATTTTTCATCTTTTTTTAAAAAGTTGTATTTGATAACTATAAGATCTGCTCCTTCTAGGTGAGTTTGTGTATTTTTTATTATTTTATGTAATAAGTTGATTGTCATCTTCCTGAACACCTGAGTGGTTTTGATTTAAAGACTGACAGTAGTTAAGAAAACTGTAAGACTAATATAATGTTCTGCATAATGTAATTAGATTACTTTTTCCTCAAGAAAAAAAGAAGCTGAAGTTAAATCACTATGATTTGATATGGAAAGGTATTAAAATTTCTTATATTAGGCTTTGTTTGAACTTACTTAATGTGGGTCAATGGATGGGTCCATAACTTCCGTGAACCAATTGGAGTTATGTGCAAATTATTTTGTGTGTATATATATGCTTTTGAGCACGTAGCCCTTATGGAAAAGTTTATAACTTCTACTGGATGTTACAAAGATTCATCAACAGAAACTGTTTTTCAGATGATATGTAGATTGATTACCCATGTTTAAGTGAGGAGGTTTCAGATAGAAACTTGACTATGTAATGGAGATAATAAAAATTGGTTGCCTTCTGCAGATCCCTTTCTGAACAAACTGACCTTACTTATTGTTTATTTTCACAAGCATAAATGCTGATTTGTGTATATTCTGCTCTAAGAATAGAAAAAATGGCTAATGTTCAAGTTACAAAAAATTATATGATCTGAGAGAAACGATCACACAGGGAAAGGGGAAACTGAGGAAAGTATTTCTAACATCATTCATTTTAGTCTAATAAATCTTTTCAGGTGAACATAATATCATTTAACTACATGTTTTCATTGTTTCTCTACTATTCCCTACTTTAAGCACTAGAAAATATTCTGGTTTAATTAAACAAGTTTTTATATTCATATTTTATCATTTTAATATAGGAAACATTCAATTTAGTGAATATACTAGATCTAGGTTCATGCAAATACATCAAAATCCATAAGTTTCACTTTTAATCTCAATTTCCTTTGCCTGATGCTAATAGCGATAGCTAAAAAATAAAACTGCTGACCTGAAACCAGTAAAAGCAAAAAGGTGTTTTTCATAGTTATCTGTTTTTGACGATAGATGAGGCATATGAAGAAACAGGATGCAAATTATTGCTGAAGTAAAAGTGTTACAATACAAATTACTTATCATTATAAATAAAGGAGACAAAATTAAAATTAGAGTGAGGTTCAAATGTTCCTTTAACAAAATTATAAGAAATACTTACTTAATATTGTTGTATGGCACATGTCCTATCATCTTGTTGATAGCTCAGAGGTTTTTGTAACATTGTATTTGTAGACAAAGGAAAATATTTTATGTCTACTTTAAGAATACTTTGTTCCTTTGGCAGTTACTCATATTCCAAACTGAAGCAGATGTTTGACCTAATCTTTTGATTCAAAATGATAAATACAAGGTCTGTCTGGAAGAAGTCCAGCCATTGTTAATGTAATGAGAATAGTTTGCGTGACATCCATGTAACCTGGAAGCCAAGGAGAGTGGACTGGAATGTAAGTACATGAACAGGGAGGACTTCACTGTACTAGTCAGTGAGGGTGGCAGATGTGTTGTGTGAGGCTATGTACTGTGTGGCCATCACATTCAAACTGAGTGAGCAGAGCAATGAATTTGCATCAGATTTTGCGTTAAGCTTGAACATTCTTTGTGGATGACTCAGAAGGCCACTGCTATAGGCAACTGGTGATTGTCAGCTTCATCATGACAGTGTGCTTGCTTATGCACCACATCTTGTGGGGAGTTTTTTTTTTTTTTTTTGGCAAAACACCAAATCACACATGAGAGTCAGTCCCCTACAGCCCAGATTTGGTACCCTGAAACTTCTGGGTTTTCCCAAAACTAAAATCACATTTGAAAAGGAAGAGATTTCAGACCATTCATGTGGTTCAGGAAAATATGACAGGGCAGCTGATGGCGATTGGGAGAACTGTGCGAGATTCTTACTTTGAAAGGCACTGAAGCATCATTGTCCCATGTGCAGTGTTTCTTGTATGTTGTATCTTCAATAAATGTCTCTATTTTTCAGATTACATGGCTGGATAACTTCTGGACAGACAAAAACAAGATTTTTGATGGGCTTATTTCACTTAGTATTATAGTCTCCATTTCTGTCCATGCTTATAAGAGGAATCTAAAGAACAAAATAAACTAATGAGCAAAACAGAACCAGAGACATGGAAACAGGGAACAGCTTACTTATTCACAATTTACATATTTTATTGACCTTTAGGAGTAATGGATAAAGATCTTAATCCTGGCAAAATGAGGCAGTTCAATTGGCCACCAAAACTTTTGTTTCAATTTGTTGTTATTATCATTCTCTTATAATTCTTAATTTGAGTATTGAATTCATAATTGAAAATGAATATGCATATATTTAATTTCAAGTTCTATTATTTTAAAGAACACAATTATTTAAAAAATAACTATTTTATCCTTTAAACATGAAGTTTTTTTTCCAAGTAGTGACAACCAGAAAACAAAAAAGTATAAATATTCTGAAATTATAAACAAATATGCAATCTTTTACTTTTCAATACTCAAGCTCAAAGAATTTCTTTTTTTTCTCTATAACGACATAATAAAACAAAGACCTTCACTGACAGTATAGTAATTTTATATCTTTTTTTCCTCTGTGTAACAGGGAGGTGGTACTTAGGCAGGAGAAACAATTTATTCACTGTCCCAGATATAAGTACTTCCTAACTTCCTAGCTTTGTTCCATGTGTTTTATTGAGATCTCCTTAGAAAGATACTTTACTGTGTGTGCTGTTAAATTCCTTGTGGCTGACTAGGTAACAAATAGAAGAGGCAGAAGCTGAGGGCCACAGGGGTTTGCAGTTGTCAGCTCGGTGATAAGCGAGCGCGCTTTATCATCAGAAACTAAAGAGTACTTAAATGATGCTGGCTGCAGTTGTGGTCCTAATTTATTGGCCTCCAGTGACTCTGTGTGTATGTGCACTTACGTTTCCTAATCTCAGCTTCTGTTTTGCTGGAGTCTGCATTATACAACTTCAGTGATCCTCCTGCTCGTAGCCTTTTATTTCTGTAACATCAAAAGAATCAGAAAGAACACACAGCTTAAAAAAATGAGGAAGACAAATACTGAAGAAAAGAGGAAGTTTGTAACATGCTGTGAAAATGCAAATTAAATGCTACTAAAAGAAGCTATGGACACACAACAATCAAAATGGAAAATTGGACTTTAATAGGCCTAAAGAAGAACTACAGAAGTGATGCTTTCAAATAATAATTCTCTACGTTGCAATGTGAATGAGTTAAAGGGGGTCATCTGAAAATCTTTTATTTATTTGTGAAGTACATTCTCTAAAAAGCAATTGATTTTGAAATCCATATATACATGGTCAGGAAGAGTTTTAAAGATTTAATTTTTTTTTAAAAAAACAAGGTTTTTGAAAGGCTTATTTCACTTAGCATAACAGTCTCCAATTCCACCCATGCTTATAAGAGGAATCTGATGAACAAAATAAACTAATGAGTATAACAGAACCAGATACTTGGAAACAGGGAACAGACTGACAGAGGCCAGGGAAGAGGGCGGGGCAGGGGCAGTGATGGAAAGAGGGAAAGGACTAGACAAAGACCACGTGTGAATGACCCTCAGACACGGACAGCAGTGTGGGGATGGACTGTGGCAGTGGGAGGTGGGCTAGATGGAAAGGAGCAAAGGGGGGAAATTGGGACAACTGTAATAGAATAAACAAGAATAAAATAAAAAGAAGGAAGTTTAAAAAAGAAAGAAAGGCTTTTAAAAAAAGTCTTTTTCTAAACCTATCCCACCAGGACAGTAACAACTTCAAAGAGCTGATTTTTAACAGTGAGTCAAAGACTTTTGCCCAAGTTCTGAAGCTGCAAGTGAAGGCAAGAATTTCTGAAAAACAGCAATAAAGGGAACATAAGAGTAAAACATTTTGTCAATGGACAGAGTCTTCCTATGATAGCTTTACCCCAGAATATTTGTTTCTGTCCAAATCTCAATGAGGGAAACTAAAGCTATTAATTTTCCTTTCCCTTTTTAAATTTATGCTACAAGAAAAAAGGAATGGTAATTATGTAAGAAATTGATGTGTTAATAAGCTTGGCTGAAGCAATCATTTCACTGTATAAAAATATCATGCTGTACATGGTAAGTATAATTTTTACTTAAAAAAAGACACAAAATTGTGGAAACAACCCAGATGACCATCAACAGATGAACAAACAAAATGTGATATATTCATACAATAGGGTATTATTGAGTCATAAAAGGAATGAGGTATTTACAAGCTTTAGCATGGATAAACCTTGAAAACATGTTTTCAAGGGCAGTGCACTGTATGATTTCACTTACATGAAGAATTTGAACTAGCTAAAAAAGCAGAGACAAGGCAGCAGATTAGTATCATCAGGGGCTAGAGGGAAAATGCAGAATGGGGTGTGACCTCTTAATGGGTACAGTGCTTCTGTTTGGAGTAATAAAAATGATCTGGCACTAGATACTAGTGCTGGGGTAAAGCATAATGAATGGAGTTAAACCAGTGAATTATCAAATTTAAATGAAAAAATTAAATTATGTCATGAAACATAATTATCAAGAAGATAGAATCAGGGCTGATAATCTCAATGAGAACACAGTTAAAATACGGAGTTAATTGCAGGGCACATTTGTGTGTGTTGTGAGAGGAACAGTCGTGATCAGTCCTGCTAGAGTTTCTTATAAGAAACGGAGACAAAGGGTCTGAGGTCACATGTTGCATTTTCCCAGAGACAGGCGCCCAGAAGAGATGCACAGGTCGGTGGTTCTTGGATAGGCGCTCTCAAAAACAATGCCTATAGATGGGAGGGGGGCTGGATTGACCAGAGGAAGAAGGAAGACTGCAGCTGAAGTCTTTCAGGAAAGTCCCAACTTGAGGCAAAGAAGTCAAGCTTTTGTTCAGAGAAGATACGGGCTATGAGACAACAGTCTTCTGTTCATTTTTCCTTGGTTTCTTTTGGTTGTACAAATGGAAAAATACCCTACTTAGCTGCCCATCTAAATTCTCCTTCACGTCCCATGCTCTTTTAAGCAATGTCCATAGTTCTCTGATAATCAAACCCCATGAGTTTCCGCTCCAAGTTTTCCATTTATTAATATCATTTTAACTAGTTTTTTCTCATTCACGAGACCTGCCACTTAGCCTCTATTATTCAGGGACCCCATCATCACTAGTGCTAACTGGGAACCCAGTTTTATAATAGTAACTCACCAAACACCAAGGCCAACAAGTAAAAGCTATTGTTGAGCTTCTCAGAGATGTTGGTGCCCACCTCACCACCTTGCTTTTCCTGTCACATTGGAAAATGAGGTTCTTCCAGGCCACCTCATGAAACAGGCAGTGGCTGTTCAGGTCTTAAGTGATTATTGGCTGTCACCTGCCTTCAAGGAGGGTAATAACCTTGGGAAAAGGCAGTGTCCTGGGAGGGACTCATGAGCTGTCAGCAAACCACATTTCCAGCTGGTAGCTGGGGTAATGAGTGCTTAGTTCCTAGAAGTAGGGGTTTGGGTGATTGGCCATAGTATTCACTACACGAATCCTGATGTCACTGTCAGAGACTTCTGTGCATTACCACAGCATCCACTGAGTATGGATGTGTGAGTTGTGTGTGTGTGTGAACAACCTGGAGAGGAGAAAAATGGGAGATATTTGACCATCTTCCAGGATGATATGGATGAGATTTACAGACAATTTCTTCATCTAAGAATTTCTTAAAGGCACATAACTTAATATAATTTTGTTTAGTTTTCTAACTAGACATCTATCAAAGAATAGACCAAATGTCTGCAAAATGATTGAATAATGTTAAAACTTTTGCCATTGGATAAATTATTGTAAACCATTATGGACTTTCCCCCCCTCATTTATTTTTCTCCCTTCCTCCCTCCATCTCTTCCTTTCCTCCCCCCTTCTGCCTACTTTCACCCACTTTTCTCATTTGGTATTTCATTTATTTTAATATTGGTCAAGTATATAGTTAGTTTATAGAAAACTTTTACACTTAGATCTTTTTAAGTTTAATTTTATTTGAACCTATATTTTGATATATTTATTGCAGAATTGCATCAAATTCTGAAGAAAGAAAATATCCCTCTAAACCATGGAAAGAAAAGTAGTCACTTTGTCGTGGAGACATCTGGCAGATACTTTCTTAACCAGGTGATAAATTATGTTGATATTGTGTTGATATTATATACCCCTGATATGACAAGATGATAAGGGAATTTTAGGTCTGTCATGTTCTTGAAAGCTTTTCATTCTGTCTATCATGAAAAAATACAGTATGAACCTTAACGGAGGGTTGCTCTGAAGAAATATGTTTAAATACTTGTACTTGTTGAAACTGTCAGGGTGAAGGGGGTGTGGGGAAGAAAAAATATATAAAACATTAGAGATTGGAGGAAACAAGGGAAAAATGATAACTGAATGTGATATAGTATCCTAGATTGTCTTTTGGCACAAAAAATAGGGGAAAATTTATTAACACCTGAATAAAGTCTGTAGTTTAGTTTATAGTTACGTATTCATGTTAATTTCTTACTGTTGACAAATGTACCAGGTCATGTAAGATTATAATATTAGGGAACTACTAACATTAGGCAGCTTCATATTTTATGACTAGAAGGAGGTGACTCAGCTAATGAGATTAACAATTAAAAATTCTGGGACGTCCGGGCAAGATGGAGGCATAGGTGGACACACTGTGCCTCCTCGCACAACCAAAATTAAGGACAACAAAGATTTAGAAACAAGAAAACAATCAGAACTTATAGAAAAAATTGAACTGTATGGAAGTCTGACAACCATTCGTCCAAACCGGTTAGAGGGGTGGAGTTGCAGCAGGAAAAAGTGGAGGTTAGCAGACCTGGGTGGGCAGGCAGCGGCTGGCAGATCCCAGGTACACAGGCAGTGGCTAGTGGACCCCGGATGTAGGGTGGCTACAGGCAGACCTGGTGAGGCCGCACAAGGAGACTGCCTAACCAGGTGTTCCCACATTCGCACGCAGATAATCCAGGTGAAAATGGGGAGCTAGACAGACCTCCCAACCCAGGGCCCCAGCTCCAGGAAATAAAACCTAAAAACACTGATTAAAAACACTTGTTGGGAGTGAGGGGCCAGAAGAGACTCCCAGCGTCACAGGAGAGTTCATTGGAGAGACCCACAGGGTCCTAGAATGTACACAAGCCCACCCCCCCACCCCAGGAATCAGCACCAGAAGGGCCCAAATTTGCTTGGGGGAAGTGGCGGAAGGGACTGGAATATGAGAGAGAGCGGAGCAAGCACCATTGTTCCCTCTCAGACCCCTCCTCCACATACAGCATCATAACCCAGCAACTGGGCAGCCCTGCCCTGGGGAACACCTAAGCCTCTGCCCCTCACTACATAACAGCCCCTACCAGACACCCCCCCCCCAAAAAAAACCCCAAAATGGCTCAAACAGGAGAACAGATCAAAGCCTCAGAGCCAATTCATCTAAGCGACCAAGAGATAGCCAACCTATCAGATGCACAGTTCAAAGCACTGGTGATCAGGGTGCTCACAGAATTGGTTGATTTTGGTTGCAAATTAGATGAACAAATAAAGGATACAATAAGTGAAATGAAGGAAAACGCACAGGGAACCAATAGAGATGGGAGGAAAACTGGGGCTCAAATCAATGGAGCAGGCCAGAAGGAAGAAAGAAACAACCAAACAGAAAAGAAGGAAGAAACAAGAATTCAAAAAAACTGAGGAGAGGCTTAGGAACCTCCAGGACATCTTTAAAAGTTCCAACATCTGAATTATAGGGGTACTAGAAGGGGAACAGGAAGAGCAACAAGTGGAAAACTTATTTGAACAAATAATAAAGGAGAACTTCCCCAATCTGGCAAAGGAAATAGACTACCAGGAAGTCCAGGAAGATCAGAGTCCCAAACAAGTTGGACCCAAGGAGGAACACACCAAGGCACATCCTAATTACATTAGCCAAGATTAAAACGAAGGAGAATTCTAGAAGCAGCAAGGGATAAGGGGACAGTCACCTACAAAGGAGTTCCCATCAGACTGTTAGCTGATTTCTCAAAAGAGGCCTTCCAGGCAAGAAGGGGCTGGAAAGAAGTATTCCAAGTCATGAAAGGCAAGGACCTACATCCAAGATTGCTCTATCCAGCAAAGCTGTCATTTAGAATGGAAGGGAAGATAAAGTGCTTCTCAGATAAGGTCAAGTTCAAGGAGTTCATCATCACCAAGCCCTTATTATATGAAGTATTAAAGGGACTTATCTAAGAAAAAGAAGATAAAAAATATGACTGTAAAAAGACATCAAACTCACAGTTATTAACAACCACACCTAAAACAAAAGCAAACTAAGCAAACAGCTAGAACAGAAACAGAACCACAGAAATGGAGATCATGTGGAGGGTTAGCAACAGGGGAGTGGGAGGAGGAGAGAGGGGGAAAAGGTACAGAGAATGAGTAGCATAGACGGTGGACAGAAAATAGACAGGGGGAGGGCAAGAATAGTGTGGGAAATGTAGAAGCTAAAGAATTTATGACACGTGGACATGAACTAAACGAGGGGAATGTGGGTGGGAGAGGGTATGCAGGGTGGAGGGGAATGATGGGGGAGAAATGGGACAACTGTAATAGCATAATCAATGAAATATATTTAAAAAATCTGAAAATTTTTTGTTCTCCAGGGTTAGTGAAATATGCCAATCATGGTCCAAACAAAGAAGTAGAACGAGTACGAGAGAGATGGGTGAGAGACACATGTATAAATGGGTGGGCAGACAGATAGATGATGGATAGATACAGGGATCTGGGTAAAGCTTGTTGGGGAGTAGTCCCTGCAAGGCTGTCTCCATCTCTCATGCTGAAGCACAAAGAGTCTTGAGTAGGCTGGAACCTGTGAGCACAATCTGGTAACACCACAGTCATGAGCTGAAACCCAGCCAGCATGAGGCTGAGCTCCAGCAAGATGAACTGTACTCAGTTTCCATGTCTTTTCCTTGAGTCCTTCTCGTGGAGCTGAACAGCATGCTTCTAGTCCGGGAGTCAGAGAAAGTTAGGAAAGATCCAAGGACAAGGGAGAGAGAATTGTGGGCTTGCAGGCTCAGCTATTGCTTTATGTCAGTGGAGTGAGTCGACGGATCAGCAAGACCTTTGTGCAACAAAACACTGCTACTCCTCTTTCCATCATTTCCTTGACAAGATTATTAAGCTTCAGTCTGCATTGTGTGTTGTCTCCTGGATCCTTGTCTCATACAACAAATATTGACTATTTAGCCTCTTTAATGTGTTGCATTTGTATCTATATATAAGCATTATACTCTAGTTTTAATTTTAAAAAATAAGAGTAATATGAATCAGTTAATTATGATTGCACATTTGTATTTTGTTTTTCATTAGTTGGAATGAAGATGTTAATAGAGTCTTTGATATTCCTATCCATTTCATTAAATATGAAATGTATATTTATAAACGTAAGTGTCTAACATAATGCATTGAATATTTATGCAATGCTTTGTTGCTGAAGTCCATTCGAATATAAATATCCATGGAATTGGGATAATTTTCTGAATAGATGTATTTATTCATATAACACAATGACTCTCTGCATTACCAGCCTTTTAGTTACGATCACTTTTAACGATTAAGCATGAGAATTAACTCACAGATAAATTTGAACAGAAAGAGATCCTGGTACCTCTTAAGATATGTTGTGAAATGCTGTGATGGTATACCATCAAATTTATTCCAAAGGATATTTTAAAAATTGCCTGCGGAAATATGAATGTTTTTTTCCTCTCTTTTTAATCATGTAACTTGCCGCAGGTTGCCAAAAACGCAGCCATCAGCATCGTGAGTGAATGCAACTTAGTCCTGTCAGCTGTCCTATCTCTCTTGTTGGATGGATGATGTTTTTATCAGTAAATACAAACCTTAAAATGGAACCATAATCCTAGCTCAGGTATACAGGTCTCCAGCTGCTCCTCTGCTATTTGGAGCTTATCTGCTGCTAAAAACAAACAAACAAAAATAGACATGCATGCATAAAAGAACATATTCACAAATTTTATGTATTACAAAATAATTTAATTATTACAGATGACAAATAATAAAATGAAGAAGGAATAAAAACCAATTAAAGGAAAAACAATAAAGAGGCCATTTTGTCAGTAATTTTACAAAGATCAGATGACATATATGGAAGTGAACCTAAAATATCTATTATTTCTTATGTCAGGTTATTTTTTTTAGAAGAGTGTCATTAACTCCTATTGCAGTATGATCCTTTGCATACACTGACTTCCTATGCCACACACAAAAATCTCAGGATACTTTATTGCCATCTTTACACAAGAACCTGAAGGTATCATTTTATGCATGAAATGACAAAAGAGAAGAATAGCAGATATAACAGTTATAACATCTTAAAACTTATAGCACATAAATAGGATTTGCCATTGCTTCTAAAGCAAAGGGAACTTCACTGAGATCTTCACAAATACTCTAAAAGTATAGCTGTAGTTAGTTATTTTTACAAAGATGAACAGACCAGAATAGACCTGAATGAAAACCCAAGAGCTTTATTAAAAATTCTTATATACAGCTATATCTATGTGGAACTTATAATCAAAGGATATTTATTAAGTTCAAGTGATGTGTCATACCTGTTTTAAAAGCAGAGATTATGAATAATGAGCCTTCCTTGCCTTTTATGAACCCACAGACCAGTGGGAAAGCACATATAAAAGCTAATTATGGACTTTCTTGGAACGTTCTTGCTTGAGCCCAGTATGTGGGTGATTCTACCATTATTTGCTATACTGCACACACACATTTTACACACACACACTCACACCCCCACATGTTCACATGCACAATTATATTTCACAGCATAAACTAATGTTAAAATACATATTCTATCAGAACATATCCATGCTAAGAAATCATCCAACTTTTAATTAGAGGAAAATTACAAATTGGAAAAAAGAATGAAACAAAGGAACAATTACATAATAGCGTTTGCAGCATGTACCTCTTTGTGCTCAATGTTAGGTATACAGTAAATTACATACAACTAAATGACATCGTTTTACTATTCACTTAATAATATAAATATGTATGTCAAAACTAGCTAGGGTTGACTCTGGCTGGTGTGGCTCAGTGGATTGAGTCCCAGCCTGTAAACCAAAGAGTTGCTGGCTGAATTCCCCAGTCAGGGCCCATGCCTAGGTTGCAGGCCAGGTGCCCACTGTGGGGTTACATGCAAGAAGCAACCACACATTGGTGTTTCTCTCCCTCTATTTCTCCCCCTTCTCCTCTCTTAAAACAAATAAATAAAATCTTTTAAAAAAACTAGTTAGGTTTGGTGATAGTAAAATGTACTAGCTGTGTGAAAACTCAGATAATTATTTGAATTAATTCAGTTTTCTTATCTATAAAGTAACTGGATGGTAATGGCTATTGCCCTGTTCCCTTCTTCTGTGCTTCCCATCTGTAATTGAGTCCACACAACTCTTTTTGTCTTCAAATACTTTTTTCAAAGATTCCCACCAAACTCTGTCCCCTAAAGTCTAACTCAAATGCCACCTTTCAGGGAGCTTCTAGCCACACTGTACATTGAGTCTCAACTCCAGCTGACTACTACTTTATCATATTATTATTTAGTTTGTCTTTCTAAGCACCTATAACAATTTAAAAGTTATTTGGCTATTTACTTATTTATTCCCTGTCTTTCCTCACTGGTCCCTAACCTCTGAAGGGTGAGTAACTTGCCTGTTTTGCTCACCACTGCATTACTAGTTCCTAGCCTAGTGTTGGGTACATAATGGAGCCATGAATATTTATTGAGTATAAGAGTAAAATACAGAGATTGAAACACCTAACAGTAAGCTTGGCACAATAAAAATCAGTGTTATTTTCTTCCCTGTCAAATCCATTCTACTCCCCAACTGCAGATTAATCTTAGAATACTATTTTTATTATTGAAATACTTTCTTTAAAATGATATTTTTAGTCAGAACAAATTAAAGCTCTTTCTTTTTATTTATGTTTAGAGAGAGGAAGGGAAAGAGAAAGAGAGGGAGAGAAACATCGATGTGTGAGAGATACATCAATTGGTTGCCTCTCTCAAGCCCCCAACTGGGGACCTGGCCCACAACCCAGGGATGTGCCCTGACTGCAAATGGAACCAGAGACCCATTGGGTCACAGACCAGCTCTTGGTCTACTGAGCCACACCAGTCAGGGCAAGTTAAAACTCTATGATTCAAGGCTTACAAAAATATAAATCAGAATTTCTTTTCTTACTTTATCTTTGTCTACATTCTTTAAAGTTATGCTCTCAACAAAAATAATCTCTGCATTGGTTGCTTCATTCAGTCCTTCTACCTGAACTGCCTTCTGTGGAGAGCAGACCCAGTAAAATAACTGGTTTGGTCAAGATAGGATAAAGTATGTAAAACAAAATGGCACCACTCATGTCAACCAGGACAGCTGCCAGTCAGTGATGACACTTTGGTGTAAAAAGAAACTACCCAAGTCACATCAGACATATCTGGCAAGGAGGCCTGCCCAAGATATTTGCATACCTGTTGAGAACAGACATGTCTGTATAGTGGGTCCACCCACACATAGGCTCCTGGAGAAATTCCCTGTTCACCATCAGGGGTGCCAAGACACTTATCAAGAGACCCAGAGAGGTGTAGTACACCATCCTTGAGTATAACTGAGGCAGGCTTCAGACTACTATTGAGACAACTGAGTTCCACACACCAGAGTGCTGCTCCGTGCCATGCTGATCTCTCTTGGCTTTGGCAGTAGGAGGCTCTGCCCTGCAGGATGAAGACTGTACCCTCTCTAACCTGTGAGACTCAAGATGCTGAGGGCTCCCTTGACCTACCGTGTTATCTCCAGGACTCATTGGCTGAGACTCTGGGACTTGGGTTTGTTAGCCCCCATTGATTGTTACGTGTGTTATATTTCTCTTAAGTTGTTAGATTGTGGGTAGGATATTAATGTATGTCGATGTTCTACTTTGAGTGAACCTGCATTCAGTAAAAGCTCGGTGAATAGCATAGTTACCTGGTGTGACTCTTGTCTATTCCTTAGTGCCAGGCTGCTCAGCAGGCAGCTAACCAAGTGGTCACCTAGCTGACTTATAGGAAAGACTGTAATGTGACCCCTTCTCTAGGAACCATTTAGGGAATGTTCTCCGGGGGTGCTCATGACACCTCCCATCAACACTACATATCCCTCCTTCCAAATCTAGCCTTTGATCTGATCATGTGAAAATTTCCCCTGTGTGGATTCCCTAGGCAAAAAATGGTACCTGAAAGTTTCTTTGTTAATATTAAGACTAGAATTTGCCCCCAAATGAACAAATAGTGAAACTAACGTCATTAAGTATAAGCTTAGAAAAACCTAAAGTATTAATAGTACGAAATCAAGTGTTCTAATTCCATCTTAAAGTATGATCTCATCATCTTGTGTCCCTCGTCCTATCTCTGTTCTAAATGCCTTCCACTGTCTTCTGAACTTTCCCTGAACTCCCATTCCACAGCACTTTCTATCTGCTATGCAGTCTGAAAGGCTTCATTGTATACAATTGTTTAGATGATTATTTCTATCTGAACTCCTTGTAGGAATATTCTCTTCTTTCCTATATTTTAAATTGGGCCTTGTACATAATAAATACCCAATAATGTGGGGTTAATTGAATGAATTCCATGTCACACTTTAGACTGCCAATTCAATTTGGTAACCTGTCTTTACAAGATACATACTGATGCCATTAACAGAATTGCTTATATGGCAATTAGCATCATTAAGATAAATTGAATTAATGGATCAGATATCCATTTCTTTAGTCTTTAGAAAACTGGCACTAATGATTAGAAACTTTTCACTAATTTAACAACTCATCAAATGAATGCTTCTCACTTTCATTCATCCACAACACACATCGATAGAAATAAGATCAGACCAGTCTTTGTGATGCTGAAATTTTTTCTACTATTAAATTCATTCAAATGAACCCATCAATAATTTACTACAATTAAGGTTATTATGAATATTTCCTAGAGATAAGCTCCTGCTTTTGTTAGTATGTTTTGAGTTTTCATTAATTTATTTGTTAATTCATTTGACCAGTAACCACTGGTCAATATAAAATATAGATACATTGTATCAATTACATTTGATTTAACAAAAAGAATAAAATGAAGTAGGTACCAGAAGTTTTTGACACCAACAAAGAAAAAAGCTTTTCCTGACTTGTTAAACAGCAATCCATAGTTCCTCTCTACTGTGAGTCCTAATGCTAAGTGTAAATAACCCAGGAAAATTTTCTCCCATCACTGTTTTCAAATGTGCTAAAGTTGAAACTTCTTTCCCTTGCCACTAACCTTTTGAGCAGTTTCCCTAATGTTTTGGTTAATTTTGTCAATAAGAGGAAGACTACTTTTTGTCTAATATTTAGTCATTAAAAACAAATATTATTAAATTAAAAAGATATATATTATATCCAATTCTACATAGATTTTTATCTCAATTGCAGTTCTGACTTGGGTTCAAAAATGCCTCTTGGGACACCTCTTGCCATAAGCTACAGCCACCACTGCGGAGAGAGACCTGCTCAGAAGAAGAACATTTTCCCCAAGGGTTTCCCCTCGGTGTTTCAGCCTTTAATTCCTCTGGGGTTGGTTTTGGGGAGGATGCCAGCAGTTTTTGCTAGATCAGCACAATGATGAGAACTAGAGTATTTCTACATTAAAAGATTTATTGAGGTTTGCTTCCAGTCAATTTTTATAAATATTTTATGGCACCTACAACTATTTAATCTCTGTCATCAGGGTTTAAAGAGTGATCTATATTTTTACTAGAACAATACATTGTATTATTTGGAAGCAATGTGCCTTTATTATTTGAATTTATAGCTCTAAGTTGCATTTTCTTGTTCCAGACTTAATACTGAATTTCCCTTGCACTTCTGTCTATTTTAGCTTTATAAAATTTGATGCCTTTTTATTTGGCAGTGAGAGATTTATAATACTTATGTCTTTTGTGTTTTTTATCACTTATTTTCATCTTAAATGTTAATCCCTAAATGCATATTTTTCTGGAAGTTACATTGTGATCCAAAGTTAATGTTTGTTTGGTTAATAACTGTTTCCTGGATTTATACATATTTTAGAACTAAGATTTGAGTATAGTTGTTTCCTAACTTTTGTGATATGTGTTTAATTTTTTTCTGTGTGCTTATTTAGAAGATTTCTACTATGATCTCGTTAGAGAGGGTTACACTTAAGGTATTTAGTTTACTTAACATTTGTTGTGTTGATTTATCAACTTTAAAAATGAAAAAAAAAGCATTCTAGATTTTCCTGAAGCAATATTGTTGTCTTGAATTATATAATCAAGTAATAAATCTTTGTAAAAAACACATAGTTCAAAAAGGAGAGATTATAAAAACACCCATGGACCATGGTTCCATGTTCCTCAGACACAAGACAACCAACTTTTATTTAGACGTAAGTAGGTAAGTATACTTGTATCTCTGAGACTTACAAAGTTGGGTACAGGGGCCACGTCAGACATACATTTTAGAAAAATAGAGAAGAAAGCATAGTATAATAAGACCCCAGAGGTGAAAACAAAAATATCATTAATGAAGTTTTATTCTCAGAAAAAGAATTCTCTTCTACGAGTGAAAATCCTGAAAGCAGGTCTGTGACCTAATGGATCCAAGCATTGGCTACTGGTGCTCAGTAAGGAAAGGCCTGGAAAGTCTGTGGGACTAGAGGTGGCAGTGTTAGAGATGCGCTGTTTCATGGGGAAGTCATTTTGGAAGGCGAAGCTATCCCTCACGGCCTAGCGATAGAACAAAGAAGTGCATGGTGAAGCACTACACTGAAACAAGGCTGAGTAAAGGAAATGGAAAGAAGAAACAAGAAGACTCCCCGTGCGAGAGGAAAATGGTAGTACAACATCTGCTCCTGAACGGAGATACTACCCCCATGCCCTTCATAGGTTCTCTGCTGTTGCTTGTTTAAAGATGTTTTTAAACAAGTTAAGCACAAAACATATTAAATATACAATATTTATAATGGCAAGAAAATCCGGCAACACCTTAAAACTAATATAAGATAACCACCTGGAGCTTATTCCATACATAAAAGGTTGATCCAAACATTAGGATGGTCAATATCTTAGTTTCTTAGAGTAATGGAAGAATGCAGAAAAAAAAATGAAAACACATTATCTGTATAGAAGCTTAAAAGCATTTGACAAAACTAAATTATGATGAAAAAAATCACAAATCGGTCAATGAATACTTATTACTTCTCTATTATATATATGACAAGTAGCATTTTCTCTATGAAACAAAATAAGATCATTACAGAAAAAGGAGGAAAGCAAGCTTTCCATATTCTCACTTCTGTTTAACATTCTATCACACACTGAAGTAAATTAAGAACAATTGGAGGCATAACAGTTATTTGCAGTTGAAAACCCCAATAGTATCAATGAAAGAAAAGAGACTATTTTACAAGGTGACTTAGTAAGACAGGGTATAAAATTAACATAAAATATCCATTATACGCCAGTGGTTCACGTTAGGAAGCAATTTTACCTTTCTTTCTCAGGGGGACATTTGATAATGTCTGGAAACATTTTTGATTGTTACAGTGGTTGAAGTGGAGTTGAGAATGCTCCTGGCATCTGATGAACAGAACCCAGGGATACTGCCTCTTAATATCCTATGAGGAACAGGACAGCCCCCACCTCCCCAGCAAAGAAATCTCCAGGCCAAAACAGCAATGCAGAATCTCCCTTGTTCTTGGGAGATACATCTCAAGATCCCCAGTGCATGCCTAAAACCATGGATAGCACCTTATGGAACCTTATATATACTATATATATTTTTTCTTACACACACATACCTATAATAAACTGATTAGAAATCAGGTGCAATATGATATTAAGGCCTAATAATGAAATAGAACATTTATAACCATGTACTTGGAATAAAAGTTATGTGACTGTGGCCTCTCTCACCCTCATAATATTTTACTGTACTGGGCTCCCCTTCATGTGGTGACACAAACTGACCAAATGCTTCCACAAGGAGGTGAAGGAGGCGAATGATTGCTACCTTGCTTTAGGCTGCCATTGACCGCTGACCATCTGTCAGAACATCAGAAGGATAATCATCTGCTTTGAGTGATATTTTATAAAAAATGAAATAATATAAACAAATTAAGTGTAAAACTGTATCATGAAAAATTGTAAATGATCCTAAAAATCAATTTTGTCAAATGGAAAGACAGCCAATGTTCCTGAACAAGAAAAATGATCCTCTTTAAAAATTATAGTTCTCTATGAATTACTAAGCAAATTTATCATGACTCCTATAGAAGGAGCAAGAGGTTTTTTTGTTCTTTGTTTTTTTTTTTTTTTCTGGATTAAAAAACCAAACAGACATAGGATACAAGAATAAACAGGAATAACCAGGAAAACTGTAAGTAGATGCAAGTATAGATGGCACTTTGCATAGGATGAAAGTGACATTTCAAATCGACAAGGGGAAGATTATCTTCATGTGGTCACTCATAATTCTTATTGATTTAATGCTGTCTTTTACATACCTTTTATTTCATGAAGAAACTAGAACATTTTTCTTATACTATTTTCTGCATTCTGAATATAACTTACTTTTTCCCATGGTTTCATTTGACTTGATCTTACTCCTTTGCTTTCCTACTACCTGGTAGATAGATGGGAATGTTTATTAGACTTAGATTCAGCATTTAGTCAAAAATGCTGGTAGCAAAACTTTTCCTATTGCTTTACATTATGAGGCACAGAAAAATAAAATTATTTATGTTTAAGTGAAAGGGTTAATAGAGTATCCTGACAACATTTTAATAAATTGCATGCTCTTTTTCTCCTAATGATTTTAATATTATTCATTATTATTACATGTATCCATTATTTATTCTAGATTTCCAGCTGGTCTGGAATGCAGGTACACATGATAAAATCTCTGAATTCTGTGGGTATACTCCATTGCTTTATGTCTTCTGCTGTGAAATAAGTTTGACATTTGTTGTGTATGTAAAATTTGCATTTGATCTAAAGGCAATGAGAAACATGTAAGGCAGCCCTGGACTCAACCAGCAGGTTGAACCCAAGTCCATCTAAACTTAGTCTAGATCCTCTTATTCCCAACTAATGAAAGAAAGAAATTATTTTTCCAAGTCACTCTGTTTTTTACACAGTATCACTTTTCCAATGGCTAAATAAGTGAATGCCATGATAATGAACAAGACATTCAAAAGCTTTGTAGATGGTGGTGCTGACGAAAGTATCAAAATTAGGTGAGGCAAACACACACTTTTGTGTCCCTCCGTAATAGAAGGGGTTCCATAAATGGTACCTAATATCAGGTTACTGGTTTGTTCCCTTAGGGAAGACTGGCTTATTAGAAACTCTTGTTTAGGCGTCTCTGCTTGAGAGGCGATCAGCTGTGGTGAATGGAAGTCTACCTGTTTGGGCAAAAAATGTCTAACTTACACTTCTTTGACCGTGGTCCAACGAGTCCTGTGAGCAAGGACTAAAGAGGGCAGAGAAACCGACTCACTGGTTTTCGTGGAACAAGTCGTCCTGGACAACTGATTATTAACAGCATCCTTTGCAGTGGTTTTCCTTTGGGAGCATTCTTACAGGAAACAAACATTCCTACCCTTAGCACATACTTCTTCCCAGATCTCTCAGCACTGACTTATTCTATCTGTGTTCTTGATGATCAAACTATCTCATTAATTGTAAATGCATACTTCTGGCCATTCCTTCTTCCAGCAAATGAACAGATGTACTTCTTGAAATTCTGCTCACCAAGAAGATTTAACATCTTGACTATCTTTCTGGCCTAAGTCAGACTGTAATATTGTAATGGTCCATTTCTAGTATGTGCTGGTACAGTAGAAAAATATGTATAAAACAAGATTGATTATTTTTCTGTTGTCAGCTGGTCCTAGAGACCTCTCCATGAGGTTCTAGGTGTGGATTGAGGGGACAAATACTTTGTGATATTAAATTGATGGTGGCCTTTGAGGAGTTTGGCCATATTGTCAGAGAATGACCAGCAAGCAGCAGCTGAATACACACAAAATTGTACCTCCGAACTTTAGGAAAGAGTATTAATCCCTGCTAAATCTCTGGATGAGAACACGCTAGAAGAGTACTGGAAGTTTTTGAAGAAAGTGATTCTGACAGAATAATCACAAATGATTTCATTGAGAAAAAATTTGAAGAGTATTAAAGTATAGTCACCTTAAGTGCTTGATGTAAAAAATCAAGGTATAAATTATAAACAAATACTTGAAGAACAGGATGTGATTTTTTTAAACAAACCATGTCTATGTTAAGCTCACATTGCAATTTTGTACAAAACCTGAAAATAATATATCAAGAATCTATCACATCCCACATAATGAACAGGCATTTATGGGAAAACAAGAAAAGCAACAAAGGATTAGAAAGGTTATTTCAGTTATGCTCAGAGGATGTAGAGCCAGACAGCTGTCAGCTCACTCCCTGAGAACCATGCTAAAACGCTAATGATGATGCTAAGGGACAACGATTTCCTCCACTCCTGTCCTGCCATCTTTCTTCTTGTTGAAGAACAGAGTCACACGGGGATAGAAAATTTAGCACTTGCTGTTGGCAAAATGAAATTCAAATCTAAACAAAAAGGAGAAATTGTAAAAGAGCACCTGCATTATTTTTCATATTCTACACTACATGGATTAAGTTCCGAGGCACTAAAAGATATGACAGGTAAAAGGCAGAATCATCACCAATAAAAATTAGTCGAGAAATTAGGAGAAATTAGATGGTCAAAGCATACAAGTTTTAAGGCTAAATAGGAGGCATATTCTGCAAACTAGGGGTATTGGTGGCAGTTTGGAATAATTTTGCAGAGTCTATTAATAAAAGAACTGTGTTGGAACACCTATAAAGAAGAATGGTGATGATGAGGAACTAATATAAGCTCATTAAATAAGTCACACTAGGATAGTTCAATTGTCTTTTTTGATATGGTTATGAGACTATAAATTCAGTGCTGCAGAGTAAAAATGATTTTCAGCAAGTTTTTGACAGACACACGGCATCTTGTTGCACAAAAGGGAGAAATGTCAAGTCATTTTGACATGTTCCTTGTTTTCCACCTAACTTTCTTCTTCACTGTATCTCTGAATTGGATGCAAACTTTGATAACACCTTCACCACATTTGCTCAGACATGAAGTTGGATATTTTAATAAATATTCTGGATAACAAATTCAGCATTCAAAAAGATATCTGCAGGCTAAAATGAGGGGTTCAATGTAAAATTTACAGTTAAAAATGGATAGCAATGTGCAGACAAAAACAACAAAAAAGAGGGAGTAGAGGAGAAAAACATAATGACTAAAGCAAAAGTAGATTTTAATTGCATAATGATGACAAAAATAGAAATTTTACTTCAGGATGAGATTAGCATAAAGTAAAACTGTAAGTAGTACATGCCATTAAAATAAATCTTTTCTCATTTTTCTACTTTTTATTCCTTTAATATTTTAAAATTAAAATGCAATTAACATGCAATATTACATTGGTTTCAGTTTTGCAACACAGTCATTCAACATTTCACCTAATGAAGTGATCGCCACAATAAGTTTAGTACCCGCCTGCCATCATACAAAGTTATTACAATATTATCGACTGTATTCACTGTGCTGCACATTATGTCCTTGTGCATTATTTATTTTACAACTGGAAGTTTGTACCTCTTATTCTCTTTCACCCTTTTTGCCCATCTCCTCACACCCTCTCTTCTGATAACCATCAATTTCTTTTCTGTATCAATGAGTTTGTGTCTGTTTCTTTTAGTTTTTCATTTGTTTTGTTTTATAGATTCCATAAGCAAAGTCATATGGTATCCAAACGTGGAATTGTTGGGTCATGTGATAGTTCTATTTTAATCCTTTGAGGACCCTCTTTACTGTTTTTCACAGTGGCTGCTCCAGTTGTAAACACATCAAATAGTGTGTGAGGATTCCCTTTTCCACACATCCTCTCCAACACTTAACTATTTGTTGTCTTTTCATAGTAACCACTCCGAAGGAGGAGATATCTCCTTGTGGTTTTGATTTTCATTCCCTGATGATTAATGCTGCTGAGCATCTTTTCATGTATCTGTTGGCTGTCTGTATTTCTTCTCTTGGAAAGTGTCTATTTAGGTCCTTTGCCTATTTTGTAATCAGATTATTTTTGACATTTAGTTGTATGAATTTTTATGTATTTTGAATATTAACCCCTTAACAAATATATTATTTGCAATTATCTTTCTCCGTTTAGTGGTTTGGGTTTTTGTTTGGTTGGTTTCCTTCACTGTGCAAAAGCTTTTTAGTTTGATGTAATCCTATTTGTTTACTTATTGCTTGTGTGTCCTTACCTGAGAGACATATTCAAAAGAATATTTTTAAGACTGATGTCAGAGGGTTTCTTTCCTGTTCTATTCTGGTCCTAAATTTAAGTTTTTAAATCTATTTTGAGGTTATTTTGGTTTATGGTATATATAAGTGGTCTAGTTTCCTTTTTTTCTTTTTTCCATGTAGCTGTCTAGTTTTCCTAATACCATTTATTGAAGAGACTATCTTTTCCCTCATCGTATATTCTTTCCTCCTTCATTGTAGATTAATTGACCATTTAAAAGTGGGTCTACTTCTGGGTTGTCTATTATGTTCCATTGGTATATGTATCTACCGTTGTGCCAGTACAATACGGTTTTACTATTACAATTACTATGAATTTGTAATAAATTTGAAAGCAGGGAGTTTGATACCTCCAATTATGATGTTCTTCAAGGATGCATTGACTTTTTGAAGTCTTTTGTGGTTCCATACTAATTTTAAGATTATTTGATCCAGTTCTATTAAAAATGCCACTGATATTTTAATAGGGATTTCACTGACTCTGCAAAGTGCTTTAGTAGTATAGACATTTTATTTTTTAAATATTTTATTTATTTAATTTTAGAGAGAGGGGAAGGGAGGGAGAAAGAGAGGGGAAGATACAGAAACATTGATCATTTGCTTCTCTCATGGCCCCAGTCACAGACACGGCCCACAACCTAGACATATGATCTGATCAAGAATCAAATCAGAGAACTCACAGTTTGAGGGACAACACCCAACCCACTATGTCACACCAGTCAAGGCCACATCTTTTATTTTATTTTATTTTTTAAATATATTTTATTGATTATGCTATTACAGTTGTCCCATTTCTCCCCCATCATTCCCCTCCACCCTGAACACCCTCTCCCACCCACATTCCCCCCTTTTACTTCATGTCCATGTGTCATAAGTTCTTTAGCTTCTACATTTCCCACACTATTATTGCCCTCTCCTTGTCTATTTTCTACCCACCATCTATGCTACTTATTCTCTGTACCTTCCCCCTTCTCTCCTCCTCCCACTCCCCTGTTTCTAACCCTCTATATGATCTTCATTTCTATGGTTCTGTTCCTGTTCTAGTTCTTTGCTTAGTTTGCTTTTGTTTTAGGTGTGGTTGTTAATAACTGTGAGTTTGCTGTCTTTTTACAGTCATATTTTTATCTTCTTTTTCTTAGATAAGTCCCTTTAACATTTCATATAATATTCCAAGTCATGAAAGTCAAGGACCTACATCCAAGATTGCTCTATCCAGCAAAGCTTTCATTTAGAATGTAAGGGAAGATAAAGTGCTTCTCAGTTAAGGTCAAGTTCAAGGAATTCATCATCAAGGCTACATCTTAAAAACATCTTTCAATCTATCAGCACAGTATGTCCTTCCATTTATTTGTGTCATTTTCAGTGAAATCATGTGAAGGGTTTAGACTTTACTAAATGCTGCCAGAAAATAGAGGAAAATGGTTCATATTGCTTTAAAAAAGTAAAAAATATTTCAGGAAGAACTAAACTTCATTCAGGGTCTTTCATGGAAAGAACTTTTACTGAAGAATGGTTAATGAACAAATGTCTTTAAGATTTCTAAACCTAAGTAGGAGCTTCTACAATACGACTTTATGAAAATGATGGCTCTGAATAGGTTCTCACATTGTGGTGCTGAGTGGATGTATATGTTTTGGGAGTGGAGTAGTGGAACTCATCATACTTTGTTTATGAATAAGATTTTATTTTTATTATTGCCATTGGACATTGAACAGTGGGAAAGATTTATGATGAGATCACTAGAAATCTCAGCTCCAGTGTGTTCACAACAACAGAATTGGCCATGATGACAGCTACATATGCTTACAAAATACACAGTCCACACAAATCTCTATAGGCACAGTTTTTTGGTTTTTATTTTTGAGTGGAGTGAGTGAATAACAACTATTGTTATGAACAATGGGAAATTTTCTGTTAGTGTCTATATAAGCATTCAAAATTACAGTTGTATTAACTATGCAAAATTCACTGAACTATGTATTTAGGCAAAAGTCACTTGGTGATTGCTTGTTTTTAAATTAAACATTTCCAAATGTTTAATTTAATTAAAATTATTTACTCTCCCCTTTTTTTGCATATTTTTCTTTGAGTGCTCTTGCGAAGGTCAAGTCTTGATCAGTAAGTGGATAGAATCTGCCACATTTTTGGTCACTGAGATGATTGACTTTGGTGACGGAAAACAGGAGTGTGATTGCAGTAGAGAAAGAGGGGAAGACCGACGGCGGACTTGTCTTCCATTACTATGAGTTCACTGAATCTCTGCTCACTGAAACAAACTTTAAACACAACAAATATGACAAACAGAAAGGAAGGAATACAAAAAAATAAATGGGGAAATTTCAAAGTAGGGAGGTTGCTATGTTAATGGAGAATGTTATTCAAAATTGTATATGCTAACTGAATGTTAAAAGTTCATAGAATTGTCAAATCTGACTGGAATAATAATTGAATAAATCTTTTCTTTACTAATAGAACTAATGGATGGTAGAGAAAAATAGGTTAGAAGAGAGCATGAAAGGAAAAATGAAGAAAAATGTAGGGTTATTATACAAATAGTGATGAGTGTACATTTAATATGTATAAATATTCCAGTAATCCCATATTAAGAAATAAAATAGAAGGTTAAACTGGTAGTAGATCTTGGAGTAAGCATAGCAGAAAAAGTAAAGAAACAGAAGAACTCATAATTATTAACTAATGAGGTTAATACATAAATAAGATTATACAAAATATACCTTTTTATAAGAATTTTACAATATTTAACAACTAATACAAATTATATAAAAATAATGACATCTCTTTTTAAAACTTGAATTTCATTGTGTACAGTAAACTATTTGGGCATTTCATAAAATGGCAGGAGTTTTGAATGTTTTAAATTAGGCTTTGAAAATCTGCTTAACATTTTTTTTATTTAAGTAAAAACAGCTGGATATTCACTTCCCACCAGGAAATAACTGATTTATAAATGGCAGTCACTGGAGATTCACAGGTGTATATAAAAGGGATTATGTAAATCAACCACATATGATATTAAAGTTACATTTATACACATCACTTTTGAATCCAAAAAAATGTAAAAATATATTGTAATACCCTGTATATAAAACTAATATACTTTATTTTTTAATTTTTCTTTCCTTCTTTGTGTTTCTTTGAATAAAAAATACACTGGGGTTATTTTAGTGTTCCTATTAAAACAAAGACATTTAATTTAGCTACCAATTAAAAGTACTATGAAATACCATATTAAAATCCACTAGTCTTTTGTACGCAGTGTCCAGAAAGAAGGCATATGTGTACCGGGAAGCAGTTTGGTTACTTGCTTTGTATCTTCCTGATGTTTTATTACCTCTGAAGTTTTATTACCCATTCCTTTTCAGCCACAGAAATTAGAATTGATGTGGTTTACTCTTTCCCCAGAGCAGCTCCCTCTGCTGTCCTAAATATGTAACTTCTGTATATTTAATTTTCTACTGCTGCTCAAAAATAATGGTAATGGAATATTATGAAGTGTTTTTACATTTGCAGCTAGTGAGCAGTGTCTTTTAATTTAGATGACACATATGAACCATCATTTTAAGACTTTCTGATTGGCAATATTCAAGACATAACATTGCCTGTTTTCTTAAAACAAGTAAACTCTGCGTTTGTTAAAATTTTTTTCTCGAGTGTTAAAATTAGTGTTTTCTAATTAACTTGTATTTTTCTCTAGCATTTAATATTTTTTTCTCTAGATTGTTAAAATTATTTTTTTGTGAACCTTATGCCTGTCTTCCTTATATCCTCAGAAACCAGAAGTTTGTTTTTTCTTTTCTTTCTCTTCTCTCTTGTTCACCCGAAGGCTTCGGTGACTACCTCCAATTCAATACCAGGAAACCTCACTGCGGCTCTTTCAGGAGGGGAATCTAGTACTAATGTGTCTGCATTGGCTGTTTTGAAAGCACCCTGAAAATCAGGTCACCTCTAACGGGATTGTACCACAGATCTATGGAAAGGAAAATATAAAAGTAAAGGATGAACCAGGTGAACAAAATACAAAGTGGTGATGGAAGCGGAAATAATTTTTAGGAATACAAAAAGTGATAATGGGTCTTTGGCCTTCAAAATTAGGTCTTAACAATATAACAGTAAGAAAAGAGTCAAACCAACCACCTTTAATTTCTCTTGCATCATTTTCAAAACAACTTTCCAGCTTAAAAAGATTTTGACAAAGAGAATTATTGCAATGATAATACTGAGAGTCCTGTATAATCCACACCCCATTTCCCTTATTAACAACTTCCATTAAAATGGTACATTTATCAAAATTAATGAACAGATATTCATGCATTATAATTAACTAAGTCTATAAATTGTACGGTTTTCCTCTAATGTCCTTTTGTTGTTGTTTTGTTTGTGTGTTTTATGATTTCATCAAGGATATCACAATACATTTCTAGTACCACCTTAAGCTTCTCTTATTTGTGACATTTTTTTCAGCATTGCCTTTTTTTTTTGATAACCTTGAGAGTTTTGAAGAACACTGGTCAGGTGTTTTGTAGAATGACCCTCAATTGGGATTTCTCTAATGTTTTTCTCATAATTAAATTGAGAAGAAGACCACACAGGTGAAATGTCATTCTTATCACATCATGTCAATGGTAAAATTTATAAATGTGATTTATCATAGTTGATGTTAACCTCGATCAAATAGCTCAAAATAGTGTTTGTCAGGTTTATGTAGTTTAATGGGGATCCTTGGTAAATATCAAATATGAATTAACACATCATTGTACAGTTTAATTCAGTTATTTTAAAAGTTCAAAATATACATATAAATGCAGGCCTAATGTTTCAGGATTCTAGTACCACCTTAAAATGAAAAGAAATTACTAACATGGTAATATGTTAATAAGAGAGCAATCCATTTGCAAATTAAAGCAGTTGAAATTATACTGTGGAGAAGCACGTTCTATTGTGTATACTTGTAAGAAGATTATCACAAAATTCAGGGAATTAATCATAACCAAATCACCTGATACATTGTCCTAAGTAATTAATCTTAAGATCTACAAAAGAAACCTTTAAAATCCAAACAATTTACATTTAGTTATGGTGTTGGATATGAAAACACTTATAAGAAAGGATAGTTTGAGATTAGCTATATTACAGTAACTGACACAATTATCTTGGCAGATTCTACTAACTGGAGATATATATATATGTTAGTAGAAATATATATACACACACACATATACATACATATACATATATACACACACATATATATAAAATAGAATCTGACTGATGAATGGGAAACTGAGGAATTTGATACTCCCTGCTATTGGCTTAGTAAAGCCTTGGATTTTAACACTACATTCTAGTCTGTGAAATTGAGTATAGCTAATACTAAGACAGTACCATATCATAACATAATGATGACCTTAACAATTTAGAAGGCACAGCTTCAGAACCCTTCTTAATGTTCTTATTTTCAGTTCAATTTTTAAGATGCTGCTTGAGGCTTTGGCTATTCTGAATAAATTTTGAAAGAGGGGCATGCTTATAGCTGAGACTGAACAAGAACTGAGGGGTATCAACTTGAGGAATTTCTGTGGAGTAATTTGGATGTAATTATTTTTAATACCCTGTCCTAAATGCTGTGGAATGTGCCACTCAAATCTTAGAATATGTTTCATCATTATATCTGAGATGCTTTTGTTCTGTCTCTCTCTTCATATATACACCAAGTTCTATCTGGAAAAAGTCCAGCCATTGTTAATGTACTGAGAATGGTTTGAGGGACATTGATGTAACTTGGCAACTGAAGAGAGTGGACTGGAATGTGCACGTGTGAACAGTGACGATTTTACTTGACTAGTCAGAGGTGAACTAGTAGACACCATTGAATGAACATGTGTACTGTGTGGTCGTTGCATTCAAAATGACTCAGCAAGTACAGCAACAATCTGCATCAGATTTTGCTTTAAGCTTGAACATTTCTGTGTGGAAACTATTCAGATGATTCAGAAGGCTTTTGGGGATGATACGATGATTACAGTCCAAATAGAAGAGTTTGCAGCACAAACTCTTCAAAATGGTCGAGGATTTGTTGAAAGTGATCCCGTTCTGGAAGGCCTGCAACAAACAGAACACCTGAGAATGTTGAACGTGCGCGGGCTGCAATCGACCAAGAGATGGGACTGACAGTGTGAGAACTAGAAGCTGATCTGGGGATTCCAAAAACAACTGTGTCCAAGATTTTGACACAGTATCTTGGCATGAAATGAGTCATGATGAAATTCATTCCGTTACTTCTGGTACCATAGCAGAAGGAACATCAAGCTGCAGTTAATGACTTGATTCAAACCACTACCAACAAACCAGATTTTCTCAAGAAGGTTATAACTGGCAATGAATGATGGGTCTATGCCTATGATCCAGAAACAAAGGCCCAGTCATCCCAATGGAAGTCAACTGGTTCTTCAAGCCTAAAGAAAGCATGACAAAGTCTCAAGGTCAAAACCATGTTAACTGTGTTTTTTGATTGGGAAGGCATTGTCCTTCATGAGTACACCCCTCCAGGCCAAACAATTAATAAGGAGTACTATCTCAATGTTCTCTGTCAGTTTAGAGATGCAATACGATGAAAATGGCTGCAGCTATGGGAAACTGGTGATTGACAGCTCCATCACAGCAACACGCCCACTCATCCATCAGGTCTTGTGCAGAGTTTTTTGGCAAAACAGCAAATCACCCGGGTGTCTCAGCCCTCCTACAGCCCAGATTTGGCACCCTGTGACTTCTGGTTTTTCCTAAAACAAAAATCACCTTTGAAAGGGAAAAGATTTCAGACCATTGATGAGATTCAGGAAAATATGATGGGGCAGCTGATGGTGATTGGGAGAACTGTGTGAGGTCCCAAGGTTGCCTACTTCGAAGAGGACTGAGGCATCACTGTCCTATGTACAATGTCGTATATTTAACAGACCTCATATAAATGAAGCGTGTTCAGGAAGCATCCAGCCATGTGATATGAAATATAGAGACATTTATTGAAGATGATACAAGATATTGAAACATTGTATTAAATATTACTGAAATAATTATTTAAAATTATTAAAAAATGATATTTAAAACAAGAGATAAGATTTTTTAAATATGTAATAATGTTTTCATAAATATAAGTATATACATAAAGATAATACATTATTCTAAAGGAAAATTAAAAGTTTAAATGGTGAATATTAAAAACCTAATGGCTCTTCTGTAAGTTTAATACAATTTTCAGTCAAATGCAGCAATTCTAGAATAGAAAAATTATTTTAGCTACATCAATAAACCATAAAATCATTTGTGAAATGAATGAAAACATAATTCCTTTCTTTGCAAATATTAACATTTTTAAAATATTATTTTAATTGAGATGTGAGTGACATAAAGCATAACTTCTTTAAAAAGAACAACTCATATGATTGATAGACAAAGCTCAGGGTCTTATTGCTAATGTTAATACATTCAAGTCTTATTAGAAATATTGTTTTTAATGGAGAAGTTTTATTCCATTATTTTCTTATGTGTTTACTTAATTACAAAAGTAATTAAATTGTCTATTCAAAATATGACTGGCCTAAATCAATCATAGCAGTAGGAGAGAAAATAACAATAAACAGGAATTAAGTCACACTAGGACTTAATTGAGCCAACTCCAGGGGTTAGATATACATCTCTACATGAAACACATGAATATTAGATTATGATAGCCCTAGCAGAGATGAAAGTCTTGAACCCAGCACTGACGTCTGGAGGCAAAACCTTTTGTGACATAAATTATATAAATAACAAGCAACAAAATATTTTGAGCCAATTCAGGAAAACCTATAGTAACAAAGTTGTCAAGCATTTAAAATTTTCCCCCTTATGGGTTGCAGATTAATTTTGTCTGCTCTTAACAGGGAATTTTCTAATACTTAGAAACAGGGAAAATATAAAAGTCTTTTACAAAGAGTGTGTAGATTAGTCTTGTACATGTGTCCTGGGCTACTCGTGCACACATCAGTAATGAAGATTGTAACTGTGTGCGCACATGTGTTTAAGAGCCATAGCGGAGTGTCATACAAGCTGCAGAACAGGTCAGGTGAGAAATGTAAAATTCTAAATGTCACTCAATTTTCCTTGATTATGTTTCCATTTAATTACCCCAACCATTAAGGAAAATTGAGAAATGAATAAAATATAGAATTTTAAATTTATCATCTTGCTTTTGGCAGGGATGGGCTCAGATTACATATTCAGTGATTAATTCTGTCACCACTGATTCAAAGTTTGTCTAAAATAAGGGAGTATGTGTATCATTTCACGGCAAAGACTGTTTTGTATGCTCTACATTCATATTCTTTCTGATAAGTAAATACATGATAATGGCTTATATGGCTTTTTTTTTTTTTTTTGCTTTATTCTGGGGTTTCCCCCCTGTTGCTTCTCTCAGATCTGAAAACAAAGGGTGTAGTGGAGTTGCAATCCCATTTTATTTTAGAAGTTGCGAGGATTTATAGGACTCCTGGGAAGATTAGCTGAATAAATGGCCACCTACACCTTTGACCTCAGTGCCGCATTTTCTCATTAGAAAATACATGTGCAAAATCTGAAAATTATAACCAATGAACTTGAACTCTACATCTAAGGAAACATGACTTCAGATAGAGAAAATTACCCCTGAATAAGGAATGTGTTTCTGGTTTTGTTTTCTAGATGCCCAAGTCAGCTATGAAATCCATTGTAAGTAACGTAAAGATATTTTGGGACTATTCTTTGCTGATTATCTTTTCTAAATTAGTTAAGTATCTAAAAACTGTAATGTGATAATTTAATTTTTCCTGGACACTTGTGGCCAGTGCAGGGTAATTTGCAGGAAATCAATTTGATGCAGACACAGATCTAAAGGAAAGGTAAAGAAATAGCTTATTTACTGGGGCTTACATTTAAGGAATTATTTGTCACACTTCTGAGAGATTCTACTATTATATTTATGATTTGCAATGGCAACTGAAAATTATCTAGTATAACCTCTCACTCCATGTGAAACCCCCATGTTAATGCTATATATTATTGTTTCCATCATCTATGTTTAATTTTAACATGACAAATAATTACAAATAAGAGATTTGAAATGGTATGATTAAAATAAAATTGTGTAAGTAATCAACTGCATCAAGTTCTGACATATTGGCACATTACAATATTTACTACATATATGTGTGTGTGTATGTATATATATACATATGTATGTGTGTGTTTTATATCTATATAAAAAACAACTTCTTATAGCATAAATTCATCTAAGACAGCAAACATTATTCATGCCCTAGTTTCTCTAGGATGCCATTTAAAACATGATTCATAGCTTCTTGCATTTCTCTCCAATTTCTCACTACCTCCCTATCACCTCCAAATATGCATAAGCCCCACTCTATCTTAACAATGCTTTTTTGATTTGTTTCACTTTGTTTTTCTGTAAACTTCTCAGATAATATCTTTGTGCCTACAGCAATTTTATTTGGCATGCATATTTAGACACCTGTAAACCTGAATGTTAATTTTGCATTTTGCTCTTAAATTCACAGTTGTCCATGGTCAATAATATTGATGAGTGAAATTGACTTCATTCATTTATTCATACATTTAATTTATCATGGATAAAGTACTGAGTATTTTTTATGAACCAACTAGTCTATGCTAGGAGCTCAGGGTTCAAGACAGACACATTCTCTATCTCCACAGGCCTATGTATACTTGGAAAAACTATTGCACACATAATGAATTGCAAATATGAAACTGATGTGGACACCGGCTAGCAGTGTCCGCGTCATTATGGATGAAATAAAAACATACACACGGACTACCGAGTCCGGTGGAGGAAAAAGGACAACAGCGTGGCTTTTCTCTCAAGGGGAACAAAAGCCGAGGCGCCCGCCATGACAGGCCTTTATTTGGTTTCTCTTCATATTACAAAATGGTCCTCACTCCCTATGCACAAGTTACAACACAGGAGTCAATGCCCCTAATCACATCACAGAAGAATATATTAGCAAATGAAAAGGCAAAAGTGGTTGAGCTGGTTACACTGGTCCCTGCAAGGTTTAGCATTTTCAGGGTGAAGGAGTTTTAGGAAAAAGCAAGACTCAAAGCAGCCTAGGTATATTGCAAATCTGATTACCCACGAGAGAACCTATCTGTGGGCGTGGGTCCTATGCTTCTCTGAGTGGGAGCTGGGCCCACGCCACGCAGAAGGGTCTGCCACATGAAACTGCTTGAAGGGAGAAATTAAGAGTGAATAAATAACCTTGGGAGTCAAAAGTTGAGGATTCCATGATTGGCTCTCTGCCTTTTGGTCTACCATAACCAAATACCACAGACTGAGTGGCATAAACAACAGAACTTTATTTCTTACGGTTCTGGAGGCTGGGGAGTCTAAGGTACTGTCTTACTCAGTTCCTGGTGAGACCTTCTTTTCTGGCTTACTGATGGCTACCCTCTTGCTGTGTCTTCTTATGACCTTGCCTTTGTGTGTGAGTGTGGAGAGAGATGGAGAGAGAGAGGGAGAGAGAGGGAAATAAGGGTACTAGTCCCACATGAAGGCTCCACCCTCACGGTCTTATCTTACACTAACTACCCCCACCATCACACTGGAATTTAGGGCTCAAATATAAACATTTTGAGGGAACACAAATATTTAGTTTATAGTGCTCTCCAACAAAAATTACATTTTTATTGATACTTAAAAGTGAAGAGATGTGATAACGGCCAGCAGAGACAAACGATTTTATGAAAGATTTGAGATAAATAACAAAGACAAAGCAAATGGAAAGAAGCCTAGTAATGTTAGAGGCTGGAAAACAAAACAAGGGAATAGCATAATATAGAGAAAAAAGAAAGATAGAGGTCAGATCCTAACCTTTTAAACGTTAGACTTAATGTTAAAATGAAAAAAAAAAACAAAACGTAATGGGCTTTAAGTAGGAAATTAACTTATCCTCTTTGGGCTTTTCAAATAAATTAGTGTAAAGTGAATCAGAAAGCACAGGAGAGGGTTATTGTAGTATGTCCAAAAAATAGTTATTGTGGTTTGTACTAGGACAGTGATGACAAAAGCAGAGAGAAGTAAACAAACTTGAGAAATACTCTGGGCTTAGAAATCGATTAACCTGTCATCAGATAGAGTGTGAAAAAATGCTATTTTCTGTTTAAACTCTATATTTCCGGCATGAACATCTTCTAGTATATTACTACAAAATAGCATGATGGAGAATTCTGGAGGAGGATGAACACAAAGTCCATTTGTGAATGTCGTTTCTAGTTTTAGTAAAAATGTTGTGCCTTTTTTGTGGGCTAATATCACTACGTCACACTGGAAAGTAGCTTACTAGATTACATAAGGATTGAGACCCTGATTTATTTCTTTTGACCGCTTTCAGAAGGGACTAAGAGACATACTTATGTCTCATAGACCTAAAACTGGGTCCTTGCCATCTGCCAAGCAGGCAGAATTCAGGAAATAAACAGGAAGCATAAAATCAGAATACGTGACTGAGTGCGAATTATGTATTTTCTGGTTATTGTAGATCCTAGCTAAGTTCCCTTATCCAGCCCCCCACTTTGAACATCAGATTGTTATTGATACATATTCATAATCTTTCTCCTTCTGGGACATTCTATATCCTCTGTGTTATTTCTCCCATATACAGATGATTTGGGACTTTTGAATCCCTATCACACTCTCCTATACTATTCCCATATTAATTTTTGGATATTTCAGTATTCACTCATCCTTGCAACAACCTGGTTCCTTTAAAGTGCTCTTCTCTGGTGACGACTGAGCTTGTTCTCCACTCTTGATCACTACCTACCATCATACTCTAAAGTTTATCACCAACCACTACAGCACTGGATTATTTGAAGTTCATGCTAGTGATAGTTTTGTGTGTCAGCATCCCTAGACTGTGGTACCCAGTTATTCAATCATACGCTGATCTCAGTATTGCTGTGAAGGCATTTTGTAGACATGGTTAGCATCTACTATCAGTTGACTTTAAATAAAGTCAACGTTACTTAAAAACCTCATCTAATTTGTTGAGAGCTCTTGAAAGAAAAATTGAGGTTTTTTTTTTTTTTTTTTTTTTTTTTTTTCCCTGAGAAAGAAGAAATCCTGTCTCAAGAAATTGGCATTGTCTCTTGGCCCAGAGCGTTCTCATTCTGCTGACCTGACCAATGAATTTCAGTTTTGCATGCCACAGAATATAATTCCACAAGCTGATTCTTTGAAATAAATTTATCTCTATGTATCATCTATCAAGTATATATAAATATATAAATAGTTATATGAGAGATAGACTGATTTAGTTGGACTTAGATATATGCAGGGAGACCCCCCAAAAGCTGAAATTATCTTCTGGAGGGTGGGCCCCATGTAGCACAGGCTTCCCCTGCTGGATGAGTGTTCTTGGAACCTGGCTGTATCAGTGTACCATATGGTGGTGTTGTGAGAGTCTATGTTCGGTGTCAGTGAATTTTTTTTTGATGACTCTTTCAATGCATTTGCCCATTTCATGATGGGAGACTTAGGAGTGCACCTACCCACACGATGCTGAGTGTTCAGCAGGTTTTGACCAAAAACTGCGTAACCACCGTGCCCCACCTTCTCTATTCACCTGATCTCACTCCGATCAACTATTTTTTATTTGCCCAGATGAAAAAAGTCCTCAAAGGGATGCCGATGTGGAAGAGGTGAAACAAAAAATGGAAAAAGCACTAAAAGGCATCAGAACTGACAAGTTCAAAAATTGTTTTGAGCAGTGGAAAAAAACATCTTGATAGGTGTATTGCATCGAATGGAGAGTATTTTGATGGTGACTGAAGCTTAACCATGTAAGAATAAACACGCAATTTTTTATAAATAAATTCTGTCTTTTGGGAGTTCCTCTATACATATATGAGGGGCTTGCATGTTTATATAAATATGTGCACGCACACTGCTGCTTCTGCTTTTCTGGAGCATGCTAACTGGTACATTGCAACTCTCTCTGCGTCACTCTGAGCTCTATCTAAGGCTCATTTAACTTCAATGAACTCTTTCGTGTATTGATCATCTCTTCTTCCAACTAGTTCTTTGCCGTTGATGTTCTTTCTTTCTCTCTTATCCAGTTTACATTTTATAGTAAATCAATGCAATCACTCCCCTGACTATATATGCTCAGTTGCCTTGTACCCTGCTTTTTTATTCACATGAACTCTGAAGATTCACAACCTTGGTTAAACCTAACTCAGCCAAACTCTGCACACACATCCACAGCCATTCAAGTGGTTGGAGAAAAGTGCTCCAGAGACACACTGATTTGTCTTATGTTAAATTCAAGACTAAAATCTCCTGTGGGCTCTTAATGATTCTTGTCCATTTACATTCCCAATGTCCCAGATGACTAGTTAACATCTTACCTTTTTCTCCTGAAATAATCACCACCTCCTTTTTACATCTTCTTTCATTTAATGACCTTGCCTTTTACTTTCTCTGTGAAGTAACAATAATAAAAAAGAGTGTTCCTGTAATTATAGTAGCTGGCGCCCTTACTTGAGCTGATACGTCCGATCTGCACCTTCTGTGAGTATCACCTGCTAATTGTGTATTACTGTGTAGTTCTCCAGAGGTTTGCCCTTGAACACAGAAGTTATCCTTTCTCTAAGTGTCTGGTGGTTACCCTAGCCCTCTGCTGTCACATGAACATCATCCAATGACTCACTGATACAACAGTAGGGACCTTAGTTACTTTTCTTCCTCATGAGTTTTTCTCTGAGGGCACTCATTGGATAACGGACTTACACAGAATCCCAATGTGAGTCTCTGCTTTAGGGCACTTACTCTAGAACCCACAGGTTACACCCATCATGGGCCAGCATCTGTGCTCACTCTGGAGTTCATCTTGTTACTGCAGAACAACTATCTATATTCCTATCTGAAGATGTTCCCAATATATTTGCAATAGATTCCATCATTTCACACATATCCAGGCACATATTTTCTACAATTCTTTCCTGTTTATTCCACGTTATTAATATTTACCCTTTTACCTGACCAGTTTCATGAACACTCAAAATTCTGAAATTTTTCCTGTTCAAATGTTTTTCTTAACTCATTTCTCCCAGCTATGGCATTGTTTATTTCCTTCCCTTTGCAATACTTCTCAAAACTGTTGGCTCTAAGAGTGGAAGTCTCCAACTCCTGTCCCCGCACCCCATTTCTCTTAAATGGATGAAGTCATTATCTAAAATAAGAGTGTAGAAAATAAATAGGAGTACACTCTAGGAATAACAAAAGCAACTCATTTATAAAAATATACATTATGAGTTATGAACGACACAAGACACTTTCATGGTCTGAAACACAGATGTCAATATTCTAAATTCTTTTTTATCTTCTTTTCATCCACTTCAATAATTTAAAAACCATGATAATACATAAAAATAAATGCAAATGATTCTTAGATCCATATTATAGCCTAATATCTTTTTCATCATCATATTCTAGAGATAAATAATTAAACCCAGAATTAATGTAACGTTAACATCTACATCTATCAATCATGTTTAGCTATAAATAATAAAAACAAATAACAATTATTTCTCCTCTAGATTCTGCTTCTATAATCCAGACAGGAGGAGGAAGGGAGGGCAAAAGACTAAAGAGAACTTCCAGATGAATTTATCTACTTTGAAAAGAATCATTCCAGAAGTCTCCACCAGTAACTGCCATATAAATATTATGGATTCAAATTGAATTACTTAACTCCTGCTAGCTGCAAGAAAATCTAGGAAGTTGATTATCTTTAACATCACTAAGTGTAAAAAAGCTAAGTTAAGTTGTTTTGTTGTTTCTTGCTGTTGTTTTGCACAGAAAACGAAGAATGAATCTCATGTGGCAACTAGCAATTTCAATATAATTACTTTTCAACACTTTTATGCAATAGTTTTGTAATATTGTATAAATGATAATTATTACACTGTAAATCACAATGGGATTGTTATTTTGCTGAAAATGGTAGCACACTAAAATCAATCAATAATTCATTATAATTATTTAATTTATTCATAAAGTGGAAACTTATGTACTAATAATTTAAGGAAGTTATTTATTAGTAACATTCTTGTAGAAAGTCAAAGGATAACAGAAATTCCATTTAGTATAATGAAAATAGAGTAACTTAATGATAAAAGTATAACATATAGAAAAATAAACTTTCACAGAGATACCTAAAAATATAAGTAAATTCAGAATTTATTAACTTCTGGTTAAATACAACTGAGAAAAAATCCCAATGTTTTGTTATTGTTTGGGGGAGAGGGAGAAGAAAAAATAAAAAAACGAAGTCATTCTAAAATAATCTGAAGTAAAAATAATGAAACAGTAGATATTAAAATTCTAAAAAATAAGTATATATACTACCAGGTCTTATAATATTTTATAAAGTATACCAGCAGGTCTTATAATATTTTATAAAGTATACCAGCGGGTCTTACAATATTTTATAACATCAGATTAGACACAAGAGATAGATTGTCATAATATAATAGGAGGATGTAGAAAGAAAAAATGACTATCAAATAATTTATTGAATGTTTGATAAGTACATGATTTTAATTAAAATATGTATTTTGATTTTATCACATGTTTTATTCAGAAGTGAAGACATTTGAAATGTAATGGTGGACCTCTAATTAAAAAATAACTGTATTTGTGGATGATATTATTAACTTCTTAATTTATTTATTCAAATCTCTTCTGATCTTTGAGTTATTTATTTATTTTTTACATGTGCTGCCTTAATCTTTGGCACTTGTAAACAATATATTACCATCTCTAAAATGAGCAATGGAGGTGGCAGCTTCAGAACTCCTGTGGAGTGACAGCAATCATGTTTTAAGAATAATATAAAGAAGTGTTTCTATAGAACCTTACATAAAATTAATTTTAATAAATCAAGTACTCATATCCAAAAAGAGGAATAAAGGCGATAAGGAATTAGGTGAGGGGAAGGCTGAGGTCTTTTCTTCCTAAACTCACTCTAGACACTGCCACTGCTAATTCGATCTCTCGTTTGCATCGGACTCCCATGCCTGGACTTCTGAATTCCAGAACCTTGCGTTCGAGTTATTGACACCCAACATGACCTCTGCGGTAGCTTGTGTCATGTCCCTCTGCTGCCCTCATTTGGTGAACACCGATTCTTCCTCTTATGCTGGTGAGATTTTATTCTTGGGGGAAAAGGAAACTAATCCAGTGCTTTTGGAACAGTTCTGTAACTTTATTTATCAGCACATGATGGGTCCTGAAAAATGATTTAAGAGCGTAGATTCTTTTCAATAGTCTTGAAAGGAAGACAATTACAGGGAATGCCCATGACCAAATGACAAAACGTTTCTGTGCTTGTCTTGGGAGCCAGTAATATGGAAGCTATGACTGTCATTGGAGCGGTGAAGAACAACTTCATCCCAGCGGTACTTTATCTTGTGATAGGAAAAACAGATAAAATTTAGATGTATTCATATTTCCAGTACATTCTTATTTTTGGATTAAGTCTATATAGACATAAGTGTCACAAGTCTTGAGATTCCAGCCCATTCCACTGGGCTACAGTTTCTACTAAATTTTTGACAAGAAATTCAATTTTGAATAAAGTGGGTATCAATTAAGATTCATTGTAGAAACAAACAGGAAAGTATCTTCATTTACCATAGTTTTCCTTACTTGTGTACTTATTAATGTTGAATATATTGCACTGGAATCACAACCATAGAATATTTTAATCCAATCTCTGTCTTTGTAACAGTGGTTTCTGTGTCAAAATTAGCAGTTCAGCTATTTAGTATGATATTTAGCAGTATCTCCATAAACCCACTTATTCCCTTTGAGAAAAAAACCTCAGAGATTAAAATTTATAAATATTTTTTCCCAAATATCTCATAGACTTTACTAACTTAGACTTCATTGAAATAAAGTCTGGAATACCACAATATGCAATGACTGGATTGTTAGGGAGTCAGCATTATGTTTGGGGTACTGTTAGTTCATATTTCAAAAATATATCTCTTTTGGTTTATAATCCTAAAAAGCAGCAGGCTGTCATCAATTCTTTCTAATCTTCAATTAAATATTTTACTAAAGGCTGCAAAAGTTTCAGCCACACTCAACTTTAATAGGTTATCTACAGTAATACTTGACAATGGATTTATTTTTTCAACTCTAGCTTTAATAAAATTGCACTGTTTCCATGCAAGTATTTTGCATAAGATAAGAAATATCTCTGAGCTTCTAAAAAGCAATGGAGTTAAATATATTCTTCATAAGTCATCAAAATTTTATTGTAGTGCTCATCTACAGATACTCAGAAACAGTAGGGGAAATAACCTAATCATAGTTGCCATGGTGAGGTATCTAAAGTTGTAATGTCAGAGAAATTGGTGGAAATGGCAGCAAATTGAGAGAAAAGTGCAGCAAATTTTCCCAGCTATGTAAGAGTGAGGGGGGTGTATGTCCAGGATATGCAAATAGTGAAAATATCTGGGTTGAAAGATGAGCAGAGGAAGAAGATAATTAGGTGATAGCATCTTTGTGTCTCTATAAAAGACTTGATGATGAGCCACAGTGTTCAGTAAGGTAGGCTAGTGTACTAAGAACTCAAACCGAAAGGGAGAGACAGGACCTAAAGTGGACGAGGAAGTTATACTGAGATTAAAGCAAGTTAAAGGCAAATGCAGATGCTATGAACTGGAAGAGAATTCAAAGAGAAAACTCTAGCAACTCACAATAAACATTTTCACGTGGCCTATTGCTCAGATGCTGTAAGCTAAAAGGCAGAGTGAAGATGGGTTTTGGGCATTTCATCACTGTTAGTTTCAGTCTTAAACACTGCTTTTAAAATAGCCTGTAACAGCTTCTCAAGAAAGGCTGCATAGTCTAATAACTTTTGGAAACTATAGTATGACAATAAATAAGTGACTTGTATTTTGTTTTGGTCTTTTTTCTCTTCTTCTCTCTTTCTTTCCTTACTTCTCCTATTATATCCTGTCCTCTTTTTTCTCTCCTGCCCTCTCCTCCTCTTCCCTTCTCCTTCCTTCCTCTTCTTTTACAACCCTTCATGTCTCCTTTCTTTCTCCATTAACCCAGTACAGAACACCGGCATGAACAAACCGCTTCAGGTATTAGTATTCCTATTGGCATCACACCCCTCCCTAACCTGCATTTACAATACATCTTGCATAATTTCATCAGGTTGAATCTCCTAGGACAAAATTCTGGCCTCCTAAATTCATTTCCTAAAATGCGTGATAAAATAGGTTTTTATTACCTGTTGAAATATTTCCAAGTTTTTGTGCTTGCAGGAGCCTTAATAATTTACATTCAATTGGTCTTTCAGACTATCATTCCTACTTTCTTGCATTCACTATATTTTAATGAAATAAATATTTTATTATTCTTCAACCTTCTCATATGCCAGCGCTCCTAAAATGTTTCCTCAATGTTCTGCTAAGGTCAGAATTGAGCAAGTACATATTCTAATTGTCCTGAAGTGAATGAGAAACTTACTTGAAGACTTATGTTGTTTACATTATGGTTCCATATATATGACTTTTGAACATAAGAAATTATATGTATTGGTATTGAAGGAAGGTAGATATATCAATGGTTTTCATTGGTAGGAAGAGATGTGAGACTGTGAGGGATTTTGTTTTATTACATCTATCAACTTTTGAAAAATTAGACCATTAAACAGAGTCGACTTTGTATGATCTATACAACATACAGCTTGTTTATGTTTTTTATTTTTTGTCATAATATTTTGAAAATCATAATTCATTTAAATATGTGATTATTTCTGTGTTATTTTTCACTGTTTCACAAGTTGATTCAGGATTACCACAGGTACACAAAGTTCAGAAGCTTGTCAAAAATTTGGTATCGTAGATATTAATCAGACTAATAATGGTAGGAATCTCAGTGTGAACCATCTTAGCGGGAGGTACAAACTCTTTTTATATGGCAGAATGATGAAATTTCTGACCATTTATCTTTCTTATTCTTTTACAAAAATATCTGTCAAATAATATTTAATTGTAAAAATATGATTATTGTATGTCTCTTTTTAACCACCAGTGCTATAACTTTATAGCTTTCACCCCATGTAATAAAACCAAGTGTCTTAAATGACTACTAATATCCATAATCTATGTTTTCTGGTAACTCTTGATCTTTATTTTAATAACTTCAATAATGACCTATATAGTAAAAATATTAAACATTTCCTTGATTCATAATGTTTTATGTAAAATAACTTCTAATTAATTAAGTTGAGTTTTTGAGCTGTACAGTCATATGCCATCTGTAAGTTAATTCATCTTATGTTCTGATTACTCATTTCAGCATAACAAAGCAGCCCAACATTTCACGACTCAAATAAAAATTTCCTATTATTTGTCACAGTTCTGTGGTTTGACTAGGCTCAGATAAGCAGTTTCTATTTAAGGTCTTCATGTAGTTTTAATCAGATATTGGCTTTGAACATCTAGATTCTAGACTCTCCACTGAACTTGAATATTCCCAAGATGGCAAACTTGGATGGCTGAGAGTTGATGCTGACTATTGACTCAGATCCGAGTTATGTTTGGCAAATGATATGGCTAATAATGACACTTCCTTGTGGCTTGAGTCTCTCAACATTTGATGCCTGAGTTCTGAAAGAGTATCCCCAGCTCAGTATTCCAGAAGGCCCAGGTAAAAGCACAGCCTCGAAAGTAAAACATTATTTCCACTGTATTCTTATGCTAATAACAATTTGTGGGCCCACCTAGACTCAGTAGTATGGTGATCTAGAATTTTCTTGTTTAAAGAATCACAGAATCATATTGCAGAATAACATGCATAATAGAAGATTTTGTTGAAGTCCTCTTTGCAAAATTCAGTCTGAAACAGTCTTCCCTCTGATTGTAACAACTCAGATCTTTGCTACATGCAAAAATACTTTCACTCTATGCTTTAAAATATACTAGTATGTCATTAGTTCAAATCCAGGCATCAGCAAGAACTCCAGGTGTAAATGAGGCTCCTTAGGATCCAATCCCCAAGTGTAGAACTCCTCTTACCTTAAAACCTTAGAGTTATAGAGACAAATTATCTACTTTTCCTACATTCAACATGTAATGATGAGGCAGGCATATATTTTTAAATAGGATATCTGGGCTGTACATTGAAGTCACTGGTCCATGACAATCCTGAAACTCAGCCAGTTATATTCACCAGTTACTTTATTAGGCCCAAGTTCTTCTCCTTTGCAGTGGTTTTCTGTGGTTTTACTTTCTGACAGTTAGTTCTGACTCCATTATTTTTTTCTTTTTAATTAGAAATGATCCATGTTATAGTTGAGCATAATTCCCAGTCTTCTTCCTATGTATAGAAGGTTGAAGCCTAGATGTCTCCTTTCGAGTCACCTTTGTCATTTTTATTACAAAACAATGGTGTTTCCCCCAATACCATTCTCTTAAACAATGCAGCATTTATGTTTGTAAATAATATTGAGAATTACTCCATTGGGCAAGAGGTGCACCCTCAAATTACTTTGAGACTGGACCTGTCTAATGTAGACTAAGAGACAAAGTGATATGGGGCAAATTTAGAGTTCTTAAAAGACCTTTGGTTTATTAGAGGAAGTCTAGGAGGCATGCTTTATGAAGCTTAGATATCTTTTGTTTCACTCAAGATTGTTTGTTTTTTATAGATAAAATCTTATTGGGACACAGCCATATCCATTTATACAGGTATTGTCTATGGTTACTTTTTCTCTATGAAGTCAAAAGGAATTTTGCTGCATAGATTGCATGACCAACAGACTAAAATATTTGGTATTTGCTGTTTATTAAAATGTTTGCTGACTATAGTTAAGATGGCTTACAAGGCACTGCTTAAATTTTGTCGATGTCCTAACAGAAGATTTTACAGTCACATCTGTGACAAGAATATTATCCCAATATTATATTTTGCAGGCAGCAGGCTGGATTTTATTTTTGCCTTAATTATTTCACATTTTAAAATATTTTGTTGGATTTAAGCACTTATAGTGAAATGATTCTCTAGTCTGAAAAATCTTGGTTTGTTTATTTTTTGGTTAAATTCAAATTCAGGTCAAATATTTCAAACTTTACCTCATCTCCTTATAGTCCTTCCTATCATACACAGCTAAAATTCTGCTTGGAATGTCCTCAGTCGATGTAAAAGATCTAAAGTAAATTTTCTATTTTCCACGTACTTACAGGCCATAGTTCTCCTAAACTTCTGCTGCACGTGTCATTTTTATTCTAGTTCCTTACAAGAATTTCCTCAGTGTCCATCTTGTGCCCACTAACAATCTTCTTAAGGACTTTCCGGACAATGCCAAAAGGTTAGTCACAGAGCTGAAGCCCTACCTCACGAATTTGTGAATTCATCTAGAATGAGTATCTGTTTTTAGAGTAAATTAAAAAACTCTTTCTGCCTATACTTTTAAATCTCTTCTTGACATTACTTCAAAAATCCTTACTTATCAAAAATATTGATTTCACAGAGCTTTTAAAATACATGTTGAAATATATGTGACATTTTGTATCCTTTCTGTATTGTCACTTTTATTGTTTGTTCTAAAATTATTTCTTAGATACCCATACCAGCATTATATCAACTCTTTAAATTGATTTTTCAAATTTGATTTATGGAGGAGATTTTTCAACTCTTTCAGCTTTCAATTTTATTAATTCCCTTTTCCTATGCATAGTGGCTGACTTGTATGTTTTTTCCTGGGGTCCTAATTTAAATTCTGAATTCATTTATGATTTTGTTTTTTTTTTACTAAAACATAACTGCTTTCATTTTATTCTACTACTTCATTCAGCTTCATGAGAGTGCATTTTAAGTGTTGCTCAATAATATTTTAAGTGAATTATGGCTTATTTTTCCTAGAAGAATAAATAGCAAGGTTTATGTCAGTGTATCTCTCCATGATAATAAAATACATGATGTATTTTGAGGCATTTTTAAAATCCATACTTTACTATCTGGTTGGAGCTGCTTAAGGCAGATTCACTGGGCACAGAGTGGAGAGTGGTCTGACCTTCCTGTCATTCCGTCAGCGAGAGCCTGCCAGGCTGCACTGTTTCGGTCAGTTAGCATGATTTAAAGTTGTTATAATTTTTCTGTCATTCAAAATTATTTGTGAAAAGTAAACAATGAAAATAGTAGTTATTAACATTTAAAGATTGCATGTTTTGATGACTCATTATGGGAGAGCTCCTCACTAAGAATAAGACTACTGTTGTGAACTAAGAGTAATTTCAAAAGGAATTTTAATGAATCATTTATTTTTCTTTGTGATGAAAAGTTTGAAAAATACAAGCAATGCAATGTAAAATGATATTCTTTATAAAGTTATTACATGCGTTAGCCTTTTTACCCTATGAGAATTTGTATCTCTACAAATTTGTACCTGTGAGAGTTTGAAAGATACAAACTCTGCCTGCTTTAGAAGTGTCAGTACGGTACATATTTATGTGTGCATGGCATGATTTCACATCGCTATCACAATTTTCAATAACACACATAATTTGTATTAACCTTGCTTTTTTAAGGATAAATGTTGTGCTGGTCCCCTTGATTGGGCAGAGTTCTACTGAGCCATGCGCATGTATGATAAAGCTTTTCAAGAGCATGAAACTTTGTTTTTCAAAATTGCAATCTTCTATTCCAATCTCTTGCCTGAATTCCACTCTTATGAATATGTATTGCCTATTTCATATGTAACTGCCACTGTTCTCACACTTGTGCATATAACATGGAGTGGGGAAAAATACACAACAAACAGATAAAGCCCGTCTGCGTTACTATGAAAGGAGCCAGTCGCTAAATGCATGCAACTCTTAATAGTTTGCCAGGGGCAAGCTATGAAAAAGAAAAATAAAGTGAGTACTAAGTTATGCTTCCAGAAATGGTAGAAAATATCTTTATAACCTACTCTGCTCTTGAAATTAACTAGGAAATATTTATTTTAAATAAATTTTAAAGTAGCAAAAACTTGTTTTAAAAGTATCTATTTGAAATACCTAGGAAGTAAGGATTGTGACATCAAGACTGCAGAGAATGGAAGCCTAGTCAAGGATCCCAGTATTCAGAATAACTGTTCCATCAAGGCATTTGGTGATTCAAAGTCAGAGAATGGGTGTCTAAAAGAGTGCATGGAGCTTTCACCAAAATCGTGGAGATGGCAAATAGAAAATGGTGTTCATGACCCATTAGAGATAACGGGCCCTCATAGTCACCCCTGGCTCTCAGCTGGGACCACACAAACCTGCACAAAATGATAAAAGTTACTGAAGAATTGGCCAATCCTGAAAGACACTGATGCCAATTTCACCTTTGTGCAACCTATATATGGAGTAAGATAGACTGTCCATAGCCATGAGCTTTATAGAAGGAAAAGTATGCTCTCTTTGAAGAAAGTAAGACCTGAGATTCTTTTACCTGTGTTATCTGAAAACCAAGCAAACAAACTCACATACACAAAAAGACAAGAATTGACTGAGAAACTGCTGCTATAACAGATGAATAGAGACAAATCCATAATATATCCAGATATGGCAGGGCATTAAAATAAATATGATTAAATTGCCAAGTAATTAAATTACATAGTTAGGAATTTCAGAGAATAATTTAATAGTATAAACAAATTTAGTGAAATATCCAGAAATGGAAGTGATGATAATTGAAAATAAAACCTATTTGTGTGATAAGGAAGTGGCCAATTAGATGATAAGTCAATAGAAAATACATGCCCTGAGGTGCAGGGAGACAAAATGAGTAAAATATGTATAAAAGCATGAAAGATATTTGAACCGAAGTAGAAAGTTTTAATGTTTGTACTCCAGGCACACAAGAAAGAGAGAATGAGAATGGGTTAAAAACTACATCCGAAGAAATAATGGCTGAGAGTCCTGAGAGTTCTAGATAGAACTACAACCCGAACAAAAAGGGACCCAGAAAAAAAAGACAAAAAATCTAGGCACATTTAACAAATCAAAAAAATCAAAAGGCATAGAAAATTATGAAAACAGCTAAAGAATACAGGCATATTATCTTCAAAAAATTAAAACTAAGGTAAATAGCTAATTTGTTAAGAGGAAGCATGCAAGAAAACAAGGAACGATATTATAAAATACTAAAAAACAAAACAAAACAAAACAAAAAAACAACACCCAAAACCCTACTATAGTAAAATTCTACTCTTACAGGAGATATTTTTGGAATAGGTAAAAAAAATAACACTTTATGTCGGAGATGCAAGAAAAAATTAAAAATGATGAAATGACTAATAATTTACAACTTGCGTAAAACAATGTAGTGACATTTTATATGTTAAAAGTACAGAATTGAATCATAGGATAGCATAGAGGACTATAAAAATGTGAGAAGTTAATTCGGATTTATAGTATACTAAGATCCTTCTTTATCTGAAAAGTGGTATATGTATATATAATAGAGGTTGAACAGCTAAAAGTCTAATAAAGGAAACAATGAATCCTGAAGAATTTTTTAAATTGTTGTTCTTGTACAGTTTTCTGTCTTTTACTCCCACCCCAGCCCACCATCTCCCTCCCATTTCCACCCCCCATAGCTTTCATCCATGTGTCCTTTACACTTGTTGCTCTAAACCCTTCCCCTTTTCCCCTGAAATTCCCTCCCCTCTCCCCTCTGGTGACTGTCAGCCTGTTCTCAATTTCAGTGTCTTTGGTTATATTATGCTTGTTTGTTTGTTTTGTTAATTAGGTTCCTGTTACAGGTGAGATCATATGGTATTTGTCTTTCACTGCCTGGCTTATTTCGCTTAGCATGATGCTCTTCAGTTCCATCCATGCTGAATTTTTTTGAATAAGAAGGAAAAGAACAAAGAATATGTGTGAAATAAAACAAATGATAAGATTCAGTCTAAATTTCAACTTAGTAAATAATAGAAGAAAAAATACAGTTCAATAAATTTTTTCAGAAAACATAAAAAATTAAATAGTGTACTACTTATGATATTCATATGAGAAATATAAGATAATTAAAGAGTGACATTAAAGAATAAGAGATAAAAATTACCATGGAAACACTAACAAAAAGTAAAATTGAGTTATATTAAATACTAGACAAATTAAACAAGTCAAGAAGCATTACATTAAATAAAAAGGAATATTTTAATGTAATAAAAATGTTAATTCATGAGGAATATGTGAGAATTTCTGTGAAACTGATAGAACAGTTTTAAATGTATACAGCAGAAATACCTCAAACTAAAAAGAAAAATAAATTTGAAATCAGTGGGAGACTTTTAACTACTGTACTAAGTAATCAATAGAACAGCATAAAATATGTAAGTATATTGAGAATTTGTAAAATGTAAAAAACAAAACTGTTTAATTGCCGTACGTATAATAAGTAAGCCCAGCAACTGCAGGGCACACGTTCCTTTTTACGTGCCCATGCAGTGATGATAAAAATTATCCGGACGTTGGGCTATCAAGCAAGAGTCAACACATTTCTAAGCACTGATAAACCATAGAATATGTTCTATGACCACAGTAAAATTAAACTAAACAATAATGCAGAAAAATAAGCACAAAATTCCCATGTACTTGAGAATTAACCAATATACTTTTAAAATCAGTAGTCAAAAAGAAAAATATCTTTACCATGAAAATAATAAAATTTGTTAAGCAAAGGAAAAAGAAAATATTACATATCAAAACTGGAAGAATTTCATTGAAACAGCGCTTAAAAGAGACATAGAGCTCAAAAAACATATTTGTATATGAAGTGCTGAAAATTAAAGTTCTTCATACATGTTTTAATGAGTTAGAAAACTCGAGCGACGAACCGTTCATTACATTATAAAAGTCTTCCAGTATTTTCAAATATACCTTATTCTTGTGATACTAACTTTTCTAATCCCAATTAGCATTCCATTTTGACTATTATGGAAAATGTGAAGCAGAGTTACAAAGTCGTTGACACTCATCACATTAAGAGGTACAAATTTTTGTCCTTTTCCCCAGAAAATGGCTGAACTTATGAATACTTTGACCTTTAGACCAGAAGTAATGCAGTGTTATTTCCAAGGCCAGGCCATGAAGGGTCCTGCAGCTGACAACAGTCACACTTGGAATCCTAAGGCACCATGTAAGAAGTCCAACTAACATGAGTCTGCCGTCATATAAGGAAGTGAAATCCAGATGAAAAGGTCATTTGTATTTATTCTGTGCCCAGTCTTCAAGCACTAAATTTATGTCAGGTGTTGGCAAAGAATCTTCCAAATGACCTTACTTCTCAATCTGGGAGTCGTCTTCAGCTGTAATCCTTGTCTTCTGTCTAAATTTATGACCCACAGAGTTTGTGAGATTAAAAAAAAAAACTGTTCTTTTACCCCTTCAGGTTTACAAATAGAATACCCACCATCTGAGAAAGGCCACTTAAATCTGCCCCTGTATTCATGGTTACCCTCCTTAAATTATTTCTCCAAATGGAAACCAGATTCAAACTTTAAAATGACAAATCTTATTACATTTCCACCTTGATTAAAATCTTCTGTTGCATCTTCAAGGCTCTTAACAAAACGAGGTCCAATCTTCCTTGTGACTTTCCATATGGTGCCACCACTTGCCTAATTTAAATATTAAAATGCATTCAGGTCACCCTGTTACATGCTCTCCTTATACAATGTATATTTGTGTCATTATGAGTCCTATAATTATGATTTTGCATGTATCTGTGAGATTATGCAACTGATGATTTTCTTTCATTAAAGCCCTAAAGTCCTTGAAGGCAGGGGCTATATCTAATTTTGGTTATCATTTTGTCCCAAGCTGAAAAAAGCAAGGTTTAAGATGCTTCAAGCAAGCTTTAAGATGCTTCAGAGCAGGGAACTATAGAAAAATATAGAGATTAAAATTTACAAATGGGGAGTTCTAAATAAACGTTTGTTTGTCTGACTACAGTACCATCTCTTTTATGAGATAAAAGCCCTTATACTGACATCTTGAGGGAATTTATGGGAGAACGTTGGGTTAGAGCCAGATAAATCAATCAATGAGGAACCTATAATGGCAGGATCCATAAATGAAAAGAAAGGGAAAATACAATTTGCCAAAAATCGTGGGTGAGAGGTTTTAATATGAAATTCATTATTTCTGAGAAGGGAAGCTTTGACAGCTGCTTCAAATTAACAAAATTCCCAAACAAGAATCATTTCAATACTGTCATTTATGTGCCTATCACAATTACAACCACATATAAAGAAGCATGTGTAGCATAATCAAATAAACTTGCAAAATGGTTGAGGAAGTCATATCAATGGAAACACTATTTATTTCTGTATCAATGGCTGTCTTGGTTTTGAAGGCTAGACTATGGAGTCTATGAGACTGAAAGAAATTTTAATATTAAGCTTGATTCACTTTTTGTGATGATAGTATTGATTTTTATCAGGATACTGAAATTATGAATTTTATTTTATTTTTTAAAGATTTTATTTATTTTTAGAGAGGGGAGGGGAGGGAGAAAGTGAGGAAAACATCAATGTGTGGTTGCCCCTTGAGCACCCCCTACTGGGGACCTGGTACACAATGCAGGCATGTGCCCTGAGTGGGAATTGAACCAGCAACCCTTTGGTTTGTAGCTTGGTGCTCAGTCCACGGAGCCAAGCCAGCCAGGGCCTAGGAGATTTTGAATTCTAAACACCAGGGAATTTGTTGTTAAGGAATGCCTTCTGATGACATTGAGAACTAATGCTAATATATGAATGTTTAAAGTTGATAATAATGACAATGGAACTAACAACATAATTTAACATCACATAAAAAAGACATTGTATATATGTTAGATGTTTCTTGAATGGAATCTATTTTGAAACAATAATGAAGTAAAAGATAAAGAAAATATGAAAATGATATAAAGCACTCATATTATGAAGACAGTATTTTTTAAATTAAAAATGTTCACAGTGTGATAAAATGTCAGCCAGTGTCTCAGGAGATCGAAGTTCCTATAGCATTAGTCCAGCTTGTGATATTTACCAGCGCTTAGCCATCTTGGCAAATACACATAGGTAGGGTCTGTGACCATGATCATTTACACAGATGCAGGTCTTCCCTTGGCATTTATTATGGATGTGGGAATTAAAGCCCATTCTTAAATGATTCTTTTTCTTTACATCCTTTATTTATTGTTTATATTAAATGTATTGAGGTGATGTTGATTACTAAGACCTGATAGGTTATGAGTGTACATTTTTATGATACGTGATCAGTATATTGCATTATTGCAAAGTAAGACAGGTCCTGATGAAGGCACACGAAATTCATTGGAAAGAATATGTGACAGGTGTGACAGACATCACCTGCCAATCACACCTGACACACTTTATTGCCATTGAGCACGTCTCATGTCTTTGTTATTTTCTTGCCTATGACAATTTCCTCACTGCAATTATATCACCTAACTTATTTGACTGGTTTGCCAGATAAATAAAAGTGTGAACCTAATGGGCCAGCTGATTTGTTTTTCCTCATTTGAACAAAATGTAAAAACTCTTCTGTGGAATGAACTGTTCTTGTGGGGATGGGAGGCTGGAAGGTAAGTTGAGACCACATGGTTACTGAAGAAGAAGGAAAATGGGCCTTATGACCATGGCTGTTGGGTGATGTAAGAGGATAAAGGAAACTAGGAGTGGTGCCCTGAATTTGAAAGCTATAGTGCCAGGGTGCTTTCTTTCATAAAAGGAAATAAGTATAATTTCTACTTTTATTACATCTTCCTCACAATGACATTAATATTACTGCTGGTATTATAGTACTTCCAGTAACGGTAATAGAAGCAGCAGCAGCAGTGGCAATAGTAGTAATAATAGTAATTGAAGTGGTAACAGTACTAGTACTAACAGTTTTTACAGGATCACTGGTTTTCTAGTAGTCGCGGTGGCGACACGGTGGAGGTGGTGGTTGGTATTATTATGACAGGATTCAAGTTTCTAGCCGGGGAAAGATAAACAATGCACAAAAGGCTTCGTTAAAGAGAGTTTAGTGAAGGATTATTTATAGATTATAGACAGAATAAATGGAACTAGGAAGAGATAATGAAGAGGCTAGTAACACTGGGAACATTCCTGACCTTGGATTCCTGGGAACATTTCTGGGAAGGAGTTATGCAAACTCAGTGAGAGTTGTAGCCATAAGCAATGAACTACCTACAGAACCTGTAGCTAAAGGTAACTGATAATAACTGATACCAGGCATTTCAGGGAGGCAGTCCAGGTGTGGGGGTAATAAATGCATCCAGTCTCTCTCCTGACCCCAATGTTCTACAGTGACTCCTGTGCACAGCAAATCTGGAGACATGGGTACTCTAAGGAAAGATCCCACAGACAGCAGCCTGTCAGGGCATGAAAGAGGGCAGAGTGAATATTGCTCCAGAGGGTATAAATGAATTTGGAGGAGCAATAGTGAATGACCAGCTTGATAATAAGAGCGACAACACAAACAAGAATGATTGTTCTTACTTTGCATTGACTATGTACCAGGCACTGTTCAAAGTCATTCACATGTGTTTTCAGATCCTTAATAAAAATTAATACTACTGATTTATGAATAGTAGCAATTTAATAAGAGTGAGATGATCATACCCTCACTTTATGTACAGGGTGGATAGAGATTTCCTCGTGTGGGAATTTAAACAACAATATTACCCTCTATAAGAGTTCGAGATTAAAAATATGAAGCTCCTTATTTGAAAAAACACTTCTTTTTGCATGAGTTAAGGATGATGCAAAAAGGAGATGGAGTTGACAAATTTTTTACTTTGATGAGAGGCTGCATAAAAAATCAAGGGTGGGAGGATAGTACTAAACTGGTTGGAAAAATAAAGAAAAGCTTCTTAGAGACAACTTCAGTCACAGCAGATCTTACTGACTCAAGAAGTCTTCTACAGAGGAGAAAAGAGCACATACTCCAAATTGTTTCTCCATCTGCCACCAGTGTGATTTAAAACACTGCTAGTCTAAAAATAAAACAGAATATCAGAGGAGAAAGGCATAACTAGCAACATTAGATCACTGCACATGATTTTCGTGGAAAACTAGGGACATCAACAGCACAGACTGCCGATTTTTTCAGAGCTGTGTGCATTAATGATAGCGGTAGCCCTGGGAAAGCCACGGCCTTCTGCACTTTGCTTTGAACCCAGCGATTTATTTGTTCTCTACTTTCTTTATCCTATTTTCCCTTTGGTTTGAGACACTAGGAAAATGAACTCTAGTGATGTGCAATGGTAACCCTAAGTGGTACTCTTCGGATATGATTTGGTAGGTGAGAAACCAGGAACAAAAGTAGAACGTTTAGCAGAATGAGCAGTGCACCAGAGGGCAGGTGACCTAGACACCAGGTGGAAACCAGTAACTAGCTGTGGGATTTGAGAATTATCTTTTATTCTCACCACGCTATAAGAATTTTACCTCCAGGCAGCCCCCACCCTCGGAATGACTTGTATTCCAAAAGTTCATTTTGTCAGTGTGCTTCCAAAAGCACAACGCATTTTCCCATAGCAACACTCTTCTCAAGGAAGCTCACAATGTCTTACTTATGGGTATTTTGTCTTGGAGCCACCTGATTGTATTGTGTGTGTTTTAGGAGTTTTCTGATATTCTGTGTTATGGCTGGTGATGGCAAACAAGTTATCAAGCTAGCGAGAAGGTAATCAACGTTAGCAATATACATCCATTTAAAGCAACTGTGCACACACAGAGTGGTTTATCTTTTACCCATTTGGGATCAAGGCAGATTCAGAATTGTCATTAGCAAGTCGATGACACACTTAGGGACATTACCAAGTGCTTTGAATCAGCATAACATATAACCAAAATAACCTCTCTATAACTATGCAAGGTAATGTGAAAAAGAATAAAGATTATGCTTATTGAGGATAACAAGAGAGAAGCTTTTTACAAAAACATAACGTATAAAATTTGTCCTTTTTCTCCCCGAGAACTAAATGCAATGAGAGCTGTCTAGAGTATTTTTTTTCACAGTGATGTCAATAACCAGGTGATTTAGTAGATTTTTATAGACTCTCAGAAAGTCAGAAAATATAAAGCCAGCTTAGTATAAACCATGGATCCTTTCTACTTCCTTTCCCATGAGACTCTCCATCTGTGTACCAGCTTTGATCTGGAGTCACAAACAACGACTATCTGTTTATTCAAGAGATCAAATGTTACTTTTGGTGAGGACCCTGGGGAAACTCAGAACAGGGACATAAGCTCTGGGAGTACGTTGATTTTCAGTGTTGATCTGAATAATCCGTGACATACTTAGTTTCTTCAAGTGTTAGAAGACATACGTGAAGGTGATGAACTCACGGGGCTTTGTTCTCTCAGCATAAATCCCCTGTTTCCCTCTGCAGCAGTCTTTTTATATCAGCACAGAAAGTACTGTAAATGGAAAAGCCTGAATTATACATATTTTGCTACTAATCTGGTAAATGTTCCTGGAGTTTCTCTGGTTTCACTGTTTTAGATTTTTAAAAAACTCGATACATACTTCTTAGATAGCTGCTTATTCTTGTATATTGTGCTTTGAGGTAATTTTCCTCCAAGAGTTCTTAATAGAATGCATATATTTTTAAATAGGCTTTATTTTTTTAAATGGAAGTTTCAGGTTTACAGAACGATTGATCAGAAAGTTCACAGTTCCCATAATCCCCCTCTCATCCTCACACAAAGTTTCCCATTGTTAACATTTTGAATTTTATGTGATAACTTTATTGCAATGATGAAGTGATATTGATACATTATTTTTAACTAAAGTCCATATTTTATTTGAGGGTTAATTCTTTGTATTTCTAAGTTTTGACAAATGTATAATGTATATATCCATTTTTACCCTATTATGAAGACTAGTTTCACTGCAGTAAAAATTCTCTGTACTCCACCTGTTCATCTCCCTCCTTCCTCTGCCTCAATCCCCTGGCAACCACTGGTCTTTCTACTCTCTTTATAATGTTGCCATTTTCCAGACTCTTATATAACTGAGATCACACAGTAGGTAGCCTTTCAGACTGGCTCCCTTCAGTTAGCCATGTTCATTAAATTTTCTGCATGTAGTTTTGTACTTGATATCTCATTTCTTAAAAAATGCACACACAAAAAAAATGTTCATTGACTTGAGAGGGGGGAGAGAGAGAGAGAGAGAGAGAGAGAGAGAGAGAGAGAGAGAGAGAAATATCTATTGGTTGCCTCCCATACATGCCACCAATCGACAATGAATCTGCAACCTAGGTGCACTCCCTGGCCAGAAATCAAAACTTCAACCTCTTGGTGTACAAGATGATGCTCCAACCAACTGAGCCTGGTCAGGGCTCATTTCTTTATTTTTTTACATTAAATTTATTGGGGTGACATTGATTAATAAGATTATATAGGTTTCAAGTGTACCTTTCTACGATATATGATCTGTACATTGTATTGTGTGCCCACCAGCCACAGTCAAATCATCTTCCATCATTTCTTTTTATTTCTAAATGCTACTGAATTGTATGGATACACTATAGTTGGCTTAACCATTCTTCTACATCTTGGTAGCTTCCAATTTGAGGTAATTACGAATTAACCTGCTATAAACAATCAATGTGCAGGTTTTTCCATGGACATAAGTTTATATCTCATTCACGTAGATATGAGGGATGATGGCCACTGGGCCGTATGGGCCTGGTTAGCTTTGTAAAAGCTGCCAAACTCTTCACAATGGTCTGTGCCACTTTGCATTCCCACCAGTAATGCATAAAAGTTCCTATTGTTCTACATCCTGGCTGACATTGGGTGTTCACAAGGTTTTTGGATTTTATAAAAAATATATTTCTCAAATTTTCCTCCCTGTCTGTAATTAGCCTTTCTATTCTCTAAATAGTGTCATTTGAAGGACTTTTTTTTTAATTTTAGTAAAGTACATTTTAATTGTTTTGTTTCGTGAATCACCACCACATACCTAAAAAATCATAATCCGATGTAAGAGACCTAGAATTTCTCCTATCTTATCTGGTAGAAGTTTGATAGTTTTCTCTTTATCTGAGGTCTGCATCTCATTCTGAGTTAAATTTTGTGACAGATGTAAGGTCTGAGTCTAGACTGATTTTATTTTGCATGTGGGTGTCCAGTGGCTGCGGCACATTGGTTGAATCTATTGAATCGCCTTTTCCCCTTTGCCAAAGATTGATTGAATAAATGTGTATAAATCTATTTCTTGGATTTGTCTTGTGACAGTGGAAGATATCACAGGTAGATTCTTCCATAAATTATTGTATTTTAGTGAAGTTGCCAACGTTTAACACTTTGTAAAAAAACTAATGTTTACTGAGTGTAGTCTTTGCCATCATATGAGGCCGTAAAATGGGATCCATATCAAAATCTCTACACTCATAGAGATATGTGTAAAGTAAAGTTGTCATAGAGGTAGAAAGAGAGTGAAAAGTTATAGATATTTAGGTGAATACATCTGAGAACTAGAAATGTGGAGGCCTTCACACAATCACGTGTAAAATTATGCTGTTGAATGTCGTAGAAACCAATTTTCTTTACTTACAAACCCATTCTCTTCTCACAACACAGTGGCACCCTCGAATTTGCCATGCTTTCCTGACCCAGTGCTCAGGAGGTAATTCACTGTCATTCTAGGCTGCTGGAAAAGCTGTCTCTTGAAAATAGACATCACGCATTCTACAGGACTTTTGAGGTGACTTTCATGTCCCCAGTGACTGTTCAAAAAAGTCTCTTGCTTAAATTTGCATATATAATTTAAAAATACAAGAATGCAACTTTAATAGAGAGGAAGTAATAAGTAGACATAATGACTAACTGTACCCTCTTTATTTTTGTATTTTTGATATTACAGATGATTGCTCCTTTTAATGGACCCGACAACAGTTCATGTGGATGCTGCCATATATTAAACTTGCCTTGCAGAGCTTTCATTTATTCTGTACCATTTGCTTACACTAAGTTAATCCATAGGAGTAACTGATGAGATAAAAAGACTCAGAACATGTACTTAAACCCCAAATATTGAAGTCTTGGACTCTCTTGGTGAAAATGCAAGTACCTATTATCATGGGAAAGAGGTCCTGGCTTAATTCTAGAGAGCTCACACACTAGAATATGCTGTGGATGTCAGTAATGTTGCTCCAGTACATCTGTTGTTAGGGAATTGCCCTTCGCACGTCGGGCTGCATACCCATCGCATACATTGCCACGATTTGACATGACTTCTCTATCTGCCTTCGTGGTGTTGTGTAGTGCTCTGCTAACATCATACACTACTTTGTCTGCTCACCTCTGCATTTAAAGTTTTGTTTGATCAGATTCTGATAGAAATGCTGGTGGAAAATCAAGTGTGCATTTCCCAAATAAAGTGCTTACATTTGTACTTTCATACTTAGCCACTTTTCATATGGCATTGACATGATTTAGAAAGAAAAGACAGTTAATAGTGTATTCGATTACACAGTTAGGCATAACAGTTTAGCACAATAAGTTGTAATCAAGACTGCTCAGAAAAGCAGTTGAAGTCTGATCTTGTCAAATTAAGTGTGCACTGAATATATAACCCTCACTCAAAGGAGCTATTCTGAGGCAGCATTGAGCAAAAGACAACTATTATTTGTCGTCATTATTTTCTTTTACAGGCTAGATTGGTGGAAACAATTTGAACTGTCATGGAACTAATCTAACTAATCTTTCAACAATCTATGTTTGTGAAAGTATAAAGAGGGTGACTTGTGTGGGTGATACTATCAAATAAGCTTAATATGTACTTGAACGACAATAAAAATGTGAAAAAGATTAAAAAATAACTCAAAAACAAGTAGGAAGTATAGAAGCAACGTTTAAAATATAGATTTGGAACAGGGAGAAGTATGAGAGGCATGCTCGAAGAAGCCAGGATGGTCGCTGAGAGGAAGGTGCCCAAGTCCTTTGCTTGTCAGGTGCCGCCGTATAAGTGACAGCCACTCCAGCATGTGACCTCCTAATAGCTGTGCTCTCAGAAGTGGAGCTTATCTCCTTTGAGCTTTGTATAGGATTGTAAGGGCACCCCTGATCCGAGAACTCCATCACCCATTGAAATAATCTGGTTAGGATCACAGGTGGTTTTGATATTTTTACATCAGATTGCCTGTGTTGGTTTCACCTGGGCTCCTTTTCCCTGCTTTTATTTTCTTTCTACTATTTCTCCTTAACAAAGATAGAAGAAAATAAAGTTTTTACAGAGTAGCATGTTTATGAAATTGTATGGGTAGTTTCTTGATGAAGAGGCAAATAACAATGTGTTCAGAAATTTTTCTTTTCAAACTAAATTATTTTTGGTGATCACCCATATTACCAAGAGTGTGGGGAAGCAGGAATTCTTACATAATATTAAAAGTTGTGTAAAAATATTTAAAGTTTATTCAGGGAAATTTATCAATATTTATACAAGTTGAAAATGTATAAATCCCCTGTGAAAACATTAAATTTACTTGCAAAATACACCTACATTTATTTGATGGATATATGTATAAGGATACTCATTAATACTGTTTATGATTAATACAAACAATAAACACTTTTGTACAACAAAATTATCAAGTGTGTATAGTTAAGTAAATTGTGGTGCATTATTAATCTGTTATTTTCAAAATAAATGAGCTAGACTGTAAGAGCTGTTAGGAATAATGCTTAAAGTACATTATTCAGTGAAAAACAATTTAGTGTAAAAGTTTGGTCATTTTCATGTAATTATGTAGCTTCTATTTAAGTCTGTCTTGATAATACTGGATCTGAGTTTTAATCACATATTTCAACTTTCTTTTGTATCTTTCCAAAATTATAATTTAATGCACTAAATTTAATTTATTTCCATAAATATGTGATTGATTGATAGATGGATGATAAATCAATTAATTGATAGATAGATATACCCTGAAAGACATCAACACAGCTGGGGATAACTTTGAGCAATGTATAATCTGTGAATTGTTCAATTCACCCCTGATTACAGAGACAAATTGTAGGGATTAAAAAATATAATTAGTTTTGATCTATATCAAACCCTAGTATAAAGTATATGTCTTATTTCAACTGAGCACATTTAATGTCTGTTAATCAGTGGTAAAATATTCTACGGGCTTTTTTCTTATTTACCTAGAAGGCTTTTCTTACTGTTAGTATTAATATTGTCAATGATTTTTTTGTAATAAATCAATGGTATTTTGAGAGCAGTAGATATAACTGGAAGGGTACTCACGTGGGTCCCAAACAAAGACCACACTTCTAGATAATAAAATAGTAATCACATTTGGCAATTTTATCTCAAATTGTATTTATTAATAAAAGAGCTTTGTCTGCCCCTTCTAAATAGGAAGATTCTCTAGGGCAGAACATATGTCTCGTCTCTTTGTAGATGTTACTTTGATTTAAACACTACTGAATAAACTCAATAAATATTTGGAGAAGAATAGTTTGGTGATTGAAAATAATATCCTATCCAATTGAAGGATAAATATCGCTCAAAATAATCAACTATTAATTTGCATTTTAGAAATTCTTCATATATATGCCACAAGTCTGTGTGGTCAAAGAGTTAAATTGTGTTAATTATGTTGTTTACATTGTTGAAAGATTCTCAATTTCCCTTCATCACAGGTGACATTCCAAATTTGACTTTTGGGAGTCAGCTCAGACCTGTTGAGTTTAAATATATTTCATTTTTATCGCTTTTCTGAAAAACATCTGTTGCCCTGTGTCCAAGTCATCGCACAGCTGAGGGGAGCCTCCATGCGATTTCCGTCTTTATTCCGAGATGCACACCTGCCCGCCTTATTCTCATGGCGGTAAATGGCATTCTGCTTTCTTTGGCAAAGATGTATATTTACTGTTTATATGGAGACTTTCATGGATTCTGCCACAAATTCTCTCAGCTCCCTCCTAACAGAGAGACAGGACTGAATCTCTGGTAAGTAATAATGTAACATGAATTGTGCCATTCTCTCTCAAAGTCAGCCTCTCAGCAGTAAGCAATTTTTTGAGAGCAATTGGACTATTTTAGAAGCTGCATAAACTATTTTAGGTGACAACGGGACCATTTGGTGTACTGAAGTAGTAATTTGCTAGTGGCCTAAAAGAATTAATGGAGCTTTCAAAGGCACATGGCAGACCTGAAAGGATTACATACCAAACTTGGTTTTGACATAAATAAAAACATCAACTAAAAAAACACATATGGTTGTTCAGAGGATCGAAATTAAAAAAAAAATTCCATTGGGTTAGAAGAGACTTGGGGAGGAATGGAAATGCAAAAAGAAAATTTACAAAAATAAGCACTATTTACATATAAATTATATCTTAATATAATACAAAACAATGTAATATAAACAATACCATACATATTAAATTCTCATAAGTTCACTGACATATGTGAGAAAATAAGAGCATGACATAAATCATTTAAGCTTAGTATATGGTTTTAATTAAATTTACTTTATAAATTTCAGAAATCATCATGGCAAACTGTTCTTTTTAGTACTGTGTGCACATTGTAGCTATATACAGCTAAATTATGACAGATAGAATTACATATGTAACAAGATAGTTTTCCTAACTAAATTCATTTACCAGTAGTCAAGTTAATATTTAAAAGATGTCAAAGCACATAAAAAGTGATATGCGGCACAAAAACACTTTTTTCTAATATATAAAAAAGATTATGCCTATTTAAGTTAAAAGAGAATTTTTTGACGTAGTATTTCTTGCAATGTAGATCCGCTCCTTCACTCTTCTCCCAGATCTGTGTCTGAAAGTCTGATGTGCGTGGATAAAACCCACAGCCACCTTCACCTTCGTAACCCAGCTGCAGATTGCAGAAAGGGAGAGGAAGGAAGGGCGAGGTATTTCGCTAGTTTCTCCCCAGCTGGGAGGTTGCCTCTTTTCTGAAAGTGCCCCTCTCTACTCAGGGAAGGCTCTGCACACATTGTTTTGCATTTACAATCCTAATAGGTAGAACCATGGCTTCAGTTCGTTCTCTCTCACTTTGTCACTCCTCCCACCTTCCATTTCATTGTTTTTGTAGTTCCCACTTCTTGGCTGAGATTCCCTTTATAGTCATTAACTATGGCGATACTTACCCTTCACTCAGTTTAGACGTAGTAGTAGCTGCTTTAAAATGTCTGCTAATTCCATATACAAATTTTCTCATGGTCAATCTTCTTCGATTATATTTTCCTTTAGTATGACTCATGTTATTATTTTTAAAAATTTATATGCCTTTTAAGTTTGGATTTTATTTTCAGTTTTGTAAACGATATTATGAAGTGACTCTAGATACTCTGTTGTTCCACTGAAAAGTATTCATTGTTTCTTTTGTAGAAAGTTACCTTGGCTAGATTCAAACTACAAACTGTGCCCCTCAGGCAAGTGTGGGAGCTGGACTGTCTCTTCAGATGTTTTGGTCTCAGGTAGGCTGCTTATCATCTGCCCAGCGCTTGTCTACTCTGGGGTTCGGCTGGGACTTTTACTGGATACAAGGGTTCTTGGGCATAGCATAATGACCTTTGTGAAATATCCTGTTTTAGTTTTCTGTTGCTGTTTTAACAGATTACCATACATTTCTGTGGCTTGAAAGGATGCCAATTTATTATCCTACAGTTCTGTAGCTCAGAAGTCCAACAAGAGTGTCACTGGGTATATACATTTATTTTTAGCATTTATAATTCATACTGTTTTAAATTCTTTTTTTATGTTTAATGAAGAAGTTGAATATTTTATTAGACTATTACTTATTTTCCTACAAGGCCATTGCTTCTCTGTATAAAAATAGCATCAGCAAACGCAGCATATTACAAAATATTCTTTTTATAAGTTTTCATCAATTTATTTAAACTAAAAATAATAAGTCATTCACCCATTTGCCCATCCCATACCCTACTGATCTCTCTCTCCCCATTTTTCTTAGTTGCACGTATAAGAGAGAACATAGTATCTGTTTTTCTTTGTCTGACTTAGTTCACTTAACATAATGTCCTGTAAGTCCATCCGTGTTGCCCCAAAGGGCAATATTTCCTTTTTAAGGATGAATAATATTCTACAAGGCCTGTCTGGAAAAAGCCCAACCATTGTTAATATAAGGAGAACGGTTTGCCTAACATTGAGGTAACCCGGCAGCCAAGGAGAGTGGACTGGCATGCACATGCGTGAACAATGATGACTTCACTGTACTAGGCAGTGGGGGGTGGTAGACACCATTGAGTGAGCATGTGTACTGCGTGACCACTGCACTCACAATGACTGAGTGGGTAGAGCAATGAATCTGCATCAAATTTTGTGTTAAGCTTGCACATTCCTCCTTGGAAACCATTTGCATGATTCTGAAAGCTTTCAGGGATGATGCAACGAGTGCAGCACAAATAAAAGTGTGGCACAGACGTTTCAAAAAGGTTGAGAATCTGTTAAAAGTGATTCATGTTCTAGAAGGCCTGCGACAAGGAGATCACGTGAGACCATGGAAAGTGCAGGTGCTGCAATCAACAAAGATCTGTGTGAGGCCCCGAGGTGCCTGCTCTGAAGGGGGCTGAGGCATCGTTGTCCTCTGTACAATGTTTCTTGTAACTTCTTCAATAAATGTGTCTATTTTTCATAGTACAAGGGTAGATACTTTCTGGATAGACCTTATAATCTCAAAATGGATATTGTTTATTTCCCTTTTTATTATCTTTATGTATTTTTAAAAAATCTTGATTTTACTTTAACACCTGCTTAATTGTATTTGTCTGTTTATTCCACCACTTTGGGGTTTCTTTCTATTCTACAGGTTATTTTCACATTTTCTATGTCTCAGAATAATCAGTAACATTAGTGTTCCTGTTGAATGCCTTTGAACTTTTTAGACTTCATTTCATAGACAGTTGACTCTTTTTTTCTGGTTGGTTGTTATGCTATTTCAGTTCTGTGTGAAAATTTTGAAGCTTATTTTAACATTTTATTAAGATTTTAAAAAGTAACATTTACTCTCTGAGTAATTTATCTCCATTTCTTAAATGCGACCCTTCTGAGATTTCTATTAAGTGTTGCATTTGATTAATGAAGACTCCCTGATCTGGTGGGGACAGAAATAATTCCCAACCTTTTTATTTCTGGGAATCATTTAGCTGTCAACCAGTCACCCCCTTGCATCACCTTGTGGAGTTAGTTCCTATATATTGATATCTTAGTATTGAACAAAGATTCAAGGGATTGCAGGTTTCGAAGCTCTTCTCCTCACTACCTTCCTTTCTGCAGAAATATATCCCACCACCTATGGCTTTAGCCATGAACTCTGATGGGTGCCTCCGCAATTTCATAAGACTGACACTCTCTATTGATCTTCTTTCCTGCCCCTGAGGTAAGTAAGAATGTGCCCCTTGGCATGTAGCCTGGACAATCTTAGGGTTCACCCCACTTTTCCTTTTCTCAGTATCACAGCATCCTGTTTCTCAGTAGCCTGTGCTTCCTGTTGTCCCTCATCTGCAAATAGTCATTAAATATATTTTGTCCAATTTATCTAGATACTTAAGATAAGGGGCCAAATTCAGTCCCTTACACTATCATTGCCAAGATTGGAAGAAGAAAAGGTACACAACGTCTTTAGTCTACTAATACTGTAATGTAGAAATTTTAGTCTTTATAGACTTTATGAATATAATAAATGGTCATGATAAATTTTAGAAAGTAAATAATGCTGCATGGTTTTAAGACCAAAAATGCATGTTAAAATTAGGATACCTATGAATCTGCATATTTTTACTACTAGATAAATATAATCATACCAGTATAAATATATGCTTGCAAAATTTATGCTTTATTTATTTTAGTCTAAACATGAAAGTCAGCCTCAGGCTATTTAGAAAATCATTCAGTGAAATGTACCCAAAAGTTTGATTTCTTCTATCAGGTAGTAATAGAAAATTACATACATTAACTGAAAATTTTCATATTGTATAAACACAATCTAAATTATTTAAAGAATGCAGCAAAATGAAACAAAATATATTTCCATAAAAGCTTCACTTGAGAATTCAACAATTACCATATTTCAGCTATCAAATAAAATATAGCATGCCATTCTCTTTAAAAAATTCTCATGCCTATAAAATAATTAACTGTGAGGTTTAAAACAATATTGACCACATAAAAATTAATTTGCTCATTAACACACAAGTGTAATTACTTTTATCTTGTTCTAACAGAGCACGTTTTCAAATACTCAAGCTAAACTCTTGCCACTAAATGATAAAGATAGGTTAATTTAGATAGGTTAATTTTTCTTCATTATTACATAATTGTGATAATTAAAGACCTGTTACTGAAGCTTTTTTAGATATCTATCACTTTAGAGAGAAAATGTTAAAACCATACATGCAAATTATGTTTAGATTATACAAAATGAGACTATACAAAAACTGTCAAATGTTTAAAGTGGACTATTTGATACAAGTTTAAGGTAATATATAATTCTAATATTCATTTGATGATTAAGAAAGAATATTTTAGTACTTGTTTCATTGAGTTCTCTAGTCATTTTATTATATTATAAATACAAGATACTATAGGACTTTTCCTTTTATTTTCCTCTCACTCCTTCAGACTTTTATGGAGGGATTTATCATTTCCCCTCACACCTTGTCTTTCCTTGAACCATGTCATCTTATGCCTTACACACTCTCCCACTCTCCTGAGAAATAGACCTTACTGCTCAATCGTGATTTGTCCTTATTGTAAAGATTTTCTGTAGGAGGCATTTTATTGCAAACAATAACCTTCAACTCTCTTTTTGAACAATGGATTTTTTAAATTAACATAAGAATTCATGGTCCATTAGTAGGCAGAAGTTAGAGTTGATTGACTCAGCACTTCCTTTTACTTACTACATTAGCTGTTTACCTTTTTCCACATTGATGAAATATAGCTGCAGCATTTACAAATATAGACAGACTTGTAATGCCTTTCTCTTTCAGTGATCTCTTTGGAGGAGATAGGAAACACCCAGAAACTCCTAACATTTGTGTCAAGAAAGTCTACAAGTCTATTGCTAATTCAATCTTTATTATTATGGCTTGAATTATGCTTGTGCATCCAATCAATCAGATACTATGAAAACGTTCATGGATGCCACTCTGCCCATCATTAAGTGAAGGGGCATGGGAAATGAAAATGCACAGAGGCACAAAGGTTAGGAGGATAAAATCATGCATGGGAGAATACTGGAGAGAAAGCAAGACAGAGGCGGGAGAGGAAGAGCGAGAGAAGGATTTGAAAAGTATTTTGGCTGAGTTTATTAGGTCAGAGTCATTCAAGAAACCAGAAGGATGCAGCGAGCTAAGGAGAGTAGGGTTTATGAGCGGGGAATAAGAGGGAAAGTGGAGCCAACAGAGGGAGTTTTGGGAGCCAACCAAGGGAGGCTGGGACACACTCAATTGTTTTTAGATCAGAATTTTTAAACGAAAAAACCTGCGGTTGGGGTATTAGAGTCTGATTGGTTAGAGCTGGCTGCTGGGTGCAAGCTGCATCCTGTTAGGCAGGATAAGCCAGCCCCAGACCCCAATCTTCCTGGATCGGGTCTTCAGGTAGCTTCTCGTGGTGCCATTTTCTCGCCTGGTGATTTTCATTCCTGCTAGGCCTGCCTACATCTAACAGAGTTGATTGGAGTACTTTTTGTAATTTGGAAGAAGAGAATATTATTGAGCAGCTACGGTGTAGGAAAGCAGAAAAGTGGTATATAAAAAATATGGTCAGAAGTTTGGCTGTGTTTTGTATGTGGCTGTGATTTATACTTAGATAAATGTTTCTTTGGTGCCCTAGAAAGACTTTTAAAATTATATTAAAATTCTGTTGAGTTGTTATACTGTTCAGTCATGTCTCTACACAATATGCCTTCAATTTGATTATCCCCAATATTGTTTTTTAAAAATAGTTATGATTAATAAAGAAAACTAATACTTGATAAATAAGTAATCACACCTACAAAAGATTTGTACTTGAAATTAAGAGCCAGTTTTTAAATAGCTATTTTGATAAAATTTATACTCTGGAGCTTATGAATTAAAATAGTGTAGAAGAAAGGCTAAAAAAGGCTTGAAGACATGTGAGGTTTTGTTCTGGGTATGTCACTAATGTCTATGAATTAAAGTAAAAAGAAAAATAAAATAATCTCATGCCTAGAGGTGGAATTCCTGGGTCAGAGAGTATAGGCTTGTGTTTGACCTGATCAGAGAGCATCAAGGAGTTTTTCTAAATAATTGAACAAGTTACATTTTCACCAGCTATATAAGTTTCAGTTGTTCTACATTCTCACCAACACATGGCATGTGGGGAGGTGTGGGGGTGGAAGGATTGAGCAGAGAAGAAAAAGAACACAATGATTGCTGGGGGTGGGGGGAAGAGGAATAAGGAAAACAAATGGTAATAGAAAAATAATACAATAAAGATTAAATTAAAGATAAAATTTTAGCTACCCTAAATCCCTATAATATTATCTTTTTGCATTTTTCATTGCATTTCACTGGTGTAAGGAAGTGAAAAACATTTTATGTACTCATAGGTCATTTGGATGTCATCATTTATGAGGGGCTTGTTCACGTACTTGTTCATTCTTTAATTAGGCTACTTGTCTTCTCACTGAGTTTGCCTATGCGAAGACTGTGGGGATGCTTTCCTAGTCTTGCTCCTTGAAACTTTTTGCAATTTGACATTTAAACTTCATCATTTCTGGAACAATCAGTTGATTTTTACATATGTTAATATTTGCAAAATGTTACTATAGACAAATATTTGCTCCTAAAAATTTGAAACGCACACACAAACTTTCAGGACAGTATATAACATCATTAAGAAGAATGCATATACAATTCTTCCTTGCTTGCAATTAATAATTTGATGTAGAATATTGAAATATATAATGCGACTTGAACGTGTTAACAGGTTTTGATCATTAATTTTCACATAATCAACCCACTGACCTCACTAGTATTTTTGTAATTGTGTATGTGGGTGCACACGTAACATGATGAGGAATTAAAATCATTACTCAGTGAATTTTATTTTTGTAGTAACCAATAACCAATTAAACATTCTTGATCTTTAACTTAGTTTTTATAATATTATGCCATTATATAGAAACAAATTAATTATATATAGTAAGTCTTTTATGTAAAAATGACCTAAAATATTGTCACACTTGTCATAGCCCCTTTTTGGAACCTCATGTTCTGTACCTGTGACTTGAGAATTCATAGGGCTGGTTTATGAACATCTGCAAATATGCAAGTTCCAGGACACTGCAGTCCCCTGAGCATCCCTCTGGGAGAAGTCAAGAGCAATGAGGCCCTCATCTGTCCCAAGGTCATATGTGCTCTGTACCATGAACTGCGGAATTAAGACAACTTGTAAAATGCTTGTATATAGTTTCCTCATTACTAGCAACATTTTTAAAAAGAAAATAAAACAATTTAGGCATAAGGAGAAGTGAAACTTTAAATGTGTCTTATGAAACCATAGTGAGTTGTAGTTTATACAGAAAAAAAACAAACAATGTTGGTACTAACTTGGCATAATTCATTCATAATGGATTACCAAGGAAAGAGTAAAAAAGAAAACCTTTAAATATACCTTGTCCTTTATGTCTATAATACTGCTCTATTTTTAGCACTGAGTTTCTGATTTCCATGTAGTCAAATGCCTAATCTTTCCATTTTTGGATTCCTTCTTTAACTGCTGAGGATTATAAAAAATATTCTTCTATGTTTTTAATGTCAATATAGTTATACAGTAGACTTTATTTTTTGTGTACTGACAGATTAACTTAGAAAGCTGTAAATGTGTACTGAAATGTTCTTCAACTAAACATAAATTTAATAATTCCAAAGTACTAAATATGGAGAAGCCACAAAACCTATTTCTAACAGTATTCAAAATTTATTCACACCCTTGCAATGAGAGTGCTGATGAAGTATAAGTATTTTCTTCATTTTTAAGACAACCTTGTTGATGAATTGCAGAACTCCTTACATATTTTGCAGAAAGAATTTTTTCTAACAATGCTTGGAATGGATTTGATGAATGTACAGGCTCTTGAATAAAGAAGTCATCACTGATTACATGAATGTGTGCTGTTTGGTTAAAAGGCCTCTACAGTCATGAGGATATAAACTATACCAAACAGAATAATCTGATGTCACATGGGGGAACAGAAAACAGCCCCATAAAATTTTAATCCATATAACTAAAAACTCATAAAAATGTCAATAGTGAGCTGGAGCAACATTGTTTGTATACAGTTAACATCACCAATTAAAAATATTAGTGCCAACTTCATCCTAGTGACTACTTTTTTTGGTAAGTACCCACATAGCATGCGTATTCTGTACCCTCTGGGTAGGGACAGGAATGTGCAGATGCCTGACTGTGAGCAAGAGGATAGCCTATCATTTCTACACTCAGTGAAAACAAGATGCCAAGAAAAGAACTCTTGCATATGTAGTTCCACTAAGATTCAAAGGACTCAAGTCTATTTGCTTTTTTATAAGTGATGTAAATGATAAATTGCATGTGAATCTATCAACTGTGATTTAACTGAATGATGAAAACATTTCTTGGGAGGGATTCCTGAATCACAGAGCTTAGTACCAAGTAAAATTTATTGGAGATTTGAGAATTGTTTCTGGTAGGGTGTTTCCTGGTCTAAAATATGCACACCTTTTCTCCAACCCTCTCCCAGGTGGTCCCTCACTGCCCTCCATTACTCATTGCTGTGTCCCTGTGCTCCCGGCCTCAGCTCCTCTCGCAGCAGTAGAAATGGTAAAAACAGTGACGATTGATTGACTGTGATTGGGAAAGGCCGACAGGAGTTAATGGAGTGGGGGGAAAGGCATGATGTTTATTTTTTGTTTTTTCTGATCACTGGAGTACATCATTTTTAACCACTTTCTATTCTAAGGGACATTTTTTTTTTCCTGTGGTGAAAGAGGTCTTTGCATATATGTGTTAAGGTGAAAGGGAAAGAAATAGGTCTTAGAACACGTGAGACCTCTTCCAACTTCTAGCTAGTGTTACAAGTCAAATAACTGAAGTGGTAGATTGGGTAGCTGTTTTCCTTTTATGTAGTTTGGTATTTTCAGCAGATGTTGTCTTAATATTGAGTAAATAACAGATCCCTTTAGGTAACCAGATATGTGGCTTATTAAATGAGATGAATTATGGGGTGTCAGGAAAGGCCCGTGGTCATAATATCTATGCTTTCACACTTTTTATTATGCTTTTGGTCTTCAGGATGAATGATGCACCTCAAGGCTGTATAGATAGATGCTAATTGCTTCAATGCTGCCATCACAGATGAAGAAATTATACAGATTAAGAAATTTTAAAGTGAATAAGTATAGCAGCTAGCAGAATTTGAGCTGGCCAAATTCATCCAGTTTGTCTCAGGCCTCTTTAGAATATTTTTTGACAATGTTTTAGATTTGATTTAGGTCAGTTGACGATTTTTGTATATGCTTTGCATTTGTTTTAAAAAGTTTACAGCAGCATTTCATTTTACAATCAAATATCACCGGGAGCTTTAAATGCTGCGATAGTAATGCAATGATCTGTGATGTCTTAGTTTAGCAGGTAGTTTCCTGGAATACAACCTCCTGACAGCAAGTGCGTCCAGGGATGAGCCTGATGCTGGCAAGTGTGTTTAGTACGAGCGAGCGCTCTGATCCGACAGGTCCTGTTTTTGAGGAACCAGGCCTGATAGTAAACCACATCCCCAAAGAATGTAGGGCCTCAGCCAGTGTTAGGGAAGAAGAAGAACTCTGAAAGAGAAAAAAAGGCCACCAAGGGAGGAAGCCCTGCACGTTGGAATCAGCATGGTCAGTATTTTCAAAGACTTTCTGTGGCATGCCATTGTATGGGAACTTTTACAATAAAACAGAGTTAATGGCAATGTCATTCAAGAAATACTCTGCTTTATTTGAAATCAGACATACATGCTAGATAAAATAAAACATATTCCCAAAGCACAGAAAAGGAACGGCATGGTTAAATTCCAAAAGCAGAAGAGACAGCATTTTAAAGAACTAGTCCTTTGTAAGAGGACAGGGAAGAGAAGTGTCAAGATAGGAGGATTGAGAGATTTGTATTAGCAAGATCACAAGGAAACCTATAAACTATTTTAAGGTGTTTTTATTTTTTTCCTGAGGATACTGGGGAGGAATGTAATATACTGGCTATGTACTATGCTCAGAGGAATGACATCCAATTATTTTATAGGTCTGGCCCCTAATCGAAGGGAAGGAATTATGTAGGGTAAATACTCTAGCAGGCAGGAATTCAGGGAGCCCACCACAGGAAGGGTATGGGCAAATTCCCTGAGGGGCAGAGAGCAGAGTCAGAAGGAAGGGAGTTAGGAAGAAGCCTGAGAACAACAATGAAGGGGGCTTGATAGGAAAAAGAATCTGCAAAATGGATTGTAGACTGAAAGCACAATGTAACAAAGGTAGACATGTGATTAGAACCTTTGGCTCTGTATTCTTAAGGCTATTAATCACTGTCACCGCCAGGACTTCCTGCTTCATCTCCTGCACGTTGCTTAGAATACCCAGGCCTTGTCACTGAATCACAGCCAATGTGTGCTGTGCTTACAAAGTAATAATTTGACTGGTTATACATGATAACTTTTAGAATCCAAAAGAGAGTTGTCATACCAAATAGTTAACTTTTGCCTCTTTAGACCATGAAAGGTTTGTTTCTTTAGCAATTTATGTGAAAGGAGTTCCCCATAGGAGGAGATGGTTGACTGCTTGCTAAAAGTATACATAGGAACCTGAGCGATACTCAAAAACTGAAATGTATAAGGAAGGTATTGATCCCTGCCTTCTGTGGATCAGTTCCCACAGGTAATATATACTGTCCTCTTATGTTGTATGACCTTCTATTTTGTATGCTTGTGGGTATGTTTAATCTCAGCTCTTACACCAAGATCTGAGTGAGTGCCTTTCGTTTTTCATCTTTTTGTGTCTGTACCTAACACAATGTCATAAAAATATTAAGTATTTATATGCTTGTTGGGCAAACAAAGGAAGGGAAATGAAAGTTGTTTTACCTGATAATAATTTTGCTAATATATTTTTTGTTTTAGATATTTCCTTTATAAATTAACGTGATATTTATTTTAAATTTTGGATAAAATAACACAGGCATAAAAGGGAAGTATTTTTTCTAGAATGTTGCCAATGACAGTATTCGGACTCTCTGAAGCGTAAGATGAATTTTGAGGGCATTTAGCAGGATGGGTTTCTGAGAAAAGACTGACCTGAAAATTGTTCATATAAGCCAGAGTCTGCTCGGTGCCTCTTCACCTGGGGAAAAAAGGGTCCATTTAAACTGACAGAAATGGATGCATTGACCCAAATTAGTAAAATAAGGCCAACTTTAAGCCAGGTTAAAAAAGGTATTTTTTAAAATATAAAAAGGGCATTTTAGAAGTGACAAGGAAGAACAAAAAGAAGTTTAAGCAACAGGAACCCAAATACAGTTAGATGTATATCTAAGGGTTCACAAAAAGTCAGGAACAAAAATTTTATTATATATTTCTAGAAAATACTAAATACCAGGCACAATGCAATGGAACAAGCAGACATTTTGTAAAAGATCTATATCTTAAATTCACAGAAACTATTACATTTGTAACTAAATGACCAAAATAGGTGTACAAACCTAAGAAAAATAAAGTATATTTGCTGTTTAAGGAATCCTAAAAAGTTAACTAAATTCACTCAAGCATAATGTTAAAATATATATTATTATTACTGATAATATGATAGTATTAATTTTGAAATTGTGTAATATTCTATTTAAAATAATAATGTAACAGATAAAAATGGTTGGTGTTATCCATCCTGCTTCATAGGTACTTGACCTATATGTATTCAAATTAGTGAAGATTTTAAAAATATTAAATATAACTAGGTTATGGCTCAAATAGCACATTGAACAGATTCTGAAATTTTTAGTCAATTTTATTCTGGGTAAGCTCTCTAGATTACTCTTTAGATTATACATGTAAACTAATTTGACAGTTTACATTTTCCTATATCAATATGAAAATACATCTAAAATTATTAAATCTCAGGTAACTATTGCCTTGAAATTATCTATCTATTCTGTTTAGCACCAGATTTATTTATTTTCATTTCTTCCTACTACTACTGCCATCATGTTGCAATAGTACACATTAAAATGACTTCTTTAGTTTCATTGGTTGTCTTATCTTTGAATGATTACACACTGGTTAAAATCAGTTGTTCTCCATGTTTAGAATTGTGTGGGAACAAAAGAAAGGTCATAGTTTGTAATTTTTCCTTAAAGCATAATTATTTTTATTTCTGAACAGTAAGTAGCATTTAAAGTGAAAGCCACAAATTATGATATAGATATGTGTTTGAATCCCTGTGGGTAAAAGCGTATAATCTTTTTTTCATTAAAAGAGCAAGTATGGTGATATTTATTCATTTTTTCAAAGAGTTGTCATTCTTGCCCTGGCTGGGTGGCTGGGTTGGTGGGAGCATCTGCTGGTACACCAGGAAGGCTCGGGGTTGACTTTCCGTCAGGCACGGACAAGGCTGTGCCTTGGTGGGGCTGTATGGGTGTCAGCTGATCGATGTTTCTTGCTCACAGCCATGTCTCTCTCTCCCTCTTCCCTCTTTCTCTAAAATCAATAAGCATATCCTCAGAGGTTAAAACATTTTTTAGTTATTTATCAGTGAGTGCACTTATATACTTGAAGGAAGGATGTTTTTCAACTTTATTCACTGAATACAGGGTTGGGCAAAAATAGATATAGACTTGTGAATATGCAAAACGCAGATTTTATTCTTGTATTATTATTAATTATTCTATTTTTTCCATATGAACAATTGTACACCTACTTTTGCCTCACCCTGTATAGTCATCTATTATCCTATACTACTGACAGTTATATAAACTTTTAGTTAAGTTACAAATACTATAAATTTTCTTGAAGAATTGTGAAAAAAGTAATTTGTTGCTCGTGATTCTGAGGGTTTGTAGCTTCCTCAGTAGTCGAACAAATTCTTTGACTTCAAAGATTAGTCCTGACTTCAAGTCATGTCCTGCTTCAAGTGTGTTGCTTTAATAGATTCTATGATGTAATATCACCTACAGAACCGAGGGATTTGCATTTCATAATCAACAAGTCCTCCATAATGTATTCACTAATGCATTCAAGTGAATCCATCTGTAGTGTGTCTGTGGACACTAATTGTTTTTTCTTAAGCAACACCTCAGATTTAGTCAACTTTTCAAAATGGCTTGGAATATGCTTAGAAAATCAGTAGCAAAAATTTTCATTTTAAGTCTATGAGTTATGCTATTTTGTTATGTACTACTATGTTATACTGCTGAGTATTGCCTTATAATCTAATTTCATTTATATATCCCTAAAGCGATAAAAATTTTCACTGAATTTTAAGTAATTTAAAAAATCATTACATTTTATGTGTTCCGAATGTGTTTTTAAAAATAATCCTTTCTTCATACATAACATTTCAAAAATTCCAGTGATTACAAATGTATTTCGTTGTTTAAAACATTAATGACACTTTATCTTTGATGTTTACTTTTCTGTAACTATATAGACATATAATAATATAATATAATATAATATGACATATAATATCATGAATTTTATCTACAAACACATTGGCATTGAGTTTTATATCACTTTACTCATACTTGCTGCTCTATTTATTATAAAACATAGCACTTATGAACTCTATAGTTAATTTTTATTGGTAATATCTTACAAAATATGCTCTCCAATAGATATTTCTAAGTTACAAGGTTGTAATTTGATGAAAAAATTCCCTTGGATAAGAACTGTTCTTACATTATTTATTCTGTTTACATTGAAAGGCTGTGTATTAATAAAATTTTATGAATCGTAGAAAAATAAACTATAAATTCAGTGTAAAAATTATCCTAACCATCATATAACCTAAAATGTAATCATATAAAATGTAAATGTAGAAATTATGCTTTAAAAGACAAATGCATTAGCATTTAAATACATGTGAACTCTGAAGATAGGAGTTCCAGTGCATTTATCTGGGATAATTATTTTAAATATCATTCTATATTTTTTATAGGCTATGTAGTTTTTTAACATTTGTTTACTTTAACAGGAAATCAAATGTGTAGTGCAGATTCTTTGACAGAATATTCATAGTTCCTCCATTCTGCCCCTGGTGACATTAACTTCTACAAGTACTATAAACAATGAACATTGTTACTATTATTGCTTTGGGCCAGATTATATTTTATGTCAATTAAAAATAAGAAATATAAGAACATGTTTTACCTTATTTATTTCTTTTCCAACACTCATGCTTTCTTTATGTAATAAATACAGTGTAATCTTTCAGCATTCTTCCAAGTAACTCCATTTAAGATGTCAACTGTTCCAGAATACTGGCACAGTCATGACTTTAAAATAAGGAAGTTGCCCAGAGCAAAGTCACCTGTACTCTGCACTTCATTATGCAATTATTTCAATCTCCTTAAAGAGTTATTGCATTCACCAGGCAACATGATTTTTTATGGCAAAGGTGGTACACAATTTGCATATAGATATTATTCAATTATTCCAGCATTTAAAAGGTAAGTATATGAAATGGTATGTCCAATCTGCTATCAGCAACTGTAGTCTAATTTTTCTGTAAGTGGACTTTGCTCACTTTCTCTCAAATTAATTCCTTATTTTGCTCAGGAAACCTCTTTATTTTTGAAGTTTTTATTATATTATACTCTGCCTTTTCACTTAAACTTTCCTACAAAATATTTGTCATAAACAAGCCATTACCTTCCCATACGAACACTCTCCGATTAGAAAAGCTGTCGCAGTCTCTAACCACTAAAGTTTGGGAACAACACTTTACTGATTGCTTCCCTATTTAATTTTATCATACAGATTACATAGTTCATGAAGTACAAATCATCATTAAGTATGCCATTTTCTCCTGCTCCATTCACTATTTCTTAAGGTAAAGGATAGAGTTTGACAAATTCCAAGCTCCCCATTGATTTTTCAAAATTATCATTAACCCTTTCAATATTTCAACACTTTTTCCTTTGAAGTTCACACCAACTACTTTTATAGCAATGGTTAAAACTGTATGGTATTTAACACATGGAAAAAAAGAACAAACTAACAGTAACCAGAGGGGAGGGGGAGAAGGGATAACAAGAAGAAAGAAGGGGAAGGGTCATCAAGGAACATACATTAAGAACCCATGGACAAAGACAATGGGGGGGGTGTTGAATGTGGGAGGTGGGGTGGGTACAGTGGGGGAGAGTAATGGAGAAAAATGGGGACAACTGTAATTGAACAACAATAAAAAATTTGAAAAACATAAAGGAAACAAAAAAATACTGTATATTATCTAGCCGGCTCTTCCCATTATATTCAATTATTAACACACCTGATTACAATTTCTCATTCTATTCTGCAAATATTTCTGAGACCTCAAAAAAGATGTTGTTTTCAATTCTTTGACCTTGCAGGTCCCTATATACCTCAATTAGCTTTGGTCTCTTTGGACTTTGAAATATTGATAGTTAAACCTACCTCCATACCTTACCTTTGTTTAAAAACACTCACTTCTATGATCTTTAACCTTTAAATTATAACTACAATCCCTTAGTATATAATTCCCTCTCTCAACTTTGCTTTCTTTACCCTTCCCAATTCTCATATATTCTTAGCATCTATCTGATCTTAATTGACTTTTTGAGGGCATTTACTTTTGAGAAAGGCTTGTTTCAATCTTATCTTGGGTGACTGTGTACTAAATGGAAGACATTTAAAGCCTCTTTCATATATTCAAAGGTAAATGTATTCTGTCACAATATTTTCACTTGTTGCCTTTCAGAAATCTGTTTATTAACCTCAATATTATGGCCAACATTCCAAAACTATTTCCTTCTAATTTTTGTACTCATAAATCCCACAAATGCATCTGCCTCCCTAACCCTCTGTAATTTTTTTTTTGAATTTTGCTTTACAAAGAATGATGAGTTCATCTGGCAAAGTACTGTCAAACTATACTTTGTCCCTCTTTCCAATAGCTTGAACTTTCACCTCTTGTCACTCCCGTTAGCTTTTTTCCTTGGGAAAGCAGTGGGTAAGCCGTCTACCAGAAAAACCATAGTCTTAATTCCCTGTTACTATTACCAATCAAATTGTCATTTTTCAATTATGATTTATTTCTTACTTTTTTATTAGATTACCCATGTTTTCCCCTTCAAACAGAATACTCTTTTCTATGCCTAATTATGCAAATCACACTATCAAAATTCCTCGCTCACGCCATTTCTTCATGAACACTTCTGTGATCCTTACAATGGGAAAATGCCTCTTTATTCTGTGAACACAGCGCCTTTTTTTTTTAGGTCATTATATTTTGCATTTAAAAATTCATGTAATGCTTATAGATATAATTAGATTTCAAAGCCCAACTCTATGCCTATCACGTACCTTTTGTTAGATGTTGCAGCCATTTCTCTTTGGCATGCTAAATATTCTTGTGAATAAAGTGTGAATGCATGCTACTGCGGAATATTGTTTCTAGATTTCACACGTAGAAAAATCTTAAATATTTGCAGCGACATAGGTAAGGTAATAGTTTGCAAATGCCACATGCAGTAAACATGGTTTCAAATTCCAAAAGTGCAATGAAATTGGTCAAGTAAAATTGAAAGTTTGGATGTTAATCAGTCTGAGATTAATCATTCATCTTATAATTCTTAATAACTGTTCTTTTCATGAATAACAGGAATCATCTGATGATTGTTTTTCAATTGTAAAAAAAATACATGAGTATAATTCTTTTTTTTAATGAATTTTTTTAGGTTTAGTTTCAGGGATTAACACAATAGATAAAAATTATTATTTTGGGTCAAAAATTGGCTTGATCACAATCTTTTTGTATGTAGAGGGAAACTCCCTAATGCTGTGGCACTTTCTCTGTTCTACCACTAACCAAAATGGGAGCCAGTGAAGGTGTCTCCTACATGTGAGATTTAGAGATAAGGGGTGCTCATTCTGTGTTCCACAGAATTCTAAGATGCCTCCTCCTCAATGACTCATGTCTGTGCACAATCCTCTCCCTTCGAGTGTGGCATCTGTAAATAGGATGGAATTTTATTTCATTGATTACATTAGCTTGGAAAAGGTAAAGGCATTTTACAGATACAATTAAGGCAAACAGTTCTATGCCTGGACCAGAGCATACTTCTGCTTGGCTTTTAATATGTGGGGCCAGGGAGTTAATCTAACGAAGAGTTGGGTTTTTTTTTTTTAGATTTGCGGTTGATATGTTTACTGCAAGTTCATCCACAGTCTTCAAGTTCCTTAGTGATACTGCATTTAACTTGTGGGGATGGGTGATTTGCCAAGGTTACTATATTTTTAATTTAATTCCTAATCTTCCCTCTTAGCTTTAAGCTTTCCCTTATATTGTACCTCTGCTAAGTCATCGTATTAGACATTTGGTGTGGCCCTGGTCTAGGGTAGTGGTCTGTTTAGACTCCATGCCCTCCCCTGAATAGGTCAGAGTCCAGCCCATGTGCCTGCTCTGTCCCCAGAGGCAGAATGTTTGTTTCCTGTTCCTTTTCTTCAGGTAAAATTGGTTTTCATCAGTGCCCTAAGGATGACGTTGTCATTACCCTCCCCGCAAGGGTTTGAGGCTTTCAATTTGTCTATGTTTTACTAAACTGTTAGCATAAATTTTGTGAGCAATTGATAAGGGTAACAAACCTACCACTCAGTAGGTGATCAAATGGCTCCTAGTGATAAGGGTCCCTGGAATTTATTTGTGATTTCAGCTTTTATGCTAAAGAGAATACTTTACATGTGCTTTTGTGTTTTTTTCTCTTATGCAAAATTCTAAGAAATGTCATCTCCTAAAATGCTTTCCTCTCTAATAGAAATTATCTTTATTCTAAATCCAGATATGTCTTAGAAATCAGTAACGAGATGTCCACAATTCCCTGATTTTGATAAATGTTCTTTATAGAATTATCTACCAGCTTTTATCCAAGCAACCCCTCATGTTTAAAGGAAAGAACTGATACGATTTTCTTTCAAAATCTTTGAATCCTTACCTCAGTCTTGAATGCATTCTCCTGAGATTTTTGTTCTTTGAATTCTAGGACAATGACAATGCTCTCAGGATCGCTGCAGCCACCACAAGGAGTCAAATCCGATATCACTGCCTTAGGGTTTTTGCTGGAGGTGCAGTCAGCCACACCTGGGGGATGAGAGGAATACTGCCCGAGTACTAGAATATTAAAAGATTGAAAATAAAGGCACACTATTAATTGATTTTTCCCTTTGCCACCAAGAAATAAAAGTAAAGAAAGGACCTCCATTCTAATTCTGCATTAGCTTATCTCAGAGATGTTTTTTTGAAACCATCTAGTTGGCCGAGAAACATATTGTTGCCATATTTCACTAGCTGTTGGTATAAAGATAGGCACTGGGAATCGTTCAGGATGTGACAGTATCTGGATTCAAGAGTATGGCTCCGGTGACGGCTCCCATACTACTGAGGAAGCTCCTTCTATCCTGTTCAGTGGTTGTGGAGGCAGGAAGCTACTTGCCACAGCTGCCTGGACACTATGCTCAGTGAAGGCAAGGGAACATTGGACAAACCTATCACACATCTGGTAGTTCACAATACAGCTTCTGTTCTTGTCAACCTTAAAAAATGAGTCATTTAAAAAATAATTTATATTTTCTCTGACTTTATTTCCACTTAAATAATAGGGTAATTCCACTTGTAACTTTCCTATAATGCATGCTTCTCAGACTTGGAGAGGTAGGGGAGCAATGGGGAATTTGGGGGGCAAGGTTGAGACATAAATAATGATGTTTACATTTCCTTCATTTAAAAATAATTTACTTTTTTGAATTGTTTTTTATGTAGTAAAAATGAGCTATTTTTTTATATTATCCTTTACATATTTATAGAACATTTTAAGAGAATAGTTTGGTCTTACATGTCTATCAATTGAATCCAAATGTTCCTTGATTCTTATTTATCTAGGGAATAAATTGGTTCAACAAAGTTATGCAGATTGCCTTATTTATATTATCATGTCTCCCAATATCTTATTATTTTTTTATATCCAAGGTTATTGCCACCTTTATGGTTCAGTAAGTGACTGCAGCCTTATCGGGAATTTCAATAAGAACAACAAGGGAACACAGACTCACTAGAAACTATAGTTGCGTTCATCTCAGAGTAATAGCCAATCCATCATAGAGGCTTGTCCTACCTGACCTAATATATGTCTTGTCTGGGGAATTCCAGATTGGCCTGGTAGTTTGTCTGAGTCACTTGCCATTCTAGGCAAAATGTTGAGGACCATTAGAGTTATCTTCAAATCAGGATTTTTTTCCATGACATAAAATTAATCTTTACTTAATTTTATATCCTTTTCTATGTTGTGATTTTAGAAATGAAAACTGTGACAGAGAATATAAACATATATCAAGAAAGGAAAATGAGTAAAATAAAGATTAAATAACTTAGTTGGATCCAAACTGTATTTTACTTATAGGTTATTATATTACAGAATTTAATCAAATTATTATTATTTTTCAAGTGGACTTATGTGTATAGCCAGTTTCAGTAGAAGATTTGAATAATTATCAAGGTTAAATAAATAATAAGTACTTTGAGATAAAAAAGAGTTTGAGTATAAGTTATTTGGGGTGATCACACCCTCTGAAAACACTGGGTGGTTTTTTTTTTTTTTTTTTTTTTTGCATGAATGATTAGACAGAATGCTATTAAAATTACACAGTGCTAAATGAAGTGAACTTTGTTTTTTTTTTTTCTGGTAACTGTTTTTAGTCAGATGATTTACTAATGAAAAAATAAAAAAAGGTAAAAATAATAATAGATGCTTCAGTGACTAAATATTTGTGGTAGTTCCACTTACTATAATGAGGTCAAAATGATGAGAATATCACTTCATTTTGCGCCATGCCAATTGAATCTAATTTCCTTTAGACAAAACAACCACTCTTAGAGAAGAACACCCTGCTAGTTTCTGCTTCAGGACAACTGGGAGAGACTTCGAAGCTATAGAAAGAAACTCCACTAGACGGTTATTTGTTGGCAGACAGGCAATTCAATTGATTTACTCAATGTAGTGAACAAATTGAATTCAGTGAAAGCATGAGGAGACTCTATTTCTTCTAACACAAGCAACATCTAAGACTGACTCGTTTAATGCTGTGAACAGGAGAGCGTTGTCCCACCCTAGGGGAGCAGACACAGTCCAATGTGTCTGAGTTTGCAGACTGTGGTGGAGAAACTCATGCACCAATCAAAATTCTGGACAACTTTGTTAAAACACTGTCTAAACAAATTTGAATTTTGTTGTCTTGCCTGTGCAGAAGACACTGCTCTGATGAATGAAAAAACGTTTTAACCAAACACATTTGAGGCACATTTAATAAATTCACAAACACTACAAGATTAAAGAGTTAAAAGTAAATATATACATATAATATGTATATATGCATACTATATATATGCACATGCATGTATGTTTTCTTTTCTGAAGTGATGCTTCTCAGTGGTCAGGAGGTTTGTGATATTTTGGAACACTTTATAAATGACTAGAAATCATTAGTTCTAAAACTGGGGTCAAGATGGTATTTAAATTATATGAACTTTGATAAACTCATTGAAATATATTTTAACCAAACCTCCAAAGTTGTACATTGATGTTTTAATTTGCATAACTTTAGAATACAATTTCACTGGAACTATCCTTGTTGATACAAACTTACAAGAGATACACTTAATATTTCATTTTGATATATTAACAGCTCTCAATGTGTATGGAATATAGTTTATATCTTTGAGATTTCTTTTGAAATTTTAGGTTCCCTTAGTCAAAAGATGTTAAAAATAACTATAGAAATAGGTTCCAGCTGAATGTTATATGTTCTCACTTCATTATTCTCAAGGGTCATGTTCATGACCGAGCACTGAATTTATGTTAAAATATTGTTCTAAGAAGAGTGTTGACATAAGATAATGTGATTTATGCTTCCCATCCATCACACTGACAGATTTTAGACATATGTCATTGTTTGTCAAACAGGGTATAAAACAAGGCAAAACCCCATAATATCATAAAAACTATTTGCCTTTATCACCATCTCATCCATCTTGCATTCCAAAGAAAATTTTAGTGTTAGAAATAGCGATTGAGTCGATATGAAATTTCAAAATATGTTTTTGTTAAAAAATTTTCCCCTGAAGACACAGCACTTTTCATTCAGTTGGTGTTTTAATTTCAGTCACCTAAATATATAAAATACATTACATCTGAACAGAATGAACATAGTTTGATGAAATTTGCTTTAAGTAAATTAAACAAAGTAAGTATCAAGGAAATATTGTCAATCATATTATTTGTTTTTCTTGACAAGTCTTAGAAAATACTGGTGATGAAATAGTGACCCTTTGAACTTGCTAAAATATTCTGTAATATGTTCAGACTGCACTTTTTTGTATGAGTTGAATGTAGAGTTTTGTGATATGTACAAGTGTGCATTAATAAATCGTTAATTATACAGTGTTGGACCACTGAGGCAGGTGGAAGAGTATTTGAAACCACCTTCTATGAATAGCAAACATACTTGTATGTGCAAGATAACATAATAAAGGCTGTTCATGGGACACTTATTAGAAACCATTTTCTTTGTTTCAATGTACATGACTTTCCCCTTGTTTGTCGGCTCTGCCACACTGTGTGTTACCTCCACGTGGGTCTGGCACATCCACACACCTTTGTCAATCTCCTGATGAAGGTTTCAGAGTCGGTATTTAAAATGGGTCAGTTTCATTATGCTAACTGGGTGTTGAGAAATGTAAATGATAAAACTCATGGGGGCAGAATATTTTCCTACTTTCTAGGAGGGCTAGCAGTCTTGGAAAACTTCATCATTTATGACTTTTATATAATACTCACTATGAATAGTACTTTATTGGTCTATGAATCCTACAAAATGTTTTAAGGCTTGGACCCAGCATTCCATTACACTTGTTGAAAAAATATGTGAAAAATATAATCATGTGAAACTTTTAAAAAATAATTCAAACTACTGCACTATTAGATGATTAATATATAAAATAATATTAAAATGTTACTTCCCAGTGTAATCCATAGAAGGGGCCATCAGTTTTACCTAAGGCGATTATCAAAATGCAGATTTCTTAGAAACAATGAAAGAACCCCAAATGGCTGTCTGAAAATCACTGATTCAATGTGGAAGAAAAGAAAAATAATAACCCCTAAAATAACTTAGTATTGAGTTTTCTGTGAATAGGAAAATAAAGTGACTGGGTTCAAAGATTTAATTCTAGAAGTTTTCATTTACATACTGAAGGGTAACCTCAGGAATCTTCATTTTAAACTAACATTCCAAGTAATTCGCTGCAGAAGGACCTGGAACAATTCTTTGAGAAGTATTGAAATAAAATATAGAAAAGAATGTTCAATAGGAAATGATATGTAAATGGCTATCAGAAGGGACAGCAGACTATGTTTGGAAGGCAGAGATGTGACTAAATGCTTTAATTAATGGGGAGTTATGGTATGAATAAATTAAAAGTACTGGAAAAATAGAAATTTATCAAAAGATCAGACAGCGAATTATCATGGATAGAGAATGTAGATCAGAACAGAGTGGACATCAGCCAAAATGGTGAGGTTGTCTTTCAGTTTTGCAAAAGATAAGCTTTTCCTGACTTTATAAGTTCATGATTACGGGCCCATCAAAATGGTCTCCTCCACAGATAATTTCCTCAAATCCAACTCTTAGCTTACCCATTGCTCCTGCTGCCTCAAAATGTTGCTCCTCAATGTTTGCTTTCTTTTTTAGTAACATTGTGTTTATTAAGAAAATATATAGCATATACTGAAAGCTCATTTTATACCAAATACATCTACCAACATGGTCTCATTTACTTACTACAGCGACCTTTGGACATTAATGTTACCATCATTCACATTTTGGAATTAGAAAACTGAAGCTTAGTAGAATTGACTAATGCACCACAAATCACAGCAGCAGGATGGCTAAGTTTATGCTGTTGACTTCCCAATGCAATGCATTATTTCTTTGTCTGACACACAAAGGGTAGTATCCGTTTGGACACTCCTCAGAACAGAGTTGGATGTTAAAGAGATTTTTTTCCAGTGCACTATTTTTATTGGGCAGTGATGACCTGTAGATGGTTTTCTCCAGTCCACTCAGTTGTTACCTGGAGAGTAAGTTCACATGTTGAAGGCTTGGTATTTCATTTGTAAAGTTAATCTTCATAAAGCTGTTGATGTAACACATATTCAGAAGAAAATATCTGAAACTTTGATTAGCACTTTAGTAATTTGGACATTAGAGAAGAGTATCTGTTACAAATAACATAACCAAACAGATAATTATTGTGTACACTTTAGTTGATTTATTATAATGTTTTCAAATTTATTTAATACATTTTATATCACATGGTTGGAATTTTACTGGACATACAATACCATAGTATAATTTCAGTAAAGACCCAAGAGTGATCTTAAGTATAATCTTCCCAATACTTCTCCAAAAATATAGACACCTGTATAAAATATTTTAAACAAGACAGCTCTCCTGAGAAACAGAGGACAAGATTTCTTATGCTTATGGGGACCCAATTTTGACTAGGTTTGCTTCATATCTATCCATCATTCTTTTTTTTTTTTTAAGTACTTTTTTTTTTCCTTTTAGATTTTATTTATTTATCTTTAGAGGGGAAGGGAAGGAGAGAGGGAGAGAAACATCAATGTGCGGTTGCCTCTTGTATGTCCCCTGCCGGGAACTGGCCTGGCAACCCAGGCATGTGCCCTGACTGGGAATCGAACCGCGATCCTTCGGTTCGCAGGCCCGCGCTCAATCCACTGAGCTACACCAGCCAGGGCTCTATCCATCATTCTTATATCTTCTGTCTATTCTGTGAGCATTTTTACCAGGTCCAGCTAGCACTTACTTATATTTTCAGATTATTCATTTTATGTTTGTTATTTTAAATATTAATTCATCTTTTCATTTATTAGAGTTTGTTTTCGTTCCTAATTACTCAAATTCCATGAGCTCATTTATTTTTTCACCATTTTTGTGTATAATCTTCCTGTTCTGTTTTGAATCTTCTGATCACCATTTTCAGGTGTTTCTCTGAAGTGTTTGCTTTGCCTGTACTCTATTTTAGAACATAAGAAACTGCAAGTCTTTTGTGTTTCTTAATTTGATTTTCAAATTACACTCTTTGATTCCTTTTCAGTAGACATAAAAAAGGGGAAGGATCTACAGGAACAAGTATAAAGGACACATGGACAAAAACTATGGGGGGTAGAAATGGAAGGGAGGTGGGGAGGCCTGGGGTGGTGGGCTGGGGTGAGAATAAAAGACAGAAAACTGTACAAGATCAACAATTAAAATAAAAATTGGAAAAGAAAAAAAAGAACATAGGAAGATGTTGCATATACTGAAAAAGCAAAAAAAAAATTTTAGGCATTTTTCTCAATAGAAATACAGTTGAATTTTTCCTGATCATTTCTTTGAAAGTGGCTTTTCAAATTACCTTCTAAATAATTGCAGTACGTATATGTTCCTGTCTCTTTCTCTCTCTTTTTTCTACCTAGCTTCATTTGTAGAGTTCTTCCTGTGTTAGTACTTTTGGTAACAGGGGTCTGTATCTCTTTAACTGTGATCCTGTATCAGCCATTTCTTCATTACCTAGAAACTTGTTAGAAATGCCCATTCCTGGGCTGCACACTTTAACTATTTAATCAGAAACATTGTGTTTGCGATGTAGAAATCTGTGTTTCAATAAGCAGTACAAGTGATTTTAATGCACAGTAAAATTTGAGAATCATTGTAACGAACACTAAAATTGCATTGCAAATCTACTCTCTTCTCTAATTCTGCCTGTGTTCTAAAGTGTTCAACATCTTTCCTGTTATTTAACTCTTTTTATGCACCCAGTCAAAACCCCTATATTATATTCCATTCAAAATTGATAGTTTTATCTTTCAAGTCAACAAAACTTACTTTGGAGAAAATATATAGCCTGCTCTTGGTCTAAGGAGGAATGTGGCAACCTCCAAATCGCAATATTATCCAAGCTTAGATTCTCCTGCAGAGTTTGTGTTTGGGGCTTATAGCATTTATCTAGTTTTACATACCATGAGGTTTTTTTCCCCCTTCTATTTCCCTTTAACTCCTAAAAATCCTTAGAGAGAAAACACAATGAAAACAAAAGAAAGCTAAAACCTAAACTTTAAATTCTTCCATTCACATCCAAAGGTACAAAGGAAAGAAAAACATCAAGGAATTTTTTTTCTAAATGTAAGCCATTCATAAATTTTTGTATGAACAAAGCATTTGCAATATCGACTTGTTGATAATATTTATCTGAGTGAAGAATAATGATTTAAAAGCATAGTTAAAATTACAATATGACTGTAATATGTAGGTATGTATTTTGTGAACTAGATAATACTAACAGGACTTCTCCATTGAAATCATAAATAAAATCATAGATGAGCTTTGTTCACCAAAATGAAGTTGTAATGGGCCACTTTTTTTTTGTGCACAGAAACAAGAATTTCATTTTTGAAAAGGTGTCATTGCAGGACTAAAATTTTCTTAACTAAGACAAGAAATGAGTTTAATACCTAGTAGTACCAATCATTCAAAGACTGTTGAAGACTGTACTGCTGCATATTATTTTCAATATTTGTGTAATTAGCAAATAGATACAAGGGTAGCAAAAGCAGGTTGACAGTTGTTTGCATGGAAAAATAAAAATTAATAAATAAAATACAAGAATAAATTTTGTGTTTTGTGTATTCACAACTGTAAGCCTACTTTTGCCCACTCCTGTACATATAACAACCAGTTAATAGGGTCTGAAATTAGTCAGAAGACTAATTTTCATGGTAATGCAGTAATTTATATGTTAAAAGGCTCTGCATTATTTTGAATTGGATAAAGTAAAAATAAAACTTTCACAATACTATAAATACTCTTTACTAAATAATCATCATCATAAACTTCTTAGCAGTTTATCCTTTTAAAGCTAACTTTTTTGTAACAGAAATTTTCATAGTCCTTTAGCCATTGATTAATTTCAATAATTAGTACCAACTTTGATAGTTAATCCTCAAAGCATCCGTTTCATATTAATACTCTAACTCTTTTAAGCAGAAAATTAACAAATTTCATAATCCAAGGGAAGAATGATTCATAATTGGTTAACAAAATATCTTTCTAGTGAAAAAATACCCATACTTTTCTCCAAACCAAAATGTTTTATTGGTCATTCTTTATTACTAGGTTACTGAATTTTATTTTGGTCTCTATGTTCATAATATCTCCTGCGAGCTCGCTCTCTCTCTCTCTCTCTCTCTCTCTCTATCTTTCCCTCTCTCTCCTTTCCTCCCTCCTTTCCTCTTGTATTTTCTTTCATTAAAATCATTTGACAAGTTAGCTATTACATATGACACTGCTCAAATCATAGGAAAAATGCAACTACATTTATGCAAAAAAAGTTCAGTTCTGCCAAAACACCCTCTTCCCAAAAAATCTTTTATAGACCCGCATAACAATGAGCTGCCTCACTGACGGTGGTATGTGCTATCCTTGTGCTAAGTATTTAACTATCCCACTTAATCTTACAACTTCTTTTAAAGAGTGCATTACTTCATCCATTTTATGGTGAAGAAATTCATAGTGATTATGTCACATAACTCAATGTCTTAGAAATAGGAAACATATTAGGACTTTGTGAGTTTCTATGTAAAAATACTTCACAAAAATAGATAATTTTCAGAGAGAAGGTCATGTGCGTTTCTCTAAAAACATGGAGAAACACCTCCAAGCCAGCCACTGTCCCCACTCTTGCCAAGAATATTTGCCCTTCATGGTTTGGCTTAATGCACATTCTAGGCCCTGAAAGAAGATGGATTCTTCCCTAAAGCTCTCTGACTTCCATGATATGCCTGATCAGGGATCTAAACTGCGAGACTGTCTTTGACAGTCTCAACGTATTACACTGTAGTAGAAAGTCTGCATTCAATTAGGAAAGTCCTATACTATGATAGTGATTTTGAATTTTTCTGAACACAACTTTTTTACGCAATAGAATATAGTCTCTGCTTAAATTGTTAAACTTTTATTCATTTAAAATGTCTAGGGCTATGGTTGATTGAAATGAGCCTTAATTGAATCTCAGCTAAAATAAGGCTTTTTTCTCTTTTTTACTTTACTAGTTAAAACTTAAATTCAGCAGTAAAAAACCCAGAGTAACAATAGCTCCATTTAAACCAGACAAATAATTATCTCTGCTCTGTGATCTGGACAAATAATTTTCTCTGCTCTGTGAATATCATCACATCTGAGTATTTTGTGGCATCATTGTTGCTATTTTGCATTCCACTTAGGTCCATTCATTGAGTTACACTGTATTTTTAGCTCCTCTCATAGCTATGTGGGTGTGCATCGCTTCACTATTTAAATCTCTGTGGAACTATTAACCAAGGAAGTGGAGGTACAGAAGGCAAGAATACGGAATGGAAGAAGAAAAGGTTCATGCAATACAATGTAGGTACAGGAGTGTTGATGCATAGGCTATTTGGAAAAGATATAGAATATGCAGAAGAGATGCCATATTCTGATAATATTGCCTGACGCTGTTACGGAAAGTTTTGAATAGCTTAGCTCTAAATTGGGGGCAAAGATCTTTCTCATCTTCAGCAGATGATTCAGGAAGTAAAACAAGCTAATCTTTTGACTGGTTTTCTATATTAACTTCCTCTATGCTCCACTTGTCAGCTGGATACAGCGTATTTGTCACTGCATCAACTTATGATTAGACAGGGCCTCTGCTATTAACCTTTTGTATTCGGAGACTAAGATGATAGATAGATAGATAGATAGATAGATAGATAGATAGATAGACAGACATATAGGTGATAGAATAAATGTCTAATTGCTAGTTCATTTTTTGATATTAAAATATTTAAGAAATAAAACTTTCACAGCAAGCAAAATAAGGCATCTCTATGTTTAAAAGGTAGTTTTAATGCAAATATAAAATAATTATCTTTGTTGATGTAATTAGATATTTTTTGGTACACATCAGGGCTTCACAAGCCCCTCAGAATAAGGCTTTTGTCAACTCCCCTGACTCTACAAACATGCATATTTCATTTTAGGACCTAATTGAAGCTGCTCATCAGAGTTGGAAATTTGAGAAACAACTTTCACATGAAAACCAAAGTGAAGTTTCAGGAACCGCAGTTGTTGCTAACATTCTATATCATCATAAATTTTGCAGAAACAATGTGACCAAAACCTTCCAGAAATCCACTGAGAATGATTCTTGGTTTTCAGTAAGTGTGAATATACATGAGTGTGATAAAGGGAGACTTTCCAGCATTTCTCTGCTGTTTCTAACTTATGCCAGCATTCTCTTTCATTCACTTCGGATCTCCCGAAGGAGATTTGGTATAAGTGAGCTTTTCTAACTACAAGGTTCACCTTTAGTAGTTAATGGGCGAGAAACTCCACAAAATTATACATTGTTACAATGATTATACTGTAGAGTTTGTTTACTTCAGAAGGCAGTACATTATCAGTGCATGAGTAAAAGGGATATTAAATATAAATAAAGGAACCTAGTAAGAAAAGTGTTTAATATGAAAAGAATCTGGCATTTCTCAGTGAGAGCAATTCATAACTATGGGTCTGGTGAGGAAGATGGTGCTGTTTAGAAGGCATGGCTGAAGCTAGATAGATGTCTTGCTCTATTCAGAGTGCTTTGACACAAATACTGTAGAATGGGTGGTCTAACAACAAACATTTATTTCTCCCAGCTCTGGAGACTGGGAAGTCCAAGATCAAGGTGCCGACAGTATCTGTGTCCGGTGAGAACCCACTATGTGGTTCATGACTGGTCCTCTTCACACTGTGCCCTCACATGGTAGAAGGGCGAGAGAGCTCTCAGGTGTCTTTTTTACGGGGTCACTGATCCTATTCATGAGGGCTTCACCCTTCTCACCTCATCACCACCCGAAGGTCCCATCTCTAAATATGACCATACTGGAAGTTAAGACTTCAGAAAATGAGGTTTGGGAAGATGTAGACATTCAGTCCATAACACTGGCTGAAAGCCATGATTAGTTCATAAAGGCCTGGTGTAGTTGAAGAATGGTTGCAGCATTACCAATACCAGAGCATTGTGAAAAATAATAAGTCAGGCAACTTTAAAAAGCTTTAAAGACAATTATTAATATTTCTGAATGTCTACTATGTGTTAAACAATTTGCCAGTGCTATTTATTTTAATACTATTTGTAATCCTAAGGAGTAGATATTATTTTCTTCATTTTTGAGGTGAAAACTTGAAGCTTAGGGAGTTCTATTAACCAGCTCAGTTCAGCAGGCACATTACTGGGAAGTGGAATTGGCACGGTCCCACCCATGGTGGGGACTGCCTCCTTTTTAGTCACTCTGAGGCCTCTTTAAATAATACATATATTGCATCTAGAAAAGGGGACTTGGGAGGAAGAAGGCACACTGAGAGAAAATCAAAATGAATACTGGGGATTCATTGATTTATTAAATGTTTATCGAGTATACAATGGCCAGGAACATGGGGCCTGGTTGTAAGGAGCTTGCAGTCTTATCAGGAGAAATAGACTTATACATGGTGCTTTTGTGACCAGCTCACATTTTCATTTGTTTAAAAAAGTCATGCTAATGACCACTTATTAAATTTGGTTTTACTGGAGACACACTATTTTATTAAACATGAGGCCTATGAAATAAAACATATTGGTGATCGTTATTGACAGTAAAAACACTGCTCTCTTTAATGTTGTTTACTGGACAGACCTCCTTGATCATAAGCTCATTGTTTCCCACAAGAAAGAAGCAAAAAATTAAAATTGAAGGATGATAATTTGTAAAAAAAAAAAAAAATGGGTAGCTCTTTGCCTACAATCTGCTCTTCAGAGGAAGAGACATTATTTCCTACTATTGATATAATGGGTATTGTTTGAAATTTGCTTGAAATCTTAATGCTTTTGTGACTTTCAGGCAATGTTACATTTTCTTCCCCTCTGTTTGGAAATTGAAACATTTATGTTATTACATTATTTAATTATGGTGTATTACTTGCCTGATTGAGTAAGAAAAGAATAGTCTTGCTCAACTGAAAACCAATGTACCAAACTTATAATTCTTTTAGTTTAAAATAATTATACTACACAAAGTGTGAAGCCATTTATTATATTTAATTTATCACATCAATTTTCTTTTAAGTAGTTTCAGATATATCATGCCTTGCTAGAATCACTTTTGTAGCATGTGACAAGATTTAAGGAAAATAAACAATAATGCATGCACATTATTGACTCTGAGAAAATATCCTATAGCATTTAAATAGAGGGAATTCTGATATGCTTAAAAGTGGAAAATGAAATAAGAGATAAAGGGAAAATTGGAGAAGGAAGAAACATGAGTCCACTAGGAGTATAGTGCATGGAGAAATTGGTAAATGTCTTAATTTCTATCTTTCCAGTTAATTCTATATACCTTGCAAATGCTAGTGCCAAAAAGTCACACTCAGAATGACTCATTTGGTTTTAACAAGTCTCTTAGAATGGACATAGTTGCAGCTCAGGAGAAAATTACTGAGTTGGAGAATTACAAAGCTTTTCTTATCTCAGGGAATATGCATTGTCTAATTCTGAAGGGAATATGTGAATAGAACAACCAAAATGTTTCTCTGGTAAGAACTTATATTTAAAAGGCATTTATCTAGATTCATTAAACATTTTAATAAATATCTTAATTTGTGACATGAACTAGTAACATAAGTAACACGACAGTGCAACAGGTCCTTGAATAGCATCATTTTGGTATAATTCAGATGAAATGCCCTAAGACTATAACTCTCCTTTACATCAATTAGTCTATGGTAAAATTGGTTTCCTTAGATGCTATTTAGCCACGTGGCTAAAAACCTATTGATTACATTAAGGAAGGTTTACTGTGTTAACAAATACTAGCTAATCCTAAATACTTTGTATCATTAAAGTTAGAGAAGAAAAGTATAGAGCAGAATTTTCCTGGCCCTTGTGTAAGTGATTTCACTGTCATCCTTGGAAAATCAGCACTGCATAGCATGTTGCCTACGAGCATGGTGTCTACAGTGCAGCCAACTGCTTTCATTCTAATAATTATCTCCTGTGCGCTCTGAGACAAATTCTTGGTTTCTGTCATATGAAATGGCATAATAATGGTCTCTGCCTCCTTGAGTTTGGGGGAGGACGTTTATGAGTTTGAACAGCATCATTGACATTGTAAGCACCCAAGAAGCAATAGCTATCAGTCATTTTGCTTATATTACAATACTAAAAATGGAAATTGAAGGCAACTAACTCTATAGGCAAAGAGCAAAATAAACTACATTTCCATAACCTACTATAAAACAGTGAAGTTTGAGTATTTACACTTTTCTGACATTATGTGCTTTAAGTCAAGTGTATTGGCTTTATTTACTGTTCAGAGATTCAGTACACATGAACTCAGGTCCAGGCTCCCTTGGTGTAGAGTTGAGACAGTAAAGTTTCCCTACCCTCACACTGAAAAATCTCCAAGAGATCTTATACACGTATAAAATTAGGTGATTCCAATCTGAGGTACCAAATATATTATGATATAAAATGGTTTTGTCAGCAAGGCAGCTGGGTTCTACTAAGTTCAGAGAAGGTATATCCCCCAAATTAAGACTTTTCTTGTCCTGTCTAGAGTAGAGATAAAATGAAACTTAAAAAGGTAACTCATCTCAGGAAAAATATATAAGAGAAGGAAATGTAAAAAAATATGTATTATTTTGAATATATTTTTTTGGTTTATTAAGATATTTTATATTTGATTTAAATTGAAAAGGTATTAGTGGAACAATTATACTTTTATTATAAAAATACGGATGGTTCAAGAATTGGAATAACCACAGTATATAATCAGACAAAAACATTTTAGAAAAAATAAGTAGCAAACGTATCAAGACTCTGACCAGTCTAAGGAAGTGATTGTCATCCACAGACCCATTCATGTGAGTCATTCTTCACATTTTTTCAAATAGTGAAATTTCTTTTTTTAAGTTAGAAATTGTTGCGAAAGAACAATGAAAGATTTCCTTCAACTGTGTAATTGATTGAAATGCAAAGTATGTTTTGAATAGTCTTCGGTAGATAACTATATAATTGTATTATTCTCAGCTTTAAAAACTTCAGTCTGATGGTTTTTGATTATATGAAATAATCAGTATGATCTTCTCCATCTGACACATAATTCAACACTCATTAAATTTTGCTTTGGAATTCACTCAGAAACACATATGCAGCGAATAAATACTATGAAGCATTTTCTTTTAAAAATAGAGAGTAAGTCAAAAGATTTTTATATAATCTTACATTCTTCTGTTTCCTTCATTTGATTACATAAAATAATCATTTTATCCAAGGTCTAAAAAACTCTGTAGGATCACTAGTGTTGTTACCCTTCTTCAAACATTTGTTTTATCTAACACAGAATGGAAAGAACTATAAAAAAACACACACAGTAAAATGAATTAGCACTGTATCTTATCCCAGAAGAGATTATAGGAAATAGTCATATGAATTTTCTTCTATTACTTTGTTTCTTATTTGGATTAATAGTAAATGCCTAATTAATTTATACATATGATGAGCTACTATTTTTTCTCCAAATATTTGCAATTGAATCAATATTATTTATTGAATCATGGATCCTTTCTTAAACAATTTGAATTATTATGTTTTTGATATATAACTCAGTTGTTATTTATGTAGGAATCTGTTTCTGGTTGTTTCATAAAAGTCCATTCTCAAACCTATATTTCACTCTGTGGGTTGAGTTTTCCTTGGTAGATACTCATGAATTCAATTCTTTACTCGTCATTCTTCTGTGCCATGTTTTTAAAAATGTTTCATTGTTGTTCAATTACAATTTTCCCTATTTTCCCCCATTGCTCTGCTCTCCTCTGCCCTGCGCACACCCCCTCAATTTGTTCCCCTGTTGTCCTTGTGCATGGGTCCTTTGTATATATGTTCTTTGACCTGGCCTTTTCCTTTCTTTCCCCTGTTGTTTACCCTCCCCTCTGGTTACTGTCAGATTGTTCTCTATTTCCATGTCTCTGGTTCTATTTTGTTAGCTTGTTTGTTTGGTTGATTAGGTTCCACTTATAGGTGAGAGAGATCATATGGTATTTCTCTTTCACTGCTTGGCTTATTTCACTTAGCATAATGCTCTCCAGAGCATTCCATGCTGCCCCTTAGGGTGGGAGCTCCTTCTTTTTTTCTGCTGTGTAGTATTCCATCATGTAAATGTCCCACAGTTTTTTGATCAGCTCATTTACTGATAGGTATTTAGGCTGTTTCCAGCATTTGGCTATTGTAAATAATATTCTCAAGAACATTGGGGTGCATAGATTCTTTTGAACTGGTGTTTCAGGATACTTAGGGTACAATTCCTTTAGTGGAATCAACAGGTCAAAATGCCGTTCTATATTTAGTTTTTTGAGGAAATTCCATGCTGTTTTCCACAGTGACTGCATGAGTCTGCATTCCAGAGGGGAGTGGGGGGTGATAAAAGGGGAAAGAAGGGAAAGGATTGTCAAGGATCATGTATAAAAGACTCATGGACAAAGCCAAATGGAGGTAGGATTAAGGGTGGGAGGTGGGGTGGGTGGGACAGGGGAAAGTGGTGGCAGGAAAATGGAGACAACTGTATTTGAAAAACAATGAAAAAAAACAGCATATTAATGTTACTTACTATCTTTGGATGAATGTTAGAAATTTGAATCTCTAGGGTTAGGAGCATAAACGAACAAAAGCAGAATCATCTCACTCTTTCAAATAGTAATTGTTCATTATTTGTTATCTTATTGCATTAGCTTCTTGAAAAGCTCCAGGAAATGACTATATGTTTCTTACATGTCAAAAAATCATTGTTTCACTGGATAATTTGTGCATAAAATAATCAGCAGGAATATCCAAATTGGGTAATACATCAATGCATATTAACACCTCTAGACATGCGCTATCTGGATTTCTTGGAGAAATATAGTCACTGTTTGCAGAAAGTGCCCTACTGAACTACCCCAACAGAACTCTTCAGAAAAGCTGGCTTTCTGGGGCCGGATGAAGTGGGTCCCTGTTTTCAGGATATTCAGAAATCTCTTTTGTCAAGTATGGGAACAGAAACCAAACAGTATATAAACTTTAACTTCCTTCTTCAGTCTTTGGATATACAGAGGGCACATGCTGCACAGAAGTTTTAATTGTGTGTTACAACCACCTGCCAATTTCCAGCCAGCCTGGTCCCGGCTTCCAGTTCATTGCCTTTAAGATGCACATTGGATTTGCTTGTGTTACCTTGGAAATCTCCTTGTATTTTATAATCCATGACATCTTGGATTAAAAAAAATACTATATATCTTGAACTTTTTCTCCTTTGTTTTTATTTTATTACAAGCTCCAATGTTGTAATTTTATTTCACTTGATATTTCCTAAAGAAGGTCAAATGTGATAAAATAGGTTTAATGTCCTAGGCAGCAGACTCGATATTAAAGTTCTTTTCAGTTTAGTTAGGACACTTCATCCCTTTGGTCCTACAGAGTTCTTAAATGGGAGAAAAATTATCTGCTCATCCCAGATGCTGCAGAGTAGCTGTTACCATCTCTCCACTTTGGTGTAATGGTTCTTATTCTCTGCTTCAGGGTAGCTTGGTGATTCCCTGGTGAGTATATGACAAGGTATGGTTCCCTGTACTGAGAGGACTTTCCTCGATGGCAAGGGGTTCTGTCTTATAGTTTCCAGTCACAGACATTCAGCTTTTGAGTATATTATAACACAAATTTCATTATTCTTTCAGAATGTGTCCTCGGATATCTAATTTTTAGAAGAAAATTTGATGCCACTTTTAAATATAAATAAAAATTGGATCAAATTAAATTATGTCAACTTTTAGATATTCAAATATGGGAGACCTTCCATGAAAGGAGAGGATATCGCAGGTTGTCAGGTAGGTTATGTTCTCTCCCCTTATGTCAATTATTTCCTCAGGATTTTTGCTTTTAGAAAGGTGTGGTTTTTTTTTGTTTTTGTGTGTGTGTGTGTGTGTGTGTGTGTGTGTGTGTGTATGTTTTTGGTCTAACTTGCATTTGTCGTAAACAACAGCATTCAATTGCTATGTGCTATGAGGGGCTGGCAAGAATGTATTTATTTTCTACTAGGTGTGAGGGACCACAGGTTCCGTGTATGTGTGGTATTAATTGGGGAAATGAGAGTAATGCGATTACAACATAACCCCAGTGGTTACTGATCTACATCCTCTAGAAACCTTTGGCCCCTGGTCAGGCGACTTGTTTACAACTTTCTATGTATGGAGCACAACCCTGTTATGTATTTATAGAAAAAAGGTTAGTCCAGAGGAGTTGATCATCGCACAACATTGTGGTGGATAGGAGACACCACATGTTTCTTTGCTTTGCTTTCGTACGCCCCAGCTTACATCTTTGGTAGTAGCTGTTATTCAGGTTTGCTCCAATGTTGGCCATACTTTGGGTCCCAAAGACAAGATTATTATACTTGTAGCAGTTTTAGAGATTTCACTATTTGAGAAGGTTATTCTTGACCAATCAAAGATGACTTACTGCTCTGACTCTCTCTTTGGAGTAGCCTATTTAATACATGTACACAACTGATGGTTGGGAGACCCCCAGATCTCCATCCATGTGTCGTGGGAGGCCCAGACTTCCTTTGTGCTATTAAGACATCTCCAGATCAAACTCAGACCCTGCCATGTCGCAGTCATTATCCCATGGTGCACCTGGCTCAGTGGGCCTTGGCCAGGTGTTAGCTAAAATGGTATTGGTTTTTTGCCTATTATCTCTAATGGAAAGAAAATTATGTTCAGGTGATCTAATCTAGACTAAGGAAATTATTACCTGAATCAAAAGTGTCCTTCAAGAAAAAATTTCTTATGCTTGCCATACCAAGAATTAATGTTTCACTCAGGTTTTTCATTGTAGCGTTTCCCCCAAATGCATCAGGGTTCAAGGGACCTATTGGCTAAATGTGATTTTACTTCTTCTACATACCTACAAATTTCTCTGGACTCCAAACATAAATTGATTCAGGAGGAGGTGCTAAACAGGAGGAGGGAATGTTGCCTATCCAACAAACTGTCTGCTTTTGCAAAGAACATGAATAGTTTTGAAGAGAATAATTTCCATGTCCATTATAACAAGCAGTTGGCTTCAACCAAAGGTATTAGGTTTTCCATTTCATACTCCATTCTGGGCCCATTTGGGGGCAGTCTCTTGTGATAAGTGAATCTCCTGATCAATGTCATAGCCTGTCTATGAATAAATTATTGTGTTAAAGACTGTTGAAGAAATCTGGAAACTAGAGTTTGTCAAAGAGGCAGCACTCTCAGCACTATAACCTATAGATAGATGATAGATGGATAGATAGATAGATAGATAGATAGATAATTGATAGATATAGATCTTCCACTCATTCTCCATTTTGAAAAATTTAGAAAAGTATGATAATATTACAGTAGAATGCCATGAGAATTGGTTCTTTGTTCTCCTTGAGAACACTGCCAGTACCCGAGAGGATACATGATCAATTTCCTTGGGAATCTCCCTGTAATATTGGCAGCCTTTTGTATACTATCCTGTATTTCCTGTGGATAGTTTATGTACATTGATATAATGATAAAGAATATTTCATCAAAATATTATTTACTGTTCGTAATCATATTAAAATTTACTCCTCCATCTCAAGCAGTGAGATATTCACACAGATAGTTCAAAGAACACTTCTACAGATGATCTCAGTCACTTATGTCATGAACTAGCTATGCCAGTCCCTGTTAACTGCTCATTCATGCTCAATAACTTAGTAAAGGTCACACATGGATCCAAAACACAGTTGGGCAGCTGATGAAAGTACAAGACACCACTGCGTCTGCGTTCACAGGTCAAAGAGAAGTGGCCAGATGAGATGCCCTGAGGCATGGAGTGCCTTCTGTTGTCCTTGCTGACACTAGGATCTAACTCAGTCAAGAAACTAATTTACCAGATGTAGGACCTCAGGATAGATTGCCGATCTAATTATCGCCACAATCAAAGATAATGTTAATGTTTTTTCAAGTGGGACCAGCTCCAGCACTCAATTCTACTGAAAGGTGAATCGTGTTTGTTGACCCATTTTGAAAAGTAAATTCTTAAGTTTTTCAACATTATTTTTTAGTGTTTAGTGAATCTCTCCATCACTTCAGCCTCCATTTCAGTTCTGTGGAATTAGCAACTAATATAATCTAAAAGAGTGCAAAAAAATGTTGCTAACATGGTGGGATATTAGGATAGGGTCCCCTGAGGCAACCACAAAAATGCCAAGGGCAATAATGCTTGATATTAAGGAATATTTGGTGGTTCATATATTTTTTTGCAATTCATATGGCAGGTGAAGTGTTTAAATTGGTTTGCTTTTGGCTGCTTGACTCTGATTGTGGTAAGTACACTGAAGCAAATAAACTTTCATTACTTTCTGAATGAATAGATGTTGATAAATATTATGTTGTTGTTTTATAAATATAATTGTATTCTTTTGTATCAATCTTAGTCCTCTGGTTGGCTGTAAAGCAATAAATAGTAATCATTATCCCTGCCATAAAATATGTACAATATATGCCATATATAATATATAAAGGATGTATATAATATATTTATATGTAAATTACTCCACCCGGTGAGTGATATATGGAAATAGAGAGCATTATCATCTCCACACTTGTGTATGGGGAAATAGACACTCACCCTAATCCAAAACACAATATGTCCAAAACTCAATGGCATTTTAAGCCCGATTGCTACAACATCCGGCAGCTTTTTGAACAGCAACCAAAGGCATGAGTGCTAAATTGAGAGGTCAACATAGAAAAACCTATAGAGTTGATCTATTGAAAATAAAATAACTTGCATTTGAAGATTCTTCAAAATTAGGTGGACATGTGCATACATTGGAAGTGTCCTTTCAAAACCTTGGGAATGTGAGGATTGCACAAGCTTACGCTTTTTTAGTTTCATGGTAAATCCTCCATTAACTAATCCTGCATCAGTAAGGACCTGAATTAAGGAAGATTGTAAAATATTGCAATGAAAAACATCTCCCTTTCTTCCTTTGTATTTTTAAATACAAATTTGTCAGAATGTCCTTTCAGAACAAAGCAGGATATGATCCATGATCTGGATTTTGGGATAGTAGTCCAAATGTACTGACAATAAAAGAAAAGAACACTTCTAATTTTCAGTGAATGATACTAGTGGCTGACCTCCATAAAATAGATTTTCTGTGATAGATTAATGGATTAACTGTGATCTCCTTGGTGGTTCAGATGATACCATTTCATTTCCAAGTTTTTATTCTGTAACTTTGTTTTTATGTGTATTTTAATTGTACTAAGATAACTCAGAGATATGAAACATCAAAATTTTAATAAACATGGACTTCCCACTTGGACAGGATAGGTATACCAAGGACAGAGACTTTTGTGTAGAAGAGAATGTTTCATTTTTGAGAGGGAATATTTGACCCTATATTGTTATATTCTAACTGTTAATAAAACATATTATACTTTTAAAAGATAATTTACCTAAATTATATACTTCATTGCATCATGAAGGAAATAGCCCACCCTCATACTTAAGACAGGAGAAGGTGAACACACAGAAAATAAATTCATTCAAGCTTAAATTTGTTAATTAAACCTTAAAATTGCTGCATTTCTCTGAGTGTCATGAGATAAATTATTTTATCATTCTGAAATATAACTCCAAATTGATAAAAACAAATTGAGCATTCTAAATCTTTAACCAGTATTGTAATTTCATACTACTATATGCCATATATATGATCTAAATTTTAAAAGCAGTCTTTCTATGATTAAAAAATGTTTTTACTGTTGATTTGAGGGCAATGCCTTGGATTTGTCTTACCTAGGAAAATGTCATTAAGGCTCCACGAGTGAGGTTTTGTTATTTGTTCACCAAAACAAATATTGCTTCAGAGCTGCAAATTGCTTTGTCAAGACACTGTCATTTCTCAGTCATCTATCAAGAGAACTGCTCAATGTCAGTTTGCTGAGATTTAAAACACACTTCACGTCCTTGGAATATTTAATTTACATGATATTATTGATAAGCTTTTTCCTCAGCTATTCCAACATTTCTGTATGGATATTGTACACTCACTAAATAGGGGACCAGTAAATATTCAAACATACACATTTTAGAGGACTCTGTTTAACCTAGGACATTCAAGAAGTGATATAAAGGAAAAAACCTCTTAAAACTGAGAAGGTCAAGCCATCTTCAACTAGGTTTAAATATATTTTGTATTACACAGTTTTGAAGGTTATACTTGCTCAAAATTTGTAATCCATTATTATTTCAGCTGGGTAGAAGGTATTTTCATTGTGGAAGTACTGATTTCAGTAAAAGCAGAATAACTTTTATCACACTAATCTTACCTCAGGTAACCATTATAAAGTCCTGACAAGTTACTATGATCAATAGACTGAAAGCTTTATGGAGGCTTTTATTAGAATGAACAGGAGATTACAAGCAGGCAGAATGGAATTAGACCCTTGAAAGAAGGTTTTCACACTGTGCGAGATTTATGTTTATAAAACTTTTGCTCTGAGAAGAGGTCCTCACTGTTTCTATAGTACAAGATGGCTAGAAATCAAGCAAAAATTTGCAGCTTTTTTTTTTTTTGGCATAAACAGTCAGAGATGGTGTTTAAGGGCACTGATATAAAAATACAAGTGAGGAGAGATAATACAGAAATGACAGAACCACAAAGGAACAACCTCCACAACCTCATGAAAACTCAAAACTGTGGATGATCTGAGACTTGTAAACAAGGGAGCAATTCTTCAAAAAATCAAGGGGGCAAAGAACCACTGCAAAGCTGACAGAACTGACCAGAAATTTCAGCTTCTGCTCATGTCAGTGGATTGTGGTGTTCACATTCCCCAGGTTAGAAAAATGTGTCAAACCCTTACTATTAACGTATGCTGGGCCATAAAACACTCTCAATACATTTAAAAGGATTGGAGTGAGGAACATATTTTTCTATGTAAAATACAATTAAAATAGAAATAAATAAGTTTTGGCAAAATAACCAAATACTTGGAAATTAAGGAAAAGCATAAGTATGAAAAGAAAATACAAAGATGAAACAAAAAAAATATTTTAACATGTGAAAAGAAAGTCTTTACAGTTCTAAAGCAGTCCATAAACAGCATGTCTTTAAATACAAATATTAGAAAAAAGTGTTCAAAAACTAATATTCTGACATTATACCTAAAGAAGTTAGAAATGAAAAACAAGTAAACACAATTAAAATAAAATACTATATTTTTAAAAGACAGAAAAACAACTAAAGAAATATATAAATAATAAACTAAAATGGCTATCCTTAAAACAATTTGATAAATAACAAATCTTTACTTATGTTAGCAAATAAAATAGGTAACACAAGTGATCAAAAGTGGGAATTGTAGATGGGATGCCATTACGGAGTCTTCAGATATTGGCATCACAGTAAAAGAATATTATGTGTAGCTTAATGACAATAAATTCAACAACTTAGAAAATACACTAATTCCTTGTAAGGTACAGCTTACCAAATTTGATGAAACAATTAGAATTTTGAACTGCCATATCATGGTGAAAGAAATTGAATGTATTATCAAAAATATCCCCATGAGAATATTTCAGGCAAAATTTATTTCACTAGTTGGTTCTAGCAAACATTTAGTGGAAATAATGCCAACCCAGCATAAACATTTTCAAAAAATAGAAAATGAAAAAAGTTCAAATTGTTTATAAGGCTAACATATATTTGAGACTTTGGGGTAGGCAAAGAAAAAAATGAAACAATATAAATTAGACATTATTCAAAAAAGACATACCTTAAAGACAGGCAACATTAGAAATATGAAAACATAATCCATGGACTGAGAAGAAATATCACAATGCATATATCTCCAGGATTTCAATCCAGAATCTATAATGAATTCATATAGCTTAATTATAAGAATGAAGAAAAAATGGGCAAAATATTCGAATGGATACTTTACAAAAAGAGCTCTAAATGGACCACAAGAACCTGAAATGATGCTTAATAGCAAGTTGATAAAAGTATCAAGTAAAACAGTCATTCTGGAACACAGTTTAGGAGCTTTTTTATAAACTTTCACATACTTGCCATTTGATTCAGCAATTTTCATATCTATTTATCCAAGAGAAAGAAAATTACCTCTGCACAAAGGATTCCAGGTGAATTTAATAGTGGTTATATCTGTAATAGCTAAAATTGGGGAAAAAGAAAATATGTGCCCATCGATACACAAATGGATAAGTATTGCAGTATACCATTTAGCAATAAAAAGGAATCAACTACTGTTATATGTAAACTAGGAATTGATTTCATATCATATTGACAAAAGAATAAGGCACAGAAACAATACACTCTGTGATTCCATTTCTATGAATTATCATGACAGTTAACACTAGCTATGGCAGTAGCAGTCAGAATAGTAAATAACTCTGTTGAGTGTGGCTGGTTGACAACGAAAAGAGTATGAGAGAACTTTTTGGGATAAAGAACATGTAATATTTCTTAACTGATATGATGACCCAAACTCATCCAACTATCCTGTATTGAGAATGTGCATTTTAATTTATGTGAAATTATACATGAACATTTAAAAGATGAAGTTCAATAGAAAAGGAGAGAAAAACAAGCAAGAGGAATTCTAGATGAACATAAAAAGATAAAGTTAATTTACAACTTTAATGCTTATACTAAAAAGAGGGACTAGTTACAGACTAATATTACGGTAAAAATTTAGAGCATTAATCATACTTTCTCACACAAACATTTCACTGACATGAAGGCCAGTGTTTACACTGATACGCAATATTTGTATACATAGTTTTCTGCTTTCAAACTAAGAAAAGCTATTGATATTGAGATGATCTTTATCTGTATTTTGAAATTTCCTCATATTTGCAATGTGAGAGTAAATCTTTTAGGGTTTACATACTCATGTTGTAGTAATTTGAAATTTTTGGAGATATTAAGTGGTTAGCACATTTTTTAACAGTGTGCCCAAGTTTTTAATGTGGAGTGTCCGGAAAAGTATTACATTTTGTCCAGTAGCCGTACTGTCAAAGGAAAAGTAACCAATTTGTCATAAAATTTAGCCATCTGTTCTTTAAAATATAATCACTCCCCACGAAATCCAGGGTCTGAGTTTCTGTGGGGCCTCTGTGACAGTGTTCTGAAAGCTATCTAACAGTAGGGTTACATAAATATGCAAAAAGGTATGTTTATTTGGAGGATAACATTGAACTCGGGGTACAAATAGTCAAATAAGCATTAGAGTGTACATTTTTTTCTATTTTTCCAGAGTTATATGGGTAGAACTGTGTCCTAAGAGTGATTGAAAATGCTGTGAGAAATTAAGACCAAAAATAACTTTTGAGATTAAATCTTGTAATACATTTTATCCATCTCTTCCTGTCACAGAGCCAAACACAAGAACCAGAGTTTTTATTTTTTTTTTATTTTTTTTTTAAAGATTTTTTTTATTTGTCTTTAGGGCGTAGGGGAGAGGGAGAGGGAGAGGGAGAGAAATATCAATGTACGGTTGCCTCTTGTGTGTCCCCTGCTGGGAACTGGCCTGCAACCCAGGCATGTGCCCTGACTGGGAATCGAACCTCGATCCTCTGATTCGCAGGCCCGAGCTCAATCCACTGAGCTACACCAGCCAGGGCCAGAGTTTTTATTTTTGTTCACCAAAGTGGAGGTCACAAGCAGTGACAGCCCACACTCTGGCAGGTACTCCCAACTGCAGAAAGGAGCTCTTAGTCAATAATTACTGAATCACTGAAGTGTGTGCCAGGACCGTCAGAGGCAACCAACTGTTAGGTCCAAGGAAAATCGACATTGAAAATAAGGTCGACATACTTATTCAGAGATTTAAATTAGGGTGTCACTTCTACAAAGAAAAGAATGCAGAGAATTTATTGAAGATCTTGGAAATAAAAAATATAATTACTAAAATTTAAAAAAATTAATAGGTGGGTTAAGTAGTGGAATGCACATAGCTGAACAAAAATTAATGATGTGGAAAATTAGAGGAAGGAATTTCCCCAGCATACTAGGATAAAATGGAAAGTGAAAAGGAAGAGGGAAGAGAAGTGAAGAACAGATACAGAAGTGCCAATCTCTCTCTGGCAGAGTTTCAGAACAGAGAATAAAAATAAAAATAGTAATGCAATTATTGAAGTCATGAAAACTGCTGGTTTCCCAGTATGAAAAGAAGATAAAATCCTCAGATATCAAACTTCATTGAGCAGCAATCAGGTTAATAAACAAACAATAAAAGAAAAAAAGCAATTACACATTGCAAAACATTGCGATAATTTTTTTAAGGCCAGGAAAATATCCTAAAAGCTAGGAGAGTGCAGACATTAATTACCTACAGAGGCATAAGAATGAAATTGACTTCAGAATTAGTTTCACCAGTATTTGAATTAAAAAATGCACAAGTTATAAAAATATGAAAGGAAAGGACATTTGTTTTTATAAATTCCATACTCAGATAAATTGTTTTGTATCTCATAACTTGAATGATTAGTAGGATGTTAAATAAATATTTAGCACAAATTTATCTCTACCTGACTATCTATGACTGTGGAAAAATGTACTCCATGGCAGAAGAGTAGATGAATACAGAAGTAAGCAAATAAATACAAAAGCAGTGTTAAGCCAATAAATTAATGAAGTTGGTTTTGTACAAACAGCATTTAAAAGAATACATGTTTTTATACTAATCTAGAAACAAACTGCAGAAAGTACGAGTTAAGGGGTCGAAGGAGGTAAAATTGTGATGAAGAGCTCGCCTTGTGAGGATGATGGTCATACGGAGTATGTTTGCATGGCCACGCTTGGGGGTAAGAGAAACAACAAATGGCAAAGGCTTGAACAAGGAAGCCGTTTCGTTTTCTCACATCAAAGTCTGTAGTTAGACGACTCAGCTCTGCTGGAATGGCTCTGAGCTACTGCTTTTCCACGAGGCTGATTTCCTCATCCCCTGCCCCTCACTCCATCCCCTGGCATTCACAATTTACCACATGACTTGAGGTAGTGGTTCCAGCTCAAAAATCTACCTATAGGCCATACAGCAAAAATTCTGAAAGGACAAAAAAGGGTGGGAACTTCCAGTTTCTTTGGCAAGACTAGGGCAACGGCTCAGCAACATGGACTTGCAGTGTATAGTCTTTGGATGGCTCTTTACCTGCCTAAAGAATTGAAAGAGTTTGTTACTATGGAAGAGAAGAATAGTTATTGCAGAATCAGTAGCTTTCTCTTGCCAAACAAGATGAGGAAAAAGTAGAATGAAAAAAAAAAAAATCCTTGATAAATCCAATGGGAGAATGGAAGGCAGGTCAGAAAACAAGAAGAAAGCATAAATAAAAAAGATGGACTATGAAAATTGTGCCCATGGACACCTCTAAGTTTTTAACTTACTTATTTTTCTTGCAGCACTTAGCATTCTTTATTTTCTCCTATTTATGCCTTACGTGAATGCTGGATTATTAATTTCAATTCTCCCCACTAAACTGTGATCAATTTGAGATCAGTATTAATATTTTATTCTTCTTGCCCTAATTTCCTTATCATAACAGACAACACTACACATTGGTTTAATGATCATCAGACAAGGTAACTGTCCAAGAACTTGGGTTTAAGAGTGACAGAGCTCATTGACTGAAGGCAAGGCTACAGAGAAGTGGCCGTGCCATTAAAGATTGTTTAGATCCAAAGTATGTTTTCTTAGAAGGACAAGCACAAATGACTTGTGTTTTGTAGTCCAGTAGGTACACAAGTTCTTTGATCTAGATTTTAAAGTAGACACTGCCCAGAAGATAGAAATAAAATCCGTTGCATTTTGGCTATATTTTTTGCAATATACCCAAACCTTGGGAGTCTATGATTTTTCTCATTAGGGATTTCTGATATAATTTATTTTTTTGAAGGGGAATTGTAGAGGGAAAATGTGAACTAAGTTTTCAATAAATATAATGTATAGTGAATGAAATAAAAATAATGAATCATTAAATGGCTCCAAATAATTTTACACCTCTATAATGCATGTAGGTGTGTGGATGTGAATACTTGTATGTGAATGTGTGTGTGCATGCTTCCATACACATATAATCCCTGCTCTGAAGAAAAAAAAACACCTCCTAGATTTTTGCGAAGATGTAAGGCTTATCCATTTTTATTTTTGGCAGTGTAGTACTAATACACCTCTAATAAACATAGGTATATCTTCAGTAATGCTGTTGAAGGTATTGCAGATGCTGTTTCCAACTAGAAAGGATTCTAAAGAGCTTTCGGGAACCCATGTGCAGTCCAGGATAGATAGAAACCCTGAGAGTACAGAGGACAGGCTGGCCTAGGCAGAGTCACACGAACAGAAAGTTCAAGTAGTGATAGCACACAGGAAACAGAAGGAAGAGCAAAGACTCAAGAGTTTATTGTGGGGCTTGTGCGTTTTTTACCATTGTGGCAGTTATTTCAAGAGTGAACATATCTGTTACATGGGTGACTTTTGTTGTAAATTATTTTTCAGTAAAGTTTTAAAAAGTGAAATAAACATTTTACTGTGCCACCAAAAAGCCTTTCTTGGATTGCATAATAAATTCACAGAAAAACCAGAGATTTCTGACTCACTATTACCCTTAAGGTGGCAACAAGGTGTTAATTAAGGATGGGGCAGGGTCCTGAGGTGGGTGGCAGAAGGAGGAGGAAGCTAGCCCTTCACCTACGTGGTAATACAGAGATTTAAATCTACCATTATCCAGGCCGCTTTTCCCTCTTTGTGTAACAAAAGTAGAAAATACTCTACTTAAACATGTACTTGTCATCTCAGTGAGGCTTATTTCTCTTTAAAAATAAATTGTTTTTAAATGCAGGCAGTTGCTTCTTTATAACCATTTTTTCTTCTCTCTTCCTTGTCCTTTTCCACCATCCATTCCTGCATGTCCTAATCTTCCCTTCTATTCCATAAAATTTACTTTTTAACATATACACAAATATATTTAAAATACTTATTATTATAATTATGATTATGATGAGTGCATAATGCACTCGTATTTTCCTGGCTATGCTTTCAGAAGTCCTAGAACCAAAAGTCATACTGAACATACAAATCTTAATGTCTACTTATTATCCTCCACTAACATCAATCACTATTCCTTATAGAAATATGTAACTCCAGGACTGATGGAGAAATGATATTGTGCCAGAAAGTAAGGAAATGTACAAAGAAAAATTGATACCTGCCAAAGTTTAGAAGAGTCCTTTTGAAAGGGGACCCTTACCACCCTAACTAAATCTGGTACAATTTAAGCACCAAAATAGATAATGACAACAATGTACTAAGTCCTATAAACTAAACTAGAGACCAATGATTCCATACTGAAATAAATAAATATTAATTGTCTAGGGCTTCTATAACAAATACTATAGAATGTATGGCTTAAATAACAGAAATTTATTTTTTCATAATTCTGGAGGTCGGAAATTTAAGATCTAAGTTTTATGAGGGCTGTTTTCTTCTAGAGCCTCTCTCCTTGGCTTGCAGATGGCAGTCTTCCTGCGTCTTTACATGGTCTTCCCTCTGTGGAATGTCCCTGTACTAATTTCCTCTTATAAAGACACTAGCAGTATTGGATTAGGACCCACCCATATGACCTCATTTTAACTTAAGTACCTCCTTAAATACTCTATCTATAAATATCATCCCATTTGGAGATATTGAAGCTTAAACTTCAGCATATCAATTTTGGCCACACTTCAGACCATAACAAATAAGACGAAAGGCTGTTTAGCAGAATACCAATTTAAAAAATGTATAAACAAGCACCTGGTCCATCCTAAACCCAAATTTGTATAAACCCAGGGTACTGAGAAGCTTTCTCTCTTGCCCACTCAGAGATGCACTTGCTTCACTTGTGTGCCCCTTCACCCAGGAGCTCACAGGCATGTGGGTCTAGTGGGTCTAGCACCTGGCTCACAGCAGATGGTGTGGGCACCAAAAAGACTAAGCTCCCTCTCTCTTGTCTTCCCGGTAACACACTTGTCCCATGCACTAATGCATTCTCTCTTCACAGTCGTGTGGCCTTAGCAGTCACATGGTTGGCGGCCACATGAACTTCACTGTGGGAGCAGCCAGGAACATACTAAGCTATCTGGATAGGGACTGAGACTGCTTAGCAGCCATCTGTAGGCTCTGAAGGACCAAGGTTTAACATGAAGCAGAAACCCTGGACACTGACTTTTGTGTTGGCCCTATGGAGGACCTTTTTGGGCTTTTCCATGGTGGGGTAGAGGGAGATGGGTCATTAAAAACCCAGAGAGGTGCTTCTGTTTTCACATGAATAAACCATGCCACACCACAGTCTCCCATGAATGGGTCCTTGGAATGCTTTCCTTGTGACCCTGTGGAAGAGTTTAACTCCCACCAAAAACAACACTACCTCTCATGGCACAGGTCAGCTGTGCCCGCTAAGAAGAACTGAGGGTGATTTTGGTCGTATCTTTGTAAATATAGACTCTGTTTGGTCAAGACCCTGGTCACGAGGAAACATTGGGTAGGTACAGTTTGAGAGACTTGATACAGAAGGTAGGCATATATTCTTTACGATAATGAGACATTAAAATGGGGAAAAACCAAAAACATGTTTATTTTAGAGGAAGAAGAGAGACAAGACAACTAAATGCAACCTGTGCTTTTGGAGGGAATTCTAAATCAGAGAAGAAAATACCTTGTTAGGACCAGTGGCAAAATATTAATGAGTTCTGTGAATTGGATATAAGACTGCATCGACATTGATTTGCTCAATTGCAAGGCTATTTGGGTGTTGCTAAGAGAGTGTTTTTGCTGTGGGAGGACACCGAAGTATTAATAGTCTTCTCTCAGGTGACTCAGAAAAATACCAACAGATGACATTGAACATCCGTGTACTGTCTGTGTGTTTGTATAGGAAATGTTATAAAATGTAAAAAGTTGGGGTACATTAGTAAACAATGATATGGGAAATTTATTGTATTATATTTACAAATTTTTATATATTTTTACAGATTTAACAGCAAAACTTCTAGTTAGTATACTTTGCTTACTACTTTTTCCCACAAATTCATCAATTAATTAAATGAAATTTGGTTTTCATGTGTAGTTTTCTTAATTTAGAGCAATTCGGTAACTTCAGTATTCTGTCCAGCTTCCTCTTAAACTAATTAGACCAAAGTTAAACACACTTTGTAAATTACTAAAGTTTAGTAATAACTATATCATCCAGGCTGATGAGTTGTCGGTAGATCTTGGCTTAGAACTGAATTGAAAAACATCATAGTTTTAAATAAGTGTAACAAGTTCATTAGAAAATTAGTACCAGAATTTCTGATTATTATTTTTAATGGACTCATGTTTTTCTGCTCTTGGAAACAGATAGCATCTTCTAGTTTCAGCTGCTAAATTAATAATGCTCTATGTATCTCATTAATCCATATTGACAAAGGGTTTACTATGGCAAATTAAGGTAAAGATATTTTGGCCATGTTGATTATGAAACATTTTTAGTGAGGAGATCAAATAATGATCCTTTTATCTTGGAAGACATTCCGCAACAGTAGAGTCATACACTGCTTCACGACTGGAGTCTGTTCTGAGATGAGGGTTGTTAGGTGATTTTGTCATTGCGCAAGCATCAGAGAGTGTCTAACACAAACCTAGATGGTATACCTTAGTTCCATAATTGTATGCGTTTTACTTTTATAGGACTGACAGCACAGTAGGTTTGTTGATATCAGTATCACCACCAACAAAAGGAAAGTAATTATAGTGTAAGCACTGAGAATTGATTTCTTTTTTGTAATGTAAGTGCCTGACTTAAGCTTTGATTTCCTAAACATCTACTCTAAGTGGGCATTCACTTCAAAGTGGCATCTACTTCAACACAGGTTGTCTAGAATAAACACCTTGCCAGACACAGGACTAGATAAGGATCCAGGCTACCCGACCCAACTAAGCCTCTTCTGTTTTAAAGATCTTGATTGATTAAGGTAACTGACCAGTAGGGCTACTTGTTTTTTCTCTTCCTGTGCTTTAAAATATCACTCTTATTTTGTATTTTTACTTAATTAAAGCTTTTAAAATTACATTTAACATTCAATAGTGTATTAGTTTCAGATGCACACAATAGTGGCTAGACATTTACACAACTTAAGAGGTGCTGCCTGGGTAGCGTGGTACCATCGGACACTCTGCATGGTTAGTACAGTATTATTGACTCTCTTCCCGGTGCTGGAGTTCACTCCCCATGACTGTTTCGTAACTGCCAACTTGTACCTCTTAATCCCTTCATCTTGTTTACCCCACCCACCAATGCCCTCTGATCTGTCAACCATCAGTTTGTTCCCTGTACCTGTGAGTTTCTTCCAGTTTTATTTGTTCATTTACTTTTAGATTACGAATATAAGTGATATCATACATATGGTGCATGTCTTTCTCTTTCTTATTTATTTCACATAGCATAATACTCTGTCAGTCAATTCACATTGTCACAAAGGGTAAGATTTTATTCTTTTAAACAGTATAAGTAATATCCCATTGTATATATTTATGTGCTATTCTTCTTTATTGTCTATTGATGGACAATTAAATTGCTTTCATATTTTGGCTACTGTACGTAATGCTGCAGTGAACATCGGGGTGCATATATCTTTTGAAATTAGTATTTGGGGTTTCTTCAGATAAATATCCACAAGTGAAATTGCTGGGCCATATGTTACTTCTATTTTTAATTTTTCTGAGGAATCTCCACACTGTTTTCCGTAGTGGCTGCACCAGTTTGCACAAAGCTTCCCTTTTCTTCACATTCTCGCCAACACCTGTTGGTCCTGTTTGTTGGTGATAGCCATTCTGGCAGGCGTCAAGTGATGGGTTCTGGTGGCTTTAGCTTGCATATTTCTCTCGTGATTAGTGACATTGAGCACCTTTTCACATGTTTATTAGCCATCCACATGGTATCTTTGGAGAAATGTTTATTAAGGACCTCTGCCATTTTTAATCGGATTTTTTAAATTCTTTATACATTTACTCATAAGTTGTACGAGTTCTTTATGCATTTTGGATATTAACTCCTTGTTGAGTGAATACCTTCCCCCATTTAGTAGGTTGTCTTATCATTTTGTTGATGGTTTCTTTTGCTGTGCAATTTTTTTTAGTGTAATGTTGTCTTGTTTATTTTTTTTGTTGTTACCACTACCCAAGGATACATATCTCCCCCAAAATATTGCTGAGAGCAATATCAGAGAGTTTACTGTCTATATTTTCTTACAGGAGTCTTATGTGTTTGGGCCTTATGTTTATGTCTCTAATAGAGTTTGAATTTATTCTTATATATGGTATAGGAAAGTTGTCTAGTTTCATTTTTTGCATGTATTCCAGTTTTCTCAGCACCATTTATTATATAAGGCTATCTTTACCCCATTGAATGTTCTTGCCCGATTTGTCTAATATTAATTGACCATAAAGGCATGTTTTTTTTTTTTCTGGGCTATTTTGTTCCATCTATCTATCTATCTATCATCTATCCATCTATCTATCTATCTATCTAACTATCCATCTATCTGAAAAATATATATTTTTACTCCAGTATCATGCTGTTTTGATCACAATAGTTCTATAGTCTAGTTTGATATCAGGTAGCATGGTATTTCTAACTTTGTTCTTCTTTCTAAAGATTGCTTTTGTACTGCTTTTATGTTTTAAATTCCCCAATGAAGCATAAACCTCCAAAAAGCAGAACCCCAGGCCTGTGTATGTTCTCCCTCTCGACCCCCCCTGACCTTGCTGTGTGTCCTTTGGTGTGTTTTGGGTACTCCAGAGCCTGTGAGGAGTAAACTCTTTTTTTTTTTCTTCAAAGTAGTTGGTTAAAATGCTCATATGTTCACAATTTTATGGTACATTTTTACTTTCAAAACCCATATCACATGTAGTGTTGTCAAGTAAGTTGCTAAGTTGAATCAATGCCATCACCGTTATGCTATATTGGTTCATTTTGAAATTAGTGAAGTTGATATATTTGGTTTTAATAAAATTTATTTCAGAGACAATTCATAATTTCTTCATTTTTGGTTTTCTTTTTAAAATTTTTATTGTATTTTTTCTATTACCTTTTAGTCCCCTTATACCTCCTTCTCTGTGCAATCACCACACTGTTGTCCATGAGCCATTTTTCTTTTTTGCATAATTTCTTAATATTCTTTTAAGATTATTAGTCTCCTAGGTCTGTCACAGCTTTTAGCATAAAGATTAATCTCCTAGGTCTGTCACAAATTACCATAAAATTTGCGGTTTAAATGAAAGTATATTATCTTACAGTTCCGGAGGCTACAAGGCTGAAACCAAGGCGTTGGAACAGCCATGCTCGCTCTTTAAGTTCTGGGGAAGGATCCTTTCTTATCACTGCCTGGCTGTCAGTGGTTTCTGGCAGTTCCTGGAATCTCTTGGTGTGTAGACACATCACTCTAATTTGTGGCTCAGCTCTCACATAGCCTTGTACCTGTGTGCTTCTCTTTGTCTTCACATCGTTTTCGTATAAGGGCACCCGTTATATCCTAATCCGGTATGAGCTCGTATAAACTGATTATATACGTAAAGACCCTGTTTCCAAATGAAGGTCATATTTGAGGTTCCAAGTGAGCAGGAATTTTTGGAGGACACTATTGATCCCAGTAAAGAGACTTTCCACAGAACCCGGTAAAGAATTTCCATTGAAATTCAGGACTATGATTACGTTTTTCATTGGTTTGGCTTATTTTTATAAAATGTAGCCAGTATATTTTTTCATTAAAAATGGTAAGATTGAATGGTTTTATTTAAGAAAAATAACATTAATATCTTGATCAATTCTCAAATACTCATTTTTAAATTGTTGATACTATTATAGATGTCCCCATTTTCCCCCTTTTTGCCCGCCTCCACCCAGCCCCCTTACCCCTGCCCCTGGCCTTCACCTCACTGTTGTTTGTGTCCATGGGCTATGCTTATATGTTCTTTGGATAATCTCTTTTTCTTTCATTCAGTCCCTCCCACCCCACACTCCTTACCCTTCTGACATCCGTCAGTCTGGTCCTTGTAGCCATGTTCTATTGTTCATCAGTGTATTTTGCTCATTAGATCACACAGGTAAGTGAGACAATACAGTATTTGTCTTTCTCTGACTGGCTTATTTCACTTAGCATAATAATCACCAGGTTCATCCATGCTGTCACAAAAGAAACTTGTTCATAAACAGTGCTAGGCTCTTTAATCAATGGTGCTGGGAAAATTAGCTACTTGCAAAAGAATAAAACTAGATTGTAGCTTGCCCCATGTACAAAAATTAATTCAAAGTGTATCAAAGACCTAAATATAAGATATGAAACAATAAATTACATAAAAGAAAACACAGGTACAAAACTTAGGGATCTTGGTTGTAGAGAACATTTTATGAAAATCGACCCTGAAGGCAAAGAAGTAAAGGCAAAAATATATGACTAGGACTATGTCCAATTAAAAAGCTTCTGCACAGCAAAATTCTATTGCTGTTTTATAATATGTACTAATTTGTAAAGAAATAATTAACTTGTAAAGAAGTATTTTTGCAATAGTAATGTCTATGTTTTGTTATTCAGTTGTGAGGTGTTTTCACATTTCTGTGTATTTTTAAAGTCCTTGACCCCAATATCTATATATAATGATGGATTAATATTACTAGATTCCCATATTCCATAATTACTTGACCTGATTGTCTTCGGCCGAGGTGATAATAGCACACAGCCATACAAAACAATATAGATTGTTCTTTTTCATCAGAGTTCTGATACCTTCTTTGTATATGACAATATGCAATATCTGAATCAAAATTTTATCATTAATTTAAAAATATTTAGGTCAATTCTCTTCTTGTGATTCATTGTTTTAGCTGCTTATTTCATTTTTCTGACCTCAGTTCTTAGACATGTTCATGTTGAAGTATTATGTGCATTTTTGTTTTTTAATAATTAGATACTCTGTTATAAATGGTCAATTTTATATTATTTTATAATGCTATTTATATTATTAATTTGTTTATCTGACAGAATGCATTTAGGAAACAAGAGGAATTTTTTTTAAAGTGTTCTTCCAAGCACAGTTACATCTTTAGGCAAGTTAGCGTAGACTTATTTTGTTCACGGCCTGTGCTGTACCTAATACCTACCATCAAAGTTCAGAACTAGCCAGTGGAAAGATAGACAAATTGTTCAAATGTTTATTTTCCTTTCTGGTTGACTTAAAGAAATTACAGTGTGTAAAACAACACCAACATTGTTTATTTTTCATTATTTACTCAAATTGACTGGTGAATAATGAAAGAAAAAAACAGCTGATTAGTAAAAGTGTTGCTTTGTAAGAAATCATTCTAACATAATGGAGACTCATTTATATCACACTAATTATAAAAATTCTAACAATTGACATAACATATAACAGTAATTGGAGGTGTTTTGCCATTCTTTTTTGAGAGTTCCATACTAGATTTATCAATATATCAATGAATTATGCATGCATTCACACCCTTCTATCATTGAAAATTATTTTTCTAATTTCATTTTTTTCTTTATTGAATTGACTTCCAGGGAATATAATAACTCTGAATGGCACATTATATATTTTAATTTTAAAATGGATAACCTTATCAAGCACATAAGTAGTTGACAATATATTCTATAGAATATTTTTTATTTTATTTTTCAAGTACAGTTTTCTGCCTTTTACTCTCATCCCAGCCCACCCCCATCCCTCCCAAACTCTCTCCCCTTTCCACCCTCCCCCTTCTTTTTGTCCATATGTCCTTTATACTTGTTCCTGTAAACCTTTCCCTTTCCCCCTGAATTCCCTATCTTCTCCTCTCTGGTCTCTGTGAGCCTGTTCTCAATTTCAGTGTCTTTGGTTATATTTTGCTTGTTTGTTTGTTTTGTTGTTTAGGTTCCTGTTAAAGGTCATATGGTATATTTTAAGATGGTCATTTAATTCTTTATTCCTAGGATTCTGGGAAAATTTATGTTCCTTAGCACAACCTACTTTTAAATTTCTCATTTCCTTCGAACTAAGAAAATATTGATTAGCTTGTTAACACCAAGGTTCTCTTTGACGTAACTTCTGCACTTAAGTTAATATGCTACGTGCCCCTGTTAAATAAGTTATCTAAAAAGCCTCAGAAACTTCCAATAAACCCAGAGTGCACAAAACCTTATGGTTATGATTTGGCTTTACACTGTTTTTTTAATGAAAAAGTTGCAAATGAAACTCTTATTATAACAAATGGAAAGAAAGTATGCATATTCCAAACAGGCATTTCTTAAGAAAACATTGCATGCACACTACAGACTTTACTTGCAATTGTCCAATGGAAGAATACACACATGAACATTCTAAATATAATTTTGACCCTGTGCCAATTTAAGCAGGAAAACCAATTTTAAGATTTGATTAAATTTAATTGTGATTTTTGTTGCTAAAGGAACTTTTTCATATAGAAAGAAAACTAGTCTATGCACAGCTTAAAAACTCAGTCTGTGGGAGTTTCCATTCCATGGGAGATGGAAGAGACATATTTTTCACTATCCTCTTGCTGAATACAAATCAAACCCCCGCATATTACAGATAAATCAAACCCAAGAAGACTTTGGAAAGTATTTCTTGGAAAACATCCCCTTAAAGAGTTGTTTCAGAAGACACTAATTTTCTTCAATTTGAGTGTTTATTGATTGATTCTTTTTAAAATAATTAAGGCTTTCTATATCTTAAGGTGATTTATTTACAACATAATTAGGAAACTGATAGTAATCTTAAAATGAGATAATATTCAAACTGCCCCCCCATACTTAAATTTTCAATTAAGTTTTAGTTGTAGGTGATATGAAGGTGTGTAATCGTACTCTGAAGAATTTTTCTCATCATTGATTTGTTGAAAGACGATTACATTCAGGTGAGGAGTCAACCATTTATTTATTCCTCTACTATTTATTGCATTCTGAGTGTCTAATATGTCACTTGTTATGCTGAGTTCTGGCACAGTTGTGAAGAAATGAGGCAAATCAAACGCAAAGACTAGACCCCAGGCTGCATGTAGGGTAATAAGGGATTGAGTCTGAGTGAAATAAGATATGGAGTGACAGGCGGGAGTGAAGTATTGGGATGAGTAAGACTAGGCCAAGATTTGCACAGGTTGTATCATGGAACTTATGAATTGGCTCTTCCTAAGGGATCAGTTCTAAAGAGAAATAGAAGTTTCTTTATAGAATGAATTAGGGGTACAGGGCCAGGTACTTCAGTGGACAGCAGCAAAATAAGGAAAACAAAACAAAATCCAAGATTTAAAATCATGTATAAGCACTTTAAGATTGGGAAGCATAATGGTTGGTATACAATTTAATGAAAACCTAATAATAATGAAAGACAAATACCATATGATCTCATCTTTAACAGGAAACTAATCAACAAAACAAAGAAACAAGCAAACTATACCGAAAGACACTGAAATAGAGAACAGGCTGGCAGTGACCAGAGGGGAGAGAGGAGAGAATTTCAGGGGAAAAGGGTGAACGGTTTGCAAGAACAAGTATAAAGGACAAATGGACAATAACAAGGGTGGGAGTGGAGATGGGAGGGAGGTGGGGAAGACTGGGGGGTGGGCTGGGATGGGGGTAAAAGGCAAAAAACTGTACTTGAACAACAATTAAGATAAAAATAAAATAATAATAATAAAAAAGAAAACCTAGTCCTGTGGAAGAAATTTCTGCTTTTATACTGGCACCCCCCAAAAAAATTCACATTAGCGTACTATTTTCATATTTATGAAGCTGAGATTTAATATTTTGAGGAAGAAAGTGCCACATTGCCACTTCCAGACTTACTCATGGAGGGAATAATTCCCTTCTAAGCTGTGGAAATGCATTTATTCTTGCTCCTAGATTACAAGTTTTCTCAGGGAATACACTGCTTTGAAATATGATTATATAATGCACTGCATATTTTAAATATTCAGCTCATAGTATGGCTGATAATAACCTGCAAGTTTTTGTCATTAACTTTAAATTGTCTTTAAGAAAAGAAATGCATACTCAGCATTGTCAGGACATCACCCCTTTATTTACACATATTTTAAAGTAATATAGAAAAGTCCACTCAAGCTCTCTTTATGGCCAGTTAAGAGAAATGGCATAGTGAAAAGGATGATATGGAAAGAGAATACAAATTAAAGATGGTGAAATTCTCCATACTAGTCACAAATAAACAATATTTCTACTTCTACTTCTTAGAAATTGTAAACCAGTCTTGAATGAAATAGTGATATGAAGTTATTGGACACCCTTCTATACAGACAACTTAGTAAAAATAATTTAATTCTGGAAGATTTCAAGTTAACCTACTGAACATTTAGTTAGTCTTATTTATAAGGCAAGGTAAGTTATTTCTTTTTTTTGACAGATGTACTTTTTTTTAATTTGTAGAAATATAGAGATAAAATTAGTAAATATAATAATTGGTTTAATAGGACACCATGTGGGGTCAAAAGAATATATTGACTTTTTTCTATAAAAGCTTCTGAACTCTTGCCATAATATAATAAACATTAATAAAATGTTTGCTTTAGATGATTGTTAAAACGAGAATTTACCTTGTTGCTTTTCCCAAATCCATTCCATTCCTTTAATTCTTAGCCTCAAATTAAAATTGATTGTTATATTATATAAAGTTGATTATATTATATTAATGATATTATATATTGTATTATATTATTATACATTAAATTATATAGACAGATTAAATTTTATAAAAGTTTCTCAACTTTTTCTTGTAGGCTTTAACTATTTGTAATAAGTTACACAGTTTTAATGTGACCTTATCACCTTAATGCATCTTACTTATTGCATCATAAAATAGTGGGTTGATCAAAAAGTTCATTTGCCTTTTTTCTGTAAATGGCCCTATGAGTGCTTAGTTGTCTTTAACTTTGTCCAAAACAATTTTGTTAGATTGTATTGTAACAGCTGTCATATCAGCGTGCATTTGAAAAATCTTATCAAAATTGCTGAATTTTAGTGTAGCCACTTAAATATTGAAGCCAGAAGAAATTACACTACATTTTCAGCATGTTATGCTCTATTATTTCAAGAAAGTAAAAACATAACTGAAATTAAAAAAAAAAGATTTATGCAGTGTGTGGAGAAGGTGCTGTGACTGATGGAACATGTTAAAAGTGATTTGTGAAGTTCATGCTGGAGATTTCTCTCTGGACGACAATCCATGATCGGATAGACCAGCTGAAGCTGATAGTGATCCAGTCGAGACATTAACTGAGGACAATCAATGTTGTATCACGTGAGAGATAGCTGACATACTCAAAATATCCAAATCAATAAAGTTATTGGTTAAAAGGAATAATGTGTCTTTTATTTTATGGGAAAAATATGGAATATTTGGCCAACCCAATATTTGAAAAATATTTTCTCTCCTCTTTTGTTTTCAAAAATGCATAATATTGTTCAAATTAAATTTTAGAAAATTTACTAAAAATTTATAATTAAGATATTTTATTTACAATATGGTATTTATTATCTATATCTCTAAGTATGTTTTGGTGCAAAAAATTTCAGATTTTACTTATCTGGATTTGTACTTGCAACTTGAGGGAATGAGTAGATAAACACAGGCTCAGGCCACTTTTTAAAAAGAAAATTGATAGCTCTAATTAGTTCAGGACTAAGGAATTGTAGTCAGAAACCACTCCCTAAAGAAAAAAAAAAAGAAAAAAGGAGAAATGTTTCAGAATCGACTAAGCGTTAAAAAACAGGAATGCATGCACACACGCGTGCCCACAAAAACACCATCACTACTGAAGTGTATCTGAAGTCCCGAGATTAATATCTCTTGTCATTGGCATTCCAAATGTGGAAATGAATATCTGACATAAATGTCGCAACAGAGTTTTGTAATTTGTTTTTGAATTCTGAATGGTAGGTATGACAGCATTTTTCAACATTGGGGCAAGCTAGCCAGAATTTTTGTAAAGAAAGAATCAGAACTTTTCTATAAGTCAAGAGATAGAACCTCACTATCTATAGCAATTGTCAAAGGAGAAGATGCTTCCATTTTATTGATGTAAAGTACATAAAATGCAAGAAATCTTTATATTCTGCCACAGAATAATCTAATAGCTCAAAATCTGGGACAGGTATCAGCAAACTTTTTCAGCAAACAAAGGTCCAGACACAAAATATTTTAGGCTTTGCAAGCCAAGAGGCAAAATTGAAGACGCTACATAACCCCCTTGTCGCAACTGCTCAGCTCTTCTGTTGAAATGCGACAGCAATCATAGAGAACACGCAACAGAATTCATGCGGCTGTATTCTACTGAAACTTTGCTTATAAACATGAACTTTTGGTTATTCTTTTGATTTTCTTCAACTCTAAAAGCATTCTTTGTTTACGTGCCCGGTTCATGAAAGAGGAGACTGAATTTACGTGTGCGCTTGCCTGTGCCAACGCCTCACTGAAACTCTCAACGAACGAGTAATCCTGCAACATGCATAAAGTTTACAGCTATAAGACTAAGTATTGGTTATTTCCAAATCTGTTACAATGCAGTTTGGCATGAGCTGTGAGACCGTTGCTTTCTCACATGTGTGCCCAACATGCAAGGTTCTATCTGTTTCCCAACTAAGGGCGTTTAGCGCTGGATTTCTGACAGCTATTTGGAAAACATCTTAGTCTAGCTACCATAACAGAAGAGAATGCACGCCCAGCTTCACTGAGGAAAGATTTCTGCTCAAGGAAACAATCTGTTAGAATTGTCAGAAAGAGCGGTCATGTTTCAAAAATTATGCAGTCCGTTATCTGCATCTTCGTTTTATTTGCGGTAGTATTTATATAAACCGCTCTTTGCTTTACCTCTGTGTTCAGTTGAATGATGGCTCTCACTGGTTTGTGGAAACTCTGAATATTAAATTATTTGAAAAAGAATGTTTGCAGAGGAAATAAGTTAAGAACCTGACATAGAAAGATCACCCTCGACTGTAAAGGTGGGCCCTATGTCCAATAACAGGCGCCCTTACGTTATGCTGACAGAAGACGCAAGACCAAACTGGACTAACGCAGCCCTGAGCCAAGAAAACTAGCAGCTACTAGAAGCTGGGAGAGGTAAGTAACAAATTTTCTCTAGAACATGTGGAGGGGGTATGGCCCTGTCAATGCCTTGGTTTTGGACGTTTGACTGCCAGAACTGAGAAAAAGTATTCTGCTGTTGAAGCCATTGATTTGGGGTAATCTGCTACCGCAGCCTCAGGAACCTCATACAACTACCCACTTATCTCCCAAACGGGCACTAGTAAAGAATCAGACTCCATAATCCTAAACTACCATCTATTTGATTTTTTTATCAATGAAATAAAAGGGAAATGAATGGAACTATTTTATACCACTTGGCAAAAAACAGTTAAGACATTGTAAAGTGGTGCAGATGAGTTACGTAAAAAAAACAAAAACAAAACAAACCCAAAAACAGCTTTTTATATCAGCACCTCTTCTGAATATTGTAGAAACAAGATTCTAAAGTATCAAACAATGAATTTAGTACGCAACTTAGGAAAATGGACAGAGGAAAGTACATCTTCCATATTTAAATGTAAGCAACTTGAGAGAAGATTTTGTGATTTACTCATTGTTTTAATGTCCATAAAGCCAAATACAGTGCCTCCGTGTACTAGAAGGTCAATTTGTGCTTGGAATCAACGAGTGAATCTTGGGAGCCCCCACACTTATGACATTTTGTATTACTGTTGTATTTTCACTTAAGGTGAGTAGTATAGTGAATAACTTATCAGAGCTTATCAAACCTTTTCTCTTTTTTTGACCGGAACTGATATTATGAGTTTTGGGAGTACACAAAAATGACATTGAAGCCTAAAAACTTAGAAATACAGAAATGCTGCTAAGGATCTCAAAGGCCGTAAGAGTTTTCCATGAAAGTTTCTATTACCAACAATAAATTACCTTCCAAATGTCCTCAAATACTTGCTTTATTTTAAAACTGTTAATACATTTGAGCTAAGAAAATTAAGGGCTTTCAATGGAACAAGAAGTTCACCAAGTTTTATTTTATTGTCTTCTCTCTTATACGCTAAAACAAACAACTGCGTCCTCTCATTGCTCTACCTATTATCTATGTAATGTGAAGTCATTAGTTAAAAATTGGTGGACAGCAACATCTCAGAATCACTCTCTCTCAGAGGGAAAGAAACCTTGCCTTGAAATTGAAAAGTGCAGGTTGGCCGAGGCAGCCATTGTGAAAAAGATGAAAGTTTTATTTAATGCCAAATATAATCTCATTTACACTAATTTCACAATTATATGGGATAGATTAATATTGTTTTACATGGTCTTAATATTTCAATGGCCATTTTTTCAAGTTTTGTTTTTAATTATAAAACCATCTTTGCCTATGCAATTTATTTGTCTAGGGAAAAGTAAGAAATATGCCCAAGGAAACACTTTGGCTTTAAACTTGAGATATATTTAATTCATTCACAGTTGATTGCTATGCAAGTAAAGAATTCTGAATCATGAACGAAAAATGTTTTCATGATTGGAATTGATCCTCTCTCTCCCTCTTCCCCACGCCCCTCATTTAGGAAAAAAAAGTAACTTTTTTCTGGACAACCTACTTACAAATGCAGTATTACATGGGCAGAAATCCCAAATAAGTAATACTTTTTTCCTTAAGAAAACAACCTATTATTTAAATAGATTATGGCTATATAGAAAAAAAGAGTTTTCAAATATTGTCAAATGTTATTCAGATATCCTCACGCTGAAAGAAGAAATAAGATCTTGCATAATAATAGAAGGTAGATGCACATGGCTAACGCATACAGTTGGGTTAGACAATTTCCTTGAAATCTGAGAATTTTAGACTATCTCCCCACCACCCATCAACTAAAATGCAAATCTAAAAATAAATAATAGCTACAAGAGCTCTACAGATATAATCCTATGATCATTAAATACTTGTTGATTGTTGTTGAATATTTATCTTATTCGAGAGCATTTTTACCAGATGTATCTGATCTGAATGGAGAGGTGTTGGGAAATGCCCTGCCTGGTTTCAGAAGCTGTAACGCCCCCATGGCTAAGGCTGAGTAAAAAGACCTTGGGACCATAAGCCACTAAGGAGACAAAGCTTATCTTCTCCGTAGGGATGCCACCTCTGTCCCCTTTCACTTCATCCTGCTTGGCTCTGGGTGGATGACTGGTTAGCCAATGATGGGTAAGACTCCTCAAGGGAGGGATGATCTAAAATAGGCATGGTCTTGAAGAGGCCTTAAGGGAAGGGCTTGGGGGGCTATAGAAAAAGGGGGTGACAGACCCTTACCACTCGGCTTTGACATAGCCTGAGTCCTCATTCTGTCTGTGAGAAGTTTTCTAATCTCTTGGCTGCTTTATTTCCCCTGCCTGATTGAAGCCTGAAACAATGCTGGAGGTGGGTGCAGCCCTGTGCTGGAAAGGGTGGGCTCCCTGGGGTGGATCAGGCCTAAGAAGGAATGCATAAAACCCTGTGAAACCTGCTTGGCTAAGAATAACCTCAATTTAAATAAGGGTCCAAGCATAGGATGAGTTTGTTTCCCCAAAGTTTTATGGCCCTTTAGCTATCTGACCCTGACTCAGAATAAGCCCTCATAGTTCTTTGAATGTTATCTATTGTTTGATCATTACTGCCTGACAAGGATTGATGAGCTTAATGCATATGCCATGCATTTATATGCAAATTAAACCCAATGAAAGCCAGTTTAACTATTTGGTCTTGAGGGCATTTTAACCACAGATTCTGGGATTGGGAGCTGATTTACCTTGGGGATGAGTGTGTGAACAGGACGTTGAATAAGCACCTGAACTGGAGTCATATGGCCATGGCTGTGGAGCAAATGTGATCTCTGTTGAAGTGAAATAAACTGAAACATATAAACCCACTGTAACCAACATTGAGGTGGTGGAGCTTTTTGAGGAAATTATTCACTTGAATTCCCAAAATACATTTAAATGGTAGGTGGCTTGTTTGCCTAGGTTGTAGTCAGAAAATTTCAACCATTATTTAGCTTTGTGGTCTTGGGGTAATCTCCTACCATTTCTAGATATCTTACTTTTATAAATTTCTTGAAGTTTGAGGGAAATAGCGTACCAGTTCCTTCCAAATTAACATTATGTGATTTTGTAGGAAGAATGCTGTATCTTTTAATAGTTTTACATACTAATATCTGTAATTAATTTATATTTAACAGGGCACTTGAAAACTTATTTGCCTCAACTTCGTTCAGGTTATTACCAGCGTCACTCAGAGGAATACAATGACAGACTAAAGAATAGAATAATACAGAATAATACAGACACATATCACACTGGCAACAACAATAAAAACTCAGATTTACAAACTCAGATGAGGAAGAGCAGTAAAACATTTTATTTCTAAGCATTTATCAAAAGTTGGCAAGATAGCATTGCTTTTGGTGGAAAGGCAAATAATTACCAGTCAGGAAAGTTCAAGCACATCATTGCTAACAGTTGTGTTAGGACACTTCCTTCGAATTAAAAATACTAATAATTTTTAAGCACTTCCCATGTGCCAGAAAACTGAGGAGTGAGAATAGGAAACAATATAATTTCTTCCCATTCTATGGGTTTAACTGTAGGTTTAGATTGAAGTATATAAATTTCCATGTAGGGGTAAAAAATGACAAAATACAAGCAATTCCACATGGTTCATAGATATATATTTTATATACCTATAAATGTATACATACATAGAATTTACACAAGGAGACATTGGTCATTTCATAATAAATCCTTAGGTAACAAAATATTGGATCAAAATACTGGGTCAAAACTCTACTAAAAACTGTAACTCCTTATTGAAACAAGAAAGAAAACTATAATCCCTTCTTTAAAAAAGGAAAAAATGAGTCATTTTCAGAGTCAGCACCTACAGTTCCTGCACTTTTGTTATTTGGGTTAATACTTATGATTGTAAATCGCTTTGGGTGCATCTCATCTCATAGTCTCTTGAGAGTTAGGGAGGATTAGGAATACGCTTTCATTAAGTGTACCATCCCTGACATACTTTCAACAGTGATCAGAATAGGGAGAATCCTGGTGAAACAGATAAAAGCATATTGGACGTTTTGAAACATCTGTGATAACTGATGTTTTACAAAATAACTCTTGATTTTCTTTAGTTTGTATAAATGACTGCAATGGCTTATTTTGATACAAACGCTAAATCGACTGGACCCAACTTTTAGTTTCCATTATCTCCTATAGCACTTAGAACTCCTGTCACTATTTCCCTCATCGTTTGCCTCACCACTGACAAACCCATCAAAGTAAAGACAATCACGTTATCCAAGAAATGTATAGGAATTTTGCAGAATCACTTCATTCCTTGCTGTTGACAGCCACAGATTTCTTACCTAATGGGTGGAGGGTGGGAAGCAATGTGTGGAAGCTGGAAGGCTTACTTCTCTTCGTGTGAACTTGTTACTCCAGATCTCAAAGTATCAACATAGTTTTGTATATTTTTTTCACACCACTCTCTATTTGGGATCCCTAACTCATGCCCCAGCTCTCCTAACTCAAAACAAGATGTTACAGTAGCAGGTCATAGGCTTTTATTTAGTCCTTTTTTTGCCTCATACTTTTCTCAGTATTGGTTTCCTAAAAAGCAATATTGCTAATATCAACATTCTTGTATTTTAAAAAGATCATGTACATTAATATTAGAACATATGGGGCTATGGATACACTTATTAAGAAAAATCTCAGGGTTTTTTTTTTACTTTCTTTTCATATTAGTTGATGATTAAACATCTATTCTCCAGTGCAATATAATCCTTTGGAATATTTAGGTACATTTTATAATTTCTACAGAACCAACAAACTGCTAGTCAAACAACCTGCCATTATGACAGATCAATGCCATTGCATGACACACTTGTTCTAAAGTTTCCAGCAAACAAGTGGTGCTGAGCCTACTGTTGACTGACTCATGTCACCAGCCATCGTTGAAGAGTGTTAAAATTATATGTGTGGTATAAAAATAGCAGAGGTTGGACAGAGAGAAACCCAAAATATTTATCTCTTTTTCTGAGTCATTTCCCAGTAATGTTCTGTGAAACAGTCATGGTCCTGGCTATAAAAACTGACCTATTGAGGCAAAAAAAAAAAAAAAAAAAAAAAAAAAAAGATAGAGACGTGTTTGTGTGGCTGTGTTTTATTAACACTTTGTAAACTGCAAGTGGGTAATTATTAATATATACAAACTGTAATAAAGAAATAAGTGAAAAATATAGAATACAAACATAATAGTCTTCTTCAATCCACATAAATCACTATTTAAAAACAACAGACTAGTATAAAAGAAAATGTCATACTTATTTCCATCAAGCCACAAGAATCATAAAAATTTAATTTATATAAACTGAGGGAATATTGGCACTAATTTCATAGCTGGCCATTGTGTTTCGAGTTTGAAAACACTCTTGATGTAATTAGGCCTCAAGGAGCCAATGCAGGCAGGGTTTGATAGATTTCTCTTCCATCTCGGTTACACCTTGCAAAGCTCCACCAAGCTTCAAATTTTGCTCAGTTGGGAATGCTGCACACTCCTCTTCCCCCACCAACTTCTAAATAAGTCACAATATGGGATGCCTGGCTCCCCGGAGTTAGACACCAGAGAGGTATAATTTCTGATGCCTCTAATCCTGAGTTGGCGACCTGTGCAAAGGTAAAACACTGTGGGTTTGTAAAAAGATTGTCACATCTTGTGATTTAAAAGAGAGAAAAACCATTGGCTTTGACTAAAGTTTTGTGCTCATTAGTAAGTCTTGCTTTTTCCATGAGGAGATTGTTAATTTTGTTTTTTCCTCATAATGATTCACTTTTACCAACACAACTTCTGACTCTCAGCTGATGGTAAAATTTCCCCACGGCTCAGTCAAGACGGCAGATCTTAAAGCCCCTGGAAGACAAGCTTTCTGGATTTGGTCTCTGCAGCAGTAACGTGCAGAGTAAAAATATCATATTTCTAGCGCACAAATGGTGATTTCACTAATTATTTAAATCCAGCCTCCAGTTGGCACACACCAGTAAGCTCTGGAGAGTCTCCTCCAACTTATTATTTGCAAACTATGCTCTCTTATGCCAGATACAATTTGAAACATCTCCATCAATTTGAATTCGAACAAAGAATATCACTTTCTTTCCCTGATAAATATATTTTTATCACATTAGTATTTAAATATGGATTCATCCTCTTAGCAAGATGGAATGTGTTATAAAATAGAGAGGGGGAGAAAAGAAAAAATACTGGGAAGGGATTTTAGTTTTCTGGAGGAAATAATCTTGAGCTCATAGTTGAGAGCAGAGTAAGGACAAAGTGAGGCTATATTATGAATACTCCCAGACTACTGAAGAATTTAAATGGAAATATTAAGGATATTGTAAAATATGCATATAGAAATACTTCTAGCCATACACTAGAAAACTATTTTTTTAAAGATTTTATTTATTTATTTTTAAACAGAGAGGAAGGGAGGGAGAAAGAGGGAGAGAAACATTATTGTGTGGTTGCTCTCACATGCCCCTAACTGGGGACCTGGCCTGCAACCCAGGCATGTGCCCTGACTGGGAATCAAACCAGCGACCCTTCAGTTCGCAGGCAGGCACTCAGTCTACTGAGCCACACCAGCCAGGGCTAGAAAACTATTTTTAATCTTTCAATATTCTAATAACAATCTAATTTTCATTTTTACCCACTTTTTTACATCATCAGGCTTTTTAATTCTTTGTCAAAATCAAAAATATTTTATCTTACTATGCACTAGCTTTACCAATTTCATACAAACCTAGCTTAGTTAAACTTTCATTTATTGCATGCAAGGGTTGATGTTTCTTTGTCTTGATTGAAGGATGTAACTTTAGGTACAGGGGTCCCACATAAAAAGCCTAAGCGACTTGCAGCAACATGCAGGCTTTTTAAAACACAAACAGTGTTATGCTTAGTGAATGTGTGTATGTGTGTGTTTGCTGTGAGAGTAGGGATTAGCTTTGGGTGGGGGCTCAATATGAGCGTATTCCACTGGGTACCACTTACTATGAGATGTTGTTAGAGTTGTTTTCATCATTTTACATTCACTGTTTTAAATTAACTCAATCCGTGAATTAGCTGCATTAGCACATGTATACCAGTGGCATAACATTTATCTTATTACATGTTTGCTTAACCCTATGTTCTTTTGAACACCAACATCCATCAATAATTTTGTGGGTTAACCTTAGGGAAAAAAATAATGCATGCACATGTCTGCCGTTGCAGTGAATGCTGTTTGTTCGTGGACAGAACCACCTGCGCAATTTCTCCCTTGTTTTTCTCATATTGGGACAACTACACTCATCTCAGCTCTCACCATATGAGTCCTGGACAACCTCCTGTTCTGACATGGATCTGACTCTGGGTACGATTGATTAACATTTCCTTGATATTTTTTTCCAAAGAAAAGACAAAAGGTTTAAAATATCAACTTCTGGACTGGTTGGAAATTCTGTTACTACATGAAGAATAAGCTTCTCTGTTGGTCAAGAGAATGACCGCTGAGTGTGGAAGCCGTGACGAAACTCAAGTCCTCACTTCTAGTTAATATTGAGTCTCAGCCGCAACATTGCTCTCCCTGAGGTTAGGTTTTCCAACCCATCAATCAATTATATAACATAGTATCATTTCCTATGGTCCAAATTTGTCTGAATACACTGTAAATAACTTACACATAAACTAACATTTTTTTTTCGGTTGCCAAATACTGAATAAAATGTGTGTTGACCCTGGGAACCAAGTATTCTTTCTGTAACAAAGAATGAGAAGTTTTTTGTTGCTGTTGTCTTTTGGGGACTTATAATAAAGACAACAAAATAAAATTAATGAGAAAAACTGAGGCACTGCAAGGAAGTACTTAAAAACTTTGAATTTTAGTTAATATTAATTTTTAAAAGCAATAAAATATTGAGACATAGAAAACCTCAGATATAGATAATCTAACATGTTTTATTAGATTATTTATTGATGAAATAGGAACTGAGGGTGACTAAATGTAGGTAAATGTAGGCACTGAGAATATATAGCAGCCAAGGAGAGAGGCCTTCACTTCACGAATATGTGCTTGTGGTGGTGTTGGTAGTGGTTCAAGGTTGTCAGACAATATAAAAATAAATACAATAATTTCAGAGATAAATAGGCTTTATACAAGAAATAAAATAATGGGGGTGGAAATGGGAGGAAGGTGGGGAGGGCTAGGGTGGTGGCTAGGGGCGGGGTAAAAGACAGAAAACTGTACAATATCAACAATTAAAAATACTGATTAAAAATATATTAAAAAAGAAATAAAATAAGACAGTGAGACATGTATAGATGCAGAAGGTGGGAAACGGTGATAATTTATACAGAGAATCATGACAAAGATTGCCAGCTGCTAACCTAACACCTACTTTTAAGATTTTTCCTCCAGTGAAGACCTCTGACTTAATCTGTCAAGCTTAAAGGTTATTTTTACCAATTCACTTTGCCATGAGACTAAATTCAAGCCAGTTGGAAATACTTGAAAATGTGACATGGAACTTCTAGGGAAGCTGCTTTAAGAAAGTTGGTTGGTGGTATGTCCTGTGTACTATTAGACAGCCTTTAAAATACATCCCCTCCCCCTCCACTCTAACAGTCAAGTTGAATAGCCACCATCTCGATCCTACTCTGCCTACTTATATTATGAGGAGCTCATTTTAATTTATTCATATCTTTATTTATTTGGCTTTGTTTATGTTGGTTATATAAAACCAAGATTAATCTTAATATGTGTTCAGGAAAACTGTCTCTGTCATGAAACTAATTGAAGTTAAGACATAAACGTCAAGAAAGACCTACCCTTAGGACAACTGCAGAATTTATATTTCATGATATTAATATTTGCCATATTAGAATAGGGAATATTGCAAGGTGGAGTTAGAAGTAATCCATGTAGGCAGTGTAGAAACCTGATTAGAATACATATTTTATTCTTACTCACCTGGACACAATTAATAGGGATATTGAAGGACCTAAAGCAGGAGAATGACATGACTTCATATGTGCTTAATAAAATTCACACTAGTTTATATGGGGAGATAGGATTTTGGGGATGAATGAGAGACTGAAAGCTAGAAAATACAATAGAAAGATATAACAACTGTCCAAAAATAATGAATAGAGAGGTGGAGTTAAGTAAAAGAAAAAAAATTGGTGACATGTTTAGGACTTAGGACTTCTATTTGTGCTGATGGATTTATACATGTCAGAAGTCATCAGGAGAGGTGACATGTTTATTGCTGTAAAAGATTCTTTGTCCTCTATTCCTCTGTGTACTGCAGCTTCTCAACTTCCTTTTGGCCCTCTTCCTCAATATGGTGATCTCTTGCATTATGTTTATTTTGTTGTATTCATTTTTCTAATTGTGACTGCACAAATCTACACAAATTTCTTTTATTTATTAAAAAGTAAAAATTTACACCCCCCATTTACTAGGTACTATGCTGGGCACTTAGACCATAAAATTAAATTTGGTCATCCTTAAGGTAGTAATAAATGGGGAGGTAGTCATTTTAGCAACGCAGTTGAATGAAATCATATAGATAAAGAGAGAGTGAGCTCTGGCTAGAGTAGAGGTGCTTCAGAAAGAATTCAGAATTATTGAAAACCAAGTTGAATTTAACGTGAGTGGTATGAGCTTTGCAAATGCACAAGGAAGACAATTCCAAATTAAAGCAACCATGTGATGAAGAAGAACGAACACAAAAGGGTCTAGTTAGGTGCAGAGGAACTTGCACAGTTCAGCAGAAATGGAGTAGGTTAAGTGGGGAATGTCAAGAAATGGGGGTTAAAAAGCACACTGAAATTAATGGCATATTAGGTGAATATCGAAGGCCCTAATTAGAGGTTTTGAAAGTTGGGTTTCTCGTATAACATAAGTAAGCAGGGTAGGATTGAGATGGTGGCTAGGTCTGCCCTTCATTTGATTATTTGAGTAAAGGGGGAGGGTAGTATTTTAAAAGTGATCATAGCAAAGAATGCATGTCTCCAACTAGGCGAAATACTTTATCTTCACTGAGTTTCTTGTTATTCTGTCTGCCCTGGAGTTCTTACTAGAGTTAATAATTGTGTCAATAATTCTACTTACTTTCTCTTGGTTATTCGTTACAACAACCCAAGAGGGGAAATATATATTTTTCCCATTCTAAGTGTAAAACTGTGGCTATATAAGAAGTTGAAGGTTACACACCTAGGAACTGACAAAGATGGGTTTGAAATCAAGAAAATCCCCCACCCCCGCCCCACAGCATTTTTTTGGTTTATCAGTAACAATTGCCAAAAGAAAGTATCATTTCATTTAACTCACTTCTCCCTTCAATCTATTCCCTACCCGGTTTCCTCCACTTTCAAAAAGTATCCTACATTTATTTATTTTCTGTTCAACCCAATGTCTGTTAACCATTTTGCTCACTGATAGAATAACACTTTACTTATTTTTCTAACACACATGTCTATCACTGTTTGTCTCTGTATCTACTCTCTATAAAATGTAAGTCATTTGTATTATAAAATTGATCAGTTAAACAATAGATATACTTCACTGAATTTCCTAAAATTGTATTGCAGTGGCTTCTTTATGATTATTTTCCCTGCTAGACGATTTGCTCCTGAAAGTAAGAACCATGTTTACATCTTTCTTAGATTCCAAGTTGTTTACCAGCACATTGCCTGGCATATCCTAAGTGCTCAATCAATAGTCACTGATCTAATAAATGATGTGTTCTTGAATCCACTCCTAAACCATCAGCCCTTAAGTCTACCGATCTTATTTAATTCAATTTTGCATCCTCATCACCTGTCACAGTGGCTTGACAAATCAATTAAATTAAAATTAAATTAATGAAAAGACAGACCGGGATTGATGTGATTTGCATTTTATAAATGTGACCTGAGTATCTTTATAGAAGAATCATTTTGTGGACCCAAAATCTTAGAAACACCTTCAGGTTGGTTATTCAACCATTTATAAAGTTAGAAAAAGCATATCATGAAAAGGCAAGAGTTTTAGCAAGACAAGGATGTAAATCAGAGAGAAAATCTCTTTCTTGCTGTCTCTCTCTATATTTGTGTGTGTGTATATATGCGTATATCCAATGACCTGGAGAAGAAGAAGAAGAAGAAAACAGAAAATTAGAACTTCAGAACCAGTGTCAAAAAGAGAAGTCCTAGAGATCAGGATTTACCAATCACCTCAAGACATGAAACCAGGTAAATATAAGTGATAACATAAAATTTAAAGTAATCCAGTCCTAAAAATAATGCATATATTCTGTAATGTAGGAATTAGTCCAAACAAATCAGGTAGAGTTTTTATATGTATCTTTACCCAAAATAGAAACATAAATTTAAAAATACTAATTAAAACAAAAAAAGAGTATTACAATCTCATCTAATTGCAAAGAAAGCAATAACAAAAATAGAAACAGCTAGATGGAACATAAAACACTGCTTGAATGTATATAAAACATTCTCTGTGGGCAGGACAATAAAATAAATAAAAGAACACCAAGAAAAAAAGGTTTTATAAGAGTGGAATGTCACCTACATTCTTATAAGACTTTTTTTCCCTTGAATAGTAATGAACAAATAACCAAGGATAATTCAATTTTTTGTCAATTCAAAGTATTTAAAAAACCAAATTAGGGAGACTGGATGAAAAATGATGAAGGAATTAACCAAAGTACAAATATACATCACCCATAGGCACAGACAACAGTGTGGTGATGGCCAGAGGGAGGCAGGCAGGGCTGGGTGGAGAAGAGCCAAGCGGGGAAAAATGGGGACATCTGTAATAGTGTGAACAATAAAAATAAAGCTAAAAAATAAAAATAAATATGAAACCAACATTAATTCGATTGTTAGAATTTACTCAGTGTCCAGGCTAAGTTACATTGTAGTTCCTTCATTCCATATGGAAGTTTGTGCACATGTTTTTGTGTAAGTTGAATATAGTTTGATATTCGGTAATATATTACAGATAACATGAAATAGGATTTTCATAAGTAAAATATAAAAGTGAAAAGAAGTATAAAGATTCTAATATATATTAACTTTTTCAGAGCACTGAAAATACTATATCAAAATGAGTAAATTATATTTTAAGTAAGATAATTAGAATAGTGAAATTATGATATCTAGAATTAATTTGCTTCACCTAGACAAAAAGTTTTGACCACAGAAAGTATCATTAACCACAAATAATAGAATGTTCTGACACTTTCTACTGCTGAGTGACTTTGTTAATTTAGTACTTTATGGATTTTGTTATTGAATCAAATATAAAGAACAGTCTCTGAGATATTTATTGTATTTGGGGGAAATGAAAGTTACTTCTTAAAAAAAATTAAGTAGAGTTGTGGATTTGCTTTATAGCTGCAGCTCTTGCTGGCCTGTCACAGAACTGAGGTTAAATAAATCCCCAACGACCAGAGCCCTGCGGGCCCATCCCACAGAAGCGACTGTGAGGTGTGTCTATTCATCAGGGGTCCAGTTCTGCTTCTGGCATTATGTGGCAGGTGTGTGTCAGCACAGTCGAAGCATCCAGTCCAAAACAGGCTTATTAACATGAAAATGTATTTTGTTAGGATTTTTCTTTGGAACTACTAACTGCAATGTTGCAATTTATTGAATGCAGATTTATTCTTATCCAGTAGTCAACATTTCTCACCTTGAATTAATTTTGCTTTTATTTGAAAAAATATAATCAAAGAAACAATAATACATGTAATCCCCAAACCCTCAGGCCCTCTCTATTTTAAATTGCGTGGGTTTCTAAGATCAGCAATAATGATGTAGCTCCATTTTAAAAATGATTCACAACAACATGTACCAGGGGAAGTGCTAATCTTCTTTCTCATAATAAAAGTTATGAACTCATATATGAAGACATTTTTTAAGTTAAAAAAATCTTTTCCATAAATTTTCTTATCTGGGCCTCAAAAAGTACCCAAATAGGATGGACAGATGTTATTTTCATCGTTTATAAGGAAGGAAGTTGGGACTTATATTTGGAAATGATACACCAAGTAGTATGTTTACCCAGTGGTAGAGCCTGGACTCGAACCAGTGTCCTCTTTTCAAGTTCCACCAGGACATAGAGCATTTCCAAACAGAGAGAGCTTAGACTGTGAAATCAGATTGTTATATTTGGATCCCAGACTTGCAGCTGTGCTCTAGGGCATATATCATAACCTCTCATAATAACCACTTCCTTGTCCACAATAGGAAACTCCCAATGCTATAATTTTTTAAGTTTGAGGTGGAGATTATATGATATAAAGTAACAGTACCTTGTTAATAGTTATTTATGTGTTATTTGTTTTAATATAACATATTTTTCACACTACAGTGACATTTGTTGATAATTTTATTAAATTTTGGTCAAAGTGAAAATTTGGTAGAAACATTTTTGTGAAATCATAAGAAAGCCCATATTTGCATACCATATATTCTAATTTGGCTTTCTAGAACAGGTAATAGGGAAAAGAGCAAAAGAATAAGAACTGGAAAACCTAGACTCTAGCCTCCTTTCTGGTTATACCATGTGAGGGTTAATTTTATACGACCATTTGGCTAGAACATGGCACCCAGTTTTGGGTCAAACACCAGTCTAGATATTGCTAAGAAGGTGTTTTTTTAGGTTTTTGTTAACATTTTAATTGGAGACTTTGAATAAAGCAGATTATTCTACAGAACATGGGTGGGCCTCATCCAATCAGTTGAGGGCCATAAAAGAAAAGACTGAGACCCTGCCTCTCAGCTGCCTGGTACTTCAGATTGCACCACCAACCCTTTGCTGGGGTCTCTGGAGAATGCTGACAAGTTCTGTTTCTGTGTCTTTTTCCAGGGGTTCAAATCAAAACAAATAGGGAGGTTGGAAGGTCTTTAATACATAGGGGAAAAAGGTGTTACAGAAACAGTAAACATGATTATAATAAAAACTTAACTATAATAATATAAAGAAAGTATTGAGTACATCATACATGTCAGGAACTATTCTAAAGATGAGGGGTAGCTCATTTAATCCTTGGAGCACCCTGTGATTTAGGTACTATTTTTCTCCCCACTTCATACATTAAGAAATTGAAGACTATGAATATTAAGTAGTTAGCACAGGGCCAAACACGAGTTGGTAGAACTAGAATGCAGCCCGGGAATATTGATTTCAGAGCCTCTGCTATGTACCTACAACCACATATGAAAGTCTGTCCAGAAAGTATCCAGCCACACACATGGAAAAATAGAGACATTTATTGAAGAAAATACTTTGGGATACAATAAATGATATAAATAAGACAATGATGCCTCAGTCCCCTTAGAAGTAGGCACCTTGGGACCTCACATCGTTCTCCCAGCACCTCTTCCTCTGTTCAAAATATGCAGCAAATCTCTTTGTTGTAATCAGCATCTGCTGCCCCATCAGATTTTCCTGGATCTCATTTATTGTCTGAAATGTATTCCTTTTCAAAGGTGATTCTAGTTTTGGGAAAAGCCAGAAGGCAAATCTGGGTAGCAGGGGGGCCGAGTCACCTGGGTGATTTGATGTTTCACCAAAACCCCTGCAGGAGACGTGATTTGTGTATGGGTGCATTGTAGTGATGAAGCTGCCAGTCACCAGTTGCCCACAAGTGCAGCTGTTTTCATCAGATCGCATCTCTCAACTGGTGAATAACATTGAGGTAGTAGTTCTTGTTAACGGTTTGGCCTGGATGGGTGTACTCAGGATGGGCAACACCTTCCCAATTAAAACAACAGCAACAACAATAAAAAACGTTAACATGGTCTTGATCTTGCTGCGACTTTGAAGCATTGGTGCCAAACTTTTATTTGTGCTGCATTCTTTGCATCATTCTCAAAAGCCTTCTGAATCATCTGAATAGTTTCCATGGAGGAATGTTCAAGCTTAACACAAAATTTGATGAAGATTCATTGCTCTACTTAGTCATTGTGAATGCAACGTACACATGCTCACTAAATGACGTTTGCCGCCCCCACTGACTAGTATAGTGAAGTCGTCATTGTTCACCCATGTGCACTACAGTCCACTCTCTGGCTGACAGGTTACATCAATTTGCACAAACTGTTCTCATTATATTAACAATGACTGGACATTTTCCAGACAGACCTCTCGTATGTACTGTATTTCTCTAGTAAATTTTCTCTTTAACTTTTCTAAACAATAATTTTTACAATATTTCTTACCTCAATTCTCCAAAATCTCCTTCATTCACTTTAATCTCAAGAGATAAACTTATTTCCAATTTTATAGGGGAAACCACAGACACACAGAGACATTCAGAAAAGATGTTCTACAAGTTCCCTACACAATAGCAGGCAAGCCACCCACAACTGTCTTCCCCACTTAACCAAGCGAACACTCCTCAGGCCTGTATTTCTAGCTAACCCCTCTGCTCTTGACAACCCTTAGACTCCGAACTATGGTAACAGTGCCCCTTTCCATATTCTGCATCATCAATGTTTCCAGATCTATGGATCATTTCCTTAAACAAACACATTTGCTGTCATATTTTCCATTTGAAAATAACAATAAAACACTCCACACCACATGCTGTTATTCTTGTTATTGTTTCGTTGTTTAAACCAGCTGTCTCTATTTCCATTTCCTGTTGAAACCACTCCACTATGTTTTTCTTTCCCTATTTCCTCTCTGCCCCGCTCCCCCTTCCCTCCACCCAGTCTAATTTCGTCGTAACGACCAGAGAGAGCCTTTTTACAATGTACCTCGGTTTATATTACCTCTTTACCAGAAATTCTTCCCAGTTAGTGGACAAACCAGTCTTAGAACAACCCATTTGGTTGGTCCTATGTGATCTGGCTGTTTGCTTTCCTATGTCCAGTTCACGGTCCTCCGGCCACACCTAACACCTTCCTGCTTCTCAATTATGCCAACCTTGTTCTGACCACAACGCAATTACAATGGCTGTTTCCTCTGCCTGAAATCTTTTTCAGCCAGTTATCTTCATAGCTAACTCCTCTCCTTTCTGATCTTTTCTCAGTTTACTTCATCAGAAAAGACTTCCTTTAGCACTTACCCTAAAATAGCAATCTTCCCCCTTCCCTCACAATCTCCATCTCTTTCACCTACTTCGTTTTATCCATAGAATTCATAACCATTGAGCACAGTATGTATTTAATACATATATTTCTTTATGGTGTCCTTGCATAAATTTGAGAGCTCCATGAGGGCAATTTCTTTGAACTTTTTTTACTACTCTAATTCCAGCACACAGAACAAGTAGTAGCACCCAATGAATATTTCTTGAATAAAAAAGTGAGCACATATTTCCGTAGCTTGTACCATGATTCTTGTCACTCAAGCTACTTTCTTCCCTGCTTCAGAAACATTATATTTGCTGTACCCTCCTCCCTACCCCCAAATCCAGTTGACCTCCTTTCCCTTTCATGAACTCTCTTTGTGGTGAGATTCTGCAAATGCCACCTTAAATCAGTCAGGGAGAACTCTTCCTTGCTCTCCTACTGACAAGGAGTAACCCCACCATCACTTTCATTCTCTCTGTGCCCCTTGCAATTGTCTTATTCACTTGTATGATTACTATTTTCTTGTTTGCATTCTCAGCCATAGTACCAAAGGCCATCACTTTCTACTTAAGTAAATTTTATTCCATTGAATTTTTTCTCTCTCTTTTTTAAAAATTTCATTGAGTTCTTCTCTTATCTTCATTAATATGTTTCTTTCTGCTGGACTTGAATTGAGTTTACTCTTCTTTTACTAGTACCTTGAGGTGAAATCTCAGATTAGAGAGCTTTTGTCATTTATAATATAAGAATTTACTGGTATGTATTTTCATGTAAGTACTTTTTAAACTCAAAATCCCACAAATCTCAAAAACGTTTTGATATATTGTATGGTTTTTGTAATTTAAAATATTTTCTAATATTCCTTGAGGACTTCTCTTTTATCCATAGATTATTTAGAGGTAACTATTATTAATTTCCTAACATTTGTTTTCCAGATACCTTTGAATAATTGATTACTAGTTTAGCTCTGTTATTGTTCAATGTCATACTTTGCACGATTTCGATTATCCTAGGAAACTCTGTTTTATGGCTAAGCTTTTTGCTCCTATTGGGTATAATTTAGTGGTAAGTTATACTAGATTTGGATTCTCAAAGCCTGTGATATGTTACTTGCCATTTGTCCAAGGCACTCAGTAAACCTGAGACTTGGGGTCAGCGCAGGTGCAGATTCAGCATATGCCATTTTCCAGTTCTTGGCCGGTTCCCCTCCAGACCCTTCAGATCACAGAGGCTTCTTTTTCTAGTGCCTTTGGTCCGAAAACTTGATTCATCTCAAGGCATTAGTCCCTTGTAGGATTGTGGATGTTTATATAACTGACTTCCTTTTCAGGGGGAAGCAGCAATAGAAAAGCAGGATAAAAATAACAGGGATTTACCCCGCCCCCCATATACTTGAGATCTCATGATCCCCTTTTCCTAGATAGAAAGATTTCCTAGGTCTACAAATGGAAAGAAGTTAGGCAGCATGGCAGCATTGTCACCATCCCTGGCACAGCGGCAGCAGGGCTTTGGCATGGGCGATTCTTGGGCTGTGGCTGGGCGAGGGACGTAAAGGGATCAAGGAGTTGCTTCTGACCCTGCACTCGCTATCTCACAGAGAACTTCTGATCAGAAAGAGATCGTTCATCTCAGAGTTTTTACTGCCTGAGCCTGCAAGTATTTCTGGGGTTCATCTAACTTCAAGTCAAGGCTGGAATCCATAAAGCAGAGAATGACAGAAAACTCACTGTGGTATTTGTCATTCTTCAAGATTTGACTTTCTACCCCACTCTGCCAGCTATTATTAAATTTTCAGAGTCATTGGGTAGCTTTTATTTATGTTTTTAGTTTATAGGTCTTAGTTGTAATCAATGACAGAAATAGCACATAATGGGCTAACTGTGTTCCCACTGAGATATGAACCCAGTGTGAATGATGGAATTCTATTGATTCAAATACTATTCAGAATAGACCCAATACAAATCACTTAATTCCAGGGAGAAATACTGTGAATAAGATGGTTTATTCTCATAATTCTATGAGTGGATGTCTGATAAAAATGGAACGCAACAGAAACCTATCAAAAGTGTTTTAAAAAAATAAATCCATCTTGAAAGATCTGTACAATCATTTTAACAGAAAGTGCACATTTGAATGTTCAGTGCTACATCTGTATGACACAAAGAAAACACTCTCAGTGTGAATTCCCATTGTCCCCATCTGGTTGTGTCCTCCTCACTCACCCTTCAACTCTTCTCCTGAGGTCATTTCTGAAGGGAGTCCTCTAGCCTAACAAAAAAGATTAGTCCTGCACCAACAATTTGGAAACACCATAACTTCAGAAAATAACTGTATTAATGCAGGCTTACCTTGTTTTATTGCATTTCAGTTTATTGTGCTTTGCAGATATTGGGTTTTTACAAGTTGAAGGTTTGTGGCAACCTTTGGTCAGACAAGTCTATCAGTGCCACTTTCCTAACAATATTTGCTCACTTTTTGCCTCTGCCTCACATGTTGGCAATTCTCAAGATATTTCAAACATTTTTATTATTGTGAAATTTGTCATGGTCATCTGTGATTAGTGATCGTTAATGTTACCATTGTATTTGTTTGGGGATGCCACATATCACATCCATGTAAGACAGCAAACAATTGATTTTAATTTTATTGTATTTTTCCCATTACCAGTTAGGCCCCTTGTATGCCCCTGCAGTCACCACACTGTTGTCCATGTCCATGAGTCCTTTTTCCTTTTGCTCCATCCCTCCACACACTAATCCCCCTCTAATAGCTGTCATCATGCTTTCTGTGAGTCTGTCTCCACTTTGCTTGTTAATTCAGTTTGTTCATTAGATTCCATATGAGTGAGATCATGTGGTATCTGTGTTTTCTCACTGGCTTATTTCACTTAGTGTAATGTTCTCCAGGACCATTCATGCTGTCACATAGACACTTTTCCAAAGAGGACATACAAATGGCCAATACACATATGAAAAGATGCTCAACATCAGTAATCATCAGAGAAATGCAACTTAAAACCGCAATGAGATATCACCTTACACCTTTCAGAATGGTCATCATAAACAAATCAACAAACAATAAGTGCTGGTGCGGATGTGGAGAAAGGGGAACCCTTGTACACTGTTCATAGGAATGAATGCAGATTGGTGCAGCCACTGTGAAAAGCAATATGGAGATACCTCAAAAAACTACAAATGGGTCTGCCTTTTGACCCAGTGTTCCCACTGCTAGGAATGTAGCTGAATAAACGCAAAACACTAATGCAAAAGAACATAAGCAGCCCTATCAGCCCAAGTATCCATCAGTAGATGAGTGGATAAAACATCTATTTGGGACATTTACACAATTGAATACTACTTAGCTGTTTTAAAAAACAGATTCCTTGCACTTGAAATCAAAAGCTAGAAATGATTAAGCTTAATGAGAAAGGCATTTCAAACGCTAAGATAGACTTAAAGCTAGGCCTCTTCTGTCAAATAGCCCATCTATGAATGCAAAGAGAAAGTTCTTGAAGGAAATTAAAAATGTTACCCCAGTGAACTCAAGAATGATAAATCAAAACAGACTTATTGTTGATAAGGAGAAAATTTTAGTGGTTGGATAGAAGATCAAGCCAGCTACAACATTCGCTTAAACAAAAACCTATTCCATAGTAAGGCCCTACCTAACCCTCTGCAATTCTATGTGGACTGAGAAAGGTGAGGAAGTCACAGAGGAAAAGCTCGAAGCTAGCAGAATTTGGTTCATGAGGTTTAAAGAAAGAAGCTAATGTAGTTCCATAACATGAGTTCAAGGTGCAGCAGTAAGTGCTGATGTAGAAACTGCTGCAAGTTACCTAGAAGATCTAGCTAAGAGAATTAATGAAGATGGTTACACTAATGAGCAGATTTTCAGTGTAAACTACAAAGCTTTGTATTGGAGAACATGCCACCTAGGACTTCTATAGCTAGAGAGAAGAAGTTAATGTCTGGTTTTAAAGTTTCAAAGGACAGGCTGCCTCTCTTATTAGGGTTACACTCATTTACTATTCTGAAAATACTAGGGCCCTTAAGAATTTTTCTAAATCTACTCTGCTTGTGCTCTATAATGGAACCACAAATTTGGATGATAGCACATCTGTTTACAACATGCTTTGCTGAATATTTTAAGCTGACTACTTAGAAAAATTATTCCTTTCAAAATATTACTGTTCATTGGCAATGTCCCTAGTCACCCTAGAGTTCTGACGGAGATGTATGAGATTAATGTTTTTGTTTTATGCCTGCTAACACAACATTCAGTCTTCAGGCCATGAATCAAGGAGTAACTTTAACTTTCAAGTCTTATTATTTAAGAAATACATTTTGTAAGGCTATAGCTGCTATAGATAATAATTACTCTGATGGATCTGGGCAAAGTAAATTGAAAACCTTCTGCAAAGGATTCATCATTCTAGGTGCTGTTAAGAACATTTATGATTCTTGGGAACAGGTCAAAATATCGACAATAATTACCGTTTGGAAGAAGTTGACTCCTAACCTCAGGGATGACTTTGAGGGGTTCAAGACTTCAGTGGACGCAGTAACTGCGAATGCAGTGGAAATATCAAGAGAACTAGAAACGCAAGTAGAGCTTGGATATGATTGAATTGCTGCAAATATCACGATAAAACTTTAATGGATGAGGAGTTGCCTCTTATGAATGAACAAGGAAAGTAGCCTCTTGAGATGGAATCCACTCCTGCTGAAGACGCTGCGAACATTGTTGAAATAACAACAAAGGATTTAGAATCTTACATAAACTTAGTTGATAAAGCAGTGTAGAGTTTGAGAGGATTCAGTCTAACTTTTAAAAAATTCTCCTGTGGGTAGAATGCTGTCAAACAGCAAGACATGCTACAGAGAAATCATTTGCGAAAGAAGAGCCAATCAATGCAGCAAACTTTATTGTTGTCTTACTTTAAGAAATTGCTGCAGCCACCCGCTCTTTAGCAACTGCCACCCAACAATTCAGCAGCCATCAGCGTGAAGGTAAGACGCACCACCAGCAAAAATGGTTACAGTTTGTGGATGGCTGACATGGTTAACTTTTTTATCAATACATTATTTTTTTTTTTAAGAGAGGGGAAGGGAGGGAGAAAGAGAGGGAGAGAAACATCAATGTGTGGTTGCCTCTCACGTGGCCCCCACTAAGGGTCTGGCCCGCAACCCAGGCATGTGCCCTGACTGGGAATCGAACCTGCGACCCTTTGGTTCACAGCCTGCGCTCAATCCACTGAGCTACGCCAGCCAGGGCTCAATACATTATTTTTTAATTAAGGCATGCACATTGTTTTTTCAGACATAATTCTATTACACACTTGGTAGAATACAATATAGTGTAAACATAATTTTATATGCACTGGGAAACCCAAAATTTTATGTGACTTGTTATTGCAATATTTTCTTTATCGTGGTGGTCTAAACCAAACTTGGAGTGCCTCTGAGATATGCCCGTAATCACAACAACTACTACGTACTGAGTGTCTTCTGTGTGCAGAATCTGCGTGGAGAATTTAATGTGCATCATCTTATTAATTCCTTACAACAGCGATATGAGTTGAGACAAAGTGCCTTATTTTACAGTGCGGACTCTAAGAGCTAAAAAGCTGAAATAGCTTTCCTTGCTAGGGTCACTCAACTAGTAAAGGGAAGAGGGATTCCAACCTAGCTCTGCCAGGCATCATGTCCCTCTCCCTTTAGGACAAATGATGGTGACGACAATCCAAGCCTAGTCAAACCAGTCTTCTGAAATGCATATAAACATTTCCTATTCGAACAATGTAATTTATCAAGTCAAGATCATAAGTTAGAATGAATATAATTTTAGTGTATATTATAATTACGATGAATGGTGAAGTTATACCTGAGCAGTTTGAAAGAGAGTTGGATGTTAGATTTAAAGGTTGTATAATGAAAAGGATTGAATTAAGGAAGGGCAGATTAAGGAATGGCAATATTATTATAAATAATAATATTATTTATTTTGTTTTGCAAAATAATACAAGTAAATAAATCTTTATCCTGGATATGTGCAATTGATACCTAAACCATTGGTACAAAATTGAGTTACAGTACACAATGAACACTTTGTCATTGGCTCTTGGATGCACATTTAAGAAACTGCATTAGGGATCACAAGCAATTGTGGTACAAGGTAGCATGGAAAAGCCATGACATCTAAAATAAATTCTTTGCTCCCCCAAAGTGTCTAAAAATTCATATTGCAATGTTGAACTATTTCTGTTACATATTGTCTTCACTCTCAGAACTAAACTTTTATATACACATATATGTAAGCACATAAATCTAATATGTATAGATGATATTGAGTTATTACATTTAGAAATATATATCATTTTTAAAATTCTTTTTATATCCTTATAAAAAGCATTTCTGTAAATTAGCACCAATAGTATTATTCAAATTAATATTTTACAAAGTAAACATTTTCAATTACATTGAGAAATATCACCATCAAAATCTGTAATAGAATATCTTATGTTAAAACTGTATAATATAAATTTAGTTTTACCTTAACAAAACATAAGTCTAAAGATTAAGTTCATTTTTTTAAAAGTGAAAATTTCAGAGAAAGAGAGTTAAGCTCAAACATAATTTAGTTGCAGTTTTAACTCTACTTTTATGACTGTGTTCTCCTTCATGGGGGCTGAGCATCATCATCATTATCATCAGCAGTATCAATCATATTAACTTTATTATGAATGTGCACTATTTTTGAAATTCCTTGCTAAACATGTATTTCTCACTTGAATGTGGCAATCTTATTATGAAATAGGTTCCCATTTCACAAATTGGACAACTGTACCTTGGATGAGAAGCACACTTCTCCCCAAGTCTTACAGCTCATTGGTGGCGTTCCTGGAACACAGCTCAGCTGGATCAGACAGGAAGCATGCTCTTAAACTCCCAAACACTAAACCATAATTGTTCCAGCTAGGAGCCCACTCTGACTTTTCTAGACTGTTAATGCAAAACATTGGTACAAGTGTGGAATTGCTTTGTAAAGAGGGCAAATGTTCTGAGTAAATGTAAAATCATTAGTCTAAATAAAATGACAGAGGATTTTAAAACACTTGAACTTATTAGTTTGTCTTAGTTATTGCCATTTTTCAATACAGTATGTCTGCCTACTCATCATTACTGGCAAGACCTATAGAGCTCCTGTATCGCTGCTTCCAGCACACATTTAATAGGGCTTACAGGAAACACCAAGTAACTGCAGAACAAGTAATTGTTTTCACCTTTAGCAACAAGCAAATTGGAACTTTTCCTGCCACAGTATTTTAAGAACATCCATCCTGGTATGATAGAGAAATGAAATAAATGCTAATGTTTAGCTGTTAAATAAAGGTGTCCAGTATATACGTTGCCAGGCAATAACAGCAAATAAGGACTTCATATGCACACACTATGTAAAGTCATACCTCGCTAGGTTTGTTGCAGTTCATTAAATGTCCAAAACAGATAGAACGAAGTTATTGTCTATGTCCCGATATGAAGATATCTTTAAGGTATTCTTATTGAGTGAAAAAGGCATATACAAAGGTCCATTGTTTCTAGGTTTGTGTAAAAACAACATATAAAATACTTACCATACATTTTGCTTATATCTGCGAAAGAACACTGAAAGTCTCCATAAGATAATGATAGATGTGGTTGCTGGTGGGGTATAAAAGAGGTCAAGGTTAGGTCATGTTTTCTTGGTGTGTCTACCTAATGAAGCTGTTTCACTAAATAAATAGTTTTAGTTCTAGATCATGCTATAAATTAGAAACCCCCAATTATTTTTCCTTGGATTTACTTACCCAATGAATCATTAAGAACAGTTACTCTAAGTAATTTTGTTAAATTTATATTAATCCTCTTTAACATACTATCACGCAAAGTTACAATTTCCAAAAATAGGGGGATGGAGTCGCATATAAACAGCAGAAAAAGTAAAACTATTAAGCAATGCTTGCTTAATTTTCCAAAAGATACAGTTATGACATAGAATATGAAAACAGCTCATGGGCAGTAATTAAATTCAGTAAACGATGCCAGGGAACACATGTCTGTGTTTAAGGCTGTAGTGTATGAAGTATTCAATATTCATGAACTGAGTACATGAGAAGCCAAGACTGCACTTCCCAAACTCCTAACTGCCTTGGGAAAAGTGCCAATCCATGATAAAGTTTCCATCAAAGATAGAGAAATGAGAAAGATGACAGAGTGTTTCTTAAAAATTGAGTCTTTTATTATTTAAAAAATTGTCATTAGAGTGAAATCACACTTTCTAATTATTTGATATTTCTTTCATGAAATATTGGTGATAAACAAATCACTTTTGTTTTTGTTTTTAATGTACTAACCTGGAAAAAGTGGCCTCTAATTTTTCTAACTGGTTCGAAATCCCAGAAGTTTAGGAATCGCTACCCTAGCGAAATTGCAAAAGACCAAGCTGTGGCAACCAGGAATTATATTCAGAATATTACACAGATAATAACCATGTATGTTCATGAATAGATTTGGTTTCAGCTAAAGGCCTACATGGACTTTATCCTATTCACCTAGAAGGAAAGGAATTTAAAATCTGACTCTCATTTTTACATCAGAAGCAAAAAGTATAGGCAGAAAAGAATGGTCTCACAGTCACACAGTTGCAAGGTTAACACACTTAAGACAGAAGTCATTTTCTGTTATGAGGGAATTAGAGAAGCTTCATTCTTTAACAATAGTTACAGGAATTCTGCATTTAAAACAGGAAGTCTTAATAATTGTACAAAGAATATAATCCTTTTGTTTAAAGAAATAATCATTTAGTTGGTCACAGAATCACAGAAAAGTTAAATTGCTAATGAAATTTATAAAAAAATAAACAATTCTTAACAGACCAGAGATTATACTCTTTTTTTTTAAATATATTTTATTGATTATGCTATTACAGTTGTCCCATTTCTCCCCCATCATTCCCCCCACCCTGCACACCCTCTCCCACCCACATTCACCCCTTTAGTTCATGTCCTTGTGTCATAAGTTCTTTAGCTTCTACATTTCCCATACTATTCTTGCCCTCCCCCTGTCTATTTTCTACCCACTATCTATGCTACTCATTCTCTGTACCTTCCCCCTCCTCCTCCCACGCCCCTGTTGCTAACCCTCCATATGATCTCCATTTCTGTGGTTCTGTTCCTGTTCTAGCTGTTTGCTTAGTTTGCTTTTGTTTTAGGTGTGGTTCTTAATAGCTGTGAGTTTGCTGTCTTTTCACTGTCATATTTTTGATCTTCTTTTTCTTAGATAAATCCCTTTAACATTTCATATAATAAGAGCTTGGTGATGATGAACTCCTTGAACTTGACCTTATCTGAGAAGCGCTTTATCTGTCCTTCCATTCTAAATGACAGCTTTGCTGGAAAGAGCAATTTTGGATGTAGGTCCTTGCTTTTCAAGATTTCAAATATTTCTTTCCAGTCCCTTCTTGCCTGGAAGGTCTCTTTTGAGAAATCAGCTGACAGTCTGATGGGAACTCCTTTGTAGGTGACTGTCTCCTTATCCCTTGCTGCTTCTAGAATTCTCTGCTTCATTTTAATCTTGGCTAATGTAATTACGATGTGCCTTGATGTGTTCCTCCTTGGGTCCAACTTCTTTGGGACTCTCTGAGCTTCCTGGACGTCCTGGTAGTCTATTTCCTTTGCCAGTTTGGGGAAGTTCTCCTTTATTATTTGTTGAAATAAGTTTTCTACTTGTTGCTCTTCTTCCCCTTCTGGGACCCCTATAATTCGGATGTTGGGACGTTTAACGATGTCCTGGAGGTTCCTAAGCCTCTCCTCATTTTTTTGAATTCTTGTTTCTTCCTCGTTTTCTGTTTGGTTGTTAATTTCTTCCTTCTGGTCCACTCCATTGATTTGAGTCCCAGTTTTCCTTCCATCTCTATCGGTTCCCCATGCGTCTTCCTTCATTTCACGTATTGTAGCCTGCATTTTTTCATCTAGTTTGTGAGCAAAATCAACCAATTCTGTGAGCATTTTGATGACCAGTGCTTTGAACTGTGCATCTGATAGGTCAGATTATACTCTTTGATATAAATGTTCAGATTAATCCCACTAGGTAGAAATTTTGCCTTATAAACGGGAGGAAATTTTACATCTTCACTGTTTTTATAATCTTTTCCTATATGTCATGAAATGCACTGTAGTTGATCTCAGTATCATAGTGAGCTCAAAGGCCCATGCATGAAATTTGAAGAGAGGAGAGGTCTCTGTGAGTTTGATGTCAAAGGTACAGTGACCCTGCCAGCTGTCTGGCCCTTCTCTGGAGAAAGTGCACTCCAGTCAGTCACCTGCTCACACGTCAAGCTGTCCACTGGGATGAGAGCACCTTGGCAGAGGGTGCTTTGGAATTTCCCCCGCCGAGAAGAGGGCAGAATGTTTGAGCTACTGTTATATAATCCAAAATTTCTGGGCTTTCAGTGGATGTTATTGCCTCATTTTGTAAACACTGTGTGAATTTTGTTAATGTGGCTTCATTGATTTCAGAGGTTCAGGTTCACAGTCCCACTCTGTGACAAACAGCCTTAAAAATGGGGGAAAGGTATGTTCAAACATGCCTTTCATAAGTAAATCAGTCATGAATTTTTCACTTATGCAAACCTCTATCACACAGCCTTGGAAAATCACATTGTTGTCAGTCTCTGAGGATGTAGAACAAATTCTACGTCGATTCCCAAATCTGTAATTTATTAGGTAAATTTACCAGTGTAAAAATTGCATGGATATATGCAATATATACATATGTATACATACAAAACTTACATTTTTTACTGCTATACTTCACTAGCTCTTTGCCACATAGTGTCCAAATGACATACTGTCAGCTTTATTTGGTGTAGTTGGCTCGTTCAGAGGTTATAATGGAAACAAAATTTTGTGTACAGAGTGGGCATGACAGATAATTAAAAACAAAACAAAACAAAGCAAATGAAATGAAAAACTTTTACAAATGCTTTCTTAGCCAGAGTGTTTTATCTGGTTCTAATATGAAATTGATACATTTTTTTTTAGATCAAGCATGTAAAAAAGTTATTTTAAAGATTTTGAAATTTTTCTGATGCAATTTTATAAAAGCTCTATACTATTTCCTATATGTTATGATCATAATTTATGTTCAAAAGCATGGCCCATGTCATAAACTGTAGTAGTAAGGAACAAAGCGATAAGAAACAGCCCTGTCTGGTGTGGCTCAGTGGACTGAGTGCCGGCCTGTGAACCAAAGGGTCACAGTCAGGGCACAAGATCCCCAGTCAGGGCACATGCCTGGGTTGTGGGTCAGGTCTCGGGTAGGGTCATGTGAGAGGCAACCACATATTGATGTTTCTCTCTCTCTCCCTCTCCCCCTCCCTTTCCCTCTCTTTAAAAATAAATAAATAAAATTTCAAAAAAAGAAATATTGAGGGAGGCATTAATTAAATATTTGGTGTACATTATTATTCTTTATCATTCTCTTTTCTTAGCAAAGCGTCCTTTTTTTTCTGTCTTTTATGTATCCTGTTTTTCTTTTTCTTCAGCCCTGGTTGTGTTTTGATGTGTGTTGCAGATCCCGTGACTGTTTTTCTGGGAATTTTATGCTACTGAGATGTTATTAACAAACCACAGGAGAGTAACTCAATATTTGCAGTTAGTTATTCATACTCTTTTGGAAAGAACTCATGAGTCTTTGGAAGCGACTAGTCTCCCCCCAACCCCCTCCCCAACCTAGAGCTGAGCGTTTTACTGTCATCTTCTTTATCCATTAGAATGAACTCAAGAAGGGGTTGAACCTCATTCAGTCGTGAAGTGAGCAGTGTTTTTTCCTACATTTGGTTCCATTAGTCTCCAGGAAATTCTTAATGACACATGATGAAAGTCTCCTTTTGCTGCAGCAAAGCACAGGTTTCACAGGATGGGTGTGATAAAAAGTTTCCCCGGGTCCATGAAGCCTCTCCTTCTAAAGTGGTCTCACATGCTCATGGGCACAGCTCAACAATTTTATATCTTTTCATTGCACAAATACTACTTCTAAACAACTCTGGATTCTCTGTAACATTCTTGACGAGATTAAAAAGTCGCAGATTTCAAAAATGTTAAGGGGACCGTTAGAATAGTATTTTATCATACAAGGTGGGACAAAAGTAGTTTAGGGTTGTAAGTACATGAAACACAGAGCTTATTCTTAGATTATTATTTATTGTGATTGCATTATTTTTCATACAAACAACTGTAAACCTACTTTTGCCCCACCTGTATTTGCAACCTGACTTATAAATGAGATCTTAGAGAAGAAAAAAATTTAACCTCAAGTGTGGGCAATAGATTGAAATGGCACTATTAGAGTCTAAGTAATTTTTTCACACGGTGTAATTTTGTGGAATATTCGTGATCTTTTACAGGTAATAAATTCACATTAAATTAATTATTCAGTCATTTGTTGTTTCAACAAATACTTAAGGGCTTATTGTGTTTCAAGTCACATGTGCCTGCTCTGAGGAAAACGTCTAAATGCCATGTGGTCTATTATCGATGTCGCTCATTTTATTTGGTGTCAAAATAGATAGATACACATTGATATATAGAATTTTTCTTAGAAATTTTGCTCAGTAATTTACTGAAAATGTATTAAACTTATACCTGTAGCAATACCTATAATGGTACTATAAACAAATAAGTGACTAAGTTAAATCTAAACAATAAAAACAAATAACGACCGTTTTACTTCTTTTCCAGTTTGGGTGTCCTTTATTTCTTCTTCTGGTCTCCTTGCTGAGGCTAGGACTCCCAAAACTATATTAAACAGGAGTGCTGAAATCTGACATACCTGCCTTGTGTCTGATCTTAAGGTGCAGGCTTTTAGTTTTTGCCAGTTGAGTGTACTGTTGGCTGTGGGTTTGTCATCTATATCCTTTATTGTGTTGGGGTGTGTATCCTCTATTCTCACTTTGCTGAAAGTTTTTAGCATAAATGGCTGCTGGGTTTTATCAAATTATTTTTCTGCATCTATTGACATGATTGTGTGCTCTTTACCCTTCATTTTGCATATGTAAAAATCATTTTTAAGAGATTATATGCTACAAAAAGCAATGGTACCTGGAGATGCAATTTATTCTTTTCTATTGTTCTTTAACCATTTAGGGAAAATACAGACCTGGAAGACCAAAATAAGGACTATTGTGTCAAAAGTGGAATACTAGAAAGTGAACTAATCTGATGACAAGAAACTGAAATATTATTTTTCTCTTTTATATCAACTGTGCAGGCCTACTTCCTGATTGTTTCAATGCCTTCTGCTACTAAACGCATAATTTTAATGCTTTATATAACAGACACAATCAATGTTAGGATTGTGTTTGACCAAGCTCACTAAAAGTCCATCACATGAATATTATACTAAATTGCAGTTTGCAATACAAAATCTAATTAAGATAAAATGTTCTGAACCTGTATGGAAGATGGGGCTGAATCCACTCTTCATGTTTGGAAATTCACCCACCAGTAATGCTGATGGTTCAACATTCATAGAATTATGTTCAGAAGAACGGATCAGCAGCAGAATTATGTTGAAAGAGTCTGTGGTTACTTTGTTCATATGTTCATTTAGTATATATTATTTTTAGAATTTATATCATAGAATTCTATTAGAAATATACATAAGCGGTACATCAAAAGTAGGTTTTTTTAAAAGTCAGCCAGCTTAAATAGGATTCAATTACAATTAGTGAAGGCAATTATTTTTAACTGCCTTGCTAAATAATTTTTAAAATAATGTATGATATTTAATAAAATCCTGGTGACAAAGCAGTACATGAAGACCATAGGAAAATGTTCTTTCACTATTTTTAGGCCTTTCCACAGAATTGGAAATGCAACAAGTTTTTTTCAAATACATTTGATCAAGAACAAAATAACATACTTTCTTGTTATTTGCACATATAAACAAACACAACTGCATGGTTATTTTTACCCAGTCTTTGGTATGCCTTTTTCGTGGGTTTTGCTGTGATATATGTGGATAAGTAATGACAGCGTCTTTATTCTGGGATCTAAACCAAAGGGGATATAAATACTTGATCAATTTAGTTGGCCTAGGGGCATCCTAAACAACAACCTCTACTCGCAATTGAACTTCATTCTGATGTCAACTGGGCCCTGGTCAGCCAGGTTTCATTGAATTTTCTACATGAATCAATTGATCAGAGCTTGTTAAGAGTGTCAATAACATTTTCCCACTTACTCTCTTCATCCTACTCTGGCATTTACGGCCTGTTAGGCTTGTGCTGAAGCACAGCTGACTGACAGTTTCTGATTACACAGGAGAGATTCCCCCATCTCATCTACAAACATAGGAATGTTCTATCTATAATAAACAAATAGTTTATTTCATTTTTTTCTTTTCTTTTTCCCAAAAGAAAATTTCTGGCATAGTCATTACGTACTGCCCCCAAAACACTTCAGTGTGTCTGAATGGATTGGAATAGGCATGAGCTGTGGAACTGAGTCCTGCTGGCTACCATAACGCAGGCTAACTAGAACTTTTTCTGGGTTTCTCATTGAATTTCCTTTGTCATCTGTAAAATAAAATTTCTACATGCCTACCTTTCAGGGTATTTATTATCTGATTTAAAAATATAAAATTCCTAATACTTCATCTTGTTGAGGCATTCAACACTATTGATTTCATTTGCATCCTTCTTTAAAGTCTTGAGTCCTCTCTGAATGAAAGTATATTCTCTCACTTTTTAAATGGAAAAATAGCAATATCATCGGCACTTAGGGAGAAAAGGCACATGATGCACTTCATACTGGCACTGTGATTAGGCCAGCAACTCTTCTGAGAAAAATGTATTGCTTCTACATATTTGGGGTGGATGTTTTGTTCTCTAGTTTGTAAAAGCCTTTCTGAATATTTTAATTAAATCATCTCAAATTCTAATTTATATTAAATGTTTTCCAATTTTTTAAAATTAAATCAGTTTTGATGAACAAGGAAACAGCAGGAAAGCAATACTTTTTTCCTGATTGGACCTTTACTATTTTGTAAATGAGTTTAAAATGACTGAATATCTATGAAAAATTAAACGTATTCATTAGAGGTTAGAATATGTTGCATCTTTATAATGTAATTTTTTAATAATCTTCTCCCTTCCATCTAAAAAAAATAGTGTACCCTAAAGCTAATTTTTTTTGTTGCGTTATAGAAAGATAATGGGAAAAAGTCAATAAGAAGTTAAGATAACATTGGAACAAAAATTATATCATTAAGACAATTTTAATATATAAAATATATTCATGCTTCCACTCCATTTTAACTTGTGGCTACAAAACAAACAAAAGATATAACGCTAAAAAAAGAATAATATGATTACCATATTTAAACCCAAAATCATGTCAAGTACTACATAAAAACTTGTAAAATTAAAATTTTTCATACAGAATGAATGACTTTGAAGTTAACCACTGATAGCAATAGAAGTTATATAGTCATTAGCAAAAGACTATATGCTGTCTTATTAGTATGATTCATTATAATTCTCAGTTCTGTTAAATACAAATATATTTAGATATCAAAGTGCTATTAAACCAAGAATTATAGAAAAGTTCATTCTGAAATGAATGTTAGTATATTACATTTATAGGTTTGAGAGACTTGGACTCTCTTATTTGAAAATTTTATGACAATATATTAAATAATTGTACTTCAGTGCAATATGGTATGCTTATTGGGGCTCTCTGGTAGTACCTTGCACCCAGGGACCCAGAATTTACAGCTGATCCACTTAAATTACCCAAGTCCCTGAATATTTTAGACTTCTGAGAGGCAGGATGGTGACAATCTTTTATTCTAATGGCTTGAAGATAATTATTAGAATTTCAAAATTTCTGGATTTTCATTTGTAAAATTGAAATATAATTTACTTCCAATATACTGTAAAATGTACATAAACTGTCTAGAACTGCTATGGATACTTAGCAGTTGGTAAATAAATTGGCCATGTATTTCTCACATGACCAATAAATGAGAAATAGCATCAATTCCCAAAATTTTCTTTTTCAGGTTTTGTATTAAAGATTTCCAATTCCCTAATTTTGTTCCCAGCCATTTCAGTTATGATCTTCAAATAATATTTTATTTTATTTTGCTTTGGTAATTATCTTTTCCCTAGAATATTTATATTTTCTTAGAAAGCTGTGCTTTCTAAAGGATGAAGTTAATGTGTTAACTCTAATATTTTTTTCTATATGGATAGTACCAATTTTCATGTTTAAATACAGCGGTGGGTAAAGGTACATTTACAGTTGTTGGTATGGAAGAAGACATGCAGTTTATGATTATTTAACTTTATTAACTCAACAGAATGTCACAATGGCACAATGCACTTAGGTACAACCTCTTCAGTGCTCAGATTGCTGGCCTTCATTGTTGCACATCCTTGTGGTCTGCTTTCTATATTCAAGCACACTTTAGCACAGAGCCCAATCCTGTATTTCCTTTATAAAACTACGAGGAAGAATTCTTTTTTTGATGCTACTTTTAAATACTGCTCATTTCTTCACATTTGGTGAAATTTGTTGTTTGTATTTTAAAATTAATTTTAAGCAAAATTAGTAATTATTAATTCTCCATACAAGTGGGAGTGATGTTTCTTCCTGTATTTGTGGTTAGTGCAGCTCTGATTAGGGGAACTAACCTTCTGGCGATTGAGTCCTGTAGATGTGGCAGTTTCCTGCCTCTCCTAGTGCTGTGCCTTTGGGTCATTCCTTCGCTGGTCTGGTCCCAGGTCCACTCTGCTCCGATAGCTGTAGGACAGGGGAGTGGGTGGCTCTGATGTGCTGTGTATTAACCTGACAATCTTGCCTCCAGTGATTTGTTTTTGATTGTATATTTATTTGTGGATTCTCATGGACAAGCATTTTCTTATGACCTTTCATCTTTGTGACGGCAGGTTCTTTAGCTCTGGTGAATAATACCTCTTTACTTCTTCCAAAATCCATTCTCTAACCTCATTTCTTGCATATATGGCTTTTTATTTTCCACCTCTGACATTAAGTTTCTTTTATTTTTTTCTCTTTTTTTCCTTTTCATTTTAATTGTTGTTCTTGTACAGTTTTCTGTCTTTTACTCCCATCCCAGCCCACAGCCTCAGCCCTCCCCACCTCCCTCCCATTTCCACACCCCCTAGTTTTTGTCCATGTGTCTTTTATACTTGTTGCTCTAAACCCTTCCCCTTAGGATCCTACTTCTCTTTCTCAACTTGGACTTAAGTTCTCCATCAATAAGCTTTAATTGATTTTCCCTTTGAATAGAAGAGGAAATGGCTTCAGGGTGTTTAGGACTGTCACTGGGGGTTTGAGGAGTGATGTGAGAGTAAAGAAAACCTGCCCAACCAAACTTGAATCAACATAAGCAGATAAATCAAGTATCTATATTGTTAATGTCAAATCCACTTTTATTGTTCATTTTATTTTGTTTATGATGACAGAATTTGCATCATAGTTTTTTTATCTTATGGAAGACCTTTGTCTTCCATTTTCCTAGCTTGTTCTGAACCAAGGCCTTGGGAGATGTTTCAAAAAAATTGGCCCAGGAAATGAATGAGAAGTTTAGCAAAATCAGTACCGACATATTACATTTCAGTGATATTTATTTTTTTTTCCTTTTTAAATTTACTCTTCATTGTATTTTTCCATTACCATTTAGTCCTCTTATACCCCCATCTCCCCGGCAATCACCACACTGTTGTCCATGTTCATGAGTCCTTTTACCTTTTTGTTTGATCTGTCTACCCCTCACTTATAGTGAGATTTTTAAAAAGGCGGGCGCTAAACCATCAGCTCTATTTATTGAGTCAGATTTTTAAACTGTAATATTTTTTCTTCAACTATATGCTGTAAAACAGATAAAAATGAAAATTACATGTATTTGAAATGAAACACTGATATTAACTAGGGACAATACATCTATTGTGGAAACAGTCATAAATAATATAAGATCTGAAAACAATAAATTATTTTTATAGTTTATTATCAGGTCAAAATTAATAGTCAACTTATTTTAAATACTGTTTTGGATATTTCATAATGAAATCTAAGTCTGTTAAGGCAAAATATAAAAGTTAGAGTTTTTTAAGCAAAAGAATAAACTTGGAATATTAATGGTACATTATTCACAGTTTTTAAATTTAATTCTTGAAGTCAATAGAAAGAGATTCACAACGTCTCCTATCTTCCTATCCTTCCTTATTTATATCTTAGACCAGTGATTTTTAACAGGTGTGCCACAAGAATTTTTAAAACATGTAACACCTGACTATTTAGTCAGGGGCAATTGACTCTATTTTCTTAGATTGTCAAATTAAAAAAAACAAAAAAAACTAAAAAAACAGCCAACACGATAATAGCTATCCAATGTGAATGAATGAACAAGATACCTATTTTTGTCAGATTGGCAAAAAATATAGTTTTGGGGGTGCTGCAGAAATTTAGGAATTAGTTTATGTGTGCCACGAAAATAAAAAGGTTGAAAATTGCTGTCTTAGATTTTGTTTCCTTCCTTCACTGACGGTCCACTAGTTCACCTGGACTCAGGGACATAGTTCAGAAGCAATGGCATCATGAAACATCTTACTGACTTAGGTTTTTCAAGTGAAAAGATACCTGTATGCTTTCCCCTCTCGATAGATGCCACTTGTTGTTTACTTGTTTTCAGCACAAGAATTCCTCCTTAGGAATGCTCGCTGGGCAGTTTTGTTCCCCATGTCTGTGGCAAACGGACATCCCCTCTTACTTCACAACATGAGCATCACGTTTCTTCTTTTTTTTTTTTTTAACTATGAACTTTTTAATTTTACTTTTTAAGATTTAGTTTATTTTTAGAGAGAGGGAAAGAGAGGGGAAAAAGGAGGGAGAGAAAAATCAATGTGTGGTTGCCTCTTTCATACCCCCAACTGGGGACCCGGCCTGCAACGCACACATGTGCCCTGACTGGGAATGGAACAGGTGAGCCTTTGGTTTGCAGGCCCGCGCTCCATCCACCTAGCCATGCCAGCCAGGGCAGCATCATGTTGCTTACAGTTTGGCAATATAGGAAGATTTCACCACGTCATACAGTAGCAGAGAGGGAGAAAAAATTAGCGTTTACCTACAAGGATGTTTTCTCCATTAGAAAGTTACCAATATAAACTACTGGTTTTACCGCTGAGTCATTTCTATCTGTTTTGTAAGCCTTCAAAAGACCGCTAGGATTTACTATATTGTTGACACTTGCAGACAAATATTTAGTACGCTGTCATTCTATGTACTGCTTTTCATATAAGAAAATCACATTTTGCTCCTATTTACCATACCCTAACAATCATTCATTTGAATTTTATTAGACTACTGTTTATTTCAAAACACTCATTATTGTTTGAAAGTATGTAAGTGGCATACTAAGTAGTTCAATATCCCATCTTTTAATTTTGTAATTAGAATGCATTCAAGCTGTGCTTCTGAGTTTTCCTAATGCCCTAAACACTAAATTGGAGTGTATTCCAAAATCATACATTAAACAGAAAATCTCTGAATTAGTAACTTAAAGTTTAGCTTTATACACCAAGGAATTTTACTCATTAGCAAGTAATTTAAATTCTTTCTTTTTCCCCACCCCTTTTGCCCCAGGGAAAAGCTTGTTTAGCTAAGCCTGTTTCTCAGACCTTCCTTCTGAAATGCGAGGGACAAACAGTACAAAAAGTATTTCAGGGCACACAGAGATCCTTTAGCACCCTTGATCTCTCTGTTTGAAGTCTGTATCAGTCTTCTGTGTTAGGAAACTGGGCTGTCATTGACAAGGCAGAAAGGGCCTTGGAAACTGGATCTGCAAAGAGAATACTGGCTTCTTAGGAGTCTCTTTCATTTTAGCTCCTGTACCGGCTCGTAAAGGCTGCCATAACGAAATATCTTAAACAACAGAAAGTTACTTTCTCACCATTCTGAGATCAAAGTATGGCAGAGTTGGTTTCTTCTGAGGCTTCATTCCTTGGCTTGCCGTCTCTCTGTGTGCCTTCACACATACTTCCCACTGTGAACGTCTATGTCCTATCTTTCTCCTAGAAAGTTCACCAGTCATATTGGATTAGGGCCCGCATCAGTGACCTCATTTTAATTTAATCACTCTTTTAAAGACCAAATCTCCAACTATGGTCACATTCTAAGGTCCTGGGGGTTAGAATTGTAATACATAATTTTGGGGAACACAATTCAACCCATAACACACTCAACAAACTTTCTCCTCACTACAGAAATGATCGTGATAGAACCTGACATCATGGCTGACTGCGATGAGGCCCCAGAGATAAAGGTTCCAAGCAGCTCTGGCTCCCAAGAGCAGGCAGGACTGGTGCTCCGTTAGGGGACTGTGGGAGAGGATGACTCTCCCCATAAAAATGTTGCCCCATTGTGTGGATGGGCTTCTGACTGCTAATGTCTCTTACAGCCTTGACATCCCATAATCTTCCCTTTCAAAATAAATGTGTGATTGGAAAGGTAATATTTTCTACAAATTCAACATGGATGGGGCTAGCATAGATGATATGAAAAAAGATTAAATTTGCCTTGTGAAGTATTCATAGACTTTACTATCCAGCACAAAAATACACGAGGAAGTGCTTTTTCAAGTTTTTGCTAAGCCAGATATCTGAAGACTGTTCAAAGATGTTTTACTGATCTATAAATGCTATGAGTTTTGCTGATGGAAGAGCATATTTTGCACAACATAAGTTCTTACGCACAAATATATAATTTACAATCACTCTATTCTGGGATTTTCCCACCTAGTAGATTCCCCCACCCAATAAATAGCTGCATGGACTTCTGTGTTCTAATTTATGTATGTTGGCTGTAGATATTTAGTTGCTGAGATGAGCATTATTCCCAAATTTAAATTTAGATACAGAAAAATAAAGCATGTTAAAAATTCTAAAAATGTTTTCAATGGAGTAGCTAAAAATTCTGTGTTTGTGCCTACGTTGAGAATCATTCCTTAGAAAAGTCTTTGAGGTGGAGGTTTTATTTGGAATCAGCCCAAGTACTGCTCTTCTGATTGCCAAGGCCGCTATCATCGACATACCCCCAGGGGCTTTGTCTTCCCCCACTCATGCTTTAGGCTTTGTAATTTGTCACCCAGCCTTTAACGTAAGACAGCCCCAAACACAAACAACAGTGAGTATTTCTCCCTAAAATATCAGGGAGCGTGATAAGGTAGTGGGGATCGAAGTGCCAAATCCAAAAATATTATTCTTCCACCTTTATGCAAAAATATTTTTTCTCTAGCTTTGGGAAACCCTGTAATATCTTCCTCTATTAGACAACTGGATTTCACTAAGTCTTTGGTAGCTTGATTTTTAACTCAAGTCATGTTGTATTCCTAGAGGATTATAGGATCAATTGAGATGGCTGTTTTTATTTTAAAGCCTCAAGGTATATTACGTGCTTGACTTTAAAACCTTCACTACTATTCTGCTTCTGCAATTTCCAAACCACACACTAAACATTGTCCTGACTTAAAGTACTCTTTAGTAAAGTGACCCTTCCCATTCATTGCATTCCTTATTCAGTAAAACACCCATCTTTTTGGATTATTTTGCATGTAGTTTGTCCTTCACCAAAAAGTGCCATCTGCAAGTCCCACCTTTCCTAAAGCTTTGGTCAATCATAACATCTCCTCCTGAGCTCCTGCAGTCAGCCCCCAGGACTCTGTAAAGTAGTATCTGCAAATGCTGTGTTGTCCTTGGCTGACAGCTTCCTTTGCTTTTTCCCCCAAGATGTTATTCCAAATCTTTCTAAGTTTTCACAGGGTATCTGTCCCATTCTGGTAATCTCTCTGCTCTCTCAGTAGAGAAACTGGCCTCATCTACCACAGATAAATGGAGATTATTGGGTAAGGAGCCTTCGAAATGTTATCCTTAACCTAACTGCCTGTTTATAGCTACCCTAGGCGTCACTGCAAGTCTCCATTACATCTTGTTCTTCCAGTCAATGGCTGGGCCAGTATGTGCCCTGGATCCATATCACACTTTTTCAACAGGAATCTTTTCTCCATCAACCATCTCTCCTCTCTGAATATTCAGAGTTCCGCTAGTACTTTCTGTCACCTTGAGGATATACCTAACTCTTGCTCTTCCTTAGAACAAAGCCCTTCTTCAACTATGTTTTCCTCTAGAGTTATATAACTTCCTCCCCTTCCCATTCACAGACAAGTTTTTTTTTTTTTTTTTTTTAATAGACTAGTTGCCACTTTCTCACTCTCTAAAATCTCATTAGCATGGAGTTAGCTGCCCACCTCTCTCGCCCCAACCTGTTCTTTTGGAGTTGTCAGTGTCCCTGTAAGTGCCAAACTCAAAGGTCATTCTTAAGTACTATTTCCCTTGGTCCCTCTGTGGCATTTTCAATGCTAAGAATTCTTCCTTTTTAATGATTTTTACATTCCTGGTAACACTGTTCTAGTTTTTCTCCTGCAAATCCCCTTCATTTTCCTCCCAGTCACTGACATGCCCATCTTTCTCTGTTTCCTGTATAAACTTCTTATGTATTTACACTCTACATTCTTGGAACTACCTCTTGCACACCATGCTTCCTCTACCACCTGTTGACTGGTAACTCCTCCAATATTGCACTTTAGAATATTCCTATTCTTTCAATGTTGCCTGTTAAAAATCTGCATATGAATGATCAACAGAAATCCAAACTCAGTATGACCAAACAGAAGTCATTTCATCGCCCCAAATTCCTCAACCTTTCCCTGTATGCTTCAGTTTATAAATACTATTATTAGGAGGATAGCAGGGAGAATTTAAAAGTCTAGGTGGTAGAGTAAGGCCGCATAAGTTCACATTTCTATACTGCGGCAGGTGAGCTATTTAACCACTCTAAGCCTTAGCTTCTTTTGTGTAAAATAGGCATCATACCAACACCAGCTTTGCTTGTTGATTCAGGAAATGCATTGGTATCATTGGCTACTTGTCAGTCAATGAATGACACGAAAGGCCAGATTTTAGTATCTCTCACTCCTGTGTTTCATGCTGGGGGTCAATGGGCTCAACTTAAAAAGCTCCAAGCACCAAAGAGCACACTGTCATTTCTTACTCTACTCACATCAAGATTTCAACCTCTGCCCCCTATAAATAAGTGGCTTTGGAAGGACTTTGAGTTTTAATTTAACAGTCCTAATAGTTTGGAAGATAGCAGTAAGCACGTTCACCTGGGTTAACTGAGCCCCACACATTTTTCTCTGCTACCTAAATCCCCAAAGGTCAGGTAGGTCCTGATTTTACTTGTGGCAACATGTGGACCTAAGCAATGTGTCACTGACTGGTGATTTGTGATTGGCACTATTTGTCCAAAGATAATGATCGGGTGAGGCTGAGCTGATGGAGACTGAACAGGTGGGTAGTGGGTGATTTTTATGGTCCAGAGTGGAGGTGATAAATGAGAGTAGGCCTCCATCCATTATTGTGTCAAATTATTTTGCCAAAGTAGTGTCCAGAGGCCTCCTGCTTCAACCTGAGGCCATCATGCCAGCCATACACTCTGTCACTTAACTGTTATCTCACCATTATCTCTGTTTCTTGTTTCCTTCTATAATTTCTTCAGACATTGATCTTTGTTAAGTTTAGTATCTTGATAGGAAATACAATCAGGTCAGAATCTAATCAGAATCTATTTTAAACTCTCCTATGTCCTAAAATACACCCATTACATAAAGTTTGGGTGGTTTCTTGGAGCAAGGACATTTTGCCATCAGAGGGCACTTGCTTTATGTGTGCTAAAATTGTTCAGAATATCCCACATGACATTCCTCATACAATCTTTTTCTGAATTATTCAGAGTTTCACCAAGGCTTAAATAATGGCAGATTCCCTGCAAATAAGAGCGTTGTGCTTGTTTTCCATTGTCAAGTGACACATTACCACACAGTTAGCAGCTTTTCTTGTCTCTCAGTTCTGCAAGCTGGAATCTTGGCACTCTGGCTGGGTCCTCTGTTCATGGACTCAGACTGCGATGGAAGTTTTAGCCAGACCTTCGATCTCACCTGCCGCTAAGGGATCTCTTCTAATCTCACCAGTTGTTGGCAGAATTTCTTTCCTCAGGCTGTGGGAATGAGGTAACTGCTATCTTTCTGGCTGTCAACAGGGGCTCTTCTTAGCTCCAAGAGGCTGCCTGCCATTCCCTGTCATTTGATCCCTTCCAAGGCATAGCATCCTGCTTCTTAAGGCTGGCAGGAAATTCTCTCTTACTCCTTTTATGGATGCTTCCCACCCGGTATATCCCTTTCAGTTAATTCAGAGTCAATTGATTAGAGACCATCATTCTTTCTGCTATATAACATAATCATCACAGTGATATCCCATCATATTCATAAATCCCATTCACGTTAAGGTTAGGTGATCACGAGGGACAGGTACATTAGGGAGTCATATTAGAATGTTCTAATACCACACAGTAAATCCAAATAAATATTGCATTAATTGTGGATGTTCAATAACTGGGTCAATGAAGAGTCAATAGCAATTTTGATAGCATCTACTAACAATTTAAGATGCGGACTGCTGAAGTTTAAGTGCTTTAAAAATGTAAATTAAAGTAGAAAATAATTAAAGACCAGTGAGTAATTTACGAAACTTTTGACAGGAATTTGGTCTTAGGCCAAATTTTAGCACCTTAAGATAATTAATAAAAGAATCATACTTTACTTTTTTTTGCTTATTTCTTATGAATTCAATGCAGGTGGCTTTGTGAAACCATATGATTTAATTACAAAGGATCAAAAGGTTATAAATAACAAAGTCTCTAATAATAACTTAATTATGCCTTCATATGGTAGATTTCTCTCCTTTTCGTCACATTTTTCTCAGAAACCTTTCCAAACCTCTTAACAATTGCTTAAAAATATATGAATTTCTTCTAACTCCTAAGGTAATATAATACATTTCAAATTGCCCTTTCATATCTGAACTTAAAGGAGTAAGTTTTAATAAAACTGATCATTTCAGGGGCATGCTATAAAATCCAATTATTAATCTGGGAACTAACTAAGGATACTTTAGTTAAGGAGAAAGCTACCAGATCATCAAACTTTTTCTTTCATTTTTACTAATCTGTAGTAATGAAAAACCCATTTTTACTGATATACAATGTCAAGTAGATATGAAAATTTTGTAGGTCATAAGGAAATATACATTGCATTTTTTCTCAAATCCATATGCTGCAATAAATATTTTATCTATTTTGAAGTTCTATTAAATATATTACACTGGCATTAAATTGCAACATGGAACCTTGAGAAAGTTAAGCTTTTTAAAAATTTTCACTTACACAAGTCATAAAATTCAAATAATAAACTCATGGATTTAAGGCATAATTGAAGTATTTGGCAACATGAGCTGTTATGAGCATTAAAGTATACTTACATATAATGCAGTTATTACTTTAGTTTTTTAGTGAGACACAATACTGTATAAAATATATCATGTCCCAAAAGTCTTAATGCAGTTGTGATAAAATATTTTAAACTTAAATACAATCAAAATACTATTAGATTCAAACATATGTAAAAGATAATAGAAATGTTCATTTTATAAGAATTTTACTACTAGAATCAGTACAAAGCTGGCAGTGACCTGCTATAATGAGTGTGCAAACCCCTTGGAAATATTAATTATAACAATTGATGCTAGTGATTTAGTTAAACGCTTTTTAAATCAAGGTATAATTCTAGTGTATTAAACTCAAAATATATTTGCTACTTTGGACATTGACTTACAAACTTTTAACATTTTTAAATATGAGAAATAAAATATTTCCTTTGATTTTATTTTCTTCCCTCCCTTGATTCCTCCCTCCTTTCTTCCATCCTACCATTTCTGTCCCTTCCTCTCCCTCCCTACCTCACTTCATTCTTGCCTGCCTCCCTTCTTTCTATATTCTTTTGGCCAAATACAGGTCTATGAATAGACACACCTACATCGCATTCCAAACACTGGATTACCTTTGGTTGTTTTACTCTTATTAAAATGGACATTGGATGAAAAGTTCAAAGGTAAGTAAAAGTTAATAGTAGTTCTATAATATGTGGAAGATATTCTAACACAATTAACATACTCCTCCACTTTACAGTAGGATTCCTTAAATAGATAACAAGTTTATCCTCCTGAAAACAGAGGTGTTGCTAATAACGAAATTGCAATAGGTTACATGGGCTGCATAGGCTCCAAGGCCGGTAACTCCATGAGATTTCTCTTGACGCTTCAAAATGATCACAAGTATCAGGGAACATTTCTTTTGGTGATTGATATACTATTGAGCTAGGATTTAGGTTATATTGTTGGAGGTAATAGAGCACAGTGGGCAAGAGAGGAGTTGTGGAAATGCAGGAGATGGGGTTCATTTCTCCTGCTGTGGCTCGCTTGGGCAGGTTTCCTAATCATCTAGGACTTGATTCCTTTTCTGTAAACTGAAATTTAAAAAAAAAGTCTTATAGAGTGATACAGTGGTTACAGGATAGAATGTGATATGTAAAATGCTTAACACAGTGCCTGGTATATAGTAATTTAATAAATGCTAGTATTTTTAGTTCCTTGAAAAACAGTTCCATAATCCAGTGAGTTTGGGCAATATTCATTATTTTATCTCTTTTTAAAAAACTCACGATGCACTATTGTTAACGAATTGTTCCAGGAAAAAGTATAGTCTCTTTTATGTATTTAGTTAAGGCTTACATTATGTCAGTGATTTGATAGGGCACCTGTATGTGTATGAGAGAGAGAGAGAGAGACAGAGAGAGACTAAGGTTTCATTTTGCTTTTGTTCTGAAATGACCTGCTCTCTTGCTTTATTTCTACTTTATCTTTTCATCATCGTAAATAAAGATCTTTCTGTTATATTGTCTACAACTATATGAAATACTCTGAATTGGAAAAGTTAAAAATTGCACGTGAAAGCATTTTCTGTTGATGAAAGTAGTTCTTGAAATTCTACAGACAAAAATTTTTATTTTAATTTTTCCTCGCAGTGAAGGTGCAGTGCTTTTTCATTCTAACTGGTAAATCGTAAGTGTTTGGGAAAAAAAATTAGATTCCTAAAGATTTCTTTTACCAACCTCATTTGCAAACACTTCCAGTTTCGTTAGTATAAAATAACATCTCTTTGTTTTATTTATTGAATTTATTGGAGTGACATTGATTTACAGAACCAGACAGGTTTCAAATGCACACCTCAGTGAAACATCATCTGCACACGGCACGGTGCACCCGTCTCCCCGAGCACCCCCAATTGTCCCTTTCCACCCCCAATTGTCCCCGCTTTGCCTACGTCTGCCTATCGCCCTCTCCTCCTCTCCCTCTGGCTGTCACCACGCTGTTGTCTTCGTCTGTGCGTTATGTATATATGGTTTTTGGTTAATCTCTTAACCTTTTTTGTCCAGCCCTCCAACCTCCCTCCCTTCTGACAACTATTGGTTGTTCCGTGTATCCGTGTATCCATACCTCTGTTTCTGTTTTGTTCAACAGTTCATTTTGCTCATTAGATTCCATATATAAATGAAATCATACGGTATTTATCTCTCTTTGACTGGCTTTTTTCACTTAGCATCATAATCTCCACATCCATCCATGCAAAGGGTAAGACTTTTGTTCTTTTATGGCTTCATAGTATTCCGCTGTCCCTATTTGTTTATTTAAATTGCCATATATATTTCTCATGCATTTATCAAATTATGAAGTTTTTATATTGGGAATTTCTTAGTACTTTCTTCAGTTATTAAATATACCCCATCATTTAATATAAGGTGAGTTAATTATTTAATGTTATATGAAAACACTATGAAATTTATCAAAACTCTATCAGTTTTAATATTAAATATTCTGTAATACATGGGAATTTCAAGTAAATTAAATTCAAGAAAATTCTAAACAGAATAAATGTAAGTATATTTGAAGTATGGTTTTCTTTTCCTTTTTTTTTTTTTTTTTGAGTTATGAACTGGGGACTAAAAAGGGAAAGGGAAAGCTGTCAGAAAGGATTTGAATTTTTAGCTAAATGACAATGATTTAATCAATAGAGAAACCGTCCTTCCAGATGTTACCCTTGTAGCGTATTTGTAGCAGCCGCACACGTTTTCTCATATTACAGGAACAGCAAAATGTCCTTTGAACTTGCCTCTTTTCCCAGAGACAACATTGGCAAGCAGAGATGGCTCTCTGAGCTCAACTGCACACAGAGCTTTTCAAAAGACGAACATAGATGTGGAGGAAAGCAGAGGGTAGCATTGTGGTTCTGCAGCAGTTTTCAGGAAATAAAAATCAAGGCATTGAATATATTCTTTTTATTATTATTGTTTTTATTCTATTCTCAGAGTTCAAAAATATAAAATTTTATTTAAAAATGTGTTTTTTTAGTTATTATTTTCCTAAAGATTCTAATGCCATGCCAGGAAAAATTCAGGACAGACTGTCACACAAGAATATAGTGACACAGGGTGTCAACCCTCCACGTCTTCCAAGTGCCCTTCTCTTCCCATTTTCCTCGCTTGCCCCCTCCTTCATATGCCGTGTGGTACACAGTCGTTATTCCCTCAATAAATCTCACAAAAAGATTTTGTATATTTTTCATGAATTTACTTCCAAATGTTATCTCTCTAAAGTTTATTTGCATTTTATTTTAAACCTTATCTCAGACTGTGGAAGCAAAGAATTTAACACCCTGTTAAGGGGATTTTAAGCATCACTTGGCAGGCAGGGGTATGTTTTCTGTGAGCAAATCCTTTTTCTGCTTCTCAGAAATAATATTCTCTGTAGTTGCTTCTCCAGGTGGGAAAGCAGAATAGCTTAGAAATAAAATCACTGGGTTTAGGGATGGGCAGACATAAATTTGAGTCCCTGCTTCTGCCAGTTACTGCTTGAGCGATATGGGGAAAGTCACTTAACCTCTCATTTTCCTTTTCAGTTAGATGAGTTAGTATTGAACTCTACCTTACACGACTGCTGTGAGAACTGAATACGTTATTGAAAAAGTATATAATTAATAAGTGGAAACTATTATTATTGCATTAGTTTGGTTTGGGTTGAAGAGTAAACATATTTGATTTTCCTTTAATTATTAAATTATTTTTAATAGAACAGTATGGGTCTGTCTTCTCCTATATGAAACATTAAAAACTTAAACTATCCATCACCTAGATGGCTGCCTGTGTTCTGTCTGACACTCTTTGGAAATCTCTTCACTATTTCCACTTCAGTACCTGCATGTCACATCATATTCAGCATTTTCTCTGTTCTTTTTGCACTGGGATCAATACTTAGCTATAGCTGCCTAGCTTCCTTCTGACAACAAATAATGCCTGAGAAGGAGAATGCTTCAGACTCAGCAAGAATAGAGCAGATTAGAGCACAAAGTCAACTATAAACTCACAGGTTAACCTAGTATCAGCAGCACTGAAATTCAAATTTCATACTTTCTCACTTCTCAGGGTTGAGATATAGTGATATAGCTCCATAAACTAACATCTGGCTTAGTTGGTTTTCTGAACATGACAGACTAGTGGTGATATCCAGTGAGACTTTCAAAACTTTCATTTCTCAAGATAATAATATCTGGTTATCTGATAATACCTCAATATTAATCCTATATTACAGCTTACTGCTTTTACTCATTAAACAATTCACATTCATTTAGCAACATTTCCTGGATGCCACCATAAGGCTTCTCATAAATCAAGATATTAATGTGCTCACCCCAAATCTGAGTCTTTTTAAAATAGTCTGTTCTAATGCAGTCAGAGATACATTCTCTGTGATAATTCTCCATTATCGCTCCTGCAATATTCTTCTCATTTCACATTTTATTCTAACATTATACCTTCTGTAATCATACGATAACAAAATTGACTGGCTATATAAAGCCTGGCTAATTCTCCCTTAATAATGGTTCCAATATCTCCTACACTATTTAAATATTTTTGATTACCATGAATTTAATGCAGTTTTCCATCATTTCATGTTAACATGCACGTGTTTTCTTCATGTGCTGCTGTCGGATCCTAAACTTGCGTGTCTGTCTTTGATAGAACACATACTTGAGAGGTATGAAACCTGGTCTCCATAGGCAGTGCTGCCTTCTCTAACTTCCCAACCAGTACAAAAGAATGCTTGTTGGCTTTGGGCATTATAATTCCACCAACAATATGCTTATGGTAAGTATATTTTATTGCTTCACTTAAATAATTAAGCTAATAAACTCAGAGATAAAACTATTGTTCACTGATATATCTAGGAAAAGCTGCATATTGTTTTCATAGATTGTTCATAAGTTAGAAACTACGAAAATGAAAACTAATAGTTATAGAAATGATTATTTATGTACATGGAAGTGAAATTAAAAGAAAGAATATTTTTCCTCACTTATGTAAATTATCCTAATGTAACTTTGTGCCCATGTTTCCAATGTTTTTGTGTTTGCTCTAATTTGGGTGGATGGAAGTAGTATTGGGTGGTAAGTGACAGTGAAATTAATTAATAAGACAATTCAGTTGTCCAACAAGTGTTTGTACTCTAGTATTAACAAAACTGAAAAGAAGTTATTTCTTTCTTACTGCTAGCTTGGGATCCATTTCTTATGTGCCTAGGCCAATAAATTGAAATGAGCATATCATTCTTCAGTGCATCAAGAAAAAATATATTTAAAAAGCTACCACATTAGAATAGACCCCTTGATTTTTCTAGGTAATGTAATTAAATAAATTTAATTATCTAACTGGTTAATTTTGAAACATATTTTATGATGTAAGGAGAATTAGTGTTTATATTAAATATTTTAGCATCAATTTTTTTGATTTTTAGAAATAATAAAAGAAAGAATTTGCATGTCATGTTATCTTTCCCAATTATATCAGATTTTTTGTCCTTCAGACTCAATTTGATATGTTTCACTAGGATATATATACATTTAATAAATGACACCAGCTGATACTCATTTCTAATATAGTTTTATGAGACAGAGAGAGGAAGAGAGAGTTAAGGATTGTTATACTTTAGGGATGTAATATTTTTTTGTTAAGTTTTTTAAATTTAAGGTAGGTTGAATAACATAAAAATACTTGCCCTTAGTATTCACATCTCATTTTACATTTTGCGATGATGAATCTTGTTCCCCATGGGAAGTGCATTTGTAGAGTTGCAAACATTTTCAGAATGTCCAGGAAAGTTTAGATAAACTTATACTGAACAATTACAACACCGGCAGCATATATTTTATATATTTTTTCTACTTTATATATATAAATACTTCAGTTAGTAGAAGTTGCTACATGTGGGGTGAGATTATTTGTGTCTACCCAGAGTTATGACTAACTTCATATTAGAGGACTAAAGATCCTCCTTCCTTTTAAATTCAGAGAAATTTCATCAGCTGGCATCGACTGTATTCTTGAGGGTTCTGTTCTCTGATACTCATTATTTCACTGGGAGCCACCCTTCCTATATCTTTACTCCTCTTCTTCTCACCCCAATCTGCACGGAAACCTATCTGGGGATAAGATAAGTCACGTTCAGTGGAGTGCAGTGTTTGAAGAGAAAGGTGGTTCCCAAGATAATAACTGCGTGTTGGATAAACTGACACTTCTTTCCCAGAATGGTCACATGCTTGGTTGAAAAGAGGGTTGTAACAGCCCCATGGAGAAGCTGGGACCACCCTTCATGTGTTTGCTCGTCATCAACATGCAAGAGGGAAAGCAGCATGTAGACCGATGTCCTAGCCTAGTAGGAGTAAGAACACCCCCAGGGAGGCATTGTGGGCTTCTGTGGAAGTCAGAGGTCTGTCTTGTGCCTGTCCTACCACCTTGTCTAAGGTGGAGCACATGGAGGGAACAAAGGAAAAAGCTGATACTGAAAAACAAACCAGGTGACCCCATTTGCTCCAAGACCCAAAAGGCATTGGTATAGACTTAGCTTGTGGAGAGGGGGATTTTAAATCAAACGAGACTGAGGTTTCCATGAAGTCCTAAATAACAAAAAGTGACTGATTAATAATGGAGAATAACTAAGAAGATGGTCAAGGAAGTAAGCATCCTCAGTGGAAAGATAGAGAGGAATGAGGGTGGTTAATATACCACAGATGGGACAGTTATTGCAAAATTTTTTTCATACTGTTTCCCTAATGAACTGACCCTCTTCAATGAAAGTGTTATGTGTACATATCAAGTTAAAAACACACATTTATACAATATTATGTGTACGACATCCAGCAAGTGTTGTGTTCCCCTTTTGTGGCTCTAGACCCTGCTTACCTGTCACTTTCATAGATCATGTATTTTCATTATGATCCCAAATGCTCATTTCTAAACCTTATCATGGTAAGAGATATTATTTAGGTAAAATAGTTTCATAGAAATTATCTTAGTACCAGTATTTTACAAAATATTTCCTATGACCCTTCAATAATCTTTACAAAAAGATGCATTTCTTCTCATTTAAGCATTTTGCAGTTTCTTTAACTGTGAAATGGACCTAGTAATAATTATCTCCCTCATACTGTCATATTAATTTTTGTATTACTTTTCTTATATAAAAGCCTTATTAACAGATGTCAGGAAAACACTCCTTAGAGATACTTGCAGTAGGACATTTAAAATATTTTTTTCTCCATTCTCCTGAGACAACCTCTCCTGAAGTCCAACCTAGAGTTCTTTATTTTCTATAAAACCTGGCCATGGAGAGGAGTGTTTCAGGTCTCGGGGCAAGTGAGTTCATACAGTCCAGTTTCTCTATTTCGGTAGTGAGCTGTCTGCAGAATTAGGGTGCCTTGATGGTGTTTCATCAGAGCAGCAGCTCAGTGTACAAATCAGCCGTTGACCCTTTACACCTGCAGAGTCTATTGGTCCTCTACCTGATCCAAGTCGTTTTAGCTGAAGGCCCTGTTTTATACGCAGCAGATCACTCCTGGTGACAAGACACTAAATCTGACTTTAAAACTTGATATCTGTGTCGAACGAAATACATGGAGTACAACCAAATGAGAAAAGCAAAAGTTATAAATTCAGAGCTTCCTCTAGCGAAGCAGTCAACCACCATCACTGGCAGTCTGGCAGACACTCAACGATGGGCAGGGGGTGGGACAGAAGGCAAGGCTGCGGGAGCGGCTTGGTCGGAGGCTGCGGTCACGAAGCAGCGGTAAGCACAATGTCTGCAAGCTGAAGCGTGGAGAGCAAAGTGACAATACGCGATTAGTTGGGGTTTTGAGAACTCTTCCTTTTGCCAAGTCGGGAAGTGTGGAGAATATCATCACTGAGGCTTGGAGACAGTAAGTAACAGTGCGGTTTGCATTGTGACGTAATCTCTCTGGGACAGTGATGAAGAACGCCATGGGAGGCAGAAAGGCTCCAGAAAGTGGCCCAATTCCACAATTGCGTTTTAGCAACCCCTTTTTCCTTTCAAATTCATCTAACTTCTAACTTTGAATATATTTACTAAGAAGGTGAAATTTGAAGAAATGAAATGAGTATTAAATAGTTTTGACTTATTTCTTTATTAAACCAAGAAGACAATAAGTGCATTTTAAATGGGAAAAGTCCATAGTTTCTGCAATGTCATGTTTTTTATGTGCATTTCCACTTCCCTTTCTTCATTCTTGCATATTCTGCATGTAGTTTGTATATGTTCCTTCTGTATACCTCCTCTCTAAAACCCAAAGGGACATTATTTTGCCAGAAGCAAAAAGAACAAGATCATCATTATTCAATTGCCTTAATTTCATTGTTACAATGACAATGCCATGGGTAATCAATGAAGACATATAAACAATGGCTAAAGCAAGTGGTAAGTTCATTGAAGTAGTCAAGTTAAACAATTGCTCATCTAAGTGAACAAGATTAATAGATTTCCAGCACACCTTACAGAGCATATTGGTCTGGCCCTTCATCCATTCCCATCCTCTTTCCATGTTTCCCCTTTTCCTCAGTGACACTGTCACTGAGGATTTACAGATTTAGTGAAACAGTTAATTAAACATCTCACCTTATCAATACAAACTGAAGGTTCTAAATGTCTTAATATCAGTGATTTATCTGTAATGAAGAATTTATACTTTATAAAAGTGTTATATTTCTATAAATTATCTGTGTGTACTTGACTCAATTTTTAGAAGAAAATGAGAAAAGCTCTTCACTATCTCTTCATAACCCAATCCAATTAACTTACATGAGAATATAATAGTGAGTTTTTTTTTCATGTTTTTTTGCCCTCCCCTTCCATCCTCTGTCTCTTTCACTTTTCATTTTGTTGAGCTTTCATTTATTTCTTAAATATTCTGTGGTATTTTTTATTCATTCAACAATTCGTTTTTAAAACAATTGAAAATGTACCAGATATCAAACATTACATTGGGGCTGGGAATAAAAAAGAAAATGGTTTAATGGCTTCTGTCCTCAGAAATTTAAATTTCAATGAAAAAGTCCCAAATTTGTAACAATTACTAACATAATACAGTATTATATGCTTGGGAGAAGTAAGCAAAGTCTTCCTTGATAGAAGTAAACAGACCTTCCCCAAATGTGGGGGCATAAGAACCTTATAGTGAAGATTTTTAAGGCCAGTGACTTTTAAATTTCTTGAGTAAGTCTTCTCGACATGCTCGGGAAGTTAATAGTATAGAAGATGCAGTCAAGGACAGAGAAACATACTAACACAACAGCCAACACTCAGAATTCACGAGGAAGGAGACATGCTGCCGACTGCAACTGGTTACATTACAAAGTTCAAAATTGTTGGTATTTGGTACTCAAGTTTTAGTGTCTTATTATAAGATTTTTACAAGAATAAGCTGTCATTGTTAGTAAGAGCAACCAATAATAGTTCATTATAACAGTAAGATAAAGATACACATCTCCTTCTAAACTCTCCAGGAAATCTAGAGAACAGGTCCTGAGGATTTGGAACGAGGAAAAAAGTACAAAAATCCCACCCCTGCCACTGCCTCTTGTTTTTCAAATGCTAAAGCTTGACCCCCGACCCACAGTGGACCTAGCCTAGCTCCACAAGAGAGATTGATTCTGCTGAAAGCACCACAGTGGCCAGAGATAGGTTCTCACAGTCCTTGCTCTTATGCATCAATAACTCTCAGTTCAATGTCTGGGTCAGATGCATCTCACGTTTCAGCCTAGCATTTCCTGTTGCCATAGTGACTATCATGATTACTTTTATGTGTCAACTTGGCTGAGCATAGTACCCTGATATTTGGTCAAACATTACTCTAGATGTTTCTCTGAAGGCTTATTTAAATAAGATTAACATTTAAATTGGTAGACTTTGAATATCCAGATTATCCTTCAGACTACATGAGCTTCATCCAATAAACTAAAGACCTTAATAGAAAATCTATTCCTCTGTCTATCATCTATCTATCATCTACCTATCTATCATCTATCTATCTATCTATTTATCTATCATCTATCTATCTGTCTATCTACCATCTGTCTATACCTTGTTGACATGCATCTCTGGAGAATGTTGACTAATACAACAAGCCATAGTTTCTTTCTGAAGAGTTATAAGGTAGGGGATTCCTTAAATCTAGTAAGTGTTTCAAATGTTCAAAGCCAAATGTTGCGCTAGTCAAGGCAGAAGAGGTCATGCACTGGTAATAAGAACCCCTAATAGCTCAGTGACTGTAAACAACATAGGCTCATTTCTTGCCCTTCATAGGTGGCTAGGAACTCTGCTGGGCTTTGTCACTGTCTCCTTACTCAAGGAGACCACTCTTTGTGACCACTTTGGGGGACAACATCACTCACCATGACAGAGGTAAGAGAGAGTGTAGTAAACATGTGCTGATTCTTTTTTATTTTTTTATTTTTAAATATATTTTATTGATTATGCTATTACAGTTGTCCCATTTCTCCCCCATCATTCCCCCCACCCTGCACACCCTCTCCCACCCACATTCCCCTCTTTAGTTCATGTCCTTGTGTCATAAGTTCTTTAGCTTCTACATTTCCCATACTATTCTTACCCTGCCCCTATTTTCTACCCACTATCCATGCTACTCATTCTCTGTACCTCCCCCCCTCCTCCCACGCCCCTGTTTCTAACCCTCCATGTGATCTCCATTTCTGTGGTTCTGTTCCTGTTCTAGCTGTTTGCTTTTGTTTTAGGTGTGGTTCTTAATAGCTGTGAGATCAGACTGTCAGCTGATTTCTCAGAAGAGACCTTCCAGGCAAGAGGGGGCTGGAAAGAAATATTTGAAATCTTGAAAAGCAGGGACCTACATCCAAAATTGCTCTATCCAGCAAAGCTGTCATTTAGAATGGAAGGACAGATGAGGCGCTTCTCAGATGGGGTCAAGTTCAAGGAGTTCATCATCACCAAGCTCTTATTATATGAAATGTTAAAGGGACTTATCTAAGAAAAAGATAAAAAAATATGACAATGATTCTTAAATTCATCTCTTGCTACACATTTTTTTCAAGTATCTTTTTGGCTAAAGTAGTTCATATGGTCAAATCTGAATTCCCAGACCTGGAAATTTATAATCATAAAGGAGAGGAAATACTATTTCAGTCTAACCCAAATATACACTTTTCTCATGCAATAATATAGTCTGTAGAAATGTCACTTTGATATTTGGAAGAATAGGATTGTACAGTCAGAGTAGGGGAGAGGACATTCAGTTTAGGAGACTATTGCAGTAATCCAGACGGGAGATCGTTAATGATAAATTGAATAGTGGTGTTTAAAATGAAAAGAGTGAATGAATTGGGAGTTATTAAAAGAAAAGAATAAACACAGCTGTTTGACTGATCGACTATGGGATGTATATGAGAAGAAGGGATCCATGACGATGGCCAGGCTTTTAGTTTGGGTACCTGAATAAATAAGTTTGAGCTTGTGTTTTTATGTAGCACAGCAGTGAGAGCTGACCGACATGAGGGTGACTGGATGTGCTCTCGCAGATAAACTGCATAGGAAAAGTAAAATATTTTGCTGGACAGCTGTTGAGTTCCATCACTACCATTTCAAGTTTGAGGTACTTGTAAATTGTCTAAGAAGTGTTATGCAACCAAATTTTGGCAGTAGCCATAGATTTAGGAATATCAGAAAATTCTCATTATTCTTGATGATCTTCTTCATGAAAATTTTATGGAGAAGTAAGAGAAGAAGGCAGAAGAGAGAAGCTGATATTTAAGGCTCCTTAATCAGAAGAGAATCAAATGGAAAATAAAAACAAAACATGTACAACACAGAGAACATTCAGATACACAATAACCAGGTGAGAATAGGTAGGCGCAGAGACAGAAAGCAAACCAGGATGGAACTGAGTCAACAAAAAGCCAAGGGAAGAGAAAACATATTGCAAGAAATGGGGGAGAAATCTTTAGTTATTTAGATTTTTTAAAAGGTAAAAAAGTTAAATCTATGTACAAATTATTGTCATAAGGTAGTTATTACTCTATATCTGTGACACAGTCTAGTTATCAACCAGGCCAACCCAGAATGTCATTAGTGAAATCATCCTGACTGGCCATAAATCTGATCCTTATAATAGAAACTTTACAGTTATGATAAAAATATTGTGTGTTTTTGGCATATATGACCAGCCCCTCTGGGTATGTGTTGACATGCCATAGAGAAGAAACCATCTGCCCTTGAGTAAGACAAAAGTGACAAATCGATGGGGATATGTATGTGCGTGCATGTAAATTTAATACCTGTGGCCATATTTTGCAACATTCACAGAACAACTTATTTGTAGAGTTATATATCTAGTTATGGAGACAATAGTAAGAAGGTAAATTTTGACATATTCTAGGGTAAACAACCATGTGAAAAGGGAGAAAATATTTATTATGTGTGCAGCTATCTGGAGATAGAAAGATGAAATCGGATTCTATTTAAAGGTATAGTCTCATCCTCATCCATGAAGTGAATTCATATATGAATAGAACAGACTGGTTCTCACAGCTACTGTGAACAAAACATTATGTGAAACTATTGTTTAAATTAAGTTAAAACACACAACCAAACAATTATAGATTCCATAAAAAATTAAGTGGCATCTGAGTATCATTTACCTATGTATGTCACACTGAAGTAATATTTTTGCTAAATTATATTAAATTTATAAATCAGAATACTAATCACTTAGAAATATATCTGCTACCGCAGACTTACAGAATACCAAAAATACTTTATGTAGGTTACTGTTTTTTCTGTAATTCATTTAGTACAAAATGATTTCTATATAAATCAGGAATCAGAAGAGAAAGAGGATTTTGTTAAAAGAAGGCTATCATTTATAAAGGGGTGCAGAGCATGAGTGCCCTGAAAGTAGGGGAACAGCCCCCACAATCCAGTATGGGGGCAGGGAAGAGCAGAGGGTAACAGTATTTTAGGTACATTGCATAACAAAGGCAAGGTAACAGCCCACACCTTCCTGTAAGGAAGATCTCAGAAGCTGCAGAATCATGTACGTGAATATGAGAATGTGCAGTGATTTGTGATACAGCCCTCCAGGACGACTGAGCATCATCGCAAACTCTTGCCCTGCCTAAAGTTGGCAGCCAGAAGACTCAAAGACACAGGGGAGCTGACAAAAAAATGGCGGACACTAACACACTATAGGAAGATCTGGATATTAGATCATGCAGGAAGTTCTGAGTGGAGCATTTAAAGTAGAGTGGGCTGCCACGAGGTCAGGAGGTCTGCCTGGAGGTCTGCTTGGAGAAGATGGGGGCAGAGCTGGCTGTGCATGGCCACTCAGAGCCGTGAGAGATGCTTAGAGCTGAAGTGTGACTAGGAATGCTGAGCTGCAGATTTCTGCATCTCTGAAAGATGGTGCCTCCAACTGGCGTATTCTGAAACTGGCCTGATTTGGCCAAGAGAGATAGGCCTATGTGTTTGGGGTGGTTAAGGGGATAGGACCTAACGGTAGAAATCTGCCATGACTCTAAATCTGCATAGCCTTTAAATAAACCACCCTTTTCCTTTTTCACTAAACTCTTGCCTTGGAATTTACACTTTTGGGGGCGGGCAATCAGACCCCACAGCTGTTCCAGAGCACATTGGTGGGGTCCTGTAACACATTGACATACTTTTACTTTTCAATACACTAATGAGGAAAACTCCCTTGTATTGCAGTTGATTTCTGTTTTTGTTACATTAACAGAATAAACCAATTTCTGCAGTGACAAGGACAAAAGAATTAAAGAATAAAATATATTTACCTGTTAAAAACACACAAGCTAAACCAAACTTGCTTTTATGGTTTTTGTGTCAATATCAAATTGGGAGAATGAACCTGCTGTGTATGTGGAGAATATTTATCTTTTAAAGCTTTTTGCTATAGTAGATAAATATAAGAGAAGAAATAAAAGACAATAAGGAGAACTATATAATAATGCTAATGGCTTTTTCTGACCTTGGGAAAGTCACTTAACCTCCTGGTGACTCAGCCTTTCCATCTGTAAAACTGAATAGTAATTACCTCATTTATTCTGCACTCAATAGGTTGCCATTTGTATGAGACTCATTCAGCGCCAAGGACATTTCTTCAAGGATTCTTTCTTCTCATCGCCTGGTGTCTATTTTTCACAATTTCAGTGGCGATTAATTTGATCACTATAACAAAATGAAGGGGGAGCATAAGTTATCTACTTCTGCTGAACAATAGCTGAGGGTTAAGCCATAATAATATACACCATACATGTTTTCCAGTGAGTGTGAGATTGCAGGTGAAAGACAAGACCCACAGAACAGAACAGACTACATTCAATTAGATAGCACTGATGAATTACTGCTTAGTGATTTTAAGTCAGCTTCTAAAATACTTACAAACTTTTTCAAATCAAAATCACAGCTATCAAAGAAGGCTTTGTCCACCATCTGTTGTACATATACATTTTACAAATGCTTTTCTCAGTGTTTACTCATGAGGTCAACTACTTACCTAACTCTTACCCTTTAAAAACACAAACAGATGTTTCTCTTTTCTTATATCACCAATTCTGACTAATGATGGTGAGGTTCAAGTTGGTAAAGTTTTCCTGACCCACATTTCATCTTACAAATAACTTTGAGTCTCACTAGTTTCTTGACACTGCTTTCTCATTTAGTAAACACATTGATTACTTGGCAAAGAAGATCTCAGCTAAATTTAACATTTTTAAAATCGATTGAGACACTGCCTCACTATTGGAAGAGCTAATACTATTTTAAGCACAGCCTTTTTTTTTCATATCTGGGATACTGGTCTACAAATGCACTTAAAATCTTTCAGTGATTCATACCACCCAGAATCATACTTGTATGAAAATTAACATCCATGATTACTAACTCTAGAATGTGTGCAAACAATAGGGGAAGGTATTGTTTAAATTTAATGCATAATTAAAATGTTTGATTATTGTGGTTACTGATTTGTATATCTGACATAATGAAGTATTTCACTAGAAAATAATTTAAAAGAAGCTGAAGACCAACACAAAGGAAGGGAGGTATATGAAATCATAGGAGCTTAGCGTTACTCAAGTCAACTACCAACAGAAGCCACAAAACATTCTTGTTGGACTGATAAAATACCATTGTAACACACATTCCCAGTTTTAGTTTTAATTTACCTGTGTGTATTTTTATTGTTAAGTATTTATTATAATAAAATCCCACAAATAAAATTATGCTATCACTTTTAGTATCTTGTATTATATAAAAACATACACTGTTAGAAGCCTTCTGACCAAACCTTAAACACATTATACAATTGACATTGTTTTCTACAGATGACAGTGTCACCAAACGCTTCATCACAAAACACAGGTCCCCCTTTTTTCCAGCCTTTCGTAAATTTACCTTATTGATTGGAAAATTGAAGGAAAGTTCTCTTCGGAGCTTTTCAAGCTTCACTGTCACTCCCCTTGAGGTCTCGGCCCTCACTCCATCCCCCAAACAGTGCAGTGTGTTAAGGATGTTGAGGAGGAGCCCCTCTTTCAACTGTTAGGTACTAGATTCTGCACTTGTTGTCTATTTCTGCACAGCAAACTACCTCAACCTAAGGGCTTTAAATAGAAATTTTTAAAATTACATTTCATGCTTTTATAGGTGAGACATTTGGAAAGAGCTTGGCTAGTTAATTCTTCTGCATCATGTGACATCACATGAGATGTGATGACATCACATGTGCTATCCAGCTTAATCATAAGTTACATTATGTCTTCACTCACGTGTCTAGTAGCTTGGAAAGAAAGGCTGGAAGGCTGGGCTCAGCTGGAAGTGACAGAGGTACTTATAGGACTCTGCTGAACATGGGATAGTTGGATTTCTTGATGGCAGCTCAAGGACCCAAAGGGATGGCTATGAACTAATAGTCTGTGGCTACTGACCATATCCATAGCAGCAAGAGATTCCGTCTTGGTTAGCAAGCATTTAGCCAGCCATAATGGATATGGGGGAATGATGCAATAAAATTGGATTATTTTGGAATTGTAGGTCAATTGCAAAGAGAAAAGAAATAGAAAAATAAATTTCTGTGGCATTAGAAGGACTTCAAAGAATGAGAGTGCTAATCCAAGAATAACAGTAGCTATAAACAAATATTATTTTATATAAAGTATTGGGTTGGGCAAAAAAGTGTACTTAGTTTTTTTTCCATAACAAATATATTTTTTCTTTTCACAAATAATTTTATTTGTGATTTGGATTTTGAGTATGTCAACTATCTCCTGTGTGGCATAAAATTGATTGTTCTCAATTTATGTCTCAATTTGATTGTTATCAACTTTAAATGATCTACCTGACCCATGGAGCATCACCCAGTGAGAAATCTCCAGCACAAAACTTTGCAAACCACTTTTGACTTGTTCAATCAATCACAGCACCTTCTCCATACACTGCACAAATCTTTTTTTGTGTGTGTTTCAGTTGTATTTTTACCTTTCTTGAAATAATAAAGTATAATATGCTGAAAATGTTGTGTATTTTCTTCCATCTTCAATATTAAAATGGCTACACAAAAGTTCACCAATTTTGATTTTTTTAAATGCACGCTGCTATGACAGCTGTCACAGTACAATCTAACAAAATTGTTTTGAATGAAGTTACAGACAAGTAAGCACTACCAGAGCCATCTAACAGAAAAACGTTTTGGCCAACCCAATATTATAGTACCATAAAGATACATTATAAAACTAGCCCTGCCTCAGTGTTAAGGGAAACTAACTTTGATTCAAAATGTACTAACCAGTGTTCTAGTGGAAAACCTGACACAACTTCATTATGATGATTCAAGAAAAGTTTAACGAAGGACTGTTCACAAATATGTGTGAGGGGTAAGGAAATCATGAGGGGCAACAAGATAATCTAGAAACAGTGAGAGTGAAGATTCATTAAGGAGAGAGAGTGGCTACAGACAACTGAGAACTGTAGGTAGAGAGATTCTATGGAGTTGTGAACTGTATTCAATGGATACAGTCAGCCCACACTCCTCACAAAGACAACTGTGGAAACACAAAACTCAACTCACTTGCCTTCAATTTTCTACTCAGGTCTGTTAGCCATGTCCAGCCAAAGGCTAGAGGACAATGACATAGCCTGTACATTCCAATCATGAAACAAGAACAACAAAAAAAAGAAAGAGCAGGAACCAAATCTTAATTGAGGGATATTCTACAGCATACTTGAAAATACTCCTAACAAATGTCAAGGTCATCAAAAAAAAGATAAAAGAAAAGAAAAAAAGAAAACACAAGAAACTGTCACAGTCAAGGAAAACCTAAGAAGAGGTGATGACTAATTATAACATGGTATTCTGGATGCGATCCTGGGACAAAAAATATCTAGGGGCCCGGTGTGTCCAGAAAAAGTCCAGTCATTGTTAATATAGTGAGAACTGTTTGCAGGACATCAATATAACCTCTAAGCCCAGGAGACTAGACTGAAATGTGCATGTGTGAACAGTGACAGCTTCACTGTACTAGTCAGTGCAGGTGGTAGACACCATTGAGTGATAATGTGTCCTGTGTGGCTATCACATTCAAAATGACTGAGCAACTAGACCAAGGAATCTGGCCCAAAGTTTGCATCAATCTTGAATATTCCTCAGCAGAAACTATTTGGATGTTTTAGAAGGCTGCAGCTATGAGCAACTGGTGATTGGCTGCTTCATCAAGACAATATGCCCACTCATGCATCATGTCTTGCGCAGAGTGTTAAGGTGAAACATCAAATTACCCAGGTGACTCAGCGCCCCTACAGCCTAGATTTGACACCCCGTAGCTTCTGGCTTTTTCTAAAACTAAAATCACCTTCGAAAGGAAAGAGATTTCAGACATTCATTGAGATTCAGGAAAATATGATGGAGCAGCTAATGGAGATTGGGAGAACTGTGTAAAGTCCCAAGTTGCCTACTTTGAAGGAGACGGAGGCATCATTGTCTTATGTACAATTTTTCTTGTATCTTGTATCTTCTTCAGTAAATGTCTCTATTTTTTCATATTACATGGCTGGTACCTTCTGAACAGATCATATATATACACATGCATATATATGTGGTAAAAATTAAGGAAATCTGCATAAAGTATGACCTTTAGTTAATAATAATAATAATGCATCAGTATTAGTTTATTAATTGTAAAATATGTAGCATACCAATGAAAGATGTTTAACACAGAGGAAATTAGGTATGGGTATATACCTATACCTATACCTAATTATAAAGATGCTTATTGTACCATCTTAACAATGTTTTATAAATTTAGAATTGTTCTAAAATAAAAGTTTATTTAAAAAACTTTTAAACTTTTTTTGTTTTTAGTGTTTTTAATGTTGTTGTCACGAAGCTTTGAGTGAAATATATCTTCTATTCCATTTGTAAGCATCAAACCACTTTTGAGTAGAATGTGCCTCAGAAATCTCAATAACTCTTGGTAATACCTGCTGGCTCAGATATTTCATTCTAGTTTCATCACAGTGCTTGGTATATTGTTGGAACTCAAATTTTAAAACTAACCTTTTAAATTCAGAAATACTAAGGATGAAACCACATTTTGAAGCAAGTCATCTAGAAACATATTTTTTGATATTTAAGAATGAAAATATTAAAGCTAAGTAATTTTCTTATTAATTCAATAAATTATATAAAATGTTGAATTAAAAACATGACTTTTTCTTAAAAATTGAAATGTATGTAAATAAAGTATAAATTGTAAAAAGACGACATAAAACAAACAACATAAAAGTCACCAGTTTTTACCATCATGCGCAATTATTATTTGGGTTGCACTTTACTCTTCTCTTGGTAATAATTTGCATTGGTAGCACACATCATTGTATTTTATTGTATGTGTGTGAATACAACAACTCATTCCACTTTGCAAGTTAGCTCTTTTGAAGTTTGATAGACTTCAGATGAATTAAACTGTGATACAGACAAAGCTTAAACATATACTGCACTGTGTCAAAAACTAATGACAGTAATGATTATTCCAATAATATTATGTTCAGTCAGTTGTCATCATCTCCCTGAATCTTTAACCATAAGCCCTATGGAAAGCATGCATTTCAAAAGGAGAAAAAAATGGCAGTGTAGTTTAACCCATTCACTCTCAAAACAATCTGTTACCTATGCATTTTGTTGACACTGATTGTTAGAGTTCTCTTGCTGGTGTCTTGACACAGAACTGTTTAACAAGCGCCCTGGGAATCAGAGGGCATTCCTCGGAGTCACACAGAGCCTCCCCAGCTGCACTCGTTGGGGCGCTACCTCTCTCAGACTGACCTGGCATTAACTAAATTGGATGTCAAGTGCATCGCGTGATCCAGCTGCCAGTAACATTGCTACGTGGGCTCCTGAGACGAAAGACAAAACACCCTGAAATGAACAGAATGCAAGATTTGAAGAAGCAGGTGGAATACAAAGGGTTTGTCTTTTACTTTTGGATGTATTATATTCTGATACTTCAGTGCTGTATTGAAACAGCTGCCATAAGCTTTCTGTCAAACATGGAGTTAGAGGCATTCTTTCATTCACAGACTCACATAAACCCAAAAAGCAGTGCAATTAAAACTTGCTTCCCTAAGTTTTTAGATCCCATTTTATAACAAGTACTTTTCTCTTACTGGCACCTAAACTGAATTTTGGGAAGTATTATCATAGAAATGATTCTCCTTCATTTGTAATTTCCTTAATAGTGGTGACACTTACAAACATGGCTATATGCGTAACTGGTACCTGTTTATGCTTTTAATTAAAAACATATTCAGGTTTGCTTATAGAATAAAAGTTAGTACAGTCATGTTATAACCATAAAATAAATAAAATATTTAAAAAGCATACTGATTTCCTGTAACTGGAATGCTATTTGTTTATTTATTTTTTATTTATTTTAAATTTTTTTATTTTAATTGTTGTTCTTGTACAGTTTTCTGTCTTTTACTCCCATCCCAGCCCACTGCCCCAGACCTCCCCACCTCCCTCCCATTTTCACCCCTCTAGTTTTTGTCCACGTGTCTTTTATACTTGTTGCTCTAAACCCTTCCCCTTTCCCCCTGAAATTCCCTCCCCTCTCCCCTCTGGTGACTGTCAGCCTGTTCTCAATTTCAGTGTCTTTGGTTATATTTTGCTTGTTTGTTTGTTTTGTTGATTAGGTTCCTGTTAAAGGTGAGATCACATGGTATTTGTCTTTCATTGCCTGGCTTATTTCGCTTAGCATAATGCTCTCCAGTTCCATCATGCTGTTGCAAAGAGTAGGAGTTCCTTCTTTCTTTCTGCTGCATAGAATTCCATTGTGTAAATGTACCATAGTTTTTTGATCCATTCATTTACTGATGGGCACCTAGGTTGCTTCCAACACTTGGCTATTGTAAATTGTGCTGCTATGAACATTGGGGTACATAGGTTCTTTTGGATTGGTGTTTCAGGGTTCTTAGGATATAATCCTAGCAGTGGAATTGCTGGGTCAAAAGGTAGATCCATTTTCAGTTTTCTTAGAAAATTCCATACTGCTTTCCATAGTGGTTGTACCAGTCTGCAATCCCACCAACAGTGCACTAGGGTCCCCTTTTCTCCACAACCTCTCCAACACTTGTTGTTTGTCGCTTTGTTTATGATGGCCATTCTGACTGGCGTGAAGTGGTATCTCATTGTGGTTTTAATTTGCATCTCTCTGATAGCTAGCAATACTGAGCATCTTTTCATATGTCTCTGGATCCTCTGTATGTCCTCCCTGGAGAAGTGTCTGTTCAAGTCCTTTGCCCATTTTTTAACTGGGTTGCTTATCTTCTTAGAGTGGAGTTGTGTAAGTTCTTTATATATTTTAGAGATTAAACTGCCTGATGATGTCATCTAGATTAGATTTCATTATTTTTCCTGAACTTTATTTAAGAATTCCAAATGAAGAAATTCCTGAATTTTAACACATCCTTGAAAATGCATATGAGCTTATATCCACTTCAGTATACTTCTTTTTATTTCTTCAGATTGTAATAGTGTTATATTTATAAATTTTTAACACTTCTGACCTATATCATAAAATCAGCATTGCAAATATAGATATGCAATGCATACACACACACACGTACATATACACATGCACATGTACATGCACACACATATGTGTGTACACATGCATGCACATGTGCTCATATGTACACGCATGTGTATATACACATACATATACACACATATGTGTATGTACACACGCTACATTATGTACTGTTTTGACCAGAAAAATACATAAATTAAAGTGAGGAACATTAAAGACATAATTATTAATATACATTGCCCCTTCCATTAGTCACAGAAGTCCAAACGCTAATCCAGCAGACACTGGCCAGAATAAAATACTACACTTTCCAGCATCTTTGCCGGCCACCATTATTGTGTATTAATGTTGACCATGAAATACGAGAAAAAGTGGTGTGAATCACTTTCAGAAACCTTTGTAAAATAACATCACTTTCCACTCTGCTACCTGGAAGTCTGTGGTAATGGCTGCAGTTCTACAACCATTCTGAAAGAAGGGGCGTACTGGTGGACATCAGATCGGAGAGGAGCTAGAATCTCTGTGGATAGCAGCAAGTTTCTATAATGTCCAAGATTCCTAATTTCAACTGCATTTTCCCCAATAGCTCATATTCTGTTTTAGCCACACTAGTACTGTGTGGTTTCTTCTACAATCAAACCGGATCCCTAACTAACAGAAGGAGATATAGGGATGAGAGGACTTACTTAGCATTGAATCTAACGAATTACACAATCACTCAGTTTTCTTCCATATAATTTTAATTTTTGTAGTTGTCAAAATTTGTATTTTAAAGTGTATTTAATTGCTTAGCTAAGAGTACTCTTTCATATATACTTCCCCATCTTCATGATGAGGCATACAAGTATATTCTAATCAGTTGTACCAAGTATCAGGTATAATTTGTTTCTAATTATTTCTTGAGTGCAAACACAGATGAAAATAAACTAGCACACATAGAATTCTGTCCCATATCCTCCTGTAGGCAGCCATTAGTGTATATATTTCCATGAGTGGACTGGTAGTGCCCGTGGGCCTCACTACCTATACCACTGGAGACTCACTCATGGACTGGACTCACTGCAATTTAATTGCTTAAATTCCCAAACAAAATCTGTTGTTTCAAATACAGCTACATTGATAAAATAAAATTTTTCATCATGGTATACCACTTTCACTTTGAAATATCAAAAGAAGGAATATTTCCATTTTGTCTGTATCTGTATCTATGTTTACATCTCTATATACTTATAGCTACACATTATATATATCTGGATGTAGACACACATAGGTAGATATAGGTATGTCTGCTTGAAGAGTAACTTTGAATAAATTTCTGTACTATAAATATCTTTTAACAATGGGTCCACTTTCCTGAAATGAAGGGTTTTAGACATTGTATAGCATGTAGCACAGAGTTTTGGTCACTGAGAAGAGAGAAACACTAGGTGAGTTTTATAAGCTTCCTCAGACATGGAGATGCTATGACGATATGAAGAATCACCAGACAAGGATTCCAGTACAGCTTTCATAAACATGCTCACGAATTTAAAGTAAAAGATAAACATGAAGCGGAGATAAATGTATTACCACTTATAAGGCCATTGAGGAATTCTTGAATTAAAATACACATTTTAAATTAAAAAATTATAAATGAGATTTAAAGCAAATTAGACTCTAGTGAAGGAAGATCAATAACATTAATAGCATACAGTAGAAACCATTCAAGCCGAATTACACAGAAACATAATAAACTGAAAATAACAACAGAACTGTAGCAGGTTTAACGGTAGATTGCTGAAAGGTATTCATGCCCTATCCCCTTCAGCCTGTAAAGACGAGCTTATTCGTACAAAAATCTTTGTGGATGTATGTAACTTAAGGATCTTGAGGTGAGATCAAGCCTGGATTTTCTGTGAGGGCTCTTTAAATCTGGTGACTGGTGTCCTCACCAATGACACACGGGGGAGAGACACTCATCGGATGAAAACACAGGAAAAGTCGCGTGAAGGTGGAGGCAGAGATGGACCAGAAGTCAAGAAGTGCTGGGAGCCCCCAGAGCAGGGGCAGCAGGAGCTGCGTGGAAGGATCTCCCGCAGAGACTTCAGAGGTCGCCTTATGATAGAAGAAGGCTTACAACAAGTTCCTCGGGATAACACAAAATAATACTGTGACGATGACATTGAACTTATGCTGAAAATAAAAAGCACTGGAAACACTAAATAAATGATTAAATGTAAAGGGGTTTGTGTTTGTATTTTAAATCTGTTCCATAAGATAATTATTAACATAAAAATAATAGGAATGTGTTCTTTTTTCTATGCAGGTGATTACTTCAAACAGAAAATCCACAAAATATTATGACACTTAGAGACTACATAGAGGTAAAACATGACAATACAAATGTAGTGGCAAATACTGTTAATAGGTAGACTGTGATACATCGATGGTATACACTGTACATCTTAGAATAACCACTGGAAACAAGAGCAGCAGGAAAATGTACTAATAGAAGAATATCAAATGATACAATTGAACTGTGAGAATAATCCAAAAGAAGACTGGAGAGAGAGAAATGAACAAAGCACAAATGTTCAAAAAAAGAACTTAAAATACAGTGCTAGATTTAAATGTGACAAAACTAATATTTATGTTAAATATAAAGAGTCTAAACATCACTACCAGAAAGAATTACTATAGTAGATTGAAATACAAAAACTATTAGTATTTGCGTGTAGCATAATTGTATACATAAAGAGACAGAAAACTACAAGAACAATTAAAATAAAGGAAAAAAATAAAAAAATAAAAAATAAAGGCTATATATATATATATATATAGAGAGAGAGAGAGAAAGTTGTCAAAACAAACAAATTTACCAAGGTCAATATACAAAAATCAATTGTATGTCTATATGTTTCTAATAAAGAAAAAAGAACAAAATAAATATATCATTTATAATATCATCAAAAAAGATCATATAATTAAAGGCAAGGTAATAAAAATATGTGCAAGACTGGTACAATGAAACTATAAAATACTGTTGATAGAAAATGAACAATGCCTGAATTTATATTATTTGGAAGACACACTATTGATAAATATACAATATCTCAAATAGATACATAGGTTCAATATAATATCAATTACAATTCTAACAGGGCTTTTTGAGTAATGACAAACTGACTGTCAAGTTTATACAGAAGAGTAAAATACCTAAAATAGTCAAAATGAAGTACAAATTGGAGGATTTGTATTACATCATTTCATGGTATACAGAGCTGCAGTAATTAAGATACTATAGTATTAACAAAAGACAAAAAGATTGACAGTAAAATAGTCTAGAAATAGATCCATGTAATATGAAATAATGAGACATTAATTGAAAAAGATACAAGAAATATTGTAGATAGGACAGGGATGCCTCGGTCCCCTTCAAAGCAGGCACCTTGGGACCTCACACAGTTCTCTCAATTGCCATCAGCTGACCTGTCATATTTTCCTCAATCATAGCAACAGTCTGAAATTTCTTCCCTTTCAAAGGTCCTTTTAGTTTTGGGGAAAGCCAGAAGTCACAGGGTGTCAAATCTGGGCTGTAGGGGGCTGAGTCACCTGGGTGATTTGATGTTTCACGTAAAAACTCTGCACAAAGTGTGATGCATGAGCAGGCATGTTGTCTCGATGGAGCTGCCAATCACTAGTTGCCCATGGCTGTGGTCTTCTGAATCATGAAAATAGTTTCTGTGGAGGAATGTCCAAGCTTAATACAAATCTGATGCAGATTCCTTGCTCTACTCGCTCAGTCATTTTGAATGCAGTGGCCACACATTACACATGTCCACGCAAGGGAGTCTTTCACCCCCAGTGACTAGTACAGAGAAGTCATCGTTGTTCATGCATGCACATTCTAGGTCACTCTCCTTGGCTGCCGGGTTACATTGATGTTGTGCAAACACTTCTCATTTTATTAACAGTGGTCAGATGTTTTCTGGACAGATCTCAGATATTCAGGGAAGATATTTCAATAAGGAGAAGTGAGAGTTTTAAATTTATAAAACAGGTAGTGCTAATTTGAGGGTGAATATGTAAAATATATGAACCTTTACCTTTACCTCAAAGCATAAAGAAATTTACTTAGAAATAGAACAGACCTAAACTCAAAACCTAAATCCTTAAAATTCTAGAAAATAGTGCACAAGCAATTGTGTTTGTGACCTTGGGATTGGCAAGTATTTCTGAAGTAGTGCCAATGAGCACAGTTGCAAAATAAGAAAGCTGATTAAAATGAAACACATAAAATTTAAGAAAATAAAAGTTAATTCAAAGACATTTTACTAAGCGTGCATTTATTGTCACTCAGCAATTTATCTCAATCCATAATTATTTATCTAAAGGAAATGATAATATATGTAGATAAACATATATAATACTTTACTTCTCATAATGGATTTGAATTCAAACCAAGTACCCATAAACTGTGAATAAATAAATTATGACCTATAAATACAATGGTATATTACTCAGCCATAAAAAATAAGCTAATGATACACACAAATATACAGACATATCTCAAAAAATATTGAAAGATAAAGAAGCCAAAGAGAAAACAAAGTGTGATTCCATTTATATAAAATTATAGGAAAAAATACACACTGATCTGTAGTTATAAAAAATCAGCCCAAATTGCTTAAAGTCCAGGGTGTTGAGAGGAGTGATTACAAAGAGGCAAGAACAATATTCTGGGGTGTGTGAAATATTTTACAACTTTAATATAGTGAGGGTTATATAGGTGTATACTTTGCTGAAAGGCATTGGACTGTATTTTATATGTGGGCATATTTTATATATAATTGCATGTTATGCTTGTAGGATAACACCATACCACTGACTTAAATGATATTCACAAACGTTTACTTTGTTGTGTTTAAAAGTATATTCTTCACAAACATTTACATGATCACTTTTTGCAGTTGAATCACTCTTCTTTAATGTAGTTTTTTTCTTCAAGTTCATCTGTCTATTTAAATAAATTATCAAACAACTGAATTCCTCACAAGTTTGTAGACATAACAGAAACCACTGGAGAGTAGAGAGGAGTAAAATAAGGTAAGATAACCCTGTATACTTACCAGTGAATATATTGCTTTTTTGCTGCCTATACAAACTGGGTTCTGATTACACCCCCCAGGTGGAAGCCTGAGGTGAGGCAATCAATAAGCTGGCAGTTTAAAACCCTTCTGCTCACCTATCATTTAAAAACAAAGCACTTAGAATAAATGGTCACAGGCCTGAACCTCACTTTTCTGTGATTAAGTAACTTCATTAGAAAGAACTAAACCTTTCACCTACCTTCTACTTCCCACCCTTCTTGGTTTCAAACTCGGTCGATTACTGATAAGACTGGTTAACCTACTGTGCTATTTTTATTTGGCTCAGTTTTTAAATAATTGATTTCCTTGTGAACAGGCTACAATTCAAAGTGTGAACTCAGAGTAATAATTGTTCTGTGGTGTAGTTCACATAAATAGGTTCGAGATTAAGAAATCATTTTACATCAAAAGAAGCTGTATTGGGAGGGTATCTGTGTGTGTGTGTGTGTGTGTGTGTGTGTGTGTGTGTGTGTGTGTGTGTTGTGTGTTTTCTTAATTGTTTGCTTCTGGGAGGAAAGCTCCCAGTGAGTTTTTAGTTCTATAAATTATGCTGTAAAATAATTGACTAAATAATATTTGAATTATCATTCTACATGAAGAACCCAATAAATCATGTGTGCATGGTACATGCCAATAAAGATACACTGTATGGGTCTACAGTTTTATGTTGAAAGAAGTTGTATCCTAGAGAAGAGGTCAAGTTGCAAGTACCAGAGAGGGAAAGCCATAGATTGCAACACTAATTTGAAGAAAATAAATGATTGATAGTGCAATCATTGTGCAAATAGCTAAAGCAAAACTTGCAAAGCAGAAGGCCATCAGGACAATGGAATGTATTAAATAAGAGTGGGAGTTGTGGGTTAATAAGTGGCAGTATAGTAGTCATTCCCACAGGAGAAACAAGGGATTAGAATACACAGTTTCAATGAGGACCATAGGCATTCCATGTGCATGTATTTGTAATGTGCAACCAGAGTTGGAAATGGATATCCTACAAAACTTTATTTTAACATATTATTGTTAGATATTTACAATATAATGAAATCTTTAAAGCTAGACATTTGGCTATTGAAAATAGCTCAGCAACTGCAAGCTTATTCCAGGTAATTAGCCCTATTGATGTCTGTAGTTTTCTACTCTGCAGTATATTAGCACATAAAATCCACCCAATATCCAAAGGATAGATACACAAGTTGAATTTGAATTATAACCTTGAATAAAAACAGGCTTTTTTTTTTTCCTTTTTAGTTTGGTCATGATGTGACCAAACTAGCAGTAGTTTTCTGCTGGGATAAATCTATTTAAAATCTATTTCTAGCCCTGGCTAGAGTGGCTCAGTGGTTTGAGTGCTGGCCTGTGAACCAAAAGGTCTCCTATTTAATTCCTGGTCAGGGGACATGCCTGGTTTGCAGGCCAGGTCCTTAGATGGTGTGTGCAAGACGCAACCAGCTGATATTTCTCTTGCACATCAATGTTTCTCTCCCTTTCTTTCTCTCTCTTCCCCTCTCTCTGAAAATAACATCTTTAAAAAACTAAAACCTGCTTTCCATCATCAGACTTAGAGTAGTTAAACAATCCATCCTCCAAAGAGAATCAATCCAAAGGGAAAGACAAACATATTTACATGCTTTTTTTGTGTCTTGGCAAACAATGAGTAAAGTAATGGGGTCTGTAATAAGTTAACACATGTGTAGTAATAGCACAGTGAATTAGGCATCAAGTACCCACACATGTAACGGCAAAAATCAATAGGGTAGCAACCTAATAGGAGTTTTACTTTTCTCTCTATGTATAAACCATTTTTAATTTATTGATTAGAGAGAGAGAAAAAACGTCGAGTTGTTGCTGCGCTTCTTTATGCATTCATTGGTTGATTCTTGTATGTGCCCTGGCCTTGGATCAAACTCACAACTTTGGTGTATGAGGATGATGTTCCGACCACCTGAGCAACTCGAACAGGACCTGCATAAGCCATTTTCACACCATTTGCTAGAAGAAGGTTAATTCCATTGTTAATAAATACCTACATTAAAAACCTAAGAATGTGTCTGTGATTTATGGTTGTTACTCTGCTATTTATTTTCATACAATGCTTCTGACTCTAATTTCAGCTTCATGGCACTATTTGGTGAATGAAAATTCTTGTTTTTGTTACAGTGTGGACCAATTCCTCTTTAGATCTAGTCCGACCAGACTTGTCTACAGTCTGTATCTCAGGGATCAGGGGGAGCTCTGATCGCTCAGGTGACTACGCAGCTGGGGTGAGTATTCTAATTGGGCTATCAAAGAGATTTGCAGTGCCCTGGAAAGACCACAGTTTTACATTTGCTGTGTTCTACATAAGCTAACTTAACTGAAGAAGATGGGAAGACAGTGAATTGATTGTGAAAATACTGCCCGGCAGGCCCAGTATACTAACACAGGGGGTTCACTCCCTCCTCCCTCTACACTGAGAACAGTGTTGCCCTCACTTTGTAAAGAGGAAAGCAAGGCCTTCTCAGATTCAGGGACTGTGTGCCTACATCCATGACAGTGGGAAACTGTATTCCCTCATTCTTACCTGTGTTATGATGTAAAGGAGACAGTATTTGCAAAGTTCTGAGAAGAATGACATTGTTAATCATTGATTTTTAAAATTTTAAACATACCGTATCTCATGTGGGATATGATGTGCTTTGCCATACAACAGGTGTTATGGAAAACTATACACAGGACGTTTGAAGCACAGGGTTGCTGGTATAATTTACTTTCTAGAACATTATGCTATGAAACCAGCTCATCTGAGCAACTGGAGTTAAAGAAAAAGAGATTTTGAGTGTGCATTGCTTGCTCCCTGGTCCCACTAGGTATGACGTAGTTCTGTGCCTGCTCGTTAGTTGATCTTCCTCTCCACCAGCCCCAGAGCGAGCCCACCAGCTTATGTGAGGTGGCACAGTGTACTTTCCACGTGGGAAAGTACATAGAACCATAGCTAGCACATTAACCAGCAGAGTGGCTTCAAAAAAAGTATAGGGATTTCTGAACTTATCAACCATGCAATGGGTATAAAATATAGTGTACATGGCTGTGAAGAGAATTCAGTAACTAACAGACTTAACATGTGTTGCCAGGCAACAGGAATACGGTGGCTGGTCATTAAGTGTTACCCCTCTTCCCTTCAACTTGTATAAAAAGGTTAAACAAAATAATTTTTTACTTTAATTCGAAAAATTATCTTTTGGTCCCTTTGAATGTTGGACTTGGAGAAGTGTCTGTTCGGATCTTTTGCCCATTTTTTAATTGGGTTCTTTGTTTTCCTGGAATAGAGTCATGTCAGTTCCTTATATACTTTGGAGATCAAACTATTGTCCCAGGTATCATTTGCAAATATATTTTCCCATATGATTAGCTCCCTTTTCATTTTGCTGTTTTCTTTATCCCCTAAAGTCACAATGAAATACCACTTCACACCTGTCAGAATGGTCATCATAAACAAATCAACAAACAATAGGTGTTGGAGAGGTTGTGGAGAAGAGGGAACCCTGGTGCACTGTTGGTGGGAGTGCGGACTGGTGCAGCCACCATGGAGAACAGTATGGAATTTCCTTAGGAAACTAAAAATAGAGCTTCCTTTTGACCTGGCAATTCCACTGCTGGGATTATACCCCAAGAAACCTGAAACACCAAATTAAGAGAACCTATGCACCTCAGTGTTCGTAGCAGCACAATTTACAATAGCCAAATGCTGGGAGCAACCTAAGTGCCCATCAGTAAATGAGTAGACAAAAAAACGATGGTACGCTTACACAATGGAATACTACACAGCAAAAAGAAAGAAGGAGCTCCTACCCTTCACGAGAGCTTGGACAGATCTGGAGAGCATTATGCTAAGTGAACTAAGCCAGGCAGTGAAAGACAAATACCATAGGATCTCACCTATAAGTGGAACCTAATCAACAAACAAACAAGTGAGCAAAATATAATCAGAGACACTGAAATAAAGAACAAACTGACAATAACCAGAGGCGAGGTAGGAGAGGATAATGGGGTGAAATGGAGGAAGGATCGTCAAAGAATTTGTATAAAGGACCAATGACCAAAGCCGAAGGAGCTAGGATTGAGGGTGGGAGGCGAGGATGGGTGGGGCACAGGAGCGTGTGTTGGGAGGAAAATGGGAAAAACTGTACTCAAACAACAGTAAAATAATTAAAAAAATAAAAATTATCTTTTGGAAAATTTCATGTAACATGTATTTGCATCCCTTGTCATAAATGCCTAACCATGAAACATTATTGTAGTAAATGGCAACATTCTAGGATACTGGCTCTTTACCCACTATGCAAACAACTAATGTGTGGCACCCATGATTCCTATGAAGGGGGCTAAGGATATAACATTTTCTTGGTAAATTCAAATGTCAGTGTTATTAATTCAAGTCAATAAATACCAAAAGGAGAATATTCTTGTCATCGTGAAACAGTTGGATGCTTGATATTTTCCTTGTCAATTAATTGATATCTTCAGTACAGATTTGTTAACATATGTAATGGATACCCCGATATTAAATTAACCTTGTCTCTATTGATCACTGAATCATTTCCATCACTTCCTGTACCATTATCATATTTTCACTTTGTGTTACAACACTGGATGGAAAGAGAAAGCAGAGCGTTAAATCATTTGTTCCCATTATAGTTAATAAATTCAGTTTTAAAAACTCCATTTTCAAAAGTTAAAATTACTTTCTTTGAGTGCTTAAAAATGGAAATATGTTTTATAACTAATTGTTTATTTATCTCTTTCAGTACTTTTGAAATAACAAACTGACATTTTTATTATAAATTATCCTCCGTTAAAAGCTATTGTTGTTTGATAATATAGTTTCTTCTCCCTGTGAAACTAGCTATTTAACAGTCATTAGGTTTGTTTTTGTTTGTTTTCAGTGCAATTCCAAACGGGTAACTTCAGGCACTGAAACTCCTCCGCTGCACTAAACCTCCTGGATTTAATTTCAATTAACTTCTCCAAAAATGTTGGGTTTGACATTGATTCACATAACTTGAGAACTAAATGTGTCTTCTTCCTTCCATCAAAAGGACATTTGTGGATACATCAGATGTTCCTAAGTGAAATACTTTAGTACGTCTCCAAAGATCCATACTCATTTTGGAAGGTTTAATTATCTTTATTTCATCATTTACTCCATGACTTTAAAAATTTCATTTAAAAATAATCTTAAAAATCTGTGGCCAAGGAATTATATCTGCACCACTGTTCATCTTGGAACAAGTCTGTCTATTTTAACAACATGTTTAACCTCAAAATATAGAATAACTTATTTAGGTGTAAATGAAGACAATTGGCAGTGTGTCATCAAAGTGAAGGCAAATGAGGCTTTCGTTGCCAAGACATAGTAGTCTTGTTTTCTTGATAGTTTGTCTTATTGTCTTGTTAGTTCGGCTTTGATTTCCTAGGAGATTCTTGTTATAAAGTATGTATGTGAAATATGTTTCAGGTTTTAGAAAGCAATCACTTGATTGCCTTATAACCTTAATAATTTGCTAACAAATTAGAAGATACTTCTTTCCCCTTGTTTAATTTTAGACAAAAGAAGTCTCCTCAAAATACCTAACTTAGCCAGATTTCTTCAGTTACGATCTTAACGTAACTGTGTAACATTTACACATAATAATGGATTTTCAAACAAATATTGGTAGGAACCTGTAAGATGTCCAGCTCTGTTCCAAACACTTAGGGGACAACTGTAAACAACAATTCAGATCCTCCCTCTCTCCATTTGAAACTTATTCCAAAGGAGCAGGCAAATTATTAGAGTGAATGAATAATAATGTCAGGCAGTGGCCAGTGGCATGAATAAATGCAACAGGCAATATGACACAGAAACTGCAGGTGTGATCAACCAATTTCTTTCAGGAGAAAATATTATTGGATATCTGAATGGTGAAAGAGGGTGATCCTAAGAGTTATGAAGTCTAAAGTAGGGGGAAGAGCGAGTGCAACATTCTTATGTTAGAACAAGTTTAGCATGTTTGAGCGAACAACATACCTGTGTTTCTGGGGATTATGAGGAAGGAAGACAGTCATGGAGAAAGCAGATTTCAATCACAAAGAATGAGGAGGTCCTTTAAAAGCTTAGTGGGGCTCTGACCAGTGTGGCTTAGTTGGTTGGATGTCATTGAGAAAAGCAAAAGGTCACAGTTTCGATTCCCAGTCAGGGCACATTCCTGGATTGTAGGTTGAATCTTGGTCAGGGCATGTTCCAGAGGCAACCAATCAATGTTTCTCTCTCACATCAATATTTATTTTCTTCTCTTTCCCTTCCCCTCTCTCAAAAAATAAATAAATAAATGAAAAGTTTAGTGGGAAGCCACTGGGTGGAAAAATTGGAGAGGAGCAATAGTGTGATTAAAAATGCCTCATTAGTGAATTCTACCAAACATTCAAAAAAAATTTGATATTGATCCTTCTCAAACTGTTCCAAAAAACTGGAGAAGAGGCAGTAATTTCCAACACATTTTATGAGGCCCGCATAATCTTGACACCAAAATCTGGTAAGGAAAACAACAAAAAGAAAACTATAGAGCCATATCTGATTAATGCAGATGCAAAAATCCTAAGCAAAATACTGGAAAATTAAATACAACAATACATTAGAAAAATAATGCTGCACTGCCAAGTGAGGTTCATACCAGGAGCACAAAGATGGTTCAACACATGCAAATCAATAAATGTAATACATTGCATTCACAAAAATGATAAAAAGTATATGATCTCTGTAGATGCATAAAATACTTTTGATAAGATATAACATCCATTTATGATTAAAACACTCAATAAAATAGGTATAGAAGGAAAGGAGCTCAACATAATAAAAGCCATACAGGACAAACCTTTAGCTAACGTTTTACTCAATGGTAAAAAACTAAAAACTTGTCCTCTAAAATCAGAAACAAAGAATATGTCCACTCTTACCACTCTTATTCAAGATAGTGCTGGAACTTCTAGCCAGAGCAATCAACAAGAGAAAGAAACAAAAGATATCTGAATTGGGTGTGAAGAAGTAAAAGTGTCACTTTTTGCAAATGGCATGAATCTTTATATAGAACACCCTAAAGACTCCACCAAAAACCTATTAGAAACAATAAACAAATACAGTAAAGTTGTAGGATACAAAATAAATGTATAAAATTCCACTGCTTACCATATACTAACAATGAAATTTCAGAAAGGGAAATGAAAAACAGAATTCATTTTGCAATGGCAACTAAAAGAATAAAATGCCCACAAATAAACTTAACAGAAAATGTGAAGGACTATATACTGAAAACTACAAAGCATTATTAAAAGAGATTAAAAAGGACACAATGAAATTGAAAGATATTCTGTGTTCATGGATTGGAGGAAAGATAATTAAAATTGCCATATTACCCAAATCAATTTACACATTGAATGCAATCCCCATCAAAATTTTAATGACATATTTTAAAGAACTAGAACCAAAAATCATTAGATTTGTATGGAACCAGAAGAGACTCTGAATTGCCAAAGCAATCCTCAGGGAAAAAAAAAAAACGAAGCCAGAGGTATCACACTCCTTGACTTCAAGTTACACTACGCAGGAATAGTAACCAAACAGTGTGGTATTGTCAGAAAAACAGACACCCAAACCAACGGAACAGAATAGAGAGCCCAGAAATAAAACCACATGCACATGGATGGGCAAATAATTTTTGACAAATGAGCCAAAAATATACATTTAAAAAAAGAGAGCTTTTTCAATAAATGGTGCTGGGAATATTGAAAAGCCAGATGCAAAAGCATGAAACTAGACTATAGTTTGTCCCCATGTACACAAATCAATTCAAGTGCATCAAAGACCTAAATATAAGGTGTGAGACAACAAATTACATAGAAGAAATCATAGATACTAAAATACGAACCTTGGTATTTGAAAAATTTTGTGAATTTAATTCCAAATGCAATGGAAATAAAAGCAAAAAAAAATGAATGGGACTATGTAAAACTAAAAGGCTTCGTTACAAAAGAGAAACCACTAACGAAACAAAAAGGCAACCAATGAAAAGGGAGCTCATACTTGCAAACAACAGTTCTGACAAGGCATTAATATCCAAAATATATAGAGAACTAATATAACCCAACACCAAACGATACTATTGAAAAATGAGCAGAGGACATGAACAGACAATTCTCTCCAAAAGACATACAAATGGCCAACAGATATATGAAAAGATGTTCAACTTCACTAGCTATAAGGGAAATGGAAATCAAAGCTACAATGAGATAAACATGTTAGAATGGATATTATCAACAAGACAAGGAATAAACATGTTTGAGTGGTTATGGAGAAAAAAGATCCCTCATTCACTGCTGGTGGGAATGTTACCTGGTATAGTCACTATATAAAACAGTATGGAGTTTCCTCAAAAATTATATATATAGCCACCACATGATCCAACAACCCCTCTTCTGGGTATTTAACCCCCAAATTTAAATTTTTGTGTTTGCAAAGATATGTGCACTCCTGTGTTCATTGCAGCATTATTCACAGTGGGCAAAACATGGAAACAACTAAAGTGTCCTTTTATCATATAAAGAAGATATCTCACACACACACACACACACACAGGAATACTACTCAGTCATAAGAAAAGATGAAACACTGCCATTTGTGACAACATGGATGGGCCTGATAATACCATGTTAAGTGAAATAATTCAGTCAGAAAAAGCTAAAAAGCATATGATTTCACTCATACGTATGATAGAAAACTGAAACTCATAGACATGGATGATAGTATGGTGGTTATCAGAGGGAGAAGAGGTTTGGGGAGTTTGCAAAGGGTAAAGAAGGCCAAATGTATGATGATGAAAAATTATCTGACTTTGGGTGGTGAGCATGCAATGCAATATACCATATAATGTATCCTAGATTTGTACACTTGAAACCTATGTGATCTTATTAACCAATGTCACACCAAAACATTTAATTTTTAAAAAATCTCAACTTTCAAAGTAAAAAAAAAATTGTTCAGATCATGCTGCCTGGTTTGTTGCAGATAAATTGGGGTTAGTGAGGAGAACACAAAGAGAATATTGCAGTTGTCCAGGTGAGAAATGGTGAAGGATGCTGAAGAATGAACACAGGTAGAGCTGGGAAGACAACCTCTACAAAGAAACCTTCAGATAAATGGTACAGAGAAGGGCAACTGAGACTGCAAGGGAATTTATAACAGAAATATCTTGGTTTAAAATAGTAAGAGACAGTAGAACAGGTTATATTTGTATGCTGACATTTATTTTCCAATTGGCAGAGAGAGTAATAGGGGAAAGAAGTGAAGACCTGGAAAGAAGACAGTTGAAAATTTACTCAACCTAAGTATACATCCCCATCTTCAGAGGTACAGGGACACTCTCTGCATTTAAACAAGAGAGAGTAAGAGGCTGTGAGCGTAGGTGAATGAACACAGGGTTTATGTGCCCGTCAGTGTTGGTATACGGGAGGCTGGCATTTGGTAACAGCTTCCTGTCCCAGTGTGGTATCTGCTGAGAGGAAAAGCTGCCTCACCCGGTCACCTGCCAGGCTACATCTTCTGTCAAGGATATACTAGCTCTATGACAAAGGGCTGTGAGCTTTTCAAAGGCAGTCATTTGCAAACAGGCTGCAGCAGATACACCAGGTGGTTTTGTCTTCCAAAGCTACTTAACAAATTCAGTACTGGCTGTGTCTGAGTGATCTGGAATGTCTTACTCCATCTTCTCAGACAGTTGATGTTGGTGGTAGAATCCACCGAACCATCTAAGAATCCTCGCATGGTAATTCACCCACCCTGTCCGTGCCAAGTTAATAGTACAACTTTAAGTATCTATTGTGAAATAAGTAACTGAAAGGTGAGCAGGAAGAACAACTGCATATTTCTTCATGAACCTCTTCCACCAGGTCACGATAATGCTCAGAACTAATCCAACTGAGACGCCATTGCAGGCGATGAGGGAGTAGTCAGAAGGATGGGGATTTCTAATTGCTCTGTTTTGCTCTCTGTCATTCCTGCCACAGTTTCCTAAAGAGCACACGGATTATAGGATGTCAGAAATTGCATATTCCCCATGCAGCTCTTTGGCTGGGTTCATGATATTATGATCATGATCCTCATTGTGTCTGCAGGCAGAGAAGGCACTGAGCTGTGTATGTGACTGAAAGTCATCTCTGAGCTTTGAGACTGGCCAGCTGACACCAGAGATTTTCCTTCTCATGCTAGTACTTTCGATCCCATTAGTAAATAATTCATTTTTCATCTTGCCTTTTCTAAACTGTATAATATCCACCAGGAAAAGCACAGGGATCTTAAGTAGATACAGCTTCTAGAGATAGTCTTTATTTCCAAAATGTGTTTTAATTAGGTAGACAAATCCATAAGACAGTGACTGTACCAGATGAAGAGAGTGAAGTTGAGAAGTTATAGGTGAGGTGATCATTAATTACATGTTTCCTGTTGTTATAGCATAGATAACAATTCCTGGGCTTACACTCAAAATAACCCATATTTCTAGGATAAGATACATGGTCTAAGGAACTTTTCCTTTGACATATGGCTAGCTAATGACAACAGAGTAGGTTTCAAGCTCAGATCTAGCTTAAAACTATCTTCATTTTTCTACAACCCAATAAATACGCATTTTAATTCACCGATTTAACCTCTCTAATCATAAATTCTATAACTACAAGATAAAAGAGTTGAAATATATTAATTTCAATGTTAATTTCTTTTTTCTATCTTAACCATTTCTACACACTATGTTAGTCATATCAGCAAATAATAAATCAAACTAACTTCAGTCATTTTTACTTATTGAGGAAATTTTTCCTGTGGGAATATATCTCTGATAATTAATTTTTAGATGAAGAACTCTCAGTGGGTACTTACTTTAAAGATAATTTTGAACTTAGTCTCAATTCTGTAAAACTAAATATGTGGCTACACATTTCTGTTCAGATTTAATAGGGAGATAATTAACTATATTTAATACAATATTATTGAATTCTCACTGAAGGCAAAATTAGTGTTCCATTTTTGGATATTAATTATTTCTAATTTGTTATTAATAACTATGAAAAACTTCTCATTTTTCTTCTCTCTACAGAAAATATTGGGGTGATGGTTTATTTCCAAGAGTTTATAGGTCTCTCTTGTTTTGTTAGGTTATATAATTTATGAACAGGGGTCTAAACCTGTAGTTTAATGTATCCAAAAATAATTTTTGAATTTTATACATCTTTTTAAATCATCAAAAGAATAAACAAACTCAAATGTCACCTATGGAAGTAGATGGAACTTTTACAATAATAAATGATTGGGGTGAAGTAAGTATCACATCTCTTAAAATTATAATTAAAGTGTGAAATTTTATCTGACACAATTAGCTTCCTGCATGTCAGTTTATCCTAATTAACATGGTTGAGTTTGACAGGTAGCAGCATCCCTTGTCTTTGTGCCCTTGTTATTTCTGGCATATTAAATTTAGTTTAAAACATAAAAATATTCTACCATGTCTCTGGTAAACTTGAGTCTCTCTGGACCTCTAGAAAGACAATCACAATCTTCTTCATTAAGAACAAAAATATGGAAATTTAACCAATTTTCCATTGAGCATTTTTGCATGAACAATCTAGTCAGTAACTTTCAAAAAAACAGATTTCTGATGAGTTCAATGTAGTACTGATATAGTTTTATTTTTATGCAGTATATACAGGAGGAAAAGTTACAGTGACAAAGCCCTTTTCTGTGCATCCCGTTGCAAAGAAAGGGTATTAATATAATAATGTAAAATGTAAAAATAATCTTCAGTGGCAAATATATTTTAGTATTTCTATAAAGTTATGTTAAATAAATAACCAAATCAATTAAATTATTTAAAAAAATTGATCTATATTTTATATTCAGTGAACATATTCTTAATGATGTGGAAATTAACCAAAAAAAAACCATTAGTACACTTACCCATAAGAGTTGATCAAGCTAACCCTGGCAGGTGTGGCTCAGTGGATGGAGCGCCAGCCTGTGAACTGAAAGGTTGAGATTGATCCATGTTTCTCTCCCTCTCTTTCTCCTTCCTTTCCCCTCTCTCTAAAAATAAATAAAATCTTTATTAAAAAGTTGATCTAATTCTATTATTATTTTTGTCATTGCTAGTATCATTTGTCTCAAAAATTTCTATATAAATTTAGTGAAAAACTCATATAGTAATAAATCCCAAGGACTACTGAGTACAATGGAAGCTCTTTTCAAGTGTGTTACACCAATAATGTGCTCTATTTATATTTTTTCTTTTTCTTTGTTCACTTCACTAATTTTTGTACATGTAATCAAAATCTAAAAATTTGGAATATAGAATTATCAGATCAGGGGAGGCTTTTTCTAAGCACCAGATTCCTGAATTTCTAGAATAACCTTGAGATAGTATAATAGCTTGTACTTTGTACTATCAATAGTACAATACAAGTTAAAGTACAATATAAGCTAATAGTACAAAACAAGTTAAAGTACCAACTTTAACTGGTGATGCTACCTCTACGAATTCATGAAATACCTGCTAAATCTATAAAAATCCACTCTGGTTTCTCTTCAGATAGTATAAATCTTTCACCTTTTAAAATCCGGAGATAGGAGTGACACCATTACTGATGAAATTAAGATGACAGACTTTGCCAAAATTTAGTATTAGACAAGGTTTTCAGAAATGCTGCTCTCTGCTTATTAACTGGTATTAGAAACATAGCCATAGATTAGGGTAATTTTTCCTTAACTTAGTTTCAAGAGAGATTTTGCTTATTGACTCAACATTGATGATTGAGATTTATAATATTTTTGTTTATAATTTAAATCTTACTATATGGGTAAAACTATTCACTCTGCTTAAGAAATGAATGAACTTTTTTCAATTTAATTCTATTTAACTGGCCTGTGGAAATTTAATACAGAAAAGCAATGGATTGTCAATAAATATTCCCTGTTGAACAAGAAAAAGAACTACTGTTTTAGGCAGATGTGCTGTTTTGGAAATGACAATGGGTAGGTTTAGATAGCTGTACCTACTGAGGTAGGTGTTCTGATCTGTTCTGATACCCTGACAACAAAAGCTGTGAATTCATATAATGATGAAATATCTTTAATGGCTACTTTACTATGAATAGTGAGAACAGTAATTTATTCTAGGGAGGACTAGGTTTACTTTTAAGGACATAAGACTGTTATTTTTCTAGACATTATTCTTCCTGCTCAACTAAATAGCTCCACTTAATGATTAATTTGTCCTTTTTACTTTTTGTTTTTGAAAAAGTATATCCTATAAACCTAGTAGAATGGCAAAGATGTAAATTAAAATGGCAATTACAATTCTGGCACATATCACAGAACAACTAGGACTCTCATACATTTCTGGTGCACAACCTCTTTGGAAAACAGATGGATGGCTTCTTATAAACCTAACTTAGATTTATATTAACTAGTTATGACATTCACAGGGACCCCCCTAAATAATTGAAAGCTGTGTTCACACAAAACCTATGTATGAAGGTTTATACTTTATTTCTAACCACTAAAAAATGGAGACCATTCAAATGTCCTTCATCTAGTACGTGGATAGACAAACAATGGCATAATCTCAGAACAAAATATTACTCCTCATTGAAATGGAATGAATCATTGACCATGTGCAATGACATGGATGAGTCCCAAATGAAAGAAGTCTTGTGTAAAAAGCTAAATTTTATATAATTCCATTTATGTGACATTCTAGATCAGGGATATCAACCTCATTTTCACAGCGGGGCACATTAGCCTCACTGTTGCCTTTGAAGGGCCAAATGTAATGTCAATTCCTTAACAGTTAAGGAGTAGTTACATTTATAGAGTCCTAAAATTACTTAGGCCCTTTGAAGGCAATTGTGAGGCCAATGTGGCCCATGGTGAAAATGAGTTTTACACCGCTGTTCTAGATAAAGCACATGCATACAGATGAAGCAAGAGGGAATGAGTGAAAACTGATAACACAGCACGAGGAAATCATTTGGGCAATGGACTTTATCTTGATTATGGTAATAAATATATGATCGCATATGATTTTAAAGCATAAAGCTATACATCAAATAAGTGAATATTACTACAATTACATTATAGCTCAATAAACCTATTAAATATATGTGCAATTTCATCATAAATTATTCTCCTTTAATGACATATCATTTGTTTTACTTCTAAGAGAGGGTTTTATTGCTTTAAGCAAGTTGACAAATAGCTATTTGGATTACAACAAAATTTCATTTAGGGACTATTTCATTTACTTTAAAAAGTTAATTTTTGAATGATTAAAATATCAGAAATAAGTCTTGTATTTTATTAGATTATATTAATGAAACAAGCATGTTTTCCCTATAAAACAGCAGAATTACCTTCATATGTGGGAACAAAATCTACAATATACTTACAATGCCAGTCACCATTGTTAAAGCTTGTTTTATTTTTAGATTATTATTTTTAAAAGTGAAGCATTAAGACAGTTTCCTAAAAGATGGAAAAATGGAAATTGTGCTCATACTACTCAATGTCATTCATTTCATTAGACTTTATTTCATACTCATTAAAATAACTGACTTTTCCTGGGTTTGAGGATATTACATGTGGGGCCTTCAAATAGTTTTGTTTGAAGTGAATTTGTTTCTATGAGAGAAGAAGGAAGCAGAGATAATTATAGCAGCATGTTTTACAAGCTCATGGGATTTCAACTTTTCCATAGTTACTTCTTGAATTAGTTCTATTACAAAAATAAAACCTTTCACAACTCATTGTCACTAGTGTTACTGAATTAAAATAATCATTTCTCATATTTTCTTGTTCATATTTGACAAGGCACAGCTGTTTTTTTCTAAGCTTCTCAGATCAAACTTTAAAATACTCTCATAAAAAAGAAGCCTTTCTTAGCAGTAAAGTAAAACAATTGAGGTCCAAACCAAGCAAATATAAATTAATTATACTATTAGCTTTACAAGAAAAATTTTGATGATAAATCAATTTATTTTTTAAGTATCAGATTGTTCTAATTATTTCAATGAATCTAAAGCAGAACAATTCCTAATTAAATAATCTATTAGCCTCGAGAATTTAATAAGTACATATTAGTTTTCAATATGGAGCATATAAGAATAAAGTGTGAAAAATGCTTTTTCCAGAATCCATATTTCAATAAATATAATACATTTATCATTTTATTACTAGATTATGAGTTAAATATCACATCATATTTTTCAAAATTGGCTATTTTGCCTGAGTTATTTTCAAGCATATATTTTCTCTCCTTCAAAGCTTAAAACCAACTTTTAATTTAAAAAAAGAAGTATAGTCAATAATTTCACGCCTCATTGGGCCTCATTAAGACAACAGGAAAGATTATGATCTACCACCAATATATCTTCTTCCTACATTCCTTTTAAGTAGTAGATTGAATTGTGTCTCTCTCAAAAAAGGGTAAAGTCCTAAGGCCCAGTGCTTCAGAATGTAATCTTATTTGGAAGTAGGGTTACTGTAGATGCTGTTGCTTAAGACTTGATTATACTGGGGTAGGGTGGGCCCTTAATCCAATGTGATCACTGTCTCTAAAGAAGATAGCCATGTGAAGACAGAGACACTCCAGGAAACTCCAGGAGTAGATGAAGGCAAAGGCTAACATGATACATGTACAAGCCAAGGAATACCAATGACCCACAGATACCACCAGCAGCTGAGAAGAGCAAGGAAGCATTCTCCCTACAGGTGTCAGAGGGGGCACGGCCTTGCTAATAGCTTGATTTTGGACATGTAACCTCTGGAACTGTGAAACAATAAAGGTTTTTTAGCGACCCACTTTATGGTATTAGTTACAGCAGACCTAGGGAACTAACACATTTCAGAAATACAACTCTCTCAACCCAGAAGTTGTGATCAGTCCGTCAGAGACTACATTCCTAGGGTCCCAAGTTATAGCCACTTTGCGTTCTTTAAAATGTGTTTGTTTGTTTGTTTGTTTTTTTGTCTACCACTCTATGCTTCTCCTTCCCATTCCCTGGAACGTAGAGAAAGAGGCTTCAAGATACCCAGTTGAAAAGCAACCTCTGAAAATGAGATAAAGAAACTAGTATGGTAATTAAAGAGGGTGTGGACACACACATTCCCAGCCCTTTTTAAAAACCTTTTAAAAATACTGCTGAAAGGCAGCACTAGATAATCCTTCAGTGTCTTGAGTATTCTTAGCCTAAGTGTAGGTGAAAATGTATGTTTTCTCTAAGGCATTGAGTGAAATCTACAGAATTTACACACGCACACACACACACACACACACACACACTAGTTGACACTGGAAAACATCTATGGCTTAATTGAAACAAACCATAGCTTTACCAATTTATCCCTTTAGCCTATCCATTTCCAAAGGGGTCAATTAAATTTGTAATTTAAAAAAATGACTTTTTATTTAAAAAAAAGACTATTAAATGGGAAGGAAGACCTGGACATAACTTTTATTTCCTTGTTTTCCTTAAGGACTAGGCAGAAGATAGAAGGACGTATCTACTATTAGTTTACTTACTCTGTCTTAGGGATACGAGTTTATCATCACACCATTCTCATACCTGGGTGTCACTGAGTAGTAAAATTTTAATTCATTATTCATATTTATTATTTAAATTCTAAAAACTATGAGTAAATTAGTCTTTATTATTTAAGAAAAATGATCAAAATTCCTAGAGGAAATTTTCTCTTTGGAGGCTTAAATCAGTTTCATTTAGTTTTATATCCTAATATAAAAACTCTGATAATCAAAAGTAGATCTGTAGAAAATATCTAAAATAATATTGAAAAGAGTGCAGATCTTAGCACTCAGGGACCTGAATTCAAATTTCTCTCAAGAGCTGTATAAACTTAGACAAAGTATTCAATTTTCTATATCCTCAGTTTCTCCATTTAAGCTAGAAAAAATGACACCTACAAAACAGATCGTGTTAAAAGTGCAATGAGATACGGATTATGAAATGCCTGGTACACGGTGGTTGCCCCCCACACATCACTCCTCAGCCAACTATTTTCACCATCATGTTTCTGCAAGATCATGGTTTCTCTCCATGACACGGACCCGCAGGGCTGTTCAGGCCGCCTGAGAGGATCTCCATTCATGTAATCATTTATAGATCGATGCGCTCCTCCATGGCTTCTGCTCACTTAATATTGGGCTCATCATTATTATTCATTGATTATTTAATTTATCAATGAGTGCCTAGTCCTTTATGCCAGTGATTCTATAATTATCAGATATGATATCAAACAGACCTCACTGCTTACAATGTTATACAAGTAAAATGAAATTTCTTTCATGATCCTGTCCACTTCAATTTTTTAAAATTTCTTTCCAGTAGCTACAATCAGTGTTCTCTGTCCAGATCATCTAGCATCCCCTTAACAATTCTGAGGGCCCAGATGTTCAGTTGCCCCAAGAATAACTATGCCTGGAATTGCTGTCCCCCTCTCCCCCAACAACTGACTGGCGTAGGATTGTGGAAGTCTGGTGCAGTCACCTCCAAGGAGAACACATTTTATCGTGATTTTTTTTTTTTTGGTCTGGATCCCTGCCTTGTCAGAAGAACCTAATTGGTCTTCTTTTCCTTCACTATCCTGCTTTCCCCCATCTTTTACCAGATTTTCTTTGCAGCATTTTTTTTTCCAAAAAATCACTTACATAGGAATTTTTGTATCAAATTCTCCTCCTTGGTAACCATTAGATACTACTCATGCTGTCAAAATACTGTGATCTAACACAAGTTTAAAGAGAAATATTCTCTCTATAAGCCATAACCAAACCACTTTAAGATATATCTTTCTGTAAACATCTTAGTGATTCCACATCTATTCATCAAAAAATGTGAGCGTGTGTGCATAGTACAGATGATGTGATTTTACGTTATGAAGAAGCATTTCATTATTACCAGCCACTGGCAAAGGCAACACAAATTATATCCACTTCACAATTACACATTTATACAACTAATTTAACCTGACTAAAAGTATCTGGAAGCCTTGTTTATATTTCCTTACTGCCTCTACAAATTATGTAGCTCCACCTTGCTTTTTCACTTGTTTGTATTGCTCTCTTTTACCCATATGACATGAATACTTACCAGACAAAACAGACTATCATAAAGACTTATGCATGTGGATTCATCTATACATATAAAAGGAATATAAGTTCTTCAGTAAACACATCTTCTAGAATTTATCAAAACATTAACAAAAATTTATCCACACAAATTTTTAATTATTTTTTCTACTTTTCCCTTTTTCATAAGCTATTATTGTATAATAGGGCAAAAGACAAACAATGAGATGCTCAAAACAAACAGAACTCTTATTTCACTAAAATTCTATCATTTTTCACACTTCCTATTTTTCAGTAGACACAATTTAAAAGAACTAAAATGGAAATACATTTGAACATATATTTTAGTGTATTTCCTATTGTACGTTAAAAAGTCCTTGATTAAAGATCAGAATTCTATGAGTGTCTAATGAAAATTTTTATATTTTAATAATAAATATGATATTTTTATCAAGACTCCCCTCAAATTCATCCTCTTAAATTATTTTCCAGATGAAAACTATATTTAAAAAATTGATGCTCTTTAAATCAAGTTAATTTTGTCACTTCAACCTCCCATTTTAAGTATACTTAAAACTTTAAATCATTTTTATGGTGAATTCTAATTTGAAATTCTAGGCTTGTGTTATTCGTTTCTTTTTTTATTGTTGTTCAAGTACAGTTGTCCCTATTTTTTCCTCACTACTCTCCCCCGCCCCACCCATCCCCACTCCCCAAACTCGATCCTACTCCCTTTAGGTTTGTCCACGAGTCCTTTATACATGTTTCTTGATGACCCTTCCCCTATTCCCCCCATTATCCTTCTCCCCCCTCCCCTTTGGCTACTGTCAGTTTGTTGTTTATTTCAGTGCCTCTGGTTATATGTTGATTGCTTGTTTGTTTGTTGATTAGATTTCACCTATAGGTGAGATCATATGGTATTTGTCTTTCACTGCCTGGCTTATTTCACTTAGCATAATGCTCTCCAGATCCATCCCTGTTTTTGTGAAGAGTAGGAACTCCTTTGTTTCTGTTGTGTGATATTCCATTGTGTAAATGTGACACAGTTTTTAATCCACTCATTTGCTGATGGGCACTTAGGCTGTTTCCTGTGTTCAGTTGTTATAAATAGCACTGCTGTGAAGATAGGGGTGCATAAGTTCTTTTGAATTGATGATTTGGGATTCTTAGGGTATATTCACAGCACTAAAATCACTGGGTCAAAAGGCAGTTCTATTTTTAATTTTTTAAGGAAATTCTGTATTGTTTTCCACTGTGGCTGCACCAGTCTGCATCCCCACCAATAGTGCACTAGGGTTCCCTTTTCTCAGCATCCTTGCTAGCACTTGTTGCTTGTTAATTTATTAATGATGGCCATTCTGCAGGTGTGAAGTGATATCTCATTGTGGTTTTAATTTGCATCTCTCTAAAGTAGGAAGGATCAAGATATCTGATATCAAACTATATTTACAAGGGTGCTGTAATGAAAACAGTCAGGCTCTGGCATAAGAACAGACACACAGATCAATGGAACCGAATAGAGAACCCAGAAATAAACCCACGTCTCTATGGTCGATTAGTATTTGACGAAGAGGTCATAAGTATACACTGGAGTAAAGGTAGTATCTTCAATAAACAGTGTTGGGAGAAATGAACTAGTACATTAAAAAATGAAACTTGACCACCAATTTATACCATGCACCAGAATAAACTCAAAACAGATAAAAGATGTAAATAAAATTTGTGACGCCATAACAGTCATACAGGAGAACGTAGGCAGAAAAATGTCAGCTATCCCACATAGCGGTGTTATTGCCAATGTATCCCCTAGGGCAAGGGAAATAAAGGAAAAAAAATAACAAATGGGACTACATCAAAGTAAAAAGCTTCTCCATAGCTAAAGAAATCATCATCACAATGAAAAGGGAACCAACTATATGGGAGAACATGTTTGCCAATGATCCAGCATAAAAGGGTTTAATCTCCAAAATGTATAAAGAACTCATATGACTCAATAGCAGGAAGGCAAATGATCCAATTGAAAAATGAGAAAAAGATCTGAATAGACATTTCTCCAAGGAGGACATACAGATGGTCCATAGATATGTAGTCTCTCTTTTGAAGTCCAGGATCTCTACAGTCATCCCTTGCAATATTGCGGTTCTCTTATTGCGGCTTCTCTCAGTTTTTTTTTTTTTAACCTGAGATACAGGGAAGCCACAAGTGAACTGCAATATAGCGAGGGATGACTGTATACTTCACTGGTGAGTACCCATATAGAATTTTATATGTTGTTAAAATTACATAGGTTTAAAAGTGTAAAAAGTGTTTAAGAGCACATGAAGGGTTTATAAGAGTGTGGGAAAGGTTAATAAGAGAGTAGGAAAGGTTTGTAGGAGTGTGGGAAGGGTTTATAAAGCCTTAAAATATATATAAATAGTAAAATAAATATAATGCTGCTACTTTGTGGATTTTCACCTAGTGCGGGGCTCTCTGGAGTGTAACTCCCACGATAGGTGAGGGATCACTGTATATGGTCTGACTGTGACTCCTTCTGATTCAGAGACAAAAACACTGACAACAGCAACAACAATCTTATCTGACTACACCTATCCATCCCTACATCTGCCAAATTCAACATCATGCAGGGTATCCCTGAACATTAATGAAGGAGTTAATAAATAAGAACATCGCAGTGCAACTCTAAACAATTATCTAAACATCACCAAAATCGCCTCCTGCCCTTTATGTAAAGGTAGGAAGCTTTATTATCTGAAGGTATAGGACTCTCCAGACTAAACAGCGGTAGCTCACTGGGCATTTGGTATTTATTGACAAACACTGTAGCAAACATTGAGTGTCTTTCTGCAAATGGCCAGGTATTGTGATAGATTTTATGATTTTCTCCAGAATAAAATATGGATCAATGTTGAAATTCAGTTAGAACTTTATTTTACCTCATCTGGCTAAAAAGATATAACCTACCTATGAAGACATGAATTACGCACAAGAAAAGAGATTTCCTTAATTTGAAGCTTAGGTTTTCCAATAATATACCTGTGAACCATCTTCTACAGAGTGTATCATGAAGCCTTAGCTTATGAAAAGTGGCAATAATATATTGTTCTATCTGTTATAGAGTGTAGGGAAATCACTGTAGGCCAGTACTAGATGTCTTAAGCAGTATTTAGGATTTATCATAATAATGTTATTAATGTGGGGAATCCCACTTTGATTCACCAGCAAAAGTTGGACTGAACTCAAAGTTTGAAATTAAAGACTTTACAGACATTGTCCATTATTTCTTTGCTGTGATTTGGTCTTCCCTGGTGTTAATGTAAATTGAGAAAACCATTATGCAATTACGATTTTTCCTATTCTAACTTTGGTGTACAGAAGCAGTGTCTCCTCAGTCTGGAATTCTATTTTCTTAACTACTCATATAACTAGATTTTTTTTGTTTTTCACAGAATAGTTTAATAATTACATCCTTAAAAAGGCTTTCCTTTGTCAATCATATTTCTAATTTTGGTTCTTTATTAGAATTTAATTTCTATGGGAATAGAAACTTTTTTAACTTCATATGATACCTTCAGTGACTGTCTAGACTAATATTTGGCACAAAATATGCACCCAACATTGACTTGGTGAATAGATGAAGCATCCGAACTACATTTTTTTAAGCATGGATTTAAAATCTGAATTTCACAAATAATTTATGAAATAATGAGATAACATTGATTAGTTTGCCCTTTTCAATAAATATTGAATAGGTAAACAAAACATTACAGATGGAATTTACTTTGAAGATTGAGAAAAGACTCTTGACAATTACATATGATGGTGCAGGTTTGCCAGGTCTGAAAATAACCTAAAAATATTGCTCATGGTTTTATACTAAGTCCTCAAATAACTCTATTATGTAAAGATGTTATCTTGTTTTAATTTTAAGCCTTAAAATACACATTACCACCACTAGATAAAAGATTTAAATCTAAATTTGCATGGCATGAAAAGCAAGATCTGACTTTAACACATTAGTGTGTGTGTGTGTGTGTGTGTGTGTGTATCAGGTTTTATGTGGCTAATGAAAGATTTATAGAATTAAAATGTAAGTAGGTATTTTTTCAACTGTTTTTATTTAAGATTTCCAATTTAAAATATAATCCTTTAAACCATGCAGTTGTATATAGTAATATGCTTATACCTTCATTAATGAAATAGAAATAATGATTATGGTTTGGCAATGAGATTTTCTTATGTCCAGCTTATTTTTGTTACCTATTTGGAAAATGTCCATAGGATTTTGTTCTTAGTCCAAAAATTAAAACCCTTACTAAGAAGGGAATTATTTCCTGTCCCATTTTTTGCAAGATATCTTTATTTTCCTTGGAGTCCATAAATACATGATTATTTAACTCCACACAACACTGCTTACTGCTCCTCTCTTCCCTTTAGCTTGGTAGAGTTTAATAAAAACCAAAATAAAACACATCAAACTCCTTTTGGCTACTCCTTTAATTTCAGACATATTACCTTTGATGTGATGATTATAGTGGGACTTGGTTATATTCTAATGTTTGGGTTTTTAAAAAATCAATTTGTTTTACTTTTGATAAGAAGGAATGAAGCATGTGACTCCCACGACTTACACAATTCCCTCCAACAGATTCACCAAAATGTAGACAGGCTCCAAATCTACATATGATGAAGCAAAATGTACTCACCTCAATAATCTTTTTACTGAAAGAAAGACATACTCCTAGATTTTAAAAATATTTTGTTCACCTTGATAATCTTTTTGATCTTCCCTAGATACCTGATTTTCTCTTCGTAACAGGACACAAAAGCAGACTACTGCTGTAGGTACTATTACTTCTTCACTAATCACTGTTGAGTATTCTTAATCTTATCCAATTTGAGCAAATCAGGGGAACTTCATACCCAGAAGTGAGTTAGGAATCTTTATGTAATGACGATTAAGGATACCAGTTTACAGAATTCATTGAATAAATCCTGGGCGTCCCCACGTTCCCTATGCTAACGTGACCAGTTACAGCCCCAGAGGATTCGCAGTCCATCCCCACTGCCCTGCTCCTCCATTTCTGAACAACACCGAATGTCCCTGGCCTCCTGGGCTTGGATCCTGCCCCTTATGACATCCTACAAAGAATCTTCTCATCTCTAATGGACCCTCTTCTTCTAACCCCATTCATTGGCTGTCACCCTGCCCTGAAATGACTTCTACTTTCATTGTGTTTGGCGACACCTTGTTAACATGCTCTACCCATCACTCCCTAGAGCAGAGGCCACTGGCTGTGGTCACTGACACAGATTGATAGCTCCTTCGCTATGTTCCTTGGGGTTAGGGAAAATACAATTCATCTTTGAGAAACTAATGCTTAGTTATAGGCAATCCTGATTTTAGTTCTGCCTGCTCTCAGCTTCCCGCCCTTCTCTATATGCTTGAGTTGAGTGTCTGATAATTTGGTAGATGATCCTGCTATAGTTTGGACAGATTTTTAGGACATTACAGATAGATGTTTGTGAATTCCAGGAGAAGAAAATATGCTTTATTTGATAGTCAGTAAAAAGCCATCATAAAACTTTGAAGAGGACAGTACAACGATAAAAGACACTGTTGAGGTAACTTGTGAACAGTGTGATTTTGCAGAAGAGAAAACAGAAGCAGGAACTTTTTGTTACGTGTCAGTTGGGCATAGAAGTGCTTTAACCACTCTAAAACCAGCAACTAGTAAGAGAACTGCATCATTTTATACCCTTTCATGGAATGTTTCAAAGAAACAATTGTACACCAATATTTTGACAAGGAATTTTTTTAAATTTTATTTTAAACTGATAAGAATAGATACTACATTTGACCTTAGCCAAAAGGCTGAGGAGTGATGATAAGAACACAACATATTAACACTCACTAAAATTTTAAGTGTGCAACACAGTATTGTCAGCTGTAGGCACAAGGTTGCAAAGTGGATCTTTAGAACACATTCGTCTAACATAATTGAAACTTTATGCTCATTTATTTTAAATTTCCATTTTTTTCTCCTTACCAGCCATTGGAAACTACCATTTTTATGATTCGATGATTTTGACTACTTTAGGTACCTCATGCAGTGTTTGTCCCTCCTTGACTGGCTTATTTTGCTTAGCATAATGTGTTCAGAGTTCATCCATGTTGTTATCTTAAGGCAGGATTTCCTTTTACAAGGCTCAATAACATTCCCTTATATGCATAGACCACATTGTCCAAATCTACTTATCTGTTGGTGGATATTTATTTCCTCACCTTGGTTATTTTGAATAGTGCTTCAATAAACATTGAGATGCTAACATATTTTTGATATCTTGATTTCAATTATTTTGGATACATATCCATAATTGAGACTGTGGATTTTGTAGTTTTATTTTTAATTTTGAGTGCAATCTCTATACTGTTTTTGCAAAGTGCTTGTACCATTTTGCATTCCAATTAACAGTGTACAAGAGTTTGTTCCCCTTTCTCCAAATTTTTGCCAACTTTTTTTTTATAATAACCATCCTAAAAAGTATGAGGCAATATCTCATTGTGGCTTAGATATGCGGTTCTCTGATAATTAGTGATATAGAGCATTTTTTTCATACTCTTTGGTCATTTGTGTATCTTTTTTGAAAAAAAATCTATTTAACTATTAGTTTCACAACAAAACTGAAAAGAAAGTAGAGCTTCCTAACATACCCTTTACCCCACACATGTAGGGTCCCCCCCCTTTCTTTTATCAACATCATTTACCAAGATGGTACTTTTTTAAAAACGAATGATGGATCCTCAATGTCACATCATGATCACCTAGAGTCTATAGCTTACCTTAGTGTTCATTCTCTAGGTGTTGCGCATTCTATGAATTTAGACAAATGTTGATGACATGTATCCATCATTATAATATAATAGAGAGTATTTCACTGCCCTGAAATCTTCTGTTCTACCTAAACGTTCTCCTTCAAACCCAGCAACCACTCTCTTTTTATTGTCTTCATAGTTTCATAGTTTTACCTTTTCCAGAACATCGACAGCTGGAACCATACATTATGTAGCCTTTTCATATTGCCTTGTTTCACTTAGGAATGTGCATTTAAGAACATTCAATATATTTTTTAATCTTTAGTCTATTTTCAGTTGGGATATTAGGGTTTTTTCCCTGTTGATGTGTAGAAGATCATATATAATTTGAAAATTAACTATTTATATGATATATTGTTTGCAAATATTTTCCCCCATTCCATAGGTTGCCTTTTCACTCTGTTGATTGTTTCCTTTAAAGTGTGGAAGCTTAATTTGATATTCTCTCACTTGTCTATTTTTACTTTTGTTGCATGTGCATTGGAAGCCATATCCATGAATGTTGCCAAGACCAATGTCATGAAGCATTTCCTCTGTGTTTCTAAAGAATTCTTTCTAAGAATTTTATAGTTTTAGGTCTTATGTTTAAGTCTCTAGGCTATTTTGAGTTAGTTTTTGTGTATGCTGCAATATGCATCCGAAGTCATTCTTTTGCATCTGGATATCCAATTTTTCCAACATCACTTGCTGAAGTGGTTATCTTTTTCCAGTTGTGCATCCTTGGGACCCTTGTTAAAAGTCAGTTGACCATAAATGCATGGGCTTATTTTGGGGCACTCTATTATGTTTCACTGTCTATGTGTCTGTCTTTATGCCAGTTCCATACTGTTTTAAGTACTATTCCTTCATAATATATTTTTAAAATCTACAATGTGATGTTTTAAACTTTGAGTTTCTAAGATTGCTTTAAATACTCAGGACCCTTTATGTTTCTACACATGTTTTATTTTTTTTATTTCTGTAAGAAAAAGTCATTGAGATTTTCACAGAGATTACATTGAATCTACAGGTAGCTGAGGATAGTAGGGGCATTTTAACAACAGTGTTTTCCAGTCACCGAACAAGGGATTTCCATTTTTTTTGCATCTTATTTAATTCTTTGCCATCATTTTTTGGTCTTTTTTCGTGTATTGGTCTTTCTCCTTAGTTGTTCATTCTTAAATATTTTATTTTACTTTTTTCTTTTGTAAATGTAATTTTCTTAATTTTATTTTCAGAAAGTTAATTGTTAGTGTATAGAAACACAACAGTTTTTGTACATTAATTTTGTTCTGCCACTTAATTGGTTTTTAAATTAGTTTTAAGAGGGTTTTGTATGTGAGTGTCCCTGAAGTGGGGCAGAGGGTGAAAGGTCCCCAAGATGCCCATAGCTTTTGGTTGGGGGATGGTGGGAAAATATGGCTTAAAATAGTTTTTATAACAATGGCAAGGTGATAGCCTTGTCCTTCATGAAGGGAAGCTGTGCTGCCACCTAGGTAAGAGATGTTTGTCTTTCAGAATGGATAGTGCCCTCTATGAGGTCACACAGGAAGCCCTGGGTCAACATTTAAAATTAGGGCGGCCAGCCATGATGCACAGCTATGCAGTTTGAAAGGGTGTAGAAGGGCCCCCACTGGGCCACTGTGAGGTCTGGTGTATAAGGAGGTGCACGTGGTTTGGAGTAAGGAGATGACACTAAGTTTTGAGGCATCTGCATGAAAGTAAGAGGAGACCTGCTGGGAGACCTGCCTGGGAGAACACCGTGGCATGGCTAATGGAATTGTGGGGAGCTGCCCAGCCAAGCACAGAGTAATGGGAGGTGCCTGGAATGTTGAACTGTTGATCAGGAATGCTGAGCTATGGGCTACCGTATTTCTGAAAGATGGTACCTCTGACTGGCATATTTTCAAACTGGTTCGGCAAAGGGAAGCAGGACTGTGTGTTTATGGGTGTTTGAAAGGGAGTGGGACTCAACGGCAGAATTACACCATTACTCTAAATCTGTATAACTTTCACATAAACAATCCCTTTCCTTTTCACCAAACTCTGGCATTGGAACTCAGAGTTCTTGGCGGCAGGCAATCAGACCCCACAGCTGTTCCAGAGCAGCACAAGCTGGGATTCTATAATGTGCCCACATGTGTAAATTTATTTATTTGAGACCTTCTTCTTTAAGTATTCATTGCTATACATTTTCCTCATGTTATTGCTTTTGATGCAACCTGTGTCTATCGATATAATGTATTTTATTTGTCTCACGATTTTTCTTAATTTCCTTCTTAAATTCTTCTTTGACTTATTAGTTATTTAAAACAATGTTGTTTTGATTTCCATGCATTTGTGACTTTTCCAGTTTTCTTTTGTAATTGTTTTCCTACCATTGTAGTGAGAAAAGATACTTGGTATGATTTCAATCTTATTCAATTTGTTTAAGACTTGTCTTGTGACCTGTCATTTGATATACCCTCAATAAAGTTTCATGTGCTGTTGAGAAGTGTATGCATTCAGAAGCTGTTGGGGATAATTTCTATGCATGTCTGTCTGATCCATTTGGCCTATAAAGTTGGTTGTCTACTGTTTCTTTGTTGATTTTCTGCACAGTTGGATCCATTATTAAATGGGTATTAAAGTCCCATACTATTACAGGATTACTGTCTATTTGTCTCTTTGGTTCTTTCGATGTTTGCTTTAAATACTTAGATGCTTTCATGATGGGTGAATATATATTTATAATTGTTATTTTAAAAAATTAAAATAATTTTATGTATTTATAATTGTTTATTTAAAATATCTTTCTGTAGAATTGATTCTTCTATCATTTTATACATGCTTTTATGTCTCTTGTTACAGTTTTGACTAGATGTCTTTTTTGTCTGGTGCAAGTGTAGCCATCCTTGCTCTCCTTAGGGTGCTTTTCAAATGAGATACTTTTTTCATTTCTTTACTTGCAACCTATGTGTATTTGAATCTAAATTGAGTTTTTTATAGGTGGTATATAGTTTGATATACTTTTTTATCCATTCATTGTTTGAATGGATAAAATCCATTCTTGTCTTTTGATTAGGGACATCCATGTCTTTTATTCAGCCATTCTATGTCTTTTGATTAGGGAGTTTAATCTGTTCACTTTTTAAATAATTATTAATAGGGAAAACTTACTATTGAAGTATGTTCATTGGTTTGTTTGTCTTCTTTTTGACCCTCTTTTCCTCTTGCTTTTAGCTTTTATGTTTTATTAATTTTTTTGTATTAATACACTTTCATTCTTTTCTCTTTTTTGTGTAACATCCATAAGTATTTTTTGTGGTTACCATTTGGTTTTCATAAACAATCTGTAATTATTGTTGAATTGGCATGTTCAACAATATCGGCATGAGGTAAAGGGGTGTTAAAGTTTCCTATGTCACCATCTTGCTGATATCACCCCAGTAAATTTATTTTTGGAAAGCTCAGTCTCTTTCTTATATCTTTACATATTATCTCCAATAACTCTATATGCAAAAGTGAAAAAATGTGCATTATATTTGTGTTTGTTTCCTGTACATGACTATAAAATGTGTAGTAAAGTTGATTGATATTTAATAATAGAACATTTTACAATACAGTTTTTCTTGTGTTTTTACTTTTTGAAAATTAAATTTGCCCTGACAGGTATGGCACAGTTGGTTGGACATTGTTCTGCAAAGCAAAGGGTCACCAGTTTGATTCCCAGACAGGTCACATGCCTGTATTGTGGGCCTGTCCCCAACTGGGATGAGTGCTGGAGTTAACTGATCAATGTTTCTCTCACACATTGTTATATCTCTCCTCTTTCTCCCTTCTTAGTACAAATAAATAAATGAAATTTTAAAATACTAAATTTATTGGGATGACATCGGTTGATGAAATTATATAGGTTTCAAGAGTGCAATTCTATGACACATTACCTGAATATTGTATGCCCACCACCCAAAGTCCAACCTTCCTCCATCACCGCGTATTTGACCCCCTTTACCTGTCATTACCCTTCAACTCCTTCCCTCTGGTAACCACCAAGCTGTTGTCTGTTTCTATGAATTTTTATTTATTTGTTTGTCTTGTGTGTTCATTTGTTACTTACAGTTTTGTATCCACATATGAGTGAAATCATATGGTTCTTGACCTTTCCTGTTGCTTTGTGATATTCTCAAGATCCATTCATGTTGTCAGAAATGGCAGCATTTTATCTTTTCTTATGGCCAAGTAATATTCCATTGTACATATGTACCACATCTTCTTTATCCAATCATCTACTGAAGGACACTTTGGTTGTTTCTACGTCTTGGCCATTGTCTAACACAATTTTTTAAGTGAACTCACTATAAAAACTAGCCTGGGAGTCACTGATACTCAAAATATCTAAAGTGTGTTCAGCTTAAAATTATTCATGAATATAAATTCCCATTCACCATTCAGATCTCACATAGAACAAAACGAGAGATTAAACTTAAAGGAGATCTGTATAAAACATTTGGACTTATTGTATAACCAGTTTTTCTTTTCAGTTGATTTAAACAAACTTAAAAGTCTTTAAATGTCATGAAAATTGTTAAGGAGACATTGTGAATATCATGAATATGGTAGAGAAAAAATTCATTTTCAAAACAAGGGGAAACAAAAGGCAATAACCTTTCAGTTTTGCAGGAAATCCTGAACTAGGAAACACTGACCACAACATTAAAGATTTCAACCGATAAATATTGTCCTGTATTTGTGAGTGACCTATTCTTCTAGCATGTCTATGTGGCATCTACTTTTATTCCATTTTGATACATCCCGGTACTTAAACCCAGCTCTTCCAAGCCGATTCACACGCACAGAGGATAAATTTATTTTCATGACTTAAAAGCTTCAGCTATCAGCTTCTGATGATAGATATGAATGACACTCATCCAAGAATTAACCAAATGGAAACTTTATTCTATGACATGAATGGATTTTCTACTCTAAAATGAAGTAAAATTAATCTTTTTGGAATAAATAATTGAACACTTAGGCAGCCTAAATAGTAACTAAAAAGACATGGTCATTTTTACTACAACTTAATCATATATTTTCTTACAATATACATTTTTTGTGAAGCAGCAAAGTACTACAATGACTATAATCTCAGAAATCAGGTATGACTATAATCTCAGAAATCAGGTATGTTATAATGGATGAACCAATAAATAAATGAACACAGATGTAAGAAATGCACTCGACCTCCTGGCTGAGGGGCTCGGTTGGTTGGAGTGTCGTCCAGTGCACAAAACATCATGTGTTTGATTCCTGGTCATGGCATATACAGGAAGAAGCAATGGATTCTTCTCTCTCTCTCTCTCTCTCTCTCTCTCTCTCTCTCTCTCTCTCTCTCTCTTCATTCCTCTCTTTCTAAAATCAATAAAAAGTGAATCCTTGGATGAGGATTAAAGGAAAAGAAATGCATGTTGAAAAAAAATTTTACTGGTTTTCTCTAAGATAGTTCTAAAAGGAAGATATTAGCTTTCCCAAAATGTATCAACTTTGTAGATGTATAAAAATGTCTTACTGATGCTCTCAGGTGTGTGTGTGTGTGTGTGTGAGAGAGAGAGAGAGAGAGAGAGAGAGAGAGAGAGAATTGCTCTGATTTTGGATCACTGCTCCCTAATGTGACATTTTTGTCTGACGCCTCACTCAGGGTTATCATGTCACAGGTTGTTAATCGCTAAGTGGTCTTGTTTGCCAGGGTCTGGCAAAATAGTAGAATGAGTCACTTCACTTTAAAATCAAACTTCGTTATGACTTTCAAAGCTTGTGTGTGTACATGAATTTGGACATATATGTGAACAATGTGTACTTGTTGTTTATGTTCTATTATGAAAAGGGCATACCATAAACAGAATTAATGACTAATTTGCATACTAAATTAGAAAGTGATTAGGACTATGAAAAACTTGAAGCAGATAAAAGAAGACAGCAGTGAAGATGGGTTACAATCTTATATACTATAGTTGGTTTGGTTTAAAAAAAGTATCTTTTGAGAAGAAGTTTAATGAGGTGAGAAAAAAGCCATCCTAGATAGAGGAATCACCTGTAGAAAAGCTTTGAGGTGGGAACTTGCCTGATATTCAAAGACCATCCTGGAAGCCATTGTGTCTGAAGTGGAATAAACATGAAGAGAGTAATAGCAGGCAAGGTCAGAGATGAAAGGAGTATGGAGACTTGTAGCCTCACGTGCACCTTTGAGTGGAGGGCCACTATGAACTCATCTGTGTGGCTTTAAAGGACTGTACTGGTTACTCTGCACAGAACGTGCTGTAGGTAGGCAGGGTGGTGGCAGAGAGATTTATGAATAACTACAGCAATAACTCAGGAAAAATAGATGATGTGGTTTATAGAAGATAACGAAAGTTGTCCTGTCAAGTTAAGTGAATTTGAATCCAGGTCTACCTTATTTTAGTTTTGTACCTGTGTTCCCTGTATTTGGTTCAGCATTGCTATAACTTAGCTTAGGGATAGTGAGTGCGGGTTTCTTTCTTGGCATTATGGAGGACATCCCAGTTTGTACCTTGAGATCAAGTGTTAGGTATTAAAGAATGGGCTTTGGTTTTGACAGACTTATGACACTTAATAGTAAAAGCTATGATTGTGTTTTATATATGTCCTTTTATTGGTCCAGATAACTCTTAAAAAGCAAGGAGAATAAGCGCTGCTATTACAGTGACATAAAGAAAGCAAGGGGCAAATAACGTCCTGCTTTGCTACTGTAAGAAATCAACCAAGTTTCCAATGACTTAGAAATATTTTTTAGCACTGGAGAGCAATTCTTTCATAAAGAGTACACTGCTCTGAATCCTTATTGTTCTGTAGAGCATGGAGACATGGAGGTTACTATACTTAATTCATTTTGGGGAGAGTAGATAACATTTCTGCACTCCACACAAAATTTTAAATCAATAGACTTGAAGTGGGTATCTAGATAATTGTTGACAGAATTTAGAAGATGGTATGGCTACTTTAAACACTGAAAATATATCCTGATAAAGTAGAGCAAAACTAGATAAAATAAAATATATCCATATATTGTTTTAGTTGTTTACAGAGTAGAAAAATAATTTAAAAATGTTGCATGTTGTTTAGAATCTTCCTATATACATACACTTAACTGCATCTTTACCACCATTTTGTTTTCCAAAAATATATGTCATATATTTTTTCAATTAATTTTATGTCTTACAGAACTATTAGAACTGGTTTTCATAGAACCACAATAATTGGGCATTTCCTTTGAGAGCATAGATGTCAAACAAAAAGGAAGTAACTACCTCACACATGCCCAGCTCACATAATGACTAAGCTACACATCTCCTGGCTTTAGACAGCAAAGGGGTCACTTTCTCTGCCTGCGTGCTCTGGCTGTCAACGCGCAAAATCGGTACTCAGCACACTGAAGCAGGAGATGATGGGATACACTTTCCTGTATTCTAAAGGCAGAATGATTTATGTACGTCAAGGGCACACAGACATGCAGATGCACTCACAATACCAGAATATACTTTTGGAAAACATTAATGTAAGTTAATTATGCAGTTCTCACAATTTAACTATTTTGATCGAATGGGAATTCCTCTTCCCTACCGTTGTTATAAATCTCAAATTAACAGTGAAAGAATTGGTGCTGGACTTCACAGACTTATGTGACTTTAGTCACAGAGAAATATATATGTGTTTGTATATGTATATTTAATATCAGTTGAGTAAATAGTGATAAATAACATCCTATTTCTCCACATTTGTATAACTTTTTAATGGAAACTTTTATACCTAAATTATTAGGTCAGTTGACTTTTCTTAAAATTTCAAGAATCCTATTCTGTTCATCACACACACACACACACACACACACACACACACGCACACACACAGTTTTCTTCAACATTTATCTTCCTCTGTCACTGCATTTTCTCCTCCTCTCGTGTGTGTGCGTGTGTGTGTGCATGTGTGTGCATGATTGCTGTGCTTCAGATAGGCAGGTGCTAATAGGCTCTTCCTGAGTCCATAACCGTCTCATGATCAACATTACAAAGATTTCAAACAAGTTCTTCTCTTCACAGTGGTGGAAAACAGGTGCCAGTTTCCTCAAAATGTCATTTTTAATGATTTCAGAAGTCTAATTTTTAAATTCTTTAAAATTAAATTATTAAGGTTATATTGGCTAATAAAGTTGCACAGTTTTCAAGTATGCAGCTCTATGATATGTCGCCTGTATATTTCATTGCATGTTCACCACCCGAAGTCAAATATCTTTCTGTCACCACGTGTTCAACCCCCATTACTGCCTTCATCTTCCACCTTTCTTTCCCTCTGGTAATTACCATAGAGTTGTCTGTGGCTATGAGTTTGTTTGTTTTTCTTGTTTGTTCATTTGTTGTTTTCAGTTTAATATCCCACCAATGAATGCAATCATATGGTTCTTGACTTTTTCTATCTGAGTTATTTTGGTTAGCATGATGATATTCTCAAGACCCACTCATATTGTCACAAATGGCAGTATTTCATCTTTTCCTATGGCCAGGGAGTAAATAGTCCATTGTATACATGTACCACACCTTGTTTCCAATCATCTAACGAAGGGCACTTTGGATATTTCCATGTCTTGGCCACCGTGGATAATGTGGCAGTGAACTTAAGGATATATACATCTTTATGAAAGAATGTTTTCAACTTTTTTAGGTAAATATCCAGAAGAAGGGTTACTGGGTCATATGGTAACCCTCCCTAGTTTTAATCTTTTTGAAGAAACTCCATATTTTTTTCCATGGTGGCTGTACTAATTTAGATTCACATAAGCAGTGAATGAGAGTTCCATTTTCTCCACAACATCTTCAACAGTTATTACTTCTTTCCTTGTTGATAGTAGTCATTCTAACATGTATAAGGTAGAATCTCACTGTAGTTTTGATTTGCATTTTCCTAATAGTGAGGTTGAACATCTTTTCGTATATCTGTTGGCTTTTGTATGTCTTCTTGGGAAAAGTATCTGTTCAGGTTCTCTGATCATTTTTGATTAGATTGTTTATTTGGTGTTGAGCGGTATGACTTCTTCATATATTTTATATATTAACTCCTTGTTGGAAGCTGTTGTTTACAGAATCTTTTCCCATTATATGGGTTTTCACTTTGTTTTGCTGGTGGTTTCTTTTGCTGTCCAGAAGTTTTTTTTTTTAATTTGATATACTTTGATAAAGTCCTATTCATTTATTTTTGTTTTTATTTCCCTAGTTTTAAGGTAAAATTTATAAAATTCTCTTTGAGAGTAAGGTTCATTAGTTTACTACCTATTTTCTTTTATGTGATTTATTATTTCAGGTCTTATATTTAGGTTTCTGATCCATTTTGTGTTAATTTTTGTGTATGATGACAAATAGTTTAATTTCATTCTTTTGCATGTGGATTTCCAATGCTCTCAACACCATTTATTAAAGAGGCTTTCATTTCTCCATTGTATGAGGTCTGTCCAGAAAATGCTCAGCCATGTACTAAGAAGAATAGAGACCTTTACTGAAGAAGATACAAGGTACAAGAAATATTGCATGTAGGACAATGATGCCTCCATCCCCTTCAAAGTAGGCACCTTGGGACCTTACACAGTTCTCCCAGTCACCATCAGCTGCCTTGTCCTGTTTTCCTGAATTTCATCAACAGTCTGATGAAATTCTATTCCATTTCCTTTTCCTTTTCCTTTTCAAAGGTGATTTTAATTATGGGTAAAGCCAGAAGTCACAGGGTGCCAAAATTGGACTGTAGCAGGGCTGAGTCACCTAAGTGATTTGATGTTTTACCAAAAAACTCTGCACAAGAAGTGAAGTGTGAGTGGGCGTGTTGTTGCAAAGAAACAGCCAATCACCAGTTGCCCATAGCTGTGGCCTTCTGAATCACTGAAATGGTTTCCGTGGAGGAATATTAAACACAAAATCTGATGCAGATTTGTTGGTCTACTTGCTCAGTCATTTTAAATGCGATGGCCACACAGTACACATGCTCACTCAACAGCATCTACGACTCTCACTGACTAGTACAGTGAAGTCATTATTGTTCACACATGCACATTCTAGTCCACTCTCCTTGGCTGCCAGGTTACACTGACGTCATGTGCAAACAGTTCTCATATTAACAATGGTTTCACTTTTTCTGGACAGACCTTGTATGTTTTTGGCTCCTTTGTTGAAATGTACTCCCCCTTCCTTTCCTAGACAAATTCATTAGAAGAATAATCTACCTCATGTCATCACTTCATCATTATCCATCACTACTCAACTTGTTGCAGTTTGACTTCACCTTATCAAGACTTTCTTAGAACTCGCCTTGCTAAATCCCTGGAATTCTTCTAACTACAAGGTTGATGAGTACTTCAGTCTTGATTTTCCTTAATTTCTCCATAACACTTTTCTCCACTGGATTTTTTTGCACTTTGTGAAAAGCCTTTCTCATGAATTTCTTAAAAAGCATGTTTCTTGTTCTCCTATTATTGTGGTAATATATTTTAAATCTTATTTTATTGCATTATTTTATGTTACACTCTCTTCCTCTTGTATCCACTGTTTATATGTTGTTCCTCAGATCTCCATGAAGGATCTTCTCTACATGTTTACCTGTTCATGCTATGGAAATATACCCACGTGCCTTCTTTCACTGACTACTAAATGCAGGGAAATTCAAATGTAAATAAATAGCCTTAAGTATGCTCTAACCTGAGAACCAATAACAGCAAAAACCTTGTGGATTCTCCCATTACGTCAAACAGTTTCCTAATAATAAATTTGTCAATCCTCTCTAAGTGATCGTACTCTCACTAATCTGTACAGTAATGAACAGAAACCTCAAAGACTGTTCAACTAACCAAACCATAAACTCATCCTTCTCATTGACCTTGATATCTAGTCAAGTAATGAAGTTGTGCAGCTTTTAAAGAGGTGCCAGAGATGGACCTTTCATTTCTCCAATCTGTCTTTCACTGTTTTCTTCACTCTCCCATTCTTTCTCTAAAAACTCTTTAGTGGGTTCACTGTTTTGAATCTAGATTCTCACCACCTTTTAAGTCTCAATTAATTTTTAATTTTGGAGATGGAGAGAGAGAAAAATTGAGACACAAGTGGCAGGTGGGAGTGATTACTTTGCTATAACACAGTAGTTTCATTTCTGAGATCTTGGATTACTAACTGTCATTATATGAGTAAGTTCTCCATTAAAAATATGCTAGGGAGTTTCTAACAAGTTGAAACTTCCTTCTCCTACATGAATTTGAATGGCAGAGGTTTTTCATATCTATGTAACCATATTGAGAAGGCCTTCAAATTCTAGCAGGAAATGTTTACCCTAGGGATGCACTTATTTCCTGGAATGAATATATTAATAAGGCCCTTGGGGTATGTTCTTTAGGGTCATAAGGCTTCCAAAAGCATGCATTAGAAAATGTTGTTCCACTAATCACCCGTTTTCTGTTTTCTAAGATATGTGTGCCAGCTGAGAGTGAAAATCGAATTGTTTATGAGAACGCAGAAAATATTTAACAGCTCTCTGAGTGAAGAAAGTAGGAAAAGATACATTATGTAGCAGAGAAAAGAAACTTTGCTAGTAGAACAGAGATTCTTAATTGAACATGTCATCATTTTTTTTATACAAGTACAATATGAATCTTTTCTCCTAGTCATCCCTTTTCTTCTCTCCCAAACAAGTAGCTGTTGTCATAACACAAACATTGGTTTCTACTTATCTGAATGCATATACAGTTAAACCCACGTGTTCTTAACATACAGGAGAATTTCCTGTGCCACATTCAATGGCAACGTGATGCCTGCCTTTCTTTACTTCCAATCCATACTCCTTGGTTTTCTCTTTTAAGTCTCTCCACTGACACGTGCACTTGTTGGTCCTTCCATCGCCTGTGAGATTCTTAGAAGAGGGTAGCTGTACTTCCATCCTGTGTCATGCTCTCCACAGCCTCCCTTCTTGTCCCATCTCTCCAGAACCTAAAATGATGTTTTAAATACAGTATGCCAGAAATTTTTTAAAACACAATAATTTTAAAGGTGACAAAAGAACCTCACAAATCTCTTGACTTTTAAATTCTGTCCAGTCTACTGACTCTGTAACTATTATCCCTCTGTACTGAATAAAACATAACTTTTCAAACTCGTAGAATTATCTAGTGGTTAAAATGAATCTGCCAAACATACAAAGACCCAAATAACCTTTTTTTCTGCTTATGGAATGAAGCAGTCTGAAGTCAAATGCTGTTTGCCCACTCTTTGAGAAATTCTTTCGAAGTTTGGTATATACAGAATGAACTTTTCTGAGAGCAGTGTTCAGCCTTACCAGCAAGTATCTCTACACCCCTTTCTTCTGAACAGGACTTTTAAAAGGTAGATTAGCTCTGTTACCTGCAGAGTCACTGTAGAGTTGCTTTTAGATATAGATAATTATTTGCTTATCAAGCACTTCAAACATGCTCTGCAGGTGTTATTTTGTATTCTATGATTACTAAGTACTGTGATAGTTCCAAATAGTGCATTCTCAAAAATGTTTTTTGAAGTCAGAATGCCAATTGATCTAGGTAAGGGCTGTATACCCCAAAATGTATATCATTGCTGTTACAGTTTTTTGCTATATAAATATCCACACCAAAATGCATCTTGTGATTCTTATTTAATCAGATAATGATACGTTGTTGGGTATAAGTATCTATTATTTATTTCTTTATTTTATTAAGGAAGTCCATTCTGTATAGAATGACATTTTTTGAAACATTTTTTGTTGTTGTTCAAGTATAGTTGTCTCCATTTTCCCCTCACCATCCCCCCTCCCCGGCCCCACTCAGCCATCCCTACTTCCCACCCTTGATCCTAGCCCTCCCTTTGGTTTTGTCCATGTGTCCTTTAAAGATGTTCCTGAAAACCCTCCCCCCAATTTAAAGAAAGGGTCTGCTCTTGTAGCCCTATTACAATCATTGGCATATATTAAGGTTTATTTGAATTCCAGACCATTACCGGGGCACTGCATAAAATACATAGCTTTTTCTTGCAGAATAAACATTTTGAGGCACTAACAAGTGATTATTATATTTCTTCATCCCTTGAAAAAGTCCTTACTAGTGCAGTAAATCCCAGTGACTTATAGTTCTTTTATACACATGAAAAAAGGTAATGGTTATAATCCCACTATGTGAGTGTCAACTTTCAACCCTCTCTCCTAAGTTAAAAGTTAGCTTCCAATGCTTTTAGAAGGCTTCTGCCCCTTTCAAACTGTGTTTCTAGTACATCAGTCTTATTGATTTATTCATAGTAAATGTTACCACCTCATTCTTTGTGTGTGAAACTGAAGAAAGCTACATAAGTGCTTCCGAAACTCCAGTAACCTTCTCAGATGCAACTTGGCTACAGAGTAAAAACATATTCCTTCTGGTCAGGAAAATGGGAGAGGGAAAATGAGGCCCTCAGTGCCAAAGAGGATATAAAAATCCTTGTTCATCACCAAGATCAAATGTGACATGTTCTTAACATTCCAGGAACTAGTGCTCCCAGATAGTGATAGAAGCTCTGCAGTAATAAAAACATTGATTCTGAACTCTGAAGGCATAATGGAAATCAGTTGAATCTTTTTGGAGAAATCCATTTCTGAGTCTCCGAGTACTTCAGTTTAATGTAGGTAAATTCATATCAAAAGAAGTGAGTGAGGCAACTGAGTTCTACTACACAAAATCCAGACTTACGGAGAGAGAAAAATGATCTCTTTTGGTTATACTGAAATATCTCATTTCCCTTTATTCATATATTTACTCATTCATGTTATTTCTAACCTTTGAGCCCTGGTTTTGCTTTGTATATTTTAGCGTGATTGTGCCAATTCATAGTGAACTAAAAGACTACAACCTAATGGTTTATAAAGCAGAGCAAACCTTTGAAACTTTGATTTTTGACTAATAACCAAAGGAAATACATCATAGGGTCAGCTTTCTCCTTTTTATTATCTTCATTTTTTATCTACTGAAAAAAACTAGGTAGGAACCATATTGCTTTTCCTTTCTTAATTCCATGTAGAAGCTAAGGTGATTGGATCTAAATGGTTTGATTTTCAGTACCAATTCTCCAGTTCCTTATCTAGAAAGCTAACAGACAAACATATACGATGATGAAACAACGATTATGCTACTATTTTCTAGAAAGCAAAGACAACGGAAAGAATCTCCACTGTGACTGTCCGGCTCCACCCCGAGCCGGCAGTATGGTGAGAGTCAGTCTGGCTGCAGTGGAGGGGGTTCACAGCTGATTTTCAGAGCCTCGCTGTTACAGACACACTTTGTCAACAAACACCTAGCATGCGAGACAAGGACTTCTGTGAAGTTACAATAACAAAGCCCATATAGGCTAACATGAGAAACAGAGACAGGCTGGAAGATGAGAAAAATATTTAATAAAAAAAGATCTTCTAAGGGAAAAAATGAAAAGGAAAGTAGGAAGAAAGAAAGAGTAAAGGTAAAGAAAAAAAGCAAATGAAAATTCAGAAAAAAATAGAAAATATTATAGCAGAATTTTTTTATGCAATATAAAATTTGGTATAGAAATAAGGAAATGTTACAGGAAATGTAAACAAAGATTAAATTTAGAAAATATTTATTTTTATTTTTTGCTTTTTAATATCAGAATATAGAAATATATAATTCAAATCCAGAGTCATTTCACTGAACTAATTTAGGTTTTCAATTACAATCTCAGTAATTAATGTGAACATCAATGTTAGCTGAGTTCTTTTTTAATAGTATAGGTGATCAGTTTTGAAACTATCTTCTGTGTTTGCTAAGCTTCACCAAATGTTAACATATATTGAGGCTAACAAATACCTGGTTTCTCACTGTTTTGGAAAGGAATGAAAAAGATTAAGAAGAAATAAAAATATTCAAAGGTGTCTGCTGTGTTGGGTAAAATTAGAAATATCAGCAGGAGCTCATCATGCAATAGATACACTAATTTCTGAGTTCTGTCCCCTGAGAGAATGCAGAGAGGTTATGCATGTACCTGTGGCCTACTTCTGTTTTCTAACAAGCATTGCTCACATGAAAAGGAGCAGAGGCTGCAGCTGACGAGGGGACCGAGCCAGAAACCAGTGAGATGCCAGCCCTGGCTGTTCTGTCATGTCAGACATTAAAGAAGGGGTCTGTGCACTGTGGGGACATGTCAGAGAGGCACAGGAGACAGCCACATCATACCAAGTGAGGGAGAAAGAGAATACTAAAGTAAGAGAGAAACGACTGTCAACAACAGGTGAATGCAAGGTACACAGAAAATAGAGGACTGCCTTTTGCAACTTTTCTGTAAATGTGAAATTACAATGATGTGTAACAAAATATATTCTAGGAGATATCTTATAAAGCATTGAACACCACTGGACTAGTCTATCTGGTGCATCTGAACTCACCAGTGGGATTATGAATCTATCCTCCTTTTAACACTATTTTTGCAATGAATGTATATCCCCAACCTTTGTTTTAACTTGTCCCTCGAAATTCACCTAAAGGGTTTTCTTCTCCAGGAGACGTTACTTGACTGGTTGGACCACTCAGATATAATTTATAAATGCTTTATTACGTTACTCCTACTTGTTGGTCTTTTTATTTAAAAAATTTTAAAGCCCTAAAAGACAGAAATACTGTTTATACAGTTGCCACTCTTAACAACCAACTATTTCCTATGAACAAAGCAGGTGTTTAATATTTTCAGTTCAGTTATTTTTTTTGGTCTGGAAAAAACATATCCCGGTGAATGACTGGATTTAAAAGATAGATACTTAATTTTGTGTAAGTTTTTATGCTTCTCTTTTTTAAACTTATTTGTACAAGCCAAACTTATTTAGAAAGTTACGTTTTTGTGGGGTTTGGAATAAATGCAACTTTTTGACATCCCAACTCGTTTCTTAAGTGCAAATCTGTTTTAACTTGTGAGATACTTTCAAGAGTACAAGCATCCGTCAATGCATGACCTTGCATTTGCTACTCTGTCATAGAATATGGATAGCCTTTATTATTTTAAAAATGTTGTCACACCTTGACACTATTTGAATTACATTTATCAAAACTACCCTATATTCCTTGGCTCTTGCCAAATATATCACGGTCTTGGTAGGCAGATGCCATTATTATACGAAAATCTTTATCTTCAGTGGGGTCTGGACTAACAAAAGGAGGGAGAGTGAACAGATGTTTTCAAACTCCCGTGGCCATCTGCTGAGCCCTGAGCAACATCCCGACAGAGGAGCAATCTGCAGAGCACTTACTCATAAAACACCCGTTTTGTGAATGGAGCGATTTTAATGGTCTCTGAGGCTATCACTTTGTCATTCTTCTGTCAGGACTACAATTAATGTGGAAATAAAAGTAAACATAGCATGGTTTTTTCCTGTGTTTCCAAAAATTTATTGGCTTGTTTAAACCTCTAACTCCAGTGCAAACAAACACGGTTTAGGTTTTATTATAATTCATTTAAATCTTGATGGAAAATGGCAACCTCTCATCAAATAGTTCTTCCTCTTTACGATTATGCATATAGGCTTGAAACTGAACTCTGTTCTACTCTTTAGGTAGAAGACCCAGGTTTTAAAAAAATTTATATAGGTAATTTTCTACTTTAGAAGCACTAACTGCCACAGAATATCTGTGTGTACTAATACCACATACTGACATCTGCGTCAGTCTGCTAGGGCTGCTCTGACAAAATAGCATAGACTCTGTGACTTAAACAACAGAAATGTAGTTTCTCACCATTCTGGATGCTAGAAGTCCAAGATCAAAGTTGGTTGGTTTCCTCTGAGGGCCAAAGGAAAGTGTCTGTTCCAGGCCTGTCTCCTTGACTTATAGGTGGCACTTTCTCTCTGTGTCTTCGCATCACTGCCCCTCTGTGAACACATATGTTCTACCTATTTAAACTCCTTCAGCCCTGGCTGGTGTGGCTCAGTGGATTGAGTGCCAGCCTGTGAAACAAAGGGTCATTGGTTCGATTCCCAGGCAGGGCACATGCCTGGGGTGCAGGGCAGGTCCCCAGAAGGCGTGTGGGAGAGAAAACCATACATCGATGTTTCTGTCCCTCTCTTTCTCCCTCCTTTCCTCTCTGTCTAAAAGTAAGTAAGTAACTAAGTAAGTAACTAAGTAAATAAATAAATCTTTTAAAAAATTAACTCCTTCAAAACCTCTAATCTCATGTGGTTTAGCTTCCTTAATCTGGACTTCACTTTATTTGCACTGCTGCTTAGGCACAATATAGGACCACCTTCCTCAAGCTCTCTTCCACACACTTGACACTTCACCATGTAATAAACTACTGTAGGCTTGGCATGGTGTTAATTGCTGGAGAGAGAATAAATAAAATAAAATTTTCTCCTGTGCTACATAGTTGGGATAATACCTGTAGTTGTATTTGCATACATATGCATGGCGGATAGTATTGTACAGGGGGTACAAGTGTTGTTAGGTGAGTATGCAGGAAAACTGGTTCAGTTTAATTTGTTTGTTTAATTTGATATGCTTAATTTGAGAAGACTGGAGTTGCCAGGGAGGTTGTATAGAAAGAAAAAACTGGCAACAAAGTTGCAATTAATCAGTCCCAAATGTACTTGTTGAAGTCACTTAACATTCTAAAGGTCTAAAAAGGTTCCCCAGCAGAAAGTCTGAGGAGGGAGATGAGAAAATGGCTAAGGATGGAGCCCAGGTGATTGTTCTTAAGACAAAAATACAGCAAAGGCAGCTTCTGAAATTCAGAATTCAAAAATTCTTAGATTTTTACGAAATTCCAAAGTAAAAAATTAATTGCTAGTGTTTGGCCAGATTAACAGCTAAGAACTTAAATCTTTTTCTTAAAGATCAAAATTATACAGGTAAACTTTGGTATAGAATAAGTTCATTCTAACTTCCTAGAAGCAAATATACACTCCAGACTTTTGTCACTTTTCTTTTTACCTTTGTCCTCCTCACAGATTTCTTGTACCTGCTGAATCACAGTGTTCTTTCTTCAGTTTCAATTATCTCTGTGGGTTTTCCTTTTATCCTTTAATTGAGGTCTTTTTTGTTTTGCTTGGTTTATTTCATGGAGGGAGAAATACATTTTTATTTTTTATATTGGTTTTATGAAAATTAATTTTATTTCCTAGTCTGAAATCCAGACAATCTGCAGGTAATTAAGAATTTCTAGCTATTTTACAACCACATTGCTTAGTTTCTTAGAGAATATATCCAAAAAGAAAGAAAAAACTAAGTGTTTTTTCTTTTTTGTGTTTGTTTCTTTTTCTTTTCTTTTTTTATTGTTGTTCAAGTACAGTTGTCTCCATTTATCCCCACCACACGCCCCTGCCCCACCCATCCCCATTTCCCACTCTTAATCCTACCGGCCTTTAGCTTTGTCCATGTGTCCTTTATACATGTTCTTTGATGACCCTACTCCTTTTGGCCCCCATTATGCTCTCTCTCCTCTCCTCTGGTTACTGTCAGTTTGTTCTTTGTTTCATTGTCTTTGGTTGTATTGAATTGCCTTTTGACCTGGAAATTCCACTGTTGGGATTATACCCTAAGAACCCTGAAACACCAATTCAAAAAACCTATGCATCTCAATGTTCATAGCAGCACAATTTATAATTGTCAAGTGCTGGAAGCAACCTAGATGCCAATCAGTAAATGAGTAGATCAAAAACTATGGCACATTTACACAATGAAATAGTACATAATAGAAAGAAGGAGCCTCTACCCTTCGCAACAGCATGGATGTATCTGGAGAACATTATGCTTAGTGAAATAAGTCAGGCGGTGAAAGACAAATACCATGTGATCTCACCTATAAGTGAAACCTCATAAACAAAACGAACTAGCCAGCAAATTAATTCAGGGCCTTTTAAGTAGGTGGCTTCCTTTACCTCTCAGAAGTCCCCATCACTGATACCTTCACCTAGAAATCTATATCCCCTTTACAAACTAAACTGGAGAATAGATCTAATCCCCCACTCATTGATAGTCTCAAAAAACAAGCCCTCAGACATTTTTCTTTCTTTTTCTCAGTTTATTTAAGATGTAATTTATATATAACACTATGTATGTGTAATGTGTGTGATATAATTACATGATATATGGATATAACTGTTTACCTCAATACAGTTAGTTAATACATCCTTCACCTCAGTTACCATTTGGTTCTTGTTTTTGTTGTGGTGAGACCATAAAACTTCACTCTCATAGTGACCTTCAAGTGTACAAGGTCTGTCTGGAAAAAAGTCCAGCCATTGTTAATATAACAAGAACAGTTTTGCATGACATCAGTGTAACCAGGCAGCCACAGAGAGTGGACTGGAATGTGCATGTGTCAACAGTGATGACTTCGCTGTACTAGCCAATGGGGGTGATAGATGCTGTTGAGTGAGTATGTGTACTGTGTGGTCATTGCATTCAAAATGGGCATTAGAGAAACGAATCTGTATCAAATTTTGCATTAAGCTTGAACATTCCTCCATGGAAACTATGTGCATATTTCAGAAGACATTCAGAGGTGAGGCAATGAGAGCAGCACAAATAAAAGTGTGGCACAAATGCTTCAAAGATGGCCAAGAATCTGTTGGGAGAGATCCACATTCTGTAAGGACTGCAACAAGCAGAACACTTGCGAATGTTGAATGCATTCAGGCTGCAATCAACAAAGATCAGTGACTGACTGGGAGCTAGGAATTAAAAATAATTATGCATTCAAAATTTTGATGCAGGATCTTGGCATGAAATATGTCATGACAAAATTCATTCCTCAACTACCAGGGCAGAAGGAACATCATGCTGAAGTTGCTAATGACTTGATTCAAACTGCTATCAATGAACCGAATTTCCTCAGGAAGTTCATATAATCAGAGATAAATCATGGGTCTATGGCAATGATCTGAACATGAAGGCCCAGTTGTTCCAACAGAAGTCACCTGATTCTCCAAGCCTGAAGAAGGTGGGACAAAGTCCAAGCAAAATCCAGACCCTGTTAACTGTGTTTTTTGATTATTGGGAAGACGTTGTCCATTATGAGTACACCCCTCCAGGCCAAACAATTAATAATGTGTACTGCCTCAATGTTCTCAGTCAGTTGAGAGATGCAATATGATGAAAGTGGCCACAGCTATGGAAACTGGTGATTGGTAGCTCCATCATGAAAATGTGCCTGTTCATGCATCATGTGTCATGTACAGTTTTTTTAGGAAACATTAAATTGCTTAGGTGACTTAGCCCCCCTACAGCCCATATTTGGCACCTTGTGACTTCTGGCCTTTCCCAAAACTAAAATTACCTTTGAAATGGAAGAGATTCTGGATCTTCGATGAGATTCAGGAAAATACAACAGGGCAACTGGGAGAACTGTGTGAGATCCCAAAGAACCTATTTTGAAGGGGACTGAGGTGTCATTGTCCTGTGTATGCTGTTTCATGTATCTTATATCTTCTTCAATAAATGTGTCTATTTTTCATATTACATGACTGGACATTTCCTGGATAGACCTCGTGCAATCAGTGTTGTCAACTGTAATTGTTGAGCTATCCCTAAAAGCTTACGCACAGCCTTTGACCAAGGTCTCCTTGTTCCCTCACCTTCTCAGCCTCTGTCAGCCACCATTCTGCTCTCAGTTTCCGAGAGTTCTCAGATTCCACCTACAAATGAAATGACACAGTATTTGTCTTTCTCCGATAGTTTTCTTATAATGGGTTTTAGGGCAAATCACTAGGGGGAAACAGAAGATACAAGCAATTTAGAGATGGGACAGTGGCAAAGTTTGGAAAGTTCTTAAGTCAACAGCACTTGACTTTATTCCTTTGCCTTCTTTGGAGATAGTAAAATGAATGTAATTCTGGCTTCAAATTCTGGCCTTAGATTTTTGAGAGAAGGATTCTCACTTTTCTCCCACCCGCAGCTTTCTACTCCTGCAAAGCAAAGTAAACCTGTCTTGAAATCTCTGGTCACTGCAGCCACTGTGTCTGAAAGGAAAACTGATGATGCAAATCATACAGAACCAGGATCTTCTCTCCCTGTTTGTAAACAGGAGACCCAAAGGAAATACTTAATTTCTCTGTAGAGCATTGTCTCAAATCCTATTAGCATAGGGTCCAAGGTTTTTTTCCTTTGGCCAGTTTTTCACCTCAAGGAGAGGTTGTAGGTTAGGTGAGAGGTGGGCGCAGTGGGGTGCAGGGACACAGTACAAGAGTGGGCAAAGTAGGTTTACAGTTGCGATGGCGTTGTTTGGGGTTAATAAAGCTGTTGTGATCGTTATAGCCAGCCTGTCTTTCTCCATAAAAAACAACTATAAATTTACCGCTGCCCCCCCGTATATCTCAAGTACAGCTTTGAAAGAGAGATCTTAGTGTGACTGGAGATGTCGTGACTCATTCAACTTTACAATCCTCCTTCCTATTTAAAGTGTGTGGGAGGAAAACATGATTGAAAGGTATGTTCATTTCTTCAGATAAAGATAGTTATTTTAACTAGTGAAAACATGATTGCTGTCAAGTAGCGACTGGGTATTCTTTTCCATGTGGCAGGAATTCTGGCCATAATACACCAGTTAGTCTCTAACTCTTCCACTTATCAGTGAGATAGCACTAATCCCTAAACCTAGGAGATTAAGATTCTTTCACAAATCCACATACAACAACTGCATGAACAAAAAAATAAAAGAAATTGTCAAAGCCTCTATCTACTGGATCAGTAGTAGTGTCTGATTGCACATCATTGATCTTATTCCACTCATTATTTTACAGACCTTTTTCTAAATTTGTATTAGAATTAGTGTATTGCAAAGTGTTTTTAAAATAGTATTATATTTAAATGTTTTTTATAAAAAGATCTTATTTATTTATTTTTAAAGATATGGGAAGGGAGGGAGAAAGAGAGGGAGAGAAACACTGATATGTGAGGGATACATAAACTGGTTGCCTCTCACATACCCCCAACCAGGGACCTGGCCCGCAACATGTTCCTGAGTGGGAATTGAACCGGCGACCCTTCAGTTTGCAGGCCAGCACTAAATCCACTGAGCCACACCAGCCAGGGTTGTTTAAATGCTTTTTTTAATTTTTTTTTTTTTTTGTATTTTAATTGTTGTTCTTGTACAGTTTTCTGTCTTTTACTCCCATCCCGGCCCACTGCCCCAGCCCTCCCCACCTCCCTCCCATTTCCACCCCCCGTAGTTTTTGTCCACATGTCTTTTATACTTGTTGCTCTAAACCCTTCCCCTTTTAAATGCTTTTTAAATTAGTAACATTGGAAAGTATTTCAAGCACTGTTCACCTATCTTTCAACAAAACAAAACTAAGCCTAACCACTCTACTGCTGTAAAAATTAGTTTCTTAGGTGTACAGTATATAAGTAGAGATGAACTTTGAGAAATAATCCTTCTCGATGATTGCATTTGTCTCATTCTTTAGCCGTATCCACACCTCATTTCATCTTGAACTATGGATTCGGAAACCCGGTATTGAAAAGAGTGCACAGCCATTGAATTAAGTTCTCTAAGGAAGCCTGCTCGCTTTCTCCTATGGGAAATGAGGATGCACGTGGCTGCTAAAGGATGATGTTTGTTTTGATTTTCTTCCTAAGTAAATGCATTTCTTGTTGTGGATGGGAGAATTCAGTCTTTTCAGAGATTGGCTGAACAAATTAAATCAGAATTTTGTTGTTGCCACTTCCTTGATTTCCCCAATTCTTCTCAACTTCCCTTAATGAATGTTTTGCTTTGAGCCATAATTCACCTGCTACAGACCATTCAGCTTCAAGTGGGGTAGTAATTTCCTAAGGGGACTTGACTCTCAGGGAAATTCCAACAAAAACTAATTTTAAACTCAGTGTTTGTTATAAATCACACCTAAGACGCCAGGGGGAGTTTCCTTTTGAATGCTATGGAAACAAAAGCAAGCTAAACAAAAAAGAAATTTAATGGTAGATAAGCATGACTGGAACTCAGAAGAAAATATTCTGTTTTTATTTGGTTCTACTTTCTGGTCACTTATGAAATCTTCACTTTTAACTCCCTTAATATGTAACTTATCAATAATTTTATCAGGTTAAAATTAACAGCTGCTTTTCCTCTTCAGAGTGCTCCCCGTAGGTGGGCTAATGCTTAGAAATCCAAAAGGAACAATAAATAAAAAACAATTTCCAAGAAATACTTTCAGTTATTTCCAGATGAAGTAAAGAGGAGTTGGAGTTTTTAAAAAGTAAACCAGAATAATTGTTTCTGTAACCTGAAATGGAAAATCCCAAGCATTCATGAAACCAAGGAGAAGACAAGATTATCCCTCAGAAACACATTTGTAATTAAATTACTTGGGATCAGTGTTCTATGTATTTTTTCATCCTACAGATTCTCCTCTTTTAGAGCTTTCATCTAATATCTATACTTCAAGGAAATAACAGGGATGGAAACATGTTCATAAATGCATAATTGCTTATAATTTTCTGTTCTAGTGAAATTTTCATTCAAAATTAGCTGAAGGGTAACACATCAAGTTAGGAAGCAATCTGGAGCCTGGTAGCATTGGAATGAAGATACAGTGACTCAATTCGTTTTAACTAAGGGCAACGTATATTGACATTTTGTATTTTCTCATGAACAAATGCAAACTACAGAGCTCCAGCAATTAGAATAAAAATAAATATCTGTTGCAATGAATAAGTACTGCATTAAAATAAACATGTCATATAATATTAGTTACTAGCTTATGTATTTGCAAGTGCACATTTAAACACATATGGGAGGATGTAACTGCAGATAAAGACGCTGTTCTGAGGACTGACAGATTCAGATTTCCATTTATTGGTTATATACTCTTGGGAATGTTGCTTAGGCTCTCTAAAATTTGTATCTCGATTTGCAAAATTTGGGTAATGCTAATTGCATTTCATATGCTTTCCCTGATTATTACATAAGAAAATTGAGTATGAATGAGCGGGGCCCTAAGAGTCCTGCACTATGCCTTTAGATTTTTTATTCCTTTTCTTCTCCTCACCCTCCTCCTCATCTCTTCCTTCTTCTCCTCCTTCTTAATGGGGCACAAGAAACAGAGATAAGGGGGTAAGACACAAAGAAAAAGGTAAACCAGCTCTGGATTTGGTAGAGATTTGTTTCCTTTGGATGCAGTGCACTGTATAGTCAACTGAGGACATTTCAGAATAGGCTAGGACAAGAGTTGTTGCTGAAAGGATGAACCATAGAAGGCCCACAGAAGGTATCAGATAAATTATGTACTCGATAGCTCTTACTGAACTTCAGCAGTCTTTGATACGGCAAAGGATTTACTGTGGAAGAAAGTTTTCATTGAGAACCTCTAACATTTGGAACAACTAATCTTTTTTTTTTTTTACTGTTACCTGTTAACAGACATCCATCTCTCCATCTTGTTACTTACCAACCCATTGAGAATGGCTTCCTGCTCAAGAAGACACACCTGAGAAGAATCAGAACCTGTAGCTTTAGCTCACATCTCAGACACACGTGCGACTTGATGAGTGACAGAAAGATGATATGTGAGTGGATGGGTCAGACTAATCAGGTGAAGGTTGAGGGGAGAACAAAAGACCCAGAAAGCAAGAGAGCAAGTGAGTTTCAGACATCTAGATCCTGTGGAACCGATGGTCTGAGCGGTAGAGGGCTGTGCTTCTATGTAGCCAGATCATAATGCCACCTGATGGGTAAGGTCTGGTAAAGAAAAGCTCGTTTTTATGAATTCTGAACATCTGCATGGGGTAGCTGATTCTTTAGCACTTTACCCAATAACGGTGTGTAGTTTTTTCAAACTACAATTACAGTCCTGGGGAGAAGGGCCCTATGCCTTGAAACATGTTTCTATTTTGCCTGAACTGCCATAAATTATCAGAAGGATACAGATTTATTAGGACAAGTAATTTAAATGCTGTATCCATTAATGCTATTTAAAAACACTTGATGAATAACAGCTAAAACATTTGTCCCTCTTGTCATCGGAGTTCTCCTAATCTGCTGTGTAAACAAGATCTTGGAAATTTTGTTCAGGATTATTTCTATGGTACTATATTCTATGGCTTAGAACACAGATTTCTCCTGCCTGCTCGCTTAAGCAGAAAAATGTACACTCTCCAAAGTTATTAGCATATCTGTGTCTAATTGACTGCAATAAAAAATGAAAAATCCTAATAACATTCCTGTATGTCGTTCTCATGGACCTCAATTATTCAGAAGTTTCATAACGCTGCTGCTGCTTAGTAGAGTACAGCCCATTAAATATGCAAGTGGGCTAAAATATAAAAGTTTCTCGAATGCTCATAGGATGAAACCATGGTGGTGTTTTAAAATTTAATGTTGCTTAACCTGCAACACAATAAATTCCTCAGCCCAGATATAAAGTTTATGGTGTGAAAGTAAAAATTAATCCATAGTGTTTTGTAAAACTGGTCACACCAAAATTTTCATTTTTATCTCTTTGTTCAACTTTTGATTTCTGTTCTAAATATGCAGTTTTTCTCTAATAAAATTTTAAAGTTTGAAAAGAAGAATGACCATCTAGTAAATTATTGTGTACATTATTCACCTAGTTACAGGTAAATAGGATCAAGAAAAATAGGGAGAAATTAATCAAGTTGTATGTTTCAAATTCTACCTAATATCTATTTATTTATCTATCTAATCCATCTATCTGAGAGCAAAGAACCAAGAGTAACCAGACACAGTTAAAAAGAAGAAAACTAAAATAGTTCAAAGGTAATTTTTTCAATAAGCTTTATGAAAATCATAGGTTGTTATATGTTAACTAACATTCAACAAATTTATTATCTAACAAATATGCTAAGTAATATGTTTTTATAATTTTAAAATATGACAAATATTTGCCTATTCTTAATATTTTATTAAAATAGGCTATTTTATTTAACAATAAATGGATATATACATAAAGAAACTGTAAATCTAATCTATACTTTCCATCAATAAAATATCTAATTAAAAATTGTAGACTACAGATAATTTATAATCTCAGTACCATTCTTAAAGAGCAGTATCTCCAAAATATACTTAAACTAGGAGCAATATTTGTCATATTCAAAAGTCATTCTTTACTTACAAAACACTATTGTCATTCTAGAATTATAACATATTGCTGTCCTTAACCTTTTTATAGATATGGACATTTCCAAAAGTGTTCTGGGGACAGTTATCAAGATGATGGATTGCTTTGGATACCAAGTTACAAAGCACTTAGATTTTTTCTTCCTTTTCTTCTCCTCCTCCCCTCCTCTTCCTCCTTTTCCTCCCCCTCCTCCTCTTGTCTTTCTTCTCCTCCTTCTTTTTAATGGGGCCCAAGAAACAGAGATAAGGGGGTGAGAGACAGAGAGAAAGGTAAGCTAGCCCAGGATTTGGTAGAGATTTATCTCTTTCGAATGCAGTGCACTATATAATCAACTGAGGACATCTTAAATTAGGTGAGGACAAGAGTGTTGCTGCTTCATGCTGAGAGGATTAAGTCCTGACATAATTCTACATGAATTTTAAGATTGTCTACCCTCATCTGTCCTTTCTACCTTTGTAGGAAGCAATGTAGGAAATCAAGTAAAGCCTTTCTTTCTTGGGCGAGGCATCTCTAACTTTCAAGTAGCCTGGGCAAGATGATCTTAAAAAAAAAAAATTCAGGTCAGTAATCTTTTTATGCATTTCTATTCATTTCACTATATGAATGTATCTTTAGTTACCTGGTATCAAGGGAAAAAAGTTAAAAGTTGTGCCAGTTCCCCAAAGAGGCATGTCTGTCTGTCTGTCTGTCTGTCTCTCTCCCTGACTCCATCCCTCTTTCTCCTACTTTCTTTCCTCCCTTCCCTTCCCTCCCCAACATTTAGTGTGTGAAAGAGATTTTGTTAAAAGGAGCAAAACAAATGGAATAAAGCAATCATTAATTTATAACAATTATTTTTTTCTCATGGGACATGTGAAAGAAATCTACTTGAACCTACCTTCAAAGTAGTCATTTGAACAAATGTAGTCATTTGCTCAAAGTAGTAATCATTTATACGCTTGTTCCTTATTCTGTGAGTTGAGACATTTCAAAAATATGAGTAATACATAGAATCTCTGGGCAAAATATATACACATATTCTGCCAAAATGAGCACATATAAACACACACACTTTTATTGCTATTGCTATACAAAAGTATGGCTAATACATTTTTATGCTAAAAAGTATTAATTGGAAGAATGGCTGATGTATTTTGACAACTCTACACTCATTAAATCTTCTTTTTCCTTTTTTAAAAATTTATTTTATTGATTATGCTGTTGAACTTGTCCCATTTCTCCCCCATCATTCCCCTCCACCCTGCACACCCTCTCCCACCCACATTCCCCGCCTTTAGTTCATGTCCATGTGTCATAAGTTCTTTAGTTTCTGCATTCCCCAAACTATTCTTGCCCTCCCCCTGTCTATTTTCTACCTACTTTCTATGCAACTTATTCTCTGTACCTTTTCCCCCTCTCTCGTACTCCCATGCCCCTGTTGCTAACCTTCCATATGATCTCCATTTCTGTGATTCTGTTCCTGTTCTACTTGTTTGCTTAGTTTGCTTTTGTTTTAGGTGTGGTTGTTAATATCTGTGAGTTTGCTGCCTTTTTATGGTCATATTTTTTATTTTCTTTTTCTCAGATAAGTCCCTTTAACATTTCATGTACTAAGGGCTTGGTGATGATGAGCTCCTTTAACTTGACCTTATCTGGGAAGCACTTTATCTTCCCTTCCATGCTAAATGAAAGCTTTGCTGGATAGAGCAATTTTGAATGTAGGTCCTTGCCTTTCATGACTTAGAATACTTCTTTCCAGCCTCTTCTTGCCTGTAAAGTCTCTTTTGAGAAATCAGCTGACAGTCTGATGGGAACTCCTTTGTAGGTGACTGTCCCCTTACCCCTTGCTGCTTCTAGAATTCTCTCCTTCATTTGAATCTTGGCTAATATAATTATGATGTGCCTTGGTGTGTTCTTCCTTGGATCAAACTTCTTTGGGACTCTGAGCTTCATGGACTTCCTGGTAGTCTATTTCCTTTGCCAGATTGGGGAAGTTCTCCTTTATTATTTGTCAAATAAGTTTTCCACTTGTTGCTCTTCTTCTTCCCCTTCTGGTACCCCTATAATTGGGTTGTTGGGACTTTTAAAGATGTCTTGGAGGTTCCTAAGCCTCTCCTTATTTTTTTGAATTCTTGTTTCTTCCTTGTTTTCTATTTGGTTCTTTCTTCCTTCTGCTCCACTCCATTGATTTGATTCCCAGTTTTCTTCCCATCACTATTGGTTCCCTGCATGTTTTCCTTCATTTTACTTAGTGTAGCCTTCATTTTTTTATCTAATTTGTGAGCAAAATCAACCAATTCTGTGAGTATCCTGATCACCAGGGCTTTGAACTGTGCATCTGATAGGTTAGCTATCTGTTTGTCACTTACAGGAATTGGCTGTGGAGCTTTGATTTGTTCTCCGGTTTGAGCCATTTTTGTTTTGTTTTGTTTTGTTTTGTTTTGTTTTGTTTTGTTTTTTGTCTGGTCATGACTGTTATGTTGTGAGGAGTGGAGCCTTAGGTGTTCCCCAGGGCAGGGCAGCCCAGTCGCTGGGTTGTGACGCTGTATGTGGGGGCGGGGTCTGAGAGGGAACAATGGCACTTGCTCTGCTCACTTGGATTCTAGTCCCTTCCACCACTTCCCCTTCGCTTGGATTATCTGCATGCAAATGTGGGACCACCTGGTCAACCAGCTGCCTTGTGCGGCCTCACTGAATCTGCACAGTTGCCACTGCATGCCCGGGGTCTGCTAGCCACCGCCTGTGTGCCTGGGAACTGCCAGCAGCAGCTGCCTGCGTGCCCGGGTCTGCACCTCCACTTTTTCCAGCCGTGACTCCTCCCCTTTCTTACCAGTTTGGATGAATGGTTGTTGGAGTTCCATACAGTTCAATTTTCTCAGTTCTAGTTGTTTTCTTGTTTCTAAATATTTGTTGTTCTTAATTTTGGTTGTGAGAAGAGGCACAGTGTGTCCACCTACGCCTCCATCTTGGCCAGAAGTCCTCATTAAATCTTTTAGTGTTGGGAAATATTTTAAAATTAAAATGTAAAAATCAAGGGAATTTTTAGGTTAAAAATAGGTTGGTAGGGAAAGAAAAATTTATAGATCTCTTCATTTAAGGACAAAGATATTGAAGACCAAATTGAAAGCTGTCCATTAAAATTATAACAAGTGATAATAAATGTATTTATACTCTGCAATACTACTATCATATATTACTCAAGTTTAATTAATGTCTCAGACCTTCAACTCACTACTGTCATTTATATTTGTGGCAAAACTTACATATTTTGTAAAAGTAAAATATTTGAAAAAATATGAGTTCATTCATTCTAATTTTTGTAGAGTGTTTTGAAATAAACTTTAAAAAATGTTACAAAAATTTTAAATTTACAGAAAAGTTGCAAAGTAAAGTTCACCTACATCCCACACCCAGTTTCTCCTAGTATTCATACTTTATAGAAGTAATATGGTACATTTGTTACAATTAATGAACAAAAATCAAGAAATACTTATTAAATAATATATCTTATTAATATTTCATTGGTTTTATTAAAGTATTTTTTCTATTTCAGGATCCCATCTAGAAAACTACATTATATTTAGTCATTATATCTCCTTAGGGTCCTAAATGTGTATGCCTCCAACAGAAGATGCGTAGACGTTTAGAACATAGGAAGAGTGCCATGGAGAAAAGACATAAAAGTAAATAAACACTTTGTTTTAATATTGTTAAGTGATATAAAATGTCAGCGTTTAAAGCAATAATCATGATAGCATAAAGCTGTAACGTAGTGAGGCATAGCATATAGATAAGTGAATGAATGGCAGCAACGTCCACAGAGGGGAGGGAGGAGTTGATCATACTCAGTTCTAAGTTGCCTGCACTGTCTATACATGAAACAACACAATGGATTTTTAAAGGTGGGCTTTAATTATAAAATATGTACTATGTTAGGGCAACAACTTAACTTTCAAAGTGTTTGTTATACTAAGCTTAGGTGTAAAGTGAGATCATAATATGATTAGTTAAAGGCAGAAAAGGCAGAGAAAGAGGGGAAACAAGATACAAATGCCATAAACAGGTATCAGTTTCAATCCTCCTCGATATCAATAATGACTTCATATATGAATGATCTAACTATACCGATTGGCTGATGCTTTCAGAAGAGAGAAAAAAATCTTGACCAAAATTCATCAGGGAAAAGAAGGCTCTGGCTCTGACAAATTCTTTTCCCCTGGAGGATAAACCTTTGTTTACCCCCTACCAGGGGAATGCCCTGGTAATATTTCACATTTACAGTTTTCACCCTCTTAGAGCAGGAGGTCATTTTTTCCTGGTCTTCGCTGTGAGAATCTGGTGAGGTTCCTCGGGGAGAGCGCCCGAAGGTGTGGGCCCTCGGATTGCAGCCCCTTTAGCTTCGTCTCTGGGGTCCACATGCAGCTTCCGGAAGTCATCAACAGGACCAGTGCGCCTACCAGTTCACGGTTCCAGGGGCTTCTGCTTCAGGTAAGCAGGCCTAGGAGGATGCTGTGTCACTCTGGGTATACCTGTTCTTCAAATTTCTGGGCAACTGTTTGCTTTATGAACTTAGTTTACTGATGGGTCCAAGAAAACTCATTGATTTTCAGTTTGTGAGGTTTTCTTCTTAATGTAAGGCCATGACAGAAAACTTCAAGGTTTTTTATGTGTTAAAGCTAAAACCAGAATTTTCATTCAATAAATTTGGTGACATAAAAATAGGCATGTGCTTATATATTTACAAAATGTGAAACATCTTATATAGATATCTTATAAGAATTAAATTCAGTGGTTCGGATGAAAAGTTTCAATAAACTTCAGTACTATATTAGTACAAAACATATGTCTTGATACTAATGCCTTTTTAAAAATTGCATTCTAATTTCAGAATAAGCTCTTGGTTTATTATAGATCTACTACTTTCAAGGATGGACACCCTACTGAACCTATGATTTTATATTCTATGCTATTTTCAATAATGACCTCCCAAAATGTCCACATACTGATATTTTACCTTATATGGCAAAAGAGATGTTGCAGATGCGATCACATTAAGAATCTTGAGAGGGAACTATTCTGGGTAAACCAGGTGGGTATGATTCTAATCACAGAAGTCCTTGCAAGAGGCCGGCAACAGATCAGAGAGACAGGAGAGGAGGAGGCGATGTGATAATGGAAGCAATGATTTGAGTGACATGCTTTGAAGATGGGAAAAGTGAAAAATAGTGTCAACAAATTTTTTAAAAAGCTGGAAAATACATGAAAATGGATTTTCCCTTAGTGCCTCCAGAAAATATCAGCTCTGCTGACACCTTTAACTTAGCATAGTGAAACTGATTTTGAACTTCTAAACTCCAGACTATAACATAATAAATTTGTGCTGCTTTTAAAGAAACATCTGATTTTCATTTTTAAATGTTTTTATTTTTTATTAATTTTTGAAGAGAACAAGAGAGATGACTTGTTGTTCCGTTTATTTATGCCTTCTTTGTTTGATTGCTGTAGGTGCCCTGACCAGGGATGGAACTCACAACCTTGACATTTCAGGACAATGCTCTTACCAACTGAGCCACCGAGCGGGACAAAGTTATGCTGTTCTAAGGCACTTAGTTTGGAGTAATTCATTACAGTGGCAATAGGAAATGAATGTGTATATTGAGGAATAAATGAAAAGCACAGTGTGATAAAAGAGTTTTATGAAGGTTCCTGAGCCCCAGGGGAACATTGTATAGATAATGTCTCCTTGAAAGGGCCAGTGATTGGAGGAGCTCTAGTTCACAGAGCTAGGGAGCAAGTACCTTCATTTGGAGAAATTCCTTAAACAGGACCTAAGTGAACTCCAATACATGTTCTAGCAAGTGTCACACTCTGTTGTGCGCTCTTTCTCTCAAGTGCTCTGCTCACTTGCCTCCAGCCCTCTTCCTCTTCCCCTTTCTCTCTGTCCCCCTTCTCTCTCTCTCTCCCCCCCCTCCCCTCCTTCCCTTTTACACACACCCTCTGCCCCACACAGTATTCTCTTTCTAAATCCTCTCTGTAAGGGGTCCAAACACTTGGTGCAGGCACTGTTTAGCTTTATAGGGATTAAGTGGGATGATGGTAACTCCACCAACTGCTTCCACAAATCGTTTTACCTTCGGAAGCAGGGACATTGACTCAGCTGTGCATGGGGGTATTGGAGATGGAGATACAGGTAAATATTTTATGTGATTTAAAAAATTACTGTCATGAGTCACATTAGTTCTTGTGCTGTACTCTTGCCCTCCTTTCCTTGAATATTTTTGCCCCTAGATATTTTGACAGTTGAAAATGCACAAAACCTGTGGATTGCAATTCTCTGGTTTCTGTTCATTTGTAGTGTTCATAATATAAACATAATTGTAATGTAATACATCACACTTGAATACAATACTCTCAGGAAAAATATCTGCAAAATCAAACCCAATGTATTTTTTATTACAGTGAGGTATTCTTTAAGAATGACTAGTGACTCCAAAGAATAAAATGCCCAGGCAAGTGTGTGATTAAAATGGAGGCCTAAGAAAGATTAATGTAACTTTTCTTTATGCATTCTTTCTCTGCAGGGTGCACAAACCTTTGAGAGTAAAACATATACTTTCTAGAGCTAAAAGGCTTCCATTTGGAAAAAAATGCTTACTTATAGTAACAAATTGTGTTTGCTTTTACCATTACACTTAATTTACATATAGAAGAGTTATATTTCCTCATCACTTTTCCATAATCTTCTTTTGACAGAAATTATATATTATTACTACAAGATATATTTGAGTAGAAATATAAAACATGGAGATATACTGAAAAAACATATGAAAAATAAAGGTAAAAAAGATTGACATCTAACTGTGTTTTAACATAAGAGTGTATTTAGCAAATTAAGTAGATCTGGAACACTAGTATTAATTTTAATATATCTTTTGTTATTAAAGATTGCAGATTTAACTCTAATTCTAAAATGCATTTTTATCATTCTTATTGTTTTTTCTAAAGCATATGCTTCATCTCTACCTTGTTATACTCAAATAATTTATAATCATCTACACCATAACCTGTTCTATTACACAAATTGTAAGTATTATTATTTTATTTATGTAGCTAAAGAGGAATGTCTTAATTGGAAGTATATATTTTTGTTTAGCTTTTATGTTTCTTAGAAATGGTTCATTCAACATATTCATATATTTATTAATTTCACTGCTATGTTTTAACTTGTTTTGTATATGTATCCTCTGGGTTTAGTTTTCTTTGAGCTGAAGTATATTTGTTTATAGTTCTTTCATTGAGAGATCATGCTTTTTAAGGTTTTAGGTTTCATATATACTCAAATATTATTCATATATTTTTCCCTCTGTTCAAAAAGGTAGACTAGCTGGGTATAAAATTCTGAACTAACCATTTTTCTTCTACACTTTAAAATTATCACTTAATGGTCTGGTCTTATCTTTTGTAAAAGTTCATATAGTTATTCATTTGTAGGTATTCTATATCTTTAAAGTATTATTAAGTTTCTTTGTGATTTACATGAGCAAGAATAGATTTTTAGTTATTCTGCTCACTAGAGTTTGTTTTAAACATGAAAACCTGTGCTTTTCTATGATTCTGGGAAATTCTAAGCAATATTCTTTTTACGTATTTTTCTTTCTATTTCCCTCCTTTATCTTGTCTCTGGAATTCCTATTAGGTGATCATTGAATCCTCCCATCTATGCTCTTATTTTCTTGCTACTCTTTCATACACGTACATACACATATACACACATATCTGATGTTTGTTCAGAATTCTGTTGATGGTGCTTAATATTATCTATTAACTTGACTATACATAATAGATAGTTTATCTATGTCTGAATTTTTTGAAGCCTTAGAACTTTGTAATGGTTGAAAATGACTACTTTGGCTTTGATTGTGAAACTAATTGCATCATAAATGGTGACTAAAAATAGCTGGACAATTTTTGAAAGTCTACTATGTAAAACTGAGGAGCTGCAATTTTGCTTGTTAATGTGATTATAAAGTGAGAAAAAAAATATGAACCTGAGGGTTTTTCAAGGAGCCCAGGAGATGTTAACCTCTTTGTTTATTTTTAAAAGATTGTATTTTTCAGCTTTATTGAGGTATAACTGAAAAGTAGAGTTGTAAGATATTTGGAGTGTATTTCACAATGACTTGATATACAACTCTACCATGAAGGTTTCCTCCAATTTAGTTATTTACCATATCTATCACTATATATAACTACATATAAACTATACCTTCTTTATCTATCTGTTGGATACTTAGATTATTTTTATATTTTGGCTATTGTGAATAGTGCTACAATAAACATGAGAATGCATATATCTCTTCAATATCATATTTTTATTTCCTTTGAGTATATCCAGAGTGAAATTGCTGAGTTATATGGTAGTTCTTTTTTTAATTTTTTTTTGTGGAATATTTATATTGCCTTTTATAGTACATATATACCCTCATTTTTGTCAATGAGTGACAAATAGAATGCATTGTAGAAAACACAAAGGAATTCCTATCATTTTAATGAAACTTTCAAGGACATTACTCTTTAGTGGGTATTTCTTTTGTATTATAACGAATCCATTGTTTTACATCTGGTATTGCCTCTTCCTCCCTTAATTTAGTCTTAACATAATTGATAAACACATTTTTAATACAGATTAAATCAGCATTATACTCTTTCCTGTTTCTTGGTCCATTGAACAAGTTACCAAATTTCTGAGGGAAAAAATAAAAAACACGCAGGACAGTGCCTGGGAAATGATGGCTGATGAAGAAGTAGAATGGATCTTGCAGAAATTGTAGAAACTGGTGGATCAACTCTATTCATTTCAAGCGTGCTATTTTAAGACACGTAGTGTTGAGGATGCCAGGAGGAAGCAACAAGATGTGATTGAGGAGATGCAGAAGACCCTGCAGCAGATGAAAGAAGTAGTGGTTCAGTTCAGTTCAAGGCCCAGGTTCTGATGCTGACTGGGAAGGCACTGAATGTGACTCCTGACTATAGCCCTAAGGCTGAGGAGCTTCTGTCAAAGGCAGTGAAGCTGGAACCAGCGGGGGGAGGTTTCTTGGAAAAAAGGGGTTGTTGCGGCTGCTGCCACCTGCTTTTCAGGAACATTCACCCATTGCAAGAAAAAGTCCCTCTTTGGAACCTGTCAATGGTGCTTTGCGAGCTACAGACTGACTCTGGGGATGAGCATTCTCACCATGTCATGGACTCATTTGACAGGCTAAGCTGGCTGTGCAGGTAGATATCCATGATGGCTGCTCCTGGTATATTCTGGGGAATGCTTGCCTTTCTCTGTATTTGGTTACTGGCCAGAACCCTGAGATCTCCCAGCAAGCCCTCAGTGTCTATGTCCAAGCAGAGAAGGTTGACAGGACAGCTTCCAGCAACCCTGATCTTCATCTGAACAGGGCAACATTACGTAAATATGAAGAGAATTGTGGGGAGGCCCTGGAGGGCTTCTCTTGGACAACAGCACTGTACCCTGCCTGGCCAGAACCCCAACAATGACAACAACAACTTTTGGAATTCCTGAATAGATAAATAGCCTCCTTGAGAACAAGGGAAAGGTGAAGACCCAAAAATTGCAGAGCATGCTGGGAAGCTTGTGCCCAGACCATCTAGGACCTTGTGGTGATGGGCGCTATCAGTCAGCCTCCAGGCAGAAGGTGATCCTGGAGCTTAAGCCGTTGAGTGTGCTGCAACCTGGTGTGGGTGGTGCTGTGATCCTAGGAAAGGTGGTGTTCAGCCTTACCACTCAGGAGAAAGTCCCTTTACACATGGCCTGGTAGATTCAGGTGGGCCTTGCTATGCCATGGTGGTGTATAATATGGTGCAGAGCTGGGGAGTGCTAGCTGGGGACTCTGAGTCATCCCTGAGCCCAACCTTCTGCTTCACTGAAGTCAGCACAAAGGAAAGGCTATTCTATTCCTTTTCATGTGGAGACACCTCTCCCGCTAGCAGTGAATGGGAAGCCTCAGGGCTCCAGCAGCCAGGCTGCGGCTACAGCAGTCTTATGGCCATGATGTGAATGCCCTTCCTTAACCTGCATGCTAAACAGGGAGTGGAAGCCCAGAGATATTGTAGGGTACTCATCAGCTGGACTGGCCACATCCAGTGACTCATCCAGAACTGGGAGCTGTTTCAGATGATGACCTGTCCTTCCTCTGTCCTGTAAGATGCTCTGTGTCCTTTCTTTCTCTACTGTTAACAGGTTCTAGCTCTCTTTGGGGCCACCTACTCCTGTGTTTTTCATCGCTCTTCTATGTTTTAGGCAGAGCATGAATTGGTGGAAGTGTTGGGATCTTGCCATGGAACAGAGCCCCCAATGTTCCTTTTCTTGTCTCCTTCACTGAGCCTCATTCAGTATTTATTGCTGAGGGAGGGGACTTAATTTTATAATCGCTTGGGATTTGAGCAATTTTTATTTTTAAAATTTAGGTTTCTTCCCTTCTTTGGGGTTGGAACAGAATTAAATGTTTGGAAAACAGTACAAAACAAAAACAAAAATAAAACACAAAGACTTTCCACTCATGAGGTAATACACAAATTTCAATAACATATCTGTTTTATTATACATGGATGTACTAGAAAAGACTGATAAGGATCTACTAATCTATGTTCAATTAAGTGTAGTGGTCGCTTTATATTCTTTTTAAACTTCAAGTTATAGAATGTACCACTTGTAGTCTTTAGAAACCACCATTGTAGATGATGAAACTGGTTTTATTTAAATGTAATACATGCAGATTTATAAGTGTCCCTGTCACTGTTTTGACAAGAAAGAGATATGTCATGTATACTTGAGAAATCAAATGAGCCAAATTTCTTACTAACCCATCTCTATCTATATGTGGATCTTTGTATTCTAGGTTAAACAGTCCACTCTCTTCCTCACTTTCTCTGAACTGAATTACTGCAAAATTTTGCAGAACAGCCGAAGAACAAGGTAAGAGCTCTCAACAGCATAGCCTCTGCTGCTATCACTCATTCATGTGTGTGATTGTTCATGCATGTGCTAGTTCATGTGCATGCTGGTTCATATGTGTGCTAGTTCATGTGTGTGCTAGTGGCAAAGCTTACCACATGTACCATCGTATCCTCACTTCTTGATTTGCTGAAGGCTGGCTTCTGGTTTTATAACAATTGCAAATATCAAAACATATTTTCCTGTTTTGGGAAATGCACATATTTTTGGCCTGTTTTTTTGGCCAGGAAGTTAACCTCTTCCTGGGGTTAACTCAGACAATTTCCTTAGCAATCCGATGGCTTATTGAGCTCATTTTGTGAAAGTGCTTCATTCAATGTGTGAAGTACATCGTATTACTGGTCTATCAGAAATGTGGACACTGAAGAGTGCTTCTGGGTGTTGCTGTTGTTGTTTTGTTTTGCTTTATAAAATGTGCTGATCATAACATTTTAGATAAATTCATGAATCATGTTTGACTAAATTGCAAAAAGCAAATGGGGGATGGCAACAAATACATGAACATTTTGTGAACAAGATGCTCCCTGTTTTAAGCTGTTTCCTATGTAAATTCTTCTTCTTTGGCAGTACGATTCTGTTCAGTTTTAGATTATGATGATGGTATTGAATTGTATAGGTGACATTGGCAGGTGCCTTTGAAAACTTATTTTTAACAATAAGGAACCCAATAGTGAAAGAGAGTATGCAATTCACCTAAACAAAAAATATTGGTAGTTAATAACAGTGTCAGGATTAGTATTGAAGTCTCGTATTCTGCTTTGCTTTCATGTTTAAACTTTAAATGGCCCATCTAAATCATCTTTTTTAGAGACACAGGTAAGAGTGCCTATTTTATAATGACTGAAATTTCATATTTATTTTCTTGTTGTTCATGCAAAGCACACATAAAAAACTAAAACAAAATCAAAGAAATAAGTATTTTGCTAGCAAATAATGACATTTGGTTTAGGGCAAATGATTACTTTCTATTTCACCTAAAATAAACATTAACTTTGCTATATTTTGTGTAGTGGCATGTTTTTAACACATCAATAAAATTTTATTTAATTTACGTGCCATAGCTGCCAACTACATGGAAATCTTGTTAGTGCAGTGATATGGAAACCTTTCCCTGAAATCTTGTTAAAAAATACCTCTGGGAATTCATATTTATATCCATTTAAGAGAGTGGATGAACAGAACCTGCCTAATGTAATTGGAGAAAAAATAATCAATGAGATACTTTTATGAAGTCTCCTCATTGTTTTCTGGTTATCGTTAGCCCCATAAGTATAAAAAGGGAACTATTTCTAGTCTTTAATTTTTTCAGTTTATTTTTAAAATTGTATTTTCATTTTTATAGAAAATACAGATGAATAATCTATGAATTTTAGATACAGATCTGTTACTGCATTACTAGAAGGTTAAGTTAGCCAATTTTTTTCCTTATACATCAGCCATTTTAAAAGTCTATCTTGGTGGTAAAATTTACCTCTTATTTTTGGGATGCTGGAGTTCAAGATAGTAGGTCCTTACCCAAGGTTGCTCATTTAGAGAGCAGGACAAAACTTTAAGCAAAGGATTTGACATCCTGGTGCACAACTTCCACTCTGCGTCATTGTCTTTAATGACAAATGTGTTGAATGCCTGCATATCTTTGATCCGTTCAGAAATATTTTATCACATAATAAGTCATGTGGTCAATTCAATTGAACAAATTTGTTTAAAATTGATTAAAAATGTGTAAATATATATTTTTTAAATTAGAGTATTTTCAAGACTAGAATCTGTTAAATACCAGTGATAGCACATTGACTGTCTGTTGTTTAAAATTCAACAAATATGTATTGTCTTAGCCTGGGCATCTATAATAAAATACCACAAACTGGGCTGCTTATCAACAACAGAAATACATTGTTCATGGTTCTGGAGACGGGGAATTCCAAGATCAAGGTGCAGGCTGATCGTCTGTGTTCTCGCAAGGCAGAAGCCAGCTAGCTCTCTCACTTCTTAGCGTAAGGACGCTAATCCTGTTCCAGAGGGCTCCCCTCCTCAGGATCTCATTATCTCCTTCAGGCCCCCTCTCCAAATCCCATCACATTGGGATTAGAGTTTTAACATATAAATTCAGTCCACAGCACTATAGATAAAGCTGCAGGCAACATGTGTTCTTTACTGCCCACTTTAAAAAAAATTTCACAGTCATTTAGATGCATAGACAATACACCCGTGAGAGGGATCCAAAAGCTCCTCTCAGATGCACTGGTGCTCTGGCACCACAGCCGGGGATAAGGCAGTTGAGCCAAAAGAGCAGGATACTAATTATTTGAACCGAAGAGCAAAGTGAATACCATCTATGTCATCTAATACCATCTGTAGACGTGAATAAAATATGTTTTAACTATACTAAATTATAATAGAGGGTTGGCCAAAAAAATCAGTTTAGGATTTTCCATAAAATAAAGGCCCATTTTTCATTTTCACCGATAACATTATTGATGTGGATATTTTGAACATGTTGGCTATCTTTCACATGGTATAACATCGACTGTTCTCAATTAACGTCTCAATTTGATCACTATCAACCTCAACTTGTCTGCCTGACCATGGAGCATCGTCCAGAGAGAAATTTCCAGCAGGAAACTTTACAAACCACTTTTGACACATTCCATCAATCACAGCACCTTCTCCATAAGCTGCACAGATCTTTTTTTTTTTTTTTTTTGCATTTCAGTTGTGTTTTTACCTTTCTTGAAATAGTAAAGCATAATATTCCAAAAAATGTTGCCTGTTTTCTTCCATTGTCAATATTAAAATGGCGACACAAAAATCACTAATTTTGATGTTTTTTTTAATGCATGCTGATATGACAGCTGTTACAATACAGTCTAACAAAATTGCTTTGGATGAAGTTAAAGACAACTAAGCACTACTAGAGCCATCATATGGAAAACAAATAAACAAACATTTTGATCAGCACAATATTTGAAATATTTAGAATCTTCATTGGCCACATTGACAATTTCTAACCAAATGATGAGTTCAATGGTCTGTTTGAAATGTAAAGTAATGCAGTTATTATAGCAAACACTCAGCCAAAGAAAAAAATCAAATTTCAAGCATTAGAATAGGATTTGGAAATCAGTTTTTGAAGCCTCCAAAGTATTTTGATCTAAATATCTCTGATGCCAAGATATCTACGGAATTTTTTAAATGCAGAGTCAGAGTTGATAAAGCAGTTTTGGGAGCAGGATTACAAAACTGTCTTAGGCATAGAAAGAAAGGATGTCTTTCACGTGATGAAAAGTGCTCAATAACAGTCTTTGGATTGCAGTGCCACTCAGATAAAAACAACGACGACATAATCGTGTGGACAGAAAACTGCAATGTGCTGTGTCCTGGTGTAATTTCTAACAGCTTTACTTACCTAAATTAGGCACTGTCTTCAGATGAATATATTACATTTCAAATTTGTTAATATTTACAATATCCTTTAGAAAACAATGCCAAGGAGTTGCTCCTTTAAATGTACGGAATTACTGTCAATTAGATTGAAATAGATTAATGCATTCATGACAGCAAATAGAGTTTTAAAATTGTTATCTGGAATTACTAAGTCCTAAATGCATTTCCATAAATTAAAAAAATAATGAATATTGACCTTTTTTAAATTTCTGCTGATGAGAAAGTTTAGTTAGGTGATTGTAAACTGTGGAGGCATAAAAGTTGGTACTATCAACTAATTAGTCATCTGTTCTTACTTTATGTCTAAAAAATATAAAAGCACTTCTGTAGTGATGCCTACTCCTTTTAATATAGTTATAGTCAGATTCTTAGCATTCTAAAAGTCAAGTACACATCAAAGACTCAGAGAAATATCTCATCCATTACCACAACTTTTATCTTCAACAAGAGCATGTGTTTTTCCTAATAAGATATTCAAAGGATTTGTTAAGTTCATCTGAGTTCCAGAAAACTCAAACATCAGCACAGAGCCGTAGACTTGAGTCATGCAGATGACTGTGTGAGAAATGAATGGTTTGAAACAAGATGTGCAAAACTAGTCAACGTCTCACACTTTTTCTTCTAGTGAATTTTTTTAATTTTTATTTTAATTGTTGATCTTGTACAGTTTTCTGTCTTTTACCCCGCCCCCAGCCCACCACCCCAGCCCTCCCCACCTCCCTCCCATTTCCACCCTCCCAGTTTTTGTCCATGTGTCCATATGTACTTGTTGCTCTAAACCCTTCCCCTTTTCCCCTGAAATTCCCTCCCCTCTCCCCTCTGGTGACTGTCAGCCTGTTCTCAATTTCAGTGTCTTTGGTTATATTATGCTTGTTTGTTTTGTTGATTAGGTTCCTGTTAAAGGTGAGATCATATGGTATTTGTCTTTCACTGCCTGGCTTATTTTGCCCAGCATGATGCTCTCCAGTTCCATCCATGCTGTTGCAAAGGGTAGGAGCTCCTTCTTTCTTTCTGCTGCATAGAATTCCATGGTGTAAATGTACCACAGTATTTTGATCCATTCGTTTATGGATGGGCACCTAGGTTGCTTCCAACACTTGGCTATTGTAAATTGTGCTGCTATGAACATAGGGGTGCATAGGTTCTTTTGGACTGGTGTTTCAGGGTTCTTAGGATATAATCCAAGCAGTAGAATTGCTGGGTCAAAAGGTAGATCCATTTTTAGTTTTCTTAGAAAATTCCATACTGTTTTACATAGTGGTTGTACCAATCTGCAATCCCACCAGCAGTGCACTAGGGTCCCCTTTTCCCCACAACCTCTCCAACACTTGCTGTTTGTTGCTTTGTTTATGATGGCCATTCTGACTGGTGTCAAGTGGTATCTCATTGTGGTTTTAATTTGCAGCTCTCTGATAGTTAGCAATTTTGAGCTGCTTGTCTTCTTAGAGTGGAGTCGTGTAAATTCTTTATATATTTTGGAGATTAAACCCTTGTCTGAGGTATCATTGGCAAATATGTTTTCCCATACAGTCGGTTCTCTTTTTATTTTAATACTGTTTTCTTTGGCCATGCAGAAGCTTTTTATTTGGATGAGATCCCATTTGTTTATTCTTTCCTTTATGACCCTTGCTTTAGGGGACATATCAGTAAAAATGTTGCTGCGTGAAATATCTGAGATTTTCCTGCCTATGTTCTCCTCTAGGACTTTAATGGTGTCACGGCTTATATTTAAATCTTTTATCCACCTTGAATTTATTCTTGCATATGGTGTAAGTTGGTGCTCGAGTTTCAATTTTTTGCACGTAGCTGTCCAGTTCTCCCACCACCACTTGTTGAAGAGGCTATTTTTGCTCCATTTTATGTTGCTGCCACCTTTGTTGAATATTAATTGACTGTAGAGACTTGGGTTTATTTCTGGGCTCTCTGTTCTGTTCCACTGGTCCATGTGCCTGTTTTTATGCCAGTACCAGGCTGTTTTGATTACAGTGGCCTTGTAATACAGTTTGGTATCAGGTATTGTGATCCCTCCTAACTTTGCTCTTCTTTCTCAAAATTGCTGCAGCTATTCGGGTCATTTATGGTTCCATATAATTTTTTGAAGTGTTTCTTCTAAATCCTATAGACTCGGCCAAAAAGCTGCTCAACTTAATAAATGGATTTGGCCAAACAGCCGGATACAACGTTTCACATTTTAAACAGAGGGAAATGCCATAATCATTTAATTCAGTGAGCTTTTAAGTGATGGTACATCCTGCTGTTTATGGTTCAAGCAATATAGCCAGAGAATTCTTATTTACCAGGGATTGGGCAGCATCCCTTTTGAGTTTAATAACAGATGGACCCCTCCTAAGGAATGAAAACAGGGAGGGCAATAGAAATGTCATCTGAGGATAGAATGTGTCAGAAAGCTCTCAAGTTAAAATAATAAGATTTGAAATTTCTTTTCTTTTGGAAAGTGCTATTTTTGTTAATGTTTTCAATTTTCTATAAGAAAAAGTATAATTTCAGTACCTCAGAAACCTGTTAAGTCTCCTAAAGATTTTGTTGTTTAGAACTCCCTGGCTATACCATGCACATAATGAATTGTCCCCTTCGATGTGATAAATTATACATTAGAATAATGGACAAATCCATCAACGGAGCTGTGTAAGTGAAACACACAGCTTTGGCCAAGCAGGGTCTGCATGTTTACATTTATCACCCACAGGCCTTGACTTTGATGAAGACCTTTGAGAAGCGTTTATTAATCATGATTTCATTAGAATTTTTGGCAAACTAATGACTTTTATCTGTCAGAAATATTGCTGATGATACAGTGCTGGTATCCAAAGACACTAATCTTCTTCTTCCTACTTAACCTCCTGCGAGAGTGTTAAACAACAACTTGCATGAGACATCACACTTCCGGATACTAGAAAGGTCATGGTGTCAGAACTAATCAGATTATCTATCTGCTGCTAGGGGACTGTTAAGGATTTGTCAAGTTCAGTTCTGGTTGTAGCTCACTTAGAACACCTTGTCTGTTGAAGAATGAAGAGTTTTTCTCTGGAAGGAAATTAATGCTTTCACTGGAATATGCACAGAATGATTAATGGTGCAAATTAATAGTATTTTAGTATATTTCAGTGATTGTGAAAAATTGGGGTTTGAGTAAATGACTCAAAATAGCTAAGTGTATTTTCCTTTTTGACCTATTTTTTCTAGAAACATTTATTATGATATAAACTTTAAGCAAGTTACTCTATGGGGAAAGAAAATCGAACTTTTCTATAACTCCAAGGAACTTACAATCAATTGGCTAGACAAAAAAGGCTTATTATGGAAAGTGAGAGACTAATAAAATGCCCTATATATTAGTGAAATACCTATAAAATGAAACAAATGGAAAAAATAATAATGCAAAATATATTACTGTTCCTTTGAAAAAGGATAGAAAAAGAGTAGAAATTATATTTAGTAGATATATCTTATATTAGGCTAATAATTTGAAGTTACTTAGCTGAATCTATTTCCTGGTGTTTATAAATTAATTATTGACTTATATTCTTCAATCAGTTTTTGGGTATTATATTAACTGTGTAAGCTTATTTTATTTTCTGTTTTCATAAAAATTGATATAACCTTTATTTACTAAAAATTACTTAAAGAAGGATTGAGTTAATTTTCTACATAAAAAAGTTCCTTTTTTGTGTGATTTTGTTTGCTAATTAAAATCACCCAGATGGACCAAAGTTCTTAGGCTCCACGTTGCTGGTCTAAGACTCCTCAGTCTGATACTGGTGATCAGATAATATTCCAAAGAAAAAGAAATGAACTTGACCCAGTTTCAAAACTATGGCTTTTACACAAGAGCAGCAACCAAAACCCTAAGTTCCCAGTCACCAAAACACCCAGAATTCACCAGCCAAAAAAGATGTGGAAGGTTGTTTGAGAGCTGAATCTCTTTTGGGATACTGTCTGGTTTTCTTATTCATTCTCTGATTGTTTATTGTCATACAATGGAGTATTTCTTTAACTCAATTTTCTGGATTTTATACATAAATTTAAACCAGAAGAAACCATTATAAAATTTAAATGGGTTGTATCTAAAAACAAGCCTTGTTTTCTTTATTATAATCATTTCTCATACACTTTGACTTATAAATTCGGTACATGTATTACTTTGAGTTTAAAGAGTAAATATGTCATTTAACAACGAGCCAGTGGAAGAGAAAGCCACTCAGAGGAAAGAGCAAATGAAAAGGGCCAGAGGCAGGAATGAGCTTAGTGTGTTCGTGTAATTGGTTTGGGGTGAGCTGGGGACAAGATGGCTAGGAAATAAAAATGAAGACGGGAGTAGTAGTGCAAAGAAGAACAGTTAAAGAATAGGAGACAATAAAAAGACTTCTGTAAAGTATATTTTTGCTTCAAGGTTGCCTTTCAAAACCAGTTGTTACCTGGAGATGGTTGGCTGCCCCCATGTTCGATCCACACTCAACCTGTATCCTACCCAATTGATTCCCAAGGCCGTTTGGGAAAAAGGATTGCATATTTTATCTTTTTTCTAGGTCTCCCTTGTCCAAAGGATCTTAAGCACGGTAAATCCCCAAAATATATTATTTTGTTTTCTTTTTGTTAATTGGAGATTGAAGTAGCCTTCGGGAAGTAGTTGCAATCCATAATTTTATAGTCAAAAGAAGATGAAAGCAAACAATAGAATAAATATTGTTTAGCAGAGTCAATTAAAAATACTACTAAAACTCTATAAATTTGGGAGGGTCCAAGAGAATTTTGAAGCTGGTTAAGAGCTAAAATTAATGTTAGAACTATTTTATAAGACAGACTAAAAAATGGGATTTTTTTTTCTTTTTAAGTATTTAAAAAGAAAATAGTTAATATTTAACTATTTAAATATTATCAAATGAGAATCAGAGGAAGATGTGTTTTCCAGTTGGATAAAATGCATACCTTCTTCTTTTTTTTTTTTTTTAATTTATTATTTATTTATCTTTTAGAGGGGAAGGGTAGGAGAGAAAGAGAGGGAGAGAAATATCAATGTACGGTTGCCTCTCGTGTGTCCCCTGCCGGGAACTGGCCTGCAACCCAGGCATGTGCCCTGACTGGGAAAAAATGCATACCTTCTTGACCTCATTGTTTTAGTTTTCTTAAATGAATTTGGTATGTTTTGTGATGAATTATCAATTTGACAAGAAATCAAATAAAAGAAGCAAAGGGATGCTAGGATGGGGGTTCATTTTACTTTATTTATCAAATTTTTAAAATAAAATTATTGTAATGCATACAAAAAAGTAAATGTTTAAACCCTGTGCTTAATTTCAAAGTATGTGTATCATTAACATCATTCTGTGTGTAAATAGCAACCCAATGAAGAGAATGAACTTTAAAATAGTATTATTTTAAAGATAACTTTTTTTTTACTTGCAGCATGTGCCATTTGTTGAAACATCTGCCTAACTAAACATAGAGTTTCATTTAAGTGTAATGATATAAGAAATATGAAATTAGATTGTTATATGGTAGCTTATGTAAACTCTCTTCATGAAAAAATAATTAACATAGACTTGAACTATGGATCAATAAACTTCACATTATTTGGAAGAATGGGCTTTTTTTCCTGAGGCAGAAAATGCACTTCATTGTATCTCCAAGAAGCATACGTAATATTTGTTTTTCAGACATGTCCCCAAAGAACCCTGTTTTGATTCTGTTCCATTTGCTTAGTTTGCTTAAATTGAAAAGAAACTTTCTCTTTTTAACATAAGTGCTATTTTATAACTCCCTTCAATATTTAGGAAGATAAAATATCATTTGCCCAACTTTCTCCATGGCTTCTGTGGAACAGAGATGAGCCTGTTAAACACTCTTACAATTATACCAGACATGTATTTACTGACAGGTATTAGGGCAATAGAAGGAGTGGGAAAATATATTTATAATGTGGTAGTGGGAAATTAGACTGGAGGACTCGTATCATTAGCAACCACATATTATTGAAAGTGAAAATCTTGGGGATGAAGCCAGAACTCCTTTAGTTTTAAAGCTGCCATAAAAATTGAATCCCTCATTTTATAAGCAAGAAAGTTGATGGTCAGACAATGTATTTTTATATGATGAGTTTGTGAAAAGGTAGTATACAGCTCTGAATTTATAGAAATCTGAGCCCACTGTTCTTTCATAGTTTTCATCAAACCACTAAAAATTTAACTAGCATTTATTTATCAGGCATCTACTTTGTGTCATTAATTTTCTTACTAAAAATATGTCAACGAACCACAAAAGACCTCATTTCTATCTTCACTGAACTTACATTATGTGGATTATATTGCTAGATACTTGTACAGCAGCTATTAAATGGAATTTTTTTAAAAAGTTGTGTTTTATATGCTTTAAAATACTGATTGTTTTTCATTTAACCAGATGGTATATTAAATCATGAATAGTCAGAAACTCATCTACCCATTTTCTTCTAACCCTTGGACTAATTGAAAAAAATATATAGTAGCATAATTTTATCTTTTGTAAAATTATCCTATTATATTTCAAGTTTTACATTCTAAAAACTTTGCCCTGACTGGTGTGGCTCAGTCCAGTGTCTGCCCACAAAGCAAAAGGTCACAGGACAGTCTCCTAGGGCATAAATGATCTATGGTTCTCTAGCATATGTTTCTCTCCCTCCCTTCCTCTGTCCTAAATAAATAAATAAATAAATAAACAAAATCTAAAATATTTCTACACACTTCTGTTTCTCAAAGAAGTCCAAGATTATCTTCTAGTCAAACCACTGTTGAAATCAACATGATACCTGGATAATCGGTAAAGGCCTTGACTTCATGGAAGTTTCACTTCATTGATCATTGGACACCATGTGTAGAATACAAAGTAAGAAACGAGCAATAATACCTTTGAAGGATGTTGAATTGCTTAGAAAAAAATAAACACACAAATTTGAAACCTGTCTAATGTTAAACTTCACAAAATGTGACGGTGGGCACGAATTTCCTGATTCCAAATAATGAAAATTTGTTCACTGTGACTCAAAAGAAGAATTAAAATATCCAAAGCTGCATTTTTAGTTAGGTGGTTTTATCTATAAACTGTTCAAAATACATAGAAAGAATAATCTCAGAGTTGAAAACAATAATTTTGTTTTTAATTACTTTAATATTTAACTTAATTATCTCTAACAATTACAATGGACTGATTTTTTTTGGCCTACCTCCACTCTAGTCCCACCCAAACACATGCAAATGAATCAAAGATTTGTGACCCTGAGGAGTGGTTTGTTTATTGAGGTGGAAGTAACAGAAATCTGAATTAACTTTCCACCTTCCACTGACAGATTAGCCCATGATACTGACCTCGGATCTGATACTGTGCATGGCTTTGCTTACTCTGCTTACTCTATTTTTGCGTATTTTCTTGGACAATTAAACCAGGGTACTCCATATGCTCCAAAGGAAGACTCAGTAACATTTACAACATGTAGCCTTGATAATAATATGAGCTTGTGAATAAGAAAATGTTAAAAAATGATGTTGTCATAGCAAAAATTAGAGTTGATCATCATCAGAACCAATGGATGCTGCTGGAAAAGATAGCAGAGATGTACGTAATTTGTGTCCATGTGTTACTTCCAGTTGATGAGTACATATTATATAGGAAGACACTATTAATTTTAACATTGTTTAGGCATGTTTGGTATTTCACTGAAAAAGACAATACAAAGCAAGATATTGAGAAATGCACCTCTAAGAAAATATGTCTATGATATACGTAATTCTTCATTTTTTAATTAAAAAAATTTATTGTTGTTCAAATATAGTTGTCCCCATTGTTCCCTAAAAAAGACCTGATTAACTATTATTCTTTTTTAATATTTTATTGATTATGTTATTACAGTTGTCCCATTTCTCCCCCATCTTTCCCCTCCACCCTTCACACCCCCTCCCACCCACATCCCCCCCTTTTAGTTCATGTCCATGTGTCATAAGTTCTTTAGCTTCTACATTTCCCACACTATTCTTGCCCTTCCCCATCTATTTTCTTTTTTCTTTTTTTTAAATATATTTTATTGATTATGCTATTATAGTTGTTCCATTTTTCCCCTATCATTCCCCTCTACCCTGCAAACCCTCTCCCACCCACATTCCCCCCCTTTAGTTCATGTCCATGTGTCATAAGTTCTTTAGCTTCTACATTTCCCACACTATTCTTGCCCCCCCCCCCATTTTCTACCCACCGTCTATGCTACTTATTCTCTGTACCTTTTCCCCCTCTCTCCTCCTCCCACTCCCCTGTGACACACCAAGGCACATCATAATTACATTAGCCAAGATTAAAATGAAGGAGAGAATTCTAGAAGCAGCAAGGGATAAGGGAACAGTCACCTACAAAGGAGTTCCCATCAGACTGTTGGCTGATTTCTCAAAAGAGACCTTACAAGCAAGAAGGGGCTGGAAAGAAGTATTTGGAGTCTTGAAAGGCAGGGACCTACATCCAAGATTGTTCTATCCAGCAAAGCTGTCATTTAGAATGGAAGGGAAGATAAAGTGCTTCTCAGATAAGGTCAAGTTCAAGGAGTTCATCATCACCAACCCCTTATTATATGAAATGTTAAAGGGACTTATCTAAGAAAAAGAAGATGACAGTGAAAAGACAGCAAACTCACAGATATTAACAACCACACCTAAAACAAAAGCAAACTAAGCAAACAGCTAGAAGAGGAACAGAACCACAGAAATGGAGTTCACATGGAGGGTGATTAACTATTATTCTTATAATGCTTTTAAAAATAATGATAAGAGATAGAAGTGTGGTAATCATAAGACTGATTCTACACCTGTGAAATATTATTTCTCTTAATAATCTTTGAACCTCCTAAAATGTAAAGCACAGTGAGCAATGATATTTCTGAGGCTAGACAATAACAATTCTCAGTATTATTATGCCCAATTTGGTAATGTTATCCATCCATAAGTATCAGATGTGTTCTACCAGATAACAATTAATAATATTTGGAATACTTCTTAATGACAAGGCTAATGAAAATGGTAAAATAGAGAACAATAGAAGTTATACTATGGAATACAATGTATATAAATTTTCCATAATTTAAGAAAAAAATCAACCTGAAAATAATGGCTAGATCTAGATATTTTATCAGTAAATCAATTCTATAAGCACAAAAATCTAAATAATAGGCTATGTGGGTTGAAATACTAAATTTTAATTTTCTCCTAACTATGGAATTATAAAAATCTGCACTAACTCACTCTGTCTCTTTAGTTTTGATTTTCTGCTACTGATCCTCTTGTGCCTAATTCATGCTATTCATGTCCACATCCTTCTGTTCTTGGCTGACCATAACCTCTAATTAGTGTCCATATTACTATGTACAGAGAATTCTAAGTCTCCAAATATTCAAAGTTTACAATAATTACACATTTGAGTTGTACTTTCCAAAAAGGATTATTTTGCTCTAAACACCAGTTAAAAAATACTGTCATCAGGATTGTTTGTGTTAATAAGGATAATTCATGATAATTGCTTTAATAAACCCCCAAAATTGCAGTGCAGTTTTACAACTTTTTCTTGTAAATAGCATAGTCTAATGAGGGTCTGGTCGCTCTCCTGGGCACCTCTTCCATCTTGGTTCCCAGATATTGCACTGCATCTCCCTTCCTCTGTAACCGAATGCCCTCACTTTTAACCAGAGTGTGACAACACAGAGTTCCATCATCCAGTCTCCATAGGTCAAATCCAGCACATTAGTTTAATCGACTTCATGTCTATATAATTCTCTTTTCAGAAAGGTGACTTTTGAATGATTATATGTGTTATTTTAACCTAAGAACAGTGGTAGTACATGCTCATACACACCCTAAATATACAACAATGAAATATCCTACTTGGAAAAGGAAAGAATGAAAGGCATGCAAAGTATCTGGTTCATCTGAGTCTTGTAATCTGCAGAATGTAGACAATGATAAAGGTACCCAGGCTTCTTTCTCTGTGATATCATGGTTGATTGAATGCACCTGTGAGATTTGTGGTCAATGTATTATGCAAGAGACAACACAGAAGACAGTTCAAAGAACAGCTTTAAAATGCCCCATTCTTGTGGTCCAAATAAAGCCACATCTAGAAGCAAGAAGTAATTGGTAAGACCTCCTTCCTATATGACAGACAGAAAAATGAACCGATTTGGGGAAAATAAAGTTATTATCTACCACACCCAAATGGCTTGTGTTTCTTCTCTTAGGACTAGGCATTTGTACTCTTTTTCTAATCTGAAATCAACATATCGTCCCATCTATATTCTACCATCTTCATTAAAATGAGAGTAATATTTCTCCTTTTTTTCAAGACTGAATCTAAACTGCAGTTAATCCTACCTTAGCAGATATTGATGATAGTATGCAAAAAGTATCATGGACATGGAAACCAGGATACTTTTTGTGTAATGTTATCAATATCTTCTCTGACTACAATGGCAAAGGAGATTTTATAGTTTAATTTGCCTGCCTTTATCCAGAAAGAGCAGAACTGGCTGGACACTCTTACCCAAGTGCTACCAGCCAAAGTTCCAATTATTTGGAATTATATCTAAATACAACATGAGTTGATAAATGGAGCTATATTAAACATTTCAAGAGTTTATTTGATTCCATCAGTGGAATGCAGCAGCATCAAATTGAAAGTTGTTAGGAGCACTCTGCCCACAGGAGTTAGGGCACCTGATTTTATACGGCAGACTCAGGAGCAAAGCAAGCAGGTTACCTGATTGGCTGTGGTTAAAGTGGTTGCTTTATTGGGGAAAGTGTGTTCTGCTGTTTATAATTAATTGGTTATTCTTAAATTTCATTTTCTCAGCTGTAAGTGCATATAAAGACTTGACTCTAGCTTTGTTTTTTAATTACTTATTCGGGGTACCAAGGCAGGATAGCGAGTTCAGTTTAATAGGATCTTTATATAACAGTGCCAGGATGTAGGCACAGTATTAAGCAAATGAAATGAGTTCTTAATATTACTGTTTTTGTATTTTGATCATATGTCTATGTATAGTTCCTAAAACATTTAAATCACTATGATGTCTTCTAAAATGCATACTCTTCTGTGTTAAACAGTAAAAGTGAGTAAATGTAACCTACTAAACCAACACTAGTATATCCCTAAACAATAGAACAGGAGTGATTAGTTGATGCCATTCAATTATATGAATTGTCTAGCACAGGTTTTTTTGTCCCATTTTTGAAGTAGGGCATGTCAGGATTGTTAATTAAGAGCTTTAAAAAATAATCACAACAAAGCAACAATAAGATGTCATTTCTATAACAATTTTAGGTTATTATCTTGGAGCATGCAATGTTGAAGTTAAATTTTGTTCTGATATTCTGGACATAGAATCACAATTCTTAATGTTATGATAAAATTCTCCACAGTGTTCTGAATTGACACACTTATGTAAGACCACTGAACTAAAAATAAACTTCTAAATGATATATTATTTAGATAGCTAACTAGTATCAAAATATGAAACTTAAATGTTTTTCTTTATTTGTATTTCATCCATTTGAACAGCATTTAAAATTCACATCTAATGTCTAACAGGGAACCTCCACCTATTGCGAATAAATCTCACTCTGAACAAATATAAACTCTGGTAATAGTTTGAGACAAATTGATTGTCTTAACCCACCATCTGGATAATATAGCCTTGAAATCTCTATACTTCTTTAAAAATAAATCACATATCATATTTATGTTTTCTATTTAAGAAAGTTTACAGTTTTATTTGACAGGAATAAGTTCAATGATTGTTCTTATCCATTTCCTACATAGTAAATATATTTAGCCTCTAGAAAATTTAGAATTATTTGTTATTTAAAAATCTTTGTTTCACCCTGGCTGGTGTAGCTCAGTGGATTGAGCACGGTCATGGTTCGATTCCCAGTCAGGGCACATGCCTGGGTTGCAGGCCAGTTCCCAACAGGGGACACACAAGAGGCAACCATACATTGATATTTCTCTCCCTCTCCCTCTCTCCTTCCCTTCCCCTCTAAAGATAAATAAATACAATCTTTAAAAAATCTTTGTTTCAAGAAATAGAATTATACATTAGGCAAAAGAGGAAAATATAAGGTGTGGGAACCAAGGAAGGTGACACACTTTTGTGTGCACACACACATGCACACATTACTTCCCCTTTCCTTGCTCAGTTCATAAAGAAAGTTTTTCTACTTTCCAGTACATGTGGTGTACAAAAGACAACCCAGGCCCTGATTTATACTTCAGATTAAATTTATGCCATCTCCGCTAACCAGGATAGCCAGGGAAGAGATTTAATAGTTGGGAGTTTTGAATAACATTTGTATTAAAAAAACTGAAAACAAAGAACAAATCACTTTAGTTTTTTTATGGAAAGCTTGAAGTGCATTTTCAAAAGCATATCTAAATTTTAGTCTTCAATTTTCCCTTCTCATAATACAAACTTTAGTTAAAAAGACTGCACAAATTTATTTATAGACTATATATATATATACACACATATATATATACTATCTTACATACACATGTCAGTTTTACTAGTTCTAATCAAGAAGAGCTTTGAAGGAATTTTGCTGGAGTGAGAAATAGAAAATTGAGCTGGAATTAAAATTAAAGAAACGGATTAAATCTATTCTGGGCATTTTTAAGTAGCAGATTATGTATTCTATTAAAAATACCACATTGTATCTCAACAGATTGTTTTGTGCTAATCTGCCACATTATTTCAACAGAGTTACTGGTTTCAGAAAACTCTTCCTCCATTTAAATGCTAATGTAGATGCTGCTATGGAGGTCTCCTAAAGATTATGGGTTCTGAATACTGTAGTTACAGAACAGTTGGCCTTTATAGATAAGGTTTCTGTACTTCAGTTTAGAAGCTGTATCTATAAAAGGAAAATGACTTTGTCACTTCATTGGCTCCTAATATTATTAAATATTTATTAAGATTCAAGTGTATACTAAGCATTTATAAAGTGAGAATAGAATAATGTTTACTTTAATTAACCTAGTATCTCAATACTTATAAGGAGATAGACATATGGTACACAAACTATTGCCTTTATGCGCAAAGATTGAATTCAGGCTCAGAATAGCTCAGATCCATTATCTTTTATTTTTATAGAATTAGGGGAAATGCACTTAAAAATTTTCCTAAGTTTATGATAGTAAGCTTTTTTGAAGGGCAGATAGATATATATTTGAGATTGCCCTTACAGCTTACACAATTTTGCTTTTTGATTTTTCTTTTGATATTTATTCTACTACATAATATTGTATCCAGAATGATAAAAAATGATACATATATTCATGGCTCATATGAAGATGCTCTAATTTTTCTGTAACATATTGAATCATGAGACCTCTCAGATGCACTTACTCTGCAGGAAAAACTTGACATTCTCTTGCCAGAGAAATGAAAGCCTATTGACAATCCAATGCTTGTATCACCCTGTCAGGCATGGGACAGACATCCAAAATAGTTCAGTTAGAGAGCTGTTCACCTGGCCAGAGAGAAATATTCAGGCTATTCTGAGCCTGAAATAAAAGCTATTGTATTCAATAGCTGTAGATCAATATGGCTCCTTATTATGAAACTCTTGTTATCATACCACTGCCATGTAAATGACTAAGTCCATCTTTTCTCATGTCTTTGCTAGAAATAATGGTTCTAAGACATTTTTTGGAATAAGAAAAAACCTCCTTCAAAATAGAATCTTTCATGGTAAGAGAAGTTTTCACATATTTATAGAAAAAGCTTTTTATTTTTCTCCCAGTGTACAGGGCAAGAAGAAGAAAGCTCTTTTCTTGACAAGTGATTCTCTTCCTATTATTGAAATATTTCTTATACTCTGTGCTAAATAGCTCTATCTGAAACAGTAAAACATTTTTCATTGAATTTTCAGGGTTAAATGTTACTATTATAAAGTTAATAATACACAAATGCACTCAGACTAAAGACTAGGCATAAATTCCAATGGTTAAAATTGTTAATAAAATAGCATGAGAGTAGGAGTGACTTTTCAGTACTACCTGGGCCACCAGCTGACATCACACTGTCATGACAGTCCTCTCTTTGAATTATCACGAAGTCTTCAGTGGGCAATGGGGCATGATGTCATTTAGCTTCCACATGAAAGAATGTGTGGGGGGGGGCCCTGTCCCGGGTGCCAGATGTGGGGGGAGCTGTCACAGATGAAAATAAAACTACCAAGACATGATCTGCTTGGGGAGGAAATGTGGTCAAACTCTCAGAGGAGAATAACCCAGAGCCCCTTCCTCATTGGGCTTTTATTGGGTTCAAATACACAGGAATAGAGGTAAATCAGGAAAGGATCAAACAACGGTTAACATTTCAAAGAAATCTGAGTGCTGAATCTGAGTCAGTGTCTGTCAGGAAAGGGGGTTGCAAAACTTTGGGAGACACACCCATTTCCCCCTCCGACCCTTATCATTTAAATGAAAGCACTCTTAGCAAACAAAGCGAGTTTCACAGGACTTTACAAATTCTTTCTTATGCCTGATCGCCCAAGGAACTGTTCAGCACAGGGCTGCACTGCTGACTGTCATAGTTTCAGGCTTTAAACTGATTAGGCTCAGAAAGCAGAAGACATCTCCCAGATGGAAATGGGGACTTGGGCTATGTCAGAATAGCCAGGGGGCAAGGGTCCATCAACCCCCTCTTTGCTTCAGCCCCCTGAGTCCTTCCATAAGGGCCTCCCAAGTGGTTGCGTCTGGCTTAGGTTGCCCCTCCCATGAGGAGTCTTACCCGTCATTGACTAACCCACTAAGCATTGGGGCCAGAGATGGATGAGGCAGAAGCAGCACTCCTGCCAGGGAGATAAGCTTTGTCTCCTTAGTAGCTCACGTCCTCTTGACAGAACAGATCCAGATGAAGCGGGTCCCTGGGCTCTTACACAGCCCACCATGGGGTGAGGATTACAACTCCTGAAACCAGGCTGAATGGTCTGCAACAAAAAAGGATCATTTTCCTATTAAGTTTGCCTCTGTTCTTGTCTTATTAGACTGATATATCCAGTGGAATTTCTTGTTATCCAAAGGCAATACAAAGACTGAAATGACCTGTTATACTTGGTGGTGATGATGAAGGTGTTAATGAGGTTGATGGAGGTGGTGGTGGGAATGATAATCATTATGGACAGGATCATATCTAAGATTGTTCTAGTGCCTTCTATATGGTAAGCATTGCTCTTATCACTTTAAACGTATTATCTCGTGTTTATGACAGTAACCTTACGAAGCGGCTAAAATGGTCATTCTCATTTTTAAATAGGAAAACTCATAGAGAGAGAGTTGGAAGTTCCTATACTTAGACCCTGTACATTATATTGTAACATCTTAGCACAATCCATTTATGGAGTATATACTCATGTTTATTAATACTCTCATTAATATAATTGACACATTATATTCATTTATATATTTTGTGTATAGATTATGTTTATTTACAAGATTTCATAGTTAATCTGAGTATCTCAAAAATAAGTTACTGAGTTTCAGTTTGCAATAGATCTCCATTTTTATATCATCCATAGATAGCATTTGTGTATATGATCTTAAAGTGACCATGCTGGGTCACTGCTAAGATGGTTCTCATATACAGTTTTTAAGGGTCATAGGTGAAATCATTTGTTTAATATAAAATGTCACGACTGCTTTAATTGCTTTATGCAAAGTAAGAAATGAAAACCATAATGCAACTCCCAATACTTTACATTTTCAGTCACTTTTCCTCATTAGAAAATACTACATTCACACTTGGAATTGTTTTGACTTAACTCAGTGACTCAGTTATCCATTTCACATTAGGAAAAAATGGTCCAAAAGTCATATAAAAATCATATTAATATAGCTGACCTGACAAGCAGACCACATTAAAATAAGATGTTATTCTGGAAATTTTCTAACATTTGTGTAATTACAGTGAGTTGCACTCACTGTATAGTTAAGGCAGCTTAAGATGAGAATTTTATATAGAGAGAATATTATTTTCTTGGATTAGGCCAATTCTACTAGATGCAAGATGTACCTAGGTATTTAAGGTATAAAATACCTACCTAGGTATTTAAGGTTGTTCAAAGAGACAAGTTCAATAATTCGTGACAACTATCTTTTCCCTTCTCCCTACCAGTTGTATACACTCCCTGTACATAAAAATCAGGTGGTTCCTTTTATGGATTAATAGTTGTATCCCCCTCAAATTTATATGCAGAAACCTTACCCCCTACTTTGGTGGGATTCGGCAATGGAGCTTCTAAGGAAGCATGGTTAAATGAAGTCAGAAGTGTAGCTCCCTGATTTGACGTGGAGTGCCTGATCTGATATGATTAATACCCTTGGCAGAAGAAATACTGCCCGAGGTCAAGCTTTTGCACCCCCGCCTGCACTTGAGCTCTCTCTCCTCAACTCCAGTGTCTCAACGAGACCATGTGAGAACAGAATATGATGGCAACTTCCCCTTAAGACAGGAAGAAATCTCTTACCAGAAACCGACTGTGCTGGCACCTTGATCATGGACTTCCGGGCTCCAAACGAATGAGAATACAGATTTCTGTGGCTTAAACCATTCAGTCTGTATAGCATAATGTTGTCTCAGCCTGAGCAGATCAATACAGTTACTCAATATGATTTTTCCAGGTCTCTTTTCATATCACAATACAGTAAAGTGTTTTTGTACAGAAATGATTGGGGCAGTGTAGTACCTTCAGATGTATTTTCATGTTGTCTTAAGACATTTCAGTTTGTTTCTAGAGCTGTTACATTTGGCCTCAGTGTAGTTTCCAGGGGGTGCAGACATTGACTGCAGACTGTGAGAGTTGTACCCAGAAAAATGGAGCTTTCTTTCTGGATCCTCAACTTTTTATTTCATTGTGTGATTAAATCTTATCGAATTCAAATGTAGAAAAGTCAAGTGATTAACACTTGATTGTCCCCCACACCCTTGTAATAGAAAAATAGAAATGAGAGACTTTTATTTCTAGGTTTGGAATGGGATTAGGTATGCTGAGAATTGTTGGCTTATTTTTTTCTAGCAAATCACATGCTGAAAAATATTACTATCCCAGAACTAATTTAGTTAGTAAGATATTCTTAAATTAATTTATACATTCACCTCTTTAGCGCTATCTAGTTTGGCAAGTTGGCATGGAACTTGTCTATTATTGGTTGTGAAACCAAATGCTTCAATTAGATCACAGTATTATATTGTTGCTGCTTAGGAAACCGCTTCTAAAAATATTTTCTACTTATGAAGCAGTCTCATTTAAATATAAAAGAAGTAGGTCTTTGTTCTTACTAAGACACTAGCAAATAGTAAGCAATCTGAATAATCTTGATAATCTATATGAATAATCTTTTTTAAGAATACTTATTTAAAGAGATTACAATATTAGAAAGCTCCTGAAGAGGTAATTATATTATTAACCTATACGAGACAAGAAGGTGAAATAAGATTGATTGGAGAATTCTAGGTTGTTAATGCTAATGCTATAGCTGTGTGTTACATGAGACCTTATTTTCTGTATTCACTGTTATACTATTATTAGTATAGCGGTGCCATTAGGAGAGTGAGGATTAATTATGCAGGCAATAAACATGTTTTGTAAATAAACAATCACTTATTTTAGAAGTAGTTAATGTGATATTGATTCCCCAGCTCGTTGTGGATCCAGTGTCAAGTCCCGGCATTATTCAGGTAAAGAAACTTTTCCTCACGGATACAGCCTGAATTAGCGAATGGCTTCATGTTTTTCGATTTTGTTATAGAACTACGTTTACAATGTTTGAAGGGTAATAATTTAGATTGAGCTATATTTAATGGATTCCGGAGGTGGAGTTTTTTTCAACTTTGGTTGAGGTTCTCTCTGGAAATATCTACCTCTGGAGAAATTAGTTTCCATTAACTGTCCAATTCATTTAACTTCCTGCAGTTCTCGGAGAGCAAACAACACTGGCTGCCGCCAGAGGCTTTGTATTCGAAGAAGAGACCACTTCGGTGTTATAAACCTGGGCCTTCTTTTTCATCTGCTCAGTGTGCTAAGGTAAACGGTACCCAGGTACTCAGTGTTATAGAAGCACTGTAAAAATACTTCGCTTTTTGGAATTTATCCTAATTAAAGAACTAGAGTTTCCATAGAAATGCAACTGAGCTCTTTCAGCCCTGTCCTTCACTACCACTATGTTTTCTAACTTATTCTCCATTGCAAATATGCTTCTCTTCTCTGTAATACCCATTTCTTTTGTGCATGACGTTATTCAGTGGTTGCTTGTTTTACATGGCAGTCACAATCCACAGCAAAAGGGAACGTGTCCTCATTGGAACTTGCACACTCAAGTTTGGAGATTTTGCAACTATAGTTGTGCATTTATTGAACATTCCCCTACATTCTGCATTTGTAAGTAGCAATTTTATGCTTCATTTTATTTCCCCAAATAATTCAACTTGGAGTGGAAAAAAGATACCAGCTGATGAACTGGTATTAACAAGTAAAATGCATATTTACTACCTTTTTAAGTGAAGTCCTTCTGAAAGTTCTCTAAAGCATCACAGATTCTCAGAACTGTGTGCAGGCCTGTTGGACAACATTCCGGGTCCTTCCCTGGGTACTTTCTGCTTTCTACTCTGCATTGAATGTGAAGAATATTAAAAGAAATACACACACTACTCAAAACAATTACCTGCATAAAATAACTTATAAAGTTGATCTAAATGGACTTCTTTGTTCATTTGTATTGGGTAAATTATCACTAAAATTATTTTATTTATTTGTTTTTATTTTTTACTGTGGTTCAAGCACAGTTGTCTCCACTTTCCCCCAGTGTGGTAAAAATACATGCATCCTGAAAATATGTGGCTTTGTCATTTGGAGAGTTTCTCTCCATCACCTGCACCCTCCACATGAACTCTGCACAACCAGGGAAGGGACACAGTAGATGGTGAGAGTTTGCACTGAAGGAAGACCATATATTTTTAAAGGAAAATAATTATACTATCTATACTGCTTCCTTTATTTGAAAATATTCATCAGATTCTTTAAAATTATTCCAAAATATAAAGCTAAGAGTAGGCTAACATGTTCAAATTGCAAAGTCAAGATCATCATGCAAGAATTCCCACGGTTGTTCACTACGCATGAATTATGAGATTGAGCTGAAGCCGCCTGTGGAGTTCAGGGCTTTATGCCATGCAAGGTATTGCCTCCTTCAGGATTTATTTTTTCATAAAAACTCTTAAGACCATTGAGAAGAATGATTCCTCTTACTTACTTCACCAGTGGATGTTACTGACCTGACTTGGTAGTTAGCTGTGGAATTTCAACAGCTTACATAGGATGTCTCATTAGAGAAATGTATCTTCTCTGACAGCCAGATAGTTTTGTGACCATGAAATAACGGGATAGAAAAGGGTCTGTCTTCACTTGTAGGCGGTGAATTTTTTCTAACTTCACCCTATTCTGTACTAATGACAAATGACACAAAACAAAAACTCAGGGCTGGTTTTTGTTCACGATATATTGATTATAGTTTTATGAAACAAAACCAAACCTGGATTTCAGTTTTACATTCTATGAAATAGAAATTAAAATAGTCCTTGTTTTTCTTGGTATTTCAAAGGAATTTTATAAGTAGTCAAAGTTCTAAAAAAGGTGAGTGTGAGTGTGTATTTGTGTGCATCTCTGTGTGTATATCAGAGAGAGGGGGGGAGAGAGAGAGAGAGAGAGAGTGTGAGTTAAAACATTCTGCCCTGGTTGGACTGGCTCAGTGGATTGAGTACCAGCCTGTGAACCAAAAGGTCACCAGTTTGATTCCCAGTCCAGTACCTGTGCTTGAGTTGCAGGCCAGGTCCCACAACCACACATTGATGTTTCTCTCCCTCTCTTTCTCCCTCTCTAAAAATAAATAAATATATAAAAATTAAAAGAAAGTAAAATATTCTGCGAAATATAAACATCTAAATGTTAGATAAGAGAAATAGAAAATAGCCCAGTAGAAATATTTGTTCACTTTTCTTTTTCTAGGAGAATAATTTTAATTTTACCACTTAAATCTTTATGTTTCATATATTACAGTACTTTCTGTCTTTATGCCCTACTTAGTCAAATTGAAATGTGATTTTATCAAGTGGTTATACTATATGGATACTGGACTAAGCTGATTCTTATAAAAATTTAATTACTATACTTAATATGAAGTTATGCTTCTAAATTTGATGAAAATGAGATTCTCTTTTGAAATTGTGATGCTGGTATTTTGATCACACCGGTCACCTTGCTTCTTTTTTATTACACCAATATTTGCTTTACAAATACGGTTATTTCTCCTCCCTGCAGCTGTGCACTCTGCTTGATCTAGCAGTTCAGCTCTTTACAAGTAGAAGCACAGAGGCCCTTTGCACATGTGTCCATGAGGGATGCATTTCTTTTTTTATTCTCTACTCATATTCAAATTCTCTTGAATTCGGAAGCAAGGGAATATTCTTTTTCAGCCTGCCTCCCATAATCTCACCAGGTTAGATACTGTGTAGGTAACCAAGGGCGTTTTCTGTAGCGGCGACATTTTGGAGGCTGGTAAGTGGCTTCCATTCCCATTCTTGTCATTACAATTTAATCTTAGAAAAGATGGAATATTTTTCTCCTTGAAAAGGTTGGTAACTGGTATCAAAATGTTAAGCTGCTTTTTTAAATTTTTTCAAGTAATATGTTCTAAATGCTAATATTAAAAAGAATACTATACGGCGATCCTGAAAGTAGATACAAATTGTTTATGTCATCATTAAACTAACAAAACCATAAAAAATATTGCCTTGTATAGCGAGGTCAAAATATGTATAATTAATGAGGTAATGAATCCTTGAAATATAAGGTTTTAAAATGGTAATTCTGGTGAATATTGGAATTAACTTTGAAAAAAATTTGTTCATAGATAATGTGTTTATAAGACTGGCTAAGACATAAATGTAATAAATTGTTTCTATGTGTGTTGTACTCTCTTAAGTGTTTCATACATAGTATGTTACATAATCATATGTGCTATATAAAATAGGTTTAATTTCATAACACTTATTGAACATCTATTTTTAAATGAGAGACTTAGAAGTATTAAGTGAGTGGCAGAAGATTTCTCAGCTAAAAACATGTAGACCCAAGATTCATAGCGCAGAAGAAATTTTTCTCTTATTCTTTCAGGTGTGTCTGGAAACTTTCCCATATCCTTTACACCTCTTCCTGGTAGAACAGACATATGATGGTAAACAAACTAAATGCACTGATGTCCTGTAAAGATTTTAGCTTTTCCCAGAATATTTCAGTATATGTGCATGTAATGTATGTAGCAGTGATACATGTGGCTGGCTCAAGGTATGTGTTTTAAGGATGATATCTTACGTGAATATCTGTAAGCACACACTTGGTGTGCTTCATTTATCTCCTCATCTCGAATGGGAGTTGACATACCTGTTAGACGTATTCTGTCTGTTTGTCTGATTTGTCAGTTTCTCTGTCTAGCAGTCTACTTTCGTATGCATCTAACGTGTCTATATATGTCATTGTTCGACCTCAAAATGCTCGATTTGTCCTGCTCCAGTTTTCAGGGCTTAAAGACTTAAGGATCTAAAAGACTTAAAAACTTTTTTAATAATGGCTGCCATGTGCAATCTAACAGGTTTATCTGCTATATTTGAGATTATTGTGGTGTGTTTTATCTTCTTTTCTCTGATTATTTAATTGTGATTATAGCATTATGCAGGCAGATAAAATACTGTTGTCAGGAGTGATTGAATTAAGTATATACTTACTCTAAAATGTGTACTTTCATTGTAAGCCCATATCTAACATTTAATAGGCATATTAACCTCAAATAATATGTTCTGTCACTGAGGTACCGTATCTAACTGGATCCTCATATCCAATTCACTGGGTTACAATATAGTGTTTTAAAGGGCATAACTTTTGTCACAGTGCTTTATTATAAGATACTAAAAAGCTGTTGCAGACACATTTAATTGAAGCAGGAGCATATTCTTGTAATGGCTAGTTTGGGCAATAGACACTTTGGGATATAAAACTCTGCTCCAATGATGACTTATTGCCTTGAGCAAAATGCTTAAATTTTCTAAAATTGAGTTCTCTCAAACAGAAATCACAGAATCTGTCTCAAATTGGCTCAATGGGATTTCTGCGTCTGGTTATAATGCAGTAATTGCCACCAGACTAGCTCTTTAGCCAAAATATAAAAAAATGCGTATGCCTAAGACCTAAGGGATGTTTTCAGATGTTAGACACAGCAAGACAGTAGGTGATATCTGAGAAAAGGAAAGTCACCAAGGTGATCCTAGCACTTTGACAAGGTACTTTCTGGATGCCAGCAGTGAGGGAAAGTGGTGCTGAGGTTCAGCACAGAAGGTCTGAAGAGCTGAGAAGGCAGAGATTGGAGTTCAGAGCTGCCAGATTGGCTGGGATTTGTGTGACAGGATCCGAAGAGGAGGGTCTTTAACAGAGAAGAAAACCCACAAATTTGTATAGGAGTTTTCTTAAGTTCTTGACCATACAATATATGGTAAATATGCAGTGTAAATCTCCATGGGGCAACAGAGAACAATTACCCTGGGGCAGTGGAAACCGCTCATTATACTGGGATATGCAAGAAGATCCGAAAGGTATTAAGAGACCTCTTTGAACACGGCAGGCATTTAGTTAACTGCTTGAAAGGTTCTGCCTGAAGATAAAATTAAGGTGGCTCTAATGAGAGGTCTTATAGGCCTACCACAATTAAGCTAAAACCAACTATCCAAAGATAAAGCAGACCCATTATTAAATGAACTATCTCTTCCTCCCTCTAAAATTTTAATAAAGGTTAAAAGAAAATAATAAAATTTATTCTCAACATTATAGTATCTACAGTGTCCAGCGTACAATAAAAACTTGATAGATACACAAAGAAGCAGAATGATAGGAGCCATATCCAGGGAAAAAGTAGTCAAAAGAAATGCAACTAGAGATGCAACGTTATTGAAATTAGCAGCAAATGATTTTAAATGTTAGAAAGACTATGAAAAATTAACATAATGAGAGAAGAGATAGGGAATTTTAGTGAAAATATAAAGCTATAACAATATATCAAATAAAATTTGATTGGAAGAGTCAGTATCTGAAATGAGATCACTGGATAATCTTAATAGTAGATTCTTTACTGAAGATCAGTAAACTTGAAGACAGCCCAAGAGCAACTATCTAATTTAAAAACACACAGAAAAGCTAAAAAGTTAACAAACAAAAAAGCTTCAGTGATATCAAGCAATCTACCCTCTAGTATGCCTTTGGAGTTGTGGAAGGTTAGAACAGAAAACAAATATTTGAGGAAGTAATCGTTTTCTAAGTGTTCCAGATTCCATGAAAATATCCACTCATGGATTTAGAAAGCTCATCAAATGTCTAGCAGGATACAAATAAAAGGAAACTACACCTAGGTACATCATAGTCAAATTGCTGAATACCAAAAACTAATAAAAACGTGTAAGAAAAATACATATGGACACAAGAGTGAGTGAGAGAGATGAAATACTATTGACTTCTCTTCTGAAACTATTGTATAGACAGTGAAATGAAATACTAATGTGTCAGAAGAAATGTTTGAAAGGTCAACCTACTATGCTATATTTGTTGAAAATATCCTTTAAAAATGGGGGGAAATAAAGAAATATTTGAAGTAAACCAGAGACCTGTATTACAATATATACTTAAAAGAAGTTATTATAGTTAAAGAAATTTATGATAAATTGAAACTCAGTTCCACATAAATAATCAAAGAGAACATGAATGGTAAAAATGGTAAGTAAATGTAGCTTTTTTCTCTTTAACGTTTTTGAAAAGAATGACTGCTTAAAAGAAAATAATAATGAATTTAAGGTTTATAATTACAAGTGCAAAGAACATGCCTGATAAGGCAAAAAATATGGCAGGGTGATTATAAAGAGCACGATGTCAGACTTATATTTTACTGAAGTGTTATAATGTTTACTCATAGTAGAGTGTGAAAAGAATGAAGAGCATATTGTAATTCCTACAGATTTTTTTAAAATAATGCTAAAATCAATAGAGAAGATGAAAGAGAATAGTAAAATTACTTAATTCAATGAAAACAGGAAAGGAATAAAAGAGAAAAATGAGACAAATAGAAAACAAATAGCAAAGAATTAGAGTAAAATTCTATCATTAATTTGAATTATTATAAATCAAATTATTCACCTAAAAAAAAAGAAAAAGCAAGAGTCAAGTGCATGGTAATAATTAAATGCATGTTTTAATAATAACAACAGTTTAAAATGAAAAATAACATAATATGAGGTAAATTAATATCAGGGAATAAACTTTAAGATAGTTATTTCTAAATATAAACAGGAATGCTTTATAACAAAAATAAGGTTTCCAAAAATAAATAATAATTCTAAATATATACTTAGCAATGAAGTTTAAAATATATTAGAAGCAAAACTGACAGTTAAAAATACCTCAATCTTTAAATACATTAAAAATTTAATTGGTATTCTTTCACTGATTGAACTAATAAACTGAAAACTTAATGAGATATGCATTTATTAGAATAGCTAAAGGTCCCAAAAACTGGCCCTAGCAATTGCAGTGAGAATGCAAAGGAATGGAGTCCTCATTCATTGCTGATGGGAATGCAAAGTGATGTCAATTTGGAAGACAGTTTGACAGTTTCTTACAAAGCTAAACATAGTCTTACCATGTGATCCAGCAATTATGCTCATACATATATTTATTCAAATGATTTGAAGACTTATATTCACACAAAAAACCCCTCCTTTTGAACATTTAGAGCATTTTTACTCATAATCTCCAAATTTGGAGACAACCAAGATGCCCTTCAATGGAATGGACAAAACAATCAAATATTAGAATATTATTCAGCAATGAAATGAGCTATCAAGTCTTGAAAAGACATAGATAAATTTAAATGGATAATGCTAAGTAAAAGAAGCTAGTCTGAAAAGGTAGTGCATTCCAATGAAAGAAGATCCTGGGAAAGGTAAAACTGCAGCAAAGATAAAAAGACGGTGGTGGCCTGGGTTTGGGGGGAGTTTGAGAAAGACGAATAGGCAAAGCACTTGGAATTTGCAGAGTAGTGAAGCCATTCTGGTACTCATAATTCTTGTGATCAAATTGTTTCTAGTTTCAATGAAAAACCAAACATAACTAAAAAGAGCTAAAAGAAATGAAATAAAACCTTAATTAATGACGAGATATACAATGTCCATGCATTTGATGATTCTCTCTTGCTAAGATATCTATACTCACATGTTGATGTATAGTTTCAAGGTAGTTCCCATCAAATACAAAGTGCTCTTTAAATAAAAATTGATAAGCTGATTTTACAATTTATATGGAGCCATGGCTGGTGTGGCTCAGTGGATTGAGCACTGTCCTGGGAACCGAAAGGTCCCTGGTTTGGTCAGGACACGCATCTGGGTTGCGGGCCAGGTCCTCAGTTGGGGGCGTGCAAGAAGGAATAGGTCGATAGTTCTCCAGCACATCTATGTTTCTCTATCTCTTTTTCTCCCTCCCTTCCTCTCTCTCTCCGAAATGAACAAATAAACAAACAAATAAATAAAATTTAAAAAAATTAAAATTTATATGGAAAGGTAACGGACCTAAAACAGTGCAAATCTACTTCAAAAAGAACAGTATGTGAGGCTGCACATTACCCAATTCAATCAGTCCATGGAAGTTTTACCTTGTAGTATGCTATACCTGACAAGAACAGACAGATCAAGTCAACCAAACAGAGAACAAAAATCAGACAACCCCTAGACACCGTATGTTCAATTAATTTCTGGAAAAAATCTACAAAGTGATTCAATGGGAGAAAAACTATTTTCAACAAAAAATTTGGAAAACATAGACACATGTATGGGGTAAAACCCCTATTTCTCACCATACGTGAAAAAGGACTGAATTCTACGTGAAGAGAGAAGGTAACAACCACACATTTGTTGGAGGGCGTGACAAGATGTCTGTGTATGTCAATTGGTGGGCAAAATACAAAAACAGTGTTTCCTGAAAAAAATTGAAATCTGTGATTTTGAGGACGATGAAGTCTGAATATCCATTACCATTGGCCCATAATCACATGACACGAGTGATGTCAACCAAAAACCACCAGATGAGTACAACTGGCTGTTCAACGATAGATAACTGAAATGGAAGAGTCCTATGACAGGGTGAAAACAAGGAAAACAAACAAAACAAAAAAGCAGCAACAACAAAAACTGTTGCAGAGACCACACATGCAAAAATTTAAATGTGGCAGAAGATAGTTGATAATAAGGAAATTCAACAGGTACAGAGGATTAATGACTTCAAGAACCTGCAGTAGATACTGAAACAATACATATTACATACGATGGCTATGCTAGATGCAATAAGTCAGAATTTCTCTATTTTTTGGAGGGGGATAGAATTGTATCCTAAACAAAGCTGAGTGTTAGGTGAATTACATCAGTGCTGGATATTCCTTATGAGAAATGCAAAGTATATGACTTTAAGGAAACTAGTATTTAATAAAACCTAGTATCATTTATATTTAGAAGCCAAGGGAGTAACCTTAAGTTCTTATAATAATTTAATTAAGTTGACCTTAGTAAATGCCTTTAATAGAGGATTATTTTACAGCACTTAGCTGTGCTAGAATAACAACCATATATTTAACTACATTATCACTAACTTGCATTGTTTTAAATTATAAGTAGCCTGAAGAGAGCAGAATAACTTAAGAATATAAACATTGTTACATTGTGTCTTGGAAATGATATTCTGAATATTAGAGAACTAGGTTATAAACAGATAATTAAATGTGAGAAAAAAATTTGTTTCATGAGGATCAATTACCTTATTTGAACAACATAAAACATTTAAGCTTTGTTCTTAAAAACAACATGCATATTCAAAAAGTCCATGATATCCTCTATGAATAATAAGTAGATATATTTTTAGTCAAATTAACAACTCTTTAGAGTAGTGCTAACGTTGCTTATCTTTACAATGAACTTCCACTTCCAGGTCAAGTTGTTGCTGAGCATCTGCTGTGGCCATATGTCATCTGAGTAGATTGTCACCAGATGAAATTGTAATGTGACATACCAAATTCTAAAAATTATCACAGGAGCTGCTAAAGTACATAAAGCTGCCCCCTGCTTGGCCTCCTAGGCCCAGTGGGGGAGACAATTGCACATTTCAGCTGATATTATTTTGGTTTTTGCCATGAAGTTGGAAAATATTTCTTGCTGTACTATCTCCCACTGGCATCCAGAAAGCGAGCATATGATTAACAGTCAGAGGAGGAATTTATTCTCCATGGGAAAATATTTTTGAAGACTAAAACCAAAAATGTAAAAGATGACAATGTTTTTCTTTTTGCATTACTCATACTAAAGTAATGCTAAGTTCCTCACTCTCAGACACTTCCGAAGGGCGAAGCATGGGCATCTTTGATTAAGTAAGATATTTTCGATCCCTTAAATTCTCATAAGTTTTATGTTGTACTTAAGCTGTTGTATTCATTTTTCATTAGCATAGGTCAATTTACTGGCTTTTTAAACAAATGGAGTCTCAATATGAAATATATTAAAATATGTTAACAGTATAAAAATTCAGCATTAAAATTCACTACAAAAATTTTTAAATAAATGCTTTTTTTCCCTTCATATTCAAGTACTCAAAAGATAGTTTTGCATATACGGATGGAGACCCTCAAGGGTGAAAACATCTGCATAACTAAAGATACTATTTTCAAACAGACGGAATACATGTTAGCATTTTACGTGTCCATGGAGAGCGTGCATCTGGATACTATAACTACATCCATTAGATTCCTCGTTTTTAAGAGTTAAAGTCTTTTTAAATCTGTTCACCTGGAAGAAAGAAGGTTTATCATACTTGTATCAAATTTGAGTAAATGATCTGTGAATTCTAAGACACCCTAAATTTCCTGCTCCTGATTTATGTACCCTATGTCATCTCCTCCTGTTGAGTCTATGATGAGATGCCATCCCTATGATTGGATCACTAATTAGTTCACTTTGACTTAATCGAGAGGGCGTTATCCTGGGTGGACCTGGCTTAGTGAAATGAGCCATGTGAAAGAAACTGAAGCATCAGAAAGACACTCTCCTGTTGGCCCAGAGAAAAGTGACTGCTCTGCTGTGAAAACCATGGGGCCTCAATACAATGGGTGGCTTCTTGGAACTGAAGGCCTCCAGTCCTACAAAATTACAAGGCATTGGATGCTGCCAGTAATCAACGAGTTTGGGAACGGAGTCCAAACCCAAAATAGGATTGCAGTCCCTGCCAATGCCTTGATGGTAGCCTGGAGAGATCCTGAGCAGAGGACCAAGCTAATCCATGTCTGGGCTCCTCACCTGGAAACTGTAAAATCAGTGATGTTTTACACTGCTAAATTGATGATGATTTGTTACAAAGCAACAAAAAGCAAATATATGGTCACATTAGCTTGTGCTCCGTCCAAAGTATTACACTGAATAAGAGTGATAGCAAGCACGTCCATCCAGGTTCAATTCAGATAGTACCAAGGCCAGCCTCATCTGACTTTTGTTTTTGCTCAGCTGTGAAAAGCTTACAGTCTGTACATTTGGAAAGCATGAAGTCTGTATTTTTTGATGTTGAAAATATAGTAATTAGATGAATAGCACACACATATAGTATATGTTATATAATATATAATATGTCATAGTTTATATATATATGATATATATCTGTGGAATAACTGCCCAAAACTCAGCAATGTGAACTGTAAGGTCTCACACATATAAGAGGGAAAAGATTTGCATGTGACCCAAATTAGAAGGCAGGAGAGTAGCATTAATGATTCAGGTCGTGGAGCCAGGTTGGGTGGGTTAGAAATGTCAGATCTAATTCTTACCGAATTCCTAAACAAGTTCTTTAATATTTCAGCGCTTCAGTTTCTAAGTCTATAAAGTGGGTATAATATTGTCTTTCTACCGGTGATTCTTTAAGACTGCTTGAATTAAAGTAGGTAAAATCTTTGTTTCTCACACATAGTAAATGTGTCTAATTAACTTTACTACATGTCAGGAGTGCAGAAGGTCTAAAGGCTGTTTATATAATGTTACTACATTTTTTTTGTCATTTCTAGCAAAATAATACCTAAATTGAAGTAATTCTCAAAAGTGGGAACTCTAACACTGAAGGGCTGGGTTTTGTGCGCTCTATGCTTAGTTCCTGTATTGCTTAGCTAGATGCATGATTTGTCAAGGTCTTTAAAGAAGGTAATTAATTTTAATATAAAATATCAACTGACTTATTTTGTTTGAGTGATTCAACATTGTATTTAGTCTTCCTACCTCTTTTTTCAATTACCTTATTTACATGTCTTTAAACCACCCTGTTTGAGTTTATCATGTGGCCGTATTCAGAATTTGTTTGGTTATTTATAAAACTGCTGAACTGCATCAAAGGAATAATGAACAGTACATATGATATTCACTATTTTGATTTTCAGTAAATTGAAATGAGTAAATTGCATCCTCAGTTTGTAACTCATTTCACTTTGAAATGAAACAAATAATTTTTCCCAATAATTATAATTTCATTGACAGTAATCAGTTTCTTACATGAATATCAAGTAATGGTTCTGTTACATATCCATTATTGTAACTTTTTATCAAAAGGTGATCTTTAGTTATTAAATTGATGATCTTTTCTATGAAAATTAACATTGAACAATTCAACCTAAACAACACAGAAAGCAAATATCATCCTTATGATAGGCAGAATAATGCACTTCCTCACCCCCAAGATACCCACTTCCTAACCCCAGGAACGTGTGAACATGTTCTGTTACATGGCAGACGACAACTAAACTTGCAGGTGGAATTAAATTTGCTGAACAGCTGACGTAACATACTGAGATTATTCTAGATTACATGGGGGGTGCTCAACATTACCACTGAAAAGAGGGAGAGAAATGCAGAAGGGGGAGTCAGATTGATGTGATGTGAGAAGGATTCCACTTGCCCATTTGATGCTTGAGAAAAGGGGGTTGTGAATCGACAATCGAGGGTGGACACCGGGAGCTGGACATGACAATGAAACAAATTCTCCCCTAGAAGTTCCAGAAAAGAACGCAGCCCTACCAACCCCTTGATGTTAGCTGGGAGAAACCTGTGTCAGACTTCTGTTCCGCAGAACTATAAGACACTGATGTGTCTGGTTTTAAGCCACTACATTTGTAGTAGTTTTTATAATAGCAAGAGAAAACTAATATGGTCCTCAGCTCTTGAGGAATCCCCTCTTTCCTGACTCATGGTCCAATCAACCAGGTTGCCAATTGAACACCTATGACTATAGACACACTTAATTTTCCGTCAGTGTATTTTGCAAAGGAGGAATATTTCACAAGCCTCGTTAAAGAAATGTTGCAAGTGTGACTAGTCTCCCCACAGGACTGAATGTAGCGATTGATGACAATTTCAAAAATACCAAGCAACTTCCTTTGGAGAAAAAATGTCAGCTTAATATATCACATGAATCTAGTTTATATACTTAAATAGTATTCCAAGTAATTTTAAATTTTACTCAAATTGTGATAAACATGAGTTTTTCATTCTCTGCTTAACAGCTTAGATTCATTGTTCTCATTGTTTATTCTGGAGCAGGGAATGCATGTATTAAATTTTATATACATGTAGTTAAACTATCTAGATATATTTTTTACTCTTTTCAAACAAGAATAAAGGGGCAACACTTTGGTTTGGTTTTAGAACTAGATGACTGTATTCACTCATGAATTCGCCATAATGTGTTGGAATGTTCTTTCTTCCTCCCATGCTCTCAGAAGAACATCCTTGCTTTGCTTGCCAGCCTGCGAAGAGGAATGAGAGAAAGAATTAGTTCATACGGTATTGGAGGAGTAGGAAATTCCTTCCTAAAGTTGTCATGTTATCTTTCTGGCCACCTGGCCTTCTTCTGACACAAGGCCAGTTTAGTTTATTATTTAAAACTGAACACATCAGTCCTTTAGGAGAAGGCTAAGACTCCAAAGGAAATACCTCATCACGGACAGGAACCTGCTGTGACCTTGACTATGTGTTCTATTAATAGTGAACTATTTTCATCTTGAATTTCTTTTTTTTTTTTAATTAAAGCAGCAGGTGGTGTTGAACATAAAACCAGGGAAAGGAATTGTGACCTATTTAAAAGTTGTTACTTTTCAACATTATAACCATTGAGAGTTATTTGGTTTATTTTCCGAATGACAATGAGGTACATATTAGAAACAGCAATCTAAAAATATAACAATTTTTTAAAAATTTACTATTAAACTTTAAAAAATAGATTTGCATCTGTGGGAAAAAGCACTAATTTATGAGTAATTTTTTACAATGTTCCCCTTTTTCCCACTCCCCTCCCTGCCTTAAACAAGCACTGATAACCAACTCCATAGGGGGAAAAAAAGGAAAAAAAACTGGTGGAATCAAATGGACTTTACTGTTTTTTGCTGTATTAAAATGTGACATGGGATATAGAATTGACAGACATTTAAAATTTATAAAAATGGGGTTGATACAAATGAGTCAACACACATAATGCTTACTAGGTGAATGCAGTGTTTTTAGTATCTTTTAATGTGTTAATTTACTTAGTTGTCACGAAGGTAGGGCTATTATTGTATGCAATTAGCACAAGACAGTTTAAATAACTTGCCCAGATTCACACAGTGGTAAGCATATTGCTCATGGAGAAAAAAATTTTATTTTATGTAATTTCATTCAAAGTTCAGATTGAAATTAGTTCCCCCCTCCTCATTGGTTACAAATAACAAAATAAACTCAAGAAAAAAGCAAGACTGTAAAAAGACATATTTTAAGTACATAGTAGCATCTCACGGAACGCAAATACAGGCGGTAATAAGGAAGGGATTGGAGCCATCCAACAAAAAAGCACTAAGAATCACATTTCCATCTTTCACTTTTTCTCTTTCTCTTCTGCCGCTTTGGTCTTTCTTCTCTCCAGACTGTTTCTCTGTTTATTTATCTTCGTGGTTCAAACAAGCTACCACTACACAGCTCTCATGCCTTAAGTCTTTCATTCTATGACGAATCCATAGGAAGCAACTCCTAATCATATTTCCTTAGGCAGAGAAATTAAATTGGTCAAACGCAGTTTAGGTCTCCATCTTTGTTAAAACGGTTCTGTAATGACATGACTCTCAAATACCCTGAATAAAATAAGTGGAGCAGAAGCAATTCACCAGCAAATACCATTATTGTGGTAGCTGGAGTCTTCCAATGTAAACTAATATATTCGTTATATATTATTAATTCAAATTCAAGTGATATCACCAATGAGAGGCTGATGATCTGTTGTGCAAATTATGTGACCAGACAAAATAACATGAAAACTAAAATAAGAAGCTGTTATTTGACTCCCAGCTACTCCCTCACACACACACACACACACACACACACACACACGGCTGTAATTGTACAGAGAAACTCAGTAAGATGAGGAAATGTTTAAATGAGTACATTAAAATAGTATACATGAATATAAAATCAACTTGGTTGATATAGACTTTTGCGATGCATTTTGAAATAAATATTACTAAGTATGAAACTGGTAATTTATTAAAATCTCATGACTTTCTGTTCTCTGGTTTTTGGTTATATGAAAATTCTTGATTTCTTGAAAGTCTAACTTTTATTATTACATTTATATGATTAAAAAAATAACCCAGTATAATTCGAACTGGCCAGTTATGGTACCTGCTTCTAGCACCTTTCCTGACAAGATACTTTTGGAAATTTACTATTAAAGAACTAACTTCTTTACAAAATAGAAAGCGTATGGATTGAGGGGCTTGTAGCACACTGTAGACAATGCTCACTGGCCAATGCAGGCAGCACTAAGGATACAGGGTAGTTGGTTCTCTGTGGGGTGGAGAGATGAAAGCATCAGTACCAGCAGGAGATAAGGCCATGGGGATATGACATCCTTGATTCTAGTGGAAGGAATGGGAAATTCTCTCTAAGACAGACCATTATTAATTTAGGCACTGGGTCTCTACAAATTATGAATTATTAAATAATAAACTCACAATCAAATATTAATATGCACACAATCACTGAATGAGAGTTTGTGGGGGTAAAAAAACAACAGACTTAGACTTCAATGTTGACATTTCAAGGAATAAATATAAATTAATTTAATTTATCTATTAATATCTCCTAATTTTTTAAAAAAATATCTCCTATATGAGGAGATAAAAGGTAAAGGAATGAATGAGCCAGCAACAAGTAAATTAGTGGAAAAAAGTAACAACCACAAAATATTATATGCTTTCTAATACCACTTTTTAAAAAAATGAAAAATAAGTAAAAGTAAAGTATGTATTATTTAAAGATAAACATGTGATAAATATGCAAATTAAAAGACAAAGGATGATAAACTTAAAACTCAGGATGCTATTACTTCTGGACAGGGAGGGGAGTCATCAGGGATTTGAATCCAGAAAGAGTCAAGTACTAGCTGGAGACACGTAACAAGTTATAATAGTGCTGCATTTCTTACATTGTCTATATAGGTTCTCCGGTACTTCATATTTTATGTCATGTATATTTTATATACATATATCAAATATTTTAAAATAATAAATAAAACTACACAGGAATATTTTACTGTATAGCCTAATATGCAATTAAAATATATTTTATAAGCCAACTTTAAACTGTGTGCTGTAGAGTACAAAGAAACACAAGGTCGAAATAAGTGTCTCACTGGGAACCATATAGACACTTCTGAAAATTTCTCCTCCTCTCCTGCTCTTCCCTTTCCTCCTTCTTCATGATGGGTACCATGAAAAACTTTAAGTGCCTGCATTTACTTCAATGATAAATGTGAACAGTTAATTGTGTTGTAATTTGCATCATTTAGGTGGTTACCTTAGAACCATCGTACATAGCTAATTGGAACTCTAATGGCTACCTTATAAAATGAATTCCGTAAGTGGATTTACTTGTATGTTGGTGGTTCATTGAGTCAACAAATCATTTTACTTTTTAATGATTTCGGGTTAATGAGAAAAGAATGGAGGTCAACAAAAAAGTAAACAGAGTATACTTCCTAAGCCAAGGCCGTGGGACCTCATGGCATATAACATAAACTCAAATTTTAGAGCAGTTGGAATAAACTAAAATTGATTCAAGAATGAAATCATCAAATCCCTGACACTAGAGTTAAGTATATTGTACTCAAACAACCCATACAGGTGTAGCAACAGAGTTTTTAGATTTTAAGTGGTGATTTAGTTTCATCAATGTATCTGCCACATCGTGTAAAATTATCATCTAAGTCATCAATATTTTAATTTTAATTTATATTTAATCAATAATATTTTTGGTTTGTAGTTGTGTAAATGATATAATGGAATTTATTGCTAGTTTCATGTTTGAGTACATTTGACTTTATGATGAAGTAATTTGTTATCACTAAAAGACAATTAAATATTTTTTCTCCTAAAGGGTATGACTACTTAAACTTGGTGAAGATCACCAGACTGAGTCTTTAAAGGTTCAGGTAGTTTCTAAGAGGGGTGGGTTTCTGTTGATCCAAGGGAATCTAAACTAATAGAATAAAAAATTCACATCTCAAATCACAATTATAATTCACTAAAATGAAATGAAACCAGTAATATTAGGTAGGAAGTAAAAAAGCAAACATGTTTTTATGCTCCCACATCGAACATTTTACAATGTCACTTTTTCATTTTTATAAGAAAGTTTGGAGGATACACTATGAATTTCTCATTAGAAAAATATTGCGACTACTTCTGTAAAAATGACATGTTTGGTATTCTTGCACAGTGTTGCAGCTTACTGCTCATAACTTGTTAAGTATAAAATATTCATATTTATTTTTTATAAATCTATGAATGAAGGAATAAGTGAAGAAATGAACGAACATAACCTGCAGGAACCATCTTATATCTTTAAAATCATGCTTTTTCACTGAAATATGTATTCCAAGATCCTAAGTGTCAGAAACTAGTTTTCTCTTCTGTGACTGACTCTTTCATGCATCTTTTAATCGCCTGGAGTTTCGTTGCCCAAATGCTTCTTGTAAATGCATCCGGATATGTTTAAAATCCAAGATGGCTGCTGAAGCCAGTGTCTTCTCACTATTATGCAATTAAGATTTTTAAAGTATAACAGCTTGTTCAGTTTGAGATTTTCGTATATTAATTTAATGTACAATAGATTTGAAATTCCAAGGATGAACTACCATTTGTAGAATCTACACAGAAATTTAAAGTGATAAAATTAAATTTATCATAGTGTTTTGAATCATTTCACCCCAAGTATGTACGAGATAAGAGGAAGAAAGGGGAGAGGCTTTGAGGGAAGAAGCTGTTGGAGGGAAGATAATTTTGGTTAAGAATATGCTGGAATTTTTTCCCCCATTCCTTCTCCTTCCTATTCAAATATTCTTGGAGTGCAGACCATCAAAGGGATCTGCGGAGAGCTTAATGTGAGATACTTTCATTTGAGAGGCAGAGCAAACTAGGATCTGACTTCCACCTTGGAACTCTCGATGAAGAAAAAGGACTTAATGATTTTTGAAGAGTGAGGCTATTGGGGGGTAAACCTACACACACTTCCTGGATATATAGGATCCTCTCCTAATCGATGTGAACCATGCAGGCAAAACTGTTCCGACTTCTGTCTAATAGTGCCACCTAGAGTCACGGAGGGGGTGCAGCAGCAAGAAGCAGAAGGTGCACATTCAAACCTCAGGAGAGTGGCAAAACAAGGACAAAAGCACCCATCAAGAGAGAACCAGGAGAGAGGCAGCAAGCAGGGAACCTCAGAAGAACTCAGGAAGGAAACTCTCTGAAAATATGTGATACCCCTGGACTGAATGATGGTTAAAATAAGAACCATCCTTACCTTGAAAACAACATCTATTAAAGGGGGGGGGGGGGCGTTTATGAGAAAAGTTTAAATGAATAAATAGAAAAGCCAACTATAACCGGGATCTTAGTCCTGAAAGCTTCCAGCCTGAAACAGGCTGGAATTAATGTAAATGGTAAAATATGCTATTAAATCAAAGTTCAGATTTATGACTAATCTCTTGGACTAAACATTCTAATATTAATGGACTGTGTGTGTAATAACAATGCAAAGAATCTCTAGAACAACTTTATCTAAGAGTGAGAGAAAAGCCTGAAAATTACCATACTAAATATATTTTAAGAGGCAAAGGGTGACAAAAATAAATGTATTTGCACTCGGATACATCAAAAAGAGTTGCTCAACCTCCAGGTTACATGAGAAAATGTAAAACTTTTAAAAAATGAGGTCATTTAGTGTCTTACTCTACACTGTCAACATAAAGAGCTGTGTTCTTTGACAAGGTCGTGTATGGCTTTACTTCTCTTCCCTCTATTCTTTTGGATTTATTATCCAGATTCTGTGTCCTGACCAAAGCAGAGAGTAAGGGCCAACATCACTCTCACAAAAATTGTTTCTAAGGGTAAATAAGAAATTTAAATAAATGTTTCCTATTGTTGCAACTTAACATTGAAACATTCACATGTAAGGGTTAAAAGCTTAATGTTCTATGAAGAGCAGCAACTTCTACATTGCCACCTGCTAGATGTCTGCTGTAGCCTACAGTTCATATTCGGAAGAGCTTAGAGTTGCTCCTTTTCAGCTGAGATCAGGGGGCAAGTAAGTTTTTTTCTCTTTTTTTTGTTGTTGTTTTGTTTTGTTTTTCTCTTTAATAGTGGATGTGTAAGAGTAAGTTGTATCTTTAACTTAGGAATTTGCAGATGTTTTCCACTGGGGGATGTAGTTTTGTTTAAGCAAGGCAAGAAGTTGAAGTTTGTATGCTGCTTGCTAAAGAGGCCTTCTAAATATGTTCCCAAGTGGGTTTAAGACTGTTGCTTTCCGTTGTACTTTGTTTTTTTCATTTCTTTTGTATTTGCTCCACTTGCTGCTTTACAAAATCACCTGAGTACTTAGCCTTAGGTGTATACATTTGACAGGTGTGTCATTAACTGGTGTTCAAGAAAACACAATTATCTGGATTTTCAAGTGCATTTCTGTCTTCAATGCACACCCGCCAATCTTAGCCATTAGCAGAAGTTTGATCCCTCCCAAAAAGTCCACAGAAGCATTTGGTTTATGCTAAAACACCCTTGCTATTTGGGCCTGTTCAAAATGTCCATGGAGATGTTTGGTCCACGGTTACCATGCATCCCTTTCTCCCTCAAGTTTCAAACTCACACCCATCTCCCTGACTCCATCATCAGGTAGGCTGCCAAGGCAAGAAGGGTTATTATTGGCAATACAGCAAATAAAACATGATAGTATTTTTACGTATTGATTGATTTGATTTTTAGAGAGAAAAGGGGCAAGAGAGAGAGAGACATCAATTTGTTGCTCCACTTATTCATGCATCCATTGGTTGATTCCTGGAATGGCCCTGACCCATTTTCAAACCCATGAACTTAGTGTCCGGGAATGACACGCTGAACAACCGAACTACCTAGCCAAGGCTGAAAATGAAAGTATTTTTATGTATTAATTCTATAAACTAAAAGTTTAAGTGAATGGTATGGGCCTCTTTGAGCCCAGGGATGTTTTTAAGCATGGACATAAATGTCAAGCACCTTTTGGCAAGAAACCAGTGTCTCTGTGGACATTTTGTAAAGGACCAAAAAACTCACAATGATTTCAGCATATTCCCAGCCAAAGAGAGAGGTTTTCTCTCTTTCTTTCTCTCTTTCTTTCTCTCTTTCTTTCTCTCTTTCTTTCTCTCTTTCTTTCTTTCTTTCTCTCTTTCTTTCTCTCTTTCTTTCTTTCTTTCCCATAGGTTTCTTGTAAGAAATGCACCTATTTTGAAGATATATCAGTATCATACTTTATCAGCAGTTGACAGCAATTGAACAACTTGTATAAGTGGAAATCATTTTTTAATGAGCTTGGCTCTGTTAATACTGCAATTTGCAACAGAACATATTTAAAATTTCTATTGGTTAAGCAGCCTTTTAATACTGTGATAACAGCTGTTACATCTTGTTTGAGTATTTTGCATAAGAGTGACAAGATACTGACAAAATTTTTCCATGTCATGTGGGTTACTTAAGGCTAAAAAAATAATAAAGTTAGATTGGTTATCTGTTTGTTTACAACCAGTATTTTTATCTTCTATTTTGCTGTAATATAAATGTTTTATAAACATATAAGTGTTTGTAACATATAATCCTATATCATGTGCTTTTGGTACTTAGATTTATCTCATTTTTTGCCATACGTATCTCATTGTTATTTCAGGTAACTGATTTTCCATTTCATACATATTTTTTCAATCATGTCACCATGTTTTCAGCTGAGTAACACTCTGCGATGTCTCATTAAGCATATAAAGCAGAAACTCAGTTAACTTTTTCATAAATCCATGGTACTTTCAGTTTCTAAATAGGCTCATTCTCTATTTCTTAATACCTGATGTAGAATAAACTTAAATATCACAATCTATTATACAGGGGTGGTCAAACGTAGGTGTACAGTTGTTCACGTGCAGAGACATGCAGGTTGCGATCGTCACAATGGCGCGGCGCACTTAGGTACACTCTTGTCAGTGCTCAAAATGCCGGCCTTCTATTTACACGTTCTTGTGTTCTGCTCGCTCTGCTCCAGCACCCTTTGGCACCGAGTCCTTGCCTGCTTCCGCCCACCCCTGTATGACTAGCACTTTTGTGCTAGAATTTGTGTGCTACAACAGCTTGAACAAACATTGTGGTAGCACAGGGGAGCAAGGACAAACAATGCCTTCGCGATGGAAAGTTTCTCAGGAAGATATATTTTAAGTTCGTCACAAGAAGGAGTAAGAGTTATCCAGGTGAAAATCTTCAGAGCACTTTAATGAATTGACTTCTGCTCTCTTTCTTTCCTTTAAAAAAAAAAAAACCTCTATCATTAGTTTCTGTTTTTCAAGGTCTTAAAGGTATACATAGGTAACTAAAGATTATCCTTCATGATATGGGCATGTATTATGGATATCAGGCATAATCCCTCAAAAATGAACACATAATGTGCTATTAAGACATGTAGTTTAAACACGTTGCAATAATCTATGTATTTCTAACTGTTATGTATGTCCTACCTTTAATATTTGATTTTCTAATTCTTTAAGATCAAAAGTTGTACCCTTCTCTCTAGTATCTTTCTCATATATTTTTTTACAAAAGTTAACACTCTACTTTTTGATATCCTTTCAAGAAAGCACTTATTTCTTGATAGTCTTTCATTATGAAGAATTTCAAAGGACTCTTGCTTCTACATCCTGTCATTTGTCTGCATTTTTAAAATACTAGAGGTTAATATATTTACTTTCAATAAAACCAATGTCACCTTGTTTATCCATAGAACCATTAAAAGGTCTCTATCAGCATCTTTGCTAAAGGTGCTTCCCCGTCCTTGTAATTTGTGCTTCAAACACTTTGCTGACTGTGCGTTCACTCAGATGATGTCTCGAGTCACACGTGTAGTAGATCTTTGACAGTCCTTTATACCAAGTGTAAATCTCTTTTCCCCCAAAAGTAAAACAGTTGGGAAATGTTAATCCCAAACCATTCTTGTCACTGTTCTCTTTCGCACTTCCATTACCTTGTGCCTCTAGAAAAGTTAAGGGTTGGATATATGAAAAACTGAAGCATAAAAATGTAGATAAATTACATCTCTAGATTTTCAGAAAATTTATATCTCATGGAAAGAAATAGACAAAAACAATCAAAGAAGCTCAAAGTAATATACACCACAGTGCAGAGTGGTGCTAGGTGCTGGAGGATAAATGAGACAGAAAGGACAATAAATAGTGGAAGAGAATGAGTCACTATTTTTAGATTTAACTGACAAAGTAGTCTTCTATGGTAAAGTGACTTTTGAACAAAGACCTGATGAAAGGGAGAGGTAAATGATGTGAATGTTTGAGGGACCAGCATTCCAAGTAGAGGGAACAGTAAGTACAAAGTCCTGAGTTAGGAGCAAGTATACAAATGTGTTCGGGATATACAAGGAGAATGCCCTGGCTGGTGTGGTTCAGTGGATTGAGCAGCCTGATAAACAAAGGGTCACTGGTTCGATTCCCAGTCAGGGTACATGCCTGAGTTGCAGGCCAGGTCCCCAGTGCAGGGCATGGGAGAGACAACCACACATTGATATTTCTTTCCCTCTCTTTCTTCTTCCCTTCCCCTCTATCTAAAAATAAATAAACAAAATCTTTAAAAATATATACAAGGAGGATAATATATATGAAGCCAAGTAACTAATAATAGTGATAGGAGGTTAAATAACAAAGTTAGGCAAGGGTAGAAGGGTGAAATGCTTAGTTAGTGAAATGCCTCCTTATCTTATTGAACTGAATACCCATACATATTGTTAATATATACACATGTGTGTATGTATATGCACACACATATATTCTAGGGGATGGAAATAGGATATCCCCAAATATACTACTTATTTTTAACTGAATACTTTTTGGATTTAACAGCTGTGTAAAGAAGTCTTCCCACAGATTTTCTTATTTAACTAAAAGCAGAGATATTTGAGATTTGAGGATTGTCATAAATCCCCTCTCTGGGGAAGTTTGGTGGCCATGCTGAAGCCACAAAGTCAGCACCAAGATGAATCTTCACAAACACATCTTACTGTATTAGTTTTCTCATATTTTTGCCTTCTCACGGCTTACCACCTTGGAAGCCTACAACCTTTCTTTTGTCTTGTCACTTCTTTACACACTTACTGCTCTTTGTGAAGATGCTAGATAAGCCAAATTTCTAACTACCCCTTCCAGTCACTAGTCACTAAATTCTTCCTGCGTGTATGCACACCACACAACTTAATTAACCTTGTTTTTGTTTTTTTTCTCCTGGTAATTTGTTGTTGTTATTCTAGTTCACAGGGACCCACCCAGAGAAATTAATAGGATAAGGAAAAAAGGTTTTTATCCTCTAAAAATCATAGATTATTTAACCTATGCATGCATAGTGTTTGTAAAGGTAATACAATGTTCTAGCAGTAATATGAAGAAAAAATAAAAATACAGTAACATAAAAATATACATTTTAATACAAAGGTGCAACTGCATTTTATTATACGCACAGCTGCCAGATGCATTCCCTCCATATGTAGAAATAAAGTGACTCTTGTTGCTGCACCTGCAGCCTGGATGGGCGCTGGATGAGCCGTGCAACACCTCGGACCCTGCTGCTCACAGGAGTGTGATGCTCAAAACGTGAGTGATGCTGGGCCAGGTTCTGCTGAACATAAGAGGCTGAGGTCACCTGATTTCCCTAATTTTTGTCTTCTGAGAAATGGGAAAGTAATTTACCTTTAAATTTAAAGGGGTGTAAAGGTCTAGGCCAGACAATTGGGAAAAACACTGAAGATGCAGGGTAATTCGTTGTCGTGTGTTTTATATTTGAAAATCAGAATGTCCTCCTGTCTGGCATACTAAACACCATTGTGTCACAGTTGGCGGGATAACTGATGTACTTCAAAAGTTTTTCAAAATTCTCTCATGACTTTTGGTAAAGATCTTTATTTTATTCTAAGTATAATGGAAGCCCACTGTAGTCTTTTGAAGACAAGTGACATGATTACCATTGTATTTAAAAGGAGCATTCTGTTGATTAAATATTAAGCTTTAGTGCATGAAATTAAAAAATCACAATCAAACCAAATAATTTTATTTATATACATCTCGTTACTGTTTGCATTCTAAACCAAGACGTGATGTAGGTAGCTAATTCTCTACACTTACAAATGTGAGTCTAAAATTGTATTCTACCTCTGAATGACCCCGCATTAAAATTAACACTACATTTTTGGGATAACACAGTTTCTTTTCTCCTTTTAGGAAGATACATAATCTAGCAATGAGCCAAAACAATGTCTATCATTTTGGCTTAAAAATGAATTTCTGTTTATTTTCTCTGGGTCTGTTTGTATCTCCTGATAAAAGCTTTTCCAGCCCTTAATTCTTCCTGAGAGTAAACTGACTGACTAGGGTAGCCAGCAAGACTACTTACACCAAGAGATACGTGCTCCCAGTGGAGAAAGTACTTCTCTCTGAACCTTATATCATACTCAGTTGATTCAAAAAATGGTAGTTTGAGGGAGATGTTTTTTTCCTGGGCCCAATTCATCAACTGTATTAGAAAACTTTTTACACTAAAAAACTTTGTGGGGCAATAAATCACTCAATATTATCTGAAAGAGAGGAAAGAAAAGCCAGTTTAATTGTTTCAGCAGTTAAGTTAGTCAAAAAGAAGATACCAATTTAGGAATTTTCACAGATTTCCTTTGTGAACCCTCTCCTCTGTTTACCACCAAGTTTATCATTAAGGATGTATATTGAGGCATTTGATTGGAAGTTAACATCAAATATTAATATATACTAAGTTTAGTAAAAATGTGAGCACAGGATAAAACAACATAACATGTACAAAATTGAAGGAGGTGTGGCATTCCTTTGAAAAGCAGGGACTCTGATTCTAGCTATCTGGGTTTAAATGTTAGCTCCATCACTAACCAGGTCTGTCATCTCAAACAAGGTATTTTCCTTTCCTGGACCTCCAGTCCCCTATCTGTAAAAGGGCTTCTAACTGCATATTTGTTGTGAGATGTAAATAAGGTCATCCATGCACTTAAAAGACTTAACGTATGTCTGGTGCACAGCAATCTACAGATTAAGTTTCAGCATTACTGTTATAACTTAGAGGATGAGGTGTACCAGGTATTTATGCTTCGATGTAAAAAAGAACACAATTTTGACAGGATGAGTGAGGACATATAAGAATGCACTACACTGTGCCCCACAAATGTTTTTTCTTTTGCATAACAAACTGTGATACCTCAATGAGTTTCTCTCTCTGAAAGTGGAAAAGTTCACATCTGAACCTTAATCTCTTCTTTCTGCAGAGCAGGCAGTTTCCATTGTCACAACAGGGATTAAGGGCCAGATGTGTGTTTTGACAGCACATAGATTCTTAAATATACTTGCATGTGTGACTTGAGTTCATGCCCTTTTATGAGTTTCTTAATTTAAAAGTCCTGGAGTGGAACTGAGGATGCAAGAAAAATTACATTTGTGAAGCAGAGCAAATTAAATAAATTATGGAGTACATTTAGAAAACAGAACTCCACTGTCTTCACTCTGGCCATGCAAACAAATTTACCCAAATCAGGATAGTTGACTTAATAATTGCTTCTGTTTTCAACTTCGAATTTAATGGATATGTCTTTGGTAAACATTAAAATTGTTTACTAACAATAAAAGAAAGGAAAAAAAGGAAAAATTATGGACAGTTCAAGGTTCATAAGATGAACTCTTCTCAATTTAGACATTCACAGGTATGCATCATAGGTTTTTCTTTAAAATAGAGAGTGACAGAAAAAGCCACATAATTCAAGATACTTTTTAAAGTTGACAAACTATGAAGAAACCTCCAAAAAGACAAGAACATTGCAAAATATTCATCAAATCTTCAGAAACTCACTAATCCTGTTTTGTGGTCACTGAGAAACACAGGCAGAAATGATGTGGCTCCTGGCTTCCAGTGGCTCCAGTTGGAAAGTTCATGAAGAGTTATAAGAACATCGATAAGTGTAACACTGGAGGCTATCTTTGGAGATAGATAAAGAGTTTACTTCGAGGAAGAGTTTGGTATGGAATGGGATTTAATAAAGAAATGAGGAACATTTAAACTATACTTTGAAGATGCTCTGTGGAGTGGAATGGCCAGAGGTAGATGGAAAAAGAAATCCTAAATGGACCTGGACTTAAATTTTCTTACAAACTGATAGTCGGATTTTTAGTACTGATTCTTAATGCTTTTTTTTCCCTTAGTCCACTTCTTAAAACTTTTTTCAAAGCAGTATTTTCCTTCTTCCTCATGAAAAGCCTTCCTTTAAAGCTCTTTAATAACTAACTACCCATCCCCACAGTTACTCAACTGAAGCCTCATGAATAGAAGGCAACTTTTTTTCATTTTTTAAAAAATAAGACTCAAATGCCTTGGAAGACATATTACTTAAAATTTTAAGGGACTCATCGACACTTCTTTACTCAAGTCCACTTTGATCTACAAAGACATATAAAGGATGCTAGGAGGAGGACGCTTCCAGCAAGGGTGTTAAATGAACACTTTGAGTAAGGAGGGTAATCCTCACTTGTTCCATTTGGTCTCTGGGCCTCACTGTGTTCCACAGGAAAGCTGAGAGAAACTGCCTTTTATTCTTATTTTTTAGTTCATTCGCAAAAACAATTTGGGGGGGGGGAATTAAGCTAAACTTCACTTATAAAGTTAAATGTCAATCAAAGTGATGGAGAAAATACCAAAATAAATAAATAAATAAATAAAATTGGTATCAAAAATGAATGGTGCTCTCTTTTCAGACTTATGTCAGCCCATGAATTCAGGGAGAATCCAAATCTGCTATCACATCATTAGAACTGCAGAAACACTAACTGTTCGTCAAAGTTGTGGACTTTTTTCCTTGTGGGGGGAAATGAGAGAAGGATAAAAGCACTACCGTATAATTGTATGGTTAACTCCCCTGTTTTACATTATTTGTCCATCACTTGTTTAGGAAGTTATTGTGCTTCTGACTTGTTTGCTATTTACTTACCTGGCCAGTTCTTACAACGTTCGTTGTTTTTTCTTCGAATAGAGTTCCCATTTGTTTCTGCCAGTACAGCTGTCAGCAGCAAGAAGCCGCAAGGATGGCTCACGTTTTGGAAGCCCTTGCAAAACACAAGAGTTATGAAAGTCTCAGGAAGAGGGTCGCGGAAGTTTTATCGTTACCATTTACCCACACAAGTATTTGGCAATATTTATTACGTGCTTACTATGTATGAGGTGACTTCGTTAGGCAAGCGGGGTGCAAACCTGAGTGAAACAGTCTGTTTCAGAAACACGCACAATAGCTCCAGCAGCAGCCTGACTGAGGAGTAAACGCATGCGTGCCCTGGAGGTGGTTCGGGCAGCTGCTGCTCTCCATTCCTCTACCTGGTTGTTAGTGTTAGCGATGACTTGGGGCAAGCCCCTTGACGTGCATTTTAGGGAAAGTGGGGTGAGGTGGTGCTGGTTATGAAAGTGAAAATGAGAGTCAGGTGCTGTTGAACACAAACAAGCTCCCTATATTTCGGGTGTCAATGAGAAAGATATTTGCCTGTGACGGCGGCACATTTAAATGTTTCTATTGCCAAGAATCTAAATTCAGGGTAGACAATGGTAGAGTTCTAATAGTTTTAAAGCACAGTTCTGAAATATCTAAAACCGGATTAGGGGATTTTACTGTGATTGGTCATTTTATTTGTCAAAGGATAACTGGTCTCTACCCACAGGGCCTTAAAACAAAACCCACACATTTATGTATTGCATTTTATATAACATATAATACGAAAGTATCTTTTATATTTTGAAAGTTAAATGTGTAGGATATATATATATACACACACACACATATATATATAAATGTATTCAATTGCTGTGAATATGCAATAGTGCATAAACAGGCACCAAAACTTTGATAAATGTAAGATTACAACTGGTATAGGCTTTAAATATGTGATATATTTTTAAAATATTTTCTGATAGTTTTGTTTTCCACATGAAAATAACCAACTTACAAAAATTATTTTATGTATTACAAAATGTCAAATATTTAAAAAGAAGTATCTTTTCAGTTTATTAAAAGTCAATTAAGCACGCTTATGCTTAACCTTCTCTCAAAGTTTCAGCGAAACAGCATTGCATAAGAGAGAGATTTTTGTCACCCAGGTAGAAGTGGGAACCTGAAAGCTATCGAGCCCTGTAGATTTCCCAATATATCATAATTTTAGAAACACCTGTGTTAAGTAACTCAGAGCCGATGCACTCTAAAAATATAGAGTGCTTAATTGTTCTGAGAAGCAAACACATCGCCAGCAAGCCACAGGTGCTCACCACAGGGAGACATAGAAAAACCCTGATGATGAAGGATGTAATAACATTTCTCAACACCCTAATTATATGTGTGTGTGTGTGTGTGTATGTATATATATATATATTCCAAAGTAAACTTACATATTGAGAATTGAGTTGATTTTTAAAAAATTTAACATGGCATTTAATTTATTGTTTAAAGTAAAAAAATACAGTTTCTGAAAAGTGCATAATATATTAGTTTATAATATTACATGCAAAGGCATAAAAATCAAGATATAATGAGAAGTTTAATTTATTAAAAAAACTTTTATTCATAATAGCACTTGAATTGCCTATGTCGTAATTGAATCTAAAGTTTTATACAGATAAGTAATTATGTGAATGAATCTTCATTACAATAAAATGAAGCTTTTGAATTTTATTAATTCAAGTAAGAGCCTTCAGATAATTTACTGCAATAAAAATTGTAATGTTTTACCTAAGATTTTATTGTTGTTATTCATATAAAAAGTTGTATCTACAGGGGCCATAATCAAATCACCCATGTTTCTTTAACACATACACTAATGTTTCTATTTAATTCCATTCAACATAAAAATAATACTTAGTAAGGCATTTTATGAGAATTATTAATGCCTCCCAGATATTCATGTTTGTTAACTAAACTCAACGCTTGGTTATTCATGCTGATAAAAGGCCTCAGATGCGTGGATAATTGAAAATAGTAGGTAATTCAGAAAATTGCTATGCAGTCAAATGCACACACACAGGAACCCACTCACATGTTTACTCAAATATATTCCCCCTTTGTTAGTCTTAATAAATAAACAATCCCAAGCAGTTGCTGAAAGAGAAGTAGTTTCTGCCAAAGTGAATGCAGATAATAAAATATATGTGCTACCATCTGACAAAACACAGAAAAAGAATATACCTCTGTTCTGTTCGATGACTTTCTGTTTCTGTGTAGGTGCTTCAGGTCTTCTTCCAGTTCAGTCCACTCTGCAGTCCTTCAGTCCAAAGGGAAAAGCATGGGTCAAGGTTACATATTAGTTTGACTGGCAGATCTGACTTAGTAGACTAGAGTCAAAATAAAGCAGAAGAAGAAATTACTCTAAATTCTGCCATTTTTTGAAGTAAACATATTATTAGGATATTTGTCGAACTACTTCAAAGAAACCGAGTAAAACAGAGGTTTACTTCTGTTCACTTGTGTTAAGCATAACCTGCTAGGATGGCCAAGGTGCTACTCGCCTTTGCTCCACCCAGTCACATGGGCATCCGGGCTGCTTGTATGTGCTATTCCAGCATCCGCTTCCACAGTCTCCTGCTCATATGACCGACGACAATTCACCACAGCCATGTCTACTTGTTAGCCTGCAGGAGGAAGAAGAGGAAAGAGAGGAGAAGCAGTTTCCACTTAGCAAGACTGATTAGAGATAAGCCAGCGTTGTATTTTCCTGAAGTTCATGAGTCAAAGTTGGCTGCATGGAGACTGTGAATATAATCTCCCATCTGAGGCTCATTCACTCAAGTAAAACTTGGAAGTTCAATCCGAAAGAAGAAAGAGAAAAAGTAATACGTGAAAATCATTATTGCCTCTTCCACAAGAGATAACAAGGAGAAACAATTACAATAAGTTGTAATGAATAGCTAGGACTAAGCCCCAGCCCCACCTTTGATGAAATGGTTGAAATCACGTCGGATTCTGAGGTTCTGCGGAAAGAAAATGAGATAGACCTACTGATTGTAAGAAGCTCTCTGTGGAAAGAGCGTTGGAATGGTAAACGTCTTCCTTGTTGAGATAGTGGCCAATCATTATTTCTAATCCTTGAGGCACTATATCCTAATTTTTTTTTCAATTTTATAAGTGGAAAGTCAGAAATTAAAGGGAAAGTAATGTTACCATTGGTTTTAGCTAATTATTAATAAGAGAAGGGCAGCAAAGGGAATCGGACATTGAGTTTAGTAAACTGGGGAGCATAGCGTCTGCCTCACCAGGAAGCTGCAGCTTCACACCCCCGGGAATCACAACATTCATTGCTCCACCAAGGAGATTAATAAATACTCCTCCCTTCTCTCTGGCACCAGATTGTTGGGGGTCATAGGGGAAGGTGTTTGACAATAGAAGCCTGTCAGTTTATGTAGAGAGTGGACCATATCTAAAGCCTATGAATGTTGGGAAGTTGATTGGTTATTTTGAAAAAGCCCTGATCCCAGGGGAACAAAAACACGCTCTCTCGCGCGCTCTCTCTCTCTCTCTCTCTCTCTCTCTCTCTCTCCCCCCCCCTCCCCCCCACTCCCTCTTGCCCAGTAATGCATCCGCCTTGTGCACTTACATATCCTCTCTCCATAGCCATGTGGCCTTAGCAGCCATGTGGCCTTAGCAGCCAGCCATGTGAACAATGGCTGTGAGAACTCAACATGCAGGATCCAGGAAGGGTCCTGAATAACTCAGCACAGCAATGGATTGCAATCTGAACTCAAGCTAAGTTAAGCAGCTTCTGGACTGAACTGAGCTTTGATATGGGACAGAATCTCTGGACATTGACTCTCTTTCTGGCCCTGATTTTCCATGGAGGGGTGGATGGAGAGGAGACCCATGGGCAGCATGTGAATAAACCTTTTGTCTCACAGTGTGTGGGTCCTTGGAATGCTTTCCTCACAATCCATGGAAGAGCTTGATTTCCACTGACGACAGTAATGTTCACTTCTTTTCAGTGTTCACCAGAATACATTCCCTTATATGCTAGTCCCATGAGATATTATGTTTGTTAAATAGGCTTGGGAGAGATCATATATTGTACCACTACTTTGATAATTATAAGGTAAATTAGCCTGTTAATGGATATTACTACACATATGCCAAATGTATCAGTCACAAAATCCGAAGTAATGTATCTTGAAAAACATTTTCAGAAATTGATTTAATTCAAACTCCTTATTTTACAAGTCAGTATATAAGAAATGAGAACCAAGCATTTGTTATATAGAGCTGAATATGCCAATTGACCTAACACTGTATCCAGTGAATTCTCAACTTTTAATTTGGAGAATATTACTGATTCAATCTAGGGTCAGAAAACTTTGGTTTATGGACCAGACCAGGAATGCTGCCTATTTTTTATCAGTAAATCAAGATTGGGAAACCATCACACTGATTTATCACATATGGTCTTAAGACTCTTTCTCACTGAAACAACAGAACTGAGTAGCCGCAACAGAAACTGTGTGGCCCACAAACCTGCAATATTTACTATTGGGCTCTTTACAGGAAAAAAAAAAAAAAAATCAAAAACAAAACACAACTGCTGACTCTTGATTTAATTTATTCAACAATCTTATATAACCTAAATATGAATCAGCATCTCAAGTACCCCAGTATATCACAGGCCTACTTACAAAAGAAAACCAATTTGATATGAAATTGAATTAAGTTAAAAAAAAAAAAACATTTTGGAAGCAATAATTATCCCTTTCTCAACCTAAGTATTTATTTATTTATTTTTCACAAAACTTATTTGGCTGACTAAAATTAAGTTACCTCAACTGGGTTTTATTTGTTACTTGAGAACCACTGCACTCCACTGGCGCCTTTATGTTAAGCATTGGTGATAGGGAGGCGAATGCAGCATGCTACCAGCTCTTGACTGGCTCACTGTCCAGCGGAGAAGACGGAAAAGAAATCAATCATTTATGACAGAGTGACAAGATCTCCAATGACGTTCACCGAAATCTGAGAAGGGTATGCCACTACTCAACTGTAGTCTTTTTGTTTTCCTATAAATTACATACTACATACGTGTTTGACAATGCTTCGGTTAACTTACTCATATAATCATCCATATAATTATCATAAGAACTGTCAGTACAATGCATCGGAGCCTGAGAAGACACGATTGACATGGATAAACGGTATTTTGCTTAGAGAGAACAGAACGCGCCAAGGGAGTGCCAGGGAAGTACTGAAACACAGAAGGTGAGCATGTAAAACTTCTTACGTCACATGTTTTGTTTCAAATGCACTATCAGGAAGGATCGGGAACGGGAATTGATGGATCAACTCGGGAGGGCATCTTGTCTCTGAGACAATATCACAATTAGAAGAAGGGTAATAAAAAACCATAAAATGACAAATGTCAGATATTGAAGTAAGTGAAATTCAGAGACAATGCTTACTTTCATGATTTTGGTTTAGGTCAGTTCCGCTTTCCAGCATTGAATGTGGGGAGATCATTTTGCGAGATTTCTGAGTGGCTCCATGATGGCTCAGCTGACTTCACAAACCTCCACGTGATTCAGGATTCACTCAAACTGCACAGTTTATGTACAATCTGGCATTATTTAGAATCATACATAAAAAATTAACTCAAAGTGGATTAAAGACTTTAATATAAGACCTGAAACAATAAAATACATAGAAGAAAACAGGCACTAAACTTAAAAAAAAGAATAGTTTAAATATAATCATTATAAAGGAAACTATATTTTATACATGCAAATAGATATTATATGCATTAGCTGTCACTGATAAAATAAAACATAATAAAATTATCTTAGGAATTTCTACGTCCCAATATCTTAATTTACTCAGGCAAGTTTTATAAAGCCTCACAGCTAATTCTATCCTTATGAAATCCAAAATATTAGAAAAATCCTTTTACTTCAGGGTGCTGACTTATATTCGTCATGATACAAAATTATTATTATTTTTTTACTGGAAGAGTATTTGTGCATTTAAAATGTGAATTCTATCTTAATTGACTGTAATTTAAGAAATTAATTTAAGAAAACATTCATGAGACAAAATTGAATGAATATGTAGTTACCCAATAAAATATGAAAATATACTTGAGAGAAAACCAGAATAAGTAGCAGTGTTTAATAATATTTACTTTAATATTATTACGGTTTATGCTATAACGCTTGAGAGCAAATGTGAGATTTCGTCTGAAGCCTGAAGAAACGAATGTTCATTTAAAAAGAAACAAATAGTAAAATGAGATTACTTAGTAAGATTAGCGACCGGAAACATGGGATTAGTGAGAAGATCCACTTCCCAAACTCTCTGCTGAGAAAATAGGACTGGTCAGTGCCATCTGGGAAGACAACTGGTTCAGAGTCCATGATTCTGGAATGGGCAGAGCCGATGAACTGTGGCGCACAACATGTAATGACAAACGGAAGCATCTGTCGTTAGAAAGATCATCTCATACCTCAACTTTGTCAAAAATAGGTTGCAATTTTCCTGAGTGGTGGAAAAAACTGTGTAATATTCATCTTTCCTTGTTCAGTGACCAAAACAACTATTCTAGAACCAGATTGCCTGAGTTCAAGTCCCAACTCCGCTTTTATTAATTCTGTTAACTTTGGAGAGCCCATTGATTCCTCCATTCCCCCTTTTTAATATTTTAAAAGTGGAAATAATAAAACTTGTCTTCGACTTTTTTATAACACTCACTTTAGATTTCATAGGGGACTGTCTGACACAGATTCAACCCTACAAGTAAAATAATATCTCTATTGGCATGCACATGGCATACACAACTCCGTCAGTGTTTACTGAATAAACGGAGCTGACAGTATTAAAGAAACATGGTTGTGATCTGAAACTATATTCCAAGCAGTTTAGTGTTTACTATATATATGTATGTATATATATATACACACATATATATAATATTCCTTGTTTATATCAATATACACATTAATATTACATCAATGTTTATGTTAATATGTTAATGTGTATATTAATATTACTATTATAACTCAGACGGTGAAAGTATAGACAAGAATGAGATAGGCACTTGGAAAATGTGCGGGATCCTTCCAGTTCTATATTACTATTTATTGCATTGAAACTTTTTGGCAGGGGAGGGAAAGGAACTTGAATTTGAATCTTGAACCAGCCACTTACTTCCATATATCAATATATTTTGGAATAAATAACAAGAAAATGTATCCTCTGTTGATATCAGAGTAATTTTCTAAAAATCTTATCTGTTCTCCTATAAAGAAGAGCAGGCTTGGACTCTGTATAAGCTTAGAAACTCCTTCAGACATTTTAACATAAAATTTAAAGAAGAAAAAAGACTGATTGATCTTAAAGAGCAAGATCACCTCCAAAAACAAAGTTACTTTGTTATCTCAATTTATCATTAAAAATTACATTGAAAAAAGAAGAGAGCCAAGAGATCTATAAGCAGAGAAGAAATAACATATCTGTGTTTAGTGATATCTAAAATTTCTTCTTTCTCAAAAATTCAACTTTCAAGACTGATGACCCTGTTTGTACTCTTAGGCATAAAACTGGAGCTAATCTGATTTTTTAAAAAATAGCTTCTCTTATAGGTGAGATTATGTGGTATTTGCCTTTCACAGCCTGGCTTATTTCACTTAGCATAATGCTCTCCAGATCCATCCATGTTGTGGCAAAGGGTAGGAACTCCTTTCTTTCTGATGCATAGTATTCCATCATGTGACTGTACCATAGTTTTTTGATCCATTCATTTACTGATGAGCATAAAAGTCGGTGGGGGGGGGGGGTTCAGGAATATGTATAAAGGAGACATAGACAAAACCAAAGGGGGTTGGAGTGAAGGTGGGAGATGAGGATGGCTGTGGTGGTGGTGGGGGGAATGGAGATAACTGTACTTGAACAATCAAAAAATGTAAAAAAAAAAAAAGTTCTCATTCATAGACATACAGTTTGCAGAAATAGAATTTAGGTAGTCTGGAAGCCCAAGCCCCTTAAAGTAATGGTTTACCTGAAAAATAGGCAGATGATTCACTCAAATTCATAGTAATCCCTTAAAAAGAGTCTGAAGTCATCTGCATGGTGGAAAATAGACAGGTAGCCAGAATGCCCAGATGTGTTAAGAGGCACAAAAATGGTTTAACACCCTGCAGTCAAGTGAGAATGGCAAAATTACCCCTTGAAATGTATGGAATCCTAACTTAAGCTGGGTACATTCTTGGGATTTCAATACTAGCGAAGCTTGTCTTCAGATAATAGGACTGCTTTCTTTCAGAAATACCTTACCTTTGCATAAACTCAAAATTATCTTGCATTAGCTATTTTACAGAACCAATTTCCAGATCATCTGTCTGCTGGTGTCTTTCTGTCAATTACATCATCATCATTGTTTTTGCAAACCAACCATCTTCTATGATAGAGGGAAGAAAAAATGCCACTAAAACTGGTCATTTGGGTTCTGCAATACCTGGTGAGGTAGTCAAGGAATGTTTAAGACCGGAAGCATGGAAGCATGCAAGGCCTTTAAAGAATGTTCTTGGTGCTAAATGGCACCATCATCTCCATGTCGGGGTCCAGTGTTCCTGAACCAGTGGCACCAACCCCTCTGGAGTCAACTAGGAGACTCTTGCTTTTTGCTCCTCTCCTTTCATGTTCCTAGCAGGCTCTGTGTCACTTTACTTAGAACAAAGACACATATTAACACTCAGGCCTCTACAACAGTGGTTTTCAACCCTTGTCATCTCCTGGCACATGTAAGCTAATTACTAAAATTTGCAACACACTATAACGTATACTTTTTGCTGATCTGAAAGAAAATAGAATTTTGATTCATTTACACGGGACAGCTACTGTTGTGTTGCCTGCCGTCATTTTTTTAATCTGACAATCTAAAGGGAAATGAGGTTGGTGCCCCTGGCTTAACAGCCAGGTATTGCAGGCTTTAAAAATGCTTGAGGCACAGCATTTGAAAACCATTGTTCCACAAGGTCAGGCTCAGTATTTGATTCAAAGTTTCAGCAGTCACCATGGAATACATGTGAAAAGAGTGTGAGATTTCTTTGGTTCTAATTTCAAATCATCACTCAAAATCTTGACAAACTTTCAGGAAGGTGTATGCCATATTAACATGTCATCAAAATTTAAAAAATAAAGGCCAGTTAACTTGTCATATTTATAAAGTAACCTACTACATACATTTTATTTTTACTTCTTAACCAAATAAATTATCTGATGAGAAGTAACCCTTGGCCAAGAGCAAACTACTTCCTAATACTATATATTTGGTTGTCTAACTTTACTATGAATAGCTCATTTTACGTATGTTTTTGGTCCAGACATGTTTATATTGTGAAAATGTGATAGCTTTTATAATTTACTTTCATTTTGTATTTATTTTCCAAAGAGTGTAGAGTTAACTGTGTCTGATATCCAGCTCCTATATAGACTGCAGTGTGAGGATTCTGTATTTCTTCATTTATCAATCAATGGGTTTCTACAAAAATCTTTAAGAAGTTTCAGTTCATCTACATCACAGCCATGATTCATTCAGCTCTGATTTTTAGGGCTTATTCCTTTTATTTCGGACTTTCTGAATAAATGATAATTCATTTCGTAGTGTTGATTCTGACTGAAGAAAACAAATTATTTCTTGACTTTCATAAGCACAACACTTCTGGAGAGTGGGATAAAACACAGAAATATATTACACTTGGGACATTTTAAAACCTCAGGAATTAGAGCAGGTTTTATGAATATGTCATGTAAAAGTGGTATTAATGTTGTTCAACCCTTTATATTTTTTAGTTTAAAATAAAAAGTGTCTATGAAAGCAGCAATACAAAATAAAATGTTAACCATTTAGGGTAGATATTTGGCAGTGATACCAAGAAAATTAAGAATGTACATACTCTCATAATTTAAAAAGTCCATTTCTGGAACTGTAACCTAGAAAATAACTACATGCAACTGTGTGCATGCACGCAGAGATATCTGTTGCGGTCTAATGCAGATAGTATTATCACATATTCTGGAGCTCTAAGTAATATGTAGCAATGGTAAGTAATATTAAAGTGTGTATTGTGGAGAGGCTCCGCAAAGGAGAAGGACCTAGAGCCCCTTCCTCAATGGCTTTTATTAGGTTCGTAATACACAGGAATACATGTAAAGCTCATCAATCAATGTCAGGTGGCAAGGATCAAACAATGGATAACATTTCAAAGAACTCTGAGGGCTTAATTGAGTCAGGGTCTGTCAGCTAAGGGCTTACAAAACTTTGGGAGACAATTTCATTTCCTCCTCAGACCCTTATCATTTAAATGAGAGCACTCTTAGCAAAGCAGGTTTCACAGGACTTTACCAATTCTTTCTTATGCCTGATAGCCTGGGGAGCCTGCTCTAGCCAGTACAGAGCTAGCTGCACTGCCCTCCCTCATAGTTTCAGGCCTAAGTGGATTAGGACCAGGATGCCAAGAGATAAGGAAAATTTCTCCCAGATGGATTAGGGACTCAGGCTGTGTCAGAATAGCCCAGGGCGGGGAGGGGGGTGAGGGTCCATCACCCCCTCTTTGCTGCAGCCCCTCCAAGTCCTTCCTTGAGGGCCTTCTAAGTGGTCGTCTGGCTTAGGCGACCCCTCCCTTGAGGGAATCTTACCCTTTCTTGGGTAACCAACCAAGCATTGGGGCCAGAGATGGATGAAGCAGAAGCAGCGCTCCTGCCAGGGAGATAAGCTTTGTCTCCTTAGTGGCTCAGGTCCTCTTGACAGAACAGACCCAGATGAAACAGGTCCCCTGGGCTCTTACTCAGCCTAACCATGGGGTGGGGGTTACAGCTCCTGAAACCAGATGGAGCGGTTCCCAACAATGTATAACAAAAATAATGGCCATGCCCAAAAGATAGCAAATGTCTCTACAGTGTGGAAGTAGAACACTAACCTCACAATATTATGAAGGTGGGTAATCTTGTGAGGCTTATGATTTTCAAGCAAGAGCCTTGGAGAAGTTTGATCCCAGTTTGGTGACCAGGACCAAATTTTCCATTGTGTCAGTGGGAACTCATTGAGACCAATCAATTCATATTAGGATCTGGAGTAGTTTCTTACACTCCTTTAAAACACAGAGGTAAACTCTGACAGCTTCCTGGAGTCAGTTGCAACTTAAAAAAAAAAAAGAAGTATAATTGACTTACTACATTAATTTTAGGTGTACATTATAGTGATCTGATTTTTATATACATTATGAACTGAGCACAAGGAAAAGCCTAGTTTCTTCCTGTTACCATATAAAGATATTACAATTATTGCTATATTATCGACTATATTCTCTCTGTTTGTTACTTTCCCATGACATTTATTTTATAACTGGAAGTACCACTATTATAGAACTATGTCAATAGTAAGGTATGAAGAGGGAGGAGGAGGTGACAAAATAGGAACTGTGCCAAAAGTATTCACTGTTCCAGTGACAATATCTACGACATTAATTATATGATCTGGGGCCATGCAACCTCACTCTCGTTAAGGATTTGACAGGACTAGGGGTAAAGTAGCAATTGGTTATAGCGGCCAAAATCAATAACACATCTACACATGCACTAAAAGAGAAGGTCTATTAGGATAAAGATAAAGACATAGCCATTTTCTAAGGAAACAGCTGTATATGAAATTTCTGAAATCTTGAAAAAAGAAAACTATACACAAGACCCCATTTACATATCGAGCAAAACCATTGAACTGTGAGCTGCCTTCATTTTGGCAACAACAGCCACAGGGACAATCAAGGTTTAGGGTAAAATTATATTTTCAAACCTACAAAAGTGAGGACAATTTACAGCCCACATATCCATGGTGAGTCAGCTATGACAGAATATTTTTCAGTAGGAAGAAAATGAAACTCAGAGGGAAGGAGTGAGGTACAGGGAACAAGGGTCCTGAAAATCAATATGTGATACCTGGATAGGACTAATGTTTAGATAGTTAAAGTTCTACAATTATTTGCATTTAAAAGAGAAAAGTGTTACCGACTTTAAAGGTTGTGAATAAATATACTTCTGTATGTCAAAGATTTATGGGTAGTCAAACCAGCAGAGGCAACCAGATGGGAATGCAAAAAATCCTATCGAGTTGAAACACAGATGAGATGCAGGGACAAACAAGCAAGCAAACCCAAAACTATGGAGAAGAAAGAGAGCACTCAAAGGAAGCAATTAGAAATAGATAAACTATATCAGTAATCACAATACTTCTAAAAATGCATTCACCTCAAATTGATATTTTTAGACTCCCTTTTTGTTCTTTATCTCATACACATGAAATAGAGCAGTACTAAATGTTATACCAAAAACGATATATGGAAAGCTGCCAAACAAAACCTAATCAAGAGAAAGTAATATTACTAAAAGAGTGTATTCATTTCCAAAACCCGTCACTGCTGCCACAAACGTCGTGCTTTTAAAACAACACAAATTCGTTAATATACAGTTCTGGAGGTCAGAAGTCCGAGGTCACTCGGGAGGGCTGCTTCTTTCTGGAGATTCTGAGGGGAGAATCTATGTCCTTGCTTTTGTGGTTTCTGGGGGCCACCTCTGTTTATTCCTTGGCTTGTGGTCCCTCACTCCTTGGTGGAAGCAAACAGCTCCATCTTTGTTTGCAACATTACATGGCCTTTTCCTTTGACTCGGCTCCCGAGTCCCTCTGATAAGGACCATATACCCACATAATCTAGGATAAACTCCTCATCAAGATCAGATAGGGTCACATCTGCCAACTCTGTTTTGCCATATAATGTAGCATTCACCGGTTCCAGGGATTAGCACATGGGCAATATTTGGGGATTGCTAAATTAACACATTCAGTGAATAAATAGGGAGATATTATTTGCAGAAATATAATTCTTGTACAAATAATCTGATAAATGCCATTATATTTGTGTCACTGTCTGAACAGAATTTTTCAAGAACTTGATAATTCAGAAGAGTAAATTCTAGAAATGAATTTAAAGATGATAGAGACTGTTACTACTTCTTGTGAAGACTAAAAATATTTTAGAGTAATTAAGAAATAAGCACAGAAATAAAGTGCTTGCTAATTGGTATAGGCAAATAAGGTTTATGTTGGAAAACACAAAATGGGTATTTACCTTGCACCATAACAATATACCTCAGGTAAGTGAGACAATAAAATGTGGAGAAGAAAATTTAAAAACACTAAAAGGAAACAATGTCTTTATTTCTTCAATATCATGAAGATTTTTGAGTCAGGCAACAATATAAATCTTGAAAAGACTGATGCATTCTACCATGCAAAATGAAATAATTGTGTATGATTGATTACACAATGTGAAAAAATAAAACACTGTCTGAGATAAGATAAACATGACGTATAAAATGTAGCTAATAACCAATATATTGTAAATCATATGTATTAGATACCATAATGTGGCCTCACAAATCAATTACAATGCAATTAAATGTATGAAACCATGAACATGAAATGGTGACGGAAGTGGGAAGACTCATGAGGTGGTGACAGAAAGTCCTCTTCAGTGTGGTGCTGCTTCTCCCTCTCTCCCCTTCCCTCTCAGAGATATGCATAATGAAGGGAAACTTTAGCACATGTTTACCAGAATTTAAATTATATTTGGTTAGCATTATTACATTTGCAAAAATATGGAATCAACCAAAAGGTTAAACAGTAGGGGAATAGCAGTATACTTGTATTTATGTGATAACGTACTTTGCAGCATTTAAAATAAAGGAACTGGATTTATATGCATTAACATAGACAGGAATGTATACATTGTAATTATTGAAAAAATAATATTACTTATGGTATGATGTTTGTATAAATTTAAAAATAGCACTATGTAATATTTGCAATTATATATGTTTGTAAGCTACATACATATACACATGTATAAAATATACACATAAAATTAATAATGATTGCTTCTAGTGAAGGAAGCAGAGAATAAAAGCAAAACGGGAACTTTGATGTTTTTGTAAATTTTTATTTACTTTTAACAAATATTTAAGTAATATGTAAAAATTAAAATTTACTAATTTTGGATGCAGGAGTTACAGAAATTTATTATTACTCAGATCATTTATCACAGTTGCTTTCACTAATAAGTATTAAAATAATCTGAACATTTAAGTACATTGTATTGGTTATATAAACTTTGAATAGTAGTATAACATTGGAAATGTTTGAGAAGTTTCTGTAACTCATGGGGAAGTGTTCTTTTACAATGAGAAGTAGAAAGGGAAGGCTATCCACGAATGTCCTATTCCTACACAGTAAAGCACTAGCCTGGGAAGGCTTCCTGTGCCAAACTGCTATTATACACATTATCTTATTGCAACCCTCTGAGCTTAAAATTTCCTATATTTTTGAGGCCCACGTTACAGAAGAAATAACAGAAATAAATGAGAAGCTGAATCTGGGTTCATAGCTACTGACTCTGAGCCCACACTCCTAATTTCAGTGCAATGTTGTCTATAAAGCAAATAAGAATTATAACAACCATGCTTTAGAAATACCTGAAAACCAATATATCAAAATGTTAATGGTAATTGTTCCAGATTGTGGGTTCAGAGAGCACTATTTTTCTTCCCTTATTTTTAAAATATTCTATAGTGAATTGGATTTTTTTAAATGATGAACTACTAACTTTGTGACGTTATGAGATGATATTGCTGAGTAGTTAGATTCGTCATTTGTAGCACATATGATGTGGAGAAAAATGAATTAATTTGGCAGTATTCACTTTAAGGATGACGAAAAACTGAGAGGAAACTGTGATTTTGGAATATCGGTTATTAAGACAGATTAAAAGAGCCCTGCTGGTGTGGCTCATTGGATTGAGCACCAGCCTGAGAACCAAAGGGCCACTGGTCTATTCCCAGTCAGGGCACAAGCCCGGGTTGTGAGCCAGGTCCCTAGTGGGGGACACGCAAAAGACAATCACACATTGATATTTCACTCCCTCTCTTTCCTCTTCCCTTCCCCTCTCTCTAAAAATAAATAAATAAAATCTTTTAAAAATACTTATTAAAAGAACTCAATTAATAAGTGGCTCTGAAGAGACTTATTTATTACCAATACATGCAATTAATGTATATATTGTAAAATAGCTAAATTTTACTTTCCTGCTAATTCCCTTTCATAGTTAAATGTCTGACAGAGTGTTAGACAAGTAGAGTCCATACACGGGAAATAAAAGATGGGGTGGGTGTCTCCAAATTTTAATTACTTTTAATGAAATTGCTGTATTTTTATTGAATTTTTTATATTCTGTCAAAATAAAATAGTATTTTAATAAACTTCAAAAATTGTGATTAACTGCTACAATTGAAATATCTTTCTACTTTAATATTGAACTAATATGATACACTTCAATTTGGAGAATGAATAACTCTGTAAATCATTACTTTTAAGGAAGGAAATACTAATAATGTCAGGGAATTTAATTTTTGTTGATTCATTCTGGCATTTTGTGTCACCAAGTGAAACTGTTATATCCATAAACATCAGTTTAATAAAGTCCACTGATGAGTTAAGGCTTGCTAGTTTGGTTTCACTCACTCACCTGCTTTGCATCTTCAAAAATTGTCAGTATCCTTGTTACCTCATATTTGTTTCTTTTGAAACTTGTGATTTGTGCTTTTGTCTCCTTTATTACCACTTAGTGACATTGTAGTAGTAGAGATTAGCTAACATGTTTCTACTCTCCTATATTTTTGAACTTAATCTCCTTTCCATATTTTTATTTGTTGAAAGTATACTTATTAAGCACATAGTATACGTACGGTTTGGACATAAGTTGCAACAAAATTTAATTACTGGCTTTAGAGTGTTTGTAGTCCTGTGACGACAAATGGAAGAGAAAAATGTTATATTACATTAAACATAGCAGACTTGATATTTGAAACTTTATTTTTTTTTCCTACTCTTATTTTAAACACTCTGGATGGGCTACCGCTTTTCCTATCCCTGGACAAAGCCTTAGTCGGGTTCCATAGATTTTTCAGTTACACGAACATCCATTCCATAGATTCGTGGACTTCATAGACTTCAGTCCTACAGTCGACCTCGTTTGCATTGACAAGAGCTAGATGTCTCTTCTAGCTGGCACTACACTTCAACTCCTAACAGGCAAGGCACTTCATAAACTAAATAGGCGGAGAGAATTTTTAAAAACTGAATTCAAAACATCTGAGACCCTTCGAAGTCTGCCTCAGTTACTGAAAGCTGCCTCACCAAAGGACACACACTTCCTGAAGCAGCCTGCATCTAATCACTGAGCAAGACTGGAGTATTAAGGTGCCACCACCTTGGCCAGGCCAAGGTCAGTTCTGAGGAGCAATAGTCATTCCAGAGCTCTCTGTGGGGTTGGCTGTTTGGGACTGAATGCTGTATCTCCCCCAAAATCATATATGGAAATCCTAATCCCCAACATGATTGTATTAGGAAGTGGGGCCTTTGGAGATGATTAGATCCTATGGGTGAAGCCCTCATAGTACCCTTATAAAAAAGCTCTCGCTCTTTCTGCCATGTGAGAATTCAATGAGAAAACAGTCTCCGCAAACCCGAAGAGGGTTCTCAGCAGAATCTTGCCGTTCCAGCACCCTGATCTTTGACTTCCAGAACTCCAGAACTGTGAGCAGTAAATTTCTGTTGTTCCTAAGCCACCCAGTCTATGTTAATCTGCTGTAGCCATCGGAGCAGACTGAAGCACTGGCGAAGGCTTTGTGGGGAGTGGGTCACAGGTCTCACTTCTCTCTGTGCCTGTTCCTGCTTCACCTGCTTCCTTGCAAAGGTGTGGTTTCCTAAGAGACATCTTACATCCCAAACTCAGTCTCTCAGCAACTGCTAAGAAGCCAACTTATGACAACAAAGATCAGTTAAAACCCACACCATTTCTGAATATGTGTTTTTATACTGTATTCTTCTCAGCACAAGTTCTTTGGAGAAGCTGTTTCTTACTCACTGTGATAACATTACTCTTACCTTAAAGGGACAGGCTTCTTGTTCAATGGAAAGGTCTCTTCTTTCATCTTTTATTTTTCTTGTGTTTGCACTGTACATACTTTCAGCAAGTCTCTTGACCAGAGTCTATGTAAAACGCTTCAATCTGGTGTTAGTTTAGCCACTAAACTTTAACTTCAGTTAGAAAAATAGTCCAAAATTTGACTTAATTGGGTACACATATGTTAAAAATATACAACTGAGTAACAGCACCATGTATCGCTTTTGATTTTGGTTCCCACCCCTCCCAGAACAATAAAGGGAGAATGCATATGAAGTATGATCTGGATTAGGCCTTACACAAGACATTAGTGTAATCATGGGCCCCTGGCTTTGTCCTTTTTCATTAAAGCATACAAGCATAAAAGTTCTAAGATTTCTTATTACGCCACATTTAAATGCTTTGCATATCCCTGGCATTCATTCATCTCCAATTTGACACCACTAACTAGACTAAAATGCCATAAAGAAGGAAATGGAATGTGTCTTGTTCTCTGCTATTTTCAGGTCTTTGTATATTATCTGACACAAAATAAATAAATACTCATATATATGTGAGTATTAATATATATTTGAAAAGGGATGAAGGGAATTGTAAAAATGCTTGTAGTTTCCAGGTCATATAAGGATTCATAAAAGCATTCTAAAACTGTATAACTTATCCTGAGGTAAAAGGGGAATTTTTATTAACTTTCCTGTGAACTCTTTCTTGAACTTTTCAGCTATCATTAACTGCACCCTCAGAATCCCCTCTACCTCGCACTTCACTCAGGTTAATAAACCTGTTAGACTTGATCTCATCCATTCTTTAGGTGCTTATCTCCCCAACCTTCTGTGAACACCTTGAAAATCATGGTTTTTTTTTTTTATTAACTTCCAAGCTGTAGTGCCTAGCAAAGGGACTGTAATGTAATAACATTTTATAATAGTTCATTGAGTATACTTTAATTGACTTTACCTTTTTCCCAAGAAAGCTGGATTATTAAAGATACAAAGGTATTGCCTAAAATGAAAAGTACAAAACTAAACACATATAATCTTAGAAGGTAGATCAATTTAACAGATTATTTTTGTCTCACCATAAACACAAGCCAATTAAAAAAATACAAAGGAACATTAAGAGTCTTTTCTGTATATCTTCAATATTATGTTTTTCCTATAAAACTTGTGCCAATAAGAATCCATAGTAAGAGTTTTTCTTTTTGTAAATATATTTTATTGATTATGCTATTACAGTTGTTTCATTTCTCCCCCATCATTCCCCTCCACCCTGCACACCCCCTCCCACCCACAATCCCCCCTTTAGTTCATGTCCATGTGTCATAAGTTCTTTAGCTTCTACATTTCCTGCACTATTCTTGCCCTCTCCCTATTTTCTCTCTACCATCTATGCTACTCATTCTCTGTACCTTTCCCCCTCTTTCCTCCTCCCACTCCCCTGTTGCTAGCCCTCCATGTGATCTCCATTTCTGTGGTTCTGTTCCTGTTCTAGCTGTTTGCTTAGTTTGCTTTTGTTTTAGGTGTGGTTGTTAATGTCTGTGAGTTTGCTGTCTTTTTACTGTCATATTCTTTATCTTCTTTTTCTTAGATAAGTTCCTTTAACATTTCATATAATAAGGGCTTGGTGATGAGGGACTCCTTGAACTTGACCTTATCTGAGAAGCACTTTATCTGCCCTTCCATTCTAAATAAAAGCTTTGCTGTATAGAGCAATCTTGGATGTAGGTCTTTGCCTTTCATGACTTGGAATACTTCTTTCCAGCCCTTCTTGCCTGCAAGGTCTCTTTTGAGAAATCAGCTGACAGTCTGATGGGATCTCCTTTGTAGGTGACTGTCCCCTTATCCCTTGCTGCTTCTAGAATTCTCTCCTTCATTTTAATCTTGGCTAATGTAATTATGATGTGCCTTGGTATGTTCCTCCTTGGATCCAACTTCTTTGGTATTCTCTGAGCTTCCTGGACTTCCTAGAAGTCTATTTCCTTTGCCAGATTGGGGAATTTCTCCTTTATTATTTGTTCAAATAAGTTTTCCACTTGTTGCTCTTCCTCTTCCCCTTCTGGTACCCCTATAATTCCGATGCTGGGATGTTTAAAGATGTCCTGGAGGTTCCTAAGCCTCTCCTCATTTTTTGAATTCTTGTTTCTTCCTTGTTTTCTATTTGGTTGTTTCTTTCTTCCTTCTGCTCCACACTGTTGATTTGAGTCCCAGTTTTCTTCCCATCACTATTGGTTCCCTGTGCATTTTCCTTCATTTCACTTAGCATAGCCTTCATTTGTTGATCTAATTTGTGAGCAAAATCAACCAATTCTGTGAGCATCCTGATCACCAGTGCTTTGAACTGTGCATCTGATAGGTTGGCTATCTTTTGGTTGCTTAAATGAATTGGCTCTGGGGCTTTGATCTGTTCTCCAGTTTGAACCATTCTGGTGTTTTTTTGTTGTTGTTGTTTTGTTTTTTGGTCTGGTTGTGCCTGTTGTGTATGAGGGGCACAGCCTTAGGTGTTCACCAGGGTGCAGCAACCCATTTGCAGAGTTGTGACACTGTATGTGGGGGCTGGGTCAGAGAGGGAAAAATGGCACTTGCTCTGCTCTCTCTCAGATTTCAGTCCCCTTTGTGAGGCTGGGAATCTCTCCCAGCACCTCAACCCCCACAAGTGTTTTCAATTAGTGCTTTTAGGCTTTATTTCCCAGCACTGGGGCCCTGGTTTGCTCAGTCTGTCTCGCTGCCTGCTTTTGTCCGGTTTATCTGTGTGCGAATGTGTGACCGAGGTCAGCCACCTTGTGTGCCTCACTGGGTCTGCTCGTTGCCTCCCCACGCCCAGTAACTGCTGCCTGTGCGCCTGGAGTCTGCCAACCGCCACCTGTGCATCCAGGACCACTAGCTACTGCTTTTTCCTGCCGAGATCCCTCTCTGCTAGCCGCCGACTCCATCCCTCTTACTGGTCTGGGTGAATCTTTGTACAATTCAATTTTCTATCTTTTTGGGTTTTTTTTTGGTTCTAAAATTTTGTTGTCCTTAATTTTGGTTGTGAGAGGAGGCACAGTGTGTCCACCCATGCCTCCATCTTGGCCAGAAGTCCCATAGTAAGATTTTTAAAATAGCATTTGTTTTATGAATTAACTCATACTGTTAGCATTATACTACTTTTTCTTCACTACACTTTCTAATTCTAGCTGATGTAGAAAATCAACTTAAATAGATAGTAAATAAAGGAGATATTTTTTTAAAAAGATTCATGAGGAAGAAAAACAGCCATAAGTGCTGTTTTATATTCAGCTTCTAATACTAGCAAAGTATAATTTCTTTGGCTTCCCCTTACCTTCCTTCTCCTTTCAAGATCAGTTATTTATTTAACCAGACTCTATAGCATCTGTTGGATGTTTACTGATGTCTTGGAACTTTGTTATTTGTCTTTCTTTTTAATGCCCACTATCTTTAAGTGATCTAAATATAGGTTCTAGAAAGTAAATCCATTTTCTCACCACTGATAAGCTTGTTATGAATAATTTAGTCCCGAGAACCTCCTTACATGTGGTCTGGAGAGACTATAACATACTATGGACACTCTCATATTGCTCATGTGTAAATTGAAACACATTAAATATGGAAGCAATCATCATCATAATTTGATTGTTATAAAAATCATTACCTTTCATGCTGAAAATGCCATTTAAATGTCAGTTTGGAAAATATAGAAATCCAATATGGACTCTAACTACACCCCGTTTAATTCACCTATTTTAAGTGGAGTGACATTCTACTAACCAGCCATCATCTTGTCACTAAATAGTATCCTGACTGAGTAAAATGGATGGAATATGCACAGTTTATCAACTAAAGCATTTCAGTCATTCCTGTTTCTTCTCAGTTTGTAAGGCCAGCTGCACCACCTGCAGCAATAACAGTAAGTGAAGTAACATACTAGAGGAATCGTGCATTTTCATGGGTCCTCCTATGTGGTTATGCAGAGTGGTAAGATCTAGATATTTTAGAACTTTGCTTATCTAACATTCAACTTTATAACTTTTTCTTGCCTAGTAATGTGTAGGATAAAAAAATGTCCAAAACTGTTAGGTGAACCAAATGTCAATAGTAAATGGAGGGTTTTTATTATTGAAACCCTTCTGTTAAGTCTCTAGAAAGCATTTGATTTTGTGAGACAAGATAAATGTAGTGGCTTACTAAATAAAGAAGCAAGCAAATAATTTCAGAGGTAAGAAGCTATTTTCTTCTTCTTCATAGATCCCCAAAATATTGTATAAGGCTTCCAAAAGTTTTATGTTCATAGGCTTTCACACAGGAAATAAACTCAAAGAAGTCCAGCCTCACATGATATTTAATGAGGTGGATAAGTCTCTACTGCATGCAGTTCCAGTGGAGACCCGTTAATGGCTCTGGAGTGGAGAGATAACATGGTGGCCTTAACAACTATGGCCACGAGTTATTACAGCTACAAGTAATGTAACTACAGAAAAACCACATGATTTGCAACTAGTCTGTCTTGCAACTAGAACCTAAATCCCATATGAGCTCACTGCTCATATAAATTAGTCCACATATGGAACAGAAAGTTACAACAGAAATTGTCATAATTTTTGAGATACTAGAATTTAGATGATTGGGAAGAGAAGGAACAATCATCAGTGCAGTATCGAAGTGCCTGCATTGCTCCAGCACATTTCCCAAGATAAGATCCTTTGTTCCATTGCCACAAGTCATCAAAACGTACTGGTGAAAAAATCACGTAACTGTGAAGAAGGATGCCATTTTGAAGCCCAGGAAGACAATCAGGGATTCTTAGCAATCCTTTTTCTGTGTCCCATCAGCAGCCACATTCACCTTACGTTAACAAGGGGTGGAAACCAAAAAATTTCACCACTTTTCTGAGAGGGTTCATATCTTTTCTATTGTTGGCCTCATCTTTAAATTCACAGATATCTTTGAGGCTAGAAAGGACGATCTCTTTGAGTTTGTTATAATTGTCATCCTCTATTCCTCTTGTAATCTCTATAGTCTCATACATTTTGTCCTTCGTCTTTAATCCAGTGTTTGTTTTCAAACTTCATTCGTTCAACAGAGTCACTTGAAATGCTTTTTAAAACACAGAATGCTAGCCCTCCAACCCAGTCCTTCCTATTCAGTAGGTCTGGGATGGGGCTGGCTTGAAAATTTTTACTTCTAAACATTTCCAAGGAGATGTTGCTGATACTGGTTTAGGGAAGAGTTTGAGAACTGTGTGTCTATGAAAAAAGGGCAATCTTCATCATATCCAAGTTTAATTTCACCAACTGTTCCACATTACAACCCCTTTTATCTTATGTCAGCCAGTTGTTTTCTGTAATTATTATTTAATTTGTCTCTCACAATATAATATTTAATTGTCTCCAGTTTTGAAGATGACCCTGTGTTTACTGAGCTAGTTGCCACAGATTTTTAATATGACCACGTTGATTAATGTGCCCACTTTATCACCTAAGACTTACGTGTCAGTTTAGAGCATTCTTGCCTTCAGCCCATGCTATTCTTCTAAATCTCTTCTTTATATATTCAAAAATGGTTTCTGAGTTACTGTACTTTTGAAGTTCATTAACTCCTTAAACATTGGTTGTTCTGACTACCTCCTTGTTTTCAATCTTTATCATGTGTTCTGAGCTACCGCTCATGGATCACCATATTTCTCTCTGCTTTCCTTTTTGATTTCTTTCCTGAAATTCAATATCTTAGTCTGTTCAGGTGGCTATAAAGAGTACCTTAGACCAGGTGGCTTATGAATCACAAAATTGTTCTCACAGTTCTGGAGGCCAGGGAGTCCATGATCAAGGCATGAGAAAATCTGTTGTTTGGTGAGAGCATGTGTCCTAGTTCACAGATGTCCATCTTCTCTATGTCCTCACATGGGGGAAGGGAAAGCTCTCAGGGTCGCTTTTACATGGGCACAAATATCATTCAGGAGGACTTCATCCTAATGACTCATTTACCTATTCAAAGTGCCCCACCTATTCATACTATTACATTGGGGGTTAATATTTCAACATATGTGTTTTGGAGGGACACAACTATTCAGCCCATTGAAACTCCTTTGCCTCTTTTCTGTTCGCATCAGCCATGATTCTCTCATTATTATTTTTATTGTCTTTAAACACACACACACACACACACACACACACACACACACACACACACACACACACAGAGTAGGCGGATTCATACTCAGGTTTATCAGGCACTTACGCTCTTGTGAATATAAAATCCACATCTGTAGCCCACAGCCTTCTGCTGAAGTTCAAGCCTATACAACCAAATTTCTATTGGGCAGAGCCACCAGGTGTGCCACAGAAGCCTCGAACTCCATGAGAAGATAAGAGGTAATGTTATCTTTGGCATTTTAAAATCTTCATTGGAAACTTCTCTATCTAATGAGCTCTGCAATAAGAAGTTTAGAAGATTCACTCTCTCGTGCATGTAATCAACCAGTCAACAAACTTGCCGATGCTGCCTCAATTCTTACAGAACTTTGGCTCCTACCTTCTGTTTCCTCCACCTCACTCTGCTATACAGTTAGCAGTACAAACGTTCTGAAACAAAGCTGATGTTTTTTACCCCCTGTGAAAAAACCTTCCTAGGATCTCTCCCCCTGAGATGTAGAAGTTCTGCCTACATGTCTAAACTTACTGCCTCCTCTCTCAGAGTTTGCTTCCTCACTTACTAATTACTTCTAATTCTTATGCTTCATGGTATCAATGCCAACTTGTATTCTTACATTATTGTGTTGGCTACATTGGCATTCCCTTTTTGAAAAGTTTATTCCTTTTCTTAAATAATATATTTTAAGCATTATTTAGAAAATATACCATTTGGTAATTTTTAAAAGCAGGATTATTCTCCAGATTTTACTTTCTTATGTCAAGAATTTTGACTTGTATATGTTCTATAACTATAGTCTACTAGATTTCCTCATATATAATAGTTTCTCAGTAAATATTTATTGAAATTAACTCAGATCAAATGTGGTAGTGTATAGAACCATTTCAAAATGAAGGGGCAACAGTCAATTGTCTATGGGACCCAGAGAAATAAATACAAATATCAACGTAAAGACTTCATGCAAATGCTCATAACAGTTTTACTCATAATAAATAAAAATTAGAAACAATCAAAATGTCCATAAACTTGTAACACATCCATACAATACAGTTGTTTTCCTCAGCAATATGGAAGAATGAACTATTGATAAGCACAACAGGAATGCATCTCAAAAGAAAAAAAAATAATGATGATCTAAAGAAGCTAAAAATAGAGTGATGCAGTATATCCTAAGATTTTGTTTATATTAAGTCGCAGAACGAAGGGGCACAAGGAAACATTTCAGGGTGATAGAAATGTTGTCTATCTTGATTTTGGCAGTAGTTGCATGGATGTATTTATTTGTCAAACTCAAGGAACTATCCACATAAAATGAATGTATTTTATTGTGTGTAAATCATAATTATATTTTGTTTGTGGTTCATGTTTAAACCTGGTTTTAGATTGAGCTCAAATTCCTTAAAGATAGGTGAAAAACTTACGTGCATGGAGATACAGGTGAAAGGCAATATGAAATGCTAAGAATTGTGTTAAATTGAGGATTTTATGCTATATCTAAAAACTTTTTAATTGAAATATTATTAAATATTTCTCTAAACAAAGAAAACATATCTCCTAGTTAGAGTCAGTCCATGGGCATTGGTTGGAAACTCACATGTTAGATAAAATAATAGTTTTTTCTGAGATCAACCCAAAAGACAAAAAAAATCAGAGAATTAAGTTAATTTGTTACAATCAATGAAAATGGTAAATTTTACCTTTTGTCATTTCTTCTGTAAAACAGTTCTGCTATAAATTGACCCAGTGAGATTAATGGTGAATCCAAAAGCATAAATCATTGTCTAGAAAGATATTTCCAATTTAAAAGGGGTGTGTGTGGGCGTGCTCACACGAGTGCACATGTGTGAGAGATAGTAAGAGATAGAATATATACTATCACATGAAGAACACATACCCTCATAAATGGCCTTTTGCAAAAACACTAGGTTGCAAAAATTCAATTCAGCTGATGCAACTCTTGGCAAATAAGCTAGAGACTTGGATCTCTTCTAAATTCAATATAGTTGAAGTAGTCATGTATTTGTCCTATGAAAACACTTCTAAATAAATCACTATAAGGTTACTGAACCTGAGATCTCTGATAACAGAGGGAAGAATCTTGGGTTAATTAGGCACTTTGCTATAAAGCTAATGTTATCAGTTCAGAGGTTCAGGATTGGGTTATCAAGATGCACACAGAAATGTGAAGTTCAAGCTGTCAGACTACAGTGGTGATCTGGAACAGCAGAGTACACCTTATAGAGCAGACTCACACATAGAAACACAGCAGACCTGCAGAGGCAGATCATCATCTGCCAAGCAGATTGGCACGAAGGCCTGATTCACGTGTGTGCTTCCTCATTAGCTGACCCTCCTTTGGACTTTAGTGAAGTCTTGACTGTACATCCTACTCATGTGTAGATTTTTTACAAATACAAGTGTCATGGAACCACTTCAGAATTGCTGAATCTAGATTTCCAGTGTAGAGGTAGTCATATGCATTTTTATTTTTTAAAAATTCCCCATATCATCGTGATGTTCCTATAAATTTGAGAAGCCGTTGGTAAGTCCCTTTTCACGTCATCTACATGTTCCTCTGACACATGTGCTTGCCTGTATTCATTTCTGTCATCTCTTGACCTGGCTGAGAACCTTAGTTAATTAATTCTTATTAAATTATTATTAATTCTTATTAGATTCATATTTAATTCTTATTCCCAGGTTAAGATTAAATAAAGCATTCTGGTAAATATGCTGTATTAAGTAGATTAATATAAGTAGCATTCTCAGCATTTAGAGGTCAGGTGCCTATCAATTGCACTCATCCATACATCATCACGAGACCAGAAATAAATGTTAACCTTCGAAACTTCTTCAGTCCTTCTGCAATTATTTTAGTGAAAGCCTCATTACCTTTCACCCGAACTATGGTTTTAGTCACCTAATTGGTATTCCTGTCTAGATTTTCTTGCTTTTGTAATTCATCCTGCACATTCTTGTCAAGTTAATTTCCCTAAGTAACAATTCTATTCCAGGCACGGTCCTGCTCAAACTCTTGCCTTCTAAAACACAAATGCTATTCAGACTCGAAGACCAGGTCTACATCTACACTTTCAGTGTAACCACTCTCTCCTTCTATTCCTATACTGCTCCCCAGCCAATTTAATTGTCTCCATAACAGCTTCATGGTTTTCCGATACTGTGCTCTGAAAAAAATGCTGTTATTTTTTTCTGGAATATCTTTTCTCCACCAAAATAACTCTCTATTCCCCGAAGGGAGATAGTAACCCTCATCTTACTGTACTGTTCTTTTCTTGTTTAAGTGGTTAGTCTCTCACAAAGGTAATTTCTCAAAACAGGTAGCTAATATTTTCTTCATGTCCCATCTCTTATTGACATCATACCAACAACAAGAATCAAATTTTACCGTGTCTCTGAAGTTAAACACCAACTACAATAAGATCCAAGAAGAGAAGAATGAAGTACTAAAAAGCTACATTATATTCATAAAAAACGTAGGGGTTTTGAGTATATGTGAGCTAAATTAACAGCAAAAATTCCAAGGAATATTTAAAAATGATCCGAATATGGTAGTATGATTTTATATAGGAGAGCATCTGCATTTCAGAATGCTATGTGAAAACTGAGTATTGTGCTTTCATTTTGTCTGGCTGCTTCCTAAAAAAAATAGGGACTCGTTAATCACTGACTCTATAAAGTAAATTGAGGGAGCAGAATGCCTCTGATAAATAAGAGAGAAAGTAATCTAAATAACTGGGGAACTGAGAATCTGTTATGTATATATTCTAGTCTCATCTTCAAGAAACAGCTCTTTAAAGTACTCACGTCTCTTTTTCAGCATGTTTGACCCACATTTGTGTGGGCAAGGTGCCAGCATGTGTGTGAAACGCACCAGCAAGTTGAAATGCTATTTACTGATTGATTGTTCTCTTGGCTGGGGAAGCTAGGCAGAACCTCAGTTCGTAGGGGCTTCACAGTCTCAGTGAGAATAGTACAGTAGAAGGTACAGAGGGAGAATCAGGATTAATGTCTGTGGCAAATCCCCACCACTGGAATAAGTCAGCTCCCCATTTCTACCCTTCAGAGGGATCTTAATAATCTAGCCATTTAACAGGTATGTCACTGTTTCTTAAAGAGCCCCCACCTGTGTTTTCTGGAGAACAAACATTAGCAGATACCTTAAACACGATGTTAGTTCACACGTGTACCAGAGAATGAAAGATCATTTCTATGAATAAAGCAGATTCTGTAAGCTTGGTGAAGTGGAGGGGAATAGCGTGTTACATTAGTGCAAGGGCCATGCCAGGTTACACTGTCCTTAGTTGAGGACAAGTGGATTGACCTGGTTATTCCATCGATAAAAAAGCTGAAAAATATTTGATATGTTCCTTTGAGTCAACACATGTGCTTTGCTGCCTGGGCAGAGGAAGTACAACAAATTACAGCTTTGAGTGAAGACTAGAACACATTACAGCTCCCTAATGGTCCCACGTGAGGGTCAGCTATCTTTGTCATTCTACTGTGGAGAAGTTAAAGATCCAAAACTACATGTAGAATTTGGCAGAATCTCAGGATCTTTGTGTGTCCCATACCCCACTCAAATAAAAGAATCAACAAAAACTCAAAAAGAATTGAGGCCCTTCAAGACATCACTGCTCTCTTTTAGGAAAATGTTTCCATTAGGTTTGGGAGGATACTGAAGACATCTGGAGTTTCAGGCCTCTTATAAATATAGACATGCCTGAAAATGATCAAACAGAAACAGCCTGGGGGACAATACCTGAGATCTTCCAGTTCTGTGCTTACGAGGTTCTGCCACAGAATTGCAGCAAGCTCGAGCTGCTGTTTTCACGGGGTACTCACTCCCAGGGAAGACTGGGCGAGGAGGAAGCTGTCTAAGTCTGTCCTGAAATCCCTCTGAACCAGTTGCAAGCAGGCTGCTGTACCTCACTGAAAGAGCTGCCGATGTCTTAGCCAGGAAATGAAACAAACAGTAATATCACAGGATTTGAGGACTTGGTGGGGTATGAAAAAGACAATCCACCTGGCCTCAGTGTTGGGACTTCTCTTTCAAGAAACAGACATTCATTTGTATTTTCTTCTGTATGTGTTTTATTTTATCTGTCTGCTTCTTTTGTTACTTTTTTTTTTTTTTTTTTAATCAGGGTGACTGGGTTCTCTTGAGAGAATAGACTGAGCTTTTGTAGAGATGCAGGTTTTTACTTTCTTTTATGTACTTACCTGTACTGTTTGATTTTTCTAGCCATGTATAGTCATTTCTTTACCTCAACAGTGGTTACATAAATGATGCTTCTTAAGCCATTTTAAATATGCACTTTATAATTATTTATAACAAAAACCTGAAATGTTATTAAAAATAAACTCATACAAGAATAATGCTGTAGCAACAATTTTGGGTGCAAAAGGTTAAGAGAATGTAGGCGTCCTTAGTTGAGGACTTTATGTATGGTACATAAAATGAATCAAGGAAGACAGGTATATTATATAAGCTTTAAAATATAGGACTGAAACTAAAAATGATAACATAATGAAAACAGGAAGGAGAGTAATGGAAAGTGGGGGTTGATGTATCTGAAATAGAGGTAGAAGCCTATGTTTTAGTTACAAAAGAAATTGCTTTATGATCTTAAAATATAAAACTCATAAAATCATTCCCTCCTAAGCAATGATTCTTAACTGGAGAGCAAATTTGCCCTCTGGGACATTTGGAAATGTCTGGGGATATTTTTGATTGTCACATCTTGAAGAAGAAAAGTGATGCTTCTGGCATCTATTGGGCAGGGGATTCTGAAAAACATCCTGTAATCCACGGGACAGTTTCCTACAAGAAGAGTTGGCTAGTCCAAATGTCAGCACTGCCATGATAGAGAGCAACTATTATAGAGAAGAATATTAGGACAGTTGGGAAAGAATAGAAGGCAAGCTGTTATTTTCATCTATTTGCAATGTTAGATCTTTTCTCATTACTTTCTTTTATTACTTCCACATTTATCTTGTTCTTAAAGATATATTATGTTTCAGAAAAATTAAAAAAATACATAGCTCTTGACATTTAGATGGATTTTTTTTCAAAATATTCTAGTAGAATCAAAGATTACAATTAAAGAAATGTATCAGGCCTCAGAATTACCTCCTAAAGATCTTCTAGTTATCCCCCACAGTTCTAAATCCTAGAAGATAAGCTCCCTAGATCAACTGTATTTTAAGAAGGAAAAATTGAATTTCAAACATTCACTTTTTCTCTTAGTATTCGCTCATATGTAAAAAAATTAATTTTTAAGTTTCACTGGCTGTTTTGCTGCTCAGAAATGAACAAAAGGTGACAAAATTGGGCCTGTACCAGTCAATCTCATTACATACTTCCAGAAGATTCCTCAATAGACACATCATGTCCTTTGAGGAGAATTCCAGGGAAGTAGAGTGGATGGTACCTTTTACTTTTTCTCCCTTCTCTGGGGTGTTTTTTCCCCCACTATGGTCCCAGAGGTAGGTGTCATGGAACTTTTTTGCACAAATTGGAAGAACTGGTCTTTCTCCCTGGCTGACACTTGCTGAATTTCAGGATATTGTAGACTCACCAAATGTTGCCATTAGGAGTCAAAATAGTTCTTAGGAAAGTGTAATGTGTGTTCCAGGAGATTTCTGAGTGCAACCATGGGTGCCTGCTTCCTTTCAAGAGAAACCAGAATATGAGTCATCATCTGAAGCAGCCTAAAAGAGTGGGGTTGGAAGAGAGCATTGACAGTCGGGGCAGCTTGCATTAATAAAGTTTGACGTGGCTAACATATATGAGTTTTCCCTTGGGGCAAGAAGACAACCTAAAACACCTGTGGACTAAGATAACCTACCTGTTGGGATAAGGGGACCCTGAGAGAGAACTGCTGGCATCCAGGTGTGCGGAGCTCTTGCCAGGGAATGACCTGTGGAGATGGTGGGACTCACAGATTCACTACAATGATCAGTAAAAGTCCAGCATTTGAGGACCTGACAGTGGATGGTCACAGACAAAAGGGAACTTCAAATAGTTCCACGTAGAGTCATGTTACTCTTGTTCTTATCCTCTTTTCTTCAGATCTGACCCCAGAGAGCCAGAAGTCACAACAGGAGGAGAACTGAACCATTTTCTTTATTTCCACCATTATCTTCAGGCTATGGAGCAGGCCTGTGGGAGGAAAGTGAGAATGCGCTCATAAGGTAAGTGAGATTACAGTTAGAGTACACACCAAATCAAATTACTATGGTCCTCCCCCAAAAAGACATGACTCAAAGGCTAAAAATGTCCAGAAAATACTATACTACTAGAACAAGAGAAAAGCTGAATTGTTCATGTGTGTGTAAATTAGTCGTGTGTATGTGTGTGTGGAATGGGAAGTTGAATTGGAAATTTCAAGCAATACACTAGATTCAATAGAAAATAAGATGACAAAATACAGCTTCAGGCAAAGATGTTTCCCTTAAAAAGCAATGCTGAGAAGTCACATCATGACTCACAAACCATTTTCCTAAGCGTCCTCAGTAGTAAGCACCTGTGTGTTCTCCAGTAATGTGGCAGAAGCTGAGGGGCAATTGCCTTTCCCTCCTGGGGGTTGTGGGAAGGGCACGCCCAGTGGGAACTACTCTTGAAAACACCGTGGAAGCACTCACAGGGGACAAGGTCAACGTTAGTCCCCATCAGTCCCCGAGGGTGCAGTGCTGTCTCACAAAAGGTCTAGTTATGTAAGAAAGCTCCGCTTCTTTTCTTTCTGTTACATCTCTATGCATCAACTCCAGAAAGAGAGAGAAAACTACAATAGGCAGAAAGGGAAGAGTTGCCATCCCATCACCCCAGATTAAAATTTCACCTGCTGAGTGAAGGTTTAGTTACAAAACTGAGTCTGTTTTCAACCTGAGCAAAAGAGTAACCTGAACATCAAAGAAAAGTAGCATGGAAATGATATGTATAGATTACATGTCAAGAATTATGTTAGTTTCAATTACTAAAATCGTGATGCACTGTTATGAGTAGAATTGCATCCCTTAAATATGTATGTTGAAGCCCTGAGAACTCCAAAATGTAAACTTATGTGAAAACAAGTTGTTATAGAAATCATTACTGAAGTTGAAATGAAGTCATACTGATGAAATGGGGTGAGCCCTTAATCTGATATGACAGGTGTTCTTAAAAGAAGAGAAGACAGACATGCACAGAGGGAAGACAGTGCGGACACAGATGTATTAGGGAGACACCACGTAATGACAGAAGTAGAGAGTAGAGTCATGCGTCTGCAAGCCGAGGGATGGTCAGGACTGGCAATCATCGCCAGAAGGGTTTTGACCAGAGTTTCAGAGGGAGTGCGATTCGAAGTTTCAGAGGGAATATGATTCGGATGTCACCTTGATTTTGAACTTCTAGCATCAAGAACTACGAGAGAGTAAACTTCTATTTGTTTTTCTTTAAAGTCATACCCAGTTTGTATTATGGCTGCCACAGGAAGCTAATACAGCATTTTAGAGGATGAATCTTGTTTGTTAACCAATAAAACCACTCACTCAATCAGGAGTCACCCTTTTTGCATAAGTAAACCAATGAATTTGTGGGCAGATTTTAATTGAGCTCAAAAGCATGGAATTCTTTTGTATATGCGTGTGGTGTCTATGTATATTTTTGTGTTTGTGTTTCTGCATGTGGGTGTCTGTGCAGATATGGAACAGAAATATGGATCAGAAACATGAAAACATGCCTCTTTTTCAATGCTTCTGTTGGGGCCCCATTTGAAATTTTCTATAGCTCTATTTATATGGAAAGGATAGACTAACACAGGCTGGATATTGTTAAATCAAACTGACAATACCAGTAGGAGGATCATACTCTACATATCTGATTTATAGTCAGCAAAAGCCCAGCTTTATACTTTTTAGAATCATAGACTAGTTTTGAGATTTACTGATCAAAACGCAAAGAAATGCAATCATATTCAAGATGGGAGCTGTCTCTGTGGCAAATCCAATACTCCTTATTTTATAGGCCTTCAAAGACTTCCCACAAACTGAGATTATTTCCCTCATAAGTTTGAAAATAACTTAGACAACAAAAACGAATGTTTCTAAGCTTCAGTGCTTTACTACAATTAAATTTTTGCTGACAGTAGTGTGATAATTTCCTTTCTTCTTTAATAAACACCAAGTGGAGCGAATGGAATTACTTCCCTTAAACCTCTTTGGTGAAATGACGATAATGGATCCAATCCCTTGATCAGGGCACCGTCATAAAATAACGCTGACTCCTCTGTCTTCCATATACACTCCTTCTGCACCACTCTCCCTTTTTCTAGTTTCTTCTCCTCTCTTCCTCCCTCTCTCCTGCACTCTCTACTTTTGTCACTTTAACCTTTCTAATGTATTCTTAGCAACATTTTGACATATGATACAATTTCAGTCCTCAAAATAGTGTGTCAGTTCCGATAACTAAATGATAAAAGTTGCCAAGCATCTTTTTCTATTATCTTAGATATATATTAATCAACATAATATTATTTAAATTATGGATATGCATGGTAATTGAATACATTTTAGGATTTCTACAGAGATGTTTTTGTTTTTTTAAAATGTAAATATCTTACATGAAAAAATGCACTTGGAAAGCCCTTTAACCAGAAGAATGTGTGTATGTTTTTGTTACTTCCTAAAAATGAACATCTGTTATTTATGTTGACAATGTACTGAGACACATAATTACTGTTTTAAACAATTAGATGATATCGATTTATAACCTAATGAAAACAGTTCTAACTAAAAAAAACATTTCTGTACTAGTGCTTTGCTTAGGAAGATGTACTGAGTTTTCATATTTGTGTTCGAAATAAAACTCCTCTTACTCTCTTGGAGTTTAGTGACTCCAGCAGACACCTCAGCAGGTCAGGACAAGTATCCATGCGATAGGTCTCAAAGACAAAGCAAAAATGCCAAATCCCTCAAGATTCATCTGAGGTGGCCACAACCATCATAGAAAGCAGTTCCAGAAGAGTGAGGGGCTCATTTGAAGATGGAGTGTGATAAGCGGCAGGACTGCCAATAAAGGGACAAACACACATTATCAGAGTTCCCTGAGCCTTCCTGTTCACAGGCACATGGAACCGCTGGTACACAGAAGGGAGGACTCAAAAGGCGGCAGAAGGGCACCTCAAGTTGACAGCAAATGCGAAGATGATCCACCATCTTTACCACCATTGTCACTATTGATTTTTTCACCCAGTACCCACATGAAATGAAGGCAGTCTTCCTGGGGTCCTTCGTTTCCCTTCTCCAGGGTCACTGAGGAGGCTAATAAGCAGAAACTTTCTGACCACCCCAAGAAAGTTTCTAGCTTAAGAAATTCCAGGTTCAGGGGGCCTGGAGACTGTTTATTACTCACTACCACCTGATTTTGATACTAATGTTTCATGATGGGACTGAATGCCACCAGCTGATGTCACCAGCAAGTACTGTAGCCTAAGCTAATTATGTCAACAGCAGAGGACAAGAACAAAGGAGACATCACCTCAGCTGGTTGCACAGACCCCCTTCTCTGCAGTCAATAGTTTCTAAATATTTTGAAGATGTAGCAAAGTTTAGGATGCAGGAGGAAAAAAAAAGATCTCAAAAGAAAGAAGCCCTTGAAAATAAGATTGTGATTTTTTCGTCATCACTTTGAAATTAGGTATAACCATGTGACTATTCTGGTTGATGAAATGGGAATGTAAATGATCTATCACTTGGATCCAAATCATGACACCACTGGTACTCGGGTATCAAGCAGCCTTTGCTCTCAGATGATGATTGAAGAGATACTGATACTCATATGGTGCAGTTACAAGATGATGAAAGCATAGTCGTCATGAATCCTGAATTACAATGAAGAATTGATATGCTTTGCCAATTTGCAGGGAATACGTGGTAGAAGTGGTGTGTGTGTGTGGTTGGCCTTAGATTACAGTGAGTAATAGACTATCTGTATTCTGAAACAGGTTGGAATGGATGGGAAGTATGGCAAATGTGAGATGGAGCTCAAAAAATTAAACTTACTGCTGATAGAGGTTAAATTGTAGACAACAAAGTCATAACAGGACTTTTTCCATGACCTCAAACTAGGCAGATGGGCCACCAGTCAGCAAACGCTGGCCTTAATCAGGCCTCTGGGTCAGATCAGCATTCATGACGAAAGTAACTTGATACTCTAATACCATTGTCAACATTTTAAAATCTAAGCACATTTTATATTCTAATTCCCAAGATAATTAAAATTTGAAGATTAAATATCTTTGTAAATTAATGTCTAGGTACATAAAGTCCAAGGAATTAATATGTGAAATATTAGTTTTCCTGCCAAAGCAACTTTATGTATCCAATAACCAAAACTTCTTAAAGATCAGGAGCCATGATTCTCTCCCCCACTCACTCCATTTTCTTAATTTACTAATTCCTAACCTAATTTTTCTCAAATTCTGGGATGACTTGAAGTTATATGAGGATATTCAGCCTGATACCTAAAGAAATGGGAATACTTAACTTTGGGGAATGAAACTTCTATTAGTGCACAAAGTGTTGAAATCTCTATTTTTAAAGAACCAAGTTTAATAAAACATTTGTGTTAGTTCTTTTGCTGAAAAAAGGTCACCCATGAACTTAGAATCTTAAAACAACAATTGTTTACTTAGTTCACAGTTTCCCCTATTGGCAGTTTGTCTGGGATCACTTTGATGCTGCTTCTGGGTCTGTATATTTGAGCTTGGCTGGTTTGTCTCATTGAACGAAGCAGGTCACATGCTTAAGACCAGAATCAATATGAGCAGGAGCAGATACTGTACTGCTGGAAGGGATTTGTTGAAAAGTTTTGCATGTTTCGTGGTCTAGAGCATAGAAGATTATCAAAGCACAATCAACACATTTGGAAAATTTCTTCAAATTTTTCCTAGAGTTAAAGGTATATATATATGTGTGTGTGTGTATATATATATGTATACATATATATATATATACTTTTCCTAATACTTCAAATATTTATCAATCCATTTTCCAGTATTCCAACAAATAAAATAAATTACAAGTTTTTATTATCTCTGAGAAATATTTCTGCCCATCTCTCCAGCCTCCGCCTTCTCTCTGAAATGCTCCTACCACCAGTGCCATAGCTGTACTGGGACTTTCCTTCTTTCCCTCCTAGTTTAGATTTCAGATGTTTTGGATCCCATATCTAATGGTGTCTCTTGTTTTAAATGTGTACATTTAAGCTAATTCTGCAATAGTGTGCTAAGAATGATTCCAAAGAGTTAACATTTTGGGTTAGCCTCATTTTTCCCTCAGAATTCTAAAGGTGCTGCTCTGCTCCCTTACACATCTTCAGAGTTCCTGTGAGCAATCCTGATGCTCCACAGATTTCTGTTTCTTGGTACATAATTCGTGTTTTCTCACACTTTTCAGGTTTTTCCCCTATCACTTGTGTTTTGGTATTTCATTAGGATATACTTTGATGGAGGTCACTGTCTAACTTTATGCTGAATACTAGATTGACCCTTTGTCTTGAACAAGTCATTTCATATTTGTGGGAATTATCTTCCATGGTTTACTTTTTTATAATTCTTCATTTTCCAATTTTACTCTTATTAATTTGTGTTTCTCGCATTCCTTCTCAGATGTTGCATCTTATCATCATATCTTCTCATTTTCTCCATTTCCTCTCATTTTTCATTTTTGTCACTTGAGAAGAATTTAAAAATCATTTAATTCTATAATTTTGTTTTAACCTGAAACAGAGTATTTGACTATGTAAGAGCCTTTTACTGCATATTTATTTTTATTTTACATGGGCTTTTACACTTTATTTTTAAATATATTTTCTCGTAATGATCTTGTAAGTTTTTCTTAAGTTTTTTCTGCTTTCATGTTTTCCACACCAGTTTTATTGTATTTATATCTGTCCTTCCTGATGAAGACTTTTCTCAAGTATCTGGAAATATTTAGTTGTCCATTTATATTTAAAAATTAGTCATTAAAGTCATAAAGTCCAACATGTGTTTATGAGTAAGATTAGGGCTTGTGAGAAGTTAGACAACTAATGCATAGTCTAAACACTGAATATATTTGGATCTCCTTTACCTGTCCTCCCTTTCAAATATATTTCCCATGATTATTTTACTTCTCTCATTATTTTATTTCATTATATTGTGTTATTTTCCTTATATTTCTTTAATGTTCCTACTAAATTTCCAGTTGAACCTATTCTCCTTTGAGTAGAAAGAAGGAGATGAGGTCAGAAGGTAGCAGAGCCAGATTATATAGAGATTTTAGGCCAGTATTAGAAATGGGCTTTTCCTCTGAGTGCAACTGAGAGGATCACAGGGTTTTGAGCGGAGAAGAAATGTGATGTAAGTATATTTTTAAACAGCACATAATGGCAAAATTGGTACACATAGATTTTGGTTAGGAGAGATGAAAGAGGAGAGAAGGTAAGGGACAAGTTAGTGGCTATTAAAGTAAACCTGGTGAGACAACTGTACTTGAACAACAGTTAAAAAAAAGTTAAAAAATAAAAAAAAAAGATTTTACAACAAAAATAAGTAAATAAATAACATAAACCTAGTAAGAGCCCAGTGTGTGCATTGAAAATGGACTAAGGAATAGTGGGAGTCTATATTTTGTGCTCATAGATGTATGTTTACGGCTGCATTATATTCTTTGCTGAAATTATACAAAAAGATGAAATGAAGTTTTAAGATTACCAAGAGACATTGAGACCAGTCAAAAGGGTTTCCTTCTTTTCTCTTATTGACTATTCAAAATAACAGTACACCAGTTTCCCTTCAGTTGCTGAGCACAGCTTTGAGGCACTCCTTTAATTCCTTTAGAGGGTCTTTTGTCTGACTGAATAGTACTTGGAGGAAACACTTTTGTTATTTCTTAAAAGACTTTATGGTCAAACTCTCAGCTTTGTCTTTAAGATCATGCTTTTCTGTGAGTACTATGGATGTATTTGATTGTTAATCATTTCTTAATTTTAACATTGTTAGCCATTTGGAGAGACTGAGAATCTTCAAAACCAGCAAGTTCAAGCTCCTTTATGTTCGACAGTCACTTCTTTATTTTATCACTGTCCTCTTAAATTTTACTAGAAGCAGTAAGAAATTTTTTTTAAAAGCAGTCTTTCAATATTCTGCTTGGAAACCTTAGCTAGATCCTCCAGTCCTTTAGGTACATTTTCCACCTTTCACATTACTATGGAAAATCAGGTTGCTGAACGCCCTGTCACTTGCTAACACGGATCTTTTTTACTATACATAGTTTCTAACAATTTTTTCACTTTCTTTTAAAGCCTCACCAGTACCTCATCAAAACCCCCAATTCTCTGAATAACTAGTTGCTCAAGGCTAAATTTTTTACTATGTCTTTCCTCAGAATCCTTACTGATATTTAACTTGTGTCCATGGCCATTTCTAAAGTCACCTCACATCTTAAGGTCTGTGATGGGGATAGTCCACCTGCGGTACAAATGTCTGCATTATCTATTACTAGCTATGTATCAGTTATCTGTTGTTTCATCCCAAGTTACTCCCCAATTTAGCAGTTTAAAACTATAAATGTTTATTATATCATTAATTCCTGGAGGTCATGAATCTGGGGCCAGCTAGCTGGATGATTTGGTCAGTGTCCCTCATAATGTTGCATTCAGTGGAAAACCTTCCAAGTTCAGTCATGTGGCTGTGGGCAGCCCTCAGTTTCTCCCTTGCTGTGGGCTGAACACTTCAGTTTCTTGCCAATGTAGCCTCTTCAGAGGCTTCCCAAATGTCCTCATGATACATCTCTCACGTAGTTTCCACAAGAGTGACTGATGACAGAGAGTAAAACAGGGGCAGAGAGACGCCAAGCAGAAGCTGCAGTCGTTTGATCTAATCTTTGAAGTCACATGCGTATGCAATGCCATCACTCTGCCTTACACTATCAGTCTAGGAGACCAACAACCTTGGCAAAATGTGGGAATATATGAGTATTAAGATGAGGAGGACATTGGGGGCTCTTTGCTAGGCTCATTACCACACTCAGTAAAACTGAACTCCTCTCGGATCTTAAGGGGCAAACGCAGAGCTTTTTTTTTGGTAACCTTCAAAGCAGGACCTTCCCACACTTACTCAGATTTCTCTTGTGGCAGAATGTCTGGCACTGAAGACATGCGATGGACGGCAGTGAGTCATTTTATGGGTCATTGAATTTAATGGGCAGATCCTTTTACTTTTTATTAATGATAGTTTATTTTCAGAACATTATTATTTTTTGAGGATAAAATGCCTGGCAGCTATCAGAAAAGGCAAGCCTTTTTAGAAATAGAAATTCTGCATCAGTTTTCACAAGAGTCAATGATAATGTAAACTGGCATCCCATATAAATATTAAATACAGGCTGATTTCCCTCCTGGTTATATGCACTTAGATGGTCCCGAGGGTTTGCTTTAGAACTCATGAAGCATAGCTTTTTAAAAGCAGCTGCCATTTTTATGAGAACAGATTCTATATTCCAACATAATAAGCACTTTAAAAGAAAATTGACATAGGCCATGTTATGTATACAGTCGCAGAAATATTTTGGTTTAAGAACTCTAAAGATAATCAGTGTTATTTAGTACATTTTAAATAAAAGGTGTATATTTTGTAAGTTCTAACATAGCTAGTAATATTTTAAAATAAAATAGTTCTCCATTACCTAGCAAATTTTAAAAATAAAATAGCTTCCCATTCAGGAGCTACCTAGGATATAAATTATTACATCATGGTTCCAACTTCCTTTTCGGTTAGCATCTCAGGTCCCCCATCCCATAGAAGTATCAGACTATTGGCATATTCAAAATTTGGTTGGATGATACCCTGGGAATTATACTATGTTGCGGACCGTTCAGCCTGGTTTCAGGAGTTGTAACCCTCACCCCATGGCGGACTGTGTAAGAGCCCAAGGGACCCACTTCATCTGGGTCTGTTCTGTCACAAGGATGTGACCTATTAAGGAGACAAAGCTTATCTCCATGGCAGGAGCACTGCTTCTGCCTCACCCATCTCTGGCCCCAATGCTTGGTTGGCAGTCAATGACGGGTAAGGCTCCTCATGGGAGGGGCAACCTAAGCCAGACGCGACCACTTGGAAGGCCTCATGGAAGGACTCGGGGGGTTGCAGCAAAGAGGATGTGATGGACCCTCGCCCCCCGGCTATTCTGACATAGCCCGAGTCCTCATTTCCATCTGGGAGATGTCTCCTGCTTCCTAATTGCCTTAAAGCCTGAAACTGTGGGGGTGAGCGGTGCAGCCCTGTCCTGGCCAGGATGGCTCCTTGGGTGATTGGCATAAGAAAGAATTTCTAAAGTCCTGTGAAACCTGCTTTGCTAAGAGTGCTCTTCCTGAGGTGACAAGTATCCCAGGAGGAAATGAGCATGTCTCCCAAAGTCTGGCAACCCCCCTTCCTGACAAACACTGGCTCGGATTAAGCCCTCAGATTTCTTTGACATGTTAAATTTGTATTCTGGTATATTGGAGCCCAATAAAAGCCTAGTGAGGATGGGGCTCTGGGTCATTCTCCTCTGAGAGTTTGACCCCTTTCCTCCCCAAGCACAAGATGTCTTGGTAGTTTTTACTTTCATCCGTGATGGAGGGATGGGGCTCTGCGGGCGGAGCCCCCCCACATCTGGCACCCAGGCCAGGGTCCCCAGCAATGCTAAATAAAAATAAATAAAAATTTAAAAACCTCAAAAATTTCTACATACTTCATTATTTCATTCCTGTAACATTCTCAAAGTGACAAAATTGTGTAGATCAAGAACAGATCAATGGTTGTCAGCGATGTGGTAGTGTGTAGGGTAGGCTGGAAAAGGAGAGCACTAAGGAGTCCCTTTGCAGTGACTTGACTGTGACTGGATCGTGGTGGAGGCTGCACTAATCTATAAATGTGGTAAAACATCATAGAACTACACACACACTGTCTCTCTCATACACATACAAATATGAGTGTATATAAAAATTGGTGAACCCCAATTTGGGCCTCATAGACAGAACAATGCCAATTTCAGGTTTTGGGTTTGGACCTCCAATTATGTCACATGTTATCTTTGAGGGAAGTTGGGTCAAGAGTACACAGGGCTGTTCTGGACTATGTCCCCAAGTCCTATGACTATAATTATTTCAAGATAGAAAGTTAAAAGATAAAATAAACTATTAAATTGATTGCAATTAGAGTAGACATTTTTAATATTCTATTGTACATTCTTTCATAGGGATATATAAGGCCCATCATTATCCAAATTGAAGGAGAATTAAACTAACAATAAAATAATAATTTAAATAAATTATAAATTTATATTAAATAAGTATATTTAAAGCACTAGCAATTACACCCTGAGGCTAAATAAATGAGAACACTGCATTTAATAGCATTAACTTATTTAGGACACTTTATATTATTTTAATAAAATAAAGTCTGCCTTTAAATTTCAAATTACCTTAATTATCATTCTTATGCAAATTAAAGGTATTATTTTTCAAGGTTGTAAAATTTTAATGTCACCGTATTTTTCTACTATTACATCATAAAAACCAAAGGTATGCAAAACCCCTGTCAATATTTAAAAAAGTATTTAATAGACGAATATCATGTTATAGAACATTAAATTCAATTATTTAAAGCATGGAGGAAATATGGGGATGGTGACTAGCATGGTTATATTTTAATCTCCATCAGAAGATTATATTTTAATCTAATGATGATTTGGTTAATCTCCAAATCATCATTAACCATGCTGATTTGTTTGCTTTTAAATCAGTATGGCTATAGTATTCTGGAGTTTTATCTTTATGTGTAAAGTTAATTTTTTTAAGAGAAACTTTGACAGTTAATTAATATTGCATTTAAATATTGAACATTCTTAAATTGCACTATTAATTTCTCTCCTGAGACTTTCAATAATTTAAATTGAAATGCATATTTAACTATAAATTGTAAAATATTAGAGAAAACAGAATAATTAAATTTATATTGAATTGTGGTACACATTTTATTTTTCTTTAATACTGACAGAAGTAAATTAAAATATTTTGATAGTTAAGTGTTTTTAAAGCAGGCATTTGTAGTTCTAATATAAATTATGTGTGTTGAGCATTTTGTTTTTTATTCTCATTTGAGGGCATGTTCACTGATTTTTTAGAGAGGGGGAAGGAAGAGAGAGAGAAGGAGAGAGAAAGAGAGAGAGAGAAAGAAAAACGTGGATGTGAGAGAGAAACATCAATTGGTTGCTTCCTGTACATACCCCGACAAGGGATGAAACCCGCATCCTAGGTATGTGGCTGATTTGAGATCAAACCTGCAACCTTTTGGTGTACAAGACAATGCTCCAACCAACTGAGTCACAGAAGCCAGAGTAGCATTTTTATTTTTATATTAAATATACAAGTTGTTAAGTTCTGGAAAATGCAATAAGGTGTTAAACTTAGACGTGACCATTATAAAAGAAGAGGCATGATTTCCCAGTTATATAAATAAAGAGAAAAAACTGAGAAGCTATTAAAATTAGCAAATATTTATTATAGTTTAAACAAAAGCTTAAACAATTTCTCCATGAAAAACAAAACAGGCAAAATGGAATGAAATGACATTGAAAAAGATTTTCCTTAGATTTTTCTTATAGACTACAATAATTTTAATGGTGTATTATTGTGTACCAATTGATAGCACCCTTAATAACAGACTCAGATGAACAGCTCAGAAACATATCCAAATATACAATTTATAAACACTTAATGTCAAAATAAATCCATCACAAATATTTAGGAGGAAACTGATTATTAAATAAGTGATGTGTAGGAAATTGGTTATTGTTTGGAAGAGAAAATATCGAAGCAGAGGCACATAGCTTAGTATTCATTGAAAATTGACAGATGGACTAAACTTTCCTTTTAAGAAGAATAAAAGGATGGTTGCATACTTATCTAACACTATAGAGGGCTTCTACTCCTCTTATGCCAGCATGATATTTAAAGGGTGTAGGAAAAGCAATAACCATAATTTCACTTTGAGCAATGTTGGCCTTCAGCAGACATAGAAATTTCCCAGAGCCTCTGGGTATCTTACCTAAAACTTCTTCAGTGTAGAGGTTGCTGTGATCATTCCAAGAGGGATCTTGGGGTATATACTACAACCTAAATCCTGGAGATCTAGCAGAAGCATTTCCTGATTTTTATTCTTCCAGTCCTTCCAACAATGTTATTTGCATCTACATCTATGTATTACAACTTTCTTATTTGGTATATCTAGATTGGTTTCTATTTTCTTAACCAATACTGACAAATGCAGTGATCATTATTTGTATACAAGGTTTAAAGTGAGGTAGGGAAGTATAGCCAACAGTTTGAAATGAAATGCTATCTCCAAGAAAATAAAAATACAGTTTTACTCACTTTAAGGCCTAAGTGATTATTTTATGAAACATGATTTATTCACTTTATTTTCACCAATTCCTGGCATGTCTATTTGCTCAATGGTCTCTAATTTAATTTTAGATATTAGATACCTTAAAGGGCTCAGTTATACAACTGCCTGTACAAATTATGAGCAAAAGCAATTTCAAATGTGCACCGAGTATATCTCACTATATAAAACCTTGGATTATCCTGTCAAAATTGGCCTACCAGATTTAATGTCCTCTTCAAACTTTAATACTGCTCTCTCAAAAAACATAAATCTGCTGATAAAATATAGGGAAGCAATATTGTCCTAGTGTTTTCCTTCCTAAAATATATTACTTCATGTTTGCAGGACTTCTATTTGTTTAAAATGAATGTTTACTTTCAGGACTTCTATGAATTTTGTACAGGAATTTGGTTTTAGCTGCCAAATACTATAATTTTTAACTTTAGAAGTGTTTTTGCAATATATTATGATATGAGTCTTTATCAATGATCATTTTTTATGATTGTTTTAAAATGATTGCATTGGATGATACCACATTTTGCATACCCATAGGTGATGACCCTAACTGAGCAGGGGTGTCCAATCTGCAGCCCACAGGCTGCATGAGGCCCGGGATGGCTATGAATGCAGCCCAACTCAAAATTATAAATTTACTTACAACATCATTTGGTTTTATTGCTAAGTTTTACTAAGTTTTGTTACTTAGATACATACATTTTCTATATTAGTGATCACAAAATTGGGACCTGCTCAATGATTTTAAAAGATTATCAAGAAGGCTGCTACATAATTAGATTATTATGTGAGGACTTTTTTGCTTGTCTGTGATGGCAGATACCATGAAAATTATACACGGACGCTTTTTTGCTCATCAGTTTTCATTAGTGTTTGTGAATTTAATGTGTGGCCCAAGACAACTCTTCTTTTTCCAGTGTGGCTCAGAGATGCCAAAAATTTGGATACCTCTGATTTAGAGGATAAGCTTTGGGCAAGTCTACCAAACCCATGGACTAGTGTGCCACATTTTCATCGGCATGAGCTGCATCATATATGACTAGTATTCAGTTTTGCATGTGATAGGCGTTTTGTAAGTTTAAAATACCCAAGTAGCCAAAGGAATGAGGTGATTCTCTGGGTCCAAAATCAGTGAGTCTGAAAATTAAAATCCTCATAAGGATATGAGTAAACCTAATCCAAAACTTAGACTTTCAGAGTCCAAGAATGGAAGAACGAATCCATTCTGCTTGCAAATTCTTTCCTATGTTAGCCTAAGTAAAGTGTACTAGTGTATAAACTAATTAGACAGAACTCTAATTTTTATATCTTTTCCAAAAGCACTTAACATTGAAAAATAATTAGGAATATGCTCAGAATACAATCTGAGGATTGTGAATATTAGAACCACAATTTTATAAATTATAAACCACAAATTTTGAAAATTAAAACCACATTTTTGGTAATATAAATGTTTGTAGTGAGTGAAAACCTGGATTTGCAGCTTTTATGATACAGGGTGGGAAGAAAATTTGGGTAGCCCTCAAAACCTGGAGCTTCCTCATTTGTATATTTAAGGATACACCAGAGGAAAAATAACTAAATATAATTTGATACCTACAAGGTATCAGACGCCTAGGTAGATTAACTGAGTTTAATTCTCATGGAGAATTAATTTTCTAAATTTACTTGTGAGAAAAATGAGTCTGGTAATGTGACAGAGTATAATAGTTTGCTTGAATTTATGTCTTGTTTGTTTGCTTTCTTGGTTTGGTTTTTGACCACCTTTCCTAGTTTCCTATAAAGTTCATTGTGTCCACATGACTAAACTGGATCAGCAGAATCTGCATATAAGTATAAAGGTGATGTGTGTAATTTCTAGTCCAGGTTTTACATTCTCATAAGTCTTTTTCTATGACCTTCTCCCCCCCCCCCACCCCCAATTTCCAGCTGGAATAGAAACTTCCAAGGAACTCAGGAAACCATGTTTTGAAAACAGCAGCACGCTGGTCAGCCAGGTTATTGGACAACAGGGAGAGGAGCAAACCCCCACACATTCACTCAAGAAGCACAAACACTGATTAAAGTTCTTCTGGGCTGGAACCCTACATTTTGTTTTGTTTTGTTTTGTTTTGTTTATATGTGTTATTGTAGTTATACCACTCCCACTAATTAAGTTAGTTAAATGAATTTTCTAAGTTCCCAAACTTGGTAAATGGAAGAAAGGATTCTGGATTCTAAGTCACAGAATCTAAGATTTCAATTTCTCTGTACTGCACAGCATGCTGTGTGTGGGGTGATAAATAAACACAGATACAGCAGGATCCCTCTTTTTCTGATACACAGCTGCTGCTGAAGAGACTGATTTATAACCAAAGGGCCTTCATAAAGTACACACATATTTGCAAAGCTGTTCTTTCATTTGCAAGCTACAACTGCTATGTGGCACTATTTACAACTCTTTTAGCACTACTGGGCTTTGTAAAAAGAAAATAATAATATGGTGCTCTTAAACATTACACCCTAAGGGCCCTGTCCTTATCCTCTCTCTTGCCTTGTAAATCCTTCATGGTATCGTTTTCTATTAATGTCATTAGGTGTGCATCTTCTGAGGGCATGAGTTTGGGTGGTGCAGGTTCTCAGGCGAGGATAACTTCCTGGACCAGACAGCTACTAGTAGTGTTTCTTCGTGCTACTAATCTACATAACACACTTTTCTCTTTGACTTTAATGTGCCTTTCTTAAGTAGGATGTTATACCATTTATTGTTTGTGTGGTAAAGAGTAAGTAGAGATTTTTCCTAAATAGGGAAGATGAGTAGGTTTTCTATCATTAATACAAAAGTAAAAAGAAAACAATAGTCTTTAGGCCCCTATTTTTCAATGATACCTCAGATAGGAGCTTAAGAGCCCAGAAGAATGTATAAACAAACCCTGTCACTTCTACAGTAACTTACCACCTCAAGCCTAAGCCTTGTCAATTCTTCACAAATTTATTCTTTCTTTGTCTAAAAAGTATAAAAGCTGCCTCCTTCATTCACTTCTTTGGTCACATATTTCTATAAATCCCCATGTATAGAAATTAAATTTGTTTTTCTCCTTGTAATCTGTTGTATGTCAATTCAATTATCAGACCAACCAAAGAACAGGGAAGAAAAGAAGGGAAAATTTTTCCTTCCCTACCATACATTTCTACTAATTACATTACGTCTAGGTTTTCTGGGTCAGTAGATCATGGAAAGATAAATAGCATGAGGCAGGATGACAAGTTACAACGGTGCAAGAAAAGTGTGGGAAAATACAGATTCGAGACTTAAAGAATTAATCAAATATTATTATTCATGTGGCTTTTCTGTTTATTCAGGGTGTGTAGTGTGCAGTACCATACTGAGCGTCTAATAGATTTTTACCATATTTGTTCTGTCCCTTCCCTGAGTGCATCTTGGCCCCCACAGAATTGAAGTGAAGATTGTGGTAAATATATTTACCTTCCAGGATCTCCTATGCAAAATTTTAGTGGCAAAAGTGTTTTAATGAAATCTAGACTGTTATAAAAAATAAGTTACTATTATATATTTGCACTAGTAACTTACACAATTATTAAATACTCACATATCAAATAATTCTACAAGTTTATTGGAAATTGATTTATTCAGAAATTAAGCTGTGCATATCTGATAAATGCTAGTATTCATTCATAAAATATTGCTAAATTAAAGATTTTATTAATAAAAATAGCAAAGTATTATGTTCTTAAAACATTTTGGTTTGAAAATTAGATAGTAAAGCAATAAAAACATTATTAAATAAAGTTAAGGTATGTTATAATTTAGGGATTCAGGTTTCTTATTTAGGAAATTAGTGGAGTAAGAAGAAGACAAAAATGCTAGGACACATGTCATGTCAGTTAAATGGTTCCGTACAGTTAAATTCATATATACTCAAAGGTACTTAAGTGGTTACAGATAATTAAACTCATATATACTCGAAGGTACCACTTTCCAGAAATCTTACTAAATGTCAAGTTTAATTATAAAACTGAAGAAATTGAAAATTATTAATCAATATAATTTTTGAGACTTTCAAGAATTTGAGAATCTCTTAAGTCGTACTTAAATCGACTTCATTACAATTGTTAATGCTACCAGCATTTGTTTAGTTCTCAAAAAATGTATTTACTACTAATATTTTTAATAATCTTTTGAAGTGAATGTATGGCTCCAAAAATTTTGGTCAAAAAGAACACCTAACTAGAATAGCCTGTGAAAAAAAGATTAATCTGTCCTCAAAATTTTATGATAAAATATTTTAAAGAGGCTTTTTTAAAAAAAAAAATAACATTAGTTCAGCAATGCATGCATGGGGGGAAGCTAAGAACTTACATGTATTAGTTATCTTTTGCAGTATAACAAATTGCCACAAATTAGTGACTCAAAATGGCAGTGATTTTCTAACAGTTTCTATAGTCCACGAGTCCTGGCATGGATTAGCTGGATCCTCTCTGAGGCTCTGATCAAGGTTTTGTAAGGACAGAGCTCTCATCGGAGACTTGGAGGGCAACACATCTGCTTCTTTCTCACAGTTTGTTTGAAAAATTAATTTCCTTCTTTCTAGGGGACCAAGGCCCTGTCTTCTTACTGGCTGTTGCTTAAAGGCCACTGTCAACAATTAGTGGCCACCTTTGATTCCTAGAGTGCCCATAATGGTCGGTGACTTTATCAAGCCAGCAAGAAAAGTCCCTAGGGTGAGTCTGCTGGCAAGACACCCAGTTATGTGGTGTACCACGGTCACAGGACTGACATCTCATCACCTTTGACATAATCTGTTGGTAAGCAGAAAGTCACAGGTCCAGCCCACACTCAGGAGGAGATAATTATATGAAAAGGTAGACTTGGAGGGGAGATTGTGAGATTTGGGGAGAGGAACAAACTTTCTTCTACCCTCAGATTTCTTCTGGCTGCTCTCATAATCAAATAGACATGTGACAGACTAACAAGAAAAAAATAACCAAATTTAATACAAACATATGTATGGGGACTGTACATACATGAGAGAGTCAGAGACCCCACCTGCAGGAGCGGTTGGATAGAAAGGGGGTCTGAAGTATAGAGGACATCCGGAGCTAGGGATGATGTAAGGTGCCTTGGGGGCTTCCAAAGGTCATTGCAGCATGGTAAGAAGAACAGGCATTTAATAAGCAGAAGCTTGTCCTGCCATTAAGATAGGTCAAAAGAAGTTATTCCTGATAATTTTTTTATGGGCAAGGTTCCTTATTCAAATTCCTCTAGGTAGTTAAGATAGAGTGCAGGAGTTTCTCTTGAGCCTGTGACTAAAGTTGCTGTCAGCTCAAAACAATCTGTATACCAGAGGCACATCTTGGGGTAGCTTGTTTTGCACCCCACAATGCCAACCTACCATGTTTCCACCAGATTACAGAAGCAATTAAATTGTTAATTTTAAGTCAAATTGAAGACTGATAACAATGAATTTTAAACTATTTCAGACATTCAGTTCTCTGAACAACTTGTCTTTTCTGACACATTCTTAAGTGCAGATTTTGGAATGCCATAGTTTATCCATAATAGTAATTGAAGAAATTAATAAATGAAGAATTGCATGTGTAATTTAGTTTTATATATTTACCAAAATAAGGTATATCTGTCCACAAATAAATGAAAAGTCAATAATGTAGAATATAAGCATTATTAATAGCTTTATTTTTATTTTTAGTGATATGAAAAAAATCGGTCCCTTTCCTTTAAAAATATATGGTATCACCAAATGCACATTATGAGCACTTAATGCATTTCCCCCCAAAACTCACCAACTGTATATAGTTAAGATTTTTTCAATTTTCCCACTATGATAGATTAAAATGGATTATTTGTGAAAGGCAGATATATTTGCAAAAATGGGAACCCAGTTTCCATTAGACTATAAATAATGGTCTAATGATAAATAATTACAAATAATATCAGTACCATATATATTAGTCTTTGGAATGATATGTTTTAAAATGTAAAATGTGGTTACTTACCAACCACAGGATAAAATTTTATGGCGCAGATGTAATTAAGAAAGCATTTTTATCTTCCATCTGTTCCAGATTTTTATATCCAAATGTCTTAGATTTCTGCACAATCTCAAAGCCCTTCATGTCAGCCAGTTACTCTCTCATTATAAGTGTCTGTGAGAATTTATTGTGTGGGTTCAAAAGTAGATCTCTTATCATGTTTTGTGGTCTTTGGTCAAAACAAATCTGCCTTTAGTAGTTCTGAGGTACAAGGAGCAATATTGGGTAGAATGAATTAGGCAAAAATTTAAAAGAGCTTTTTTTGTATCATAATCTATGTAGATGTAGAGAGAGCTTCGACTTGTTCACGTAAAATTGGCAACTCAGAATATACCGACTTCAAGTCTGGCTTTCTTGTAAATAGATAATTATTTTTAATTTTGTGATTCTATTTTAAGTAAAGTAATAAATATTTTTGCTGTAACTTCTCAGGAAAGCATAAATTAAACATAGCTTATTATTTTCAATGTTTAGAAATCAATATTAACATGATGTTACTTTGAAAAACGTTAGGGAAATATGCACTATTGGCATTATTGGGTTGCTAAGATCTTCTACAGTCTCTTTCTGGCTCTCATTTTCTGCCTTTTACAAAAGATTTTTCAACTTTTGAGCATTTATAATTATTTTGGAATGTAACAGACAGTTATTTAATTGCTGTTTATTTTAGATATTAATTAGGATTTTTGCATTTCTGAATATGAATAAAATAACTAATTCAATGCATTTGATGTATAATTTATACAAGTAAAATTATTCAAACTATCACTTTAAATTTAAAACAGGTATCAGCTAACGACTGATTAGAGTCTTTGTAAACTTATTCAGTGGAATTGTAAATGTTTCATTTTTTCCCAGCCATTCATTCCTTCTAGCTACTAGTCTTTGATGTCTCCTGACAGACTACATAAATTCCAGCTTGTTGAACTTTTTTCCCCATTGAGAACTTTGGCAAATCTGTCAATCTATTGTTACACATGCATGAGTGGCATCATGCAAATAACTGGCAGAATCAACAGTGTCTGGAAGTCATTTACTTTTTTACATTCCATCTACGCTAAAGTCAAGATACTCTTTTAAACATGTGTATAAAGTTCTTGTCATTTTCTCATTAAATATCTCGTACATTAAATATTTCACACATAGTAGCCATGCTATCATAGGTCTGACACACATATTCTTCAAGTAAGGATGGCTAGACAGGAATTTTGTTTGTTTGTTTGCTTTTAATTGTTTAAATTGTAGTCATCATCTTCATTATCCATTGACACCCAGAAATATTTTGCATGGTCTCTCTGAGTACCATATCACTAATATAGGAAATGTTACTTCCATTTCTTCTTACAGTTATTGATAGTACAGGCTGGATTTTGTATCCCACCAAGATCCCACATTGAAATTCTAACCCCCAAAGGTGATGGTGTGTGGACCTGGGGTTCTGGGGAGGCTGTCAGTCATGGGAGTGAAGCTGTCAGGAGTGAGATTAGTGACCTTATGGTGAATACCTCAAGAGTTCTCTTACTCTTTCTACCATATGAGGCTAAAGGCAGAAGTGAACTGTCTGCAACCTGGACAGGAGTCCTAGGGGGAAAAAAAGGAAAAATATGAATACTGAGAGGAATTATATTGAAGACAGTACTAGTTCCGGGTTAGAAGGAATCTGTGTGCCATATTTAGTTAAAAACATGATGTCTGGCTCTTTTCTCATCCAAACATTTTAGTTTTTATTTGCCTGCGGGAGGTGGTTTACCATGGAATTTAAGTGTAGCTGTATAGTCATTGAGTGATACAGTTCTACGCTCCAGTTAATTTTCTCAATTGGTAGTTAAGTAATTTTAAACAATTTTCTAAGTTTCCTGAACTAAAAATTCTTTCTTTTTAAAGTGGAGAAAATAATCTTGATAAAAGCATTTCTCGAAGTAGCATGGATGTATCCCTGTTTTGAACTGGTGGGCTCCACTCTATGGAGAGTCAGCACATATCACTATTTAGTCTATTAGAAGAATATAGACAACTAATATGCATAGACTCTTAGTGCAGTGCCCAGCACACAGTAGGCAACACGTGGTGATAATGTTGATTTTTTGACAGCTTCAGGAGTCACTGTTGCTGGGATTCTCGAATGTTTTTTTGGTCTCAGGAACTCTTTACACTCTTAGACATTACTGAGAAGCCAAAATAGCTGATGTTTATGTGCATGATATGTTCTAATACGCTCTAAATTGGAACTTGAAACAGAAATTTTCAAAAAATTTATTCATTTTAAAATCACAGAAAACTTCGTTACATGTTAATTAACATATACAACACATCTTTTTATGAAAAAGATGAGTTTTACAGAACAAAAAATTAGTAAGAAGTTTTATTAGTCAGGTTTCTTCAGAGGCACAGACCCCATAAATTAGATATGTATATGGAGAAAGAGATGTATTATGAAGGATTAATTCATGGGATTATGAAGGCCGGGAAGTCCCAGAATCTGCTATCTGCCTGCTGGAGCCCCGGGAAAGCCAGTGGTGTAGATCCCTGGAAATCTAAAGGCCTGAGAGCCAGGAAAACCAAAGGTCTAAGTCTCATTCTGTGTCTGAAAGTTCAGGAGCCTTTACAGCAATGCCTGGTATCCTTGGGCAGCAGACGGATGTCCCTGCTTGTGCCAAGAGCAAAATCAGGCTTTTTCTGCCCTTTTGTTATATATAAACTCTCAGTGGATTGGACCATGTCTATTCACATGGTGATGATATTTTTTTCTCAGTCTATCCATTCAAATGCTAATCTGTTCCAAAAACATCCTTATAGACACATACACTAATAATGTTTTACCAGTTTAGGCCAGTCAAGTTGACAAGTTGACACAAAAAAATGAGCCATCACAGAAGAGGCACTGCTTTACCATTTTTTTTTTCCGGATTTGTTTAACAGCTGGCTCAGTACTTACTGCTCAATAGAAATATAGCACAAGATACTGTTAAAGAACAAAATTCAGCTGAGTAAATTTGAAAATCTATTTGGCTGTATTAAAGGATTTAGGAATATCTTGATCTGGAAGATATTAACAAAGGAAAAGAAATAATTATTTTTAGACTAGGACATCTTTTGGGAGGAAGGGTACAAGAACAGTTTTATTAAACAGATTGCCTCTTTTTTTCCGGGAGGTTGGGGAGAACCTGCAGAGGGCCCATGTGACAGATTACCTCTGCGGTTTTGACCATAATATTCCAGACTGGTCGAAAAAAAATTTTTTGAATGACAAAAAAGTAAAAGATTATATTTCTAGTGAAGATCAGAGCTGCAGTCAGATCAAATATTAAGTCATAGGCTTTAGCATGAATATTGCTGTTTTGGGCCATGGTCTTCTCTTTAACAACACAAATGTTAGTACTATATATAATTTTAAAGTCTCCTGTAATCACATTTAAAAAAAATTCAACATTTATTTTAATGTATTTTATTTTCCCAATATATCTAAACTATATTCATCATATAATTAATGTAAAAAATTATTAAGATATTTTACTTTTTTAATGCAAAATCATTGAAATTCATTAAGTATTTTGCACTTAGAGGTCATCTCAGTTAGGATTAGTTACAATTCAAGTGCTCAATAACCATATGTAGACATGGGTACCGTACTGTATGGCACTGGCCTAGTTTAGTAGAAAACAGCTCATTCCAGCTGGTATTGATATCCCTCCTCTACACCCATGAGAAAAATTGGATTGAAAAAGACAATAATTTATTTTAATCTTACAGACCTCCCTGAAATTGTCTCAGGGATCCCCTGGGGCTCTCTAGAGCATACTTGGAGAGGTGCTGTTAATACTGAAAAAGGAAATTGATTCTTAATTTCTAAATTTTGAAAGTGTAGTAGAGCATTTTTGTTCCTACTTCTTTGCCCACGTTGAGTGGTGACAGAAATATACTGAATTCCCTCTACTCTTCTCACTCTCAGGAGATCCACAGTACTTGTGTTTGGGTGTGAGAAGTTTTATAACTTTCTGTTCTGGACATGTCTAGCTGCCCAAGTGACCTACAATATTAGACAATTTTTTCATAAGGGTGCTGCCTCCTTCAGTTTACATTGGAAATGCTCATATCCTCTTAGATCTAGTCTAGTTTTTTTCTTTTTAGAATTTGCCTGTTTTTTTGGTTATTTTTTAAATCACGAGTCATTTTTAAGAAAGCCTAACCCCTAGTGCCTCTCTCCTGCCTATTCAACTATCTGCCACCTGGGTGGGAAAAGACAAGGGGTCACTTTCTGAAGAGTTTAACCTTGGTTTTTATGTAAAAGGGCATTAGGCTCAGTGTAATCAGTTAAATAGAGAAAGATAAATACCGTATGATCTCACCCACACGTGGAATCTGAAAAACAAAACAAAACAAAACAAAACAAAAACAAATAATCAAGCTCCTCAATGTGAAGAGCAGATTAGTGGTTTCCAGAGGCGGGGATTTGTGGGTGGGAGAAATGAGTGAAAAGGCTCAAAATAAATAAGGGGAAGGAGTGTATGGCATGGTGATTATGGTTAGTAATACTGTGTTGTGTATTTGGAAGTTGCTAAAAGAGTAGATCTTAACAGTTCTCATCACAAGTAAAAGAACTTTTTGTCATTATGTAAGATCACACATGTTGACTAGACTTACCATGGCGATCAGTTCACCATGTATGCAAATATTAAATCATTGCATTATACACCTAAAACTAATATTATATGTCAAATCATACCTCAATTAAAAAAGTATGAAAGGAAAAAAAAGGAGTTTAACCTTCCATTCAGTGTTCAAAGTGTTGACAAAAAAAAGCATCCAAACCTGAAAATAATTTTAATAAAAACTTGTTTGAGCCAAACAAAGGATGCAACTGAAAGCAAGATCCCAACAGACGAAGAAAAATGCTTCTCAGAATGACAATTTACAGCTTCTCTTGTGCATCTGGACTTAACAACCTGAGGAAGATTAAACGAAGACGGGAGAGGCCCTGGCCAGTTAGTAAATTGGTGAGAGCACCGTCTTGATATAACTAGGTCATGGGTTTGACCCCTGGTTCAGAGCACATAGAAGAATCAACCAATGAATGCATAAACAAGTGAAACAACAAATTGATGTTTTACTCTCTCTAAAAATAAAGAAATAAATAAAGTCAGTTAATAACACGGGTGGGCATTCCAATTCCAGCTGATTCTTGGGTGAACTGTGTGTGTGGCGTGAGCGAGGCATTGCTATGTTGTCAAGTCCTCCTCCTGGAGGACTGTTGACCTCAGCACAAAGTGTCAAAGTGAGAGACAATAAGTGTTTATCTGACGTCCAAAAGAATAGCTGTTTGGAAAGCGCTGGTTTGGGCTGAAACCCCAATGGTATTTTGATTAGGAGCTGAAGACATTGGGTATTTCTGAGATCATGAAGGGGAGTAACTACATGAATAGACAAGGAGTTTCTATGGGAGTTAATAAGCTAAGGAATGGATTTCTATAAGGGCAGATAAACTATTATATGATACAAACTCTAAAGAATGTCTTTAATTTTCAGTCTGGCAGTCATAACAAGCAGTTGTTTAGGATACAGTGCTACTTGAGGCCCAGTCCAAAGGTCATTTTTAAGCCCCATTTTAACATTCCAAAGGTCTGAAGAGTAATACATGCAAAGCATTTCCTCTGGGATGGCAGCTCCGACTTTGCTTTGACATTTTGAACTGGCCCACTTTACATTAGTTTTTGCAGGACTAATTATTATTTGGCTTGAGAACATGCATATAATGGGTTGTACTTGCTTGGCTATTAAAAGGGTATAATTGGTTTTTGTCTTTAGAGTATGTTAAAGGCAGATTGTTTGTACTATACACTATATTCTGGTTTAGTGCTTGTTTAATATGATGTTTTTTTCTTTTTTTACTACCTTTGTTAAGAAAGAGGATTTTGGGTGGGAGGAAACATTTTTAATTATATTTTCCCCACACTTCCTGTCTTCACAAGGGGGGGGGAGAGAGAGAGAGAGAGAGAGAGAGAGAGAGAGAGAAACTTAGTTATAGGTTAATACAAACATAATATTCAGCGCTATGTGTGATTGCTACCACCTGGCTGGCAGGCAGCACAGATGTGAACTGAGCCCTGGCCAGCCCTCCTGCTCTGCTTGTCCTTGCACAGAGGTGGCCACCCAGATGTGTAGAAGACAATCCGAGCTCTTACTGACAGCCGGCAGTGTGAGTGAGAGTACGAGGCATATTATAGCATAACACGATAGTTCCAAAACTGAACTGATTCACAGACAGAATGAGCAAACAGATTTGTCAAGTTAGAACCCATTTCCTAAGTGAAGCCAACCCATGTGCCCAGTTCCAAGTTAAAGAAAGTTACCACATCTCTGTGAGAAGAAGCCAGCTTAACATTGGAAAAATGGGTGCCAAGGTTAGATGGTTGAAAAGTGAACTTACATCATTCGATACTGTGGATAATACACAATGAATAATCACTTCAGTTGAAACATCTAAACTGCCAGATGTTTACATATATGTATAAAATATATGTATATAAATATACAAATATTCACACATACACACACTCACACATGATACTTTATTAGCTTGACTTAATCAAACATTCAGAGAATTTCAGGGATGGAAGCTAAAATGAAAGCAGGATCCATGGAGGTGCCACAGCAGAGCTGACCTCCGACCTGTTTTCTCACTGAATTCCAGAGACCAGGAACTGCCACTTGGTCACTGCACAGGGTCGTGGGACAGGAGATGAAACTCGAGACTCAAGCAGATGAGAGACTGAATAAGCTAACTTTGCATAAAAATAGGTCAACAAAGGGTTATGTCATATGTGTATAGGAGACCAAGACATTATCCTTGCCATGTAAAAGGAGATGGCAAGATCGCTCTGCCTTTAAATTATCAAACACAGGATGGGGAGAATAATTCTCCCCAGAGAATTTACAATCATAAGTGAGCCCCTCTGTGGGTCCATAATCCACACCACTTCTGTGAAAACCCTCACATGAAAGATTTGTCTTCAGGCAAGAATCAGTATCAAGTGTAAATTTTTTTTCAAGAGGAAATTAAATTCAAACCCAGCCATAAATGGAGATATAATTTGAAGTAGAAGAAATCACTCACAGAAAAAAAAATTATTTAAAAAAAAACAGCAGAAAGAAAAAAGAAAACAAAAGTGAAACTTACCAGAAACAAAAATGAACAGAAATGTATTTGAACAGAATCTGGATATTGGACTTATGTCATACAAAGTAAGAATGATTAATTGTTTAATAGTTTTGAATAAATTAAAAAGAAGCTTTAAAATGTTAATAGGGAAAAAGAAACAGCAAAGAATGATCAGGCTGATACAAAAAAAGAACCAAATGCAGTTTCTAGCTGTGAAAAATATTAAAAGTAAAATAAAAATTCAGTTGAAGAACTAAAGAATGTTATAATTGGGTTATTATCTCCATTTATTAACCATGTGTCTGGTCACTTTGCTGTGCCTCCAACTGCGGGTACATCTGCCTATCTGGCTAGGTGTTGCCTTGTCTGTGTGACTTGTCATGGCTAATGAATGTTAACAGAGGTGACAAAAAAGAAGCTTTAAAGATGTGTGCAAAATTTGGCTATACACACTGGCCAAATTCTGCTCCTGTACACATGAGAAAAGCATCTCCTAAGTGGATGTCGTCACTACTTTCTAGACTCTGAAATAAAGGCAAGAGACTTGAACCAGACCACAGCCTGGGGTGCCGCTGGCCAGCCAAGTTTAGACTAAATAACCAAAAACATAAACACAGATACAAAACATAATATGCACAGATCTACAAAGATGAACATCAAAGTGTGTTAATACTATATGTATCCAAACGTAGCTAATTAAAGGGTATGCTAAATAGAACATACAAAGGGATTGTTAAATATATTAGTCAAAATTCAATGTGGATAGGTAGAAAATGTTTTTTAATTGGAGAAATAAGGAAAAAGAGGGAGCTAGAGAATTGACACACCAATAACAGTTAAGACAGAAAATGTGGCATAAGAAAATCCAAACAGTAGGTAATAACTGTCCAGAATATTTGTAAAGAAGCAACCTCTGATTCAGGAGTCCAATGAATACAAGGAAGATAAGTAGAAAAAGAAAGACAGGCCTAGACACATAATAGTAAATCAATAAAACACCAAAGTAAGAAACAAGATCTTTAAAGAAAAACAGAGAGAAATGATAGATCGCCTACTAATCAGTGAAAATTAGGCTGCTTGCTGAACTACCAACAGCAAGAAAACAGGAGAAAGATGTTATTAACTTGTTGAGGGAAACTTTCAACCTGCTCTCTTTGAAGAAACAAGCTGAAATAAAGCCATCTTTTGTATATGTAAGCACGGAGATGGTACCACAAAAGGTCCTATGTCAAATAGAACTACAAAGAATGCATTTTACTTAGAAGAAGAAAAAAAAATATTCAAGACAGAAAATGTGAAATGCAAAATAAAATGAGAAATATTGAAAGTATGCAAGGTGGGGCAAAACTAGGTTTACAGCTGTGAGTATGTGAAACATAGAGTTTATTCTCATATTATTATTTATCATTATGTCATTTTCATACAAACAACTGTAAACCTACTTTTTCCCTACCCTGCATATCTCAAGTCACTCGCTGATTTTTTTTCATTCATTTGTCAAATATTGGCTACACCCATATTTTGCACTTGGCTATTTTATATAACTGCACACTATAATTTGTAGATTTTTTTTTCAGGAGAATCTATCTATTTCTACTAAATAACCTTTGAAATGACCACTAATTTTAAAAACTTCAAAAACCACCTTTTTTACCATTGCCAAGAAGTTTTTCCTCCATGCATTGAGGGAAGGCTGATTTACTTCTAGATTATTGTTGCTGAAGATGTGGTTTTGTTTCTTAGGCTCATCTCTTTATTATAAAACTAGTCAATTTGCGAGTTGTAGTAAGTCATCAAACTTTCTGGATTGGAAATAACATTCTATCCTATATTATTTTGTCATTACTCTTATCAATGTATGTATTTATATTTGTAAACTTTTATTATAATTTTAATAATGAGATTCAATTTGGAAATACATATATGTGGATCCAGTGTCTTGGAAGGAAAACAGTCTTATTTAATTTTGTTTAATTGATTTTAAAGCAATGATTTATTTTGCATTAAGCATTTATCTCAAATACACAATCATGTCAGAAATATTAATGGAGCAAGCATATAGGACTCACCAATAATGATCAAGTGTAAGGGTCAAAAGTATCTGCAAAAGGGCTTGTAGCACACATCGTAATTTATGGTGAAACATCTAAAACTTTCCTCTTAGGATGGAAAACAAAATAAAGTTGCCCACTATTCCCACGTTTTTCAACACTGAAGGGTGTTTTCATTCTTTTCATTAAGGCAAAAAATAAATAAATAAATGATTTCAATTATATAATTTTAATATAAAATTCCAAGGAATTTCAAAATAAAATATTAAGTTATTTAGAGAGTAACAAATGTAAGTTCAGAATCTATGTGCAAAAAACCCCAAATAACTGCATTTCTGTGCTTTGACAACAGCTAGAAAACACAATTAAAATAATATTGATAGTATAAAGTGTCTAGAAATAAATTTAAATAAGATATTGATAAGGCATCTAAGGAAAGAATTATAAAATTCTACATAAAATATAAACAAAGACAAGTAAATGGAAATAGATTAAAAGCATAGATCTCAATCTTCAAGTTTATCTACAGATATAGATAGCATTAACATGCAGTCTCTGTAAAGACAGCAAACTCACAGCTATTAAGAACCACACCTAAAACAAAAGCAAACTAAGCAAACAGCCAGAACAGGAACAGAAACACAGAGATGGAGATCATATGGAGGGTTAGCAACAGGGGAGTGGGAGGAGGAGAGCGGGGGAAGGTACAGAGAATAAGTAGCACAGATGGTAGGTAGAAAATAGACAGGGGGAGGGCAAGAATAGTGTGGGAAATATAGAAGCTAAAGAACTTATGACACATGGACATGAACTAAAGGGGGGAATGTGGGTGGGAGAGGGTGTGCAGGGTGGGGGGAATGATGGGGGAGAAACGGGACAACTGTAATAGCATAATCAATAAAATATATTAAAAAAAATTCCAGTTGTTTTAAAATACTTAATATCCTGACAAGATTTATGTCGAGGAGCAAAGGTCAAACATTCCAGGTGGTGAACATTCAATATAATATACAGATGATGTACTATAGAATTTTACACCTGAAACTTACATAATTTTATTAACCACTGTCACCCCAATAAATTCAATAAAAAAGATGAAAAGGATATCAAACATTAATAATACAGCAGCTGTTGAGCTGACATGTTTCCCCAGGTCAGATTATCTAAAGAACATAGAAATCTGGTTTTATTTATACATGACTATCAAAAGTACTGGTGACATCCAGTAAAAACCATCATCCATATGATGACTATTTAGTTCACTACAACAGGACCAGCACTTAACCCAACTCAACTCAACAAATATCTATGGATCCCTCTTACATGGAGGCCATGCTTGGGGCTTTACGCAAGTAGGGCAGTTGTTGGCGGGGGAGGCTTCTCAGATAAATAAGACCCACATGTACCCTGAAGATAATACAATTCCAGAGGCAGAAGTACAATAAAGTACACAGGTCATTTTTATACCGGGTCATGTAAAAAACACCCATTCCAGAAGAAGAAGCATAAGGATTTCTAAAAATATATCAAGATGAATATTGAAAGTAAGGTTACTAAATCACGTAGTGAAACAGATACTGGAAACGTAATCAATGGTACAGAATCAAGAGGCCAGGGAGAACCTGGCACATATTTAGGTTTGATTAGAGTCTGTTTCGATTATTTATTATGGAATGAAAATCTAGTCTCATATTTAGTGGTTTAAACCAATATTCCATTTTTAAATCTATAGGTTGATCTAATTCTTCTGGTTTATGTGGTATAGATGGAGGTGCAAGAATAACTGGGAAGTCCAAAATATCCTCCCTCACTTGGCTTGAAGTCCTTGTTGTATGGCGACTGCTAGCTCAGCTAGGCTATCAGCAGGGAGCCTGGTCTATCTTCAAATGAGCCTCTCCATGTAGATACTTGGGTTTCCTCAAAGAGTATGGGAGGGGGGCATGTTCCAAGAAAGTATATATATTCATATTTCAAAATGAAGATGAAATCTGTAGACCTCTTAAGGCCCAGCTTGAGGATTAAACAGTGTGACATTCCTCCCATTTTGTTGTAAGAACAGCTTACAGGACCAGCTGAGATTCAAAGGCAGCAAAATCGGACTCTGCTTGATGGTGTTGCATTCACCGACGCAAGAAACAGATGCTCAGAAACTTTCAGGATTCAAAGATGTTACTTTATTGGCCAAAAGTTTAACCTGCGCAGGGGCGGACTGCCAGAGTGTCCGGAGAGACACAATGCTCAGAAGAGCTACAGACGAGAGCCGTGCAGCGCTTACAAACAAGTCCTTTTATATGCATAAGCAAGCAAGCATTTCACAGAAGCAGATGTGGCTGTTAGCTATTGGCAGTTAGGCTACTTGTTATCCCTTAGTTTCAGGAAGTGATCTCCTTAAATGGTAGTCTACCCCATTCCTTTGTTCCTGGACAGCCAGACCGCATGGGGCTGTCCCTTTCTTCTTTAAGTTCCGTTCCCAACAATGGGAGGTGGAAAGGGCTCACTGTAGAAGTGCATGGCCTTCTACGTGGCGTGAAGTCATGTCTCCTAACTGCAGCCAGTTAACAAACGCTGCTACCTCAAAATCAAACTGGTGGTTGTGCGCTACTAGGAAAATAATGGGCCTTTCAAAAACTGTGGTAAGATAATTGATAAGTTCCAGGGGGAGAGATGATATAAAACTTTAGGACTTTAGTGTTTATAATAAGACATCTAATGTGAGTGAAAAACAACATATAATAGAAAATATTTGTAACTCATATGACCTGACAGAAGACAAGTAACCCAATATAAATAGAATTGCTATAAATAATTAAGAAACTGAATCAGAAAGGGGACAATAAAAATTTCACAAAAATGCAGAACAAATGGCCCATAAATATGTATGTAAAAGAATGGTCAACTTCACTGGTAATCATGAGAATGCAAATCAAAACTACAATGACATTCATCTTTATACTCACCATATTGATAGAAAAATCACAAAAGCCATATATTTACACACACACACAAGGTGAAAGGCTCACTCTGTTTATTTTTCCTTGAGTTTTAAAAAAATTTTTTCACTGTATTTTTCCACTACCATTTAGTCCCCTTATTCCTGGCCCTGCAATCACCAACCTGTTGTCCATGTCCATGAGTCCTTTGTCCTTTTTGTTCAGTCCCCCCACCTCTTAACCTCCTTCCTGCTTAGTTGTCATCCTGCTCTTTGAGTCTCTCTCTATTTTCCTTGTTAGTTCAGTTTCTTCATTAGATTCTACATTGGAGTGAAATCATACGGTGTTTTTCTTTCTCTGTCTTATTTCACTTAGCATAATAGTCTCTAGGTTCTTCTATGCTGTCGCAAACAGTACAATTTTCTTCTTTTCTTTACAGCCAAGTAATATTCTATTGTTTAATTGTCCCATAGTTGTTTTATCCGCTCATCTACTGAAGGACACTTGGGCTGCTTCCATATCTTGGTGATTGTAAATAATGTAGCCATGAATGTAAAAATGCTTATAGTCTTTCAAATTAGTGTTTGGGTTTCTTTGAATATATTCCCAGAAGTGGGATCACTGGGTCAAAAGGCAGATCCATTTTTAATTTTTTTGAGTTATCTTACCTCTATAGTGCTTTCCACAGTGGCTGTACCAATCTGGATTTTCATCAACAGTGCAAACGTCCTCCCCTTTCTCCACATCCTTACCAGTACTTGTCATTTGTTTAGTTATTGATGATAGCCCTTCTGACAGGTATGAGATGATATCTTTTTGTGGTTTTAATTTGCACCTCTCTGATGATTAATGATGTTGAGCATATTTTCAGATGTCTACTGGCCATTTGTATGTCCTCTTTAGGGACATGTCTATTCAGGTCCTTGCCCATTTTTTAATTGGGTTGGTTTTTTGGTGTTGAGTTTTATAATTTCTTTGTAAATATTGTGTATTAACCCCTTATCAGATGTACTGATGAATAAGTTCTCCCATTCTGTGGGTTGTCTTTTTATTTTGTTGATGATTTCCTTTGTTGTACAAAAACCTTTTCGTTTGATGTAATGCCATTTGTTTATTTTTTCTTTTGTTTCCCTTGTCAGGGGAGGTATATCTGATAAAATTTTGCTACAAGTAATGTCCTAGATTTTGCTGCTTATGTGTTGTTCTACAATTTTTGTGGTTTTGGATCTAACATTTAAGTCTTTAATCCATTTTGAATTTATTCCTATGTGTGGTATAAGAAGGTGGTCTAGTTTCATTTTTCTGAAAGGATTTATTAGGCACCAGTTGATTCTACCCAGAGTTTTGACCAAGAGATGTGAAAGACAGAGAGATTTGATCTGTACTTCAAGGCTGAGTTCTAATGGCATTTATAGTTCAAAGGTTTCCTGACATGTATCTTTTAGTTGCTTATTCCAAACATACACGTTCTTAATCACTGGCCCTTTTTCATTCTCTTTTATTTTTTTAAATTCAAACCAGAAAATTCTTTTCTGAACTCATCTCTTTCACGTAAGATTTTATGAAATGTAGCCAAATTATTGTATACCATGCCACTAGCATTCTGTTTTATAAACACTCCTGCTAACTCTAGGTATTCATATGTATAACAACTATCTTCTGAATTATTATAATCTCCTTTATCACTGTGTTGCACAGACTTTCATCTTTTCAGCTTCCAACAACTATTTCCTCATTGTCCATTTGTATAATCCTGTACACACCAATACCCACACTGACAAAAATGATGCGTGGTAAAAAATACACAAGTGAGAAAAATGAAAAAGAACAGGACAATAATCCATAAAAAAGCGGGAGAGTGAGTATTTCAATGGGAGAGGAAAGGTGGTGGTAATAGGAAAATCACAGTGTGTTTCTAAGATATGTGATCAGTTGTCAACCAGTTGCTACGCACATTCATTTACAATCTTATATGGTTCTTTAAATTTAACTGATATGTTTTCAAACACTGTTTTGTTTATTTGCTATAACTTTTTTTTTTGGTCAAAAAATACCAGGTAGCTCTATTAGGCAGATCAGGCCACTAATATTGCTTAGAGAAGCTGACTCCATAGAAGATCAGTAAAGTAAGTATATATTACATATAAGGTGACTACTTGGGAAATATTCCTATTGGAGTGGCCTAGGAGGCTAAATATCAAAGTGAATTAAAAAAAAAATCATCGGAGCCCTTTAGAAAGTGAGCTAGCATTAGAGTCTGAGAGGGAATTTATAGACCTATTAGGAAATAGAAAACTCATTTTGCTAGAGAAATAGGAGGGTACTTCAGAATTCCAGCTTTGATTTTGTCAAAATACTAGTGGCTGACAACATTGAGTATTGAGTATAGTATAATCAAATATTAAGAATATTTTATATAACTGAGGCATGATGAAAATACATTTGGTCTTTGTACATTTGGCCCTGGCACAAAGCTCCAACCAAAAACCCACCGAATGCCCTGAGTGATAGGAGTGTCTTTGGTTACTGCCGAGGAGCTCCTTTTGGGGCACACCTGAGTTAATGGTGATCAGGTAACTTGGGGTGGGGCCCCTAGATAGTCTCAGAATGGGGAGAAACTCCCGAAAACAGTGACAGAGACTTTATCCGTGTTATTGTATTTTCGTTGTTGAGAGCATCACGTTCTCATTTAGGCATCCGCTACATATGTGTATGAAAGGGAAAAGGCTGAGATTTTTCATTATAACCTGCTACTCAGTTTTGGTTTTATAAGTGGCAGAGTTCTTGTAAATCAAGTAAATGTTTACTGATGTGAAATCATTCAATTGTCCATAAAAATAAACCTCTAATACTTGAGTAAACTGATTAAAATGTTGGTGTGAGTGCAGGCTTCTTTAACCGGCGCTGCAGCTGTTCTACATTTGCGAGTGAGGAAACTGGGAATACATGAGTGAATAGAATGCTAGAAATATTTCCAGAGCAGGGAAGGCAGAAACTGTAAATCTATAATTCATCACATAAAAATAATTTCTCACAGCTAAGAGTAAAAATGTGTTCTCTCAAATCAGTTCTCGTATTGAAAGTACAACAAGCAGTACTAAGCAGTGTCAAATATATAACGTTCCTTTTATTTCCTTTGCCTTGTCAATTTTGAAGATGTGGAGAGATTACTTGCTTTGATAGACAAAACAAACAGACAAACTGACATTCAGGCATAAAAAGAAAGATAATTGGTTCTCCCTGCTTCATTGTGGTTATTAGTCATTTATGGAAATTTAAATTTTTTCACTGGTGCAAAGTGAAACCAGTGAAATCATTAGCAGAGCAGAACCAAAAGGGCCCAAATGAAGGAGTTGGACAATTGCAAATATTGGTGAGGATGCAGAACAACTGCAACTGCCAAACATAGCCAGTAGAAGTGTGAATTGGAAGAAATATTCTGAAAAACCATAATTTCTTAAGGCTGACATTTTCAAGGTATATGTAGAACTATATAGCCTTCTAAGCATATAGTCAACATAAATGCATGTACGTGTGTACTCATTTGCATATACATACATGTACCCATATAATAATGTTAATGACACCATTGATCGTTATGGTCTCACACTGGTGACAACCCAACTGTCTAGTGTGCGTAAATGAATGATGCTAGATACCTCATGCCACTATTTTCCCTCCACTGATCTTTAAGGCACAGTAGGTGCTTCTTCTCATTATCCTGCAAGTTTTGAGTTGAATGAGGAAGATAATCATTCCCAATGAAACAGATATACAATTTTAAGCAAAGAGACACAATATGATTATAGGTTATGAAAAGTTATCTTCCAAGTTATCAAGAAAACCATGTCTGGAATCAGATCTCCTGTTTTTAATTTCCAGTCTTACCATTTTTTAGTGGTATACCCGTGAGTGTTATTTCACACCGTGTTTCCTCGTTTGAAGGACAGAGTCCGCAAGAGTTAACTTTTCCTCCCTGTACTCTTCAAAGAACTGTATATATGTGTTAACTCGTTTGATCTTTACAAGTTCCTCATGCAGGGGATACAATTCACAGCCTTATTTTAAAGTTGAGGAATATGAATCACAGAGAGGCAAGGTGACTTTTTCCCCATGATACAAGTAAACATCGGTAGGGCCAGGAAGAGATCTCTGGAGCAGAAACTTGCTTGAGCATCAGGATCAGAGGGCTGCCTGGCTCCTGCAAGGGAGAATGTTCCCGTTGAGCAAATCCGACTACACTGCAGGCTGTCTGTAAGGAGAGCTCGCCCGGTGTCTGATACTTCAGAACTCTGAGGGGAACACTGGAGAGAGGCTGTGAGTGTATCATGCCCATTTAATTATAACGGTCTCCAAAATGTTTGGTTACCTAAGGAGCTGAGAGGTTCTGCTTGTGTCTGCTAAACCTGAGAGAAGGGAGGGGAAGGAGGGTGAGAGAGGGAGCCCAAGAGAGGGAAAGAGAAAGGGAGAGAGAGAGTGCTGTTTTATTTCATGTTGATTTCCCCTCTTGGACATTCCAGGGACTCTATTATAGCTTGGGTTTTTTTTTTTTTTGTTTTTGTTTTTTGGGTTTTTTTTTTTTTTTTCTTCCTGGCCCATGAATCACTCTCCAGCTTCACTGCTTTCCAGTTTCTTATTATAGGATGACCAAAATGGGAAGTTTCATTGCCTAGCAACCTTGTGGGCCTCCCCCACGCCTCTTCAAGATTGAGGGCACTAATGGTATACAGAGTTCCCCGGGAGTGGGACTGCGGGGACCTTTTCTTCCATAATATGCTTCAGCTTATCTCCCTGTGTCTCCGGTCCCACAGCAACACTAATCAGGCTTTACAAAGGGATGTATCTACAGGCAACTTCCACACAGGATGCACACTGGGAACACTCAGGTGTTCGTGTTGCCGCAGTCCCCTACTATCCTTGCATATGCCTATCAACCTCAAAAATAAAAAGCCAAAGTGTGTAGCAACAAGTGTTTATTTGGGATAAAAAATAATTATTCAGGAAGCACTGTTTCAGGGAGTATTTCATTTATGGGGTACTTCATTATGGGGTGTTCCAAATAGTGTGCTAGTATGATGTAAAGGTAAGGCATATTTATAAGAAAGGGGAAATAATCGCATAAAGAGAAGAAAGGAATTTCTATAGGTACAAATAAGCTAAGTTGTTCTTAAGCTATACATGTGGTACTAAAGAATGTATTTAATTTCCAATCCTTGCAGCCAGGATGTCTGCTTTCCTATCAGCTTTGCAAAAGTTGTTTGGAATAGAATGTTGGTTTGGCTCAGTCCAGAGGTTATTTTTACCAGTTCAAGCATTCCGATGTTTGAGGAGTAAGTCGTGTATGGTGATTCCTCTGGGATGGCAGCTCCAACTCCTTTTCAAAATGGCTCCATTTATATAATTTCTTATATATTTAATATGCAAGGAAGATGCTGCTTGGAAATTTGTAGCCCTTATATATATAGGTCAAACAATAAGGCACCACAGTTTAGAATGGGAAATAATTGATTTCTGGCAGGGCATTATGTCAATGTCTTTTATCCTGCTTTGCCTGGTGTAGCTCAGTGGGTTGAATGCCATCCTACGAACCAAAAGGTTGCTGGTTCGGTTCCCAGTCAGGGCACATTCCTGGTTTGTGGACCAGGTTCCCAGGTAGGGGTATGTGAAGGGCAACTTTTCGAGATGTTTCTTTCCCTCTCTTTCTCCTTCCTTTTCCCTCTCTCAAAAATAAGTAAATAAAATGTTTTTAAAAATGTCTTTTATCCAGTAGGGTATGAATTTCACATTTTTATTTCTGTTTTAAGCTTGGCAACCTCAGAGTAGATTTTTTCTTTTTTATAACCTCTTAAGCTATAATCGTATTTGCATCCCCTAAAGAATCAACCTTGTGTGACACAGGTCTATGGTCCTAAAAATCTCAGGGGGGCACATTAATTAGTTGATTTATATTTTATTACTTGGTGATGACACATTTATGCTAAGACTGGGAAAACCTTACTCCGCTCTGTGTAGTTTCACTTCCGAGTGTTTGGTAAAACCAGCTGAAACAGAATGGACAATTTGCAACCAAGGACTGTGATTAAACGAACTGGTACACAATCTGGTGATTCAGGAACTGAGGTTACTCTCCATCTGTCTCTTCGATGCAACGTGGACTCGTGGCCCTATCTCACTCATATTTGAACCATATCACAGAAACACATTCTTGGAAAATACCTCATTTTCAAGGACTAGGTCAGTAGTTCCTTCCTTATTGAATCATCACTGGCTAAACAGCACAGCCATTTGTACTTAGGTGGAGGCCATGACCATCCCTTCTGCAGAGACCTTGTGTGATGGTGAATTCTCAGAGAAAGTAGCTCTGAGAGGGATCCTCAGATTTCAGCAGTCAGTTCAGCATAAGTGTGAGAGGTAGTGTGACAAGAATGTAGGGAAAGTGTATAAAGCATTATTGTTATAACAACACAGAAGTTATACCAGTGTAAACTCACAAAGGAGAGCAAGCACATTCAGAGAACAGGAGGAGTGGGCTGAGGCTATATAATCAGGGATTAAGGATATAATTAGAGTGGTTGGATTCTGCTAGCAGATTTGGATAGAAATCTCAATTCCTCTGATCATTGGCTGTTTGACTCTTGGAAAATTATTTAATTTCTCTGAGCCTCAGTTTCTACTTTTATGGAATATAGACACAGATTTTAGAAAGAAACAAATTTTATTAATATTATTTTTTTATATTAAATCACAGCAATGCATATAGCCTATAACAAGATGTCCAGTTCATAGTAAGTGCTCAGAAAAGGTTAGCTAAATAAATACAAAAAGAGCTACAGGATTATTTATAAACATAGAGATACATAAGAGTGATGAGAGTTAGAGATATTCAAAAATTAAAGTGAAAAAGTATCATTTGTACTTGGCAATCAGAGCTCCCATGATTAGAAAGCATATTGACTGAGGAGGAGTTGATACAGAGAGTTGGGAGGGGGGAGTGGTATGGTCCTGGGGCCTGGGGAATGTAGAATTCAATAGTCCCCTCAAATATATAGAGTTTCATTATTTTTTTGGAAGCAGTAGTTTTAAATAAATATTCTGTATAAATCTGTCCAGCTAAATTATTTCAGTAAATATATGCTGGGCACCTTTTGGAGTAATTTTTTTCTTTACATATTTAAATATATCACTATTCTTGCTTGCGTGATTTCTGAGGAGAAGTCACATGTAATTCTTATCTCTGTTTCTTTATAAATAAGCTTTTTTTCTTTTTGATTTTCTCTAGTTTGAAAATTACATGCTTAGGTGTATGTTTTTGTCGTTCAACCTGTTGGCATTCTGTGAGCTTCCTGGGTCTGTGGTTTGGTGTCTGACATAAACTGGGGTGGACATTCTCAGCCATTATTATTTCACATATTTCATCTGTTCCTTTCTCTCATTCCTCTCTTTCTGACACTCCCATCCTGTGTAAGTTACACACCTCGATTGCAGGTGTCCCACAGTCCTTGGGCATTCTGATCTCTTTTCTCAGTCTTCGTTCTGTTTGCTTTTCCATTTTGGAGGTTTGTGTTGAGATATCCCCAAGATCACATACATTCTTTCCAGCCATGTCGAGTCTGCCAATAAGCCTATCAAAGGCCTTCTTAATTTCTGGTACAGTGTCTTTGATCTGTAGTATTTTTTTGTTGTTGTTGTTTCTTAGGGTTTCCATTACTCTGCTTGCATTGCTCATCTGTTCTTTCAAGCTCTCTACTTTATTCGTTAGAGCCCTTAACACATTAATCCCAATCATTTAAAATTCCTAGTCTGAAAATTCAGTAGCTCTTCCATGTCTGGTTCTGATGCTTTGTCTCTTCAAATTATGTTTTATTGCCTTTTAACACTTTTAATTTTTTTTAAATAGCCAGGCAAGATGTACAGAGTAAAAGGAACTTTAAAAACAGGTCTTCAGTACTGTGGTGTTGAGGTGTGGAGGGAAGGGGCACTTCCTACAGTCGTGCTGTGAGGAGGGTTTCTAGTGAGCCTGTGCCTCTGGACTGAACTGCACGAGTGTTTTCCAGTTCTCCTTCCCTCCTGCCTGATGTAGGACAGGGCTAGAGTGAGCTGGAGCTGGGTCACTCCCTTCCGCAGGACTCGGCTAGGCTCTGCTGTTAGCCCAGCAGGTTGGGCTCTGGTTATCCAGCTGCCTCTCAGGGCAGGCCTTGTTGAGAGTCCTCTGAGTGGTCCAGAAATGATTCCTTTATCTTCCCCTGCTGGCAGCACAGGGGAATTTTTCTCAGATAGCTCCTGGAGGTAAGTCCCACCACTTCGTGGGGGTCCCCCATGACTGGGCCCCCCCAGGTTTTCCTTTTTTTCATCTCAGTCCTGCTCACACAGGCCTCCAGCACTTTGTCAGTTACCGTCCGGTTTCCTTGGCCCTGCGCAGGGCCTGCAGCAGCTCCACCCAGGGGGCCTCTGCAGCCCAGGCAGATTCCTCGAGTTTGCCTGTCAGTTTCTCCACCCCGGGGGCAGCCCTTTGTCCTGGCTTCCCCTCCTTTATCCGTCCAAGAAAAAACTTTTTTCCCAGTTCACTGGGCAACGGAAATCTCTCGCACAACCTCTGCCCTGGCGACTTCTCCCCGTTCTCGGGATGAAATGACGAGTCAATGCAGTTGAGTCAAGATCTTCTGAGGCAGAAAAGAAGAGGTAAGGATGAGTGCGGGAAGGTAATTCTGCGACTACAATAGGTGTCAGCTCCTCTCCCTACTCCCTACAAAATAGTTCTAGATATTTGTTTGGAAATATCTCCAAACCCGTGGACTTACTGATGTGCAGAAAACTGTTCAATGGCTGCTAAGATCAGAGTTTTTGTGTCAACACTACTCCTTACTGGCTTCATTACTTTGGGCAGAACTCTTAGCCTCTCTGATCCTCTCTTTGTTCCGTGGGAAAACTGGAATTGTGATGTTATTCCTTGAGGCTATTTTTTAGGATCAAATGAAATATTTTGTTAAAGCATTTTGAAATCTGTAAAAATCTAAAAAAATGTAAGTTATGACTATAGCTTCTGGAAATTGTTTTTTTAATGACATTAACATTTTAAAAGGAGCATCAAATTAAACACAATCATGCATTTAATCCCAAATATTTTAATATAAGTTCCTAGACATGCTTTGATTTACACATTATATGCAGAAGGCTTGCACAATATCAATCATAAGGGAATAAAACATTTTATCTTACTTTTTCTCTAAACAAGATTGAGAAAGGAGACAGGACATTTACAAAAATTGAGAGTACATATTCTGTCAATGCTTGTGGTGGCAAAGTGGGTAATTTGTCAAATGAAAAAAACCTCTCCTAAGCAGATAGGTATATTCAAAAGTAATGCATATATATTTTATTTCCTATTTCACAGAAAAGTCAAAAGAAAGATAACATCATGAAGCTACAACAATCATAGTAATAGTAATGTCAATTTGTCATCTCAAGAAAAACTCAAAATAACATGAAAAACAGTCCATACGACTTTCTGAGTAACAGAAATTCTATGAATTCGTCCTTTAATATATAACCCTAACCCTGACCCTAACCTAACCCTAACAAGTGAAACTAAAGACAGAGATTTTTATGGTTAGCGAGTTTATTCAAAGACCATTAAAAAGATGCTTCTCCTGTGATCACTGACCAGTTCTTAAATTCTTCATTTCCTGGTTCTGAAATGGTTTTCATATTGTGCCACGTCATTTGCTTGAGCTATTCCGAAAAAAAAAAAAATCTTTTTGACAGTCCGACATAAAGGAAACAATGTTGTTTCCTTAATCAAAAAGGACAGATCTGCCCTGGCCAGCCTTTCCAAGTGCCAAAAGCCTTTCTTCTAAGGAACCTGCTGTTACGCATCAGCCTCAGCTGGCAGAAAACGCAGAAAAAGACAGCAGTTTTGTTATTATTATTCCTTTCCAGGGTGTGAAAACAGGGTAATGAATTTTATACAGACAGCATTAATTTACGCCACACAGGCAAGCACTTGCTTCCTTAACCTCCGGACTCATGAAAGGGAAACGTTACTGTGGAAACAAAGAGAAGTACCTGCTATAGAAAGTAATTGACAGGCAAAACCAAAGGAAGGACTCAGTTCAGAAGGTATTCCCTTTCAAAGAGAACTGGAGGTAAAGCAGAATATGAGCTATGCCCATGAAAAAAGGGAAACTAGTTAAAAAGAACCTGCTTGTTGTCTTAGCAGATCCTTCCATCCAGTTTTCTTGGCATTGATCTCATTTGATTTATGAGAATAAAACCTAATTTTTAAAAATTTCACACTGTTCATACAGGCAAATATCGCTCAGCTATGCAGATTTTACCCCCCTCAACCCTCCACACCAAGACCTCTATACAAAGTATCATAATTAAGTACTTCTTTTGGTCTTTGTTTTAAAGTTTTGGTGATCACTTATGAATGTGCTACAAGTTTATGCCCAGAAACTTTCAAGTTTTCAGTACCAGCTTCAGTCCTGGGCCACATTGTCTTTTCCCACACACAATGCTTTGTGCAAATGATATGATACTTACCTCACAAACTTTCTGAATTAAAATTGTCTCCCAAATCAAAGTGCTGGCCGTTCCCCAGCTCTCCAGTCCTTTATAGATCTGCCCCTGTTTTTGTCCTCACTCTTTTTGGTAGAGCTCAGACCCCCTGCTCACAAATGGAATTAGATGTCTCTTCATCAAAGCTCTGTTTACTTTCTTGGTTCTTTTTTTTTTTTTCTCATGTTCCAATTCTTCTGTTGGTATTCTTGTTCAGATAACCTTATGCTCTTAGAATTCTCAAGTCTTTTCTCTTCAACCTTTTGTCTTCCTGATTTTAAGAACTTCTCCTTTTTAAGTTCTCTTTCCTGGTATTTTAAACAAGTGAATATTAGAAAAGTAAAATAAGTCCTTTATTTTCACTGACAGGAAAAGAATTAATTTGTCCGCCTTTGGAAATAATGAATGTGATACTTATTTTCTTTATTTTTACTTGACAGTTGGAGCAGTAATAACATTCATATCATAAAATTCTCAACATTGTTAGTGTCGTTATTGCTGCCATTATTGATATACCTGGATCTGGCAGCCTCTATAAAAATGAATTTTCCTTGATGGTGGCAGGAAAAAAAATGAGGGCATGCCCTTCTGCCTCTTTTCATTAGCAACCCTGGTGTCTGGGAAAGTCTGGTTTTATATTAAAGGCTGAATTCATAGAATTTCTGTTGCTCAGAAAGTCTTCTGGGCTATTTTTCATGTTGCTTCGAGTCCTTCTTGAGATGACAAATTCACTTTACTATTACTCTGATTGTTATAGCTTCATGATACTATCTTCCTTTTGACTTTTCTGTGAAGTTAGAAAATACATACACACACATTACTTTTGAATATACCTATCTGCTTAGGAGAGGTTTAAGGCCTTTTTTCATATGATAAATTACCCACTTCACCACCACAACCATTGGTAGAATATGTCCTCTCAATTTTTGTAGATGTCCTGTCTCTTTTCCTCCTCTCGTTATAAAGAGAAAATGTTAGATAAAATGGTTTATTTCCTTATGATTGATATTTCACAAGTCTTCTGCTGATTCCGTACCTCCAGAACAAGATACAATTAATTTTCCTCGCATTGCCTGTTTTGTTCAAAGAAGTTTAGAATCAACCCTGCGGAGTTCAAAAATGATTATAGAGAAAATTGTTGGATATGTGGACAAAATAATGTGAAGATAAAAGATGCCAAAAGCTTCTTCCTATCTTTTTCATTCCTTAACCTCTTCTACTGAGCCTCACCCCTGGCATGTATCTGCCACCTTCTCTTCATCCTGATCACAGGATAGGGACATAGGTCCAGTGTTACCCTTGAGACAATGTGGCTTAGAGAGGCTGCAATGTTACTTTTTCTCCTGAACTTTGACCTTGGCTCAGCTGTGCAGATTTCAAAATTTTATGCCTCAGTAAGAACTGGTAAGGCATGGCTGGGTCTCCAGTTAGCTTCACAGGGTGGATGCAGTGACATCCATGTCATCTCTGCTCCTTGGTTAACGCTAACAATTGTGCATCAGAGTGAAACTAAATTCCCCCTGGTCTTCTCCTCCGAAGCAAGCAGAAACTTATTTCTGTAATTGCCCAATGACAGTGTCTTGGTTCAAATTCTTGCTGGCACTCTTAGAAACCCTTATGTCTTTCTCCCTAGATCTATAATTCAGTTTGTATCTTGCTAGTATTCATCCTACTGGGGGAACTGCAAGTTCATTAGTGCAATGAAAAAGGTCCATTTTAATCTGGCACTGACTGACTTTTTTGTGTCTTACCTACCAAAAACCCAGGCTTCTGTAGCTGATTTACAATTGCTGTATATGTCTTGTTCTTCACTCTCATTCCTAGGTCTCCCTGAGTCTGTAATATATCTCCTCCATGTGTCCTTTCAGTGAACCCTTGTTTGCCTTCAAGATTCAGGTTAGTTATTACCTTTCTGCAAATCATTCTCCAAATTCTGTATTTCTGTCTTAAGTAGAGTTAGGTGAGCCTCTGACTCCACATGAATGTGAACCAGAAGATAATTATATTGTGGCATTTATCACATTTTATTGTAAATGTTTCTCTACTACAGCAATATCCATTTTATTATGAGCAATAAAAAGAATGCCTCTTAAAAAATCTTTATATCCACAGAGTTATATTTGTGCTTACAACACTGAGGCTAAGTAAATATTCTTTAAATTCACTAAGGATAGGATAGCAATTTCAACAAAAATTTGGTTGTCTTGCACATCAGTCAAATTCTTTGCAGTAACAAAGGAGCACACAAATCTTAATAGCTTACAACAGCAGAATTTATTTTTCATTCACACAGTACTTTTGGTGGCTCTAAGTCAGCTTTGCCTGCTCAGCTCTGCTGTGCTCTGTCAGCTTGTAACCACTCTCCATGTGTTTTACCATTCTGCAGAACCTGGATTTAAAAAGCAGCTTCTGCTGGGGATGTGTTTCTCTCATGGCAGAGCAAGATTACTGACAGAAACACAGATGCACTTTAAAGTTTCGGCTCCTAGTGGTCTATTGCCACTTTGGTTTCACCCACCTTCACTCTAATCATAATATTTTGACCAGGCTTATAACAAGGAGTCGAGATTGTAACTCCTCCTGTAGAAGGAGGAGTAAGTAACAGGGTAGTGACAATAGATGGCAGGAGATTATGTATATTATATAATATAATATTAGATTACATATAATTATTTTATGTGTACGTGCACGCGCGCGTGTGTGTGTGTGTGAGTGATACTTGCTAGGAAAAAGCTAAGCCTGTGTTGTTCTTCAAGCTTGTGGAAAGTGCAGACTCCCAGATATACAGGAAGAATCTGATCTGCAGTTGTGAGAGTGATGGCATGTACTTGGAGTAAATCAGGAGTTGATAAGTCTGAAGGTCTTGCAAAAATACTATAAGAAGCATTTTTTTTTACCTTTTGTGACAGAATAGATGGGTCTGGAGAATATTATACTAAATGAACTAAGCCAGTCAAAGAAGGGCACATACCATATGATCTCACTTACATGTGGAATCTAATGAACAAAATAAACTAACAAACAAAATAAAAACAGACTCACAGATACAGAGAACAGACTGACAGCTGTCAGAGGGAAGGGGATTGGGGCTGGGTGAAAAAGGTGAAAGAAAAACTCATAAACACAGACAACAGTATGGCGACTAACAGAGGGGAAGGAGGGGAGTGGTAGAAGGGGATAAAGGGGGAACAGTGGTGATGGAAGAAGATTTGACTTGGGTGGTAAGCACATAATATAATATGCAGTTGATGTATTATAGAGTTGCGTACCTGAAACCTAGATAAATGTATTCATCAATGTCACCACACCAATAAATTCAATTAAAAAGCATTTTGGAAGGTCAATTGACAAGAGCATCTGCACTGAATTTTAATATTGTCTCTGAGATTGATGATGTGTAATATTTTAATATAGGCTTGTTTGTAGTTTCCTTCAGATTTTATTGTAAATGTATTTCTTATTTATAATTTCAAAAATAAAGATTATTTTTTAAATTATCACCCAAGGATATGTTCATTGATTTTCAGAGAGGGAAGAAAGGAGGGAGAGAGAGAGAGAGAGCAAGAGAGAAACATCTATGTGAGAGAGAAACATTGGCCGCTGCCTCCTGTACAGGCCCTGACCGGGAATCAAACCTGTAGCCTTTTGCTGGATGGGTCTACGTTCTGACCAACTGAGCCAACCAGCCAGGGCAAACCAAAAATAAAAATGTTTAATGCCAACCACTAACTTAAGAAAATCCATTTGCTGTGGTATGCTAAGGAATAGCAATAATTTAAATTTAATATTGAACTAAGAAAATGAGGGAAAATGTGAAAAAAATGGATATGATAAATTTCAAGAATTAGTTGTTCAACTTATCACATATAAAAAATTGGTTATGTGTTATTAACATAGTTCCACTGATACTTTATATTAAAAGTATCCAGGATTTACATCAATTTATATATGAATTTATGTAAATAATTTTTGCATATGGACAGATGTCAATTAGATGGTACATTTACTTAATTACCTTGAAATAAAGAGGTAAAAGGTATTAAGATACATTTCTGATGCATCAAATATATTTGTGTGTGCTTTCCATTTAGAGTGCATATAAAAATGTATATGTTTCCATATTTTCACATGCAGGTAAATGAGCTGTGAGGTACATACTGTACAATACCTACTCTGATACCATGGAGTGCTAAAAAGTTCCCTAATATAAGAACCTTGGAAACAGCTCTCCGACTAATTAGGTTTGTAAATGAATATGAGTACCAAATTACATGGGCCTTGATTTCCTTTCCTTTAAAAATAAAATTGTTAGATTCTTGTGTAGTCTTAGAAGCATTTACTATCTAACATTTTATTACATAAGTATTGAAAAATGAAGGTGTGGTGATGTTGATTTAGTATCTCAATTAGGAATGGAGCAGGCAGAAACACTGCAAATATTTCTTGACAATTTATTCCAAGGAGCGAGACTTCTATTTTCATCTTTTAAGCACTCTGGTTTTATTCACTGTCCTTGAATTGCAAGGAAGGGTAAAAGCGAAGAATTTCTGTCTATCTATTTTATTCTGTTCTTTACTTAATATGCTTCTGTTTTATCACCTTTTCCCCTTGGTGTTCTCGGAGCAATTCAGCCAAGTGTTTTTAATACCCCTTTATTCTGAGTTTCCTCCTGTAGTATCAGTCACGATTACAATCCATTTCATTTTCCCTCTTGGGGCTTTTCCTCTTCCTGCTAGGTTTGTTTAGAGCTGAGGTGACCACAACTGAAAACCTCATTGAAGGTGAAACTGGGTATGGTACATGTACCTGTGCACATGCAGTGGAATTGATATATTAATTCATTCTACCTCCTTTACAAAGATATTAGGACACTGCCAAAATGCCATCAAATGCTACAAAGGCTAAACATATGATCACACATTTTTAAGAGATGGCATTTAATATAAAAACTTCAAGAATGCAATAACACTTTTCAAAAATACAACTTTTCCCCTCTAGCCAGTACTCCGGCTAATATTTTCCCATTAGTAAATAGGTATCTATAATTTCAGCACCTGCAGTATTTCAATACAATTAATATTTGTTGAGCATTTTTTATGTTCAAAGCACATGTATGTGTTTGAGATGAATACAGTCAGAATAAGGAAATCTCTATTATTAATGATATACACTTCAGCAAGCAGGTAAGATGCTTGAACAATTTTATCTAAAACACTATAAGTAATACCATATGGTCCCAAAAGATTATAGCAAAGGTGAAGGTGATGCAATCAGAAGCATATCCCCAACGGAACAGAAGCTTAAAGTTCCACTGTCATGTTGCTACAGGTCACGTTAATGTAATTCTACAAACCTGGGACGTGTAGGTAAATATTAACATCCATCATTACTTGTCATATAAATGGCAAATAAAGAGCAATCACCATAAGATATAGATGCTTCAGCTGTTAGTTCTGTAGCTGATAGTGATATCTAAGCTAATATTAATGTTCTTTCTTGTTCCACTGTCACTCTGCACTATCCTATTCACCACTAGCAGCTTGGTTGGAAGATTGCACAGTTGATTCCCACAGGACCCACGTTTTGGTGGTACTAGTGTGTACTAGTTCGTACTAGTATGTATGTACTGGTACATAGCTGGCTAGTGGCAGTCGCTGTCTCACAGAACTCATGAATGCCCTCTTCTTGAAGGTAGTGATCCATGCACTCAACCTTTCACCAAGAAGCTGGCTGGTGTTCCCGGGATGTGATGCTGTATGTGGGGTCTAGCTTTGGGCTTTGATTTTGGTTGATTGGACAATCAATATTGTTGGTAGATAGGTCTGCTTTGATGAAGGCAAGTTTACCACGTTAAAACTGCATAGACTGCATCACAGATAGTTTGTGTATGGACCCATTGAGTAAAAATTAAGGTTAAATGGGAGTAGAAGCTGACTGACATGAAGATAGATCTTCTTATACATTGTTTTGCAGTGTTCTGTGTCTTGCATGTCCTGTGTAGGGCATTGATGTATGTATGACTTGGACAGCTTCACACTCTGCACTCTTTCTGATAGACTCATCCACTGGGGACACATTACAACACAGTTCCCAGGTAAAAATGAATTACCAGAGACCAAATGGAAAATGGAACTCCATAATACGTAAAAGCAAGACATCAAGAGTTATGATGAGAGATATTATTTGGGTTTTTTAAAGCGAAGTGTGTTAAGTATAGAAGTTGTAACTGCAATTGAAGATAATGAAGGTATTACCTAGCATTTAGAAAGAACTTTGGTAATTGAAAGCTTTCTTTCTAGGCTAAGTACTTGACTTCCTAAAGAATAAACAGTACAAATTACTATGAAATCAAATTTGATTAATAATAGAATTTGTTCACTCTATTTTTAAATCATTTTGTATTAGGTTGGTGTTTAAAGTAATAAGGTCTTACTGTAGAAAATTTAGAGAATACAAGTATAGTACGAAGAATATGAAAATTACTTTTTCCAAAATTATTCCGTTACTTTTGTATGTACATATGTGTACATATACATTTTACATAAAAGTGTATTTGCTTTGTAAAACATGCTTTTAAAAATATTTGTTTCAATATTTTCCCTGTGATTTAACCCTATAAATTTGATTTTTATTGTTTGTATTATTTCCAAACCCACAGTTATGGAATAATTAAAGAATAAATTCCATGTACGTGTTTTGCATTTTTTAAATGTTCCAAATGCCACTATTATAAAAAGACTATTCATTGTTTGTTTTCTAAATATCTTACATTGTTTATATAAAATACTAAAAACAGCAATTTCTGGGTCAAGGGTGCATCAGTAGTTTTCTTTTGTAGCTTTTATATATTTTTTCATTTAGTTGAATCCAATAATATAATATAATTAAAATCTTAATTTCACATTCAGTGACATACACATGCATGTTGTCATTGCACTACATTAGCCTCCAACATATCATACGTTGTTTGTGTTACTCCATTTTTGTGTGGGTGAAGTTTAGGACAGAGTCTAGATTGATTTATTAACTTAATTTTTTTCTATGTATTTCATTCTGATTCTTTACTAACACCATCCTGGTTTAAGTGCTATCTGATATATTTTGGTAAGTGGGAGAAAGTACATTTCATTATTCACCTTGAAATATGTTTTCTAGGATTTAGCATTCACTTGGATTTAATTAATTCAGTTTGACAGAATTGTAATAGGTATATGTCATTGAATGTATATATCTAGTTTAGTGTATTCTTTAGGTGAATTTTATACTTTTCATAAATACTTTATTTTTTAAATATTTTATTGTTTAGGCTATTACAGTTGTCTGAATATCCCCCTTTGCCTGTTTCCACCCAGCCCACCCCCACTCCTATAGTAAATCCCCACACTATTGTCCATGTCCATAGGTCCTTCATATATGTTCTTTGACTATCCCTTCACCTTCTTTCAATCAGTCCCTGCCTCCCTTCTACCCTCTTATAGATGTCAGTCTGTTCCATTATTCTGTGCCTCTGGTTCTATTTTACTCATTAGTTTACTTCGTTCATTAGATTCTTCTTATAATTGAGATCATACGATATATTTCCTTTATTGCCTGGCTTATTTCACTTAGCATAATAGTCTCCAGTTCTGTCGATGCTGTTACAAAAGATAGAAATCCCTTCTTTCTTTCTGGTGTATAGTATTCCATTGTGTAGATGGTCCACCATTTTTTATCCATTCATCTTGGGCACTTACAAATTAGCTTAAAGAAAAGTATTTTGGAAAGAGTGTAAGCAGTTTATTTTTTAAGCTTATTACTAACTATTTATTTTTATGTTTGTGTTGTTGCATCTATGAAGGAGATTTTTTCCTTTATATTCATAAATTGTTCATTGTTTATGTATAAATAACATTAGTTTTGCATAACCATTTTGCAAGTAATGATGTTACTAAGTTATTTTATTTTAATATTTTTCAGCTAATTTTCTTATTTTTCCAGATAAAGAAATACCTTATTACATGCACTTGTGCATTTTCTCTTTTCTTTCTTATATTGATAGTTTTTAATGTATTTTGCATTGACCAAAACTTCTCAAATAATCTCCAAAAATTACGATGAAAAATGAAGAGAGTTATCTTTATTACTGAAATTTAAGCAACTATTTCTATTGTTTCATTAAAATTAGATCTGTTAAAATGAGAGTTTTAAATTGACTTGTTTTTATTTGCATCTTGTTTTAAAATTCATAATGTCAGGAATGTACAGAGAACATCATCAAATACTAATCCAGATCTGTAAACCAGGTTACTCTCTCCCTTGTACAACTTAGTAGGTATGGTAGTCAGAGTTCTAAAGTGACTTGCAAGATTCTCCACCCCTGACTGTTCAAATCCAATTGCCCACAACTGTGATTATGACAGATGTCACTTCCATGGTATCATATGACACAGTTGACTTTAAGAAAGCTGACAGGGTGGACCTGAACAGGTTTTGGGGGATGGAATGCTGTTTGCAGATAACATGATCAATTCCTTTAATGACTTGAAGTCTGTCCAAATTTTCTAATTATTGTTTTCAAAAAATTATGTATTTTTCCCATTACCCTTTAGTCCTCTTGTAACACTCCCTTCTCCCTCCCCAGAAACCCCCACACTGTTGTTCATGTCCATGAGCTCTTTTTCCTTTTCCCTCAATCCCTCCATCCCCTAATCTCCCCCTTTAACTGCCTAATTATTCTTGAAAGGACTTTTCTAAGTTTACATTATTTGGATCATTGCAGTGAAAAAATATGTGTTTATCCATTTATTTCTCAATTAGCAACATTGTGAAGAAAAGCGATTCTTGAATATTATGCCTGTATTTGTCCTCTAAAATGTCTTATATTTTTGTATAAGTTGAGTCATTTCAAATCACATAATGTAGTGCAATGAAATGTAAACAGATATGACAAGAGACATTTCCATCTCTGGAAACAAGTATTGATTTTTTTCACAGTATTTACTTTGCATAAATTTTATTCCAATGAACCATTTTCAAAATCTTCAACTGAACTGATTTTGCAACTAATTGAACAGTTTTATGCTTTCCTATCTGGCAGTAAAAGTGTAGCTTATTCCTATCTAGCTTTTAATGAAAAAGTTACTTTTATCAAATATACAAAGCATTAAATGCTAAAATTCTTTACAGTTTATTTTTTAATCAGTGTTTAACTTTCTAGTTTTAGTCTCTAAAACTAGGTAGGACTGAAACCAACACGAGAATTGAACTAATGCCATCAATAATTGAATAAATCTCCATTCATTTATTTAATACATTAAAATACACACATACATTGAAGTCTGTGTGTGGAAATGAAGAATATCATCTCCAACCTGAGTGCGATTTATTTTTCTAAGCATGCAGTTTGCCTCTGAATCTCAAACTACATATGAAAGTCTGTCTTCTTACCATATTAAGATGAGGTAGGTGTGTGTGAGGTGAAGGCTGGGAATGTTCCTCTACTAATTGCGGTTTTTTTTTAAATTGTTGTTCAAGTACAGTTGTCTCCATTCCCCCCTCCACCCCACTATTCTCCCTCACTCCACAGACTCTCACCTCCCACCCTCAATCCTACCCCCTTTGATTTGTCTATGCATCCTTTATACATATTCCTTGATGACCTTTCTCCTTCTTTTTCCTATTATCCCTTTCCTTCCTCACCTCTCGTTACTGCCATTTTATTTCAATGTCTCTGGTTCTATTTTGCTTGCTTGTTTGTTTTGTTGATTAGGTTCCACTTATAGGTGAGATCTTATGGTATTTGTCTTTTACCTCCTGGCTTATTTCACTTAGCATAATGCTTTCTAGTTCCATCCATGCTGTTGCAAAGGGTAGGAGTTCCTTCCTTCTTTCTTTCTGCTGCATAGTATTCCACAGTGTAAATGTACCATAATTTTTGATCCACTCATTTACTGATGGGCATTTAGGTTGCTTCCAGCAGTTGGCTATTGTAAATTGTGTAAATATGAACATTGGGGTGCATGGGTTCTTTTGAATTGGTGTTTCAGGATTCTTAGGGTATAGTCCCAGCAGTGGGATTGTTGCTTCAAAAGACAATTCCACTTTTAGTTTTTTTAGTAAATTCCATACTGTTTTCCACAGTGGTTGCATCAGTCTGCATTCCCACCAATAGTGCACTAGGATTCCCTTTTTTCACAATCTCACAGGTGCTTTATATCACATAAACAAAAAGAAAGACAAAAATCACATGATCATATCAATAGATGTGGAAAAAGCATTTGATAAGGTACAACACCAATTTATGATAAAAAACACTCAGCAAAGAGGGAGTAGAGAGAGCATATCTCAACATAATAAAGGCCACATACGGGAAACTTACAGCCAACATCATACTCAGTGGACAAAAGCTGACAGCTTTCCCACCAAGATCAGGAACAAGACAAGGCTGCCCTCCTTTACCACTTCTATTCAGCAAAGTTGCAGTTGCTTCTAAAGCTATTGTTTCCAGTTAGATTTACTGTAGGAAGAAACTATGCCCTTTCCTCCAGTATTTCTTTCAAATTTTGACATCTTTTTCTTTCCGTGAATCTCCTGAAAAATGGTCTAGTTACACTTCCTTTTGGGCCTTTGGTGCCTTCTAAGGGTCTTTACACTCATTCTTAAGAAAATAACTCCTGTAAGTGACTTAAAAATGACTTGTTAAGAGTGACCAATATTACTTTTTTACTTTTCTTCTTGTTAAAGTCTTAAAGAACATTATAATATTTGATAGAGTGTTTTATCATACAGACACAACATTTTCCAGTATAATTTTGATATAATTCAAGTAACTTTCTCCTAAATGGTCTCAATGAATTTATTTTGCCACTTTATTGATTACTCTTTTGTAATTTTATTATCCACCCTTTTCTACCTACCATTCCTGTTTTGTTTGATTTTTCTATTGACATAATGTTATTTTTACACCATTATATACCTATAATTATATGTGTATATTTTGTATATTAGATTTTTGATTTTTCAGTATCAGCTTGTAAAATGTAATTTTACATATTAGCCTTTCTATATTTCTCAATAAAGTTTCCCTGTATTATTACAAAATCAGGAAAATGTTAAAATTATAGAGTTATAAACACAGAATTGTGAATATTGAAGGAGAGGAATTAGAATGGAAATTTGTGGGGCAAAATAGTACTTTGGAGAATAAGTGGTTAAAATATGGTTATGTAGAAATCATAGGTGAATGTACTTATTTCTAGCTCTTGCAGTTTCAAAAAAGTATTAATAAAAACATGAAAGAGCACATTTTTGATAAGTGGTGTCATTTTTTTCCTTTGTTCCTGACAAAGGATCAAAAGAAATATGACCATCATTGGCAGCTTATTTGAATTCTGTTTATGTTCTTATCTCACGGTGTCACCTTGCACTTGAGGATACGGGTCTCCAGAGACCATCAAACCCTTCTTGATTTCACCAATGACTTCTTGGAGAGATCTAGGAGGAAAAATTACCTAGCTTTCCTTTCAATTTTCTTTTTTATCTGCAAAGGGAGAATGCCAGTAACTTTTTGTTTCTTCCAAGCCTATTTTGGTGACTGATGATATGGCATGCTATATTCCCAGGAAGAAAAGTGGTAGATTAAAGTGCATGTATAACCGAGTACGATTATAAGAAAAGTTTAGAAACACAAACAAAAATTGGAAATGGGTAAATATATTTCAGTATGACTACCTTAGTCCACTATTCAACTCATTGTGATTTAACTCTGTAAACTGACTTTTATGTCCCTCATCTACAACAATTACAGAGCTTACAGCCAAGGCTTTGTTCGCATTAAATATATCTCAGAGGGACTGCTTTGCTGGATCCATCCACTGTCACAAGCTGACTGAGCATTAAAACTCCCACCTGCTGTGGAACAGTATGCTCCCAAGTCCAACTGCCAGAGGCACAAAAAGCTAGTGGCACCAGATTGCACTAAGGGGACCTTTCCTCCATCTAACTGCCTCCTAGAAGCCTTGAGGGGATCTGGGTTTAAACCCTCTTTAGAAACACAAGGAGAACATCAGGCATATCAGGCATGTTTAATTTCGAATTCAATCAATTTGATCTTCCTGGTGTTATGGTGATTACTATAATGCATTTTATAATTTAGATATGCATCTTAAGTATTAACTGTTGTAATATGGACTGTAGCAACAATTTGTGCTGTCCAGTTATTATGCAAGAAATAGCTCTTGTAGAGTATAGCAGTTGGGGAAATTTCCAAGAAAATTTTTTCCAGTAGCAAATAAGGTTGCTTAAACTTAGACAGTGGGCGGAATATATGTATGTTGACAATAGCTGGTTATTTTATGTTTTATTTAGTTTTGCCTTTCTGTTGAGTTTTGTTGGTAGGGCAATCACTTTGTTAATCGTTGGCATCTCATAGGGAATATAAGGGTGAAGAGAAAACAATGACATGTAAGGGCAGACGTGGAAGCAAGACCAAAATCTCTGACACCAAGGAAATAGATATGTGTGTGTGGCGGGGGGGAGCTATGTAATGTAGGGATCTTTGTTGTTAGAGAAGAAAAATAGTGCTAAGAGGAGACTATATTAAACATAATGATGCTTAATTAGTGCATGTTTCTAAATAACCAAAATTTATTTTAAGGTAGATCTGCCAATATCAAACATGAAAAGCATCATAATATCTATGTGATAGGGAAGGCGAGTGGCAGCTGAGGTGTCATGCTGACCTGAGCTGTCGGTCTCTCTGGGTTGCTCTCGCATGCAGCTGGAGATCCCACAGCTATCCATCATAGTTTCTTATGAGCCTTTTCGGCAATAATGATTACATATTTTATATTTTACATCACCTTCCTGGTTTAAAATATCAAGAAAAGAATATATATATATATGAAAAGTAAATTTGTAACATTTATTTTTAAATGAAAGTAACAATTTCATGTATTTTTTTAAAAACTTTATTGAGAGATAATTCACATATAACCCACAACTCACCCATTTAAAGTGTATAATTCAGTGGTTTATGGTACATTGACAGAGCTGGGAAACCTTCATTTTAATATTTATGTCTCTTCTCAATATCCTTTGCTGCCTCTATCTTCATTCGCAGTTTTTCAATGTCAGGAAGCTTTTGAGTTACCTTAACACATGTTTTAAGATACCTTTGAAAAGTCCTCAGTATTAGTGTTCTCCAGAGAAACGGATCCAAATAAGTAGATATATAAAAGGGGATTTATTACAGGACTTATTGATTACTGTGGAGGCCAAGTCCCATGATCTGCTGTCTGTAAGCTGGAGTGCCGGGAAAGCCTGAGGTATAATGTAGTCCCCACCCAAAGGGCTGAGAACCTGGGAGCCCATGGTTTAAGTCCAGATCTGCATCCGAAGGCTGGAGAATTGTGGGAAGGGCTGATGGTGAAAGTCACGGTCTAAGTCCCAAGGGACAAGAGCAGAGTACTCTTGTCTGAAGGCAGGAGAAGATGGATGTTTTAGGTCAAGCAAAATCACAAATTCTTCTTTCATCTGCCTTTTTGTTCCATTTAGTTTCTCAACAGATTGGGTGATGACCACCTGCATTCCTCAAGATGATCATATTTACTCAGTCTATTAATTTAAATGCTAATCTCCTCCAGAAACACCTTTAAAGAAACACTCGGAAATAGTGTCATAGCAGCTGTTTGGGCATCTCTGTAGCTCAATCAAGCTGACACATAAATGAACCATTCACACTCTGATTTGTGGAACCAAATGCTAGGTCATTTGTCACATGACAATGATTCTATTGATCTGGAGAGAAAGGTTCACAATAAACTATAACCTTTTTTTAAATCATGGTTTCCCAAGGCCTTAGCCATTTCTTTTCCTTTTCTCAGTGTCCCAATACACATTGTGAAATATTTGTGTACAGTATCACTATTGGTAGTAAAAGAAAAGTAACTATCGTTGCGAAGCACGAATTAGTTTTCTTCCTTCCTTCCTTCCTTCCTTCCTTCCTTCCTTCCTTCCTTCCTTCCTTCCTTCCTTCCTTCCTTCCTTTTTTCTCTTTATTGTGTTTGTCCCATTACCATTTACCTCCCTCCTCCACTTCCACTTGCTCCCTCCCCAGCAGTCTCCATACTGTTGTCCATGTCCATGAGTCCTTTCACTGTTTTTTCAACCCTTCCACCCCTCCAACCCCCATCGCCAGAACTGTCATCCAATTCTCTACCTATGAGTCTGTCTCTGTTTTGCATGTTAGTTCAGTTTGTTCATTAGGTTCCACATATGAGTGAAACCACATGGTATTTGTCTTTCTCTGACTGGCTTATTTCACTCAACATAATGTTCTTCAGGTTCATCCATGCTGTCACAAAGGTCACAATTTTTCATCTTTTTTATGGCTGAGTAGTATTCTATTGTGTAACTATCCCATAGTTTTTTATCCACTCATCAAATGATAGGCACTTGGGCTTCTTCCAAATCTTGGCAAATAAAAATAAAATAAAAAGAACTAGTTCATACTAACAAATCATGGTAGTAATTATAATTTTGGCTTTTTTTCTTTTCTTAGGTCTGAGAAATATATAATGTTTTTATTATGAAAGGTTGAGCAGAATAAGATTAGAAACTAAACTCTCTGATGTATAGTATTTTTATAGCATTACTTTCATAGTTAAATGTGTTTTATAAAACTCAGAATACATATAATACATGTGTAGAACATGTATGACTTTGGTTGAGGCACTGTGAAATCCTATTGCTTAATTTGTGCTTTTGTATCAATTTATGTAATCCGAATCTCTGTTGCACTGACAGAAAAATAAGATAAAAATATGCTCTGGTCAGTGTGGCCCAATGTATTGAGCATTGGCCTGCAAACCAAAGGGTTGCTGCTTCAATTCCCAGTTAGGGAACAAGCTTGGCTTGCTGGCCAGGTCCCCAATGTGGGTGCACATAAGAGGCAACCACACATCAATATTTCTCTCCCTCTCTTTCTCTCTCTTTTCCCTGTTCTAAAAATAAATAAATAAAATCTTTTTAAGTATGTGAGCAGGAAACATTGTCCATCTTCTTTCATTGGCTTAATGAGCAAAGATAATAAAAACAAAAGGAGTAGGAAAAGACAGTAGATGAAGTCTTTATGGATGCATTCTATTAGATAAAGCAACTTAACAGAGAAAAGTGATCACTTTAAGGTAACAATGAACTTCTGTTAGCAAGTTTGATAAACTGTTATCAGTTCAGGCAATTTGAGATAGTGTCTGAATGATGTAATTAGTAGATATATTGTGAGCTGTCAGGAAATCCAGGGATCAATCACCCAGAATCATCTGGATCCACACCTATTCATCTGTACCCGGGGCAAAAATTGTAACAATGAGAATAATGGAGATTTAAAAATAACAAAAAAACAAAGCAAGAGGAGTTAAATAATGAATATAGATACTCAGCGTCTTGATTTTAATCAGTGAAATGTTCAAATTCGTAAATATAAACAAAGTTCAATGTGAGGTTTATCTTTATATAAACTATGGTATAAAAATCAGAATGTAAAAATAAAAAGTTGAATGCTAGTTTTATAACTTAAAAACAATCAAAATTTTTAAAACTATTGATTCAAATTAATGTGAATTTTATTTTATTTTTTAATGATTTTATTTATTTATTTTTAGAGAGGGTAAAGGAGGGAGAAAGAGAGAGACATCAGTGAGTGGTTGGCTCTCATGCGCCCCTCACTGGGGACCTGGCCTGCAACCCAGGCATGTGCCATAGACTGGGAATCGAACCACAGACTCTTTGGTTCACAGGCTGGCACTCAATCCACTGAGCCACACTAGCCAGGGTTGATTTTTAATATATATGTTTCAATTTAAGAAGTTCTTTAAAAGATACCTCAAATGTAAGAGTAAAGAGGGAAGAACATAGAATGTGTGTTTAATATATAATTTTTCTATATTTCTACTGGGTTAGCAGAAAAGGAAGAGATGTAAAGGATTTAGTTACCTCTGGATATATACATACAATATGAAAGAATGCATGAGTTACTACGGTACTTGGTTTATAATGCTTAAATTTGTAAATGTACAAAAAACGGAGAAGTATCATTTCACTATCCAGAGATATTTTCCATATGTGGTAACTGAAAAACAAAACAAAACAAAAAACCATCATCCATGACAAATGGGAACCCTAAATACTACATTACGACTCTATTTCACATGCATAACTTTCTCTAATGGTGGTAGAAAAATTTAGAGAAAAGATATTATGCTCATAAAGAATCTGTTTCACTTGCTGAACAGACTCAATCTTCTCCTCACATAGGGCAACCAAGTTTAAATGTTTCATCAGCAATTCAATCTAATTCAACAAAACTAAACTCATCATCATCCTCCCAGTAGTCTTGCTCCAGCTTCATGCTTCCTGTTTTGTTTAATGGTATCATCACTCACCCAATCAACAATTTCAAAATCTTTAACTCTATTAATTTTCCTTCTCTCATCATGTCAGCAAATCCTGTTGGTTTTCTCTTGACAAAATATTTAACTTTCTTTATTTTTCCATCAAAACAGCAATAATGGGGCCAACATGTTTGCATTGTCTTAGTGTTTTCTGGTAGACTTAATTTAATATTTTAAAACATCCCTTGCTCAAAAGTTGACAGAACTGGGTTGAAACAATAACACACCCAGGAAAGTGTTGTCCTTGGGGAGAAAGGAAGAAGATGTGATCAGAGGTAGGTACCAAGGGCCTGTTTCATACCCTATATGTTTTCATATAGGGCATGTTTTCATTTCCTTGAGCTGGGTGGTGGACACCCAAGTGTTCATTATGTTAGCGTTCAAACATTTTGTATGATTGAAATACTACATAACTCATTTAAAAATAATTTTTAACAAGAGTGAATGATTGGGATACACAAAATATTTGCAAGATGCAAAAATCACTAGATACTAACTGCAGTGAGAAAAGACATATTTCATTTTTTAATTTTTTTATTGTTGTTCAAGTATAGTTGTCTCAATTTTCTTCTCACCACTTCCCTTTACCCCAGGCATCCACACCTCCCACCCTTAATCCTACTGCTCTTTGGCTTTGTCCATGGGTCCTTTATACATGGCCCTTTTCCCTCCATTATCCCCTCCCATTTCCCATCTGGTTAATGTCAGTTTGTTCTTAATTTCAATGTCTCTGGTTATATTTTGCTTGCTTATTTGTGTTGTCGATTAGGTTCCACTTATAGGTGAGATCATATGGTATTTGTCTTTCACCATCTGGATTATTTCACTTAGCATAATGCTTTCCAGATCCATCCATGCTTTCACAAAGGGTAGGAGCTCCTTCTTTCTTTCTGTTGCATAATATTCCATCCTGTAAATGTACCTTAGTTTTTTGATCCACTCAATTACTGATTGGCACGTAGGTTGCTTCTAGCACTTGGCTATTGTAAATTGTGCTGCTATGAACACCGGGGTGCATAGGTTCTTTTGAATTGGTGTTTCAGGATTCTTAGGGTATAATCCCAGCAGTGGGACTGCAGGATCAAAAGGCAGTTCCATTTTTAGTTTTCTGAGAAAACTCCATACTGCTTTCCACAGCAGCTGCACCAGTCTGCATTCCCACTGACACTGCACTAGGGTTCCCTTTCCTCCACAACCTCTCCAACACTTGCTGTTTGTTGTTTTGGTTATGATGGCCGTTCTCAACAGTGTGAAGTGGTATCTCATCGTGGTTTTAATTTGCATCTCACTGATGGCTAGTGTTGCCGATCATCCTTTTACATGTAAAAATGTTTCTTTTTAATGAAGAAATTTGCTAGTCTTGCCTTAGCCAGGAATCAAACTCAACCATCATTAATATTAGCCAATTTTTCAGTGTAATGAATACTGTATAAGGTATTCTTTTCTAGAATGCTTAAGCTCCAGAAAACCACTATAACTATGTGGTCCAATTTGGGAACCACTAACCACTTGTGGCTGGCTGTTGAACAATTAAAATGTTAAAGACATTCAGAGTAAGAATGGAAGACCAAAGAACAACCTATTGAGAATGAGTTTGGATGACACACATATAAGCAACTCTTTTATTTCTCATATTTCCATTTTCCATATATTCTTCAATGACTTTAAGTATTGTTAATACTAGGTTATGATAAATAAGCAAGTAACTTTTTCCAGCAAAAAAGCAAATGTTAGTAGTCCAAATTGAGATATGCTATAAGAACAAAATGCACACAAGATTTCAATGACTTAATACAGAAATGTAAAATATCTTGTTAATATTTTTATAATTATGTGTTGAAATGATATTATTCAGTATATATTGAGTTAAATAAAATATACTGTTAAAATGTATTTAAACTCCTTTTTCCAATGTACCCTTAGTGTTGCTGCCTCAGCAAAAGTTTTCTATTTTATCTCTAAATATGACTGTATTCATTAAGGTTGAAATTCAGTTGTGTGTCATGGAACCCTGTAATAACATTTGCTTAATGGGTATAGAACTTTCTTTTTCTCTCATAATGGGCTGGTATGATAGTTTTTCTCTGCTATCCAGGAAACTTATGGCTCTCTTTCTCTCTCTTTTTTAAAGATTTCATTTATTTATTTTTAGAGACAGAGGAAGGGAAGGAGAAAGAAGGAGAGAAACATCAACGTGTGGTTGCCTCTCACTCACCTCCTGCTGGGGACCTGGTTCACAACCCAGGCGTATGCCCTGACTAGGAATTGAACCTGCAACCCTTTGGTTTACAGTCTGGTACTCAATCCACTGATCCATACCAGGCAGGGCAGTCTGGGTTTTTTTTTTTTTTTTTTTTTTTTTTTTTTGTCCTCTGTCCCTTGCATCACTGCTAATGAGTTGCTACTATGAACATGATGTGAGCTGAGGATGTGTTGATGTGTTACCTTGCTATTGTATTTTCCTTTTCATTTGCAAAATTTGTGTTTATTTTATCATTTTAATGGAGAATAGTAATCATTTTACCTCCAAATTAATTTATTATCAACTCGATGAACTTCAAAAAAAGCCTTTATGAATTTTGGTTATATGGAATAACATTCTGTAAGCCATGATATTTGTATAATATGACTTCGGTCAATTTGGGAACATTGTATCTTTGCATATTTTTATATATGTTAAGAATTTTTAAAGTAGTGTCGGTACTTAATTTACCTATTTCATTAGAATATTATTGACAATTTTATAATTCTTGATGACATACATATACTATTTAAAAATATTTAAATGTGTCACTGCAACAGATTTTACTAGTGTATAGGTAAACTAAAGTTTTTTAAAATACTTATCTTGAATGTGGCCATCATGATGAACTTCATTTAATTCTAATATTATATCTCTTTTTTCTTTTTTGTAATTGGTGTGTATTTATTATCTTTTGTTTCTTTTGTTATTTTGCCAACTGGAACTTTTAATTTTTCAACAATAATTATAATGTTTTCTTTTGGAAATAATAATTCACTTTAATCGTGATAAGGATGTTTACCTCTTGTGCTATTTACTGACTACACAGAGCATATTGCTACTGTGGTATAAAATGTTACTGACACACTTCTGTTTCTTAGTGAAATCTAAGAAACACTTCTGTTTCTTAGATTTTTATTTCTAAATTCTGATATGGTTTAAAATTCAGTTACCTTGGAGACTGCCTTTCTACCCTTGCTGGAAAAAAAGAATTACTTGAAAGTTCCTGTTGTTTCCACCTCAGAACAATTGAGAAAATAACAGAGTTTCTTTTGAAATATAACCATAGTTCAAAATATGTACCGTTAAATTCATCAGTGATATAAACTCCACATCATTAATGATGATGTTCTACTATTAACAGCCCACATTTATTGAATGCATATTCTGTGACTGGCACTATCCTAAGGCTATGCAGAGATAATCTCAATCTTTCCAAGAAAAACAAACCAAGAAAAGTTTATTTGCAAAAATATATGCACCCTTGTGTTCATTTCAGCATTATTCGTGGTGGCCAGAATATGGAGACAGCCAAAGTGTTTTTCGGTAGAGGATTGGATAAAGATGATGTGGTACATATCTACAATGGAATACTACTCAGACATAAGAAAAGATGAAATACTCCCATTTGGGACAACATAGATGGACCTTGAGAATATTATGCTAAGTGAAATGTCAGTGAAAAAAAGCTAAGAACTGTATGATTTCACTCATATGTGGAACATACAAAGGAAAATGTATCCATAATCTGGGAAATATTTAAGTGGCATTTTAAACAATCTCAATAAATTACACACCTACTTTCTCTCTCATATTACTAAATCCTTTCACTGTGAAATATATCAACTTGTCAATGTTTCATAAAATATATTTTTATTTTAATAAACCTATAACAAGTGGCTTTACTAAAAGATCCCTCTCTCTGAAACTTAAATATGAAGCCTACTTTGGCATGTGGCTTGATTATGAGTTGGTTACTTTTTTCTCCCAGCTTTATTGAGAATTATTAATTATTGAGATATAATTAACATTGACATTGTATAAGTTTAAGGTATACAATATGATGATATGATGCACATATACTGAGAAATACTTACTACAATAATACTAGTTAACGCACCCTTCATTTCACAGAATTGCCAATCTGTTGCTTTTGTTGTGTTGAAAACATTGAAGCTCTACTCTCATAGTCATTTTCAGGTATATACTACAGTGTTGTTAACTAGAGTCACTAGGCTAAACATCACACACCCAGAATCTGTTCATCTCATCCCTGGAAGTTTGTATACTTTCACCAACATCTCCCCACTCCCCCTACCCACCAGCTTCTGACAACCACTTCTACTCTCTGTTTATATGAGTTCAGCCTTTTTTAGATGCTACATATAAGTGAGATCATAGAATATTTGTCTTTCTGTGTTTTCTGACTTATTTCACTTGCATAATACCCTCAAATTTCATCCACATTGTTACAAATAGCAGAATTTACTTTCATTTATGGCTACATTAATATTCATTGTGCATTTATATGTACTATATATCTCTCTCTCTATCTCCCTCCCTACACCACACTTTTTTTTATTCACTCATCCGTAAGTGGACTCTAAGGTTGTTTGCATGTTTTGGCTACTGCGAATAAAGCTTCACTGAGTATGGGGGTGAAGATATCTCTTTAATTTACTGGTTTTTGCTGGATCATACGTTAAATCATTTTTTAACTTTTTAAGAAGCCTCCATACTCTTTTCCATAGTGCCTGTGCCAATTTACATCCCCAACAGTGAAAAAGGGTTCTCTTATCTCACATCCTTGCCAGCATTTGTGATCCCTTGTCTTCTTTATAATACCATTCTAACAGTTGCAAGGTGATTTGCCATTGTGGTTTTGATTTGCGTTTCCCTGCTGATTAGTGAAGTTGAGCGCCCGTCCAAGTACTTGTTGGCCTTTGTATGTCTTTGGAAAGAAGTCTGTTCAGTTGCTCTGTCCAGTTATTAATTAGATTGTTTGTTTTTTGCTTCTGAGCTATATGAGCTCCTTTATGTATTTTGGATATTAATTCCTTATCAGATATTTGATTTGGAAGTATTGCATTCATTCTGTTTGGTTCTTTTCATTTTGTCAATTATTTCCTCTGCTGTGCAGAAGCTTTTTAGTTTGATGTAGTTCTACTTGTTGATTTTCACCTTCATCAGTTGTGCTTTTGATGTCATATAAAATAAAATTGTTGCCAAGGCCAATGTCAAGGAGTTTTCTTTTCTTGTTTCTTCCAAGAGTTTTATAGTTTCAGTTTTGCATTTAAGTCCTTAGTACATTTCAAGTAAATTTTTCTGATTGGCGTGACATAGTGGTCAATTTCATTCTTTTGCATGTGAATATTCAGTGTTCCTAATTCCACTTATTAAAGAGACTACATTTCATCACTGATTATTCTGTACTACATTGTCAAATATTTATCATGTATGTGTGGGTTTGCTTCTGGATTTCCAGCCCTGCTATATTGGTCTACATGTCTGATTTTTATAAATGTATGTAAAAGCATGAAGGTGATGTGCTCTCCTCAGTCCTTGCTATATATATATATATATATATATATATATATATATACACACACACACACACACACATACATACATACTATGTATACAGACTGTATATATACAGTATATATATTTATGTACACACACACTACATACACATTTTATATGTATACATACATAAGATAATATATATGCATATATATTCCCTTTTAATGGGATTAAAAGCTTAGTTATTTGCTAAACTAATACATGCTTTCCCAAATCCCAGTAAGAATGACTATGATAAGCTTCTCTAGTCATGGTATCACAGGTAGAAATAGCAGCTTCAATTCAAAATCAGGCTACCAAGTGGTAAGTATGCAAAAGTCCACATTCACTTGCCATGATTCATCATGACTATGTTCAAGTCATATGAGCGAATTAAATGTGGATATCTAGGGATCACAACTACTACATCTTTCATATCTGTGACAGTAAAACTAATCTCTTCAATAATTCTGGGGATGCAGTATTGCTTTTTATTTCAGCCTTGTTGGAATGGGAGACAGGTTCAGTTTAGTTTCATCTGGCTCTCCTATACAAGTCTGGAAACCAAGATGAGAGGATTTAAAACTAAATATATTTATTCCATATATATGGATTCTCTCTATATAATATATATTCTATTATATATGTGTATATGTATATATTCTATATGTATATATTCACCTGAGAAACTCTCTTGAACTTTACTTATGATTTTAATGATTAGAGATATTTTGATAATTGAACTTCAGACCAAAATGAGACCTATAATTGCAAACACTCAAGGGATATTATAACTAACCTGCAGCAATGGCAGAAAAAGGTGGTTTTCCTGGGGCGTCTCATTGCTGGTGGGCACATTTTTGTACCTTCTGGTTTACTAAGGTTTCAGCCTGCTGCGAGGGTCTGCACTTAACGTGGAGTTCTCACATTCACCCCAAATTAGTAAAAGTCCACATTTTAGTTACTTTTCCCTAAATTTAATATTGGATTTGCCCATAAGATAGTCTCTGCTTTACTGTTTTATCATTTCTGTGACCACAAGTGACCTTTTGTTGTTTTTATTTTATTTCTTTGGTAGGGGCACTGTGTTGCTTGCCTTATTTTCTTCTAATCTTAGCAATGTATTAACTCTTATGTTTATTGTATTTTATGCTGTTTGGCTTTATTGTATAGACTGATATTCTTTTAGAAGCCTACTCATAATTAATAATAAAAATTAAATACATATTTTGGTAAAATGTATGTTTGTATCATTAATATCTATATTTTAGTTTCAATATAAAATATAGTAAAGCAATGAAGGAGGAACTACAACATAGTTCCCCAGAGAAAAATACATTATAGGAGACAGTTCTACATGGTGTGGGCCCAGCTCCCACTCGGAGGTGCACAGGACCCATGCCCACAGGTAGGTTCTCCTGTGGAGAATCAGGCCTGCACTGTACCTAGATTGCTATGAGACTTGCTTTTGCTAAAACTCCCTCACCCTGAATTGAAGCAGCAAACATTGACTGCAAAGTAACTATCTAAAATCCATGTTAAACCTTCCTGAGGACCAGTGTAACTGGCTCAACCACTTTTCCCTTTTCATTTGCAAATATCCTTCTTCTGTGATGTGATTAGGGGCATCCTCTCCTTTGTTGTCTGTAAAAGGTAACCACCTAAAGCGAACGGTGCATAGTAAATGAGGACCTTTATGTAAAGTGCCCAGAAAAACCATAAAAGCCCTCCGAGTCAAGGGGGGCCAATACTTTTACTCCTCTTGAGAGAGAAGCTGCCCGCCCTTTTTCTCCACAGGATTCGGTAGTCCATGTGAATTTACTTTGTTTCAGCTACAACACTGCGGACCCCGAGAGCCAGGGTCCTTGACATGCACTAAATTTAGTTTAGTTTCCTTACAGTCTTGTAATCATGAAAAACTATATATGGAGCCCCTGTGCTTCCTGGCCTCACCTACCTGGTACTACTGATACATTTCAAGTAGCTCAACCAATCTTCATGCCCATAGTTTTCATACATTTTGTTATCAATAAATCCTGTAACTTCTTAATAACCCTACAGTAGATTTAGTAGTATGCTTAAGCCATAGCGTCTCTTTCTTTTACTTAAAATAATTCTGATTTGAATTAGATGCCCAGCCTTTCTGTAGGGAGAAGGAATATCCACAGGCATTCCAATGGCAAATTGGAAACTAGTGATATGCTCTCCAGCAGAGATCCTAGTTATGCTCAGTCATTTCACTTGCTGGTAATTTTGGGGGGAATAGAAATATTGTGAAATTTAAAGCACAGGTAATTAAGAAATTTGCTTTTGGAATTTTATTTTCCTTTGTACTCAGTAATAATATCCAGAAACCTTTGTGGTTCTACAGTCAATGTGAAGGAGAACATAGGTAATCCTGATCATTCTTGGCCATATTTCTATGACTGCAGATAGACGAAATTTTAGGGTGATATTGTACTGTGGCCAAGAGAGCTGAGAGATAGTAAGACTTGAGTTTTTATAACATCAATGAGCTACTGGATTGATGAGCACAGAAAATTGCCTTTCTTCTAGACTTCCTTTATGTCAGCTTCTTCATAGTTACCATGTGTAAGCTATTTGAATCACGGTTCCTTGAATCAACATCTTAAATGATTCAGATGTTTGTATAAGAAATGCAACATTGAAAATAACATTGTAAAATATAGTATTGCTTGAGTAGAATTGATATGGGACAATAAGGATCTTAATTTTCTGTCACAGGAATCTGAGAATACTAATATTCTATAGAAAACCTTTGTTCGATTATTGTGTATTGAATATTAAGACTTTATACCAACTCTTGGTGATGGATGACTTATCATGAGTCTTAGTATATGATAAATTTATGATATTTGACTAGTTAAATATTTTCTATGGCGTTACATGACATCCTAAAATACAGAGGAAACTTTTGTCTTCAGGTGACTTATTTGAAATAAGAAAGGAAAATTTGTTTCTAAGAGAGTCCATCTTTATATATGGATTATAATCAGAACCATTGAAAGTTTAGCAATCAGGGGACTGGAGGGTTTAGGTAAGCTAAGTCTTGGCAGGAAAACAAGATAAAAATTAGAGAATTTGGCAGAAAATATGATTGGAACAAATACCCTCTTAAGCACCTCCTATAAAACATTGCATGACTGATAAAGGGGACGCCTTGATTCTTGTAACAATATAGCTCTGTAAAGCAAAGATGTTCCTCCCAGGGGCAATTGACTAAATCTCCTGGGAGATGAGATGAAGAGGAAAGGAAGGCATTTAATTAAGGTTTCATGGCACAAACAAAACACAGAACTTGTTATGATAAACCAGGAACTTCTAGATTCATAGTCCCAAACAATTTCCGATTATCTAGTTTTGGTTACTGAGTTGCTCGAAAACAAGTAGAATAGACAACTAATTTTGAAACAACTGCATTACCAAAGTAACCCCAAACTTGGTTAGAGTGTATGAGTATTAAACCTTTTAAATCAAAGACCAGTCCCAAGAATTTTCATCTACAGAAAGTATGTTGTTAATGTAGTGCTGCACCCAGAAAGAACTTCTGTAATGTCCACTGTATGTATCACAGAGACAGCAGCCATGACTGCATTCTGAGAACGGAGAACAAAGCTATCTGATTCACAGGCTGCGCATGTCATCCCCTGACAGAGCAGGAAGTTTTCGGATCCCTCACAAGCACTAGATATTATAAACAACCACAAATGTGCCCACTATTTCCCTTCACAAAGGAGAGTGTTATTGTAATGATCATGCTTTTTGCCCCTTTGTGGACATTTTAAGGTAGATATTTCATCCCTCAGTGAGATGTCACTGAATTATTAGGAGCTACATCTAGGCATGATGATGCGCAGAGGATTGCACACTACCCAGCGGTCTCACACTTCAGGTTAATTGCAATAATCGACTTTGTATTTTCTCCTTTTGGGGAGGAACTGAGACGACATATTATATGTGGATGTGAATGCTTTACAAGTATATTTTTAGAATGTATAGAATGAAAATATATACATGGTATAAGTACCATATTTTTCAGACTATAAGATGCATCCCCCTAAATTTGGGAGGAATAATGGTTGTTAATGCTGCTGTTGAGTTCTGTTTACATTTACATTGGTGAAATATTATGTTATTTATGTTATTAAATATTTTATTACACTTTTTGCTTCAATTTTTTTTTCCTTATTTTCCTCCTTAAAAACCTAGTTCATCTTATGGTCCGAAAATACGGTGTTTGGGTAGCCAGAGAGCTTGTAATATTGGATTTTTATAGTAGCTCACCCATCCATATTCTATTTCTACCCTTTCATTCCTCTACTAGAAACTGAACCCATTTTCCCCAAGTGTCCACTTATTCTCTGAAGCTTATAAAACTTAATAGAGACTACGTAGTCTCAGCGTAGTCTAAGTAAGTCAGTGTAGCCAAGTGAAATAAAATGTAATAATTAGAAAACATTTATCTTTCCACCTGTCAATAACAGGTTGGATGATAGACATGGGATTATTCTCAACTGAGAGTTGAGGAGTCTGCTAAGGACTTCTGGGAAAGCTCCTTCTTGATCTTCAGCAAAGAACCCAAGAATGGGAGTGAGCCTCTAACACTGATTCCTACCGGCAGTCCTCTTGTAGCCCTGAGGACAACCAGTCTTAGCACAAAGCCTGCCCTGAGGATAGTAAAGTTAAAGACGTAAAATGAAAGACTTTGATGATCTCATTAAGTCAGGTATTCAATGAGCTTAGAAATCTAACTTCCAATTCTTTGAAATGATACACTTGCTCATTGTTTTAGCATGTTTAAGTTCTTTGAAACAATAAATGTTCTCATTGTTTTAGCATGTTTATATAAGACATCCTATTAATTAAGCCAAAATCATTCTAAGTAATATAAACCTAGTCCTCATTTATTCCTTCTGGGAAACCTAGATGGTGCGTGTGAAGATCTATACAGGACAGTTTTCCAGGAATCTTGTCCCACTTTTCAGGCACCTCTGTGGTACATTCTTACAGGAAATTAAGTGCTTTTTTACTGCATTCTGTCACCTTTCCGAGGACTCCATGTGAAACAGAACAGTCTGTACATGTCTGACCCCATTTCTGTGCTATTAAAATACTTCACCAAGTGCCTTCAGGTTTCCTCGAAGAACAAAAAATTATACTGGTCATTTATATTAATGACTGGACAGCTTGTGATAGAATATTCTAGTTCATTTGTTTTTGTTAATTGGGAGAGTTGAGTGCTCAGAGGAAAATGATAACCAAAAGAATATAATATTTTCTCATGCTTGAAAGTGGTAATGCTTTTTTTCAAGATTTTATTTATTTATTTTTAAAGAGAGGGGAAGGGAACGACAGGAAGAGAAACATCAAAGTGTCGTTGCCTCTTATACACCCCATACTGGGGACCTGGCCCTCAACCCAGACAGGTAGGTGCCCTGACTGGTAATCGAACCAGCAACCCTTTGGTTTGGAGGCCTGCGCTCAATCCACTGAGCTACACCAGCCAGGACTGCAAATGGTAATGCTTTTAAATATTGCTTCTAAAATATTGTGTACAATAAATGCCTAGAATTCAATCCTATGTATAAATTTTAATTTATTTACCCTTCCCCAATTTTTATACGTAGGTTTTATTTTGTGTTTAGCTATTGGGAGTAAATATTCTATGAATATTTTTACCCAAGATCAGTATTATTTAATAAAATATTATTTGAATGTCTGTCTTGAACCAGATGCTTACAAGAATATATATTTCAGGTGTATTGCTCGGTATTTATTACAGAGTTTGGCTCTTGTCGTCAAGAGCTAACAGAGTAGTGAGGAGCAAAACATAATATCTCACAATGTCATGTTTTTGTAATAAATGTTATCCAACAAATGTATAGTATTTGAAAAGAGAATGGAAGTGAGAAAGAAAATGTGTTTTGCCTTAAGAAAAAATTGTTTCAGAGAAACTAATGCTTATTCTGAAGTGTGAGTGAGTGGCTGAGGAGAGTGGGGTGTCCGGGAAGAAGAAACATCTTACATGGATGTCTAAGTGTGGGAAAGAGCTTTCTACGCTTGAGCAGCTGGAAGGAAGGTACCGTGTTTGGACGAAACAAAGTCCACAAGGTAATGGGAAGGAAATGGGAAGGAACTGGAGTATGCAAAACTTGCATTGTAGCAGGAATGTAATGGTGGGCCAATTGCATGTTTGTTAGGATTACATTAACCACCGTACATATTGAAAATTATCTGCTATGGAGAATTAAAGTTTCACACTATATTGTTAGTTACCAAAGCATGAAGAAACTCAACATCATTTACTTAATAGATTTATAAATAATAAATTACCTGGAGTATGTAGGAGGATAATGTACCCAAAGGAACACCCAGGTTTCTGATGTGCAGAGTTAGAGGAATGATTGTAACAAAGAAATAAAATGTTTAATTTTGAAAAAATGAAATGAAATGAAATGTAGTAATTAGAAAACATATAAAATAGCCTCATATATTGATATGTTTTTATTTATTGGAAAATTCCAAGAGAAATAATGAAAATAAATACAATAATAATTAAACTTTCCATATACCCTTTAAAAATATCAGCAAACATTTTCTGTAAAGGGCCAGAAGTAAACTGTTTAGGCTTTGGAGTAATATGATATCTACAACTGCAGAAATCTGCCAGGAAATAGACTTGGTCTATAGGTAAATGAATGAGGCAAAACTCCACAGATAAATTGAAAATTTACTACAAAGTATTATCTGGAACTCAATCTTAATACATTTGAAAGTATAATAAATAAATTCCTTGTAAAATAATAACCTTGATTTAAAATCAGTTTGGAAATAAAGAAAATGTAGTCACATTTATTTATATACAAAAACAGTGAACTATTCAAACACAAAAGTATGGTGATGAATGTTAACTAGAGTTAGTGTGATCATTTTGCAATATATAGAAATATTGAATTATTACTCTGTACTCCTAAAATTACTATATATCCATCATATCGCAATAAAAATAAAGAAAAAATCAGTTTTATTTATTTCTATACAAAAACAATGAACACTCCAAAAAATAAAAAATAAAGAACACTCCTGTTCACAAAAATAAAGAATAAAATAAGAATAAATTTAACCAAAAAAAGAGATACTTGTACATTGATAATTGTAAAATAAAAATATAAAACAAATTAGACACAAATGAATCGGAATTCCATGTTTATGAATTGGAAACATTAATATTGTTAAAATGTCCATACTATATAATACCAGTGGCATTTTTACAGAAATGGAAAAACTGAAACCAATTTTAGTATTCACTCGGACCCACGGAAGAACCCAAATATCCAAAGCAATATTGAACAAAAAAGAACAAAGCTGGAGGCATGACACTTACTGATTTCAAACTATATTACAAAGCTACAATAATCAGGAGTGTGGTACTAGTACACAAACAGACCTGTAAGTCAATGGAACAGAATAGAGAGCCCAGAGACAAATATATGTTACCATCTTATCTTCAACCAAGTTGTCAAAAACACACAATGGGGAGAGGATAGTATCATCAATAAATGGTGGAGGAAAAAACTGGATGCCTAAAAACTGGATGTCAAAAACTGGATGTAGAAGAGTGAAATTGGACCCTTTTCTTACACTGTGTTCAAAAATCAACTCAAAATGAAGTGTTAAGTGTAGACCTGAGTCCGTAAAATTGCTAGAATAAAAGATAAAAAGATTTCTGACATTGGTCTTGGCAATGAATTTTTTAATGCGACACAGAAAGGACAGGAACAAAGAAAAACGTACAAGCTGGCCTACCGCAAATTAAAAATCTCTGTATAGCAATTAAAACAACAACGTGAAGTAGCAACCTAAGATCAGGGGGAAAATATTTGCAAACTGTACATTCGCTAAGACTGGCATCCCAACTACATGAGGAGCTCATACAATTCAGTAACAAAAAACTCCCAAATAAACTAATTTCACAAACAGGCAAAGGGCCCCTTAGACACTTCTCAAAAGAACGCATAAAACTGACCACAAGGTATATGAAAAAGGGGCCCCAAATTACTAATCATCAGGGAAATTCACGTTAAAACCACAATGAGATAATACTTCAAACCAGTTAAAGCAACTTATCAAAAACATAAGACGACATGTGTTGGTGAGGATATGGGGGTGGGGGGAAGAACCCATGTAGCCCTGTTGGTAAGAATGTGAATTCTGCATTCATTCTGGGAAACAGTACGGATGTTGCTCAAAAAAAATAAAAAAAAATAGAAGTCCCTCATAATTCATCAATTCCGCTTCTGAGTATAAATCCAAAAGGAATGAAATCTGTATTTCAAAGAGATCTGCATTGCTATGTTTACGGCAGTATTATTTCCAATAGCCATACTGTTCTGTCTGATCTCTTTTGCATGTGGAATCTAAAATATCAAAGTCACTGAAATAGAAAATAGAAGGGACATTTCCAGGGTCAAAGTGAGAGGGTGAAATGAGAAGCTGGTCAAAGAGGATGTAGTTTCAATTATGCAAAATGAGTAATCTCTGGAGATCTAATGTATAACGGTGTGGCTGTAGTTCGTACGGTTTTATATCCTTGACAGTTTCTGAGGGGGCAAGTCTCAAGTGTCTCTACCACACACACATAAGCAGGTGGTGACAATGTGCAGTGGTAGATATGTTTATCATCTTGATTGTGGTGATTATTTCATAATTTTTACATATGTCAAAACATCACATTTTATACCTTAAATATATACAAATTTAATTGTTATACAGTAAACCTCAAAAATAAGCTAGAAAAATAAGACCAAAAAAAGACATTAGGTAAAGGTATTTGTATAGTTAAATTCTCTATATAAACTTTAAGTAATAGTTAATTCTAGTCATATTTAACCCATTCCAGACATACAATAAAATACAAAATCTTTTCATTCATTTCATAGATGAGAATATAGCAACCTTAAAAAATTATGGTTTAAGCCTAGGCCTATATCAAATGTAGTTGACTTGTTTCCATATACTATGCATATAGTATAATATGATATAATCAATATAATAAAATTAATATAATAAAAATGTAGGGGAGCATAATATATTACATCAATGTATTATTTATTGCAAGATGGAAACGTTAGTTTAATGACAGGAATGCTATCAGTCCATGTCATTATTGCCATAAAAATAAAACATCAATGCCTTTCTTCAACATGCAGGCAATTTCTTAGTAGCATTTAAAAATCGCTTGTAATAAAATGTTTAAGCAAAATGGAAATTGTAATCAAAATCATTTTCAATTTTAATAATAAACACCATTTTAGATAATGGAACTCTAAAGACTTCACCAAGGAAGAACCAGGATTAAGACAGGGGGGATTATCATTCACAATATTATATGCATTCTGTTACAATCAATAAAATAATAAGAAATAGTCTTAATAAATACAAAAATTGAAGAGATAAATCCTTTGATATGAGTTTTATACCTACAAAAACTGAGACCCAAGTTCTTTAAAAATATAATAAAGGATCTATGGAAATTGAATGGATGCAAAAATAATTTATAACTAGGTCTTTCTATTAGAAGTAGTAATAGGATTTTTTAAAATCCATTTAACACAGTGGAAAAGTTATATGACTTCAGAATAAACTTAAAGGAAAAGTACCTGACTTTTATGAACAAAGCCATACAGTTTTATTGAAGGATATAAACCAAGGCCAGAACAAATGGAAGGAACATAATATTTTTTTGACAGAAATACATATATATATATATATATAAATGTCAATTTTATCCCAAAACAATATTAAAAATTCAATGTGATTCTAGTTTGCAATCCATGTTTAGAGGTCTGCTGTGACCTTTATGCCAATGTGAAAGTTTTTCCTTGCTTGTTTATTTTTGTTTGTTTGTTTACAAACTGGGAATGTGTATGAGTTTTGAGGAGAAGCTTATATACAAACCAGGCCTGAGTAGAGGAGGGGAATTGTCCTGGACTGACAGTGTTGGTGGGTGGTGGAGAGCTGGCCTGACAAAACACCAAGAGGCAGGAGAAGTTTTCTGAAAGTTGGCTGAACTTCCACACAGTGATTGATAGGAACCAGGCCCAGGACACAGGCCACGCGGAAGGGGGAGACAGGGTTGCCTCTATGAGCCAAGAGCTTTACCACCAAGGGTCCCTACCTCTAGGCCTTCCAGTGGAGTTTGATCGGATGTTGTTGGGACGTAACTTTCTCGGTGATCGACATTCAAGTGCTGTCCCCTGTGTGATTTGATGAAGGGCTCCAGTCCCACGTCTGGAGCTCTGACCAGTCACCACCAGCCATAGAAATGATTGTGAAGGAACAATGAGGTGGGGACCTTCCAGGTTTTCACATGCAATGTAGCTTAAGACAACTAACACAAAACTATAGGCAAAGTATCTAATCATAATGAGGTTGAATCAAAGACACATTCAGACAAAAAGAAGCTGAGAGATTTTATTGCCGGTAGAAGTGCATTAAAGGGATTACTTAAGGATGTTCTTCTGGTTGAAGGGAAACAGCACCCACAGGGATGCGTATGTACAGGAAGGAATGAAAAAGGCAGACATTGTCATTATTACTTTAACCAGCATTTTTTCCTACTCTTAATTTAGTTGAAAAATAACTGTTTATATTAAGCCAAAATATATGGTATAATTTTCCTCAGGCAATAAAAAATAATAAAAATGTATAATGAGTCAAAATCCATGAAATTACAGACCAATATAAATACAATTAGCAAAGTTTTTTGTGGAAAAATTAGCAAAATCAATAAACTCCTAACCTAATCAATATAATAGCAGAAAATGCATTCATTCATTGCATTTAAGAAAATGTAGAAAAGGAGGTAAATAAAGGAAGGGGGGAGGGGTAAGAGGAAAGGAGTGAGGGAGGGAAGAGGGGAGAGAAAGAGAGAAAGAAAGAGACCAGGACTAGAAAGTAAAAGTATTTATTACTACAATTTTGCAGATTGGAAGAAGGAAGTTCAGAGCCTGCAATGAAATAGATGTTAAAGAAGACTATCTTTTGAGAAAGATCAGTTACTGAGATTTTTGGTAATATAACAACAGTGACGTGACCCTTAGATTTGGCAAAACAGGATTTGTTGGTGTCCTCCAAAGAGTCCTTTTACTAGAGTGAGAAGAGAGATGCCAAACTGTCGTTAGTTGACTTGTTATGTGGGCGATGGTTTGAAAAAAATTTATAGGTAAGCTAGCTGGTTCAAGAAGTTAGATTGTGGAGTAGGAGAAAACAATGCAGTCTACTTGGAAAGGGATATGTAATCAGAGTATCCCTTTTAAAAGCAAAATATGTTTACGCATCTGCAAAGAAATTGACTAGTCTGAAGAGCATTATTTCCCCTGTTCTATCAAATATACATGGAGATAAATAAAATGACATCAGTTGTTTTGATCATCTTAAAATCTTTCTGTAAAGAACCAATAACTTTTGTCGAATGTATCTGTTATTTAGTTTGTTTATTCTCATATTTACGTCAATAATAAGAGGGCTCAAGGATTTATAATTGTAGCTTATCAATAATAGCATTCACAATGGAACTGACAGCCAATTAGTCAAAGATCCATTGAATAAAGAAAAACTGCAATTTATATGCTATAAACAAAATGAAAGGAGGAAAAAGACCATTAGTTAGGAGATGAAAAGATTAAAAAATCTTGTAGGTAACTGACCTTTGTTTCAGATGAATGCACTTATGTACATACAAATACATTTAACAGTGGTAAATGTATCTTGAATTCAATGGATAAAATGGCCAAAAGTATATAATTATGTTGTTCATTGTGGTAGGCAATTGTCAGTTTTAATGCTTAGCACTGTACCATGCCGTAGGCAAATCTCTCTGCGCTCATGAATATTGGAGAGAGAAAGTCGTAAATCTGTAAACTGAACATAAGCATCTTTCAAGCTGTCTGGCCTCTTGCAGTGTTTGCAAAGCTTAACATATATTTTAATCTGTGCACTGCTGTTTTTATTTGCTCCCTTCCATCTTTCTGTCCATCTTCCTGCCCCCTGTCTTTCCATCGATCCATCATTTTTTCCAATTAAGGGAAAGCCAGATGACAGACATGACAGGCACTCACTGTCCGATGCCACAGACTCTAAGTAGAAGTAATTGCTGTGCATGAAACTGAAGCAGTGCTGCAGTGCTGCTGCCACCGGGCCCCACGACGGAAGCCTCCTTGTCTGAGTAATAGGCATGGGGCGGAGTGAAGAGTGGAGACTAGCAAAAGCAATCTCAGAAATGATCATTTGAGAGAATCCTTTTTATCTTTACCAGCTGAGAGTAAAATTGATGCTTCTCTGAACTTATAATTGAGGAAATCATTTAACAATGGACACTGGTATACTCTGAAAAATAGAGTCCTACGGGGGGAAATTTTTGAGAAAATGTTATAGGATTTATGTGCAGAAATGTCCTTGATTTTCTCTTGTCATAGGACTTGTCGTTAGAAATAAGGAAACAGTAGCTTGCAGCTGAGCCATGATAATGATATCTATTTACTCAGCCATGACTACAGAGTGAATTGTGTATAAAATATCAGATAGACATATACGCACTGTTTATACATATCGCCATGTATAAACTACCTCAGAGGGTATTTTTCTCTCTGTAACTGTATTGTACAAGATTTTTAAACCAATGCATTAATCTCTAGCTCTTTAAAATGAAAAAAGTGACATTCAAAACAAAAATACATTTCATTGTAGTGAACAATAATATCAAAGTTGACTGTAAGCAATCATTTTACTTGTTCTGGTGTGATATAATTTGTAATGTAATTTTTGTAAAGAGGCAGGAAATGCCACTTTTTACAATGATATAATAGCTGTTCTAATGCCAAAATTATTGTCTTTCATACAGTTCACCCAATTAAAGGGCCTGGGATTTACCTTAGAGAAATGACTTTTTCTGTGTATGGGGCAGGAAATGTGCCCGATGAATCTGACACACACTATAACACCAGAAAAAAATCAGCTGTTCAAAACTAACAAGGTCATGTCAAAAGGTCCCAAGAGTCAGCTTAAATAGAAAAGTGTAGGCCAATGATAAGAGAGTTGAATATTTTTTTAAGGAAGACTATATAGTTGATTACAATTCTTTCATTGTAGATAATGAGTTCATGAAGATAACTCATAGAAAGAAGAAAAAAGTAATATCAAAATGATAAAATTATTAGAGTTTCTTAAAGCATCAACTCATTACTCCAAAATTAGATAATAGTAAAGAAATACACATATTACAATCTTTCTGGTAGGAACTGTATTTTAGGATAAATAGCTTTGAGGGTAATTGCTCTTAAAAATGGATTTCATACCAGACTGCATTCCCACCAATAGCTATTGTGAAAAACAATATGGAGTATCCTCAAAAAATTAAAAATTGAATTCCCTTTATGATGCGTACACCGGCTACCAGTGTCCATGTCATTATGGATTAAATAAAACACACATGGACTAGAGTCTGGTGGAGGAAAAAGGACGACAGGATGGCTTTTCTCTCAAGGGGAGCAAATGCCACGGCCTCCACCATGACAGGCCTTTATTCTATATCTCTTCACATTACAAGATGGTCCTCACTCAATGCCCCTAATCACATCACAGAAGAAGGATATTAGCAAATGAAAAGGCAAAAGTGGTTGAGCCGGTTACATTGGTCCCTGCAAGGTTTAGCATGGATTTTAGGAAGTTACAACAAGCATTTGCAGGGTGAGGGAGTTTTCAGCAAAAAGCAGCTTAGGTATATTGCAAATCTGATTACCCACGAGAGAACCTATCTGTGGGCATGGGTCCTGTGCATCTCCAAGTGGGAGCTGGGCCTACACCACACAGAAGGGTCTGCCACACCTTTACACCCAGCAATTCCACTTCTGGAATACATCCTAAGGATCTCAAAACACCAAAACAAAAAATACACACACGCACACACACATATACGTATATGTGTGTATATATATGTGTGTGTGCGTGTGTGTCTACACACACCCCTATGATCATAGCAATGATTTACAATAGCCAAGATTTGGAAACAGTTTTAAGTGCCCATCAGTAGATGAGTGTGTGTTGGGGGGGAACCTGTAGTTCATTTATAAAATGGAATACTATGCAGCAGTAAAAAAGAAGAAACCCTTGTATTTTGCAACAAGATGGATGGATCTGGAGAATATTATGAATTATATGAATTATGAATATTATGAATTAAGCCAATCAGTGAAAGACAAATACCACATGATCTTATTTATATGTACAATCTAATGAACACAATAAACTAACAAACGAAATAGTTAGTAACAGAAGATTAGATACATGAAACAGACTGTCAGCTGCCAAAGGGGAGGGGAGAACTGCAGAAAGATGGTACAGAGATTAACCAAAGAACGTGCGTGCATAACCCATGGACATGGACCACAATCAGCAACATGGGGATTTGCTTAGGGCGAGGAGAGGGTGGGATGTGGTGGAGATGGGAAAAGGGAGAAAAAGCAGGCACAACTGTAACAGCATAAAGATATAAGTGAATAAATATAAAAATGGATTCTTCATCGTAATTGAAGAATAAGCAATCAAATTTAAATAACTTTAAAAAATTATGTTAAAATAACTGATTTGGGGTTAGTTAAAACTAGATGATGAATTTGTAAGTTATTGACCTTTCTCTTTTTGTGAATATTTGAAAGTTTTATAATTGAAAAGTATTTATTTTTTCTCCATAAACATTTTATCTATTTACAGCATGACCGAGTGGGATTTATTTTGGGAATGCAAGGATGGTTCAGTATATAAAAATCAGCCAATGTAATATACCGTATTAAGAGAAGGAAGGGAGGAAAAAAAATCATGATCATTTCAATTGATGGAGAAAGAACATTTGACAAAATGCAACACTTTTTCATGGTAATAACATGCAAAAAACTAAGAATAAAAGAAAATTACTGCAACATAATGAAGGTCATATGTGAAAAGCCCACACCTAACATCATGCTCACTTATAAAAGACTTAAATATTTTCCTCCAATATAAAGAACAAGGTAAAGAAACTTTCTTTTACCGCTTCTAATCAACATAGTACTAGAAGTCAGTTGTAGCAATGGGATGAGAAAAATACATAAAAAGGATTTAAAAAGGAAAAGAAGAGGTAAGATTATCTCTGTTCACAGATGACATATTATGGAGATGTAGAAAACCCAAATAATTCCATTAAAAAGAAAATAATAGAACTAATGAATTAATTCCTCCTAAGAGGATACAAAATTAACAGATAGAAATGTATTGCATTTTTATATTCTGAAAATGAATAATTAAAATAAATTAAGACAATCATTTAATTTATAACAGCTTTAAAATGAATAAAATACATAAGGATAAACTCAACCAAGGAAGCAAAAAATATACGCGCTAAAATTCAACAAATTAAAGAAGATATATAAATGGAGAGATCCATGTTTAGTGATGAAACATTTAATATTGTTAAAATGTTAACACTACCCAGAGCAAACTAGAGATACAATGCAATCATGATTACATTTTTAATATTTTTTTCAGAAATAGGGAAATTTATTCTAAAATTTATATGAGATTTAAAGGGACCTCACGTAATAAAATAATCTTGAACAAGAACAAAGTTGAAGGTCTCATTCTCTCATTTTAAAACTTACTCTAAAGCTGTGGGGCATTAAAACAGTGTCATCCTGACATAAGATCAGTGCAATACAATAAAAAGCCCAGAAATGAGCTGTCACATGTATAGTCAACTTTATTTTGACAAGGATGTCAAGACCATTCAATGGGAAAAGAACAACATTTTCAATAAAATGTTTTGGAAAAAAATAGATATTCACATACAAACAAAAATAACTTTGGATGCCTACCAAACACAATACACAAAAATTAACTGAAAATAAATCAAAGCTCTAAATATAAGTTTAAAACTATCTAACTCTTAAAAGAAAACATAGAGGCAAATTTTTATGCTGTTGGATTTGACAGTGCTTTATAGGATGTGACACTAAAATCACAGGCAACAAGAGAAAAATTAGATACATTTTACTCCATCAGAATTAAAAATCCTTGTGAATCAAAGGACACTATCAACAGTGAAACCAAAACCCATGAACTGTGCGAAAATATTTTCAAATTATATATGTAATAAGTGATTGCTATGTAGAATATACAGATATCTTCTACACCTCAATAATAAAAATACAGGCAGACCAACTAAAGTATAGAGGACTTGAGTGGACACATCTCCAGGGAGGATATACCAGTAGCCCAGGAGCGTATAAAAGGATGTTATATATCACTAATCTTCAGAGAAATTTGGACCAAGACCATGTTTTTTTTTTTGTTCGTTTGTTTGTTTTTGTTTGTTTGTTTGTTTTTGAAAAAAGGTAGATGTTGGCAAAGATATGGAGAGGTTAGGGTCCTTACTCATTGCTGATGGGTGTATGAAATGGCATGGTGGCTCTGGAGGATAGGATGTCTTTTCCTCAAAAATTGTACATGGGTCCAGCAGTTCTACTTCTAGGTATGTTCCCAAAGGAGGTGGGAGTGAGGACTTTAACAGGTACCGCACACCCATGTTCACGGCAGCAGTTTTCACAGCAGCCAGGGAGTGAAAGGCAACCCAGGCACTCATGGATGGGAGGACAAACAGAACGTGGTCTATGCAAACTGTAGGTTGTTGTTTGGGCTTGAAAGGAAAGGAAATCCTGGTATATGCTAGGGCATCAGTGAACTTGGACAGAGTAGGCCGGTTGTAGAAGGATGAATATTGTATGATTCTGGGTGGGATTGCCCAGAGTGGTGAGTTTTATAGAAACAGATAGTAAGTAATAGTTACTGGGGGATGTCGTGGAGTGGGATTTGGTATTGAATGGGTACAGAATTTCAGTTGGTCAAGGTGGAGGGGTTCTGGAAGTAGAGGTGATGGTTGCACAGCAATGTGGGTGTGCTTGATGGAAATGGTGAGATGGTGGATTTTTTTTTTTAACATTTTTTTTTATTTTTATTTTTTTAATCAGTATTTTTTAATTGTTGATATTGTACAGTTTTCTGTCTTTTACCCCGCTCCAGCCCACCACCCCAGCCCTCCCCACCTTCCTCCCATTTCCACCCCCCATAGTTTTTGTCCATGAGTCCTTTATACTTGTTGCTCTAAACCGTTCCCCTTTTCCCCCTAAATTCCCTCCCCTCCCACTCTGGACACTGTCAGACTGTTCTCAAATTCAGTGTCTTTGTTTATATTATGCTTGTTTGTTTGTTTTGTTGATTAGCTTCCTGTTAAAGGTGAGATCATATGGTATTTGTCTTTCACTGCCTGGCTTATTTCGCTTAGCATGATACCCTCCAATTCCTTCCATGCTGTCGCAAAGGGTAGGAGCTCCTTCTTTCTTTCTGCTGCATAGAATTCCAGATGGTGGATTTTGTATTGGGTGTATTTTGCCACAATAGAAGAAAAGGAATAAAACGTATTAATAATACGCATTTTTTAAAAATTGTAATTATACCAAGCATTTATATAAAAATACTGTTTGTGAAGAAAAAAGTTGGCATGCATGGCTTTATATTATCCTTTCACAGTTACAAACTCTACCTTTCTCAGTAATTTCTGATGGGAAATATGGATTGAAGCTTTTCACACTTGTTAATTAGTAACATAAGTGAAGGCCTCTTTGAATTTTCACATGCCCAATATTACATCAGTAACAGACACTACTAAGAGAAAAATTAAGGGAGAAACAAAAATAAAATCATCATCACCGTCTGTCATATATGCACTTATACCAGTAGTCAGCAAACTTTTTCTTTAAAACACTAAACAGTGAATGCTTTAGGTTTTGCGGACTATGTGGAAATTGTTGCAACTATGTAACTCTTCTGTTGCAGTTACACAAGCAGCCATGAGAAATACATAAAAGAATGGGCATGGCTGATTCCAATAAAACTTTATTTATAGGAATATTCACTAGCCAGCCCTGTGTAGAGTGTTGACTACAATCTCTACCATGAAATAAGTTTGATTTTCAGGATCTCCAGCTTTCCTTTTGGCACGCCCAGTGGGGGCTACAGGCTAGGCTAAATTTAACATAAGGAGGCCTATGGATTGCGCTGACAAAATGCCTCAATAATGGTAGCAGTCATAATTGATGTTGCAAATCATTCCAGATCTATTCCTTTCCCATTATCTTTCAACTAAGCATCGTCACGTGACTTGCAATGGCTAATGAAATGTGAACAGAAGCATTCCATGGATTTCCAATTGGAAATTTTGAAATCCAGTTGCAACTTCCCATGGAGCCCTCTCCCTACCCCGATGGTACGGAAAACTGTTAAAATTGAGTCTCTGTCACCTTAGATTCCTGAGTGTCAGTTTATAAAGATAAAGTCCCTGCATTATCACAATAAAAATGTTTAAATGGCAAGAATAGGTTTTGCTTGTGTGACGCAGAGTAGATTTTGTGACTGTAAATTGTCACAGCATAATTTCATCCATCCTGCTTGACAGTAGATTAATAATTGTGTCATTTTTTAATTTGCATTAATTATAAATTATAATTTTCCAATATCTAAAGCAATGATTATGGAAGTTCTCTACTAAAGGGCATGGGCAAGCTTGCATCTGAATAGGTTTAATGTTGAAGCATTTTGGAAATCGAAGTCTTTCTGAAGCAGATATAAACCAGATAACATAAGCTTTCTTAGCTCATAGAGCCCAAACTTGGTGTTTATTTGGAGTGCCATAAAACTATATTAATACAATTCCTATAACTTTTATTTAATCCTGATCATGTGGTATGAAAATTAGATTACAATGCATACATTATAATGCTAATTTTAATACCGAGGCATATGCATGTAAGAAAATGAAGGATGAGTCAATCATTTTCCTTCTCTGCCTGCTGAGAAAGCTTATCCCAATTATAAACCATAGTATTTTTATTAGAGTTTTATTTAATTTAACTTTATTCAGATAGTAAAAAATCCAAACTGATGTATAAATCTATAAACACAACATAAATTCTAAAAATAATAGGATCAAAGTATTTGTGATGTGATGTTGCTAATTCATGCAGTTCATTTCACTGTAGTGTATGCTCTACTTTAAAATATTTAATTTATACACCATTATCATTAACATTCAAAAAAAATCCAAACCTAGTATTGAATATCTGCAGCATGCCAGCTGGGTTGCTGAATTTTATGTACCTGCTCAGTCAGTGAAACACAGCATTTGTCATCTTAGTTTATGCGCAAAAAAACGCTGAGAGAATCTTATTACGTATTCTTTGCTACAGGTATAGACAAATGATGATGACAAGCTGCGAACCCAAAAACTGTATTTAACTGTCTGTTAGAATAGGTTGAATATTGAGAGTGAAAACATTTATTAATAACACTTCTGTTTCATGCTGTGTTGGGGAATGCATGACAGAGAGAAGCCACTCCTGACAATCAGCACACACCTGGGAAAACAAACGGTGAATATCTTTGCAACCTTTGTCGCCTCGTATTTGCTTTACATTTGCCACTGGTTTTAATGAATAGGAGCTGGGTTCCAACAAATCTCTGCAGGGCTCTTCCACTCGCTGGGCTCTGCACTTCCGCTGCTCGCACAGCTGCTTGAGCCGTCAGCTATAATAAGTGCACATTTGGAGTCTTAAGAGGATCTGCACGTTGAGTACAGGCAGCACCAAAGTAAATACCCAACACAGTTTTAATACATTTTTCAAATCCTGCTTTAGGAATATTTGTCCCTGAGATCAGTGTATGTGAAATCTTAAGAAAAGTCTTAAACATCTGCCTGAGACACGGATGTTTTATTGACTTCAAAGGTGATATGTGATAATCCAGGGTGTGTCATTGAGTATCAGTTTTGTCGGAGGCTGGGAATGTCAATGAGGTATTCTTTAATTCAAGTAGATATATTAGCTGACTTATTTCCTCTTAACAAAGAATGCATTTATTACATTTTTACAGTGTGTATATATAGCTTATTTTTGGTTTTTCAGCCTCCACTTAGTTCCAAAGTTACTTAGGTCAATGCTCGTTGGGAACCATTCTGCCTGGTTTCAGGAGTTGTAACCCCCTCATGACTAAGGCTGAGTGAGCGACCTTCGGACTGCAAGTCACTAAGTAGACAAAGTTTCTCTCCCTGGCAGGAGCACTGCTTCTGCTTCATCCATAACTGGACCCCAGTGCTTGATCAGTTAGCCAATGATGGGTAAGATCCCTCAAGCGAGGGGTCGCCTAAGCCAGGCCTGACCACTTGGAAGGCCTTCAAGGAAGGACTCGGGGGGCTGTAGCAAAGAGGGGGTGATGGACCCTCACTCCCCAGATATCCTGACATAGCCTGAGTCCTCAATCTGTCTGGCAGAAGTTTTCCTTATCTCTTGCTTCCTGGTCTTAATACACTTAAGCCTGAAACTATGACAGAGGGTAGTGCAGCCCTGTCCTGGCTAGAGTGGGGTCCATGGGTGATCGGGCATAAGAAAGAATTGGTAAAGTCCTGTGAAACCTGCTTTGCTAAGAGTGCTCTCATTTGAATGATAAGGGTCCGAGGAGGAAATGAGTTTGTCTCCCAAAGTTTTGTAACCCCTTAGCTGACAGACCCTGACTCAGTTAAGCCTTCAGATTTCTTTGAAATGCTATCTATTGTTTGATATTTGCCACCTGACATTGATTGATGAGTTTTACCTGTATTCCTGTGTATTACAAACATAATTAGAGCCACTGAGGAAGGGGCTCTTGGCCCTTCTCCTTTGAGAGATCTGCCACCTTTCCTCCACAAGTAGATCATGTCTTTGTAGACTTATTTTCATCTGCGGTGGACAGATGGAGCTCTGCGGGCGGAGCCCCATCACAAATGCTTATTCCCCACCCCAATCTCTTACTTTGTGGGATTCTCCCAACCTTCTATATGACCTTTAAAAAAATGGTGTATATTAATTCAATACACCATATAATTGGTGTATAAAGTTCCCTCTTAGTGCTGTCAAACTCTGTGGGTTTTAACAAATGCAAAGTGTCACTTATTCACCACTACAATGTCATATTGCATAGCTTCACTATCCTGAAAGCTTCTGTTCACATATGGGCTATACTTATTACGTATGGATATGTGAGAATCTGAGTTTAGTACTAGCAGGCATTTGGGCTAACAGTCCTAGGCTGCTGTGAAGAAATAAATGCCACTGAGGTCACAATGTGTGTGTGTGTGTGTGTGTGTGTGTGTGTGTGTACAAAGCACTACTATATATACACATATATATCTATATTCATATATGTATATATTTTTTGTTCTTTTGTGTAACACCTACAAAGAAAATTATATTCATTCTTCACTATACAAAATAAAACACACAAATTGCTGATTTTAGTGCACTTGGTATAAATACATTTGTATATATACACATATACATTATAATATCATATGAGGTGTACTTTTAAGAACACCCAAAATGCACAAACCCTAAAACTATTATGTATCTCAAACAACCTTTCTACATATATTTACCAAGCTTTGTGTAGGGGATTTCTTCCCTGAGTTTTTGGATTTCAGTAATTGTGCTGGTCTGCTAGGGGAGCTGTAACAATAACAGAATACCATGTAACAAAATACCACAGACTGGATGACTTAAACAATAGAAATCTATTTTCTCACAGTTCTGAAAGATGTCTAATGTTAAGTTATTGGCAGGTTTGGTTCTTCCCTGACAATTCTGTCCTTGGCTTGCTGCCTTCTCTCAGTGTTCTCATGTGACCTTCTAATGGCAGCAACCCGGATCAGAGCCCCATCCTTCTGACCCCCTGTAGTGTTAATTACCTCCTTAAAGGCCCTCTCTCCAAATACTATTGCATTTAGGGTTAGGACTTTAACATGTGATTTTGTGAGCGGGCCATAATTCAGTCTAAACTGTACTTTACCCCTTCATTGTTATTTTATATATTGGGTTGACCAACGCATTTATTCATTTTTTTACCATAAAAAGGTTCTCGTAGTGCTTAGTTGTCTTTAACTTCATTCAGTTTTGTTAGATTGCATTGTGACAGCTGTCATATCACCGTGCATTTAAAAACATAACATCAAAGTTAGTGAGTTTTTTGTTGCCATTTTAATGTTGAAGGTGGAAGAAAATATGCAATATTTTCAGCATATTATACTTTGTTATTTCAAAAAAAGGTAAAAACACAACTGAAACACAAAAAAAGATTTGTGCAGTATGTATAAAAGGTGCTGTGACTTCTCAAATGTGTCAAAAATAGTTTGTGGAGTTTCATGCTGGAGATTTCTCGCTGGATGAAGCTCCATGGTTGGGTAGATCGGTTGAAGTTGATAGTGATCAAATAAAAATGTTAATTGAGAACAATCAACATTATACCACGTGGAAAGTAGCTGACATACTCAAAATATCCAAATCAATAAAGTTATTGGTGAAAATAAGAAATGCGTATTTTATTTTATGGAAAAACCATACAGACTTTTTGGCCAACACAATACATACATACTTGTATTTACTACTTTTCCATTTATATATAAAACCTATAACATATGACCTATATTATTTCACTATTGATGTGCATGTGCATGTGTGTGTGTGAGTTGTATACCACACATCTACTTAACTTGGATAAGAATTGCAGGTTCACTGGCTTATGAAATTCAGTTCATTTATAATCAGTTTCACACACCACTTCAGTGAGAACAGAAAATTAACTCTTCTAGATGAAAACCAAAATGGAAAGAAATTTTAGTTCTTAAAAAATCTTTGTAAATGAATGTGGGTCACATATTTCATTTAATTTATTCCAACAAACATTAAAATATCTGTTTCTCTATAAAGACGTTTACACCTACCAAATGGAGTAGCCATCATATTCTTAAAAATCAACATAATTATGACTGTGCTTATTGAGATCAATTGATTCTATTAAAATATTAAAAATGAATAAATTGAAAGGATCTTCAGAGAAATGGGAAGAAATACTTGTAAGTTACTGAAATTAAAGCTCCATGAAGGCTGTGTTTGTTGCCATGGTTTTTGCCCATATATACAAGTAGGAACAAAATCTACTAGCATTACAGTTTAAAATGACTGTACATTAATTTTATACTTCCACACAGTGTTTGGCAATTTTCAACATTGTACCTATATTCCAGGCACTTCTCTAGGATTTAGAATGTATCTCTAGATGAAACAAAAGCTGCCCTCATGGAATTTCATTGTAGCATGAATACAGATAATAATCACACACTTTCTTTAACTTGGGTTTCGTCTTTAGTGTTTGTGAGTCTTTGACTTGACAGAGGTTTATCAGCATTCAGTGCACAAAGGCATTTATATAATCTCTGAACTATAAAATGTACATATAATAACTATACCTATATGAGTTTGGAGGATCATGCAGTGCCAGAGAGTAAGTGCAAGAAAATAAACAAAAAAGAAAACATACGATGATGTTGAAGGGATTGAGGAACCAACTGAAAGAGCTCCCAGTCACCAAAATGGAATAATTTGAGCATCAAAATAAATATAGTCATATTGGATTATAACAAAGTTTAAAATTAATATCAATGAGGCATTATTGATATCAATAAATACTAAATTGCAAATAATTTTTGTATGTATTCAACTCTTGAGGAAGCAGGGGAAAAAAATATTACTTAAGGGTAGACTGTGTGTAGTGATTTCCTTCCAAAGAATATAGTATAGGGGCTCGAGTTTGAAGGTGGAACAATAAGAACTTTACAGCGGAAAAACAAGAAAAACTACTTTAGTTGAGTGGTCACAGTCAACACCAACAGTGCTAAGTCATGTTGATAGTATATACCCTTTTAAAAATATTTTATTTATTTATTTTTAGAGAGAGGGAAAGGGAGGGAGAGAAACTTGATGTAACAGAGAAATACCAATCAGTAGCCTCCCGCACGGCTCCCGCCAGGACTGAACCCGAAACCCAGGCATGTGGCCTCATTTGGAATTGAACTGGTGACATTTCACTTTGTGAGATGACTCCAACCAGCCAAGACACATGAGTCAGGTCAGTAGTATACATCCTTGATATGATGTAATGAAAATATCACTCTACTCCTGTGGTCTTCCTTCCCCAAATCCCAAACTTCAGGCTAATAATAAGAACTTCAGGCAATGCTCAATTTAGGAACATTCTGCAAAATACCTGAACAGTTCTCAAAACTGCCAAAGTCATTAAAATTAATAAAATATGAGAATCTATCACAGCTAAAAGGAGCCTAACTAAGGAACGCAACAACACAATGTAATATGGTATTGGGATGAGTTCCTGAAGAAGAAAAAAAGACATTAGATAAAAATTAAGTAAATGTGAGTAAAGTATGGAATTTAGCTAATAATTATTTAATAATCACACAGTGCTTTTGGTCTATTAATTGTGACAAACGTGTCATACTAACATGATATTACAATAGAGGCTACTAGATATGAAGCAGACGGGGAACCTTCTGTGCTGTCTCCACAGTTCTTTCTGTAAGTCTAAAACTGTTCTAGAAGTTGACTACTAAACATATGAGTATAATCAGTAATTTTAAAAGTCAGTGACAGAATTGTGGAGTTCGGAGGGCAGCCCCTGGAAATAAACATACACAATTAAGTCTGTAGAGTGAATGGGACTAAGCATGCTTTTTTTAAAAAAACAAAGAAACACATTTATGTTCACAATTGATGTTTGTACACCTAGACAATTCAGTATGTATTTTTCTTTTTAAAATTACCTAAATTTTTGAAATATTAACACTGAGTCAGAATAAAGAGGCAAAAGAGTAGAAAGGTAAAAACAAGCTTTAAAAATAGATCATACCTAATGGATACTATCTGTACACTTGGCCAAAATTGTGCATGAAAATAACTATTTTTACTTTGTGATTTTTAAAAATATGTTAAGAACTGGTAAAGCAGAGACCTGAAAAAATCGGAGCAGACGCTAGTAATAAAAGTGTTTATACCTATATAATACCTGATTATTAGACTGGCATCCCTAGAATACAGAGTGACAAAGACAGTGTTCCAACAAAATGTTTAGACTGCGCACCTTCTTATGTTTCACAGCGGGAAGAAGATATCACGGAAACAGGCACAACGCAAGTTTTCCAAACCAGAACATTCGGACAACACTGCCAAACCTTGCACTACAAAAGGCACAAGCCTGAAGGAAGGGAGGGAGGGAGGGAGGAAAGAAAGAAGGGAGGAAGGAGGGGAGAGAGGGAAGAAGGAGCAAGCACTTACCCCTGCATCCAGCCTCACTGCCTCACTTCCTGTCACCTGGGAGCCCCAATGCCCCCTGACTATGGAGGTCAGTGTATACACATCTCCACTTTGGACAGATTCTAGTGCATGTCTCACGACCTGGCTCCAAAATCACATCCTTCATGATACCTTCCATGTAACTACCAGAGAGTTAACAGCCTCTCGTTTGTGTTCCTGTAACATTGTGTTCATTGTGTTAGTCCTTCAACCTCTATTTACTATATTCAGGGCTCACATCTCTGTCTCATAATTTCCTGAACTGAATGATAGTGATGTCTGATGCCCTGCTAGACTCAGACAACACTTGGTGGTCTCCTCATACAATGAAGGGAGGAGGAGGACCCACCGCTTACTCCTCCCTGCCCTCATGTTTTCAGTACGTGCCGTCAACCCACATTTTACGAATGTGAGATCACTTGTCTGAGGTAATGCAGCTGGTAAAACTTTCTTTAGAGTTTTGATGCAATGGATTATATTGATTATGAATATTTAGCCAGCTTTGTTTACCTGGGATAAATCATATTTGGTCATCATGTATAATTCTTTTTATACATTTTTAATTCTATGTGTTATAATTTTGATTAGAATTTTTTCACCTGCTTATAAGTTATACTGATCTGTAGTTTTGTTGTTATGAGGTTTGGGTATGGGGGTAATTCTGGTTTCATTTATTGAGTGAAGAAATGTTCCTTCTTCTATTTTCTGGAGATTAAAGAGATTTGGGATCAGCTCACTTAAATGTTTGGTGGAATTCATCAGTGGAAAAATCTGGGCCTAGTGTTTGCACCTCTGGAAGGACAATTATTATTTGAATTTCTGTAATAGATATGAACCTGTTCAGATTATCTGTCTCTCCTTGTATGAATTTTGGTAAATTGTGTCTTTCAAGTACTAGCCCAATTCATTCAAATTATCACATTTGTGTTAGTATATTTTTACATCATATTCTGTTATCTTGTCAAATGATGGTCCCTCCATTTCTGGTATTAGTAACTTATGTCTTCCTTCTATTTTTATTCTTAGTTTGGCTAGAAGTTTATCAATTATTATACTTTTTTCAAAGAACCACCCTTTTGGTTTTATTGAATTTCTCATTTTCTCTATTGATTTTTCTCTATTTCTTATTTTAAACTTTATTGATTTCTGCTTTAAGATATTTATGTCTTCTTCTTTATTTGGGTTTATATTGCTCTTCTTTACCTAATATCCTAGGGTAAAGCTCATATTTGGTTTTAGATCTTCCTCTCTCATATGCGCATTTGGTGTTACAAATTTCTTCTAAGCATCACCGTCAGTGCATCCCACAGATTTTGACAAGTTGCATTTTCATTTTCATTCAGTTCAAAATAGTTCTAACATCTCTTGGCATTTCCTCTTTGACCCATTTTTATTTATAAGGGTGTTGTTTAATATCCAAATACTTTGGGATTTTCCAGCTACTTCTTGTTATTGGTCTCTAGTTCCATTTTGTTCTGAGAGTGTACTTTGGATGATTTCAATGATTTTAAATATGTTGATGTGTGTCTCATGGCCCTGAGTGTGGTCTTCCTTGGTTCGTGTTCCACATGATATTGAGAAGGATACGTTCTCTTCCATTGTTGGATAAGTATTCTATAAATGCCAGTCAGATCCAGACGATTGATGCTGCTTCAGTTCAGCGACATCTTTACGGATTTTCTGCCTGGATCTGTCAATTACTGAAAGAGGTCTGTTGAAGTCTTCAACTATAATAATAGAGTTGTTTATTTCATCTTGTCGTTCTATCAGCTTTCACCTCACACAGTTTTATGCTTTGCTGTTAAGCGTGCACACATTAAGGATCATTAAGTCTTAGAAAATCCAGCCCTTTTTCATTATGTAATATCCCCCTTTATTCCTGATAAATTTCTTTGCCTGAAGTTAGCTTTGTCTTGTACTGATATAGCTACTCCAACTCTCTCTTCATTAGTGTTAGCATGGTATATTTTCCCATTGCTTTATTTTCTCTCTTTAAATTGGGTTTCTTATCCGCAACATATAGTCATTTTTTTGTGTGTTTTTTTTTTTTTTTGGTATACTGTGCCATTTTCTGTTTTTTATATAGTTCTATATAATGCATTCACATTTAAAGTGATTATTTACATAGTTGGATTAATCTCTTCTCTTTCTGTATTTTTTTATTTGTACTTTAAAAAAAATCTTCCACCCTTTTCCTGTGTTCTCTTGTTTAATTTGAGCATTGTATATGATTTTGTTTTCTATCATTTCTTACCAAATCAATTATACTTCTTTGTAAAAATGCTCAAACTTGCAACACACATTTGGGACTAATTCAAATTAACTTTCAAATAAGATTATAATATTTTATGAGTAGTGTAGGTACTTTATGACAATATTTCAAATTCATCCCTGCATGCCTTATAACATTGCTGTCATTTATTTCACTTATTAAGAAGCAATGATCAGCCGATATATTGCTGTTATTATTAGTTTGAACCATTATTTATTAAAGCAATCATGAATAAGAAAAATAAAAGACTTTATTTTACCTTCATTTATTCCCTCTTGTAGATCTCAGTTTTGGACATATATTTTCTTTAAGTACTTTTTTAAGTTATTAAATACTTAAAACATTTTTGAAAGGTAGGTTTAATGGTGACAAAATCCCTTATTTTTATTAGCTTAAGAAAGTCTTTACTTTTCCACTTTTGAAGAATAACTTACCTTGATACAGAATTCTAGGCTGGTGATTTCTTTCTTTCAACATTCAAAATTTTTTCAGTCCCTTCTCTTTTTTGCTGGCATTATTTATGACAAAAAGTCTGCTGTAAGTCTTATAATTGTTCCTTCATATGTAAGGTTTTATTTTTCTGTGTGTTTTTCACGATTTTCTTTTTGTCTTTAGTTTTTCAGAAGTTTGGACTTGGCATGCTAAGGCGGAAGGTTTTTTTGTTATTTAGCCTGCTTGGAGTTCTTCAGGCCCTTTATCTGTCATTATTTTTGGTGTCTGCCATTATTTGGGAAAATTCTTAGCTATTTTCACCTCATATATTTTTTCTGCTTCCTTTATTTTTCTCCTTCTGGTATTCCCAATACATATATATTACACCTTTTATAATTCTCTTACAGTTTTTATGTATTTATTTACTTTTTTCCCCCCTATTTTCCCCAAACTTTTCAGCTTGGAGTTCCTAGTAACATATCTTTAAGCTCAGTAATTCTTTCCTCAGTTATATCAAGTCTACTAATGAGCCCATGAAAGGTATTCTTTATTTATGGTATTGATTTTGATTTCTTCATTTCCTTTGTATTTTTTCTTAGATTTTTCTCCCTGCTTACATTACCTATTTGTTGTATGCTGTATATTTTTTATTATAGCTGTATTAATGGCAGTTATTTAAAACTTCCAAACTGATATCTTCAACATGTCTGTCACTTCTGAGTTTGGTTCTGTTACCTGATTTGTCTTTTTATTTTTTTTTAAATTTATTATTTATTTATCTTTTAGAGGGGAAGGGTAGGAGAGAAGGAGAGGGAGAGAAATATCAATGTACGGTTGCCTCTCGTGTGTCCCCTGCCGGGAACTGGCCTGCAACCCCGGCATGTGCCCTGACTGGGAATTGAACCTCGATCCTCTGGTTCTCAGGCCCACGCTCAATCCACTGAGCTACACCAGCCAGGGCTGTCTTTTTAGACTATGATTCTTCTTGCCTTTTATTATTCCTTATAATTTTTATCCATGTCAGACATGTATTGGCAAAGGGAAGTGAGGTAAATATACTTATAGTGTGACATTTTATGTTTTTCTGGCTAGGGGTTAGGCTGTTTTTACTGACTGATGAAACTGTAGATTTCAGAGACTAAATTTTTCTAGCACTGTTGTTATTTTCTGTATTTTGTTTTGTCTTTTGATTTTGTATTATTAGGTTCCCCAGAGGAAAATACAATAGGATGGAAATTATCCATAGATAGAAACAGAAACAGACACAGATAAAAAGACACGGCTAAGGAATGTATTTCAGAGGCATTTTACAGGAATTGCTCTGTCATTGCGGTGACTCACTAGTCCAGTGTCTGCAGGGCAGGCCGGCATGCTGGAACAGTCGGCCAGAAGTGAAGTTGCGGTCTCGTGCACAAAGGCTGGACACTCGGCATAATTTCTCAGTTTCAGAATAAGGACAGAATCCCTTCTTTGGAGACCCCAGTTTTAGCATCTTAACTCTTAAGGATTTCAACAGATACGTGCGTTCCACTCTCATGTGGAGGGAGAGATTGCTTCACTCAAAAAGTACACTGATTTAAGTGTTAATCATACCTAAAATATACTTTCAGAACAACCCCCAGACTGGTGTTTGACCAAACAACTGGTTCTCAAAACCTAGTCAAGTTGACAGATGGTATGAGCAATCACGGATTTCCCTGTAAGTTTCTCCTTCGTTAGAGTCGCAGCCTTACTGTTGTGACGGCTGTAATACCCTGTCATTTCTTTCAAAGAGCCTAGGCCCTCCGACTGCCATCTTCACAAGCTCTTCTCTGCTCGACCCATCCTCCACCCCTGTCACTTAGTTAAGACAGAAATGCTGGTGTGCGCCGGAGTTGGGGATTTCCCCGCCCCCTCCCAGGCAGATCACCTTATGTGCTACAGGAGTTTCCTCCAAGGAAGTTGTGAACTGCGGGACACTGAGAGTCGTTCCACACAGTTACTTTTCTGCTGGTCATATCTCAAGATGTTATTGAAAACACACTTGGAACGTAAGGTTTCTCATCAGATTTGGGAAGTTTGAGGTCACTATTTGTTCAAATATTTTTTTTCTGTCCATTTCTCTCTTCTTCTGGTCATCTCATTATGCATGTGTCTGCATACAAGATGGTATCCTACAATTTGTCCGACACTCTCTTTTTATTTTTCTTTTCCCTTTATTTTTTTTGTTGTTCCTCACTCTGATGATCACTTTTTACCCATCTTCAAATTTGTTGTTTCTTCTGCCAGCTTACATCTGGTGTTGAGCTCCTCTAGTGAAACATCTATTTTAGTTATTGAGCTTTCCAAATCCAGGATGTATATTCTTTATTTTTTTCAGAATTCTATGCATTTTGATAACCTCTATTTGGTGATGCATCTTTTACCTTCTTTTTTAGTTCTTTAGCCATAGTTCCAGTGGTTCACTGAGCTTATATAATAGGAAATTTGTTTAGTAAACCCAATGCTTGAGCTTTCTTTCGAGTAGTTTCTATTGACTGCTTTTTGCTTAAGTAATGTCTAAAAATGTTTCTTTCAGTATTTCATAAATGTTGCTGCTGTGGATAATAGGATATTTAAAATAATATTAAGGTGTCTACTCTGGAAATCATATTCTCCCTCTGATTTTCTTACTGTTGCTGTGTGCTGTTTTTTGTTGTTTTTTTTTTTTTGTTGTTGTTGTTGTTTAGGATTTTACTAGACTAATTGTATAATGTCTCTATTCTTTGTTGTACATATCTGCTGAAGTCTCTGTTTGGCTAATCTCATAGTAGAGAGAGATGCTTAAATACCTAGAACTAACAAGTTTCTAAGCCTTTGTCAACAGGCTGTGTGTGTGTGTGTGTGTGTGTGTGTGGTGGTGGTGCACACGTTCAACGCTTTAGCCAATAATTGAAAACTGTGTCATGACCTCACCTGTTGCTTGTCTTAACCTCAGAGTCAGTAATTACATCTCCTTGTCCAGTCTTTTCTGGGCCCGTGTACCATCCTGGACATGGACATGGACATGAACACAGAAGTATGGTGGAGCTTCTCGAAGCATTTCGTTTCCCACTTTCTACTTCTTCCTCTGTGGATTATCCAGAAAGCCCATAATTTGTTTTATTAATGATTATGTTTAATTCTATAGGTGATAGATTTCATTTGTTGTAAAGGTTTTTTTTTAACTTTTAAACATTTTCCCATCAATGCAGTAGTTATTGTCTCCATTTTTCTAATAATGGCACAGATAGCCAAAGATGTAAATTCCAGAGCTCCAAGGATTAAATTATTGATTAAATAATTTAACTATAATTATATATGGATTGTCATACATTTATCAAATGCTATTATTTTTACCTCTTTGAGTTTATTGTTTTTAATCTCAAGAATAAAAGTAAGTTTCCCTTTAATCTGTTTCAATTTACTTTGCACTACTGATTTCAACTTTTATTAGCTTTAGTAGAAAATTTTGCTTTAAATAATGACAATTTAAACTATTTTCTCATACTTACCAAGGTAGCTGTAGGCACCTTGTTTTATTATAAAATAAAGGGTTTAAATGTTATATGCATTGCTCAAGGAAAAAGTGATGGATACATATACTATTTCTAATTGAGTTTTGTAGGTTTTATTAGATTAGAAACAAAGCTTTGCACTGGGAGAATACCATGTAGTTTGGGGCTAGGTTTGCCCTCATTTTGTGGGAAAACCTTTTTTGTTTTGAAGTTGCATTTTTTTACTTTCAATCATTCATTTTCTATATCTTTTTGGAAGTTTTCAGCAATTCTGGGTCACTGGATAAAGTTTTTAAGACATGAGAACACCGTTGGATTTTTGAACCCTTATTATTTCATGTTATCTAGGCCTCTTTTGTTAAGTAACACAGCATTCTCGAAAAACAATTTATCATATAGAACAAACTAAAGTGACTTCACAGACCTTGTATTTGAAGACGGAAAACATAATTTTCTAAATCTTGTATTTTTTCTTGTTAAACCTGTTCTTTAAGGCAATATTTATAAGTAACCTAAAAAGCAAACAGAACATTGCAACATTGATTCTGCAATACATTAATAGGTATTATGATACAAAAAATGCATAATAGGCAGTAAATTGCATTTCAGAAATTTTGCTTAAAAATGTTTGGGTTTATTTTTGGCAAGAATTCTCTGTACATTTGTAAATTTTTGAAAAACATGTTATTTTAGCTTCATCAACCTGCTAATTTTCATCTTGACTAAAAACATATCATGAAATATTTTATCACTATTCTAGAATATCACCAATTCTAGAAGACCAGAAGAGATTCTGCTTCTAATATTTTTCCAACCTAAATCATACAAACTACTTAAATAAACAATTATGAAATATATTCAAATTTGATTTAAAAATAAGTCAGTGAATTTAGTATTGCAAACAAACAATGCAGGATTACCTACTAGGTATCACCAATTTCCCATACCTCAGTACCCATGTTAGGCCATAAAACAGCTTATTTTCCCCCCAGGCCAACATATTAAAATATTTACTGTGCTGAGTTTCTTCCAAGGCTTTTATCAATATTTCAAGGGTAGCAAGTCATGCTCCTGGGTCTCATGGCAACTTAGGTTTTGACCATCTTTATAGTTTTATCTTTTGAACTGAAATACATTTTCTTATCTATGTTTTCCTTTAATGACCTATTCATCAGATTAGGAGATAATCTCAGACTGATTTTTCCAATTTTCTTTCTGCCATGTGGCATGTACTGGGGACTTTAATTGTAGCTGGATAAACTGATGTCTTTCGGGTAGTGTGCAGAATTTTTGATTGCACAAAACACATACGTGTACCTCTAGTATGTATTATATATATTATATAATATATAAATATACAATATGTATATATGTTATATATAATATATTTATAAAACTTTCTGATTCCTTACTTTGACATGTGCAACCCAGGGCAACAAGAAAAAGCAAAAGGAGGAGCGAGACAAAGTTTTCCTCTTGTTACCTCTTTTTAATTCATTTTTGTCTTCTCTTTTTAACCAAGCTAAATACTTTATTGAAAGTCTTCCCTACCACAAGCAAAGGGATACAAGATCAGTCTACTGGTCATCATTTGATACAAGTAAGAAGGCGAGCTTCAGGTCCTGTGCACTTGATTGGTCCCTGTGCAGACTTATGCTCCAAACCAGCGCCGTGGTTGGCAGTGCAGGGGGAAGGGGTTCAAGTTCTCCTCCTTCATCTTCATTGTGGGTGGAAAATGGCTTCACCTAAGGATTGTGAAATAGAGTGTGATTAGCATTTTTCCAGTGGCAGGGTTTGGACCTGATGCAGAGATGGGGTCAAAACAGAATTCAGGTTCTTGCACTCTTTCTGCTGTGACTTCAGGAAGGCATTCAGCATGCTGACTTATGACAAAGTAGATGAAGACAATGAACATGTGAGCTGAGCCCTCCTTGCTTAGGATGCTTCCCCACATGGGCAGCCCGGTTGTGGCTGGGGCCCACCTGGCCCTGAAACCTGGGACCCAGCACCCACCTCAGCTTCTGACTTGGATCGAAGCTATCATTATGCCTTTGATAAATGCAATATTTCTAGAGATTAGAAATAAAATATGTATTCATGATGAAAGATGGAATTATCACATTTAAAATCATTGTGATGGTGGCAAACAAGTTACATTCCTTGGGAAATCAATGCAATGAAATACATGTTCAATAAATTTGCTCAGAATCCAGAAGAAAATTATGGAAACAAAGAAGAAAAATTAAGGCAGATAAATGTAGAAAATAAAGTCCAGTCTATATCAAATAGCAACTTAATAAAACAGAACTAATGAAGTATTGAATAGGATAAATAACTTGTTAATGTGAAAGAAGAGCCCACTTGACAGACTTACAATATTTAAAAAAATAATAATAACAGCATTCCAAAAGCACCAGACAATATTAATAAAGCACCACAATGGTTATTTTCACAAATTACAAATATTTTTTTAAGTGCAAGTGATCTATGCATGAAGATGAAGATGATAGTGATCAAACATTTGGTGTGATAAAAACACAATGCCACAAAGGAGGGGAAATGTTCTCTTCAAAATGCATAGATAGAGGTAGAGTGAGGAGGGGAAAAACAAAGTGAGTTTTCACCTCGCGAAACTGAGAATGCATGAACTAATGCTGATTAAAAAATTAACCACAAATATTCACACTGTGAGTTTAGAACTGATACCTCGTTTTCCAAAGCTACCAAACAGCATTTCATCTTCATGGGACCACCTAGCAAATACTAAAATTCTGTAACATATTCATCCCTCTCTCCTGTGAGTACTTGCGAGTGGTTGGCATTCTTCAGAACATTGGTTAAAAAGAAAGAGACTAGAAAGTTAGAAACATGTTTGCTCCTGACTGGCATGTTAGTATCTTCTGTTAAATTTCTGTCTCCTCCCTGAGGACCTGCCCTCTTCTTATGGTGATTTCCTTTGAGAGACGCACCATGACCTGCCCCCACAGTCCCTCCACAGCAGTGTGAGTGCTTCATTCTGTGATTTCTGATGGGCAAAAATATCATAATAGGATAATGTAAAACGTGTGCTTTAATTAGTAGATGGTTAATCTCTTTAGATAGACCTTGCAACATAAATCAAAATAAACTCTGGGTAGAACAAGGATTTAAACATTTAGAGCACAATATTACTGAAGTAATATGACAATATTGAAACTCTGAACTACACAATGAAAGCAGACATACTGAGAGGTTTGATTAAGTATCAAAAACTTCAAAAAGTTAAAACAAATCTCATGGCAAAAAAGTCTTTTGCAATGTAAAATAATTAAGAGTGCTAAGAGATTTGACCAATGGAAGACAAATATTACATTGAACAAATGCCAGGAAGAGGAAATTCAGAAAAGTCGATATATGAAAGCTGATAAATAGAGGGGTGGGCAAAGATAAGTTTACAGTTGTTCATATGGAAAATACAATAATTAATAAAAATAATACAAGCATGGACCCTGTGTTTTGTGTCCTCATAACTGTAAACCTACTTTCACCCCACCCTGTATAATGAAATGTTCAAACTGCCCAGCATTCAACAAACCAGATTTTGAAATAAAAGTAACATCAGTGTTTTGGTTTTATTTATACATTGAATTCATAAGATTTTAGATACCTAGCTTGGAACCCAGGCATGTGCCTTCACTGGGAATCAAACCAGTGATCTCTCAGTTCACAGGCCAGCACTCAATCCACTAAACCACAGCAGTCAGGGTTTGCTTTGTTTCTTCTTAAAGGAACTTCTGTTAACATTTTGATACATACATTTTAATATGTATCCTTTTAAACAACTGTTAGACTAATACCTTTTTATTGTTTTGGATTCACTCTTTATTTGATAATAAGAATAAGATAAATATTTGTTTCATATTTAGAGATTTATAACTTTTTCAAAATACTGTAATATTTATATATATTATGGACTCTTCATAATTTATTTGTCATTGCTATAGAAGCTCTAGGTCTCCTTGTTTGGTTGCTATGCGTACCATTCTATCCAGGACGACCTTACTTGCACAGTTTGGTTCAGATATGTGTTTCTTACTTAGCACTCATTCAGTTATCCTGGGTATACCTTACCCCTTTTCCTAAACTTCCATTCAGGAGTATCAAGTTTGTTACTTATTTTTAGAACTTTGTATTTCATTATTACTTTTGTGATCTCTTAGTTCTCTCTTATAGTAGTCATATTTTTATACTAACAACATCTGTTGAGTAACCAGAGAGGAAGTGGGAGTAGATAATGAGGGAAAGAAGGGGAAGGGTCGTCAAGCAACGTGTATAAAGGACACATGGACAAAACCAAAAAGGGGGGGGGATCAAGGGTGGGAGGTGGGGATGGGTGGAGTGGGGGGCAATGGTGGGGAGAAAATGGAGACAACTGTACTTGAACAATTTTTTAAAAAAGTAAAATATGATAAAAATCTGTTAAGAAGTAAGAAAATAGTCTCTATTTTGATTAAATGCATACTTATTACTTATTTTAATTTTCCTTTACTTTTGTGGTTGGCACTAAATTACTGAGGAGGGCAGAAGAAACAACTTTATTCTGTATATATAATTACAAATCAGTTTGTTTATACTTAGTAAACTTTATTCTCTTTATAGAGTCATTATGCATGAATCTTAAGGTTTAGGATACTTACAGACTCTCAGAAGCATGAGGTAACTCAAATTACATATTAGCTTTACTCTTGAAATTACATGTGTGTGTTTCTTTTAGGTAAAAATATGCGTCTATAGCACTTTTACATACAATTATGTTAAGAACATTTTTTATATTATTAAATTTTTAAGCGTGTTAATAAGTCATACAAGTACTACATTAATTTGCCTATCCCTTTATTACTTAATATTTAATGTGTTTCTAATTTTTCCTATTTGAAAATATTTATAATGAAAATTTTGGTACATTAGTCCTCATCAATTGCTCTATTTCTTTAACATAAATTATAACAACATGTAAATGAACCATACTGTGGACACTCAAAACCATAGAGAAAGCCATACCTATTTACATTATTATTTAAGAAGCATAGCACATCTTAGAAGGATTTTAAGTAAACAAAACCACTGGTCAATCTTACAAACACAAACCTGGAGACAACCCATAGGCTAGGGCACGATTTTCCTGGACCTGAATCTCGGTTCAACTTGTTTTTCTGAGCCCAGTCCTGTTGCGGGACCTGCTCTCAAAAATCTCCCACCTCCAAAGCCCAGATGCGCGTGTGTGCCTGAATCTTTTCCCTTAATTTTATGACTTCTACACAGGTTAAGGATATTTTGTTTCTTTTTTGTCAACCAAAATTTAATATTTTCATTTTTATGTACTCTAATTTGTCAGTGTATTATTTCTTTTGTTCGTGCATAATAATTTTAAAGTTTATGCATGCCAACTCTATAAATGAATTTATTTCTTTTTACTGATGACTTTAAAATTAGAGCTGTGGTTCATTTGGAAATCGTTTTCTCAGATGTTTTGTAGTATGGATACAGTGTTATCTTTTTAACTCTTTCCAAATAGCTGTCCCATCCGTACTTACGATGGTGGCTCTTGGTCTGAACACATTTCATTTCTGAGTGCTTTGCTAGTTCATTCTTGCAGTCAGTCCCTTCCTTGGCCATGTCCTCCTGCTATGTAGGCATCCCATCGATGAGCTTTCTTATTTTAATTTGTGTTGTTTTTCAAAGCTTTAATCATTTTCTTACCTTTTTTAGCACATTTTGAAATATGTCACCATTTTCATTTTATATTGCGATGTCATGCTCTGTTGTCATTGTCTCATGGAATAATATTGGTTAATTTTACCATATTGTTCTGCCAGTATATTTGTGTGAGCTTCAAATGATTTCCTGTTCTGAGGCTTGTGTTTCAAAGAAATTTGTTCCATGTAGGTGTGCTGGTCAATTTTATGGATCACCTTGACTATTCCCTGGGTGCCCAGACAGCTGGTAAAACATTATTCTGGGTGTGTCTGTGAGGGTGTTTCTGGAAGAGCTTAGCATTTGAACTGGTAGATTTACAAAGCAGATTGCCATCTCTCATGTAAGTGGGTCTCATCCAATCAACTGAAGACCTGAATAGAACAAAACAATGGCTAAGAGGGGACTCCTATTTGACTGCCTTCTGACTGGGACATTGGTCTTTTCCAGTCTTCAGACTAGAATGGAAAATCTGCTGTTCTTAAGTCTCAAGTCTGCAGGCTTTCTATTAAAACCTACACTACTGGTTTCTCTTGGTGCTCAAGTCTTGAACTCAGACTGGAACTACACCTTGAACTCTTCTTGGTCTGTGCCTTGCTGACAGCAGATCTAGGGCTTCTCAGCCTTCATAATTAGGTAAGTCTATACCTTATGGTAAATCATTCGTATACATGTGGTTCCAACTTGTGATGCATCTTAAGATTTTTCAGTTTTGTGATGTTGCCAAAGCACATGCATTGGGTAGAAACAGTACTTTGAATTTTGATCTTTTGATCCTAGGGTGATGCTGTGTGATATGATACTCTCCTGATTCACACTGGGCAGCAGCAGTGAAACAAACTTACTCAACTGAGCTTAGGTAATGTAAGTGTTCTGAGCTTAGGTAGGCTAAGCTAAGCTATGAAGTTTGCTGAAGTGAATTAAATGCATTTTTGACTTATAATATCTCAACTCATAATGGCTTTATTGGGATGTGATCCTATTGTGAGTCAGGGAGTATGTGTATATCCTATTGGTTCCATTTCTCTGGAGGACCTTCAACAATACATTAGGGTTTGTAACAGTAGGAGCTTCTGTATGTACGTATGCATGTATGTATGTATTTTTATTTTCCCCCCAATCCCCTAGTAGGAGCTTCTTTTATTGGGAGTTTTGATGACCTTCATGCTTAAGGTACCTCCTCTTTTATTGATATTGTTAAATATTCAGAAATAGGACCTTTTTGCATGCCATAACTCTACATCTCAAGATTAGTGAATTACTAACTCTGCTGGCCTATGTGCTATAGGCCTTGCTTTTAAAAAAATGATTCACTTTCAAAGTTTTGTTATTTTAGGATATTGTTTCTTAAGATGTATTTATTTTGGATCTCCTTACCTCAGATCTAAACAGTCTTTCTGTGGGCTTCCCGACATTTTTATTTACTCAGCATGGATTTTTCCCAACATTTTTCTTCTGATGTAGGTTTTTTGTCTTTCTGAAAAAGCATGTCTGTGGTAGGTTTGGTGATGTCTGGAGATTTATGTGCCTTTTTTTTTTTTTCCTTGTCCAGTGTGTTTCCCTGGATCTTTTTTACATGGATCTGAATCCTGGAGCTTGTAGGTTTGCAGTATTGATGTGGATACTTTTGAGAACAAGAGTTTGTTATTTCTGGGTCCCATGGCCTGCGTGGTCCTTTCCTGTTCGCGTATCTTTTCTCATGTACCACCAGGCAGAATCTGACTCAGCATGCATCTGACAATGTGGAGTGGCTTGGCCACACTGTTACCATAGATAGTTAGCTAATTATTGATAAAGGAAAGAGAGCAAAGGGAATTAGACATCAAGCTTAATAAACTGGGGAGCATAAGCCTACTTGTTCACCAAGAAGCTACAACTTCGCACCCCAAGGGATCGTAGCATAGCTTGTCAAAGGGATTAACAATCTTTCCTTCCCTCCTCCTGTACTGGATATTTTTGAGGGGTACAGAAGAAGGTGTTCAACCACAGAGGCCTGTGAGTCTAACTAAGGGGTATAAACCTATCAAAAGACCACAAAGGGTTGGAAAATTGGTTGGTTCTTTTGAAAAAGCACATAGTCCATCCCAAACCCAAGCTAATATAATCCCAGAAGAATAAGACGTGTTTCTCTCTCTCTCTCTCGCTCGCTCGCTCATGGGGTGATGCACTCACCCCATGTGTCTGTGCACTGTCTTGCCCAGGAGCACGTGACTATGTGGGTCCAGCAGCTCCTGGGGCTAGAGTGGACTTCGCAGGCTCCAACAGACTAAGCTTTATTATGAAGCAGGGACTCTGGACACTGGCTTTTGTTTTGGCTTCACTGAGGATGCAATTGGACATTTTCCACGGGGGGGGGGGGGAGGTGGGCGGGATGGACAGAGATGGGTTATTAGAAATATAGGGGAAGTCTTTCAAATGAATAAACCATCTTGTCCCACCACATTCTCCCTTGTGTGGGTCTTTGGAATGTTTTTCTCATGATCTTGTAGAAAAGCCTGATTTCCATCGACAACAGCACTCACCCTCAGAAGTTCTCGCAGGATTTCCTGCCATGTAGCATTAGTGAATATGTCACCTGTGAATTATTTATTTTACTATCTCATTGGTCTGTTTGATTTTTATAAGAAGGTGTGGGAATATTTAAAGACATTGCTGCAGTCTTGGTCCTGTTATTAGCAGCTCAGAAATAATTGGTAGTCTTTATTCATAATATTATCATTATTTATTCATTCTAGAATATTAAATTTATTATGTACTTATACAGCTTATAGATAAGCACACATTTTCATGGTTAACTGCCTCTTTGCTCTTTTTGCAATGCTGTTAGCAGAGAGAAATAACTCTAAGCCTTGTTAAAAAAAAAAAAAGACAACACTTTCTAACTAATAGCACCATCCATGTCCACATTCTAACCTTTATTCAACTTCCTTCTTCTTAATCGGGCTTGTGCTTTCTATGCTATGATTACACAAACTGTTCTAATATGCACAAACATTATTGAGTAAAAAAGAATCTTACAAGGGACAAAATAATAGCCATGGCTTCTCTGTGTGAAATTTGGTAGGTACTTTGGTACTCTACTGTTCACTTTTTCAAATTGTGTTTGTGGATTTCTCTTCTTTTCTCTTACTTTCATGCCATGCCGAAATTTGCAAGTAATATCAAAACATATCCTAATAAAAGAAGAGCAGCAGTTACCTATAATGGAACCTGTATAGAGGCATCAGTTTGAAACAAAAGACCTAGGGCCTGTTTTGTTTAAAGCTTAGCTTTAAGGGGACTGGGAATCTCTCTCTGTCTCTCTAGCTTTCGTTTCTCTCGCACACAGAGGTTTACTTGTCTATGATTGAGCACTGTGCATCCTTAGTGTCCTGGTCAGTTTTTATTTCATATATCATTATATATGGACAATAGATATATTGGAACTTAAAACATTACAGGTAGTGGATTTACAAGTGGGACATCTGAAAATAATTGTCATTAATTCTCCAAACAGTGCCACCTAGAGAAAAACCTGTTAGTATAGATAGCGTTGAACAAACGAAGTCAAAGGTCCTTGCTACTCTGGATTATTATTGAGCTGGGGTTTTTGGTAGAGGCCCATAGTTTGTTTTTCACACTGGTTCTTTTATCTCTCAATCACACACAAGAGGAGTGTTACATATGTGTCTGAGGATTATATTCATGGTTCAGATTAATTCTGATCAACTTTGCATTGATAGGTTTAAAAATTCTGTCTTGTCCCATGATGTAAGGTGGTCATGTTACGCTTTGTGTCTGTATATAGAGCATCTGCATTGTATTTTTCTGATAATGTGGTCCCGTTTCCCTGTGCCTATCACTCTCATAACATAACCATGCTACATGGTAACTAATGTATAGTTTTGTCTTACAGTGTTTGTTTGGCTTTGTTGAGCTTTAAGAGATCATAAAATACTTTAAGCCAAGGCTAAATTTCTTGCTTGCCATTAAAGTTCAATGGTTATTGACAAAATAAGCTTTTTATTACAAATGCTCTTGAAAATGTTAAACAACTTGATAAAGTTTATGTCTACAAATTCAGTGTAATCCACTCTTGCTTTTAAGAGATACCACTATCGATTAGCTAACAAATATGATAAAACCCACTTACAAAATTCCATACTCATTATTACTACTGTAAATCACTTGAGTGGTATTCATTTGATGGATTCAAGAGTTTACTTATATGATTTCTTTTTTGGAAAAGCACTTTTATTTTATTAAAAACATTATGAGCAGAATTTAAAAGTCATCCAAAACCTATCATGGTAAATTTAGACTTCAAGTAACATTGTATTACTGGGTCATGGTGTGATGGGGGGACTGTATAGAATACCTATGGACCTAAAAATCTTATTTTTATGCTTTAAAATTAGGTGTAATATTAATCTCATCATTTTACTACAGGAGATACAGTAATTTACACATGTTTATGTTAAGTGGAGAAATTAACAATCCATTTATAGAGTTTAAATTCTAATAATTCCCCCATTGAATATATTTATTACAATAAACTTGAGTCCTACTGCCACAGGGTAATCCTATACATCCTTGATATGTGTTTTATATTTATCTCTCCTGTGTCTTAAAAATGTTAAAAGTGGCTAAACATAAGTCAAAGTATCCATTACTCCAGGAATATTCTTGAAACAAGGTAGCATGGTGGCTCCAGTAATTGGGTCAGTCTGCCAGAGTTAAATTCAGACTCATCCATTATCAGGTGAGTCATCTTGGAAAAGGTACATGACTTCTTAAGATATTAACTTCTTCATCTATCAAATCGGTAAATCTTGTACTTAATTCCTGGATTATCATGAAGGTTAAGTATGACAGAGTACACAGATTATTAGAAACAAATCTTAAGTGCATAGAAAACACAGTAAGTGGCTGTCAATTTGCGAGCTAACCCAAGGAAGGCGTTTAGTTATTTATTCTTCCAGGATCAATGTAATCGCTAAATGTATTCAAAGCTCTGTTATTTTTCCAAGCTGAAAAACAAACAAACAAACAAACAAGCAAAACAAATGACATTAGCTGAAGAGATAGCACTACAAACATTTTTTCCATTTGGCATTATTTCTTTGGCACAGAGAGGTTGGTTCTTTTCTACCATGCACCTAACATACCTTGTTTGCCTTTTGAAAATGTATGCTGCTATTAAACATCAAAAATTGTGTCACATGGAAATGCCTTCCTGGGAGGGCACGCTGTTACTGTTGAATTATCTCTTTGTGCTATCATTAGATGCAAAAGCTTTGAAGTAAGACCCAAAGCCAAAATCCTCACAGATGTTGCACGGAAATAAACTTCAAAAAGGATGCACAGTGTTCATTCACAGACAGGTAAACATCTGTGAGAGAGAAAAGAAAGCATGAGAGGCAGAAACTCACTTAAAGGCTTAGCTCTGAACAAAACAGGCCCTAGGCCTTTTCTTTCAAATTGATGTCTCTATTTATATGGCTTCCTGCTTCTCGACCAGACAACTATTGAAGTATCACATTTTGAACTAATTTACATTGACCTCTTCCTTAACTCCCTACAGTTTATTTTAAAGTGGGGCCTGCATTCCCTAATGAGAATCAGCTGTAAGCAAGGGCGACCAAAGGAAAATGAATTTTCTTTAAGAAGCTCTGCCTCTGCTTATGCAGATATTTGAGAAGAGGCCGATAATGCATACAGGATCTCAAGTCTGCAGTTTTAAAACTGAAGATCCTGTAAATGCAATGCATTTAGACTTATCATCTCTTTTTTATTAATAAATTATTGTATTCCGGAGGCTAAGACTGTGAGATGAAGATAAACAATGCCATAAAAAGCTTGACCATTTTTGATAACTCTTGGGCCATGGATTAAATTCTATTTTTAATAAGCGTACAAAATTTATATCCTTTTACTTTAATACTTCTTTTTAAACAATGGATGCCTTAAACATATTGATACCATCACAAAATGAAGAACAAGGAAACAAAACTACAAATTAGAAAGGGTCCATCTGTCAGGATGATGGCTTGATCTCTTGAAGCCTAAAGCGTACTCGGACCCCCAAAACATTTATTACACAATGTTATCGCTGGAGATAAACACCCCAGTTCCCTTTGAATTTTCAAGTCTCTTGTCCTCCATTATTAGTTTAGTGTATGATTTATTTTTCCAAAACCAGGATCTGTCAAATTTGTGCCACTAAAGCTCTTCACCACTTTAATCTTCATTTATGCTTGAAGACAAAGCAGGCTATGAGAGGCTCAGCTTTATGAAATGTAAATCCTTTGCCCTTCCTGTACAAGCCACGCTTCCCTCACCTCCAAACGTTCTGAAACTGATTGATGGCACGAGTGCCTCAAAAAGTCTTTTCTCTTCTCCACCTTAGTGAGAATGTATCAATAAATAGGAGGAGATGATGACGCTACTGAGGCCTACGAGCACTTCTCGTCTCATCAACTCGGCGGATGTTACCTCTGGCTCAGAGGTTCCATTTTCCGTCTCTATGGAATGTGCAGCGATTGCTTTGACAGCAAGCCCCACAGGCAAAAGGCAGAAAGTTTCTTGCTTTTTATGCCTGCTTATACCGGCTCACCAGTTCAGTTCAGTGGCAGCTCTAATGACAACTGTGGAGTTGGCAAAAGATTTTAAACAGCGCTGTCCTCAAACTCTGAGATAAGAAAAAAAAAGACAATCGACTTGATAAGAATAAATATACCTTACTCCAAAGATAAAAGAAAATGTGATAGTCTTCTGATTCACACTAATTATCTTTATATTACTCTTATTATTATTACATTATTTTTCTTTATTAAAATCACATTGTTTTGGACTCTGGCCAGGTAGCTCAGTTGTTCAGAGCTTTGGCCCCATACGCCCAGGTTGTGGGCTGGTCGGAGCACATACAAGAAGCATCCAGTAAGTGTGCATGTGAGTGGAACAACAAAGTGATGTCTCTCTCTCTCTTTGTCTAATCAATATTTTTTTTTAAATCTCATGAGTTTTGGACAAAAAAAAATTGTGGGTGAAAACCCTAACTTTACCATTTATGGATATTTTAACCAGGAAAATTAGAATAACCCTATAACCTCCTTGAAATTGATCTTTTCTGTTTATTAGGCTGAACTCAGCTGTAAGTCATTTGAGATCATCAAGTGCTGATTAAGGTTTTGTGATGCGGAAAGAGGATGCTATATGTTCATGTTTAGGATCATGGTAGACCCAGAAGTAATTTGAATCACTCAGAAATGGACTGTTTTTGTCTTTAAAAACAAAACAAAACTTAAAACTCTTTCTCTCTTCCAGGTTATATACTCCTACCTAAAAAAAAAAAAAAAAAAAAGAGGTTGCCTGACTTCTTTCTTCTATGGCTTTTGGCGATTTTTATTGGCCATAATGAACTGAGTCATGGTTTCAGAAAGGTGCTTCCATGCCATAATATTCAGAACCTTGGAATATTACCTTGTACAACAAAAGACATGATTAAGTTAGCAATCTAAAGAGGAGAAACTCACCCTGGGTTAGCCAAGTGGGCCCTAAATGCAATCACATTTACCTTTATCAGAAAGAACCAGACTTTTCAGGCCAACAGAACAGGATAGACGCAAGCAGACAAAGAGGCTGCGTAACCCAGAGACTGAAGCATTGCATCCACAAACCAAGGAACACTTGGGAGTCTCCAGGTGCTGGAAGTGGCAGAAACACACAGCTCTGGGAGGGAGGGAGGCCCTGCCAACACCTTGATTTAGGACATTTGACCTCTATAATTGTGAGAGAATAAATTTCTATAGATTTAAGCCACATGGTTTGTGCTAATTTTTTTAGCAGCCACATGAAGCTAATAATTGACATTTATCACTTTGAACATTTCATGTGCATTTTGGCAATCCCATCAGTGGACTGTGAGGAGGCTGAAAGTACAAATCACATCTCTTTGTGTTGGACTGAGTACCTTGTACAATTCCTTACCCATAGCAGGGACTAGAAGACAATGCCCAGGTGAATTTAATGCATGCCACCTGGACACAATCCCTAAATACAATGATTATGGGGATAGAATTATTCTGGACGCAATCCCTAAATACAATGATTATGAATATTTCGGTAAAAATTTAGGAAGATTGACCAATTATATAGAGATATAAATTTTAGGGAAAGGATAAAATGAAACATGCACTTTTGCACTGGAAAGTGGAAAAAGTGACATAGTAATCATTGTGATTGGCAAATCTAGGAGGGGGGTGGACAATCTGACAGGACTTACTAACAGAATTGTTGTGCACTGTGTTGCTTACACTTCTGGTTTCCAGTTCACATTGTAAGGAACTTGGAGCTGTCACTCCTGTTCTTACAACAACAACTGTAACAACAACAACAAAAAAAATGAATAAACTAAAAATCAATAACTCTTTTTAGAGCCACCAGAGAATTAAAGCCGCAAGGCCAACTGCTGCCCCTAAAACTGGAGAGATAAGTGCATACAGAGCATCCCAATTTATAGGGAGTATAAGCCCAGCAGTGGGACTGAAGTCCATCACTGGTCCCAGTAGGAACACAGACTGTGCTTACAAGTTGCTAGAGGCTCAGTGTGCACTAGGTTGAGAATTAAAGTATCCTAGTGGCCCCAGTCTTTCATGAGTTTTACCTCCAGGAGCCCCATCAGGTTCTCACTGTGAAAACTGGAGAAAAATCCTCTTATAATTCTGGCAGAGAGAGGGGAAAAATCACTGTTTTGAAATATGCCTGCCTAGCTCTGTTCTCCTTAACAAGGCCTGTCCTCAAGGGTACCTATTTCACCAGGGCCTAATTGTTGGGAATTGACCTAACTCAAACCTAGCTGGCAGGAGGGAAACGCTCAGGTCCAGCTGTCCAGATCTTTGAAAGAGAAGAACATGGTAGATGTGTATTTGAATTCATATTTAAAAAACAGAAGTGTAATGAAAGAAAAATAATTGTTTTAGCCGGTCAGAGGAGCTACCACCCAGAGAGACAGCTTAAGGACATCCTGGCCATTACCAGATCAAGTTGATGAAGAAGTCAATAAAGCTTCAACCCTGAGACACAAGATAATTATCAAAACAGGAAGCATGGAGATCAAGCAACAAGGGATGCACCATAGTGTGGGAAGTCCTGGGTTGAAGATGAATTGGAATCTAAGGAAGAAGACTGTGCAGCAGGAACAGAGAACAACCAGTCCAAACAGGAATACAAGAACCATCTGCAAGAAAAGAATAGGGCTAGGAAAAAGTCTAATTCTAGGAGCGGATGAGGTCTGCTGAATAATTCGAGCAAAACTTAAAAATAGTTATAGAAAACAATGCAACGGAAGCACTGAAAAATTATTATATCCAGGAAAACACAAGGGTGTATAGAAAGACATTTAATAATGCAATAAACAAACTTTACATAGTATCATTTTTCACCATGGGTATATATCTTTGTCAGTTTTATTAAGTATATGGGAGAAAATAAGAGTTATTTATGTTTCAAATGGGTGAATTAGATTTTTTTAATATTCATAAAACTATATCTTGCAGCCTTGGTTGGGTGGCTCAGTTGGTTGGACTATTGTCCTTTACACACAAAAAATTATGGGTTCAATCCTCAGTCAGGGCACATACCTAGATACCTAGGTTGCAGTTTCGACCTCTGGGAGGAAGCAATTGACATTTCTCTCACATCAATGTCTCTCTCTCTCTCTCTCTCTCATCAATATACATGCCCTCATTGAGGATTTTAAAAAATACATATTTTAGAGAGGTTGACAGCAATCAACAGATATATTCTAATCTACTGAACAATCTCAGAATTTAATAAACTCATACTAGCTGAAAACTATTTTACATAATGTGATACTTTATGTAAATTTTGGCCTAACCAGTTTGTTGTTGTTGTTGTTGCTGTTTTGTTTTTGCAGCAAAGTTGTCTGGTTAATGTAATACATCATGTGGTTTCTTCTTCATCTCTATTCAATCTTGTTTCACTGTTTTTTACTTAGCACTATCTCCCATTTTGTTGCACTTTCTTCCTTTTACAATCTCATCTCTTCTTAAATCATGGAACTGATTCTCTCCTAAAGACTGCACAGTGAATATGTGCATGGCTGGAGATTACCTGGGATTCTCACCATGAAAGCAGAATGAGGTATTACTTCTAAAAGTGGACAAGGGAAATGGGAAAATAACATTGAAACATGCTTTCTGAACTGCTTTTTGGATAATCCTCTCTTCCCTTATGGCACATCTATTTTTTTTTCCTTTTCTTATATCCACCTAGATGCTGTATCATTTCAAACCCATCTTCTGGTACATTATGACTCTACATACTACCATTTTTTGGTTGTTCTTAACCTGATTAGTTATTTCTTATAATTCCTTGGTTCTCACTTTCTTCCTTCATCTGACGGGGAAAAAAAAAAAAAAAACACTTCAAGAAATCCATCATTGTGCTCTTAGTGTGGGTTTCCTAAGGTATAGCCTGAAGTTCTCAGCTTAATATGGAAAAAATATTTGTATAAACAATGCATTTTGTTGCATAAAATGTTGCAAACTAAAGCATATATGCATTATCTCTTATCTTCAGACTTTTCAGTTCAATCATGATATATAATTAATCAAGCATATAAAGATGTTACATATCAATGTTTCTTTTAGAATGTATTGTCCAAGAAAAGTTACATCAGTAATAATCTGTTTATTACTAATAACTAACAAATACTTGCAGCTATTCTTTGAGGCCTATAGTATCGTAAGCAATTGCTACATAAGGAAATAAGGATTATATGAGAAGTTGTTCAAGATGACATAGTTAATAAATAAGGATGGTCATGAAATTTAAACATATACATATTTAAACCTATGCATAGTTTAATCCAAATTTGGTGTAGATACATTAAATGTTGATCTATATTATAAATATTAATAGCTGTTGGTGATGATCTGTTACATTTCATGATAATTTACATTGTATGATATTCACTTGATTTTAATCCAGTTTTAGTCTCATAATACATGGCAAAAAATAAATAAATAAAGACAACTTTTCTATTAGAACGAAGTTTTACTTTTTTTAATCTATGATATGGAATTGAAAACTAAGATTCAAAAAAATCAATAATGTATACATAATAATGGATGGTACTGACTTCTTAAATTGTCAAAATAAATATGTCAGTATAAGCCAGCAAAAGATTTAATTATAAGCTCAAACAGAGAGATCCATCCCTACAAGCATTATAAAGCATTTTCACTGACAGGCCATGGATTCCCTGTTATTGAATTCTGCTCAATAGCTAAAGAAATGGTCATCAATTTAGTGACTTAAACATTTAATTTTCTAGAGACATCAGGGTGAACACTGAGTGGAATGAGAATTGTGCATGCAATTGCAATTTATATTGCAAACAAGAACCAAATACTACAAAGCGATATAAGGTTCAGATATTTAACATGCTCTTGACTGAGAATCTCCAACACTGTAAATAGACCATTTTTCCCTTGTGGATGTACATATTTAATAAAAATCAATAAAAGTCTCAATGTATATTTGTATACTAAATAGTTTGATGCTGGTCTGGAAAGGAAGTTCAGGACAGTGTAACATTCTTCCACCTTTTCTAGTCCATTGTCCCGCCGTCCCGTCCCTGCTCTTCTTGATTCAGATTGCTGTTGTTACGACATTTATATTCCCACACATCAGCAGCACTTTTCTTTCCCTCATTTCTGTTTCTCTTTTAAATCCCTTGGCTCCTGATTCCAACTTCTCACTTCCTAATGCTTGAGAAACTGTTTTGCTGTTTTTCTTTCACTGTCTCGGCCCAGTTACGCTTACTTCTGGCCGTATTTGTTAAACTGCCTTCCCAGGGCTACACCAGCTCTTGGGTTATACATATACAATTGAGCATAGAGCCCGGCAGGTGAATAGACTTGTGAACTGATTGCTTCCAACTGTGTGGTAAACACACTCTCCCTCAGCTCACTCATTCACACAGTCACGGGGAAAGACAAGATCTAAGATATTCACTCCTTTCAGGCCTTTGAGAAGGTAGTGTTTCCCTTCACATCAAGGTGGCAATATTTTTTCTGTGTACACTCAGAAAAATAGGACACATCAAGGGATAGTCAATTCAATAGCACAGCACCAAATAGTCCTACGCAGAAATATGTACTTTTTCTCCTCTCCCATAGTTACATGTGAAAAGCCATCTTCTACCACCATGAACAGGATGGTGTATTCAGGAAGCTTTTAATATCTCTTATTATCTCATGTGAATTGCCTAATTTTATCTGTCTACTGTCAGGTAATGTCAGTGCTTTTAAAAATGCTTTCCATGTGTCACCCATAAGGAACATGCTTTAAAACACCCCTCAGCATATACACTGGAACCCTCTGTACCATCTTGGCAGTTCTTCTCTATGTCTAAAATTATTTCAAAATAAAAACTTGAAAAGAAGACTCTAGAATTTTATCTTCTCTTATCAATATTAGTCTACTTCTCCACTCTTTCTCGTAGACAGACTTTCTGAAAAAGCTTTTTCCTCAACTCCTGTAATTTCTAAATCATTCTGGATTTTATGGTTAATGGCCCCTTAGCACCATACCATTGCTTTCCATCCCATAAATCTGATCAGCAATTCAAGACCCAACTTTTTGATTCATGAGGTCATTGTTTTTTTGGTTGCAATATGATCATGAATTTTAACTCCCTGCATTCCCTTTCTTTGTGGGCTCCTTCATGTATAAACTCCTGCTATTGTGTAGGACTCCCAACTAGGCCCTCTTCTCTAATCTCGCTTTATTACTATGTCCACGAAATAATTTTCCAATAGGAATCTCTAACAGACAAATCTTTGCATAATTTGTATTGGTAATAAGCTTCGCATTTAGTAGTTCTCATTGGATGTCTAAAAACACACCCCAAAGTTAACATAATCGGCTTCCACTTTCCCGACATTTTCTTCACTGAGGCTCTTCAACTCAAAGTCGGTGGGCAGCCACTCACGTAAGTGTTTAAGCAATACACTGTGTCTCAGAATCATCTTTAAATCGCTCTTGCACATTTTCTTACCAATTTATCACTACATTTTCTTTCTAAAAATTTCTTAGTCTGTCCCAGTTTCTTTCAACACTTTTTATTTGAACTTGGACAACTTCATTGATGATACATACTTTCTTGACAATCATTTTTACTCTGGAATCAACTTCACACATCTTAATTAGAGTGATCTTTAGAAATACAAATATGGTTATACAACTCTACCCTTATAATCCGCTTTTGTTTTACCATTGATGTGGGCATACGATTCTCAATCTGTGGCATGAAAAAATATATCACCCCTATCATAACTCACCACACTGCCTCTCCAACCTTAGCTTCTTTTGCTCTAATGTTGTTGCTCTTCCCTTAATTACTCAAGATAAATATACCTCCTTCCCCAGTAGACTGTTGTGCATGATTTTCACTGTGCTTCAAAAACTTTCCCATTGCTTTGACCACTTGCATAAAAGAATCCTAGTCTTTATTCTCATCTCAGTTCACACATCCTGAGAGTATTTACCTCACCTACTCTTGGCTTGTATTTAGATAGGTTTCTAGAGGGCCCGGGCACCTTCCTCAGAGCACAATGAACAGAGACAGATCTCAGACCAGGGCATGATGGACTCGCGCATACCCTGCGTTGCATGTCCTCCTAGTGAAGGTGGGAAGTATATTTTATTTAACGATGGCTGTATCTCTCTCTGTCTGAGGCATTTTGAAGAGCTCAAGTTTTTCCTTTAACTTACACTGAAATAACCATGAACTTATAGTTGTTCCCAAATGCATTTCTAGGTACACTAAATGTCATTGTTGGCTTGGCTGCCATAACAAAATACTGCAGAATAGGTGGCTTAAACAACGGAAATGTATTTTCTCACAGTTCTGAATGTTAATGTCAGGGTCCCATTTCTGCCGAGAACCATTTCCTTGATTTGCAGATGCCCTCTTCTTGCTGTGTCCTTAAATAGCAATGAGAAGGAGAAAGAGAAAAAAAGAGAGGGGGAAGGGGTGGGAAAGACAATATTTCTGTGTCATTTCTGGTAAGAATAATAATTCTGTCTTATCATGACCCTACCCTTAGGACATCTTTTAACCTTACGAGCTCTGTGTAGGCCCTATTTCCAAATATAGCCACATTTATGGGTAGGGTTTCATCATTTGAAATGTGAGAAGGGGGACACAATTCAGTCCATAGCACTAAATATTGATGGGGTAGCTAAGTGCTAAAGTACTGGCTGACTTTTCTATGACATTCTAAGTATATTAACTGTCCTTAAATAATTAACCGGCCACTAATCATGCAGATTTATGGGTTTCAGCAAACTCACCCAAATTAGGAAGTGAAACTGAGCTTTCCTATCTTTAGAAGAATTCTCAAGAAATCCACTCTTACCACCCTAAGAAGCTTGGTGCTATATTTTTGTGTTCATGGTTCCTGGAGATGTGAAAGACCAAGAGAGAATGAATGTATCTGGAAGTGAACTTAAAACAATCAGAGGCAGCAAGGGATAGTTTTGTAACATTTGCCCTATTTCTATCATTTTTCTATACACCTTGTTTTCTTTAGGCGATGCCCATTTTCTTGTTCTTATATAGGTGTGCTTTGCAACTGCAAGTCAAAACAAATCCCAGAGCCCATATGCAGAACAGGTTTTGGTACCTAAATTCCACATGAGTATTTAATTTTGAAGCTGCCCATGAGCAAAGGGTTCAACAATTGTCTAAAAAGTAAAATATATTTTACATGTTTTATTTTTATATAAGGAGTATCTATTTTTATCATTTGCATGTTTTCTTTCTCCTGGAGTGGGTGAAAAGTATTTTAAATTTAAACAATGTATATGAGAAATGTATATATTTAGGAATTCCTGTTTTACTTATCACAACTGTTTTCTTATTATCTCACTTGTATTTAAATATTGTTGATGATGATTTTAGTGTTTGGTAACAAACATTATGAGAATCTTAGGTACATGTTGTCCACATTGAATGAAATTTTATGGTAAAAGATCTGACACATTTATTGTAATATTGCATGAGATGTCATTTGTAACAAGGAACATAACAATAGTGTTAGATTTTAAATAATATATGTGGGTATATATATATTTTTTGGCCTGTCACTGGTACCTTGTGAGTTATTTTTTTCTCCTCTCAAGACTGCATGTGAAGGGATCCAATACCTGGCATCAGAAGATGATTTGACTTTGTGTGGTGGGCCCACAATATAATATACAGATAACGAATCACGTAATTGTACACTTGGAACTTGCATAATTTTATTAACCAATGTCACCACCAAATTTTAATTTAAAAAGGAAAGATATTCTACAAACATTCTATGAGAAGTTTGATTCATAGGCAAGCCAAGTTTTCTTCAAATGTCCAATGTTCATGGTGTCTGAAGACCACATAAGACCAAGGCTGGGGGATGGCTGTAAAATGGTGGAGATGTGGTCTGATAGAAGGAACGGATCATATAAGAGTAAAGAAAAATGAGAAGTTGAACTGTCTTCAAATTCTTCAACAGATTTCCATTGGATGACTCATGGTATACCATCCATAACACTTGAAACAATCTAAACAGGAGATAAGAATTTGGATTTCTTATGTAAGAATGGGAAGGAAGGAAGGAAGCAAATTATTACTCTTTGAACCAGTCAGAGCCAGTTGGAAATTTACCTAGGCTTAGGTTACCATTGGATATTTAATTATTTTTAAATTATAAGAAAAAATCAAAACATAGCATCCTTTTTCCTAGAGAAACTAAGGGAAAGGAAGCTCTTGACTAAGAAGTTAATCAACATATTATTAGCATAAATAAAAGTGTTTTGCTTCATCTTCTTTGAGATCTCTCTCTCTACATATATATGTATACACCACATATATGTACATATGTATATATAAATGAGTAACTATATTTATTTACATTAATATGTATAGTAATATAAATGAATTTAAATATATAAATATATATTACTAAATAAATGTATAAAGTAATATATATATACACATATATAAATGAGTAACATACAGTTTTCTGCATTGGGAAAAATGTAGGGGGTATTCATTTTCACCAATTTCATACCAACCAATATAAATATTTTTTCTACCCCGTGTTTCATTTCCTTGCAACTTGTGTTGCTACCCAGGCTCTTCCCTTTCCCTCATACTCTGTAGTGACTTTCCTTAAGCACCTATTATTTTAAGTTTATCTTGCAGAGATTCACGTTTATTTTACCCATTAATCACTGAGAGTATGTTAGAATTGATCTTTGCTACTTGAACATTTTTTTGAACCTAGGTCTGCTGCTCTAATGGCCAATCCAATACTTCTTCCCCTCAAAATGCATTTTCCTCTCTGAAGGGAGCTGGTGCATAACATTGAGTTTCTCTTTCTGTAAACTGAGGGTTTATCTTAAATATAACGTTGCCTATTTCAAACATGGGGACTAATTTTTATGTTGAGACTAAAGAAAAATAATGAAACACTTATATAATAATGTGACTTGATCTCTGAAACTACAGAAACTACAGACGTCATATGTATTATAAAGTTTGGGTAATACATTTATCATTATTGATTGCACTCACTGTTGTTTAGAGTTAATGTTGGTCTTGAGAGATGTCAGAACATGTCCAAGATTTCTGGTGGTAACGTTTATGAAGATTTCCTAGAAACTGGGGAGGTTCCTCATCCCACTTGTTCATAAATTCTGAAAGTAAATTCTTACACTAAGTCTAGGTGAATCTAATATTTTTTTCTCAAAATTGTTTATTTTGGTTGAGAATTTAAATTGCTGCAATATTATTGGAATAAATACCTTATCTTTTCCCTATTTTATTTTTTGTAATTTATTTTTAGTACATTATCACACATAAGTGTTTGTATATTGAACATTAAAAAATATATAATAGAGCCCTGGCTGGTGTGGCTCAGTGGATTGAGCGCGGGCTGTGAACCAAAGGGTCACGGTTCGATTCCCAGTCAGGGCACATGCCTGGGTTGCGGGCCAGGTCCCCAGTGGGGGCCATGTGAGAGGCAACCGCACACTGATGTTTCTCTCCCTCTGTTTCTCCCTCCCTTCCCCTCTCTCTAAAAATAAAGAAATAAAATATAAAATATATATATATATAATAGATATCATACAGACAAAACAAGTTACTAATATGGATATGAGTAAATTACAGGAAGCTGTATAAAATCTAAGAGTGGCAGAATTTCAAATGACTTTTTTGTTTTTCTGTATACTCATGTACCACTTAATGACAGGAATTTTTCTCTGAGAAATGTGTCTTAGGCGATTTTGTCATTGTGCAAGCATCATAGAATTTATTTCCACAACCCTGGATAGTGTATTCTACTGTAATCGTATGTGCTATACTTTATATGACTGCCAGTGCAGTAGCTTTGTTTATGTGAGTAATGAAATGCTCTAGGACAGCGATTCTCGACCTTTTTCATCTCGTGGCCCACATGAACTAATACTAACACTTTGAGACACACCCAAAAATGTATTTTTTGCCACTCAGACAGAAAATAGGCATAATTTTGATTCATTCACATTAGACAGCTATTGTTATGTTGGCTGTTGTCATTTTTCATTTGACAATCTAAGGGAAAAGAGGTCAGTGCCCCTAAGTAGTCTGGTATTGCGTGTTTTAAAAATTCTTGTGGAACATGGTTGAAAAAATGCTCATATAAATAGATATAGACACTATGTGTTTGCTTACAGCTAATAATTATTTAGCTAAGTAATGCACGGACCAAGTTCTTTGTCATCCTGTTGTGTACTTAATTCTACATCTTTATTTATTTTCCTCTTTTTTTCCAAGGCTCAACCTTTTGGGTTTCCTATGGGGAGAGGTTTGGGGGTTTATTTATATATATTGCTTATTGTTCCTTCAAAAAAGAAGTCAGAATTTTCAAGTATATAGTGATCATTAGTAATTTGTCGATATTGAATTTATGGACAGCACATCTGTTACGCAAAACATATTATATATTTAATTATAAGTGATTGACAAGTCTTTTTAAAATTTTTAATTGTGGTGAAATGTACACAAAATTCACATCTTAGCCATTGTTAAATGTACAGTTCAGATATTAATTATATGCACAATGTTTTGCAACCATTAAAGTCATTCATCTCTAGAACTCTTTTCATTTTGCAAACCTGAAATTCTGTACTCATTAAGTAATAAATAACGGACCATTTATCTATCGGTCAGTTAACTCCTCATACCCTGGTAACCACCACTCAACTTCCTGACTCAATTAATTCAATACTCTAAGTACCTTGTTATAAAAGTGGAATCATGCAGTATTTGTCCTTATGTGAATGCTTATTTCATTTAGCTCAATGTCCTAAAGGTGTATTCATGCAGCTGTGTGTTAGAATTTTCTTCTTGTATCATGCTAAATCTATTCCATTGTATTTATCAACTGCATTCTCCTTATCCACGTATCTGTCATGGACACTTGTGTTGCTTCCCGTAGGGGACCAGTTTGTTTTAGTCTGGCAAATGTGACTCCGCTCTGTATGGAAAACCTGCAGAAGCGAGGTGGTGGGCAGGAGCCAGACCTTCAAACCGAGTTTTCCCGTGGGAATCAGGCCTAGAAAATGCATACAGATTGTTATGGCTTGCTCTTGCTAAAACTCCATCATCCTGGTCTAACAACAAACGTGTGTTGTCTATCTTCAAGGTAATTTCTAAAGCCTGTGTGAATCTTCCCAAGGGCAGAGCTAATCGACTCGCTGCCATTGCCCTTTGCGTGTTATTTTCATTTCCTTGATTGTACCTAAAATTTAGACAATAATATTCTATGTAATAGATTATAAATCTTTCACTGATGTTAGACCCAAGAGAAACAATAAAAGCCTGTCTGGGCAAGGGTCGGGGCGCTCTCCCCTTGAGAGAGTGACTGTGTTGGTCCCTTTTCCCCCACAGGATTGCTGTTGCCTGTGCATTTGTTCTCGTCTCCAGCCGCAACAGGCGGACTCTGCTGGCCGGGGTCCACCACAACTTCCAACTTTTAATTACTAAGAATAATGTTGCTATGAACATGAATATACAATACCTCTTTGAGACCCTGCTTTCAGGAATGGGGGATATATACCCTCCAAAAGAATTATTACATTATAAAGTAGTTCTATATTTAATTTTAGAGGAACTGCTATACTTTTTTTCCGCATAGCTATGCTACACTACTTTCCCACCAACACTTCACAAGGTTTCCATTTCTCCTTGTCCTCATCAGTAATTGTTTTTTGTTTTGTTTTGTTTTGTTTTGTTTTGTGTTTTAGCAAGTATCCTAATGAATGTGAGGTGGTAGCACACTGTGGTTTTCATTTGTATTTTCTAATGATTAGTGTTGGTAATCATCTTTTCTTGTTCTCGTTGGCTATTCGTATATCTTCTTTTTAGAAATCTTTTAAACTGTTTTGTATTTTTGAATCAGGTCACTTGTTTTTATGTCATTCAGTTGTAAGAAATCCTCTTGGTTTTTATTTTTTAAATGGGAATAAAAAAGATATATACATATGTTTAATATTGTGGTAAAATATGAAATTTATACATCTACATTTGAATCATATAAAGGTATATTATTATAAACCATGTTTCTCTCCCTCTCTTTCTCCCTCCCTTTCCCTCTCTCTAAAGAGAAATAAGTGATTTATTTATAAAATAAATTAATTAATTTTAATAAATGACAACTATCATAATAGTGTTCTTTCTTTCAACAACACTGTGTACAATAGTGCTTTGTTTAATTTACTTCTAGTGTAATTTTATTTACATTTTCCCCTCTAAATTTGTTGTTATTGCAATATATTCCTTCTATACACTGCACCTTGCCCTCACTGCAAACTCAATGCATGTCTTTCCATGTCTCTGGCTTTAGGCTGTGTGTGTGCACATGCGTGGTCGAAGGGTGATTACAAAGAAACACAGACATAAACACACACACATTTAAGTATAAGACAGAATACTTGCATGTGTGTGTACACATGTTTACTGCACCTAGCTTACAAACATAGACATTTAATTATACTTAATTTCTTCCTGAGTTGCCTTATAGTAAATATCATGACATAATATTCTGCTCAGGCTGTGACTTGAGATTTTCATTCATCCATTCCTACACCAGTATGATTAAGCATCCCTGTGGTATGGCAGTTTGGCAGATTCTGTACATTACCATAAATGTTCCTTATTTTATTAAAATTCTTTTATTGTTTTAAAACACTTTCAAATGTTTAGGAGAGATTTATAGGCAAAACAACGTCTTTCTAAACATCATTTAAGGCTTTTAATACAATTTACTCCTAGTTTTAAAAGCATCTGTCATTTGATAAAATGTTATGTTATGTTAATTCATAGAGAAAAAGAAAAATATGACATATAATGAGAGGTTTTTGTTATAGGTAATTACAAAAGCATCACTTTATTTAACCAACTTAACATTTATTGGTATTATGAACAACTTTAGGAAGATAAATGATAGTTTTTAATAAAGTATTTCCTCTCAATTGTGTTATGAAACTAAATAACACACAGACATGTCAGAACCCATCAGAATTTTATAGAAAGTGTTTTTCATTGAGCAAATCCTGCAAATTTAAAGTGGAATCATTGTCTCCTTTTTAGTGTTTTTAAAATACAAATGTACCTAATTTAACTATGCCATGCTTCCAGGACATTTTAAAATAATAATGTTAAATAAGAAATATGGAATTTAGTTTTAGACAGAACAGAAACTTTTCATTTTTATTACATTGCAATAAACTGTAATGTCAGTGAATGTTGACAGTGATTTTGTTAACTTATCAAATCTACTGTTTGTTTTTAAGAATCAGATTTCACATGATTTATCACATACATTACATAACACTTTAATTTTATAATGCCTTAGAATTATGAGCCATTTTGAATAACTTTCTAGTAGTTCTAGAAGATGTATATATTGGTTTATCTGTCATATCCATTCCCAATATGTTTTAAAGGACATGTCTCTGAGCTTTGAATTTCTTCTCAAGAGAGGCTTATGTTTATGTCCATATATCTATTTTAAATTGTGTTTAATCTTATGGAAGTTTGCAATAAGTTAATTATATCAATGGTTTAAATGCAATGGCCTATTAAATATCGTTATAAAAACTGGAATGATTATGGTTTCCTCTAATGTCTATTTCAGTAGTGTAACACTTCCCAACTGGTGTGGGTCATTCCGTTGGGCGTTGCCCGGTAAAGGGAATGGTCATTGGTTAGATTCCCGGTCAGGGCACATGCCTGGCTTGCAGATTGTGCTGGCTATGGTGCGTTGATGTTTCTCTCTTACATGGATGTTTCTCTCCTCTTTCTCCCTCCCCCCTCTCTCTAAAATAAATAAATAAAATCTTTTTAAAAGTATGTATAAATGTAAAAATGTTTTCAAAATGTATATTGGTATAAATTACAAGTAATACTTAGGATCAAAGTCAGGCCAACTCTATTTTCTTATAATGGCTCCATTATTTAAATCAGAAAACAGAAATGTATGAAGCAAAAGGCAACCAAATTTACCTTTTGCATCAAGGCCGGACATATCTGAATGCAGAGATCGCAACAATTCACTCACCATGTGAAGGCGCCCAGACTAGAGACTAGTTATTCATTATTCCAGTGACGACACCACAGCCAGGAACTGACTCTACCCTCCAACATGGATTACATACTTGGAATTTTTAAAAAATATTTGGATTTGGATTTGAATTCCAAATTTGAGGAAATTGTTGTTAATATTGAAAAAAATCCATGCTGTATACTAAACTATAGTTGTTAAATTTGACAGTTGGTTTAAAATTAATTGTTTCTCTTTTGTTATTAAAGTTCTATTGAATGTATGTAATACACAGGAAGTGGTTTTCTTTAGATTCTTAAGGTATCAGACATGGGTCATTTATTTGAGGAACTCATTGCATTTTAAATGAAATGATTAAGGAGTTTAGAGGAAACTGAGATTGTTTTATTTAATGAGATCAAAGAAGTCTCCAGCGAAATGTAATTGTATTGAGCTGAATCCTGGTGGAAAAGAGTCACAGTGGGACATGTAGGTACACATTCAGGGGTGATTCAGAGAGAAGGAGGGGCAGCATGTATAGCGGGAAGTTCAAAGTATGTAAGGAGAATAAGTAGCTTATTGTCAGCTGGACCAAAGGACCAGTGAGAATTGATGGTAAGAGAGATTTTAAGAATTTTCCATGATAGGCTAAAATGTTTAAATTTTATTCACCTTGCAAATGGAAGATCTTATATTTCCATAGTCAGCAACAAGATACATGTTATTTTGCAGGAAAATTAATTAGGCAGCAACATTTCAAATTACTTAGAGCAAGAAAACGAAATATTATGCATCGAATGGACTACGATACAGCGTATTCTGTTCCCCAGCTTTTTATTTCCTGCATATTCATTTTTAATTGAGTAAAGATAGATGAGATGACAAGAGGAGACCTGTAAACATGAAATACACTAAACTGGTTGTTAAAAGTCAAACAAAAGAAAAACGTAGCCCTGGCTGGTGTAGCTCAGTGGATTGAGCGCGGGCCTGCGAACCGAAGGATCGCGGTTCGATTCCCAGTCAGGGCACATGCCTGGGTTGCCAGGCCAGTTCCCGGCAGGGGACATACAAGAGGCAACCGCACATTGATGTTTCTCTCCCTCTCTCCTTCCCTTCCCCTCTGAAGATAAATGAATAAAATCTAAAAGAAAAAAAAAAAAAAGATGTTAAACTTTAAAAAAAAAAAAAAGAAAGAAAAACGTAATTTTCAACAAATGCTGCAAATACATAATGTTCATTCATTTGAAAATAAATGTAACTTATAGTAATTTTAAATGTGCACTTTTCATGGGCATACGATTCTAAGCCAAAAGTTCTTTTTTTCTCAGAATATATAATTTATTATCTCATTTTCTTCTGCCATTTTTTTTCTTTACATATGGCAGGTTTGTTCTTTTACATATAAATTATTATGGACATTTTCTTTGAGATTTTTATACTGTGATATTATAGTTGTGTGTGTATTCTAATCTACTCTGTTTCAAAGTGACTGGATCATTTGGATTCTGGTTCTATCTTTTCAAGTCTTGATTTAGTTGGGCTACATTCTTATCTGTTTGTGAGATCAAGTATTGGATCCTGCACCAATACCTTTTCCTTTCTTTCTGGAAATAGCTGTACAGAATAGACTGTTTATTCCCAACTTGGGAAAAATATGGAGGTATAAACCATAGCTAGCTGACTGTACCGAAAAAAATGGCATTGGGTAGACACATTGGAGCAGATGGAGAGTCAGGGAAGCCATGTACATCCAGCTGCCAAACTGGCACCTCCACCCAGAGCTGGGGGGCAGACTGTGGAAGTCTGGTGTCCCCACAATGGATCATGGCCATGGGACTCTGGTGGTCCGCAGGGGTGCAAGGGAGGAGCTGGATGTAGAATGCAGGGTGTTGGGGCAAGCTGGAAGCTGTTGGCACCTGTGCATTCGTAATAATAACTTCCTATTTAAGTTTTTGCAAATTCAAATAAAGTACTATTGTTACTTTATATTACATATATATTTAGGTATCATTAATTCATACATATGCAATATATATGATTGTATATTTATTCTATATTTTAATTGAACATTTTATATATTTTTGCTTTCTAGTTATTTTAGTTCTATAAATTTGTACTATTTATATTTTTGATAATCTTAAACATAATATAAATACAATTTCATATTCAAAACTAAGAAACTAGGGTATTTTCCTCCATTTACTAGATATTTTGGCTACCTTTAATACAATTATTTTTAAAGTTTTATGTTGTAAATGTTCTTTAAAGGAACTTTCTTTATTTCCTCTTAAAAAATATGTACCTCCACGTGGTCCCTGAGGGACTCCACTTCGGAGCCAAGTCAGGTGCTGGCAGCGCGCGGTTTGTGTTCTGTCAGCAGACGCCAGACCCTGTCCCTAGGCTAACATTGAGATTGCCCTATGCTGTGATTGTAACTTCTCTTTCGGTGTAGTTCCAGGCCGTGGTCACAGGTCTTTTTAATGTCTGTGCACACAGAGTATCTCCGCCGTAGATCCCTTTCATGTCTTGCTTCCAACTCGGATTTCCGAACAACATGAATGGCTCTCCTATGCCAGGATCCCACCGAGGTAAAAATGCCCCTGTGTTTTTTTACTGGGATCAGGCCTTTGCTGCACCGTAGCCTCAGCTCATAGGTTTTCTGTTTTATCTTTTCTTGATCATCAAGATGGACATCTAAGATTAGAATGCTTGACTCCACTTTTTGATATTTGTTGATAGACTTTAAGCCTTACCATGTCCTGATTCCTTTCTACGTCTCATTTACCTGGGCCGGTAAGAAAATCTGGTGACTTTTCTACTGTCAGCCAGAACATTTTCCTGTCATCTATCACTTATCTATCAATCATATTTTTAAAGGTTTTATTTATTTATTTTTAGAAGGATGGGAATGGAGGGAAAAAGAGCGGGAGAGAAACATCAATGTGTGGTTGTCTCTCACTCATTCCCTGCCAGGGACCTGTCCTGAAACCCAGGCATGTGCCCTGACTGGGAATCAAACTGGCAACCCTTTCGTTTGCAGGCTGGGACTCAACACACTGAGCCACACTAGCCAGGGTCAATCATCTTTTATCTGTCATCTATCAATCATCTATCATCTAACTATCATATTTCCTCTATATTATATCTATTTTATATCATCAGTCTGTCACGTATCAACAATCTATATTCAAATTACATACATACTGATAATTCCAGTTGTTACATAATCCTAATATTCTTCCTTTTCTTCCCTCATCTTGTTTTCATTATTTCTTTCGACAATAATAATAAATTATACCTCCCAGTTCTATCAATTTGCTTAGTCGTACAATAAAACAGAAAATTGTTTCAGAATTGCTCATTCAATATCAGTAAGTGAAAAAAAGTACTACATGGAATTCAATATTTGTTTGCAGTCTTTTTTTGTCTTTGTGTGAGTATACATGGTGATGCACTGTGGTGCGGGTTACCTTGGTTAATTTCCTCTTCGGTATAATTATGTTACTCAAAATAAATGATGTGAGATTTACTTATTTCTGGTTTCTGGAATCTCTGTTCTGTTTCATTTTTCTCTGTGACAATACTCTTCATATTCTCCTAATTACAGTAGCCTTATAATATACTTAATTCTGGTAGAGTATATCCCATTATTATTAATTTTATCTTGGATATTCCAGGCACTTTGCATTTCCCTATGAATTTTAGAATCAATGTTAAAAAAGGAATGTCACATAAAACTGCTAAGATTTTGTTTGTGTTTACTTTTGATTTATAAATCATTTTGGTAAGAATAACTTATAGTAGGGTCTTCTGATCTGTGTACTTTTAATATTTTACATTTACTTTGGTCTTTCTTATTTCATGTAGGAGTGTGTCATAGTTGTTCAGGTGGTAGGTTTGTGAAACTTTTGTTACATACCTTCCTGTCTATTGAATGTTTAAGAGCGTAGTGATCTACTTCTGTTCAAGAATGAAATATGTGAATGACTTTAATGCCTGAAATGCCTGTTGTATAAAATAAATAATTCAGAGGGCATAATGACAGTTTTGAAGATATTTATAAATAAAATTGAAACTTTAAGTTGATTTTTATCCAGGGAATCTATCAATTTACATATTATTTCTTTTAGTGTTTGTTTGTTTTGAGTTCTCATAGAATAAATATTCTTTTTACACCATCTTTTCATTTAAGAATGACAGTTTTACCAGAGTTAATTTTATTTCTTTTGCTTTTGTTTTATTGCATAAATGATCTTCAACACAATGTTTTAAAAAGTTTTTCTTCTTTTTCGAACAAGGAGAAAAAATGTTTGATTTTTCATTCTTGAATAGAATATTTAATACATATTTTAATGTATTTCCAGATTGAAGAAATTCCTCCTACCTGAATTTTTTTAGATTTCTTATAATCATTATCTGCATTTGAGTTTTATCAAGAATTTTAGCATATTTATTTAGCAAAAAAAAGCTAATTGATTTTTCCTTTATTCTGTTAATGTGCTATAGTACTGTGAATGATTTTTAAATACTAAAGTAATGGGATTTATTACCAAAAAATCACAGTCACAATATAGTGTTATTTTTTGTATTTCTAGATTATGTAGCATTATATCACTTAAAAGTTTTTGTTTTTATGTTAATGGTAGATACTGTCTTTACATGTATTTGTTTTCTTGTCGGATTTGGTGTACAAGGTGTATCCAGAAGGTACCCAGCCATGCACTATGAAAAACAGAGACATTTATTGGAGAAGATACAAGATACAAGAAACATTGCACACGGGACAATGAAGCCTCAGTCCCCTTCAAAGTAGGCACCTTGGGACCTCACACAGTTCTCCCAGTCGCCATCAGTTGCCCCATCATATTTTCCTGAATCTCACTGTTGGTCTTACATCTCCTTTTCAAAGGTGATTTTAGTTTTGGAAAAGACAGAAGTCAAATCTTCTGTCAAAAGACAGAAGACAGGGTGCCAGATCTGGGCTGTACAGGGGGACTGAGTCACCTCAGTGATTTGATGTTTTGCCAAAAACTGCATGAGACATGATGCATGAGTAGGTGTGTTGTCAAGATGAAAGTAGTAATCACCAGTTGCCCATAGCTGTGGCCCTCTGAATCATCTGAAGATTTTCTGCAGAAGAATGTTTAAGGTTAACACAAAACTTGATGCAGGTTCATTGTTCTTGCTCAGTCATTTTGAATGCAGTGGCCACACAGTAACATGCTTACACAACCGCCCCCACTGAGTGTTATGGTGAAGTCATCATTTTTCATGCATGTGCATTTCAGCCCACTCTCCTTGGCTGCAAGGTACATCGATGTCATGCAAACCATTCTCATTATATTAACAATGGCTGGACTTTTTCCAGACAGACCTCATCATATGGTTATTTTGGGCTCCTAATTTGTGGGCTTATTTATTTTGTCAATACATAGCAAAGCTAGTTTTTAAAATTTTCGTCCTGTTTTTATTTTGCTAAGTGTGTTTTTTTTACCTCAAATAATTTATACATTACACCTAAATTATCAAGTTCATTGCCATTCAGTTGTTTATATTACTATCTTATCATTTAGGAGTTAAAAGATCTGGTGTGTACTATGTGCAATTTACGTTTTTGTTTTCTTGATCTGGTTTTCAGTATTGGGGTTTTATTAAAATTTATATGTCAGCCTTAGGTTTTATTGGTTTTCTTATTTGAACCTATGTTTTTTTTTTTTTTTTTACTCTTTAATTTAATTAAAGTTTTAATCATTGTTCAAGCATGGTTTCCACTTAATAGTTTATTTTTACTCAGACCTAATTATGACTCATCTGTTGTTTTTCTTTGAGTTTAATTTTCTACAATGGAATTTAGTATATTGTTTTACATATAAAAAATGTTTTATGTAAATTACATTTCCCTCTAAACCCTGCTGTAGCTGTTGCCCTCCAAAATTGGTAATTGTTTCATTATCTCTCATTCCAAAATATTATAATTTCCACTGCAATTTATTCCTAAATTTTGTATTGCTTAATTTCATACACTTCTGAATTTTTGAGTTATATCTTTAGTGTCTAGTATATTCTATTATGGTGAAAGAGTATTTACCATATATGAATTAAAACCCTGGGGATTTGGTAAGATGTTTTATGGTTCACCGTATAAACTACATTGTCTATATTTGAAAACAGTCCACGTGTTCCTGAAAAGATTGCTTATTCTACGAATGCTGCGATTATCTAGATGATTTAGGGTTTCTACAAAGAAGAATGAGCCATCTTTAACTGTCATTGTGCCATTGGATTTCTTCAGATTGCAGATGGACAGCCAGCATTTCAGGTTGTATTTGGTACCGACTCACATCAGTGACAGTGGAGCAGATGTGGATTACCGAGTTGGTAGCAAATATTCAAGCCTAATTTTTCCACGCTGCCACAGAACAAGGATGTCTCCAAAACAAATTGTTCTCAGTTCTTAAATGCATGGATGAACTGTTTAGAAAAAACAAAGTATGTTAACAGATATATACAGCTAAACAGATGATGAGTGGTCTGTAAATGGATTCCTAGGAAACTCGGTGCTGAGGAACATATTCTATTAGTTTTTCCCTTGCTGCATTTCAATAATTTGGATATGTTTCCCAGCCCTAAATGCAAATAAGAACACTTTCTTATCACAACACCAACAAAAAAAATCCTTCTGAGGTAATTTGATATGTCTCTGAGAAACAGTGTTTTTGTAATTATGCACATTTTGCTGTTGCCTCCAATGAGTTTACAATATCTTGTCCCTCTTTCTTTTATTCTGATAAAATTAATTAAAGAGTAAATATAGAAGACATGTATCATCCGTATTGGAAAATAAGCTGGAGGATTTGACTTAACCTGAGAGCCAAATGGACCTATTAAATGAACTTCAGCATTTGGCACCCTCAGCCTCCCAGTGATTGACAGCCCCGCACAGGAAAGGATGCAGTGCAGAGAAGAGCTGACAGAGGCTATTTCCAGCAAGCCACTCCCAAGCAGAAGCAGCATGGATGACAGACGATCATATTGTATTGTTTCACCAATGCTACAACTATACTTTGTACTGAACCACCCCCAAACTCTGCAGTTTCAAACAACACAGCTTTATTTTCCTTCCACAGATCTGTGTATAAATAGGGGACTCTACTGCAGGCTACAGGCCAAATGGGCTTGGCTTAGGCCACCTGGGTTTCAGGGACACTCCTAGGATTTCACATTCCCTTTGTGTCCACACTTAAGTGTGCACGCTTCTCCCATGACGCGTGACCAAAACACAGACAGAATTTAAACAACCAACACCTCTTAAAGCCTTGGATCAAAAATGGTCTGTTTTTCTGCCCGTATTTTCTTTCCCAAAGCAAGTCATGTAAATATACACAAATCAGTGGACTGAAAACCATGTAAACCAAATCATACGAGGCATTAAAAGCTCACATGACAAAGAGTATGAATATGTAATATCAGTACAGAGACTGAAAGACTGAGATTAATAATCCACTCCCCAACATGCCTAGTTATTCTGCCTAAATTTAACGAAGAAATGCACCTTATCAGTGGAGTGGGAAAAACTAAGAGGCTCAGTATCCACTGTATCTCCCTTCACAGTACGAAAATATCAGCAATAGGGGAGAAAACTTGTCCTTTATAAATGAGCGCATAATTATTAGTGCACTAAGTAAAGAATAAAATCAGTAGAAGAGCAAGCTTAATTTAAATGGAGTCTTTCTAAAAAGTCATGAAAGACTATCTTAAAATGAAAGAATATAATTATTTTAGATGTTGATGGTCACATCCATTGAAATTCCTGCTGACCATTTCCTACCTGCTTAAAGAAACTTCTAGGGAATGTCTGAGACCCCCATTCCTCTTGAGTTATTACGGCACAGATATTTTGCTCCAAAATTGACGTTAGGACTGAGGCCTGCTGTAGAATTTGGACTGTTGGCAAGAAAGTGTAATTCCAAGTTTTATTGTGTGTGAATGAATAGATTATCTCATTTCAGGACACTGCTAATTTTACTATATAATGAAGGAGAATTGAATTGGACAAGATACTGGCATGTATATTGTCAGATTATCAGCTTGGACAATTTTCAGGAATGATAGTTAAAAACATTAAATGAGAATAAAAAAGAAAAGATAAATTTAGAAGTATATTACTTTAAGTTTTTCTTAAATGTATTTTGGGAGCATATTTAAAAATAACTGCTGGAATGAATAATAGTTTAAGCTTATCTAAATAGAAGCAGAACAAAGAGCTTACTCTTAATTTAGAATCTTTATTCATTTCTCTGCTTTAAAAGTTTTCAAAGTTCCTTTGCTTTTAAAAAATCCATATAAAATTATTTAAATTTCTGTAGCATCATTCACAGAAAAAAAAAAAGTTGTCATAAAGTAAGCAAAAACAGGTGATTGTCACTGATGAAGGTCAAATTTTGCCGGGAGTAGTGAAGACTTTTGCTTTTAGTATGACTTGCCAAAACATCAAAATATTTGAAAACTACAAGCCACTTTATTCAATTAAAGTGTCCATATTCATTCAAAATTTGTATTTTAAAATTAATAATCACATGAGCAACAAAATCATTTTTTTAAAATATATTAACATTCACTATACTTCTCATGAAAGATTTAGGATAGCTCATAAGACTTTCAATCTAGCTGTGTGTAAGATAAGTATTAAAGTATGTTATGTAATGATCTGTAATAGTACAAGATTCTTATATTTTATGTAAGCAATGCATAAACACTTGGTAGACTGCAAAATGAAATAATCACATATTAATTCAAGGAAATAAACATGAAAATAATAAGAAGGTAGAGTTATAAATCAATAGGAAAATAAAATGGAAAATTGCAAAATGCTTGATTGATCCACAAGAAAAAAGAAAAGGTGAAAAAGGATTTTTATTCAGCAATAAAAAATAGTAAATGATTCTTATACTCAAGAGTGGGTATGAATCTCCATATGCTATGCAGACTATAAGAAGCAGGACAAAATCGATATAAATAAAAAAATGTGTGTGTGTGAGTGTGTGTGTGTGTGTGTGTGTGTGTGACAAAAATAAGGATTCATGGGGGAAAATCCTGCAGAAATGTGATTGCCTCCAGATAAGGAAATTTAGAAACTTTCTGACAAAAAAAAAAAGTTCTACATATTAATAGGGTTGTAGGCTACAGGAGTAAACTGTCATTTGAACTATTGAATGTAAATATGGAAATAAAAATAAAATGTTTATTTTCCATGGTGTATAAGTTAGTAGTTCTAAAATATTTTTATGAATTTTAGAATGAAAGCATTAGTAGCAATTTTATTGGGTCTCTTTTATCACAGATGAAGCAGGAGAAAAGAGAACAGTCTAGAATGCTTACCGAGTGTAGATCTAAGTTGAAGTTGTAGGCAACTGTATCAATTCATGATTAAAATATAGATTTAGATATACATCGACACATATAGTTTTATATATTTGTATATATGAACATAAATTCATATTTAGATGTATGTATATGTGTGTTAATATATATGTATGTGTTTTTGTCTTTTTTTTAGTAATTCTGAGAATACCTAGAAGCAATAACTCACCAGTATCAATGAGCACACCTGCATTCCTATCATTTTGTTCATTTATTTTCAATTGTGGTAAAATTGGTGTTCAACCTATGTGGATACATTTCAGTTGCACAACATAATTCAATATTTGTACACACTACATATTGATTACAACTGTAAGTCTAGTTACCATTCATCACTGTACAATTGATCCCTTCATTCATTTTGCACTACTCCAAACCCTGTACTTTCTGGTCACCACTAATTTGTTCTTTGTATCTATGAATTCATTTTTCTTTTGTTTGATAACTTGTGATGTGTTTTAGATTCCACATACAAGTAAAATCATGATGTATTTATCATTCTCCATCTGATATATATCACTTAGCATAATACCTTTAATGTCCATCCATGTTATTGCAAATGGCAAGATTTCATTCCCTTTTTATAGCTCAGTTGTGTAACTAACTTCCAGAGACTGCATGACTTAGACAACAGATATTTCTATCTCACAGAACTCTGGAAGCTAGAAGTTCAAGATCAAAGTGACAACATGATGGAGTTCTTGGTGAGGACCTTTACCCTGGTTTACGGAGGGCTATGTTCCGAATTAACTCTAGAGGTGCTAGGGGTGTTGCCTGACAATTGTATTTGTACAAACTTCCAGGTGTTTCTGTTTTATGCTTAATTTTGAGAACCAATGTATTTGATATTAATTCTGAAGATATATTGACTTTTTTTCAGAAAAGGAAGTGTGTTTTCAAAGCATTTGACATAAAAAGCTCAGAAATACAATGATGAAAGTGTCAGTCCTTAAGAAAGATTAGATTTGACCACTGATTGAGAATGAAGGAGAAGAGTGAGTATTTGGACTCCTATAAAATGTAATGTGATTTTTACAAGATACAAATTAAAGGAAAGAGGGTATAGATGAAACAAGACAAGATGAAGTATTTGATTTATTCACTTTAGCTTTCCCTAGATTGTGCTACAGAACTGATGACAGAATAAGCTTTATTTTTTCTGCCTATGGTGGATTCTCAAGGGGGCTTCTGATTCGCTTGCGCTGGTCGTTTACCACTGAAAGAAACACTCCTTTTTAAATTGTTTGTGGGTTGTGTGTGTGTGGGTGTGAGAGAGAGAGAGCTACTATGTCATGTGAGTTCTTTATATATTTTCGATATTAATCCCTCACCAGATACATGATTTGCAAATATTCTCTCCCATATCATACACTGCCTTTTCATCTTATTGAGCCTTTATTTTGCTATGCAGAAGACTTTTAGTTTAATGTAGTCACAGTGTTTTTATTGCTTTAACGCTTTAGTGCTGTACCCCCCCCCCCCAAAAAAAAATGTCACTGCCAAGAGCTTTTTGTTAAGGAGCTTTTTGCCCTGTTTCCTCTAGGAGTGTAATGGTTTGGGGTCTTACATTTAGGTCTTTAATCCATTTCAAGTTAAATTTTGTGAGTAGCATAAGATAGGGGGCTAGTTTCATTCTTTTACATGTGCAAATGTAATTTTTCAGTTACCATTTATTGAAAAGGTTGTCTTTTTTTTCATTGAGTATTCTTGTTTCCCTGAATACAAAATTTTCTATTTCAGGCATTCTTGTTTCCCAGAATAGAACTTTTTCTTTTTCAAGGACCTGAATAGATAATTTCTCCAAAGAGATACTCAGATGGCCAACAGGTATGTGAAAAGGTGCTCAACGTCATCCATTAATCACTAGGGAAAAGCAAAGGCAAACCACAATGAGAGGTCACTGTATGCCTGTTAGAATGGCTATTATCAGAAAGAAAAGCAACAGCAAATGCTGGCAATGATGTGGAGAAAAGGAGCCTTTGTGCGCTACTGAAGGTGGAATGTAAATTTGTATAGCTGTCATGGAACACTAGCAGGGGTTAAAGGTTAGAGGTTCTTTGGAATATTAAAAGTAGAATTGCCACGTGGTCTACCAATTCCACTTCTGGATGTGTGTGTGTGTGTGTGTGTGTGTGTATCCAGAATATATATAAAAGAAACTATGTCAAAGAGATATCTGCACTCCCATGGGCATTGTAGAATTATCTATAATAGTCAAGATGTGGAACAGCCTAAGTGTTCACTGACAGATGAATATAAAAATTAATAGTGGGGGATAAATCGAATTTGAAAAGAAGAAAATTCTGCCATTTGTGACAACATGGATGGACATGGAGGGCATTAAGCTGAGTGAAATAAGTCCCACAGACAAATACTGTATGATCTCACTGATATGTGGAATCCAAAACCAAACAAAACCATAGGAAAAAAGACAAGATTTGTGATTGCTAGGATTGTGGAATGAGAGAATAGGGTGAAAGAGGTCACAAGGTACAAACATCCAGTAATAAAACAAGTATTTTTATCATTTTTTTTCTTCCCCTGACTCTAGGCTTTATTTATTCTTCGTTTTTTTTTTTTCTTCTAGTTCCTTTTATGTTCCTTAGAATCTTTTAGTTCCTTTATGTGTAAAGTTAGATTACTTATTTGAGATTTTTCTGCCTTGTTTTGTTTTTGGGACAAGCCTGTATTGGTATCAACTTCCTTCTTAGTATCACTTTTGCTGTGTCCCATAGTTTGTAGTATGTTAGATTTTCATTTTCATTCGTCTCCACATATTGTTTACATTCTTTTTGATTTCTTTGTTGATCCAAAAATATATAGCATACCATTTAATTTCCATACATTTATGACTCTTTTCAGTGTTCTTCTGGTTGATTTTAAATTTCATACTGTTGTGGTCCATAAAAGTGCTTGATATGATTTCAGTCTTCTCAAATTTGTTGAGATTAGTTTTGTGCCCCAGACATGTCCTCTCTTTGAGGATGTTCCATGTGCACTTGAGAATGTGCATTCTGCTTCTTTTGGATATAATGTTCTATATGCATCTATTAAGTCAGTCAGATTGAAGGCAGCATTGGAAGGTGATGTCTCTTGGCTGACTGTCTGGATGACGGAGTCATTGCTGCGATCGGGGTGTTAAAGTGCCCTTCTGCTATGTGTTGCTGTCAATGCATGCCTTCAGGTCTGCTCATGGTTGCTCTATATAATTTGGTGCTCCATTATATTGGGTGCAAATACAAATAAACGTTGTATTTTCTTGATGAATTTCTCTATTGTTACATAATGTCAATTTATCTTTTTTGACATCAAGTCTTTTTGTCTGATATAAGCATGGTTATGTTTATCTATTTATCCATCTATCTATCTATCTATTTATTTATTTATTTTGGATATTACTTGCTTTAAGTATCAACTTCTACACTTTCACTTTCAGCCTATGTTTGTCTTTAGATTTGAGATGAGCCTCCTGAAGGAGCCATATAATTGGGTCTTTTTTTTTTTTTTTAATTTTCAGCCGATCTATGCCTTTTGATTGTAAGTTTAGTTCTTTTATGGGTACGATACTTATTGATACATGAGATTTAGTACTGTCAATTTTCTCTTTTCTGAGTATTCTGTATCATTTTTAATCATTTTTTATTGATGTTCAAATGCAGTTATCTCCACTTTCCCACCAAAACTTTCCCCCACCCCACCTTCCCCTACCTCCCACCCTCAATCCTACACCCCTTAGTCTTTGTCTGTGTGTCCTTTATACATATTCTTTAATGGTCCTTCCCCTTCATTCACTGTTATCTCCCTTCCCCCTCCCCTCTGCTTGCTGTCACTTTCTTCTTTATTTCAATGTCTATGGTTGTATTTTGCTTGCTTGTTTGTGTTGTTGATGAGGTTTCACTTATAGGTGAGATCATACGGTATTTCTCTTTGACCACCTGGCTTACTTCACTTAACATAATGTTTTCCAGTTCCATCTATGCTGTTGTGAAGGGTAGGAGCTCCTTCTTTCTTTCTGCTGTGTAGTATTCCATTGTGCAAATGTACCACAGTTTTTGTTTTTGTTTTTTGTTAATAAATGAGATAACATTTTATTGGTGAAAATTCTGAGTTTTAGAGAAGATGGCCTCAAAACCATAACAGCAAACAAAACCTTACAGTTGCAGTTTGGGGCTCTGTCCATTGTTCTTTTTTTTTTTTTACTTTTTTAAATATATTTTATTGATTATGCTATTACAGCTGTCCCATTCCCTCCCTCCATTCCCCTCCACTCTGCACACCCTCTCCCACCCACATTCCCCTACTTTAGTTCATGTCCATGTGTCATAAGTTCTTTAGCTTCTACATTTCCCATACTATTCTTGCCCTTCCCAGTCTATTTTCTACCCACCATCTATGCTACTTATTCTCTGTAACTTTTCCCCCTCTCTCCTCCTCCCACTCCCCTGTTGTTAACCCTCCATGTGATCTCCATGTCTGTGGTTCTGTTTCTGTTCTACTTGTTTGCTTAGTTTGTTTTTCTTTTTGTTTTAGGTGTGGTTGTTAATAATTGTGAGTTTGCCATCATTTTACTGTACACGTTTTTTATCTTCTTTTTCTTAGATAAGTCCCTTTAACATTTCATAGAATAAGGGCTTGGTGATGATGTACTCCTTTAACTCGACCTTATCTGAGAAGCAATTTATCTGCCCTTCCATTCTAAATGAAAGCTTTGCTGGATAGAGCAATCTTGGATGTAGGTCCTTGCCTTTCATGACTTCAAATACTTCTTTCCAGCCCCTTCTTGCCTACAAGGTCTCTTTTGAGAAATCAGCTGACAGTCTGGTGGGAACTCCTTTGTAGGTGACTGTCCCCTTATCCCTTGCTGCTTCTAGAATTCTCTCCTTCATTTGAATCTTGGCTAATGTAATTACGATGTGCCTTGGTGTGTTCCTCCTTGGGTCCAACTTCTTTGGGACTCTCTGAGCTTCCTGGACTTCCTGGAAGTCTATTTCCTTTGCCAGATTGAGGAAGTTCTCCTTTATTATTTGTTCAAATAAGTTTTCCACTTGTTGCTCTTCTTCCCCTTCTGGTACCCCTATAATTCGGATGTTGGGTCATTTAAAGATGGCCTGGAGGTTCCTAAGCCTCTCCTCATTTTTTTGAATTCTTGCTTCTTCCTTCTTTTCTATTTGTTTGTTTCTTTCTTCCTTCTGGTCCACTCCACTGATTTGAGTCCCAGTTTTATTCCCATCACTATTGGTTCCCTGTTCATTTTCCTTTATTTCACTTAGTGTAGCCTTCATTTTTTTCATTTAATTTATGACCAAATTCAGCCAATTCTGTGAGCATCCTGATCACCAGTGCTTTGAACTGTGCATCTGATAGGTTGGCTATCTCTTCCTCCCTTAGATGTATTTGCTCTCAAGCTTTGATCTGCTCTTCCATTTGGACCATTTTGTATTTGGGGGGGGAGGATTCTGGTCGTACCTGTTATGTAGTGAGGGGTGGAGCCTTGGGTATTCCCCAGGGCGGGGCAACCCAGTTGCTGGGCTGTGACGCTATATGTGGGGGAGGGGTCTGAGAGGGAACAGTGGTACTTGCTCTGCTCTCTGTCAGATTTCAGTTCCTTCTGCCACTTCCCAGAAGCAAACTGGGCCCTTTTGGTGCTGATTCCTGGTGGGTGGGTTTGTGTACATTCTAGGACCCTGTGGGTCTCTCCAACTGACTCTTCTGTGAGGCTGGGAGTCTCTCCCAGCACCACAACCCCTGCAGGTGTTTTCAATCCGTGTTTTGAGGCTTTATTTCCCTGTGCTGGGACCCTGGGTTGCTTGGTCTGTCTCCTTCCTCAGTTTCACCTGGTTTATCTGCATGGGAATGTGTGACCACCTGGTCAGCTAGCACCTCACTGGGTCCGCCCACTGCCACACTGCACCCAGGGTGCGCCCACTGCCGTCTTGCATGCCTGGGGTCCGTCAGCTGCTGCCTTGAGTGCCAGGGGTCCGCAAGCCACTGCTTTTTTTGCCGCAGCCCCTCTCTGCCAGGCCGCCTGAATCCGCCCCTCCTACCGGTCTGGCTGAATGTGTCTATTTTAACTCCTTGGTTGTTGGACTTCTGTACAGTTCAGTTTTCTGTAAATTCCGTTTTTTTTTTTGGGGGGGTTGTCTTTAAATTTTTGTTGTCCTCATTTGGTTGTGCGAGGAGGCACAGTGTGTCTACCTATGCCTCCATCTTGGCCGGAAGTCTTGTACCACAGTTTTTTGATCCACTCATTTGCTGATGGTCATCTGGGTTGCTTCCAGCACTTGGATATTGTAAATTGTGCTCCTATGAACTTTGGGGTGTATAGGATTTTTTGAAAATAAAATAATAATCAAAATTCTGTATCTTCATTGTTTCTTTTTTTCTTGTTTTTGTTTGCTGTTGTAGTTTCATGGTATTTTATATTTTCATCAGTTTTTTTTTTTAATGTATTATGTCTCTGCTCTAGATTTCTTTTTTGTGGTTAGCTTTGTATAAAACATTTTATAGGTTAGGTTTGTATAAAATGGTTTATAGATAAAACAGTCCATTTTCTGCTGATGTCTTATGGGCATTTGTCTGTACAGGTCCCATCCTTTTCCCTCCTTACTTTTTATGTTGTATTTGTTACCTAATTGAAGTAGCTATAGTTATTTTTAATGTTTTTTTTTTACCTTAATGGTATTATTTACTATTTAACAGCACATTTTGATATAGCTTTCTTATACTCTCATTCTATGTATTACCACAGTCAATGTTTTTTTGTACCTTTGCCTTTCTACTTCACTTAGAAGCATTCATTATGAAAATGCAGAACTTCTCAGCAACTCAGATTCTAGGGCCCTTATTGGTCTGAATTCCAAGCTTATCCCTAACTCATTGAGAACGTTAGGCTCTGTTTTAGTCTCTGTCTGTGCTGTGGTCTGGAAATGGTCTTCAGATGACACCCTGGGAACACTTTTGTTCATTTCATTTGTTTTCCTTCTCTCGGTAATCATATCTTCCGTTGCCTGTTGCCCAAAGTATGAAAACTATTATTTAATATATTTAGTCTTTAACTTATTTAACATAGGAGGATAATTTCAATAAAATTCAAGTCTTCCTTTTAAAATATTTTTTAGATTTTCTAAAATACCTTTTAGACTTTCAAGTAATATCACCATAATTCTCCCAATTGATAAAATCTAAGCAATAGCTTTTAATCCCTTCTTTCAACAAACTTCCAGATATACCTTTTGCCTATAACTCTCAACAATTTCCAAAATGGCCTTTTCTTCCACTTTTGTTTTCCTAAAGTCTGTTTTTCACTCTCTCAAAACTTCACACTAGGTCTAGAATGAAACATAATAATCTTTGCAAAAATTATTTGACTTAGTTTCAGTCTAGCTTTCCTTACCCATATTTGCCGAGCTATGTCCTTATTCCATAATCTCCATCTGTCCTTGATGTACTTCTACCTGGAATGTTCTTCAGCAAGATGATCCAATCAGTATTGGACCCTTGTAGTCAATTAGCATTCATTTCAAAAACAATCTCTGTTGCGGACCGTTCAGCCTGGTTTCAGGAGTTGTAACCCTCACCCCATGGTGGGCTGAGAAAGAGCCAAGGGACCCACTTCATCTGGGTCTGTTCTGTCACAAGGATGTGACCTATTAAGGAGACAAAGCTTATCTCCCTGGCAGGAGCACTGCTTCTGCCTTACCCATCTCTGGCCCCATAGCTTGGTTGGCAGTCAATGATGGGTAAGACTCCTCATGGGAGGGGCAACCTAAGCCAGACGCGACCACTTGGAAGGCCTCATGGAAGGACTGGGGGGGTTGCAGCAAAGAGGATGTGATGGACCCTCGCCCCCCGGCTATTCTGACATAGCCCGAGTCCTCATTTCCATCTGGGAGATGTCTCCTGCTTCCTAATTGCCTTAAAGCCTGAAACTGTGGGGGTGAGCGGTGCAGCCCTGTCCTGGCCTGGTCGGCTCCGTGGGTGATCCGGACATAAGAAAGAATTCCTAAAGTCCTGTGAAACCTGCTTTGCTAAGAGTGCTCTTCCTGAGGTGACAAGTGTCCCAGGAGGAAATGAGCATGTCTCCCAAAGTCTGGCAACCCCCCTTCCTGACAAACACTGGCTCCGATTAAGCCCTCAGATTTCTTTGACATGTTAAACTTGTATTCCGGTGTATTGGAGCCCAATAAAAGCCTAGTGAGGATGGGGCTCTGGGTCTTTCTCCTCTGAGAGTTTGACCCCTTTCCTCCCCAAGCACAAGATGTCTTGGTAGTTTTTACTTTCATTCGTGACGGAGGGATGGGGCTCTGCGAGCGGAGCCCCCCCCACATCTGGCGCCCAGGCCAGGGTCCCCAGCAAATCTCCTCAGAGAGATGTTCCCCAAACATTTTATCAACCGTTTTCCCTTTTTAGCCATTCTTTTCTGTTGTTTATCTTACTGTACATTTTATTATAATCATATAATTTTTCTTATTAATGCCTGCATTCTTGAGTATGAAGTAATCTCTATGAGGAAAATCATGTTCCTGTCATATTCATTGCTGTGTCCCCAATAAGTAAACAGTCACTGACTCATCCACAATTATCTTAAAATTTTGGAAAATAAATTTCCCTGGACAAATAAGTTACAGAAAAAAAAGCTTTACTGTCTCAAAATTTTTAGAGAGCTGGCCTGTCAAAACAACCATGGGACATCTCTCCAAACAAATAAAAATGAATTAGAATATTTTAGGAAAGAGTGGATTTTAAGTATAATTTAATAAAGCTGTACTTTTACATGGTGAAAATAAAAGCAGGATTTTGTATGAAAGTGGGAACAACATTAGGTCTCTACTGGAAATTCAATTCAAAATCGTTGTTTCTTAACACTATACTGTGAGGATTGATTTGGGATTCTCATCCCAGAAACCACTTATGCTAAGTTTTGCGCCTGAGTTTCTAATCAAGACAACTTTTTGTTTCAAAGTGACTTTGGTCCTTCAGTCAAGAGTGAGATGTTCCATTCTTACCGATATACTTTTTTTTTAAAAAATTTTTATGTATTAATTTAGAGAGAGGTTTATTTGTTGTTCCAGTTATTTATGCATTCTGCATTTATTGGTCAATTTCTGTATGTGCCCTGACCCGGGATAGAACCTGCAACCTTGGGGAATTGGGACAATGCTCTAACCAACCGAACTACACTGCCAAAGCATTTACAGATACATTTTTTGAAACAAATGTGTTATATGATATCTTAGGATTTTTGACAGCAAAATTTCTCAGTGACTTAGAAAACATTCTTTTTCTCAATGACAACACAGTGGTGGAAGATGCTACAACATTTTGAGCTTGCAGTGTCTTTGGAATAAATATTTTCTAGTAAGACTGCAGTTGGTTTGTGCATCTATTATTACGCCCTGATGAGTGCCTAGGAAGATTTTACTTTCTTTGCTTGAATTCACTACTATTTTCTCATAATAGATGAATAAAATAATGAATATTATAATTCACAAAGGAAATTTTAAGTTTCTGCACTGGAACTATACTAGCACTATATAGACCTTAAAACTGAATTTCAACTGCATAAATAATAATATATATCAAAATATTGGGGAGTGCAAAATGAATAAAAATATGAACAAACTGAAAAATTTTTAGATAAATCTGATTTACCAAATATTGATAAATTATATGAGTAGCAATATATGAGATTATATTATATATAATCATGAATACTAGATATGTAGCCCAGAAAAATAAGACCTTAAAACTAAATTTTAATTGTATAATAATTATAAACATAAACAAATATTGGGGAGTTCAATATTAATGAAAATATAAATGGATAAACATTTTTAAATGGATTCTGATCAATACAATATTGCATAACTATATCAGTGGTTACATATAATGATTGTATGGACTTAATCATATAATTCTGGTAGAATTAATTTGCTACATTAAAAATGATGGATAGCAAAAACTTAATTCGTCCTTTTTGCCATATATATATATGTATATATATATAACCTTTCTTTTGTAAAAAACACACCAGCTATTAGAATAAATACTATCTTCAGAATGTAATATATGTTATATATCCAAATATTATCATACGCATTATATATATGATGTTTTGTATGTCTTGCTATGACACCAAGGCATTTGGGCAAAAAATAGCCAGCATGTACACTTAGATGCACAAAATTAACTTTCTTCTATAGCAGCAAGTTTCAACAACTGTACTGCAGTAATTTCTAAAACATGCAGTACCTATTTTGTCAGAGGCACTGACCTCTTTTTCTTTAGATTGTCAAATAAAAAATGACAACGACTAACACAACAATAACAATCCCTGTGAGTGAATCAAAATTATACCTATTTGTTTCATCTGATTGACTTAAAATATATTCTTTGGTGTGCTGCAGAATTTAGTAGTCAGTTTACGTGTGCCATTAGAGGAAAAAGGTTGAAAATTGTTGTTCTCCACCTTTTTCTTTATTCACTTTATGTCTGTAATGCTCATAATGCATTTAAATAGAGAAAAAGAATAAATACGTATACTTAAAACATTTAAAATAAGTGGAGACAACTGTACTCGAACAACAATAAAAGTGTATCTAAATTAATGAATTAAGTCTCTATGAGTATGTGAAAATTCTTATTTTTTTATATATGCTTTCAGGTTTACTCAGCATCACAGTAGGTAACAGTCAGATCTCCATATTGTTGCTACTTTCTCTGTACTGAATACCTTTGTGCTTCTTTTCAAAACATTTTTGTAACTAACATGGGAGTTCAGTGTCAGAGAGCCTGGGTTTATTCTTTTATTTACCCAATTATGTATATTTTTACTTGCTTTCTTTAAAGGCAATAAGAAAGCAATGATAAGGGAAAAACAACAAAAAATAACAGCTTATGGGCCTGAAAACATGTGAAATGCTTTATATACATTATCTAAAATCCTGACAACAACTCCACAAAATTGTGCTACTTGGCACATAATGATACATAATATAGACATAAAGTGTCTCTGGCAGCATATTGCTAAAAAATAAAAAGAAAGAAAAAGAAAGATTTTCATTAAAGCACCTATGTGAATTAATTTAAGAGCATGAGAAAACTGAGTCTAAATAAATTATATTCACCAAACTTTTAAGTGCTGCCATTAAATACAAGCTGTCAATTCTAAGTACACTTCTATTGGTATCATTTAAAATCGGCATTTCTTTGAGAAAGGAAATCTCAAATAATTGAAAGCTACTAAAGGCAACAAGAACAAATACGTTTATTATTGTGTATTTTTCATATTATCAATCTCTTCCTTCCAATCGTTTATAAAAAAGCACAAGAGTCAGACATAAACATAGTAACTTTATCACTGGCAGAACATTCTAGGGAGATTGGATTTCAGGAAATAGTGCTATACCTGCCAGTGAATCCTGCTATTGGATGCATTTTGCTCTAGGCAGCACGAATCAGCCACATTTCTCTCTCAATAGGAGAAAATACCAGACTATGTGTGTCTGGAAACAATCGGTAGAAAGAAATGTCTGGGTCAGGAATATACAGTGGCAGGTGTTGGTTCCATTTTTTGGTTCAACCAAAATCACAGAACAGATAAATCACACCTTTTAAAGAGAGAAAATAGAAAAAGCAATTAGATATATTTCTGCCTACCACTGCCAAACATGGTCCGATCACATCTCACCTGTCCACAAAACTAAACTAAGCTGAACCTGTGTAGTTCAATATCAAGCTGTAGCAGCCATGACACACCATCTGGAACTTTTACTGAGGACATTACAGACCAGCTAAAGCTGGCACAGGCTACCCTGCCTGAGGCAGGGTGCGGGACAGGCATGGATAGAGACACAACACAAAATTATTGGGAAGATTAAACTCCTGTGGGGTCAAAGGCTAATTTCCTGCTCCCAAACTATTATAAATGATACAGGATAGAATGTCAGTTAGTTTAATCTGTGGACATAAAAACAAACAAATAAGCAAATAACCAAAGCCAAACAAATAAAGAAACAAGACCCCCATATTCTGGTTTTGATACTACAGCAGGAAACTTAACGTCGCCTACCTTGGCTGTGCCAGGACTAGTTCTGTTAATTGTACTTGCATCTTCAGCATACTACTTCTCAAGATTCCCAGCTGACTTAGCAGATGATGGTGTGAAAGTACTCCCAATAAAGGTAGCTCTCTTTTCCAACTCAGTTGTGAATCAACTGAAGGAAAGCCAAAAGAATCAGTTAATAGGGCCTACCTCAAAAATTAAAAATAGAACTGCCTTATGACTCACTGATTCCGCTTAGGGAATTTATCCAAGGAAACCCAAAACACTAACTCAAACGAATATATGCACCTCTGTGTTCGCTGCAGCGTTATTTACAATAGTCAAGATTTGGAAGCAGCCCAAGCGTCCAGCAGTAGATGAGTGGGTTAAAACAGCTATGGTACATTTACACAGTGGCATACTATTCGGTCATAAAAAAGAAGACAAGTTTACCCTTTGAGACAGCACGGATGGACCTACAGAGAACATTATGCTCAGTGAAATAAGTTAGCCAGAGAAAGACAAATACATGGTTTCATTCATATGTGGAATCTAATGAATACACTGAAATAACAAGCAAAATAGAGACAGACTCATAGATAAGCAGGCTGACCACTCTGGGGGAGGGTGAAGGGATTGAACAAAAAAGGAAAAAAAAAAAAAAACAAAGAAAGAGCTAATGGACACAGACAATAGTGTGGTGATGGGGGTGGAAGAGCGTATGGAGGGATTAATGGTACTGGAAAAAATACAATTAAAAAACAGAACAGAATGGAATGAATTATTTAAAGCATTGAAAGGAATAAAACCCTAAAATGATAGAACCAGTAAAATTATCTTTCGACAACGAAGGAGAAATAAACTTTATGGGATAATAATATAAATTACTGAAGGAACTTTGCTGTCAAACACTTGTTGGAATATTTTTAGAAGTTCTTTAAGAAACAAAATGATATGAGTTATAAACTCAGAGGTACCTTAAAAAGAGTGTCCAAGAGGAGTAAGTAAAGGTAAATTAAATTCTTTATTTTTGTTATTTTTAATTAGTCTAAAAGATAAATTTTTCAGGTAATTATAATAATGTATTAGGTGATTATAGCAATGCAGCAATGCAACAAAGGAAATGAGAAAGAGTATCTGCTCAAAACAATCTGTTATATTTTCAATACGAGGAAAATAGCAGAGCATAATATAAATCACATGCCTAAATAAACCATGGAACTTCAAACCATGGTAGAAATCTCAAGAGGAATTTTTAAAATGTAAACAAAATTGGAAATAGTATATCAAAATTGTGAGATGTAGTAAAAAGAGTGGTAAAAGGAAAATTCATACCTTTAAATTCATGTATTAATTAGAAAGCAATAAAGGTATGAAAATTAATATTGTAAATGATCATTTTAAGAAAGCACAAAAGCTCCGACCAATGTGGCTCAGTTGGTTGGGCATCTTCCTACAAGGCAAGAGGTCACCAGTTAGGTTCCCCTTCAGGGCACAACACCTGGGTTGCAGTTTTGGTTCTGGTCACGCACCTGTGAGAAGCAACTGATCGAAGCTTCTCCCTCACATCTGTGTTTCTCTCCCTCTTTCTCCCTCCCTTCTCTCTATAAAAATAAATAAATAGTTTTTTAAAAAGTAGAAACAAAAGAGAAATTTAAGCCTCAAGCAAGTAGAAGAAGTGATAAAATTAAGGGAGAAATAAATGAAATAGACAATGGAAAACAACATCAGTAAAACCAGAATCTGGCTCTTTGAAAAGTTCAGTACAATTGATAATAAACCTCTAGACAGGCAAACAGAGAGAGGGAAAGAAAGAGGGAGAGAGAGAGAGAGAATGACTTATATCAACAATAAAATAATTAAAAAACAAACAAAAGAACAATGTAAAGTACTTAAGGGCACAGTTTAAGTCTATTTTTAATGAAATGAGCGTAAGTTCATAGAAATGTAAGTACTTTTCAAGAGACGGTTGGGAAATTCTGGAATTGGGTTAGATTTTAGAGTTTGGGGGTTTGTTCATTATTGCGAGCCCAGTACATAGACCTATGTTTACCCACAGTAAAGCCTTAAATAATATTGGTTGAATAAAGGAATAAATGAATTGCAAAAAAAAAAAAGAAGAAGAAGAAGAAAGAAATGAAATGGGGTAAGCACTGCTAATCACAGACTTAGTAAAAGGAAAATATGGAATATTATATCCACTTTATACCAATTTATTTGATAAATGAAATGTACGTACTTATTCTTTAAAAGACACAAGTCAGTAAAATTCACAAAAGGAGAAAGAGATAACTGAATAGGCCCAAAACTATAATGTATGCAAAAAATGACTCTAAAGTTGACATCAAAAAGCAAAAGCTCTAGGAGTCAACATAATTCTCAATAGTTTTACAGTTTGAATACTCATTCATTTTCATAATTTATTATAAAGCTACAGTAATGAGCATGGCATGGTGTGGTGAAAGAATTAACATATAAATCCCTGGCAATAGGTTCATGCAAATACAGTGAACTGACCTTTGGAAAGGAGCAAATGCCATTCAATGGAAATATTACAGTTGTTCAATAAAATAAATCTGGGATCGGACCTTATACCATCCACAAAAAGTAACTTAAAGTGGATCATAGAATAGACCCAAAAGTAAAATATAAAATTATAACTTCTAGAAAAAATATAGAGAAAAATCTGTGACGCCTTTGCTATTTTAAAATAAGATTTTAGCTCTGACACCAAAATCATAAAACATGGATGAAAAACATGAATGAGTTTAATTTTATTAGCATAAGATCTCTTACTCTGCAAAGGCACTGTTAATAAGAAGAAAAGACTAGCCAAGTATTGGGAGAAAATATTTACAAAACATCTTTGATAGAAAGAACTTTTATCTAAATCACACAAAGAACTCTTAAAACTCAACAATAAGAAACCAAAAATCTAATTAAAATGTGCAAGATATCTGACTCGACATCTTATCAAAGAATATATTCAAATGGCAACTAATTATGTTTAATTATGCTTAAAATCATTGGTCAGCAGGGATTTGCCAAATATCACAGCAATGGAGCAAATGTGTGGACATCCCTGTTAGGATAGAAACCTGACACTATCGGTGGCTGATGAGCGAGCATGTGGAGCTAATGGGGACTACCTACTATTTAAAACAGATGATATTCTGGAAGAGATAAAACTAGAAAGACGGTGAACAGATCACTGTGTCCCAGGAGCTGATGAGGAGGTGGGGAGGAGGTTGAGTAGGTGCAGCACAGGAGAAATTCTAGTGTGCTTAAATAAACTGCAGTGTATATGATAGTTACAGTGGTTCCATGACACTATAGCTTTGTCGATACTAAATGTTTTAAAGCACAAAGTTGGAACCTTAATGTATGAAAAATTTTAAAGTCCTTTAGAAGATTAGAGGATTCCAGGATGGAATGCAGGATATGAAAAACGATTTCACTGTATTGGAAATGTATTAGGTAACCTCACTGGCAAGCGTATGGGAGATTGCTAATCTGTGTGACTTTGGAAATCAGTGTGGTCTCTAACACTGCAGGCCAAAGTGACTATACTACAAGACTGTATTTAGCTGATAAAGTTGCTTTTCAGGTGATATGGGTTAATGATTTTGCTATCACAATACACAGTATCCTAGAACCGAAGAACTAAGTAAATTAGTGGAAGATGGTATTAGTTTTCTCAATTCTGAAATAGGAAGTTACAGTTGAGGAGAAGGAAGCTAGGAAGATACATGTAGTAATTTATTAGATTCGGAGACATAAGTATTAATTCTTAACTCATGTGGATAAAAATAACCGTGTAGAAATATTTATAGGCTCACATATGAGGTCTATCCAGAAAAAGTCTAGCCATTGTTAATATAACAAGAACAGTTTCCATGACATTGGTGTAACCTGGCAGTCAAGGAGAGTGAACAGTGACAACTTCACTGCACTAGTCAGTGGGGGTGGTAGATGCCATTGAGTGAGCACATGTACTGTGTGGCTGTTGCATTCAATATGACTGAGCAAGTAGAGCAACAAATTGGCATCAAAGTTTGCGTTAAGCTTGAACATTCCTCTGAAGAAACTATTTGGATGGTTTAGAAGGCTGCAGCTATAAACAAATGATGACTAACAGCTTCATCACAACAACGCATCTGCCGATTCATTACTTCCCGTGCAGAGCTATTTGGAGAAATGCCAAATCACCCAGGTGACTCATCCCCTCTACAGCCCAGATTTGGTGCCCTGTGACTTCTGGCTATTCTGAAAATGAAAATCACCTTTGAAAGCGAAGAGATTGATGTGGACCCTGGCTTGTGGGGTCCAAGACATTGTGGATGAGACTAGAGAAATTCACACGGACTACCAAGTCCTGTGGCGGAAAAGGGACAGCATGGCTTCTCTCTCAAGAGGAGAAAAAGCCTCGGAGTGCCTCGCCACTCTCTCAAAGGGAGAGTGCCTTGACAGCTTTTAGTGGGTTCAATTTGCACAGGAATGAAGCTCATCAATCATTGTCAGGCAGAAAGGATTAAACAATAGATAACATTCAAAGAAATTTGAGGGCTTATTCTGAGTCAGGTCAAGTAGTTAAAGGGCCATAAAACTTTGGGGAACAAACTCACTTCCTTCTTGGTCCCTTATTATTTAAATTAAGGATATTGGCAAAGTAGGTTTCATAGGATTTTATGCATTCTTTCTTAGGCCTGATTGCCCTAGGGAACCTATTCTGACCAGCCCAGGGCAGCACCCATCCCCAGCATTGTTTCAGGTTTAAGTCAGGCAGCAGAAGTAAGACAACCAAGAGATTATGAGACTTCTTGCAGACAGAATGAGGACTCAGGCTATGTCAAAGCCAAGGGGCAAGGGCCCATCACCCCCTTTTGCTGTAGTCCCCCAAGTCCTTCCCTGAGGGCCTCCATGATTGTGCCTGTCTCAGGTCATCGCTCCCTTGAAGAATCTTACCCATCATTGGCTAACTGATCAAGCACTGGGGGCCAGGCAGGGTGAAGTAAAAGGAGCAGAGGTGGCACCCCTGCCAGGGAGATAAGCTTTGTCTCCTTAGTGGCTTATGGTCCAAAGGTCGCTCACTCAGCCTTAGCCATGGGGGGTTACAGCTCCTGAAACCAGGCCGGGTGGTTTCCAGAAAGACATTTCAGACCATGGATGATAGTCAGGAAAACACTACAGGGCAGCTGATGGAGATTGGGAGAATTGTGTGGGGTCCCAAGATGCCTGTTTGAAGGGGACTAAAGTGCCATTGTCCTATTTACAATGTTTCTTGCATCTTGTATCTTCTTCAATAAATGTCTCTATTTTTCATATTATATTGCTGGATATTTTCTGGACAAATCTCTTATATACAGAATCATATTGTCTGGAATGTAGCTGAGCTGGAAAGAAAGTTGAGATGCGAGGTGTCAGAGTAATTGGTTTAAAAAGCAACAACAACAGAAGCAAAAAAAGTAAAATGATAGTGTTAAGCCTGTAATCACAGCAACGTTATAAGCACGAGTCTAAACAGAAGAGAACACCAGCACCCCCACTGCACTTCCTCCATTGAATGCTGTGCCTGATAAGGGTCAGATGGGTCAACAGAGCCATGAAAGTTGTATCATGGTGGAGGTACCTTGTGCAAAAGGTTCCTGCAGGTTTATGGGCCCTGGGGCTTGCATTAGGGAAGGTGGGATGGTAGGCAGAGAAAATGTTAAAAGTAGAAAAGTACTGAGTATTAATTGAGAGTAGGGAAAAGTGTCTTTAGGTATCCCCCTTCTCCCCGAAAGGTCAGTGCCAGAAAACAACCTTGACTAAAGACCCCAGGTTTAAAAAAGAAAGAAAGAAAGAGAGAGAGAGAGAGAGAGAGAGAGAGAGAGAGAGAGAGAGAGAGAGAGAGAGGAAGAGAGAAAGAAAGAAAGAAAGAAAGAAAGAAAGAAAGAAAGAAAGAAAGAAAGAAAGAAAGAAAGAAAGAAAGAAAGAAACTTAAGGAATAGTGAGAAAGTAAGGCACCAGGGCATTAAGTATTGTGGCATTTTAATCTGCTCCATTGTCACCACCCTCTCTCTACCTTAAAATAGACTGAAAAACCAAGAGCCGAGATCACAGCAAGAAGCAGAGCATGGCATCATCAAAGGCTACAAATGGAATTGAGCTCTTTCAAAGACCCATTCTCCATTGTCAATATTTTAGTTGTCTGGTAATTCCCTGAAAGCTGCACTAGAAAGGCTTGTTTATTTGACTCAGAGTTTATCAATCACCAGATTAATTTTCCTGGTGGGCATTTGCTGAAAACAATCAATGTCAATTTTTAATGTTGTTCAAGGCAATGGGGCAAATAACACGTTAATAAAAGGCTTAAATGTAAAAGCTAGGGTAATTAGATGTCCACAAGGGAGCTTTGAATAACTGACATATTTCTAGAAGGCATGCAGAAGTGAAAGTCTGCATGCTTAGCTGAGGTGGGTAGACGTACGACAGTTCACATGCAGAAATCCTTGGCACAGAGTGGGGACCTTATTTACCACAAGCATTTAAGGAGATCACTATAAAATCATTAGTTGTCCGCTGAACTAACCGAGCTGAAGTTTCAGTGTCCATGTAATTACAAAAACAGCACATGCTTTGCATAATCAGTTTAGAAAAGTCACTAAATAGAAACCACAAATGCTAGAGGAGGGTGTCTGATTTTCAGAATTGTCATATATTATTTAATATATCTATTTTTAAAAATGCAAACTACACAAAGAAAATATAACCCATGCAAGGAAAAGAAGAAGTTAATTAACAAAACAAAACAAAACAAAACAAACTTTCTTGAAAGAGCCGGGTTTTAGACTTATGAGACAAAAACATTAAATCAATTATTCCAAATATGTTCAAATAACTTAAGGAAGCCATATCTAAAGTACAATACTAGAGCAATGTTATGAGAATATTTATCAAATTTTTAAAAATCAGTGAAGAGATGAAAACTGTTAAATAGAAACATACAGAGCCCTGGCTGGTGAATCAGTTGGTTGGAGTGTCATTCCATAAACCAAACACTTGCAGGTTCAATTCCTGGTCAGGGAACCTACCTTGATTGCTTGTTCGATCCCTGGTCAGGGTGCATATGAGAAGTAACCAATCAAAGCTTCTTTCTCACACTGATATCTCTGTCTCTCTCTCTCAATTCAAAAATACATCCTTTAGTGACAATATAAAAAGAGAACTATAATGAAATTCCAGAGTTGAAATCACAATAAGCATTGTCTCAAAATTACAAGATGAACTCCAGATTGATTTTTGCTTGACAGAAGAAAAAAACAGCAAACTTAAAGATAGCTCAATCAAGATAATTTCAATGATCTCAGTTAATTGGCTATCAGCTTATATCACTTAGGTAATCTCAATTATCTCAATCTGTGAAACAGAAAGAGAAAAGAATTTTTAAAAAAATTAAGATGCTCTCAGACTTGTCGTACATCATGACATATACCAATATAAACTTAATGTGATTACCAGAAGGAACAAAAAAAAGAAAAAGACACATAAAAAATGTTTGAGATGTAATGGATTCAAATTTAACAAGTGTGATGAAAAATATTAATATTCACATCTAAAAGATCAACACATTTCAAATAGGATAAACTGAAAGAGATTTACACACCAAGACACAATATAAGCAAAGCAAAAGACCCTGAGAACCTCGTCATTAGCAAGAGAGATACCATTCATCATGCAGAAGCTCTCCACTAAAAGATTAACAGCTTGTGTTAAATCAGAAAACATATAAAACAAAATACAGTGGGATGACATAGTCAAAGAATAAACAAAAAGATTATAATTCAATAATTCTATATCCAGAACAAGTATCCATCAAGAATAAATGAAAGATTTAGAGCTGCTCATATAAACTGAGGCTTTTACTGGTAGCAGGCTTACTCTAAAGAAAAATAAAAATAGAAATATTAATAGGAATCTTTTGGATTAAAATAAATAACAATAGACAATTGAATCCACTGGAAGACATAAAGAACATCAGTTAACGTAGCTATACAGGTAAATGACAGTTTTAATGCAGTTTTTCTCTGTATAAGTTAAATTACAACTACAAAAAGCAATATTTATAAATCTGTGTTTATTGGCATATAAAGTAAAAAAATTAAATTTGTATGATAATAACAACACAAAGAAGGAATAGAAAAAGAAAGCAAGGGAACAACATTTTTTATAAAAATGTTAGTATTCATTGAAGATTGTTATAATTTAAGATGTTAATTATAAGAATGACAACTTTTGAAAAAATATCTCAATATATATAGTAAACTAAATAACAAGTAAATGGAAATAGTACTCTATAAAAATACCTGTTTAATAGAAAAGAAGCAGTAATTGAAGGACAGAGGAACAAATGAAATATAAGACATAGAGGAAGCAAAAAACAAGATAGAGAACATAAATCTTACCTCATTAGTAATTACATTACATTTTAATGGATTAAACTTTACAATTAAAAGGCAAAGACCTGAAGAATGGATAGATATTCAAAATTTAATAATATGTTGCCTTCAGGAGAAACAGATTAGATTCAAAGACACAAGTATATGATTCAAAGACACAGATTAGATTCAAAGACACAGATTAGATTCAATGACACAAGTATATGAAAAATAAATATATCCAGGCAACAGTAATCAAAAGAAACCAGGCATAGCTAATATTACACAAAATTTTCTTAAACACAGGACTTGTTATTAGGAAGATAAATATATATATATTTTAATGCTAAAAGGGTCAGTTTATTTAAATATATGACTTACACATGTACCTAATAATAGAATCCCAGGGTACATAAACCAAAACTCATAAAATTGAAGAGAAACAAATGATTTAGCAAAAACACTGAATATTTAAATTTCCCATTTTTAATAATGACTAGAGCATCTAGGCAGATGATCAAAACTAGAGACCTGAACTATATTCTATTCCAACTAGAAATAAACATACATACAGACCACTCTGCCTAGTGAGATTTAAAGATTTTCAGATTATCAAAAACTGATATTTTATTGCTAGTGGACACCTGTCTGTTTTGGTCCCCTCAGATTGCAGCAGCTTTCTGGGCAGCATCTACTGTAAAATCAAAGAAACACACCTTTCATTCATTCATCCATTCACTTATGCCTTTAAATATTTAAGAATGTCTCTGCCAGGTAACAGGCTGATTGAAGAGATTATGGAGCAGAAACGTCAGTGATTCCACAGAAGGGAAACACACTAGGCAAAATTATTGTGGAAATGTCATACACAACAGATGACTACAGCCCTCCACAAGAAATAAAAACAATTCCTGATAAGGGAGAGAACCTAATTTCAAAAGTTTCCGCATTACTGGTACTGAAAATGTGCAGTTATGATTTAAAAATTACAAAGTATGTGCACAAGAAAGGAAAACATGAACGCTTACAGGAACAGACAGAGAATATTCCTGAGGAAGCTCTGCATTGATACTACTAGTCAAACCGGCTATGTAAACTGTCTTAAACATGCTCAGTGAGCTAGAGGAAGCCATAGGCAAAGAACTAAAGAAAGTTAGGAAAAAGATGTGCGAACCAATAGGGAATATTCACAAAGAGAAATTGTGAAATAGAATTCCAGGACCTGAAAGTACAGAATTTTGGAACTGAATGTAAAATATCTAAAATAAAAGGTTCACTAGAGGAATTCAATGGCAGATTTAGCAGGCAGAGGAGAAAACTAGGAAAAGAAGGTAATGTACTACTAAGGGTAAGAAAATAGTGAGAAACACAAACTGAATCCGAGGGGCTTTGTGAAGAACCATCAAACACACCAATGTATGCATCATAGTAGTTCCAGAACAGAAAAGACAAAAAGAAAGAAAAAAAAAATTGAAGGAATAATGTCCGAAAATTTCCCAAATTGGATGAAATATGTGAACATATGCATCCAAAAAGTTTAATGAACTCACTTTGAAAAATTCCAAGTGTTTGACACCAAGACACTTTATAAATTTTCAAAAGACAAAAAACAGAGAATCTTGAAGGCAATGAGAGAAATCAGATATACGAGGGCCTGTCTGTAAGATTAACAGCTGATTTTTCATCAGGAATATAAAGTGCAAAAAAAAATTTTTTTAAAGCTGTCAACCAAGTTATCTATATCTGGAAAACTACCATTCAGGAATGAATGGGGCTGCCCTGGCTGGTGTGGCTCAGTGGATTGAGTGCCGGCCTGCAAACCAGAAGGTTGACAGTTTGATTCTCGGTCATGGCACATGCCTGGATTGGGGGCCAGGTTCCCAGTTGGAGATGTACAAGAGGCAACTGGTTGATGTATCTCTCTCACACTGATGTTTCTCACTCTCTCTTTCTCTCTCCCTTCTTGTCTCTAAAAGTAAATACAAACATACATACATACATACATACATACACACATAAAATCTTTAGGGACAATAAAAAAGAATGAATGGGGCCTTGACTGGTGTGGCTTATTTGGTTGAGCATCTTCCTGCAAAGCAAAAGCTTACTGGTTCAATTCCCAGGCAGGGCACATGCCTAGGTTGTGGGTTCTGCCCCTGGTCTGGGTGCATGTAACAGGCAACTAACTTATCCATGTTTCTCTCTCACACCAATGTCTCTCTTCCTCTCTTTCTCCCTCCCTTCCCCTCTCTATAAAAATAAGTAAATAATATCTTTAAAAGAAAAAAAGAATGAGTGGACAATTACGATAAACAAAAGCTAAGGAAGTCCATTCTTAGCAGACCCACCACATGAGCCATGCTAAAAGGAGCCCTTCAGGCAGAAACAAAATGCTACTACACAATGGTTACAGTCATATTAAGAAGCACACTAATAAAGTTAACTGCATAGGTAAATATAAAAGACAGTGTTGGTTTACATTTAGTCAGTAACTCATCCTTATTCCCTACATGATTTAAAGGTAAAACCATGACAAATAATTACAAATCTATATCAATATTCACACATTTGAACATGCTATCTGTGACTCTAATGATATAAAGGAGGTGGGGAGAAGATAAATAGGAATAGACTGTATGCTATTGAAATTTGGTTGGCAGAATTTAAACTACATTATTTAAGATGGCAATTGCCTTCCTCAAGATAATTATTAAAAAGAACATTTAAATACATACACAAAAAGAAACAAAAGGGGAATCAAATGTTACACAAAAAAAGTGGATTAAAAAGTGATCGAGAAATTGAGGAAATGTACATATTAATACATATTTATTTATATATATAACGTTATAAGGCAGAAGTCCTTCCCTAACAATAATTCCTTTAAAAGTAAATGGTTTTACCCTGGCTGGTGTGGCTCTGTGGATTGAGTGCCAGCCTGCGTGTGAACCAAAGCGTCACCAGTTCCATTCCCAGTCAGGGCACATACCTGGGTTTCAGCCAGGTCCCCAGCAGGGGGCTCTCGAGAGACAACCACACATTGATAATTCTCTCTCTCTCTTTCTCCTCCCTTCCCCTATCAATAAGTAAACAAATAAATAAATCTTTAAAAAAGTAAATGGTTTCAAATTTATGTGGACTCTAATGACCACAACAAACAAAATACACACAGGCTCAGAGGTACAGAGAACAGACTCACAGTTCTCAGAGTGGAGGGCTGGTGGGGGGGCTGGTGAAAAAGGTGAAGGGGTTAAAAAAAATGGCATGGTGACCGCCAGAGGGGAAAGATGGTGGTGGCAGATAGACGAGGGTAAAGGAGGGATAAATGGTGACGGGAGACTATACTTTGGGTGGGGAAGACACTCTACAATATACAGATGATGTATTATAGGTTTATAGACTAAAAACCTATATAATTTTATTACTTAAGGTAACCTCAATAAGTTCAATAAAATATATCTTATAAAAATAAAGGGAATAGAATTTCAAATAAAAGGTAGAGATTTACAGAATGGATTTAAATATAGGGTCCATCTGCATGTTGTCTATAAGAAGCATTGTTTATATATGAAAAGAGAAAGGTCAAAGGACTTGCAACCTGTATGAATTTGTCAAGTGAAGCAAAGGGTGTTAGATGGTGAGCTGAGATTCAACAACAGCCTGTGAGAGGAACTGAAATAGAGAAGTTTACTACTCACAGGACCTAAAGGACATACCTTACATACTGTGGGAGGCCACACGGAGCAGTGCAGACAGTGTAGACAGAGAGAGACAGGACCTGGGACGCATACTTTTATGAGGACCCATAGGTGCAGTGCTTTGGGGATCCTGGGCTAAGGCTGGATTGGTCAAGTCAATGCAAAGGAGCAGGAGCTTTGTAAATTTCATGGCAATCTTATCTAAGAAGCTCCTAAGATGAAGGCACTGGGAGACAGAGGAGGCTGTTGGGGAGTCATCGCAGGAACTTACCTAGCTTCAGACTCTGCAGACAGCTGTCTAAAGCATTTACTTGCAGGAGGGGACAGCGGTTTAGTGTAAGGTCACTGCAGGCTGCCTGGTCAAACAAAATGGATGCCAAGGGAGTAATGCCAAGGGGTAGCTTAGCTAAACCCTTGGCACAACCCTATTAAATAATGAACAACAACCTTGGATGGAACATTTTCCAAAGAAAATATACACGTGAAAAGTAACCTCATATAAAGTGAAACTACTTATTCCTCACTTTTAGCTCACTCGGTTTGAATCGAGTTGCCTCATCTTCAACTTCACAAGTAAGCAAAAAAGGAATGAACTCATCCCATCCACTTGTCATCATTACTGCAAGAGAAAGTCAGACTCAAGGCATCTACTTAACTTTCCCTACTGCACATCACATTTGGAAGTGCTGATTATTGGAGAACAATCAACACAAGGAGAGGAATATAAGCTGAGAGACATAAAAACTTTGATGAGTGAAATGTCATCTTTGCTAATGAGATACTTGAATACATTCTGAATAAAATAATTTAGAATTCCAGGTAGATGATGAGAAAAGGTATTTCTCAGGTGGAAATGGGCTTAATGTGGACAAGCACTAAAGGGTATTGTGTATCTGAGGGCAATGGAAAGATAATAAAATCAGAACCATGAGGACCTGTAGATAACATCCATTCTTATAGGTCTTAGAGAGATTTTGACATTCATTCAGATATAGGAAGGGACTGGAAATTTTTGAGAAGTGGAATGAAAACATCCTGCTGACATCTTGAAACTGGTACTCAGAATCGTGAATGAGGAAGAGGTCTCAGAATGGAGAGTGGTAGGACAAACATGAAAGCAGCAAACTAGTGAGAAGATTAGCACAATTTTCCTTTTGAGAGAAGAGCTGATGTTACTGAGATAAACAAATATTCAGAACAGGGTTAAAATTGTGAAGATTCTGTAAGTCTGATGACAACGATGAGGTTTGCTTTACTTCCCCTGCCATAGCATCCAAACGTTGTTAACTACTTCAATGGGAAAACACAGTAGTACTGTTTAAGTGACCCTTGAACATTTCAGGTATTTTGACTTGTGGGAGGTGCAAAATAATTACAAAAAATTTCCCTTCATTGTAAAATTAATTGCAACGTTTCAATTAAATTGATTGTACTAAATAAGAGCTAGAAAATTTCTGATACTTTATGAAACTTGAAAGTATGATTTAAAAAGCATTTAACCTGCAGAAAATTAATGAAGCAATGACAATAAAATGGAATAATTTGGTATTTACACAGTTTCAAGGGGGCACCTTACGGACATTCAATTAGGGAAATTAGAGCACTAAGTGCTATTTTTGAAACAAATTCTTCTAAGGAGAGAAATATAAACAATATAAATATAAACATTAGGAGTCAATATTTCTTTAAAAGCATGAGGTTGTGGTTGTTGATACTGTGTTCCCCTAAAATTAACTTGTGAATTGTATGCTAGTATATGTATCATGTTGAAGTAGCAGGATGTCCCAGGTGTCTCACTCACATTGTTGAGATGACCCTGTGAGTTGTCACGTGATTTCCCCAGTGTGGCTCCGCCATGGAGCCCGGGATTTTCGTTCCCTGGGAGCTGGGTTCCCAGGATGCGTGTTTTCAGAGACAGAGAGTGAAAGCAGCCTGGGCCCCAAAGAAGCAACTGCATCATTTCCTCCGAAGTCTGGGGAAGAAAGTGGTCACACAGCTTGCCCGTATTTAAGGCAGAGGTCTTTCAGTGGGAGAATGTCAACAAATCCATAATAACCTGCAATTCACCATACAACCCTAAACTGAAAATGATCGCACAGCATTTTGTAAGATTCCCCGATAACTATTTACTCCAGGAGAGAAGGGGGTCAGGTCAGGTGGCACTGACTGGTGCCGGTGGAGACAAGGCGGAGCAGGGGCTGCCATGGCACCAGCATGGAGAGCTCTGGGCAGAGAGCAGAGCATGAGATAAGCCAGTTGCTTTTGAGAAGGAACAAAGAGGAGCGTTTGAGATGGGGTATTTGGTTTGAGCTGTCCCCACTACTGGACTCCAACACTGCTTGGAGCAAATACGATGCTGTGTGAAAGATTAAGCTTGTGGGCTGGATGTGGCTTCCAATGGCCTGGTGTTAAATCTCAGACTCCCCAATTTATGAACTGGTACAAAATACTGGATTCCTTTAAGTCCGTGTTCCCATGGATGAGTAGTATCTATGTGTATTTGCATTTCGTAGTAGGTCCTATTCTCTCTTATTCCATATTCGAAATCAAATTCTCTCTAGATAAATGGATAGGCAAATGTACTCCCCCAAATTTTCCCATTGGAGAGCTTAGCCTAGATGTAGGTCTTTGCATTCCTCTGCCTATCAGTGCACTTGCTCTACATTGCCTTTATTTAGATTCTTAGAAAATTTATATTGTTACCTTTAACATGGTAATTCACCTGCAAAAATGTGTGGCTTACAAACATTGTCTCCAGCAAAGTTGTTTTGGTGATCAGTATCAAGACTCTCAGGTTAAATAAAGCCTTGCACTTGGCCTTCACTGACATTCTCTGGCCATTGCCACTGAAATTCATTGGTAGATCCTGTGCCTGTGGCAAAAGTACTGCATGTATTTAGATGTCAAGCAGCATGTTTACTGCTTCAAAGGAATGCAATCCGGTTACCATGGAGCTGGAAGAGGACAGTCAGCATTAAATCACTGGAAGATTTCAAATCAAGTAGGCCTATAATTCTAGGTATAGTGTATAGCCATCTTGGGAAAATGGCTAAATAAAATTGTATAATGGTTCTAATTTTCAACAGAAAGAAAAATTTGTTGCAAATTGTAAGTTCTGTCCTCCAGCGGCTTCCCCATTTTAGGAAAGTACTGGCAATAAGACATGGCAAGATAACAAGAGCAATTGGCAGAGAAGTTTTAATTAAATTAACATACCAATCTTCCAAAGTTTGATTATTTAAAGTTTATAGAGCACTCTATGGGTGTGGCAAATCAGCACTCAGACCTGGAGTAAAATGGAATGGCTTTATAGTGATTATTTTGCCTTTGAAAACTTATTCTCTGAATATTTAAAGGTAAATCTAACTATTTAAGGAGGTCCTAAGTAACATTTTAGTAATTGGTGCCTAACCATGTAAAATAACTTTGATATTTTCCTTAGGGTGTCCTATGCTCTTTGACAGCTGCATGGAATTATATAAATTTTTTTAGCAGTTTTTTTCTTCCCTCCATTGCTATGGGCTACATTATAGTAAGGAATCTTAACATTTCAGAGGTAGGAGTGAAAATTCCTTGTTCATTTTGGGATCTCCCAATCTGATAAACACAGGTTACTTTTTAAAAATTCATTTCACAAGCATATGGGATTAGAGAATTTAGGGACTGTATACATGAAACAGTAGTAATAAACATTAAATAACTGACTTCTTGATAGTGTTAGTTATATACCTTGAAATTGAAAGTGCACATTCATGTTTCTATTCTGTAGAAGGATCAAAGACAAACTCAGCTAGTAGAATACTGAACAAAGAGTAATTGTGAATAAAAGGCAATTTAAAGAAAGGTAAGCAAGACTGCAGGGAGGTCATCACCTACTTGTGCATTTGACAGGCCAGAAGAGAGCACTTGCCAATTATTCCCTGGGCAAGCTTTACACGTGCTTTGATTACATGCTTTTATGCACGTATCCTAGCAGGAGGTCAGTACGGTTTCCTAACCTGATAGCACTTGCGTGGAATCTTGTTGGAAAGGATGACACCTGGGGAAAGAAAAAAACTTGCCTGTACCCTCAAGGTTCTTTTGGCTTGTCTAATCATTAAATCTACATGAGATAAATTAACAAGAGGATGGAAATTTAAAACATATATACACATGGAAACCCCACGTGTATGAGGAAGTCAGATGCCCTCGTATATGAGTGGTTCAAAGGCAGAAACAGAAAATAAGGTGTATGTGGAATTCCAAGCTAAGGATGAGGCACCTTGGAGCTTCAAGGGGGCAGGCAGTAGGTTATTGCAGGATGATAAGAAGAACAGGTGTTCAGTAATTAGCAGTTTGCTCAGACCACATAGATAATCCAAAAAGGATTATATCTGATAATCTGTTATTGTGTCAAGAAACTTTATTCAAATTCTTCTCTGTAGTTAAAGGAGCAGAGGGAGGGCACAGAAGTTTCTCTTGAGTCCATTGGGTCTAGGGTGCCTTTAGCTTCAAACAGTCTGCATACTATAGAGGCATCTCTTGGGATGACTCCTTTTGAACTCCTATTTCCATAACCACAGAAGGATCCTTTCTTGGTTACATATGAATTTATTGGATTGAGAAAGAAATGATTGGAAAACTATAAATATGCCCTGGCTGCTGTGGCTCAGTGGATTGAGCACAAGCCTCTGAACCAAAGGGTTACTGGTTCGATTCCCAGTCAGGGCACATGCCTGTATTTCAGGGCACATGCCTGTATTTCAGGCCAGGTCTCCAGTTGTGGGTGCATGAGAGGCAACCATACATTGATGCTTCCCTCTTTTTCTTCCTCCCTTTCTCTGAAAATAAATAAATAAAATCTTTAAAAAAAATCTTACTTTTAGCTAGCTGTGTTCTCTTCTTATCTATAGCATGTGATCCATTTTGAATGTTTCATATATTTACTCATTTATTTTAAGAATATTTGGCCCCTAATAATATAATATTCATTAACCATATATAAAAAAGATGAATCTATCCTGAAATTTTGTAGTTGAGGAAAGTTAAATAAAAAAATTGAAAAAATACATACAGCAATAATATTTACTTAAATGCTCTTTCTGTTGAAAATTAGAACCATTAAACAATTTTATTTAGCCATTTTTCCAAGATGGCTATACACTATACCTAGAATTATAGTCCTACTTGATTTGAAATCTTCCAGTGATTTAATGCTGACTGTCCTCTTCCAGCTCCATGGTAACCGGATTGCATTCCTTTGAAGCAGTAAACATGCTGCTTGACATCTAAATACATGCAGTACTTTTGCCACAGGCACAGGATCTACCGATGAATTTCAGTGGCAATGGCCAGAGAATGTCAGTGAAGGCCAAGTGCAAGGCTTTATTTAACCTGAGAGTCTTGATACTGATCACCAAAACAACTTTGCTGGAGACAATGTTTGTAAGCCACACATTTTTGCAGGTGAATTACCATGTTAAAGGTAACAATATAAATTTTCTAAGAATCTAAATAAAGGCAATGTAGCCCTGGCTGGTGTAGCTCAGTGGATTGAGCGCGGGCCTGCGAACCGAAGGATCGCGGTTCGATTCCCAGTCAGGGCACATGCCTGGGTTGCCAGGCCAGTTCCCGGCAGGGGACATACAAGAGGCAACCGCACATTGATGTTTCTCTCCCTCTCTCCTTCCCTTCCCCTCTAAAAGATAAATAAATAAAATCTAAAAGGAAAAAAAAAGTACTTAAAAATAAATAAAGGCAATGTAGAGCAAGTGCACTGATAGGCAGAGGAATGCAAAGACCTACATCTAGGCTAAGCTCTCCAATGGGAAAATTTGGGGGAGTACATTTGCCTATCCATTTATCTAGAGAGAATTTGATTTCGAATATGGAATAAGAGAGAATAGGACCTACTACGAAATGCAAATACACATAGATACTACTCATCCATGGGAACACGGACTTAAAGGAATCCAGTATTTTGTACCAGTTCATAAATTGGGGAGTCTGAGATTTAACACCAGGCCATTGGAAGCCACATCCAGCCCACAAGCTTAATCTTTCACACAGCATCGTATTTGCTCCAAGCAGTGTTGGAGTCCAGTAGTGGGGACAGCTCAAACCAAATACCCCATCTCAAACGCTCCTCTTTGTTCCTTCTCAAAAGCAACTGGCTTATCTCATGCTCTGCTCTCTGCCCAGAGCTCTCCATGCTGGTGCCATGGCAGCCCCTGCTCCGCCTTGTCTCCACCGGCACCAGTCAGTGCCACCTGACCTGACCCCCTTCTCTCCTGGAGTAAATAGTTATCGGGGAATCTTACAAAATGCTGTGCGATCATTTTCAGTTTAGAGTTGTATGGTGAATTGCAGTTTATTATGAATTCGTTGACATTCTCCCACTGAAAAGACCTCTGCCTTAAATACGGGCAAGCTGTGTGACCATTTTCTTCCCCAGACTTCGGAGGAAATGATGCAGTTGCTTCTTTGGGGCCCAGGCTGCTTTCACTCTCTGTCTCTGAAAACACGCATCCTGGGAACCCAGCTCCCAGGGAACGAGAATCCCGGGCTCCATGGCAGAGCCACATGGGGGAAATCACGTGACAACTCACAGGGTCATCTTAACAATGTGAGTGAGACACCTCGGATAACCTGCCAGTTCAAACTTAAAAATTACTTAAGTCCTGACTTTTTAAATTTCGCTGCAGTTTCTATGAGCGGTATTAAACAGGAACTTCCCAGGTGATCCAGAACATGTTATAAAACAGCATTTTTGTATAAGGCATTAAGCTTGTGGCGTGTGGCGTAGCGGTTCAACGGGTGCACTGTGCCCAGTTACCCATCCATCACAGAAAAAGTAATGCCTCATACCAGCGAAAATGTCCGTGTGCCGGCCCATATTTGTCATCTATTAAAATTTGTTACCCAGAATTCCATCCTAATTTGTGCTACCGTTTTTATCTTCATGTTTTACCTATTTGTGTTTATCTAAACTTCCATAAAAAAGTGAAACTTAAGTTTGCCTTCCTTCACCATGTCCATTATTTCTTTTTTTAAACTCTTTTATTTTAATTGTTGTTCTTGTACAGTTTTCTATCTTTTATTCCCATCCCAGTCCACTGCCCTAGCCCTCCCCACCTCCCTCCCATTTCCATCCCCCCTAGTTTTAGTCCATGTGTCCTTATACTTGTTGCTCATTATTTCTTATATTGCTTTCTCAGGTTAATGGGTAGAGAATTTGAGAGTCATGTATACTCCATGGTTTTATCAATTACTTAAAATGTTTTTGGCATCCCACCTTTTCTTTATATTCCTTTAGTAGCATTGTTAGTTGAAAATCATCTTCTATTGTACATATATTAATTAAAGTGTTTCTTAGCCAAAGTTTCTCTGTCCAATTTTCCACTTACCAATCTTTGGATTTTCCAAAAGCAAAATTTAATAATGTTGATTCATCGCAGAAACAGATTTTTTCTCATTCTTCAAGATGCCAGGTAAAAGATGGACAGACAGATCTGTGCAGGTTTAAAAGTTAGGCATTGACTAAGAGTCAGAGTCAATACATGTCTTTGGAAGAATAAAGCCAAATAAAATAATGATGCCAATAGGAAATACTTAGTATTAACAGTGACCCAGATACTGTCCCAAACGCAATACATGTAGTAACATTTAATTCTCATGGTATTTCTATTGTGTAGGTACTGTTATCATCCTACTTTTATAAGTAAGAAATTGAGACGAAGAGGTGAAATAATTTGGACATTTTTCACACCTATATCCCTTTAGATATGGATGCTTGATAAGCATTTGTGTTCCATTACAACTTTCATAAATGTTGTGAGCTGAAAAATATAAAAACTGGCAGAACATAGAGACATAGAGATAGGAAATCTAGTTTCTTTCAAAATTATCAGAGTACATAAATACTAAATTGTTACAAAGCATAAGAGTGAGTAGTCAGGACTTCAAAGTCATGTGCAGAGCTGGGAAGAAATTCTGAAGAAATACATGGAAGCGGTAATTGTATGGGAACCTCTTCTGTGAAAAGTGAAATAAATAGTACAGAAGGTGTGCACTGGAATGTAAATTCAGGATATTGGTTTATCTTCCTTTATCATTTCTGTCTGCTCTTTCTGGACATATACATGAGTGAGGAGATAAATATTACAATCCAAAAATAATGGTGTGGGTCTCTCATTTGTTTTATGTGTGGTACATAAGTGTAATAAAAACATGGGTATTTCTTTTCATTTTTTTAAAGTTATTGTTTCAACTGTTAAAGTTGAGGACAATAGGTACACTTGCAAGACAGAAACCCACCCTCTTAGTGTCACTTTCTGAGCCTTGTCAAGAAATACCCACACTAACTCCTTGATGCCGCTGGCTACACCCTGTCCTATATGTAGAGATGAGGGAAACTGGAAGATCTATTTAGTTGAAAGACTGGAATTCACCTGATGAAGGGAAATCATTGGAGTTAAGTTTCCTTTGACTTTTCTTATGGCTGTATTGAGTATGAATAATGTGAAAATGAGATTTTTCTTACGCTTGAAAATTCATATATAAGAAGGGTGATTTGATATATAATTGGCTAGAAAAAACTGCTGAAGCGAGGTATAAAGACACTGTATTTTAACACTATTATAGTAAAGGAGGATTGAGTCTATACTCCTTAATAGTATGTTAATATTGAATATCACAGAGCAGCTTACAAATGATAAATGGTAACACATGTGAAAACCTAATTAAATCTCTAACCTATACCTCAAGTTATATATGTATATATATTTGAAATTTCTACTTCACTGTGTTTGAAAACTGGCTCCATAACCTTATATGATATAATACTGCTAATTTATTCTTTTTCATCCCAAGTCTTGTAGAACTGAGTAGGAATAGAACTAAGAGGTATTGTGACCTATGTCAATTATTTTTGGGTTCAAGTATTAATGCTGTCACTTCTTTTAATGCTTAGAAGCTGTTTTGAAGTTATTCTCCTGAATAGTTTCTGTTACTTTCCTATTTTTTCCCCTCAGGTTTTGTTTGTTACATTTATTATAATAAAGGTGTTTTGTTTTGATTTTTTAAAGTCTTAGGGATCCTTGGAGTTTTTATACTTCTTTTTAAAATTTATTTGTTGTTGTTCTGTTATAGTTGCCCTGCCTTTTTTCCCATTTCTCACCCCCTCCCTGCCCCCCCACTCCCACAGTCAACCCCCACTCTTGTCTGTGCCCGTAAGTCCTCTATTCATGTTCTGTTGCTTGCCCCTTCCCCTTCTTTCCCCATTATCTGCCTCTCTCCTTCCCTCTGGTCACTGTCAGTTTGTTCTTTATTTCTAAGTCTCTGTTTCTATTTTGCTCATTTGTTTGTTCTGTTGATTAGGTTCCACTTAGAGGTGAGATCATATGGTATTTGTCTTTCACCACTTGGCTTATTCCTCTTAACATATTCCTCTCCAGTTCCATCCATGCTGTCATGAAGGGTAGGGGGTCCTTCCTTCTTTCTGCTGCATAGTATTACATTGTGTAAATGTACCAGAGTTTTTTGATCTACTCGCTTACTGACGGGTGCTTAGGTGGTTTCCAGCACTTGCTTATTGTAAATAACACTGCAATGAACATTGGAGTGCTTAGATTCTTTTGGATTGGTGATTCAGGATTTTCTTATTTCTAAAGGCAGGGAAATAAAAATACTGTTTGAATACTGTGGTCCTTGAGGTATCACTTGGCTGAGCCATTGCTCTGGGGAATCCTTAATGTCAGAATTTTTAGTCATTTCATTTGAGCTGGTGAGAGTTTCCTGCTTAGATGAATATATGCCTGGCTACTGCTCTAAAAGTTTCTAGAATTCTAGCAGGGAAAAACTTTGGTTGCTCCCAACCTTCAAAATACTTGTTATGTACACTTTCTTTAAACCATACCTTTTATTTGTTGGTCCAGGTCTTTTATTACCTTATTCAGAGAATTATGATTAGTATCAAAGTGAAATTATCTCCAGGCAAGCATAACTCCCATTCATGTATACTTTCAATCAATCTTCCAGTTTTCATATCAAGTTCACCCTTACTTTCAGAACTTGTGGGAGTTCAAATCTGCAAATTAGATTGTTCCTCAACATTCTACTCAGCTTAATATTCCATTCTAATGCAAATACTATTTATACAATTTCCAAATATTGCTCTTGATCTTTTCTTTCCTATTTCATTTTCATTTAATCTTTAAAATTTAGCTGGCTTGTGAGATTGTGGAGGTTAATGAGCCTTCCATAAACCATAATACTCCCAGATAACGTTTGTAACATTTGTATTTTTAATATGATAGGATATATAATATACAGCATTATTTATTATAGCCAAGTGTTGGAAACAGACTAAGTGCCCATCAGTAAATGAGTAGATCAAAGAATTGTGGTACATTTACACAGTGGAATTCTATGCAGCAGAAAGAAGGAAGGAACCCCTACCCTTCACAACAGCATGAATGGAACTGGAGAGCACTATGTTAAGTGGAATGAGCCAAGTGGTGAAAGACAAATACCATATGATCTCACCTATGAGTGGAATCTAATCAACAGAACAAACAAATGAGCAAAATAGAAACAGAGATGTGGAAATAAAGAACAAACTGATAGTAAGCAGAAGGCAGGAGGGAGGGAGATGATGGGGAAGGAAGAAGAAAGGGAAAGCAAAGAAACACAAATAGAGGACTCATGGGCATGGACAATGTGGGGGAGGTGGACTGTGGAAGTGGGGGCAGATGGGATAAGGGAGGGCAATGGGGAAAAAGATGGGACAACTGTAATTGAACAACAATAAAAAAAAAAGTTCTCTGGCTTGCAAAATGTTTTAAAAGTAATAGGATCATTTTTAAATGATTCACTTTGAAACAAGAATACAAAAACATTTTTTAATTTTTGCCTCAACTTTCATGTTAATCATGCTAGCAACTTTCTCAATTTTACACATTTAAATCCTGTAGTGAAACTAGAGTAATACCTTTGTCATTTCTCTAAGTTGCCTTAAAGTGGTAGAAAAATCATAACCTGATTTAATCAGAGCTATAGTAACTTTATACTATCTTATTGTTTAATTTCTTTTCTTTTATTTTTTTCATAATTCTTTTTTTTTTAAATTCTTATTTGAATTTTAAAGGCCATTCTAGGATCTTGGAAAATAATGTTTTCAGTATCAAGACATCAAATAATTTATCTTTTCTTACATTCAGCCAATTTATTTAATACCATTTTAAAGTATAACATGGTGCCTTCTGTTCATTTTCTGTTTGTTTCTTTGCTTTAGTACTAATGGAGGTTTTATTCTCCCTGTTCTCTGCTTATAGAAATATGGCTTATATGCCATTTGCACATTCTCATAATGACAGCACTTTCCATCATTATACCTATTGCACAGAATCATCTTCATTTCTAGAGATATCCAACTGTGAACATGTCATGTTGAACAACAACTCCCATCTTTTCCTTGGGCTTTTCATGATTAAGTGTGTAATTCTTTAAACAGATTCCCTCAGTCTCTTCATACTGAATTTAAATACATTTTGTTCTAGTCTTGAAATTTCAAATTATATTTTTAACCCTGGTGGACTTTCTTCACTGATTATTGATGCGATATCTTCGTGATTCTATTAGGTATTCTAAGGAGACAAAGCCAGGAGAGTTTATTCAATTTTACCAACAGTAAAGCTGTATAATTAGCTCCTTCAAAAGGCAGGAGGAATAGAGATTAGACTATAACTGCTTTCCAGAAATAATCCCATGATCTGACATTTATTGCTGGGACAGCTGGTATAGTCTAGTTCCTTATGTCAGGAATAATTTAGCATTTATGTGCCACCTCACATTTTCAAAATGCCCTTCAGTCATTAATAAAACATTCCTCATGACATTCTTGTCAGAGAGGTCAGTGTAACTACCAGTAACTAGGACCATTTAATAACAAAATGGTGAAAGAGTTACCATAATCCTCTTTGTTTTATGGTGTTAATTTTCAAGCATGTAAAATTTAAACATTTATTAAATCCATCAACTACATTGCATTAAATTCATGAAATCACAGTAAGGATGAGTTACTATAAATCCTATTTTGAAAAGTGTAAGAGGTTACAACTTCCCTTCAAAAGCAGATTGCATTCAATGAAGTCTGCGGATGAATATAATGAATGCTCTTTGGACATCATATTATATTAATTCAGAGAGGAGAGAATTCTACAACATCTAACATTGCCCAGAATGAAATAATGTAACAAATTGATTGGAGGTTTAAATCATAATCCAGAAAGATTGTTGTTTCTCAAGTCAATTTAATAGAAACATGTCAGCTTTTTGCAAATTGGTTATTAAAAGTACCCTGATGGTGTATGACACATCTAGCAAGTATTATGTTCTTGTGCACAGGAACCAGATGATGGAATGTCCAACAGTTCACAAATTATTTTCTGGTGTGTGTGTATATGAGTTTTTTCTTTCTTTTTTAATATTTGAACCATAAAAAGACTTTGGAAATACACCCTCTATTCTTACTCTTCAATGCTTATCTAGGCTTGTTTTTATTTATAGGAGGGTCACTAATAATAGCATTTATTTCTAAATGGAAATGAAAATATTCAGAAATATTTTTTCTTCCTTGGTACTTTTTTGTCAAATTCATCCATTTTATCAACAGATGTCAGTTTTCTGGTAAAAAAAAATGTGATTGCACTATCATGTGTTATGTTCTAATGTTTATATTTTATGGGTAAGTCCATTTTCATTCCATGTATTTTTCTGTTTTTGTGAAATTTTGTGATCAGTCTTTTTTAGGGTGTTGTTAATTTGTTAATTCTTTCACATAACCATGTTTGGTTTTTTACATTTTTCTATAAAAATAATTCTTTCCTTTAGACTTCGTTGACCATACAGTCTCTGTTACATCAACCTCAATTTTTACAAAGAAAATATGGCAGAATTTGGCTTAAATTATTGGGTTGGTCAAAAAGCCCATATGTTTTTTTCCCCATAAAATGAAGGAGCCTTTTTTTCATGTTCACTAATAACTTTGTTAATTTGGATGTTTTGAGTATGTTGGCTATATCCTACATGATAGAATGTTGACAGTTCTCAATGTCTCGATTTGATCACTACCAACTTCAACTGGTCTGTCCCATGGTGGAACATCATCCAGTGAGCAATCTCTAGCATGAAACTTCACAAACCACTTTTAACAGGTTTGATCAGTTGCAGCACCTTCTCCACACACTACACAAGTGTTTTTTGTGCATTTCAGTTGCATTTTTACTTCATTTAAATAATAAAGCATAATATGCAGAAAATGTTGCATATTTTCTTCCATCTTCAAAAGTAAAATGTTAACACAAAGATTCACCAATTTTTATGTTTTTAATTTAATCTTTATTTCATTTTTCCATTACTATTTAGTTCCCCTGTACCCCCAATCCCTCTGCAATCACCACCCTGTTGTCCATGTCCATGAGTCCTTTTCTTCTTTGCTCAATCCCTCCTTCCCCTCTCCTCCCGCTCCCACTGTCATCCTGCTCTCCATCTAGGAGTCTGTCCCCACTATCCTTGTTAGTTTAGCTTGTTTGCTAAATTCCACATATGAATGAAGTCATATGGTATTTGCCTTTCTCTGACTGGTTTATTTCATTTAGCACAATTTCTCTAGGTTCATCCGTACTGTCACAAAGGGTAAAATTTTCTTCTTTTTTATGGCTAAGTAGTATTCCATTGTGTAAATGTCCTATAGCTTTTTTATCCACTCATCTACTGATGGACACTTGGGCTGTTTCCATATCTTGGTGATTGTAAATAACATTATAATGAATGTAAGAGTGCTTACATTCTTTTGAATTAATGTTTTGGGGTTCCTTCAGATGTGTCCCTAGAAATGGGATCATTGAGTTAAAAGGTTGATCCATTTTTAATTGTCTGAATTATCTCCATACCACTTTCCACAATGGCTGCACCAGTCTGCATTCCCACCAACACTGCAAATCCTTGGCAGCAATTGCTGTTTGTTGATTTATTGACAATAGCCATTCTGACAGGTGTGAGATGATATCTCATGGTGGTTCTCATTTGCATTGCTCTGATTATTACTGACATTGAGCATCTTCTCATGTTTCTATTGACCATCTATACATGCTCTTTGGAGAAGTGTCTATTCAGGTCCTTTGCTTATTTTTTAATTTTTCTTTGTTTTTATTTTGAATTTTGTGAGTGCTTTATCAATTTTGGATATTAACCCTTGATCAGATGTGTCAGTGAATATGTTATCCCATTCTTTGGCTTGTTTTTTTATTTTGTTGATGATTTCCTTTGCTGTGCAAAAACACTGTAGTTTGATATAGTCCCATTTGTTTATTTTTTCTTTTGTTTCCCTTGCCTAAGAAGATATATCTGGTAAAATACTGTCATGAGCAGTGTCCAAGATTTTGCTGCCTATGTTTTCTTTTATAATTTTTTGGTTTTGGGTCTAACGTTTAAGTCTTTAAACCATTTTGAATTTATTCTTGTATGTGGTATAAGGAGGTGGTCTAGTTCCCTTTTTCTGCACATATCTGTCCATCTTCAATATTAAAATGGCTACACAAAATTCACCAATTTTGATATGTTTTTAAATGCATGCTGATACAACAGCTGTCACCATACAAGCTAACAATATTGTTCCAAATGACGTTGAAGACAACCAAGTGCTATTAGAGCCATCTAACAGAAAAAATAATTGAACATTTTGGCCAACCCAATATAACTACAAAGTTTCTGGCATAATGTAAATTAGATTCTTTAACTCTAAAATTTTCCTCAAGTCACCACTTTCTTTTCATTTTAATTAGAATAAAACCAGCCGGCTCACTCAGTCTTCAAAACTTTACAGGATTCGATGTATCTTGACCTTGAGGCAATCTGCCTGACTAGATGTTCTCCATGCATATTGCTATGTTCTTTATGCCTCATTACAGGCAGTTCATTTCCCTGTTAGGGCCTTTGTTCCTTTTGTTCTTCTGACTGGATATTCCTTCCTTCACATCCCTGATTATCTAGTTCAGGGTAGTGTAAGTAAAGGTCATTGTCCTGCCACCAGATCATCCTCATATCTCACAATATGACACCGAGAGGAGTCATTTTTAACAATCCCCTCCACCACTTGGCTTTTTTTTTTTAATTCGTTAATCATCATTGGATGAAGGGAGTAATAATAATGGTCAGAAAACAAATGCAGACAATGCACACTTTCTTCATTGAACTGAGGTGGACACCGGCTAGCAGTGTCCAAGTCATTATGGATGAAATAAAAACATACACACGGACTACTGAGACCGGTGAAGGAAAAAGGACAACTTTGCCATGGCAAAAGGCTTTTTGCTATGTCAGGCCTTTATTCTATATATCCTCCGATTACAAGATGATCCTCACTCACTCTTCCAGGTTACAACAAAAGGAGCCAATGCCCCTAATCACATCACAGAAGAAGGATATTAGCAAATGAAAAGGCAAAAGTCGTTGAGCCGGTTACACTGGTCCCTGCAAGGTTTAGCATGGATTTTAGGAAGTCACAGTAAGCATTTGCAGGGTAAGGGAGTTTTCAGCAAAAAGCAGCTTAGGTATATTGCAAATCTGATTACTCACAAGAGAACCTATCTATGGGCATGGGTCCTGTGAATCTCTGAGTGGGAGCTGGGCCCACACCACACAGAAGGGTCTGCCACATTGAACCATATCTATAATTACATTAAAATAATAAAATAATTTCAATATAAAAAGGGACATAAGAATTCGTATTTTATAGTATACGGTTATTGAAAAATGAAGAAAATAATATATGAAAACATTGGCCATACTCATGAACTCCAGCATTAAGACTAAGCACATATGGACTCTAGCAACAGGCCTATCTGCCCATGAACCCTGGCAGCTGGTCCACCCAAGGTCAATGTTAACTGGAACACACACAATCTCTGGCCTAGGCTGACTGGTGAGTGCCTTTCCATGCCAAAGCCAATCAGCAAAGACTATCAGTATCTATCAATAATTACTGCAAATGTAAGTGGATTGAATTCACCAACAAAAGTATTGAGTGGTTGAAAGGATTAAAAATAAATGAGATCCGACTCTGCACTGTCTACCAGAGACTCAATTTAGATTGAATGACACACATAGCTGACAAGTGAATGGATGGGAAATATATTCAAGTGAATGCCAAACAAAAGAATGTAGGAGTGGCTATACTGTTATAAGACAATGTAATCTTTGAGTTGAAAACTTTCAAAAAGAAACAAAAAAAGTCACTGAGCAACCCCGCCCCCAACAACGACAAGAAAAACCAAGAGAAAACTCTCAAGGACAAGTACAGCAGTGTGGTGGTAACCAGAAGGAGGGACATTGGGGGAGTTGGAGGAGCATTTGAGGTGGTAAGTGGTAATGGACAAAGACTTGATATGGGTTGGTGAACACCAATACAGTGTACAGATGATGGGTTTTAAAACTGTGTACTTGTGCTTTGGCTGGTGTGGCTCAGTGGCCTGTGAACCAAAGGATTGCTGGTTTGATTTTGTCAGGGCACATGCCTGTGTTTTTGACCAGGTCCCCAGTAGGGGCCATGCTAAAGGCAACTGCATATTGATGTTTCTCTCCCTCTCTTTCTCCCTTCCTGCCCTTCTGTCAAAAAATTAATAAATAAAATCTTTTTAAAAAATAAAATTGTACACCTGAATCTTGAATAATTTTGTTAAACAGTGTCACCCTGATAAATTCAATGAAAGTAAATAAATAAATAATTGTAATACAAATATATCCACCCAACATCAGAACACCTAAATACACAAAGCAAATATTGAAAGATTTGCAGTGAAAATGAGACAATAATGCACTATAGTATGAGACTTCAACACTTCAGTTTTAATAATAGATAATTCAGTGAGAAAATCAATAAGGAAACTGCATAGTTGGACAATACTATAGACAAAATAGACTTAATTATCCAGAATATTCTACTCAACAACAGCAGAATGCACATTAATTCTCAAGAGCACACAGAACATTCTCCAGGATAAATCACCCACTAGGTCACAAAACAATATTTTAAAAATTAGTAAGATTGAAAACATGTCACATATCTTTCTCATCCACAATAGAATAAAACTAGAAGTCAATCAAAAGAGAGAAAATGGGAAAACTCCAGATACATGAAAATTAAACAGTGCATTCTTGAACAAACATTGGATTAAAAAAAAGTCAAAAGAGAACTAAATCCTGGGATGGAAATGAAGTCTTGAAACAACATACCAAAACTAATGGGATACTGCAAAAACAATAAACACCTATGTTTTTAAAAATGATTTTAAATAACCAATCTAACTTTACACCTCAAGGTATAAGGAACTAGAAAAAAGAACAAACTAAGCCCAAGTTAGCAAAAGGAAGTAAATAAAAACTAGAGCCTTAAAAAATAGGAATAGAAAAACAGAAAAAAGGGGCAATAAAACTAAGAGATAATCCAAATACATTTTAAAGAACTATTAGAACTAATAAATGAACTCAGTAAATATGCAGTATACAAAACCAACATACACTATCCAGTTGCATTTTTATACACTAACAGAAAATTATCTGGTGAAAGAAATTAAAGCAGAGACAAAGACGTGGAAATATATCCTATGTTCGTGCATGGGGAAAACTACTATGTGATATAACAGCCTCAGTTCTGGTTGTATATCCAAGGATATGCTAAGATCAGGAACTTACAAAGATCTCTGAACTCCCTTGTGCATTGCAGACTTACTTGGGGTAACCAAGCTAAGGAAACAATGTAAGTGTCATGTATCGATGAATGTGTAAACAAAGTGGGGAATGTACATACAGTGCACTAGTTTTCACCTTTAAACAAAGAAGGAAATCCTGTCCTTTGAACAGTATGAATGATCCTAGCGGGAATCATGCATAGTGAAATAAGCCAGATATAGAAGGACAAACACTACTTTAAACTGTTAATATGAAGCATCTAAAATAGTCTCGTGGAAGCAGACAGTGGAATGGTGGTTGCCAGAGGCTGGAGAAAAGGGGATATGGGAAGGGATTACATAAAGGTTATAAAGTTAGTGATATGAGATGAATAAACCCTAGAGATCTACTCTGCAGTTTAGAGACTATGGTTAACAGTACTGTACTGCATAATTTAAAATTTCTAAGACAGATTTTATGTTATATGTTCTTATGAAACAACTGCAATAATAAAGATTTCATGGGGAAACTTTTGGAGGGGATGGATCTGTTTATGTCACATGCTGTGATTATGGTTTCATGGGTGCATACTTATCTCCACACTGACCAGTAATGTACACTGAATACTTATAGATTTGTGTATAAATCATACCCCAATAATTTGGTTGAAACTATTATGAAGAAATGTTTATGAAAGAATCATGTCTCTAAAACTCAGAAAATGATTTATTTGCACATACATGCGAGGCCAAAGTAGGTTTACAGTTGTGAATACACAAAACAATTTATTATCATATCATTATTTATTAACTTTTGTATTATTTTCCTCATGAACAGTTGAAAATCCGTTTTGTCCCACTCTGCATGTTGGTAGTTTTAGTATACATCTAATTTTTTCATCTTTATTAACATTGAGCTGTTATTATTTCTTTGAAAACTTCTAGATACGCTAAGAATCAGGCAATGGGTCACTTTGCCAGGGATCACAACAGACTGAAACACAGCACGATGGTTTCTCACTCATCTCAAAGACCTGTAGCTGACGTGGGTGATTTGTGTACGTGCGGGTGAGGCGGGGTGGGCAGGTGGTGGTTACAGCCAGAAGTTCCCCAAATCGGTATTCACATAGATTACAATACGCTGCACCAAAGGATAAGCAAAGTGTGTGACACGTATGGCAGGATCACTAAAGTCAACATGATTGACAATACTTGTTTAGAAATTAGAACACCAATAGTTTTCTAGCACAAGAGTATTCTATCACTGACACTGACTTTGTTCAGAGTTGCTAATAATACTGATAACAAAAAGCAAACCACCATTATTTGGTTTAATTACCATCTTTAAATTTTGTGCAGACAATGCATCCCCTTACTTTCTGTGCCCAAGAGCAGGGTGGCTCCTATCATGGGGCCTTTGTTTCATTACTTTGTCTGAGTCGGAGGGCGGCTGCAATCCAGGCTCGTTCATGTACAATCTAACTGTGGGAGAGATATTGCTGAACTTTCTGTAAGCAAGGAATTCTTTTCTCATATGAGTAGTGTAAGAGTTATGCGTGTGTGTGTAAATACATGACAAATTTGTCCAGAAAGTATCCACCCATCATATAAAAAACACACACATTTATTGAAGAAGATGTAAGAAACATGGTACATAGGACAATGCTGCTTTAGCCTTCTTCAAAGTAGGAACCTTGGAACCTCACACAGTTCTCCCAGCCCCTCTTTCACTATTCAAAATGCTGCAAAATCCTTTTTGGAATCTCCATCAGTTGCCCTGTTATATTTTCCTGAATCTCACTGTGTTCTAAAATCTCTTCCCTTTCAAAGGTGATTTTAGTTTTGGGAAAAGCCAGAAGTTGCAGGGTGCCAAACCCGAGCTGGAGGGGGGTGGGTAAATCACTTTGGTGGCCATCTTTGTTGATTGCAGCCCCTAAACATTCAACATTCTCAGACTTTCTGCTTGTTGCAGCCCTTCTAGAATGTGGATCACTTTCAACAGATTCTGGACCATCTTTGAAGCATTTGTGCCACACTTTTGTTTGTGCTGCACTCATTGCATCATCCCTGAAAGTCTTCTGAATAATCCTAATAGTGTCTGCAGGGGAATGTTCAAGCTTGATGCAAAATTGGATGCAGATTCATTGTTCTACTCACTCAGTCATTGTGAATGTGGCAGTCACACAGTACGCATGCTCACTCAATGGCATCTACCACCCCCTACTGACTGGTATGGTGAAGTCGTCATTGTTCATGCATGCGCATCCGAGTCCACTCTCCTTGGCTGCCAGGTTACATCGATGTTGCTCAAACTGGTCTTGTTATATTGACAATGGCTTGACTTTTTCCAGATGATACACACACACATACGCATCTCCATATGCAGATTTCTCCGCCACTGGAAATAGAGTGTTCCCATGAAAGCCTTCAAACTCTGAAATGGTGTAAAGCAAAGAGTATCCCTGTTTTCTGAAAGTTTACGTTAGGCAACTTTGCCTTTATGGAAGATCTACATTAGTAGAATAACAGCTTTTTTTGTAAAAGTATAGTTCTCTTCAAATTTCTTTTGGTTAGCAAAAAGAGGCAGTAATGTAGGGCCTTCTTAAAGGTAAAGTGGCATAACACAAAGTTTTGTAAAGCAGGGTACACCTGTATACATTTATATGCATGTAAGTGTTTACATATATGAATATCCATGCCTACTCATACATGAATACTTATATACATGCTATATATGATATGTACCTACACACCAATACATAAACAGATAATGCAAACTGTTTCATCAAACTGTACACTATAATCCCAATTAATAGTCACTCCCATAATTATATCCTGGTTTATTTTTTATTTAACATTTATATCTACATGAAATTTTGTCATTATATCTATATTATTATAATGTAGTAATCATTATATAATATTTTCTCTCTTGCCTTTTATAGCGTATAGACATGAAAGCAATCTATAGCTGTCCTTAGCTATCTTTTTACTGTCTAGAATGATGCTTGACAAATAGTAGAAACTCTAATTATTTCTGGTATTCAAATATGTACGTGGTATATATACCGAATGATCCAATTCTATGAACACCTGGGCCCACAGCTGTTGCTATGGGAGACATCAGGAGAGGTCCAGACTTTAGTGAAGAATAAGAGTTTCTTTTTGGACTTGATTTGTTAAATATGACTGAGCACTGGATCAGGAAGATATCTGAGGTGGAGGGTGAAATAAGTAAGAGTGCTGGCACTTTATTTAAAGAGAGATAAGTTATAAGGAAATAAGACATCAATTCTGTGACACATGATGAGAATTCTGGTAAGAAAAGTTTCCATTTGGTTTAGCAACGGTGATGATGGATTTTTAAAAGTAAAAGCCAGCTAAAAGTGTAAAGGAGCAATTGTTAGACTAGGAAGTAGAAGCTGTTTGTGAAAAAAAAAAACATTTACTAGAACCAAAAAATATCAGAACACTTGATAAATACTTGGTAAAGTATATGATTGTCTAATACCTATTCTGTACACCTGAAAACAATATAAATTAACGCTTAAAATAAACTAAAAAAAACCTTATATTTACACTAAAAAAAGAAAAAGAGAAAAGGAGCCAGTCAATAGAGTGATGGCTGGAGGGGAATTTTCATAACGATATTTTTAATCAGAGAGCTGCACTGCCCAATGAGGTAGGAACTATCCACACAGCCTTTTAAGTACTAGAAAAAGTCCAAATTGAGATACGCCGTAAGTGTAAAATCCACACCAGATTTTAAAGACTTGGTAGGAAGCAAGTAATGCAAGTTGTATATTATGCATATGTTATAGTGAGTACTTATCAAGGTGATAATATTTTTAATATATTGAATGAAATAAAAGAGAGTATGGAAATTATTTTTAGTGTTTCTTTTAACTTCTTAGTGTGGTTACATATGTAGCTTTTATTACTATATTTCTAGTGGACAAGGATGATATACAATATATCTGAATACTTGAATCACTTAAAGGAGAGAGATAGGAAAGGAGGAAAATGATATCTCTAAAATGCTCAAGACAAAGAGATGAGATTAAACAAAGTAGATTGGGATCAAGCTTTGAGAGAGAGTAGAGAACTCATATGGACAAAGGAAGGCGTCTCGAATGATTGAAGTGTTGACGTTTGCTTTCTGTGTGTGATGAATGTGCCGGCATTTCAGTGGATTGCTTTCATGTGGTTTGGACCCAGCATGGCAAGCTGTGGCGGACACACCTTTGGGTAATTCTTCAGTATTCCCAGGTCCTAGTGTTCACGCCTTTTACAATCACTTCTCTTAGATGTGGGTAGGACCTGTGACTTTCTTCTTCCTAGTCAAATAAGACAAAGATGAAAAGATTTTGCAAATGTAATTAAATTCTCCAATCACCATTTCCCTACAAGAGTTAATCATGAGGGAGATCGCTTTGTGCTGGCACTGCCCTAACCAGGTGAAAGCCCTTAGAAGAGGAACTGGGGCCTCCTTGAGATGAGAATATCATCCTTGCGGGTTTGATGCAGCAAACAACTGTGAGGAGGAAGCCTGCTGGCCTCTGGGAACCTCTAGCCTCATCTAAGGCCTGAGAGCAACCTCCAGCTTAGGACCAGCAGAGAGCAGCCTCCAGTTTAGGACCAGCAGAGAGCAGTGCCATCAGTTACTCACAAGGAAATGCCTCCTTCCAACAACCTGAGTGAGCTTGAAAGCAGGTTCTTCCCTGATTGAGCCTCTGGGTGAGATGGTGTCTGGCCAACAGCCTGATTGTAACCTTTCAAAACCCTGAGCAGAGAAGCCAGTGAATCCCTGCCCAGACTCCTGAGTCACAAGAGGTATGAGATAATCATTGCAGGATTTTTTTTTTTTTTTTTTTTTTTTTAATCACCAAGCTTGTGCTCATCTGTAACAGCAACAGGAAAAAATACCTAGGCTGTCCCTGTGAAGTAATCCGGATTGTGCCCATCAGCGTTCTGGATGTCGAAAGGGCTGGATTTTAGTGTGAGAGGCAGTTTTTTAATCCACTTCTTTCACTGCTGTAGATCCCTTTCCTCTTCTACACAACGGAGACAAAAGACTTCGGCCTAAATAAAATCTTTGTGATCATCTCCAAGTCCAATATTCTGTTATTGTTGAGTTACTAACTATTTAGAGAATGACTCTCAATGGTCATTTTTACAAGTTTCAGAGCCACATTAAAACTTGGCACTTTTCTGCAAATTTATACTATCTGTAGACATTGGCAACAACCATGTACAAAATAGTGTGTGTTGAAAGAATAAATATAAAATTAATGTGATAAAAGTTTCATAAAAATCCATTATTTTATTTGTATTTGGAAGCTTGCCAATAATCTGAAGATGATTTAAGAAAAGATATTATTTTATATGAATCTTAGATTTTAATGTGTTTAAAAAACTTTTGGGTTTTCTTTAAAGCAAATATCTCACTGTGACTATTGAATACTGATAATAGTCATATGACAAATATATTCAATATAAAATACAACTATTTGTGTCGTTTTAGAAGTGCTCCTCAAAACCTGCATGATAGAGACAACTGCTCCTCAGTCCTACAAATTCTCAATATGAAGTGGGGCACTGCTTCCTCGCTTTTTATATGTGTGTTAAAATTGTAGATCTTAAGTTTTAACAACAACATTAGTAGAAGGGTCTTAGACTAAAATGTGCACACGCTTTATAAAAAGTCCCTGGCAGACTTTGAACAGTGGGTGATGGTAAGTGATACACTCATGACTGCAGCTCTCTAGCACGGTGGTGTGGGACCCTCTATATATCCCTGTCAGAGTTAATATTTCCATTGATGATTCAGAAAAATAAGTAAAGCAGCCCACTAAACATATCTTCACATGAAATTACATTGAGGGAATGTGCCGATGGAGAAGAAAACAGTGTAAAACAAATAGACTGTGACAAGATCACAGTCCACCTCTCTAGCTGTTGACAGTGTGAAACTTCAACCTGAGAGTTCTGCACACAAATCAAAGGAGAAATGAATGCCAGGGGGGTCAGCAATGATTTCATTATTTGGAGCTGAAAAAAAAGGAAAGGCACGTGAGAAAGAAATACTGGAAGGTCTCAAAAAGTGATTCATCATTGTATAAAGAAGATAACAACACAGTTACGTTCAGGAAGAAATAGAAAAGGAACACATCAGTATTTTTTCTAACTTGAAAATGAACTGTGAAATTTAAACGGTAGATATGCAAAAACTAAATGGCCTAACGCATGAATTTGTTTGGGGTAGGAAAAAGAAACACAAGGCATGAATCAGTCACAACATCGCTCCTTATGTCATATGTTTTACATACGTATATATGTGCTAAAATAATAACATCATTTTTATATAATGAATGAGAAATGTTGTGATAAATGTATAGCATATTTGGCACAAAGTAAGGTTTTTCTCAAAATGGGATCTTGCTTCTGTTTCTCCCTATAATTAAAAGCACATATACTTTTTCTTTTCCTCGGGGAGTTCATATTTCTTATACATAGTTTTCTCTATCCCGCAGAGGCGTTTATAAAACTGTACAACAGCGTTCACCCTTTTCTCATCGATACTCCTCCACCCGACTTGGTGTTCATCCATGAAACAATAGCTTTTCACATGCACTTAAAAGTGAAACATTCAATAGAGAAAATGCACTACGTCGTCTGAAAGCTTTCAGGAATTAAGAGAGCAAGAAACAGAGAGCGAGAGCAAGAGAGAGAGGATGAGCCAAACTCTTCATTTTCCCAGCTGAGTTTCCTAGGGTAAGTAGCTAAATACCTGTGAAATTTGGTCCCACAATTGGAAAATGGAAACACATTTAATTCAGTGTGTGCAGAGATTCAAATAAGTTAATGTTATCTGCAGATGTATTTAATGCATATGAATGGTTTATCAAAAGTTATGGCAACTACGTTTCATTCCATTTAGGCAAAAATAAGTAAAGTGCTAGTCATCAGCGGCTAGCCATCAATTACTACTTCCACGCCCATTGTAATCTCACTTTTTATCTCCTGCTTCCATCTGCTGCCTGTTTCTGCCCTGAGCAAGTTTATTGTGTCTTCCTTTGTCATCTGCTATCCCTCCATGTACTTAAAATGTGTCGGAAAACAGGAGAGTCACAAAAGCAGTTACTGAGTTTTCTCCCTTGAGCAAAGGTTTTTAAAGTCAATCTTGAAAACTGAAAGCAATTTAAAATCATAATGATGAAAATGTAAAACCTCCAACGAGGTCATATTCTTTCTCTTCGACTTACTGTAGAATGGCACAGTGTAAACTTTCCTGTTTTCCAATAATTATCAAAAACTCATCTTTGGAATTCAAAACATAGGATATTGGAAGCTAGTTTTGTTCAACTGTTAGATTGAATGATTCAGGTATCTCATTATAGGAACAAGAGGAGGTGGGATGGGAAAGGAAGTAAATATTCTAGTTCTCTCCTTCTACCCTTCAGGATTTAAATCCTTTAAAGTGAAGTAATAAAAGTTGTCCAAATTGGCTTATATACAGTGATAAAACCAGACTACATCTAAGATATTCATGCATTTGAGTTCTTTGAAGCAGATTCATTAACCTTATATCTTTCTTATCTTTCTTTTTTTACAATAATACCTCTTGGTTGGTATCTGCTGACTGATTTGTTCACTGTCTAGATAAAAAACATTGATATATTTTTTAACCCTAGGTTGGGGTAAAGCCACAATGATTTAGTGACTTTACAATGTTTGTTAATTATGTAAAATTCCTAAACAGTTATTTGACTATTAACAAAATGAAGATATGGAATAGCTAAACCCCAAGCCAATTAAAGGAATATCGACACACCTCTTTCTCCCTGAATGTATCTGTTTTGTTATAGGTATCTAGATAGACCCTAAGCCAATTAAAGTATATAGTTAGATGTAGGGCATCGAAGAAAAAAGCTTATTATAACTTTCTCTGTCTAACTACGTAGGCTGACCAAATAAATCTGTAAATCTAACCTTGCAAAACAATGACTTAATTAGGAAACTGTGGACACTGGTAGAGTACTGAGTCCTGGTCTCAGCATTGAGCTGAATGACCTGCTGGTTGGGTGATAGTGTGACATTCAAGTTCACTCCTTATTCTCCATCAAATAGATAGAAATATGTGGTCCCCAAATAGCCAAGCCACAGTCCAAGCAAAAGCATTGAACTTATCATCAGACACATAACTCATAAGGACATATGTCTACTCACAAGGCAATATATCCTGGCATGAAATTATTTTTGAAGAGAAAGGGGATAATTGGGAGATTTTGGAAAATTGTAGATATTTTTAACGTCTGCTGTTTTTTTCCCTTGATAGGATCTGATACTATTCTGAATATATATTAAAGAATTAAGTATTTATATAAGGCTTGAACAAGGGAATGCCACTTAAAATGAGAATAAAATAAAATTTTTGTTAACATGTAAAGATAGCTATGCTAGTATAGTAATATAAAGAGTGTGGACAAATGAAAAACTTTTTATAAAATAGTACAAGCTTGAGCACTGGACTTTGACTTGTTATTATCTTCCAAAGGTGACCCACTTGGATCAACCTTAATTAAGAACTGTGCCCTCATAAAATTATATATTACTTTGATTACTATGCGCACAACATCAATACTCCTACTCCCACTTGCTATTTGTAAGGGAATAAAAATTTTAAAAAATATTTATTCCAAAGCTATAAAGAAGTATAAAGCTGGAAGGCATGGTAAGTTCATTTTGTCTATCTTTTCTATGTGATTGCAATTGAAGTGTCTTAAATGATGAAAAATCTCTACTTGAGAAACTTTGAGCATATTTTCCTCTTTTTAAGCAATGTTAAAACAATACAACAGAAAAAATGTGAGCACTAAAAACATTTTAATGGTGTGTGTATTGTAATTTGACTCATATATCCACATGTTCTTAAAAAGATGTTTCAAAACTCTTTCAAAATTCTTTATTTTAATATCTCCAAATCCTATATATACCAGATTACTAGCAATTACATATTGATAAATTGAATAGACTTGCTCTTAATTAAAGCTTCTTGCTATTTCCTAAATTTTAGCTAAAATTTTAAGATCAGAATTTTTAACGTATTTTAAAAATAATGAAATAGAGTATTTAAAAATTAAACTTTGGTATTCTTCAACTGATCATGGTGGTTTTAATCATAATGAAATGATAATACATAATTTAAATTTGGGGTTAATTTAGAATTCAAGAGCATTATTTTCTCTCTATTAAAAAATGCTACTTTGGGGCAGCACAATTTATTCTTTACCATGTTCTCCCTTACGTATCAAATCTGTTTTATATTAAAAAAGTAGTCTTTTCATTATGATGAAAAAACAAAATTATCAGACTTTAGATTAAAAATGATTCTTATAGAGTAAATTACATATATAGTATCACTAAAAATACTGAAAAAAGTTACTGACAAAGTTAGTGTCTGAAAAGCCAATAAAATAAATATATATAATTTTAAATGGAATCATAAGCATATGGTTTCATAAGAAAGTTTTGTTTTCAATTAACATTATGACATAGTTTTACTTAGTCATATGTTAATTTTCCCTCATATTTCAGACGCAGTGACATATTTTAATATACTGGATATAATAAATTTAATCTTTTCATAAACGTTGAACATTCGGAAAACAAAAATTACATAAGACTTTTAAAACTAAATATTGAATATAAACTCAAAAAGATTGTTAACAATTAATTATATCTGCTTTATTAAAAAATATGTTTCTTTTGCCATTGAGTGTTAACATTGCTTTAGCCATTTTAGTAATTAGCTTTATAATATGATTTATTTAAGTTAATAAATGATTTCTCTATTTAAAGGTACTTGTTTGCTTTTGACATTCTAATACATGAATGGTGGTATCCCATATTTTTACTTGCATTTCTGTCAAGAGGTAAAATGATAATCTTTCCATGTGTCCTTATCATTAAAGTTTAATTTGTAATAATAGACTTGTAAAACTTATCTGTAGTGGATTTATTATTTTTTTTACACAGGGGCAGAGCTTATTTAACTTTTTAAATACAACCTGAGCAAATGATAACCAGATACAGTTAGTTTTTCTTTCAGTCTTGACAAATGTCCACTGAAATCTCTGACATATCATTTATAGAACATTACTTTCCCTTTGCAGACCATCCCTTCTGCCTTTCACCCTGGGACACTGATCCTCTTTCCCTCCATTTTACAAAATTTTAATATATAATTATTTAAATTCAAGAAATTTTAGCTTATGAAATTGACTAATTTCCTACTAAAAATATTGAAAACAGAGGGGTAAAGTCTGTCACTACAGACTAAAGAAACTAAAAGATTTTTTTTACTAGAGATTAATTTGTATTTTCTAGAGTTTATATAAATAGAGTTATAAATACAATATGTAATAATTTATGTCTTTTTCACTGGCATAATTTATCAGTGTTATACACAAGTACTTTATTTTTATTGTTTCATAGTATACCATTATACAGACATACATTTTGTTCATCCTTCCATTTTTGATGGATATTTTAGTTGTTTCTAAGTTTAATTGTTGCGGCCAAAGCTGCTACAGAAATATGGATACAAGTCTTTGTGAGGACAAACCGATTTAATTCACTTGTTTATGTACTTAAGAGTGGAATGGTTGGGTCACAAGTTCTACTTCTTTTTTCAGAAATTGCCCCCAAATTCTAAAGTGTTCCAGGGGTCCAACCTTTAGCCCATCATTCAGGATGGCTATGAATACAGCCCAACACAAAGTTGTAAATTTGCTTAAAATATTATGAGATTTATTTTTGTGATTACATGTCACAGTGTATTTAATTTGTGGCCAAAGACAACTCCTATTCTTACAGTATGACCCACAGATGCCAAAAGATTGGACACCCCTGACACCCTTTTACATTCCTATTGAGATTTTCTGAGGGGTTGTTAGTTCGATTCCCAGTCAGGGCCCATGTCTGGGCTGCAGGCCAGGTCCCTAGTTGGCGGGGGTGGGGGGGGGTGCGTGCAAGAGGTAAACACACACTAATATTTCTCTTCCTCTCTTTCTCTCTCCCTGACCTACTCTCTAAAAATAAATAAATAAAATCTTAAAAAGAGTTTCTATTAAGAGAATCTAGTTCCACATTCTTGTCGATACTGGGCATTATTTGTTTTGCTATTGTGAAAGATATTTAGTAGTATCTCGTTGTGGTTTTAGACTGCATTACTGAAGAGAAATGGTGTTTAACACTTATGTATTTTTGTTCATCTGTGTATCTCATTTTGTTGTCTCTTCAATTTTTGCTGTTTAAAAAAATAAGGCACTTTGTTTTATAATAATATTGAGTTGAAGATTATATGAGACACATGTCAAATAATAAAAAAAAATCTAGAAACATTTTTACCTAGACACTTAAGGCAGAGAGCATATATAAGTTTATATGTGTGGAATTATTTCCTTAAATATGTAAACAAACAAGATAGTTGACTCCTTAGGTCATTGTGCAATGCCAGTATTTTAAAAACTCTAACAACATTATCTACATGCAGACAAGATGATGATAATATTCTTATTAAAATAAATCATCAAGAGTACTTAAAACAATATAAAATAATAGGTAGAATTTTTAAAGCTAAAAGTAAAACTCTCAGGCAATGTCATGATACTGTGGAAAAATATGCAGCTCAAAACAGATGCGCTGTGCAGATGGTAGGAGTGATACTCCACATATTGGGTGTTGCAAATCAGTAGGAAAAGCAGAAGTGTCGATAAACCATGATAGGATAATTGGATATCCATATGGTAAACAAATATAATTAAATATCCATCTTGTGTTCAATATATTTTTTAAAATTCTTGAATATGAAGAGCAAAGTGATTTAGACAGAATGTAGGATCATATATTTTTGAGAGAGATAAAATTTTTAAACTGACCAAAAAATAAGTCTGCTCTTAAAATGCTAGCAGAAAATAGATATAAATGCAAACAGCTCAGAAGTTTGGCAGCAGGTTAATGTTCAACATGTATGAAGACTTTACAAAAGCTCATAGACGATGATTCAAAATTCAATAGAAGAATGGATCTTATGAAGGCAGATTGTATAATAGGTGCACCTAATGGCTAATTAAACATGAAAACATGAAATTTGGTAAATGCCAGCTAAGATATAACCATGTCACCCCATTACTGTACTTACAGTAGTGTCCCAATAGTCTCTCCGATGCAAAGAATTGAATAGAAATAAAGAAACAGGGCACTCACAGATGACCCACATTTTGGAGAACAATTTGATAACAGAGCTTAGTTGAAAATTCACAGGCCCCACACCAAAGAAATTGCAGTCATGAGCATCTAGTGAAATGTGCTTTTGGGCCCAAAGAACTATGTATGATGAAATTAGTGAGTCATATATTTTGTACAGAAATAAATAGATAGACACTCATGTAAAACAGCTTATACACATCTTGACATTATAATAGTCAGAAAAACATATTCCAGAATATCTACAATATATTTTTATGCAAAGTTTACAAATGGAACCCTATTCTATATTTGAATAAACATTATATATACACTTATTAAGTTCATATTTATTAATTAATAGATTTGGGTGTATTTATACTAATAATTATATCTAAATGATCTGGTCGAATCCTTAGAAAAATGAGATATGTGGAAATTTACAGAAATGAGAAGAACTTATTTAGCCTGTGAAAACAAGGGAAGTGAAAATATCTGTAATTAATAGCTCTAATTTTTCTATTTCCTTGCAGACATATAAATGCCAACAATCTTTTCACCTCTGTAGTTGTAAATATGTGTTTAAAATTTAACAGCCATGCCTTTGTATCTATTTGAATGTTTTATTGTATTTCCTTTAGACCTTCCTATGTTTCAACTGAGTTAAGTAGCCTAAAACTTGGCACTGAAAAACTAGTGAATAAAGATATTCTTTAGATTTAGCAAATAAATAAAAAAGGTTTTCCACGTAACGACAAGGTAGATATGTTCTTCATGCCTTCAGAATTCTTCCTGAGGATGGGTGTCCTGGAGGTGTATAGTGCTGTTATTTCCCTACCGGGCCATGACTTTGCTTCTGCCCATGTCACTGCTTCATGTGTTAGATCCTATCTCAAAGGGTCGGTTTCCTGGTTTAGTTGTGTGTCAAAGCCACACCTGCTTTAGGAGGTCATACTGGCTAATGTGCCTTTTTTTTCCTATCTGCAAAATTGGGCTAGTTTTAGTAGCAACCGTATATGATTCCATGGAGGGTAAAATACATGCAAAGGAGTTAACACAGGTAAAACCCTCAAAGAAGTATCTGTCATGCTCAATAAAAATAAAAAAAGAAAATTAGATTTGTGGACTGTGTCTCAGTCATTCTGTGTTTTTGTATTTAATGGTTTTTTTCTAATAACTGGAGCAAGGCCAGGTTTTTAATCCAATGTCCTCTTTTATTTCACTTCATTATTACTAGAGCTATCCTTTTTTTGGTTTAAATCTTCTAGTGTTTCTTAGAAATAAATATGGTAAATGATAAAACTCATAACATCTCTCTGGGAAAATTATCTCTAATCTATTGTGTTTCCTAAACTTAAACTTACTGTAAGTTTGAATCTTTGCTCGTATGAGCTATTCTTTTTTTTTTTTCCTCAAAAGGCAAGAAACCATCATTATTCATAAGGATGTCTTTAACATAACATTGAAGCCTTCCTTTCCTCCTACTGAACTGATCTCATTGCAGAAAGTCCTCTACTTCAACGACTTTCAGGGGAGCTTTTCAGGGGGCGGTGCTTCTACACAATGATTTGGGGTAAGGAGAGGAAATATTTTAGACATCAATGTTTATTCCTTAATTACATGGATATTATTTTCTTCAATAACAAAAGCAACATCCCAGGCTGTGGGCAGCATTGATTCAGGAAACAAGTGTGTGAGCCATGACACAGAAGACTGAGACAGGTGAAAATAGCGCATTGACATTTAATTTGTGGCCCAGGCTTCTAATCTTTGGAAAAAGAGTGTGCTAGAACATTGTTTTTATATTTTAACAATAATAAATAAGTGTGTACAGATTAAAAATGAGGAAGACATAGGTTTTTCATGGAAAACTCATGTATAATCTCAATTATATAGCATTGAAATTTGTTCTGTGACATTTATATATGTATATATAGAGATGGCATTTGTCTATGTATTACATTTGACATTATGCTCTAAATTGTCAATGATATTTTTTCTTCAATGCATGCACTGTGAATTTATTTCCCAGTTGTCACTTCATCCGGTTATTATTTATCAAACCCTGTATCATTGTAAAGAGATAATTGTATACAAGACAGTTTGTGGGGGAATTCAAAGAAATATAAGACATGGTCTCTGTTCTGTGAATTTAATCTCTAGAATCTCAGTGCTAAAGTCCATTTGGGGTGGATTCTTTAAGTAGAAATGTTTAAAATTATAACATATCAGGAAGTGTGAAATTTTACTGAGATACATGAAAAGATGAAGAAACTTGGATATGATATCTCTAAATTAAAAATGTGTAAAGTCTAACATCGAAACTTGAAAAGATTCAGCAGAAATATTAATCCATTTGCCAATAATTCTGTACTACCTTGCCTTTTAATTTTTCACTCTTTGTATAATATGATGTATCTTCTCTTTCCTGTGTGTTGATTGGCTTCTCCTAGAGACAAATAACTTTTTATGGTATAATATACAAACACACCAACTTTATGGGACAAGGAATTGAAACTTAATACCCTACACAGTGTATGATATATCTAAGACAATCTATGATTCTTATATAACAGATTTGCAATCAAGGAATGGAGAATGACATCCATCAGACTGTTATTCTGGGTCTTTGATACCAGCACAGATCTGTGTGGATATTTGTCACTCTACCATTCTCAGTAAATCCTGTGTTGCCGCCTAGGGTCACTGTCATTAGGCTCTCTGTTTAGTTTAGTGTTTTGCAGCCAAGCTGCCCACATTATGAAACCAATAGTTAAAATCCATTTGAAGGGGCTTTTCACAAGGTTAGTATTAATAATTCAGTGGAATTGTACTATCTTTAAAAAAAGACTGAAATTCTATCTCTGGTGGTATCATATAATATAAACACCAGCATTTCCCCCTGCTGTGCTCTGTCTTCATAATTCTGTGCATAATGATGGATTGCAGACCGTAGCCCTCCTCTGCACTCTGTTGTACAACTCTGTCACCTAATATGGTAGTCACTTCCTTCATGACAGTTACCATGCCTAATTTATCTGTGTTTTGCCAGCATCTGGCATAGGGCCTGACAAAAAGTGAGTTCTCATAAATATTTGTGCAATGGAATTGAGTCCATAAACTTGAAAACAATGGCTCAAATGCTCACAAAAAAGAATTGCTTCACTTGGCTTGACTTGTTTAGCAGAAACAAGGAAAATCATAAAATATTTTAAAAACATTGAGAGCACCAAGTGGGTAGACACAGTATGTATGAAAATGTCTTAGCTGCCATTGTCAGTTTTTAAATTTTCTTATTGACAAGAGACAATAGCCCGAATAAGAAAAATAATAGAGTACACACATTTAGAGTTGGCAGATTTGACCATTTTGTTTATATCTTGTGATACTCACAGGATCCCCCTCAAGTCCACAAATACGTAGACAGCACTTGTTAGATGACTAGGCACAGATCTAGATCATGGCCATGCATCTATGCGTTACACTTGGTGAGTGAACTGAGCCAGCCGCCTGTCTTCTGCATGCCAACAGAGCTTTGTTATCTCTATAAGCAGGATGAACTGAGTGGTGACAGCCCCAGGAACTAATGGATTGTTGTAACCTTACTTCATCCTGCGGCACATTGTGTTTTATTGTTATTCTTACTACCCGAAGTTAGAGCAGCAAAGCACTGTGTATATCATTTTATATTTTTGGTCATGCTTGTTCAGGGAGGTTAGATTTTAAAGAACCATTAAAGTTATCTTTTAATATCTATTTCATTTGGTGGTTAAAATAATATGTTTCAATAAAACACTTGACCCCAGAATATTGCAGCAGTTAGGAGTGCCAACTCCCACATAGTCAAAAATCTGCATATATTGATTGACTCCCCCGCAACTCTGCCATCCCCTGGAATCTATGGGAGAATTGATTCCAGAAACCTCCTCAGATTCCAGAATCTGTGGATGCTCGAGACCTTTAATAAAATGGTGTAGAGCAATGCATCTAGTTGGCCTTCTGCATCCACGGATTTCCAGTCATAGATCGAAAATACAGCTTTGGAGTATGTTAAAATACATGTGAAAGGCTATTTATGTCTTTTTTGAAAAAAAAATCTGTGCATCAGTGGACCCACACAATCTCAAACCATGTTTGTTGTTCAAGGGTCAACTGTGTTTAGGAAATAGGGTTTCTCAGGAATCTTAAAACTGACCTATAAATGCAAATGAATAAAGAGATTAATTTTTATGGAAGTTAATGCTTCTACATTAATATTTTTCTTGAAAATTCTTCTAAAGAGGAGGCATGAAATACAAAATCTCCATTTTTAAAGATCATATCTGAAAACAACAAAACTGACAGAAAATATCCAAAGAAGTTAAACTTTAATAATTTTTTTAAAGATTTTTATTTATCTCTAGAGGGGAAGGGTAGGAGAGAGGGAGAGGGAGAGAAATATCAATGTATGGTTGCCTCTTGTGTGTCCCATGCTGGGAACTGGCCTGCAACCCAGGCATGTACCCTGACTGGGAATCGAACTCTGATCCTTTGGTTTGCAGGCCCGTGCTCAATCCACTGAGCCACACCAGCCAGGGCCACAAGAAGTTAAACTTGAAAAGACACAAACTTTAAAAGTTTAACTTCTTGTGGCCCTGGCTGGTGTGGCTCAGTGGATTGAGCACGGGCCTGCAAACTATGCATCCCTATGTTTATAGCAGCAAAATTTACAATAGCCAAGTGTTGGAAGCAACCTAGATGCCCATCAGTAAATGAATGGATCAAAAAACTGTGGTACATTTATACAATGGAATTCTATGCAGCAGAAAGAAAGAAGGAGCTCATACCCTATGCAACAGCATGGATGGAACTTGAGAGCATCATGCTAAGCGAAGTAAGCCAGGCAGTGAAAGATAAATACCATATGATCTCACCTTTAACAGGAACCTAATGAACAAAACAAACAAACAAACATAATATAACCAAAGACATGGAAATTGGGAACACATTGAAAGTCACCAGAGGGGAGAGGGGAGGGAATTTCAGGGGAAAAGGGGAAGGATTTACAGGAACAAGTATAAAGGACACATGGACAAAAACTATGGGGGGGTGGAAATGGGAGGGAGGTGGGGAGGGCTGGGGTGGCGGGTTCGGGTGAGAATAAATGACAGAAAACTGTACAAGATCAACAATTAAAATAAAAATTAAAAAAAAAGAAAAAAATAAAAGACACAAACTTTACTAAACATATTCTCAGAACAGTTCTTTCAAAACAGCAGATGACAGGTTGCTTATCTTAGTTCAAAGGGAATAAAATTGGCTTGGTTGGCTTTAGGATCTTTTCAAATCCAGCACATGAGTTTGAAAACCTATGTGTGCCTATGTGTGCCTGTGTGCCTGTGTGTGTGCGTGTGTGTGTGTGTGTGTGTGTGTGTGAGAGAGAGAGAGAGAGAGAGAGAGAGAGAGAGAGAGAGAGAGAGAGAGAGATGGAAAAGGGAGCACTTCACATACAGAAAAAGTCATTTAGGATCCACGGAATCACACAATTTAAAATAATAGAATTAATAAACTGAGCTATCATGATTTAACATAAAATTATGTTTTCTGAAGTTGGACTTGTGCCAAGCCTAGCTAGCCATTTAAAAAATCCTTCACATGTTCTCACTCATGTAAGATAAAATATTTAAATGCTTTCATTGATTCATTGCCAGATTAATATGTCAACTTTCGCTTTCTTTTTAAATATTTTATTAAATATATTGGGGTGACATTGATTAATAAGATGATACAGGTTCCAAGTACAGAGTTCTATGATATGTGATTGTATTGCACTGTGTATTGCCTACCACACAGTCCAATCATCACCATATATCTGGCCCCCTTCGCCCTTTACTACTTCCTGAACACTTCCTTCAGGTAACAGCAAAAGTGTTGTCTGTCTATGAGTTTCACATTTATATCACACATAGGAGAGAAATCATAAGGTTCTTAGCTTTTTCCAACTGACTTATTTCACTTAGCATAATATTCTCAAGGTCCATCTATGTCATTGCACAACTTTTCTCTTTCTAAGCTGTGAATTGTACAAGACATGTAAGCAAGAATATAATTTCCCATGGATCTAAGAATTTGAAAAGTAAACAGCACTGCCACTCAAGCGGTTTTAGATTGCTCTGAAATTTAAAATTGAATGGAGCTTGCTTCAATAAGGGCTTCAAGCTGATCTTTAAAATAAAGGCCATTTCAAATTTTGTAAAAAAAAAGTCTTAAGTATTGTTAGAAGAGATTAAAAATATGTTTTTCATAAACATAGTCTATGAAAGATTAGAGAGTACACAATTTTTAAGATTGATGAGTGACTAGATCAAGTAACGTGAAGAACAATGTTGACAAGAGTAAAAACATAGCAGAAATGCTTATGTTGTATAAATTCAAAGTTATTTGTAAGATTTCCTTGCCTTCCACTCACTTTAAGAATCATGAATTTGAAAGTTCCCTGAAGGCTTCTGATGTTTATGGAGTTCAAGAGCAATAAGCAAGAATGGTGCACGCGCGCGCGTGTGCGCACGTGTGTGTGTGTGTGTGTGTGTGTGTGTGTGTGTTAAATCCCCTCCAAGATGATCACAACTGAACCAGTGGAAGATTCCAGCAGCTTCAGTCAGCAGCCCGCAGAGGAGCTGGAAGAGGTGTTCACGTCATGAGCAAAATCAGTGACTGGTTGTTTCACTTGAAGTACAGCTTCTGCTTTTGATTCGAGTTAAACAAATAACCACAAGGTCTTAAAAAAATACCATATGATCTCACCTTTAACAGGAACCTAATCAACAAAACAAACAAACAAGCATAATATAACCAAAGACATGGAAATTGGGAACATGCTGAAAGTCACCAGAGGGGAGAGGGGAGGGAATTTCAGGGGAAAAGGGGAAGGATCTACAGGAACAAGTATAAAGGACACATGGACAAAAACTATGGGGGGGGGTGGAAATGGGAGGGAGGTGGGGAGGGCTGGGGTGGTGGGTTCGGGTGAGAATAAAAGACAGAAAACTGTACAAGATCAACAATTAAAATAAAAATTAAAAAAAAAAAAAAAACACAGCTGGAGTCAGAATTAGAGGTAGAGACAGAGGCGAGGGAGAAATAAAGACCAAGGCAGAGGAAAGGTGCTGTGCTGACCGAGTATGGTCACCATTAGGCACATGCAGCTATTTAAATTTCAGTTAATTACAATGAAATAAAATTAACGGTTCAGCTCCCCAGCCATGCTAGCTGCTTTTTAAATGCTCAGCAGCTACACGTAGCGGGCACTGCCAGATTGCATAGTGCAGTCAGCGAACATCCCTGTTATCTCATTAAGTTCTGGTGCAGAGGTCTGATACAGAAGGGTAGGAAGAAGGACAAAAACAGAAGGATCATGATTAGAGGCTTATAATATATTACGTGACAATAAAGAGAGAGAGGGAGTGGGAGTTGTTCAAGGTTAGAAGTCAACATCAGAGAGAGATGTAACAAAAAGAACTTTACAGGGTTCCTTTTATATCCTAAAGAAGAAAAAGATTTACACAGAGAGTAAACAGGAATAGGTGCAGAGAGAGTATAAAAGACAACAATCATCTCAGTGGTTTGTGACTAAAAAATACGCACAACTATCAGCCCAGGATAAGTGATTTTAAGACTTTCAGAAACTAACAACCAAAAAAGAGAGACACAATTTATAATCTGAGCACCAAAGTGGTGAAACTACTTTTGCTTGACATACAATGAAAATTTCAGATTTGCTCATCCTTCCTTTTTTCATTTGTATGTGAAATAGAAGGACTGCTTCACTGGGGCAGGAAGCGAGAGGTGACACGGAAAGAAAAGAAATAGGATATAAGCATATTTTAGCAAAGGTAAACATTTAAAACATACATGTGAATTTTTGCAACTTGAAGTTCTAATACTCATCAGTTTTTTCTTTATTATGAAAAATGGAATATGAATTTTGCATAGAAGATGGGTTATTCATCTATTAATAAAAATTTTCAGAGATTTAGTAATTTATGCATGAATGAAAGACAATCATCTGGACTTTATATTAAAAAATGCAAAATTTGTAAGAAAATTTGGTTGAATCCCCACCTAGAGGTTTACCACATAAGAAAGTTTGAGAAAGGAAAGAGAATTTTCTCATTTAAAAAAAATGTTTAGCTCATTTTTTAATATATATTTTTTATTTTAATTGTTGTTCTTGTACAGTTTTCTGTCTTTTACTCCCATCCCGGCCCACCGCCCCAGCCCTCCCCACCTTCCTCCCATTTCCACCCCACTATAGTTTTTGTCCATGAGTCCTTTATACTTGTTCCTGTAAACCCTTCCCCTTTCCCCCTGAAATTCCCTTCCCTTCCCTCTCTGGTGACTGTCATTTTTAACTTTACATTTACACATTTGCAGTTTACATATATAAAAGTGAATACTATTAAATGGGAAAATAATAACATAGACAGGCTTTTAAATTACTTTCAGTCAATATTAAGTACCCACTGAATATTGCTTTTAAATTGTACATAGTCATATTTAGCAGTCACTAAATATGTTAATTCAAATGGAAGATTTTTTCTGCATGTTCTCCAAGGATTACACTGGCAGAATATTTGTTTTCTATATTGTGAAGTCCCTGGAAAAGGGATTAGGTGAGGAAAACACATTCTATGATGATAAACTTCAAAACATCATCTCTTTGGAAGAAAGGAAGTGTAGAAGTTCTGTGAATGGCTCATGTACTGGAAAATATGAATCAAGGAAGGAAAGTTTAAGATAATGCATTCATGAAAAATTATCTAATTATATGCCTGGGAGGCTGGGTTATTAGTGCCTGGTAAGAAATATGACAATTATCAATTATCATCCTTTCTTTTTATCTTGTGTTTTGAGAAAGTAGTATACATTTACACTCCACATTTCATTTATTCCTCATTTAAGACAATGAAATTGTAATAAAATCTTTTAAATGATTATATAAATTAATGTATTAAATAATCTCACTGAAATACATTACTGAAATTTCTTATTTCTATAGTCCTGGAGAACTTTTTATTCTAAATCCCGAGTAAAGTTTTCAATTCTTATATAAATGTCCTGACTCTCTAAACAGTGTCCCACTTCTCAGTTCTTTCTACCCAACATATAATTTTGAAACAGCTCTGGCCTTTTCCTTTCGTTTTTCAAGGGTCTCTCCTGTTGCCCCTCAAATGTTAGTGTCTTCTAGCACTTCCTTTGCTGGGCTAAATGTCTGTTTCAGTCTGTTTGCTCCTCTTCCTTGGTGATATCATTCACTTTAGATATCGATCTCATCTCTAATTACATTTCCTCATTAGAACAACCCTCTAGATTCTGACGAATATCTCACCTGTCTTCTAAATTGCTTTACTTAGATCTATGATTTTAGAGGTCACCACATTTTCTTCTTCCTACATATCCACTTTTCCTGTCCTTTTTTAGCGATCCCAGTCCAGAACCCATCCTCCGTTTCTCCTCAATTACCTCTCTTATTGGGATTGATGCTTCTAATTTATGTTAATACTCATGCAATGGCATACCTGTGGAATAGTCTGCAATCCCATCTGACAATCAAACTATCAATCCTTACACAGGATTTTGCATGAAAATATGTCCAAAAAGATTTCACAAACTAATGAATGAAATTGGGATATGAAAATTAAAAAGCTTGGCACTGTACTACACACATTTAATTATATAACATTATGAATAATTTTCTATAACCTTTTGAAATATTATATTTACAGATGACCTTAGGATATTGGACATTAAGATATTAAGGATATGTATTAAGATATTAAGATGTTAAGTAAAATGCCTCAGTTAACATAGTTGAGAAATGGTAAGCCTTCAAAGACACACCAATGAGAATAATCTAGAGAGATTTTTTAAAAGAAAACAAAAGTTATCACACTAAATATACAAATTCTAAATAAAACATGACTCATGATTTGGCTTGTAGTCTGTAGCATACTATTCATATAGAACATAAAATGGCAAAGCTTAGAAAAAGTATTCTTTAATGTATTAGTTACATATGAATTAGCAAATATTTACACATATACTAGTGTTTCAAAATATGCAAAAATGAACTTATCTAGTCTTACGTACTTTGAAAATTACAGATGACTTTCTGGTGGCTGGTCACAAAAGTACACTGAGGTTATTTAGAAGACAACTATATAATTTTTAAGTGACTCATTTGGCTCCCTTCTTGGTGGTAAACTTAGTTCTGACAAATAAGTTATAAGACTGACCAGGCTAATGATATCTGATTTTAGAACTTCTTTCAAAGAGCTTTAATCATGTAAAGGAAGCTTTAAAAATATTTACCCCATTCTGTGATTGAATTCAAATTGCCAAAGTCTGAATAATTTTAAAGAGTGGAAACAGAAAACAGAAAAACAGAAAAAGCATGTAAGGAAAATAGAATAGCTTTATGTAGTAAGGGATAAAAAGAAAGTGGTAATTAAAAGCACAAATGGCCTAAAACATGACTTTAATGAGTTCAGATCATCATTGCTGATCATCAAATAAAACATTGTTGTCATTTGGGCTTCTCTGTGACACTCTTTTCAAAATAGCAACACATATATGTTACAATGGTATCGTACTTTATATTTTTGTCTGCTGATGATGTTTGGTATAATAAGGATTAAATGCTAAAATGATGAGCTATTTCACTCTGATTGAATAAAACCATACTCTGGAAGAAAGAAATCCAAGGAGAAATAATTAAAATATAAGAATACACAGAAAGAGTCTCCTCTATATTTAACTGTAGTCTATTAAAAGCAGACTAAAATAATGAATGGTTTCAATTAAAAAAAATCAATAGATATCATAGGAAGTATAGATTTTAAGGAATATTTATCCAAATATTTCTCAAAAAAAGTTCTTATTTTATTCTTAAGATAAAATTCAGCAAGAAAAAGTTACCTATAAATGAATACAACCTCTGCAATCCAGTTTTCAGCTCTGTCACCATGGCAAGCTATTAAAACATCACTAGCTTTTGGTTTATTTATGCTTGAAATGTGGCTAGTAATACCTACATATACACAGTTTACATCAGAATATTGGGTAAGAATTGCATGAGACAAAAAGTGTATTTTATTTTATTTTTTAAGATTTTATTTATTTGTTTTTAGAGGGAGGTGAAGGAAGGGAGGTGAAACAGGGAGAGAGACATCGTGTGGTTGCCTTTCTAGCACCCTCTACTGGGGACCTGGTCCACAATCCAGGCATGTGCCCTTGCTGGGAATTGAACTGGAGACTCTTTGGTTGGCACTCTGGCACTCAGTTCACTAAACCACACCAGCCAAGGTGAAAAAGTGTATTTTAAATACATTTAAAAATAATAAATTAAGAAACTCAAAAGTAAACATAAGACAAATTGAAAAATTATTTGGCAGTTTTTGCACTTTTTGGGCTTTAACATTTCTCATTATATTCACTGAATAACTTAAAGTCAAATAATATTTTCTAAAAATTATTTCCCGCAGACACCTTATTTTGCAATTATTCTACCAAAGAAATCTCAGAAACTGCTTGGTTTTGTAAGAGATGCTATTTCCACATCTGGAATCAGCAAAGGTTATTACCAAAGCTTCTGGAAACCCAATTTAAACTACTCGACCTGAAAATGTACAAATATATCAGACTAATCAATTTTGGCAGAAGGACTCAAAGGTAGTAAGGGTCATATTTACATGCATTTGAACATTGCAATCTGAGATCATTTCCCCCCTTTCTGATGGTATTGTAATGTTTGTTCTCTGCGGAGACAGGAGGAAAAGCTGCCGCCGTGCACTGGGCAGTGTGCGTTAGTTACTTCCTGCAGTCAGCTTCTTCACATTGGTAGCAGGTGCAGCGGTCTGTGTTGTTTTCTACAAGCACCAAGCCTGGGGATGGTGATGAAAATAGATAACTTATGCTTTTGTTCTAAAATGTTATCCATTTTTTTTTTGCATTCACCTATAACATTTTCTTCTTGTTTTCTGCACAGGCATAAATATCTGTTCATGACTTATACAGCATTATTTCTAAGAGATTTATACTAGTTCCTGAATCAATAACTTGGTACATTAATTAATAAGGGCCAAAGGAATTGTGTTACTATGATACAATTTGGAACTATCAAACAGGGAACATGATATTTAACAATAAAGACTTTTAAATTAAAATAATCTACAACTTTGATGAAGACAAAAATAGAAAATGATATGTATACATCAGTGTGATGACATTGATGCAACCTGGCAGCTAAGGAGAGTGGACCGGAGTGCACATGCGTGAACAACGATGACTTCCCTGTACTAGTCAAGGGGCAGCAACTAGATGCTGTTGAGTGAGCATGTATCCTGTGTGTCTGTCACCTTTAAAGTGACTGAATGAGTAGAGCAGTGAATCAGCATCAGATTTTGCTTTAAGGTTGAACATTCCTCTGTGGAAACTATTCAGATCGTTCAGAAGGTTGCAACTATAGGTGACTGGCAATTGGCAACTTCATCATGACAATGGCTGCTCATGTCTCATGCAGCGTTTTCTCTGTTTTTGTTGAAACATCAAATCACCCAGGTGACTCAGCCTCCCTGCAACCCTGATTTGGTGCCCTGTGACTTCTGGCTTTAACTAAAACGAAAATCACCTTTGAAAGGAAAGAAAGTTCAGACCATCAGTTAGATTCAGGAAAATACAATGTGGCAGCTGATGGAGACTGGGGGAAATGTGTGAGGTCCCAATGTGCCTACTTTGAAAGTGACTGAGGTGTCATTGTCTTATGTACAATGTTTCTCTTATCTTGTATTTTCTTTAATAAATGTATCTATTTTTCATATTACATAGCTGGATACCTTCTGGACAGGATACACACACACATATACATATACACACAAACACATATGTATATATACATAAAGTCTCTTTTATAGTTATAGTCTCCTCTGTGTATGTGAGTATACACATACACACACATTTGTAATATATATACACACACATATATTACAATATATAGGTATAATATAAATACATATATTTATAATATAAATAAATATAATTTATTTATAATATAAATACACATGTATGTATTTTACATATATTTTAAAATACATATAAACATATAGAATGTATTTATATATGTATTTTTACATATATAAACATGTGTATATGTTTATAATATAAGTATATATATGTATTTATAAAGTCTCCTACAGATTCATAACCAAATTCATATATTGGATGTATATATCCACTTTTACTCTCATATAGACTAACTACAGATTGGATTCAGAATAAAAAGGCCAGTGAACTTGAAGACAGGTAAAGATAACTAGATAAAGTGGAACAGAAAGAGAAAAGAGAGTGAGGAACAAAGCAGCACAGAGCATCTCTGATACGTGCAGAAATTGCAAATGGAAAACCCATCTGTAACTAGCTTACAAGAAGGAAAGAAAATCTGGAATAAGTTAGAATTATTTGAAGAAATAAGGAATGGAGAATTTCCAAATTGATGAGAGAGTAATTTATATATAAAAAATGATCAACAAAACCCCAAGCACGTAATACACTCATAAACCATACCTAGAATATCCTAAATTAATTATTTTTTAAAAACCCAACTAAATCTTAAGGGACCACGGAAAAGTACTCATTATGGAGAGAACGAAATGGATGAGTAATGATTTCTCATTAGGAAAACAGAATACCAAATGACTGAAAGAAAATAAATAAGTAAAAAAACCAATAGCTAGTTTTATTTTCAGTAAAAACAATTGCTTAAATTTAACTCTTTTCAAAGGACATTCCCAGATGACATCTGAAATTATTTTTATCCAGGAAATTCAATACAATAAATGCTTAAAAGAAGTTTTTATTTATTTATTTTTTTTAAAGATTTTATTTATTTTTATTTTTTTTAGAGAGGGGAAAGGAGGGAGAAAGAAAGGGAGAGGAACATCAATGTGTGGTTGCCTCTCACGTGGCCCCCACTAGGGGCCTGGCCTGCAACCCAGGCATGTGCCCTGACTGGGAATCGAACCTGTGACCCTTTGGTTCACAGCCCGCGCTCAATCCACTGAGCTACGCCAGCCAGGGCTAAAAGAAGTTTTTAAGTGAAAGGAAAAAAAATGAACAGTAAGTCAAATTTACAGTATGTGATAAAAAACACCAGGAAAGGGACATCTCTATGGAAATATATAATACTAATATTTTAGCATTAATATTTTATAGAGTTTAAAAATTATTAAAACCTATTGATTCTTTAAAATAAAATGTTAGAGGGTTTATAATATAGAAGGAGGTAAAATAAAACATAAGTTAAAAACTATTTGGTGGTAAGTTAATACATTTATTGTGATAAAGCTTATAAATGATTATAAAATGTAATATTATTTTCATATTAAAATCCATAGTTCATCAAAAATAAAAACCATATTGATAAGTCAATATAGGGTATATATACCACAAATAGTCAGGGTAAAAATAACAAATAAATAAAGAAAAATTAAGATAAATAAAAACCGAATCCAAGATAGAAGACTTATCCCAGACAGATCAGTCATTAATTTTATTTGTTTAAATTAAAATTCTCAATGAAAAGCAAGGATTGTGAGACCATATTATAGGTTGCTTATAAGAAACACATTTTAAATAAAAACAGAGTGGCTAAAACTAAAATGTTGAAATATTGCAGGGTATACAAACACTAAGCTAAAGTAGGGTGTAGTAACTATATTAATATTTGACAAGATAGAGTTCAAGATAAATATATGACTAAAGTTAGAAAGGGTATTTTATAATGAAAGAGGAGTCATTTATCCAAGACCTGACACTCCTAAATGTGTACCTATTAACAGAAATACCAGAGACTTGAACAAACTCAAAGAGCTAAAGATAAAAATAGAGACGTCTACAATAAATGTTAAATATTTCAGTATCACTCTTCCAGTAACTGATAGAGTGAGTGCATACAAATCATAAAGATATAGATATTTGATCAGCACTATCAAACGACTTAAGTTCTATGGATCTAATTGACCTCATTAACATTTAAAGGACAAATGCAGGCCCCATTGAAGTACACATACTCCTTTCAAGTGTCCATGGAACATTAACCGAGATAAGTCATAAGGTGGACCATATAATGATTGTAAATTCATGAATCAAAGAGAGCATATTTTCTGGCCCATGTTTATTTCCAGTATTCATGATTCTTTTGTGTAGAACCATGCTTCCATCTGTCATTACTTTTTGTCTGAAGAACTACAGTTAAGATTTCTGTTAGTACTAGTTTCCTGGAGATAAAATCTCAACTTGTACATGTCATATAATATTTACTTTGTTTTCGTTTTAAGGGGTATTTTCAGAAGGTATAGATTTCTATGCTGGGACACATAGAGGAAAAAGAAAGCAGTCGCAAGGGGACCCTCAGACCAACAAGGCAGACAGAGAAGAAAGAAATTGGATAGAAAGGGCTTGAGCCTACCATGTTGCTCTGAGCAAGCATGGACTAGCGTGCTGGGAGCCCTGGAGAAAGATATTCCCTGAGGGGAGTTACATATGTATTAGTCAGGGGGATTGCAGCTCAAGAACCCCCAGTGTGCACAGTCGTTTTCTGGAAACAGTGTAGCTTTGAAAAAATACTCTGGTACATCCTGGAGTTGTGGCAACTGGAGGCTGTCAGCGAACCTTTTCCAGCACAGATTCTCTCTGGAAGAGCATTCTCAGTGGACCACCACAGAAACAAACTTCCCTATCCAGATATAGAGCATCTTGGAGAAACAGGGCTGCAGCTAATACCTTACTTATGGTGGGAGACTGAATGCTTTCTCCCTGAGCTCGTGAACAGGACTGTTTTCACCTTTTCTAGTGTGCATTATACTAGAAGGATTATATCTACTTTACACGTAAAATTCATATAAAGGTGTACGGTGTTTCTTTTTTTTTTTCTTTTTTTTTTAAACTTTATTTATTTATTTTTAGACAGAGAGGAAAGGTGGGAGAAAGAGAGGAAGAGAAACATCAATGTATGGTTGCTTCTCATGTGGCCCCCACTGGGGACCTGGAGCACAACCCAGGCATGTGCCCTGACTGGGAATTGAACCAGTGACCCTTTGGTTAACAGCCCACGCTCAAGCCACTGAGCTACACCAGCCAGGGTTCGGTGTCTCTTTTTGATGCCGTGTTCTTTAAGAGTGGAAAGTAATATTTCTTCTCGTAAATAAACTGATTTTCTCAAGCTGCTTTAGTTTGTTCTCATATTTGCTGCTTTCCTGATCATTTTGATCTTAATATCTTAAGTATAAAAGATACAGTCACCAAAAATCAAGTTCAACTCACATGCATGTGAGAATAGTTGTCCTCTCTATTCTTTACTCCATTTCGATCAGACTGACACTTATCAGTGTAGAAATCGCTGTTGATAATATTTCAAGTTGTTTTTTTTTTATTTTGTTGAACTTCCCATATCCCATACCTTGTAGAGAAGATAATTCCCATTTCCTCCTGAAGGGTGTGCACCTGTCTCCCAGTTAACATACCAAATAGAAATCCTTGGTAACCCTTAATCCTCATGTAAACAGTATGGTCTCCTAAGCGCCAACTTTTCTCCCAGGCAAGAGACTTCGTGTTTTACACTCTCTAGAGTATAATCTTCAATCTTCTTTTAAGTAGGGGAGCCAAAGTCTCCTGTCTGATGGAGTGGGGACAGGACATTTAGATATAATTTCTTCTCAATTAGACTTTCAGCGAGTCCACCTGCTTTAAAGGTCACCTTCCTTTACCTTTCCAAGTTTACTGCTACCAATTACTATGGCTTATGAAAGCTCCGTGGGGATGTATTAACTTCACTCTTGACTTTCTCCACTGCTAAATTAGGATCCTGTCTTCTCAGGTTTACTGCATTTAGTCAGAAGACATTTTTATCTCATTAATCCTTTTTAACACACTTAGGCTGTATCTATGCATATGTGTGTGATTTTTTCCTGTCATCCTGGGATCTCTGCTCTTCAGGTTTCCTTTGAGGCTTTAAACTAAGGAGCTGGAATTCTCCCAGTGCCTGTGACTGCTGCCTTTCACTTACCATGAATTTTGTAATTGCTGATTTTGAGATTGTGAACCCTTCTTAATCTGGCCTCTTTTGATTTTCCCCTTCATAAACCCTACACGGACTATGTCCCTCTAGAGTAACTTTGGATTTGATTTCCAGACCGCCCAGGGTTTGCACAACACCAGGGTCATTTTTTATTGCTACATCCTCAGCTTGGGATATTCTAACATTATGAGCATTGTGTAAATTCATGTTCAAACATAAAGTTGCAGGGCTATTGTTTTGTTTTCTTGTGAGAATTTTTCACCTCCCACACAAAGTCATGACAAAGCCAAGCTTAATTTTTCTGGTGATAGACTTACTTCTTTCAGCACCATTACTAATGACCTTGATGGTATCTACTCTGTAGGAATTTTGTTGGCCTGACGGTTCGGTACTCCAACCATTACTATTTCACTAACTTGAGCGGACTGTCTTACCCTCTTAGTTACTTCTGTCTAGTCTCGGTGCATTCTTCACTTCAGCCACCAAGAATTTCCCCTTCCTGTTTTGCAAACTATTGCAAAAAAATGAAAATCACATTTTATCTAGAAAATCTAGTTCTTTTCTTTTTCAGGAGAGGAAACAATTGTAACATTGTAATTTGTATTATAAAGGAACCATGGTTTATTTATGTTTCTTATACTGACATTTGTTCATCAAGTTAGAGGATGGAATAGAACCGTGGTGTGTACGCGTACGCTTGGGGAACCTCCGAGTTTGTAGGGTCCCGCTTCTGTTCTCGTGCCCATCAGTCCTTTCTTACACTGGTCCTTGGTTTGTTGCACTAAGCAAAGGTTTTCTCAGTCCTCCAAATAAACTCTTTTTGCTTTTTTTTCTATCTCCTCATCTGTCTTCCAGGAAATTATCTAATGTGTCTCAGGTTCTGTTTTGTGCCTGACATTTACTCCCAGCTTTTCCTTTCAGCAAATTCTCTTTAGCAAGCCAGGAAACAGTTGCGGGTTTTTCTGACTTTCATGTGTCTCCTTAAGAATTCATCATTAGTAGTCTAATTGATTGGTGAAGATGTCCTTTCAGTTAATGGCGACAATAGTGCATAGTGACATTTTGAAGCTACTCAAGAAGCTGAATGTGACATCCATGGCAAGTCTGTGTTCACAGCAGGGAAGATTTTTGTGCTCCGTTCTGCTCTGTTGACCTTTTGCTCAATTTGTCCTTTCATGCAATAAGCCATGATTCTGAAATAGAGGCTGGCTTTCTCTATTTTTTCAAGTATTTACTACATGCCAAATAACATACCCTATAACAGTGCTGCCTAAGAGAAATTTGTGTGATTTAATGGCATTTCCAATTTATAACATAAATCACTATATTGTCAAAGACTTCCAATTAGGTGTATATTATAAAACCCATCAATTCATTAATTATGTTCAAACAAGTATGTGCATGTATATGTATAAAAACACACGTATACATTAAATATATTTATGTTTAGAAAATTATATATATATAGTGTGTGTATGTGTTATTACTATTTTGTTTAACTCTAGTTTCATGATTTCAAAAGCTTATATACTGAGATTTTAAAATGTATTGTTATGAATGACACTGTGATTTCTCCTTCAAGCAGTTTTTACCATCTATAACTACTTCATAAGCAGACATGAAAGCACTTAATGAACATTTATTGTACATTTCCTAAATCTAAATATGTTCATAGGATCCCATTTAATCATCACAAATGTTATGAGGTCTCATTAAATCCCATCTTTTATAAATAAGGAGTTCAGTTTACAGAGTTTAATGTATCAAATTAATCCAATCAGTAAATGACTTACTCAGAATGTAAACCCAATATTTCTTACAAATAGAGAATGGATTCGCTGACTTATTGACATTCCCAGATTTTCCCCCATTCTTAGTGTTGAGAAATGAAAACTCCAGTGTGCATACGGTAGACCTATGAATAGTTATTACTATGGCTAATGTCATTTCACGAGTGTCTTTTTAATAATAAATTATATACGCTCTTAAATCTTTTCAAATATTACCATAAATCTGATATACCTATTACTTTTTCTATTGATTTAACCTCTTCCCAGGAAATCAAGTGTGTTTCCATGTACACAGATGGAACTGATAGAGGGGAGATCAAATCTGAGACAAACCAGGGGGCAGGCAGACACATGATTACAGGCACATATTTAATTCCTGCTCATGCTTGTGCACGTTCTAATCCCTGACATTATTTTGAGATCGACTCTCCCAAGGTATCTATTTTATGGGCTTTGATTTTCAAGAATGTTCTTTGTTAAACTATCATTATCTTTGCAGTTGACCTCACCTATGGTAGATGGAAGCTGGTAAAGCAGAATGACTTTCAGCCTCCACAGCATTTTTTGAATGTTAGATTCATAATGGAGCTCTTTCTTGAACATACATTGTTAACAAAAAGGAGACACTCCATCTTCACCTTGTAAAATCTATTAATATATTTTTGCTCTTGAATTTATAACTTCTGTGTAATTTAAAGTTTTTTTTTAATTGAAGAAAAAATACAGACTTGAGACTTGAGATTAACACATTTTAAACACTTTTTTTAAATTTTTTTCTTTAATTGGAACATTATTTCACTTAACAGGTGATATACATTATGTGATAAAAAATGACCCCGAACCTCAGAAAAAAACTGTGCATATGGTTTAGCTCAGGTCAATATGTATCTTCTTAAATATAAGTGGTTAAATTACTGAAATCATTCTCTGGACTATTTATTCAAATGAATACAGAAAAAAGTTGTAATATCTTTTAAAGCATAATATTAAGGTAGCAAATGGGCTGAAACATAATGATTGATTTTACAGAGAATTATATTCAGAACCAAATCAATATAAGACAAAGAGTTACGATGCCTTAAAAATACAAATTATTTCCAATGTTAAAAAAATTGTGAAAAACAAAGAAGCTATAATAAAGCTCAAATTCTGAATTATCCATATAGCTAGCTAACTTCAACTAACTTGTTATTCGCTTATTTGTTCTATGGAGAGTAGATAACACCTTCTTGATCTTTCTCACAAAGATTTTGTAAGATCGAAGGAGTTGACAAGTATGGAAATATAAACTATTATGAAGAAATCCAACCTTCTTAACCTATTTATGCTGCCCATTATGATCTGACCTAAAGCTATGTTGCCTTCTTAACCTCCAAACTCATTCTATCAAACAAAATACAAATTGCACTTTTATTGTATTATGTACTATTGCCACAACCTATTGCGACATTTCAGATGCCCTCACCTGTGCACCTGTTTCCCTCTTGAAGGTGTTTCTCCATCTGGATATTAATCTCCATAGTTGATTCTGTATCAGTGTGCAGACAGGAAAACTGAAACACCTGCAGACTTCTCAAGCATATAAATATTTAGTTACAAATGTGTTTGGAAGGCCCGCAATTGCAAAAAGGGAAAAAAAGAGGTTTCACCGACACATGAAAGGTGCTACCACACTGGCTGGAGACCACAGGTCCACATTTGCCGCTCTGCACCAGGAGCCTTCCCCGCTACCTCTGCCGCTAATGGTGTCGGAGCTCACACTTTCCTGGAGGTACCCAGTTCGCTGTTGATTCTTCAGTCGCAGTCAGAGCAAGAAATGTCCCTTTCTTTGTTATATTCCCTTCTCATTACCTATCAGGGATTCTCAATAACAGTAACTAAGTAGAAATCAGCTGGTGAGGAAGTCTAGGAAATAAGGTTTGTAAATTCCCGCCCCCCTGTGACACTGGAGAACTAAGGAGGATGGGAACTTGAACTTGGAACCCACATGCAGGATCTGTCAGAGTACCTGTGCTAGTTTGCTAGGGCTGTTGTAACAAAGTAGTATAGATACTGTGGCTTAAACAATGCAGACTTCTTTTTTCATAAGTCTGGAGACCAGAAGTTCAAAATCAAGGCGTAGACAGGGTTAGTTCTTTCTCAGGGATGTAAGAGAAGGATAAATTCTGCATCTTTTCCTTGACCTGTACATAGCTATACATATTCTCTCCCCTCTATATGGGTCTGAGCCCCAATTTTCCCTTTTAAGAAGGATACAAGTCCATGTAAGAAGGAAAAATTGGGGCCCATCCTGATGACTTCATTTTAATTTGAAGATAAAATTCTTCAAATTAAACTCTTCATTATAAATTGAAGATAAAAATGTCTATATATACATAGATAGATAGGTAGATAGATAGATAGATAGATAGATAGACAGATATGTTACTCTTTCAAAAAGAGTCTATACAACAGGAGGACAAATCAACGATCTTCACCCTGGCTAGTGTGGCTCAGTGAAATGAGTGCTGGCCTGTGAACCAAGAGGTTGCCGGTTTGATTCCCAGTCAGGGCACATGCCTGGGTTGCAGACAAAGTCCTCTGTGGGGTGCAGGAGGCAACCACATATTGATGTTTCTCTCCCTCTCTACCTCCCTTACCCTCTCTCTAAAAATAAGCAAAATCTTTAAAAACAACAAAAAAAGATCTTCTTATAGCTTAACTGTTGTTCTTAGATAAATTCAATGCTTTGGGAGTAAAGGTAGCCTGGTCATAGAGCTTTGCTCTGTGGTACTCATTTCTACTCCCCTCACAAATTATCAGTCATAGTGCTAGTCCCCCCCAAAATCCTCCACATAACTCTCTAATTTAATATGTGTGTGTGTGTGTGTGTGTGTGTGTGTGTACAGAGAGAGAGAGAGAGAGAGAGTTGGTCCAGAAAGTATCCATCCATGTAATACGAAAAATAGAGACATTTATTGAAAAAGATATAAGACACAAGAATCATTGTACATAGGGCAATGATACCTCAGTCCTCTTCAAAGTAGGCACATTGGGACCTCACACGGTTCTCTCAATTGCCATCAGCTGCCCTGTTGTATTTTCTGAATCTCACCAATGGTCTGAGCTCTCTTCCCTTTCAGGAGTGATTTTAGTTTTGGGAAAAGCCAGATGACACAGGGTGTCAAATCTGGGCTCTAACAGGGCTGAGTTACCTGTGTGATTTGATGTTTTGACAAAAAAAAACTGTAGAAGATATGATTCATGAGCTGGTGTGCTATAATGATGAAGTGGCTAATCACCAAGTGGCCCATAGCTGCAGCCTTATGAACAATTTTAATAGTGTCCACAGAGAAATGTTCAAGCTAATGAAAAATTTGATGCGTATTCATTGCTCTGCTCCCTTAGTCACTCTGAATGTGACAGCCACACAGTATACATGCTCACTCAATGGTGTCTACCATCCCCACTGACTAGTACAGTGAAGTCATCATTGTTCATACATAAGTATTCCAGTCCACTCTCCTTGGCTGCCAGGTTACTTCAATGTCATGAAAACCATTCTTATTATACTAACAATAGCTAGACTTTTCTTCCAGAAAGACATCATATGGTTATTATATTTTAAAATTAAATATACATATTGAAGAATGATTGAATAATTAATGGAAGAAAAAGATCACCAAGAACTGAGGATGAGTTAAGAAATAATGACATTAAGAAAAGTTGTACATATGCAAGCTTTATTATATTTGGCATTAAAAATGAATTATAAAATTCTGGTTATGAATAATCTTATTTAAATGTAAATTACATTATCCCAAAGCCCTGTAGATTTTATGGTATGACTTTTGAATAGTACATTGAAGCTTATCAACATATATATCACGTTATAACAAAAATGATTATAATTGTTATGAATTGGTTAAAATGAAGTGAGAAAGATGAGAAGAAAGAGGAAAAAGATAAAGCAGAGGAAAAGTGAGGAGAGGGGTAGGAGTGGAGAGAAATGTGTAAAGAAACTTTCATGCTCTTAAATCACTTATTAAATTTGTTCTGGTTAATGAAATGATCCTTTTGTAAAGATTTGAGAAAAGAAATAATTTATAGTCATAAATCTCTGCTCCCAGAGTATAACCACTGAGAGAGCACAGGGATCATAATGTTTCATCCAGGTGTCATTATCTTTCATACACACATTTTAGCTATACCTCAAATCAATCAAAGTGAGAATAGATCGTGTTTGTTAGAGGATTGGTAGTAGAGTCAGAAATCAGCTATCGATTCCTTATCCAATCAAAAAATAATCAGATATTTTTAAGGTCTCTTTGGGCCTTGGTTTTTATACTTGTTAAATGAGGATAATAATAGTATTAATTTCATAGTCTTGTAGAGAAAACCAAGTGTGTAGAGTAGTGCCTGACATATAGTGTGCACTCAGTCAATGCTGTCATCCCAGTCTAAATCATCACCATCATCACCATAGTTACCCAGACAGACATAATCCAACTAGAATTTATAAGGATGCAAGACAGAGAAAATGCCATGATTTCAAATAACTTTGTGAAATATTGATATGGGTAGCCAAATATTATCCTCTTTATATCACTGAAGACAGCAATATTCCAACATATGTGATTTAGTTGTAAATAGTTCTTGACTACATATAAAAACAGTTAAATGATTCTTTCTAAAAAATTCTGACAAATTAAAAGACACGAAATGATGAGTAAAAATAAAATAATGCTCATTAAATTGGCCTTCACATATAGAGATGGAGATAGATAACCAATAAGAAGGCTAAATATAATAACATTATCTTGTATTATATTTAATTAACACAATGTATATTGTAATTAATTATAATAAATGGTTAACACAACACCAAACTTCTATAAAAATATTTTTAACTTAATTATTGAGAAATTTGCAATGCCAGTTGTTAAATTGTTTTCTTGTGCCATGTTTACATTGCATACAAGAAATCTTTGCATTTAGGTATGAGTAAATAGTTTGAAAAATACCCACTAAAATATTAAGGTTATACAAAAAATATAAATGTATTAAGCTCCTCATACATGGCATGTAGTAGGCCTGTGTGTGTGTGTCTCCACACTTACATACTTATCTGGCATTTTCTATTAGCTCAGAATTCAGAGCATGTATGAGAATATCAAAGGATTAATGCTTAATCTTAGCTTATTTTATTTGTATCACTATTCATTATAAAATATTTCATTAAGCTAATACAGCATTTTTCTTATAATTTAAGTGCCTTAATTATATCCAAGTCATACTTTTTATTAAATGAAAAATTTATATTTAGTATGGGCACCCTGTGTGTTTATTTTATAGACATTTATGTTATTTTCTTATTTTTCAAACATAATTTTGGTTTATATCTGTTATTTAAATTTTGAAAGCAATATATAACTTATTGCATTTGTAGAAAAATACATTTTTCTAATTGTTAATTTTTATTTTTATTGGGGTGCCTAAATAAGATGGCATACATTTATCTTACACTTTTTAGTTTCCACTCAGTAATTAAAATTATCTAGCTTTAAAATTAATTATGTATGTAACAGAGATGCCTTGTTGGTAAAATCAATTTTTGCTTGTTTCCTGCTTATCATCCTCTCTTCTCTTTGAAATCCTAGAGGATTACACTTCTACTTTCTGGCTATTTCTTCTTAAAGATTGAACCCCCATTGGATGCCATTGGCATAAAACTTTCCATTAATCTATGTCATTAGCATTTTATTAATTTTAATACCCAAATAAACATTTTTAGAATCAATTGCCTTTAGACATGCACTACACATGCAACTTAAGCTAGCCTCTTCTTCTTTTCTTAAAAAAAAGTGCTTATAATATCTAATTATGCTCTGTAAAGTGAGATGAACCAATTGACCCCTGGTGGTATTGCTGAACAGCATAGTGACTTTCTATAGAACTGGCTCCTTAAAAACACTAATGTAAAACAACGTGATTTTTCAAACTGAGCTTTCCTTACTTTTACCAGCATGCTCTACAAAATAACTATGTTAAATACATTTAACAAATATATGACATTTTCAATTCAAAAATAAGAAGTGTATTGGTTTAAATGTTTTATATATTCACATTTAAAAAGCCATCAATCCAAATTATACACTCAATTTGAAATTATATGAGGGATTGAGTAAGCCCTTTAAATATATATTATTAAAAATGAAACTAATATTTTGAAAATAAAGAATAATATAAATAATTTGTTTACCTCTATACTGATCTGGGTTATTTAGACACTCATATATAAATGTCTATATATATATATGCATATATACACACACATACACACAGAGGTGGGCAGAAGTAGGTTTATAGTTTTAAGTACACAAAACACAAGGTTATTCTTATATTATTATTTGTCAATTATTGTAGTTTTCCACATGAACAACTATAAACCTACTTTTGCCTACCTCTCTCTATATGTGTATGCATGCATATGTGTGTGTGTGTATATATGTACATCTTTATTTAAATCTATTTAAATATGAAACAACAAAGACATATTAAAAATGTTAGTTAAAAATGACAAAATTGAGAAAAAGCTCCACCTGGACACACACAAATGCAAACATAGAGATTATCAATTTTATGCTTCTTATTTTTTCTTGACCTTATTAAAATATAATAACAAGTAATGGAAACTGATAGAGTCTCCCTTCACATGAAAATTGCATACAAATAATACTTCATTTAAAAAATATTTACCACTAAGTTACTCATAGGTTTGTTTTTAGTTCAAATAAAATACATAAATATTACAGTACCTTAGATGTTGTTTACTTGGGTGATTTGTCAATTGCCAAAGTTCTGCCATATCAACTTTTAAGAGATATAGTAATATTTCTTTTGAGAATAATGACTGCATTTCACTTATGTAAATCTTGTGAGACCATATTGTTCATTTTCATCTCATTGTGTTTATATCCTTAAATTAAATTTGTTTATCCACTTCCAACTGCAATAAATTAACAAGAACAAGTCTTAATACGTATGTCCTAAACAATAACTAAAATTAAAAAAAAAAACGGTATGAGATGAAGAAATATTTTAGATATTAGACATTAAAAACTTCAAGCTTTTGAAACACATATGAGGAAAACAAATGAGTTATCCTTGATATTCACCCAGAGTTTTTGGCTGTATGTATTTTTTTTTTTAATTGTAGAATCTGATATGGGAAACCATAGTCTAAACACCTTGCTGAGATAAGAAGGTACAGATTAGAAATCCATGGTAGTTGAATTCTATAGAGCTAGGCTCTAGAAAGGAGGAAACTACAAAGAAAAAGAAATCCAGAAGTATGCACAGTGGCCCAGGTGATATTTGCCCAGGTGATATTTGCTCATATGAACTATGCAAATGTGGAGGGCAATTCTAAAATGCCAAAAAACAAAGCCAGAAAAACAATGGTCACCTTAGATATCATGAGACCATGGGAGGATGCTGACCCTCCCTTGAAAACAACAAATGTGCACCTACATTTAGAGCTAATCCTCCTGAAAGACAATGGAAGGCCAATTGAACAGCCTCTATACAATGAGAGAGAGAGAGAGAGAGAGTGAGAGAGAGAGAGAAGGGGTTGGGGAACCATGAGAGCTCTCTAGGATTTGAGGGAACTTTCCAGGATTGAAGTTGCTGGTGAACACCATTGTTTGCATTCCTTCTTCACAAGGACAACGCAGGAGGGAACTCTCCACATGCTCTGGCCAACCTGCAAGTCTGCAGTGGTACGTTCATGGCTACTTCACCCAAAGCTCACTCCAGCAGGAACATCAGGGCACATTAGTACACTTGCTCCTCCTCCCCTTCCCCTCCCTGCACATACATTGGGCTTGCTCCAGGAAGTCTTACAGTGCTGCAGCATGTATGCTCCCTGGGTCGTCACACCCCAACCCTGTGTAAGCATGGACGGCTAGATCAGCAGAGAGCCACCACACAATTGCACAGCAGGCTACTCCGAGCCTGCCCCTCCCAGCCGGATGCTACTCCGAGCCTGCCCCTCCCAGCCGGATGGTGACCCAGCACCACACATGCCCACCCCAAAGCACCCATCACTCAGTCTACATGGAGGTGGCTTCAACACATGCCCACTTTTTCCAGATTGGGAGAGATAGCTATTTATAATCTATAGGAATAAACACAGAAAGTCAAACAAAATGAAAAGACAGAAGAATATACTGCAAATAAAAGAACAAGAGACCAGACAAGAAATGGAGATAAGTAATTTGCCTGATAAAGTATTCAAGAAATGGTCATAAGGATTCTCACCAAACTTGAGAGTAGAATAGAGGAACTCAGATCTTCAATAAAGTGTTAAAATATAATAAAGAACCAATCAGAGCTGAAGAATACAGGAACTGAATATATATATATTTATATAGATGTATGTATGTATATATACACATATATAGTGTATGTGTATATATATACACACATATATACACATATATACACATATACACACTAGGGGGAATCAACAACAGGTTATTTAATACAGAATAATGGATTAATGACCAGGAAGGCAGAATGATGTAAACTGTCCAATCAGGGAAAAAAAAGAATAAAAAAATAATAAAACAAGATAATATAAGGGACCCCAGGGACAGAATAAAATGCACTAAACCTTAGTACTCTTAGTGCAAGAAGGGGTTGATTGTAGTGTTTTGTCCTTCAATTAAGAGGTAATGTTTTAAACTGTCTACACCACTATAAGCACAAGAAATTTTAACAGCAGGCAGACCATTGAACTGTCATCCCTAGAGCATTTCTGTGTTTTGTGACACTTGACTTAATGAAAGGTCTCTTAATTTAGAAGGTCCAGATTCAGGTTATAAGATGGATGATGTCATCCACATGTTGGAGAAAATGATATCATCTGAGATGGTGGGAAGTTACACTTTCTAGAGACTCACTTTTAAATAAAAAATGGAGTGATAATGCACTTCCTAAGAAGACAATTAAAATATATACTTCTGTTACTGTTTTTTGGAAGCATTTTTTTCTTATTAATTTTTGTCTCAAGGAAGGAAAAAAATGTTTTCAGCTATAGATACACAAGATACAAGTAGCTGTATTAATTTGCACAGGTAGGGAGGCCACATCTGGATGTTATCCATAACCAGATTCAGCACTCCATTAAGGTGATGATTATCTGTCATTCTTTAAGTCCCATCTGTCTATTGAGCAACTGAAGTGGATAATTTAATGAGAATGTGTTACCAATCATAACTTTTGTGTATTTTAAGGGTCTAACATGAACAAATATCTGTTGTTCCACCAAAAATAATCTATTTGTAAGGGTTTTTGTGTGTGTGTTGTTGGTTATGATTTTTTTCTTACGGAAAGTAAGTTCTCCAGATTTCCACCCAAATCTTCTTCCAAAATAGATACCCCTAAATATATATGTATATCAAATTAAGACATATATGTCTGAATTTGAGGTGACATAAACCAAGTTGAAATTTAATTGGCTAGTCATAACCGTTGGTGACTGGCACTCCATGAAAATTAGGAGCCACAACATATTTCTGGTTCAGACTGTTCTGACTGCCTTGACTCCATGGGATTTTTGGTATCTACATTCACTTTGTCTCGAAGAGTTAATTCTTGCCAACGAATGTCTGTGGTGGAAGACTCCGGCCAACAGAGTCTGCGTGTTGTGGCTGAAGACGAGAATAAATGCACACAGACTACAGCAGTCCTGTGGGGGGAAAAGGGATGGTACAGGTACTCTCTTAAGATGAGAGTCCTACAGTTGCTTCTCTCAAGGGGAGAACACCCTGACCTCTGCCTGGACAGACTTTTATTGTTTTTCTCGGGTCTTACATCAAAGAAGAATTTATTATCTAATATAAAGAATGTTATTGTCTACATTTTAGGTACAATCAAGGAAATAAAAATAACAAATACGGAAGGGAAAGGCAGCAAGCTGATTATGCTCCATCCTTCGGAAAATTCACACAGGCTTTGGAAATTACCTTGAAGATAGGCAATAGACATCTACTGTTTCAGACTGGGGCAAGGGGGTTTTAGCAAGAGCAAGCCAAAACAGTCTGGATGCATTTTCTAGGCCTGGTTTCCACAGGAAAACCTGGTTTGAGGGTCTGGCTCCTGCCCACCACTTTGCTCCTGTTGGCTTTCGTTAAAGGGTTGAGTCACATTCGCCAGTTTGAAACAAACCAGTTCCCTATAGTCTGTCACTGAGATGCCTCTAGACTCTGAAATAAGGTGGTCATTTTAACCTTTTTTTTTTTTTTTGGTATACATACTTTATTTTATTTTGTTTGTTTATTGTTCAAGTACAGCTGTCTTCATTTTTCCCTTACCACTCTCCCCCACCCCATTCGCCCCCACCTCCCACCCTCAATCCTACCCCCTTTTGGTTAGTCCATGGGTCCTTTATACATGTTCCTTGATGACCCTCTCCCATCTTTCCCCTGTTATTGCCCTACTCCTTCCCCTCTTGTTACTGTCAGTTTGTTCTTTATTTCAGTCTCTGTTGCTGGCCTATTCATTTTGCTGATTAGGTTCCACATATATGAGATCATACAGTATTCATCTTTCACCACCTAGTTTATTTCACTTAGCATAATGCTCTCCAGATCCATCCATGCTTTCACAAAGGGTAGGAGCTCCTTCTTTCTGCTGCATAGTATTCCATTGTGTAAACAAACGTACCATAGACCTTAGTATTTCAAATTAGCATCACTAACTGTAACACTCAGAATGGCTAGGATAGGCTGAAATAATAACCCCCAAATCTCAGTGACTTGACACAAAAAAAGTCATTTTTCATTCATTCTACATGTTCAGCGTAGGTCAGCAATTAAACTTACATTAAACTGGATAAAGATTTAATGTATTTAAACTTACATTAAATTGGATAAAGATTTTACTCAATTTTGATTTGTTAGTTGCACAACCGCGATCAACTTTAAATGAATTTGGAAGCACAATCCTGCAAAGTTCCTGGAAAATTCAGAACTAGAGTATTTGTGAGAAAAGGTAATATATGCACAGCCCTCAAGTAATTACTAAAGATTTTTCTAAAAATGTTTGTTTTCCCATCATCAATCTATTTCTTGTGTGTTCTTTCAAGAATAAGCCCTGAAATTGAGTCTCAATAAAGCAAAAAGATATCCACTCTTTCATTCTAAGTTTCAAAATTCTTCGAATCCCTTTCTCTGAACTATGGCAAAGGAATTCTACCATTTTCTAATTTACTTTATTGTTGAATTCAAGTATTTTATTTACCAACTCTGCTTTTGAGTCTCTTTGTTAAGTGTACACGTGTCCATACCTGTGCAACTGCATTGTGTCAATGCATGTTGACACAAATACGATTGTATTTCCTGCATAAGCTTTTCCACAAAACATAAAAGTAAAGCAATCAAATAGTCTACATGAACTTTTCAAATTATCTTTCTTACATACTGGCCATACAGTGCTCTGGAAGTGGAAATTAGTGAAATCAAAATTGCCTTTTCAAATATTTTTTTAATTACAGAAATAATCTTCTGGTGCCCCCTAGAATTTTTGATTGTTTAATGTTTTCAAAGAAGTGTGTGAGCGTAAGGTAAGTCAGACTGTTTCTGTTCTCTTTTTTTGGAATGCAAGTGCATGATAAACTTTGACTGCCAAGGCAAGGACCCATTGCCAGCCACAGGACTACATCAAGAGCCATGCCAAGTGTAGTGTCCACCCCCCATCCCAGGCTCATTTTTTTAGAGATCTTGGTTGATTTTGGTAACTGACCATTTGGGCAAATTGTTTTTGTATTCTCTTCCTGAGTTTTAAATTCCTGCTCTTGTGTTTTGAATTCACCAATATATATGAGCCCTGGAAACTTTAGGCCTTCACCCTGACCCCAATAAAGAAGAATCACAAGCCTGCACACATTCTTTCTCTCTATTCATTCACTCTCTCCCCCTCTCTTTGCTTGATCAGTAATGGTTAGCCCCAGGTGTTCTGTGTCATTTCCAGCTTTTTTGTTTTAAAATTTCCTAGTGGTTATTATTGAGGGCACCTTGCCATCACAATAAGAACAATGAGGGCTGTTACAGTCAAAACAATGGCCATCAATAGGCTGAGACCAGAACAAAACAATGAGTCTGGAGGGGATCTCTCTCTTTGCTTTCTGTCTCTCTCAGAATGTTGATAATGGTATCCAACTGTTAGTGAGACTCTACATTTATTTTCTTTCGATGGTGTTCAAATATATTGATGGGAAAAATTGAGATATCCTAAATCAAATCACAGCAGGCCAGAGTGTGGAAGGAAGAGACAAAATTGGTTAATCAGCTGACCACGGCTGGGAAAAACCAACAAAAGGTGCTTACATTCCCGAATGTATACTGAAATTTTGAATTAAATTTCAGGTGGCTATTCCTCAATTATCTAAAGGGTATAGAGTGAAGCAGCTGACCACCTGGCCCCTCTACATGTTGATTACACATGATCTTCCAGGTTGTTTCTAACCACCAATCCTAAAGGACAACTGCTTCTTCCTTAAGGACTGTGCACAGCTCTAGCCCTGATTCACCCTCTCCCACCCCTTTCATCAAAAGCCAATGTAAATTCTTTAAAAAAAAAAAAAATCCCACCTTTCTTTCCCATACTGTTTCCTGGGGAGAGGTCTGTCCATCCCAGGACTGCAGACAAGTTTTCTTTTCCACCCGGCCCTGGTGCTGCTGGTTTCCACTGCATCTCCCAGACTTGATACTCTCTTCTTTTCTGTGTGTTTAGTATACCATATTACATATCATTGTACTTTCCTATATTTTAAGTGAAGTCTAGCCTCTTTCTCTATCAACAAAGAGTACAAAAATGCCACAAGCTGCTTTAAGTGTTGTGGTGCGATGGCTTAAAGGCTACATGGCAAGAAAAAGGGATATTTATAAAACATCGAAAGAGTATTTTTATTTTTTTTTATTTTTTTCATTTCTTTTTTTTTAATCAGTATTTTTTAATTGTTGATATTGTACAGTTTTCTGTCTTTTACCCCACCCCAGCCCACCACCCCAGCCCTCCCCACCTTCCTCCCATTTCCACCCCCCCATAGTTTTTGTCCATGAGTCCTTTATACTTGTTGCTCTAAACCGTTCCCCTTTTCCCCTGAAATTCCCTCCCCTCCCACTCTGGACACTGTCAGACTGTTCTCAAATTCAGTGTCTTTGTTTATATTATGCTTGTTTGTTTGTTTTGTTGATTAGGTTCCTGTTAAAGGTGAGATCCCTTTTGACCCAGTAATTCCACTGCTTGGATTATATCCTAAGAATCCTGAAACACCAATCCAAAAGAATCTATGCACCCCTATGTTCATAGCAGCACAATTTACAATAGCCAAGTGCTGGAAGCAACCTAGGTGCCCATCAGTTAATGAATGGATCAAAAAACTGTGGTACATTTACACAATGGAATTCTATGCAGCAGAAAGAAAGAAGGAGCTCCTACCCTTTGCGACAGCATGGAAGGAATTGGAGAGTATCATGCTAAGCGAAATAAGCCAGGCAGTGAAAGACAAATACGAAAGAGTATTTTTAAAAAAGGGAGAGAAATTCAAAGGGGACATGGACAGAATCTCAAGACTGGATATTTACCCACTCTAGTCTGCAGAAGGTGTGTTGCAGGAGGCGACGCCTGAGAGACCTGAGCTACGTGAGACTTGACAGGAAAGTCAGATTTCACAAAGAGTGAGGTGGGCCCGGGTTGGAGAAGAAATTAGGGAAAGGGGCTTGTGCAGGGCCTTGCACATTTATACAGTAAAAGTTTAATTAATAAAGTTACAGCAATTTGCATAGAATCAAAGAATTTTAATACACTTAAGCAGAATTTTAGAATGTATAAACCCATATTCACTGACGTGTTTTGTCCAGTGATACAATAACAGAACAATCCTAATGTAAATTGTCTCTTGCTGTGATGGCCCAACAGTTCCCAACACCCTGAGCTAGAGGATCAAACATTCATCACCTTTGTAATTGCTTAAGACATTCTTTCTGTAAAATTAGGTATCTCTTTTTACTGACTTAACCTATTCATTTGTTGAATTGACAAGAATTAGCAACCTGGGAATCTTGAATTAAAAAAAAAATGCTGCTTTCATTTGTTTACTTAATTCATTAGCAAAGAAAGTTATAATGGGAGGAGCAAAAGATGGGAAGCAAAGACATAATAGCCTATATGGAACATACAATCACTGCCTAAATCCTCCAATAGATGAATTTGAATTGACATTGAAAAATTCGCCTCTGGGAAGCTTTTTCTTACTGGTTCCGTATAGTGTACTACCTAACCTTGAGAATAGTCGGCAACCCTAAGGAAAATAAAGCAGCAGGAGAAAGACACTCTGGCGAGTTGAGCCAATTTGACTAAGCGCTGGCTTTACTCTCTTTGCCTTGCCAGCACTGGGAATATACATGCTGCAAAGATAAATCAGTAAGTGTGTGGCTTCCTCAAGGTTAGTACTATCCAATCTCTACATATCAGAGAGAGTGAGGGGCAGAGGAAGTTCTGAGATGGTTGAAGAAACACAAATAGAGAACTCTGATTCATACTTTCAGGTTGAACAGATATTACAGTCTTGACCTTCAAAATTCTTCAAGATTCTGGAAAAGTAGCTCTCTATGATTCCCTGACAATAACAGATATGTACGAAAACATTTTTAAACAAAAGAAATGCTGAAAATTCTCTCAAATGTACCAGCAGGTTAATGAGTCTTTTAGAAGTCCTCTCTTGATTTTCGAGTGACAGTGATATCTTCTACATACAGGGGTGTCCAACCTTTTGGCTTCTCTGGGCCACACTGGAAGAAGAGTTGTGTTGGGCCACACATTAAATACACAAACACTAACAAAAACTGATGAGCAAAAAAGGTTCTAAGTAAATTTACGATTTTGTGCTAGGCTGCATTCATAGCCATCCTGGGCTGTGGGTTGGACACCCCTGTATCTACAAGCAGTTTCTCAAGAAGTTGGTAGAATCGAAGCTGAAAATAATTAGCTCAGGCTGGTGTGACTGAGTGGATTGAGTACTGGTCTGCAAACCAAAGGGCTGTAGGTTCTATTCCCCATCAGGGCACATGCCTGGGTTGCAGGCCAGGCTCCCATGGGGGGGTGCATGAGAGGCAACCTCACACTCATCCTTTTCTCCCTCTCTTCCTCCTTCCCTTCCCCTTTATCTAAAAATAAATAAATATAATCTAAAAAAAAGAAGTCATCAGTAAATATTAAAGTATAAGCACATATCAGTGTTTGTTCTTACAGTGATTTAAAAATACACATTAACGGAAATTAAATATGAAACAATAAAAATATATTTAAAATGACAAAATTGAAGACAATCTCTACCTGGACACATGCATATGCAAACATACAAATTGTTATTACGGTATGTGATTTAAATATCCTTAGACCTTGGAATTATATCTACAAATTATTTTAAGTTTATTCTCATTATTATATGAATATTACATTAACATGTAAATTGTGTTACAATGATAATCATATATTTGTTGGGACTCTGAGACTCAGATGTGTTAATTTCTTAAAAGAACTCTAGCAAACATTGCAATGAAACAACAGGATGTGGAATAGGCTAGCTGTATTAAGCTTCAGGTGACATCACAATAACTAAAATTTTTAACATGTAGTCTCTCAATGTACCTAACTAATTAATTAATAATCAAGTAATATAACTATAACTCAATATAATTAGTGAAAGAAATTCATACTCATGTTAAACTCTAATGAAGTATTTAAAATACAGCATGAAATGAAGTCCATTTCAAATTTAGCAACTTCTAAGTAAGGATTGGAACATATTTTAGTGCACATGATAATGTTTTGACTCTTCTTGCTTTTTGAGGACTATGTTTGTACTTATATGAATTTATTTTTTATGTTCCATGTTTCACTCTTTACCCAAGTGTAATGGCCCCAGGCTCAGCTATCTGCCACCACAAATGCTAAACTTCTGAGACCTGCTGGTAAGAAGAAAAGAAGTTTATTGAAGTGCTGGCATCTCCAGAAGATGAGTGTGCTCCCATCCTCAAAATTCCATCTTAATTTCTCAGTGCAGGCAGAGGTTTTTGTAAGGAGGGGGAAGGGAAACAGACTAAAGAGATTGGTAGGAGGGGCTGTGGACATGCCCTATCCCCCAGTAAAGAAAAGGGGAAGCATGAGGAACAGAAACAGGGGGGGGTTCTGGGGAGTTGTGCAGCCCATCCCATCTTCCTCTTCCTCCTGACGCTCTCTTCAAACACATTTATGGCGGATGCCTGCGGGTCTTCATGTTTGGCCCCAGCGGCTCTTCAACTCTCAATGGGCTGAAATACAAGCTAGATAAGAAATGAAAACACAGGACTTTATTTACATACTCTAAGAATACATAAAGTGGACTGTAGCCTTGAGAGAATGTAGAATACACAATCTTTGTGACGTAATTGAAATGCTAAATCATGGTTAGAGAAGGATATGCTTATTTATTTTTGACAGAAAGGTAAGGAGAGAGAGAAGGAGAAACATTGATGTGACAGAGAAACATTGACTGGTTGCCTCCCATATGCTCCTGCTAAACAGGGAGGCAACCTGCCACCCAGGTATGTGCCCTGATCAGGAATTGAACCCACAGTCTTTTGGTGTATGGGATGATGCTCCAATCAATGAAGCCACCTGACCAGGACTGTACTCATATGAATTTACAACACCTTTTTTTTCCAGAGAGAAAAATTCCTGGTGATTAGAAACATATTTTTTATCAGTTTGAGACAGTATCTTTTTAATAGACATAATTATACAGGGCTAAGACTGCACAAAACAAATATCTAAACAAGTTTTTCCCTTATCAATATACTTTATTTACCAAAGATCTCATTTATATTTTAGGTACAGGTTTTTGTAATATAACCACTCTTGTATATGTGAAAAGGGGAAACATTATAAAATTAAAATGCTAAAGTATTTCTAAACTTTTTCACTTATAGAATCCAACTCTTCCAAATAATGTTTCCCCTAAGGTTAATGAAATCTGTCTTTTTCACTTAAGATCCTCCTCTGTGCCATCAGTAGTGTTAATGGTACAGCATTTCTCTGAAAAATATATTTAAAATACCTGAGGTTTTTCCCGATTCACTTATATTGTTCCCCCAAGTTTTGAGATTCTACTCTTTTTGACCTCATCTAAAACAATGAACATTTTACAGATCAGTAGACAAGACTCCTTTTTTCTTCAAATAATCCTTAAATTATTGCTGACGGAGACTTCCGATGGCTGCAAGCATCTAGCCCTGGTAAGAGAAATAACGAGATGCAGCCCAGTGCGGCTGCGATTACCGGTGTCCTTGTGACTCTGGCCTGGCCAGTGACAGTTGCAGCATGCCACTGAACTGAAGAAGTCTCCCGCAATTAAAATTGCAGAAGGATACAATCTTTTAATAACATTTTATTTTACTGTGAATTAATGAATAGCATTTTTTCCATTTGCCTTGTCCTTTAAAATCCCTCATCATTAACTTTATATAATATATTTATGACATTGTTCATCAGCTTATATGTGTATGTGTAGGTGTTTATATTTGAATGCATTTATAAATGTATATATACAATATAAGTTTTAATTCTGCACAGGAAATAATGTTTACTTGCCCCATGCTTTCCAATTTCATTGTGAGGATCTTGGTAAGAGTATAAGAATATATTTCAAAGTATGAAGATTTATTTCCTGGAAACTTTCCCAATTTTTAAAAAGATTTTATTTATTTATTTTTAGAGAGAGGGGAAGAAAGGGAGAAAGAGAGGGAAAGAAACACCAATGTGTGGTTGTCTCTCACATGCCCCCTACTAGGGGCCTGGTCTGCAACTCAGTCATGTGCCCTGGCTGGGAATCAAACTGGCAACCGTTCAGTTCACAGGCCAGTGCTCATTCCACTGAGCCACACCAGTTAGGGCTCCATTTTTTTAATCATCATTGATGAAACTTTATTTTGATACCAGCCTACTTTTCTGGTCTCTTACAAAATTAGTTATGTTACAAAAAGGCAATTGAGTTCTGTTCAACAGGAAATTCCAACATAGTATAGCAATTAAGAACATGACATTGGAATTCACAAAGTGCATCATTAAGGAAAATGCGATTACCTAGATTTGTGTATGGGTTTATCAGAGGACAGATGGCAAGGTATTATTAGCCTGCAGTGGCAATGAGTTCATTCAATGCTCCATGAAAGAACAACTGTGAGAAATGCAGACAACAACAATATTAACATTTTTCAAGTCCTATCACTTTATCGTTGGTATTCTATCTACCCATATCTTCTTTGTTGATACTTTCCTGCCCAGGTTTGCAACTGGTTCCTCTTCTGTTTCTCTAAAAAAATTGTTCCCTTCAATTCTTTATTAATTTGTACTTCACATTCCAATAAAAGACACATATCTTAATAGCCTATATTTAAACATTTCTTCTGTTTTATCCAGTAACTAAAATCATGTCCCCACGCCCAACTCTGACTTCATGGGAAGACTAGCCACCTCACTGCAGCCAGAACAAACTATTTTTCTGAATAAACTGACTGCAAACTTATGCATTCACATATTGCTGAAAGTTTTCTTTTTTCTTCCTAAAATTATACTTGTATTGTTTCATATTGTCACATCTGAATAACAATAAACATAACATTTCAACTAAGTTCCTGATAATATTAGACATTTTTCAGTGACTAAAGTGGCTCTGCAAAAGGTCACTCAAGGCAAATTTACTTAGAAAATTAGCACACTAAACCATGCAGTCACTGGCTAATTGTGGTAATGTGACTGTTCACAAAACCACATGGACATATGCTGTCTCAAGGCCTCCGATCCTATCATGAATGGACAGCAGCAAAATCAGCAACACTATTAATGGAATTAAGTATTGAACTCTAAAGGGAAGATGTTAATCCTAGAAAAGGACTTGATTGACATATAATTCTCATTTCCTATAATTTGGCTAATGATGTGTAAGTTAATTGGAAAAATTTCATTACTTAATTCCTAATTACAAAATATGTATTGAGGAATAAGTGTATTAAAATTATAAATGTTCTGCCTTCTGTTAAACAATCATTTCATAAAAAGTAAAAAAAATAAAACTTTACTCCTCTAATCTCACAATAAAGAAATGTTTCCACTGTCAACATAGTCATCATTGTTGCACCCAACCTACACTGAGCAACTGGAGATTTTACCATGGATTTTTTGTCAGTTGTGGAGATAAGAATACACTGGTGTGTTATTGTGTGTTATTGTGTGTTTGTGTGTTTGTGCATTTGTGCATGTGTGTTGGGGTGGGAGAGAAATATGCTCTGAAAAGACCCCTCTATATGGCCTGAAACTCATTTTAGAGAGGTAATAAATTTTATAAATGGATGAAAGCCAAGTAGCAACTTGTTGGCATTCAGTTTTAAAATCAAATATGAGTCTATCATACAGGAGAGATACTGGGTGAGGAAATTCAGGACTTTTTTTTCACATTCTAAAGTTCTCTATTAAAATCCAGCGAGATGCTCCTTATAGAACATTGTCATTGCTCAAATGAAAACATTTGAAGGGAAACCTGTTATATAAAGATGCCCTAACACTTCTGCATAATTCATTTCTGCACCTGTAACTACAGATCACTTTTCGTGAATAGTGCCCACTAGAACAAAATAACCAGGGATGTTCCCAGCAGTTTGCATTATTAATGTCTGGCCTACATACCTGGAGGTTACAGGCCAATTGAGTAGTAGTTAATAGCTAGCTGTAAAACAGTTGTTTAATTTTTCAACTTAAATGCCCAGATAATGCTGGGGGCAGTGCAGACATATAAACAAGTTGTTCGTGGCCTTAAGAGGTGTTATTGCTGCTTAGGACAAGCAATTATTCAAGACACCGCCAGGGATGTGGGACGTGATGGAGGAAAGGCAAGCCCTGTTAGGAAGCAGCCCGCCAGGCGGTCAGGACCTGCAGTGGAGGAATGAGGACAGTGGAAGGGACCTGGGGCAAAACGGCTTTTCTACAGCAACTTGGTGAAAGCCCCATTTGGAAGTCTGAGGGACCAGTTCCCATGGTTGGGGAAAAATATAAACCCTACAAAGTATGTGAAAATACTTGAAGATGACATAAAATTAGACTAATTTCACAGTTCAATCTTTTCTTGATTAAATCATCATCTTCCATAGCCTAAACAGTTGGCTGTTTTTTTAAAAAATCTTATCTTATAACATACAAGTTACAGTAATACTTTGTATTTTCCTTTAAAAATGGTTTACTTCTCTAGAGCCCAAGGCAAAAAGGAAAAAAGAGTTGAGTATTGCTCTGGACACAGTTTAAGCGATTCTTTAAGCTGCCCTTGTTATAGAAATATTTTGCCCTCCTCACAGTCTCCACTGTGTTGTCTGCAGCTCGCAAGGGTCAGCGCCATTTATTTCTTGGTCCAAACAGTATATCGTGGGTGCACAAATATACAAGGGGTATGAACTTCTAATGAGTGTTAGGGGAAAGGAGGCAACATTCTCTGCAGCCTCATGTTTAATGCTACATTCAAGAAGCTTGCTGTAATGGTGGGAAGAGTTATTCAAGAGAAACATGAGACTGCTCACCCCAGCAGGTGTATGCAATTCAATTGAAACATATTTCTGACATTTTAAATGTAAGGAAGGTTCATTCACTACATTGTAGGAGAGAAGCTGTTTCCCTAAAAACACATGGCTATGCTTTATTTATATTTTAAATTAAATATATTTAATATAATTCAAATATAATAAAATACACTCCTGCCAAAGCCATACGTCTTGATCCATAGTGTTTCAAAGTAAATCTTGACACAGGTAGTGTCTGAAACCCTTTAAATTCCTTTTCAAAAGAATTTTGGATAATTTAGGAAAATTACATATCCAATAAATTGTACAGTTTATCAATAATACAGAATTTCTTCAAAGGGTTTTGATTGGATCGAAATGAAGCTATACTTTCCCAATATATATGTTTACACCAGTAATCTGTTTATTTAAGTTTTATTTAGTTATGAGAGCAATTTTGTAATTTATAGTATAGTTACATTGTCAAATCCATTCTTAAGTATCTGGTGTTTGGTACTATTGTAAATGACATCTTTATTTAAAATTCATATTCTAATATTCTGTCCACAGTATCTAAAGCCGCAATTTATTTTTATGTATTACCCTTATATTTTGAAACTTGCCAAGATTACTTTTTTACTTTATTGTATATATTTTTTATTTCTTTCAGTTTTTTTAATACAGAGATCATCATATGGCTTGGGGATAATTAAAGTGAGACATGTTTGCCCTGTTGCAAATCTCTGAGTGAAAATGTTCAGTCTTTCACCTTTAAATGTGATATTATCTCTAGGTTTTTCACAAGTGACTTTTATCCCACTGACAGGTGTTCACTTTCTACTGGGTTTATTTTTTTTTAATTATAAATAGGTTTTGATTATTGCAAATTCTTTCTTTGTACCTTTTGAAATAACCTAATGAGTTATTTTTCTTTATTCTTTTAATATGGTGAATCATATTGCTTATCAATATTGAAAAATATGGCATTTGTGATTATAAATTCAACTTTACTATTATATGTTGTCACCTATAATTTTAATGTTAAGGATTTTTGTATCTATGTTCGAAAGCGATATTGGTCTGTAATATTTTTCTTATAACATCTATGTCAGACATATGCTGGTCTCAAAAATGAGCTGGTAAATATTCTCTCACTTAGAATAATGTCAAGCCATTTTAATACATTCAATATCTTCCTTGTGGGGAAAGTTTATGGTTAAAAACAAATATCTTTAAAAGATATAAGTTTAATCAGGTATCTAATATTTGTGTTAGTTTTGGTACACTGTTTTTCTAAAGTTTCTGAAATTTTCTCAATTTTTAAAAAATTATTCAGTAAAACATTTTATTGAATTTAAAGTTGTTTCTAAATTCTCAATATTCTCCTTTCGATGTCTGAAGTATGTGTAAGAAATGTCTTCTCTGATTACCATTTGTGTATCTAGTAGTAGTGCTATAGTTAAAAAAAAAAAGTACTGACTTTATTTACCTTTCCAAATAATTACCTTTTGCCTTTGTCTTCGCTTTTTAAAAACAATCTTCCCCCTTTTCTATTTCACTTATGACTGCTTTGTATCACAACAGTAAAAAAAAAAAAATGACAGAAACAGAGCCATTTAAAAATGGAATTAAAGCAGTCACACCGGAGGGGCTGCCTTGCTAGTCTTGCTCCTTGAAACTCTGGAATCTTTGAACTAGGAGACATCAATTTTGGACTGGTTCATAGGAACATTGTCTTACAAATAACTGTTTGTAAAACCAAGAGGAACAGCAGACATCCTAAACACAAAGACTGATGATTATGGACTCTTTCTGACAAATTCAGTAATCAGTCACATTGCTAAAGTGTAGTAACAGCATGTTAGCACCAGAAATCTTTTTCTTTTTTAATTCCCTTCCCTTTCTTATAAAAATTCCTTGCCTTCACCCTGTAATTGGGACATTATCAGAATGAAATTGCATACAGAATTACATTTCTTTTTATCTCACATAAATGCTTGTTGCCTCTCATTTTGGCTTTTTTTATTTTTAGGTTACCAATTGCTCTTTACCCTGCATTTACTAGGGTTCTAATTGCTTTTCTAAAAACTTCCCTTTTTTTTTTTTTTTTTTTTTTTTTTTGTCTGTTCCAGGTGGGCTGAGCTCCAGGAAACTCTACAAACTTTCTTAATATAGAAATTTCTATCACTCTTAAACATTTTCTTTTCCCAACAAAAAAATTTGTGGTAAAAATTTTTCTTGTTTGAAAAATTCAGATAGATTTCATTTTTAAAAACATTTTTATTGTTGTTGAAGTATAGTTGTCTCCATTTTCTCCCCACTGCTTCCCCCACCCCAGCCATCCCCACTCATCTTGAAATATTTTATACTTTTCAGGTGTTTTATCTTTTTAAGATTTTATTTGTTTTATTTTTAGAGAGGGGATAGGGAAGAGAAGGAGGAGAGAAACATCAATATGTGGTTGCCTCTTGAGTGCCCCCTTCTGGGGACCTGGCCTGAACCCAGGCATGTGCCCTCACTAGGAATAGAACCAGCAACCCTTAGGTTTGCCAGCTGGTGCTCAATCCACTGAGCCACACCAGCCAGGGCAGGTGTTTTATTTTTGATCCATGGCTTATATATGAAGGTTGTTCAATTCCAAATATTTAAATAATTACTAACTAATTATAATTATTAATATGCAACCAAACTAAATTGTGATCAGAGCACAAACTCTATTATATTTCAGTCCTTTAAAGTTTAATGAGTCTTGTTATTTGGCCTAGCAGCTGGACTGTCATTGTGCAAGTCAGTCTATACTAGAGAAAAACACAATATCTATTCTAATATCAGTTTATCATCAGTTTATTCATTACTGAAAAGAGTGTTCTTAAAATCTTCATCCATTGTTGTTGATTTATTTTACCCCTTAATTCTGCTCATTTCATTTTCAGTAATGTTGAAAAACTCTTACTAGGCACGTGTATATTTAGAATTATGTTAAAATTGAGATAAAACAGATGGTGCACACATTGTTCCATGAAATGTCACCTTATAATTAAAAACACTTCTCAACTATTTGGCCTTTGTCAGATTTCTAAAGTGATTTGTAATAAAATTATTTGGATGCATATGTATTTTGCATACTAAGGGTTGAAAGCATTTAAACTTTTAGTAAATACAAGGAAAGTTACAATTATTAACCTAAAAATAAAAAGCCAAACTGACAGGGGATGAGTGTGTTTTGGTGATTAACAAATGCAGAAGAGCCCTAGCTGGTGTGGCTCAGTGGATTGAACACCAGCTTGTGAACCAAAGGGTTGCCAGTTTGATTCCCAGTCAGGGCACATGCCTGGGTTGCGGGCCAGGTTCCTGGTAGGGGACACGTCAGATACAACCACACACTGATATTTCTCTTCAACTCTTCCCCCCCTTCCCCCCATATAAAAACAAATAACTAAAATCTTTTCTAAAAAGGCACAAAGATATTGTTAGAATCAGTGACTTTTTGATACTTAAATAAGGTTCTCTTGAAAGTAGTAAATTGTGTTCTTTAAAATTGAGAGCATCATGTTAAGCGAAGTAAGCCAGGCAGTGAAAGACAAATACCATATGATCTCACCTTTAACAGGAAGCTAATCAACAAAACTAACAAACAAGCATAATATAACCAAAGACACAGAAATTGAGAACAGGCTGAAAGTCACCAGAGGGGAGAGGGGAGGGAATTTCAGGGGAAAAGGGGAAGGAATTACAGGAACAAGTATAAAGGACACATGGACAAAAACTATGGGGGGGTGGAAATGGGAGGGAGGAGGGGAGGGCTGGGGTGGTGGGTTCGGGTGAGAATAAAAGACAGAAAACTGTACAAGATCAACAATTAAAATAGAAAAAATTAAGACTAAAATAAAATAAAATATAAAATATACACAAATGGGACCACATAAACTAAAAAGCTTGTGCTCAGGAAAAGAAAATGTCAACAAAATAAAAAAGGAAAGCTACTGTATGAAATAACATATTTGCTAATTATTCACCTGATTAAAAAAATATGCACCCATAAAAATATATATATATATTTTTATCAAGGAAAACAGCCATGTTTTCATGGTTCCTCTAAACTGATAGCAATAATCCTGCCTTGAAAAGTCACTTGCTGGGAGTAATCAATTCCAACTCTCACTTTCTACGTGCATGACCTTGACCTCATTTACTGGTTGGTACTTGACAGGTTTCTGGTCAATAAATTTGACTTGTTGAGATAATTTTGAGTTTGTACATAAATATCTTTTTTAAAATGTCAGCTATACAGTTATGTCCCAAATGTTACCTAACATAATGATAGTTAGCTTTATAAATGTAACAATTTAGAGGATCCAAGATGGCTCTGGAGTATCTGGAAGCTCCATCCACTTGCTCCTATGCCCGGACCTGTCTTATAGCTAAGCCACAGAGCACCCAACTCAAAAATCCAGCGAAGAGTGAGTGAGAGAGTGTGTGAGTGAGTGCATACACGTACACGAGTGTGGGGAGTGTATGTGAGTGGGAAAAAGCCTGTCCGGCTACAGGACACTTGGGAATGGGTGGGCTGAGCTCTCCTAGTGGAGCGACTGCCATCACCATGGCCCAGCCTGGCATTTCTGGCTGTGTAGATTCAGGACAGCTGCAGATGTGCTCAAGAGCTCTGAGCCCAGGGAGGAGGAGAGAGATGGCCAAGGAGATGCTGGTTGCAGACACAGCATGGCAGGAGCAGGTGCTCCCAAGGCTGAGAATCACTGGAGGGAGCCGTGACAGCATCCTGCCACAGCCCCGTGTTGCGTCCTTACAGGACTCTTCCCCATGCCATCCAGGAAAGATCCAGCAAGAAACTTTAAAACTGTTGGAGGTTCTGACAGGCAGTGGCCAGGTCTGATCAAGAGAGGCTTAGTGATTTGGGGGTAGGAGGAACATGTGGAGAATAGGCCCCCTAGGCCTCGGTGCTGCAGTTTGGGGGCTACACCAAAACTCTTTTGAAAAAGGAGCCAAGGCAAGATTCAAGGTGTCAGGAAATGGCTGTGTGCATGTGCAGAATGGCTCTGCAAACAAAAAACTCAGAGGGATAGAGTCACACTGAAGAGACTGTGGGACCCAACCCGACATGGCTGGCCAGCAGGGGACTGTACAGAAGGGAGAGTTCGGCTCGAGTGAGAGAGGGGACGGCCAGGAGCTGAGCACCTGAGGTTTGCTGCAGCCAGGCAGGTCCCCTCACAGACAGGTGAGTCCAACTCCTCTTCTTGGGATTATAAATTCTGCAGATCAGTGAGGTCAGGCTCAGGAGCCCCCTGTGGGGCACAATACACAGGGGGAAAAAGAAAAAAGCTCTGAAAGGGCCCTTTACCAGACACTATGAGCTACACTGTTCATCAGGCCCTGATTATCTGAAACCAGCAAAACTGAGAGATTAGAGACAAGTGCAACAAGGGGTGTTCAGGGCCCTGCCCAGGCTCGGTGCCTAGACAGAGCTGCTGTCTGCCCCAAGCAGGAAGGAGCTGCATCTTTTACACAGATTTGCCCCTCACAGGAAATGAACAGCTAATTCATCAGAAACCATACATTAGTGGAACAAATCTGGGGTATTCTAAGATTTGTGGTAAGAGGGCGGGGAAATACTCCTACCATATTCCCAGGAGACAGAGCAGTGCCCCACGGAGGTGACAGTGTATTAACCCTCCCAATCACACCACGGGTCCACTCTGGAGGCAGGTGGAAAAGGTACTGACAGTCCTATCAGGTCATTAAACAAACCATGCCTGAGCTCTGGACTGATGGAAAGCTGCAGCACAGACCAGTGGGGACCAGCCACATCTGAAGGAGACAGCCACCGGTTATGGATCACTCCTAATCTCTAACAAGTTGCCTATGGCCACAGTAGGACACCATCTGACATTACCAGGGGCGGATCCAGAAAGAGAAGACAGTGGTCACCATTGGATTCTACTGAGACCAGTTCCACCAGTCTTCCTCATGATTTGCATTATTTTCTCTCCTGCATAGGTTTTTAACGTTAATTTCTTTTCCTTCAACTTTGTGCCTATTATTTCACTAGTTTTTATATTTTAGTTTATTTCAAGTCTCATATTTTGCTCCTCCCTCCTCTCATTCCATTTTACCTTCTTCCTCCCTCTTCTCATTTTTAAATTTTTTTTTCTTTTGCTATGACTTGTTTGTATTGCACATTCTTATATTTCTTCCCCTTCCAGCCTCTGAAAATCATTTTTCTTGTCATTAGTCATCTTACGTTCTTTTCCCTATTCTTAAAATACCCTTATCTCCTCTCCACCTTAATCAGTCTTTGCTTCTTTGTTGTTGATATGGTGGTGGTTGTTACATTTCTTCAATTTTATTTCTATATCTTCACTATTTTTGTATTTCAAATTTCAAATTTTACCATCCCCTTTTCCTAGTCCATTTTGCCTTCTTCCTGTCCTTTATTCATTTATTTATTTTTCATTTAAAATTTTAACTTTTCCCTGTCTTGGTCTGGTTTCATTCCTCATTCTTAGTACTCCGTCTTCCTCTACCTCTCAATCACTTTTCTTTCATCTAAGCATCTCATAAACTTCTCTTTCTTTCCTTTTTCTTCTTATTCTCATTCCACCTATATTAATCTTTGCACATTTATTCTTGGTATTGCTGTGGTGGATCTTTTCCTCCAATTTAGTTCCTATACTTTTCACTGTATTTTCAAAATTTTTGTTTAAAATAATATTCTATGCTTTCCATTTCTGACTTAATTCTGCCTTGTTCCCTCCCTTTTATATTTATAATGTAACTTTTCCTTTCTTTCTTTCTTTCTGTACCTTATGTCTATTCCTTATTATTTCTCCTCCCTCAACCCCTCTCAAAATCATTTTTCTTGCAGTCAGTCATCACATATTCATTTTCCTTTCTTATAATTGTCTCAATCTTTTTGCCCCTTCCTTAATATTTGCTCATTTGCTGTTGATAGTGCTGTAGAGGGTAGAGGCTACTATTGTGTGTGTGGGCTTGTTTTTGTTTGGTTTTGTCCTGGTGGCACCTGCACAACAGCATACAAGATGTGGGGGGGGGGTGACTTTCAGTCAGCCAGCTGTAAGGAAGGATCCCCCAAAGGATGATCCAAAAACAACCAAAACCCAATTAAAACCAGAGAGATCACATAAAGAGCATCCCAAGAGCATCCAGCTCAGGAGTTCAAGGAGACTGACTGCACCACTGAATCCCACAGGTCTTCTACCACAGAAGGTCATTTCATGAAGACAGGGAGTCAAAGCAGATAAATCTAACATGCAGAAATACCCAAAAAGAGTCACTTAAAATGGGGAAACAAAGAAACAAACTTCAATTGAAAGGAAAGAAGGAACCCTTGGAAAGAGTGTTAAATAAAATAGAGGCACACAAACTATCATACATTGAGTGAAAAATTATGGTTAGAAGAATGCTGAAGAGCTCAGTGAGAACTACGAGGAACTCCATGGAAGCTACAAGGAACTTACTGAAAAGTATACCCACATCGAAAAGGATATAGAAAGTGTCAATCAGCCAGGAGGAAATGAAAAACACAATATCTGAAATGTAGAACACAGTAGAAGGAATTAAAAGCAGGCTAGATGAAGCAGAGGATAGAATCAGTGAGCAGAAGGACAAGATAGAAAAAAATTCCCAAACAGGGCAAAAAAGGTGAAAAAAGACTAAAAAGAAGAAGAAGGTTTAAGAGAGCTGCAGGACTCCATGAGATATAATAATATTCATATCATGGGGAGACCAGAAGGAGACGGAGAGGAGCAAGGGATAGAAAACCTCTTTGAAAAAGTAATGAGAAAACTTCCCTAATTTGATGAGGGAAAAAAAGTCATGTAAGTCCAGAAAGCACAGAGGATCCCAATCAAAAGGAACACAAAGAGGCCCACTCCAAGACATCTCATAATTAAAATGCCAAGTTTGGAAGACAAAGAGAGAATCTTAAAGGTAGCAAGAGAGGAACAGCTAGTAACATGCAAGAGAGCTCTGATAAGGCTAGCAGCTGATTTCTCAACACTACAAGCCAGAAGGGAATGACAAGAAATAGTCCAAGTAACGAAAAGCAAAGGTCTGCAACCAAGACTACTCTACCAGTAAGGCTCTCATTTAAAATGGAAGGCCAAATAAGGAGTTTCATAGACAAAAAATATGGCTAAACAGATATCTCTCCACCAAACTAACAATGCAGGAGATGCTAAAGGGACTACTTTAAGAGGATGAAGAAAAAGAGAGAAGAACTCAGGTACAAAGGAGAAAAAATCAGAATAAATAAATGCCTATCAGTAATAACCTTAAAAGGTAAATGGATTAAATGCTCTAACAAAAGACATAAATAGCTAATTTATGTTTGGAATTTTAAAAATGTTTGGATTTCAAATTTCAAAACATGTTTGGAATTAGAAAAAATATTCCAAGCAAATGGATATATATATATAAAAAGCTAGGGTAACAATACTTATATCAGACAAAATAGATTTCAAAGTAAAGGCCATAAAAAGAGACAAAGAAAGCCATTACATACTACTTAGGGAAGCAATCCATCAAGGAGATATAACCCTTGTTATAACATATATGGACCCAGTATGGGATCACCTAAAAATATAGAAGGAAAATCTTGAAGGACTTCAGGAACAATATCAACAGCAACACATTCATCAAAGGGGATTTTAACAACCCATGTCAATAATGGATAGATATTCCAAGTAAAGAATCAACAAGGATATTGTGGCGTTGAACAACACTCTAGATCAAATTGATTTAATTCGTATATACAGAATGTTTCATCCCAAACAAGCAAAATGTACTTGCTTTTCAAATGCATGTGGCATATTTTCAAAGATAGATCACATGGTAGGACAGAAAAAAAGCCTCAATAAATTCAAGAAAATTGAAACCATATTAAGCACTTTCTAGGATCACAATGGGTTAAAACTAGAAACCAACCTCAAGGATAAAACTCAAGAACATTCAAATACATGGAGACTGAATAATGTGCTATTAAATAATGAATGGGTTAACAATGAAATCAAGGAAGAAATCGAAAAGTTTCTGGAAACAAATGAAAACGAACACATAGCAGCCCAAAAACTTATGGGACACAGCAAAGGCAGTCCTGAAAAGGAAGTTCATAGCAATATAGGTCTATCTAAAAAAAGTAGAAAAATCTCAAGCAAATATCCTTACCCTACAACTGCAAGAGCTAGAGCAGAGGTGGCAAACACAAGGCCTGCAGGCCAAACCCGGCCCTCTACTTTGTTTTATCTGGCCTAGCACCTTGTTTGTACCAGGTAGCAGGACCAGGATCACACTTAACTGTTAAGGAGTAGTTACATTTGTACAGTCCTAAAATTACATTTGGCCCTTTGAAGGCAACCGCAAGGCTGATGTGGCCACTGATAAAAATAAGTTTGACACTCCTGAGTTAGAGGAACAACAACAAACAAAGCCCATACAGAGAGAAGGAAGGAAATAATCAAGGTCAGGAAAGAATTAAATGACATAGAAACAAAAAAATATTCAAAGGATCAATAAATCCAGGATCTGGTTCTTTGAAAAGATACACAAAATTGAGAAGGCTTTAACTAGATTCACCAAGAAAAAAAAAGGACCCAAATAAATAAAATCAGAGATGAAAGACAATAAGTTACAACTGATACCACAGAAGTACAAAGTATTATACGAAATTAGTACAAACAAGTATATGCCAGAAAATTGGACAACCTGGGCAAAGTGGACAAATTTCTAGAAACATACAAGCTTCCAAAACTGAATCAGGAAGAAACAGAAAACCTAAACAGACTGATAACAACTAGTAAAATTGAAGCAGGATTCAAAAAATTCACAGCACACAAAAGCCCCAGACTGGATGACTTCACAGGTGAATTTTACAAAACATTTAATGAGAAGCCAATCCCTATCCCGCTCAGACTATTCCTAAATATTCAAGAAGAGGGAAGACTCCCAAATGCTTTTTACAAGGCCATTAGGACACTAATTCCAAAACCAGGTAAAGACACAACGAAGTAAGAAAACTACAGGCCAATATCTCTGATGAATATAGATGCTAAAATCCTCAACAAAATATTTGCAAACCACATCCAGCAATACATTAAAAACATCATACACAGTGATCAAATGGGATTTATCCCAGGGATGCAAGGATAGCACAACATTCACAAATCAATAAATGTAATACATCACATAAACAAAATGAATGACAAAAATCAGATGATCATATCAATAGATGTGGACAAAGCATTTGATAAGGTACAGCACCCATTTATGATTAAAATGCTCAACAAAGTGGGAGTAGAGGGAGCATACCTCAACGTAATAAAGGCTATATATGAGAAACCTACTGCCAATATCATACTCAATTGGCAAATCTAAAAAGTTTCCCCTTGAGATCAGGGACAAGACAAGGATGTTCATTTTCACCACTTTTATTCAACATAGCATTGGAAGTTCTAGCCACAATGATCAGACAAGAAAAAGAAACAAAGGACATACAGATTGGAAAGGAGAAAGTAAAACTGTCATTATTTGCAGATAACATGATAGTACATATAGAAAACCCTACAGGCTCCACAAAAAAAAAAAAAAAAAAAACTACTTAATATAATAAGTGAATTTGGCAAAATAGAGGGATACAATATTCAGATCAAAGCCATTTTTGTACACCAATAATAAAACATCAGAAACAAATTAGGGAAAAATCCCAATTACTGTAACAACAAGAGCAATAAAATTAACTGAGAGGAATAAACATAACCAAGTAGGCAAAAGACCTGTACTTGGAGAACTACAGAACACTAAAGAAAGAAATTAAGGAAGACACAAATAAGTGGAAGCATATATTGTGTTCATAGATTGGAAGAATTTACATCATTAAAATGTCCATATTTCCCAAAGCAATCTATAGATTCAATCCCTATCAAAATACAAATGACATATTTCACAGATCTAGAATAAATATTTCAAGAATGTATATGAAACCATAAACAACCTTGAGTAGCCTCAGCAAACTTGAGAAAGAAGAACAAAGTAGAAGGGATCACAACACCCAATACCAAACTATACTACAAGGCCACTGTCATCAAAAGAGTCTGGTACTGGCATAAGAACAGGCGCATGGATCAATGGAACAGAATAGAGAACCCAAAAATAGACCCATGGCTCAATGGTAAATTAATATTTTAAAAAGGGTGTGGGAGCATAAAATAGAGTAAAAATAGTCTCTTCAATAAATATTTTCAGGAGATCTAGACAGGTACATGCAAAAAAAGAAAAAAGAAAGAAAGAAAGAAAGAAGGAAGGAAAGAAAGAAAGAAAGAAAGAAAGAAAGAAAGAAAGAAAGAAAGAAAGAAAGAAAGAAAGAAACTTGACCACTAACACCATATGCCTGAATAAACCCAAGATGGATAAAAGACTTAAATATAAGTCATGACACTGTAAATATCCTAGAGGAAAACATAGGCAGTGAAATTTCAGATAACCCATCACAGCAATATTTTCACCAATGTATCTCTTAGGGCAATGGAGATAAAGAAAAAAATAAACAAATGACACTTATCAAAGTAAACAGCTTCTGCCTGGCTAAAGAAAACATCATCAAAATGGAAAGAGAGCCAACCATATGGGAAAACATTTTTGCCCATGATACCTTGGACAAGGGTTTGATTTCCAAAATATGTAAAGAACTCATATGACTCAAAACCAGAAAGACAAAACACCCAATTAAAAAATGGACAAAGGACCTGATCAGGCACTTCTCCAAGACATAAAGAGGTCCCATAGGCATATGAAAGGATACTCAGCATCACTAGCCATCAGAGAGATGTAAATTAAAACCACAATGAGATACCACCTCACGCCAATTAGAATGGCCATCATAAACAAATCAACAAACAAGTGCTGGCAAGGTTGTGGAGAAAAGGGAACCCTAGTCCACTATTGTTGGGAATGCAGACTGGTGCAGGCACTGGAAAACAGTATGGAATTTCCTCAAAGAACTAGATGGAATTGCCTTTTGACCTGGCAGTCCCACTGCTGGGATTATACCCTAGGAATACTGAAACAGTAATTCAAAAGAACCTTGCTATGCACCCTAATGTTCATAGCAGTGTTATTTATAATAGCCAAGTGCTCAAAAACAGCCTACTTGCCCATCAGTAAATAAGAGGATCAAAAACCTGTGATACCCTTTTACAGTCCAAGGGTATCCAATCTTTTGGTATCTCTGGGCCAGAAGAAGAGTTGTCTTGGACCACACATTAAATATACAAACACTAACAAAAACAAAAAATCTCATGATATTTTAAGTAAATTTGTGATTTTGTGTTAGGCTGCATTCACAGACATCCCAGTCCACATGCAGCCTGTAGACCACAGGTTGCTCACTCATGATACAAAATGGAATACTACACAGCAGAAAAAGAAGGAAGGCCTGCCTCTGTGACAGCATGAATGGAACTGGAGAATATTATGCTAAGTGAAATAAGCCAGTTGATGAAAAAAATACCATATGATCTCACCTAAAAGAGGAGCCTAATGAGAAAAAACAAACTAACGAGCACAATAGAACCAGAGGCACTGAAACATGGAACAGTCTGACAGTGACCAAAAGGGAGAAGAAGAGGGATAATGGTGGAAAGAAGATGAAGGGACTAGATGAAGAACATGTACGAATGACCCAGGGACATGGACAGCAGTGTGGGGGCTGACTGCAGAGCATGGGTTGCACTGGGTGGAGGAAGAAAAAGGGAGAAAAATTGGGACCACTGTAATAGAATGACAATAAAATATTTCTAAAATAAATTTAATGATTAACTCTTTTTACATATTGTACATTTTTGTTCAAGTCAGATATCATTAGATGCAGATAGTTTTTAAAGAAGGTATGATTTAAAAAAGTTTCTCTACCAATAATAGGATAATATTACTGTTACATATTTGTAACAAAACTGATCTTTGATAATATTAAAGTTCATTTTTTGTTTGACAGACAATGCTATTCAATTGGATCTAAGTACTGGCTGTAGAAAACATGTCTAATAACACTGTTCACTTGAAACAGGGAGCAGCTAAAAGCTTTAAAAATATACCTAAATAGTTTAGAAGCAAATTCCATTTGGTGGCACTATGTACATATATTTACAGACTTTTAACTATTGATAATATGTTTAAAAATACTATCTACATTACTTATTTATTAATATTTATCTGTCTACCCATCTATATCCCTATTTATCTTTATCTCTGGATACATTGATGTGTTTGTGTCTATATGTCTATATCTGTCTATCAAGAGATCAGTATAGCCATATACGTATATAATATATAAATAGAGGATTACCTATACTTGTAGATAATAGGTAATCTTCTATTATAGATAATCTCTCTCTATATATAGCTGCAAATAGATGTATATAGAGAGAACTTATCTATATCGAGAGAGAGAGGGAGAAAGAGAAAGAGAGAAATGAGAGCTATCTATTCCTATCTCTACCTAACTACAGGGGCAAGGAGGACAAGGGGCAGAGAATGGGGTGGGGGAGGGGTAAGGGAAAGATAACATATTATTAGTTCTTGAATCTTCTTTTTTCAATATTTTGCTAGTACCTAAGACATGAGGAAATTAAAATTGATACATGTATTCTATGGAAAAAATACCACTCATCTGGTTGTAGTCATCTGACTTACAATCTAAATGTCACGACAAATATAGTCTCTCTTGAACTTTATGGAAAATCTGATCCTGGTGAGTAAGAGCAAATAAAAGAAAATATAACCTTTAATAGATTTGTTGAGAGCATTATTTAATTCTGTAACTAGAAATCCTTCATTCTAGCAATAATTGCAAATGAGGCAAAATAAATAAAATTAGCTATGTTAAACACTTTTGAGAGTCACTTCCTTCTCTACTCAATTTTTGAGATCACGCAAATACCAAAAGAGAGAGAGAAATCTAAACTGGAAAAAGAATGGATTTGGAAGATAAAAAAAAAAAAAAACAGAACTCTAAATCAAACTTTAAGAAAACGAATCCTCCCTTTATTTAAGCATTCTCCACAAAGAAATTATGGGAAGATCTTTAAGAAAACTAAATTTCAAAATCTAACTCTATGGGAAGATTTTTGTAAACTAAATCCAAACTTTGTGTGACTAGAATGACTGCATTTATACAATATTTCCTCTTTCAGCATAGTCTATAAATATTCTGCCCATGTCTTTGTAAGATTACTTAGGAAATTCTTCCAGGAAACCTATAGTTTCCTGAGTTATAACAGTGTTAATATCACCTGTGTCCCTACTTAGAATGCTTTCATTTAGTTAATCCTAAATATCAAAATCATGCTCATTACTCATTATCAGGGTTAAGTTAATCACATAATAATGAGGGATATCAAGATGTCAATATCGCTGAGAATTATTGAGGCTAATTGCACATGAAAAGGATCAAACTTATTCATCACAGTCCACTAAAGCACAATTAGGTACATATTATTATTTTCCCACAAGTTCCAGGCCCTATACCTAGAACCTTTCCCAGGCACATAGTATTTTTGAATTAATGTATGAGTAAATGACTGACTGTAGCAGGAGGTTTCACTTACACAAAAATGAATTAAGTCAGAAGAGCAGTGAGCTTTTGCCACCCTATTATTAAGTGTTTAATTTTTGTACTAGGACTTTACATCAAGCTTGAAGCTGCTTTTCATATGATGAATCATTCTCAATCATAGATGGCATGACCTTACACCAGGTGGCTAGAGTTGCCACTCAAATTTCTGATTCGTAGTTGTGAGCAACTCTACACTGCATCCTTTTCTACCACAGATACTTCCAGGACAACAGGATCTCATAATTCAAATAAACCAACAACTAGGGTCTTGTATACCGAAGCACCAATGTGCTGAACATCCTTCTTTTGTTCTGGCCCCATTTAAACTGAGAGAGTACCACCAAATCACTTGCTGAATGGGTCCAATCAATTTTCCAAAATGTGCTATGAGCTTTCTCCAAAATTTAAAGAGGCTTAGCAAGTGTTGTTATGCTTTTTCTGTAGAAGATATAAAGTACAATGTCTTTATGTTGGATGTTCCAGCATGTCTAGGACAAATAGACCCCAAAGTAAACATCCAAATAGCCCTCTAGTCTTTGTAAGATTTATCTCCCATTTTCTCATGTACGTCTATTTTACGAGGGCTTCCAGACTATTTTTCATTTCTTGCTTACCAGGTCCAGTTCATAGTGTGTCATTAACAGAGTGGGCCTATGTGATTGTCTGTGAAATATCCATACAATGAAAGTCAATCTGTATCACAAAAATGTCCCTGGGCACTGTTGTTAACATGAACTACTGTCCATGTCAGATGGATGTGAAAAACTTCTGCTTCTCTGTCTCAGTAGGGATTGGAAGAAATGCATTTGCAAACCAATGGCAGTACACCATGTGCTAGAAAGTGTGCTGAACTATTCTGATTGATCATACTACCTGCAGCAGAACAACTGTTCTTATGGCCAAGGCCTGATTGCTTTTATGATAGCCAGACAACTTCATGATTCATGGACCAGCTTCCTGACATCTCAAGGGCTTAAAGTTTTTATTAAGTGGGTTGATACCTCTCTCCCAATATCTTTTTCATAATCCACATGTTAATAACATCTTAAGAACTGTGATACTTCAAGAAGCCACAGCTTTTCAATATCCCACTTACTTCCAGCAATGAATTCTTTACTACCATATGGCCAGCAAATGACCTGATTCCTCCAATTCCATCCTCAGGGTCTATTCTTCCCATCTCTTTTGTTTTCAGCTTTCTTGATTTGGGTTATCCTGTAAGCAGACCTAAGGTAACAAATTTGTTTCTTCAAATTGATGCAATAAAACATTGGTAGGGAAGTGGGGAAGTGATTATGGGAAGGAGAAAAATAGAGCAATAAAGTGTGCTCCTATAAATTAACTTCCCTGAAGGTACTATGGGTCCAGTACAATATGAGCTCAGAGGTCTTCCAACTAAGGAGCAAGAATTATGTACTTTTTTTCCACCAAACCTGTAATGTCAGTGGATGAGGGTCTCTTCCTGGGCATGTATGTTCTAGTACTCCAGCTTGCCCTGCAGTTGAGCCAGTGTTTTTCTCAGCCCAGAAAAAAACACCTTTAGGCAAAACTCACATATGTTTTTAATAGATAGCCTCCATCCTGGAAAGCAGAGACTTGATTGATAATGACTAGTTTTACTACTGCCACAGAGTCTAGAAATGTGTACCAGGATAGCACACACAGAGACATTGAAATTAAGAACAATCTGACAGTAACCAGAGCGGGGTGGGCAATGGGGGGAAAGGGTGGAAGGGATTACAGGAACAACTATGAAGGACACATAGACAAAACCAAAGTGGGGTGAAACTGGGGGAGGGAGCTGGGGATTGCTGGGGTCGGGGGAGTGGGGAGGGGGAAGTGCAGACAACTGTACTCGAACAAGAATAAAATAATTAAATACATAAAGTTTGCAAGCAATACAATGATGGACTAATTGGTATGCAAAAGGAAATGAATGTCAGAAAGAATCGGAAAATTAGGGGAAAGAGCAATCAAGTGACTAAATGCAATGATGTGGGTACAAGGACAGGAGTAGGGGGAGAACAGAATATTATGAATAGAAGGTCATTGTTACCCTCCAAGTCGTATAGCACGTAGACACCGTGGATCCCCAGTTTACATGACACCTCAGCCTTATACAGGTCTACAAAGACATAGGCTTTTCCTTCACAACCCCGGTTGCTTTTGATATAACATCATTATCTGTCTTCCTCACAGACCACTGGGGGAGCGTAGCCCCTTGGGAAGCGCCAGGTTGGTGTTCAGCAGCCAGAGGCAACTTTCTCAGACAGAATTAATGAATAGCAGGTTTGTAAAGAAAGGATATTTTTATTTGATTACTTGTCTAGATTTATTTTTACATATTTCAAGTTTTACTTTGCTTTGAATCAACACTCCAATAAATTACAGCTTAAAAAAATCCAGGGAGGAGGTCATCAGATACTGGATTAATGGATAGAAACTCGTAGAAATGTATAAAATCTCCTCAGATGAGAGGGCTAAGTGAGTCCACAGGCACATAGCTGTTCTTTTCATCTAAATCCCCCGGCATGAGGCAATTTTGTGATGCCTTCTGTAGCAGCTCTGTGAAATGTATATTCTATTGTTACATATTTCCAATGAAAGGAACAAGTGACCTAACCACCACTAGAAGAATTTGATGTGTCTGTCACATAGCAAAACCTATATGAAAATAGACAACGTGAAATTGAAGGAGAAATTGATTCATGCTAGGGCGACTTTAAAAAGTTCATATAAGTATTCCATAGGATGTGGGCCTAGCAGAGTAAATAGCATTTAACGATAGAGGGTTAGCGAAAGTGGTGCATGCCCATTAGGAAGGAAAATAAGAACAGAACCATGGACCTGGAAAAGTGTGTAGAGGGATGCAAGAATACCTACGCTGGTTCAGCACTACAAGGAAGAGGGCACCTAATGGAGAATGACTGAATAGGCAGCCTGGGGTCAGAATGCAAATGGATTTGAAGATCATAAGTGGCTTGGAATTCACTCTGCGGGAAATGACCAGTAACAGATGGACTTTAAATGAAGGGGTGGCATGCATAGAAATAAGAGTGGTATTTATTTAGGCTTACAAGAAGGGAGAAAGAAGATACAATGAGATCATATAATCATCCCAGGATTATTTGGCCACAGGATGAAGAGAGGAAGGGCTGTCAGAATAGGATAAGACAGAATATCTCAGAATAGTTGTTTTGAACCGGTCATTTTCATTATGATTTAAAATTATAAAATTAATCTAACAAAGGACATCATAAATGTTATTCCATCGTTCTGACCTACAAGGTCATGTCAAAATGGATCACGATTAAGATGCCATTAAGTCACAGATCTAGGAGTGCCTAACTGCCAAAATCTTGTTTTTCTCCATTATCCCTTCCTAGTAGATCCCAGAGATATCCCAGGAGGGCAATAGCCAAGCTCCTTAAGTATCTTAAAATTTATCTGAGGATTCACCCAGGACACACTACCCTTCCAAACGGAATGGTAATGGGTCGGGGCGGGGTAGGAGGATGCAGTATATTGAGGCTTCCTTCCCCTGAAGCCCATCGATGGACTCTGCCTCCATGGAAAACCCAAACTGTGATCATGATCTCTGCATGGAGAGTCACAATGGTAAAAGACACATAACTTTAAATTTTCACAAAGAAAGTATTTGACATTTTACTAGATTTAGTTCCCATCAATATGTCCCTTAGTCCAAAGTCTACCTCACTGTAGACCCCTCAAAAAAGAGGGATGAGACAGCACTTTAGAAAGAGTAATCAAAAGGAATAAGTGAGTACCCAGAGTTACAGCCTCCAAAGGGAAAACAGAATTTGTTTTAGAAAATGCCATGCACATGGCTCTTTAATAAATGCCTTTAATGACGTTATGTTACAGATCAGGGCCAAGGTGGGTAAGATATACTATCACTGAAAGGACCCCCACTAGGTTCACATTGTCAGCCACCAGAGGAAAGATGTCTCTCAATGCCAGGGATTTGTGAAAAGGAAAGGAAATGTTTATTTAAAGCTATACAGACTTAAAGCAGTGACCTAATGTCTTCATTAAAATATTAAAGTCTTTTAAGATACCCACAGATGCACACAGTCCTCCCTTCTCACTCTGCCCTTATCTGGGGTACTGTACCTGAGGAAAAGTTGGAGAAGAAGTTCGTGATTCAGGCTCCTGGCACCATCAGCTGTGTCACCTCCAGGATCTCCAGTTAATCCAAAGGCATATGGCACCTTCTCATGGCCCACCAGCAAGAGTCCTTTCACCCCTTTTCTTCCAGGCAAAGTCTCTCCTGCTTTCAAAGCCATGTGGCAAAACGGAGCACCCCAAAGCCACGTGGTCCTCTCACCAAAGCCACGTGGGACCCCCATCCTGCCAAAGCCTCTTGGTTCTACCAGCAAAGCTGTGTGGGTCTCCCTATTGCCACAGCTGTATGGTCCTCTCAATGGCTGCCGCGTCTGGGTTTAAATCCCCGAGCCAATCTTCCTCTGCAGCCCCATTACTGACTTGTCCTACAATCAATTACACCTGCCAGCACTCCCATATCCTTCCAGTTTTACTGGGCTACCAAAGTGAGTCTGGGCAGGCGTGGCCCCATGGCATGGAGCCAATCATCTCCAAGTTCTCATGTAGGCGCTGTAACCAGGGGGAGCTGCCCCCAGTTACACCTTGGGTGGAAGTCACTTCCATCCCCCTGGCTCAAAGCATGGCTACAGCTATTTAACTTATCTATGAAACCAGTTAAAGGTTATAGATATGTTAAATGACCATGCCAGAGGTTAGCTGCAAAGCCTTGCTGTACAAAACAGCTCTGCATGTTCCTGCTCCATGTGTCCCTTCCCCCGACTCACACCTGTCGGGGGAAGGGGTGAGGACATCCTATATATATTTCTAATTTCTCCTGGACACCTTGAGTTCTGGACCCATTCCAAATCTCTATTTGGGGCCCTTCTCTGGGATGTACCCTGTATCAGTTAGATTGTGGCCATTGTAATTTTGAGTGTTTAGGTCATGGTTATTGAATCAGTCAGTTCACAAACTATGCCATAAGTACGAGGTGAACCATTTTATCTGTGGGTGATTTTTCATGCATTTATTGGAATAGTAATTGCATATGCTATTTCAGTATCTTTAAGAATTCTAACTTATTCATACTGCAATATACTACTCTATAGATACACAAAGCCAAGTTAATGTCTTGGGTTTGGTCATTATAAACTTGCTACATTCTCACATAGTCTAAGAATTTTATTATCTTTCCTTTTGTGTTTCCTATTTCAGACTTACCTTGGGAAATCACAAAATTAATGTGCCAAACTGTGGGAAAGTGTCACTACTCTTTTCCAAAAATACATAGAAATATTGTTGAACATTTTATGTGATCAGTGAAATACACTGGAGATCGGATGTTAGGATACTCTTTCTAAAAGTAGAGTGAACTTTCTGAGTGCTCTGAAAGAAATTAAACTTTCCTTTCAATATTATGCTTTTGAAAATCCATTGCTTGCTTCACTCATTAATTCCTGGTCACAGTTCAGTCATAGACTATTTTGTTGGTGTGCGTAGCTATGTGTGCGTGTGTGTATTCTTCAGGGTATGATGGCACGCTAGCTGCTGTTTAATATTTTTATCATTTATGTAAGTAGAATTATGCCATAGCTGATGTCATATCTAACACTTAAACTGTTTTACATTTTAAAATAATTATAAACTAGAAGCTATGTGTGAAGACAGAAGCTGAATATGTTTTTATAAGTTGAAAAAAAAAACTCAGCAAGCTTATATCAGAAAATTGATTTTGTAATATCCCAGGAAATACATACAGTAAACAAATAAACAAACAAAAACAGATAACAAGCAAAGTCATCAGCAATATTTTCAAATGAAAAAGATGAGTCTGATTTGAAAAATAATTCAAATATTAAACAAATTTAAGACAGTAAACTATAGGTAGTCAAAGAAAACTTCAAACTTTCTAACATGAACTGAAAAACAAAGAGTTAAAGAATAGAGTTATTAAAAGCTATACTTTTAGCCCTGGCTGGTGTGGCTCAGTGGATTGAGCAATGGACTGTGAAGCAAAGGATTGCTGGTTTGGTTCTCAGTCAGGGCACATGACCTGAGCTGCAGGCAGAGGGGTGCATGAGAGACAACCACACATTAATGTTTCTCTCCCTCTCTGTCTCCCTCCCTTCCCCTCTCTCTAAAAATAAATAAATAAAATCTTTAAAAAATAAAATAAAAGTTCGACTTTTATTTGTGGGGAAAATTTGAATTATTTAGCTAAGTAATATAAATAAAATGGCAACTTAAAATTTTGGCAACATATAAATAAAATTATATGCTTGATTGAATTTTATTAATGCAACTGATGTTTATGTGTAATTATATACAGATAGATTAGAATTTAGTTGCATTAATATCTAGTACTATCTAAAAAATGCTCCTTTTACTCATTAATGTAAATTGACTTAAAAATATACTTGCTTTGATAGATATAATTTTAGTTAAAGTGGGTTACACCTGTGCTCAAGACTTTCCAGCTGGCACCATTCTGCACCATCCCATAGATGGAAGGATTCTGTAAGTTAATAACTGATGTTTGAAGAATTGCTTTGAATTGTGATCTAAGACTATGGTTATCTTGTTTTCTAGAAATTGAGTCTATTGTTATAGTATTATATAAGCAAAAATAATTTATTATATTGTTTTTACTCCCAAAATTGAGATAGGAGTTTCTGATCACACCAAAACCAAAGATAAGTTGCAAACTAAATATAATACACAATTTCAATAAATATGATAACTTCTCCTTTATAATAAATGTAACCATAAGCTGCTAAAATGGGATAATTCTGTATCTATTAAAAAAGTAATTGAGTGACATCATTATCACTCTTTCTCTCAGGGGTGTCCAGTCTGCCACCTATAGGCCACATGCAGCCCAGGATGGCTGTGAATTCAGCCTAACACAAAATCGTAAATTTGTTTAAAACAGTATGAGATTTTTTGTGATTACGTGTCATGATGCATTTAATGTGTGGCCCAAGACAACTCTTCAAGTGCAGCCCAGAGAGGCCAAAAGGTTGGACACCCCCGGTAGAGCATAGTGTGAGTGCCAGGAACCTCTGCCCCTCCGTCCCCAACACATGAGGTTCAATAGCTTTCAACAGAATAACTTTACGACACAAAAGTACTCAAATCCTCCGGCTTACCAGAATCAGTCAATCTCTTTCTCTCCATATGCTTTCTTTCTCAGGACTAGAGATATTGCAAAGGTTGGGGTGAAAACTTGTTATTAAATTATCATGTACTAGGTAGGCTATGGTACAGAGATAGGTCTGTGTTCAGGTAAGGTGATAAGGAAAGATCTCTCTGAAGTGGTGCCAGTTTCAGACACATGTGACTAAAGGTGAGGAAGAATACTGTAAGAATATCATGGGAGAGGCTATTCCAACAGACTGGAAAACAAATGCAAAGACCCTGATGACAGAACATGCTTTGCTTATTTAAGGAGCAGCGAGATGACCAGCGCATCAGAAGTGGAGGAATCTCGTGGCAGAGTAGTAAGATGAGAAGCTAGATTGTGTAGGGTGCGTGGACAATGGAAAGGGATTTAACTTTCATTCCCAGGGAGTTTGGAGGTTGGGAGGCTATCTTAAGGAGGAGAAGAACATGATCTCATTAGCATTTTAAAAGATGCACTCCATTTGTTGTGTGAAAAATGGGTTGTAATGAAGCACAAGTAGAAACACAGAGACCATTTAGGAGGGTGTTGCTCACACCTCCATGAGAGAGATTTTGGTTGGCCGGGGGTGGTAGTATATGAGATGTGGAAAAACAGTTGGACTTATGATTTTGTGAAATGTGATCAAACAAGATTTATTGTCAGACTACACTGAGCTGTGAGAACAAAAGGCAAGAGTAACTGAGTTTTGGGTTGTTGGCAGCTTGAAAAATGGCAGTATCGTTTACTGAGTTAGTAAATGCTGGGAAAGATATACATGTAGGTTAAATTCATGAGGTCTGAAATATTCAAGACAGTCAGATGTATGATTCTGGAATATGGGGAGGAGATAGATGTTTGAGAGATATCAATTTATCTGAGGTAGACTGATTGTAATAAGGAGCTTAAGTGGAGAAAAAAGAAAGTGGGTGAGAATTCAATTTTGGGAGACACAAAACTTAATAGGTGGGGGTCTTAAAAAAGGAAAGATCTTATAAAGGAAGGATGAGAATAAAGTCTTCATGAGGGAGGAGAAAAATCTGGAGCATTTGGTATCCCAGAGAATTAACTCTTTCAAACTTCATATCATTCTTACTACACTGGATGAAAAAATAAATGGCTATCTTACTCAATAGAAACACACCTGAGATTCAGAAAAGCAGCTGACATTTTTCTTATTATAAAGTTAGTATAATAACAATGCGCCTAGAACAATGTCTTCTAAAACCTTGACCAAAAACCTCAACTGAAAAGAAAAATAAAATTTAAAATCCCACAGAAGTAGTTTTTTAAATAGAGAAAATTACTTTATCTATCAGCAGACAACAGTAGAAGTGTAAATTTATGGCCTTTGAACAAAGTAGTTAAATTTTATTGATGATAGACACCATTCCCAGAAGAAAAAAGGAAGCTTAGAGCTCATATCTCTGTATTCCAGGGTCAATATGTCTAAAATATTCCAGTTTAAAAAGTGGTAGTACTGAAATATACACTAGTGTAATTAATAGAGCAGACAAAATCAGGGTTACCTCTTTCATAGATCAAATTCCGCAGCGTCCTAGAAGATAGACCTAGTAATGTTAAATCTTTTTAAAAGTATGAGTAGGCCAACAGAGTTCCCAAGAGTTGTCTATATCTGATATAATTCAAAGGAACAGAATTTAACTAAGAAAGAAGCTGAACTAAAACAAAAAAAAAAAAAGAAAAAACTAGTTTTTTTATCTTTACCCATAATTATTTTCTCCTACAATATCAAATTGTAACGGAAAATAATTCAGTTTACTATTATTATGTCTTTGAACTGTATATTTAAATTTTAAACAGATATTTAACTCTTAAATATGAAAAATAAGGACATTAAAATATAAATCATTCATTATAATTAATATCATTTAAAAATCTGTTAGTTTTGTTTTATGCTCTTTTATATGGTATGCCTATGTTTACTTCTACTTTTAAAATATATTTTTGATAACAATTTTATAACTATAACTATAAATGAATATATATATAACAGTACCATAATTTTAATCAAAGCTTACATTCCAAAGCTCATTTGATCTTAAGCTGTCTTCAGTTTGTTAAGAAGAATAATACATGTACTTAGTTTCTGCATTTTAGAATTTCTATACATTGCCTTAGTACTTGAGCAAAAGTAATTTATACAGGGGTAGGCAAAAGTTGTGAGTAGGCAGAACACAGAGTTTGTTCTTGTATTATTATTTGCTAATTATGGTATTATATTCGATATGAAAATTGTAAACCTACTTTTACCCACCTTCATATATTTCTTAGCCAACACAGTCGTTCTTTCAATAGTTGTAGAACAGGTTTCATTTTGTGTGTGTGTGAATGAGCATACATTGACTGGCATATGATAAACCCAAATCCAGTGTGTGAGGGTTTTGGTTTTTTTTTTTTTTCCCCCTGCTGAGATATCTTGAAATTTTCTCTTCCTTCAGAGGTAAAAAATTAGCTCTATGTATTTTAGAGGTTTTATGTTTTAGTGCATTTTTCTTGCTGGAAAATGCTCTTTCCACTGAAAATAAAAAATTTTCTCATTAGAGATAAATATTTCTTGTAGCATAGGTTTTAATTTTTTTGGTTCCTAATATAGTACTTCTATAATTCATAAGTATTAAGAATGTTTATATTGTATTGATATTTCCTTCTCTGTTGGCTCTTATCTAAAAATAATTTATTATGTTAGTTTTAATTTTTGTTAGGATGCCCAGAGTTGCCCTGGGTAGCCCTGGCATGTGGCTCAGTTGGCTGGTGTATCATCCCATACCCAAAGGGTTGCAGGTTTGAGTCCCAGTCAGGACACACACCTGGGTTCTGGGTTCAGTCCCTGGTCCGGGTGCACATAGAAGGGAACCAGTAGATGTTTCTCCCTCACACTGATGTTTCGCTGTTTCTCTCTCTCTCTTCCTCTCTCTCTCTCTAAAAAAAATTGCCCTTGGTACAACTTCTGGATTTTTGTTTCAAGTATATATTTCAGAGTAAATTAGGTTATAAAATATCCCTCTAAAATACTTTAACTAGGTATGAAAAAGTCAACTTGGTTACCACTTGGTATAATGCGCCTTACGGGTCAATCAGTAAATAGCATGTCATGAGCTTCAAAGTTAGTGACAACTGGAAAAAAATAAATTTCTGGTTAGAGTTGCATCTCTTACCAAGAATAACTAATTTCTCTACATACATGTTAAACATATGTCAATTGTGAATTTCTACCAATATTCACAATTTGAAAAGAAGAAAGTGGTTATATGGCTCTTTCATTGTCTTCTAACATCGTGGGTTTGTGTGAATTATGTATGCTAGCACATACATTACATGTGAGACTACAGGTCCATGTAACACTCGCACAGCAAATGGGAACCATGGACTGCAGATGCCTAAGTTGAATGAGCAGAGCAATTTTACAACAATTTTTCACAAATATAACTTTTATTGAACTGGATTAAAACTATAATATACAATATGTAATCATAGTTTTTTTTAATTCCCTTTTATGAATTAATTGTTTCTTTTAGGGTCAATATTTTTGATTGGTTGTTTTTATTACCTTCATTCTTCCCTTTATTCTGGTGGTCCTAAATCCTCCTAATCTTGATTATCTTTCCATATTTAGAAACAAAGGATCAATTTCATTAATGTTAATAGATATCATCCTTTCCTCTGCAAAAACTGAGCTCTACCCTAGAATAATGGAAAGGAGTATAAACTTGAACATTTTCTTATAACATTCACCGATGGCTGCATGCACATCACCAGATAGCAAAAGAAGGAAAATTCTATAACCATTGCACACCCCTCTACCATAGAAACCCAGGCTCCTACTAAGTAGGTTGATTGGGTTTCCTATGAAGGTATGTATTTTACAGCTTCAAAATCTATTGCTGTATGTATAGGAGATACGCAATTGATAAGGCTGAACTGAATAGCATGTATGCAGAAAGTTCTTCTATAGTCTCTATATGTTACTGTTAATAAAACATTTAAAAATTCCCTATGATTTTTTACTAGTATATAGAAATATATTTTTATATTGATTCTATAATGTAAAATGTTCCTCAAAATTTGTATAATTTCTTAGTTGTATTGCAAATTATTTTGAATTTTCTACATTAACAATCATTCAATTTGCAACTACAAGATTATTTCTTGTTTTTTTTTAAACAGATGACTTTTTTTTTTTAATATCTTATTTCTTTATTTTTAGAGAGAGGGGAAGGGAAGGAGAAAGAGAGGAAGAGAAACGTCAATGTGTCGTTGCCCCTCACATGGCCCCCATTGGGGACCAGGCCCGCAACCCAGCCATGTGCCCTGACTGGGAATCGAACCGTGACCCTTTGGTTCACAGCCCACGCTCAATCCACTGAGCCACACCAGCCAGGGCTGATGACATTATTTTTTTCTTAATTTTTATTTTTGTAATTTTTTCTTAATTTCATTGTTCAAAATCAAAAAAACTGTGGTATATTTACACAATGGAATTCTATGCAGCAGAAAGAAAGAAGGAGCTCCCTTTTCGACAGCATGGATGGAATTGGAGAGCATCATGCTAAGCAAAATAAGCCAGGCAGTGAAAGACAAATACCATATGATCTCACCTTTAACAGGAACCTAATCAACAAAACAAACAAACAAACATAATATAAACAAAGACACTGAATTTGAGAACAGTCTGACAGTGACCAGAGGGGGAGGGGAGGGAATTTCAGGGGAAAAGGGGAACGGTTTAGAGCAACAAGTATAAAGGACACATGGACAAAAACTATGGTGGGTGGAAATGGGAGGAAGGTGGGGAGGGCTGGGGTGGTGGGATGGGGGCAGGGTAAAAGATGGAAAACTGTACAATATCAACAATTAAAAAATACTGATTAAAAAATAAAAATTAAAAAAATTAAAAAAAAGAAAAACAAAATTCTGGAACAATGTAGGGTAGAAATGGTAGAGTAGAGTCTTAATGGGAAAACATCCAAGTTTTTTCCATTAAATTAGATATAAACTATAGGCTTCTGGTAGGTTACACTTATTAGTTTGAAGAAATTTATTTCTAGCCTTCATTTGGTAAGAATGTTTTTGATTAATCGATATGGAATTTGCCAATGACTGCTGTGGAAACGATCATGTGTTTTTTATTTTTTTTATTTTACTAACATGAAGTATTACATTAACTGATTTTCAGATGTTAAACCAAATTTTCATTCTTGGGATAAACCTTGTTTCACCATGCAGTTTAAGTTTGTATATATCACTGAATGCTTTTTTTTTTTTTTTTTTACTATTTTGAGAATACTTGTGTTTATACTCATAAGAGGTACTAATCAACAATTTTCATAATATCTTTTTTTCAGCTTTGGTATCAGATTAATACTGGATTTAATGAATAAATTGGAGAACATCTCCTATTTTCTGAAAGAATTTGTGAAGGATTGGTATCATATCTACATGTTTTTGGTAGAACTCAATAACAAACACAACAAAATAAAGTCTTTTGTCCAAAAAAAGTATTATTATTTTTTTATTTGGATAGGTCTATTTAAGTTCTCTCTTCCTTCACTCAGTTTTGTGGTTTGTATTATTTTTTTAAATACACGCCTTTTCAAATGTACCATCAAAATGTTATTCACAAAACCCTTCCAATCTGTAACATTAGTAGTGATGCTCTGTCTTTAATTTTTGGAATTTGTTTAATCTGCCTTATTAATATTTTCTTAGTTAGCAGATGATTTGTCAAATTTATCAATATGTCATGATATAAATATGCCTAACTATGTAACATTATGTAAGTTTTTTATATCCTGCTGTACAGTCCATCTTACTAGTGCTGGTAGTTTATAGAAAATTGGTAAAAATTTAACCAGATGTGTATATATATAGCATAAGCACAGTTAAAGACCAAAGAAGAGATTTATAAAGTAGATTGTGAAAATACACATGACTGTGGCTCATTTGTTTATCTAAAACTAAGGTAATTTTCCTTTTGAGTTTATCCCCATTGGTGACAAACACCAATTGAAATAGACAAAGTTAACTTACTGTCATCCAACCAGAATAATACAATAGTTTTCAATACTATCATTTTAATCAACTTAAAATCTAATCTATCTGTATAAAAAGACCATTCATCTCTTCCATATGGTCTTCATGCCCTTTTTTACTACAAGGTACAAGGCTAATTGCTATTCTCATAGCACCGGTCCTGGATTCCTCTTAGATGTATTAGCCTTTTGTGCTTGCTATGCATTAGCAATATTTTGTGAACTTACCTTTAGAAGTCAGCCCCTATACCTAATAAATGAACTTCGAAATTTTTCAGAGCTGATGCTCCTCATGGCAAGCTATCTTTTAGGTCAGATTCTAGTGGTTTCCTTAAAGACTTTTCCTGACCTCGGATCTGATTAGCACTATAGGTAATTTGATTCTTCATGCTGGCCTTTGGTTTAGGATTTCTACTTGCAATTTATATGAATAGTTTATCTTACCCTTTCCTACATTCGTGCTACCAGGTTGCTGACCTCAAATTCAGATACCTGACACATCACACACTGGGTTTATTTGGGCATTCTAGATTCTGTTTAAATCACATGACAAAAGAAGTTCAGGTTTTTTGTTTTTGTTTTTTTGTTTTGTTTTGTTTTGTTTTTTGGTGGGAGGAGGGAATTCTCTCTGATTGCTTCTTTTTTCTGAACACACTGTATCACTTTCCAAACATCATATACAGCCACATTAAGTGATTTGCTTCTATACACACTATCCATCACTTTTTAGTTGTTTTTTTAATTTAATATACACATATTGGTTCGTTGTTACTTCCATGTGGTCCAAAGGAAAGTGTCCACTCTTCTTTGAGATTCCACATAAATATACATGATGTATGTATACATGACTTCTTCCTCCCCCTGAGACTCATCCTCAGTATATGGGCATTAGTCACCTCAAGGGATATAAGTAGGATTTACCTTCCTCTCAATTCTCAATTTCATTCCCCCCTCTAAAGATGGTTAATTCCTCTCCTTTTGAAATACTGCTAGCATAACCTTCCCTGGAGCACTCAGATCCAAGGCCTAAATGAAGGCAAAATGCTATCAGGGAAATAAAAGCCACAAAATGCTTCTAAAAGAAAAATATTACTTTGGGGCATCTCAAAGTATTATTAACAATTATTATGAAAAAACAATCATTATGTGAAACAAAATAATTTTGACAGCTTATTATTGCTTATATTGTGATAGAAGTGATTCACATATATTTTATCTTCACTCTCAGCTAAAAAAACCAGACTGGACCATGCTTAGTAAATTTTTGACAGAATATAACAATACTTATGTCATTATGGGATGTAAAATTAAAGTTTATGAATCTAGTCACTAGTAAAATTTAAAAGCTATTTTGTGTGCACACACATACCATGAACAATTATTTTTAGGAGTTAATGGTCAAATATTTTAAATTATCATGATAGCTAAAGTAGAATTCAAAAAGAAGATTCATATCATTCCATAAAGTTTTGAATATTTGGCTAAGGGTAACACATTTTTTTTTCTTAAGTTTTTCTACTATAGTTTCATGGGTAATTTAATTTTTTAATGTAATTCTGAGCTGATTTGAGCTCTCTTTATTTCACTTTTCTCTCACGTACTTTGATTCTATTGAGATTTCTTGAGTCAGAAACAAAAGGATAGAATGGTAGCTAATATGCTGGGCTTTACATGTAGTCTAAGTCTTAAAAACTGCAGTGTTCCCAGACTGAGAAACCTTACTGGACATCGGTTGCTTTAATAAGAGTGGTTTCCAGGGAGTGTTGGAGACAAGAGAGCAGCCCAGAGAAATAGGGATTGAATGTTGAACAAAAGAATCAGCAAGGCTGAGGGGTAATTTGAAGGGAGTCACAGTGAGAAGGGAGTAGCTAAAAAGTGTAATTTAGTTTTCCTTTGAGGTAAATGGACACTTTGCTTATGACAAAAAACGACAGGAACATATTGGTATGATGAATAAATGAAATGATACATACAATGAGCATGGAATAAAGAAATGTGAAAAGTAAGCTTGCAGAAAAATATTTGTAGTGTTTCTAGTCATTTTCCTAAATGTGATTGATCAAAAGATTGCATTATGTATTAAGGTTGGTTTACCCTACTAGAATATAAACTGTATTATGGAAAGACCGTATCTGCCATCTCTATGTTGTAAAGTTTTATATTGATATTGTCTAGCACAGTGGCATGTAATGAATACTTGAGGCAATTTATGTAAGATTTGTAAAGAAACACAAAGAAAAGGCTAAGAACCATAAAATGAATAGATATTAATTTTAGACAAGTGAGACTACCGTCTTCCACTAAAATCCAGGGCCAGAGTGAAGAGTTCAAATAATTAGGGATTGGGATTGCTCTACATACCTGTTAGACATTTCAAAGCTGACTGCGTGATTTTTACTATAATTTAGAATACATGAACTCTATTAAGAAAAACTGACAAGTTGCAAAGGTGATATAATTTAATGATGTAATGTTTTTTATATATACATATTTGTGTGTGTGTATGTACTATATATGTGTATATTATGTGTGTGTGGTAGGGAAGAAGAGTGACTATCCACTGAATAATACTCTGAATCAGTCACACATTGGGATAAACAAAAATGTACAGTTTTGGATAATATTGGGCCAGAGTAGGGAATGCTTTAAAAATGTGGTTAAAGAAAATGAAACTGATTTCATAATTCAGTTGCTTTCAACCATCATATGGCTATCAGTCAGGGTGCCTGCACACACCAATCTCGCTGTTGGGGAGGGTTTACTGGAGGGAGAACTGAAGAGATATAATCAGTCAGGGTGTAGAAAGTACAAAGGATAACGCAGTGGCTTGGGGCTAGCAAAAGCTAGCAAAAGCAGGCCTCTGCTAACACTTCTAGCTCTCAGGAAACACTTAGGGGAGCCAGGCTGGAACAGACTGATAAACGGCATCAGGATGAGTCATTGACAGCAGCTATGTTTTGGATCGGGGCAGTAATTGGCCTGTAACTGTAACCCCATAGGTAGCAAGTCAAGGAGATAAATATCCACACTGCCATTGTCATTCCCTCAAGTGGCTGTCTGTTGCTCTGCTTTGGTTAAATCTAGAAAGAAAAAAAAGCCAGAGTAGTAACAGTCAGCCTCACTGATGGATTCCATATAGGGTAGGGAATGTACTTTCAGGGGTACCAAGAATATATCCTGTGTAGTGTTGCAAGCGATTTATATTTCAACATAATTTCCAGGTGATGTTTGATTAAATCTATAACACTCTCTCCTTTATGTTCCTCTATTATATTACTATTTATGCTATCATATATACTGTTCCTTTTTGAGGAAAAGTTATAGAGCTGCAGGTAGTGTGCTCATAATTACACATAACCTCTCAGCTGTCCTATTTTGTCGCAGCCCATAATGAGATGGCTTCATATTAAGAACCATCAAGATTAAGATCATCTGGGGTGCTCTACTTGCCTGAAAATTTGGGGGTTTGCTTTCCAAAATCTGTATGATGTATGTACATGAGTGTGTTATGCTTGTGACCTTAAGAAAAACATTAAAATTCTCCATGCGTCAGCTGCATCATTTGTAAGTATCTGTGTAAAACAGAAAGAACTAAATTACTAGAAAATGCTTTAGATTGATGGCTTTTACATCCAATAAATATTTGCTGCTGTTATTAAGGAGAATAAGTTATATAAGTTTTATAGTTGATGAAATTTTTAACAAATAATTTTTATAATAAACATGAAAGAAAGTGACAAAGGCATTATAAATATTAATAGAATAAATGTTTAAGAGTTCAGTTTGTTAAGCAAAATTTTAAATTTAAATGTGTGGAGATCGTGAAAAATAGTGTATTTGTTTCTTGTGTGTCTACGTTACATGATTTTATGAACCTTTTCACTGATGCCAACACAATTTTTCTTCAGTATTCATTTAAATATTTTAATATTTCATCAATTTTACTACAAGACGTTCAGTCTAATGGTAAAATACCTTTATTATTTTTCAAAGTGCCATGCATATAACTTGATTTGCGTCTGCAACGCTATTTTAGGCTTTGAACATCCAGGGAAAAAGAATATGATTAACTGCCTGAAGCTTCAGGAGTGGTACGACTTTGCTTTCTTTATTTCCCGTTTTCAGCCCATCTCCACATGTCTATCAATGTCTTTCTACCACCACAGTGAAACTGGCCTCCAAGAAATACTGAAACCACCAATTTCAAGAGAGCATCTCACGGAGGGATTCAGATCAAGTTTTTCCAAATTGTGCCACGTTAGCATGGAGATTATTTTGAGCTGAAGATAACTGAGGCCCAAAAGACTCTGGCAGAGCTTTTAGTTCCCCTTAACTGCCTAAAATAGTTTAGATAGAGGGCTTGGTCCAGGAAGAGAACTGTTACCAGAGATAAGGACAGAGAACCTCGGCTAGGGGCAGCGGGCTGTGGGAAATTAGCAAGGTCCATCAGTAACCTCCCTCTCTGCCCTCTTTGTCTCTGCACAGCGCAGCAAGCATTTGTTTACTAAACATTTGCTTCTCCATCTTTCTGTAAATTGTTTCCTCTGCTTTAAGGTCCTAGACCCCTAACCCCTTCTCCTTGACTCAGAATGACATGCATGCCATGATTGCCTGTCATGGGCCTTATATTCTCATGTAGGCTCTGTAAGTATGAAATTATAGGTTTTTCTCTTGTTAATCTGACACAAGTCCATTTAATTCTTAGACCAGCCAGAAGAACCTAGAAAGATAGCAGAGAAATTTCTCTTTCCTCCTCAATACTCGCATTGTTTCTAATTAGAGACCAGAATGTCAATTCTATTGATAAGTGGAAAGGGCTGCATTACCCCTTGGGTTTGACCCATGGAATGATCTCAACTTTGGAGGATAGGTTTGTCCTCTATATACAGGTTCCTAAATAAATTCAAATATATTAGTCCTACAGTAATTATGATATCAATTAAAGGAAAATTATATGCACAAACATTACAGCTATTACTCACACCTTTTGCATCTATATCTGGAAAAGCCGCCAGTTCCTAAATTATCTACAAAGCACTGCCAAAGACCACTGGTGGGAGGAGGGGACAGTGTTTGAGTTTTGGTGTTCAGTGTGCGTTACGCGCTCAAGATATACGTGAGATGGAAAGGAACAGTCAAATGTTAAACTACTAACTCAGTCCCAGAGGCCACCACTCGTTAGGAGATCTCGTGATTTTCCATTGTATGAGAGAGCTTTTTCTTTTCAAATTTCCCTGCTAACTTGAATAATATTTGATATGAACACATCCAAGATTTTTTTTGTGGAATTACATTCCTTTCAATGTTGGTTCAATTTCTTGTCAAGGAACATGTATAAAGGACACATAGACGAAGCCAAAGGGGGAGTAGGATTGAAGGTGGGAGGTGGGGGTGGGGTGGGGCATGGGAAAGTGGTGGCGGTAACATGGAGACAACTGCACTTGAACAACAGTGAAAAGTTAAAAAAATTTAAAAAATATATAAAAGTTTCATTTTTATTTTTATAAATGGTTTTGAAATTTGTGTTTTCCAAATTTCCCCAGTAATACCACATGATATATGATTATCCTAATTTACAGGTGTTAGACATATATCTTCTACATTAGAATTTTTAAAGGAAGTACCTGGAAATCTGATGCCTAGGAAATAATTTAGGTGATCTTTACAATCATAATTATGCAAGTAGGTAAAAATACTACCTTCACTTGCTTTGCTTGTATTTGTTCACCTTGAAAAATTATTTGGCTCGGTTCATTGTAGAAGATATTTTTATATTACTATAATAATAAACCCAACATTTTATGTTTTTTTTATAAGTTGTCTTTTATACAGTTTACTTCTGTCATATCAATTGTAATGGGGGAATCTTTTACTCATTTGTCATTATTGTAAAGTTATTGCTCCTTACATAAAACTTCCATTTATTATATCAGAGGACAGCAGAAATACCTTCCAATTTGGCTATTAAATTTATACATTTCTATTATAAAACTTAGATTTAAGCTATTAAAATATAACCATGTTATTTCATGAATCAAAGCTATTTTAGATATGTAGTCTTTTTCATTGATTAGCAATTATATATCATTTGTTTTGATTTAATTCTGTTCATACCTCCAAAAATATATATTGAAGTTCTAACTTCAGTATCCCAGTAGCTTAAAATGTGAGTGGTTTTGAAAATAGGGTCTTTATGTAGGGAATGAAGTTAAAATGAGGTCATTACAGTGGGCTCTAAGAGAACCTAACAGTTCTCCTCAGTTTGATTAAATTTTATTTTTTTAAGATTTTTATTTATTTATTTTTAGACAGGGGGAAGGGAGGGAGAAAGGGACAAAGAGAAACATCAATGTGTGGTTGCCTCTCATACCCCGCCACTGGAGACCTGTACCACAACCCAGCCAGGTGCCCTGACTGGGGATAGAACAGGCAGCCCTTTGGTTCACAGGCTGGCAGTGAGTCCACTGAGCCACACCAACCAAGGCTATATTAAACTTCAGACAGGTTTCTTTCTAAAAACCCTAGGCCCCTAACCTCCATTTTTATAGGGCATTTGCTTTAGGAAAATTGCAACTATAAATTATTTCTCTGCCCTTTGAGATGTAAATCTTCTCCCAGCCTCTTCCCAGTTTTAACAGCCCAGGAGTGTCTATCTCAAGGACATGAAATGTAAGCATCAAAGAAGAGAGGAGTCCCTATCCCCCAGTCTCTCTGGGAGGGTAGGAGCTTGACTGGAATAAGCACCAATTTGCAAACACAGATGCACTAATCTCATAGCCACCTTCCCCCTAACATCCTTCAGTACTTTTCCCACTTGCTCACACTTAAGCCTAAAAATTCTCTTGCCATTTGTTTCGGCAGAGTTCAGTCCTATCTCTCTACTAATATAATAGCCCTGGCCCCTCTTGCAATAGTATTGAACAAAACCCTTGCCTGTTCAACTTGGGCCATTTTCATTTAACAGTCACCCTAATCCAGCATTACTAGAATCTTTAAAAGGCAGGGATTTGGACACAGAGTCTGGGACACAGGGAAAAGGCCACAGGGGATGAAGGCAGAGACCTGGGTGGTCCAGCAGAAGCTGGGAAACATGACAGTTTCCCAACTACCGGAGGCCAGGAGAAGGGTATCACTAGGTTCTCTCATAGTCTGCAGAGGGAACCAATTCTGCTGACACTTTGATCATGGATTTCTAGCCCCCAGGACTGAAATAGAAAATATTTATTTTGTTTAAGCCACAGAGTTTGCAATATGTACAGTTACGGCAGTCCTATCAAACTAATACATTATGGTATATAGAGAAAAGATCACCGATTTATATTGTGTTGGCCAATTAGATTTTACCATAAAATAAAAGATAGCTATTTTTCATTTTCATTAATAACTTTATTGATTTGGATATTTTGAGTAAGTCAGCTATCTCCTGCATGACAGAATGTTGATTACTCTCAATTACTGTCTCAATTTGATCTCTACCAACTTCAACTGGTCTGCTTGACCAACCTTGGAGCATCGTCCAGTGAGAAATCCCCAGCACAAGAATTCACAAACCACTTTTGACATGTTAGATCAGTCACAGCACCTTCTCCACACACTGCACAATTTTTTTTTTTTTGCATTTCAGTTGTAATTTTACTTTTTTTGAAATAATAAAACATGATATGCCAAAAGTGATGCTTATCTTCTTCCATCTTCAATGTTAAAATGGCTGCACAAAAATTCATCAATTTGGTAAGTTTCTGTTTAATGCATGCTGATATGACAGCTGTCACAATACAGTCTAACAAAATTGTTTTGAATAAATTTAAAGACAACTAAGCACTACAAGAACCATCTTATGAAAAAAATCCAATCTTTTGGGCCAAATGAATAGTTAAGAGAGCTAGTCCTCAAGACCCATTCTGTTGCTTACTGGGTTTGGACATAGGTGAATCATTAAAGTTTGTAAATCTCCACATTTTTGTCTGCAACTGAAAGTCCTAACATTTGAGGGGAATTGGCTCGAATAGGGCTAAATAAATGTTTTTTTAAATTTTATTTTACTTATCAATCAACACATAATAATTGTCTAAAGTTAAGACAGCAATAGTGAAAAGTAGTTTCTAAAAACTGCAACCAGACCCAAAAACTGGCTGGTGTGGCTTAGCGTACTGAGTGCTGGCTTGCAAACCAGGGCATCACTGGTTTGATTCCCATCAGGTCACACACCTGGGTTGCAGGCCAGGTCTCTAGTGGTGGGTGTGCAAGAGGCAACCACATGTTGGTCTTTCTCTTCCTCTCTTTCTCTCTCCCTTTCCCTCTCTCTAAAAATACATAAATAAAAACTGCAACCGGAGCTAACAGATAAAAAAAAAATCTTAGAATTTCAAAACCGTGTCCTTTTGATTTCACTGTTTTATTAGCTTTTTCTATGGACACTCAATAACTTTAAGCTTTGTCAATGTACAAACACCTTCTAAGTGTCTGTTTCCACCCCAGACTAGTTGATTTCCATGATACATAAAAACACCATCTAACATAAGCATAGAGGTAAATGATGTTTCTGTTTTCATTACAATCATCTTATGCAAGAGTGAGGTCTCAAAATTCCCCAAGTAAAAACACATTTCTCTTTCCTTTGTTTAAGGGAGCATAAGCAGAGTGACTTAGAAAGCTTCCATATCCACAATAAACCTCAGCTTCTTTTTTTATCACCAGCATGTGTTTTTTAACATTACATCATATTAATGTTGGTGCTTATAAAGTAATATGAGAGATAGTATAGAACTTCTCAGAACACTATAGCTGATAAAAGCAAAGGTTATTATAATAAGAAGCTGGCAGTTTTATGACACTCTCATCTTTTGAATCCTCACAAAGGCTGAGGAAAAATAAAAAGGGAGCCACATAATGCTTGGGTGATTGTCAGCTTGACCCATGTCCATGTAAGGCAAAAGGGCATAGTTTCTAGAAAACTAGGCTAATCAAACATGAAACAGACAGTAATAACAGGAAATGATAAAAAACCCTAAACTTCAGAGAAGAAAAACATTACCTGTTAAGAATAATCGGGTATCGGACATGATTAAGAACAGAAATGTGTGGTTAACTGCTTTGCTGTCACTATTTAAATTGTATCAGGTGGGCCAAAAGGTTTGTTTGTTTTTTTCATCAGGTGGCTGTAGTAGTGCTTAGTTGTTAATTTCATTTAAAATAATACTGTGAGATAGTATTGTGACAGCTACCGTATCAGTAGGCATTTAAAAAATACAAAATTGTTGAAATTTTGTGTAGCCATTTTAATATTGAAGATAGAAGAAGATAAGCAACATTTTTGGCATGTTATGCTTTATTATTTCAAGAAAGTTAAAAATGCAACTGAAACACTTATACACAAAAATATTTGTGCATTGTGTGGGGAAGGTGCTATGACTGATCAAATGTATCAAAAGTGGTTTGAAAATTTTCGTGCTGCAGATTTCTTGTTGGATGATGCTCCATGAGCTGGGTGGACCAGCTGAAGTTGATAGTGACCAAATTAAGACACGAATTGAGAACAATCAACATTCTACCATGCAGGAGGTAACTGACTTACTAAAAATATCCAAATCAATAAAATTTTTGATGAAAACAAAAAATGTGTCTTTTGTTTTATGGAAGAAACGCTAAATAAACTTTTTGGCCTACCCAAATTTCCCAATATTTACTACAGGGAAAATCCTTTTAAAGGTAGTTAATATCAGTTTAAGAATTTTGATAATTTTGTTTTATGATTAATAGACCATACCACTGTCTGTATTTACAAATAAAATGAACTAAATGCTTTTAGTAAAAATGCTAAACATTGTCCATTAAACAATAGGAAGTTAGAAAGGTCATTGGACAGAGGATGCATTCTTTTAAATACTAATTTTAATCTTCTAGGTTATTTAGAAGCAGCCTCTTAAACTAATTATATTGTAATTGAACCAAGGTTTGGCAGCCTGCCACCTTGGAAGCCAAACTCATGAGACAGGTGCAGGTAAGAAGGAAAGAAATTCATTACAGTGCTGGCATCTCCAGAAGACGGGTGGACTCTTGTCTTCAAAACGCATCTTAGCATCTCTGGTCAAGCCAATAATTCTTATAGGGAGTTGGTGGGAATTTGGGAGGGGAAAATTCCAAGGTGGGCATGGACATGCCTTTTCTCTCAGGAGTAAGGAGGAGGTACTGAAGGGGGAATAGGACAGCTTCTTCCTGAACTCACTCCCTTCTGCAGTGTTAGCTTTCTGTTTGCATCAGCATTTTCCCTTCGCTGAACACGTGTTGCTGATGTCTGGCACCAGCGTATTTTGCAAGTGCAATGAGAACTGGAGCACATGGTTGATGAAATGTTTTGATTTGTTACAGAATACATACTAGCGAAGAGATATTAAATTACGATTAAAACTTAACATCTTAGTGCAGGAGGATGTTTTTACGAGGTGGGAGGAGAGAGAAAGCAGAACAAAGAGATTGGGGTAAGAAGTCATGACCTGTCGATTTATGTAATATGAACAAGTGAGTATAAGCAGGTCAAAAAGAATACATCTGTCAGCCTGTTCTCAATTTCAGTGTCTTTGGTTATATTTTACTTGTTTGTTTGTTTTGTTTTTTAGGTTTCTGTTAAAGGTGAGATCATATGGCTGACAGTCACCAGAGGGGAGAGGGGAGGGAATTTCAGGGGAAAAGGGGAAGGGTTTAGAGCAACAAGTATAAAAGACACATGGACAAACCCTGGGGGGGGGGTGCGGGTGGAAATGGGAGGGAGGTGGGGAGGGCTGGGGTGGTGGGGTGGTGGGCTGGGGTGGTGGGGTGGTGGGCTGGGGTGGGAGTTAAAAATAGAAAACTGTACAAGAATAACAATTAAAATAAAATTAAAAAATATATAAAAAGAATACATCTGCACCAAATGATTAGTCTATATAAAACACTAGAAATTACAAACTAATTTACAGTAACACAAAATAGGTTGTCAGGGGAGTAGGATGGGGGCTTGTGGAGAGGAAGGAGGGATGGGTTACAAAGAAGCATGAGGAAATGTTGGGAAGTAATAGATTTGTCCATTATCTTCACTGTTTACATGCATAGCCATAAGTCAAAAATCTATCAAGTGTTATACACTAAATGCATGCAGTTTATTGTGAGTCCATCATACCTAAACAAAGCAGACTAGTATTCCAGTAATCTTGGCATATTATTCATTCACTCACCTATTGTAGGACATTTGGGTTGCTTTCAGTTTGGGGCTATTATAAATAAAGCTGCTATGTTCATTCCTGGAGGGAGGGGGGGAGAGTGCTGTGTTCATTCCTGGAGGGAGGGAGGGAGGGAGGGAGAGAGGGAGAGAGAGAGGAAGCGCGGGGGAGAGATGGGGGGAGGGGCTGTGGACACACAGGCAGGGTCTTTGCTGGTCCTGACATGGGTCTTTGTAGTCAGCATCCTCAAGGTGGTGGGACTCCGGGGTCAGACTCTCTCTTGGTTTATACGGGACCTGAACCTGTTGATTCTAGTAAAGTATACTTAGGAAAGACACTTCTAACATGTAAATTCTAGCTTTGAGAGAAAAATCAGGTTAGACTACCAAGCTGGGTTAAATATTTACTAAGATTAGTGTGAGTAACTTAATATAAGTATATTAATTCCCTATTATAGTATCAGCCCTTTAATGCAGCAATTTCAACCAGTGTGCCCCAAGAATTTTTAACACCTGTAGTACCTGATTAATTTAGTCAGGGGCACTGACTTCATTTCTCCTTAGATTGTCTAATTTAAAAAATGTCAACTGCCAACACAATAGCTGTCCATTTTGAATTATTCACCATTATATCTATTTTTTTTTGGTGTGTGCTGCAGAATTTTAGTAATTAGTTTATGTATGCCATGAGATGGAAAAAAAAGCATGAAACTTGCTGCTTTAATGCATAGAGCAAATTTGAATTTGTCAGTGAGGTCTGGACGTAATCACCGAAAAGACTGATGGTAATGAAAGCAATTTCAGCTGCAGGAGATAAAAAGAGAAAGATACCTCTTCTACCTTCTCAGCGGACTCCCTGCAAAGACTGTATTATCTCTCTGACCCATTACCATGAAAACTGCTGGCTTCAGCTATTTTGGCTTGTATTTATTTACACATATTTGGCACAGGAAGTTTTCTATGCTCTATTAGACATCAAAGGAAGATGCATAAAGCATGAGTAGATCACAATCCCATAATTTGTAGAGAAGGAGTGACGGTGGCTCGGAGTCAGGAGGGAGCAGAAGTTCAATGATGACTTCCAACAAATTAACAGGAAATAGGACTTCGAAAGGGAAACCCCTAAGTGCCCAGAAATGTCTGTGTAGGAAATAGAATGATAACAGAGATATCGACTCTAAGGTTATTGCGATAGAAATGATGAGGATAATTTGAAATTGTGGCAAAGATGTTGGGAGAATAAAGCCAGATTTAAGAGGTTTGGACACGAGATGGACATGGAAAAAGAAAGGTATCGGTAAAGAATATAAATTAAAAGGACAGATAAATAATAAAGATGTTAACAAAGATGAAGAGTACACATAGGTGCCAATACAGGTGGGAAGAGAATCCAGTTTGCTCAGTACCAGAGATGAATTTCAGAAACGAGTTGGATATAAGAAAGATCAATAAAAAAATTCATCTTCAGCTTTAAAAAAAGAGAAAAAAAATCTGGTGGTAAAGATAATGAGACTGGTAGAACTTATTCAGAGTGTAGACTTTGAAGAGGACATATTAAAAATACTTTTAAACTTATGAGACAAAACGTTCTTCATTAATGTTTTCTATGCAAAGGAGAGAGGCCTCAGAAGAAACCCTGCTGACACATTCGCCTTGCACATTTAGTTTCCCCCACTGTGAGAAAATATATTTCTGTTGCTTATCTTATTTTTTGTTTTTAGAGGATATGGAGTTTATTAGATAGAGAACACAAAATAAAACCCATCCGGTACTCTCTTTTTTCCTACAGGATTTCTCACTCAAACCCCCCTAAAATAATTTTTATTGTTTAAGCCACCAGTCTGTGGCAGCCCTTGCAAACTAATAGAGTGGAATATCCGTACAATGGGATATTATTTGTCCATAAAAAGAAATGAAGTAATGATGTATGCTATAACTGGGATGAACCTTGAAAAACTACGCAAGCGGAAAATGTCACAGAGGACCATGCATTGCGTGATCATGTACGTGCGAAATTCCAGGATAGGGAAATCTACAGGGATGGAAAGTGGATTAGTGGTTGCTCATGTCTTCCAGGGCAAGGGAGTTCTTTTTTATTATTGAATTGTGATTATGTAGAAACTTGCTATAAACATTCTTGAACAAGTTAAAAAAACATAAGTTACATTAGGCACTTGAAAAAGATTTATCAGAAAACATTAAATAAATGTGTCCTTCACTCCATTTTTGAGAACTGCCTGGCAGAGTTGCTGGAACACGCACTATTTCTTTTTCCTGCTTTATAATTGAGTTGCTTGGTTACCATAAGTTCTCCATCATTGAATACAGAGAAATAGAAGCAAGAAAAGAAAACCATACAACAAAATTTTGCATTAACTTCATTGTATTAGTTTTCTATGAGGGGGCACCCCAAAAAACTGGAGTTATCTTCTGGAGGGCCAGCCCCTTGTAATACAGTCTTTCCTCGCTAGGTGAGTGTTCTAGGAGTCCATCTGTATCAGTGTACCAGCTGGCATTGTTATGAGAGGCTGCATTCAGCTTCAGTGAAATAGTTTTGAAGACTCCTTAAAAGGGTTTGCCCATTTCATGACGGGTGGTTTTCAAGCGCACCTGTCCACACTGCACTGAGTGTTCAGCAGTTTTTGACCAAAAACAGCTTAACTCCCATGCCCCACACTTTCTATTCACCAGATCTTAAACCAAGTGACTTTTTTTTTGTTTGTTTTCCTGGTTGAAAAAAATCCTCAAAATGGAAACATTTTGCCTATGTAGAAGTGGTAAAACAAACCAAAAAAATGTCAGAAGCACTAAAAGGCATCAAAATTGATGAGTTCAAAAATTTTTTGAATAGTGGGAAAAAGTCTCGATAGGTGTATTGCATCAAATGGAGAGTACTTTGAAGGTAACTGAAGTTTAAACATACAACAATAAATACATTTCCCTTTTGGGGTGCCCCCTTGTATTGCTGCTGTAACAAACTAGCACACATCTATTGGATTAAAACCACACAAATTTACTTTCTTGTGTTCTGTATGTTGGACATTTTCTCGGGCTAAAACCCAGATGTTGGTAGGGCTGTGATTTTTTTCTGGAGGTTCTAAGGGAGAGACTCTTTATGGTGGATTGAGTTCTTTTCAGTTCACATTGCCACTGTCTGCTTCACCTTACACTTTTAAGGATCCTTGTGATTACATTATGCTCACCTGCATCATTCAACAGTCTCTATTTTAAGATCACATGATTAGTAACGTCAATTTGTCTGCAACTTTAATCCCTCTTTGCCGAGTAGTGTTCCATTTTCACCTGCTCTGTGAACTGGGGTATATGCATCTTTGGGGGACCATTATGCTGTCTTTCACACTGACAGTTTCAGCTCAATGAAATCCTATCATTCTCATTAGATAAATACGCTCTGTGTTAATGCTCAGCCTTTAATTTCGATTTTATGTAACACTCCAACTGTAAGTGGGATTGAAGCTCTGTGGTTTTTGCAACCTTATATTGTGGCTAGAAGGCAGGATTCCTCAGATTTTATCAGTAACAACCAAATTCTCCCTGCTTTCAGGCATAGATCTGTGCTTATCTGCCCTCGATTGGGTACCTGTTCAGCATAATTAGTACAACCTGGCTTAAACATTGCTATACTATCACTAAAATCCATGACTCATGTTAGATCAAAGTTTCCATCCATAGTAACTCTTTTATACTGATTGTTTTAACCTCTGCCATTCATTGGTGATCCTGGTATTTTGCCTCCAAAGATAAAATAAAGAAAACGCTAGATCCACTAAATTGTACAGGTCAAGTGGGTGGAATAGTTCTGCTTCAAATCTGTTGGCTATCTTTCCCATCACCAGACATGCCAGCTCTCTGCACTGAGTCCACGCTCCATGATGCCCTGTGATTCAGACTCCTGATCACGCAGTGTCAGGATGCTTCATTCATTTGCAGCTTCTCCTTAAATTCCAAATCTTACCCTGTGGTTTGGTTTTGAGAGAGCAGAAATAAGAAAACCGACCTCTGCATCTTCAATCTGTTTCTCCCTCAATGCTGCTAGGTCAGAAAGGATAGTCACTGTACCAGTGGGGAATTGTAATCTTCCCCACCATTCTTTTGACATTTTTGTAAATGTTGACTCTGATTAATATGCAGAGTATCAATAAACAGCATGCCTACATAAAAATTCTAGGAACTAACTTCAAAAGATACAGACTCTGACCTTTGGTCATCCCAGCTTCAGGAGATTTGCTAACCTTCAAACATAAAACTGGAGTAACATAGCACCAGGATGAAAGGAAATAAGTATGATGCACACCATACCATTGCTTGACCAGTTATCAGCTCCTTATCAGAATATACTGTGCTGGTCTGCATGCAGAAAATTCTTCAACCCCATCCTTTGATCTCTTTGTTCTGCTTTCTCTCTCCCTCCATTAAAAACCTCTGCCTGCACTGACATATTGACATGGGCTTTGAGATGAGGATCCTTCTCTTTCTCAAGTCACCAGCACTCAGGTAAAACACTTTTCTTCTCACCAGCACCTGCCCCATGAGTTTGACTTTTGTTGCAGCAATCAGATGGACCTGTGTTCAGTTACAGCTTCTGGTGACTCCACTGGGGACAATGTGGACCCTGGTAAGACCTAGAGCGCCCAGGCTGGGGTCACGGCTCCTTATGGCAGGGCTGACCTCATTGCAAGGGTTGTGGGAATTTCCCAACAGGTGCCAAGATGCTCTCTGTTCTCCCACTCAGGGCCTCAGCTGCCTGAAACTCTTAGCTGGTGAAAGGGATTGAGTTATTGGTGAGCTAATGAGCCTGAGATGGGGCAGGGGGCAGGGGGGGTCCCTGGTGTGCATGACTAAAAGCCCTCTGCCCCACCATCTGGGTTCTTTGAACCAGTCTGGGATTACATAGAAGTCATTTGGTAGGTGCCACTCGGTGAGAGGCAAGGCTTTATGATTAAAAAGTCCCAGTTACCTGGCATGGGGCTTGGTTGGAATACTCTTTTTGGTCTAGTTACATAGATTTTTGGGTACTAAATGCTTTCTTAGTTGCTTATGTGTGGTTGGGTGTTCTTAACACTGTGTTTTTGATATTGGATATGATTGTTTAGAAAAATTGGTGTAGAAACAATATTGTCCTTTAACTGTCTGTTAGTTTTATTTGTCAATACTAATCCCAGTTCCTCCTCCTAAGCAAGTCAGTTTCTATTTGAGAGTTCTCATCTGTTCTGTTTGAAAGCCCCACCCCCACCCCCGGCTCAGAGCTCTTGTCTATCTGAAATGAAACTTTGTTTCTCTCATCTATTTCATCTCAAACTTGGGTTACAGTTATTCTTTGATTGCTTTCTTAGCTTTTGGGGACTTGGTTTGATCTTCCCTATTTTATACACACTGGGAATCTTCTTTCTCTAGTTTGGGCTTTGTGCCATTTGGACCTTGTCAGGGGCATTTGAGGTACCAGTTGGTGGGGGATAAAATTTAACTTTTAGATGTTAAAAATGAACATTTTTATGCTAATAGCTTTGCAAACTTATCAAGTTAATAAATTCCCTGAACAAATCAATTTGACTAAGTTGTAAAGAACAAGACAATTTAAATAGACATTTAACTACAGAGAATGTAAATCAGTAACTTCTAATTTTTCAAAGACAGAAAACTGTACAATATCAACAATTAAAAAATACTGATAAAAAAACAATAATCAAATAGATTTAGAATTAATTTATTTCTAAATGATTATGGAAAGATAAGTCCAATCAACTCCATATCTTTGAAAAAATGGAAGAAACAAAAGATGTTAAATTCTAAAATAAAAAAGATAAACAAAAATCAAGAATACATATTAAAAGATAATATAATATTGTGTAATGAATCATTTGTTTTTTTCCTAGAAATTCTAGATTAATTTGACAACAGATTATTGATCAATATGATTTACATGTTAACAGAGTAAAGATAGGAACCTGCGTGGTGGAGACATTACTTTCAGAAAACGTGGGCAGTGTCATTACATATCATCTCGTGATTAGAAAGTCATTATAAACTCAGAAATCTTTTAGCCTAACACTGACAATATACAAAAAAAGTATAAGATTTCAGAGACTAGAAATAATACACGAGGTATCTTTTTTCAAATCTAATAAAATGGTCTTCATTGGAAATACAAAACTTTATTTAAAATGTTAAAGAAAGCCTATAAAATTAATAGAAATATGACCTTATTAGTAAACTAAAGAGTTTAGATGTGATTACACTTCCAAAGCTGACCTACATATTTGATACAATCGTAGTCTGAAACTGAACAGAACTGTACTCATGTATATGCCGTAATCAAATGCATGGCAGCATTAGACATCCTTGGGGAAAAGGTGGGCTAATACACACACGTGAACATAGTTACTGTTACATAAAAAGCAGGCGAACACTTAACTCACAACATAAACAACAATTGGTTCCAGATTTATCTTTGACTTAGGAGTAAAAGCGAAAATATACATATTTAAAAAAATATTATGAGGATAATTTCTTAAACAAGGTTTACAAAGTGTAGAAAAGAAGGAAATTATAGATAAATAGAGAAAATTTGAGAACTTCTGTTCATCCATTAGACACTATGAATAAGATAATTATTCAAAATGGAAGATACTTTCCACAAACAAAATGCACAAGGAACTATGGTGGTAGTATCGGGAAAGAATTTCCATGGTACCTAAGTGAGTAAATAAGTGAATGGCTGCAGATATCTGTGAGTGCATGTGTGTTCATGTGTGTTTGTCCAAAAAAACACTAACAAAAATTCTAAATTGGTAAAGATATATGCACAAAGATTTCAGAAAAGATGACATAAGGATAATGAAGGGATGTTAGAGAGAAGAGAAATGTGAATTAAAACTAGTGATCATGACCAGACTGGGTAGCTAACCTGTCTAGAGCATTGTCCCCATATGCCAAGTTTGCGGGTTCAATCCCTAGTTAAGATACATATATGAATCAACCAATGAATGCATAAATAAGGGGAACAAGAAATCAATGTTCCTCTTTCTCTCCTTTCCTGTCTAAAGATGAAGAGGAAATGCAGTGATTGTTTAGGTAAGCATTCTAAGTTTAGACAACCCCAATTATTGGGGGGAAATTTAGAATAAGGGACACCTTCATTAACGGCTTAGCAACCGCTTGTCCTATTGCAAACAGCATCCACTTTGGAAAATAATTAGGCTTTACTTAATATAATTGACACATGCATGTTTTATGCCTGGGTTTTACGACCCAGCAATTTCACTACTTAGTAAATACTCTAGAGACAATCTTGTACATAGACTTTTACAGATATAAAGTGAGAATCTTCCTACCAGCCCTGTTCACAATAGTAAAATACTGGAAAACACCCAAATGTCCATCAGTAGTGGAATAGACTGCAGCTACAACCATCAGATTAGATGAATCTCAAAAGCATCAAGTTGACTTAGAAAAGCAAGGCCCTGCAAAATATATAATAAATTTATATTTATAAATTGAAAATGCAGATAATAGCTATGCATATAGTTATTGGTCTGTCTAGAAAAAGCCTAGCTACTGTTAATATAATGAGAGTGGTTCGCACAACATCCATGTAACCTGTCAGCCAAGGAAAGAGGACTGGAATGTGCATGTGTGAACAATGATGACTTCACTGTACTAGTCAGTGGAGGAGGTAGATGCTGTTGGGTGAGCGTGTGTACTGTGTGGTTGTTGCATTCAAAATGACTGAGCAAGTAGAGCCACAAATGTGCATCAAATTTTGTGTTAGGCTTGAATGTTCCTCCACAGAAACTGTTTGTATGATACAGAAGGCTGCAGCTATGGGCAACTGGTGAATGGTCACTTCATCTTGACAATGGCAACCACTCACACATCAAGTCTCGTGCAGATAATTTTGGTGACATCAAATCACCTAAGTGACTCATCCCCCCCACAACCCAGATTTGGTGGCTTGTTACTTCTGGCTTTTCCTCAAACTAAAATTGTCTTTGAAAGGGAAGAGATTTCAGACCATTGATGAGATTCAGGAAAATAAGATAAGGAAGCTGATGGGAATTGGGAGAACTGTGTGAGGTCCCAAGATAACTACTTTGAAGGGTCATAGGCATCATTGTCCTGTGTACTATGTTTCTTGTATTATGTATCTTTTTTCAATAAATGTCTCTATTTTTTTATATTACATGGCCGAATACCTTCTGGGAGACCTTGTATTTATGTATATATAAATTTTAAAATAAAGAGATTTAATAATACATAATTCAGGATAAGTGGTTGCTTCTCTTGGTTTAATTAAGTCAACGGGGAACAAACAAAGGTTCTGAAGGTATTAAGCTGGCTTGTGAATACATTGTTTTGTTATGATGATTTAATTGTACATCTAAGTTATATACCACCATTGTATATATATTTCACAATTTAAAGATATAAAAAATAATCCTGTGTTAATAATATGCTATATTCACAAACACCAGAGACATTGTGGACCATCCAAAGAGCAGAGAGTTGGGAATTAGGAAAAATCAGAGTTGGATAGTTACTAGGTATACTCACTCACTAGGGTTGTGACCTGCACGTTTTCAAAAAGGAGATAGTGATATCCATCTTGTAGGGCTGCCCAGGAATAAATGAAATAATGAATGGAAAATGCTGGCAGAATGCCTGGCACATAGATGCCCAAATAGAGAATCAGCATGAAGGAAATTAACTCTCCTTTACTGACAGCAGTTTCAACAGAAGACAAGTGTTTCGTTCACTGCAGAAACTACATTGTAAGAGGAATTGTCAAATTGTGAGTGAAAAATGCAGTGGAGTAACAGCTTCCCATAAATAACACTGTAAGGGAATAGAGTTTCATCCTACTCAGGCATGCGTATACATCGGCAGAGAAGGTCGGGCTGGAAGTTGCTCTCTTCTCGCTGAGACTCTCACCCTCAGATGATCTGTCATTGTATGCAGAACATAGTGGCAGATTTATCCCTACGACTCAGGCTGCTCAGTAATGGCTCAGATGAAAGCATTTCAGTGTGCCATAAAGTGGGAACTCATAAATGACAGTCTATTATTGGGTGACAAGCTCCAGCCTGGTGACTTTGTTTGTGACTTTGTGTAGACTCTGCAAAAATAATTCCATTGTCATGAGCTTCAGGAGGAAAAAAATGAAATAACACTGGTCAGCATATTTAACCACCTGATACTATTAAAAAAACACCTCACATGGTCTGAAAGGCTAAACAGTTTAAAATAACTGGCATGATACAGAGCAATTATATACACTGATGTAATCCCTAAGTTGGTGAGAGCTGGGTATGTTTTATAGTTGTCTTATACTTACAAATTAACTATTGTTTCCATATTTTGAATAAACCCTCTGAATTTTGACTCTGCTATCATTTTGTATTATATTCTAAATGATGATTAATGCTGTGCTCCTCTCCAATTAAATTATTGGCCAAAAGAAAAATATGGGCCAATAGCAAATACCTATGACTATTATTCTTGATAGGGATTATTTTGGGGAGGATAGAGTGGGGGTTGGTATAAGGCAATGCTTTGGCTCATATAATAGTGCCTTATGAAATGGACCCTTTAATATCAATCATAATGGGACCTGGATACTTTATATGTTGCTATATGTAAACTTCAACTCGCTTTTACTTTATTTTATTTTTTTGGTGTTGGAAAAACGTTGATGCTGTTCCTATACAATTATCAATATTACAGGGAAGATTAAAATTTTAGAACCAGTCTATGCACACTTTAATTCTGTTTTTGTTATACTTCTATTACTATTTCATAAGATTTCTCTTTAATGTTAACCTCAAATAATACAGATGACATTCTTCATCTTGTGTTTTCTGACACACAGGCAAGTACTTGCCCCATCACTTGAACTAACCTCAAAATTTATGTTAAATAATATTTTATATTTTTCCTTAAGACAGAATTCTTTTCCATTTTTCTGTCAGGTATTAATCAATTTAGGTAAAAGCAGGAGTCAAAGCATGGGTCCTAATACCTATGAATCATTAGTGCTCTGCCTTGATAAACCGGAAATAATGCTTGACATGTAACAGGGCTTATGCATACATTTTTATGTGCATCAAATCATTTTTAAATGATGAGACAGAAATAAGTGCAATGGCACAGAAATAAGAGAAACTAATTGTGGAGAATTTTAAAGGAATTGACCAAAGAAGAATTTCTTAGAATTAGCATTAAATGTAGCTTTACATTATTGTTATTTCAATTTTGTCACATTCAGATTTAAACCGGTATATAACAAGATAGGCAGATTTTGAGTTAGGTATCTCAAAAATTGAGAAAAACCTTTCTTTAAAAAAACACACATACAACTCATTCAAAGAGATAAAAAATTGAGGTTTTATATAATCATATATCCATTGAAAAAATTGAATATCTAATTAAATAAACTCCCACATGAAGATTAATGTCTTTCTTTGGTGAATTTTTTAAACTTTCAGGGAGAAAAGAACATGAATCTTACACAAACTGACAAGATAAAAACAAAAGAACTACTTGCTAACCTCAGTCACTCTCTCTCATAAATGGGTTTGCCTAAATCCTAAATATAATATTTTGAACAATGTATGAGGTTTGTCTGGAAAAAGTGTAGACATTGTTATTATAATGAGACCAGTTTGCCTAACATCCATGTAACCTGCCAGTCAGGCAGAGTGGACTGGAATGCACATGTGTGAACAATGATGATTTCACTGTACCAGTAGAAGCCAATGAATGAGCATGTGTACTGTGTGGCTGTTGCATTCAAAATGACTGAGCGAGTAGAGCAACAATTCTGAATCCAATTTTGCATTAAGTTTGAACATTCCTCTGCAGAAACTATTTGGATGATTCAGAAGGCTGCAGCTATGGGCAACTGGTAAATACCAGCTTCATCATGACAACACACCCACTCATGCATCATGTCTCATGCAGAGTTTTTTTTTTTTTTTTTTTTTGCTAAACATCAAATCATCTAGTTAGCTTAGCCCCTCTACAGCCCAGATTTGGTTCCCTGAGACTTCTGGCTTTTCCCCCAACTGAAATTGCTTTTGAAATGGAAGAGATTTCAGACTGTTGATGAGATTCAGGAAAATACAACATGACAGCTGATGGCGATTGAGAGAACTGTGTGAGATCCCAGGCACCTACTTTAAAGAGGACTGAAGTGTCATAATCCTGTGTACAATGTTTCTTGTATCTTGTATCTTCTTTAATAAAGGTCTCTATCTTTTATATGACATAGCTGGATACCTTCAGACAGTCCCCATACATAAATGACAATTCATCATGAACACATTGGATGTACTCCATAAATTAAGGGGTCCTTTGAAATTCAAAGTTTTGCTAATATAATTTCACTATGATGAATGCATCAGAAGAAAACATGTGATCGTAACATTAAACACCACTGAAACTTAGATGAAATGTATTTACCAATCTAAATAAAAAATAAACTAGTAATAGAGAAGAATTTCCATAACCTGAAAAAAGATATTTACAAATCTAAGAAAAAATAATACTAATATAAAGAAAATGTTTTATCTTTAAACAAAGAAGACAAGGAAATCTGTTACCACTTTCTCTAAAAGACTTGTGTTTAGAATACATGGGCATAAAATAAGGTAAAAAATTAGAAGTAAGCAATAAAAATATTATTCAGGTATATGAGATTGCTGAAAATTAAAATAAACTACTGATATACCATTAGATTCATGAAGCAGAGTTATCAATGTTCTGAACATAAGACTGATTGGCAAAAATCAAATCAATATCTATATCCTATATACTATTGTACTACAAACAAATCATAAAGAAAGATGATATCATTGACAGTGAAATCAAGAAGCATGAAATATATTCATATTAATGTACAAGTTCTCTGCACTAAAGACTATAAAGTTTATTGATATATATTTGAACAGATCTAAATAAACGAAGAACTATATCATATTCCTTCAATTAATGATCCAATATTATTATGTGTAAATTTGCGCAGATTGCTCTAAATATTCAGTTCAATCACAGACAAAATGACAACTGGGTTCTTTTTGTGGACATTGTAAAATATAAATGAAAATATAAAGGGCAAATAATGCAAAGGCAATAATTTAAAAGAATTAAAACGTCAGTGGATTATTCTAACAACTATCACATTTATTGGAAAATAAATCAGGAAGACATGTTTTAGACTGAGGATAAACACAGAAATCAATGGTACAGAATAGGCAGTCCAAAAACAGATTCACATATATATGGAAATATGATAAATAACAGTAGGAAAAGTGTGGTTTATTAAAAAAAGATATTGTGTCAATTATTCAAAAACATGTACATATCTATCTGTATCTCTGTCCCTACGTCTACCTCTACCATCTCTATTTCTATCCGTCTCTGCCTCTGTCTCTATCTTTATGTCTATCTATCTATAAACATTCAAGCCACAAACTGAGCAACAATATTTGCAAAACATATAATAAATGTTCATATCAAGAAAAATACATAAAACCCTACAAATCAATTAGCAAATATAGAGAATCCCATAAGCAGTGGACAAGATGCCTAACATGGCCCTGAAATGAAAATGATATCAAAATCCCCAAACAATGTATAAAAAGGGTTTCCAATAATCAAGAGGGAAATACAAGACATAGTCATCATAAGAACTACATCCTAAAGGAGATAACACTACATAACCACCAGGTTGCTGAAATTAATAGGACTGAAAGCTATGTATTTCTGCTGGAGATAGAATACAGTAGAAAAGTGGAAAGTTGGCAGTATTTGTTGTTGATACCCATGACCCAATAATTTCTTTCAATACTATGTGAATATTACACTTCAAGATAATTTCTCAGTACAAATGAAAAGTTTTCATTTCCCACATAAAGTAGCAGGGCTTTGGAGGTGATAAATATATAATTATAGCATAGAATAGATTAAACTATAGAATGAAAAGAACTGTAAAATTATTCTTAGTTTTGCTTTCATTGTTTTTGTCATAACGTCTATTTTAGACTATTTCTAGCCTCATCTTGCATTTATTTAAGACAAAATGAGCTTTAGATAATACCATTTCAATAACACATTTTCTTCTTAAAAATAGAAAATAAGGAGTATTTTACTTAAAAATTCCACTTAAATTTTTTTTAAAAAGATGTGTAACTGAGTCTGAGATTTCACTTTAACTTTGTTTGTATTTAAAGACCTACTATAATTATTTGAGAGACCTATAAAAGTCTGCTTAGAAACATTAAAATGCAAAATGGACAGAGAAGGACAATGAGATCTTTAATTTACCATGGCAAAGTCATTGCTGTGATGAATGGATAATATATTATCAATAGTAATATATGGAGAAATAACACAGGTGAACAGCAGAGGCAATAAATCTGTTTTTGCCACAAGACCTGTCCTGCATTTCTGTCATAATAAATAAAATAATATTAGGCCACACGGAACCAGTTTGAAAAATCCCTCATTTACAGCAATATACATCAGTTATGATTCAAGCAACATAGCTCATTTCCAAAAACCTGCAACAAGAAGATAAATCTTCAAGTGAATCGTTATTCATAACAAAGAGCAATTTTTGTCTTTATTGATTATCTGTATTGGAAGTCCTGTATTTGATCTCTTCTTCCACTTTATAAAGGCAATACTGTAGAGATTAGCATGTGTCCTACTCAGGTAAGTCTGCTAATGTTCTTTTTCGGCATGAGCTTTTCCACATATTATAAAATAAGAAAGCAAACAAAAATGACGGAATCTATTTTTTCTAATCTGGTTTTGCTTCTCAGCACTGGAAATGGAATAGAAATAAGGAAGAAGGAACTATTTCTGCATTGTGCTGAGAAGGAACTTTTTCTGCATTGTACACACACACACTCCAATCTCTATCTCTCCCCACCCCTCGGTCTTCCCAGGACCATGTGATAAACTGCTCAGGGCCTTAGAAATCAGGAAGTGCATTCTATACCTGCTGGCAGCTTACCTGAGGCACACATTACCACATGATGTGGAGTGAGCACTTTGAACTCGTGTCCCTGGGAAGCACAGTGATTTTATATCCAGTGCTTTTCCTTATTATTTAAATTTCCATCTTCTGAGGTTACATTCCACACCCCAAATGCTTTTATTATTTTTATTTTCATCATTTTTTTTTTACATTTCTGACATCTCTTAACAGGGCCTGGTAATTTTCTGTCATTTATAAGTTCCCCTTGCACCTAAGATATACAATAATATTTTAATTGCAACAAATACCTGCATATACAACAATGTTATTCTGTTTGGTCTCTGTCAAAGCCAAACCCTAATACAGGTACACTAACAAACCTACTGACATGAACACAAATAACACTGTTCTATTGACTCATATAATCTAGTAGGGAGAAAGGGAACAAACAATTTTTAAAACAAAATGAAAGTTTCAGGTAGCAAAAGTACAACTCAGAAGAATAAAGTATACTAGAGATAATTTTCATTTTTTGACAAATGATTACTGATATGTATACGTGTGTGTATATATACATATAGGAAATCATATATATAATTTCTTATATATGTACGTTAGCAGTAATATTTAGTTTACTAAGTTTAGGGAATTAGTGGATGTATGCACAATCGGCTGTCCATATATAATTCATACTCTCACAACATCTTCACAAAAACAGTCAACTTTTACATGCAAGTAATATATTTTAGTGAACTATGATTACTTTGGTATATTCCTATTACTACAACATACTCAGATTTATGATTTAACTAAGTTTTTACCAAAAAAATCTTGGACCATATTATTGAGAGAGTAGTATTAATGTGTTTACATGTGAATCCACTCTATAGCTGACATTTATTTTCTATCATGGACAATGATATTTTCTTTTGTTAAAAATAATCAGAATTAACTAATACCGAATCTTTTAAATTATTTTTCAGATCACAGTGGCTGTATACGGTTTAGAATGAATATATGCATATATGTATGTATATCCATATTTCAATTTATTAATGAATTTTCTATGTACTTCATATTGATATTCTATTTTAATTAAATTCCACAAAGTCTTTTATTAAGTGAGTTATTCACTGGAATTCAATCTTCTCTGCAATTATTATAGCTTATTTTCCTTTTGTAAGAAATCAATACAGTTTTATTAAGCATTATGATTCTATGTTTTTATTTTGAAAGTCATTTAAGGTTCTCACCTATTAAAAATTTAAGGTGTATTTCTAACAGTATCTTTCAATGAATTAATACTACTTCTTTCTACATGAACTCTTGTTTGAATTATGGAATAACCAAAAGTAATGCTCATATTCAGCAATGGAACTAAAAATAAATGAAAATTACTTATATACTGAAAATGAGTAAAGGATGCATTGTGTAATCAACATATATAATCCCATGGACTTCTCAAATAAGACATAGCAAATACAATAAGAATAGGGGAAATAAATCTCAGTCACTCAACTGACTTTATTTTTTAGTGATACAAAATCTGAATTATTCAACCTGAAGCTATTAAAAATTCAGAGCGCTTCATATTTTAGTTATTGATTAATGTCTTTGGTAAAGAACACTATTATCTCTGATTACATCAAGGTCATCCTGAGGAACAGAACTGAGGCACAAAGTTTTATATATGGAAATATGAGAAGCTAATACATAATTCATTCTTAACAGATAACATAAAGGTTAACCCCTTGGAGAATCTGAAGATAATACTCATGTTCTGACAATTCTTTATACTGGCAATTTGGAAAATGCCAGTGTTTTATTACTACCTATTCTTGTACTATGACATGAATTAATGCATACCTGCCTCTCTATTCCTAAGGGCAAAAAAGGAATTTGAATTATGTACAGGAAAGAAATTTTATAAAATAAAATGAGCCAAGATACTTTTCCTATGTATACGCATTAGAAATACTATGAGAGTAGTAAGTCCCTTTAGCTTTTAGAGAAAATTGGTACTTTGCTGTATCCTTCTACCAGATGTCTGTTAAACTTTCTATGCCCACTGAACAAATAAAGATATTTGGGGTCAGTGCACATTTTGGAATCCCATCCATGCTAACCATAGTGAAATATTTCAACTTTAACTTGATCTAGCCATGTACTCTTACTATGAAACAATCAGAAAATCTCATTCTCCCAAGTTGAAATAGATTATTCTACATTGCTACACGTATTGGCTGTTTAATGAAAAATGTTACACTCTCAGTGTCATTATTTTTCTCATATACACAAACGAAAACTGTGTCGACTTTGTGGGATTTGGTGGGGGAACGAGATAATGCAAGCAAAAGTATTTGGCACATTTTATCATTTTATAAATATTGTCTATCCTTTTTGTGGAGAAAATAAATCTAAGATATTGGCTTCCAGAATTTCTTTCTCTTTCTCTTTCCACTTCACTGCCCTATCACGTTTAGTTAGTAAATCTGTCAATGAGATTAGACTGTGGGTGATTATGTTCCAAACCCATATGTTGTTTCTTCTGTCCAAATACCATTTTAAAACAATGGAAATGAGCTTTGGTTACAAAATGGGATTTTTCTTTAGCCACAGTTTCACTACTGTTATTTACCACATTCCTATATTATTTAAAACTATGACTTAATTTCAAACATCAAACCAATGAGACTGCTCAATTCCCAAAACTTGGAGTCGTTTTCCTTCACCCCAAAACCTACCCATCATTGCTCCCTATTGATCTCCAAAATACAGTGACATTCTGACCACTTTTTTGCTGCGTCCTCTGCTGGCGTTGATCATGATGCTTGCCGCTATTGTTGATCGTCTGGGTTATTTCATCGGCCTCCAAACAGGTGTCGACTATACTGCATCGAGCCCCCTTCAGTATAATCTCAAACAACATTTTAAAACAGAAATCAGATTATGAACTTCTTTGGCATAAAATTCTCAAATTTACACTCATTTCACTTATTGTAAAAGCCAGAATTTGTACAAATGCGTATACATCTACATCATACGGACTTTCCAATTTTTTCCTTGAACTTTTCTCCTGCTTCTGTGTCAATTCTTCACTCAGTTTCAGTTGCTGTAGACTCTTTAAAATTACTGACTATGGCAATAGATTCAGTTTGTTCTTTTCCTTCTTTTTTTTTTTTTTCCTTTTAGATTTTATTTATTTATCTTTAGAGAGGAAGGGAAGGAGAGAGGGAGAGAAACATCAATGTGCGGTTGCCTCTTGTATGTCCCCTGCCGGGAACTGGCCTGGCAACCCAGGCATGTGCCCTGACTGGGAATCGAACCGCGATCTTTCGGTTCGCAGGCCCGCGCTCAATCCACTGAGCTACACCAGCCAGGGCTCTTTTCCTTCTTTGTGTCTTTTGTCCGATACCTACTTCCCTGTAAGGCTGTCCATGGTCACTTTATGAAAATGTTCAAACCCTCTGTGCTCTGGGGACACTTGCCACGCTTGACTTTTTACCACAGTACTTACTGCCATCTAACACAGGATGCATTTTGCATGTTTGCATATTATATTGTGTCTTGATTAGGATATTAGTTTCATGAGGACAGAGCTTTCTATTAATACTTTTGGTAATGGATTCCAAAAGCTTAGAACACTGCCTGGCAATAAATAGTTGTTTAAGGAATGAATTAGGAATGTGTGAATGTGCAGATTAGAGAGGAAGCATTGTATAATAGTTTTTTTTTTTTTTTTTAAGCATGAACTTTAGAGCCACAGGTATTAGGATTTGTATCCCTTCTTCATTATTTATGATTATGCCACCCTAAACAAATTGTTCATACTCTCCATTCCTTGGTTTCTTCATTACACATATATTGGAAATAATATCTAATTCACAGTCTTGCCAAAAGTAATATTGAGATAATGTATAAACAATGTTTAGCACATGGTTAGTCAATAAATGATTTCCATTAAATGTAATATAATTCACAGAATTCTCACAAGAAGCAGTGAAAATGGAATTTTTTATGAAGATCATAAATATTCTGGGAATAAATGGAGGAAAATCTGGAATATATCTTTACAAGGCACTCTAACCGAAGAAATAAAATCTATGTGTCACCCTGGCTGGTGTAGCTCAGTGGATGGAGCATGGGGCAGTGAACCGAAGTGTCACTGGTTCGATTCTCAGCCAGGGGACATGCCTGGGTTGCAGGCAGGTCCCCAGTTGGGGCTGTGTGAGGGGCAACAACACGATGTTTCTCTCCCTCTCTTTCTCCTTCCCTCCCTCTCTTTCTGAGAAATGAATAAATAAAATTCTTTAAAAAAATAAAAAATAAAATCTATGTGTCATGGAAAGCTCATCTGTCTTCTTCATCTTCTTCCTGAGAACTGGTAACATTGAGTAACTGACTTTTCTGAACCAAAGGATTTGAATTTATCACAAAATTGTTCTTTAAGCTTTAGTTTCTGCAATGACTTCTTGCCATTACTTCTCCAATATATTATGGACTGAAGCCAGAATAAATGTTAAAACAAAATGAAACAAAAAAATAAACATCTCATTTTAGCCCAAAGGAAAAGTGCATAATTTCTACTTGGAAAATTATAGCTATGTGAATTTGATCCCTGCTCGTCTCTTCACCTTATCTGAGGCCACATATGTCAGCCATGGGTCACTTTTGTCTACCATATAGGTTGAATTCATAAGTTTTGAAGGTCTTCCCTGCTTAAGATCTTTCCAAATGCTGTTTCCTTGGCCTGAAAAAACTTTCTGTCTACTTCTTCAAAATGACTCCTTATTCTTTAAAGTTTTGTTTAAATATTGCTTCTCAGAGAAACTCATTTGAATTAGTTATTCTTGCCTTCAACCCATTATTTCTTGTACTTTCCTGTGTGTGTATATATAGTTCTGATCACAATCTGAATACTTTTATATCTTTTTGGGTTATTTAAATTACTTCCTCTCTACTAGATTGCATACAATTATGGCCCATACCTATTTCCTTTTGTTCCTCTAATGGGTTGCTGCAGAGAACATTCTCAGTAAATGTGAACAGATAGGTGTGTTATCCACGTGCCCTGTCTCAGTGCCTATTTTAGATAACCCCACACTGTGATGCATAAAGACCTACCTAGGACCACCCAGTGAGGGGTGATTTTTTTTTATATTGTGTATAAGTGGAGATCCACCAACTTGTAGATATGTTCCTGTTAGTAGGGGATGATTTTGTTGAAACTAAACTATACGGTGTATTGTTTATCTAAAGAAAACCAAACCAAACCCTTTTCTTGATTTCTACCACATGTTGGGTTGGCCAAAAAGTCCATTTAGCATTTTTTCCCATAAAATAAAAGGCACACTTTAATTTTCACCAATAACTTTACTGAGTTGGATATTTTGAGTATGTTAGCTATATCCTGCTATTGGCTTCTAGTAGGTAGTGGCCAGGTTGGTTACTAAACATCTTCTGATGTGTAAGACACCCTGCAGCAAAGAATTATTCAGTCAACATGTCAGTAATGCCAAGAAATTTTGTAAACAACTTCTGACATATTTGATCAGTCACTGCACATTTTTTTGAGTTTCAGTTGTGTTTTTATCTTTCTTAAAATAATAAAACATAATACACCAAGAATGTTACATATTATTTTCCATCTTCAGTAGTAAAATGGCTGCACAAAATTCACCAATTTTGATTATTTTTTAAGGCCCCCAAAGCAGACTTTATTTCCTCTCTTGGGCCTTCTTGGACTATATTGTGTGAATTGCTGAATAAATTTTACTTGGTACTCACATGTGTACCATCATCTAGAATATTGGTCAGTTACCACCCGTGGGGGCAACGGTCGAAGAATGGAACCCCAGAGCTGATGGGCACACATTCCTCTCTTTGTTTCAGTTTAGTGAATGGTCCTAGAGTATCTAATTGCCTAACTCGATAATGTGTTCTAGTTTTGACTCTCTCTTCCCCTGGTACATCCATCCTGTTCCTCATCCATGATCACATTCCAAAATAAGTTACTTACAGTTTGTGTTCTTGGTGGGATTGTGAAGGTGATCACAGAGTAACATAGCATATGTACTTCCTTTTTTTCTCTAAATTGATTGTACTTATTTACACTCTCTCCAGTAGTTTATAAAATTCTTCCTTGTAGCTAAGGTGCAGGCACGTGACTCCCAAATTTCTATTTCTAACTGATATCTCTTCTCTGAACACACAACTCATTTGCAACTTCCTTGAATGGTACACATGCATCTCACCAATAACAAAGCAAATGGAATCATTGATCTGTATCTTCCCAATCTGGCTTCCATTCCAGTGATTCCCCACTTAGTAATTTGTACTGTCCCTAACCTATTTCCTAAGGCTAAAACATGGAGTCAGCACCAGCTTTTATATACCCTGCTCCAATGTACTAAAAATCTATTCCACTTCACCTTCAAATATATTGCAGGTCTGACTATCACGTCTTTCATGAACTACTAAAATACATTCTTACTTCTTCTGTCCGCTGACATTATTGATCCTTCTCCCAATTTCTTCACAAAGCAGCCAAATCCATCTTTTTACAAATGAATTCAGGTCATAGAAGTCTCATTTCTTCTATACATTTCCCATCACATTTTATGAGCACCACAGATGCAATCTGGCCCCAAGTTACCTCACTGCCTTATCTCTCGTCACCTCCCTGTCTTGACTAAGCTGCCCTGCAGCACCATCTTGTTTCCTGTGACACAGACCTTTGTCCTTGGTGCCCCACTTGTGGGAACCACACCACTACAGGAATCCTCTTCTCTCCAGTGCATTTCTGATCAACCAATAAGTATTTCAGTGGCATTTCAACCTGATTTGACTGTACAACAATTATCACCCCCCTGATATCATATACTACACATTTACCTTATTTTTCAAATTATTTACTAACTACAAACCTTTAGGTAGAATAAAGGGCAAGGGCATAGTCCCTAAGCTAGCATGAGGTCAGGAATATGCATGGTATACAATTAATGGCTGTTTTGAGGGTTGAGTAAAAATAACTATAAACTTGGGATCCATTCTTGTGATGACAATACATGATCCCGGGAATTCCAGGCCTGCAGATCCCACTAGTCAGCCAGGTTATCCTGTGTGGGGTAGAGGAGACTCTTTTGCTAATCCGGTTCCAACTCGATGTACTTAGACTTGGAATGAGTCAGGGTGTGAATGGGATAGGATGATGCACCACAGTAAGTAGAGGAGGACAAGGGAACACCACCTCCCAGGATGATTGTGTGAACAAAGAATGCTGCTTGCAAAGATGACCAAGCTCTGCTGTTGTCTGTGTGGAAGGATTTGCCAGCAGCCCACAGGGCTGGGCATCCAGAGGGGAAAATATGGCAAGGGTGGAGGGGTAGTCCATTGGATCCTGCAGATAAGGGGAGGGATGGCAAAAGCCAGAGAATAAGGATGCTCTTGGATATGAGTATGTTCACTTAGCACTGGCAATAATAACTATTTTCTCTGCTACAGATACAAATTAATGTGGCTTGCTTTAGGCATAAAGGTAAGAATCTATATGGGTGGTGCCAAGGAAACTCTTTACATTATTTAATAAAAAGTAAATTCATTTAAAAACCATCAGGCACCATATGTATCCTCATATTTACACCATTTACACATAGTATAAAAGGTATATTATAGTTATATAGAAATAATACAACAAATAATAAACCTTTGTAGCACTTAAAATGAAAATATTTGGATTATGTATTTTGAAATATTCAGCTATTGTTATGTAAAAAAGTACATTCTAAAGAATAATGTACATGTATAGAGAGTCCAGAAGAAGTAACACCTGCTTGAGGGTAGTTGGTTGGGAAAAATATGGATGTAATAATTTATCATTTTAATTTTAACATTTCACCTAAAATGTCATATCATATGCTTGGGTGTGATATTGTTATGTTACGGAATTACATGCTTATGATTTTGTAATAAAATATTTTGTGATAAAAGGCATTATTTGTTCTAGACCCTGCATATATACATATATTTTTTAAGTGAGTGATTCAGCTTTTTGCTACTAATAAAAATGGACATTTACTGACTTAATCCCCTTTTAATTGCCTTTTCTCTTTTCATTTCACATGTATGAGTTTTTATATCTTTCTGTATAAAGCAAAAGATTTTTTCTTAATTATTTAATTTACATTTGAAACACACCTGAATTAGACCTCATGGTGGATGTTTGTCTCACAGTGCATCCCATGAGTCTCAATGCATCTTTGTAAAGACACAGAGCTGGACTGGCCCACAAAAGCAAGTATGACCATATTTTAATACTTTGGTAAACATTAATGTACTGGTGATGATGTGAAGTATCATCCATATGGATTAATACAACCACTTTATTTAACAGTCATAAAACTGAAGTTGCACATGGTCTCTACACAAGCAGTTTCCCTCTTAGCCAAATGTGCATGTCAGTACATGTATAACAATATCCATAACAGAGCTTCTAACAATGACAAGATCTGAGGAAAAAAACATAGCTCTTAGTAATAAAGCTTATAACTAAAGACTGCTCACTCAATAGGATGTTAGCAAAAATGTTAAAAATATAAAGTCCAATACCAAACAAAACTAAACCATATTTCTGTATAAAAATTTAGGTGATGAAATTGTAAAGAATTGCAAGAAAAATATGCCAGACCCTTTAGAGGCACTGGGGAGCAAATGTGTGTTCAGATGTTCACATTATCCATATGTCTTATTCAGTCTTTGTGAGATGAAATGATGACAGATATAAAGATCAAAAACAATGCTTACACAGGATGAAGAATCGTGTACACTTATTTACTGAGTTTATACATGTTATCCAACATAAATCATTTTCTCATGTTTTTTGCTTTTTTATGAACTGTGGAGCACAGATCCTTTTGGATTTTATCTATGTTTGTTTTCAATATTCAACATTTGGATTTTGAGAAATATTAATTGTAATGTAAACTCAGTGTTGTCTTTTCATGAGTCCTGTTCCACCATAGATGGTTGAAGTGATTCTTTATTTTTGCTTATTCAGAGTAACATTACTGCCTTGAATCAAGAGACTACCTTCTAAATATTCAGAATCCACTGTGAGGTCTTCAAAACATGATTTGTGAATTAACAGATGTTATATAACTTGTTAAAAATACTGTGCTAGACATCTTTAAACAGTTTATCAAATTATGGTTTTATTGACCTAATAGAGACTACTGAATTTAGTTTAGGAAAATTTCCCCGTCCTGCCAACTAGAGTTATCAAATATCACGGCAGTGAATGTAATAGTTTTATATTGTTCTTTTGGCTAGAATTTTAGAAATATCAATAAATATTCATAAATCCACATTTAAATATTTCATAACTAAAATGCAATTTAAACAACTGCCTTTTATGCTTTTATAAATAAATAATGAAGGAATAATTAGGCTAATCCTTTTTTATTTAATATAAGATATTAAACTTATTGCTTTCTAGAAGGAAAAATTATTAACAAAAAGAGATTTTCATTGGTGCAAAGTAAAATTTGATGATCATAAATTCAGATAGAAACTTAACCATATGGCTGATTCCTTACCATGATTCACCTTGCTATGATTTTCCCTCTGCACAACTGGAAAATACCAACTTTGATATTTATAACTCTTCTGCAGACATTGTGTGATCTGTGTCGTTTGGTTATTCTCTTCATTGAAATCTGCCGCATCCTCTTCCAGCCATATTGTCTGACAAGGTCCGGATATGGGGAAAGAAGCTTCAAGGAAGGCGTCCTCCGGGAAGAGGACGCAGCATAGGGATAATTGGTAGTATGGGAATTATATTTCTAGGAGTCATAATTTTCATTGTATATATATGATTAACCTGGGAAAGATGAATAAGACACACGAGAATGAAACCGATAGGCAAGCCTCGGATGTGATTCTAGCTTCCACAGAACTAGACGCAGTCACCGCCACTCCTGAATCATCTGTAACTGCGTGTCCAGATTGTACTAACAATTTACTAGTTAAGTTAGCAATGAATTCCCCCTGAAAAACCCCAATTAAACAACTCATGACCGAATTACACCAAGCAGAGGTAATGCAACCACAGCTTACTCCAATTCCCCCTCCCATAGTAGCTTAGGTCATTAAGGAAAATAAAGAAAAACTGTTTCACCCATTGTCCTTTACAGGAGCCTATTTTGAGGGCATATGAATAGTCAATAAGGATAGAAAACATGTTCCTTGGCAAAGTCTGCCTTTTATGAAATGACTAACATGCCAAGGTCCCCCTTGGTGCCAGTTAAGAACAAAAAGAATTCTATTTAGAGACAGTTAAGAACATATTATAGAAAATGCTATCCATATCTGTTTAAAGGCAATGAAGGAGGGTTGGCTGAAGAAAAATAATCAGAAAGACTTAAATCAGTTCACCCATTGTAAGTAAGTAGAACAAAATAATCTTACAGGAACACATAATAATAGAAAGGGCACTTAGTCTTTCATAACATTTTAGTAGAATAGAATCAGGATATAGACATAGATCACGAATCAATCATTAACCACAGGCAAAAGAATTCACTGAGACTCTGTTTGGCAAGTCAAATACTTATTTTCAATTTATAAAGTCATTGTATGTTAAACTATGATTTTCTGTTTAGCCTAACCATAAATCTGTAACCACAAAAAGTTAACGCTTGCCAAAATATCTGTATATAAGCAATGTTAAAGTGATAATAAAGTGGAACAGCTCTGCACCGCCATCGAGTTGTGTAGTTGTCTGTCTCCCATCGCCGATGACGCCTTACCCACCTTCGGGACCCCCTGGATCCTGCTGCAGCTGGACTGCAGCAGAAATCCTTACTCATTCTACAAATACTGTTCACAGCTCTTTTCCAAATCTTATTCAGCTTTTTTTTTTCAGACACTATCTTATTTTTTACAGTTTTTCCCAATTTTTATTTCCTTCATTTAAAAAGATTACCTAGATTTCAGTCTCAAGCTTGGATCTTATTTGTGGTATCCTCAACTCCACATATTTCTTAACTAAATTTAATATGAAAATAAAAATTAAAAGAAACCCTAGAAATCCTATAGATCAATAGCTCCAATTTACAAATGAAGAAACAAAAAAACTTACTGCATCACAGTACAAGTTATTGTTCACAGATCTATTAGAGACAACTCACATGTTGCAGTGAGTTATATTTTTCCCTATGGTTTTGGCTGTTATATAAAAAAATGGATATGAAGAGTTCTATTATTTGTGTCCTTTCACATTAAACAATTTTCTGTAAAACTCATACTTAATGTAGAGTTTGTTTTAGGAATATAATAATAAACTATTAGAAAACTTCAAAATGTACTAACAACCTTTACATACTTTTAATTATAATAACCACTCTGTATAGGAGAAAGGCCAGATAGTTCTATGGTGACAATTAGCAATTAGAAGCAATTTAGCACAGTGAAAGGTTCAATAACTTGTAACAAGTGTAAATAGACTCGTAATTACATCATTTGTAAGTATTCTGGTGAAAATTAGCATCGAATTTGATTTCCGAATTTTGAGTTGAAGTTAGGAAAGTCAGTCACTACTACAGCCTGCTGCCTAACTCTGTCTGCAGAATGGCTGCACGTGTGTGCGCTTTTAACTGACTTTTCTCATTCTCCTTTATTACTAAGCAAACTTATACTACAATTATGCTTAAAACCTTATTGATGCTTTAAAATCAATTACAGGATAAGTCATGATAATAAGACACATAATACTTAGGTGTTGAATATAAACAAACTATAGACTAGCATGAAACATAAGCACAAAAGTGATAAAAAGAGCAAGATTTAGAGGCTCTAGTACAGGAGAGATATATAGTTCCAACTGTAGTAATTTCAAAAATTTATATCCCAAAATGTGCAGACTTGATCTTATTTTCAGCCAGTGTGTTCTGTATGGAAGATGAACATCCTCATGACAATGGAGCGTGATTTAGAAAACCAGACCCTGCACAGAGGAATAAAAAATGTGCTTCATCCTGTACTTCGGTGAAAAATTTTAAACAGAATTTAATCAATCATTTTGAAACCTAGATATATTTGTGGAACAATGACATCATTTTTAAATTATGTGTAGTTTGTAAATGCAGAAATGTCTGTCGAGTACCTGTATTACCTCGGGAAGGAGCTGCTGAGAACTAGATTATCAGACCGAACAGTGTTCGAAAATTTGTGTGCTACAGGAGAATTTGTCACTTCATTTTAATGGAATGTTCCATACTGAAAATATCTAACTGCTCAGAAGAGGGATAGAAATATATATTTATTATCTGAGAAAAGAAAATTAATTGACGCAGGGTAAGAATGTAATGGAATTAGACCCGAGTGAAATAACTGAGAACTTCAGTAACTCTAGGCTCCAAGGAATGATAAAATTATATGCACAAAAATTGAAATATATCTTTGAACAAATATATTTTGAACAAATCTGAGGATTTCTCAAAGAAATGCCATATAAAATAGTTAAAGCTTCTTTATCTCCAAGACAATCTGGTCTTCGAACAAAATGGAACATGCTATTGAAGTACAAATATTGTTATTTTTTGGAGTGTTTTTGTTTTAAGTAAATACCACTAGAAAGAGTGTTGAAAACAAGAGTGCTGCAAGTTAATGAGATAAAGTTTTAAAAATGATTTAGAGATCAAGGCAGGATGTAAAAAAATGTATTCAGCACAAAATGATTAATTTAACTTTTACTATGTTTTGGTAAGCCATGTTCGAAGAACTGAGGAAACAAGCAAAACAACTATTCAAAATGGAAAATTTGATGAGATTGATAACAGGGGAGTAATTTGATAGAAAAGAGGCGGTTAGTTTTTAACAGCGGCACATAGTGAAGACATGATGAAAATCAAGCGTTAACAATCGCGACGGCAAAGCCATGGCATATTAACACGTGTACCTAATATTGGCGAGGAGGACAGAGTCCCAGGTGGAAGAGCAGTGAGAGCCACAGGAATGTGATAGGCACTGTGGTTCAGAGAAGCACTCAGTGGTTTCCAATCACGGTACTGCTTACGTAAGTGTAGACTGAATTTTATTTCTAAAATATCACCTATGCTGTCATTAATTAGATTACTGGTTTGGAAAGAGCTATCTTGACCTATCTATGTTTTCTGTTGCCTTATCTCATAACGATGTTGACTTATAAACCTGTGATTTGTTTTGCTTTTATTCAAATTTCACCATTTCTGAAATGACGTCCCTGAGAATTGAAAAAGGTTTACTACCTCACTAGGCCAAAATTATTGCCCCCAGATAAACGTAGAGCATCATGACTTTTAACATGATTTTATTTTCTAAATTATGTGGTGTAATGCTAGTTGGAATATTGAGTAGTAACTTTGGTAGTATAAATGATAGCTTCCTGGGGCACCTTAAGATCAAAATCTAAATGTGTGAACATAATTATTCTAGATTTAAATAAAAATATTTGTCCATTTTTGTTCAATTTTTAATTCATTTCTATAAGGTGAAGCAATGAAAATAAAGCAAAACAATTTTAAAACCATGAAGCTATATTTTTCATAAGGCTTTATTTTTCAAAAATTAGTTTTATAAATATCTATTTTATAGGTGAAAACAACACTTAATAATAAATTTCTCTCTCAGGGTTCAGCCAGTTCAGTCAGATACAAACAAGCTATCAAAAAAAAAAAATTAGATTTGTCTTCAACACAATATGTGTTTTTCATAGATAACTGAAATATAAATTATGTCAAAACTGTTCTTTTTTATTAAATCATTTTTCTACTGTTATTCTATTATAGTTGTGTCCATTTTTTCCCCTTGTGCCCTCCGCCTCCCATCCTACCCCCTGGTTCTGTAGTCAATTCCCTCCTGTTGTCCAAGTCCATGGGTCATTCATAAATGTTCTTTGTCTAGTCCCTTCCCCTTCTTTCCACCATTGTCCCCCTCACCCATTCCCTTATGTCACTTTCAGTCTGTTGCATGGTTCCATGCCTGTGGCTCTGTTTTGTTTGTTAGTTTATTTTGTTCATTAGATTCTTTTTATAGGTGAGATCATATGCTATCTGCCTTTCACTGCCTGGCTTATTTCACTTAGCATAATACTCTCCAGTTCCATCCATGCTGTCATAAGAGGTAGAAATTTCTTCTTTATTGCTGCTGCATAGTATCCCACTGTGTAAATGAACTGCAGTTTTATTTTTTTTTTATCCACTCATTTAATGATGGGCACTTAGGCTGTTTCCAGAATTTGACTATTATAAAAAGCATTGCTATGAACATAGGGTGCATAAGTTCTTCCAAATTGGTGATTCAGGATTCTTAGTGTATATTCCCAGCGGCAGAATCACTGGGTGAAAGGCAGTTCCATATTTAGTTTTCTGAGAAATTGCATACTATTTTCCACAGTGGCTGCACCAGTCTGCATTTCCACCAACAGTACACTAGGGTTCTCTTTTCTCCACATCCTTGCCAGTAGTTGTTTGCGGATTAATGATGGCCATTCTGACAAGTGTGAGGTGATATCTCACTGTGATTTTAATTTGCATCTTTCTGATGGCTAATGATGCTGAACATCTTTTCATATGTCTATGGGCCCTCTGTATGTCCTCCTTGCAGAAATGTCTATTCAGATCCTTTGTCCATTTTTTAATTGGGTTGTTTGTTTTCCTGGTACTGAGTCCTATGAGTCCTTTATATATTTTGGAGATGAAACCCTTGAATAACTGTATGCCAAAAAATTGGACAACATGGGTGAAATAGACAAATTTCTAGAAACATAGAATCTGCCAAAACTGAATCAAGAAGAAAGTCTCAATAGGTTGATAACAAATAGTGAAATTGAAGCAGTCATCAAAAAGGTCCTGGCACACAAAAGCCCTGGACTGGATGGTGTCGGAGGTGAATTTTACCAAACATTTAAGGAAGAACTAACTCCTATCCTTCTCCAACTATTCAAAAATATTCAAGAAGAGGGAAGATTCCCAAACTCTTTCAGGAAGCCAGTATCATCCTAATTCCAAAACCAGGTAAAAACACAACAAAGAAAGAAAACTACAGGCCAATATCTCTGATTAACATAGATACTAAAATCCTAAACAATATACTGGCAATCTAGATTCAGAAATACATTAAAAAGATCATACATCATAATAAAGTGGGATTCATCCCAGGAATGCAAAGATGGTACAATGTTCGCAAATCAATAAACATAATACATCACGTACACAAAATGAAAGATAAAAATCACATGATCATGTCAATAGATGCTCAAAAGTGTTCTTTTTTACTGTGTAATTAGCCATGCAGTTTTAGCCACTACTATGGAAGGTAGCACTCTGGTATACCCAGAGAATTTATGAAACTAAATGAAGATGATTGGGCCTGAAAATATGGTGAGTCTCTATGCTAAGCGAAATAAGCCAGGCAGTGAAAGACAAATACCATATGATTTCACTTTTAGCAGGAACCTAATCAACAAAACAAACAAATAAGCAAAATATAACCAAAGACATTGAATTTGAGAACAGGCTGACAGTCACCAGAGGGGAGAAGGAAGGGAATTTCAGAGGAAAAGGGGAAGGGTTTAGAGCAACAAGTATAAAGGACACATAGATAAAAACTAGGGGGGTGGAAACGGGAGGGAGGTAGGGCTGGAAGGGTGGGCTGGGGTGGGAGTAAGAGACAGAAAATTGTACAGGAACAATTAAAATAAAATTTAAAAAATAAATAAATAAAATAAAAAGGAAAATAAAAAAAAAAAAGAATTAGCCATTGGGAGAACTCATTTGGGAATGCCCATTTACACTTATCAGTATTCTAACAACACAGGAATAGTGTCAATTCTGTCAACACTTCAATGGGTGATGATCATGAGAACTTGAGGACAAAATTTGACCCATCAGCTTAGAGATTACCAGGTTCCAAAACAGGTTGGCTGGTAGGTCAAAGATGAATCCAGAAAAGCCTGGCTGGTGGAGAATTCTTATTACTGTGATCTAATACAGGATGATAAGAACTCCTGCAATCTAAGTCTTTTACAGTCACAAACTGAGAGTGCTAAAATCACATTGGGAGACTTGGCCTTGATTCCAAAGACTCTATTTCCCCCCGCACACTATGTTGTCCCCAAATAATAATGAAAATAAGAACACTATTACTTTTTACAAAGCACTTTAAATATATACTCACATACATGCATCCATACATATAGCAGATCCCTTTGGAACTGGTGCTTTCAGCTTTGGAAGGTTATTAATTATTGATTTGAATTATTTAACATAGCAAAGACAATTCAATCTATCTATTTCTCCTGGGGTGAGTTCTGGCTGATAGTGTTTTCCAAAGAAGTACTCCATTTTATCTAGATTATCCAATCTGAAGTGACAGTGTTGTTCACTATATTATTTTATTATCTTTTTAATGTCCATGGTATCAGTAGAAATGGACCCTCTTTTCATTTCTTATACCAGTTAGTCATTTGTGTCTTCTCTCTTCTTCATTTATCTGGCTGCAGGCTTGTCGTTTTTCACCATTATTAGAACCAGGTTTTGGTTTCATTGAGTTTTATTTCTTCACTTCTGCTTAGTTGATTTTCACTTCTTTTTCTTGAATGTAGAAATTTAGGTTATTAATTTTATACCTTTCATCTTTGTAATACATTAACTCGTTCAGCACTATAAATTTCCCTCTAAGCAGCTCTTTCATGGCATCCCACAAATTTGGAAGGTGTATTCAGTTTAAAGTATTTTTAAATTTGTCTTGTGATTTTTCTTTGGCTCATGTGTTATTTAGAAATTTGTAGTTTAACCTGCATATATTTTGGAGGTTTTCAGGTATTTTCTGTTACTGATTTTTAGTTTAATTCTTTTGTGCTCTGAGAACAAACTTTTTGTGATATCCTTTTAAATTTGTTAAGGTGTATTTGAATGCCAAAAATGTGGTCTATCTCGGTAAATTTTCAATGTGAGCTTGAAAATAAAATGAATCCAGTATGGTTGGGTGAAGCATTCTATAAATGTTAATTAATCCAGTTCATTGAACGTGTTCTTCAACTATGACTTGGCTGATTTTCTGCTTGCTGAATATTTTAGTTACTGGTAGTGATACGGAGACATCTAATCAGATCACTGGGGAGGTCCAGGGAGGTGCGATAAGAGGGGGTTGCTTGAGGCAACGGTAAACAGTCTAGTATGGGATTGGCTGAGAAGATGAACAACTCCATAGTGCATGGAATTATGGGCCAGAAAATTTAAAATAAAAGGGAAGCAGAGATTGGCTCTCCTCCTTGAGGACCCCTGGGTGATTATGCTGCAACTGCCTTCGTTTCCCAAAGGATGGCATTTTGGATGAATTTTGGGTGGGAGAAGAAACTCAAGGCTCAGCCTAGGACTGGGCTGGCCTGGCAGGGGGTGGTAGGGTTATTCTTTTTTGGGTGTTCAGGAAGGGATGATCTCTGAGGTAGAAGCTTGCCATTCTTCCAAAATGGTATAGCTTTTGTATCTTAGGTCTTTAGGTAGTAAACTAATCCCATAAAAATAAGATAATTAAAAACTAACAGGGGGAATTATAGGGGAACTCAGAGGTTAAAGATTCTAGCTTTAATTGATAGGCTTACGTGATTAATGTATGTGGAAAAACTTATTACAAAATTGTGTAGCTTTTGAATAAAGACTCTTTCCTTTATCACTAAACCTTCGCCTTCGGAATTCTGCCTAGGGGCTGGTGGTGGGCAGCTAGACCCCACTTGCTGTTCAGTAACACCGTGTCCTTCTTTTATTTCCACTATTTTTTTTTTTTTTTTTTTTTTTGTCTTTGGATTTGCGTAAAGGCTTTTTTTTTCTTTTTTTTTTTAACAATAAGGTCTAAAACAGGGGTGTCCATCTTGTGGCCTATGGGCTGAATGTGTCCCAGGATGACTATGCATACAACCCAACACAGAATTATAAATGTACTTAAAACACTATGAGATTTTTTGTGATTATGTGTCACAATGTATTTAATGTATAGCCCAAGGCAACTCTTCTTCTTTCAGTGTGGCCCAGAGATGCCAAAAATTTGGACAACCCTGGCCTAAGATATTATTATTTTTGGCTTGTGTTCCTTGTTATTACACAGCAGCCCTATTGATGTGGTGGTCAGGTACGGGGAAGGGGAACGTACTATAGTCCCGCTATGGGGTCTAAGTCTTCATCAGGCTTACACCCCTGCAGCTGAAAGCAGGTCCGACTGCCTGCTGCCATGAAAGCCAATACTCCAGAGGCAGGGGCTGATGTTAAGGGAAGTGATTTATTTTTAGGTGTCATCCACCTGGAAGATGGGTAACTCATCCTGAGGCCCATCTCCCAGAAGACTGGGCAATCAAGTAGCAAAGCCCCTCTCTACCCCTCAGTACAGGCAGACGTTTTTATAAGGAGGGAGAGGGGGACAGACAAAGAGATCAAGGGGGAAGATTGCAAAGTTCTCTACGTGCAGACCAGCCCAGTCCATTCCGAGAAGGCAAGTGAACATCCGGTGTGCACTTCCAGATTTAGTCATCCTGGCTTCAGGTCCTCCTGAAGCTGGTTCACTGTTGAAGTCAGCAAATCTCCTGGAACTGGGGTGCTGGAAGAGGCGGGGGTCTGTATCTTTTGAAGTTAGCCCCTGGAATTCTCCTACAAACATACTGTCCTTCTGTAAGCTACATATTAGTCAGAATTAGCATGCACTTACAGAAACTACGTCAAAAGAGTGGTGAGGTGGGTTACAATTTTCCACTTCACAATTTCCCACGGTCACACCCCTGGGCTATGACCTGCGCAGATGCTTCTCAGTTTCTCCTTCCTTAGGTGACACAGGAAGGCCGGAGCTGTGGTTTGGTACTTCCCTTCTCCCCTGTGGAAAGCTAGAGTGGGCTGGAGTTGGGAACTTTCCTTCCTCCACGTTGCTTAGGCTGTAATATTGACAAAATAGTTTTCCTTAGGGAAAAATCTTGTTTAGAAGACGAGATTGTTATTAGCATATTTCAAAATTGCTACTTTACTTGCCACACACGTGCCCTGCTGGAACCACGTGGGGACTTTTCTTCAATCTGCCAGGTTCTTACAGCGAAGGTTGGAGAACAGTCCCCAAACTTTGGTTAGTTTTACCCCCGATATAGGTCCCCTTTGGAACTTTCAACTTTCCAAGTTAGTCCATACTGAAACTCTAGCAATTCGTCAATGGTAGCTAGTTTTTCTGCCTCATTACTAATTCCAGCTAAAATTTCAGCTTCTGAGCTGCTGTGATCCTCTCTATATTTACACATCTATCTCCAATATTGGGTGCAGCAGTTTGCACCAGGACTTCAATTTTTTGCAAGATGTAAGAAGAATGGCTGATTTTCATTTTGTTCAGCTCTTTTCTTTTGTCAGTGTGGGATGACAAATTCTTTGCTCATGACATGCCAGACCAGAAACCAGAAGTTGAGTATGGCTTTTTAAAAGCCATTATGCTGGGCCTAAACCCCTAAATTTCTGATTTATTATGTGTAGGTTACAACCCATGAATTTTTTATTTTTAACAGATTCCAATGTAACATTGAGGACACTGGTCTAGGAACATTTGTAGAGCCACCAAATTAGAACATACTTTTCAGTGAAGTGCATTCTTCAATAGCTCCTTTAAAGAGAAATAATTGTAAGCAAATTTCCTGAGTTATTCCCTTTTTCATAACTTATTCTTCATTTTGCTAAATGTAAATATCTTAGTATAGATTTCCCTTCTTTGTATTCTTGTAAACCATATTTTGGTATGTCTTTATTCAGTGTGCTAAACTTTTGGAAGATCCTTTCAACCTTTCAATCTAGGCATGTATACTTTTAATTTCTGGAGATATTTACTTAGTTGTTTTCTTTTGATGATTTCCCCTATCCATATTATTGTTGATATCTCCCTAGTCTTTTTCTCTGTTGTAATTTGCCTTCCCATGTTAATCACCTTAATTTTTTAATGTTTTTTCCCATTTCTTTATCTTTGAGATCCATTTGCTTTAAGACTTCCTTGGCTTTGTCTTAAATCCTTTCATTAAGCAATTAATATAGGTTTGGCTATTATATTTCTTTTCAGTCTCTCTGTCTCTCTAAACATTTCTCACTATGCAGTTTTTATATGACTTTGAACAATTTTGCATTTTGTCCAGCAATGTTAAAATTACCAACCAAAAATAAAATCATCACAAGACTATCTGAATTGGAATTGACTTGTTAGAGAGGAGGAGAAAAAGTTGTGTTCAAGCTGCTTTCTAGAGGGTGTTACATTCTCCTACCTATATAGAGACTGGAAGTGTATGGGCCAGTGGAAAGAAAGACAGATGAATAGCAAATCTCTGCTTTCTAAGCTCATTGGGAATAATCAATTGGAATATGTACTAGAATTTCAAAAAGATAAATCAAAGTTTTGGACTCCTTTAAATAATCAAATAATTTATTTTCTTTGAAAACAATGAAAAGAAATAATGCACTTGTGTCTAAAGGGAGCAAAACAAAGACTGAAAAGGTGGTAAAACACTGACAACTCAAAGATTTTCTGGTTTTTTTTTTTTCCTCCTAAGTTGTAACTTTCAATATTTTGATGGTCAACCTGGTTCGTGGACAGATGTCTCACTGACTGGCAAAGGGGTATATGGGGAACTGTATTTTCATTTCAACTTATTAAGTTGGGCATTCATTTGGAGATTTACAGCAGGTTAGAACGGGGTATATCTAAGTTGGAAATAATGAATTAAGGGTAGTTCTAGATCGGAAGTAGATTTTTAAGCCATAAGCTTTTAGGTATAGATCTTTTCATATGGAAGCTGTTCTGCTGAAAGAATGGGTATAATGAGAGAAGAGAGAAAAGAACAATAATATGAAAATTGCCTATAAAGATATTAGACATAATAAAACAAATGCAAACTAGAGATATTGATGATATAGTTGTTACATTTAGTAGGTTGTTGGGGGAAAACCCCAAAAGTCTAAATTCATGATTTTATCTGAGGAGCTGGCATGTAGCCTTATTCAAATTCCTAAGAGCTTTAATAGGAGAAACTTACATAAATGGGCAAAGCAGCTGCTTCCAATGGTGGCCAGCAGGGAAAATCTACCCTCTCCCAGGACAGAATCCTTTTTCCTCTCCTAAGGCCACTTTTTTCCACTGCTTTTAGAGAGAGAGAAAGAGAAAGAGAGAGAGAGAGAAATAGCAACGTGAGAGAGAAACATTAGTAGGTTGCTTTCTCATGCACACCCTGAAGAGGATCAAACCTGCAACCCATGTACGTGCCCTGACCAGGAATCAAACCCGTGACCTTTCAGTCTGCAGAACAATGCTCCAACCAGCCAAGCTACAACTGGCCAGGGCAGGATCCCTTTTTATAGGGAGTTAATATTAAAACCACACTTTGGGTAATCACATAGACCACCAGAAAGAACAATGCATTCCTAAGTTAATGTCAGGCAGTTTTCACACTCTATACACTTAATTACCTCCTTTCTGGGGGCAGGATGTTTATTTGTGGGCCTCATTCTGGCTTTCTGGATTAATCAGTCAAACCTGAAGCAACAGAGAGGTAAGCAGTCAGAGAAGGTTAAGCAGAGAGTCCAACATTACCCAGATGCCTTTCCTGTTGGAGCCATATCGCATGTCTGAGTTCCCTTCACATGTCTGTCCCCATACTCATCCTAACATTTGTATATGAATGGGCATATCTAAAAATCAAATATGCAAGCTCTTGTGAAGATTCTTTGTTGAGGAACTAAAGAATCTGCTAGGAAATAGTCCATAACAGGGGTAAACTTCAATTTAAAGAATATGATAGTATCAAGAGATGAAATAATTGAGAGTTCAGCATGATTCCTGTAATTCGGATTGTCCTTCTGTGCTCACGCTTATGACCTAGGTTTAGATACTATGGGGAATAGACATTTGCTTCTTCAGCAAGGGTACATTGATGTGCCTGATTTAACTTAGCCCTAATTTACTAGAGCAGAGATGGGAAGCTGGTTCAAGTGTTCCAATGAGAACATTTTCTAAAATTTTGACTTAGGACATGGAAAGAGCCTGAACACACATACTTAAGAAAGTATCAGCACAGATAATCCCCCGCATGTAGATAGAATGATGGCACTGAAAACTTAGGAGGCACAACCAATAGAACATGTAAAACATGAGGCATAGAGAAAGGCCTACGGGACTCTGCTTCTTATTGTACTTGATAGAACCTGCTGCATCCTTGCTCTCCTCCAGGGCTTTGCTGTGCAATTCGTCCTACCTGTGCATGACAAATGAGTTCTGTTTTGCTTAAGCATATGGCTTTTTTGTCTCTTGCATCTAAATGATTTCTAACTAAAATAGGTTTGCAGCAAAATATATAAAAATATTTATACATATAAAGAAAGAAAACCAGACTATATCAATGGTAATAAAATCCTCAACTACCTTGCTTGCAAAAACATTGACATTGATGGCAATTTGTATTCTCTATGGTCCCCCCAAAACATCCGTATTCTTGCAATTTACATTAGCAGACAGTATCAACAGTGGTGATACTACCTCTTGGGAGATAACTATATTGGTTAAAAAGTATCTTCATTAGATAACTCCTGGGAGCATATTTTGTTGGGGAAAATGCTAGCACTGAAGAGATCAGGAATCCACATTGCACACAGCCTTGGGTGTTGTTTAATATTCACTAGCTCCTTGGGGAACAGTAGTAGCAGCCCCATTAGCAACAACACCTTTATTAATATTGGTGGTGGACCATCAGTAATTAGAGCTTTGCAATTAAGAAAGAAAATTTTCAAATTTGTTGTGAACATCCTCAGCAGAAGAAAACAAAACACTGAATTTCAACTCTTTATCAAGAGAACTATTTTGGGATTGTTATCATTATCCAATCACCCCCTGGGGAACTGTGGCACAATAAATATGCCCTACAATGAGGCAGTTAAGCATCGTAAGTGGCTATTTCAAGGTGTATAAACATTATATAGCTTGAGATCCAAGCTAGTAAAAATAAATTTGAGTGCATTCCATTTAAGAAGACTAAAGGCGTATTTTTCTCAATTGAATCTTCAGAAAACAAAATATTTTTAGATTGTGTATAATTCCTAGCAGGTGCAATCAGATTTATAAAATAATAATTTCCAAAAGAGATATAACAATTTATTTTTTAAAATAATGTTAATTGTGCAGTTTCTTCCATCATTTTTGTGACCTTAATAAATAAATGTAAAAGGTTAATAAATTTTTGTTTCTTTAATTGTTTTTAACATATAGAGAAGGGCAGAAAGAAAGCTGAATTTTCAGCAGTTACCAAAGTTTCTCCTTGGTCAAAGTTACAAACTAGCTGTTTGATTTGTTAAAAAATCAGTTAAAATTTTCTGACCTTTTATCTCAATAGTCCTGACAGTATGGAATCAGTATCTTGTTTGTCTGAAAGTGAAGATTTTTTAAAAAATATATTTTTGCTTCATAATTTTTATCATTTATATTCCAAGGTTATGAATAATGCCTTTAAAAGGAAATGGCATATTGATTTTTAAATTACATGTACTATATATATATTATCATATGAATAAACCAAACTTAATTATATGCCTTGTTGTTGCAAACAATTATATTATTTTATGAACTACATTTATACGCAATAGAATATGAACTTTTTTTGAAAAGTTTGATACTTATGTACATGCCAATAAAGACTCATCACTGTTATATTAAGCAAAAAAAAAACAAAAAAAAGCCAAAAAAAATGTAAAACAGTGTTATGCTGTTATAAAAATACGTAAGTATGCATGTAGACATATGTGTGAAAGATATCTGGAAGGGTCATTCAGAATCTGTTGATAGTGACAACCTTTGTAGTAGAGAAAACATTTCCTTTATTTTTCCACTTTTATATTAAAAATGTTATATATGTGCAGAGATTGGACAAAAACTGCAGAGCACAGCAACATATCACAAGCTAATACCTGTAAACCCAGTACCCAGGTCAGAAAACAGAGCTGGCTAGCACGTAAGACTCTGGGAAGCTCCCCTGCCCATTCACCATCTCTTCCCTTTACTCCTAAGTTAACTACTGACCTGAGTTTACAGTGATCTGTTTCTGGAATTTTAGACCCACACATGTATTCCTAAACACAATACTTCAGTATCACCTAATTTTTTTTTTAATTTTCTATAAATGAAGTCGTATGGGATATATGGTTCATGTTTGTGAACAATAACAGGTAGCTAACAAGATTCCCACCAACTCTCAGCTGCTTTTGGCATGGGAAACCTAGCTCATCTTAGAAATTTTGGTGTTTTCTTTGATAACAGTTCTTTCAATCTTCATTGTACATTTAGATTTACCTTCTGTAAATTTAAAAAGTCTTTTCTAGTCTTTTTTGCTACTGTATTTTTCAATTTTCTATTTATTTTTAAATATATATTAGATAAAATACTTCATCAGTTATATATGTTAAGAATAGCTTCTGTCTTATTAAATGTTGGTTCACTAACTTAATGGTAACCTTTAATGAATGTTAATGGCTAATTATAATGTAATTTAATTCAATTATTCTCAGCTAGGAATGTTCTTTTCATCTTTGGTTAATGTAACTGGTGGGGTGTTAGTGATACCAAGTGGGTAGAGACCATGCATGCTACTAAGCATACTACAATATTTGGTTAGGCCAACTATGAGAAAGACTTATCTGGTCCAAAATGTGTAGATTGCATTATTTAGTGTATATATGGATATGTACATAGATATATATAGATATAGATATGCTTATCTATCTATATATAATATGCTATAGTATTTATAGTATATATCATATATAGTATATAACATACTGTATGACATATAGTATATAGTGTACCTATATATATACAAGTATCTATGTTTATATCTATATAAGGATATGGATGTAAATATTTATAAGCTATCTATCTATATATACATATCTATCTATATACTTATACTTTTTAAAGATATTTTACAATATAAACATCTACAACGTTTTGTGGTATGTCTGGTTCATATCTAGAGTCCACTGGCACTGATTTCTGTACATTGAGTATGCTGGGGTATGATATCCATTTATTTCACTATGTGGATATCAAAAAGGAACATGATCATTTATTGAAAATGCTATCATTTCAGCTCTGCTCTGAAATATTTATTGTGTACCAAGTATTATCGTATGCATAATTCTGTTTTGTTACAAGTTGTGTCTAGACTAGAAATTATTTTTTGTGTACTGAAGAGAGATGACATGAAATGAATTTAAATGTTCCTCAATATTTTTCCAGCATAATAATTCTGAGGTCATTTTCCTTGGAAAGCATGTTATACTCTGTGATATTTTAAGATACAAAGATTTCTTATGCCCAAACATCTAGAGTCTGGTGTCCCACCTTCGACTTTCATGCCTTTTCAGCTGGGCACATCAAGCCCTAACTTTCTTGGTAATCCTGAATTCCTTAAATGAATTTTTCATTTTCCTTCTAAATACATGCTAACAAAATCTAAGCTTCTGTTTTTATCTGCTTGGCTTGCTATAGCAGAATGCCATAATCTGGATGGGTTAGACAACAGACGTTTATTTTTCCTAGTTCTGGAGTCTGGGAAGTCCAGTATCAGGATGCCAACGGAGTCAGATTCTTGATAAGGGCCTTTGTTCTGGCTTGTAGATGGTTATCTTCTTACGGTTTCCTCGATGGACACAGAAAGAAGCAGAGAATACTAATCCTATCATGGTGTCACACCCTCATGACCTCATATAATCTAATTACCATTTTTGCCTCGTACAAAGCAAAATAAAGCACCATGTATGGAGCACACCCACGTTTTTGGCCCAAATTTCAGGGAAAAAAGTCTTTTGTTTTAATTTTTTAAGTCAATTATTTATTTATTTATATTTAGATGCTTGCTTTTTGTATTATAAAGGAATTTTAGCACTTATTTTTGAACATTTCATGGTACCAGAAATTCTATGTAACAAATAGTTACAAAACACAAGAACAGATGCAAAATATTTCAGGTACTACCCGTGTATAATGAGCATCCATATTTTTCCCTCAAAAATTTGGGCAAAAAAAGTGTGCATTATATACAGTGAAATACAGTACCTCTCAAATGTCCCACCTCCAGCTACCACCAGATTGGAGGTAGGAGATTCAACAGAAGAATTTGTGGCAACACAAATTCAGAGAAGAACTTCTGTTCTTTATTCCACAAATATATCTCAACATTGAAACAGGCGAATATACTAGGAGGTGAAGTGATTGCTGATAGAGAGTTAAACTAGTTTTTTTTCTCTTCTTTCTTTTGCCTCTTAAAAACTTAATTGTCTTTGTTATTCTCCCACAGCTCCACCTCCTTTCTTATTTGTTTGTTTCTTTTTGTGTTTAATTGAGCTTTCCTAATTATTTTCAAGGGGATGGTTAATTTAATACAAGCTACTCTATCAAAACGAAAAGTGGAAATCTTATTATGGTGCGAATTTGCCTTCCCTTAGTTAATAATAAAGTTGAACTCTTTTCATGTATTTATTAGCCACGTAGATTCCTCCTTTTATAAAGTTGTACGTGCAACCCTCTTGCCTATTATTTGATTTTAATGATTTTTCTTATTGATTTGTAGGATTTTCTCTCTTTTTTAAAGATTTTACATATTTATTTCTAGAGAGAGGGGAAAGGAGGGAGAGAGGGAAACATCAATGTGTGGTTGCCTCTTGCACACGCCCTACCCGGGACCCGGCCTGCCACCCAAGCATGGGTCCTCACTGCCAATAGAGCAAACGAACCTTTGGGTCAGAGGCCACAGCTCAATCCACCGAGCCACACCAGCCAGAGCTCTTTTTGTTTATGTTTTTCTTTTTTACATTCTAATTTGTGGCTTATTTTTTAATTCATATTGATATCTTTTGATAAACAGATATCTTCAACTTCAATGGAGTTACTGGTAGTTATTACAGCACTTTTTTTACTATTAAAAATATTTTACTACCCAAACAGCAATGTTATTTTCCTATATTTATTCTATTTTTTCTTTTATATATTAAAATAAGAAAGGTAAAACTATATAGTAAACTATATATTTACATATAATTCATTGTTATACACATGTATGTTAATTTGTCTGAACACATTTATTTGGAAAATAGAGTTCTTTTCCTACTGCTCTGCAGTATTTTATTATAAACCATACTTTCATATATGTGTAATCTGTTTTAGTCACAATCATTTAATTTCTTTGGTCTGTCTATCCTTTATTCAGTATCATGCATTATTTTGTTTTGTAGATTTGTAAATCATATTAGTTGATAAGTCATTCTATGCTGTTCTTTTTACAGAGTATTCTTTAGGTTATTCTTTTATTTTTCAAATGTATTTTAGAGTTCATTCATTTAATTATGAAAAATATATCTAATGAAATTTTTATTGTTAATATGATAACTGACATATTTAGAATATGGAATTTTCCAGAATGTGAGTGAGCATCGCATACATCTTAATTTATTTATGATATATTTAATAAGTGTCACTAATATCTCCTAGTTTTCTTTGCAGAAGTCTTGTACATAATTGCTTATGTTCACTTTTAGGTCTTGATATTTTGTGATGTTATGGTAGTGGTAACTTTTAAAAATTATTTTCTACATGTTTATTCTTGTTATTTCTAAATGTGATTACAAAATATTAACTCCATTCACTGAAGTGTTATTTACATACAGTACATTTTACCTTTTAAAGTGTATAGTTTTACATATGTACACACATAAAACCACCACCACAATGAAGATGAGAATATTTCCAGCACAGCTAAACAAGATATTTTTCTTGCCACTTGTTGCAATTTCCATTCCCCTCTCCCCAGTCTGTGACAACCACTCTTTTATTTCTCTATAATTTTATCTTTCCAGGAATGCCACATAAAGAGAATTAAAGGGTAAGTGACTTTTAAGTCTGGTTTCTTTTACTTAGTAAATTAATTTTGGATCTCATCCATGTGATGTTTACTGACTGACACTTGCGTTCACTGTCTGTACCTTTCTTACCATTGAGCAGTGAGTGCTCTGTGTGTGTGTATACCACACAGTGTTTATCCATTTATAAGGGATGGACATCTGTTTCGCTTTCGTGCTATAAGAAGTTCTGAAACCTATAATTGAAACATCAGAGTTTTGTGAAGACAGATTTAGTTACAGAGAGACAAATAAGGCTGACAAATAAGTAGGACTGTGGTTATGTGTATGAGATACACATCATTTAGAAAATTGGAACCAGTTCTTATCTCTAAGGTATACGTTTTTAACAGATTCATTTCGGTATATTCTATATCATAAAATTCACCTCAAGTGACTGAACAATGCAATGTTTAGTGAATTTACATAACATTCCACCCATCAATATAATCACAACTTTGGCTATGAAAATTTTCTTAGGTATTACACCAAAAACAAAGCCCATAAAATGAAGGAAAATAATGATTTAAACTTCATCAATAGTAAAAAAAAAAAAAAAAAGAAAAAGAAAAAATAAAACTTTTCTGTTTTAAAGAAAATTGTTAATCAAATGCAAAGACAAGCCATGGGGGTATTTATTAATCATATATCTCATATAAGACTTATATCCAGAATATGTAAAGAACTCAATAATTCACTGACAAAATGGCAAATAAAACTATTCAAATATTGGCATAAGATTTGAATAGATATTTCACCAAAATGATGTAGAAATGATTAACAAGCACTACAGAAATTGCTCAAGACCATCATTCATTGGAGAAATACAAGTTTAGACCACAACAATGTACTACTTCATACCCAATAGGGAATTTATATTAAAAAGACAGACAATGCCGACAATAACAAGTGCCAGCCAGGATATGGAGAAGATGGGATCCTTACAAATTGAAGCTCAAAATTTAAATTTATAGAGCCACTACGCAAAATAGTTTGGAAATGTTTAAAAATAAATTATTAATGACCCTTTCAAATGTTTAACAGATTCTATAATTAAAACCACGAAACGATAACATTATATACGTGTCAGAATAGCTATCCTTTTAAGACTATCCACATCAGTGTTTGTAAGAATGTTAAGGAACTGCAGTTCTTGAACACTGCTGGTCTGACTGTAAATGGTACAAACAGAAAAAGAGTTTATTGTCATTAATACATACTAAAAGAGTTTTACAGTTTCGTAAAAATTAAAATTGTGCCAATGGATATAAGCGAACGGTTTCCAGAGTCACGGATGGGGCATGCATGTCTATGGAAGGACAAAACAAGAGATTCCTGCAGTGAGTGAACTGTTCTCTGTGAGGACCGCCCTCGTGTCAGTATTCTGGTTCCGATCTGCACTATACTTTGGCAAGAGGGTACCACTGGGATGAACTAGAGAATGAGCATCCAGGACCTTGCTTATTGATTTTAGCTACATGGGATTCTGCAAGGAACGCAAAATTAAAAGTTTGTTTAAAAGAAGATCTAAACATTATGTGATTGATCTATCCCACACCTAGTTATTTACATCAGAGAAAAGAACACATGTATCATATGACATAATGCACATGAATATTTTTATTATACCATCTCAAAACCACAAATTACCCAAATGTTTATAAATAGGTGAATAGAAGAACAAACTGTTGTACATACATCAATCAGAACACTAGTAATCAATAAAAATGAATAAAATATTAATGCAACAACATGGATGAGGCTCACAATGATTATGTCAGGCTAAAACTATGCACACAAAAACAGTACATTCTGAATGATTTTATTTAGATAAAATCCTAGAAAATCAAAAACGACCTCTAGTGATAGAAGATCGCCTGGGCTGATGGTGCAGGGCCCTGGGAAGGGACGGCAGGAGGGACTGCAAAGGGCGTTAAGGGAACTGTGGGTGTGGGTTGGCTGTATGCACCTTCTTCATAAGGGTAATAGTTTCAAAGGTGTAAGCACATGCCCAGTATAGAAAACTGACCACTGAAGTAGTTATATTCATACTATTGAGTATTATTTAGCAGTAAAAGGAATTAAGTATTGATTCATGTTACAATATGGATGGACTTAGAAAACATGCTAAGTAAAACAAGCAAGACACAATAAACCACATGTCATGTGACTCCATTTATGTGAAAGGCTCAGAATAAAGACATCCACAAGGAGAAAAAGTATATCAGCACTTTCTAGAAGATGGGAGAATGGGGGAATAATGAATGAGTGCTAATTTCTTTATGTGCTGATGAAATTTTATTAAATTAGATATTTATAATGATTGCATACCTCTGTACTTAGTCTCAAAACCACTGAACTGTACACCTTAAAAAAGTAATCTTATGATATAGAAATTGTATCTCAATACATGTTATTTAAAAAAAATACAGGAATCTAATGTTGGCACATTCGATTAGTTACTAATAGATCCTCAAATTTATATAAGGTTTTATATTTAAATCCATGCAAGTTTTCACCTCTAGAGTATCAGTGCATTTCAGAGTTCCCTAGAGGCATGTACAACTCCTTTTGAGTGTGAACATTCTAAAATCAATACTGCAAAAGTTCTATAAACATTTGAGGATTCTTGGCTTAGTATGGATGAGAGAACGTATGGTAGAAAATAGGAGCTATTAAATGTTTAAAAACCATTCCACAGAAATGATTTCTGCATAGGTCCAGAAGGGAGCCCTAGAATCAGAGTGTGACAATTATAAGACAATTTTAATTTACTTTCTTGCTTACCATGTGTTGTCAACTGATTACAAAAATGGCAGCAAGCTTCCATCCCTCAAACACTCATTCATTCTCTTTGCAATGTGACTTTTCACTTCCTCCACGCAAGCAAAGAGTCTTTTTTTTCTTCCTACGTTTACATGCTGGACTGACCTTAGAATCAAAGAGCTTAGGCTTCAAACAGCTTTGTAGTTTTTTTCAGCCATTCCTGTTTGATCCTTGTCCCTCTCATAACCCAATGTGAGAGCCCTGGAGGATCACTGAGAACGGGATCACTGAGAACACAGAAGTCAGCAGAACTATCAAGGGAACCAATGGCATCATGAGAAATAGTAAATAATTGTTTAAAGCTGCTAAGTTTTGGTGTGGTTTGTTATTCAGCCACAGCTAACTGATATAGTATATCTCACTGATTCTGTTTGGGTTTTTTTGTCTGAATACTTTTCCCAAGAGTAATTTTAGAGTTATTACATACCTGAAAACAGAGAATGACATTTACTTACTATCATATTTCCTATGGTTAACTGGTATGGAAATTATAAATAAACTCACTGCATTCTATATCCAAGACATTTATATTCTGTATGATACATAATAGATTGTCAAAATGTTAAATATTGTATCTAATGGCATATTACATAGGTTTCTTGCACTTTGTATATTAATCTCAATCTGAATCAGTTGTAGATCTGTTTTTGTTTTTTTCTGAAAACTTACCCTTTTGTCTTTTATATTTTTAATTTTGACATAAAATGCAGAAGTATTTTGTTATTGATTCTGTTATTTTGTTGCAATCCATTGTGACTTTTTGTCATGTCAATTTACATTTTAATTTGATTAAGATATTATCTTTTTAATTTTTAAATCTGAGATGTCTAAAAGATGAGTTTTTCAACATTCTTGATATCTTCTTACTTTACTATGATATTGTCAATCAGTATACTTTCCCAATACCTTCCAGATGATTTTTCTATTTGACCCTTCAGTTCATTATTTATTTCTTCCATATTCTTTCTACTCTCGCCTTACTATTTTTTCAATAACATATTAGATATACAGGGTCTGGCACAAATAGTGCCCCCTTTTTATTACAAAATCTTCTATTACAAAATCATAAGTACGCAATTCTGTAACATAACAATATCACACTCAAGCACACCATATGACATTTTAGGTGAAGTGTTTAAATTAAACCTGTAAATTATTACACCCATATTATTCCCCTACCAACCACACTCAAGCAGACATTACTCCTGCTGGACCCTGTATATCAGTGAAGTAGGATTTCCTCTCAGTTAAGATTTTCTGAGCATTAATACAGGATAGGGAGATGCCTCCATGAACCTGAAGCTTATACAATTAAGGGAAAGATGCATGAAATAAATACATCTAAAAACATGGAGCTTATATGATTAAGGGAGAAGTACATGTAATAAATACAGAATACCTTATCTTTACAAATTATTCACTTACATACATTAGGTGATCACTTTGTTTGTGTCCCACCTAGGTCCTTAGAAAAATCCAACCCCAATTATGGACCCAGTAGTGTCTACTTTGCTTGAACCACATGTGTTTCTCACCTCACCAGGTCTTGGGGCTTACAGTGTATTTTTCCTCTACTTCAGTCTCTAACCATGTCTTTCTCTAAAGTTTTCTCACAGTTTTGTTCCGAATGCTGAGCATGTTTCCTGTATTCTCCCCACCTTCATACTCTAGGCAGCATATTAATATTCAATTTTGAATCGATGAGAAGTTAAACCCTTGCAGTGTTTTTCAAACAGCACATACTTGCTGAAAACAATGGGCGCCTCCACTCACTGGTCTCCCCTCTCTATACAGGCCCTTTTCCTGCTGGGGCAAAGTTACTAATGATGTGGTATTGTTTTAGCTCATGTATTTTGAAGCAGAAAACTAACTTCAGAGCTACTGGAATGGAAATTACCTTCATTTAGGACAGTAAATAAATAAAAATAAATAAACTTGCTATTAATATGCAAACACTAGTACATTATAAGAACTGAGGAGGATGATCTCAAAGGCCTTAGAGATCCTGAAATTTACTAGACAAATCAATTTATTAAAGGTCATGTGAAAAAAAAGATCATGCAAAATTAAGGTTAATAACAGTGATTTATTTTCAGATCAGTGGCATCTATATCAAATATCAAGTGTAGAAATCTTGACTCTAGTATTCTAAACTTGTGTCCTTCCTTTCAAGGTCACAACTGCTACGTTTCCTAACAGAATGCCAACATTTTACTATTAGTAAGTTGTTATTCTTGTACTCTAATGTGTAATCCTGGCTATGATGAATTAGGCTGGGTCACATGTGAGCCTTAAACTCTCACATCTGCCAGATACGAAATTAAGTGGACTAGAGAAAAGCACGAAAAGTGGCTTTCTTGCCCCATGTTCTAGGACAGAGCCTGACTTTGCTTGCTCCCCTGTATCTTCTTACAAAAACAATAAATGCATTGAAAAGCAAGTCCAAAGAACACTACTAAAGAAGGAAAACGTGTTGCCCAAATTACCTTCTGAGAATTGCCTGGGTGGAATCCTTCCCAAATAATAGCAATCTCAGTCTCATTTCATAGTTCCAACTACAAAAGGGCATAGAGGCTCACACGTACACGCACGTGCTGCGCACACAAACACTGTGGAGACACACAATGAGATGATGGCACCGATGAATGACTTGGGAAAACAAAGAAGCAGCAAAGATTTTTAACTTAAAAGGTCCAATAGATCTCCCGATACACCACAGCTGCTACAAGCTTGCAAAGCTTTTTAAAGCTTCATGTTTCTTCTCCTAGTCCCACATGAACCAACTGCGAACTTGATTTTGAGCATGCTTTCGACCTTTGTTAAGTTTGATTATATCTCCTTGGATTTGGGAAAGGGTAAACTTTCTTCCAAACCAGTTTTCTTCCCTAGTTCTTTGTGAACTTGTGCTGGGCCCTCCCCCATCCATTCCCTTTTCTGGCTCTTCCTGGGGGCTGGTCCTGTGTCCTATCAGATCCTTTCCCCAAATTTTCCCAGGTTAGACCCCTCCCCTTTATGGTTGCCATTTTGGCTCCTACCACGCAGGCTGCAAAGGTCTGCCTTGTCCTCTGGCTTGTACTGCTCATGGGCTTTGTAGAAAGACAAACCCTGTGCCACCTTGTTTTCTGCTGTACATGTGCCTAGTTAAGGAATTTTCCCTTTGTTGTTTCACACCCCTGCACTCCACCCACCTTCTCTGTAATTTTGGCTAAAGGGCTGGTTTTCCCCTGAGAGATTGGAAAGTCAGTCTTTCCTGTTTGCTGGGGGTGGGGGATGGATTAAGGTCCCTTTGGCAGAGGATGCAGCTGTCTCCTGGGGTGTCTGTGAAGCTGCCTCCTTCGTTAATCTGGCTTAATTGGATGTGTGACTCCCTTCTCTTTTGTTAATACAGAATTAGCTGCCTACTGCAGCAAATGAAACAAAGCAAGTTAGCAGAAAACCTTAGACAGTATTAGTATTTCAGAAGTTCATGGTGAATTTGTAGTTTGGTAAATCTACTGTCCAAATACATTTACATATATACACACACATATATATGTTAGCAGTTATGTGGATGATCATAAAAGAAATTGAAATAATTAAGGGAACTTGCCTATTATAAAAGAGCCCAATTAAAACAAGCTTTCCCTGTTAAGTTTGCTGATCAAATTAAGAAACAACAGCAAGGTAAGAAAGTGAAACACACACACACACACACACAGACATAATTACTACAGAAACCTCATGCAACACCTCAGCTAGTGTGACAGCTGACCAGGTCTACTCACTCTATAACTAACTTCCCCAAAGCCCAGGTCTTATAGCAGCGTGTCTGTGATAAATGTGAATTTAAAAGAATGTGCTAGCCCAGGTCACCCCCTCTGATGGGATTAGTGCAGGAGAAAGGAGTGAAGGAGTAGAGGTAGCTCAAGAGTTTCCAGTTCAGAACTGATAACATTGTCAGTCACTCCCCAAGCAGTAAATCCACCTAACTAGAGTGGAGAGAAGTAAAAATTACAGGCAGAAGGCAGACGTAAACAAATAATCTGTCCTTATGTAAACTGAAAATTGGAAAATGGAATTACCTCCTGAAAAAGGAGTAGATGACAACAGTCATAGGCAAATATAATCATCATAAAAAAATCTTAGCAATCACAAACAGCACACTCTTCTTTTAAAATCATTATTCTTCCTGAAGCCCCAAGTACGTAAATATGTGAAGCAATATGAGTAACTATTGGTAATATAGGAGAAGAGGGTTGGGTTCTCTCACTGGGATGCGTAGCGATCGTTCTTCCAAGACACAGTGAGTAAAAATAACAAGAAAAATAGTTATACTGAAGGAGTGACTTTATAATGATTCAAAAAATATGTATCTATATGTTTAATCTAAATGAAATACTGTATTTTTTCAGACCCTAAAACACACCTAGGTTTTAGAGGAAAATGGGAAAAATCGAAGCAAAAAATGTGGTAGAATATTTAATAACATAAATAACATAATATTTCACCAATGTAAATGTAAACAGAACTCAACAGCAGCATTAACAACCATTATTCCTCCCAAATTGAGGGGGGCAGTGAGTCTTATAGTCCGAAAATACCGTAAATTAAAACTTATTAGGATGTAAATTGAATTTTTTTTTTTTTTGCAAAATAAACTGGATTTTGTAAAAAATGAATAATTAGTAAATGTTTCATGGAAGAAAAGTACTTCTGACTATGCTCTCACTCTAAATAAGTTGTATGCAGTTATTTTACTATACTAGGAAGCTGGTGATTTTTACCTTCAGTATTAGACTTTCCTTACTTCAAAGAGTATACAAGTAAAACTCGGAGAGAATATAACTCTGGAAAATACAACAGCAATTATTTGCTGAACAATAAGCACAAAAGAGTTCATATAAAATAACTAAATTTAAAACTGCACAATGTTGCTAACCTAGAGATGCCGATTTACTTTTCTTATATAAAGAAAACATTGAAGCAAGTGAAAAAATCATCCATTTCATGATCAAATGAAAATGTTCGATGTGGAGAAAATGTTCCCTGACTTTAAGCCTTATAAATTCAACCGCTAGACTTATTTCAACAATCATCTTATTCTGCTTTCTGAACACATGTGTATGCTGCCTAACAGAAAATAAGTATTTCATCTTGAAGATTGAAATCAAGGTTTTTAGTTTAAACATTTACCACAGAAACATTATTACAGAGGCATAACATTATCAGATGGTGATGCACAGGAAGACGAGTATCCCCGTTAGCGGCAGGGATGCACTGTGCTCTCGCTACAGCTACGGTAACTTGAAAGAGTCCTTATTTACAAAATGTGCTATGAACAGAGAAAAGTTTCTTCCAGGCTAGGTAGAGCCCTCAATTCAATGTATGTTGTGAATTAAGAATTTGTCTTAGAAATTGCTCTTTCAAATTTTAGCTCAGATTTCTGTCTATCCAGACATATTTCCAACTCTGGGTTCCATTTCAGCTTTATAAAAGTTTATTGAGATACAGTTGACAAACCCCCCAAATCATCTTTTTAAAAACATCCTAATCAGTAGTCTCTAGTATATTCATGGTGCTGTGTGAGCAGCACTACCATCTAATTCCAGAATATTTTCACCACATCAGAGGAGAAGTCCCAGGCCCTCCGATAGACCCAGGTGGATGATAACATGCTTCTGTCTCCCCTACTTTGACATTTCATGTAAATGGATTCATAAATTATGTGGCCTTTTTGTCTTTATCATTTAGCATAATTTTGTCAAGGTTTATCTGGGCCGTAAAATGTATCTGAACTTTATAATTTCTATTGCTGAATTGTATTTTATCACATTGATGATACCACATTTCTATAACCATTTTAATGGGTGATAGATATTTGGGTTGTTCACACATGGCACTATTATTAATAATACTGGTATTGATATTTGTATGAAATTTTTTGTGTGAATGTATGTTTTCAGTTCTCAAGGGTGTATAACCAGGAGTACAAATTCTGGATCATATTGTAGAAACATGTTTAATTTTTTGATGAATAGGCATATTGTTTTCCAAAGTGACTGAAACATTTTATATTCCCACCACACACTGTTTCAGGGAAACACACCCTTGCCCAAACTCATTCTTCCTTTATGGTTCTAGTCATCCTGGCAGTGGTGAAGTAATATTTCATTGTGGATTCATTTGCACTTCCCTAAACAATGATGCAGAATACCTTTTCATATGTTTATTTTCCATGTGTATATCTTTATTTACAAAGACCTCTGTTCACATTCTTTGTCAGTTTTTTTCTTTAAATGGGACTCTTTATTTTTAAATCATAAAGAGTTCTTTTCATATGCTCAGTATAAGTCTTGTCATATGAGGTCTGTAGAGAAAGTATCCAGCCATGCAATATGAAAAATAGAGACATTTATTGATGATACAAGATACAAGAAACATTGTACATAAGACAATGATACCTCCATCCTCTTCAAAGCAGTCACCCAGTTCTACCAATCACCATCAGCTGCCCCAACATATTTTCCTGCATTTCATAGAAAGTCTGAAATCTCTTCCTTTTTAAAGGTGATTTTCGTTTTGAGAAAAGCCAGAAGCCAAATCTGGGCTGTAGAGGAGCTGAGTCATCTGGGTGATTCTATGTTTTGCCAAAGACTCTGCAGGAGACATGATGTGTGAGCAGGTGCCATTGTGGTGATGAAGCTGCTCATCACCAGTTGCCTGTAGGCGCAGCCTTCTGAATCATCCGAATAGTTTCCGAAGAGGAATGTTCAAACTTGACGTGAATTTGATGCAGATTCATGGCTCTACTTGCTCAGTCATTTGTATGTGATGGCTACACAGCACCCACACTCACTCAACATTGTCTACTGCCATCTCTGACGAGTACAGTGAAGTTGTCATTGTTCATACAAGCACATTCTAGTCCACTCTCCTTGGCTGCCAGTTTACATCGATGTCACACAAACCGTTCTCATTATATTAACAATGGTTAGACACTTTCCAGACAGACCTTGTATATACAATTTGGAAATACATCGTATTCACATCAGTTCTGAGTTGTCTTTTCAATTTCCTGATGGTGTTTTTAAAGGAAAACAATTTTTTATTTAAATTTGACTAGGCCTAAATATTTCCTTCTGTCATCTGTGCTTTGGATATCATATCTAAAAATCATTGTTTAATTCAATATCATGAAAATTTATGTTTTATTCTAAGGGTTGCATAATTTTACTCTTACATTTATGTATTCAATATATGATGTCTTTGGACTAATTTTGTGCATACGGCGAGGTTATAGATCTTCATTCTTTTGAACATAAAAAATCAGTGGTACCAGCACCATTGTTAAAATGACATTTCTTCTCATTGAAATGTCATATTGCCATTGTCAAAAGTAAATTGACTACAAATATAATGACTTATATTTGGATTCCTGATTGTAGTCAATTGATATATAACAATATCCTTATTAAAGTACCACACTTTTGGAGAAGATGAAGCAAGGTGTTAGAATAAAATGTCCTAGCCCTCATCCACCCCATGAACGTAATGACTTTTTTCTGCTCATGAAAGAATAGATAGAGTTCTTGGAGAGTTCTGTTGTTCAATTAAGAAACCTCAGCAACCCAGTGGAGCACAATAAATGAGAAAGGCTGCAGAGAGAGGTGTAGGAAAAATATAACCTGAGTCACCTGATCCCTCAGGCTGACACAGCTTGGCACCAAGATAGAACCACTGGCCATGGTTTCCAATGTGAGGGGAAAAAAAGCAAACGGACACCCACAGATTTTGCCATCAAGGACACCCACAGACGTTGGTGACAATGACAGAAGTGCTCTGAGCTGCCTGTAGTCCATGTGGATGAGCCCACTGAAGCCTGAGCCACTGCTGTGCCAACTTAACACTGGAGTTGTGACCTGAGGGACAGGAGCCACTGCTGTGCACCACCATCAGAGGACAGTGGATTCAGCAGAAACCTCACAGGCCAGGAGAGAGTGGAATGATATATTAAAAGTAGGGATGGAGCCCTGGCTGGTGTAGCTCAGTGGATTGAGCGCGGGCCTGCGAACCAAAGGATCGCGGTTCGATTCCCAGTCAGGGCACATGCCTGGGTTGCCAGGCCAGTTCCCAGCAGGGGACATACAAGAGGCAACTGCACATTGATGTTTCTCTCCCTCTCTCCTTCCCTTCCCCTCTAAAGATAAGTAAATAAAAAAAAAAAAAAAAAAGTGGGGATGGAGTGCGGAAGTATTGCCAACCAAGACTATGATACCAGTGAAACTATTCTTTAAAAATGAATGAGAAATAAAATCTGTTTCAGAAAAAAACAAAAACTAACTTGCCTTACAAGAAATGCTTATGGCAATTGAATAAAAACATACAAAACAACAACATGAAAGCATAAATTTTTATAGATAAAGGTAAATAATAGATGGATAAAGAACAATGTAACACTGTAATGTTGATGCTTCAATTATTTAATATTAATATAAAAGTTTAAAAAGTGTTAATATTTACATAATAAAAAAATCAAGTTCTGAATAAAAGAACACAAAGTGGTAGAGATAGGGAGTAAAAGTGTTATGTTTTGTGTGTAATTCAATTTAAGTTTCCAACTTACAGATATTGTAAGTATAAGATAATTTTATGCAAGAACTGAGGTAGCCATAAATTTATAATAGATACACAAAAGATAAAGAGAAAAGAAACAAAGTAAATCACTCTGAAAAATTTGTGAAATAACAAAGACAGCAAGAGGAAAATAAAGGAATGAAATAATTGTAAAGCATACAAAACAATCAACAAAATGTTAATAGGAAATTCTAGCCTGTAAAAAATTACCTTAAATTTATATGAATTAAACTCCTTAACAAAATGCATAGAATACCTGAATGAATTAAAAAAAAAATTCCAAGACCCCATTATATGCTGTCCACACAAGATTGACTGTCAATTTAAGTACATACAAAGGCTGAAAGTGAAAATTGAAAAAAATATTCCATGCAACTGATAACAAGAGGAAGTAGGGGTGGCTATACGTATATTGTACAAAATAGATGCCAGGTCAAAAGTTTTTGCAGAGACAAAGAAAGTTATTATATAACAACAAAATGGCCAATTCAACAGCCAGCTATACCAATTATAAATATATATTCATCTAACATTTGAAAACTTAAATATATTGAACAAAAATTGACAGATCTAAAGGGAGAATTTGACAGCAATACAACACTAGCAGGAGACTTCAATAAAGGATAGAACACTTTTAATAATGGATTGAACATCCTGACAGAAAATCAATAAACAGCTGACATGAAAAACACTGTAGACCAAATTGACGTAACAGACACATTCAGAACTATCCACCCACAGCAGAATAGACATTTTTCTTAAGGGTACATGAAACATTGTCTGGCATAGATCATATTTTAGATCACAAAACACGGCATAACAAATTTTAGAAGATCAAAACTATTCTATGTATCTTTTCTGATAACAATAAAATAAAACTAGAAATCAGTATCATTAAGAAAGTGGTAAAATTCACAGATGTGTACAAATTAAACACGCTTTTGAACAACTGATAGGTCGAAGGAATCAAAAGGTAATTTAAAGTGTCACAAGACAAATAAAAATGAAAACTCTGCATGCTAAAAACTCATACGATGTAGCAAGAGCAGTACTAAGAGCAAAGTTTATAGAAACAAATGTCTACATCAAAATAAAACAAAGATCTCAAATAAATAACCTCATTTCACAGCTCAAGGAACTAGAAAAAGAAGCCCAAAGTCAGTAAGTAAATAAATAAATAAATAAATAAATAAATAAATAAATAAATGCAGAGAAAAGAAAAACTATAGGAAAAAAACAACCAAACCAACCATTTGTTTTTGAAAAGATGAATTCAACAAAACCTTAACTATATTAACTAAGAAAAAAATAGAAGATTCAACTAAAATAAGAAATGAATGAGGACACATTAAAACCAATGCTTTAGAAATAAAAAGGACCATAAAGAACTTGTATAATTATATGCCAACAAATTGAATAACTTAAAAGAAATAAATAAAGTCCTGGAAATATACAACTTACCAAAACTGAATCAAGAAGTAATGGAAAAGCTGAACATGCCAATAAAAAATAATGAGATTGAATCAGTAATCAAAAACCTTCCCAAAAGAAAAGCACAAGATTAGATGGCTTCCTGGGTGAATTCTACTAAATATTCAAAGAATGTAATAACACATTGCAACTCCGGAAATGAGATTATTTTTTTTTCTCACTCTCCTTAGGCTTTTTTGTTTTGTCTCTTTACGTATCTAGTTAACACTATGGGGAAAAGGGGGTTCTAAAGCAAGTAAACTCTCAGGATGACCTGATCATAGATTACTACCTGGGCAGATAGTGGTGGGTTGTCTCACTTCAGGCACATAAAGGGTTTATCTTTGTCTCTTTACTCCTTGCTCATCGTTTGTTTGTTTTTATTTTTTGTTTGCTTGAGATTTTTTTTTTTTTTTTTTTTTTTTTTTTTTGCTTCTAGGTAAACACATCTTTGAAATAAGCACAATTACTCTTAGGAAAGCACACAATCTTGTTACCTATTCTGTAATCCAGTCCCCACCTAGCTTCCCACCTTTGAGTCATCTTCCTTATGTTCCTTTCTTAATTCCAAATGCATAAAAGAAACTGCAAACTGCCATTCTGGGAGTCATTCTTATCAGTCTGCTGAGATCTTGTATATCCTCTGTTTGGCTCAAATACATTTTTTAAACATTATCTACTGGCTTGAAAATTCTTACACTGACAACACTTTAAAGGTGGCAACTTTGAAGTCACCTCTCCCCCACCTTCATCATCAGGGTTTCACGCTGTTATTTGTTATCTTTATCGGTAGTTGTTCATTTAGTGCCTTTTCTGGATTACTTATATATAATCTATTTATTTGTCAGGTGAAGTCTGTGCTCTAAAGCCACTGAACTCTCTGCTCCACTCACTTAACGGTCACTCAGGGAATCTCCTTACATTCTTTCAGTCAGTAAGTCAACCTGCTTTTGCCACAGGAGTCTGTTTGAGTGTGTGCATGTTTTTAATGCTCTGCCAGGCAGTTTTCATGTCTAGCCTAGGTTTCACTTTCTGTTCACATACACTGTAAAGGTCAGCCAAAGTTCAGAGCTTTCTCAGGTTTTTCCTGGACATGTGCAATGTCTTGGATATGTACACGTGTATGAATATGCGTATGTCAGAAGTTTTCGAAGTTCTCTGAATATCTCGTAACTGAACACAGCTCTGACTGCTTGCTGCAGCGAAAGCCAAACTTTTGAGATAGGTGCTCGTGAAAAGAAAAGTGGTTTATTTCAGATGCTGGCAATCTGGAAGATGGGACATTCTTGTCCCAAAGCCCATCTTTCTATCCCTGGTCTGGCCAGAAATTTTTACAGGAAATTGGTGGGAATTCAGGAGCCAGAAACTCACCAGGGAGTGTGGATGTGCAGGTGCTGGTGAGAGAAGAATGTGTGAGTAGGGGGAGGGGCCGTGGACGTGCAGGAAGTGTCCTTGTTGGTCCTGATACAGACAGTCATGGTCAGCGTCCTTGAGTTGGCCTTTGGTCCGTTGAATTTCCGAGCTAGTGTCACAGGTAGGCACAGGTAACCAGATTCTTAGTGATCATGAATAGTGAATTGAACTGAACACACAGAGAGTTTATAGCAGAGAGAAATAGCAGATTTATTAAGTGATAGCACACTCCGCAGAATATGGGAGCAGGCCAACTCCAAGCAGAGGTTAACCGTCAGTGGCTGGAGGGATTCTATTCTTACCGGGTGGATATTTCCTGGCTAGTTTTGGTGGGATTTCACTGTGCATGTACAAGTAGTTCTAGCACTTTTTAGCTACTGTGCATGCCATGGATTTCCTTGAATGAAAGCCAGGGAAGGGTGTCCCACAATGCTAAATTATAATGTTATTATAATGAAGCAGGGGTCATGTAGCACCTTCTGTGCAGGTACAGTCATGATTCACCATGATTCACCATTTTGCCAGAAAGCAGGGATAACTTGTCTTAGAACAGAGTTTCTCAGAACAGGGTTTCTGTTCTGTATCAATTTCCCTTGTCTTACTCCTGGGGAGCCTCTGTAGTTTCCTCCCTCCCATCTCCTGCCTCACCAGGACCTGAGGTCAGGCTGCTCCTTAGGTTCACACAGGAACTGTAACTGTTGAGCTGTAAACTTCATTTAGAAAAGAAACTTAACATGCAAGTTCTACTTTTGAGGGAAAAATCAGGTTACAGTAGCAAGCTGGGTTTAATATTTACTAAGATTAATATGGGTAGCTTTATATAACTGTAGTGTATTCATCCCCCCCCCCCCCCCCCCCCCGTTACAATCTCATTCCTCAGTTTTTCCTTTTAAGGTTTTTTGTTTTTGTTTTTTTTTTTTTTGGTCAGACTTTTATTGCCCTCAACAGCTACTACCACCTCAGGCATCTGTATTGTTAAACAATCACCACTGTTTGTTTTGAAAAGTGCCCTGAGGGGAGGGCTGTTTGTAATGAACAGCTCTGTGTCACATCAGATACAGAAAAGCCCAGAGAATCAAGCCTTTCAGCGAGCTGCCAGACAAGTCAAATCTCTGGGCCTTTTCTTTTGGATATCCAAAACTGCCGTGACCTTCCACAGGCTGTAAGTTTGCTGGGTTTTTTTTTTTTTTATAGCTATTATAGTTATGCGGGTGTTGCTTTTCAAGGCTACTATGAATCTGGGTGACAAGAGTGTGGAATTATGACATGTTAAAAAGTGCCACAAAGTTTGCTGTTCGTACCCAGATTAAACAGTTTTTCTTAAATAAATGGCGTTTAGACTATTGGAAGGTTTTATTTAATTTTTTGACTTTTGACAACATCGACTTTGATAGATATTTTCTCCCTCCAGCATTCTCATTGTTCTTATGCTGAAGTGGATTTTTGGATGTGCTTATGTTATCAATGGAAGTGGAGTTCTTAGGGTGTCACAAGAAAAAGAATTTCCAAAGACTGGCACTGGAGAATGGGTCTATATGGTAGACTATATTGATGATTTCTAATTAAGGGGGTTCCCCTTCTGGCTTCCCAATGTCCCACCTTCATCCATCTCACCATGGAATAAGTGAACCCTTTCTTCAGGTGGGCCAGTGTAAAGGCCACTGCCCAGAGTTTCTGGCCCACATTGAAGTCCAGTCAAGCCTTTGCCAGTGCGACTCTAGGTCTGAATGTGTTCTCTACACCAAAAGGAGGAGAGTTTGATTCCTAGTCAGGGAGGCACCTAGCTTGCAGGTTCGATCTCAGGTTGGGGCAGGTATGGAAGGCAACTGATCAATGTTACTCTCTTTCACCGATGTTTCTTTTTCTCTCTCACCCTTACTCTTTCTCTCTCTAAAATCAATAAACATATTAAAAAATAAAATAAAGTGCAGTCTCGTTCAGCATTTGGCTAGCTTAGTGTTTGTTCTAGCTGCAGGCAGTGCTGTGCTGCAGTATTCAGGCTCCCTGCTGAAGCCTGCTGGTGGAGTTGCCACAGCCTGAGGCCACATGGCTATGGAGAGAGGTTGCATGGGTGCACTGGGTGAGTGCAGGTTATGGGAGAGAGACAGAGAGAGAGAGAGAAGGGAATAGAGGAGAAGGGAAGGGAAGGGAAGGGGAGGGGAGGGGAGGGCACGTCTTTGTTTCTTTGAGATTATATTAACTTTCCAAGCTTTTGTGAGCTTTGGAGGAATTTACCTCTCCCATTTAGGCTGACAGGCCTCTTTGGTCCAGCACCTCCCCCTGTACCTCCCGACAATCCAGTACAGGAGGGGGGAAGGGAGGAGTGTTAATTGCCTTGGCAGAGCAATGCTGTATCCCCTGGAGCATGAAGCTGTTTCTTCCTGATGAAGCAAGTAGGCTTATGTTCTCCAGTTTATTAAATTTAATGTCTAGTTCCCTATCCTTTTTTCTTATTAATAATTAGTTAATACCAACAGTAACACTTACTCTATCATTTAAAAAATGTCCTCTAGGACACATTTTTAAGAAATTTTCTCTCAGTTAACATATTATCTTTAAATACTAATATATATTAAGTGGTGGTGTTTTTAGGATGTTTTCTGTGGTACAGTAACAAAGCATAGGCACTATTCCATTTTTCTCATTCTATAATTCCCAGGTCCCTTGCAAAGCCAACAGGCTCATCCGGTCAATGAAAACTATGCAGAAGTCACATGTCACTGGCAGTTGTCAAGGCAGTTTATAGAGGAGATAATTTGAGCTAGAAGTAGAAGTACCAATTCTTTTTCAAGTTATTTTTAAAAGTAAAAATCTTTACATGGAGAGCCTAAGGCTGACTCTAGCAGTGTGTTTTGCAGGAAAAAAATGCTTTATTTTCCCCATGTTTAACTAGTTATGGAGAGTTTGCATTCATATTCTATTGTTCCAGAGTTAAAAATGCAAATGGTGACACACACCTATGTATAAAGGGATGATTCTTATAATTGGTTTCATATGAGTGCCTGCCTCTACCACTAATCTCCACTACTTAGTTTTCTTAGTTGTGAAGGGCAGATTCACAGAACCATCTTTTCATATCCAACCACTGGATATTCTCTGAATCAGGTTTTATTCTTCAGGGCAGACCAACCCTGAGTTATGTGTTATAAGAGTTATAAGTTGTTATAAATTGTATAAGAGTTATAAGATATGCTAATTGCACACTACCTAGTGTGGTACAATGTATTCTAAGGTCTCTTTAAATGATAGCTAGCTTACTTCAAATCAAAGATCCTAGTGATGGTCAATTTACTACCTAGGTAACTCTTGTTTGTAGTTGGCACCTCTAATTCTCAGAGAGCCTTTCTTCTGTTTGTAAACATCCCTGCTTTACCTCCCCACCCTGCTTTCTAGTCATAGGCAAATTTCCTACAGTGCATGTGGAATAGACCAAACAGTCTTTTCAGCATACTTTAACCATTCCTGAATTTGCATTTAATAGCCAACTAAAATGTTAATTAAGAAAATAGGTTATACTTAATCTTGACAGTATTACTTAGGGACACTTAAAAAATGAAGCTATTATTTCTCTAGAGAATTCTAACAGCCTCACAATTCTAGCAAAATTTTGTACAATTTGTGGAAAAATTACTTTCAAAAATTTAAAAATAATCTTTCCTTCAAAAAATGTATCTTCAGAGGAAATAATGAGGATACCGGATGATAGCACATTTAATGATATTAAATGTCCTCTTGCTGAAATATTAAATGCTCTGAATTTTTATAACTAAAGAAGCTTCTATAATATTGTTAGACTATATTAAATAGAAGAAGCCAATGGGTGAAAATAAATAAACAAAAACCACATTAAAATGGCTTATATAACTAGATTTGCAATAAAGAAAAGCACTACCAGTAAAGAAAAAATTAAGTAAACAAAATATTAACCAACGTGCAAGAATATATTTTTCCGTAGAGCTAACATACCTAACCTCAGTTATGTAACAGGAATATTAAACACTGACCTATCTTTGTTATCACATCCAGAAAGGTAAACGAATGAGCATTAAGATAAGCACTTATAAGACACTATTAATTATATAGTCTCCCTAGAGTCTACTAATTTTCTACTGCTTCCTAACAAATTAGCACAAATACAGCAGCTTGAAACAACCTCAGATCACCACCTGACAGTAGTTCACAGCATCTTTACCTATGAATCTTATATTCTGGTCCCAGGAATCATCGACACAGTAGGCAAAGATCTGTAATTATCAAGCACAGGGAACAAAGGTGCTCACACCCAACCTCGTGAGAAGCATATTCTTGAGTACACATGCCCTGGAAAACTAATTTCACTTCTGTGATTGCAAAGCTTTCTAGTTGGAGATACTCACTTACATTGGTAAGAACTCTTTTTCTATTCTCATCATTTGGAGCTACAGCAGGTCACACAGAGCAACACTCTCAAGCCCAAGACCTGTGTTAGTCATTCCTTGACTGTTGTCATGTTTGACAGTTGTCATGTTTGACAGTTGTGCTCGTGAGCCCTTCAGTAAGAGGATGCTGAAATGCAGTATATTATTAGATTAGAAGGCATAGTAGTAGTAGATTAGAGCAGTGTATTAGAGCGAAGCCTCTGAAAGACAGGAGTGGAGGGAAGTTAAATGCTTTTATACCTTAAAATCATGTTAATCCGATCTAGAAAGTATAGCACTTCATATACAGCAGGTGCTATCCGGAATACTACTCAGCTGATCTTGGGGTAGCCTTCGATTTATTTTTCAGGATACTTTTCTTCACTGGCCAGATGGTGAATGACATGGAGGTATAATATGTATTACTGTTCCTGAACTGTTAAGATCTATAAGACTAGCACTTCTTCACTACTCCACCCAGGATATAATTTGTAATTTGCTATATCGGTTGGTTGACTGTGATGAGGTGGTCAGATTCAGAGATTTTAACTTCCTCTTTCCCACTGTAACAACTTTTATCCCATGATCTAAGGACAAATGTGAGAAGGCCTACAATTGCCAATTGTCATTCAATTATACCTTTGAAAACTTGGAAGATGCAGTCTAAAAATGATTTAGCCAAGGATCCTCTTATTACCTATTCTTTGAATGGTCTCTTTTGAACAGGGAGAGGCATCTGAGGAAAGATTGTGGTATTAATACTTGTGGTCCCCATGGCTATCTGCTAACATGTTCCTGGTGCATGCGTAAAGCTTCTAAGTTTCCAATGGGACACAGAGTTTGGCATTGCAGACCTGTATAAACTGAAGAGCCAATAGTCTGAAAATCTCAGTGTCTCCAACTAGCAAATCCTGGGTTTGGTCTTTGGATTTTTCTCTTCCATTTCAAAAGATACGAGCTTTTTGCAAGCTACCAGGGAGACAATTTTCATTCACATTTAGTTGTCAATAAGGGAGTAGGGTAACAGTCCCAACTAATTTTATAGTGCATCAGTGCATTGTATCAATGCTTTTACTAATTCTATAGTACATAAATGAAAATTAATAACAGCTGACCAATCGCATTGCTCCTCTATATATTATTCTCCACAGAATAATATATGCTTTTACTAGTAAATGCCTCTAGTAAATATTATTCTGTGGAGAATAATATATGCTTTTACTAGTAAAATGCATTGTATCAGTGCATTATATCAATGCTTTTACTAATCCTGTAGTGCATCAGTGAAAGTTAGTAACAACTAACCAATCCCGTTGTTCTTGTGTGTATTTTTCTCTACCCTTTACTCTTCCGATGACTGAATCATTGTCACAGCCTGGACCTTCTTCTCCACAGAAACATAATCAAATAAACGCAGATGAAAGTTTCAAAAATTGGATCCTAATCGTGTGCCAGTGACTAGCCATACTCCACACACCTATGGGATCAGGTATTCATTGCCACCCAGGCAGTGAGAGCTCCAGTCCTAAATTTCCGTCTTACCAACTATATCTTTGAACCAAGCCTCTTACCAGCTGTACTAGTTTAGCTCTCTGAGAAGCCAAAAATGAGAGACAATTAAGAATGTTGACATTTTTACTATGAAAAATAAAAGGGAGAGAAGGAATAATTATGCAGGAAAAAGCTTTTAGACTACAAATCTGAAAACTTAAAACAAAGTGAGGCATACATGGTTTTCATCAAGAGACCCACTGACTGTGACACACAGATTTAAGAAACTCCTCAGGACACCCACAGAGAATTCTGAAGTAAAGATGGCTGTTGAGGAGTCTTACATTGAACCAAAATAGCCATGCACTGAAACCTTTGCACTAGTCAATCATCAGCTGACAGTAATCTTGAAAACTGGGCAGATCTTGAAATGACTGCAGCTGGAGATAAACCACAATTTTCATTTCTTGCAGCTGAACAAATTATTTCCTAAAGGGAGACATGATGAGCATCACACCGTGATGGTTACCATAATATACAATCTGTACGGTTATTATAAACTTTGCTGCTAATTTTTTTAAATTTCATTTTTAAGGAGAATACTTCTTAAAATCTAAAGACAAAGTTATTTTCTAAATATCAATGAATGCATATGGCACAAAAGCCCCAAAGTAAGAAATAATATATACTATAAAGGAACTTCTTCATTAGCCAGTTCACAAATTTCTCTCTGTGGACGTTACCACAATTTTTATTTTTCATAAGCCCTTCCAGAAAAATTGTATGCACAACATATTTGTATGTGTGTATGAGGAAATGAAAACAATTGACTTGTGGTCCATTTCTGACTCATTATGGAGTTTGCTCCTGGGAAAAGAAAAGAAGGCAGGGAACCTGATCAATATACACATAAGCATGTTGACCATTGATCTACTGGTAAAAAGGATAGTGCTAATTGCTAGGACGATAGTCCATATCTAGAAAATTCTTGTAGCATCATACCCTGCTGTATGATGGCTGATGGTAAGCAAAATTTTAACTTATAGATTTATAAGGAATGCATCTTCATGAATGTGAAGTATGCTACATAACATTCTGAAGGAATTAAATAGAGATATTTCATCACATAGATACTTCCCATTACATATGGTAGCTCATGTACCTTATTAGAGATCTCATTCACTATAGGCAAGAGAGTCCATGTGCAATGATAAGAGAGGGCCTAGGGATATCTAAGCCTGATTTACAGTTATATTTGATATCTTGTAATCTTAAAAGTAGTAGGAATTAAGGTAAGATCCTTAATTCAGAAGAGTTTTGACAATCCAATTCATTATGTTAGCTCAACATGCACTTTGGGAATTTTCGTATTTTTCAGATTACTTAATACAATCTTTTGGCAAAATTTCCAGATAGTATGCTATAAGAATATCTAATTTTTCCATACTGCTTTCTACAGTGGCTGAACCAGTCTGCATTCCCACCAACAGTGCACTAGGGTTCCCTTTTCTCTGCAACCTCACCAGCACTTGTTGTTCCTTTGTTAATGATGGCCATTGTGACCAGTTGTGAGGTGTATCTCATTGTGGTTTTAATTTGCATCTCTCTGATGGCTAGTGATGTTGAGTATTCTCTGATTTGTCTATAGGTTCCCTATATATCCTCCTTGGAGAAGTGTCTGTTCAGGTCCTTTGCCCATTTTTTAATTGGACTGTTATCTCCCTGGTGTTGAGTTGTATGAGTTCTTTTATATATTTTGGAGATCAAACCCTTGTCTGAGGTACCATTGACAAATATGTTTTCCTACATGTTTGATTCCCTTTTCATTTTGCTAATGTTTTCTTTAGCCATGCAGAAGCTTTTAAATTTGATGTTCCATTTTTGTATTCTTTCCTTTGAATACCTTGCTCTAGGGAACATATCAGTGAACATATTGCTGCATGGAATATCTGAGATTTTCCTGTCAATGTTCTCCTCTAGGACTTTTATGGTGTCACAATTTATATTTAAGTCTTTAATCCACCTTGAGTTTATTTTTGTGCATGGTATACATTAGTGGTCTAGTTTCATGTTTTTACATGTACCTGTCCAGCTCTACAAGCATCATTTATTGAAGAGGCTATTTTTATTCCATTTTATGCTCCTGCCCCTTTTGTTGAATATTAATTGACCATAGAGACATGGGTTTATTCTGGACTCTCTATTCTGTTCCATTGATCCATGTGTCTGTTCTTACGCCAGTGTTTTGATTACAGTGGCCTTACAATATTATTTGATACTAGGTATTGTGATCCCTCCTACTTTGTTCTTCTTTCTCAAAGTTGTTCAGGCTATTCAGGGTTGTTTATGGTTCTGTATACATTTTTGAAATATTCTATATTTGTGAAATATGCCAATATACATGGAAATGCTTTTAGATCCAGTAATCCCACTGCTGGGATTATACCTTAAGAATCCTGAAACACCAATTCAAAAGAATCTATGCACCCCAATTAATAACAGCCCAATTTACAATAGCCAAGTGATGGAAACAGCCTAAGTGCCTATCAGTAAATGAGCAGATCAAAAAACTGTGGTACATTTACACAGTGGAATACTATATAACAGAAAGAAAGAACTGCTACCTTTAGTGACAGCTTGAATGGAACTGGAGAATGTTATGCTAAGTGAAATAAGCCAGGTAGTGAAATACAAATACCATATGAGCTCACCTATAAGTGGAACCTAAGAAATGAGCAAAATGAAACAGAAACATAGAAATAAGGAACAAACTGACAGTGACCAGAGGGGAAGGGGAAGAAGGATAACAGTGGAAAGAAAGGGAAGGGTCTAGTCAAGGAACATGTATAAAGAACTCATGGTAATGGACAAGAGGGTGGGTACTGACTGAGGAGATGAGGGGGTGGAAGGGGATGGCGTAGAGCATACCAAAATAGGCAAAATTGGGACAACTGCAATTAAACAACAATAAAAAAGAGAAAATCTAGTTTTCTTATTATGTACAGTATTTTATATTATGATTTCAAAAAATGTCAGCAAATTTTGAAGTGTTAATCTCTTCAATTGAAGTATTGTATAAATTACTGGAATAACAGCTCTCTGCCATTTTAATTATAAATTCTAGTAAGTCTTGATTTCCAGTTGAGTAAATTCTCAGACTTTGTCATTTGAAATTGTCCTATCCATTTTCAATATTTTGTATTTATTAAAAATTTTAAAATCAGCTTGTCATTTTTCACAAAATCTGCCAGCATTTTGAAAGATATTCCATTGAATCTATAATTTAATTTGGAATGAATTGACATCTTTATAATACTGAACTGAGTGCTATGATCAATTAATATCATATATCTCAACTTATTCTTTTTTAAAGAATGTTTTTAATATTTTACTGGGGGAAATTTTTACATCCTTCATTTATATCATGGGTATTTTTTTCTCTAAATTATATATCAATCACTTCCATGGCTTTGCTAGTGTTTAGAAAGACCTGTTTTTTTTTTTGTTTGTTTGTTTGTTTGTTTTGTCCATTAACTTTGTATTGATAAACCTTAATCCACTTATTTGCTCATTGTTTCTAATAGATTGGTAAATTTTCTGTTTATACGACTATGTTATCTGCAAACAATGAGAGTTTAATTTCCCTTCCAATCTCTATATCTCTTATTTATTTTTTGATGCCTTATTTCACTAGATAAGACTTCCAGTAAATTCTTGAAAAATAAATATTGAATGACACTTCAGAACATTTGTATATAATTTTATGAGTATTAATCCTTGCCCTACTGTTTAGGTGAAAGTAACGCAACAGCCATTTCATGGGTCAGGAAATGAAGTTCTGAAATTGCTTTGACTTTCTCAAAGTCAGATTGTGTGTGGGCAAACACTAAAAAGTCCATTAAGTGACTACTTCCGATAGGTTTCCTCTCTCTATCTGTATCACAATACCTAATTTCAAATTCAGTTGGAACTACCTTTTTCTACTCATGCTTTTAGTACATCTCTTTTTAACGTTGATTGAGAATTCGTGCATAATAAGGTTAATAGAAAATCAATTTTTTCTACTAAAGGCCACATCTAGAGTAGCCAGACACATTTGATTCTTCACGTCTCAAAATTTGTATATGCTCAACACTTATCTCCACAGTACTTTGAACGTACAAGTGTAACATTAACCTTAGTGAAATTTTATGGAATATTGTTAGCACACCTATCCTCAGGGTCTCCGATTGTTATATTAATGGCTATTTTTCACAAGGTTAGCTATTGCCATTCCTAATTCTAGTGTGTATAAATCACATAAATATCCCTCTTAGCTCTCTGTTTCAATGTTTCCATGTCCAACCCTAAAAAGTTAAATACCAAGTGTCAAATAGCTCATCTAATTTTTACTATATACAAAAAGAATAATAAAATATAATTTAGGTAAAATTACCATACTTCCATACGATCTGTCTGAGCACATTTTTAACTACCTGCATGAACCCAGCTGAGCCATTCTTGATGCTTTATATGGAAATGATTATAGAAGCCATTTGATGTTATTAAATTGTATGAAAAAACTCTACATTTTTCTAGTTGATGAATCTCACTCCTGAGTTTCATTTTATTAAACTATAATTATTAGATACTCTAATATTCATAAAGGAAAAGCCTGTATCAAATTTTGAGCTCAAAACTAAGCAGTAAGAAGATGAAGTGTAATGGGACAGAGAACTAAAATAGCTATAGGAGTTTCTTTTCATAAGTATCAGTCCATTTAATATCCAAAGCTACAGACATAAAGTGAAGTTTGAATATAGAGGCTTTATCATGCACATTGAAGTGGGCCTTCTAAAAGGTATGATCCTCAGTTCCATATATAGCGTATAAATTATGATATATGTATATATACATGTATATGTACACACACATATACCCATACAGAAGTCTGGAACAAATAACGCCCCTTTTTATTACAACTTCTTTTATTATAAAATCATAAACAAGTAATTCTGTAACATAACAATATCACACTTAAGTACACCATATGGCATTTCAGGTGAAATGTTCACATGAAAACTGGAAATTATTACATCCGCATCATTACCCTACCAACCACACTCAAACAGGCATTACTTCTGCTAGACCCTGTATATATATATATATGCATATATACACATATATATTGCAATTGACATGTTTGGTATCTGATCCTGTTTCCTGTTATTCTGTGTTTAGAATTGGACTCCTTAATATCATGTAGGTACCCTCAATAAACCCCAAAGTGTAAGGAATATTTTTTATCATTGGGCACAGATAGGTTCTAGTCAATTGCCTATTCAGACTCCAAAATTGTACACACACCCATCTAGAGCTCTGAGTAGTTCATAGACAGTAAAACCCCAGACAGGATATAGCAAAGTAAAAAATTTAAGGACTACAAAACTGATCATTGTTTAACATATGTTATACATATTAAGTCAATGTTGTTTGTTAAACATTATTTTGTACACAGAAGATATAGGAATGAAAAGTAGAGTTTTTGCCTTATGGAATTTATATATTTTTAAAAAGAGAGACAGATATGAATCAACCACACATAGACATAAAGGATACTTTCTTTTTCTCACATGTGCTGGGAATAAGAATATGAGGTGATATGCTGACCAGAGACTGATGAGGGATTTCACCTTTAGGTATAGTGTTGTCAGGAAAACGAAGCCATAAATATGATGGCAAGGAGGGAGCAGTGACAACATCCTGAAGAAGAATGTTCTAAGCAGAAAGAGCACAACAGAAAAAGGCCCTAGTTCAGAATGGACCGAAAATCGGTATTATCAAGACTTCAAATTCCCCGCTGTCACTTTTTACCCATTTCAGTTTAGAATTGTAATGGTTTCCAGGTTATATTTGTTCAGTAAGAAATAAATCTTAAAATTTTCAAAAATAAACTTACTTAAAGCTAGATTATATATAAAATGATAACACATAAAAGGTCCCTGTAATTATATACTAAAATACTGTAGACTTTCTGTAACACCCATTTTTTAAAGAAATGATACATTTTCTGTTTTATGAAGTTCTGATATTTTGCAGATGTTCAGGACATTTTGATACTCTTGCCGGGAAGCATATACAAAATGAAAAGAAGGAAATCACATGCAACGAACACCAACTGTGCCTAGCCAATCACCATGTGAGCCTTATTTTGTCCGTCACTTGCAATAACTATGTGATTAAAATTGTTTTGTGGTTTTTACCAAGGAATCTGGTTTACAGAGGGAATGTGACCAAGTTAACAGGTTGGATGAGCAATCATGTGCAGACACACATTCAACACTACTCCGAAGCAGATGGTCTATGATTTACAAAAAACCAGGGTGTGGTGGGGGAAAGACACTCGAGTTCTAGTCCCCATTGGTGTCTCTTGTCTATTTCTGATGGCACATCGTTGGCTCTTCTACCTTTGTGACTGGCTCCTTCTTTTTTCAGACTTTTTCTTTAAGGATTTTTAGAAGCAACATTATGATTGTGACATTTACCAAAAAGAGAAAGCACCAAGCCAGTTGAAAGTAAGTTGCAATGTGTACATAGATTTCAAATTCAAATATTTTCATCTCTCCCAACAAAATTATCTGGCTTTTGAAAAATGCCAATTTCTTAAGAGTGAGACATCCTTGTTTTATGTGCAAGTGGATCTTTTAAATTTGTGAAAATTCAATAATTTGTTGAATATTTTAAAAGTAATAAAACAAAATAAAAATATATCTTTTACCTTAATCCAAGTTCAGAGATGTTCATGATCTCAGCTGTGTCTTTATTTAAAAAGACAGACAGGCCAAAGTGAATATACTATAAACATTGACTACTTAAATATAACACATAACATGCTAAATAAATGTTTAATATACTCAGTGTATAAACAAATAAAACTGAATAAATAGCTATGGGGATATAATAAATTATACCTGTTTGTATTTAATGCCAAACACTAGAATTTGAAATTGCTAATTAAAAACATTAGTGAATGTCAATACAGCACTATTTTAATGACTCCAGGATAATCCCACAGCAATTAATTTAGATCAGAATGAGTTTATTGTAAAGTGCCAAAGGTGGAAAAAATGCTTCCTTTGCATTATAAAGCTACAATTTCTCTAATGAATAATGCCTGGTCAAAACTTAACTATATAAATACTTAATTTGCATTTACTAAAGAAACATAATAACTGAGAAGATAGCTCTTTGGGGAATGACCTAACAGTTGATTTAGATAAACATAGTTTTATCTTAACTTCTGAATACACAAGAATATTAACGATACTCACAAATCAGATAATAACAGCAACAAAACCCAACAATAACAAAGTACAATAAAATTTATTTGACAGAAAGGTGGTGGCAATTTCATGCTTGGTATATGTAGACAAATTACCAATCTTTAATAGAGAGGCATTTTTACCAATGAATTAAATAAGAATATAAGCTTCAGGTCTTATATTTTAATATCTAGTTTTCTTAGAAGCAGGAGAAGAATATCTAATTTCTATCTGCACTTATAAAAGCGAAGACAAAAATAAACAAATTCATCCTGAGCCAGTGTGGCTCGGATGGTTGGAGCGTTGTCCTGTAACCAAAGGGTTGCAGGTTTGTTTCCTGGTCAGGACGCAAGCCTGGGTTATGGGTTATGGGTTCCATCCCTGCTATGGAAGCATGGGATCCTCAGCCTGGGTACCTGCGGGAACCAATCAGCTGGTACTTCCCTCTCACATCATTTTCTCTCCTTCTTTCCTCTCTCCCTTCCTCTCTAAAAGCAATGAAAAAAATGTTTTTGGATGAGGATAAAAAAATAATAAAAAATAAATGAATTCACGAAACTTGCTTGTTCCCATGTTATTCCAAAAAGATATGAACATTGTGCATCCCCTTCATAATGCTAAAAAAAAAAAATGCCTGAGAAATTACACTTAAGTCAAATATTCCTCTTTCATATAATGACTGGCTTAATCTGATAAGGTTCCTTTGGACCACAGTGCTGTCAGCAGGACATTCTTACAACAAAGGCAGGAACTACAATGGAGTTCTGAGCTGAGCTTAGAAGTGATTTAGAGTCCAAAGAGGTCACAGGGTTGTCTAATGTTTTGTGACAATTAAAGGATCCAAAGCAAATATTAACGTTAATGAGGAGAAATAAGAATTGTAAAAATATGAAAATAAAATGTAATAGATTTCAAAAAGGGAGACTTTGCAGCTCCTCCCATTAGAAGTACCTATTTTCCCACCCTTTGCATCAAGGCTGGCTAGCAGTTGGTTTGATCAGTAGAATATAGGGTAAAGGATGCTGTGTCAGGAGAAAGTATACAATTCAAGGGGTCTTGCAGATTTTGCTCTCATGCCTTACAGTTTTATTGCTACATGACCCAGCCCCCAACGGTTTGTTAAACATCCCAGTCACTGCTGTCACTTCAGTAGGAATCTTGCCATTGGCCAACATATGAAAGTGACCATCTGGATACAGAGGTGCCCAACCCACGGCCCACAGGCTCCTTGTTACCCAGGATGGCTAAGAATTTGGCCCGATCACAAAATTGTAAATTTTGGTCAAATCTTTCTTTTTGCTCATCAGTTTTTGTTAGTGTTTGTGTATTTAATGTGTGGCCCAAGGCAAGTATCCTCCTAGTGTGGCCCAGAGATGCCAAAAGGTTGCACATCCATGAAAACTGCCATTCATCAGTAACACTTTTAAATGTCTGCAGATATATGAGTGAATACACTGATATCTACTAAGCCCAGACCATAAAAAAATAACAGAGTTTTTAGCTAATGAAATGTTTTTTTAAGATACTAAGGAATCAAAAAATAAATAGAATATCTGAATAGTTCACTAACAAGTAAGTAGATTGAATCAGTATTTAAAACTCTCCTAACAAAGAAAAGCCCAAGACCAGATGGTTTCTGTAGTTAATTTCCCCAAACATTTAAAGAAGTAATGCCAGTCCTTCATAAAGTCTTCCAAAAACTTGAAGAGGGACAATTCTAGACTTATTTCATGAGGCCAGCATTACCCTGATATCAAAGTCAGATAAAACACTACAAGAAAAGAAAATTGTATCCCGATACCCCTAATGAACGTAGATGCAAAATTTTTTCAACACATTCAATGGACCTTTCAAGGAATTATACACCATGATCAAGTGGAATTTGTCCCTGGGACCTAAGGATTGTTCAATACATACAAATCAATACATGTGATATACCACATCAATAGGGTGTAAGACAAAAATCATGTAATCATCTCAATAGATGCAGAAAAACATTTGATGGATTTAGATGTTTTCATGATGACCACTCTCAATAAACTGGGTAGAGAAGGAACATACCTCAACATGATCAACATCCTACATAATAGGCTCACAGCTAATGTTATACTCATGGTGACAGTTTAACAGTTTCTTTTCTAAGATCAGGAACAAGACAAGGGTGCACATTCTCACCACTGGAATTACATTCCAGTTTTACATTCTTTCTGTTGTTAAGTTTGTAGAACTGAATGCTTTGTATCTGATGCTTTGTATTTGATGCAGTTATTCATAAAAACTGTTTCAGGTAAAATTCAACTTAAGGGAACAACATTGCTACATCCTTTAGGGAAAAAAATACTGTAGTGTAAAAGACTTGAAAAAACTTCATTTGCTCATTCACTTATACATTCACGGATTCTTTCATCAACATTTTTTTGATCATGCAACGTAAGCACCACGTTGAGAGACCTTTCTCTGGAGGAGCTGTTGACATAATGGGTCAGAGACACATGTATTTATAATATGAGAATAGTTGGTATAAGGGCAAAAAACACAAATTAATAGCATTTTTTAAAAATCTGGGCTGGATGAAAAAATAATGCATAGAAGAAATCCTGACACTGGGTTTAAACTTAAAATGGCAACATTTTTTATATGAATAAAACAGGAGAGGACTTCCAGGCAGAAACAATGTTGTAAGCTTTTGCTTCCACAGAAAACCTTTAAATATAATATTTTAAGAAGAGTCCCAATTAAGCCATTTACACAAATTTTCCATTTACTGTTTAAAACATTATTTAAGATGCACATTGGTAAATATATAAAGTGATAAACCTTTCTGACTGGAAGTGGCATGAACATAAGTTAGAAAAAAGTCTGTACATTAATTCTGACAAATAGAAAGTGAGGGAGAGACAAAATGAATTCAAGAAAGTCTATAGGTACAGAAGAGAGTTATGGTTCCTAGATATTATTAAATTCTATTATACTTCAGTAAAACATTTATGAGTTATATTTCCCCCAAAAAGCAACAAAGTAAACTTTACGTATTTTCTTGCTTAAGCACTGATTTTTTTCAAATTACTTCTGTCTAAAATTGAAAATAAATATAAAAGTAATGCTCTACACAGAAAAAAAACAGACAATTTTAATAGTTTAAAATATAATCTTTTTCTCTGTCCCATGATTAGATGTTAGGTCTCCTTAAATTTAAGTTAAACGCAAACTTGCTGTTTGCTGAACAATGTAGACAGAGGGAAAGGAAAATATTTGTGGCTCACAGGGAAAATAATTACAGTTATAATCCAAATGCCTGCAGTTGTGATAACAAAATGCAGCTTTAAAAATATTTGGCTCTAGAATCTTAATGAGCATCAAAGCAGGGCTCAAACATCTTTCTATTATTTTCTTATTTTTGTATTTTGGTGAGGCATTGTGTGTCTGATTCTGTGTGTTTCTTTTGTTTTAATGAGGTTGTGCATTATTGCGTTTGTGTATCCATTTCAAGTTCAGCTCTTATTTTCCAACCATCTTTAGTATTATAATCACAACTCATACTGCTTCCCTTTTAAACTGTTGTTCTTTCTGCTTTAATAGCTTTCTAAACCATGTTTTTTCCACATAATTGGTCATAGTATTCAACTGAAATAAGCCTTTATTTTTTTTCTCAGCTTGGTAAAAAAGAGATATTTGTTAATCCTATTATTAAAGAATAAGTGAGCCACATGTTTTACGTATCTCTCTGAAATGTATTTGCATTTTATAAATGTGGATCTTTACTTTTGAAGGTTCATTGGTCTTCAGTAGAAAATAAAAACTTTAAAGTGGTAAGATAAGTACTTCTTACAAAGAACTGACAAAATAACATTTTATCATAAAACATGTAGAATTTTCATATACCAGACATTATTTCTAAAAATCAACATTTAAAAGTTTGATATTACATACCAACAATACAGATACGTTTTAGTGTTTACAAATTTATTGTATTTATTGAAATATAATTAACATACAAAAAGTGCATATATATTAAGTGTGCAGTTTGATGACTTCAGATATAGGTATGTATCTATGAAATTAAAAACACAATAAAAATAAACATAAGCACAATAAAATATGAGTGTAACTACTCCTACCCTTCACAACAGCATGGATGGATCTGGAGAGTGTTATGCTAAGTGAAATAAGCTAGGTGGTGAAAGGCAAATATCATATGATCTCACCTATAAGTAGAATGTAATCAACAAAACAAATGAGCAAAATAGAACCAGAAACAAGGAAATAAAGGCCAAACTGACTGCAGCCAGAAGGGAGGAGGATAACAGAGGGAAGAAGGGGAAGGGACAAGTCAAGAAACATGAAGAGTGGACTCACGAGGGATGGGGATTGGTTTTGAGAGTGTGGGAGATGGGGTAGGGGAGAGCAATGGGGGAAATGGTGGGAAGAAATTAAACAAAAATAAAAAATATATAATAATAAAATAAACATAATCACCATGCCCAACTGTTTTCTAGTATGGGTTTTGTAATCTTTCCCATCCATACACCTAGAACTTTTTAAATTTTATGTAGTTAGAAACTTACAGCATTACCATTATTTCCCCAATTTCTATCATTCAACATAACTACTCTGAAATCAATCCATATTATAGAATGTATCAATACTCTATTCCTTTGTATTGTTAATAGTAGTCCCTTGTATGGAACACATAATAGATATACACTTGAATTTTTTTATTTTTTATTTTTTTATTTTATTGTTGTTCATGTATAGCTGTCTGCATTTTCTCCCCACCACTCCCACCTCCATCCCAGCCGTTCCTACCTCCCTCCGCTGATTCTACCTGCCCTTGGTTTTGTCAATTTTGTCCATGTGTCTTTTATAGTTGTTCCTGAAATCCCTTCTCCACTTTCCCCCCATTACTCCCTTAAATTTTTAGGAAACTGCCACATTATTTTCCAATATGGTCTTACTAATTTACATTCTTATCAGTAGTGTGTAAGTATAGGTTTCTTATAGCTGTTGTTTATGGTTGGTAATATTCATTTTTATTTCTATTTTGCTTGAATTTTATTTTTATTTCTGGAAGCAACCTAAGTGCCCATCAGTAAATTAGTAGATAAAAAAAACTGGTACAATTACACAATGGAATACTACACAGCAGAAAGAAAGAAGGAGCTACCCTTCGTGATAGCATGGATGGATCTGGAGAGTAGGCAGTAAAAGACAAATACCATAATATCTCACCTATAAGTGGAACAAAATCAAGAAAATCAACAAACAAGCAAAATACCACAAGAGACATTGAAATTAAGAACAAACTGACAGTAACCAGAGGGAAGAGGGGAGAGGGATAATGGGGAAGAATAGGAGAAGGGCCACCAGGGAACATGTATAAGGGATCATGGACAAAGTCAAAGGGGGTAGGTTCAAGGGTGGAAGGTGGGGATGGGTGGGGTGGGGATGGGTGGGGTGGGGGAGGCATGGTCAGAGGAAATGGAGACAACTGTACTTGAACACATTTACAAAAATAATAAAGAACTGAGTTGAAAAATGTTCTTCCTCTTTTTTAAAAAATATTTACTTATTTGTTTTTAGACAGAGGGGAAAGGAGGGAGAAAGAGAGGGAGAGAAACATTAATGTGTGGTTGCCTCTCACACAACCCTTCTAAGGACCTGGCCTGCAACCCAGGCGTGTGCTCTGAATGGGAATTGAAGCAGTGACCCTTTGGTTTGCAGTCCTGCACTCAATCCACTGACCACACCATCCAGGGCAGCTGCTTTTTAATTTAAAGATATTTAATATAGACATCACAAGATATAGTTACTCTCTATTTCATAATTGCCTGTGTTGTGTTAAACTTTAAAAATATTGAAGACATATGAATGCATAATGTGATACATCCTTTTTTTTCTGTACATCTTTTTAAAACTAGTGCATTCTTTTCTAAACTCTGATATTAGGCATTGTTGAAAAATCTACATTTTTGGTTGTTACATTTTTTTCTCTACTCTTTCTTACACATGTAATTTATTTTATCTCTCAATAGTTTAAATGTGATTTAACTTTTTAAATTAATGTTTCAAGATATGAAATGCAGGAAATAAATTAAGAGAGGTCAGTTCTTTGAATTAAACAAAATTAACTAGGGAAAAATCATAAATCTTTCATGGTGGCTGAATACAGAGTGTTTAACTCTATATTAATTTGTAGATGTAATTGAAAATAATGAATAATGCTTTTTCCAGACCTGAATATACATTTTATGGGTAAAGTAAGATTTTTTGTTAGTTGAAATACAAGTCTTAAAATTTTCCATCATTTCCTTTTCTTTTTCTTTTTTCTTCTTTTTAAAAAATATTCCCTGTTTTATGTACTCTGTTACTACTTGTAAGTTACATTTAGATGAACCATTTGAGTAAAGTGATCCACTATGCAGTGGGCCTCAGGAAAAGGTGGTGACTAGGTCTTCAGAACTATCATCTCTTATTTTTCTTTCTTTGTTTTTCCTTATGTTTTGTTTCACAATGGGAATTCCTTTTCTTTTTGAATTTATGTGAATAAAAAATTTCAGAGATTGGCTTGTATTTTCCCACTTCAAATTTATGGTAAAAAGAAAATGTGAATGTTTTAGCTTAGAAACGCTAAATACCTCTCTCTAGTTTTCTCAAGTCAAGAACCGCAGATGCAACAGTATGCTCCCAGCTATTGGAGAAATACGTGTGTTCCCCAGAGGTATAGTCCTCGGAATCATCCTGAGCTGAACAGTTGCCACCAAAATTAACCAACATTCAAGTAACAGAAGGATTTCCTAGGAATGAATTCTCCACTCAGCCTCTGTTGCCTTTGGAAGTGGGGCTCTTTCATGGGATCAAGAGAAAAGCATTTCACTAATGCCCGCACAGAAGATTGTGGTGTGGCAAGATTTATCCGATGGAAGGCAAGCCTTGTGCTCTATCTCTGTCCTGTCTGCTGTGGAAAAAAAGCCCAAACATGTCTTCAGAGAGGCCAAAACAAAAGTCACCGCTCAGAGTCACTGTGCCATATTAAAACTTAACTCAGTCCAGCCTTTCTCACCATCTGGGTGGCTTAGCTTGTGGTCCTGGTTGCAATCTGCTCCTGTTCTGTGGTTTCCAGGTTCCCACCTGGAGCCTGCATTTGGAGTCTGCACAGCCATCAGTCATGGGACTGCTAGGGCCACATGGCTATGGAGAGAGAAGACAGGAGTGCATGGGGCAAGGCAAGTGTGGGTCAGACACACACACACACACACACAGAGAGGGAGAGGGAGAGGGAGAGGGAGAGGGAGAGCACTCATCTTTGCTCCTGGGATTATTTTAAGATTTTTAAGTTGAGTTGGGGATGGACCAGGACTTTTTTCAAAATAACCAATCAACTTCCCAAGCTTTTTTGCAAGCTTCTGATATGTCCATTTCCCCAGACAATTGACTTCCTTTCCGGGTTAGACTGACAGGCCTCTATGGTCAAGCACCTACCTCCCCTTGTGCCATTTTGACTTCTACTGTACATGTGCTTACCTCCCTCAGCTCCCCCAGCAATCTCGTGCTGGAGTGCAGAAAGGTGTTAATCCTTAGCAGGGCAATGCTATGATTCCCTGGAGTGTGTGAAACTATAGCTTCCTGGCTAAGCAAACAGGTCCCCTTGCCCATTAACTCAACAATGTCCAAAACCCTTTGCTTTCTTCCTTATTAATAATTAGCTAACTATCTATAGTGACACCTCTTCTAAAATGGTTCAGCTCTTTAAATTAGAAATTAAAACAACAATGCTTTCTCATGACTTAACTAATTTGTACAGACTACTCGCTTTTCCTACAATGTTTTCCTGTAGTTCTTTATTTCTCATTTCACCAATTTCTTCACTGTCATTTCCCCATCCCGACTGGTCTAAGTCAGATGCTGGGTCTGTTCAGATATCTCACATTCACCCTATTCTTGCTTTGTGTTTCTCTTTTTAACATGGCATACAGTTTATAGTGTAAATTATCAACCATTTATTTCTTTACTCACTACCCTTGGTACTTCATGAGTCAAGTCCTATTTGTTTCATTTCCTATACCTTGCATTGAAACCCTGCAAGAATAAACATTAAAAAGATGAATGAATGAACATTTGTTGAGTAATATTTTTGTACACAAATAAGTGTTAGTGGATCAGAAATTCACCAATACTTGATATAACATACTTTTAAAAAACAAAATAAAGTTTAAGCAACTACCTTAAAGGAGGAGAAGTAATTATAATAAATACATAGAAACATATATCATATCTTCCTGGATTACTTTTCATGAATGAGAGATTGATTTGAAACCTTCTTGAAGAGATTCTCCCATCCATTTAAAAAATGAAAGTGTGACTAAAAAAAATGCCCTTGTGTATGACTCAGTTATAGACCGATGATATATTAAAATAAGGTCTCATCAGATGCCACATATTGTCTCCTCAGATAGCTTATTAATCAACATGATAGAATTTGTAATAGACATGGAAGATTGGAAAAAAAAATAAATGCCATACCTCTGACATACTAAATCTAAATAGGTCTAAAACAACTTTTCAAATACAATTTCAACTGCAATTATCAGGAAGTTTTCTATTAAAAAAGGAGCATGATCTCTTCTGTTTCATTCCTCATAATAACAGAACTGTAACTCAGGAAATCCATCTGTAAAAATTATTATTTTGGACATTATATAAAACTTAAAACCAAGTATAGTGTTTTTAAATGTTAATTGAAAATTATTTATTAAGAGTGGTTACTCTATAAACTCTGTCAATTAAATTGTAAAATATGGTACTAAGATTCAATAAATATAACAAAATTGGGTGATCTTTTGTGTGTACATTTTAATACAATGTGTATAGTATTTGATATGTATTATCCATCTAGCTAACATGTAACACTTTGTTTTAAACAAATCCTTACAGTCTTTGAACTTACTACATGTTGCCCTTAAAAAAAGAGACATACTCTTTAAAAGGTGTTATACTATGGATGTGACAGCTTTTGTGCCCTCCCCTCTCATTTAGAAGCAACCAATACATTTAATCGCTGTAGTAAAATAGCCTTGATGAGTGTGGCTCAGTTGGTTGAGTCGCACAAAGTGAGAGGTGACCAGTTCTATCCCCATTTAGAGCACATCCTGGGTTGTGGGTGGTCCCTGTTCGGGTCGTGTGAGAGGCAATCGATCAAAGTTTCTCTCACACTGATGTTTCCCTCCCTCTCTTTCTCCCTCCCTTCCCCACTCTGTAAAAATAAATAAATAAAATCTTTAAAAAATAGATCAGTAACATATGTGATAAAAACTTATTTCATAATAAATGATGCTAATCAGAAAGTGAAGTTTATGTAAAAATGACATGGTCTGAATTCACTTATTAAGATATCATATACAAGTTAAAGTATTCTACTTGATTTTAAAATGTACTTTGTTGTAAGCATTAGTTTACCACAATAGTTTGCTCCTTCTTCCTCCGGGAACATGACAGGATGCTACTTCTCCACCCGCCTGAGGTCAGATGAGGCTACACTCCTTTGGCAATGACATGTGAAAGCAATGGCCTGTGACATGTTCTGCCACAAGCTTTGAGACAGAGTATACCCTCTAATTTTCTCTCCTCTCTGCCACGGCATTAATGGCATTAATGGCACAGATAGCAACTGCTTCATTTACACGCGCCTCTGTTAGGAATCATGCTGAGCCTGCAACAAGAATGAGAACAGTATTGTTTTATCTTTGTTATCAAAGTGGCATTCCCTTCATTTACCTTGAAATAAATTTTTATATGGAAATAAAACATAGTAAATAGTTGTAACAAAATACTTGTGCCAGGACTAAAAATTAAAATGGTATGTTTGTACATTTATGAAACAAGGTCTTATTTATATTTATAACACGAAGGATAATATGTAAGTTTAGATACTAAGTTCTTACAATTTGCTTAAATCTTGAAGTGTACAAAATATTTATCCATTGATTCACTGGTTCAAAGTATTCATTAATTTTATATGAGCTAATATGTATAAAGCACTTCACACAAGGTTTACAACATATAAGAGCTATGAAAGTATAAACTGTTATTAATATTTTTCACTTGATAACTACAAATAAACCAAATTTAATGTCAAGTGGTGTTCTAGGCATTGGTGATAGAGCACAGAATGAAACAGAACCAAACTCTTAGCATTTTAATTCAGTTAGAATCAGACGATTCTGAAAGAAATGACGTAAGCAGAGTCATTATGAAGTAAAGCTGAGCAGGTGGGAGGAGTGGTAAGTCTGTGCTCTAAAGAAGGGCATTCAATGTTAAATAGCATAGAAAGGGATGGGTTGGTTCACCGAGAAGATAAAATTTGGCCAGCATCTGGGTCCAAGAATCAAAGACAGAGACCCGGAGGCTACTTCAGGTCAGATCCTAGAGGGCATCTGAGGTGGTTCAAAGAGTTTAGATTTCAGCCTGTGGGAGACAAGAAGTCCTTAGATGGCTAGAGCAGGGAGGGTACTGGTGGGGCTCACATTCTGGAAGGCTCACGCTCGTTGTTTGTGCCGAGTAGAATGGAAGAGGGTAAAGGCCTAGGAGAGAGACAGAATCAGACATTGTTACAGAAGCTCTGAGAAAATAGTGCCAAAGTGGTGAGAAGTCAAGTTTTGTTATAGCTTGAAGATAAAACCAACAACATCTGCTGATGGACTGAATGTAGAAAATGAAAAAAAAAAAAAAAAAGGAGTCACAGATATTCATTAAGTGAGATGGGAAACACTACAAGAGGAAAGGGCTTGACAGAAAAATATCAGCTTGTACGAACTACTTCCTTAATAACTTTTCTGTTTGATGCACTAATTATAGATGTAGTTTCAGTGACTGGATGAATAGAACATGTTGTCTTGGCTAAAACGAACATTTGGAGGATCAGAAACAGGAAGCTACTCTGGATAATCTTTTGATACGATTCTCACCTGTCTCTCCAAAGTATCACCAACCACCCAGGACACTGACATATCTGCTTCGTCCCTTTTTGTGCCAAGTTACTTCCTGCTGACATTAGATGTCCTGACTAAGTAAAGATCATTTTGGAGAGTTCTTTTTGAATTCATCTTCCACCTTTTTTTTTCAACTGTAGTTTACTTTTTATAATGAATTAAATCCTAGATGAATCAAACATTTAATATACATGAATAAAGCTACAGATATATTGAAAAAATTATATAACTGAATAATTCTCTTAGCTTTGAAGGTGGAGGGTATAACAGCATATAAAGAAAAAGATAAGTAATTTTGAGTACAGAATTTATGTAAAAAAAATCTTTGCATCCTGAATTTCTGCTGGCTCCCATAGTAGGTCTCTGTCCTCTTCTATGACTATTTTAGAGAATCTCCATAGGTCAAGGCTGTAAACTACAGCCATCATTTAATAGCTATTTATCCCTATCTACTTTCTACAACATGTTAAATACAATTTTTAATTGCTACAACCCACTATGAGAGTTTAATATTTATGCAATGCTTAGAATTTCTGATGGATCCCAAATATCATTTGAGCCCAGAGAAGTGCTGTGTTCCAATCAAACTCATGGACAAGATTTTGCTTCACACTCTTACCTACACATCACTAATGTCTCAGAGTAATTTTACTTATGCCCAGTCACAGAAAGAATCTCTGGAACTGTTCCGTCATAATTGACTCTCATTTATCTCTCTTCAGATGCTTCACATCAGTCTAAGGGGATTTGTGGGTGAGAAGAGTCATTTAAAACCCTCCATTCTTATTTTCTTTTTAGCCTGATATATTGCAGAGCTCTTATCATCTCCCAGTGCTAAATACAAATAAAGAGATAAAGAAGAGTCCTTGTTTATTAAGGCAAACATATTTGCATGTGTGAACTGTTTGCATCTAAAATTTAGGAGGCATTTATAAACACCTGGATACATAATGTTTTTGTTATTTTTAAATTATTTTCATTAAAGTATACTATGCATACAATATTATATTAGTTTCAGGTGTGCAACATTTTTATACTTCGTTTTGTTTGCAAATGATTTTTAATTGTATTTTTCCATTACCATTTGTCATCCTTATATAGCCCCAGCAACTACCACTCTGTCATCCATGTCTCTGAGTCCTTTTCCTTTTTGCTTGATTCCCTCCAGCCCCTAAAGAACCCCCAGAGCTGTCAGCCTGCTCTCTGTGAATCTGTCTCTGTTTTACTTGTTAACTCAGTTCATTCATTAGATTCCACATATGAGTAAAATCATATGGTATTTGGCTTTCTCTGACTGGCTAATTTCACTTAACAAAATGTTCTCTAGGTTCATCCATGTGGCCATAAAGGGTAAATTTTCTTTTTTCTTACAGCTGAGTAGTATTCCATTGTAAAAATATCCCACTGTTGTTTTATTCACTCATCTACTGATAGACACTTGGGCTGCTTCCATATCTTTGTGACTGTAAATAAAGTTTTAATGAACATAGGGGTGCTTATGTCCTTTTGAACTAGTGTTTTGGGTTTCTTTGAGTATATTCCCAAAGGTGGTATCATTGGGTCAAACAGCAATTCCATCTTTAATTTTTTGAGATATCCCCATTCTACTTTTCATAGTAGCTACACCAATCTGTATTCTCATCAACAGTGCAAAAGGATTCTCCTTTCTCCACATCTTCGCCAGAACTTGTTTTTTGTTGATATATCGATGATAGACATTCTGAGAGGTGTGAAATGATATCTCATTGTGGTTTTAATTTGCATTTCTCTGATGATTAGTGATGTTGAGTATCTTTTCATAGATCTATTGGCCATCTGTATGTTCCCTTTGGAGAAGTGTCCATTTAGGTCCTTTGCCCATTTTTTAATTGAGTGGTATGGAGTTTTTTTGGGTATTGAGTTTTATATTTTCTTCATAAATTTTTGATACTAACCCCTTATCGGATGTATTGGCAAATATGTACTCCCATTCTGTAAGTTGTCTTTTTATTTTGTTGATGATTTTCTTTGCTCTATAAAAACTTTTTAGTTTAATGTAGTTCCATTTGTTTATTTTTTCTTTTGTTTCTGCTGCCTGGGGACATAGAACTGATAAGTGAATTCAGCAAAGCAGCAGGATACAAAATTAATATGCAGAAATAAGTTGCATTTTTTTATGCCAATAATAAACTTAACAGAAAGGGAAATAAGAAAACAATCCCAGTCACAATTGCTTCAATAAGATAAAATACCTAAGAATAAACCTAGCCAAGGATGTAAAAGGCCTGAAATGAAAAAAATTATAAGACACTGAAGAAAGAAATAGAAGATACAAATAAGTGGAAACATACACTGTGTTCATGGAGAGGAAAAATTAGCATCATTGAAATGTCCATACATCCCAAAGTAATTTATAGATTTCACTCCATTCCTTTCAAGATCCCAGTGACATATTTCACAGAACTGGAACAAATATTTAAAAAATTTATATGAAACAACAAAAGGCCTTTCATAGAGCATCAGTGATCCTGGGAAAGAAGAACAAAGTTGGAGGAATGATGCTACCTAATATCAAACTATATTATAAGGTCATAGTAATCAAAACAGCTTGGCACTGGAAGAAAAACAGACACATAATCAATGGAACAGAATAGAGAACACAGAAATAAACCCACACATTTATAGTCAATTAATATTCGAGAGAAAGCAAGCACATACAATGGGCTAAAGATAGTTTATTCAACAAATAGTGTTGTAAAAATTGGAACAATGCATGAAGAAAAGTGAAACTAGTCCACATTCTTACACCACAAACAAGAATGAATTCAAAACGAGCATTTATATACGTTATGATGTTGATCACCAAAATAAATCTAGAAAGATTCTGTCACCACACAAAGTTATTCCAACATTATTGAATATTTTCTCTGGGCTGCACATTTCATCCTAGTTATCCTAGTATCTGACATGGTATGGAAGTACCAGTGGCATGAGTTTTCATGTTCAAAGACACTTATTCATTAACTGAGTTGGGATTCGAACTGGTAACTGTCTAACACCGAAGCAGATATCCCCCTGCTGTAGCCTGGCACCAAATAAACAAACATGAAAGAAACATTTAAATATCAACTTATCAATGAAATTGTAGAAATAATTCAAACACATACGAAAGAAAATATAGATTAATAAATACAAACAAAGGTTGCAGTCCTCCTGTAAATTCAAATGAATAGCTATGAAAAGAATAATAAAAGATATCCGGCACTTATCAAAGTGGTTAACATTAACAACAGATTTTAGCAATATTGTGACAAAACAAATTCTCATACACTGAAGAACAAAATAAAGAATAGCATTACATTTTTAGAATAACTTAACAATTTTTCTTAATGGCCTTAAAGTATTTCATGTTATTTGATCTAACAATTCTATACTTTGTTTGAGGAGTTTAATTTATGGAATAATCAGAAAGGTATCTAACCAAGTTTGTGCAGATATGCCAATAACCACATTGCAATACCATAAAAACAGGATTGAACAAATAAAATGAAGGCAAAAATACTTAGTCAAACTGTTGATATTATGGCAACTGCATCCCATAGGTAGTAAATCCAATTTTATGCTTTAAATGAGTCATGGCAGTTTTCCAAGTTGCCCAATTTGTGGTAATGTGACTATATTTGAGCAAATTTTTTTTTTTTTTTTTTTGAATTGAGGAGGTAACACTGCCTTTCTTCCTTGGCTGCCAAGAAAAATCACCAAACTTTACTATTTCTGGGAATCACATGTATGGATTCCATATTTTAGAAATAACTCTCTATTCCACATTCCAAAAGAACTTAGGGGCTGGGTGGAGGTGGGGTAAAGAAGAAAAAGTGGGAATGATCGCAACAGCATAAACAATAAAAATAAAATTAAAAACAAAAGAACGTAGGAAAATTGACTGGTTATTCATGGGAGATCACTTACTTCTTGACTTTTCTCTTAAAACTATGCTTTCCATAATAAATTGTTTCTAAATTAAGACAACACCAATGTAAAGTGCATCCCTTACCTTATGGAAATGAATTAGAGAAATCTTCTGAAAACTGTTTTAGCAACCTTTAATTGCTTTTTCTCCTTTTTGCTCCCTGCAAGGTATCTAATGATAACTTTTGACTGAATTAGAAGTTGTACTTTTAACACTGTCACAGGTACTGCTGATTGAACCCAGAAAGAGTACCCGTTATTTATTTTAGTAACTCAGAGACACTTGTCTATGCCTTTAACTTATATTGGACTGGTAGTTTGAAATTGGTTGAAATATCGGAGACATGCTGTTTAAGCTATCCAGTATTTGTAAAAATAACTAACAGTATTATTTTTAGTAATAACAGTTTCTAAAAATATATTTAATGAATGGGCAAAAGATAACCTAGCAAGATAACTAATATTATGTTTCTGAGGAAAAAAATGCATTTAAATTAAAAGATAAGCTTAGTGGAAATGCCTTTTGATCCAGAGATCCCACTGCTGGGGATTATAGGCTAAGAATCCTGAGTCACCAATTCAAAAGAGCCTATGCACCCCAATGTTCGTAACAACATGATTTATAGTAGCCAAGTGCTGGAAGCAACCTAAGTGCCAATCAGTAAATGAGTGGATCAAAAATTATGATACATTTACACAATGGAATACTACACAGCAGAAAGAAAGAACTCCTACCCTCCATGACAGCATGCATGGAACTGGAGAGCATTATGCTAAGTGAAATAAGCCAGATGGTAAAAGATAAATACCATATGATCTCACCTATAAATGGAACCTAATCAATGAAACAAACAAGTAAGAAAAATAGAGCCAGAAACTTGGAAATAAAGGACAAACTGACAGTGACCAGAAGGGAGGAGGGAAGGGGTATAACAAGGAAAAGAAGGGGAAGGGGTAAACAAAGGAACACAAATAGAAGACTCATGGGTGTGGACAATGGGGGAATTGACTGTGGGAGTGGGCAGGATGGGGTAGGGGTGAGCAATGGGGAAAAAAGTGGGACAACTGTAACTGAACAATTAAAAATTTGTAACAACAAATCAGTAGAAATTGATAAAGCAATGCTTTCTAAAATAAACATATAAATGAATAAATACATAAAATTTAAATAATTATGTGTTGCAAAATTCATAGACTACACAGATATCTGAATGTGTCTATATGTTTCACATGTTCTATGTTACTTTACTTACAATGTAGGCGATAGAGGAAGAATTTTCAGAACACATGTTCTGGTATCAAATATACCTTTGAGTACTGGTTCCTTAATTTACCCTCTGGCTTACCTTGGGTAACTTGTTTAAAAACTCAAAGCTACAGTTTTCTGATCTAAATTGTTCATATACTAAGGCAATCTATGTCCAAAAGAGTTTCTCAAGAATGAATTGGGTAATTCATATAGAGAGTGTAGTAAACTTATGAAACCTTGTAAAATTCCAAACTTTGGAGCTATGATAGTAAGATCATCACAGTAATGATATTGATACAGGACAAATAGAAATATTCAGGGATGTACACAGGCATAAGAATTCTAACATATACTGAAAAATATTTACAAAAGTCATGTAAAAAGGTAAACAAATTTTCTTTTTTGGATACATTTTATTCACTCATTTCTAAATGCTTATCATTTTATGTACAAAATAAAATTTTATATACTAACTGGTAATATAGGAAATAAATATGATAATTTTTTCAATAAACTTGCAGAGTACTTTTATAAAGAGTACCAGTTTATTAAAATATAATTTACATATCATAAAGTCCATCATTTTAAAGTAAACTACTTAGTGATTTTTAGTATAATTCCAGGATATTTACCTGACCACGATAAATTGATATAACAAATTATAAGGTCTTATCCACTGTATGTTACTCCCTATATCCCCCTCCCCTGCTTCTCAAGACCCTGACAAACATTAACTTAATTTCTCTCTTTATAGATTTGTCTGGCTTTTGTTCAATATTTCATAAGAGAGACAGACATGTTTCTCAAAAGGGGCTGTCCAATCATGGAATATATCCTCATTTCCTTAGGGTGGTCAGGCAGTTATTTTTCAGCCATAGGAAACAAAAAATGATGAGCATTACTTCCAGTATTAAACCTTTAGAGATTACTGGCCCTATTTCCCACACTGTACTTCATTGCACTAGCTGGTAATAAAGAGACCTGGGGGGTTGACCAATCTATCACAAGCAACCTAGACTCCAGAAGCTTGCTATGATAGAAAGGTGTTTGCTTAGGTACAGCAGCCTTGCAATGCTATGTGGATAGAGATAAAGTTCTTGTTTTTAAACTACTGAATTTAAACAGTTATTTGTTATAGAATTTTACATCATGTTAACTAATGCAATGTGTAAAGTCTATTCGCTATATAACTTTGCTATTTTATTTTAATATAGGTGTACAATATCTTATGTGATCCTTACAGAAGAATATGCTTTGGGTTTCAGAATGGTTTAGGTTTTGGAAGAACGTGAATACTTTATAATGAGTAACCTTACTGGGAACCTGTGGAAATGCACTCAATTAAAAACAATTTCCTTAGGGAAATATGTAAACATTAATACCAAGTAATACAAAAATTACAGTTTCAGTCATGTTTATATTAAATTTTCCCATAAAATGTGTTTTGGCTCAGCGCTTACATAGATGTTGGATTTTGAAAAATCAATTTAGGGAGGTGACCTTGGGTTTAATGCTTAAACTAGTGGTAATATAAATGTATTATCTTATTTATAAAGTTTAAAAATATGTTAAAGGTAACTGTGGTAATGTGGAAGGGTAAATTTTTACAACTGACATAACTTGATTTTCCAAGTGCTTATGCATTAGCAAAATGTCAAGAGCTATAGAAACCAAATGTACAGCCCTTCAAAAAAAGTAACTGGATTTATGACTCATAAGATCAAGAGCTAATGAATGATTTCTTAGAAGCCAACTAAGATGGATTCAGCAATTCAAAACTCAGCAAATCAAATTCATCCTCTTACACTAACATAATGTTTCCAACCTTATGCCACTTACATTTGAAATTTTAAAGGTTGTAAAAATATATTTATTGACATTTGCATTCTTCTGCCACACAAAGATTACTTTTCATTACATGATGTTTTGTATTGTACAATACAAGGTGCATGATCCATTCCCCTTAATTAGAATTTGCATATGTTAGGAAGCAGTAAAAATGATTCTGGAAGGGTATGTTCTAAATGCATTTACATAAAGGAAAAATCCTGCTAAGTCCTAAGCATTACATCATAAATTTGAAAGTTCTCTTGAAGTTTGATGATGTTAAAATGTTTACATACCTCAGCCTTGGCTGCTGTGTGTGGCTCAGTGGATTGAGCGTTGGCCTACAAACCAAAGGATTGCTGATTCAGTTCTTTAGGGCGCATATTTGGGTTACACACCAGGTCCCCAATAAGGGGTGCTCAGGTGGCAACCACACATTGATGTTTCTCTCCCTCTCTTTTTCCCTCCCTTTCCCTCTCTCTAAAAATAAATAAATAAACCTTAAAATAATAAAATATTTACATAACTCAAATATTTTTAATATATTTTGTTAAAACTTTGTGAAAATATTTAAAAACCATGTAATTCTAAAAATTATAGTGATTGAAATAGCTTGAAAAATATTTTTTTAACCTCATATGGTTAAAAAGTGAACAAGTATGTAAATAAAAATTCAATGATATTAGAAAATATCTGTTTTTTTTAAGACTTTATTTATTTATTTATTTTTAAATAGAGGGGAAGGGGAGAGAAAAAAGGGGAGAGAAACATCATTGGTGGTTGCCTCCCATGTGCCCCCTACTGGGGACATGGTGCATAACCCAGGCATGTGCTCTCACTGGGAATCAAACCACCAACCTTTGGTTTGCAGGCAGGTGCTCAATCCACTGAGCCACACCAGCCAGGGAGAAAATATCTATTTTTATGTTTATGTAATTATTTCTCAATTAATTCTTTGATTTTAAATATAATAAAGTGTTAATTTTAAGCAATTGCTTGTGGACAAAGAATTATCAGCAGTGCATATTAAAACTATGAAATAGGCACTAATGTAGCATAGGAAAAAATTAAACAAGTTCTAGTTTGGCTAGTGAAAGAAGAGTATCCAGAAATAAACTTTCTAAATTGACTTAAGACCATTTTTGGAATAGAAATTACCAATATCTTCTTACATTACATTTCTTATCCTTTAAATGTCTTTCAGTCTTACAAAGTTTAGCTTATTCTTCACATATTTTTTGCTAAATATCCTTGCTTCTGAGAAACTCAATTTTGTTTCTACTATTGGGTGGTATTCTATTCCAATTTTACATGCAAATCAAATTCCTATCAACTTTTGTGATGATAACTAAGTTGGACCACGTTTTATCAGGATGCTTGGTAGTTTGACCATAAGAAATGTAATTCATACAAAACTACTGCTGAATGTGGATAAAGTATTAATATCTAAGGCCTTTCATTTCTATCCTTTAAATTATACCTCAAAATGATATTTGATATTTCCTACCTGATACAATTTATGTACTCCTATTGACTATCATAATCTACAAATACTTTTTAAATATTAAATTTTATGTTTTAATCTCTAGGTATATCATGATTACGTAGGCCTTGCTATAATAACTTGCATATTATGAATATTTTTCTTTGCAATATTCTTATTTCAAAGTTTATGCCTTTATCATGTAACTAACATCATTTGTCTTATCAAATACAAGTAGTAAGAGCATACTTACTCTTACAGTAACAAATGAAGATATTGCATAGAAGAGTACTGTTTTTAAGAAATCATTTTTATGTGTACATTGATAGTTATATATTTTATATTTAACATTTATGTAGTTATTTACCAACCAAAAATTAACCAAATATTTAAGATTTATACCTAAAATGTATTGATTTTGATTAGAGCCTATCTAGTTTTAGTCAAATGTAAAATGATTATGAAATATACATCTTAATTTAATCCACTTTTCAAGGTTAAGAGGGCACAGTTATTTTTCAATGAAAATGTTGAATGAAATTGCTCCTAGAAACATTATACATAACCACAAAACAAAGATTGTGCTTATATTATGCATCAAAGCTACCTCATATATATCCTTTCCAGGAAGTCAAAGATTTTAAAGTCAGTATTTTGTTAATCCTTCTTATTTTTAATTAAATTAAAATTGGCTACATACTTAAGCAAAATAAAAATAAAATGTCTTAAATAAAATCAACACACTACAGAGGGAAAAACTTTAGAAAGATAAGTAAAGCCTATTAGCAAATATTGGAAGAAACTGGAACATTATTTCTGCTATGTCCTCTCAGTGCTTAAAAAACTATAATTATGGAGAGTTCCTTTTTCAGGTAAATTACAAGTGTAGTACTGCATGCTTATGAACTGGTTACGAACCCGTGATAAAGAAGAGAAATAATCAAGGTCCTAAATTATCAGATAAGTTCCCTCTGAGTAAAAACAAATAAATAAATGAAATAATCTAAAACACAATTATATTTTCTTCAAATTAAAATGAATAAAATTAACATGTTATAATTAACCTATTTCATCTTAAATTGCTTAACTACATTCCTTAACAGTTATTTACTGTGTTGCTTATGCTTTTTTTTCACCTTGATGATCTTAAGGGCATTATTCAGAATCATGTACTAATATAATCAATTTTATGTTTTGCTCTTCAAAGTATGTTTGCAAAGCATTTTAAGCCAAAAGCAATCTATGTGAATTTTTATAATACATCAGCTTGAATACAATAAAAGGATAATAAATGCACCTTCTTATGATCTCATCTGTATTATTAATGTCCTTGTGCAAATGGTTAATTTCTGCATTTGTTTTATATAGCCATTTATATTCACATTACATCCTGTTATTTTTAAAGTTATACACCTTATTCATAAATCATATATGTTATCTGTGTTCTCTATCTCATAATAATAATATTAATATTTATGATGTGCAAATTTTAATAAAGGATCATTTACATAAGGTAAAAAAATAGAAACATGAATCATGGCATGTATTGTAACAATTCAGAAGAAGCTAAAACATGGAAGTAAATGAGTATTATTTCTTGACCAGACTCAGCCAAATGGTTCTCCCCTGAGGTTTTTCACATGTTTGTTCAGATGGCAGCTGGACTATACTCATCCTGAAGCTCCACCTGGCTGGATCAAAGTGATTAAGTCGCATGGCTGGCAGGGACTGACTTTTGGTAGAGAACTCACTCATTTGGGCTATCTATTTACCAAATAATCTACTTCTGACTTCTGTGTTTATTTTGGTTTTATCAAAGCATCATAGTAACCATTTACTAGTAGGTAGTATCAAAAAAAAAAGCAGCCCAAAACAAAAGATTTAGGCCGAAGCAGCAAGGCTTTTATTACCCTATATACCATTTTTATGGCACGCACACTGAAAGAGAGTCACTTGAATTTGACTACATGAGGGAGTAAATACCGGGATGTTTGACTCATTCCAGGGTCCTGCTTGGAAACTTAACTTACTTAGAGTAGAATATATATGGCAGGTCTAAAGAGAGTTTCCCTGAGCTTGGAGCTGTCGGAGTTTGGAGGCCAAAACCTTTTTTGGTTAGTATGACTATGGCCTTAAGATATTGGAGTGGATTGCTTAATTTAGACTGTAAATAATAGAGATGTCTCAAAAATAGTTTTGTTATTACTGTTGTGTTGGTTTGCTTTGTTTTGAACAGATAAAATTACAATAAAGATGTCCTATTAACATGGTCATCTTTAATTACCTGGCACCAAGTTTCTTTAAAGGCTTGAGCAAAAAAGAGTGGTTTTCCTGAACAAAACCAATGGCGTTCTATCTCTGAGAAGCTGCTAAAGATATACTTAATTAAATGTAATTCTGAAAATACGTTGTTGAGGATCTTCTTGCACATGAATGTTGGTGAAAATATTTATCTATTTTACATACTATTTCAGAATAAAAATAAAACAAATTCTTCAAAACTATGATTATATTGTACAAAAAGAAAGCTATATAACAGTTTAAAAAGCAATAATAATTTAAGAAAAACATGACAAAATATATTAAACATTTGGTAATTAAAATTACACTCAAGACTATAAACTTATGCCAGTTCTAGTATCAGTGGTGAGTGGTGAGTTTAGCTATATTTTCTTTGCCCACATAATATGTAGGGGAAATATGAGTTCTTGTTACTCTGAAGTATGCATGTTATTAAATTATTTTAAAATATTAAATTGTTTTAATATTTGCATGAAAATATATATAAATCTTGAAAAGACTGAGCAAAAGCTGAGATACAAAAATCTTGCCATGATATCATTTAAGTAGATTGCTAAATTCATCAATAAATATATTTTTAAATATGTACATGATATTACAGCTTAGAGCTGGGGTGGTGTAAGTAAACGTTTCAAATAAAACATTTTTCAAATAAGTAGATAATTGAAGTATCTTGGAAACAGAAGAAAGAAGAAAACTTGGTAAAACACATAGAAAGTAAGGATGGTCAAGGACTATATATAAAGGACCCAAGGACAAAGACAACCGGTGGGTGAGTGGGGGGCTGAATGTGGGAGGTGGGGGTGTGTAGGGCAGGAGACAGTAATGGGGGAAATGGGGACAACTTCAATTGTACAGCAATTAAAAAAGGGAAAAAGGTTACTCAATATTCAAACTATGAAAAAAAATAAAATAATAAGCACCACGTTTTTAGGTAACAACCAGCAATGAGGCCTGACGTGAAGCAGTCACTGAGGGACATGGAATATAGGGCAGTGTGGAAATGTGGAGACCTGGGGAAACTGGGTTTCAAGAGCAGAGGTAAAAAGTACTGGGTGCTCTGGTCAGCACAGATGACGACAGTGATGTAGCATTTTGATAGGATGATGAAGTTCAAAGGGCCTTCAAAGAAAAATAGGAGGAGTGATTTAGAGGTGGCAAGTATAAACAATTTGGTACGGATTTTAGTGGAAGCCAAAGAATGGAATATTACAGGAAAGGAAGTGGGTTGAGAATGGCTTTTTGTTTTTATTTTTATTTTTTCGGGATGTAAGATAAGACAAAATGACTTGCCTGTGACTGCAAGGAGTAACAAATCACTGAGAAATGGAAAGAATTTTGTTTTAATTCCAAAATTAGAAGTATGTCAGAGATTGTGCACAGATTAAATTAAGAATGCCTGCCACACATTTAATTCTGAAGAAACTGAATAACAGCACAAGCATTTTAAAATACATTATTGAATTAAACATTATATATACACATACATGTACACAAAGATATATTCATATACATGTAAATAAAATTACTAATTTAACTTTAATTTCACCTATTACTTAATAGATTTTAAAGTTTTGTCATGTAGATGTAACCTTAGGTTTAAAAGTTGATTGATTTGGAATAGTGCATATGTTTTTATAGATGTCAGTCTAACGCAGTCAGCTATATTGCTTACTTTTGGAATTGTTTACCCTAATCCAAAAGTCACCAGGTTTACCATTTTATTTTTCTTTTTTTCAAAATGCATTTGCAATATTATTCAGACTTGAAGAGTACCCTGAGTCCTCTTCCATTACTTAAGTGTGGATTTATTTTTGCGTCATAATATTTACTATATGGTACTACACCTTGCTCAATATTTAATAAAAATAAATGCAACTGAAAATTTTTGCCATGTCCCTAAACCAAGGTTCTTTTGCAATTTGCTTTGGCTCATATCCTTTTTTTTTTCTATTTTGATTCTGAGAAAATTGTATGTATTTGCAATAGAAAGTGCCCAAATTTGATGTACTCATCCATTGAAAGAAAATCTGGAGAGCCCTGTTAGAAATCATTTGCAGATAACAAGATCTTCTGAAGAGCCAAGTGCCTCCTCAATTGTAGGTTGCGAATATACGAGCCAATTTTATGTTATTTCGCTTCTCACAAAAGGTGCAGCATGATTTTGAAAAAGATAAAAGTGTTTTATCCGGACCAGTGAAAAACTTTCAGAAGCTATTCCTAACAGTCCTGGTGTGTTGGTATAAGAGGGGACTCTCTCTCTCTTTATATCACCATTAGGGGAGCAGAGATAAGGTTCTCTGATGTACTCTAACCAGGAAACGATTGCTACACGAAATGCATTGCCAGAGAACAGTTTATTCATTAAACCAAGACATTTAACAGGAACGTGTTGGATACTTTTATTTCTGTATGATAAACTTGGAGAAAGTTACATTTTATACTAAATATAGTAATTGTCATTAAGGGGTGAAATAATTATATATATTCGTAAAGAGCTCCTGATTTACTATATCAATAAATATGTTTATTATTACTTACAGTTAAGAGCTGTCTATATAAATCCTATTAAATTGTTTTTTTTTAATAACTTGTTACTGTCATGATGGTAGTGAAAATGTATTAAAACTCGACAAAAAAGGTGCAGTAGGAAAAGATGGAGAAGATACAGCATCCAAGATCTAAAACCATTTACAACTCCTTTTGTCCCATGCTTCTCTTATTCAAAAATGCTCTTATTTTAAAAGTTCAAATTTTAGAAACACACAGGTAAACTCACGATTTTTCTGAATGTCCTCTTCAGCACACCATATATATATAAATATACATATTTAATTTTATTATCTTGCATGTTGCCTTGTATAGTAGTGCCACATTTGTTCAATAAATATTCCATTGAGTGGGTGATGATACAATAACACTCATATGGTAATAAAATAGCTCATTTTTTAAGTCAAAAAGAAAGAATACCTCTATTCCAGGGGAGTTCCCTCAAGATAATTGAACATGCTTTCATGAATAGTGGGTGCTTCATTTGGGGGGAAAAAACACTAACAAAAACAACACAAAACATTTAGACCAACACAAAAAATATGGAAAACAGTCCTATTTTACTTCCCAGTAAGTTAATTTTCTATTAGTTAAAGTGTTTTTCAGCATTTCTCTCCTGATATATTTGATACCTCCTATTTTCTCTTCTTTTTTAGCCAATGGCCATGCTCAATAACTCACAAAGAAAATAGATGACATTGAAAGTGGTAGCTGTGGCTTGCACTTCATTAGGCCCCATACTAAGTCTGCAGATGGGAGCTTTTTTCTTCAGGAAGTGTGATTCCCAGGAAAAATACAATGAAATCTTTCTGTGTAATGTTCAGCACGCACCTTCCCTTTTTCATACTCCAGTTCTCACACCATGTATTCCAGCAACGATAAAAGAGAGTGATATGGATGAAACTCCGAACTCAGAAGGTATTTCCTCTTGCCACAACTAGGTTCAACTTTCAAGAATGCTAGTTGGATAATGCAAATAAATCCATGACATTTAGCTCATTGCCTTCTGTTTTTGTTGTACGGTGAATTCTCTGGTCTGACACCATATTGTGCTTTACAAAATATTCGTGATTGAATATTTTCATAATCAAAGAAGGTTCTGAAAGATGCAGTGGCTACAGAGAAAACAAATATAAACTGTAAAAAAAGTGTGTTGTCAAAACCATATTAAAATTCCAATGTTGTCTATTTAAAATAGCCAATACATGGTCATAGGTGTGCTTTTTTTAATGGAATCTAAACAGAAGTCTACTTCTGGAAGGTTAGATCATACTGACTTTATGTCAGCTTTCCTAGGGAAAAGATCCTATTGCGTTCCTTATCAAAAAAACAACCAATGGACAACCACAGAAATGAGCTGATCTGATGAGGACAAGGTCTACTTGATCACTGGCATTCTGCTCCACTGAACTTTTAGTAAGCTTATATCTCACCGAGACTCAGGCTCTTGACCCACTCTAGGGCATAATTGCTGCATCCCTTTCCCAAAACCTTTTTTGTCTTAATTACCCAAAATTCTTTCTTGTAAGCCTTGATAACCCTAACAATCTATCAATTGATGCTAATAAGAATTGTTAATTTCTGTCTCAGAAATTAAAATCTTCAGTTGGTTACTCATAGGCAGAGGTTGGTGAACTTTTTCTACATAAGGCCAGATAGTAAATATTTTAGGCTTTGCAAGCCATAGAGAACGTGTCACAACTACACAACTCTGCCATCGTAGTCTGAAACCAGCCACAGGCAATATGTAAAGTAAATGTAGTTGCTATGTTCCAACAGAAATTTATTAAAAGAAACAAAAAGACTGGATGACTGGATTTGGCTACAGGCCATAGTTTACCGTGGTCTAAGATTTGATTGTCTTCTGCTCTGGCCAAGCAAGTACACTCTAAGGGGAAATAAAGGAATTCTGTTCAGCATATTGGAGGTTCTTGGCATTAAAATGTATTATTCACCTTAGATCCAGTATTGCGTTGGGTTTGTCATTTTATCGAAGACGTAGCTTTACATGGTCTCTCCTTCATTGCTTCTATTCAAAATACCAATATAATATAAGCCAATAAACTGATATGGATATTAGGAAAGTTTCTTAGTAGAACTGCAAATGTATTTTGAAACAATAATAGAACATGTTCTTATTCTAGCAGAAACTCCATGAAGAAAACTCACATCAGAACTATAAATACTACTTTACCCCACAAAACTCCCATTTTTAAAAATAGAACACAATGGAATTCAGAGTCTTAAAAGCCTGTGTCTAATAAAGTTTTGTTTTTTATTTTAATTTACAGAAACTGTATTCAATGGCTATAAGCAATTTTAGGATGCCACTGTAGGGTGAATTGTGTTCCTCCAAAACTCCTGTTAGAATGCCCAGTGAAACATAATTTGGAGAGGAGATAGTTACTTACATAATAAAGATAGATAATTAATTTAAAAAATAAAAAACTGGGTTGTTAGTGATATTGGGTGCTTACGTTCTGAACATAAGTATGTATGCTGTATGTAATACATAGGTGTGCATGTGCTACATATGTACACATATGGGGGCTTCCTATGAGTTCACTAAAATGTCTACTATCTGTTGATTCCCCAAAGTTAAGAAGAACCTGAACAAGTTTATTCTGCAAATGTATCGATTGCAACATCAGTTCAGTCTAGGAGCTCATGGAAGAGTCTGTTCAGATCAACAGTGTTGTGCTACACAGAGCTGTTCCTTAGTGTACTAGCTGGCTACCCCCGCCTTTGGTGCCACCACCAGCAGACGATGAATTGCAGATTCCTTTCACTTGCCTTAAGATGTTTTACTTCCGAGTCCAATTTTTGTATTTTTTTTTTAATTTTGAGCACTGAAATTCTATCTTTTGAACTGAATAATAATAAAAAAAAGATACTGGGTAAATCACAAAATTTGGGGGTTACCTAAAGAATCATTTTTAGAAGATAAACGACCTGGGATTATTCCCCAAATCCCTCTACAAAACTGGCTTCGCAGGCAAACGGCGGCCCCCTGGTCAGCAGTCTGGATATTGCGGTAGGCAGCACGGTCCGCGCGCTGTTAGCCCCGTCGGCCCTTTACTGTCAAAGCTGCTGCTAGCACTCCTCCCGCTGTTGCTTAAGAAACTCAAACTCAGTACAGCTAAGCTGCCTCTGCTGCCAGAGAGGACCATCTGCCATTGCTGTTGATTCTTTGGACCGTAATCTCTTAAACCAAAATTAAGGGTGAGTGCTCCTCATTGCAAAATGTTAGTTCTGTGCCCACACAATTGGCGCAAGTTAGCCAGGGAAATGGATTGTCATTTGTCATTTGTGTATGTTATGATGGGTATCATGCATTGCATTGTTTAGGACCCAAACATGAAAAGGTTGTTGATGCCCTATAGCCAAAATAATGTCAATATCATTATATAATTATGAAAGATTCTGCCCCTTCCTAAAAAATACTTATCAGTAAACTTACTTAGACGAAAAATGTTAGATGTATCTGTGATACATCTTGCCCTTACACTGTACACCAGTTCAAAAGAAAGTCTTCTAAATCTATTTCAAAAGATACCTAAACCTTATAACTTATACCACTACAAACCTTCTTCAAGCCACTGACATTCAGACTCCAGACACAGTATCCTATCAGGTCCCCTCGCCTCTCATCTTGCTACCCTGCAAATAAACCACTGCGCAGTAGCCAGAGTGATCTTTCACAGGCTCAAAAACATCAAGTTGTCACCCTATTTAAAACTCCCCCTCGCAAACAAGATAAAACTTTCTAACTTCCTACTGTGTCGATTGTACAAATTCCTGTATGGTCTGCTCCCTGCCATGTTCTCTGCCCTGATTTAACACCAATGTTGTGCTTCCCCACAATACTACCCTTTCTGTTTCTCAGGTCATTTGTGTTGATTCTACATTTTCTACTAATGACTAGAATTAAATGCACTATATTAGCCTTTTATTTTAGATGGGAACATCGGACATGGATAACAAAGGTGATAGTTGGGTACTTATTTTTTAAGCATCCTGGGTGACTCTCAGCAGGTTTGTAAAGATCATTTCTGTCATATGCTAAATCACTTTCCATTCTTTGAAAACATATAAAAATATTTCGTTACAAAACATCCAGATGACAGCTCATTAGAATAAATTTAAATATAATACATTATAAAAATAATCAAGTAGGCATACCATTGGAAGATTACCTTGACTTTGGCAAGAGTCAATTTAACAAGGATGAATTAAAAAAAAAACAAAAACAAACTTTGAGATTAAGGGAATCACAAACCAAACCTGAATATATACTATTGAGGAAACATATTTGAAAGATGAATTGGAGTCTTTACATTAACGCAAGTTTTTGTGTAAGCTACTGACAAAAACATTATCAAACCTAACTAAGGACTTACCATACTGAGGATACCTTTCCACAACAAGGACAATGAATTTTAGAATAAATGTTTGACTAAATAAACTGTCCAGAGGAGGACAAACACACTGGAAGGAATCTTAACGCACACGAGGAACGCTTGAACGAATGACTCACCTGGTCCAGAGACAATTAAGAGGATGTGGTGTGATATTCTAGGCATCTTTTTAAGAACTATGATATAAAATGAAAATTCCTATGTGTCTGCAACTCAAGAGGTCAGAACAAACACCACAGTATGTGAAGTTGGCAGGAAGGAAGATTCAGTCCAGTAAAACAAAAACTGGAGCGTTGTATCATCCAACACTGAAACTGGCCTCCCAATGGGGTTTTATCCCTTCTGAGGCCAAGTGGCCAGAGAAGTCCTTTCTGTACCGAGAAATGAGCCAAACTAGAATTCCTAGGTCACCCTGAGATTGTATTTCCATCTGGCACATGTTTGCAATAGAATTAAAAAAGAGGCATGACTAGACAGTAATATAACTTACAGTGTAAAATCATGTTTAGGAAATATTTCAATACAGCAATGTGTTCCCCGAAGCTTCAGATGAACAGATATGAACTTTGAAAGATCAGATTACATTCGGAATAGAACCTTTTCCTAACTAGGTGGCGGCTGGGGAATGTCATTATTTAATTGTGTTGTAGGAGTGTGGAGACAGACTGCTGGGTGGAAATATGCTTTTCCTCAGGAAGAGAGAACACATAAAAATGTGACAGCTTTTGTAGTTTATCTCAGTGTGTGAGGAGGGTTATAGTACTGGCATGAAAGCTGAAATAAAATAAAATGATCATTTCCTTCAATTAACTAAAATTCTGTGAGCTAATGCTTCCTTGAAAGGGAGACAACTTTAATTTATAAATAAAGGCCATAAAACAGTAAGTTTTAATGCTGCCTTTTATGTTCTCTTAGAGGAGCACAGCATCAGTTCAGAAGGCAAGGATTTTCTTGTCTAAGTTTGGATGTTTGCAAGGAGTTAACATGCTCTTCTCGCTCTGTATTCCAAATTACTTGTGAAAGTAATATCCATATTGTACCTTGAAGACAGGCCTAGGCAGTAAACTGTAATGGCTGCCTGAGTTGGCAATCATTTCATAGAGACAAGACACGGCACTGGAAATTGCCCTATAAATAAGATCCCTTAAAAAAAAAATAAAATGGAATTCATGTTATTGATGTTCACTAGCAGCCATAAGAAGCTTAAGAGAACCAGGAAGTAGCACTTGTTTCAAATCGGTCTCCCAGGCACTTGAAGGACGGACACCCTCAAAGTCAGCTTTGATCAATGGCGGTAAATAGTATGTCCAGCATTCAGAGTGGTCTGTCATGTATTAGGAAACCTTGAGGAATTTGCCTACAGAATAGAAATGATCCAGACATTAGTTGCCCTGCAACAAATTTTTCTCTGCACTGTCCATTAATTGACTAGTACTCAGAGTTCTTGCCGAATAAAGTCTTTTTCCTTCCTGACCAGACCTCTAACTCTTCATCCCTGCTCCCAATTGTTTACTTTTGCATCGTAGTTCACATTCAGGCCTTATAGTTCCTGAAAGTTTTCTGGATTTTGGACTAGAGGGTGAAAGACCTACAATGCTGCTATTCCTGCTGATTATAAAAACACTCTTTGCTAGATGTATATTCAGATGTGAAACCTGAGACATAAGATCACACCGAGTTTCTATGTGTCATGACTGCTTGCTGTAATGTATTGTAGTAAATTAAGTTGCCCACGTTAGAAAGGAAATACTCATGTAAAAGTATAAATGTTTAACCTATAAATCCAAGCAAAACAGACAGGATAAAGGGGATCCCAAAGGTGAGAGCAAGGATGGGGGAAGGGCAGTGAATGTTAGGTTGAGAGAGATAGAAAGGGCAGAAAAGAAGTTGGAAAGATGAAGCAATTGGAAAGAGTAAGGAAACTAGAAATGCACAAACCTACAAGAAAGTCCTCTGTGCTAGATATCAAACTTATATAGGGAGAATGCAAACTGAATGATAAATAGTAACATAAAGAACGACAGTGTTAATTGAAACTCATTTTGATTATTTCAGTAGAACTGAAAAAATTGTTTCCCTTTTCTGCAGAAAATATTATGATAATCACTAGAAAATGAAAATCAATATGAAATAGAACAAAAACTACTTATTTTAGAGTTCAACAAATTCTACTTCTTACCAGCTGTTGGTGTTCTGAAGAATGTTCATCCTTGGTTCTTTTATCTGTGAAAATATAATTCCAGAGTAAATATATAATTTGCAGAAACTATTTAAATCATTTAATGCAATTGCTTAATGTGATAAAATCTCAATAATAATTATCATAATGATTAATATGGTATTAATTTCAATATGTTATATTTTGTGGCTAGATTCACTAAACAGATAAAGAACATGAATTAAGATTATAATAAACTGAGTTTAGGTAAAAAAATGTAATCATCAAACTAAAAAGTTTTTGCACAGTAAAGTAAATCATCAACAAAATAAAAAGACAACCCCCAGAATGGGAGAACATATTTGCTGATACATCTGATAAGGGCTTACTTAGTACCCTAAAAAGACAAAGTACTTACAAATCTCAAAACCAAAAACAAACAACCTAATTAAAAAAAATGTGCAAAGGGACTGAATAAATACTTCTCCAGAGAGAACATACAGGTGGCCAAGAGACATATGAGAAGATGCTCAACATTACTAATTATCAGGGAAATGCAAATTAAAACCACAATGAGATACCATCTCACACCTGCCAGAATAGCTGTCATTAATAAATCAACAAACAAGTGCTGGTGAGGATGTGGAGAAAGGGGGACTGTTTTTGCACTGTTGGTGGGAATGCAGACCTGTGCAACCACTGTGGAAACTAGTATGGAGATGCCTCAAAAAATTAAAAATGGATCTGTCTTTTGACCCAGTGATCACACTTCTGGGATAATATCTCGAGGAATCCAAAACACTAATTTGAAAGAACATAATCACCCTTATGTTCATTGTAGCATTATTTACAGTCACCAAGATATGGAAACAGCCCAAGTGCCCATCAATAAATAAGTAGATAAAACATGTAAAGGGCATTCGCACAATGGAATTCTACTTGGATAAAAAAGAAGAAAATTTTACCCTTTGCAGCAGTGTGGATAGACCTGGAAAACAGTACGCTAAGTGAAATAAGCCAATCAGAGAAAGACAGATGCCATATGATTTCCCTCATATGTGGAATCTAATGACAAACTGATCTAACACATAAAACAGAGACAGACTCATAGATGGAGAGCAGATGACAGCTAGTGGTGGGGAGGGTGGAAAGGATTGAATGAAAGGGAAACGTGACTGAGGGACATGGACAACAGTGTGATGATTGCTGACAGAGAGGTGGGGTTAGGGGACGAATTGGTAATGGCAAAATATAATAAAGATTGAATAAAAATGGGATCCATTATTGTATCCAAAGTTATCACCTATGAGACTCTTGACATGATACATAATTTATGTGAAATTTAAGCAGTTTATCTGTAAAATAAACTACAGGCTGGACTTCAGGCTGGGCTTGCTTATCACCTATGTATTGGCTGAACATGGCTTCTCTAAATCAGCTGAACTCGTGTGGCTGTGCTTCACTTGCTGCCACATCTTTTTTATTGGATCAGTGGGCTAATTTAGAGACACTCACTTCATGGTAGGGGTAGAGGTGTGAAGAACCTACAGAAAAATCTGTCACTTGTTATGCCTTTGTTCAGAAGTAGCATTTTGTACTTTCACATCATTCAATTGGCCAAAGCAAGTCATATAGCACAACCCAAACTCAAGGAGTGGAAAAATATTAGAATGGAAGGACAGATAAAGTGCTTCTCAGATAAGGTCAAGTTCAAGGAGTTCATCATCACCAAGCTCTTATTATATGAAATGTTAAAGGGACTTAACTAAGAAAAAGAAGATCAAAAATATGACAGTGAAAAGACAGCAAACTCACAGCTATTAAGAACCACACCTAAAACATAAGCAAACTAAGCAAACAGCTAGAACAGGAACAGAACCACAGAAATGGAGATCATATGGAGGGTTAGCAACAGGGGTGTGGGAGGAGGAGAGGGCGGAAAAGGTACAGAGAATGAGTAGCAGAGATAAGTGGGTAGAAAATAGACAGGGGTGGGCAAGAATAGTATGGGAAATGTAGAAGCTAAAGAACTTAAGACACATGGACATGAACTAAAGGGGGGAATGTGGGTGGGAGGGGGTGTGTAGGGTGGAGGGGAATGATGGGGGAGAAATGGGACAACTGCAATAGCATAATCAATAAAATATATTAAAAAAGAAAAAAAGAAAAAGAAAAATATTCACTCCCGTCACCTCCCCCCACCACACACACACCTCTTTAGTGGAAGGAATGAAAAGTTGTGTATTGATGGGTGAGTAATCAGGTCCAATAGTGTGATAACCCACAGGATTACTCTATGGCAATCTGTATCATAGATGTATTAAGACATTTGTGCTTTTATATAGAAATGTACTTTCCATTGAATAAATTGATGATTTATTTTTATGATTTATTCCATTGAATAAATCATAAAAATAAAGCTGATTCTCTAATACATTAAAATTTTATGGTGATTTTAATTGATAATTTTCAGTTTTCAGGAATTCAACAGGAAGCAGTTTCATTATTTGTTTTGTAGTTGAACAATTTTAGCTGGGTATAATTTGCATGACTTCGGTCCTTATTCTAAGTTACCATAGAATCTATGGTAAAGGAAATTATATCAATATTTCCTAGGTAGAGTCATAGATACAGCTACAGGTCTGAGTGGGAAAATGCTCTCTCTTACTTGTTTTATGTGGTATTCTCTTTATCTTTGATACTCCCTGTACTTAAACAATTCTTAATTAGCCATAATCAAAACCACATGAGGTTTTTGACATCTCAGTGTATGGTATGTTCTGGAGTTATTTTGTTGTCTCAATCACATACCTTGAAAAGCTGTCACTTCATACACATGAAATGAAACCAACTATCTCAGCAAAACCTTTGGACGTTATTAAAGAATATTGCCATCCACAGCACTTCTTTCATTTTTTTTTTTTCTATTTGCTCTTTTGAGTCAAGAAGAGAATCACTGGCCTAAGATGTTCAGGGGAGAACTACTTTTATGCTGTAACTTTGCTCTCAGGATGACTTGAAGCGGCACTACTTGAAATACACTTTGATTTGCTTCAGTGAATGAGAGGAAAGGTCAAGGAATTGCTTCACAACTAGTTGGGCACCCAAAAATATGTTTACTTCAGGTTAAAGTTTTTTTTTGAGTTTGTACACCACTCCTACAAACTATAAATAACACACACAAAGAGGACAAAGCTCTGAAAGCCTCTACATGGTCCAGAAAGTCTTAACGACCTCTGAACAGACTCTTAAAAACACAGATGCATCTGAGTCATGAAGAAGAGAAAATAATATCAGACAGCATTTTAGAACGTGCATTTCCCCAAGGGTTAGTGATCCAATCACCATTGGAGCTCCGTGGAAGGGGCTCTCATTCATTTGCAGACAGTATAATTTGAAATGCCCATTTCAGTTTAGTTAATCACATGTACGCTAAAAAATGTCTTGCTTATGGTTTCTCATGTGATGACATGTAAAATAATAGAAAAAGTTTGAAAACATAAAAATACAATGCAGCATATTCACTAAGTTTGAAAGACAAAGGAAAGCAACACAGGCTGAGTCTATTAACTTACATATATCCTTACATATATCCTATTCATGCCAATATTTATACAAGACAGGTTACTCTAAGCTGGTCTGTGTGTGGTATATAATACAAATCCCTCTCACCCCTTTATTTTATTAGACGTTACTACCTCTGCAGCGAGGTGAAACTTTAAAGGATGCTGGTATAAAAGGTGACACACAAGAGCAAATTCACACAATAAAACTGGGACTCTCCCCTTTCTTTCAATTAATATCAACTCAATTTCAATAAAATTGGAAAGGAAAGTTCATACTGGTTCCAACATGGAGACATTTATGCATGTTTACAGACCACAATGTTTACATACATCTTTCCTTCCTAACCTGAGATATTTCTGTATCACAGATTGAATTTGTTGGCACAGAAGTGAATTATTCTCAGATTGTTGAACTTCAAGACCATGTTGTCATGATTAGTACACTGTTTTTCCTTTGGAGTGACTATAGTATTATCAGAGACTCTATATAATCTTGTTTCTGGCATTAGCTACTTTACCTGATGGATTATACTGAGTACCTCCAAACTATGCAGAGAAGGGTAGAGACTGTTTAGTAATGTAATAAGAAAGGTAAGATGTATTTGCAACAAATTAAATATAGTACCATAACGTTTCAGTTTCCTCAAGTGAAACATTTCCTACTAAGCTAAAATTAAAATAAAGAACACTAGCATGTGCCCTTGGGTTTTTTTAAACGACTTTCTTCTTCAATTATATGTTTAATAATACAACCTGGACTAGGTAGAGGGGGTTTAGGTGGAAAACAGATTTTGTGAAGTAACTTTTAAGCAGATCTCTGAAATATGCATTGAAGTCATGCTGAAATGATGGAAAAAACAGTTAGGGAATCACTACAGTCAGATAGACCAGCTATACAGAGGCCTTGAGTTCTATTCTTCTTAAGTGGTTTTTCTTCTTCTTCATCTCACATTTACTTAGGATTTTATTGTTAACTTTTTTCTCTTCTCACTCTATTTATTCTCTCTCTCCAAACAAGTACTTCCACTGTAGACACATATACACACATTCTCTAAGGCATTTCTTTTTGATGCCCTATGGTAATCTAAAGCACACAACATTCTATAGAATGATGATACTATTTATAAGAGTCCAGAACCAACCTCCCACCTATCTTTTTTCATTCTTTTAATATATTAGTGAATGACTCTTTCAGTCCCATATTTACAAATGATTACCATTTCTTTGAATTTTGCCTTTGTACATGTTGAATTAGCATATGTCCTCTCTATCTGCACTATAATACACCAAAGGCATGACTTCAATTGCTCCTATAATGTTTTCAATGTTTTGTAGTACTTAGTATCATAAACTTCAATCTGTTACCAGTAGAAAACAAGATCTTCCATGGGATCATAAGGAAAGCATTCCAAGGACCCCGACACAAGAGATCGTAATGTAGCAAGATTTCTTCAGGTGAAAATCTGCCCCAGGTTTTTAATTTCCCATCTCCCTTTATCCCACTATAGAGGATGTCAAACCATGGCTTCAGTAAGGTCAAAACAGAAGCCAGTGTTTAGAGTTTCTATTTCATAGTAAAGCTTATTCTTTTGGAAGCCACATAGTTGGCCTCAAGCCCAGGTAGGTGTTAGACTCAATAGCTGCATGCTGCTGGGAAAGAGAGAATACATGAATGAACAGGACAAGTGTAGGTCATTGAGAGAGAGAGAGAGCGAGCGAGAGCTAGTGAGCTTTTTTGTTACCCTGAAATTATATTAGCTTGGGTTTGGAAAGAACCAGGAGCTTTTTCAAAATAACCAATCAACTTCCCAAGCCTTTGCAGGCTCTTGATAGATCGGCACTCCTTAGTTAGACTGACAGGACTCTATGGTCAAGCACCTCCCCCTGTACTCCCCAACATTCTGGTACTGGAGTAGGGAAGGGAGGAGGATTAATGCCCTGACAGACAATGCTATGATCCCCTGGAGTGTGAAGCTGTAGCTCCCTGGGGAAGCAAACAGGCTTATGCTCCTCAGTTTATTAAGCTCAATGACTAATTCCCTTTTTCTTCTTTTCTTCATTAATAACAAGTTAACTAACTACGGTAATTTATCCCCTGAAAAACTTGAACCTTATCACCTTACAAGATGAAGCTCTCATCTTCTGTAGCTGCTTCTTGCTGTCAAAGGACACAGTCCTGCCCATCCCCAGGCTCAGAGGGACCTCCTATCTGCTAAAGGAGAAAAGGAGCAAAAAGAGAATGCGACTTTCATGCAGGGAACAGTGATTTTGCAAGGACTAGGTCAGTCGACTTTTGATGGGTGGTGGCATAATGTGATGTCCAGAGGCTGGTTTTGCCTAGGTGGGAGCCCCAATCACTGCCAGAATGTCCACCTGGGTCCTGCAGCTCCCACTACACATGCAGGAGCCTGGGAAACCCCAGCTTGTCCTGCAATCACAGCTGCTGGTCTATGCATCTAGGGCACCAGTCTCACTGCTCTCACTGATGCATCTACGGGTATACAATAACGGGAAAGCCTCAGAGGTAAGTGCTCACTGATCTTGGAGACTAAATGTTGATTAATCTCTCTGTAGAGAAAGCCAATAGGATTTATTCCAAAGGCCCAGGGTGTTAAATCTCCGTCTGGGGAGATTAATAGGGAACACCCTCTCCCCTCCTAGGGGAAGACTGCCTCACTTTACTAGGCTTCCTGAAAGACCAAGGCTGTTGGGAAATATGAAAGGAATGGTAACATGTTGCTTCCCCACTGCTAAAGACCAGAGACCATCAGAATTGCCCATGTGGAGTTAAATAAATCCCAAAAGCACAGTGCCTCATCACCACCGACTGTTGGTAAGGCTCCACACCTGGACAATTTTATTTCCATTTTTGGAAGGCTTCAGACCCTGGCTTGGGTGGGGTGAGACACCAAGCCTCAAAATGCTGAAGATAGCAGTTGGGTTCATGGACTGATCCTAGGCTCTGGTGACATGATAGCAGAGCTAGGGAACAAGGAGGATGCTCATGCCTCTCTCAACTATCCACTATCTCTCTCTTTTACAATGATGAAAGTTTTTCTCCCTCTTTTATAAGGATGAAACTTTTTTCTCCCTGAAGGCAACAGGCCATACATTCTTCATCCCCCATGTCTCAAGAGACCCCTTTTAGGGTGCGTATTTGTCAACAGGCAGAAATTTAACTTAGGGATTCTCAAAAAAGGGCATAAGTCTACCTTTTAAATTCAGATACCTGGTCTCCAAGAACTCTTATCTGAGTCATATTTTAAAATGCAAATTTCTTGCAGATAGATCTTATCAAGAGAGAAAATCCTTAGCCAGCTGAGCAAGTAGATTTGACTTAATCCAGCTGTGGCTTTCTAAACCAGTAAGTTTTACTGTATAATACTTGTCCTGAAAGTATGACTCTCAAATGTGTAAGTGTGTTTGCTAGTAGAGGAGCCTATGTTTCTGAAGGCTATGAAATGTGTTTTTAATCTAAGAATGCTAATTGGGGTCTAATGCAAAGTTGTAGTTTGGTGCCATAGAAGGGATAATGCTTTTCCTTTTGTTTTCCTATTTTTCTCCTTAAGTGATTCATCAAGAATTTGGTAATTTATAATGAATGAATCATGACAATACATGTCTTTGCATAAACCTAGTAAGACCAGTTTAGAATTATAGTTTTACTAACCAAGACTTTGACTGGAAAGTCATGTCTAACGAAGACATGCCTGGACTCTGGATGTCACCAGAAAGCTTAAGGAACTGAGATTAAATTTTGAAGCTAACAAAAAGTCCACTGCAGAAATAGCCTCATGCCTTGTTTTGTTATGTGGTTCACGGCAATCTTTCTAGGTAAAAATGGAGGTTGCGTTCCCAAGAGGCAGCAAGAAAGAAACCTCAAGACAATTTTGGGACTTCAAGAACCTGAGGAATTTGCTGACGGCAATTGTGTGGCTTGGCTTCTATGCCCTGAGGGGCTGACTAAAGCCCAATATGAAGATTCCTTGTGCAATTTCTGCAAAGCAGATTTTAAAAGACATTGTGTGATTGATGTTAAAATGCCTATGTGATCAATTGCTATTCATGTCGTGTTTATGCAAATAATGAGTCCAAATTAAAACTGGACTCAATGCAGTCTTTTTGATGACAATTAGGGTGATTTTAAGGAGAGAAATTTAGTTTCAATGGAAACCACAATACCCAATTGTAGATGTTGAACCCTAGTGCAGTTAATTGCCTTTGAAGTTTTGTTTTCAGTTATAAGCTGATCTTGTTCCTGAATTCTTCTAGCTTTTTTCAACTTTCCAAGTTTATGTTTCATTTTTTCTTATCTCTGGACTAGGAATTACTGGGAACTAAACTTCTTCCTAAGGCTGTTTCATTATAAGCCATACAGAATTTGTCTTAGCACCTGATGACATCACTGAAGATTTTCAATTGACAGAGAAGAAGGATCTGTCAAATTGACAGTTTAATTTTATTCCAACAAAAGCCTTGTCTTTTTAAGTTTTCTCAGCTGACAAACTTTCAAAGTCAAACTGGTCTATGATTTTCTGTGTTCATTAACCTTTGTGTGCTTCCTTCTATTTTCACAGGGGGTATGACTATGACTTTATTTATCTGGTTGCTTCTTAAGAGTATTGAACTCACTTAAAAACACATCTACATCACCACCTCCTGAAACGAGAGTCAGTGGTTTGGCTAAATTGCTTGTCAGGAGTAGATGTTTGAGTCAGTAAAGCATGGGGCAATCTATTGATTTGGCTTGAAACTGCTCTCCTCTTTCTGTTGAAGTAGTTTAGACAGAAGAAGCTCATAGTTCTTCAGGGAGAAGATCTTAGAATGTTTCCCTTAGCATAATTTCAGTTAAGTATAGTAAACAGTGGAATTGAAGAGTATCATGCTAAGCGAAATAAGCCAGGCAGTGAAAGACAAATACCATATGATCTCACCTTTAACAGGAAGCTAATCAACAAAACAAACAAACAAGCATAATATAAACAAAAACACTGAATTTGAGAATAGTCTGACAGTGACCAGAGGGGGAGGGGAGGGAATTTCAGGGGAAAAGGGGAATGGTTTAGAGCAACAAGTATAAAGGACTCATGGACAAAATCTATGGGGGGTGAAAATGGGAGGAAGGTGGGGAGGGCTGGGGTGGTGGGCTGGGGTGGGGTAAAAGACAAAAAACTGTACAATATCAACAATTAAAAAATACTGATTAAAAATAAATAAAGTTATTAAAGAACAAGAAAAAAAAACAGTGGAACTTCACATAGGTGTGACACATCTTTGTCTAGGGAATCCACTCCTCCAACTTACTCTGGGACACTGTAGAACTAGCCATTCCTTCTATCATTGAGTTCTTACCTCTTAATAGACCTTTAGTTGCTATAATTCTCCTTATTTGTGGACTATGCTTTTTCAATCTTTTTGTCAAATTTATCTCCTCTAGAATACAACAAGGTTGCCAGGTTGTCCAACATCACAATCCTCTAGACAAGGCCATCCTCTAAACATCACATGTACCATCTCCCAGGGACGGTCAACTGATCTGGACTTTTCAAAATCCCTCTTCCCTGCATGAAGATTCCATGCCCTTTTTTTCTCCAGATTGGAAGATCATCTGTGCCTGTGGATAGGCAGGACTGCACCCCTTTGACACCATAGAACAAATACAGAAGATGAGACATTTATCCATTTACCCTTGTAAGATTATAAGGATCAAGATCTTCAGAGGGGAATGTTATAGGTAGGCAGCTAATTATTAATAAGGAAAGAGAACGAAGGGAATTAGATACTGAGCTTAATAGAGGGGGGAACATGAGCTTCTTTGCATCACCAGGAAGCTAGAGCTTCACAGCCTATTGCTCCACCAAGGGAATTACCACTGCTCCTCCCCTCCGCCCCCCGCCACCTCTATTGGATTGTTGGAGGTTGCAAAGGGAAGGACTTGACCACAGAGGCCTTTCAGTATAACTAGAGGATGGACCCATCAAAAAGGCCACAAAATCTTGGGAAGTTGTTTGGTTATTTTGAAAAAGCTCTTGGTTAAAACCTAGGGAAACAAATAGCTCTCTCTCTCTCTCTCTCTCGCTAGTCACCTGCACTGGCCCCTGCACTTGCTTGTCCTCTCTCAATAGCCATGTGGCCCTAGCAGATGCATAGAAGATGGCTGTGCAGACTTTGTACTCAGGCTCTAGGCAAGAGTCTGAATACCTTAGCACAGCAATAAATTGGAACTCGGAACTTCAGCTGGATGGTGGACTGGACCAAACTTTAAGAAGGCAAAAGATTTCTGGACATCGATCTATTTCTGGCCCTCATTGTCCATGGCTGGATGGACAGAGATGCAACATTTGAGGGGCATTTTGATTTTACTTCCCAAATAAATCTTACCATCAGAATTTATCCTCTTTGGGGGTCACTGAAAATGCTTTTCCTGCCACACATCAAGAACCCCACTTATACCAGAAACAAATCCATTTTCCAATATAAGTGACTTTTTATTACAAATATTAATAGTGTATGATGCTAAGTCATGTATTTGAGAAAGGGGAGAATAGTCATTATCCCACTGTTTCTGTAGGGAGGAAGACACACAGTCTTCAATTAAAAGAAATAAATTTTGAAGAAAATGTTCCCTTTTACCTGTTATCACTCTTCTATTCTAAATTCTTGAGTTTTAGAAATACTTTCTTTTTCTTCTTCCCAATCTTTATAGAAAATAGTTATAGGCAACAAGTAATCCAACTCTCTCTCTCATTCTCATTGACACTTTCCCTATGGTTGAGAGTGTTTTTCCACTCTGTTTCTTCATTTTTGTAAAAGATAAAATTAAAAATCCCAACTAGACCTAAACCATTGTGCCTCATTGGGGCAATTGTCCATAACTCAAGGAATCAGACTTTTTATGTTTTATGGCTGTCTGTCTTTATTACATTGCATGCAAGGTTGCCAAGAAGAGGATCAAGAATGAGGGGTTAGATGTGGACATATTTAATGGGCTAGGCCTATAGGCCTTACAAATCACTTCTCTTCACATTATTTTACTTGAGACCTAGTCATGTGACCATGCCTAATTGCAAAGGAAGCTAAAAATATATTCTAACTGCATGATCAGGAAGAAGAGGAAATATATCTCATAAATAACTTTACAAGCAAACCTATGGTGCAAGGTCTGTCTTAGTGGATAATTGTTTAAAAGTAGTCTTTTCTGTCTTAGAATGGGTGAGAAATCAACTCACTGGACAGCAGTAATAAAACATGTTAGAATAATATGCAAATTAGTTACTCCGTTTCATCTCACTAATATAAAGCTGATAACATTCTTCAGTTAGCTTTTCAGTAGCTTTTCCCTAACTTTAGTATGTATGTATATGTCTTAAATGTCTAATAAAACTTGCTTATTTCCCCTGCTTTTTTTCCTTCACACCCTCTCCCTTGTAAAAAGTAGTTTACTTCCTTTAGCTGTGCAGATGCTTTTTATTTCGATGAGATCCCATTTGTTTATTCTTTTCTTTATTCCCCTTGCTCTAGGGGACATATTAGTGAAAATATTGCTGCACAGAATATCTGAGAATTTCCTGTCTATGTTCTCCTGAAGGATTTTTATGGTGTCATAACATATATTTAAGTCTTTTATCCACCTTAAATTTATTTTTGGGTATGGTGTAAGTTGATGATCAAGTTTCATTTTTTTGCATGCAGCTGTCCATCTCTCCCAACACCATTTCCTTTACTACTTAACTTACACTCCAAATAGCTAAGATTATTCCTGCCATAGCCATCACCATGTCTTTGCACACTCTCCTGTGCAAGAACTACTCCCCATCCCCTCCCTGTCTAAAATCTACTTACATCATTATGGTCTCTATTCAGACATACACTACCTCAGGAAGCCTTATTCGACTTCTGATAGTCTTAGTCATGCCATTTAGCACTGCAAAATATCCTATAATAACACATATTACAATGCCTTATAGTCATCTGTTTAATTGTCTATCATTCTCAATAGAATTTAGAATGCAGATCTTGCTTTCTATTGAATTTCCAGTGATGATTAGTATAATGCTTGTATATTAGTTTCTGAAGGCAGAGGTAATAAAATACTACACCTATATTCATTGCAGAATTATTCATGGTGGCCAAGATGTGGAATAACGCAAGTGTCCTTAGATTGATTAGATAAAAAAAGGTGTGGTACATATATACAGTGGGCTACTATTCAGACATATGAAAAGATGAAATACTGTCATTTGTGACAACATGAAAGGATCTTGAAAATATAATGCTAAGCAAAAAAAAATCAAATCAAAGAATCAAGAACCATATGATTGTACTCATATGTGGGATATAAAACTGAAAGCAACAAACAAACAAGACAAGCAAAAACTCACATTCAACAAGCAAGAGTTTGGTGGTTACCAGAGAGAAGGGGGTCTGGGGGAAAGGTATTAAAGGAGGTCAAATACATGGCAATGGAGGAGACTTGACTTTGGGTGGTGAACGCACAGTGCAATATTCAGATGATGTGTTACAGAATTTTACACTCGAAACCTATATCACATATAGGTTTATCATATATATATATATATAATTTTATTTATCAATGTCATCTTAATAAATTTAATCAATTAAAACAAAATAAATGACTAATATCATAAAAGACCAGATGAAGACACAGACACAGAGTGGAGGACTCCAGGTAAATATTAGAGGCACAGATTAGAGTGACGACGCAAGAACATCAGAGTGCTGCAACCGCCCCCCCCACCCCGCCCACCGGCCCAGTGCTGGGAGGTGAGCATGGAAAAGATATTTCCTAGAGGCTTTGGAGGGAGCATGACCCTGCCAACAGTTTGATACTAGACTTCTAGTCTCCAAACTTGTAAAAGAATACATTCCTAATGTTTTGATGACACAAATAATTTTTTTTTCAAAATTTTGAGGTAGATACCCTGAAGAGGGATTGCTGGGTCATAATGGTAATTCTATGTTTAATGGAGTTAATTTTATGAGGCACCTCCATACTGTTTTATATAGTGGTTGTACCAGTTTATATTTCCATCAACTGTGTATGAGGGTTCCTTATTCTCTACAACTTCTCCAACACTAATTTCTTGTTCATAAAGGCCATTCAGACGAATGTGAGGAGCTATCTCATTGTGGTTTTGGCCTTCTTGAAAGGATACCAGTCATTGGATTTGGGGTCTACCTTAATCTAGTATAACTTCATTTCACCAGAAAAGTTAAATGCAGAAGGCCAAACACCATTTCTTAATTTTAACAAATTACACTTGTTCTTCCTGGTCCACATAGTTACACGACTAGCAAATACCGTACTTATTTTGTTTTGTATTTTTAATTTGTATTTAGCTACTTTAATAGACGTAATTTTATAGCAAAGACAATAAAGACATATATAATACTACATGCATTTTATACAATTATTTTATCTTCTTTGTGAAATTATTTATCATCTATAATGCAACTGAATTGAGAATATATGGTAATTGTGAGTTGGACAATGGTGTTTCCCATTATAAGTACTAAAAAAGTATATCTTGATGAAAAATGACTTGATTGCCTTTATACAAATAACATGTAGTATTTAAACATATTGTACGTGAGACCACATTGCTAGAATTCATAAAATGTGAGCATAGCAATAAAATTTTTGCGTATTCATGTTAATACATTTTTAGTTACAAATTTGTTGATAAGTGGAAGAGCAAGTAACTAATGAGGATGAATCATTAAACCACTGTCATTCCCCAGCAAATGCCCCATGTCCAGTAATTTTTCACTCTCTCTCTCTTAAAACTAGAATGTAACTGACCTTTCCCCTCAAAGACCGTATCCTACTCCGATCTAAGGCTGACTTCTCCACTTGTCCCCAGCAGGATACGCTCTACTATACATTTAATCTTCGACTGATATCTGAAACCATCTTTGGCCTGTCATAACCCAGACTGGCCAAGGACCCTGTGCAAATCTCTCCTCCCCCTCAAGGAGCAGAGCATTCTTTTTCCTGTGTTGCCCAGCTTGCTGAAACACCTTGCAAAAAGACTGTAGTTCTGTTTTAGTGTAAATCATGACAGATGAACAAATCAATGGAGCAGATAAACTCAAAATATGCCATACATACCTAAACCTGTGTGACTTATGGTGAGGAGGGGGTGTTCGTAAATCAGGAACCCAGTTTCTGTCATTTTGTAAAATTAATATTTTTTAAAGCAATATCAGTACCCCATTTGATAGCCATTTTTTTGCAAGTCAACAATTCCCAAATGTAGTGCAGTCACAATGAGCAGTTAATATTTAATAGTAAGAAAAAAGTCTCAGTGAATCTCTGGAGAAAAGCCACACAACTCTTAAGAATAGGTAAATTGATTATTCTATTCATATTGTAAAAAGAAGAAGAGAACCATAATGACAGTAAAAGCTAATAATTACTGTCGGAGAATTATATCATGTGCAATCCCTGGCACTGTTAGGGAATGTCCATCAGTGAACATGAAAAGAGACAAACAGTACTGCAGATACGTTTAATGGGTTTCAAAAGGTGAGGGAGAGAACACTTAAAACTGAATGCAGACATCATATATAATCTATTATAGCTGCAAATGAACTACCATGAGACCAGGAGAGTGATTTGAAATTGTAAACAAAACGTTATTTATGAGGCACAAAATCATGATAACCAAAAAGTAAGAAGACAATTTATGGCTAAGGGATTCCTCAGTGGTATATTAACAAGAATTAAATGTTAAATATAACACACTTCTATTTCAGTCTGGATGGTTTAAATGGTTTAATATATTTATGTTAAAAATGCTAATTACTAAAGGGTATGTGGCTTATTTCATAAAGTAAATTCAATTATTCTCCAATTCCTGTTTGTTCATATGAAATTCTGGGTTTGCAGAAATTTTTGAAATATTGCTAAAAGCAGTGTATGACCTAAATAATTGACATTTGAAAAACAATGATCTGTATGTTGGCTAGTTGCTGATAATGCTAGTAAAAAGAATGCTTAAAAAAAGTTCACTGTAGTACGGTTATCATATTACACTGTTAATGTCTTCAAAAAGTATTTCATCACTTGAAAAATAACTTTGTCATAAATAGAAAGTGATATAGAAAATGCCATAAATAAAAATATCTCACACATTATACATTTAATGTTGGCTTTTCTTCAAGATAAGATAAGTTTCAGGACCATATTTTGAGAAGTATAAACACATACCTCTAGATGATCATAATGATTCTGAAGATTAAGAATACGTATGGTGCTCTGTGCTCTATCTTGGGGAGAAGTAAAAACCTATAAAGGATTCTTTATACTCTATATTTAGAGGTACAAATGAAGAATGAGTTCTGATATTTTCTTTATTCATCTTTCTTAATCTGCTCCTGTAATTATTCCTCAAAGAACCAGTAGCACTGAATCTTGGCCAAGATCTTAAAATAACAATTGTATTTATGTGTTTATATAAATATACCATGATTCAGTTTATTTATAGGTAGGGTTTATCTGAGAAGTTCTATCTCAAGGTTGCCCAGGTGACAGTAATCGAGCAGTGCCTCTAGCTGAAGCAGATGTGAAGTGGGCTGTCATCTATCTTAATGTTGTGTCAGGTGGAAGGAGCCAACTCAAGATGTTTAAGCCTTGTCCTGAAAAAAATTCCTCCTTCAAGGACTAGTCAATGAGTGGTAGAAATTCCCAGCTCTCCTTCCCAAATTAGGGCAACCTCTGAAAGCCCACCCAGTTTCAAAGCTTCCTCTGGGATGTCCTAGATCTCGTCCAATTTCTCTGCAGATAAAATTGTATTTCTGCCTAGTCCTACACCCTCACTTCTTTACAGGCATTCTCCCAATGCACAATACACTTCTGCAGGCAGATCTTCAGCTCAGGGTCTGTTTCCACAATGCAGCACTCAACTTAAGCATCTATCTGAAAACAACTTGAACATTCATTTTGATAACACAGAGGAGCAAGATTGTCATTTTAAACTCCAGCGAACTACAGATCTTACCCATTTTCAAGTTTATAATTACTTCAAGAATACAAATAAACAAAATGCACAGGCAAAGAAGGCAGAGATACAAGGGCTCTTGCAAGACTTCCTAGGTCCCGATTTCCAATACTGAATATCCTCAGGCTTTGGAAAGCAGATGAAGTGTCTCAATAAAGTAAGAGGTAAACTCACATGAACGTAGCCATCTAGGTCCTAAAACATTGACATTTTATACTAAGATAGTTACACAGCTTATGTGACATTGCGAAAGGAAGCCATGCCCTATAAATCCATAGGCCCCATGTGTGTTAACAGTAAGAAATCCTAGATAAGCAGGCAAACTGTTAAAACTATTTCATAGATAAAAACTCTCTTGCCAGAAAAAAAAAATTTCCCCAGGAGATCTGCTATTTTTACATTTACAAGATTAGATTGAGACACCTGTCTTCTTTCCAGAGGAAAGGGAGACAACAGATCACAAACCTAATGCTTAACTCCTTACTTTCCATTTCTTACCTGAGTGAGTTAACAAGTTGTGTTGTAGTCACAAAACAAACTATCAAAAAGTGAAGAAAACAAATGAAATACAACTATTCAGCAACCTAGATGAAAGCAGTGTATGACCTAAATAGTGTGTATTCCTAAACTCATAGGCATAAAATTAGGTAAAAGAAATATGATGCAAATAATATGTACTGATTTATTTCATTTGTCTATACATTTTTAGACACAGGCAAAGCTTAACTTATGTGTTAATAGTTGATATAGTACTAATCTTTGGAAAGATGTTATGCAATACGATTGGAAGGTAGTACAAAGAGTTTTTGGGGTGCTGTTCTATGAGTTGGGTGTAGCTCTTAGATGCGTTTTTACCATGTGCAAATTCACTGAGGTACATGTTTATGTTTTGCGCAATTTTCATTTCTCAAAAAAATAGCAATGTTTAACAATATACGCAGAATATCTAATTTGAACATTAACCTTTAATATAACTATTTTATTATATATTTAACTGCAGAAATAAAATCATACTTAGTGAATTTTACAAGATGGTTTTACACAATATTCAAGAAATAGCTAATTTCAATATCAAAAAACCTCCAGAAAATTGAGAAAGACAGAATGCACACAGGAATATATTGTAAATACAATTTAATTTATACATTAAAATTTAATATAGATATGAGAAATATAATTTCATGTTAACATTACTCTGTCTTCATATGTATAATCAGTTTCAAATGTTTCTGAGAGTTTTTCTTTAGTGTTTATGAATACTGTAAAAAATTTATTGGGTTGGCTAAAAAGTTTGTTTAGTTTTTCCAGTTCCAGTAATGAATTGTTGTCTTTAACTTTACTCAAAACAATTTTGATAGATGGTATTGTGACAGCTGTCATATCAGTGTGCATTAAAAAAATCAGAATTCATGAATTTTTTTGTGTAGCCATTTTAATATTGAAGATGGAAGAAAGAATGCAACATCCATGCTTTATTATTTCAAGAAAGGTAAAAACACAGCTGAAAAGGAAAAAAACAAAAAAGATTTGTGCAGTGTATGGAGAAGTTACTGTGACTGATGGAACATGTCAAAAGTGGTGTGTAAAGTTTCTTGATATTGTTGACACTTGGCTAAATAATCCTTTGCTGTGGGGCTGTCTTAATGCATTGGAAGGTGTTTAGGAACACCCTTGGCCTCTACCCACAGAAGCCAATATCAGGAGACAGTCGACATACTCAAAATATCCAAATCAATAAAGTTATTGATAAAAATAAAATGCTTGTCTTTTATTTGTCACATATGAACTTTTTGGCCAACCCAACACATCTTTATTAATTTCTAGAAGAAGTGGATTGTCATAATTGTGAAATGTAATGTTTAAAATCTTCTGAAAATATATGTGGTTCTCTAATTCAGAAGCCATCATTTTCTGACAAATGACCAGACAGTAGATATTTTAAGATAAAGACAAAGGGACAAGGTAAAGATTTAATGTACATATACCTTTATGTAAAAGAGAAAACAAGTTCCCACAAACTACTAAATGCAATTTTTCTAATAAATATCTATTATTGGGAATAATGAAATTTTTAATATTTTTCTTTGTTTTCATTTAATTGGGATTCAAAGTTTGTTTCCATCCCATCAAAATGTTTTGCAAGTATTCATCTATTAATGTTGACTTGTGATGAGAATTTATTTATTTGCTCTATGAAAATCTTTTCTCATGGAAATAGGTAATGCCAACTACTGGTGTCAGTCCACAAGCATATGTTTTTAATTCAGCTATTTATAAAAGCACATTAGATTACTTTCTTAATATTTGCTTTTTTATCATTCCATTACATTGCCAACAATCACTTAAATTAATGGTTATATGGAAGTTCCTCCACTTTGTAATTAAATGCATCTTAAAATACAGAAAGCTTCTTTCAACTTTCATTGACTTTGGAAACACCGTTGCAATGGTAGTTTGAGCTCACAAAATATGCAGACTGAAAAGCTGTGAGCATGTATAAATTTTAGTTTTTGTCTTAACTGTTGCAGCACAGTGTGTAAAGCAGTGTGATGACTCATGATTCAAGCAAGTTATTAAAAGTTATTTCAACATATTTATCAAAATAGTTATTAGTAGTGAAAAGTTATTGATAGTCATTAATTAGTTATTAAAAGTTATTTCAACATATTTATGTTTCTCTTACAAGCACTACTTAAGGAATGTGACCAAGTCTGCAGCAGAAGCTGATTTTTAAGGCCATTTAGTGTTTTTTTTCCATTTGAAATTTATGGAATTTTATTAACCAATCTAACACTGATAAATTCAATAATTTTTAAAAGCCTACTAACTCAAAATAACCCAATTAAACAAAACACGAAACTCTTCATAGATACACTTTTTAAATGTTTTGTTTTTTGACAATCATAAAAAGAAATTTCAGAGAATTAAAATCGAATAGGACTATACATACTTATATTCTTACATAGGATTGATTATGAATATGTTTCTTTCTAATTTATTTATTTACTTTTTGCATTTTTCAGCATTTAAAAATATTTACATTTTTGTGACAAACCAAGAAGCAGTTCAGTTTACAATTTTTTTTGAAATTTCATAGAGAATAATAGATCTTCATTTTTCTTTTTAAAATCATTTTTGCTTTTATTCTATTACAGTTTTCTCAGTTTTTCCCCTTTGCCTTCTTCCTCTCATCCCAAGCCCAACTCCAAGGTCAATTCCCACACTGTTGTTCATGTCCATGGGTCATTCATACATGTTCTTTCTCTAGTCCTTTCCCCTTCTTTCCACCAGTCACCCTCCCTCCTCACTCTCATCACTTTCCGTCTCTTCCACGTTTCCATGCCTGTGGTTCCGTTTTGTTCATTAGTTTACTTTGTTCATTACATTCCACTTATAGGTGAGATCAGACGGTATTTGTCTTTCACCACCTGGCCTATTTCACTTAGCATAATGCTCTCCAGTTCTATCCATGCTGTCACAAAGGGTCAGAATTCCTTTGTTCATTCTGTTGCATAATATTCCATTGTGTAAATATACCACAGTTTTTTGATCCACAAATTTACTGATGGGCACTTAGGCTGTTTCCAGAACTTGGTTATTGTAAATAATGCTGCTATGAACATTGGGGTACATTGGTTCTTTTGAATTGATATTATAGGGAAATTCTGATGCAAAGAATTCTTAGCATATTATTAGTATCATCTTAACAAACACATTTCCCCTCTTCTTTATTTCATTTCATTGTCTCCATCTGACTCTCCTTCATGTTGCAGAATTTCTATAATTACTATTTATATTTTTCATACATGGCCCTAGATACATATTCTTTGAAAAAGGATATAAAATTATCTTTAAAATTTTTAAATAAAATAAATAGTATTATGCTGTATCTCACCCTCCTGTTCAGTCGAGTCCTTGTTTTTAATTGCATTTTTTTCTTATATTTAAATACAGCATATTACTTCCAAGTGCTTTGTAGTAACCTATCATATGTGCACATCATACTCATTCATGTTCTTCTTGATAATTACCCACCATGCCACAACTAGCATCCTGTAAAAATGTCCATGTGCCTGTCCCTTTTTGAGCCCTTGCATGACAATAAGCACTCAAACGGGTGCAAAATAACTACTCTATCCATTTTTTGGAGATAAAACATTTGCATATTTAATTTCTATAAAAATTACCAGAGTGTTTTCCAGAATGTCTTAGCAAGTTTAAAGTCCAAAAATAAATACAAATATTGCTTCTGTTTTCACTCATCCTCACCTGTACTTGGCTGTGGTATGTTTTAAAATTTTACCAATAAAATTTTTGTAAATTTAAATTTCATTGTTTTTATTACTATTTTAATATTGTTGTATCACTAAAATGTTACTATAAATCAGTGAAAAAGGATTGCTTTTTTCATTTTCTATTGATACTTATAGACAAAATAAGCATATTAAGTCATACACTGAGACAAGCAATTTGCATTATCTAATATCAGCAAGGGAATGCTACCTAATAAGTAGTGATAACTTTAAATCAATAAGAAATAAAATAAATACATCAAAATTTGAGCAAAAAGTATGTATTGACAATTGGTGGAAAGAAAAATCCAAATAGCATAGATAGATAGATATGACAGGATCATAAAAACTGTAACTTATTTATTAAAAATTGTATATTTTTGTTACATGTTTAAACTCAGTCATCTTCAAAGTACTCTTGATTTGATGCAATATACTTATCAAGACTTTTTTTCCACTGCTCAAAATAGTTTTTGAACTTGTCAATTTTCATGCCTTCTAGTGTTTCTGCCATTTTTTGTTTCACCTCTTCCACATTGGTAAAATATTTCCCCTTGAGAAACTTTTTTCATCTTGGGAAAACAAAAAGAAAAAAAAAAATTGCTTTGGCTAAGATCAATTGAATAGGTAAGGTGGGGCATAAGAGTCATGCCATGCCATTTTCGGTCAAAAACTGCCAAACACTCGGCACAGTGTGGACAGGTGCATTAGTAATTCACCCATCATGAAATGGGCAAACACATTGAAAGAGTCTTCCAAAAAAGAAGTCAGTGGAGCCAAACACAGCTTCTTCCAACAACGCTAGTGGGTACACTGATACAGATGGGTTCTTAGAACACTCACCTAGCGGGGAAAGCCTGTACTACAAGGGGCCCACCCTCCAGAAGATTGCATATTTCATATATATACAATGCTCCACCTCATTAGTGGACAGCAACATGTCAATGAAAACAAACAAATAATGCAGTTTGTTTGTAGAAAGGGTTGCAGAATTCTCAATCTATTAAAGTAATGGTATAGTTAAAACATCAATAAAATACAACAATGTTATATTATGTTCTAAGATTTTTTGCAAAATCACTATCTAATTTGAGGTTAGTTGCTTCCAATATTGCTACTCTTGGTAATACAATAGAAAGTAAATATTTAAGTTGATTATTATTGTCCAATTAAGAAGTAATGCCAAGGTCTCTGCTTTTCTTTTCCTTTGTGATGCATAAAACTTGCCACATGTCCACCTGCATTAAAAATGTTTACATGTATAGGTACATCAATAAGAGCACAAAAATAACTTTCAAAGACATTTTATTTGTAACGTGTGTGTAAAAGCACTGATGTACATTCATTTGAATCCCTTCTGAGTGTATTTTTCTCCTCACTGTCATCAAATTACTCTTATTTATTTCAGGTGATTCCAACTCAGCAGCTTGCTCAGTTATTCCTGTTATTGCTGTAATGAGATTTAGGAAATACGAAATCTGACAGAAATCAATGTTGAAACATGCTTCCAGGGCAATATTTTGTTTCTTTTTAGTCTTAATTATAAATTCCTGGGGAACTTTTTGTTTTCACTTACAAACTGACGCATTGTGGATAAAGACATCTAGGAAACCCTTTAACAAATGGTTTTGTGTCATCCAAGCGTTTTGTTAGATGCTTGGGCAGACACTATTACATATTACCAAACCGAGTGACAGCTTTCTAATTATTGCCATCTATAGGGAAAGACAACAGACGCCTGCCCCCAGCTGAAACCACTAGAGCAAGTTTTACCCTGTGTAACAGCCCCGTGAGTCACCGCTGAGCATTCGAGCCCCTCGCGGTCACCTCTCTGCACTCTCATCCCTGTGCTTTCCTCCATGTTCCCCTTTCAAATATCACCACTGCCATTACTTTTATATACAAATTATATTACGCATTCTTCTCTATTGTCCCCAAACTCCCTCAACTGTGACTCAGAAAAAAATGTACTCCCCATAAAGGACATCTGAGTATTTTTTAAAAAACAATATAGAAAATTATCACAGAAAGGCCATGACCTTTCAGAAATATCTATTATTGCAACTGCACAATCTATAGTTCACTGTATGACTTATCAAGTTTCAAGCATGTTAACTAAACCATAACTTCTGATTCATTTGTGATTATTTATGAAGTGCAAATATATGTTACTAATTTTATGATGATGTATTCAAACTGTGAGATACCTATTTCATAACGTGACTGCTCATTAGCACAAATATGTAGTTCATGTTACAGTGTCAGTGACCTAAGTACTCATAACTAGAGGACAGTTTCATAATTTTTCATCTATATAGTTATGTGTGATCTTTATTGAAAAATATTGCTGTAGCTGATATTGATTTCCATTTTTAAAATGTTTCATCCTTAGATTAACAGAAAGGAAAAAATCAAGATGAATTTTAAATGCTTACATATGTCAAAATTTATTTCAGGGTTATTTTATAAAAGAGAGGAAGTGGGGAAAGAGAAGGAAGTGTGATGAAATACGTAGGAGGCAAAAGACAGAAGGGCGGGCGGGACCATAGGCAGGACCGTACTCCCTCCTCCTCACCCTGTGCATAACAAGCATCGCCTCTGGACTGCTGATGGGGGTATCCGACACAATTAAGCAGGAAAATGGCTTTTGATTGTGACCACCTTTATGTGGCCCCCGGAAGGGTCTTCAAAAGGCTGGTAGATTTTGTGGGGTACTTTTGTTTTATTTTGTTTGGTGCTGCGACATTTTGTTTTTAGAGAGAGATTTTGTTTTGATGTATTGTCGTTTTGCAATACCTGAAAGAAATTTACAGTCCAGAGAAAACAAATGTATAGCTCTGAGAGGAATATCAAAGGCTTAAAAGGTTGCAGACAATATTTGCTCTCACAGGGCAATGCGAATGTTGGAACAAATTCTGGGGTCTCTATTTAGGAAGCACAGACAGGGAATCTGCTCTCAGCCATGTCCTTCCGTGATGGAGGGGGCATGCCCTGAGCTAGGATGCGCTGCAGCTGGAGGTTTTGTTGCAGGCTGAGCTGGCCCCACGGAAGCAGCAGGCTGTAATCTTACCTGTCAGCATCTGTTCCCTGGCTAACACTGTGTCCCCTCGATTCTTGGATTTAAAACCTGAGAGTCAGACAGGAGGAATAGCTTCTTCTCTTTACTGTTCCAGTCTAATCTAGCCACGTGCTCCATTTCTTTACTCTTATTTTCCATTACAAAATCACCTGTTGTCCTCTTCTCAACACCCTAAACGATTTACTGCTTTGATTAAGGTAGCAAAAATGCTGTACTATTTTCCAAAATCAAGAGAAAAAAATTAGAAGGAAAAAAAAGAGCAAATGTTATTCCACCCACATCCTTCCTTTTTTGAAACAACTAATTGTGTTCTCTGAGGAGAAAATTCCATGTTAGACAGTGATATGAAGTTTGTTAAATTCAATTCTGCATCTCACATATCTCTCACTGTCTGAAACTGAAAGGCCAAAAGGATGCCAAAGGACTTTGCCCTAAATATAGTAATACCAAGCTCTCAAGAGAGGGTCCAGGAGGGTTGGCTTTGTTCAGTGATATTTATGTTCTCCAGTGCTACCCCTGCCAATAGAATAAGACACCTTGAGGCATTTAAGGTTTTCTCAAGTTACTCAGCTTTAAAGTCATTACACTCCCCTGCCTGACTCTTCTTTTGATCTCAAAGTGCCAGTACAGCGGCTTTCTCTTTCATTCTCTGGGGGATGACCTCACTTCCTATACTGCAGTTACATTGGAGAGCCTTGGCTAGCTAATTTCACATAAGAAGCATCTTCAGCCTTCCACTCTTCTTTCAAACTAGGTCACTATCAATCATTTTGAAAGTTAACTTCCTCTGAATCATGTAGATGAGGGTGAAACAAATTCAGCTATATATTTTTTTTCCTGCATTGAGATGAATTGAAACCAAGCCTTAACTGTATAAGCTATGGCAAAATAATTTTTATGGCTTGACCTAACACAGCATTTCAAGAGTTCTTATATTGCTACTCCACAGACTGAGCTAGAACAGAGACTTACCTTTATAGATAAAATTAAGGTGCCCAGTTCTTATTTATAACTTTTGCCCTTAAGTTCATCTTTCTTCCATTGTCTTACTCTATCTCCCCTGTTAACTCAGAAAGAAGTTTAAACTAAAAGATAAATGAAGGTATTTATTAGAAGTCAAAGGTTGCAACCTGGATACACACGGATTTAGTTAACTGTGTGCACCACAGGGAAAAAAGAAAGGTAAGATTTTCAAAGGCTTAGTAAGCTGGATGTGTAAACGAAGGATTCTGACTAGGTTAATAAGGGTTGGCTGAGTCCAACATGCACATGAAGGCTTCTGGTTGGTAAAACAGATTGGATCCTTTCTAAGTGAGGAACACAGATAGTCTGAGTGCCATGATAAGGAAGAAACAAGATCCAGGTATTGGCTGATGAGTTCAAAAGTTCATGGAGAAACATGCTGGATGGAGTGTGTGTTAGACAAACTTTTTCATGGCCCTTTGGCTCCATTTAGTTCCCTTCACATAAATGGCTGCGTCTTGGCAGTCTCTGTTCACACCCTAAAGTAAGGAGACTTCATTCATGACTACTACATGCTATCCACGACTTTCTCCCAGTAGCCTATATCTGCTGAATGGTAACCTAAGCTGAGTGAAAAGCATTGTGGGCAAAAGAAAGTCTGAAAAGTGATTTTGAAGAGAAACTTGAGGAATATACATAGCATTATGTACTTGGTTTCTCTTTTGGGGTGTTTGTTAGAAGTAATAAAACAGCAAAGAAATAAGCTTATTTTAGCATAGATGTCGTAGACTCAAAGAATATAAATATATGCTCTTTTGCTTTAGAAATATTATCTTTATCATTGGTAATAATATGCAGATTTCTTATCTGTATACCAACTAATGCATATTCACTGATACATTTTTTAAAGATTTTATTTATTTATTTTCAGAGAGCAGACAAGGGAAGGAGAAGGAGAGAGAGAGAAACATCAGTATGTGGTTGCCTCTCATGCACCCCCTACAGAGAAAGACCTGGCCTGCAATCTAGGCATGTGCCCTGACTGGGTATCGAACTGGCAACCCTTTGGCTGGCCGGTTCATGCTCAGTCTACTGAGCTACACCAGCCAGGGCCACTGATATATTTTTATAGCACCATGGAAATGACAAAAATATCAAATATGCTAATAAAATTGGCCAAAGTGTGAAGGCATAACAGATGACAAGTTTCTCTATTATTTACCATTAATTATAAGACAGAAGCAAAATTACTATTTGTAAATGTTCCCAATATTATGTTAATAAAACAATTAAAATATCAATAGGAACAAAATTCTAGGTGAAGCTGTGGTTTATTGAAATTATTATTATAGCATAATATTTGGTTTCCTTATTTAGTGCTTAATAACTTTATGGAACTCCGCAAATTGGAACTTTCAATCACCATAACAACTGGAGGAGTTTGATAATGCCCAAGCACATTTCTATAAAATCGTCTCATAAAAAATTTAAAACAGGCTAATGTGTAAAAATGTATAGTAATAATTTCTTCTCTACATACTTTTCCCATGTTCTTAGTACTAGATGAAATATATTTACTATGTGATTCTAAAACAGTTCTTTGCTAAAAGTAGCATTGATGATGTTTGTCATTTACTTGAGAAAACAGACAGTTTTCATGTTTATGTCTATGTTCTACATAAGCATTGAAACTAACTTGCAAGGTAGTCTTGAAAGCATCTTTATTACAAGTTAAGATATAGAGTAATTTGAGCAAGTGTCTATTCCTTTGCTTAATATATTTTAAGTTACCTAACATTTCCTGGTGTAACAACTTTCTAATTTTTTTTGATCATTAAATTTTATATAAAGAGATATAATGTCCTCCCATTTTCTATCCCCATACCCCCACCTAAAACATATGATATATTACTTTCTCCAAATATTGTTACGATATACTTTTCCCAATTTCTGATTGGGTTCCTAGTATACGAATGCTTCCCCCACATTTGGATGTTACTTTAGGTGGAGTGTTTTAAATATAAGTACTATATTTAAAAAATAACAACTATAATATCTACAGAAATGAATTTGGAATAATGCAATTTTGATAACTTGGAATGCTTGTGTACATGTATATGTGTACATCATTGATTTTGAAGCAGAATGCTATTGCAGTGTCTTTCTATGCCAATACACCACATTTCATTCTTTATTGTACATGTTTACAGTGGTGGTCTTGGTTAATGTATGCAACTTCATAATATTAGCCTATGCATGGCTGCATTAAGGCTAAGGAATTACAAGGCAAATTATACCTATCATTTCAATTTATATAATTCAGGTGTTCTAATCACTAACAGAAGATTCAAAACAACATACTAAGTCACTCTAGAACTCTTAAGGTTGATTAAATAAATCAAAACACTGTGAGTCAGTCTATCTGTAATTTTTCAACCTGAGAAATGAACTATAAATGTATGGCTTTCATGTGACATAGCTATTTTTGGTTTGTGCAACCAATATAGAAATAAAGTTTTATTAATATCATCTATAACTATGACAGCATTCTTATTAACATATTGAAGAAAAAGATGTGGATAAAATGTTGGCTGTAGTTCTTAGTAAAAGGGAAGCAAATAAAACATGTAGTCAGTGTATCTTGACCGTTCTTTATAATGGTTACTTTTGGATAAATGCCTATAACTTTACTAATATTTCTTATGTTCCTATATTTAAATTTACGCTCACTGTCAAAAATAAACACAGTTAAATCATTGGGTCAGATTTTATTCACTTAATAACCACTGCAACAGGAAAGACAGAACTGAGTGCAAACTTCACCAAAACGGAATGCAGGAAACATAACACATAGACCTGGACAAGTGTGGTGATAGCCAGAGGGAAAGGAGCGCGAAACAGGTGGGGGGCAAAGGGGATGAAAAGAGACCGATGCTTGAGGCTGTGGGAGCAGGTGCCCTGTGCAGATGGTGTTTGATTGAGTTGTACACTTGAAACTTGTATATCAACCTAAACATTTAATTAACATGTAAAAATAAAATCCTCAAGCAAAAATACTAAAGGTCATGCCAGGAGAAATGCATTTGGGTAAAAAGAGGGGTTTGGTTCAGGTGGCCAGATCATCTGGGTTTGCTAATCGACGCTTATCTGGAGGAGGAAAAACCTTGCAGGTGTGTACATTGGAGCACAGCATCCCCAGGTTAGGCCCTGAGCCTTCCATAGGGCCAGCAGAGTAAAAATTACGTACCTGAATATTTGCATTTTTAAAAGATGGCTCACAAGTCATTGAGGACACAGTTCTGGACGATAGAGTTACATCTCGAAGGTCCAAGGGTTGCTAGTGGAAGAGGGGCTCTTTCAGAGGATCCAGAGAGAAGCATTTCACTGACCCTACAGGGAGATTGTAGTGTGGCAAGATTTATTCAGGTGGAAGGTTACCTCTGTGTCCATCTGCATCAGTCCAGCCATGGAAAAAGTGCAACCATGTCTTCTGCAGGGTCAAAACACAGGCAGAAGTTTTGACCAGAGGTTCTGTTTCACATTAAAGCTTGGTCTATTTCAGCCTTTCTCGACAAACAGCTAGCTTAGCTTTTGTTCCCAGGTGCAATCTTGCTGCGCTGTGATATTCAGGCTCCCGCCTGAAGCCTGTGTTTGGAGTCTGCAGGGCCACTGGCCCTAACCATGGGCTAGGACCACATGGTTATGAAGAGAGAACATGCAAGCACATGGGGTAAGTGTCGATCAGAGAAAGAGAGAGAAAGACCTCTTCTTTGTTCCCTGGAATTATATTATTTGGGGCTTGGAAAGGACCAGGAACTTTTCAAAATAACCAGTGGACTTTCCAAGCTTCTTAGGGCTTCTAATGGGCCCATGAACTAGCTAATTGATCCCTTTCCCAGGTCAGACGGACAAGCCTCTCCGGTCAGGCACCAACCCAGGAGCCGTTTGGAGTTTTACTGTGCCTGTGCTTACCTCCCTCTGTTCTTCCCAATAATCCAGTACCAGAGGAGGGAAAGGAAGTGCTTTAATCCTGGCAGAGCAATGCTGTAATACCTTGGAGTGTGTGCAGCTCTAGCTTCCTGGTGAAACAAACAGGATTGTGCTCCCTGGTTGATTATGCTCAGCAACATCTTATTCCCTTTGCTTCCTTACTAATTAAAATTAGCTAACTATATACAGTGGCAAAATCATTTGTGATGGCAAACTATCTAAAGTAACTCCCCTCAGAGGGAATTAAGGGACCTTTCTGTTATCACCAGGATTTGGCTGAAAAGTCAATTCCCCTGGTGTTTCTCAGGGAAACACTATATCAAGACTAGATTATTTTAAGATATGGCTTTAAACTGGTGGAAACCAAGCTGAAGTTTAGTCAAGTCTTAGTGCAGGGGTTCGAAAAGACTCTTAATGTACCAAGAATTCTGCATTTCTCATGACTAATTATCTGATTTTTACATAGATTCCAATGCATATTACCCTGGGAAGATTATGTGTTAGCCAAATAATTTAAACATTTTGGCAGATTCATTTCTAAATTATATTACTAAATCAAATATTCAAATATTCTGTTTTATGACATTTGAAAACAACTTCTTGCATAGGCTAGTTTATACATCTTATATGAAAATGCTCATGTTAACTTTTAAAACATTCACCCAGCAAATAGTGAAACTGAGATGATGTTCCAAGACCCAATTTTATCAAGCTGATAAAATTGAATTGATAAACTCCCAGGCCTATTTTGGTCATTTGCCTAGGAAGAAAAAGTCTACTTGTCTTTCATTATGATTGACTGTTTTCTAATTCCATAAGAATCTTTACCAACTAAAAATCTAATGCTATTATTGAAGTTCCCTGAAAATCACAGGGCAAAAATATACATTTTTTTTTTTTTTTATACAACTGAGTCTGCACTTTAAGATGTGTAAGGCCCACAGGCTCTGGAGCAGGGACTTAACACTCCCATTAGCAGAGGGCATCGTGGGGCCAGCATTCCTGAGTTTCACCTGAACTGAATGTAATTTCATCTCCTGTTTTTTGAGGCTGAGTAGATGAAACAGTGTTATACACCAAAACTGTGCAAAAAGTGCTACATTCACACTGCCCTCTAGCTACAGGTGTTAAGGAAACAATTGACTTATTCCTAAGGACCAAGAATAACTTGATTGCCAATGTCCATTAACACACTGATTCAGACAAATTTTGGAATGAAGAAGAAATGAAGAAGGGAAAGAAGGAAAGGTAGAAGGAAAAACAAGGGAAGGAAGGAAGGAAAGAGGAAGGAAGGAAGGAGTGGTTAGCAGGATGCAGAGCGAGGAAGGAACATAAAAAATATTGTACATAAGTACAAATAAAGTAACAACCTGAAGATTCAGAAGACCTTAGTCCCCAAAATGTGCACTATATAACCTAAGGAAAAGTTTTTGCAAGGAAGACTTCTGTGATACATGAGTAAAAGTTAGTGAACACAAAATAAATGAAATGAAAAAAATCATTAGAAATGAGTACTTTGAAAAGCATTACATAAAAAGGTCAAAAATAAAATAATATTGTAAACAATATAGAAGATAATTTAAATATAATGCAAAAATGTAGTAATGTGCATGGCAAATATGAGAAGCCATCTTAGATTTGAGAAAACAAATAGACATAAACTAGAGTACATGATATAGATGCCACACACTAACGTGTCCTTAATATAGGCACACCTTGTTGGACTATGCTTTGCTTTATTGCGCTTTGCAGGAACTGCCATTTTTATGAATTGAAGGTCTATGGATCCCCGTGATGAGCAAATCTATTAGTGCCATTTTTCCAGCACATTTGTTTACTTCATGTCCCCGTGTTATACTTTGGTAATTTTCACAATATTTCAAACTTTTTCTTATCATTATTATATTTGTTATGGTGGTCTGTGATCAGTGACCTTTGAAATTACTATTGCAATTGTGCTGGAGTGCCATGAACTGCATCCTTATAAGATATTGAATTTAATAAATGAGCAGTGTTCTGACTGCTCCATAGACTGGCCATTTCCCATCTCTCTCCTCCTCCTCCTTAGGCCTTCCTATTTCCGGAGAAACAACAATATTTAAATTAGGCCTATTAATATCCTTACGGTAGCCTCTAGGTATCAAGTGAAAGGAAGAATTGCACACACATCTCTCTCACTTTAAGCAAAAGCTAGAAATGATTAAGCTCAGTGAGGAAGGCACATTGAAAACCAAGATAGGCCAAGAGCCAAACAGATAGGTTGTGAATGCAAAGGGAAAGTTCCTGAAGGAAATTAAAAGTGCTACTCCAGTGAACATACAGATGATAAGAAAGCAATACAGCCTTATTGCTTATAAGGAGAAGGTTTTAGTAGCCTGCATAGAAGATCAAACAGCCACAACATTTCCTTACACCAAAGACTAGTCCAGAGCAAGGCCCTAACTCTTTTCAATTATATGGGGTCTGAGGGAGGTGAGGAAGCTGCAGAAGAAAAATTTGAAGCTAGCAGAGGTCGGTTCAGGAGGCTCGAGAAAAGAAGCTGTCTTAGTAGCATAAAAGTGCCAGGTAAATCAGCAAGTGCTGATGTACAAATGGCAGTGAGTCATCCAGAAGATCTAGCTAAGATAATTAATGCAGGCGACTATACTAAACTGCAATTTTTCAGTGTAGAATAAAAAGCCTTATATTGGCAAAAGATCCCATCTAGGACTTTAATAGAAGAATTCAATGCCTTGCTTCCAAGCTTTACAAAAGGACAGGCTGACCTTCTTGTTATGGCTAATATAGCTGGTGACTTCAAGTTGAATTCAATGCTCATGAACCATTCTTAAAACTCTAAGACTTCTGCTAAATCCACTTCTGCTTGTGTCCTATAGGAACAACAAGGCCTGGATGATGGCACATCTGTTTAAAATATGATTTACTGAATGCCTTAAGCATACCGTTGAAACCTACTGCTCAGAAAAAAAAAAAAAATATCCCTTTCAAAATGTTACTGCTCAACAACAATGCACCTGGTCACCCAACAGCTCTGATGGAGATGTGCAAGATTAATGTTGCTTCATACCTGCTAACACAACATCTATTCTGCAGCCAAGAAGTGGTTTTGACTTTCAAGTCTTGTTATTTAAGAAACACATTTTGTGTGTCTGTGGCTGCCATAAATTGAGATTCCTAAGATGGATCTGGGCAAAGAAAATTGAAAACCTTCTGGAAAAGTTGAGCATTTGTGATTCATGAAAAGAGGTCAAATACCAACATGAACAGGAGTTTGGAAGAAGTTGATTCCAACCCTCAAGGATGACTTTAAATGGTTGAAGACTTCAATGGACGAAATAACTGCAGATGTGATGGGAACAGCCAGATAACTAGAATTAAAAGCAGAGCTTGAAGATGTGACTGAGTTATTATAATCTCATGATAAAACTTTAAAGGATGAGGAATTGCTTCTTATACATGAGCAAGGAAAATGGTTTCTCTGGTTGGAATCTACTCCTAGTGAAGATTCTGGGCAGATTGTTGAAACAACAAGAGAGTATTTAGAATACTATATAAACTTAATTGATAAAGCAGCAGCAGGGGTTAAGAGGACTGACTCCAATTCTGAATGAAGTTCTATTGTGAGCAAAATGTTGTCAAACAACATGACATGCTACAGAGAAATCATTTATGAAAGGAATATTCAACCAGTGCAGTGAACTTCACTGCTTTCATATAATAAGAAGCTGACACAGCTACTACAGCCTTTACAACCACCCCGATGAATCAGCGGCCAGTGATATCAAAGCAGCACCCTCCACCAGAAAATAAATTACAATTTGCTGAAGGCTCAGTAATGGTTAGCATATTTAACAATAAAGAACTTTTAATTAAGATACGTACATTAATTTTTAGACATAATGCTATTGCATATTTAATAGACTACAGTATATTGTAACTATTACTTTCATATGTCCTGGGAAATCAAAACTTTGTGACTTGCTTTATTGGAATGTTCATTTTACTGTGGTAGCCTTGAATTTAATCCGCAATATCTCTGAGGTATGACTGTATATACATTAGAAAAATGAACAGAAGCTGGATTTAAGAAATGATAGAAGATAATTTTTGGAGCTTGAAAAAATAATTTTGAATTATATGGAAAGAACTTATAATCTTCAAGAATGGCCATTGAAAATAATGCCGTTTCTTTGAAATTACAGGAAAGAAAGAACACACACTTACAAAAAAATTGTACACTAAAGTCCTCAAATCTCTAACAGTACTTTTTTATTTTATTTTATTTTATTTTATTTTACTTTAAGTAGCTTCTGATTAATTTTATTCTTTAATTGGGAGAGTAAAAGTTGCATTTCTTAATTCGAGTAACAATGGAAGGGTGGTTGAGGGAGGATGTTTGGGACAATGATTGCAGTTGATGTGCACATGGATTTTAATTTAATCCCACTGCTTTGACACCATTTCATTCCTGCTCATGACTTTAGAATGTCAATTTCTCTCATGCTTCTTGCTATTTCCTCAGTTGAAAATTTTATATATTTTTGGTTGCTGATTACTTTCTTCAATAACCCCTACAGATCTTTAAACACCCAAGAAGAATTACAATGCATCAGAGCCAAAAAACAAGTAGTTGTTGTAAAGTACCTTTCAAACAAAGGGTTTGAATGATTCCTAAAACTCAGGTGGAGAGATGGAGCATAAGCTTCACATAGAAAAAATTTCAGTTCTGGAGAAAGAGCAAAGAACATTGTGTTTACCTCACTTTACTTTCAAAGATCACTGGGAAGAAAATCAAGTTATTCATGTCTCCAATTTCTTTCAATTTGGTGGGAAAAGAAAATATGATTTATTAAATTTGATTTGTGGCAATGTTTAGGAGGCTGATTGTGCTCTAAGACATAGGCTTATATTTGTGGAAATTTAAAATCTATAAAAAATTTAAGGGACATTTTGCTTGAGGGAAAAATAAATTATATACTGTCCTTTATTGAACCATTCGTACTTATAAATTAGGTCACACACATGAGGAAATCTTTTCCAAAAATATTTTCCTATTTGGAGCCCAGTAATTACTGTTGTAGCAGGAATGATAAGTGAGAGAGTAAACTACTGATGTATCTTTATGCCCTGATAATATCCTTAGGGTTGCTGTCCTCCTCACCAAGGTACTAATGCTAATATCACCCGTTGCATGTCCCATTTACAGTTCTAAATAGAGTTGATTGTATTAAAGGTCTTTTTTAAGTGCATTAAGGAAACACTGAGGTACTTTATATGTGAGTGTGTGTGTGTTCCACCATAAATTGTTTTAAATGATCGGATTAAATTTTATATTACCAATATGATTATATCCTCTCAGGATTAGATCTCCACACTTTATATCATGACTGCTAATAATGTCAGTTTTAAAATAAGCATGCTATATAAAAACACACTTTTTATATAGCAAGCTTTTTTTTTTTGTAAAGTGAGTTTTAAAATAAGATTTTACTTTGAAAGTCAATGATTATAAATTTAGAATTTAAAAGATTGGTGCTGAGTATAGGATTTTTATTATTCTATTGTCTCTTTGTAGATACTAAAAAACACCATATGGTGTTAACATTGACGCTAACATCTGTCACTTAGCCAATTCCTGATTAAATCACTTGAAATTCCATGGCACATGGGGAGTTAAAAGAGATTTGGTTACACATTTATACATGTTTGGTTTGAAACTGTCCTTTAATCTAATGCAATTTCCCTCCTCCCCTTATCCCTGGGGAATATGTCCCAATATGCCCAGCGGAAACCTCAAACCACAGATATTGCTGAATCCTGGGTACACTACAGTTTTATTATACATACATACATACATACATATGATAAAGTTTAATATTAAATTGGCACAGTGAGAGATAAACAATAACAAGAGTAAAATAAACCAATAACAGGGTCTGGCACAAATAATGCCATTTTTATTGCAAACTATTTTCTTACAAAATCATAAGCATGTAATTCTGGAACACAGCAATATCACATTCAAGCACACCATATGACATCTTAGATAAAATGTTCAAATTAAAACTATAAATTATTACACCCATATGATTACCCTTCCAGCTACACTTACACAAACCTTTCTTCTGCCACTTCCTGTACTATAACAGAAGTTAGGTGAATGTGATTTCTCTATTTCAATGTATCTTTTTTTTTTCCATTAGTGGATTGTTTTATTCCTCCTAACATGAATTTAATAGTTTTAATAAGCTTTATATTAAGGTTGTTCAAGGAGAAAATAAGAAAATACAATTATAGATTAATCTTACTTATGAATATACATCATATTGCTTCAAAATTCCTTAGTAAGTATTTAGCCAATTAAATCTAGCAATACCTTAAAATAGTAATAACAATATATCCTGGTCAAGTAGAATTTATCCCAAGAATGCAAAAACTGTCCAATATCAGAAATTTTACTGGCAATAGTGACTGCATAAATAGACTAAACACAAAAAGACATTATATCAGAAAATATAGAGAAAAAATATTTGAACCAATTTAACACTCATTTATAATTTTTATTTATTTATTTTTTCTAATTGAATTTTGTAGGTTTTATTAGATTAGAAATGAAGCTTTGCACTGGGAGAATACCGTTTAGTTTGGGGCTGTACTCATCCTTCTTTTAGTGATGATGTAAGAAGATAAAATGCTTTATTACGTCAAGAACTTTCACTTAAAGGAAGCAATTTATGGCTTCCTTTGGCATATCTGAATCACCAGCATTACTGTCCTTGCACTGTGGGGCCGGAAGTAAAGTGAGGATTACTTGAACACAGATACTGTGATGCCTCCGCAGTCCATCTGATAGTTTAGATGGTGACCAAGGGGCCCACGGGTGGGAGCGCAGACAGAGTGCAGATGCTGGACAAAAGGAGGGCTCACCACGGGACTCGCGAGATTTCATCATGCTATGCACTATTTAAAACTTATAACTTGTTTATTTCTGGAATTTTCTATGTAATCTTTTCAGACCGTGGTTGGCCACAGGTAACTGAAAGCATGGAAAACAAAGCCTCGGGTAAGAGGAGACTAGCACAGAAGTGGAATGAAAACAGCTGTTCAAGGAGGTAGCTTTTTTTTTTTTTTTTAGTTCCCTGCGTTTATATATTGAATCTTGACAATAACTTACACATATATAAAAATCATATAATTTTATTTTGTCTATTTGAATATTTTTGGTATATTAAAATATAATATTGTTACTCTTCACACTTGGTAATTTTAATTGGCAGCAAAAAAGCTGATTTCCCACAAAAATAAAGGCTTTTTTTCTTATAGCCTTTTCTTTCAAATTGCTTCAATTTCCAATAATTTCAAAGTAAGTATTTTTGGTTTATAGATGCCTGGTTAGGTTACATGAGTTGTTGTATTTATTACAGTTCATGGGACTTCTCACCAAAGCAATATTTTTATATTTGCCATGTATTTGAACCAGACAATAGTATTCAAGTACCATAATGTCCAACTGCGAATAAAAAACAAATCAAATACATTATAGCTACCAAACATGATAAGGCTTAAATCTTAATTATATAGAATTTATGAGAAACAAGACATATTTGTATATTATCTAGTTAATATTGTGTGACTTATGCCAGTATTATTCTGAAAATAAGAAAATTAGATGATTAGATTTTTATGCCCATAAATTCAACTGTTTATTAAAGATCAGCAGATATGTCCTACATATTTGTTATTGCCAATAATGTGAACTAAGATAATATGACATTACAGTTTTTAAAGCAATGTACATATTACATTTCTGGAGAATGCATGGCCTGTGCTGACATTCAGGCAATAATATGACTTTAATTAAATTTCAGGATATTATTGATTCACAAATAACAATGATAGGGAAAGGTAATATATGCATATAAATATGATTTAAAAGGGAATAGAAAAACAGTTATTATTAGAAAGTGATTTTTAAATAGTTGTTAAAAATATCCTAAAGACAGAAAATTGACTAAAATCCTAGGTATTATCTTAAAGATGTGTTTAAGATAAATGAGTAGTAGAAAACAATGAATATACTACCATTTTTGGAAATACTGATAATTATGAAATAGGCATAGGTTTTAGAGGAGGGGGGAGCTTTTTAAAATTAAATATTGGGAACACTTTTTATGCTAACCCTTGCCCCCAAATGTTTTACCTCCTATATGATTCTAAGTTTTTTCTGAGTAATGTTTTAAAAGAAAATTCTTTTACTAGCTAGTACTTTTCAAAGATAGATATTAAGAACTTTGTGACAAAACATTTGTCTCTAGAAAAAAATAGCATGTTATTAAGTGCTCTAAACTCTATTCTTTATTGTTTCTTCAGGATTGCAATAAATAATGTCTTATTTAAAAACAACTTATTCAATAAAACATTTTGTTATAATTCTTCCTGCTTGTCATAGATTCACTACTTTATTTTTATAATAAATGACATATTGATTATGATCAGCTGAGTTTTTAAATTTTAATGACCATATTCCAAATTGTATTTAATGTCATATATTGCTCTTTAAAAAATGTTATTTATCTGATTTGTGCTCTAGAAAACAGTTCAGTTAACCAAATGTGTCCAAAAAAAATCAGGTTGAGATAGGTTGGACATAATCAATACCTTCTGGAAAATATACTGGAATAATTTTTATGTCATTTTAAACTTGGTCAAGAACACATAATTTAAATATCACTTACATCAAAATTGTCATTTTCAGATTCAAGTTTAATTTACATTTTATGATGGCTATACGTAAACCAAGCTGCATGCTTAAAATACTTAAATAAAATAAAACTCAAAGCCATTTAAAAGGCTAACAAAAGCATTGTCTTAGTATGTGTGGGCTACTATAATAAAAATGCCAGGCACTGGGTGGCCCAAACAACACCATGTATTTCTCACGATGTCTGAGCCTGAGAAGCACCCCGAGAGGGAGGCACTGGCAGACTCAGGGTCTGGCGAGGTCTTGCTGCCTCATCCACAGACAGCTGTCTTCTGGCTCTGGCCTCATATGTTGAGGACATTTTGGTTGCAGAAAGAAACGAAGCAATTAAGTGAATTTTATGTAGTGGAAAAAGTGGTATGAAATCCAGCCTGCGGGACAAAGGCTTTAAAGATATTTGAACATTTGCAAAGCCCGCACTTGATCTGGGTTCCTCTGCATAACCTTGCTCATTCATACACAAGCACTGGTGTGCCAGACCTGGCTCATAATGGCCCGTGAAAGCTGACTGTCAAGAGTTCGACATTATTCTGATATTTCACTGCTGACAGCTTTTAACTTCACCAGCCACCCTTCTTTGCCTCGCATCTGGGTAAGCTGATTAACACACACACACACACGCACGCACGCACGCACGCACGCACGCACGCACACACACACGCACACAAACGCAAACTATCTGGGTGCTCACTTCTTTTGCCCTGGAGAAAAATTCAAATAATGTAAGCCCTGGACTGTGTAAGGGAGTCTTACCTTACCCCAACCCCAACCCCAACCCCAACCCAAGTGCATGATCAGTGATGTTACCTTGGTAGCTCGAAATCAGCCTGGATGGGAGGACACTGCAAGGAAAATTGGCAAATGGCAGAGATCATGGCTGGCTTTGTTATTATTGCTAATTGTCTAGATTTAAGTGATAAAGAGATTAGAAAAGTGTCTATATCTGTTACATTGTAAACAGCACAAAAACAACTAAGGAAATATTCCTCAAATATTTGAAAATTGTTATCCAGTTCAGTAAAAAAGTCACTGACAAATTCATGAAGATCTGATATAGATCTTTGCTATTTAACATTCGCCTTATTTGTCAACATAACCAAGACATAAATGAAATGGCTAAAATTGTGAGGACCAGATGTGGCTATCTTGTTTTGCTCTATTACATCCAATTTAAAAAAGGCTCTCAAAACCTCATACTGTTTTATGAATGTCAGCAAGGCTTCCTCAAGACCATTGCAATGTTTGCTTTCCCAATGACTCCATAAACAGAGTGATAGTGTCAGTGGGTAGGCACCAATCACCCTCTCCAATTCTAATCAGTTTGCTGTCACTGCTAAAGCATCCAGCTTCCAAGGACGTGGACCGATGTTGAACACTCAGTAGGACAGCATTTCTCAGGGAGATCATCACCATGCCTGGCAGCCTCCATTATCGCAGAGATGGAAATAACTTGATCTTTCTGAGAAACAATGCACAATCTGTGTATGGTTTGCCTTTCCTCCTCGTATTAGTTTTCTAGTACTGCTTTAACAATTTGTTAACAAACTAGTGGTTTAAAACATCACCAGTTTATCATCATAAAGTTCTGTAGCTGAGGTATGATGAGGTAGTTTAGTCTGCACTGGGTTAAAATCAAGGTGTAGCAGGGCTGCATGCCTTTCTGTGGCCTCTAGAGAGGGGCCAGTTCTTTGGTCATTCAGTTTGCTGGCAGAATCCTGTTCTCTGTGCCTGTCAGATCAACATCTCTGTTTCCTTGCTGGCTGTGACCAATCACATTCCTACATCTCTCTCTCTTCAGAGCCAGCAACCATAGGCCAAGTCCCTATCGAACTTTGAATCTCTATTCCTTCTATTTGTCTCATCTCTCTGACCAAGTCAGGAAAAATTTTCCATTTTTAAGAAGTTATACTGAAGGAAGCATGTACCAAGGCTCATCATAATTACATTACCCAAGATTAAAGATAAGGAGAGAATCTTGAAAGCAGCAAGAGAAAAAGAGACAGTTACCTACAAAGGAGCACCCATAAGATTATCAGCTGATTTCTCAAAAGAAACCTTACAGGCAAGAAGAGGCTGGAAAGAAGTATTCCAAGTGATGAAAGGCAAAGACCTATATCCAAGATGACTCTATCCAGCAAAGCTATCATTTAGAACGGAAGGGCAGATCAAGTGCTTCTCAGAAAAGGGCAAGTTAAAGGCGTTCATCATTACCGAGCCCTTATTATGAAATGTTAAAGGGGTTTATCTAAGAAAAAGAAGATCAAACCATAAACAGTAAAATGACAACAAACTCACAACTATCAACAACTGAACCTAAAACAAAAACAAAAAGAAAAATGAATTAAGGAAACAATTAGAGCAGGAACAGATTCACAGAAATGGAGATCACATGGAGGGTTATCAGCAGGGAAGGGGAGGAGGGAGAATGGGGAAAAAGGTACAGGGAATAAGAAGCAAAAACGATAGGTACAAAACAGAAAGGGGAAGGTTAAGAACAATATGGGAAATGGCGAAGCCAAAGAACTTCTATGTACAACCCATGGACATGAACTAAGAAGGGTGATGCTGGTGGGGGGTGCAGGGCAGAGGGGAATAAAGGGGAGAAAAAAAAGCAAAATCAATAAAATATACTTTTAAAAAGAGAAATTGATTAACCTGGGATAATATCTTCATATCATGTCCTTAATCACAGCTGCAAAGTTCTGTTTGCCAATGTAAGAAACATTTATATGTTTTGAAGATTAGGATACACCATCTTTGGGGAGGAGTATAGTTCTGCCTTCATATGCCAGTAGGGCCTCATCAGCATCTCCACAAGTGTGCCTACAGAATTCATGAACTACTATATAGTATCATGCACAAAATATCCAAGGATGAAGTGACCACTAACTAAATCAGATTTTATAAATTTTGAAGACTGGGATGTGTGGAGACTGACTTGCCTGATCTGCGAAAGCAGCAGATGCATCAGTGAACTCTAGATGACTGTAAGTGAGCCAAAACTCAAAAAATGTAAAGCAAGTCTTACTGGCTTTACGAGCCCACATATATAATCTATTTTATGCAACAGAAAACTGTTATTACCAGTGATATATGAACAATCATATCAGCAGCTCATAGATTTTATGTTATAAATGGGTTCTTAAGGGACTGACTGCTTATTTTTTGTGTATTATAAATGTAAATGCATTAATTTTATTTTATCAATATAAATTTTTGAATTTGTCCAAATAACTGGAACAGTCAAGGTCAATATGAAATCTGAAGCTCCAACTTACCTTTAAATTTGTTTTTGCTCTTGGCTAGGTGATGAAACTTCCAACTTTTAATAATAAATGTTGCTATTGAGAGACTGAGACAATAGGTTCAGCATAATTTTTGTTAATATAGGACTTGGTTGATGCAACATGACTGACTGAAATTTTTTAAAGTGTGAGAAGTGCCATGCTTGAGACAAATTTTTATGAATCACAGCCAGGACACATTTTAGAAGTAAGCATCAGGAGTGGAAGATCAGATTATAAGAGTTGGTCTAATGTAGGCGTTTCATTGTGTAGCAAAACAAAAACAAAAACAACAGGATGATGGAAGAGGGCTGCTAGTGAGGAAGAAGAGGTAGAAACTAAACTTGGTGACAAAAAAGTGGGAAAGAGAGTGACAGAGTGCAAACAGTTGCCCTGAGGCAGAAGAGATTCTAGAGGGTACCCAACACCACAGCAAAGTGGGGAACATGTACATTCTTCTAAACATTAAAGCAGCCACTCAGCTTCACGTTGTTCCTGCTATGTGCGAGTGATAACTAGTATTGTGGTTATTCTAATTTTTTTCAATAGATTTTTGATGTCATATGCGGAAATTTAAAATATGTTAGAAGTAAAACTGAACATGCCTATGGGCCAATTGTGTTTCTGCAAGTCTATTATGAAAAGCTTAGACATCCAGTATCACTTTCATGTGAAATGAAACATTAAAATTTTATTAGTGTGCACTGGAATTTGAGATATAAGATAATAGCATATATTGTTAATAAAAAAGATACTGCTACCAAAATGATGTTTCCTCTGTTTCTTTACAAAAATATTTTTATTCTCTGTCATTTATCTGAAATCCAGAGCTTAAACTAAACATGCTCTTCTACTTGAATTTTACCAGACAAAAGCTTTTTTTCTGTTTATTAGGCATTTTTTATATTTTAGATACTGAAAGGATGACAGGTAAAATTTTTTGATACTTACTACATTTTATCTATTTTCAACAAATACATTGTACAGTTTATTTACTTTCCTCAGTTGTTTGAATCATTCATTTATAGACATGTTTTGAGTTTCTACTGTGTGAAACACTCTATTCCAGGCTCTGGAATATAGTATAGTAGTAACCAAAACGGACAAAAATTTTCCTCCAATAGAGCTTGTATGGTAGCAGACAAAACCAACACAAAACACTGTAAATGAAATATAAAGCAGACTACATCATGATGGGTGTGTTTGTGTGTGTATATGTTAGGGAGAGAAAATTTAACTTTTGGAAGATGGGAGGGGGAAAGGGGAGCACATTTTGTAATGAGCTAGAGTGGTTAGGGAGGACCCCATTGAGAAGCAATTCTGACTAAAAAGTGGGGTAACACATTTGAAGATAGCTGGTGGAAGAATACTCTAGGCTGATGTTTCTCGACATATTTTTATATTATTGTCTACCCATTTAGGAGGCTTTTTAGACTTTCTTGATTTTTCCTCTACCTGAAATTCAATACTGAAAATAGGATTTTGACCAATAGGGTTGAACATTGGAGGACTAGAACCAATTTTAATTTGTAATTTGTAAGAAAAAAAAATCCATCTTTCTTTTTGGGGGGCAACACTGACCAGGTTAGACTGTGCTTTCAGACTTACAAACAACAGCTACAAAAATTCAAAAGCCCTTGTATAAGAGTAGTATATGTATGGGTCCAGTGAGAAGTTTAGTGCCTGAGTCAGAAAGAAACAGTAAGAAAACAGCAAGAGATTAACAGAGACAAGAGTGTAGAGAAATCACACATGATAATTAGTCAAAATCTTAACTTTTGACATGGAGGACTGGAAGCAAAGGAGTAATACAGGGTGGGACAAAAGTAGGTTTACAGTTGTGAGTATACAAAACGATTTATTCGTGTGTTATTTATTAATTATTATATTGTTTTCCATAAAAACAACTGTAAACTTTCTTTTGCCATATCCTGTGTGATCTAACACAAGTTTCTAACACAAGGTTCATAACAGAACCTTGGCAGTTCTGCCGAGTCTGGAGCAGAAGCAAGCAAACCATGTCAGGCAACATCCACAGTCAGATCTGGCTACGTAATTATGAGGGCCTAGAGCAAAATGGAAAGTTGGGCTGCAGTTAAAACATAATTAAGAATTCCAGGAAGCTGAGAACAGAGCAGGAAACCAAGAGCCGAACCCTTCTATTTACATGGACCGACTGCCCAGGCTGCTCTTCTAGGGAGCTGGCTCTGCAATCGCTCTTGGGTTAGGGTGATGGCACTGGCAGTAGTCGGAGGCTAAAGGTTGGACTTCAAAAGTATAATAGGCAGGATGTCTTAAAATGTAGGTAAGGGATGTGATGCGAAGAGGAATGAGCATGAACAGGCTTTGTCTTAGGCAATTAGAAGAGAGAAACAGACCTGGATTGAGGTAAAGAAGATTGAAAAAGAGTTGGCTTAGGAGGTTTACATGTATTATTGTCTTCATTCTTGTAATTCCATATCAGATGTTGTTTCTGCATCATAACTTTTTAATACCCTTTCTCTGTGTTATCACTATTAACATCTTAAGAGTTATTTTAATTTAAAAATGTTGCCAGATATTTCAAATTTATTTTAAAAAATAGAACAGTAATTTTACAGGTGACTTTTTGGAGTTTAAGTCAGTTTCAGTAGTCATTAAAGGAGTAATCATCATTAAATATGTACGTGTGCTTTTATGTGTATTCATGCGCATTATTGCATTTGATTCTGCTTTGAGAGTCTATAAGATTCATAATTGCCTTACCCACTTGAGAGGACTTATTGATAAATCAAAATAAATATTGATGTTCAGTTAAAATAATTTATATCTAAAATTTAAAATTTTAGACTTATGATTAAATGACTTGTAGATCCCTTTTTTACCTTTATTCCTACATATCAAGTGATTGTAAAATAATCAAGTTTTGGAATTAAAACAATAATTAATAAACAGCATAACATATTTTGAGATCGAAATTGATAAGGCTTCTCATGTAATAAGCTTGTTATTTTTTAAATACCACATCTGTTAGGGTCTATTAAGCTAAAAATATATATATTGTATGAATCACCAAGTGAACTTCTCCATAGCTACCCTTATGCCTTAATAACATTCCTTCCTTATGTTGACTTTTCATTTTCTAATTTAAAATGCTGTGAGGACACAAATGTCAAGTATATTGCTTATAATTGCACTCACACTTGTTATTAAATTCAATTAATACGTATACTCAATATATATGAGAGTGAAAGTATGCATTCAGGATTTAATTTTCTTGCTAATCTTTTGCTTATTTTTCAATCAATGCTAAAAAAAGCATTAAGATGCTCTTCAACTTTGACTCTGGAGGTCAATAAGGACAGCAAGAGCAGAGAGCTGATAAAATGTGGGGGGGTAGGGGACAGAGTGAGCCCCATGATTATTTCCTCAGTATATGTTTTGCAGAAAGATCTTGTTATCTCAAAACTCAACAAGATTATAAAGGTTATTTTTCAAGGTAGGAGATGCATCAAGAAAACTACTCAATCATGCTGTCAAAGATTTATGTAGCTGAAAGCAGAATTTATATTAGAAAATATCTTTCTTGTCTATATCTGATAAAACTGGGAATTTACAATTGATAATTTAATTTGTGTTTCCTAAATTTGGATCCAACAACTAAAGATTCTGAAATACTCTTTTGACTTAGATGTGTAATTATTTTCAAATATACTGAAGTAAAGAAAGAATGAATATACCATACCACAGAAACTATAACAGAATGGAGAGCAAATTTCATGTTTTGTATGTCTGATTTCTAATTAAAACAATTAAATGCACTTTTCCTTAGGGTAGACAAGTATATCAAAGAATTTCTAGAGTCAGTGCAGAAGCATCATGTGCAGAAGCATGAGCCTGGACAAGAATTAAGAACAACAGGGCACAGTCAGAGTCTTTCCACAGGGACAGTCATTTAAAGCGTCATTGCTGCCTCCACAGCTAACCATTCTTCAGGCTCACGCTGACGACTCTGGCTGCCAGGCAGTGCCCCGTCCCACTTTTGGTGAGTTTGCTCTCCTGGCCCCACTGCATCTCACTGAATAATATTCACATTCATTTTAGAAAGACGTGAAAATAAATAAGAACCAATGAGGAAGATGAGAAAAGAAAAATTAAAGTAGTACAGTGAGGACATGGCAAGAGTGTCATATTGGAAAACTAAAATGAGAGATTGAGACAGAATTTATGTCAACAATATCTACAGAAATAAAATAAAGCCATCATCTACTTAGTCATTCAAATTCCATGTATTAAATGTCCCATGACCCTTTGAAATCTTTATCAAATCCATTGCATGGTTCTGTTTTCCTTTTCCATCTTTTTCTTTTTTCTTTAAATATGTCTTTTTTCCTTTATCTCATGCTATGGTAGTTTTCACAGACCCATAATGGTTTTATTACTATATAGTATGTAGCATAAAATATTATTTTCACATGTCGCATGTTGTAATTTATTTCATCTGTAAACTATGAATTGAGCATGGAATGTGTGCATCTCTTAACAAAACACGTACCTAAACAGAGTGACTTCAAATAACACTGTTTTCATTGCTCATGAGAGGATAGGTCAGAAATTTAAGCAGGGCTTGGCTTAGCGGGGGTTGTGAGTATTTGTACTCGGGGTGCTCATGTGACTGCAGTCACAAAACAACTTAACAGAGCTTGAATGGTCCCCAATGTCTTCACTTACATATGTGGCCACTGGGCACTGTGAGTGCAATGTGATTCCTCAATTCTCATGTATATGGTTTCTCCTCTTCCAGGGACATGATTTTACATAGTGGTCTCATGGTAATGTCTTAAGAGGAAAAGAAAGGAAGTTAATTATACTCTCAAAAGAACCTCTGACCATTCCCTTGATCAAGAAGTTATATCTCCAGCACAGATTCAATGGGTGAGTAAATGGATCTTCTTCATAGGAGGATGATCACAATATTGCTAAAGAACAGGTACACAGGGACAGGAGGAGTTATTGAGGTAACTTAAAAATTCAATCCTGGTGCCTAACGCAAAAAGAATATAGATGGCTAATTTAGCTATAGAGAGAACATTTTATTTTATTCTATTAAGCATACATGAGGTGGGAAAACATAACCAAGATAATATAGCAATAAAGAAAGAGTGCACTTTTGATTGTTCTTGCTTTTTTAAATATCTTATTACCAACTTATTAAAATATATTTGCAAAATTAAAGGAGAATATTTTCTGAATTCAAAGGATCTTTTGATTCCATTATTTTCTCAGTGCAAATACAGAGACAGAAAGCAATATTAAGGCACTAATAAGTGATTCCAATAAAATATAGCATTTGAAATAGAAAATATATGGTATCTTTTAGTATTAAGATAGAAATATGAGATAAATTAATTCAATGAAAGGGACATCATTTTGGCAACTTCTGTGTCTTCTATTATTGTAGAGGTCTTCTTTTAAGTTTTTTTTTTTAATTGTTGTTCAAGTAGTACAGTTTTCTGCCTTTTCCCCCACCCCTCTTCACCATCCCATCCCTCCCCACCTCCCTCCCTTGTTTCCACTCCCCCTTGTTATTGTCTATGTGTCCTTTATAGTTGTTCCTGCAAACCCTTCACTCTTATCCCCTATTATCCCCTCCCCTCTCCCCTCTGGTCACTGTCAGCCTGTTCTCAATCTCAATATCTTTGGATATATTTTGCTTGTTTGTTCGTTTTGTTGATTAGGTTCCTGTTAAAGGTGAGATCATTTAGTATTTGCCTTTCACTGCTGGGCTTATCTCACTTAGCATAAGGCTCTCCATTTCCATCCATGCTATTGCAAAGGGTAGGAGCTCCTTCTTTCTTTCTGCTGCATAGAGTTCCATTGTGTGAATGTACTATAGTTTTTTGATCCATTCATTTACTGATGGGCACTTAGGTCACTTCCAGCTCTTGGCTATTGTAAATTGTGCTGCTATGAACGCTGAGGTGCATAGGTTCTTTTGGACTGGTGTTTTGGGGTTCTTAGAATATAATCCTAGCAGTGGAATTGCTGGGTCAAAAGGCAGATCCATTTTTAGTTTTCTGAGGAAATTCCATACTGTTTTCCATAGCGGTTGTACCAGTCTGCAATCCCATCAACACTGTACCGGGGTCCCCTTTTCTCCACAACCTCTCCAACACTTGCTGTTTGTTGCTTTGTTTATGATGGCCATTCTGACCGGTGTGAAGTAGTATCTCACTGTGGTTTTAAGTTGCATTTCTCTGTTGGCTAGTGATGCCATACATCCTTTCATGTGTCTCTAGATCCTCTGTATGTCCTCCTTGGAGAAGTATCTGTTCAAGTCCTTTGCCCATTTTTTAATTGGCTTGCTTGTCTTCTTAGAGTGGAGTCATGTAAGTTCTTTATATATTTTGGAGATCAAACCCTAGTCTGAGGTGTCATTGGCAAATATGTTTATTGTAGGGGTCTTTATTGCTGATAACAAAGCACCAAGGTGGGTACAGACATAGGCCAATTTCTACTGACGTACACACAGGGGATTCAAACTAGGTAAGGGAGGAAAAAGAAGCCATGCGAGAAAGGCAATGAGTGAGACAAGATAACTTCTATACTCTTATTTAGTGTAGAGTGATAAAAGATGTTTTGTTACTTTAACATTCCATTGTTCACCTTTTTGACTTACTTGAAAGAATTTGTGGTCATCACAGTAGTTGTAGAATCTAATTTATTTGCAAAGTTTTGTGTGGAAGAGAAGTTTACATATTTCCCTTGGTAATCTTTTTTAGGGTCTAGTATGATTTTCTATCAAGTGTATCTTCCTGTTGTCCAACTTAAATCACTCTTGCTATAATTCAAATATCTTTCCATGCTTTTAATCCTCAGTGGAAATGAGGAGCAACTGGTTATAATACTCCTTCATGTACTTGAAGGTTACAGTTTTAAAAGGCACTCATTTAATGTGTTCAGGGGAAAAAAAAACCTTGTAAATATCGGACTATTTCCTTTACAAATTGATTGAAGGTTTTTAAGTGATCACATGGCATGAAAACCTGTTAGCATGTTAACATAGCAATAGATCAACAAAAGAAATAGTCTTTATATGTATCCCTCTCCTTGTTCACTGCATTACAAGTGTTGATAGCTTTTGAAATATGCAGTTAGTTTTTTTTAATCCCATGTGGATCACAGTTAAGATATTAAATATTTGAGTTTGTATGAAAGTTGAAATATGAGAAGAGAAATATTAATGTATGCAAACATATTTAACTAACTAAAAATACTGAGAAATCTTTATAAGTTTAATATACTTATGATATCACTTTGATTTGCTTAATTTTCAAATCTGAGAAGAGAAAACATGACAGTCTAGCAATTTAGGAGTTGGGTGAATGATATGCACAAACTGTGGTATTCCTGAATTGAATAAGTTAAATATGTTAGTAGACAGAGAAGACATGGTTGAGAGAGAACAATGTTTTACCCAGTGATATATGACATGCAAATGTCCAGAAAGGCCAAATGTATGAGTTGCAAAGCACCTCTTCTCTATATATACTGTTTATTTAATACAACATCCCAATCTGCATGCCAATTATTTTTAGTAATGTTAGTATCTTGAAGGATTTTCCAGCATAGTTTGTTGATACTTTTAGCATCCATAGCTCTAGACTCACAAGAGCATCTTTTATGGATTCAACCCATGTTTTAGCAAAGCTCAGTATGAAAATACAATATTTTCGGTCTTCATCCTGAATTCATCCTATATGCCATGTGAGTTTTGTGAAACAAAAATTGTAACAGCTAGGTTTTTTGAACAGAGCATGTTGGAGGGTGCAGTTGTCAGTCAATAAAGCAGTGTCTTCTCTACCCCTTGGCCAAAGGGTGAAATACCTGTTACTGAAAAAGCTGTATCAAGGCTGGTAACTTTGATGTAAGAAAATACATGATGTTGGTTCTCAAATTTCTAACCATATCTGGGATCTCAATGATCACCCTAAGAATGTTCCAAGTACAAGAAAAGTAATATTCCAAGTATGACATTGTATCTATAAGAAAATTAACATCAAGCCAGTGAGCTTGGTGAAATTTTTAGCATATTTTCCAGACAGTGTGAGCACTGTTTGTCTTCTGCTGGAAGATTCCACAGATAAAGAACATTAATTTAATTGATGTTCTTTGAACTTAATTTTATTCTTTCAGGAATGAGGCAAGTGCAGATCAAAGGGGAATGTATGCAACTTTGGCACACTCTGGTAAACAAATCTTCTCATGTTATTGTTAAATATCCTTTCTACACTTTACTAGATGTGTATTCTACTGTCATGTAATGCTCTCTTGCGTCTTTAGATCTCCCAACCTGGGAGCAGGTGTTCAAGTCAATCATTATAGGTCTGCCTCAATTTTCTCGCTTCAGAGAGATGCTCAGAAAATTGCTCGCCCATCTCTAGGTCAGCTTCTGATCTACACGGGGCTAAGCTTAACGTCTGACCATTTTGGGCAGACCTGCTCATGAATCTCCCAGGCAGCCAAAGGCCATGTGATCTGTCTTGTGCTGTATCACAGATTAAAGGGGACGTACTCTTACAGAGATGGGAAAGCTGCTGGAGGGCAAGAGAAATAGATGAGGTAGTATTTACGTCTCAGGTCAAAATCAGAACACTGTCACTTTCACCCATATATTACTGCTCAATATAGGTCAGTTGGCCAAGCCCAAAGATAAGGTTCAGGTTTATATAGTGGCTGTTAGTGAAAGAGTCCAAAAATTACATGGAAGAATCATGTGTATCTGTAAGGGTAAAACATTAGTGTCAATAATAAAATCTACCATGTAGACCTCAATCTGTTCAGTTTCCTAATTTTCTTCCCTCCAGCTGCCTCCTTTCCCCCAAGCAGTACAGGATAAAAAAGAGAGAATTACTAAAAGCTTCCTCCTCATTTTAAAAACTAAGAAAAAGTATCTCTCTCTCTGTCTTGATTTTGTTCTATAATGTAGATTAGAATAATTCCTTCTTCAAAAATATTTGAAAAATATGCCTATGAACCTTATTGAGCCAGGTTTCTTTTGTAAGGAGTGTAATTCTACATTTATTATCTATTTTGTTTTTTAAATGTATAGCTTCTTAAATAACAATATTATACATTGGTGATACATGTATATATACATATATACATATGTATACAAATAAACATGCATATAAATATTTATACATCATATATACATACATACTTGAAATAAACTATTTATCATTGGCATTGAAATTTATTTATTTATTTATTAACTTGGTTTCAGGTGTACAGCTTAGTGAAATTTATTTTCAAAGGGTTTGGTAGTATGCTATATGGTGATTATATAAAATTCTAGATTTAGAACAATTATTGGTCAAATATCAGGAGATAAACACTCTTTAATGCTAACCCATAGTTAATAGATCTATTCATTCATTTCATTTTTAATGAATAAAAGGGTCAAACTTCAAATACAGACATCAGTTAGAAGTTTCTGGTTTCTAAACTATAGTCTTTTTATGTGCTACAGTGTATACCACATAAATATATGAGTATTTTATATCAAAACAAGTGATAGCTGATATCTGCAAGGCTTCTCAGATATTATCTAATATCTGCTCAGCTTTCTCAGCCTTTTGAACATAAGACCTTATGATAACTAATTTTATGTTGCAAGTTGACTGAATCATGAGTTGCCCAGATTATTTCTGGGTGTGTCTCTGAGTGTTTCTGAAAGAGATCAGCGTGTGAATAGGTAGACTGAGTTAAGCAGATTGCACCCACAGTGTGGGCAGGTGTCATCCAATCCCCTGAAGGCCTGAATAGAAGAACAATTTGAAGAGGGAGAAATTGCACTCTCACATCTCTCTCTCTCTCTCTCTCTCTCTCTCTCTCTCTCTGTAGCTCAATCTCTATCTCTACCTGACTTGCCTGGAGCTATGATTTTTTCTTCCTTGCCCTTGGCAAGGCTGATCAAGCAAAGAATTAGGAAATTTCTGGAAGGAAATGTTGGGTCAAGGAAATTTTTTTATATATGATCATAAAAATAAAATTCTATACATGATATAGAAGAAAAATGTAAATGGTGAGAGAGGAAAACCATACTGTTGAAATCCTTGAGTTGATAGAGGGGTATGATGTTCACATCACAAATGAAAGAAAGACCTTAAATAGAAGTAGGGGTATTTCTAAATCTGTAGTATGAGCCAAGTCAGAACATAAGCATTCGTGTAAAGAACCATTACTAGACCAGAGAGTACCAATCTGAAGTTGGTGTTTTTTTCCCCTAATTGCTGTCTTTCAAACAAAATGTTAGAAAAAGTTTTCTGCTTAGCAAATGGGGACAGGTAGAAAAGATGAAGTGTTAAACAGAAATATTGGATGTAAAGATTTACATCAGAGAATGGGAATGTGAAGTTAATAGTTAAATGCAGAGTGCTTATTTGAGATTCATGTACAAAAATAGTTAGAACCATATAAAATTGTTATATTATTTTTAGTGATATTTAGACACTTAAATAAGAACCCTGAATAGATCAATGACTGGGATGAGGTTTGTGGAGTTGCATATGACAGACAGAGTGAATAGCATAAAACCTATGTGGGAGGTACAGTTAAGAAAGTAAGTGAAGAAACAAATAATTGATTCATAGTGAAAACTTTTTTGGTATCAATGGATTGGAGTTCTTGACTGAATGAAGGACTTTTGGATTACGGCACTTAGAATGGGTAAGCTTTGGGGTAGGAGGGATATATGATATTCAAGTGACAGGATACTTAAAATATACATTTCAGAAAAAAGGCATTACTAGTGCTGGCAATCTTTGGAGTTTGATCATGTGAGCGGTTAACTCAGGTAAAGTAGAACATTGATTACTGTAATTTTGATATAGTTGTATGACAGCTTGGCTAGATTTCCACCATTGCCCTGTGGAAATTATTCATAAAGGCTATCTGCCACTGAGTGCTCCTGGGAAGTAATTTGAAACCATATTGATTTCACCTCTTTAACTTAAATATTACTCACTACATGTGGGCGCTTCAAATAGCCCTAATATAATATATATAAAATATTGATTGCACCATAATCAATTAATTATTAACCAATGGTTTTTACTATCCAAAGATTCCACATACACACATTCAACCAACTACAGAACAAAAATATTCAAAAAAAACAACAATCCAGAAAGTCGATATCTAGATGATACAGGATAACAACTACTTACATAGCATTTACATTGCATAGGTATTATAAGTCATCTAGAAATGAATGAAAGTGTGTGAAAGGGTGGGTGTAAGTTACATGCAAATACAATACTAGTTTATATAAGGGATTTGAGCATCCAGGATTTTGGGGATCTGGAGGGTTCTTAGATTTATCCCTCACACATACTGAGAAAGATCATATTCTTATAATATTTACTTCATATTTATTACCTTCTTTCAAATTAATGTTATCTAATTTCCTCTGATTTCTCAGTGATTATTTGAAGTCTGTTCTAGAGTCTGATGATTTAGGTACCAGTATAAAGTAATTCTGCTACTATATTTTTTCTTACTCATGCTTGTTTCTATAATAGTTTTTCTTCTGCTCTGAGCTTATTTAATTTTGAAGTATTTGTTTATCTTAGCCTGGCATTTTCTATTTAACTTGTTTTTACTGATAATATTTTTTTTAATTATCCCAAGAGTAAAATGTACGTGTGTGGACTTTGTTTTTAAACTTTGGTAATTATGATTTCCTCTTTACCTTCTTTTTAAAATTCATCAATTAATGTTGCCCTGTCAATCATTCTGTCTTACTAATTCTTAGGATGGGCAGCTCTACCAAAACTGGATAAAGCACCTACGGATTCTCCCAGTCTTCACATGCACTTGGTCTGACACTGGTTTTCTTCTTTTCGGAGAGTAGACCAGAAGGCTACATTTGCAGAACTCTAGTCCCTACTCCATTTGGAGAGTTTGAAGAATTTTGTGAGCTGGAAACAAAAGCATTCTTAAACTTGTACTTATTTCAGCAATAGGTATTTGACTTTAATTTTTCACAAAAACAAAGGAAGGTTTTGGAGTATATTGAAGTGGTGAAAGATTAATTGAGAATCAGTGATTTGTATGAAAATACATCCAAATGCGACCTTCTATGGAACTGTAAATTTGAACATCTCCATTCCATAAAGCACACTTGATAGAGATTAAGAAGTTTTTAAAGTATGTCTAGATTAAAAGCCCTCAAACCACTTCTGATTTGAGGAGATTTTTACTCTTGCCCAGGGTAATTTAAGATTTTGAATAGCTTTTTCCAATTCAGGTTTATTCTAGTACTTTGATTTTTAGAGACAATCAGCTCTAAAGCATTTCTTCCACATTCTAATCTCCCAGCAGATCCCCAAATGCAGCAAAATGAATAAAGTTCAAGTTGTTCATGGAACTGGTAATCTATAGAAAAGGAGGAAATGTCAAAGTGCCTACAATATCTATTTTTTCTGTTAGACAAGTAAATAGTATGTATCTAATCACCAAAATAATAAATCATTGCATTATACACATCAGAATATATAATAATGGGTGAATTTTTTTAATTATTGAAATTTGATTATAACCCTGACTGGTGTTGCTGCATGGGTTGGGCATCATCCAGCAAATTAAAAGGTCACCAGTTTGATTCCTAGTCAGGGCACGTTCCTGAGTTGTGGGCTAGGTCCCCATTCTGGGGATGGGGGAGAGGCAACCGATCAATGTTTCTCACATTGATGTTTCTTCCCTTTCTTTCTTCCTCCCTTCCCCCTCTCTAAAAATAAACAAATGAAATTTTTAGAAAAAGAAATTTCATTATGGTTAACAAGAATCTTTGTGGTTTGAAGCAGATAATCTAATGATTTTAAATAACACTATATTAGATCAATAAAATTTACCTAAACATTAAGTAGATGTATCAAGCACTAATCCTATTTCCCTGTTCAACTCAGTCAACTAGTAGAAAAAAATATATATTTTTCTACATATTTGAGGACTTAGAATATATACTTACTTTTATTCTGTAGGAAAAAATATATATGCTTCCTGAGTATGACGACTTAAATTAATACTACTTCTCTTTGGAGAATTTGAAGAATTTTGTGAGTTGGAAACAAAAGCATTCTTAAATTTGTACTTATTTCAGCAATAGGTATTTGACTTCAATTTTTCACAAAAACAAAGGAAGGTTTTGGAGTATATTGAAGTGATGAAAGATTGAATGAGAATCGGTGATTTGTATGAAAATACAGCTAAACGCAACCTTCTATGGGACTGTAAGTCTGAACGTCTCCATTCCATAAAACATGCTTGATAAAAATTAAGAATCTATGATACTTAGGAGAGTTATATTGTGGAGGGAGTTTGTGATAGAGAGTGATCTTTTCACTCATACTCATTTAACAGTGATGCACATATGTGAAGAGTACATACGAAAGCCAAAATTGCTTTGTTAAAATAGAGTTGTTATTGTTTCATTTATTTAACAACCTTGATTATCTTACAATTTTAACTTTGAACTGAATAAAAAAGAAACTTCCTAAATTTCCTGACTGACTTGAAATCACTGGGTGACACAAAGTTTAAATCAAGATGGGAAAAAAGTATTTTTTCCTGAAATACACCTTAAAGACATTTTAGCGGGAGCCAAGGGAACAATGTCTGTCATTATCACTCACAGTGTTTTAGGAGAAAGGAGAAAAGAGCACAAATCTATCCCTTAGGCGAGAGTAAGTTCTGTGACTCCCTGGCTCAGAGAAACAAAGGAGCTATAGATCAGTTTCCTAACTACAGTGCAAACTCCTAGACTCTAAGGAAATGCTACAGATTGCTCTAACTTTGTTTGTAAAAGATAAGATCTGCTTCACTCCAAAATATCTGGAGGTTACAATTGTAATAATCATGTAATTTTTATATGAGTCATACTGCTTGTGCCAGTTCTAAAGTTTTGATAGTTCCCTTGTTCCCAACCCTATGGACTTAATGACAAAACTCTCGGATTGTAAACCGTGTGGGGAATGTTGGCTGTATTCATACTTAGAAAACAAGAAAAGAAAACATGAGGGTATGGGGAGCTCACATAAAATGCATCAGGGCTCTGGCTGGTGTGGCTCAGCGGATTCAGCCCCGGCCTGCAAACCAAAGGATTCCCAGTCAGGGCACCTGCCTGGGTTGCAGGCCAGGTCCCTAGTGGGGGGCGTGCAAGAGGCAACCACACATTGATGTTTCTCTCCCTTCTCTTCTGTCTAAAACTAAATAAGTGAAATCGTTTTAAAAATTGAAAAATAAAATGCATCAGGTAAAGATGCAGTTGGTAATAATATGGTTTTATCTACTTGTTTTTCCATGTAAACATTAAAATAATTAAAGGCATCAAACAAGAAATATTCACATCAAAAATGAAACATTTAGGATCTTAAAAATACAGAGATTATAAAATGATAAAGGAAAAATAGAATATCTACAATTAAGTGTCAAAGTACATGAACAAATATAATTTACAAAATATATTATTAACAAATGTACTTATGAAAAGGTGATCTTGCAATGTGGAAGACTCCAACCATCCTTTTTTAAACCTCTATAATACTTCAAACACAGAGCAAGAGAAATACATGTCATCCAAGACAATTAAAAACAGTAGATTAATGTCTCTATAAACTGGAAATCAATAGATTCAAAGTAAAATTGTCAGGCTGATTACAGTGGACTAAAGGGTGACAATTTCACATCTGAAAAATAATTGAGGGGCATCACTAGCTAGAAACAAAGAACTTTTTTAATTTTTTAAAATTCGAAATCATATAATATTGAATCTGTATCTTTATCTAGATAAAGATATAGACCTTTATATCTGTAGATTTACATATCAGCATGTCTTTCTCTTTAAAAAATATTTTTTATTATTGTTTATTTATAGTTGTCTCCATCCCCCTCCATTACTACTCTCCCCTGCCCTACCTCCCTTGCACCTCCCACATTCAATCCCCCCCCTGGTGTTTTTGTCTGTGAGTCCTTTATGCATGGTCCGTAAATTTTAAACTTCTAAAAATTGGGACAAGACAAAGTTGTCTTACATGTGCATCCTCTGTGAGACCATAGTTTATGTTAAGACTATAGAGTTGGGGACTGAGAGGAAGTACCCTCAGCCTCACCGTGAACACTGCATCTAAACCAGGTAGATATGCAATACGCAAAAGTCAGTGTTGTGAAGGGTGGCAGAGGCATGAGTATCTGAGCTGTGATGTGTTTTATGTCTTTGTATTTGTGTGAAGTAATCACAAAAGCAACTAACGTGGAGTATCAGGGGAGTCAAAAGGGAGGAAAAAGGAGAGGGAGAGAGGAAACTTTTGTGTTTGCAGTCAGAGACTTAGGTGTACCTACAAAAGGGAAAGCAGGGATGTGCATTTCTTAATACCTTAAAAAATTCTACATTATAAAAACACTGCTTCAATTATTTCTAGAATATAACCTTATGATGAAAAGAATATTCTTTTTAAGGTAATTGGGAAGATATTTTTAAATGTATATCAAGGTACTATTTGAGTAAACATGATTTCTGAGAGATAAAGAAATCATCGTACAGCAAATACAAAGTAGCCCAATTTGAACCAATCCCCTTCTCACTCAATATTGCCACTAGCCAAATGTATATATTTGCATATATACTAAATTATTTAAATATGATTTAAATTCTTTGAATATAATTTAAATATGTTTCAACTATACCAGCTTTGTCCAGAAAGTATCTAGTCGTGTAATATGAAAAAACAGACATTTATTGAAGATACAGGTTAGAAAAAACATTGTACATTGAGCAATGACAATTCAGTCCCCTTCTAAGTAGGTGCCTTGGAACCTCATTGGTAGCAATTTGAATCAAGTCATTAGCAACTACAGCAAGATGATCTTTCTGCTCTGGTAGCAGAAGCTGCAGAATGAATTTTGCCATGACACATTTCATGCCAAGATCCTACATCAAAATCTCGGGCACAGTAGTGCTTGGGATCCTCAGATCAGCTTCTAGTTTTTGTACTGTCAGTTGTCAGTCTTTGTTGATTGCAGCCTGCACACGTTCAACATTCTCAGGTGTTCTGTTTCTTGCCGGACTTCCAGAATGCGGGTCCCTTTCAACAGATTCTTGACCCTCTTTGAAGCATTTGTGCCACGTTTTATTTGTGCCGCACTCGTTGCATCATTCCCCAAAGCCTTCTGAATCATATGAATAGTTTCTGCAGAGGGATATTTAAGTTTAATGCAAAATTTGATGCAGATTCATTTCCCCACTCACTTAGGCATTTTGAATGCTACAGTCACACAGTGCATATGCTCACTCAGTGGCGTCTACCGCCCCCACTGACTAGTACAGTGATGTTGTCAATGTTCATGAATGCACATTCCAGTCCATTCTCTGGCTGCCAGGTTACACTGATGTCATGCAAACTATTTTCTTTATATTAACAGTGGCTCGACTTTTTCTGGATAAACCTTTGTAGGTATATGTCTATATACCTACAAATGCGTTTACTCCTTTTCTGTAAGTAAATGCATCCTTTGTTAAAAAAAATTGAAATAGAGTCTACTGACCTTTTCTTACCTTTTGACATGATAGTGTTAGCTAGTACTATTATTAGATCATAAGCAAGGGGCCATCTCAACTTATAGAGCACAGGCTGGTGTTTATTAAATACACCATGCCACTTGTCCTAAAACCGTCCATTTATTAAATAAATAGGGATCACATCTTTGGAAACATGTTGAAAGGCCAATGGACTCTTACAAATATAAATAATCACTTGTACAAGAATTTCTACAAATCAATGCATATTTTAAATGCTGACTTGAACTTTTAGATACTTTTCATTTTGAAAATATTACTTGTAAAAATATTTTTCTAAAATTTCCAGATATTCTTGCCATTAATTTTCAGCTTTTGTATGTATGTGTTTAACACATAAATAGTATCATTTGTGACTTTTAGTAAAATATCAAATTTTCCCCTAGTTTTAATTCCATCTTGATACACAACATATAAAACATTGTACTTATTCTTTCCTTCCCTATTCAGGAACATATCTTCTTGTTTTGTTGTCTTTCTGTTCAAAACCATACCTATGTCATTTAAAATGTTTGGGGTAATTTTTTGATATACTCCACTAATTTTTGAGGGCTTCTTTATCATCAGAGAATACTTAGTCAAGTAACTGGTCTAAAATTACAAAGATGCATATGTCCTTAAGAAAATCCTTGAACATTCACTAGCCATCTCTGTTAGACACTAAAGTATGTTCAGTTGCTTTAAAATGCTACAAATCCACTATTTCTTTAATCACAAAATATGCTAAGTACTGATTATGTTCACATTTCATACTTAAATATATAAAATATTTGTTATATCTATATAACAAGAAAATTTCATTCATTCTTCATTCTTAATCAATAATCTAAGCTCATATAATTTTACATAAGAAAAAAATTAACGGTAATTTTAAATGCATCCCTACTGCTATGTATTGAACTCATGGGGGTTAATGGATCTGTTCTTTTACTTGCTAAATAAAATGTGTCCCCTTAGATGATGGTTACCATTTCTTAATTAAAAATCCACTAAAGTGCCATCCAAATGCACAAAATTTATTCCCTTTATATTATTGAACTGGGAATTTTGCCAGTGAATAAAATATCTTATTCTTAGGCAAAATGGAAACTAATGATTCAAAGCTTGATGAGAAATACCATTCCTTTAACTTGTTTTAATAATAAATCTATATCATAATAAAGAACAAATCAGGGTAGCACTTAATCTGACTTTTAGTAAGGGTGCTAACTAAAATACAAAATGACTGTTTCTAAATGAAGTATAGAATTCTTAGTGATGGAGCAGAAATATGCATATGCACATCCATGTATATGTGTGTATATGTTATGTGTATGTGCATATACATGTTATTGTCATAATTATTCTTATCATATATTAAATAGTGTTTCCTCTCACCAAAGTTGTCCTAACAAGAATACATATTAGTGTTTTGAGTGACAAGACATTGACATTCTCAGTAAACATGAATGCCAGAAGTAATTAGTGAACAAGGACAGAAATCATGACTGTCTTAACTTTGCCTAGTCCTGAGTTGTGGTTAGTTTGTAGGCCTTTTAAGTCACTCCATGCCCTATTTTTTGTATTGGACTAAGTTGTCTGGTATTGCAAATGGTAAAAGTAATTAAAATGCATATGACATGAAATTGTTACCTTGAAATCACATTTGAATCATTTTTATTTATGATAAAGTGTTTAATTCGGTTTTTAAAAAATCCTTTATTCGGTGGAAGAGTTAAGGTTTACAATAGGTTTGGTGTATGTCCTTTCTTACCACATGTCCAGAAAATAATAGTGATTCTGGAGTGTGGTGTCAAAGCCCTGTTGATTTTCCAATATTTGTCAATAGTAGCCATATCAGTAAGGTGATTATTTCTCTATCTGCTTTTGCGTTTTCTTCATTGGATTCAGAACCTGCCTATGAAATGGTACAAATCTGGGGACACCTTTAAATTCTGAAAGTTCATAATCCCAGTATTTGTTATAATATGTTCTTTATTTAAGCATTAAAGCACAAGCATTTACTTGTTAGCAAGTAAATTCCAACTAGCTTTGACAGAAAAATGTGGAATTCAGTAGTTTTGTAAAGGATCAGCAGACAGAGAAGGAATGTTTCTAGCCTAAGAAATAACCAGAATTATGGAGTTGAGACGATCCTTCTCCTCTGATCTCCCTTCTCCTGATTTTTGTGTTTTTACTTCATTCTTGCAAGCCAGCTCCTTCCTCAAAGCTGGAGCCATGAGTGCAATCAGAGATATGTGTCATGAAAAAAGAGCCCTGGCTTGTGGGGGTCAGTGGACTGAGTGCCAGCCTGTGAACCAAAGGGTCACCAGTTCGAATCCTAGTTAGGGCACATGCCTGGGTAGCAGACCAGGTCCCCAGATAGGGACACACTCACAAGAGGCAACCACACATTGATGTTTCTCTCCCTCTCAATCTCCCTCCCTTCTCTTCTCTTTATAAATAAATAAATAAATCCTTTTTAAAAATGAAGAAAAAGAATGGGAACTTCTTCATATGATATTCCTAGAAAACAGAAAAAATGTAGGAGCAAAATATCTGAAAAAAGTTTCTCACTGATTTGGCTTAAGATTATACAGGTGTCTCCTGAACAATCACTGTAGGCGGGAATGACAAATGGAACTGACTTAGCCCGAGTCCATGTAACAAAACTCTGTGACTAAAGATTTAGTCTCTTACTGGAGAGAAAAAAACTAGAATAGGTGTAGGTCATGAGGTTCAATGTCATAGAAAATAAAAACAGAACACGTTGAGGTGCTTCTATAGAACGTGTAAATGTCGGGAACTGTGTAGAGTACAGAAATGGAAAATTTTTTTAAAGTCTTAACTGGGAAATGGTAAATACTAAAAAATTGAAATTTTAGAACAACAACAACAAAATTTTCCCTGGGTTGCCTCAGCAGCCAAATAAGTGAGAGGAAAAAGATAGATGATCTTAAAGTCAGGTCAATAGAAATTATCCAGCCTAAGTGGTAGAGAAAAAAACTTCGTTAAATATTGAATACCTCCTAACATTTTAGAGTGGATGTAGTAATACACAAGGTAAGTAATAATAATCCCCTCTTCCCTCTGTCAGTAAAAGTTGAAGTCGCATTTGGAGATGCAATGTATACAGATAATGAAACAGCATAGCCACGTCAAGTCAGAGCTGTTAAAAGTGCTCAGATTTCAGATGTTTTAGGGAAGCACCAATAAGCTTTTGGACAGATGTGTCTCCTAACGCAGCTGTCTCTCTGAGTAAATGTATTAATTTTTTTATGTACAAATAAACATGACAAATCCATCTACCTCGACTGCCTGTGGCTTTGTAAGAATTGTATGGCTTTAGCAAATTTAAAAAATTAATATTTTATACTTCCTACTCTTAAGGAAGTAGGGTTGAGATATCTTCCTTTGGGGGGGTGAGGAGTTACTAACCTTGGACACAGAAGAATTTGTAGGTTTAATTTAATAAAAGTAGCAATGAAAAATTATTTGATATGATGCTACCTGGCACAGTTTACTTTCGTAATGATATGGTTAAAGAACATGTTGGATGTTAATTTTATTTTTACATTTTGAAACAGTAAATAAGCAATGCTCGAATTTACTACAGAAAATGGTTAATCTAGATGAGTCTCATTTAAAATAAATAGGATTTGAAAAAAACCTAAAATCTCATTTTACTCTAGATATGAAAAGTAGATAAATTAACTTTTTAACCAGAATTGCAAGAAAAATGCTTAACTTACTTCAGAGGAAAGTTGCTTTTTGAAACAACAAATTACATGTAAGTGGCTTATTAATACATGTTATTTACCCTTTTTAAAGATCTTATTGGCATGAAATCATTAAGTAATTCATGGTGATATGTACTTATATTTAGACAGCAGAAACTGGAATAATCCAGTTGAAATAAATTGGTAGAGGTTGGCTGCTGTGTGATTATAATTTGCCATAAAGCATTAATAGCTTATAAAATATAGATGTTTTCCTTCTCTATTTTGAGGCAAGATTTTTTTTTTTTGATTTGTATTTATTTATTTTTAAAAAGAGGGGAAGAGGGAGAAAGACAAGGAGAGAAACATCGATGTGTGGTTGCCTCTCACGCCCCCCCCCCCCGGCCCACTTGGGGATCTGGCCTACAACCCAGGCATGTGCCCTGACTGGGAATCAAACCAGCAACCCTTTAGTTCATAGGCCTGAGCTCAATCCACTGAACTACACCAGCCAGGGCAGTGAGGCAAGATTTAGACATGTGTAAACATTCTCCTCAGTTATCACAATCATCTGCTGAGAGTTAAATGGCCCGTATGATTAGACAGTCAGGTCCTCCCTGCCAAAGAATGGATGATCTTTCAGAAGGGTTGAAAAAAATAAAAAAGATATAAAGGAATATTTCTAAATAGATTTCAAAGCAGAAAGAGTTTTCAGCAAATGTTTGTGTTAGCTATTATATAGGAACCCTGTACTTTTTTAGGCAACCTGAAAATATTTCATCACCACCAGAGTCACTGAGGCATGGCCAAATTAAATGAGTTTGTCATAGCAAATGGTAGAGTTACAATATAAAATGAGGGTTCTATGTAAGTTCCCAGTTGTATGCACTTTCTATTGTGTGATATCATTAGCTCCAGGTAAGCAATCAGAAAGTTTCCAGACATGGTTACCCGATTCAGTTATTTCAGGCATGAAACAAAAACTTAAGGGTTTGGGAAGGCAACAGGTAAGTATTGAACTTCACTTACTTCCAAATGGGGAGCAAAACAAAGTGGAGTAAGAGCTCAGGAGTGAAGTTCAGTTGGGGGGAACATAAAAACTGAACCATAACTTTAAAGTCAATACTATTTATAAGTAATTATTTTATTTTTAATAAGTGTATCAGTGCATGCTGGGAATGTGCGGTAATGTTACGTATTTGTCACACTATTCTGCACTCAGGCAACAGTTGAAGAAATGGCAATTCCACATAAAGATTTATGCTGATAGTAAACTTTCAGGGTTCTGAATGTCTTTAGTTAGAATGTTCTGATGACTGTGATGATTTATACTCTGCCATTCTCTTTACCAAAATTAATTTGCTTGATTTCCTAATTTGCAGCTCATTATACAAATTCCATTTATTCCAAAAAAAACCCCTCCATTTTTGAGAACATAGCATTGTTACAACTACCGAATTTCAGACTTCCCATATTTAACTCGTAGGTCAATGAGAACAGTCTGGTGTGATTTCATTCGGTTCAAAAATGTGTTGAAGGGGTTACCAAGCAGGGAAAATACATTAATGACTTAATTTGTTGGAAAAATAGATTTTCTGTGTGATTCTAGAATAAATTTCAGAAAATCCAAGAGTAGCTCAGAATGATTCTGAGAATTTAAAATGTAAACTACATTCAAATGGATGATAGACTATTTATCCATTGCAAGATTTACTAAAAAAAAGATTATTACTTTTACTTCTTTTGATATAATTTCATGTGTAGAACTTAGCACTTCATTGAATATGGTGAAAATATGAAAGGCAGTCTATAAGCAAATAATATATCTTACACTTTAATGGTAATTGATTTTCTAAAGATCTGTAAGAGAATCCAGATGGACTCAATTGGGTTCAGTTTTACTTTAGAAGGTTTTGAAAGTTCATGATATGCTGGGCAGAACTCCAAGTGCTGTGGACACTGGATCAAACAAGATACTTTCTCCTCTTAAGAAAATTAAGTTCAAGCCTTTGAAATTGTTATGTAGAGTATATATATCCTAACAGAACTTTATTTTATTCTAAGAAAAAGGAAGAAAAATATGTGGTATATTTTATACATTTTTGCATTCCAGCAGTGAGCCGTATGCATGGGGAAATTAGGTGATTAGTAAATTTTGAAAGAGAGGGGGTGTAGGGTGTGTGCCCAGGCAAGTAGGGTGGGAAAAAGGGTGAGAGGGAGGGGAAATCCTAGGTTGTATTTATGTATGTATGGTATCATTAAAAGATTAAGAAATAGATGTTTGAAAACACATTAATAGTAAATTATCTTTGATTAGGTAACAGACAAAAACATTTAAATCCTAACCAAAATACCTTTGATAATCATTTTTATATTAATTACACTTTCATTGCTCTACAAATGAATAAGCAAAGGAATCATGTGACACTATGAAACTGCATGTGAGTCTGGAATATCTTATGTTTCTGGGTGTGAGAACTGTGGGAAGTGCAAAATTAGTATTTTTATTTTGAGTAAAACTATAAATTTACAAGTTATGCTCACATATTGACAATGCAAAAAAATCAGAAAAACCACCTGTTTATGTTTAGCAGTTTAATTTCTTATAAAAGTTAATTACTATTAATCACCTTAGCTGACAAAATGTAAGAAGGCAGCAGGTAAACCCACTGGAAGGAAGACATCAAATTTGTACAGCTGTACACCTAATGGCAATCCGTGTGTATCTGCAGATTCATTTTCTCGTCCCCGGTATGCATCTGGTTACAGATTGCTTTTCACATAAATCTGTGAAAGGTTGTGTGGCATGTGAACATTTGCCCATCTGGAGGATTGTTCATAAAACTCATTTTCTATGATTTAATGAAACTAAAAATCCGCCAGCAAGAACAGTTTCAGTTTTGTATTCCAATGACTTGTATGTTACATATTTTTCTAATGTTACAAATGATGAATTTGTGTTTCAAAGATAATAAACCTGGTACTATGACCTTTGAATATCAATTCATAGCTATATAAATAAAAGTTATGTTTTAATATCTCTCTAACCTTTTTCCTAACATATCTCCCAATCTTCCTCAAATCCCCCCCTATAAAATTTAGTAGTTCAATAGGTGAATATCTCAGAGAAAATGATTACATAGTTTAGTGGAAGCTGTTGCTGGCATTGCATAAAATGAAGCATAGATTATATAATTCAAATGTACCAAAACAAATGATATTTTGGAATTAAATTATAATTTTACTGCTTTTCTGATCATTTGGAAACCACCTACAATAAAAGATTATTACCATCCATGTGTGTATTATACAATATCTCCAGATGCCCACATCAGATTAGAAATTGTCCACCAGTGCCCGTCAAAAATTAATTTTTCATGGGAAATATTATTAACTGCAGAAAACTGTTTTTTATTTTAATAAAAATAAGCAAATAATCTACTCTAGTCAATCTTTTATGTGTCTTTGAGTTTAGGAGATTAATATAATATTGCCCACAATCCCCCAAATGTTATATTTTCTAACACTATGTGGTGTAGGAATTTACTTCCCTGGTAAAAATCTATGAAAACTTGATTTGCCTAAACTTGATTTTAGGCAAATTTGTGGTAATTCTCTATTCCTTTATAGGCTGTTTAATTTAATAAAATAAACACCTTTCAACAGAAGAATCTGAATTTTTATTATTCCATATTTGAAATAAGTAATCATTGGTGGAAACTATGAATCGGTGCTAATTCTAATAAAGATAAGTAATATGGAAGAGTATAAAATGAAAAAGTTATAATAGTACATGTTTACATTAACTAGACTATTCTCCACTTGATTTATAATTTTTCTTAACAATTTCCATACGTAGTTACAGAGATATTATTAAAATGGAACTAGACCTGTGCTTTCAAATATGATGGCTGCTAGCTATAAGTGGCTAAAGAGAAGCTGAAATGTGGTTAGCTTGGATTGAGATATGATATACACCAAATTTTGAAGATTTAGTGTGAAAAAATAGGTAGTGTATCTAATGATTTTTAAAAGAAGTCTTTATCACTTTTATAAATTATTGTTTATGAATTAAGACATACATACATTTTTATTCTAAGTAGGACTTATGTATACCACGATGTGCAATCTGGACATGTTAGTCTAGCTACTCAGAAGATAAGCTGAAATATTGGTTAAAAAGAAAAGAAAAAAGAAAAATCCAAAATATGCAAATGTATATTGTTTGTGTACATCTTTGTTTTCTGAGCTTGCTTAATTTTGTTGACATTAAATATATTAAGAGAGAGATTTGAGGTTTTATTGAAATATGTGGTATTGTATTTGAGTTGGTGGAACTGAATGAGGCAGAGATAAATAAAATTTACCCATTATAAATGACAGATCCATTTATTCTAGATCAACATTATAGATCTAGAAGAAATAATTATTCAATAGAAATAACTGGAAAAGTGGAGCTCAATTAGAAAAAGAAGCTATGCTTGAAGATAAGTTAAAGCTACCAAGTAATTCATGATTTAAGGGGGCATAATCCTAGGAAGAAGGAAAGTTCAATAAGGTTAGCTAAAACTCATGCAATACTGCTTTGTACCTTAAAGAATTTTTCAGGTTGTTAATGGCTAATGGGGAAAGGTTAAGAAATGGAGGCTAAGAAACTCAGGGAGCTGAGGAGACAGTAGCTGGAGTTCATGAACTTCCAAGGATAAAGTTTAAAAACTCTCTCAAGTATTATCAGTCTCTGGATTAAGGTGATCTGACCCTAAACTAACTGCTAATAGAAAAAAAATCAAAAGACTCACTTAGAGAAAAATGTTATTGATAGACTTCCAGCTAAGATGGAGGTGTAGGTAGATACACTTTGCCTCCTTGCACAACCAAAAGAAGGACAATAACAAATGTAGAAACAAAAAATATCCAGAACTTTCAGAAAATAGAACTGTATAGAAGTCCAACAACCGAGGAGTTAAAGAAGAAACATTCATCCAGACTAGTAGGAGGGGCAGAGACTGGCAGCTGTAGGACCAGGCAGTCCCACATTTGTGTTCACATAAGCTGGGAGGAACAACTGGGGAGTTAGACAGACCTCCCAACCCAGTGTTCCAGCGTGGGGAAATAAAGCCTCAAACTTCTGACTGAAAAAATCTCTGGGTGTCGTTGCAATGGAAGAAACTCCCAGCCTCAAAGGAGAGTTTGTGTGAGAGACCCACAGGGTCCTAGAATGTACACAGACCCACCCACCTGGGAATCAACACCAGAAGGGCCTGATTTGCTTGTGGGTAGAGGAGGAAGTGACTGAAAGCTGGCAGAGAGCCAAGCAGGTGGCATTGTTCCCTCTCGGACCCCTTCCACACATACAGCACCATGATGCAGGAACCTGGGTTGCCTGTCCTGGGATGCCCTGCCCTGATGAACACCTAAGGCTCCACCCCTTACTACATAACAGGTGCTCTGAGACTAAAACAATAGGACTCAAATGAAAGAACAGATCAAAGCTCCAGAAAAAATACAACTAAGTGATGGAGAGATAGCCAACCTATCAGATGCAGAGTTCAAAACACTGGTAATCAGAATGTTCACAGAAATGGTTGATCATGGCCGCAAAATAGAGGAAGAAGTGAAGGCTATGCAAAGTGAAATAAAAGCAAATGTACAGGGAACCAAGAGTGATGGGAAGGAAACCAGGATTCAAATCAATGCTTTGGACCAGGAGGAAGAAATAAACATTCAACCAGAACAGAATGAAGAAATAAGAATTCAAAAAAATGAGGAGAGGCTTAGGAACCTCTTAGACAACTTTAAATGTTCTAATATCTGTATCGTAGAGGTACCAGAAGTAGAAGAGGAAGAGCAAGATATTGAAAACTTATATGAAAACATAATGATGGAAAACTTGCCCAATTCATGAAGGAAATAGACTTCCAGAAAGTACAGGAAGCTCAGAGAGTTCTAAAGAAGTTGGACCTAAAGAAGCACACACCAAAGCACATTATAATTACATTACCCAAGATTAAAGATAAGGAGAGAATCTTAAAAGCAGCAAGAGAAAAGGGGAGACAGTTACCTACAAAGGAGTTCCCATCAGACTGTCAGCTGATTTCTCAAAAGAAACCTTGCAGGCAAGAAAAGGTTGGAAAGAAGTATTCCATGAAAGGTAAGGACCTACATCCAAGATTACTCTATCCAGCAAAGCTTTTATTTAGAATGGAAGAGCAGATAAAGTGCTTCCCAGATAAGGTCAAGTTCAAGGCCTTATTACCAAGCCCTTCAAGTTCAGGCCATCATCACCAAGCCCTTATTATATGAAATGTTAAAGGGACTTATCTAAGAAGAAAGAAGAAAATCAAAAATATGAACAGTAAAATGACAACAAACTCACAACTATCAACAACTGAACCTAAAAACAAAACAAAACAAAACAAAAAAACCTAAGTAAACAGCTAGAACAGGAAAAGATTCACAGAAATATAGATAACATGAAAGGTTATCAGCATGGAATGGGAGGAGGGAGAATAGTGGGAAAAGTACAGGGAATAAGTGTGGCAGACCCTTCTGTGTGGTGTGGGACCAGCTCCCACTCAGAGATGCACAAGACCCATGCCTATAGATAGGTTCTCTCCTGGGTAATCAGATTTGCAATATACCTAGGCTGCTTCGAGTCTTGCTTTTTGCTGAAACTCACTCACTCTGGATTGGGATAGCCAAGGGCTTACTGTAACTTCCTAAAATCCATGCTAAACCTTTCAAGGACCAGTGTAATCAGCTCAACCACTTTTCCTCTTTTCATTTGCTAATATCCTCTTTCTGTGATGTGATGAGGGGTATTGGCTCCTTTGCTGTAACTTGTGCATAGGGAGGGAGGACCATCTTGTAATGGGAGGAGAGATAAAATAAAGGCCTGTCATGGCAGAGGCCATGGTTTTTGCTCTCCTTGAGAGAAAAGCCACGCTGTCCTTTTTTCTCCACCGGTGGTAGTCCATGTGTATGTTTTATTTCATCCATAATGATGTGGACACTGCTAGCTGGTGTCCACATCAAATAAGAAGCATAAATGGTAGGTACAAAACAGACGGGGGGATTAAGAACAGTGCGGGAGATGGAGAAGCCAAAGAACTTTTACATATGATCCATGGACAGGAACTAAGGTGGGGGAATGCTGGTGGGAGGGGTAACACAAGGCAGAAGGGAATAAAGAAGAGAAAAAATGGGACAAGTATAATAAGCATAATAAATAAGATGCATAAAAATAAATAAAAAATAACGTTACTGCGAATTGGCTCACATCCTCGATGTAGCATCTAGCAAGCAAATGAACTGCTTGGGAGTGCTGTGTGCTTTGTCTGTGCTTCGGTCTCCTCGAGTATCAAAAGAGGAAAATAAGAGTATTTTCCAGTTTTTGTAGAAATTAAATTATTTTACACATCCAAAGTTTATAAAACTATGTGTTGCACACATGAAAAATCAATAGCAGTCTACTTTATTTTTTTGCATTCATAATTCTAGAGGATATTCACAGAAGTTTTCAATACATGAAAAATACGCTTCAGCTAAGACTAGGCAATTAGAATTCTATGACAACATTTAGAAAACTCATTTTCTTCTGCATTTGTCCAAATAGAATAATCATTATATTAGATAGCTAAGGTCATCTGCTGCACGAAAAGAGTGCTGCTTATTTCTCCATGAGCTGTTAGTGCAGAAGTGTATATTGATCTCGAAAACTCATTTATGTTAATTTTTTATAAGGAGAATATGAACTTTTTTGATCCTAGGTTTTAGTTCTTCAGAATCATTTTTGCTCATTTCTATCACCTTCAGATTGCAAAGTTATCCTATGTGACCTGGAAAGTTAATTTTTCCCTCAGTTTTTCTTCCACTATTATGATGTCTTTGCTAAAAATGTTCTGTGAAAAAGGGGCAACATTTTTGAAACTATAGACAACCTTGAAGGTATGTGATAGCAACGATTACTTGCCTTTGTTGGGAACTCATCAGAGACCACAAGATGCGAGCAGATCTCCCCTGCTCAGAGCACACACACAGGTTCTGTGACGGCATTTCATTTTTTCAATTGAAAGGGGACTAAATATCATCAAAAGGTACCCATACATTTGAAAAGCCTTTTGAACTACTAAGATTTATCACATATCCATGGCATCTGGGCATCTAGCGTACTCCAGGATTCTTGCATACTGTCCAGCGGGAAAGAGCATTCACAGACACGTTGGCACCTGCTCCATAGCTGCAACAAGCAGGGAATTAACATCTGCAAGGAGGAGATTATGCTCATGCATCATATTGAGATTTTTCACACACTTCTGTTATGCTTCAAAAATACCTCCCTTGTGACATATTCCATGAAGGAGCTAACAAATCTGCAGGCAGCAGACCGCCTCGGAACCCTGCCGCCGTTGCTGAAAAGCCATTAATGATAATAACTTCTCCCCACCGCTATGCTGGCCCTTTTTTTAATCTCTTGACTAGGACACTCATGGATTATTTTTAAAAGTTAGAAGTTTCCATTAATATTACACCCTAAAGCAACTATTCTTTGCTATTAACTCCAAAACATCTCTTAGATGATCAAATTAGAAAGGGTTTGTATGTATGAAGAAAAAGGAAATTAAGATAGTATTTTATTGGCACATAAAATATATTTTTGTTTGGGCTCTTCCTTTAAGAGAATGTACTTCATGTATTTTTAAATAATTTTCAAATTGCTCTGTGGGTCTTCACCATGCAGCTGTTTATTCAGGGGTACATTTAGTTTCAGGTGTGTGTGTGTGTGTGTGTGTGTGTGTGTGTGTGTGTGAGAGAGAGAGAGAGAGAGAGAGAGAGAGAGAGAAAATAAATTGATATCAAGGTAAACCGGTAATTTCCTGATTACTTCAATGACTTTTCTGTATTATACAGAAACTGTGTATCTTGGCAGAATTTGCCATATTAGTAAAACATAAACAAACTCTTTGCTCTACACAGTGTATCAAAAAGGTGTTGCACACTCTTATTTTTATAGGTTAAAGCTCTTTGTGGTCAAAAGTTCAAAATCCCAGATGATCATAGGGGTGAAATGAACTAAAACATAACTCTGAAATTTATTATATGTTAGGTAGATATTCTCTATTTGCCTAATGAAAATGTGTTGAGTTTATTTTAAAAATCAATATAACGTTATAAATATTTACCAATACTTTGATTAAATAACTACCTCTCATTGGATGTTTATTAGGTGTCAGACAGTATACCAAATATTTAACATACATTAACTCATGCAATTTTTATATCAACCTAAAAAGTGAGTCCCATAATTGTTTCTTTTTAACTGTGCAAGAAATTGAAGTTCAGAGATGTTAATTTTCCCAATGTCGTAAAGAAAACAAGAAGCAGAGACTGGATTCAATCCAGGAAACTTACTGGAATTCCAGTACCTATTCTGTCATCATTCTTTGTTTTTTTTTTTTTTTTTTTTTTTTAGTTTCAAACAACAATAATAATAATCATAAAAATCTACCTAAAGTGATTTCCCACATAGATAAAAATGTTGCAAATTATTTTCCTTAATTTAATCTTCATTGTATTTTTTCCATTACCATTTAGTCCCCTTATGCCCATTTCCTCCCAGCAACGTCACTAATCACCAGAGACATGCAAATTAAAACCACAATGAGATACTGTTTCACACCTGTCAGAATGGCCATCAGTAGTAAATCAGCAAACAATAAATGTCAGTGAGGATGTGGAGAAAGGGGATCCCTAGTGCACTTTTGGTGGAAATGCATACTACTGGTACAGCCACTGTGGAAAGCAGTATGGAGATACCTCAAAAAATTAAAAATGGATTTATCTTTTGACCCAGCTATTCCACTTCTGGGAATATATCTGAAGAAACTCAAAGCATTCAAAAGAACATAAGCACTCCTATATTCATTGCAGCATTATTTACAATTGCTAAGATATGGAAGCAGCCCAATTGTTAGTAGATGAGTTGATAAAAACAATTATGGGGCATTTCAGACTGCATGCCTGCAATAACAGGCATTTATTTTTCCAGATTCTGAAGACTACAAGTCTAAGATGGAGGTGCCAGAGGAATTATTGGCAGGTGAAGAGTCTGTTCCTGCCCTGCAGATGGCACCTTCTGTCTGTTGTCACATAGCTTTTCCTCTGTGCATGAACAGAGGTGGGGGGGGAGGAATGAGGGAGAATGAATGAGAGAGAATGTACTGGTGTCTCTTCTGACAAGAACACCAGTCTTATTGGGCTCATGCTCTCTAAAGCTCCTAGGCCTTGAAGATTCATAGGGGAATGAGATTTATCGCCTCCAAAACACTTGCATTTCAGTATGAGAATCGAAGGGTAAATAAATGACTTAGTTCAATAATTCAAGTTTAAGAATGGAAAAGTGGAATGCTAACCAAGTAGGGAAGATGGGTATAATGTTCATGGAGAAAATGATTTTTTAAAATATTATAAATGTCACAGTATTGTGTTACACAGAATAAACCAGAATTTACAGGAAGATGAATGATTCAAGTTCATGCCCAGCTCGGTAATACATTTCCACAAACTTGCATGCAATTGCAAAGAGTTTAGTATGACTGGAGCAATGCAGGGGATAGGCGAGAGAAGGGCAAGGGAATTCCATATTTAAGTGTTGGTACTTAGTACTAACAATCAACAAAAGGGCTTTTTACTGAAGGAGCAGCAGTATCAGTCTTTCATACTTTAAAAATAACATACATGACGTTATTTAAAGAGGTACTGGGGTATAAAGATACTGGAGGTTTGAGGCAAGAGGATTTTGAAATAGTTCAAGGGTCAGAAAACAAAGACCTACAAATGCAATTATATCTGTAAGGGGGAGGACAGGATAGAATAATAGGTTGAACTCTTCAATAATCAATTCATCATGGGTGGTAAAGAGCAGGGTGAGTCAATGTGAAGGCCTGGGTTTCTAACTTTGATTCAACAGATCATATGGGTTGGGTCTGTTGTCTGTGAGTAGTTCTTGGTGGTTGTTCTGTTGGGAGTCAGGGGATGGTTTTTTGTTAGCGGTTGTACAGAATGTTGCACACTGATTGTCTGATACATCTAATATATATGCTACTTGTGGAGGAAGAAGTGTGGTTGGTAGTATATCATTATATGGATATGGAACTCAGAGGTGAGGTATGGCTGTGGTTTGGGGAAGAGGTAGCATTAGGTAGGCGATTATGTAAGAGATTGCTTAAGAAGCGAATGTTGTGTCATTTGAGAACTGATGAACAAAACCTAGAACTAAGCAACATTTCAAAAAGAGACAGAAATAGTTGACTCACTCAACACCCACTCCCAAATGACTTCTCTCTTGCCAGCTTCGCTCCAAAGATTGGAGAAACCACATCCTTGCTTCTCTATGCCCATTGCTGCTCAAAATGACCAATAAAATAATTTTTACCATGGAAATAAAAAGCAAAACTGCTGGCAAGCCTCAAGGAAAGCTTTTAGTTTCTTGATACAAGGTGGTGATTTTGCTGGCATCATCTCTTCCCCCCTTCTTTCTTGTGTTGGCTATGAGTAGGATGCCTGACATTGCAGGATGGATGCTGTGGAAACAGCCACAGAGAGGCTGCCCTTGTAGACTGCATCACCCAGTTGTGCAAGATGAGTTCATCCTAGAGAACTGCTGCGTACCATACTGTCTGTGATATAGTTAGTACAGTATGGTGCCCTTAAAAAATTGTCATGTAGGTAGGTCTCCTATAAAGTGTTTTTTCCTTTTCCATCCCCCTCAGAAAGGGGCAGCGTGAGGAAACCTTTGGAGGTGATGGATATGTTTAGTACCTTGATGTGGCGATGGTTTCATGGGTGCATGTATGTGCCCAAACTCATCAAAGTATATACACTAAACATACCCATATGCAGTGTTTTTGTTTATTAATTTTACTTCCACAAAGATATTTAAAAGATCACAGGAGCCACATGCCTCCAGATATTTTATTATCTTGAGAAAATATAATACTGTTTAAGTCACTTAGTAAAGTTCTCAGTCTCTTGAAGGATGCATGCTATACACTACAAAGTAGAAGTAAATTTCCCAAAGAAGGGAAACTTAGAACCAGTCAATATGTTACTAGCCATTTTCAACTCAGACCATGAAGAAATTAAGAGAAAGGAACCTAGAACTATTAATGTAAATAAAGAACAAAGGATACCTTAATTTATTGTAAAAAATTGATTTTATCTAAAATTTAGAAAATTTCCACAAATGGACCTAAATTTTTGATAGATGCTTCCAATTAGTGAATAATGCTCTCCAAGCACTTAAAAATTACTATTAAATATATCTTGCTCAGATCGATTTTGAATAGATTAATCATGCAATGAACATTATATTTAAGATTCAGATTAAAATATGTCCATGTTATTTTTCTTCCAAATGTAAATAGACCCTGTAAGTTATAGAAGTAATGTATGCTTATTAGAAACCAACAGATAATATAGACAAGTATATATAAAAGAGTGAATAATATCTAGCATTCCCACCACCAAAGGAAACGGATCATATTTTGATACTTAAATTTCCAGATTCTTTTTCTTTGGTTTGCTCACAATTAAATATGTGCCACCATGCAGTGATGCAGATACGCCGTGCAGAAAACAATGGGCTACTTGTACAAAAAGGTTTTATAGAAAGATATTTTTGTTATAAAACCAATGTGAAGAGTAGTAATATATTTCCTTTTTACTATTTTTACTTATTGCTTCTTTTTAAGTATATTTTAATGATTATGCTATTGCAGTCATTTCATTTTTTTCTCCCTTTTCTCCCCCTCTGCCCTACAACCCCCAGTTCTGGCATTCTCCCCGCCTTAGCTCATCTCCATGGGCTGTACATGTAAGTTCTTTCACTTTTCCATTTCCTATATACTCATTGCTTCTTTAAAAAGTATGTAATTTATGTTAATACATTTTGGAAATGAATTCTTGTCTTTTGGCTCATCTTATTGGAGGGATAAATATACTAAAGCACATTTAGTGTGTTTTAGCTAACATTAAGTTAAATGTAATAATGTATTTTTAAAAACCTGACATTTATGAATCATTTAACTGCTTTGCAGAAGAAATAGTATAACCTCAAAACTAATATATACATATTATCCATTTTTGATTTATCTTTTATGATTTTTATCATTTTTTATTTTGTTTGCTAATGACAAGTCACTATACACTTACCTTAATAATTAGATTATTTAAATTCATTTTGTGACTTCACTGTCACAAATGGTTTAAAATGAGTTATGGTTTTATTTATATAATAAGAAATATGATTGAAATTTAAAATTTACATATAGGTTATTCTAAGAAATTTGAGATACAACATGAGGTTAGTCTATGTATTTCTAAGTTTGTCTTTAGTGTTTTCCCCCTAAATGTGGAACAGTACAATGTACACTTACGTAGTATGTATGCACCTCTGCTCTTCTCAGTGCATTGCGATCTTGAAACAATAGATACAGGTCCCAGTTGTCTGTTCTCATGATGATTTAGTTCTGCATCGTATAGACATATGTTAATCTAGATAAGTTCCCTGCTTAGTTAGCATGCAACTTTTTTCACCTTGTCAAGATATGAACATTAATTTTAGTTGTTTTAATTTTTGATGACTGCTAATATAGTTTATTTTACAAGTGACATATTTTGCTACCATCCTCTTTCATGGACATTTCTTTTTCTGATGTTAGAGGCACATTTGTTTTGTTTAAACAAAATACATGAGAATGATAATTTGGTGTTTCCATGCAGTTTAACAATTCCAGCGTCAATGTCTGTGTCTTTGTTTGTGTGTTTCTGCGTATAGTCTGATTTAACAAAATAGTTACAGAACACTCCAGTTCACTAGATTAGAGAGGCTTTTAAGTAAAGAGAAAGACTTGTCTGTGAAGAGTTACATGGTTTAAATTGTAGTCTTTAATAGTAAGTGCTATCAGAAAATAGATATAACTTACTCATTAATTTTTAAAAATGTCTAATTTATAAAAATAAAACAAAAACAACACTCTTTGATTTCATGGTGATTACTAGATATATAGGAAGTGGAAAATAAAAATATAAACTAGAATACAACTAATACTAGTTTATTTCAATATATAGTTTCATATACACAGCATTTAGCAGGTTAATAGAAATAGGGGTAGAAAAACATTTAAATCAGCTTGTATGAATTAATAGCACTGCATAAAGAAACATACAAAAACATAGTGGCTTAAAATATCAGTGAATTATTTTGGCTCCTGATTGTGTGGGTAGGAGTTTTGAGCCGGATTTAGCTGGGTGGTTCTTCTGATCTGCACGTAGCTTGGCCGATCTCGGCTGAGCTCACATATGTCCCTGGATCACAAAGTGGGGGTCTCTTTGCTGTCTGACTTATAGCCTCGTCTCAGATTTGGTCTTTTTCAAATTACACCTGATTCTGCACCTAGTTAGCCTTGCTGATTTTACCTAGTGGAAGAAATACTAAGTATAAAGATAGCAAGCTTAAATAAAGATCTGCTTCCCAAGGATTTTTTATTGTCCCATCGGTGAAAAGAACTCACATAGAAAAGCCTAGAGTCAGAGTAGGAGAGGCTACACAGATAGAAAAGGGTATGAAAAATTAGGGGTTGTTACTGCAGAAACATATCATTATAATTAATTTTGAATTTTAATAGAAGTAGGATATCTTGTGTTTAAAAATTGCGTTTTCTGATTTTTTCCTATGATTTAGATTCTATCCAGTGTGCAGTTCAGCTAAATGCTAACAATGAACGCATCTGAGTTAGTTTTAGAGAATAAAATCTAAAACGTTGATTTTATGTTTTTTTCCACTGATAATAAAAGACATAAAAAAAGTGAATGAGGAGTCTGTTAGTTATTACAGTTTTCTCACTTGGTGTACTTTTTTGCTGTGTTGTAATGTGATTTTTGTTTATTTTCTTAGTACTTCACAGTTTCCTTATTTGTAGGATATAAATTTTAACTCCTATTACAGCAAACATGTGCCACCTTTTCTAAGAATTTATAAATTATCTAAATTGTTATACAGCCTACTAGCTCAGTTTCTGGGTTATTTCATCAGTTAGTGAACACAGATATAGACATATTCAGAAATTTAATTCAGTGACCAGTGTAGGACTCAGGTACAAATCAAAGCAACCAAAGCCCACCAAAACATTTATTTGTGTGTAAATAGTAGATTAAAATTATTTTTGTAACCATAACTTATCTACACATCTTTCTGAAATTTTTGTTTCATTATTTCACACTGGCACCCAGGTGTTTCATAAGCTGTCCATGGACATTTCTCGATTGCTGCCTTTACGTAATGGAAGCCTCGGGAAATGAAAATGCCAAGTTCATGGTAGTTACTAAACAACGGTTTTCCAAATTATCCAAGAGACACTGTGCAAAAGCCTGATGCGAGAGAAAAAGGTTGACTAGCATTTCTGTCCACATGCTCGTGCATATGACCATAGTGAAGAGAAAGTCAGAGAGTAGGGCCGCCTTTTGAGCGGTCAGCATTTGTTTAGTCTGCTTTTTCATGAGCCCTGACCCTTCCACAGCATTGTAGCACTGGGTTTGGTTACGTTCAGGATCTATGGCTGTTTTTCTTTTCTCTTTAAACTAAGGATAACACATTGGTTTAAGAAAATTTCTGTCATTTTTCTTGGAAACGAATGTAGTTAAATAATAAAAAGGTGGTTGGTGCTGTGAATTCACCTATTGATAATCATTTTTGCTGCAAATATATTACAATGATGCATAATGCATGAAAATAAAAGTCATAAATCCAGGCTCGTAAAAAAAGATGATTATCAACCAATAAAAAAGTACAGCAATTTAAAAACAATGAACACACTAATACCATTTTCTAAAGGGGGTTCAGTCCCATATAAAATGGTGACTAGAAATTTGGCTTCTACAGGAAAACTGACACTAAAGACATTTCATAATAAGTGAGAAACTTTTATGGACAAAGAGACTGCAGCTGCTTTTATCTTGGGTGAAGCAATAGGAATGAAAGGAAGAAGACTGGGTAGGAGAAAAAACAGATGAGATTGTTAATGACTCTTTGAATGTGAAAGTGAGGGCTAGCATGAGAATATAAACTCTCTAGAGTAATAGACTTAAAGACAGACTTAACAGTCAGACAGTTCTTTCCACTGGTATTCACTGACTGCTCATTGAAAAACTGCAGGCAAAGCAGGGCCACCAGGAGGGACCCCCCATATGAGGCAGAGATATATCAGACCTGGAGAACTATGGGCCAAGGTCGAAAGCATATAAACATGACAGCACTTCAGGTTTTAAGTGAATCCAAGGCAACAGCCCTCTACAGTTGGAGAAGTAGCAGGAGAGGTGACAGAGACAGTCTTGGGGTCCATTAATGACTGAGAAATTCTCTCTGTGTCTTATACTGAGTATCAAACATTGGGCATCTGCCTCAGGATGAGGGGCAAGAGAATTGAGAAAGAGAGAAATCTCTTCTGAATTGCTATAGCCCAGGGCAAGCCGAAGGCTGAAGCAGGGAAAGCTAACTGAAATCAGGTACAAGCAAAATAGAAGCTTCTGGTCCTGAACTCAAATGATTGGAAGTATGCAATGAACAGGACATAGCAAATGCAAGATGCTGCTGCTGCTGATGATGATGATGATGATGATGATGGTGATGATAAGAAGGTTATTTCAAAAACAGATCTGACTACCTCTGAAAATATTCCACATGATAGAATGGGCTTATAATTTTCTGTATAAAATTATTACTTTTCAACTTCTACTATTATTCTACCAAAATGTTTGGCATTCAAGTGAAAAAAATTACAAATCACACAAAAAAGCAAGACCACATGACACATATGACACATTAAGAAACAAAACAGTCAACAGAACAAGAAAGATAACATAGATTTTGGAAATATATACATAAAACCACTAATATAAATACATTAAGTAATCTAGTAAATAAAGTAAGTAATATTTATGATCTATAAGAAAGAAGTGAAAATCAATAAATAAATAAGCCAGAAGAAAAAATGTTATGCAAAAAGTAAATGTTTTGGTAATCAACAGAGAAAAGTTCAATGAAGTTGAAAATAAGTTGTAAATATAAATACTGTTTGATTTATATAATAAAATTTTAAAAGAAGAAAAAGAACAGATAATCTGAAATCTGTAGAAAAATATCATACAGTCTATCATTCTTACCATTGGAATCCCAGAAAAATATGAAACATGATGAACGGGGCACTGCAAATAGTTGAGGGATGATAGGTTAGAATTTTTTTTTAATTGAAAGACATCGACCCAGATATTCATAAAGCTCAGAACATCCCAAACAGAACATTTGTATAGAAAACTACACCTATACAGAACATAGCCAACTCGCACAAAAAATGCTATGCATTAAAAGCTCTCTGATAGGAAAAAATTATAAAAAGAAGAGAAACAATTAGAATGACAACTCACTGTACCAAATAAACCTTAGAAGTCAGTAAAGAGTGATTTGATGTTAAAAATTATGAGAGAAAAACAAGTGTCAACTGAAAATTTTATAAATAGATGGAAATATTCTTCATTGATAAAGTCAAAATAAATACATTTTTTTAGGCAAGCAAAAGTTGAATGAATTTTTCTTAAAAAGAGGTATAGTAAAGAAATGAAGAAACAGAAACCTGAAATTCATTTCAGGAAGAACTAGAAAACATCAAAAATCCGTTACCATAAAAATAAATTTCAAGTATCATGCATAAAAAGAAATTAGAGCCAAAGTTCTTCTTCACATTTGTTAAAACTATTTTTATATCAGCCTTTTCAAAAATTAAAATAAAGTTGTACAATGTATTTTAGAAGAATGTATTTCCTCTCCCTCTCTCTCTCTCTCTCTCTCTCTCTCTCACACACACACACACACACACACACTAGAAGTAAAAATTGTGTTTAGTGGGACACTAGCCACACACCGTCATCCAACACCTGAACAGGTTTGCAAAGGCCTGGTGGAGCTCCTGTATTTACTTTTAGACTCAACACTATCTCAAATAGGGCATCATTTGGTAAGAAGAAAAAAATGAATCCCTGGCTTTATAGAACTTTCTATCCAGTAGAAGAGATCATATTTGTAACTATGTAGGTATAATAAAAGAATGCAAAATGTAAAAAATGATGTAGTAAGTGTACTGAAATCTGTAAAAAATAAGTAAGTAAATAAGTTGTTCAGTGCAAAGAGAGGGTACAGAGAAGAATGAGAGTAAACATAGAAACAGTCAAGAATTCTGCCTAAGTTAAGGCAACAGTATGATTGGACTCTAATGTTCATTTAGGGAGGTAAAATAAGATTTCAATAACACAGCCTTTCATATTCTGAACTGTTCTGCATTCAGTTAATTTAAAGTAATCTGGAAATTAAAACATCCTTCCTCCGGATATTTGCTCACTTACAAGTCAGGCACATTTTTATGATGTGTTTAGCTAGCGGATTAGTGAAGTGGGTATGTCAGAAAGATTCAGCTTGCTAATTAGCATTTTTAATGAGTTTTTGCTATGTCACTCCCTAGTAGTCTATTTACTGTTTTCCATACTGCAGTTTGTAAGCCAAAATCCTAGTGGGTTTCAATTAACTCGAAGTATTTCTATGAAAGTCAGCTCAGTTGTAATATTTAATGAATTCAATCAATATCAAAGATAGTAAGGTGTGAGATAGCAAAGATAAGGCAAGATGTGAGAGCATAAGATATACTAATAATGAGGTGAGGTATATCAACACGCATATAAATAAACAGATAAATAAATAAATAAATATATATATATATATATATATATATATATATCCAAGCATCAACATGATCAAATCAAAATAGAAATTGTTCATGCAAAATTCAACACAGAATTCTTTATATTACACATGTTACTGTGTATGTAATAATACAAGGTGGGAAAAAAGTAGGTTTACATTCATTCATATGGAAAAAATACAATTATTACCGTCCTTTACTGAGTATAATGCCTTTCTATGTTTTAACGCTACCCATGTATAATGTGGATCCTTATTTTTCCCTTAAAAATGTGGGCAAAAATGTGCGCATTATACATGGCAAAATATGGGTAATTGATAATACAAGAACGAACTCTGTGTTTTGCATACTTACAACTGTAAACCTACCTTTGCCCCTCCCCTACTTATTGAAAGGAATTATTAATGAACTTGAAGTTAATTTCATACTATTTTAGTTTTACAAGTTGCATACTATCCAATAGATTATTTCACTCAGAAATTTAGTGGGTGAATACACATAAGTATTTTTAATTGCAGTATCTTAGTGATCATTTGAAAGATTGTTAGCTATATTTACATATTCTTCTCCTAATGATGGCCAATAAAATAAAATACAACATATATAATGCAGATAAGTTATGTATATTTAAAGAATGGGATAAAAGCAAAGGTTGAATGTTAAAATTTAGAAAATTGCCTCAAAACCAACACACACAAACATATTTTTACTCATGCAACTTATCAACGCATTATGGAATAAATAAGGCAAAAGGAAAATATGTTTTCTTTCTCTAGGGATTACTTCACCTCTGGTGTGTGTGATCTTTTTTTAATTTTATCATTTGCATTGCCACGGGGATCTGGGAGGCCTGTTATTAATGTAATCCTTATTCCTAAGGAAAACAAACAAGCTGGTGATGCAGATGGGATCTAAGTGAAGAGAATGAGCTATAAAAAAGTTCAGTGAAATCATATTACAGGAAGAATATACAGAACACTGTTTTCCCCACAGAAATCTACTATTATATGAAATTAACTTTAAATCCCTTTTGTTATCATTCATTGATGTTTGGGGGCAAAGTAGCTAAACTATGAAAATAGGAAAAATTCAATTACTTAGAACTCTACTTTTAATAAAAACATTTTATTCATGTAAAAATCATATAATTCTATTAATGATAGTCCCATATACAACTGCCAGAAATTCATTTTAAAAGGTGAGTATAAGTTTGGATTCAAACTCTCCTATTGTAATAAAATCAGAGAATCCTTTATTGACACAAAAAATTCACTCCATCTGTTCAGTTATACCCAAGTTAATAAGGAGTAAGCACCTCAAATGAGAAAAATCAGAATTTCCTCCCAAAGAATTTATAATCCGTGATGCTAAAAAGTTTTTTTTTTTCCCTCATGGCACTCAGATGTTAAATTTTTAAATTCAGAAGTTTTGAAGAGGTTCTTTTGCTGCATGGACTCAATTGCTTTTCTGGAGAAAGAATATGCCTCAGGGGATCAGTGAGGTAAAAGGAGAATCAACATGAACAAGTAAAATAAAATTGAAAATAAAATAAAATAAAATGCAAAACTAAAAAAGATAAAAAAATAAAAGGAGAATCATTGCTGATCAGCTCCTCAGGGCTACTTGGGAGTCTTGTGATCACTGGCTCTCTCCTGCCTTTAGTTTAGAAGGAAGTCCTGTAACTTTTTTGCTTAATCTGACTTCCTTTATTAATGTTCTATTACTTGCAATCCAAAAAAAGCTCTAATAAAAATATATAAAATAATGTTAGAAAAAGAAATGAATTTCTTATTCTGGTAACTCCTTGAATCATTTATGCTTTTTGACTTGCTAGAGAATTACTTTAGCAAAATTAAGCAACACCAGTGGCCTATATTAGGAATAGAAGAATGAATACTACTTCCTTATTTCTCTGAATTCTAGAATCTCTTCTATCTTTGAAACCAGGAACTTCTTTCCGTTTTGTGCGTAAAAGTTTAACTTCTCATAGTTCACCCTACAGTAGTTAAGAACAAAAGCTCTTTCTATTCAAAGTGGGTCCACACCCCATCTATTTCAACAAAACATGACCCAATTAGTTTTAAGTTTTACTTGCTTTTCTGATCTATTTATAAAAATTTTAGAAAATAAAATCAATCATCTGATGACTTTAAACCTTGCCTAACTTACCCCATTCATTGTAAAAATGTTGTATGAAATATAAGACTATAGGCAGTAAGTTTAGACCCTGAGGTTTTATATGACTGAGGCTCAAAAGAAAATGTATTTACGTTTAATTATTAGGCTAGTGATCTATATATATTGTTTGAAAGTTTTACTATAATCCATTCACTAACAGAAGAAAGCAACACAGTACATTTTTGACAAGTAGTGCTCTTGCTTGATAGAAATTGATAATAGCATTTTACTTCCTTCCCTTTGCAAACCTTTTTATTTTGAATAGAACATACAGAGTTTAGCTTGTTCTATTTATTTCCTTCACCACATGAACTACTATAAGAACCAGGCAGCATGGACATAAACAACATTAGAACAGAATGAACCAACAGAAGGAATCTTCCAAACAACAGACCTCACCTCAAGGTGCTAGAGGAGGAGAGGCAAAGCCAAGCAGGACACAGGGTGAGTCCGAAGAATGTGAAGGAAATTGTTGTGCAGGTGTGTGAATGAAGTGTGGTCCAAGCCACCAGGTAAAGAGTGGGTGAATCTGAGAACACCAGCTCAGGCAGATCCCTGAGGTGGGGGTCAGTGGGTGAGATCCACCCATGAATTTCCTGGCATCTTTGGTCCTTCTGTGGCTGCAAACGTGGCTCCAGGTAGCAATGCACTTGGACATAGAGTCAGTGTTCAGAAAACGGGGTGCTCAGAACACAATTTTTACACGTTACTCAGCAACTAACTACATTATAGAAACATCATCGATCAGAGACCTGAAAACTGAAACATCGCCACTATAAATATGTTCCCAGCAATTAACTCTCAGCATCACCTTTGAATTTAAGCCAGGTTTTTAAAGAGCTCAGGCACACAAGGGCTGATAAAGTGATATGTTGCCAGCCCTGGCCCTGCTTCTTTGGGATACATGTGAATCTATTCACAGTGACAGCTGTCAGTTACCTGTAAACCAAACCTCCAGTCAAATGTTTAGTTTTTTTTGGTTTTTTTTGTTTGTTTGTTTTTGTTTGTTGTTTCTTGTCCTTTTTTTTTTTTTTTTTTTTTAAATTAGCTCACCCTGAGAGCTGCCAGGACAGTCTATAGAACCTTCCCATCCAATTCTTCCCCAGAGAAGGCAGATGTCTGCTTCTCCGGGAGGAAACCAGGCTAGAACCAGGGAGAGGGTGATGCCGATGGGTGGTGTGGAGGTTGACACACCTGCAAGGCCTATTGGGAGCTGAGCTCCACAGGCCTGATGGTGCCCTTTCGGGTCCACTGCCCACTTAAAACCGACAGGTAGACAGAGGCCTCAGGTGCATTATTGTGTGACAGTACACTGACCTGCCAACCAGGAAGACTCGCCCAAGCTGCAGCATCTAGAGTTTTTGTTGGGGTTCTGTTACATAGGCCTGGTTGATTAAATTGCTGGTCATGGTATTGTAATCAATTTCTAGTTCCCCTCCCTTCTCCAGAGATTTGTTTGATATTGCATGGCTTGGTCCTCCAGTCTTCAATGGCTGGTCTTTCTGGCACAGCCAGCCTCTATGCTGAGTCATCTCCTTAGCAGAAACTATCTGGGAACCACACTACCAGTATAACCACACTACCAATATAAGCCTTTCGTGTAGCTGGAACCCGCCACAAAACACAATCAACAGGGAAGTCCTAAGGATTTAAATTTTGCTTTCCAGGAACTGGGGGTAGCAAGGAACCAAATCTGTTATTATACAACTGCTTAATCATAACCAAAATGAATTTTAAATATTTCTGCTGTGAAGGTAACATTCTGTTATAAAGACTGAGGAACCAAATCAGTGTCTTCACTCAGATAGTAAGCTACTCAAACACTAGAGAGAAGTTGGCTTCAACATTCCCTCAGGGTAAGCTAGAATTGTTCTCTGGAAATATTTGTAAGTATATTGTAGCTAATGGAAAAGAAATAAAAAAAGGATATTTTCCCCCTAAGAATTCCACACCATAGAAGGCATAAGAAACAGTGATGTTGTAAAAGGTACTCCTAATCATTTGGTAACATTGTGTGTGTGTTTGGGGGCAGAAGGGATGCACTCAGGAATGATTCCATGGGCCAGTAAATTCTAAAAAAAATGGTTTTTACATAAGCTTATAGAACAAATTAGGAGCAAAATCCCACCTTAGATACTTGAGCAGTTTACACAAATATATAATGCTGTGACCCAGCAATAATCTGTGACCCAGACGCAGAGAAATGTCCTGATATTGTGGACTTTAATATAACAAAGTACTTTGGGCCTGCTTTTTCTCAAGGCAGCAGGCCTGGCTTCAGGTACTTATTTACCAGTTGTGTGCCTTGGGCAAGTGAGTTAACCGATAATGTTGGTATTAATAATAGTGTCTCAGAAAAGTGTAAAATTTAAGTAAAAAGAGTTCATGCAAAGTGATTAAACAATACTTAACTCATAGCCAATACTTAATAAATGTGAGCTAATAGTAATAGTAGCAGTAGTAACACCGATCAGAACTTTTAGCATAATTTTTTCCACCTAAACTATAGGATTCTCCCACCTACAATGTAGTAGTATTTTTATTCAGCATTCAATATTTGAAAACATGCCTTTTCAAACAAAAGAAACAGTAATTTTTAGTGGAAGGCTTGTCTAAACAATATGTTGGGGAGGAATATAGCTACGCTCACGCTCTCAGTGTGCAAGTTTTGATAGTTCAGCGGTTGTCCCACAGACAGCAATGGAGGAGAAAGGAGACGGAGCACGTGCTTGCTGGAGAGACTGGTGAAAGCATTCTGCTGTTCTCCCCACTGCATGGCTCGACTGCCTCCACGGCGGCTCATCTGATGGGACGAAGAGACCACTTCCAAGTAGCGAATGGGAACGTGCGCTTCTTTGTTCTTGGCAGCTACTGAATATGTAAGGGCTTTGCTTTGATGAATATTGATTTGTCCCGCTTTGAAGTTCCTTCTCCACAATGCAGTGCCCAGAGTAAGGCTACTCCCATCCTCAGGTCATCTACAGCCCATTCCCTGATATTATAGCCAGCCCATTAGCTACTACCTAAAAAGCTTTATCAATGTATACCTTACCACTGTTGTTATTGTATAGTGGAATTAGGAAGCATCAAAATGCCCTTCGAAATATCACTGAAACAAGAAATAACCGTTCTTCATTCTGCTCATTTTGGGGATATATCCTTGCCTTCTTCATTCAAATGCAACTCTCACAAATCACATTTTTTCACGTGCTATAATTAATCTTACTTTTATACTACAATTCAATGTAAATGTCTTTTCTTTCCTTCATGTTCCCAAAGCTAAAGCTAATAACTACATGTGCAAGCTTATTGAAAATTATAATGTATTACAAATGTGACTGGAGACTATTTCATGTCTCTGGAAGAAATTTTTGCTTATTAATTTCTAAGAGAAGGAGAGATTGTATTTGGGAAGGCAACATTTTGTAACATTAAAATGAGAATTAGTTTAAGCTTCTGGATATACGAATATTATCAGTGGCTAATTTTCTACTCGTGTAATAAAAACTTATCTCATTTCTCAAATGTCTGCATATTAATATGTCTTTAAACACATGGGAATCATAAAAATAACTGGTGATTCTCTGTCATCAACTTGAATAAAAATTTGTTCACAAAGTCATTTACATATTCTTCAGATTATTGTGGTTATACAATATTGCATTATATTAAAATTGTTTTTATAAGGAAATGAGGGCATTGGACAGAGACATCAAATGATGTCTCTGCGTATAAAGTGAACATTTTTCAGTATTTCATTATATAATAAATATAGTAACAAATATGGGAAACATGCCAAAATATGGGCAGATGAGTAGTTCACTGTGACAGCTGCTGGCGTGACAAAATCATTATGTCTTATACCAATATATTTTTTTCCTGTATCTAACTTGCTATAACTAAACTTCATTGACACATTAGGAAATATGAGCCCTTCTCCATCTGGCATATGGCTTTTAAAACTCATTTGCTGTAATTTAGAAAATCTGCAAACAGCTGGCAAAAATGCATTTTATTAAGTTCCTTAGCACCATATTTAAAAGATCTGTAGCTTTTGCCTACATTTCTAAAACCCAGAACATTTTCTTAAGTTTTCAACTCTGTAATCTCTACAATGTGTTTTTAAATTCTGAGACGCTAAGTGGTTTGGTTTTCATATGTAAGTTTTATTTGTGGAAAATGTAACTGATCTTTGGCCTTGAGAGTATTAAAAGCATGAGGGGCTACATTTTGTTTGTTTTTATAAAAGTATATTTTATACTATATCTCTCAACTCATATAAAATCGTTGAAAGAATACTTAGTATGTTTCTGTTTTAGGATTCCTTTTTACATGCGTTAGACACTATATATATGGTTTTCTATTACTATAAATCTACTCATATCCATAGCTATTTTATATCTTTCTGATTTTCTCATAACCTTTCATATTAAATGTATTGGTGATTTAAAAGAATTTGCCTAGAAAGTGTAAGTGTTGGAATATATGCGAATAACATGCACACACACACAAGTATAAACACATACAATCTTACAAGCATATGTTTGATAGAAGGAAAATTGTAATAAATTCAAGAAAGGCTGGTATTAAGAACGATGAATTATTTAAAAAAATATAAACAATAAACTAGGTGGCTAAGTATTCAGAAAGTAACTAAAAATGAAACAGGAGTATTTAAACTATTTACAAAAATATTCCTAAAATTGTTAGAGAGTTAGTTAGAATATATGAATGAAGGTGGGAATCCAATAGCAGAGACCTTTTTGATTTGGGGACAATGTCAAAAACCGATGAACTTGACAACCTTTGACTTTCCAAGACTCAATGTACACCAAGGAACAAGGACACTATCTCGATGTTTGCTCAAATTGAAGTCAAGATTCTTCTCTTATAAAATGACAATCCCACAGAGCTATAATTTCTCCGAGGGTGAGAACCAAGTCCAATGTCTTCCCACTTCCTCATCTAGAGAAGATTGAAATAAAAGTTGCTCATCGTAGAGCAAGAGGTCTGGTTAGGATTTCTCTGAAAAGTTGTAATCAAAAGCAAATTCTAACATTGATTAAATCCAAGATCATATCACATTTTCAGCCTGACGACAGTTCTTTTAAATGCCCACTATAAGCAATCTATCATCTTTGCAGTAATTTTCCACAATAACTTCATAAATAATTTCAAGGGAGACTAGCAAATCATAGTAAAAAAAGGTCAGTTGAATGAACAAGCATCCTATATTTATAGATTAGAAGAACTAAAACTGAACAAATGTCATTTACCTCCAAATTGGGTTATAGTTTTAGGGATATTTGTCAAAATCCCATTTAAAACAATTTTTGTTGATATATTTGATAATTTTTTCTAAAATTTATTTGCAAAAGCAAAAAGCTGGGAATAATTAAGGTATTATTAAAGAAAAAAATAGAGTTGATAGATGTTTCCAAAATACACAATTTGCCATACACTTACAATAATTAAGGCAGCATTCCTTCAGTGTAGGAACAGAAAAATATATCAGTGGAAAAGAAAAGAGATCTCAGAAATAGACATGGACTTATGTTATATGAACACTATGTTTAACTAAGATTGCACGGCAGATCAGTGAACAGAAGACATTGAAAATAACTGGTTCTGGATGATTATTCATCTGAAAGAGGCTGGGTTTTAGCAGCTAAGGACACAAATCTGGATCTAGACACCTATATCTGAATCTTAAATGTGCACTTACCAGGTTAGTATTCTTAAGCAATTAGTTAATGTCTAAATGCCTAAATTTCCTCATCTGTAAAGTGGGGATAATAATGACATGCCTGCCTCAAAGAGTTCTTGTGAAGATTAATTGAATTAAAACATGCAAAATATTAAAATGAATAATTAACAACTAGTAAACATAAAATGTATTAATATTATCCTTAATCACCATAATTACCTTCATCATCAATAACATGATAATCATCATGATGTAAAAACATAAACAAATTTGTAATTCTACCTTCTAACACACACAAACTTATTTCCAGGTGAAATAAGGACCTGAAAGAGAAAGGCAAAATTTTAAAGAGATCTTATTTCTGTGTTTGAAAGATGTAGGTGGTTTTTTGGACAAAGAGAATAAAGACAGTTGTACTCTTGTCTGAGAGTTAATGAAGACGATATTTCATAGTCACTCTTCATGTTTGCCACAATGTTGTCATTGAACTGGCAGGTGGTGATTTTAATGTATATTTATGTTTCAGTTTTTTACAAATTCTTACAAATCCATTCCATCTCTTCTCCTCAGCTTCCCTAAATGAGCTTCTTATCTTTCATAGAGAAAATGCTGCATCCCATCGTGTACAAAAACTTTCTGGCCTATACAAACTGAGAGTTATGTCTCTTCTATGTCCCAGTATTGTTTGCAACACTTATTTAGCACTTCTCACTTCCCTCATAGCACCTTTAACCTGTGCAACGCTCGACACTTCTGAGTTTAGAGTAAGGCATCTAAGTTTAAGAGCAAAGTCTAGCAGTTGTTAATTGAGGGTCCAGATGAATAACAACCTATTTAAATCTGTTTTCTAGTTTGTAATATAAGCATAATAATATCACATGTATGATATTTGATTGGTATTAATTTAATATAAAAAGTATGCCCAGCATTGCAAGTTTGATTATATAATCATTTTTAATTTTACTGTCAACATATCATCAAAAATATTGAGCTATAGCATTAATATCAACTTGAGCACCATTCAAAATATCTCATACAATGAGATAGTTAATATTTCTCACTTCTTATGGGAGTTGGCTACATTAAAGTTTATTCTCCCCATGTTACTGTGTGTTGTCTTTGGAAAGCCCTGAGCAGCAAAGATCATTCCTTTTTCCCCTATTTTTTTTTTTTTTTTTTTGCATAAGTGCTACACAGATGTCAAGGTTTTAGAGCTATTAAGAAAATAATCCTTTTTCCTTTCTATTGTACCTACATAATTATAAGTAAAACTTGAAGAGTAAAGAATCAATGTAATAATAGAATTTTACTCTTGTGTGTGAAACATATTATAGCTAATGGTCCTGGGTACTCAGTGTTTTCATTCAGTGGCATTACCTTATTTAAATAACAGTTTTTTTCTTATGGTTATTGTATTATTTAATTTCCAAAACTCAATGTGCTTGAACGACTTTTGTCTTTAAAGATGAATGCACACAAAATCTTCTTTTCAATTTTTTTTCAGTTGATCATTAAGACTCCTGAGCATATTTAATTATACAAGAAACTCTGGAAACAAATAATCATCAATCATCTGTTTGTTAGTATAGAATGATTTTTTCTCTCAATCTCTCTCTCTCTCTCTCTCTCTGGGGGGGGGGATAATTTTATTCCTATTATGCCACAAATGAAGAAATATATAGTCCTATTTGTCATTATTTGGCCAGCAATATATTCAGATTATCTAGGCAAAGTGTTACACACAGATCTTTCTGGCAATTTATATGAGAACCATTTCTTTTTATTTCTTTTTCCTAGAAACTTACCCAATTTATTTTAAAAAGGAAATTGGCTTTGCCTTGAGTGAATATTTATGTTCATGAAAATCCATTTTAAATGTTAAGACAGAGCCAGTGAATCCCCCACAGGCTCACTGAACAGCAGAATTCTAAGAGATCTTCACACATGCTCACGAGACTCTAAACGTCACCACCAATGAGGTGTTACCTGGTCTGTTTCAGAACATCTGCACAGGGAATTGGCTATTTCTCAGTGAGTTTCATTCAACTTTTGTATGTATAGAACTTCAGAAAATGTTCTTTGATACTAAGCTTGAAATTTTCTTCTAAAAATTTTCACCCACACAAGTGTGTCTTTAATTTTGAAGTGACCTCAAACAAGCCATTTAGTTTTTTTCCTCATTAGAGTCAGTAAAGAATACAAATTTGGGGTAGGGGCAACCATTTCATCTTAACAAAAATGTATTGCACTTTCCTAAGAATTTTGTACAATAATTATCATTTAATTATTATGAAAGTTATTGTGCATAGATATTTTTAAACCAATTTTCTTTAGAAAAAAATCAAGAGAAAGCTTCTAAAAATAAAAGATAATAACCAAGAATTTTTCATGACTTCTTTCTCTAACAAAATAACAATTTATTTGTTTATAAAATGGCAATTTAAACTCTTCCTTAGAATCCCAATTTGTATTCATTAGCCATACTCTTTTCTAATTTTTTCCCCCAAATTCTTCTTTAAACACCATTACCAAGAAGAAAGGAAAGGAGGGAGGGAGAATATTCAGATGCAATCTAGACTGAAAAAACTAATTACCTATGAAGGTATAATCTGAAACTGTTTCCATTTGTTTGTGTCTTCCTTAATTTCTTTCTTCAGTGTTGTGTAGTTTTCTGAGTACAGGTCTTCTACTTCCTTGGTTAGGTTTATTCCTAGGTATTTTATTTTTCTTGTTGCTATATCAAATGGGATTTTTTTCCTGCTTTCTGTTTCTAATATTTCATTGTTGATACACACAAATGCCTTTGATTTCTGAATATTAACTTCACATCCCACTGTTTTGCCAAATTTATTCATTAGGTTGAGTAGTTTTTTGGTGGGGTCTAAGGATTTTCTATGTACACTATCATGTCATCTGCAAAAAAAATGACAAGTTTGTGTCCTCTTTTCCAATTTGGCTGCCTTTATTTCCTTTTCTTGTCTGATTGCTGTGGCTAGGGCTTCCAATACTATGTTGAATAGAACTGGTGAGAGTAGATAACCTTGTCTTATTCCTGATCTTAGTGGGAAAGATTTTAGTTTTTGCCCATTGAGTATGATGTTGGCTGTAGGTCTCTCATATATGGCCTTTATTATGTTGAGTAATGCTCCTTCTGTTCATGGATGGAACTGGAGAGCATTATGCTAAGTGAAATAAGCCAGATGGTAAAAGACAAACACCACATGATCTCTCCTTTAAGTGGAACCTAATTAACAAAATGAACAAGCAAGCAAAATATAACCAAAGACATTAAAATTAAGAATAAACTGACAGTAACCAGAGGGGAGATGGGAAAGGATAATGGAGGAAAAGGGTGAAACGTTTACAGGAACAATTATAAAGGACACATGGACAATAACAAGGGGGGGGCATGGGAAGGAGGTAGGGAGGGGTGGGGGGAAAAGGCAAAAAACTGTATTTGAACAACAAAAAAATTAAAAAAGAAATCTGTAATAATCTACATAGGTATCATTTGGAATCATAAAGTCTTCCAAATGTGTATTAAGAATCTTTTAATGTATCATGACTCCTAGTGTCTGAGAGTATTTCTCTCTAAAATATACTTCTAAATATGGTGTGAGAAAAGAAAATCCCTAATTCCTAAAATTGTCATCCATGAGGCTAAGTATCAAACAGATGGCAGAAAAGACATTTTCATCTCTGTAATCATCAAAGAGTAACATAACATTTTAAGTCTCTTTTATTCCATAAATTGAAATAATATTATAATCTTATCTAATACTACTATACATTCTACTATTTTTCTGTTTCTAATTTATATTATATTAGCATTTTTTTGATTCCAGATACATGAATATTGCCTATAGTACTAAACATGGATTCTCCCCTGGCTGATGTGGTTCAATGGATTGAGTGTCAGCCTGAGAACCAAAGGGTTGTCAGTTCAATTCCCAGTCAGTGCACATGCCTGGGTTGTAGACCAGGTCCAGTAAAGGGACCTGTAGACCAGTAAAGGGGCACATGAGAGGCAATTGCACATTGATGTTTCACTTATTCTGTTTCTCCCCCTCTCTCTAAAAATAAATACATAAAATAAAAATTAAAAAAAAAGATTCTCACAGGTCAGCAGTTCTTGTTATCACTTTTCTCAGGTAATTTCTCATACTTAGGTTACAACTCAACAAAAACAGGTTGATTATTTATTTCTCAACAAAAACAGATTGATTAGAACAAATCTTACCATTTTACCAGTAATAACTCATTTAATCCTCATAGAAAAGCCTCACGTGGTTACATACTATCATTTTCCCCCTTTTAGAGAAGATGTGGAAGCTACAGTGAGGTTGAGTGATAGGACCAAAGTTACGAAGTTTGTTAATGGCAGTAGCTAGATTGAAATACATGCTATTTGGCTGTAGAGACCACATTCTTCACTACCACCTGTTATGTAAATCTTCATTATCTGAAATATCCACAATCCCCACAAATGCAGGTCCCATTAATTTGTTTTGGAACTCATGGCCCACAATACAGTCTGTTGTGATTGCTGTCTCCAACAGTAAATGCCTATACCGTTGTCACACACGTGTGCGCGCACACGCACAGATTCATTTTTAGAAATATCTTTAGGGTCCAGTCCACTCTTGGATTTTATAACTTTGGGAAGCAAATGATGAGGAGACAGACGGCTTGGCAGTTATTGCTAAAAGAGACCTGAGTGGACACAGGTGGTTATAAATCACCTACCATCATCATGTTCTGTGGTTGTTAATAGTCAAGGAGTAAATATTTTAGGCTTTGTGGTCTGTTATGTTGTGGTAAATATTTTAGACTCTGTTGCATAGAATTTTTTTCTCAAACACCTCTAAAAAATGTAAAAGCAATTCTTAGCTCATGTGCAGGATGAAAAAGGCTGCCAGCTGGACTTGGCCTCCAGGTGGTCACTTTGTAGATAAAACATGTCTTTGATACAAATACTTATAAGAAGAGATGCACAAAGTATGGCATCCAACTCAAACAACCTCAGATGAAAAGAAACACACAGAAAGCTTCCAGACATTGTTTTCATTTAAAGCATCCCTTAATTTAAATTTGATTTTTTTAAATAAACATTCTAAAGGACACAGGTGATTCAAATATATCCTGATGTCCACCCAGGGCTAGCACAGGGCTGCAATCAAACGTAGCTGCACGAGGGAGAGACAAACAGCCCTCCGCCTTCCAGGAATCGAGACGATAGTCACACACCCACCCGGACAACAACTCTCCCACGCTGTGGCTCCTCTTTCTCACAAGAACCTCAGACTCCTATAAGGTTTTCAACAGTTGTTTCTGGGAGAATTTGGCAATATTTTGTTTGCACTTTGTACATAAGACATGCCGGTCCATACCCCGCCCCCTCTTTTTTTTACCACCTCCGTGCATGGAAACTATTTCCTTCTGTAACCGGAGTTCACAAGTCTTCAAAAGGCCACTGCACAGTGGACTCTTCTTGAAATTTCACTAAATTATAAGGTTCCCTGGAAAATGGCATAGGGTAGTTTTACATGATTGATGTTTTGCTTATGTTTTATATAATGCAGTAATTTCGGTCCCAATTTGACCTCACACTGTGTCAGAAAATTAATGAAAATATACCCAGTGTCAGACACGGGCTGCCCTCAGCCTTCCTCTCTTCCGAAACAGAAGAGTCTCTAAGTGAGTCTCGCTGTCAAGGCCTGTTCTGATCTTTCCTTCGAAAGCATTTCCTTCCAGAAGGGGCCTCTCCGCATCATTGAGGAGACTTCTGTTAGGCCTGGCTACTTTATTTTTGATTGCGTTTGGCTTGTCTAGACCCTCACACTAACAGCAGAGCAGATTCGGGTGAATCAAAATACTTTAGAAAAATTCTGAATTATTGACAGTTGACAAAAGTAAAAACAAAATAACTTCCGTAAGATTTATCTAATTAGTAAATTAAATATTTACTATAATATTTTAGGATAAATATCAAGTGCATTAAAGTTTAAGTAGTGAAACCATAAAAAATTTTTACCAATTTTGTTAACAAAGGGTATAATTTTTACTAAAGTAAATAAAAGGTGTATACTTTAATGCTAAAATGTATCTTTCTATTTTATTTGGGTTAAATTTCTTGACCTGATTTATGGTGCTTAAATTATTCCCTGTATTTAAAATTGGCCATTATTTCTACTGTGTGTCTTTCCATGTATGTAGGGAGGAAAACACTCTTTTATCTCAGTCTCATTAAATTATTTGTCTGATTATGTAAATTGTAAATGTTTTAGTAATGGAGTTACTTGAAATACATAATGCTACAAACAGCTAATTATATCGTAAATTGTATTATAGCAGTTTGCTATTTCAATTTAACTCCTCAGTCAGGAGATATGAAATTTGTAGCTAAGCATTCAAAGTATAATTACTTTAATAAATGTGCCATACCTTGCATATTTTTTCAATATTCCATTCATTAAAAGAATTATAACTATACTCCAGCAATAAAAAAACCTGACTCTCCTATAGCAGAAGACAATTAAATTTTAAAACTAACATTTAAATGGAAAACTGTTAACAACCTTGAAAGCATATTGACATACGTACATAATACATATCTGTAAGTTAACTAAACTCTCTTTTCTTGCTGTATGTGCATGCTCTAAAATTCCATTAATTAGTTTCTCATCAAAAATATAAACTAAAGAACATGAGGAGTAATACTATATAAAATATAGTATACTAGTTTTTATTATAATTAATATTACTTTAATTTTACAAACATATATAGTAGCTCTTTGGGCAGAGAACATGAAAAAGAATTAGATCCCATGTAAGGACAACTACAGGTACCAACCGCGCAGGAGAGAAAGAAGAACAGGGTGAAAATCTATTTTACACATTCATTGTTTGGTTCTTATCAAAGGTGCCAAATATGCCTTGTCAGTCAAAGACCTGTGTTGCCCAGTTGATCCAGCATTTGCAGCATGCAGCTGAGAAGGTTAGCAGAAAAAATACACGTTGAAGACACAGCTAAAAAAGCCCTGACCTTAGATAGACAAAATACTGTGTAGAACCCACAGCACTGAGGGTTAATTTTGTTTGCTTTCTCTGCATGGCAGCATCTCTACTACAATATGTCCTGTTAGCTCACTGCATATTATATGAAAACAAAGCTAAGAAAGCAATCTTACTAAGTTGTTGTGACCTCAAAATGGTCAGGTGGTCTATATGACTTAAAGTGCACACCTGCGCAGAACATAATTAACACTGCATGCCTGAGACTCTGATCCAAAGAAAGCTCTTCTTGTTAAATTGACCCTTGGCTGGTGTCTGGAGTTTGGTGTTTAAATATTTCCTCAAGCTGGCATCCAACTTTCCTCAGTCAAAAGACTGGCTTGCTGTGCTAAAACTGTCATTTATGCTGTATGTTCACTGTCATTTTAGGAGTCTGAGGTTTTGGTATGTTCACAGTAAGGTGTAATAAAAAGTCTAACTCCATATTCATGTTGACTACAGACAACTCTTAGGCTTTGCCCCTCACTCTCATACTGCTGGCTCACATTCAAGTAGCCTAACAGGCCAGTACTGTACTCCTTTCATTGGCTCCAGCAAGATACTCAACCTGTGCAGCCCTTATACCGGCCCCAGCCCAGAAACGCCCCGAAAACCCTACGTCAGTCTCCTTTCTATAGGGTCTGCCCTTCCCCCGCCTGTCTTCCAAAATTCTCCCTGTGGGAGTCCAAACCTTTTTCCATCTTCCGGGGGTGACTGTGTGTATATGAGTGGAGAGAAAGATAGTGCGTGCGCGTGTGTGTGAGAGAGAGATAGTGTGTGTGTGACTGTGTGTATGTGGGGCATCAGTCTTGCCATGAAGACCGAATATTGTGTGAGGGTCCGTCCTGCTCTGCAGGTTGACCACAAGGCAGAGAGGACCTACACCACCAGCCCCTGCCAAAATCTCAGGCACTGATGAGTTCCCTACAGCTAATACTTTACGTACGTTACAGTCTATTGCTGGAGGAATTAAGTGTATCCTGTGAGTCTACTAGGAGAGAACTCTTGGAAGCTTGTACCGTGTTTTCCCCAGACTTTTTTAGCTCATGGCCTCTTCTCTGTTAATTTTGATATATATATAGTTGTGCTAAAATAAAGTGTAACCATAAGTCTAGCAATTTTCAATATTCTGAATCCTACCTTCCAAAAACAAATATTGAAATAAAGTATATTTAACAGGCCTGAAATGTATAAAATAATTGCATGTATGCAGATTATTATAAATATGCTTTAAATATTAATTTATTTTTTATATTGATCCTAACAAATTATAGGTTCCTATTTCAATTCAAAACATTGTTTGTATTATGAAAGCAATATTAACCTTGCAAAGTGCAGGAAAAAAATCTTGAAGAACAAAATGCTAGACACTTATTTTCCCATTTTCCTGTGATAACTTTGTTATGATTTAAATGTGTGTACTACACATGTGTATGTCTCAATCTATTTTCCTCCCTCTCTCCATCCACAAATTATGCAATTGGTAAAGATTTTAAAACACTTTTTAATTTTTTCCACTTAAAAATATATTATGAGCATTTTATTATTTTGTTTTTGTTTCCCAAGAATTATTTTTATGATCTCACATCATAGTTTTACTATTAGTAATTCTTATTAGCCTGGAAGAAATCTGTATGGGTATTCAAAAGATAAACAGATGCTATTAAGAACAAGTTTATGCCAATTAAATTTGACAATTTGTCTGAAAATGATAATTTTTAAAACACAATGTACCAAAACAAAGGAATAGATAACAAACAATAGATAATTTGGAAGTTGATATCTGCTATTAAAATGAAACTTTTTAAATTTACAGATGCCCTACAAAATATAATCCTCAAATTTAGGCTCATATTGCTTCATCAGAATTTTTTCAAATACTTAAAAAATCAATGACAGCAATATCACATGAAATTCTCAAGATAATGGAAAAAAGAACACATAGCAATTTTTTTTTGTGAAGCCCTAATAACTCTGATATCTACACCAGACAAATACATGACAAGAAAAAAGGAAAATACAAACATATCATTTTCATGAACACAGATATAATTATAAACAACATATTAATTTCTCATGAACATATTATAAATTAATAATTCTAAACAAAATTTTAACAAAATACATCAGTTGATAAACAAAGGTATAAATGTAGCTAATATATAATTTATGCCTAGAATACGAGTGATTTAGCATCCACAAAACAATCAATATAATTCATATGAATAGAATAAAAGATTGTATTATTTCTACAGAAACGGAACATTTAGTTGATAAAATAATCCACTCATTCATGATATAAACTCTTAGTAAACTAGAATAGTGACCTTTTTTATTTAACAGCAAACAATCTCCCCAAAATATACTACAACTATGATAAACAATGGTGAAATGTGAAAAGTTTAACACTGACTTCTGAATGAGGCACAGATGTCTGGCATTACCAATACTAGAAAGCATTCTCCAGGAGTGGGTCATGCCAGAAAAATAAGCTGAAAAGCAGAACAAAAAACAATATTAACGCAATGTCAAATAATATGATACAACACAAAGGTACATTTTAAAAATAAAAGAGATACGGTTTGGAAAGGAAAGGATAATTGCTGTTATTTGCAGATGATACAATGTCCCCACCAGATTCACCCACATGCCAAGGATGGACAAAACGAAATGATTTGGAGACCTTGAACTGCATAAAATATCATAATCTGCTACTGGGAGTAAAAATTGGTAGAAAAATTGAAAGAGTGAATACATGCATGCCTCGTGACTAAGCAGTTTCGCTGCCAGGTAAATGACCTAACAGAAATGTGTTAATACTTTTACAAGAAGATATGTACAAGAATGCTCACGAAGGCACTATGAGTTACCACCCAAAACTGGACACTAGCAACTGCTAAGCATACTTAGAATGGAATGTTGTTATATTATGTCATAGAACATTACTTACTAGTTAGAACGAACACATGTCTTTTAAGTACAAACGTATGGGACAGTTTCACAACCCATGTTGGTAAAAGAGCCAGACCCAAGAATATTTCCTGTATACATCAAGTTCAAGCCAGGAAAAAACTCATGTTTGTTGTTACAAACCAAAATAGTGCTTATCTTGGGGCAGGTGGGGTTAGTGATGGGAAAGAGATGCAAAGAGGGCTAATTTTCTGATTCTTGAGTGATTTAACAACGTAAAAAGTGATCACATTTTATGATTTTATGCAAGTTCAATGAACAGTTGAAATATTTTCTTTGTTTTCCATTTCATCCAATTGTTTTTCTAAAATGAATCTAAATTTAATATAGTTTATTCTTAAAACATTTTATATCTCACCTTAGAGTTTCACACAACAAAATATAAACATAATTTGAAGTTTATTTCTTAAAACATCCTGTTGCCCTAGGTTTCTAAGTTTTAAAGAATTTCTTCTCAATTGTGTTTACATAAAAGCATTATCAATATAGGATGGCCAATATAATGCATATATGTATATTTTTGAAATTTTGATAAATAAGTTTTTATTAACAACAAAATCTTATGATCTATATACAGGTTAATTTGATAGAAAATACTTATTTAAAATTATTATACGCATAAATATGTTGTCGGTGGAAATCAGACTCTTCTCCAGGACCAGGAAGAAAGCATCCCAGGGCCCATGCACGGGATATTGTGGTACGGCGGAAGCTGTTTGCGTGGAAATCTGCCCCTGGGTTTCTACTGTCCCATCTCCTTTGTCCTGCCATGGAAAAGTCCAACCATGTCCTCCGCTAGGCCACACAAAAGCTCATGTCCAGAGTTCTTGCTCCTTATTAAAGCTTAGTCCTTTGGAGTGCATGGTCTTCTGTGGGCCCCAGTAGCTGCTGGACCCACGTGGTCCCATGTTCCTGGGTGAGAGAGAATTCATTCCAATGTGAGCCGAGAGACAGAGAGAGAGAATGAGAGAGAGAGCGCGCAAAAGAGCTTTTTGGTTCCATTGGGATTACATTAGCTTGGGTTTGGGATGGACCACATGGTGCTTTTTCAAAATAACCAATCAACTTCCCAAGCTTTAATAATCTTTTAAAAGTGCCCACTTCCTAGCTAGACTAACAGGCTTCTATGGTCCAAGTCTCCCCCTGTGCCTCCCAACACTCGTGTACTGGGGGGCGGAAGGGCAGAGTGTTAATCTTCTTAACAGACAGTGCTGTGATCCCTGAGATGTGATGCTGTAGCTTCCAGGTGAAGCAAACAGGTTCACCATCCCCAGTTTATTAAGCTCTGTGTCTAATAAAGTTTGCCTCTCTTTCTTGTATTAGTAACTAGTTGACTACCTACAATACCAGATAGATACTTATACTTGCTAGAATAAAACATTTCCCAGCAGTCTTCATTTATATAGCTATAGACTTGGAAAATGCGTTCACACAAGAAATAATATGTGTGACAAATTTTGTATAGTGATGCCACTGAACTTCTTGCACTCCTCCTGACTCATATTACAAAATTATAGTTATTTGTCATCCAAGTTTATTTTTAATAGCCTACTAGGTGAGAACTGAATTTTGTTTTCCATCCAATATGGTTAGAAAAAGAAAAATAAATTGGTTTAAAAGGATTTGTATTCAGGAATTGGCATTTCTTTTACTAACTTCATCAGTGAATATTGTACATTGAAATGTGCCTTTGTTTGTTATACTGGATTTTTTAATATTTTTTCTTTTACTAAGGATGTTGTTCCATAGTAAGAGTTCACTAAATATATGAGCAATGTATGAAATGGACAATTAGGAATATGCAGGTGAGAATGATTGGCAGATGAACTCTCATAAATGTCAAGTTTAAGGAAGAATGTAAATAAAACCTACAATCTGGAAATTATCTGAAGATCCCTTATAGTCTTATATAAGACCCTTTGGAAAGGGCCACGTGCCCTGAGGTGACCATACATCATTATAACAACTACTACACTGTCTTTCCTCTTGGTCGTCATACATATATGCAACTGTAAGAACACTCTGCAGCAAGCCCAGATATACCAATAAAGATGCCAACTCATTTTGCTGAGGACTGATAGAGTGGTGAGTTAGAAAGGATTAATAGTGTAAATTTTTAAAGGAATGAAGATTCGAGTGCAAATAGTGACTTCTCAAGGATCACCCATAAACTCCATTACTATACTGTTTCTAAATAAGAAGGGAAAGGCCAAGAAAAACATATACTTCACTAATTACTTAAAATATATTAAATAATTGTCTATGGATTTTATTTGATAGAAAATTATGATTTGAACAGAACTGAGAGTATATAATTGAAAGTGTTAGGTAGCAGCTAGGAATGAGCGAGCAGAGTGGAAATAAAATAGGTTCCTCACTGTTACAATCTAACAAAGAATTTAAACCCAGAAAGCCAGGAGCCAAAGGAAGGTGGGCCTTCCTAGTTTATTCAGCAGTTCTGACCCTTGTCTGATAAGGCTGCCAGGTGTCCTGAACATCACAAGCAGGAATAACACAGGATAAGGGGGGTCCTTGAGATTCAGTGCCGGGAAAGGAAGCCTTTGTAACAACTTTGCTAACTAGATAGAAAGCCTTTACTAACTAAGGAGGAAAAGGAAAACCTTTGTATCCATCCCGAGGATTAGAAGGAGGATGAGGAGGGGTATCTCTGCAAGGCAGATAAGGTGTATAACCTTATAAGCAGGCCTCAATAGTTGGGGCACTCAGATCAGCTGAGTGCCCGCTTGTAGCTTTCCGCTTAAATATATTTCATAAATAATCTCGCTATCTCATTCCCACTATGAATGTTTCTCTCTCACTTTAATTCATGTCCTGCAAGTGAGACAAGAACTGAGGCTGGGACAGGGCTCCTGACTCAGGGCTGTCTCCATAGGGCAAATGACTAGTTCCAAGATTGTCTCTCAGTATCGCAAACTGCATTCTTAATGCAAAGATAATTTTAAATTCAAGGTAATTACTTCAATTATTGTTTTTGTAATGCATTTTACAGTGTTACTAATGCTGAGAGGAGAATCATAAAATATATGTGTAAAGCAAAGTGGTTGTTATTCTATATTTTGTTCAATAAGAACAAATCAATCAACTTTTAATTCAGGAGTAAAATAAGATAGCATTTATATAAAAGGCATATTGTTAATATTATTTAGAAATATCCAACTGTAAGAAAAATGCTTTTTCTGCCATGATAAATCATTTTTCCATATTTCTATTGAACTTAATACTTTGGTTCCTTGGAATAACATCTTCATTGAAAGCCTTGAACCCAAAAGCTTAGACTTATTTACTGACAACAAGGAAATTCTCTGAAGTGTTATTTCTCACATTATTATTCTTAACTTATGTCCCACTGGCAATTATGAATATATCATAAGTGTTTAATGACTGCTGATCTACCTTGTTTTCAAACCATTTCATAAGCACTTAATACATAAAATATTCATTAGAATTTATGGCAGTAATGCAGTCTGAGTTCAATCCTTCATAGCATGGAATCTTTGTATGTAAGCGTTGCTACAAAAAAAATCTCCCAATACTATGGCTCCAAATTTAAATTCCCAAGATTCTCTTCTACTCCTTGCTACATAGGAAGTATGGGTGCAGGGAGACATTTTCACTCCCATAAGTTCTTTTGTTCTGTTTTCCCTATAATCTCTAAACTATTTTGTCTCTATCCTGGTAAACTAATGTTGTTTAGAGATATTCACATATTCCTTGCCCTTACATGAATGTTGCTATAACTTTCATCCACTGTAATTTGAAAGAGATAAAATTTAACAGAAAGAAAGGAATGTAGACATTTACACTTAGACTTATATATAAGCTTTCAAAGTCACAATCAAAAGTGTTTCACTGTGAAGAGAAATAGAAGAGGGACTGAAATCTATTGTTTAAGCATGAGTAGTTTCCCCTGACTTGGAAACATTTGTCTTCTATCCAAACAGTAACATTTATTTCACTTAATGTTTCATTCTCTTGACTAGGTCTTCTTGTTTATTTTCTTTTTCTTTCTTGTTTTTTTCCCATGTCCCAGCCTTGAGCAGAAAAGATTAATGACTAATTTTCTAGTGATTTACTAGATCTATTCATTGTGGAAAATCTATTCATTGTGGAAAATCTCATGTCTTTATTAATGTTATTATTTCCTAAGCAGCAGATGTCAAATGCTGTAGCTGAAACTGCTTAGCTGCCCAGATCAATTCTTTAAAAACCAACTTTATGTGTAGTGTTAAATAACTTTTAAAACTGGCTTTAAGTGAAGCTATGCCAAATGTCTAAAATTGGCTTGTAAAACAATTGACCACTGTAGCCGCAAGTTTAAACCCAGATTAGTACTCATTTGGCTTTATTCCATACCAGTTATTTCAGACTTAAAATTTTATCTTCTGAAGGAACATTCCCTAGCCTCTGTCTCTATCACTTTTTATTTCTAGTCATCATTATTGTTTTTCTTGAAAATATGTATGTTAGCATAATTTAGAAATATAAAAACTGACAAAAACAGAACTTAATTACAAATGAATATTTAAATTTGAGGATTAAGACAATAATATAAAGCAAACAATGATTAAAGTTGGGACTATTAATAAAGTTTGTATTAAAAAGCACTATGTTTTAGCCCTGGCTGGTGTAGCTCAGTGGATTGAAAGTGGGCTGTGAACCAAAGCGCTGCCAGTTCAATTCCCAGTCAGGACACATACCTGGGTCACAGGCCAGGTCCCCAGTATGGGGTGTGTGAGAGGCAACTGCACATTGATATTTCTCTCCTTCTCTTTCCCTCTCTCTAAAAATGAATAAATAAAACCTTTTAAAGAAAGCACTTATATTTTAACACCACTACCTATGTTTCTGTAAATAAATAATACTACATAGGGATTGCATGACCATCAGGATCAGATATGCATTACCTTTATTTTGTATATGAAGACAAACATTTTAAGTTATTCATTATGTTATAGTTAAAATGTATACATACGTAATCACTGTGTTTAAATACCTTCAACTTTAATTATAAATTCAAACAATTTCATTAGATTTATTAGAACAATTAAAGTGGTAGGCTTAGTGTCTTGTTTTGATCAATTAACTATAAAGTAAAAGTATCCAACATTTGGAAATAAAGTGAAAGAGGATATAGTGTAATTTAAATATCATACAGGGTATTACATCCTTCTCCCTCCTGGGAGGGTGTTCCTGTGCTGATATTGCTATTTTCTATCTCATTAAGTCCCAGCCAATGTGAAGAGTGTGAGGATTTCTGCCTGATGGAGAATGCAATCCCAGAAAGTATATTATTAACTTATAGGACATTTGCTAGTTTTTTATCTATTTTATCACATTATTTTAACACTTTTTTTCAAAATGACTATTGCTCTCCAATTCCCAAAATGGTTACCGAATTAGCTTTTTAATTTTACTGATTTTCTCATTAATGAGTGAATAAATCTTTCGCACATGCTTATATTATATTTGTATGAGGCATGCTTTTAACTTTATAAAAATTATATTTTAACAGTATAAAGTACAGCTCAGTCCCTTATATTTCCTTTGTTTCATTATTGACTTGAATTTTATACATTCAGTCACCATAATTGAAGTTGTTAAATCAATATGTCCCTGGAGGTTTAAAAATGTTTTACTTTCTGTGATTGACTAACAAAAAAAAAAAAAAAAGAATACTTTTAGATAAGCTTTGATTCCCATATGATTTTGCAGCTGACAAAAATGGTGCAAATTAATGTTAAATTTTCTGAAACTCTTTACTTTGATCTCAAAGCAGTTTAACTCTACACTCACTACAGCTCAATAACCATTTTAAGAGGCTATTAGTTCACTTGCTTATGTGTCTTTATTTCTCTTTGCAAGTGTATAAACCCTGAACTCATTTTATCCCCTTCCTCTGGCTTCACTCTTTATACTGTCTAATTGGAATTAATTTCTCCTGCTCATTTCTCTCCTAAACTAGATTGCCCACAGAAATCTACCATCAAGTACGTTTTCTTCTATTGTAACATTCAAGTTCATTTATAAGAAGGATTAAAGTATGAGCTTCTTTTAATCTGTCCGGAGCCAAAACATTCCTCATCACAGTTTTAAATGAGTTTATTGGGGTCACACTGGTTACCCCAATCAAATTATGTAAGTGTTAGGTGTATAATTCTCTAACACATTAACTGTATATGGTCTTGTGTATTCTCTAGCCCAAGTAAAGTCTCTTGCCCTTATCAAATTTTTATTGGAACCTTGCACACATGTTCAACTCAAAGGCAACAATAAATGAAAATGAAAAACAATATGTCATATTGTTTGTAAAACACGGCAAGCAGAGTACATTTTCAGGGAATTGATATTCAAATTTCAGTTGGATTGAGGAATCATTGTCAGAAAACTATGTCATTTACATGACATAAGTTTTCACAGCTATTAAAAGCAAAGCTAATAAAATGGTGAAATTCTTCCTTATTCTATTGAGCATATTGCAATTCTACTGAGGTGGGGATAGTTTATAAAATTTCAGAAAAACTTATGCTTAAATTTTCAAAGTATCCTATTTGATGTGTTGATATGTTTCTTATTATATGTACTGGCAGCTTTGAATTTTTTTTGCCATTCTTATATGTGTGAGTTTTTGCCAGTGAAAAACATTGTCATATCACAACTAACGTGTTTTGCTAACATGCCATCAGTGTAAACCAGAGCACTTTATTTTCACTATTAAAAACGTAAAACCTCACCTACCAATCAAAAGCATTTTTATGTGAATCATCTCACTGAAACGTTCTCTCTGCTCACTTGAACTGCTGTCCAAACACTAGAAAGACTTCTCCATGTTCTCTTTGCAGAGTAAATTGTACTGTCTCGGAAATTCAATGGGGTCAATAGTTTAAAACAATATTTTTAACATTGTTATTTACATGCTATCCTTTTACACCATGTTAATTGAGGAAATCAACCTACTTTAGATCTTTCTACTCTTTTCCATGTATGCTTTCTGTTAGTTTATTCTAAAAATTAAGATAGTTTATTATTGTAAATGAACCATTATTATATTCATTGTCTTCAAGAACAATGACATTGCCATCCTGTTATATACATGTCATCAAAGAAGTAGAAACATTACAAATGATAAAAGGGGTGTGCTGATATACTCTTTTGTAGTTGTGAGACTGAGTTAGGCACTTTGTGTTTGTCTGTTACCCTGGCACCTGGTGCTGGTCCTGGAGTCAGCAGGTCTGGCTACCAAGAGGGAGAGATGAACATGACGAGGAAGTAGCCAGACAAACTAGACCCCTCCAAGATGAGCAGGGATCCACTGGAATGAAGTGGCACCCATTCTCTCTTTGATCTCTTCTATCCTCCAACTTCAGTGATTCCTGTAACTTGCCAAAGAGCTGATACATTGTATTGGGAAAGCTAAACAAAAGATCTGGTGGAATTAAGAGTTAGCTGCTGCATTAAGGAGCTGAAGAATTTTTAGGAGGGGAGGGCCCAGAAGACACCAGTTACCAAAAGAGTGAACCAGCCTTGACAGTGTGCCCAGGTGTTTGAACCGTAGCAGAACCTGAACTTCTAAATTTCTGTGCTTCACATCCCCCTACTGAATCCCGAGCTTATTTTTCTTGTAGCCTAAGAAACATGCTATCATTTCTCATTGTCTTTTTAAATCTACATTTCCCCATTTGTGGTTCACCTCTAATTTGTCTCAATATAGTTTGATAAGATTTTTCAGTTAATTAATATGGGTAGTGAACTTTCTACTTGTTGAGCATCTGGGCAACTTCTATTTCTTTTCAAAATTCTGACCTAGTAAACATTTTTCTTATCGGAGGCTAGTGACACTGCTATTTTTGCTGCTGTTAGTGTGTTCTATTGTTGTTATTGTTGACTTGAGACCTCTGAGGACACCGTTTCATTTATACCTTCCCTCATATGTATTTTCTTTTTTTTTTCTACTAAAGATAATTACAGGATTTCATACTGATCTTTGAAATTCAGCATTTTCAGTGGAATAGATATTATCTCTTCCCATTAATTTTTACCATAACACATGAGCTATATTCATTTGCAGACTCATGTTTATCTTACCTCAGAATATGTCTTGCTTAGTAATCATTGAACTATCCTTTGGTTAGTGGCTGTTTTTTTTTTAACTTATTGTACTTTTTATTCTTTAGGAGTAAATTATTTGCATGTTGAGGTGCTATATATTTTCAGTCCTATTCATCTGTTAATTTAAAAAAAGTTTCTTCAATATTAATTATCGTCATAGCTATACATTTAAGAAAACTCACAGATTTCAAAGGCTATTTCACCATAGTAGTAGTTAGATGTTCTTCCTGGTTGAATTTTGTACTTTTCTGTGTGGATGATAGTTTAAATTTGCCTCTGCAATTATTCACATCATTCTATGTTTTATATCTGATGACACCTTTATATCAATGTTCATATACATATTTTCCACCCTTTTCACACCTCTACTGGACCCTATAATCCCTTCAACTTCTTCTACCCATTTTTATTGTTATAATGTCAATGTTGCTCGATTTTGCTTTACAACCAAGTCTTCCTTTCTTTATTCATCAAAGAAAAGTAACATTGAATACCCAAAAACAACACTTACACTGTCTTGACTTTCAGCATTTTCCTATGCTGAAAACTATAATATGCTATAATTGCATTTCTCTTTTATGGATCTATGTGAGAACCAGTAGTTGATGGGAAACTTTTATTTGTAGAAAATGACGCATACTCTATTAGCTGTTTAAAAACATAAATAACACTTTTGAAATGTATATTTAGACACTTTATTATGAATTTATTTCCTTCTTTTTTTTCTCTTTTGAGTTTTAAAATGTCATTCTTATTTGTATTATATTTGCATTAGAGGTATATACTCAGTGTGGTTCAAATTTTTGTATATGTACTTCCTAGTTTCCAGAAATGATCTTCCCAAATTTTTCCACGTTCTTTATTGTGGAATGGGGAAAAAAGAACTAACATTCAGAGGATGCACAGAAATCATCCTTTTGCTGTTATTGTTGGTGGTGGAGGTCGGTTGGTTTTTCATCTTCTCCATTGTCTACGACTTCAGAAAACTTGTGGTGACAATGAGAGCCTGCAGGGAGCAATGCATTTGGAGGGACTGGAAACGGTGCCGATATTCACAGCTGTGGTTTCAAGAGCATGAGACAACCTCTGTTTCTTTTCTTTTCTCTTCTCACTGCCCCCACCACTTAGCCCTGGGTATGGTATTAGTTGCTGAGATGAATGACAGAGCAAATGACTAACGCTCTCCCTTTACAGTTAAAAGAGTGAAAAATGGAACCACAGGGAACCAAATATTACTGTGGAGATCAAAGAAAGGAAAGAGTTCAGGAAAGTGACCTCACAAAAATTTTTATGAATTCCTCAGATTACTATTTGTTTGAAGCAGTTGCAAATCAAAAATTAAGTATTCTTTGCTTAAAAAAATTAAAAAATGAGCAAAATAAACCAAAGAAGGCAAATAAAAGACATAAATATACACTAACTCAATAAAATTGAGAACATGGTTATAATAAAGAAGCACAGAATAGCCAATAATTTTTGATTGAAAGAGGGTGATACAATTGATAAATGTTCAATAAGACTGACAATGAAAAACAGAATACAAGTATTGACAATATCGGGAATGAGAGGTGGTATATCAGTATAGGTACCACAAACATCAAGAGAATAAGGGAATATTATGAAGAAATCTGTACACACACTTACAGTAGCATACATTAAATAGACTAATATTTTGACATCTGCAAAATACTGAAACTTACTTAAGATGAAATAACTCATCTTTATAGTCCTGAAACTACTAAGAAAAAATTGTTATTAAAGGCATTTCATAAAAGAGACTTTCAGGCTCAAATGTGTTTACTGGCAAATTATATCAAATATTTAAAGAAGAAACAATTTTAATTCTAAAAAGTCCCTTCCATATAATAGAAAATGAGAAAATGTTGCAACTCACTTAATGAGGGCAGCATTACTTTCATTACAAAATAAGAAAAGCACAGTAAAAAAAAAGGAAAAAGCAGGTTAATATAACTCATGAATATACATATTAAGTCCCTCAATAAATTATTAGTAAATCCAAGCTAATAATATATAAAATAAATACATCACAACCAAGTGTGGTTTATTCCAGGAATGTAAATATGGCTTAAATTGGAAATAAATGTTTAAGTCACCATATCATGAGTCTAAAAGAGAAAAAACATCATATAAATTGACACAGAAAAGATATTTTGCAAAAATATAAATACTATATGATTCTACCTAGAGGTACCAACAGCAGCCAAACTCATAGAAATGCAAAAAGTTGTACAACAATAAGAATATATTTAATGCCATTGAACAATTGAAACTGATAAGGATGGTAAATCTTATAATTATTTAAGTATAATTTTAAATATCAAGTACATTTAAACATACTCTTTTTAGTATCCCTTTTTCCTTCTCTTTGACTTATAAAATTTACTCTCCTCTTAACCGTGCTACTTTTCCCTATTTGTTTTTTCCAGGTGGAACATCTTCTCTAACTATCTTCTAAATATCAATATCAATTTATTAATTTATTTATTCAAGTTGCAACTACTATGTACCAACAGAGTAGGAAGTGGCACATACATTAAGGAAAAAAGTGGCCATCAATGAAGAAATGCCTTGCCTTGACAGCCAAAAAAAAAATTTACATATATATGTATTTCCATATTGGCAGAATAACTCATCTGGTTAGAGCATCTTCCCAATGCCAAGGTTGCCAGTTCGATCCCTAGTCAGGTCACATATAAGAACCAATCAATGGATGCATAAATAAGTGGAAAAACAACAAAACGATGTCTGTCTCTCTCCCCTTTTCTTTTCTCTCTCTTTCAAGTCAACAAATATATATTTTAAATATATTTACATATACATAAATGTATTAGTTGAATAAAAGCATTTTTATAACAAGATAAGTACAGTGGGAAAAAAATTGCTGGCAGTCAGAAATTAATATGAATTATATAAACATAACACTAACACCATTCTTTCTCTCTCAATTTCCCTCTCTCTCTCTTACACACATACACAGTAAATAATTTCAAATTATGCAAACACTGTTTAAAATAAATGCACATACACTCACACAATAAATAATTTCAACACTATTTAAAATAAATGGAGGAAGGTAATGAAGGAAAGATGTTCAGAGAAAGCTTGCTTAGGAGGGCATTTAGGTGCAGATATGCACTGTAGGTAGAATTACGCTTTGTGAATGATTGGGAAATCTTTCATGGGATGTGGAAGAAGAAAAAAAACTCAAAGTATTGAAACATGTATAAGGTTTTCAAGGACCATAATAATACTAATGTGAATGAAATTGTTAATCAAGAATATGAGAGCTAGAAGTTTGGATTGTAGGGATAGGAAAAGTCAATCATGCAAGATTTCTATGCTTCGTAAATTTGATGAAGACTTTAGACTTTTAGCAACAATAGAAGCCATTAAAAATGAAGTGAAAAAAGTAATATAATATCAATATCTATTTATCTGTCTATTTTTGGATGAACAATAGAATGGATATTTATATTAAGATGGGGGCAATTGAAGAAGCCAATGTCCCAGAATAGATAAAAGCAGATAGACTCTATCCTCCATGGAATGAGTTTAGATGAGAGCAGATATGTTTCTTTCAATGTGTCAGGAGAAAATAGAAGCAGAAAAAAGGTTCACTAGGAAGTGAATGAAGATTGGTCCTTAAGACCACCTTTTTCATGAATCCATGAGTATTAATAAAGTATTCACATGCACATGCTTTTTGTTGATAAATTTTGTAAAATGACTTATTTTACCTGTAATTAGCCAACATTGCTTTTTCTTTCTGTCACTGTTTTCCCCACAGTCGGAGAGTGCTGCAATGGCCACAGACATTGTTGGTGTCCTTATACGGGGACAAAAGAACACACTGAGGGTGGCATTAGTATTATGTGTATGCCATCTGCATTCATTTCTGGCTTCCAGCAATACTTCTACCAACTGTACTTAACATGTTACAACAATGATTTTACTCAGCTAATGTATTGTAGAGTAATGGAAATCATTTGTAACTTTGACATTTATTCTGAACACAGGATGTGCTAGAAAGACATACTTAATTGATCTGAAAAAATTGGAGGGAATGTTGAATGTTGTTTTACTGAAAGCATAAAAGTCCAAGCATGTATAAGAGAAAGACTAAAGTGACATAAGTATGCAAGAGTGAAGTACATTGAATTATTAGAATTAGATTTTTATAAATTAGGATTTTCCCCTCTTAGAATGAAAAAGAAGGAAACAGGGTAGAGTTTTACTAAATTACATAAATAGGTGAACACATTACTTAAAAAATTATAGCTATAAACTTATAAGACAGTCCTTGTCATATCACTATGTCTTGTCTTTATAAATGCATATTTGAGAAACTACAGTTACAGCCAAGGTCTTACTTCTGGATTCCCTTCAAAGGAAGTTAGCGCCTTAAAAGCACTTAATTGTTCCTTCTAAAATTCCCCCATACTCACCAATCATAGTTATGTACTATAGCATCACAAACTACCAAGAGATGTAGAAAGGTATGTCCTTTCTCTGCTTCCAATACATTACAGTCCTCTGACTTCTCCAGTAATACTTGAAACAATAAAAGTGAAAGGAAAAGTAGCCCATAGCTATTGATCACTCTATGCATAACCTCCTGAAGCGATATGATTCTTTTCTTTTAATGACAGATTACTGACTATAGCCAACAAATTAGAACACATGCCACCTATATATTTTCTAAAAGGCAATAATGACAGAATTATTTTTGTTCTTTGGAAAGAGAAGTGATTCTACATGTTGGTAAAGCAGGATGATGAAGTGGAAGCAGAACATAACCCAGATTCATGGACTCATATTTCAGTTACTAACTACTTGTGCTACTTTGGGCAAAATAGTTCATTTTTGGGAACCTCAGTTTACCAATCTGTGTAATAATGTGATCATATTTATATCTCCTAAGTTTGTTGAGAGTATAAAAGTATAGCTTGTCACTCTGCTCTGTTGGAGATTCAAAGAGTTAGTCATTGCATTTTATCAGCATGATTTCAATAAAGTAAATAAACATAATTTAAGTAAGTTATTTTGGGAATACTAGTAAGATGGAACATAATACCATAAAGTTAATCCTTAAATATTTTAATAAAATAACTCAATGAAACATATGTTTTGTTTTTTGTAAGAAACTAAGATATTTGCATATAAATATTTTATATTCTCATTGGGAACCATTCATATCCTTCATTATAGGTGTATAGAAGATTCTATAGTATCACACTTATATTTTTACAATGTACTAAAGAGAAAGCTGAAAGAGTCAACACAGGAAGCCACATACAATTTTCTAGGTGAGTCATCTAATGACCCTCACTCCATCTGGTACAGAATTGACAGAATACCAGCTATTTTGTATATAGCAATAAAGAAAAGTGAAAATCTAGTTTTATACATTTTTGGTTGAAATCAATGAATGCCCTTCACTCATGTAAAATGTTTCAACACAGTTTTAAATCTTATGAGAGCTTCTCAACTACTTCTGGAATGATGGCAGAAAGTTCCCTGTAGACAGACACACTTCCTAGTTAAACAAATATAATTGGTGAACATTATAAACTGCCCCATTTTTAAATCTCTAGAAATATTCTGAATGGAATAGAGTAAATGCAGAAACATTTATTCAAGTAAATCTACCCAATCTTGGTAAGAACAGTGAGAATCAATTGCATTTGAACCATAACTCTCTCCCTCTACCCACAAGGTCAGCATGACAAAAAAATTTTACTCTTTGATATGCAGACAAGATCTCAGGGCTTTCTATCTCCAACCAACCAGTCTAACACTGTAGTAATCTTCCCAGGAGGGCCGGGCCACCAGTATTTTCCATCCACCCCTGCTTCTAACTGCAGAAGCTCTATGTCAGACAAGAAGAGATGAAAAGGCCTGCCCCACCTCAGCCTGGCAGGCTGAGAGGATGGTGCTCCAGTTGCACTCAGAGTAAGGCTGAAGTCACACACATGGAGAGGCAAGCCCAGAGACCATATGCAACTGCCTTTGCTGAGTCCTCTCACTCTCAGTGAAGGGTGTCACTCGAAGAGAAGTGGACCTCTGTACTGATGCCCAGATCTGGAGCAACAGCGCAGGGTTTTGGCCCATATGGAGCCTCTGAAACAACCCCAGAGAACTGACTTTATTTAAAACAGAATGTAGAAAAGATCACATTTAAGAGCAATTTATAACACGTAGAGATTTTGACTGAGCAATAAAGATGAATAAAGTACTGATATATAGTCTACAACATGGATGAACCTTGAAACAATATGTTTAGTGAAAGAAGTTGTCCCCAAAGAAACCACATATTATACAATTACAATTACATGGCTTAACTGACCAAATTGTAAAATAAATTGTCTTTAGCCCATAGCACATGCATTTTTAGAATGAGCTACAAGTATAGCATTGCCACGCAACACCCACTCATCAATTTAATCAGCGCCATAACAGCTATATAAAAATTCCACTCACACAGAAGCATAACTCTGCACCAAACTACAAATACTTATAAAATTATACCATATAAAAGTTGTAAGAAATAGTAGTTCCGATTTTGTATTTTATGGTACTTTGAAATCTTTTCAAATTAACTGTCATTAAAAAAAGTAAACATGTAATAAGTTAGATATAAAGCATAGCAATACTTAAGACATAGATTCTCCTATACACCAGTTGAATACTTGGAAGCACCACACGTCAATATGTGCCAAAGCCTTTCAATTAATTAAGTCGCTATATTTGGATCTTCTGGTGGATTTACTTCTTATCCCAAGCAGGTGTTGACGGATTAGAACATCTTTTTCTGTCTGATTCCTGATTAAATTTGGACAAAGAACCTGACAGCTGTTGTGTCTCTGTTTTCTGTGACTATTTCCTCAAATCAGAAAGCACCAGCCTTCCGCATGAGAAAAGTGTGCAGAGACATCTTGTGTAGATAACTCTAAAGTTAACAAGAGGTAAGAGAAAACACATTATTTTAACCATCTCTTACTTTGCCACATGGTTCATTAAATTGAATAAAAGCAGAAATTTTTAAAAGGTATAATTAATTTATTCAATTAAAAATAAGGATGTGGGCCCTGACTGGTGTGGCTCATTTGGTTGGGCGTTTGTCCCAAGAGGCAAAAGGTCACTGGTTTGATTCTGAGTCAGGACACATAACTAGGTTGTGGGTTTGGTCCCGACTGGGGCAGGTACAGAGAGGAAACCCAACTGGTGTTTCTCTCTCACATCGATGTTTCTCTCCCTCATTTTCTCCCTCCTTTACCTTCTCTTTAAAAAAATAAAATCTTGTCCTGGCTGGTGTGGCTCAGTGGATTGAACTCTGGACTGTAAACCAAAGGGTGACCAGTTCAATTACCAATCAGGGCACATGCCTGGGTTGTGGGCCTGGTCCCCAGTAGGGGGTGTGCAAGAAGCAACCACATATGGATGTTTTTCTTTCTCTCTTTCTCCTTCCCTTCCCTTTTCTCTAAGAGTAAATAAATAAAATCTTAAAAGAAACACACTTTGAGAACAAAATGCGCAAAAATTCTATAAAAATTTTAAAAAATTAAAAAATCTTAAAATATAAGGATGCACTGCTCATTTTCCATTATTCCTATTCTTTTCCCTATTAGCAAACAATATTCTCATGGTCTCTGATTCTCACCCTGAAAATGAACACGTGTGATGATGATTGTACGTCTAATTTTCACTCATGAGTTGTGATTTGGGTGTACCAGATTCCTCTTACACCTTTTTATCCAGAAAACCTTAACAAAGATAAGTCAGATCTCAGATTATCAACAAAAAGGAAATTTTGATCAACTCTCTGTCTCTTGAGAGCATTCAGATTATTAAAATACATTTTGTTTTTGCAAAGGAAAATTATTTCAAAAATATTTCTTAGGCTATATTTCTGTTCCCTCCATATTTCTTCTTCTTCTTCTTAATGAAAATAATACTTTATTTAGCCATTGTCACCTTGCTTTGTGGAAATCGATACTATATTTTTCTATTGCAGCAAGGAGAATAGAAGTCTACTCATCGATCTCTTTTTCTCATATTTCCTCTGAAGAGAGAAATGCACAGAACTGTGAATGCAACACGAGGCAAGTTGTATGGTGCATATATTCTTCCTTTCTTTAGTTTCGCTTGCCTCCCTGTTGCTTTCTGTCAATTCACTGGATAAGCGGTGAAAGTGACCGTGTGAATGCACACGGTGTCACCATCCCAGGGCAGCCAGGTAAATGTCTAGGTCTTGAATTTGGTTAAAATATTACTCAGACCAGGGGACGTGGCTTCCCCCAAACCTGCAACAGTGACGAGGTAACGACCTCTGGCCTGTGGTGTATGGTGGTGGTGATCAGTTCCTCACAGAGAAACTCATTGACAGGAAGTGGAAGGAGCAGGAGACAGAGTTTTCTCCTTTATTTCCTACAATGGCCAATTTAGAGGCACTTTTCTTTGGCCTCTTGGAGCACATCATATGGTAGAGAATCACTGGGGCAGCAACTTGCTACATCTTTACACAAACTGTGAAACCCTGTTGGGTGTGTTTGCTTCTCATCTTTCTCCACCTCAATCTCTGTGTCCCTCACTCTCTCTGCAAATGCTCCACCCAGCAAATCATTTGCATCTAACCCTGAGCCTAACTCTGTCTTCAAGAAAACTGGGTCTGAAGCACAAAGGCAAGAAATAAACTTTGTTTCTCATCTGAGACAAACCTTTCATGAAATTGTGCTATGCGGTATGTAAGAGTTACCCTAGTGTGAGTCCCAAAGAAGGCTTTTCCAGGAAGTAAGAGATGGAGCAAGATCTGAAGCAGGATAGAACATAAATATTTAGTATATATGGCTGAGTAATGATATATGACATGCTTAAAACAAGAAAAAATGTAGGTGTAATTACAATTCATTTTTTTCCAATAACAATATGTTTAGTATTTTTCCCACCCAAAATAATAAAAAGAAACAGTAGAAAACATATATAGTGTATGTTATCCATCTATTATACAGACCACAAAATCTGAGTGAACTGTATTCTCTAGTGTGTTAAATTCTTTGAACCTCAGATTTAGGTTTTGTGAATACAGGAATAAAATATTTAAGTAAAATGATTTTGTAAGGGCTGAATTAAATGAGATGTGTCAGTATATACCAAAGGGCAAGATGATCCAGACGTTTTTTCTCATTTTCTTATCTAGATGAAAGTTGTCCTCTTATGTGATACCATTAGAATCATCACCCATTAGCAATTTTTGGGCTGAGGAGCTTTTTCCTTCCTAACTTTTATGGATTTGTTTAATTCATTCATTCATTCAGCAGTAAACCAAACAAGTAGAAAGTTTTTATCCTTTTGGAATTTATGTTCAAGAAGATGTGTCCTGTTCTGCTCCTTTAATCTCTTCTAAACCACAGGATTATTTATTTCTACCCTAAATTGTGCTAAATTACCACCCATAAACAAAACAAAACATCCTGTATCTTTTTTCTCCTCTAACAATCTAATATAGTTTATTTCAATGCCAAGTCTGCAAATGTTATTTTCATTTTTTCTGACCTCCCATTAACTCCTTGACCTATTATAAAACAGAGCTTCTACCTTCTACATTTTAATAAAACTGTCTTTTCCCCAGTTTACAAATTATTTTTTAGTTTCAAAACATAATGAATCCTTTCTACTCATCTCACTTGACCTCACTGCCCTATTTAATTTGTGATCCATTAATTTATTCTTGAAAATGTCCTTCTTAGTTTCTCTATCAGTTTTATTATTATATTTTATTAATTATGCTGGTTCAGTTGTTCTGATCCCCCCCATTTGCCCCCCTCCACTCAGCATCCCCAACTCTCTCAGGTAATCTCCACACCATTGTTCAGGTCTAAGGGCCATGTATGTAAGTTCTTTGGCTACTTCATTTCCTATACTGTACTTTATATCCCCATGGCTATTCTGTGACTTCCTATCTGTACTTCTTAATCCCCTCAATTTTTCATCCATTTCCCTATACCCCTCTCCCATCTGGCAAACACAAAAATGCTCTTTCTATCCATATTCTGTCCTTGTTCTTGTTTGTTTAGTTTTTTAGATTCAGTTTTTGACAGATATGTCTTTATTGCCATTTTATTATTCATAGTTTTGATCTTCTTTTCTTAAATAAGCCCCTTTAACATTTTATACAATAATGGTTTGATGATGATGAACTCCTTTAACTTTTTCTCATCTAGGAAGCTCTTTATCTGCCCTTTAATTTTAAATGATATCTGTGCTGAATAGAGCAATCATGGCTGTAGGTCCCTGCTTTTCATGACTTTGAATATTTCTTGCCAATCCTTTCTAGACTGCAAAGTTTCTTTTGAGAAATCAGCTGACAGTCTTATGGGAACTCTTTCATAGGTAATTACCTGTTTTTCTCTTGCTTCTTTTAGGATTCTCTCTGTATCTTTAACCTTTGGCATTTTAATTATGATGTGTCTTGCAGTGGGCCTCTTTGCATGCATCTTGTTTGGGACTCTCTGTGCTTCCTGGACTTGCATGTCTATTTCTTACTTTTCTTTTGACTTTGTCTATTTTGTTAAAAACTATGTTTCTGCCTCAGGCCCTCTTACCTTTTTTAATGCACTAGCCTTGCTTCTGAAACTTTTCCTGTCCCTGTTCTCAGGCATCCCTCCTCCACTCCAGACATTACTCCAAGCATATCTCCATCCCTTCACATCCAGCTTTGGGCATGTTTAGTCTCTGCATATGTTTAGTGCCTCTTCACTGTGAGGTCCTGTGAGCAAAAGCAGAATTTTCATCTTTAGAATTATTAATTTCTAATATGGTTTTGAGTGTTTTTAAGCTCCTAATATCATTTTAATTAAATGAAATAATTAATGATTGATATTACTCACTCCCATGGCATATACCCCCTGTGACTTCTGGTGACTCTCATATTTTTGTATCAAGTTCCTTTCTAAAAGAAGTCTTCATTTTTTTTTTAATCATAATGAGCCCAGAGTTATCAGTGTAGAATAAATTCAAGTTGTGACAATTTTCTTGCCTAAAATTTTCCAGTATCTCTTAAAGTTCTACAGAATAAAGTTCATAATTTTTAGCAGGAAATGTAATTTTTTTATGATTACTGTCTACAAGCAACATGCAATTATCTTTTGAAATGGTCATTTTGATGAATCAGCTTGCCCAGCTTATAATTCCCAGTTCTTCAGACACTAACTTCGATTTGTACAGGTATATTTTAGATGTGAGTAAATTTCATAGTCAGTTAATGAAAATCAGTTTAAGTAAGAAATATTATCCTGGATAATTTGATGAACCTGATTTAATCAGTTTAAAGTTCTAAAAACTGAGTTGAGACTTCCTTAAAAAAAAACAAATTCTGCCCATAAGTAGCAGTTTCAGCTTATGCTCAGGTATTCTATCATGCCCTTCCTAATGACCTGCCCTGTGGATTTTGGACTTGACTACCTAGCTCCCACAATTGTGAAGTCAATGTCTTGCAATAAATACATTAGTACACGAGTATATCTTTTACTCCTTCTGGTTCTCTGGAGAATATAGATTGATACAGAGTTTGGTAGTGAGAGTAATTTCAGGGGAACAGAATCCTAATGATGAGTTTTCTGATTTTTTTTTGTTTGTTTTATGAGAAACAGAACTGGTTTTCTAGTTGGATTCTATTTAAAGATCCTGATTGTTCTAAGTTTAATGGGAAAGAGAGCACTTTCCCATTACATAACATGCCCATGGCATAATGTAATAATAGAGACACACAAAATATCACCATTGGATACTCCTACCTAAATACTTACATGAGTCAAGATTCTGGAGAATCATGTATTTGATACCTTCGAGCATTTTCAAAATAATAAGTGTAATGAAATTGTCTGGCTACCCCTAATTGAACTGGAGAAAGTAGAGAAAGACAATGAGCCCAGGGATTCTAACCGGCATCTCAAGCACAAGCTCATTAAGAATTCCTATGACCCTCACACACAGGGGGAAAAAAAATGACCCTGGTTTACAGGTAGTTCTGTGTGACACACAAGCACCCATCGGAGGACCATAGTTATAGCACAGCAGCTGCTTATGGAACATCCCTGCAGGACATTGGTGAAGAGACCCACCTGGAGGACTTGGAAGATATCCATAACAATCACCTCATGCAAGTTTCCTCATCTGTGAGGTGCATAAAATTCATTCCCATTGCAAGAATATTTTTGAAAATTATTTTAGAAGACACATGTGGCCAGTAGGACATGTGTTGTATCTAAGCATATGATGTGTATTCCTACTATCTATTATCGATTAGTATTTTATAATGTTTATTGATTATAATTAAATAATGTATAATAATATCATTAAAATCTCTAGCTTAAGTACTACTTAGATTTTGAGAGAATAAGCTGTGATTTGGTAGATAGAACTGACCATTTAAATTTCACACTAGAGAATGCTAAATTGAAACAATTATCTAGATTTTAGCCAGAGTATGTGATTCATAAAATTGAATAATATAATTGAATATGAAATTCAGTGTTATATAAGTTTACCTAAAACAAATATACAAAATCCAATTTTGAAAGATTGGATATTTAAAGTAAGTGATTCAACTTTTGTATTTTGAATGCACAAAACATGTTACCTACAGCAACATTAAGTGTCATGCAAAAAGAGAGAGAAACAATATAAAAAAGAAGTGTCTGAAGGTTAGAATTAAATCAACAAAAGATAACTTAAAAGTGACATCCTTTTAAAATACCATTGTGAAACAAGAATTCACAACAGGAGTTAGAAATGTCAACTCTAAAGAATGAATTTCTTGGCTCTTGTCAATGTAACAAAAGGCTTAAAATATTGTTTTGAGTACATTCAATCTTTTCATATTTAAAAATATCTCAATGGTTGAAAAATACTATTATCCCAATTTAAAAGTGTATTACATATATACTGCTTATGCTCTCATATTATGAATAACCCACAGGCATTTTGCATATCTCCGTGGATTTTTGACAGGAATTGTTAATATCTGAAATAATCATCTGGGGTGTGAGCAACTTCAAAAAACTTTCATTTTTTCTGAAAACAAGACATATGGAAGGAGCATGTTCTTTTCTCCTATGGATTTAGATATTGTTGTGTGAGACTGAGCTTTTGAAATGGCTTTTTCCACTTTTTAAATGTGAGAGACCGAACTTGGGGACCAGAGCAGCGTGCTGAGGATGGCAGAGGGGAAGAGCTGGCAGGAGCCTTTCCTTGGTGATATGGTTGAGCTCCGTAGTTAAGTAACCCAAAAGTTTCCTTTTTGCAGTCTTTTTGTTCATTGATGTAATAAGTTTACCTTATTATAAAACATTCTAGTTATTTTTGCTTTTCCGTTACTTGACCAAAAACATTATAAATGGCACGCACTCCAGGAGATGTCTAAATCTAGATTTTCCAGCTTTTATTATTCTTTTATCTAGAAATCACAATCATCCATGAGCTATATGCTGAGGGCAGAATTGTAGCAGGACCTGAGATCAGCACAACAATATTGTGAGACATTAGTCAGCATCCTTAGATGAGTTGGATGTGGAAAAATGGCAAAGGTTTTGTGAGGGTGTCCATGATACCTGATTCCATGAAACTTGTTAAAATTTGGCAGCTGGAGTCCCTAGGATTTTGATTTCAGAACTATTACAATCAAGACCAATGAGGCAAAGCTGATAATTTGTTTAATTTGAAATGATGTCATCCTAGTTAGGAAGTTCTAGAGAAATCAGTTTCATAATTAGTCTTATCAGACATGGTATCCTACTCAGATATAAAACAGCCTAAAATAGTTGCATGGCTCAAATGTAGCCAAATGTAACTTCAACTGTGAAAACTTGATTGTTGACCTATAATATTTTGGGGACAATAGTTTTTTCTACCTCAAAGTTACTGTCATTGTGAATCTTCTTAGAACACCTTTACATATTCAATTTTCTTTTGCTACAATATAGAAATCCAATTAATTTTTTGTTATTAAACTTGCATAATACAAGTTTGCTAAATTCACTTATTATTTCTAGTAGCTGTGTGTATTTGATCCAAGAAAAAGTTTTTCTCTTGTCTCCTGACAACTAAAATTGCTAAGGAAAGCCTATTTTCTTTACTTGAATGCAATATATTTGATATTCAATAAAACTTAAATACACTTGTCTCATGATCTTTTTTTGAGGAATTTTTTTAGTAGTGATTCAACATACAGGTACATTATTTATTTTATACTCAATTCCTCAATAACTATGCCTATCTCCTTTTCTTGTCATTCATGTTTTTATTGTATGTATTTCTAGTTTCATAGTAAGAAAATCAAATACTAATAGTCCAGTCTAAGGGACCAGTCTAAGAGCACACTATAAGTAAATAAAATATAATTTGTTTTACTTTATGGTAGAGTTTTTTTAGGAAATGTATTTTTTCATTATTATATTTTATTGATTATGCTATTACAGTTGTCCCATTTCTCCTCCATCATTCCTCTCCACCTGCACACCCCCTCCCACCCATATTCCCCCCCCTTGGTTTATGTCCATGTGTCGTAAGTTCTGTAGCTTCTATATTTCCCACACTATTCTTGCTCTCCCCCTATCTATTTTCTGCCGACCATCTATGCTATGAAAGTCAAGGACCTACATCCCAGATGGCTCTATCCAGTGAAGCTGTCATTTAGAATGGAAGGGAAGATAAAGTGCTTCTCAGATAAGGTCAAGATAAAGGAGTTCATCATCACCAAGCTCTTATTATATGAAGTGTTAAAGGGACTTATCTAAGAAAAAGAAGATAAAAATATAACAGTAAAAAGACAGCAAACTCACAGATATTAACAACCACACCTAAAACAAAAGCAAAGTAAGTAAACAACTAGAACAGGAACAGAAACACAGAAATGGGGATCACATGGAGGGTTCGCAACAGGGGAGTGGGAGGAGGAGAGAGGGGGAAAGGTATGGTGGAGTTTTTATTTAAATATTTATTAGTTTCATTTTGAAGCAAAATTAATTCACCTAGTCAGATATTAAGGTTTAAATTTGTTCTCTGAGCTGATAAGAAAGTTATAGAATATATTTTAGGAAATTAAACAAAAAATTTATATGTAAAAGTAATTAAAAAGAGGTATAGGATTCAAGAAATTTATACGTGACTGTGACTGTCCTCTTTACTATAAGAGATCTTATTGTATTTATAGCATAAAATTGTAATGGGCTCTAGATCACATCAAGGAATTTTTGTGACATAACCCATCTTTACTAATATAAGATGTTAATCCATATCTTGTAGATACTACATTTCTGAACATATTTACATTAATTGTTGAAAGTCATAAAACATGACTAATGGCATCTCACAGGTTTTGCCTATTGTTAATAATGTCAGATTTAGCTGAATTTACAGTTATTTTTACAAATGCATCCCTCCGAACTTACTCTTTTTGTTACACACAGTGAACACTCAGTATAATTTCCAGCATTTGAGATGATTCACTGCTTTTCTTTTTCCAGCTTCAGCATTTGTAACGGCCCTGAGTCGTATTAAAGGCGCTCTGCCGGTTTCTAAATCTAGAGCGCAGCATGACGCTCTGTTCCTTCCACCATCATCCATCCCAGTAGTTGCTTCAGTTTCCTTGAAAGTATAAAGAATTAAAAAAAATCCAGAATATCTCCTTTTAAAGTATGTAATTCTGCTTTCTCTATTACACTGTCTTTCTGGCCAACTTCAAATGTTAGCATGTTTCTTTTCTTTAGGTCGATTCACCTCTTTGGCTCATTCATCTCTTTTTTTGCAGACAGTCCTACCCAAGTTTATGATCATGAAACAGTAACATGCATACATTTCTTCTTGGCTCTCTTCACTCTTTATCTTGACTGCATTTCTTTCCTAAAACTCAAAATGTAATATGGGGCTAAATTTTATTGTTCTGCAGTCTTTTTACTTTTCTGATTTTGTGTCCTACCTGGCAAGACCAGAAAATATGTCAAAATATTTCCAACTCGGATACAAACAATAGAGACTTACAAAATTCTTCTTTAAATTCTACATCATGTTAAACATTAAAAGTCATATAATAATAAACTTTCCATATCATGTCTCAATTTGTTCAAATGATTCTATGTCTAAAATATAGTGTTTGTTTACATGGTATGAGGTTGTTGCTATTCGAAATCTCTATGTCCTTAAATATATATTTTTAAATTTGGGATATGTTTCAGAAAAGGTGGTTTAACAGATTTCATTATTGTTGTATCTGCCAAAAATATTCTTGATGTAAATAGATAAGATTTAACTTCTTTAAGACTTGTAACCTGTTTGGAAACTTAAATATAGGAACATATCTTTTAGTGATCATGTATTCACAGATATTTAAATATTTGTATATGTGTTTATATGGAATATGTGCATCTGGTGTAATTATGTGCTAAAATAGAAACAACATAATTTTAGATATAATAGTCTTATATTGCAAATTTAACCAACATATTATACAGAAACACAAGTTATACCATCAATTAGACTCAGCAGACCAAATAAAAGAATATATTCTATGTGAGGCATAAAGTTTGAAGTGATTTTTATTTAAATGCTTGATCAATGTGAAGTCAACATCTGACTATAATAGATGCATATTTAAGTGCAGAAAATGTTTGAAGATATAATGAAAATTTACATTACAGAACAATACTAAATCTACATTACTTTGCAAATTCACTCCATTTTGCCAGCACAATGATCTGAAAAACTTAAATGCCAGTATGTCAATGTAAATACAATATATCTTCAAATAATTATATGCAATACAAATATCTAAGCATAATAAAAAATATAGCCTGTCTTTTTGTCATTTTGAATTCTGATTTGTGTTTTTATTTAGTATGTTATATGAAGTCTGTCTGGAAAAAGTCCAGCCGTTGTTAATATAAAGAGAATGGTTTGCATGACATCGATGTGACCTGGCAGCCAAGGAGGGAGGACTGGAATGCCCATGAGTGAACAATGAGGACTGCACTGTACTAGTCAGTGGGGGCGGTAGATGTTGTTGAGTGAGTGTGTGTGTACTGTGTGGCTGTCACATTCAAATTACGGAATGAGTAGAGCAATGAGTCTGCATCGAATTTTGCATGAAGCTTGAACCTTCCTTTATGGAAGCTTTTCTGATGATTCAGAAGTCTGCAGCATCGGCAACTGGTGATTGGCAGCTTCATCACAACAATACACCCACTCATGCATCATGTCTTGGGCAGAGTTTTTGATGAAACAACAAATCACCCAGGTGACTCAGTCCCACCACAGCTCAGATTTGACTCCCTGTGACTTCTGGATTTTCCCAACATGAAAAACACCTTAGAGAGGGAAGAAATTTCGGACCATTGATGAGATCCAGGAAAATAAGACAAGACAGCTGATGGCAGTTGGGAGAACTGTGTGAGGTCCCAAGGTGCCTACTTTGATGGGGACTGAGGCATCATTGTCCTGTGTACACAGCTTTTGTATCATATATCTACTTCAATAGACGTCTCTATTGTTCATAGTACATGGCTGGATACCTTCTGGACAGACCTCATATAAGGCGGATAAATAAATAATAGACATAAATAACATGTCAAAACTCTGTGCACATGTATGAGTAGAATTTAATAATTTTTGACTGTCCTATTTCCTAGAGACAAGTATATGGTTTCCATAATGAAAGTTAATAATATCTACCAGTGTGAATGGTAATATTTTCCAACTTCTCTTTTCATAAGACTTCAATTTTTCGCTATATAATGAGTCTAAGTCTAAGGAGTTCCTTAGCCAAGGAAATGGCAATGACAAACATTATACGAAGAAGAGAGGGGGAAATAAGTAAGTATTCTGAAATAAATAGTTTCAATTAATCCTTTTTTTATATTGCAGTGAAACTCTGTAAAGAAATAATATCATTTTAAATGTAAACACACGTGCACACAAAAATATACAAACATTTCCTCCTAGAAACTGGTTTTCACAATTCTTCACTGAATCAAACTTACTCAAATCTGTTTATTTTTAAAAACAATCATAAACTATCTTATTTCTTCTTTTAATTGGATAGAGATTTTGGTATACAAAAACACACATTACTAATTTAATTTATCTGTCCTTTGGAAAGTAATTTGAAGATTTTAATTAGTTTAGTGATGAAGGTGTAGATTTATGATTCCAAGTGGATTCAGTAAGTATACATAAGAAATAGTTTATTATTCAATAAATATAAGAATCATAATCAGTGCATAATAACCACTTAAGTATTAATATGTAATGAATTTTGCAGACTCATTTACTATTTTTCCCAATTTTACATGGTATAACAAAGAACTTATTCCTGCAGTTTTCCTTTGAGGAAAACATGTATTTATACAACATCTATTCACAATTCATCTCCTTTACAAGAACAAAATGCTTCACTGAATAAGCCCATACTAACTGTTTAAATAATTTTGCTCAACAGATATATTAACATAAAACTTTCTGAATGATTATCTGTGTTTTATTAAAGTGCATATATGTATTCAAATATTATATTTTATTGCACTCATTAAAAGTATTTACATTTCCCTAGTAAATATTTTTTCAATTTAATTTTTTAATTTAAAAATTTTTCCATTAAGATTTATTCCTCTTGCCCTGGCTGGTGTAGCTCAGTGGATTGAGCGCGGGCCTGCGAACCAGAGGATCGCGGTTCGATTCCCAGTCAGGGCACATGCCTGGGTTGCAGGCCAGTTCCCAGCAGGGGACACACGAGAGACAACCCTACATTGATTTTTCTCTCCCTCTCCCTTTCTCCTACTCTTCCCCTCTAAAGATAAATAAATAAAAAAATTAAAAAAAAAAGATTTATTCCTCTTATATGTCCACACCCCCCACAACCACCTCACTGTTGTCCATGCCCATGAGTTCCTTTTCCTTTTTGCTCAGTCCCTCCACCCCTAACCTCACCCCCCTTAGTTTTCATCCTGCTTTCTATCTGTGAGCCTGTGTCTATTTGCTTATAAGTTCAGTTTATTCATTAGATTCCATATATAAGTGAAATCATTTTTCTCTCTTTCACTGGCTTATGTCACTTAACATAATGTTCTCCAGGTCCTTCAATATTGTCACAAAGAGTAAATTTTTCTTCTTTTTTTATGGCTGAACAGTGTTCAGTTGTGTAAATGCCCCATAGTTATTTTATCCACTCCTCTACTGATGGACACTGATGCTTCCCTATCTTGGTGATTGTAAATAATGCTGCAATAAACATAGGGGTACTTATGTTCTTCCAACTAATTTTTTTGCATTCCATCTGATATATTCCCAGAAGTGGGATTGCTGGATTAAAAGCCAAATCCATTTTTAATTTTTTGAGGTAACTCCATACTGCTTTCCACTAAGATATACTAGATTGCATTCTCACCCACAGTGCAAAAGGGTTCCCCTTTCTCCACATCCTCACCAGCACTTATTGTTTGTTGATTTATTGATGATAGCCATTCTGACAGGTGTGAGATGATATATTATTGTGGTTTTAATTTGCATTTCTCTGATGATTAGTGAGGTTGAGCATCTTTTCATATTGTCCATCTGTATGTCCTGTTTGGAGAAGTATCTATTTAGGTTCTTTGCCCATTTTCTTAATTGGGTTGTTGATTTTTTTGGTGTTGGGTTTTATAAGTTCTTTATAAATTTTAGATGTTAATCCCTTATCAGGTGTATCAGCAAATATGTTCTCTCATTCTGTGGGTTGTTTTATTTTTTGAAAGTTTTCCTTTGCTGTGCAAAAACTTTTTAGTTTGATCTAGTCCCACGTGGTTATTTTTTCTTTTGTTTCCTTTGCCTAGGGAGATATATCCATTAAAATTTTGACATGAGCGATGTCCAAGGTTTTGCTGCCAATATTTTCTTCTATGATTTTTATGGTTTCAAGTCTAACATTTAAGTATTTGGTCCATTTCGAATTTATTCTTGTGTGTTGTGTAAGAAGGTGGTGGTCTAGTTTCATTTTCTTGCACATATCTGTTCAATTTTTCCAACACCGTTTATTGAATAAACTACCTTTAGCCCATTTTATGTGCTTACTTCCACTGTCAAATATTGACTATAAAGGTTTGGGCTCACTTCTGGGATTTCTATTCTCTTCCTTTGATCTGTGTGTCTGTTTTTGTGCCAGTACCATGCTATTTTGATTACTATGACCTTGTAGTACAGTTTGATATTAGGTAGTGTGATTCCTCCAATTTATTCTTCTTTCTCAGGATGGCTGTTGTTATGCAGGGACTTCTGTGGTTCAATACAAATTTTTGAAATATTTTTTCTAGTTCTGTGAAAACATCATTGGAATCTTAAGAGGAACTGTGTTGACCTAAAGATTATTTTGTGTAGTATGGACATTTTAATGGTGTTAATTCTTTCTATCCGTGAACTTGGTATATGCTTCTACTTACTTGTATCTTCTTCAATTTCTTTCTTCAGTGTTTTATTATTTTCAGCATACAGGTCTTTTATATCCTTAGTTAGGTTTATTCCTATGTATTTTACTCTTTCTGAAGCAATCGTGAATGGGATTATTTTCTTAATTTCCTTTCCTGTTAATTCATTATTGAAGTAAAAATGCAACTCATTTATAGATATTAATTTTGTATCCTGCTACTTTGCTGAATTCACTTACAGTTCTAGTAGTTTCTTGGCAGAATCTCTAGGACTCTGTATGTACAGTATTTGTCTCCTGCAAATAAAGATAGTTTTACTGCTTCCTTTCCAATTTGGAATCCTTTTATTTCTTCCTGTTTTCTGGCTGCTGAGGCTAGGATTTGCAGTACTATGCGGAATAAGAAAGTTCAAAGCAAACATTGCTGTCTTATTGCCAACCTTAGGAAAACCACTTATGGTTTTTGCCCATTGAATATGATGTGTGCAGTGGGTTTGGGTTTGTCATATATGGCCTTTATTATGTTTGGGTATGTTTCCTATTTTCTGCATATACTGATATGATCATGTGGTTTTTATCCTTCATTTTGTTTATATAGTGAATCACATTTATTGATTTATGAATGTCGTACCAACTTTGAATTTCCGGAATAAAGTACACTTAATCAGGATATATGATCTTTTTGATTAATTCCTGTATTTGGTTTGCTAGTATTTTGTTGAAGGTATTAGCATTTATGTTCATCGGTGACATTAGCCTATAATTTTCTTTCTTTGTACTGTCTTTATCTGGTTTTGAATCTAGGATAATGCTGACCTTCTAAATGAGCTTGGGAAAGCCTCATGAATTTTTTCAATAGTTTGATGCCCTGGCTGGTGTGGCTCAGTGGATTGAGTGCCAGCCTGTGAACCAAAGGGTGGCTAGTTCCATTCCCACTCAGGGCACATGCCTGCGTTGCAGGCCAGGTCACCAGTAGGAGGTATGTGAGAGGCAACCACACATTGATGTTTCCCTCTCTTTCTCCCTCCCTTTCCCCCTCTCTAAAAGTAAATATATAAATAAAATATTTTTAAATGTTAAAAAGAAATCAATAATATTGTTTTAATAAAGGAACAAAGATGTTGAAATTAGAATTTCTAAATTTTAAATAAAGATAAAAACAAACATGTGTAGGTGAATCTGGGATGGCTCTTTTTCTGGAGACTTATTTTGTTATTTCTGTCAAAATTACAGATATGGTGCTTTTTTAAAATTGTTACTTTCTGGTTTTGGGATCTGCTCAGTATAACATTAGACCAGATTCACTTTCATGTTTATGTGCATTTTCATTTACATAATAAGTATCATTTTTGCACTCTTATTGTAATTCTAGGCTTTTCAGTAGTCATTTTATATTTACTGTGTACTTTAATCATTTTCTCTAATTGCTTTCATTTATTTTTTCATGTGTACACATATGCTTTGTCTTTCTCCCATTACTTTGTAAAAACTCTTTCAAAAATCTTGTGGCCATCCTTGACAAAAATCTCAATTTCAACATTTAACCTATTATCAAATCTTAAATAGCTAACCTCCTTTCTCAAAGCCAAAATCCATAATATGGTCTGCAAGACATGACATAGATCTTCCTATTTAAAATTGCTTCTTTGTTCAAGCTTCTCCTTTACCCACATTCACATTTCCTCTTTAGCACTCATAATTATCTGCCATATATTTTGCTTATTTATTACTTCTATTTTCTTTAGATAAACTGCAACTGACACGAGAAGAAGAAACTCACTGTTTTCTTTAGTGCTATTTATTTGATACCAAAAACAATTTGAATTTAAAATGTGATCTTCTCCAAAACTATAAATAAAATATAATAAAAGAGGACACCAAGATTTAAATGTCATTTTAATCAAAGAACATTTTTTTCTACAAATCTCTTGCATGTTTTAACCCACATGTATTAAATTCTGTATAATAATGTAATTTCTATGTAAAACAAGTTCATTTTTATGCAGTTAATATTTACTGATATCATGTGAAACAGTTTTACTATATTTTAGACAGTTTGCATATATGAAAAAGAAAATAGTATAGCATAAAAAGCATATCATCGCAGAAATATTCTAGGCCTTTAGAAAGCATGGTGTTCGAGTTTATACTGATGTGATGAACAAAATTTAAATTGAATTTCCATGAAATGTATTACAAGGAACGAGCGCACTTTCAAAGTGATGCAAATCAAACTTTGAGTATTGACCGCAAATTGAAAAGAAGTGTCTACTTTCTATGTCTGTCTCTCCCCACAAAATAAAACATACTAACACTAGGATCAGAAATAGAATTACCATGAATTTAGTTGATATTCAGCTATAGAGCATCTGAAATTCATAGACTGCTTCCAAGATCCCATATCTATTTTAAAATTTTATCTTTGTTTTTATATTAGTTTTCTTAAAGAAAACTCCACTACACCATACAATCTTTCCATGTATCTTCAAAACTATATGCTTTTGAGAGTAGAATAAAAATTATTCTTTAAGAAAAACCCTCAGAGGCGAAGAAAACAAAGAGTAGCAATCAAATATTGAACAATGGAAAGCTAATGAATGATTGTTAACTAAACTAGTAGACCATAAAAAGAAAATTTTGAATTGGTAGTAGTGATAGATAATTATTAACTTTATTTATAACACAGAATATATTAATTCTTCATGAATTTACAGCATCTGATATTTCTGCAAGTATTAATAAGACTGGTGTCACAGAATTGGAACAGTCATTTGAAATTTATTGAAAATAAGATTTCTGAAATCCTTCTTCTACTGCTTTCAGTCATATGATGGACAGTCCCTCAAACTAGCCATAGAATGCCAATTTCTTCTCTGCAGATGACAAAAGGCCTATTAATTAGGGAAACTTCAGACCCCGTTATAAGCAGAAGTTTTATACCAAGTACAGAAATCATAATTATGCATGCAAGATGTGCTTATAGCACATCTCCAACTTTCTCCTGTGGTCTGTCATCAACAAATACTCTCCAGGAGTAGATCCTGGGAAAACTGAACAACCCAAGAGGAAATATCAGTTATAAAATTATCAAACCTACATATTTTGCTTGATTTCTTTGGATACTCTTCATTTCTTCCTTCATTTTGCGACCAAGCTCAACCAGTACTGTGAGCATCCTGATTACCAGTGTTCTGAACTCTGCATCAGATAGGTTGTCTATTTTCTCATCATTACCAAGCCTTTATTATATGAAGTGTTAAAGGGCCTTATCTAATAAATAGAAGAACATAAAAAACTATGAACAGTAAAATGACAACAAGCTCATAACTATCAACAATTGAATCTAAAACAGAAAAACAAAAGCTAAGTAAACAGCTAGAACAGGAATAGAACCACAGAACAGAGATCATTTGGAAGATTTTCAGCGGTGAGGGGGAGGGGGAGAATGGTGGAGAAGGGACAGGGAATAAGAAGCATAATTGGTAGGCATGAAACAGGTGGGGTAAGTTAAGAATAGTATAGGAAACAGAGAAGCCAAAGAACTTACATGTATGACCCATGGACATGACTGAAGGGGAGGGGAATGTTGGAGGATGGAAGGGTGCAGAGCAGAGTGCAGAGAAAAGGGAGAAAAAATTGGGGAAACTGAAATAGCATAATCAATAAAATATACTTCAAATAAATAAATAAGCAAATAAATAAATAAATAATTTACTTCAAAAAAAGAAAATTATCAAAGCTGAACATAAAAGACTAAACTTAAAAGATAATAAGAAATCTAGAATCCCCCCAAATTTCTGTATTTGTAAAATGTTCTCTGGAATATTCTTAGTTTAGTGAAGAAAAAAAGGATGAGACCATAAAAAAGACATTCAGAGAAAAACTTAATGGAAATTAGAAACATAACAATAAAATTAAAAAATAAAACTTATTCTAATGTTTGAATATGAAGTTAATTTTTGAACATAGAAAGTCAAAACTATGAGTAATGGGATAAGAAAACTAAGCGTCAACCACACATATTGAACATAAATAACATATAGGTTGTTTCCCAAAATAAAAAAGGACACATAGTCACTAAATCAAAGGACTAAAGGACCTTTTCCAAATGCACACAGTCCACCGAAGCCTTTGCACAGTGCATAAGCGCAAACTTTTACTAATGCAGGATGTGAAGAAATTTTGGAATACTAGGGAGAAAAAGCACAGAGGGATCAAGGTTGGATCGTATAAGAACATTATGAATCATAATGACTTCATATTTATGAACAGCAACACAGAAAGGTAAAAGATAATAAAGATAGTAAAGTGTTTAATATTTTCAAGAGAAATTATTTCTACCTAAATGTTACATCCATCAAAACTATTAATTACATATCTGAACAAAATAAAACATATTTTCAGACATTAAATATGTAAAATATTTGTGACTCCTGCCATCCATTCTCAGGAAGAGGGACTATATTGAGAAGATGATAGTAGCTGAAAGAAACCAAAACCTCAGCAGGAAAGAGGCACACCTTGTCTCCAGGAAGAGAGACTGGTGACCTCTACATATGCCCATGGACACCAGCTATAGAGGAAAAACAAGCCAAATTGAAGACAGAATTCTTTAAAAAGAATGTCATTAATAAACTGAAGTAAGTGCATAACTTTAAAGAGAAGATTTAGCTTCTGGCAATACAAAACAAAACAAAATAACAACAAAAAAATCAGTACAACAACCTTATGTGTGAATTATTGATAAATAACAAATTGAGCAAATGTAGATGTAAGACATGTATGAACTCCAAATAAAATTAAAAGTATGCAGTTATAAAAAAGTAAGCATGTCTACTATGTGATTTGTTTGTGCATAAAATTCACTTAACTAATAATAATGTAAACAGTCAATACTGACCTCACCAATACAATGATATATTTATTTTTGGAAGATGGTAGGTGGGAAATGCTGTCCATGTGTTAGGGCTTGGTGAAGGAAAGATGGTTTTGTCTTCAGCGTCTATGGTGGGAAGTCAATAGAAAATGCCTGAAAGATCAATCAGGCACATTCCCTGGAGGCAGGGAAATAAATCACAAAGATTCAACTAACCTATTTGAAAATACTAAACTAAGGAAGAGAAAATGAGGGAAGAAAATGAACGGGGATTGTTGAGTGCATTTTTTCTTAACAAACATTATAAAACTGGTTGTCTATTTACATGGGTATGCAACTTTGATAAATTAAATAATTATAATAATTCAAACAATAAAGTGCAGAAAGTGACATCACAATCTTCATATAAAACCTTGAGCTATATATAATTTCTCAGAGCAGATATGCCATCGGCAATCAACATAGCAATAATCAGGACACTAATTGGAATAAAACACTAATAAACTTTAACTTGCAACCAATTCATATGAGTAATTAAAAAAGTGATTATTCAGTGAGAAATGTGGCTGATAAATCAGACTAAACTGAATATGCTTGTAAATTCTTTGATGATACATGTATATTGTATTTGGCCTGAAGTGGTGTTAATAAGACCACTGGAGAATTGCAGTGCTTAGAATTTCCTTTTAAGTATCAAGTGAATTAACATTTAATCTTTTTGATTTCGTCAGTTCTCTCCTTTGTTCTTTTCACAAATTAAATCAATTTGTCTCAAATAAAGTTTAATGTAGTTTTATAGAGCGAAGGTTTGTTTTTAGAATATGTGTTTGCCCTGCTCTGTCCTTTGGAATATGTTAGATGGAAATTTTCTTTTTACACTTTATTTCTCAAATCAAAGAATGTGTACTAAAGCATCTGGGGAGCTACATATTATTAATCAGCAATTTAATAAAAATGTTAAGATTGCTTTTTTGGATGTAAGCTGCTTAATATTTCATGGGGCAATAAATTTAAGGCTTTATCCTTTTCAACAGAAAGAAATCATTTGCATTTTTTTCAAGAAAAATATACAAAGTAACATGTGAGTTCCTTAATTTGAAGTCCTTTAATCAATTGCATTATGACCATTGAATCACGTTTCTATTATTAAAGTGGAGGGAGCTTAGACATCTGATGTTTTGCATCTCCTTCTGTTCACACGTATTTCTACTTCCTATCAGAAAGCCTCTTCACTTCTACCTTAGACATAGAGCATTTCCTGTATAAAATATTCTGAATTATCTATCTATTTAGTGCTTTATCTTTAACTCTTGGCATTACTATTAAAAGTTATTATTCCCATTTCATACATGAGGAAATATGGGGAAATAAAGTTAAAATAATTGATGCAAATCATTAAGAATTTAAATGTAGAGTAAGAGTTTTGAACTGCCTCCAACACAAAGACCCTTTTTCCAATAGGCTACACCAATTTTCAAAGAACTTGTTGATTCAGATATTAAATGTGGTGCATAGTTGATAGAAGAAATGTCAAATCTTTTTAAAATTTTCTGATCAATTTTCTAACCTAGGCCATATACATGCTTTATAAAAGAACAAATCAGCACTTGTATCAACTAAAACAACAACAGAATCAGAAAAACTTTACCGAGAGTAGGAAATCTTATAGCTATTAGCACTTATTTAACATTGTCTAAATATTATTTAATGTTGTTGTTAGAGTCTCTGAGTAGTCCTCTAATTAATAGAATCTTTCTCTATCCCTCTTCTCTGAATAACTGATAAAGCAAATAAATAGGAGATTAAGCCTGCACACCACTTTTGGAGAGCATAGCTTAGTGTAAAAACGAAGTGAGTTAGCTAAGTGAACTCCAGAGCTGGCAGATACGCCCCGTTCCTAGACGTACTGTACTGAGAGACTACCGCGCTGTGTAGACAATCTTCGAGAATGGAGGGGGCGACTGTGCACACCCGCTAACTGCATGTAAACCTACTCCCACGTTTCCAAATTTACCACTAAATTCTGTTTACCTATTCCCAAAGGCAGCTCATAGAAGCCTCGTGTTAGGCTTAGGAAAGTTACGTTTCATAGACAGAAATAAAAGAGCTAGGAAAGTACATTTCCTTTTAACACATTATTTACTGATTGAAGTTATTATAATTATAAGCATCATTATCTGCATGCCTTTTTCCTTAAGACTGAAATTTTAGGTTTCTGCTAATAGACATAACTAAAGCCAAGGTTTAGTTAAAAAATAATAATCAAAAGTAAACCAATAAACAAAACCATTTCCCAAAAACACCATGTACAAATGCAAAGAGCCATAAATGAGGATAGTATCCTAGTGTCCCATAATATGGATTTCTTTTATAAAAATAAATATTTGGGGTGTCTTTCATCACATGAATTGAAGATTATATATTGGAAATTCATATTTTTTAAATGAATGGGTTAATATGTTTAATAGAACTGTAAGGAAGTTCTAAAATAAGCTCTACAAAAAAAAAACTCAATTTTTTTTTTAACAAAGACAAGTATATGAAGATTCACTGTTACTTTTCTTTTTCGTTTCTAACATAGTTTCTCTAATTTGATGTTAGTTACTGTATTTCTATGGAGATTACTTTTACTTCATGGAATTCAAGTAGTCCAGAGTTGTCATAATATTCCTCCTCATGACTTTCAATATTTAGGTACTAATACACTTTATGGTTTCACAGGGAATGATTAAAATTAGATGTAAACTAATCTTATAAATATTGCACTGTAAACATTTCATTAAGAATTTTTGAGGAGGTATTATTTTGACAACACTTTCTCCTGATAATATTGGCTAAGAGACTTCTCTTTCAGTTCTCGAGGGTTGGGGTTGATGCACACGCTGGTGGGTTAGAAAACTGGCTTCCAGCTTTTCATGGGCTGCCCTCCATGGGAACGTTCGCCTTGGCAGGCACGGGATGTCACCAACTGCCCCCGTGTTCCTCAAGGCAAAGAAAATTATGCTCAAGTTCATCCCGCTGGCAAGTGCCCTTGGCAAAAATGTCAGGTTTGGGATTCTTAATTTTACTTGGTTTTGATAAGTTGATATTTCTTACTATTTTACCCTTTCATTACTTTTATTTAAAGAGAGTTTTAAAATATCTTTATCTTTTATGTTTGATATTTTTTCTCTTGTTAATTCATAAAAATCATTACCGAAGTTACTCAAGCTCTTTGCTGGATGGAATCTCCCAAGTTTTACAAATTATAATAACACAATTTTTTCAAGATGATCTATTTTTTTTTTTACTTTTTATGCATTTGTACATTATTTTGTTGTATTTTTCCATTACCATTCATCCCCCATACCCTCTTCACACTATTTCTAAATATTACTTTTAGACAACACAGCCTCTAGTAAAATCTTTCCTCCATATCATTGATGTTTTAAGTATAATTATTAAATGCCTGTTTTGCATTGCAGTGAAAGGAAAAATTTGTTCTATGCCAGTTTTAATGTCCATCCAGAAATAAAGGAAATATAGATAGGTCTCATACTTCCACATAAAAGTTTTAGATATTATATCCTGATTGACTATTATTTGGGGGCTTCTAAATTATTTATATGTCCCTGTTTTCTAGTTCTTGGGAAGACACCAAATTTTGACAGTGGCTTCGTTCATGTCCCGCACTTTGATGGATGGAGGACTAGCAAGAGTAATGGAAGAAGCTCACCACCCTCTCATTAGAGCTTGTTCTCTTCAATGTTCTTTCTTGGAACTTAACTGCAGAGATGTTCTAGGGAGGATCAAGCTATTCCACAGATATTAAATGCAGATAACTGAGGCTTTTAGTCAATGGCTCCAGCTGAGCGCCTAGCAAACAGCCAGTACCAACTTGCCAGCAAAGCAAGTGAGCTGTCTTGAAAGTGTATCCTGTCTTCCAGAGGAAATCAAGCTGCATCAGCTGAGTCTAAGGACAGTGGAGAACTATCCCTACCAAACTCAGTATGATTTGCAAGACCCTAAACCACTAAGATTTAAGATGAGTTTATGTGGCAATATATAACTAATAGTATCATTGTAAATATATACTATGTTCTTTGCAAGTGAATCGTTATGTGTTAATAAAGAAAATTAACACCTTAAGGAACTTAGATAGTTGAAACAAATGCACATGGACATTTGTATCAGGAGATGGGGTTCTTTTGATAACATAGTCCTTCCTATTTTTTTTACTTCATTGTTTCTACTTTCACTTCTATCATTCATAGATAAAAATAAGATTAATAATTAGCTTGCATGGATTTTATGTTGATTAAATGAAACATATGTGAAGATGAACCTATCCCAATTGTTGACACATAGATTGTAGTTAATAAATAATAACTATTACTATGATTTTACATCCACAAGTATATACATTGTTCTCCATATGTTTTCTTGGTTACATATTTTAAAATATCTTTAATACTATGTAGTAATTAACAGGTGGTACTTATTACTAACCTGAGCAGAGATACCCTGCTTTGAGGACAAATACGATAAATTAAAATGTTTCCTATTTATTATTCATCCATTCTCATATTTTCTCTAACCTTCCAACTTTCTAGAGCAATATGTATAGAAAATAATAAATAACTTGGTGCTTCTTTGGGAGAAGAATTTTATACTTCATCATCTATAGCCAAAGTTTTCTTATCACCGAGCACTATACTTCCCACATAAACCATTTCAGAATTCCCTATCAAAGAGAACATTGAATGATTACAACTATATACTCTGACATCCATAGCAGTCAATTAAATTATGTTTGGCACATTACCAAAGATAATTATTCTTTTTATTATCATATATTTCCATTGCTGGAAATAATTTATTTTGTTTGGTTTTAAACTTGATAACCAGCTGTCCCTAACTTCAATACGTCTCTATCATGGAAGAGATTACTGGGAGCCATTTGAGTTATTTCTATCAGGTGGCAAAAGATGAATTAACAGTGTCAAAACACAGAATTTGTGGTATTACATTGTTGAGGAACAAGCACATCTCTTAATTGGAAATTGACAGCTTTGGCACTGAGTCGAACAAATCATTACTCACATTCACACTAAGTTCCATTTCCTAAAGCTTGATTAAGTCATTTAAATGCCATGACAATCTTCTCCACAGGTGTGGAAAACCAGATTCTTGCCTGTGGCAGACTTAATTAAGATAACAGCTGGATAGTTACATTTAAAAAGGAAAAATCCAAGACGTGCTAATGCCCCAAATGAAGAGAGAAGTAGGGGAGTGTTCTGGTTTGTTCTTATCCTATTCCAACTTTCTTGAATGGAGAGTACATAAAAGGATTCTCACTAAATCTGTAACCAAATTATGACTAAAAGAAGTTAATCATAACTTGTAAATAATATACACATTCAGGTTATATTCAAATCAACTTAACTTGGAGTGTATAGTTTTACTGATAGCTTCTCAGTATCAAGCATATATTTTTGCTATTGGTTTTATTTTTCTCCAATAAATGGTCTACTTTTCTATTTTACTACCATTGCTTGACATAGCCATTTCAGAACAAAGTTTCTTGGACTTTCTGGCAAGAGGGAAGGAAGAACAGCTAAGTTTTATGAATCGTGTTGTGACAGTGAAATCATCACTAGCTTATAATATTTTTTGTAGTTCATTCACAACAACATACCTTTCTTCAGGAAAATATCTGCCTTGACATTTTCTTGAACAGCAGGATATGATAGAGACTTTTTTTAACCTTTAAAATACAAGAAATCTGATCTCTAAGAAACAATTTTACTTTCTTGATCTTACTATAGAGTTAGCTTTAGGGCTAGGCCATTTTTGATTCATGATCTCCATTTAAATCTAAACTTATTAAAACTCCTTCTTTCTATAACATATGGAATACTCTGACTTCTCCCAGAATATTCTTCCTTAGACAAAATCCCAGACAAGTAAAAACATCCCTTTCAAAATTTTCTAAATCTTGGAGGTTTTTTTTTTTTTTTCCCCCTGACTACTTTCTCTCTGTGCGTCAGGATTAGGTTCTGAAATACCTAACAATCCACCCTCCCCCCCAGGGAAATTGTTAACAAAGCTGCATGGAAATTTCAAACATTCCCTGCTTCAGAATGGAACTTTCATTAAATGTGTAAATAGCTTGTCTTTTTCTCCTATGAAATGATTGATGTAATGTCCATCATATTATGTCTTTATAGTTACTATTTTTACTAATAAATTATTTTTGAATTTTTATGTCTTATTTATCATTATTACTCTAGTACCTAATACTGAGTTAATGTATTATGAATATCTAGTCAAATCCCAATATTTGTTCAGTAAAACATTGACAAATTGCTTTCTCTCTAGTATGCAAGATTGTTGTAAGGGTTTGTTACCATAGGTAGTTAACCAGTTATTAATAAGAAAGAGAGCAAATGGAATTAGACATTGAGCTTAATAAACTTGGGGGCAGGAGCCTTTTGCTTTACCAGGAAGCTACAGCTTCACACCCCAGGGAATCAAAGTACTGCTTTGCCAAAGGGATTAACTCACCTTCTTCCCCCACTCTGGTACCAGAATGCTTCAGGGCTCCGGTGTGGTGCTGTACCATAGAGGCCTGTCAGTCTAGCTAGGGGGTGGACCTATCAAAAGCCTGTGAAGGCTTGGGAAGTTGGTTCTTTTGAAGAAGCATATGGTTGTCCCAAACACAAACTAATATTATTCCGGCGGGGGGTGCTCTCTCTCTCTCTGTCTCTCTCTCTGTGTGTGTCTCATTTCTCTTCCAGTGACTTACACACCATTTGTTCACACATTCTCTCTTGCTTCAGGCATACAGCCTTGTTGATCTAGCATCCTTATGGGCCTGTGGTACATTCACAGGCTGCACAGGACTAAGCTTTAATATAAAACAGAAACATTGGACACCGGCTTGTATTTTGACTTTGCTGAAGACACAATTGGCCTTTTTTTTTTTTTTTTGGTGACAGGATGAAGGGAAATAGGAATCTGGAAAACCAAGGACAGATTTCCACCTGAACAAACCTTACACATTATAATCTCCTGTGAGTTGTGGGTCCTTGGAATGGGTTCTTCATGATCCCATGGAGGAGTCCAAATTGCCACCAGCAATAGATTGACAAAGATAACTCATAAACCTTGCACTGGCCTGGTACACATGGCACAAGGTAACTCATTTATTTGGTGTTGATGTTAATATTAGTAGGATATTCATATATGCATTTATTTCATTAATTCTTTTATTCTTTATTACAGCACTCTTCATACCATTTATATACAGATGCACCGTAAGAGTACAGGGCATGAGGGAAGTTAAGTTAATCGATGCCAGGTATGTAAGGTTGATATGTAGTCTTTTCAAAATTGATTTTTCTGAGAAATGCCCAGTGCCATAACAATTCTTCTTTCCACACTTTTCATCTCTCTCTTCTATCCAGAATCTTACTTGGGATGCAAGTCAAGTAAACTTCTGCCAACAACCAAGTAAATCAATTCTAATTATCATGCTTGTACAGAAATGGTGAATCATACTAGTGATTAGATAAAAATCATTTCCAAATCTAATGAATTATAATATTGTATCTCCCAAAAATTAAAATAGAAAATATATATTTTTAAAGACTTTATTTATTTATTTATTTATAGAGAGAAGGGGAAGGAAGGAGAAAGAGAGGGAAAGAAATATCAATGTGTGGTTGCTTCTCATGTGCCTGCTACCACGGACCTGACCCACAACCAAGGCATTTACCCTAATTGGGAATTGAACCAGTGACCTTTTGGTTTGCAGGCTGGCTCACAACCCACTGAGCTACACCAGCTAGGGCTGTAATAAAAAAATGTTTTTTATCTGTTATTTTCTTTCATTAATCAGAATATTTGATTATATGCAAAAATTGACTTTTTTTGAGAACTCTGACATACAGCCATCTTCTTTACATCAAGATTTCCTAGTTTTGCATTCTGTATACAAAATCTAAAGGCAAGACATGCTAAATATTCTCATATTCTAAAAACATAGCATTTCTGCACATAAATATATTAATATTTAAGAATTATTTTCATCTCTTTGAGATGAATTTTAAATATATCTCAATATATATTTATATAAGTATACAGTATAAAATTAAATTTCAGTTTATAGCTCTTCATATACCCACATTTACATGTATGTTTGTAAGTATCCATCCATATTTATCTATCTGTTATGAGCTAAGTTCCCTCAATGTTTTTATGTTGAAGTCTTAATCTCCAGTACCTCAGAATATGACAGTATAAGGAAATATCTTTAAAGAGGTACTTAAGCTAAGATGATGTGATAATTAATATGAGTGGTGTCCTAATAAGAGGAGAAAATTTGGATAAAAAATGTACATAGAATGAATTCTACCTGCAGATTTCCTTCAGACTCAAGTTTTGTGACTTTTCATATCTTTTCTTCTCCAGCTTACTGATCTACCTTGCAGATTTTGGACTTGCTGCTATCCACAATCGGAGAGCCAATTTCTCAAAATAAACTTCTCTCTGTCTCTGTCTCTGCCTCTGTCTCTGTCCCTGTCCCTCTCTGTTTTTCTTTCTCTCTACACAAACGCACAACCTGTTAGTTTTATTTCTATGGAAAACCCTGGTTAATGCAATATCTATATAAACAGAGTAAGAAAAAAAGAGTTTTGTTAAAGAAAAGTGATAAAGTAGAAACTTTCAAATATGAGGTCTGTCAGGAAACAGCCCAGCCATTGTTAATATAACAAGACTGGTTTGTGCCGCATGGATATAGCCTGGCAGCCAAGGTGGGTGGACTGGAGCGCGCGTGCACGAGCAACGATGACTTCACTGTAATACTCAGTGGGGGCTGTCGACATCACTGAGTGAGCATGTGTACTGTGTGACCATCACATTCAAAATGACTGAGCAATGAATCTACATCAAATTTTTCATTAAGCTTGAGCATTCCTCTATGGAAACTCTCTGGATGACTTAGAGGGCCACAGCTGTGGGCAACTGGTAATTGTCAGCTTCGCCACAACTACACAATCACCCATACATCACATCTTGTGTGGCGTTTTTGATGAAACATCAAATCTCCTAGGTGACTCAATCCCCTTACAGCCCAGATTTGGCACCCTGTAACTTCTGGCTTTTCCCAAAAATAAAATCATCTTTGAAAGGGAAGATATTTCAGACCATTGATAAGAATCAGGGAAGTACAACAGGGCAGCTAATGGCGATTGGAAGTACTGCATGAGGTCCCATGACACCTAATTTCAGGGGGACTGAGTTATCATTGTTCTATGTACAATGTATTTTGTTTCTTGTATCTTGTTCAATAAATGTGTCTATTTTTCGTAGTATGCAGCTTGATACTTTCTGGACAGACCTCATACAAGTCAATTTATGTATGAAGGTATATTATATTACAAAAATTTGTAATATGAGTAAAATAGAAATATTATTTTCATAAAGAAAAATAAAATAAATGAACTGCCCGTAAATTTAAAAAATAGCTTCTATATCATTGTTCTTAATTTCCATGTCTCTGGTTATAGTTTGCTTGTTTGTCTGTTTTGTTGATTAGGTTCCAGTTAAAGGTGAGACCATGCGGTATTTGTCTTTCATCACCTGGCTTATTTCACTTAGCATAATGCTCTCCAGTTCCATCTATGGTTTCACAAAGGGTAGGAGCTCCTTCTTTCTTTCTGCTGAATAGTATTCTTTTTAGTAAATGTACCATAGTCTGTTGATCCATTCATTTACTGACGGGCACCCACGTTGCTTCCAGCACTTGGCTATTGTAAATTGTGCTGCTATGAACATTGGGGTGCATAGGTTCCTTTGGATTGGTGTTTCAGGGTTCTTAGGACATAATCCTAGTAAGTGGAATTGCCAGGTCAAAAGACGGTTCCATTTTTAGTTTTCTGAGGAAATTCCATACTGTTTTCCATAGTGGCTGCACCAGTCTGTATTCCCACCAACAGCGCAATAGGGTTCCCTTTTCTCTGCATCCTCTCCACCCCTTGTTGTTTGTTGATTTATTTATGATGGCCTCAGAGTGGTGGTGGTAAATACAGACAACTGTGATTGTACAACAATAAAATAATTTTTAAAAAATAGCTTCTATAAGTAAAAAGATGTGGAGACAAAAAATAATGATAGATATTCAAATGTTATGATAATTTATATTGGTAAATAAAACAGCAATATTGTTAATTTTTAAAGACTCCAATATCACAAAACTTGAACAATTGTACATTCGGACTGCTTAACCTCATTTAGAAAGAAAATTAAAATGTATAAAAGGGTACGTATATGCCCATCCAAAAAATAATTAGAAAATAGAAAAAGTACAATATTGGCAGGCTTTGTTTATTAGTTAATACATAATGGTTTAAAAGTAATGTAAACTTAAGATGAAAGCATATCTTTAAATTATAACAGCTAGGATTCCTGTCAGCAATTTACATTTATAAATAAATCATTAATGTTCCATTTAATTATGTTTATATATCCAATGTGTTCCTTCATTTTTAAGCCAGTTCTAATGGAAAATTATTACTGTAGACCAAAGATAAACATTTAGCAATGGGAGGGAAAATGCTAGATGAAAGGAGGGCATTTGAATTGTCTTCAAAAATATAATTTAATTATCTTAAGCATGTTTTCAAGAGTATAGGGAAATTCTAAAGTGCCATATAATCAGTCAAAGACAGGCTCTGGGCGGAAAACAACAGGTAACTATATTTTTTCACAAAGAGTTCACCAATATAAGTCATAAGTTAAAATACAAGGAAATACAGTGCTTTGCTAGATCATATAGGTAACACATAGGAACCTAAGGCAGAGAAAAGTTATCAAAAAACACTTGCCCAGGTTCCTCTTCCCAGGGAAAGAACAAGAACATAAGTAAAAGTTAGCCAAGTAGAAGACATTGATTTAAAAGGTCTTAGAGACAAATATAGATTTTTGAACTAATATACTTATGTTGGATAGCTGAGGCCTAAATTAGACATATACCAAGGTGGCATTATTGAATATATGGCTAATGCCAGCTAATCTAAGAAAGTATTTTTCTAATAGTTATGAGAGGATTTTCTGTAATTTTATGCCTTTATATGATATAAATGTTAAAATTTTTTTCCAGACCTAATTTGGAAGACATATTGGTAGGATTAAAACTACAATATTAACATCACTTTCAAGCAATTACTCTTAAGGAGGTCAAATAAATTGGACCAACAGGCATTTTGATTACATTCCAAATGAAGAGTTACTTTCATAGAACACACAATGTATTTGAAAAGAGCACATGATGTGTATACTCCAAAGTCCTAAATGATCCCCTTTCATTTTCAGGAGTTTGCTATCACTGGCATTATATTGCAAAAATTACTAATGATCATAACTTTAAATATTTAAACATTTTTGAGAATTTCTATGTATTTTATCAATGTACTGTTCAGTCCTGTAATTCAAAAAACCTTACAGTTAGTACTGGAAGTTTGAGTGTAACCTTTTCTCAGGTGGAGTTCTATCAGAGTAGGTGATTAAAATCATCAGTTAGAGATATGTAATTAGAAAATATGTGGCAACATAATTATAACCATGAATGTCTCCTTGTGTTTTTATAATATTGATAGTTACTTAATATACCATTACCTAAAAGTCTATATAAAATTATTCTCTAAGAATATCTCAATATATGTCTGAAAGTCTCAAAATTATCAGGTAGAATTTTTAATAGAAGCATTTCATTTTATTTTTAAAATTACTTTGATTTTTTTTTATTTTTAAAAGATTAGTCTTTAAATCTTATTTAAAACAGAAAATTCTTTATTTTAATATATTTTTAATAAGTGGCTATAAATACTTTTAGAAATATAATTTAGTTTTAGTTACTTATACCAGTGAGGCTGAGAATTCAGTAAAAACTATTTTTCGTAATAAAAATTTTAATAATATTGATTTATAGGGTTTTTCAGTACTTAGTTTTACAGATCTCTGATTCAGATGACATACCCTAACATTTCCCATGCCCTTAAAAAATGTTAGAGTGCCCTAATAAAACTAGATACTGGATTTTATGTTACTAAAGACATGTGATAAATGTTACCTTTCATGTCCAGACTATCCATGTTAAAAAGGCAGTTAAAATATGTATGGAAGTGTTTTATTCAGCAAAAGCTGAAGTGTGCATAATTGGTAAATATGTGAATAAAAATAGATATTTTGGAATAAAGAGATCCATTCTATTTTATTTTGTTTTTATAAAGACCACCCAATTCTGAGAAATTTAATGGCATCTTCACATTGTTTTTTTGGACCAACTATGCTTTGCTATTCTTTTTTAAAAGGCAATCTTATGTATCATTGTTTTAAACAAATTGGAAAACACATCAAAATTAAATATCTCCTGTCAATCTTCTCAAAGAAGGTTGAATACTTCAAAGAATAGTATTGAACATATAGGTATATTTTATTCATTCATATAATCATATACATGTACTTTGTATATATGTATGTGTGTATACATGCACACATATACTTACATCATGATACCCTACAAAGTATATGGATAAATAAGTAGATAATGAAGAAAATAAAATTAAAGCCCCGAATAAATTTGGATTTATCTGCATTCATATATATTAACCGATAAACAAAAATCCTAAACCTTTACAAATGCTGACCAAACATTACAATTTGTTTCATCTCTACTTGAACCCATATATATATATACACACACACACGTATAATATAGTAACTTAATATAAATTAAACATAAGTTAACATAACTTAAAACACTAAGCATGCTAAGTTATTATATCTTTAAAACATAAGGCATATTAAGTTATTATAATATAATAAAGCATGCTATTATATATAACCATATTAAACACCATATATACTATATTATATCATATATAATGTTACGTATATTATTGATGCTATTAATTAATATATTAATATCAACGTAGCAATATTAATAATATATGTTAATAACATAATATGTATACCATATTTTTGTACATAAAGATGCACCCCCCAAATCTGGGAGGAAAAGGGGGTGCATCTTCTAATCTGAATGTAGCTTAGCTGGCTCACTATAGGTGGTGTGGCAGTCTATGTTATTTGTGTTATTACATTTTTTACCACATTTTTTGCTTCAAAATTTTTTCCCTATTTTCCTTCTCTAAAATCTAGGTGCGTCTTATGGTCTAGTGTGTCTTACAGTCTGAAAATTTTGGTATATAATTTTAATTTGTTATGTAATATATTAATTGTTATATTATTTGTATGAGAACATATGATCATGCATAACATATGTTATTATATGTACACAATGACTTAGCATGCCTTATGTTTTAAAGATCTATAGTTAAATGGGACTGCTTTAAGTTTCCTACATAAGTGTATTAGAAACACTAGTTTTTCTTGTACATAGAATAAATGTTATTAAGAATTATTTTTAAAATTCAGATATAATCATGGATCTTAATTCCTTATGATGTAAGATAGCACCAGTCACTTTCTCTGGACCTCAGATAGACTAACAATTAATCGGCAGTGACTTAAAACAAGCATTGGTCTCCAACCCCCAAAATAAAAGGCAATTTATGTTTCCATAGTTGTTTTAGTGGTACATATGAACATGAGTCTTTCCCATTCCTACTTTACATACTGGTTCATAAATAATAACAATTCCATATGCCCTGGAAGGAGCTCCTGAAACATATGATAACCTAAAATATGCATAAACATATGGTTTCATTAATGAATGAGAAAGGAGTGTGGATGTCAAGTTAGTGTTGACTGTATCTGAAATATATATGAGGCATACTTGGAACTCTTTTACATAGGTGTTTTTGCTTGATGCATTCTTGGAAATTTTTCTGGAGTCCCTTATTAGTATCCTGTTACAAAATGCACAATAACTTTTCCTCTGTGAGGTCACTGAACTTGTCTTGCAATACTGAAATAGAAAATATGCAGAGTCAGCACATCATTGTTAAGCTCTGAACATCCATTAAACATTGAATACAGTCCCAATATTTCAGGTTGCTTAAATAATGTTAGAGTCAGCTTCTTCAGTCTGCTTCCCCTTTCCACTATGTTTTCAAACTTGATGAACTATTTTTGTCCTGTAATAAATTGCCTTGAAAAGATTGGTGCCATATTTGGCAACAAGTTAAGTCAGCTCTTTTAATTAAATCATCGATGAGATTTAAGACAAGGGTTCAATTGCATAGTAGATCATTTAACTTGGTTATGTTTCTCCTCATCGTAAAAAAATTTCCTGAAAATCCATTTCATTCATCATAAGAGTGTTGATAATAATAAAATAATGGACTTTGTATATATATCAGTTCAAGCTAGTTAATAAATTATAAACACATATTCTAATCACTCCAGATGAATAATATAATATTTGGATACACATTTACACAAAGATATTGTACACCAAAGAAATCAGAGAAATGGGTGCTCCATTTTTCCAGAGATCACCTAATAGGAATTAAACATGATATTATACACAGCCCCACATTGAAAGTAGTGTATGTAAAATCTGTCCCTAATTGGAGTTATAAGAAAGGGGGGATTTATATGGCTAGCCTATTTCTGTCTGTCTGTCTGTCTCTATCTATCCATCATCATTATTCTATCTATGTTTTTTAGTTTTCTTTTTTAAAATATATTTTATTGATCATGCTATTACAGTTGTCCCATTTCTCCCCCATCATTCCCCTCCACCCTGCACACCCCCTCCCACACACATTCCCCCCCTTTAGTTTATGTCCATGTGACATAAGTTCTTTAGCTTCTACATTTCCCACACTATTCTTGCCCTCCCCCTGTCTATTTTCTACCCATCATCTATGCTACTTATTCTCTGTACCTTTCCCTCTCCCCTCCTCCCACACCCCTGTTGCTAACCCTCCATGTGATCTCCATTTCTGTGGTTCTGTTCCTGTTCTAGCTGTTTGCTTAGTTTGCTTTTGTTTTAGGTGTGGTTGTTAATAGCTGTGAGTTGGCTGTCTTTTCACTGTCATAGTTTTATCTTCTTTTTCTTAGATAAGTCCCTTTAACATTTCATATAATAAGGGCTTGGTGATGATGAACTCCTTGAACTTGACCTTATCTGAGAAGCACTTTATCTTCCCTTCCATTCTAAATGACAGCTTTGCTGGATAGAGCAATTTTGGATGTAGGTCCCTGCTTTTCAAGATTTCAAATATTTCTTTCCAGCCCCTTCTTGCCTGTAAGGTCTCTTTTGAGAAATCAGCTGACAGTCTGATGGGAACTCCTTTGTAGGTGACTGTCCCCTTATCCCTTGCTGCTTCTATTTATTCAGCCATTTACCAGAAAAACAGGACCATGAAAGATCTCTTTCTACTGTACCATGCTTTCCCTCTTTATACCCAGGCCTCATTAAAGATATTTTTTTCTTATGAGTTTAAAAAAGTGTTGGTGTATGTCATGTGTTTATAGTGAGGTAAAATTTATTTATTTTTAACTATGCATGTGGAATTACAAATAGTGTGAAAGATGTTTTTATTTAAAGAAGGTGATGTTAATGAATTTTCACTAGCATAACTGTGCTAACTTCTTAACACAACCATTAACTCTTAGTATGTAATCACTTACATACAGGTGCTTAATTCATCATAATATAATCACATACTACCTAATTATATACAAACTGATTCCATTTTTCCATTGTTTTTGCTATTTTTCCACCCCTGTTTTATTGCTATTTGTTTGTTCCCTTAACACGTATGATATATTTATTTCAGGGACAAGCACAACATTCCATTTACTATAAAGCTTCAATATCTTTGTCTGCATGAAAATATTCATAACTAGTGAAGGATTTTGATTACCTTGAAACTCTATTGGCTTTTATATAAAATATAAGCCTGTACTCCACAAAGGGTTGATTTGTGGGATATTTTCAGAAGTAATCTCCACTCAACCTGCATTCTCTCCAACAGAACTCCAAACAGCCTATCCCTTTATAAAATTCTGATTGAAGTCGTATCAATCTTAGAAGGCTTAATATGTTAAAATATGCTAAGAATTTGGAAACTTTTGATCAAAGTAGCTATCAAAATGCAAAATATTACTGTCATTGTTTTCAAAAGGTAAATAGCAATCGTTCGTGGGCTTTGTGCATGGCCCTCCGGTCACTGTGATCTGATCTGCTCCTTGAAGCGCGTTTCCATTGATTAATTGCTTTTATCTCTACTGCCAAGTTAATCTTGTGTGGCATCCAAGCTTTTATTTTATCTTCTTTGCACAGCCTCCTTCAGGCTCTACAAATGTGAGTAAACTTGAAAGGAGCCAGACACCAGTACTCATCCTTTCATTCTCAACAAGTTGTTTTTCAGAAAACATTCTGTAAGTCACTAAGTTCTCTTTAGACACAGACTTTCCTTGCTTCAAGAACTGAAAATAACTAATAAAGAGAAGATTTTGCTGTCTCCCTAAGAACTACTGTGTCCAATGTATACTCAGCCAGGGCATTTGGGTGAAAGGGGAAGGTCCTCATAAAACCAAGGCGTGGAGAGAGGAGGAAGAGTTAGAAAATTGCCACTGCGGTCCATACATGTGTGTTATCTGTTACATAATTGCACATTTGGTGAGGAGGCTTGTTTTCCCTGTAACATTAGCTCACAGCCATGTTAATCTCTGATATTATTTAGCTAATGATCATTTATCAGAAATACATAATATATTAAAAGTAAAGTAGTTTAGCACAGGATGACCCTTTGACCAGCAAAATCCAGTATAGTGTAGACATGATAGCTGACTGTGAGAAACACAGAGAATATAGCCTCTGCCTTGGATACCAGCACCAAACTGGGAAAATCAGTGAGCATGACCTCTTGGGTCTACGCTATTATTATATGTAGGAGATGCGTTATTGTTTTATTAATGGCTATCTCTCTATTATATTTGAGGTCCTACCAGTTTGTAGGAAACCCCAAATAGGTTTTATTGTCTCTTATATACTGAAAAGTATGTCCTAAATATCCAGCATAATTTCCTTGCTATCTTTGATATGCCATTTTTTACGATTCATCCCCTGACTCTAATTTCTGGTCCTGGGAGGAAGAATAACTTCTATATAACCAGTTCTTTCTATAGCACATACCAAAAAGAGGCGAACAAAGAACAATTACCACAAGCTAAAGAATGAAAATTGTGGATTAGACATTTAGAATTACTAAAAGCTATTCCAATGGATATATTACTTTATATATTCAAAAATTAGACATAGTTTTAAAGTAATATACTGAATCGATTGCACAGTGTAGATAGATGTCAGAATGAATGGTTTTCATGTCTTCTAACTCTAAGAGGATGGGAGAAATACCATAATACCATATTTCAAAGTGTCTATAAGAGCTGTAACGTGGTTTAAGATGTTCCCTGAAACAATATTACATTACATTTATTATATTACATTTACAATATACTTTTATTTTCCAGAAGGTCTTCCTCTAATAAAAATATTTACATACAATTGCGATCTACAGAATACCATGTGGCTGGTACATTTTAAATTTGTTCTTAAAACAAATATTTTACTAATCATATATTGATCGTAACATATGCTAAATAAATTTGATCTCTCACCCATCTACTTATTCATGAAAGTTGAAGAACAACATAACTAGGAAACAATGCAGAAGGGATAAATAAAATTATTTTCTATCTCTCCACTATTTCTCTATCTAATACCTATATACCGATCCATCCTAGTCATGCATATTCTTTTTTGTCCAATAGCAAAAGAAAACACTGGCTTATCTTTAGCTTAGTGTTTATACTTTTTTTGATGTCTTGGTGGCAGAAAAAATATTTGGCTGTTTTGTTTTGTTTTGTTTTGTTTTGTTTTTTATTTATGATGACTTAGAATACCATTTCCTGTTTTTAAAATTATTAGGACTAAAAGTGACCTTGGCTTCATGTGACTTTTCTCCACTAATCCCCTTTGCTCTCTACATTTCAAGGTGTCTAGACAAGCAAATACAGAGAGAGCTTCTCTCAGCCCTAAAGTGGAGCTCTACAGCATGGGTGGAACTAGAAAGTGTTATGCTAAGCGAAATAAGCCAGGATACCTTATTTGTGAAAGACAAATACCCATATGATCTCACCTTTAACCCAATCAACAAAACAAACAAGCAAAACATAACCAAAGACATTGAAATTGAGAACAGGCTGACAGTCACCAGAGGGGAGGGGGGAGGAAATTTCAGGGGAAAAGGGGAAGGGTTTGCAGAAACAAGTACAAAGGACACATGGACAATAACAAGGGGGGTGGAAATGGGAGGGAGGTGTGGAGGGCTGGGGGGGTGGACTGGGATGGGGGTAAAAGGCAGAAAACTAAACTTGAACAATTAAAATAAAAATAAATAAAAATAAATAAAAACAGAGTCTCGTCCACAAGCCTGTTAGGATCACACCTAGAGTAACAATTATCTTAGTACCTGTGGGTTTTCATCATTGCTGTTTGAATGGATTGGCCTCACTTATGAGCGGAGAACCAAGAGCAGTGTTGGGATGCCTGTCAGACCCATCTTGGGTGCTGATTAACTGCTGCACCAAAGCTGTCACTGGGTGAGATTTAATATTTCAACAGATTTAACCCCATTTCTTCAAAAATATGCTTGTTACGAGGTTTCCCCGAGTTGCTGATAAACTTCTACTTCATATATGCTAATCCACCTGCATACTATATTTTATGTCTTCTCTAAATCATGCATTGTATAAACTGTGAAACCTTTGAAATGTATTCTGTGTTCTTAAATACATGTCTTAAATGGTGTTCTTATAACCTATAGAAAATATCAACATGTTTTCAGATGTTTATTTCATGAGCAGTATGACTAATTAAAACACATACCCTTAAATTTTGCTATTTTGCATTTAAAATACTATGATTCCTTTGACTTGCCATCCAAGCTTACTAAAAATCTTAGGACTTTTTTTTTTTAGCCACATAATGCAATAAGTGAATGTACCTCAATTTTTTTAAAAGTGTGTCAAGTGGGTTAAAAGACTTTATTCATGATGTGGATACTAAAAAAAAAGGATGTTTTTTAAGGCAATGTAGCTTTAGACAGCAGAGTTAAACTATTGAGAATAGTCAGCCTGACTAATAACAGAGCTTATTGATCAGTTGTTGACTGGTTAATGGGTGTGTGGTTTTGTGCATGTACACACATTTTTCCATAAGAACTTTCTTTTTATCCTGTGGCTTTTTTAAACTTACATCTACCCTAACCCTGTAATTTTTCTGCATCCAAGAAAACAATCAAAAATTGTGGTTTGAATACTTTGATATATTTGGCTAATTCTGCTGCCTTGATGCAGCCTATTCTATCTAGTTGGGTAAAATGCTGGTAATCACTACTTTACTACATCGCTGAACGGAAAGCTGAAGCTATCCTCTTTGAAGACGGAGGGCAGCCTTTAATTGTCAATGTAGTGACAAGGTGTTTTGACATCTTTGTTTTCACCTCTTGGTATAATGCAACCTGAAAGGCTTTGATTTTACCCTCTGCAAAGTTTCCACCTTGACTTCCTTAGTGTTCTGATACAGTCGGCTCTTGCAGAGTGGACTGCCCTGTCAATCCTAAACCCATTCCGCTTTCTATAGTCACCTGGTAGAGAAGCCATGTGATTTTCCAGACAGTTTATCTTAATGTTCCTTGGCATTCAAAGTGATCATTGACATTAACAGTTTCTATACATTTAATTGTCTTTACAATACCAACATTTTTCATGCTGTAAACTTAGTTAAATGATCTTGTTGGAGTCAAAATAATTATAGCATTCTAAAAATAATGAGATACAAAATGTAACATTACTTCAGATGCTAGAGTTGTTACTATAATTATGCTTTTATTTAAATAAATACATATAGAAAAGTCTTGATAATAAATAATTTTCATCCATCAGTTGTTGTTTAGGTGAAACCTGGGTAATTGGGATAAATATTCATGGACTGCATAATGACGTTTTGGTCAAGTATAGACTGCATGTACATACTGCCTTAACAGTTTTAGTCTTACTTCTCTTTGAAAACAACTTAAGATCATCCTGCTCTGTCTCTTGAGGAAGAACACCCCACCTTTCTTGGAGGCTAACTTTACCATCTGTGCTCAAACTTCTATTCCATCTCCTCCTCTCTTGAGCTGCCTTTTTCTTTCATCTTTTACTTTTCATTTTTTTCTATTAGCAATTTTTCCTTGAAATAAATGTGTTTTGAATCTCCTCTGTTTTAAAATAAATTACATATTATGTCATTGCATTTTGCTACCAAATTCCTTAAATGACAATTCTTTATTTACTGTTTCACATCCTTACTTGCAAATATCCTTTCAATCTGCTGTAATTACATGTATCCCTATCATCACCTCTTTCAATAAACATGCATTGTTCTGAAATACCTCTCTAATACCATCACCTACCCATTTACATAAAACAAACATATGAGTTATATCAGTTTCCTTCCTTCCCCCAAGAGTTGATATCCAATTGAAGCCTTTTGCTTGTGTTTGTGTGATATTGGTTCCAACACCCCCTGCAGATGCTCAAAACCCTCATATAAAATGGTACAATTTGCATATGACCCGTGCACATCCTCCTGGGTACTTTGAATAATCTCTACATTATTTATAATACCTAATAAATGTAAATGCTGAGTATATAGTTATTATACTATATTGTTTTTGAAATAATAACAAGAAAAAAGTCTGCACACTTTCAGTACAGACCCAATCACTATAGACCTAACTACACAGTACATATCAACAATGTAACATTTGAAAAATGTATTTTCTATCTGCCATTGGTTGAATCTGCAGTTGCAGAATCTGCAGATACTTAGGATAGAGTATTTTTCTATCAAGGTTTGTTGAGCATACTTTCAGTCTCTTTTTATATGGACATTTCCATCATTACTTTAAATGTTTATTATTTTTACCTGCCTATGTAAAGAATTCTTTCTACTGTTTTCCTTTTCCAAACTTGTTCCATTTCAGACTTCAGTCAGAGAGATCTTGCTAAAATGTGTATTTTATTGTTTTCTTCCTGCTTTAAACACTTTAGTGCCTCTTTTGGTGTTAAATTGTTACATTAATGTTTTGGCATCTGTTGCTTGATAAAACCCTTTGCTACTTATTTTTAAAATTAATTAATTAATTAATTAGTATTGTTGTTCATGTACAGTTGTCTCCATTTTCCCACCACCACTTCCACCCCACCCTCAGCTCCCACCATCAATCCTTCCCCACTTTGTCTTCGTCTATTAGGTTCTTTATATAAGTTCCTTGACAACTCTTTCCCTTCTTTCCCCTATTATACTCTCCTCCCTCCCCTCTGGTTACTGTCAGTTCTTTATTTCAATGTCTCTGATTATATTTTTCTTGCTTGATTGTTTTGATGATTAGATTCCACTTACAGGTAAAATATTATGATATTTGTCTTTCACCATCTGGCTTATTTTACTTAATGATAATACTATCCAGTTCCATTCATGCCGTCACAACACACAGGAGGGACATACAGAGGGCCCAGAGACAAAAGGATGCTCAGCATCACTAGCCATCAGACAGATGTAAATTAAAACTACAATGAGATACCACTTCATACCAGTCAGAATGGCCATCATAAAAAAAGCAGCAAACAATAAGTGCTGGCAAGGTTGTGGAGAAAAGGGAACTCTAGTACATAGTTGATGGGAATGCAGACTGGTGCAGCCACTGTGGAAAACAGTATGGAATTTCCTCAGAAAACTGAAAATGGAACTGTCTTTTGATCCAGAAATTCTACTGCTTGGATTACACCCTAAGAATCCTGAAACACCAGTCCAAAAGAACCTATGTACCCCAATGTTCATAGCAGCACAATTTACAATAGCCAAGTGCTGGAAGCAAACTAAGTGCCCATCAGTAAATGAGTGGATCAAAAAACTGTGGTAACATTTACACAATAGAATACTGCTCAGCAGAAAGAATAACATTTATTTATTGATTTTAGAGAGAGAGGCAGTGTGAGAGAGGGAGGATGGGAAGTAGAGGGAGAGAGAGAGAGAGAGAGAGAGAGATTTATTTTTCCACTTATTTATACATTCATTGGTTGATTCTTATATGTGCTCTGGCCAGGGATTGAACCAGTGATTTTGGCATATCTGGATGATGCTCTAACCAACTAAGCTCCTCAGTCAGGACACGTTGCTACCCATTTTGATACCACAGACTGTCATTGGAGCTAGAGTAGAACACTGAACTTAAAAAAGGCTATGTCCTTATGGAGTTTACATTCCAGAGCAAGAAAATCAATATTAAATAAATAAAAGTTAAGTCATGGTGAAAGATGGTGCGCTTGGAAGTATTTTACATAGAAAAAGTACAGTTTTTTCTGTTGAACAGAAACATACTTGAAATTAACAAAAGCCCTGTTAGTGCTGGGGGGAAATAATGTGGTAGGATTGTTTAGTGTGAGTCCAAAAGTAATAAGAAATCGTTTTGTACAAGTAAACTCTTCCAGGATGTTGTAGTTCTTTATAAAAATTTTGTTTGGCTGATTTTCCTTTTATTCTTACAGATTTTACAACATTTGAGGGGTTTGACAGAAGAGTAACATGTGATTTGTTTTTACTGCAATCAATTTGGCTGCTGCATTACTAAAAGTATGGAGAATATTGACTAAGATAACAACATAGGTGGCTCCGAGCATTCCTGCTTCTACAGAGCTGCCAAATACACAATTACACATGAAGTGATTTCTTCTGAAAGAGGTTCAGGAGTAGGAGGTGCTAACCTACTCCTGCACTTTGGACACATGAGAAAATACCCATACTCTTGCTAGGCACCCCACCTCTAACACAGTGCCATAACAGAGGGAGGGAACCCCCAACTCTCAAGTTCTCCGTGAGAAGTGAAGGGTTGGACCTCACATCTAGCACACTAATTTATAAGACAGCCACTCAAGGGATAAGCCCCTGAAACACCTACCTCTAAATGTCAATGACACTCTTGTCTACAGAAGCACAAAACTATTGTAAACATAGAAGCAGTTCTTAACTGGTGTACAAGCTGTGGCCACGCTATGCCTCCAATGCTCAGAACAGATGGAAAAGCCACAAATACCCATCTTCTAATCTTTCCCTGAAATGGGTTCATTTGCTTGTTTTAAAAGCTTCTGCCTGAGGCCCAGTCTTCTAAATTAGCACGCATCTAGAGTTGGGTGGTAAAGGTGTTAGAAATTTTTTAACTGAGAAATAACATGAATTTTGTGGGCAATATGATTTGGAAGAGAGATGAGGTGGAGATACTAACAGTGGTTTATTCAACATGGGAAAAAGATAATGGTAGATTTGTCCTGACTGATACAAATTGATCAGATAAGATTTCACAGACATTTCTTCAAAAAGTTTTTGAATTTACCAATGAATTATATATGTTGTATGAGTGGAAGAGAGACACAAGAATATTAAACAAAACACAGAAGGTAAGACCATTAATAAAGACAGAACTTCTGTGTAGGGAATTTCAGAATTCAAGACAGAATAGAATCTTACGGAGACTAATCTGCTACGACTGAAGTTTTTGATAAGTGGGATAAAAAGTTTGAGGATCAGCTATTAGATTTGAGCATGCGAGGAGCATCGGTGACCTTGTTATATAGATCACTTAAAGAATGAGGGCACATTTTCTTGTGCTTGCCTCCATATTTCCTTCTTTTATGGAACAGAGTATATTGAGAAATCATTTTGACAAAAATTTATTAAGATGTGAGTTTCCATAAGTAAAGATGTTAAATGTCATTAAACAGAAATCTTGTAAAATCTGTTCTTTGAAGTTTGATTATGTTTTACTTATATTTCTATTGGTATTTCTTTTCTTCTTATAAGGTCTGATAATTTTAACAGAGCTAGATAGATAATTTTTCATAACTATTATTGGAAATTATTTTCATGGATGTTATTGAACATGCTTTTATAATTTTCACTCCACATAGGTTTCGTGACAGTAAATATTTATTTAATTTTCCAAGATTGAAAAAAAAAAATTCAAATTTTCTTTAAGGCCTGTGATCTAAATGAAATTAAATAACTCAAAGTTAAATATAGTTTTGGTTATTGGTTATTTTGGTTAATATTGTAAATGCTATTATACTAAACAAGTATATAAAAATTAAAATTATGATGCTATATAATTGATATTTTGGGTTTGTAATATTATTTAATTCTTATACATTATTTATAATTGTTTCTATTAGTCATAGCTATATAACATGCCCCATCATTTACAGAAGCTAAAATGAATTATTCTATTTATCTATTTTAAATTATTTTATAATTGGTTTTATAATTAAATGCATTAAAATCATTTATTATTAATATTATTTCCTTCTGACAATATCTAAAATTTATAAGCAATTGGTGCATGGCATTTCAAAATATACATCAGACCTTTTTCTAGAAAGCTTACTTAAATTTAACAAGGGTTTCAGATGTTATTAGTAAATATGAATGACATGCCTTGTTATTTTGCTGATTAAGTATGATAGTATTTTACAGAGTCAATGGATCATTGGTTCTTCCACAAATACAAGGAATGACCTTAATATTATAGAAAACAGTTATTAAATTTTCAAAATTTAAACCTTAAGAAATAAACCAAATAATTCATTTTTATAAATATATAGGAGAAATCTAAATCTAATCACTTTTGTGTTTGTATGTGTATTTATGTGTAATATTTAAGTTTAACAAATCAGTATTTTATTACATGTGGTAGATTCTGATATTTTATTTTTTTGGCCCACTTTTTCATTTTTAAAAATATATTTTTTCAACTCATTAAATTGATTTTATATTTCATTTAATAGCTTCCAATTTTCCACTCAAAGATACTGAAATACAGTATAAATTATTTTAATGAATATTACTGAGAGATCAGTCAGTTTTTAATGCCAAAAGTGAAAAGGAAATATTTTGTTTATTGGTACCAAGATACTTTTAAAAACAGGCTGGAATTTTTCATCATGGAATAAGGTCATTTGGGAAGCTGTGAATGAGACTGAGAATTTTGAATCTTGAAATTTCTTTGAACACCTTTCATAGTGTAACTGAACACAGGTTTGGCTTCCTGCGGAAATAGAAGCCAAACTCGAGACAGGTGTTGGTGAGAAGGGAAGCCATTTATTCAACTGCTGGCTACCTGAGAAGACAGCAGACTCCTGTCCTCAAAATTCATTTTAACATTTCAGTGCAGGCAAGGATTTTTATCAGGAGGGAGAGGGAAAGCAGAACCAAAAAGTCGGGGGCAGGAGTTGTGGCTGTGCAGGGAAAAGCGGGTAGACGTGCAGTCAGGTTTTGGGTCAGCTTCAGAAAGGACCTTGGCATTAGTAGTCCTGGTGATCAAGCTGCCCCAGGCCCAGGTTCCAACAGCATTCCTGCAATATGCTCAAAAGGTAGTTAGGGATTTGTGCCAGGCGTGGCTAACTAAGCCTCTGTCCTGAGGCATACATCCTGCTCTCTAACTCGGAGATGATGTGCTGGACATTTTCCCATAGGTCTTGGTTGGATCTTTAATATCAGCATCCTTAAGCTGGTCACCTGTTGGGTTCTGTTTGTTTTGTTTTTGTCAGGATTCCTGGGGTTTTGAAGCCAGTCCCCTTCTTAGAGTCACATGGGAACCAAAACTGCAGATCCCTTAATAGTATACCAAAAAATGTCTAACATGCAATTTTAATTTTAAGAGAGGAAAAAAGGTCAGGTTGGAATAATAAGCTGCGTTCAACCTCTCCTAAAATTAATATAAGTAGCACTGTGTAGTCCTTCTCCACTACAAGAGGAGACAGCCCCACTTCACCACCGAGAGAACTGCCTTTCTGTGCTATATAAAATATTTTTTAAAAAATCATTATCAAAACGGGATAATGATTCTCTTCCAGGCTCTCCTCCCTCTAACCACGACATCTCATTGCCTGCAAGTACAAAATGAATTCGATTCCAGAAAAATCTTAAACGTAAGATTCACAATTTATTCTAGAAAGAGATAGCCTGTACACTGAAAGGCCAAGCCCACACTGATTTATCTTACTAGGATTTGGAAGAGCTTATGTGGGAGTCAACTGCAAAAGGGTTAAGCCAAGTAAGAGGAAACACTAACCTTAGTTGAGCCAATTTCTTTAATATGGATGATGCCATCTAGAATTTTTTATTATTGTGTTGATTCGTGCACTTGGGCATGGAGTTACTATTCTGGCATTTTGGTTCATTGTAACCTGGACTACCTAGTGGCCTACTATTAATATCCTTCATTTTTATCATTCAGATTTCTGAACAGAAAATAGGAATAATGTTTATTTGTTCTTTGCTAGCCTCTCTTTTTTCCTTCACTGTGAAAAATAGCAGTCTACCTATCCCAAATCACAGATTGGATGCTTTCCCTGCTAGGATAGGCCTGTGGGTTTCTTGGTTACACCTGTGGTGCTACTCACTGTAGTGATGACATACTTTAAAATAAAACAGATGATTGCAATTTCTAAAAGGCTCGGCATGCTGCAGAGAAAGGAACCTGAGTCTCAGGGAGAGGGAAACATTCAAATGGATCTATTTTTTTCACAAGCTGCACTGGTATCTCCTAAGCATACCTCCTGGAAGGGTCAGAAAAATCTGCTATTCCTAAAGATTTAGGAAATGAATGAGGAGGTAAGCACTCGTATTCTTGAAGTAATCTCTCTTGACCATCCTGTTTTGGTTGAAGGTGACCAAATTCCATTGCCAAAAAGTTGTGCCATTGCATTATTTTTAAAAATTTGTGTCACTTTCCAAAACTATCTTTTTAAGTTGTTCTTATTTTATTGCATTTTCCCACTAAAAAGACATTCACATGACACCAAGAACCATGCTATTTGCTCATGCTACATTATCTCTAGCTTTATAACAGTGTATGACTGAATATTAGTGGTCCATAAATATGAGTGGATCGATGAATGGATGAAAGATGGATGAATTAATAGAATCACTAATAGCATTGTATTCTCTATTGTAATAGTATGTATCTCACTAATAGAATGAGACGAGAGAATACAATATGTACCAGACCTCCATGGACCTACCTTTGATAAATGACTGAATTTTAAGGATATGAAGAATCCTAGACTGAAGAATCTGAGTGGAAGTAACATGATCTATTTGGGTTTAAACACAGTCCTTTGACAACTAAGAAAAATCTGTCCCAAAGGATGAAGGCAGTCTAGGATCATGATGGGTTAGATAAAATTGTAAATTAAGTTGAATGTGAGAATCTGATTTTTAAACAAATTAATATTGAGAGGTAAAATATATTAAACCTAATAAAATGAATATTGAAGCTAATGGATAGGGTGGGGACAATTATATTAAGTATACTCCTGATTTCTCTACTTATTATCTTGCGTTCAAGGCACTTGAGATTTCATGTTTTGCTGTGGTTTATATTTCCATACTAATGGTTAAGTATTTATTCAGTACAATGGCGTCTCCCCACTTAGCCGTCCTGAGAGTATGAATGCCCATAAAGAGCTTTTTGCAGTTATATAATCGTGTACATTATCACAGTTTCTACATCTGTCATTTCTTTAATCCTCCCTTAGGACATGTTTACTGATTTTAGAGAGAGAAGAAAAGAAAGAGAGAGAAAGACATTCATCAGTTGCCTGCCCTACGCACCCCACCTAGAGATGTGCCCTGATCTGGAATCAAACTCGCACACTTTTGTTGTACGGAATGATGCTCCAATCATCTGAGCAACCCAGCCGGGGTTTCATTTTCATTTTTTTGAACTTATTTTTGATGAATTAGAAATATTTTTTTTCTAAATACACATTTAAAATTCAAGTATTATCTATTTAACAGTAGATATTGATAATTACATTTAAAAATAAAATGTTATTATTTATTTATTTATTTATTTATTTATTTTTAGAAAAAGGGAGGGAGAGAAACATTAATGTGTGGTTGCCTCTCTGGCACAACTGTGCACAAGTGTGCTCCCAACTGGGGATCTGGTCTGCAATCCAGCTATGTGCCAGACTGGGGATTGAACAGGAGACCTTTTGGTTCACAGGCTGGTGCTCAATCCACTGAGCCACACCAGCTAGGGCTAAAAGTAAAATTTTAAATGAACTGTTTTTATAACAATTCTAATTTTTTATTATACAAACTACTATATTATTGACACAGTCATATTTGAAATATAAATACATTTAGGTTAAACTTCTATGTCATACTTAAATATCCAAACATTCTTTTAGGTTAAGAGATTTTTGAATGGCTTATTACTCAATGACTTCACTTACAAGGAAAATCTTTAAATATTATTCCATGTAGGTATAAGTCAGCATTCATGAGAAGCCCATCAGCCACTTTCTGTCTTGAACCTCCTGCACTTGGGCAAGCAGAAACCATTACTGTAGATCCCTACTTATGGGTCCCTGGCTTCAAAGATTCTTTTTCAAAAGGTTTTGCATTCACTTCAAGTGTTGGGAACCAGCCAAAGCCAGGAGGGAGGTACAGGAGATGTAATGCAAACTCAGGTCTGGATCTCTTTAACTGTAAACTCACCTTTCTTCATTTTGGAACTCTCACTAACATCACTGTCAGTAAGAGGTTTTATTCCCTTGCCATTGCCTGGAATTGTTCCGACAAAGCAATCACATTTTCCTGTGGGACTGGGCCTCCTACCCTCTCTATACTACAAAGCCTGCCTCTCTCAGCTCCTGCTTCTTCATTATGTTTGTACATACGATTGCCCTGTGGCCCTGTGTGGCATGCTGTGCCATTCTCCCCTAGCTTATGAGTATATGTGATTAATAAACTGTTGTGAATTTCATATTCATGGTGTTAGGCATCATGTATGTGGCTATTGCCACGAGTCCAGGTAGGAATCCCTCTCTTATAAAATAGCCAGTAAAGAAATTTCCATGTGGCTACACAGAAGTCAGTAACCTTCAAGTCTTGAAACTTATTAGTATTCCAACATGAAAGTACTGTTTCTACTCATAATTGTCTTCATGTACATTAGCTTGACTATACTTGTCAAAGTGTTATTGCAAATTGCCAAAGGGAAGAGGTGCTTAAAAAAGCCATTTCAAAGGTTTTTACTATTCATAGAGGCATTTATGTACAAAAACAATGAATGCAAACAACAACAACAAATGTGGTGGATTAAAGAAATAGCTGCTTACAGATGATAAGGATAGATGGTCTGTCAGCAAGGTGGGCAATTCTTATTTTCTAAAATGAATTCTTAATCTCTTTAAAATAATAAAAAACAGTTGAGCATTTTAATAAGAATGTGTTTCACTCTCTATAGGAATATATAAATTACATCAGACAAGCATAGTTTAGCCTCAGATCGGGTTTGAGATGAGAGATTTTTCTCCTACACACTAGATCACATGTAATAAAGTGAATATTTAAAAATTAGCTATTATTTGTTCTGACTCTTCTGCTCATATGCCGTTTACTTGTCTCAAATCTGAATGCAGAGTCCTCGCATTCACAACTGGACCAGATGCAAACCATAAGATATTTTAATTCTGGTATTGCCACGTAGCAGCTTTGATTCAGCACCCAATTCTTCCTGCCATAGCTAATCTACATTTTTGTCTGTCAGCTGTTATTTGTACCAAAACGCTTATATTCAGACTACATTTAAATATTTACAAAGGAAAGAATGATGAGCAGGAAATTTGAGAAGAAATGAACTCAAAATCTTACACTATTTCAAAAGCAAAACATTTACAAAACTGCCTGATTCCACTAAGAAAATCTGCATACATTTAGTACTGTTTTGACATAAATAATTTTGAAATCCTGAGAATATCTGTGTCTTTCCAAATTGAATAATATTAATAGAAAGTACTTGCATAATTTTGAAAGATATATATTACACTATTCAAGAGTCTTATGCTTAAGATTTATTCAGTTGACATTTTTAGATTCATTAGTTAAATGTTTCATTTACTAAAGTATTACCTGAAGCATATGGTGCGTAAGATAAAATGCAAGAAAGTGATTGAAGAAAAAAAATCAGTAAAAAAAAATACTAAAAATAGTATCCAAGATGGTGTTCCTCATTGGAGGGCTCCTGGCTTTAGGGAGAGACAGTGTTCCCTTTTCCTGAAGAGTCTCCTGCATTCCAAGACATGTGATGTCACTGTCCTTTGTCATTAAATTACAGCAGCAACTCTTAATCCTTGGCGCTACTAGTAATTATGTCACTCAATTACAAATGTTTCTTGTTGACATAACTCCTGGTAAAGACAGTTTGTTTGAACTTTTGTATCATCCATCCTGTACCATACCACCTAGCAGAGTCCTTCTTAATACTGCTGAGTTCCCAAGGTATTTCTCCATCTTTCTTCGGTCTACCAAAAAGAAAATGATGACCTTTTCAAGAGTTTAATTTCTCTCTTGGTTTTTTGTCTGTTTCTGTAGTTTTGACCTATCTTCCAATTACAACATTTATAAGGTACCATATTTGTTGCGGACCGTTCAGCCTGGTTTCAGGAGTTGTAACCCTCACCCCATGGTGGGCTGTGTAAGAGCCCAAGGGACCCACTTCATCTGGGTCTGTTCTGTCACAAGGATGTGACCTATTAAGGAGACAAAGCTTATCTCCCTGGCAGGAGTGCTGCTTCTGCCTCTCTGGCCTATTGCTTGGTTGGCAGTCAATGACGGGTAAGACTCCTCATGGGAGGGGCAACCCAAGCCAGACGCGACCACTTGGAAGGCCTCATGGAAGGACTCGGGGGGTTGCAACAAGGAGGATGTGATGGACCCTCGCCCCCCGGCTATTCTGACATAGCCCGAGTCCTCATTTCCATCTGGGAGATGTCTCCTGCTTCCTAATCGGCTTAAAGCCTGAAACTGTGGGGGTGAGCGGTGCAGCCCTGTCCTGGCCAGAACGGCTCCTTGGGTGATTGGCATAAGAAAGAATTCCTAAAGTCCTGTGAAACCTGCTTTGCTAAGAGTGCTCTTCCTGAGGTGACAAGTGTCCCAGGAGGAAATGAGCATGTCTCCCAAAGTCTGGCAACCCCCCTTCCTGACAAACACTGGCTCTGATTAAGCCCTCAGATTTCTTTGACATGTTAAATTTGTATTCCGGTGTATTGGAGCCCAATAAAAGCCTAGTGAGGAAGGGGCTCTGGGTCATTCTCCTCTGAGAGTTTGACCCCTTTCCTCCCCAAGCACAAGATGTCTTGGTAGTTTTTACTTTCATCCGTGACGGAGGGATGGGGCTCTGCGGGCGGAGCCCCCCCACATCTGGCGCCCAGGACAGGGTCCCCAGCACATATTCTCATGAACTTGAGGAAAATTCTTGGCTACACAGATTCCAATTTAACCTACTACTCCAATATACTTACAGTTACTCTGACACATTTTCTTTTTCCCCAGCTTCTTCTACCCACATTCAGCACTAGTCAGGAAGACAGAAACCACAGAAGTTATTTCAATGAAGTTCAGGTAAAGAGTTATTTGAACAGGTAATGGGGGACTGAAAGGGAAAAATGGGGTGGGCAGATATTGTATCAGAGAATCAGTATCTGCAGAAACCAGCTACCAGGAACAAGGGAGTGAAATCAGGATAAAGACCTTAGAAAGCTGAGACTCATAGCTGGAAGAGAAGGCACTGCCACACTGATGCTATTGCCTGTGACCAGTGGAGCACCGGGAGGTTCTCTTAAAAGTTCAGCTAAATCACCAGACAGGATATAGAACAGGTGATGTTAGAACAGTGTGTCAGACACAATATGTGTAGATGTTGAACCAATGGGCATTATCTCCTGCTGAGGGGTCAATAGGTAGAAGACTTGCATCTAGAAATCAAGCTATGTTAGTAGGAGTAACTTCTATTCCCATCACTCTCAGTGACCATTTGAAAAATTCAATTTTTTAATCCTTTTCATTCTATGAGGGATTAATGATACCGGTGTTTCTCAGATGGAGGAAAGGAATACTTCCATGAACTAATGTTATTAGTATCATCGGTTCATTTCGGGTATTTAATGCAGAGCGATCAGTAAAAAAAAAAAAGAAAGGCTTTACTCCATCAGTCTGAGAACTGCCTGGAGTAAAATGAGAGGCTAGAGATATTGCTGCATTATTGGGAAAGGGAATTCAGAGATTATACTAAGGTACCTCTGAGAGCTTGCAAACTTGGGGACAACAAACAACTGACAGTGGCAGGGACCAAGGGCTGGGTGAGGAGATGGTTGGGACCATCAGGGATCCGTGCCTACACCACTCTACCAAACAAGGAAACAGAGCAGCTGAAATGCTAGCCCAGCATGAGGACTGCTCGAGAACAGGGGTTAGCATTAGCCACAGCCTTGGGAATAGTTGCTGCATCAAAGACTGCAGCTTGTTCCACTATACTTCTGGTGTCATATCCGTTTTGGATGCTATGCTTGGCCGTAACTTTAAGCATCCGTAACAGAAGAGACTCACTGTAGGGCTTAAGCAGACTAAAATGGTGCAATGGAAGGACTGAGAAGTCTGTGGGTGAACTGAGCCTCATCTTCTTGGGCCCCCCTGAGTCCAGCTGAAGCTGCAGGAGACATTTTCATGCACACTGGCAACTTCCCCCTTCAAGTCCCTGTGTCACTGTGTTTATCTGATGGAGGGTTTTCTACTGTGGCACAGGAACTAGCTCGACCTATTAGTGGCTGGAATCCAAACTTTGGGACTGGGTTACCCACCAGCCGCTGTCGCTGCCTCCTCTCAGGAGGATTAATGGGCCTGGATATGGTAATGTGGAATCAGTTCTACCTGGAATTCACGGATAGAATCACTGTTGAAGAGGTGCTGACATGGTCAAGTGGAAGAACATAAAGGGGTATGTGGCTTATTCCTCCTCCAGCATGCCAATCTCTCCCTGCTTGTTGCTGCTGGGAGAGCAAAGCTCTGACAGCCAGCTGATGATGAGGGCATGCAATGGCAGAGTCCGCCTGCTAGAAGCACTACAGGCAAAGAGAAGGGTGAATTTTGAGAGGCAATGCTTTAAAATTAGCCTACTTTTGAATATTCTTTCAACTTGTTCTTAAGGATTCTGATTTTATTATTTTTAACTAAAATACTTTGTCAATCTAGGGTAAAAATATTAGCTGATGAGAATGCCTTTCAGAAATGCCTTTGGAGGAGAAAAAATACTGTTTTAATCTGCTCGGGGTACTATAACCAAATAACAAAAACTGGGTAACTTAAAGGTCTTTGCACTGCGTCCTCACATGACAGAGAAAGGGAGCTTGGATGTTTTTTCTTCTCCTATAGAGGCCGTTAATCGCATCATGAGGCCTCCACACTCACGACCTCACTTAAACCTAATTACTCCCGAAAGGTCCAATTTCCAATGTCATCAAATGGACATTCCTGTTTCAATATGAATTCGGGGAGAGCATCAGCATTCAGTCCATAACAAATAAATACATTTATTTATGCAAATAAAGCAAAGAAGAGATAGCAGTGGGATTTTATACATTATAGAGTGGTGACATGCCAATTTGCATGCCATATGGACATACCTCCTCTCCCTGAAAGTGGACTTCCCTTGTTCCTTTTAGCAGCTCATAGGTGTGCTTGACATAGACATCTAGAAAGACTTTCATCTCAAATCTATGGAGACTTATGTACAGTAAATTGAAAGTGTGCTTTGTTTGTTTGTTTGTTCATATAGTGGTATTTCACTTCACTTCAGAAAAAGTTCTCTCTAGGTTCTGTCTTAAATCAATATGTAGGATCCTTTAAATGTAATGTTAAGAAGCAGAGTGTTATAACAGTCTATATTACAATTCACTGAGGTAGCTGGTGACAGGGGACATCTTGTGGTCAAAGCAGCAAGTGAATTTCTTTAAACAAATTAAGAAATATCAGAAAATGATCATCTCATATGTAGAAGATAATAGAAGAAAGACAAAGGCAATAGAAATATAACACACAGAAGACATAAAATTGAAAATGAAACAACATAACTGTTACGCATAAAAGTCTCTATTAGAAGTGACTTACACAATCTAAAAGAGGAGAAAATAACACAATTACAAAAATCATAGAAATAAATCTTTTAATCTAAAATACCTCACTCTAAGGTTAATGTAAAATTATCCAAATGTACATGTTTTTATTATCTGAGTTCTCGTTTCCAATCAATCATTGAACCTAATCACTTCCACATTTCCTTCCTTTAAGAAAAAAAATGTAGTTAGAAACATTTAAAAACAGATATAGTATGATTATAACTTTTAATTTACTACACAGGATAAAGCATTACCATTTTGGTGGGACTACATTTGCTGCTGTTTATTTACATTTACCTTTCTGTATTCCTTATTTACTTATGTAATTACACTGCAGAACTGTTTCATAATTTGTTGTACATTGTAGACACCATACAACTTCACTCTAGTCATATATCTCCTTAGCACAGGTATATTTCCTACCTGAAAGTGATGCTGTCATTATATGTAAAACATTTAAAAACATTTAAATATCATTCCATATTTAAATGTCCCCAATATTATTAAAAGATATAGTTGTGTTATTTATAAACCAGGATTCTAACAAAATGAAAGTATTGTAAGAGGTTGTTTTGTTTCTTTAGTCTACATTTTCCCCTTCTGTTTGTCCATGGCTTTAGAAAAAAACATTCTCCACATTTTGTTGTGATTTTTTAAATGTACAGCAATATTAAAAGTATTTTACAGTGAATATTCTTATACTTACCCCCTATATCATTAATATCTTACTTTATTTTATCACATATTTACTCATCATTTTATCCTTATATCTGTCCTTCATTCCACTATATTTGGCATCGATTGGCCAATTACTTTACCCTTGGCAATGGCCCAAAAGTCTGCAAAAATGTGCAGATAGGGGCTGATGGTGAGCCAGAGCATCCAGTGCTAAAACGACTGCCTGAAGTGTAATTAATTGGGATGACTCTTGGGTCTCATTTTTTATTAGAATTTCCTGGTTAACTGATGGATAACAGCAAATTCCCACTGTGCTGTATCATGTGTGACGATGGTGATGCCATCTGCAAATTACATAAACTCCATTTTCTGTTTACTTATCTGATCCTTGGGGTTTCTTAGGTAACCAAGAAGTCTGGAAATTGATTGACCTCCTCTAGCAACACGACACCTGTCAAAGACAGCAGAGAGTACTCGCCCTTACACATGGGGCATACAAGAAGGTGAACATTTACCTATTCTGTAGCAAGGAGGCTTTGATGGTTGTGCTGAATGCATGGGTTGCTGCTTCTATGACCCAATGCAGGCAGCCTGGTATGAAGGATCAGGAATAGTCACTTTAATGACATACATTGTAAGGTTAACAGGCAGCAGTTTCTTACATAAGAAACACACAGGCAACTTCTGGTGACAAACTTTAAAGGCTAAAGATTCTAGGAGCCATGGAATCAAGTCTCCTTAGCCTCTATGGGAAAGGAGGCTCTGTGGGTACTCATGGAATGGGAAATGTATACATATATTAGAATTTGTGTTGAAGGAAGTCTCATTCAAGACAGGCTGATATGCAATTAGTAGAATAAATTGTCTTAAGTAAAATTCATAAATGAGTAATAGTTTTGCCTCCAGGACTCCCAAAATACTAAAAAATGTTTCTGTTAACAATGGGCATGCTAGGAGAGTTAATAGCTTTCTTGACTATGTCAGGGATAGAGTTGCCCTTAATTTACCACCTAAGTTCTCAGAAATCTATATGAGGTGGTCTTTGCTATGTGTAAGGCAACTCCCCTCCTTTATTGAGTCACAGTGAATTTTTATATCTTGAATGAGTATGTCAAATGAATTTCCTCAGAGAAAGATGTAATCCATTCCATGTTGCACCAGTACTCTTAGGTAGAATAGCATGCGGTGAAGATCTTTCCTGCAAAGATTGTGTGAAGTGTTGATGTATATGGTATCTAGTCATCAAAAGATGCTGAAATAGGCACCCAAGGGAGAGTATATTAGCCCAAACTGTAACAGCAAAGTGTGTACCAGTTGCTGATTGGATAGGTCGGCAGTTTTAGTAGCATTGCTTATTAGAACCTCAATGTATGGGATCAGGCATTAAGGGACATTAAGATTGTGATGATCATTGTGAGGTGCCATTGAATCTGTCTAAGCATAAGAACAGATCTTATTGCACCATAAATGGAGAACTGGTGGAAATGATCACTCCTTTGAACAGCTCTTGTAAAATGAGTTTCAATCCTTATAGAATTTACGTTGTCATATTAATTATTTTTGCTCTGAGGTAGTGTCCTAGGGGTCTCATTTTGTCAAGCCAATTTACAATTGGATAGAGTGCCTATGTGTACTATGGTGTACTTTAGGTCAATGGGTGCTATAACCATAGGGAATTTAGTTAAGGTGAGAGTGACAATAGTTAAGGTGGGACATGCATATCTGCTCTCTATTTTATGTGTAGTACCTTACCTAAGATTGCAATGTCAGCTTGCTTAAATTTAGCCTGTTCCATAGGTATAAATGAACTTTGAGCCCCTAAGGCTTGCCAACTGCACATTTCGGCAGGCATTAAAGTTAAAAATCAAAATCTATGATTTAGAGGTACAAAAACTGATCTGTGCATTGTGCCTTTTTATCTCTTTGTTGTATAATTTATTTTAGCAAATATTGGATTACCAGTTGTATCTGATTTCTTCTCTCTTTCTCTTTCTCATTGCTATTACACTGCTCATATTTATAAGTGTCTCCCTCCAGAAAGCCTCAAATTAGAATCATCAATACTATATACCTCTCTGGTGGAAATGGTTGAATTAGCCCCTTGGTTCTGCAACAAGGGTATGATCAGTGCTTTTCTTATAAAACTGGGAATCAATATTTTTGGTAACAGACATAGGTAGCATCACATACAGCCAAGTTATTCTGTAGGATCTTGTGAATTATCTGTTTTTAGGAGTGTGGACCTTCCTCACCCAGTTAGTGATCGTCTTCTTCCTCAGAAATAACCATCTGATGGGCCCATGAACCATGTATGCCAAAGTCTTTACCTGAGTGCTCTCCAGAATGACAGTTCACACTAGCTCATGGCACCGAAATAACAGCCATAGGGTAAGGGCCATTCCTCTGAATCTAATGTCGGCCATGGTGTATGCTGGAATTAAGACACATGATTTCATTAAAGACACAAAGATAAGTCTTGGCTAAGACATGTGATCTAGCACCATTTTACAGAAGGACTGAATCTAATGCTCCTGTCCCTAAATGCCAGTTATCAACATTTCTGGTTTATGTGGGATATATCTATAACAGAGAAGCTGGATGGAACTCAGTAACAGTGCTCAAAGAGGAAATTAAGCAGCAAGAGGCCACTTAAAGTACTGCTTTGAGCAGGCAATAGAGCCAATTAGTGATCCAAACAGAAGGAGAAAGGTCCCAGGTAGCCCTGGTCTAGACACTCTGACCACTGTTCAGTTGTTGTAGCTGCTACAAAAATAGAGGGTGGACCTCCATTCAAAATTGGTTCATACCTTGAGACTGATGACCACACACACACACCAAGAGGGTATAAAAAGATTTGTTACTTACAGAAGGAAGCTTTCTGGAGAGCATAAGGTGACTCACCAGTAGTCAAAAAATAGATTGAGAGAGCGAAGGATGAAGATGGAGTTGGGTTTATGTGTTGTCAGAGGACAGGATGAGAGCGAGGGTTCTGTGTGGGCAGGGGTTGCATCCTCCAACTTCTCTGTAGCACCAAAGACAGGAACATCCAGGTGTCCTCATCTTTCCTGGATGTGGGGCAGAAGGGAAAGCGGCGTGAGATGAAGGCATAGAAGCTGTCAAGCATCAGAACAAGAGTCAGACTGTTTACGACAGCAGTGCCTGGAAAATAGATTACTGCTGAAATGTTCCCTGAAGCACCCGTAGTTACCAGTGATTTTTTATTTATCAGCACTTCTAAGGAAATTTCATTTATTCTGAAGAGATAATATTACACTAAAGCAAAGGAACTGGAGAGGTGCATTCTTGTGATATAAGAAACTAAATAGATGCACGGCTGCAATATTCTCAGCGTACGTGCATAGCTCTTGTTTTCACAAAATTAAATCTGTCTTTATGAATACATCCACAGAAAAATGCCACGCAGAATTTTTATCAATATTATTACATTTTTATTCAATCTCTATGACCTTTCAATCTTCAGATTCAAGTGAATTTAGGTGTTATTTAATTAATTCACATTTTGCAAACACTTTTCAGGAGTGTTTAAATGATTTACTTAACGTTACCAAATAGGAATTAGAATATAAAGTTCACAATATGATGCATACATGACAAGGAATATAATAATACTGTACTTAAAGGATTAATTATATTAAAATATACACAAACATTATAAATATATAACTTTCTACTAATCATGTTTGTGAGAATTTGACATTCATATATACATACATACATAATAGGTATAAAACTCACTAGTTTATTTTAATCAGCGATGATGACCATTTTATCTTGTAATACATGTGTTCATGTTAAATAGAATTATTCATTCTCTTTCTCTAAGTACCATGACATATTGCCCAACATAACATCAGATTTTTTATTATTTCAGTAAAATACTTCAATATCTTAACATGTTCAATTAAGAAACAGTCTCATCCATTCACAAAGGTACATTAAGTTTTACTGTGAATTCAAACCCCACTTGATCTTTCAACCACAAAACATAAAAGTAAAATCCATAGACATATGGTCCATATTTAATATCTATTAAATGTTTCTTTAGTATTCAACCTTGCTGAACACCAGAAAAATAATGAAACCTAAACTAAGTTAAACAACCTTTGTATTTTCAGTGTCCAGAGTGTCTTCATACTTAAAAAGACACCAGCTTCCACATTTTAAATTTTATTTCTCATTGTAATTTGAGGTTAATATTTGCACTTGTTACTTCTGTAACAAATAAAATGATGCTGCCCAATGTGACAGTCATTAGGTACCAGAATTCTCCCTTCAAATGTGCCATGGAAAGCTGCTCATGAGAAATGTCTCTGAAGATATTCTGCAATAAAACTGAACAGATTCAGTTACCAAGGGGGTGCTGGCCATTGGGCTCGGTTGGATACCATGCAGCTCCGGAGAAGCTGGGTGTCTGGGAGAAGCTGGCTGGAGGCACTCTGCTACAAAACTGCCGCAATCAGGGTGCCGGTGGTAATTGTCCATCACTGGGTACTGCTGGCCACCGTGCACTGGAGGAACCAGGCACTGGGGAAGCTTTGCTCTTGGAGAAACCAGGTCCGAGTGGGAGCCATGCACAAACTTGCCGAGTGAGCACGTCAGAACCAGGAAGCACAATTCTGTTTTTTTTAACCTTCCATACCTCAATACTACCCTCCACTGACACAGCTTCTTTGTCAGCTGACAAAGAAAAGATATTTAAAGGGCCAAATCTGTTTTACCAGAGTAGGCAAAAGGAGTAAATTTGGAGCTTAGATACAATAAATTGATAACCAACACAGTTATCCATATAAAAATGATATTAGGTGCTTTTACCTATATTGAAATACATTAATATATCACAGGTTAATATGATCCATGATATGATAGATTATATGATCTATCATATGATCCTCCCTAAAAACTAAAAATAAAATAATGTATTATAAAAGTCTTGACAAATTTTATTCCTCAAAAATGAGAAAATAATCTTACCAGTAATGAAGTGGAATGTCTTTTTCAAGTAGGACAATGGTAGTATTAAATTTTAAGATGTATTCCATCTAAAGATATACTCCCACTAATTTTAAAATTGAACAAGTGAAGGCAATTTGCTATATAACTTCAAGAATTGTATCTCCTTAACCATTACATTTTTAGCCCTTGACAGAAGTTTTATATTTGAAGAGATTGACATATTTTGACACACTTCAAATATTTTAAGACACTTCCTAAATATAATGTGGCAAAGGGTACTTGTCACAATTATTCCTGAGTTAAATCAGGAACATTGATTCTCCTCTAATTGGATTCAGTTAATTACCAAAGGCTACTAAGTCCAATTATTAGCAAATCCAAAGGATGTCTATGGCCATGAAGAATCTCCACAAGGGCAGAGAATTCTGACAAACATCTCTAGGGAGGAATGCTAGGGTTTTTTCCCTATAAAATAGAGTAAATTGAAAGTTCACATACAATGATATTGAAGTTTACAATCATTTTGTAAGTGTATCTGAACTTTTAAATCATGGCATGTTTCAACATAAGATATTCCAAGTGCAATATTATTTTATATTCTCTAAAAGTACATATCAATTCTACTGGATCTTCAGAAATTTTATTGCAGACATTTAAAATTTCCATTAAAATCTACCTCTATGAAATGAACAGTCAGAGATTCACAGACTTTGAAACATAATTTATTGTGTGGCTCAGAGGCTGAATAAATTTTTTCAAGAAATGGAAATTAACAGAATAATGATATTTACATATACCTTTATAGACAGATATTTCACCCTGAGTTATAGACTCACAGAGGTTGAAAAAGAATTTATCCGACATCTAAACATCTTCCCCGGAAGTTTCCTTACCTGAACAAATCCCACTCTGGACTTCGGCAACTGCCTTAGACTGAAAATGCTCTAAACTTTACAAAACATTTCTCACGTTAACTAACAAATCAAATAATATTGTGATATGACTAGAGTGGCCATATAACAGATTATTCAAACAGGATTTTTTAATGAATGGGGACTCTATCATTAATTTAATCTTGTCAATAAGTATAAATCGGGACTTCTGTGGACATACCAGCCACACAGCCACTCTGGTCTCAAGCCCTTTGATATGACATGGCTCTCAGCCCCAGCTACTTTTGTTTTTGTTTTCCTTTTTTGGTGTTTGTTATTTTAAGAATTAACTATATTAAATTCAAAATTGTTTAAAAAACTGAATGACAGAAAATGTACGCATTTTGTAAGTTGAATATTCTCTACTAGTATGAGAAAGTAAAACAATTACTTCATTATCGGATATGGATGTTATTTTTATCTAAAATTTTTAACTGAGTCAGATGCTGAATGCTAAATTGGTCAAAATTCTGGCAGCAAACAAATGACACACCCCCCGAGTTGGTGACCGAAAAATGTTTATTAAGAACATAGTTTCAAAGGGGCGAGTGGAGATAAGAGAACCCCAAGGAGATGGCAAAGCTCCTGGCATGTGGAAATATTGGGAACCGTTACTGTCTTCAGGACTGCAGAGCAGCAGTGAAGGAGCAGCATGACGAAATACCCCGGAGCTACCATTTCTCATCCCTTTTCTCCCTTCCTATAGCCATCCACTGACCAACATCCCCTCGAAGCCAGAAGACGAAGGAGCCCAGATGGCGCACTATGATTGTGTCAGCCTCTCAGGGCGCAGAGAAAGATGGAAAAGGGTAGAGATTTTATTTGTATGACACAACAGAATAGTCAACATGCAAACTAAACATGGTGCCTTGTTCTCAAAAACAAACAAACAAACAAACACACAAACAAAAATGCAGCTTCTATTTGCCTATTCAGATTTTACAAGCTATACAAGTTTTTCAACCTAAAATATCAAGTTTTTGTATATATCTCCCAGTGTTTTTGGCTGGCATATAAAATTCACACCTGAGAATATTTGTTTAACCAACTCACTTGAAAAAATAAATCCATCACAGGTTTTCTTAAGTAGTTGCAACAGTAAATCTTCTTCAAAAAAATGATTAATTGTGGGAGAGAACAGTTGATGAAAGTTAAACACTTGATGAGAGTTATGTACCACTTCCCAAGTGGTACGTAAGGATAGCAAAAAAGGAGAGAAACGGATTAGAGCTAGTAACCATAGGGAGCTGAGGGTTGAGAAGGGAGTGATACCAGAAGCTGGAGAGGATAGCTGAACAGAAAAGTCAACTGACAAGAGATTTTCGGTGTCCCTCCCAAAGGGACACAGGAACCCATGGCAACAAGTAGAGGAAGGTCTGGGGTGCCCAGCCCTTGACTTTTTTTTACTCTTCATTTTCTAATTCCTTACTGGTTCTTCTGACTCACTGAATCCAGTGAGAGTCACAGAATGAACAGCTCAATGTCTTTCATCAAGGGAAGTGGCCTGGGTCCCTGGAAAGATGATGAAGGGTAAAGAGGGGATCTGGAAGGACAAACAGGAAATATCCAGCACATCAGGAAAGTATGTCTTATGACCCCTAGTTTCTATTTCAGAATTCCTATCAGAAAGAGACATTGAATACTGATGATTTTCTTTAAAAATGTCCTAATTTTCCAGAGAAAGAAATGTGGGGAGACTAATAATACTCTCACATTAGACCATGATAAAACCATGTGATTTCAAAAATAGAAGGGAGAGGATTTTGATAGGGAGTGAAGTAAAAACATTGGACGTTGGAGACAAAGAATAAATCTAAAATTAAAGAAGCTATCCAAATTCATTTTGATAAATACTCATTATTATGACAGGTAATTTCAAGTCATGTCTCTTGTAAAAATTTGATGGACACTCAAAGTTATAAGTTAGTTTCAAATATGTTCACGAATGAAATTCTAGACCTTGACAAAGTTAAATGACCTCTAACTTCTGGGCTAAGAAAAAAACATTTTTAAAAAACTATGTGAAAATCTCATGCCATTTTTGTACTTTAAATTTTGGGTTCTTCTTTATTTATCTGAATTAATATTTTTAAAAAGTTTGCTAATTTAATCAATGCTTTTCTTTATTAATGAGGGACTTGATATTCACCTTAGTTGAGAAGCAATTTCAAATGAAAAGAGAGCAAAACAGGAAGCTATGTTATGTTTAATATGATGTAAAAGCAAATATCAGAAAAATATGACTTCAATCAAACTGGGTTTTTGCCAAAGCACTGGTATCATAAAAATATCCCCAGGGCTTAGAAACTATAGTTAAAATTCTAAAATTAGCATGGAAACAGTGGGTGCATTATTTTATTACATTGTATTCTCTCTTCTCTGTTTAATTAACAACTGGATTTATACATTTATTTTATGCAGTATCTCACAGTATATACATGTATATAGTTGTATATCCCATTAAAAACACCTACTAGCTACCTCTATAGGCCTGAACTCAGTGAATTATTTCATTAGCACATTCTGAAATTCAAAATGATTTAGCAACCTATGAAAAATTAACATTAAAAATATAATAAGTTTAAGGCATTTTAGTTTCTAATTTGTTCAAGAATATATATATCTATATTTGTATAAATAAAAATTGATTGTAAAAAGTCTTAAGACATATTTTCCCCATAGATAACTATATTAAATTAAAAAAATCACAATTAATCTGGAAAGCTTTCCATGATTGAAGCATTCTGATATAACATTTCAATATTCCACTAGTATCAGTGTTAAATATTTCTATTTTTAAATGTCAGGATTTAATTTTAAAATGCAGGTGGTTGCAAATATTTACGTGGTCCCAGTTTGACAAATCTGATCTGCAAAGCAAACTACCACCGTCTGACAATGAGACAGAGTAGAGATTTAATTAAATACAAACAAAATAATGTAATGTAATTGTATTTTTAATGGCAAAAGTATATCTTTGTGAAATGCTTTCTAACTTGGTGTCTCATGTTTACTAAATGCAGCACAGGAATTCATTTAATTAAATTTTCTCGTTTTATCAACTGGGTTTATTTTAGGAACAATAAAGCCTTTTGTAAAAACTTTTTGAATGAAGCCCTTTACAAAAAATATTACTTAGTGAAAATATAATGAATAGTACACAATTAGATATGGTGTTCACAGGTAGGTAAATTGAAATTTTATCCAACAAGTATTTATAGAAATCACTCTAAGAGGCTCTAATCTTCTCTTCAAATACAGAAAAGCTGGAAATAGAGCTTTCTCTCTTCCACTGAGTTTTCTCTTGTGGCAAGATTTGCATTTGAATAATGAGAGAGCAGCAAGAGTGTCTACGTGGCTATGGGGAGTAATGTGTCCTTCAAGTTGAGTGGCTAGATATATTAATGAACACATTATTACAATATGTTATCATGAATAAAATCCCAGTTAAAATTGGGTTCAAGATATCATATAAAGAAGAGTCTCCAATACATCAAAAACTAATTGTAAATCATTTAATCTAGGATATAATTAAGAGTTCATTACAAGGAAGTAAAAATTAGAGTAGCTATGCCCTGCAATTATTAGATTTGCAGATAAATGATAATTATGGTTTTTAAATTATCAATGGATATGGGAAGAAGGGAGTGTTGTACAGAAAAGAAAAGTAAGCTTGAAATTTAAAAGAAAAGGAAAATATATGTAACAGACAACTGTTCTGCATGCAGTTTAAATTCAGGATTCTCGTTTCCATCCTCTTACCTCGCATACCTTTACCCCTGTTAGATACAAACAGCTGAGAAAAATGAGTCTTAGGTATATGTAACCACTTAAGTTTTCCCAGTAGTGCAGCCTAAAACACGTACTCCTGAGAGGTTTGCCTCGACAACCTTGATTTTAAGATTGTATGCTTGATATCAAGTTTTGTTCTTTCTTAAAGCTCAGGGTTTTTAACCTGTTTCCTCTAAGTATGTAATTATTTTTGCTAGCTGACTTTCTCTGAATCTTTTTATTTTACTTAAAAAAATGATTATAACTTTTCCTACTTTCTGCCTGCTCTTAGTTGACTCCTTGCACTTCTCAGGTTTGCATGCTATCACATCCGGCTGCATTCCAGCTGAAAATTAGAAATTAATGAATGTAGTCTCCAAAATGGACATCTTTATTTTGACTTTTCAGATCAATTCTCAACCTGTTCTACTCCACTGTCCACCCTAGGCAGCAGACCTATATGAATTACATCAGGGGTCTCCCTGGACTTCTGCTTTGGAAAAAGTGTTGCTGAAAGGCAGCCCAACATTATAAGCAAAAAAAAAAAAAAAAAAAAAGGGTGAGATGAAGGTGTTTACCCCACAGCTTCCTCTCTGCCATAATTGGAGTGGACCATGTTTCAGAACCACAGTCATGATAACTACTCTTTGCCCAGTTCTGTAATCTTTTTGGGCTAAGATGCCCAGACATTATTATTTCCACAGCAAGTCTGCATTATTTTTCATTGTTTTCCTTAACTCCCCAATTTTATAAATGGCCCCCTTTTAAAAACCATCTTTAAATTGTCTTAAAAATATGTATGCTTCCTGTATTCTACTAGGACCGTAACTTATACATAGTCCATTATTAGGCCAAAATAATGCAAAATCATTATAAATAAGTTTGATCCACACTTTAAGTCATCAATAAATCCTTAAATCACAATCTAATCCTGATGAACAAATGGATAATTGTTTCTTGCATGGGAGATAATTTATTAATGTTAAAAGAATATTGACCAAAGAAATTGGTAAATGACATGTTGAATTCATTTGAAAAAATAAAAATTATTTAGCTGCCCAGATAAAGTGTATTAATAATAATTAAACACTCAATATTCTTATAGTTTTTCTTTGCTGCTGTCCTGGCTTTTCTCAGAATTAGTTCCTAGGCTGTGATCCCAAAAATTTGGAGCACATGAAAGCAAGAGAAGATTAATCAGAAATAAATTTATGTGCATAATTACCTGGAGATTCAAATGGTAAATGAAGGCTCACTACTTGCACACTGAAATCCTTGCTTTTTTGAAACCATTTAAAGAGGATTCCTTAAAGTTATTTTTAACTGGCATCTGATATTTTACAACTATACACATAAAATAATGTCAAACTAGCATTTGTCAAAAAATAAATAAACCAATAAGTATAAGTGTGATTTCTTGTGTCATTAACATCAATTGCACTTACAAGAGTTCAATGCAAATGGGCTACTTCGGGACACTAAATATAACTGGTTCGCTCTTCATCTTCTACCTGAAGCACAATCGTGAAGCCCTCTGACTGACATGTTGATTTCCTCTCAGTAAGGGTGATATAATTAATGTGACCTTTCAATAAGGTGGGAGGTACGGGGTGAGACAAGTGCTCTCTGGAGAGCTATTAGCAGCTTCTGAGCAATTTGCTAATAGTAGAGCTACCTGTATTAAAATTGTACAGTTAAGAAGATAATTGACAACCATAATAATAAGTATGTACAGGAAAGGGAGAGAGTGTGAAGTAAAATATGACTGTTAATGCTTTTAAAAATGATGAACTTTCAGTTTTAAGTAAACCATGATTTGGGAACTGTGGTTTCCAAAATCCAATGAATAATTTTCACAAGCCTGCAAAGAATCATGGGTCTATTCTTTCTGGAAAATTATGTGGCTTTATTTCTACTGTTAGATAGCATTTTTACTAAAATTTTCTTTTTTAAAAATGTTTGTGCATAACTCTAGATATAGTGAAATACATATGTAGATATCTCACTGTAACATGAGATATTTCACTATATATAAATATATATTATATATAAAATATGCATATATTTATATGTAATATATAATATATAAATATATATTATATATAAAATATGCATATATGTGTGTATATGTAAAATATAATCTGTCTGGAAATGTCCAACCATTGTTAATATAATGAGAACAGTTTATGTGACATCTATGTAACTTGCCAGCCAAGGAGAGTGGACTGGAATGGTCACGTGTGAACAACAACGACTTCTCTGTACTGGTCCGTGGGGGCAGTAGACGCCATTGAGTGAGCATGTGTACTGTGTGGCCATGTCATTCAAAATGACTGACTGAGTAAAGCAATGAATCTGCAACGAATTTTGCTTTAAGCTTGAACATTCCTCTGCGGAAACTATTCATATGATTTGGAAGGCTGCAGCCATGGGCAACTGGTGATTGGCAGCTTCATCATGATAACATGCTTGCACGTGTATCATGTCTCATCCAGAAAAATTTTTTTTTGTGAAACATCAAATCACCCAGGTGACTCAGTTTCCCTTACAGCCCAGCTTTGGCACCTTGTAACTTCTGACTTTTCTTAAAACTAAAATCACCTTTGAAAGGAAAGAGATTTCAGATTGTAGATGAGGTTCAGGAAAATATGAGGGGGCATTTGATGGAATTCTAACAAAGGATTTTGCAGAGTGTTTTGAACAGTGGAAAAAACACTGGGAAAACTTTGCAAAGTCCTGAGGTGCCTACTTAGAAGGTGACTGAGGTGTCATTGTCCTATGTACAATGTTTCCCGTATCTTGGATCTTTTTCAATAAATGTTTCAATTTTTCATATTACATGGCTGGATACCTTCTGGGCAGACCTCATATATTAAGAAGCATGACAAGTTTATACAAATACATGACCTCTCTTCATATTCTAAATTTTAAAAGACCTCCTTATATTCTAGATTTAAACTCTGCCACATAATATACCATAAGTTAATCTATCATGATTAACAAAGACTTGTAAAACCACAAGTGTACTTGAAAAGTATTTGTTTTTCCTAAAGTAAAAATAATGTGATATAAAAATGCTTTTTACTAGCTATCACAATTCACCTTTATGCCCATTGGGTTACCAGGAGCTTGATTCATCCAGACTCCTGTGCTTAGTTATTGTTTTCAGCTAGTTGTGGTCAATTAACAAGGTCAATTTATGCAAAATTGATGGATTGATTAATTTATTGATTTGTAAATTGCAAGATTATAAGGAGAGGATGTTTTAGAAACATGAGAAACTAGATAGTAGAAGAAGATATGAAAGTGAAACAGTATTACCATTATATTTTCTTTAAATGTGCTTCTCTTCAAAGTTTATATTTTGACAGTGGAAGAGATAAAAATGTGCATGTTTTCATTTGTCAAAAATAGCAACAGTTCCTATGGGGCTTACCAGGTAAATCAGCAAGTTTACTAGAACCATCAACCCTTTCATGTAATACAGTAATAAGGCTGCTTGATAATGGTCACTAATAATATTCTGTGCAGAAACTAATGGTTACTGCCTCTGAAAGATTATTGATATGACCTTCAAATGTAATGAATATTTCACTAGCAAAGAAAATGGATATAGATTTAGTAAGGTTCCTGACTGTAGAATTCAGCAAGTGGGGTGAATAAGTTTAAATTGGAAAATAAACTTAGGGATAAACAGAATTAGGATGGTTTGTGGAATTGATTTTATAAAGTCATGAGCTGCTTGCTCCAAGATCCCCAGGAGCACTAGGTTATTAGAAACTGACACAGAAGTAGGACATTGGAGTAGTATTACTTAATTCATGTCTTCTTCCATAATGTTAAATCATAAAATGGAAGAAGTTCCAGACCCACTTTAAAGTCTTCAAATATCCTATCAGTATAACTTGGCCTAGCTTAGGTATATTGTAGATTCAAGAATATATATTGCAGTTATTATTTTTGTCATATTTTATATTATTTTATATTATATTTAAGCAAAAATTTTCTATTCAGTAAATTTAAAATGACATTCAGGGCAAGACTCATGTGATATAGTACTTTCATACAATAAAATATTCTAAAGTGATTTAAGGAGGAGGAATTGATAGGCCAAGAAATAATTGTTTTCTTAATTTTTTATGACATGAGAAACAGAACATGTATAAATATATTAATAAAATTAGATTGAATTAGTATTACTCTATAAATTATTTTTCAGTACATAAACACTGCTAACTTAGACCAATATATTTTTGTACCATTTACAAGTTATTTCAGATATTGTGCAATGTAGATTTATTTTAGAATTTTCCTATAATTATTATTACTGTTAATGTCAGAATTTCAAAGGGTCTCAGTTTCTCTAATTCATTCTGTTCTTTGATTCAGTTCTCATTCATCAAAAATAGATCTCATTACTATTGCAATTTGCAAAAACCTAGCCACCTAATAATGTTTTCTAAAGATGTCTTTTCTGGTGAGAAATAAGTGATTGCTATATCTGAAATATTTGGTTTCCTATCAGTATATGTGTATTTATATTATTGAGAAAAACAAAAAAGGAGACAAGTAAAAAGTAGTTTGCCTTCTTAGGAAACTCACATTTCTTTATTGGCACCTAGTTTTAACCCCTTAGAGACAGGTAATCACAGGGTATAAGATAAGAAGTTTGTGCGACAATGGACAATCAAAACCCAGTGCTATCAGCATAGTGCATTACAGAATAAATTTCTTACCTATTATATGCATAAACCAAGTTGTGGTTTCTCAAGTGCATCATATTGCATTTGAAATTAATAGTTTGATGAATTATGATGTTTTAATATTTTAGTAAGTAGTTGATTCATCCAAAACTGAATGTACTTTTAACTGATAAATGACTTAATTATTGGTTTCCATAGTAAACCACAAGAAATGCATACTAAAAGGTCAGCATGATATGATACTTACAGGTGTTGCTACAAAAAGCTTCCCTATAATCTCTAAAGCTGGGTTTGGCATATCATACATTCTTTGAGTATGGAAACTTCTATAAACACTTCACTCAGATTAAAACAGAGTTTAAAACATTTACAAGTAGAATCTGCTAAGTAGCTAGGACATACATCAAATGTGTAGCTAATGAAGAAAACCAACAATATAACAATACTTATTAACACAACATCTGCTACATGTCAATGTTTTAAGTACCAAGAATGCAAGATAATTCAGACTGATTTTCCAATTAAGAGGAAGTGAACAGTTTGTTGGTACAGATATATTTAAACAAATAAAGACATGCAATGTATTAGGATAATAATAGATGAGTAAGTAAAGTACAATTTTATTGACTTTGGAGATTATAAAATTGAGGAAATTAAATGATTACCTCATTTTATTTTTCTAAGTGAGAACATTAGAGTCTGAATTTAGCATTATTACCCCAACAAAGAGAATTTCTTGTTTGGTGAAAGGGAAAATAATGTCTTGGTATAATATAGTTTGGTATGGAACAATAATATTGAGAGGTCAGTGCAGAATGAAGAAGGACAGCAATGAAACTAAGGAGTGTTAGTTTTAAAAAGGATCGAGATAAACATTGAAGTCCTTGAGGAATAATTGTATGAAATTACATAAAACGAGCATATATGACCTGTGGTTGATCTACATTCTGTAAGAGCCACGGTGCAAAGAAGGCACCGTGTATTTGTTACTCCATAGAAACCTAGATTACCTCGCTTGCCATACATGTGCCAATGAGATCTTCTCTCATGAGACCACAACTTTCCCCACAGGTGTACTAACATTTCAAGAGGAAAATTTTCCAGAAGAGAAAAATCAAGTCCCTTAGTGCATAACGAGGCATCTGGGGCCCCAATGATGATAACAAATATTAAATACATAAAGGAAAAAGTAAGTCAAGGGTACAAAAGAAAAAAGAATGAATCTTCTCTATGTTATAATGCGGGGCCTCCACCCATAGAACCCCCCGTTCATCATGGATGAAAATAAAAACTACCAAGACAAGATCTGCTTGGGGAGGAGAGGTGGCCAAACTCTCAGAGGAGAATGACCCAGAGCCCCTTCCTCACTAGGCTTTTATTGGGTTCCAATACACCGGAATACAGGTTTAACATGTCAAAGAAATCTGAGGGCTTAATCTGAGCCAGTGTTTGTCAGGAAAGGGGGTTGCCAAACTTTGGGAGACATACTCATTTCCTCCTGGGACACTTATCACTTAAGTGAGAGCACTCTTAGCAAAGCAGGTTTCACAGGACTTTAGGAATTCTTTCTTATGCCCGATCACCCAGGGAGCCGTCCTGGTCGGTACAGGGCTGTACCACTTACCCCCACAATTTCAGGCTTTAAGCTGATTAGGAAGCAGGAGACATCTCCCAGACAGAAATGAGGACTCGGGCTGTGTCAGAATAGCCAGGGGGTGAGGGTCCATCATATCCTCTTTGCTGCAGCCCCCTGAGTCCTTCCATGAGGCCTCCCAAGTGGTTGCGTCTGGCTTAGGTTGCCCCTCCCATGAGGACTCTTACCCGTCATTGACTAACCAACCAAGCATTGGGGCCAGAGATGGATGAAGCAGAAGCAGTGCTCCTGCCAGGGAGATAAGCTTTGTCTCCTTAGTAGCTCATGTCCTCGTGACAGAACAGACCCAGATGAAGTGGGTCCCTTGGGCTCTTACACAGCCCACCATGGGGTAAGGGTTACAACTCCTGAAACCAAGCTGAACGGTCCACAACATTATAGCAGAAGGATTCTATAAGAAATCAGAGAAAGACCAACTTACACTATGCACAAAAACAAACTCAAGATGGATAAGAGGCTTAACTATAAGTTGCAACACCATGAAAGTCCTAGAGGAGAACATAGGCAGGATAATTTTGGATATCCCAGGTGTGGCAGACCCTTCTGCATGGTGTGGGCCCAGCTCCCACACAGAGATGCACAGGACCCACACCTACAGATAGGTTCTCTCCTGGATAATCAGATTTGCAATAAACCTAGGGTGCTTTGAGTTTGCTTTTTGCTGAAAACTCCCTCACCCTGCAAGTGCTAAACCATGCAGGGACCAGTGTAACCGGCTCAACCACTTTTGTCTTTTCATTTGCTAATATCCTTCTTTTGTGGTGTGATGGGGGGCATTGGCTCCTTTGTTGTAACTAGGGATAGTGAGTGAGGACCATTTTGTAATGTGAGGAGAAGTAAAATAAAGGCCTGTCATGGAGGAGGCTGCGGCTTTTGCTCCCCTGGAGAGAAAAGCCATGCTGTCGTCCCTTTTCCTCCACCGGACTCGGTAGTCCATGGGAGTCCGGTATGTTTTATTTCATCCATAATGACACAGACACTGCTAGCCAGTGTCCACATCACCCAGGCAGCAATATTTTCACCAATATGTCCCCTAGGGTAAGGGACATAAAGGAAAGAATAAGAAAATGAGGCTTCATTAAATTAAAAACCTTCTGCATGGCTAAAGAAAACATCAGCAAAATAAAAAGGGAATTAACCGTATGAGAAACTATATTTGAAAATGATTCCTTGGGCAAGAGTTTGATCTCCAGAATATATAAAGAACTCATAAGACTCCACTTCAGAAAGACAACCAACCCAACCTAATTAAAAAATGGGCAGACACTTCTCCAAGGAGGGCATACAGAAGGCTGAGAGACATATGAAAGAATGCTCAACATCGCTAGCCATAAGAGAGATGCAGACTAAGACCACTATGAGATATCTCTTCACACTGGTCAGAATGGCCATCATAAACAAAGCAACAAACAAGAGCTGGCGAGGCTGTGGAGAAAAGGGAACCCTAGTGCACTGTTGGTGGGAATGCAGACTGGTGCAGCCACTGTGGAAAGCAGTATGGAATTTTCTCAGAAAACTAAAAATGAAACTGCCTTTTGATCCAACAATTCCATTGTGGGTATTATATCCTAAGACTCCTGATTTACCAATCCAAAAGAACCTATGCACCCCATTGTTCATAGCAGCACAATTTGCAAGAGTTGTGCTGAAAGCAACCTAAGTGCCCAGCAGTAAATGAGTGGATTAAAAAAAACTATGGTACGTTTACACAATAGAATTATATGCAGCAGGGAAAAAAAGAAGCTAGTACACTTCTTGACTGGATGGATGGAACTAGACAGCATTATGCTAAGTGAAACAATCCATGCAGTGAAATAAAAATACCATAGGATCTAATCTATATGTGGAACCTAAATAAAAAAACAAACGAGCAAGCAAAATATAACCAGAGACATTGAAATAAAGAACAAATTGACGGTAACCAGAGGAGGGAGCGATAACAGGGGGAAAAGAAAAAGGGCTTTCAAGGGACATGTATAAAGGATCCATGGACAAAGCCACAAGGGGCAGGATTGAGGGTGAGAGGTGAGGAAATGGGAGGGCGGGCTGGGGGAAAGCGGTGGCAGGAAAATGGAGACAACTGTATTTGAACAACAAAAATGCAAAAAAAAAAAAAAAACCTCCCACATTTTAAAATTAATTACAAATAAAATGAAAAATAAAATAATATAAAAATTCATCACACTAAAAAAAGTAGAAAAAGATCAATTTTAAAAAAAGAAAAAGAAAACAGGCAATAGAATGAGTGCTTCCAATATCCAAAAGGTGTAGCACATTTACACAATGGAATACCGTGAAGCAAAAAAGAAGAAATTCTTACATTTTGCAATAGTGTGGAGGGACCTGGAGAATAATATGCTCAGTGAATTAAGCCAGTCAGTGAAAGATGTCATGTGATCTCACTTACATTGGACTCTAATGAACAGAATAATCTAACAAACAAGAAAGCGACAGAGGCTTAGATACATGAAACAGAAAGACCACTGCTGGAGGGATGGAGGGAAATGGGATAAAAGATGGTGAAGGGATTGATCAAAGAGCATTTATGCACAGCCCATGGACGCAGACAACACTATGGGGATTGACTTAGGGAGGGGGTGGGCCTGGGTGGAGGTGCGGAAAGGAAGAAAAGTTGGGGACAACTGTAATAACATAAACAATACAAAGAAATAAATATTTGCTTAAAAATTCCCACTGTAAGCAAATAGAACTAAAATAGTTCAATAAATATTTACAATATTTTAAAGGCATTGATCCACTAAATAGATAGAGGGCATTATCATACTACAGTTAATTCATGTAAAGTATAGAAGCTCTATCGGTCACAAGGGTTTGCTTCTCTTGTCATTTTGAACTACTGAAAGCATGAAAAATAAAGCAAAACATTTCTGCCCAATAGTCTAATAGAAGATATTAATTAAAATGAGTTAAAAAGGGGTAAGTTGTAAACAATCTAGACCATACATTTGCCATTTGTACTATTATTAGTGATTGGGTGATTAAAGGATAGAAGTATTGAAATCAGTCTAAGTTGGTCCTCTCGTAGGTTTTTTTTTTTTTCCAGGCATTTGACAGGAAAAGCAACTCCTTTATTCAGTTTGGTCCTTTCATCCTAAGTTTAAAGTTATCCCTGTTTTTTAAAAGCACCTTAGCCATCACTGTGTCAAAAGGGATCAGACATCTGAGAAAGAAATGACAGCATGAATATAACCAGAAGACACAAAAGACAATAGATTGAAACTCACAAAACTACAAATATTGTAACTACCCAACAAACAACATAAAACAGGTGCCCTTATTGAAGTAATATGTTAAAGCTGCCACGACAGAACATCACAGAGTGTTGTGATGTCAAATAAATGACAATTTATTTTCTCACAGTTCTGAAGACTAAAGTCTAAAACCAAGGTGCCTACAGTGTTGGCTGCTTCTGAGGCCCCTCTCCTTGTTGTAAAGATGGTCACCTTGTCTTTCATTCTCTGTGTGTATGCACAACTGTGTCTGCCTGTCTGTCATAACATCTACTTCTTATAAGGGCACTGATCAGATTGGATTAGAATTTACCTTAACGGTTCCATTTTTTTGAAATCTTCAACAGAGGATATGTTTATTGGTTGAGAGACACAGAGAGAGATTGATTAGTTGCATCCTGTAAGCATCCCAGTGGTGGACTGAACAAGAAACCTAGGTATGTGCCCTGATGGGGAATCAAACCTAGAACCTTTTGGTGAGAGGGAAGATGCTCCAACCAATCCAACAAACTAAGCCACCCAGCCAGGGCATGACAGCTTCAGCTGAACTGAATTATGTCTTTAAATTGCTCTTTCTCTAAATACAGTCTCATTCTAAGGTTCTGAGGTTATGGGCTTCAACCTGTGAGTTTTAGAGAGATAAAATTCATCTCATAATATTTACAAAGTATGTATGAAAAGTAAGTAACCCCACAATTTCTTACAGCTAAGAGTTCATTCCCCAAAACTAGCTTGGGTCGTTCCTACCACTGCAGACAATTACAGGAATGGGATGCAACTTCAAAACATTGATTAAACTATTATCACGTAGTTAACAAGACAACTGGGAAATATCAGGTGAGCATCAAGAAAACAGAAGAAATTTTATGCTTAAAAACGCTATTTTTAAGTTTTTAGGGGATTTACATTTCTGGAAGAAAGAGAAAGGAGCAGAACAGCTATTTAAGAAATAGTGACTGAAAACACCACGTTTGATGAAAAACATTAATCTACATGTTCAAGAAGCTCAGTTATTTCTATGAAGCATAAAGATATCCTCACCTTGACACATCATAGTCATATTGCTAAAAATCAAAGACAGAGATATTGAAAGCAGTATGAGAAAAACGGCCCATTATGTACAAGGGATTCTCAAGGTAATCAAACAATTTTAATAATAAATCATTAAAGCCAGATGCAGTAGCCTCTCCTTTTCAAAATATAGAAGAAAATGGTACATAACACAAATGCCTGTAGCCAGTAAGACTATCCTTCAAAAATGAAGTAAAAAATAAGACAATTTTACACCAACTAACACAGAGAAAATTTGTTACTAGTCCACCAACTCTGCAAGAAATATTAAATGGGGGTTTCCAGGATGGAAGGACACCAGAGAGCAACTTAAATTCACATAAATAAGAAGTATCTATAATTATAATTACACATGCAAGTTAAAATACAGAATAACTGTAACTTTTTGAAACTTTTATTTGATTTTTTAAATAACAGCATAAAGAAATATAACATTGTCTTGATACATTTCCATTGATTGTATAAATAGGTAACAATAGCATAATGGAGGTGGAGTAATATTGAGGTCATTTGTGTATACCATTAAAATTAAGCTGAATTTAGTACAAATTAGAAAGTTTTAAATTGAGATGCTAATTATAAGCCCCAGGGAAACCACAAGATATTTATTTACAAAAGGTTGCCATTCTTTTCTCCTTTTCACAGAACATGTAACTAAATAATATGAGTAGCTAAACCTACTAACTCAGTATTTTAACATTTGCCCGAATAGTAGTTCACATCATTCTCCCTCATATCTTTGCTCTGAACAAAGTAAATGGTAATTTGTGTTGTTTTCATCAATTTTTCCAGTGACCTAATCCATTAACAAATTCTAAACTTTGTGGTGCCAAATTTATAGTATGTTAATACTCATGGGTAATTACAAAATTTTCTTGAGTATATTTCCTTTCAAATATTTAATTAATTTGAAGTCATCTATAGAACTCCTTTATTGCTCTTTTACTTTTTAATTTTTTTCACTACATTTTATTCACTTGCCAAATTTAGTTTATATTAAAATCTTTCCCTTTCCTTTATGTCAATGTCCACATGAACATTTTTAATCAATACTTGTGAATAATTTTTGAAACGTACTTTCCTTAAACTATGGGATACGAATCTGATTATTTTAAGCACTTCTTTTTTTTCTGGGTAGTTATAATTCTGCTCATTCTGGATCATCTTTTAGACATGCCTTGTTAATCAAATCAAAATCTACATAAAAAATTGTCCTCCCCATGATTTTTCTATGTAATGCTGCCGCATCGACACAGCAGTAATGTCAGCACAATAACGACACACAGAATGCACTAATTTCAGCAGAATTAAACATCAAGAAGATAACTGAAACTACTTCAGCATGACATGTGTGGAATAAATCTGGAATTATTTCTATTCATTTTTAATACAAAAAAGAGCCATTTCATTTTGTACATGTATATGCTATGGTTTTAGCAAATGAAATATTTATCTTAAATTTTAATTATTTTAATACATTTATGAAATGTTATCTTGGAAAATATACAGATGTTAATCAATAACATAGTTTGCTAACTTTTTAAAATATCTAGTAAGATTAAAATGCATTATCTTTTTTTATAAAACCTTTGTTTTTTAATTACTTATTTACCATTTAAAATTTTGTTTTGAGAAACAGGTACCATCAAGTTCAAGAGGATTTCACTGTAAGAAATAGTCTTTCAAAGAGATACAAATCTTAATGAAGAGAGTCAAAATGTCTTAGTCTTTATAAGAAGTCTATTACTGATTTATCAGTTCATTATCTTCCTAATTTCTCCATTTATAAATCTGAGACATCCAACTCCCTGATGCTATTTAAAGTATCACCCATGTATGATGCATCAAATACATTGAGGGCATATTAAGATTATTTGACTCTTTTAATAAATGTTACTGGTATGTTTTACCCACCAGAAAAAAATAAAGATAGTAGAACCTAGCAAGTGAAAACAATGTAAACCTTAGAGAAAGAATGAAGTTATACTTTATGTCTCTTCTGCTTCATATTTGGCTATTTATTATTTTAATGGCATTTTCCCCTCTGAGGGAAATATAAAATTCTATTTTTTAAATTGTGTATAACATGACTAATTACAGAAGTTCATAAAACAACTAAAATTAAAATATATAAAGCATTTGGTTTTATATTAGTAATTCAATAAGTTTTATATACATTGCATATTTTAAATGTTGTGGAAAGTATTGTACAGCCTCTATTTCTGTCTTCATTGGGAATATAATTTAACTAGGCATATAAATTTACCAGTGTGGAGTACCTAAATAAGCATACAAAACATTAGCCAGAACTCAATGACAGACTATAAATACTGTAAAATATCAGATGAGAGAAAAGTCCAATTAAATTCTTTCATTAATTAATTCCCTCGCTTAATTGTTTATGTATTAATGCATTTAACTCAGTAAATATCTGTATTTTAGTCATTCAAAATAATACTTGTTGAGTGAATGCCAGGAATGTTTGCATTCATTCATTCTTTAACCAATGACAAAATTTATATTACAGTAATTGTGGTAGGTGCTGATAGAACAAGGTTAGTTGTAATCCTGTCCCCTCATTTTGGATCATTACAGCCCAGACAAATAAAACACTTAGAGCAGTGCATCAGGACACATCAGAATATATTAGTAGTAAACTGATGTGTGTGCGTGTGTGTGTGTCTGCTTTAGTCAGAGGTTCAAACTTGTAAACTGCCTCCAAAGCATTATTTGCACTTCCATGAAGGCTTAATTTCTAATGAGAATATCCCTTAATAACAGTCACTTAAAATTGCTCTAATAGATACAAATGTGTGCCTTGAGATTACAGAGAAGGGATTTATTAGTTTGAAAGGACAAGAGGCTCCCCTTTGAGGTTGCCATTTGAACCAACTTTGATAGGATGAGTGTATTTGTCAGAGTAAAAAGAGACAAAGGACATTTCAAACACGTGTAAATTCAGTTAGGTAGGCCACAGGTATTTCTGTAACCCAGTATTAAGGGTGAATGTGGGAAATCATGAAACATTGGGTAGTAGCATAGAAATAACTGGGATCAAGAAAAGGCTTGAATGCTATGGGAAGAAATAGCCTATTTACTGCAGTCAAGAGCTGAGATTAAGGGAGTGGCAAGAATTATTAGGGAGATATTGCAATAGATGAGAAATGCTATATTCATGAATTTAGGCAGAGAGAATGTGATTGGAAAACAGTGATTGCCTTCTAGAGGAAAATGTGACACCTCAGATGTGGGAGATGCAGAAGATACTTATAGCCAAGGATATAGAATATTTTTTTTTGTTTTGAAGAACTAGATTTATGGTAGTCATATTAAGAGTACACAGAGGGCTCTGGCTGGTTTGGCTCCATGGATTGGGTGCCAGCCTGAGAACCAAATGGTCACCAGTTCAATTCCCAGTCAGGGCACATGCCTGGGTTAAAGGCCAGTTCCCCAATAGGGAGCACGTAAGAAGCAACCACACAATGATGTTTCTCTCCTTCACTTTTCCATTCTCTAAAAATAAATAAATAAAAATCTTTAAAAAATACAAAGGGGGACAAATTTGGTAGGGAACTTAGTGAATTCAGACATTTTATGTGAGTTCAAAGCAGTCATAAAATATTAATAAGGCAATATAAAGATTTAAAATCAGATTTGTGTAAGTGTCCATTGAAAGCTGAAGTTTAAAGAAAAAAAATACTTACCTAGGACATGTAAAGTTGTTACTATTGGTGGTTAGCTAAATATTGAGAAGGGTAACAAAACAGAATAGACATTGAACTTAACAAATTGGGAAGAAGGAGACTCTTTTCTTGACCCAGAAGCTGCAGCTTCACATACTAGGGGATCACAGCACTATGCTCTGCCTGGGGGGTCAACAGTTCTCCCTTTACCCCTCCAGTACTGGATAATTGTAGGGCACGGGGGGAGTTGCTGGACCATAGAGGCTTGTCAACCTAACTGGGGGATGGACCCTATGCAAATCCTGCAAAAACTTGGGAAGTTGATTGGTCACTTTGAGAAAGCACCTGGTTCACCCTAAACCCAAGCTCCTGGTTATAACCCCAGAGGAACAAAGAAGCTCTCTTTCTTGCTTGTGACTCACATTCCCATAGTGCATGCATCTATTCTCTCCGTGCTCTCAGTAGAGAGGCTGCATATTGAAGCACAACGATGCACTGCAGCTGGAAGTGCGCAGTACGTTAGTGGATGCTGGACTGTATTTTATTATGGAGCAGAAACTCTACCAGTGGTGCCCAACCTGCAGCTCACGGGCTGCATGCAGCTCAGGATGGCTGCAAGTGCAGCCCAACACAAAATGGTAAATTTACTTAAAACATTGTGAGATTTTTTGTGATTGTGTGTTGCACGTATTTAATGTGTGGCCCGAGAAAACTCTTCTTCTTCCAGTGTGGCCCAGAGGTGCCAAAAGGTTGGACACCCCTTCCTAGGCAGTGGCCTTCATCCTGGCCCTGCTGAAGGCAAGTTGGGACTTTATGTATGGCAAGATGAATGGAGATGACACATTGGAAGATCAGAAGGGAAACCGCCTTAATTGTACATCATCAGTAAACCATGCTACAGAGCCATATCCTCTTGAGAGAGTCTCAGGGAATTCTTTTTCCCTTAGACACTGCAAAGAACCCCATTTCCACCCTTAACAGTGGTATGATTGGTGTTGATGTGAGCCAGGAAGAGAGGGGTGTCATTAATATCATGGAGAGGAATGACTTCAGTAATGGAAAATGATGAACAAAGTTCCAATGAGAAGAATATTAAAAAGTCTCCTTTGTTCCATTGTTTTTTGTTTGTTTGTTTGTTTGTTTGTTTTGTTTGTTTGCTTTTTAACTTGACAGGTAAGGTTTAGTTTTGAAGTAGTGAACCAGACTGCAATGACTGAAATACACATGATGGGTAAAGAAGTAGAAGCAGGTAGCATATTTTATTTTCCTTTTTTACACTATGTGACTACATAGGCAAAGTGAGATACAAGCAATGCAAAGAGATACAGAGACTATGTGATATAATAAAAAAATTAAAACGTTTTACATTTACTTAATGTTGTTGTTATTGTTATTTTGAATATGCCGCTGTTTAATGGTTTAAGACATATAGTCCAAAGAAGAGAAGCACCGAACATACAAGAGTTAAGGGAGTTAATAGGAAGAGATAACATCCAAGAGTAGATAAAAGAAAGAAATTATTTCTAGTATGTCAAACTCGTCCAACCTAATTAGCTGCAGTAAAAGGGCTGTTGTCTGGGATCCTGATCTTTTGGGATAACAATAGCTATTATAGTGGAAATGGAAGTAGGACCTTAGATGGCTGGATGCTATTTATATATACAAGGATAAAGATGTCTGAATTTATGCAAAGGGAAAAATTATAAGCAAACTTGTGCGGTGAAGGATAGTGAAATTCTCAGAATAATTGAGCATTTATGTGAAAGAATAACCAAAGATAAATTTGAATTTCACATTTTTAAATGCCTAGAACACCATGTTAACAGGCTTTAAACATTTTCTTGTAAACAATTTGTGTGTACACCTATTTAAAATGCAGATATGGAAAATAAGTGGCTAGTTACATAATTATTGTAATGATACAATTACATTCTGATTAAGGTTTTTAGTTGTTATGTTAAGAATACTGCCCTGGCTGGTGTAGCTCAGTGGATTGAGCGCGGGCCTGCGAACCGAAAGATCGCGGTTCGATTCCCAGTCAGGGCACATGCCTGGGTTGCCAGGCCAGTTCCCGTCAGGGGACATACAGGAGGCAACCGCACATTGGTGTTTCTCTCCCTCTCTCCTTCCCTTCCCCTCTAAAGATAAATAAATAAAAATAAAAAAAAATTAAAGATTTAAAAAAAAAAGAATACCAATAAATACTCACCATATGTAAAAATTTGACAAGAATGATTTGACAAGAATTATTGACTAATTGGTGTAGTGGAAAGAGTCAAAAATGATTTTAAGTATTTGCAAGCTTCTAATTTTTTCACTGTCCAGAGAGGTCACATGCTGAAACAGAACAAAGGATAGACACAAATTATAATAGACAAAAACTAGGGGGGTGGAAACAGGAAGGAGGTGGGGAGGGCTGGGGCGGTGGGCTGGGCTGGGAGTAAAAGCCAGAAAACTGTAAAAGAACAACAATTAAAATAAAATTTAAAAAAATGTCAAAAAAAAGAAAAAAAAAAGAAGTAAGTGAATCCCATAGAGATGTATTTAAAATTTTATATGTCATGTGAAGCTATCTGGACAACAAAGCATCTAGTTTTACTAATTTACCTCATTAGTAGCATGGTGAAGTATGTAGCCAATGTTACCATTTAATCTACTTGAATAATTTATTATTTTAAATGGCAAGTTTATTTATGACGTACAATATTTAAAAATTCATAAATAATAGGAATACATGAATTGAGAGCCAATTACTTTAAAATGATTTTCCTAAATGCTATCTAATGTATTCTTAATGTATTGTAGTCAATAATTTAAAGTAAATGGCTTTATAATTTTATTTAGTAATGAAAGTTCATATTTCAATTTTATATCCAATCTATGTTTACTAATATGTTATTCAGAAATATTGATGTGCTATCTCAAATTATTTATATAAAATAACTTATAAGAAAAAATCTTTCCTAGTACAGTTTCAATTGGGTTTTGATTAAAGGTAGTCTAAAACAGATATTAAATTAAGGTATAGTTAGTAAGATTTATTAGATATATTTAAATTGAAATTCTGTAGCTTTTTTCTGAACTAAATAAACTGTAATATTTCTTGCCATAAGTTTCTGTATACTTTACATATCAGATATATTATCGTGGAAAGTAAAGTCAAAAGAATGCTTACATTCTTAATTTTTTTAAGAATTAAAATACTAGTATGTTGTTATTAGGCTGAAAAAAGAAAGAAAATAGCCTCATTTCAATTGTGTGCATGAAAACATCTTTTTCAACATACTTCACTCTATCACATTTCTACGAATACGATCAAAAGAACTGTCAAACAGATGAAGTAATTAGAGGGATATAAGGAAAAATGAACCAACTTCAGTAGAATCTGTAAAGTGAGAATAAAATATGTTTTATAAAATATGACTTAATCTCCTCTCCAGATTAAAGTTGCCAGTTGCTAATACAGAGGCAACTTCAGCTCCGATATATGCATCTACAGGGGACGTTTTAAGACCCCAGTGCAAGCCTGAAACTGCGTACACTGTGTACTTTATGCATCGAACCCTATGTACACTGTGTTCTTTTCTTGTGCATACATACCTATGGTAAAATTCAATTTATAAATTAGGCACAGTGAGAGATTGACAACAACAACTAATAATAAAATAGAATAATTGTAACAATATAAAATAATAAAAACTATGTGAATATAGTTTGTATCTCAAAATATCTTATTGCACTTTTTTCTTCCTGTGATGATATGAGATAACAAAATGCCTCATTAAGTCCAGAACTTTTACGTTTTTACTTAAAGGAAGAACATCGTGGCTTCTCTTTGGCATATCTAAATTGTCAGCATCACTATTCTTGTGCTTTGGGGCCCTTATTAGGTATGATAAGTGCTGCTTTGCACACCAGCACAGTGACTCCATGACAGTTGCCCTTATGAGCCAGGACTACAAGTGCCTAAAGCAGGAGGAGCATCTTTAGTGTGGGGATGCTGGACCAAAGGGGCAGTTCCTGTCCTGGGCAGGAGAGAGCAGGGCAGCAACAGACTTTATCTGGCTGCTAAGAAGAGTGTGCAATTTATACTATCTTAATTGTTTATTTCTGAAATTTTTCATTTAATGTTTTGAAACACTGTTGACCATGGATAACTAAAACCATGGAAAGTGAAACCCTGGAGAAGGGGTGACAACTGTATTTCATGAGATCATTTTCCCACAAATGAATCCTAGGTGATACCTAAAGTATATGATCACATTTAAACATATTGAATTTCTTATTGGAAGAGGTTTTCCAATGTGCTTTTATTAATCATCTGATGAAAACACTTATGCAAAAAAAATTCATGGACAGGAAATAATAAATATTTACAATAAATATTTTAATATATATAATGAAATTTCTAACATATAGGTATGTTGAATATTGAATACTATATCTACATACGTACCTGTATATTTACATGCCAAACATATTTATTTTCATATATTTTTGGAAAAAAAGGAAATGCTCACAACAGATGTCTTCTTTTACCATAAAAGCATTTATTTTCTTTAAAGCTAAAATGCCTTGAAAACAAACAAAAAAGCTATCTACAATTGAAAACATTGTAAAGATTTATATGTCATTCTGTAAAAATGCAAGATTCATATTGATTTTTTTTTTTAGTTTGAAATGATGTGCAACAGAGAACTATGGTGTGCTTCCAATTTTGATTTTCTAGTTGCATTTCTAGTTGAAATTTTGAAAAATAAAAGAGAGTATTTATATTTTTTAGCATTAGTGAATTAGATTCTTTTAGAAAAAAGAATTGAGAGAAAATGTATCAAATGCCCTTCACTTCTCTTAATCTAATGGCTGTCATTAGTATTTTTTATTGTTAAGCATAAATTAAGCATAATTAATTAGCAAACCAAACTAGTGTGCAAACTAGTGGTTCAGGGAAAATGAGTACTGTATCATTCAGAAAACAGCTCAGATCAAAATGACTGGATTACAGGGTCTGCACCAGGATGAAAAAAAATTTCTATATAGTCCATAAGCTATGCTATACACATAGTGCTTCATATTAGAACCAAACATTAAAAAGTACAAAGTATACTATAACCAAAAAGTACAAATTTAGACATTTTTCTGCTTTATAATTTCATTCACATAGAATTTTTCCAATGACTAACTGAAATTAATTTTTCATAACAATTTCTTGTGGATGAAATAATTTTGTTGGTGCTTTGTGAGATTATAAATTTCTGTTTGAGTTTTCATTTTGAGATCTAAAAGTATTATTTTTTAATAAATTAGACTTAACCTAAGTGAAAAGATCATTGCTAAAATTTAATGTATGAAACAATTTGTTTTCAAGCAAATTTATTTTCTATGGTGTCATTCAAAGTAAGTGGACAAGTTTTGCTTAATGAGACTATGTATGTAAATGAGTGTTTGTTTTTAATAGCATTTTTCTAAGAAAATGTTACTTATTCAATACTTAAAATTCAGGACTTTTATCTTTCCATGAGGTTAACGATAACTTGATATTACAGTAATGTGGCATTAAAATTACATATTTATCATACACAATGTTGTATGAATGACATGCTAAAATGTAACCAAGTTACTTTAAAATTTAATAGTTTAAAATTCTAATAATAGTGAACAAACTATATGAAGAAACTGTTTCTCTTTATCTGAGTGAATGCTGGATTCATGTTATATACATGCATCTGTCAGAAACAGAAAGATTCACAGATACAAAAATAGCTTTTATTTTGTGAACCAGTTAAGATATGAATCACTTATTACGATATAGAATACATCTTCTGAACCTTTTGTCAGAGCTTACCTCACTTGCAGTTAAAGCTAAGTTTTAAGTACCATCCTGATGTTCTTACGGGAAAGAAAGTTTTAAATCAATTTGAAAGCAGTATTATAAAACTCCATGTGGAAGAATTTCAAACTGGATTGGTTGTTCTAGCCCTTTAAAGATAAATATAATTGACACTGATACACAGATAATGTTATGATTTATATTTAATATATAGCTTGCTTACAGTTTTTCTTTAGAATAAAGCAGCAACAGTAGTGTTTAGAAAGTCACATGGTTTAAGGTAGTAACTGCTTATCATGCACAAAAAAATGAAGCCTGAATAGACATCGCAATTATTTTGACTGTGAAGAATTTACACAATTAAGACAATGAAATTTAAAAATAACTTGGAATTCCTAGAATATTTACCACTCAGGATATTTTCTTTATGTATATTTACTATTTCTAGCTATTTAGTCTGCTAGACCTGTATATTTCCCAAATACAATTCAAGGATAACCTCTCTCAGGAATCTTTCCCTGAATTATACTTAATATGGATTGCTTCTTTTAGTTTTTCTCTGGTACGTACATAATATGAGTCAAACTTATGAGGATACAAATATATTCTTTAATGAACTGAGAGTATCAAGGATTATGCATATGTAGATCTTGGAATCTGAATTATCTTTATGACAATGAACTATATCCATTACTAAAATAGTTGCCTTTGAAGAATAAAAAATGTTTAGCAATATCAGGTATCACTTGGAATAGTCCAATGTGCTCAAAGGGGCTTTCACCAAAATCAAAGCACACTAACTATAGTATAAAATCAAAATTTACTTTTTAAAATGAAAAGTATAACTTTCACGCAGACTGCATACTCATGGTCTGTGATCAGCAAACACTCTCATGTCAACTAATCTACATAAGAAGCCAAATTAAAATCATGAAGCTGTTCGGTGCGCAGAAAGACACGTGGAAGGCGTGTAGGTGAATTATCTGCAGAGCAAGTGCTGCCAGGTGACATTATCCTCCTGTGTTCAGGTTCTCCAGAGGTCTGACTCTGCTCCAAATGGGCTGTGGTTTTGTTCTTACTTTTCAGGAAAGCAATGCCTTGGAACACTTTAAACCCTCAGTTTTTTTTTTTTCTTTATTTGCTCATATTTTTAATCAGTCCACATCTGAGCAAATTTTGAATAACAGGATATAGAAGAGGACTGTATGTACTTTGTTTATAAAACCTGGAGAAAATGTGTGATAAGATCTATCTTTTAAAGAGAGTTAGACAATCTATGCAAGACTTATGCAAACAGCAGATTGAGACTAGTAAGTTTTAAGAATTGCTTTTGTAAAAGGAGAGTCTTTGAAAAACCAGTTGAGATTATACGAAGGGATTCATCACAAGAAAGAGAGGATTGCTCTTATACTGCTACTTCCACTGGGGCGGGGAAATGTTCTCCTCAATTTTAAGCTGAAAAATAATCAAAGGAAATGCCATATACAAAAATAGGAATGACCTTCAGAAAGAGAAGCTAACACCTCACCCTGTGTTTCTATGGGAGGGAAACTAGTGAAATGTCCAAGAGCACTGTACCTGTTTTTGCTTTCAAATAGAAAAGCAAGGGACACAAAGGAAAGAATAAACAAATGGGATCTCATTAAAATAAAAAGCTTCTGCACGGCTAAAGAAAACAGTATTAAAATAAAAAGAGAATGGACTGTGTGGGAAAACATATTTGCCAATGATACCTCAGACAAGGGTTTAATCTCCAAAATATATAAAGAACTTACACAACTCCACTCTAAGAAGACATGCAACCCAATTAAAAAATGGGCAAAGGACTTGAACAGACACTTCTCCAAGGAGGACATATAGAGGATCCAGAGACACATGACAAGATGCTCAGTATCACTAGCTATCAGAGAGATGCACATTAAAGCCACAATGAGATACCACTTCATACCACTCAGAATGGCCATCATAAACAAAGCAACAAACAACAAGTGTTGGAGAGATTGTGGAGAAAAGGGGACCCTAGTGCACTGTTGGTGGGATTGCAGACTGGTACAACCACTATGGAAAACAGTATGGAATTTTCTAAGAAAACTAAAAATGGATCTACCAGCAATTGCACTGCTAGGATTATATCCTAAGAACCCTGAAACACTAATCCAAAAGAACCTATGCACCCCTATGTTCATAGCAGCAAAATTTATAATAACCAAGTGTTGGAAGCAACCTAGCTGCCCATCAGTAAATGAATGGATCAAAAAACTTTGGTACATTTATACAATGGAATTCTATGCAGCAGAAAGAAAGAAGGAGCTCCTACCCTTTGAGACAGTATGGGTGGAACTGGAGAGCATCATGCTAAGTGAAATAAGCCAGGCAGTGAAAGACAAATACCATATGATCTCACCTTTAACAGGAACCTAATCAACAAAACAAACAAACAAACAAACAAACAAAATATAACCGAAGACACTGAAATTGAGAACAGGCCAACAGTACCAGAGGGGAAAGGGGAGGGAATTTCAGGGGAAAAGGGGAAGGCTTTATAGGAACAAGTATAAAGGACACATGGACAAAAACTAGGGGGAGTAGAAATAGGAGGGAAGTGGAGAGGGCTGGGGCGGTGGGCTGGGATGGGAGTAAAAGACAGAAAACTGTATAAGAACAACAATGAAAATAAATTAAAAAAGAAAAAGAAAAGTCTAAAGGTGACAGGCTAATTAGAATTAGTTGTGACTCTAGGGAAGATATTAGTTAACTTTCACTTCTGTCCTATACATTGACAAGGGTTCATGATTCTACCGTTGAGCCCTGTGTGGAAACTGAGATTTATAAATGGAAAGTCATCTGGAAAATATTTTGCTCAGGGAGTATCTGCTTTGGTGGAGGAAATTTAAGAGGAAAACAAGCTGCTGATGCACTATTTAGGGGATTTCAACATGCGTGGTAGCCTTAGAGTTCAACCCAGTGAATGAGACAGAGAAAGAGTTACAGCATTTTCATGTCTACCATAAAAATCAGTGCTGATGGCTGGACCACTCTGGCCCAGTTACTTGAGAATTACTGTCATTTACTCTGATGCCACTAACTTTAATCCTTTGCCTTGGAAGATCCAGCCATAACAATGGGGTGGAAAAATAAAAGAAGCAGGTAGAAAAATGCAAGATAAAACCAAGTACAGTTTTCCAATTCAGAAGGTAAAGAGAGAACAATTAAATTAAATTGGATTTTTTTTCCTGAAAGAACCTAAAGTAACCAAATTGATAACTCTAATATACTATGTTTGAACATGCTGTAAAAAAAAATATTTTTTCTTAATCACGTTGTGATAAATTCTGCCAATTTGATGAAATGGTTTTACTTTGTTTTTTGTAGTTGTATTAATATGGGCTTTAATTGATAGCTTCTGGTCTTTATGAATCTCCCATTTTTTCTGTGATTATTCCTCTAAAGTATAGCAAACGGATAATTTGCAGTTATTACAATGCACTTGTAGATAGCCAGTTTTCCCCTATAGTACAAAACAGACCTCAAGGAACATGAAGATAGTGTGAAAATCAGTTTTATTTTGAAGTAGTTTCTTAGTAGAACGTCAGGCACTTTGAAAGATGGCACCTTCCTGGGCTTATAAAAGAGCAAGGTGGCTCTTGCACAGTGCAGTGTCCAAGCTGTAAGGTACACTTAGAGTGGTGCCACAGATCCTTCACTGTTACTTCACAGCTAAATGACACAGATAATTATGAAAATGATTGTAATCTATCAATGACATTATTCTACATGCACAGGAAATTACGCAAATTGTGGAGATTGTATGGAGTTAGTCATGCTAATGAGCACTTTCTGTCCATACTTTTATTAGGTGATTATCTTTAATAAAGCCATAGGGACTTGGATGATACAAGACAAAGAAGAATTATTCACACCGGCTAGCATTTGTAAGGCAGGACCCGCATGGGGGAAACACTTTTCCTATGGGGTGCTCCATAATCAGTAACTCTAACTCACCTGACCAGACCACAGAGGCCAAATAGCACAAAACTGTAAGAAAATGTTTAGTAGAAGCCAGATATAGGTAAGCACCCTGAGTGATCACAAACACTGAATATAGAGGCAAAAAATGAAATTCAGTTGGTGACGGATTGAGGGGGATGAAGGAGTGCAGAATGGAGAGCATTACTAATAATGAGAGCTGTCCTCAAACGACTATTTCCACGTTTATTGCCAACATATTATATGTAGCATCTCATTGTCCCCTCATGGGGAAAAGAAAAATACAGTGAAATATTAGAAAACATTATTTTGACACGATTAAGCCAATTACCTTAAAAATGCAATATTTGAAATGTAGTCATACACAAATTATTCCCACATTGAATAAAGTATAAGTTGTTTGTTGTGACTTATCCTTAAATGTCTTTTCTGATGTTTCATGTTATAAAATGCTATCAAAGTTAGACTAATCTCAATGTTACACTTCCTTTGCTTTAGTGTCATTCCCTTTGCAAGCACATTTCTCCTAAAATTATACCATCAGAGATATTATTTATTTTGTGGGTTACTCCAGCAGAAATGGCATCCTTAGTAAATTTTATTTACTGAAAGCAAATGGGAGAGGTATGATCACATCAATGATAAAAATGTTGTTTTCTTTGTAAAAATGAATAAATACATGATACAGTAAACAGGTGAAACAACTTTTAAAAGAAGTCGTTGATGTGAAATGTCTTACTCTATAAAACATACCTTTTAAATGTTATTACTTAATGTAGCCAAAGTTTCAGTAGGAAGATAGTTTCTTCTTTGATATAATGATTATCATATTGCTATGGGAAAACCATGATTTTAGATGTATTAAATCAAACCATATTATATCAACATATATTTATGTTAAAACACAAGAAAAATCAGCCATTTTCAAAGGTTCAGTGTAAAGAACTTTCACTCAATGACTCAGGTGCAGGTATATGTAGGGGATAAGGGTAGATGACTGTGACTTTATTGTCTACTTTTAGGATGAGGACTCTTTGGTCCAGCTTGATCACTATCTTGATCATAAAACAGTACAATCCCTGGCAGCTGGCATTTCTTTTGTAATGCAAGTGGCTGGTTTCAGCTGTGATTGCAGAGGCATCCACATCAAAGAGCCCTGTCTCAGGACTACAGGAAGGAGAGCAGGAAGACTGCCACCACCTCCACCACCAGCACCAGCACCACTGCTTCTCCTTGTGGGCAAACTTGGTTGATTTTTCTAGTTGACCGCATGGGCCCCTTGGTTTTTCTCTTCTCATGCTTTAATTCTCCACTCTTATGTTTTAAATTAACCAGTAAAGAGTATGCTAGCAATACCCTTGGCCCTTAACTTTGAACCAAATAAAAGTAGCACCTCAGGCCCCTGAGCTCTCCCTCCCCCCTCCCCCCAGGACCTCACAGTGTGCCCCCAGGCTTGTCTTGTAGGTTCAGGACTTGTAGTAATAAACATTATCATTTCAAAGTTTTCTGCAGGTTATTGCTGAAGGGCATCTTTCAATCATAGAAAGAGCCACAAGGGCCCACCCAGCCACAAGATCAGTTATAAATAAGCTGACAGGGCACAAGTCTAATGGCACTTTAAATACAAAGGCATTTTAAATGCAATGATCTGATAAAATGTGTGGTAATGCTAAAAAAAGTTGACATTTGATTTTTAAATTTAGCCAATTACACTTGTCTTATACTTATTTGGGCAATTGCAGTTTCTTTGTCAGGTAAAAAAATAGAGGCATCAGATAAGAAAATGTATTCTACATAGAAACACTTACTTAGAAGCAAAAGCCCTGTATCCTTGTTCTTTCCCATTTATAAATCAAAACTGAAATTCTAAGCTGAGTTCATAGTTAGTACTTAATAAAAAATAAACATCTAAAATTGCAACTAAAGCTTTAGTTTTTCTTTCTAAAATATATCACAATATTTTGCTAACAAAACATCGCTATATGTTGACAATTATAATCCATGAGACACTAAAGCATACATTAAATTTAAAAAAGAGAAAGAGATAATATTCTAAAAATTAATCAAAGGCGGCCTACCCTATTTACATTCCATTACCCAATAAGCCCATTACAGGAACATTTCTTGAAAAGAAAATGTGTTTCTTCTCAACCAGTTTCCTCATCCACATCTCCAATTCTTCTGTATTACATTTGTATTCTTTATTGTAATTAATTAAATTTGAAATCAAATGTTAAAAAATATTTATTATGAACATACATTTTAGCAAGCCATGAGATTTAAAGATAGAAATATGCACACACACACACACACACAGAATATTAGAGAATTAGTTGTGAGTTTAGAAAATTTGCATAAGATTTACCAAAAAAAGCTTTTTAATTAGTCATTACGCCATATGGATATAAACAGTGTCTGTTACTAAAATTAGATGTACAGCTTCTGTCTGTAATCAATGTGAAATCGAATTAAGTGGCCCCATAACATAGACACAGACATTCAGTACCTTTTGCGTGACAATATGTTCACTGATGTTTAAAGAACAACAACAATCACTATGCAGAAACTACTGAGCCAGATCGCGTCAAGTTCTTTAAGTAACAGATGTGCAGGTTTTATGGTTCACTCATGAGTAGTAAGCACATTATCGTTTCTGGAGTGCACACTCTGAAACAATGATAAAGATATCAAAATTATGTTTCATTGCTTCTTTTTTCAATAGATGTAGTGATAATTTGTCATATTTTTCATCAGACAGGAAATTTTGAATGCCTCTGATTTAGGTTTAAGTAAATTCACATACCATTACTAATTTCTCACCAAGGTACCATCAGATTTTTCTTTTCCAGCCTCTCATACAGGTAGAAGAGTTCACAGTGCTTACATCCTCTCGACTGTAAATATAAGACTCCCGATCCTGAAAAGAGCAATGACGACAACCAAGTCCAGACATTACTCATGCCTGGCAATAATAACCTCCGCATCACCTGGATTATTGTGGAGTCAAAACTGAGAGGTCTCTAGCATTCGGTGCCAAATGTAACATATGGTGACTTTGTCCGGCCCTGCTGATTCTAAGTTTTTTTCTGGAAGGTTTCCATGTTGTAATCTCAATGCCTGACTTGATAACCCATGCAAAGATCCAAATGTCTTTTAGTAAATTCCATTTACACTTCAACTGACTGGTTTGTTTCTCCCATCCTTTTATTTTTTTCTTTCTCTTTTCCTTTTTTTAATCTAAGAGTTTTCATTATATCAGAAGTTTATGGCCAACATGGTAAAAGGCGATGAAACCTTATGGAAATGCAAACCCAGGCCTGGTTATCTTGTCTGGTTGTATTGCCAGGCAGTGCGGATGCACTGAATTCCCATTGTCAGCAGTATTTACTCTTCTTCTCTTCCATGTGTGTGTTTCTATTTTGCTTAAAAGTCCTAAAATAGCCCTGGCTGGTGTAGCTCAGTGGATTGAGTGCGGGCCTGTGAACCAAAGGATCTCGGTTCGATTCCCAGTCAGGGCACATGCCTGGGTTGCAGGCCAGTTCCCAGCATGGGACACATAAGAGGCAACCATACATTGATATTTCTCTCCTTCTCCCTCTCTCCTACCCTTCCCCTCTAAAAATAAATAAATAAATATTTAAAAAAAATAAAAAAAAAAGTCCTAAAATAATCTGTTTCAAACAGGTGCCATGTTAGAAAATGTAGATATTATTCAGCCCTCACTCATGGTCTTATTGTAATGCTTCCAGCTTTATAATCAAATCAAAACCTGTATGCTTGAAAGTGGATGAGGTTGGGGAAGCTTGGAATACAGTTTTCATAGCAACATAATTTAAATATTTTTGCCAGAAGATATTACCAAAATGTACACAATACATGTGGGAAAGAATTCTGACTATTTTAGTGTTTCAAGAGCATAACATGAAAAGAGACATAGTGAGCATATACGTACCAGAGATTCTGAATTCAATGCACTAGTTAAGGGGGATGGACAAACTATTTTTCTGTAAAAGGCAAAATAGTAAATACTTTAAGTAAATTTTATTGATTATGCTATTACAGTTGTTCCATCTTTTTTCCCCTTTATCTCCCTCCACCCGGCACCCCCATTCCCTCCAGTATTCCCCTCCCCTTAGTTTATGTCATTGGGCCGTACATGTAAGTTCTTTGGCTTCTCTATTTCCTATACTATTCTTAACCCCCCATCTATTCCTTATATCATTTCTGCCATTCTCCATTCCCCCTCCCCACTGATAACCCACCATTCGATCTCCATTTCTGTGGTTCTGTTCCTGTTGTAGTTGTTTACTTAGTTTGTTTTTGTTTTGTTTAGGTTCAGTTGTTGATAGTTGTGAATTTGTTGTCATTTTACTGTTCATAGTTTTGATCTTCTTTTTCTTAGATAAGTCCTTTTAACATTTCATATAATAAGGGTTTGGTGATGGTAAATTCCTTTAACTTGACCTTATCTGGGAAGCATTTTATTTGCCCTTCCATTCTAAATGATAGCTTTGCTGGATAGAGTCATCTTGGATGTAGGCCCTCACTTTTCATGAGTTTGAATATTTCTTTCCTGCCCCTTCTTGTCTACAAGGTTTCTTTTGAGAATTCAGCTGATAGTCTTGTGGGAACTCCTTTGTAGGTATCTGTCTCCTTTTCTCTTGCTGCTTTTAGGATTCTCTCCTGATAAGGAGAGATTTAATTATCGTATGTGTTGGTGTGGTCCTCTTTGGGTCCAACTTGTTTGGGATTCTCTGAGCTTCCTGGAGTTGTATGTTTATTTCCTTCACCAGAATGGGGACGTTTTTTTAAAATTATTTTTTCAAATAAGTTTTCAATTTCTTGGTCTTCCTCTTCTTCTGATATGCTTATGACTCAAATGTTGTAATATTTAAAATTATCCCAGAGGTTCCTAAGCCTCTCCTCATTTTTTTTTTTTTTTTGTGTGTGTGTTCTTGTTTCTTTGTTCTGTTCCAGTTGAGTGTTTATTTCTTCTTTTGCTCCAAATCGTTGATTGGAGTCCTGGTTTCCTTCCTGTCACTGTTGGTTCCCTGTACATTTTCCTTCATTTCACTTTGCATAGCCTTCACTTCTTCCTGAGTGAGACCACACTCAGTCATTTCTGTGAGCATCCTGGTTACCAGTGTTTTGAACTCTACGTCTGATAGGTTGGCTATCTCCTTGTTGTTTAGTTCTTTTTCTGGAGTTTTGATCTGTTCTTTCATTTGTGCCACATTTCTTTGTATCGGCACACCTGTTACATTGTAAGACGTAGAGCCTTTGGTATTCTCCAGGGCAGGGCAAGTTACTTCTCTGCATTGTGGCAGTGTATGTAGGAGAGGGATCTGAGAGGGGACAATGCCTCTTGCTCAGATTTCATCCCATTTACAGTTACTTCCCACGCTTTTGACAAGCAAACTGTATACTTTCAGGTGCTGCTCTGGTGCTGATTCCCAGGTGGGTGCATTTATGTACATTTTAGGACACTATGGGCCCCTCCAACTGACTAGCCTGTGATGCTGGGAGTTTCTCCCACCACTGTAACACCCACAGATTTTTATAGCCGGAGGTTTTGAGGCTTTATTTCCCCATGCTGGAAGTCTATCTTGCCCCCCAGTTGTTCCTCCTGGCTTATCCAGAGGCAAATGTGGGTCCCACCCAACCATCCAGTCACTGCCTCACATGCCCTGTCCACCAGACACTGCCTTTCCACGTGTCCTTTCTGCCCTGGCTGCCCATCTCCATCCTTCCTGCTGGTCTGGATGAATGTTTCTTCTTTGACTCCTTGGTTTTCAGACTTCCATACAGTTTCATTTTTTTGGCAGTTCTGGTTCTTTTTTGTTTTTAAATTGGTCGTTATCCTTCTTTGGTTGTATAAGGAAGTGAAGCATATCTCCCTACCCCTCCATCTTGGCCAGAATCCTAGGTAGTAAATATTTTAAACTTTACAAATGCCATTTGTCATGGCTACTCAACTTTGAGACTGTATGAAGATAGCCATGGATGGTGTGTAAATGAATGGGAACAACTGTGTTCCAATAAAAGTATATTTATAGAAACTAACAGTGGGCTGGGTTTCATCTATGATCGATAGTTTGCTGATCCTTGCGCTAGCTTGTGTGTTATCGGTGATTTTAAATATTTTTTCAAGTGATTGACTGAAATCTCTCCTCCAGAATAAGCAAAAGGTAAATGAGCTTCGAATGATGAAAGAAGAAAAGTAAGAACTTGGTTATAGAGGAATATAGCATAGATTTTCCAAAACTGCCAAGCTATCTACCAAGTCCCTAATGTATGCTGGATATAAAATTGAGAAAGAGGCTTCATATGTTGTAAAAACAGTGAAGATAGTCCATACTTGAAATATCATCACTGTTACTTGCCCAGTTATCAGATATAAATTATTATACAGCCTTAAAGCTTCTTGAATGCATGTAAGGCTATTTTTTTCTTTAGAAAAAAATTCTGCTAGAATATCAGAAGTATATACTGTAAATCTTCCTTCTATCCTTCTTTAAGGAGATTTATGACAAATTGTCAGAATAATTATATCAGGAGACTTGGAACTATTTAGAAAAATCATTCATGATTAGAAATTCTCTTTAGTTAACACAAATATATGAGAACCAAGCATGCCACTTTCAATCTGTCAACATAAAAGTGTACTAGGGTCCAGGCATTTAATGTAAGTTTTAATGGGGTCCAACTCAAGGTGTATCCTGAACATTGTCTGTAATCATTTACCCAGTTCCTGATTGTAGAGCTATAATTATTGTGCACACCAAGTAGCTGAAATTCCACATTCTCTTCACAGTTCCTGGTTCAGGAGAGTCAAGTGGAAAACCTGGGATCTCTCTTTTCCTATCAAAATAATAAATCAAAACTTCTGTGTTTCACAGAAAGTTGTGAACCTTAGTTCCACCACAAGATGAGATATATGGGAAAATGTATGCCATTTGCTATTGCTTTTCTTTTGCCTTTGAATAAGACAGATACTTTTATGTAATTTCAATGGATTTTCATAAACATATTCAGCTGCTCTTCCATATGTGTTTGTGTATGTTTAACTTGAACAAATATAACTGGTACCTGATAAACAACTATTGACCTGACAATTTGTTTTTTTTTAATATTCAAATAATAAAAATTTCTAAAAATAATTTGCTTCTATATGGCAAGGGCTGTGATTCACTTTTTGCCATCTAATCAATAAAATACATAGATTTGAAGGCACTGTGCCAACTTTGTAAGGAGTTAAATATGTATTTTTTATTACCATGGTTACCATAATTGCATTTTGCTAAGAAGAAAATGAGAGCGAGAATTAGCAGTTACATTATATATTTTGGTAAAGTTCATGCAGGACAGAACATGACAGACTTTATACACTGTCAAGCTTCTCAGTATACAGGCTCTGGAGTATTTTAGGGCAGTGATTTTCAACAGGCATGTTGCAACAATTTGTAAAAGATTCAATACTTGGCTTCTTAGTCATGGGTACTGATGGCTTTTCCCTTAGATTGTCAATTTAAAAATTGACAACAACCAACACAATAGCTGCTGTCTGTCTGGTGTGAATGAATCAAAATTATACTTATTTTTCATAAGATTTCAAAAATACATATTTTTGGTGTGCCACAGAATTTTAGTAATTTGTTTATGTGTGCCATGAGATTACAAAGATTGAAAATTGCTCTTTTAAGGTATCCTCTTCGAATAAGGTAACCTATTGCTTCTTATAGCCTCTGTAACTAACAGAATAGAGCAGTTCTGCTATTTTCTAAACCATTGGTTGAACCTGGAAGACATTATGCTCAGTGAAATAAGCCAGGCACAGAAGAAATGGTACTTGATGTCACTTATATCAGGAATCTAATATAGTAAAAACTGTAGAAACAGAGTGTAGAATGGTGGTTACAGGGAAATGGGGTAAGGGAGAATCGGGGAGGGCTTGGTCAGAGTGTGCAGTTTCACTTCTGCAGGCTGAGTAAGTCCAAGTGGTCTACTGTACAGCATAGTGCATGGAACTTTGTACATATGACACTACTGTATTATATACTTAGAATTTGTTGAGGGTAGGTGTTATGTTATATGTTCTCATACCAAGAAAAATAGGAAACTTTTAGAGGTGATGGATAAGCTTAGGACATTATATATAATAACATTTTCACAGGTGGGTGCCTACCTTTAAACTCATGATAATGTGTACCTTAAATGTTTATAAACTTTTTTGCATGCCAATTACAACCTCAATTGAAGGAATGAAGTTATTTTTTTTTTAAGTCCATTGCTTGGTGAATATCTTTGGAAACTCAAAACAACACAGACCACATCAGGATGTACTGCTTTGGTCTATATCTTGAGGAATTCAGTCAGGAGTTGGTCACCTATGAGTGGGCCCCAAGCAAAATGTAAGTTAATTCAAGAAGCTCCATTTTTACACAATGCGAATAGTTCTGTGACCTTGTCCTAGTGACCCAGCAAGTCCAAGAATACTTAATGCTTCTATCACCATCATAATGTAGTATATAAACGCTTTCATGGTGCTTGTATTTTAATGACACAGGTAGATCAAACTAATATTTTATTTCTTACATAACATCAATTAATTTTTTTCCACTTGATGTCTTATTTCTGAAGACTAGAATATATGTTTCTTGGAGGTTGAATTTTGTACCCTTTTTCTTTTGGTTTTTCTTTCACTTGCTGATTGCTGTGTCTCCAGAATCTATCACACTCCCTGTTGCACACTTATAACTCACAACTTCATTGTTTGACTCATAGTATTGTAAGTGCTATGAAGAAAATTAAAGCAGGTCAAGATTAAAGGGAGGAAGGGTGACTTGTTTTGGGACAATAGGATTATTTTAGTATTTATTTAGAGAAGAATTTTGTCATAAATAAATCTTTAGCAGTCCTCTCTATAAAGTGAGGAAATGAGTCTTAAAAAATTTGTGAATAAATTATTATAGGAAGAAGCAGTGCTGATTAAAAAGTTGTTGAGGTAAGGTGAGATTTGTGTACTTGAAAAAAAGCAGAAAAGCTAAATTACTTGATTAAGTAATGGAAGGAGATCACTGAGGGACCTTCTTTTTAAAAAGAGCATATAAGGTATAATATAGCATGGTAAGGAATTGGGCTCTGTTGTTAAGTAGAATGGGAAGACATTAGATTTTTAAATAAGAAAATTGCATGGTCACATTTATGTATACATGAAAAACTCTGGCTTTTGTACAGAAAATAAACCCGTAGGGGTGTGTCAGTACCATTGGAGGACAAACAATGACGAGGTTGTTGTATTTGAATGAAAAGTTGATGACGGCTCGGTTGGCCAGGTAGCAGCGATGCCTGTGGGCCAGGGTGGTGCTGGAGGTCACAGTGGTGGTACTATTGGACAGTGCGGTTGTGCGTGTGTTCGCAGTCGCAGTGGGAGCGGTGGAGGTGATAGAACGAGGAAATGGCAGTCAGTGGGAGTAGGATGAGTAATGGTGGTTGTCTCTAGTTCTTCCTTTGTGAAACAGGGTTATGGGATGCCAAGTTCATTTGATCTTTACAGGATTAAATTAGCTAAAGTATTAAAAAATTAGAAATGTATTGAGCAAAGTGAGCACATAATAAATATTGCTCGAATGGGTTATTTTTTTTCCATAGGCCCAAACTTAAGTTACTGTTTTATTTTCTCAGTCTGCGTGGCATGCCCACTCATACCAAGTGAAATTCTCTTCTTCAGAAACACTGGATCATATGTCTTCCTTTGAAGATGCTTTTTCATCTTTTCTGACATCACACTTTAAATAAGTAATTCACGTTGCTGAGACATTCTAGTTCCTCTTGTTTAACTTCCTGATTAATATATGTCTTAAAGTATATTAAATTTTTTAATTACTCTTGAACCCTTCTCCATCCTTCAAAAAAGGATATTTTTGATAATAAGTGTCTGCCCGATAGAATTTTCTAATCACTTTGCTTCCTTAAGTTAAGAAAATAAATAACCTAAAATTTACTGAGAAATACACCAATATACATCAATACATCGAAATACACCAATACAATGCAGGACACTTGGAATTTACACAGATCAATCTTATGACTGTGGGATCACAGAAAAGTGTATAGTTGTATCCTTTTAAGCTAAAAACTAAAAAGTCAAATGACCATTACTATGCCATGTCAATACTGTTGCAAAATAACTTACAAGTGTTTTAAGTTTTTCTTGAGGGATTTTAAAAATACTTATAAAGTTTAAGGTACAGTGTTTTTACTTATAATTTTTACTTTAAACTAAAAGAATAAATAAATAAAAGAGAAAATACAATAAAGGTACCAAACACCTTAATGAATTTAAAGTACTGCTATTATTTTAGTTATGGGGAAACAATTACATGCAGATTTGTCACATGCATAAATATGTGACTTTTAGGATGAATAAGACTACTATTTATGTGTTATTATCGATAGCAAATGTGCAAATATAAATATTCTTCTTATTGAAAGAACATGATCAGATTCCTTCATTTTGACAGATAGAACATTCTGAAATAAATAGACAAACTACATATGTAATTCAAGTTCATCTCAAGTAAATTTAAAATCGAAACAATCAATAATAAGGCAAGGGAATTTTAGATGAGTTGTGCTGATATGGATTTTGTCATGTTGATATCATCATGCATAACAGGGAACATCTGCCACCTGCCTTATTCTGCATGAAAATGAGGAGCATCATCTATCTATATAATAACACACTAAGTCTTATTACTCAAAAGATCGTATCCACAGTCAAGTGACTGCTCTGAGACACAGAGTGATTGGTGAGTTTTAGTTAATCTCTGTATTATGATTTATAATCCTATCTAGCATCATTTGAAATAATACAGCTAGGATTAATACATGAAAGGAATATAGTAACCCTAAAGTAATGAAGTAGTTTCTCTCTCACACACAGAAATGAATGTGTGTAGAATAACGATAGCATCGTTTTAAAGGACAAGACTCAGGGTTATACAGGCTGAATTAAATGTTGCTTTAGCAACCTAACAAACTCTTGACTTTGTGTCAATTATATGATGTCAGACTGAGTATCTTTAATCAAAAGAAATTCTATGGAGAAAATATATATAATATGCTTGGTTTAGGAAACATTGTAAATAAGTGAATAAAGCCACTATCATTAGTTAAAGACCAAAAAATAAAGATTTACTTCATAAGTGAGTTTTATGTGCTTTATCTAAAACATTTTTTAAATTAAAAAAGTATGGCCCTGGCTGGTGTAGCTCAGTGGATTGAGCGCGGGCCTGCAAACCAGAGGATCGCGGTTCGATTCCCAGTCAGGGCACATGCCTGGGTTGCAGGCCAGTTCCCAGCAGGGGACACACGAAAGGCAACCATACATTGATATTTCTCTCCCTCTCCCTCTCTTCTACCCTTCCCCTCTAAAGATAAATAAATTTTAAAAAAAGTATATTTATTTTATTATGATATATTATAATGTAAACATCATGTATTCTCTAGGAATGTCTAATCAGTGTTAAATTCAAATAAAAATAGAAAGAACTGGAAAATGTAATATTTACTTACATATATTCCATAAATATTCCTTTGTTGTATCACAGTTTGGAAGGATTACATATACATTAAGCTTTTCAAATTATTTGTTGGAAGGATGAAACCACTTACTCAAATCTCTCCAATTCTTAACTTTTATGTCAGTGGCTGCCAGTACAGTGCATTAAATGTTTTTTTTTCCTGTTTTAGGTAATTGTTTTACAGACTTTCTTCTTTTTTTAACTTAACTGGAAGCAAAAGCCTATCTCATGCTTTGTATCTCTTCAACATCCATGCAAAACTGAGTTACCACTAATGTCCTATAAAGAATACTGACAGAATTCTTTTTATCATATTATTGTCATGGAGAAATTAAATTGGAAAGATTGTTTCTGTTTTGATAGTTTAAAATCTCTAAATATTTATCTTAAATTATCTGTAATTATTTTATCACATTCCGATCCCAAAATACCTGTGAAAGTGTGCAGTTTTTTTACCTGTAGTCAAATAATTTGTAAAAGAGGCTAGATCTTGACTCAGTTATTCAGTATTACTGGCAGTTTAGCATGAAAAAGGATCCAGAAAGCTTTAGAATGCCCAAGCTGGGCAGGGCAGTTAAAGGGAAGATTAATGAACAGAGATGAGATGGGGAGAGGATAATATAGATTATGTATATCTGTCAATTTATCAATATATTCAGAGAGTGCTCGCTTCGGCAGCACATATACTAAAATTGGAACAATATAGAAGATTAGCATGGTCCCTACACAAGGATGATACTCAAATTCATGAAGCGTTCCATATTTTTATAATATATATATATATTTATTCAGAGAATGTTTTGTTTTTTATATACTAATATAACTAATGACTTAACAACAAATGTTTTATTCCTAAAAATTAAATTACTTCTAACTTCAGCCACATGAATTTGAATCTAAATGCAATTAGCTTGACTTTCTAGATATGTCAAAGCAAAAAGTTTTTAGTAGTTTATCAGAATTGTGATTAAATGGGAGGCATGAATTTTTTTTGTTTATAAAAAACAAAAAATTTATAACATATCTAATGGTGGCCAAGTTTATTTTTATATAAACCCCACAAAAGTTAACACCAAATAAAGGGACATTTAGGATTTAATGTATTACAGAAGTCATAAAATAATTTATCATAGAAAAATAAAAAAGTCTGTGTGTCCAATTAAATAATTTTATAATTCTATAATAAAATATAATGCAACCATTAAGTGATCCATTTTAATATAATCAACATATGAGAATGCTTAATGACATCTTATAGATTATTATAAAGAACATGAAAGTATGCTGCCAACCTCTATTGTCCTACTTTTATTTAAAAAGCGAATGTGCATGTGCAAGTGAAGTGGATATACATACATACATATTCTATGTAAAAGACATTATATTTATATATATGCATACACACCCTGCATTTATATGATATGTATAATATATTCACAGTATGTATACAACTATATACGGTTATGGAGGGGAGAGGGAGGGAGAGAATATAAACGGATGTTAACCATTATTGAATTTAATTTGTGAGTCTTTAAGAAAATAATTTTATTTAGTGCAATGTTACATCATCAATAGGTCAGCAAAATTTTCAAATTAAAAGTTCCCTAGCTATAATTAATAATCATTATTTAGGCTGTAGGTATCTATTATAGTTTTATATAATTTAAATATTTGATCTACTTTTCATTCATTCATCATTCTTATATTTATTCAGCACAATACTCAATTTGACTGTCATAGCCACAGTTTAATAGTATATAATGAGTAATAGGAAGATGTATAAGAAATACAACAGAATTAATCAAGTATGTTATTATTTATTTTTTTAGTGTTGTTCAATTAAAATTGTCCCAATATCCCCCATCGTTCTCCCCTGCCTTGCCCCCCCCCACCCACACTCCCTCAATCAGTCCCCACTCTATTGTCCATTACCATGAGTCCTTTATATAATAAGCTCCTTGACTAGACCCTTTCCTTTCTTTCCCTCATTAGCCCTCTTTCCCTCTCTCTGGTCACTGATCAGTTTGTTCCTTATTTTTATCTCTGGTTCTATTTTGCTTTTTTCTTTGTTTTGTTCATTAGGTTCCATTTATAGGTGAGATCATACGGTATTTGTCTTTCACCACCTGGCTTATTTGATACTCTCCAGTTTCATCCATTGAAGTGCACAAAATGGTAGTAAATATATATTTACACATATATATATTTTCCCTTGGAACCCTAGTAGGCAACAGAAATAAAATGAGTGTTTTCCTTGAAGGACATTTTCAGTAAACCTTTCACAGGGATTGGTGGTGTAGTGGGTATAGCATTTAACCAAATCATTCTGTACATGGCATAATGTTATTTCAGAGCTTCCTTGATAATATAATGCAGTCATAAATTTAAATCCGGTCAAAAATTTAATTTTCAGTTGGTTGCCAGACAAAACAACATTTCCAGGGGTCATGTGAATAGTAAGCATGCCAGAATCTCATTTGTTACCAAAGTTAACCAGACAAATGATTCCATCAACTGAGAACGTCCATGAGATACCTCAAAAAATTAAACATGATGTGCCTTTTGACCCAGTGATCCCACTTCTGGAAATATATCTGAAGAAACCCAAAACATGAATTCTAAAGGACATAAGCACCCCTATGTTCATTGCAGTGTTATCTACAATCACCAAGCTATGGAAGCAGCCCAAGTGTCCATCAGTAGAGGAGCAGATAAAACAACTATGGGACATTCACACAGTGTAATTCTACTCGGCTTTAAAACAGAAGAAAATTTCACCCTTTGCAACAGCATGGATGGGTCTGGAGAACATTTATATTAAGTGAAATAAGCCAGTCAGAGAAAGACAAGTACCACATGATTTCACTCAAATGTGGAATCTAGTGAACTGAACTAACAAGCAAAGGAGAGACAGACATAGTTAGAGAACAGGATGACAGCTATGGCGGATGAAGGTTAGGCAATGGAGGGATCCAGCAAAAAAAAAAAAAAAAAAAAGGGGGGGCTCAGGGACAAGGACAACAGTGTGATGATAGTGGGAATAACGGGGGTAAGGGGTGTAAATGGTAATGGAAAAGTGCAATTAATTAAAAAAAATCAAGAAGTAGCAAACAAAAATAGGACATTCCCCACAACCAGAATGTCTTTAGAAATTGTGTGAAAGAAGGATCTAACCCACTCAGACAAAAAGTGCATCTTGTCAGGAGTACTTGCTCTCTTAAGATCTGAGCCGTCCAATCCATCTCACTCATCTAAAGCGCTGATTTTTGTTGAATGGCCACACCACCTTCTTTCATTCAGTAATCAGCCTTGGTCTTCATCCAGGAGCATATGCTCAGAGCCGTGACCCCTCCAGCCATCCTCCTGCACGAACACCTTCTTTCACCTTGTTTCACTTTTCCAGTGATTCCCAGGAACTGAACACTGCACATCTAAATATCTACTTCCATAAGAAATTGCCAATTTGATTTTCAATGTTATGTAGCTCATAACATAACCGTATATTTTTATGTTCAATTCTTATTATTTGTGATTTTTATGCACTTATACATGTTTCCAATAAAATCTAAAACAGTTTAAGAAATGATGTCTGTCAAGGTTTAGATCATATAGTATAGTAACATTGTTTACATATATTTAACACATATTAAATGAAATAAATGAAATGTTTGTCTCTGTAAATGCACGTGAAAGTTTCCTGAAATCTTTTTTTAATTTTGACTATTTGCTATTTTATTTGTAGATTTTACATTAACATAATTTTGACATTACAGTGTAATATTGGAAATAATTTGTTAATCTAGTCTAATTTTCAAGCCAAAATTAAGACCTGTGCCCTAAAGAATCCTATTTAAATACCAGACTCAAATTGTACTAAAAAGGGTGTTTCAATATCATGACACTAAGTTTTCATATTTTTACTTTTTATAGTGAAAGATCCTGGGCTCTTCATTAATCCTCTTTGAATAATGCTCTGGGTTGAAGTCCTTTCATTAGATAGATATTCCAAGTATTTGGTGAGGGTACAACATGAGTTTATTAAAAAGTGAGAATATTTCTTCATTATGAAGATAAATTTTAAGTTGTAAATACTAAAATATTTAAGTTTGAGAATATAAAATTTCTAAACTGAACTCTAAGTAGAAAGTCAATCATAAAAATGATATTTTATATACATTTAAATATACAATAAAGAACCTACTCAAACCATCCACTTCTCTTTATCTTTTAACTAAACCCCACCTAATTATTTTGTAATTTTCTTTTAGTATATTTCTAGAACCCAAATAAATGTATTTAGGCCTTCATACATTTTCAAAAGGGACATTACTTTTGAAAAGTAATGACAAATTTTGTGTAGCTGTGCACTTGTTAACATTTCATGGATTTTCTCTCAATATTCTGCTTGCTTCAGAAAGTAATTTGGACACTTCCCATATTTTTATGTTCTTGGAAATAATTTAAAAATGTAAACATTATGCTTGATGGTTTTGAAGTGACTACTCCAAAAGAGCATAAGATTTTCTCAGAATAGAACTTTAAATACAATTACAATTTATTCTACAGTCATTGTTTCAATCCAGTTTTTAATATTTTCTTGAGTCATTTAAAATTTATATTTGTAAAGTATCTAATTTCATCAAAATATTTAAATCCATTGTTGTAAAATTGTACATTGAGTTTTCTCATAATAGTAAATTTTCTTTATCACTCAATTAAAAAAAAATTCCTGATTGTCTATTTAAGTCTTCTTTATGGGTCTTGACATCAGACTTGTTGAAGAATAGAGTATTTCAAAGACCTTTAAAAGTAATTTTTTGTTGCTTTTGATTAATCACATTTTCTAAAAATAATGTACTAATAACTCCTTTTATATTTATAATTGTTTCTTTTTTCTTTTATTAGATCCTGTATTTTAATGTTAAATTTATTCTTTTTGCTTTCCTGATGAATGAATTTATAGCTAAACTTTCTTCAAGCCCCACTTTGGTTGTTTCCCACATGTTTTATTATGTAGTGATCTCATTAACTTTCATTTGTAGTCTTAATATGTTTTGATTTCTCCATGAGAAGAATGGTTTGGGTTGTTCTGTCTTTGTATGTGTATGTGTGTCAATCTTTATATGTCATTTGACTGTGGATAGATGCAGTGTGTGATTTCTGCTTTTGCAAAATTGCTTACTTACATGATCAAAAAGTATAATTGTTTTAACTTGTTGCTTTGAAAATACATTATAATTAATTTCACAACGTTATTATTAAAAGTGCTTATACTATTCATGTGTGCTTTTGATATGAGTTTCTTGGATGTGTGGTGTTATCCCAAAATATTAAAGAGATATTTCCATTTCTGTTGTATTTTTATCATTTTTGTTTTATGTACTTGAAAATTCTGTTGCTTAGAGTTCCTCTATATTCTTAGTACATCTGGCATTAAATGATATAGCTTACTATTTCCTTTCTATTTTTGACAATTTCTACAATATTAATTTGATTATATCTTTTATCTTTGTCTTCTTTTCTTCCTCCTGTTTTTAACAAACTGAGCTTTTCCCTTTTATTTTACATTTTTACTTTTAAGAAGTATCAACCTACTTAAGTGTGTTCTCCCATAACCATGAAATTAGTAATGTCATCTTACTTAATTTTTATATTTAACTTGCTTTCATTTAAATTTAATCTTTTTAAATATGTTCACTGGAGGACTGTTTTTTTCATTGCTTTTCTGTTCTATGTATTTTTCTGAGCAGTTTTCTGTTCTACGTATTTGCCTTAATCAATTGGCTTAAAGAAAATACATTCATTAAAGGACATTCAAGTTATTTCTATCGTTTGGCAATTATGAATAAAACTGCTGTTGACATTTGTGTGCACATTATAGTGTGAACATGAGTTCTAATTTCTCTGGGATAATACTTGAGATGAGATTGCTGGGTTATATGGTAAGTGTAAGCTTAACTTTATAAGGAACTGCCAAACTGATCTTCAGAGGGACCATACATTTTTTCATTCTTGCTGAAAATATATGATAATTCTAGTTGCTCCACATCCTTGTCAATATTTAGTATTGTCTGTTTCTTTTCTTAAAAAATGATCCATTCTGATAGTGGCCTTAATCGTAATTTCTTTAATGGTTAATAATTGAGCATTTTTTAAATGTTCCTTTTGGCAACTGTATATCCTTGGTGGAGCATATGCTCAAGTATTTTGCTCATTTAAAAATTGGATAGTGGCCTTGAACAGTGTGGCTCAGTTGGCTGGGCATCTTTCTGTAAAGCAAAAGTTCACCAGTTTGATTCCAGGTTGGGGCACATATCTGGGTTACGGTTTCAGACACCAGTGGGGACACATATGAGAGTATGAGAGGCAGAAAATTGATGTTTCTCTCCCTCTCTTTCTCCCTCACTTCCCTTCTCTCTAAAAAATAAATAAATAAAATCTTCTAAAATGGATTTTATATGTTCTTATTTTTTTTTACTTTGAGAGGTCTTTACAAATTCTGTATACATGCCCAGTTTTCTCTGAATATGTAATTTATCTTTTTATTCTCTTGACAGTGTCTTCCAAAGAGTCAAAAATATTACTATATTTTAGTATATCCTTGTATATTTTTACAATAAATTCTGCTGAGATTTTAATTTAAATTTTCTTAAATCAGTAGATAATTTGTGGAGAATTTATATCAATAATATCGAGCTTTCTGATCCATGCATATACTACATCTCACTATTTATTTTGAATAACTTTTAAATATTTTTATCTGTAGTATATATATCATGTAAAGGTTTCATTTGACTTATAAGTATCGTTTCATTTGATAAATATTTTTAATTATATACTTATCTTTATATATCCATATCAACAACTATTTTATTTTCATATTGTATCAAATCATGATTGATTTTTATGTATTGTTCTTATTTCAAGTGCCCTTGCTAAATGAACTCATTAGCGCTTCTCTTGAGAATTTCTTACAATTTCCATATGAGTAGCTATATGCTATCTTATAACAAGCTAGCATAAGAGGAAGGTTTTATAAAGTTTATTTAGGTTGAATAGTCACATTATCTATGCACACTAATTTAAATTCTTTGCATATATTTCAAAGAAAATTATTACAATACCCAGAAGATTCAGACTGGATTATTTATCACAATAATATTTACAATAACAGAGATTGGGAATAACCTAAATTTTAGAATTGCACCATATTTGTGCAATTAATTATTATACAGCATTAAATAGGGAGCTGTACAAAACACCCCAGTGAAGCTCATGAACAAATATCTGAGCAAACAAAGCATGTTTTAGAAATTTTATTTGCAGGATGAGAACACATAAAACATGTGATAGCATAGCATAAATTATTTGAAGACATTTTTATGTAGCATTAAAAAATGATGCCTAGAAATAAACACTAACTTAAACATGATCACTTACACATAGTAGAGAAAAGGTAGACACACCTGAGAGTATGTTACAAAGCAAAGAGTGGCTTAGAATTTGCATAAAGAATTGTTTTTAAGCTAGATGATAAGTAATAGCTGTTCCTCACATTTTAGGAAAGAATTCTAAAAAGTTATAACTACCATGTCTGTGATTCTGGATTCTATAAGGTGTCTATTAAAACCAAGCCTATTCGACTTACTGATGTCAGACATGACTTATTCAGATATTTTCCACTTTTCCTTCAGCATTATTAGTGCTTTGTCAATGAATAACAGCCAATTGGAAAAAAATCTCATCAATAAAGCACAAACAACAGCTATTTCTCTAACACAGAAACCCCAAATGCCACTATTTAGCACTTCCAGATGAGCCATATTTCAGAGAAGAAGATAGCAGCAATACTTAAGAATTGTGGTTAAAAAGTTGGTTGAAGTGGTTCTCCTGAGCAGGAAAGGAGAAGAAATGGTCTCAGAATTGATCGATGCATCACATAAAACACCATCAATGACAGACTGTACAACTGCCAATTGTCAGTGATTAAAAAATTTATTGAGAAGAGGCTATCTCGATAAAAAGGGAAAAAATAATAACCCACCAATAGCGAGTCATGGGCACTTATGAGAAAACAAAGATCTGTCAGTGATCTTTTAGAGGGGCACTGGGCCAGATAGTAACTTTCTTTGCAAAAAGTGGGACTGTTTGCTGTTAAGTGTTTGCTGTTTACCTAAAACCTATTGTATTAGGGGTAAGTGAACTTTTTTTTTTTTTGAGATACCATATTCATAAAATCTAAATAAGAGAATCTAGGTCTTTAAGAAAGACACAGTGTTTATATGAAAAATTTCTAAAATTCATACTCAATATGCCAAGGAAACTCGGAGAGTTGAAGGAGACTTCATAGCAGCAGTGATACTTAACTTTAAGAATATGAATTTCCTAAGTGGTAAAAGAGAGGGGTGGTGAATCAGACAGACATGAAATATATGTATCAAAGTAGGGGGAACCACACACAGATACCTTATGTTAGTTCATGTGGCATAGAAGGTGTAGAAGTGGTTAAGTGATTCTTCTAGAAGATTAGCATAGTTCTTGTCAGAAAGCCTTTGATGATGTGCAAAGAAATCCCCATCTCTCCTACAGGCAAATAAAGATAAATTGAAATGTGTTAGCAATATGAATACATGATTTAATATACTCTTAAAATTAACTTTGAAAGAACCAGTCGGAAGATGAATCTCTGGATATAGGAACACAATATAAAAACTGATGCTACAATTAGAAAAATATAGCGAAGACACTTATATTATTTACTTTTATAATTTAACTTTAAAAGGCTCTAATAATGGCCTAGACAAAAGATAATGAAAATCTGACAATGTCAAGAGCAATGGGTTGGACAGGAAGGTTTAATGTTGTAATACGTATCTATGATAGAATAAGTGATTACCTATGTTTTTTTTTTTTTTTAATTTAGAAAATGACACAGTCACCAGCAAGCAGTGTCCACTGCATTGTGGATGAGACACAACAAATTCACACAGACTACCAAGTCCTGAGGAGGAAAAGGGACGGCTCAGATTCCCTCTCAAGAGGAGAGAGCCCCAACCCTTACTTGACAAGCTTTTATTGCTTTTCTGGGCACATCACATGGTGGTCCTCATTTACTACACACAGGTTTGCTTTAGGTGGATACCTTTCACAGAAAACAAAGGAGAGGATGATGCTAATCACATCACATCAGAAGGATATTTGTAAATGCAAAGGGAAAAAGTGGTTGAACTGGTTATACTCATGCTCAGAAGGTTTAGCATGGATTTTAGAAAGTTACTTTAAAGATGTGCAGTAAATGTTTGCTGCCTCAATTCAGGGTGAGGGAATTTTAACAAAAGCAAGTCTCAAAGTGGCCTAAGTACAATGCAGGCCTGATTCCCCACTGGAGAACCTATCCATGGACGTGGGTCCTGTCTAGGCCCACGCCATGCAGAATGGTCTCCTATAGAAAAAAAGTTGAATATGGCTTGATAAGATTATACCATGTACTATGAAAGCACATTACAGCTCAGAGAATAGTGGCAGGACTTCTATTTTTGGCATAAAGGATACCACCTCAAGAAATTTGCATGCTTTTATAGGAGTTAATTTTTTTCAGTGTTTCTGAAATTTTGTCGTAGAGCAAAATAATTCTTACTTATATTCATAATTTGTTTTAAGTTCAATATAGTCTTTCTGCACACACATTTTGACTTGCTTACTGTCATTCTCTATATGGAAGAAATTCAATATCTCATGGTGTAGTTGCCTGAGTGCATTTAGTCCCACCTGCAACCATTTAACCAACTAGCTGAATGAGGGTATGTACCAAAATCTAAGTTATAATAGCTACAGGCCCATCAATTTGTAAAGATTGCATCTATGTAAACAGACAGGCAGGAAGACAGATAGAATTCATGTTTAATATCTATATTCATATCTATCTATCATCTACCTATCTATTTATCTTTCTATCTACCCATCTATGTACCTATGAATATGAATAATATTATTTATCAGGTGGGAACCTGAAATGCTCTTACCTTATTATTTTTATCTATTGTTTCCTGTGCTTATACTTAGTTTTCAATTAAAGATACTATAGTAAGAGGAATTAAGTAACTTTCTCTAGATAAGAGTCTCTGGAAAGATGGGTAGAATAAAAACTTATAGCTAGAATGCTTACGTATATTATATTTTGAATCCATGTATCCACAGCATCTGAAGAGGAAACATCTCCTAAGAAGTAAAATAGTCTGTGCTTTATTACAAGGACATTTTAAAAGTCTGCTTGCATGGTGAATGGGATCCTTTAAACTTTTTACAAAGCATTCTGTTTAAAAACTAAGTAGGTAAATAACAGCGTCATTACAAAATTAGAATGAGATACTAAGGAGCGGATTTTCCCTGAGAGGACACACAAACAGAGAGTAACATGTTGTAAGGGGAAAAGCGAAATTAACTCAAAGCTGTTTCTACTTTAGTCTTTTTTTTTTCCTTTTTTTTTTTGAAAAAAAGTGGCACAGAGATAAGGCAAGTAGCTCTCAGTAGGTACATTTTGAAATAGAAAACACGTAAGTAAAATTAAATTTTTTTACACCTCTGCATTGCCTAAGGCATTTTTGTACCAGATCTTCTTTTCTTTACAATTCTATTCATATTTGGCTTTTATTAAACTATATTATTCTAACTTTCCTTTTAGTTGTCTATCCTCAAGTTCAATCAGTCAAGTTTTACTGATATATGATGTCTGTCCAGAAGGTATCCAGCCTTGTACTATGAAAAATAGAGACGTTTGTTGAAGAAGATGCAAGAAATACTGTACATAGGATAATGATACCTCAGTCCCCTTCAAAGTAGGCACCTTGGGACCTCACACAGTTCTCCCAATTGCCATCAACTGCTCCATTATATTTTCTTGACTCTTACTGATGGTCTGAAATCTCTTCCCTTTCAAAGGTGATTTTAGTTTTGGGAGAAGGCAGAAGTGACAGGGCACCAAATCTGGGCTGTAGTGGGGCCGGGTCACCTGGGTGATTTGATGTTTCACCAAAAATTTCTGCATGAGATGCAATGAACAAGCAGGCACATTGTCATGATGAAGCTGCCAATTACCAGTTGCCATAGCTGTGGCCTTCTGAATCAGCCGAACAGTTTTGATGGAAGAATGTTCAAGCTTAACTTGAAATTTGATGAAGATTTGCTGCTTTACTCACTCAATCATTTTGAATGTGATGGTCACACAGTACACAGGTTCATCCAACAACGTTTGCTGCCCCCACTGACTATTACAGTGAAGTCATCATTGTTCATGCGTGCACATTCCAGTCCACTCTCCTTGGCTATCAGGTTACATGGATGTCACCCAAACCATTCTCATTATATTAACAATGGCTAGACATTTTCCGAAAAGACCTCATATTTAGATTCACTGTCATTTCCTTAACACTCACTGGTTTCAACTGTCTTGCATTTGCCTCTCAGTTATCTTGACTAGTGTGGTAGCCTTCTAAAAGGATTTATACAAAACTGGCAACTCTCTACTTTTAATCCATGACTTCTCTACCTCCGTTTTATTTACTTTTGGACAGAGTTGATTTCTTGTACTTGTGAGTGTCTGCTTTATGCATTGGAGAGTGTTTAGTAGCATCCCTGGCCTCTAGTCATGATATGTCATTAACACCTTCACCATCGCAAACATACTATAGATCATTTCTATTATATTCAAACAGCCTCTTATCTTTTACTACTCAATATTCTTCTCTCTCCTCTAATATGAAGTAACTCCTATTTCTTAAGTGTTCAAATTTGGAAACACAGACTAAAGTAAACTTCACATGTATATATGATACACGTATAAAGTTTATAAAGGGACAAATATAGGACACATGCATAAAATTTATATTAATATGATACGTGTATAAAATTTATAAAGATATATAATATATAATATATGCATATATACATTTAAAATCAGGTATTTAAATTTAATAATTAAAATTTGGCTGTTGTACTTTAATAGAATTCAAACCAAAAAGTATAAATTGCCCAACAGTCTTGAAACAATGGAAGAATATGCTTATATTGCGTTCTGTGGTTGGGAGGAAACTGAAGAGAAAGATAATTTACCATTCTGTTTTCTCCATAATTCATGATGTATAAGGTATTACTAAAAATTTTTATCTGAGACTTGAACTTTTTGTTTTACATTGGGGTGTTATGGATTAATAGTCTTTATTGCATAATACCAATGGAGCATCTATGCATATTATTATAGATAAGAACAAACTTTAAGGGCAATTGCAATAAAATATTGATGGCAATATTTCCCTAGTAAAGCCCAAAACTAAAGACTAGTAAGATCAACAAGTGATTGACACAGTTTCTCTAGCCCAAGGGTCTTAATTTCCCATATCTGCTCCAGGAAATGGCTGTGTTTTCTTAATATCTATTATACTTTTCTTGAAAAAGATGCTGATTTTTTAGATCTTCTCAACATTAATTAATTATGTTCAATGCCATTAAGATTTTACAAAGCGTACACTATAATGAAATTCCTTGACAGACCCATACAAATACATACTAAATTTAACATAAAATACAGTGATCTATGTATTTATTTTTAAAAATATTACATAAACTTATTTGTGATCTATTTATATATATATATATCTGTGTTGTGTATATATACACATTTATATGTATAAATACACACATACAGCACAAATAAGCATATATATGTGTGTGTAATTATAAAAAATAGATGTATATGTATCTAAAACATACATAGGTTGCCAGTAGAAGCGGGGTTCTTGCAGTCCCATGAGAAAAAGCATTTTCAAGGACTCACAAAAGAGTATAAGGTCAGGTAGCAAGATTTATTTGGGGAGCACAGTATAAAGGATGCCCCTCCAATGCCCCATCTTTGTGCATCTTGCCATGGACAATCAGGGCCAGATACAGAGTCAATGTTCGGAGATCTGGCCGTATTAAAACTCAGTCCAGTCCAGTCCAGTCCAGCAGGTAGTTTAGCTTGTGCTCGCAGCTGTGTCCCGTTCTTGTGCTGAGATATTCGGGCTCCCTCCTGGAGCCTATGTGTAGATTCTGTGCAGCTACCAGTTATGCGGCCACTGAGGCCATGTGCCTATGGAGAGAGAATCATGAGTGCACGGGGCGAGTGTGTGTCACAAGTGAGGAAGAGAGAGAGCACGCACTTCTTTGTTCCCCTGGGATTATAATAGCTTGGGTTTTGGATAGACTGGGTGCTTTGTCAAAATAGGCAATAAACTTCCCAAGTTTTGTAGAGTTTTAATGGGCCCATCCTCTAGTTAGACAGACAGACATCTACGGTCAAACACCTCCTCCTGCAACCCCCCAAAATCTGTTACCAGATGGGGGAAGGAAGGAGTGTTAATTCCCTTGGTGGAAAAATGCTGTAACCCCCTGAGATATGACCAATTTATTAAATTCAATGTCTAATTATCTTTCTTCTCTTTCTTAGTAATAACAAGTTAACTACCAATGATAACACATATGTATTTCTGTTAAAGGAATGTTAAAATATCTACCTGAACATCTAAATTTATTACCTATGAACAAATAAAAGATATGTTTTAAACATTTCTTCAGATATTACCATCAATCCTACAGAATTTAATTATAAAATTAAAAAATTGTATTAGCACTAGTAAACTTTTGTTTCCCCTGTACATCAAACTTGTTTTATGATTGTTCTTGTTTTCTCCCAAATATTTTATTGACTATATTTATAAAGTACATGTCTTTATTTTTCAATTCCTTTAGTAAAGTATCAGATCATATTCTCACATTTTATAAATAATTTTCAGTAGATGTATTACTGTTCTTCTAATTTGTGTATACAGTATACAAGGTCTGTCCTGAAGGTATCCAGTCATGCACCATGAAAAATAGAGACGTTTATTGAAGAAGATACAAGATACAAGAAATATTGTACATAGGACAATGACATCTCAATCCTATTCAAAGTAGGCACCTTGGGACCTCACACAGTTCTCCCAACTGCCATCTGTTGCCCCTTTCTATTTTCCTGACCCTCATCGATGGTCTGAAATCTCTTCCCTTTCAAAGGTGATTTTAGTTTTAGGAAAAGCCAGAAGTCCGGGGCACCAATCTGGGCTGTAGTGGGGCCGAGTCACCTGGATGATTTGATGTTTCACCAAAAATTCTTCATGAGACGTGATGAATGAGAAGGCACATTGTCATGATGAGGTTGCCAATCACCAGTTGCCATAGCTGTGGCCTTCTGAATCAGCCAAACAGTTTCCATGGTGGAAGGTTCAAGCTTAACTCAAAATCTGATGCAGATTTGCTGCTCTACTTTCTCAGTCATTTTGAATGTGACAGCCACACAGTACACATACTTGCTCAACAATGATTACTGCCCCCACTGAGTATTACAATGAAGTCATCATTGTTCATGCATCTGCACTCCAGACCGCTGTCCTTGGCTGCCAGGTTATGCTGATGGCCTACAAACCATTCTCATTATAGTAATAATGGCTGGAGTTTTTCTGGAAAGACCTTGTTATATCTTTAACAAAGTGCATTTACTACGTCACTCCAGAAACGCTATTTTTCAAAGTGCACTTAGGTGTTGAATTTACATATAAATGAAGTTTAGAAATACATCATTATTTTGCCATCTCAGGGAAGTAAAAATTCTTCTTACTTAAACTCCCTAATTTCAGTTTATTTGGAAACACTTACCTTCATCGGTAGATACCTCTTACAATGTTAGATGGGTAGTGTATCAACCCATGAGAATCTGTTATTCTTATAACAGTAATTAATTTAAGTGATTTCTTCTAACCCATTCTTAAACAAGTGAAAAGAAACAAGTGAAATGACTAAAGAAGGGACTTGGGTAAGTTGAGAGGCTGAGGACCTTCTCTGGGCTAAGCCTTATTAGAGCCAGAGAAAGGATTTGGGAGTTAAAAAATAGAGCTTATATTGAGAACAGTACCGAAAGAGGAGGGGAAAAAAAAATTCTTTATAGAGCAATCTGTAAAAAATTTAGTATCTACTGCCTGAAGAATTAATTATGAAATTTGGCTTACATGACTCCAAATAGGAAAAATTTTAGATGCAAAATAGGTATTAAATATCTGGTGAAAAGTTATAAAATATATCCTTTAGTAAATATATCTAAAAGCTTATTCACTTGTATCTGTACCTATTTTTGCTGATGTTTTTAGTGCTTTCAATCTCAGGCCTTCTTATATTTCATAAACTACATTTTTTATGATCAATACTTATACCAGATAATTCTCCCCAAAATGCTTTTGTATCTCTCATTTTAACATGAGTGCATATACATACACAAACACACAAACACATACAGACACATAAGCAAAGTTTTTATTTTTTCTTGAATAGTATCATTCATAGCCACTGATCACTTTTTTGAAGCTTCTTCACACACAAACACCTGAGGAGTGTGCCAAACAGTCAGGGGTTAACCCATTCTGATGCAAATTTCACTCTTTCCAGGTCACTCACTTAAACAAATTCTATGTCACAAAAGACCTCCAAAGGGTCGTTTCCTTTCAATTTGCAACCAGGTTGACTCAATCCGCTATGTAAAACCCTTTTCTGACTGGCCTTCTCCATCCTAAAGTAAAGTCTAAGCTCCTCATTAGAACCAAGTCAGACTCATAGTTTGGCCCGTTTCCACTTCTCACACTATCTTGTCTCTTTCTATCGCATGCTCACTGAGAGCCGTCACACTGACATCCACTGTTTGCCTGGGAATCCTAGAGTCAGGAAATTGAAAAAAAAAAGTATTCACATTATTGTCAAGAATGGAATGGTTTCATTACATTTTCATTCTATTTTTTATCTAATTATCTAAGCCTACAACATTTTGGAATGCTTTTTCTGTAATCTTCCAATTTCTATTACAATTTTAACCTTACAGGGATCCTGCAGGCATTTTATAGCAATTTGCTTCACACTTGAAAATGGGAAAAAGCCAAACCAATTCTATGAAAAATAATTGTGTTAGTGAGATTTTAACTAGAACCGAACTATTTCAAATTTTCCAAAATTCAGAAAGCATGTATTACTTAAAAAAATAAGCAATCTATTTCCTATAAATGACATTTGAAGATATAAAGCCTGATGATGATAATGGTCATGATGATGTTATTTATATTCTGACTCTTCCAACATGGAGTAACAATTTTTAAGAAAAATAATATTTCTATCACTTCTGTGAAAGACAGTGAAGTCTCCGGTATTTTGAGGTCCAAAGTTTCTTTTAATGATTGGATTTTGGTGTGAGCTGATCCAGCACTTAACAGCCTACAGTAAATGTAACCCTTGGAGAGGAACACTCATAAGAAAGTTTCTTGCCTTAATCAGGGGTTAGGCCACACAATCCTATACAACTATTGTATTCTCCTAGGTGGGAGGATTTAGTGGAAAGATCGATGTGCTTGGGTCCTACAAGTGTCTGTTTTAGCCCTGACTCAGCCAGTTTTTAGCTATGCTTTGTGATTTTGGGCATCGCCTCTCTGATGCTTTCTCTACAAAAACTAGAAAATTAATTCAAACCTTAAGTCTCTCAGTTGCTTAATTGAAAGATCATACAAGGCATCAGCAAACTTACCTACTAGTATAGCATTATATAAAAGTAAATCATTTTTCTTTAGTAACAGTACATGAGTGGGTGATATTATTTCTTTTGGCAGGTTCCACATTTGACATGGTAGGTACCATGTTTGGCTCAGCAAGGTGATGACAATATCAAATATGTTCTAGACTTTTGGTGGAGAGACTGAGAATATGGGCACTGAGATATGGCCTCTTAGCTATTGTGCTGGGACACCTGGAGATGGGGTATTGAATTAAGAATATACAGATTATGACCCACTGAATGAAGAAACACGAGCCACCCCTATCTCATGACTTCAACAAGTAGCTCTCTCAGCATCCAAGCCTCCGCTTTAAGGAAATGAAAACACAAGGATCACTTTAATTGACGGCACAATTTCAGTATGCTAACAAAAAACATTAAGTCACAAAGTATACTAATTGCAGAACCCAGAGACAGTGTGGAAGGGGGCACAATGAACCATGGTAAGGACGATCCTCAGTCCCAGGTCATGAGCAAGCACGGAATAGCAGTATAGAAAGCATCTGTCACTTATAAGGTGGTCAAGGTGGGGGCCACTAACTTTTCTCCGGCTCAGCTCTAAGTGGTTATTTTAAAATGTTCCTAAAGAATAGCAAAGTGGGAACTTGTGGCAGGAATCTTGACCTTGGGTCACACTGTGAAATGCCTAAGCAACAACTCCAAGTAGATATTTCTCTCCTTATAACTTTGCTATCAAATCTAAGACAATCATGGATGTACAGATGGCCCATAGACATATGAAAAAAGGCTCAATGTCACCAATCATTTGAAAAATGCAAATCAAAACCACAATGAAATATGACCTCACACCTGTCAGAACGGCTATCATTAGTAAATCAACAAACTACAAGTGTTGGCAAGGATTTGGAGAAAAGGGAACCCTAGTGAACTCTTGGTGGTAATGCAGACTGGTGCAGCCACTATGGAAAACAGCATGGAGTGTCCTCAAACTTAAAAATGGAATCTTTTTTGAACCAGTGATTCCACTTCTGGAAATATATCCTAAGAATCCCAAAACACCAATACAAATATATATGCACCCCTATGTTCAGAGCAGGGCTATTTACAATAGCCAAGATCTGGAAACAACCTGAGTGCCCATCAGTAGATGAGTGGATTAAAAAAGCTGTGGTACATTTAGCCCTGGCTGGTGTAGCTCAGTAGATTGAGCGCGGGCCTGCGAACCGAAGGATCGCGGTTCGATTCCCAGTCAGGGCACATGCCTGGGTTGCCAGGCCAGTTCCCGGCAGGGGACATACAAGAGGCAACCGCACATTGATGTTTCTCTCCCTCTCTCCTTCCCTTCCCCTCTAAAGATAAATAAATAAAATCTAAAAGGAAAAAAAATCTTAAAAAAAAATGCTTTCTTAAAAAAAAAAAAAAAGCTGTGGTACATTTACACAATGGAATACTCACACAACAGGAAAAAAAAAAAGAGAGAGAGAGTCTCCTACCCTTTGTGACAGCATGGATGGACCTGGAGGATATTATGCTAAGTGAAATAAGCCAGTCAGTGGAAGACAAACACCACATGATCTCACTTATATGTGGAATCTAAGGAATATAATAAACTAACAAACAAAATAGAAACAGAAGCATAGTTATGAGAAACAAACTGACAGCTGCCAAGGGAGGGGGTACTGAATAAAAGATGGTGAAAGGATTAATCAAAGGATATTTCTGCTTCGCCCTTGGTCACTGACATTGATATGGGGATTAACTGAGGGAGGGCAAATGGTGGGGCAGGGTGCAGGTGGGGAAAGGGAAAAAAAGCATAACAACTGTAATAGCATAAACAATTAAAAAAAAGAAGGAAAAGGTCTATTGGAGATCAAGATCTTTCTCATTATTTGGGGAGATATATGGTTTTCAGGTAGCTCTCTTTCCTTATTTGAGTATAGTTGGTACACAATGTTATATTTGTTATAATACTTCCAGGCACTCAATATAGTGACTCAATATAGCTCCATAACCTACAATGCAATCACTCTATTTGTTCTAGTAATCATTGCTCACCATGCAAACTTATCACAATATTATTAACTAGATTTGCTTCACTATTTTACCAATCCCTATATCCTGTACCCTCTGGTCTCTGTTTATATGAGACTATTTTGTTTTGTTATGTTTGTTCATTTTTTTTTTTAATTTCACATATAAGTGAAGCCACATAGTATCTGTCTTTGACTTATTTCACTTAGCATAATATCCTCTAAATACACCGATGTTGTGCAAATGGCAAATTTCATTCTTTCTATTGCTGCTTAATATTTTATAATATCCTATTGTTTATATATATATACACACACACACATATATATTCACACCTTCCTTATCTATTCATCTATCAATGGGCACTTGGGTTTCTTCTATTTCTTGGCTATTGTTAATAATTCTTCAAGGCATAGAAGGACACACAAATCTTTTTGCATTAGTGTTTTTTTTTTCCTCAGATAAACACACAAAAGTGGAATTCCTGGGTGATATGGTATATTTATTTTTTTTGAGAAATTCCCATACCAATTTCCATAGTAACTGTATCAATTTACACTTATACCAGTATGCACAAGGGTTCCTGTTTCTGCACATCCTCATCAATGCATGTTACCAGGTATCTCTCTGGAAGGTATGGCAGTCCTGAATTTCAGGCCTTTGTGCCATTTTAAGCTTGTAGGAAGTCCATATGTGCATTCTGATATTACCTTATAACTGTAACTAAATTACTTTCTGTGCCACAGTTACATAACTAACTTTCCTCTGAATTTTTTTGTTTGTTTTGTTTTGTTTTTCAGTCAGCCATGATGTAACTGAACATGTAGTGAAGGAAACAAAAAAGTACAAAATTTTACTCTTCAGTGTAAAATAGTGAATGTTATGATCTTATTTTCCTGCCCCAGGTATACCGATCTGAGTAAAAAGCATTGTACCATCATATAATTAGTTCATAAAGATGAAACCATATTATTAACAGTTGCCTTGTTTTATTTTTCTATGTTATGCACTGTGGAGTGGTATTGCACACATCACTAGCATATATGAATACACTATGTTGTCTCCATCTCTATTGTCTTCATTTCTGCCCCAACCATCACCATCTCTCATCTGATCTGTTAAATGAGAGGGTGAGGCTAATGTTACCCCAACCAGTCTAACTGCGTATTTTCTTGTCTCTGTATAATTCATTATCAATTAGCCAGAATTATATTTTTCATTTTTATTGTATTTTCCATTACCATTTATCCTTCTTAAATCCCCCCACCCCTGCAATCACCACCCTGTTGTCCGTGTTCTTGAGTATTTCTTCCTTTTTGCTCAATTGTCCCACCCTCTAAGCCCCCAGTAGCTGTCATCCTACTGTCTATGTCTGTCTCTGTTTTGCCTGTTAGTTCACTTGGTTCATTAGATTCCACATACAAGTGAAATAATATGGTATTTTTCTTTTTCTGACTGAATCATTTTACTTAGCACAATGTTTTCCAGGTCCATCCATGCTGTCACAAAGGGTAAAACTTTTTCCTTTTTTTGTGGCTAAGAAGCATTCCATTGTGTAAATGTCCCATAGTTGTTTCGTCCACTCATTCACTGATGGACACTTGAGCTGCTTCCATATCTTGGAGATTGTAAATAATGCTGCAGTGAACATATGGTGTTTATGTTCTTTCAAATTTGTGGGGTTTTTTTTTGGGGGGGGGTATATTACCAGAAGTGGGATCACTGGGTCAAAAGGCAGATCCATTTTTTAAATTTTTTGAGTTATCTCATCTCTGTAGTGCTTTCCATAGCAGCTGTATCAATCTGTATTCCCACCAATGGTGCAAGAGTCCCCCTTTCTCCACATCCTCATCAGCACTTGTTTGTCGATTTATTAATGATGGCCATTTTGGCAGGTGTGAGATGGTATCTCATTGTGGTTTTAATTAGCATTTCTCTGATGATTAGTGATGTTGAGCATCTTTTCATGTCTATTGGAGAAGTGTCTATTCAGATCCTTAGCCCATTTTTTAATGGAGGTTTTTTTTTTCTTTCTGGTGTTGAGTTTTTTAGGTTCTTCATAATTTTTGGATATTAACCCCTTACCAGATGTGTGTAAATAATCATTGTAAAAGTGAATCATTGTTGTACATCTAGATATGTTGCTCCATGGTGTTTCTGCCTTGGCATACATCTTGTTTGGCTAAGCAACATATACAGTCCTTCAATTGACATTAGCCTCCTCATGCCCTGGATAAACAGCCCTCAGAGCCACAGGCAAATGTAAGTTGCTGACAAGCCTTCCCCTAAAGCCCTGTGAGAAGCATTCCCCTTGCCTCCCACAGCCTTCCCTTTGGTGCCCCTCAGATGATACCTCCAGTAACTTATCAAACCCCTGCTGGTTTGGTTTGAATTGACCAGTCCAACACATGACAAAAGAGAATGCATTTGTACTTAATTCATGATTGGTCATTTGTTTCTCTTATTAAAAAAAGTTTTATAAAGAACTTTATTCTTTAAAGCTGTGGCTAAATCATAGAATAGAACTTAGAAAACCTTGCAGCTGTGTCTTTCTAAAAGCTACTATTAGTATTTTTGTCAGTTAATTTTGAGAACTATCAATAGACAAGAACCCCTCTTGTTAAGTGGCAGACCCATCAGAGTGTTTCTTAGGTATAGAGTTCCATTACTACAACTGGGACAAAGGGAAAGAATGATGAATCCTACATATGTGCATCTTGATGTTCCCTAAGAGAAGGAGAATTTAATTACGCTCATCGAATTATTCCCAGATCTCATTTGCCTGATTTGATTACAACAGGATTTAAGTTTTGTGTAAGGTTACTGCTGAATCGGGACTCCTCTAATTTCTGCCAAATCTAGTTTGCTCGCTCTTTTCATGACCAAAGTTATCTAGCTTATAGCTACAACAAAATTAACATTTGGTTACACAGGGTATTTATCTGCATAATTTCTCTACCTCAGTGCAAGACAATATAATTAAAAACTTAAAGAGATGATTGGAATGGACAGAAACTGTTCTGGATTTATAGAGGGAAAAATAAGAGTCTACATGTTTTACAAATGTGTGGGAAAAGTATTTGCTGTTTCAAATGTAACTAATGTCCTAAAAACACTGTGTACATTATACCCTGCAGAGACCCAGAGAACCTTCCCATTTGGCGACAAGTTCTATTGTTATTGCCACCAAGTGATGGCATATTGGGAAAGATAAACACAATGATTTACAATGCAGGCTTGATTTCTCCAGATCCTTAGAATTTAGGAGTAGCTTGGGAATACAGAGGCACACTTAGGGAGTCTCAACTCATGGTTTCTTTGAGTTTCTGTCTACTTTCTCTTGGAAGAATGTAAAAACAAGACTAAACATCTCCTGATTATAAATTTTCAGAAGGAAACAATTGCTGGAGTTTATTTAAGAAAGCTCTGGAAAATCTTAGCATATATTTGTATCACTTAAGCTGTCAGGAAGTGGCAAGACCAATGGTTTGAGCAGGTTCAGTTTATGGTACCAAACAATCACTGATATGGAATGAGATATACTGGACACCTACTATTATAGGGAACAAATTACTGGTTAAAAAAAGGAAGGAAGCAAGGAACAAAGTTAGGAAAGAAGAAAGAAAGGTAAAGAAAAAAAGGAGGGAAGGAAGGAAGGAAGGAAGGAAGAAAGAAAGGCTTTAATATAGAACAAAAATCACATAGTGTTTACTTTATCATAAATATAAATAGACAATATAAGGAAAATTCCCAAACAGCCAATTAACTCTGCTTATTAAACGTCTCAATAGTGCTCAAGAATATAAGTATGATCATGTGTATAATTAGTCATTTTATTTGACAAGCAAACTGCAAATAACATGTTGGGGGAGCAGTTAGCAGTTTGGAACACAAAAGGAAATACTGCATGGAATTTTCCCTCAAGGAGGTGACTACTTACTCATCATCCTCAGGAGAAGGAGGAGAAGGAACAAACACCTGTGAATGAAAAGTCCGGTCTACCATAGCACCCATCTAATGGTGACATAAGTTAACAAAGACACTCAACAGTTTTTTGGAAATTTTACTATAAACTCTGCCCTTGAACAACTAGATCATAAGCTTTTTTTAAAGCATAATTTCATGATCTCAGGAGAGCATTACATTTATGCATTCTTATCAGGTTTGATGCTAGACGAACTGAAATAGTTCAAAGGTATTTTTTTAAAGTCATCTAAAATAAAACTCATTAAGAAGCATTCACAATAAATAAAGTATGTTGCATTCTGCTAAAAAAATGATGTTTGTATGCTTTGACTTTAACTGCATCTACAGTTGAGCTTCATTGTTAGGGTCCTATTTTTAGATCAGAAATAAATAGAAAGCCAAAGGTAGTTTTGGAGCCATTTCTCTTACATAACATTTTTAAGATATTGTTATTTATAGTAAATGATAAGAATAGTTAGTTTATTTTAACTGTTTTACATGAATGCACCCTGCTAAGTGCTTTGCCTTCACTATGCAATTTAATCCTCACAGTCATCCTATGAGGCAGAACTATCTCCTCTGCAGAAGGGTGAAAAACACAGGAAATCATGCCTCGAGAAGCTACATAGCTGATCCAAACTGAATTTGTTTGGATCTAAATTTCCTGTTTTTAAACATTGCATTAGTTTTTAATGTTAGTGTACGTAAAGTTGTAAGAAAATGTGAAGTGCATTGCTTAAAATGGTAAATTTGGTTTTAATAAAAAGCTAATCTATGAAATAAAATTTATAAAGAGAAATATTTAGGAGCTAGAAAACACTTGGTAGTTCGCTAAGGTGATTTTTATGATATAATTTATAAAAGGGGAACACAGAAGTCATAGAAGTAAAACTAAACAAATATAAACAGAACCCATTTTTAAATCAAATCTGCTGATATCAAAATGCTTCTCATGGTGAAAACAAGAGATGATACAATTTTGAGACTATTTCACTGTTTAAGTAATTCTGGGTGAGCAGGCACTACAAAGGTACAATGACAATAATTGACAGGCAAGTTTGAATGTGGAGCATTATGTCTACACTGGCAGCCAGTTAGGTCTGTCGTTAGTTGTATTCTCTCTGGGGCATCAGAACTTTGCTTTGGAACACTATGGATGAAGTTGGAATACACAGGGAGAGTGTTTTGTTCATGCCCTAAGAAATTGTTTTTATGGAACTTTTCAATTAAACTGTGATATAAATTTTTCCACTTCTTAATATAATCCATAAATTGTTGTGAAAAAAATTTGTGGAGCAGACAGACTTTTCAAAGTAAATATTGGTTCTCTTGCTCTGTTTGCCAATATAGATTTTAAGGATGTATGTAAATGTGACATTCAAAGCTTTTTTTTTTTTTTTTGCCAGACAGAGAACAGTATTTCTGCATAAAACTACACTGAATACTATTTAAATGCTTATACTAGCAGTCCTGTATTTTATTAAATTATATTATCTTTTTCACAAAACATTTTTAAATACACAAGGCACTATCAGATTCAACTATAAATGGGATAAACTGTTAATTTTTCAATAATAAAACTTTTATATTGATGTGGTCACCGGCCCGCAGTGTCTGCAGTGTTATGGATGAGATAAGATACATTCACACGGACTACCGAGTCCTGTGGAGGAAAAGGGAAGGCACAGCTACTCTCTTAAGGGGAGAGCGTGCTGACCCTTGCTTTGACAAGCTTTTATTAGCTTTCAAATTGCACAGGAATACAGGTAAAGCTCATTAATCATTGTCAGGCAGTAAGGATCAAACAATAGATAGCATACAAAGAACTACTATGAGGGCTTATTCTGAGTCAGGGTCTGTTAGCTAAAGGGCTACAAAACTTTGGGAAACAAACTCATTTCCTGCTCGGACCCTTATCATTTAGTTGAGAGCATTCTTAGCAAAGCAGTTTTCACAGGATTTTATATATTCTTTCTTAGGCCTGATCACCCAGGGAACCCGCCCTTTCCAGCACAGGACTGCACCACCCTCTGTCATTGTTTCAGGCTTAAATTAGGCAGGGGAAGCAAGGTAGCCAAGAGATTACGAGACTTCTCATAGACAGAATGAGGAATCAGGCTATGCCAAAGCTTAAGGGTGAGGGTCCATAACCCGATTTTGCTATAGCTCCCCAAGTCCTTCCCTGGGGGCTACCCACGATCATGCCTGTTTTAGGTTGTCCCTCCCTTGAGGAATGTGACCTGTCATTGGCTAACCGATCAAGCATTGGGAGCCAGGCAGGGTGAAGTAAAAGGAGCAGAAGCGATGTTCCTACCAGGGAGATAAGCTTTGTCTCCTTAGTGGCTTATGGTCTGAAGGTCGCTCAGCAACCTTAGCCATGAGGGTTAAAGCTTCTGAAACCAGGCAAGGCAGTTCCCAACATTATATATCATTAGTAATAGCTGTATTATATACACATGTATTAATATAATTAATAATGTATTAAGACCAGGGATTTATAAAACTGAGAAATTTGGAAGGCTTGGGGGGGATCTTTATATTGAACATACTTCTGGGAAAATGAAAACATATTTCATTTTCATTTGCAGAACAGTTGCTTTTATATGAAGAACAATTTTCTTGATGGGGTTCTTACCCCGCAGATTGTGTACATGCATGGCTATTTCCTATTTTACTATTCTTCATTCAGATTTAGCACTTGTAAATACACATGTTGAGGCAAGATTAAACATTTTTATTAAAGCTAAAAAAGCATTTTTCTTAAGAGTATTTAATGAAAAAAAGAAAAAGTGATGTTTTGAATTTACGAATCAGGTGAGAATGCTCCTCTCTTAGGTAATACATTTCTTTACTATTTTCTATTGTTTGGTTATATTCTGTCAGTAAGGATTCAACTTATAATCATTTGATAAATCCTCACCGTGAGAGGATTTATGTCACTACTCATACAAGAAAAGAATCTGTTAACACAATAGGTTTCTGGAGTACTGTGCTTGAAGTAATTTTTGCTGTACATGTGTCTAGTTTACTTTCATCTACAAGGTTTGGTGGTATTAAACTGAAATTTTTCAATGACAAGAGGAGTTTCTGTTTTTACAGTTTTTACATGAGCATTTCAAATGATTTCTTCTAGAGAAAGCCTGGGGATTAAAGAGCATGTTTGGTGCAAAAAGAATGAGAAGATCATGATGAATTTTATTACAACTGGCACCATTATTATATTTCTATTTTGAGTATTTCTCACCTAAAGGTTCTATTCTGTAAACAATTGAATGTACTATAAAATTATTGGCAAAATCATATAATTATGTATATAAGTATCACTCTTTTCTAATTCTTATTTGACCATTTTTGAGAAATCTAATTTTAAAAATCAGAAGAAGTAGAAGCAAAAAGAAAAAAGGAATCTAATGTATCTAAATTGCTGAGAATATTTTAATCAGTTTCTAAAATGAAAATTTCATGCTCAATACAGGGCCAGCATATTCCAGACTTTGAATTCCCAAATTAACATTGTACTTAAGGGCCTCAAAATGGATTTTGTCAATTTGTTAGGTAGGTTATTAAACCTACCTAAAAGTGTAAGTAGGTTACTGAATCAAATCAAAAACACTTAGACCTGAATATGCTTAAATAATAGAGAACTTCTACATGACTGAAAAGTAATGGTGAATGCTTAATAATGTCATAGAATGTTCTTCAATTTTAAAATTATAAATTAAAAAAAATCAGAATATTTTAAAAACCCAATAAAAAAGTGACTTTATATATAAATATAAACATTGCTTTTGAGATGCACTTGAGATATTTTCTCCCTTAATTATATTTCCAATGGTTCATCAATGTAAGCTTGGTAATAAATGAAACACTAGGAATATAATTTATATTTGGGTAAGATTCTACTTTTGAAATATTAAACAATTCTGCCTCACACTCAATTTCATATTACTCTTGATTTGTCTCTGTGTTTAACAGCTAGAGCCTCCTTCATTTATTCCTCAGTAAAGGGTTACTGCAACAGATCAGATGGAAAAGATAACTTGCAAAGTCTGGAGTTGGAAAGTTTAAGTTCGAAGGGAATAGGAGAAGTTCTGACAAAGATTTTATAGTGTGAGTAAAACATGAAAAAGTGAGCCTAAACTAGCAAACTTCGGATTACACAATGAGCCTTTTGTGCTGCCACTCAGGAGTAAGCATGAAGATAAGCAACATCCAGTGAGTCCTTAACTAGAAACTCCAGTGGCTACAGAGAGATGATGGTTGATTAGATAGATAGATAGATAGATAGATAGATAGATAGATAGATAGATTATAGATAGGTAAGTACATAGATGATAGATAGATGATAGATAGATAGATAGATAGATAGATAGATAGATAGATAATATGTAGATAGATGATAGATGATAAACAGAGAGTATAGACAGATGAAAGATGAGGAATGATTGGAAAGATAGGTGAGGGAAGTTTAAAGTAAAGGAAATCACTACTCTTCTTCTAAGAAGGGTGCAAAGTGGCATCAAGGACCCAGATTATACAGGTCATATTGTGTCTGCGGATGAACTCTCCTTTTCACAGTGCTGCAGAAATGGCATATTGCCAGTACCATTTAGATAGTGAGACACAAATGCTAAAGGGTCTTAGGCAATGCCACACAGTAACACGTGCCTCAGCAAATACAATGAGGTGAAACCTGAGAACCACAGTGAGGGCTAGAAGTTGATTTTGAGCAGATTAGAAAAAAAGGAAAGAATTTGAGGAAATGCAAGTTACTTGCATACATATGGAGGCAAATATCAAAATAACCAAAATTACTTAATAGATGCCATCAAATATCATATGCACAGTCCTTGCTTTTTTGGCTTTATATGTATTCCACAAGAAAGTAGACCTAACCCTACTTTACTAATAGGGAGACCCAAGTTTACTGATTTTCACTTTCTATCCCATTGGCATAGACATTGTTATACAAAAGTCTTTACAAATTCACATTTTTTCTCTTGACACATGTTTTCTGAATGAAGGTTTGTAGCAATAAACAAACAGGAACTCTCATTCTATACTTGTAAGGTGAAGAAACAGAATACTGAGATTTAAATGAATGTAAATCTTTAATATCAAATGTGATACTCTTAGTGCTAAAAAAGTTGCTTTTCTGGTTGCTTTGCTGACATGAGTTAGTTTACAATTAATTTAATTGGGAACAACTTGAAACTGTGGGAAAGGAAGAAGTTAACCTTGACTTAAGTAAGTTTGTGTTGGATAGTCTGTGGTAAAGTCACACAAGCACAGCTAAGTAAGCAGGGATAGATTTTAGGAACCTGAAGAACCTTGGGATACTCAAAACAATATATTTAGTAAGAAGTGAAAAAAGGTAATATACCTCTATCTGATTGCTAATATAATGTAGCACTTGTAGGTATTCAATAACTATTTTTGAATAAATATATCACCTCAGTAAAAATTAGTTAAAAGTCAAGTCAATTTTAGAAGTCTGTTCCCATGAAATCATCATGCTTATTCAAATGTGACATCTTCATTCTGAGTATTTTAATATTTGATTTACATAACATTTTCAACCTGATGGCTTTCATAATCTTACTGTTTTATATTTAAGCACATAAGGATGGGAAAAGACACAATAGAAATGGAAATGAAGTGAGAGTATGCAAAGATTTGGCATAATTGGAACAAGGATACACAAATATGTTAAAATGTTCATGGGCCTGAAATTCTAAGAATATGGCACATACCATGTGACATAATGCTCCTGTGAAGATAGCATCTAACAAGCAAGAGTAGGTGTCAGTCGAAATTTAGTGATGAAAAACCTCCTCAGCTTAGAAAATAGATTTAGCACAAACCAATTGGTAGTTGATGAGAACACCCTTGCTTTGACAAAAGGTGCTGCATATTTCAAGAGGCTTCTTAAACATTGGCTCAGTGTTATTACATTACAAATGTAATAGTATATAGATGACAATATATATACATTGATATGCATATGCTCTTAACTTTTACATATATGTGTGTATATGTGTGTACAGTATATATATTCCAAACATACACATATATACACATATACACACACACACACACACACACACACACACATATATTCTCCAAACATATATCTCACAGTGAAATTATGAGAAAAAGAGAGGGAGTTGTCTTTTTTTTTTTTTTTTTTTTTTTTAAGGAACTGCCTGGCAATTCTGAGTTCCACAGGGCAAGCCAGCAGGTTGGAAATTCAGGTAAGAGTAGATGTTGCAATCTTCATTCCAAAACAACAGGGCAGGCTAGACGGGTTGAACGCCGAGAAATGTAGCCAGGGAGATACCTCCAGTTTCCAAGGGAGAATCTGCTATTTCTCATGTCTTCTCAGCCACCAAGAAACCCATGGATAGCCCCACCAGCACCATCACCACCACTCCAAATAGCCTCAGCGTCTCTGGGGGAAAAGGAGTTCAGGGTCTTGGCCCTTGAGTACAGAAGCTGTGGTCAGCATGGCAATGGCCAGCACTGTGCTCAAGGTCACAGTCTGGGCACTGCCGGTCTACCTCAGGTGGAAGAGAAGCAAAGGTCTATGAACTAAAGCCGGAGCTCCAGCAGGAGATCATTGCATAACACTGAGGAGAAGAATGAGATATTGGGGATAAAGGACAACCTGAAGAAGCCAAGCTGGACCCAAAGATTAACGACATCCTCTCTATGCCCCCCTTGACCTCACTAGCTCCACCTCACTGTTAGCACCTCCCTGCTACCTCCACAACAGCCCCCAGGAAGAGACACTATGCTTTACCCTAAAGGCCTAAGGGATGGGACTGAATGATGACTTCCATAGAGTAAGCTTCTCAGAGGGATCACCACTTCCCATAATAATCCAAGCCAGACGCAAATGACTCAGAATCAACAGGGGTCAAAGGTCATCAAGGACCTGAAAGGAACAGCCATCTGCTCCAGTTCCCTCTTCAACTTTCTCATTTGTCCACACAAATTAAAAAAAAAAAAAAGTGCATCTAAGGAGAAAACAAAAAGAAATGGAGTCAGGGTTTGCATGCTGTAGTCTTGAGAATTCCATCTTTTTCAGAGTATAACAGTCTTTGCTTTTACGATTTTCAATTTAATGCATGAGGGTCACCCACAGTAAGGGGAGCAATGTGCTTTATTCAGAGTCTACTGATTTAAATGTTAACCACATCTAAGAAATATCTTTACAGTAACATTTTTGCTGGTGTTTTATCAAACAACGGGGCACCATGTCTTAACTAAGTTAACACAGAAAATTAAACATTACACAGACTAATGTCATGGGTGGTAGAGGGTAATATGAACAGTTATACTCAGCACGACCCAAACCTTCGATTAGTGGCTCATTTGTCATGAAATACTGAAAGCGTTGTTCATTAACGTATGAACAGGTGAGGTGCATAGTATTCCTCCATTCCAATATTAAAATGGCATTTTGTGTTACACTAGGTTTTCACATCTCTGTAAGTGGTTTACAATATATTTTGTTGTCTACTCATGATGTGATATTTCTAAATTTATAAAATATGATATATAGCTTTAACAATATAAATTTCCAAGACATTACAACACTGAGACAATGATTTTTCAAATTATTTTTACAAATAATTTCCATTATTTACTTATTCGATGATACAAATGTGTCTGGAATGTATCCAGTGGTAGGTTCCATGCACAAAGCTAAGTTAACAGTCAAATGGGATTACACAGAATTGATAAATGAAAAAAAAATCAAAGAATAATATTTTAAGATGTTGAGGGGGAGACAACATTGAAAGCAATTATGTAATATAAAGAAAGAAGTTAAGATTTACACAAACAAGTCAGTTCCTTTTTTTTTTTTTTCTTTTTAGGAAATTCCATACTGTTTTCCACAGTGGCTGTACCAGTCTGTATTCCCACCAACAGTGCACTAGCGTTCCCTTTCCTCCACATCCTCTCCAGCACTTGTTTGTTGCTTTGTTTATGATGGCCATTCTGACTGCTGTGAAGTTGTATCTCATTGTGGTTTTAATTTGCATCTCTCTGATCGTAGTGATGCTGAGCATCCTTTCATATGTCTCTTGGCCCTCTGTATGTCCTCCCTGGAGAAGTGTTTGTTCAGGTCCTTTGCTCATTTTTTTTTTTTTAATTGGATCGTTCTTCTTCCTGGTGTGGAGTTGCATGAGTTCTTTATATATTTTGGAGATCAAACCTTTGTCCAAGGTATCACTAGCAAATCTATTTTTCCATACAGTTGGTTCCCTTTTCATTTTGCTGATGTTTTCCTTAACTGTACAGAAGGTTTTTAATTGGATGAAGTCACATTTGTTTATTCTTTCCTTCACACCCTTTGCTCTAGGGGACGTATTGGTGAAAATACTGCTTTGTGGAACATCTGGGATTTTCCTGCCTGTGATTTTCTCTAGGATGTTTATGGTATCGTGACTTATATTTAAGTATTTTATCCATCTTGAGTTTATTTTTGTGTATGATGTAAGTTGGTGGTGAAGTTTCATATTTTTTGCATTCATCTGTCCTGATATCCCAACAACATTTGTTGAAAAGGTTATTTTTACTCCACCTTATGCTCCTGCCCCCTTTGTCAAATACTAATTGACCATAGAGATACAGGTTTATTTATTGGCTCTCTATGCTGTTCCACTTATCTATCTGTCTGTTCTTATGCCAGTGCCAGACTGTTTTGATTATAGTGGTCTTGTATTATAGTTTGATATCAAGTACGGTGATCCCTCTTACTTTGTTTTTTTGTCTCAAAATTGCTGACGTTATTTGGGGTCATTTATGGTTCCGTATAAATTTTTGAATTATTTGTTCTATATCTGGCCTGGCAATTCCATTGCTAAGATTACAACCTAAGAATCTTGAATCACCAATTCAGAAGAACGCATGCACCCCAATGTTCATAGCAGTGAAATTTACAATAGCCAAGTACTGGTAACAGCCTAAGCACTCATCAGTAAATGAACAGATCAAAAAATCATGGTGGATTTACACAATCAAATACTACGCAGCAGAAAAGAAGAAGGAACTCTTACCTTTCAGGACAGCCTGGATAGAAGTAGAGAGCAGTATGCTCAGTGAAAAAAAGCCTGGTGGTGAAAGACAAATACCATATGATCTTATCTATAAGTTGAACCTAATCAACAAAACAAATAAGCAATCAAAGTATAACCAGAGACACAGAAATAAAGAACAAACTGACAGTAACCAGAGTGGAAGGGGGAGTGGGCAAACAAAGGAAAGAAAGGGAAGGGACATCAAGAAACATGTATGAAGAGCCTGTGGATAAAGACAACAGGGAGGGGGGAAGATTGAATGTGGGTGGTTGGGATAGGAAGGACAGGGGAGAGTAATGGGGGGAAATGGAGACAACTGCACTTAAATAACAATAAAAAATATAAAATAAAATTTACACAAAATAACACATCATTGTTCAATCTCTAGACACACAAAACTTAATTTATGTGAACCACTGTGATCCACAGATAGTTCATTGACTGAAGTGTTAACACCATGTCAGTATGTATTTCAGCCGACTGAAGTTACATAAAACTTGTCTCAGTAAACCTAGTATAGCTTGATAGCTTATACTTCCTTAACTTTCCTAGGGTTAGATTTTGACCATAAAATCAATTTAAGAAATAATTTAAAGCATCAGCATGTGAATGAGTGTTTTTATAAAAAAGTTGTCATGGTATTTCTAACATCCATTTTTTATATGAGGAAGTCACTGGCCCTCTTAGTTTGTTAGAAATAGTGGCCTTCTACAGCTATGGAAGAGTCTTTCATTGATCTATACATGAAACAGTTTGAGTTTGAGTAATTTAGTGGGGTTCAAGACATTTGTATCTCAACATGAATTTTCTACAGCATCGGGTACTTAGTTTTGCACGTCTCGTAATTCCCCTACCAACTTGGCATCTGATATGGAGAATCACAGATAAACAACATCAACCTGTTTACAAAGATAGTCTCTTGGACTCTTCTCAGTAAAGGTCCACTTTGCTTCTTGTCTCATTTTCTCTATTTTATGCAGTAATCTTTGCTCAGCCTTGACAATGAAGAGTGAAAGCTAATAAAGTCTTTCATCTTTTAATATTTTTCAAATTTTTAACTATGCATCATTTAATAGTGTTAATATACAACCCATATTATATTATTAAGACAAAATTTATTAATACTTGAAATCCAAAAGTGTCCTCCAAGGGTTTTTTTTTTTTTTTAATTAAAGATCAGTTGACGTTGGCATTATAGTTCAAGTAAATCCTTAAACTGTTTTCAACAAAAAGCAGAGCAGAATTGCTGACTTAGGGACTATACTACATATAGAGGTTCTATATCAGTGGCATTAAAAACATAGAAAACAAAGCCAAATAAGAACAATATGATGTTATGTCTTAGTATGTACTGATAGAAATATACACATATCACAATAGCATCCCACTTACTTCTCTAGAAATCTCTGAGGTACTATATATAAATTCATAAAGACTACTTGCATTTGCCTAGGAGAATAGATGTTGAAGCAGTTCATAGAAGCAATGACAAGTATTCACTGCTGCTACTCAAAATGAAATTCCTGATATGACACTTCCAGGTTACCTACCTGGAGACTGCCTAAAAAATAAACTACACACACACACACACATACACACACACACGTATATATGTGTATATATATATATATAGTTTATTCTATATATACAGTTTACATGTATATAATAAAACCCATGTTAAGCCATGTAAATATCATTTCTAACTAATTCAGCTCCTAGAAATCAACATTCTAAAACTGACCTTTAACAACTTAGAGATCCAATGGGGTAAAATAATAGATCAAAATTTTATTCTTCTACCAAGTGTTATAATGCTTGCAACTATACACATTTTTTATATACACAACTTGGATTAGAATAGTCATTTCTATTTGCAAAATAAAAATAAATTAATATTGAAATTAATAAAATCACAGTAGAAACATAGTTGGTATGTATCCAGGGACACAATATAAATTAATATCATCACTGGAAATAGAATAATGTAAACATGCTATATAATTTTGAAAAAAGAATTCCAATTCTCTAGCCAGTACTAGGTAATTCTACACATTCCTCTCATTTGATCCTCATCACATTTCTTTAAGCCCTCTTCTTATTTGGGAAGAATTCACCAGAAGAGTGCATAAACTAAGACTTGTCCTCCCCATTTGCTCTGAAAACTGTCTCAAATGCTAGAACAGGTTCCAGAAAGACTTAGCTGGTGCAACTGAGAAATGCATGAGTGGCACAAAGATGAAGTGGCTTTCAAAGTCACCCACGACAGTAAATTTATGCAAATGTGGATGGTATGCTGGAGTTTTTGCAACATTAATTCTAAAAGATCATCTGTTTTCATTTATTTTCACTTTTCTCTTATTTCCTGACCATTTTGCTACTGTTTTTATTGCCTTTGTGTTGAATGAATTGGGGCGACACTGGTTAATTAAATTATATGGTTTTTGATGCACCATTCTACAACACATTATCTGTACACCATATTGTGTGTTCACCACCCCCAGTCAAGTGTCCTCCCGTCACCACTCGTCCCCCTGTAACCTCCTCCACCTCTCCTTCCCCACCCCAGCAATCACCACACTCTTGTCCATGTCCCTGAGATTTTTATATGTTTCTTTTATGCTCAATGCCTCCACCTCCATCACCCAGGCACCCAACGCTGCTCTGATAGCTCTCAACCTGCTCTCTATGTATGAGTCTGTCTCTATTTCGCTAGTTCATTTTGTTCCTTAGATTCCATCTGTGAGTGGTACTTGTATTTCTCTGACTGACTTATTTCACTTAGCCTAATGCTTTCCAGCTCTTTGGTCTTAATTCTCCAGTTTCTTTTGAATCTGTCAACCCCTAATGTCATTCATTAAATTATTCATTTATCAAACACATATTTCTTTAAGGGCTTACTTAAGAGATGGGCATCGTTTGAAGTGTGTAGGTACAACAGTGCATTAAATAAAATTACTGCTGTTGATTAATTTACTCCATTTGGGATAAGGCCTATAATAAACTAATGAAAACATATAGCCTATCATATTATGATAAGTGACACAAAAATTTAAATCAGGGAAAAATGAAGCAGAAAGATATGGAGGTCTTGATTTCAATGGGGTGATAATGAAATATGTCATCGATGTGCCAATAGTTAAAACAAAAACCTGAAGGAGGAGGAGGAATAGGCATACAGATGTATGGGAGGAACACAGGCAGAAAAAAAAAAAAAATCCTTGAGGTTTTTTTCATTGTATTTAAGAAACAGAAAGATAACCAGCGGGGTATAGCATTTTTAATATTCTAATAAATTCATATTGTTCTATGAAAGCCAGGTTTACTTAGTGTTACATGTGTCAGAAAGTATCTTATCAGAAAGTTAAGGGCAACATGTAATCATGTGGAAATAAGTTTAAGAGATTAAATGTATTCTAACAGTATAGGGCTTACTTTCTGGGGCCACTTATTTTTGTGTGTGATTATATAACAATTCATATAATTCTCTACCATCTATCTATTTATCTGTCTATGTGTCTATCAACTACCATCTTTTAATACCTTTAAATTATGACACATTTAAGTTCTTTTTTATTTTGTGTTGTAAGATGGCACCTACTGGTGACATTTAAAATTGCTGTTAAAATAAATGATCAAAAGAAATAGAAAAGAGATCACAAGTTTTTGACAATGCAAATCAGTGTGGAAACAAGAAATCCATCAAAAGCATTCAAGGGTATTATCATGTGTAGATGCTGGTAAACTGAGGATGAAGTCCATTTAAAATTATATCTTCTTCGTTGTGACAAAATATTACTAATTTCATAAAATCTTGCTCCCTAGAAATACTGAAAGGATTTACTTCAGCCCATAGTTCTTTTTACCTCTTTTGTCTTTTAGATCTGATTATGATCTAGATAACTTTTATAAGAATAACATGAAAGGCTCAAAGAAAAGTGGAATATTTTACCTACTTTGATATAGTTTCTCATCTCTACCTCAATCTGAATCAAATAGTTGAGATTTATACATTAAAAAATAACAATAACAAAATAGAATAACAATTACAATTAATGGAATAATGAAATAATTAGGAAAGTAAGTAAAAATTAGCTTATCTTGGGAATTTCACAGAAAACTAAACTAAGAGTGTTACATTTATTGAGGGCATTGAGCATGAATTAAACTTTAATATGCATTAATAAAAATCAAATTTAATAAAAAGAGGTGGACCTACCAGAGTTCCCCAAAGTAAAAGGATCTGGGGAGCAGATGATCAAATTCAGCAAGATTGTGTGAGCTTTGCTGCGGCTGGAGCAGGCTTCCTTAAGGACTGAGTGGGGATTAAAAATAACGAGACAGCCTTATTTTGTTGGTGGAGAAGACCTTGAAGCCAGAGAAATTCAATGTTTGTACATGAGCCTGCATGGTAAGGAGAGGTGGACATTAATAGTATTTGAAAGGTATTATAAGTCACACTATTGGTCCCAGAAAACATTGCTGAAGATAAGAACTGAGGTATTGACAATGTTCATTTAAGAACAATACGAAAAATTTCATTAAGGGATTTATAATTTTATTTTATTATTTTATTTTATTGTTGTTCAAGTACAGTTGTGTACATTTCCCCCCCACCACTTGCCCCCCACCTCAGCCATCCTTACCTCCCTCCCCTGATCCCACCCCCCTTGGTTTTGTCCATGTGTCCTTTACAGTTTTTCCTGAAAACCCTCCCGCTGTCTCCTCCCCATTGTCCCCTCCCGCCTTCCCTCCTGTTACTGTCAGATTGTTCTTAATTCTGCTGTGTCTGGTTATAGTTTGCTTGCTTGTTTGTTTTATTGATTAGGTTCCACTTATAGGTGAGATCATATGGTATTTGTCTCTTACTGCCTGGCTTGTTTCATTTAGCACAATGCTCTCCAGTTCATTAAGAATTTTTGATAAGCGGTTACCATTCTATGTGGGCAGTGATGAAGAAGTTCAGTGTGACTTTTTTAGGTTTCTAATCTGGTGACTGAGATTCAAATAATGGAAGGGTTAACAGGCAAATTATGGAATACGATCAGAAGAAATTCAGAATAAAGCTTGGAGATGACAAGTTAGAAGTCCCATTAAAAAACAAACAAACAAACAAGGTGGGATCATCTACCAAACAATTAGAAACATACACCTAGAATCTAGAAGAATAATCAAAGACGATAAATGCTGAGGAGTTGGCACATAGGCAACAAATTCGGTTGACTCTGAAAAGAAAGGAAAAAGGAGTGATGCAGAAAAATAGAAGACCCAGGGCTTGTACTTCTACCCAGGGCTTCTAAGTTGAGGTCCTAATTGCTGTTTTTCCTAATAAGAAAAATAAGATGATGAGTAAAATAAAGATTTTGAGAGAAGCCAGTATACTATAAAAGAGAAGTGGAACAAATCAATGGCAAGCTTTTCCTACATGGAGGGTGCTTTTTAATGTTACTCATCATTAAACTGACCACAAAGCAGGCCATTTTATTTTTTACTCATTTTAATTATAAAATACAAATAACATAAAAAATTATATTTAGCCATTTTTCTGTGAACAATTCACTGTCATTAATTACAGGCACAATGCTGTGCAACCATCACCACTAACCAGTTCCAAACTATTTACCACCCGAGATGGAAACTTTATGACCACCAGGCAATAATTTCTTACTCCCAGCCACTGATAACCTCTGATCTAGATTGTTTCTATAATTTTTCCTATTTTAGGTATTTATTATAAGTACAGTTATACAATATTCTCCTTTTATGTCTGGTTTATTTAACTTAGCATGTTTCTTTCAAGGTTTATTCAGGTTGTAGCATGCACCGGAACTTGATTTCTTTCTATGGCTGTAGAGTATTCCACTGTATGTTAAGGGCACTTGTGTTCTCAACACCCTATGTCTACAGTAAAGAATGCTGCTATGAATATCATATGCATACACTTTTTGAGTTCCCAGACTTCAACTCTTTTGTGTGTATAACTAAGAGTAGTACTGTGAGTCATACAGTAATTCCATGTTTAATTTTTGAGGAATCACCAAATTGTTCTCCATACAGTGGCACAATTTCACATTTTTACCCATAATGTACAAGAGTTTCAGTTTCTCCACATCCTTTCCAACATTTACTGTCTTTTTTAAAAATAATGTCCAACCTAGTAAGCGTGGTACCTAGTGGTATCTCTGTGGTTTTGATTCGCAATGTCCTAATAACTAATTGTCTCAGCATTTTTTTTCTGTGCTTATTAGCCATTTTCAACCTTCTTTAAAGAAACATCTGTACAAGTCGCTTTTATATCTTTAAATTGCATTGTTTGTCTTTTATTTTGTTGAGTTGAAGGATTTCTTTGTATATTCTGAGTATTAATCCTTTATCATATATATGATTCGCAAGTATTTTCCTCCATTCTGTGGGTTGTTCATGTCTTTAGAGTGTCCTTTAATGCATAATTTTTCACATTTTAATGGAAACAACCTAACTGTTTATTATACCTATGCTTGGAGTCTGTTAAGCATCTTGCATGTATAAATTCCTGTCCTTCATCATATTTGTGAAACTTTCATCCTTTATCTGTCCAAGTATTCCCTCTGCTCTCTTTCCTCTCACAGCTTCTTTTAGAATTTCAACAATAAATGTGGTGGCATGCTTGATTATATTTCATAAGTTCTTTATGACTTGTGGACTTTTTAAATTCTTTTTATTTCTTTCCATTCCCCAGACTAAACAATTTTCTTAGTTCATGTACACTGATTCTTTCTTGTGTCTATTCAAATCACTTGTTCAACCCCTCTGGTGAACTTTTTATTTTAAATATTGTACTTATCAACTCCATAATTTCTATCTGATTTATTTAATTTCTATCTCTTATTGATATTTGCATGTAGTTTATTGTTTTTTTTTTCCAGTTTCCTTTAGTTTTTTTCCATGGTTACCTTTAGCTCTTTGAGCATATTTAAAACACTTGATTTAAAGCCTTCCATCTGAGTTAATATATACATAGAGTTAGTAGTTGTTGTATTAGGGTGTAAGTACATTTGCATAGTTCGGTTCTAGCATTTATACATAAAATTCTTTTTTCAATATCCTTCTTTACTAATCTTGTATAATTTCCTTGTCCTCCTAGTTTGTCTCATTATTCATTCAGAAATAACCAACATATTAGGAAAAGCTAATTCCTTTTAACTTTTCTTAAAAGCACACTCATCCTCTTCCTTCCTTTTGCACTAATATCTTGTCTAAATTTTTAAAAAGGAACCATGAAGAGGATCATTGATAATAAAAAGGTTATCTTATACACCTTCATCAATTATTAACAGTCGGGCTCTATGCATAAGGTTTGAGAAAACTCCAAAGAATGAGTATAATTATTATAATTAATACAGCAGGCAGATGCAGATAATCAAACAAATAAAGATCAACAATAATTTGAAGGCATCCAGGCCTTGTCAATGTCTTGGGAAAGCTGTTTATCTCTGGTGTCATGGCTTCTCATTCTTAAGAAGTCTTTGAGCTCCACTGTAGGTGGAGGCAGATATTGGAGACATGGGCAGATGTCCATTAGCAGTTAGGTACCTGGTAAGGTCCTTTTGCAACAAATTTGGAGAGAATCTTCGATTAACAGTGTTGCAGAAAGTCTTTAATTAATGGGCAGATGTTCATTCATGGTTAGGCATCCAAGAAGGTCCCTTCCAACAATGTTGGAGAGTCTTTAGTTTATGAGCTTCACTGTAAGTGGAGGCAAATGTCAGAGACGGGGCAGCTGTCCATTCACAGTTAGACTCTGGATAAGGTCCCTTCCAACCATGCTGGAGAGAGTCTTCCTCAATGGACAAAATCTTCTGTGAAATGAATTGGTTACTAGTTTATCAATCTCTTTAAGGTGGGTAATAAGCTCTTGACAATAATGTAGGATATCTCCTTTCAGAAAGATTTGTTCATATGCCCCTTAGTCCAGATTCATAGGGCGTCCAGTGACTATTTTATAAGAAGAAAGACTATATTTACCAAAAAGGGAAGATTTCAGGCTGAGGAGCACTATAGGGGGAGCTTTTGGCCAAGGGAAATTAAAAGCTTCTGAAAATTCACCTAGTCGATTTTGAATTTTACCACTTATATGTTCCACCAATCCATAAAACTGGGGTAATAGACACAATAAAAATACTGTAGATGAGGTCAAATATTGCAAGTAACTTTTATTATTTGCCCAGTGAAATGAATCCCTCAGTCTCTGTAACTCTCATTGGGAACTGATTTTTTTTCCAATAATAATTCACTTACTGTTAAGGCTGTTGCTCTTCTGCAAAGGGAATGTCTCAAGCCAGTAAGAAAATATACAAATCATAACTAACAAATATTTGTATTCTTGAGATGGTGGCATTTAGATAAAATCAAATTACCATACTTCAGATGGATCTAAAAGAAGTGTTAAATGTCTTTGGGACCCATGGAATTATTTTCCAGGATATATTTAGATAGATGGAACATCTGCTATACACTTTAAGAGCTACAATAGAAGATTTTCAGTAATATTGTTTACTCCATGAAATCCTCTTTTTAGTAATCCAAAGTGTTAGCTCATGTACATGTAGAAGTATAGGGAGTTGGGTCCCTGTAGGTAAGATCTATTTCTGATTGGGTCCAAGCCATATATTTTGTCTGGGTCAAAACTTCCTCCTTTTTATTGTCATATCCTCTTTTCTTCTACAGTTGTCCACTGGAAATAAAAAAAATAGAGTCTTTTGTTGATTTAACAGGAAGCAAGGAGCATTTGCAGGTCTAGCTAATTCAGTTGTTTAGTGCTGCCTGTCTAGCTGCAGTATCAGCTAAATGGTTTTGTATTGCTTTCACGGTGGCAGGTTTAGAATGTTCTAGAATATTGATAGTTGTCAATTGTTTCAATTTCTGTATGACATCCAATATTTTGAAATCTATTTTCTATTTTTTATGGCTGTTCTGATAAAGTTAAAAAGACTTATCGCTTCCACAACATTCCAGAATTTTGAGTTACACTAAAGGCATAGCTACTATCAGTGTAAATATTGGCTATTTGATTGCTGGCCAATTGACAATCCTGAGTTAGAACAATTAATTCAGCTTGCTGGGCAAATCTTATTTCAGGTAGATAAGAGCTTTGAATTATGTCCACCGTGGAAGTTAATGCATATCCAGCTTGGTACTGTCTCTGTTTATCTTCCACCTTTGAAAGATCCCTCTGTAAACCAAATTAAGTCAGCATTATCAATAGGAGTTTCCTGTAAACCATTTGTAGGAAGAGGAAGGTGGTCAGTAAGCAGAACACAGTTGTGGGTATCTTCATCCTGCAAAGAAGGTAGCAACATTGCTGGGTTAAGATCTTTACATAAAGTTGAAGTAATATTAGGTGCAGAAGGCAAGAGCCAGCAGTTGACTAACAGAAGTGCTGAGTGTGATGAGACTTGAGTGGAGATTCAACAGAATGAGGAACTTAAACAAAGAAGAGCTCATAACTCTCTTTTCTGTTTGTGTACACAACATGGCTGTAGCAGAGATGGCTGTCAGCCAGGGTGGAAACCCTTTGGCTACTGCTGGGTCCAATTGCTGACAATAATAGCCTATAGATCTATGATAATTCCTATGTTTTTTGAGTTAAAACTTCTAATTATTTCCTTTATTTTTATGTACAAAAAGTTAGAAAGTTTATAATTAAGGTGTCTCAAAGTGGGAATTTTAGATAATTCTACAGAGATTTTACAGCATGTTTTTCTTCTGGGTTCTATGAAATTGGTTCAGGCCAATTTTATTTTAATGAGAAATATGCAGGCTGGGCCATTAATTAAAAAAAAATTGGAATCTAATTGTGACAGTATCCAGTCATAGGCAGAAACCCTCCAAGCTGTGAGTGTTGATTTGTTTGTTTTGTTACTGGAAACTCAGTTCTTCTCACCAGCACAATAAAGAATTATAGATCAGCCAGATAAAAGCGGATGAGTAAGAGTTTTATTAGTATGTTTTCAAGGGAGAGCACAGGTCTGCTGAGAAGGCGAGAAAGGCTTAGCATAGAAGAAGCAACAGGAGAGCCTAGACTTTGCTGGGAAGTCAGAGAAAAGGGGCCTTAGGGACAAGTTCAGGGCATTAGCCTTGGACAGGTGCTCATTGCCTTAGAGTTTAGGACATGTGTACCTGTGAAGAAAGGAGCTGGGAGGAAAGGGAATGGTGCTGGATGCCCCCACAAGGGAGAGCTCCCATGCTGTGGGTCCTTTATCTTGAGGTTTCTCTTTCTTTCTTGCAGGTGGGAATCTTACGGGTGCTCTCAGAGGACGGTTTTCAATAGATTATTTATCAGTTCTTCAGGTGTGCCCTTTTAGGGTCATGGCCTTCTCTGATTGGTCAGTGACAGGGCAGGGCAGGGGGTCTTTGATCATTGCAGTTGGTTCTAGCATTGTCCACCTAGTTTTGCTGCTTTTTTTGGACCTAGAACTGAAACAACTAAAGCCTAGATATTATCTCTAGGGAGGTGATGTTTTGTATTTGGCTGTAAATTGCTCAGCCATTGTGTTCAGCTGTCTCGGTTTCCCTCATCCACCTGCCAAGGAGTTTTCCTAACTTCTTACTCTCTTGTCTCAGTTTTCTTATGTTTTTGAAGATGAAATGATATTATTCCTCCAAGTCTACCAGGATTAATCAGTAGCCCATCTTTATATATTAGATAAACAAAGTACTTTACCTGGGTTAAATGGAATTGAAACTTATTCTTTGAGACCCTATGTCCCTTTCTGACTAGCTGTTGTAATAGGGAAACTGTGTCATCTTGGGAGTTAATACATTCTAGAGCAAAAAATAAAGCATCTCCATATTGAATTAGAGGGGAATCTCTGGGAATTTCAACACCATTCAAATCAGCTTTTAGTATCTAAGACAAATGGGTGAGTCTCTCCATCTATCCCTAGGGCATTACTGTCCAAGCAAATTCCTGATCTTTCCAGGTAAAAACAAAGAGATATTTCATCTTTATTTTTTTTTTACAGAAATGCCAAAAATGGCACTACATAAATCTATCACTGAAATATATTGACCATATATAGTCCACAGGAATAACTCATAATAGGTTATATGGATTTGGATGCACAGGGTGTTTGGGGATAACTATTTTATTTATATCTATGAGATTCTGTACAAAAAAGTCAACATTAATTTGTTGACTTAAGCGACTAGTGCATGTGGAAAGCTGGTATTCCACAATTGGGTAGCTTTTGACTAAAGATTCCTTTCCTTTTACATCAAACCCGTGCCCCCAGAATTTTGCTGAGAGTGCAGCAGCTGGCAGCAGGACACCACTTGCTGTTTGGTTACAAATTCAGGCTCCAACCCCCACCCCCACTTCATTTTGGCCATCTTAAGTTGATATGCTTTCTAGTTCAAATTTCCCATTTCTGTAAGTACTTGCAAGTTAAGGCTTCCTATTCACTGTATGCCTGCAGAAGTATTAATGGGGGCTGAGATTTTCAGCCTTGAAGGCATAATTTTTCATGTTAATGTTAGTTTTATTTTGAGATCTGCAGAGTCTGAACAACTTTTTAGGGGTATTGCATTGTGATCTGAATTATATTGCTTATGGGTGGAGCTCCAAGGTACCGTCACCTCCAGGGTCACATTCAAGTCTTGTGTTTCTCAGTTTTTCTCCCTGGCTGTCTAACAGATCTCTGAGGATTTGGAGTGCTTGGTAACCAACCTCTATTTGCATGTTATGAGACAAGTCAATTTTTTAATTACAGTTGAGTTGAAATTCCCTATGAAGCTCCTGCATATCAAGTGGGATATCTTCTGACACCTGCACAGAGATTCTTAGTCACCTAAGAATACCCAAGATTCAAGCTGGAAGGAGAAAGTATTCCTTATTTTCGGAGCTGAATGAGCTCAGGCTCTCATCTATGAGGTACAATATTTTATTCAGATCACCCAGAAAACAATTCCAATTGAGAAGCCAAAATAAAAAAACAGCCACCCATTTTTTTCCTCCTGTTCTTAGTTATCTCCACTCTTAACATTAGGTTGGGTTCTTTCAACCCTTAACATTTAGCTCCACCTGGAGGATTAAAAAGAAAGCTCAGATAAAGTTGTCCTCATACCTTAAAACAGGGAGGTCTAGAATTTGAAGAGGATCTCACCCCACTCCAGTGGATGGATGCAATACTAGCAGCCAGTGAGGCACATGGAACCCTGTTGACACGCAGCTTGGATCTGGGTCTGCAAGGAGGTGCTGGATGGGCCTCTTTGAATTCTGCCGCACTACAGCAAGTAAATGTTGATGTAGGAAAAGTCCAAACCTATAAGAATTTTTATGACTTTATCTGAGCCAAACTGATGACACTTGTGGGGGAGCAACATCTCAATGGATTGAGGAAACGCTCCAGAGAATGGCCGTTTTGTACATTATTCTATACATCACAATCAAAGGAGAAAGTATAAGAGGGTTATATACAATCCACTGGTGATACATTAGGGAAGCAGGAGAAAGTGAAGTAATCTCTGGGATTAGAAAACATCATAATTAGCAGTTAATAATGAGCGCAATGACAATAATTGAGTGGTTTTGGGTCTTTTCTTTGGTGTAGTGATGGGTCCGGAAAGAAATAAACTGACATTCCAAAGATGTGTTATCTTAGATGCAAAAAGACAAGACAGGCTCAATTAAGGCACAGATTAACCTTTGTCAAGGAAGATGCTGGCCGTAGGCGTGACCACATGCCATAACTCATGTTTAGTTAGGAAGTTTTAATTTCAGACCATTGTATGTGGTTACATTTGCTCCCTGAATCTGTAAAGCCCACCAATCAGGCCTTCTCATAGCTTACCAGGTTTAGCATGTGGCTTCTTCTTTTTTTTTCCACCATATCCCTGATCTGCCACTTCAAGGAGTATCTTACGCTTTTCTTGCCCTGCCACCTCTCCCCTGTCCCCCTGCCCATCTTTCTCCATAAAGGACCTCTGTTACCACTTCACTGCTGCCTGCATTTAGGGCCCCCTACACACTCTCCTGCTCTCTCCATAGAGTCCCCTTTCCCCTTTGCCTAGTCCCCTCCTAGTGTCCCCTGTTCCCTCTCCCCTGTACTTTCCATGGAGGCCCTTCTTTTTCTCTGCCCTGTCCTCTCACTCACAGGCCTCTGAGGGGCATGTGCTTCAGTGTCCAGTCTTCACCTCTCCTGCCTGTAGGCCACGCGCCCACTCTCTGTACCTGAAGTACACCTCACCCTTTTCACCCATCTAAATCCTACCTGTGCTCTCAGGATACACCTCAAGCTATTAAAAAGGTAAACTACTGCCATCTGTGACAACATGGATGGGCCCTGAGAGGACTGCGCTAAGCAAAATGAGTCAGTCGGAAACAGTTAAGAACCATATGATTGCACTATTATGTGGGATGTAAAACTGAAATTCAAGACACAGACAACAGTGTGGTGGTTACCAGAACGGAGGGGATTGGAGGTACTAAAGGGTAAAGGCAGCCAGACATATGGTGATGGGAGGTCATGTGACTTCAGATGCCAGGCGCACAATGCAATGTACAGACCCTGTATCATAAAAACCTGCACTTGAAATCTATATAATCTTATTAACCAATGTCACCCCAATAGATTTAATAAAAAAGACACAGTTCAAATATTATTTCAAATGTTAAATCACAGAATGATCTTTAAAAAGTATAAATCAGATCATATCATTCTTGTGTCTAAGAGCCTTACTGGCTCCAGCAGTGGTCAGCCCTCCAGACAGAATTATTCCTCTGACAGTGTCACGCTTAACAGAAAGAGCATTGTGAGAGATAGGAGCCGAGTAGGTAGATATGGCACTCACCTCCTCCCAGGACCAAACTGAAATTACAGTTAACATACAGAGCAAGCAACCTAAATAACCAACTAAAGACTAGCTGAAAGGCAGTCATATAAGCAAAGATTTACCGAAGAAGCCACATCGACACTGGGCAGGAGAGCAGAGACACCGAAAGAGACAGACTGGGTTGTGTGGCTCTGAGGCAGGGGCAACTCCTTCCTCTTTTCCCCAGCTTGACCAGCACTTCCTCTGCACAGGAGATCCACCCACCCAACTCCCAGATGCACCATCCTGTTGAGCTTGACCTCCAAGCAGACTCTTAGATAAACTGAGGTTTGTGGTTCTAGGATGGGTGCCATTTTCCCTGACATGCCCAAGTGGTACAAGGTCTTCCCTTCGCATAGCCAAATCTTGGTCCATTTGGGCATAATAGGCTCTGCTGATCTCACCCTGATGACTCCCTGAGATCCTACTGTACCACAAAGGTGCACATAGCAGCCAGATGTGGTATACCCTGAAACATTTGCTGAGTGGCCCCTCAGACACAGAACTGACATCAAGTTTGAACCTGTATCAGTCTGGTGAACACCACTTGCCCCTACCTGGTGACTCACTGAGAATCTACTTCATGCAACTTGAGTAGCACTAGAGGTTTTGTTTGTTGGTTGGTTGGTTGGTGGGTTAGTTTGTTTGTTTTAAATAACTTAGCCTAATAGGCCCCCAGCAAATGGAGGCAGGTGGAAGTGGATCTCGGGATGCCTTGGAACCTTTGCTGTCCCTGAACTTGGTGCTGGTAAAAGCCAGCCTTGGTATGCAGCATAAACCTTTCTGTATTCACCCAGGTCCAGCAGAAGCAACTGCAAAGTGTGGATGATTTTGTAGTTCCAAATTGGTTTACCAAGGCAAGTCACAGGCAGTGTTTGACATTGGTTTGCACAATGGTCCCTCCCAAGAGATCCAGAACCAATGCACCTAGTGGCAAGCTTCAGACAACATAAAAGCAGGGTCCATTTATCTTCACAAATAGTATATCCAAAGGGAGATCTAAGCAGGCATCAGACCCTGCTAAGGTGAATTCTGTTCTATGTGGTCAGCCCCAGCATGGCACTGTGGTTGGGGCTGATACAGTTAGCCAGCCTAAGGGTCAACCATATGCACAAAAGTGCCAACAGCAATTAAATCTTGATTAAAACACAAGGCCCATATAACCCACACCAAGGACATTCCTGGAGCACCAGGCTCAGGTGATCAGGGAGACTCTACCACTGCATCCCACGGGATATCTACTACATAAAGCAACTCTAGCAACACAGGGTGTCATAGCAGATCTACTAACATGTAGAAACAAACACAAAGAGGGAACCAAAATGGGGAGGCAAAAAACACGCTCCAAATGAAAGAATAGGAGAAATCTTTAGGAAAAAACATAGCTAAATGAAGTGGAGGCAAGCAATCTACCAGATACATACTTCAAAACAATGGTTATAAGGATGCTCAAAGAACTTAGAGAAAGGATGAATGAAATCAGTAAGAACTTCAACAAAGACCTAGTATGCATGAAAAAGGACACATAAGCCATAAATCAGTCAGAAATGCACAATAAAATATCTGAAATGAAAAATACACTAAAAGGAATCAACAGTCGGTTAGATGAAGCAGAGTATCAGATCAGCAATCTGGAAAATAAGGTAGCAAAAAATACCCAATCAGAGCAGCAAAAAAGAAAAAAAGAATGAAAAAAAATCAGGATAGTTTATGGGATCTTTGAGACATGAGTCATAACAATATCCTCATTATATAAGGAACTAGGAGACAAGAAAGAACGAGATCAAGAACCTATTGAAACAAACAATGACTGAAAAATTTCTTAACTTGGTGAAGGAAAAAAACATACCATTCCAGGAAACACAGAGAGTTTCTTATATTATTTTATTAACCAATTTCACTCCAATAAATTCAATAAAAATAAATAAAACAAAATGCTCATACTACCCAAAGCAGTCTATGATTCAATGCAATTCTGTTAAAGTACCAATGACATATTTCACAGAACAAGAACAAATATTTCAAAAATGTATATGGAACCACAAAAAACCTGAAATTGCCATAGCAATTTTAAGAAGGAAGAAACAAGTTGAAATTTTTGCTGACTGATATCAAATTGTACATGAAAGTCATAGTAATCAAAACAGAATGGTACTCAAATAAAAACAGACATATACCAATAGAACAAAATAGAGAACCAATTAATAAATTCATGCATTCATGGTCTACTAATATTTGACAATGGAGGCAAGCACATACAATGGCATAAAAAAGTCTATTCAATAAATGGTGTTAGAAAAACTGGAGAGATATGTACATACAAAAATATATAAATAAACCATCTTCATAGACCATAAATAAATAAAGTCAAAATGGATTAGAGATTTAAATGTAAGACTTGAAACCATAAAAATTCTGGAAGAAAATATAGGCAGTGAAATCTCAGACACTTTTCGTAGCAGTTTTTTTTTCTGTATTATTTCCTTGGGCAAGGAAACAAATACACACAAAGAAATGGAACAGCAGCAAACTAAAAAGTTTTGCACAGCAAAGGAAGTTATCAGCAAAATTAAAAGACAACTCACCGAATGGGATAGCGTATTTGTCAATGAAACATCTGATAAGGGATCAATATTCCAAATGTATAAAGAATTTATAAAAGCCAACACACACATGCACAAAAACATTAAAAAATGGGCCAAAGACCTGAACAGGTATGCTGAGTGTCGGTAATCATCAGAGAGATGTAATTAAAACCAGAGTGAGATAACTCCTCACACCTGTCAGAATGACCATCATTAACAAATCAACAAACACGTGTTGCAAGGATGTGGAGAAAAGGAAATCTTGTGCACTGTTGGTAGGAATGCAGCCAGTATGGAAAGCAGTATGGTGTTACCTCAAAAAGTAAAAATGCAAGTGCCTTATGACCCAGTGATTCCACTTCTGGGAATATATCCAAAGAAACCTGAAACGCTGATTTAAAAGGATATGCTCCCTTATGTTATTGCATCATTATTTACAAGGTCTGGAAAAAGCCCAGGTGTCCTTCAATACATGAGTGGATATAAAAGCTGTCATGCATTTACACAATGGAACACTACTCAGCTATAAAAAGAAGGAAATTTTAACCTTTGCAATAGCATGGAGTATCATGCTAAATAAAATAAGCCAGTCAGAGAAAGACAAGTACCATATGATTTCACGTATATGTGGAATCTAATGAACAAAATAAACTAAAAGACAAAACAGAAAGACTCAGATATGGAGAACAGACTGACAACTGTCAGAGGGGAGGGGAGTTGGGGACTGGGTGAAAAGGGTGAAGGGATTAAGCAAAGGAAAAAAAAAACTCATAGAGACAGACAACAGAGAGGTGATCATCAGAGGGAAAGGTGGGTGGGGGGAGGTAGAAGAGGGTAACTGTGGGGTAAATGGTGTGGAAGGAGCCTTCACTTGGGGTGGAGAATACACAGTACAATATGTAGATACGTGCTATAGAATTGTACACCTGAAACCTGTATAATTGTATTAACCCATGTCACCCCAATAGATTCAATAAAAAAAAAAAAGAAGAATGTTACGAAACGTGCTGCAACCTTGAAGACATTGTGCTCAGGGAAATGAGCCAGTCACAAGACACACATATTGTGTGATTCCTCACACATGAGGTCCTTAGAGCCGTCAGAGTCATAGGGACGCAGGTAAGATGGTGGTTACCAGGAGTGGGCTGGAGGGACTGGGAACTGGTGTTTCATGGAGACAGAGCTTCATTTGGAGAAAATGGGAGCAGTGATGGAAATGATGGCGGTGATGCTGCACAACAGTATAAATGTACTCAACACCATGACCTGTGCATTGAAAAATATTTAAAGTGTTGAATTTCGTTGTGTATACGTTCCTGCGATAAAACTACCCCCAAAAGAAAAAGAGCAGGTCTTACAAACAGAACCGTGGTTGGGTGTGCTCAGGCTTCCTGAACTCCTGCTCTCATGAGTCCTCTGGAAACACAGTGATGAGCAAAGCCTGGGCTCTGAGGTCCAATGAGCAACCTTCGGCATGCCTCAGATCTCTCCTGTCTACCTTATGGGCCTATGAAGAGAACCAAAGGAGGCCGTGTGTGGGGAGTCGTCATTGTGTGTGCAGGTGCCGAGGTGCCCAGCCAGGACACCTGCCGCCTTCTCAAAGTTTCAGGACAGCCAGCCAAGCAGCTCCACCCCATACACAGTCACCTGTAGCTGACAGATGGAACACCAAATGACAACCCCACACACCAGCACACCACAAAGCCACCGGTGAATGAGCCAAATGAGAAATGCTGAACAGGGCTTAAATTGGTGGCCCATTTAAATGTTTGTATTAATAAACATTTTAACCCTGAACAACTATTGATTCCATATGATAATTGTGCTATCAAAAATATCATAGAATTTGCTTTCTAGAGGGATACCTCATAGGGCTCTGTTGGTGATGCGTGTACTGTGGGACACACGTTGGAAGCGATGGCATCCTTGTGCAAAGCTATCCATGTCTCGCTGTAACGTTGTTTAACTTCATCTGAAGACAAGACCAAAGGTCTAAATTTAAGGCCTTGAGGTGACAATGAAAGAACTCCCTTCCCAGGGCATGCACACACATGCATTCATACACACATTCACAATCATTCCTAAACATTAACATTTACACAGTCACACACACGCTCTCCTTCTTCCATACTTGCACACTTACACACACACATACTTCCATGCATTCACGTTCAATCACACACAGTCATACATTCACACACAGTCACATTCATTCACACACATGCACGCACAGCAGATGGGCATCCATCTGCTGTGAGGGGCTGGGGTAGATGTCCATCACCAGTGCACCTGGTGTGCCTGCACTTAGGGTTGGTCCCAGGGCATTTGTTTGTCTTGCTCACCCCTCACATCTGGGCCAACATCAAGATGATCTACTTGTGAAATGTCATCAATAGCTTCCTTGAGTTGCCTTAAACTCCCCCCAGGGCAGGCTTTCTGGCTCAAGTACAGCACATCTGAGTGCCTCTCCCCCAGCCTGTCAGGCCGCTCTGTCAGATGACAAGCAGTATGACAGCTGCAGGGAAAAAAAAAAAAAAAAAAAACGTAAGAGAAAAGAACAGAGAGCTAGTCATGAAACCCACGTTTCATAGTATAATTAAGAGCTCTTAAGAGAATGCTGAGCTCCACAGAATCTTCCGGTCCCCACCTCTCTCTTCTTCATGGGCAATTTTCTTCCTTTCCTTTCTAGCAGTCATGTGAAATGCATCTCTTATGAGAAAAGAGAAAAAAGAGCTGACACCCTGACAGTGTCAGGTGGGAGGGAAACGATGCAGTCTGCTCCCTCCTCGAAGACAAGGCCGGCCGTGAGAGTCAAGGCCACCCCAGCAGCGTCCCTCCCTCCCTCCTTCACATGCATTTTCTCGGACAGGTCAATGGTTTAAAACTCAGATGCAGGACCCCATTTCTGACACACACACTACGAGCAGTGTCACCACAGCAGACACTGACTAATGCATCAGTGCCAGTAGCGAGAAAAATGGGATAGTCACTGACATTTTTTAAGTGTCCTGTGTAGTAGTTAGGGCTTTCTGTAAACTGACTTAATTTCACTTAAACCTCAAAACAACCTAGGTTGCAATTATCATGACCTCATTTGCAAATGCATAAGTCGAGAGTTAAGTTGGTAAGTCAAGTTGGTAAAGTTGCATTCAAGGTCAAATGCAGAGGTTGGGGCCTGACCGCCTCCTCTGAACTTCAGCTCCTGCAAGTGCTCGGGAAGGGCCAAGTGGAGTCTGGGATGCGGCATGGATGGAATTAGTCACCCCAAGGGCGCAGATGATTTCCTGGGACAGAGACTGTGAATGAATGGAATGGGCGGTGACCCTCACTACAGCCAAGCTGCCTGGTTTCATGCCACCAGGAAATACGGGAATATACCAGTGCCCAAGCTCACACACCCTGTCCATTCCCTCACTGAGGCACGAACGAAGGACTTTACTCCTGTTTCCCTGCCCTGCAGGACCAGGAACTGCTGCTGATCTATGTCCATGGCTCAGGGTGTGAGGCCTGGCCCTCAGTACCTCTATCACTGGCTGAATAGACAGACACAAAAATGGACAGGCAGGTGATGAGTGATTTAGGGTAGAGGAAAGGGCATGAATACATCTTTTCCATTTTCTCTAAGTTGGGACTTTTCTCAGAGGACTGTGATTGCAGTATTTCAGTGTCAGACAGTGTCCCCCACTGAGTCACATTGAGGACGTCCCAAGGCCAGGAACATGGCCTGCTTCAATAAACAGATAAGAGTGGTGTATAGGTTGCATATGAATAATTCAGAGCCCCTCAAGTGGTCAAAAAACCTCTTGTTCTCTCCAGTAACCTAATTTCCAATGTTTACTTACTTTGCAAACCTTTAAATACTTTAAATTTTAATGAATGTAATAAAGGCACGTTAAACATATAAAGAAGTGCAGAAGGCTGATTAGACAGGGAGAGATACTAACGGAGAGACAAAGGGGAGAGAAAAAGAGGGAGCAAGGGGTGGAGGAGGGGCGGGGGTGGAGAGAGAGAGGGGAAGAGGGGAGGAGGCCTCTAGCCAACTGTCTCACCTCTGGACCTGCTCCCCAGAAGGAACAACTTCAACTGGCTCTGAGGTCAGGCCACTGGGAGTCACTCCCATACCTTCTGATAAACCTAACACACCTTTCTGGTCAGCTTCCATGCTTTCCCTGCTGACATGTAAGACGTGACTCCTTTACCATCATCCCAGCTCCCGGTCCGGTAGCATCAGAGTCCGTAGTGTGTCTGCAGTTGCGTCTGCGGCAATCACGACTCCTAGCGCTTTCCCCTAGCCAGGAGGCGCCCTTGATGCCATGCCGTGCACGTGGCGGTGACCACATGGTTACCCTCCTCTCCTCATCCTCTCCTCTGCTGTTGACAGACACTTTTCCTTGTGAAGGCTGACAACATTTTCAGTCTATTTTTACTCATAATTAAGTCTCTTGTGTTTTGCCTACAGAGTCTAGAGAGCTGGAAACCAATTAACCTGAATTAGTTAGCACACCTAATCACTGTAGCAGATAAACCCCAAATAAAGAGTAGCACAAACACAATCATTTGTATTTGGGGCAATTGCTCGTGAAGGTAAACAGGTGCATGAGCAGCCACTTGAGATCCCAGGTTCAAGGCTCTGCTATCCTGATCCCATGACTTCCACGGGCGTCCTTGGCCATCCCATTTCAGCCTACAGCCCAGAGGACTAGCTGGGGGTTCACTTAGGGTCACAGACACCCACGCCCAGGTGGGCAGTGCCCTGGGCTGGCCTACGCACTGCAGTTCGTCACACCCACACCCTGCACTAAGGGGCTGTGTTCCTGTCCTGCCTTGGGGTCGACTTCTTCCACTTACAGGAGAGGTTCCTGGTACCAAATTCCAGAGTTTTTCTTGCTTACACTTGAACAAGTATTCAAACCAACCCTTGTTTTCACTGAACATATTGGGCCACACATTTATTCCTATAATTTCTAATTGCCTTTTCTTATTGAGAAAGGAGATACGGACACTTGTCACCACGATGCCGTGCACTGCAGACAGTGCTCGGACTCACTCAGTTTCCTCTGGGATCTCTTGATGGGTCCGCAACCGCATACTTGGATGACAGTAACTTCTTGTCTCATTTTGGAGAGGATGGTTTTTCCCTTCATTTCTCATGTTTTGTGGTCCCCATTCTCTCCCCCTCAAGGTCAAATGCATCTACTCAGAGACCTTGTCCCAGTTTGGGTCCCTATCCGTGCATCACCTCTACCCTTGCATCCCTGCACAGGTCAGGGCAGCGGGGGAGGCTCTACAGTTAAAGGAGTGATATGACCACATCATGGAAACGGCAGTGTGGGAACCTGGATATGGCATCTGCTGGTGTTCAGAGTGTTACAGGATGATGTGTTTTGGGAAATAACTCTTGCTTCCTGCCTAACAATGTAGATGGTGTGTGTGCACACCACAGGTAGGTTTTTAAGGTATTTGAAAAATGCTTCCTGGATAACCAAAAGAATGCTGCTGCCCAACAAATGGATGCAAGCTCCGTACTAAAAATTACAACGTGACTCCTAGCTGAGATAAATCATTAGCTGATGCATAGGTGACAGACAGATAGATAGATGATAGATGGATGGATAGAAAGATAAATGATAGATTATAGATAACAGATGGATAGATATGTAGATGATAGACAAGTAGATAGATAATAGATCGATGATAGGAGGATGATAGATGATAGATCTAAAATGGATCATCGATAAGGGAATGATAGATGACAAAAGAGCTGATGGATGACAGATAAATGATAGACAGATAGATTAGAGGAGCTTTAGAAACATTAGGGTCACCATCATTTCACAGTAAGGAAGCTGGTGGTCAAGGGTGTTGCAGATAAGCACCAATACAGGTGTTGAGAAATGTGAGTTCCAAGTTCTTTTCCCTCTGACTCCCAATGTGTCTTCTCTCAGGGCCTGGGCTTCTATCTGTAAGTAACACTGGTGAATTGGATAACCACTACACTTTCCTGCCCTAACAACAGGAGGCAATATCTAGGATTTGAGGGAAGGAAGATGGAGAAAAGTGGGAAAGAAGCAGAAGTTTGGAAAGTCTTGTTCATATACAACAGATTTTCCAAGGGAGGTGAAATTAAAGATCACAGTAGGACAGCAAAGGTTGATAAATACAAGAAAGACATATGTTTCCATGCTGAAGGAGAATATAAATAAAAATCAAATCATTAAAAATAATTAAAAAAATATTTGGCTTGTGTCTGAATGTGATTGGAGCCAAAAGCATAGGTGGCGCTGCCTTGAACTTCAGGTGCGGGGTAGATGCATTTCCCTGAAAGGAGCAAGAAGGTGCTTCCAGTCTCACGTGTTTCTGGAACCTTGAGGTGCCCACGGAGAGCTGGGTTTTCTTTCCTCTCCCCCGGACGTTGGCAGAACTCTGTGGCGGCTTCAGCAAATGAACCTGTGGCAGCTGCACCTCCTGCCGGCTGAGGCTAGGGTACAGATGTTGGTGCAAGTCCTGCGACTGTATGCCAGCATGGGTGCCCTGGAATCCTCCAGCCACCCTGTGAGGAAGCTCAGACCATGCAGTGAAGCCACAGAAAAGTGTTCTGGACTGAGATCCAGCTAAGGGGTCAGCCAAAGTCAACATCTACCGTGGGTGGTGAGTGGGCACATGAATGTCCCCATGTGGAACAGCGTCCAGTTGTCCCTGCAGAGCCCTGCCCATGTTGTAGATTCGTGAGGAAGATGAAACTGTGAGTGAGGTGTTAGGGAGGTTTGTCCCATAGACTTAGCAACTGGATCCAAAGACTGGTGCCTGTAACGCGGAGAGGGGCAGAAGTTTCATTTCTCAGGGTGAAACAGCTGTATCTGTACGTGTTTGATTTTTATGTCAGAACTAAGCTGAACTGGGGACAATGGATAACTTAGATCTCTGTAACTTTCTCCAGGCTAGAGGCAGATCAGCAAGGTGTGCTAACCCAATGGAGGAAGTGCTTAGAATAGTGCTGCCTCGCACATAGGAAGTGCAATCTGGTATTTGTTAAATACAGTGAAAATCGATGCATCTTTTATGTGCAGTTATGGAGAAAGGCGATAAGGACATCTCTCAAAGCCTTGAGTCCTGCTAAGACATTCATGAAAGTTGCCTTCTGGATGTCTGCTCTGAAGCCCTGGATAGCAATAGCCAGGGTCCCTACCCCGAGAGCACCATTTTAAAATAGGCTCCAAATCCTGAGGTATGTGCCAATTATATTGCTGAATTATACCTTAAGATTTAATAACATCATTAAGTAGACAGACACCTTGGGTGAACTTCAGACCTAACCACTCCTGCGGAAATGAATATCAGCCAATATCCAGAACGAAAAGTGTCATAATTGATCATTTGCACCCAGGCCAAAAATATCATATGATTCTCCACTTTATCTCCTGAGCCTAGTGACTCCCAGGACAGAGCATCTGTCAGATGTGCGTGAGCCGGCCTGGACCCCCAAGTTAGGGAGCAAATAGTTACGGCTCTCTGAAAGATTAAAAAAAAAGTTCACTCCAGCAAAATATGTTTACAGTTGGGTATTACTAGGGGGAAACTTTTGAGGTAGTATCCTTCAATTTTTTAAAAAAATTATTTTTAAGAGCATCAGCATCCATGCTTGGGTTTGGCACCTTAAAACAGGCCTTTTCTAAACTCTGTGTTTACTGGGTACCCAGGACACACTGGGGAATAAGGTAAGTGTTCATACACAAAACTAAGGAGAAATAATCCCCCCCCCCTTAAAGCGTGACAGCCCAGGAGAGAGAGAAAGATGAGTCAGTGGAGAAGGGTGATAAAGAATTAGAAAAATCCCTCTGGATACCGTGTTCATTTTCAGGGACTTATAAACAAATACTAATTTGTTATTTTCTGCCCAATACTGAACAAGAATAAAACACCATATATCTCAGCTTTCCTCTACTTAAAATAACTTATGCAGAAAATGGATCTAAATTTCTAGATTTGAAATGTACATACTTCAAATGAAATGTACATATTTCAAAAATACATATATGTTGGTTGTTTTGTTTTTTCCCAGCTTGTATCAGCTCTGTAGGCCTAAGGACCACCAGTCACTACCGAGTATAATGTGTTGTTATGGGATGAATTTTATCCTTCAAAAAATGATATGTTGAAGTCCTAACACTCAGTACCTCAGAATGGGACCTTATCTGGAAATAGAGTCTTTGTTGGTTTATTTGCTAAGATTGTGTCATATTGGTATAGGGTGGGTTAGGGTCGTTCATAATCCAATATGACTGGTGTCCTTGTAAGAAAGTGGCCCTGTGAAGTCAGAGACACGGAGGAAAAGCCGTGTGAAGACCAGGGCAGCAATTAGAGGGATTGGCTGCAAGACAAGGAAGCCCAGGATGGCCACTACCACCAGAATCCTGGAGGTGAGGAGGGATCCTCTCCCACAGGCTTCAGAGGGGATGTGGACTGGGGGGCACCCTAATTTTGGACTCCTGGCTTCTGGGACTATAAGATAATGTATTTCTGTTCTTGGAAGCCACCCAGTTTGTGGCACTTTGTGATGCAGGCCACAGAGCCCCCTGTGAGGGAACATGGTTCATCGGTGACACACACAGTAGCTGGAATCAGATGCCTGTGCCCAAGCGTCTCTGGACGCATCACACACAGCTCTCTACCAGTGAACAAACGCCTTGGCCTCTCTGCACCTACATCTCCTCTTCGGAGCCGGTGCCGGTGGTAACAATGTCAGGCAGTTCCTGCAGTCTTTTGAGTATGCACGTGTTTGTATGAACAGCACTTGGCCGGGAGTCTGGCACAGAGGAGGTGAGTGGAAAAACATGTGTCCACCCCCACCCCCTTTGGCATTTTGGTCCCCCGCTGGTCCTTCTCCCATGTATTATAAATGCTATCAGAAGCAGGGGCCAGAACAACCTCGTGTTCTGTTGGCAAGAGCATATCATGGTTTAATTGAAGAGCAGGACAATATTTTCTTCTCCTTTCAGTACAAAAGGTCATGGGAATCCTTTGCTTAACAGTGTATAGGATAAGTTCAGCCACTCAGTACCTGTGGTGTTCGATAAGGCATGGAGTTGGGAAGCAACCGTTCCTGAGTAAGACCCATCTGGAATCCAGTCTCAGCAAAGAATAGTTACCTGCTGTGAACATTTGAGTAATTTATATATTTGTAAAAATGGAATTTTATTTGCTTCCCAATTTTCCTTCAAGAAGTAAGTGATGATGCGGGCACCGGCTAGCAGTGTCCGCATCATTATGGATGAAATAAAAATATACACACGGACTACCGGAGTCCAGTGGAGGAAAAAGGACAACAGCATGGCTTTTCTCTCAAGGGGAGCAAAAGCCGTGGCCTCCGCCATGACAGGCCTTTATTCTATTTCTCCTCACATTATAAGAGGTAATGGTCCTCACTCACTATCCCCAGTTACAACAAAAGGAGCCAATGCCCCTAATCACATCACAAAAGAAGGATATTAACAAATGAAAAGGCAAAAATGGTTGGGTTACACTGGTCCCTGCAAGGTTTAGCATGGATTTTAGGAAGTTACAGCAAGCATTTGCAGGGTGAGGGAGTTTTCAGCAAAGAGGAAGCCTCAGAGTAGCCTAGGTATATTGCAAATCTGATTACCCACGAGAGAACCTATCTGTGGGTGTGGGTCCTGTGCATCTCCGAGTGGGAGCTGGGCCCACGCCACGCAGAAGGGTCTGCCATAAAGTGATGTCAGGATACAGTGGGTGCCTAGCACTGGACCCCAGTATACAGCAGGCATCCCTAATGTTTTCTACTTGACATGTTAAAGAATAATACTTCATCTTTTTAATACTTTTAAGCTCACCAAGTGATTTCACACTGGCTCACTTGGTCCTGTGAGGACAGTGGGGTGGAGAAGCCTACCTAACTGACAGAGAAAAGAGAGAAGAGAAGAGAGAGGAGGAGGTTTGGGAAGAAGACTGACAAGCCCAGCTTCCTAGGACCATAACTGAAAGGACTAAGATGTGAGCCTCAGTATGCAGAGGCCAAGTTCAGGGCTCCTCCTGCCGTGGCATTCTTCTCTTTCATATAGGCATTTCATGTCTCTTAGTCTATTTTTCAAGCGGTTCAGGAAAATCTACATTAATTTATTTGGTAATTGTATACAATTGTGGATCAAAAAATCTTGGAATTTATTTATTGGGATGTTTTTTCCACTGCTCAAAAGTTTTTGAACTCAAGGAGGGAATAGGGAGGGTGGAACATGCGATTCATGCCATTTTAGGTAAAAAAATGCAATGAAAGATCTTCAAAAAAAATTCAGTGAAGTAGAATGCATCCTCTCACAACAACACCAGCTGGTACACTGACACAGATGGGTTCCTAATATACTCACCTAGAGGTGGAAACCTGTACTACAAGGGGCCTGCCCTCTAGAAGATAATTCTGTTTTGGGGGGGTGTCCTCCTTTGTAAGCTGCTCTCAGAGTATATTTATTTGCTGTGGGCGAATGTGTATCTGAGTGTGAGTGAGAGTGTGCAAGTGTGTGTGAGTCCGTACATGAGTATGTGCATGTCAGAGAGTGTGCGTCATTCTAAAAGCAAGGGTGATGCTCAATGCTGATTATAACTACTGGAGCTGACCTGTTTGGGTGCAGAACTTATCAAATTTAAATACTAAGGCTCAGTAAGGATGAACAATTTAATATTAAAAATTGCAAAAAATATTTTAAAAGATTGCTATTCTTCAGTGGGAAAATAAAGAGCAAACAAACAAACAACAAAACTGTGCACTCAATCTACCAGGGCCTCAGTTCTGTAAATATTTCCTGCTGCCCATGATCCGCTTATTTATTGTTTCTGTGAACACCCCTTCTTACCAGGCAGAGTTGCTTGTCAAACTCTGCCCTGGCGCTCCTGGGGCCCTGCGGTAGTCATCACACTCACCCTGGACTGGGTGGGGGCTGCCTCTCCGCAGCGTCAGGCCGCTCCTGGCAGGGAGGCAGTCTTCCTACAGCTCACAGGTTTGTCAGCTTTGTTGAAAAGCAGCCGGGCGAGGTCTCCAGCTTTAGGTAAATATTTCTAAAGAGGTGGTTCCTGAATTTGTCGTTTCCTGCCTGGACACTGTTGCAGGCCCTTTGACTCACCTTTTGTTCACAGGTAGTGCCTCACCCATGTACACGTTTATGGTATTAACGTGCATCACGCCCGTGTGTACATCTAACCCGTCGTGGGCAAAACAGCCTATAGGGTCTGCAGCTGGGGTTTCCGGGTCCTAAGAAGCCTTCACACGCTAAGGGCCCAGGTGGCTGCAAGGCCTGGGCCAGAGTCACTTTTTAAATCTCTCTTTCCTCCATGGTTTTTTAATTCCATCAAACAGGAATAAGACATAGCTCAGAGTCATACCGAGGGTCACAGGAGGGTGACCTGGCCTAGGGTATCGCAGAGGAGGGCCCACCGACGTGTGATAGGTAAATTCGATAGAAGCAGAAAGTAGACAACTGCCCACCGGGCTGCCCAGCTGATCATGGGGATCGCACTTGCCTTAATGCCCAGTCTCAGCACATGAGTCGAAGAAGCTCTCGGTGGGTGGATAGCAATGGAGTTCCCTTGAGTTCCAGAGGGCATCGACTTGATTATTTCTTAATAAGAAACACTGTGAGGTCTCCAGTTACATAGCTCGTTAGCCCTTCCCTCTGGCGGGACGGGGCTCCTGCAGGTTCTGGTTGGTTTGTGATTTCCGTTTCCTCCTGCTCCTGACTCTGCACAGCTACGTGTTCCTGCCCCGGTGCCCTGCCCTGCACCACCCGTTGTCTGGACACGAGGAGCCATGCTTTATCCTGGGGGCACCACCAGAACAAACCCCCATACCCAGTTAGAATCCACCTCTAAGAAAAGAGACAGCTCCTATGCGTCCAAAATGCCCCAAGTTTCCACAGGCACCGGCTGCTGTATTATAATATGGTGGCTCTAGCAACTGGATTCTCGCCTTCTCTCTTGGGCTTGCTGTTGTTCTGGGCTGTAGACGAGTTAGCAGGTGTTCAAACAGTGTTCTGGCTGAAATTTTCTTGTATTACAAGAACATCTTTTAAGTTGCCTTTCATTGATTCAGCATTCACTTTGTTGCTGTAAGACTTTGACTGTTTTCCAGAATTCTGACCAATGTTCACATAGTCTTTCTTTCTTTTCTTTTCTTTTCTTTCTTTCTTTCTTTCTTTTTTTTTTTTTTTGATGTTTCTATGAATAGACTGGAGTGGAGAGCTGCCTACTCCATTAGTTTGCTGGCGTCACTCTCCAAAGCAGCCATGCTAAACATACGAAGTCAGTCTTTCCTCCCAGAAATGGTGTGTGGACTTTTATTTGCTCATAGCTACATGTCACAGCGAAAGTGTTCTCAGCATAGCTTCAGAATCATCGGAGAGCTGCACTGATGTTCAGAGTGCAATCGTATGATTAGGTATTGATTTATAATAAGAGGTTCACAAATTGGGGAAACTTAAATAAGCAAGTTTAGTTCTATACAACAATTACTTAAAGACTCAACTCAGTGATCCCAGTGAAACATTGTCTTATTGTATAATTATATATTTTGTATTATTGAAGTCATGACTTGAAGCCAAAATGCATTTCTTTCTTTTTTTAAACCTTTATATATATATATTTATTTTAATTGTTGATCTTGTACAGTTTTCTGTCTTTTATTCTCACCCGAACCTGCCACCCCAGCCCTCCCCACCTCCCTCCCATTTCCACCCCCCCATAGTTTTTGTCCATGTGTCCTTTATACTCGTTCCTGTAAATCCTTCCCCTTTTCCCCTGAAATTCCCTCCCCTCTCCCCTCTGGTGACTACAGAATGAAAATTAGTGCATCTTAGTGACAAAAATGGTCTTATCAAAAAAATATTCAAAATGTGTATTAACACCTGGCCATGTGATGTGAATTACTTATTCCTTCTGTGATTTTAGTGTGATTTGACAATCTAAAACATTAGTTTTTATTCATTTTTTTATTTTACTCTCAATACTCATAAACAAAGATGAACTGATCTAGCAGTATTTTAACATTGTCATCAAGACAAAGAAATCTATATAACAATACATTTAAAAATGTACCTCCAAAAAGTTCTGTTTAAGAAAAAAGTTACAGAAGTACAGCCAGAACTACTAGTTACTCTACAGATCTTAGACAATAGTGTAAAACGCCAAGTGAAAGTGTGTGGAAATGCACGATGAGGCTATCATACCACAAGGTGGCAGATTAAGGCCACTAAACCGATATTTTTTGCAGCACTGAGACAATTTTCCTTTTGCATACATGTTGACTTTTTACAGTTTTAAATAAAATAATACAAACTATGCACATTTTGGATGTAAATTGATAATTGGAGCTCTAGTATAAATCAAACATTATTTTTCAATAAAGAATCCCTTTTCTGTTTTGCTTTAAGATATACTACATATTTTTCTTAAATGTAGACCATTATTTTCTCTAATTTCAATGTTTGTATAAGGATTTCCCTGAAATCCCTAGATTTTCTGTGTATTCAATGAATATCAAGGGGCATACAACCACCTGGTGGCTTTATTTCTAAACAGAATTCATTTTTGGCTGTGTTTGGAATCATGAGACATTTAGAATTATTAAGAACAAACAAATAGATTGAAAAAAAAAAACAAAATTGAAACATCATTAGTTTGGAATCAGCTTACTTCAATTTTTTCCTGTAACTATTTAAATTCCCTTAACCTCTGCCTGACTAATATTTTTTTTTATTTTGAATATTCAGTTTTCTGATATATTGTTATGATCCCAGGCTTTGTTTATATTTTAAAATATATGATGCTGATGCTAACACAAGTGTAAACACGTGTCTAAATTTACCAAATTGTGTACATTATTAATTAATTATATACATGTGAGCAGTGTTTTTGTATGCCGATTATACTTAAATAAAGCTGGAGAAAAGGCTTAATTCTTAAAATCAATAAATAATATATATAATACAACTGGTGAGAAAGGTCCTAGCCACAAAAAAAAATAATTAAGTGTGCTTTCTTAGGGCACTATCAAAATGCTAAATGCTTCTGTGTTGGAGAAGGTGCGTGTGGTCACTGTAGCTGCAGGGTGAGGCTGAGGATATATTTTAAGGACAACTTAGTCCCAAAAGGAAATGCCTGGGTGATTCAGTCAGTTTTAGAAAACTTTTTCAAATTTTAAAAGAGAGGCTTGTTATTATTTGATTTAACATTTATAAAGATCAAAATTCCAGCCTTTTTTGAAGATAACATAGACTAGAAAGGAGAGCAGTGTTTGGGTCATAGAAATACCAGTTAAGAGTCCTTTCCAATATTCCTGATAAAACATTAATGACGACTCAGACCTGGACAGTGAAGAGGGCAAGTACAGGTAGGTATGGAAAATTCATAACTGACCAGTAAGTTCAAAGAGCATTTATTTATTCATTGACTAAATTAATTGAACTCCTACACAATGTTAGGTATGTTTTAAACATTAGATTGCAATTTTGAAAAGGAAAGAAAAATCAAAAGATTTACAGAGCTCTTCTTCTCCTGAGAAGACATACACACACCATGATGCTGTGTTCCAAGCAGAGGGAACTAAAATTGCCAAAGTATTAAAATTAATGTGTTATAAATACAATAAAGAGACCAAAGTTAATATACAGAAATTAAAAATGGAAAGGATATTTCCCTTAAAGGGAAAAGGAGGTACCTTTATAAGTCACCTACTAATTTATGTCCCCGCATTACATAGGCATTGGATACACAGAAGTGAAAAAGTATAACCCCCTTTTGGCAGATCCTACAGTCTGCTAGCGAACTTGCTATGTTGGGGGAGAGGTAGGAACCTATTATGTAGGAAAGAGAAATATCTGTGGGCGTGAAGAAGTCAAGAGCATACGCAGTGGTTTCTTGGTACAGACAGGTTGTTCTATAACAATGCCATTAGCCTAGATAAAAATATCACAAAAGAAGCAGTTATTCGTGAAACAGGATGGAAGAATTGCAGTAATAAGTGCTGCTTTTAAGATGTTGAATGTGCCACACTTTGGGATGACTAGGAAAAAGTGTCATTGCAAATTAAAACCTTAGAGAAAATTATTCACATCTAGTCAATATTTTAAAGCTAGAATATAATTAGAATAAGCGAGATGCAAAGTTCTATTGAACATTAAAGGGGAGATCATATTTGGTTAAGAACCAGAGAAAGATTTCTGGAATATGTACTAACCGATATACAGCATCAAGAATGAGTAGGATATTGGGAGAAGTAAAGTATCTTAGGGAGAGAAAGTTACTCAAAGCAGAAAGCAAAGCATAGATATCATTAAGGAAATTTAAAAAGTATAGGAGAGGAGCTATTTTAGAAACACTTTAAGTTTGCTTGTGCGTAGGATACAGAGAAGTATGATTACCATCGTTTTACATTTGTAAAATAATGTATTCGTTCAACTAGGGGAGTGTATTTTTATTTATTCAATCAATACTCATAATTTCATCTAATGTGTGTGGTGCCAACAATGACACAAAGGTAGACTAAGGCAGGAGAGAAACAAAACAAGAATGAAAGTCCTATTTCTAAGGTTAAAACATGGAGATTATGTTCCAGAGTAAGATGACAAAAAATCAGGCTCAGACATTAATAGTCTATCTGCATAATCAAGCATCAGGATAAACATTTCTCTAACACAATGTACCCCATGGCATCTTCATGATGACTCTGGTCCCAGCAGTTTTACAGTAGCTTGAAAAGAATAAATATGCTAATGGAAGTCTGGTTTTGATTCAAAAGATGCAATGGCATGCTGGACTGCCGTGCTGGCATAGATAGACTTCATGAATTACTACTGAACAGCAATGTAGTTGGTTGAGGCTGAAGGAGTAGCCTTTTTAACTAGTCACGATTTGCTCTGGTTAGTATGGTGGACATCTTCATGGACTGAAAGAGTGGCAGAAGTGTTTAGCCATCAGAGGAAAAGAAATATGGCCACAGAATATGAAGAAGAGTCTGAGTCAACAGCTGTGCACACAGCATTTTCTTGTTAGGTGCAGGCAGTGCATAGTAATGTCATCAATCTGAATCAAGGTTTTGGAATGAAGGTTTTGGTGGGGTCGGGGGAGCAAAAGGGAGAGCAATAATAAGTAATTTTTTGTATTGTATAGACTTTACCATAACTAGGAGGGTTCTAATGGAAGAAATAAGTGAGAACTTACAACTCGAATGGTCCTATGGTAAATATTGACACTGATGTATGCAGAAGACATTAATTTCACTTCAGTCCTCTGTAGCAAAGGGCAGAAAATGCCTTTGAATTTGCAGTTCCCTTCAGCAGAACACTGTATTGTAGTCAACATTTATACAGCTCCATCCTCGTTTTATTCTTATCTCTATGTATATGGTACTTCGTAAGGAAGTCTTCACTCACAAATCTGTCTACAGTCATTACCAGTCATGACTTTTGCCCTACTCTAGTTGTCTTCATAATGTGCTTATCACTTCAAGGTATTGTATCGTGTGTATGCTATTTACCTGAGGCTATTAATCTGAAATACTTTGATGATAATTTGGAAGGCTGGGCAGATGGACCAGATAGCAGTTACTGTTTCAATCTAGCCAGTGTTACAATTATAAAAATCAATTGCTATTAATTTTATACTGCAAAGTCATTGTTAAGGCACAAAATATTCTTGCCTGTTTCCATGATCAGAAGAACCAAATCTCCTTAGTTCAATTTTAAATCATAAAACCATAATGTGAAATGGCTCTCTGCTTTTGAGCTATCTGTATCTGCACTTTTGAATGTATTTTGGAGACCATCAAGGCAGAAGCTGACTACATCTTCCCCTTTACTTTCTGATTTCAAATAATGGGATTCTGTAAAATATCTGAAGACTGTGGCTCACTGTAGGAGTTGATCAAAGGCCACAGATATTTAGGCCAGGTGGCACAATGTGTGGTAGGTACATTGATGTCACATCTTTGATTAGATATATCTAGCACTTTGACACCTAGCAATAACTGAGACAAAGGAGTTTGTCATTCTTTTCTGAAGTTCTGCTAGTCACAAACATGTTTATTCCCTCCTCTTTTCCCTTGTAAACTCATATTCACCACCGAACATTACTTACATTAGTAGAGATATTTACAAGATAGCACATTTTATTTTTCAGTTTATTAGTGTCCTAATCAAAGTTTTCAATGAGGACTGACATTGAGTTAACAAGCTTTTACAGTGAGAGGCTTTACAGGAGAAATTTAGCTAGAATCTCAGGTTTCCAGGGAAAACATCCAGCAGCTAAACCATTAAGGTAATTACAGGGAAAGAGAAGTGAACTGAAGCAGTTTGTCAGAGCAAGAAATCGTAGATCTAACTTAATTGAATTCTCTGAATAATAATAAAAAAATGCATCAGCTAAAACACAGGGAGGAATTTTAAGCCAAATCCTGAGCCACTGGTAATAGCTCATTATAATAGAAGTCACTAAGTAAAATGATTTAAATGTGCTGAATATTAAACAATCACTAATATGTAAATACTATGAGTTATATAAAGCATTATAATCTTGGAATATTTAAATACAAATAGAGGTATTAAGCTTTGCTCTAATATTTCTAATTTTCACCAATTTTTAAAAGCATAATTAAGCAGATTTATTTTTCCATTAATAAATAATGGGTTACACATAGGTTACTTGTTTAAGTCTATTAATTATTTAGAAAAATAATCCCCAAACTAAAGGAAGATTTACTTTAACATTTGTTATGCACTAGGAAGTGAGAACAGATACTTTTTGTGTTTATTTTATATAAATTTGAATCTTATAATTGTTTCATATTTCACACACTATACTTTAAATGCATTCTAAAGAAAATATTTCTAAAAATATTTCATTATATTTTAGATGTATACTAGCTTAATATATTATCTACAAAAATTATCTGTCTTAATTTTAAGGTAACTGTGGAGTTTTTCCAAAATATCATGTTGAAAATTTGCTATTACTTCATGAAATTTCTTCAACAAATCATTCTTCCCAGCTCCTGACAATTTTGGAAAATCAAAATAATTAAAAACTTATAATTACTTGAATCTCCTTGATTATGTGTATTTTTAGTGATTGTAGGAATGTGGAAATAAAATTTTAATATTTGCACAATGTGACATATACTGAAGATTATCATCTTTGCAGACATGTAATGAGAGAAGGCAACACATAAGCACCCTATCATAACATTAATTCATCCCATCAGATTTGCATCAAGTCTCTTTGACCTGCGAGGCAGTGAGTGTCATGTTTATTGCAACATTCAAGGAGCTGTCAGCCAAAGTTAAGAGAATCTGATGGGCCCTTAACTATAGAAAAGAGTGATTTCTGGAAGCACAACATCTAATGTTTCAAATTGTATTGATTTGCATTCACTTTCAATAAATATTTTTTCAAAAACTGACTTATGGGCTTATGAAAATTCATAATATTAATAAAACTTTGAAGGCCTACTATCAATTACAGGCAACAGGTTCAGCTGGAGACACTGCCATTCATCCAATTTACTTCCTGGTAAAAACACCTAACTAACTCTTTAAATCTCAAAGCAGGAAAAGCCCTAGGGCATGAATAAAGATCCCTCAGTCTGTAGAAAGAGCTACTTTATATTTCCTTGTATGTAATGGATGATTAAAAATAAAATTTTCATTAAGCTCTCCCATAAATAGCTTGTCTCTTTTTTTACCTCCCCAATTCATAATTAGTTGCAGATTCTTCAAGTACAATTAAATGCACATTCATTTTAAACTGTATTATTTTTAATGAAATATATAGGAACACTATGTCACATGGATTGAGTGCATACTTTGTTACATAACAGATTAGAAGTCTAAGAGATTTTAGTTATTACCTTCTTGAGTTTATACGTATGAAATTATTCTGGATGTGTGTAAAGCCCCAAGATAGGCCTTTATAGCACATGAAATTTCCAGAGTTCAGTTGAACCTGGAAAGTTTGACCTAGTTTCACTGATAAAAAATATAATACAATATTGAGTACATAAACCAGACATAAAATGGCAACTATAATGTGTAATTCCATCTTAAACAATAGCCTATCAATTTATATGGCCTCAATAACCAAAATAATTGACTTATCCTCTTTAATTAAAAAACAATGGTCTTACAGTTTATTTTATAGGTGTCGTTGAAATGGGAAGTGAAAATGAATAAAGAGTTATGACTTTTCCAGTTCAAGGTATTAAACTGAGCACACCAATCATTACAGGATTTCTACACATTAGTCAACATATGGAAAAAATAAAAGGCAAGTAGAGTCACAAAGTAGAACCAGGGTTTTGTCAATGTAAAAAGCAAGACAGAGGAGACCACCGTGGGAAGTAGAGGAAGAAGAAGGGCAGGGTGCAACTATTTTCGTAACAGCTGAAAATCAAGAGATACTGCCAAAGTTAATGGCTCCAAAGATGGCTTTTAAATAAATTATTTAAATGCACAAAGATAAATAGCAATGAGAAAAAAGAAGAAAATAGAGAAAGGAGAAAAGATATGGTACAAGCTCAGCTAAACGCTTATGGGGTTACAAAGTTAAGAATTAAACAATAAGGTATAGAAATGTTATCTAGAAGTATAGTAATAACCACAATAACTACCAAAGGACTGAACAAAATGCAAAAGAAATAATTGGAAGAAGTTGATTATGGAGGTGATGGGCATAAGGGAGACATGTGAGGCAAATGTTCTTTCTCATTAAAATCCCTACTACACTATTCCATTTTAATACGATGAATACACGTGTCATTAGAGACCAAGGCTAACATCATCCACACTCTCACATGACCAGTTATTATGTATGACTGAGAAAGCTGGACAGTGAAAAAGGTTGATAGGAAATAAATGATTCATTTACTCTATGCTATAGGGCCACCAAAAAGATGAAAAAGTGGGTCCAAGAGCAAATTAAGCCTGAAACATTGCTGGAGGTAAAAATGACAAAGCTGAAGCTGTCCTCCTTCAGGCACATCGTGAGATGGCTGGATTCTTTGGATAAAACAATAATGCTGGAAAAAGAAGACAGAAAAGAAAAGAGGTAGACCAAACATGAAATGGATTGACTCCACAAATGAAGCCACAGGCGTGAGTTTACAGGAGCTGAGCAGGGCTGGTGAGGACAGGACCACTGTGGACATCACTCATTCATAGGACTCCTGGGAGTAGGGGCCAACTTGCCGGTACCTAATACACAACACACACACACATACACACACACACATGCTGCCTTCATGAACTTAACAGCATTCCAAACCCTGTTCATGATTATAGATACCCTATATTAACTCAGTCACTATGAGCATGATGAGCAAGAATGCATCCCTTGGGAAAATAATGAAATATTGAAAAATGGATAAAAGCTGAAGGGAATATAAATATATTTTTGCTTTTTTGTAACTAAATCTGTTAATTGCTCATATTAGAAGATAATGGGCAATGTTTGTATAAAAGAGTGTCCTGAAAGGTAATTTCTCTATTTCAAATAAGAACCTTAAAGTGTTCTGTAACTGACCTACATGGAAAAGAGGATGATTTTGAAAATAATTTTTTCAACACAACTTAAAAACAGTCTGCATGAGTGGGTATTCACATCATTTGTATAGTTTTCAGTAAGTATTAGTACACTTGTAAAACAATACGATGTGTATAGAAGTGGTTCAGTGTACAATTAAAGTTTCTGAGTATTAAAAACCAAATAAATACAAAAAATAGTACATAAACATTTTATTGACAATGACTGCTGGGCAACTATAGATCTGCTTCTCCATTCTGACAAAATAAGTTTCAACAAAGATTCAGTTATTGAGATAATCACTGCAGAAAATATGTAAAGTACTGATTTCTTTGTGCACATCATTTTGGAGTGAAACCTTCAAAGCTGTCATCTGTGAATATAAATGACAATCATATTCATGAATATGAAACAAAGATTAATGTTATTTCTGATTGAAATGGCATGCATAATATTTGCATTAAAAGGTGCAGGGTGTATGAATAGAAAAGAATGCTAGTGTGCCTTTAGATAGGGCAATAAAGAATGTCTTGCTCTAATGTTACAGAATATGGCTAACTTGCTCCATTCCTGGCTGAATATGGGTCACCAGACAGACTTGTATGAATCACTGCTGCTTGATCAGCACTTCCCTTGAGCAGTGAAATCAATATATCTGATTCTAATTCCAGGAAGTCTCTGTTTTCACAGATTCTAAGAAGCTATACCACTTTTAGAATTATGTGCCAATCATATAAATTTAGTAACTCAAAAAAGTAGAAATTTAATCTACTGAGGTTTACTTTTATTTCATATGAAATAAATATAATAATCTTCTCAAAAAACTATAAACCCAAAGTGAATCCAAACAATTGGTCTTAATCACAACTGTAATGGACATGCAATAACAAAAGATACTATAAATGAAATAATATGAAAACTAGTTACATTTTCTTGAAGCTTATACTTTGCAATTTTAAAAAGTTATAAACAATTATACATGTTCTACATATATTTAATTTTTGATTAGAAAAGAAGAATTGTTTAAGTATTTATTTAATTAAAATTGTTGTACAACAGCCATATACTCAGAGTCTACTTAAACTGGAAAAGCATTCACTGAGAACTTTCAGCTGCTTGCGTTCTCAAGCATCTGGAAAGAGCAAATAGCCTATAGGTTCTTTAACCAAAATAAGTGAATGAGAAGTAGCAAAACATAATCAGAATTTTTAATATTTCCTTCCCTTAAATTAGCTAATTTGACCAAAATTATCACTTTTATCATGGAAAAAAACCATCTCATATTTTCTTACAGATGCTTGGGCTATTTTTATTGATTTGTTTTGGTCTCACAAATATTTAAAATTGTAAACGTTTTTACTCAGAGAAGCACCGGTGTGGATGCTGAAGTCAGTGTATCCTATTCATTTGGTCACTGCTGTCTGTTGCAGGACCGCGCTGCTCAAACTCGGCACATTTGGAGGGTCTTTAGGACTGAACTTTCAGTGGCCTCTGGGAGAAACCCTCAATTAACATTGTGAGCTAATCACTATATTTTAGGCTCTTTGAGCCTTTATTGAAAACATACCCAGGTGCATTTTTGAAATTTAAATTGTCTATTAAATATCTTTAAAATACCTTTTGAATAGAAAATTTATCTTAGGAAATCTACATCTGTAATACATAAATAAAAACATAAGCAAAATTTATGGTTTTTCTTTATAAAAATTATGACTTTAGTTAAATGAATTAATGTAAAGTCAGAATATACCAAACCAAGAAATGTGTTAAGCTAATGTTATGATTTGAATGAACTTTTTGTGAATATAAATTGAAATATTATGAGAATCTCTGCTTATTCTTTGCCAAATGTGCATGTCGATATGAGACTAGCACCTGTGCAGAAAGCTTTTTCAAGATACTCAAGACAAATAATCTCAAAATCAATACTCTAGGACTACAGTTAAAGTATAAAACCTAAGTTTATATCCCATTGCCAGGGAATGAACTTACAACTCCACTGGCACTTCCAATGGCACCACTTACTCTTTAGGGAATGAGACAGTTAAAGTAAATTGCATGTAGTAAGTCACGATGGCAGTAGCTTCTGTAGAAAGATTACATATTTACTAAGTTATCCATTTATCTATTTTCCTTCCCTCTGTCCTTTCCTCTATTTATTATCTATCTGTTTCAATATATAATTGAAATCATTCCCCCAAAACTTGTCTTTATCACCCATCTAGAGGTTAAGTTGGATATTCTTAATGTTTTATTATTTTTTCATAACATTCGTCACAAGATATTACATTATAAATAGTTGAGTATATTAAAATAAAATCCATCTTTAATTAGTCTAAGTCTCTTAATGACAAAATGTGTAGTGCTTGTTACAGTGTATAGCAACTAGCAAGTATGAAGTAAGCATTATAGAAAGGATAAATATGATATGCCATTGTATACAGAAATGCTAGAACAGGAGTACATACATTCATAAGAACTGTTTTACCTATATTTACATGTGTTTTAATAAGCAAATTAGGACATTAGTGAATTCAACTTCAAAAAAGTACAAAGTACAGAGACAAGGTAGGAGCAAAAAAGGCAAGAAACAAAGGCTAAAATATGTAATTTTAGCTTTAATATATCCTTGACTTTTGACTAAAATGTCTTAAGTAGAATAAAAGTTTTCTTTTAAAATAACTATTACTTAAAACAATTACAATTACCAGGACGAAAACAATAAGCCTACATCATCTTTAACAAATCTTAAGGCATATAGCACTATAATCCGGAGAAAAGGTACTAACCACAGGCAATAATAAAAAACAATTTCTAGAGAAGTTAACATATTTTATATATTCTTTTAAATGTGATAAAATTAATAAGAAGGATAAGTTTATACCATGAGAGTGATCAGGCAACTAAACTGTGGTCTTTCTCTAGAAAGGACGTGTTACTCATTGAAATATATATAAAGACTTTATATCATTGAACACCATTATTCAATTCTCTATATCTCAGAAATGACACTTGTGCTCCAATGAATTCTAAGTTTGAAGGAATAGATGTAGCTCTTCTGCTCATAGTGAGTGGACACCAAGATGATTACATGTTTCAAATAAGAGGTGAAACACTCATTTGTGATATTAAAAGACAATTGTCTTTGACATGCATAAATATTTGATTCTTATTTTTACTTTCAAATTTTTAGGGCAAAATAAGAACAATAGTTCACATAGAATCTTGACTCTAGTGTACAAAGTAATTGATACAATTTATAAATTGAGTCACTTCTTTAACTTTCAAAGCTCAGTTCTGGATTTAAATCATGGCCTTACATTTACATCGTTGGTCTTTAATAAGCTATAAATATCGATTCCTCATTTCCTCATCTGTAAATGGGGCCACCGATAGAATAGTACCTATCAAGTCATCATATGGATTAGATGCACTAATTCATACCATATACTCAGGACAGTTTTCGGTAGATAGTATCTATTATTTTTGATGTTGCTGCTGTTGTTATTTCCACATTGTTTTACTCTGAGAGTCACTAAGTCCACTTTACTCAAAGGCCTTATAGCCTATTTGATCCACCCCACACTGTGTCTACTGAGCAGAGTGTGCTCAAGTTCTTTACCTAAGACACAAGTGCTAAGATTTTTACCCAGACTCTCAATTAAACTACTTTAGGGAAATATATAGTATTGGAGATTCATCACTACCACATACCAGAAAACAGATTTTCCTCCTCCACACAAATTATTTTTCATTTAGAATACTGAATAACTATACTTAAAGTCTATGATACTAAGGTTTCTTAATTAGTACAACTGGAATAATGATAATTACTGCCTGAAATTGTTGTAAAAATGGGATAAAAACTTGAAAAGTGTTTGACGTATGCTAAATATTTATTTTCTCCTGTCTTTCTCTGCTTTAATATGTTATTGGCCAATGGTCTATTTTACTATATGTATTTCATTATTCTAATATTTAACAATTATATTGTGTTTTGGGACAAAACTATTATGTCTCAATGAAACAGTACATAGTCAGGGATGTCAAAGCAAGTCTAAGAAAATGTCATGATTTTATATATATTTTTAAATTCTTATAGCTATATAATAATACCTATATCAAGAAATGTAAGACTGGATATATTTCAAGACTGAATTGAACATCTGTTGAGTGGTAAAGGGTTAAATCTACAGGACCGATGTTGTTTACACCCTGAAATCCCAAGGATCTTAGGACTGGCCCTTGGCCTTGGCCAGCTCCTGGGAAATAAAATGAAAGACTTTCGTGAAAAGAGTGAACTTTATACCTGAGGTCTTGGACTGCATCAGATAGTTTATGCTAGCAATGTGATATATGATGAATGCTTGTTTTGGTTCATTTGGAGCTTTGGGCCATCCTATATTAATTTGACTTCTGGGGGGTTGGTTGAAGTCTGAGTAGCTAAGGTCACTTACACAAGCACTGCATGCCTATCTGACTGATCCCCAGTAAAAATCCTGGAAACCAAGGTTCAAGAGATCTTCCCTGGTTGACAGTACTTTATACATGTTATAACGCAATGTTGCTGAGAAATAAAATGTGTCCATGTGATTCTAATGAAGAAGGCAACTGGAATCTTTTGCTTGGTTTCTCCTGGAATCTGCCTGGTGCTCTTTTGTCCTTTGCTAACTGTAATCTGGATTCTTTCACTATCATACACCATAACCATGAGTAAAACAGCTGTTACAGGCTTTGGAAATTCTTCTTGCAAGTCACTAAATATGACACAATTTGAGGGTCCCTCATGAAGATCTCAAAATCACATTCTTCGAAAAAATGTAATGTCCCCAATTCCATGCCATTCTTGCAGGTCTGCGAATATAGTGCTTTGAAACACAAAAATTTTTAATTTGATAAAATCAAATTAATCTGTTTCTTCAGTCACTTATAATTTTTTATCATTTCTAAAAATGCTTTTTCAAACTCAAGCACATAAAGAGTTCATCATATATATATATTTAAGATTTTTTTCAGTTTTAGAGGGGAAGGGAGGGAGAAAGAAAGGGAGGGAGAGAAGCATCCACCTGTGGTTGCTTCTTATGTGCCCCCTACTGGAGACTTGGCCCACAACTCAGGCATGTGCCCTGCCTGGGAATCAAACCAGCAAACCCCTTGCTTCACAGGCAGGCACTCAATCCACTGAGCCACACCAACCAGGGCTTAATCATATATTTTTCTAGGAGCTTAATAGTTTTAGTTATTTCATTGAGATCTATGATTCATGCAGAGTTAATAAATTTTTGCATGTAGTTTGTAGTAGAGGTTCATCTTAATTTTTATTTTTTTTTTTACATATAGTTATCCAATTGCTTCAAACTTCTGTTGAAAAGACTGCTTCCCCAATTGAATCAAAAAGGACTCTCCGTTGAAAATCAATTGGTCATAGTTTTTATTTCTGGGCTTTTAATTCCATCTCATTGATAAATGACTATCCTTATGCCAGTACTGCACTACTGATTATATCAGCTTTGTGGTAAGTGTTTAATTGGAAAAGTGTGAGTTTTCCAAATGTGTTATTTTTAAAGAGTAGTTTGGCTACTCTTAGTCTTTTCTATTTCCACATTAATTTGAAGACAATCTTACCAATTTCTGCAAGCAAAGCACTAGCACTTTGACGAGAATTGTAAAGAATCTATATCAGCTTAGGGAATGTTTGATATTGATCACGTTGAAAAATATATCACAATCTCTATTAGCCATTAGAAAACATTCCCAGTGAGAAATAGGAACTCTTTCCGAAATGTCATGTGAACAAAACGAGCAAATAAATTGCCCTTGCTGTTGTAAAGGTGTGACCTAACTCCAGTTTCTAACCAGCAGATACACAGGCAGGCATTGCCTATATGGTAACATTTTTTTTTTTAAACTTAGGTCAGAATTTCGTGCCTGTCTAGCTTCTGGCATTTGGACGGCAGTCAATTTTATGTCTGTAAATAAGAAAGATCAGAAAATACTTTGACTGCTTTCACTGTGATCCATATGTTTCCCAGAAAAGTCTGGCTTCCTGGACTTTTTCTTAAGAAATACAAGTCTTTCAAAAGCACATTTGTAAACCCACTCTATGTGTTTTATGCTGTCATCTTAGTACAACCCCTGGAAACACTCCCACAGCTTTGCCCATTACAGTGTCACATAATGTTTAGAGCCATCAAACTCAGTATTTTTTATTATTATAATATCTTCCCCTTAAAATACTGTCTTGGCTTTTGGACCCTCTTTACTGTCCTCCTTGTGAAGAAGGCATTTTATGGCTGTGACTCATAGTTTGTTCAGCTTTGTCCTCTCAAACACCAAGTTGGCAATGGTTTCCTGCTGAGAAAATTTTCAGTCTGAGACTGAACTTAAAATCTTTCTCATTATATGTTAAAGTTTTGGGTTGTTAGAGTTTTAAGCACTATTATTTAAAACTTCCTCATTAGAATGGTCAGTCTTGAACATAGTAAGCAAGTTACAATAAACTGAATGTATCATTATATATTAAATAATATTTTAAGAGATTTCTCTTATTATGCCTATTCTGCAAGTATATTCTATGAATTCACTATTATATATGCGCATGAACTGTGCTCATGTGCACATGCACGCACATGTGTACATTTGCCTTCCACGACTATTAGCCAGGACATATAGAATGGGGAGAATTAGGCTTTCCCCATAGATAGATTTCTCACAAGGGAAACACGATATGATATTTTCCCTCCTGGACTTAGAAAAACGAGTGTCTTTTTCCTTTGCAGGATGGTAATGGTATACTGAGTTGAAGGGTACTACTTATGTGTTTTCTATTTAATAGAATGGATACAATAGATTAACTACGTCAATAACTGCTTACAAGGAGCCGGAGATGTATTGATTTCACCATTAAGGAGACCATGCCTGCAAATGGAATCTTAACTTCATTAAGCTTAAGTAAGCGCATTGTCATTACCCCAGATCCAACCTGTCTTCGTCCGTTGGTTGACCGAGAGTATCAAATGAGATGTAATAGAAATCACAGCACTTGTAGTACAATATCAGAGCAAGGATATTGAAGCCCAGGTGCTCAGGTACAAATTCAGTTTAATATGGACTAGCAGTGGAACTTAGGTATGTTACTTAATGTCTCTGGGCTTCAACTTCTTCTATACAATGAGGATAGTAATTGTGCCTGCTTCTTAGAGTTAGTTTATATAGAACAAGATAGTACATGTAATATTATATGGTATCCAGCAAATATTAGCATAATAGTTGTTATTTATAAAAGCTAGTTACATACATTTTGTATATATTTAAGAAGAATATTTATTAGATTGTTGAGCTTTAGAACATCTTTGACAGTACATCATTACATTTTCATTAGAGAATGTTTATTGTAGACAGAATACAAGTATGACCATCTCCAGGAGGAAAAAGGTCTATGAATGTTATGGCATTGGAGTTCTATGGCAAAGCACAGAGATGCGTTCACACACTGAAAGGTAGCCAGGAGGAACAGTGATGGATTTCAGGCTTGAGACAAAGCTTAAACAGATAAATCTCTAATCAGCAGGTAGATATAGGTAGGGTTTATCTTTTATTGTAATTTTTTTACATTGTTCCAAACACCAAATAATCAATTATTTATATAATGCCCAATTTGATTTTATGTAAATATATAAAATGTATGTATGTATGTATGTATGTATGCATATACCTACATCAAATTTTATGTTAATAATATCAAACATAACTGGCTTGACCTATTTAAAGAAAAGAGTAATGGAAACTTCGTATATATGTATATTTACTTAGGATTCATTTTTGTGTATTTATTTGTATATATGTGTGTAAGAGGGAGAGGTTAATTTATTATGTAAGCATAACATTATTGAGTGACCAAAATCAAAAGAATAGATTTAAAAATGTTATTTTTACTACTGATGATATTTTCAATCATGAAAATAACAAAATACGCATATCTAAGAAACACTGGTATATTGATTCACACTCACTAGATTAAGGCATGAATTCAATTAAAACCCTAAAAAATATTGGTTTAATTGGTCATAGACATACTCTTTTAAAATGTAAACTTATATTTTAAAAATAATTTACAACATGTGATTATCCCTTTTATTTTAAAAATATAGCTGCATGTTGTTTTAAAAGAAACACTGTATAGTAATTTCACTCCAAGAATTTGGAGTTACCTGCCAAAAGAGTTGTTAAACTCATAGCTTAAATTCCTAATATACCATAATTTTTTACATGGATGAGCTGTGAAATAACAGGCTTTTCATATATCACATTTGAAAAAAATGTTTCAATACTAAAATTGTATCCTATCTTTATTAGTTATTTTATTTTTTATTTTTTCACCAACTTTTTACCATTTTAATCTGTACACATATTTTTAAATGCAATAGGTTCGTGGTTCTAAAAATATTTTTACTGTTAGCAAAATATCACAAACACTTTCCTGTTATCTACATAATAATTTAAAAACACAATTTGTATGTATATTTTTGCTACATTATATATTATTAAAATGTAAAGGACATTAAGTGAAGAAAACACTACTAATAAACTTCTCACCAATCTATTTTTTATTAAACATTTTTAATTGTTATTCTATTACAGTTGTCTCAGTTTTTCCTCCTTTGCCCTCTTCTGCTTATCCCACCCCCCACTCCCATAGTCAATTCCCACACTGCTGTCCATGTCCATGGATCATTCATACATGTTCTTCGTCTAGTCACTTTCCCTGCCTTTCACCATCATTCCCCTCCCTGCTTCCGTTTGGTCTCTTTTAGTCTCTTCCATGTTTCCATACCTGTGCTTCTGTTTTGTTCATAAGTTTATTTTGTTCATTAGATTCCTCTTGTAGGTGAGATCATAAGGTATTCGTCTTTCACTGCCAGGCTTATTTCACTTTGCATAATATTCTCCAGTTCCATCCAAGCTGTTGCAAAAGGTGAGTTCCTTCTTTCTTTCTGATGCTAGCATTACACTGTGTAAATGTACCACAGTTTTTTCCCATCCACTCATTAACTGATGGACCCTCAGGCTGTTTCCTGGACTTGGCTACTATAAATAGAATCTCTATGAACAAAGGGGTGCATAGGTTCTTTTGAACTGGTGATTCAGGATTCTTAGCGTATATTCCCAGTAGCCGAATAACTGGGTCAACAGGCAGTTCCATTTTCAGATTTTTTATGGAGATTTCATACTGTTTTCCACAGTGGCTACACCCATTGTTTTCCCACCAACAGTGGACTGGGGTTCTCTTTTCTCCACAACCTCATCAGCACTTATTGTTTGTTGAATAATGATGGCCATTCTGACTAGTGTGAAGTGGTATCTCATTGTGTTTTTTAATTTACATCTCTGATGCCTGCTGATGTTGGTTATCTTTTCCTGTGTGTATGGGACATCTGTGTGTCCTCCTTGGAGAAGTGCCTATTCAGATCCTTTGTTCATTTTTTAACTGGATTGTTTGTCTTCCTTGTGTTAAGTCACATGAGTTCTTTATATATTTTGGAGATCAAATCCTTGTCCAATATATCATTGACAAATATATTCTCCCATAGTCAGTTTTGTTTTCATTTCAGTGATGGTTTCTTTAGCTGTGCAGAAGCTTTTTAGTTGAATGTAGTCCCATTTGTTTATTTTTTCTTTATTTCCCTTGCCCTAGGAGATATATTTTGAAAATATTGTTATGTGGGTATCTGAAATTTTCTTGCATATGTTTTCCTCTAGGAATTTTATGGTGTTACAACTTATATTTAAATCTTTTATCCATTTTGAGTTTATTCTGGTGTATAGTGTAAGTTGATGGTCCAGTTTCATTTATTTGCATGTACCAGTCCAGTTCTCCCAGTACCATTTATTGAAGAGGTTGTTTTTACTCCATTGTATGATCATGTTCCCTTTGTCAAATATGAATTGACCATAGAGACTTGGGTCTATTTCCAGTTTCTCTATTCTGTTCCATTGATCTATGTGTCTCTTCTCTTGCCAGTACCAGATTGTTTTGATTACAGCAGAATTGTAGTATAGTTTGATATTGGGTATTGTGATCACTCCTACTTTGTTCTTCTTTCCGAAGATTGCTGAGGCTATTCAGGGTATTTTGTTTGTTTGTTTGTTTGTTTGTTTGTTTCATATAAATTTTTGAAATATTTGTTCTAGATCTGTGAAATATGCCATTGGCATTTTAATAGTAGTTGCATTGAATCTATGTAATGTTTTGGGTAGTATGGACATTTTAATGATGTTTATTCTTCTAATACATGAACACAGTATATACTTCCACTTATTTGCATTTTCCTTATTTAAAATGGGCCTTTATTAATGTATTTATTATTCTCCATATTACTGTAGTGGAATTCACACAGCTTAATATATCACAGTATGAGTGAAGACCTATAAGCTCATCATAAAGGGCTTATGGCTGTCACAATGGAGTTGCAAATTCAGCAAACTTTGAACCAAGTTTCTATGCTGTTAAACATATACCTGGGATTCATATCATGGAAGTTATAGATTATTATTATATAACATTGTCTTTGAAATATCTTTACAATAAATGTAAAATCATATTAAATGCACAGAAAATAGTCATTGTTACATGAAGAAAGAGTTCTCATACCAATGCAAAAAAGTATAAGAGAAAAGCTTTATTAATAAAAAATTGAACAAGGAAACTTTATATCTTTATATGTAAGAATTGGAAAACATCCCAGATTTAATTCACATATATAAAGAACATTGAACTCTGTCAAAGCAAGACAGTTTGTCTTTTCTAAGTGGTCTGCATTAACTATGGATTTTATTTCTACTCTTTCTAATGACTCATTGAAAAAGGTCATAAAGGGTTATTGGAGAAGTTATATAAGGAAGCTTTACGAATCATCCATTTTGAACAGGAGAAGAAAAATAAAAACAGAACACAGGTCATGCCATTATTTAATAGGCCCAATGAAAGTATAAAATAATATTCCATAGTAGCATTCTAATATTAAGTACACACATAGTTGTATAATGATATGACATCTGAATAAGGAATCTTATGCCTCCTTTTGTTATTGTATATGAAATAAAAATAGGCAGTAAATTCCACCTCACTGCAAAACAGAGTATGTTGTATGTTGTAGGAGACCATTCTGCATGGTGTGAGCCCAGCTCCCACTCAGAGATGCACAGGACCCACCCCCATGGATAGGTTCTCCTATGCGGAATCAGGCCTGCATCGTACCTAAGCTGCTTTGAGACTTGCTTTTGCTAAAACTACCTCACCCTGAATTGAGACAGCAAGTGCTTACTGTAACTTCATAAAATCCAAGCTAAACCATCCTAGGATGAGTGTAACTGGTTCAACCACTTTCCCCTTTACATCTGCAAATACCCTTCTTTTGTGATGTGATTAGCGGCATCGACTTCTTTGGTTTTTTTTGTAAAAGGTAACCACCTAAAGGGAACCTGTGCATAGTAAATGAGGACCATCATGTAATGCGCGCGCGCGCGCGCGCGCGCGCGCGCACACACACACACACACACACACACACACGAAGTAAAGGCTTGTAATGGCATGGGTTGAGGCTTTTTGTTTCCCTTGAAAGACATCCCTTTTCCTCCACAGGACTCGGTAGTCCGTTTGAATTTCTCATATCTCATCCACAATGTGGCGGACCCCACTAGCTGGGGTCCACATCAGTATGTTTTAGTAATTCTTTCCCAAGCCTTGGGTGTATGTCTGTGAGTGTGTGTGTGTGTGTGTGTGTGTGTGTGTGGTTTACATAAAGATTAAAACATTTAGGCCCTGGCTGGTGTAGCTCAGTGGATTGAGCGCGGGCCTGCGAACTAAAGGATCACGGTTCGATTCCCAGTCAGGGCACATGCCTGGGTTGCAGGACAGTTCCCAGCGACAGTTTCCAGCAGGGGATGCACGAAAAGCAACCATACATTGATATTTCTCTCCATCTCTCCTTCCCTTCCCCTCTAAAGATAAATAAATAAAATCTTAAAAAAAAAGTGATAGTTCTTTTAAAAAAAAAAAGATTAAAACATTTAGGTTCTTTATTAATATTGTATTTATTGGGGTGACATTGTTTAATAAGATCGCATAGGTTTAAATTATACATTTCTATTACAATAGATCTGCATATCGCACTGTGTGCCTACCCTAAATTCAAACCATCTTCCATTACTATCCATTAGGCCTCCCACCCTCTGTCATCCACCACATTGCTGTCTGTGTCCAGGCTTTTCTCTCATATGGGATATAAAACTGAAACTCATGGACGCAGAAAAAAGCAGAATATTCTCAAGGTCCATTCATGTTGTTGCAAATGGCAATATTTCGTCTCTTCTGATATCTGAGTAGTATTCAATTGTGTATATTTACCAAATCTCCTTTATGCAGTCCTCTACCAAAGACACTTTGATTGTCTCCATATCCTGGCCACCATGAATAATGCTGCAATGAATACAGGGTTGCATATATTTTTGAAAATCCAAGTTTTTAAGTTTTTTTTTTTTCTTTTCAGGTAAATACCCAGGAGAAAGCTTGCTGGACTATATGGTAACTCTATCCTAAATTTTTAAAGAACCTTCAGACTGTTTTTGAATAGTGGCTGCACCAGTCTACATTCACACCAGCAGTGAATGAAGGTTCCGTTTTCTCTACAACCTCTCCAACTCTTATCACTTGCTGATAATGGTCCTTCTAACAGGTGTGAGGTAGTGTCTCACAGTAGTTTTGATTTGCATTTCCCTGATAGCTAGTGCGATTGAGCATCTTTTCGTATACCTATCCGCATTTGTATGTCTTCTTGGGAGAGGTGTCTGTTCAGGTCCCATGCCCATTCAGACTTTTTCATTCAGACTATTTGTTTGGTGTTCAGTTTTAGGAGTTCTTTATATATTTTGGATATTAAACCTTCGTCAGGGCTGTTGTTTGAAAATATCATCTCTCATTCAGTTGGCTGCCTAATTGTTTTGTTGTCAATTTTTTCTGTTGTACAGAAGTTTTTTTAGTTTTAATATAGTCTCATTCATTTATTTTTGCCTTTCCTTCCATTGCCTTTCGCATCAAATTCATAAAATGTTCTCTACAACCAAGGTCCCTTAGTTTAGTACCTATGTTTTCTTCTACCTAATTTATTGTTTCAGATCTTATATTTAAGTCTTTGATCCACTTCGAATAAATTTTTCTACTTGGGGACAAACTAAATTAGTTTCATTCTTTGGCATGTGACTTCCCAATTTTCCAAGCAGCATTTATTGAAAAGGCTTTCTTTTTATCATTGTGTGTTTTTGGATCCATTGTCAAAAATTATCTGCCTATATACATGTTTTATATCTGGTCTCTCAGTTCTTGTCCATTGTTCTGTGTGTGTTTTCCTGTCAATACCATGCTGTTTTGGTAATCATAGCTTTGTAGCATAATTTGAAGTCAGGTAGTGTGATACCTCCAGTGTTGTTCTTTTTTCTCACAATTGCTTTGTCTCTTTGGGTTTTTTTGTGGTTCCATATAAATCTGATGATATTTTTATTCTATTACTTAAAAAATGCCATTGAGATTTTTATGGGGATTGCACTAAATCTGTATATTGCTTTGGGTAATATGGCCATTTTAACTGTGCTGATTCTTCCAATCCATGAACATGCACTATCCTTTCATTTCATTGTATCTTTTTCTACCTTTTTTAATAAGGCTTTGCAGTTTTCAGTATATGGGTCTTTCACATCCTTTGTTAAGTTCATTCCTAGATATTTTATTCTTTTTGATCAGAACTGCAAAAGGATTTTTTTCTTTTCCTTTTTTTTCCTGAAGTTTCATTGTTAGCATGCAGGAAAGCAGTGAATTTTTGCACATTGGTTTTGTTTCCTGCAACTTTACTGTATTTGTTTATTGATTCTAATTTGTAGTTGTTTAGTGGAGTCTTTATGGTTTTCTATGAACAAAATCATGCCATCTGAAAAAAGTGACACTTTTACTTCTTTCTTCCCAATTTGGATACTTTTTATTTCTTTCTATCATCCTGCTGATCTGGCTGGGGCTTCCAGAACTACGTGGAATAAGAGTGGTGAGAGTGGGCATCTTGTCTTGTTCCTGATCTTAGAGAAAACGCTTTCAGTTTTTCACCATTGAGCATGATGTTGGCCGAGGGTTTGTCATATATGTCCTTTATTACATTGAGGTCATTTCTCTCCATTCCTATTTCATTGAATATTTTAATCACAAATGGGTGTTGTATCTTATCAAACACTTTTCTGCATCTATTGATAATATCATGGAATTTTTATCTTTTCTTTTGTTATGTGGTGTATTACATTGATCGATGTGTGTGTTGAACCATCCTTCTGCCCCTGGAATAAACCCCACTGGATTGTGATGTGTTTTTTTTTTTTTTTTAATGTATTGTTGTTGTTGATTTGCTAGTATTTTGTTTAGGATGTTTTCATCTGTATTCATCAGAAGTATTTCTTTTGGTCTATAGTTTTCTTTTTTGTGCGTTATCTTTGCCAGGTTTTGATATCAGGGTTATGTTGGCCTCATAAAATATGTTAGGATCTATTGCTTCTTCTCCAATATTTTGAAAATTTTTGAGAAGCATACATTTTAAATATTCTTTGACTGTTTGGGAGAATTCACTGGTAAAGCCTTCTGGTCCTGGACTTTTATTTTTTGAAAGCATTTTGATGGTTGCTTCAATTTCCTCTCTGCCAATGGGTCTATTTAGATTTATCCAATTCTTCATGATTTAGACTAGGAAGGTGATATATTTCTAAAACCTTATCCATTTCTTCTCAGTTATTGAATCTGGTGGGATATAATCCTTCGTAGTGTTCCAATATGATCCTTTGTGTCTCTGCAGTGACTGTGGTAACTTCTCCTCTTTCATTTCTGCTTTTGTTTGTATAGGCCTTGCCTCCTTCTCCTTAGTTAGTAGTCTAGCAGGGGTTTGTCCATTTTATTAATTTTTTCAAAGAACCAGCTCTTCGTTGTATTAATTCTTGTATAGTCTTTCTGTTCTCTATTTCATTCAATTCTACTTTAATTTTTATGATTTACTTTCTTCTACAGGCTTTGGGTTCCTCTTGTTCTTCTTTTTTTTTAGTTCTTTAAAATGTGAGATCAGGTTGCTTACTTGGGATTTCTCTTGTTTCTTGAAATAAGCCTGAAATGATATTAACTTCTCTCTTAATACAACATCGCTGCATCCCAGAAATGTTGACATGTTGTTTTGTCATTCCCATGTGTCTCCTTTTGGTCTAATGTGTCATTTAAAGCTGACATTTCTTTATTGATTTTATTTTGGATGATTTAACTAGAGCTTTCAATGGAGTATTAAGGTCTCCAACTATGATTTTGTTCTGGTCTGTTTCTCCTTTTAGTTTTGTGAGTAATGCTATATATATTTTTGTGCTCCCTGATTGGTTGCATGTACAAATATATTAAGGAGTGTTATATCTTCTTGATATAGGGCCCACTTTATCATTATAAAATGTCCATTTTTGTCTCTGTTATCTTGAAATCTATTTTGTCAAGTATAAGTATGGCTACACCTGCTTTTCTGTGGATGCTGTTTGTTTGGGGAATTATTTTTCACCTTGAATCTACCTTTGTCTTTGGAACACAGATGTGTCTCTTGAAGGTAGCATATAGTTAGGTTTTGTTTTTTGACCCAATCTACTACTCTGTGCCTTGTTATGGGTAAGTTTAGTCACTTTACATTTATGGTACTTATTGATACATGAGGGTTTCCAATGGTCATTTTTCCATTGTTTTCTTGTAGCTCTGTGCCTCCATCAGTTCTTTTCCTTTGGGTTTCTGTCTGTTGATTTTGTTTGGTGGTATTCCGTGCTTCTTTCCTCTGCTTCATCTTTTTCTAAGTTATGTGTCTCAGTTTGAAGGTTTTTGTGTGCAGTTGCCACTAAGTCTATGAAAAAGATAGTTGTGTATGTATAGTAGTGTTTTTTTGTTTTTGTTTTTTCCTTTTGAGGGCATGTGATCTCCATCTTCCTTTGCTGGTGCAAATCTTTGCCCCTTCCCACTTTATGATTTTGTTGTCACAAACTGTTCTCGTTTATGTCATAAGATTTTTTGGTGACCTTACTCATAGGGTTGTGACCTTTGCTCTTTGTTTCAAGAAGAATAAACCCCTTGAATATTTCCTGCAAGATTGGTCTTCTGGTGGTAAATTCCATCAGCTTCTGTATGTCTGAAAAAATCTTTATTTCTCCTTGATATTTGAAGGATAACTTTGCTGAATATATTAGTCTTGGCTGGTAATTTCTCCCTTTCAGTATGTTGAATGTGTGGTTTCACTATGTTCTGGCTTGTAGAGTTTCTACCGAGAAATCTGACACTAATCAGATGGGGTTTACGTTGTAGCTCACTATCTTTTTCAACCTGGCTGCTTTGAGCGTTTTTTTCCCCCCTGATTTTTGACAGTTTTATTGCAATGTACCTTGGGGAGGACTTCTTTGCATTAAGATAACTAGGTGTTCTGTTTGCTTATTGGATTTGAAGATCTAGTTCTTTCCATAGGTTTGAGAAATTCTCATCCACTATGTGCTGGAACGGTTCTCCACTCCCTTCACCTTCTCTTCTTCTTCTAGAATACCTCTAATTCTTATATTGCTTTTTCTGATGGATTCAGATGGTTCTCATAGAGCTTTTTCATTTTTTTATGCTTACAGCTCTCTCTTCTTCCCTCGAAATTATCCTTAGATTCCTATCTTCAATATCACTAATTCTTTCCTATATATGGTTGGCTCTGCCTCCTATGCTCAGTAGGACATTCTTGATCTCCTTTACTGAATGCTCAATCTCCAGTATGTCTGTTTGATTCTTTCTTAGAGTTTCAATCTCTTTGGTAAAGTGTGTATTTTGTTCATTAATTTGTTTTCTAAGTGAATCAAATTATCTGTTTGTATTTCCTTGCATCCCGTTGAGTATTTTCAGAACTGTAATCTTGAATTCTCTGTCATTTATATCACATATTTCCATGTGTTCCAGATTGCTTGCTCCATGTGTGGAGATTTTTTTCATTTTCTTTCTGAGCTGCCTTGCTACCTTGGTTATTCATGGGCTCATGGGCTGCTTCTTTGTCTAGGCGATATTGCATTAATGGGCACTTCCCTGGCACTTTTCTATGAAGAGGTCTTTCCACCATTTTCCAGCAGGTGGCGATAAATCGCAAGTTTTTAAACTTGTGAAATGCCAAAACTGACCTGTGCCTTCAGTCAGTATAGTTGCGTATACCTGCACTGCTTGGAAGTGGGGTTTGTTTCTCTCTCTTGATTATGACGACCTCCGACCTCTGCAGGTTCCCCTGCTTTGCAACACACGTGGGGATCAGTCACAGGGGAATTACAATTCCAACCTAAAAGTTTTCAGGTTTGAAAATAATGCGTTCCAAAACTCAATACCAAGAACCACTGGAGGCAAGTTTTGGGAGTGGAAAGGGTGTCAGTGCTGGATGGCTTCATTTGCTTGTTCGGCCACTGACCGCCGGACCTCCGACATTAAGGCAGAAACCCTGCGCTGGGTCCTTGCCCAGGCCTCTCGGCTGGCTTCCCTGAAGTTAGAAACTCTCACTGGTACAGAAGTGCTTTCGGAGACTCTCCACTCCTGCCCTTCGAAGGAAACGCTGACTGCAGCGCTCCTCCCTTTTCGTTGGCAAGCGCGGCACAAATTCTGGGCGGCACGGTTGCAACCCTGGCTGCCTGAGCTCTCCCCGCTTCGCCTCCCCTGGGTGTCTTCGTTTTCCCACCTTTACATGAGATGCTTCAATGCACAGATCTCTCAGGTGTGCCTGTATGTTGAGCAGGCATCATTTGTGGAGTTATAGCTGATCAACTTGTTGACATTTCGAGGGGAAAGACCAAGAGAATCAATCATCACTTCTTATTTTTTTGTTGTTTAGAAATTCTAGTCCATGTGATAACTAGCACTATGTGAATTTCCTGCTGTTTTTAAAGTGAACAAGGAGTGTTAATGCTTTACCTGTTCTTCTGTTGTTTAAAACTGTAAATAAATAGTAGGTCTTGTAGGTACTTATGGCCTCAGTTTCCTTCTATAACAAACACTAGGATAGGTGAGGATATGTGAGTCTCAAGGCTCTCTGCTCACAGTAGCAAGCTGTATAGTGCATTTTCCCTTTGGTTCAATGCACTGTTCAGGTCATGATGAATGGACAGGATACCTATTCTTGTGTCTCTATCTCTGTAGTCTAACCACCCACCTTATGCTGTATGCGCTAACATGCCATTGAGTGGGCCCTGACTCGTGGAGACCCTACGAATGAGTGATGTCCGCATGGCTTGTCCTCAACAGTCCTGTCCAGCTCCTGTAGACTTGTGCCTGTGGCTTTTTTATGGAATGAATCCGTCTCATGTTTGCTCTTTCTCTATTCCTTGTAGCTTCTCTCTCTTTTCCAGCATTAATGTCTTTTCCAAAGAACCCTGCCTGATATGTCACTAGTAGGAAATCTTCAGTTTTGTGTTTTTGCCTGCAGAGAAGTCCCAGGCTTAGTTTGCTCTGGCAGCCACTAGTTCATCTTTTAGGTGCTCCGGGCTGTCTGCAGAGCTGTCCCCAACACCGTATTTCACATGGACCGTTTATTCTCCTATAAGCCTTCTTCACTGTCCAGTGTTCATGTCTGTGCATTGCGATTGGGGGTATGGCAGTTATGCTACAAATAGTGAACATAGACACGAAGTGGTGAGAAAACAAGAGGAAGAAATGAGGGGTTGGTGATACATGATGGGGAAACATGCTTAGGAAAATGTAGCTTAGAGAAAGTTATTTCAGGCTCTTTAACAATCACTACCTATGAAAAGACACCATTGTAACTGGCCAACAAAAATTATTCAAACTCTTTGTAAAAATATGAGAACTAAGAGTATGCAGTAGAGAGAGAAGAATTTATTTACCTACTAGATCTGCATCTAACTTTTGCTTCTAGTATTTGCTTTTTTCCTTGATGGGATGATGAGAATCAATTGCAGTCATTTAATTTTGGGTGAACTGTTATGAAAATTATAATATTCCTAAATATATCAAAATATTTATTTTTTATTAATTATATTGTTATGTGCATTTGTGTGTGTGTGAGAAAGAGAGAGGGGGAGAGAGAGGTGGGCAATGGAGCAGGAGAGGGGATTTGTTGACTGCCATGTTCTAGAAACAGTATTTCGCAACCATCGTTTTATTTATTCTCATAGAATTTACATTCTTAAGTTTCAGTTGAGCAAATAAGTGACTTAAGCAACTTCTTCAAAGATACCTGGCTTTAACATTCCAGATAAAGTCAAGCTCAAGTACCCAAGTCTTTATGCCTTAAATTGCATTTCGTTGAAGATGAGTTTGTTTGATTATCTAAACTAGCAATATGTTCTTTCTGTGGAACACCGTATTTAAATTTGGAGGTTATTTAAAATAAATTTATTCCTGTAAGTACATGATTTCTGTTAAAATATGTCTCATGTAAAAATACCATCATGAGAAGTTTATTATATTGCAATTGGATTAAAAATCTCAAAAATTTACTCAGACTGTTTACTCAGTTATTATGATGTGGTTGTGAGAACCTTTGAGTTATAGCTGCTGAAGATGCAGTTGTTCCGAGAGTTTATCGCACCTCCAACATTTTGTCATTCACAAATAATTTCCCCCACATCATTGTCAGACCAGGGATACCAGACCTCTTTGTCTGGTCTTGCTCTTGATTTGTATCTGAGCCAATTTCTCTCCATTTCTTCAATAAGTTTTGGAAGCTGAATTTTATTCTCTCATGCACAAAGGTAAATTGCAGCAATGTGCTACAAGTCATTTTCCTCAAATGAATTCTAGTAGGTTCTTGATAAAAGTTCATAAAAATATCTTTTGAAGGAAGATAAGATAATTCTTGGTTTCAATTAAAGACCTGAATTTTCCCAAAAAAGAATCCATGAAGCTAACTGTCAATCAAAAATTAGGTTACTAAGACGGTACTCAGACACGAATGGGATCATAAGCTTTTAACTTGGTTTGTACTTATTTTGTGTCCATTTAATATTATATATTAAAATAATGGAAAAATAGTTAACACACTAGAGATGAGTATTAAAATTGTATGTAAAATGCAATATAGCTGGTCTGAAACATAAATTAAAGCTTTTTACATAACTTTTTACGAAACTTATTTGGAATACCATATTTTTCAGACAATAAGATGCACATAGGTTTTAGAGGAGGAAAATAGAAAAAAAATTTTTTGAAGCAAAAAATGTGGTAAAATATTTAATAATATAAATAACATGATATTTTACCAATGTAAATGTAAACAGAACTCAAGCATTAACAACCATTATTTCTCCCAAATTTGGGAAGGGTGCATCTTATAGTCTGAAAAATATGGTATATTACTAAGCTGTCTAAAACATACACACAATTTATATTACTTTTACATCTTTTCCTATACATAATTTAAAACCATTATAATACAGTATGTGTATATATACATATTAAATACATATATTTAGATACATATGTATAAATTATAGTACCCAATGTATACTATTATGATTTTCATGGTTTTCATTATTTTAAATATGTCATTATTGTTTTTACAAAACATATGATTTAAGATATCATGAAAATATACACATTTGACTAATATATGGATATAGAAAATTTCATGTGCAATCTCCAAAACAGATTGTATTTGGGAAGGAGTGTCTATTTTTAAAGTGGGAATAGTAACATTTGGGTGAGTGCTTTCTCAGTTTCACAAAATGTATTCATTTGATTCTGGAATTCCAACTCACTATCAGCTGATCAACCTGTTATATAAATAGTGTCTGCAGAGAATCTCTAACCTACTGAGGCTTTCAGTTACTGAGCTACAGCTGTAGCTTTTAGGTGCTACTTGTATCTCTAGCAGAACAGATTCCAAGGGTCGAAAGTCTGAAGATGTCCTAGAGATGATCAAGTTCTCTGGGAGAGAACAGAGGAAAAAAACACCAATCTGAGTGTGGGCTGTAGAGGTCCAGCTGGCCCAGAGGAGTGGGTATTACCAGCACCCAGAGGACAGTCTACTTGCCTGCATTGCACTGGCCTGATGAAAGTCCATGAACTTACATATATATACACTAGTTAACACTATTTCTCTTAATTTTATTTTAACATGATTTAAAGAGGGATGGCTGTCTCTATTATACACAGTTGAAATTCAGCTAGTAGTTATCAGTTCATTCTCAGCTACAACTACTTGGTATCCATGATTTATTAGTATTGTTATTATTATTGTTGTTATTATTAAAGATTTTATTTATTTATTTTTAGAGAGAGGGGAAAGGAGGCAGAATGAGTGGGAGAGAAACATCAATCGGTTGCCTCTGATATTCACCCTGATTAGGAACCAAAGCCACAACCCAGGCATGTGCTCTGAGCAGGAATTGAACCAGCGACCTTTCCCTCTGTAGAAGAATGACCAACCAACTGAGACACACTGGGCAGGGCCACACTCCATTATTATCGAGTGTTTTGAATATCAGCAGTGGATAATTGCTTATTATCACTAACAATGCTATCTTAGTATTTTGCACTCCATTTAAAAAGTTGTCTTCTTTTAAAATAAGAAACTTTACCTTTATAATTATTTAATCAAGTTGCCTTTGACTTTTATTGTCTGTATTTGTTTTCTGCTTTTAGGTTTCCTGGTTTATTCTTTCAAATTTATATTAATTTTATGTGCTATACTTTTAGATTTGTTCCTACTAAATTTCTTTTTTTAATGATGTGATAAGCACAAATATTATTTTTATTGTATTGTTTTTACATTTATTGAACAAAGGAGTGAGCATAAAAATGAAAAGAGTAAGAACAGAATGCTGTGAATACAGTGTATCTGTATATTTAGATAGATAAATTGCAATTCTATGTCAATTTTATCTTATATTTAAATAAAATGACAGAAAGATCATCAGGCTTTCTGTTGAGGAGAAAAATACATTTATATTGCATACACATGTTCATCTGTTCCGAGGAAGAGAAATAGGGAAAGAAAGAGAAGGAGGGACAATAACTCTATACTAAGCCAATCATTAATATACTGCTTAGTGTAAATATTGGCTCAAATTCTGGCTCCATTAGTCCAGTGTTTGGTCAGAAGACGGAAGCTTTGTAGATTTCCAAATGTCTTTATCAGCTTGATTTCTGTTGAATTTGCATGAACTGCTTGAATCTCTTAGAAAACATCCCACACCTTAATTGTGGGGAGAATAACCAAACAACAGTTTTCAAATATGTTTAAATGTATGTTGTATTTAAGAATATTTATCATTTTTTCAAAGTAACAAAAATAAGAATATTTGTTTTATTCAAAATAATAAACAGAGCAATAATGAAAAATATATATTGTCAAATGTTTTATTAAGATATTTAAATTATTTAGGACAATATGTTAATTAGTTTGAATAAAACTAAATAAAGTTAAAAAAGAAAATAATAATATGAATGACACTGTGTAGCATGCAATGCCATCTCCAATATTTTAAAAAGCCCCTCTTTAAATATAAGCTGCATGAGGACAAGAATGCTGAGGTGTTGTCCACAGCACACAGAATGGGGACAAGTATACATTAGGTGCTCAACGCCTATATATAGTAAATGAATATGTAGAGGGTAAATGAGAGAATCAACTACTTATACCTCGTAGATACTACTGAATATTGTTGGAAAGAAAAGAAGACAGGAGAAAAAGCAAAAGAAAAAAGTGTCTAGGTAGCAAGTGAGGAAAGAAGGAAGGGAGAGAAAGAAGGAAGAAAGACTTGAAATTAGCATTATGAAATGCACCATGTCTTTCTTGGAAAGGTATTTCACATAGAATTCATAAACACCAAACTAAATTTCTTCTCCCAGTTGGAACAAAAGGGACTCTTATGTCAATTTTAAATTGAAAATCTCTTTCAATTCTTCAAACAGTTGGTTACCTGAATGTTTGTAATTTGAATAAAAAGTAGAATGATTTCCAAGGAAGAATTGCGATTTTAAAATTCAGGTCTCTCAGATGGGAATAGGAGAGCAGTTCTCTGTTTGTGAAATGCACTGCCTGCTGTTTTCATTAAACAGTAACTGCTCTTTTTTGAACCTTTACCCCACAAAAATAGAAAGAAAGAAAAAAGATCAAACAAATTCAAGTCAAACACTTGGAGTTTTTGGAATAGCTGTCGTATTTTAGCAAATGTCAAGTACTTAAATGCCGATAGTTTATATTCATTGCTATTTTAAGAGCGACATTCCTTGGCCTGAAGCCTTTATTGATGAAAGTGATGCGCATTACCACCACCTCAGCGGCTGGAAGAACTCACCCACAGGAGAAGTATAAAAGCAATGACAACACCTGCTCTGAACCAGAGAGGATGCTGTCTGCAAATACAAGCTGTTTGTTTAATTAGCTATGCCATCCAAACTATTTAATAAAGATCACATAAACAAACAATTCACGTTAGATATCAAAGTACAGCAAAAGCAGACAACTCAACAAACACACTTAAAGTGTGTTTAATTGGTATAATTGCAGTGAAATTTGCAAAAATTCTAATCACATATTTACTGTTCATTTTTTCAGTTAATTTAAATGTTCTGTTTAACTTCTATTAACTATAAAATGATGGTAAATGTTTGTAAGAGCTGATTATAAAATCTTAAATTTTGTTTCTAAGATTTTTATTTTCAAACACATTTTTAAATTTATTAACAAATTTTTAACAAAATCCAATCCCTGCTTTTTCATGGTATTTAAATTATGAATAAAATATATGCAAGTGTTCATTACATTACAGTAAAGAAAAAGTTTTCTGGTTGATCTTGAGAGACAGAGTAGATGAGACAAGAAACGTGGGGTTCCAACTCTCTGGTTTCCATCCTGGTGTTCAAGTTAGAGGCCACACGTACTTACAAGACCAACTCTCAGATAGTAATATGTAAGTCTACCTGCATTTTTTCAGATTTTCTGAATGAGCATGTGCTTATTTGCTGAATATATTTTTGTAAACAAAATCAATGCTCACAGCACTTCATGGTCATTGGTAGACATGCACAGACTGGTAAAAAATTTGAGTTGCCTGGCTTGCGCATTTCATCCGAGCTCCACCACAAGAAAGCACTGACACTGTGCTTTCTTCTTGTATCTTCACAAACACCAATCAGTTAGCTATACAGGGTTGGGGTTATGTTCTGTTTCGGTTCTTGTGATGAGGGGTTGATCTAAATCACCATGTGTGATAGAAGGAAAAAGAGTAGAGAAGAGGATGCTGAGTATGTGACATGGGGATTCTTTGTATGGAGTAAATGCAGAAGACATGGGGTAACAATTCAAAAACAAAAGAAAAACAGAAGTTCAAGGAGGATATTTTGGGAAATCAAAAACAACAAAAACAAAAAGTAATGTAAAGAGCAGATGAAAACCAGGATCAATCAATCAAGAAGACATAAATTCAACATATCCTGGGAATTCCTTTGCAGTGTTTTTTTTTTTTTTTTAAATGCACACATACACATACAAACTTAGAAACAGCACCTTACACATAGTAGGTGTTATATATTATCAATATTTAAAATATTCACTACAATAGGAATATATTACTATACCATGTGACATTTAATTTATATTGATGGGGAATCTCCCTTTTCCCCAAGTTTTATTGAGATATAATTAATATATAACATTGTATAAGTTAAGATGTATACTTTATATTGCAAAATGATCATTACAATAACTTCAGTTAATATCCATAATCCCACAGTCACAATTTTTTTCCTCGTGATGAAAACTTTTAAGACCTACTTCAGCAACTGTCAAAAAAACAGTCTAGTATTAACTATGGTCATCGTGTTGTACATTATATCCCAGAATTTACTTGTAACAGAAAGTTTCCGTCTTTTGACTATCTTTATCCATCTCCCCCACCTTCCCTCTCCCTGCCTCTGGCAACCATGAATCTGATCTGTTTCTATCACTTTGTTTCTTTTTTTTAAATTCCACATATAAGTGAGATCATACAGTATTTGTATTTGTTTTTCTCTGACTTATTTCACTGAACATAGGACTTATCCATCCTGTCACAAATGGCAGGATTTCTTTCATTTTTGGCTAAGTAGTATCACATTGTGTTTTTATGTAATATGTAATAGCATTACATTGTCTATATATAATATTAGATGTGAATCACATTTTCTTTATTCATTCATCTGTCTAACTTATGCTGTTTTCATGTCTTGGCTAATGTGGCAATGAACATGTAGGTGTGGATAGCTCTTAGGGCAGTGATTTAGTGTTTCATGTGTTTTTTTCTACAATCTTCTCCAATAACTATTTTATATACATTATATATCTAATTATATATATATATATATAAAATTTCAAGTTCTTTAAACATATGGCAGTACAAAAACAAAAAAGCCTGCTATGGTCTGAATATTTTTGGCCCTCTCCCCCAATTCATAGGTTGAAATCCTAATGCCCAATGTGATGGCATCAGTGGTGAGTGTTTGGGAGGATCTTAGTTTACAGAGATGGAGGCTTCAGGAATGGGATCAGTGTTCTTGTAAAAAACACCGCACAGAACTCCCCAGCCGCTTCTCCCATATGATGCTACAACCTGAAGTCACTAAAGCAAACACAGGGCCATAGCCGATCATGCTCTACTCTGATTTTGGATTTTCAGCCTCCCGAAGTGTGAAAAATAAATTTCTGCTGTTTATAAGCCTTCCAATCTCTGGTATTTTGTTATAGCAACCCCAGCAGATAAAGACAATGAGTACTCATGTTAATAAATAAACACTGCCTATTTAAAACACAATGAGGCTGCTTGAAGTAACTTCTGAATACAACACTAAAGGTTTAGGCAATGGGTCATCTGAAGGAAACTTTAAAGGAACTCACATGCTTAATGAGTATATTGAGTATCTTAAAAGAGCTTTTGTATTTGTTTTTTAATGAAACTCAAAGTGTAAAACAATATTCTGGTGACCTGCAAACTATGTTCTAGCATTGGCTTTTAGTGTAATGCAGGCACTTACTTAGTCTCTGATTTCCAGTCAGAACAGTGGTGTTAGGTAGGCATCATTTGTCTCCATTTCCACTGGGAAAGATAGACATGGTAGAAGTTTAAAGAGAGCCAAGTGTGAGTGGTTTGGCAGGGAATTAATATGCATGGATTAGATTCTAGTATTGGTTGAAGTAATGGTAATGGTTCTATTACATCCCATAATCAGGATGCATCACTGAATTAATCTATAAGAAATACAGAGCCATTCGATCTTTTATGAGCTTCTCATTTCAGCACTTGAGGAAGCCAATTTCCATACTCATTTTTTTTAGTACTGGTAAATCAAATTGAAGTACCACAACTTATCCCTGACTAACCGATTCGATGTCAAATATGCTCTGGGAACCAACTGTAACAGATTTCACATTCATAAATTAGTATTGAGGGTAATGTTCTCACAATGCCAAAATAAATGATTTATTGGGGTAGCTTTGTCTAGTTCTAATTTTTATTGTTATGTGTAAGCTACTGTTGCTCCCACAGTGTGTTTACCATAAGTCAACTAGTTTTGTTTTATAGAGAAATATCATTTGTATAAATAAGCAGTTCTTCAATTAAAATAATGATGTCAGTCACTGATTGTATTGGATTGTATTGGTATATACATACTTATTTATAAATTATACATACATATGATTCCAACAAATTATCTTGAGATAATTTCTAAATTTACTTAGTAAGAATTATGATTTTCAAAACCTGAAATTTGTGCATTTAGTATCTAGTAATCATTTTTGTTACTATTTTAAATAATATAATATTTTCATTGCATAAATACATTTTATTAAATTTTTATAACCTCAAACAATTTTATAAATAATGATAATTACAGGTAAACCTTTACTACAAAATATATAATTTAGTTTCTATAATGTCACTATTAATATTTAGTATATATACACATATGGAACAAACTAGGTAACCTGATTTGTTTAGTATTTTTGTTATTAATTTGCAGTTAAGATCCTATGGCTATTAATAGTACATTTTTTTGCCCATCAACAAATATTTAAAACTAAGGTGTATTGTAATGGTCCATTTTCTCACCATTCTAACTAATGTCTATGTGCATTATGTACTAGATAATATACAATGTGAACTGACTCGATGATTATGATGTGTCAGGAACTCAGCCGACCTTGATACTTTCTCACAACCTCGTAAGAGATAATATGACCTTAATATTTCCTACAACCTTGTAGGAGATAATACTCTACTCCTCTCTACAAAGGAGAAAGAGGAAGAATAATGCAAACACAGATTAGTCTAATGACAGACATTTTGTCAGCAAAGTAAGCACAGTCCTAATCTATATATAAATATTTCAAAATATTAAATTGTTTAGTTATTCATTTATTAATATTAAAAAGTTATATATTTTCTTTAATGCATGGATATTTCTATTCACTCATAATAAACTGAAATTCCACTATAACTTGCTACCCATCACTTTTTTTTTTTTTTATTTACGAGAGGTAGAGTTGTGTAATATGATCATGATCTGTAACTCCTATTACTGGGATTAACAAGACTAGTATGCCCAAGAGATGAAATCAGAAGTTACAAAATTAAGCTTCCATATTTGTATGCTTAATAATCACTTAAATTTCTTTTTAAAGATGGACATTTTGAGTTTCACTTTTAGAAATATTGTACAGTAGGTTTGAAACAGTTATCCCCAAATCAGAATTTTTATATAACAATCCATATGATTATTATTATTTAAAAATATTTTATTTATTTATTTTTAAAGACAGGGGTAGGGAGGGAGAAAGAGAGGGAGGATAAAAACACCGCTGTGAGAGAAGAAGAGTGATTGGTTGCCTCATGTATGCACCCCGACCAAGGACAGCACTGCAACCCAGGCATGCGCGCAGACCTGGAATTAAGCCAATGACCTTTTGCCTTGTAGGATATCAGCTAACCAACTGAGCCACACCAGTCAGGGCAAAGAATCTGTATGATTATTGATTGATGTGGTTCATAGACCACATCTTAAGAATAATATTATGAATAAAGTAATATCCTTCATTTTTAACTTGGAAGTCAGCCCTTCATCCTTTTCAGTTTGCATTATCTTGGCTATTACTAGACAGGGACAGTGAATGTATTTATTCAAACCTTTCACTTTTTAGTGGAAGAAAAGTGACCTTTAAAGTTATTACATCATATCGTAATGAACTGATATAGCTTGCAAGGTTTTTAATGCTTTCTTAACTGTTTTTCTTTCCTGCTTTATGTTTTATTATTCCCCCAACATCTGATATTCCCTCTCATTTAATTTTAATTATGTTAAAGTAACTTGGCTCTTTGAAAATTCTACATGTTCACCTTTCAATATCTTTTATTTTTTATACCTGACTAACCATCGGATTGAGACTCACATTAAGAATCCCTAAATCAGGAAATCATCTTTCCTCTTAAAGACTTGACAAGGCACTCTCCTAACATGTACCGTAACATCTGGAAGGAACCATGTTTGGAGGGCTTACACCACTCTATTGACATAACTTTTATTAACACATCGCAGACAATTTAGTTCAGTTTTGTCTTAACTTAGTCCTTAGTAGTATTGATAACTATTAGTCTGACTAGACGAGAGAAACAGAAACTTTTAAAAAGCTAATAACATTCTAAAATAATATGATAACATAAAATGTTTGTGATGACATTAAAATTTTATTTTTAGTTCTAAATACCTCAATATTTGTTTAAAGAAAAAGATATCAAAAGTTATAAAAAATTCTTCTTAACTTCAAAAGTTATTGATTGCATAATCTTTTTTATAATAAAATCAGAATAGTGAAGACTCATTTAAAGCTAATATTCCAAAATATAATCTCTCTCTAAAAAATTATTTTTTGAGGACACCATGAAGAACATATTTTATTTTTCCTGGAAAATGGGATTCTCTTTTAAAATATAGTTAAAGAAATGTCTTAGATAGAAATATTGTTATTTCTATATTTAAGTTATGTCTTTAAATTGTGTATCACACATCATTTTTATTTTAAATATTAACATGATTAAAATGGTCATTTTCTATGAGAATTAAATGTACAGCATAGTGATTATAGTTAATAAAATTATATTATATATTTGAAAGTTTTGAATAGAGATAATAAATGTTCTCACCACAAAAAAAGAAGTGCTAATTATGTGATATGATGCAAGTGTTAATGAATGCTATGGCAGTAAACATTTTGCAATAAATATTCTTCAGGCACTGAAGAGTGGAATGTCTCAAATCATACCAAAGAGAAGTTCATAAATGGGAAAGCCCCTATGGTATTATATGTAGCTTAGGAAAGTACTTTTAAAGAGGAAGAAACTATAGTACTTATCATGCAATAATACATGCATTGTGTACCTTAAATTTACCCAATGCTATACATAAATTATATCTCAATAAAGCTGGAAGAACATTATTTTTTTTCATTTTTTATTGTTGTTCAAGTACAGTTATCTCTATTTTCCCTAGAAGAGTAATTTTAAAATTAACATTTCCATAAAAAATAACTGGGGAAGTCTAAGGCAAGTAATAAACTTTACCATTAAAAAAATGCCTTTATAGGAATTCTTTCAATTTCTGCACATATGTGAAAAGATCACAGCACAAAGGCATGAGAAATACCATAGTCAGAATATGCACAGATATTTAGAACCATCTGAACCATAGCTGATTCATCTAAGGATCCAAATCTATAATGTAGTATTTTTACCAACTAGAATATTTCCTTCCTCCTCTAAAGTGGTCCACATCCTAATCTTTAAAACCTGAGAATATATTTAGACCTTATATGTCTAATGGGACATTGAAGATGGGATTAAATTAAGACTATGTAGGGGTTAGATTAGCCTGGATTATCTGAGTAAACCCATTGTAATCCATAATTTTATTTCTATTATTTTAAAAAATCTATATTTTATTATTTATATAAATTTCCTCAGAACATATTTATTTTCATAAAGTAAAAAATTAACAGATTGGTAGCAATGGAAACAGTTCATGTGCCAACATAAGAAATGTTCTGTGGTATCTTTGTTAGTAATCATATTTTTAAATGGATTATCTCTATCATATATAATAACTGAAAACAATATAAATGTAGCTGTTTTTCTATTCATTAGATTTATAAAATATTAGAAGTATACTAATAACTAATATCTATATAAATTCAACATTTTAATGGAGTACTTTGTCATACAAAGGATAATCATATATTATATAAATAGTTACAAATTTGATACTGTATAAAGTTACAATTTTTACATTTTATTAATTCTGTATAAAATTATAAAGAAATGAGAATTTAAATTATTTAATTATTTTACAATCTTTTGATTGAAAATGTTTGCTTATGAATACCTGAAAATCATACAGTACTTTTTAAAATTTAATTTAATTTAATTTTGGTTTGATTTATTTTTTTCCTAAAGGAACTTCCTTTTTTTAAACTACTGTCATTATATAGGAAGCATAGTTCAGTGTGCCAAAATGTTCTGACATATAATTCTCATGCCATTTAGGAATTCAAACCCTAAAATCTATATTAACGGTTTTATAACTACTCACATGGTAGGTTGACAACTTCCTTCCCTTACCCTTCCTTCCTTCCTTCTTTTCTTCTTTCTTTCCTTCCTTTCTTCCTTTCTGTGACAGAACCAAAGTGGGGGTTCAACTGTCCATCACCACCAATATGTAAACTCTAGAGGCAGAAGGTAGTGAGAAAGGAAAATATATATTTTTTTATTTGTATGCTGCCTGATCTGGGAGAATGGCACAGTCTTGTCTCAAAGTCCATTCATTCCAGGAAACTAGAGGAAAACCCAAGGAAAGCTCTTGGCCAGGCCAAAACAGTAAGCAGTATCCAGAGGTTCTGCTCCCATTTAATGCACCATCCTTTGGGAATGTAGGAGGTTGCTCAGTAATCACCCAGGTAGCTGACCTTGTTCATGGTTGCTGTCTGGCTTCAGGCTCCTTCTTGGAAACTGTGTGTGGGGCTGGCATTGCAATTGGCCGTGTGGCTTCTAAAGTCACAAGATTCTGTGAATGCATTGACCAGTGTGTATGATCAAATGGCAAGAGAGCATCTGTTCCTTCTCTTGTGTTTATATTAGTTTTGGGTGTGAGACTGACCTGGTACTTTCTCAAAATGTCCATTTAAATTCCAAAACTTCCACAGTTTCCAGGTGAGAACACCTCCCCTGGGGCTATTCTGATCTCCATAGTACATGTGCCTGCCTTGCCCTGTCCCAAAACCAACCACATACTGAGAGGGGTAAGAAAGCTTTCTCCCTATCCAATTATCTTGCTAGCTTTGCACACTCAGTGTAGTATGTCCTCCTGCTGCCATCTTCCCAGGGGCAGGAGTGACTCCTGTGTCCTGTGGCACTCCATTGACTCCATCTGCCCCCTCACACCTTAGTCCCCACATGCAGCAAGTTGCACATACTCAGGGCCCACCAACAGGGTAAAGGGTTCCTGAAAACCCTGCCTGGCCTCTCAAGCAGTGTTGAGGGTGGTTTTCCCAAGAGGAGTGGGTGTCTGGGAAGGACCTACACATAGGAGGCTGCACGTGCCCCGACAAGGAATTGAACCAGAGCATATTCAAGGTGTAGCAACCTGGCCTCACCATCCCGGGAAGTGCTGCAAAACTCAATGTCTTTGCCATGGTCCCAGGAAGTTCTGGAAGGCAGTGTCTAGTTGTACTCCATGCCCCAGTGCCCCAAGGAGCATGGCTAGGTGAAGAAGCGACTCTGAGCTTTGTCTCCCACATGGTCCTTCTTTGCTTGCCTTCAGTCTGAACAGCCGTCTATCAGTATCATTTCTTCTTTTAATTCTGGCAAAATAAACACAACATAAAATGTATCCTCCTAACCATTTTTATTCTTTTAATTTTTATTTATTATCATTTTAATAGTTTAGTTTTAATTGTACGGTTTAGTAGTTACATACTTTCACATTGTTATGCTACCAATCTCCCAGAACTTTCTCATCTTGAAAAATTACAGCTTCATACAGATTAAACAATTGCCCATTTTCCCCTTCTTTCCAGCTCCTGGCAACCACCCTTCTACATTCTGTCTTTATGAACATGAACACTAAGGTATCTCATAGAAGTGGAATCATATAATATTTGTCCTTTTTGGACTCTCTTATTTCTTTTAGATAATTTCCTTAAGATTCACTCTGTTGCAGCATGCATCAGACAGAATGCCTTCTTTTTAAAGGCTGAATAATATTCTATTGTGTATGTGCCACATTTTGCTTATTTATTCACCCAGTGAGGAACATTTGATTTGCCTTCACATTTTGGCAGCTGTGAATTTGCTGTAATGAACACAGGTGTGCAAATTCCTCTTTCAGATCTGCTTTTGATTCATTTTGATATACAGCCAGAAGTGTGAAATACATACTACTTCTATTTTTAATCTTTGAGGCATTACCAAATATTTTCCATAGCATCAACACCATTTTATATTTTCACCAACAGGCACGAGAGTTCCAATTTCTCCATATATTTATCAACGCTTACTATTTTCTGGGATTTATTTTTTATAGTAGCCATCCTAATGGGTACGAGATGATAGATCCTTTGTTTTTGATGTACATTTCCCTAAGGATTGGTGGTGTTGAACACCTTTCATCTACTTGTTTGTCTCTATGCATTTCTTACATCTGGGAGTGTCTCGTTCCTGCTTTTGATCTCATAGATGCATTTGAAGTTTATTTGTATGTACAGGGTCTGGTAGAAGTAATGCCTGCTTGAGTGTGGCTGGCAGGGTAATAAGATGGGTGTAATAATTTATGGTTTTAATTTGAACATGTCACCTAAAATATCAGATGGTGTGCTTGAGTGTGATATTTTTATGTTACGGAATTACATGTTTATGATTTTGTGATAAACAGTTTTATAGTGAAAAGGGGCGTTATTTGTACAGGATCCTTATGTGTGTGTGTTAGCCCTCATCTATGATAGTGCTCTTGCCTAAGAATACCTTAATTAGGGTCAGAGGTTGGGGTGCCTAGGATTTCCAGAGTTCACTCACAGTAGATAAATTTAAAGCATAGAGGCAAAATTAGGGCAAAGAAAAGGAATAGCAGGGTCACCTGAGCAATTATTTAGGTTACCCAGACCTTTCTAAAGGGGAACCTCGTGGGGAGGGGTGGCCTAGCTCCTTCTCTAGTTATTTTACTGTGAGCTGTGGCCTGCAGCTGGTTTAGGCAAGATGGATGTCTTTGAAATGGAAGCCTGTGCAATTAAAATGTCAGGCACTTACATTGTAATCAAAAAGCTTAATGTCAGGCACTGTAATATAGAATACGTCTATTTCAATATTTTAAATGCATTTCAGTATGGAATTGGAGAACAGTCTGAATGCACAATGTTGTTTTTTACATTTTCAATATTTTTATGCCAATGATCTTGAGTTTTCTTCATATTCAAAACATCTCATCTGCATGTAATAATTTATTTTTAGCAGATAATATGTCTATGTTATGTAATTTAAAATCTTGATGAACAAACCTAGTTGTTGTTGTTCACCTCAATAGAAGTATGGAGATGAGCCTTCAAACTTGTAGTTTATTTAATACATAAAATGTAATAGCAATTCATTTCCTTGCTGAATTTAAGAAAACTTATTTTCTCAGAAGTAGGAGCTATGTTAACCCATCACCTGTAAGTTTCACAAAAAATAATGTAACAGTTTTTAGCTTGGTCCTTTAACCAAGCTTCTTCAGCATTACTGTCTCTCCTCGGAAGAAAGCAATGCCGTTTCAATACTGAGATACCTGGAACTGTGCCTTCCGTGATGGCTTAAACTTGCCTGGAATGGAACATTAGAAAAAAAATCATTTTTTTCAAATTGTATCTTCCTGTTCTCTCTGGATGATATCAACATTAATTTTTAATTAAGGAGCATGAAAAAAAAGCTTTTTGTGTTACTTAGGTACCATAAAAGAACTAAACTCCCCCAAATTCCTGATATACTTTATCATCCTTTTTCAATATAGGTTTTCAAATTCTTACCTTCTGTGTACCATATATATTATTCTGTACCTTCATCTAAGACAGACTTTTACTACTGTTTCATACAAAATTAAGAATGTAATATAAACAATTATTTTTAGTCTTTTATACTTAATAGAAAGTTTTCATGTAGTTTATTGTGTCATGGTAAAAATATCTTCATATGCATTGTCATTCTACCCTTTAATTCAGAAAAGAAAATTTCATAGAGTTGAGTGATTCCTTTAAGATTTCCCAGCTATAGGATTGTGTGTGTGAGTGTGTATGTAAGTAAGTGTGCGAGTGTATAGTTTTTCCCCAGGTTGGACTTACATTATCATGCTGATATTGAAATATAGTCACACGGCTAAACACAAAGAAAAATTAAATGGGTAAAATTATAAAACCATACAATTCATTTAAAAGTGAAAATGTTTTAATGAATAACACTACCCATTTAAGAATATTATTTCTTTCACACTGGTGGGCTTTAGGACATATATAGAAGACATTTTATTAAGTTACATCTGCTGAATATGATTCAGGGAAAACAATAGACCATTAAGAAATTAAGTAAGGAAAGTAGGGGGAAATATCACCTACTGGGCATCAGAAGCTTCTTATTAAAGTTAGAGTCATTAATAAGTTCCCATGAGTACAATTAAATATAAAACAAGGCAGTTGTGTATGTACCCAGAGAGTGGTTGCTAGGTGAAGAGCCGTTTAGTGAAATAATGAGAAAACCGGTCCTTTCGAAATGCCATGGACACTAGCATGCACATTTACCCACCTCTCCAGACAATTTTAGCAAATAGAGTGTGGCAAACTATATATAGAAACCACCCTTCTGTGTTTCTAGCTGGAGATTAATGGGAAAAATAAATCTGTAACTATCACATGTTAAGTTTAATAAACTACTAGTCTTAGTACTATGCATAATGGAAATAGTGTGTATAATTCATACTCAATGTAATTTTAAAATTTGTTAATTTATGGTTTACTATAGGAAAATACTGATGTGGTAATGGTACCAATTATCAAATAATCTTGACTTTTAATGATTTTCAGTAGTTCTCTGTCAAAAAGATAGTTATAAACAATGAACCACTGTTATAAAATAATCATCTACACTGTAAAGTACTATGAGGGTTAAAGATATTTAAATATAATATTTTTAATCTCACTCTTGGTCTGTATATCTGGCTATCTTACTATTTTCTCAGTTCTTCCAAATCAGACTTTTATTATGTGAACTGAAATTTAATTGTATAATCAGATTGTATGCAATTATATTTGTTTTTTCTAACATTATAGCATATTAAAATTAACTCACTTGTAGTTAAATGTTAAATATATTTAATGCATCAATTTCAATGGAAGCTAAGTTTTAATTTAAAAAATTGAACCTTTACTGAAGAAATGTGTAGAAGTAAAGATGTTTTTCTCAACTCTAGAGAAAATAATGGAAAAATTCCTACTGAATATTAATTTTATTTATGTTATTAATCTGGCTCAAAAATATCAGCATGCATATGTCAACTAAATGGATAACCCTGAGTGGGTTTCACGAATAAATTTCTTTATAGTGGGGCTGTATTTTATATTATTATTCTTAAGAAGAATGAAATGAAATAATTGCAATTTCAGATACTTCGTTTTTATTTTGCTCTTTTTATCATTGTTTAAAATTCCAGTTGAAGCTCTCCTAACTACAACTTTATTTATTGGACCCATCCTTTTGATAGTGTTACCTCATGATTTTCTCTGCTTTGCCTGGTTGCATATGCCATTTTGACCTTTGCTTCTCCCTCATGCCTTCTCAGATGTTTTGCAGTCCAGCTTTTGTCCTTGCACTCCTCCAAAGCATCTCTTGAAAAATCATCCATGCCATTTATCGCACAAAATCCCAGGGCCAATTCTAAGACTGCAATTTACTTAACCTGTTGCCAGTACTTGACCAAGTGGATCACGTCATCCTTTCTGAAAAACTTCCTTTTCACTAATTTTCAGGACACTCTTTCCTTTTTAAGTTATTTTACTGGTTTATACTTCTCAGAATTTTATGCTGTATCCTGTTAACTTCCCAACTTTTACATTTTGTTTATTCCCTGGGCACAACCCTAGCATCAGTTCTCTACCTAAAATCTCTCCCTGGCCTCTTTCGTTAACACGTGTAGGCCGATGGTGAGTTTGTCGTTTTATCCAGAACCTCTAGCAGGAAATGCAGACACAATTACCACTTCCAAACTCCATTTTCGTATGAATGTTTAATAGCTCAAATGTAATCCATCTATTAGTAAATGTTTCGACATTTCCAACTCCATATTATTCCGTGACCAAACCTGACCACTGCTCACCGCGTCCACAGCAATCACTCTGGTCACAAAGTGGGAACACAGCCAGTAGCATCTCTTTTCTAGAATATTAACAAAGCCATTAACTCATCGCCATGCTTCTAATTTTGCTCTGTCCCTAGAATCTACTTTCCACACATTACCCAAGGGATCATATTTAAATGTGTCAGATTTGTTCACTTCTCAATTCAGTATCACCTAGTGGCTGATCTCATATTTAGAATAAAGCCCAAAACTCATTATCAGTCCTACAAAGCCATGTGTAAGCTTCACCTTTCCCTACTTGTCATTGGCTCTTACAACCACCTCTTTTTCTCAGTGCGCCTCATCTACACTGGCATTCCCTTGGTTTGCAGCTCAAATAACCTTTTTCTTAATATTCTTCATGCAGTAAATGAAGAGTCAGTCTTCAAAACATACAAAATTGATGTGGGAAAATATTTTAAATTCATATTACAATGTGCTGCAAAAAAAGAATAACCATGAAAGAGGTATCTTTACTCCTGGAATAGCTTTAATATTTCTAACTTACTACAAAAAGTAAAATAAAAAGTGAAACAGAACTTAAATTGTCATAGAAGAAACCGTTAAATGTTCATACCCTCTTATACACTCACAACCATAGACACTTGCACACACAGATCCACACACAGCCTCAAATGCACATACAGGATTAAGGAAATGCTCATCAATTTCTATTTCTCCAAGTTTGTGTATATATGCATGCATATATGCATATATGGATATATTTAATTTTACCAAACGGGGTTCTCAGCAGCGGAGGATGCCCTGTGTTGTCTGTTCCAGATCTCCTCTCTGCAGTGGTCTGCCCCCTGCGTAAGGCTGCCCGGTGTGAACTATGACAGAGATCATAGATGGCAATGAGATCTGGACATGACCCTTTCCCAAAGGAGGTGTCATTCCTTTCTCAGTCATCTCTGTCTCTAGTTTCAGGGCAATTGTTCTGGGCAATCGCTCCATCATTTTACCCCTCAGGCTTAATGTTGAATTTGGTTCATAGCTGTTAACCTTGAGAAATTATTATACAAAGCATTGCATTCTTTTGTTGGGTCTTTACATCCAACTCATGTCTTTCTAAATAACCATTTTATTAAATTTTCCTCAACTTACCTTATTGGAATATTTGATCTGTTTCTGACTAGAACCTTAACAAAAATACAGCAGTTAACCATATACAGTCATTTTATTATGGATATTTGCTAATATTTCACTTTGGAAATTTATACATTTTCATAAGTAACATTTATCATAGCATGCCCATCAGGGCTATGAGGCAGGTTCTCTACCAACTGTTTTTTAAGAACTTCTTATTTGTGTGGTCCAGATAGCTGGGCCATTTATTAGACTTAGAGGTAATTCTTTCAAATTATGTTTGGGGATTTTTGACTTTCACTGGTAGAGGGGACTTAAAAAAGAGGCAGAGGGTCATGGACAGGGACACCAGTGTGGTGAGTGTGAGGGGCGAGGGCTGGGCGGAGGTGGAATAAGGCCTGGGGGGAAAAATAAAACAAAAAATAAAAACACAAAGAAAGAGGTAGAGGAGAGGTAGAGTATTTGTATTTCTATTTTTCTCAGCTTATTGTTGACATGATTAAGAACCAATCTGAAGGCAACATGAAAGCCATATGCCAATCCATGTGATATAATTAGTGTGGTAGTCAACAGCTGTTCATACACCTGCCTAAGCCTGTCCTAACCCTGAGTTCTTCCACTCTGGCTTCAAAAAGAACTCAAAGTTTTGTACTGTCCATAGCATTTGATATATTCTTTTTAAAAAAGAGATTGCATTTATTTATTTTTAGAGGGAGGTGAAGGGAGGGACAAGAAGAGGGAGAGAAACATCAATGTGCCATTCATTTGCTTCTTGCATGCCCCCAACTGGGGACCTGGCCTACAACCCAGGAATGTACCCTGACCGGAAATCAAACCGGCAACCTTCTGGTTTGTGGGAAGGTGCCTAACCCACTGAGCCAAACTAGTCAGGATCATTTAATGCAGACCCCGACCTGAAGTATCCGCATCATTATGGATGAAATGAGACATACACATGGACTACCGAGTCCAGTGGAGGAGAAAGGACAGCATGGTTTTTCTCTCAAGGGGAGCAAAAAGCCGCAGCCTCCGCCATGACAGGCCTTTACTGGGTTTCTGGTTACATTACCTGATGATCCTCATTTACTGTGCACAGGTTTGCTTTAGGGGGTTACCTTTTACAGACAACAAAGGGGCCAATGCTGCTAATCACATCACAGAAGAAGGATATTTGCAAATGGAAAAGGGAAAAGTGGTCGAACTGATTACACTTATCCTAGGAAGGTTTAGCATGGATTTTAGGAAGTTACAATAAGCACTTGCTGTGTCAAATCAGGGTAAGGGAGTTTTAGCAAAAACAAGACTCAAAGCGGCTTAGCCACATTGCAAACCTGATTTCGCACGAGAACCTGTCTGTAGGCGTAGGTCCTGTGCATCTCCGAGTGGGAACTGGGCCCAAGCCACGCAGAAGGGTCTCCCACAATCAATTGATAGATTCTTAAATAATTATTTTGGGCCTCCAGTCATTCAAATTATGGTCTTTCTGCAGCAAGAAATCTGTGTTCCCTTATAATGCTAAATATTTATTGTCAAATCATATAAAGACCTTTTTTTGTTGAGAAAATGGTATTTCTCCTTCAATCAATAATGTGGTAAATTATAATAATGTATATTCTTAATCATGAACCAACCTATGCCCACAATAACCTCAACTTGAATGTTTTACAACTTCTTTGAAAACCTATTTTAAATTGTGTTGATAATATTTTGTTTAGGAGCTTTGCAAAAATATTTAAGAAATCACATTAGCCTATAATTTTTCATCTTTTCTATAGTCGTTCAGTACTTTCAGTACTGAAAGTACTATAACTTTTTCAGTTATAAAAGCTTCATAATTTTCAAAGCAAGACTTTTTAAATATTCTTTGAAAGATTTAATGAGATTTGAATTTTTTCCTTGGATACTTTAAAAAATTATAGCTGTAAAATAATCAGGCTTGCTTTGTGTATGTGTTTTTGTTGCTGTGTTCTTTATTTTTGTTTGGAGGAAGCTTTCAATCAATTCAATGTCAATAATTAAATGTATTGAAATGGACTATTTCTTTTTGAGTTAGCTTTAATAATGTGTATTTTTACATATTTGTATATTTTCAAATTTATTGGAATATATGAGTCTGTTTCCATTTTATGATCTGGCTAATCTATAGTGATATATTTATTTTATTTTTTTTAAAATGACTGTATTTCCAAAATGTTTTTTAATTAATAACTAATGACAATTTCTGAGATAGGACAATTTCTGAGATAGGACAATATGATAGGACAATTTCTGAGATAGGACAGTAAGAAAATATGAGTTTTTCTTTGGGAAAGATGGAGTGAAAAATAGGTTTCTGGAAGTTCGGAAAAATGAGACGATGGAGCAATTGAACCAGATACAGTGATGAAACACAGGTGCTAAATGTCTCTGTGAGTATGGAGAATTGTAAAGGTAAGGTCATATAAGACAGAAAAGGTGGGTGGCATTATTTGATTTTTGACACTGTAAAGAGAAATCATATTGTTTCAAAATATCATCAAGGAAAGATATAGATACAGTCCCTACTTTCAAAACCTAAAGTAAAAAAGTCTGACACTAGCATTTACACATAAATAAACACAAATGAATATTTATGTGTGTATACACACACACACACACAACATACAGTATTGAAGTGGGAACGCACTTTGTGCATTTGGTTCATTATATTTCTTTAACCAACCAAGCATAAGTTTCAGAAAACTGATTATACAGTATCATCTTTTGAAATTTTAAGTGCTAAGTGTATTTTGCAAGGGTCATTACTTAGTCTGCTACTATTAAACATTTTTAAAATTAATAATTGGGGTGGTGAACCAGAGTGTATTTTTATTAAATTTGCTGATGACTCCAATTTGGTAGGACAATTAGCACATTTAAAAACTGGATTAAAACTTAAAATGACCTTGATGAGTTGGAGAGGAGCCTGGATACAAACAAGATAAAGTTGATTAAGTTTATGTGCTTTAATTCATATAGCCTATTCCACATTTACAGTGGCCAAATCATTATGCAACTCTGATCGGAACTTTTAATCAGAATAGTTTGAATGATCTATCTTCATTGCAGCATAGTCAGAGCAAATGTGAAGTCAAGATTTCTGTGCATCCAACTGGCATAAAAACTAAGTGATTATTTAAATCAAAATGATTTCGCTGCCAGGGTTCTTCAAGGCATGAACCAAAGCTTAGATGAAAATGTATCTACCAAAATCATTCAGGATATGTCCGTGTTCCTAAACTGAGACAAGAAAAAACACTGGAGAAGTCAAAACTGCTATGTGAGCTTTCCGTGGTGTTAAAAAGGGAAACAGTCGTCAATACATGAGACGCAGATAACTATAAGAAACTGTTTGTAATTTGGATAAGAGTTTTTAATATATTAATTACTTAACGTTTTACAGATAATTTCTATAACTGAATTATTATGTCAAGACTTAGAAAAATGAATTGTTTATGCATAAAGTGTTTTAAATATGAGTATACTTTCTTAAGAAATAAGTGTGAATAAGTAAGAAAATAATCATAAACCTAATTAACATTCACATCTTTCTTTTAAAGTGTTTTGAAATTACAGGTCAAAGTCTATAATGAGAATTCCATGCCAATATTAAATTACAAGGACAGAAAGTTTTCATAAAAGACATAGAAGTGTTGTCGATACCCTAAACTTCATCTATAATACACTTCCTCTTGTCAATAGATGCAAGGTTAAGAAACAAAAATTGTCTTTTCAATATACATGTTCTCAGGACATTTTTATTTTTTTCCTTCTACTGAATAGACTTTATTACTTAGAGCAGTTTTAGATTCACAAAATTTTTTGAGCGCATGTACAGAGAGTTTCCATATACTGCTTTTCCCAACCATGGTTTTCCTATTATGAACATTTTGAATTAGCAAAGTACATTGATTACAATTGATGAGTCACTAGTGTTACATTCTTATTAGCTGAAATCCATAATTTACATTAAGGTTTACACTTTGTACTATACAGTTACTGGATTTTTCCAATTGCAGAATGTCATGTATTAAAAATTACAGTGTTATACCAAATAATTTTACTGTCTCAAAAATTATCTGCATTCAACCTGCCCATCTTTCCTTGCCTCTCCCTAATCCCAGGCAACAGCTAATCCTTTTGTGTTTATGGTTTTGCCTTTTCCACTACATCGTGTAGTTGGAATCGTAAGGTATGTAGCCTTTTCGGACTGCCTTCTTTCATTAGCAATATGAATTTTAGGTTCCTCCATGTCCATTCATAACTTGATAGCTCATTTTTCTGTGTTGATTAATAATATTCTATTGTATGGGTGATCCAGTTTGTTTAGCCATTTATTTGTTAAAGGATATCTTGGTGTTTTTCAACTTTTGACAATTATGAATAAAATTGCTGTAGGTGTCTCTGTGCATTCTTCTTCTTGGACATAAGTTTTTGACTTTTTTTTGTTAATATCTAAGAGTGTAATTGATAGACCATATGGTAAGAACTTGTTTAACTTTGTAAGAAAATACCAAATTGTCTATCAAAGTGAATGTATCATTTTCCATTTCCTTACAGTTATTTTTGCTCTCCATCCTCTGTAGCATGCAGATTTCGGATTTTAGCCATGTTAATAGATGTGTGGTAGTATCTTATTTTAATCTAAAATTCTCTAATGCCATATAATGTTTAGTATATTTTTATATACATATTTGCCATCTGCATATCTTATTTGATAAAATGTCTATTTAGATCTCTCAATATTTCTTTGGGTTGTTTATTTTCTTATTGTTGATATTTAAGAAATATTTTCATCTTTTTAGATAAGCCCTTTTTTATCAGATGTCTTTGCAAAAATTTGTTCCCAGTTAGTAGCTTTTTTTATTACAGTATCTTAATGTTGTCTTTAACAGAGCAGATTCTTTTTTAATTTTAGTGTAATCTAATACAATTTTTTTTCTTTCATACATCTTGTTTTTAATTTTGTTTGTAAAGCTCAGTGCCAAACCAAATCTGTTTTTGATGGTGCATTTAAAAATTCATGATCACACCTAGGTCACCTAGGTTTTCTCCTATGTTATTTTCTATAAGTTTCATAATTTTGTGTTTTAATTTGTTTCTAGTTTTTGCTCTGACATGTAGAGAGCTGGGAGATATGCACTCTTGTTCTCATAACAAGACCAAAGATTAACAAACTGCAAATAAACAACACACCTTAGATTCATCAAAGAACTGAAATAATGGGAAAATGCTGCCCTAAAAACTGGAAAAACAAATAGACAGATGCAGAGATCACAGCTTATGAGGAACAGGAGTCTTGGAGCTGGAGCCTAGGAGTTGGACCCAGGATAGGAAAGGGGTGCTTTAGATCGTAATTGACAGATTGTTAAAAGCTTAGTGTAGACTAGACTGAGATTTAAAATTCCAAGTAAACCAAGAGGGGAAAAAAATCTTTCCTTCAAAGGAATAAGGATAAGAATTATCACAATGCTCTTCATAAACTATAGAAGCAAGATTAGTATAGAGTGAAATATTTAACATGAGGAAACAAACACCATTACCAACCTAGAATCCTGTAACTAGTGAAGTTATCCTTTAAAAGTAAAGGAGAAAACAACATACCTGAAACAGATAAATATTGAGGGACATTTCCACCAGCAGGACTGGCTTGCAACAAATGTCAAAATAAGGTCTTCAGAGAAAAGGAAAATCAATGTGAAATTCTTATCTAACTAATGAAAGGAAGAATGTTAGAGAAAAAATTAAAAATGAAATTAAATATTTTAATTTGTATTATTTGGGGTTTGTAAAATGATTATGTTCTAATTTTAAACATTTATTTAGTAATTGGAATAATTTTTGAAAAGATTTTTTTATATACTATTTGGTTATCTAGTCCTATATGGTTATACAGGATATATGTTCAATTGTTTCCTTGTAATCAATTTTTAGTATTAGTAAAATTTTATGAATTTGATAAATTCTTCACTGATATATGTTACAAGTCTCAGCAAAATAGGGATAGAAATTTTCTCATGCTCATAAAGGCATCTTATAAATTAATACAGCTAATCTTATACTTAATGGTAAAATACTTAAACAGCATATATCTGATAAAGAATTTGTATGCAGAAAATATAAAGACCTCTTACAATTTATTAATAAAAATAAAAATAATTCAGTGAAATTTGCTAAAAGGATCTCAAAGATACACCTTACCAAACAAGATATTTGAATGAAAATGAAGAACACCACAATGTACTCGTAGTTATTAGTCATTGGAAAATGTATTTTAATAATGTGATGAGATATGTCTACAAGCCTACTAGAATGATTAAACGTTTTTTTAAAGATTTTATTTATTTATTTTTAGAGGGGGAAGGGAAAGAGAAAGAGAGGGAGAGAAACATCAGTGTGTGGTTGCCTCTCACCCGCCCCCTACTGGGGACCTGGCCTGCAACCCAAGCATGTGCCCTGACTGGGAATGGAACTGGCAACCCTTTGGTTCTCGAACGGGTGCTCAATCCACTGAGCCACACCAGCGAGGGCAGAATGATTACATTTTTAAAGACTGGCTATTACCAAATATTGGGCAAGGAATTCCCATGCATTGCAATACAACATGGGCCAGCCATTTAGAAAAACAATTTGACAATTTCCGGTAAAGTTAAATCTATTACCATAGAATCAGAATTTCATTTCTACATAATTACCAATTTATATTAAAGCCAAGAAAAGCATCTTAATGGCAGAATTCAGAAACTGATAGCATCTTTTTTCATAGTATCTGAAATTTTGATAAATTGTTGTACACCCATATAATAGAATCCAAATCAACACGAAAAATGAACTGACATAATACACACAAGCTTATGGTGTATGGTATCGTGGTGTGGAATAAGAAACATATGTTTGATCTTATATTTCTGGCACAGAGCTTCTAAAACCTATAGGATTTCCTAAGTGATGAAAGTAGTAAAGGTGTCTTTTGCTATGTTAATGAAGTGACTTTTGGACACTATAATGAAGGGTGGAGCCCATCGTCCTGGGAGCCAACCATGTGATAACAAAATTGCAAATTGCTGCTCACATCTCCCTGATTTGGGAAAGAGGATAGGATCTGATGGTTGAATTGATCACCAATAATTAAGGATTTAACGAATTTGCCCATGTAATGAGGTCTCCACATAAACCCCAAAGGACGGGGTTCAAACGCTTTCTGGTTGGTGATCACGTGCAGACTTGGGCAGAGTGGTACACCTGTAGAATGCATGGAAGCTCCTTGCATTGTGTATCATTTCCATCTGGCTATTTCTGAGTTATGCCCTCTTATACTAAATTAGTGACCTAGTAATTAAAGTGCTTTGCTAAGTTCTGTGAGTTGATCTATCAATTAACTTAACCCGAGAAGAGAATTATGGCAACCTCTTATTTATCACCGGTCAGTTGCAGAAGCACTGGTAACAACCTGGGGTTGGGACTGGCAGTCTTGTAGGACACATCCCTTAACTTGTGGGATCTGATGCTATCTCCTAGTAGATAGTGTCAGAATTGAGTTACATTATAGAAGGTTCTGCTGATGTTCCAGAATTGTTTATTTGTGTGGGGAAGCACCCCTCCTAACACACACAGAATCAGGTCAAGGAGCCCAAAAAGACGTGAGAAATTCTTAAAGGCTTATGAGACAAGCCAGTCTCTAAAGACTACATATTAAATTATTTTATTTCACGAATGGCATGAAACAAAAAAAAATCATTTTTTAATCTCCTAATAAAAAAGTTGCCTTGGCTTCCTGAAAGTGGTAAAATTCTTTTTGCTTTTTGGATGATAACTTGGTAGAACTTTCAGAAAGATCAAATTTCCTTCAAAGTATTAGATTTTGTCACAAAATTCAGAAATGCCAGTTCCCCTGAGGCAAATGCAAGCACACTGTCAGTTTTTTTGTGTGTGTTTGTTCCAAAACCATGTGAAGTACTGTCTCCTGGGAAGTCAACTTGCTTTAACTACTTCTGAGAAGATTTACTTTGGACTAATAAATATTATTTTTAAAAATTCAAGGTGAAACGATTTTTGGTGGATATTTTAGGCTTCATTTTTTTAAAGTTTTAGATATCAACTAAAATTATTTAAATCATTAATGCAAAAATAACATTAGAAATCTTTATCAATAAATAAACCAAATTATTTTATTCAGTTAAGATCACTGTTGGCATCATATAGTATACCATTTAAGATAGATATGAATTATTTTATCCTCAACACAATTGTGATAGTAAAATAAATAAACTCATCATAATTTGATAAAGTGGTGGTCCTAACCTTTATTCTTTAACTAAGCTACAACACTGAAGAGTCAAAAGGAAGAGTAACAAAACCAACACAAATGATACAGTAAGTATACTCTTAAATATCTAAATTTCAAGAATTAAACAGCTTTCAGAATGTAAGTAAAGTTTTGTGAACAGATATCTCGAGTTAAGTGATATAATTAAACTGTAGTTAAAATACATAGGTACTTTATATACTCAGATAAACACAGTCATACCCAATCACAGCTAGACTCACAACCTCCAGACTTCATAAAAATGCCAAAGATTTAACATGGAGATATTACCAAGCACTTGTCATTTAATTTCATCTTCACAAAAATACTGCAATGCATGTGCTCTTTTACCCATTTAACAAATGAGGGCTCCGAGATTTATTGGGTAAATAGCTTGTGCAATCTTGTAAGTGGACAAGTCGTATTTCCATCCAGATCTGCCTTTCTCTGAAGCTCATGAGATCACACTTACTCTGGAGCAGAGATGTTCAGTCTGCTGACTGACAGCACAGATACCTGGGTAGACAACTGTGAAGCAAAAACTCTTAGCATAAACCGACGTGGTTGGTAAAGTCTTTCACCCAATTGCATCTCCCTGATAAAGAGATACAATTTTTTTTCCTCAAAAGAGAAATGTTTGCTGACTTTTTTTACCCTGAATATGATCTTCAGTATTTATAATAAATTTTTAAAATAACAATGTTCACATAATCTAGGCATAGCTGCCATAACCACTAAACTTTTGGTTTCCAGTGTTTTTTTCTAGTCCCTATCAAAATATTTTCCCTGAGAGTATTATATGCCTGATCTGATTTTATAAAATATATAAATCAAACTGAGATCAATATGTAGAAACACAAATGATCACAACTCACGTCTAAAGAAAAGGCTGACAAATCAATAAAGCAAATTTGATTAAATTGTTTAGTAGATTTAGTGATCATAATTTACATGTTATAAAATATACCCATTTAAAATGTACAATTCAATGCTTTTCCCCCTAGTATATACATAGAGTTGTACAGACATTGACAGAATAAAATTTGAAACATTTGTATCATTCCAAAAATAAACTATGTCCATCAGCAGTGAATCCCACTCATCACACATTCCCCAGAACCAGGAACATTCCAACCTATTTTCTGTCTATAGATTTGCCTGTTCTGGACATTTAATATTAATTGAATTATACAAATACAGTCTTCAGAGTGCATCAGTATTTCATTCACATTATATGGATAACAATTACACTGTATGGGTACATTGCATTCTATTTATCCATTTGTCACTTTAGCATACATTCATTTTTTTCACCCATATTCTAGCTAAAATTAAAAGGCGTTACTATAAATATTTGTGTGTGGATATGTATTTTCCTTTCTTTTAGGTATATAACCAGAAGTGGAAAACATGAACATATAGTAATTTTATGCTTAAATTTTGGGGAAATACCAGCTTTCCAAAGTACACAATTTTACAATCTCACCAGAAAAGTATGAAAATTCAAATCATTTGCAACCTTGCCGCCTCTTGTTATTGAATGTCTTTTGGATCACAGCCATCCTAGTGGGTACAGAGTTGTATCTCAAAGTCGTAGTTGCATTTCTTTAATGACTAGTGATGTAAAGTATCTTTGCATGTCGTTATTGGCCATTTGAATATCTTCAGTAGAGCAGAGTTTCTACACAGCCTTTCCCCAATCTTTAAATAAAGTCATTTGTCTTTTGATGACTGCATTTAATACTTATTTATCTATTTTGATGAATATAAATATGAAACTCCAAAATGTATATGTCCAGAAGTCATTACATATACCTTCGTTATTTGTGGGGATGTCTCTTTACTTCTGGGGTGATGTTGTGTGCAGCAGAATAGTTTTGAATTTTCATGGCAGCCACTTTATTTTTAATTTGAACAGTTGTGCTTTTTGGCGTTATATTGAATTGGCCAAAATGTGTTTAGTTTGGTCAGTTTTGTTCCATAAAATAAAGACACATTTTTCATTTTCACCAATAACTTTATCGATTTGGATATTTTGAGTACATTGGCTATCTCTCACTATTGTCTTTTGCTGGGTAGAGGCCAGGGGTGTTGCTAAGCCTCTTCCAATGCATAAGACAGCCCCACAGCAAAGAATTATTTGGACAGAATGTCAATAGGGTCAAGAAACTTTTTTTTTCTTAGCAGTGTACCTGACGTTTGACAATATTGTTGATTTTTTTAAATAGGTTGTTGATTTATTATTTTCTTATTCTCCATTTTATTTATTTCCTCTCTAATCTTTATAATCATTACCTAATTACATCTCAAAAGGCTATATTTCCAAATACCTAACTTTACTAAAATTTGACTTTTTCTTTTTTTTTTTTTTAAGATTTTATTTATCTTTAGAGGGGAACGGAAGGAGAGATGGAGAGAAATATCAATGTATGGTTGCCTCTCGTGCGTCTCCTGCTGGGAACTGTTGCTGGAAACTGTCCTGCAACCCAGGCATGTGCCCTGACTGGGAATCGAACCGCAATCCTTTGGTTCGCAGGCCCGCACTCAATCCACTGAGCTACACCAGCCAGGGCCAAAATTTGACTTTTTCTTTAATTCCTTCATTTTCTGTGAACAAAGTTTGTGTTTCCCTTTAAGCCATCTTGAGTTTAACATTTTGTCACTTGAAATTGAGTCTTGACCAATATAGGGGAAGGGAGGGAGATTATGATCAAATTTTCAAATGAATCTTTGAAACTTTACTGGACCACCTGGTTTTCATTTCAATTAGCAAGTGAAATAGGAAGCCCAGTGCAGTTAGCTTATGGCCTGTGGATGGTTACCACCATGAAATTTATCACCAACCCTGTTGAACAGAACAACAACAAAAAAAACTTGGCTACAATAATCAAATTGCTTTGGCATCAAGAGTCAGAGATCATCCTTGCAGTGGAGAAATGAAAGCAACCCGAGGTCGGTACAGCCTATTCCCTCTTTGGCAATGACACTCCAATTATTAAACCACTTTTGAAGAGCCTAAAAAAACCTCACTTTTTATACATTTGTAGCTAGTCTTTCTTTCTTCAAACCCCTTGGGTCAAATGTCCCTATAGTGTTAGAAATAACAATATATGTAACAACAGATTCCTGTGATAAAGTATTTAGCATAGATTTTTATCCTACCTTCTATGTAAAGGTTTACCCTCTCCCTAGAACTATTAATAAACCCTCAAGTTACCCAAAATTTCTGTTACATAAACACAAGAATATACAAGATGGATATTACACATTAGTACATGTTTTATTGGGGTATCTATTTAACTAAAATTTATCATCTTACATTTTAATGAAAATTATACTAAGAAAGAAGAGAATAAAATAAAGAAAGAAGACCCGTGTTCCAAGTCTGTAATTCACTGATTCTCTGAAATTGCTATGGTCACCGATTTATTAAGAAAATAAAAGCAAGATATTAGTTAATATTGAAAAAATGCTGTGTAAAATGAGATGATTACCATTGGGTATATCTTTTACAAAATTGTGATGTGACCTAATAAAGTGGTTCTAACTGCTTCAAGATAGAAATATCAAATTTCTACTCAAAACTTTCATTGTTTAAAAAAGTGTGTGATTCAAAAGTGATTGCACTGATTAATGTATGCCGCATTCCATTATGTAAAATTTTTGTTTACTATCCTTTCTTATAGATCTGTTAACCTTTCAGGTAATTGATATTTCTAAAATTTATACTTCACAATGGTACATGTGAGATGTTGTTTAACTGTACCATTGGGCATGGAGAAGTTTGCCAATCCTGACATGGGCATAATATACAATTAGAACAGATGATTTTGCATTTGTTCCCCAGTGCTGTGAACTGCCTAAGCTACTATTCTCACTGCTTTTCTGTTGTTGTTGTGAAAACATATAAATCTCAAAAGAATCCCAGATTTAAAGAAAAAAATGCAAAATAAACTAAGAGATGTTCTAAGTGAGTATGTGTACTAAAGTGTTCGGCTAATTGCTAGTTCAATGGAGCTAAATGCAATCTCTGGAGACCTTCAGTATGATCTAATACTGCAGCCTTCTGCTCAAAGTGCATCATTGCAGAAACAGCCCTGCCAAAGGCTCCTCACTTTCACTTATACCTGACAGCACTGACCAAAGGTCCCTTCCAATACTACTCAGAAATACACACATGGTCACATTGGAAACAAATGACACTTTCAGTGGCAACTCATTAGAAAAACAACAGAAATTTCTGAAAAAATCAATAAATAGGCTAAATGAATTATGCATTCTGAATATGCATTTTTGATGCCATGTACTTTAAAATAATAAGCTCACTCATATATACTTATTCTGCTCATTTCACTGCCTCCTAAATCAGAGATACAATATCATAACTAAAAGGGAAAAAATTCCTGTGAGTTCCTGCAAGTGGAATGACTTCTTAATCTCAAGCATCAAAAAGAAGTGTTAAATTACAGTCCTGGGAGAAGCCATTTTTGGAATAGCACAATTTAGAACTCAGGATTGCAAAAACAAATATTTCTTCACCTACTTATGTGAACAAGGAGATTGTGATCAAATTTTCCAATGAAAATTTGAAACTTTACTTGACCACCTGGTTTTCATTTGAATGAGCAGATGAAGTAAGAAGCCCAGCGCAGTTATATCATGGCCCATGAAGGATTACCGCCATAAAATGTATTACCAACCCTATTCAATAGAAGGGCAAAACTGGCCACTGTAACAGAATTGATTTGGGATCAAGAATCAAGATGATACTTGAAGTAAAGGTAGGGAAAATTAAACTTGGTTTCCAGAAGTCATAATGGAAAAAGAAACTACACACCTCATTTAGTCGGCAGAATTCTGAGAATGCCTTTCAGTGACCCTCACCCTTGTGTAATTCCCATCCTTGCTGATTGTGGATGGAACCTGTGAAACAGGATGACTTTCATTCCCGTGCTTATGGCACATTATGTGGCAAAGAGAGATGCTCTGGGGGCACTAAACCTAATCATACGAGCCTTTGTAAGCAGAGTTTTCTTCGGATGGGCAGAAAAAGGGAGTCAGAGAGCATGAGAATGATTCAAAACAATGCTGCTCGCTTCGAATAGGGAGGGGACTGCAGTGACCTAGATAGCATTCCCAGTTTCCTTCAGCTTGACTTAACTTTAGGCAGGTGTCTTCCTAACTGCAGGCCCTGACCTCCCTTTCCTGACAGCACTCATTTTAGAAAACTTGTAATTTTAAATTCCTTCTTCTGCCCTTTTAGAGATGTAAATCTTCTGCAACCCAAAAATGATTTTCTGGAAGATCTGAGAGTCATCCCTTTAAAATGCAATCAGCAAAAAAAGATAGCACTTCCACTTCCCAGTGTCTGTGGGAGGGTAGGAGTCTGACTTCAGTAAGCAGTGACTACAAGCATGGATGACCCAATCACACTGCCCAATACCCACACCCCCAACATTATTCAGTACTTTTGCTTTAGCTCATCACAGCATTTAAAAATCGTCATGCCTTTTGCTAAAGCAAATTTTAGCTGGATCTCTCTTCTATGTTGTAATGGCTGCTTTCTCTTTTTGCCATAGTGTTGGGGAAAAAATTTGTATGTCTAAGTAATCAGGTGCACTTTTTCTTGTATGACATACAAGAATCAATGCATTATATTTAAGAGCTGAGAAAGATGCCTAGCGGTCAGCCAATCACGTGTGAGGACCTCAGTCTTTTAACCACAGGGAACTCAATTATATCAAATTTCAATGAACTTACAAGTTGGTTCTTTCTTACAGCATCAAGATAAGAGCCCAACTAGCCCAACATCTTGATTTTGGGCTTGTGTAACCCTAAAAGAGAACACAGGTGAACCCACCTGGAAACCTGACTTGTAACACTTACTCCATCCACTAAATTTATGGCATGTTGTTATAAAGAAATAGAAAGCAAATGCACTTCATGTGAACCCAAGAGAATTTAAAACTTTCTGGCTTAAATATTCAATGTTGTAAAGATTGAAGACTTTTAGAATTTGGCCATGCTCTAAATAACTTGGCCTTTTTTATAGCTACCTTAAATAACACAAGAAGATTTTGTTAGTGTTTTGTTTTTTCCCTCAGCCAAGCACATTTTTTTCACTATTTTTAGAAAGAGTGGGAAGGAGAGAGAAACTCGGTTGGTTGCCTTCTCATACCGACCCCAACTGGGGATCTAACCTGCAACCTGGGTAAGTGCCCTGACCTGGAATCAAACCTGCAAACTTTCGACCTCAGCGAGGATGCTTTGACCAACTGAACCACACCAGCTAGGGCTATTGGTGTTGTTTTTATTTAAATCAGATACTTGAATGTTAAAAAAAATTAGTTGTTTTAAATTTCTTCATTTTTTAAATCCAACATAAGCATAGAAATTTCCTTATTGTACTCTGCATACAATGAACAATAATTTGATAAAATAAATTATATTGTAAATAAATAATTTAAATGATCACATATGTTTTAACCTTTCCTACATTGGTGAATATGCATGTTGAAAATATTATTTAGTCCAGTAGGGCATAAAATGGGCAAATATTGAATGGAGTTTATTTCCATTTAAATGTGGAGCACTTTTAAGGATCTATGAAAGTTAGACTTAAGGATAATATAAGAAAGTTTACCTAAAGAATCATGAAAGCTAAAGTAGTCAATTTTGATAATGCTTCAAAATGCTTCCAAAAGTACATAGCATAGGACTATGTATTTCAATTCTCACATATTTATGTCAATACATTATGTACTCATTTGATTGTTTCTGTCTGGATTCTTTTTGTCCAAAAAAAAAAGTCACTCTCCAGGTAGAGGACATTCCTATGCTTAGCATGTATTTTGATCTAAAATGAATGTACTTCATTAAGCAATCAGCTAAACTACATTGACAAAATAATTTTTTATCATAATTACATTTAAAGTTGAATTTTTATTATTTCATTCATGCAACACAGAGTATAATCACCTAAAGTATTTGAGCCGTAACCTTGCTCATATTTCCAAGAATGTTACCTGTTTCTTTGATCTGATTGTTTCTGTGCAATTAAGTCTGGAGACAATGCATGTGGAATTATGCTATACATTCTATGATCAAAAGGTGGCTGGAATATTGAACTTCTCCATACTTTATCCATCAGTGTTGCTTCATTAAAGCTTTCTTTCCTCACACCAATATTTTACCTGCTGCACAATCAGGCCCTTGATCATTAAATTTGTCATAAATTGTCCACGACATGGAATCGAGAAAACGTGCCCAAACCTCCTCTATCAGACATTTGTCTCAGAACATGAAGTTTCCAGACTATGCATATTTTCTTAAATACTTCTAAAAATCTCTTCAGTCTTACTTTCAGGTTTGGTAAAAACACTCATATATACCTGGGAATAAAAGTCACCTCACATCATGTCTGTTTTTATGTACTAAAATATTTCATTAGAATTATCTGAGCCACACCTTTTGTTCAGTAGCCACTTTCTTTTGTTTCTTATATCAAACTTAACTACTCACCAATGAATAGAGCATATAATTGAAATAATATGTTTGGTTTTTATCAGTTATGCTCTTTTTCAGAGATTCTTATTTCAACTTTCAAAGACACAAATTCCACAGGTTGTTGAAACACCCTGATTGAATTCTAGTCATTTTAATAAGCATATTTCCTCATTATTTTCACCTATCCAAAGTTTATTGATAGTCTACTGCACTTAGGGCACTATAACAAGCACATAGAATGATAAAATATTAACTAAGGACATAGCCATTGTTCTCTTTTGTGACAGAGGAAATGGAGCTGTAACACCTTTTGTTTACGGACTTGTTAGATGACACTGACTGAGAAAATGACAAAGCATGTCTTAGAGAGGTAAGAGAAAAATGAAGACATACTGAGAGTAAAAATGGTGAAGGTATGTGATGCCAGCTGGAGAACTGAGCTAGAAAGCTGGCCATAAAATCAGTCATCTGAAATATGTAAAGTTATTAGCCGATTGCCTCACTCTTAAAGACTATACAATGAATGTTACATGTTATTATTATCATTAGCATTATTACTATTCTTAGCATGAACACCAAGTGATATGAAGTTCCACACTTATCTATCTGCCTTACATTCGTGATTTTGTTTAAATCCTCATGAATTCATTGTCTCAATGAAGTATGAGTTGTAAGTCGACTGCCTGCAAAGCTCTCTGCCAGATACTAGTGTGGCAAACAAGTCAGAAATGGCCACCACTTTTATGACCTGCCACTTAATCAGCGAGATTGACAACATATAAAATTAGAAAGTTATATGATTCTGACATTTTCTGTAAAGAAGTAAATAGTGCTGTGGATATACACTAAGGAGGTATTGGTTGAAAAAGAGCAAGTAGGATTTGAACCAGACTATGAATTAAAATTGCCCCTGGCAAAGTGAAGAGCTTGCGTGAAGACCCTGAAGCAAAAGGAAGGAACCAGGTGCTTTGGAGGAAATGAAAATGTGCCAAAGTGACAGCAGCTTTATTTCAGAATCTTGTGATTGAGACAGAAAAACCTGAGAAATACATATGAGTGAGTTAGGGCCTTACAGGCCAGGTTAATAATTTTAGACTTGACTAAAAAAACTAAGAAGGGGCTGCAGGGTTTTAAGTTTGGAAGTTATATCATCGGGGCAGCTTTTGAAATGGCTATAGGTTTGTGTAGAAATTCAATTGGCTTAGAGTTAGAGTAATTGTGGAAAGCCTCTCTAGAAAGATTGACCATTTGTGCAGGTAAGATCTGATGTTGTCTTCTTTAAGGAAGTGACTGTATCGATGAAGAGAAGGGGATGTATTTGAGGAATCTTTAATATGTAACGTAGGCAGGGATATTGAAAAACTAGACACACCATTGGAGGTAAATGTGAGGGTTATGGTGGCAAAGTAATGGCATGATAAATTATGTGGTTAGCAGCACCACTTAGTGAGCTCAGGCACAATGGAGAGTTTGGATAATATAAAATATGAATGCAGACTTATTCAATCTCAAATTCAGATGTGTGATAAATATCATGGTAATTTTTCATTGTTGTTTCTGGAAATCAGAACAAAGTCTACATTACAAATTTGTTTCACAATGAATTATGAATAGAATGTATGCAAAATCATGAGAACAGATTGAATTAACTAGGAACGAAGGATAGCAAAGGATAGGGGAAGGAAAAAAGTCTTAACAGTATTTATTACGGCATTTTAGTTTTGTCCATTTTGCCTATTAAATTTCTGACTCCTCGTTCTCTATTAATTCTGTCAGTTTCTTATTTAAAGTTAATAGCATTTGTCACCGGAATAATTTTAGCAACCTCTTCAGTGTTTTGCTTCCACTATATCTGCACTTTCATCACTATTTATAGTGCTATCAAACAATATTTCTCTCAGAGAAATTGAACCTTTTTTATACTTTTAAGTTAATTGTCTTCCCATTTTCTTCATTATAAATCTCAAACTCATTAACTCCTGCATTCATATTTATATTTACAGAAGGAGTCCATGGATATCTTCCTATTACCTCCACTTGAGCTGCATTCTACCATAAAAGCTTGAATTAAACTTCATTATTATTTGTTTCTTCAATATTTCAAGGAATACTTTGAATATTCCTTTGTGTATTTTTGTAGCTGTTCTCTCGTAACCTCCTTGGTACTTCTAGAATAGCTATAATCAATCAATCACCATCTCTTCTTCCTTTCTCGGTTTCCTGTGTCAGGTTTTCAGAGCACTGACTGGGGGAGTCTTTAGTGTTCCTTCTCAATATCCAAGACTTTCCTCTTTCGGGCTCATGTGGAAGGCTAGACTTCTGGGCCCATTTCAGTTGGATGTGGCCTATGAATTTCAAGTGAAAGCAGTATGAGCAATCTCCAGTCTGGATCATGTCATTTCTGGTGTAGGATGGTACAGATTACTTTCTTTGTCAAGATGACTGAGGACACATGCCTGGAAATGAGACTTCCTGACACGGAGATCGGCAGTGACTCTGGGGTGCAGAGCTGCCTGCACTGAAGGGGAGATGTGGGGAAGAATTTCTGCATGCTCCTTGTTCCTGCAGCCAACCTAGCCTATTCTGACTGATAATAACAAATGGAATCTTTGTGGAATTCATATGAAATCAATGAATTTTATGTAAACAAATAAGAATGTTGTGGTAACGATAAAGTTGATGTCAAATTAAAAAAATAGAGTGAGAAATTGTGGTTAAATCAAATTATTTAGAACTAAAATAAGTGGCAAAGGACCAACATTACAAAAATGATGAAAATAATTAAGTGAATACAAATTTTTGACACTATAGTATTTATAATAACATAGAATATGATGTGTGCACATATAAATATAACAGTGCTGTAAAATATAATATATACATATATATGTGTGTGCATATATATGACAAATAGAACAATAGCAATGCCAAGCAAGGGAGGATTTTGAATAACATGTTTCAGATTGATCATGGCATTAGAATTTAGAAATAGATCACTGATGACATAATAAAGCATTTCCAAAATTTCTAGCCTTTCAATTTTTTTGTCAACCCTCAAATAACTCTTGAGATTCCCCAAATGTCCCCTAGACATTTATTAACTAGTTCTCCCTCTTTGGTGGTGAAGAATGCCAGTTCAACCCAAGTGTGGATATAGGTAACATCACTCAAATGTTAGTGAAATGAGTTTTAACAAAACCTTACCTGAAGGTTTCTGGTCAACAGATGCAAAATACAATTCAAAAACTGAAACTTTTATATTGGATATAGACAACATTGGTCCTTGAAGTTCTTAACTGACACCCACTAGAGATGCCCCTGACCTGATAACCTCTGCCTATCACCTCACTGGCCACCTTTCTGTCACAGAGCACCTGGCCCTCCCAGTGACGGTTCCCCTGACCCACTGATAGCTCCCCTTAATCTGTAATCGAACCTTTCCAATGACAGGCATTGGACCAAGGAAAAGAAGTGAGATTTCCCCCCATTTCTGCTTAGGGGCTCAACTCATTAATCTGTAAAAATGCAATTAATACCACAGACAAATTTTCACATAAGTATACTGAGAAAAGTAGGGCGGGGGCCCCTGTCCTGGGCACCAGACGTGGGGGAGCTCCGCCTGCAGAGCCCCATCCCTCCGTCACGGCTGAAAATACAAACTACCAAGACATGACTGCTTGGGAAGGAAAGGTCGTCAAACTCTCAGAGGAGAATGACCCAGAGCCTCTTCCTCGCTGGGCTTTTATTGGGCTCACATACACCGGAATACAGGTTTAACATGTCAAAGAAATCTGAGGGCTTAATCTGAGTCAATGCCTGTCCGGAAAGGGGGTTGCCAAACTTTGGGAGACATACTCATTTCCTCCTGGGACACTTATCACTTAAGTGGGAGCACTCTTAGCAAAGCAGGTTTCACAGGACTTTAGGAATTCTTTCTTATGCCCGATCACCCAGGGAGCCGTCCTGGCCAGTACAGGGCTGCACCACTCACCCCCCACAGTTTCAGGCTTTAAGCCTGATTGGGAAGCAGGAGACATCTCCCAGACAGAAATGAGGACTCGGGCTATGTCAGAATAGCCGGGGGCGAGGGTCCATCACATCCTCTTTGCTGCAGTCCCCCGAGTCCTTCCATGAGGCCTCCCAAGTGGTTGTGTCAGGCTTAGGTTACCCCTCCCATGAGGAGTCTTACCCGTCATTGACTGCCAACCAAGCACTGGGGCCAGAGATGGATGAGGCAGAAGCAGTGCTCCTGCCAGGGAGATAAGCTTTGTCTCCCTAGTAGGTCACGTCCTCATGACAGAACAGACCCAGATGAAGTGGGTCCCTAGGCTCTTACACAGCCCACCATGGGGTAAGGGTTACAACTCCTGAAACCAGGCTGAACGGTCCGCAACAAAGTAGCTCCTCATTGTGCTGAAGTTCTTCACTACAGTTAAGGCTAGGGGGTTACAATCATGCTTACAGCATCACGAGACCCATTTGCTACTTTTTGGCTTAATAGATTTGACTCCTTATAAAAAAGAAAGTGTAATCCATCTGCATATATGAATTTTAATTTTTTCATTGAAAAATAGGCAACTGCTGGAAGTTTAAAAATAACACATTTTCATTTTCTTCTGTACATTAAGTGGTGCATTAGTATTTCAGCACAATGATTTATAATTATTATATGATATTACACTTGATGAACTGGGCAAGACAAAATTGTCCTAAATAATATGATGAGAAATGATGAAATTTTAAATATAATGGAAGTTTAGAAATAATATTAAAACAAAAAAGACTCAGCATTTATTCTGAGAATACAAACCAGATCATTTTTTAAAATGATGAAAATAGAGCCTTATTTCTAGAGGAGAAAAAAAACAATAAGAAAATAAATAACAACAAAAAACGAAAGAACTCTTACTAATGTACTAAACTTTGTCCTTACCATTAGGATTATCTTCTTTGCAGTAAATCCTTAGGAAAAAAGTGGATCTCAGTGTTCATTTACATTCTACAGTTAACTCTGTGTAAGTAGATGTGTGTGTATCTGGACTTTAACTACTGGGTATACATTTCACCAAGATCATTGGATTCTATCCCCTTCAGTTAAAATAAAACCCAGAAGAGGTAAAAGTGTTCACTTGTAACTATCAGCAGGCATGTTGCTAATATCGAGTAGGTAGATAGCCTACAGCACAGATGAGGTTATTGGAGGAAAAAGATCATTAAGTTGCAACTTCATTTATTTCCTCATAACACACAGTAATTAATTAGCCCTGGAGAACTTCCTCCAAGTCGTTCCTTTAAATCTTTGATCTAGAATCATCCAACTGTAATTCTTAAGTAAAAATGTCCTTCTCAGCATGCTTGGCCTGACCTTCAGAATACATTTTCTTAATTTATTCAAAGTGGTCTTACATACCTTGTGAAAGACACAACTAAAAATTACTCTCAAATTCTTCCAAATCTTTCTGCTAAACTGTCAATTTCACCCTAAAATATTTTTTTTACAAAGAATAAGTAACAAATCAATTATTTGTTCACTGAGGAGAAGACAAAACATTTTAACAAAAGTTCTTTTGCCTTTACTAACAGAATCATACCATTATTCTTGATGTTTGATAGAAGCAGCTTGAATGTATTACTAAAAATAGTTTATCTGTAATTTCACTTTAAGCAAAGAATGAGTAATCTAAACCATGCCTACCATGTGTACATCAAAACTGATTACTCAATAAACCTGCACTTCAGTCAGCAAGAATGGAATTTCAGATGAAAATGCCGAGGTAGGTTAAGAAATAAAGAATGCTGAAAGTGGTACATACATGGGTAAATTTTAATAAGCCTGAACTACTTAAAATAATTAATATGCAACACATTTAAAATAGAGACAGTTAAAATACAGAAGCGATAAAACAGCAGTGGGAAGTAGGAACAAGGAATCCTGAAGTTTACGGATCCTTTTATTTGAGACAATTAGCTAGGGTAACAACACTTTAGAAACTGATAAAAAAAGTTTGTATAGTAACAATCAAAGTAGGGAAAATAATGTGATAGCACATATTTCCAAATTTTTTCTTGCTTAACAACAAAAATACACATTTTAAGTACTTTGTACATCCTACATAGAGGCACTCAGGGATTCAAGCTAACGAGAGTCCATCCTGACACATGTATTATAAACACCGTAGTAGTGGGAAGTAAATGTGGTAAATTACAAATTGGCTCTTAAAGATGCTTCTTCTACAAGACATGTGTCATCCATGCACATATTCCATTGGCCAAAACAAGTCACATGGCCACAGCAAATTTCAAGAAAAGGCTAAGGGTTTGTGATTCTATCATGTTGCTTCAAAAAAAAAAAAATGTTGGAAAGATATTGGGAACAACATCAAAATTTATCACAGTCTACCTGTCTACTCACTGGATATTCAGTCCAACATTCCTCACCCAGGCAAAATACACTCACTTCTTTCTCAAGGAACATAATCTAAATTTTTCACCCAACGATGGGAGCTCACCCTGGACCCAAAGACTAATAAATAGTAAGGAAAATTTGTTATTCCCCCATCATTGATTGGAGCTGAGGGAACTGAGACAATAAAATAGAAATAAATACTACCATCTTGGAAGAGGAACAATGAGAGAACAAAAGAATTAATGGATTCATAAAGAAATAAAAGGGGATAAAATATTTTTTGAAAATAGTGATGGTTACACAACATTTTGAAAGAACATATGCCACTGAATTATCAACTTAAAAATGGTGGAAATGGTCAATTTTATATATATTTTACCAATATTTTTAAAGAGTGTTACCATTAAAAGAGGAAAAAAAAATCAAAACAGTTTGTTGCCCATAGTGATTCTGTGATATGAGCTGGAATTACAACTCTATCCTGTAGTGAGTGGTGTTGAAGGTAAGCTCTTTGTTTGAAGCCAGAATCTTCTCTGTAAGAGACATTCCTAAACAGCTGATCTCTCTAGTCCTTTCCACACTCTAATGGGGTTCTTCTTTCTCCCCACTAGTGCTCTGGTCACATATAAAGTATACAATGTGGCCTCCATAGGGGTTAAGACGTTTCAGTCACCTAACTCTTGCTTATAAAGCATTAGCTCACAGGTAGTTATAGATAGCGTGATGCAAAGACAAGCTATATCCAGATTCCTGGTTTTCATGGTAGTTCATTTCTCTTAAAAATAGAGTTCGGGGCCCTGGCTAGTGTAGCTCAGTGGATTGAGCGCGGGCATGCGAACCAAAGGATCGCGGTTCGATTCCCAGTCAGGGCACATGCCTGGGTTGCCAGGCCAGTTCCCGGCAGGGGACATACAAGAGGCAACCGCACATTGATGTTTCTCTCCCTCTCTCCTTCCCTTCCCCTCTAAAGATAAATAAATAAATAAATAAATAATATAAATAAATAAATAAATAAATAAAATATTTAAAAAAAATAGTGTGGGGCAAAAGTGGGTTTACAATATGGAAAATAATACAAGAATAAACTCTGTTTTGTGTACTCACAACTGTGAGCCTACTTTTGCCCTACCCTTTATGTTAAGATTTTATTCTATTGTATGCATGTTTATGTACCAATTAACGCTCATAGCTCTTTTCTAGACAAATGCCTTAGTTCCTTTTTTTTCTGCTTTTTTTGGTGTCCATGTGTCTTTCCTCCTCCACTTATTTTCTGAGTCCTTGATTCTATCAGATTTTGGAGGAAAGGTACATATAATCCTTGAATATTTTCCCTGAAGTCAATTTCCCCCAGTTGAATGAATTTATTGACCATACTTATTTTTATGTTAATAACATAATTATTAATATCCTTGATTGAATCTTCATAGAAAGGTTGTAACCAAAGTTTTTCTTAATCAGTCTTAGTAATCAAAGTATTTTTAAATATTATTTTAGTAACCAAAGGTTTTCATTCTTAGTAACCCAAGTTTTTCTTAATATTATTTTATGTTTTTTGTGATCCAAAAAGCCTTTAAGTCTCTAACCCTTTTTGCTTTCTTCTATTTCGTTTCCAGTTACTCGACGGCACATTTGTTTCCAAGCTAATCTTCCAGTGCTGTGCTAGGCGCAGAATGCTGCAAGGTTTTACTGTGTTGAGCAATGCATCACAAGAAGAGACTGATTCAGAAACAAATGTATGGCTGGGTAATCAGAAATTAAATGGAATGTAATCTGTTTCTAACTCATTTCTTCATGGTCATTTCTTGAAATTGAGTCTATCTACCTAGCTATCTTTCTATCTCTCTATCTATATCCATCTGTTAGAGATGCACCAAATGTTTTGGAAAAGTGTCGGCCTTGCTGACCTCAAAGAAAGGCAAATTAACACCATCACCAGAATGGCAAAAAGCAAAACAATAGATTTCACTCTTTGGCTAAGAGTAAACTGGAGCAGTCATTTTGAAAATTGGATTAAAAATATAGAGCAGTATTGAAGATGTGCCCAACTTACGGCACAGAAATCCCACTGCATTGTTTCATAACAGATTGGAGAAATAAATTGGAGGAAAACCTGAAACTATCAATAATAATAAAAACAATTAAACTATTTCTAATGAATACAATGAATTACCACAGAGCAATGAAAATAAATGGAACACTTATATAATAATAGATAATTTTCACAAACTTTGACTAAAATGAACATCAAGGAACATGCAATGTATTAAAGAAGAAAAACAGGCAAAACCAAATTATGTTTAGGTATGGATCCAAAGGTGATAGAATTTCAAAGAAGTTAAAGAGATCATTATCACTACTTTGGGATAAAGCTTACTCCCAGCTCAGTCACAGAAAGCTATTGTAAATATAACTTAATACATGGAGGTTTCTAAAGTGCTAACCATAAAAATGGCTGAGGCTTGTTTCAATTTATTTGAAATAAGCATTTTTCTGGTTTCTTCTTTACAATACAGTTCTAGCTTATATTATCTATGTATCATAGAAGTCTACTAAAATAAATATCCATAAAATAAGTTCATAACACTTTAATTGATCTTCCCATAAGCAAACTTATTAATTATAGTTCAATTGCACACAAAATAAAAATCTTGAATTTAAAAATTATGATTATGATTATATTTTTCAGTGGGCAAATCGAACCTCAAGCATCCTGCTTTAATTTTACACCTGCGGCACATTCCAGCTCTTTGAACTTGGAAAAGTTACTTCGTATCTCTGACCTAGTTTTGAATTTATACAATTCAGATGATAAGAGAACCTAGATCATATGATTGTTGTGAATATTTAAGAATATGTGATATAAAACTGCTTTACATGATCATTTATAAGTACTAATATTTATATTAATATAACACTATGATATGATTGTTATTATTAGATCGTACAATTAATAAACCACAGAGCTGGGGTGTTCTTGAGCTCTCACAACGTATTCCCTCGTTCCCCTAATGCATTCTGCTTTTTGGTTTCCTCAAGGGCTCTGTACAATTTAGTTGTATCTTCAGACTCATATATCATCTCTGCCAAGCTGAGAATGTCTTAAGAAACTTTCTATTACGATGATATTAAATTTTAATTTTTTTAAATATAAAGTATTCACAAAATACACCGCTCTCACTGGGTGAAGATACACTGCCTTTCGAGGTGACATAGATAATTGCACTCGGGATGTGATCAGCAGTCTGGAATCGTAGAAAGAAAATCTCCAACCACTAGAGTTGTTCTCAATAATTTACTCCTTTAAAAACAATGAGTACGATCCACTTTAAAATGTTTGTAAATGAGCCTTAATAAAAGAAAAGATATTTGAAATTTAGAGACTTTTAAAATAGCACTACATCAGCAAAAACAAATTTTGGTTTATGATTTATGATAAAAACACTTTAAAGAAGTCAGTCACCAATAGATTATTGCTCTGTTTGTTGATTTTTTATGGTCTTCATGAGATTCACAATATTAAATTTATTGTTATACAAGTGAATGGTTATGGCAAACAAGAACACATTTGTCTATTTTTAAAACTTATTTGCTTCTATTTTCTATTATATTTCAGCTCATTAATTTAATATATATTCTGCTGTGCAACCAGTATTCTTACTAACTTGCTCATAACAATGTAGACAAGATACAAGAAACTGTTAGAACTTTTAGTTGGGACTTAAAATTTCCACCAGAGGGCGATCTATCCTCTAAAATGCTAGAGCATATTAGACAAAGTGAACGTGAACGCTCGATTCCTCAAAGGATGTCTGAAACGTTAAAATAATCAAATACAATTATTTCATGTTTAAATTAACCTGTTTAAATAACTTAATGTGTTGGATTAAATTTTAGTTATTAAACAAGTACCTATACTCATTTATTACAGATTCGATCTTATTTTCATAATTGAAGGTAACATTTTTTAAAAAATACTTTTTAATCAACTATATATTATCAAAACTAAATAAACTTTAGAAACATGGTTTTCTAAATAATATACACATTTCAAAATACCAGACATGTATATAAAGGTCAGTTGAAGAAAGCCATCGTGTGAACGTGCAGATGTTAAGAAATCAGTAACTTCTAAGAGCTCACACTGTACTCAGGAAAAAAAAAAAAAGCAAGCATGAAACATTTATCATTTTAAAAGACATTGCAGTTAGCCTTTGTAAGCATCATGGGAGAAATGAACTATAATGGTTTGGGATAGACAGAGACATTTTCATACTGGAGACAACACTTCAATTGTGTCTTAGAGAAGGTAAAAGTCAGTATTGTTCCAGTTAGGAAGGGCCGAAGGTGATTCAGGTAAAAGAGACTGGTGTACATAAAGATAATAATCTGAGAAAAAGCCTGGGTTGTTTGGAAAATATAGTAGTTTGGGGTGTCGTCTGAGACTAAAATGAGGCCATCGAAACGAAGAGATGCAAGAGGAAGAAACATGGTAAGTGATGATTCTGAAGGGCTGGGACATCTAAAAGAAGGTTTAAAAGTGTAAGCTACAGTAAATAGAGCTCATCGAATATGTTGAGGAATGAAAGATGAATTGGGAAACTGGAAAATCAGAGGTAAATTCTGTAGTCTGGGAAAGGCAAGATGAAAAATCGAATTCAAATAGTGGGAGGGGGAAAGAAGAGAAGGTGGTAAAGAACATATATGAGTTAATGTACGTCTTAGTGGTGAGGGAGATGATGGTGATAGTTATTTCACGTTTGATGGAGTGAGCTTTCTAAGGACAACCTAGTAGGTAGGTAACTGAGGGTACAAATGAAGCAGGAACTTTTTAGAGATGTAAGCTGCAACGGAGATTTGCCAGACAAATATGAAAGGCAATCTATTGGTAATGAATGAGGTTGCCCATGATAGAAGTAGGGAAGAAAGCACAGAAGGTCCTTGGGGGAAGCTCACACTGAAGTGGAAAGCAAATTAATGTAATATAATAGTATGATATGCTGTGATGTGATATAATATACATGTTTATTATATATTATATATTATATATATATTATATATTATATATATATTATATATATATGATTTGGCAGATAGTAAAGTGCGTTAAATGCATTAGAGCTTTGAACCTCTAAAGGACTTAGTGAGGCAGTCACCATTGCCGCTTCAATGTTAAAGATAAGGACATAGGAACAGAGACATAACACGAATCTTTCAAGGTGACATACATAGCAAGGGAGCGGCCTAAACCTGGATCATCTGACTCTCTACCTTGAGCTTTGCTTCCCTAGGATCTAATGTCTTTTAAGAAGGAGTTCTATCCAGCCTCTCACATGTTACCCTTCTTTGATATAATAAAATGATGTGTTATGTTAACAAGTGACCAAGTGATGAAACATTCTTTCATTTTTTAATAAATGCACTTGGGTATAGTGTGTTCCCAATTTTTGGCATTTTATTATATTTGTGGCTTCCTTCCTTCCTTCATCTCTCTCTCCTTCTCTCTCCTTTCCTCCCCCTCCTTCATTCCATCCTGTTTTTCTTTTTGCCCTTTATGTTTCTTTTTAAAAATAATTTAACTGCAATATCTGTAAGATTGGGTTCATTTTTGTTTCTTTTTTTAGATTATGTTTATTGAAAGAAGACTCTAGGAATGCAGACAGTCTTTAAGTCATAAATATGTCCATACATTAAAAACCTGAGCAATTAACCATAAGGAAATCACATGTGGCTAATTAAATTTAAATTTACCTAAACTAAAAACAGTTAAATATCCAATAATTCAGTTAAGACTAGCCACATTGTAAGGTGGCCTGGGTGTTCCCTTCAGCTTGACTGAACTTTATAGAGGCTGCTTCCTGACGGGAAGTCCTCACCTCTCTTTTCTGAGAGCATTTTTTAAAAATTTTGAACACATGCAACTGTAAATTTTTGTCTCTGTCTTTTGGAGACATATGTAAATACACATGAAAGCTCCTTGTCAATTCTAAAAATCAGGCACATCTTTCTCAAGCACTTGGAAGTCATCCTTTTGAAACATAAACATCAGGGAAGATAGGGTCCCTACCTCACAGTGATGGGGAAAGTAGGAGCCTAACTTTAGGGGGCACCTCACCCCTATAATAAAGATATGAGAAAGTTTAGTGTTCCTTCCTGTGAAACCGAAAACAGATGGTTTATGATCTCTTCCTCATTCTAGCTCTCCAAGTCCCCTTGCTCATTTTCCCAGTCAAGTTGAGTTCAGACTTCGTTCTGGCCTCCCTCCTTTTGCATGAAGCCTTCCTTGTCTGTTTAACATTGTCGGCTGCAAGTTTTGCTCTGACACCATTAAAGTGCAATGTTATATTGCACAGTGGTGTTCTATATGAAGGATGGATAAAGGGAAAATATGCTGTTAAAATTGACAGATGTTAGAACACAATCTCTCTTGAATTCTCAAGAAAAAATGTCTTCTGTTCCTGTGTGCTTTCATGTTATTTGTGAGAGTATCCATGTGCAGGGAAAATAAAAAGCGACTACCTTAGAATGTACAAGATTTCATGGCATAGTGACTTAAGTGCAATGGGAGCTATTGTTCTTTGGGCTACAATTTTACACCTCACTTTTCAATATAACATTAGTGGTAAGAGATATAAACCAGAGATAACACAATTCACTTTTCAATTTTTAAAAACAACCAGTATAGCTTTTATATATTTTTTTACCTGAGGTAGCAACTTGACAACTCTTAACTTGGCCTTCTAAAAAAGTATTTGGTGATTGAAGTCAGGGCGTGGGGTGCTTATTTTTTCTTTCTGTGTCTGCAATAACTAAGTCAACTAAAAGTAAATATTTGAGTCAAACAGAGTGAACTCCTATTTGTTCAGTTTCTTAAAATAATGAGTTTAAAGTAAATAACAAAAATTATATGTAAATCTCTAAGCAAGCATGCTGTGTGTGAATGTGCGTGCATTTGTGCACATCTACGGATATGTATTTATGTAATTTATTACACAATGTTTTTATGATGAAGGCAGTTTTTTTTCAGTATAGGTTGGCCGAATGGCATTCAATGTTATCACCACTGCATGAAATGTACCCATTATACATCCTTTATTATTTCTGAGCTTAGTTTCTTTACTCTGCAAAGAAAATTTGAAAGCACTTATGGATATATAACATACAATAATCTATTCTATTTTTACATTCTAATCTTTCACAGTTATCTGGCCCACACCTAATATTTTCCCTTATTTTTTATTGCCTTAAAAAAAGATGTAAAATAGTTTACGTTAAGATAATAAACCACTTCTAGTTCAGATGTATCTTCATTTTTTCATGATGTTTAAATGGCATTGATGTAATGTTAAGAACAAGTGTTAAAACGAGCTTTGAGACAACGATATCTCATTCCTGGTAAGCTCGAGAGCCAAGCGGTGGAAGCCGCAGTAATGGCCACGCAGGAGGGAACTGACCTGCTACAGGCCTTCGCTGTACCTGGCGCACCAGTCAGTGTGATTTCATTTACGGAGGCAAGGGGGCTCTGCAACCCCGGTCCCACCAGTAGTTAAGTGGGAAAGGCTGACTGATAAAGTGAGGGGTGCATTTTAAAAATTCTGGGGGGAAACTCAGTCTTGCTTAAATTGTTAGATTGGTTAAGTACATTAAATTAACATGTGAGGCTGTTTTGTATTTTTATAATGCATCTTACACAGACATGGTATGGCATCATTATTAAAAAAAACTTTCTTTAGTAAAAATTAGTCTGTCTTTTGGGACATAACATTGTTTATCATTCCCAGTGCATCATGAGGCATACTTAAAACCTGACCCTTACCTGTAAATAGGTGATCTGTTAAGGAAACTAAGTTATCTATACTCATGTAGAACAAATATATATGTATATAAAGTCAACGTATCTTTTGCATACACGCTACATTGTAATGCAAGCATCTTGGTATGTGACAGTCCTCGTTAAAATGATACCTTGCCCTTGGACATTTAGTGAACATCACAGAGAAACCTAACAGGAAGAAACACAGGCTTCCAGAAGCAGTGAATAATCCAAGACATGAGTCAGCCAGCAAAATAACCCCGTAGGCTACCAAAATTCAGCCTTCCTACATGACTAAAAAATACCTTTCTCAAATTGGTATTCTATTTCTTTTCTTTAGACAAAAACAAAATGAAACAAAACACTAGTTCTCAAGTCTTTTGTTAAAGATGAAGAATCTTATGCCAAATCCACCAAAGTTTATAGACATAGGCTCACCACATAGATTCATCCCGTTTGTCATTGAGGGAAAACAAAACAAAACACCCCCGTCCCCCTTGTTTTTTTCCCTCTGAACTGCATGTTCTACTTCTGGCTGCACCTACAGATTCTCTGCTTTAGTCATTGAAAGTATTTAAGTTCAGTTTGACCCAATGAAATTAGGTACATTCTGGTTGGCCTAGGAATCTCTTATATGTTGTTTCTTCAATATTTGGACACTATGTCTGTTGCACACTCTCCTCCTCCTCCTCCTCCTCCCCCTCCTCCCCCTCCCCCCCCCTCCTCCTCCTCCTCCCCCTCCTCCTCCTCCCCCCCCTCCTCCTCCTCCTCCTCCTCCTCCTCCTCCTCCTCCTCCTCCTCCTCCTCCTCCTCCTCCTCCTCCTCCTCCTTCTTCTTCTTCTTCTTCTTCTTCTTCTTCTTCTTCTTCTTCTTCGATTTCATTCATTTTTAGAGAGGGGAAGGGAGGCAAAAAGAGAGGGAGAGAAACATCACTGTGTAGTTGCCTCTCATGTGTCCCCCCACTGGGGACCTGGCCCACAACCAAGCGTGTGTCCTGACTGGGAATCAAACCAGGGACCCTTTGGTTTGCAGGCCAGTGCTCAATCCACTGAGCCACACCAGCCAGGGAACATTCCAGTTACTCCTTGACTGGGTTGAAAACAATGTTCTGGCTATACTAAAGAATGTTTATTTATTAGAGATTAGGAGGAATGTCTCAACAAATAAAATTTTAAGTAAGGAGCACTAGGAAGGAAAGTGAGACTTTGTACTGGGTTTTATGTCAAAGTGGGAGGGAGTTGGGGCAAGAAGAGACCCCTGCAGTTCTGAGGTTTTCACTGAGATTCTGATTAGAAAAGTTATCAGTGAGGACTGGTTTCATGAGGCACATTGCAAAGATTCTCAATTAAAATAAACCATATTTTTCTCTCCATATAGCTACTCTCATTACACAAAGTGGGACAAAAGTAGGTTTATAGTTGTGAGTACACGAAACAGAGTTTATTCTTGCATTATTACTTATTAATTACTGTATTATTTTCTATGTGAAGAACTGTAAACCTACTTTTGCTCCAATCTGTACTTCCCTCTAACTATGCTTTAGTATATCACTGATCCCTTAAATGGTAGCTGCTGAGAACTACTAGCACTTATCTATGTAGTTTTAAAAAAAGGCATTTCTTAGAGAGTGTGTCTCAAGTTAATCGTAATGTCTCTTGTGGCAGACCTGTGGTCACATATGTGCTTTGTGACCAGGGCATTCCTAACTATGACCAACTGATCCAGGAGGAAACATTTGATTGAACCTGGGCAGTTTCTTTCTCCTCAGTGTTTAAAACTGGGTGCAGTGGGACCGTGCTCTGGAAATATCCTGGAGCTGACAAATGCAAACTAGAGCACTGTGAACAAAATTGTCACTGAACTCTGACATTTGAGGTCTCTCACTGCCCTGATCCAAGTTACTCTGGATCTCTGGTGTTCCGATCCTACCTCTGACTTCTATTTTCTTAAGTTTGGATTTCTGTTGTTTAGTTAATATCATGTATACAGGTTAAGAATGAGCAGAAGATTTCTTCCTACACAATTTGTAATCAAGGTGAAATATGTGCAGCTGAAGGAATAAAAGGGTTCATAAGATGAGCAAGACTGACTCAGAGATTTAATGGTGGCACATGCCTGACCGTGTGAGGGATCGTGCCTAACACACTGAAGTGGACATGAGCCAAGACCTTGCTTAGTGTGAACATAAACTAGAGCACATTCCAAAGCTATTGAATCATCCACAAATGGATAAGAGCTCAAAGGGTTTTCTTTGAGGGATGCTGCACAGAGCAGTGGGATAATCTTGTGCTTGTGCCCACGTGATGCTATTGGAACAGTATGATCACGGACTCCAACCTTCGAAATACATGCGTGTGTGCATATGCACACGCAGGTGAGATGGGGAGCAGCCTTCCCTTGGTTCAGCCTAGAGTAGTTTCGACGGACAGTGGCTGGTGTGCATCTCATTTTACTCTAATGGTGCTGAGACACGAGTGCCATGCTGTATGAATTTGCCTTCATCGTCTCTAATTTTAGATGACAAAAATATATATACCTCAGAAAGGAGAAATAAATTTACTTTAGGATATGAGTATGTCCATATGCACTTAAATATAATGAAATTGCAAAACATAATAAACCCCTGTAATCCCTTTAGTCATATACACCAATGCATATTTACTTCAGGGAAGCGGCCTCAGCCTTATTCTTTATTGCGATTTGATTTGATTTAGTTTTTCTACCTCACAGCATAAGACTTCAAAATCTTAAAAGACCATAACTGCATTATCAATTCAGATAAGGATTTAAGAAAATCATAAACTAATGCAAAAATATTAGGTAAAATCTATCTTATACAGTAAACTGGATAACAACAAAGTAATTCGGGGCTATATCAAGAGAAATTTAAATCAATTCACAGTATGCGCTAAAATAATTGAAATGAAATTAACCTGTCTACTGAAATTGCCAGCAGACAGAGATAGGCAGGTGTATTCCTTTTGAATTCAAATTCGTACAAAACCTCTCAGCTTCCAGGATGGGGAAACAATCAAAATATTTAATAATTATTTTCTCCTATAGCAAGTGTTATTTTTTCCATAAACAACCAGAAAAGAAGCAGGGAAGATATCCACAAAGAGGGCTGGTAGTTAAAGTTTAGTGCAAGAATATTTTGAAGGAAGTGTGGTCTAATTTGAATCAACATCTAATTAATTCATTTAATTACTCTGTGCCAAGAGTAATTGATTTTAGACCCAGAAACGGAAACACTTCCACTATGGGGATAAAAGTAATTTTGGCCCTTTAAATTAGAAACTGGGCAAAGACTGCATCTAAAGAGTGTGTAACATGAATGATGTTTTAACTGTTATGTGAACTATTAATTCAATATCCCACCCCCGACAACTATCAGAGCATTAAATACCAGTGTAATGTAAAGCTCAGTTATAAAATGCTTACATTATTGAAACAAACTTTTCCTCATTTATACAAAAAAAATTAGCATTCACAGACTCAAGAATTTAGACACTGACATTGTTAGAAGTTCTTAGGGTCATAACTACTCATAGGCTGTTATTTTCGTGAAGTTCAGGGAGTGATGTTTTATTCCTACAGAGAACAGTTTTTTTTCTTTTAATCACACTGCTTCCTCTTTTAAACTGTACAAAGGAAAAAGAATCTCCCCTCTGCACTAATCCTTTCTACTCTACATATATCAAACAATGTCTGAGCCGACAGAGAATCGTCCTTCTCCATCCTCATCCTGCTCTTAAATGCTTGATGTCAGCGGAGGAACTCCCTGTCTGTGAAGCAGTTTGCTGGGGTGATTTTATTTCAGGATCATGGGAACAGGGAGGCTGCATGTGGTCTGTGCAGCATTTTTTTTTTCTTTCTTTCTTTCTTTTCTTTTCTTTCTTTCTTTTTTTTCTTTTTTCTTTCTTTCTTTCTTTTTTTTTTTTTTTTTGGCAGCACAGGAAGTTCGTTTTAAAATGTGCAGAGGGCATCGACTCAGTTAAGTATAATGCAACTGTTCTCAGGTCTATAGGTGCTAGCGTTGATTCCTTACATCACAGTAAACAACATTTTATTGCTACAGGCCCATACCTTATTTTAATTACTCATCTAATTCAAATACATGGAGAAGATCCCTTGCTAAAATGATCCATTATTTTAAAGTGTCACATACGGTACCCCATCATGTTGTAGAGTATGCTTCCAGAGAGGTTTCCATACATGCATTATTCGCCATTACATTTAGAGCTTTGGCTGGCTGAGTGAGAATTATCTTTGTACCACTGATACCCTGAAGGGCAGAAAATAGAATAGGAATTACCATATCCAACTTTGCAGTGTTAAATGTAGGAACCCATAATGAACTCGTTTGCACATTACATGTGTACATATATTGGCTTTGTTATTACTTTTATATAAATAATATGTTTATTAACACTTATGAATAGATTTACTTGTATATTATATAAAATATATTTTATTATTATATATTAGGACTATACTCTGTACACTAAAATTTACATGCTTAGTATTACAATTGCATCATGACCATCTCCTTATATGATTATGTTTTAAAAATAGTGATTTTAATTGTTTCATATATTTCTGTATATAGATATATCATGATTCATGTTGCCAATCCCATTTGAAAAATCAAATTGCTTCCAAATACAGTTATATTACAGTGTTAATATTTACTCTGTAATTCTTTTACACAATAGCAGAAAAACCAAATTGCAATTTTTTGTATCTTTGATGATAGTTAAATTAATGCAATGTGTCTTACAGTCTCTAAACCATAATTGTCCATTTAACTCAGTAAATTTCTTTTTTTCTGATCCTATCTTCCACTTCTCCCACATTCAAACCTTTCACCTGTGCCCTTTGAAGATAGTTGCAACATACTAATATCTTCAACCTCTTTTCTTAAGGTCCCTTCATTACTCTCCAACCCTTCCTCAGTGGCACTCCCTGCTGAAAAATCTAAAATCTCTTTTATTATGAGATCTGAAGATGGGACTATTGTTCTCCTAACTGCTTCCAGACTGGCCTCCTTCCTGTCTTCCTAGAAGTGCCTTCCTTAGGTAGGTAATTGTCACCTGATCCCCAAATCACAACTGCCCCCTTAACTTTACCATGTGCGCACTACCAGGATCTCCAACACCCTGACATAAGTCTCGGTGATTTCTAATGCCATGTAGATGAGATTTCTGAAAAACTGACCAGCCAACTCCTGTACTTCCACCGTTCCCATGTATAGTCAACTACGACAAGTTTAGGACATGGAGTTAGGTTTTCTAGGTCCAAACCCACCTCCATTATGGCACAGTTATGTATGCTTGGGCAGATTACTTAACCTCTCCATGTTTCAGTTCCCTCGTCTGCATAATAGATTCCTCTAACTCACAGTGTTGTTCTGGGGGGAAAAAAAAAATATATATATATATATATAGTCTGGTATATAGTAAATTTAATAAAATTATTTGTTTTATTTTGTAAAAATGTTTCTCATTAAAACCACTTAAGCAGTGGTCATACTAAGTTGCCCTTAACAATATTTCAACAGAATCCCAATTTTAAGAATCCTACTCTCCAACCACCACAAACTTATTTTGTCACTTATTGCTTGCATTACTGACTCCACACTCCTTTGTCCTTACTGTGATGCATAGATCTCTGGGTATATTGATGTGTCACTCATCTTTTCCTTGTCCTAATGTCTCAACCTACTCATTTTAATTTCCCAGCCTCAGCATTAAAGTCAATCTAGTGTTTGCCTCTCTGAAGTCTTCACAATCACCTGGCAAAATTTCAACCCCAGCAAGCACAACTTTTATTGTCTTCCTTAGCTGTATGCAAGTGGCTGTAGGTGAGGGAACTCTCAACCGCAATGGTGGGCCTCCCATTTCGTGACTATGATCACTATTTTGGAAAATTTGTTTCTCTTTTTTCTCTCACCAATCCCCATCTACTTTCTTATGCCATTCGCTCCCCTAAATTTTTAAATGACTATTTCAAACCTCATCCTCACTCATAAATCCTTTAACAACTACTCCACTACTGTTAACTATGCTTCTCCCCTCACTAGAGAATATCAAAGCTATTAAGAAACTTTCCACAATTTCCTATCTGTGTTTTCAAACATTTTTGTATCTTATCCTACAGATTTTTTTCCTTTCTGTAACTATAGACAACCTTTTGGTCTATCTATAGTCACCTGTTGTATTAGGTCTGTAAAGATTTAATTTTTTCTGATCTATTCTAGAGTATATTTACATTCATATTGTTCATGTCTTATTGTCCCTGCATATTGCTCCAGCTATTTTCCTTTGTCTTTTTTGTTCACAGTGTCACCATCATTCAGTAAACATGGTATTATTTACCTTATTAAAAATATCCTGGTCAACCCTTTCTTTCTCAATAACCTTTCTCTGTTTTTTTCTCTCCAGAAAGATAACTATTATCAATACTGATAAGAGTGTAATCTTCATTTATTCTTTCAATTTTTTGTACCTACTCTCTCTCTTTTCAACACATTCTATTTAGGTCTTTCCCCACCACTCTGCTAAAAATTCATTTTTCATTGTTTAATCTCTATTCACTCTTTATTAAGTAGCAAAATTCAACAGAGTAAGTCTAATCCTCTTTCATAAAGTATTTTTTCATTTTACTTTAATTATATTTAATTTTCTTCATTTTTCTTAAATTTCACTTACTACTTCTTCTTGGTTTATATAGTTGTTATCATCTCCCTATTCTTGAAGTTAGAGTTCCCTGCAACTTATGGCTTGGACTTTTCTTCCCCACTTCTTTAGTTAACTAATGCTCTAAATGTTCATTAAACGTTAATGGATTATAGTATATTTCTTTAGACCAAAACGCACCTAATGTCCAGAATCAGATAACCAACATCATTTGTAAGTTGCCATTGGAATATGTAATAGCTGTATCATTCATAGAATGTCTAAAATGGAACTCTTGTGATTTCTTCTCCAAAACTTTTAATTCTGGTTATTCACCCACTTAATATATGGCAATTCCATTATTGTAGTGTCTCAGACCATAAACCTTTGGAATTATTCCTGACTCTTCTTTTCACCTGTCATCCACATTTACTTTCAAGAATATTCAGTTTTTGGCAACACTTCACAACCTATGCCAATACAAACAATCCAAATGCTACTACAATCAAGCACCTGGATTATCATCACAGAAATGTAATTAAACATCTCGACCAATAAGGTGGGTATTATCAACATTATAGTTAGAGTAATCATTTCTCTATTAAATTTATTAAGGTGATATTGGTTAATAAAATTACGTAGATTTTAAGTGTATAATTCTGTGATACGCCACATGTACATTGCATTGTGTGCCCACCACCCAATGTCAGATCTCCTTCTGTCACCGCGTATTTGACCCCTTTACCGTTTCCTATCCCCTCACCCTCTTCCCTCTGGTGGCTGTCGTACTGCAGTCTATGTCTGAGTCTGGGTTTGTTTTTCCAATTTTTTTCATTTGTTGCCTTAAATTTTATATTTCACATATAAGTAAACAATGTTGAGGTTCTTCAAAAATTAAGAATAGAGTTACCATTTCACGCTTTCTAGGCATCCTCCTGAAAATTTTGAAAGCATTTATATCATAGACATATGCACTCTCATATTCATTGCAGACTTACACATGGTGGTGGCTAGGACCTGGAAACAACCAAAGTGCCGTTTGATAGAGGATTGGGTGAAGAAGATGTGCACATCCACAATGGAATGCTGCTCATCCATGAGAAAAGATGAAGTCCTGCCTTGTGTGACTACATAGATGGAATTTGATAATACCCTGCTGAGATAAGTAAGTCGGACAGAGGTCAAGAAACATTGAGTGATGATTTTAATTCTGGAGAAAGAGCCTTTGAATCTTAGGTTCAAAATTTTCCAATGGCTTTCCATCTTGCTCTCATAATTATAGTGATAGAAGCCAACATATAATCAAAAGCCAAAAACAAACAAACAAACAAACAAACAAACAAACAAACAATCAAATTCTCTAAGGCCTTCCTTTGGTCTCATCTACCATTAATTTTTCTTGTTTGTTCCAAGCTTGCTTTCTGCAAAGCTTTCTACAAAGGTTGCATTTTCCAACCTGAGGGCTTTTGCTATTGATTTTTTTTTTCTGCTTTAAGTCTTGAATCCCAAGTATTTTGATGGCTTGTGACTTTTTTTTCAAGTTCTTAGCTCAAATGCAATCCTTTCAGTGATGACTTTCCTAATCATTTTCATTCTTCATATTATTTATATAAGTAGCATTTGCCACCATTGACAAGAAATATTTGTTATATATCTCTACACATCTATAGAAATACCTGTTTATATAGTATAGATATAGATAGATATAGATATAGATATAGATATAGATATAGATACAGATATAGATATAGACCATTTATTCTGTTTTATACCCTAAAAAAGTTGCTGGCCTCTGTTAGGCATTCTATAAATATGTTGTCAAATAATTATCACATAAATGAATGTTAAATGGTTATTTTGAAAAGAGTAGTCTTTGTCAGTACAGCAAACCAAGACATTATGTAGTTGAATATGAAAATTACTGAAACATTATTTTACATGTATTTTTCCTTTTCTTTTTGATAATATACCCACCAATACTGCATGTATGAATTTCTTTGAGAGTGTTCTATCAGTGTTTTGACTCAGTCTTTGGATTGCAATTTCTACAAGAAATAATTTACAATACTTAGATTGAATATGTTAGATCAAATTCAACTATACATGTAACTACACATAATCCACATGGTACTCTATCTTTGTGTAAGAGTTGATTTATGTATTACAAAAATTCTTTTCATAGTGAAACTTATACAGCAAGACAGCCTCATTACTGAGGCATTTTTTTCTTAGTGAGACTAAGAATGATTTCTTTAAAGATAGATAATAAGATGGTGAAATATACTCAAAACTGGATTTATAATGCACAAGCCAAAATATATACCAAAAATGGGAGAAATGACACAAAACATGGAGAAACAAGTAAAAGTTATGATGCTAATATGTATGCTGCTAAATTATAGATCTGTTTTCACATGGCATGGGTTAAAATCTCAAGATTTTAAAATTTATATTAATTGGCATCTAGCACTGTGCTATGACTAAATATTTATTTATATATACACAAATATTAATTATAATTGTTATTCACAAATGTTTTAGCACATTTTTACAAAAGATACACTGATAAGTTGTCTCTATTATTTCTAATAAGAATGTATATTAAATAATGTTATGTATTTCCTAGTGTTTTTGCAGTGTACCTGAAAGAGGTATTATGTCACTGAGTGCACCTGGATGATGTATGCGAATGCTATTTTTCACTTGGAGATTATTGGAAAGGTAGAAGGACCCTGCTATCCCATCCAATGGCTTCTTCATCTCTTTCTTGTAATTCTGAACGGAGTCAACTTCGTGCTGAGACCGCCCACTGGGGCTGCCTGCCTGCAGTGCTGCACGGGCCACTCACACCATTTCGTGTCTCCCTGCAGTGACTCCTCACCCCTCCCTCTTCCTTGAGGGCAGTCTCCCTACTCAACATTCACTGCAGACTAAGTAAAGGGGTAGGCAGGTAGCATCCACTCTTCACAGATCCTACTAGTTTGTTTCTAATTCAACGACTGTCTTTTTACTATAGCATGGCATTGCAGGGTTTTTTTTTTTAATCTGCATGCTATGCAAAATTGCACACTGAAGAACTAGGCTCATGGAGAGAAAGGGTTAAGATGTACAATACTCAAAACTTTCTCAGTGATACATAACATAAAAATACAGCACAGTAGCACATTTTTGCATATTAAGTGGCTAAGACTTACAACTATATTACAATAAACACAGCACATGACCTTGAAAAAGATCTGAAGTTGGCTTCTAGCAATGAGCATAAGAGGGGTTGTAGTTTGTGAATTATAGCAGAGGAAAGGGTATCCGATTTGGACCAAGACTTATAAGACCAGATGTGAATTGGTGAGCTCATAACACATGCAGTGACTTGTTCAAGTCATGTGCATGTGTGTGTTTTATGTTTTCTTATGTTGCTTTTTTAAGTGGGGGCAACTTTCTGTGTTCACCTGATATTTCTTGTAGACAAAACTGTATATAAGCAAGCCTGAAAGTCACATTATGTTTGCATCATCCCCAATATAGTTGTTTTGGAAAAAAGTCACATTTACAAATGGTAGAACACTCTACTAATTTCTTGTAGGTGAGATGGCAATAGCCTTGAAAGTCTAGGTTTCACTCATCTCTTGCTTCCAAAGTTACTTTTAAATGTTTGATAAGTTCACTCAAATGATTTATGTTAATTTTTAAATAATAGGGAAAAAAGGTGAGCAAAAATAGGTTTACAGGAAGCACAACTCTGGTATTACTATTCACTAATTATTGTATTATTTATTATTATTAGCTCATTCTTAACCTACTTTTGCTCACTCCTCTGTATCTGTGTGTGTGTATCAAATCATTCAAGTTACTTGGGGAGAACTCTACTCATGAAAACAAATGCTGTTTGATACCTCGCTAAACTCCAATTGTTTGTTACAGGATGTACTGAGGTTCACAGCTAAGAGTAGAATGAACACGAGAGAAACAGACTCAGCTGTGGAAATTCTTTTTAAATATCTTTTATTGTTGTTCATGTACAGTTGCCTCCATTTTCCAGCCACCACTTCCCTACCACCATGCCCGCTTCCCACCCTCAATCCTTCTACTTTTTGGCTTTGCCCATGTGTCCGTTATACATGCTCCTTGACGGCCCTTTCTCTTCTTTCCCATTTTCCCCTTCTCCCCTATCTTCTGGTTACTGTCAGCTTATTATTATTTCCATGTCTCTGGTTATGTTTTGCTTGCTTGTTTGTTTTGTTGATTAGGTTCCACTTATAGATGAATATAGTATTTATCTTTCACCACCTGGCTTATTTCATTTAGCATAATGTTCTCCAGTTCCACCCATGGTGCTGTGATGGGTAAGAGCTCTTTCTTTCTTTCTGCTGCATAGAATTCCATCATGTAAACATACCATAGTTTTTGATTCACTCATTTACTTACGGGCACCTAGGTTGCTTCAGCACTAGACTGTTGTGGATTGTGCTGCTGTGAACCTTGGGGTGCATAGGTTCCTTTGAATTGGTGTTTCAGGGTTCTTAAGGTATAACTCCAGCAATGGAATTGCTGGGTCAAAAAGCAGGTCCAGTTTTAGTTTTTGAGGAAATTCCACACTGTTTTCCACAGTGGCTGTACCAGTCTGCATTCCCACTGACAATATATTAATGTTCCCTTTTCTCCACAACCTCACCAGCACTCGTTTGTTAATTTGGTTATGACTGCCAATCTGACCAGTGTGAAATGGTATCTCATTATGGTTTTAATTTGCATCTCTCTGATGGCTAGTGATGCTGAGTATCCTTTCATATGTCTCTGGACCGTTTGTATGTCTTCCTTGGAGAAGGGTCTGTTCAGGTCCTTTGCTCATTCTTTAATTTGATCACTTGTCTTCCTGGAGTGGAGTAGTGTGAGTTCTTGATATATTTTGGAGACCAAACTCTTGTCCGAGATATCACTGGCAAATATGTTTCCCTATATGGTTGGTTTCTTTTTCAATTTGCTAATGTTTTCATTAGCCATGCACAAGATTGTTATTTAGATTAAGTCCCATTTGTTTATTCTTTCCTTTATTTCCCTTGCTTTAGGGATTCTTAAAAAAAATAGGTAGTAAGGACCATAGAAGCTAAGGTATGTACACAGGCAACAAGTCCCATGAAGGATTTGCCACTGGGATGTTCGAGGTGATATTCTAAAGGAGTCTGGATGTTGGTTAAAAGATACAATGTACCAATTATAAGATGAAGGAATTATGGGGACTTAATACATAGCATGGTGATAATAATTAATGATACTGTATGATATGATTGAATGACGTTGAGAGCGTAGAACTTAAATGTTCTCAACAGATACACAAAAGATAATTTTGTCATGTGATGGAGCTGTTAGCTAAGGCTATGGTGGCAATGAGTTTGCAATATATAAGTCTATTAAATCAACAGGTGCATCTTAAACTTATACAATATTACATGTTAATTATATTATCAACAAAGTTTGGAAAAGGGAATTATAAATGAAGATATTCTTTTTTAAAGATTTTATTTATTTATTTTCAGATAGAGAGGAACGGAGAGAGAAAAAGAGGGAGAGAACATCACTGTGTGGTTGCTTCTTACACGCCCCTGCTGGAGACCTGCTCCACAGCCCAGGCATGCGCCCTGACTGGGAATCAAACAGGTGAGCCTTTGGTTTGCAGGCCAGCTCTCAACCCACTGAGCCACACCAGCCAGGGCTAAAATATTCTTAAGTATCCACATAAAAATATGTGTCATTCCTGTCATAAAAATAACAATAAAAAGCAAATAATTAGTGCAAATAAAGGAAGGCCATAGCACAAATTAAACAGCTAGGCTGAATCTGGAAAATGCATCAGTGTCTAAGCAAACCACCCTGTATATAGGATTATCTCCAATCTTGACTTTGAGTGATGGATGTGAAGATGGATTGAAAAAAAAAGGTGGAGGGACATCAGTCTAACATGCCTGAGATAATAGTCAGGGTCTCTGGTATAGGGAACATCAGAGGCATATGGCTTCTATGGGCATAGTGTTGAGGGCCTTTATTAAACTAGAACAGATTATAGTGTAATACTGGAATAATAAATTCATTTTAAAATACCTGGGACTAAACTAAAAACAAAAGAAAATTCTTTCCTGGTACTTGCTCAGAATACATCAGTGAGAGCTCTTGTGTATGAAGCCATCAGCGGTAAACGTTGGTGGAGACTGCGTTCATTTTGTGAACTATCTGGATGATAACACAGTGGGGCCGTGGGCAAGGGCAGTGAAGGGCCTGGCTTCAGCAGTTCAGTGTTTTGGCCTGGGTATGTAGCACGTTATATAGACTCAAATTCTATTGGCTAATACCAATATGACACTGCTTATCGAGAAAGAAAATATGCTGTTATTGTGACATAAAAGGAGAGGAAAATCCAATAAGAATGAACAGTAGAGATCTGGATATCTTTACCACACATGGAGACTGACTGCATCCCAGGGAAACATAACTCATTTAGCAACACCAGTGAAATCTAGAGCTGAATCAGCAGTGAGGTCAAGAGGCACACGCACCATCGGGGAATGCGTGCATTCATGCATGCATTCATTCATTCATTTCACTCATTCACTTTCTGTCTAAGGACAAACTAGCTTTGTGTGCTAACAGAAGCCTAATGCAAGAGCCTCAGAAATAATCAAGTTCATCTCATGTAATCTGTGCCGTGTAACAATGTGGTGGTCTCATGAGTGTGGGGGTAGATATTTATATACATTTTTGAGGAACTTTAGCTCATACTGGCATTTGGCTATATACCTTATGGTTTCAGCCTTGTTTTACTAACAATTGATGAATAATTGTTTAATATTTTATCATACAGTTATGAGTAAATGCCTTCTGTTTCTTTCATTGTTATAGTAAGGCAAGTGCTCCGGGTGAAAAGTCTTGACGGTAATTCCAATAACACTTTTAGAAGTCAATTTGATAGCTAAACAGTGATATTTAGGTTAAAATAATCTACAGAACTATGTGTATATATGTATTTAGTTTTATACTTCCACACTTCTGACAAGTACCAACTAAGGGCTCATAAAATAATATTCCAAATGTTTTTCTTTTTATATTAGTCTTATGATTTACATTGTGCACTATGTTTGTTTTTTTTTTTAGTAAATTAAAGTGATAAACTTTGTTTTCTACCAAGAACTACTTCCCTTCTTCTACTGTATGCTTCAGTAGTTTATTCAAGTACAGTTTGTGTCTAATTAGAAAAGCCACATGCATTTGGAATTAATATTGTCAGTTTGTATTAGTGCATATTTAAATCTCTGGTCAGGTTATGTGGTTAATATTGCAAGGCAGTCTAGTTGAAGTAGAGCATATGTTTTGATCTCTGCACCATGAAATGGATAAATGAGCTTTTCTCTAAAATTAAATCATCATGCATAATAAATATTCACAGATTAATTAAAATATATTTTGGTAATATAGTAAAATGTTAAATATTATAAAGCACCTTAAAGAATTTCTTAGCCATGATGGTAAAGTTATAGAATTCCATAACAATAGTACACAACTAATAGGTTTCAAACAGTTCTGTTTGCATCCTTTAAAGACTGATGTAATCTAAATGTAAATGGCTGTCACTTGAAGTAAGCTATTCTATTTATCTATGGGAAGACCCAATATGTCACAGCATCCGTAAAACTGCAGAGGGTTTCTGAAAACCTGAGCACACTATTTATGTTAGTCAAAATTTTATCTGATCGCCCACTTGTGTCAAATAGAGTGAAAAACACTAGATGCATGATGAAGGCACACCAGCTTCTCACCTACTCAGATGATGTACAATCTAGTTAAAGAAAAAATGAAATAAAACATCAAATGGAAGGCAGTTGACATTTTGAATGGCAAATGAGCCATTAAGAAAATGTATCCCAAAATATTAAAGGCAAAAAGAGAGAACAGTTACTGTTAAGGTTTTAGATGTATATATCTTTTTATTTTGTCTTGTATTTAGAAAACTAATGCTAGTTAATGGGAGAACACTTATCTAACCAAATTATTTTTTATTAACAACCAAATATACAACCTTCCACACACAGAAAATAGAAAGGGCCCAGTTTCTGGGAAAGCCCCAGTTAGAGGGTGCTTGATCTTCCTGCTGCAATACTGATGCGGTTTCAAGATGTGAGAGAATCCAGCTTGCTCAGTGAAATTTGTTCCTCCTTTCAATACCTATGTCTTCTGTTACTTTCTGGGTCAAACTCTGGGCTGACAATGAAGACAGGTGGTCTAACTTCTCATCTATTTCAGTCATGCCTACTTTCAATAACAATAACCTATCTGCAGGTTGACACATATTCCAACTCAGTACCTCTATGCTTGAGGGTACTTGGGAATTGAATGGTATGGTATTAATTTGCAGAACTCAAAACCCCTCTCGTTTTGAGTGACCATATATTGAAGACAACTTCTGGGAATCCAGGGAATCAAACTGAGGTCTCTTCATCAGTAGCATTCAGAGTACATCTGACTGGACATTTTTCTTGCACTAATTACCAGTCCGTCCTTAACATACCTGGTAGGTAGGTAGCTGGCTTAATGAACTCAGGTTCTGTTTTTGTTTTAATTTAAATTTCTTCATGTTTTTATGACTAAGCCTTAATTTGACTGCATCAAGAACACTGGCCACCAACACCACTCTATCTTCTTCAATCTGAAAGTGATTATCTCCTTTAGGTAATTTAAGTCTATTTTTAATTGATTCAGTATCCATGGAGAGCTCAATAGTCAGTTAATGGATGTAGTGGACATATATAATGTAGCATTTTTTAAGAACTTTTCCAATACATACCTTAATTATAGACATGGGGTACAGATCAGAGATTTCAAACCCTGCATTATCTGACATTCTTATGGAGATTTTGCTGGTCTAGAATGAATGGTTGTAAGTTTAATATCTTGACTGGAATAAGTGGAAGTAAAAGGCTTTTTTTTTTTTTTGCAAAGTTTACTACTTTTCTTTTTTTACTTAATTTGTATTGCTGTTCAGTTACAGTTGTCCCAATTTTGTCCCAATTTTCTCCCAATTACTCTCCCCTGCCCCACCCACCCCCATCCTCTCCTGGTTAACCTAAGAATGCGTGCCTTTATCTCTGCTTCTTATGTACCCTCATCCAATGTAGTATCAAAACTCCTAAGAGCAGGCATATAATTTTATCACATATTTTTACTATCAGAGTTTGCCACAGTAACTGGTCCAATGTAAAAGTTTAATATATTTTAGCCATAAAGAAAATACTCTTGCCTCTTTTTTATTTAAAGTATTTATTTTGATTAGAGTATGTCTCGTACGAACTTATCCATTTATCTGTGTACATACATTCTTTGGGATTTTCCAAGTCACATTAGGTTATTGCAGAACAGGTTTTTAACCTGTTATATAATCTTCCTGCAAAATTTGTAAATGGCACTAATCTTAAAATTCTCAGTGACTCATTAATTTTAATCTGAGGTTACGTCGGATGCAATACGCATGATCCATGTATATAGCGACACTTTTATTATTCTCTCTCAGTTCCGTATGTTTATTAACAAAATAATGCCATTTACAGTATGTGCTGTATATCGATACCACTTTTTTCTTGTTAAAAATGTATGGAAGATGAAAAATCTCTGCCATGTGGTTTGAACTGGTATCATATGCTTCACTTCAGCATCTTTATGAACAATCCAAGTACAACTGCACTTCAAAATTAATGAGCCAAGAAAATGAGCCTTGGTTAGTTTTCCACTCTTTGATTTCCAATATTACACTTGTTCCTGTAGTTAACATAAAAAGCACAACAATAACGTCATATGAAACAGAGCTTTGTTGTCTGATCTATTTAATGATGACTAAAATCTAATGATAATCTTGCATTGGTCTCGCAGGTAGCTACAAGAAAAACAAAACAAAGATATTAAATAAATCTGGAACTGGAAGCCACAGAAGAGACTTTGGAAATGAATGAAGGTATCACATATCCTTTCAGAAACATGGGCTGTCTGAAGTGTAAAGCCCTCTATTAGAACTCTATTTTTAGAACTAAACCTATCACCTTTCTAGCACCCATACAAGTACAAAGCATGAAGTTGAACTTCTGGTCACTTTATGAGAATATTTATCTTGGAAATCACACTCAGATGCTCTGAACTGCTGGGTAGACTGAATGAAAAAATATAGCCCAGAGAAAGGGCTTTGCATTTCTACCACTGTGTCTTGCAATAGTGCTGGTACATAGGTGATATGAAGAACAACAGAGAACACTGGTGGAGGAAGTACAAAGGAAGCAACACGGAGTTAACTACCTCTTCACGAAGAAAACAAAATGTCTCAACTTGGACTTCATTTTTTGTTTATACTAAACAGAACTTGCCTGCTGTAGCAGTTTTAAACAAAGATACCGGTCTTCATTGAAAGAAATACAGTGTAACGTGTATGTGTGTGACCTATATAAATAACATTAAAGCTGTATTTTTAGTTAAATATTGATAAATAAAAAGGAGCCATTTCAGTTCACTCCCATATAAACAATGGTAATGCATTATTCTGGGCCCTTTGTGCACCAGAGAAACTAGGACAATAAGCTTTTTCCTTTTTCCCAATGCTAGACCTATCTACAGCCTTTATTTTATCATCAGGCAACATATGACTCCTATTAACAAAGTCCATTTGCTCAGGAGTCTCCTAGGCAAAAATTACTCAAATCAATTTCAAAAAAGTTGTAACGCTTAAAATGATTATGACGTATCATGTTCTCCAGATAATATTTCAATAACAGGAATTACCATTGTCTCATGTCAACAGATTAATTGGAGCTTTTATTTAGTGTGGTAGGGTTGCAGAGGGAAGCTAGTTTTGAGTTAAGGGAATAGGTTTTGCCCTCGCAACTACTCTAAATACCTAATCTTCACACAGGCACCCAGACTACCATCTTATTATTGACTGTCCCAAAGCACTCTCTAATTATCCAGCCTTGATTTTTCTTAATGAATGAGGCCTCCCTTGATCATTTTACTAATTAATACCTAATAGCTAATCACAGCAGATATGTCATTATAAAACATGCATTCTCTGCATTTGGTAAATTTTTATTCATAATGTGTAAATGATGTAAAATGTTGATTCAACACACAAGGTTTTATTTCACAAAGACCAGGGTTTAAGTAAAGATTTTATAACATATGAAACAGACAATCTCAGACCTCACTAAACCTCACTTTTTCCAAATCAAGGAAAGTATTAAATGAGTTGAAATACGTACAGGATACAACATAGCCACTGGTACTCAGTGAATGATCAACCTGTATTATATCTGCAAATGCAAAGGAGATCAGCAGAGCGATGATAGGAGTAGATGCTGGAGTTAAGGAGCCCAGCATCACTTACTATGCACGTAACTGGGTGCGTTGGACTTTCTGAGCTTCCCTTCTCTCATATTCAATCAGCATAATTAAATAGTACAGGTTTAAATATATAGGATTGGCTATTATAAGATAGGTGCAGGATGGCCTTATCTCTCTACACACAGTCTGCTCTTTGTTTGCGTAACTGAAGCCTTCTTTGCTGTGTGCACATATCCCTTGGCTTTGCTAAATATCCCAGCTTCATTTACCTTCCTCATCATAAACATCGATGTTGGGTATTGGCTAAAATCTAATCCAACACGCTCCTTTTAAATTTTTAAGTGAATAAAAATAATTAGGCGTTATCTTTCCTATACATATTTAGACTGATCTCAGAATACTTTCTTAGGCACAGCTGTGGGGGATCCTGGGAAAATTTGTTGTGCCCAGATTGCCATGTACTCAACCAAAGTGTCTATCGTTGTAGGAGAGGTGACCGGATGTTGCAGCAGAGGCAACTAGCTGACTCTGCCTCCCTAGTTTTCTCTTGTGATTTTCCAGGTTTTGGTGCAACTAGAGTTATCTTCACTTGTCTAATAGCATAGTTCTGAAGACTCTGGAATGATTTTTAGTTCTTTCGTTTCTAGTATTAAAGCTGTTTGATTAATCTACCACCATTCTAACCCCCCTGGTGGCCCAGTACACAGTGCACCTCTACACCAACTGTTTGGAGACCCACGAACTGCATAACCCTGAAGTTCTTTGCTATGGTTAGAATGTATGACTACTCAAGGACTAGATGGATATCAAAATCTTTAATTTCTTGACAATACCTTACTATCAATATAACTTTAAATACTCATTATATAGCCCATCTTCTCCCGTAAGGGCATCTGCCTTCTTTTACTCCTACACTTCTTAATTTTCAGGGTAGCCATCCACTTACCAAAGTCTGAAACTGGAGAGCACACATACATCTCCATCTTTTAACTCTCACATCAAATGAGTCACTGCAGGAAGGCACATTTACCCTGTAGCCAGTTCTGCTTCCAGCCCCCTCACCCCCTTGTTCCTCCACGTGTATTTCCCTCCCCGCTCTGCTGGTCTCCTTGTCTCTGCCTGCATTAACTCACCTGTCAGAATCATCTCTCTAAGAGGAACACCTTGAAATTACTTTAAGCATTAAAATGGCTTCTCATCACTTATGAGTGAACAAAATAGTTCTAACTTCTTAGTATGTTACAGAAAGAATTCATGTTATGAATTCACCTGTCATTCCTCTCGTCTCCATTTTCAGGCAAACTGTAAGTAGCTCTAGTTTTCTCATTGTGCTGTGTTCACTCACACCTTCATCCTTCACGTTTGTCCCCAGGGAAAGTCCTGACAAATGTCTAGCAGAACAAACCTGTTTCTTCCACAGAAGCCTTTCAGGTATCTGCCCATCACTAAATTCTCCCCTGTCCAACTAACTCCAGGCCCTGTGTTTATTATCACCGCACTACTGAACTTACTAACATTGTAGAACTTACTGTATTTTACTGTACTATTATTCTCTTGCCAATCTGCCTCCTCGGAGGAAAGTGATGTTTATAGCTACTATTTGTAGCATCCTTGCCTGGTGTATGACCTACAGTCATTGCACAATGTATATATGTTAGATAGTATAATTCTGGTTGACAGCTTGTCGGTTTGACTGAGATATAAAACATAGTTTTTATTGACTTCCTGCATCTATAAAACATTTTCTACCTGTATCTTAAACACTGTACAGTACATATTGCCTTTGATAGTGGGTGTAATTTTAATATAAGCACTTTTAAATCAAGTGCTTATGATACAACTTTTGTTTCTTGGTTTTATAATCCAAAGAAACTTAAGCATAATAATAATTTTGGTTGGTTTAAAATATATTTTAAAATATTTAATTGGGATCATTTGAAATTAGTCAAAGGATCCTAGTGAGCTTTTATGCTTTCAGTATGATCCTGGGGACATTTATTCATAAGCATTAATAAGTACTTTGCCTTCAGTCAAGGAAATCAGAGGAATCTCATGGGGCAGTCGGGACATATTATGTTTCTCTAAACCAGAAAAATGAACATATCAATTTGCATTTTGAAATCCACAGAGAACAAAGCTGCTAGTTAGATTGCTATGAATTCCTCTAGGAGCAGCAAGTTGAAGTATTTCTTGCAATATCGTATGGTGACATTTTTATTATCAGAAACTATTTTTGCATGTACCAGTAAAAGTAGGTTCTATGCTAGTGCTCTCTCACTGTGAGCAGTACACTTAGAAATCTGATTCACGTTGTTATCCTTGAATCTTTATTGCTTACAGCAGGCTGCTTGTCATGTGTGAGTCCTAAGGGCTACTGCAACTTTTATTGCTACTTGCACACTGTTCAGGTATTACGAATGCATAAGACCAATTAAGAGAGTCCTTTTTTCATGACTTTGGGTATGTTCCTAGGACATTTGTTTTAGAGTTGGCAAGAGGGCATCTATAGATGTAATTTAAATTAAATGTCTCAACTGAGAATTATTTTAATGGGGTATTATGTAGTATGCTAACTATCAGTAAGTTGTGCAAGTCATAATTAAAAAAACAAATAAGTATTCTATGCAAATTAAACCTATTAACTTATGCAGACATACTGAATTATTACATACTAAGAGTCATGGAACATTTTGCTGCTCCCCTCATTTTAGGTTTCCAAAGTTCTGTTTTAAAGAAAGAGTAAACTCAACCATTTCTATATGTTTCAACTAATGAAGAACATGTATTTTCCCTTATATTTTCACATGCTGCCACGGGGGACGTCATGTGTGCCTATCACCTATATTTTGCATAATGTTACAAAGCAAGCACAATTTAAAATGAAGCACAGATATTTGTTGCTAGGCTAGTTACTTGGGCTTAGCTCTTCTTGGTATTACCAAGTCACGCTATGTACTACTTTCCATTTTAGCTTTGATCACATATTTCCTTGCTTATCCCTTTCTGTGTGTCTTCAATTTTGCATCTTTGAGCTGCCTCTTTTCCTTAGATGCTATCGTATTTAACATTTGTATGGTGAAATTCTTTTCTGTTTTAGTGTTTGAAACTCTGATTTACACTCAACTAATAACCTCAAGCTCCCCACAAAACTTACAAAAAAAAGTCTCCATCCGGCAACCCTGCTTGCTCACTCCCCGTTCGTCTAATATCCACTGCTCCTTTTCCTCCTCATCGGCTTGTTCAGCACCGCGTGCCCTTTTGACCTCCCGTTTAAAGTGGTAAGTTCTGCTCCCTCTTCAATCTTAGAACTTCTACCTTGGCTTCTACAGTAGTGCCTACATTTTACAATTTTTAAAATGATTTTAACTGTACTTTCTTCATGGATTTATGTATGTATGTATATTTTATGTGTGTTTGTATGCATGTATGTCACATTTGTATACGTGATTTCCAAGTGTCCATTCTCATCTTCCATTCTCTTGCTAGCCTATACACTCAAAAAACTGTCCCTGCTGCCAAAGACATGAACACCCAGAACTGGTATTTCTGAATGGGCACAAATCTATAATGAACTAATTGTATTGTGGAAGAATGTTTCCTTCTCCACACTTTTAAATAAATTAAGGTATAAAACTGACTTATTAAAATATCAGAATGTTTTTTACTCTTCTTGACTCTCTCTGTTCTTCTTTTTTTCTGAAACACTGATAGCCCCTCAGTCATTATAGTATTAATCTTGATAATTCTGAAGGCTACTATTCTCTATCTTTACTATGCTGCTAATAAATACTCACTTTTACCTTCTCGGTATGCTCCTCCCCCCTTAACATTGACTGCCACACAGCAACTCAGATATGTCTTCTTACCTGAATTTGTGTTGCTTAAAGGTATTTGAAGGACCTAATTTATACTGAACTAATGTTTCTGTGTATAATCATTTATACTAACCAATTTACATATATAGCTCTATAAAATATTTCCATTCTATTAATTTTATGCCATGTCTGTTGAGATTTCCTTTACTACTAACAAAATTTAAAAGTATAACACTAGTCAATTCTTTTCACTTTTTTAGTACGTAAATCCTGTCACAGAAAAATTTCACACTTGTTATTGGCTGATTGATTTGTAACAGTTTTTATTGGAAAATTGTCTTTCTATTAAGAACTGTTGAGATTTAGATCATAGTAGAGCTATTTTATTAGCCCATGTTGCTTAGCATACTTGCATAAATTTTACTACTAAAAAGTTCAAAAGTTCTTCTAGTGTTTTATTCATTTCACCATTTGATGTGAGAAATCTGCTTACACCTTATTTGGAGAAAAGCTGTTCATGTGTCATGCATATAATAAGCAGGTATCCAGAATTCATTCAATGCCAGGTAATTTAATAATCATTAAAATACAAAGCCAAATAAATAAGCCATCTCTTTTTCAGTGAATTCTCAATGGTTAGGTAAAAAATATTACTGTATAAAGAGCAGGATGTGGCACATAATACTTAAACGTTGTTAAGGAAATATATGTGACTACATGCTAAATCACCTCTTAATTAATCTATTTTAATGTCTCTGTTGTGTTTCAGGTAATTTTATAGATGTCTTCTCTGGACAGTAAGTATTGGGACTGTTCATGGCACTACATAAAAATCTATGTTAATTATAGGCTGAACTTGTGCAGAACAAATTATTATGTAATTACTTTCACATTTGCAATCAAGTTTTAGCCTTTTGAAGATTGTTTTAGATAGACACAGCTATTTTTTGTTATTCAGATAGAAAATGGAGCTGAAATAGTTTAGTAAGTTATCAAACAAAAACATTAGCAAATAAATGAACCCAAAATAGAACTCAGATTTCCAGACTTCAAATGCAAGCTTATTACACGGGAACAAAGAACAGGAAAAAAAAAAAAAAGAATCCCCAGTCTCCACAAACACTTATTCCCTTTTCTCACTCCCTAACAATTTGCAATTTTCTTCCATCACACTCCTCTGCAATAGGTTACCTTATTGTTATTGTAACATCTTTTTTACTTATTTTTTGTCTTAATAGGTAGTTTAAAACAAGCAATCTGGCTATTAAATTACAAACTCTATTCTCATTGAAGATGAGGACAGAAACATTAGAAATCAACTATCTGGCAAGCTATAAAGCTGTGGTTTTTGTTTTGAAGAACAATTACTAAAGTTATATAGAGAAATTTTAAAAAATACTTTTAAATAAAAGCAAATGAGGATGGCATTATGTCTTACCAATCTCTTCTCATACATGTCCTTCTGAGTATTAACTATATACAAAGAAACAAATTTAGGCTTCCCTTATGTTCATCAAATAAAAGCTGTAGTTACTCATCAATATACTCTTTTGTTTCTATGGGGAATTAAATGTTTCGAGTAAGCTCTTCAAGTTAAAAAAATATATAGACATTTCAATGAGCAACAGGTGTTTATTTTTCGGATGCTCTGATGTGACTAAAAACTCAAAGTAAAAGCAATTTGATTTCAAAGAATATTGTTGTCAATTACTTAAGGTCAAGGTAGCACCTCTACTAAATTGAAAAACAAGTTCAGTAAAAGCTCTTTTCCAAATGCTTTTTACCATTTCTTAAGTTTGAGGAACTTTAACAGAAAACACTTCATTTTGCAGAATAATAAAAAAAAGTTTAAGAAAAACAAAACAGTAAGACATTGCTGAAAAGAGATGAAATAGCCTCATATCTTGAACACAGAGGGAGCCTGGGGCTTTTGTTCACAACTGAAAAGGAATGCAAAGATGGGGTATTTAAAACAATTGGGTAAATAAAAGTCAGGCACAGAATGCTTTGAAGAAAGCATTGCTTTGGAACTACAAGTTCAGGAGCAGTTTTTCTTCTATATGAAAAATAGCAGTAGGCTATTCGTGTGTTCTGCACTAAATAGTTATTTATTACGAGATCTCTTTGGGGATAAAGGTGAAGAAAGGGAAGATAAAAACATGTGAAAGTTTGTGAAGAAATCAGCACACTTTTTAAAATAAAAATTCCTAAAAACATAATGAAGTACCAAATTTAGTCTTCTGCAAGGATGTGTAAATGTCAATTTAATGTCTGTATGACATAAATATAAATTACAATAGTTTTTCATTTTTAAAGGAAAGCAATAGTTCTGCAGTATGTTTTGCAAAATACTTTTTCTTCAAAATTTAGATTCCTACCAACAAGGTAATACCGTTAGAAATAAATTGCATCCCATGTAAAATATTTTAGCGCTCTTTCTCTCTCTCTGTCTCTCTGTCTCTCTGTCTCTCTGTCTCTGCCTCCCTCACACCTTCCCTCCCTATCTCTCCCTCTCGGTTTTGCAGTTTAGAGAGAAAACAACGCCCTGTCTGCCTGCGCATTGCATAGAACTCCCATGGTCTTTTAAAATATGGACATTAATGTTATGACGGGAGGATGACCGGGATGTGGGCAATTAACACCAACCTCAGATTTTTGTGTTGTGGGAACTTGCAGCTTTGCAATCGTCTTAAGAAGCCTTGGTATTAAGGGACTCTGACAGTGTCACCTGAAATTCACACACATGTTGCTGTTCCCTGAAAAACTGTCGGTGGCTGAAACATTTTTAAGAAAGTATCAATTCAAACCTTAAAAAAGAACATTCTGTAATTTGTCATTCACACTGATACAACTTTTAAGCGATTAATCAGAAATAGAGCTGATAAATAGTGAAGATTCTTGGAGAACTGAAGCAAACATACAGCACATTCTTACAGTAAACTAATGCTTGTAATCGTTGAAGAGTGTCTCCTGATTTTACACTAAAAATTTAAAGTGGATATAAAACATATTTCAAAATAAGAGAAGAAATGTGTATGTTTTGGGGGTAGTGACTTCATGGTTTATTAAAGCTTTTTTCTTTACATTTTCTGTTGTTTTATGTTGTTTCTAAACAGAAAAATAAATATATAAAACTTAGCAATTTTGCAACAGGGAATTTCACTCCAAATAACAATATTTACCAACCAAATATATTCTAATTTATAGAAAACTGTCTTTTTATCATATTACATAATTGTGGAGAGGAACAATGAACAATCTTTATATTAATTTAAAAAATAATAAATCCTGCTACTCACCTTAGAAAATGTTACCAAGAGTTGACAATGCAAGAGGTGATTCTATTATAAATCAATATGTGGACTCAGCATGTCTGCTTTATAAGATTTAAATTGCAGGTAATAAGTTAAATGTCTTTTTTCAGATTTTTTTTCTTAACACCATTTTGGTAATTCTAGAATGTCAGTTGCAGCTGCTTTCCTGTGGTATCTTTGTATCTTTTACCACAATATCAGTAGTCTGTGGACCTCGATGTCTATATCTTTTTACAGTATTCCCCAGGGCTCTGAAAAGTCTCCTTTGTATATGCCATGAATAATTTAGATTAAACCACCCATCGTACCTCTCCATTTCAGCAGAGTTGATTCAGTCCTGTTGTGAATGAAGAAAAATGCAAATTATAATTTGGATTTATGTATATGTATAGGATAAGCATGTAGAAAATTATTAAGTTCTCTTTTGCTGCACTGAGGCATACTTTCCATTGTCTCAGAATGAATCTTCTCTAGATAATTCTCCCCCTTCTGTCTACCTCAAACACCTGAAATAGTGATACAAATCTGTTATAGATATGGTACAGCAAGCACACTCTGTTAGAACAAGTCTCTCACACTTGTATTTGTAAATGCGAATAATTATAATAATTACTAAACAAGAATGTGATGAGAATTGAATGAGCTTAACCTTTGGAGAACATTTCACTTAGATCTTAGCCCATTGTAAGCACTAAATCAATATTAGCTATGTGTACTACTACTTTCTGAGTTGATATTGTTGAGTTTGACTTTCATGTTTCTTATCTCTCTTGAAATTCCAAGTGTTGTCTTGTGCACATCCATAAAGTTACAGGAAATCTTGAGAAACATATTATAGCATGGATTTTTTAAATCATTAAACATACCATTATTGAAAGAAACATGAATCACACTTGGCCCTTTCTGATCATTTGAAATTGTGTCTAATATAAAAAAATCAAGAGCTTTTTCTATATGAATACGTTTCAACATTAGATTATTACTTTTAAATATATTCTGGTAAACATACTGGAATTGTAAGCATATATCAACTGATATACCTTGACCTTTGAAATTCTACTAAGTTCAGTATAATTACTCTGTTCTCTATTCTTGTACAAATCCCTTGATTCCTCAAACTACCTCCTGGTATTTACTTATCCTCTACATCTGTGCTCCATCAGAACCCCTGATGTCCCTCACATCTCATTTACTCTGGCTGCTCTCTGGTCTTACAAAGAGTTTGCCTCCCTTGGGTTTTGTGTTCAGTGTTGATTTGCATGTGCAATCACTTTTCTACCGTGGCTTATGAACAGGGTTGTGCCTTGTTCACCGATTGGTTCCAGTATCCAGACTATTTGCTCTCCTGCAGGTAATCAAGGGTATCTGTTGAATGGAAGGTGGATAGCAAAGCCTTCAGCGTTTCTCTGGTTGGCTTACTTCATACCCAAGACATTTTTCCCTCCCATAACAGTCTTCCAAACCTGCATTCTAATTTTAAAAAAAAGTGACACCTTGTAACAAAATTTAATTCTCCACCACTCTAAGACCTGAATGAACTTAATAGTCACCAAACTATAGAAAAAAATTAATTGAAAAAATAATAAATTACTACTGATGCATTTTATTGTAAACATGCTTATGTAATGAATATAAATGCACCTGTTTATTATTTTCTTGGCTATCTGAACAGATTATATCTCTTTTAGGATGAGAATGTGGATAGATGAACCTATTTAAATTGGATTTTGTCTCCTATAACAGCAATAGCAACAGATGCATAAGGGTGCCCTGCTTTTTTATCTATAAAAAGTCATGCATTCAATAATCAAAAAATAATGTCTGTTATTCAAACATTAATAGAAAAATAAAGTTTTCTGTTTTTGTGTGTATACACTTTCAAGTACTTTTATTAGAGTTATGCTCTTTTAACTGGTAAAAAACCTGCTATGTTGAAATAACAATATATATGAGATTTTTTTCTCAATTACAGACTATAGCCCACTTCCATTTACTGATTTTACTAATCTTAAACCTGATTGTGTATATAAGATTTGAACTTTCAATGTCAAAGTAAATGTACATTTTTATTTTAAATCAACTGCAGTGTATTGTAAGCTTCAGGGAACATAATGGTTTTAACATAACTATTTTAATTAAATAGCTGACCAGAAGCATAAACAATTTTTTATTATTCTTGAAGTAATATTGTATAGGTAAAAAATGATTTAACTTCAGAAAAAATGACTGGAGTGATCCCATCAAAATACAATTATTCACATTGCTTTAAAGTTGTTATTTTATTGCCTATTTCATTTTCCAAAAACTAATACAGAAACAATTTCTACAGCTGTAACTGGAGGAGACATGCAGGTAAACAACATATTAAATTTAACTCTTGTGCGTAACGACTTTTCTTAGCTGATATGAATGATAGATGTTAAGTGGGAAAAATATGTATAAACAAAAGTAGAACCTTGAATTGCATTTCTAAGATGATTAAGCAGTACTAGCAATAAATTTCGTGGGTGGTATTTTAAACATTTTAGTGATTATTATGATTTTTATTGTAATGTCTTGATTGGTAACTATGCAATATTTTCGATGAATAAAATGGAAGTTATTTTTGACAATTTGTAGCAAAATAAAAGAAATTGCTTTTCTCTTTATTGATTTCTAGGTACAAAAAATGCTTTTATTTTTAGACTATAATCAAGCAGTTTATATACATATATATGCATGTAGGTATACATATATACTCAATATAGATGGTTTCTGATATATTTAATTTTAAATATTTTTCAAACATATTTATTTTTAAATAATACATTTTAACTCTCTCTGAAGTACATCACGATTTAAGGTAGATACTGCGTACATACTGTTAGCCAGGACATATAGAACCATGGCCACATGATGAATTGAAGAGAAAGGAGATAAGTAGCGAAGTAACCAGAAAACAACAGGACATCTGTAGGACATTTCATATGATAAATACAGTGTTTTGCGTGCATGAACACACCAGAGTTAGAAACCTTTACACATGAATCTGCAGCTGAAATAACAAAGAGATGTCAGTTGTTTGATGTGCAAAAAGATATGAGAGAGCATATGTAAAATCTCAGATGCAATAATCAAAATTTGTTATAATTAAAAATCTGGAAGATGTTTTTTATGTCTTGACCATGGGGTTTGAGTAAAGATGTGTGCAGACAAAAGTACTGATTGAAAAGAACCATGCTCTAAGACATTAAAAATTCTGTAATGGAGTTTACACTAAAATTAAGAGAAATTAGGAGTTATAAACGTGTCTAAGAAGGACCATCCTAACTAGAGTGTGAAACGAGGATGGGTGAACACAAAGGAGAGACAGGAAATGGTTTAAGAGTATATGTTAATAATACAAGAAAGCGATAATGGTTTGATGTTGCAAAGGCAATAAGGATGGAACAAAGTAGATGTTTCACAGATATTTGGAGAGCAAAATTATCTGGATTTTGATTTAATTGAATGTGGCTTCTCATAGTGGAGGAATTAAGGATGTCTTTGAAGTTATTGGCTCAGGCATCTAAATGAATAGAAAATAATTCTACGGGGTGAGAAACAGAAACACAAACCAATTTTTTGGGAGACGGAAATATTGGTTCAGTTTTGTGCATGCCAAATTAAAGAACCAGTACCAAATTGTTTCATGTATTTGCAGAGACTCAGAAGTAATATCAGTGATGCAGTTTATGAAGAATGGATGTTAAAAAGGTTGGAAATGATAAACTTAAGAATTTTAAAATATAATAAAATCAAAGTACTTGGATATTTTTAGCAGACACTTGCTGTGGCAGAATATAGAAGTGATTATGTTTAAATGAATTTAGGCTTTGCACAATTCAAATGTGAATAAAAATAGCAGATCTAAAGACCAATATTAAGGCATTTTTATCATGTGCCCAGGGAATGAAACCTCAACAGATGTAGAGATATTGTAGCAAATATACAGAATGAGAAGAAAGAAGAACCTAGAAGTAAATCAAGGAAATCAGCCTTCTAGGTATTTCTTAGTTGGTAACTTCATAGCCTTTGACTTAAGCATTGATGTAGTCAACAGAATTCAGGGTCTTCCACGGGATCATGAGGAAAGCATTTCAAGGACCCACACATGGGAGATTATGATGTGACAAGGTTTATTGAATTGGAAATCTGCCCTTGGGTTTCCAATTTCCTATACCCCTTCATCTCCCATGGAAAAAGTCCAACCTTGGGTTCAGGAGGCCAAAACAAAAGCTAGTGTCCCGAGTTTCTGGTGCATATTAAAGCCTAGTCCTTTTGAGCTCCCACCACTTTCTGAAGGCACCGGTAGCTGCTAGACCCATGTGACCACATGGTCCCAGGTGAGACAGGATGCACAAATGAACAGGTGCGTTCAAGTCAGCGAGGGACAGAGCGTGGGGCTTCTTTGTTCCTCTGGCATTAAATATCTCAAGCTTGGAAAAGACCAAAAGGTTTTTCGGAATAGCTAATCAAGTTCTCAAGCTCACATGAGCTTTTTAATGGGTCCAACCTGTAGTTAGACTGACAGGCCTCTCTCGTCAGGCTAATCCCCTTCTCCCCCACCCCCAAACAATCCAGCACCGGAGAAGGGAAGGGAGCAGTGTTCATCCCTTTTGAGGGGCAGTGCTAGGATCCCCTGGGGTGTGATGCTGTAGCTTCCCTGTGAGACAAACAGGTTCACGCTCCCCGGTTTATCAAGCTCCATGTCCAATTCCTTTTACTTTCTTTCTTATTAATATTTAGCTAACTACCTACAGAAACACTACTACTTAAAACTTTCTCTTCTAATGGTGTTAATGACAACACATTAAAACGATTATTTTCTGTCTATCCCACTTATTCAGAAAAATGCAAATGTGAGTGCTGTACAATTTATAGGAGATAAAAAACAAAGTACTATAACCCATCAGTTTATTATTTTTAGGGACACTATTTAAATTTTTTGCCCTTTTTATTCTGGTGGAGATTCTTAATGAATAAATGTAATTATCCATATTCCTTGCTTTTCTTTGATTTCTTATTTGCTGTTTAATATATGTGTGATTCTTATAATGAAAAATCATTCCAGTATATAAGAATACTGAAAGTCGAAGGTGGTTTATTTTAAGCCATTAAAAACCCAGGGAGACTTTACAATGACTATTATTATGAAATCCAACAATGGATTAGGGATAGCACAGAGAGCTGAAATAGTTATCACAGTGCTCACAGACTTATGTGACAAAACAAATGTAGATAAACATTTTATTAAAAATAGATTTTGCATAGGCATTTTAGGAATAGGATTATGTGAATAAATTTGTTTTATTTAGGAAACTAAAATAGAAATTACTGGAAAAGTAATAATTAAAATCATTAGTGGTCAAGTTATTCTAGGTTAATTATTTTTTATATTTTAAAAATTAAATTTTGGGTTAAAAGTTACATCATGGTAAATGGAAATATGAGTATATTTTATATATACACACTTTTAAGCTTAGAAATTAAACCCATGAGAAAAGTACAATTGATTGTTATAAGAGAGTATAAAGTATGATATTTGTGATATATTCATATTATCAATTTTTATACCTGTTAATAAGCATTTCACATTCAAGGGCAAGTGAGATTTGCCCTCTGAGTGTTATAGGACTTTTATTTCAACCATCCCAAGGCTGTTTATTGAACAAATATCCACAATACAATATATTTTTTTCTGGCCTTACAGAAGCTTTTGAAATATTGTAGAGTAACACAGAAGTAAAGCAGAAGCAATGGAATTTAGCTAATGATGCCAGCACAAACAACCAGAAGTAAGGAAAGTAATACTGAAGGCAGGGAAGAAATGGTGATTGATGTTCTTATAGGAAAGATGGATGAGATCAGCTTGACAGTTTCTGTCTGAGATTGCATTTCCTGCTGCTCAAGCAACTTAATTTCATTTATAACATTTTTAACACTATGACTTCACAGAAAGTATTGCAAAGGTGGTTTTACCTTTATAAGTTTGTAATTAAAATATGAATGTTCAAAAACATTTTCCTTTCTTAATTTTGTGTTGTTTTTCTTTGTGCGTTTCATTGGGAGGAAGTATGGTTTATGTTATTCACTTATTGTCAATATATCCAGTGTCTGTCTTAGGCTGAAAATACAACAAACACACATCTCTCTTTGAAGTTGTCATTTTTCTTCCTTGCCTATATTTTCCAGACAGGTATCTCCTGAGAAGACTAAGTGACATAATAGGAGATTGGCAGGAAATCTAAGCTCCATGTTCTATGTGTTAATGCATCAAAAATGTCAACATTAAGATGAGGGATGACTTCCTGGTATGAAGATTAGAATATGTTTTCTGAAAGAGAGCAGCCCTGTGTGAATCGTATTTCTTGCTTAGAGACCAAATGCAAAACTTAAATTGAATTGTTAATGTACTTTCCACAGAGACATAAAAACCTGCTTTTTGTTTTCACAGCATAATGTTATAGATTGTTAATGAATTCTCCTTCGCTTATTTTCTTCCAGTCCTGTGGGATGTCTCAAATTGAAAATTGCTCCCTGATTAGTGAAGGAAGCTAAGTTAAGAACTACAAAGTGCTTTCAGAATCTATATAATTAAATGATCACAGACCAAGAGTTAAGCACTAGTGGGAATATTTACACTACTTTTTTGTGTGGGATGAAACAAAACTTGTTATAAAGAGGGGAAAGGAAATGTGAAGCAGCATTTGACTTCTGCTGTTATTCCCTTTAGGTTGTCATACAAATAGTCATTTTTAGCATCCTTGTAAAAATGAAATATAGGGATTAATCTTTGAGAGGTTCCCCAAACTACATTTGTTAATTAAATAAGTGTTTATTGTGTGTCAGACATGTTTAACTTTTATTATAGTGAGATACACAAGATTATCAAGGCCATTTTTTTCAAAGATGTTAAGCACTGTGGGTTGGGAGAAGGTTAGTTGCAGTAACTTCACGATTAAAAGAACAAAACTAGGCAAGGCTTAACTGATGGTCTAAATAAGGTATTAGGGAAGAAAAGTATGTTTTCTAGATGTTTGCTCTATGCATCTGCAAGAAGAATATGTAATTTTCTCAGATTAGAAAGCTAGGAAGGCAAGAATATTTGGAGGGTCGCTATCCAAATTCTCTTTGGGACATGCTGAATTTCACCTGTCTACTAGATATCAAAGATGAACTCTTGACCCAAAGCCATCGATCAGTACATCAATCAGCACATTGGCTATGGTCAGTGATTTAGTCTATCGAGGATACACTTTGTAACCTAGCTAACCTCTCTGGGACGGAAGCTATTTAAACTAATTGTATTTCTTTCCCCAGGACACTGCACTTATCCTTCAGCTGCTGTAAATTGTGCCTGCCAAATTCTCTTCTATGGAAAAATTGACCTTTTCTATGGAATATGGACCTCATCAGCTTCTTTCAAGTGGAATGGCCTAGTGCCACCCAGGTTCAAGGCTAGAAGCTTTGGAGGGGTTGTGTGCAGATATCTAGCACCTTGCCCCCTAGTGCACACCATGCTACGCAGTGCCCTATGGCGTGAGGCTGAGCAGGTCTCTGGCACAGACCGCATCCTTGCTTAGTCTCTTTCGCTGCCCTGTTTGGCTACCCTGTGTCATCTTCTCCTGAGAGGACCTCTGTGCTGCGGAACTCAGAGAAAGCACCAGCTCAGGCCATGCTTCCAGAGAAAGTGACTTTATACACTGGTGTAACATTCAACTGCTGCTAAAGAAGCACCAACATAATGGGACCCTAAGGCTGAGCTATGTCATTAGTTACAACCAAGCTGACAAATAATGCTCTAGAGTCTGCTTGAGGAGTCATCCCTGTTATTCTTTAAGACTTGACTGTGTGGATTCTACATTGCCACCTTCTTTAATTTATTGCACTGACTTCAAAAATTCCTTATTATCTAAAATATGCCAAATATATCAATATCCCTCGTACCATGAGAGAGACTAAAGAAGAGCGTATATGATTGGAAAAAGCATATTCACAACTGGTATTATTTCTTGTTCATAAATATGCTTTATTTAAACAAGTAAAACTGCCATTTTTAAAAATTGTAGAACAGTATTTAATTGAGTATTTCTTCTATAATTTGTCCTTGGAGAAATGACTCATGAAACTCAGGGTAGGAAAATCTGATGCTGTTTAAGAATCAAATCCTAGACATTTCGTGGCCTGGTATTCACTGTAATCTGTGGGTCCTCATAACTTGAAAAGTGCATCAGAGATTTTAAAGAAGCCAGTTGGCAGTAGTGGATCAAAAGCTATGATTCACCACACCCCCTTTTCAAGCTTGGATAATACCTTTTGCAGTTGTTGGGGGTGGGGCAGGTGGAAAGCAACAACTTTTGTAACTATAATTTCACACCAAGAGCGTGCGCGTTTCCCTCCCCACCTTTTTAACTTTCTCAACTATATTGAGAAACTACAAAGCACTAGTACGTTGCAGCTAATCCACTGGGGGGATTATCTGCATATAAAGTATAATATACGGCCTTTTTCATGAACAGCACATGAGCTATTTGAAAATTTTATGTCATTAACACTTTCAATGTGCCATTAATCTAGAAAATAAGAGGGAGTGATGAAAGTCATTAAAAGCAGCTGAGTGTCCTGCTGTAGCCTGGCCAGTAAGAGCATAAAGAATAAGAAACAGCAAGTCATTCTATTAATTACGACCTGGCAGGACTATGTCTACAAGGGACACCTATTTTTTCCTTTAATTTTTTTCCTCTACATGAGGCTTTGCATGTATATAGGATACAATAGAGTGTTTAAACTTTAGACAGGACCACCAAATGCCACTCATAAAAATGTCACCTAAGTCTAATTAGTAGAAAGGTTGTTATTTTTAATATCGAAGCATTGAGAAAATCATGCTGTGTATGCCTTCCTAAACCTTGCCATATTATAACCTCTATGCAACTGTTTCCAGGTAAGGTTTGATTTTTAAAAAGGATAGTCATGGACAAAGATGCTGAGAAGGAAGAGTATGCGATGGTTACTTTGTGCTGGCTACAAAATGTATGTCCTACTTACTGTGTTAAGAAACACAAGACAATGTCTTTTTTTTTTTTTTTTTTTTTATGTAAGTGCCTTCCACTATACCCATCATTCTTTTTTTTTCCCCCCACAGAAACCTCAGCCATGACCAGCCCAGGAAACTTTCAGAATCATTTGATTTTTAAACAGATTTGGATATAAACCTGTTATAATTTTGTGCTATGCCCAAGTGTACAGTTATGCATATTATTATGGACATTAGTCTCAAGGTAGATTCAGGATTGCCACTAAGTTCTTAAGTAGCTCAGGACAAATTCCTGGTAGTGAATGCTCCCTTTGGCTGGGTAATGTTTGGCTCTGTTTCTCTAACAAGCCCTAATGCCAAAGTTAAAGAAGATACACAGAGAACATTACAAGGCAAAGACATAGGAAACAAAAGTGAAGAGAGGTAAGGCATTTAAGTGCTGATGATTCAAGAACACATATGAAACTAAATTGAGAAAAATACCCTGTGTGTTATTAGAAATAATGAGATTGGAAAAGATCATGGGAAAAAATTGCTAGAGCTGAGACCCAAGCTGGCCTATATAAATTTTCTTCCACAACAAGACAACTTTTTGACAATTTCCTACAATAGAAGTTGACACTGTATTAGCTTTCCTTAGTCCAGATTTTAATAATGTAAATATTAAGACATTAAATACATGTATACACACTTACATTTGTAAAGAAATATACATGCACACACACACACACATACAGGGACAGAGAAAGAAAGAGATCTCACATAACGCACTTAATAATCTTTTGAAATAATGTCATTTTACAGCTCTTAAAACCCTTTACATCCTTTATTAAGTTTATTCCTAGGTGTTTTATTCTTTTAGTTGCAATTAAAAAAAAGAATTTTTTCCATTTCTTTTTCTGAAATTTAGTATATAAGAATGCAGTGGACTTTTATACATCAATTTTGTATCTTGCAACTTTCCTCTATTTGTTTATTGCTCCTAATAGTTGTTTTTTTTTTTTTTTTTTTTGGTGGAATCTGTAGGAATATCTATATAAAAAATCATGTCATCTGCGAAAAGGGATCATTTTACTTCTTCATTCCCAATTTGAATGTCTTTGATTTCTTTCTGTTGCCTGACTGCTGTGGCTAAGGCTTCCAGCACTGTGTTGAATAACAATGATGACAGTGGCCTTCTTATCTTGTTCCTGATCTTAGAAGAAAAGGTTCCAGTTTTTGGCTCTTGAGTATGGTATTAACCTAAGGTTTGTCATATATAGCCTTCATTATGTTGAGGTAGACTTTCTTTCTGTATCTGTTTTATTGAGTGTTTTAATCATAAATGGATGTTGTGTTTTGTCTTATCTGTATCACACTTTTTCTGCATTTAGTGATATAATCACATGATTTTTACCCTTTATTTCATTAATGTGGTGTGTGTGTTACATTGGTCAATATGAGAATTTTTTTTTTTTAAAGATTTTTTTAAATACTTTTTTCTTCCTTTTAGATTTTATTTATTTATCTTTAGAGGGGAAGGGAAGGAGAGAGGGAGAGAAACATCAATGTGCGGTTGCCTCTTGTATGTCCCCTGCTGGGAACTGGCCTGGCAACCCAGGCATGTGCCCTGACTGGGAATCGAACCGCGATCCTTCGGTTCGCAGGCCCGCGCTCAATCCACTGAGCTACACCAGCCAAGGCTCAATATGAGAATTTTAAACCATCTTTATTTCCTTGGAGAGTCCCACTCAATTGTGATGCATTATTTTTAATGTATTATTGTATTTTATTTACTAGTATTTTGTTTAGGATTTTTGCATCTATATTCATCAAAAATGTCGGTCTCTAGTTTTCTTTTTCTGTATGTGTTATCCTTGCCAGATTTTGGTATGAGGGTTATGTTGGCCTCATAAAATAGGTTTGGAAGTATTGTCTCTTCAATATTTGGAAGGGTTTAAGGAGGAAAGGTATCAAATCTTTGAATGTTTGGTAGAATTCACTAGTGAAGGCATCTGGTCCTGAAATTTTACTTTTTGGGATGTTTTTAGTAGTATTTTACATTTCCTCACTGTTAATCTATTTAGATTCTCCAGTATGCCATGATTCAGTTTAGGAAGGTTATATATTTCTGAGAGTTTATCCATTTTTTCTAGGTTATTAAATTTGGTAGCATATAGTTTTTCTTATTATTGTTGGGTGATCCTTTGTATTTCTGTGGTGTCAGTGATCTATTCTCTCTCGTTTCTTATTTTGTTTATTTGAATCTTTTCTCTTTTTTTCTTATTGAGGCTACCCAGAAGTCTGTCAATTTTATTCACATTTTTAAAGAACCAGCCCTATGTTTCATTAGTTTTTTCATATAGTCTTTTTGTTCTCTATTTCATATAATTCTGCTCTAATTATTTCCATTCTTCTGCTTACCCTGGGCTATTTTTGTTCTTCTTTTTCTAGTTCATTATCATGTAATATTATTCACTTGGGATTTTTCTTGTTTCTTGAGGTAGGCCTGTGATTATATAAACTTCTCTCTTGTTACTGCTTCCGGTACATTCCAAAAGTTTAGCTGTGGATGGGTTTTCATGTTGTTTTGTCAAATATATATATATATATATATATATATATATACACACACACACACACGTATATATATATATATATATATATTATGTTAAAAGCAACCTAAGTAATTTTAAGAAATGATATTGTATTATCAATGTGTGTGTAAGTAAGAATGAGGTAACATCTTCTATAACTATTCAATAATTTATGTGTACAAGCGATTTGTGTATTTTTAAATGAATTTTTTAGCCTAGAATCCTATTTTCCAAAACATATGCCAATTCCACATGAATGAACTACATTTGTCAAAATCTCAAAGAAAATAATTTTATCATGAAGGCTCCCTGATTTGGGTACTGAATTTCTATATGAAATTTAATCTTTTCACACCATGACTTTCCAAAGGATGATGACTTCACACCTGCCTTACCACATGCTACAGATCGCCAACTATCAAGGAACCTCTTTTCTTTCTTCAAATAAATACACTTCTGTTCATTTAACTTTTATAAACAAATTTTATTCACTTTAAAATTTATTTTTATTATTTATGCAGACTTTCTTTCTTGTTTCATTGATATATTTCCCATCTTTGAAAATTATTTGTGGATCTTGTGATGACATGAGAGACATGATTACTTTTTCCCATGAAGATTATGGTCTTTTACTTAGAAACAGAGTTTCATGATTAATTTAAGTCCTTAAGGGAGAATAGAAGACATGCAATACTGCCTTTTCTTTATTTCTTTTTTAAAAAGAAATAAGATAAGTACTTTATTGCATGTATGAGTCAAAGTTCTCTGGAAAAATAGAACTAATAGGAGATAGATGATAGAGATACAATAAGAATTATTATTGTTATTACACAGAGAGATTTTATATATGAAGGTATTTATTATAAGGCAATGGCTCACAAGAATCAAAAGGCTGGCAAGTCCCGAAATCTGCAAGGTGAGTCAGCAGACTGGAGACCCAGGAGAGTGGATGGTGCAGTTACATGGAAGTCTGAAAGCATGGACTGAAGAGACCTGATGTGGTTGTCGTCCAAAGATGGACAAGAAAAGCCAAGCTGGTGGTTCAAGTCTGAAGGCAAGGAAGAGAGGTAGTATAATATCCCAGTCTGAAGGCTCTCAGGCAGGAAGAGTTCTCCCCAAAATTGCTAGCATGGTTCTTTATAATGAAGGAAGGATCTCTGGAATAAGATTATGGATACGATCAATGTTTTTTCCCCTATTTTACTCCTTTATCATATAAAATACATGGTCTGGCACACATAACACCCTATTTTTATTAGGAAGTCATAAGCCCATAACTCTGTGACATAAAACTATGAACACAAGCACACCATGTGACATATTAGATAAAATGTTCAAATTGCTGTCCATCTCATACAAGACATTCACTTACCCTACGAGCCACACTCAAGCAAGCCTTACTTTTGCAGGACCCTGAATATTGACTTTATATTATAGCAATTAAATATCAACTTTACATTATAGTTTAAGTTATGGGATATCCAGAAAAATAATAAATGTAATTGCTATAATTCAGGCAATATGCGATTATTGGCTTATGGCATTATTGTGTTAAAATAGAATAAAAATGGTATATTTTGGTGGTAGAATTGGCAGATCTGGTTTGTAGACTTGATGAGAAGATAAAGAAAAGATAAAGTGCATTTTTTCTTAAAATATTGGCTCTAATTTACTGGAGTAATGAGAGGCAAAGTAACAGTGGCTTAAAATATATAAGCTTATTTCTTTCTCATGTGAACTTCACAAATGAGCTAAAAGCTATTCTTTTCAAAGTTCCAGGAGCCTTGGTTGATTATAGCTCACCACTCTGCAATTTAATATGTTTCCTTTATCTTCATAATCTAGGATAACATTTTCATTACAGAAAGCAGCACAGATTGAGGAAAAGAAATAAAGAGGGAGGGAGGGAGGGAGGAAGGAAACATCAAAGGCACGTACTAGCTGATTAGGAAAGTTCTTGAGAATTACCATACAAAACTCCAATTTATATCTCAATAGGTAGAATTTAGACACACAGCCACATTTAGTTAATATTTACTTTTGGTGTTGATGTTGGCTAGCTAAAAGTCTATTAAAATGGAAGACGTGGAGAAGAGATGCTGTGAGACTAAAAGGAGGTTCAGTAAAATACTTAATTATAGTTCTCTAATTTTATCCAGCTATGGGTATTAGTGTATAGTGGCCAGATAATTTAAGCCTACATAATTAACATCCTAATCTGGAGTTATAAATAACATGCATGCAAAGGTCAGTCTCTCATTGTTGCATTTCGGTATTACTACATTGGGATAATTAAGCTGTGTCAGTAAGAGAGTGATAAGGTAACACACAGAGGGGATTTCCATTAAAGTTGGGCATTGGAAAAAGAGGAACAGAGATCAGAACAGAGAGAGAACTTTAGTGACATTGAGAATAGTTTCAGTTTCCCTTTTCTCCTGATTCATTCTGCCTCTTTCCCTATTCCTCTCCTTCTCCATCTCCTTCTCCCTCTTCTTCTCCTTCTCTTTCTCTCTCAATTTGAGAGATTTGTTTCACAATGATCAATAAGATCAAGAATATCAAAACATCCACTGAAGGTAAGTAGGAATAATATAATAAAGAAATAGAAGTATTTTTAAATATAAATCAGGGTATGAGAGTAATATTAACAAAATTGAAAGCTTCTATAAACTTTGAAAATGACAAAAATGGAAGAAATTATGAATGGTCGCGTTTAAATAATGAAGAGAGTTATGAATGATTTTCTGATAAAATTTAGATTAAATTGCTATATTTCTAAATAGGTATTATTATATATCTATATAATACCAATTTAAGAAGAAATTGAAAACCTGAAGTTTCTTATCAAATTAAGAATTTTATTCAGTTTTTGAGAATTTTATACGTAGATCAATATTATTTTAATCTTATTTGCTACATACTCAAGAAAGGATATAATCCAAACCCAAAGAGATTGTTGAGGCTATACTAAAAACAGGGAATTGTTCTTAGAGTTTATGTTTATATAACATTGTTTTGGTTGGATCTTTCATAAATCAAATGACAAGACAGAAACTCCTATTTTAAAAAGGAGAAAAAAAAGGAAAACTCAGATTTGGTATGAAACATACCAAACTTTTTTTCAGCTTTATTGAGATATAATTGACATATAACATCGTGAAGGTTTAAGGTGTATAAGTCGTACATTAGATACATTTATATTTTGTCAAATGATCAACATAGCGTGAGCTAACATCTCCATCAGGTCACATAGTTACCACTTCTTTTTGTGTGGTGGGTCCACTTATGATCTATTTTTTATTTTTTGATTTAATCTTTATGGTATTTTTCCATTACCATTTAGCCCGCTTATACCCTACTCCCCGGACAGCCACCACTGTGTTGCCCACATCCGTGAATCCTTTTTCCTTTCTGCTCAACCTCTTTAAAATCAAATTTCAAGTACACAGCATAGTGTGATTAGTAACAATCATAATGTGCTAAGAACACAAAAATCTCTAACTTATAAATGCTGTTATAGAAAACTGAGAAATAAGGAAAACTTTGTGGTAATGCTCGTAATGGCATCATAAACATCATAAATTGCATATTAAAAACATCATTCTCAACAAATTCCCTTTATACCTATGGCTAAAACAAAATATCACTTAAAATATGAGAGTTTACTAAGTTATCAATAATTTGACTGTAATTTTCATCAAAATACAAGGAAATGAACGAACATGTTCTGAAATGTCTGTGCAGGAGTATTGCAAAATCTGGCAAAGCTTAATAAAGAAGAAAAGTGCTCCCTCAACAATATTATATATTTTACAACTGATGTGATTTGAAACTTGCAATAAAGGCAAAGAAAGTGACAAGTGAATGAAGGAGACAAAAAACCCATGTATATATTTACGGAAGCTTGATATACAATAGAGCTTTCTTGACTAATCAGCGAGATGAGACATAACTATTAATGACATTGGAAAAATGGCCACTTCTATGGGAATAAATTAAATTAATTCTGTATTTTACATAATTCTACAAAATAAACTATAGATAAAATAAAAAAGCAAAAGAAATAACCAAAAATGTGAAGTAATACAGCATTCCTGAACAATACTCAAAAAAGTAAAAATTATAGTTTATTTGGTCACAAATAAGTACTTGTCCTTTAAATCTGAGTGAAAAGCATAGTTTTGAGCACATGTTACAGATGTATGACAACATCAATATGAATGAGAAAATAAATGAAAAATTTTAACATTAAATGAGCTGATACACCAATACTACATATAAAGAATGTAAGGTGTAATGACACTCAAAGTATCAAATTTATCTTTGTGATTTTTCAACTAAATAATGGGATAATGTGACAATATCACATACTAATCATTATTAACACATTTAAACATGCCAGATTCCCACCACCGAATATTTAAGAAATGATTAAATAAGCAGATGGCATCAACTTCTTAATGTTAACATCTGTGCAATGGTAAAATGATTTAGATGTGAAATTTTAAAGGTGTCTGTTGCTGTACTGAACAAAATATGCTATAAATGCAGAGTTACATTTACTTTGTCCTTAGTCTTACTTAGATTATTGGATTATTTTCCTCTGAAATAATGACAAAAATATATGTATATATTGTGATTTATTTCCTTTTCATGGCTTCATAAGTTATTGGTTTCTTACCAATAACATACAGAATTGGTAAAAAAAAAAATGAAAAGGAAATATATTTTTAAACATTGTCATCTAAACATATTTTGGTTCTGATAGTCTCTCAGAAAAATTTAATGAGGCCTTTTAACATACGAGTATATGCCTCACAAAAAAAGAAACTACGTAACTGATGTACACTGAGATTTTCTCTTTTTATAAAAGTTATTCGACCAGTTCCATAAATTTAGTACTTATGTTTTCTTCTACCAATTTACTGTTTCAGGTCTTATATTTAAGTTTTTGATTCATTTTGACTTAATTTTTGTATTTGGGGACAAACAGTAGTCCAGTTTCATTCTTTCCCATGTGTCTTTCCAATTTTCCCAGCACCATTTTTTGAAGAGGCTTTCTTTTCTCCATTATATATTTTTGGCTCTTTTGTTGAAAATTATTTGCCCATATACATGTAGATTTATTTCTGGGCCCTCAATTCTTTTCCATTAGTCTGTGTGTCTGTTTTTCTGCTAGTATCATGCTGTTTTGAGTATTGTTGCTTTGTAATATAATTTGAAGTCAGAAAGTGTGATACCTCTGTCTTCATTCTTTTCCCTGAGGATTGCTTTGGCTATTAAAGGTCTTTAATTCTTTCATATAAATCTAATGATTTTTTGTTCTGTTTCTTTAAAAAATATATAATTGGGATTTTGATGGGGACAGCATTAAATCTGTACATTGTTTTGGGTAATATGGGCAGTGAGACAACCAAGGTGTCATTCCACAGATAATTGTAAAGATGTGGTACATATTCATAAGGTAATACTACTCAGCCATTGAAAAGACAAAAGTCTGCCATCTGCAACTACACAAATGGACTTTGAAAACATCATGCTAAGTGAAATATGTTGGACAGAAAAAGCTAAGAACCATATGATTTTATTAATATGTGGGATACACAAATGGACAAGAAAAAAACACATAGACATAGACAAGAGTATGGTGGTTACTAAAGGGAAGGGAGATTGAGGGTAGTAAAGGATAAATGGGGTCAAAAATATGATTATAGAAGAAAATTTCACTTTGGGTAGTGGGCACACAATGCAATATACAGATCATGTATTATAGTAATGTATGCTTGAAACTTATATAATCTTATTAACCAATGGCAGCCTAATAAATTTTATTTAAAAAGTTATTTTATTAGCACATTTTAAACATATCAAAATTACTTTAAAATCACATTAAATTATTTTGTATATTATAATGAAGCCTTAGTAGATTCCTACAGTGAAGTTCTAATTTTCTTTTATTTTTACTTGATGTGTTAACATTTTTCCATGAACCATTCTCTTAGTAGCTATTTTTTCTGCATTTTTTTTGTTGTAATACTACTGAGACTCTAAAAAAACAACACTGGAATAAATATATAAATGATTTGCTTTAGCAAACTATAAATAATGTATTTATAACAACTAGTTTTTCTTGAAATACTAGTTTTAAGTTCTGCACATATTATTTAAATTATTTATTATATGATCCATCTGCAAAGAATAAAATGAATAAATCAACAAAACCTATCTTTTAAATTTTATCTCAATCTCATTTTAAAAAATCAAATAAATAGAATAAATACTAGGGTGAAGACTCCCCAAAGCAGAATGTATTTATAAAATATTGTGTAATTATTCTTACACATTTACACTTCAGTCACCTTCAAAGCACTCTTCATGTGATGCAATACACTTATTCAGACATTTTTTTCATCACTGAAAACAATTTTTGAACTTGTCAATTTTGATGCCTTTTGGTGCTTCTGCTGTTGTTAGTTTCACCTCTTCCACATGGCAAAACATTTCCCTTTGAGGACTTTCTTCATCCGGGAAAACCCAAAATAATCAGTCAGGGTGAGATCAGGTGAATAGTGAGGGTGGGGCGTGGGAGTCATGCTATTTCTGCTCTAAAACTGTTGAACATTCAGCGTGGTGTGGACAGGTGTGCTTGTAAATCACCCATCATGAAATGGGTAAACACACTGAGTCTTCGAAAAAATTCCACGGAAGCTGAACGCAGCCTGTTAAAACAACGCCAGCTGGTACACTGATACAGATGGGTTCCTAGAACACTCACGGAGTAGGGCAACCTGTACTACAAGGGGCCTGTCTGGCAGAAGATAACTCCATTTTCTTTTGTTTTTGGTTTTGTTGTTTTTGAAGGGTCCCCCCTCATATGTCAGGTAGCAAGATAGGAACATAACAAATTTCTGTGTAAGTGAAAGTGTGCATGTTTCAGAAAGTACTTGGCATTCTATGAACTAATAACCATCTGTGTGTATATATGTTTATGTTTATATTCTTATTTATTCTACAGAATTTATATATTGTTACATGTTTCTGTTCTTTTCAGCTTTTTTTGCATACTGTTGACCCTCAAGATTTCAGGTGTTTGATCTCCTCAATTTTATGTGGTTTGAGAGATAATTTCCATTATTTTTATGTGGAAGTTATGTTTAATGTAAACCTATTTGCTCAATTTGACTATAACAAAAATATAATGTAAATATAAGCAATTGTGTAATAGCAATTAAGAACCTTTAAACATTAGAATAAGCATTGTTTCTATTGCTCATAGTCATACAAAAATTGCAAGTAAAATCATATGAAGAAGGATCAATTGACTGACTTTGGCAAGTGTACTGTAGAAGTAGAAAAATGGAAGAATACGAAACAAATGGCAACTATAAACCTGAGCTTTAAAAGTTAACAGCAAATGAAGATATTCTGTGATCAATCGAGAGTGACTTTCAGTAGTCAGTTCAAACCATTACATTTAATTTAAATTACCTTTCATGAAAAATATATGCAATTTAATGATCATGTATCATTGAAATGGACACTTGAAATCAATATGACCTTATTAACCAATGTCACACCAATACATTTAATGAAAACAGATCAAATGATTTAAAAATCAAATCTATTTAAATTTATTTCAATATATATATATTATTCTGTCAAAATGATTTGACTTAAGCTCCAAAAGCACTCAAAATTTTCTGTTAAAATTACAATAGTTTAATTGTAGAGAGAAGCAGCAGATATTTTGAGTCTGAAAGATTTTTTCAAGGATAAGAATTTCCATACTTAGGGAATATCATATCCCTAACTGTTTACTGTGGCTCAAGTCTGATTCACCCATGCCAAATCTCAGTTTTGGTCAAATATTGTTTAAAACTCCAAAGTATCTTCAGCACCAGTTCCTTGACAAAATTACCTGCTTAAATTTAATTCAAATATTTTTTCTGTACACTGGATTAGACAGATGATAAAAAGCAAAAAACACAAACTATTTTATTTCACCCTTAATAGCTCCTTTCCAAAGATACTATTTTAAATATCTGATCACCTTACCCTCCACAAACAATTTATTTATACATCACATACTTTTGCATGCACAGGTTTTGCATGCTGCTAAATCCCCATCCCATTATTACATCCCACTCTAATTCCACTGTAGACATTACTTATCATAATTGTATTAAGGAACCAGCACTCCGAGTTCAAGTATTTGCTTTAACCTTTTACCCAACTTTGTCAAAGAATAGAGCTTTTATTAGTCCTATTACTAGGATGTCTTTTACTAAATTTGTTGGTATAATTGAACGCTGCTATCCAATACAAATTCTCATATATGCTTGCTTCCTACAATTATTTTTGCTTGTTTTCATTACATGTAATGTCATTTTGCTCTTTCAATACAGACAGCGGATTGGTTTATTCTAGCAATCCATGTCATATGCATTTTTTTCCTGACCATATACTGCATCAGATTCTCGCTTAGGAGAATCTTATATACTTGTTTTCTTCCCTTTTTCAACAAATGTCTAGCTCAAATAGATATTTCTTGTTAGTAACTCTGTGACAATTAGATTTCGGCTTACTGCTAAAAACATATATTCTTAGGGAATCATCATACTACTACTTTGAGTAATGTAGAACCATCACAAGGAGAACTGATAATATTTAATAAGCCAAGCAATAAGCCTTCAGAATTGAAGACTATACTGACCAACATTATAACATATTAGTCTACCATTGTGCAACTGTCTGTGCGTGAAGACCACACAAGTCTACCTAATTGATTTGTAAATTGTATAACCAATATACTGTACCTGAAACTAATATATTATTGACTGTCAATTATAATTGAACAATTAAATTTTAAAAATAAAGCAGCTTACCTCATTCACTACTCACTTTTCCATATGTGAATTTATGCAAACTATTTCTAAATTCTAAAAAATGTACTTATTTTACATTTAGGTCTGTCTATTTACATCAAGGTCTGTCTGGAAAAAGTCCAGTCATTGCTAATCTAATAACAAAAGTCTGCACAACTTTGTTGTAACCTGGCAGCCAAGGCCAGTGGGCTGGAACGTGCATGTGTGAACAATGATGACTTTACTGTGCTAGTCAGTGGGGGCAGTAGACACTGTAGGGTGAGCATGTGTACCATGTGGCCATCACATTCAAAACGACTGAACAAATAGAACAACAAATCTGCATCAGATTGTGTGTTAAGCTTCAACAACCCTCTGTGGTTACTCTTCAGATGATTCAGAAGGTCGCAGCTATGGGCAACTGGTGGCTGGCATCTTCATCAAGACAATAGATCTATCTGCTTATGCATCACCCCTCCTGCAGAGTTTTTTGGCAAAACATCAAATCACCCAGGTGACTCAGCCCAACTACAGCCCAGATTTGGCTCCCTGTGGCTTCTGGCTTTTCCAAAAACTAAAATCATCTTTGAAAGGGAAGAGATTTCAGACCATTGATGAGATTCAGGAAAATAGGACAGGACAGCTGATGGTGACTGGGAGAACTGTGTGAGGTCCCAAGGTGACTACTTTGAAAGTGACTGATGTATAATTGTCCTATGTACCATGTTTCTTGTATCTTCTTCAATAAATGTCTCTAGTTTTCATAGTACATGGCTGAATACCTTCTGGACAGACCTTGTATGTGTCACCCATGACTTTACTCATATTTATTGCTCTGTGTAATATTTTAAAGGACACTTCTTTTCATTACTAGGAATAAATCACTTGTTTTAAAAATTATTGATCTATAAAAATGTATTTGATATTTAACTTTTAAAAATGATTCATAACTACGAAAAATGTGGCTTTTTGATTTTGTGCTTATATTGTTGTGAAATGTGTCATTGCAAACTATGAGCAAATGTTTAAACTTAGTGTTGGAAAACGTGTGTATGTATACACATGTACTATGAGATACATAGTATATGAGATACATAGTATATGTGTATATATACACATATATGTTTTATCTTATATATATGAGATACATATATTTAATACATTTATACATGTATTTCATTTTTAACAAAGACATTTTCAAAGAAAAAGATGCTGAGCATTATTGATATTTGGTAAGATTTCACACTTACCTTATGGCCCTTGTTAAAACTTCATTTCAGGGTCCAGGTTGAGGGATCCATCTGGAATGCAGCCTGCTTTTCAGAACTCCTCTAGAATGTAGAGCTGCTATTTATTTGAAATTTGCTAATGTCCTCACAGAGTCAGTACAAAAAAAATGCTGTGTTTGTGATTTTGAATCAGAAAGCTGCTGGCATGTTTAATGAAGAACAAATCCTGTATTCCGGCAAGCTCCTAACAGCACTGAACTATTAACACTAAATCGTTTTGAATCAAATGGTGTGGTTTGTCAAAAAACATATACAAATGCATTTTTAAAGATGAAAGGAGATGTAATTTTTTTCAAAATGACCATCATCACTTTAAGATAACAGCATATAAAACTGGCAAATGGTTTTACTTCATACAGTTAACTTCACTGTTGCAATAGTTTGCTTTCTACATTGTAGTTCTGATACTACTAAATTTAGTCTCTATTATGATTTTCTCTATCTAGGGTGTTCTATTAAACATTTGTGTATTAAAAGAAAGACACATAAAGTCATGTACTTAGTATAAGCAGACACATCCCAGTTCCATCAGGAAAAAATGATGACTTTCCAAATAACATAGAGAACCTTCTCTATTACGTGTGTTAGTGTGTGTGTGTGTGTGTAGGTACCTTTAAACACAATTTTGCTGTGAAACCATGTTAAGTGCCTTATATTCTGACTAGTCACAGAACAGCAGCCAAGTGAAAATGACAGTGACTGACAATTACAGAGGAAATAAAATGGCTTCCAGAAGTGCACTGAGACCTGCGGACCTCAATCAACTGAACTACGAATCCATTAAATGACTTAATTTTGGGTATCCAACTGTGAGATATATTAACCACTATACCGACAAGAACTATCAGATGACAAATGCAGCCTGTAAAACGATTTCTCAAAAAGTAACACTACACTAAATAATTTGTGTGGTATCTAATACTCTTTATAGGCAAAAACTGGTAACACATCATAGAAGTTAAAATAAGACAATGGCTAACTAAGATAAATGACTAATATGTTCTCTTATTTCAAAAGAAAACACATTTTAGCTCTGGCTGGGTAGCTCAGTTGGTTACAGTGTTGCCCTGACACAGCAAGGTTGCTGGTTCAATCCCCATCACATACAAGAAGTAGCCAGGCGATGTATCTCTAGCACGCTGATGTTCCTCTCTCTATTTCTCCATCCCTTCCCCTCTCTCTAAAAAATAAAATAAAATATTAAAAAAGAACGAACTAATGGATGCATAAGAAGTGGAACAATAACTTAATGTCTCTGCCCCTTCTTCTATCTCTAAAAATAAAAAATACACATTTTTTAAAAAGAAGGCAGATTTCAGATAAAAGTGTTAATCATCATAAACATTATTTTTATTTATTTTATTCTTTACTATGAAAAGAAATGTAAAACTATTTTTAAATTAATAAGGTCACAAAAAATAAGTGAGGACCATCACTCTGAAACCACACTCACTCAGGCACATTAGAAATGGTGCATTCACCCAGGGAGGTTTCCCTGAAGGGGAGATAACATATAATTTATACTGTATACTTCCAGTTGATTATTTTATTCTCTTCTTTGAAATATTACATACGCATGAATTTGAAAGCAGGAGAACCGGTTGACTAGTTAAAAGATCGTGACAGGAAGGAAATCATGTGTTCACTCATTCATTTACTCATTGAAATTTGTAGGAGGGTTGGAAGAATCCATATGACTACCATATGAAAATGTTATTGAAATGGCCATAAAATCTCATTCCTCCAACAGAAAAAAAAAAAAAAAAACTGTGCAAAGGAAATTTAAATGTTAAGTGTGTGTTTTTCCAAGGAGGATCCAAGCAGCTCCCTCCTCTCTCCAAGCAGGGAAGTCTCAGACCCGCACCCACAGAGACCTGGACACATGAAATCACTGGGGGGATAAAAAGGCAGTAAGTGACTAGCAGTCAATGGTATCCTGGGGCTGGGGCTGTGGTCCTTGGCTGGGATAATACCAGAGAAATTGGGGAGCCAGGGGACACTTGGAGTTGGGAGAAGAGATGGGCAGTGACTGGCTGTGACCCAGACAGACTCTGGGCTGGTCAGAAAGTTGGACTGTTTGGAAAGCTGGATGCTTGTTAAGAGTGATAGCTGGCACCCAAGGGGACTTTCCTGAAAAAGAAGAAGAAGGAGGAGGGGGCAGGGAGGAGGAGGGGGTGGGAGAGGGAGAGGGAGAAGAAGGAAGGAGAGGAAGGAGAAAGAGAAGAAGAAGGAGGAGAAGGAGACGGAGAGGAGAAGAAGAAGAAGAAAAGAAGAAAAGAAACTGAACAGAGGAGCAGGGACCTCCCACACTCAGCCACCAGGCCCTGAAGAGGGAGGAGTGAGGTCCCGATTTGCTCCCACTCAGGGCACTCAGGGATTGATCAAAGTGGGGCAGCAGGGCCCCGGAGAGGCAGCAACACCCAAAGAGATGTCTTCCAATACTGGAACTGAGCCGCCTTGCAGACACCTTGCTCTGCATGCAGCCCCCAGGCCAACAAAGAGGAAGGAAGTGGGGGTGTGACTTGTTCCTACTCAGTGCATCTCATGGATTGAACAAACAGTTGAAAAACGAGGTGGATTATTGGTGCTGACCTCGTGCAAAGGCACAGAGTGGAAGGTCTGAGCCACACAGTGCTTTGAAGGCGTGGCCTGGAAGCTGGGCACCTGTGATTATTGTAGCACAGCCTGAATCTCCACCTTCCAGGTGCCACAGGGAAGCAAAAAATGGAACCCAGCCTCCCCCTGCCTGCAACATCCTGAAAGACCCTTTGGCAGGGGTAAAATCAGCAGGAGGCTTTTGTTTTTTCCCAAGAGTAAGACAGTAAGACCTCAGCTGTGAGAAAACCAGACACAGATCCAGAAAGGAGACAAAAGGAGAACACCAACAGCTGAGACAAATATCACTTTGCTATCTTTCAGAATTTGCATGTTTTCTGTTTATTTCCCTTCTTTCCATTTATTTAGGGGTTTTTTGTTTTTTTTTTGGAGGGGGTTGGTTGGGTTTTTTTGTTTGTTTGTTTGTTTGTTTGTTTGTTTATAAGTTTCCTTTATTTTATTTTTTTCCTTTTTTTTTAGATTTTATTTATTTATCTTTAGAGGGGAAGGGAAGGAGAGAGGGAGAGAAACATCAATGTGCAGTTGCCTCTTGTATGTCCCCTGACGGGAACTGGCCTGGCAACCCAGGCATGTGCCCTGACTGGGAATCGAACCGCGATCTTTCGGTTCGCAGGCCCGCGCTCAATCCACTGAGCTACACCAGCCAGGGCTGGTTGGTTTTTATTGTTTGCTTTTTATTCTCCCTTTCATATTGCATTTTAATTTTTCTTCTTTCACTTCACTCATATTCAAAATAACACACTAATCTTGGTCTTCTACCTTTTATTCTTCTTATCCAGATTATAGATTTCTTATCATAATATTGTTATTCCAAATTCTACACAGCATGCTTCCCTGGTATTAATCCATTGCATCATCTTCCTGAGCTTTATGATGTTGTGGTTAACTTCATTTTCTCTCACACTATGCCTAGTTTCTGTCCCTTACTCTCACTATTTCTCTTCTATCTAACCTCACATAAGCACTCTTCTTTCTTAAGTTAGCTCACATTCTTTTTCCCCTCTAATAAGAGTCTTATTTCTTTTTCACATTTTATAAACTCGCTAGTTGGGTGAAATATCACGGTTGTTGCTGTACTTCTCCAAAGGACTTCCTATTTGTTCACTACTTGTTTATTCTTTAAATTCTGTAGAACACTCTTCCACTGTCTTACTCCATTTGCCTTCACCCTGCCTATGATCAGTTGAATAAGGAATTTTATCTCATTGTTTCCTCTCTCCCTTTTTTCTTTTCTTTTTTCTTTTCTTTTCTTTTCTTTTCTTTTCTTTTCTTTTCTTTTCTTTTCTTTTCTCCTCTTTCTGGTTTTCTTTTCTTTTCTTTCCTTTTTTCTTTTTTTATTCTGGCTCTCTCAACCTGGGCTTTACTCCTTAATCTTATTAGTATGCTTCCTCCATGCTCTCAAAATCATTTTTCTTTACTATAGACTTCTCATACTCACTTTTTGCTTTTCTACAATATTTTATTTCCTCTTCCATCTTTATTAAACTTCATTTAGCAGTCATTACTATCAGCCTTGCTGTGGTTTTTCTGCAATTTTGCTCCCATTGGCCAAGTAATTTTCAATTTTTTTTCCAACCTCATAGTATACACTTTCCTCTTATTACCCCATTGTTCCCATTGTTCTTTCATGTTTTACTTACATTGTAAATTTTGCTCTCTCCCTTTCTTTGCCTCGGCTCTATCCCAACTCTTATCAATTTTCCTCCCTCTTACCACACAATAACATTTTCTCTTCTTTTAGTAATTTTGTATTCTCTTTGTCATCTTACAATATCCATAATCTCTCTTCCCCTTTATTAATCTTAGTTCAATTGCAATAGAGTCTACTGATGTTGTAGGGAGTTTCTTTTTGCTGGTGTAGATTTGGCGGTCTGGTAATATTTCTTTGTTAGTCAACACATGTACAACAGCATACAAGACAAGGTGGGAGTTGTGAATACCATAAACCTGCTGGAGGGGAGGACCCACCAACAAAGGAGCCACCAATAGGTAAAGTCCAAATGCAACCAGAGAGCCCACATGAATGGGAGAAAGGGCAACCCTAGAGAATCCAGACATGGATATCCAAGGGACTGTACCACTGAGTCTGATAGAACCCCTATCACAGAAGTTCACTGTACAAAGTCAGATGGCAAAGCAGAACATTGGTAATTTCAGAAACAAACAAAAAGAATCACTTAAAATGGGGAGACAAAGAAAGAACCCACAGTAGAAAATAATGGAAGAATCCCCAGTAAAAAAGCTAAATGAAATGGAGGCAAGCAAACTATCAGATATAGAATTCAAAAGAATGGTTATAAGGATGCTCAGGGAACTCACTGAAAACTGCAAGGAACTGAGTGAGAACTACAACAGTGTTAAAAAGGAAATAAGAACTATAAACAAGAACCAGGAAGAAATGAAGAATACAGTATCTGCAGTAAAAAATACACTAGAATTACAAACAAGCTGAATGAAGCAGAGGACCAAGCTAGTGAGCTAGAAGACAAGGTAGACAGAAATATCCAGTTAGAGCTGCTACACTAACTCAAAATATGCATATAGTTTAAGAGAACTGCAGCCCAACAAGAAAAACAACAACATTTGAATCAGGGAATACCAGAAGGAAAAGAAAAAGAGTGAGGAATAGAAACCCTGTTTGAAAACTTCCATAACCTGGAGAGGAGAGAACCCATGTAAGTCCAGGAAGCACAGAGGGTCCCAATCAAGATGAACCCAAAGAGGCCTACTCCAAGATACATCATAATTAAAATGCCAAATTTTAAAGGCAAAGAGAGAATCTTAAAGGCAACAAGAGAGGAATAGGAAGTAGCATTCCAGGGAGTTCTGATAAGATAACAGCTGATTTCTCAACAGCAAAACTACCATACCATATAAAAATGAATGACAAGAAATATTCCCAGTAATGAAAATGAAAGGCCTGCAACCAAGACTACTCCCCAGCAAGGATCTCAATTAAAATGGAAGGTGAACTAAGGAACTTCTCAGACAAAAGAAGGCTGGAAAAATATACCTCTTGCAAACCAGCACTGCAAGAGATGCTAAAGGGATTTTTTTTTAAGAAAAGAAAGGAAAACAGTGAAAGAGAAACACAGGTACAAAAGGGGAAAATGAATAAGTACCTATCAATAATAATGTTAAATGTAAATGGCTTAAATGTTCCAGTCAAAAGACAAAGGGTAGCTGAATGCATAAGAAAACATGACCTACATATATGCTGCTTACAAGAGACCCACCTCAGAACAAAAGACCTACTTCTGAAAGTGAAAAGTTGGAAAAAAATATTCCAGGCAAATGGAAGGACAAAAAAAACTGGTGTCAGAAAAATACACTTCAAAAAAAGGTCATAAAAAGAGATGCAGAAGGGCATTTCATAGTACTCAGGGGAAGAATCCATCAAGGAGACATAAACATTACACATACATTCATCCAACATAGAAACATCCAAATATATAAGAAAAATCTTGGAGCACTTCAAGAAAGATAAAGACAGAAACACACTTACACAAGGGGATTTTAACACCATTGTCAACAATGGATAGATCTTCCAAACAAAATATTGACAAGGATACATACGGCAGCATTGAACAATGCCCTAGATCAAATGGACTTACTGGTATGTAAAGAACCTTTTATCCCAAAGAAACAAAACATGCATTATTTTCAAATGCACATGGAATATTTTAAAAGACAGACCAGATGATAGGACACAAAACCAGCCTCAACAAACTCAAGAAAACTGGTATTACATCAAGCATTTTTCTCCAACCACAAGAGCCTGAAACTAGAAGCCAACTGCAAGAAAAACACTCAAATACCTTCAAATTCACGGAGACTGAATATGATGCTATTAAACAATGAATGGATTAATAGTGAGACCGAGAAAGAAATAAAAGAAGTTTCTGGAAACAAATGAAAATGAAAACACAACAACAAAAAACCCTATGGGACACAGTGAAGGCAGTATTGACAGGGAAGGTCAGAGCAATGCAGCCGTATGTAAACATAGAAAACTCTCAATCAACAACCTAACCCTACCTGTAAAGGAACTAGAGCAGCAACAACAAACAATGCTCAGAGCAACTAAGAGGAAGGAAATAATCAAGATCAGGGTAGAATTAAATGACATAGGAACTAAAAGAACAACTCAAAGGATCAATAAATCCAGGAGCTGGTTCTCTGAAAAGATAAACAAAATTGACAAACCTTTAACTAGACTCATCAAGAAAAAAGTGAGAGGACCCAAATAAATAAAGTCAGAAACAAAAGAGGAAAAAGTTACAACTGATACCACAGAAATACAAAGGATTGTAAGAAATTACTGTGAACAGCTGTATGCCAAGGAATTGGACAACCTGGGAAAAATGGATAAATTTCTAAAACACACAATCTGCCAAAGCTGAATCAAGAAGAAGCAGAAAACCTGAACAGACTGATAACACCTAGTGAAACTGAATAATCAAAACTTCCCAGCACACAAAAGCTGTGGACTGGATGATTTCACAGGAGATTTTTACAGAACATTTAAGGAAGAGCTATCTCCTATCCTTATCAGACTATTCTGAAAATCCAAGAAGAGGGGAGATGCCCAAACTCCTTTATGAGGCCATATCACCCTAATCACCAAGCCAGGTAAAGACACAACAAAGAAAGAAAACTACAGGCCAATATCACTGAAGAATATAGATGCCGAAACCCTCAACAAAATATCAGCTAACTGCATCCAGCAATAAAAAGATCATATACCATGATCAAGCGGGATACATGCCAGAAACACAAGGATGGTACAATATTCACAAATCAATAAGCGTGATATATCACATAAATACAAAGAAAGACAAAGGTCCCTTGATCATATCAATAGATGCAGGGAAAAGCATTTGATAAGGCACAGCACCCATTTATGATAAAACCACTCAGCAAAGTGGGAGTAGAGGGAGCATAACTCAACATAATGAGGCCCATATATGAGAAACCTACAGAAAACATCATACTCAATAGCAAAAACTAAAAGCTTTCCCACTAAGAGCAGGAACAAGACAAGAATGTCTGCTTTTACCACTACTATTCAACAAAGTATTGGATATCCTAGCCACAGGGATCAGACAACAAAAAGAAATAAAAGTCATTCAAATGGAAAAGGAGAAAGTAAAACTGTCATTGTTTGCATAAGACATGATAGTGTGCATAAGAAACCCTACAGACTCCACCATACGGATATTATTACGTTTCATGTTGTCTTGCATTTCTATTAACCCCTCTTCATTCTTTCTGAGCCTCTTTTCCTTTTCTTGCTCTTTCTGGCTGCTTTTTTCTACTTTGTCCTCCAACTCACTGATCCGATCTTCTGCTTCATCGATTCTGCTTTTCATTCCTTCTACTGTGTTCTTCAGCTCAGAAATTGTATTCTTCATTTCCTCTTGGCCCTTTTTGATAGTTTCTATTTCCTTTTTCATGTTGATATAGTTTGCAGTGAGTTCATCGTACCTTCCCTGTAGTTTCTGGTAGCCCATGGAGAGTTCATGGAGCTTCCTGACAACCATTTCTTTGAACTCCTTATCTGATAGTTGAGTTGCCTCTGTTTCATTTAGCATTCTTCTGGGGCTTCCTCCTTTTCTTTCATTTGGGGATTGTTTCTTTGTCTTCTCATTGTTGGTGAGACTCTTCTTGTAAACCTCAGCTTCTTAAATTGATCTGTTCTGGCTACCTGGGTTTATGGTGTGAACTTCTGTGGTGGAATACCTGTGAGATTCAGTGTTATAGTCTTCTTCAGGTATTCTGGTGTTCACAGCTTCCACTGTCTCAGCTGTTGGAATACCCCCTTTTTTGGTCCAACTCTGGTTTTTTCACAGTTCTAGGATTTTTTTTGCCTCAATCGTGGGTATTTAAAAAGAGAAAAGTATAAAGTGAAAAAAGAAGAGAAAAAAGAAAAAAAAGAGGAAGGAAGGAGAGATAGAATTGGAAAGAAAGGAAGAAGGAATAAAGCCAGAAAGAAGTAAAGAGAAGCAAAAGGAATTGAGGGATAAAAAAAGATAGAAGTAATAAAAAAATAAACCAAAACAAACAAACAAACAAAAAACCCAACTAAACAGACAAAAAACAACTATCACAAAAAAACACAAAACAAAATGAAACAAAACACCCAAAAACAAAAAAGAAGAAGAAGAAGAAGAAGAAGAAGAAGAAGAAGAAGAAGAAGAAGAAGAAGAAGAAGAAGAAGAAGAAGAAGAAGAAGAAGAAGAAGAATCTCTTGCTATTTTCACACAGGCCAAACTGGATTTTCTGGACTTGCTGGCTGTAGCAGGCTGCGAGGTGACTCGTACCGATTTTCTCCCTGTTCCTCACTCAGTCTGCTTTGGGCTACTGTCCTCAGTGCCAGCCGAGCCCTGACCCCAGGGCTAATGGCGCACTCTCCATGCAGGGCCTTGGGTGTGATTTCTGAGCCTCCTGCAGAGGGCGAGCTTTCCAGAGTTTATGGGTTTCAGCTGGAATCTCTTACAGATCCAGCCCTCCCGGAGCCTATTGCTGTGAGCTCCGGGTCTCCTACAGGGTGCAAGCGCCCACCCGAGACTACAGGCGTGGGCTCCGAGAGTTTCCCGAGTTGCGCTCACTCACCCCAGGATCACAGATGTGAGCTCCGGGTCTTCCACAGAGTCCCCTTCTCTAGTTGCAGGGTCGCCTCTGGCCACAGGGCCGCTTCCGTCCCAGTCGCAGTCGCCTCAGGTCGCCGGGCCTCCTCCGGTCAGTTGCAGAACCCCCTCCGGTCGCTGGACCGCCTCCGGTCGCTCGGCTGCCACGTCTAGTTTTCCAATGTCTGCTACAGATTTTGATCTCCTATTTTCATATGTACTGTGGTATTGTTGGCTGTCTGCTCTGTTCCTCTGTAGATCAGTTAGGTTTTTCTCCCATGTGCAGGAGGAAGGGCAATCTGCGTCCTCCTACCATGCTGCCATCTTGAACCCCCCCCCCCAGACTCCACCATAAAACCACTCAACCAAATAAGTGAATTTGGCAAAATGGCAGGATACAAGTCAATATTTAGAAATAATAAAAAAAAATTTGTATACCAACAATGAAATATTAAAAACAGAAATTAGGAAAAAATCCTATTTATTATAGCAAGAAGAAAAATAATGTACCTAGGAATAAAACTAACCAAAGAGGTAAAAACCTGTACTCAGAAAACTATGCAATGTTGAAGAAAGAAATTAAGGAAGACACAAATAAATGGAAGCATTTGCTGTGTTCATGAACTAGAAGAATTAACATCATCGAAATGCCCGTACTACCCAAAGCAATTTATAGATTCAATGCCATCCCTTTAAAAATACCAATGACATATTTCATAGATATAGAAAAACATATACAAAATTTATATGGAACCCTACATAACTCTGAATACTTGCTACAATTTTGAGAAAGAAGTACAAAGTAGGAGGAATCAAAATAACTGATATCAAACTATATTACAAGGACACAGTAATCAAAACAGTCTGGTATTGGCTTAAGAACAGACACATAGATCAATGGGACAGAATATAAAGCTCAGAAATAAATCCAATTCTCTAAGGTCATTTAATATTCAACAAAGGGGGCAAAAGAACAAAATAGAGTAAAAGTAGCCTGTTTGACAAATGGCATTGGGGGACCTCAACATCTACATAAAAAAAACAAAACTCAACCACCAGCTTACACCATAAACAAAAACAAACCCAAGATGGATAAAAGACTTAAATACAAGTTGCCACACCATAAAAGTCCTAGAGAAGAACATAGGCAAGGAAATCTTAGATGGTCCATGCAGCAATGTTTTCACCAATATGTCCCCTAGAGCCAGGGACATAAAGAAAAGAATAAACAAATGGGATTTCATCAAAATGAAAAGCTTCTGCATGGTTAAAGAAAACATCAGCAAAATGAAAAAGTATGGGAAATTATATTTGCCAATGATACTTTGGACATGGTCTGATATCCAAAATATAAAAAGAACTCATCCAACACAACTCTAGGGAGATAAACAATCCAACTAAAAAAATGGGCAAATGACCTGAACACACACTTCTCCAAGAAGGACATACAGAGGGTCCAGAGACACATGAAATGATGTTCAGTGTCGCTAGCCATCAGAGAGACAAAATGAAACCACAATGAGATACCACTTTACACTTGTCTGAACAGCTATCATTAACAAATCAACAAACAACAAGTGTTGGCAAGGTTGTGGGAGAAAGGGAACCATAGTACACCATTGATGGGAATAAAGATTGGTGCAACCACTGTGGAAAACAGCATGGAATTTCCTCAGAAAACTAAAAAATGGAACTACCTTTTGACCTGGCAATCCACTGCTGAGATTTTATCCCAGAACACTGAAACACCAATCCATAAGAACCTAGGCACCCCAGTGTTCATAGCAGCACAATTTACAACAGCCAAGTGCTGGAACCAACCAAAGTGACCATCAGTAAATGAGTGGATCAAAAGACTGTGGTATATTTACACAATGAAACACTATGTAGCATTAATAAAGAAGGAGCTCCCACCCTTCCCAACAGCATGGAGGGAACTGGAGAGCATTATGCTAAGTGAAATAAGCTGGGCGGTGAAAGACAAATACCATGTGATCTCACCTAAAAGTGGAACCTAATCACAAAACAAACAAGCAAGTATAATGTAACTAGAGACAAAAATAAACTGACAGTACCCAGAGGGGTGTGGTGAGGGGGAGGATGGGGTAAAGAAGGGGAAGAATCATCAAGGAACATGTATAAAGGACCCATGGACAAAGCCAAAGGGTTGTAGGATTGAGAGTAGGAGGTGGGGGTTTGTGAGGAGGGGGAGAGTGGTGGTGGGAAAGTGGATACAACTCTACTTGAACAATAATTTTTAACAATCCCTTTGAAAAAGTATGTTTTTCCAAAGGTGTGTACCATTCAATAAGTAATAATATAGATAGATGAAAAGTCTGCTTAGTTTCCATCAGTAATTCTTTATTAGTAATTTTATATTATAAATGTGTCTTAGTCTTGGATTAATTTATTTGACTGTTTTTGCAATATGCCCGTTCTAAACTTTGAGCATGTATCATCAATTTTACCTTGAAACCTGTAAGAATGTAATTTAATTTAATTTAACTTACTCTGGCATTGTAATTGCTGACTGGGAAGAAAAACAAACAGACTGTGCTAATGCATGCATCTTCTATTCTAGAAAGAAGCTTATGGTGATTTATTATTATAAAAACCATACAATAAAATGAGCTGTAACTAAGGAGATGAATGAAAGTTGATCAACCAAAGTTTAGGAAAAGCTAAAATAAGCATTCATTACAATCCTGTTATTTCTTAATTGGAAGACAAATGGGAAGTTATGAATGATACTGTATGAATATCTAGTAAATCACACAAAGTGATTAGTTAGAACCTCAGGAGAAAAAATATAACAAGACCACTAAATAAGTACATGGTATATTCTTTTAAATAATTTGTTTAAAAAATCAGCTTGTATATTTAACATATTTAAAAATATACATCATACCCAAGCACAAACTCAGGTTGGGTGTGTGTGTTTAATAACAATTTATGTTATGGCAATTTTATCTGCTGAAATGTTTTAAAATATACTTCCTAGAGTATGAGAGTTTGAAAACGATCAGTGAAAGTTTATATAATATTTATGTGAGATATATTCATGTTTATATAACATTCTCTGAAAACTGTACTAGGGAGGTAAAAGGTATAGAGTTTAGTACTTTTATAAAGGATATAAGGAGTAGAAAAAAGTATTAAGTTGTTTATATAAAATTTTTGGTTTATAATTAAATTTCATATCAAAATATGAATGCAACTGTTGCTTTAAAATAAAATTATGAATGGTATTTTAAGAATGAGCTATGTTTGTTAAGCACCTACTTTGATTTCAAAGTGTTGCATAAGTATGTATAATTTTTTTTTAGGTAGGCTGATATTATTTTTCCATTATACAATAAGAGAAACCTGAGGTTCAGAGAAGTTAAATGGCATCATAAATCTGATGTAATAACTGATATAACCAGAAAATGTATTTTTTTAAGTTCCATATCAGGTTTTTTTTGCTGAGGTACAGCGGATGTACAGCATTATGTTAGTTTCTGGTATATGCCATAATGATTTGACATGTGTAGATAGACGAGTGGGCAAAACTAGGATTATAGTTGTGACTATGCAAAACACAAAGTTTACTTTTGTATTATTATTTATAAGTCATTATAGTATTTATTTGTATGACGATTGTAAACCTACTTTTGCCCACCCCTGTATTGCTAAAAGATCAGTAAGTTTAGGTAATATTTGTTACCATACATAGTTATGGTATTTTTTTCTTGTGATAAGAACTTTTAAGATCTGCATGCACCTTTCCAGTATGGAAAATGGTTTAATTAAAAACCACCCTGATGTACAATACAATTTAATGACTAGTTTATTTTGTAACTGGAAGGTTATACCTTTGGCCAACTTCATCTATGCTTTTTGTCTTTAGCAGGGTTGTTGTCCTGCCTTGTCTTCTATCAAAATTCTCTCTGTTTTCTTCACTTCACTTCTACTATGTACTGAAATGTACTGGGAAACAGGAAAATTGAGAAAAAATGCATAATCGTTTGGAACAATGGACCCTGTCAGTCTCCATGTTCCAATACTCCTTGAACAAATAGACTTATTGATCAAAGCAGTACCCTCTCTGAACTCTTTTCCTATTTCCTAATATAAAAATATGATTGATATGTTGGCAAAAAATATTTCTGCATGGGATACCTGAAATTTCCCTGCCTGTTTTCCTCTAGGACTTTTATGGTGTTACAACTTATATTTAAATCTTTTATCCATTTTGAGTTTATTCTGGTGTATGGTGTAAGTTGATGGTCTAGTTTCATGTATTTGCATGTACCAGTCCAGTTCTCCCAACACCATTTATTTAAGAGCCTTTTTTTTTTTTTACTCCATTGTATGCTCATGACCCCTTCATCAAATATTCATTGACCATAGATACTTGGGTTTATTTTGGGGTTCTCTATTCTGTTCCATTGATCTGTGTGTCTGTTCTTATGCCAGTACCAGACTGTTTTGATTCTAGTGGCCCTGTAGTTTAGTTTAATATTGGTTATTGTGATCCTGCCTACTTTGCTCTTCTTTCTTAAGATTGCTGAGGCTTTTTTTTTTTTTTTTTTTGGCTATGTTTAAATTTTGAAACATTTATTTTAGATCTGTGAAATATGCTATTGGTATTTTAATAGGAATTACATTGAATCTATAGACTGCTTTGGGAGTATGGGCATTTTAATGATGTTAGGTCTTGCAATGCATGAGCACAGTACATGCTTCCATTTATTTGTGTCCTCCTCAATTTCTTTCCTTGGTGTTCTATAGTTCTCTGAGTACAGTTCTTTTACCTCCTTGGGTTAAATGTATTCCTAAGTACTTTATTTTTCTTGTTGATATAGTAAATATGACTTTTCTCTAGTTTATATTTTAGATATTTCATCGTTGGTGTATAAAAATGCCACTGATTTCTGAATATTAATATTATATCCCACTATTTTGCCATATTCACTTATGAGGTCAAGTAGTTTTTTTTTTTTTTTTATGGAGAATATAGGGTTTTCTATGTACACTCTCATGTCATTTGCAAATAATGACATTTTACTTTCTTCTTACGAATTTGGATGCCTTCTATTTCTTTTTCTTGTCTGGTCGCTGTGGCTAGAACTTCCAACACTTTGTTGAATAAGAATATTATTTGTTGTGTCTTTACCTGGTTTGGTGATTAGGATGATATGGCCTCATAAAAGTGTTTGGGGATCTTCCCTCTTCTTGGATTTTCAAAATAGTCTGATAAGGATAGGAGATAGCTCTTCCTTAAATGTTCTGTAAAAATCTCCTGTGAAATCATCCAGTCCACAGCTTTTGTGTGCTGGGAAGTTTTTGATTATTCAGTTTCACTAGGTGTTATCAGTCTGTTCAGGTTTTCTGCTTCTTCTTGATTCAGCTTTGGCAGATTGTGTGTTTTAGAAATTTATCCATTTTTCCCAAGTTGTCCAATTCCTTGGCATACAGCTGTTCACAGTAATTTCTTACAATCCTTTGTATTTCTGTGGTATCAGTTGTAACTTTTTCCTCTTTTGTTTCTGACTTTATTAATTTGAGTCCTCTCACTTTTTTCTTGATGAGTCTAGTTAAAGGTTTGTCAATTTTGTTTATCTTTTCAGAGAACCAGCTCCTGGATTTATTGATCCTTTGAGTTGTTCTTTTAGTTCCTATGTCATTTAATTCTACCCTGATCTTGATTATGTCCTTCCTCTTAGTTGCTCTGAGCATTGTTTGTTGCTGCTGCTCTAGTTCTTTTACAGGTAGGGTTAGGTTGTTGATTGAGAGTTTTCTATGTTTACATAAGGCTGCTGCGTTGCTCTGACCTTCCCTGTCAATACTGCCTTCACTGTGTCCCGTAGGGTTTTTTGTTGTTGTGTTTTCATTTTCATTTGTTTCCAGAAACTTCTTTTATTTCTTTCTCAGTCTCACTATTAACCCATTCTTTGTTTAATAGCATCATATTCAGTCTCCATGAATTTGAAGGTATGTGAGTGTTTTTCTTGCAGTTGGCTTCTAGTTTCAGGCTCTTGTGGTTAGAGAAAAATGCTTGATGTAATACCAGTTTTCTTGAGTTTGTTGAGGCTGGTTTTGTGTCCTATCATCTGGTCTGTCTTTTAAAATATTCCATGTGCATTTGAAAATAATACATGTTTTGCTTCTTTGAGATGGAAGGTTCTGTATATATCACTTAAGTCCATTTCAATTAGAGTATTATTCAGTGTCATAATATCTTTGCTGATTCTTTAGAAGATCTATCCATTATTTATAGTGTGGTGTTAAAATGCCCATACAATGACTTTTGTTGTGAATATCTTTCTTGAATTACTCCAATATTTTCTTCATATATTAGGTGCTCCTATGTTGGATACATACATGTTTACATGGGTTATATCCTCCTTTCAGTATTACATAGTGGTCTTCTTTTTCCCCTTTGGAAGTTGATTGTCTGGAAAGACTTGTTTGCTAATGATAGTTTGGACAGGGTTTGATCTCAAAAATATATGAAGAACTCATATGTCTCAATACCAGGAATACAACCAAATGGGCAAAGGATCTGACTAGACACTTCTCCAAGGAGGACAGACAGATGACCCATAGATATTTGAAAAGATGCTCAACATCACTAGCCATCAGAGGGATGCAAATGAAAACCACAATGAGATATCACCTTACACTTGTTGGAATGGCCATCATTGATAAATCAGCAAACAATAAGTGTTGACCAGGTTGTGAAGAAAAGGGAACCCTAGTGCACTGTTTGTGGGAATGTAGGCTGGCACAGCCACTGTGGAAAGCAGTGTGGAATTTCCTTAAAAATCTAGAAATGAAATTGCCTTTTCATCCACTGATTCCACTACTGGGAATATACCCTGAGAATCGTAAATCTGCAATTCAAAAGAACTTAGTCATACCTCTGTTCACAGCAATGATATTTATAATAGCCAAGTGCTGGAAACAGCCTAAGTCCCCATCAGTAGAGGAGTGGATCAAAAAACAAACAACAAACAAACAAAAAACAAACAAACAAACAAACAAAAAAACCTGTTTCATTTACACAGTGGAATACTATGCAGCGGAAACAAAAAAGAAACTCCTACCGTTTGTGACAGCATGATGGAACTGGGCAATATTATGCTAAGTGAAATAAGGCAGTCAGTGAAAGACAAATAGCATATGATCTTACCTACAAGTGGAATCAAAGAAGAAAATGAACTACCGAACAAACAGAATCACAGGTATATAAGTGGAACAGACTAAATGTGACCACCAGGGAGGTGGAGGGGGATAATGGTGTGAAGAAGGAGAAGGGACTAGACAAAGAACATATATGAATGACCCATGACATAGACAACACATGTGGAAATTGACATTGGGAATGGGGACGGTGATGGGCAGAGGTAAAGGGTGAAAAATTGGGGCAACTATAATAGAACATAGTAAAAAATTACTTAAAACAGTAAAAAAAAAAGAAAAGAAGTAAATAGAAAAAAACATTAGAAAATGACAGAGAAAATATCATATGAACAACCCTTGTGGCAGACCCCTCTGTGTGGCGTGGGCCCAGCTCCCACTTGGAGATGCACAGGACCCACACCCACAGATAGGTTCTTTTGTGGGTAATCAGATTTGCAATATACCTAAGCTGTTTTGCTTCTTGCTGAAAACTCCCCCTCACCTTGCAAATGCTTGTTGTAACTTCCTAAAATCCATGCTAAACCTTGCAGGGACCAGTGTAACCAGCTCAACCACTTTTGCCTTTTCATTTGCTAATATCTTTCTTCTGTGATGTGATGAGGGGCATTGGTTCCTTTTGTTCTAACCTGGCAGAGTGAGTGAGGACCATTTTGTAATGTGAGTTGATATAGAATAAAGGCCTGTCATGGTGGAGGCCACGGCTTTTGCTCCCCTTGAGAGAAAAGTTACGCTATCGTCCTTTTTCCTCCACCAAACTCAGTAGTCCATGTTTTTATTTCATCCATAATGACACGGACACTGCTAGCCGATGTCCGTATCAAACCCTATTTACAAAAAGTTTGGTTCTAGTCTTTATCTAAATAATGCATTGTCTATTATTTTTATTTTGGTACCAAAGATATGTTATATTCATTACAATTCAATTACAAAAGACCAAGCTAACTCATTGTACATTAAACTTATATCTTTAAGCTTTATATCTAGTTGAAAAACAAATTTCCTCCTGATGTTCCAACAAACATTTCTAAAATGCTTTGATTTTAACCCTTATGTAAGTTTCTTATTTCTATTTTAAAAAATTATCTATTTTCTTACCATCTGTATTTACCTTTTATATATACAGTTTAGGGATGTATGGAACTAAGCCTAATTCTATGATTTGGTGCATTCTCTAGGCAATAAATACCTAATGTAGTTTATTGATCACTTATTCCATTCAATTAATATGCATATACATCTCTTCTGTACTGTGTTCTACCAATGCTTATATGTAAACCATGGACAATGTTATAACATATAAAATGTCATAAATAATAAAACAAACACAATTTTAAATTGTATGGTCACCTTTTGTTATTATGTACTTTCTCAATGCTTGCATCAAACAGAATAATATAGTAGAAATTTTGACATTAATATGGAATCCTCATTTTAGGTGAGGTTAAGCAGCTCTGGTATAGCACATTCATTTCTCAATATTAAGTTATCAGAAAAGTCAAATGGTTTACTAAAATATGACTCCATGAAAAGATGTGAAGAAGTCACTTCATCCCGGAATTATACACTCAAAAAAAAAATAATAATAATCCCAGCATTCCTTTTATATTTTGACATTCACTTCCACCAGCAAGTCATCCATGTAAGTAAATAACATGGGATACATACTGAGATATTAATCCTTTCAACCAACATCTTACATATTTTTCACTCCATGAGGAGTATATCTTTGGGCCCATTGTTGAATAATATAGCTCTGCTTCATTTATATTTTGTTGCAATTCTATATTGTTTTGCTGGATGACGTTTTAGTTTTTTTGCTTCTCCATAATCCTTAACAATACAGGCAAATCTTAACCAATTCAAAAGCCTCATAGGCAGCGTCTGGAAAGTCACCCCACAAGTAAACAATTCTGTTCAAGATGTTTTCATGTTTCTCATTCAAGGCAAACTATTGCTTTCTTGCACTTATTTCTAGGGCTTAGGTTTTTTCAGAACTGTTTTCAAGTATTTAAACTATATAGTAATTTATGTGTTGCCAATTCTCCCAAAAGACTGAAATTTTCATATAGAAAACTTTTAATTTGTATTTATATTTTTTCCAGCATGTGCATAATGACAGGAAAGCAAATTATACTGTGAATAGAGTATTTTAGGGCTTATTCATGATGTTTTGATTTTAGAATGTTGGACCTAAGAGTAATGCAAGATAGGTCTTGGCCTGGTAGCTCAGTTGGTTAGAGTGTTGTTCCTGTAGGCCAAGGTTACAGTGCCTCCCCGGTCAGGGCACATGCAAGAATCGACCAAAGAATGCGTAAATAAGTAAAACAACAAATCCATGCTTCTCTCTCCCTCTTTCTCTCAAAAATTATCAGTACAGAAGAGTAATATAGGATAAGTATTTTAAAGTTTGATTATGTTTTTTCTTTAACATGTACAATATATTACAGATATTTTAATGGCCAACAAATTCTGAGCTAAGTCAGTACTGATTTCACAAATTATTAAACTATTTCTAACTAAAAAAAATCTGTTAAGTTAAATGAAACATATTGCACAAGTCTGTGAGTTAGGAGGAAAATAAATTGATATCATACTATCTCTCTTCTTAAATAAAAACATCAAGATTGGGCAAAGCAGGCATTGTGAGCCTTTAGAAAAAAACAAGAATCATCATTTATGCCCCCACCCCTCAAAGAAAGGCAGAAGATCTCATTGGTACTTCATCTGAGGATTTTCCTTACTGGAACTTCAATCCATATTGCTTCTGCAGATCTTCAATGAATGAGTTTAAAAACATATTAGACAAAATGACAGGTTTGGTACAATGGAAGACAGGATAAGAGTAAATATACATATCAAAGCAATTTAACCAAAATTATGAAAAGCATGTAGAGAGTGTAAGACACATGGACCAAAGCAAAAAGGTCACTGCATGTAATTTAAATTCAACATAAAGAAGAAAGAGAAAATGTGGTAAAAAACATTGATTCAATAGATAAAAGCTGATGAAAATAAATCAATCCAAGGCTTCAAGAAATTCTGGAAAGACCAGACAAGATGAATATATAGCACACCATACTTGAATACATGATGAGAAAAACATATAAAAAGTGGTCAGAGGTGAAAAAATAGGCACATTATATCTTCAAAAGAACAATAGTAAGCCTGAAAGCTGGCTTCTGAACAGAAATGATGAAAAGCAGAAGACAATAGTAGGGCATTTTTAATAGAGCTAAAAATAATATCGAACAGACATACTGCTATGGATTCCTACAAGACTTTTCTTCCAAAATGAGGGCAAAAAGAAAACATTTATTCAGGTGACTAAATTGAACAGTATTTATCGACTAACCCAAGGAAATTGTAATCATATTTCTAATAGAAAAAAATGAGAGAATAAAACAATAGTATAAAATAAAAAGTAACAGTATATAAATATACAAATGAATAATGAATGTCTATTCTATAAAAAGTAAATAATGCAGAATTAAAATTCATGAGAACAGTAATACCAACGGCAATAATGAGGTAAATAAAATTAAAGTGAATTAAGACTTTAGCATATGCAGAATAAGATAATATATAATTACTTCTGCTGAAATGTAATGTTAATTTTTTCATTTGTTTATTCTAGGCATCCCTCTAAAAATTATTTTAAAATAATAAATTACTAGTCAATAGACCCAAATAAATAATGCAGAAAAGGTTAATTCAAAGGGCCAATAATAAGATAATATTCAATATGAAATGACCAGTCAATTATGAAACAAATAATGTCATAGTTGACAGAAATTGAAGTATATAAGCAGTTATACAACCTATTTTATCAGTGTGAATAAAATGCAAGAACCTGTGTGTCTGCTGCACACTGGATACATGAAAGGAAAGTTGGAGATGAAAGGATGGGAAAAGCTACCTTGTGCAAACACTAACCCAGAGAAAGCTGGTGAAGATACGCTGATATTTGATACAGTAGACTTCAATGTTAAAAACATCACACCATACATACAGAGGTAGTATATAATTCAACTCAGTAGAAATACTTCACAATTTTAAATATGTATGTGTATGATATTATACCTTCAAATGTTTTTTTCATTGACAGAGTTAATATAGATAAGTCCATATTCTATGGTGTGTTGTACCTCATTAATGTCTTTTGAAAAGAAATAAAAATTATACTACTAAAGCAAGATAACTTCCCATGATGTGAGAGGAATGCATTTTCTGAGCTGACATAAAACATAATGTGCAGAGGTAATATAACCCTTTCAGAAAAGGATATGACAAATGTTGAGATCTCAAGTTGGCTTAAAATTTTGTTTCAAAATCAAAATGGCATCTATTGCATTTAAGGAATAGTCTAATATAGGGGAAAATAAACAAGCAATTATAGTCATCTAAGAGCAATTTGTTCATTTATCAGTTTCCTCTAATGAAAATAAGCATATTCAGAAACAATACATATTATAAAATACAATTACATTTTAAAACAATTTTTATTATGGATAATATTTTATTTACAGCATACAAATATAGCTACACTGTTTCTGGAAATAGAATTAAATTATTTTTTGTTTAGAAAATAATGAAGGAATATCTAACCAAGTAATGAATAAAAATATATATATAATAACTATATTAGGTAAGATTAATATAAGAGATCCTAAATAGTCAAGGGTGGGTACACATGCTTTCAGGTTACTAAAGAAAATTATTTTATGTGTGAGAGAAACTTTTTTCTCATGAAGGCAATGTAACTACTTCCCCAAGCAAGGAATGCCCAGGGTCATGTCTGAGATAGTGATTAAGAGATTTTCTTTAGCTGAAAAATGAACATTTTTAATTCCATTTCACAGGGACCCATATGCTTCCTAATAAGTCTCATAACATTCTCCTTACATACCTATAGGAGCCATAATGTTAACTTATTTTTAACTCTGCTAACCCTGTGGTTACCAACATTAAAGAAACGTTTGGGGTCATTTTGTATACGTACCATATCTTCTTTATCCAATCATCTATTTCAGAATACTACTCAGCCATAAGAAAAGGTGAAATACTGCCAATTGGAACAACATCGATGGACCTTGAGAATATCATGCTAAGTGAAATAAATCAGAGAGAAAAAGTTAAGAACCATATGATTTCACTTATATGTGGGATATAAAACTGAAAGGAACAAATGCACAAACGAGGAAGGCAAACACAAACTGAAACAGTCAACAGTATGGTGGCAATCAGAGGAAAGGAGGGTGGGGGTAGCAAAGGGTAAAGAGGTCAAATCAGTGGTGACAGAAGATGATCTGACTTTCGGTGGTGGATGTACAATGCAATATACAGTTCACATATCATAGAAATGGGCACTTGAAGCCTTTATGATCTTATTAACCAAAATAAATTTAACTTTAAGAAAAAGAAATGCTTAGGACCATCATCGGTTCTTTGCCCATTCCTCTAGCTGAGGCTAAATTTCTGCTTACTCTGATGGTTACTTTAGAGGCATTGGAAACAGCAGTCACCAGCCCTCCTCGCTTTCACCACCGTGAGGCATAGTAACAGCCACTTAGTCTCCTAAATTCCAGTAGTATACCTCTTTTTCCTCTTTAAATAGATTGATACATGGCCAAATGATCTGATATGTACTGATTATGGGCAGTTCCAGTTACTTTGCCCAGCTCATAAATGTTTTGGAGAGGTTGTACTAAGCAAGACCTATACATAAATAAATTGGTAATCAATATCGGTTTCCCGAATGAACAAAAAATTCCTTAAAACTGATGTATGACCATAGTTATAATAGTAATAATAATACCCTTTGCAAAATTATATCGAATGGAAAAGGGAAATAATTATGCAGACAGGCACTTACTGTTCAATCTTCTCAAATATAATTTTATAAAGTTTTAAGGGAAACCATTCAATACAGTGTTTCAAAGTAAAGTTGGAGTATTGAATGTAAATCCCCTAAGTAGGGGAAACATGATTAAAGTACTTAATTACATTCTGCTATTGGGTTAAAAAAAAAAAGAAACGAGTTATAATATGAGCATAAGCCAATTGGTAGCCCTGGAACAATATTACTAATTACACATTTCTGTATAGTGAGAGTGTCCTTTCCCACACAATCTCTCTCCTTGTTTCATAAATAGATAATGCCTACAATTGATCAGTGTTGACTGTATAATGATTACCAAAGCTGCCTCAGTAAGGTAGGCATTTTCACTAAACTAATTGCTGTGTTGGGAAGGATAAGTAGTCCCCTTTTTCTCTGAGAATTCTAAAGGTTAAGCTGAGGGAGCCATGCATGAGTCTTAGCCATTTTTATGCTTTATGATTTTTCATTTTATTATTCTTTTAAATTTGATTTTGTATAAATGGATATCAAAAACAGCCTTATGTATACACATGTGAAATGGGAAAATGGGGGAATTTGACAGCTTCCATAAACCACTGAGACTACATTTAAATAACCACTGAAATCCTGACTTTTTAATAGGTGGTTAGTAGTTCCTGCAAATAAAATTTTTCATTTTGATTCAATACAGCAGCCCTTCCCGCACAAAGCCTGCATTTCAGAACTTCTTGTGGACCTGACAGATCATAGAGAATTGTATTACTTGGGTTGAGGAATATGGTAAATATGCATTATGTTTCATTTATTATTTTGTGTAAGTAATTTTAAATATATGTATATTTTATAGGGTATAATTATAAGTATTCATACTTGTGATAAAAATTTCTTATGAATTATTCAATAATAAAAACTGTACAGTATTCTTGAACAACCAAAAGTAATTTTTTTGTTGTTACATAAGTCAAAAGTGAAAAAATAACATTTCCTTTAAACTTCTTGAATTATTTCATTCTACATTAAGAACCAGCAAGATGAAGCTTATCCCCACAGGTGCTCAGTGGAAAAGCTATAAGCCATGGAAAATGGGGCTTAAATTCAGAGTGCCATCTCAGAAAGCATAATAAAAATAGACTTTCAGTCTGCCCCAAACAAAAATAGTAATGCCATAAAATATGAAATATTGGGAATGTGATATTGCCATCTTTAATTTTTATAGTGGAGTTTTTCTCAGATCTTCCTCTATGCTAGAAAATAACCTTACATCCTGTGAAAGCCACCCAATTCTTTGAGCAGACCTAGGAACTCAGATTAAGTCTCTAAATGTGTGAGTGAATTTTGAAGATTAGAATAGTGTTGCAAATACGATGCCATAAAACAGAATTCTAAATGACTCACATAATTTAAAGCTATCATTTGAAATGACAACTCACTGATGTAATTTAATCTAAATGCAATCAACAAGAATGGAAGCAGAAAGGCCCAGACTGACAGACTTTATTTTTGGCTTTTAGAACCCATTTTTTGCCATTGGATTACACCCAACCAAGGAGAAATCTCACATCTAGGGTTCATTGATTCAGTCTTGGATTATCCTGCTCTACCTTTGGCTTGCAGTAACTCATCAGTCTGAAGGGATTAGGCTTGTATTTACCTATAGGAAGTATACTTGATCTTGGATTACTATACCTATTTTCCGAATGATTATGTGTGCATGTGTGCTTTCATTCGTGTGTGTGTGTGTGTGTGTGTATTTTCCCTGCTCTGTGAGGGCATGATTCCATTACTCCTTTGTTGCAAGCATAAATTCCACCCCATGTTGTACTCATCTGCAGGCCACATTCTGATATGTAACCAATTAGATTGGATATTAATCAGTTTCTATAAAAAGCATCCACCGCACCTCATTGTTTTCCTGAGGCCTGTTTTTATAACATATATCACAATGTTCTATAATGCTTTCATTAACATATCAATAAATATGTATATTACAAAACCCAATCAAAGCAATATTGGAGAGTTTCCAAGGTTTCACTCTATCTTAACTTTTCATGTTAATCTTAACATAGGTTATGACATTACTTATACAAATGAGTTTATAATAAATTTACATTTACATTTTATTATATAAAATGAACATGGTTAAATGCTCATTTAAATCACCAGGGCAACCATTTACAGTATTTATAACATCAAGGCTAATTACTATGTATGCCAAATAAGGGCCCTTATTAAACATGTAATCTACTCGATTCCAGTCAAAGAAATTTTAGTGAGTGCTAACAATAATCATTCTCATTTGACATGACTAATTATGGAATTTCCTCAACTGTTCTTTAATAATGCCACTTGGATCTTTAAGTTGCAACCAAAACACTTTTTGATGAAATGGGGCTGAATCTCTTAACTGTTTTATATTCATATACTACTGCTGTAACACCTGATCTTCATAAAAATATTTTCTCTGAGCAGAGTTTTGTACCGAGTGTCTGGAATAATGGGAGTCAAGTGGTACACATTAAATCACAGAAAGCGAAGGCTCTGAATGCCATAAAACAAACTCCATGCTGCTTTATTTTTGCTTGAGTCTACCCCTGAGGCTTCCTTTTATCCCTTAGAATAAATATTCCAGGGCCAATTTGGCACCCTCCAAGAAGTGATGTTACTTCCCTACTCGACCTTAGCTTCCCCATAAGCCAGTTGGTCCCATAATTGGAACATCATAACTAATTTTATTGAAAATAATGAGAAAAATAATGGAAATAGGTATTAGTAATTTAAAGTCTCCCACCCTTTAAGATGAAAGATTATGCCTAAAACCAGCTATGATCTAATGCAATTAGTACCTATAGACATTTATATTTATGACTTTGTTCTCGCCGTTTGACTGTGAATGATGATGTCACTCATGTGGTAGCTACCTGTACACTCCTAAGATTTCAAGTACCCTATAGAGTTTATAAGTTGGTGATAAATCCCCAGTCAGATTCTGTCATTTCTGGAGCTCAAATGAAAATATGTTTTGATGTGATCTTTAAAAAATATAGAAATTTATTCCGTTTTTAAAATGATTTCATTTATTAATTGATTTGAAAATATTTCTTAAGCAGCCTGCTAATGCTGGGGTGTAGTGAGGGAAAGTGAGGGAAACTTCTGTTATCAAAGCTTATGTTCTAGAGGGATAATAATAACAGACAAGATAATGAGCAAAATATATAGCATTTTAATATTTATAAGTGAAAAGAAGAAATCCAATGCTGTGAAAATGATGGAAAGTCAAGAGGGGTATAATTTCAGGCATAATATATAGGGAATATACTTGATATCTAAGTTAAAAGGACAATTATCATGCAGTCGAAAATGCAAGAAAATTGAGAAAGAAATGTCATTATACATATATCAGGTTGATAAGTTCTTACATGACTTGTAACAATTTTACAAAGTCTTAACACCTAGTCCTTTTGGGGATTCAGGTAAAAGGAAACACACTTTGCCTAAATGCTCTATTAGTTTTCTAGGAGCCATGTAGGAATATAAATTATAGTTAAAATATACGTAGCTTCATATTAGCTGCCTCACTTTTTTATTTCTTCTACAAAATAATATACATGCATATGTATATATGTTTTTGCATAAAAGTATATGTTAAATGCAATCAATGTATAATTCATATAAAATTAATTTACATAAAAACTAAATAGGAATAATAAGAGTGATAGAAAAAATAAACCACATTGTAGTGAATAGCTCAATGAAGATTTAACTGTGTAAAATATGTTATACATCTTCCATGAAATACCAAGTAGTCAATAGTAGTAATGAATTAGAGCCAGGGCAGTTGGCATTTAGACACCTGTTGTTCTTTGAGGTATTCATGTTGACCAAGATTATATCCTTTATTACCTAGGATTTTGGAGCATCGAGTCTGAGGCAACACCTTGCATTTAAACCCTATGAAATCTGTAAATCCTCATTACCCTAATTCAGAGACTAAGTAGTACTTACATTAAAATGTGGCAAGAATGGTAAGGATAATCCAATATGTCAAGCTAATATGAATAGACATATGGTGAAAATTGAGACTTAACAGTGATCACATATATATGTGTGTATATGCATAACTATATGAAAATATCTATATTCATTAGTCAGAGAATATACACCTTGCAATTTAATGTGACCTTAAATTGCAAGTTGTTCAATCCTAGATATAGTAGTTAAATCCTAGATATAGTGGTGAATACTGGAGCATGCCCTCCTGAAATTTGAATGTAGCAGGGCTTACAAATAGTAGAAAAATGGGATATTAATGTTAATGAATGATTTTAACCCAAAGAGTTACCCTAGTTATTGATGGCAAGAAATCAGAGAACAGTAACTAAGGAATTGATATTAAAGAATGAATCAGAATTAGAGTGAGTAAAAACAGTGCAAAGTTCATAGAGATCAGGAGGAAATGTGAGAAAATTCACATGGGAGATAGAGGTAGGATACTGTAGAAACAAAAAGGGTTATGGGACTAGCCTCTTAGAGACACAGTCTTGTGAAGTAGCCTACAGAGATGGGCAAGGTATGGTTGGGGAGAATAAAAACTTTTGTCTTAGTCCTGATAGCACTTGGAGTCAATTGTAAGTGTGTAAAAACAGAGGAAGAGACTAGGTCATACATTCACCTTAGAAAGATCACTTTGACCTTAATATGGAGCAGAGAGTTTGAATACAGAGTTAATTAGAAGAAAAATACTGCCATATGGGAGAGACATGTTTATAGGCTGAACAACCAAGACTGTGGTGGAAATGAAGATGTAGATTACATTGCTGAATTAAATTTGTTAAGACTTAAGCTTGATTTAGATATGAATGTTGAAGAAATGAGGGTTTAGGGAGACTCTCAGATTTCTGAGAAAGGTCTATGGAGAGAGAGATTTGGGAATGACTTGTATTTCATTGAAATCGAGAGTGGCATAGTGATTATACTAGTGTTGGGAGAAATAGGATGAGAGCAGAGGGAGGAAGAGGACAGGACATTCAGTAACTTCAATCTACAGTAGTAGAAACCTAAAATGAGACAGCAGAGGGAAATGCAGATAAAGAAGAGGATTAGGCCTAATTGTCAGCTTCACTGTATGTATCAGCTGCATCAAAAAAAAAAAAAAAAATGAGATCCCTTTAAAGACACATATTCTAACTCAACCCTGTTGTTTTCAAGTGACATAGATAAGTTGCTGACAGTGAAGAACAAAAATAATCAGAAAAGCAAAGATACATTAAAACATCAGAGACATAGATGAAAAGTAACAATGTAGATGTGAGGTTAACATAAAAAAACAAACAAACAAACAAACAAAACGGTAAATGGGATGGGGAGAGTTTGGAGTACCCAGGTGGATTCAATGTAATCAGAAGGCTGCTTATAAAAGAAGGCAGGTGGGTCAGAAGCGAAGCAACATGTGATGGAAGCAGAGAAGCCGACAGCCCTCAGGTGCTGGACAGGGAACGAAGGGGTTCTCCTCTGGAGGCTTTAGAAAAAGTGACACAGCTCTGGCAGCTTGGTCTCATCCCCATAAACCTTTAAGACTTCTGACTGCTGGGTTATAAGACAATACATTTGCTTTGTGTCAAGACCCTGAGTTGGTGGTAATTTGTAGCAGCAGCAGTAGGATTTCAGTTAGTGAGAACTGTGATTGGTGTAAGTCCACTACACAGTATACAGTCCTTCTCTGTCACTCTGTTGCTACAAAATGACATCAAGGTCACTCACAGAAAAATTAAAACTTACTTGGCATCTTATAAATTATTGAAATTGTATCATTTTTAATATACTTCTTAATACACAGAATCAAGGATATTCTACATGTGTGGTTATGTGTTATGTGCATATCTTCATTAAAAAAAAAAATAATAACCAAGGTCCCCTGGTAGGAGGTGACATGATTCAAGTAATTTTATCACCTTTTCTTATTTCCAGTGTGACCTACTCTATTTTCACAGATAATTTCCTCTGTGTGGCTAACTTAAATTTCCTAGTTTATTTTGCAAACATATACTATTCTCTGTCCTGAGTATAATATTTGCTGATCAAAGTCATTAAAATAAGAAGGTATCAAAAATTCTATCTTTATAGCCCTGGCTGGTGTAGCTCAGTGGATTGAGCGCGGGCCTGTGAACCGAAGGATCGCGGTTCGATTCCCAGTCAGGGCACATGCCTGGGTTGCCAGGCCAGTTCCCGTCAGGGGACATACAAGAGGCAACCGCACATTGATGTTTCTCTCCCTCTCTCCTTCCCTTCCCCTCTGAAGATAAATAAATAAAATCTAAAAGAAAAAAAAATTTATAAAAAAAAATTCTATCTTTATAAAATAAACTAAATTAATTATATATATGGAGTTGTGTGTAAAGAGTCCATTAATTCACTCTATTTATTACATTTTCATACAGCATAGGTATAAAACTACTTTTCAGAAACAGACTTTGCAATTCAGCATTATTTTGGTATGTGGATCTTTAAACCATATTTTGTATCTAAAATTATTCGCAATGTGTGAATTGGTCCCTATACTATAATACTTATTCAAGTAAAAATATTATCTGGACATTTTTAATTTCAATAAAATTATTTTGTATGTCATTACATAATAGAGATATGGATGGAAGTTTGTGGCAGCTTATGAAATTTAGAATTAATACTGTAGGGAACATTATTGGACCACAATGTAACAACCTTGCTTTTATATACAAACTGTAGTTCGTGAATTATAGATGCTAACTGCAAAGTCACACCATTCTTTCTTTATTTGAAGCAACTGGAATTGTTCGAAGTTTTAAACTTCATAAAGATTTGCATATTTTTAAAGAGATGTGCATCCTTCAAAGGTCTTGTGGAAAAGAGTGAAGCCAGTTTTTATTTTATTCCATATTAGGATGTGCGGGGTAATTTTGCTTCAATGCCACTTTGAAAGTAAGAGGTCTTTGCTTCCCCTCCATCAGCTGAAATCAATGAAGCATTACAATTCTCTGCCCATCCTATTAATAGTTTTGCAACTAAAGCAAAATAAATTCAAGGCCTTTTTTAGATCTTGGACAATTTTACAACAGCATACCCAGTAAGAGACCTCAGAAAAAAAGCACACAAAGCAAAACACACTTTCTGATGTGATAGGAGATTTAGTGTGGTTATCAACTCTTTATACTGATATAGCAATTTTTCTCAAGCTACCAACAGAATGTATACTTTCACCTTTCTGCATATTTTTAAATAAATGCATTCTTTAGAGAATAAATTAATGTTTTAATAGGTGAAGACCACATACTTTGAAATGAATGTACATTTGTTTTAAATTTCCATCCCATGAATGTGGTGTAATTCATTACATGTTAAAACAAAAACTTATTTGGGGGAAATAACTGTAAACTGTATCAATTAGTTATTTTTTTCAAATAATTTCTAATATTTACATGCCAACAAATCAACAAATCTTTGTAAAGCCTTAACTCAATGTAATTATGGGACATATCTAAATATTGCATATTGGATTGGCTCTGCAAAAATTCTAAAACTAAGCAAATTCCCACTGTATATGAATTGCTGAAGATGGAATGGTGACATAAATATAGAAATAAAATTATGTTGTCACACTTGGAAATAAGATATCTAAAAATTACGAATGGTAGTGGGAATTTGATTTTTCTCTCTTACATTGGTCTACTTTCTTACTAGTCAAACTTCAGTGTTAAGTGACATGGGAATAAATCTGATCCACAACTCAAAGTCGGTCTCTGTAGGACAAAATCTGTAGCCACCATCAATCCTAGCTGTGCAAAAGAGTATTGGAAAAGATTTTTTTATATATCTAGTTTGGGGATATTCAAATAATATACTTTTAGGGATTGATTCAGTGTATCTAGGAAGATATTCTTAGCATCAATATACTTTATCTTGCCCATACATGATTCTAATATAAAACCATTCATAACCACTGAACCAACTTTTTCAAGATAATTCTATCAATCTTGTCAAAGTGATTTATTCAGTACATACCTTCCTTAGTCAATGAAGAGGATAAGATGCATTATTCAGTCTGCAAATTTTGATGCAAGAGTAAAATTAGTGTGAAAATCATAACATTATCTGGTAAGTCTGGAGCACAAATTGTCTTTCTTCCTCTTAAATATTTGGTGTATAACTATGGTAAATAGATCTGCTTCAGTCACTAAATGGATGAAGCCAGCACCGAAGAATACAATCCCAAGAGAATCACAAAAAGTTGACCTAGTCTTAATTACTCATCATTTACAATAGATCCAAGTTTAATGATTTTTCAGCGGAGCCAATAACAACAAAACCTTTTTTTATTTGTCTATTTATTTTTTAAAATTTTTTATTGTTATTCAAGTACAGTTTTCTGCATTTCTCCCACCACTCCCCACCACCCCAGCCCTCCCCACCTCCCTCCCCCATTTCTAACCCCCCTTTGTTGTTGTCCACGTGTCCTTTATAATTGTTCCTGCAAACCCTTTACCCTTTTCCCCCATTATCCCCTCCCCTGTCCCTTCTGATCACTGTCAGCCTGTTCTCAATTTCAGTTTCTTTGCCTTGAGTTCATATTCTCTTTACATTCAACTTAACTTACCTAATTAAAAAAATAGAGGTCCTTTTGGCTTTGCTTTTTCATTTAATATAGTTCTGACTTAATTTTGGGGGGTCTTACGCATTACGATCATTCTTATTGTACCCTGTATCTTACTCCTTCGTGAGGGTTGCCATATTTAATCTAGCCAGGGAGAGAAACTGTGAACATAGTAAAGAACAGCACCCTGTGGCAATTTGACAATATCCCAATAGTAAATGCAAGAATTCCCTTCATAGTCAGTAAGAAATGCACATATACAGGACAAGATTTCACACCGTTACCACTGTTATTCACCAGAATATTTGACATTTGATCTGCTTCAGAGAGAAAATATTTACATATAATTGTTAGAAATTAAACCACATACTTAAAAATTATTCTTAGATCAAATTAACTGTAATATTATTTTAAAGATATCATTCATGAAAATAATTAATTGTAAAATAAATACTGAAAATAATTGCCTTTTTATGAAAGGAAAAATGTATTATAACAAAGTATAAAATAAATCATTTAAAAATATAAATTATTCCATGTACCTATGAGAATTAAAAATATATACACATTTAAAGCATGATATAAAATTAAATCCTACAAGCTTTAGTGGTAACAATTTTTTTTTTTAATTTTGGGGACCTTGATATAACATTAGAAAACTGTTCAAAATAAAGTAATTTGTCCTATTTTTAAATTATCTCAAAACCGTCTAGAAAAAAATAAGTAAAAATTACATTTGGTTAAAATATTAGCAGCAAATAGACACTAACCTTGCTATGGCTAAGCCCTATAAATTGAGATATATTCAAAAGATAATCAGGAGATACTTCAGAAAAAATGAACAACAAAGAGAACTTGCATTATTCGTTCCTCTAATGAAACACAAATTTCCCAATAAGGTACAGTTTTAACTTTTGGAAGTCATAATAGTTATAATTATTGAATAAATAATAAATTTTAAATAAATAATATACCAACATTTTCAGGAGATAGATGTTATTTTATATTGCTGACAAAAGTATATGAAAAATAAAATTGAGTAAAATGAGACCATTGGTAATGTATGTTAAATAATCCAGGTTAGCTATAAACTTTGATCTTTTGCTTCATTCACTTTATTGTGTTTTATCACAGACACACACACACAGTTGTGCATGTGATTTCTCTTTGAGTTTAGATTATAAATGGTTAAGTTTTCACGGTTTATCCATATTTTTGAAATTAGTTAAAATAACATACCTTTACCTTGTATTCAAAATGAAATGTAAAAATGAATTCTTTCTTTCTTTTGATACTATATCTGTCAGTGTATCTCCAGATTAACTCCAAAATATATTTGATTCAATCATTTTTATTTTCATCATGTATCTCTTACTTCAGTCTGTTATTATTTTTAATTTAGATAGAGGCTAAATTACTCACCTATACTTCATCTCTGCTGACACTCCAATTTATTTCTGAAAATCTCACCTGTTCAATATACTGTTTAAAACCCAAGTATGTTCTGATAAATCGAACATGCATGGTCCCAGGTTTTAGGAAATTTAGTGTTTGGTAGTTCAGAAAATATGAAAATAAACAGTTCCATAGTACAGGAAAAATTGATAAATGTGTAATTACACATTGAATACTGCGCTATGAATTTCTTAAAATAATTCTGAAATAGATATTAAAAAGTCACTTCAGATAAAAATAAATTCAGTGAAAGACTTAATCTAAACAACGGAAGATGCAAAGGCAGAAAACACACGCAGACTTATGAGCACTGAGTTCCAAGCAGACGGACCAGTATGCTGACTGTCTTTGAATCCTGAAAGCACTAGCGTGTTCAGAAGTTCGTTTGTCTCGAAATTAATGAGCGAAAGAGTAGTGGTCTTTGATATACTTAGAAAAGTAAATAATGACAGGATACACAGAACTTGGCAAAGATTATTTTTTTTCCAAGAGAGATGGGAAGTCCTTAAGTACATTAAAAAAGGATGGGATAGAAACCATTCTAATCTGTTTTTAACAAATTACTCCCTACCCCCAGGAATAAAATTGCAATTCTATTAACTTGTTAAATAACATGTATTTAGCTTATTATTCACTTACATTTTATGTTTTGATTTTTCACATCATTCTTGGATATCATTAGTTTTACAAAATGTCCTTTTTCAGACATAGGTCATTGTTTGGGTTTTATTTTGCTTTGGGTATTTTGTATGTTTTTAGAATTCTCCATTAATACCTTTGAAGTATAGATAAAAATATTCCTATAATGTTCTTAGATGTTATATGTTTATTTATGTAGAAAAATTGCACAGAATATCAAATTTGATTTGCATTTAAGTATGATTTACATAATTTCCATTGAGTAAAAAAATCTGTAAATGAATGAAATACTAATGACATCAGATTTAGCTGAAGAAAATATAAAGTGAATAAATCACATTTATATAAAAATATGAAATATCTAAAAGTATAAAAGATCTTTAAGTCAAGAAGAGACAATATGATCAATGAAATAAATCAAAGCAGAAAAAATAAAACATAAAACTAAAAGAGAAGAAAGCAATTATGAACTAAAAGTAGTTTCACTGAAAAAAGATGAGTAATATGGATATGATTTTAATAGATGTCAGCAAGGAAAGGGACAAGAAGTTAAATATTTGAATATAAAAAAATAAGACAAATGTATCAACACAGTGGCTTATTTTTTAATTAAAGAATTGTAGCATCATTACACCAATAAATATAATAATACCTTTTGCAGAAATAAGGTATAATAATGTGGCAGTCAATTTAGTTTAAAAGTAATTATATTTTCCTCAAGCATTAAAATTTAAAAGGAATTAAAAAATGTTTTTCCTAAGCATCTTATAAATGTAAGACAAATACCTGAAACAAAATATAATAGTCTATACTTGGCTATTTACTTGTACCATTGGTTTAGGGTCCACTCCTGTGACCTCATTTTAACTTAATTAAGTATTTAAGGACCCTATTTTCAAATACAGACACATTGTGAGGTCCTGGGCTTTAGGACTTCAACATATGAAAACCTGACTTGTGTTCAGCTCTTGGCCCTGCCAAATACTCATCCTCTGAGTATTTCCTGGCTTACTTTTTTTTCCCATCAACATGTCTCCAGTTTTCCTCCTCCAGAACACTTGGTCTAATCCTTTGAATTCATGAAGATGAACAAGCTCAGTGTAGTTTCATATTGGTCTGAGCTACAACATTAAGGCAAAAATATTTTGGGCTAGACTAATAGAAATAATTAAAATGTATTCTTAATACCAAGGATACTGTATATGTTACCATCCTTATGGCACTAGGGATGATTTCTTTTTTTCGTTTTTTATATTTTTTGATATTTTGATATTATTATTACTTTTTAAAATTTTAATTGTTGTTCAAGTACAGTTTTCTCTCTTTGACTCCCATCCCAGCCCATCCACTGATCCCTCCTTTTCCCTTCTTCTCAGGCATGTGCTACAATTCCATAAGGTTGAAATTTATTTGCATCAACTGTTATATCTGAAAACCGATGCACAGTTCTCCTCATTTATCATCAAGAAAAGGAGGGAGGTTTGTCTTGCCTGATAGCCTTTGTCTACTTTCTTCTTAACTGACTTAAGTAAAATTTAAATAAACATGTTTCCAGACTTCAGGCTTACTGAGAGCTTTCAATGGAAACGATGCTGTAGAAAAATCAAGAGCTAGATACGACCTCATCTTGAATTCATTACGCTTCATGTTTGTGTGTTGAAGAGTCATGGTTTGGACAATGCCTGATATCCAATTTGTAGGAGGTACTTTAAATAAGATAGTCTGAAGGTTCGAACTGCCAAAGCTCCTGGCTCTTGTGATTTCATACAGGTATTGCCCCAGGATTCTAGATTTCATAACCAAGTTCAGTTGGGGTGTACACTGAGTCATTGAGGGGTTAATCTTCTAAGTATCCAAGCACAGCCTGGTCATGACATTTCAATATTTAAAAAGTGAATTTATTCTATTACAGTTGTTGCTCAGCAGATAAAACAATTTAAGCATCTTCTTTAATTAATAATTTGAAAATATCCTAATAAATCAATCTAAACCATATCAACATTTTGTGAATATGATATTTATATTTTCTCATCATCTTAATGAGATGAATGATGAACAAAACAATCAATTTTATTGTTAATATTTCATTCTGGCCTCCCTTTCTATTTATCCCTATTAGGACACTTCACAGATATTATGAATTCTTCACATGATATATTAGCTTATTTATTTTTATTAAGAAAAATTGTGCTGAAAAGTGGACACTATTGTGATAAAAATTCCTGAAGCTAAGTGCAGAAAATCCAACATCAATATATATTTTTCAAAGAAAATCAACAAATATTTTATTTTAGTTGTTTGTTTCTAAGGCAATATTTCTACTAGCCTTTAAGATAGTAAAACATAATGGAATGATGGCACAATGTAATTAAAAAGTCCAACATTTAGAGAATACATTTGTCTTCCTTGGTGACATGGAATTTATCAATATCTAATAGGAAAATCAAACATAAACAATTTATTAAAACTATAAGCATTTTTAAATATATTTTATTGATTATGCTATTACAGATGTCCCATTTCTCCCCTTCATTCCCATCCACCCTGCACACCCTCTCCCACCCAAATCCCCCCCTTTAGTTCATGTCCATGTGTCATAAGTTCTTTAACTTCTACATTTCCCACACTATTCTTGCCCTCCCCTTGTCTATTTTCTACCCACTGACTGTGCTACTTATTCTCTATACCTTTTCCCCCTCTCTCCTCCTCCCACTTCCCTGTTGTTAACCCTCCATATGATCTCCATTTCTGTGGTTCTGTTCCTGTACTACTTGTTTGCTTAGTTTACTTTTGTTTTAGGTGTGGTTGTTAATGTCTGTGAGTTTGCTGTCTTTTTACTGTCATATTTTTATCTTCTTTTTCTTAGATAAGTCTCTTTAACATTTCATATAATAAGGGCTTGGTGATGATGAACTCCGTGAATTTGACCTTATCTGAGAAGCACTGTATCTTCCCTTTCATTCTAAATGACAGCTTTGCTGGGTAGAGCAATCTTGGATGTAGGTCCTTGACTTTCATGACTTGGAATACTTCTTTCCAGCCCTTCTTGCCTGCAAGGTCTCTTTTGAGAAATCAGCTGACAGTCTGATGGGAATTCCTTTGTAGATGACTGTCCCCTTATCCCTTGCTGCTTCTAGAATCCTCTCCTTCATTTTAATCTTGGCTAATGTAATGATGATGTGCCTTGGTGTGTTCCTCCTTGGGTCCGACTTCTTTGGGACTCTCTGAGCTTCCCGGACTTCCTGGAAGTCTATTTCCTTTGCCAGATTGGGGAAGTTCTCCTTTATTATTTGTTCAAATAAATTTTCCACTTGTTGCTCTTCCTCTTCCCTTTCTGGTACCCCTATAATTCGGATGTTGAGACGTTTAAAGATGTCCTGGAGGTTCCTAAGCCTCTCCTCATTTTTTTGAACCCTTGTTTCTTCCTTGTTTTCTGTTTGGTTATTTCTTTCTTTCTTCTGCTCCACTCCATTGATTTGAGTCCCAGTTTTTCTCTCATCACTATTGGTTCCCTGTGCATTTTCCTTCATTTCACTTAGCGTAGACTTCATTTGTTCATCTAATTTGTGAGCAAAATCAACCAATTCTGTGAGCATCCTGATCACCAGTGCTTTGAACTATGCATCTGATAGGTTGGCTATCTCTTGGTTGCTTAGATGAATTGGCTCTAGAGCTTTGACCTGTTCTCCCATTTGAGACATTTTTGGTTTTGTTTTGGTCTGGTCGCAACTGTTATGTAGTGAGGGGCGAAGCCTTGGGTGTTCCCCAGGGCGGGGCAGCCCAGTCTCTGGTGTGTGATGCTGTATGTGGGGGTGGGGTCCAAGAGGGAACAATGGCGCTTGCTCGGCGCTCTCTCAGATTCCAGCCCCTTCTGCTGCTTTCCCCAACCAAATTGGGCCCTCTGGTGCTGATTTCCACGTGGGTGGTCTTGAGTACATTCTAGGACCCTGTGGGTCTCTCCAACAAACTCTCCTGTGAGGCTGGGAGTCTCTCCCGGCATCTCAACCCCCACAAGTGTTTTCAATTGGTGCTGTTAGGCTTTATTTCCTGGCGGTGGGGCCCTGGGTTGCACAGTCTGTCTCGCTGCCAGTTTTCACCTGGTTTATCTGCACGTGACTATGTGACTGGGCTCAGACATCTTGTGCACCTTGATTGGTCTGCTGGTTGCCTCCCTGTGCCCGGTAACTGCTGCCTATGTGCCTGGGGTCTGCCAACCAATCACCGCCTGCACATCGGGGATCACCAGCCACTGCTTTTTCCTTCCATGATCCATCTCTGCCAGCTTCCGACTCCGCCCCTCTTACCAGTCCAGGTGAATAGTTCTCGGACTTCCGTACAATTCAATTTTCTATCTGTTCTTGTTGTTTTGGGGTTCTAAATTTTTGTTGTCCTTAATTTTGGTTGTGAGAGGAGGCACAGTGTGTCCACCGATGCCTCCATCTTGTCCAGAAGTTCAAAACTATAAGCATTTTAAAAAGAGAATGGAAACTAACAAAGTGATTACATTTACCCATATGAGTGTCTTTTTCTAGTTTGTAGGAATTTTCTTTTTCTCAATAATTTTACCTTTTGATACATGAAAAATACAAATACAAAATGAATCAATTTTTATGAAATGAAAATATTTCCAGTAAAGTAACTTGATAATTTCAAACATAGTATATTTTTATGTGTACATTTAATGAAGTCTTTAATTTCTGCTATCATCCATATTACTTACATTGTCTTCTTAAGAAAAAAAGAATTAAGAGCATGAAAACAAATATGAGCTCATACCAGTAGAGAGAAGTGTCTATATGTATCACTATTTATATAGGTCATTATTATTCATACAAGAGCAAAATAAAACAGGATGTATTACAAATTTATTAAAATCTAAAGCAAGAAATCTGTGACAGACCTATTAAAATTGCAAATAAATTTTTAATTATGATAAATGGCAAAAAAGACCACAATTCTCTTCATCCTTGACCTAATGCCCTTTAAAATGACTTTGCAGCTCCTCCGACAACTATGTAGGACCTACTTTCTTGACTCTTCAGTCACGGCTTGGTCAGATAACTGGATTTAACCAATGACTCAAAAGTAAATGTGTTATACACAGAGATTTGAAAGGCACTGCACATGGGTATAGCTCTCTCTTGCTGTTCTTGGGTTAGCTTGCTAAATGGAAAGAGGTGCATGGCCAAGCTAGCCTCATTGTCCCAACTGATAGCAAGCCAACCAACAGAAATAAAAGTAAACTTGCCCTAAAACAATTCAGCCTCATCAGCAGATCTTGGAGTGAAGACAGTTGGATTATACAAGCATTCTTTATTGCAGTATCCTGGATTTGAGCTATTCCAAATAGCTTGTAGTTGGATACCATTGTTTCAATTAGCACTTCCCTAACATGCAATGTGGACCATGGTTTCATATGTCTATTTGCCATCTCTCTATCTTCTTTTGTGAGATGTCTGTTGGGATTTTCTTCCCATCCCACAATTTTGGCATTTTTTAAAATTTTAATTTAGTTCAAAATGATTTCAGTTTCTCCTGAAAAAAATTTTTTTGACTTTTATGTTATTTAGAAGTGTGCTGTTTCATCTCCAAGTATTTTGGGATTTTCCCAGCTTTCTTTCTCTTATGGATTTCTAGCTTAATTCCATTGTGGTCCGAAAGTATACATTGCATAACTTTTATACTTTTAAATTTGTTAAGGTGTCTTTTATGGACCAGAATGTGGTCTATTTTGGTGCATGTTCCATGTGACCTTAAGAAAGATGTGCATTCTGCTGTTGTTGAATGAAGTTGTCTTAGATGACAGCAATGTCTGTTTGCTTAATGGTGCTCGAGTTCCACTATGTCCTTACTGATTTTCTGCCTGTGAATTTGTCCATTTCTGGAAAAGGTTTATTGAAGTCTTCAGCTATATTTGTGGATTCATCTATTCTTCTTTAGTCCTTTCAGCCTTATCTATTTTGGAGCTCTGTTGTTAGGCAAATACAAATTATGGATCCTTATGGCTTCCTAGAGAATTAACCCTTTTAAATCATTATACAATTTCTCTGTTTCATTGCTGGTAATTTCACTTGCTCTTCTATCTACTCTGCCTTCAAGTAATAAAGGTTATAAAGCTACTTCCAGCTTACTCATTTTAAAGATTTTATTTTATTTTTTAGCAAGAAGGGAAGGGAGGCAGAATGAGAGGGAGAGAAACAATGATGTGTGAGAGAAGCATTGATCAGTTGCCTCTCACACATTCCATCCAGGTGCCTATCCCACAACCACTGATTGGTTGCCTCTTATAGGCCCGCATCCAGGTACTTGGCCCACAGTAGAGATATGTGCCTTGGCTGGGAATTGAACTGGTGACCTTTGGTTCGCAGGCCAGTGCTCAATCCACTTAGCCACATCAGCCAGGGCTAGCTTACTTTTGATTAGTGTCAGTATGGTATATCTTTTTCTATCTTTTTATTTTTTAAATATATATGTCTTTATATTTAATGTGAATTTTTATAGACCTCATATTATGAGGTCTTGTTTTTTTTAACCACTTTGAGAATATCTATCTTTTAATTACTGTATTTAGACTAATAACTTGAGATTGCTACCTACTGTATTTGTTATCGTTTTCTATTTTTACCTTTGTTCTTTGTTCCTATATTTTCTTTCACACTTTTTCTACCATTTATTCTTTTAATTGAGAATTATACATATATGATTATAACCTCTTATTTTTTAGCATATCAATCATCCCTTTTTAATGTTATTTAGTGATTGCTATAGATTTTGCAAAATATATTCACAATTGATTTGCCTATCTTCAAATAACACTATACCATGTCATGGATAGTATGACTACTTTGTAATAACTGAATATTCTTAATTCCTTTCTCCTAACCCTTGTACCTTTGTGTTTTACATATACACATAAACATACAAAATCAAATGCATTGTCATTATTTGTTAGATAAATTTAAAAAAAGAAAAAAACAATAAATTTTTTACCTTCACTTATTCCTTATCTAGTGCTTTATCTTTCTTTATGTAGACACACATTTCTAATCTACAAGGATTGTCCAGAAAAAGCCCAGCCATTGTTAATGTAACAGAATGGATTGCCAGACATCAACGTAATCTGGCAGCAAGAAGACTGGACTAGAATGCGCATGTGTGAACAGTGAGGACTTCATTTTACTAATCAGCAGGGGCGGTAGATGCCGTTGAATGAGTATGTGTATATACTGTCCATCACAATCAAAATGACTGAGCAAGTAGAGCAATGAATCTACATCAAATTTTGCATTAAGCTTGAATATTCCCCAGTGGAAAAATTTGGATTATTCAGAAGGCCACAGATACGGGCAACTGGTGATTGGCAGCTTCATTATGACAACACACCCACTCACACATCACATCTCATGCAGAGTTTTTTGGCAAAACATCAAATCATCCAGGTGACTCAGCCCCCGACAGCCCAGATTTGGCACCCTGTGACTTCTGGCTTTTCCCAAATGAAAATGACCTTTGAAAGGAAAGAGATTTTGGACCCTCAATGAGATTCAGGGAAATATGTTGGGGTTACTGATGATAATTGGGAAAACTATGTGAGGTCCAAAGGTGCCTACTTTGAAGGGGATTGAGGGATTATTGTCCTATGTACAATGTTTCTTGTACATTGCATCTTTTTCAATAAATGCCTCTTTTTTCATATTTCATGGCTGGATAACTTCTGGACAGATTTCCTATAGCAATATCCTTCTCTCTGAAGAATTTATTTTAACATTTCCTCTAAGGCAGGTCTACTGGCAATAAATTTGCACAATTGCTTTTCTGAGAAAGCCTTTATTTCCCCTTTAGATTTAAAGGATACTTTCCCAAAATACAGAATTCTATATGATGGCTTTCTTCTCTCAACACATTAAATATTTCACACTACCTTCTCATTGCTTAAATGTTTTCTGAGGAGAAGTCTAGTGCAATTCTGATCTTTGCTGTTCTATAGGTAGGCTTTGTTTTATTTTGTCTTCTTTCAAGATTTATTCTTTATTATTAATTTTATTTGTTTCTTCCTGATGTCTGAGATTCATGGATCTGTGATTTGTTGACTGATAGTACTCGAAAAATTTCAGTCATTTTTCAAGTATTTATTCTGTTTTCCTCTCTTTCCTCTCTTTTTTGAATTCCATTATGCATGTTATAATTTGCAGTTGTCCTAGAGTTCTTGGATATTTTGTTTCTTTCTTTATGTTTTTAGTCTTTTATCTCCTTGCTTTTACATTTTGAAAGTTTCTATTGACATATCATCAAACACAGATATCCTTTGCTAAGTTTTGTCTGCTTAAATAATGGACCCTTAAATATTGTTCATACCTGGCACAGTGCTTTTGATCTTTAGCATTTCACCTTATTTTTTTCTTAGAATTTCCTTCTCTCTGCTTACATTGTCCATATATATTTGCATGCTGTCTACTTTGCCCAGCAGAGCTTTTATCATACTAATCATAGTTGTTTTATATTCACATTCTGGTGATTCTAACATCCCTGCCATGTTGGAGTCTGGGTCTGATGCTTACTCTGTGTCTTCAAAATGTCCTTTTCAGCTTCTAGTGTGAGTATTTGAATCAAGAGATGAGTAAATAAGATCATATTAATGAATGCACGTGGGCATCATCCAATTGATTTAAGGCTTGAATAGAACAAAAAGGGAGAGTGAGAATTCTCTCCTTCTGTTTGATCTGAGACATCCATTTTCTCCTGCACTTGTATATTGGCCCTCCCATTTCTTGGGCTTTGGCACAAACTAGAACATTTATTATCTGCCCGTATTTTCAAATTGATATATACATGTTTAGACAAAACAGTCATGACCTACTTTGCTAGAACTCTTTCATAAATTCAACTAACTCATAAAAATTTCACAGAGAAATTACTCTGTGTATTCTTGATCCATGCAATAATTTATAGAGCAAGTATCATCAAACTTCAAATAAATTATAGCTAAAGATAGGTAAATAACTTAGAAATCAAAAACCATAAGGATAAATACATATAATGCTTTTGGAAATTAGCACTTTACTAAGTAATTCATAGATCAAAGAAGTGGTCAAAATTGATAGACACAAAAATTAAAACATAATGTACTATAAGTAGAGAATGTATAGCATTTAATCATGTATTAAAACATAAGAAAGAGTTTAGAGAAATATTAAAAATAAGTGAAGATGCTGATTATACATAGAAACAATAATAAGCTAAAGAAAAATATGAGGGTGAGGGATTTTTTTCTTGATTAGCAAGATGCCCTAATAAAACAATTAATAGGTAATTAGAACACTGGTGAAAAAGAAAGAATGGAAATGTATATAACATTTTTTTCCACTTAATATCATTTCCCCTAGGCCACTGTCCTTGAGCTATCCTCATTTTGTTTTCCCTTTACCTAGTTAATGTTCCTTGCCTGTCCACAGTTTAGTAAGATGTTCTAGAATCATGTTCTAGAATCATGGTCTATCATGCTAAATGTAAGAGTATCCTAAACAAGGCACACCTTCCTCTTCTTTCTCTTCAGATTTTTCCTTTTTACTTCTCTGGGCAACACCCTCTACAGAAAAATCTTGGTCCTGTGACCTTGAGACAATATGAAAAGGTTATCAACCAAACAATCTTTTTCCTTAGCTAAGATTGTCAGCTTCCATTTAAGAATGTTTGTAATGCCACTTACTCTAGTCTTCTGATAGTAGTAAAGATACTTTGGGATTTTCGTAGCTCCTGCCCATGTCTACATCAAAATGTTTCCAAATAAAATAAAAAAGGAAGAAGCAGGGAAGAAGGAAGAACAATAAAAGGAAGGAAAGAATGAAGGACGGAAGGAGGGAAGTATGGAAAGCAGAAGGAAAGAAGGGAAATAAAAAAGAACAAAACAGTATCTGAAGTGTTTATTGAGAAAAAGAAAGTATACATAACAATTTTGTAGGCAAGTAATATATCAAGTAACTAATCATATAATGTGATAAAACTTGTAGTAAGAAAACTATCAAGGTGTAGTTTTTAAAAAGTTCAGAAGTATTTGATTATTTAGTATAGTATTTAATATACCACAAAATGTTATGAAGCTGTCAAACAAACAAAAAAACCCCATAAAGTTATTGTTTACCATTTCTTCAGGATTCTTCCTCTAAGATGGTATGCATACAAATGTTGGGTAATAGACTTTACATATTGCATACAAATACTATATGTGTGTGTGTGCATGTGTGTAACAGCTCAGTTTAGGCTTATTTTTTCAAAGCTTGCCATTTTCATCATTTAACTTTTGTATTTGACACAGAATTAAAAAAAAAAAAACTTCTAAATGCAGAGTTGAATTTAACTCTATAGCATATCACCATCATTACAATTGTGATTATTTATGAATTACTTATACAATGCTTTTTATTTTTTATAATTTGGGGATATATTTGTTCACTGGCCTTAATTTATCTCATTATATTGAAAATAATCATGCTATTTCTTTAAGAAAAATAAAAAATTATATTTATTGCCCTGGCTGGTGTAGCTCAGTGGATTGAGCGCGGGCCTGCGAACCAGAGGATCGAGGTTCGATTCCCAGTCAGGGCACATGCCTGGGTTGCGGGCCAGTTCCCGGCAGGGGACACACGAGAGGCAACCGTACATTGATATTTCTCTCCCTCTCCTTCTCTCCTACCCTTCTCCTCTAAAAGATAAATAAATAATAAATTTAAAAAAAATTATATTTATTTATTTATTTGCAATAAATTTACTTCATTTCGGTTGTGTAAAATCCCATTGGTGTAAAGCTGTGATTTACTCGACGTTATTTAATACTTCAAGTAGCTTTTAAGTCAGAGGGCAGTCCATATGTATGTTAATTCCTTGCAGTCGAATTGAAGTCTTCAGATACCCAGCGAAACATATAATTATGTTACTATCTTACTGATTTTGAAAGAAATCTGTTTACTGATGATGTAAACTTCTATTCATATCAAATTAAAAATTCTGGAAATCACAAATTCCTCTTTAAATAACTTTTAAACCACAAACTTAGTCATTGTTTTATTAAATACTTATTTACTCATAAAGAAATTTTTACCCAAATCTCAAAGAAAAAGACACTCTTTCCATATTTATCAACCAAAAATGACCTTTGGAATTTCATCATAGCATAATATCAATAAAATAAAGCAATCTGTCTCTTCTTTTTTCCCTAAAAGAAGAGAGAGGGGGATGGAAGGGAGGGAAGAACAAAGAAACAGATTGATCAATAGAAAGAGAGGCGTCTCATCTCAGCTACCTCCACGTTAGCTTGTCTCAAAGATTCTTGTAAGCCTGAGCCCCTAAACTTTCTTTTTTGCACATTAGAAAATCATGCGATTTGTATTTTTCTCTTACTTCATTTACAACAGGAGAAAAGAGTCAAGTTTTCTGACTTTGGTTATTCACATTCAGTAGTTTAACTCATTCTAAGAAAAAAATCGCCCTTTGGTAAAACAACCCATCGCGCTCTCTGTTTTCATCTGTGTCTGTCCTTCCGCAGACAATTGACTAGCAGCTTTAAAGGGACTGTGGATTTGTCATTCACTAGTAGCCACCATTCATTTGAAATAAGAGAAGTATCTCTGGTCTGAATTGTGTTCCTTCTTCCACGGAGGCAGCATGTTTTTCAACATAGTAGATAGATTGCTCAAGTTGTATTGAAGAGAGGCTATTCATTTGTGACAAACCAACATCCATAACAGCGTTAAGACTCACACTACCTGGTTCTAATCCAAGAAGAAAGGTTGGGTTTATTCTTCATGGATGAGAACAAAGAAGGTAAGTGACCCATGAAATGAGAAATGCAATTGAATAACTTCTGGTGGTGAAAGGAGAAAAGTTGTTAGCTGAGTATAAACTTTGGAGCACAGGAAAACAGTGGTGCATTGAGGGACACGGGAAGCCAAAACACCGGAACTGGCCAGGAAATACGGTATGATTTTTATATACAGTGAATCTGGTTAAAATATCACTAAGCTCCTGATAAAAATAGTTTATTTTTCATAAATTTTTGAAAATTTTTCACACACACTTACACTTATCTATCATCAGGTGAATGATCTACTTATCAATCATCTGTCTATACTTGAACAAATGTGTAGGTCTGTGTAGAGCCTCATAAATATGGAAATAATCATTCTCCTGAGTTTTAAATATGTAAATTTATCTTCACGTTCATATTTACTTGAATTAAAAGGATAACATCAAAAATAACACTTATACTGTAAACATATCTCAAGCTTTCAGAGTGGTCAGACATAGCTGTAATTGTTTTACTCACAAAATTTGTTTAAATATTGGAAAAGTTTTATGCAGTAGAAACCATTTTATACACATTTTACAGTTGAAGAAACTGAAAAATCGAAGGCTTAAATAATTTTACCTAGGTCACTGAATCAGTAAACAGTGGAAAGAGTTTTCAAACCATGGAAGTCTGAATTCACAGCTTGGACATTTAACTACTGTGATATATCACACTTTAGTTTACCTATCATCCATTCATGAGTTAATATGAATATCGAAAGGTATTATTTAATCTACATCTGTGCCAGTAAAAAAAAAAAAGTCTACAGGATAGTCCTAGGATAATATATAACACCAAAACTTCTCAATAAGTAATTGTTGAGGAAGAATGAACTAAATGAATGACTGGATAAGTAACCCTTAAGAATGAAAATTGATTCTATTTCAGTAAATTTGGTGATGGTGGGGGTAATGACTCTGAGTAACACTTCAATCTGTCTGTAGAGCATTTACAATTAGAATGCCTTTGCTTATTGTAACATACATGGTTCCTATAATTTAATTCTGTGGTTATAATTCTATCCTCTATTTTTTCATACAAGCTTTTTTCTAAAATTTGAAGAAATACTGTAAGTCTTCATTTCCAAACTCGATAGGCTTAAATATCTTATTCTACTCTAAAAATAGTCTTATTTTATTCTAAAAATAGTCGGGACCATTTTTGTCACATTTTTGCTGAATATATAAATATATCAATTTAATATATTTATTAATATATCAAATATATAATATTAAATTTAATGAAATAAATAAATATAATATTAAATTTAACTCATATATATGCGTTAAATATACACAAGACTGCAAGCTAAGACTAGATACTGCCAAAGAGACTTCATAATGGTTGTAAAAATTTATACTCCCATCGGAAAAGCCCGAGAGTTATAGCTGTTACACATTCTCACCAGCTCTTAGTATTACTGTATGATTTGTCATTAATAGAACATGCATTATGGTAGGTACTGCGTTGAGAATTTAACTTAGTTTCCCTTGGTGACTAATAAAATTAAATACCTTTTCACGTGTCTACTGACATTTTAAAAGCCTTTTCTTTAAAATGTCATTCTAAGCCTTTTGATAATTCTGTTTTCTGAATTTTGTTACTTGAATTGTAAAAGTTCCTTGCATATCTTACATATGGATGCTTTATCAAATGCATGTGCAATCATCTGACTTTTAATAGTGTTATTTAATGCATGGAATTTTGGTGTTTTAATTGTATGTATTTAAGGTATACCACTTAGTGATTTAATATATGTATACATTGTGGAAAAAAATCACCATAATCAAGCTAATTGATATGCCAATCACCTTACATTGTTAGTTTTTGTTTACTTTATGCTGAGAACACTTAGAATCCCTCTTGGCCAATTTCAAGTATACAACACAGTATTGTTACCTGTAGACACCATTCTATGCAATAGACCTTCAAAACATACCCTTACGTAGCTGATACTTTTTAATCTTAGCATAGTCTAATGTGTATCATTTAGAAATAACACTTATTTCTGTGTCATTTTAAGGATATTCAAAAATATTTCACTTTCATTTATCAAAGGCAATATTCCTGTACTCATGTAGTTATAAAATTCTAATTTATACAATTTTAGTAGCAGAAAGCAATTTGATGGTGATATCACATTTCTCTTAAAAGAACATCCATTTATTTAAAAAGTAATCGTTTCCATTACTCATTTCCAGTTTTGAGCTAAGCATAGTGACACAACATTTTATCTTTAAAATTTTTGAGAAAATATTTCTACCTTTTTATATAGAATTTCAAATTTGCTAACTTTAAGTTTTATTACGACACAATATATCCATGAAAAGTGAAAACATGCTCAGCTAGAAGTTAGAGAAGCAAGATGTTTTCTTTCTATTTTACACCAAACTTGTATGAGTATTTTTGGTCCACCTTAAAACAAGTGAGTGAATTTTAAGTTAATATACACAAAGCTAAGGTCCCACATTCTCAATTAGTATATGATTGTTTACTGATCCTTGAGAAATGTAATTAGGAGGCAGTGTGCTTAGTTTAAACATGTCCCATTTTTAACTTCATTTTTAAATTAAAGTGTAAAGCCTAAAATCATACATTTATAAAATCATATATATAGACCAATAACACAATATGTTCTCTTAATCTTTTCCTCTTTTCAAGTTTGACTTTAAAGAGTCAATTTTATGAAAACCTACATATTTAAATAAATATATGGGAGTATATTTATTCTTAAAAAATGTCCATAAATATCATCCAATCTTGAGAATTTCTGGTTCACTCCATCGAGATTAAGAATAATAGACCTTGAATAACCTTGCTTATAAAAATAACATAAAAATTGTACCGAGTAAATAGGAATGCTATTAGTTGTTGCCTGACTGTTTACGGTCACTGTCCTGCTGATCTTATTTTTTATTTTTTCATTTCTACTCTCAGAGCAAACCATTTCTGAAGAATGGTAGAGATACAGAACAGCACTTCTTAATCATCTTCTCCATTCCCCATTTTAAATCTGTAAGTTCCTTTAACTAAAAGCCACTTTCATTTTCTACCAGGAACTGTTTTTAAATCCTTGGTTTTGCCTTTAGTTTAATTAAATTATTGAAATGGAGAACGTTGACTATCCAAAGATATTGGTGAAATAAATCTTGTTCTACTTGTTTTTAGGTTTCAGTTTATGATGAGTAAACCTGAGATATACGGAGAGACACCCTTCAAAAAAGAGTGACTAAATTTACTCATATCCCAGGTCTATATAACTAATTTTCAAATATTAAAAATAAGCAAGTGTACCATACTAGGCCATAGTAGAGTAAACTATTTATAATTGGGAAAGCTGGGTATAGGATTCATGGACATTTTATTAAAATTTATAATTTTAATGTAAATCTAACCAGAGACATTGAAATAAAGAACAAACTGACAGTAACCAGAGGGGTGCTGGCTCTAGGATAGCTGAAGAAAGAAAGGGAAGGGTCATCAAGGAACATGTATAAAGCACCCATGGACAAAGACAAAGTGGGGTAGGATTGAGGGTGGGAGGTGGGGGTGTGTGGGGCAGGGGGCTGTGGTGGTGGGAAAACTAGAACAACAAAGAAAAAGAAAACAGAACAAAAACAAGTAAATAAAAGTATACTAAAGTTTTTTTAGTATAAAAAGAAGAACAATTAGTGTCTTTATTTGAAATCAAGTGGATTCTCATAATGTGTGTCTTTTTTGTGCACTTTCTTCAAATTGGGAAGGGACAACATCCACCTGAACATTGTCTTCTGTGTCGAAGGCAGACCAAGCCTCCGTGTCTTGGTAAGAATTTGGTGCAGCGAGAAGAATGTGGCCAACAGCCATTTGATATCTCTAAGGCTGTGTTTCTTCATCTGTGTTTGGGTTTCCTGTTGTAAACTCATTGTGACAAAAAAAGAAAAGAAAGAACTCATGAACATGGACAACAGCATGGTGATTGAGGGCGCAGGGGTTTGGGTGGAGGTGGAATGCGATAAATGGTAATGGAAAAATATACTAAATAAAATAAATAAAATTGAAATATAAAGATAAAACAAAGCCCACTCATTAAAGACAATCTCTTGTGAAAAGCTATGGTACAAAATTAATATTCTATTGATGAAAGTGTGCATGAGTACAGGGGCAAATTTTGGGTATGTTACCAAAACACCTTGTGTAATGATTTTTTTTTAATATGATGATTTTGATATTTCAATTTAGACTATTCTATAAAGACGTGTTAAGAAAAAATGGGGATTTTTTCATATATGCTGATCATTTACTTAATATTATCTTCCTGATAATATTAAGTGCATTCATGATTTTTCTTAGGCTTATAAAATGTGTGTTGATGCCTACTAAGTATTTTGTGCAAGAGAGCCAATAGGAAAATGAGGCAAACTCATCCTTGCCCTAAGACACCTTAGACTACTGGAAAACCTAGTAACACGTAAAACAAACACGTAACTAAATATAAATTTGCATCTATAACAATTATTACTAGAAAATGTATGCAGGTATCTCAAAGTGAGTAGTATTTTCCTTTGAAGATTAATAAGGATCAGACTACATTACTGTTAGCTTTCCCAATAGGATTCTGTGACCTGAAAGTGGACTTTTAAGGTGTCTTATCCTACTAAGCGCTGGCCTCGAAAGAGATTAAAGGCAGAAAATATTCCCAGCAAACAGAACTCTGGGCAATTTATTTCATGGCCCCTTCTTTTTCAGGACATATGGCCTAAATATAGATGTAACATAATAACAGTTTGACAATAATTTGCAAAAATAATCAGAATAGAAATAGAAACATACAGGGTTAGGTTTTAAGAAGTTACATGCAGAGGGTCCTCTTAAAAGTGGTTCACGGCCTTAAAATACGTGTTCAGTTGTCTAGTGGGTGACATTTAGTGCAACCTCTAGAGGAAGAGTCTCACTCCTCCAAGGACAGTCAGGTCCCAGGTGTCAAACCATTTACACAGGCACTGGACAGAGAACACTGCTCATGTGGAAAGAGACAGAATAAGATCAGTTTCAGCAATGGGTGTTGGTCCCCATGGCCAGTGGGCCTCATCCCATGACCAAAGCAAGGCCACGGTCTGCACGCTCTCCCAGCATGCTGTAAGCAAAGGACTTCATTCTCTCCCTGCCAGGGACAGGTACAGTGCTAAGGCTGACCGGGTGCCCTGTGACTCACATGCTTCAGCAGAACAAAGGCGTATATACCGAGTCCGAAGTAGTGTCAGATATTCCAACACAAGGCCAGGAACCCAGCATAAGCAATGAGGGCTTTATGTCTATGTAAGGAAGCGTTACAGACGCAAGCCCCATTCTTATGTGGCTGAGCAGGCGTCGGGAGATTGCGTACCTGAGCCTGCCTTTCCCGTCACCTATTCCAATACTTTCCAAAGATCCAGCTTCAGAAGGGATTCTTAAAAATCCAACCCATAGGTCCTGATCAGCCTCTTTCTGTCATGATTCAAGGATTTTTTTCAAATATTTAGAAAATAAAATATTTTTTAGATTTATGCCTAAGTATTTAACATTCTTGATGCTGTTGTTTTTTATATTGTTTTATTATATTACATTTATATTGTTCTTAAATTCCACATATAAGTGAAATCATATGTTATTTGTCTTTCTCTGACTTATTTTACTTAGCATAATACCCTGTAGATCAATCCATGCTGTTACAAATGGTAAGACTTCATTATTTTTATGGTCAGGTAGTATTCCATTTTTGTGTGTGTATGTACATGTATATACATATACCCACACACTACTTCTTATCCACTTGTCTATTGAACTAATGAACAGTGTAGGCAGTTTTGCTGAAAGAACAAATCTACTTACACTTGATATAATATGCATCCTTCCCTTAATTCTAGCCTGGAAATAGCCTATTCTAAGTGCCCCAGATGGAATCCACTCTATGATACCATAACCTGAAGGTGCTCATCAATGCTAGAACAAAGATATTGTTTATGGACTAACAAATCTGGTAGTCTTCTTAGTATAACAGTGATTTCTTTATAGAAAAACAAATGAGTGTTGTGATAGGTTATGGCTAGGTCTGCTGAACAGAAACCTCAAACAAGCCTAACGGTTTATCAGTGAATATTGTGGGCAGTGCATGAATTACCTGTGATGGTTATTGCAAATTTTCACATTTGTTTAAATAATGTCATTCAAGTGTCAAACATAATGTAGTTTATTGAAATATTATAAACCATGAAGCCAGATGGCATGTGTGGATGGCTTGTTTCTGTGGAATCTTTTCAGTCATAATAAACACCCTCAAGTAGCCGCATTGTGTTTGGCTCCAACGGTTCCTCAACTGAGGCATTTCCAAACTTTTTCTGGAATTGTGCAGATGAACTTGGCATTGTGCGAGGACCTGCTGGGAGTTCCAAATGGCAATATGAGAGGCTGAATCTCCAGCAAAGAGAGGACAAAACCTTTGTGATGGGCAATTAAAAAGTGACACAATGAGTGACAGGAACTAGGATAGTGGTTTGAGTAGCGTTTCTGTTGTCAGCACCTGGTTCTGTCTATCAGACAATGGAACCCAAATCTCTGACAACAACGGATGATGGCAGGCTACTTCACACGTAGAGTCCAAAGGGCAAAATGCAGAATGAAGTCCATACTTAATGGCATATGGTTCAGACAATTTCAGGGCAGTACACACTGGGAATGCTAGTTCCTGTAACTACTTGAACAGTATGAATTCAAGGTGATAAGGGTGAATGAGGACAAAGCTCTGAGGATGAATTAAGATTCTTGACCTCAAATAAATCTAAGTATGGTTTAACCAGGAATATATAGAGACTGAAGGAGAGACAGCTGATTTCATACTACTTGATCGTAGGCCGTGTTCTATTGGTCTCGTATTCAGTTATCTTTTTCAGTTTCTTTCTCTGTTTCAGGACTATTTTCATGATGTTAAAAAGGCTATGGTTTGATTTAAGCATTCTTGGCCATCATTCTAACTTATTACACACAGAATCACACACACCAAGTACAGTGTGTGTGTGTGTGTGTGTGTGTGTGTGTGTGAACCCACTTGTTTACTAGTGAGCTCACTTCTAAGCTCTATGGCCACTGTTTCTGGAAAGCCATCTGGAAATACGTAAGAGCCTGAAAAGATTAACTGAACATCTTGATTGTACTTATACATAAGTTTGGCTTTGAATTAGCTGGTTCATCCTTGTCATGAGTCTATGGGATAGAAAAAATTTTATTCCCATTTTATAGATAACAAAATGAAGACAAAGAGAGATTGAGCAATTTGTCTGAACTCACCCACTCAGCTGGGAGACTGAGCGTGAGTCACATGCCTGCTGATCGGCTCCTCAACTTGAATTTCACCTCCATGCTACACAGCTTCATGAATTTAACACTCTATATTCACTTCCAGAAATTGATCTTACATAAAGTTGTATTATTAATATTAATTACATGGAAAGCACTTATATAATTCCATATATTAAAATATACAAGAAAAAACCCTAAAGCTATTAACGATGGCTTTTACTAGGTGACAGGATTATGGTGGATTTTATTCTTTATATGTATGTGTATTTCCTGTGTCTTCTCCAAAAAACATGTATTATTTTTTAAGGAGTAAAACAAAAATAAAAAATGTTTTTCCATTGCATTAAGGCTTCGTTCAGTCTAGCTAAAATACTAATTACCTTCACTAACTAAACCGAGGAAGACAGCAATATTTGAAACCTTCTATTATTTCATTCATTAAGTAGTTTGGTAACGTCAAGTACAAATGCCTCATATAAATAGGTTCTTAGTAGATGCTAGTAAGAGGAACAATTTTCCTGCAATAGATGCAGCCCACTGTATATGAAGTGATGATTTCCACTAGGAAGTACATTGCATAAGTCAAACTTGGTAGGTGGAACTATTACCAGGGTATAGAGATACCCTGGTGCAAAGTGACTCTCTTCAAACAATTAAGATGCTTTTCTTTTGAAGCATTTTTATAGTTTGATGGTGATATAATTTTTATCCAATAAAAATGCATTGTTTTTACTTCTATGATTTATGTCTTTATAATGCTGTCATTTTGCAAACAGAACCATAGAATTTGCAAGCACATTATATTTTTTGTAATTTTGAAATTTGTATAGATATTCAATTAATTATTTTGAGCTACTACTCCACTTTACAAACTCATGAATAAAACAGACTTGAGGGTAACTCAAAAGGACTAATGAAAGGAAAATTTAAGTTGACTGTTCAAAATTAGATGCATGATACATGAATATTATTAATAACCTAAAGATACTTATCATTTTTTCTAGGAAAAATGCCACTAGAGTTTTTACTGAAAATTGCATACTCTTGTATTAGTAAATCTTTCTTAACTTTGAATTCTAAATATTTCAAATACTGTGTTAATACATACAGATAATTATAACAACATAAGATTTATGGCTTTTCAATTACAGTTATTAAAATTCCCAAAATAGCTATTAAACTATAAATTACATTCAGCCTAATTATTCTTTGGCCTAGAAAGTAAACAATGACAAATGCACTCTAAATGTACCTTCTGCCCTGAAAGACTTAATGAGTTTTGCTAAATGTCTGATATACATAAAGAATCTTGCTTGAGTCATTAGAATACCTTTTTGTATTATTTATTTTACTTTGGCTGTGTGTTTAAATTTATGCCTTTCTAGAAATTTACCAAGGCTCCGGATTCATCAAGGGGATTTTTGCACACCCTCACAATCATGGAAAAATGTTTATTGTTCCAATTCTTTTCACCACGCTATTAAGAAAAGCCCTGGTTTACATGTTTCTAGATTCCCTGAGAAAGCACACCTTAAACTTTGAAAATAATTGACAAATTGCTTAACAATGGTAATTTAAAATGACTGTTTTTTTCTCTCAGTCTTGGAAATACTAGGTATAGTTTTTAGACATTTCTCCAGAAGGAAAAAAAAATGTCAGCAATTCAGATTTTTTTCCTCATAATTTATCCATTAATTTGGCTAAAAAGATATTGAGTACCTACTGTGTGTCAGGCAGATTTAGGCATTGAAAATAAAATGAGATTTAAACTATGCAAACATTTTTATAAGAATTATTTTGTTTGCAAAGTATATGTTGTTTTCAACTTGTTATTTATAGATATATATGTAAGTATAGACATTTTTTATACACTTAAATGACTATGTGTAAAAATATTTTAAGTAATCAACTTACTATCTTTAAGAACTGATGGAATGTGGTACTCAACCGTGCTCTTACTATAAGTATAGTATCTGTGGATGGAGAGTCCTCAACATATTTTCACTTATTAAGTTTATTTTCATAACAGTTAGAACATATATGAGCCTTTTGTGTTCTATTTTTGTTTGAGTCCAAATTTATCTATGTATTTTTTTTGCCAGGTAATTATAAGAAATTCTTTAGGTTTTAGTGATTTCATTTTTTAAAAAATAATTTTTCATTTTTGCTTTTGTTTACATTTATTAGCCTTATTAATAAAAACACTATATTTTATATTTATTTTCTCAAAATAAATATAAAATAAATTAATATGTATATCCTTATTATTGTTAAAAATGACAATATTTTATGAAAGCAATTATCCACTTTTGCACTATTGCCCAATTATTAACTTTTAATAAAATTTTTCATCATTGTTTTTAAGATAGCTTTTTTGAAATTTTGATTTTTTTTCCTTTTCAAATCCAAAAATCTATATTTTTGGCTTATTCGACTTTATATTTTATTACATTTATGGAATTACATTGGCTAATAAAAGTCTATAGGTTTCAAGTGTACAATTCTGTTTGTAGTGTTCCTCCCAAAGTCAAAAGTTCTCTGTCATCATACGAAGTCACTTGACTCCCTTTACACTTTACTGCCTCTGACCCCTTTCCCTCTGTCAGGGTCCAATTATTTGTTAACATTGTTCTAAAGTGATTATGATTGTTTGTTTGCATGTATTTGATGAGTTTTAATGCATCAACATCGGAGAATTTGAAATAATTATTTTTGAAAAACTTTTTGGATATTCCATTGACAACTAAAAAGACATTTTATTTTATAATACTGAATTATTAATACATTATCCTCATTTGTACCATACATTTATTATTCATAAATTGGTACTATTATATCACAATTACAAATATTTTAAAAGTATTCATATAAGGTTAATTTTCAGTTTTTCCAAAGTAAAATGTATTTTGAATATGTATTAACTTTCTTCCTAATATATATTATTAAATATATCTTTTGGTAACAACTGAATAATTGAACTTGTATATTCTGAATTTATATATTTAATAATAGTATTCATTTAAATAATAGTTAATGACAACTCAAAATATGTTACATATGTTAGTATACTTTGGGATCATTGAATAGTGTGTGACTTTAATGTAAAAGTAGCCAAGTTATATTTTAACCTTAGAAATTCCATTATTACTATAAAACTTATATATATAATTTACATGAAAATTTCCTAGAAAATCTATAACAAAAATTGTTTGAAAACATAAGAGAGCTGTTCTTTTTTCAGTGTAGGAACTATAGAAGTGTAATTAAATTAGATCAGAGTTTAATGAAAACTGGTTTCAAAGCATTGAAATGTTAATATAGTATTATTTTTAAAGCTCTAGTTAAAAATCAAGATGTAATTAAGTTAATGCCATAATAATCTTCAGGGCTTCATTTTGTATTTATTAAGTTTCAGTGAGCACGTATTAATTTGTATGTAATACAAATACATTAAATGCTCCCCCTTCTATAAATTAAAAAGAAAAAAATATGTAGAAACGTTTTGCCAATAGTGTTAAAATAATATACCAGTTGAATTTTTAAGGATATAAGGTACTTAATATGTAGAATGAGATAAATTATGTTAACATGAAAAGAATAGGTGCAACATAAGCATGCTATAGTATATTTATATAGTGTAAGAGCCAATGGGAAAAAGATAAATTATTTATAATAATATAAAGCTGTAATGGGTTCCAAAATATAATGGAATATAATGTTGTAATCAGTTATTGTAGAATTAAATGTCAGTGCAAACCATTAGATTGTAGCTTAATTTTTCTAGGTGATTATTCAAAGCACAAATTACCATTTTGCATATTAAACCTACATAAATAATGTCATAGTTATTGCTCTAAAAAATCATATGTTACCACTGAATAGATTTAATAGTAAATTACCTACTTATGATTACTTCAGAAAACTAATCCTCTACCATACAGTTTACTCAACTCTATGATTCATGGAATTTAAAGACAATAGTACTTTTAAAGACATTCTTTAGCGTATTTTATAAATATAGAATCTATGATCAACAAAATGTGTAATTATAACACATGTCATCACATTTATTTACATTGAAAACTTAGTCATTACTTTTGTTTCTATATGGGACAAATTTAAAAAATCACGGTCTGCCCTGGTGCTATGCTCTCTACTGATATGTCTCCTGGGCTCTTGTTTTACAATTTTTGTTCATAATTTCCTCTGTTTCTTTTTCAAGAAGGGAAAACGATAAAATACAAGCAAGCCAATATTAACTGAGAAGAATTGTGCAAATGGTTCAAAGTCATCAAACAAAATAATAAGAAAATTCAAATGACTAGCAAATGTGTAAAAGATTCAATGTAATCAGTAGTAATTGAAAAATAAAATTTTAGTGTAATGTAATTATGTTAATGCTTATTAATATATGTGTATTATATGTGTATTATATAGATACGTATTATATAAATATGCATCAATGTTTAATCATTAAAGTGGTAGAAATTACAAAAAGAAACAAAATCTTGGCTAATTGACACCTCTGTTATATATTATAAACATTTTAGAAATGTTTAGAAATGCCTGTTGAAATTAAACATATATATATACATATATATGCTTATATATGTGTGTCTCAATTCTGACTCAAGTATTCCACTATTGAAAGTCTTCTTTATATAAAGATAAATGCATTAAAATAATGAATGTATATTTCTCTCTTTTTAAAGATTTTATGTATTTATTTTTTAGAGGGGGAAGGAAAGAGAAAGAGTAACAAAATGTGTGAGAGATACATCAATTGGTTGCCTCTCATATGCCCACAACTGGGGACTGGGTCTTCAATCCAGACATGTACCCTGACTGGGAATCGAACCAGTGACCCTTTGGTTTGCAGGCCAGCACTCAGCTCACTGAGCCCAACCAGCCATGGCATGCCGCAGCCCGCTGCAGCAAGGGTGGTCGTGAGGCTGGGCGAGGGACTGAATATAGGAGAGGACCAAATGCTCTGCTGGCATAAGGCAAGTTTATTGCGCGGTCTTCAGGCTTAAGTACAATCAAGAGTGCATAGTAAACAAAGGAGAAGCTTTCTGGCACGAGATTATCTACTCCCTCAAGGTCGGGGAGTTCTCAGACTAGCATTGCTACTGTGTACATGATTCGAAGGCCAATGTTATGAGAACAGTCAGAGACCAAGATAGCCCCAAGGCCGGAAACCAGGCCCAGCCACCACACCTGCGGTGCAGGACCCTATCCTCGACCCCTCACAGGCCTCTTGGTCTCCAACATATCCCCCTTTTTTACTTTATATAATGCAGTGGAACTTCATTTTTGGTCATATCCAATTTTTGCCGTTTTAGATCTACGTACAAGCCGTTGATTTGGCTTACAAACACTCGGAAAACACAGGGTATTAATAAGAGGAACAAAAGTACAAAGATTCCAACACCAATCCAATTATACATGAGCTGATTAAAGGTAGGGAACCGCTTAGCTAAGGCTGACAGAAAGTTTTGAGCGTCTCGAGCAATATCTATATCTATAGGGGGTGCTTCTGCCAAATCTCGGATTTCTTTGTGCAGAGCAGCAAGGTCTAAAGAAGTATTGCAGTTATGCCAAATACCTAATAAATGATTGCGTATCTTATCCCAAGGGAAGGTGGTAGAGTTATAAGGAAAGGGGGTTACACAAATGTGAGAAAACATAGCATGACACTTCAATGAGGACCGAACTTCCAAAGAATTCAACTCCTCCCCTACGACTCTGACCGTATCGTAGAGGGCATTCAATTTCTGCTCTATTTTTCGATCCCAGTCCTCCTGAGTCTGAAAAGCTACAGAAACATTATGAGACAATTCATTAACAAATTCTGCCGTTTGAATTCCCTCTGTTAGGGCAATGGTGGCTGTGGCGGCAGTAGCTATAAGAGTTACAAGGGCAGTTATTCCTGCAATCAGCATCCCAACAAAGCGTTTGGAGCGAGCTAGTATGATTTCATTAGCCGCTCGAATGACAGCATAACCAGGATCATTGAACCAGGGAACAGTGAGATTAACAGGAACAAAAGAAAAAGCGGGTTGTTTAACAATAGCAAAAGAGCTTACATTCAAGGAGGAATTAAGACAGTTAGTTAAAATACAATCATGACAGGTAAGATTATACATGGCATTCTGGACAAGCCGCAGATCCCCTGCAACAAACGCGAAGGGGTCAGGTACACAAGCTATGACAGATACATTTTTCTGGCTTCCGTCCACAGAGATAGCGTCCTGTGTCCCTATATGCATCCAAGCTACCTGTCTCTTGGCTACGGTGACATATTGAAGGGAGGCGACTGCCTTCCAAAGCATAGTCTGATAGGTCCGATTATTCCTTGTCCATATTCTTCAGCCTTCACTTGAGTTTTCAGTATCCACAGGAGGCTCAAGATCAGCGCCAACTGCTGGAGTCTCCTCTGGGTTCTCCGAGGATGGGTGCTCCGGCTCCTCAGTGACATGGGCATGGCGGACACACCTCTCAGGCAACCACCGTGGGTACTCCGCGTCTGTGGGAAAAACACAAACATGCCCTCGGCCCCAAACTAGTATCGGGTCAGGCCATGCCGCGGAGCGCCCTTCCGAATCCATGGTTAAAAAATTTAAAACAAATAAAGAATGAGATACAAGCAGTTTTGCAAAACAAATAAAAAATGAAATACAAGCAGTTTTGCTGTACCATCTCCCCCCTTTCAGTTTAGCAAATAGTTGTTTGAGGGAAAGGTGTACTCGTTCGATGACTCCTTGTCCTTGAGGGTCGAACAGGGACTTGAACCCCAGACCCTCAGATTAAAAGTCTGATGCTCTACCAACTGAGCTATCCGGGCTCCCTGTTCCTGCCAATTGCTCACATGTTATTCCAAGCCTGTGAGCAGCTTCAGACCTTGCCTGTCGCTCACAGCTCTCATGATATTCAGCAAGCCATAACAAATAATCACCCCCAGTTAGCATTGCCTTACACATAGTTTTCCAGTCTTGCGGGGGAAGAGCAAGGCTTGCAACAGTTTCCATGGTAGCGATAGTGAAGGGGGCTGTAGCCCCATACTGGGCACAGGCTAATTTTAACTCCTTCAAGGTCTTGTAAGGAATAGGCTCATAATCTCGCCACTGTTGGCCTTGATCATTCTGCCTCTGAAGGACAGGGAAATCTGTCTCTCGGGGGAGAAGCCATCTATTGACTCCCCATCACAGAGCGCGCGCCGCAGCGCAATCTGCAAAGGCGACGCTACAGCATCCTCTCGGGGGGGATGTGGGCGAAACCCCACTTGAGCTATTAACGGAGAGGTGGGATCTCTGGGAAACATAGGATCCTCAGAAACAGAGGTCCGCTCTCTATTTGCAACAATTTTCCCAGAACCCTGAGCCTGCTCCTGAAGGGAGTGCAACAACTGCAGAAGGTCCTTAAAGAGCACAGCTGGCTCTGATTTATCTTTCTTAGTTTCTTTCATCTCAGTGGCAACAAACGCTCCATGAGAGCGATCAAAAGCTGCCGCCGCCTGTTCCTCTAGATCTTCCCAATCGACCTCCGCAGGGTCTGGATCTCTAGATTCAAAATTCTCAGGCTTAACATCTGGTTGCTCATACTGCGGAGACTCTAACGGCGGCGGAGGTGCAGGTGGCAGAGGCGGGGGGTTTTTAAACAGATCCTCTGCAGAGCGAGTAGCTCGCAGCGTGAGACTGCCTCTAGTCCCGTTTTCCCATTTATCTAGTTCAGAGTCCCCTTTCAAACAATCCTTCACTAGGGACCATAGGGAAAAGGCATCAACGGGAGTCTTTTCAGGACCATGAGCTCGATAATGCTCTCGAATCTGCTCCCCAATCTTCTTCCAAGTATCAATATTTATGGTTCCTTCCTCGGGGAACCACGGGCATACTTGTTGGATAAAATCTACAAAATGATGAATTTGTCTCTTTGAGGTCATGACACCTCGTCCCCTTAATAGGGTGCACAATACTTGTTCAAACAGCTCCCTTTCGGAAGAGTGGGAATTTCCCATTATTTTACTCTCCTGCCCTGCTCCCTGCTACTTTTACTTTTTTAACTTACCGGGCCCCCGTAGCAGCGGTCCTCTCGGGATCCCAAATCCTCACGATTTCGGACTCTTCTTGGTCCCTGTTCTGGACTCTTCTTGGTCCCTGTTTCGGGCGCCACTCTGCCGCAGCCCGCTGCAGCAAGGGTGGTCGTGAGGCTGGGCGAGGGACTGAATATAGGAGAGGACCAAATGCTCTGCTGGCATAAGGCAAGTTTATTGCGCGGTCTTCAGGCTTAAGTACAATCAAGAGTGCATAGTAAACAAAGGAGAAGCTTTCTGGCACGAGATTATCTACTCCCTCAAGGTCGGGGAGTTCTCAGACTAGCATTGCTACTGTGTACATGATTCGAAGGCCAATGTTATGAGAACAGTCAGAGACCAAGATAGCCCCAAGGCCGGAAACCAGGCCCAGCCACCACACCTGCGGTGCAGGACCCTATCCTCGACCCCTCACAGGCCTCTTGGTCTCCAACAATGGCATGAATGCATATTTCTTGAAAATTTTATACTTTTGTATTACCTTGCTAGGACCGCCAGAACAAAGTACCACCGACTGGATGACTTAACTAAAATTTCATCATAATTCAGGAGTCTAGAAGTCTGAAAGCAAAGTAGAGGCATAGCTGGTTGCTTCGGAGGCTTCTCCTATTGGCTAATAGATGGCCATGTTTCCCTGTCTTCACAAGGTGTTCTCTGTGTACCTGCATGTCCTAATCTCTACTTACAAGGACACCAGTCCTAGTGGACTAGGGCTTACACCAATCACCTCATTTCGACTTAATTAATCCTTTCAAAGTTACCTTCAAATGCATTTAATTCTGATTTGCTTGACTTATGACTTCACCACATGCGTTTTTGTAAAACACAATTCAGCCTGTAACAATAGGATGTGTGTTTTATTATTATTATTAATAATACAAGTGCTGGAATATATCAAATTTAAGTCAGTACAGAAAACATTGGGTAAAAATATCTCAATTGTACTACAAGATATTATACAGCATTAAAAATATGACTTTTATTCATTCATATTAACTTATTTGGAGATCTATGATATACTGTCATAAATAAAATGTAATAGTTTTCTTACAAGGGGGAGACATAGCTCTGTGTCCTTATTAAAAGAAGATTGCTTTTTTCCATCCAATCAAAAAATTTAAATTATGAAAACTATATATCTGTTATTAATTTATTTTTTCCTAAAGTTTCATAAATAAGAATACTTTTTAACAGGACCATTAATTTCTTACTTCATATAATAACTAAAATGCTCTAGTGGACAGGTCAGATATTTAAGAAAACGTCATTGTAGCTATTATTATAGCTATATAAATGACTCGACATTTTGTAGGGTAGCTATTATTTTATTTTTCTTATTTTGTATTGTTTATTCTATTACAGTTGTCCCAGTTTTTTCCCCACTCCACCCAACCCACTCCTCTAGCCCACGGTCAGTCCCCTCTATATTGTCCATGCCCATGCATCATTTATTCATGGTCTTTGACTAGTCCCTTCCACTTCTTTCCACCATTCCTCCACTCCCTACACCCTTCCTACAGCTATCAGTCTGTTCCTTGTTTCTATGTCCCTGGTTCTACTTTTCTCATTAGTTTATTTTGTTCATTAGATTCCAATTAGAAGTGAGATCTTATGGTATTTGTCTTTCCTTGAATGGCTTATTTCACCTACCGTAATAGCCTCCAGTTCCATCCACTCTCTCACAAAAGAGTAAGACTTCTTTCTTTCTGCTGCATAATATTCCATCGAGTAAATATACCCCAGTTTTTTAATCCACTCATCTACTGATGGGTACTTGGGCTGTTTTAAACACTTAGCTATCATAAATAGTGCTGCTATGAACATAGGGGTGCATAAATTCTTTTGCATTAGTGTTTCAGGATTGTTGTACATTCCTAGCAGTGGACTCGCTGTGTCATAAGGTAGTTCCATTTTTAATTTTTTGAGGAAATTTCATGCTGTTTTCCACAGTGGCTGCCCCAGTCTACATTCCCACAAATAGTGCACTACAGTTCCCTTTTCTCTGCATCCTCGCCAACACTTGTTGTTTGTTGATTTACGAATGACAGCCATTCTGACAGGTGTGAAGTGGTATCTCACTGTGGTTTTAATTTGTATCTCTCTGACGGGTAGTAATGGTGAGCATTTTTTCATAGGTCTATAGGCCTTCTGTATGTCCTCCTTGGAGAAATGTCTATTCAGCCATTTTAACATTTATTAATTGAGTTGTTTGTCTGCCTTGTATTGAGTTGTATGAGTTCTTTATATATTTTGGAAATTACACCATGCACCAGATTAAACTAAAATGAATAAAGGACTTAGATAAAAGTTGTGATAACATAAAAGTCCTAACATAAAATAGGCAGTGACATTTCAGACATCCTATGTAGCAATATTGTTGCTAATATGTCTCCTAGGGCAAGGGAAGCAAAGGAAAAAAAATGAACAAATTAGACTACGTGAAATTAAAAAGTTTCTACCTCTTAAAGGATACATCATTAAAATGAAAAGGAAATTGAGCATGTGGGAGAACATGTTTGCCAATGATACATCAGACAAGGATTTAATCTCCAAAATACATAATGAATTGACATTATAATAAGAGGTTGATAAACATGGTAATAAAGCACAAAATAATGCCATGCAACAGAGAGAAAGAAGGAGCTCCTACCCTTTGTGACAGCATGGATGAAACTGGAGAGCCTTATGCTAAGTGAAATAAGCCAGGTGGTGAAATCCAAATACCATATGATCTCACCTTTAAGTGGAACCTAATCAAAACAAAAAAGCAAACAAAATATAACCAGAGATATTGAAATTAAGAACAAACTGACAGTAACCAGATGGGAGGTAGGAGGGGAAAATGGGGGGAAAAGGGTGAACAGTTTACAGGAACAACTATAAAGGACACATGAACAAAACCAAGGTGGGATGGAATCAGGTGAGGGAGGTGAGGATGGCTGGGGTGCGGGGGGGAAAGCAGACAATGGTGCTTGAACAACAATAAAGGAAAAACAAACAAACAAAAAAAAAGAGTTCTAAGGAAACTATTTCTTTATTATTTTTTTGCCAAAGCACTTGTGAGAATTTAATGAATTCTCTTGTGTGGCTTCAAGCTACCAGGACACGGGCCCCAGCAACACTCTTAATCTTCTCCTCAGTTCTTCAGCTGAAGAATTTGGTCATCACAATGACAGGCTGCTTTGGGACCCTTCCTTCCCCCAGAACTTTGTAACCCAATTGTACCACATCAAAGATGGGAGCTGTTCCAGTTTTGTTTTGGGCAGCATTTATCCATGTCTGCTCATTGACCAAGTGGCGTGAGCATCTGCTTCTGATATAGTCTTTCCTGTAAGTCCACCAGGTGCATGCTCAGCTAGCTGCCTGCTGAGCAGCCCTGCACCGAAGAATAGACAAGAGTCACACACAGTATCTATGCTATTCACTCAGCTTTTATTGAATGCAAGTTCAGTCAAAGTAAAACATTATTTACATTAATATCCTGCTCACATTAACAATCTAAGAGCAATATAAACACACACACACACACACACACACACACACACACACACACACAGCAATCATTGGGGAACAACAAACCCAAGTCCCAGAGCCTCAGTCTGCAGGTCCAAGAGACAGCATGGTAGGCAAGGGAGTGGTCAATGTCTTGCCAGGAAGGATCTCCAGAGTCAGGTGGGCAGCAGAGCAGGCAAAGTCTTCACTCCAGCCAGGAAGAACCATCAGCGGCTAATGCCAAGGAAGATCAGCGTGGCATGGAGCAGCACTCTGGTGTGTGAAACTCCACTGCCTCAACAGCGGCCTGGAGCCTGCCTCAGTTATACCTTGAAAGTGGTGTACTCCACCCTTCTGAGTCTTTTTGATAAATGTCTTGGCAACCCTGATGCCAGGTGGGGAACTTCCCCAGGAGCCTATCTATGGGTGGTCCAACTTTGCAAACACAGCTACTGTGACCACCTGTGCAGATATCTTAAGCATGTCTCCTTGACAGATGTATCTGCTCTGAATTATTTTCCTTTTGGACCAAAATCATGGCTGACTGATAGCCATTTTAGTTGACACAAGTGACTGAATTTTGTTTTATGTACTTTATACTGTCTTAGTTGGACCAATACCATTTTGTTGGCCTTGCTCTCCACACCAAGGTCCACAGTTTATCAAGGTTGACAGTGGGGCAGAGCTCTGGTTCCTCTTTAAGCAGTGATGCCTCATACCAAATTCCCCAAAGTAACCTGAGTGATACTTGTTGAAGTTGATCTTGTGATGATGCAAGCCACCCATTACCTTGGCCTCCCTTCCGGGTGCTTCTGTGCTTGCCCCCGTGGCCCTGGTCACAGCTCATGGGGCCCTGAACTTCCCAGGTCTTCCTCAGTCTGGATGGCATGTTGGTGGCAGAGATGCAAGAGGGGAGCCTCTGTGAAGTGTCAGGAAACTATTAGTTTTGAGTTACAACTAAACCTCAAATTTAGTATGTAAGGTCTATCATATTCAGTGATAATTATTTTGGATTATATTAGTTTTATAAATAAATTTACTGCTATTTTATCTAATATTCTAAACAAATACATTGCTTTCATTATATACATTACTATATATAAATAAATATAAATGTTTATGAAACTCAGATGTCAAAATTAATAAATATGTTAATTGAAATACAGAACAAGCAGTTGAGAGTTATTTTACCTATTTTATTTTTTCTGAATCTTTTTGGCATGTGAATATGTATAATTCATAGTCCATATAGTTAAATTAAGATTCATGTTAATATTTAAAAATGAAGCTGTCTTTGCCAAATGAAAAAAATTAAATGCTATTTTAGGTATATCTCTCAAAGGCGTGTCTATTATGGTTGATTGATTAATTGATAAGCTGTAATTATTCAATGACTAAAAGTAGGAGTAACTTTTTCTCAGTCTGTGTGAAAATAAGGTTTCCTTTTCATAGCGTGTTGGAACATGAGTGCTTGAGTGTTAATTCAATTTTCTAGGCCTTTTTTAGAACCTAAATCATATTGTCAACCAAAATTTATAAGAAAACTGAGGTTTGAAGCCATAAGTTCCTCTATACAGTAGAAGGATCTTTGGGAACAGATTTTTTTTTTGTAAGTCTCAACAATCAGCACAAAAGAATGAACTTTTTACTGCTGTTTGCAGTTTTACCAAGGTGTTGTACCAAAGAAACAGTGAATAAACTTATAATAGAATTACTTTCCAAACAAACTGAGTTGAAATTGCATGACAGAACAACAGTAGTTATGAAATCTGGGCCAACAATGAAAACATACTAGTGAAAAAAAACAAAATACAAAACTAGTGGCTGTGACATGAGGCACATTTTTGTAAAGAGCATATTTATGAAACAATAAAATATTCTGATTTTTTAATTTCAATGAAATTGTATTTCTCATTTTTTTCCCATCAAATATTTGTTGGGAGCCTCCCTGCCTGATTTCAGAAGCTGTAACCTCCCCATGGCTAAGCCTGAGTAAAAGACCTTGGGACCACAAGCCACTAAGGAGAAAAAGCTTATCTTCCTGGCAGGGGTGCCAACTCTGCCCCCTTTTAGTTCATCCTGCTTGGCCCCAGGTGGATAACTGGTTAGCCAATGATGGGTAAGATTCCTCAAGGGAGTGACGACCTAAGACAGGCATGGTTGTGAAGGGCCCTCAGGGAAGGACTTCAGGGGCTATAGAAAAAGAGGGTGATGGATACTCAACCCTCAGTTTTGACATAGCCTGGGTCCTCATTCTGTCTGCGAGAAGTCTCCTAATCTCTTGGCTGCCTTACTTCTCTCATCTGACTTAAGCCAGACACAATACTGGAGGGTAGTGCAGCTCTAGGTAGGAATAGGTGGTTCTCTGGGGTGATCAGGCCTAAGAAAGAATGCATAATATCCTATGAAGCCTGCTTTGCTAAGAATATCCTCAATTTTCGGATAAGGATCCAAGCATGAAATGAGTTTGTTTTCCAAAGTTTTATGGCCCTTTAGCTAATTGACCCTGACTCAGAATAAGTCCTCATAGTTCTTTGAATGGTATCTATTGTTTGATCATTACTGCCTGACAATGACAAATGAGGACCTCCCTTGATATAATGTTCCCAGAAAGTAGTAAAAGCTTGTTGAGGCAAGGGTCAAGGTGCTCTCTCACTCAGAGGGTGGCCGTGCCATCCCTTTTCTCCACTGGACTTCTGCAGTCCATTTGAATTTGTTCATTGCATCCACAACACCATGGACACTGCTGGCCAGAGTCCACATCAAATATTAACAAGTTTAATAACATTATATAACATAGTTTCTACATATTTGGAGGATGAGGAAAGAAGTACTTCAAACATATTGCCTAAATAGTTGTATCTGTTTTGTAAATTTGCAATACTTACATTTTGCAATTTTTAATGTTACAATTGCATGAGAGTAATACTGGAAAAATTTTTACAAAACAATATTTTTACCATGAGGTCAGAAAAAATTTATGCATAAAGAGCACCATTGTTATTAACTGTGATATTAGTGAGAGTGATAATAGCTTCATCTTTTGTCACCATATTTATCTGATGAGGGACCTTTAGCCCCTCATTACATAATAGCCGGGAAAAGAGGCTGACTGTCATCCACAGGATGGGTCACCTTGCTTTCCTTATTACTGAGAACCTCTCCCACTTTGGATGCTCACTGTTTGCATTCACTTGTAGTCCAAGTATTTTCCCACTCAGTGTTTACCCCAAGAAGTCCATCCTCATTACCAGTTCTCCAATGTTGCTATATTTAGGTGCCTGATCAGCTTCCAACTGGTTCTGCAATACCATGAAAGTTTATTGCATTAACCTTGGCTTCATTTTTCCCTCTTGTGTCAACTGGAGACATTAGGAGATTGGGAGAAATCTAGCAAATTAAGTTATTGAGTTATAAGCCAGTTACTTAGGAAGTTTACTTTGAATTCTGAACTTTTTTGGTCATAGTAGTCTACATATTACCTCAATTTATAATGGAGTACTGCCCAGCATGACCAAATTTATGATTCAGTGAATCAAAAAATACCCAAGTCATAATAATCGAGTCTCCTCTTACTTAAGGTCTTACTCAAATCTGTCAGCTTCATAGCTTACCCAAAAAAATAGACAGGAAAAGCATGTCTAGATCTGATACAAATTCTTTCCTAACCTAAATGTATCCACCAAGCATTGTGCCTCCCTTTCACTAGTGTAACAAAATGGACCATTACATCTTACTTTAGAAGGTATATCCTGAAATGCCTCAGACAAATTCCTTGAAATTTATCCAGGTTCATCTCTCACTCTTCATCACACACACTTACGTGTTACTATGACATATAGTATATTTACTACTTTATATCCAATGTCATTGAGATTATAGCCAATGCTTTGTGGGATTTGAATGTGATGAATTTCTCCCCAGATTGGACAGTATTATACAGACAGCAGTATATTGATTTCACCTTGAAATTAGATTAAGACATTTCCCTTTTGTTTAGCACTGTTTTGTAAATGTAAACTGACAAAAATATAAAATGAGTTTACACTGTTCTTCTGGTGCCAATGGCCATGTTGATTTGCTTTTAAAAAGATCCCATTGTGGAACCAAAGTTCTGACTGACATAAATACCTGATTAAGTATGCCACCATTTAGTACTATTACACCTTATTCAGTTGGTTTGAATATTGGACAATGAAATAATTTCAGAGGGAGGTGTAGGAGCCAGTACACCACGTCCCTCAGGTCCTTGAAGATAGAAATCATCTCTTCCAATCCTTAGGGATGCAGCAAATGCTGTGATTCACTATCTCTGCAGGAGTATGTAGCTCCAGGGAGTTCTGAGTACTTCTTTCTGCCATCATCTACTTCATGGATAATGAAACCAAGGTAGATTGTAGTTTATATGCTGTGATTTGTAAAATAATACATGATTGTTTATCAGTTCCATTGGATGCTTTATTAAAATGGTCTGGACCAAATCTTTCCATTATCTATTATCTGACCTTCATAAGTTCCTCCTTGACATAAATCCCTCATTTAGAACCGACATCTGATATTTTCAGAAAGTTCTAGATAATTCTCATTTTTTCGTGCTCTGTCACACACACGAACTCCAGTAAACATCTTCAGGTCCCTCCTGGGAATGCCTGGGAGAGGGGCCACAGGATAAACCTGTGCTCTTGTGTAGGATTCCCTTCAGATATTTTCTTCCTCTGCAAAGTGCTCCACCTCTGTAACCAACATGTGGATTAGTAAAATGCTAATCATCCTCACAGGTTTCACCTGATCGAGGGCTGCTCCTCTCAGTCCTAGACTTTCCCTTCCTGTACATACAGGCAGCTCGTCAACAGACTGCCCACCGCTGACATTGCAGGGGATCATGCTTCGTTGGCCACCAGTATAGATGTCATTCTGCCCCCTCCCTTCCTTTCTCTGATGGAGCACTGGGATTTGCCCTCTGAGATTCCACTTTTCTTACTGAGATTAGAGAAGTCAATTCTATTCATCACTCAATACCATAAACTTCAGCTCAGAAATGACATTCGTAGAGCTCTTAAAGGACACTGATCAGTCCGCCTGCCCTCCTCCTGCCAAATTTTAAATGTCTTATCAAAAATAGCCTCTTCTGATTCCTCCCTCAGTGGTCACTGCGCATAACAGATCCACTACAATTTTCCCATGCAGGCGGGGATGAGGTGGAGGTGAAAATCGGAGTGAAGGGCAGAGTTAAAATATTAACATTTTTATTTCTTCCCATCTTTGAGTTTTCAGAATCTGGCTCTCCCTGGATCTTTTATTCATAAATTTTCATTGGTAATGATACAGAAAAAATGTTTACTTTTTAGTTTTCTCAATTAAAATGTAAATATCCCTAAAATGTACTATACAATGTTCCTGAAACGTGACTCGGGGACCATATGCATTGAAATTGTTTAGAGGCACTTATTAGAACTGGAGGGCCCTGGACCTCGCACAGGGACACATGAATTAAATTCCCTAGACGTTATGTCTGATGATATGTATTTTAACAAAAATCGTAGATGATAGTTATGCATAGCAAAATGTGAGATGCAGTTATATGGAGATTGTTAACATAGTACATTCAGAATAACATTAATGATCCAAACCAGGTTATCTTCATGCATTTGGAGCAGGGAGGCTGGAGAAAGGGGAGAAAGATGTCCTTAAAATAATTCCTTCTTTCTAGGGCCGTGACATAATCTCCAGACGTGCGCACTACCCACTTGAAGTATGCTTTACCTCTCATCATAAATTTTCCTCCTTTTCACCTCCAAACAGCACAGCGGTTGGAGGACACTCACTAAGCTCTTTCCAGCATGGGACCAGGTCCCCTTAAAATGTCAGTTGACAACTAATTTAAGCGAGTTTTTACCTAATATGACTGCCTGTTGGAATAGGTATGATAAGTGTTAGGCATAGAATGAGATCAGGGATAGAGGTTGAGACCCAAGGAGCCTTTGGGAATGGTAGGATTCAGCTTGATACACATTCTCAGAAGTCACAGTTTCTGTTCAACTGCCTCCTACTGAGAATACCTGCCTGCCTGCCTGAGGGCTCTTGCTGGAAGTGATAAGGATTTAGTGCCCCTGAGGCAGCCCTCAGCCAATGATGAATGGAGTTGATGGATAAATAAACAAGCTTCTTCACCTCCTGGGTAGGGTAACAATGAGGCACGGTTTATGTGGTCTCTCAAAGGTTTCCTCTGGGTTGATTTCCAGGGACCCACAGCACTTACCTGGTTTAACCTACCAAAATATCAGCTTCTTTTCTGAAGCATATTTTCTGAAATCCCCTCAAAATAAATTTCCACTCAAATCTCTGCTTCCCCCGCCCCCCAGGGTAGCACAATTTAAAACAAGAAAATATTAACTGTGAACTTGGTTATGTTTAGTGTTTTGGACAGGATTTGAGGTTAATTTTACTAATAACATTTAAAATAGTTTAACCTAAAAAACAGAATTCTGTCTTTTTTCATTACAATGGTATATTTTCCAATCCTGGAGGTTACAAAATTGTGTCTAGCTTTCACAAAAGTCTAGTCTCCTTCCCAGAACAAATAAAAGGACCACTGCTACTGTGGAAACCCCTCACCGCTCACCTCCGCCACCAGTGACCTAGCTGTCCTACTTCTTGAGGCGCAAGTTCTATCTAGGCCATTTCCCACTCACCACCCACTCAGTGCACCCACCTACCTCCTCGTGTCTCAGTTACCACCATTCACACTCCCTACCTTAACCAGTACTCTTCAGTGCCCTCCAGAGCAGCCACCCCTAAAACCTCTCATCTGCTTTTATTTTCCAGACATATTTCTTATCCCCTTGCTATATATTCCCTTGCTCACTGGTTAGTTTATACATCATTCCTGCTCTTCTTTGTCAAGAAGGCTTTGACAAAGAGGCAGTGATTTATGCTTCTTTGATGATTTTTTGTAAGCGTAGCACTAACTCGCATTGTAATCACCATGTTCATTGAGCCCAGGTGAACCTCAGTACACGGGGTGCATGCGAATGAACCAAAACTAGGTTATTGTTAGAGTGAAGCGGCGCTCCAGCTATGATGAGCTTAGCTAAAGGGGTAGTACTTTCCTTTTGTTACTTTTAATTTTATTAGATTGCCATTTAACATGGTTTAAAGGAACGGGATTTTTACCTATCCTCCAGCAAGTTTTGTTTTGTGGACCAGAAAACCAATTAATGATTAATTGAAAAGTTTCATAAACATTTGTACACTCTAATTGTTTCCACATAATTAAAGTTTAATATGATATTTATATTATATTTTTACAGATGCAAAGTACATTAACTGTCTTTATTGCTAATCCCTGAGGGCAGGTTAATTTTATCTTTGGGATTTTATAATTGCATTTTCACTTTGACCTTGTAATTGCTTCAATTATTTAATTAAACATTATTATTATATCACCTGGAAATATATTTCCCCACAGTTGGCTCTATTTGTGATGTAATCTTATTTCCCTTAAGTCTTACATTAATAGCTTTTTTCTCACTGAAATTTAAACTATTAATTCGATTCTGCAGTAAAGACAGTTTTTCCATAAATTGTAAAGCATCATCATAAATTGCACTGCAACTAGGATACGTACCTTTTAATCCAGTGAAAAATACCTGCTAATAGATGGAGATTTCAAGTTGTACCTGTCGATGTTTTGCATGGTCAGTTTGACTAATTTTTACTATTCCTTTGCAGATCTTTGCACCGACCCAAGAGCTGCTAGGAATGCGTCACAGCGTTTCCCGTTTCAACTAGATTCACACGCCGGTGAGACATGACTGAAGAAGGAGAACGCATGTTTTCCAAAACTCGTGTCGTCACCTGTATCAGAACTTTATGGCTCTTCTTACGGAATGACCTTTCATTTGTAAGAATATACCAGGTTTCGTTTATCTGCTCATCTGCTGATGGGGCACTTAGATGGTTTCCGCCTTTTGTTTTTGTTTTGTTTTGAATAATGCTATACATAATAAAAATAAGCACACGAGTGCGTGAGTTCCTAGTTTCGATTGCTTTGAGTACATATCTGCATGTGGAATTACTGGGTCACATAGTATTTCAATGTTTACTTTTCTGAGGAACTGCCAAAATGCTTTCCACGGTGGCTATGCTGTTTCACATTCCCGTCAGCAATGGAAGAAAGTTCCAGCTGCATCACATCCTCACCAAAACACTATTCTCCATTTTAGCCAGTCACACCCATGACAGTGGATATTATGTGGTGTCTCATTGCGTTTTGTTTTTTTTTACTGTGTTTCCCTAATGACTATTAATGTTGAACACCTTTCTGTGTGATTATTAACCATTTGTATACCCTCTTTAGAGATCGGTGTATTCAAGCCCTTTACCAATTTTTAAATTGGGTGGTTTTGGTGAACTTCAAGAGTTCATTACATAGTCTACATCATATAAGTTGTCTTTTCACTTTCTTTATAATGTCATATTTTTATGAATTCCAATGCATCTATTTTTTCTTTTGTGTTCATGCTTTTGATGCCGTATCTACAAATATACTCCAAATCCAAATCATGAATATTTGCACCTATGTTTTCTCAGAAGAGTTTATGGTTAGCTCTTGTATTTAGGTCATTGATCCATTTCGAGTTGGATTTTGTATACATTGTAAATTGGAAGTCCAACTCCATTCATTTGCATGTGGATATCCAGTTGTCACAGCAAAATTTGCAGAAGTGATTGTTACTTCAACACTGAATGTACTTGGCACCCTTGTCAAAAATTGGTCTACCTTAAAAATACGGGCTCATTTGTTTTCTGTATGTTACATACTTTGCCATATGCTTCTGGTCAAACAAATGAATTTTGGTGCCATGTTGCAAGGCACTACTCAAGAGAGTGAAAACCAGGAAGAAGCAGGGGTGATGGGACCAGTGTGGAAGCTGAATATAACAAGCTAACCTTCATTTCTTTAAGTGACCTTACAGGGAGAAGTAAGACTAGTTAATGATATTTAAAAAGTTTCAATTATTTTTTTCACTCTGGGTTTCAGAATCTTGGCTCCTAAAGAAGTAATTCACTTATACATGTGCAGACACATACATATGCATACATGTGGTAAAATATAGAAAAAATTAAAGAAGGTATGACGACTTCATCAGTCACTATCTCAGCAGGAAATAAGATGCATTGAAAGCATTAATAGAAGACATATTGAGGTAAATTTTGTCAAAAAGTTTAGCTAGACAAACAAACAAAGATGACTCAACAGCAGGTTAGGACCAATAGCAAAAAGCCAATGGCACACCCAAGTTTGAGATGAAAAAAATGAGGATTTTGTAACCAGCAACTGGAGAATTCTGCAGCCAACGGTTGGAGGAACATGATAGGATCCACAGGTTTTAGAGATCAACTTGTTGGTCAGTTAAATGAATGATAGTAGCACAAAAGAACAGGAAATTTACTGAGCTATATCATTACTATTACCATCACAGTGGCCAAGGAGACAACCTTAGTGCGGGACAACCTTCACACAGAAGACTGTTATTTATTGAACACTGCAACGTTACCAAAACTACAAGAGAAGTATAATAAAGCAACATCTCACAGCATCAAATAATCACTGCCATCAAAGGTATTTCAATACAATCATTTTAAGCAGACTGAAACAACATACTTTACATTTTCAACCTCAGCTGTTCTGATGAGATCCAGGGACAGGTCATGAAACATGGATAAACTGCATAGCCCTAAGGTTATATCAAAAAGGTGGTATTTTCAGCAGAGCACCAAGGAATTTGCACTTACATTTCTTGACAGGTACTTGGGGTGCAGCTAACCTACATTGCAGGTCACATTAAAAGCTGTGTGGTGTTTCTTGTAACTCTCTAGTCACCTATGTTCCTTTTCACTCTTCTGCATGAACACTTTCCTTTGCCTAGCTCTTAAAATTTAGTGTTGTTCTGAGGTTTCATTCTGCCCATTTCTCTTTTCAATGTATGTATGCCATACATGAACAGTATAATCCATTTTCCTAATTTTACTTTTCTACGTGTTGATAATTCCCAAATGCTACTCCCTTCCCTAATTTTCCTTTTGAGCTCTGGATCCTGAAGTTCCATTTATTGACTGGATGCCTCCATTTGGACATCCCAGTGTTCTTTTGAACTCTACACAGTTCTAGCATTCTGTCTAACTCTGGTTCTTCGGCTTGTCCACACATGGTGAATCTCAACCTGTGTCATTATTTTACAGGATACTAAGGTAATAGCTTCACACTTAAAAATTCCTATAGTGCACCTACATTGCCTTATGGTAATCCTGGTTAAGATTATGATGATTATTAACTAGGAGACACCATGAAAAACACAGGTCTTTGGATCCTAAGAAACACACTGGCTACCAGTCTAGTTGGTTTCGTTTTGTTTTATTTCTTTACTGGTCTGAGCAGTTCTGGGATCGCTGAGGATCCTGATTGTCTACTGTGGCTTTCTTTCCTTCTCTCCCGAAATGTTCTTTCTACATATTCCTTCTAACCTCTAGCCAAAAGGAAGTTTCCCTTTTGTACAAGGCCTTAACACACTGGAGGGAACTGTCTTGACTTAACACATCCCGGCGAGGGTTTTGTGTTGCCAGATGTCGGGAACCGGTTGCAGGTATACACATTTCCTAATCAATCATGAACCTCTCACCTACTCCTCCTGTCAGGGAGCTGATTTTGCAGTGGATCTCCAAAGCATATTGATTCAATTTGTTGAGACGATGGGATTAAACAACACTAACTTCAAAGCCAATAGCCAGGTTGGTGTTTCTGCATCCTTTTCCCTTACCTCCTTAATGCAAGGACGTAAATTTTCTCCACATTGAACACACATTAGAATGACCTGTCGAGCTTTTTGTTACTAATATGCAGTCAGATGAGAACTGTGGATATATACTGTTCCCCAGAAGTTTACTTGGCCTCTTTTCTTAGATCCTTCTGGAATTTGCTCTAAAATCACTTTCTTATTGGGAACTACCCATGTCACTGTATGATGATTTCGTATTTTCCAGCACCTCGGGGTACCCTCTGTAGCCCTTTTGTCTTTCTTTTTAAATAATTTTCCATACCCTATTACCACTTGACAGTCCATTCACATGCTTCCCACGTTCTCCCCTTTATACCATGTTCTGTAAGATCCATGAGAGAAAGGACTTAGATGCTGTTTTGGTCTATTACTCTATTACCAATATTTAAAATAACATTTGGCATATGGATAAACTCAGGAATATTGCTGAGAAAAGTGAATGGCCATACATGAGACTGTGCATCACACTGCCAGTAACCTGTAGGGCTCAGCTGAGCCTCAGTGGCACTTCCAGGATGCTGAGGTCAGGCTCATGTCACTGGTCCTCGGGGCTTCTGTCTCCTCCTTAGTCAGCCCAGATATTCTTTCACTAGTTAGAAGAGGAAACTTCCTCTTCATTTCACTTTTTAAATCCTAATAGCTGCCCCCAAGAGTATTCTTTCTCCTACATTTTCTTGATGGGTTTGGAAATTTGGAATGTAGTAACCAGTAGTCATTTTAAAAGGATGCATGTTTCTATTATTTTGGATATAATTCAGACTCATTATTTGCTTTACTTTTATGTGGTGTAAACATGTGTTATCCACATTGTCTATACCCTGTACCATGGTTGCACATTGCTCGGATTGATTAGCCAACATTGATGCATCATTATTACACAAATCCATAGCTTACATAGAGATTCACTCTTGGTGCTGTATTGTCATGGTTTGGAAAATGCATAATGACGTGTATGTACCATTGCAGAATTTTACAGTATAGTTTCACTGTCCTAAAATTCTCTGTACTCTGTTCATCCCTCCCATACCCCAGGCCCTGACGACCATGCATTTCTTTACTGTTTCCAAGTTTGGCCATCTTAGAATGTTATACAGTTGGAATTAAAACAAATGTAGCCTTTTCATATGGTATTTTTTCACCTAAAATATATCTTTCCATGGTTGGTAACTCATGTCTTTTTAGTGCTGCATAATATTCCACTAAATTCATTCACCACCATTTATTTTTCTATACACTTAATGAAGGGCATTTTGGTTGCTTCCAAGTTTTGGCAATTATGAATAAAGGTAAAGATGGATAGATAGATAAAGAAATAATAGAAAAAGAGATAGATAAATAGCTAGATATCCATATACATAATTATAAATAATGCTATAAACATCTGTGTACAGATTTTGATGTGGACATAAGTTTTCAATTTCTTTGGGTGAATATATACCAAGAAAGTACAATTGTTATGAAGAGAAAGTTCAGTTTCATAAGAAACTGCCAACTATCTTCCAGAGTGGCTTTACCATTTTGTATATCCGCTCACAGTGCACAAGGGTAACTGATCTTCCCCGTGCTTGCCAGCCTTTAGTAATATCACATTATGGATGCTGGGCCTTCTAATGGGAATGAAGTGGTGTCTAATTGCTTTTATTTACATTTTCTTAATAAGGCAAAACATCTTTTCACATGTTTATTTCCCATGTATATATCTTTGTTGAGGTTTCTGTTCAGATTGTTGGCCCATTTTTGACTTAGGCTGTTTCCTTTTTGTCGAGGTTTAGAGTTTTTGTATATTTTAGATACGAATCCTTTATCAGCTGTGTCTTTTGCATATGTTATTTCCCAGGTTGTAGCTTGCATCTTGTTCTCTCGGCAGTGTCTTCCACAAAGCAGAAGTTTTTAATTTAAATTAAGTTACCAGTTCCCACTTACCACTTGTTTATTTCAAAGATAATGCCTTTGTTGTATTTAAAAAGTCATTAACATGTTCAAGGTCATCTAGAATTTATGTTATACTATCTTTCAGGAGTTTTATAATTTTTCATTTTACAGCTAGGATTGTGATTCACTTTAATCTAATTTTGTGAATCGTGCAAGGCCTATATCTAGATTATTATTTTTTGCATATGAATGTCCAGTTATTCTACTACCACTTATTGTTAAGATTGTTTTGCTCCATTATATGCCAATCTTTGTCAAAGATCAGTTCATTACATTAATAAGGTTTATTTTGGGGCTCTTTATCCCATTTCACTGGTCTATTTGTCTGTTCTTTCGCAAATACCATACTGCCTTGATTGCATAAGCTTTTTTGGGTAAGTCTTGAAGTCAGATAGTGTCATTCCTCTATATTTGTTCATGCCTTTCAATATTGAATTGGCTATGCTGAGTCTTTCATCTCTCCATAGAAGATTTGAATCAGTTTGTCAATATCCACACAATAATTTCCTGGGATTTTGATCAGGATTTCATTGAATCTATATACTACATCTGCAATTTTAAGCAGATTTGATAACATTTCCTCTGCTATATTTATTTAATACTGCTTTTATTCCCGAAGTTTCAAAAGCAATGAATTTTCTTTGTAGCTATTTTATATATATGCATAAAAATGAAAATTAAAATAATCATAATTTTAAAGCCATACTATAACCAGCATTGACTTTTTAAAATATGCACATATTTTATTAGACTTTTTATGTTGATATAATTTACTATCTACACATGAATATATAATTTTAATATATCATTATGATAATTTTATCACACGTGGACACTATATTTTCTTTAAAATTATGCTACTGAACATACCTGAAAATATACAAATACATATTTTTAACTAATTAGTTCTTATTGCCATAGACTATAGTTAGATTTATATAAGAATTTATTATTGCAATTAAAAATTTTGTTTTGAGTCTTAAGATTTTACTTAGATGATACTTTCTTATATGTCCAACATGTATTACCTACTTAAGCCCATATTTTTGGATAGTTTTCTTTTCACTTTTATTATAATATTATTTTTGTCAACATATTTTATGTTGTTGTGTTTACTTTACTAATTTGTAGTCATGACTATGATGTATTATGAATTAACAATATTTTCTTTCCCTTAATTGATGGCCTTTGGAATTAAAACAAATGCCATAATAACCTATTGAAGAGAACTGAAGTTTCAGAAGGTTTTTTTTTAATGTCACTTAGTTCCATAATTTATCAAAGGCTTAAGTAGATAGACCAAATCGTGTACACTTTTATTGTTGTTGAAACTCCTATTCTGTTCGTGAGTATGAGATACTAAAAATCAACATGTTGTTTTGAAATGGCATTCAACTCTGTATCCAATTTCTATGAAACAAATTGGGCTGTTTTTTGAACAATCAGCTCAATATGACAGTAATGTTTGGAAATAAAGAAAAAATGTTTTATTTGTACATTATTCCTCTTCTTTTGCTAGTATGTTAAAAAACGCAATTTTATCACAAAGACTAATAAGCAAAATAAATTTTACAACTATGCTCAGTAAATTACAAAGTACTTCAAAGCACATTCAATCTTTGGAAGAGATTAAAGGGATGTTTATATTCCTCAAAGCAACTGATATTAATTTATTTAATTCATGCATATATATGCTTTATCACATTATTTGTTGGTAGATTTTTCATCATTATACATTTTCAAAGCATGTTGCTTTTATAAGTGAAAAGAAAACAAAATAGATTATTTTATTTACCAATCCTGAGTGAGAAATAAAAACACTGTAAGTTCAAATCACCCTGGTCAAATTTTCCATTCATTTGAACATGCTAAATGTAAGCAGGAGAAGTTAATGCCTAGTCTCAGCTATAAGATTCAATTACTTTTATATCATTTTTGTTTATTTTTTAATAAAAAGTCATCAAATATTTATGAAGATTTGTGACGTATGTGGCAAATCATAGTGTCAATTTACTTATTTCACATCCATCAATATCTAGCGAAAACATGGATAACATGCATCTTAATTTTCCACAAGATTATTGAAATTCTAGCAGTATAAAAAGGGAAAGAAAATTAAATAAAAACATTTGTAATTAGCTTGAGGTTTTACTTCTGATCCTAGCTAAAATGCCAACATTCTGGGAGAAAAGCCTAAGAAATTGTGGCAACTGTTTTTATATTACTAATTATATTATTAGAAATAATGGAAAAATCAGTACATGCATCTTTGAATTTGTGTATGTCATTAAGTCATTAGGAGCTACCACTGGTCAATATATACACTTGATATTTTTAAGTAAAATATTCCTACTTTTGTCTTACTATTCTATGCTCACCTTGAATGATTAGGAAGATACAATAAAAGTCAAAAGTAGATTTAAAGGTCAAAGCAATCTTTATGAAAAATAGCATTCTACAAATATTTCATTCTGAAAGTATTCTTCTACTTCTCATTGGAAAAAACAAAAATTTCACATCACCCACCAAGTGGGCTTTAGTTAGGTTTAAAAAAATCAGTGCAATTTCATGAGCAAATTATCAATCTTTCAATTTTTTGTCATACTATTTCCCCCACCATTCCTAAGTAGCATGTTCCTATGAAACTTTCATAAGCCAAAAGGACATTAATGAAAAACAATTACCGTTAGTTTATATGGGATATTATTTTGGTATTTCTAGACCCAAAATTAAATGCATGCATAATGTCTTTATTTTATTCACCACAATCACAACACTTAATTATGTCCAGTTTTATGTGAAGTGTAATACTCTCATGAGTTGTCTTAGGTTATTCTGATATCTTAAGATACATCTTTCTAATGACTACACAAACTAAATAAAAATAAAGCATAACTGTTTACAGATGCAGTTCAAAGCTACGAGGCTTGATGCTAAGATGCTGAGTGTAGTTCCCAGTAAGCCACCTTGGCGGGGCCACTCTCGCTGCTTGAGGTGCATGCTGCCTCTTTAATGCCTGCTGCAAAACAAATGCTGAACGCTATTTTTGCTTTTGCTTTTTTCAATAAAAATGAAAATTCTCTTTATATTTCTATAGGTTAATGAAAACAGGTGTTAATGTAGGTCTATTGTAAAAGAGATGTGGTCTAGCACCAATTATTGAAAAGCGAGGTTACCTGTGTTATGTACTATATTTAATAAGTAACAACAAAATAAACTCACATTTGTTATAAACATATATGAGACCACCTGTCTCTATTCAGTTATTTATTCATTGAATGATATATATGAAAAACTGGTTATATGATCATCACTGTATATATATATATATATACACACATATATATAATGAGCTATATATAGTGAGAGATATATATATAGTGAACTATATATATAGTGAGATATATTGTATATAGTGATATATATATATATATATATATATATATAATCTCCTTGTGATCTAGTAAAGATCATAACAGTATCTTTCCTACCCTGCCTTGACAAAATTCAGTGTTATGGAAGATGAAGATAACATTAAAAATATTTAATTTAAAATGTCAGTCCAATTCTATTAAATGTTTCTAAACAGAATACAAGATAAGTTATAACATGACATGTATAACAAATCAATAAAGGCATTATTGACAAATTGACACTAAGAGTGTCCTAAAAAGTTTAAAAAATATGTCTTAAGGAAAAGGAAAGAGAATGAACAATAAAAAATGTAACTCCAGCCCTGGCTGGTGTGGCTCAGTGGATTGAGTGTCAGCCTGCAAACCAAAGGGTCATCGGTTCAACTCCCAGCCAGGGCACATGCCTGGGGTGTGGGCTAGGTCCTCAGTATGGGACAAGGGAGAGGCAAACGCATTGCTGTTTCTCTCTATATATTTCTCCGTCTATATCCCTTTATCTAAAAATAAATAAGATCTTTGAAAATATTAAACAACAAATTTATTTTAAAAAGTAACTCCATTTACACAAATGTATATAGTGTTTTATAATATTATTTTAAAAGATTTGCTGAATAATAACAATTTCAGTTTATTTTTCAATTGGATCATATAAAAAGTTAAGGATTTATAGTATCATTTTTCACAAGTCTCATTCAGGACTACTGCTTATGTTTCTGACTCCCCCAAAAGTGCGGTATGGAAATAGGTCTACAGTACATGTAGCTAGCTCCACACAGATACAAATTACTGATTAAGAAGTCAGCCCCCAAACTGTCCAAGTTCATGTAATGTCGATTCTCGAAGGATAATCAAGGAAGTTGAAAAAACAAAATCCTGTTTTAACCCTTAGGCAAAAAGTAAAATTGTGCAAATAACTGCTTCACCGAGTCAACTAGTTATACATGTTGCTAATGTAACAAGGAACAATAAAAGCAAAAAGAATCACAAAAAGGTTATTAGACTATAGAAATCTAGTTTAAGCATTTATTTAACACAAAAAGAGTGTATTTGGATATTCCTTATTACTGAGTAATTTTATAACATCAGTGAAGGGTCAGTATGGTTCATGGGTTATGAACATGGATTTTTCTAATCAGACATAATTTTGGTCTTTGCTGAATCACATATGAACAGTGTGACCTTGAGAAAATTACTTTAATCAAAATGATCTTTGTCAGTAAATTGAGACAAATGTTTGGTCTTACAACTAAAATAAGCCTGGTAAGAATGAAATGTGTATCAGTTTACATGGTGCCTAGCACAAAAGTGTTCAGTACATGGAAAATGGAAAGTGAATAAACATCACCTAAAGTACTATGTACAATTTTTCTGGTGCATTAAGATAGTTTAATTTATCATTCTTGTACTGTTGACATTTCAGGTATCTGCTATCACGGTGAGTGAAAATAAATAAATAAATACTATAGTGATCCTCAGACATCCATGTTTTCTTGACTGTATTTATGCTAATTTATTAAAAGTAGGTTATGAATTAGAGTATATGGCATTCTTATGTTTGTCATCCGTATAGAAAATTTATCAACAAAGTTATAATTGGAGCTTGCCACACCATTATTTATGTCAAGTAGCATTCCTTTCACCACGCCTCTAATAACACTGAATATTCATGTATTTTTGGTCTATTTTAAGTTTTCTGGTTTGCTAGATGAAAATGATATCCCATATATTAATTCAAATATTTTTGAACAGTAATAACATTGGCCATTTTCCCAAAAGTAGTCTTGGAAATTTGATGAGACATTTAAAAACTAGCATGTTGTTATTATGTTCTATGTAAATAGGTTTAATATATGCGGCTCTTGTGTTGTACTCCTGGATTGCCACCTTCAAAAATTAATTGCTTTTTGTTTATTCTTCTTCTGCTGCTTAGATTACAATAAAGTGTGCCATTCATACAAGTTCTTACGGACTTAATTGCTTCTTTGAAAGGTTTGGCAGATACATCAAGCCAGTTCATTAATGCGCAGATGAGTCTTTCACATTAAGAAAGACACATTGGAGCACCACAAATGTCAAGTCAGTTATTATCCACACAAAGCGGAAAATGGCAACCATCAAAAGGTGAGCCCTTATTCAGTCAGGACCAAAAATAAAACCGCAGCAATTCCGTAGTGCAATAACGGAGAAATATTAGATTATTTTAAGGTCATGCAAGGAGAATCTTTCATTTGTCAACTATGTTCCCTTGAAGAAGGTTTTTTTAATCTGTGCCTCAGACTCTGTCCACACATCAGTCCGAAAGAAAAGTAGACTTTACCACCGAATTCACTGATTTGAATTCATTTGCCCAAATGTTTACTGAGTAAAATTATTTCCAAGCTCATGTATGTTTTCCCTTGTAGTTATTTAGAATTTAATAGGACAGTTTAAAATTAAAATACTATATATTTAAAATATATACAAAATAAATTAATAGTAATAAGAAAGGAATGATACAGAAGTTTGGAAATTCAGAATTACTGCTAACTCTGATTTCTATCTGAGTGGAGTTGATATACTCATAATATTTGATTTGACATTAGCAAAATCTCAAATTATTTCTTTAGCATCTGAACACTGACTTAAACACCAGTGTGTACATCTATGTCACCTGCCTTTAACTGAATCGATTTACATGTCAATGACTCATTAGGATCTACCTCCTCTTAACAGCTTTGAAAAAGATAGATAACTTTCTAATATCACTCCAAAATTATTTAATTACTCTACATAAAGGCATTCATTTTAAGTGAGTATGGTAGAAAGAAAACTAATAAAAAATCTGTATTACCTGTGCACCAGGTATATGGGTAGCAAAATAGGCAAACATCTTTATTTTATTGGGTTTATATTCTACTGAGAGTAGAGAGTAAACAACATAAATATCTAAAGGATATGGAAAACTAGAAGAAGAGGCATTTTATAAAAAGTAAATGTGAGAGCCCTGGCTGGTGTAGCTCAGTGGATTGAGTGCAGGCCTGCGAACCGAAGGATCGCAGTTCGATTCCCAGTCAGGGCACATGCCTGGGTTGCCAGGCCAGTTCCCGGCCAGGCCAGTTCCCGGCAGGGGACATACAAGAGGCAACCGCACATTGATGTTTCTCTCCCTCTCTCCTTCCCTTCCCCTCTAAAGATAAATAAATAAAATCTAAAAAAAAAAAGGAAAAAAAAAGTACTTAAAAAAAATCTTAAAAAAAAAAAAGTAAATGTGAGAGACAGGAATTAGGAACTTGAGGTGAACCCAGTTTTACACTGAGTTACATAGGAAGTTTTCCCCAAGTGTATGATCCTTGAGAAGAGCCAAGAAATTTCCAGTAGAAAATTATTCTAGATAGAAGGATGAGCACATGCAAAGATGCTGTGACCTTATAATTTTAATATTTTTCTCTGAAAAACTGTAAGCTATTTGTACTGTAGTAGAATGGATTGTTGGTAGAAAGTAAGATATGAGGTGAGAAAATTAATTGGAAGGAAATATGAGTTGTAATTAAACTCATATATTGGTGTGGGAGCAAATATTTTCATGAACTCCAGTTTTTTACACTTCGATATTCCAATAAATCTTAAAAATATATGGTAGTAAAAGTGGGCTTATATTAATTTATCTTATAACTATTAAAATCAGAAACTCAAAAAGGTCATAAGATACAGGCAGTATTAAAATTGCACAATTCAAATACTAACTCAATGGGAAAAAGTTTTTGCTAAAATTAAAGATTGTATAATGTAGTAAATGATTTTTCTAGTGAAAGAATCAAAATACTTTATTTATATTAGTCTCTGAATATGATGAAAATATTTGCACTATCATTCTTTGGTCATTGCTCTTTTTTTTTAAAACGGTGAAGTCATTTTCACCATATGTGATTCATTCAGATGAGTTAATACATTTGATAAAGTATTGTATAATGTGATATGGAATGTTTAAAGTACCATTGGAATGTTTTTGCAATGATTATTTATGACTAGCTTTAATAATTTAAAAAAAGATTCAAGTTCAAATGTACAAAACCAGAACCCGAGCAATGCATATGCTTTTCTTGTGACTTTGTCTGTCATTACCTTTAAGTACTTTTGGCTTTGTCCTAAATATACTGCCATGAAATGACTTAACATGGCTTAATTTCTGAAATATTGTCACAAGCATATGTTTGTGACATAGCCTTTCCTATGAGTCAGCTGGGCAACTGCTTGACTAGCTTCCTGCTGAGCAGCCTGGCACCAAGGAATAGACAAGGGTCACACGAGGTAACTATGTTATTCGCTCAGCTTTATTGAATGCAGGTTCAATAATATATTAAATTTATTTAATATATATTAATATATACTCAAAGCAGAACATCAACATATACTACTATTCTACTCTAACTCCAACAATCTCAGAGAAATATAACACACACGCAGAGCAACCAATGGGGAATAATGAACCCGAGTCCCAGAGTCTCAGTCTGTAGGTCAAGGAGATGGCTCGATGGGCAAGGGAGTTGACAGCGTCTTGCAAGGAAGGATCTCTGGAGCCAGGTGGGAAGCAGGGCGGGCGTAGTCCTCAGTCCAGCAGGGCAGAGCCTCTGGTGGCTGATGCCAAGGGCCATCATCACATCATGAGCAGCACCCTGGTGTGTGGAGCTGGGCTGTCTCAGCAGTAGTCTGGAGCCTGCCTCAGTTATACCCTTGAGAGTGGTGTACCCCACCTTTCTGGGTCTCTTGATAAGTGCCTTGACACCCCTTATGGCAAGTGGGGGACTTCCTCTGGATCCTATCTGTGGGTGGTCCCGCTATGCAGACACATCTGCTCTGATCATGTGTGCAGATGTCTTAGATGCGTCTCCGTGCCAAATATGTCTAGTGTGACTTAGTTTTCCTCTTGAACCAAAGTGTCATGGCTGACTGGAAGCCATCTTGGTTGACATGAGTGACTCCACTTTGTTTTATAAACTCTGCCATGTTGACCAGACCAATAGCAAATGTTCTCAACAAACGTTTGTCCATAAATTGTTATAAAATGTCCTTTGTGCTGCCACTGTACCTCATTTGATCACTGCTATGCTCAAAAATCATCATATATTCAAAAGCAAACAGACCTGTGAGCACTGAATTCATTTATTTTACTTTGTCACTATAATGTTCATTTGGGTGATTCAGGATACATTACACTGATTTTTGTAAGATTACAATTGAAAACCTAACAAAACAATACATTTTCAGCGTCTTGGTGAACTAAAAAAAAGTGCCAGACATGTCACTGCAGAGATCCACTAAAGACCCAAATGATTGTGGACTTTATTGAAATAAAAATAAATAAATAAATAAACCTCTTGGTCTGCTCTTAGCTGTAGAGTTGGATGTTTCTCCTTAGACTGCAGATAAAGGAGAAAGGATTCTGGAGAGAAAAGTCTTACACCGTCACGTACACTCCAATCAAATTGTCAAACTGTCTAATCACCTCTTGTCTTTGGTATATTATCATTGATAAGAAAAGAAGAAATAAGGCCTATTTTGTATAACTAACTTTCCAGGGGATGAGATCAAAAGAGAAATCAAATAAAGGTTAAACCAATGGTACATAGAAGAAAGTATTGGCCTTTGAACTCCAAGGCAAACACATTTTTTTTTTTCCAGGAGAAATCTGGCATTTACAGCACTGAGACACTCGCCATGGGGATTACATTAAAATCCACACTAGAATTCTCTATTATTGCCTCACGTGGCAAAGCAGCAGCATCACCATAAGGGGATGTATGCTTCATTAGGCAGCAGTTAGATAAACTTCTCACCAAACAAATAGACTAGAACAGTCACCAACGTTCATTAAACTTCTAAGAAAGGTGAAATCTTAACATCTTGTAGCAGCATACAAAACAGTACAAACTCAAAGAATATTTGGCAGTTCCAGAGTGAAATATGAGAAAATAACGCAATTAAAATATTCCATCAAACCTAAAAAGGAGTCAAGCTACTCAATAAACACAACACTAAAAGATTAATTCCAATATAAAATTTTCTGGATTATGTAGCCAGAAAATTTATAAATAACATAATAAGATTATGCAATGTTATTAATATGTTTAAAAGCAGATGTACCTTTTGCCATGATAACATGAAACTAGTATGATAGTCATAATTTGCTTAAAATCTTTCAGTTTTGTCCTGGAAATCTAGTAGAGTTCAATGATTCTGGCCTCTGATGGTTGATTGGTGTAGGTCATGTTAACTTGCTTAGGCCAGTGAAATTTGAGAAGGGTTGTGAAAGTGGTTGAAAGTTCAGATAGGCAATACATAGTGTGTAGAAGGTGTTTTCCTCTTTCCCTGTGCCCTTGTCACAGCAGTTTTCTGGACAGTGACTGTTCTCCCATCCTGGGTCCTAGAATTCAGAGGAGAGGAAGCAGAACTGCCAAAGATAAACATGCAACATGTGTATAAATACATATACATACATACATTATATACACACACACATTATATATATACACTCTGTTTCAATTTATATTATATATAATACTATGAAATACACATCAAAATAAACAGAAAAAAACAAGTCATTAGCCATTAGCTTTAGAGTTGAATATGATGTTTGTAATTTGAGACATAACAATATTTATTATTGTAGTTTTCTTTTTTAGTTTTTCTGACACAAATAATGTTGGATCAAGACTTTATATTAAATCATGCCTTATACTAATATGTCATTATGAAATGATGAGATTTTGTTCTTGGTTAAATATTTTTTAAAAAAGAAAAAGAAAACTAGAGGTAACAGATCTATAATATAAGCAGTATTGAGAGTGCATAAGTTCATATCAAATTTAAAAGTCAACAAGCCCTTATTATATGAAATGTTAAAGCAACTTATCTAAGAAAAAGAAGATGATCAAAAATATGAACAGTAAAATGACAACAAACACAAATATCAACAACTGAACCTAAGAAAATACAAAAACAAAGTAAGCAAACAACTAGAACAGGAACAGAATCACAGAAATGGAGATCACATGGAGGTTTATCAGCAGGGAGGGGGGGGGAATGAAGGTAAAGGTATAGGAAATAAGAAGCATGAATGGTAGGTACAAAATAGACATGGGGAGGTTAAGAATAGTGTGGAAAATGGAGAAGCCAAAGAACTTATACGTATGATCCATGGACATGAACTAATGTTGGGAATACAGGTGGGAGATGGAGTTAAGGGCAGAGGGGAATAAAGGAGAAAAATAGGACAACTGTAATAGCATAATCAAAATGTATTAAAAAATAAAAGTCAACTGGGTGTGGAAGGTAGGGGGAAGTGGAAAAGGGTATAAGGAAGATAAATGGTAATGGAAAAAATACAATAAAAATTTAAAAAATACAAAACAGTCAACTTCTGAATATAAGTATAGTCAAAGTCTTTATCTCTATGTATGTCTTTACAAATTATTGCAGAATGTATTTGCCGATAAAGAGCACTATGATTAAATGTGGTATGTCTGGAAATAATACAGCCATTATTAATATAACAAGAAAGGTTTGCACAACATCAGTGTAACCTGGCAGCCAAGGAGAGTGGCCTGGAATAGGCATGTGTGAACAATGACAACTTCATTGTACTAGTCAGTGGGGGGCAGTAGATGTCATTGAGTGAGCATGTGTACTGTTCACATTCAAAATGACTGCAGGAATAAAGCAATGAATCTCCTTCCAATTTTGCATTAAGTTTGAACATTCCTCTGTGGAAACTATTTCAAAGATTCAGAAATTCCACAGCTGTGGGAAACTGGTGATTAGCAGCTTCATCAGGACACCACATCTGCTCATGCATCACGTTTCAGGAAGTTTTTTGGCAAAACATCAAATCACCCAGATGACTCAGTGGCCCCTCCCATAGCCCAGATTTGGTGCCCTGCTACTTCTGACTTTTCCCAAAACTAAAATTACCTTTGAAAGGCAAGAGATTTCAGACCATCAGTGAGATTCAGGAAAATACGGCAGGGCAACTGATGGCAATTGGGAGAACTGTGTGAGGTCCCAATGTGCCTACTTTGAGGAGACTGAGGCACCGTTACCTGAGTACAATGTTTCTTGTATTTTGTATCTTGAATAAATGTCTCTATTTTTCATGTTACATGACTGGATGACTTCTGGACAAACCTCATATAATGTGGTTAGAAGACTATCATTCTTCATATCCTCTGGTGGAGATCATACACACAAATGGTTTAGAAGTGAGACTTATAGAACACAACAGAATCTGGAGCACATCTTCATTTATTGAATGAACTGAAAAACATGCTTCGGAGTGTCTCACAGAGCATCATTAATGTCTGGGAAAAAGAACTGAAGAATTTTCCAACTTCCCATCTTTCCCTAGCTTAGAAATATGGAAGGTAAGCCAATAAAATAAAAGGAAGTATTGACGAGAGTCATACTGTGTCAGATTGGACATGTTTACTCATTTCACATTCACTGAGCTGAATGCAACATAGCAGGGAGTATGGACATGGCCTACAGCATGCAGAACGTAGAGAGACAGAGCACCTACACTCCCAGCCTCTAAAGCACTGCATAATGAAAATCACAATTCTGTAACATTTTAAAAAGCTACAGACTTAAAATTCACTCAGAGTGGTGTGCATTACAAACTAAACACATGAATTTCTTGACCCTCTCTCAAACTAACAATACTGATTTTCTGTTGTAAAGCAAAAGAATTAAATTTTATTTATCTATGTATTTATTTTTGAATATTTTATGCATTTATTTTTAGAGAGAAGGGAGGGGAGGGAGAAAGAGAAGGAAGGAGACATCAATGTGTGGTTGCCTCTCTCGTGCACTCTCTACTGGGGATCAGGCCTGCAGTCAAGGCATGCGCTCCAACTGGGAATCGAATCAGTGACCCTTTGGTTTTCAGGCCTGCACTCAACCCACTGAGCTACACCAGCCAGGGAAGAATTTAATTTTAATGACTTCGGCAAGCGATTGTTATGTATCCAGAAGATCACAACTTTACTGGAACAGAACTTTCATTCTTACAATACAGGTGTTAAAAAAGCTTTCCTGACTTTAGCTGTGCAATAAACTTACCTAAAGCTTTATGAGAAGGGGAAAGAGTTAATATAACAGATATGGGAAGCTAAACAGAAGATATACAACCTAGAAACTCCATGCGAGAGATAAATGAAAGAGCATCACAGAAAAATTACTTACTGGTTTAAAAATTTATCTTATTTGTGAAAATGCCACTATATACAAAAATAAGGCTTAATGTACATCAATCATGATATCTTCAAGTTGCTTGAATTTAAAAATTTATAAATATATATTTTGTATCTACAGGGTCCAGCAGAAGTAAGGCTTACTTGAGTGTAGGTAGGGTAAATAGCGTAGGTTTAATAATTTATAGTTTTAATTTGAACATTTCACCTAAGATGACATATGTGTGCTTTTATGTGATATTTTATGCCACAGAATTGCATGCTTATGATTTTGTAATAAAAAGTTTTGTCATAAAAAGGGGTGTTATTTATGCCACACTCCTGTATGTAATTTCTTAATATATAAAGCCCTTTTAAGAAACAAGGTTCCAAGATGTTGTTGGTGTTTGTGTATCCATGAGACTGAGCTGTAACGTGCTACAGAAATATTCAAGTTGCAGAAAATTTGGTTTATAAAATTCATCCCATCTTGTTTGAGAGTTAATAGCTGGATTTCTTAAAATGTGCATTTACTATTATTATTTTTAAAATTATTTATGTATCTCAAATTAATGGTACAGTCCAATATTGAAATGCAAATTTCTCTATGAAATACGTGTGATGGCCACAGGGATTGACCATTGGACTTAAGGTAGTTTCTTGAGTCACAAAGTCATCCGATGTTTCTCTTTCAGTTTTGTTCAGGTAATCAACTGTGAGCTCACACAATCCCAACATAGGGAGTGTATAAGAAGGCGATAATTTCTCTGCAGGCCTACTGAATACATCTTTCCAATGAATAGCCAAACAAAAAATAACCACTGTGATCTGATAGAAAGCTCTGTTGTAGAGGGACTTATGAAAAACCAGCTTCTGATATAAACATCAGGGCAATGGACCCAGGCCATGAGGAGGTATTCATTCATATTTCAGTGTAATTCGTTGTCTTTTAAGATGTTTTATTTCAGAAGATAAAAGTAAAAGTCTTGTGAACATTTGCAGTCATTAAAAAGAGTAAGCTTGTTATTTTGGTTTAGCTTGCTTGATCTTTGTCCTCTCATTAACCTCCTTCATATTTACATTCTTGTGCTGTATCTGATGGTTTCATAATTTATTTTTCATTACCTTTTATCTAGCCACTTGAGTAAAAATTAGGTCAAGGAAGACAATTAAGATTTTGCTGTCGTTAAGACAGAGTTGGACAGGTGGAAAAGAAAAACAAGGGTGGTCTAATTCAAATTCATAGTTTATCTGACTAAAGCAACATATATGTCTAGGAAAAAAGAATTCAAACTAGTAACTAAATATTTTGGCAGTGCATATATCAGGCTAGGATTTAAAATACAAAAGTCCTACAGGAATTAGTTCATCAGTATGTATTTATTTTTTCATACTGGTCAATCCATTTGATTAAATTTGTGGAAAGAATCATTGAGAAATAACATTAAAATTATGGAAAGAATAAAAATGCACATAATTAAAATCTACTCGAATGATGCTAAATTCTTAAAACCATTTTCTAGTCAATGATAGGAGGGAGGTGTGACGTGTATTGAATAATTATCTTCATTTTTTATTATTTTTGGCACATTTACATATGAGGTTTGTCAATTTTAGTTATAAAAATGATGCTTATATATAGTAGTTCAACCTTAGAACTACTTTTAAAGATATATCTGTTAGTTATTTGGCATTGTTGACGATCAGACTTAGGTTTGAGTGGTCACAGTTGGTTGCCTGCAGGTGTCTGTGATAAGCTGATAGGTTAGTTAGGACTGGCTGGTCCCTATGGGATTCATTCACATATCTGGAGATTTTTAGCTGTTACCCAGTGTGATGAAGTAGCTGGGTGTGGCATTTCTTATTAAAGATATTAGCAGACTAGCCTGGACTTGAACTCACAGCACAGTATGGTTCCATGGTGCTTAGCAAAAGTGTGGAGGTTCTTTTAGTGCCTGGGTTCGTAGTAGGCACACTGCCATTTTGGCTATACTGTATGTTCATCAAAGGAAGTCACAAGCCAAGTGCATATTCAAGGAACAGGAAAGTAATCTTCTCTTGATAGGAGAAATTGCAAAGAAAATACAAGGAAGTGTGGATACAGGGAAGGGAGTCATTGTGTTTTTACATGTGCGGGCATTTTTTATGATTTGTGTATATGTATGAGAATGTATAGGATGGGAAGAAATGAAACCTTCTCTCAGATCTTTAACCTCGGGCACAGCTATGACTGTTAATACTTTATGCCCCAATATTTATAGGCATGTGCTAAAGGCCATATTGTCAGTATTCATAAGACATATTACTAACACAGATCTCTCATGATAAACATTTCAGTTAAAGATATCAATTTTGGGGGATTTTGGCCTCTAGATTCCTCTGTCAACCAGCATATGCTTTTTTTTTTATCCTCACCTGAGGACATACTTATTGATTTTAAGAGAGAGAGGAAGTGAGGGAGAAAGAGAGGAAGAGAAACATTAATCAATTACCTCTCATAGGTGTCCTGGCTGGGGACCAAACCCAAAACCTAGGCATCTATTCTGACAGGGAATTTAACTGGTGATTTTTCAGTTTACAGGATGTTGCTCCAACCAACTGAGCCACACTGACCAGGGCCAGCGTATGTGTTTTTGTTGCAGTGGTTATTTTGAGAGAGCAGAGACTAAGTTAAGGGTTAGAATATTATGGGAGTTATTGTAATTTGGAAGCTTATAAAACTTTAAAGTCTCATTCAGAGTCAGGCTTCAAAAGTTGACAGACTGAGGACAGAAGTTGTGTCATTTCTCCAATCTTTCCTGTGTCTGCACGTTCCACGTAACCCTGCGTCTCTCATTTTATTTTTTTACCCTTGTATCCCAACAGGTTTTAGGACAATTTCAGTCCAGTAGAATGTGATCGGAATTACACGGTGCCACTTCCAAGTTTAGCGTTTAACAGGCTATGCACACTTGCTCTTTCATGGGACACCTGCTGTCTCTGGGTGAACAACCTGAGCTGTCCTGATGGAGGCTGACAGGTCACCAGGGGCTGAGTCAGGTCACTCCAGCTCAGAACTCAAAACTCAAGAGACCCCAAAACTGTGAAAGAGACACACTAAGATGAACACAGCTGACAAGAGGTGCATAAAGATTCCTAGTCAAGCCATAGACCTGTGACTTAAGTGAGTGCTGTTTTAAGAAACTAGGTTTGGGTAGATTTTATGAGTAGCAAAAGCGAACTGATAGGAATAGCGATCCACCCAAATTTTTATCCAAACAATATGCCAATCAAATGATCCCTTTGTATTTCCTGGGTCTACAGTTACAAGATGGAATGATAAAACATCATCATAATATTAATATAGTTTCTAATTATTTGCATATATATGGAAAATTAAAATAAACAGAATCTGATAGAATATTTTATATAAGTGGTTGCTAAGGAACTAGTACATATTAATTATAATAAAAGTTGGCCAACTCATCCATAACTCACTGAAGAATATAATGAAAATATATTTAATGAATCTGTTTTCTGACATAGATAATAGATATGTAAGATATGATCATCAAGTTAATTTTACACATAACAAAGTATCTTCTGGATTTTTATCAATGTTAATAAAGAATAAGAACTTGTATCATTAATTATATTTTAATTACAATAAACTTGTGATCATTTCGTTACTATTAGAAGTTTGTGAAAAATTTTGTAAAGTAGCTCTCTATTATAAAGCATGATTCTTTTTGTCATGAAAATAAGCTACAGTACTGAGCTTTTAACAAAAGAACTCTCATGTGGCACATATTTAAAATAATAGTTTGGGTGTTTTGAAAAAGTGAAAACATACCGTAGATTCTGAAATACAGTTAAATAAGAAATGAGGATATGAAAATGTGACTGATAATTCTTGATTCAATGTATTATTGATATTTACATTTCGATCTTAGGGTTTTATATTTCAAGGAGGAGGCTATTTCTACTACTTAATGTTTCCCCCCCCTCTTTGTTTACACTCAAGTATGGCTACCTAGCAACTAGAGGGAAGGGCATGTTAAAGAAAACAATAACCACCTATGTATAAATCCTTGTTCTAAAAATTGACAAGTATATTAGACACATTATAGGTTTTCTGTACTTTTGAATCCTAATCAATCCACTGACGTTGCTACTTCCCTCCAGCATACCTTCCAACTCATAAATATGTCAAATGAATTTTCCAGTTTTGGCATAGAGAATTTGGGTAATTAAAAGATGTGTCAATACAGGGTCTGGCAGAAGGAACTCCTGGTTGAATGTGGTTGTAATAATTTATCGTTTTAATTTGAACATTCCACCTAAAATTCCATGTGCTTGAGCATGATATTTTTATGTTACAGAATTACATTCTGATGATACTATAATAAAAGATTTTGTAGAAAAGGGGGTGTTATTTGTGCCAGACCCTGAATTTTAAGCACTTTTATAAATTAACAAAAACATTAATTTGTAGCCAAAACACCAAAAATGTGGGTCTGGCTAAGAGCCAAATGCATACTTTTCACAGATTTTTCACTGATATTTCTCCCTTGGCCTTCTGAGTGACAGTCACCTCTTTCCTTCTATAGTGGGAAATTTAATGAAAGCAGTTGCATCTAATTTTCTTTCTTAGAGAATTTGTCAGTAACATTGAACAAAATTGTGTTTATAAAAAGCCAGGAAACACAAGACTGAATGTGTTCAATAGAACAAGTTATATTCAAGTGTCTTACATGAGAAAGACAAAATGTATTGAATTGATGCTGACACCAGGTAGCAGTGTCAGAGTCATTATGGATGAAATAAAAACATACACACGGCCTACCGAGTCCGGTGGAGGAAAAAGGACGACAGCGTGACTTTTCTCTTCTCAAGAGCGGGGAGCAAAAGCCGTGGTCTCACCTGACAGGCCTTTATTCTACATCTCCTCACATTACAAGATGGTCCTCACTCACTATCCCCAGTTACAACAAAGGAGCCAATGCCCCTAATCACATCACAGAAGAAGGATATTAGCAAATGAAAAGGCAAAAGTGGTTGAACCAGTTACACTGGTCCCTGCAAGGTTAGCGCTTACAGGATGAGGGAGTTTTAGCAAGAAGCAAGTCTCAAAAGCAGCTTAGGTATATTGCAAATTTGATTACCCAGGAGAGAACCTATCTGTGGGTGTGGGTCCTGTGCATTCCCGAGTGGGAGCTGGGCCCACGCCACGCAGAAGGGTCTGCCACATTGAATTACTATTTTTGCATCTCAAAGTTAGGATTATACGTACAGAGCAATGCATGGAACTCACACTGACATGTGATTCACAGTCTGAGATTGATTTCATTGACTATGCCTTCATATCATCTGTTACCGAGTACCTCCCTTAGAATCAGGCATACCTCTTCTCTGGGTTCTAGCCCTCAGCAGGCCCTGCTCTTTGAATGCCTTTGAAACTTTCAAGTTTCCCCCAGTGCCTAGGGTCTTCCAGGGCTGTCAGCTATGGACTTCATTTCTCTCTTTTAACAGTTTTCTGATCCTGTTCCTGCCAGGACTACTGATCATGGGTTGAATCAGACACCCTGAACATCTTCAAGATGTGCATCGTTGTGACTGTGTCAGGGCCGGTGGTCAGACCCCAGTTTGAGGGGGATGGTTTGGTAAGAGGATTACATCCTCTGTCCTCTGCAAAATGTCTTCTATGGGATCATGAGTTCTTTCATGGGCTGACAGAATGGTATTGAAATGTTGACTTTGAGTGAAGCAAACTAATTATATGGCTAAAACACCCAGGGAAAACATTGCCACTACCACAAAGGACAGTCTAAGAGAGACTGCTGTTAATTTAGTACATTTTCAAGGATAATTTTCACTGGAAATGGCAGGAGGCACATTATTATTAAACAAGAGTAAAAGAGCAATTGAAAATAGCAAAATTGTCTTCCTGGAGTGGAGTCATGTGAGTTCTTTATATATTTTGAAGATCAAGCTCTTGTCTGAGGAATATGTTTTCCTATACAGTTGGTTCTCTTTCATTTTAATGCTGTTTTCATTAGCCATGCAGAAGCTTTTTATTTCGATGAGGTCCCATCTGTTTATTCTCTCTTTTATGTCCCTTGCTCTAGGAGACATATTGGTGAAAATACTGCTACATGGAATATCTGAGGTTTTCCCACCCATGTTCTCCTCTAGAACTTTTATGGTATCATGACTTACACTTAAGTCTTTTATCCACCTTGAATTTATTTTTCTGTATGGTGTACATTGGTGGTCAGGTTTCTTTCTTTCTTTCTTTTTTTTTTTTTGCATGTAGCTGTCCAGATCTCCCGATGCCATTTTTTGAACAGGCTATTTTTACTCCATTTTTATGCTTCTGCCCTCTTTGTCGAATATTAATTGACTGTAGAAACTTGGGTTTATTTCTGGGCTCTCTATTCTGTTCCATTAGTCTATATGTCTGTTCTTATGCCAGTATCAGGCTGTTTTGATTACAGTGGCTTTGTAATACAGTTTGATATCAGGTATTGTGATTCCTCTTACTTCGTTCTACTTTCTCAAAATTACTGCAGCTATTCAGGGTCATTTTTGGTTCCATATAAATTTTTGAAATGTTTGTTTTATATCTATGAAATATGCCATTGGTAATTTAATAGGGATTGTGTTGAATCTATAAATTGCATGGAGTAGTATGGACATTTTGATGATGTTAATTCTTCCAATCCATGAACATGGCACATGCTTCAATTTGTTTCTGTCTTCCTTAATTTATCCCTTCAGTGTTATGTAGTTTTCTGAGTATAGGTCTTTTACCTCCTTGGTTAGGTTTATTCCTAGGTACTTTATTTTTCTTGTTGCTATATTAAATGGGATTTTTTTCCTGATATCTGTTTCCGATATTTCATTGTTGGTGTACAAAAATGCCTTTGATTTCTGAATATTGACTTTGTATCCTGCTGTTTTGCCAGATTCATTTATTAGGTCGAGCAGTTTTTTGGTGGAGTCTATAGAATTTTCAACTCAATTAAAAAATGAGCAAAGACTTGAACAGACGCTTCTCTAAGGAGGACAAACAAAAGGCCCAGAGCCATATGAAAAGATGCTCAGCATCACTAGCCATCAGAGAGATGCAAATTAAAACACAGTGGAATACCACCTCACACCTGTGAGAATGGACATCATAAACAAAGCAACAAATAAGTGTTATAGAGGATGTGGAGAAAACGGAACCCTAGTGCACCATTGATGGGAACGCAGGCTGGTGCAGCCACTGTGGAAAGCAGTATGGAATTTCCTCAGAAAACTAAAATGGAATGGCCTTTTGACCCAGCAATTCCACTGCTGGGATTATACCATAAGAACTCTGAACACCAATCAAAGAGAACCTATGCACCCAATATTCATAGCAGGACAACTTACAATAGTTAAATGCTGGAAGCAACCTAAGTGCCCATCAGTAAATGAATGGATTTGTGAACAGGCTGACAGTCACCAGAGAGGAGGGGTAGGGAATTTCAGGGGAAAAGGGGAAGGGTTTAGAGCAACAAGTATAAAGGACACATGGACAAAAACTAGGGGGGGTGGAAATGAGAGGGAGGTGGGGAGGGCTGGGATGGGAGTAAAAGACAGAAAACTGTACAGGAACAACAATTAAAATAAAATTTAAAAAAGAGAATACATGAAATTAAAAAAAATTAATTACAGTTGACATACAATACAGGGGTAGGGGAAAGGAGGTTTACAGGCATTCCTATGGAAATTAATGTAATAATTAAGAAATAATAATGCAAGAATAAACTTTGTGTTTTATGTACTTACAAAAAAACTATGGTATTTTACATGATGGAATATGGAGTAGCAAAAAGAAAGAAGGAGCTCCTACCCTATGTGACAGCATGGATGGAACTGGAGAGCATTATGCTAAGTGAAATAAACCAGATAGTGATGGAAAAATACTGTATGATCTCACCTATAAGTGGAACTTAATCAACAAAACAAGTAAGCAAAATATAACCGAGACACCGAAATTAAGAACAAATTGAAAGTAACCAGAAAAAATGTGGGAGGGGATAATGGGGAGAAAGGGGTTTCGGGGACATGTATAAAGGACACATGGACAAAACCAAAGGGGAGTAGGATCAAGGATGAGGAGTGGAGATGGCTGGAATGAGGGGCGTGGGGGGACATGGAGACAACTGCACTTGAACAACAATATTTTTTTTTAAAATAACAAAATTATAAATAATTTTAAGTGGTTTTGGAACTGGGACCAAAATGATGAGATGGAACTCAAATATAACTGGGCTTAGGTATCTAAACACCATAGAGGTCACTTTCTACCTTATATCATGACTTCTATTTACATATGAGTTCACTAAATTTCTCAGTGCAAACAGTTATACACATATCAAGGCTGACTTGCTTAAAGCTTCCCATAAGAAAGGGAAAGAGACACTCTCCTGGATGGGTGTATACCCAAAGATACTTTGTCTTTGCCTGTGTATCTACCCTCTTCTGTGCTATCAGTATTCCTTTCCTCCAACAGCCAGAAAGTGTGATACTGCATTTGGTGGCTTCTACAAGTCAGGACTGAAGTGGAAGAGATGGCCAGATTCCCCAAAGAAGAACTAGTCAAAATAATAAAATTATTCAACAAATATTAGTGAGATAATTGCGGGAGAATGACAAATTAAAAATAAATATAAAAAATAAATTCAGAAATAGTTCACATTTGTTATATAGATATAATTTGTATTTACACAATATTGTAGTACACAAAACCATTAAATATCCTTAAATACAGCAGGCTGGAGTATAAATTCACTGAATAGAGAATTATGCAATTAGACATCTTGTTTCAATTCTTTACTAGTTTGCTTGGCCAGCTAAATAAAGTCTTTAAGTCTACTGGAAGTTGAGTTTGTTCCCTTCTTTCTTTGAATTATTTTTATTGTTATTTTATTACAGTTGTCTCAATTGTTCCCCCTTTGCCCATCCCACCAAGTGGAGCCTGTAATTAAGTGTTCAGAATGAACTAGGAACAGGGGACTATTTAATTCCCTTTTCGCATCACTCTTCATATCTTCCTAGATCTTGAGGTGTCTTCAGAGTGTACCTTGTTATCTTCACAACCAAACTGACAAATGTTAAACTGCAGGGTGTGGCAGCAGTAATGCCTGCTTGAATGTGGTTGGTAGGGTAATAATATGGGTGTAATAATTTGTAGTTTTAATTTGAACATTTCACCTAAAATGGCATATGCTGTGTTTGAGTGTGATATCATTATGTTACAGAATTACATGCTTATGACTCTGTAATAAAATATTTTGTAATAAAAAAGGGGCGTTATTTGTGCTGGAACTTGTATATATCTATTGATCTAAATAATGTACCAAATCCTATTCTCTGTAGCAAGGGTGTCAAACTCATTTCCACTAGGGGCCACATCAGCCTCACAGTTGACTTCAAAGAGCCAAAATAATTTTAGAACTGTATAAACGAAACTACTCCCTAACTGTTAAGGAGCTGAAATTACATTCAGCCCTTTGAAGGCTACCACGAGGCCAATGTGACCCCTGGTGAAAATGAGTTTGACGACCTTGCTCTATAGCATCAAACCTTACTATAATGACAGAAGTAGAAAACTACTTAAGACCTAATTTAAATAGCATATAACTAGAAAACCACAACTATTGATTTCTTTTTTATTTTGCAATACTTGTAGATTTATGACACCAGCAATACCTTGAAACAAATTAGGAAAATTCTTAGTGTTGTTGAGATATTCACATACCATACGATTCAATATTCAGGCTTGTGTAACAGCTATAACAATCAGTTTTAGGTTATTTAATCATGTTAGCAATAATCTATGTACACATCATGAATTATTTCTCATTAACCCTGCATATCTGATCACATAGAATTACTCTTATACTGTATTTTTTTCAGGGTTTTATGGTTTCAGTTCTGTCTTAATATTGTCTTCTGATCCATAGACAAGGACGTGTTGCCATTTGTCTAAGTCTTAAATTGTTTCAGAACATTTTTTGTAGTTTCCATGATATAAATTTTGTAATTTTTGTTAAATGAAATTCTAACTATAATGTTTTAATATTCTTAGAATTGGAATTATTTATAAAGTTTAATTTTCATAAAATTTATATGAAGGAATTAATTTTTATATTTTTATCATACTCCATAAGATTGTTTAATTTGTACATTAATTCTAATATCTTCTTTTGGTGGATTATTTGGAATTTTTATTGTAGGACCATGTTATCTTGATATAAAAATGGTTTTCTTCTACCTTTCCAATCAATCAGGATGCATATTACTTAATTTTATTTTATTAGTGCCTTAGTTAGAATCTCCAGTAAATGGTTAAATAAAACTAGTAAGAGTGAACATTCCTTTCTTTTTCAGACTTTAGGAAGAATGCATTTGGTCTGTTACCATTAAGAATGGTAATAATTGGGTATTTTATAGATGCTCTTTATCAAGCTGAGGAAGTTACTTTTGTCCCTAGTATGTTCCATGCCCATGGAGATGATCATGTGGTTTTTGCCTGATTTTTGATGTGATATATAACATTAATTAATTTTCAGATATTTAACAAACCTGGGATGAATACTGCTTGGTCATTGGTATAACCCCTTAGTTGCTGAATTCAGTTTGCTAATATTTTGTTAAGGAGTTGTTTTGTCCCTATTAGCAACAGAGTCTGTCATTTTCTTTTCTTGTAATATATTTCTATGGCTTGATACCAGAGTGATACTGAACTTTGAATAAATTGAGAAATGTTCCTCCTCCTCTATTTTTTAAAGAATTTATGAAGAATTGGAATTAATTATTTTTTATATATTTTGATTCACCACGAGGACATCTGGGTCTGGAGTTTTCACTGAGGGAAATTTTTGAATTACTAATTCAATATGTTGATTTACTTTTGATCTGTTTAAAATTTCTATTTCTTGAGGTAATTTCTGGAGTTTGTATCTTTGTATTTCTATTATCTTTAATGTATCTGATATACTGGCATACATTAAATATTATACCTTTATAATATTTTTATTTCTCTAAATTCAGTAGAAATATCCTCCTTAAAGATTCTGATTTTAGTAATTTGATTCTTGGCTCTTTTTTTATCTTAGTCAGTCTAGCCAAAGATCTATGAATGTTGTTGCTAATTTCAAAGAAATTACTTTTGTTTACACTGATTTTCCCTATCACTTTTCCTTGTTGTCTTTGATTAATTATCACTCTAATGATTACTATTTCTTTCCTTCTGCTTTCTCTAGGTTTAATTTGCTCTTATTTTTTTCAGTGTCATCAGGTGAAAGCTTAGGTTATTGTTCTGAGATCATTTGGTTTATCATTATTATTAGAATTTAAAGCTATAAATTTTCCTTTAATCACTGCTTTGAAGGAATCTCTTAACTTTTTTGTGGTCCTTATTTTCATTCATCTCAAAATATTTTCAAATTTTCTTTTGATTTCTTCTTTTACCTGTTGGTTATTCCAGAGTGTGATGTTTAATTCCCACTTATTTTTGAAATACCTATATTTCATTCTGCTATTATTTGAATTTTGTTCTATTGTGGATGAATAATTTACTTTGTAAGATATAAATTTTATTTCCATTAATGAAGTTTGTTTTGTGGCCTACTGAATTACCAATTCTTGTTAATGCTTCATGTATTCTTGAGAAGAATATGACTTCTGTTTATGTTAGGTAGAGTATTGTTCTGTAAATACACATTTTGTCTAGCTATATTAGTAGTAACCATCATTATCCAGGCATACACTTGCTGAATCTCTAAGCTGTTCTTAAGAAATATGAGTGACTTGCCATGAACAAATTATTATGCATGACTATCAACAAAGTCTTTCAAACATAGTAATGTGGTTTGTGGTGTGTGTGTGTGGGGGGGGGTGTACATGTCTATTTGGAGAATGCAGTTCTAGACATTCTAGAATGTAGTTATTTAGTTTAATTTCACAACTAGATTTTCTGAACCAATTAGCTATTCTGCAGCAGCCCAAATTTGGAAGCTCCCTTGGAATAGCTGTGGACTGAACAGTCCTCAGACGGCTTCCTAATTATATACCATATTTTTCGGACCATAAGACGCACTTAGGTTTTAGCGGGGCAAATAGGAAAAAAAAATGAAGAAAAAAAGTAGTAAAATATTTAATAACATAAATAACATAATATTTCACTAATGTAAATGTAAATAGAACTCAACAGCAGCATTAACAACCATATTCCTCCCAAATTTGGGTGGGGGAAGTGCATCGTATAGTCCAAAAAATACGGTAACCCTCTCTTCCCACTAATAGTGACACCTAGTTGATTTAACTTTTAATAGCAGGTCTAATAATTATATATATAGATATAGAGGAGAAAAACTTACAAATGTATGTAAAAGACTGATATTTATATTAAAACTCCACTTTATTAGATATAATTACTGACAAGAGAACAATGAGTTGCCCAAGTTCTTACAGTGACAAAGTAGAAAAGCCCAGATTTGAGCAAAACATTCTATAATTGTATATTAATTTAATCAGACTTTAGTTTTTACATATTTTACACAAAATTACACAATATATTGGTGTTTTTCACATTTACTTTTTTTAATTTGAAGATGTACTCAGCAAAGAGACATAGAAGTTCTCTATTTTTTTATTTTAACACTATTGACTTTTAAACACGTCATCAATTTGGTAATAACTCTTCAGAGTGCTCAAACAGTATTAAATTAAATAGAAATATGGATTCTAAAAAACAGAAAATGTTGATTAAAATTGAATATATATTGACATATTTAGAAATTAGGTAGAAAAAAGAAATTACATAGAAAATCAAGTTACTGAAGTGTTACATAGACTCTCAATGATTTTTAAATATAGATACCATATAGTACAAATCTCTTCTTTACCTATCAAGCTAATTAAAATCCAGAGAATTTAAGCTTGTCACTAGCTTGTTATTTAATATAACACAGTATTTAAAACATGGTAATATTTAGTCATTTTCTAAGGCATTTTTTTTCTAGTGATACAGGAGACATAGTGGACCTGCATCACTTAGATTATATTTTAGGATATACTTAGTTGTATAATTGTGTTACTATGATTCAAAGATCATTAAAAATATTTTCTGAATAAATTTCATTTTATGTTAATACTTATTTCAAATTAAGATGTAATTTTTGATGTTTAGCTGTAACTGGAAAGACATTACCTAATATATGACATTATTAAAAATAGTTTACAACAATAATCTTAGAGGCTTAGAGAAGCAATTTCTATTTGAATACATTCAAATTATTTAATGTTTAAATTCTTATATTAAGGTTTATAATTTAGTTTTAATAACTCTATTAGTGTACATTTATTTTTACTTCCCTTTATCTTTGAGTGAAAATTTTAACATATATACTATGGTAATATATGGTTTTATATATTTTTCATTTCATTGATGTTTAGATGGGAAGGAAGGGGGAGACAGAGAGAGAGAGAGCGAGAGAGAGAAATTTGTTGTTTTACTTGTTTTTGCCTTCATTGGGTGCTTCTTATATGTGCCCTGGCCAGGGATGGAACCTGCAAACTTGGCATATCAGGATGATACTCTGACCAACTGAGTTACTTGGCCAAGGCCTAAACATTTTAAATTGTTCTTCATGTTTTACCTTTAAAAAATTGTTTAAAGAAATTATATTTTAGAAAAATCATGATCTTACTAGCTCTCTTTCCAGGTTTAATGATGTTTTGTTTTTGTAATATTCTAGTAAACCTTTAGTTCACAGGGGTGAGGGTGAGTTTCTGCATGTTAGTCAGACCTTATTTTGCCATGTTAATGACTAAAACTGAAGAATAGGCAATATTTTTATTTTGCAAATTATAATAACCATATGGCATTCAGTCTTTATCTTTCTTCATGATTAATGTATAATTTTAGGGCTTTTTACCACTTTGCTATATTCAGTGACAAGAAGCACCTCTGAACGTAGCACAATGTGATATTTATGAGATATCGGAACTCTATAAATATAAAACATTCATGAAATTTTCAATAGTTTTCTAATGAACTCAATTAATTGAACAGAAGCTGATTACCTCTGCAACAAATTAACATTTGATAGAGTAGAATTTGTCTCAGAAGCAATGCAATATTAACATAAGCATGAGTGCCTTACAAGCCACTTTCTAAAACATACACGTTCACTGATTTTTAGAGAGAGAAAGAGGGAGAGAGAGAGACATCCATATGAGAGAGAAACATTGATTGCTTGCCTCCCATGCACGCCCCAACTGGGGATCAAACCCACAACCCAGGCACATGCCTTGACCAGCAATCAAACCTGCAACCTTTTAGTGTACAGGACTATGCTCCAACCAACTGACCTACACTGGTCAGGGCAAGGCTTTTTATTGTTAATTACTGTTATAATCTACAATCGATTCTCAAAAATTGCTAATGGGTAATGGAGGTGATGTTGCTTAGTGTACGATACTTTCATTCACTTTTTAAAATTTGTGTTATTGTGGTTGAAGTGCAGTTGTCTCCATTTTCATGCCACCATGCCCCCTTGCACCACCCATCCTCACCTCCCACCCATGAATCTACCCCACTTTGGCTTTGTTCATTCACTCATTTTAAAGTTATGGTTAACTATATCACCCAAAGGAATTACATTTGTATAATAATTTTTTAAGATTATTTATTTATTTATTTTTTAGAGAGAGGGTAAGGGAGAGAGAAAGAGAGGGAGAGACACATCAATGTGTGGTTGTGTCTCATGTGGCCCCCACTGGGGACCTAGCCCACAACCCAAGCATGTGCCCTTGAAACCAGAAAAGATGCTAGCATTCAGACTGCCTGTAACTACCAAACCCAATAAGTAATGACAGCTAATGAATCTTTATGGGTGCTTTATTCAGATGGCCAGCAATCTGAGAAGATGGTGGGTTCATACCCTAACAAACCATCTTCTCTTCTCTTTCCGGGCCAGACTTTTTATAATAGAGAATGAACAAGGTGTGTGAGGGCTTTGAGATTCAGAAGCTGCAACATTCCTATCCTGGGCAAGTTAGCTGTTTCCAGGGGCAGGTGGTCCTCTGTCTCTCCCTGGAATACAAAGGCCTGGATGCCTCCAGCTATCCCCAGGCAGTAATCTTTAGCAGTGCCCCTAGAGGTCAGCTGTTTTCCCGGGAGCCGAGACAGGCCTGATCTACCTGTAGTTTCTGAAACAAAAGCTTTAACTTGTACATTACTTGCTAGGCTTATAACTTTTTGCCTTAAACTAAAATTTTCTAACTCTTGAGTCTCCTATCACCCTCACTGGGAATCAAACTGGCGACCCTTTTTGGTTCTCAGCCCACGCTCAATCCACTGAGCTACGCCAGCTAGGGCTGTATAACAATTTTTTATGCAAGCACAACTATAGGAAGTGGAAGGGATTATAGTTTAAGTATTAATACTTAGTACGGGGTCAGAAATCTTGTGCACAGTCCATCATTAGAGGATAGTATCTTCTGCAGAAATACTAAGTGATACTGGACATGTACAGTACCCCACATTTTCTAAGTAGTTCCAAATTTGGCAAACTATTTCTTCAACACTAGTCTTTCTCTTTTAAATGAAATGACAACTGAAATTTTCACCTTTACCAACATTCATTTGGGATTTGGCTACCTTTGTGAAAATTGACAGCTGATTTGTTGCCTTATACATTGATGAGTTGTAAAGTATACAATTGCTCTCATAAGTTTATAATTTTAAGGCAAATTATTACATGAAGTTGCCATTGTTTTATACATATAAAATTAATGAGCCTTGTTCCTTGCATACTACTAACTGAATTTGTTGGCATTCATTTACAGCTTCAGAAGGTAGACAAATAGAAAACAACTACTTTTTTCTTCCACTTCTCTCCAGTATGCCTAGGTAAGCCTCGTAGCCATGCCAACAGGGAATAAAGCCCCAGGACACTCCCTGAAAAAACTTGAGAAGTAATTTACCAAGCCTAGACAGTTTCATTACTGTTAGGTTTGAAATGATCCTGATGTAGAAAATAAAGTTTGAGATAAGGACAAAACAGTGAGCGAAAGGCTTATGAAATGAGATGCCAAATTTAAAACACAATGGAAGCAAACTCAATGAATGAAAACAGGGGCTGAGGGAGACTGTTAAGTCATGATGGATGTGTTAATTAACTCCATGGGGAAAATCCTTTCACAATACATACAGCAAAGCATCAAATGATTCACTTTAAATATGTTACAATTTTGTTTGTCAATTACACCTCAATATAGTGAGGAGGAGGAAGATGAGGCTTAGAGAAAAAAACAGTTGGAGGCAATCCTTGAAACCTCTTTGGTCTTCCATGTGGTATCTTTGCCCTGTAAGTTTGATTCAGAATGGGGCCATTCACTTTTGAAAGTGAAGATTTGCTATGGCTTCCTGTAACCAACCTGTCAGCAATGCAGCTACCATTCTGATGCAGCTACCAGAGCACAGCGTCTTGTCCATTGTCCCCTTAGCAGTTTCTCTTAATTTCCTGCCCCCTTTTGCCTTGACATTCTGCATTATTTCTTCATTTCTTAGATGTTCACTTTCCCAGCTTCTTAGCTTTAGGCTCAAAGTTACTGTCCTAGAGATATCATCAGTCAATGTTCGTTTACTTACCACTTAATGAACCAATGAATCATTGCATGCCAGGTTTTCGTTCTTCTAGGTTGGATTGTCTATGTTGTGTCAAGATCTACTTCTGCACCCAGTGCTCTTGCTGTATGGCCTCTGCACTTTCTTAAGCTCAGGACCCAAGTTCCATCTTCATGCATGGGCTGGTCCCTTGGTAACTCAGATTCTTTGTAGTGTGCCTATTTTGAAACAGCCTAAAGACTAGGTTATGGATCTATACAACATATACATGTTATAAAGTCTGTCTTATTTGTTATAATGAATAGATGGCTTTTAAATAAGAAAAGAATCCACTGAATTTCAACAGTAACAGCAACCTGGAGAACAAAAATTGGTGATCAGGGATACCACTGAAGGGCTTAGTAGTATATAAGTCATGACTGCAAAATTCATGTTTAAAGCTAGAAGATAGCAGCAGAACAAGCATAATCATAACCAAATCACAAAAGAGGATGTGTTATCATTTTTTTAAATGTGTGCACACTCTAAGTTTAACTCATGGGGCTTCAAAGCAGCTATAGTTATCTGATGCACATAGCAAGTATATTTAGGTGGAGGCATCTCTCAGTTTGTCTGTTTAGCTCCACTGCGTGATATACCTTAGCATACTAATGAGAATGAGTGGGGTCAGGTAGACTTGGACTTGGATTTAAATTCAGCTTCTGACCAGCTCCATAAAATTGGATAGTACACTAAATTCTATAAGTTCCTCATACAGAAAATGAGATTTTATATATATATATATATATATATATATATATATATATATGAATCAAGATTCCCAGTTGCAAGCAACAAAAAACAAGTTTGAAAGATGTGTACAGAAAGTCAATTTATTAGAAGGATTTGGAGTTTCTTGAGTAGGGCATATGTTACAGGAACTTATATCCAAAGCACAGAGTAGAAAAAGTCAGTATAGAATTTCTGGCGGCTGCTCTGGAGCAGTAATGGCTGGAGCCCGTAGCTGAAGCTGCTGGACCTGAGAACTGGACACAGTTTCTCTCACAGTCTACCTGGGGTCACGTGTTTCTCGTTTCTTTTAACGATGCAACTTTATGGCATTCCAAACAATGGCAATTCAAAGAAAGGTAACATAGGCGTCTCATCGACTAAGTCTTTTTTCCACCTTATTATCTATACCAATATTTCTATATCTATTTTAATTACATGTCTCAACATTGTTCTAGCTGTCTCAGTATCTCTATAAATATCTTAAGCACTTTAGGAACATAGCAAAAAAATTTGGTGAGGCCTCTGAACCTGAAAATCTTTCTTATCGGACTTGAGATGCTCTTCCATCATAGCATTTTCTGCTTCTGGGTCACATTTTCTAATTTGAAAAAAAATATATCATTTTTAATTTCAGGTTAACTTTTTTCTTTATTTTAATAAAAAATAATTTAACATGATCTTATTTATGGGCAAAAGAAGCAGTGAAGAACTCACAAAATCCTGATGAGATGGTGGTTAAAAACCATTGGTTTTCAAATCTCTGATATTTTAAAATTAAACAATACTTAATTTGATTTTTTAATTTACTATTCTGAGTCAATACCTCAGAGAATACAATAAGTAAATTACAACTACTACTAATTTTTGTTGTAGCATGCTTTTAATATATGTATGTCTTTTTTTCCCTAATGTAACCCAACCACCAAGGAGAATGGATTGGAATGTGCATGTGTGAACAATGATGATTTCACTGTACTAGTCTGTGGGGGCGCTAGACACCATTGAGTGAGCATGTGTACTGTGTGGTCGTTGCATTCAAAATGATTGAGAGAGTCGAGCAATGGATCTGCCTCAAATTTTGTGTTATGCTTGAATATTCCTCCATGAAAACTATTTGGATGATTCAGAAGGTTGCAGCTGTGAGCAACTGGTGACTGGCAGCTTCATCAGTGCACCCATTCATGCATCATGTCTCATCCAGGGTTTTTTTGAAAAACATCAAATCACCCAGGTGACTCAGGCTCTCTACAGCCCAAACTGGGCACCCTGTGACTTCTGACTTTTCCCCAAACTGAAATCATTTTTGAAAGGGAAGAGATTTCAGACCATCGATGAGATTCAGGAAAATACTACTGGGCAGCTGATGGTGACTGGGAGAACTGTGTGAGGTCCCACAGTGCCTACTTTGAATGACTGAGGTGTCATTGTCTTATGTACAATGTTTCTTGTATCATGTATCTTCAATAAATGTCTCTTTTCCATATTACATATATAGAAGTTTATATATATTTATATGTAAATATGTAGTCTCCTAAGAATGTATATATGTACACACATATGTATGCCTTAATGTCACAAGTTCATTATCTTTAAAGTTCTGGAGAACAGTAATCCAACACAGGTCTCACTGGGCTAAGATCAAAGGGTCAACAGGGCTATGTTCCTTCTGGAGGCTCTGGGAGAGAATCTCATCCCCTGCTCTTTCTAGCTTGCAGAGTCAGCCCACATTCCTTGGCTTGTACTCCCCTTCCATCTTTCAAGCCTGCAATGGTCATTCGAGGCTCTCTTGTGTCATATCACTGTGATATTAACCCTGTTGCCTTTCATTTGCACATTTAAAGAGAGCGACAAGCATACTTGTTTGGATTCCATCTCTCTGTAGTTCTGGAGGTCAGAGGTTCAAAAGGGCTCACTGGGTCATTGTAAAGATGTCAGCAAAACTGTGTTCCTTGTAGAGGCTCCAGGGCAGAATCCATTTCTTTGCCTTTCTAGCTTCCCAAGGTGGCCCGTATTCACCAGTATGTCTAATGATTATGGGCCTGGACTTTAGACAAACTTCATGTTGAAATTAGTGTTCGGTCATTTGCTAGCTGTGTAATTTGGGGAGTGTATATTATCTCTCAGAGTTCAGTATATTTGCCTATATAATGGACTAATAGTGTATACCTCATAGGACAATGATTCAAATAATGGAGCCTATGAAAAGTATCCTAGAGATTTTCTTAAAATAGCTCCTGAACCCAACTCCAAAGATTCTAACTTTGTAGATCAGAGAGACATCCCTGAATTTGTACTTTCAACACACCATCTTTAAACCACAGGAAAAAGAGTCAGAGATTTTTGAAAGGATATTTCCATTTAAAGGCATTTCAAAGAATACTATGTAAAAAGCACAGAACACTGGTAAAACTGTTATTGTAATAACCAACAAGAATGTATACATTTGTGTGTGTGTTTATGTATGTTTACAAAAATTTAGTGACTTTAGCAAATATTTTTTCTGAGAACTCATGTAGTAGATGCACAAGTTAGCCTTCAGCTGAGCGATTAGTAAAAAATAATAATAGCAAGTTGGCAGCTCCAACAAATTTTCATATATTTTTTAAAATTAAATATGAAGGTAGATGCTAATGACAACTTGTCTTTGACAGTTTAAAATTCTTTAAATAACTTGGTCTCATTATTATGATTGGAGAATTTCAATAGAAATACAATAACTGAGCTATATTGTATAGAATAAAAAGACAAAGATTATGAGTCTAAATTTAAAGAAAAAGTTGCGGTTGAGTTTAATCTGAAACAAAGATTCCTTTTCATTTGCTAAAAACCCTGAGGCTCAAAATACAGGAAAATCTGAAAGCCTTATAATGATGGAATTAAAAATGGACTTTAAATTTCATTTTTGAAAGTTGACTGGGCATGAAAATAATGTTTTAATTTCTAGTCTGTAGGCCATAATATAAAAACTTTTTATTGGTGATATTTTAAACTAAACCAAACTACAAAAAAATCTTATACTCTTACTTTGTTTCTTTAATATTTAGGAGAAAAATTAGCCTGTAGTTGTCTTTTTTTGATATGCTCTTTATTTGTTTACTCAAATAGCTTTGGGATTGTTCCTCTAAATATATTTAGAATCTTGATTGTCAAATTTTCTGGATCAGCTTTCTTTTTTTTAATACCATTTACTATATCTTCTGGGATAGCACAATTTTGAGAAAGAGATAAACATTGACAAGTGGAAGGAGTTTTCTGGTCACCTGAAGAATAGCTTTTCTACTTTTAATTAATCACATGTCAGCTGCTGGGCATGTGTAATTAATGGCACATACCCCAAAGGCTATAACGTATAAACACATTGCTTATCTGGTTAGAGAAAGAGTAACATGCTGATGAACACTGCAAATGAGAGTGATCTGCTAATTCTGTCTTTAATTATTGAATGCAGTATATTAGCTATGTCAGTATGAAAATCTCACAAGGATTAGTTGGGAATAAAACACATAGAATGAGGCAGCATGTAAGTGTTTGCTTACAGACATACATGTACACATTATATCAAGACCAAATGAACTCTATTGCAGTGCCTTGTTTTACTAAAAGCATGGCATACACACTATGAAAGTAGATAGAAATTCTGGCTTTCAAATAGCTGCTGTGACTCCTGTTAACTATGGAGTTTAAGAGAATTAATTAATTTCTCTTAATTATCTTTTTATGTTTGTAAAAGAGGAAAATATAATTCTCACTGTAAAGATTTTTAGAAATAGTGGTAAGTGAATTTTTATTTAGTTTTTAAGTTTTCATTGAGATATAGTTGACATATAACATTGAGTAAATTTAAGGTGTGCAGTATTTTGATTTGATACATTTGTATATTGCAGTATGATTGTCGCCATATGGTTAGCTAACTCCTCTATCATGTCACATAAATATTTTTTGGGGGGGAGAGAAATTTAAGGTCTGGTCTTTTAGCATCTTTTAAGTTTATAGTATAGTATTTTTTACTGTAATCACTAAGTTGTGCATTAGATCTTCAGAACTTATTTTACCCTTAAATTGCATTGCCCCAGGCCTTAGTAATCATCATTCTACCCTCTGTTTTTACAAGTGTGGCTTTTTAAAATACCACATATAAGGATATTATACAATATTTGTCTTTCTCTGTCTGACTTATCTCACTTGGCATAATGCCCTCAAAATTCATCCTTGGATTTTGGCAGGCTTTCCTTCTTTCTCGTGGATGTATAATGTTCCATTGGGTTATTTCCATATCTTAGCTATTGTGGGTAATGTTGCAATAAACCTGAGAGTGCAGATACATTTTTAATATTATATATATGACATATTTATACACACACACACTCAAAGTGGTGGGATTTTTCAATGGAAGTTTAGGGAAAGGCAGCAGATAATGTTATACCATTACGACCATGATATGCCATGGTCATTTGCCAAAGCAAAATTGAAAGTCTTAAAGCAACATACTGTGAACCAGCTATACCACTCTTAAAACTTTAATTCGTATTAAAGATACAAATGAAAGTATTGGAAGACTTAGAGAAATGCTGATTTTCTACGAACTCTACTCTTCATAATTTTGGAAGGAGAAAAAATTCCCTCCAAAGTCAAAACTAGAAATAGAAGGTTAAAACAGCTCACCTAGAAAACAGGATAGGTAGTTGGTGTTAAGAGATCCAGCTGGCTAGTACTTAACAATTGAAAGTTGATCTTAAGGTTTAAGAAATCCAGAGGAAATGAGGCTCTCTGGGGATATACCAGGACGTATGTGAGAGACAACCCATGGGAGTCATACAGGTCTTCCTAAAGAGGTACGTGGAGGGGCAAATAAATCCAGTAGAAAAGCTGAAAACACTGTTGCAATCATGGGAGTATCAGAAGGGTAAAGGACACACTGGAAGGCAGTGCCTTACTGACACCAACAGATGAAATATTCCCAGTGCAAGATGCCTCCAAAGAAGACAAAAATGGTGCCTGGAATTAAAAAATAATCAGTTCTATATTTCATCTAGATGAGAGTTTAAAAAGCCAATTCTAAACAGTTTTAGTCAAGTAAGCATTTACTGCTATTTCTTATCTTTCCTTCATCCTTGTGCCATTAATCTGAGTTGTTAGGAATCGGAGCTGGCTCATCCCGGAGAAAGTATGTGGTTAAAAGTGGAAAAAAGGCTCTCGTTCCCCTTCCCATGTTTTGGGATTACATCACCCTGAGCCCCTGAACCCTTTCTAAAAAGAAGGAAATATTAAACCAAACATTCAGACTGTATAAAGAACTAGACATCTCATTTTACTGAAATGAGATTATGTGGCAATTTAACATGATAAGGAGAAAAAGATAATCAGAAAAGCTATCCATGATGAGTTAAAATTAGCCCACTAACTTTTCTAGCATCAATAGAAAAATATTTGCACTATGATTTAATCCCAACAATTAATGTTTCTAGAATATTCTCATTGCCTTGAAAGTGGAATTATATTTTTAAAATAGGATTTTGTCCCTCCAATTGTGAATCACTCATTTGGAATCTGAATTTTGCTCACAAGATACTTTGATCCTTCTGTTTCAGTTTTTCTCCTGCTATTTCTACTGAAAACAATGGTAGCTGTTGATAAATTATATAAATGGGATTATAAATTTACATAATAAAAATTAATATTCTGTATATAGCTCAAGAAGCTTTCTCACAATTTTATTACAAATTAATATAAAGCAGCACCATATTGATAATAAATATTGCTAGTATAAATTCCAAAAATACTTTCAGTGACTAAAATGTCATCCAATACAATTTGTTATTCATTAAATGTTAAATAAATAATCAAATCTTAATTTTCAAATTTAAATTAAACTGTCAAGAAAAATGAATTTGAGGCATAATTCAAAAAATATTACTGTGATATTTTTGCAATATTTTGGGGAAATAATTATAATGTTTATATGGAAATTAACTAAACCAATATTATTTTAAATTGCATTAGATGATGATATGTGAGAAATATATTTGTTATCCATATAGAAATTTAATACTAAATTAAATGGGTAATAGAAGTTTCATGATGGAACTAATTTTTCATAAAAAGTTAACAGTGGGGCAGATTTTTAATTTTACATTTTTGTTCTTCTATTTTTTATAAATATACAATTTTGTTTTCTAAACAAAATATTCTGTCCAAAATACTGGCACCCAAACAGCCCTGTGTTAGAAAAATGCAGGCAAAGCAACGTGGATCAAACATTTATTCCCCATCTGCACAGGCAGCTAAATCTCTAGCTAGGCAGTGGTAAACACTTAATGTTCCTTCTCTTATCACATTTTCTCTTGCTAGAATCTTGATTTTTTAAAATTATTTTTCTCTCCAGAGTCATCTCAAGTGTTGTTTTAGATTTATTCTGGTTCATATCAGCCTGGTTGATTTTTACTTTAAAGTTTAGATATTAAAAATATAGTTTCTATTTTTATACTTAATGCTACTCAAAGTTCAAAATTAAAAAGAGTGATTTTCTGAATATGAGAAGTCTATAGCTTACGACCTCTGTCATTCCCAATTTACAACACATTATGCATGGACACCATTATTAAAAATATTCAGCGATTGCCTACTAAGTATTGGGCACAGTTCTTGGTTCAAATGATACAACTGTAAAAACACAGACATAAATCCAAATTGAACTAAGCTATGATGAAGAGAAATAGATGAGAAAAAATACTATGTAATATAGTATTTAGATGGTAATACACGCTATGGGGAAGATAAAGCATGAAAGGAAAATGAGGCTGGGATTGCTACTTTGAACTCTTGAAATTTTCAGGGATATGGTCAGTTTGGCTCATGAGAATGAGTCACTTGAGGAAAGACCTAAATGAGAAATAAACCATACAGATATAACTTGGAGCAGTGAATCAAGCATAAGAAATAGTAAATGTTAAGGCCCTGTGGTAGGAATGCATCTCAGCATCTTTGCAAGATGGCAAGGAGGCCAGGGGAGCAAACAGAGGCAGAGACTGGGAGATGAGGAGAAAGGTTAGCAGGACATTGTTAGTATGGGCAGTTACTACAATTGGTAAAAGGACCCAGAACAAGTTTCGGGTGGAAAATTGACATCATCTCAAGCACATTTTGCAGGTTCCCTTTGGCTGCAAGTTTGAAAACAGGCAGCACACAGACAAAAGAAGAAATGAGACACCAGTTATAATAGCATCATAATAATCTAACAAAGAAATAATTAATGGTGGCTTGGACTAGAGTGACAGAGTGGTGGTGGTGGTGAGATATCAGATCTTGAACATTTTCTAAAGGTAGAGCCTATAAGATTTCTGGATGCATTAAACATGATGGGAAGGAAAAAGAGAGGTCACAGATGACCTGAATAATTTGGCTTAATCAATGAAAGTAGTGTAATTGGCACTAACTGGTTAAAAAAAAAGTGTTCAGAGAATAGACATGCATGAGAATAGGAGTTCAGATGTAGACACATTTAATTGAAGAAACCGATTAGCAATTAAAGTAGTGATGTTGAGGTAGAAGTTTTATTTTCATGTAGAGTGTGAGGTTCAGAGGAGAGTTCTCAGCCTGTATGTGTTATTTGAAGCCATATTACTTGAGAGCAATGCCAAGAAAATAAGTGAATAAAAGGAAGAGTTGGAAGGAATGATCCCTGGTCACTGCAATGTTAGGAGATAAGGATATAACAGTTAAGAAAATGTAGAAAGTATTGCATACCAGCTAGAAAGAAAAGATGTTACCAAATTATTCCCCAAAATGTTTGCACTGCTTTGAATTCTTAAAAGAATGTTTACAATGCATTTGTTATTCAACACTATCATTAATATAATGTATGATTGAGAGTTTTAATTTTATCAATTAATTGGGGAAGATTATATTTTATATTTCTTCTATAAAAAAGTTTGAGCACATTTTATAGCTGCTTTGGATTTAAATCTATGAAATAGCTTTTTGAGAGCCTTTATCTATTGATCATTGAGATTTTGATTTTTTACTGAATCGTAAATGTTACAGAGGTAGGAATTATCAGATGCTAACCAAAATATCAAATTTATTCCCTGATATTCACAATAACCGTGGAAGTGTAAGGTAGCAGCTGGCGAATGGTTTTGTCACATCATCCATTATAAATCTGAATCTGAGTGTTCACACTAAATTTTATCTCTGTATTTTTGCAAATGAAGCAAACGTTTACATTTTGTTTTAGGAATGTAAGTATGTGTTAAAAGTTTTGTCTGATAATTGCCCTTGATTTCTTGGATGAATTTGCAATGATTTAGATTAATTTTAATATTCAGTGATTATCTCTGAAGTTATCTTTTTGGTTGAAAATATGCACTCACACAGAGAAAGCTCTGACAATCACTGGCCATGACCACTTGTGGGGCTTTTGGTCGCTCTTGAGAGCTGCATAAATCCTAGAGCTGAAATGCCCACAGTAGGTGAGAGAAATAAAATGGCAGCAACCTGTTTATATCTTTGTATTTAAAAAAACTACCATTTAGTAATAGTATTAACAGAAATCATATAGTTAAACACTGTCTCCAACTTCTCCCTGGTACCTTGGCTCTGGAGGTCTTTCTCCATAAATAATCAATCATACTCTGTGTCTTCACATGATTGTCTACTGGTCTGTGTGTTGTCTGTATTTTAAATTCCTCTTTTAATAAAAGACACCCGTAATAACAGATAAGGGACTGCCCATATTACCTAATTTTACCTTCATCACTGCTTTAAAAGATCAATCTCCAAATACATTCATACTCTGAGGTTTTAAGGATTAGAGTTTCCATATATGAATGCTGAGGGAACACATTTCAGCTATAATTCCAGATGATTGGGTGTAGGCTTTTGATTTTGAGACCAACCAATCTTAACTAATCAAATCTGCCTTCAACTAGACATTGAGAATAAGAGCAAAATGAACTGAGTCCTAGACATCCTGGACTTTAGGAACAGGGTGGGGAGTGTTGAGACCCAGGGCGACAAAGGAGATATTCAACATATTCCACTGCAATGATGCAGGTTCTCCAACATGATTCAGTTTAATAGGTTTGTGTAAAACTTCAACTTTGTTTCCTTTCTGTTTTTAACCACAGCATATACAAGAAAACCTTGAGGGGGGGTTAGCATTAGGGATATAAATTTCATCTAGGCTCGGATTCCTAATGATAATCATGAAGTGTCTAGGCAAATATTACACTTGTCACACCTATACTAAAATATTATGCTTAAGAGAAAGATATGGTAGGACCAAGAGTTTTTCATTGCGGCCTTTGCAGGTCCTTTTTCTCTAGAGCTTTCCCTCTCATCACCTTGGGTACATAATTGTTATCGTTAACTACTATTCCACCTCTCTGGATAATATTCAGATACCCAAACAGTGACCACCGGACCCTTCTACTTCCTTGACCAACTCTTCTCCAATACTTGCAGAACTTCAGCTGACCAAATCCTGTTTGAGCATTTCTTCCATGTGCTCAAACTAGAACACTTCTATGGAGTCTTCAAATAAAAGCTCTCATTGACTTTATTTCACAGAAGGTTAACAACAATTCAAAGCTTTCATTTAGAAAATTAACTTTTATAATATCAAAACAGAATTGATAATATAAAATGAAAAACTTAACCGGTGATGAATACATAGTATCCTATTTTATTAACAACCTAACCTGATTTTTGAAATACACAATCGCAATTTATGATTTCAGAATACAAACTACTATGTCCACTATGAAAGAGGATACTATTTAAAAAGAAAGAGTTGCTGATTTGTTTAATAATGAAATAAAATAAAAATAAATAAATTATGTCTAACAAATGATCTCCTTATCTACAAGGTTCTGTTATGGAAACATTTGCAATTGGTGTTAAATTCTTCATTTTTTGTATTTCTCAGAATAAGTTACTTTGAGCTTACTCTATTCTTAAAGGACTTTGGTATTCATTTCTATTTACAGCCAATTGTTTTTAAGCTTTTCAGATAGACATTACAAATATATCATTCCCAATTTGTCTTAAATTGTCACTATATATGATTTGCATTTTATTGAGATCTTATAAAATTACATATTTTCCCACCTCTGTGATATTCCCCTATTTCCTTCAAGCTCTTATGTCTCCATCTTTTTACATTTACTTCCATCTCTCTGTTATATGACTCCCTTTCTTAGCAAACTAAGGATTTCATAAACATTTCTCACTAAGACAGTTAACTTATATGCAGATGATAGTGTGTCTGAACTCAACTCCAATATGTTTTGGTTTGGGGGAGGGCTTCCCCAGGTACCACTAAGCAATTCTGGGAAACCAGCATGGTGTCTGAAAATTGAACTCAATTCCGACCCTATTTACTTGAAGATAGACTAAGATTCCACACGTTGATGGTTCATTCTGATAACACAACCCAGGTGCAACACCTTCTGATAACTAAGCAAGCTCAGGTTATCACCTGTTTTGATGGACTGGTTATAAATCACGAGTTTCCACAACCCTGTAATTCATCCTGATTAATTTGCTACAGTGGCTCACAGAACTGAGAGAAACATTTTATTTACTAGATCACCAGTTTATTATAAAGAATATAGTTGTGGAACAGCCAGATGAAAAAGATGCACAGGGCAAGGCATGAGGGAAGGGGGTGTTCATGCTTCCTCTAGACATGTCATTCTCCACCAACCTCCATTTTTTCAGGGACCCAGAAGCTCTTTGAGCCCCAACCTTCTGGGATTTTATAGAGGCCTCGTTACATGAGCATGATTGATTAAACCACTAGCCATTGGTGTCTGATTCAACTTCTAATTCCTCTCCCCCCTATGGAGGTCAGGTGGTAGGACTGAAAGCCCCAACCCTCTAAACGCCAAATTGGTTCCCCTGGCAACTATTCCCCATCCTTAGGTGAGGTGCTAAAGTCACCTTAGTCACATTGTTTTTTTCAAAAAGATACCTTTAGGGTTTTCATCACTTAGGAAACCAAGAGATTTAATGGTTCTGTGCCAGAAATGAGGACAAAGAACAAATATATTTTTCTTATTATAAACCACAATATCATACCACATTTGTTTGCATAGAATGTTGTACATTGTTTTTACTGGCTTACATTGTCATAAGCAATTCCTTGAGTAAGCATGTTTGAATTAATTGCATTCCCTGAATTTAGCAAAGTGTCTGGGATAATGCAGAACAACAGAAATTCTCACTAAATAAGAAAGAGAAAAGGAGAGAGAAGTGGACATGGAATTACAGAGATGAAAAATGAAGTATGCTCTTTTTAGAACTTAGTTTCAAATGCTTACTTTACACCTAAAACATACCCAAAACATCTAAGGTCATTTTCATCCTGAACTCTATGTAATACGAGTCTCCATAGCTAGGTTTGTGAAAATTAATGAATAGAAACCTCATTTAAAGTGGAGTCTAGGGGGAACAAATAATGATGGAAGGAGACTTGATTGAGATGGTAAACACACAATACAATATGCAGATGATGTAGGACAGAATTGTACACCTGAAAGCTATATAATTTTATTAACCAGTCACCCCAATAAATTCAATAAAATTTAAAAAAAGTATGTAAATAAATAAAATAAAATGGATTCCGGGGCTACAAGAGACAACTGTCAAGCACTCATCACTCATCACACACTACAGACACCAACGCATCTGCATCTCCCACAGGGTGATGATGCCACTTTTCAGCCTCAGCAGGAGGATGCGAAGGCTCCTGTTCACTCAGTAACAGCTCAGCCAATGGGAGGCTACCATGACTTAGACAATGAAGTCACTATATTTAAACTTTCATTTTTCTCCATTGACTCTTTGCAGCATCTTTTCCCAAGTCCATAAAAGAGTGTTTTTCTACTTTGTTTCTGTGGACTTGAGTGTGGTTCACCATTAGAATCAATGTTTGAAATTGCACTTCTTTGTGGTTATGGAATATATCCATTATGCTGGAGAAATATTTTGTTCTTTGTTTAAGGTCAACAGGCTCGCATCTGCTGTCTTGTTTGGCTCTGTTCCTACTAGCTCAGAGAATTTCAGGCGCTCTTATAAATTCGTGGGATCTGAAGACATAATATAGGAACAATTCAATTTATGGTGACAGCCAATCATTTTATAATGTTATCCTCCATAATGAAATACTCTTTCTGTTATAGGAGAGTAAAGAAATGTTCTTTGGACTGATGGATAATCACCAAGTGAAGTAAGTTAAAATGGAGAAAATAGGGCCAAATGCAGAAATTCCAAATACCTTTATTAAACCCAATGCTTTATATACCACTGCCCAGCTAATTCTCATATTTACCACATATGCATCTAGATGTTATAACTTCAGTCTATTTTGAAACCAGAAAATCATTCTTTCTCTTTCCAAAATTTACTATAGGCTGATGTCATATCATTAAAATTGACATTTTGAAAATCAGGTTAACTACAGAGTTGAGCACATTATAGTAAACTTATTCTGCCTCTTCTAAGATTGTTATCCCCTTACCCTCATGTTTAAAATATCCCCTTGCAAGAAAAAAAATGATTTTTGTTAACAAGAAAGTATCTTGAGGGAAAACACCTGCAGAGCTAATGAATGTAACAATCCTTAAATGCACACAAACACCCAGTAGGCTTCGTTTCCCAGGGCTGCTCAGGGGAAGCTATTAGCTGGCAGGGAAGTAAATTTAGACTTTAAAATAGATACCCCTAAGCACCAAGTGTTTAGACTCTGACTTGATGTCAATTTATTGTTCTTTCAAACTTCTCTGCTATTTACACTACCGAACCATACGGAAATAAAAAAAAAATCGATTTGACTATAAACCTGACTTCATTCCTACAGAGTAAATGACATAAAAATCTACACAATGACAAAAATTTCTGACTTGGTAAAAATAAAATATGCCCTTTTCAAAGCAAATATTTTACAGTAACTGTTTACTTTAAAAATCATTGAAGCGCTTCTCACTAAGCAGCAGAGCTGAGTATCTGAACATGATCTGGGTTTTTAATATTGCATTGTGCATTTTTTCAAGCATTTGTAATACAAATTTATACAATAAAATCACTAAAATATACCATTTTGTTATGGATTGCTTTAATAGGATTTCAAGTCTACTTTTTTATGACTTCAGTGAGGTTGCTTTAATCCACTTGTTTAAGACAAATAAATACATTGCTTCCAGAAGTAAGTCGTTTGGGTATAAGCATGAAGAAAGCTGTGTCAGAATGGCAGCACCCCACATCTGCTGTTGATTCACAGGCGCTCAAGCATCTCGTTGATGAAGAATACTCCTAGGGGTTTATCAGTAAAAACATGCGCAGAAGCCGCTATGCAGAGGGGACTGGTAGATGCTCAATACTCAAAATTTATGAGCTTTGGTCTGGGAGAGGCACACTTTGCTGATTTAAGTAGTTCTCTGAAGATCTGGAGATCCTTGCTCCTGCCGTGACCAAGGCGACTCTTTGGTTAGCTGCGGTGCTCAACTTTGCAAAGGTCCCTGGTGTGACAACCCTGTGAGCAGACTTGCCTGCTCACCACCACTGGAGCTTTTGTTCTTTAGTAAACTGCTCTTGCTGCAAGGGACTTTCTTTTCTGTGCTGGCAGCTGAAAGTCAGTCAGCTCACATTAGGTTAAGCCATCTCTCCTGAGAAACCAAGTTCACATAAAAAGGTACCTGTTTACATTTGGACATAATTCTTTTTATCTCCCTTTGCCTAAAACAATAGTATGATTAATCTGTCATTTGTTTGGGATATATTATATTCTCTTGCATGCTATTGGCTTGTAAATTTATTGTAATTCCCACAGTGAACCTGTGGTAAATAAATGGCTGACAAAGACAAAATCCGTCTCCTAGTATAACTTTGCCAACATCAAACAAAACACATTTGAAGAATTTCTCCAATAAAAATTTTTACTTCATTTTGAAAACCTCACAATTCAGAAAGGGTTTTACAGAGTTTTTACCCTATTTTTGTAGTTAAACATGGTGGCAAAAGAATGGAATTTGAAGCAAGACATGTCCAAATCTTGGCATTGCCCCATTGCTCTTGGGCAACTTCATTTTCATCTTTGATTCTCATTTGTCTCATCTGTGAAATGGCATACAGTGCAACATACTGGGCATTTCTTAGAATCAAACATGATAATAAATATAAAAAGCTTTGTAAAATGTTTATGGGCATTCTATAAATTGTAGTGCCTGCTATCGTTATTATTTTACTATTAAATGGATATATTTTCACTGTTATTATTATAAATGTATAAGCATTGTGCAAAGTCCCTGAGATATTTAGATAATTCTTATTAAAGAGTTTACGCCCTGATGCATTATTCTTCCAAGTCATTACAAAGTAGTAGTTAAAAAAATAAATGTTGATATCATGCAATACTTAAATTCTAAGTTCTCTACTTGATAGTTCAACTTTTTTGGTCTACATTTTCTCAACTTCATGTATTTATACAGCTATGATTACTTCATAGCATTTTTTTACTATTGTCATAAATATATTTTTCATTCACAAAATGAGAATAATAACTGTTTTTATCATTCTCCAGTGATTTTTATGCTGCACTGTTGTTACAGGTAGGTCAATGACAGAAGCTAAATTTTTCTTTCTCTTTGGTGAGAGGTCTAGATGCAGAAATGTGAAATTTCCACCAATGTGACAAAAAAGGGTTTGATTATTCCAATGGGAATTTTTGATTCAACTGACATCTGAATATTTGCCTGGCTAGGTTCCTGGGCACAAATAGTGTAAGAAGTTACCTCTGATGTGGAGACTGAATTACCAGCTGGCAATATATTTAACTAACACAAATGCTAAGTGTGTGAATAATGTCATCCTCTTGATTCACTGGCACCTTCTGTCCAGCATCTCATTCTTGGATCCCTCATCTTGTTCTAAGATCTTCCCCCTTTTCTCTTTCATCCAGGAAATTTTCAGTGTATTAGCTACAATTCATTTACCTCAGTGCATAAAAATTTTACTCTCATCTCTCTCTTTTCATCAGTTTCATATTCGTTCAGAATATTTAATACTTTAAGAGTGTAATCAGCCCTGGCTGGTGTAGCTCAGTGGGTTGAGCACAGACCTGCGAAGCAAAGGGTCGCTGGTTCGATTCCCAGTCAGGGCACACGCCTGGGTTGCAGGCCAAGTCCCTAGGGGCCAGGTGAGAGGCAACCACACATTGACATTTCTCTCCCTCTCTTTCTCCCTCCCTTCCCTTCTCTCCAGAAATAAATAAATAAAATATCTTTTTAAAAAAGAGTGTAATCACAGTTAATTTGCAGTCAGTGCACTGATGGTATTGGATAGTACAATATCCAGTGTTGACATCACTAGAAAAATAGTCATGTTATTAGATGTTAAAATATCCAAAACTGTCCAACATGTCGGGAGAGCCACTATACCAGGTGCCACCTGCCTCTTCTGCTGCCATGGAATTTCACCAGAAAACCCCCAAGATTCTCATGATCCAGAAACTAATGATCAATACAATAAAGGCTCTCCAGGATTTATGGCAGCACAATAACCAATACCTGTGACTGCTCAGTTTATTTGCTTTACATGTTGTTGTTTGGGGTCCAATTAAATGTGACATTCTTATATATTGACATTTATTCATGTGGAGGTAAAACCCTGAGATACTGGGATTAACAATGTTGTTTGTGATAATTCCTAATAAAGATAAGGGATATATAAAAATCTTAGACACTATTGTTAGTATTGTAATGATTTTATGCAATTGCTTTAGTGTGACAGACAGTAGAACACTCTTTAGCTTTACCATTAATGAACTAAATCATTAATGTTACAAGTAAGTCTCCACATATTGGAACTAAAAAAGCACCTATATCTGTCACTGAAGGAAGAACTTACCAGAAGAATTTGTGTTACTCCCTAGGAAACATTGAGTTTCAGACATGTGCATTGTGCTTTATACAGGGACAGATGCATTAAAAAATGGAAGAATGAAAACCAACAAATGTTTACCAAAGAAAGAAAGAAAGAAAGAAAGAAAGAAAGAAAGAAAGAAAGAAAGAAAGAAAGAAAGAAAGAAAGAAAGAAAGAAAATTTGGGGTATTTTTGCATCGTTTAACAGTTTCCACTAAACTTGTATTATTTGATTGTGTATGAATGCCTGTGCAGAGAGAGATTTAAATGCAGATCAAATTTTAAATTGTGTGTGTATTCATATTACCTACCACTTAAAATATTTTGATAAATATCACTCTGGAAATAAAATGCAATGGAATTCCCCACCCACACAAGGGGTGCTCTGCTCATAAAAATAATTGCCTTCACTCTTTTCCGGAAGGTGGCAATTTAACCTAAAAAAAAAGACATCTTGCTTAAATATGCTATACTATTTCTTATAATACCTCAAAGAAAATATTGTTACATTAAGGATAATCTGAATGTGCTTATCTTGTTGCATGTGTTTCTTTGACCCTTCTTTACTTCTAAGCAATTAATGAAACACACAGTCTGGACTTCTTCCTCATATCTGTCCACCTTTTTCCAATTGCTTCACGCCATATTCTCCTTTGTTATGTTGTCCATATTTAATATCTCAAAACTCTGTTTTACAAACTTTTCTGACTCTTACTCTTCTGTTTCCCCTCACTTTCATCCTTAAGAATTCTAAAACCTTGAACCATTAGGTGCTTATTAGCTTCCATCTAGCTATGGTTACAATAACAAGTTGAGCTTTTGTGAATTGTTAGGAAAATGGCACCCTCACTAATTCTCTCAGCTTTTATATCTATGTTGGCCACATTTATGCTGCCACACACATCAGTTTTGATCACGTAGTATATAAACACCAAAAATAATATTTTGAAAGTTATGAAAACTTGCGTGAGACTGGAAAATCAGTTTACACTGACTGAGAACTGTGATTAGAATACGTCATCTCCCCTAAAGAGACACTGGAAATGGAGTGTGAGAGCACTTAAGTCATAAATATTTAACTATTTGGTTAATGCTCTGAACTGAATTGTGCCTCCTCCCCAAATTCATATGTTAAAATCATAACCCTCCATATCTAAGAATGTAACTGTATTTAGAGATAGAGTCTTTAAAGAGATAACTAAGTTAAAATGTAGTCATTAGGGATAGCCCTAATACAATATGACTGGTGTCTGCAGAAAGAATAGATTAGGACACCAACACCTATGTAGAGAAGATCACATTGTTACTGTAGGTAGTCAACTAATTATTCATAAGGGAAAGAAAATAAAGGGAATTAGACATTGAGTTTAATAAAGTGGGGATGATATGCCTGTTTGCTTTACCAGGAAGCTACAGCATTGCTTTGCCAAGGGGATTAACACTTGGGGCCTTCGAAGAACTGAGCTTTAAGATGAAGCAGACACTCTGGACACTGGCTTTTGTTTTGGCCTTGCTGAGGACACGGTGGACTTTTTCCATGGCAGGACAAAAACAGATGGAATATTGGAAACCCAGGGGTTCATCTCCACATGAATAAAGCAGTTTGCCACACCACAGTATCCTGCGTGGGGCTCTTTGGAATGCTGTCCTTGTGATTGAGTGGAAGAACCTGATTCCCACACACAATAGCATTAAGGTGCAAGGAGAAGATGGCCATCTGCTATTGTCTGAATGGTTGTATCTCTCCAAAATTTCCATTTTGGAGTCCTAATGCCCAGTGTTATGGTGTTAGATAGTGGGGCTTGTGTGAGGTGTTTAGGTCACAAGGGCGAGACCTCATGAATAGGATTAGCACTGTCATAAAAGAGACTAGTCACAGACAGCCCTCACAGTTTCTCCATGTGAGGATATAAGGAGAAATATTACACCTGAAAAGGGCCCTTCCCTGACTGTGCCAGCACCCTGGCTCAGACTTCTGGCCTCCATAACTACAAGAAACAAATCTCCATTGTTTATAAGCTACTTGGTCTATGGAATTTTACCATAGCAACTCAAACAGACTAAAACTCCATAGGGAAGGAAAAAGTATTCCTAGACTTTCTTAGGGTTCCTGGATGGGTCTGAAAATTAAACTGACAGAGACAGATTAACAGGAAAAAATACAGCTTTATTTAATATAAGTTTTACATGACACAAGAGCCTTCATGAGGAAATGAGTACCTGAAGAGACAGACCTGAGTGTTTTTGTTAAGCATCTTGATAAGCAAGTTGTCCTGAAGGAAAATGAGAGCTGAAAGAGGAGGGGGTAAGTTCAATAAACTGGAGAAACAGAGCGAGGCTGTTGTATTAGGATTCTTCTCAGCATTCCATTGTCATCAGAGATACGACCTCTTCTTTTCTCCAGGTATAAGGAGGACATCTTTCACATGAGGTTTTCATGACCTGTTTCAGGAAAAAGGGTTGAAGGGAAGGAAGGTCAGAGTGACATTTCTACTCCTGTTGCTCCTAACTTTCCTGAAGCTTCTAATGGTCAGTAAGTCAATGTTTTATATTTTGAAGCAGTGTGTTCTGAACCTCATTAATACCATCTGCAAGCCAATGAGAAAGGATGTGGAAGGAACCAATCCTGCTGGCATCTTGATCTGAAACTTCTACCTCCAGAATTATGAGAAAATAGATTTCTGTTGTTGAAGTTCCTCGGCCTGTGGTACTTTGTCATGGCAGCCTAACGCACTAGTGCCAGAGATGTGAAGAATCCAGCTTCTGAACACAAAACAATGCATATCTGTTGGGTCCAACAGTAGACAGCTACGAAGGCTTCACTGGCTGAGCCTCAGAAGAGAAAGCTCTCCCAATATCAGACATAGTTCCTAGCCAAGGGGTCTTCACCTCTGAAGGACGTTGCAGGGATCGAATGAGGCCCCACCCTGACCAGCATGCTAACAGGTGCATCTGCTCTCCTAACCCTTTGTCAAGGTCACTCAGCAGAGAGAGCCTCTGGCACTTCTGTGAAGACTTCTTTACAGAGGAGGAGCTTGAAGTCACTTTTCTGTGTTCTGCTTTGCTACTTTTCACCTCTTAGACTTCCCCCTCACCCTTGTCCTGGCACCTGTGGTCAATCAAATGACAGTGGCTTTTTGTTCAGAGATCCCTTGTCAGTAAGATGAATCCCCCGACCTGTGATGATGTACCTACCATTGGTTGGTGACTATTTGTTGTAAAACTGAAAAAGTATGGCAGCCAACATTTTTTGTTAGTTTAGCTTCTTGCTTATACTATTACACTGAGAAACTATAGGCTTGACTGTTACTTTAATTTTGGCTTCTTGTTGTAATCAACTCTCCAACAAGGGCAGCTCAGTTCCTGGTAATAAGAAGTTGGATATGAAAAGTATGTGCAATTTATTTTATATCCTGCAACAAATGAAGAGTCACAATTTAGAACAACAAATTGAAGGAAAGTGTCTAACTCTCTTTAAACGTAAGGTTCTTACTTATTTCTGAGGTGATTGCCTTGAAAATTATGAGTCACGTTTAGTTAATACTCTTAGTTAAAAGTAGTAAATAAAACTGTAGCTGATAATTCAGATGATTAAGCATTTTATTACGTTTGTTAAAGGATTTTAGGAAACTTACAAAACCTCAGGACAGCTGGAGGACCTAGCTCAGTAGCAGGTTTCCAAGGATGACAACAGGGTCCCTGATACAAAAACTGGCCATGACTAAGAAATAAAGACTGGGGACTACGTTTGTGCCGCTGTGCTGACTGCCCCAGAAATTCAACATTATAATTAGTATTGCCACCAAAAGAAAGAGAGAGAGAGGGAGAGGGAGAGAGAAGTTGTCTTCTGCCTTCTGCCACCATCTCCTTGGTCAAACTCAAGAGGAAATGTGTGTGACATGCAGGTTTTGAAGCATGTATCTGGCCATTTCCAATACTCAGAGGTTATGCAATGGTCATCTACCACACTGAACTGTGTGACCTTCTGTAAGTGTCTAACCCTCTCTGTACTGCAGTTCTCTCATATGTAAAATAGGAGCAATAGTGGTAACAACTTCATTGAGTTCTTTTGAGAAATAAATACATATTAAATAAAACATGGAACAATGCATGGCATTATTTCATTAGTATTATTTTTGGTCAATAGTTTGAATTGTAAGAGAGACACAAAAGAGTGCTTATCAAACATTATTTGTTTCTTTGTGGATTGCATGGACATTTTATCTCAATAACACAAAAAAAAAATAAGGAACTCTACCAACATACAATGGCATTCATCTTCTGAGTAACGAAACACTGCTTGTGGCCCATGTTCTGTGGATATTAAAGATGCTATACGAAGGAAGCAGTATGAAAAATTCCAATCCCACAATCTGATCCTTGAGACTTGTGTAAATAAAAACCCATTCATGATTAACTAGCTAATATATTGATACCCAGTGATTCTAACATGAAGGAATGTTATATGAGAATTTTGAAACCTGGGAAGGTGTTGGAGACAAATCAACCCATCCTGAGTAATAGAGCAAGGAAAGTCCACTTCAGTATGGCTTTGGCATAGCTACTTGGTTTTTGTCTTTGGTTCAGCACACTTAATTCTTCACTTCAGTTTGGGTTTTATAAAGGGAATAGAAGAAAAATGTTCTTTTTTGGTTCCTTCAGTGGAGCATTGTTTCAGATGAGTACATGAAATCTTATGCTGTTTAAACTAGTGTATTTTATTTATTGTATTTTATTTTAATTTGATGACAAAACAGAAAGGCAAGGGACATATAACATTTGTTGATACATACAGTAGAAGTTGAAAAATTAGAAAAATAATTGAGGACAAAATCTTATTTGGAGGAATATGAAATAAAGTGCATTGCTATTATTGTCATTTAGTCAATAACTATCACACTAATTATGTACCACGATTAGATAAATTCATTCTTAGTAATAACAGAAACTTTCGTCTTTAACTTTGACCCAGAAATTGCACACAGTTGATAATAATTTCTTAAGCCCACACTTATCCATAAAGGTCAAGAGAATAAAATGAACACAAATATATGAATATTGGTAAATTTGTTCTGGATTGTCTTAGGGAACTCTGAAATTGAATAGAAAGACATTTAACAAAATTTTAGCATGCCAAATGCATGGTGAAACTTTAAGGGCACAAATATTTGTATATTGTATTGGAAATGTCAGTTAATGCAAATTATAATTGCAATTTCAACAAAGAATACACGAAATGCCTTTAAAACTGTGAAATGTTTTCAAGTTGGGTTTAACCCTATTGTGTCATTAACAAGTATTACTCATTAAAGTCACTAGAAAAGAATCACATTGAAAAAATAATTTAAAATAAAACTGAAAGAACCTGATATCAAAATACCAAATATAAATATAAATAAATATGTATGTATATATGTATATATACATAGACTCATAAATTAGTACTTTTATTTGTCATTCCTGTGAGGTACAGATATGAAAGGAGTTATAATGAGGTGAAACATTGAAAGAGGGATTAAAAATACGAAAGACATTGAAAATGAGAAACACCGAGAGATGTTTCACAAAAACTATCTTTATGATTTGATTTTTCCTTACATCGATTTTTGTATGTGTTAATTAGAATAGTAATTTAAGCTTTTAAGTAAATTTAGAAAGTAAAGGAGACAAAAATAAATTGTTACCATAAAACAGCCAGTCAGAATGCTGGGTAATCTCCCCTACTAGTCAAGATGGAGAAAGGGCAAGGTTCTTAATCTTAGTTCAGAAAAAACTACCAAGATAATTGCATAGAAAAAATAGCCCTCCCCTATAGAGTACCAGATTGGGGACTGGACCAGGGAAAAACAGGCCAATGTACCACAGAGGTCAAAATGGCTCACATGGGTTCTAGGCCAAAGAGACCCCTCATGATGGCCTGGGGAAAGAAGGAATTGGTTGGGCGGTAGACCCACTTGAAGCATGTGAAACTCTCAGAAGTTGATTGGTCATTTCCAAAAGCACCTGGTCTGTCCCACAGCCCAGCTAATATAATCTCAGGGGAGCAAAGAAGCTTTCACTCTCTTTCACTTGTGTCCGACATTCTCACTTGCCTGTTCTCTCTATGGGCCATGTGGTCTGAGCAGCCATGTGGCTCATGGCCTCAAGGAGGGAGCGTCTCTGTCTCTCTTGCACACCTGGTGAGGTAGTCACTGACGTATTTGCATGCTCTCTTGCCAGAGAACATGGCACCACGTGGCCCTAGCAGTTGTATGGCCCATGGCCATGTGGGCTCCACATGTAGGCCTCGGAAAGGAGCCTGAAATGAACAGCAGCTGGTATCAAGCTAAGTTGCACAGATTGGGACTAAAACCGCTTAGGAACAGCCTACAGACTCCAAAGGACTATACTTTAAAATGGAGAGAGAATTCTGGGCATTGGCTTTTGTCTTGACCTTGCTGAGGATGGCTGGACTTTTTTCAAGGCAGAAAGAGGAGATAGGCTTTAAGATAGGAGTCACCCATTCTCCCAAATTGAATAACACCTGAATAAAACCTCTTTCCTTTTTCACCAGCATCCGCCTCATAAGGTTGGCTTCTGTGGCAACAGGCAGCTGGACTTCCATTTTTTGTTCAGTTGCATTATGATTCACTAACAAAATAAACCCCAGTATTTGTATATTTTTGCTTCTTAATTCTGCTCTTTTTGTGAGCGTAAACTTCTTTTTATACTATTGTATTAAGAAATAATACTTTATTTAGATTTTTATTTAAAGATTTTATTTATTTTAAAGAGGAGAAGGAACAGAGAAACAGAGGGAGAGAAACATCAATGTGTGGTTGCCTCTCATGCACCCCCTACTGGGGACCTGGACTGCAACACAACCATGTGCCCTGACTGGGAATGGACCCAGCAACCCTTTGGTTCATAGGCTGGTGCTCAAGCCACTAAACCACACCAACCAGGGCCTTTATTTTGATTTTCCCCCTAATATTCCATAAAATAATTTTCCATGCTTTAATTATATTAAAAATACAAAATTTTAAAATACTTTTGAAGTTCATTGTCATGCTCTGATATTCTTAATCATGGTGATATACTTAGGCAGCTTTTTATCTAAATTTTTCTGTGTGCTTATGATTACTTTTGGCATAGTCCAAGAAGCCACTTAATATTTATTATGATATATATAATACTATAATAAATATTTTACTTTTTATTATAATTTACATGTTGATCCTTTAAGATATCTTAAAACATTTCAGGATTAATGTGAAGAAAGATTTATCTCATTAATTCTAGTAAAAAAAATTAAGCACATAAAGTAATATGTAAATGAGAAATTAATTTATACTTTACAAATAAAACAAAAACTGACAAGAACTGTAAGACTGTACTGTCTGAAAAAAAAGGTGGATTAAAGAATTCATTTTAAGCCTGGAAATCTCAAAGCTGGCTTTTCATTCTGCTCCCTTCAATTCTTAATTTATCCATCCAGCTATAGGGAAAAGAATAGAAAAGAAAAACTTCTGCCTTAGTCAGGCCAAAAGACACAAATCTTAATCAGGTAAGTTTTAATACATGGAAAAGAAAAGGAAAACAACGATAATGCCCACAGAATTGATATTGTAAGTTACAAAATCCTCATTCACTAGTGAAATGTAACCAAATGAAAGTTTTTAAATGATGACAACTCAGATTGGCCAAAATTCCTCCCCCATGTAAATGATGCTTTAGAAAGAAGAGCCAGAATAGTTCCTTATGTTTTTGTTTTTAATGGATAAGTCCAAAGCACATGAGAAGTGGTAAAGTCCTCTTTACCCAATCAATACATAGCATATTTTAAAATATTTTATTTATTTAGTTTTAGAGAGAGGGGCAGAGAGGGAGAAAGAGAGGGAGACGGGCATCAGTGTGTGAGGGAGACACTGACTGGTTACCTCTTGCACACACTCTGTCCTGGGACTGGGCCCACAACTCATGCTTGTGCTCTGGCAGGGAATCGAACCAGTGACCTTCCATTTTGCAGAACAGTGCTCAACCAACTCAGCAACACTGGCCAGGGCAGATTTGTAATAATTTTAACAAAATAACAATATATTTGATAATTTTCTAGAGCAAGTATGTCAGCCAAAATATAGAACAAATATATCTTAGACCCAGGTCCTCCTTGTTAAAGTGACAAGAATGCTTTACTAACATTCCCTAATCTATTCAGAAATAAAGCCATAACAACAGTGTATCTATGCCAATCCACAAAGGATGACAATACATGACTATGTTGTAAAGTCAAAAGGCATAGCTCATAGTTTAATGTCTCAAGATTGCAGTTTTTATATAACATTAAAATAGTATACAACTATATGCATAATTAAAAGTCAATTTGACTAAAATATGTATGAACATTTTATTAAAAGGTGAGTTATATATATTCTACTGGATTTTGATGACAATTTTATTGTGTAAGACAGCTGCTATGGCTATGAAGTCTTTACATTATTTGGATCATATATATTTCCCTTGTTTTATCCTCACCAAAAGAACTCATTCCACGTTTAAGAAAAGGTCTGACAACTTGAAAGTGCCAGAAAGATATAAATCATTCAAAGATCATCATAAATTGATTATTAATGTAAAATTACTGTACTATGCAATGATTATTGTTCAAAGAATTTTTAATATTAAGAAATAAAGGAAGGTAGGAAAGAAGAAGAAGAAAGAGAAGGAGTGACAGAAAGGGGTGGAGGAAAAGAATGAGGAAATATATAACCAGGGAAGAACTTATTTCTTACTATGGACTAAATTTCATGCCCTCAAATTCCTATGTTGAAGCGCTAATGCACTGTGACGGTGTTTGGAGACAGAGCCTTTGGGAGATAATGGTGTTTAGATGAGGTCACAGGCAGGGGTCCCACATGATGGAGTTAGCGCCCCTATGAAATGAGTCACCGGATCTATGTATCATCTCTGTTTCTATCATCACTCTCCCTCCCCCTTCCTCTCACCTGAGGCAGCGTATCACAAGCTAGGGAGAGATCTGGCTTGCCTGACCTGACCTCAGATTGGTAGGCTCCAAACCATGAGAAAATAAAGGTCTATTGTTTAAATATTCAGCCTATCATATTCTTCTATGGCAGTTCAAAAAGACAAAGACACCTCTTAAATGATGATTTAAATATCTAAAATATTAAGGGAATATTGAGGCATTGGATTTCCAAAAAGTCTTCCATATTATTTCTTAAATAATGAACAAAATATTAACATATAATAAAAATAGCCCTCAAAACATTCTTCCAAAACCCATTAAAAAGCTTACTATAAAAAAATAATAAGCTCCAGTAAAAATGAACTAAACTCAGTAAGTGTAAAGAAAATGTATAATAAATGCAGATGGAATTGATATGAGGATTTCATATAGAGGAAGCAAAAATGCGTCTTTGTGGTGCTTGAGTGGCAAATATATTCATTTTATGTAAAAATATTTAATTGTTCTCACCACTCCTAACCATAATTGAACAAAAAAATCTTTGTATAATTAAGAAAAATTAATTAAGGAAAAAATCTTTATTATTAATAAATAATTACATTTAAAATATAATTTAAAATGAAACTATAATTTTACAGAATTGTTAAATGATAGAAATAAAAATGATAAAATTCATACTCATCAAGTAAATATGGGACATTTACTAAAATTAAGCACATACTGTTAAAATGTTTATTCACCTTTATTTTCAAATTTGAACATCCTATGATCCAGAAATAATTCTACTCAGAGGTTATAAATATATTTTGAATATATATATGTATGTGTGTGTGCATGTGTGTACTGGAACCTGCAAATTTATATACATGCATATAATAAGCTAAAAAATCTAAGCTAGCAACTGAAATGTCTAGCAGCAATAGAATGAATAAAGAAAAAGCATTGTATCTATAAACAAATATAATGCACCCATTAAATCAGTGATGTGCAGCTCCATGTAACCCTCTGCATGAATCTGGAACATATGACTGGTCTTCAGAAGAAGATAGAGAGAAGGTAATATGCACTATATTACACTTCTTATGAAGTTCAAAAACAGGGTAATAATTTCCCTGGGGGGTTCTCAAGAGCAGCAAGTAATCTGCTGTGAGACCACAAGAACCAAGACACCCCAGCCAACAGTCCCAGCTCACTGCCAGACAAGGAAAGGAGGGCAATCGTGGCCCATTCAGGCTCAGGTGATCTGTAAGGTAACTGCAGTGACATGAACGCTGTCAGGTAAACCAAGCAGAAGAACCAGCCACAGAGTACAATCTAAATTGTAAAGTCATGAGCAAAATAAGCTGATGTTTAAATCCACTAAGTCTTACTGTAGTTTTCTATAGGGTAATAAATAATTCACCATACAAATAGTTTTCAATCATTATCATCTTCTCAAAGGTGGATCTGAGTTTCTTAGTTTAGAAAGCTAATCCCCACTATTTGCTTGCTGTTACTGTTTGTTTGTTTTTGCTCACTATTGCTAGCCTAGGGACAGTCTGTTACATTATGGGCTCTGGCACACCTCACACTTCAGCTAAGAGAATGGAAAATAAACCATATTGATTACAGTGGGTGTTAATTGCAGCCACATAAGCTCTGACATTATCAGAATGGGGCTTAGATTTTAGTTTGAATTATTCCATATCAGACTTGTCAAAACATTTGTTATTTATTAAATGCAATTTTTTCTAAGACTTTGTGTTCCCCCTTGTTAGGTATGAGAGAGAGAGACCCAAGAGATACATGTGTACAATACTGAAGTTGTCTACCTACCATTCCTCTTGATAGTAATCAACCATCTCTTAGGTTTTAGGGAGGATTGTTTTAAAATATGTAAGTAATCTATTTCTTATTAAATTTTTGGATGGTCGAGGGGAAACCATGTTCACTATAAAGGAGGCTATTCAACTTAGGGTAATAAAGAAATTAGAAAATTAGGATATTAACCATATTTAGAAATATGCAAATTTAGGAATATCTGATTACTTTTTATAACACTGAATAATTTTCTTCTCCGAGGAAGTAATTAATTATACATTCCAGTAGATACAACTTGGTCTCAAATCTATGCTCTGTAGTTGTCAAAAATAAATTATTTGATATTGACCTATCTGATTTATTGTGCATAATTAATAATTTCATGTAATGCTTAGGCTTAGAACACTGTGTAGGTCGGTGTGTAGAGTTCAGTAGCATTATAAATGGCATTCACATTCTATGAAATTACCAAGACATGTTAAAAACAGGTAAAAATAAACTATTCTGAGAGCAGTCTTAGTATGCTATTATCTCAGCTATCACACAGAGTGAAAGCCCTGAAATAACACATGGGAAATTTTTCTGAACACTCTTTAGTAAATGATTAACCCAAATTCTTTGTGGTAGCAGTCAACTGTTCTATGTCCTTCTTTTCCTTTTTCTCCCACAAAGTCTCCTAGCCTACCCCCAGTTACCCTCCCCTGGCTGGCTATATCTAGCATGACTAGAAACAGGCTTCCGGGTGCATTATGTCTTGTTATCTCATAGTAGTAGCATTCTACCCTCAGTATAGTAAATCAAATTAAGTTAGCTTAAATCCTTATAATTTTCCAAATAATAGTTTTTGCTCTCTCTGACTTTATATTTAATAATTTTTTGATTATGCTATTAGAGTCGTCCTGAAATGTTAACAAAATTATCTAAGAAACAGAAGATAAACAAAAATATGAACAGTGAAAGGACAACAAATGACTATCAACAACAACCTAAAAAACAAAAACAAAAACAAAAAACTACACAAACCACCAGAACAGGAATAGAAGCACAGAAAAGGAGATCACGCGGAGGTCTATCAGCAGGAAGGGGGGTGGGGGAAATGGTGGAAAAGGTACAGGGAATAAGAAGCATAAATGGTAGGTACAAAATAGACAGGGGGAAGTTAAAGATAGTATAAGACATGGAGAAGCCAAAGAACTTATATATGGACATGAACTTATATATGGACATGAACTTATATATGGACATGACTCAGGGACATGAAATAATTTCCCAAATAATTCTTTATCTCATTCAATCCTGCAATGTCCTGGAGCAAGGGGCCAAATACTAAATCACTTTTAATACATAAGAAGTTGTAAAAAAGTCTGGGATCGCTAACACATTGGTAGGTATGTCATGTAATTTCTTTTACATGTGTAATTACTAGATTACTAACAATAACTCTATCCCTTCCTCTGATTCTTTGAGATCCCAAAAAGGAAGTGAATGACTGTGGCATATTATCTATCTTGCGTGTATTTTAACACTGTAAATCTGTCACATTGTCATACATTGTTAATACATTATTCTGAATACATTTTAATTTTGATCTAATTGTATTAGAAAGTTGTTACTGTTATATTGCAGACAAAAATAAAAAAATAAATAAGCAAATGAAACTAAAAAATAACCACACAAGCTAAAGGGTAAATGAATAGTCAAAATGCTCCTAAGAATTCTTGCATGGCAGATTTCCTCTTATTTCCTGGAAATGTTAGTGTAGTTGATGTAACTTTGCAATTCCATGAAGATCCAAATACTTATAAGCTTGTTCAAAAGATAATGTATAAATATTAGGATGGGCAGTCACTAAACCCTATCATATTCTCTCTGTAGAGGAGACTTACTAGTTATATTTCTCTTAGAAACACTTATATTATACATAAGGTTTTCTATGTCCCCGCTGTATCATCAAGCCTCCTGGCTGTAATTAATTTAAAAAAAAAAAAAGAGAGAAAAGAAAGATTGATTGCTCTCAACTGGGATAATTAGGCGATTTTTCTCAGGAGTTTAGAGGCAGACGTAGGGTCATATCTAGCTGTGTAGGCTGTTGTAAAGATGGATTTGACATTGAGTGAGACAAATACAGATTGCAAAGGAGTAACGCCATTGAGTGTGGGTAGGGAACCTGAATGTGTTGCACGGATGGACAGCAAGTTGCACATTTCACCTAAAATGTCATATGGTGTGAACCTGAATGTGTTGCACGGATGGACAGCAAGTTGCACATTTCACCTAAAATGTCATATGGTGTGCTTCAGAATGATATTGTTATGTTACAAAATTATCTGCTTACGATTTTGTAATAAAAGAATTCATGTGGTAAAAAAGGGATGATACTTGTGCTGGACCCTGTATATTCAGGGTGCTGAAAAGAAATAAAAGAGCTACTTAAACAACCTCAACAGAAATGGCACATCTGTCTGTGTTATATTTTTATCTGAGATTATAATTTTCCTTTCAAAAGTAACCTCATGAATTCATTTGTAAAAAAAATATTGTAATTTTGCCCTGGATGGTGTGGCTCAGTGGACTGAGCTCTGGCCTGTGAACCAAAGGGTCACTGGTTCAATTCCCAGTCAGGCCACATGCCTAGATTGCAGGCCAGGTCCTCAGTGGGGGTCTTGCAAGAAGCAACCACACCTTGATGTTTCTCTCCCTCTTTTTCTCCTCCCCTTCCTCTTTCTCTAAAAAATAAACAAATATAATCTTTAAAAATATTTTATTGTAAATTTACCACTGCCACTTAGTCCCCTTATACCCTCCTACCCATCCCCCACAATCACCACACTGTTGTCTGTGAGTCCTTTTTCTTTTTTTAAAACTCAGTTCTTCCAACCCCTAACCTCCTCTGCCTTAGCTGTCATCCTGCTCTCTGTCTAGGGGTCTGTCTTTATTTTGTTTATTGTTCAGTTTGTTTATTAGGTTTCACATGTGAGTAAAATCTTTTGGTATTTGTCTTTCTCTGATTGGCTTACTTCACTTAGCATAATGTTCTCCAGATCCACCCATACTGTCACAAAAGGTACAATTTTCTTCTTTTTTACAGCCAGGTAGTATTCTATTGTGTAAATGTCCCATAGTTGTTTTATTTACTCATCAACTAATGCTATGTCCAGGGATAGGAAGAATTAACATCATTAAAATGGTCATACTACCCAAAGTGATCTATAGATTCAACACAATTCTTATCAAGATTCTAATGATGTATTTCACAGAAAACCACATTACCTAATGTTGAACAATACTGCAAGGCCGTAGTAATCAAGGCAACATGGTACTGGCATACAAACAGGCACATAGATCAATGGAACAGAATAGAGAGCCCAGAAGTAAACCCATGCCTTTGTGGTTAAGTAATAGTCATCAGAGGGAGCAAGCACAGACAATAAGCTAAAGACAGTTTATTCAATAAATGGTGTCGGGAAAATTGGACAGATATGTCCAGAAAAATGAAACTAGGGCACCTTCTTATACCGCACACAATAATAAATTCAAGACAGATTAAAGATGTAAATGTTAGACCCAAAACCTTAAAAATCATAGAAGAAAACATAGGCAGCAAAATTGTAGACAAGGTTAATAGCAATATTTTATCAGGTAAAGAAAGCAAAATAAATAAATGAATCAGACCACATCAAATTAAAAAGTTTTGCATAGCACTGGAAAATCATCAACAAAATAAATTCTTAAGATATAAAATTCCCCAAGAAATTTCAGATGAGCCAAACAAAATTAATTTATTATGTGAAAACTGGTGTGCCAGGGGTTTAATAATTATTATCAAAGTTTAGTAATTTCCTGAAGAGTGTGGACTGAGCTACCTGTGATTGTTGTATTGTTTTTTGATATTGATTAAAATAAAGGTTTAAATATAACTCCTATAAATCATAAACACTTACAATCAAGTCCTAGTCAAGGGGCAAGAGTACTTTTCTCATGGAGTTTGGGAGAGATTATTTTAGAAAAAAGACTTTAAAAAATAAAAATTATTATTTTACCACAGACAAACAAAACATTTCTTCCTTTAGAAAATTATTATTACTAAATTCCTAATATGGAGGTGAATTTAGTAACAGTCCAGGTCCGTGTATCTAAATTGTCGTACTTATTATCAGAGTCATGGGGATAATTTAAATAATAAGTCCTCCTCATTCCAGACCAATGATCAGAAGTTTTCAAATGTTTCCAGAAAATCTTTATCAACATTACTGAATAATTATATTATGCCCCTAAATTTGATCACTAGTGCTCCAAGTGAAGAAATAGGAGAACATGGACTCATGTCTGCAAGGGAAAATAGACAAAAGGAAAAGATTTTGAGATTATAAAGAGTTGAGTCACCAAATTTAGGGTTTAATTGTGCATGTGTGTGTGTAAAAGATATGGAACATCAAATGGTTTCCAAATTCTGGACTCAGTAATAACGAATAGTAGGGATTGCTAATGTAAGAAATAAAAGAAGATGCTGAAACAAAAGAAGGACATAATTCCCTCTTTTTCAAGTAGACTAACTGTTTTAGAAAAGCTCCAAACCCTGTGTCTCAGCACAACAGCGCAGTTACTGCTGCTTCGACAACAGGCCAGTGTTCAAAGGCTACCGTTCTGCCTGCAATGACTGGGCTTCCTACTTTGCACAAGTTTTCAAAATGCAGTTTGACACTTTCACTGGGAAGTCACAGGCAAATCAGGACAACTTGTGGTCACCCTAATTTTACCTAACTATGCTGAAATGAGGGTTTTTTCTTCAGCGCTGCCATTTTTTAATTAATTCATTCATTTTTATTCTTCATGAGTCTTCTTCTATAACCTCTACGACTGACCAAATAGAAAAAGTTTAGGGTAACACTTTGAAAGAGATTTTATAAGATAGCCCAAGAGAGACAAGCATCATATTTCCTTACATTCCGATGGTCAGAACTCACCCACGCTACCATGACTGATAGCCTTAATTAGGAATTAAGATAAGAGACTAATGCGTATGTTAATAAGCCAAAAAAATAAAGACTGAAAATTTCCTCCTTTATTTAGAAATGAGGAAGGTATTAACAGCTTTAAGAAAAGCAGTTCATACAACATGATAAACATAGAAGCCAGAAGAAAGTTTTGGAAAATCATTAGGAGGTTGAGGTAGAAGTCTATATTTTTAGAAAATTTTCTGTGGAAGAAAAGAGATGTATGCCATAAAATTTATAGAGGCTCAGGGCCAAACTGAGTGCTGCTTTTCTTCACCCATTTTTAAACTTTAAAATGACAGAAGCTTGATGTTTGTGTGCGACTATCAGGTAGCCAATAAAAATGAGACAAATGAAGACACACAAAGCACATGAAATAATGGGTAGGTCAAGTTCCAGAAGGATACTGACAGTGTTAGGGTTGTGAGCAAAGATCAACAAATTCATCTTTTTCTATTTTTAAAGCTTTTCTTAATTTATTTTTAGAGTGGAAGGGAGGGAGAAAGAGAAGGAGAGAAACATCAATGTGTTTTTTCCTCTCTCGTGCCCCCTACTGAGGACCTGATCACAGCCCAGGCATGTGCCCTGATTGGGAATCAACTAGCCACCCCTTGCTTCACAGGCCAGCACTCAATCCACTGAGCCATATCCACCAGGGCCTCAACAAATTCATCTTTAAGAAAACAGAAAACATCTATCTAAACAATAGGAGCAAGCAGGAATATTTGTGGACTCAATTTGCAGGGAAAGCACTATATATCACTTCTATTGTCAGCAGAAAAGTACAAGTTACTCAGGATACTCCATTGTTTTTCCTATGAAAACTACACAATGTCAAATAAAATTTAAAAAATACTGTGCAGAACACAGATATAAGAGTTTTTACCATGGAACTCTTATTAAAATGATTTTGATCTTGATTTCTTGGTCATTATTTGACTCAGAATAGTATCTTGAATTAAAAAGACTCTTAGTTGTCGTGAGAAATTTTTTAAAAATGTAAAATGCAAATGAGTTAAATATAATAATTATTTATAAAATAATCTTACAAGTAATTTTATTTTACAGAAGGGAAATATTGAAAAGTGTTCCCTTTTAAATGGAGGAAGAAGTGTTTCAGTAATGAATCAGCAGCTAAGATTTTAGTACAATGAGTCACTGAACATGTACTTGACACTAGTTATTTTCTGTGTCAGCACCCAAAACAATGGAATATTAACTACCATCTATCACCACTGAGGAAGAAGTTAGGTAGCAGCAGAAGGATAAACACAAACACATCTGATCGAAACACTGAGTTTTGTAATGTGAGCATTTTCAGGACATTTGGGTCTTTATTGTAGCCGTCACATTTGGTTTAAATGTAAATTTTTGAAATGACTCTGGAATCACAAGCTGATATACTGATGTTTCTGAACCACAGTTGCTGATAAATAAATGATAGTTACATGTGTAATGGAGGAAAGAAATATTAATTATCTAAATTTAATAAATTTGGCATAATAGAGAATAAAGAAGAGACATGTTAAAATATTTCTATATATTTTAGAATGACTAATAATTCAGTATTTCAGAGGCATCTTCTTTAATTCAATTTCTATCCATTTGTTTTAGTGTACTCATTATTTTAAAATTACTTAAGCAAGGGTATTAAATGTATTACTATAATTATCTCCTCAATCAAAATGACTTCAAAGTCCAGAGAAATACAATTGAAAAGCACTACAATAAGCATGGCAGATTGGCTGGGACTGTTTCTTGTTACTAGCTCTGCTGTGAGGCTATTTACCAAAAGGGATATATATGAAGCCAAATATTACTCTTAAACTTTATTTTAATAATAGGGGCCAGACACCAATTTAAACAGTTTATGTGCAGGTTTGGGCAAAGTATGTTTACAGTTGTGAGCGGGTGGAAGTATTTATTCTTGTATTATTAGCGATTTACTTGTATTACAACTGTAGATCTACTTTTGAAAACCCCTGTATGTTGAATAAATTATCAAATGAATGACATTTTGGTAATCATAGTGATAATAGTAAATATATGCATAATACTATAGAGGTTTAAATGGGGAAAATGGGGACAACTGTAATTGAACAACAATAAATTTTAAAAAGCTCTTAGAATTGCTTAATTGACAAGCACTTTAAAACATATACATACATATACATATATTCGTAACACCGGTAAGTTCATATTTAACTCTAAAATTATTGCAATATATTCATGAACACACTCACATCTAAAAGATATAGAAAAGAAAATCACTCTCTAAATAGATAACAGATTTCAGTTGCTAATGCAGTAAAGTCGGGCATTCAAGGAAATTTCTAAAACTGTTAGTTCAATCAATGCATGTGCAAGAGACTGGGTATGACAGCAATGAACTTGCAGAAATTGGGTTGACTCCTTCAGTAAATTGGTGAAACTGCTTTACGATGCGGTTATAATGTCTTGGATAAAAGAATTCGGAATTCTGAAAAGGATCCTGACTAAGTGTCCTCCAAATAAAATTAACCTTGATGATAAAATATGCTCAGCACTTATTTTTTTCTTATGGTCCCAGGCAAATGAATAAAAATAGACATCACTTAACCCTCATAGTAATATTCATAATGTTTAAGGAATACTCAAAATTTCAAAGAAATATTTTATTATACAATTTACTACTTGATATATTGGTATTAATAAATACCAATTGGCATTTATTGGTATATTAATTGGTATTAATAAATACCAATTTATATATTAGTACTGTATTAGTTAATGTTCTCCAGAAGGTATATTACAGAGTAATATATATGAGTATATATATATTTACCTCATATATATATGAAAGTGGCTCACATGATTATAGAGCCTGTAAAGTCCAAATTCTGCAGAGAAGACTGCAGGCTGGAGACCCCGGGGAAGAATTACTATTGCAGCTGCAGCTTGAAGACAGTGTGGAAAGAGAATTTCCTCTTCCTTGGGGAACTTCAATCTGTCTTTATGTTTTAAGGCTTTCTATTAGTTGGATGAGACCTATCCACATCATAGAGCGTAATCTGTTTTACCCAAAGCATAGTAATTTAAATGTTAATCTAATCTAAAAAATACCTTCACCGAAACATCCTGACCATTTACCGAACTATCTAGAGATGTTGATGCATAAAGTTGACCATCACAATTTCTGACTCAAACAGTGGTTCTTTATGTTTACTAAAAATGGTGTCACCTTTGTTTTTGATGGTTACTCAACTAAGAGGCAGATAAAAATAACAAATTAACTGCGTAAGGGATTTTAAAAAGTGTTTTAAATTAACTAACAGTATCAAAAAGCTAATATTGATTCTATGAATACTTTGACTTATTTTCTTAGGTAATTAGTTACTTGTGTTTAACCTACTATTGTAATCAGAAAGCATAGATAATAATCATCACCATCAAGCCCTGGCTGGTGTGGCTCAGTGACTGAGTGCTGGCCTGCAAATCAAAGGGTCGCAGATTTCATTCCCAGCCTAGGGCACATGCTTAGGTTGCAGGCTAGATCCCCAGTAGGGGGGTGCACAAGAAGCAATCACATATTGATGTTTATCCCTCTCTTTCTCCCTCCCTTCCCCTCTAAAAAATAAATAAATAAAATCTTTTAAAAATAAGCATCATCATCACAAATATTTGTTGATCATCAGTGGAATATGTGAAAATAGGCAAATAACCAAATAGCATTTGCTATAAAATATTGTAGTTGTTTACATTACTTGGTATTTTTATTTCTAAGAGAGTCTGTAGCTATAATTTTTTAAAATAAGATTATGTATGATGGTTATACATTAAAATAATATCTCCCTCACATGGATTTTGAATGACTGACTCAAAAATAAAATAAAGAAGACATTATACCTTTGATGCTATTTGACACTATGGTTAAATAATGGCATTATATCTTAACTATATTCAAGGATTTTGTAATCCTATTGGCTTCTACCTACTTTTCTTAAGAATACCAACCTTAAAATGACAATAATTTGATTAGGGAGACAATTTGTAGTTTTTCATTTTTAAAAACCTAGTATTGTTTCTAATTAAATATGTACATTTCATGCACAGGCTGATGTGGCTCAGTGGACTGAGTGTCGGACTGTGAATGAAAGGGTCACTGGTTCAATTCCCAGTCAGGGCACATGCCTGGGTTGCGGGCCAGGTCCCCAGTACAGGGTGCATGAGAGGCAACCACACATTGATGTTTCTCTCCCTTTCTCCCTCCCTTCCCTGCTGTCTAAAAATGAAAAAAAAGTAAATTAAAACCCCCCAAATATGTATTTAATGTATATAAAATTAAACTAATTTGTACAAAATTATATTTTAATAAACATTTTAATAAAGAGTTTATTACCAGACTGAGATTAAAATTATTTTATTATAACCATGAACATGACTGGAAATGGAATATCCTTATTCAAAGCAGCCTCTCCATAATGTTCTACTAAGTAATGGGGAGTTCTGTGTATTACTAGACGGGCAATGATATGTTGACTTGTGCGTGAGTGGTTCTACCTACATGAAGGGTCTTTCCTACCAGCAAGTTCACAATTCAACTTCAAAGAATAAGTGACTGAGGTATCATTAGATTTTCACATTATGAATAGGCTCATATAACCAGATTTTCAAAATATAAATGCATATTTTAAATAAACATGCATTGTCATATATAAAAGGGAATGAAATTCTTGTCACCTGCATACCCTGAGTATCAAACACAAGTACTTAATGAATGATTCTTAGACTGATGAATTGACTATTAATGGATGGATTGAAGGATGAGTGATGGAGAGTTGAATGGGTAATAGGATTTTTCTGAGGACTAACTTTATTAAGAAGTGGACCCAAAGTGGATGCTGAGTTAACATCTGTCATGGATTAATTCCCAGAGTGGCTCTCTTCTTATACTGACGCTTCATTGTTGATGCCACCTGACCTCTGTAGTAAATCAGTGACTACATTACCAGTGTTTATTACTAAAAGCATTTAATTCTTCCTTGGCATAGTGTAAATATTCATATACTTTCTTTCTTTTTCTGATTAGTTTCTCCTATAATATCACTGTTGAAGTCTTGCTTTAGTAGGTCTTCCCATCACTCTTACTTTTTCTTGCTGTGCTATACAACTGCCTTTTCAGGCTTAGTGCTAAAGTTCCCTGTGCTCAGTTGCTTTAACACTTTCCTGCAGTTGCTGGCCTTCCTCTGAGGGGACACAGTTATTTGTTTTCTATGATCTCTGCTAGGGTGCTTTTTGTCTGTGGTTTTTGTACATTTGAAATTGATGAACTAAAGCAAACCTGTGATTTGGATGGAAATTTGGTTATTTTGCGGGGAAGACCTCTACCCAACACAATCAAAGAGCATCTCTCTTTGACTATTTTAATGCTCACATCAAAGCGAATATTTGCCATCTCCACAATTTTACACTTATAGTACTTCTAGTGAAAGTGATTCAGGATTACAAGGATCACAAGTGTGTCCCTGTAAGAACTGTTCCCACCACTAACCTTTGATTGTTTCAGTTTTATTAACAATATTTAATTACACTGAATATGAGTCTTGTTTTTTCAGGAGAACTTAAGCAGAAGTCCTCTTGCTTCATTAAGAAATAAGGTGAAATTACATGTGTGGCCAAATTTTATCTGTGTTTGGTGAGGTGCATGAACATGCACCGTGTAATACTTGGCTTATTGCTTCATTTTTCTATTTTTTTTAAGTTATCCAATTTTTTTAATTTTTTAAATTTTATTTCAATAGCTGTTCTTGTAGTTTTCTCCTTTTTTATGTTTTAGTCTTTATTATGGAAGAAATGAAACATACAATAGTAGACCACACATGAGTATGAACCCCCGTGTACCTATCACCCATGCGCAATGAGTCTCAGTTCCTCCTGGTCATCTCGATTCCTCTGTACCTCCCATCTCCACTGGGTTATTTCTTTTTTTTTAAATATATATTATTGATTATGCTATTACAGTTGTCCCATTTCTCCCCATCATTCCCCTCCACCCTGCACACCCCCTCCCACCCACATTCCCCCCCTTTAGTTCATGTCCATGTGTCAGAAGTTCTTTGGCTTCTACATTTCCCACGCTATTCTTGCCCTCCCCCTGTCTATTTTCTACCCACCGTCTATGCTACTTATTCTCTGTACCTTTTCCCTCTCTCTCCTCCTCCCACTTCCCTGTTGCTAACCCTCCATATGATCTCCATTTCTGTGGTTCTGTTCCTATTCTAGCTGTTTGCTTAGTTGCTTTTGTTTTAGATGTGGTTCTTAATAGCGGTGAGTTTGCTGTCTTTTCACTGTCATATTTTTGATCTTCTTTTTCTTAGATAAGTCCCTTTAACATTTCAGATAATAAGGGCTTGGTGATGATGAACTCCTTGAACTTGACCTTATCTCAGAAGCGCTTTATCTGCCCTTCCATTCTAAATTGACAGCTTTGCTGGATAGAGCAATTTTGGATGTAGGTCCCTGCTTTTCAAGATTTCAAATATTTCTTTCCAGCCTCTTCTTATAATCAAATAAAAATAATATCCATCTCATTAAAAACTATCAGTTCTCTGAAATAATATTCTAATTACATGCATCTGAAATTAATAAAAACATAATATTTATTTTTAAGCTGATGACAGTGTAAATTTCACTTATTAGTAATAACAATTTATAGATGCATTTCTATGTGCTAGTTACTGTCCTAATCAGTTCATGATTTTTGCATTATTTAATCCAAGTATCTTACCCATAAGATTAAAAATCTTCATTCTCCACTGCCATCATACATATAAGAAAACTACTTCCCTGGGTTCATATAGCTATTAAATTTGGAGCAAAGACAAGAACTTCAGAAGTCAACATTCTTAGTTCTGTATTAAACAGAAGTTCTCTTGCTTAGAGAAATAATTTTTAAAATTAAATATAATATTTGCATGGCTAACTTTGATGGAGAATCTAGTTCTTGCAGATCAATCAGACATCTGAAAAAGATTTAGATTGCAGAGCTTGAATGACAGCCTAGTTGTTAATTAGAAGGCAGATAACTTGAAGGACACGGTAAGTCTGTTAAAAAATCTACCACACTTTGTGAACAGAGTCTTCAGCTTGCCAGGAATGCAGTGCATTTATTATGCTGCTGCTAAGACTGAGAAGAGCATATTAATTATTCAGGGTGTGAGGAGACTTTTTTTCACAATGCAAAAGAGATTATTCATGGAATAAAAGTGATCAGAATATATTAATATATTTCTCCTTTTAAAGTGAATTTATGTCTTCCTCCTATTAGGATATAACAGAACCATTAGAATAAAATTAACAGTTAACTAATCTAGCTTTATTTTCTAAAGTGTGAGTGTGTTTAAAATAGAAATTTTGATGATGTATATCAAGTGTTCACAGGGAAGGGAGAGAGTGGGGATGGGTGGAGACAGGGAAAGGGAGAAAAAGCAGGGACAACTGTAAAAGCGTCAACAATAAAAAAGTTTTTAAAAAAGAAGTGCATAAATCACATTTAGGTAAATCATTGGCTAATGTATCCCAGTTCTTCTTCCAAGAGTACCTGAAATCCATTAATTTGTTACTCAGAAATATAATGTTTATTATGTTCACATATAAATGTATATTTCAACTAAAACTCTTTTTGAGGTTGGGCCTGATTTTATTCTTATTTTGGCCTTATGGCAAGGTTTCTGGCTTTTTTTTTTTTTTTTCTTTGCCTGTGTTCTGCACACTTGAAAAGCAGGAATAAATTAGAGAATATTTGTCAAATTGTATGCCTCCTTATCAGTCGCACTTCAGGTGCTGTAAGTGGAAGAGAGAAGAAACATCCACAAGAATAAAATCAGTGAATTCTTTCACTTACTACTCCTAGCTACAGTGTAATCGACTATATCTAAGAGGCAAACAGTGTGCAAATAACACCTTTTATTCAGGATTGCCAGCTAAATGGTCAATTTTCACTTTCTACATACAGAATTATATTAACTCATTCTTGATCTAATTTTTAAGAATAAAACAACAACAAAATGATCACTGCTATTGTTCATTGAAGATTTATTCTAAGTATTATTGGAAGACATTTTCATGAATGATTCTACTCCAAAGGCCGGACAGAAATTGTGCAATAAATAATAAATCAATAAATGTTTAATCAGCACCTTCTGTGGGCAGGCAATGTTTTAGTTGATGGATCAATAACAAAGAACGGATTGGATAGAAAAATCCATGTTCTCTTGAAATTCGCATTTTGGCATAGAAAATGGACAGTGACAAGCTAAGTGAATTAACTGCGTGCTGCATCAGGGGGTGATAAGGGCTGTAGAGAAACAAAGCTGGCAATGGGTTTCAGGGAGTCATCGGGACAAAGATTCTGTCCTTGACAAAACCCAACTCAGGCTCCCCTGCACTCTCTTCTCAACTAGGCCCTGACTTCGGGGCTTCTGTGTTCCTCTCTGCATTGTCCCATTTTAGCAAGAATCATGCTGAGTCAGTTTAGCCAGAATGCTTGATCTCTAATCTGGTTCCTCAACCTCCTCCTTTCTGCAGGTGATGTCTGATCACTCTGGCCTGGCCTCAGCAAGAAGCCTGTTAGGGAGGTTTAGCCAGAATCCCCTCTTTACTTCTCATATACCATCTTAGTAATATTTCCTCCTGCTCCTTGGCTACAAATTCCCACTTTTCCTTGCCATATATGGAATTGAGACCAATCTTTCTTCCAACTAAGTCCCTTTTTAGCGGGAATGGTGGACATTTTCTATACCTTATGGCAATATAAGAAACAGAAAATAAATATTACCCTCTTACTCACATATATGCATTAAGTATATTTTATTAATACGATTTTTCAACCTTTATTTATGATGGCTCTTGTGAATAGATTTTCTTTAAATCTTTTTATGTCTATCAGTACTCTAGTACCATTGGCTGCAGTTATGTTTTATTTCTTTTCTTGAGAACCCCTTCACGACCTTGAGTCATCAACTATTCTATTATTGTTTCAAAACATAAAGTACTTATTTTTGTGTTATATTAGAGATACATGTAAGGTATATTGGGAGTCATTAGTTGAAAATGTAAGGAGTGCAGAAAAATGCTACTAAATGCAACAAAAATCTAAATAGCAAGTAACAATCACAGAGACTTAATAGACTCTGGGAATAGAGGCCCCTCACTAGGGCTCTATTTTTAAGAACAAAGAAATGCACTAGAAGGTAAAATAGAGTTTTATATCAAAGTTTTCAATTTGTTGTTAGGAAGGTATAATTTTTGAGGTTAGAAGATAGAAGATATTTTAACATTTATCATAACACATTTTAAAATGTTGTTATATATGGTATGTGGACCTATATTTATTTTCTTTTCCCAGATCTCACAATTATTCAAAACAAAGCCCATTGCCCTGTTGACAAGAAAAGAAATATGGTATGACATAAAAAATATAGTTACATTAAAAATAGCCAATATAAAGTCAATAGCATAAAGCAGCTATTAACTATGTGGATAAATATTAAGAAATGGAGCCATACATAACTTGAGGTTGCATTATACAAGCTACTCTCTTAATATTAAAATATTTAAGATTATTATATTTAACATCTAATGAAATTTTTTTTTCTTTTTTGTAAGAATTTACTTATTTATTTTTCAGAGAGAGGGGAAGGGAAGGAAAAAGAGAGGAAGAAAAACGTCAATGTGTGGTTGCCCTTTGCACACCTCCAATTGGGGACCTGGCCTGCAACCCAGGTATCTGCCCTGGCTGTGAATCCAACCAGCGACACTTCAGTTCACTGGCCCATGCTCAATCCACTGAGCTACACCAGCCAGGCTAATGAAATAATTTTGAATTATTTCTATGAAGTAATTACAAGGATCTTCCAGTTGTATGTATTGGTGTGAGGAAACTGACCTAGGGTTCAAAAAGGAATAAGAATTAACCTCAAATTGAAGGTTATAGGCGATAAAGCTCCCATAAATTGCATTTCATATCATTCTTGGAAGAATACTAACACTAAAATATTCATATTTGATTAGTATTGAATGAATATATTTAATTTGTGTAAAATATTGTAAATCACTGTTTCATAATTATTCATATTAAATTAAACTTTTTAATGTGGTATTTTAATAAAGCAGAAAACATTATTGTTTTTTGTACATATCTATACAATATCAGTCTGTGCGTGTGTGTGAGAGAAAGAGAGACATAAGCCTGAGAAACAAAGGCAGAAGAAAACTATGGATAAGAATTTGAACCCCTCTGCAAAAAAACTTTATTCTAAAAGAGTATGATTCTATGATTCTCACTTTGCTATCAGTGCTTTTTCTTCTTCTTCAAATTTTAAGACCCATCTGATTGGGCTAAAAGTAATTTGGCAATAACAATTAGAACAAAAGAGAACCATATATTATCTAATTAGTAAATATTTTATTTTGGTCTTTGCTAGAGTCAACCATGGCCAGATTGTTGTAATTCTCTGGATTTCAGATATTTGACCACTTCCCAGAACAATACGTGGGATCACATCTTCATGTCTACTGGATATTTATGTAAGTTTTATATCTACTATACTGCTCAGAGATCAAGGCTTATCAAGAGATCAAGGTTAACTTTAAATGCTTTTTCTCCTGTAAGTTGCTCAAAATCGTCTATACTAATAAGAGAAATAGAGAAATGAAATACAATAAGAAATAGTATTTTATGTGACTTTTCTTTCATACAGATATAATCCAAATTGAAAATGTACTCAAACAAAAAGTGTGAACCATAAATACCAATACTAGATAAGATGAAATACTTAATGTTCAGCATAATTAATAAACTTTCTAAAATTCTTTATTCCCTCATTCTTTAAATACCCTGTACCTGAAAATGTACAAAGAAATATTAAATTCACCCAATTAAACACAAGTAAATAAATTAAAATCACTTTTGGATCTCTTTGAGCTTCATTACTTACATGAGTAGAGAGTTAGGCTAGATTTTGAGTGGGCTGGGGAAACTTTACCCTTGGGTAGACAAGCTAGTGCCTCATGCATTTCATTCCACTCTGAATTAATTTTATACAGAAACTTAAAGGAAAAAATACCATACCAAGTCATAAAATGCATCACACACACACACTTCTTACTTTCTTCCAGGAAAATCATTTCTATTTGTCTTTAAATGAGCTACATAAATTATGTAAATTGACTGGAAAACACTTTCAAAATGAAACCAGAGAAAACCATCTACAAAGAGCTTTTGCGTCAGAGATTTGCCTGAAAAAGTGAGATGATGGAAATGGAGTGGCAACAGAAGATGATTCCAGAAGAGAGTGAAAGAAAAACTAACAATCAAAGGCAGGCTTCTGAGCTAACAGGAGTAGTGTTGCACAGTGACTGCATGATTCCTAAGCTCTTGAGAGGCACTGTGCTTTCATATTTTAATCTTACTGATAAAAATGTCAGTTATACATTTATCAAATGGCAGGCTTAAAAATATATAAAATGCAAATGTTTTGAAACTATGGAATAATGTTTGGTTATAAGCAGTTCAACTAATGACAGGTTTTTAAATACCTAGGGATTAATTTTAATTCATGATACTTTGAGAAGTTATTCCAGAACTAAATTGCTTCTTATTATTTTGAACTTTTTTTCAATAATAAGAGATTTGCTGTAAAATATTTTTCAAACCATTTCTAGAACAAACAGCAGCCCAAATGCTTTTGACTCCGGCCTACCACTTCATTAAGGTACATTTCAATTACCAAATAACAACACTTCATCACCTAGGGGGATGGATGCATACAAAATGACTGATTTATTTGAAGTGTACTTATAGCTATACATTAAAAAAATACGTTAAAAATCTGTATTTCAGAAAACCAAGAAATATTTCCCAATCATTTTGGGAAATCTTCATGTCTTCTCATAAGTCATTGTTTATATCTCATTAAATGAACAAGAATTTATGAGAGATATGTTATTATCTCATGAGCAATTAATTAAAATTAAAAGTACATAGAATTTATTTTATTTTATTTTTATTGAGATAATGATAAATAGAGAGGGAGAGAGTTACCAGTTTGTTGTTCCATTTATTTATATATTTATCCACTGATTCTTGTATGTGCTCCAACCAGGAATTGAACCCACAACATTGGCATATCAGAATGATGCTCTAAGCTACTCATCTAGGGACAAAAATATACAGAATTTTAACAACAGTAAAAATATTCATGCAAAACTCCTCAAATTCAAGCAAAACTTTTATTTTGGTAAAACATGCTGCTAATGCCATATAAGAAATTATCAAGAATAAAAAATAGCTAACGGTCAATTCAGTAAGTTCAACAATAAAATGTAAGCTCAAAGAAAAATACAGGAAAATTAACATTAATAAAAAATAGAATTAAAGATAAACCACAGAATGAAAATTTGTCTTTCTAACAAGACTCACAAGAATAATTAAATTTCTAGAAAAAGCAATAAGGGAAAAAAGGAGGAAGTCATATATTATAGTATATATCCAAAAAGAAAAATAAAGCAAAACCACAGAGATATTAAGATAGAAAAAAATATAAAAACATATTACAATCAAGTTGGTGATAATTTTAAAAAATGTACCAACTCTAGGAGACTACCAAAACAAAAGTGAAGGGAATAACCAAAAACATTTATGCATAACCCATGGACAGCGATGACAATATGGCAACTGACTTAAGAAATGGACAGCGTGCAGCTGGGTGGAGCTCGGTTAAAGGAGAAAAAGTGGGAACAACTACAATTGCATTTAAAAGGTTGAAAGCCTGATTTGATTTTTAACTCACAAATTTCAGAAAACCAAAAATAAAACCAGGTTCATTTCCTCTTACCACTATTTCCAGCAATTAAAAAAAGAGATCATTCTTATATAAATCAATCCATAAAATTGAATATTAGAACAAAATTCCTATCCTCAATTTATGTGCTATATTCAAAATTATATTGTGTGAATACATAATACATAGTTCTTGATAATAAAACTACATCAAATTTCTCCAAAAAAATGAAAAAGAAAATCATACACTAACGTCATATATGCATTCAGTTCCAAAACTCCAAATAAACTGTTAACAGAAACAATTTAAAAAATAGAGGAAAATAAAAACAATAAACACTGAAAAGAAATGGAAACAGCCTAACAGCTCCTTCTATTAGAGAATTGGATGTATAATGCCATTAATCTCTTAATAGCAGTTGAGTGAATGAATTACTTTCATATACATTGGTGCAAATAAATTTAAAAATAATAAATTATTAGATCCAGGTAAAAAATGTGACATACAATATTATTCCAAATATGTAATTTTTGAAAAGAAAGCATGCCTATATGCTTGTATGGATGTCTGAAATTCAATAAAAAGAAAATAATCTTTATGAGAAAATGTATACCAAATGTATTCTAATTTTTAACTCTGTTCAGGGAAGAAGGTGGAAGTGATGAGAGGAGTATCTTATCTCCAATATTTCATTATACTTTATGTGTATGTTTAAAGCTCAAATAGCCATGTTATCATCCATTTAAATCTGGTGATTTATATAATGTGGGCTGTTAAACTAAATTCTGATTATGTGAATTTGCCATTAATAAAATTGAGATATTATAAAAATAATCACTGACTTTTGTTAAAGTGACTAACCTCTTTTAAAATGCCAACTATTTTACAAATGAACATATTAACAATAAAAGAATTTATAACTCTCAAAAATTTAGACACTACAGTTTTTAAAAAGTGGTACCAAAAAAACTCTAATAAGAGATTTTTAAAAGCTTCCTGGATTAATATTATACAGTAGCATAACTGATAATTATAAAACTGCCATTTATTTGTTTTTCAGTACCCACTGTATAGAAAGAGTGGGTACTGGTTTCTTTCCACCAATGGAACAAGGGGGAAAGAAACCATGGAACATGGGTATTTTAAAAAACCTTCAACATTTGAATTTGGTCTTTAATCTAACTTTATGAGTGTGATGAACTAAAATGTGTCCCCAAAAATGTATATATTGAAACTTTAACCCTTTAACCCTCTCTGTATTTGGAGATAAGGCATTTATAGAAACAAATGAGGTTAAATGATGTCATGAGGACTAGGCTCTAATCCAACCTTGTCCTTATAAGAAGAGGAAGAAACACCAGATCTCCCTCCCTTCCCACCCCTCTCTCTGCGTGCACACCAGAAAGGCCATGTTCACGCAAAGGCACGGTGAGGAGATGACTGCCCACACACAAGCCGGGAAGACCGGCATCACTAAAGCCAGTTCTGCTGGGACCTTAATCTCGGACTACCAGCCCCAGAGCTGGGCAAAAATAAAATGTCTACTGTTGAAGCCATGCATCTGTGGTATTTCATTGTGGTAGTCCTAACAAACTAATGCAGTTGGGTTGCCTAAGTCGTTCTATTCCACTAATCTAATGAGGATATGTTAAATGAGTCATTTACAGAAAGTTTAGACTTAAACACACATTTTAGAATTCCAAGAGACTGACTTTTATTCTAAATTAGTTATTAAACAAAATCCTTTTAAAAGAGTAAAATATTTGCGTGTACTTTTTCAAGTAAAAGATATATGGTGATTTCTTACTAAAACATAATACTGGTTTTAATTAGACACATGGTTTATCTGTAATTCTGCTGTGAGTCCAATTTGGTTCTGCTCTATTTATACTAGCTTAACCTTCCGAAAGTTTAGAACTATCTCTTTATTCTAAAGTGCTTTATAATTTAGAGTGTTTTGGCAATTATGATTGTGTATTGAAATTTTAAATGTGTATCACATTCTCTTATATTTCAGAAACCATTTATTTATTTCCATTTGGTTGCTAGTGAGTGCAGGTGTTTGGAAACAAAATTCCGTGCTATTATTTTAACTCGTGACTGCACTTCCCTGTGTATACTAAAATTTGCTGCCCAGTTCTAACTCCATCATTTCTTTATTTTATCACGTATGCCACTGGCAGTTTAGTATTATAGAAAATAATTTTAATAAAGTGTGTTAATCAAAAATAACTATAAATGTTTACAGTATTTGGGAGAAAATACGTTCTTCATCCACATAGTGAACAGAAGCAGAGAATAGAGAGTGATTGTCAGAGGTTGGATGCAGGTAGAAATTTAAAAAAAATATTTTATTCATTTATTTTTAGAGAGAAGGGAAGGGAAGGAGAAAGAAACATCATCGTGTGGTTGCCTAACACATACCACCTGTTGTGGACCTGGCTCACAAACCAAGTGTGTGCCCTGACTGAGAATCAAACCAGTGACCCTTTGATTCCCAGGCCAGTGTTTGATTGAGAAATATTAGTCAAAAAGATACAAAATTTCATTTTTGCAAGATGGCTAAGTCTTACAGATATACTATACATAATAGAGCCTATATTTAATAATAGTGTATTGCATACTTAAATATGTGCTAAGAGGGTCTGTCATATTAAGTGTAATGTCATAAAATAAATAAAGATAGTAGGAGGAAACTTTTTAAGTGATAAAGCATAGATCATGGTCATGATTTCATAAATGCTTTTTCTAAATGTATCAAGTTGTATACATAAATGGCATTATATAATATCTGCACTTCTGTGTCCCTCAGTATATTTCACTGAGCCTAATGTTCTCCAGATTCATTTATGTTGTTGCAAGTGACAGAATTCCCTTATTTTTATGGCTGAATAATATTCCATTGTTTGCATGTATCATATTTCTTGCATATTCAGAAAAGAGGCTAAACAGTAGATAAAAAATATGCAAAAGTCATAAAACCACAGATTCACATGCATAAAAGGAGTAGTACACATAAACAGATTTAAAAGTGGCTCTTGAATTTGAAAGAATGCTCAACACTCATGATGGGACACAAACATTAAAATTATACTAAGATAACATTTCTTATCTCATAATGACAAAGTTTAAAAGCCTAATAATACACTTCACTGTAAGATTTGGATTAGCAGGCAACCTCATTCGTAGCTAGTGGGCTTGTAACTTGTGTAACTCCCACATATAGAATGTGACAACATTAAAAAAAAAACTACATTTGCATTTACATCTAAAAACCTAACATTTACATTTAAAGAAATTTACTTTGAAGTTACACTTTTAACAATACAAACATATGCAAAGTTATCCATTGTGGCATTATTTACAATAATAAAATATAAGAAGCAGCCTATGGACTTTCCCCAGAAGACTAGCTGAAGACTATAGTATACATAGCAATAAATATCATAAAGCTGTAAATAGAATGGAAAAATTGTATGATATGGAGTAATTTCCCAAAGTGTATCTTAGAAAAAAGGAATGTGCAGATTGATGATTGAAAAATAGATAGATTTATATATCGATTATATATGTATATAAATGCCAATATTTGTGAGAAAATGAAAATGAGACATGTAATTATGTATGAGATATTATTTTTAAAATAATAAATTCAGACTATAAACACAAAATGAATTAAACCATTTATAGCAATGGGCAAGTAGGGACAAAAATGGAGTAAGACTTTAATATTTAACCTCTGTTAATTATCTCCAAAGTCAAGCAATACAATTAAATTTAAATCATATCAACTAGAAGTGAAAAAAACTAAAATTAAATGCAAATATAAAATACACATACCCATGTGTCATAAATTCTTCAGCTTCTACATTACGCACACTAATCTTGCCCCTCCCCCTGTCTATTTTCTACCCACCATCTATGCTACTTGTTCTCTGTACCTTTCCCCCCTCTCCTCCTCCCACTCCTCTGTTGCTAACCCTCCATGTGATCTCCCTTTCTGTGGTTCTGTTCCTATTCTAGTTGTTTGCTTTTGTTTTAGGTGTGGTTGTTACTATCTGTGAGTTTGCTGACTTTTCACTGTCACATTTTTTTATCTTCTTTTTCTTAGATAAGTCCCTTTAACATTTCATATAATAAGGGCTTGGTGATGATGAACTCCTTGAACTTGACCTTATCTGAGAAGCCCTTTATCTTCCCTTCCATTCTAAATGACAGCTTTGCTGGATAGAGCAATTTTGGATGTAGGTCCCTGCCTTTCAAGACTTCAAATATTTCTTTCCAGCCCCTTCTTGACTGTAAGGTCTCTTTTGAGAAATCAGCTGATAGTCTGATGGGAACTCCTTTGTAGGTAGAAGCTAAAGAACTTATGACACAGGGACATGAACTAAAGTGGGGGAATGTGGGTGGGAGGGGGTGTGCAGGGTGGAGGGGAATGATGGGGGAGAAATGGGACAACTGTAATAGCATAATCAATAAAATGTATCAAAAAATAAAATACACATACATCAAATTCATTAAATGCTGAGAATGCATACACACTCCAACACAATAATTTCAATTACATTTGAACACTTTACTTTGATTGTAAATCCTTTGTAAAATATAGTTTTAAAGAAAAAAAAGAAAATGAATGGTGAACTTAGGAGGCTTGTTAGTAGTAGTAGTACTGGTAAAGAAATGTAATATTATTTGCACATATTGTACAAGAAAATACAACACCTTGATATTGTTCAGGGCTCAGATGCCCTGTATGAGAAAAGGAAACTCCAAATACCAATAAGGATAAAGTGAGAACACTCATTTTTTTAAACTGTTTTTTAAATCTATTGATTTCAGAGAGAGAGAGAGGGAGGGAGGGAGAGAGAGAGAATTTGTTGTTCCACTTATTTATGCCTTCAGGAGTTGGTTTTTGTATGTGCCCTGACCAGGAATTGAACCTGTAATCTTGATATATCAGGTCGACACTCTAACCACTGAGTTACTGGCTGGATCAGGGCCAAGAACACTCAGTTTTGATGGCAGGAGAGTTGGAATGGAAAGTAGTATGAACTTGTAGAGAGAAAGACAGACCTGTAGATGGCACAGTCCACAAACCAGGCCTAAAACTCACACCACCACTCTAACAGTGAGCAGGACTAGACTCCAGACTGTTGTGTAAAATATTTGCAAACTTCTCTGGTAAATAAGTGATTTTAAGTTTGGAGAATAAAAAATACAAACTAAGCCTGTGTGTGTGTGTGTGTGTGTGTGTGTGTGTGTGTGTGTGTGTGTGTGAAATCAAGCATATGATCAAAACCAAATGGGCATTATCAAAAATCCTGTTAGAATTATCTAAGTTATTACTGGAGCTTCTGTGAGCTGGCTACTGCTCCCTTCCTAAGTCAGCCTCAGGATCTTCCCACTAGCTCTTCATTCCGCTCCGAGTGCCCTTTCTCATGCAACCCACTGCCTCACTACCAGGTCTGGTTCCATGCTCCTTCTCAGTGAGGCTCATTCTAATCACCCTGTTCAAAATTTTCTTCATCCCAGCACTTGTGATCCTCCTCTGCAAATTCTATTTTTTCCATCATACTTACAGTTTTCTAAATATTTTGACAATTAATTAGTTATCTTGATTTGTCTCCCCCACCCACACACACAGGAGGAAATGCCAGTTAAGGCAGGTATTTTACGCTTGTTTTATTCACTGTTACTTGTTATTAGCTACTCCTAGTCTAATGCCTAGGACCTGGCCTAAAATATAATCTCAATTAACGTATGTTTTTAATAAGTTTAATTCTTACATGTGCTTTTTTTTCTACTACATAGAGCCACTTTAAATATGGTCATCTGCTTTATAAAATAGAAAAAAATGATTTTCAGAAAGCAAATCATTTGTGTTCCACTTGATATTCTTACAGTTATTTTTGGTATAATTCTTTCTTTTACAACTTATTTTTAATAAGCAATCAACTCTTGCCAATCCCTCCTTCCAAATGGCTTTAAATGTGTCATTTTATTCACTTGCTAACTTCCACCACCTTCAGTCTGGAGCTCATCATCTCACACCTGGATTACTGAAATAGCTTCTCTTCTGGCAACCAAACACAAATCATTTTCTGCCTCATTCCTTCCTAAATGAGTATTTGATTTCTCTAAATAACAGCTTTGAAAATGTGACTTCCAAACTCAAAAATTATCAATGAGTCTCTAGCCACTAATGAGATAATATCTTCAGTTTAGCTTTCAAAGCACCAAAGACTGTTTCTATTTCTATTTTCCTTATGTCTTTGACTCATTCCACACACTGTACTCTGAATGAGTAGAGGCTTTTTACTTTATTTTATTATTTTATCTCACTTCATTTTCCTAAGTTTTGCTTCCAAATGAACAACGGAAAAACTAAAAGATACTCTAAGGGTAGTCTGCAATTATCTCAAGGATCTAAATTTACCTTTACAGAGTAAGAAGAATATGGAATTCAAACTTCTAATACCACTTCATTGGGGAATATAATTCCCAAATTATTGGGAATTAGAAAGAGCATGTTAAGGACAGAGAAAAACAATGCAAAAATTCAGCATTAAGTAGCTTTTCTCTTATTTCATGACACAATTTGTGGAGATGTATTAAATAGTCCTAGGGCCATCCATCTTGGGAAGAAAGATGGAAGCACTTATTTATAGGCATTCCTTTCAAGTGGGTCAAAAGTTCACCTCCATGAATAATTCACTCCCTTGTACTTCTGCATTGCATGGTCTGAGGAAGGGTGCTGTCATATTGCATGAATGTGAAGCTGATTGTGACCCATGTAAAATTGGATGTTGCAGATGGATGCAAAAAACAGACAGGTGAATCTGAGCAAATCACAGCAGTGCCAAAGTGATGTCAGATATAATCTACACCTGCACTATTCATGTTCTGCCCTCCGTGAAATCCAATCTATATCTGAGGCACATTAAAATTGGCACTTTCAATGTCTTGAAAGACTTAATGAAAGATGTTTAGTGAAATAAATTACAGTCTTTGCTGCAGTAGCTTAAAATTAGTACATAATTGATATCCACCTCTCTCCCTTGTTACACATTGCATATTTTTCTCATATTTGGGTGACATTCTGGCTGGCTATATTGCTTGTCTTTTGGTATAACCTAGAACTTAGTCCCGGAGAGTTCTGAGGACATAATCGCCTTTTTCTTTTGAGGATGAAGTTGCTGTAATTTCACATTTTCTATTACCGATGATCAAAGAAGCATCAAAAAAATCATTCCATTGGTTTCAGATTGCACTTATTCTGTAAAAAAGATTCTAGATCCTTCTGGCATCTGTCTTTCAGTAATGTATCTTCTTCCCTCTCTCTCTCTCTCTCTCTCTCTCTCTCTCTCTCTCTCTCAGAGTGTTAGCCCTTTTGGGGTACTGTTCTTTTTTTTTAAATAGCTACTGGAGTGACTGAGAAACTAAGTTATCAGATAACGAACACAGAGACAGTGAATTAAGACAGAATATACAAACACTTTAAATATTAAGAAAAGAGAAGTTGGTGAATAAACCAGCAGAGTGGATAGAAGAATGAAGACAAGAGAGAATTTAAGACATGCTTCAGTTGGGAAATGACACCAAAGGCAGAGGTGGACACAACAGTGAACAAAGCAGCAGCCAGGCTCAGGTGGGTGGCTTGCCCAATTCATAGGGGCAGAGGGGCAGGGCCTAAGCTGCCTGCCTGCTGCCACTCTGTGGGCTGCTGTCCTCCTGCTGCCTCTTTACAGAGGCCCCAGGAGAGTGAACAGGATGCAGTGGGGTGGAGAGAATCTTAATCTTTTTCAGAACAGCTGCATGTAACATTTCGTAGAAGGGTTAGATAAGTTTTGGTATTTGGTGGGATGGGGTCTTTACCCCTTTTCCTTGAGTAGCTCTCAAGCCTGATTATCTGTGCATTTGGTGCACCACTACTGGTAGAAGGATAATGACCATGAGCCCTGGGCCCATTCACCGCCTAGAGCAATGCATTTTCCCACACTCCAAAAACAGCCTCAGTCCCAGTCTCCCACTCCCCTGTGTGGCTTCCTGCACTGGGTGAACTTGGCTGGGTGCCACAGGCCCATCACTAGGGGCTGAGGAGGCTCCGAAGCACAGACGCAGGATCATGGGGTAAAAGCAGAGCTAGTGAGTGCAGGCACTCTGAATGGAAGAGCAAGAAACCTAAGAGGGATAGGGGGGAAGCAGCAGGAAACAAACAAACAACAGCAACAACAAAGCAGCCCTCATCAGCTTCATCATCAGCTCCACCTTCCTGCCTGGACGCTCCCAACAGTGCATGGGAGCAGAGTCAGAATTCCTTTATGTGATTAAAAAGAGGAGGTTATCTCAAAGGAAAAAGGGGTGAGCCAAAGAATACAACAAGGGTTTTCCCATTAAAATGGAAGAAAAATAAATGAGTCAAGTGTATTACTGACTGGATTTCACAGTTGATAAAAATGTCTAATAAACCAAATTAAAATGAGTTTGCTCTGCCTCTATGAACTAGGTGGATGAGATTATAAAAGGAAAAAGAAAGATGTGTTGAGAATTGGGTGAAGGGAGTAGGAAGAAAATAAGCTCAGTTTTGGACACTGCATTAGTTTTCCGTGGCTGCATAGCAAATTACCACAAATTGTGTGATTTTAATTGTCCCTGCTTTTCCTCCCTTTTCCAACCTTCGCCCAGCCTCACCCTCTCTCCCTCCCTCAGAGATACTTCGTATCATTGTCCGTGTCCAGGTGCCATGCATACATGTTCTTCGGTTAATCCCTTCACTGTCTTTCATCCAGTCTTCCCCACCACTCCAGCAGTTGTCATTTTGTTCCCTCTATCTACGCTTCTGTTTCTGTTTTTATTCGTTAGTTTGGTGTGTTCCTTGGATTCCCCAGATAGGTGGAATCGTGTGGTATCTGTCTTTCACTGCCTGGCTTATTTTACTTAGCATAATATTGTCCAGGCCCAAGTCTTTTATAGTGTCTCTATGTCCCAACCAGTACATCTACATAGTGCGTGGCTGTTTACTTTAGACTTTTATGTAAGTCCTAGTGATATTTTCCCATTAAGCCAATCACTACAGCAAGACATGATTAATTCACTGCAGCACTGATTTTTAAGGATCAGAGAAAAAGTTTCCTTTTAGAAGTGGGGGTAAGGGGAGACCATTAAGGGATTATAGGGTTCATCTGCCAGAATTAACATATTCATTCATATTAATTATTATAATTTTCCATTTTATATGGCCTATTATATTCTGTAAATTTCATGGATATCCAATACCTTATAGATTAATGGCAGACCAAACCAACTACATACTTTTGAAATCTCTAAAAGTAATTTAGTGATGACCGTTAAATTCATCTTGAATCAGTGAAAAAAAATAAAATGAGACAAATTTATTATTTCATAGATCTGTAGGTCATAAGGCCTGGTCAACTGGAGAGTGTTTTTTTGCTCTACATTTGACAAAGTCATGACGATGTCCATTGGCTAGTCCCTTATTGGGAAGTGTTGGGAAGAATCTGTCTCCAAGCTCATTCATGTTGAAGGCCCAATTCTGGCCCTTGTGTTTGAATGACTGAAGTCCTCATTTCCTCAGTGGCTGTCAGCTAGGGGTCAGTCAGGGCTCCTAGAGGCTGCCTGTGTTCCTTTTCATGCTTTTCAAATGGCAATCGCTGTAGCAGTGGTGGGTTGGATTTCTCTCACTCCTCTAATATCTCAACAACTCCTGCTGCTACATTTCTCTTGCTTTTGTCTTCCTCTTTCACTTCCTCTTCACAGGACTTGAAACCAAATGCAGGTTCAAATTCCTGCTGCAACAGAAAACAAACTTGTGAGACAGGTGCTGGTGAGAAGTAAAGAGGTTTATTCATGTGCCCGCCACCTGAGAAGATGGGAGACTCCTGTCCCAAAGTCCATCTTAATACCTCAGTCCAGGCAAGAGTTTTATAAGGAGAGAGAGAAAAAGCAGAACAAAGGAATCAGGGGGAGGGGGCTGTAGACATGCAGGCAGTGTTCTTGCTGCTCACAATATGGATCTTTAATGCCAGTCAAAGACTGGTTGGTGTTCAAGCTGCCCCAGGCCCAGGCAGCACCCAGGATAGCTGGTTTCTGCAATGTGCTCAAAAAAACGGTGTTAGTAATTTATGGCAGGCATGACTAGCCTAGCCTTCGTTTCAAGGCATACATCCTATTATCTGACCCGGTGGGGGGGGGGCGGGAATATTGTTCATTGTGTGTTAGTTAACCAGAAGGTTATTTAGCTGGTTAACATAAAATCATGTGTGGGGTATGCAGGATATATAAGTTATGCAGGATGTCTTCCCATTGGCTTTCAAATGGATATTTATGGTCACCATTCTTGAGCTAGCCATCTGGGCTTCTTGACAGCTGAATTCCTGTTGACAAAGCAGTCAGCATAAGCCAGGCCATGAGACCAGGCTTCCTCCTAAGTTTATAAAAACTCCTAAACTGCAAAATATACTTAAAAAACTTTTAAAATTCAAGCTTTAGTTTTGAGAGTAAAATCAAATTAAACTAACAAACTGGGTTTCACATTTACTCAGATTAACATGGGCAACTTTATATAGATTCTTTTATAAGGTTACTTTGTCAGTATATTCTCCTTTTAGTTCTATTCTATGGCTAGTCAGAGTAATAAAGGTAGTATAGCAAATTCATTCCCCATTACAGACTCGTGTTATTACCTTGGACCTACCTTGATAATCTAAAATAATCCTCCTATTTTAAGGTCAAGTGCAAACTTTTAGCTTGTTTCTTACCTTTCAGGACCCTCTGGGAAGGGGAACAACCTCAAAATAAACTCCTTGTGAACATATTAAAGATCAGCCTTTTGGGAAAAGATACTAATCTTATTTACCATCAGAAAGAAAGTTAAGATCCCTTAGTTATAAAATATTATAGCAGCATATTCCTTGGGTCAGTTACTTAACTTAAAAGAAAACAATTTGTGGATTTATGAAAATATGGTTCTGAAATGGCTCATTTGCCTAATCATTCTCTCATTACATAATGCCTAGGATGGACCTCACCTGTTAAATCTGAAACTAAGCTGGTTCAAGCATGGAAGAAGTAGGGCAATTGGGGCACTGTATCTGTTTTATCAGATCTCTTCAATAAAATAATGGGTCATTTGTTCCTTGTGTTTTTTTTTTCTGGTTAATAATCTATAAAAAGATGCTGACTAAGAGTTACAATAAATTTTACTCTGACTTAACTATTCAACCCCTTTTGTTATGTATTTGCATTATATCATCAAGAAGAGTTTAGTATAAAGCCTGGTGGCGGGGAGGGGGGACCTTAAAGAGCAGTCATAGAAAGAGAAGTCTGTCAATGACTGGTCAGAGGTAGAATCATGATAATGTGATTGTTAATGTTATGGGTCATCTTGACTAAGCCACTGAGTGATTAGATATTTGATTAAACATTATTCTGGGTATGTCTGTGAGGATGTCATTGATGAGTGACATGGAGGTCCACGGTGTTTCAAATGAGATATGAGACAAATTCACATGCCGAATCCTGTGGAGGAAAGGGGACAGTGCAGCTTCTCTCTCAAGAGGCCTTAGCCCTTGCCTTGACAAGCTTTTATTATTTTTCTGGGCACATTACATGATGCGCCTCATTTACTATGCACAGATTCACTTTAGGTAGTTACCTTTTATAGAAAACAAAGGAGAGGATGCTGCTAATCACATAACAGAAGAAGGATATTTGCAAATGCAAAGGGAAAAGTGGTTGAACTGGTTATGTTCATCCTTGGAAGGTTTAGCATAGATTTTAGGGAGTTACTTTAAAGATATGCAGTAAATTTTTGCTGCCTCAACTCAGGGTGAGGGAGTTTTAGCAAAAGCAAGTCTCATAGCAGTCTAGGTACAATGCAGGCCTGATTCCCCACTGGAGATCCCATCTGTGGGTGTGGGTCCTGTGCATCTCCAACTGGGAGCTGGGCCAATGCCATGAAGAATGGTTTCCTATAGATGGGATGAATATTTACATCAGTATACTGAAGAAAGCAGGCTGCTTGCCATAGTGTTGCTAGGCCTCCTGTGATCAATTGAAGGCCTGAATAGAACAAAAAGATGTACTCTCCTGTAACTTAACAGGGAATTACTTTCCTGATTCCCTTGCAGTGGTACCTCATTTCATCATTTGTTTCCTGCTTTCTGATTCAAACTGAATCGTTGGCTCTTAGTGGGTCTTAACAGTGACAGCCTTCAGACTGGAACTATATCTTCTCCTTTTCTGGTTTTCAGATCTTTGGACTTGGACTAGAACTATATTATCAGCATTCCTGGGCCTCCAGCTTGCCAACCGTATATCTGGGGACTTGTCAGCCTCCATTAGCATGTGAATCGATTTCTTATAATCTCTCTCTTTCTCTCTCTACTTGAAAGCAACTGACTTGAAAGAGAAATAAGAAACATAAAGATGTAATAAAATATAATGCAAAATTAATACAAAAGTACAATGATATCTAACATTTACTGAAATTATTTTAAGGTTTTTAAATATGTGCTTAGTAAATATAATATGAAATCAAGAGTGCAAATAAAAATTTTCTGACACTATCACCTTTATTTTACCATCACACTGTGCCTATGTAAATTTAAATTATATTTTGAATTAGAGCATGAGAAAAGTTGTGATTTCAAAAAGTCAGAGAAATTATCCTGATCTGTGTGGCTCAGTTGGTTGGGTGTTATCCCACAAAGCAAAATGTCACTGGTTTGATTCCAGGTCAGGGCATACTCCTGGGTTGTGTGTTCAAATCCCCAGTCGGGGTATGAATGAGGGACAACTGATAAATGTTTCTCTCTCACATTGATGTTTCTTTCCTTCTTTTTCTCCCACTCTTCACCTCTCCCTAAAATAAAATAATGAATGAACAAATAAATAAATAGATAGATAAATAAATAATTTTTAAAAAGGAAAACTGAATTCAGAGACCAATGCATTTGTTAAGAATTTATGCTGTGAAATATTGACTTATTTGAACCACTTAGGTAAAATAATAATAATAACAATAACCAAAGCCAGAAATATGTACTTTTTTGTAAAGCCAGCAGTATTTTAAAAAGCCTTAAGAAAAATAACAAAATATTATTTATAGACAGATGCTTCCAAACTACTAATAAAGCCAATTCAGCTCAGCAGTGTTCTGTTCAGTTTCAGCTGAGGACAATAAATTTTGTTAGGCTCTTTGACTAATGTGAAATGGAATATTATACTTGCTCTTCCCTCCAGGAGATCTCAACTTTCTGGCAGGCGGGTAGGAGGACAATAATGCAAGAAATATCTAATGGTAATGTAGTGGCACAAAGAAATTGCAATGGGAGAACAAGGTGGTTGAATATAATTCTGAAATGAATGGTTAAATGGGAAGACATATTGTAAAGCAATTGTTCTTGTACAGAGTCTTGAAAAGTAAGTTGATATTTACCATGGTAAATATCAAAGTAAATATAAAGTAAGTTGATAGTACCATGGTGACATGGACAGAGGACAGATGCACAGTCTTCTGAAGAAAGATGAGTAATGAGGGGAAAAAATGGGAAATTATAGACTGCAAACCAAGAGTGACTGATTATTGTAGCAGTGTGTTGAGTTTAACAACTGTGGTCTAGGTTTTTAAAAAATGAATAAAAAACGTGATAAATTGCATTTGCTAAGTTCTCTGCTATATATGCCAACCAAGGCTAATTTCAAGGTATCAATGTGGTGTCACTGAAAACAGTTAGAGTAAGGTACACCCACTGCCTCTCCCTTTTAACTGGCTCCAGCTTACCACTGTGTTTTCAGTTATGTGTGTCTGCATGCATATGCAATAGGAATAGAAAGGAAGTAATTAGAGGAGTGGGAAGATATCATATTCAGGATTGGGATCAGGTACATAAAATACCATTGGAAAAAAATACAAGTCCTTTTCTCTTATCATGTAAAATATATACTCCTTATCATGTAAAATATATCCTGAAGGTAGCAGTCCAGGGTTGATGCAGTGGTTTGTAGAGGAACCCATGGTTCTGTAACAAGTAATACATTACTTTTGCCCCACCAAAATGAAACCAAAACATGATGTCCAAGACATAAAAAAGCATTGCTCTGGAAAGATGTCTGAAAGTAGGGAGGACTAGGGAGATGGCAGAAATGAAGAGAAGAAAGAAGACCAGAGGAGAAAGACCAGAAGAGAAAGAACCGGAAGGAAAAAATAGATTTTCAAACTGTGATGGTGGAAGGGAATCCCACATGATGATATAACAGCAAAAATCATATTTTTCCAGTTACAATTTATTCAAAGCACTAATGGCATTGCTGGCCTAAGTAAGCTTTTAACATGCAGCTTGATGTCATTGAAGTTGTTTGAGGAAAACAGAAAAAAAATAGCCAAGTCTAGGTTTCTGCTTAGAAGGCTTATTCTGGTGGCTGAGTGTATAATTCATCATGCATTTTGAAAGAATAGCCATTGGAGACACAAACATTGGTAAGAAATCAAACCCAACAATTCAGGAAAAAATAATGAGCTCCAAATTAAGGCAACAATATTGTTGCAAAGAAAAAGGATAAAGTAAAAATCTAGTCAAGTTGCATCACTAGGATTTGCAAGTAATTGGCTTTGGAAATTTGAAGAAAATATATCTAACTTCCTTGAGTGGGTCACTAATAGAACATAGGGTTGCTTAACAAGATAGAGAATGCACTGGAAAGAAGATATTTGTGGAAGAAAGAGGTACCATCAAATAGAAAAATATTTATTTTTAAGTATTTTCTAAATATCCCATCATGAACATTCTGTAATTACTGGAGATATAAATATAAGTATGAGACTCAGGTTAGAAAGATAGATATTTAAAAAAGTATCTGCTGGAAAAGTAATTGCCAGAAGTGACTGCCAAAAAGGAATGAATAAGTACTTGAAATTTGAGGAAATCTTCATTATAAAGACTAACAGAATAAAGGGAGCTAAAAAGACATGGAGGAGACCAATGTTGCAGTGATAGGAATGATTTGTCTACATACAATAATACATTTTTAATTCCCTGCTAAATCAGACCTTTTTCTCACAAGAAAATTGAAAATACACAAGAAAGCAATAATAATGTTTAAATCTGTCAGGGCTCTTCATTGCCTGCCTCAGAAAATTATTCTAGACATTGTAAGAAAAGATGTAACAAATGAGCAAACAAGAAAAACAAGTGAACAAAAACTCATAGACACAGACAATAGTATGGTGGTTACCCGAAGGGGAAGGGGTCGGAGGGTAGTAAAGGGTACAGAGGATCTGATACACGGTGACTTTGGGTGGTAGGCCCACCCTGCCATACGCAGATAATGCATCCTAGAAATGTACACATGGCATCTGTATAATTTTATTAACCAATGGCACCCCAATAAATTTAATTTAAACATAAAAAATAGAGAAAAACCAGAAGTTCAAAAGAAAGACAAGAGGTGAGACTGAAGGCCCGTTGCCAGGAGAATGACCTGGCAGTCAAGAAGAGCAAAGGACAAGTGGCCCTGGGCTGGCCGGCACGGGGTCTGCCTCTGCAATGGCGTTTCTTCCTACCCTTCCCCGTCCAGGTCTAAGGAGTACCAGCGAAAGGACTTGCTGCCCACCGGACAACGCAGCCGTGACTGTGCTCAGAGAGGGAGCAGGGAAACACTGGCTTTGTGTGTTTCCGAAGACAGCGCCGCCTCACCTCCATCGTTACTACACGGTGGGGGTTCCTCAAAAGAGAGTTGAGGAAAATAGTAGTGGGAGGGGTAATTCAGAGAAACTATGAAAGCGCATGCATGATGTGCTAAGTGTTTGTATTGCACCGCGGAGCAAAAAGATTAACGCGCATGCTCTGAGATGATTATCACAATTTGTGTGGCTTTATTATTCTCAAAGTACAGAAACTAAAGTGTAGAGAGATTAAATACTTTAGGGTCACACAATTTATAAATGGAGTAATAAAGAAAACTCAGCAAATTTAGCTGCATTTACAAATACGACCAGATTCAGAACCCTTAGACTTTAATACTTCTCCATATTATTCACTTTCCTTGATTAATTCAGTTAATTAGTGATTGAGTTGTAAATAAAAACAGCAACTCTCAGTATTAGGGGTATATGATAAAATGTTCTCTCCCAAGTACTTGAATATAATGGGATTAAGGTTTGGTGCTCAGACTAAAATTATGAATTGAATCTATAATGAATGAGAACATGAAAAGATAGCAGATAAGTGAAATACAGCAGTATAAGTGAAATGTTTCTGTTGCTTCAGAATTTTGGTTGAAATCCTTAAAATTTGAGAAAATAATGGTGAATCAAGGTCAGATGATGGTCATAAGTTTATCACTCAACCTGAGAGTATATGAAAGGAAGTAATATTGATTTAAAAAATTTCGAAGGATAAACATTCATTTGGGACTTTTACTGGGACATGTGAGTGCATGCTTCCTTCTTCCACTCCTTAAACTAAGAAAAGATAGCAGATCTTTCAGCAAATAGCAGATAGATGATTCGAAGAGAAACTATTGGAATTTATGGCCTGTGCCCACTAGAGATTATGGGGTATAGAGATTAATGTCTGAACCCATTCCTGGACTGGTCTACGTGCAAGGGGCTTACTGTAGTCACCTCTGACAACAGAAAGCACAGAGGGCAACCTGACCTTCTACATTTTGGCAGGAATTCTGGTGGACCTCATTCAAGTCGACAGCACACAAGGTAGCTGATTTTGATTTACCTTAAAAACACTGCAGTTCAAGTACAGCAAGCGCCAGTGTGAGTCACCATACAAAAAAGACTACTGAGGAGTGTTTGGGAAAGGTGGTCAATAAGAAAATGAACCATTTGTGTCAGAAAGAAATGCAGTGGACATTTCTCACAAAGACTTTCAAAAATTCACAGAGTGGTCTCAGGAAGCCAAGCACTAAGGAAGTTTTTGTGATCAGATTTTAACCAGTTTACCTTCCCCTCCTTTCTTAGGTCTCCTTCCATCTGGGATCTGGAATCTAAAAGTAAATGAGGAGCAAGAATAAAAGTGAAAATGGGATAAATATGACAATCTTGATATTCCCCACCCTATCCTCACTGCAGGTGTAAAACTGAGTCCAGGTGGATTTATGTGAGGGGAGTGAAAAGCTTAAACTGGAGGGTCAACTGGAGCTTTAATATGAGACTTGACTGTGCTCTTTAACATGAAAATACTATGGCATATTAATAAATAAAAGTAACCATGGATAAGACTAGGGGATATGACTGAGCTTTTGAGTCAGGGAAGGGTGATTTGACAGAGCAACATAGTACATGAGTGAAAATAAAACTTAACATTGACTTCTGCTGGCTTAGTATTCCAGATCATTCAATAACTCAGGGTATAAAAGATTACTTTGAAAAAGTAATCTTAAGTATAAAAGATTATTTGAAAGACAGACTTGTTCTCTGCCTGTGAAGTGTGACTGCCTGTGAAGTGAAATTGAGTTCATAAAAATATCTAAAGAAAAAAATAGGCCAACATTGGAAAATGGACAGGGACACCCATGAAAGAAAACATTGACAAATGATATTATAAGATGTGAGACCTAAGAAAATGAGAAAGAGAAATGGAGGTGGAGAAGAATAATGAAGTAAACAATTAAACAAAAATATGATCATAATGAAATCTAAATATCATTAAATGCTCATCATGTGGGAGGTACTGTGTTAAGGATTGTGATGAAATCTCTTATTTTAATCTTTTCAAAAGTAATATAAAGTAAATATTAATTTCATTGTGGAAAATGAGAAACTGAGTCACAGAGAATTGAGGCAACTTTCCCAAGGTCATAGCTAGTTAATGTCATGGGAGATATGTACAAAACTGTAGTAATCAGAAACTTAATTATTTGGACAAACCGCAAGTGGATCAGGTTTTAAGAGAATAGGATAGAGACATTGAATTCACCTAAAAAAGAATTTAGTTTGGCCTTTTGGCCAACTGTGGTAAATCAAGCTCACTTAATTTTTTATTTCATTGAGTCTATTGCAAATTAAGTCTGGCCTCATTAATGTTGTCTAAGTTGAATGCTTTGGGGAAAAATAACTATTAAGCCATAAAGGCACAATTAATACAATGTGTTAGATATGATTATAATGTGGAGGATTATTTTCATAAGCATGCCAGTCATACAGACTTAAATGGATATTTAAGTATACACTATTAACTTTGAAAGAACAGACCATATTGTAATGAACATTCTCTTGTTAAAAACTTATTTTTTTTCTTATTTTGAATTTAGTTCAGAGAAGTTTTCAAGGTACATCAATAACATATATATTTATAGACAAATAATACTAACAAAATTATATTACCTTGTTTGATAACCCAGGCTTTCCCCATAATGCCTTTGCATATTTCTAGAAATGAATCTATCTTTTAATTACAAAACTATGTAAATATGGAAGGCATTTGTAAAACTAATTTGGAGACGTTTTTGAAGGGAATGGTCCTTAAATACTTCTAACAATGGTAGGATTATCAATAGAAACTCATGGACTCTAGGTAATTAGTTTGAAAACACAACATTCAGAATATATTTGAAAAATATGTCATGGCATTTTATGTTTATACTTCAGCAATAATAGTAATAATTTACTACATAATTATGCATCTAGTGATAAGGGATTGATTTGAATCAAGAGTCCTAATATATTAATAGCAGTAGACCAAGTAATTCTACTTTGAGTTTACATATCCTATTTACAAAGAAGCAAAATCTTAACTCCAGAAAGACAGCATCATGCATTACTATGTTATCTGTGGAATTACTGATACTTGTGCACAGTTGACATCAATTTGATGAAATATGAAATATTTATCACCATTTGGCCAGTATCTTATGAACATATAGGAAAAAAACAATAACACATAACCAAATGGTGGGAAGTGCATGAAACATTTAAAGAGTGCTTGGTTTAAGTGGTAGATTGATGAATAGCTTTCCTTTTCATTTTTTCCTTTACTTATTATTCCCATGTCTCAAATCTGTCAACATAGGTCAGCCTCATGTATTACTAAAATCATGACATGTCAATAGTTAGTTTCCAAATAAAGGGATTGAAACTCTACGTGGCTATAAACAACAGGAGGTGGGAGAACTGAGGGCCATTTTCAAGGTTGCCTACCATAGTCTGCCCCAAGGCCTCCATAATTCATATTCTTCTCATATAAAAAATACACTCACCCACTTCAGAGGTCTTCAAAAATCACTTACTTAAAATTCAGAAACCTGTTTTCTATATCAGGTCCTGAATGCAGTTCCTTGGTTCCTTAAATACTTCTTGAATACTAATCTACTTGATCTCTACCTGTGAAATTCAGAATGCAAGTTATCTGGCTTGTTACACATGCAATAGAAAATGGTGGGATAGACAAAGAATAACTCTTACAGACATTCTTGTATAAAAATGGGGATAATTGGGGGGAAAGGGAGTCACTGCTTCATACCAGTTCTGATCTACTGTGAGGTAAATGTTGGAAAGTTCTTGAAAGGGTTGCAAGTCCCCGGGTCAATCTCCATTGATTCTGTGTCATCCTTTGGAATCTTAGTTCTGTGTGCTGAATTATTCTTCTATTTCTGTGTTTCCTTTAGCTTATGTTTCCTGCAACTTCAGCTTAATTACTGTTGGTATAATTCAGGGGGTCCAAAAAGGACTCTACTCTGTACTGTGTCTGTCTCCCTCAGTAAATGCTAGTGATATTTCTTCATGTGTAACTTTTTTAGAAATTTGTGGATGTTCTCCACATTTTGTTGAGAGTACTGAATTAGACAAAAGCCTTAACTTGAAAAGAACTTTCATGATGAACCTTTCTCTACCTTGGCCTTCTGGTGAGAGAAAAGGTCCTTATTCTTCTTAGAATACTTATTTGAGAGGATCTATGATCTATACCTTTAACATCTTCAGAGGATTTTTGTCTTTGTTTTTGCCTTTAGACCATGCCCCCATACTTTTTTTTTCTTTTTTTGCAGAACCCTGTATTTGAACTTCATTCAGAAGTCATGTTTTTATTTTAGTATCAATACAATCTGAAGAGGCTGAGGACTTTCAAAACTATGGAGTCTGATTTCTTTTTATTTAATAGTTCTTCCTTTATTTTCTATCTCCTCTCACATTTTACTATAAGAAGCAAGAATTCAGGTGACATCTTCAAGACTTGTGTTAAAATAGTAGCTAGGTACGCCCAGTTCATTAAGTGTATTTCTTATCCTCCATTTAAATGCTACACCGTTGCATAGCAAGCATCCCCTTTTCTACCATCCCAGTAAAATGTATGTCACTGCCCTTTAAGCCCTCAACAGCAACTTCGGCTCTAAAATTCCATGGTGCGTTCCAGGCATTTTACTTCTTTGGAGATACTTTCTTGAAAGCTCATTGCCAAGTAACAAAGCTGTTTCCATATTTTAGGTGTTTGTTACTGCTACTTATTGGTATCAATGTGTGTAATAATTATTTATTATTACATAAAAATTACCAGAAAATCTTTGCTATGTCACTGTTTCTGCGAGACAGCATCAAGGACCCAGGTGCAGCTTCGCTGGGTGCCTTTGCCATCGTAGTCCCTTCGCAGTTACAAGGCAGGTGGTTCCTGGAGCTATGGTTTCATCGGTAGATTCAACGGAGAAAGCGGGAGGTGATCTGAAGACCACCTGAAGATCTTATAACTCAAGTTTTTCTTTAATTTATTGAAGCATAATATACATAGTGCTGATATAGAAAACCACATACATTATGAATATACAGCTTGCTGATTTTTCAGAAATTACTGATGTAAACAGTATACAAATTTAGAAACATTACCAGTAATCCAGAAGTCTGTTGGGCTTTTTCTAGTCTCTCACCCCAACCCCTAGGTAACTACTCTTTTGATTTCTTAAACCATAAACTTGTTTTGCCTACTTTTGAAATTTATGTATACTCTATTGTGTTTGGGAGATCTATCCATACTGTTGTCTATATTTATAGATTATTTATTTTCAATGTTATATAATACCCCAGGTGTGATCATATGGTAATTTATCCATTCTATTCTATCCATTCTACAGTTTTGGCTATTATTAATAATGTTGTGATAAACATCCTTATGCATACTTCTTGGTAAATATATGTTGCATTATTTGAGGGTATATACCAGCTGTTACGTTGTTGAGTCATAGACTTTGTGTATATTATGTTTTAGCAGATAGTGGCAAATGGTGTGTTTTGCCGCATAGTGCCATCAGCAGAATGTGATTTTCCCGTTTGCTCTCCATCCTTGAAAATTCTTAATGCCATTGCAGTAAACTAAATGTTTGCATATCTCTAGTATTCAAATAAAAACCCTAATTTTAATGTGGTGCTATTTGGAGGTGAGGCCTGTGAGAGATAGTTAGGTCGTGAGGGTGGAGCCCATATGAATGTGATTAGTGCCCTTTTATGAAAAGGAGGATGAGCTGGAAAGCTCTCTTTTCCATGGTGTGAAGATACAGTGAGAAAACAGTTGCCTGCAACCCAGAAAAGGGCTTTGCCCAGATCCCAACAATACAGGCATGTTAAGTTCAGATTTCTAGTCTCCAGAACTGTGAGAAATAAATTCTGCTGTTCATAAGCCACCTTGTTTATGGTATTTTGTAATAGCAGCCCAAACTTAACAATCATTTGACATTTTTTATTTTAATACCTTCTTTACCTTGGAATGATATTAGGTTTATTGATTTAATTTGTATAAAAAATAAACCCAATCTTTTGATGGAAGGAATGTCAGAAATGTGGAATACTTTAATTTATCAGAAAAAAATTAAAATGAAAACTAAAGAATAATACCTTAATCACATAATTGTTTGAAAATACAGTTTAACAACATTTTTCTTACATGGTTAGGAAAGAGCATAAAATGTTTTGGAACTTATAATTACATATTTATTTAATATACTGGTAAATATGCATTTATATATTTAACTATATATAAAAATAAATAAATATAAATATATAAAATATAATATAAATATGAATTAAATATATAAAGATATAAGTAAATTTGTGATAAGGACTGTAAATTGTACACATTTGATATTTTGTGCAATTTAACCAAATACACCATCTTTGGCAGGTTTTGCTCAGATGACTTAATGTTTCTCCCTTCTTTGATTTCTAGTTACAGGTAAAAAACCTTAGAAAATGTTCATGTTTCCATTACTTTCATAGTACCATATGAGGCTTAGATAGTGACAGCCATATTTCCAAAGAAAAGCATTTTTAAGAGTTTAAGCAAAAATAATGTTTCAGTAGAAAATATACAAATGATGAATTCTAATGAGGGGAATAGTCATGAAACCTTATTTACAAATAATGACATTTAAAGTCACATTTTATCTTGTCTTATTCACTATTTTTAAAATAACCCAACTATTTAATTCTTTAATTTATTTTCAAATGATCAATGCTAAAGTATAAATTCATTATTAGATGTGTTTACAAAGAGAAAAACAGCTTGCAAAATTTTACAGTCGATAGATCTGTAGATTTACTATTTAGAGATAATTTTAGGAACATGAACATAAAACATATTAAAACATCCACCAAATAAATCAAATGTTGAGATAAGATTCAAAACTCACTTGCACCATTCAGATGCTACTGAAAAACTTTGAATCACTCATTTGGGAATTATAATAATTTCCCAGTATAGTAATGCTTGATAATAATAACTAAACTATAGAATTCTGATTTAAAAATGATTTCACACTCACTTTATGAATTTGATCTTAGATCCTGAATTTCTTTCAGCACATCACATGTGTACTGCCTATTATCAATAGAAAAGATATAAACATAAAAAAACAGCTATAAGAAAATTAGTCACTATACTAATTTAATTAGGTGATTAAAACATTGAAAATGTTAGCATATATGAGTGAATTTTATGGAAATGTATATAACCATTTATATAACTATAAATATTATTTTATGTGATATTTAGTTAATATCATATTTGTTTATTTTAGTTCATTTTCTAAGCTAAAAATTATCTGAAATAAAAGGAGAAATAAACATAAAAATATAAAACAAGGTATATACCCCTCAAATCAAGAATTTCTTAAAGAAATGTGTGTGTTTATTCTTACATATTGAAACTTTAGTCACCTTAAAATACTCTCCATTTGATGAAATACACCTATCAAAACGATTTTTCCTCTCCTTAAAACAATTTTTGAGCCATTGATTTTTTAATATATTTTATTGATTATGCTATTACAGTTGTCCCATTTCTCTCCCATCATTCCCCTCCACCCTGCACACCCCCTCCCACCCACATTCCCCCACTTTAGTTCATGTCCATGTGTCATAAGTTCTTTAGCTTCTACATTTCCCACACTATTCTTGCCCTCCCCATCTATTTTCTACCCACTATCTATGCTACGCATTCTCTGTACCTTTTCCCCCCTCCCCTCCTCCCACACCCCTGTTGCTAACCCTCCATATAATCTCCCTTTCTGTGGATCTGTTCCTGTTCTAGCTATTTGCTTAGTTTGCTTTTGTTTTAGGTGTGGTTCTTAATAGCTGTGAGTTTGCTGTCTTTTCACTGTCATATTTTTATCTTCTTTTTCTTAGATAAGTCCCTTTAACATTTCATATAATAAAGGCTTGGTGATGATGAACTCCTTCAACTTGACCTTATCTGAGAAGCACTTTATCTTCCCTTCCATTCTAAATGACAGCTTTGCTGGATAGAGCAATTTTGGATGTAGGTCCCTGCTTTACAAGATTTCAAATATTTCTTTCCAGCCCCTTCTTGCCTGGAAGGTCTCCTTTGAGAAATCAGCTGACAGTCTGATGGGAACTCCCTTGTAGGTGACTGTCCCCTTATCCCTTGCTGCTTCTAGAATTTTCTGCTTCATTTTAATCTTGGCTAATGTAATTATGATGTGCCTTGGTGTGTTCCTCCTTGGGTCCAACTTCTTTGGGACTCTCTGGAGCTCATTGATTTTGATGCCTTTTATAAAGTATTTCAATATTTTTGTTTCACCTCTTCCATATCAGCAAAAGATTTCCCTTTGAGGCCTTTTTTCATCCAGGGAAACAAACAAAAAGTTGCTCAGGTGAGATTGGGTGGATAGGGAGGATAAGGCATGAGGGCCATGCCATTTTTGGTCAAAAACTGCTGAACACTCAGTGCAGTGTGCGCAGGTGCTCGTAAATCACCCATCATGAAATGGGCAAATGCTTTGAGAGAATCTTCAACAAAAATTCACTGAAGCCAAACAGCCTCTCACAACAATGCCAGCTAGTACACTGATATAGTTGGGTTCCTAGAACACTCGCCTAGTGGGGGAAGCCTGTAATACAAGGGGCCCAGCCTCCAGAAGATAATTCCATTTTGGGGGTCCCACTTCTTGCATGAAGCTTAATATTTTCATTTAAATTCCAAATAAATATTAAACCAAAATATGTAGCAAGATTTTAAACTAGTCTCTCAAAGATATTTGATGGCTTATAAAATATGGCTCTTTTTTCAAGAAAAATTCAATTTATTTGGAAGGTTAATACTTACAAGCATACTTTTATACTTGTAATAAAAAATATTTGTGATGATATTGAAATATTTACACTATTCTTATCCAAAATGATAATATTAAGATAATAGATAATTCATTGTTGGTTGTTATAATCAACAGGCAATTGTAACTAGGACATGAATTAACTTTGAAAAATGAATATATTAAATAATTGGAAATATAAATAACAGAAAAAATGATAATTTTAATTAGCAGAAGATACATGGAGAGGTTAATTAAAAACTTGAAATTTCAGAATAAGCAAGCTGCCAATAAACTGAATTTATATATTATATTTATACACATTTTAACATATACATCTTTAAGTGTTTATGTAATACATGTTGTTTATATAATTTACATAAGAAACAAAATGGAAAGAAATTTGAAATTTAAAATACAGAATTTAGACAACTTCATTCTGTAGATTTAAGAATATATTTGGGGCAATGCAATTTTTTAAGCAAGGAATATAAATGTAAATTTAAGTGTATAGCATGTCAAAAAATAAGTTGGAGGAGGAAAAGAAACAAATGGAAAAAAGTCACCAATTAAGTCTGTATAATGAAAAAATAATCATTCCTCACTTTCATAATCACAAGCAAATTCAATCTAAACCCTAGAGTGCATATATATATATATATATATACACACACATATATATATACACACACATATACATATATACATTCACACTTTTAAACATCTGTAATGCATTCTAAATTAAACCAAATATAGACAAGATAAAAATGCAGTGAGACCCAGTCACTTATAGGGATTTTTTTTACTCATGCATCTTTTTCTCCGTTTCCAAATATCTATGTTTACAAAAGAAAACCGGTAGTTTTAAGTAAATTGCACTAAAATGTTAGTTTTAGTAGTTTTAAGTATATTGTTGGAAACAGAAAGTTACTTTAATGCAAAATGTCCTTGTATGCTGTAAATCAACCGTTTTCAACATTTTTCATCTCAGGTACACATAAACGAATTATTAAAATTCTGGCGCTGATTGGTGTAGCTCAATGGATTGAGGGCCAGGCTGCAAAGCGAAAGGTTCAGTTCTGGCTCAGAGAACATGCCTCTGGTGCAGGACGGGTCCCACTTGGGGCTGTGCAATAGGAAGCTCATAGATGTTTCTCTCCCTCTCTTCCTCCCTTCCTTCCCCCTTTCTAAAAATAAGTAAAATTAAAAAAAAAATCTGCATCACACCAAAAAATATATATTTTGCCAATCTAACTAAAAGTAAATATAATTGTGATTGATTGACACTGGACAGCTATTGTTTTCACTGCTGTCATTTTTTTTTTTTTTTTTTTTTTTTGTATTTGACAATCTAAGGGAAAAGAGATCAATGTCCCTGACTAAATTTGTCAGGTGCTGCATGTTTTAAAATGGCCTGTGGCACACAGTGTGCCTGCCATGGCACACAGGTCAACATTGCTGCCGGAAACTATAACTTGAGTAACTTCTCTTAGTCATGCAAATGCAAGTAACTAAGGAGTTCACTGAGAAGGCCAAAACAAACAGATCCATTTTTTTGTGGTTCGGAAGAGAGAGGCACAACAACTGAATACTCCTACGCAGTACGCTACGCAGTATATACAGAGCCAGATGACAGTGAGGAGGCATGGCGATTTGGAGTAATATAAGTGTGTCAATACAGTCCCATTACCTTTTGATTCTTAACTGGTGCCAGTTAAGGTGCAGGACAAAAACAAAATACTATCCTACAAAAACCAAGGGAAGACAGCAAGCAAGACTGAGCTTAAACTGCAACACTTCCATGGCTTCAGGAGCCCTAGCATTGTCTGTTGAGAAAACCTTTTCTAGGTACTTTAACTAAGTAAGCTACCAAAGATCATAGAGTGAGAAAATGTCAAAGAAGAATTCGAGCCCTATTAGCCTGACTCTGGAACCCTACCTAACCTTACCCAAATATTTGTACTCCACAGAGCCTCAGTAGAGCTAGTGATGAGGGAGACCACTCTATCCTTCCTTCAAGGCAGATGCATTACCAGCTCCCAGTCAGTAAGTACATAGTCTCTCTAAACAAGCAGCGATCTCTGGAAGCACTAATGGTATTTTCCAGACTCAAAGGTGTAAGCAAAATTAGAAAAAAAAAATTCAACATTTTTCTTCTTTAGAACTGAATAAGACTTAGGGTGTTTTAGACTTTTCAGAAAAAAAGTTTAATGTGAATAGGTTGTGACTGGTTTTAAATAAAAGATAAATCAACCATTAGTAAAGCACACTTTCTTGTGAAAATAGAAGTGGATTGAATTTAACCCTCCAAAAACCTATGTTCAAAATCTTAACTCCTAGAATCTGCGAATGTGATCTTATTTGGACAAGGGGATTTGTAGATGTGCTTATGTTCACAAAATTCAAAATGGCATCACCCTGGACTTTGAGTGGCCTCCCAACTCACTAGCAAGTATCCTTATAAGAGACACAGAAGAGAAGACCATGAGAAGATGCAGGGGAAGACTGAAGTCCCTCATGAACCATAAGGACACCTGGAGCCATTGAGCTAGAAGAGGCACTGAGCTGACTTCCCCCAGAGTCTTTGAAGTGAGTGTTGCCCTGATGACACCTTGGTGGGGTCCCTGATCTACAAACAGAATACACTTCTGTTCTCTTAAGCCACCCAGTTTATAGCACTTCTTACAGCAGCCCTAGAAAACTGATACAACAGGATTAAATACAATTCCACCATTGCTGACCTTTTTAAATATTGATTATAATATTGAAACTAGGGAAACTCTGGTCCTGTCACCTTTAATCTCTCCAATGGATATGCAAGTGAAACATTTCAGAGTCCTTTTGGGAATACATCTTTATACTTAATGTGTAACTTCATTAATAACATCAGTGTCATTTATTTTAGAAAAAATGTCAAATATTAGGAAGAAACCATTTTGAAGGGAAAAAAATGGAATACCTTATATCTTTGACACTCTGTTTATGAAAAGCTCTTTAGAGCTCTTGTTTGTTTTGAATGGGTATTGTTTTCTTCCTTCAAGGTAGTGTAAATGTGTGCTAAAACACATTCATTTCAGATGGTGTGGGTTCATGTTGAGGTTCTAACATTGTAATCTGTGTGTCCTTGGACAATCTCCCTTCTATCTCATAGGAAAAAAAATTTCCTCATTCTGAAAAGAGCAAAATAAAACTGCCTACCATACAGAGGATCTTAGATTAAATATAATTATGCATATACTTGTGTTCTTTGTTATTGATATTAGAAAATTATTGCTAAAAGAGGCAATGATTGCAAGATAATATAAGATAAATATTTAGCAGAGTGTGGGGCATATGGCATCACAGTAAATATTTTTATGACTTTTATTATTGTCACTGTTATTAATATCATGTGCTCAATGTGATTGTAATTATTATTAATTGGAGGAAAATTGTCAGAAGCCTATAAGAATATAATTTGTTAAAGATGATATTTAAAAACCTATATAAAGCTTGTTATAATAAACTGTTGAGTTTCAAACAGAATAATTTACTTTGATATCTAAAATTGATTACTCTTCTATTAAGTTGTTAATATTTACTCAAAACTGAATAGGCACTTTATTTTTAATAGCTTTTTAAAATTTTAATTACCTCAGAACATCTGTGTAGTTACTTTATTATATGGCTGGATACTTAATCAGTTTGTTAATGGGAAGTAGGAAGATTTAAACTATTTTTTTAATTTTTAAGTCTTGTGTTAGATTTATTGAAAAAGCCCTTGTAATTTATATGCATGTACAATTCTAAATTCTTATTCTTTCAAGTAACTTATGAAATAATTTCTTAGATAGACCTCTAGTGCCAAGTAGGCAGTACAGATACTTTAAATATTGCTTACAATAAATTGTCACATAAATCCTCAAAAACACTTAATAGAAACTTCAGACATACTTAGAAGTAGTTAAGAGAAGACATATAGCTAACTTATCTACTTTAATTTTTCTGTAGTTTTTAATTTCTGGTAGATTGGGGGAAGTGAGAAGTCTTACTTTTCTTTAAATAAAACTATTAATTGAGTGATGAATTAAAAGCTTTCCCTAGTTGTTTTTTTTTTATATATATATACATTTTAAATGCATTGCCTAAAGCAAGACATTGGAACTAAAATCTCATAAATTTGAAGATTCCCTCCTCCAAGTATATTGATTATTTTTGACAACTTACTTCTAAGTTTTATGGAATACAAATCATAGTATAATGACCATATACTCTGTGATCTTTACTTCCTCCAATTTCCTAGGACAACATGTTCATTACCACTAAGTACTTCTTAATCAGATGAATACTTTTGAATAGGATGAAAGATTAATACAATCCTCATTTCAAAGACCAGCAGATGCTACCAACTTCAAGTTTAAATTGTCTCATTTGATTTGTGAATGGGGTAAGCTCGTATACTCGTTCATGCACAAATGCACACACACTCATAACACACACAGGAACATTCACTTTATAGCTTGTTGAAAATGACAAAGTACAATTTTTCTCTAATTTTAATAAAATTCTACCCTTAAATTAATAATTTATCCCATTGAAGAGTCAGGCTCTACTGTTTTTATTCACTTAATTATTTTTAGGTTTCAGAAATAATTAGAGGTCATTTCTTCCTCATTATGGGGATAGCATTTGGTTTTGAGCACAGGTTTTTAGCCGTCCATGCCCAAACCCTGCCCTGTATCAGGCATACTTCCTTTTTTTCTTTATTCTTTCAATGTGTATATTTTTCAGTCTTCCACTAAATAACCCGACAGCCATCATCTCTTACCAAATTGGAAATTAATTCAAGTGAAAATTCCAAAAAAATTTTTTTACTGCACTTTGGTAGGGACTGATGATAGAACTCAAATGATTTACAACATGCAGTTACATCAATAAACTCTGAGCAACCTGAAATAGTGTCTCTGTGCTAACACAAAGAATTGAACTGTCAGATCAGACTCCCATGAATCAGACACCTTGCCCATGATGTGCCCTTGTTAATAAAATACAGCATACAAAGAATCAAGGGTCATAGTCAAGAAAAGAGAAGTTTGGGAAATCCAGGACAGCTCCAAGATTCTTTGTTTCACACCAGACACATGTTTTCTGATTCAGCAAATAAAGTCTCTAGATGAGGTGTCTGAATAATCTAACACTGCCAAGAACATTTGTGTCTTGAGAGAACTCTCTTTTACACCCCAAAGAGCTGTGCACTTACACGGTGTTCTCCACAGAGACGTGCCTTATAGCCAGATTCTAGGTTTGTTTATTGACCAATGCTAAACTGAGATCATCCTGTTGATAGAAATCCGTAGCTGGTACTTTCTTCCTAGCAAATGCTACTAATGTATTTACTAAAATATCTGGTATCAGCACATTTACAAAGAAATTATATGACATCTACAGCTTGCGCATTTTCTTCTGTAATATCCTTTTATGGTCTTGAGGGAAATAAATCACAGGCCAGCTTGTTTAATTCTTGCATTTTCCGTCTAAATAAACTGAAATGTAATTTATGAGTTAAGGTACAGCCTAGGCTTAGTTCTTACTTTATTGACTGCCTAATTTGTACTCTCTTTCTCTGAATTATATTTGAGAACCCACATTCAATATAGCAGTCCTCTCTAAAGCAGAATGTGTCTCAGGAGAATGATTTCTGCTTCATGGACTTGCGCCTGGACACATTAGTTAAGGTAGTGTCTTAGGTATTTCTTCCTGTAGCACCTGACTCACTAGCACTTCAAATATGGCTACACCAAAGGGGATGTGATGACTGTGAGTGACATACACATGAGATTACTTGCTGACTATCTCAGAAAAAAATGGGAATTTTAATACACCCTAAAAGATTATGGATAAAGTTACTAAATTAACTTTATTATCAATATTTTAGGATTATGTTTTCTATTAGGTGATGACTATCTAAATTATCTTTTTAACTTTTTTTGCATTTAAAATTATCATTTGGAACGTGAACGGATAAACCCCAAATCTGATTGCTTATATATATTAAGTTTTCTAGCTGACTATCTACATATAAGTTCTGTCCAGCAAGTAGCCAACTATGTTATATGAAAAAGAGAGACATTCACTGAAGATGCAAGAAATATTGTACATAGGACAATAACATCACAGTCCCCTTCGAAGTATGCAACTTGGGACCTCACATAGATCTCCCTACATTTCTTCTACTCTTCAAAACCCTGCAAAATCCTTTGCTGAAATCACCATCCGCTACCCCATTGTATTTTCCTGAATATCATAGGTGGTCTGAAATCTCTTCCCTTTCAAAGGCAATTTTAGTTTGGGGTTAATCCAGAAGTCCCAGGGCCCATATCTGGGCTGTAGTGGGGCTGTCACCTGGGTGATTTGATGTTTCACCAAAAATCCCTTCATGACACATTATGCATGACTGTATGCACTGTTGTGATGAAGCTGGCAATCACCAGTTACTCACAGCTGTGAGATTTTTTGTCATATTGCATCTCTCAACCAATGAAGAACATTGAGGTAGTACTTTTTAATTGCTGGAAGAACATACTTGTGATAGCCAACACCTTCCCAATCAAAAAACACAGTTAACGTGGTCTTGATCTTGCTGCAACTTTGCTGCACCATCTTCAGACAGAGGACAAGATGACTTCCTTTGGGACAATTGGGCCTTCATGTCTGGATCATAACTTTAGACCCATGATTCATCTCTATTTATGACCTTCTTGAGGAAATCAGGTTCATTGGTAGCAGTTTGAATAAAGCCATTAGCTATTGCAGCATGATGTTCCTTCTGTTCTGCTGGTAGAAGCTGCACAACAAATTTGCCATGATGTGTTCCATGCCAAGATCCTGCATCAAAATCTTGCACACAGTAGTTTTTGTAATCTCTAGGTCAGCTCCTAGTTCTCACACTGTTAGTCACTGATCTTTGCTGATTGCAGCCTGTACACATTCAATACTATCAGGTGTCCTGCTTGTTACAGGCCTTCCAGAATGTGGATCCTTTCTGACAGATTTTTAACCACCTTTGAAACATTTGTGCCACACTTTTATGTTGCGCTCATTCCATTATCCCTAAAAGCCTCCTGGGTCCTCTGAATAGTTTCCAAGGAAGAATATTCAAACTTCATGCAAAATGAGAAGCAGCTTTGTTGCTTTACTCCCTTAGTCATTTTGAATGTGGTGGCCACACAGTACGCATGCTCACTCAATGGTGACTACCACTCCACTGACTAGCGCAGTGAAGTTGTCATTGTTCACACATGCGCATTCCAGTCCACTCTCCTTGGCTGCCAGGTTACATCAATGTTACACAAACCATTCTCATTATATTAACAATGGCTGGACTTTTTCTGGACAGACTTTGTATGTCTATAAAATACTGTATTTATTTTGACCTATAGAAAGATACAGATAAACATATAACTTTTAGTCTAAGGTTAAACTTATATTGAGGTTAAAATGACATAACTCAGGAACCAAAATATAAATAAACTGAGCTTATTCTTACTTTTCTTTTTTCTTTTTTTTTTTTTTATTATTTATGTATCTTTTAGAGGGGAAGGGTAGGAGAGAAGGAGAGGGAGAGAAATATCAATGTACGGTTGCCTCTCGTGTGTCCCCTGCCGGGAACTGGCCCGCAACCCAGGCATGTGCCCTGACTGGGAATCGAACCGCGATCCTCTGGTTCACAGGCCTGCGCTCAACCCACTGAGCTACACCAGCCAGGGCTATTCTTACTTTTCTTAAACTTAGCTCACATACACATACTCATAAATCCCTTATAACAGCACAGTGTAGTTTGATATTATATGTGCCTCCCAACATGCCTCCAAAATTCCTGAAGAGTATTATGCCCTCCAGGAAGGCTCTACATGTATTTTCCTCCTTTCTTGGCTGTGTAGTTTGCAAAAATATCTCAGGTATAAAATAACTATTATTTAAGAGCAAGGAAAAAAAACCTTTAGGGAAAACCAGATCTCCTTTAGAAGAATGTGAATAGAAAGATGGTAACCCTTGGGCTTTAATAATACCAGTCCTGTCACATTTTCCAAAGGTCAGTGCCTACAGATCAGCACTAAATTACGTCACCTACCCATGCCCTCAAATTACAAACTAACCACATGTACGTGTGAAATAAAATTTAAGCTCCAGGAACTTATTTGTATGGATCTTACCCCACATCACAGCTCACATACTACAGTAAAATTAATTAAAGAATATACTTTTAAACTGAATAAGTTTGGTTTTGAAGGGATTTAATTCATTTAATTTACAATGAGATATAAGTGATCGGCAAGAATTCCTTACACCAGTTTTTTGAAAGCTGTTTTATTATTTTTAACAGGATGCATTTTCAGTTGCAAGATGCTCTGTAAGTTTTACATTTATACAGGGTGGAGCAAAAATAGGTTTACAGTTGTTCATATGGACAGTAATACAATTAATTAATAATAATAAAAGAATAAACTTTATTTAATGTACTCACAACTGTAAACCTATTTTTAAGCAATGTTGTATATTGCTCAAAAAGTAATAAAAGTATAAAATTCTCTACGTTGTCTCCAGGAATGTATTACACTTATTGAGGTTGTAATTTTTCCTTCTTATAAAACATTCATCTGAGGAAGAATTGTTTGTTACAGAACCAATAGAATTTGCATTTGATTCCCTTCCCATTACAAGATAAATACTTTAGTTATTCTAAAATTGCAATGGACATCTGAAGCAAGGGTTGAATCACCTATTTTTCAAATGCTAAGTTTTTTCCTCTTCTCTGTTCTTGAAAATGCAGAGATTATATGATAGAATACCCAGAGCAGTCTCACTTTGGGTTTGCTCTGCTACATTAGAAGAAATGTCACACATTCCACCCCCCAGCTCTTTAGCTGACCTTGGAGAGTACCTGATCGAATTAGGAGAAAGGACTCATTTTACCTGTGTTTCATATGTGGAATGATCCTGCAAAGAGTAACACCTGTATGTAGATTGCAGCTTCCCAAGTCTACCCCAATGCCTCAAGAAACAGTTTCATTTGCACTTCTGCTTCTTGTAAACTGTGAGTTTCAAATTGCTCTTTTCCACTTTAATCATAAAATCCTGAGAGGCAGGAGGACAGTGGCATAATCAGTCATAACCTACAGCGTACATCTGTGGCTCATTTACCTGGGATGAGAACCCCCAAAAGGCCGATTTTAGAGCCATTCACATTTGTCACACACAACATCTACCTCATGAGTTTGTAATCTGTGTGGATTCTCTGGCCCATCAGTAGCCCAGTAAAGATGACGTCTAGTGACACTGGATGAATAATTTTGGAAATTTGTCAAATTTTGCTAGCATTTCCAAAATTCATTACATTTTATTTTTGTTACTGATAAACCCTACGTACTTTCTGTTACTTTCACATTTGCATCCTCTGTTCTTTACAACTTGAAATTGGTACAACTGATGTTGTTGGTATCATCTCTCTGTGAGCAGATTTTTCAATCACATTTATAAAGTGAAGCAGCAAAAAAGAACATGTAAATAGAAAAAGGATCATTAAAAAAGCAAGCCATTTTATCTATCCTATATATTTGAGAGTTATAAATAAAACTGCATAAAAATATGACTTCATGATATAAAAGATTTACTATATAAAAAGTGTCTAAAACAATACAGGGAAATACTTAAAGTAAACATTTCCAGTACCTCTGACTCAGTTTTGTCTCATTAATTCTGGTCTGACAGCTCAAAGTCAGCAAGCCACCGCCCAATGACATCTGTTCATTTTACTGCCTTTGGGTTGCTTTCTGCCATTCAAGAATCCCTCTGCCCTTTGTACAGATGCAGTGCTGCAGATCCTGGTTCTCAGAATCCTTGGCACAGGTCTCTATTTTGAAGTTCTAAGGCTGTATTCATTAGATGCTTCTTTCAGAGGAATGAGTAATTGGTCTCCAGTGTATTGCATGATTCTGTAGGCAAGGTAAGGGGAGAACAGAAATTACCTGCAGATGAAATAATGCTTGAGTTGTGTTATTTTATTATGGTAAATGATAATATCTGAATGACATAGAGCGAAATCCTCTATTGGGAGTAAATATATGGACACATCTATATTTTTGAAGACAGGATTTTGATATATCTATATTATATACTTGAAAGAATGAACAGATCTCTAGTATTTCAAAAGGTCTGAAAATCAATCACCACACAAAGACAGATACTCAGAATTAGAAATTATATCTTTCATAAATGATTTTATTGTTGATTATTAAATCAGTCTTACACATATATATTTATACATCACTACACATCCAAAAGAAGATGGCTAAAATCACTGAAAAAAATAGCCTAAACAATATTGAACTTATATAAAATCTGCCTAGAAAAGAATGATCTATTTAACCTATGTAAAATCAGCCTAGGAAAAAATGATCTTGTCTCTTTGATTTGATTTGAGACGCTTCTTACTTTGGATGTCCAAAAAAAAAAAAAAAAAAAAAAAAACAGGAAGGCTTATAAAACTTTGAGTTAATGTAAACCATATGGCACAAACTAAAAATATCAATTTATTTTCATCATCCCTCCTTTTATAATGTGAGGTGGTACATTTTGGATGCCAAATATTGGCTATATAAGTAGCATCTAATAAAGTTTATATAGAGAGGAAACCTCAAGGGTTTATTCTTCCAAATTTAAAAATATGTGATTGACTATACTATAAAATTTGTGTTGTTGTTAAAATTAATAAGGAGATATTCATTTATATTGAGACATGTTCAGATTCACTGATCTTGATAGAAAAATAACTTGAAAAAACACAAATATCAACAGAGACCAGTCATCCTACTGAGGAAAAATTATTGGTTCCAGAGAATAAAGAATTATTATAGCCTTGGATATTTCCTGAACCAAAGTTATAATATAATATTAAAATTAAGCATGACAGGAGGGAAAATTTATTCTTATTTCTTTTCTAATGCATCATTTCCATGAGTTTATATCAACATGTGACTCAGCTACCATCCATGTATATTAATTAAGTCTGATAAAATAAGTTAATGCCTTCTTATCAAATGACAAACATGCCATTTCTTGGTTATCTGTTGGCTTCTTCAAAATATCATCATTTATAACCAAATTTCAAATGAAAGCAAAAAGAAAGAAAGCAAATAACATTAAAAAGAAAGTGAGTTGTGCAGGTGTATCATCACATCTTTTTTTACAGTACAGTGGAGCACTGATTAGAGACATGTTAATAAAGTAACAGAGCAGCATTGAATGAGGAGCACTTGATTCTCTCCTCTGTGTCTCCTATTATGTGCGGACTTTCTTGTCTGCCCACCAGGCACTCTCCGACCAGGGCCCAGGTATGAGGATACCTCACATTAGGTGCTCCGTGGCACTCTTGCTGCCCACAGAGGCAGGCTGGATCTCTACATCCATCTACTCTATGACCCACAGCAGGTCATAGGTGCTCTGGGAGCCCTGGGTGGCTCCCTGCCTGCACATAGCCCATGGAGGGCCCCCAAAGGTAAGCAGTCTTTTTAGTTGTTTTTTAGTTTTTTTTATTTTAATCGAGGTATAATTGACATACACCATCATATTAGTTTCAGCCATGCAACATGATTCCACATTTGTATATCTAGAGACATGATATTTTTCCTCAGTCTGTATTTAAATAGTCTATGTTATTTTACTTACATTAAATAGAATCATCCTAATGATGGCAAAAAGGTAAATTCTTGCAAGGACAACATATGTTAGGGGGTAACTTTTATGCTTTGACTATAGTTAAAGAAATGTGAACTCATTAATTGATTAGAAAGTTATAGAAACAGAGGCATGGATGCATGGAACAGACTGACAGCTGTCACAGGGGAGTGGAGCTGGGGAATGGGTTAAAGAAGGTGAAAGGATTTGTCAAGCAACATATATGCGTAATTCACAGACAGGGACAGTAGAGTGGTGATCGCCAGAGGGAAGAGGGGACGGGACTAGGTGGAGTCTCACAAAGTGGGGAGAACGGGGACATCTGTAAGAGTATTGAAGATAAAAATAAAGTTTAAAAAGGAAAATTATTAGATGGGATGGGGTGAAGAACTGAAGCTCTGAAGCACAGGTGGCAAACACAAGGCCCGTGGGCTGAATCCGGCACTCCACCTTATGTCATCCGGCCTAGCGCCTTGTCCCTAGTTAAGGAGCGATTACATTTATACAGTCCTAAAATTCCATTCAGCCCTTTGAAGGTGACCGTGAGTCTGATGTGGCCCCTGGTGAAAATGAGTTTGACACCCCTGCTCTGAAGCTTAAGCCAGATGACATGTAGATTGAGTTACAATAGGGAAGTGTATAACTAGTGGGGTTTTTTGGTCCTTATAGATTACAAAATACTTTCAATAAAATGGTATAAAATAGTTAAGTCTTTGTATCAGTACATACTTCCACAGTAATGATTCATCTATTAATTTTTAAACCTCTATATATTATCTCTCTGATTATTCTTTCTGCCTTTGTGGCTGAGATCCAGATATTTTTATACCTATGACAGACAAAAATGAATCATTTTATCTTCTTGTATTAACCCAATGAAAAATTAACAAGAGGAAATGTGCTTATTTGAAAGAAATGCATTTTCATATTTTTAATGAAATTGCCTTACCTTTTAACTGAGTTTATGGAGTGGCTCATTAGCTAGTTAATTATTTGGTTATGTTATCTTATTTAGCACTGGTTAGTATTAATAACATAACCAGTGTTTCAAAATCAAAAATAGAAGCTGAGAACTGAGTGAAAGTTAAATATTCTTGGCAGATAATGTAAAGGTGATGGCAGACACTTCACTCTGACATGGCTGTCTTTTTCAGAACTTTGACCTCTTTTTTAGTATATCAAATTGTAAAACTCCGTAATTTTCTTAACCTGGTGAGGAACTCCATCAACAAAATGCATGACCATCTTCAACTGTCCAGTAATTTATTATCTAATATTAGGGCAAGAAATATTTTAAAATAAATGATATCTTTTCTACCAAATGCACAAAACATCTCATTTGAAAAATTAAAAATTGATGTTTATTAACATAGGTAAATATGGCAAGATACTAAAGTTTAAGTTCACTCTATTCAATCAACTTATAGTAAAATGAACTGTCATGCACATCACAAGCAATCACTCTCTGAATTTCTATCAGTTTTGAACTTGGGCAAAGGTCCTTTTTACTATTTTTGTTTCCCGTTTTTACTCGCCATCAAATATATTCTTGAAGTTTGACATACCAGTTTTCAAAACACACAGTAAAGAGAAAAACACCTTCACAATATTTTCTTTTTGTTTACATACGAGTCAAATACATTTCTCTCATACTATCCCAATCTCACTTTCAACTCTGATATTACAGTTGCTGTTCTTCATTTACATGTAGACATATTGCTACTTGTATTACATGAATGCAAAGGGAGGTAAACCCCTAAAACTATTTAAATTCATTTTAGTTAAATAACTATAAGTTACATATTGTTTGCTAAGCCAGGAGACTACATAAGAATACATGAAGTCTTTGACAAATGCAACTTGAGAGAGACATTTAAAAATACACACCCTGGCTGGTGTGGTTCAGTGGATTGAGCACGGGCCTGCGAACCAGAGGATCGCGGTTCGATTCCCAGTCAGGGCACATGCCTGGGTTGCAGGCCAGTTCCCAGCAGGGGACGTATGAGAGGCAACCGTACATTGATGTTTCTCTCCCTCTCCCTCTCTCCTACCCTTCCCCTCTAAAGATAAATAAATAAATAAATAAATATTTAAAAATACAATTTTTTCATACAAATCATTTTTATTGTTATTCAATTACAGTTGTCCCAATTTTTCTCCCTTTGCTCTCTTCCACCCATCCCACCCTGCATTCCCACAGCCAATTCCCACACTGTTGTCCATTTCACTGAGTCCTTCATACATGTTCTTTGACATGTCCCTTCTTCTTTACACCATTATTCCGCTGCCCTCTTCCCTTTGATAACTTTCAATCTGTTGCCTGTTTCCATGCCTGTGGTTCTATTTTTTTCCTCAGTTCATTTTGTTCATTACATTCCTCTTATCGGTGAGATCATATGGTATTTTGTCAACTGGCTTGTTTCACTTAGCTTAATGCTTTCAGTTCTATCCATGCTGCTGCAAAAGGTAAGAGTTCCTTCTTTCTTTCTGCTGTGTAATATTCCATTATGTAAATATACCACAGCTTTTTTATCCATTCATTTACTGATGGGCACTTAGGCTATTTTCAGCTCGTGGCTATTGTTAATAGTGCTGCTCTGATCATAGGGGTGCATAAATTATTTTGAATTGGAGATTCTGTATTTTTAGGGTAAACTCCCAGCAGTGGAAACTCTGGGTGAATATGCCATTCCATTTTCAGTCTTTTGAGGAAGTTCCATACTGTTTTCCATACTGACTGCATCAGTCTGCATTCCCACCAACAGTGCACTACGGTTCCTTTTTCTCCACAGCCTCTCCAACACTTGTTGTTTGTTCATTTGTTAATAATGGCCACTCTGTCCTGTGTGGGATGATATCTCATTGTGCTTTTAATCTGCACCTCTCTAATGGCTAGTGGTGTTGTCTTTTCATATGTCTATAGGCCATTTATGTCCGTCTTGGAGAACTGTCTATTCAGGTCCTTTGCCCATTTTTAATTGGATCTTTTGTCTTTCTGATGTTGAATTGGATGAGTTCTTTATATATTTTTGAGATCAAACCCTCATGTGATGTATCATAGGCAAAGATTTTCCTACCCTGTCATTTTCCTTTTTATTTTGATGATGGTTTCTTTAATTGTGTGGAAGTTTTTTAGTTTGATGCAGTCCCATTTGTTTATTGTTTTCTTTATTTCCCTTGTCCTAACAGATATATTGGCAAAATGGTTGCTATGTGGTATATCTGAAATTATCCTGCCTATGTTTTCCTCTAGGACTTTTATGGTGTCATGACTTACATTTAAGTCTTTTATTCATTTTGAGTTTATTCTGGTGTATGGCATAAGTTGGTGGTCTAGTTTCATTTTTTTTTCATCTACCAATCCATTTTCCTAACACCATTTATTGAAGAGGATATCTTTATTAAATGTCCATACTACCCCCAAAAAATCTATAGATTTAACACATTTCCTATTAAAATACCAATGGCATATTTCAGAAATATAAAACAAATATTTCAAAATTTTACATGAAATCCAAAAATACCCCAAATAACCCCAGCAATCTTGAGACCGAAGAACGTTATAGGAGATATCAAAATACCTGATATCAAACTATACTACAAGGCTACTGTAAACAAAACAATCTGGTACTGGCATAAGAACAGACACATAGACCAATGAAACAGAATAGAGAACCAAACCCATGTCTCTATGGTTAATTATTATTTGTCAAAGGGGGCATGAACATAAAATCATAGCTTGTATATTAAAGGGTTATTTCATTAAACATTTTATTTTTGTACTATTTTAAAAATATGAGTGGTGAGTTATAAAATGACACTTGCTTAAACACAATGCTCTGTACAATGTCTCATAAGGTTAGTGGATGTCTATGTAAAATTGTACTAGAGCCATTAAGTTGATGGAATGATGAAACAATTTGTTCAGATGGTTTTAATTTTGTTATTTTTGCAATTCATTATGCGGTATTATAAAAGTTCAGTCATTTATAAAGAATAATATAACAAGTCTCAGTGTGCCCAAAATTGAAATTTAAATAAAAAATAACAAAAAAGTTTCTAAATTTCCTGTGTAATGCCTCCTGACCTCCACCTGAACTCCTCTCCCCATGCGACCCCATACAGGTAAACAAACATGCTCCATAATGTGTATTTCCCATTCCCCTAAATTTTCACAGACCCTCTCTACGTATGTTTGTAAATAAGTGCATATCATTCTGCATATTTTAAATGTTTCTATTGTTTCATTATCTATAACATTCTGATTTGTATTCAGGAATATAGTTTATTCCATGTCATAAATACATTAGGATGTATTAAAAAATCTTACATTGGTTAACATTTCAGTTGTTGCTATTGACTTTTTTCTACAAACAACACTGATGGGAACATTTCTGTGACTCTCCCCTAGGGCACAGGTGTGATAACCTCTCTAAGGTATACATTGTGTAGGAAAATAATTGCTGTTTTATAGAATAGTGTATTTTTAAATAGTCAGCTCCTCTCAAATCACAGTCCAAAAGTTGAAACAATTTTCAACTGAAACATTAATGCATAAGTGTTTCCCTTTTTCTTTTCATATTTGACAATTCCTGATATTGTCATACTTCAGTGGTTCTCAACAGAGCACAGTCACATCCCTGGAGTACTGACGATGTCTGGACGTTTTTTTCTAGTGAGGTCTCTAAAAGAATGTTTTTTTTTTTTTTTTTTTTTACCACAAAATATATGAAACGTAAAATTTAACATTTAACTGTTTTAGATGCATAGTTATGTAGTAGTAGGAGTATTCAAGTTATTGCGCAACTGTGACAATCATTCATATCCAAACATTTTAATCCTCTCAAACGCAAAAACTATACCCATTAAACACTGACTCCCCAATCTCCTCTGTCCCAGTTCCTGGAAACCACCACTCTACTCTCTGTGTCCATGAATTTGACCACACCAAGTACTTCATATACTTGGAATCAAACTGTAATTGTCCTTCCTGACTTATTTCACTTAGCATAATGTGTTCAGGCTCTTTGAAGGTACAACGTATACACATCTCTTTTCTTTTTACAGCTGAGTACTGTTCTTTGTCTGAATTTACATTTTGTTTATCCATTCATCTGTTGGTGGACTTGGGTTGTTTCCACCTTTTGGATATTGTGAATAATGCTTTTATGAATATGGGTGTTTGAATATCTGTGCAAGTTCCCACTTTCATTTTTGAGGTTCCTTCAGAAATATAATTGCTGGATCATATCGTAATTCTATCTTTAATTTTTAGGAACTGCCATAGTGTTTTTTCAAAGTAGCTGAACCATTTTACTTCACAGCAACAGCGCATGTGTATTCTAATTCCTTCACATCCTAACACTTGTTATGTTAGTCAAAAAAAATCCTAGTCATAATTATCTGAAGATTTTTTATTGTCACAGTCAGAGGGGTGTCACGGACGTTTAGTGTGTTGAGTTTGGGGATGTTGCTAAAAACCCTGCCGTACATGTGAGAGGTCCCAGAGCCAAGACTCTCCAGCCCAAGATGTCAGTAGTGCCAAAGGTCAAACTTTATTTTTAACAAATTCACGAATGTAAAATGGCATTTCACTATGCATTTTAAGATGTATACACATGCATAATATCTAATATTTATTGCAAAATAGTCAACAATTTCATATAAATTCTTATTGGAAAATTTATTTGAGTTATGCTGATAGATTTTTTGTCTGTATATGTGATTTGAGTTTTAACTAGAAACATAGTAAGTATATGCTTTAATTTAACTATCCTTTTATATTTAATGTTAATTCATATCTTTATCTTATTCTTCATCCATGGCATAATTTCAGGAAACTTGAACTTCCCTTATGTCATTTTAGCATTTTGTACTATATTATTTTTGCTATTTAATTCATGCATATTTAGAAATATATAAATAGCGATTAAAATTTCCTATTGATAATTACAAAAGTTTAGCAGCATTTTGTCATTCTTTTTCATCATTGTTTCTTGCATCTCACTATTATATTCAAGTATCATTTTCCTTTGCATTAAACTATATCTTTATTTTCACATGGATTGATAAAGGAAACATCTGGCAAAGCACTAAAGAGAATGGACAGATTCTATTCAATCAAATGGCAGTTGTGCTGACAGCAATTTCACACACACAATAATAGAAATACAAATACAATGGAATAATCTATTTAAAGTCTTAACATAATTGTAAATCTAAAATTCCATACCCAAGTACACTGTCAATTATAGAGAAGATGAAATAAATACATTCAAATGTAATGAGAGTATATTACTAATAATTTTTCTCTTTACATATTGACTATGAAAGAAAATAAAACTAGAATGAAGCAGTGCAGTTTAAGAAGCAATAGTGTAAAAGAGTCCAATAGCTTTGTTTTTTTGCCTTTGTTTGTTTGTTTTTTGGTTGGTTGGTTGGTTGGTTGGTTGGTGGTTGTGAATTTACCTGTTAGTGCCTCAATGCAATTTTCAGTATAAAAATACATACCTCTCTTTAATTGTCCAAAATCTTAACTATTACATCAGAATTTTATTTTTCTGGTACTTTATTCACAATGTAAGTCCTCTGACCTCTCTTGTATTCTAATTATGCATACTTCTGAGCACCTTACTCTTTTTCCCATTACTAACTTACTTATGTTATTTTTTTAAGGTTTCACTCTTATCTGTTTAATTCTATTTTTTAACTTTCAGATCTCTCCTCTTATTTTGCTTCTTTTCTCATACTTTGTGTTTGTTGGGGTTTTAATATTTTTGCATCTTGAAATAGATATTTATCCTCTTTTATAAGACATTATTTCTTTAGAACAGTTTTAGGTTTATATCAATGTTGATAGGAAGGTACAGAGATTTCCTGTGTCCCCTCTACCTTCCTATATACACTGACCCATTATCAATACCCCCAGTAGAGTAGAACAGTTGTTTCAACTAATGAACCTACCTTTGACATTTCATAATCACCCAAAGTCTATAGTTTACATGGTGGTTCCCTCTTGGCGTTACACTTCTATTGGTTCTTGATAACATGTATCCATCATCACGGTAAAATAAAGAATATTTTCGCCCTCCTAAAAATCCTCCATGTTCAACTTATTCATCCCTCCTTACCCCCACAATCCCTAGAAACTCTCAATTTTCAAAATGTACTGTCTCCACATTTTTTCTTTTTTTCAGAATGTTGTATATTTGGAGTCATACAGTATATAGCCTTTTCAAATTGATTTCTTTCACTTAGTAATATTTATATTTGAGAAATGTGTGCCTGGTTCTCCAAAGGAAGTATAACGTCACATTTGGTCAAATCATTAAGCATGTTCTCACAAAGCTTCTATTAGCTTTTACATAGAAGGTAACCATTGTTATTATAAGATCTTGGTGAATTACATTGTTGGATTTTTACCTTGGAACTTAAGCTAGTAATAATAAGGTTTCAAGACAGATTATGGTACCATGACCAGGTCGATACTTGGACATAAAAGTCAAGGGAAAATAATGTAAAAGTAGTTCTAAATGAAAGCTAAAATAGAGATTAGAAAAATTGGTGGTTTTGTCCATCAGATAAAAGAAAAGACATAATAGACTGTGAAAATAATACCTTAAAAGAGACATTGAAATTAAGAACAAACAGACAGTAACCAGAGGGAGGATAAGAGGGAATAATGGGGGGCGAGACTGAGGGAAGGGTCATCAAGAAACATGTATAAAAGGCACATGGACAAAACCAAATAGGAGAAGGATTGAGGATGGAAGGTGGGGGGTGGCTGGGGTTGGGGGGAGTGGTGCGGGGGAAATGGAGACAACTGTATTTGAACAACAACAAAAAAGGTTTAAAAAGAGACTAATAGAACTGAAAATCATGTTATTATATTGCAACTTGAATCAGATAATAAAAATCAATTGAAAAAATCTTAGTCAAATATTTCATTAATATTTGCTTGTCTATTTTGTTCCACACACCTTGAGTGTTCATGTGTTTATTTTTTTGTGTTTATAAGGATACAGTCTAGAGAGTTTGTAGTGTGAAGATAATACTGGTGAAACTACCTATATGCCACTTACTCACTAATGTGACCTCAGAGTTTAGACATATTACCCATCAGTAAATATACACCAAAACTTAATAAACAAGTAAATACCATTTCAAGATATTTAGTCCCATTCAAAACATCCATGGAGACATTTGTTCTACACCAAAAGTTCCTCATTATTTGGCCCCATCCCAAAACATCCATGGAAACAGCTGGTCTATGATTTGATACAGAATATAAACACTGTGCAGATAGTACTTTTTCATAATTTGTGTGCAATCATGGATATCACATTTATTGTGGTTCCCCTTCATGAAGTTAAGAATGATTACTCTGAATTTGAGCAATTTCTCTTAAGTATATATTAACCTGATTTTTTACTTTCTATTCATTCTATGAACAGTTTGGTGATATTAATTCATTTCTGTCACTATTGTTGTGAGGTTGGTGGTTTAATCACCAAGAACCTGGGTAATAACTGGCCTATGGCTTTGATGTTTGTGACTTCACACTTCAAAGACTTATCAGCATGGATTCAAGTTTTACCTGAATGTTTGAACAGGATCACATGCCCACTAACCAACCCAATGTCCTGCAAGGTCAAACTTTAGTTACTAAAGTTTGTTTACCAATTTACTTAGTTCATTCATTCTTAAAATATCTGTCACCTATACTGCATTTTTACAGTTCTATAAACCTAAAAGAAAGAAAAAATACAAATGTTACCCAGCTGCTTTCACAAAAGAGAGAAGAAAATCTTTTCCAACTTCTTTTTGAAGCCATATATACTTTCACCTAATATCAACACCTGACAGTCATATTATAATAAAACATAATTTACAGAGTAATATTCCTAATAAATCCTAGGCACATGCATTCTTAACACAGTATTGGAAAAGTTAATTTTAAAATCTTTTTTAAAATAATTCATGCTGGAGCAAATAAGGCTTATCCTAGGAATGCAAAGTGTACCCAACATTATGAATTAATGTATTTTTCACATTAATAACATAAAGGAGAAAAAAACACATGATAATCTCAAATATGCAAAAATGCATTTGACAAAATCCTAATATGCATTCATTATAAAATTATTTTCTGTAAGAATTAATCTGATGAAAGGTGTCTAAGAAAATCTTTTCACTTCCAATTAGTTTACTGTTCAACTATATTTTCAATAAATCTATTGTTTTCATTACTTTATGCCATATAATAAACAGTCTCTAATGAATTAATGTATGTGAAGTTTTGGGAGTTCTGTCCAACATACTATATGTGATATGTAATTGTTTGCTTTTAGTATTTACTCTGAGGCACTTATACTTTTCATCCTGAAGTATTTATGCTATGCTATTTTATATGGTGAAATAAGTTATATTTTTCAATATCCCTTTTCCTAATCATTATTTCTAGTGATAAACGTGTGAAAATAAGTGCCCCACAAAGACATTCTCTGTTATTTATTAATTAAACATCTTCATGTCTGGATTTTGTTGTCATAGTCAAGGTAATATTATGTATTAATTTTCTACTGCCCCAATTTTCTCTATGTTTACAGTATCTCTAAATGACTCATCGGACTAGGTAAAGCCCACCCAGGATAATTTTCATTTTGATCAAAACAAAGTCAAGTTCAGTGACTTTCATTAGATCTTAAAAAATCTGTTTACCTTTGCCATATACCCCAATACAATCATGGGGATATATCCATCATATTCATAGATTCCACCCATATTCATAGTTTCCGCCCACATGCAGACTGATTATCAAAGGCATGTACATATCATTTTAAATGGCCATGGGGCTTAGCTTTGTATGATTGTCTACTTAATTCAAATATCCCCCTTAATAAAATAGGACTCCAGAATATTGCCTTATTCTAAATCTTCTTCCACTTGTTTACTGGGTTTTCTATGTTGTGGGGGGGAGGGGAGTGGAAGAGAGAGAGAGCTCTCCACCTTAACTAACTCATTAGTTATTCCTTATTCTCATAGTCCACTCTTTACTCTTGATGATGTCTCATTTGCTCTGACTTCAGACTTTCCATCTCAATTATAATGCATTTGATCACATCAGGAAATTTCTTCTGGCCTTTCTAGTTCCCAAGGGTCAACTAGTTTAACACAAGCATATTAATCTGCCTTTTATCAGGTTCAGCCACAATGCTAAACAGATCCAGACACAAGCTGGCACTGAGCAGTAAATTTTTCTCACGTTCTCTTTTCCGTACAGTGGAATCCAGTCATTGTGAAGGGCAGTAGCCCAATGACTTTTCTGTGAATTGCTCTATAATAAATGTTTAACCTTATCAAGGATAAGTCAATGCATTTATTTTTAAACGTAGAAAGTAGCATGGTATATGTCACCTTCCCTATGATATTTTATGAAGCTCTGGTAACATTTTGTTACTTTGCTCTCACATTTAACTTATGTAAGAAATGAATAGTCTGGGCATCAAAGGGAATATTTTAAGTGCTTGAAAAAACATGCAGGTGATTTTGTCATTTTACAATAGAACACCTAAAAAACTTTGACAAACAAATAATTCAGTTTTTCCTTGCCATTCTTCTGAAGTAAAACAATTTATGTAGATCTAATATGACTTTTAATCACTAATAATTCTTCATAACATATCACATCAGTATAACACAAAATGAACTGAAGCATATGCTTTTACATACAGGGTCATAAAAATAATATAAAAATATTAAGTTTGACCCTGAGGTAAGCCTGGTGAGTCTGAGACATCAAAGGAAATGTTTTAAGTTGTTTCAAAAGACACACAACATTTTTCTGTCTATAATATTTTGACAATGGTTTTATGTTAAATGTTTGATAATTTAAGTATGAATTTACAAAACAAAATAGGTTTTAAGTGCATTAGAAACATAAGGCATAGACTAACCATTAAAATGGCAGTGTTTTATTTTCATATACCTCTACTTTCCCTAAAAGCAGCACGTATACCACAATTGCAGTCATATGCATTTATTGAGGGCAGTATTATTATATGATTAAACCAAATTTGACTATAATTAGAATAATATTTTACCTTCAAGTAGTGATAATTCAGATTCAAATGTGTTTTTGGTTGCAACAGAGCTAGGAGATTTTATATACATATAAACATATAATATATATTTAATAAATATTTGTATATCTTAATAATTTATATTTCATAAAATAGATATTACAAATATATGTACTACCTTTATGTACTTAGATGTGTATACAAATATATAATATAAATATATATTTATGTGCATATATAAATACATATGTATATATGTATTTATATATGCATGTGAATATATATACACATGTATGTATATGTGTGTGTACATATATATGTGTGTATATATATATATATATATATAACTCTTGCAAAGAAAATAAGAAGGTGTTACACTTTAATGAAATAGGAAGGCAAGATTAACACCAACAGAGACAAGACTAGTTTCGGCAAATTCTTTACACACAAAAAAAATGGCATATGACTTTAAAAGAATTTTCAGAAATTAATGATGGAAAAATATGTAAAAGATACATGTATTAGTCTGTGAAAGAGTTTTAAGACAGGCCACCCCAAAATATGACACTTTGGTATATTCTTTTTTTTTTAGCTGAAAACACTAGAAAAACAAAAAAATGCAAGAAAAGACTTTCTCTGAATTCCTCTTCTCTGCCTAAAGACAGACTCTCCGAAGGGACCAAATTGTCATAAATCCCCTCTCCGGGAGTAGGAGACTGGAAGCGGACACCACACTCAGGGCAACTTTGTCACAAATTATCAGATCTCCCATGGATTCTTCTGAGTCCATTTATCTTTCCTAAAAGTGATTTAGTGTCTCCTAAATTGTTTATGTTCCCTCTCTGCGGCAGACTCTTCTGTGTGGCATGGGCCCAGCTCCTACTCGGAGATGCACAGGACCCACGCCCACAGATAGGTTCTCTCGTGGGTAATCAGATTTGCAATATACCTAAGCTGCTTTTTGCTGAAAACTCCCTCACCCGGCAAATGCTTGTTGTAACTTCCTAAAATCCATGCTAAACCTTGCAGGGACCAGTGGAACTGGCTCAGCCACTTTTGCCTTTTCATTTGATAATATCTTTCTTCTGTGATGTGATTAGGGACATTGGCTCCTTTGTTGTAACTGGGGCGTAGTGACTGAGGACCATCTTGTAATGTGAGGAGAAATAGAATAAAGGCCTGTCATGGCAGAGGCCGTGGCTTTTGCTCCCCTTGAGAGAAAAGCCATGCTGTTGTCCTTTTTCCTCCACCACACTCAGTAGTCCATGTGTATGTTTTTATTTCCTCCATAATGACGTGGACACTGCTAACCAGTGTCCACATCACCTCTCCCCTATTAAAATGGTATATAAGCTCTCAAATCTCTCCACCTTTTGATGATGTTCTTTGTTTTTTTATTCTGTGATGACCCTGTGCATGCAATATTAAAAATTAATAAATGAATATACATTCTATTCTGTCAATCTGCCTGTGGTCAGTTTACTTCTTAGACCCAGCCATTGAGGCTAGGAGATAGAAGGAAAATCTTCCCTTTCTTCCCTTTGCTAGGAATGCCATGAGAAAATACCACAGACTGAGTGGCTTACACAATGAATTCTAACTTCACCCAGATCAGAAGGCTGAAAGATCCAGGTGCTCGCAGCATTTTTCTCTCTCTTTGGCTGAAAGATGGGCCCCTTCTTGCTATGTTCTCACATAGCTTTTCCTTCGTCTGCACCTGTGGGGCTTCTTCCTCCTCTTATAATGTCACAATCCTATTAAATTAAGGTCCCACCCTTATAAACTTTTTAACCTTCATTGCCTCTGTTAGGACCCTATCTCCAAATATAGTCACATTATAAGGTAGTGGAGATTTTAGCTTCATTATGTAACTTTTAGGGGAATGCAGATCCATAATATCACACCCTAAAGAAATGGCCAGAAAGATAGTAATGAACTTGGGAAGTTATACAGTGATAATGTCTGTAGAATGGGGAAGACGTATAGGAAGGTAAGAATGACACTATTTTACACAATTTGTTATTTTGTCTGTTGTCCATTGTGAGCTTTACACCTTTTTAAAGATAAACACAGGAGTTGACATTTTTAGCCAATGATCTCTTTCGCTTCATGTACTATCAAGTTTTATTCTAGATTGCCCATTTTCTTCCTGGCATGGATGTAAATGTATGTAGTCATTGGATTTCACTTGAGATGTTATAATCTGTATTTATATGTTTTTCCACTTTTATAATTTTGGATTTCATTTGTATGATAAGTACTGCTTCATAAAATAAACTAAATCATTTTCTATTTGCTGATATCAAAAAAGAGTTTACATGCAATGGTGATTATTTCTTTTATCTAGTTCTGCATAAAAAGTCACCTCAGATTAAAATGACTTAGAACAACATTTTTATTATTCATTATAATGTTGTGCATTGTCAGTCTAAACAGGTTTTCTGTCACTCTTACTTAAGCATTCATATTATCATACTCACAAGATGACTTTACTGAACTTTTAAAGTGAATTATGAATAATAAGTAGGTGTTCAAGAAAGAAATAATAGGCTTAACATTAGTCTCTTTTATTTCTTTACTTTTAAATAGTAGGTCCCCTCCCCCCCCCCCGGCTGGTGTGGCTCAGTGGATTGAGCCCTGGCCTGCAAACCAGAGGGCTGCTGGTTTGATCCCCAGTTAGGGCACATGCCTGGGTTGTGGGCCAGGTCCCCAGTGTGGGGTGCTCAAGAGGCAACCACACATTGAAGTTTCTCTCCCTCTCTTACTCTCTCCCTTTTCCTCTTTCTGAAAATAAATAAAATATTTTAAAACATAAATTAAAAATAATAAATAAATTATAGGATTTTTAAAATCATTCTGTTATTAGGCTACTTGTTTTCAACTTCTGAATTCTTTATATAAGACAAATTATTAGAACATAAAACAAAACCACTGTTAGAGGCTAATCATACCTATCTACACACAACAATTAACAAGTCAGCGTATGGGTATATTTTTTCCAGATGTCAGTCAAAACCTGCCTATTAAAATATAGACTACATTGTATCTCTGCCAAATATAGAATATAATGTCAATGACCTCCAATAGATTTCTTTTAATTTTAGGCAACATATGCAGTGAATATCCTGCTTGCTTTGATTTATTTTTTTCTACGACAGTTTTGCTCTCTGATATGTATTCTGTGTTTTTAATATGGTCAATACTTGGGTAGTCAACACTTCTCATTGCTTTTATCAAAACAAATAATAATTCTTCAGTTAATTGTCATTTTGCTTAATATTACATTGAATTATAAATAGATAAGCATAGTTTTACATTGCTAAACATGGCATTTAATGTAATAAATATATTTACCAAAGCTGTTGGATACACAGTTAATATGAATAAACTAAGTATATTTCTGAAGAGCAACATCAAACAATTTAACATAGGAATTTAATATACCATAGCATCAAAAACATAAAATAAGAGAAACACATTTAATGGATGACTTTTTTTTCTTATTGTTATTTAAGTACAGGATGACTTCTAATACATCTGCAGTAAAAAGTGCAAAATATTGCTGTAAAAACATTTAAAAATCTTAAAAAGTTAAATAGGTGCCATATTTCTAAAAATTTATATTAACATATAAATTTTCCTCATGTTGATATTTGTGGTCAGTAAAATCCCAATTTAAAAAAATCTAAGATTTATTTTAAATTTGGTAATGAGATGATTATAATATTAGTTTGAAATGCAAATAATCTAGAATAGTCAATATATTCTTGAAGAATAATAAACCTGAAGTGCATACATTCAGATATCAGGAATTACTAAAAAGGCCACAGTTATTAGCACCATATAGTACTGGCATAAGAATTGACACATATAGTTAGTTCTAAAACAGATATTTATATTTGGTCACTTGATATGTATCAAAGGTCAAACAAAGAAATGATGTTGAAGCAATAATTTGATAAAAATATCAAACTGAATAATTCAATGATGGCAAAAAATGAAACTTGACACTTTTCTTAGACACTTAAATAATATTGACACAAATTAGTTCATAGGCATAATGAAGAAAAGGAAAATAATCTAAAAATCACTGAGAAAAAACAGAGGGACATCCACATGACCTTACAATAGGCAAAAGTTTTTACTATAGAAAACAAAATACTAAAGTGCTAATTATAACAGAAAATAAAATAAATATTGGCCTTCAGAATATTTAAGATTTTCCTACATCAATAGACCTCATGAAGAAAATGAACACACAAACAGTGGGAGAGAACATGTAAATGCTCCTATGTGGAACACATAAATTATTTCCACAAATTAATACGGAAAAAACTGAAATAATGGGAAAATATTCTTTGAAAAGAATTTTAAGGTAAAAGATATTTTAAAGACTAGTAAGTATGACAAAAGTTCTAGGTGTAATGGCATGGGGAATACACATGTAAACTTCATCATTCTATACTTGTAGACTTAGTTCACTTAGCTTTATTAAGTGCATCCCCTCTCCCTTGATTTTAAAACTGGAAGTAAATACCTGCATTTGTAAAAAATGTATCTCAGGAAACTGCTTGTAGTCAACATTTTTCCCCTAAGGAATGTATTATTTAAAAAGAGACAATAGTTTACTTTTTGCCTTATCAGAAAAATCCTTATTCTTGCCCCTAATCATTAAAAATAAAAGTAGTTCTTTATTCAACTTGTTAATAATTTATTTGAAGGTAATACTACACAATATGTATCATGTATGTAGTTTCCTAAAGAATGTTACCTAATGCTGGAAGAAATATAATATAGAAATAAAAACATTAAAGAACTATAACAGAAAAAAATAAATATTGGCTTTCATAATAGTGAAGGTTTCTCTACATCAAACTACTTCATGAAGAAACTAAATGCACAAATAGTGGAAGAGAATATATAAATACTCATATATGGAACATATAAAGAACTTCCACAAGTTAATAAGGAAAAAAACTAAAATAATGGGAAAGTTCCTTGGAAAGAATTAAATATTGTTGACTTAAATGTCAGCAATAATTACCAAGTACACAATAAAAAGCATATTTCCTCAAAGATATTTGAACATTGAACAGTATGCAGGTAATCTAGAACTTTGTGTTACGGAATTTCAAAGTTATGTTCACAGAAAAAATATACAGTTAAAACAAGGCGAGGTAATTATTAAAAAAAAAAAAACAGCTTATCTTTTCAGACAAAGCCTGCAGTTTCACACATTTCTGTTTCATGTTTTTAGACTATTGGTCATTATTAGAGTCCTTTCAAAACTTTTAGTCCAATGTGAGATATTTTTAATAAAAAGAAGATTATAATTACAAACAAATAAGCAAACTTTAATATGGGATTTAAAATAGCACATGGCGGACATGGTTGAAAATATGTCTTCTAATTATTCATTAGAGATGTATTGGCTATTAGCATACTAACTCACTAATAGACCTGTATTTCTACAGAGTTGTTGCACGCTTTATCAAAGATGCTCCTCCCTGTAACGAAAACCTGCCTGTGTATTACTGGTACCTACTCTGTCCTTTTAGACATATTATTTTCTAAATTTATTTTTTTTTATAATTTATGAACCTCACAGAGACCCAAATGACAATTACACTATAAACTTTTTAAAAAGGGGAGAGCAACAGGGGAAAAGGTGGGGCAACTGTAACTGAACAACATCACTAAAATAATAGAAGGGAAAAATAAAAAAGTAAAAATAGAAACAGACCCATAGAGATCAAGGGTCATTTTCAGGGTTATGCAGTTAACAGGAAGTAGAAGTAACACTTGAAGTGATTGAGGTTGTCTCTGGAAGCTGAATATTATGGGGATAAGAAAACGTTATTACTAGTTTCCTCCAAAATCATTGTGGAATTTTAATATATGGCTGTATAGATCAAATTTCCAACATAAATCTGCGCACCGGCTTTCACCTTGGTGAGAAGAAAAGTGATATCAGGTCAAAAGTCACAGGTTGTATGAGACCTACTTTTTAAATTTGAGTTCTTTATTGTGATCATCTACCATGAACAACATCAAATTTGTTCTTGAGTACAAATAATAACTCCTGAAAGATGTTATAAATTTAAGCCAGTATTTTAATATTCATTAAAGGCATAAGTGATACTTTAAATGTAGCAAGAGAAGAAAGGCACCTTTACTGTGAAGGAACTTACATATAGTTTCAACCTACATTATTCAAGACACAGAGTATAAATCATACAGTTTGCAAATGAAACTTAACAATCACTCTTTTCTGAGCACTTGACTTAACCACGTTAGATGTTACCCTGAGACACAGAAAATGTACTATCTTGTACATCCACTAATGAAAAAGCATAGTCTAATGATAATAAATATGAAATGTGAGAAGGTGATATGCAGTGATATTTTGAGTAAGGTAATTGAGATGTTTAAAATATTAAATTTAAAGTATTGTAGGTTTTGTCTTACTACTCCCTAACACCAAAATTGTGCTAAGTACCTAAGCACCAACTTTAACAAAGTTTTTTATTACCAAAATAAAAATTTGTTAGTGATAAAAACCCAATAACTATAATAATAATTTTAACAGTATGTCAATATCAGATAAAATACATTATTTACATAGATTATGTTGAAAAACTAGTATATATCCTATCTTTTATGTTTATATATTTTATTACCTGAGCATAAGATAACCATTTGACGTTAATGCAAATCAAAATAGGATTTTAAAACAATAATCCAAGTCTGATGCAAATATAAGACACTGTATACTTTAAACCTTAGTAATAACTTTTATTGATTTTAATTTTTTTATTTCCAAAAATACAGAAGTTAAATGAAGATATATTTTCCTTAAATTTTTAATTTAATCATAAAAATTAAACATAAAACAAGTTAATGCAGCTTTGTTGTACAGTACATGGTCAAAGGTAGGTTTACAGTTACAATGCAAATAAATAATAGTATAATTAATAAATAACAATACAAAAATAAACTGTATTTTGTGTTGTCAGAACTGTAAACCTACTCTTATCCATTCCTATATATGACTGTAACCATTTATAAGTTTATTTGCAAGTCAAAAACATGATTAATTACTTAAATATGTATTCTTGTTGCCTGTCTGACTAGGCTTTTGAAAAAAAGAAAAAAAACATGAACTTAATCACATTATTTTCTTAAGAAAATTTATTTTTAAAAGTGAAGACCATTGTACTTGAACAACAAAAATACATGCATACACACATACAAATTAAAAAAGAAAATTTATTTAAAAAATTTTTCTCAGTGTAAATTTTGCTTCCAATTGTTTTACATTTATCTTTTTTGTCTTGAAGAATATTGAAAATAAGTTGAATCTTTCTACACTGTACTTCCACTATACATTTATATTTCCCTCATCCATTATTCATTACGTTATGTGATCAAGTCTATTAAAGTGACAATAGACAGGTAAAAACATGTGTCAACTGACTTGAATGACAGACATCATCCCTCACTACTGCCAGGAGCGACCATACCTCATCCTTTCTCTCTCCCCCTCTCTGTCTCTCTGTCTTTCAAACATATAGCAGACTCTTAACTTTCCCTTCCAAAAATATAACCAAACACTAGTAAACTAACTTTGACTAACAATTTTAGTGTACCTTTGTATATGTATTTTTTAAATTTAATATAAACATTTTTATTGGGGTAACTTTGTGTTTTATAGGCTTATTCTTAACAACTATGAAGCAGACTTTAAAAAATAAAAAATTTAAAAAACCTAAAAATGAAGAAAATATATAAAATACCTCTGAAGGGAAATATTTCATTGTTAACTGGCTTTTTAAAACATTAACCATTTAACCTGCTTAACACTCATTCCCCGTTGTATTTACATTTACCTTTAAAGTTGTATCCTTATTTTATCCAGGGAAATTGGGATTTCAGTTCAGTCTTACTTTTTAATCACTGTAACTCCATTATGTAGATAGAACAGTGCCTGACAATGAGTAGGCACTTAGTAAACTATTGACAAGATAATAGGATATGGTCAATGATTATTTGTTACATAATAAATAAATGAATGTGTTTTTCTTCTTCTTCTTCTTCTTCTTCTTCTTCTTCTTCTTCTTCTTCTTCTTCTTCTTCTTCTTCATTTCTCTTTCTGAGAGTTCATTACTTGTGTTTAAAAGTGCCACCAATTTCTGGATATTAATTTCATATTCTGCTATTTTTCTGAATTCACTTATTAAATCTACTAGATTTTGGGTGGAGTCTTTAGGGTTTTTAAGCACAATATAATGGCATCCATGAATAATGACAGTTTAGTTCCCCCTTTCCAAATTGGGTATCTTTATTTCATCTCCATGTCTGATCACTGTGTTTAGGAATGGTGAAAGTAGACACCCCTGTCTTCTACCTAATCTTAAGGGAAACAATGTCAGGTTTCACCCATTAAGAATGGTGTTTGTAGGTTTTTTTATATTGCCATTATTGTATTGAGATATGATTTCTTTACTCCCACTTTGCTGAGAGTTTATAACAACGATGAAAAAAATAATAAGGTACAGAAGAATAAACGTTATCAAGGAAGTTAAAGACCTGTACTTGGAAACCTATAAGACACTGGAGAAAGAAATAGAAGAAGGCACAAATGAGAGGAAGAATATACAGTGTTCATGGATGGAAGAATTAACATCAATTAAATGTCCATAGTACCCAAAGAAATCTTTAGTTTCAACACAACTCCTATTACAATGCTGGTGGCATATTTCACAGATCTTGAATAAAGATTCAAAAATGTACATGGAACTAAAATGGAAATAAATGAATAAACAAATGAATCTAAAAATTAGAACTGAAATTACCATTAATCTGTAACCTATACATACTAATGAATCATCTTTTAATAATGATATTTACTGACATTGACAATTTGGGAAGTAAATTGATTGTTTTTTTATGCTCTTTTATTACAAATCTTAATTCAGATGTTTTAAAAACTAAATCTGATACTATATTGAATACAAGTGGTGAAAGTGGACAACCTTGTCTTGTTCCTGATTTTAGTGGAAAAGATTTTAGTTTTTGCCTGTTGAGTATGATGTTGGCTGTAGGTATCTCATATATGGCCTTTATTATGTTGAGGAATGTTCCATCTATTCCCACTTTGTTGAGTGTTTTTATCATAAATGGGTGTTGTACTTTATCAAATGCTTTTTCCACATCTATTGATGTGATCATGTGATTTTTATCTTTGCTTTTGTTTATGTGATGTATTACATTTACTGATTTGCAAATATTGAACCATCCTTGCATCCCTGGGAAAATAAAAAGCTTCTGCAGGGCTAAAGAAAACAGTATTACAATAAAAAGAGAAACAGCTATATGGGAAAACATATTTGCCAATGATACCTCAGACAAGGGTTTAATCTCCAAAATATATAAAGAACTCAAATGCCTCCACTCTAAGAAGACAAGCAACCCTATTAAAAAATGGGCAAAGAACTTGAACAGACACTTCTCCAAGGAGGACAAACAGAAGATCCAGAAACACATGAAAAGATGCTCAGTATCGCTAGCTATCAGAGAGATGCAAATTAAAACTACAGTGAGATACCACTTCACACCTGTCAGAATGGCCATCATAAACAAAGCAACAAACAACAACTGTTGGAGAGGTTGTAGAGAAAAGGGGACCCTAGTGCACTGCTGGTAGGATTGCAGACTGGTACAACCACTATGGAAAGCAGTTTGGAATTTTCTCAGAAAACTAAAAATGGATCTACCTTTTGACCCAGCAATTCCACTACTAAGATTATATCCTAAGAACCCTGAAACACCAATCCAAAAGAACCTACGCACCCCAATGTTCACAGCAGCACGATTTATAATAGCCAAGTGTTGGAAGCAACCTAGGTGTCCATCAGTATACGAATGGATCAAAAAACTATGGTGCATTTACACAATGGAATTCTATGCAGCAGAAAGAAAGAAGGAGCTCCTACCCTTCACAATAGCATGGATGGAACTGGAAAGCATTATGCTAAGCGAAATAAGCCAGGCAGTGAAAGACAAATACCATATGATCTCACCTTTAACAGGAACCTAATCAACAAGAAAAACAAACAAGCAAAATATAACCAATGACACTGAAATTGAGAACAGGCTGACAGTCACCAGAGGGGAGGGAATTCCAGAGGGGAAAGGGGAACGGTTTAGAGCAACAAGTATAAAGAACACATGGACAAAAACTAGGGCGGGGGTGGAAATGAGAGGGAGGTGGGGAGGGCTGGGGCAATGGACTGGGATAGGTGTAAAAGACAGAAAACTGTACAGGAACAACAATTAAAATAAAATTTAAATAAATAAATAAATAATTCTGTGTCATCTACATATTCTCATACTTTTGAAATTGAAGAGCTCAGTTTTGCTCTAATTTGAAACATGACTGATGCTATTGAAATTAATAATCTTCATTAAAATAAATTTTGTGATATTACATTTTGTATCATTGCTTATGATTATAAATAATAGTAGTAACACATGTGCATATTAATTATACTAAGAAAAGTTTGTCTTCTTAGCTGAAGGATAGAAAAGTTTGAAAATTTACTAAATTGAGAATTAAAATCAAGATTAAAATTTTACTTCTGTAGTCCAGTTGCTTTGTGCCCCTCCTAAACTAAATTAGAGTGACTGGACTATATAAAATGTTGATTGGACTACCTTAACTTTAATCATGAAATCCCATGACTTATTTACAAATTTGTGACAATAATAAACAAAAACAGTGCTCTTCCCAAATGAAATAAAGAACAGAAACATACCATAGTTGCTGTTAATATATATACTCTTAAGACACATTTTATTTTATTGATACTAAAGTATAAACATATTGACATTAATATGCTATATATATAATAAGATATTGTTTTACAACATTTTAAAAATAAATATATGGTATCATTTATTGAGTCTTAACATAATTTAGGCATTAAGTTAGCTGCGGGAGTAAAATTTCAAGGAACTAAACACTTTAGAAGTAGATAATTATGTTATAGTTGCAAAACTAGTCGCTTACTGCATCATCTTAGGTTTTGACATTTCAATCTGTTACAAGAATCCTTTGTTAATTGGATTTATCTCCTTAAATTCAATTTATCTCCACCCAAGAGCTACTTTTCTTGTCACATAACATGATTTACCTGGATATTAGAGCTGAAGTCTGATAATATTTCATCTCCTGCTTAAATATTTGCTACATGATATTAAATTGTCTTTTATTACTCTGGAAAAAACATTATAAATAAATTTTATATTGAGTTAGTAAGAAGAGGATGCATAATAAAGTACCTAATATTATATTTTTCTTTTCCTTCATATTTTAAAAATTAACTTCCCCATAAAGTTGCTCAAAATTCACATGGTTCACAGTAGTTCTGTGCAGTTTTTACTTTTTTAAAATGTAGAACATCATTTAAATAACCACTAGAAGAAATAAAAATAAAAACTATTCAAAGCATTTGCCTCCAGGAAATTGGACTGCATGCAGGGAATGGTGAAGTAGGGGATTACTGCTTTCATTATAAGTTGTCTGCTATATAACTTAAAAAAATAAGTTGCATATTTTATTTTGAATAAAGGTTATAAAAATAAAATTTTCAAATCTTTGGAATTCAAAAGCAGTTTTAATTTCATATCATGTGGTTAAAGAAATGAGCTGTGAAAAATATGTGCAAAAATAAACAAAATTATTTCACATAGCTCTAAATGCTAAGAAAGAAAGAAAATAGAACACATGCCAGAGAGCGAGGGAGATCAGGAGTTTCATGACCAAGGAAGACTGGTTGAATAATTTCTGATTCCCCCTCCCCAGGCCCTTGGCACTCACGAGTCTGCTCTCTACTTCTCTGAGTTGGTCTGCTTTGGATACCTCATATAGGTAGAATCTTGCAGTATTTATCCTTTGTGACAGGCTTCCTTCACTTACAATAATGTCCTTCAGATGCACCCGTGTTGTCACATACAGCAAGGTTTCCTTCCTTGTAAAAGCTGAATATTTCATTTAATATTTTACTTTTATATATGTGTGATTTAAATTGGCTTTGAGTCTTTAGTAAAAGAAGTAATTGGGTGCTTGGACCTATGAAATCAACCATAATAAGAATATTTGATGCTGTCGTATATTTTCACCATCTGTCCTATAACCCTGGCCTGCTCTTCCTGGCTGTCTGCAACCATGAAAAAACAAACAAATAAACAAAAAAGAATTTTAAGGCCCAATTTAAATCCAACTCCCCTGTGAACTATTTCAAAATTCCTCAGTCTGGAGTGATTATTTCTATTGCTTTCACAGTAGAGAAATATAGGTTAACATATCTTTTTAAATATAAACATAGCATTTTACTTCATATTATAATCATCTCTTAGCTTCCTTTTTCCAAACCCTACCTTCCTTTCTACCTATGTCACAAGGACTTACACTAGGTGAAAGAACGGGATTCTTCATGGTAGACTACTGCTTCTGAGAGTTGGATGAGAGCTGAAGGTCTTCCCCTCCTATCACCAGGTGCATGCTAAAATTAAAGCAGGAAACCAAAAAAAGCCCACCACATAAACATACTTTTGTTAGTAAGAAGAAACAAAGACACATACAATCTGTTCTTAAAAAGTCAATAATTTCCTTACTTTTTATCATTTAATCACCATTTTACAACTTGTGTAGAATATTATTTCTGGAAAAAAATCATTTTAGGAGAAGATTCACTTAAACTTCTGGAGAGATTCAGGTGACAAAAGCATTCAAATTTAAATCCTAGGCCAATAACCACCCTCAAAAGTGAGTATTGTATTGGATCCTTCTAAATATTCAGAAGCAGACAGAAGTGCTTTCATAGTATTTCTAAGACATCAACATATTTTGAACATTGCCTATTAAAACAAAGAAAATTGTTCCTAGTAAAATTTTATCTAACAAAAACTCCAACGTTGATGTAGAAAACCCATAGCTTCTAGAGTGTAGACACGACACTTAGAGATGTTCTAATGCAAACTCACCCTTTTATTGCCCTTATTCAAAAATAAATGCTGGCTATGTCAGTGGGGAGAGCAGAGGGATAGTGTCAGATTAATTCTACCATCAAACACTTAAAATGGTTGTGGTTAAAATGTACAAACTTCCAGTTATAATATAGATAAGTTCTTGGAATGTAATGTGCAGCTTGGTGACTTAAGTTAATAATCTTCAACTGTACATTTGAACACTGCTAAGATAATAGGTCTTTAAAGTTCTCTTCCCCCCTAACAAAATGTGTAACTATGTGAATTGTTAACTAGACTTATTGTGGTGATCATTCTACAATATATACAGATATTGACACATTATGTTCTACACCTGGAACTAATATAATGTTATATGTCAATTACATCTCAGGAAAAAACAAATTAAATTAAAAAATGAAAATCTATTGGAACACTGCTGTGATAGGACTACTCCATGAAGAGATGTTATGAGTAAAGTTTGATTTTAGGACTAGCCTTGAACATAGTAGATGCTTAATAAAATTTTTCTGAATGACAAAAGCAAATGGAGTGAATTCTTACCACAACAAATGCAACTTACCTGATTTGCTTGTGCAGAGGACAGACATGAATGGCAATTATGCAACTAGATTATTAAATATATAAGCTTGCAATGAGTCCAATTGCAGCTGCTAATCCAGATGTAGCAAAGCATTATACCGCCTAGTACTTCATAGGCAGTGACAGATGTGGAAAATGCTCTTTTTATCTATATTAGTTAACAGAGAGTAGTTAGCTTTCAGCAGGCAGGACCATGAATATATCTGTACTGTTCCAGCACAAGGTCATGTCATCTGTTAAGTGTTCTGTCATAGTCTAACCTGTAAAGACCTGAAACATCTCTCAATTCAAAAAAGATGTCATGTCCATTCATTATATCTAGGGTGTAATGATTTAAATCTAGTGAACAGGAAATAGATACTCTAGCAATTTTACGTAAAACACATGGATGCCAGAGTTTGGCAAATGCATCCACAAAATTCAGAGGCCTGATACCTTAGTGAAACTTCTAGGGAGTCCATCTTATGGGGTATGTTGAAATACCCCTTCCAAGTTAAAGGTCAAGTTGCTGTCTCTGCCACCTTCTACTCCTGAAAAAGATTATAACACTCCACAGGCCTTTTTAGATTTGGGACACCACATATATCTCATTTGGCTGTGGGCATCTTGTCCATTTATGGAGTATCCTGAAAAAATGCCAATTTTAAATAGGACCAAGAATAAGTCTCTGCAAAAAGTCCATCCACCACGTGAGCTTCTCTGCTACTTGGACCATATGACCCAAGAAATCCAATTTTGCTCGAAGTGTTTATGGTAGGCAGGACCGTGGTGTGGAATATTTTGCAGGCTGGTATAAATGATTTATAGAACAGAGGTTTGGGATATTGAAGCAAAGCTGCAACAGTTTCCACATATGATCTTTCTTTTGAGAAATCACTAAATTTTGCAGTCATGTCTTAGTAGAGATTGAGTGCTTTAACATAAGGCAACCAGTTACGAAGCCAGAGATGTCCATCGTGAACTGAGTTTATCTTAAAGCAACTAGTTACTGCTAATAAAGCACTTGAACACAAAAATTGAAATTTACAAAGATCTACACATAATAGAAGTTGAATTATGCAAAGACTACTTTAAATGTATTAAAGAAAAACATTAAAGTTAACATGAGCAAGTCTTAAGCAATTTGTAGAATTTCTATTGGAGTAAAAATGTTTTGGGAGCAGGACAAGTACTTCAAGGAGGGGATACAAAGATGAAGGAGGTGGGAACAAAATGTTGGCAGCCTCCTTCTCCAGGGCACTCAGCTGTGCTCTGTCCTTCCCCTATAAAGCCTGATCTCTGGTCACCACCCATCCCCCAACACACACACACCTTCATACATATAGAGTTTTTAGTTCATTGGCTTTCATGTCCATTATCTTAAAGATTTTATTTATTTTTAGAGAGAAGATAAAGGAGAAAAAAAGAAAGGGAGAAAAACATCAATGTGTGGTTGCCTCTCACGCACCTCTTACGGGGGACTTGGCCCTCAACCCAGGCTTGTGCCCTGACTGGGAATCGAACAGGTGACCCTTTGTTCTGCAGGTCAGCATTCAATCTACTGAACCACACCAGTTAAGGATGATTTCCATTTTTTTAAGTAAATGGACAAATGGCAAATGGTCTGAATTGAAATATTAAATTCAACTTTATCTAAAGGGGTTTTTATCTGTGCTCCTGTCTCTGTAAGCCTAAAACTCTAGAACTCAGGGTAAGTTAAAATAAGGATTAAAAAAAAAAAAAAAAAGAGGTAGATGTGGTACTGAACAGCAAGCAGGATTCTGCTGCCAAACATCACCCACTAGACAAAATTCTGGAGGTGAAAGTCTGATAATGAAGGAAAGGAGTCTTTATTCAAAGGCTACACAACTTTCCCCACACATTCACCACTTAGGCCTAACAATTAAGGCTAAATTCTTTAACTCTTTAGTTATAGCTTTAATCACTTAAGCTATCAATTAAGGCTAACATCGTTTCCTCTATCATTCCCCCTGTTAGTTTTTAATTATCTTATTTCTATAGAATTAGTATATAAACTGAAACAACATAAGGTACAAAAGCTACACAATTTTGGAGGAATGGTGGGCTTCTGCCTCAGAGCTGATCCCCTCTGGAACACCCAAAGAATAACCCCGCCACCCCCTGCCAGACCAGCCCAATCCGAGGCTGTGCCCGCAGTTTCTTCTCCCATCCAAAGTGCCATCCCTTGGGAATGCAAGCAGCTCCAGCACGATCGTTTAGGTATCCCGGAGAAGGAGAGACAGAGAGCCAGTCTCTGACCCCGTTTTACGTTACATCTCCTGGCCCATAATCCCATGTGCTCTGGAGGGTAGCATTCGTCTTCTCAGCCCTCGCAGTCCCAGGATGTTTACCATTGCCCCAGGCAACCTGCCTCCTAGGGCCCCGCCTTCTCCTGCCCAGTGATCTCATCAGATCTCTCTGTATCAGAAGCTAAAGGCTATAATAAATTTACAGGTGGTTGGGTTATGTGGATAAACTGGGGAAGATAATTATGCCAGAGATTCCACAGTTTAGTAATTTGTTGTTGTGCTTTTGGTTATGATTTCTTTCTCTATGCTGAAATCTTAAGTAAATTCTTTACTGTGTTCCATTGAAGTTGTTATTGACAATTTCAGAGGAATGCAAAAGATACTTTTCAATGTTAGTGTTAGGATGTCAGCAATTACAAAAAATAAGTCTCAGTTTGGGCAGTTTCAGATTGATCTGTAAACACAATTTCTCAGCAATAACAGAATTCTCTTGGAAATTAAAAATACAAATTAACAATAATAAAACCAGCAACAATACTTGCAGTTGTGATAGTATAAACAATGATGGTGATTCTCATCTTGAATGGACACTTCATCTTATTCCACGTATTGTTGCAGTGCTTTGCTGAATTATCATTTAATTATCACTACAAATAATAAATGAGGTAAGAACCATTGTTCCCTCTGTTCAGTGAGACATTTGAGTCACCAAAAGATTAAGAAACTTACTAGAGATCAAACTTCTTATATGTAAGTCAAAAGATGTCAAAGTAGGTAGACATAGGTCATAACCACTACACTGGTATACTTTCCATTCACAAATAGGGGGTGAAGGAAGTTGGTGTTTTATTTATACATTCATGGACAAAGTAAGTCTAGAACACTAAGTTTCTTCGGAGTGTCACTGTCATACTGTATTTGTATTTATCTCTTAATTTTTATTAATATCATTTTCCATTTTATTCATATGAGACACAATATGAGACAGTGTCATAAAATAAATATCTCTAGAAATATATTTCTCATACTGTCAGCTTTCAAAGGCACTAATTAAAACTGAACAAGTACTATTTATGTAAACAGACAAGTTTCATCCTCCATAAGAATGGTGATTTAGGAAATACTTTTCATAATAAGTTAAGAAGACTGCAGAAATATCACTTCACCATAAGTGAAACAAAAGAATCAATTTGTTACACAGAAAATGGATAATGTGGAAAGAATCAATTTGTTACACAGAAAATGGGTAATGTGGAAATTGGATTCTGTGACAACTCACTGAACAAACAATCATGAGCAACCACAATAAAATGTAATTTCCTTTATCTCAAATTCTTTAAAGTTAGCAGTTAAAGCTGGATCCTCATATATGCCATTCCATATAGTTTATCTTTCAAGCAGAAGATTTTATGTGTCAAATATCTGTAGCAGGGATAATTCATGAGCTGAGATTTTTGGGGTGAAGAAATCGATGGAACATCACACTGCTGTTCCTTTGCTCGAAACCCGTAATTGCACAATGTTAATTTTTTTCACTTTTGTACGAGTTCATGTAGCAGCAGGAAAGCATAATATAATCAAGACAGCAGGGAGCTTCTCTCACAACTAGAAATGAATTTACATTTGTCCATTATGTAAATGATTCTTTACCATTTTTGTATTTGCCTATTTGAAGTAGTAACAAAGTGAATTTTCATGTGCACTTATGAGAATGTTTTCAAAATTGTATACAACAATACACATTTCTGCATTGATATTAAGAGAAGTTACTAATGTATTTTTTCAGAAATAACAAATTGATCAAGTTTGTTGTTTTCTTTATTTATCTTGTATATGATTTAACCTGTAAAGCTAAGTTTGTTAATAGATTATCTAACTTGAATTAGACATGATTACAGATTTAATAGTTGGTGGCCATTAAATACTTTTTAATAATTAGTAAACCCTCTAAATGTTTCACTTAAAAGACACTAGTATTATTTACTAAATGAGAATAAAAATAATATTACTATAATTTCTAGATTCTGACAGATAGCCTTAATCAAACAGTTCCAGAAACTTATAAAACAGAAAGTTTCCAGACTCTGTAATTTTTGACTTATGTCTTTCCAGTTTTGTTCTCTTGCATTATAAATACAGTTGAATGAATTTGCTGCAAGTATGAAAAATAAATTCAACTGAAGAAGTAAAAGTGAAATTTCAAATGAATGAATTTCATTTCATTGCCAACTTTGCTTTTGTCTCAGTGATTGCCATATATTTTTAATTCCTGGAATTTCATTCACTTTATAGCAGCTGCACTCAGTCAGTGCAATTAATAACAGATGGTGGGCAAGCAGTAAAAGTGTTCAAACCATTTATTTTCTTTAGTGTGGACTCTTGGGGCACAGGTTTCTCACTAGTAAGCAAGTTTTTTGTTGAGTAGTATGTCTTTTTTTCCTGAGAGTATTGTCCAAAGAATAGTGTAAGCTCAGGAGTCCATTCTTCTCACTGAATGCTTCTCCCATATTACTCAACTACTTGTATGCCTTCAACTACTACCTTTGAGACAATAACCCTCATATTTACAATCAGGGCCCTTTTTCCTTCGCTTGTTATACATTTAAAGCTACCTTCACCGTATTCAAAATATTTACGTGTGAATTTTCTCCCAACCTCATATATAATCCTCATAACAGTTTTCTTCCTACTGTTTTGGAGCCTCTTCTCCCACTCTGTGTTCTTTTATGTCTGTAAATTCCGGCCCAGTGTGCCCTCTCCGCACACTTGAAGGGTTTAATTCCTTCTGCAATGTTCTCCTACTCCCAGTAGCTTCAATCGGTTCTACTCTGAGCCCTGTCCCTGCATTAGTTCATTTTACAAAATACCATTACTTTGCAGCGCCTTGGTAATTGAACTAAATTCCTCGGGCATCTAAGACTTTTCTGTAACTGGCAGAGGAATTTTTTTGAGGGTCATGCTTATTTTCTTAACTATGCAAGCCAACATCTCTAGTTAGGTCATTTTTGATTCATCTCCCCTTTGGACCTCTCTCTACACAAAAATACACATAAACACACAGACACACTTGACTCATATTGGCAACTGTGTCTTTCTTCATTTTATGCCTGACATGGTCACCTCTCTCAGAAATGCTCAACTAGCTCAAATCATATATTTTACTCCAAACTACCTCAGAATTTTCCTACAAATTCCAAATTTCTTATGCTTAAATAATCCCCAAAAAATTTGTGAAAATTTTTTATTAATTCATCTTTATTAGTGAGGTATACTTGACATACAACATTATATTTGTTGTATTTCAGTTGTGCAATATAATGATTAAATATTTGGATATATTGCAAAATGTCTTCATAATAAGTCCACTTAGCATTTTCTTTACAATCTTGACTATTGTATGATGCATGGTGACCTGGAATTTAAAGGTAATTTCACATTGATGGTATCCATTTTAACACAATGACACTTGTTTAAAAATCTGTTTCTGTACTATAAATCAGTTAGATATGACAGTAGATGTTATAAAAACCAATGGTGATAAAATAATCTAAATTCCAGGATTTCTGTAGGGACCAGAGGCAAGATATAATTCAGAAGAGGAAATAGGTAGGCAAATTCTTTATGAATTCTGATAATTTAAATATAATACTTAGTAGATTTTCTCTCTGCTTCAAAATGATACACACATGGTTTAAAATTTGTGAACGCATTATCCATTCCAATTTGTGTGTAACCAATATATTTTCTGAGACATGGGCAGGGTGCAGTTATTACTTCTTGCCCAATTTTGCCTCTGTGGCCTTAGATTTAAGTTAGCAATTGGAAACCCCTTACATAATCAAGTAGACAAAGCAAAGGTGGTCTCACAAGAACTCTCCTGCCCTCGGTCTGCTCCAAGTGGATCACCTGTCACCTGGTGGAGGTAGGTTACATTCTTGCCCCCCAAACAGGATCCCTTTGTACTTATTTTTTATTGTTCTATGATTGTCAGTGAGCATTGATGAAATGCAAAGTAGAAAGTGCAAGACAAGTTGGGTGGGAAAGGAGGGCAGCAGCTAGATTAGAAGCTGCATTTGGTTGGGGGTCGGGAAGTCGAGTCTGAGACAGATACGATAGCAGGGCGTGGTGGACAGGGTTCTTTCTGACAACTCCACGAATGACTGAAGAAAATGGTGAGAGTTTGACCCGTGATAAAGTTGAAATGGAAGCTTCATTCAATCTTTTGAGAAGTTATAAAGTTTGATGGGCAAATAGACTACAAGACCTAAGTGAACATTTGCAATAATGACATTGTCCAAAAATACTGAAAAAGAAAGAAAGGTTAAGAAGAGAATAGAGAAATATCATAAACTAATGAAATAGAAAAGGAAAAGTGGAGAAATGAATAAAAATATAAAAATTATAAACTATAAGTCTTGGTGGTTTTATATGTGATATAACTTTGTACGCTACAATAACTTTGGGTATCTTCATATGATAAAATTTATTTTCATACTAATATATATTTTATTTTTTAAGTTGTAAGGCCTTTTACATAACCATCAACAAAACAAAACAACTTTTTTTAAATATAAATAACAATTTTAAAGTTTGATTTAGGAATACCAATATAAATGTTGAGTTCTGACAAAACCAGTGAGTCACCAGGGTATTTATGAAAATACCCTGTTGCTGTTCTTGCTATTCTGAAAGTTTATAAATGTATTCTCTTTCTTACTCCCTTTCCTCTGAAAGAGTGGTCTTTCTTATGTGTATTATCCCAGATGGATTTACAGGAGCCAAATGAACATATCAACAACTGCTAAATTAGTAATACCGACCCTCTGAAAATATTAAAGAAAGGCTGAAATTTGCTAAGTGATAAAAAGATGGAAACTCAAGAACAAATAATATTTATTACAAGATAAGATTATCAAATTTGTAAACATGTAAATGGTATTAGAAACCAGATCTGTCAGTTTTTCTAAATCAGCAGAAAGTTGTTGCCAACCAATGCAGGCAAACAAGTAACAACAATGACATTTCACACCTTATCTGCACTCACGCAACTGGTGGACTTGTTTTACACCGCAAACTTAAAGTAAACACTGGGGCGAGACATAGTGCTGGAACAGACCGTTGAAACACAGCTGGTAAATGAAATTGCTCTAGAAAAAAAGGACACTTATTTTTGTTATCATTGTTATGATTTGTGAGAGGATAATAAAATGCTTTTGCAACAGCATGGATGGAACTGGAAAGCATTATGCTAAGCGAAATAAGCCAGGTGGTAAAAGACAAATGCCATATGATCTCACCTTTAACAGGAACCTAAACAATAAAACAAACAAACAAGCAAAATATAACCAATGCCACTGAAATTGTGAACAGGCTGACAGTAACCAGAGGGGAGAGGGAGGGAATTTCAGGGGAAAAGGGGAAGGGTTTACAGGAACAAGTATAAAGGACACATGGACAAAAACTAGGGAGGGTGTGTGGAAATGGGAGGGAGGTGGAGAGGGCTGGGTGGGCTGGGATGGGAGTAAAAGATAGAAAATGTACAGGAACAATTAAAATAAAATTAAAAATTAAAAAATGTCAATTTTGGAGGGATTCAACTTATTTTCAAAATTGTCTGAGTGAAATAATCTATATTGTCAAAAATCAAGTTAGTGATTTCCTTTGAGAGTTGCAACTAGAAGCAAGGACAGACAGGCTTATAGACTAAAATATTTAAGAAAATTGGTATAGCCCCAAAACAATAACACATTTTTAATGTTTTAAGTGTATTTGCAATAACTTTTTTAATGACTGATGTGTATTGTGGAAACAGAACAAACATAAATAAAAACTAATCATGATAATTAATGCCATATTTGAATCCTATGGTAGGGAGGATTCCAAGACTTCCCCCAAGTTCCCAGTCCCTGGGGTAGCTGATTTACATAGTCTCCTTCCATCGAGTGTGGGAGCAGTCCATGAATATGATGATGGGATACCACAGTTGTGACTAGTTTACCAATAAACTGTGTGTTAATGGAAAGATTCTCCGATGAGGCGGACCTACTTTGGTTAGACTTTCAAAGGAGGTGAAATATCAGAGGTGGAGGACTGCAAACAAAGAGGTTGTGAATTGTGTGAATCATCTATTATAGAAATCAACTTAATAAGACCTATCTGAACTCACAGATGTTTGTCTTACTGCACTTTCTATTTTTATTATTATAAATAAAATTCAATTGTTTTAATTTCAACTCTTGAATTATTTCTTCTACTTTATTTGGGTTTAATTTTTTCATTTTCCTAGAACCTTAAAAGATTATATCATTGTTTTCATACCTCTTTTTTCTTCCCAACATAAACGTTTAAAGTCATAGTTCTCAAGACAACTTTTGCTGTACTGATCAAATTTGTATATATTGTGTTTTCACTTTTATTCAATTATACTATTATCTATTTTCTTGAGATTTTGTTTCAAATGTTATTTAAGGTGAATTATTTAATTTCTACACATTTGAATATTTTAATATGTGACTTTTTGTGGATCGCTAATGTAATTATGTGATATTGTGTCTCTTTTAACATAACATAAGTTTTTCACAATTCTCTATACTGGCATGTCAGTACTGAATTCCACCTTATTAATTAATAATATTTCAGAGCAGTTATAAACCATGCTGCTATGAAAATGTGAGTGTAAAATTTGGTATACGTACTATTTTTATTATCCATAGGCATAAACCTATGAAAAAATACCTAGGACTTGAATTTCTGGGTCATATGGTAACTCTGTGTTTAATATTTTGAGAACCAGTCAAACCACTTTTCATCCCTACCACCAATTTCTCAAAACTCTTGCTAACATGTTGTTATAATCCATCCTTTTGAATCTGACCATCGTGCTGAGTATTAAGTAGTATGTCACTGTGATTTTTATTTGTATTTCTACAAAGGTTTATGATGGTGAGCACCTTTTCATGATTCTTTGTCCAATTTTAAGTTTGACAATCTTTTCTAGTTGAGTTGTGATACTTCTCTACGTGGTCTTGTATGTATCTCTAATCAGATGGATGATTTGTAAATATCACACACCATACTGTCACTCTCTTGGTGGTGTCCTTTCCAACACAATTGTTAAATTTTTATGAAGTAAAATATATCTCCTATTTCTGTGGTTGTTCATTTTTTCTGGTGGCATGTCTAAGAGACCATTGCTTCATTCAAACCCATGAAGTTATTTGTGTGTTCTTTTCTTAAAAGCTTCATACTTTAATTCTTAAGTTAGACCAATGATCAATTTTGAATTAATATTAGTGAATGGTGTGAGGAAGTGATCCAATGGCTTTTATTGTATATGAATATCCTGTTTATCATTATGTTTTATGGCAAGAATATATTCTGCATTGAATCATTTAGGCATTTTGTCTAACATGGATTGACTATAAATACAAATGTTTATTTCTGAGTTTTAAGTCATATTCCATTGATCTGTATGTATATACTTATGTTGGTACCACAAGTCTAGATTACTGTAGGTTTGGTTTAAGATTGGAAGTCAAAGAATGTCCATCTTCCAGCATTAATATTTTTTAAAAGATAATTTGTATATTCTGTTCCTCTTTCATTTCAATGAATTTTAAAGTCCTCTTGTCAATTTCTGAACCAAAAAAAAGGCTTGAATTTTGATAGGGTTTGCATTGAATCTGTAGATCTGTTTGAGCTTGCCATATAACAGGGATGCCCATGAATTTGTGATATCTTTTCATGGACTTACATTTTCCTTATTTCAGCAATATTTTGCATTTTCTGTCCATAAGTCTTGCATTTAAAAAATATTTTCCAGAAGAATTGTATTTCTTTTTAGCCTATTTAAAAATGCATATTATGAGTAACTTAGAACAGAAGCATTTGGTCTTTCACCATGAATTTGTGTAGAGCTGGTTTTTGTATGTACTCTTGAACAAAATGAGGAACTTCACTTCTATTCCTAGCTTTTTGAGTGCTTTTATTATAAAAGGTGTTGAATTTCATCAACTGCTCTTTATGTGTCTATTGAAATATTAAAGTGTGCTACGTTGATAGTTCTTATACATTAAATTCTTAATGCATTCCTTGGCTGAAACCCATTTGGTCATATGTAACTATTTTGATATGTTGTTGGATTCATTTTGCTAGTATATTTGAAGAATCTTTGCCTATAGTCATTAGAAATATTGATCTGTAAATTGTTCTTATGATATTGTACTAGAAGGAAAATAGCCACCTGGAATATTTCTATGGCAAGGAAATATTGCTTTTTCACATTAATTCATGAACTCATTTTGTTTTTATCAAGATACATGTGGAAATAATGCAAATTTATAATAATACAAGAAAATTAGTCATCATCACCAGGAGGTGTTTCTTTTGAATGGAAGAGAAGCATGTAATTTCTCAGGGAGGATGCACACTTAAAAAGAAAATTACTAAGTCTTGTTTTATAGTGTTTTTAAAAAGATTTTTCTCCTTCAGTTTTGTTATTTTAAACCCAATGAATTAAAGATGTAGATGTAAGCTGGTGTTTATGTCTCATATGTAGTTGGTCCATAAACATTGTTTAAAATATGTAAAGTTTTACAATAAGGTATTGTTTCTGAACCTCTTGACTACAGCTTATGAATAACTGGTTCTGGCACTCTGTACATTGTACTATAAATGAGCATGGGGTACCATACTAAGCTTTTACCATAACTGGTCATTAACACTCCAGAATGCTTTATGTTAGAGGGGAAAAAAGTTGACTATCATTGAATAGAAAACAAAAACATGATTATACTTAGAAAAGAAAGGCAGTAAATGGTTCATTTACTCTCTTTCCATTTGCAGAATTGTAATAAAAATGCCAACTAGATTGATATTTAGGCAAACAGTGCATTGCAATAAAGTTAAGATTACTAGAGGAGCTGCATTAATGCACAACATTCCTCTTTGGGGGTGCTTTTCTATTTCAATTTCAGGAGTGCATGGGTATTATAATTTCAGTTATAGATACTTATTTAGCTTTTGATTCACAGAGAACTGTCTTTTGTATGAAATTAATGTTAACACTTCTCAGTTGTTTTATTTTACCATGCATTCTTAGATTTTAATCTTAATATTAAAAATCACAACATTTGAAAGAAGTTACAGTCCTGTATATCATACAATGTACTGAATGCCTTCCAGTTTACACATTATTAAGCTGCTGTAGCAGCAGCTGCATAGGATTTAGCACAACATATGGTGTTGATTCTTTCTGGTTTTAATGAAAATGTGATTTATAAATCTCTTGCAACAAACTGGTGATGAGATGTTTAGCAAAGCTATAAACACATTACTTGATATTTAAAAATGCCACATTTTTTTCTTGTGAGTAAAAGCATGACAGAATTATGAAGGTAGTTTTAAAAAGGAGAGAAAAGTAAAATAGAATGGGAAAAAAGGTTTAATTATAAGGTGATAGCTAATAGCTTCTAAAATGAGGCTTATACAATAATAAATTTACTTTTATGGGTTAAATAATCACTTAAATATTAATTTCAGATCTCCTAAAACTTTAAAGCAGTAAGGATATAATGAGGATGTTTGTGTGTTTTATTAATCCAAGTTAGAGGTTATACAGCAGCTAAAGACAAACTACTATAGTAGCATGTATAAGAACACTATGTAAGACATTTCAAATAAATGTTGTTAACATGAACTCTACAACTCTTTAAATATAGAAAAAAATGTGTCATCATTTAAAATAAAATAAAAATTTGTCATACAGACTCTGGGTATTCATATTCTAAGAAGTACCTTGACGAAGCTTGCCTTTTACTCAATTATTTTTTCTGATTCATATGGAATTTAGTCTTTGTACAAATTAAGCAGTGATTTTATGTGGTTCTAGTACCTTCTGATAAAAACATTTTTCTTATGTTTTTAAGATGACCTATTATGGTATCTGGGATCTTATCACTTAAAAAGAACCACTTAAAATGAACCACTTAAAAACCCTCCAATGAATCTCTGGCTCGTGTGGCTCAGTGGACTGAGTGTTAGCTTGCCAGCCAAAGGTTTGCTGATTCGATTCCCAGTCAGGGCACATACCTGGGTTGCAGGCCAGGTCCCCAGTTGGGGGGCCTGTGAGAGGCAACTGATTGTTTCTCTTGCACATCCATGGTTCTCTCCCTTTCTTTCTCCTTCCCTCCCTTTATTTCTAAAAAATAAATAAATTAAATCTTAAAAAAAAAACCTTACAATGAAAATAAATATTATCAATAAAATAGGAGATCTAATAGGAACAAAATCATCCTTTACTTTTAAAGTAATATATAATGCAGGCTTTTTAAGGAGTAATAGGTGTTTCTTATATGTACATATATGAAGAGAGTTTGATTCCATATTTAATAACTTGTAAACCTTCATTACTTACACAAATAAAGTATTTTTTTAATCAAACATGCTGTCAAAACCTGTACAAGCGGCCCTTCTTACAAATAAAGCTGCTATCATCACGAATGATGTTACCTATGTTTCAATGTCACTGGTATTATAGATTCAGATTAAGATGTAAATGCATTTCTTCATACTCATTTGCTTAGTGCCAAATATTCCGATGCTCTTTTACTCTGAGCTCAAGAAGATTGGGGATGGCAGTTTCTGTTTTCAGACTGATCTTCTCTCTCTGCTAATCAATTAACCTTTACAATCTCCACTTCCTCTTCATGCAAAGTCCTCCTCCCTCAATTCCTGCAAAAGAGGATTTACTTTCACATCTTGGAAGAACGTTTCTCACCCTAATTTACTTTTATCAGGCGTATCTGAATACTACAGTGGGCATCATTCGGCCACAAACTAGCAACTCAGCTGCATATAAGACTGAAGAAACCAATATCAGACCCTTAAGAAATAAAATAATTAAAACAACAAAGAAGATATTTTGTTTTAAAAAAGGAAAATAGTAACTAACATCTATTACTGAGTGCATTTACTTATGATAAATAACACAGATCTCTTTAAGCCAGGTAATACAGCTTGTAAAATATAGGTATCTCTATAGAAATTATGGTATAATAACAGTGGTAAGCCTGTTATGCTAAGTCAAATAAGCCAGGCAGTGAAAGACAAATACCATATGATGTCACATATATGTAGAATCTAATGACCAAAATAAGTTAACAAAATACAAGCAGAGACGTTGATACATGGAGCAGACTGACAGCTGTCAGAGACGAGGGGGGAGAGGGGACTTGATAAAAGAAGGGGAAGGGATTAGCCAAAGAACATATAGGCAAGACCCATGAACACAGACAAAGATGTGATGAGGGGCTAAGGGGGTAGGCTCGGTGGAGGTGGGCAAAGCAGGAAAAAGCGTGGACAATTATGATAGAATAAACAATAATGTACAAAGTCACCATCACTGTTCTGGTTATTACTACCATAATGCCCATTATCAGTGAACACAAATAATTTACAGTTGTCTGTTGTCCTGTAGAGGAAAATAAATAGTACTAAGAGAAACAAAACTCAATAGAGAGGAAATTCATTAAATATCAAATTAAATGTTGACAGCAGGCTCTCAAGGGGCAGTAAAAAGATTCTGTTTCTCATACCAAGGAAACATACTTAACACCATTTCTCTCATAGTAGCTCTCTGATCTACCACATGAGGCACCTGTCTCAGAGTTTCTGTCCTCTCAACCCCTAAAAATATGAGTTCTACAACCCAGGCTGATTGATAAGTGCATGTATGTTCTTGACTTTTTTATCCTTCCAAGTATTTTAGAGGTTTTCTAGGACAATTTTAGTATTCAAGATTTTCTGAATTTCATTTTAGTGCATTGCAAAAGGTGGGCATTGGTCAGACTCAGAATCTATACTCTAAATCAAAGACCAGGTAAAATTCCATGAGTGCTCGTGTGTGAATACTTCTGCCCCTGGCATAACTGCTGTCAGTATGACTTGTTCCATTTCCGCACATCTGCATAGAATTGTTCTCTGGGGAACTAACTACTGAAACTGCCCTCAAATGTATACCGCTGAGGTTAAAATTTTCTGATAAATAAATGCTGTTCATTTTAAAGATTATTTAATTTTAAAAATAAAGGGGAAACAATACAGGCTCTTAATTCCAGAGGCTGAGTAAGCCTGAAGAAAGAGAGCAGTAAAGTCCTATTTATTACTGGGTTGGCCAGAAAGCTTGTTATTTTCCCCATACTATGGCTTTAGTAGTGCTTAGTTTTCTTTAACTTCTCAGAACAATTTTGTTAGATTGTATTGTGACAGCTGTCGTATCAGTGTTCATTTAAAAAACATAAAAACATCAAAATTGGTGAATTTCTGTGCAGCTATTTTAATATTGAAGATGGAAGAAAAAACACAACATTTTCAGTGTATTAAACTTTATTATTTCAAGAAAGGTAAAAATGCAACTGAAATGCGGGGAAAAAAAGATTTGTGCAGTGTGTGGAGAGGGTGCTGTGACTGACTGAATGTATCAAAAGTGGTTTGTGAAGTTTCTTGGTGCTATTGACGTTTTAGCCAAATGATTCTTTCCTGGGGGCTGTCTTGCACATTGGGAGATGTCTAGCAGCACCCCTGGCCTCTACCCACTACAAGCCAATGGTGGGAGATATATACTCAAAACATCCAAATTAATAAAGTTACGGGTAAAAAGGAAAAAGTGTGTTTTCTATTTTATGGGAAAAAAATTAAATGGACTTTTTGGCCAACCCAATAGTTTTCATGACTGCCCTCCCCACTGTGTCTGGAGTTCAAGGCTTGGCCAGTCTAGATGGGACTTCTCTCACTTGAATATGAAAGTACTAATAACTCATGAAGTGGTACTTTAACTCACTAAGAAGACACGCAAGTGGTAGAATCTAATGTTTCTCCAGTTCACAAGCCATGATAGAAAAATTCTCAGTAGCCATCCAGATTGTAATGGATGCAGTGATTGGCTGGTGTGTGGGATTTTTGTTTCAGAAATTTGGGAAACTCACAGCAACTACAGTAGATGGCAGCTTTTTCCCAGATTTTTCAGTCATAGGTACTATGTGCAGATCAACAGAGAAAGAGCTGAAAAAGATACAAACAACACAAAACATTAAAATAAGCAAATAAAGCAAGCAGTTCTTGAAATCAACAATATAACTGAAGAAGCCACAGAATTTATCCAACTTAACTATGTGATATCCAGTGGATTTGTGGGAGGTTATGATCTAACCTTGCATCTTTGTCTTTTCCTCACTTTCTTTTCTTCTTTATTATTATTTTAAGTCATTTTTATTGTTATTTAATTACCGTTTACCTAATTTTCCCCCTTTGCCCTCTTCCACTCATCCCACCTCACCTCCCCCGTAGCCGGTCCTCACACTGTTATCCATACCCATGGGTCATTCCTACACGTTCTTTGACTAGTCCCTTCCCCTTCTTTTCACCATTATCCTCCTCCCTTTGGTCACTTTCAGTCTGTTCCATGTTCACATGCCTATGGTTCTATTTTGTTTGCTTATTTTGTTCATTGGCTTCCTCTTATAAATGAGACCATATGGTATTCGTCTTTCATCTACTAATTTATTTCATTTTTCACAACATTCTCCACTTTCATCCACACTGTTGAAAAATGTAGGCATTCCTTCTTTCTATCTGCTGCATAGCACTCCATTCGGTAAATGTGCCACAGTATTTTGACCCACTCATTTGCTGATGGGCACTTAGTCTGTTTCCAGCCCGTGGCTATTAGAAATAGTGCTGCTTTGGATATGAGGGTGCATGAGTTCTACGGAGTAAGTGATTCAGGATCTTCAGGGTAGATTCCCAGCCATAGAATTGCTGCATCAAAAAGCTGTTTCGTTTTTAGTTTGTTGAGGAAATCTCATACTGTTTTCCACAGTGGCTGCACCAGTCTACATTCCCTCCAGCAGTGCATTAGGGTTCCCTTTCTTCTGCATCTTCTCCAGCATTTGTTGTTTGTTGATTTATTAATGATGGACATTCTGACAGGTGTGAGGTGATGTCTTATTGTGGTTTTAATTTGCATCTCTCTGATGGCTAGTGATGCTCAGCATCTTTTCATATGTCTGTGAGATATCTGTATGTCCTCCTTGGGGAAGTGTCTATTCAGGTCCTTAGTTCATTTTTAATTGAATCATTTCCTTGGTGTTGAGTTATGTGAGTTCTTTACATATTTTGGAAATCAAATTGTTACCTGAGGTATCATTGGCAAACATGTTCTCACATACACTTAGTTCCCTTTTCATTTTGATGATAGTTTCTTTAGCTGTGCAGAAGCTTTTTAGTTTGATATAGTCCCATCTGTTTATTTTTTTTCCTTTATTTCCCTTGCCTTAGGAAATATATTGGCAATGATATCGCTTTATGTGCTATCTGAAAATATCCTGCCTATGTTTTCCTCTAGGACTATTATGTTGTCACAACTTATGTTTAAGTCTTTTAACCATTTTGAATTTATTCTCATATCTGATGTAAGTTGTTGGCTTTGTTTCATTATTTTTGCATGTACCAGTCCTATTCTCCAAATACCATTTATCTCAGAGGCTATCTTTACTCCACTGAATGCTCATGTCTCCTTTGTCAAATACTAATTGGCCATAGAGATTTGGGTTTATTTCCGGGTTCTCTTTTCTGATACATTGATTTAGATGTCTGTTTTTATGCCAATACTACTGTTTTGATTACAGTGGCCTTGTAGTATTGTTATTGGGTAGCTTGTTATTGGGTATTATGATCACTCCTACTTTGTTCTTTTTCTCAAGATCACTGATGCTATTTGGGTTCTTTGTGGGTTCCATATAATTTTTTAAATTATTTATTCTAGATCTGTGAAATATGCTATTAGTATTTTAATAACAATTGTGTTGAATCTATAGATTCCTTTTGGTAGCATAGACATTTTAATGATGTTAATTCTTCCAACCCATAGGCATATGTTTCCATTTAGCTTTGCATCTTAAGGACGTGAATATTCTGTCACAGTGACAACAGTAGTAGTGACATGGTGGCGTCTCAAAAATATGGGCCACCTAATTCTCCAGGATGAGGAGAAACAAGTATCTGAGAAAAATGAAAGCCAAAATTTAACATTTGACTTTTGAAGCTTGGCAAAATAATATCTGTATAATATCTGCTATACAGTATGTTTTCAATAGTATTCTTGAGCAAAACATGGCTTTCTTTTTATTTATTTATTTATTTATTTATTATTGATTAAGTAATGTTGTCTCCATTTTCACCCCACCATGCCCCCTGCCCCACCCATCACACCCTCCTGCTCTAGAACCTACCCCCTTTGACTTTGTCCATGTCTTCTTTATACATATTCCTTGATGGACTTTCCCCTATTTTCCCCCATTATTCCTCTCCCCCCTCCCTTGTTACTGTCAGTTTATTTTTTATTTCAATGTCTCTGGTTATATTTTCCTTGCTTGTTTGTTTTGTCGACTAGGTTCCACTTATAGGTGAGATCATATGGCACTTGTCTTTCACTGCCTGGCTTATTTCACTTAACATGATGCTCTCCAGTTCCATCCATGCTCTCAGGAAGGGTAGGAGCTCCTTCTTTCTTTCTGCTGTGGAGTATTCCATTGTGTAAATGTACCATAGTTTTTTGATCCATCCATTTACCAATGGGCACTTAGGTTGTTTCCAGCACTTGGCTATTTCAAATTGTGCTCCTATGAATATTGGGGTACATAGGTTCTTTTGATAAAGAAGAACAAATTAGGAGGGATCACAACAACTGATATCAAACTGTATTACGAGGCCATGTAGTCAAAACAGCATGGTATTCACGTAAGAACAGACAAATAGACCAATAAAACATAATAGAGAACCCAGAAATAAACCCAAGTCTCTATGGTCAATTAATGTTTGACAAAGGAGGCAGAAGCAGTCAATGGAGTAAAAATAGCCTCTTCAACAATTGGTGTTGGGAGATCTGGAGAGCTGCATGCAAAAAACTGAAATTTGACCACCAACTTACACCATATACAAAAACATAGTCAGGGTGGATGAAAGACTTAAATATAAGTTATGATACCATAAAAATCCTAGAGGAGAACATAAGGATGAAAATCTCAGATATTGCACGCAATAATATTTTGACTGATATGTCCCCTAGTGCAAGGGACATAAAAGAAGGAATAAACAAATGGGACCTCATCAAAATAAAATGCTTCTGCATGTCTAAGAAAACTGCAGTACAGTGAAAAGAGAAGCAACCATATTGGAAAATATATTTGCAAATGATGCCTCATACAAGGGTTTGACCTCCAAAATATATAAAGAACTCACAGGACTCCAACCCAGCTCACAGGAAGACAGACAACCCAATTAAAAAATGGGCAAGGGACCTGAACAGACATTTGTCCAATCCAGACATAGAAAGGACCCAGAGACATATCAAAGGATGCTCAGCATCACTAGCCATCAAAGAGATGCAAATTAAAACCACGATGAGATATCACTTCATATGTGTCAGAATGACCATCATTAATAAATCAATAAACAAGAAGTGTTGGAGAGGATACAGAGAAATGGGAACCCCAGTGCACTGTTGGAGGGAATGCAGACTGGTGCAGCCACTGTGGAAAACAGGAGGAATTTCCTCAGAAAACTAAAAACGGAAATGCCTTTTGACCCAATGATACCACTGCTAGGACTATCCCCTAAGAATCCTAAAACATGGCTTTCATTATTTTTTAAAATCTGCATCTGTTTAGAATTAGCCTGTATATATATCACCATTGGATGCATAGGAAAAAAACAGGAAAATTTTTGTATTTATATCTCTGTTAATTTTGCCCTCTTTTTATTAAAAATATGATATCCCTTATGTTTTATAGGGTAGTGTCAACAATAAAAAATATTTATTATAGCTTTAATGTTAGAGTTGACTCTTCAAATTATTTTTTGCACGTAACGTTGATTAACAACATAAGTTTCAAGTGTACAGTTGTATAACACATCACTTATATACTGCAGTGTGTGCTCACTATCCAATCCAGTCTCCTTCCCTCAACAGATATTTGACCCGCTTTATTCTCTTCATCCTCTACCCACCCATCTCCCATTAAATACTGTTGTCTGGGTCTGTGAGTTTGTTTTATTTCATGGTTTGTTGCTTCTAGTTTTATGTCTCACATATGAATGAAATCACGTGGTTCTTGTCTTTTTCCATTCGACTCATTGAAATTAGTGTGATACTCTAAAGGATCCATCTGTGTTGTCACAAATGGAAATACTTCATCCTTTTCATGGCTGCATAGTATTCTAATGTGGTTCCATTCCACATCTTATCTAATGACTTACTGAAGACACTTAAGTTGTTTCCATGTCTTCACTTTTGTAAATAACACAGCAACAAACATGGTGGTACATATATCTTTTCAAATAAACGTTTTTAAAGTTCTCAAGTAGAATCTCAGATGAAATATTGTTAGGCAATATGGTATCTCTATTTTTATTTTCTGAGGAACTTCCGTACTGTTTTCTACAGTAGCTGTACCAATTTATATTCCATCAGCACTCTATGAGGGTTCTTTTTTTCTACAGCCTCTCCAACACTTTTTAGTTTTTGTTTTATTTGTAACAGTGATTCTAACATGTGTTAGGTGATAACTCATTGTGGTTTTGATTTGCATTTCCCTTTATAGTTAGTGAAATCGAGCATTTTTCATACATCGATGGCCATTCTTATATCTTATTAGAATAAATATCTGTTGAGGACCATTTTTTTAATTGAATTATTTGTCTTTTGTTTTTGTTGAGCTATATGACTTCTTTGTATACTTTGGATCTTAGCCTCTTACCAGATGTATCATTTGCACATATCTTCTGCCCTTCAGTTGGCTAGCTTTTAGTTTTAATGATGGTTTCTTTTGCTGTGCAGAAGCTTTTGAGTTTGATATAGTTCCATTCATTTACTTTTGCATTTACAGGGCTGACACTTTTTAAAAGCATATATGTTTGCAATAAACTGAAGAACTATAATATTCTTCTGTGTAAGGTCTTAAGCATAATAGAATTATCAAAGATAGTAACTAGATCCTACTGTTGTAAAATAATAATATTGGGGGAATAATCACTACTGTTCTTCAAGTGGCTGTGCCCTGATTTAAACATCTGTTTGTTTTTAAATCTATTGTCAACATAATGACATATTTGATCTTTATGACATGATTCGTATAGCATGTACCTTCCAATGTTTTTCATCTGTTTCTCTTGCAAGACCAGGATGTAGCTCTGCCTTTTGCATTCTCTGCTACTCAGCACAGGAGTCACTGGCAAAGAAAGGCTGGGCAAGGTGGCTGTACTTTGAATCCGCTCTAAACCACACAGTTCTCAGAAGAGAGTCTTCTAAGGAACTGATTTTGTTGTTGTTGTTTTACGTAGGATGTAACAGATTCAGAATGTATACAATGGAATTTTAAAGTTATTTTTAAACACTTGTATACTTGTTTCCTAAACAGAGAGAATTCTGTTTTCACTAAAGTATGTTTCAATTATTCAATATAAGCTTTGAATCAAAAATATTTGTATGAGTGTTAATAAGAGTTATCATTTCTAGGTCTATCTCATACCATGATATACACAGATATTTCAATATTCCAAATATCTGAAAAATATGTGTAACCATGTTAACTGCTATTAATGAATTTACATATGCAAAGAAGCTTTTGAGAATTCATGTAGGAAAATTATTTGCCAGCTCACTGATTGTATTGCACAGATATTGAATACATTAATGATTGTTCGTTAAACATAATCCTTGGAAAATACAAGCACAGTAATGGGAAATCATATTTAAGTCAATCCTTTATAAATAGAAATATGAACATAGAGGGTGTTAGTAGATATCGGGTCTATAGTCATAAATATTAAAATGATTGTGCTAAGGATATAATGCCACACTAGCAATTCAGAAATCTTAAACAATTAGGGCAAAAGTTATTACAATTCTTTTGTAGTGTCAGCCTGGGAATACTCTAGAAAGTATATTTCAAACTTTCTTGATGGTAAATGTGACCACACAAGTTAAATACACTGATGACCTGACCTCTGCCCCAAGAGATCCTCATTCGGTAGATCTTGCTGAAATATAGTAATCTGTTGTTTGCTAAACACCCCACAAAACTCTTCAGGAAAGCTTGAAAATCATCAAGGCTAACAGAAGTTCCATGACCGTGGAATGCTAAGTCCTCTAATTTGCCTCATTTGTGCTCAAAGCTTTTGAAGCAGGTTATAATTGTTATATAAATACTTTATCAAAACTTGATCATCTGATCCTAGATGTGACTGACAACTGTGTGAACTATTTGATATATATATTTCACATATTCTTTATTTGGATAAGGATATACATGCATTCTCAAACTTAATGTGGGTAAGGATCACTTGGACAAGTCATTAAAATGCAAATTAATGCTCTATTACATAGGTTCAGATTCATTTGGCCTCTGGTAGGACATAGAAATTTACATTTGAAATAGGTGCTCTTGCTGGCTCTAATAAAAGTGCTGTAAGGACTATATACTGAGAAATCCCACTGTAAAGAACTGATAAACTAATATTGCAGTAACTGCTGGGAACCACTTCTTCTAGAATGCTCACATAAGTCTAGGAAAACACTGTGGAAATACCTCTGCATTCAGGGCTTCCTATGAGCTGTCAACCTATCTGAATTTTACTATAAATTGTGTACTTAAAAATCATAGGACACTACTTTTATTAACTGCTATGACTTTGAGGTTCATACTATTGAAAAAATATCTGAAAGACAGTAACTTCTCGTGATTTGATTAAAATAAAACTTTTATTTTGTGACTGAGGTAGCTTTTTACTTTAATGTCCAAGCAAAAAATAAAATTTTGCAATTGTAATTATGCTATTTACCTGTGCATCAGAAACTCCACAAAATAACTGAGATTATATTTTTCTACAAAAAATCTTGAAATTTTGCAATTTAGATTTTTAATTGGTAAAATACAATTTTCATTACTATACACAACGAGGTAGAGGATTTAAATTCATGTGAGAATTAAAATGTTTTCAACCCTTTTCATAATTAAATGTTATGCATATGGTTTAGGACAGTTGAATTACTATGCTTCTCACTAATGATTTCAGAAAATTTTGCATGAATGTGTTATAATATTTCTAAATCTCATAAATACTGCAATTGCAGGATTTTATTTTAAAACTGTAGCTATCATCTTAATTGTCATGAACCTGAAAAACACATTTCACTTGATCAAATTTGCTTTCTGAGTTATTTTATGCATTTAATCTTAGACATCAGCTTTATTATCAGGAATGGTTCAAAATTTAAATGTGCCTGACTTGCAGAAGAATGAAATTGTCAATCTTATAGTGACTGGAGGGTCAATTTAAATGTTCATTCTGACATCAAAATGACAGCATCATAAGATTTTAAAGCTTGAGATTTTTATTTATTGCAGTTAGTAACAAACTCTGAAGTCACAATCTGTGAGAATTTAAATATAAAACTTTCTTTTTAAATAAAATATAAAATTGAAAAGCCATGACTATTATAATTGGTAAAATAGGGTATAAAGAGTGTTTAAAAGGTTCATAGACCTGTGTCCCATCTAATATCTCAGAATATAACCATAGCCATGGTTTATTTTTTAGGAAATCATTGTATACACTTATTTACCCAGGAGATTCGTTAAACAAATATCCCTAACCTACTTAAATCTGTCATCTCAATTGAAGACAGGCAAAAAAGTGACTTGGTGGGCTCTGAAATACATGAACACACTTAGTGGTTGTCCGATTATCAGAAGCACAAAGGTAATTACTAATCGCAGAGGTGGCAGTGGCTTGAAGGGGTCAGGTGAGAGAGACGAGTACAAAAACGATGGTCTGATTTTTTTCTAAAGAATGTGTGTTTAAACCCAATTGAGTTACTTTATGAGTTAGAGAAAGAATGGTGCCTTGTCACACCATTTCAGCATACTGAGCAGCTCAAGGGGAAAATGTTACAAGGAAGCTTTAATTAATTTCCCTCATCTAATCCTCTGTTAACACTGAACAAACTTCTGTCACGTGCATCATATGAATTCCAAGGACAAAGTAAAAGCCATTTAAAAGTAGTCATATCCCAATAAGTTTATTAAGAGACCATTTCTAAGTTCTTCATTAAAGTCAATGCTTTTAACACTATTACCATTCAAAATCCATATTGCAGTCGAGCCACATTATAAAACATTGATTGCTTTGGCGTGATCTCCTATACTAACTTATTATATTTTTAAGTAACTTAGTGAGGCAAAAATCCAAGTAATTTAGTTCCTGCCTCTAAAAAATTGCGACTTCTGCAACAGCTTTAAAAAGTAATAGTTCAAGCCTTTGGGTATATCAGTTTCTGTATCTAAAATTGAGTGCCAGCCATATAGCCCCTGTATTTTATCCAGAGCTTTACTCTCTCAGGGTCATACCAAGGGATAGGAGATTAATGGAGTGACATATTAAAAAGTTTTATGAATGGTAAATATTACCCCTATTTTCTGTAAAAGAAATGGAGTCAGATGTAGGTTAAGTAACCATTAAAACTGTTATACTTTAAAAGGATCCATTTATGCTGCATTTAATTGCATTCCAAGCACTTACTTCCTGCGCCTATTCTTAACTGTCACTTTGAGTGCCAAAGGTGGGGTGAGGGTAGGTATCATGTATAAAAGTATGCAAATTTTGAATCATTTAAAGTATCTTTTCAAATATAGATTCTAATATTTTAAATTTAATGTTCAGAGAACAGATATTTGCTTACCATTTGCCAAAAAGTACCTTTTACTGCGATTTTCATTAATGTCATGAAAAGGGGGAAAAAGATAGGTTTGCATATAAATGTATTTTCTACCCATAAACTTGCTTCTCCAAGCATCTACTAATACACTCTGAACTCTAAAGATGGTGTAGAAAAAGTTTCAAAGTCTGTGTTGAAGAGTAATGTGGAGTGCTTTCCCAAGGATAGCTGCTGTGGACAGAGCAGGTTTGAAAGAATGACATTTCTCACTGTCCGAAGACAATTTTTTTTCAGTCAATCAAAATGTAGCTGAATTCAGTATTTGTACAATAATAACTTGTTATATAACATCTTCAGCTTAACAATAATAAATTCATTTTAATGATGCATTTCTCCATTAAGACTTTTGAAGGACATATTTTCAGTATCATGAGTAAATGGGGGAGAATCTCAAAATGTTATGGGAGGGGAGGTGGGAAAGCGATAACAAAATAAAGTAAAACAAATAAAAATACATAATTTCTTATATTATTTTATGTAAAATAAAGTTGAAATAATTAATCTGTGGAGTGCTAAGCATAATAAAGCATGCTAAGTGAACTGAAAAGTATTATCGGAGACTAACAAAACATCTTCAGTGATTTACTCATCTCTAGAAAAGAGAGAAGGCCATGGAGAGATCTTTTTTGTTTTCAATTTTCATGCAGAACATTAAAATCAATTGATATGAGATAAGTTATTTTCATATGGACCTTTAACGTGTGTGGTGGTGGTTGCTTCAATATTCGTAAACCCTTCATCAATGAATTTCAAGTTCCCTATGTATATATCGAAGAAAAATATCATGACTTTATAAATATGTTAATTCAAGTTAAAAATAAGAAAAACTTGAGAAGAGAGAGGAGGTGGAGGAAGAGGAGAGGGGCAATGGGATATACATTACTGCGTCAACAACACACAGATGATCCAGAGGAAAATACCCTCTACGTGCAGAGAACAGGGCAGATTGGTTTCTGGTAATCTACTCTCCTGTGATTTGCTCTTGTTTACCTTAGGCATAATTACATGCATGCAAACTCACTAAAACTTCACCCATTTCCTAGGATCAGACTGAAACAAGTTCATGTCTTGAGCTCCCCATGTGATGAGTTCCCCACTCTGTCTAAGCTGAGCCAAAGCGTGCCATGTAGCTATGGCATAGGGAAGAATTGCAGAACATGGAGTGAGGGTCATTTGGAAGCAACCAAAGGAGACTTTCCTAATAGATGGGTGAAGTTCCACTTAGTTAAAACCTGAGGTGTTTACAGAGTCCCTGAAAATAAAAGGTCAACATGAATAGAATATACAGTAAGAGGATACAATGCTATGGTGGAATGAGTTTAAAATAGTTGGAAGAGATTGTGTCAAAAATGCCTAGAATTATTATTTGGATTTTATTAATTAGAAAAGAAAAACTGTGGAGATATTTTACATGAAATAACAGGATTAGTTTGTGTTTGAGTACATTGTTTCTTTTGCAGTTAAACAGAGATGGTAGCAGTTGGAAAGGGACAGTGGAACACTGAGAGAGATTATAAATGAAGTAGGAAGGAAACAGAATGAAGAACTCTTGGTCATTTGTGAGAGGTGGACATAGGACTTCCATGAAAACTGCATGAATGGAATGCAAATTTCATTTACTAAGAGAATATTTCTCAAGGCAAAATTTCAATGGATTGATTTCATGGGTTAAGTTTGGGATGTGTAAAATTAGAGTGGAACTCTCCAATCTGTTAATTATATAAAGTAAAAGAAAAAGAAAGGGGTCTAGGCTAAAGAGCAAGCATGCACATAAAATAGACTTATAGATCAGCAGAGATATCAGATAAATTGGGTTTGAAACCTTCCTTGACCATTTATAGTTTTCCTAATCAAGTAATTTTATATCAGCTTTTTCACCTATCACAAAGGAATTAGAATGGCACCTCTTGGCACCTGTTTCAGGGGAATAGTGTAGAAATCCAATGAGATATTCTATTTAAGTCACTTAGCATAAGTCTAGGTGTTTACACATATTCACAAGTATTAGCTGTTATTGTAATTACCAACATCATGATTTAAAATCTGGAGATGCATGGATCTCTTAGGAAGAAAAGAAGATGTCTCAAGATTAGAGAAGCAACCTCAGCATCAAAGAGTCAGTCAGAGAAGGAGAATCCAGAGCATAAGATTAAGGAACACGGACAGCTATGGAAGTAGAGGTGTAACTATCAAAATGGTATGCCATAGACTTGAAAATAAGGTTGAGTTCAACAAAAATTGGGGCTGAAAATTGTCCACTGTATTTAACAACAAGGATATACTGAATACAATTGTCAAGCAAATTAAATAAAATATAAATGTGAAATTCTCATGGCTTAGGCATGAAGTCTTTGAAAGGTAGATAGCTATGCATGAGTAACAGATGGTTAGTGTTAGCAAAACTTTTACCCATAACAGATGTTTTTGTGGGCTAAAAAAAGAACAAAAGAACAGGAAAAAGTTAACAATTTTATCAAACTATTGAGGAAAGCCTGGGTCATGTGTGATCAAATTAATTTTGCTATTTTTTTGGAAGAGAACATACTTTTGGGCATATGAGAATTGACCTGTGGTCTAGAAAAGAGCTATGTGGTCAAGTAATCCTTTAACTATGCAATGACTGGCAATGGCTTGCTTCGATGGAATGGTGGTCATGAGCAAGATGATCTCTATGAAGAGGTAAGAGTAGAAAAGTTTGTGTTGAATGTTGTCATGACATGTTTGGTCAATGGTCCATGTTGTGTTATACATGGAACGTTGCCCAATATCAGTTATATAGATCTCATGCCAACCTTGAAACAAAAACAGTTTACAATGGCTCAGTCTTACGACACTTCTCCTTCCATATATATTAAAAGTTCTCATAAAATGCTCCCACCTACACCTTCCTACCATGAATTCTACAGTATTTCAGAGACTGTCCTTCAAAAGAGACTCATCTCGTCAGCATTTGTTTATGTTTCATCTCCGTCAAATTAATGGAAAGCATGCTCAACAGCAAACCTCACATCAATTATTGTATAATTTCTTTCCTTTTCTTCATTAACAAGCAGCTTGAGAAAATTTCCTTCTTTTAATCTCTAGTACTTTTCGTAGCTCTTCTATAACATAAAAACATGGATAAGTATTGGATTGTTTTAATTTCTGGTTCAACATTTCTGGTATGCATTTATTTTCTGTATCCTTTCTGTATAGTCTTCACTTCATTATTTTTAGTTTGTTTTTAATTACATTTTACAAATTATCTATGAGCATGTTTCCAATCATTGTAGGAATGTTGTTTCTAAGATAGCTATTTGCCGACAATTTTTACACGGGAGGTTTAAGACAGTCCAGTTGGTAAACAGGGTGCATGAATTTAGGGATGGTGAATGAAGCATATTCCCACCACATCAGCACTGGGACTACACCTCTGCTGTGTCTTCCTTCTGTCTTCTGTGGTTCACACTGAAGGAATGTACTTTAAGGTGCTTTATTTTCATCTGTTTGTTTCCTTGTGAGTTAACTGGAAATGTTTTCTTAATTTTTCTTAAAAATTTAAAAATAAATTAGTTTATATTTTACCTTTGGACCACATTCACCTATTTGTCCCAACCCCCACCTATATAAGCACCAATATGTTCTCTGTATCTTTGAGCATGGTATTTTTTTTTTTAGATTCCACATACAGAAAAATTCATGTACTATTTGTCTATCATCTTTCTCTGACTTATTTTTATTCACTTAGAATAATGTCTTCAAGCTCCATCCATGTTGTCACAAATGGCAAGGTTTCATTTTTATGGATTAATATTAATATTCTAGCATATATATATAAAACAACCCCTTTATTCATTTATCTGTCAATGGATATTAAGTTGTTTCTATATCTTGGTTATTGTAGATAATGCTGCAATGAACATGAGGGTGGTTATATCTTTTTGAGTAAGTGTTTTCATTTTCTTCAGATAAATACTCAGAAGTAATTACTCTTCACTTTTGCATGCATTTGGAAATGTTAATGATTTGTGATACAGTTAAGTTAGTTGAGACAAATAGTAGAAGACCTTATCACCACTAATCCAGTGAACTTTATTTAAAGCAAGATAGCATTACAAAAACCCTAATGTAACTGAGTAACAAGATTTGCACTTTAAGAGGATCCGTCTTGTGTCAGAGTGAAGGGATTTCCAGTAGTCAAGAGAGAGAATGTTCAATATTGATATGTTGTTGTTAATAAACTATAAATGGAAATATATAAAGTGAATAACAGATGGATATATAAATGTATCAAGACCCAAAATTTCATACACCAAGATAAAAGAAACAATGGTCTGGAATGAAGAAAATGTTCTGAAGATTCTTACAAAATATATTAGTGTTTTGATGGCAGCTAAAGTCACACGATTAATGTAGCTTCACCTTTATTAAATTACTTATTTATTCCTTAACAAATATTTTGAGTACCTACTGTGTGTCAGGCTAAGTGCTAGGTACACAGCAAGAAACAAAACAGAAACTATTCCAGCCTTCACATATTCTAGCATGTGAATGGGAGAACATAGAATGAGGAGTCTGTACTGAGATTGACAATAGACACAGTAACTAAGATAAAATAAGGGAAAAATGATGGCATGCAACCGCCTACTAAATGTTAGGAATAATGTAATTACCAACAGTTAAAAACTTTCTATTTATTCCATGTATATTAAAATGTTTCCTTTTATGAATATTCATAGAGATAGTGAGGATGTATAAAAAACTATAATCCATGTGTGAGGCAAATAGGTTGAAACTTGGTGTAAGAAAAAATGGAATGTGAGCTTAAATGATGTATAGATGTATACTTGCCATAATAACATCATTTTAGGCAGAAAGGTAATATAAATGAACATACGGAGGCATGGGCTATAAGGGTTCAGAAAAAGAATATGATGTGGATGAGGGTTGTATTCAAGAATAAAACTTAGTTATTTTTGGATTTGGTAAGGAATTTGGCCTTTATACTAAAATACTTGAAACTGCTTTGATAATATGGACACGAACATTTTGGTTTTAGAAACACCACTTGAATTCAATCTGGAAGACTGAGAAATAAAAACCAAAGACACTGCGTATGAGCCACATGACACATTTAATGTAAAAGCTGAGGTTCTTGTAACTCCGTCAGACCAACACATGAGAACTGAAGTGATGGCCAAAGGTGAATGAAATCTAAAAAGAATGGTGAAGGAAATAGATGATAAATATCATTTTGATTCTGGGATTGCCTGAATCATCAGGGACTATATCTGAGAATACTGAAAATGACATATATTTGGAAGGATTGTACTTGTACCCTTTTTTTTTCAAAAAGTATTAAGAGCCTCTTTTTCTGATAACAAATGCGTGTACCATAAAAGTGTGTAAGTGTGACATGATTTGCATGCAGGTTAAACTGACAAAAAATTGAGTTAATATACAGCTTATAGTTGCTTGGGTCTCATTCATTCCTCTTGTTTTCAGGGTGAAGAGAATAACTATAAAGTTCTAGATGCAGTGACTGCATCTCATCTCTGATTGCCACAGTTTGCCTGGGGATAGGCATAGGACAAGGGGTGAGTATTAGCCACGGCCACTCCTTTGTCTTCTGCAGCATAAGCTGGAGCATCTCCAGCATCTAGTCTTACTGAGCTGGACTCAGGTCTAGCTAGAAACTTCTGCCTTCCTAGTGGCCTACGAAAAACCAGGTAGACTATTGCTTCACACTTTTTTTTAACAGATAAAAGACAAGAGATGGAAAGTGACTAGCATAGAAATGCCTTTCCTTTCTTCCTTCAAGGATCTGATATTAGTAGTGCTATATAATCTCATGGAGATACCCCATAGCTGAGCAATCCTGTATGTTTTCTTCGAAAGTATGTTCAGATTGATAAACACCACATTTTATTTTCTGTCCTTCTTTCTCACACTCTTGTGTTCATTTCACTTCCACCCCTCCAATAAAGACTGGACACATAAGATGTTCCTCATGCTCTGCTTTCTGGGAAACCAAGGCTCATGAGGCAAGTAGATATGGTAAAATTGAGGGCAGAGTAGATGATGATTGAAGCATTTTGTGGTCCTATGAATACTTGAGGCACAGAATTTATGCCTTCAGATAATTGCACTTACATTCTAACTCTCACAGTATTACTGAGATTATAGGTAGTGCCCCCCAAAGCAGAATTATGAGTCCTTATGATAAAAAAGGCTTTTACAGTTATGTTTTCCAAAGATAATTTTTTCAATGTGAACAGATGCAACAAATTAATTTTTTTCCTTGCAGGGCTATAAAAATTATTGCAAATAACCTGTCAGTTATGACCTTTAAAATGATATTGGCCTTTCCATCTCATAATGATGAAAATGCAATAAAGTGTGGCTGCACATAAATTGTATTTCAAAAGTCTCCCACAAACATGGGTAAAACCAGAAGCAGAAAAATACAGGGTTGTTCAGTGCAGTCACATACAGGGAGTGTAAGAGTTTTATGGGATAATTAATTATTTTTTACGTCCTGGAAAAAAAATGTGTTTATGAGAATCTTGCTTATCTTGCTTATCTTGCTTATGTAGGACATATAAATAGGTTTTTTACACCTTGTTCAGCAACAATTGAACTCAATTTATCCTACTGTTTGAATGAGTTTAAAGAAAAGAATAGGATTGTAATGAGAAGTAAATGAAACAGTAGGAAGTCCTTGCCTATTTAAAGGCAATCCTATATTACATTGAAGTTTATATACCACTACTAATAAACAAGGGTAATAAAAGGAGCCTTTTTATGCTAAATTAAAAAAGATTCACATTAGAGAATCTTTCTTGTTAATGCTTTCGAAGACGATCATGACAATAATCTTTCCTTCAATAAAACACATGTGTAATGTATAATCAGTAATTCCAGTTTGACGCCTATGTTTCTAGGATAAGTCTCCAACCTGTTTCCTTCAAGTATTTTTGTCAACAAAGTCAGAGGCTCTGTGACTTCTAAATCCTTATAAGAATGAGAAACTATAATTTAAGCCAACTTTCACCTAAACGAAATATGATATTAGACATATTAACACTCTTTGCTAGCACCTACCTATTCTCTGTCAAACACGCATCCCAGTGTCAAGCTGCACAATCAAGCTGACCCTGATTCTTGTATCAGTGGCTAAGAGAAAAGATGAGCCCATCCGCACGATCATCTTAATTCACAAATATGCCTACCAAGAATAAATGGTATATTTTATTATTTAAAATTGAACCTTCACTGTGATTTCTAAGATAATAAACTACGAAGAAAAAAATAGCAACTGCAGTGAAGTTGAAAACATTTCCTTGATATAGTAAGTCCAATTACAATTACAAAACAAAAAACCCCCACAAAAGCAATGTTTTGGATCTACCCTAGAACAAAACTTGGAATCATATCTCTGTATATAAACTCTAATTTAAATGAGTATGAGTGTCATCTGACTCGTGCTTTCCATTCACCAACAATGGGTAAATGTAAAATGTCTAGCAGTACCAAATAGGCAAAAATGCTATAATACATTTGAATGTCTTATGTATTTATAAAAGAAGTGCTATAGTAATTTCATTAATTGGAAGTTAATTTATCCATATTCGCACTAAATAAATAATCAACAATATTTAAAGATCATGAGTTTGAATCAGGACTCTTAAACTGTTGTGTTAGGACACAGTTTAACTGAGGGCATGCAATCCAAGAAGCTCCTTGCTTCTCTGAAGTATTTCTTGCCTACATCTACCATATTACTGTGAGAATTACTCTTAATTATAGTATCCCTCTTCATTTCTCATTTTAAGCTATACATGGCTTTTCCCTAAGAAACCAATAATTTCTGCAGATCTAACAGTTTAATTTGTTTAATTGTATGTAAGTGTAATTTTCCTTATTTTATCAAATAGCTTTTAAAAAATATATTTGATGATATATTATTGAAGTTGTGTGCATGTGTGCTCTCAGTTATTCTCACACTTTGCAAGGACAGCAAACAAACAAACCCTTGGGTCATTTGACCCAGCTTCCAAAAATACCTCATTGTCATTTGCTGCATTATAATATTTTGATACCAATGAATTTTTATTGTTTTAATATATCTATTTCATTTCTTAAATTTGTTTAAAGTATGATAGTATGATTAAATTCTGATTACAAGTGACCAGAGGGGAGAGGGGAGGGAATTTCAGGGGAAAAGGGGAAGGGTTTGTAGGAAGTACAAATGGACAAAAACAGGGGGGTGTGGAAATGGGAGGGAGGTGGGGAGGGCTGGGGGGTGGGATGGGATAGGAGTAAAAGGCAGAAAACTGTACTCAAACAACAATTAAAATTTTAAAAAGTATGATTAAAAGAAGGCATGAGACTTTCTTTATTAAATAGACTGTTCTAAATGTCATTCATGAATTAATTTATAGGTTGAATGCGATCTTAATTAATACTGCAAAGGAATATTATTATTAAAGTAATCAACGAGTGAATCGAATCCTTTATGAAAATGCAATGGACCTAAGAAAGTCCATATAGAAAACCAATTTGGAACATATGTACTATTTGACTTCAGGATTTGCTATAAGCCTGTTTTAATCACACTGATATTATATTAGAGTAAATATAGAAATATGGAACAAAAATAGAAAAATCAATAAATAGATATACACATGCATGGTTAATTAATTTCCAGCAAAAGTGGGAAACAAATACAGTGGAGAAAGAGACATTTTTTAGAAGAAAATGTTTTTGGACTAAGTGGATATCATATGAGAAAAAAAATAAATAATTTTAGCTCTTACTTTATCCAAACAGAAAATTAACTCAGTATGGATCATAGACCTAAGCAGTAAAAACTAGGATTATGAGTGTGTGCGTGGGGGGGTGCAAAACAGAATTTATTTACAAAAAAATGTGTATTTATTCTTACATATTTAAACTTCAGTCACCTTCTAAGTACTCTCTTTTTGACAAATATACCTATTTTGATATTTTATCTACCGCTCAAAACAGTTTTTGAACTTGTCAATTTTGATGATTTTTAGTGCTTTTGTCACTTTTGGTTTCAACACTTCCACATCAGCAAAACATTTCCCTTTGAGGACTTTTTTTACCTAGGAAAAGAGAGAAAAAGTCACTAGGAACAAGATCAGGTGAAATGCCATTTTTGGTCAAAATCTGTTCAACACTCAGAGCAGTGCAGGCAGGTGAACTCCTAAAGCACCCATCATGAAATGGGTAAACTCATTGAAAGAGTTTTAAAAAAATTTACTGAAGCCAAATGCCGCCTCTCCAAACAACACCAGTAGGTACAGTGATACAGGTGTGTTTCTAGAAAACTTAATTTGTGGGAGAAGTCTATAATACAAGAAGTCTGCCCTCCAGAAGATAATTCCAGGTTTTGGGGGGTACACCCTCATAAAAAAGTAACTTTCTAAATTTGATCAGGTACTTACAAAATTTTATTGAATGGTGAAACTTTAAAATTTACTCATGGTTAAACACAAAAGGATTTTTTCCTCGCAATAATTCTATTTTAAAATAAACTAGAAGTACTAGTTTATTAGTACAGTTTACTTGGTAGAATTGGGCAAAGGAAAGAAATAAAGATTATATAGATTGATAAAAAGAAATAAAACTTTCATGGTTGGCATGTTATAGAAAATGTCTTAGGAATCTGTGAAAAACTGCTCAAAATTCCAAGTAAGTGTGGCAAGGAAACAATATATAATCCTAATATAGAAAAGTTACTGTCAGCCTGTTCTCAATTTCAGTGTCTTTGGTTATATTATGCTTGTTTGTTTGTTTTGTTGATTAGGTTCCTGTTAAAGGTGAGATCATATGGTATTCGTCTTTCACCACCTGGCTTACTTTGCTTAGCATAATGCTCTCCAGTTCCATTCATGCTGTTGCAAAGGGAAGGAGCTCCTTCTTTCTTTCTGCTGCATGGAATTCCATTGTGTAAACGTACCATAGTTTTTTGATCCATTCATTTACTAATAGGCTGACAGTCACCAGAGGGGAGAGGGGAGGGAATTTCTGGGGAAAGGGGGAAGGGTTTAGAGCAACAAGTATAAAGGACACATGGACAAAAACAAGGGGGGTGGAAATGGGAGGGAGGTGGGGAGGGCTGGGTGGTGGGCTGGGATGGGAGTAAAAGACAAAAAACTGTACAAGAACAACAATTAAAATACAAATTAAAAAGAAAAACAGAAAAAAAAGAAAGGTTAATTGTAACAAAAATATATTTATATACACAAAGTCAAAAGTTCAAAAATAATAATTAAAAACTAAAAAACTATAAACCTGGGGTTCCTGTTTTAATGTATGAGATTCTAGATTCTTTATAATTTCCCCATATTTGTTACTTACTTACAATTCATCAGTTTTATAAGAAGTTATTAATAAATTCTTAAAAAAACAAAGGGCCAAGAGTGTATCTTTGGGACACTATAAAAGAGGAAGTGAAGGCAACTGCAATCCTCCTTCATAGAGGTCTTAAAAAGAGAGGATTTAAAAATACACATATTATTTTTAAAAGTAAATTGTATTTCTATATACTAGCAAATAAAAATTAAAAATTGAAAAAAAATAAGTACTATTTACAGTAGCATGAACAAGCATGAATACCTTGTGGTAAATTTGATCAAATAAATGTAAGATGGTGAGGACTAGAAATTGCAAAATTTCCAGGATAACTCACAACAAACTATAAGTGGAGAAATATAAAATGGTCATTGATCGAGAGAAACAATATTATAAAATTATGACTAAATTTTTCTATACACTTACTGTAGTCTTTTTTGGTGAAATCAATAAGCTGATTCTAAAATTTATATATAAATAAAAAAGATCTAAGATAGCTAAAACAATTTTGGAAGAGAATAATGATAGAAAATGTATTCTACATAATTTAACATATATTACAAAGCCATGGTAATTAAAACACTGTAGTATTAGTATCAGGATAAACAAATTGATCAATGAAACAGAGTAGGGAATTTAGAGACAAACAAAACATATGGCTAAAGGCCATATGCTCCATCATTCAGTGGAGCAAAAACTGGTGTTATACCATATATGATGATGAAACACATAATTTTCCTTTATTTAAGAAATCATATCATAGCAAAAGTACAAAACTATCTACTCCCTATCCAGTCACTGGACCGAGCACATGGAATAAAATAGGAGTAAGCTAGATATATTTTCTTTAATTCACGATACCTGATTCTGAGAGACTAAGTGTTTCACATTAAATAACATAGTCTGTTTTATTATTATTCCCATATTATAAATGGGGCCCATAATATTCAAGTAAATTGTCCAAGCCCCCAGAACTAGAAGAAGCAAAGCCAAGAGTTGCAGCAGAACATTGGCCTCTAACCATTAAACGACGCTTGTTAAAGTGACAGAAATATGGCAAACATTCCAATGATAGTGTATGTGCATCGGGTAGGGTAGAGTCAATACGTAAAATTTTCATATGTTTGAGAGTTCATATTAACTTTATCGAGTGTACTGATTACACTAACTTTTGGAAAGTGTACTTGATAAACAGAATGTTTGAAAAAGTTCTTCAAGTTACTAGTTTATTTTGGTTTTGGTATTATTATCTACTTAATACAACACTTTGGAAAAAATACCCTCTAAATTTATCTTTTGGGATTCCAAGAGTTAATTTACCAAAAAAAAAAAAAAAAAAAAAAAAAAAACCCAAAAAACTGTGAGTAATTGTAGCTTTCCTGTTTGAGCAAATGAAAAACAAAATCATATGAGCCATGAAAATAGATTTCTAATACAGATCTAAGGGAAATGTTGATCAGGGTCTCTAATTATCTTGGATATGACAGAAATGAGTGAATTAAGCAACAATTATGCTACAGTATTGCTTGCCTTTTGTGGAGGGCCAAGCAGGATAATGTGCGCCAAGGGAGTTAGAAGCAGGCCTCGGGTTCAGCGCAGCTGCCCTAGGCCATGAAAGACTGCCTGATAGATTGTTGTGAGAAAAGAATGACTTGGCTGCTTGCTATATCACTGTACCAAGAAGGAGCAGCAGATGTTCTTAAAAATACAATGTACCTACCCTTGCGGATTGTCTTTCTCACGTTCTGCTTCAAAGCTTACTCGATATACACAGCCTGACTTCACCAACAAACAGTTCCCTCCTCTGCATCCCAGAGAAGGGACTCCACCTGACCCCACTTTGACTCTTTCTATTTCTCATCCCCCCGTCACCTTCCCTTGGGACCTGATCGATCTAGCCCTGCTGGTCTTGACACCTTTTCAGCCAAAAATTCCAAATTATTAGTTCCTTTTAATAGTGAAGGAAAAGCAGACTATGCTATGCCAAAATATACCAACTTGGCATTTCTTGGGATTTTTTGTTTGTTTTTATTTAATCTTTATTGTATTTTTTCCATTACCATTTAGTCCCATGAAACACCCCTACCTCCAGCAATCGAAACACTGCTGTCCATGTCCGTGAGTCCTTTTTTCATTTTTGTTTTTGAATTAAAGTTATTTGAGGAACAGACAGTGCAAGAATAGCATGACCCTCTTTTGTTTCCCCTGAAAGCAGGAAATAAATCTCCCATGTGAAATAATTCGTCCCTGTACAAGAAGGTGGAGATAAATCCTTATCACCAGAGCGAGGGAATTTAGGGCCAGGAAGGCTACATAAACAAGCCATGTTACTTCGTCCCTGATTTACTAGCCCAAGCCCAAATGTCTGTGTCTTGTCACTTCTTCACAGCCTTATCGTTTCTTTGCATAAAAGGCATAAATATAAAAGCTTTCTCTTTGGGTCATTTCTTTGAGTCCCATTTTATGGGGCTTCTGTATGTAATTAATTAAAGTTTTTGTCCTGTTAATCTGTTTTATGTCAATTTAATTATTAAACCAGCCAAAGAACATAGAAGGGAAGAGGGGAAGCATTTCTACCCTTACAACAGACATAACTTCAGCATCACAGCAACTGATTCTATTTGAGGGTATGCCATTTCCCCTATCAATGGTGAAGAGCATTATGCTGATGGGGAACAATAGACTATTAAGACTCTTCATAATAAATTATATGCTTACATTAAAAATATTCAATAAATAAAAGCAAACTAAGTGTCCGTCAGTAGATGAGTGGATAAAGAAGAACTGGTGCACAAAGGCAATGGAATATTACTCTGCCATTTAAAAAAAATGAAGCCTTACCATTTGTGACAACATGAGTGAACTTAGAGGCCATTATGTTAAATTAAATAAGACAGGGAAAGAAAGACAAATGCCATATGATTTCACTTATACATGGAATCTAAAGAATAAAATCAATGAATAATCCAAACAGAAATTGACTCATATGTACAAAGAGCAAACTGATGATTACCAGATGGAAGGGGCGGTTGAGGGAAAGGGGAAAAGAGAGAAAAGGATTAATAAACACAAATTGGTAGTCACAGAATAGTCACAGCGATGTAAAACAAAGCATAGGGAATACAGTCAATAATATCGTAATAACTATTCATGGTGCTGGGTGAATCCAAATAGACATATTGGAAATATCACTTTGTAAATTACAAAAATATCTAGCCACTATGCTGTATACCTGAAGCTAATATAAAATAGTAGCGAATGTCAATAATAATTGAAAAAATTAAAAATCATGGACTATTTCGAAAAATAGTCTTAGTGTAATTTATTAAATGTTTAGAACAACTCTCTGTATACTGCTGTAATTACTTAAGATGATAATTAACAAAAGATTAAAATGGACATGTATTTTGATATTTTTAAAAAAGAGGTAAGTAAATTGGAAAACAACATGAATATAAGGCCAAATGTAGAAAGCAAATATTAATTAACATTTTCCAAGGAAATAATAAAAATCAAACCATACTTTAAAAAATTAGTTCCCTAAAATGTAAACTCTTAGTTAAAACACTTAACAATTTTCGACTTCCGGCCAAGATGGAGGCATAGGCGGACACACTGTGCCTCCTCTCACAACCAAAATTAAGGACAACAAATATTTAGAAACAAGAAAACAACCAGAACTTATAGGAAATTGAACTGCACGGAAGTCCAACAACCATTCATCCAGACGGATAGGAGGGGCGGAGTCGCAGTAGGAGAAAGTGGAGGTGCGGACCCAGGAACGCAAGTAGCGGCGGCTCGCAGTTCCCAGGTGCACGGGCGGTGGCTGGCGGACACCGGGCACAGGGGGGCAGCTGTGCAGACCCAGTGAGGATGCACAGGGCGGCTGGCTGACCAGGGGGTCCCACATTTGTGCACGCAGACAGTCCAGGCAGAGGGGAAATGGCGGAAGGGACTGAATCCAGGAGAGAGCAGAGCAGGCGCCATTGTTCCCTCTCAGACCCCACCCCCACATACAGCGTCACAACCCAGCGACTGGGCTGCCCCACACTGGGGAGTGCCTGAGGCTCCACTCCGCACTACGTAACAGCACGCACGCACGTGCGCAGATAATCCAGGTGAAGGGGAAGCAGCGGAAGGGACCGGAGTCCAGAAGAGAGCGGAACAGGCGCCATTCTTCCGTCTCGAACCCCGCCCCCACCTATAGCGTCACAACCCAGCGACTGGGCTGCCCCACCCTGAGGAACACCTAAAGCTCCACCCCTCATACGTAATAGCTGCGACCAGACTAAAACCAAACCAAAACAAAACAAAAAAACCCCACCAAAAATGGCTCAAACTGGAGAAAAAATGAAAACCCCGGAGTCAATTCCTCTAAGCAACGAAGAGATAGCCAACCTATCAGATGCACAGTTCAAAGCACTGGTCATCAAAATGCTCACAGAATTGGTTGATTTTGCTCATAAATTAGATGAGAAAATGCAGGCTACAATACGTGAAATGAAGGAAGACGCATGGGGAACTGATAGAGATGGAAGGAAAACTGGGACTCAAATCAATGGAGTGGACCAGAAGGAAGAAATTAACAACCAAACAGAAAACGAGGAAGAAACAAGAATTCAAAAAAATGAGGAGAGGCTTAGGAACCTCCGGGACATCATTAAACGTCCCAACATCCGAATTATAGGGGTCCCAGAAGGGGAAGAAGAGCAACAAGTAGAAAACTTATTTGAACAAATAATAAAGGAGAACTTCCCCAATCTGGCAAAGGAAATAGACTACCAGGACGTCCAGGAAGCTCAGAGAGTCCCAAAGAAGTTGGGCCCAAGGAGGAACACATCAAGGCACATCGTAATTACATTAGCCAAGATTAAAATGAAGCAGAGAATTCTAGAAGCAGCAAGGGATAAGGGGACAGTCACCTACAAAGGAGTTCCCATCAGACTGTCAGCTGATGTCTCAAAAGAGACCTTACAGGCAAGAAGGGGCTGGAAAGAAATATTTGAAATCTTGCAAAGCAGGGACCTACATCCAAAATTGCTCTTTCCAGCAAAGCTGTCATTTAGAATGAAACGACAGATAAAGCGCTTCTCAGATAAGGTCAAGTTCAAGGAGTTCATCATCACCAAGCTCTTATTATATGAAATGTTAAAGGGACTTATCTAAGAAAAAGAAGATAAAAAATATGACAGTGAAAAGACAGCAAACTCACAGCTGTTAAGAACCACACCTAAAACAAAAGCAAACTAAGCAAACAGCTAGAACAGGAACAGAACCACAGAAATGGAGATCATATGGAGGGTTAGCAACAGGGGCGTGGGAGGAGGGGGGGGAAGGTACAGAGAATGAGTAGCATAGATAGTGGGTAGAAAATAGACAGGGGCAGGGTAAGAATAGTATTGGAAATGTAGAAGCTAAAGAACTTATGACACAAGGACATGAACTAAAGGGGGGAATGTGGGTGGGAGAGGGTGTGCAGGGTGAGGGGAATGATGGGGGAGAAACGGGACAACTGTAATAGCATAATCAATAAAATATATTAAAAAAACAAACACTTAATTTTGTACAGAATAAGAGGAAAAACCCTTCTATTATAAAATACCAACTGATTGACATAAAAGCACAAACACTTAAATATCAAATGTTCTATATATTAAAACAGAGCATTTTAAGAAAAAAATCATCCAAAAAAGTGACAAAGACAGTTTAAGGTGGCCTAGCATTAAGTTAGTTACATCATTGCTATATAAAATAAAAATATTTAATATAAAATACATTTATATCACTAATACTTGAAATAACTTGAATGATTCACTTTCAAAAATGAGTTGAGCAGTCCCTTTGTCAAGTAATAAGAACCAACTTAAAGACTAGTAGACTAACATGTATTATTTTATATCAAAGTACTTTGAAAGATATAACAACTTTAGTCTAAAATTATTAATAATGAATTTAATCATTATAGATTTGAGGAGTATGAGCATATATGTATAACATAATTTCATTCTTAAAATGAAAAACTTATCAGTGTTTTTTAAATTTTTCTCTGCTTACATGCAAAACACACATAAACTAGTCACTACTTTAAAAGTTATGTGCTACCAGCAGAGATTAGTGTGAGTGAGCTTTTCAGAACCTTACTTAGGTGACAATGCTGCCAGAGGGAGTGACTCCCGGGGAAGCGCTGAAGGAATGGGCCAGCAGAAGAGTTGGGACAAGCTGCATTTCAAAGAAGGAAGAGTACTCTGTCAGATCACAGACACCAAAGGCATAGTGTTGTTACTTCGCAACTTTGCCTAGGAATGCTTCTTTTTCCAGTTCAGGAATAAACCAGATAAACAATGTTGCAAATAGTACACACATCCACATTTTACTAATATAAACTCCATATCTGTGGAAGTATGCACACAGGTGTGTGTTTTGTGTGTGACTGAGAGAGTAAGACTATCTCTGATATTCCCTTCTATCTAATTAAGAGGCACTTTTGAATCTTCGTGTTATCTTTTAGGAGCATGAACGCTGTGCAGACAGCTAGACTCTAATGTGAGAAAGAGACACGTCTGAAAGACCAAGAGTTCACCTGAGAGCTAAAGGTTTCAGAACAAATTGGGCAGCTGACAAATATTCGGTCTCTAGATCTCAGAAGATGGTTAAAATCAGTGATCTCAAAGACTGACTCAGAGCCCTGATGTTTATTGTGACTCATTTTGAAAAACTCCTGGGTGATATTTTTAAAATCAATGTTGACAGATTTTGCCAAGTTTTTTTAATTTGACAGCAGATTAGACTTACACAGGTTTTTCATGAAATAATATATTTTTCTAAAGTAAATGTGAATGGAAATGAGCAAAAATATTTCAATCCAAGATCAAAAAAAGAAAAAAAATAAAATATGATTTCAACCAAATTCATATATCCTTTAGTATATGGCATCCATTACATATATATATATATATATATATATATATATATATATATATATATATATATATCAGATTGCTTATTCATAGTTTTTGCTTGATTTTATTTCATTAAATTCTGGAAGATTTTCTTCTTTTTCATGGCCAAGGAGTATTCCATTGTGCAAAGGTATAGCATAGTTGTTTTATCCACTCATCTACTGATGGACACTTGGGCTGCTTCCATATCTTCACAATTGTAAATAGCAGTTCAATGAACAATCATTTGTGACAGCATGGATGGACCTGGAGAACATTGTGTTGAGTGAAATAAGCCAGTCAGAGAAAGACAAGTACCATATGATTTCACTCATATTAGGAATCTAATTAACAAACTGGATCAACAAGGAAAATGGGGACCGACTCGTAGATGGAGAGCAGGATGACAGCTAGTCGGGAGAGGTTATGGGGGATGGATTGAGGAAAAAGGACTCATGGACATGGACAACAGTGGGTGATAGCTGTGGGGAGGGGAGTGTAAGGTGACTAAATGGTAATGGAAACATACAGTAAAGATTAAATCAAAGAAAATTCTAGAAGAAACTACCCTTTATCAATAAATACTTTCCATGTAGCTGGAGAAGGAAAGATGAACTATTTGAACCAATCTTACTTGTATATGTGTTACCAAACAAAAAGGGGGGTTTAGCTGCCAGTCGCCACAAAAACCAAACTAATGAGGCAAAAGCTGGTGGAAAAGGAAAGAGGTTTTACTCAGTTGCTGTGTGATCTGGGAGAATGGCAGACTCTCCTCTCAAAGCCCATCTCTTCAGCAAGACCAGGACAAAATGGCAGTGTCCAGAGTTCCTGCCCCAAGTTAAAGAACAGCACTTTGAAGCCACAGGCAGCGACTAAGCAGTCATCCAGGTAGCTTAGTTTGTTCCCGACTTGTGTTCCTTCTTTCCGCAGGCTAGACTGACAAGCTTTCTTCGCCCATTACCTCCTCTGCTGCTCTTCTGACTGATGTGGCACAGGCCTGCCTTCGCCTGGTCCCACCCCCAATCTGGTACCAGAAGAGGGGAGGGGGGCTTTTTCCCCTATCCAATTATCTTGCTATCTTTTCCTGCACTCAGTGTAAGAACCTCCCCCTGCCACCATCTTGGCTGTTGTGGGTAACTCCCTTGGTGCTCCATCAATTCCGTGCCCTCCCATGACCTAATCCCTGCATACAGCACGCTGCTCACACTCGGGACCCACTGAGAAAGAGCGACCCAACCAAGGCAGAAGCAAAGAGATACTGGAAAACCCACACAACCTTTCAGGCAGCACCAAGGGCGGTCTCTGCAGGATGGCAGGGTAACTGCAGCCAGGTAGCACCTACTCTTCAAAAAAGCAGTTTGTCATTTTCAATTCATATTACATATTCAATTTTAAGAACATAACAGAAAAAACATATTGAGAACAAATATGTAAGAATATTTATAAGACTTCTAGTAAGCTCGATATTCTTGGAAAAAGTAAATTTTCATACGAATGACATAGCTTGAATTCTTACTCTTACATGGGAAAATCATGAGAATTTCGAGTGCTGTTATATTTTTTCTAGGACTTCACCCTTAAAATTTGGAGAAGCAATATATATAGTGTAATTGTTAAGAACACAGACTTGGGACCAGCCTATTTAGGTTATATCAGTAGTACTGCCTGTCACTGGTTGTGCTTGCTTGAGCCAGTTGTTTGCCCTCTCTGGTCTTTGTTCCTCATCTGTAAAATTATGATTATACTTTCATCTCTGCTGTTAAGATTAAATAAATTAATGCATAAAGAACACTTAAAATGTGGCCAGATCCACATTAACACCTTCTGTATTAATGATTATAATTAGTCTGTGCTCTTATCCAGTGGGGAAAAATTATTTCATTATTTAAGGGCATTTTATAACAACTAGAAACCATAATAAAAGACACCAAAAAGTTCTTAACACAATTATTGCCACTTCCCCAACATCCTTTCTGAATGTATGCATTTCTTCCTTCAGTATTCTGCATTTTACGGCTGGTTAACCTACTTCACTCGAATGTCTGCCTCTCATGTTATCCTCTCCAATTTCATTTCAGATGTCCCCACCTTCATCTAAAGCCTCACTAAATCCCTCAACGTAAATTATTTTCTATCCATCTTTAGTCCCATAATAATTATCACCTCTGCTGTAGCAAAGATTACATTCTGCTTGGCATTTCTTCATCCTCATGTAGATCTTAAATTACTCACTTTTTATTCTTGAGCTTTGGGTCAGCTCCTTTTCCCTCACATGTATGATGTGAGCTCTTTCTGATACTTCACAGGTAATTTCTAAATTATAAAAATAATGGTTTTGACACATTTAACATCTCTTAATAACATTTTATAAATAGATAGTTTTACTTATATAATGCATTATTAGAACTCAGATTCAATTGTCTTCCAAATATTTTCATATGTGAATATTTAAATACACATATGCCCTTAATCTATTTTCTAATTTTAACTTTAAGAAAAGGTATTAATTTTTCTCTATTTACAAATGATTTTATAATATTTTAAATTTTATTTTTTTCACATAGTATTTGGCCACAATATTAGATTGTATAAATATTACTATGTTGTTATAACTTATTTTGTTTATTAACAAAAATTATTTTAAGAAGTATATTGTCGATTAGTTTCCATGTGACTAATTTATGGAAATTTTACTTTTATACCTTCTTTAATGTCTAACAGTGAATAACAAAAATGTTATATGAATTAGTAATTATATGATATATTCTTTATCTTAGGAACTTTAAGCATAAGATAAATCTAAATTGTTTATGGTTTAAATGTAATAGCAAATATGTAATAGCAAAAACAATAACAAGTAGGAACATTCATATAGTTCTTACTATTTTTCACACACTATGATGAATTTATATATATTTACTTTAAATATGTGTGTGTGTGTGTATATATACAGACACACATATATTAAATACATATTATACATATAAAGTTAAAGAAAAGTTTAACACCACCCTAGCTGGTGTGGCTCAGTGGATTGAACACAGGCCTGAGAACCAAAGCGTCACTGGTTCGATTCCCAGTCAGAGCACATGCCTGGGTTGCGATCCAGGTTCCCAGTAGGGGACAGACCAGGCAACAACACATTGATGTTCCTCTTCCTCTCTTTCTCCCACCCTTCCTTCTCTCTAAAAATAAATGAATAAAATCTTGAAAACAAAAACGTTTAACACTGACTACCTTGGTCAGATAGCTCAGTTGACTAGAGCATGGTCCCAATACACCAAAGTTGCAGGTTTGATCCCTGGTCAAGGCACACACAAGAATCAATCAATAAATGTATAAATATGCAGAACAACAAATCTATGTTTCTTTTTCATATATGTATCACTAAATAACATTTTAAAAATAGTTTAACACTGGCCATTTCTAGTGTTACAGCATGTGACTATATTTTCTTGTACTTGTCCTTCTGTTCAATGTTTTTGTTAACAAATATTACTTTGGGTATGAAAATGTGTTTTTCTGCTCTTTGTTTTGTTTTTAAGAAGTTGCTTTCTTTCTGGTTTTTCAAAATAAATGTTCCACAGTAAGCTTGTCATATGTTCTAACATTCAGGAGAGGAGTCTCTGGCACACAAATGTTTTCTAATGCCTTTATCTTCAATGATTTATCTTATAATCATGGAATTATTTTGAATGTAAAGATCACACATTAGACAAGTTACTGTTAAATGCAAAACTCATAATTAAAAACAGCGAGAAATAATCTAGGTCTTTCTATTCCTTAGTACTTTTGTTTATAGTTCATTGCTTTCTCCTATCATAAAAACTTTCTCGTTTACTTATATAAAGTTTTCATTTAAAATATACATATTTGTTTCTAACTTAATTTTTAAGAAGAAAATTAATATAACTACAATGATAAAATATAAGAAGTAAGAAATGAGAATATATTCAAAAAAGAGAAAATCAAAAAGAAATTCTTAAAATCAATAAATGTGGAATCCCCTATATTTAATATACCTTTTCAGCATACCTAGAATCATGTCTTTTAAATTTATTTTCATTTATTTTCCCATTACCATTTGTCCACCTTATAGTTCTCCCCTCCTCCACAATCACCACACTGTCGTCCGTATGCATGAGTCTCTTTTCCAACATTTGGCAATACTTTATGTCCAAATGTGAAGGCGGCAACAAGTTCAAAGTGAATTTTCTTTATTTAAAAGAAATTTTTAATAAGATAATTTTAGACTCATAATTTGTTGCTTTACGAGATTGTTCCATTCCACCCTCCCCTTATTCTTATCCCTATATGTGTATGCAAGTATTTTTTTAAAGTTTTGGCTTTTGTGTGGAGAAATCTTTATATTGAGATTGGCTTTTATATGGAGAAATCTTTTGTGTTGAGATATCCATACTAGCTATAACTTAGGGCCTCATTCATTGGAGTCTTGTAAACTCCAACTTCAATACAAAAATTAAGGTCATTGAGGTTACTTTAAGTGTCTTAGGGCATATTCTTGTATACTTGTGAGATTGAGCCAATTTTTACATAAATTGGCAAGACTCAAAAGTTACCGGGTTACACACATATTCAAATATCATAATAAAATTAATACTTTAGATATGATCACAATAAAATATTGTTAATAAGTAATTAGGTTTTTTGGAAAATATTTCAATGTGAATTTTATTAATAAACAAAAGACAACACAAAGGATGCCATTTATTAAGTGAGTACCTGAAAGTTCAGTGTGCTGCCAGTAATGCAACTTGGAAAAGAATTCCCCTTCATCAAATCGATATTAGTCCTGGTGCATTTCCTGAAACAATCTAATCTCATTTTTTTCCATATTAGGTTTTTAGTGTATGAAATTTAGCATATTTTTGAATGCTTTTTATAAGACTATGCCATGAACTGAGTAATTCAATAGCAATCATATTCACAGTGACCTTTTCTAGGGTTTGGTTGTTTTAAGCAGTGAGGACCACTAACCTGAGGACATCCTTTATTGAGAAACAGAATACCACCTAGAAATGGATTGACAGAGTTGCAGAATAAATGTTGTTTAATAATCACTGGGTACACTGTAAGGCAAAACAAAACATTTTAGTCATTTTCTTTTATGTAAGGGCTGTACATGCCCAGGCTAACTAAACATGAAGTACCATGCACTCATTCACAATGGTTTGTTAAGCACTGCCTTAGAGGCAGGTTCTCTTCTGGGCTTTGGAATTTATATAAATTTATTTTTAAAAAAACTCATGAAATTCAAAGTCTTATCAAACTTAATCCTTTTTAAAAAGCTTTTTGTAAAATCTTTTTATGGGTCGTTATTGTTTTTAAAAGACTCAGTTTCAAAAATTAAAAATAAATTATGCATTTTATGTGAAATTTAGGTTAAATTAAGGAAGACAGAGACAGAAAGTAGCTTTAAATCTCAGATACAAGATTATTAGTTACTTGTTAAATCCGTTACTGCAATAAAATAAGGGTGCCTGGGCATTTTCTCTCACTTCCATCGGACGGGATTTTTGTTCTTGGGAGAGAAAAGTTTCTGGCATTTTTCTCTCCTGATAAAAATAAACTGTTCATACATATGTATATGTATATATTTTTTACTTGATTTTCACAGCATCAGGACATAGAATAATCAGTCATTTGCCAGAACAGCCATGCACTGTGATAAAACCGTCTATATTGGCAGCCTGTCAAAAGTGGAGCCATTTTTTCATGTAGAAGAACCAGGAAGAAATGAAATAAAATACCTGCCCTTTCACATTTCAGATTAGGGAAACTGATTCACTCTGCCCCATTCCAGTTAAAGGGAATATATTTTTGTATGCATTCAACCACAGCACTTCTGATGGACATTCTTTCTAAAGCTCCTGGAAATAAAACATTGTCTTCCTCTCTGATTTTCTTTGGAATGACATCTGCTTCAACGTAATGAGAGTAAGACTATTTTTCTGAGGATCGGGTGCTGGTTTAGTAAGACTAATGGATAGCCTGAAGGCTTAGTTTATAATTTGAAAAAAAAGATGATAATTACGTGTGTGTGTATGTGTTTGCCTCTATCCATGGGGGTCTGTGTTCTAACCAATGAATTCTACCCTCAGTCTGGACACAGGGTAACTTGTACAGTTCAAACTATGACTAGTAAAACCTTATTTTTTCTAGTTTTCCCAATATTCAGCTCTAACAATACTGGGTTTAGTTTATCTTAATACAATAGTTAATCCTGAGAAACAAAAAAATTATTATTCTTTCTTTAGTATTAATTATGCACTCAATATTTATCCTCCAACTCTGCTAATTTATTATAATTTTGTGATAACCATACATGTAATAGTCTCAAATCTGTTAGAATCATATTCTTAGAAACATCTATCATTTCCACAGCAATAAAGTTCATTCATATCTATCTTCTCGTGATGAAAGTATTAATTTATAATACTAGTTAACATTGATAAATATTAACAATTTAAAGGGTTTCATTTCAACCACTGAGCACAATAAGTATTTTTCTTTCCCAAATAGTGGATGCAGTTCTAATTTACATGATTTCCAGCTTTGGTTGTAGTTATAAATTTGAGTCTGGTCCAGCTTCTCTCTAAACTAGGATTGAAAGGACCTTCCTATTATAATGACCAGTAGTTGTCCTGAGCACCTTCCAGCATCTCTTCAGCTGCAATACCCTTTCTGAGAACCTAACTTACTCCATATCTTTTGAGAGGTATCTTTACGAATTTATTCTGCAACAAGTGCTACAGACACAGAAAAGGATAAGAGATAACTAACACATCATTCATGAATTTCATACTAGACTATGCGACAATCTCATTTAGTTCCCCAGATTGTCTTTCTTGATCTGATGACTCACTTGGGGGGATTGAAATATCACTATTTTGAAGTTGTTGTGTTTTTGTTTTTGTTTTTGTTTTGGCTACATTGGGTGGTGGCAATTGCAGGTTAAGTTTGCTCTCTACAGTCAATCTGATCTTGTTGACACTACATTCTCCAGGAATACCTCAACAATTTATTCTTACACTGGAATCTTCCTGTGCTTTCAGTACACCTATGTCTTTATTTGGTTTATTTACTTCATTCGGTGATTATTCTGTAACTTCCATGTGATTTTAAAAATAAGTGGTTCATATGTGTCCATTGTCAGTCATTTTGAACCCCCAAATCTCATATTCCTGATATGTAAATGTAATATGTAATATTACCAGTGTTGGAGCAGAAGAAACAGTTAATAGCAGCCAGGGTTTGATATATAATTACAATTCTTTGAATTATATTGTGAATTATGTAAATAGCAATTGAAATTTCATCCACAGTAGAAGGAATTGCACATCCCTAAATGTGATTATTTTAACTTTATTATGATTAATTTCAATAAAATTACATACCAGTTTTGGGAATCTAGTTTATCATTAATTAAAATGAAAGGAATGATTAATGTATCCACATTAAAAGTCCTTTTAAGAAATTAAGCAAGAACAAATATACTAACAAGTAAATGTAAATTTTATTAGTAAATAAGGAAAATCAATTGGCTTCAAATAAATTAGAACTAGATATTTCCTAGAATTTAAATTAAGTGTAGAATAGAAATGCCATTGGGAATGTAATTTTAATTCACAAGCTAATGCTATGATTTTTGCAATATATAACTAGAATGCAAGTGAAAAATCACTTGGGTTTCTGTATAAATGCGAATTCCAGGTCCCCATTTTGTGCCAATGTGGTGCACAAAACCCTAAATTCTTAACAAGAATCACCAAGGGAATCCAGTGAGACACTCTGTTCAAAGACAGCAAGTCCTCATTTTACCACTCAGTGTAAAGGGTCAATGGAAATAGGTGATCAGATTTGATAATGCTGCAGCAGCATAAATTTCATAACAGTAATAGCAATAACAAGAACAAGAGCAAACACAAGTGAATTGCTGTTCTTACAGTTGCCACTTCCAAGATTAGGCTGTAAAGAGACTGGCTTCCATTTTGGATGTTCTCTAACACTCTTTTGGATTTGCTCTCCAAATGTTGTGCCTTGTGATGTGGCAGTAAGGTGCACTGAGCCTGCCAGAAACTATATGATGGGCTTGTTAGTGGATTTATCGTCCACCCTCCCCTTGAGTCCTTAGCTGTGACCATAGCCCTAACTGGCCAATGGCTTGACGACAAAATATCAGGATCAACTTTGAGACAGAGGCACTCAACTAAGTCACACTCTGATTCCTGACTCCTGGAAACTGTTAGAAAATACATAGGTATCATTAGAGACCATTAATTCTGGGAGGGATTTTTACACATCATTAGGTAATACACTCACACATCATTCTGCCTCCTGGGCTGTGAGACAGGCACAGAGCCATAGTTTTTCCTATATGCATTATTTTCTTTGTGTCCGGAGCCTGCAGATAAAGCCACTTTGTGTAAAATGCTATTTTCTGATACTTCTAGTTAACTATACTTCTTCTCTAAAATCAAACTGTTAATCACATGTCCCTTGCAATAAGTTGTCAAAACTCCTCATGTATTTTCTTAACCTGATGGAGGTTGTGGCTCATCTGAGAGATACAAACACTTTTCTTAAATATTGTTACATATGTATGACACATATTCATTTGTGTGTGACTAATGTTAAGCCATAACATTCAAACTAGTCATGATTTTGAACCTATACACTAGTTATCTGTAACAATATTTAAGAAAAGAGTTTTTATCCCTCAGTTCAGTTATGTTAATGAAACCTATCATAGTTTGGAATTAAATTTTTGTATATTATTTGACAAATACCTGAGATTCCCATTTAATTGCAAGCTTCATGAGGCAAGTTTATTTTTTTTGTTCTAGCTTTCAACGTATTGTAGCCTGACACAATTCTTGATTACTATATACTTATTCAATTAATATAAATAAGAGACATAACTATTAAATAATGAGTGCAAAATATTCACAATTAACAAATGCTCTACCTGGACAATCTTAGTAATGCAACAAATAAAAAATAAAAAAAAATGTTAAATTAGAGATTTAATTACATACCAAAAATATTTTTTTCTTAATGAAAATTTTCAGATAAGAAGCATAATGAAATACAAAGAACCCACTGGGTGAATTTGTCTATAAATGTTAATTAGGACTTTTGTTGATGGTGTTCAAGTCTTCCTTAATAGTACTGATAGTATTATCAGTACTATAAAAAATAATACTGATTTTTTTGTCTACTTGTTCCATCAGTTACTAAGAAGATTGTTGAAACCTCCATTTATAATTTAGACATACTACTTACTTGTTTTACGAATGTCCATTTTGGTCTCATTTATATTTACGAATAGCGGTCTCATATATATTTAGGATCATTATGTCTTCTTGAGGAATTGACCAGGAGGATGTAATAATGTCCTATTTTATTTCCGATAATATTATGTATTGTGATCCTGCTTTTAATGATATTAATATGCTTTTTAAAGTTTTTTTTTTTTAGATTTTATTTATTTTTTAAAGAGAGGGGAATGGAAGGAGAAAGAAAGGGGTAGAAACATCAATGTCCGGTTGCCTCTCATGTGCCCCCCTATTTGGGGACATGACCTGCAACCCAGACTTGTGCCCTACACTGGGAATCAAACCGGCAACCCTCTGATCCTCAGGTGTGCACTCAATTCACTGAGCTATGCCTGCCAGGACTATTCAAGCTTTTCTTAAGAGGGAGTTATTGTGTGGTATGGCTTTTTTTTTTTTTTCTATTAACCTATCTTTATTATATGTGAATTTTATTTCTTATTAACGACATACAATTTGATCTTGCTATTGGATCCAGATAACAATTGAAGTATTTAAAAAGTTATATTTAAGCTATTCATTTGACTGTGACTATGGATAGATTTGAATTAAAAATATACCAGATTGCTTTGCTTCTCAACTCATTTCATCTCTTCTCCATGTACTCTTGCACTGCCTTATTTTATGTTAAATGCCACTATCTAGTACACCACTTATCTTCTCTAATGATATTTTACATTTTTTACAATTTTTAGTGATATCCTTAGGATTTACAATATACACCTATCTTTACTCAAGTTCTTTCTTCAAATGAAATTATTTTTTCACTTGTCATATACAGACCTTAAAACTGGCCTCAAAATGCTCTAAGGACAGCCTTACTTCAGACTAAGTCTTTGTTTTTTAGTGAAGATATCGGGAAGGATCTGGGTGGAGACACTAGTCCCTCTCGTTTGTTGGAGCTCCCTTCCCCCATCTGCATCACAGCGGACTCTTGGTGATATGTGAGACCTTTATGTGAGAGGCCACGGGGGTTATTGAAGAACCTCCCAGATCATGCGGATCTCCGCAATTTCATTAGAGCCTAGACATTTCATATGGTATTTCCAGACAGCGGTAGCATTTCTTCAATTTGTCAGCTAGTATAGCTAAACTCTTCTTACCAGTGTCCTACTGTGTCTACCAATTTTGTCTTGTTTTGTGCTGTTTTAAGAATACATGTTATTAGTATATATCAGTACTATTGTATTATTTGAAAAATGACTCTGTCTCCTAGGTCTCATTTTCGAATACAGACAACTTTGCATCTGCCTCTGACAAATTTAAATTTATATTTAATTCATATGTATTAACTGCTAGAATTTTCACATCGTAATAAATATTACATTGAAAATATTTTATAATAAAATGCCCTTGGAATACTGTAAACACAGTTTAAATATTTTAAACATGGAAGTGTTTAAATAGAGGTTCTTAGTAAGTTCTTCACAACTTGACGTATTCTTAAACACATACCTCACTAAGAATGATTACCTCTATTACATTACTGAAATAGATGAAAATCAATGTGTTATTGGGGGATATATAGCCAGTTTTATATTTACACTGTGCAGTATACTCTATAATAAATGCTCACGAATTTTAAATTATTATAGCCAAGTGATTTACCATTGAAATTCAGGGATTACTGTTATGCATTTGACTGTCATATTTTATATAATAGTAAGTTTATTTGGTTCAGAGTCCTAAATGTTCCCAAATGACTTCCAATGCCAAGCAGTTTGGACAATAATTGCTTTGAATCTCATTTATTTTTATTACTCATCATCTACACTATGCCATCCAGACCAGAGAAGAGAGAAGTGAAAAAGCATTTTTGATTTTCTGGTTACATTACAAAATGACTTCCCAAAGTCATAAACATAGGTGGCATTTTTTTTAGTTCAAGAACTAAGATCACTAAAAATATAAAATAGCATGCCTTAACTTTTGTTGTTAGATAGTCTGTACTAAAGAATTATTGTTTTTGAATGGGAGTAACAAAATGCTACTAAATTTAAATATGTAAATATTATACATGTTCAAATATGTTTGCTCAAATTTAGCTTAATTGCAATTTTTAAGAAAGATATCCTGTTTTATTTTCTCTGTTATCATGGCATTAGTCAGAAGCTGTACGTTTAAAGCCACCTAAAGCAACAGCAAAATGTCCAAGAGAGTGGGGAGGATGAAAGAAAGAAACTGTAAGGAAGTTGGTTTTGTTTTCTTCCTTTGTTTGCATTCTTTCTTTGAGAGAGATACCATCATATGATAGTGAAATACAAGTGCTCAGTATTTACAGTTAATTTATTCAGTATGCCTTCTATAAGAAGAAGAAGAAGAAGAAGAAACATTGTGTAATGTGGCTGACAATTGTCAAAAATTCTGCCTGGGGTTTTCTATTCCCTGGTTATTTAGTCTGAGTGGGCCTCATGTAATTACAGGAGCCCTTAAAAAAACAAAGAGGAAGACTCAATAGTCAGTCAGAGATAGGAGAAATTTGAGAGATGAAAAGGACTGGATCTCTTGCTGGTTTCAAGAGGAAGAAATAAAGCAGAAATCAACAAAGGCTAACAGAATCTAGAAGCTGAGAAGGGTCCAGATCCTTGGCTAATAGTCAACAAGGAAACTGGGACCTTCCTTAATTAACCCTACAACCACAAGAAGTAAATTTTAGCAACAACTTGCGCACATTTGGAAGCACACCCTCCTCTGGAGCTCACCAGAAAGGGACACTGCCTGGCTGATACCTTGGTTTGTGTCCTTCTGAGACTCAGGCAAGATGGACTTCAGACCTACTGAGCTGTGAGTTAATGTCTATGTTCTGAGCCTCTAAATTGAGGGTAATTTGTTATTGCAACATTATGAAAATAATAATCATGTTGGAAGTGTTTGCAAAAAATATCCTTACATATCGGCCTTTCCACAATCATGTTCATCAAATGGTAATGGTCAGAGAACAGAAACTGAACAATTGCTAGCTATTAACTGTTTTAATGGAAGAATGAAAAGTTAGGATCATGTGCTGGAATCAGAGTAGGCAGTGTGTGGAACTGTGTACACTTCTTGTTGAGTGGGTGCCTTCTCTGAAGTATGAAAAATAAATCTGTAAATCTACACCATCTCAAGATTTTCAATAACATAAATTTCTTGAAAAACCTCATATAATGTAATGTAATTTTGACAAGTCATTAATTTTATTAACATTTTGTTTTGTTGTAACTCAGATTTTAACTATAATGATGTGGTTTACTAGAAAACATAAGAAATTTATAATTATGTATTTGTTTTTTGCATATAACAAGTAGGTTAATAATAACTATGTAAGCTGATTTATTTCCCCATTTTGCTGTTGCAGTGTTGTCCTCTTAAAAAAATCTACAGTGCAACTGAAAGAAAGGATTATAGTGTTATAAACTATTCATTCATTTTAGTAATACGTTCAATACATCTGAAAGTATTAACAACCACTATGGCCACTGATGTTTATACATAAATTTATCTATATTGCCCCAATACATGCATATTTGAGTATATTCAAGTTATATTTATACACATACAACAAGATGAAGGCACGGTTATTAAATTTTACCTATAAATATTTTATTGGATGATTAAATAGTAGTTAACACAGAGTACAGTTAATAGTACCACCTATTGCTATATCACCCACTCATTGTACAAAAACACATTAAATAAAGTCAGTGTTTCATTCATCTAAGTTCCCCAAACAACTAACAAAGTACCTAATACACAGACAGGCACATAAAAATGCTGTTGGAGTGAATTGTATATTAATACTTACAAAATTTAAGCAGGAATATGACTAAGGGTAATTGTTTAACTGGATAATTACATATTGATGAAAATTTTCAAAATAGCTGAAAAATAAAAATTAAGTTTTATTCTTAATTATTTGACATATTTCATTCTGTAATCATATATTATATAAGCGCTAGCACCTAGCCAGTATTGTTCAAGCCATTTAGGGTATGGAAATGAACAAACGGTATCTCCAACTTTAGGAATCTCCTGGACACATTAGAATGATTCCCAAATGCAATACCTGCAGATGCCCGTTAGCCATGTATTCAGCATCTAGAAAACAGCAGAGGAGGAAGTGCTTAATTCAAGTTAAGCCTTTCATTTTTTATCTGCTTGCTTCCAGGGAGAAAATCAGTGACTTTGGATAAGAGCAATTGTCACATGACATTAGTGTTTTAATTATTCTGAAATGGGAAATGAAAGAAGCTTTAATATGGGTACGTTAATTTCTGGTGAAGAAACTAAATGTTTTTGCATTGAGGTTTTTTTTTTTTTTTTTTTTTTGGATGAAAATGTATCCATGTTAAGTATAAACTGTAGAAAAATTCAAGTGGAAAAAGAGGAAGGAGTGGATTTTTTGGTATTAAGTTAAGGGGGCAATGTTGGTGGCAGTGGCACCAGTAGATGGAGCTTGCAGGGCTCTGAAAATCCGTGCAACAACAAGGGGTGGTTCAGTAAAGCCAGAGCAGAGAGTTTTTGTAGACAGTAGTGACAAGGGACAAGGCATGACCATATTTCCCTTCCCAACAATCCCATGGGCAGCTACGAGGGGATAGTCACAAGGGAGTTCAGAAAATGAGAGCCCAAGTGAGGAGATAATGAGAACTACCATTAGCCCAGTGCCAGAGAAGATAGAGTGGAGGAGAGGGCTTCAAGAATGATATATGACAAAGACTTATGACTTTGTGATTGATTTGAAATGGATGGGAAGGAATAGTCAAAAGGAGACTCAAGAACCACCCCAATTTACTGTTGAAACAACTCATCACACTTACTTGTAATAGCTATGAAATAAGATGAAAGAAAACTTATTTACACATAGATTTTCAGAATTAACCTGAACATTTCCTAATGAAGTTTTCCTGTAAACTAGGCTCATTTCTATTTTCTTTCCAAGCACTTAAAATTAGTAATTTTATTTTTTATGTAATCATGGTATAGATACCATGAGAAATATTAATTGCAGAATATTTCCTTCAGTATATCTTTCTCTCAACTGTTTGAATACTTCAAAGCATAGTTTGTGATACAAAATAAGAAATAAAAGGATATAGTTAACTCTAAAAGAGTTTACTATGTAAATGTGCAATCAGTACCATCTAACTAGATTAAAAAATAATAAGATATTTGTCCATATACATTATCCACTAATTTGCATGAGTGCCATCAGAATGAAAAAACTGAAATTAGAAATAGTCAAATTCAAGGCACTCTTCTTATAAGGTAGTTTAGTACCCTTTGCTCTCTATATTTTAAGATGAATATAAATTTAGGGCATATCCTACTTCTATGTATATTGCTATTTTTAGAAAATGATAATATATTTTATCACGTTATCAAAAGTAACTGAAATTCAGGGTGAATGTGGGACCAATTCCTCAATTTTATAGTGAGTTCTAGTGAACTTTGTATTTTGGTCTCTTATTTTATCTACTTCATTGAACAACTAGCAATATTTGCATTATTTGTGAAGTTGGTTTCAACCTTTGCTTAGGAAAAGCAAATCTGTTATTAAAAGTCGCTACCACACCCAGTAACTTTGGGAAAAGTAATGTAAAGTCCCTGGCTTATTGCTGACTAGGAAAGGGAGCAGTAAGTGTATAGAAAGAACATAAAGTTTCAATCAACTGCTAAAGAAATAAGTTGCCTTTCCTCTTCAGTTGCAACTCTTAGGCTCATTTCATGCTAGTGTCCTCCATATTAAAGTGTTCATTTGTCATATAGTGTTATTTATTTGTTATTTAGAACCTTCTTATCATTATTCAATTAAACTCAGTGAAGATAAACTGAGTTTTTTCTAAGTGACAAGCGACATGCTAGGTTTGAAATTCAACAAGGATTAAGAAACCTATATCTTCAAAAAATGAGAGTTAAATGATGGCTACTTACACATAAGCAAATGGTTTTGTGTAAGCAAAGATAAATGCTAAGATACAAATTTTCACTAAGCTATGCTAGGGAATTTAAAATGAATGTATTTTTCTCCCTTTGAGTTTCAAGGAGTATACACCTAAACTGCATAATGAATGTGAGTACAAATTAATAAAATCAATACATTCTGAAAGTCAAAGCATGAAGCATTGGCCCACAGGTTTCTAAAGGAGAATGCAAATGGTGATAATTCCATAGAATTATATTGATGTGTGAGGAAAAGAATGATAGGTAAGACACGGAGCTGTAGCTGTGGATTAATCTCATCGCCTCGGAAAGTGGGGGTGTGAGACTAGGTGCCCACTCTAGAGTTAACCTGCCTGCTGGGAAACTTGACTTCACCAAATTACCTGGGTGCCCTTGTCCAAATGGCTTACTTTTCCCTAAGTTTCTTTATCTGTAAAATGTGCCTAAGTTATGATACAGGCGCAAATGACATGAGAAATGCAAGTACTGGGTCAAAAAATATAGTCTGTTATTATTTCATTGCATCAATTATTCATAGGTACTTTTATTATTCAAATAATGTTTACTTGTTCAAGCTGTGCTTCAATTAATATTTAAAACAAGTGCCCTTTGGCAGGAACTCAAGTGACCATTTCTGCCCCTTGTTATTATCAATGCTTACCTTTCTATATCATGATAAATTAAACGTCCTATTAAAAGTTTCCAATTCTGAAGTTCATTTGAGTCTACTGAACTTTGTTTCAACACTTATAGACATGTCACATTACATATTTCAAATTTTCATTTTAGTCATTTTGTGTTTAGTGTTACTCAAATATTCCAAGATTAAACTCATTATAAAGCTAGGTTTAGCATTAATTATTTCTCAAGGTTAAGAGAAGTATAAGCAATTAGAGAATACTAACAAATTTTAGCCTTTAACATTAAAAAGTCCCCAGTGTACACTATTGTCAGGGAAGAAGAAAAATTCCCCTCTACCCTTCTTGAGTTCTTACAGTTAGACTCATAAGAAAATTTGGCACAGACCAGATTAACAATAGAAAACCAGTTTAATATCTGTGCATGGGAGACCATTAGGATGCTTTGACAAACGATGAACCAGCCAGCTTTTTACAGATGCTAGACAAATAAATAAATGAATAATTAAATAATAAATAACTTTGTGAATAATAGGACAAAGACACTCAGGTTAGGTTCTCATTAGTGAGGAAACTAAACAAAGTTTGGGTTTGGGTGGCAAATCAGTAAAGGAGTAACATTCGTTTATGTAAGATTTTCAGGCCTGGATATCTTAACTCTACCAATAAAGGGAGCATCTTGGTTATTGACCCTTCTGTAGAGCAGAGCAAGGAGGGCATCTTTCACTGGAGAGATTTATATCCTGCATTCAAGGAGACAAGGGAGGATCAACGTGCCCTTCTTATACCAGCTGCTTGTCAAGTAACTTTAAAGAAATCAATATGCCATTGTGAGGTATTTGGGACAGCCTTTCCTGGACCCCAGTAGTATGGTGTTACTTCTTGGTGGGGAAAAAATGGTGGAGGCAGACAGGCAATTTCTAATCTAAAGAGTGCCTCAGAGCACAGAAAGGAAAAAAACATTGTGTGGGGATAGAGGCATTGATGAGAGCTCTGAAATGTGCTCTCTCCTCTGTGGTTGATTAAGAAAGTTTTTCGGACTCATCATTACTTAACAGTTGGGTCACCCAGGGTGGGTGAGGGGGAAGGCAAAGGAAGAGGATGCAGTGAACAGGGAGAAGGAGAATTTCACTGAGCAGCTAAAAGGAACTCTATCTCAAAGGTGTGAGCCTTGGGACTCCATGTATTCACAAAACAGATTTACCAAAACACAAAATAGAGTCACTTCCAGTGCTAAAGAATGCCTAAGTCTCAGAATGAATCAAAACAGAACAATTAACAGGTCTCAACTAGGACAGAAAGAGAAAGAAGGATGAAGGAAAACGAATGGTAATATGACACCAAATAGAACATATGGACAGAAGGCTCCGCAGTTGAGCCAAGGAATAAGTAAATTGCCAGACAACAGTAAGAAAAACAGTCATGTGTTTTTCTTTTGAGAAAACTAGCACAGAAAACACAGACAAGAGGCAAATATTAGAGAAAACCTAATTTGGGGTGTGGAAGAAATTTCCCATTGAGACTTAATGATAAAATAAATTCAATAAACATAAACTCAAAATTGAAATGGAGAATTGCAGAAGCTCATGGAGCACAAAGAAAACCTCACACAGAACTGATTAATGATTAGACATGGCAAGGAAGAGAAAAGATAAAACTGAAAGTAAAATCACTGACAAGAAGAAAAGTGAAAACTTACCAAATAATAAGGTTTAAAGAAATTTGGAAAAGGGTAACACATAATGAGGATGGTAAAAATCATCCAATTTAAATGTAACTGGTATTTCTAGACACCTTAACAAGTGAGAAGAAAAAGATTTTAAAATAACATGTCTTTCTGAAGGGAAATTTATAAAAGGAATAACAGAATTCTAAGCCACAGGCGAACTGGGAAGTGATACAGATAATTGACACTGCGACATATCCATGTTAAGTTGCAGAAATACAAGAATAAAAAAATGAATTTAAGCAACCAGGCAGAAAGAATCAATTGACTTTCATGGCTGAAATTCAAGCTGAGCCCAGATCTCTCATGAGTGACAGTCAGCGCCAGGAGATGAAGGAGCAGTCGGCACATCTCTCGGGTAAATAAAAGACTCTATACTTACACCCAACTCAGGTGTTGTTCAACTATTAAAAAAACACACACTTACACACATCGTCAAACCAGAAAAGTTAAAGAAATCAAACACCCAGTGGTCTTTCCTGAAGACGAAAACCAGTAAAAAAAAAAAAAAAAAGATAAAAAGACTCACAAAGAAGCAAACAGACAACTATTGTGGTATTTCTTCACAAAAGACAAGGGGGTTATGTCTAAAGGGTTCTGAGGAAAAGTGTGAAATTAAAATGTTGTGCTCAGCCATTGTTTAACTGAATAAAGGAAAGGCAACACTCAAGCCTTCACAAACATGCAGAAAGTAGGACACCAGCCAACACATGTCACGAACATTAAAACCAAACACAGAAAAACAACAAATACAATAGGTAATTAAATTAAGCAAATTAGAGATGGACCTGACAAACTAACTTGTGATTAGAGTAGGTTTAGCAAAGAGACTGCGGCCATGCTGAATTACTATAAGGATCCAAAAATGGGCATTACTAAGAAAGACTAAGAAACGTGAAGACTTTTGTACATTTAAATTGCTATTAATGTAGTAATTGGACATAGAAATTTTTTTGCCTTTTTAATATGAATCATTATATAAAGGTTGGAATAATTTTTAAACCAGGTCTGAATAAAATTCTAATGGGGATCCCGAGGCAGTCTCAATCTGGTCTTATATGGTGAAATGACTTTAATCTATTTTAAAATATAATTCATATTAAACAGCTGTAGAATTTAAGGCTATAGCAGGAACATTTAAGTAACAGAAATGATGAAAATTGGGAGATAATAGGTGGAGATGTGGGAGGAAATTGAAGTGAGCTAATTCCCTGATCTTTCGAAGAAGGATTCAATCCCAATTCAAATTATGTACCTTTTTGTATTAAAAAAGACAATGCTTCAAACGCTTAATTTTTTTCTGTTTTATTTCTAACTTTAGCTGGATGTTTAAGAAGACTCTTACATACAAATAATATAAATGGGTACCTGAAATTCGCCGTGTCTTTCAGTCTTATGTCCACTTGTTTGGGGTATTTCAAATCCGAGTAAAAGTGTATTTTCTTACTATAGCATGCATTTGATAACAACTCAAATAAAGGTATATGTGAATATTTTATTGGAGAAGTTGTCTCAGGGAACAGGGGTGAAGAATAGTGGCAGAGAAACACAACTAGAGGGAGGGGCAAAATGAAGAGGTCTGAGCAATATTTCTGCCACTGCGGGCTATCAGTGGCATGATTCCAAGAGGCTCTGAAATGCAGTGGGAAGTGTATCTTAGGACTGGGGAACTAAAGGAAAATGCATTGATCCATCATCCCCAGTGCCATATTTTTCAAAGGTTTATTCCCTAACACACTGATTCTCCTTCACTTAGGGTTACATGTGACAGGCAGCCAGGCTGTATTTACAGTGATTATCTGTCCTGGTTTTTCTGGGACTGAAGGGGTGTTCCAGAGAAACTTTTGGTGCTAAAAATAAGATGGCCTAAGAATACTAGAATGAGTTGGTCTGGGCTCCTTATTTATATTCTAGCTTGGGCCTTAGTGGCAACAGAGAAGAGACAGAGTGGAGGCAAGAGGCATTGATGTGAACTTGAGATGAGAATCTTCTACATTGAAGAACAGGTCACTTCAGTGGTAGTGGTATAAGAGAGAGTAAAATAGAGAACATCTGAAGTGGTAAACAGAAATAGTGTTATATAGTACAGGGTCTGGCACAAATAATGCCCCCGTTTTATTACAAAATCTTTTATTACAAAATCAAAAGCATGTAAGGCTGTGGCATCACAATATCACACTCAAGCACACCATGTGATGTTTTAGGTGACATGTTCGAATCACTGTCCATCTAGTGTGATACACTCACGTACCCTTCCAACCACATTCAAACAGTCCTTGCTTCTACCAGACCCTGTACTTCTCCAATAGTTCCAGTTCTCATCGTAGAAAGTGGGCATAACAAACTTCAAAGCTGCTAAGCAACTAGACCTTAACTGTAGGGAAATAATTATGTGATGTCTTGGAGTTAGCTAGCTGACACAGAGCGGTAATCATGTTGAACTATATAGGTGCAACAAATCAGCACATTGTACACCTGAGACTTACACAATATCATGTGGCACCTATATTTCAATTTAAAAAAAAAATAATTGATTGAGCTAAGTTAATTATGAAAATGGATGAGTGTTATTTTACTTGCTCAACATTGAGCCTTGGTCTCTTTCCAGTCTAAATTCCAGAATGCAGTTATATAACAGTGTTTTGAAAAGTTCTGAACATAAAATCTATGTAGATACATATAGATATACACACGTACATACAAATCAGCCTTTGTATGTTTATTTTAATTATAAAATGAAATAGCAGATGAGTGCAGTTGACCTTGAACAATAAGGGTTTGAACTATGGGTCCCTTATACACCGATATTTTCCAATAAATAGACAATTTGTTAGGAATCCATTAATTTAACAAGTATCTACGTCTTTCCTGTAAACTATCTGTAACAACCTGCATTCTGGTTATCCAGTCGAACACATCAATATCCCCTTCTAAGGACACAGTTCTGGATGGAAATCCTATTTAACCACAGCCCACATTCACCTAATAAATTTATTTTTTGAAAGATGTGTTACTCATAGTATTTCATTTGATTTCCCAAATGCTATTAATAGTTGTACCATGATTTCCATTTTACAGACATAGAAACTTCAACTCTATGAGGTTAAGCACATCTGTTTTAAGTTACGCAGAAATTTAGAATTGTAGATGGTATTAGAATGAAATCTCCCTATACTTTCCCATCACTCTTTACTGTAGATAATTGCAAATGTGCTTATTGACAATTACATGTGGTAATGAGCGTATGGTTTCAGAGAATAAGCTCCATGTGTTAAAATTTAAATGCAGTTTCCATAGGCCCTTACCTCCATATCTTTAATGACAGAAATCACAATTTAATAAGTAAAAAACTAGGCTCTTTGAGATTTTTATTCCTATTGCTATTTTACATGGTGCCCCACAAAAAATAACTCATAAAAACATCAGTGTTCCCTGGCCCAATCTCATATATAGTATGATAACTTGGAAAAACTACTTTTCAGAAAATAAGATGCCTCAGCAGTAAAGGAGAACGGTAAAGTATTTCCATGAACTCTAATAAATATTTGTTTATGTAGTCTGGGAATTCACAAACTTTGGTAATGTTCACAAAGGTAAGGGTATGCAGAGCTCACATATGACCCATTCATAATTGCCAGGGAAAAATAATGACATGATAATGATAAAGTGTTAAAATATGAATAATTGTGTTTTGGGGAGTTGATTTATTCTCCTATATTTACTATAAATACATTCATTATTAAAATTGAAAAACTAATTTAAATATTTATTTGGGTTATTATTCATTGAATGAATTTTGAGAAATAACACATATTTTTAAGACTTGCAGAAAAATTATAGTGCAAGTATGATATTTCATAACTACATACTATAGATTAAGCAGTTATATTAAGTGAGATAAGCAATAGTAATTCATAAAATAGCTATAAAAATCATCAAGTAATATAGTAAACTCCAGATATCAGTGACATGAAAATAAAAACTTCCCTTCTGTAAAGGCTGTGTGTGTATATGTATGTGTGTACATGTATGTTTATACATATACATATATATTTACATGTGTGTGTATACAGTAAAAGGAAATTTGTGAAGGAGCCAGAAATTTATGTCAATATTCTCAAAACTTCTCCATTAAAATAAACCTGATTACTAAGTTCCACAAGAAAATCTTGGTATTTGTAAAGTTGAGAGTCTACCAATTTGTACTTGATTTCAGTGTAAAACACTATAAAAAGGACATTCATTTCTCAAAAAGCTTGCAGTTCAAGAGATGTTTCATTCTTTAGTGTGCCTACATGCACATTGTGAGACTCCCTGGCTGAAATAATGATGGCATCACATGTGGGATGCAGAGTGCTCCTCAGGGAAAGAAGTGAGAGGACAATATCTACCCCTTTGTTGTTGAGTTATCGGGTGAGTTGGATAGTCATGGACGAAATAAACACTTCAAAAAATTACTTCTTAGTGAAAGTCTACATGATAGGTATGTACTATCCTGAATATAGAATCCAATTGTAGTAAACACTTCATTCATGTATAATAGAAAAAGGAATGAATCCTCCATATGTGAGATTATCTGTGATTAGGTTTTTATTGTGTCATATTATGTATATATAATTGTAGTTATTTAGGTAACTAATAGCTTCCAAAAATATACTAAAACTCCTAACATATACACAACTATGTTATTCAATTCAGAGGTAATGACTAAGGTCTTATAATTTCATTTGTAAACGAGTGGAAAGGTATGGAGAATAAAAAACATCAACAACGATGCAAAGGAAACTGGAAAATATATTCATGAGCTTGTTAGTAACTGTAATTTTATTCAAGAATCTAAATGTAGCATTTAACATATTACATCCATGGAAATTGTTGTTACAGAAAACAAATCTTTCCACATTTAAATTTATACTTCACATCAATGATAATTTATTTTCATTATAATTTTATTTTTCAGTCTAATGCTAAATAGTGTTCTTACATTTTTATCCTATTTTTGCTCTCATAAATGGAGTTATTAAAGACAACTATGATAAAATATAAAATATCAGATTACTGAAATTATATTTTTTCTGAATAAATGCCTTTAAATCATCCATCTCATTTTAGCTCTATTAAAGTAGTATGTTACAACAAATAAAAGTAAAAATGCATGGCAATTATGTATGTGACATACTTATTCAATAATGAATTTCTGTTTTGTGGATTTTAGGTTGCTTTTTATTTTCCTTTTTAATGGAATAAAATATTATATTTTTATAAAATAAATATAATTATATTACAATTATATTTATTTTAGGTAGCATTAAAGAAAGCTGAATCTACTGCCTAGGGTTTAGAAGAGAAATAAAATCTTGATGCTTCTAACTGAAGAAGTCATACTGGAAAGATGTTTTTCTCCTTTGTTTCTGAAAAGCATTTTTAGAGAAAAGTGTTTTTACATAAATTACAAATAAGAATAAGTCATCGAAAAGTTGTAAATTTTTTACAGTGATTAATAGACAAAGAGGAAAAGTGACAGGCTAATCCTCAAAGGTACAGTGAGTGGGAGCGCACCTTCCCATGGTTACCTCAGGGCACCTGTGCTGTGTGTCGGGAAGAACAGAGGGCAGGGAAGAAGGAGAGATGAGAACAGAAGAATGCATTAAAGACTTTTTAATGAAACAACTGCACTACTCATCTAACTTCCCACCAAACGATCGATGCACTAAGAATGGAAGCATCAGACATTTTTCCCAAAGCAAAACATGAGAATGCTTATTAGAAAGCAGGGCTGTCAGATTTTTTTAGAGCTGATGTAAAAGTTTCGTTGCCTGCCCTAATATATAAACCACTGGTTGCATTCTTTGCATTAAGTAGACCTAATGTGGCTATGCATTTAAATTTTTAATTTTACTTAAATGAATATTTAACATCATTTAATTTTAATCAATTTTAATTAGCTTACATTTAAAATTAGAGCTTTTAGAAAGATGGTGTATATGCACTTTTCCTGATTCCTCTCACTAAGTACACCTAAAATCTCCATGTGTATACAAAAATAAGCACAAAATAGACTGTGGAAAATGAGGTGAAGAAGCCATGTCAGGAATTCAGTGCCACGGAATGACATAGTGTTGAGTTCCTTGCATTTGATTTTTGCTTAATATATCTCAGAATTGGAGCTGAAGAAGCTGGAAACCTGAAAATGCCAACTGGCCCAGACAATATGAACCATGCCAAAAAAAACTCCTGCTCTCTTGAGCCAGAAAAACAAGAAAGAGCAGCCTAGCGAGATAGAAAATTGTTCAATAAATGCTCCACTCCAGGAAACCACTATTTTTCAGTCTAACGCTCATTTGTAGTCTTGGATGTGAAAGGAACTCTCAGGTGGTCTGGGCGAGAAGCTGGTGCCAGGCCAAACATGGGGGGCAGGAGAGAGGCTGCTGATGAAGGGAAATCTTCCATGTTCTTGTGGTATCAGTGATCTTCCAGCCAATTGGGTATCTAGGAATCACTGGACACAGTAGCAGAGTTTAAAGCCTTTGAAAGAAAGCCAAAACAACCTGTAGGTTTAGGCATTAGCTGAAGCACTAGTCTCTGTTCCTGGGACAACCAGGGCTAACCTCAGGGCCTCCTTGGCACTCAGCCACAGTGTGTTCTGTAGTCTTTTCTTAAAACATCTTGATTGCTTCACCTTGGCAACAATCAACAAAAACCAAAATGTCATCCACATTCTTATGCTTTATGGGGAGATTTTGTACCCTGATCCTCTGGGATGATCTGACAGGAATCTATGCCTTTCACTCACGAGGTACTGATCTCGGTCTCATCATAGATTGGTTTCACTTGTGAATTGTTTGTTTGTTTGTTTGTTTGTTTTTCTCTCTCTCATTCTCTTGTCTTAGCCTTTGCTCTTCCCCAGTGATGTGGACAGTTCTGCTATCTGCCAGGTCCACTGACTTCTGCAAGACTAAAACTCTATCCAGATACATCCAGGTAAGTGGATTATTTAAATCCTTCAAGTGTCCTACTTTATTCCTGTTGACATTGGGAAGAAGAGATGATTGAGAATGTTGGGTTCTTAGGTTTGAATTCTTTAATAATATCTAAAGAGCTACTCTTTTGCCCTGGTTGGTGTGGCTCAGTGGACCAAGTGCTGGCCTGCAAACCAAAGGGTCACCTGTTTGATTCCGCACAGGGGCACATGCCTGGGTTATGGACCAGGTCTCAGGTGAGGGGCTTGTAAGAGGCAACGACACATTGATGCTTCTCTCCCTCTCCTTCCCCCTCTACCTAAAAATAAATAAAGAAAATCTTTAAAACAAAGCTAAAGCATGTAAGATAAGCATAAACTATTGTGTATTTGAATATTCTAGAAATGAACAAATGTACACTAAAATTTAAAATTTAGTGCCACTTATAATCACTTATGAAATGAAATACATGTAAAATAACTAAATATTTACAAAAGTTGCATTAGAAAATTATAAAATACTGATGAATGAATTCAAAGTAGATCTAAACAAATGGAAAGAAAGGCACAGTGTTTTAGATGTAAAGATTCAGGTTGCTTAATGTTTAGTTTGCTGTCATGAAGTATCATAGACTAGGTAGCTTAAATAACAAATATATTTTTTCACAATTCTGGAGGCTAAGCCCAAGAATAAAATGTCAGCAGGGTTGCATTTTTCCTAGGGCCTTTCTCCTTCATTTGCAGATGACTGTCTTATCTCTATGCCTTCGCCAAGGTCTGTGTGTTTCTGTGTCCTAATTGCCACTCATATTAGATTAGAGCCCACCTTAATTACCTCATTTTAACTTAATTACTTTTGTAAAGACCTATCTCTAAATACAGTCACATTCCAAGAATGTTAAATATGGGGATTAAGAAAGATTTCAACACATGAATTTGGGGAGGCACAATTTTTGCTTGTAACAGTACAAATGTCAATTTTGTCAAAACTTGTATGTGAGTTGTATGTGAGCTTTTACATTAAAACACCAGCGAGAACCTTTATGTAGACAGAATTATTTGAAAATATGTGTGGAAAACAATAAAGGAAATAGAAGAGCCAAAAGAATGTTGAAAATAAAGAATACAGTGGGAAGAACCAGTCTACTAATTTTAAGACTTACTACATATAGTAATCAAGACTATGTCATATTGGTGGAAGAATAAGCACATGGGTCAATGGAATAGGATAGAAAAACTCAGAAACTGACCTATAAATATTCCCATATGATTTTTTGCAAAAGTGAATAAAAATAATTCAGTGGAGGAAAGAGAGCCTCTTCAACCACTGGATTTAGAGAAATTTGACAGCAAAGAAAATTGAGCTTTGACCTCAGTTACAAGATTCATACAAAAGTTAACTTAAAATGGTTAATAGAGTTAAATATAAAATGTAAAATATAAAACTTTTAGCCAAAACTTTGGAGGTCTTTGGACTCTTAAGTCTTCTTAAATATTGACATCAAAGGCACACTTCATACAAAGAAAAATCATTAAATACACCTCCATGGTAAGTAAAATCTTTGCTGTATAAAAGGCCTATTGTTAATAGTGTAAGGCAAGCTGCAGAGTGGGATGTTTGTAAACTACATCTGCAACAAAGGACAAGTATGTACATTGTATAAAACCTCTCAAAACTCAATGAGTTAATTAATTAATTAAAAGCACAGTTAGAAATTATACTAAAAGCACAAAAAATAAAGAAACTAGATTAATTCCTCTTTGTCATCTTCATTGCTAATTCTATATATTAAAACCAAAATTATTTAAATAATGACAAACCATTTCCTAATGATAAAAAAGAAAAAAGTTTCATTTAAGAAGATATACAGATGGCCAATCAGTGCATGAAACAATGTTCAACAACATGAGACATTAACACAATGCTAATTAAAACTAAAATAAGATATGGGCAAAATAATGTTACTATAGTGACAACAGCAGATGCTTGCAAAGATTTAGAGAAACTGAATCTCTAATATATTGCTGATTGAAGTTCAAATTGGTACAGCCACTATGGAAATTAGTTTAAAAGTACCTTAAGAAAAAAGATAAGAAATTATAATATGATTCAGCAACTGTATTCCTAGGCATTTATCCCAAAGAAATTAAAATTTATATTCACACAAAAACCCAAGTACAAATTTTTATATCTGTTTTACATGTAACTCAAAACTCAAAATGACTTAGGTGTTCTTCAATGATTGAATGGTTGATTCGTGGAATACCACTCAGCAATAAACGGAAGGGACTATTTTGTTTTTTTAGTTTTAGATATTTTATTGGAATTATTTTTTTAATTGTATTGTTCAATTATAGTTTACATTAAATATTATTTCATGTTAGTTTCAGGTGTACACCGCAGTGGTTAGACAATCACGTGCTTTTCAAAGTGTCCCCCCTGATATGTTTAACACTGACCTGGCACCATACAGACTTATTACAATATTGTTGACCATATTCCCCAGGCTGGACTTTACATCCTTGTGACTATCCTGTAACTACCAATTGATACTTCTTAATCCCTTCACCTTTTCAAAGGGACTGTTGATAAACACAACAACTGGGATGCATCTCTAGAGAATTATGGTGAGGGGGAAAAAAGCAATGTGACAGAACTAAGTGAAAAAAATCCTACAGTATGTACCTTATATTTTGGATCATAAGATGCATGTAGGTTTTAGAGGAGGGAAATAGGAAAAAAATTGAAGCAAAAATGTGGTAAATATTTAATAACATAGCTAACATAATATTTCACCAATGTAAATGTAAACAGAACTCAACGGCAGCATTAACAACCATTATTCCTCCCAAATTTGGTGAGGGAAGGTGTGTCTTATAGTCTGAAAAATACAGGATTCCACTTATACAACATTTTGAAATGCCAAAATTATACAAATGGAGAACAGATTCGTGTTTGCTGAGGGTTAATGGAGAGATGTGTACGTCTATAAAAGAACAACATGAGGGATCCTCGGGGTGATGCAGTTCTCTGCCCTGACAGTAACAATGCCGATATTCTGGCTCGGATATTGTACGGTGGTCTTTCACATGTCACCATTGAGAGAAACTGAGTAATGAGTATCTGAAATCCCTCTCTATTTTTTTCTCACAACTACTAGTAAATTTACAATTACTTCGAAATTAACATTTTATGGAAAATTAAATAATTATATTTAAATGCTAAAGAGAATAGTAGTCTCAATGTCAATGTCATACAGTGGTAACCAACCTTTTGGTGTCTCTGGGCCCCACTAGAAGAAGAAGAAATGTCTTGGGCCACACATTAAATATACAAACACTAATGAAAACTGATGAGCAAAATAAATAAATAAATAAATAAATAAATAAATAAATAAATAAATAAATAAATAAAAAAGATTTGCGTTGGGCTGCATTCCTAGCCGTCCTGGGCCACATGAGGCCCGTGGCTGTAGGTTGGACACCCTGGAAGCCTTTGTCAGTGCAGTGTTTGCATGGGAACAGGAGGGCAGACTGCTGAGACAATTTCACAGAAAAAGATGATTCTGTGCTTCCCCCTATCAGGCAATACTCCACATGCTTGCACCTAACTATATGTAAACATATGCATATATAATATATATCACATATATAAAATTAGGATTTAGAAGTGTTACATGTGAATTTCATAGTTTACAAAGATCTTTCGTTGTGAGCTTAAGTTAAGAAAGAAACTTAATGTGTAAATTAACCGTAACGAGAGAATAGAAAAGAGATAGAGAAAAATGAAACAAAACAAAACATTAGAGCAGGTAATGAAATTCCATTGCAGACTATTGCAGGTATTTTTAGGAAAAAGGCTATTAGAACACAATAATAAACATGATTTAAAGCTAACAAGTGTTGAGGATAAAAGCAGTACATGCAATTTTAAATGGCCATTATGGACTCTAGAAATGATAGAAGGTGAGGATAAAAAATTATTGTTCATACATGATTTAAAATGATTTTCACCAACTCAGGAAATCCTTTCAGCCTAACATTTCCCTTAAGTGGTATTTAGATTGTGACTGTGAACTCTTAGAGATGGAAAACTAACTGGTATTTCATTACTTAATATGTTTACAACCATAATAATTCAAATATTGTTTATTGGCTTTAAACTTTGAGAATCTTTAGGCAAAGAAAAGATATTATTTTTAAAAGTTGGTATGACAATCTAAGAGCTGTAAAGATATGACAATGTAACTAATACGCAGCAAATTCTGGAGAAAATGTGACAGAGAAGAAAGTATTGCCATATAAGAAATAAAAACTGAATAAGAAATAATAGAAAAGTAAATAGAAGTTAATTATATTTATGTGAATGAAAATTGAAAGAAAAACAAAAAAAAAACCAACAACTAGTTTGTTTGTCATGTTGATTAGGTTCCACTTACAGGTGAGACCATATGGTATTTGTCTTTCACTGCCTGGCTTATTTCATTTAGCATAATTCTCTCCAGTTCCATCCATGCTGTCACAAAGGGTAGGAGTTCTTTCTTTCTGCTGTATAGAATTCCATTGAGTAAATGTATCACAGTTTTTTTTATCTATTCACTTACTGATAGGCACTTAGGCTGTTTCCAGCACTTAGCTATTGTAAATAGTGCTGCTATGAACATGGGGGTGTATAGGTTCTTTTGAATTGGTGTTTCAGGATTCTTAGGGTATAATCTGAGCAGTGGAATTGCCAGGTCAAAAGGTAGTTCCATGTTTTTAAAAGCTTCTGCACGGCTAAAGAAAACATTAGCAAAATGAAAGGGAACCAACTGTATGGAAAAATATATTTGCCAATAATACCTTAGACAACAGTTTGATTTCCAAAATATATAAAGAACTCAAATGACTCCACACCAGAAAGAAAAACAATTTAATTAAAAAATGGGCAAAGCATCTGAACAGACACTTCTCCAAGGAGGACATACAGAGTGCCCAGAGACATATGAAGGGATGCTCAGCATCACTAGCCATCAGAGAGATGCAAATTAAAAGCACAATGAGATACCACTTCACACCTGTCAGAATAGCAATCATAACCAAGTCAACAAACAACAAGTTCTGGCAAGGTTGTGGAGAAAAGGGAACCCTAGTGCACTGTTGGTGGGAATGCGGACTGGTACAGCCATTGTGGAAAACAGTATGGAATTTTCTAAAAAAACAAAATAATATGATTTTTAATGTGCATATACTACTCGATAAAATATTTTAAAACTATAACCCTATTTACTTATGAGATATAGTGATTTATTATATAAGAATACTTATTATTGAAATAATATGAATATAAACAATTTAACAAACTGGAATCATGTATATAAATGTTTTTCCAGGGTATCTTATGTATGAAATTATGTTTCTTTTTCTTTACATGCTAAATTTGAAATATCACTCACGTTTCTTTGTTTCTTCTTGCTTGCTTAACAGTTGCTTCTATTTGCAAGTGTATATTATGTGAATTATTAGTAAACTATACAAGTGGCCTTCCATTAGCCCAAATTTTTACCAGTGGATTGGTGTGCTTCGATCATGCCTTTATAGACTAAATAGCCACCCACACAACCAAATGTGCCCTTAATTATTTATATTTTTCAGTAAGAAAAATGTTTTTTACATAAAATATATCATTAAAATAGCTATCATAAAAAATTACCTTTCATTAGGAATATACAACTGAAAGTAAGATTTCAATAAATTTAGCTTGCAGAGTATGATAATGTTGAATGCTAACTCTAAAGCATCTTAATCTTTTTTGGCTTTACTCTAAGAAAATGTATCAATATTTTAAAATGTATGCTTGTAGAATATATCATCCAATTATTTCATTTCTATGTTTAAAGCCCCCTGATCTTCTGGTAGTAGAGAATAAGTCACTCTAGCTGTCTGCCCAATAGAGAGTGCTGGTACAATCAGTCCTATCCCAGAAACCCACAATTATAAATTCTGATTCAATTATCTAGGTTTTTTCTTTTATTTTAGTTCACTCCACAGGTTTAATATTCACTTGTGATATTACTCATTTTTACAGTTTGACATCATATCACACACATTACAATTAAATTTATTACAATTTAAAAGTTATAATTTCCTTTCTCTGTTTTACTATTTATCTACCATTACTTTTTTCTAATAATAAATATAGTAAAAAATAATCCTTGATCATTTGTTTTAATTTGTAAGCAGAAATTATTATTTCCTGATAAGGATATTTTTCTTAAAAACATGTTTTTTAAAATAAAAAATCAAAATGATCAAGATGATAAAAGATGTGAAGTATTTTTCCTTATGAATTTAGAACTTTAAGCTATAACAAAATATACCTTTTCTGTTTTTATAAAACATATAAACAAATAATAATAAGTTTTTTCAAATAGTTAATTAACTTTCTTATCCCACAAGGATCATGAAAATTCACTAACTGAATGAGAGGATGTACTTAATTATCCACAGGATAATGAGTTCTATTACTATTCACAAGTCTTAGCTGTAAATTTATAATGCAAATATATGTATAATGTATTTTAAACATGTTCCATTAAAATCAGGAATCAGGAGAACTTATTAATAATAATGAAGCATTCATATGATATTTCTTTTATTCTTCAGTTATACTTATCCAATAATTAAATATTATATTCAATTTCATTATCATATTTATGAATGAAAATCATATTAGCTTCACTTAAATTCTCCATTACCACAAAACAAAAATTGAATGTTGCATTTCCATTTATTTATTATTGTCAAATTTTATAAAAATTTGAATTTAATTCTGTAATTATAATTATAAATAAAAGTTTTCAAAAATGAGAAAAATAGAGGAGTAGATACATTTCGTGTCTCTGCATTAATGATAATTATACATATATTTATTGGCCTTTTGAATTACAAATTATGACAAGAAACGAGAACATTATATAGCAATAAATGGGTCAATACTTCAGGAGTATATAACACATATAGATGTATATGCCTCAACATTAGAGTACCTCCTAATCTAAAGGAAACACTGACGGAACTGACAGGAAAACGTAGAGAGCAATGGGATGATGCTAGGCCAGTTCAATACCCTGCTAGTAACAGAACGTCCAGACAGCAGCAATATGGGGAAATGCAATGTGAACGACACTGTAGATCGATGACACCTAGCACATATACCTAGAACATTCTACCCAACGTCACCAGAATACACATTCCTCAACTGCACACATTATTCTCCAGGACGGATCTCACTTAAGTTACAAAACAAGTTTTAACAAATTTAAGACAATTGAAATCAAATTGACTATGTTCTCCAACCACAAGTGAATGAAAGTAGAAACCAATGGCAGATAGAAAATGGGAAAAGTTTTTTAAAATACGTGAAAATTAAACAATCTTCAGAAGAAGAACAAAGTTGGAGTACTGTACTCCCTGATTTCTCAATATAGTGCAGTTACAGCAATCACAGGATTATGGTCTGGCATAAATACAGACGTATAAACCAATTAAACAATAGAGAACCCAGAAATAAATGCATGCATACACAGTCGACTGATCTTCAATAGCATGCCAATCATTTACAATAGGAAAAAGAGTTTTTTCAACAGATAGTATGGGGAAATATGAATATCCACATGCAAAAGAATGAAATTGATATTTTTATATCAAACCATGTACAACAATCTACTCAGTGGGTTAAAGACTTAAACATAACACCTGAAACTGTAAAATGGCTTAAAGAAAACGGCAAAAGCTTTGTGATGCTGGTCTTGAAATGATTTTTTTGGGGGGGGGTATAACAGCAAAAGGACAGGGAACAAAGTGAAAATAAACAAGTGGGATTACATCAAACTAAAGATTCTACTGGGCAAAGAGAACAATCAGCAGAGTAAAAGGCAACCTATAGATTGGTAGAAAATATTTGCAAACCATATATTTGATGAAGGGATACTGTCAAAAATATAAGAAACTCATATTTTCATTATAAAAATTTACCCTGTTAAAAATGGCCTAAAGACCTGAATAGATGCTAAGAAGAAAAAGTCCAAAACTATGAACAGTAAATTGACAACAAACTCACAACTATCAACAACTGAACCTAAAACAAAAGCAAAAACAAAAACAAACTGAGCAGACAACTAGAACAGGGACAGAATCACAGAAATAGGATCACATGGGGGATTATCAGTGAGGAGAGGAAGGGGAGATTGGGGGAAAGGTACAGGGAATAAGAAGCATAAATGGTAGGTACAAAATAGGGGGAGGTTAAGAATAGTGTAGGAAATGGAGAAGCCAAAGAACTTATAGGTATGACCCATGGATGTGAACTGAGTGGGGGAGGAGAATGTTAGAATGAGAGGAGTGCAATGCAGAGGGGGTAAAGGAGAGAAAAAAAATAGGACAACTGTAATAGCATAATCAATAAATATACTTAAAGATAGAAAAATAAAAAAAACATTACATCCAATGACTGTTTAGGAAAATTAAATGCTGTAGCCAGTTTTTAGTTTTCTGCCTAACACTTTCAAATTCTAGTCTTCTGTTAAATGACTGCATTTGGAAATATTTACATTCTAAAAATTGAGCAAACGTTTTTTGTGCAGAATGACTGAAAAACTTTAAGTTAGATTACACAAAGAAACCCATGCTTTTCTTTTCAAAAGAGAATGATTTTAAAGCTTCTAATGGGCCTTGGCCATGTAGCTCAGTCAGAGTGTCTTCTCCATACACCAGGTTTGCAGGTTCCATCCCTAATCAGGGCACCTACAGGAAGCTACCGATAAATAAGTGGAATAGCGAATCTATGGTTCTCTCTCTCTCTCTCTCTCTCTCTCTCTCTCTCTCCCCCCCTCTCATCAATAAATATTCTCTTTAAATTAAAGCTTTTAATGACTTTTAAACATTTTCTGAAGATCAAATGCTTGTTAAATGCCCCTTCTTTTGACTGTCAATTTCTAAATTAATTGGAGGCATGCAAGGTGATTCTAAATTAATGATAAAAATCAACTTTAAATTATTTTAACTGGCTCTCTAAGTCTTAAATTAATAAACCTCAATGCACAATGTAATTTAAAGTTTTCTGATGTATTATGAGATTACATTTTTTCAAAGAGGAGATAATGCATTTCTACGCTCATTTGTGATTAGTGGAACAATGACTGTATTGGACTAAAGAATGCTATTTTCACAGCACTAAGGTACAGATGTCTGTAAAAGTGACATTTTGCCAAAGATGAGCAGATGTATTTTTATACTAGTGTGACTTACTCTTTCAATTCTACTAAATGCTCCTTGATCTGTGACACTTTTTTTCAAAACTTACCATTTTTAATCTACTATGTTATTAACTGTTTTATGTTTGGTAATATGGAAGTGACAATATAGACGCTATAATATCCACATTATTCAGAGTATGTTAAAAGATATTATATGCTAATCATTGAATGTGGTTCTAGTTTTTCTCACAAGTGTTTGTTTTAATAAAAAGATTTTTCTCTGCCTACGTGTACTTGGGGTGATTGAATTCATCGTGTACATACTATGTTGGAAGTCATGCTTAGCCTCATCAGGGTTAGATCACATAAAACATGTATGTAATTCTCAAAGGGGGCTCTGGAACAAGGCACAAGTGTGAGGAATAGAAGTTTATTAAAGTTTAAGTGAGAAATGAAGTGACACAACCATAGTACGAAAATTCAAATAGAACCCTTTGAAACAAGGACATTTTCTGGAAAAGTCTAACTTAAGAGGTAAGGGGAGAAATGAATAAGAACAGCTCATAGAAAACTATGGTGTTTTGGAAAGCCACATTCATGTGAAAGTTCAAAATCATCAGAAACAAGTTCTTTAGTATAGCCTTAATTTTAACTGTGATTGAAACACAAATCATGACTCATAAAGGATTTTTAATCCGACACCCCTGGAGTAAAAAAAAAATGGACAAATGTTATTGTGAGATTCCAAAGCATTAGTTTAATCATTATATTTCATTGCAAAAATACAGAACAAAGTTGACAAATACTTAGATGCCTCTTGTTCTAATGACACACAGAAAAAGCTTTGTTTGCCATAGTTCATGATTCTGAACTTTACTATCTCCTCATTTGGTATTCAAAAGAGGAACAAAAGGAAAGCTGTAATAAGCAAATGTTTTACATTTAGGCCTATGGATAGTTACATGTGACATGATGTTTATAATAGCAAACTGCTGTTCAGTTGGGTGCTGCAATGGATCGTTATACTTAGCATGGTGTTTATAATAGCAAACTACTATTGTTAAAATGGTGTCGCAGTATATTTGTCTTATTCACCAGGATTTACAATCTGCATTAGATACAGGAAATTTAACTTATCAGTTTACCCTAATTATTCATCCATGTATCCCTGCTATGGTTTAATGAACATGCATTATATAAATGTACGTAAATTATTTTGAATTATTAAAAAGCATTGGAAACTTTCTTGCATAGTGTGAAGGTAAAAGTAAAATTGTATTTAGAGTAGATTAATTTAAAAACTTATTTTTCACAAGATTTTGTCTGTAAAAATGTATTTACTATTACCCCTACCCTTAAAGGGAATAATGTGTTTCTTAGTCACATGGGTTATGAATTATATTGTCTTGCTGTAAACTCTCATTCAGACACTTAGTTTCATAGTCCTGTGAAAGTTACCTAGCCTCTATTAGTCTCTATGTATTTGTGAAGTAGGCATAGATACAGTTTTTCCTCATAGATAAATTACAAAGATGAAATAAAATACTTTACATGCAGCATCCTTCTGTACATAGAATAAATTATTAAAATGTGCTGGCTACTAGTGATACTACTTTTAATGTAAGGAAATTTATTTGATTCCTACCCTACCAGTCTCTCTGTAGCCTTCCTAGCTTCTGTGCTAGTATGAGAACCATTTTCACTAAAGGTAGGAAATAATGTCAAATATAGAATACTTTATTCAAATATGTCTTTGACCCTGGATTCTGTTTACCGTCTTTTGATGTACATGGAATTCTCTAAGAGGAACAAACCCTCTTGCAATGCATTGCGTGAACAGATCTTGAACTCAGTATCTGATAGGGCAGCACAGTTGATCTCTTGAGCACACCAGGTTCTGGTCACTCAACTCACAACAATGCTCAGTGTGGCCCATTTTCTGTCTGCTGTTCATCGATTTCTGTCTCACAATTTCTAGAGATATGTATTCCTACACTTAAGTATTATCAAATCATCTTAATTTTAAACTGATTATTTCTTTTATTATTTTATGTGTCAAAGGCATTCATTATTAATGAACCAGCTCTGGAAACTAGATTTGCGTCTGTCTTGCCCATCCCCACTGGGGAACATGCAGAGAGCAGTGGCCTCTATGTATTCCTCCCGAAAGGCCCATACCTTGGATGTCTCCCACTGTTGTTTGAAATCTCTGAGACTGAGTCTTGTCATTGAATTCAGTTCTTATTTTGATTTGCTATGACTATATAGAAGGGAACTTACAAATCTTCAGATGTATAAACTCATCTGAAATAGTAAGATTTGAACTTCCCCTGTACACCACACCCTACAGTTATGGCTGTCTCCTTGAGACGGCCTGGGCAGGAATCTCCTCCTCTTTCCTTGTCAAGAGGTGAGTTGAGTTTAACAAATTCAAGTGCTTGAGTTTGTTAAATCTCATCTCTTAAGGTGACATATGTTTGGAAAGGCTGTTTTGATTATTATATAATTCTGACTTTCAAGTGTGAGTATGTTTAACTTACTGTGCCCAGAAGTTTTAAAGATTCAGAAATAGATCATCACCTTTCTGTTCTAAGAGAAGAAATAGTGTCATTATCAAAAGTAAGATTGGTAATTAGAGATCTTGATTTTTCTGAAAACATGCTATTAAAATGTACACCAAAAACAAGTATTGTACATATTTGTAGCGCATTGTCTAAGGAACCAAAACACAAGTAAAGAAAACTTCCTTCATAATTTCACAACTCACTAAATAGTGCTCTAAAATGTCTTTGTAAAGGAAGATAATAGATTTGTTGTTGATTTCAAAACAGTTCTAGGAGGGTGCCTTGAACTGACACCAAATGTGGTATCTATCTTATCTGTTAACAGTCTGGGGGAGACTGTTTTCTGAACACAAAAGTTTAAAACTGAAATTCACTTCTTGGGGTTAGAGCTTTTAATGGACTGTCACTGATAAGGAAGTGATGGAGAGCACAATGTTTCTGCAATCTCATTAGTTGGATGTATTGTGTGAAGTTGAATTTCCCAATCTCCAGAATACTAATATATACTACTAGCTGAAGAGAAAAGAGGAAAGCAATTCAACGTTCTATATATAAAATTTATTCTTTTAAATCCAGCATTAAAATAACCATTTCCATCGCATTGCATTTTCCCTATTTTTAGTGGACAATAAAGATAAATCTCATATTATTTTAACCTAATATCATCCTTCAAAATGAAATCCATTTTGGATATCCCAAGTGGTCAAGAGCTTTCCTTAGGTCAAATAAAGTTAGCCACCGTACCGCTTTCTATATTAGAAAGAGACAAGGAAATATGTTATTATCAGTGTCACAGGGGCACTCTTCATGAGTGTTTGCTGCAAACTTTTAATGCTGTGCAAATGTGACATTTAAGAAATATTTATTTACAGGACACCAAAATAAATTTAGTGACTCTTTTTTCATAATACCCTTGAAATATGATTTTCTGTTGATTATTTATATCAGCTACCGATGTGTGAAACATCTCAAAGTGTAGAAACATCTGGATATGAATGCAAACTATGTCAATCACACAAAATTGGTTGACAGGTACCCAGATGCTTGCTATTTATAGCTTAACTAACAAAATGTGTTTCTCTATAAAAATAATGGCTGTCTTTTGCTATTGTAGTAATTTCTTGAAACTTAATGGATAAAACCTATTAATTAAGCCATTCAATTTTCTCACATCTATATTATCTACTGAAATGCATTCAGATAGAAATATATATTTGAAGCAGAACAAAACAAAACAAACTTGTTTTAATCTCAGCTCTGCCACTCTTTTTTTTTTTTTGTCTTAGATTACTTAATCTCTCAGAGTTCTTACATATCCATTTGTGTCTGATAAATACATAATTGTCAAAGCCATTTTTACTTTTATGGTAATTTGAAAAAAGATCAGAGAGGGAACAGGGTAATCTCAAACATGCATTAGATATGTGCCACAGTGAATAAAAATACTATTTTTTTCCTCCAAGAAGGTGACTGCTATAAATGCATGAAGTTTCAATTGGGAGAAAAATCAGTCTTGTGATATGTACGGTGGTATTAACACATAAATAAACAAAACATGGGATGACTTCAAAGGACATAATAATAACTAAAATGTATGGACTACTTTTTCTTTTTCAGGTGCGAAGTTGATGGCTTTAAATATTTCCTTACAAAATTCTCATAAGAAGCCTACAAACCAAGTTCTGTAATGACTATGATTTTTCAGATGAGAAACTTGGAATTTGGGGAGTTTGGTAATAAACATAAGGTGAAATAACTACTAAACACCAGGACTGGATTCCGAATCTGAGAGTCTGATTTTGGAGCTGATATAATTGTGTCATGCCTACAGCTACAATTTTGAAAAAAAAAAAAAGTATGAGGATTTCTTTAGAGGTTTGGAAGATATGAAAAGAAAACATATAGAGAGCAAATAGTGCATTGAGGGCAATTTTTTTTTTCAGAAAATATGTGTACTACAGTAACTTTTAAAGATCTTATTTACTTATTTTTAGAGAGAGGGGAAAGGAAGGAGAAAGAGAAGGGGAGAAACATCTATGTGAAAGAGAAACATTAATTGGTTAACCTGAGGACCGGGCCTGCATCTTAGGCATGTGCCCTGGCCAGGAATTGAACCAGACACCTTTTGGTTTGTGGGATGACGCCCAACCCACTGAGCCATACCTCTCAGATGTACTACAATGACTTTTATAACTAACCTTTTCAATTATTCCTACTTTTTACATAAGAAACACTAATTTGATTATTAAGAAATATATAAACAGTCTTATTTATATTAACTATATGATAAAGTTGCTTCAACTTTAATGAATCATTTTTGGCATAAAATATATTTTTTCTTGATACTTCCCAAGAAAACACTGACATGCATATTTTTTTAAATACTTTTAAAGGCTTTGAATAAAATGGCTAGAGATGGAGCAGGTCCAAGGTCAAGTAATGCTTTTATTGTTTCCTTAATAAGGAGAAGCTTCTCAGCTTATTTTATTCAGCTCACAAGGACTTTATTTTTAACATCCACATTCAAACACTGGAAGAGTTCACATTAAATTACGAATTTCTGTCTTTTCCACAAACATTTGATTATCTGCCAGATCTGAGTCTGGTCCCAACGTGGCAAGGATCCATGGTTGCTGGGCAGCAGCTGCCACCTTCAGGCAGGCCACGGGCTTCCCATTGTTTCCAAGCCACTTGGGGGGTCTGAGTCACTCATTTACATTTTCAATCTGGCATAAAAATAAAAAAAAACTGAGTAGTCTGCCATATTATCTTTAACACCACAGTTTAGTACTTTTGTTCCCTTCCCAAAACTCATTAGAGTCCTGTGAAATGCCCTGTATCCAAATCAGTGAATAATTTTTATTGCCAGTAGAAAGAAGGATGGATTAATTTGATTAAGTTCCTCATATGCTTTGAAGTCAATTATCAAAGGATCACTGTTTACCTCTTGAAATGCTCAGATTTGATGCTTGAATAAAGAAAAAGGGATTCAACTTTCAATCAAAGAACAATTGCGGAGTACTGAACTTTGTGCTTAAACACAGATATATCACAGTTCATTTTATTCTTTCCATAACAGATATGTATTTAGCATGAATATTATTTACCCCCTGGCATCTATCAGTAAAATGCTTCCCTTTAATATGGTTTTTAAATGTAGATATCTAATTAAAATACATTTGCACTATAAAAGAAGCTTTCATCCAAGAAAAAGAAAATTGGAAACTATTTTAATATACTCAAATTCAGGCTTTCAGAAAAACTTTCTGGATTATTGCGTTATGGTTAGTTGTTATATAGTAACCTGGTCCATGCAATTCTGAAAAGAACCTTGTATGTTAACCCTATAATTATTTGTACATTAAGGTAATCAACAACAATAAAATAATACATTTTAATAAATTTATACAATTATAATATGTATCATTTAGGACATCATTTAGATTTTCCACAGAATAACTAGTATTTTGATGTTTCACATAGCTAAAAATAAAAATTAGATGTAGTAGTCTTGTAACCATGAAACTGTACTTCAGCCACTTGTCACCCTTCTGTATGACTGAACACTTTGTATTGAAGGAAACAGGTTTTTATTAACAGGGCTCCAACCCTGGGGCGTTCCAAGAGCACTTCTGCTCTGAGACCTTCTGTCCGAGGAGACCCAGAACTCCTCTTGCTTCCTAAAAGACAACAAGTCAAAACCATGCCCAAAAGATCCCCATGTCCTTGTGTGCTTAAGCTGGTCGCACAAACACATCTCCATTCTCCCTGGCAAGTGCACTTGTGGGTTTCAGAGTCACCACCTTCTTGCAGCAGCTCTCGCCTTCAGGATCTGGCGTGCACTGCCCTGGTCTCCCATATCAGTGCAGGAACCATGTGCCATGTTACACTGGATCATGCTGTCCCAGAGGCTGGTGCCCAGGAGGCACCTGTCCCAGCATGAGACCCTGCCTCCAGGAGTGGGCTCCCATCCATGAAGGGTCTAAGCTCCTGGTGGGTCCAGTATCTGCCTAGTCCCACAAACGCTTCCATCCAGGCCAGGGGCCCAGAATGCCCAAATGCCAAGGCCTAGAGAGAGAGAGCATACCCCCAGCTTTAAAGCAAGAGAGTGACTTTTCCATACCAAGCACCTGTACCAAGAGCACACGCATGAGAGAAAGAGCCTTTCCAACCTTTACTTTTAAAAGATCCTCCTGAAATCCCATGTGCCCCGGGAAGCCAGTGGGAGTGTCTAGCTTTCCCTATGGTGTTTCAGTGTCCACTATTTTTGTCTGTTCCCCATTGAATTTGACCCTCTTTCAGCTGCCATCTTTAATCAGGGCAAAATTTTCCCAACCATGCACAGGCACACATGAATCTGTTCATCCTGGGTATACAGACCCTGCAGTCCACACAGGCACTGTATGAGCTCCCCCTCCTCAGCCAGGCTTTGTCGGGGTGACTCTGCCAGCTCCTGTTCTCACAGTCACATTGTCTTTGTTTACAGATTGCCCCAGGCAGCTCCTCCTTCCCAACCCCTTCCTTCCTGAAGCCATGGCTGTGTTAATCTGCCTTTTTATGCATGTGCTTTAAGTACTGTGCCTTCTGTTCCATTGGCACCTTTCTCACCCCCTGCCTTTTTGCAGGATTGGGGGCTTCTCTTGCTCTCCTGCGGACTCTGCGGTTTTTCAGGGACCTCTGGTCCAACCTACCCCCATCACAGTCTTGCTGTCACTGGTGCCTTGGGTTCTTGTGATCTCCAAGGATGAAAATCAAGAGACATCACCAGATGACTGTTGCTGACTTGACAAAAGGAAATAATTATTCATCTTGTTCACAAGGAAACCAACACCATCAAAAGAAAAGCCCCCCCCCCCCTAGGGAAGTTAGAGCAGGGTTTATAAGGGGAGTTAGGTGGGGAAAAAGATATATCTAGGCATGTAGAAGCAGAGGTTTCTTGGTGCCTGCACTGTGTGACTACATGCTTCTTCATGGGTCCTGTGTCTGATTAGCATGTTAACTCTCCAACTAGGAGTGCATTTTTTTAATCATTTAATAGAGGAGAGCTCATCAAAAGATCAGTCTCTCTAGTGCACATGCTTGGTCCAAAGGGAAAAACCTGAGTCCCCTGAAATAGATCTTGCCGTCAGTAATGCAACTGCAGGCTAGTTGTTGATCGCCCGTTTGAACTAAGGAGAAGGGAAGGCACTAGGGGAGGTTCAGGAAGGCGTGGCTTCCTGCCAGCGCCAGGAAGTAGCCTGCCTCTCCCAGCGCTGACTTTATCATCTGTGGTATCTCTGTCTCTCTGTCTCCCTTGCTCTCACAAGCACAATGCACAGAGACACACGATAGTTTTTTAAAGTCGGAAAGATAATATTTACTTAAATGATGTTTTGAAACAAAAAATTCTATGCTATGACAGACTCTCCTAATAATAGTCTATGCTATATGCACATATGGTTAAAATGGAAAATATTTTTAAATGATGAACAAGACAGCGATTTTCCATGAGATTTAGTAATGCATGTGCTCTGACATACCTGTTTATTTTATAGACAGGACACTGAAAAATTCTAAAAGGGATTCGCATCGCCTTCCTGCACAGAGCTGTTCATCATGATCCATAAAATGAGAACCAGGAAAGAGAATTTCAAGCTAGGAAATAATATATTTTCTTATATCACTAACTCTATTATTGTAATACTATTAAAATTATATATATATATTTAATGTGTAAAAAAAAAGGCTATCAAATATGCTGTAATACTAAATGACCAAAGAGTGCCTATCTAAATATCTTTTTCCATTCTGTGACTTGCCTATTAAATATCTCAGTAGTATATTTTGAATAACAAAATTTCTTAATTGAAATATAGACTAATTTACCAATATTTTTTGCCTTATGCCTTAAGTGTCCTGTTTAATAAAACATTGTTTAAAATAAGGTCAGAAAATTATTTCCAGGATTATCTTCAGGAGGTTTGATTTTATTTTTCCTTTACATATATGTATGCTCTGGAACACAATTTTGTATAGGGTGTGAGACTAGATTAGAGTTTTACATTTTTTGTATAGATGTGTAATTTACCCAATGATAGACATTTTAAATATATTTCTTTCTCATTTAAAAAATGGCTTTGTTAATTTTCTCACCAGTATCTTTATTTTTTTATTAATGTTGGCCCTACTGCTACCAGTTATTTACTTTGACTTCAATTTTTTGATATTTTCATGATATTTTGAGACTAATATTTTTTGCTAAAGATTAACCTCTTTATGTGTTTAAGATCATGAATTTCTCTCCATTGTCTTCATGATAATAAACAAAATTTCAAACTACAACAGTCCCTCAGGAGTATACATTCCCCACAGGAGACACATTCTAAGACCCCCAGTGGATGCCTGAACCATGGATAATACTGTATCCCATATAAAATATGATTTCCCCATACATACACACCTATGATAAAGTTTAATTTATAAGTTAGGCATAATCAGAGATTAACAACAATAATAATGAAATAGAACAATTAGAACAATATACTGTAATAAAAGTCAAGTAAAAATAAAGGTTATTTGAACACCAGCACTGAGATACTGTGGTAGTCTATCGGATAACTGAGATGATCACTAACTAACAGACAGGTAATGTATAGAGTGCAGAAATGCTGGACAAAGGGATGGCCCATATTCCTGGGAGGGATGAAGTTGAATTTTTGAGATTCCATCATGGTTCAGAATGGTACACAATTGGAAACTTATGAGTTGTTTATTTCTGGAATTTCCCACTTAATACTTTTCGACCTTCTGTTGACTACAGGTAACTGAGAGATCGGAAAACAAAGCCGGGGTTAAGGAAGGTCTACTGCACTTAGGATGGTGTACTGAGTCCTAAATGCTCATGTTTATATCAATCCCGACATGAAAACTTTTTATAAATAATTCCTCCTCTGCAGCAGGCAAGATATTAAGGTTTGCCAATAAAGGGCACTGGAGGAACATTGCTGGGGAGAGGGGCTTCTTGATTTCCTCCTCAATTCTCTTCTTGCAGCTGAGATGCTCAGCCCATGTTCAGGGCATCGAAGACGGAGTGAACCTCAGTGCATTCTGCGTGCAGTTTCCCACAAAGTGCTGTGGGACCTCAGTTTATCCTCGGCCAGCTTCCCTGCCACTTCTACACCCACCCCTCCCACCCAAATGTGGCTTTCTCAGGTGTTTCCTCTACACACAAGGACACGGTTTCCTGCTCGCCAGCGCCTCCTGCGGAGCCTCAGTGAACTTGGCTGAGGCTCCAAGTGGGCCACAGCCACACCCACCCTGGGTGGGTTGGAGCCTCAGCTAAGGGTGAGGAGGTTGCTGAGAGGGTGGGAGTGGAGAGGATATTTTGTGCCATAAATCAACCCTAGGAGTAGTGGCTGTTTTCTATATTTGTCATTACTCCATTCTTTACTCCACTCACCTGCTACTCAGTATTCATTCTTTTAATAAACTTCCCAATTAAAATTACTTCGTGGTTTATCTCCTGACTGGACCCTGACAGAAAAATCAGCATTATTTAGAGATGAAGACAGTTTAAAAGAAACTAACTGACGAAATGCAAGGGCAATATTTAGATCAAATGTAAGACCCAAAGAAATATTGTTTACAAATAAAACCTTCCTCACTTAAGAAAAAAAAAAAGAAGGGGCAAATGTGACTGTGGATCTAAAGACTAATCTTCCAAAAAGGAAGGAACACAATTATTTTACCTAATTCATTTTACAAATCATTGCAACAGTAAGCATAGAGGCAGTTTCATAAACTATATCCCATACTTGACAGATTGGTCCTACATTAAAAAAAAAAAAAAAAAAGAATGCTATACGAATGAAACTAACAGAAGCAAAAATTAATTAATATGGGCTTAGAATAAAATGGTTAAAATTCCAGCTCCGATGCCAGGCAACATGAATCACCAACATGCTTGGTGTTCTGGTACCGAGACCAAGTGTGCATTTTCTCGACAACGCACAGCTTCCAAGAGCTTCCATGAACAATCTCCCCGAGGTCCTCACCAGGCAGCGACCCGCCCCCCCGCCCCACCGCCTTGCCACCACTTATCCCTAAGTCGAAGAAACAACCAATCTACTGTCCTGCAGGGGATCAAAATCGCTTTGCCACGTGTGAAATTTTAATAATACAAATTAGTCATTTTACTTTGGAAGCCACTTTCACTAATTTATCAAAAGGTGGAATTTATGGTAAAAATATCCGATATATTTTGAGATCTCAAAGGATTCAAAAAAGAAGAGGGCAAGTGAGTTTTCAAAGAAGCAATTTTATCTATAATTCAACTTTTTAAAATTCTTTCGTGCCCTTCTGAGTCAGTAAAATAAACAAACTTAACCTTTTACTTGTGAAATCACTTCCTCAGAATGTTGACATAATTAATTTAATTCCTTTACAGCAATTTCTTTAGAGAATTTCAAATGTTTCCATTGTGAATTCCTTGAAGTAGAACTCAAATGCAAACATTCCATGGATCCTTTTGAAACAAAGTCTTTTCAGTTAAAACACCCCTAGACCTATATGCTAGCACAACGCATTATACATGTTTGGTTGTATGCATTTTCTAATACAACCTCACAAAAGGAATTTGAAATTCTGGCTTCCATATTTATTTTTTGTTACTTTGTCTTTTCATGCAGTTTCATTTCTTTCCCTACTGAATGTGAAATTTTGAATGTTACGTAAATTATGTTGAAATTATTTTTTTCAAAAATTTAGAAAGAATTCATTCATGCATCTCCTACTTCCAATTGTACAAAGAGAGTTTATTTCTCTTGTTATTTGATTTATAAAGCAGAATAATAATTTTGAAATTTTCCTTTCAAATCTACTCCTTGTGCAAATTTAAGCCCGCATTTCCAACAAAAACTAAGATATGAACTAAGTTCACATTTTCAGAACAGATCTTCTTTTCTCCATTCATTTTTTTCTGCAAGGGTTAAAATCAGAATTTATTTATAAAAATTGTGATTTTATGCTTACATGTTTAAATTTCAGTCACCTTCAAAGTACTCTCCATTTGATGCAATATGTCTATTGAGAAATAGTTTTTGAGCTTGTTGGTTTTGATGCCTTTTCATGCTTCTGCTGTTCTTCATCCAGGAAAACAAACAAACAAAAAAGTCACTTAGGAAGAGAGCAGGCGAGTGGAGAGGGCGGGAGCACAGGGCCATGCCGTTTTTCAGTCAAAAATTGATGAACGGTGTGTGTTACATAGGCAGGTGTGTTCATAAATCACCCACCATGAAATGAGCAAAGCAATTGAAAGAGTCTTCAGAAAAATTCATTGAAGCAGAACGCAGCCTCTCACAACAATGCCCTCTGGTACACTGATACAGATGGGTTCCTAGAACCCTCACCTAGTCAGGGGAATCTGTACTACAAGGGGCCCAGCTTCCAGAAGATCAGTTTGTTTTGGGGGGATCCCCACATATGTATGTGTGTGTATAAATATATTTTTCAACATTCATATTTTTAAAAGTGTTCATAGAAAAACCTACCACTCAAATAGGTGATAGCTTTACAAATAATTTCTTCTTTTTTATTTTTATTTTTGACAGCCTATTCATTCTACTATAAAAAAATTCTCCAATGAAGGCTTGCAGTAAATGACTGTATTTCACAGGTCATGCAATTTGCAATTTTTCGCCCTTTATTTTGCAGGGAATTATACATGATGTCAACAACACATAACATATGAACATTTTTGTTGCGTTTCAATATAAATTGATTTTCCTTTTAATTTTTATGACCGTGAAAGCAAGCTATATAATGTTCTGGTAAGTTATGAACTGCATAAAAAGGAGATACGCATTCAGCTGGATGTGATGCTGTTACCCTGTGATATCTCTACTTGATGTACCTTGCTTTGCTGGATGGAAGTGTGATCTATAAACTTCTAGAAATAAACATACTTTTTTAACCATTCATTCATTCATTTAAATACTCACCAATGATGCCAACATCCTTTTATCATGCTTTTATCACCATGCTCTGTTGCTACTGCATGCTTGAAGCCCAATGACTTCAAGAAAAAAAAGTCATTTTGGTAACAAACTATAAAAACTGCTGAATAGTTTCTGCTCTTGTGAAATATCATGGAAATTCAAGAGAAACAAACAAGCAACCATGTATTTTTAAATGTGAGCTTTTGTTGTCTGTCCATGCCTGTGCTGCCTGGGTGCTTACTTGCTTGCTAAACACTCTTCTGTTTAGCCAGAGTGTTTAGCAAGCAAGTATCGCCATGCATGCGGTAGCAGCAGCGACCAAGGAGGATTGCCATGCCCATTGTATATTTCTCACCTTAATACCTCTAAGTATTAAGTGGTGTCATGGGCAGACACAACTCAAACTTAATCAAGAGCACATTTAAAGTGATATATTTAGCTGAAGAATTGAGAGAGTTAGGGGTAGTTGGGTCTTCACAGTGAGGGTGCTCCTAATTGCCCTGACAGCTCCAGCAGTGGTAGCAATGATGGTGGCCCTGGCAGCGGCACTGCCGGGGACATCCTGAACAGACTGTAGCTCTTGTGTGTCCTTATCCCTAATTTTTGCTTTCTAGCATCCACTCACATGGACCTTGTTCTAATTCCAGGATTGCTTTCTCCCATTAATTCTATAAAGATTTTATTTACATCTACTTCCAGTATCCACCTCCTGCAAGGCAGGGGAAAGGTGGAGGAAGCTAGGGACAGAAAGATCAGCTAGAACAATCAAAGCCTAAAATAAATTCATTAGTCAATAGTTTTTGTCCCAAAAGTGTGAAATTATGATTAAAAGAAAACAATTCCCTTCCATGTGGACATAACAGTCCTTTTGTGCTTGAATTTCAAGTGGCTTTCTATTCATTAAAACGTGTAAACTACTCAGAGAAGGGCTTGATGAGTAATAATCATGCTGTCAGTATGAGCTATTTTATTATGTTTCGGTAGTAAGCATAGAGATTAAGAGCCCAGGTTATGGACCTACACTGACTTCATTCATACTTCTTCATTCATAAACTATCTCTTTCATTGGCACAGCTGTGTGATTTGGGCAAGTTACTTAATATTCTGTGTCTGTGTTTCTTCATACCCAACGTAGAGCCAACAATAATATCATTCAAGTCTGTAATTGATAATTTATGTAATATTTGTAGAGCAGCAGTGGTATATAATAAGCTTTCATTAAAATATTATTTATTTCCAGCTTTATGTATTTTTCTGTCTGTATTTCCAAGAAATGAATTAAAATTTAATAATTAACATGAAATATATTAGGTCTCTTATTAGTAATGAAAGCTTTTATAGCTTTTCCTGTTGCCTTTCAATATACCTTTAAATATACTTTATATACTTTGTTATTTGGGGTTCTACCAGTCCTTAATTTCGAAATAGTTTTTAGAGTTTTGACTTCATTTTAGAAGAAATTAGAGCTTTTTTTTATCAGTTCTACATTATAATTTACTGGTTATTATGGTTAGTAGCTGGTTGATTTCTCAAGTTATTGCACTGAGGTCAGAAACTGTGATCTTCTTTTACTTGTAATAGTTGATTACAGTGTATTTATCCACTTGAGGAAATAAATTTTGAATATTCCCCAGACATGTCTATATGGTTTAATTTTAAATTTTCACATAAACCTAATCATTCAGACCTGTTAATAATGATTTTCAAAATATGTATCAAACTGATTTTTCTATGGACTTATTTGGTGCCATTCGAGGGAATAGTTAAAGATACCCACTTATATCATAATGCCTGTATTCATCATGTTCTCATTATTCTGAAAGTGTTTGCTCTTCACACTATTATATATTCTTTGTGAATAAGGTATGTGCCATTATAAAACAATTTTCTATGTATTCAATGCAATATCCCCATGACTTTAATATTGATATCACTCCTCCTTTTTTGTTATTGTCATTATTTATATGTTTGCTTTTATCAAGTCTATAAGGGTCTCTTCGCACTTTGACGTAAGAATGTGTTCAGCGGAACCAAGGCTATTTTAGAAAGGAATAGAAGCTGAGGTCACAGGCTTACTCCGTGTTTTAGAGAGCAGTCATGATCCCTCCCAGGATTCCTGAAGTGGAAAGGTCACGGAGGTCACATGGCCAGCAGGTATGCTGCCAATCTCCCCTTGACTCAGACACGACGGTTTCCTACACAAATGTCACCTGCACATTTGCCGCTACCTATGACTGTGTGTACTCAGGCCTTGCTCTAGAATTTACAAGGCACAGTGCATAAGGAAAATGCAGTGCCTCTGTTTAAAAATTCTTCAGAATTTTAACGTGGCCACAGCAGAGCATTCAACCAAGTGTCTAGTCCTTCATCTAGGGCCCAGGGTGGCTGGCTGCACAGGGTGGCCACCCACGATGCTGGCTCTGCTCATACCTTCTGGTTCTCAGTGGTCATGTTTCTGTCTCCTAACCAAGTTCTTTCATGACAACATGGAGGAAGAAAGGGAATTTTTCCCCCAATCATCAATTTTTCAATTTTAACAATCGTTGGAATAAAATCCATGGAACCAAAGACACAGCTAAAGGGCAGCGGTCATAATAAGCCATGGGAATTTTACACAGTTTGCTTTTATAGTTCGCTCCGGGCTCCTTTTTGTGTTATATCTCCAGATTATGGAATTTAATCACATTAACAATGGCAAAATTGTTGTGTTTGGGTGTTAAAGACAGTACTATTTAAGAATGCATGAAATCAGCCTTTGTTTTCTTATCTGTAGTATTATTCCACTTTTACTTTCAATAGTATCTTACATTTTTGTTAGTTATAGAATTAGTGTTTTTGTTATTTCAGGAATGTTGTGAAATTCCTTAATGTTATTGATTTGAGTTGTGTTGATGATGATAATCATGATGATTGATGATTGAGGGCATAGATGTACATTATTCATGAATTATTTGTATTAAGATTATCTACATGTAAGAATCAATAAACTCAAAGTTATAGAGTTCATAAATTAATTATGTTTCCATTTACTCATTTACTCATTCTCTTATTTTTGTTGATATAATTTCATTCTAAGTAAGCCATTGATAAATGTGTCTTTTGTAATTTTAAGGCTAGAAACAATTTATTATCACTTCTTCTCAGTTTAAGTGTGTTACTTAATTTAAAAATCTAAATGCATCATAATTCAAAGTTAATTGTAGAGACTTTTTGTTAAATTATTTCAACTCATCCTGCTCTTTGTATTTATAAGCTCTTTAACCTTGCCTGTATTCAAGATATCACAGTAGCCTTGAAAGCCTATTACAAATGATAGCTTTTTCACTTACATTAATCTACTACTATGATGCAAAGGATGTTTTATTAAATATTCATTTTCTTCTATCAGCACTGATATTAGTAATTTAAGTTTGGCCAGAGAGTAATCAATTAAAGTAAAGCATGCTGTGTGAACACACAACCTAACACATTAATTTAATCTATTTTGGCTACTCCTGCTGTCTCACAAATCTTTTCTATGGTTACAACACATTTGTCAAAGTTTCTAATAGAAAAACATCCCAAGATAGCAAGGCGTCTCCTAAATAAATATAAGATTTATGGATAATGAAAATACTTAGATTTAAGTTCTACAAATTAAGTGACATTTACCTAATACCACAAAATACATACAATAAAAAATGAGCTAAATACACGAAAATCTTTAATTATTGCAGAAAAATTGACTGTAGAGAGTTAATCATGAAAGGTGCACAAATGATCATATAAAAAAAGGATAAAATGTAATTAACTCTATGATAAGCCAAGGATAGTGAACAAGCAAGACACATTTTAGAGCTTTCCCTCTGGGGCTGCATCTTTTTCCATATTCCTACTAAACCTCTGTTAATACTGTGACATAATAAAAGAACAAGGAACTTTACAAACAATGTTGTCCGAAACTTTAGGCATCAGGATTGCAAATCCTTAAAATGGTAACATGATATGACCTGTGGTAAATGTACTTGTGTGGTAAGGAATTTAACTTCATCCTAAAAGAGGTCTTGGCTTTACCCTTGGCTTCAGGGAGACAATCTCTTTCAGAATGTTATTCCTGACAACTGGGTCTTTGTTTAGGGTCCAAACCACATAGGACTAGGGAGGGAGCTGACCAGAACAGGAAGACTAGGGATAGGATAGAGCTAGGGCTTTGAGTTACACAGTATCATTTGAAAAGGAAGCTGAGGTCAAGGGGTCAGGAAAGTGGAATCCTATTAACAACTCAATAGTGAAACTGATTACTGGGCCGAGCTAAGCCACTTGGCAACTTTGAAACGTTAGGGTATAGTTGCAGTTGATATCTGGGGAGTAACACCTCCTGACTCCCCAGGGAGAACACCTCCTGACTCCCCAGGGAGAAGGCAATGGAAACTCTACATTTAGTGCTCCTCGGACTCCACCTTTGTGCTTCTTCCCTTGGTTAATTTCAATTTGTATCCATTCCCTGTAATAAGCCACAACCAGCCTATAGTGAGTTCTGAGTCCCTCTAGTCACCACCCTGGACCTGCAGTGAGCATCAGAAGGAAAGGTTGTATTGTTTTGTTGAGGACTGTATTTCTTCTAACTTTATATTTTACATAAACTCTCGGGAAACTACATGACCTTGGTCAAAAAAGTTTCCAGATGTTATTTCTTTTGCCCTTGACAGATAAAGAGCTTAAATCCATTAATAGAAAATAGTTCATGAATACTGGACAAAGGATTATATGCATAAAGTAAGTGGTGTATTAAATGTAATTAATATTTCCAGTGATTTTAATCTCACTATCTAAAAACTATTTAAACCTGCATATCCAGCTCTGGAAAACTAGGAGATTGGGTTTTAAAAGTCCTCTTGGCTTTTGGAGAATTTCATGACTCTGTGTATGACAGTTACCCTCTAGACCAGCTATGTTTAACCTTTTTCATTTCATGGCACACATAAACTGATTACTAAAATTCTGCAGCACATGGATATATATGTATTGCCAATCTGAAAAAAAAAACAAAAACAAATAGGTATAACTTAGATTCTTTTACACCTGTGCGGCTATTATGTTGGCTGTTGTCATTTATTTTTTCTTTGGCAGTCTAAGGGAAAGGAGGTCAGGTATTGCCTGTTTTAAAATTTTTTGTGAAATACCAGTTGAAAACCCCTGCTCTAGACTTGTAGTTCTTGGTTTCCTTTATATCTATTTCAATAACCTTTTGTAAATTTTAGCAGAGCTCTCTATGACCATGACTCTCTTCCAGAATTTTTATTAACATATAACTTTCAACTATAGTTGCAAGCCCTTCAGTTGCATTGTATCCTCACTAGTTTCTGAGCTGGCTCCAACAGAGAGTCCTTGAGCAGCAACAGCAGATTTTGTTTCCTGCTCTAAGTACTTTGTGTGTGTGGTGAATAATTTACTTGACCTTTTCATTAGCATTCTTAATTCTTTGTCTCCTTTCCCTGAGCCCCAGGAGAAAAATCTCTTATACCTGAATGGATAGTTCTAGAAATTTCCTTCTGTTATGTTAATTTAAGCCTATTATTCTTTAAACTAGACGGCATAATTGTTCATGTGCTTTGTTTTGAGTGCTGTGTTGGCTTTAAAGACACAGACATGATGGACTTAAACTCTGCCTTCAGCGAAAGTCATTCCTGGGGTCGGGGTGGGGTGGAGGGGATGAGCAAGAAGTTCCAGAGGCTTGTAATAAATTCTATGATGAGTTAAATAGAGAGACATATCATGATGATCCAGTTGATTCAAGGACAACTGAAAGATCAGTCATTACTTAGAAGAGCATATGCTATCTAAAAAATATTCATAGGCAGCTTATAAAATCAAGTTGTAAAGCACAGCCTTAGTCAATTAGCTAAGCCCCCAGTAACATTTGCCTTTATTCTCATACCTAGGGAAATTCGATTCCATATTTTGGTTCTGATCATATCCCTCACAGGCTATATTCATTATTAACCCTTTTCAATCCCCAAATAATTACAACCTTGCTTCCCCTTTCTAGTGTACTACTCAGACTATTTATGAAAAATCAATCATGTATTTTCAATCCTCTGACTATATTTCTTCTTGGAAATATTTTTTAGGTAAGCATTTATTTTTTAAACCGTTTATCTGGAAATAAGTCATTTAATAAATTGTTTTAATAAAAAGGATTTAAAGTTGACCTCTGAATTCTACTATTCTCTCTCTCTCCCTCTCCCTCTCTCTCTCTCTCTCTCTCTCTCTCTCTTCTAACTTTAGCTGAAAATAGTCCTATGTCAAAGTAGCAAACTAACTTTGGGGTGGCATTTTTCTGTTATCCTTCACAGTGTTATTACTACGCAACAGGGTCGATATGAGGTTTTTTTAAATTATATTTTATTCATTATGCCATTACAGTTGTCCCAATTTCCCCCTTTACCCCACTCCTCCCGGCACCCCCAACTCCCTCAGGCAACCCCACACCATTGTTCATGTCTTTAGGGTCATGCTTGTAAGTTCTTTGGCTGCTCCATTTCCTGTACTGTACTTAAATATCCCCATCGCTGTTCTCTAACTACCTATTTGTACTTTGTAATCCCCTCACCTCTTCACCCATTTCCCCACAACCCTCCATCTGGCAGCCATCAAAACACTCTGTATCCATGATTCAGACTGTTCTTATTTGCTTAGTTTGTTTTTTAGATTTAATTGTTGATAAATATGTATGTATCGACATTTTATTGTTCATAGTTTTGATCTCCTTCTTTTTCTTAAATAAGTCGCTTTAACATTTCATGTAATAATGGTTTGGGAAATGATGAACTCCTTTAGTTTTCTCTTGTCTGGTAAATCTTTTACCTGCCTTTCAATTCTAAATAATAGCTTTTCTGGGTAGAGCAAGCTTGGCTGTGGTTCTTTGCCTCCATGACTTTGCATATTTCTTGCCAATCCATTCTAACTTGTAAATTATTTTTGAGAAGTCAGCTGAGTGTCTTATGGGAACTCCTCTGTAGATAACTACCTGCTTTTCTCTTGATGCTTTTAAGATCCTTTATCTTTAACCTTTGACATTTTCATTATGATGTGTCTTGGACTGAGCCTCTGCATCTGTCTTGTTTGGGACTCTGTGTGCTTCCTGGACTTGCATATCTATTTCCTTCACCAAATTAGGGAAGTTTCCTTTCATAATTTTTTCAAGTTGATTTGCAATTTCTTGCTCTTTCTCTTCCCCTTCTGGCACCCCTCTGATAAGAATGTTGGAAGGCTTGAAGTTGTCCCAGAGGCTCCTTACACTACCCTCAATTTTTTTTTAGATTCTTTTCTTCTTCTTGTCCCACCCCCCCTTTCTGGTTGTTTCTTACTTTTTTTTTTTTTTCCTGGTTGTTTCTTGCTTCATTATGTTCCAAGTCATTGATTGTATTCTCAGCTTCATCCACTCTACTGTCAATTCCTTATAAATTGTTCTTTATTTTAATTAGGGTATCCTTCATTTCTGACCAGATGTTTTTTATGCTGCTAAGGTCCTCACTAAATTCTTTCAGCAACCTTATAACCAGTGTTTTGATCTCTGCATTTGATAGATTTCTTATCCTAATTTTGTTTAGCTCTTTTTTCTAGAATTTTGATCTGTTCTTTCATCTGGACCATGTTTCTTTTGTCTCCTCATTGTGGCAGCCTCCCTGTGTTTGTTTCTATGTATTAGAGTGAGCTGCTATGACTCTTTCTCCTGGTAGGGAGGCCTAATATAGAAGGTGTCCTGCAGTGTATAGTGGCACAGCCTCCCCTATCATCTGCCTGGGTATCTGAGGGGCCCTCCCCGTGTTGTCAGAGTACCCTCTCCCCTTGTAGTTGAACTTTTATTGCTATTGGCAGATCAACGGGAGGGATTTACCCAGGCCAGTCTATAAGGACTGGGTATGACCACCAACCACCAACCTCTATCCTTCATGGGGGATCAGCTATGCAGGGCCAGGGTAGTGGTGCTCCAGTGTAGTCTGTTGCCGTCCATGGGGTGCTCAGGCTCTGGGGTTTCTCAGGCAGTGCAAGCCAAGATCTAGCACTACCGGTTTCATGCCCAGCACCGCCCAGCATGAGATACAAAGTAATCTGTAGATGACTGCTACTTGCGCTGGGTTTGGAAGTTTGAAGGCAAAGCCCAAGCTGTGAATATATGCTGGCTGCTTCAAATGGCAGGCCTGACTCCACTTAGCAAGAAGTACAGTGGGCTGGGGGCTTGCTGAGGCTGGCTGTTGTTTTTTTGAGAGGATTTTCAAAGACGTGAAGCATGAGCCAAGACCAGCCATTCATATGGAAAAGCCACTGTTAATAGCTTGGGTGGGCCCATAGGTTTAGTGGGGTGGAGCCTCAGGGGATCATCAGGGTGGAGCAAACAGTGTGAGCCAGGTTGATGGAATCTCAGATATGGCACCCACCCACCTGCTCTGTGGCTCTGTGGGTGGAGGGTTTGGAAAAGGAATAATGGCCATTCTGTTTGGGGGAAAGCTACCCACCAGTTTCCACCTTGATGCCAGCCACTTCAGTTTCTCCCTGTACGACACTGGTGCCTTTCAAGCTGCTACCCTGGTGTTGGAGGTCAGAAGGAGTGAATCTGAGTAGGTCTATGTGCAGGTCATGTAAGAGGAACTGCTTGAGAATCCAACAGTTTCTTCCACAAACTCAATCCCTCCTAGTTTTTATAGCCAGAAGTTATGGGGAATTACTTTCCCGGCACTGGAAACTTGGGCTAGGGGGCCTGGTGTGGGACTGGGACTCATTGCTCCCAAGATATCCCTCCTGAATTTATAACCACCACGCATGGGTGTGGGTCAGGCCCATTCCACATCTCTGCTTTCCTGCCCCTCCTGCCAGTCTGGATGGTTGTTGTTGTTGTTGGACTTCCATTCTGTAGTTCTTGGACTTCCATTCAATTCCATTTCTTGTGGTTCTGAGTGATGTTTTTTTCTATAATTTAGTTGTAAATTTGTTGTGGTTGTGTGAGGAAGAGAGCTGTGTTTACCTACACCTCCATCTTTGAGGGCTACTATTCTCAAAAACATATTCATTTTTGACTTCTTAAAAACATATGTAATATAGATTCTCATAATAGCACTTTCTTAATTCTTCCATTTTATTGAAGTTTTTCCTTTTTTAAATTATAGTAAAATATACATAACAAAATTTACCATCTTAACCATTTTAAGTGTCCAGTTGAGTAAAATTATGTATATTCGCATTGCTGTACAATCTCCTGAATGCTTTTGATTTTACAAAACCAAAACTCTAAAACCACTAAACAACAACTCTCTATCCCTCCTTTCCCAATCCCTGTCAAGCCATTCTACCTTCTGTTTATATGAATTAGGTCAATCCAAGTGCTCATGTAAGTGAAATCATACATCAAACAATATTTGTCCTTTTTGTAACAGACTTATTTCACCTAACATAATATCCTCTATGATCATACTTGCTATAGCATGAGTCGAAATTCTTAATCTTTTTAAGGCTGATTGATATTTCACTGTATGTATACACAAAATTTTGTTTATCCAATCATCTATTGATGGAAAGTTGAGTTGTTTCTACTTTATAGCTATAGTAAAGAATGCTGCTATGAACTTGGATTTAAAATATCTGAGTCTCTGCTTTCAATTATTTTGGATTTATATCCAGATTGAGATTGATGGATTATATGGTAATGTTATTTTTAATTTTTTGAGAATCCATCATGCTACAGGGTCTGGCGGAAGTAATACCTTCTGGAGTATGGTTGGCAGGGGCCATCAAAGTCTCCCAGGAGATGGACAGCAACTTAAACATTTCACCTAAAATGTCATGTGGTGTGCTTGAGTATCTAGTTATATTACAGAACTACATGCTTATGGTTTTGTAATAATAGATTTTGTTGCCCTGGCTGGTCTGGCTCAGTGGATTGAGCACTGATCTGTGAACCAAACGGTTGCCAGTTTGATTCCCAGTCAAGGCACATGCCTGGGTTGTGGGCTAGGTCCCCTGTGGAGGCACATGAGAGGCAACCACACATTGATGTTTCTCTCCCTCTCATTCCCCCTCCCTTCCCCTCTGTCTAAAAATAAATAAATAAATCTTTAAAAAATATTTTGTAATAAAAGGGGTGTTATTTGTGCCAGACCCTGTATTTGCATGAGTGGCTGCACCATTTTACATTTCCATCAACAGCACACAAAGCTTTCAATTTCAACACAAGCTTGGCAATGCTCACTGTTTTTTTGTTTCCATGATGGCAGCCATCCTAATGGGTATGAGGGGACATTGCATTGTGCTTTTAGTTTGCATTTTCTTAATGATTAGTGATGTTGAGAATCTTTATTGTGTGCTTGTTGGGCATTTGTACATCTTCTTTGGCGACATATCTATTCAAATCTTTTATCCACTTTTTAATTGTTTGGGCTGTTTATTATGGTGCTGAGTTTTTAAGAGTTTTTAAAATTTGTTCTGGTGTTAACCTTTCCTTAGATACATGATTTGTACTGTTTTCCACCATTCCAAAGGTAGTCTTTCCCTGTGTGGATTATTTCCTACATGCACACAAGTTTTGTATTTTGATGTAGTCCAATTTATTTTTTACTTTTACTTTCCATGTTTTTTTGTGTCAGATCCAAGAAATCTGCCAAATCCAATGTCTATAAGCTTTTTCTTTATGTTTTATTTTAAGAGTTTTGTAATTAGCTCTTATATTTAGGCATTTGATTCATTTTGAATAGATTTAGTTTTGTAAATGATTTAAAGTAAAGTTTCAACTTTCTTTCATGTGGACATATACTTTTTTTTTAAGATTTTTATTTATTTATCTTTAGAGGGGAAGGGTAGGAGAAAGGGAGAGGGAGAGAAATATCAATGTACGGTTATCTCTCGTGTGTCCCCTGCTGGGAACTGGCCTGCAACCCAGGCATGTGCCCTGACTGGGAATCGTGGACATATACTTTGATATCCCTTGAGAGTCTGTATAAATTTTGGGATTTTCTCTATTTGTGTAAAAAAAATGCAACTGTGATTGTCTGAAATCTGTAGATTGATCAGTTTAGGAAATACTGACATATTGACAACACTGTCTTCCGATCCATCGATGTGGAACATCTTTCTATGAATTTGTGTCTTTAATTATTTGCAACAAGGTTCCATAGGTTTCAGCATGCAGTTCTCTTGTGTCATTGATTATGTTTATTCTTAAGTATTTTATTGTTATGCTATTATAAATTTATTTTTTCTTTATAAATTGTCCATTGTTAATTTATAAAAACACAGCTGATTTTGTACCCTGAAATTTTTTGCTGAATTCATTTATTAGTTGTAACTTTTTTTTTTGTAGAATCTTTAAAATTTCTTAACAGAAGGTCATGTCATCTGTGAACAGAGATTTTACTTCTTTCCAATTTGGATGTCATTTCTTAATTATTTTAATTCACCAATAACCTTATCTTCCTTCTCTTCCTTTTTGCTTCTTACATGTTGCTCTCTCCTGCCCCTGACTTTAGTCTTCCACTGGTTTTACTCTAAATGAGCCATGCTTTCAACTTTAATGGTATTGAATTTCTCATCAATACCTCTAAACCTGGCTTGTTCCAGCCCTATATTTTCAACTGCCTTCTAGATATCTTCAGTTTGATGTCTTCTAGAAATCACACAGTTAACACGATAAAAAGCAAATATGCTAAAAGTAATAGCTGTAAGCTCAAAACTGGGTACTTAGTTGTGGCCCTAGAAATGTGATGCGACAGATTTCTAGAAGCTTTTCCAAAACTTTCTGTTCATGTCACCACTCCAGCAGCTGGACTTGGTCTCCCAGATTTCCCAGTTCCTGACCTGTCTACCAATATCAGTATTTAGAAGCCTTGCTACTGATCCCCCCTCCCTGCCTTATATTTCAAGTTTTCCATCTTGTGACACAGTTCTATAAGTTTTTATATAGTAAATTATTTATTTCATTACACTCATACTGGTTCTAATTCCTTGTATCAACCCTATCTGATAAAGTTGTTATTACTATCATTGTGGTTTTGCTGCACAAAAGTCGAAGATACTTTACATTGTTTTGTTTATGAAGAAACAATCAGAGGGTATTGGAAAGACATTAAATATACCATTCTCTTAATATTTTTTTTATTTCTTTATTTTTTAGAGAGAGGGGAAGGGAAGGAGAAAGAGAGGGAGAGAAACATCAATGTGTGGTTGCCTCTCATACAACCCCCACTGGGGACCTGACCTGCAACCCAGGCATGTGCCCTGACTGGGAATCGAACCGTGACCCTTTGGTTCACAGCCCGAGCTCTATTCACTGAGCTACACCAGCCAGGGCTAAATATACTGGTTTTGGAAGCTGTAATAAAGTGGATCATATTATTGAATTCCCAAAAAGTTTGTTTTTTTTCCAAAAGATGGCTGTAGTAGTGCTTACTTGTCTTTAACTTCATTTGAAACAATGTCATTGGATTGCCTTGTGATCTGTCATAGCATTGTTAGCTGTAATATCAGTGTGCACCTAAAAATTTTATCCAAATTGGTGAATTTCCGTGCAGTCATTTTAATAGTGCAGATGGAAGAAATTAGGCAACATTTTTGGTATATTATGCTTTATTATTTCAAGAAAGGTAAAAACTCAACTGAAATGGAAAAAAAAAAAAAGGTTTGTGCAGTGTTTGGACAAGTTGCTGTGACTGACCGAACAAGTCAAACAAGTTTGCAAATTTTCATGCTGGGGATTTCTCACTGGACGATGTTCTACTGTTATGTAGGCTAGTGGAAGTTGATAGTGATCAAATCGAGACATTGACTGAGAACAATCAGCCTTTTACCATGTGGGAGATAGGCGACATACTGAAAATATCCAAATTGATAAAGTTATTGGTAAAAGTTAAAAAAAAAAGTCTCTTATTTTACAGAAATAAACTAAATGGACTGTTTGGCCAACCCAATATTTATACATGAATGTTTGCAATATTTTCTGTTTATAGTGGATGGTGGAAAAATATATCTAACCCAGTATTTGTGACTTTGAAAATAAAACTCTTTCTCATATTCACTCTTTCTAGCAGGTACAGGAAAACATTTCTCAAAGTAAAGGAAAGCCTCAGGAAAATAAAAGATCAAATTCAGGACACTGCCAGCAAAATGTCAAGGTAAACTCAAAGGTATAGATTGCAGACCTTTCTCATTAAGCATTGTATCATAAAATAAAATTAAAGTATTCTATTATAGATTCACTGAGTTATTCAAAATGACTTCAAAGATTATGAATAACATATAACACAGTATCCAACACACAGCCCAACGTGGACAGTGACCTGTCTCAGAAAGATGTGTTGGTAATCTCTTTTGTCCAATGGAGAGGCTGATAATAAGATTTATAAGAAATTAACAAAATTTTTACAATGATAAGACAGAAATACCAACAGTTTGGATTAAAAGACATAAAGATATTTTAAAATAAAAATGAGTCTCAGGGCCTCCAAAGGATGAGAAAACTACTCAGTCTGAGGCATGAGCCTTTTCTTTGTGAGGATATAATAATAATTACAATAATAATAATAATACAAAAGAAAGAAGAGCTCAGAGCAGAGTTGGAACAAAGTATATAAAACAACTCTTCTAAGAATCAGAGTGATGCCTTAATCAATATTCATTATTTTCCTTCAGAGCTGGAGGGTTGGTAACATGTGCCTGGCTCAATTTCAAAATTACTGTGAAACAATGTCTGCTGTGTGCCTTCTGATTCCCATTTTCAAAATAAGAGCATCTATTGCAGTTATCTCTTTTTTAAAAAAAAATCTGTAGTGGACTGAATAGTGACCCCCCCAAAAGTAGGTCTATTTCTTAATCCCAAGATGGTGAATATTATCTTATACAGCAAAAGGTAGTATTTTCTTTCTATGGCAAATCAATCATCTAAGTCAAGGATCTGTAGAAAGGAAGTTTCTCCTGGGTTATATGATGTGAATGCCATCGTATGTATTTCCATCAGAGAGTGACAAGGACATGAAGAAACACATAGGAGAGAAAGCAATAAAAAGGAAACAAACGAACAAACAAACAAACAAACAAACAAAAATGCAGACCAAATCAAGGAATGCCAGCAGCCACCAATCCCTGGAAGAGCCAAAGAATAAATTCTTCCTAGGAGACCTTGACTGGAGCATGGCCTTGCCATTCAGACTACCATCCCTCTCACTGTGACAGAATAAATTTCTATTGTTTTCAGTCACCCAATTCGTGCAATTTGTTACAGCAGCCACAGGAAACTGATTTGCTGTCTCACATTGTATATTGTGGGGAATGAGTGGTTTCAGATAACTTCTTTTGTTTTAGGTCATGGATCTCTGCCCCTGAGAATCTGCATGCAAAGACTCAGTCCAAAGGCTTGCTTCGGATGATTTGATTTCATGCCTGGAGCCTGAACTTGTGTCATGGTTGGATGAGAGTTTTGAGGTCTAGGTTATAATGTGTGTATGGAAATTATGTAAATAACTTTAGCCAGATGACATTCTAAGATAAAGATGGTCCCCGATTCTTTGCCACTCCTCCACTCTGGACCTGAAGTCCATTTCTCTTCACTATAACATTGTCATGAGAATTGTGGGTCTCCTCTAACATGGCTGCATTCTTTTTAACCTTCTGATGTTTAAGAATTAAACGTGAGATTGTCACTGTATTTCCTATTCAGCTTCTCTGTTGGGAAAGCTAAATAATAAAAATAAAAGGATGAATTCTGGTGTTATAAAACCACACAATAAGGAGATCAAACCTGGTTAGGTATCAAGAAGGTTTTTTGTTGTAGTTTTTTAGAATATAATGTTTTGGTTAATGATTTAAACTGATCCTAGTAAAAAGGATTATCAAAAAAAAAAAAAAAAAGGCGCATCATGTAGAAAGGCCAAGGAGTAACTGGATTCTGGAATCTGAAACATGATGCCTATAGCAAGAACTAAAAATATAAGGGATAACCTGATGCTCAATGTACAGGGTGTGTGGAGTCCAGTCACAATGACATTCGGAGGTTGTGTTAAAAAGCTTTGTAAAGCCTAAGAGTGATGGGCAAGCGTAAAAGAGTATTAAATTAAAAGTGAAGCACCATATAAGTTTTATGAAAAAATACATTTTGCGAAAATAATGTTGAAAACAAACTAAAGCTTATGGGTTTAAAAAATGCCTTTCTGTTAGATTGGTAAAAACTAATGGAAGTTTAGACTGAAGTATTAGATACAAAGAAAAGTTGAGATTCTAGAAATATTGAAATGTTAAGAGACAATGTTTACTCATATAATTTCACTGAAGTTTGAAAAAATTTAAGATTACATGAATATTCCTTTGATTGGTACAGTTGATATCTTGACAAAATCAATCCACCTTAATTTGATGGAGGACTCAAATGTTGGACAATTTTTAGTTTCAGGTAATGGTTAATAACGTCAGTGAACAAGGTATACAAAAAGTTTGTTTCAGGAACTGAAGGTATGACCCACCTTGACTCCAGGAGGCCACAAGCAGTCCCGCATCTGTGTCTCAGGAGGACAAGCAACCCAGGTGGTATGTGAGACCTTGGGCTTCAGGGCGAGACTCCCCTACCCAGGACACAGATGAAAGAATGCTGCAGCTTTTTGTCTGCTTAACTTTTCCTTGCGTTCCAATCCCCTTACCTCCACTTGTCTTCTCTTCATAAAAAGCCCTGGTTTAAGATGGAATTTAAGATGGTGTGTTAGGGTACAAACCTGCTGTCTTCTCATACCGCTGACCATCTGATTAAAGTGCCCAGAGGGATACAATTCCTGCCTCTGCTCATCAGGTCTGGTAGGTAACAGGCAGCATGGGTGCTGACTCTTCCGGTTTCAAATTGAAATAGCCAGAATAAATTACCACAATTTATTACTTAATTTTTTTCTTTTATCTTAGTTGATTCTTAAATGTATACCTCTTAAAATATATATACATATATATATGTATATATATTTTGGAAAACAGAGATAATGCAATGATTTAAAATATGCATTACAATTAAACATATAGTCCAAGGGAAAAAGAAAATAAATTTATTAAATTGAATTATTCTTGAATTATATTATTATAATGTTATTTCACCAGTGATCAGAACAAATATTAAATAACTAAAACTTTGGAAAATTTTCCTTCCTATTTTAACATAAGTGCTTGAAAATGAATACATTCATGATTACACTATAAATTCTAGTGATATTTTAAGCATATTTATGATAATAAGTGATTCAGTCTCAATTTTCTCTAACTTTAATGAGGATATGAATTTACTCACCAAGGTTCTCTAAGGACAAAATAATTAAAAACACAGAGACACTATTTACGTGGCAGTGTTTACAAATTTAAGTCTTTGTATTTTGTGTATAATGACCTTTGTCCCTGATTGTCAGGATGTCAAACTTAAATAGTACACATTAAAAAATTTGAAATCCATCAAAATGAATGAATAAAGTGATGTCCACTTGGGATTGTCTTATAAAATATATTTCCCTAGAGGTTAAGTTTTGTCCTAATATTGCTATTTTAGATCATCCACATAGAAGGGACAGAATAAATTACTGAATAAAATGTTGCAAGGCTAAACTTTTTTAAACATTAAAACTAGGAAGGTTAACAAAAATCAGTACACCAGACTCTTTTTCAAAGTTTCAATCTCTGAGCCCATACAACTGTTGAACTTTAAAAAGGACTTTTACTCAACATATTTTCTCTGACCACTGTGTGAAACTCATATGAATAAACAAACAGGGTTGATTTCTCTCATGTGAAGAATGAGGCCACAGTTTAACCAAGGTTCACTTACTGCCTTATTAATATTTTAAAAATCAGTGCATGTTTATGCTAAAAACTTAATCATTTTACTTTTGCACTTAGACAAAATCACCACAAAGCATACACACACATACACTAAACCTACTCTTTGTAAAATGTTTGCTTTTCACATTAAAAGATCAGACTTATTTAACCTATAAGAAAATATATAACTTTGATTGAAGCATGGAATCTATAAAACGTATTATGTCTTAAAGGAATATACATATATATTCCTTTATATGCCATATATATTCCTTTATATGCCATATATATATATATATATATATATATATATATGGCATTTAGAAATTTGGTTGATCAAAATTGTTTTAAATAAAAATATAGGGATGCATTCAATGGATTACTTTAACAGCAAAATATTTCAAGTTTATTTTTTCTACAATTATTTTGTATAGTAATAAGGATGCATTTTGATTGCTAGGTTATATCAGTCAATTATGAATGTAAAATTTTAGTTCTTGATATCATTTTTGTTTTAGCAATGTTAAAAATAATAAAAACAGAGACATCTGCTATCATACTATGTTTTAAAATGTGAAACTTCTCTAAAATAGCATGTATTATCATTATGATATAATTTTATTTAATCTAGTGATAAATAATTAGAGTAAGAAAACACAGAAAATCTATTGGCCCATTAATCACTGCCATTACAACAAATTTAAAACATACTGCCACATTGTTCTTAAAAAAATAAACAACTTACATTTTATATGAAATAAAATTGTTTATTTACATAATGGGCTTGTGGTTGTAGCACATTTACAAAAAATGAACAGTACTTACTAAAATATTTATAAATAAATATGAATTTTAGTTTATAATTTTAGAACATTTCAACTTATCGCTCCTTTTTAAAAATTTTTTACAAGAATTTGAACAATTTTTAAATGGAAACGCAACTCCTTTGGCTCTCCCTTATATGTATCAGGGTCAGCATGTTATAGGAGAAACACAGTTCTTCTTGACACCGCAGTAAAGAATTACAGATTAGCTAGTCTGTGAGTATTGAAACAGGGGTTGGTGGTGATATGTTCTCATGGAAGAGAACAGCCTTGATGAGGTGGGGGAGAAAGGCAAGAGCACGTATGACAAGGTCAGGGATGGCAACGTCAGGAGTGGCAAACATAAGGATGGCTAGAGCAAGAGTGGTCAGCACCCAGGTGGCCAGAGGCCAAGGGACTGATTCCACTGTTCAGAGGACTTACAGAGTTGATGGGGTGGAGGTGAAGAAGTTAAATATTGATTGACAGGTTAAAGTAGTGCCAGCTTTTCCAAGGGGGAGAAATACCCAAAGGTGTTTATAGACTTCTTCCTTTGGGCACTATGGGTCCTTTCCTACCTTTTGGACCTTGGGATGGAAGCACAGTTAGTGGAGACGATACACAGAACTTCGAGGACTGCCCGCCTGCCATGTCAGCATGGTGTTGCCTGTGGTGCTGGAACACCTGGCAATATTGTCAGACCAGGCTTAGGACTGCTGAGTGAGTGGGTGAGACATGTCTGCCTCCTCCTCCCTGCTTTGGTTTGCTATCCACCCTCCCCAACACTCACAGGTCAGAATCACTGCAGTCAACCCACAACAGGAACAAGTTTGCCATCGGTCATTTTGTCCTCTCTGGAACTGCAGCCAGGCACACAGATGGGGTGACCTCTACTTGTTTCCAAATTTATCTCCTTATTTACTCCACTATTGTAAATTTGGAGGGGTGGAAAAGCAACTTGATAGTTTTCACTTTTCTGGAGAAAAAATATACACTTTAATTCTCAGTTAATGCCCTTGCCCTCCTTTTTTTTGAAAATATGAGTTAATTATAATTCAGAACAAAAAGAAAGTACTCTCTGGAAGAGTTTTAATTATTTCCAAATGCCTCTCTAGCATGTAAATGCTAAACTGTGTGACTTTTCCATTTATGGGCTGTGAGAAATAAACAGCTGGGATAAACAGCAGGCATTTCAAGATATTTTATTTATTTCTCAGCAGAAGTTTAAGCATATGTCATAATGATGGCATTTACATCATAATATATGTTGCTTCATACAGCTCTGCAACCCCATCAAAATCTGCGCAAATGACTGCGGAATGGTAGAATGAGAAGAGTCTATCAAACACACTTCCATCTGCTTCGATTCCAAAAGTTTAACTTTTATTATAAACTAAGCAACTGAAAATCAAAGTTCTGAAAACTTAATTGCCTTCCTTAAATCTTAGTTTTAGTTTAACTTTTAGAATGCTCTAATATGCCATGAAATAAACATTTACAATTTCTGCTGTATTTTTCTGTTCCTCAAAATCCTATCATCTTGGCTTCCTGATATGTAATTAATGTCATTTATCATGTTATAGAGAAAATATATACTATTTAAGATCAAATAGCAAATATTCTGTTAACTCCATAATGAAACTGTTCTTCTGAGAATTCAATTTCGTAAGAAAACAAAATATTTTTAAATAATTGTAACATTTGTTAACATATGGAGGACAGGCTTTGGAGAACTGACAATATAATAATATTTTATTAGACCTTAGGCCAGAGAGAACATAGGACAGAATGTGAAGGTCATATTTTTGTCAAAGAGGAAGACACAATGGAAAAGCTATTTCTTCCAGTTCAAAGAATTATACGCTGGAAGAAGCTGAGAAGGCTTTCTGCAGGTGTTCGGGCACTTTGTGCCCTGGACGCCTTATTCTGAATCAAAATGTTGTAATGATTAAGGTAAAGTGCTAAGTAAGTGAGGCTCTAAAAGCAGAAGGGCTTTGTCACATTTCCTTTGGCCCCCCCAGAGTACTGCCACAAAGGAGAGGATGGCTCTGAGACACTGTGCAATGGCCAAGGCTGTGAGAGTGAGATAGGAATTCTGACTAGCACTTCTCCTGCCTTCACAAGTGGGAAAAACCCAGTTTCAATGTTCCCTGAGGCCAGGGCACAGACCAACAAACTATACGTGTCATTGGGAGAGCTCTAAACATGCTCATTGTAGTGGGCTTAAGTGGTTCTGTTACAGAAGGAATTCTGGGCATTTTGCCTGGATCAAAACACAGCTAGAACATGTAACTCTAGAGAGCCAAAGTGGGATCAGGTAGAGACAGTATGGAAAGTCCAGGAATCATCAAAAGTGGAGACCCTGACTTCTGCTGTCACTGCCTTCACCAGGAGATGATAAGAGAAAAGCAAGCCAACTGCAATGCAGAGATTTACAACAGCTCCCCACCTAGCTTCAAGATTGCTACTTTGGAGCAAAGATGGTCAAGAAGACTAGCTTAACGCCTTCATCTGCCATGTTTTAGGATATTAAATATTGCCTTCTAGAAAGCCATCTTTGGAATAAAAGTAAAAGCATGGCAAACAGCCTTTGCATAGGGGATTTTAATCTGAGAATGTTAGGAGATCCACTAACTTGAATATGAAAAACAATTAAGAATTTTCAATCACTTTTATCCAAAATGTAGCCGTTTCATCCATTTGTAATGTTAAGCAATAAAACACAGTAGTATATTTGTACTTGTCACTCTTTCTGTAATAGAAATCACAGATATTTTCCTATCAGTTTTTGCAGATATTTCAAATTATCTTTTATGGTCATTATTACTTCAAAGGTAGAGTAATTATATTTTCTGCAAGTTCCCATTATTTACTTCATTAATAAAGCCAATTATTATTATACCACATATTAATGTTTTGTTAACCATTTTAAGCATAATAATTCTATTCCATAATCCTTTATACTTTGTTTTATTTATTTTACAAAGTGTTATTCTGAGAAAGGATTCACAAGATTACCCACACTGCCAAAGTTGTCCATGAGACACGTGCACGTACAAGACAGGCAAAAACGTGCATTTCCAAGTGACTTCGCAGTTGCAGTGACTAATCGGTGTACCATGGATGATTTTAATTTAAACCAAAGTTGACCAAGCTGTTATTGATTGGTAATTTATGTTCATTTTTGTTTGTTTGTGCAAGCATTTATTTTCTGTGTCATCAAAACAATTGAGGTCTTGAAAAATTATTTGATTATTATATCAGTTATGAAAACAAAGAATTTGTGTTTTCTTTTGTATATCTAAGTTGTAGTGTGAATGAACGCTTAGCTACAAAGAGCAAATATAGTTTTCTCATGCAAAAATATGTCTCACTAGTCTGAACAATGCACATTCATTGAAAGGATGAAACACATGCCCTTCTCTATGAGTCCTGCAACACTTCACACCTATGCTGAATTGCCAGTATTATATAAATAAAGAAAACTACTGACAAGATTATTCATAATCTTCCAAGGAACAGTGTAGGTACAATAAGAACTTGAAACTTTTGTTTTCCACATTTTTTTCAGCACTATTTATACATCAGATAGAGACACTCCTACTTTTCCTTTAAGATGCAAGTAGTAATGTGAAGCTGGGAGGGATCCGAGGAACACAAAGCTAATTTACAGAATGGACTCAGAGAAATTCAGAGAAATCCTAAGAATTTAATGCAGAGAGTCAAGATGTTTGATCTATAGAAAAAACTCATTGATCCAAACAAAGGGGCCTAGATTTTCTTTTCTATGTATAACTATATTTTAGTTATAGACATCTTTGAAGGTCTAAAGAAAGTTATGAGTAGTATCTCACCCCAGAAAAATAACACAGGCAAAAAAATCTTACCTACACTATCTGAAGATCCCTAGCTATGCTGAAGTCCATCACCTACTGCAACCCTTAAGCTAATGCCTGAGGTCCTAGCAGCTGAGAGAGGCGGAGATCAGGGAACACCACCTCCCCTTCCTGTGCAATTGGGCACATGTGTTTTATTAAGGCTACAGTCAAAAGGAAGTACAGTCACTTTCTTCTTTTTTGACTGCATTTTCCAAATGTATATGCTGGGCTCTTCTCATTTTGAAAGACAATCTTACTCATAACTCAAGGTGAGAATATTTGAGGAAATTAGCAAAACAAGAATCTCTAACCTGTTGTCAGTCTCACTCAGGCAAAATTGCACAGCCAAGCCTCATGGTGACATGGAAATGGAGACCCCCCCAGGATGGGGCTCTCACATTCTTTTAGGGCTTGAGGAGGCTCCAACATAGTGTCCCTGTGTCTATTACCTTAGTGCAGCTCTGCTACTCTCTTTACATTCATTTTTCTGTGGGTTGACTCTCATCATCGACTCTCTTTCTTTCTGAATTATAGGTGAGTTTCCCAAAACTGGTTGCCGCAGGTGATTGCTATTCCCTGCAGATGAACTCTCTTAACGCCTCCTTCTACCCCTGAGCTAGTCAGCTTTGACCACCTTTGACTTGGTCATTCTGTACACCACTTTGCCCAAACATCTAGGACTCTATATAAAAGTAATTCCAAGTATATACCTGTGAAGCTACAACTTGGAGGCAGTTATAAACAATATGAAAATAAAATAATTTTAGATTTTTATAAGTGGTGCTTAGTAAATGAACATACACAAAAGAAGTTAAGCCATTCACTGACCAGAAAGCTACTGACAATGGAAAATAACCTATTACAGTGCCACTTTTAGGCTAATCTTCAAATCATTAGTAGTACTTTTTATTATGTTTATTAGGGTGACATTGGTTAATAAGATTACAGAGGTGTCAAGTGTACTTCCCTATAATACATGATCTGCATGTTGCACTATGTGCCCACCACCCACAGTCAAACCTTTCGTCACCACATTCGACCCCCTTTACCTTTTATTACTTCCCTACCCCTTTCCCTCTGATAACTACCATACTGTTGTCTGTGTCTGTGAGTGTTTGCTTGTTTGTTTTTCTTGTTTGTTCACTTGTTGCTTTTATTTTTATATCCAACATAAGAGTGAGATTTTGTGTTTCCAACTTTTTCTGCCTGAATTAGTTCACTTAGCATGATATTCTCAAGATTTTATGAATTGGACCTCAAGGAAAGGGAAATAAAGGCAAAAACATATAAATATGATTATACCAAACTAAAAAGCTTCTGCATAACAAAAGAAACCACCAAAAAATACACAAACAATCAAGTGGAAGTAGATATTTGCAACCAAGAGCTCCAACAAGGGGTTAATATCCAAAATAAATAAAGAACTCATACAACTCAACACCAAACCACCAATCCAATTTAAAAAAAATGGGCAGAGAACATGAGCAGACAGTTCTCCCAAGAAGACATTTGTAATATTTTAAATAGAGAATTATCTAAGAAACTAAATAGAGAATATTTTTACTATTTTTATTTTTTTCTTCCCACCATGGGCGAAAGTATGTAACATGTGTACTATTTTTACTGATTAAAATTGCATTGGAAGACATTTGTGTTTTGTAAACAAATTCTGCATATGTTTATAAATGCTAATATATTAAGAATATTTCACACATAGGTCTTAGTTGTTAATGATTATATGATATGTAACTAATATGAGTACCACCAAATACATGAACTACATTACTCCCAAACAATTGAATTCCTGACATTGCTGAGTGTCTGCTACTACATTTTCATCCTTGTATATAAATGAGCGCTATTTACTTTAAGAACAGCATTAGTAAATACCAGGATGTTAAAATCTATAATTTTTTTTCTAGAACACATTACATCAATTCTACCAACTGTTGTTCATAGCTGTTTAATCTCACTCTCTGTCTTTCCTAGGTTTGTCTTCTAAAGATAAGACTCTAATTTACTAATAATATTATATTCTTGATTGCATTAGTTTAGAATCTTGCTCTCTCCATTACTAACTGTACTAGCCATGTCATCTTGGGTAATTACTTAACTGTTCTTTGTCCTATTTATCACCTCTATAATAGGAAAATATAGTCATAACTTACAGAAGAGTGGGGGTATAAGAGAGACTGGCATATAGTGTATATTCACTAAATATAGAGTTCATGATGACTGGATTTTTTTTTTTTTTTTGTATCTTCGCTGATGTATCTCCAACACTAGAAAATGGCTAGCATGTAATAGATACTAAGTATGTACTCACCGATTATATGAACAAATAAAAATATAGAGGAAAATAGAAAAATTTATTTTACTTACACAATACCTCTTTTAGTTCTTAAATGTTTGTTTTTATGGAACCAGCATCTAAGCTTTAAGAGATTAATGTGCATGTGATTGCACAAACAGGCAAACTTCTTGGAAAAATGGAAGAAGCTGATGAAAGGAAAATGGATTTGCCGTTACCGTTTGGTACCTTTTATTATGGTCCTGAAGTAAGGTATCCACATGAGGTCTGCAGGCAGAATCCTCCGCCTGAAACACCACAGACACGTTATCAGCCTACACACCAACTGAATTCTCTAATCATCTGTTATTCTCACATTCTTATTCGATTAATTTACTGCATACTGCCTATTGTATAATATTTTTGTTTTACAATCTTGTATAAATAACCGGTGGATGTTCATAGATCTAGAAAGTTCTGCAGAGATTAAGGTTTAATTGAGGGGAAGTGCAGAGGACACTAGAGAATTTCATGAAAATGCCATTGTTTCCCTTATGTATGTGTAAATACATCCTACTGAGTGAAAAATGCTCAGTTTGGTTTATATGTAATGAAGGGAATAGCAAGATCTATTTCACATTTATTCAAAATACAGTCTAAGTTCAGACCATATAACATTTATATTTCGTATGAAATTTTGTCTAATTCTGATTAGAATATTTTCTAAGAAAATATATTCATCTACCAATGCCCTGTGTTGTTGCCCACAGCTCTCACGGTCCTCAAGGTTATTCTCAGAGATATATATCCAGAGGAAATTGCAGGGAATCAACTACATTGCAACCCAGGAAAGTGTCTCTCAAAGTTTTTAATGATCTAAATTATTTAAAATCCATGTTAACATTATTTCCATGACGTTCCATGAGAGTATTTGCATAGAGTAAACATTTCTGGGTATCCACAAGTGGCCACAAGAAATGTATGCCCATACCAATGTTATTATCTATGTGATGATGGAATAGAGGAGGGTTTGATATTTATACACTTCAGTGGTAAGATTACAGTATTTTTTAAGTAAACTTATTTGCCCAGCTCCTAAAGAAATTAGGTTAGTAGGGGATATTTTTAGTAGCTTATTATTAATATCTAAGTACTCACTGTATGCCAGAACAGAGCTTCTCAGATATGAAGTGTGTAGGAATCACTTGTTAAAATTCAGATTCTGATTAAGCACATCTAGGTTAGAAATCAAAATTCTGCATTTTTAATAAGAAACCCAATAGTACTAAGGTCGTTCTGAGGACCACACTTTACGTGGCAAGTTGCAGATACTATACTAAGTACTGAGATGCTGCAGGAATTGACAAAACTGGTTGTCTAATTTCAGAAAATTCATAAGACAGAGGAAATTAGATATAATTATGTATGTTAATTTGTCTGAAACAAGAGTCAGCGATATTTTAAATACAAAACAATTTCAATATGAAGGATGCAATGCAAAAGCTACTAAAAGTATTTGATTTTCTTTCCAGCTTAAGAAGATAGTATGCACTTTCAGATCTTAAATACCTGTTTAAATAATGTATCTGTATCTGTTTAAATAAAATATTTATATAAACATTTGACAAAAACAACCACCACCTATACTCATTCCTGTGGTGGACTCCGATAGGAAATCCACTATTCTGCAAAGCCTTTAATTTGTTACCTGCTTTTTCCCAAACCTTAATATCTAAAGTTCCCTTATTAGGAAAAGCAGGGTAATATTCTTTCATAGTTTGTAAAAGCTGTATAAGATGTTGTTTTACCTCACATCCCGATCCTTGAAGGAGTTGCTGCAACACATGCAGGTAGACTTCTTGCTCTTTAGACAAGTTAGAGCCTATTCTTGTTATTAAAAGGTTGTTTTATTTATTTTTATTTTTATTTTTATTTTATTTTTTTACTTTCAATTTCTGCCCTTTCCGACTCCGCAGCCCATACTAAACCTTAGCTAATTAGTTATTGGGGAGTATAGTGTGATGGGTCAGAAATGTACTGTTGGTGAAAACCGTCAGGGAGGGCTGCCTGGTATCCACGGTACCTTAACTCCACTTTTGGGTTTCAGGTTTTTCCCACGCATCAAAGACTGTGAGCGGGGGCTCAAAGCACCAGGGCATCAAAGACTGTGAGAGGGGGCTCAAAGCGCCAGGGGACCAACCTTTATATTACGTTTCACTGACCAAGCGGAGAGTTAAATTACTGTGAATAGAATTCCCTATGAGGCCCCTGCAAGTCTCGGGGATTGACCCCAGACACTTCCGCAAGGCCCCTACACACGTAGGAATGCTTGAGATCTCAAGCCGGAGGGAGGAATGCCTCTTATCTTTGGTGCTTCAGCAAGAAGCTGAGACACTCATAAGTAACTGTAACTAACACTAAGTTCTCAAAACAATCTTCGGGGTCCAGGTGAAACCAAAACACGCATTTACTATCTGCTTTTCTGTTTACAGTCAGGCAAAGGGAAAAAGGCAGATTCAAAAGGACTGAAAAAAGCAGCTTTTAAAGAAAGAGTGTGCAGAGGCGCTTGTAAGGAGGGGGCGGGGAAGGTAATTGAAAGGAAAATGCATTGCTCTCTCTCCCAAGCCTAAAACCTGACTGGGGGTTGTGCCGTGGGGATGGGCCTGTGAGTATCTTGTACACTGTGCCTCTCGTTGCTTGGGCTTTTGCTGGCAGTTGGCAGGAGACCTAGTGTTCTATCCAGGCCACGTCCAACTCATCTTGTCACGGGTGGCTTTGTGGTGGGAAGTGCCCTTGTGGCTTTTAAATGCTCAACCCATACCCACGAGGTGCAGCGATTGCCAGAGACAGAGAGCAAGGCTTCTGCTTACTAAAGAGAGTGCAGTCACACGATAAGGTGACCTTGGAAAAATACCCTTTTTCCCTGAAATATCACATATCCTACAACCTTACCAAAAAGCACTCGGGGTTGTAGGCCCTTACCTGGGCTGTTGCGCGCATTCTAACCACGTTGGTGTGTTGGCCACAACATGGCTGATGGCCTCTGGGTCCCTGTTTGGGTGCCAGGTGTGGTGGACTCCAGCCAGCAGAGTCTGCCTATTGTGACTGAAGATGAGAACAAATGCACAGGCAACAGCAATCCTGTGGGGAAAAGGTTCCCCCACCGCTACTCTCTCAAGGGGAAAGCGCCTATGAGTGCCTCAGCCACTCTTTCAAGAGGAGAGCACCCCGACCCTTGCCTAGACAGGCTTTTATTGTTTCTCTTGGGTCTTACATCACAGAATAATTTATTATCTATTACGTAGAATATTATTGTCTACATTTTAGGTACAATCAAGGAAATGAAAATAACATGCAAAGGGGAATGGTGGCAAGCTGATTAGCTCTGTCTTTGGGAAAATTCACGCAGGCTTTAGAAATTACCTTGAAGACAGACAATACACATTTGTTGTTTTCTTTTTTTCTTTAAATATATTTTATTGATTATGCTATTACAGTTGTCCCATTTCTCCCCCATCATTCCCTTCCACCCTGCACACAGATATGAACCACCACACCTAAAACAAAAGCAAACTAAGCAAACAACTAGCACAGGAACAGAAACACAGTAATGGAGATCATATGGAGGGTTAGCAACAGGGGAGTGGGAGGAGCAGAGAGGGGGAAAAGGTACAGAGAATAAGTAGTATAGAGGGTAGGTAGAAAATAGACAGGGGGAGGGCAAGAATAGTGTGGGAAATGTAGAAGCTAAAGAAGTTATGACACATTTGTTGTTTTAGATCAGGGTGATGGAGTTTTAGCAAGAGCAAGCTATAACAGTCCGTTTGCATTTTCTAGGCCTGATTCCCACAGGAAAACTCGGTTTGAAGGTCTGGCTGCTGCCCACCACTTTGCTTCGGTAGGTTTTCCATACAGAGCTGTCACATTTGCCAGAATAAAACAAACCGGTCCCCTACACATTCCTCTTACTGGAGGTGATGGGGTCGTGGTTTCACTCATTTAGAAGGAGGATCTGCAATCCATGGACTGTGGACCAAATCCAGACAACCGTAGCCTTTATAAGGATTGCAAGCTAAGAATGGCTTTTGTATTTTTAATGGTTGAAAGCAATTAAATTTTCCTGAAAGCAATTAAAATTAGGTGAAATTCAAGATTAAGTGTTCATAAATGTATTGTTGACACACAGACACATCTATTTCTGCAGACACTGTGTATTGTTGCCTTCATACTCCCCCAGCAGTGCTGAATAATAGCAACAAAGTATAAAATACATACCATTTGTAAATATCATAACAGTACAAAAAGCAGGCACTAAAAATTTTTGTATCTGCGTAAGTTTGTTTTTTTCCTGAATGTTCTTGTCAGGTAAATGGTCATTTTCTTTTTTTGAAAGAAAGCGCTTCCCCTGCCCCAAGGCACAAGACTTGAAGCCAGGAGTCTGTCTGTATTAAGGCCCTGGCAAATCTGTCCAACTTCGCCAGCCCAGCAGCCTCAATTCTGTTCAAAAGTTCATATCACAGGTGGCTATGGTCTTCTCTTGGCCGAAAATATATTTACATGCTAAGCTTTTATTTGTTTTTGTTTGTTTGTTTTAATTTGTGAACTCTGTGATGTCTTAATAAAAAAAGGAATATTCATACTATTTAAACTGTTTCACAAATGACTTTCCTTTCTACCAACCTTGAACTTTTTCTTCTTCAAAAGTGTTCTATTATCTTTGCTTTATAAGCTTTTTTTATGCACTTTCAGAGTTTCAAATAGGTCATTTGTGTAGTCATCTGATCAAAGCTAATGAAGTCTTATTACTGAAATAAAATAAGACAACACAAACTCCCAATTTTAATTAAAAAACTAATCTATATCCAGATCTAAAATGCAATATGTAGCTGAGTTATAATTTTTACCTAAAATATATACTAAAGACTCATGAAGGGAACCTACATATATGAAGTATTTAAATAGCCACATTAGAGATCAAATTACTTATGCTTAAGGACATTATTCCTCAAAGAAAAGTAAACTAAATTAAAGTGTTTAACATTTTTGCAAACTGCTCATCTCATTTCATATAAAGAAAGCAAAACAGCATAAATTTTAAAAACCAGTAAAAATGATTCATGTGTTATTGGAAATGTTATGTAGAAAGGATTCCATAGTGGATTGAATGAATAATCCATGGAACAAAGAAATTCTCCAGTAATTCCTAATCTTTAAGAAACTGTTATATATATCTATAGGTGTGTGTGTGTGTGTGTGTGTGTGTGTGTGTGTATGTATAATTCCAGCACTTTCTGGCCTAAAGATTTTATCTCTTTAATCCTTAGTCTTCATATATATATTGGTTAGTTCTCAAAATGTTTTTCTGTATAGTCAATGAAATTTATGAAATGTAGTTAATATTGGAGTATCAATAATAATTTCTTGATAAAAATTAACAATTATTATAAATTCTGTAAATGCATACTTTCCAGAGAAGGGTCAGATTTAGGAGGCATTTCCCACTGTATATTTTTACTAAATTTTGCAAACATTTTATCAATTACAATGTTTAATGTTAATATTTTATGTCATGTACCCAAGCATACAGAAACAAGCCACCCTAAAAAGCATCCTGAAACTGGCACTTTCTATTTTTTAACAGCTTTATTGAGATACAATTATATACTCAATCAATGCACCTGTTTAATGTATGTAATTTGATGCATTTGGATGTATGTATATGCCTGTAATATCATCATTACAATCAAGGTAATAGATACGTACAACACCTCCCAGAGTCTCCTTGTTTCCCTTTGTACCCCCTGAATGATTATTTTTTTTAAACAGTGTTTTATTTTATTTTATTTATTTATTTATCTTTAGAGGGGAAGGGAAGGAGAGATGGAGAGAAATATCAATGTACGGTTGCCTCTCGTGCATCCCCTGCTGGGAACTGTCGTTGGGAACTGTCCTGCAACCCAGGCATGTGCCCTGACTGGGAATCGAACCGCTATCCTTTGCTTCACAGGCCCGTGCTCAATCCACTGAGCTACACCCCTGAATGATTTTAAGTGAACAATCACATTGTTAACTATGGGCACTATGTTGTACTATAGATCTCTAGAACTTACTGTTTTTGGATAACTGAAAATTTATGCCTATGGAGAAACAACTCCAATCCATTTTACAGTCTAGATCTTTATTCAAATAACCACATATGTATTCCCATGTAGTTAGCTAAAATACTTATATTCTGTAAGAAATTATTCAGATAATGAAGGACTTCTCAGGGGTTGTTCATGAACAAATCACGTTGGTTCCAGCTAACTTTTAAGATCTCTTCAGTAAACATGGCTACTTTTAGAAATAACACTTACATGTCATTACATTGAAAGTGCACTTGATTTTTGTCTTCTCAAGTTTGATGCACCATTTTCACTTTCAGATAACACCCATTTTTTCTTCTTTTAAAGTTGTTATAATATAAAGGCTATTTACATTATAAATCTTTAATTATTCTAAACTCTACGTCTGAGAATTTTCTAATGCAAACTACTAGCTATTGTTAATGTATGATTTACAGCCCAGCTTTTTAAAATGTATTTAGTACTCTTCTTTAAGTCTGAAGATCTAATGCTCTTTTCAGATAATTCACTCATGTTATGGTTGAATGTCACTTGTTTGATAACTGTGAGAAAAATCAATATCTACACTTTCCTGAACTTCTATATTATGGATTATTCACATATTCAACACAATCATTTGCCATACAAAAATAGAAAATTATCTAATAATTTTCTATTCAATAAGCGTCGTTTTAGAAAAGTTTACTTTGGGTTTTTAAAATTCCTTTCAATCATTCTCTTTTCTATGTTTTAAATTCTCAGGAGATTAAGTCTGCTAAAATGAAACTCATCTTCAATTAGCAAGAAGAGCATATGCATGCTCTTCATTAAAATCCCCAGGTATCATGAGTAACAGTTCATTTCTAGTTTTCAGATAATTAAAGCCTCATACACATTTTCTGATATTCCATCTGGCATTAGAGTGTATTCAACTAAAGGCTACTTGAGCAACCAGACAGCTTAAAAGCTTAGTAACAAACACTAATATTGGGAACACCTCCACTTTGATGTTGAACAGAGAAGTTTATTATTATAACCTTAAATATTCTCAAACAAACAAATAAAAAAGATAGTGGATCTTATCTGCTTTAATAACTTTGCCAGACAGTAACAGAAGTCTTTTGAAAGTTTAAATAGATCATATAAGGCTGTTAAAGTAGAAATGCAGATATAGAATATGGTTTAAATATTTTTCCAGAAATACTGTTTCTATTCTACTCTCCAACAAAAAAGTCTTCATTCTCATAGCCACTAAAAAATGTATTCCATAAAAGTAGTGCTCTTGTGGCGCTTGTTCACTGAGTAAAGCCTATTATATAATTGGTGTTCAATAATAATAGTGAGATATTGTCTATTCTTAAATATTTGAATTTAAGGTGATTGTTATTTGACCCATTTTCTAATTTGCATTATAAATATATTATTCAATGTCCCTTATAGTTAAAATTATATTTTATAATTACAAAGTATTATCAGGAAGTACAAGTCCTGATTTTTTAAACTGAATCAGAATTTTCCTTGATAAACAGATTCGTTCATATGGTACCTATTTGTCATATATTTATCTAATCACTTACATCTCTGAAGAAAATCACCTAACATTGAATAATGTTTTACCTAATTTTAAGTACCAATATCTGATGAATTAACAGGTACCATGGCTAAATTATCCTTCCCTTTCAGTGGAAGATGAAGACTTAGCAATAATGGACGAAGAGATAGTCTCAAGGAAGAAAGGCAAACTTTAACTTTAATGTAGGCTGGTATTATGACAGAAGTCATTTAACGTGAATAAGCTGCATTTGTCTCAAGATTCAGGGGTTTGCTCTAGATCATATTTTTGCAGGGTTCTCCAGCACACATACAATGACTTAGCAGGGACATCGAGGCCAGGGCAGGCCTCTTGATATTCTTTCTCTTCTGTTCCTTTAGTTGTTAAATATGTACTCATCATGGAAAATTGAGTGAGAGAGCTGGTTGATTCAACAGTGAAGGGAGATCTAATATGTGAAGTGTCACAGCATAAATCTAAGCTTCTGCTTTGATCACAGTCTGTATACTTTCTGTAGTTACCAAAAAGGTGTGCCGTATCACTGCTGCGTTAGAAGTGAGTTTCAAAATAAAGAGAAATAGAGGATAAATGTTGCTTCCAAGTTAAGTTAGAGTTGTCATTGATTTCTATGATAAAGACAACTTAGACTTTGTGACCCAAAATAGCAGCTCCCGCAAACATTGAGTGCTGTGTTGAATGTCAGCGATGTTTAGTTAGTTAAGGGCGGCTAGACGATATGTAAATGAAAGGATATGTGGAGGAGTAAGATAGGATGATAATGTGGTGAAAATGAGATGATGAAATAAATAGATAATAGGTATTTCTACCAGAGTGAACAGGCCAATTGGGAATATGGGTAAATAAATATTGGATGACACAGGTGATGGTCAAGCCTGGTATCATGGATTTTAATGCAATTGCTGCAAGAAATTGTTAGATTAGTGAAGGCAATCCAGTCAGTGGTCTCTGTGAGAACAAACAGAATTTGAAATGAAGACTCAGAGGGTGAAACTATCCTCAGGCTATGTTACAGATTAAAAGGAACATTGAGAGTAGAGAGATGGTTTTTTTCTGAAGAATATATGTGCAAAATTTGGGGGGGGGGGGGTTGGATAATTTTTACTTAAAGTATCAAATAAAATCTTCTCTTAACATGAAGCCATGATTGATTGACAGAGATAATTTTATATGAGCCTTTTTCCTCACAACTCATAAGTGTATTTTGGTATTAATTTTTTTCTTGGAAAAGTGGAGAGTAGGTATTTTATTGAGGATATTACAGAGAAATTTTAGTTTAAGCTATCATTAAAATAAATGACTATATAGAAAGGTTTATATTTAATATAAATAAAATTCATGTTTAAAACTTTTATCAGGGAAGGAAAATTGCATGGAGTAAGATGAATTCTGAGTTTTGAATTTTAAGAAGGGCATTTAAAAATTCCAAGAATAAACCTACAAAAACAAACTGATAACAGGAAGGAGCTAATACTATTATTTAAAATAATCTTCATTTTCTAATGAAAACAGAGATGAATATTACTTTAAAATATGTAACAAGCTATATGTTTCAATCAAGTATATTCAATTGCAATAACTATAAAATATGTTCAGTTTTAATCATTTAGGTTGATAAAGTTAATTCATATAATGGGACCTACAAAATGAAGGCTTCCCCTGGAGGTTCGTCTCTTGTGACAAATCTAATCCCAAATCAGCTTGCATTTTCAGAAGATACTTTTCTGTCAAGAAAACCTAACACGGATCACTATTCTCCAACTCAGCTTTAGCTAGCTTACCCCACCTTAGAAAATAAGACAGTTGACCCTTTAAGGAAATTCCCGACCTCTGACTGTTTCTGCTTTGCCTCTTTTAACTGTAAAACTCTTACTTGCCCCCAAACCCTTGCGGTTTGGGCTCCACTGTAGGAGCATGCTCCTCCATCCATAGATTATTTTCCCTTGAATAAGAGCCACCAAACTTGTTAATGAATTCTATCGCTTCTATCATTTGATAGGCTATGTCACTATAATAATAATATTTATCACTGACTGTATATTTCTGTAAATGTATTAAACATAATTTAAATAATATACATATTCTTATATATAATCTACTTCATTATAATTTCACAATCTGTCAAAAATATGTCATTGGCTCTACAGGTGAAGGCATAAAGGTTTAAGCCTTTAATCCAACAATGGATTGAATGAGAATTTTAAAAATGTCCTTTTTACACTAAGGAATGTAGATCTAACGACTATGGATACACAGAATTGAAAAGGTAATGTGTGTGCACGTGTGTGTATGTTTTCTGCTGTGTTCCAGGTTTCTTGATAAGTATGCATTGCCCAAAAATGTATCACTTGCAAAGGTTTGCTCCCTGGAATGAATCAAGCCATGCCTAGCATGCTGTGATGCATTTTATAGCTTTAATGTATTTGCATTTGCAGCTTCATGTGGACTGGTTTAGGGTGTAATTCGTGTTCTTCCCTCTTTCTCATATGTCTTTTGAACCACAAAGTCCCCAGTAGTGGAATTTACCTTTCTCTTCTGCTGCAAACCCTTTGGGTTGGTGAAAAATTGGTTCTTTTTCATTTGCCTGATTGAAAGGGCTATGAATTCAAATCAATTCTTAGTTTAAATTGGCTTTTCCTTTATGGAATCCTGCCTTGCAGATTCATCTTGGCTGATGGCTGAGATCTTTCATTGCTAAGTGCATTGCCTTTCTTCAGAGTAAAAGCACTATCAAAGTGCAAAATGTTACAATTAATATTAAAATGAGAGTCTACCGGGTTTAAAAAGATTCTGTAAAAGAAGCACAAAGAGTTGCAAAATAAAAGCAGCATGTGGCTCTTTATATTTTATAGATATGCTTTTTCACAAAGCGGACATGTTTTTGTCAATATATGTAATTTTTAGAAGAGAAACTTAAAAATACTGCATATGCAAACTGACACAATATTAAGAATTCTAAAATATTAAAAAAGAGTACTGCAGTTAAGATATTTTCACATGACCTACATTTTAAATTTCAACTGACACAGAAATTTCACTTTGCTTCCTATCACAGTTCTTATAACTGATCATACATATTGTTACTTAACTATCACTATTACATTAACAGTGTTGTATAGTAGAAGTGTCTTATTGTTTATTAAATGCTGTACTGATACAGAATAAGGCCGTGAGAAAAATACCAACATTACAGCAACCATTTCATAATGCTCTAAAATAATAAAAATGGTGCTCTTCTAATTCTGAGTTCTCTTTTGTTCAATATGAAAATATAGTCCTACTTGATGAATATGAAAGAAATGTGTTTTATTCAACCTATGGCCATAGATTTTGAATATTATCAACTTATACAACAATAATATGATTCTTTAAAATGAGACAAATAAGTTATGCTCACTACAATGTGCTTTTGTATAGAAATCACAGATCATGATTTTATTATCTAAATATTAGCAAATTATGTCTTACTTTGAAGGATAAGTACTTTTCCAATGTCCATCTTTCTTTTTTAATCTATTTATGCATCTTCCTAACTATGTGTAAATAACTGTTGCTATTACATTTAGCAATTACAACTTTTCATAGAGAAAATGTCAAATATAACCACAAGTACTATAAAATTATAGTGTAATGTTTTAAATTTCTGTATAGTCAAGCTATATTCATAAGCACTATATTAAATATATAAAATTAAAAACCTTAAGTTAAATTTTATTTATTACTTCAATATAGTATGAATCTTATCATTTAAAAAATCCTCCAAAATTATAACAGCTCTGGAGCACACTTTTTATCTACAATATATAATTATATAAATTTACACCAAAAATTAATTCATGAAAAGAATTTGGTATTGCATGTATTTCTTCTTCCTGGATTGAATATTTATGAGTTTAGAGATGGGTCTCCAGAAACATATTTGCAACAGGGAAATTCAACTTAAAATATTGTTAAAACATTTGACAGGTGATAGAAATCACCAGATGTCATGATACTTGCCTTAAATGTTTTGTAAGAAATAAATACTGCTCAAGAAAAAAGAAAGGTCTTTGATGGTTGCAAGCTCTAAAAAGTAAAATAATTATACAGCATAATCTCCAGGTTTTTGTCTATCTAGTTTTTAATAAACAAGCATGTTTGTTTTGCTGTGTTGGTCCCTTCAGCTCTCATTGTCACACGACTAGCCGATGATCAGAATAACTCCATCATCGATCCTCATGTATTTGAGACGGGAGAGAACGAAGCTCACTTTTCAATGAGATGATCTCGTTTTACATTAGTTTTATTTTTACTGTTCAGGTGAAGAAACAAGTTTCTATAAATACATCTTCCTAATATCAGTGAAGGTTGTTCATCTACAGGTAAAAAAAAAAAAAAAAAAAAAAGATTCACACATGTATAGGTTACATTTATTGAGCAAAATAATTTCCTACATTTTGTTTTCTGATCATTTTAAGGCAAATGACTACTTAGTACATATGATTATTTTTTAAATATTCTTATTTTGAAAATGCTGCATATGTGAGTACATATACAAATGCATAGGAGAAACTTTATTAAAATTACTTTTTGCAATAATGCTTTCTTGTCTGTGTAAGATATATAATCTTTCAAATATGTAATAAATACTTAAATTTTAGATATAAAAGGACACATTGAACAAACATCCCCCTTTTGAGCAGTATGCATTCACAACTTCTTCATCCATGTTTTAATATTCAAAATTTACTTTAAGCTTATCATTTATTGTTCAAGTCAATGCAAACATTCTGGTTCCTTAAACAATATGCAGAAAACCTTTTTAACAGCTGTATAAACTATGAAAGTGTTGTTATGTTGTGTATGCATGTATTTCATCTACATCTATTTATTCAGTAATTGATACACAAAATTTCTGTTCCCGTAATGTTATCCATGGTGAAGGCAGGGAAATGGAAAACCTGAACACGTTTCAATATTGTAGCTCATAAACATTAGTTACAGTGAATGAATGAAGACTATGTGTCATAAAAAATCTAATGTTTTTCTCTTGTAAATTTGCCAGATGTTTAGTCATACAGTTTGGAAAGTTTGAAATTAATTATTCACATCATTTCTGTCATTATATTCTCTGATGTGATACAAAGTTATAGCTGATAAAAACCAATGATAACTATCTCATTCCCAATATAAACTTAAGATCTTGGTTTAAATATGTGGAAAAAATTTAAAAGCAGTGTATGTTCTAAAGTATTTAGACAGTATTCTTGAAACATGTATAATACTTAACAACTAGGTAAGTAATAACCATTTATAATAGATGCCATAATCTCTTAAACTCAACTTAATATGTCACAATGCAATATATTATGATAACTGAGGTAAAAAAAATAACAGAACTATTTGTTTCATGTTTAAATAGATGTGTAAACTTGACTAAGAAATCAGTGTTTAATATTGTAGCCTAAGCAGTCACTGAAACTAATTTCAGGTTATATTTGTATTAAGTATAGAAAAATTAAATAACTATGAAATAATAGTTTTGAACATCTTTTTCATTTTCATGTATTACACTTAAATTATTTAAAGATTTTCTCATAACTCATCTTCTCTATGTATTTTACTTTGAATTTCTATCACTTTTTAAGCATACATATAAAATTGTTAAGCAAATTAAAATGAGTCCTTAGTTATGCCCCTTCTCTTAATGCTATATACCTTATTGCTTCTCTCCTTTTACATATGCATTAAAGAGAGGTAACTAACCTGACTTTACCTGAGTCATCATCCATTTTCTTAAGTGAAAAAAGTATTGAACATTTCTTCTATGAATGAGAAATGCAGCAGATGTCGAACTTGGCATTCTAAAGATGCACTATCATACTGAAATATAGGCAATTGAAAATAAATGTTAAAATTACTTATCCTTGAAAAACAGTTGGCAGAGCAATCACTGACTCCATCTACATTAACATAATTCCAGATATGTCCTCCTAAACATACTTCAAATTCACTGCAAGAAAAGATCGTACATTTAACGAGCACTTAAAACTTAAGGTTAGGTTGAAGACAATTATTCTCACCTAGTGTATAGACAATAACTTGTGGGTGCAAAAATGTCCTGACAAATATTAAAATTTGCCGCACATTTCTGAGCTAGAGTTGTGAATGTGGAAAACTGGAATATTATCTCTTAATACCAGGTTGATTATGACCATATCTTTTAGAAAAATTTATTTATCTGCAGAAGAAATGTTGTTAAGATATAATTTGTTACTAGAAATAAGTTAGAGCAATATGTCTTCCCCTTGCCTAAAGTAAAAAGTTTACGTTAATTAATACCTCAGTCTCATGATTAAAATATCAAATACTACGAATGCCGAATTCTCACACCACTTAAAGCACACACGAGCTGTTTGAAACTTTTAACTATAGATTCTGCTCTGGTTGTCAGAATTTATTGGAAACCTCTTGAAGAAAAGATTTACTTAATCTCTTCTGTTCAAACGTTCAACTGGCATTTATAGTTTACAGTATTTGAATAAAACAAGAAAAATGTATTAAATTTGGGATTTAGCATTACCATACTATAAAATCTCACAATCTTAATGGTTATTATAAAATGATAATCTCTGTATAAAATATAGTTAGCACAAAATATAGGTTATTATTTTAATAAGCAATTTGCAGTTTTCTGAGGATTGTGTCATTAGTATTTAAATGACAGGTATGAGAAAAGAGAATTAGATAAAATCTAAATCCTCAGCTTATTTTTGAATTTCAAATCTAGCTACAATAATTGTATAAATAATTAGAGATGGCAGAATTCTAAGGGTACACTTACCTAGTAATAATTTACCTATTTCAACCAAATGCACTAAATAAAGATGAACAATTAAAGAAATTTATGGAGAGTGACAGAGAAGATGAGGATCTTGTTGACCATTTATAAAACATTTTCATAAAAATTACAGGTTTCATTCAGTCAAGGATAATGTTTGGAGAATAGTCAGATGATCAGTGTGCTAAATAAAAGTCTCCCTGGAGCCTCAACAGTTACTGCAGATGCAGAAGGGGACAGACAATACACAATGTGTATCCCAAGGGTCTTTAGCTTGTAGACATCAACCAGAGTGAAGTAAGAATCCAAAGGTGTTTTTCCAGGTGGCTAAGTATTTTATCGACATCTTTCTATAACTTTCTGTCAACTTTAGATTACTACTGGCATATATGTGATGATTATTGTATTAAAGGTAAATACAATTTTGTAGTCGACACAAACATTCTAAAGAAGTGTAAAACTGAGTAATTAATAAGTAATCTATAAGTACTTGAATGTATTTGAAAAACAAAAATATTGTGGCAATAATTTTATTTCACTCATTCTTTAGCATTATAATATAGCTATGGGATAACAAAATGTCCAAATGTTTTTAGAAATGGTGTTATTTATATTTTGGACATGTTAAGTTTTATAAAGATGACATAAAATGTCCTTTTATGTTCTGAAAGGAAGGATAACAGAAATTATTAGGTTTGTCATAACATTCTCCAAAGACTAATTCAAAACTATTTTAAGATTTGTGTTGTTTATCACACTTACAATCAAAGGAAAAATCAGTCTTCTTTAAATTGAATGTGTTAAATTAAAATAAATATACTGTAATAATTTTGTAATTTTCAGTTTTAGTAATAAACGTACTTGAGATCAATCACAAAGACTCATACAATAATTAGTTACATCTATCTAAATGAATCGATTCATCCATCTGCCTGTTCATGTATCCATCCATTTATCCATCCCTTATCAACAGACTCATCAATCAAGAAGAATATCATGAGTTCTTGTGGCTCTTTTTGGAGGATATACTATGTCAAGAGGTAATTCTCTCACAGTTACTAATATTATTTTTGATCCAAGGAATATTCCTAAGTGCATATGTACGTATTACACTTTACAACCTTATTGAGAATTTTACTATCTTCAGTTTTTGCTAAGGATCATGGACAGATTGGATTGCTCAGAGCTCTGTAGCCTTTTTCCACAAGAAGTACAAATTAACTACTGTTTCTAATCAGGACATTAGTGAAAACTTTACTAAAATGTTCAAATGTGCATGTTCAATCTGCCATTGTTACAATTCTGGTGAAATTGTAAGGGGAAGGCACTGACAAGAGTGCAAAGAACAGGGGTCCCTTTGAACCTCTACCGGATTTCGTGCAGCTAACTTGCAATATGTTTTAAATTTCTTCTAATTGTGGGCTTATACTTGAGCTGGGCTGAAACTTTACTTCTCACATAACAAAGCATTATTTGATTCGTGTTCACATACTGAGAAATTCTAAAATAGCTCTATGAACAGTGACATCCCTATTACTGGCGCTATTGTAGATACCTTTGTATAGCCTTGGCAGTTAATAAGAAATTTAACTCTCCCTATCAACTCCAATCTTTGGAAAGGTAGTAAGTATATTAGATTCTGAAACTAAAATTGACAAAATTTTCAGAGTTTCTTGAACCTCCATTAATTAAGGTATTGCTATTGCTTTCAATGACAGTGAGATCAACACCTTCTGGGTTTACAGCTCCTTTTAAAAATTACTAAGAGGCAACCCTATGTTTCTGAGAATAGCTATGCCACTTCCAATTTTCACAGTCTGGCAAGCAGACATGAACAGATGTTACAGGGATTCATGCAATACATCCAGTATTGCCACTAAGTGTGGACAGTCATTTCTCATCATCTTCCTAAACATCCTCTGCATGAACAGAATCTGGAGAACTGGTCACTGAAGCAATATTAGAAAAAGAAATGATTAGAACTTGACATGAAAGTATTTTATCAGTGAATTCTAAGGATGTCATCGTTGTGCCAATGTTTATCAGGTAAAGACAAATAATTCTCAAATCACTTGAGGATTGTCAAGATCATAAACCTCAAGCAGAAAATTCTTAGAAATCTTCTAGAAGCAAATAGTCTTCAGGAGGTAGTTAGGTTCCACCCAAAATACAGAGAACAAGATCCAGATATCTAAGACCCATAATGCCACACTTTAATATGCACACTTATATATTTTCCCCTAGTTATTTATTTATTTATTTATTTATTTTTTGCTGCGTTAAAGTTTTAGACAATTAATAGATACCTGTTACCTGTAAGCCCCACATTTTTAAAATTTCTTTCTGCCTTCTTATTTACTTCCTGGCATGAGTCAATAACTAGATGCAAGTTCTTTATGATTTAGTCCAAGAGAATGATGATGCTTACTTGTTAGGTCCATGCACATTTTCCTTTGGGAACCGCCCAGCCTCCTTTGATACGAGTTTCTTTCAATAGTCAGTTGATTTCCTGTATGATTTGGCTCAACCAGTAAGTTATATTTTTACATGGTAAACACCATAATAAGACATCCAGGAATCTAAATGCTAATAATTCAAGGCAAATTCTACATTTTTTAAAAGACTCTACAAGTTATCCCCTATAAGAAGTTCACACAGTTGGAAAGCTACTACCTGCCATAGTTGAGAAAATAGTAAGAGAAATAGGTAAAACTGCCAAGGCTATGAAAATCCTTGCCCAAAACGTTCATTAAATTGAGCATTACTTAGTTTGGAACAGCATATATAGATAGAAAATTGACTTCTCAAGAAGCTCTTTGATCTGTATGGATGTAAACACAAAATTTCAAAAATATCTAGGAAGCACACAAAAGTAATACATGCATACGTTTTATTTTTCCCGTCATCAATTATACCCCTATACCCTCTTCCACCTCCAATCACATGCCATCCACTTCCATGGGTTCTTCAGGTTGGAATGAAGATCTGCTGTCCTGGCTTAATTTAGGCACTCCCGAGCCTTGGCTTAAAAATGGATTCATAGGCTCTGATCACAACCCTTGTCTTACTATTTTCTACTTTATAGTGTTGAAGTGTGTGATCTCCAAAATTTTAAATGCTCCTGTGGGGCTGATATCCTCTCATGTGACCCAACACGTGACCCTCGAAGTTAAAAAAAAAAAATAGGAAAATGTGACTTTCACAGAGGTTGAATTAAACATCCTCACATACTTATTATGTAATGATCACAACACTTCATAAGAAATAAAGAAATGGATTGGACACTTCTCCCGATGCCAGTGTTTTATCTTTCAGCTTAAGCTGAAGAATAACAATAGAAGTTGATACTGAAAATAAAATCCATCTATACCCACACAACTAAAAGTTTTAATCAATGTAACCTAATATTCTATTATTCACATTGACATGGCTCTCCAATTCCAAAAACATTTGTTCAGGAGGATGAAATTGGACATAACTTTTATTAATGGTTTCAAAATCTCTCAGGAAGTATTCAACTATTAAAAATAAATAGCTCCAGTAGGCTAATGACTCTCTAACTAAGACTTGCCTCTAAGCCCTGACCTTGACTGTTGATCCTGTGCGTACATCAAACTTAAATTATTATGTCATGAATATTTCCAACCCTAATTAGAACCTCAAATTGAAAGACTTACTTTAAATCAGACTCCCCATCAACCTTTAATATTTCACCTATGCCCATCTTCTGCGAGATGCTACTAAATTTCTGTCAAGAATTGATCTTCATTATTGTGGTAAGCAATACACTCCACTTTACTTTATCAACAAATTTTTCTGGGGGCCAAAATTTGACACTATGAATGTTTTACTTGGAGAAAAATAAAGAAAAGGAAGCCCGTTAGAATTCTATCAGAAGTTTGCTTGAACAAATAAGGGATAATAAGAGTGAGTAAATTGAGAGAATAGGTTTTCTTTATGCAGGTGAAACTTTTACCTGATCAAAAATTGCATATAAGTTAGAAGAGAAATGCATTTTTAAACACAATGATTTAGAATACATTGTGTATCTATATACATGCCTGAGAGAATAATCTAGAGGGGAGAAATGACTTGATTGAACTGCCTATGCTAGTTATGTTATATAATCACTACTCACTTCTTTCTATATTTAAAAGCAAAAAAGATAGAGTACTTCATAGTTGCATTAATAAAATATTTTGGAAGTATGCATATATTCTGTGTAATTCTTCACTTTCATTCCCAGAGCAATAAAACCTACAAGGATAAATAGTCCATCCAAATCAAATGAAGTATCATTTACAAATTTTCTTTTGCATTTTATATTAAAAAACAGAGCTCTTGTGAAGATAGACATACCTTTGATTAAGCTTTAGGGAAACTTCAAATGAAGTACAATATATCTCATAGAATTTTCAATAAAAAAGCATAAGTAAACTCGGTGTGTGAAATCTTAGAAGACAGATACTTTATAATTTCTTTTAGGCTTACAACTTTATGTTAAATATATAATATTTTTATTTTTATATAAATGCATAATGAAATTTGTAAAAACCCATCATTATATACACTTAATTTTTTATTTTTGTGTGTTACAATGCCATGCAAATAACAAAAGAAAATGTTAGCAGTAGATTCTCCATGAATATGAAAAACATAAACTTTGTTTCCCACTTTACAAATGAACTCAATTTCTTTGTAAGTCCTGTATGCAACAATGAAATATACCTTTCACTAGGAGTTTTTGCCTGATCTATTATGTATCTAAGGTGTTTCACCAAGGTGAAAGAGCAAGAAAGCAGATGGAAAACAGCAGGTAAGCACTTTTTGATGTGAGAAACTCATTCATGATGATGACACTATTACTGTTCAAGACAGAAACAATGAAATGTGAATAAGCAATAGAAGGGCAATAAATCAAAATAAGTGAATACTAGCTCTGTCTGAAGAATATAAATAATGGCAGTATATTTCATTCAGATATAATTACTTTCTTAAAAGTAAAATGGAACTTAATAACCTCCTTAATAATAACTACATGTTTTCTTATTAATATGAACTTTCCCATTATCATCTCAAAGATGAAAATAACTCCTCCCAAAAATCCTCAACATCCTCAGTGATATGTCCCCTACAGTAAGGGACATAAAGGAAAGAATAAGCAAATGGGACCTCATCAAATTAAAAAGTTTCTGCATGGCTAAAGAAAATAGCATTAAAATGAAAAGAGAACCAACTATATGGGAAAATATATTTGCCAATGATACCCCAGACAAGGGTTTGATCCCCCAAATATATATAAAGAACTCACATGAGTCTACTCCAGGAAGACAAAAAACCCAAATAAAAAATGGGAAAAAGACTTGAACAGACACTTCTCTAAGGAGGACATACAGAGGGCCCAGAGACATATGAAAAGATTCCCAGCATCATTAGCCATTAGAGAGATGCAAATTAAAACCACAATGAGATACCACTTCACACTGGTCAGAATGGCCATCATAAACAAATCAACACACAAGTGCTGGAAAGGATGTGGAGAAAAGGGAGCCCTAGTGCACTGTTGGTGGGAATATAGACTGGTGCAGCCACTGTGGAAAACAGTATGGAATTTACTCAGAAAACTAAAAATGGAAATGTTTTTTGACCCAGCAATCCCACTGCGGGATTATACCCTAAGAACCCTGAAACACCAATCCAAAAGAACCTTATGCACCCAAAGTTCATAGCATAATTTACAATAGCCAAGTGCTGAAAGCAACCTAAGTGCCCATCAGTAAATAAGTGGATCAAAAAACTATAGTACATTTACACAATGGGAATCTACACAACAGAGAGAAAAAAGCAGCTCCTACCCTTTGCAACTGCATGGATGGAATTGGAAAGCATTATGCTAAGTGAAATAAGCCAGATGGTGAGAGACAAATAGCATATGATCTCACCTTTAACTGGAACCTAATCAACAAAAGGGAAAGCAAACAAAATATAATCAGAGACATTGAAATTAAGAATGATATAACAAAAGCCAGAGGGGAGCTGGAAGGGGACAGTGGGGAAAAGGGTTTTTAGGAACAGCTATAAAGGACACATGGACAAAACCAAGGGGGAGGGAGGAAGCAAGGGAGGGAGGTGGGTTTGGCTGGGGTGGGGGGAAAATGCAGACAACTGTAATTGAACAATAATAAAGTAATTTAAAAAAAGCAGTATCATGTTGGGAATTGTTCCACCTGGTTTCATGAGCTGTACCCCCCACCCCATAGCTAGGCTGTGTAAGAACCCAGAGGACCCATTTCATCTGGGTCTGTTCTGTCATGAGGATCTGAGCCACTAAGGAGACAAAGCCTATCTCCCTGGCAGGAGCCCCACTTCTGCTTCTTCCATATCTGGCCCCCAATGCTTGGTCGGTTAATGACTGACAGGTAGACCCCTCAAGGGAGGGGCAAACTGAGCCAGGCATGACCACTTGGAAGGCCCTCATGGAAGGACTCAGGGGGCTGCAGCAAAGAGGGGGTGATGGACCCTCATCCCCTGGCTATTCTGACATAGCCTGAGTCCCCATTTCCATCTGGGGAATGTCTTCCTTATCTCTTGCTTCCTGGCTCTAATCCGCTTAAGCCTGAAACTATGACAGAGAGTGGTGTATCCCTGTGCAGGCCAGAGTGGTTCCCCGGGTGATTGGGCATAAGAAAGAATTTCGTAAAGTCCTGTGAAACCTGCTTTGCTAAGAGTGCTCTCATTTAAATGATAAGGGTCCGAGGAGGAAATGAGTATGTCTCCCAAAGTTTTTGCAACCCCCTTACCTGACAGACATGGACTCAGATTAAGCCCTCAGATTTCTTTGAAATACTATCCATTGTTTGATCCTTGCCACCTGACATTGATTGATGAGCTTTACCTGTATTCCTGTGTGTTGTGAACCTAATAAAAGCCATTGAGGAATGGACTCTTGGTCCTTCTTCTTTGAGAGATCGGCCACCTCTCCTCCCCAAGCAGATCACGTCTTGGTAGTTTTATTCTCATCTGTGGTGGATGGGGGGGGGGGGCTCTGTGTACAAAGTTCTCCCACAGTATCACACTTCAGAACTTTTGGAATCGTTGCTTTGAAAGAGTTATTGAATTGCATTGTTCTTAACCGAAAAGCAGTATCAACACTGATGTATCAGAAAAAAGTTTGTCTTACAGTATTCCGGACCAAGAAGTATCTCTAACCAAGATACTTTTGCTACGTTCCATTTGGATGTAGCATTTGTATCTTTCTAGATTCAGATCACTGCTATTTCCTTTTACTTTTCCTTAGTAAATGCAGACCTCTTAATGCCCTTTGTGACCCAAAGTGTGATAATTCAAGTTTGTTCAGCTAACATTTCATTTGGCTCAATTTTTTATTTCTTTTCTTTTTTTATTGTTGTTCAAGTACAGTTGTCTCCATTTCCCTCCCCCCCCCCCACACTTCCCCTGCCCCAAGCATCCCTACCTCCCACCCTTGATTTTATCCTCTTTGGCTTCTTCCATGTATCCTTTATACGTGTTCCTTTATGACCCTTCTCCCTTTTACCCCCATTGTTCCCCCTTTGGTTACTGTGAATTTGTTCTTTTTTCAATGTCTCTGGTTATAATTTGCCTGCTTGTTTTGTTGATTAGGTTCCACTTATAGGTAAGAGGACATGGTACTTATCTTTCACCACCTGGCTCATTTCACTTAGCTCAATGCTCTCCAGTTCCATCCATGCTTTCGTGAAGGGTAGGAATTCCTTCTTTCTTATTGCTGTGTAGTATTCCATTGTGTAAAAGTACCACAGTTTTTTAATCCACTCACTTACTAATGGGCACTTAGACTGTTTCTAGCACTTGGCTATTGTGAATAGCACTACTAAGAACATGGGGGTGTATATGTTCTTTTGAATTGGTGTTTCAGGTTTCTTAGGGTATGGTCCCAGCAGTGGAATTGCTGGGTCAAAAGGCAGTTCCATTTTTAGTTTTCTGAAGAAATACTATACTGTTTTTCACAGAGATTTTTTCATTACAACTGTTTCTATTAACTGAAGTCAAATCTCTACAATTTCAGAACAGGGAATTACACATAAAGTCATAGGCAGGGGTCATTCTTTGTTGATTAGAGACAAAACATTCTTATTCATGCTGCTAAATGCCATGCTGCATTACTTTTCTTTTTCCTTTTCTTGCTTGTCAGTTTATTTTATTTATTAGAGTCCACATATAAGTGAGATCTATAGTAATATGGTATTTTCTTTCTCTGACTGTCTTATTTACTTATCAAATACATTATTTTTTTTATCAGGATAGTACATGCTCAGCTCATTAAACATTTTGTAATGTTGGTCTTTAGTTCTTAAGCAAATGTGGGAAATTCTTTCTACCTAGTGTGTTAAGATTAAATGTGAAGGTAAAATGGCAGGGTCAAATAAAGCCACATTAAATAAAAAGCCACCCCTTTCTATTTTTAATAATGAGGGATAAGCATGGCTAACAAGGGCTTTTATTTGTATGGGGTGAGTTGTGGGATTTAGTGGACATGACCAAGATGGTTTAACAGGATGTATTTATTTCTACAGTCAGAATGAGCCATTAAAAAAGAAAAGAAAGCATGTTTTCTTGATGAAGCTTAGTGATAAAGTTCAGGGGCCTCTGAGGAAGAGAGAAGCCATACTAAAGTTTGATCCAGGCAAATTTCTATTTTTCACCAGGCACGTGGTGAACAGAAATACAGTGCTTCCATTTAAGCCCAGTAATCATGAGAACTATGTAAGAAATTAAGATATGAGAATTTTTGAATAGTTAAACTAGACTTTACCCCATTAAATCACAGCTGCAAGTATCCATGACATCTATCTATATATGTATAATTTATGATCCATGACAACACCTTATGTACTCAATGTGCTATTTTTTAATAGATTTTATTATGGTGTTAACTCAGGCTGCTATAGTAAAATGCAACATTATGGTTGGCTTAAACAATAAAATTTCTTTCTTACCGGTCTGGAGGCTGGAATTCTTAGATCACTGTGCAAAAGTTGGTTTCTTGTGAGGAGCCTCTTCCGGACTGCCGACTGCCCACATCTCATGCTGCGTCTCACAAGGTGGAAAGAAAGGGACCTCTGGTCCCTCCACCACCTTATCCCATTCCTGAGGGCTCCACGTTCACCACCCAGCTACCATCCAAAGCCTTACTTCCAAACACTATCACAAGGTCTAAATATTCAAGTCATAATGCAATATATTATCTTTTTATTATACTATGTATCTCAGTAACACTTTATAACATTTACAAAATGAAACATAAACACAGAAATTGGAAATGACCCAAATTTATAGAGTTTGTACTAAATTCTTTTCACACACTGCCTCTGTAAAAAACGAGAATGCACACTTCGAAAAGTTAACTGCATTTTAAGTTAAAATAAAATATACATAACTTTTATACAAAAGGGGAATTTCAGTGAAAAAAAAAGGTTTATCCTCACTTTGGTGAATACTTAAGCATGCATTTTGACTAGAAGTCTTTCAGTTTGGGATAAAATAACATATGGTAGCCTAGAAGATAATCACATATTCTGTTCTGATAAAAAAATAGATCTATAAGTTTACTACTGCTTTAACAATAGACTTTCCTATCTACTTTGGAGTGGACATTTTTAATTCAAAATTTTTAGATACTAAGTACTTTTTAATCCATACGATTAACTATCCTTAACTACTTGCTGTAGAATATTACCTGTAAATTCTAGAGACTGAAGGAGAAACTTACTGGAGCTTCATAGCCTTTACAGTAAGCTGAAACATCACTTCAGCAAACATAGTTTCCTTCAATTCCTCAAGAAATGTGTGTAGTATTACTGCAAGTGGCTCACATGTAAAGTAGCATATGCTTGCTGAGTTAATTTCAGCATGTGGATGGTTAATTGATCCTGTAGCTGTGATTTATAAAAAGAAAGTAGACAAGAACTACAATGTCTCAACATCAATCATCTTTCTCCAAAGGCACTTGAAATATTCAAATATATCTTATAGACAGAGACTAGAGAATTGTTGCAAATTATTGATTGAAAACCCAGATATTTCCATTATTTTTCTGCTTTCTTTATTGTAGTTTTGCTAAAAGGGAAAAATAAAGAGGCAGTAAAACATATCTCAAGATCGTTCTGCACTTGATTAATTCATTCATGGTTAGAATATTATGCTATGCTCTTTCCTGGATATGTTTTGATCAAACTCTCTATTAAGTTACCTTCTGCTTCTCAAAAATAAGAAAAGCTAATAAATTAGGAACACTAATGATCTGCCTTGCACTTATATTTAAATAAGACTTTTCTTTCCTTACCTTCATCAAACATAGGCTCAGCAGGGTTGCTGAGTCATTTAGACTAGCCTACCAGGCACAGCAAGCTTTTAGATTTTACAAAACTCACTGCAGAAAAATTAATGTATAAAAGGCTCTACCAGAGTCCAACAATGTACTGTAATTAAAAGGTATTTTTTAATTGATACCATACATTACAAGATGTTAGTAGATAAAAATTAGCCTACTTGTACATCATGTATATCTACCAGGTAAATGAGTGATGAGGGAAAATGTGATATATTTATGTTTATTTTGTTGTACATTATTTGGTTCCCAATTGCAGAAGGAAACAGTGACAAATAAGCCATTTCATTGTTTTGGATAGAGGTCAATTAAACATTTTCAAGGCACAAATTAAGTAGAAACATATGGCTCAAGTAAAAATGGTTGTATACAAATGAAGACTTAAACTGTCAGAGATTTTTTGGCCAACGTCAATTTGATTGAATAATTTTAATACCCCCCGATCAATCCAGTTAGTACTATGTGGAAATCATTGCCAGAAACCTTTGCATTTTGCTGATGCTTGAATAGTATGATGTGTGATTAAAGGTTATATTTATTAAAACCCTTTTTAATTTTATTAAAGTAATGGTTATTTTACCCCAAAGGGTTTGTCTATGTGGTAGTTGGAGGTGGTGAAAAAATATAATATTTGGACTATTACATATCCCCAAAATCATACATCAATGCCAACTCCATTTGTAAGGTAATGTTAATAATGAAAAGTTCATGTAGAACTACTTTCATGTAAGCAAAATATTATGTTATTTCCATATATCTAATATAGTTTCATTTTCCAAAAGCTGACATATGGAATATAAGTAATAACTGTCTGACATGGATCAGCATGGAACTCCTTTTAGAGATTTGTTTTATTATGTGTTATTTCCATTTCTCTCTGACTCTTTCCAACAGCACACAAGCACATGATTCACATTATTATATTATATTGTTATTGTCTTATTATAACATATCACTATTTAATACTCAGTCACCTTCTCTTCTACCTATAGTCCATATTAATGTCCTTCATGCTTTAAATAATTTTATAGGTAGACCTAATGTTAAGGAATCTTAATGAAATTAAATGAAATAAAAAGGAATAAAACATATTAAATAATTGAATAAATAGTATTTTATTTCCTTTTTTAAGACTCAGAAACATGTAGTACTATGACAAATAAATGTCAGACCCTGATAAAAACCGCATCATTTTTTTCACATTTATGTTTTATATTAAACTACCATTAAATATATTTGTCCCTGACAGTGACCAAAGCCTATTTCCTTTCACCGGCAACCTTCCTACCCCTTTGTTCTTATGTCCAGTTGTGTCCTAGTGTTATACAAAGAAGAATGAAAACAGCGGCATGAATTAGCTTTGTCTGCAAAATCTTGTCATAGTTTCCCTCTATTCTTTACTTTATAGCGGCTTAGCATGGTTTTTTACCGACCAGGAAGGGAACTAAATAAAGCAGGCAGGAAAAGGGTGTGCATGACCTCATACTCATGAATATCCTTCTTTCAATCTGTCTTATGAAGAATAAAGTCCAATCATCAAGGAACGAATGACCGTTCCAGGTGATTGATAATAGAATACCTCGGCTAGGTGGGTGGCTGTCACTCTCTCCGTGCTGGCTGTACACAGCATCTACAACAGTATGAGAAAAAGGCAAGAAGATCTCCAGTAATATCTCAACTACCTCAATATCACAAGATTTTTTTCATAAGTGTGTGGGGGAATAAAAAATGAAATTTCTGTGAGGTATAAACATGCTTTCTTAAAAGCTCTTCAATTGGGAACAACGTGTAAACTTGCAAAAGTATCATTAATATGTTTCAGACTATAAAGTGTCAGAGTAAGAAATGGAACTCTGCAACCCTGAGATTTTAACAACTAGTGTTGTAAAAGCACTTTTTAAGAACATATGATCATTACATAAAGGATATATGGCTTCCCCTACATTTTTTTATTTTTTAAAAGGATATTCAGTTAATACTTAGATGACTTAGGCCTTAAAAAATAAGATAAAATAAAGTGATACAATGCAGTGATTTCTTGACGGGAACTGAGCCATAATGAAATCATAGCATGGTCCCTGTCACTAACAAATTATGAGACCTGATCAACAGATGTCCATAGGTCACAGAGATTAATGCAGATTGGGATAGCAAATATATTCTTGATACTCGGAAAATAAAGCCTAAACACATCAGAAAAGACAGTATCTCCCCTGCAGTACTAAGTCATCTCTCCACGTTAATGCTCACAGAGCAGGCTGACCACACCTCGTCCTCTCCAGGTTATTGAAAACTCAGTCTGGACTCTGACATCCATCCTGGAAGAGTTACACAAGGAGGAAATCAATCACTAACGCAGACTAAAATTTAGTAATATGTGGGTTTGTGACACGGGTTATTTCCTCCCCTCTCCACGGGATTCGGTCTCAAGATCACAACTGACACCTTATCTTTGTGTCGGAACCAACTGAACCACGTGGGAATACATCAAACATTATATGAGATGACAGTGAAATTGCAGAGAAAAACAATTTGTAAAGAATACAGTCATTAAGTGTAACCTCAAAACCATTGATACTACTTTCTGATGATCTCATTTCATCCTTTTTATGATCTCATTCCAAATCACTGTCTTTCAAAAATTCATATTGCGTAGTTAAATAAATATAAAATGAATATTTCAGTAATACCTTTAGTGATGTAATAAATAAGTGTATCATAATGACTTAATTTTACTCTAATACATTATGAAATATTTTCTAAGCAAATTGGTTTTATTCATAGTACAGAGAAGGCATACTAAAATATGAATAAATGAATGAATAAATGTTAGTAGTCATAATTTGACTTAATACTTAAATTTAGAAAACCATGAAATACTTGGGATATATGTAAATATCTAGCAAAAAATAGCATGTGCAGGAAATCTCTGTGTCTTTCTGATGTTTAGAAAATTTCTTTGTGATTATATGTTTACTGTGATATTTGTATTTCATTTGCATTATATCAAATTTTGATACTTTTATTATATCACTAAGAGTTTTACAGAATATCTAATAGTAAATTAAATTTATTAAACTTTTCTAAAATGCCTATAAAATCATAGAACTAATTATGAATACAGATTAATCTTACTTATGTCATATGTATATCCATATCAAGATGAATTTGAAAACTGTTTTGAGAATAATTTGTGAGGATTCTCATTCTATAATATTTTAACGGACAGATACTTTTTACAATGTAATTTAAACAAGGGAAACTTCTGGTGATTTACACCCAGAAGACTGTGCTAATCCCTGGTAATTGATGGAAACTTCCATAAGGGCAAGATCTCTGTCTGTTCTTAAGAAAGTCACCTGACACAAATACTTTCTCATGTATGTGTAATAATTAATTATATTAAATAAACTTATTTTCTCCATTTATTTAACAAAGAATCTGTTAAATAAAACTTACCTTGTATATTAAGTAGCAAACCACATTGATGACCCCTTCCTTTTCATAAAACCTACTGCTCCTGATACAGATAGCCTGGCCACACTGCCTAGCCAAATCACTGAGCCAAAGGAGGGACCAGAACCACTGAGGCAGTGTGGGTGGGGCCTGGTTGGCCAGGTAACTTAGCTAGTACCTTGTAAACCTTCTGCCCGCTGAAGCATCCTCCTCCTGATGACTTTTCCTTCCAACCTCGGGCAAGACGAGGCAGGAGGAAACTTTGTACAGAGCATGCGCAACTCTAAAGAAAGTGACTGGCCAAAGAAAAGCCCTCCTACCTCCCTTCCAGTCCCTGGTGGGTGGGATCAGGGAAGGCAGCCATGTACCTCAGAGGTCAATATGGTAGCAGGGGGAGGCACAGTGTCAGAGAAGACCTGTCAGTCTAGCCTAGGGAAGACAAGCTTGGTTGGGCGGGACCCTTCAAGGAGCGCATGGATGTTTGGGCTGAGAAGTAGCACCTGGCTGGGCCCACACAGATAAAATATATAAGTCAAGGGGAAGGAAGAGACACTTTTTACCCACCACGCGGTCACAATGGCCTGTGCTCTTGGCCTGAGCATTTGCAGGATCTTATAGCCCTGGAGCTAAGTGGCTAACAGAGGCATCAGCAACACACTCAGACTCCAGGAAGGAGCCTGGAGCTGGAGAGCTACCCTCTTAGCTGCCTCAGGTTCCAAAGGGTAGATAATGAACTGGGAATTTGGGGCACTGCCTTGGGTTGGGGGGGTTGGTCTTGTTGGAAGTAGCTGGGGGGGGGGTGTTTGATTGTTTGTTTTAAGATTTTATTTATTTATTTTTAGAGAGAGGAGAAGGGAGAGAGAAAGAGAGAGAGAGAAACATCAATGTGTGGTTGCCTCTTGTGTGCCCCCAACTGCAGACTTGGCCCACAATCCAGACATGTGCCCTGACAGGGACTCTGATTCATGGGCAGGCACTTAACCCACTGAGCCACACAAGCTAGGGTTCAGAAGTGGCTGGGTTTTGCTTGTGTTTTGTGGAAGAGGTGAGCCTGATTAGCCTGGAGATGGGGAGTTCCCAGTCCTCCCAAATTGTGCAGCATTTTAATAAGGACTTCTGTCTTTTATCATCAAACTCAGCCTCTGGAACATACCTACTGTTGTTCAGGCAGCTGAAACCCACTTTGGTCTGGTAACACTCCTGGAGATGAAGTCAAGAAGCCAAGAAATGAGTGCCCAGAATCTATTACATTATCAGTTTATCTAACAAACAGAGAACACAAAGGTACGAGGGGGTGAAGATCATTAGTATAATGAGAATGGAGCAGAAGACTACATAAAACAGATCATGGAATTTATTTCCAAACAAATTAGAAGGAAGTATTGATCACCTGTGACTAGACTTTCAGTCTGTCTCCAAGAGCCTTTTTCTGGGGGAAAAAAAAATATGGAGAAATCCATTACATACTATGTCTTACAAAAAAAAAACAAAACAAAACAAAGCAAAAAACCTCTGGGAGCTGCACTCTTTACTATGGCTTAGCAAAGTGTGAATGTAAGGAAATCCAAACCTGTAAGAATTTTTTTAGTATATTCGAGGCAGACTGACAACAATTGCCAGGAAGCAAAATCTCAGTGAATTGAGAAAATGTTCTGCCATGTAGCAGTTTCTCACCTCATGTTATACTTACAATCAGTGGTGGAGGCCTGAGGGGGTTACGTGAAATCCAAAGGTGATTAGAGAGGCAGGAGAAAGCAAAGCAGGAAAATCTCTGGGAATGGATACAAAGGAAAACAAAAAGAAACATTTTGTTACATAGGTGGGTATAGGATAGTTAACATTTAACAAGATAATAATAAAGAAGGGGGTTGTGGTCTTGGCTCTGTGCAGCCATTGTACTTTGATTATAAAAAAAAAAAAAAAAAAAGGAAATTACTTTGATATTCCAAAGGTTGTGTTATTGCAGATGCAAAAAAGAAAACAGACAGACTTAGTTAAAATAGATTGACGTTTGCTAAGGAGAATACTGGCCTACAATCTGACCTCACCACGAACTGCTTTTATTTGGAAAGTTTTCATTTCAGACCATCCCACTTGTTTACCACAGGTCTCTGGGTTTGTGAGTCCTCCATGCAGGCCTCCCCTGAGCTTGTCAAGTTTAGTTTGTGGCCCCCCCTTTTTTTTATCAAGATACTGAAATTACTGTTTTTCCTTTTATCTCATAATGAATTTAAACAATCCTCGAATCTCTATAATAGTGAAAGAACTGATGAAATATATAAGGATGAACGAGTATTAATTTCATCCTGAGAAGATGCATAATACTGTAAATTACTCAATTACATGTAAGACTTTCAGAGCATTGAAAACTGTATTCACATTGGATTTTAAATGCTTTTGTTGAGGATTTATAGTAAAATATATTAACATTAAGCTCCTACTGGTATTCAATATTCTATCATCATCTACTGGTTATCAAGAGTGAAATATCATTGCAATTTATCTTCTGTATAATTGCCTCATCAGATTTTGATATGGTGATTTTTTTAGACTTTAGTCGAAGCTTGGTAATGTTGTCTTTCTTAAATACTTCATTGTTAACCAGAAAGCATTATTGCGTTTTTTAAACTGATGGCTAAGTAATTTATGCAAATAATTAAAGAAGTGCTTCAATTTTCATTACATTCTTAAGTATACTATCTTTTCAATGTAGATTAAGCTTAATGGAGTCATTTGCATCAACTTTTCACTGATTTAGAGTTTGCAAACAAATTGATATTGTAAAACATATTCACTTTCAGTATATTTCCTCATTTTATTGATATATTGAAATACTTTTAGTGCTATAACAAGTTTTTTTTTAATAATTCTTCATTAGAATTAAAGGTTTACTACTCTCCTGATCAAATAATAGTAAATAAAATTAGGTGTAAAACTTGCTGAATATAGAAATTGTTATTGTAAGTCGTAACATAAAAATAAATAAAATAAAGATACGAACATGGAAATTGTTGTCATTTGGTAGACTAAACAATTTTTATAACATACGCATTTTTCTAATCAGAATATTAATACTCCCAATTTTTTAAGGAAAGACCAAATATAATTTACCTATTCATATTGAAGCAATAAAATTTTTGTTTATTTATTTAGTTTGTTTTCTTTTTTTTTGCACTCTACATGTGGATTCGGTAATTATTCTTAAATAATGTTATATTTCTTCTATGTTACTATAGTACATTTTAGGATGCTATTTTTCCTTCAGGTATAAATATAAAACAAAATAAAGCAGTCATTTTTTAAAATATTAAAATATTATAGGGACCTAAACTGAAATGATCGATTTATTCCGTTGTGGACAAAAAGGGGCCACGTATTAGCCTGACGAGCCCAGGGGAGGCCTGCAAGCAGCCTCACAACCTCAGAGACTAAAGTAACCGCACAGGATGGTCTGAAATGAAAACTTCTAAACTGAAAGCAGGTCATGGTGGGTAGTCATGTCCTTGGAGGGAATCTGCCCTAACAAAAGTCACTCTTTTCCTTAACTGAGCCTGTTTATTGTCCTTTTGCAGCAACAATAACCTTCCTTTGACCCCTTTGGAGTGTCAGGGTAACTTCACTTTTTCCAGACCCCTAGGGCACTGCACCGGAGCAGATACCACAGAGCCCCTCATTGTTATTATCATGTTAAATGTTAACTGTTAACTATCCTATACCCACCTATTTAAAAAAAATAAAAGTTTCTATTTGTTCTACTTTTTATCCAGTTTCACAGATTTTCTGTCTTTGCGTTCTCCTGCCTCTCTAACCAGCATTGGATTTCACATAACCGCCTGACACCTCAGCTTTGATTGTATTGTGTAAAATAAGGTGTGGAAATATGTGTCTGTTTGTTCTTTGTTTTACTTTCTATCAAATGCCAGAGATTTCCCCACTTTGCTTTCTCCTGCCTCTCTAATCTATTACCAATGAATTTCATGTTATCATCCGTAAGCCTCCTCTTTTGACTGTGATGTATAAAATTAGGTACAAAACTGTCATTCTCTGGAGCAGTTTCTCAATACATTGAGATTTTGTTTCCCTGCAATTGTCATCAGTTTGACCCAAATAAACTCATACAAAATTCTTACAGGTTTGAACAATTATTTATGTTTACATGTGTGAACACTTTTCTTTAAAATTTAAATCAATTCAAATTATAATAACATGTTTACACAGATATATTTTGGTGAGTTTATATACATTTCAACATTAAATCATTTTATAACATTGTAAGATGGTGTTCTCCAGGCAGCTGAATTGAAGGGAGAAAGTAACTAATCTCAAAGGAAATTGAGAGTCTTTGAAGTGTTTGAAATACATATACTTTAAAAAAGAATAAATATCACTCTGACTGGTATGGCTCAGTTGGTTGGGCACCATCCTGCAAAGCGAAAGGTCACCAATTTGATTCCCTGTCACATCACATGCCTAAGTTATGATCCCGGTCCCTGATTGTATAACTGGAAAAGACACGGGCATTTGGGCTGCCTGTCACTACCAAACCCAATAAGCAATGACAGCGAATGAATCTTTTATGGGTGCTGTATCAGATGGCCAGCGATCTGAGAAGATGGTGGTCTCACACCCTGACAGACCATCTTGTCTTTTCTTTCCAAGCCACACCTTTGATAAGGTGGGGGAAGGAATAAACAAGGTATGCTGAGGGCTTTGAGATTCAGAAGCTGCAACATTCCTGTCCTGGGCAGTTAGCTGTTTCTAGGGGAGGGTCATCTGCCTCTCCCTGGAACACAAAGGCCGGGATGTCTCCAGTTGTCCCCAGGCGGTAATCTCTAGCAGTGCCCCAGGAGGCTGGCTGTTTTCCCAGGAGACAGGACCAGCCTTATCTGTAGTTTCTGAAGCAAGTAACATACACATTACTTGCTAGACAGAACTTTTTACCTTAAGCTAAAATTTTCCAAGTCTTGAGTCCCCTATAAATTGGGGTGTGCATGAAAGGCAACCAATTGATGTTTCTCACACCAATGTTTCTCTCCCTCTTTTCTTCCTCTCTTCCCTTCCCTGTAAAAATAAATAAATAAATAAAATATTTAAAATATTAAATATATGCCTTGGCTGGTGTAGCTCAGTGGATTTAGCCCTGTTCTGTAAACTAAGGGGTTGTCAGTTGGATTCCTAATCAGGGCACATGCCTGGGTTGTGGGCCAGGTCTCCAGTTGGGGGTGCTTGAGAGGCAGCCACACATTGATGTTTCTCTCCCTGTCTTCCTCCCTCCCATCCCCTCTCTCTAAAATAAATAAATAAAAACAAATATATATTAAATATAATTTGAGAACTATTTGGAAGTGAGACAGAAAAGATACAATTTGGTCAATTTAATTTCTTCCATTTAATCTACTTAAAAGTTTAATTAAATAATTTATTGTAGGTGAAAGTGTTAAAAAGATGCTTACACTTTAATTAAAATTATTTCCCTGGCTGCTAGATGTTAGGCAGCTTTTATCTCTAGGTCAATTCAAATATAATAATTCTCCCTCCTATTTCACTACCCAAACCCTAAGGACCAAAAACGCCTGTAAAAGGCTTGGTTTTTGTCACTTGTAAATCCTCATTTATAAATTTTATGTAAATTTGAAAAGATGGGATCTCCAGCTGAGGAAAACATACTTTCTTCAAATTCATGTTACAAATCTAGTGTCATAGAAAAATAGAGCTTCTTGAATAACAAAGAGGAGGATCCAAACATCTGATCTTACATGAGGAAACCAGTCCTCAAGCAGGCCGAGAGGATGTCCAAGATAAAAGCATAGCCTTGCCTCAAGAACATTCACAGGCTTAAAATAAAATTTTCTATCAACCGCCTCTACTTTTCCTTGTATATATCCCAACTTCTTTTGCACTTAGTCACCAGCTTTGTATAATTAAAATCAGGACAATATGTAAACATTAGCCCATTGCTAATCAATATAGATACTTAATAAATTACTGCATGAATTAATTTTATATGGTATCCTTCCTGTATGAGCCAAGGTTGTTTTCCAAAAGTAACTGATGTAGGCTGAAATCTCCTGACTTCCCTTCATCCTTTCCCACAAAAACCTAGATATGAAGAAGTCTAGGAGAGCAGATGGACAGATTTGGATGTGAATGGAGGATGCAAGGGAAGCCAGTGTTGGGGTGGAGAAAGGTGGGGAACGTATGGATTGAGATCAGATCGCCAATTCTGAAGGCAGCATTTGAATGAGACTGCTTACTCTGAGGTCCACAGCACTTACTGTGATAAGATAGGATAATGAGAAACTAGGAAAAGTCCTGGGCAAGTGGAACAGAAGAAAAACTGAGACGAGAAAATTAAGGAAGGCAGAACAATTTGAATGACACATAGCCAGCTAGTGAATCACAAGACCTTATGTTCCCCAACCAAGGGCACTTGAGATCACCTGGTTTATACCTCGCCTTCCTAACCAGAGAATAAATAGCTTAACTCACCCTGGTCTGGGAAAGTAGAGAACAGAGACCCAATTAATGCCATGTGTGCCAGCTAAACCCAAGGACAGATGAAGTCAGTGGAGCAAATTATAAAAACTCCTTTAAAGCCAGACCCAAGATAAAAAGCAAAACAGCAAAGCAGACCAAAGAATAATCCCAAACTCCCCTCTATTATCATTTTGATGCATCAGTATATTAAAAAAGGACCTGTAAAGCCAATGATTACTCTGCTAACACTCTCCTCTAAGATTTTCACCCCCAGAAGGCAGATAAAAACCCTCCAAACGAAGACCAGGTGTTGGCTTGCTCTAGAGCACAGGCATGTCCCAGCTAGGGCATGAGCTTTTTAATTCCTCCTAAATTCTAAGAGTCCCCGGGGCAACCAGGGTAGCAGTGGGCAGTCCAGCTCCTCCCAACCTTGGATCTTATCTCCGAGCTCCTTTTTCCTCAGACTTCCTAGTGAGCTAAAGAAGCCATACCTTGGCTCCCTGCTCTCTCTGTGACCTTCACTTCCCAGCAAGCTAACAGCAGCCCTAACTTGGCTCACTTCTTTCCTATTACATTTCTTGGGATCCAAAGCAGAGCACTGCCTAGGTTCTACTGGGTTGCTTTTCTATCCCAAATCCTTCCTTTGTTTCACTGTCCCCAGCTTTTATAAATATACTCTCAGAAACAACTGGACTTGGGTTGTGAAATCTTTCCTATTGAAAGTCAAGAACCCACACACAGTACAAGGCAGCCTGAGACAAACACTTCAGGCTGGTCCCTGCTTGGTAACATTACTACCTCAAATCTTACATGCGAAAGCACAAAGTAGGGTGAGATCATTTTAATTAGCTTTGGCAGCAAAGAACCCCAATAAAATTGAGAAAAACAGATTAAAAATATTAACAACAGTTCAGGAACAACCTAGAAGTCCAGAATGATATAAATACAAAGAAATTAATATTTATACAGATAACAAATGATAAATTCTGATAATTATTAAAAACAAATTGATTGAAAAAGCAATTAAAGCTCTGAGTAGAACAGATATAATTGACCGAATTTAAGCAAAAATTAAAAAAAAAAACACATCAAGTACTCTAGACACTCACTGTAAAATATAAAATGACTTTTGAAAAGAGAAAATTTTAAAGTTCCCTTGGGAAAAAAGGATACCAGTCATAAAAGTATAGTATATAAAATAATATATTTTTCAAATGCATCACCAGTGAAAGAAGACAATGTAGCAATATGTGTATATAATAGAAAAAAAGTAAACCCATAATTTTGTATAAATCCAGGCCAGTGTCAACCAACTATGGCTTGTAGATTATTGCCTGTTTTAGACATAAAATTTTATTGGAACACAGCTACGCACATTCATGTATATTTCCTCTATGGATGCTTTCCTGATTTAATGGCAGAGTTGAAACTTGAGAAGGGGAGCAAATGGCCTGTGAGGCCTCTAACATTTACTATTTCACTCTTGCCAGAAAAATTTTACTGACCTCTGATCCGAGCAGTCATTTAAATACCAGCATGAATTACAGATGTTCTCAGGCACACAGAATCAAGGACATTACCACAAAAAGAGAATCTTTAAAATAAGTTTGGAGGAATTCCCAGCAAGAAAACTAACTCATCCAGGTGGAAGCAATGAGATTTTAAAAATTAGATAAATAAAATCTTAATTAAAAATCTATTGTTGGCTGAATTTTTGAAATATCCAAATAGTTAGAGTATAACCATAGAACTCAACATATACTATTACAAAATAAACTGATATTGGACCAGTGCAGGGAGGGCAGAAAGAACGTGAGAGCACAGAGTGGTTGAAACATTCTTGCTCTAGAAAATATACAGACATTGTTAAATTTCAGTATTGAAGGGGAAATTAAATTTGAGTTTTAATAAGGTTTTATTATGTACTTATCAAAGTCATTAAAAATGGACATATTTCAAAGCAGAAAAATAAAGTAATATGCAAATAATTTTAAGAAACAAATTTTACTTTAAAATATATAATAGCATTTAGAAAATATAAAAGAACATTTAAAATATTAATTAATTAAACTTAGTGATTGAAAAATTCAGATAAATAATGGAGAGGCAGATTAAGGTAATAAAACATGAAAATGCTTATAAAAATAAATGAATTAATATCTTAAGAAAATATAATAGTCATAGACACATGTAATCAATAGAATAGAGACAGTTGTAACTATATTAATGATCATAATTATATATTTTATAATGGTTCTACTAGTATATTAATATCAAAAGTTAATTAAGTTTATAAAAGATTAGAATAACAAAGCTTCATATATGCAACCTTCTTTAAGAGAATTTTGTGTAAAAGATCCTCCTTGTCTAAAACTATATTTAGAATTAAATATTTATATCATATGAAAATAAATTTGAATTACATTTATTAAAAAGAAAAACTTTATCATAATTAACAACTAACAGCAATTCTTTCCAATAGATGTAGACTGTTGATCGAACTGACTCCTTACTAGCCCACAAAACCTCAGTACATTTCAACAAGTTAATACCATTAAAATCCTGTAATTAAGTGAAAGAATAATAGCAAATTCTTGCTAATCATCACCCAAAGATTTGGGGGGGAAATGAAAATAAAAATCAAAAGTGATCACATTATTTTTCAACACATGACAAAATCTGTAAAATGCAGATGAAGTACTATTTAGAGGGAAATTTTAGCAAAAATAAATCTATCAAAAACAATAAATAAACTGTTCAACTAAAGAAAACATTTAAACATTACAGATAAATATAACATTCGATTTAATAATATCCATTAAGTCATTTTTTATCAGAAGTAACTACTCTTTTAAGTGTAGTAGATAATTTTTGCTTAAAAAATATCAAGCAAAAAATGGTATTTTACCACATTTTTTTCAATGAATTAACATATGAAAATAAATCAACACACATTCTAAACATGGAAAACAAAGACAAAGAACTATTAAATTTTAGATCTCTGGCCTGGATTTCCCTTTGGGTGGGTTTTATCAGCCATTCATTTACTTTTTGTACCATTGGAATTTGCATCTGAACCTGACAATGAAATCCTGCTTGCATGAGTCCCACACCAACCCAGTCACATGTGAGAACATACACACACGAGAGAACAATATTTCTACACATACAAACTGTATTTCTAGAGGGAAGGATATGAAAATCACCTGATCACTTGTCTAAATATCCATAGCATTTTAAGATTAAACTCTTTAACGCATAAGCCATGCTAAACTAGTAAACTATTTTATATTAAAACTTAGCTGTATGCTGAGTTAACAATTGCATATTATTGTACAACTGCAGGGCTACATTTCCTCTTAATTTCATTTCATTGTATTGCTTTTTCAATTGTTTTTAGAGGTGAGCACATATTAAGCATACTATTGTATAAAGAACATCCGCTGTGTCACTTCTTCCATGTAGGCATCTCCTGCTATGCAGCATTCCTCAAAAAGACAGACAGAACTTATAAATCTGCTGATTTTCTGTGTTGCATGAATAATCACGGTAGGCCTACATATGTTACATACTTATACATGGAAACACATTTGTACTCATTGAAAATACAAATTTTCTCACTAATTTGTTTCAACTTGTGTAAAAATCACAGTTGTTTTACTAAGACACATTTGGCAACCATTTTCTCCTTTAACAGCTTTCATTGTTAGGGTTTCCTGTGCAATAAATATTGCTCTATTCTAATGAGTTTGCTATATCAGAAGATGTATTATCCACAGAGTTCCTCTTTTTTCAAAAAACATACATATGCATATGTTAGTGTTATAAATTCATTTTATTTCTCCAGATGATGAATATTATAATTATTTTTAAAATGCATTGCCATTTATTTGACTTAGTATATGTAAGATATAACGACTTTTATATTTTCTCATTTGCCTTGTAACTGTGCCTGAAGTCATTATAGTATCATCTAACTTTGATGTTACCACAACATGCGGAGTACTTTGTAAGAAAAGAAAGTTAGAACTATGTTAGAAAGATTACTGTAAAAGCGTTGCAACACTTTAGTAGACTGCATCTCCACTGTTTGTTAAAATGGTAAAAAGCGTATGGGGTAGAATGGCAATGACGTTTTCAAGAGAAGTGTGCTGTAAATTTAAATATGTTCTGAGATTCAATACATCAAAAAGTATTCATTTGAAACTCATCTCTAAAACAATCTTTAAGCTTTTATTCCTCACAGAAAAGAAAAAGTGTAGAAGATACTGACTTGCATTTGTGTGTAGAACACTGGATTTGATAACAAATTCTGGGACCTCATCTAGCATTGTCCAAGGTAGTCCTTCAGGGATATTGTTATCCTTTAAAATGTAAAGCTTTTCCTAAGAAAAAGTTATGTAATGCATGATCTTTGATTAAATTGGTTTGGTTTCTGGTATTTTTACAAACCTATGAAGTTCCACTTTCCCCAAGCATCCTAAGGAATAAGTTTATATAGAATTAAGATTATATATTGCCACTAAAAGTTACATTGATAGAAAGGAAAATAAGATTTAACATGAGAAAACTGTGTAATCATCAATATATTCAACATTTATAGAATTTATATATTTGATATAGCAATTTCAGTCTGTGAAATATGGACTTATCTATTGAAACTTTATTTTTAACTTGTTTCTTTTCATTATCCCCAATTGACATAATTTAATACATTCTGTTGGATTCACCCTGACTTTGTATTATAGAATTTGTCAACTTCTCTCTTTCCAGTGCCATACTATTTACATCATCATAGGACTATATTAATAGAAAACTTCTATTCTGTAAAGTCAAGAGAACAGTGTCTCCCTGTTCTTTTCCTTATTTTAACTCTAATATTTTGGTTTTACATCTGTTCACAGATACATCTGGCTTACCACAAAATAAGATTCTGAGCATGAAACATTGAGTTATATTCTAATGAAGACATGTGGAGTGACTCAGATGGAGTTAACAATATCTTGGAAAATTCCTTCAAACACTCAAAAGCAACACAATGAATATAGATAAATGTAACAATGTTTTTCCTCATGTGTTATGAAAAATAGTTTTTTAATAAAATGAGAATCAGATGAACTAGTGACCATGCATTTAGAGGTTATGATGTATTAAACTGACATGTTATAGCTTAATACATTTTCAGTTAATATTGAGTTGGTACAGTTGATTCCATGTAAATGTTTGTCTTGTTCGACTTCACTGTTTTTTTTTCCTATTTGTTAGAGTATTTTGATTAGATGTTAATTTAACTGTTATAGTGGGATAGAATTTGATACTCTCTATACTCAGAAAGTATGTTCAAATCTGAAATTTCAACGCACTGAGTATATGTAATGTTATCCAATATTTATCTCTCTGCTCTATAATGAGAAACACTTATTCAAGGCTTACTACTTGAGGAACAAATATCTACATGCTCTAGTACCTTTAGCTTATTTAATCCTTTATCAAGTCCAAGGGATAAGTACTATGCAGACCCCATTTTACAGATAAAGGCATTGAGGATTTAAAAGATTAATAACTAGCTGCTGACAATTTCATTTGAGGAGCAGGGCTTTGAAGCTTATGAAATTGATTTCAGAGCCTTTAATGAGCCACTGGAACTGCAGTTGCATGTCCAGAGAAACTCACGATCAGTGCATGAACGTACCCTATTTTATTGTTACTCCTGTTCATTTATATTCCACAATTACGTCTTTTCAAATCTTACCACCAGTCTTGAATGCAATTTTAGACATTTTAAAACTCATGTAAGCTAGTAAATATTATTTTTATAACTGTGACTTTAATCTATTTGTCGAAATTTCATACATATTAGTAGAAGCGAAATGGAGCCTAAATCCTGTGGTGTAAAAATCACTGCATTGTCTATTATCTATATTATTCCTTACTGTACCATTAAATAAAATACAGTATACTTACTAAATTTAGTTTTATTTTGGTTTTAGTAATATCTATAGTAAACAAAAGGATAACATCAGTGATCAATCACATTTTCTTGTATACAACTTATGTAGAGTATTCAGACATTTAGTAAGTGTCTTGTGAATATGTACAATGTACTTGGCTAAATGAACACAGTGATGATCCCTCTAGATGTGGAGTATGCATTAAGAGTATAGAAGCAAATAAGACAGGCAATTTAAAAAATCAAATAATAAAAGAAAGAATAATATTGTATGTTTGATAGAAAAACATACTAAGCAGTGCTGCAAAATGCAGAGAACTTGAGAGGTGTATGTAATCAAAAGGAAAGATAAACTTTGGAAATTTGATGGAGGTAATTGAGCTAGCATGGGCATATCTGTTAGAAGACAATTCGAGTCACAATGCTGACTAGACCCTAAAAGTCAGAAGGCAGAACAACTAGCAGAGCCAGGGATCAATAACAATACCAGTGTGATTAGAGCAGAGAAAGTGAGGAAAAGAACAGTAAGAAAGAAGGAGATGGACTGATGAGATCATATAGAATATTACAAGTCAGTTTAAGGAATGTGACTTTCATGATGAATGAAATAAAGCAATTGGTGCATTTTAAGTGACAAAATCCCTTGTGTTTTAAAAGGATCACTTGTGTTTTAAAAGCATCACTGTGGTCCTCTTTTTAAAGAGGGGCTATCAGGGTTTGGGATAGAAATAAGGGGAACTATTAGGAAGATACTGCCATAATCCAGAAAGAAATGGCTGTGGTCTGGCAAAGGTGGAAACATGAAGGGTCCATTTCTGGATACATTTTGAGGCCAACAGTATTTCTTTTTTTTAACAAGGACTGATACCTTGTTTTTTTTTTTTTTTAATTTTTTAAGTACTTTTTTTCCTTTTAGATTTTATTTATTTATCTTTAGAGGGGAAGGGAAGGAGAGAGGGAGAGAAACATCAATGTGCGGCTGCCTCTTGTATGTCCCCTGCCGGGAACTGGCCTGGCAACCCAGGCATGTGCCCTGACTGGGAATCGAACCGCGATCCTTCGGTTCTCAGGCCCGCGCTCAATCCACTGAGCTACACCAGCCAGGGCCCAGCAGTATTTCTTGATGGCCATCATTAATATATGTGGGAAAGAGAGGAGCCAGGATGAATACATGGTCTTTGACCTGACACTGGAAAGATGGAGTTTCCATGAAATGAGGAAAATTATGGGTGGAGTAGGCTTTGGAGAGAAAACCAGCAGTTTTTAGTCACGTTTAATTCAAAATGTCTATTGCAAATTCAAGTAGCAGTAATGAGTAAACAGTTGAAAATGTGTGTGGAAGTTGTGAGACAGTTTTGGGCTAGAAATGTGAATTTCAAAGTCCTTGGCATAAAGATGATATTTAAAGTCATTGCACTAGATAAAATCATCAAAGAGAACAGTAAAGATAAAACAGATCAAAGATAGGTCCTGTGGCATTTCTATATTAAAAAGTCAAAAACAGAAGGAAAAAGGAGACTGAAATAAAGAGAAGTAGGATAGAACTAAGGGAAAGTGTGCTCACACAGAAACCAAATGAGAACTGTGTCAAGGAGGAAGAGATAATGAACCATATTAAATGCTGCCAAGAGGTAAAAAAGATCAGGACTGCCGAGTGAAGGGAGCAACATGGAGGCAGTAGACACATTTGTGGGGTCAGTTAATAGAGTGGAAACCTGATAGACATTATTTTTTTTTTCTTTTTTTTTTTTTTAAATATATTTTATTGATTATGCTATTACAGTTGTCCCATTTCTCCCCCATCATTCCCCCCCACCCTGCACACCCTCTCCCACCCACATTCCCCCCTTTAGTTCATGTCCATGTGTTGTAAGTTCTTTAGCTTCTACATTTCCCACACTATTCTTGCCCTCCCCCTGTCTATTTTCTACCCACCATCTATGCTACTTATTCTCTTTACCTTTCCCCCTCTCTCCTCCTCCCCCGCCCCTGTTGCTAACCCTCCATATGATCTCCATTTCTGTGGTTCTGTTCCTGTTCTAGCTGTTGGCTTAGTTTGCTTTTGTTTTAGGTGTGGTTCTTAATAGCTGTGAGTTTGCTGTCTTTTCACTGTCATATTTTTATCTTCTTTTTCTTAGATAAGTCCCTTTAACATTTCATATAATAAAAGCTGGGTGATGATGAACTCCTTGAACTTGACCTTATCTGAGAAGCGCTTTATCTGTCCATCCATTCTAAATGACAGCTTTGCTGGATAGAGCAATTTTGGATGTAGGTCCCTGCTTTTCAAGATTTCAAATATTTCTTTCCAGCCCCTTCTTGCCTGGAAGGTCTCTTTTGAGAAATCAGCTGACAGTCTGATGGAAACTCCTTTGTAGGTGACTGTCCCCTTATTCCTTGCTGTTTCTAGAATTCTCTACCAGGATGTCCAGGAAGCTCAGAGAGTCCCAAAGAAGTTGGACCCAAGGAGGAACACACCAAGGCACATCATAATTACATTACCCAAGATTAAAATGAAGGAGAGAATCCTGATAGACATTATTTTAAGAGGAAGAGAGAATTAAAAATAGCTGTACAAGGTCTTGCTTACAGCAGCACTGGTGAAAACACACAGAGCTGTACTTAGAAAAATGGGGTTCAAAATGTAATTTTTGAGTGTGAAGGATTGGTCAGAAAATGGGATGTTTAAATATAAACAAAATGTGAGAATGTGTAGTTGTAAATTCTCCAGTTTGTTCTTACTTAAATACATTGAAATGACTTAGTGTTTAATATTAAAGCATTTTTAGTACTAAGGTCTATTTTAAAAAATTTCCTATTAGTAAGCCATGAATTATAGTTTATCTCTGCTTAAATGCTCAAATACAATTCCAATTTACTTGTAAAGAACTACTAAAAAGTTAAGAATGTGGCAAAGCCAGTAGTTTGAGGTGAAAACACAAAAGATACAATTATGATAAAGGCAGATGTGAATCAAGGAAGAAGAGGCTGAATGTTTTTTTTTTGTTTGTTTGTTTTTTTGTAATTCTTTTTTATTTTAATTGTTATTGTTCTACAGTTTTCTGTCTTTTACTCCTGTCCCAACCCACAACTCCAGCCCTCCCCACCTCCTCCCATTCCCCCCCCCCCGCCCGCTTTGTTTTGACCATGTGTCCTTTATACTTGTTGCTCTAAGCCCTTCCCCTTTTCTTCTGGAATCCCCTCCCCTCTCCCCTCTGGTGACTGTCAGCCTGTTCTCAATTTCAGTGTCTTTGGTTATATTTTGCTTGTTTGTTTGTCTGTTTTGTTGATTAGGTTCCTGTTGAAGGTGAGATCATAAGGTATTTGTCTTTCACTGCCTGGCTTATTTCACTTAGCATATTGCTCTCCAGTTCCATCCATGCTGTTGCAAAGGGTAGGAGCTCCTTCTTTTTTTCTGCTGCATAGAATTCCATTGTGTAAATGTACCATAGTTTCTTGGTCCATTCATTTGCTGATGGGCACTTAGGTTGCTTTCAACACTTGGCTATTGTAAATTGTGCTGCTATGAACATTGGGGTGCATAGGTTCTCCTGGATTACACAACTCCACTCTAAGAAGACAAACAACCCAGTTAAAAAATGGGCAAAGGACTTGAACAGACACTTCTCCAAGGAGGATATACAGAAGATCCAGAGACACATGAAAATATGCTCAGTATCACTAGTTATCAGAGAGATGCAAATTAAAACCACAATGAGATACCCCTTGACACCAGTCAGAATGGCCATCATAAACAAAGCAACAAACAACAAGTGTTGGAGAGGTTGTGGAGAAAAGGGGACCCTAGTGCACTGTTGGTGGGATTGCAGACTGGTGCAACCACTATGGAAAGCAATATGGAATTTTCTAAGAAAACTAAAAATCGATCTACTTTTTGACCCAGCAATTCCACTGCTAAGATTATATCCTAAGAGACTGAATGTTTTTGATCAGGGTTCTCAGTGTACAAAAGTGAAAAGATGTCAATGGCTTTATAAAATAAAATTTCCTGAACAAACTTGAAATAAAAAGAAGATGAATTTACTGTACTTTTCCTTTTAGTAAGGTTGAAGGAAATGAATGCTTCCATTACAGCTAACCTGGGTAGTTAACAAGGAAAATACTAAAACCACCTCTTAACCACAGCACTAAAGATGGAGTAACAGTATGTCTCCCATGGAAAAGCAATGTGGCAGGAACTTAGTTCATGTCAACATTTTAATTAAGTGAAAAATACTTCACATTTGAGGTAGTCTATTTCTCATATTTATTGGTTGCCTGAATTTATTCTCATTTCTGAATCTTTGTGTAATGAGTTCAAATACCTAATATTTACTTGTTAAAATAAATTATTCACATTTATTTGGATATTCAAAAAAAACAAAAAACAAATGTGTAAACAAATACTGTCTGTCTAGATTCTCTATGAACAAAACACTTCCCCCAAACAATTTTCTGTTCCTACTGCCTCCTCATTTATTCTCTTGGAAGGTAAAAGAAGAGCAGGACATGAGAGCATCTAACTTCCTTGACACAGAGATGGAGTGAGAAACATTTGGAACAAATGAAGCTGATCATAGTGATCTCCATAAATATTGCTGGAGCTATTAGTAAAAGGTTAATTTTCTCTCTCTTTCACTGTCTCTCACCAGTTTAACACCTTTGGTGGCCATCTGGTCATTATTGTAAAAAAAAATAAATAAATAAAATATGCAGAGCCCAACTATAATTAAAGTAGATCAAGAGGAAAACAGACCACGGAATAGATAATAAAAACTTATTTTTAGTATGATAATTTGGCATCTTTCTTCCAGAGTGGAAGACTATAAAGTATATAAATGTTTAACAAGCTTCGTTAATAGTCAAGATTCTTCTGGAAGCAAATATACAACATTTCAAAAACATTGCCATGTACTAGAATATCAGTAAAACCTCAAAAATATAAATGATAATTACCAGGTCATAATTATAAAGTAGAAATTAATAATACAAAGTATGGGTTAAATATTCAAAAATGTGAAAATTAGAACACACACACACAAAATTTGTAGTATGTTGTGTTCTAGCAATGGCAAATTAACTTGATTCAGATCAGTCTTCCTACCCAGAGTAACTAGAAAATTGGGGGAAGTGTTGTAAATACTCCATTGAAGGTATTGGTAAGTTGCTTGGGAGGAAAGGTCTTGAAGGGCCACATTCCAGAAAGAATCAAAACCCAGAGGTTGACTCTGATACTTGATAACAGTTAACTCTCAAGGTAGTGGAAAATTGTAAAAAAAAAAAAAAAAAAAAAAAAAAAAAAAAATCACATAGCTTAATAAATTGAGCAGATATTTCAGCTGCCTTGATAATTACATTTCAAGAATTGTTAAGGAGGAAGAGCCTTTATTGGAAGCACCAGGTGTAGTCTTGACCCAGTGTTTATTTCTCACAAGTGAAACCAACGCACAGAGGTGTCGATATAGTGAAGTTCTACAAACTTGCAAGTCTTTGTAATCATTATCTGTATATAAATTCTTTCAGAGCAGAAAGAAAATTTCTCTGTAATTCATTCTATGACAAATTCGACATTGACACCAAAACAACAAAAAGTTAATGAATCCAAGAGCTGGATTCTGTGAAAAGATAAACAGATTGACAAACCTTTAACCCAAGTCATCAAGAAAAAGGAGGACCCAAATGAATGCAATCTGAAATGAAGAGGGGAAACTGACACCAAAGAAATACAAAGAATTTATTATATTAGTAAAAAAATATAAACAACTCTATGCCAACAAATTGGACAACCTGGATGAAATGGATAAATTCCCTGAAACAAAAAATCCTGCCAAACTAAATCAGGAAGAATCAGAGAACCCGAATAGACAGATTATTAGTGAAATTGAAATAATAATTAAAAACACCCCCAAAACAAAACTCTGGACAGGATGGTTTCATAGGTGAATTTTATCAAATATTTGAAGAACTAATACTTCTCCTTCTCAAACTATTCCATAAAATCTTCAAGAGCATGGAAGACTTCAAGCTTATTTTACAAGTCCAGCATTATCCTAATTCCAAACCCAGATAAAGGCACTACAAAAAAAATTATAGGCCAATATTCCTGATGAACTTAGATGCTAAAATTCTCAATAAAATATTGGCAAACCAATTACAGTAAAGCATCAAAAAGATCATACACCACAATCATGTGGGATTTATTACAAAGATGTATGGTTGGTGTAACATTTGAAAATCAACAAATGTGATAAACCACAAAAACAAAATGAAGGATAAAAAACACATGATATATCAATAGATACAGAAAAGTATTTGATAAAATTCAACACACATTTATGATAAAACTCTCATCAAAATGAAAATAGAGAGAACATACTCAAACATAATAAAGGCCATATATAGCAAACCCACTGCCAGAGATATACTAAATGGGCAAAAACTACAAATGTTCCCCTGAAGACTGGGAACAAGAGAGGGATGCCCATTTTCACTTCTCTTATTCAACATAGTACTGAAGTCCTAGCCACAGCAATCAGACAAGAAGAAATGAAAGACATCTAAATTGGAAAGGAAGAAGTAAAACTGCCTTTATTTGCAGATGACATGATATTGTACATAGAGAATCCTAAGGAATCTACCAAGAAACTACCAGAACTGTTAATGAATTCAGTAAAATAGTGCAATACAAAATCAATATCCAGAAATCAGCTGCACTTTTATATATAAAATTTAACTATCAGAAAGGGAAATTAAGAAAATAATCTCATTCATAATTGCTTGGAAAAGAATAAAATACTTACTAATAAATCTAACCAAGATTGTAAAATAACTGTATTCAAAAAATTTTAAGACTATAAGACACAAATGAAAGAAATTGAAGAAACATATTGTGGCAGACTCCAGCCAGCAGAAACTGCGTATTGTGGCTGAAGATGAAAACAAATACACAGACTACAGTAGTCCTATGGAGAAAAAGGGATGGTATGGTACTCTCTTAAGATGAGAGTCCTGCAGCTACTTCTCTCAAGGCGAGAGCACCTTGGCCACTCTCTCAAGTGGAGAGTGCCCCCACCCTTGCCTGAACAGGCTTTTATTGTTTTTCTTAGGTCTACATCAAAGAAGGATTTATTATCTATTATATAGAATGCCATTGTCTACATTTTAGGTACAATCAAGAAAATTAAAACAACAAATGCAAAAGGGATGGGTGGCGAGCTGATTATGCTTCGCCCTTGGTAAAATTCACACAGGCTTTGGAAATTACCTTGAAGATAGGCAATAAACATCTACTACTTCAAACCGGGGTAAGGGAATGTTAGCAAGAGCAAGCCATAACAGTCTGAATGCATTTTCTAGGCCTTATTCCCACAGGAAAATCCAGTTTGAGGGTCTGGCTCCTGCCCACCACTTCGTTCCTGTCAGTTTTCCATATAGATCTGAGTCACATTTGCCAGATTTAAAACAAACCAGTTCCCTACATGTATAAGTGGAAGCACATGTGATGTTCATGGATAGTTAGAATTAACAACATTAAAATGTCCAAACTACCCCAAGAAATCTATAGATTCAATGCAATTCCTATCAAAATATCAATGAGATATTTTATAAAAGTAGATCAAAGATTTCAAAAGATTATACGGAACAACAAAAAGCCCCAAATAGCAAGTGACCTTGAATGATCTTGAGAAAGCGATCTTGAGAAAAAAGAAAAAAGTTGGAGGAATCATGCTACCTAACATCAAACTATACTATAAGGCTATCGTAATCCAAACAGCATGGTACAGGCATAAAAAACATGTAGATCAATGGAAGAGAATAGAGAGCCCAGAAATAAACTAACACCTTTATAGTCAAATAATATTTGAAGGAGGAATAAAGCAAATGAAACTAGACCATCTTCTTATGCCAGACACAAAACTAAACTAAAAGTGGATTAAAGATTTAAATGTTAGACCCCAAAATAAAACAAAACAAAACAAAACGAAACAAAAATCTTAGAAGAAAAGATAAGCAGCAAAATCTTGGACATTGCTCATAGCAATATTTTTTTCTGATATATTTCCTTAAGTAAGGGAAACAGAAAAAATAAACAAATGGGACAGCATCAAACTAAAGAGTTTTTGCACAGCAAAGGAAACTATCCACAAAATATAAAGACAACCCACAGAATGGGAGAACATATTCATTAATACATTTGATCAGGGGTTAATATCCAACATTTATAAGGAAATTATAAAACTCAAAACCAAAAAAAAAAACAACAAACAATCCAATGGAAAAAATGGGCAAAGAACGTGCATAGATAGTTCTCCAAAGAGGGCATACAGATGGACAATAGTCATATGAAAATATGCTGAATGTCACTAATCATCAGAGAGATGCAAATTAAAATTATAATGAGATATTATCACACACCAGTCAGAATGGTTATCATCAATAAATCAAACAACAAATGCTGAAGAGGATGTGGAGAAAGGGGAGAACTTTTGCTTGGTTGGTGTGGATGCAGATTTGTACGGCTACTGTGGAAAACAATATGGGGATACCTCAAAAAACAAAAAAGAGAACTGTCTTATGGTGTAGCAATTCTACTTCTGGGAATTTATCTGAAGAAATCAAAAAAACTAACTTGAAAAAATATAAGCAACCTTATATTCATGGTACTGTTATTTACAATCACCAAGATTTTGAAGCAGTCCTAGTGTCCATCAACAGATGAATGGATAAAACAACTATAGTATATTTACACAATTAAATACTACTGGGCTGTAAAATAATACAAAAAGAAAGAAAGAAAATTTTACATATTGTAATAGCATTGATGGACCTGGAGAGCATTATGCTAAATGAAACTAGCCAGTCAGAGAAAGACAAATACCATATGATTTCACTTTTATGTAGAATCTAACGAACGAACTGAACTAGGAAGCAAAATAGAGACGGATTCATAGAAAAAGAGCAGGCTGGCAGCCCTGGTTGGGGCATAGGTGGTAGAGGGATTGATCAAAAACAGAAAGGACTCACAAACATGGACAGCAGTGTGGTGATTGCAGGGAGAGATGGAAGAGAGTATATGGGGCCTACATAATAATGGAAAAGATACAATAAAAAATAAAATGAGGTGAAAAGCAAAAACGAAACAGAACAAAACAAACAACAGACAAATTAAGGTTTGTCCCAGATGACCTCTCAGTTCACTTCTACCAAATATTTAAATAAAAATTAATGCCAATTCTTCATAAACCCTTCCAAATTTAGAAGAGGAGGAAACACTTCTCAATTCATTCTTTTAAGCCATTATTGCTTGATTTAAACACAAAAAAGACAAACAGGTCACAACAATATTATTCTACAGACCAATATCCAGGAATTTGGGCATAAAAATCTTTAGCAAATTACTAGAAAATTGAATCCAGCAACATATAAATCTAACTACACAGCATGACTAAGTAGGGTTTACTCCTGGAATTTAAGCTTGGTTTAACGCATAATACATGATGTCAATAGAAGTGAAGGCAAAATTCACACGGCCATAGCAATAAATACAAAAAACTCTTTGGACAAAACCTAACTCACCTTCATGATAAAAGGTGTCAACAAATAAGAGTAGAAGAAAACTTTCTCAATCAGCTGTATTGGACTTGATGTATTTAAAAACAACAACTTTGATCTACATCAGCAGCTTGACTCAATTGGCAGAGGCTTCCCTGTTGCTAAGTAAGGCAGCAATTCTGCTAAGAAGGCCCTCTATTGAGAGGGAGGTTGTCCCTTCACGGTTGCATTTGAGATGAAGTCAGAGGCTGAGAGCTAGAGGGAAAATTCTGAGCGGCTGGAAGGCAGCATGTTTTTCTTAGGCATTCTGCTGTTGAGACCCAATATCTACTACTTTTACGGTAAACATTAGAAGATGATTTACTTTTCTGGAGCAAATAACATAAAGTTGAATTTAATACTTAAATGGCAAGTAATAAATCATTTTTGTTAGAGAGATCAACTATGTATTTCTTATTTCAAAGCTCCAGAGTCACTTAGGTGATGGTTTTGTAAAATGATAGGTACAACAGTTGACCTTGGACACATCTCCAATAGCTCTTTCTTCAATAAATATACATTCTTAAGGAAATAAGAAAGAATATAAAGCAAAAGTGGAGATGGAATGAAATCAAATGTGTTATTTCTGTTTTTCATTAGGTTCGCTGACAAAGTTTCTGTAGGACAGTTCTGATTTATTTCAGGTTCTGTAATGAATTAGAAGAACTTTGGTTTGTGTAATATATTGCTCAGTAAATAAAGGAGGTGACCTATTGAGGCTCATAAATTAAGTCTAGCTTGAACAAACACTTTAATTGGATTGTCCTATGTTATAATACTAGTGCAATTACAGAAGCAGTGGCATATGCATGGCAAAATGTAAGAAACTATTCAGCAGTAGAGTATCGAAGAGGTGATATGGTATAGGAACCACCTGAAAATGTTTTGTCTTTTCTAAGAAGGAACACTACAAGATGCCAATTACTATTCCTTCAAACTGACCATTTTCATGGGTCACATATATGAGGATGATAAAATCATCTCGTATTTTTGCTCCATAAACCATAAACAAAATTATTTAAACTATTGAGGTTTATACATAGCATCCCTCTATCCACCTTGCAGCAATAGTTCCTTCAAAACGCCATCCCAAGTACCAGGGTTTCATACATACCTTTCTCCCAATCCCCTGGCATAAAAACAAAAACAAACAAACAAACAAACAAACAAAGTATTTTTCCCTGGTTAGGTTCCACCTGTAGCCCCAGGGAATTGTAGCCCCAGTCTAAGTGATGAACACTTTGTTTTTTATTTTATTTTATTTCTCATGAGTTAACTTTATTGGTCTTAGGTTAAATTAAATAACAGCCATGAACAACAGAATGATTCTGAACCTGTGAAGAGGATAGTGGAATGAGGGATTTGAGGGAAACTCAGCATGTCCAGATTCTTCAAATCACGGTAGTTATAAATGTATTCTGCTGACAAACTAAAGTTGGAAATGAATTTTTTTTTCACTGTTGGCCAAAAAGATCTCAGCTACTTAACACCTTGATTTGTTTGGGGAAACAAAAAACAAATCTGAGCAAACCTAGACTTTTGAACTACAGCATTGTCAGAATATATATGTATTGTTCTAATCCATTAAATTTTTGCGGTAATTATTTATGGCAGCTATGTATTAGTACATCTCATGATCCGATGGTCAGGATACATAAAAGCGGGTGGGGGGAGGGCAAAACACAAAATTATCTTCTGGAGAGCCAGCTCCTTTTACAGGCTTTCAACTCTAGGTGAGTGTTCTAGGAACCCATCTATATCAGTGTATCAAGCTGGCATTATTGTGAGAGGCTGTGTTTGACTTCAGTGAATTGTTTTTGAAGACTCTCATCATTTCATGATGAGTGATTTATGAGCACACCTGCCCGCACCGGGCTGAGTGTTCAACAGTTTTTGATAAAAAAAATGGCATGACCCCCGTGACACAGCATCCCTATTCACCTGCTCTTACACCAAGTGACATTTTTTGTTTCCCCAGATCAAAAATGTCCTCAGAGTGAATGGTTTGCTGATGAAGAAGAAGTGAAACAAACAAACAAACAAAAAGGCAGAAGCACTAAAAGGCATCAACATCAATGAGTTCAAAAACTCTTTAAAACAGAGGAAAAATGTGTCCTTGGAATTCATTGACCAGTTCCAAAACTGTTTTGAGCAGTGGAAAAAAAATCTTGATAGGTGTATTACATCAGATAAGGAGTATTTTGAAGGTGACTGAAGTTTAAACATGTGAGAATAAATATACAATTTTAATAAATAAATTCTGAGGTTTTTGCACCTCCTCCCCCCACGCAAGAACCTAGGAACTCAAACTCCAGTCATCTGATTCAAAATGACAGTCTGTTACTCAAAATGATCTCTTCCTGTACAGCCTTTTTTGAGAAGTGAGGACAGGAGATAAAACACACAGCCTGCTGCTGATGGCAAGGTGATCGGATAGACTATTGAACTTCATAAAAGAAAGACTTCCGAGGTCAAAGGCAGGACATTATTTGGTATCAAAAGAAGGTCATGAAAGGTTGGAGATAAGATTATTTAAGAAAAGACAATATCTGGGAAAACAATACCTAAATAATACCTTCTTCCTCTTTAGATTTGCTGAAGCACTACAGGGCAGCCTTCTGAATTGAGAGACAGGCAGTTCTTTGGCTGCCATGGCGGAACACATTTGCTGTTCATTGCTTTGAGCATACTAGGGCCAGATTTTCAGAATGTGCATACAGTTGTGATCTATGCACTTGAAGAAGGCCTCTTACCGACAGCTGTAAGCAAAAGGGAAACCTTGAAACACACTTCTGGTGGTTAAGAGCAAGCTTAATTCATACAGTAAATTTCCACACTTTAGTGGCATTCTAAGGAGTGCCACTAAAAAAAGGTATTAAAAATTCTCTAAATAAGTAAATGAATGTAAAGTTAAGGCAGAGCAAGAAATGCTGGAAGATACAAGGATCTGAAATATCTTCATAGGGAAAAAATGAAGATGAATTGTAAGCCAGGTTCTAATTACTCTTTCTTATGTGAAAGACATAATGATAGAGTTTAGAGCAATTTCATCAAAGTTTAATTTATGGGACACTTATTTTAATGCACCACAATGCATAACAAATACCCTTGAAAGCTCCTTATTTGATAATAATACATTAAGCCTCTATTATGTGTCAGAATCTAGGTGTATTATATTCTATTATGCTTAAATTTATTTAGTGAAAGCAATCTGCTAAGTAACTTCCAGAAAACCACACAGAATACATGAACACACAAATATATATGCTTATATTTATTCAATGACAAGTATTAGTATTATATAATGTAACAGTATATGCTTCATAGAGTAGAATATCAATAAATTGGAAAAAAGGGCATCCATAACCTAGTAAAAAAAATTCATGTTCCAGCATTTTCATTGATTCTTTTCAAGTGGTTGGTTAACAATTGATTTAGTTCATGCCAGAAACAAAAGCCTTAGAGAAACATTGATTATTTAAATTTAAATAAGAAAAGAATAGAACCTTCATTATAATTTTAAGTAAGTGCCACAAAAAATGCTGAAAAAGTCAATCATAAGTGAGATTAAAAACAGTAGCCTCAGGAAACCAAACTTTGCAGCTCTTCTTGAGGATCCAAGTTACAAGTACTTCATTTTATTGTGAGAAACCTATAGAACATAACATTTCTAAAGTCAACACATAAGCCTGATTTGCATATTTTAATTCAATTTTCAATGTGTCTCAATTAAAATATCTTTATTCAAAAATGTGTACGTACATTTCAAATGTTACTTATTAACTTCATTTCAAATGTTATATACATATCCACCTACTGGTAGAGGGTATTCACACAATAATCTTTAAGGACATACAATAAAGACTTAGTTGAACTTTTTAAAGATAAGTCCAAGATTTTATCTTTAAGTGTATACTACTCACTAAAATCAAATATTGTTTTAAATGACACTTTGCAAATATGGCACACCAGTATGAAAAATAATAGAAATGAACAAAGAGCACAACTACCTCAGAAGACATAATATCAAATATAAGAGATTTAGTTAGTATTTTTTAGATATATTAGAGAATATTGATCATATAAAACAGGAATGCAACTTTCAATAGACATGCTAAATGGAGTGTTCAAGGCTAAAGAACTACTTAGGAGGTCCTTGAGCATAAAACAAATATAGAAAAATTCACAAAAGAGGCATAGCAAATACATCATTTAAAAACCAATACCTGACTCACAGATCTGAAGCAACAGACGCCAGAAATGACAATATATGGCAATTTATCAGAGCTAAAGATTAAATGCATCATACTTTTAAGAAAAATAAAGCCAAAATTAAAAAGAGAAGAAGGTTACGTAAGAAGCAGAGATTGCTGGAGGACAGTTGGAATACCTTCAAAGTTCCGAGCAAGATACTTTTGAAACTGAAGGAAATCAATGAAAGTATTAAGTAAGCATAAGGCTTAGGAATTACATGTAAGCATACAGAAGTATCAAGGAAATGGCTTTTGAAATATAGCATTTAGTCCTTGGAAATGATACTGTATAAATGAAATCCCCCAAATAACACCTCCTGAATCAAATAAAACAGATTTTGTATCTTTTTTTTTTTTTATTGAATGAATTGGTTTGTTGAAGAGGGTTAAAGAAAAGAAAGAAGAGAGATGAAAATTGGGTGAATTTTGTAACCTAATTTGAAGGGCAATAACTATAATAGCAACATCAGTAGATGCTGGAACTGCAACAGAAATGGGTTTATGGGGGAATTAAGAGAATAATATAGTGTATTAAGTGTGAAGCATATTAAGCTTAAGGAACTTAAAAGACACATTGATAATCACATTAAAGAAACTATGAAAGTTTGAGTAAAGAAACTATGGAAGTTTGAGATGGATTACAACATTTTAATGCTCTCCTTTAAATTTTTTTCCCAGACTGCATTGTTTATATTGCATACATGTAACCCCTTCATTTGAAATATTATATCATCATGGTTTCAAAAATTATAATTTCCAAAGTGGACTCCTCACTCTCGCTCCCAGTGTTTCTTGTTTAGTATCTCCAGTGACATCTCTAATAAAAGTTTTCAATAAACATGGTAAAACAGGACACTGGTTGCAAACATGACCCAAAACCCCACCATTGAAAGTACAATCTCTTTCTGTTGTGGTCTTCTTTATCTCAGTAAATTTATAATGCTATGATTACCTGGCAGTCCAGGTAAAAGCCTAAATAATAACTGATTTCCTATTTTTTCTTAGTAATTCATAAAAAATCGCTCAGAAAATCTTGTTAGCTCTCCTGCATGTTTACAGTTAAACTATTTTTTAATAATGCATCTGGTCATTATATCTCAATATTATATTCCGAATCCTTGACACATATTTACATTAATTCTAATAGTTTATTTTTAGATTGTAAGTTATATATTTTGTCACTTCAAAATCAGACTTTTTTTTTTCTTTTCTTTATTGCATTGGATAGAATTCCGAGGACAACATGGAAGAGGAGTAATGATCCTTCTCCGAGGGAAATGGCCATATCTCATTTCCAAGTTACAGGCAAAACTATTTAGAATAAAGTAGAAAGAATATCAATATTTTGCAAGTATATATTATGTGATTGATATCTTTTCATATTGGTATATGTGATTGATTGTGTCTTTTCCTAATTTGTTAATAGTTCATCATTACTATGTTCTGCATTTTATAGAATCCTATTATGCTTATCAACTGATATTATCATGTTTTTTTCTTAATTTTATTTTTAGTAAATCACACAAATTATTTTTTAGATGTAAAAATACTTTTTAAAAAGATTAAATCTAAATTATATGTTATACTTTATTCATTTTATAACATGCTGAATCTGAATCGATAATATTTTGTGTCTGAGTTTTCAACTATGATAATGTATAAGACTAGTCTGTAAGTTTCTTTCTTGAAACACCTTTGTCAACATTAAAGATGTTGACACTAAAGATGTTTTATATTCTTTATTTATTACAGAATATTCTATTTCCCTGTTAAGGTGGGTCTCCCTAAGGTTTGTCTTATTTCTTAAACATATTTTTGTTTTATTTATAAGATATACACACATGTATATAATTGGTTTTGATCAATTTCTTTAATGAGTACATAGGACTATTCATATTCTTGTGAATTGTATATTTTATCCAAAAAAGGAACAAGTTCCAGGGGATGTAAGGCATAAATGAAAAAGGCAAAGGGGATTAAGAGGTATAAAGTTCCAAATATAAAATAAGTTAGTCACTGGGATGTTCTCTACAGCATAGGGAATATAGCCAATAACATAATGACTTTGCATGGTAACAGAGGGTTATTGGAGTTGACATGGCTATCACTTTGTACAATACATAGATGTTGAATTACTATGTTGTACATATTAAATTAATATAATATTTATATCAACTATGCTTTAATGAAAGTAAATATAAATATGAATATACATATAACCATAAATATAAATATAATAAACTCATTCTTATTTTATCTTCTCTTTTGTGTAACTATTTTATGTTCTTAACTTTATTCTATCATATTAAATTTATTTTTTCCCTTTAACATTTCATATAATAAGAGCCTGGTGATGATGAACTCCTTGAACTTGACCTTATCTGAGAAGCGCTTTATCTGTATCTAAGAAAAAGAAGATCAAAAATATGACTATGAAAAGACAGCAAACTCACAGCTATTAAGAACCACACCTAAAACAAAAGCAAACTAAGCAAACAGCTAGAACAGGAACAGAACCACAGAAATGGAGATCATATGGAGGGTTAGCAACAGGGGCGTGGGAGGAGGGAGGGGGGAAGGTACAGAGAATGAGTAGCATAGATAGTGGGTAGAAAATAGACAGGGGCAGGGTAAGAATAGTGTGGGAAATGTAGAAGCTAAAGAACTTATGACACAAGGACATGAACTAAAGGGGGGAATGTGGGTGAGAGAGGGTGTGCAGGGTGTGGGGAATGATGGGGGAGAAACGGGACGACTGTAATAGCATAATCAATAAAATATATTAAAAATAAAAAAATATTTTTTCATGTATTTCTAAAATGCTGTGATATATGTTTAGTTTTCTTAATTTTAAACCTTCTTTTTTCTAATATTTTTCCTTGAGACCATTAAATTACACCTACACTTAGTTTTCGAAGGAACTCACATGTTTTTACACATTGTATTTTTATTATCATCCACCTAAACTATTTCTGACTTAAGAAATATTTAGTAGTCTCATTCTTTTTGTAAAGATTTTATTTATTTAATTTTAGAGAAAAGGTAAAGGAGGGAGAAAGAGAGGGAGAGAAACATCAGTGTGTGGGTGTCTCTCATGCTTCTCCCACCTGGGACCTGGCACATAACCAGGTACATGCCCTGACAGGGAATTGAACGGGTGACCCTTTGGTTTGCAAGTTGACACTCCATCCACTGGGCCACACCAGCCAGGGCTGGAAGTATCATTTTTAATTTCCCAATATACACAGGTATTTTTGTTTTTCACATTTATTTTATTCAAACGTGGTGATATTTAGACACTAATAACAAATTGCTATATCAATATCTCCTATGGGATGAAGGTACCTCAAAATGAAGTCAATATTTCCATAAACAATTAATTCTACATTTTCTACTCTTTTATATTCCAATGAAATTATTCATTTTTTACATGCCAGTTCCTGGAAAACAATTTGACCCCTTTTAAAAAATATCCACCCCATTATTTATGCTTTAATTTTGTTCAGTAAATATTCTTTCATTCTAATCAGATGGAGAGTAATGCTAGAGACTTAAAAACTTTTGTTCTGCTTTTGGGAGTATATATGAATTTTAACCACAAATATTACTACTGGTAGAAGCTAATAGTGTAATTTATTCATTACAATATTTGTTCTAGGTGTTTACTAAACACTAATTATAGATTTACTTATCAGCATTGAATAAAAGAAACTCAGAATAATCCAAATTTTATTAAATTTTAATTTTAAAAAATATCAAAAGTGAGTAAATAGTATTGTTCAAATTTCTAATGAAAGAAAAACTGATATTTCTAAATAGCAAATACATTAGTTATAAAATATAATTGTGAACCTGTAGATTTAGCCAAGAAAAAAACTATCCATACCCAAATACTAAAGAAATGAACATTGATTCATACTTTCTGTCATATATGAAAATTGATGCAAAGTGGGTAATAGATCTATGTATAATACCTAAAGCTATAAAACTGCTAACAAATTATAGTAGAAAATGTTTCTGATCTTAGGCTAGAAAAAGATTTCTTAGGTGTGGCAGCAAAAGCACAGTCAAGCAAAAAAAAGTTAGACTCTATTAAAATTAGAACTTGCTGTTTGGGAAGGCATATTTAAGAAAGTGAAAATAGGTGCACACTGGGAAAATATTTGCAAGTAATATATCTGATAAATGAAATGTACCCAGAATATACTAAAAACCTACAAAACTCAATAATAGTAAGTAAACAACTCAATAAGAGAAATGGAAAATGAGAAGACCACATAAAGACTCAAAAAGAAGGTGACCATGTACAAACCAAGGAGAGTCCTCAGAAGAAACTAACTCTGCCTATACCTTAATGTTATACTTCTAGCTTCCAGAATTATGAAAAGTAAATTTCTGTTGTTTAAGCCTCCCAGTTTTCTGATACTTTGTTATGGCAGCTCCAGGAAACAAACACAAGGCTGATAGATAATGCTTAGCATCTTGCTGGTGATGATGGTTTCACGAGTTCATACAAATTTCAAAACTTCTGAAGTAATAAAGTTTAAATATGTGCCGTTTATGTCTGTTCCTCCATAAAACTGTTTAAAAATGTAAACATTGTAAAGAAAACCTGTCAAATAAGTATCCATCTCTCAATTTTAACTATAATTTTTAATATATCAAAAATATCTTTGAAACTTTTCTGTAAATACACATCATTTTGATAAAGCCATATGGAATGTAAACTAAAGGTTAAAAATCTAATCTGCCCCCTTTGCAAATAACAGCTAAATACCATCACGTTTAAAATGTTATCGAATTGCCAATATGTCAGGGTTTCTATTTATATTGAGCAAAGCACAAATTCTGAAGCCAATAGGCTTGGTTTCAACACTTCATCTTAACCATATTCTTTATGAGAACATGAACAAGTGATTTTTCTTTTTCAGAATTCTTACTCGTTTCTAAAGTGGAAAAGCAAGATACCTATCAAAAACTTCAAAAAATGAAAACCATCAAAGAGTCTGTCATTGCGCTCAATAGCAGTTTCGTTTTATTCTACTCTTTCTTTTTGATTATGTTTATTTGTTTAGCATCCTTCTTTTTTCTTTTTCTCTATCAAGTGCCTAATGTTTATGAATACTGATTTAATTTAATTTCCTCAGAAGAGTCTCATTATATCTGTCTGTCTCCTGTTTTCTAAGCAAGGTACATGCACATCTTTGGAAATCGTCATATAAAGCTTTGATTAATAAGGCCCTTAGACTTTAAAATGTCATTTAAAAAAAGATAAGTGATGAGAGTGATCCATTTTTAGTATGCAATGTATGGAAAGCATTTTAGTGTGTTCAATAGTAATCAACAGCCTCCGCACTGTTATTTACTGATTGCTATTACATCTTCCTAAGGGGCCTGAGTGGAGATTAAGTGTTTCATAGAAAAGTTACACAGCCTGAGCCTGAAGGCGTTTCATAAGGAAGGTAAAATTAGAGAGACAGTATTTCTGACAGCTGTAGGAATCACATTTTGCAAATATAGCTTACCATTCCGGGATTTTTCCCCCCTCTGAATTCAGATATCCTGCAAACCTCTGTAGATATTGTAACAGTAAAGCTGTCAGTGTGGTTAGTTTTCTCAAAATAAATCCAAATCTCCCTTCTGAGTTCCTGACACACATGTTTTTCTTTTACCAGTGGATTGATAAAGGTGAACAACCACAGCCCCTTTCCCCATTAATCTGAATGTTATCAGATGACTCTTGGGTTCACATCCTTTTTAGCAAAGATAAACAGGAGACAAGAATACTCTCAGGAACAAATTCGCACTAAATGCCAGCACTCTTTTCTCTGAGCCCTGCAAACTTTTTTAGAATAATGATATTATTTCAAAATCAAATGAAACCCTGGGGCGAAATACATACTACATGAACTCTGAATGTGTTGTGGTTCTAGAAAAATAAAGATATATTCAAAAGTAAAACCCAACAGAACTGCATCCTCAGTGGGGGTGTTAAAGATTCGATTTTTAGTTAAAAATAAGGTATCAATATTGCTTCACTAATTGAGATAAATGAACCATAGTATTTGTTAAAATATTCAGATTGGGGAACTGGATGAGTGTTATATAAGAAGGAATTCTTTGTCTTTGCAATTTTTCTGAAAATATAAACTATTCTAAAATTTAAAAACCTGCTATAAAAAGAAACAAATATACTTAATGACAGGGATTTTTAGCATCACTGCTTACATCAAGTTCATCATCAAGTAAACTATTAGTCAATACATTTAAACATTTTTTCATTTTGGAAATAAGACCCTATATAGGTGTTTTCTAAAGCATTTTTTTATAACAATCTTTATGTGTCCATTTAAAGAAGTTAATTTATTATTGCAATGTGTAAAGAAACATTTCAAAACTGTGTTTATGTTTACTATTATTAGAACCTTTTCTTTTGCTATTTATTTATTTATTTATTTTTATGCAAGAAAAGGACTGTGACAATAGAAACATACTTACACTTTATGAGTCAGAAAGATCTGTAGCAGAAATGAAATAATAATCCATAAATTTTTTCTGAAATCTATAGGGTTTCAATTATTCTTATTTATAGTGATTTTATTTTTTGTGGCAAATTGAACAATGTGAATGTAAAAAAATACAGTTGATTGAAATGTCATCAAATCAGTCTGTGCAAAGAAAATCCCATTTCTATAGATATGGCCCTGAGTTTGAGTGAGCTATGGAAACTTCATTATTCAGATATGGCAATAGGATAAAATACAAGCTTTTGCAAAGTGTGATTCTTGGAACAAATCTTTTGAAACGTCACATATTGTATTAATCTATTACATTTCAGAGCCTTGCATTATCATACATGTGAAGAATCTTACATTAACAAAATCTGTTTAACATTGTTTAATTCAACATGTCTCAAATTTATTTAACTATAAAATGCCGTTTCACCCAATAGTAATTAACTTTGTATAAATATTATATTTGAGGGAATATGATGTGAGAAATGCCGGCTGTAAGTAAGAAACCTTTGGATGGGCTGAAATAATTGATAATATGGAAATGCCATATAATAGCTGTTTGAAAATAAGGAACCCACTTGCATTTTTTTAGATTTAGTTTACTCATATATAAAGTGGATATAACAACATCTATAACAAAAGACCATAAAAGTATTTTTATATTTTGGAAATATATATAAGCCAACTTGCCTCTGTATTTTTGTGTATTTAAGTCTTAGGATTACTGATATTTTAAAAATCTTACATCTATCCACCTATTGACTATTAATCTTCACATATGTTCATGCAGTGTATATGTACATGTATGTATTCATCATATTTATCTATATTTAGGTGTTTGTAGGTACATAATTAAATATCTCATGTTCTCCCCCTCTCTATAAATATTCCAGAATTTATACTATTATAATGAATCACAGTGGCAGGCCTCTCTAAATGGAGCCCATGGAGACTTTTTTAAAAATTACAGTTTGCAAGGATTTAATAAATAACACATTCTTAAGTCTCAATAGTCATAGATCTGGAATTGGAGATTTTGCTAATATTGATGTTCTTAAATGAAATAATTTGAAAGACAAATTGGGGAAAGCTAAAATAGTAGTGCTGCTTGCAAATTTAGAAATCATTAAATGCATCCTTGCTTTATAAAAATGTCAGAATCTTGAGCTCTATCCAATTTATGGAAATAAAGATAATCTGAGGCATGGTGTTGAATATGTAGTGCTCTTTATGTATATCACACTGAATTGTATCCTGCGTATATAGAGAAATTATAGTTGACTAGAAAAATTATTTCTTTTTGATCAAGATAGACTTTCATAGCTGACAAGAGAAATGGTACACTACAAAATAGAGACTAGAGTAAAACTTGGGTGTGAATACTGTTTGCCATTAATGCTTTCATGTCTTCCTTTGAGTAACTTGATCCATCTGAATATCCTTAGCATCATATTTAAATGGGAATACAATAGATTAAATGCTTAAAGTATGGCTGTGAGGGTAAAAGTAGACACAATTTAAGAAGGGCTTAGCTTAGCACAGAATGAATTCTACAAACAAAAATACCATTTCTAAAAGTAATTTTGAGAAAATATTGAATTAAAATCCTACTTTAATTATATTTTTAAAAAGTTTTTAAAGGATAAATATAAAAACTGGTTTAGAGATTCTTCTGTACATTTGTTCACTGAATTATAAAAATTACCCATGATGATTAATCTTGTGTGTCAACTTGACTGGGTCAGGAGATTTTCCAGATATTTGATACACATTTTTTCTGGGTGTGTCTGAAGGTGTTTCTGGATGAAATTTACAATTCAATCAGTGAACTCAATAAAGCAGATTGTCCTCCATAATGTGGCTGGGAAGCATTCAATCCACAGAGGCCTGAATAGAATAAAGTGAGGGGAAAACTCAGCTTGGACAATTCACCACTTCTGTCTGACTGATTAAGCAGTGACGTCAATCTTCTGCTCTAAACTGGAATTTGAACCATCAGCATCTCTAGTTTTCAGGCTTGTGAACTGAATGTCAACACTGACTTTTCAGGATCTCCTGCTTGTGGACTGCAGATTGTAAGATCCTCAGCTCCATAGGTAAATGAGCAACTTCTTGTAATAATCTCTTTCTCTATACACATCCTACTTATTCTGTTTCCTGGAGAACCCTGACTCACACAGGTTTTGGTGTCAACAGGGGTCCTAGAGCAGGGGTGTGAAACTCATTTTCACCGGGGACTGCAGCTGCCTTTAAAGACTCGTCGAATGCAATTTTAGGACTGTATACATGTGACTATTCCTTAACTAGGGGCAAGGAGCTTGGCGCTGCCACCAGGTAGAAACAAGGTGCCAGGCCAGATAAAACAAGGTGGAGGGCTGGATTCTGCCCACCTCGGGCCTTGTGTTTGCCACCAGTGTCCTAGAGGATCAGGGTGTTAAACAGTTTTTTGAATTGGTTTTAGAGTTTTTGGAATTTGCAATCTATTCTGATTTTATTTAAAGATGCTAAGGACTCTCTTTCTAGAAATAAGAGAGTGTTGGTAGTCCCTGCCATTATCTTAAAATAGAGATCTGTAAAATACCTGCATTAGATACTACTAAAAGGAATAAGAAATAAGGACCTGGGTGATTATGTATATGACACTTTTGAATATTTTTGAAAAGATAATGAGTAGAATAGTATTAGCTGGTTTCTACAAATGCCACTGGACAGCATGGTGCAGGAAAAGGATGAGCTCAAACATTCAAATTAGCAGGTCAAGCTCCATGTTAATGACCTAAGAGCTTCTATGCCTTGAAAGAAGACAAGAGACATTTATCTCCTGTCATTGAGATTCCAGATAACCAAAAGCAGAAACTCACCCCAAGACTGGTTGAATTAAAATGCAAGTCAAACTCCCAGCTTTATAAGATGATTGCTGTTTAAGTGAGGACATTGATTGGAAGAGAATGGATCCTGTAAGTAGGAATGGGGACTTGTGGGAAAAACCCTGATGAAGCCAGTGACTTTGAGCATCTAAATTCCCATGAAATGTTTCTGCCATGGAAAAAACTTTCCAACCTCAGTGGAAGTGACTTCTTCACTACCATTGGAAGTGATCTTCTCACTCCCAGTGGTGTTAGCCTCTTTACCCTCCTCTGAGGGGACAATCTTGATTGCCTAAAGAAACCGTAATGGCCTTCACTGAGGCTGTAACTATGTAAGACAAAGCAGATTTTCCTTTCTACCCATGCCCATAACTGGACTCAAGTCTCAGCAGGTGCCTAGTAGGGAGGTACCTGCTGAGTCACGAAGTGTGACTCATGAGAAGTTGTACTACTCTCCAAAATAGCTACTTGAATTTGGTATTACACAAAGATATAAATCCAGGTAACCTAAGTGGGAATGGATACTGATGGTGTGCTATAATGCTGGAAGCTAAATAATGTTGAATCAGGCTGAATTTAATGGTATGGACTCACTCAGCAAACACTCCACATTTAACTTTGCAGCTCTGGGAACTGGAAGGGATCTAACCATCTGTTTGGTTGGTTGACTGAAACCGGAGCCCAAACGTGTTCCATTGTTGGGAACAGCCCTGTCTGGTTTCAGAAACTGTAACCCCCCCATGGCTAAGGCTGAGTAAAGAGACCTTGGGACTATACGCCCTAAGGAGAAAAAGCTTATCTTCCTGGAGGGGGCATTGGCCTCTGTCCCCTTTATTTCACCCTGCTTGGCCCTGGGCGGATGACTGTTAGTCAATGATGGGTGAGATTACTCAAGGAAGGAATGACCTAAGATAGGCATGGTCATGAAGGGGCCCTCAGGGAAAAACTTGGGGGGCTATAGAAAAAGAGGGTGATGGACCCTCAGCTTTGAAATAGCCTGAATCCTCATTCTGTCTGTAAGAAGTCTCCTAATCTCTTGGCAGCCTTACTTCTCCTGCCTGACTTAAGCCTGAAACTATGCTGGAGGGTGGTGCAGCCCTGGGCAGGACAAGTGGTTCCCCAGGGCAATCAGGTCTAAGAAAGAATGCATAAAATCCTGTGAAACCTGCTTTTCTAAGAATGGCCTCAATTTTCTGATAAGGGTCCCAGCATGAAATGAATTTGTTTCCCAAAGTTTTATAGCCTTTTAACTAACTGACCCTGACTCAGAATAAGCCCTCATAGTTCTTTGAATGTTATCTATTGTTTGATCATTACTGCCTGACAATGATTGATGAGCTTTACCTGCATTCCTGTGCAAATTGAACCCAATAAAAGCCCATTGAAGAACATGCTCAAGGCCCTTCTCCTTTGAGAGATCGCCTATCTTTCCTCCTCAAGCAGATCCTGTCTTTGAAGACTTATTCTGATCCCTGGCAGATGGGGAGGGGCTCTAGATAATTCCCCCCACAGCCCACAGTATGTAAATTGGAAATTCCAGACCTGCCTTGCTTCAAAGTGAAGGGAAGGATTCAAAGGTTAAGGGGTTTGGAATGTTAGAGTGGATTTGTCATTTCAGACCAACTCAACCATCTGGGGAGGACCTAGAAAACATATCTTTCACCAGTACTATGAAAAACAACTATATGAGATCTTTGAAGGTCTCATCACTCTTCTCCGTAGGCCAGACCTCTCACTGGTAACTGCAGTCACTAACTAGGAAACCTAATGCAGTAAAAATTATTGGATTCCTACGTAGTTGGGACCCAGTAGTGGCACTCAGCTGCCAAAGGCACAGTAGATGTGCTTTACCAGGATGGACAGGACAATCAAAGCCACAATCAAAATAGTCTGACTATCACAGAGCTATAGCATTTAGTAGTTTCCACAGTGTCCCACGAAGTGAAATAGAAAGTCTATTGAATTATTACTCCATCTATATAAGAGGAAAAGTTCTAGGTCAAGTGAACAAAATTCTACTCTAAATTGATTGAGAGTCATGGCCCCTTGATCAGTTCCCAGACTTAAGACATTTTACAGACCCAGAACTTCACAAATGAAGTGTGAGGCTGGGTATCATTGAGGAAGAACCTTCATCCACTACTGAAAATTTATGCTCTTAATCTTTCTCTTACCCTCACCGAGGGAACCTATAGCCGTTTACCAAGGTAACTGTGCATTGGGGAAAAGGAAATAATCAGGTATTTCAAGAACTTTTAAACCACTGGTTCTGAACTAACAGTAATCTTAGGAGACCCAAAATATCACTGTGGTCCACCTGTCAGAGTGGGGGCTTATGGAGGTGATCAATAGAGTTTTAGTCCAGGTTTGTCTCACAGTGGGCTGGGTGAATTCCAAGACCCATTTTGCATTTTTCCATTAATTTCAGAATGCATAATTGAATAGACATGCCCAGCTGCTGGCAGAATACCATGTTGCTTCCCTGATCTGTGGAGTGAGGGCCATTATTGTGCGAAAGGAAGTAAAAGCCCCTAGAACTGGCTCTATCTAGAAAAATAGTAAACACTTCCCCTAAAAAATACAGCACTCCTGCATAGATTGCAGGTCTATTTTTAATCTCATAGATTAGTGTCCATGTCAGTAATTATTCAGTGTCCCTGTACATTTTATTCAGGAGTAGGGATCTGCTGATTATTGACTAGCAGAGGACAGACAGGTCATGACCGAGCACTCTCAACTGCCCATTCCTTATCCATTGACTTTAATTGATCAAAATTTATTCACGGTTTTATCCGCTCAACATGTACTTGGACTTGTATTTGACCCTAAGCTTAAATTATGCAAAGACTAAAGTGCAGAACATCTCCTAAAAGCTTGTCCTGAGAACAGTTGATTCCAGAGGGAAAATTCCGTTAAACATCCCTCATAATACCATCTGTTCACACCCACCTGCTATAAAGTTCCCATATGATGTTCCTGTTAGCCCTGCATACTCTCTTTATGCAGAAAGTCCTCCTCTCTCTCTCCCTCTCCCTCCCTCCCTCCCTCCCTCCCTCCCTCCCTCCCTCTCTCTCTCTCTCTCTCTCTCTCTCTCTCTCGTTTGATTTGACACTGTAGGTCTTGTGGTCAGAAAACAATTCCTGTTACTTCAATAGTCTTTTTGAATAAAATCTCTCCTTACTTAAGTCCAGATTTATTGATTTGCAAGACAAAAAAAAAAAAAAAAATCCCCAAAATAACTATAGACTCTGATAGGGTGGGAAGAAACTTTCGAAAGAAAAAAATTATAAATGAGTGAGAGAGAGAGAGGAGAAAGATGAAATCTCAAGTGCAAGACTTTAGGGAAATGGAAATGCAAACGCTGCCCAACTAAACACTTGTGTTGCTCACTTTATGTTTTATATACATTAATTACATGCTCACAATAGCTTTATGCAATATGGGATTTATTAGTATGTGTCATTTTATTTTTACAGAAGAGTAAAATGAGAGACAGAAGCTGAATAACTTGCTTGAGGTCCCGGTTCTGAAATGAGGTGGAGTGTAAACCTTAGTCACCTGGCTCAGGGTCTGTCTTCCTCAACCTCACGTTCTCCATGACATTCTGCTGGAGATTAAAAAAATCCAAGTTTGACTCATCAAAACATAGCAATTGAATAATACACACAAAAATGGAAACTAATTATCAGTTGAGCATTTCAGAAACACTCCATAAACTTTATCTCAAGAAGAGATTTCTCACTTGAATGTGGCTTTCAGTTTAAAAAGGAAACACAATCAGCCAGTATGATTATACCTACTTTATTTGTCGATTCATTTTGGGAACAGAGTTGCTTTCGCACCATCATTCTGGACTTCTACACCATGGTATAATCAGATATTACCACGCTGACAGGCTATCTGTAAATTATTAATGAGCATGTTTTAATTTGCTGAAGCACTATTTCTTTTGAAATAAAAATGAAAAAATGCTCTATATAAAATTGATGCTCCTGAAATGTAACAATGATGGCAGGTGCAGATGTTTCCATTTCATTCTTAATCCCTTTGTAGTCAATTCAAAAGCTCCTGACTCTCTGAAATTCCAAAAATAATTAGTAAAAAAAAAAAGTACTTGAAAAGGGATCCAAATTTGATAAAATCATAATCTTCCTCTTCAGATACATCTGACTAACACTGGATCTGAAGAACAACTGGCAATCAGTGACACATTCTGTATTTTCATAACTTAGAATGATGTCAACTCTTTTTATGACTAAATTTTAAAAATAGTAATTGAAAATAGCAGACATTTATTTTCTACTATTCTTTTTGTAGGTTTCAGTTTAGAAATTCAAATTACAGTACTAAAAATCATCTCTTATGTTTGCAATTGCCTCAATTTACATCAAGATAACATTTTATCTTTGAAATCAATTCTTTAATATTTTAATCAACTTATATACTACTCTTAATTAACTCACTTCCTAGTTCAGCATTCTGCCATGCTTCTCTCTAGGTAGTGTAATAGAATACCTATACCTTCTTTTTTTTATTGTTGTTCAAGTACAGTCGTCTGCATTTCCCCCCCACCACTCCCCACCACCCCAGCCATCCCTACCTCCCTCCCCTGATTCCACCCCACCTTGATTTTTTCCTTTATAGTTGTTCTAAAAACCCTTCTCCCCTATCCCCCTATTATCCCCTCCCACCTCCTATCTGGTTACTGTCAGATCGTTCTTAATTTCCATGTCCCTGGTTATATTTTTCTTGCTCATTTGTTTTGTTGACTAGGTTCCACTTAAAGGTGAGTTCATATGGTATTTGTCTTTCACCACCTGGCTTATTTTACTTAACATAATGCTCTCCAGTTCCATCCATGCTGTCGCAAAGGGTAGGAGCTCCTTTCTTTCTGCCATGACTATTCCATCATGTAAATGTATTATAGTTTTTTGATCTATTCATTTGCTGATGGGTACTTAGGTTGCTTCCAGTACTTCAGTATTGTAAATTGTGCTGCTATGAACATTGGGGTGTATAGGTTCTTATGGATTGGTGTTTCAGGATTCTTAGGATACAATCCCAGCAGTGGAATTGCCAAATCGAAAGGCAGTTCCATTTTTAGTTTTCTGAGGAAATTCCATACTGTCTTCCACAGTGGTTGTACCACTACACCAACAGCATACCTTTTACCTTCTTTAAGTAAATAATGTTTAATTGAAAATTTTAATAGAACTGTAAAATTTCAAAACATAATAATACTTTTGATTTTGGAAGAGCAGTAAAATCATTTAATAAAATTGGCCATACAGAAAGAAAGCTAAAATTATTACTCAAAATTATATCTCTTCAATCAAAACCCTCTCTCTCTCTCCATATGTGTGAAAAAACTTAATTTTAATTTTTTTTCATTTTTTAAAGATTTGAAAGCCTCCTTATTCTTCATTTATCTTTATTAATGTTTAATAATTTTCTATAGTCTCTCACTCTTCTTGTTCTCTCTCTTTCCCCATTATTAATCATCAGACATTTGCAGATGCCCTGACATTTACATATTTTAGCATGCATCTCTGAAGAACAAACCACGTAATCATAATGCAGTTATTACCCAGGGATTTAATACTGGTAAAATAATATTTAATATATAGCACTTTTAAAATTTTGTCTCGATGTCTATTTTATAGTGTTCTATTTTAAATTTGCATTTTCAGTCCAGGACCCAGTGCATTTAGTAATTATGTGACTTGGGTCTTGATCTTATGAAATACTTTCTCTGTCATTTTTGTCTTTCATGACTGAAAGTTTGGAAGGATCCTGACTGGCTGTGATAAATTTGCAATACCATCTTTGCCTTCAGAGCATGCCAACATGTCTAACCATGCCAACATTGTATCACTCCATGCCTTAGAGGATTTTTATTAACCGTAGCTTTATTGGCCTTTTTTAAATGATTAGAAAGAGTTAAATTTATTAATTGCTTGCAAATTATGATGTAAACCCTTTCTAAAATTGTATTACTTTTTATATGTATTTCTATTTTATATGTATACACATATATGCATATGCATTTGTGTGTATATGTATATATGCATTTATATATGTACACATAGCATAGCAAACACATGTTTACATTTTTTCACAACTGTTAATATATATTGTTTCTCTTAAGTTAAGGAATACGTCATTACCATTTTTGTTATGAGATGAATGGAAGTCAGAGCTGAGCATGGTATTCAAGACCACTTGTCAGTGGAAGTTTTATCTCAGGCTCTTTCCACAGAAAGATGCTACTTCCTGGCCAGCATGTTGACAGAGAACATCTGTAAAGTATTAATTCTGTATACTAAATCAAAAGTTTTTAACCAGGGAGATGAGACAGAAAACAGCACGTAGCTATTGGAGCAACTGAAAGTTGGGGTGGGGATGGAGGGCACACGTGCAGGTAAATTTTTCTGTGAAATAAATCCTGGTATTAGCCTTTGCCACAAATCTCTTGAGAAATATGCTGCTTAAGAAAGAGTGATTGTGTCCGGCCTGCTCAGTTTGATAATAGCAATGGTATCACTTAATTGTTAAAAGTTGATTGTTTGTAATGCATATAATTAGTAAACTTTTTAAGTCAGAAATATGCCAACATTTATTTGAAAATCAATATCAACTGTATTGCTTATATTTGAGGACAAAAACAAGAATTCTAATTATGAAAAATGGTAGGTCAAAGAAAGCACCACTATTGGTAAATATTGTGGCATTATTAATTTATGCATTTCTTTTACATTTTAAATGTATGCATTTGTGTTATTTCTCCAAAAGATAAACGCAGTTTCAACTGTTTATAGAAAAACTATTAAGAAACCATCATGTCATAACTTTCTTTCTTTCTATTTTTTATTTTTTTGGTGTCACACTCTGCTCTAATAAGTTACAATTCTATTTGTGTCTAAGAATATAACTTGGTTGCTTGTTAAAATTCTGATTCCTAGGATGCTCTCTCAAAGATGCTCCTTTGGTTGATCTAACACCCAAGTATTTCAGTTTCAGCAAGAACCACAGGATAGTAAATGTTCAAAGACTGTTTTAAAACAACTGTTCTGGTACACTGGATAAAGAGGAGCTTCTGTTCCTAGTCATGGCTCAGGAATCTGGAAGTTACTACTCATTGTTATGTCTGTCCTGAGTTGCTGAACTCTTTGTCACTGGTCATCAGGTGAAGCTTCATAATGAAAGCCAGTTATTGCTGCAATTGTCAAGGTAAAAGTGAATGAATGAAGATTACTGTAGTGTTGAGTGTTAACTGATAGGAGTTACATCATTTTCATGCAGGCTTACTTTGACTGCCTGTTATACTATGTATAAAGGAAAACAACGATAAAAAACATGCCTCAGTTAAAATATATTTCTTTTACCAGGAGGTTAACTGCATGAATTGATTGGTGTTAAACCTCAATTCCCTGTCTGACTTTAGTACAACCATCTCAGAAAAGAACCATTGTTTCAAAACCTAAAATACAATGTTCACTCTTGTCCTAAGTCCCTAAATATGATATTTAGCCTTGATTTTTTCTCAATTTTAATTCCTTATTAGTGATTTCAAAAGATAGGTGTATACAGAAAGTGGGATGTGTCACAGGATACATAGTCAATGACTTTGACCAAAGCCACATGTCTAGAAAAACAGCTGGATTTTGAGATCAAGCATTGTGTCTTCCAACCGTGCTTCCTAAAAGAAAATAGGATCAGTCATGCCAGTACTACCAGGATGATAATAATATGACATCCTTAATCACACTGGCAAGCATACATTTCTATATTCTCATTTCTTTCTGAACACCGGAACTCATTATTCTCTCTAGTCCTAATTATGCACTATCTACTGGAAGAGTTAATTCCCAGGTATCTTTGCACATGAGGCGACTATCTTTGTGTAAATTTTAATTTCCTGACAAGTAAGCTTTCAGCTGATAATTTTGGAGACTTCAGAGAGAAATGAACAATCCTATATAATTAAATCGGTGCTGACATATGCTGTCAGTTTTCTCTTGGTTGTCTATTTTTTTTTTTAACTTCTTTGGACTAAAATGTTATTCTTTATATTCTAGCTTATGGTGATTGTTCTTGAGAACATTTAGTTCATGGTAAGACAACTCAATATTCTTACAAGCTTGTATGATTTCTGCTTCCATGATCACTGACTCATACACATTTCTGAGATATTGACATCAAGCACTAGTTTTCAGAAGTTAGGGGATACACAGTTCATTCAGAATTTGAGCTTAATGAAATATTTCTCATAATTGTATTTAAGATGAGCTTTCATTATATACACCTTTTAATAATTGTATTTAAAGTATATAACATGGTGAATTGCTACACATATATAGTGAAATGGTTACTATAGCCAAGCCACTTAACACACTTTCTCTTCACATAATTACCTTAATTTATTTTTTAGGTTATAAGAATTTGTTGAAGCGGTTAAATTTGTTTCTGCAAAAACAGGGGAAATAGGGCCTCCAAAATTTGTCTTAACCACAGTAGGTTCAGGAGCCAGTGTCTCCAAATATGCTCAATTGGATAGCTTGCATCATAATCACCTGAGACATTATAAAGTGGGAGATTCTAGGCCCCAACCCCAGATTTCCTTAATCCGAATCTGTGAACTTGAAGCGTTATACTTTCAGGCTTCTGTCACATGCTCTCACTCTTCTTTAGCTATTCTCTCCTAACATTCAGAGCATTCCTTCTCATTTACAGAATAATAATAGCAAAGTAAAAGAGAACAAGGAAGAAGGAAGGAAGGAGAGAGGAGAGAAAGAGATATTGCTATTTGACCTAAAGTGTTCCTCTCTTTTCTGTTTCATAACCTCCCAGTAATTCCAGTATCCATAGGATAACCTGTAAATTTGCAGTCTTTTGTAAATTCAAATTTTCCATGTATGAAACTTTCTCAATGATTCCAATAATAAAATAGAGCAAAAGCCATAACTTGGATTCTTTCAGTTATCTTGCAACCTTCTTCAAAACAGGTTGCCAAGCATCCCATTCTTGACATGGAAAAGAACTCTTATTCTTTTCTTTTTTCATTCAAATTATTCAACTGTTCTTCAGGTTCATTCAGAATATTTTGCTTTCGCTATACCCATTTATTTTTATGCCCCTTATTATTAACATCAGATTTCTTGGTCCATCACTTCAAAAATAACTTCCCATTAATCCAAACCCTCTTACTGCTCTGTCCTTTTGTTTCACAACTTCAACGGATCTCAGATAGTGGATTGATTCATCTTTCTGTTCATTCATTTCTGAACCAGAGCAGCCTGGCACTGCTAAAGGAAGTCACACAATGGGGAATTTGAACATGCAGGTTTATATACATTGTATTGGCAATAAGCCAATCTCAACAATCCCATCAATTTTCTCTGATGAATACAGTCTCACACAATCCAAGATTAAGTCACCTTTCATCACTGCTATGTGGGTAGAAAATAGAAGTAATCTCATTGAAATGTACTCATTTGACAGATGCAAAGTATGCAGAGTGACTTTCTTTCCCATTTGTTGGAGCAAACATGGCCCCATTTCTACTCAAACAACTACCAAATATTTTAGACATTATGACTACCTGTCATTTTCTTTTTACTTTCTCTTATAAATCATGTATTAAAACTCTCTCTACAGGATCTTTCTCACATTCTATTTTAACAAAGCGAGGAAGCACACAGAAACTAATTGAAGTGTTTGAGGTCTGTGCTGCATTTCAACAAAGACTGTGCAAAGACAACTGTGGCAAGCTTCTAAGTCTATGTCCCCGAGTATTTGATGATCTAGAAGTATATTTTTTAACCCATTATCTTATTGCTCATGATCTCCTAATTGAAACTTGCCAGAGATTCCCATCCTATTACTAAAATATAGACTGTGGATCAGCACAGAGGATTATTTTTAGAAATACAATGGAAAATGGAAAATTTTCCTCACAAAACATCCCATTCTCTGTAATAATAATACTTATTTTATATTGCTGAGGCACCATTTGCTGTGCATGGATCATCTCATTCCTTGCACAATAAATAGTTTTCATCACATCCCCAAATAAAATTCATTTTTAAGGAAAAGCGGTGAAATGAAACATGAAGGATACACACAGCTGTGAGGACTTCAGAAAGGAAGGAGATGTCAAACCAAGGAGTGGATAGGAGAAGTGGTATATGCTGGGCAGTGGGTGGAGGAGACCATGGTAACCTTTTAATCTGATGATTTGTGATTCCATAAAGGTCCTCTTGTACATTACATGGTAGTTACACTTTCTTGAGAAAAACAAAATAGAGAAATAATTTAAAATTTTCACTGTTTAACACAAATAACATCACAAACATCATCATTATCATTATTTTTACTCTTACTCTAAATTAATTTTGTAAGAATGCTAAATTTTAACATAATAATGTTATACTTTTTAAACTTTCTTCTATCACAGTGAAATTGCTATCACAGTGAAAATATACTTTGTACAATTTAGGAGCATTTAGCTGTTGTTGTTTTAAGATAGATTAAATATCTTTTCTATAAGATATTTTTAAAAGGGGACTAGTCCATAAAATTAAAAGAAAACATTTGCAAAATTGCATTTTTCTTTATCTTAATGATTACTAAAGGCTTATATACATCATCATAGTTTTAAGTACCTAAACTTTCTAAAACTAATTTAGACTCTTAGTAAGATGCATACTGAGTAAGAACAATGTGAATTGAATGTTCCATGAATTAGAAATCAGTGCTTCAAAGACTATGTTAAAAAAAATAAACAGCCATAGAAACAGCTGGAAAAAAATTATGCTTATCCAGCCTTATCAAATGTAGTTAAAATGAAAGGAATAAGGAAAACATTTTTCATATTTTATTTTAAAAACAAAAGAATCATAAAAAGAACTCCCAAAGGACTAGTGCACTCAATTCTCCCTAATGCTAAAGAATAGATTCCAGAAAGAGTCTGTAAGAATATAATAATATGACTTGTCAAATTGGACTTGTTTTTAGTTATAATTTAGTTATAATTTAGGGAAGGGAAAAAAAAAACAAGAAAACTCCTTGTTCTGAAATAAGAACAAAATTAAAGTTGTAATTATATGAAAGACTACACAGTGGCAGCTGCAGAATCCTTTATATTACTTCCCAACTTGAATTCCCAGCATTAATCCTGATCTTATTGACTGTCTTATTAGCTGCTGTAAATAGCAAAGCAAAGTGTGGTTGTGGGAGGAAGTTGGAGGCATCTGAGTGTAAGATGACAAATGGTATTATGGTAATGCATTCTCTCCTCCTGAATGGTATAGTCAATTTTCAAGTGTATGAAAAATCATGTCCAAAATGTTGATAATGATATCACAAGCTTATCACTTTCATAATTAAACCTGAAATATTTAATATATTTTTAGTTTTACATGAGTTAGGAGCATCTGTTCTCCTCTTTTGTTAAAAAAATGGAACAGACTATAATATAATTATTGTTTACCCCTTAGTAATTCTATCTCAATTTTTCCTGTGTTAAACTGTTTTTTATTTTTTTTTGCCCTTTTACAATGTTAATTGCTTACAGTTATTGACAGTGGCTTCTCCAAAAACCTCATATTTTCATTCAGCTTATGACATTCTACCATTTGAAATTGTATGATATAGCATGTTAATTTTTTATTATCTCTCCTTTGGATTTCTGTTTTAACTCTCTCATAGCTTTATGTAGTGGATAGTTAGAATAAGTTCCACATATACCTTTTGTTTCTACCATATGGTTTTGGACTAATGCATGTCGGGGGATTTTACCTGCTTGGGGATGATCCTTACTTAAGTTCAGCCAGTCATTATAACTGCACTCTACTATGAGTAGATGATTTAGGAAACCAAGCCTGCATAAGCCAATATGGGCATTATATCCCCCTTTGCAGTCATCGGTTCAAGAAAAGACACATGGCATGCATTCGTCAATTTTGATATGTCAAGTTCGATCCTTCAGGTTCCAATAATTATGATTCTTTAGATCCTAATAATTTTCTGCAATAAATGCTAACAATTGAGTGAATGATTCTTGAAAACAAATGAAGTTCCTTTTTTATTGACATATATAATTTGTACAACATCATTCAATATTTGTAACGATGATACAATGATCACCATGCTGAGTCTAGTTAATATCCATCTCCACATACAAAGGTCTGTCCAGAAGGGTCTGTCCAGCCATATAACATGAAAAAGAGTGATATTTATTGAAGAAAATACAAAATACGAAAAAGTATTGTACACAGGACAATGATGCCTCAGTCCCCTTCAAAGTAATTAGCATGGAACCTCACATAGTTCTCCTAGTCACCATCAGCTACCTGTCATGTTTTCCTGAATCTCATCGATGGCCTGAAATTTCTTCCCTTTCAAAGGTGATTTTAGTTTTGGGAAAAGCCAGAAGTCATAGGGCTCCAAATCTAGGCTTCAAGAGGGCTGAGTTACGTAGGTGATTCAATGTTTTGTCAAAAAACTCTGCATGATATATGATGTATGAACAGATCCATTGTTGTGATAAAGCTGTCAACCACCAGTTATCCATAGCTGTGGCCTTCTGAATCATCCGTATAGTTTCTGTGGGGAATATTCAAGCTTAACACAAAATGTGATGCAGATTTGTTACTCTACTTGCTCAGTCATTTTGAATGTGATGGCCACACAGTGCACATGCTTGCTCACCAAAATCTACTGCCTCCATTGACTAGCACAGTGAAGTCATCATTGTTCGTTCATACATGTGCATTCCAGTCCACTCTCCTTGGCTGCCAGGTTACATGAATATCATGCAAACCATTCTCATTATTTTAACAATGTTTGGACTTTTTCTGGACAGACCTTGTATAGTTACAATCTTTTCTCTTATAGTGAGAACTTTTAAGATCTACTCTCTTAACAACTTTCACATAAGAAATACAATATTATTAACTCTAGTCATGATGCTCTATATTGCATCCACAGAACTTATTTGTTCTATAACTAGTAGTTTGTAGCCTTGGACTAATCTCCTAATTTCTCCTCCCCCACAAGTCAACTCTGATAACCACCAATCTAATTTATTGTGTTAAAATAATAATAAACCTTAACATAAATAGTACAGCTAAAGAAATGCACATTCAAATACCAGAATCAAAAAAAAAAAGTGAGAGAAAGAACTCATGAACAGGGGCATGAGAGTGGTGATAGCAGGAGGAAAAGAGGTGGGTAGAGGTGGAAGGGGGTATGGGGGAATAAATGGTGATGGAAAAATACAATTAAAATTATAAAATAAAAACAAATACCAGAAATGTGCATTCAAACATCAGCATACAAAATCAAACATTTTTTTCTTCATACAATATTCCATCTAATTCAAAATTATTTATTTCTGCATCACTCTCCTAAATTCACTATTATAAAAGTCATCCATTTACTCACTGTTGCCAAGAAATAAATACCTCCAGTCCTCATCGGACATTATCTGTTAGCAGCATTTAGTGTAGATGGCATTATCCATCCTTGGATTTTCTGACATGTGTCCTTCAGTTTTGTTTCTCCATCACTGGAACCTCCTAATTATGTCACATGGGCCAGTCATTGATCATGAAAGCCAGGCCTCATTCTCCCTTTGTTATCTAAATATTCTCCTTTCATATCACCATATTATACTTGCAATTCCCAGATTTGTCCTCTACCCTGCACTCCAATTTCTTATCTCCATTTGCATTGCATAATCCTCCACTTGCATTTCTAATAGCATTTGAAACCTAAAAAGGTACAAATATAAATCTTTGTTCTTTCTTCCTGTGCAGGATACAAGCTCATGTCCTCTCCTCCTCCATTTCAGTAGATGTCATCACTAGCTATCCAGTTGCTCATTCAAAATTCAGCAGTTATCTATAATTTGCCCCTGTTTCTCACAGTCCACATCTAATTAATCAGTGAGTGCCTTTGATTCCATTGTTTAAATATAGCCTTTATCTCTCTGATTTTATTCAGTTTTGCTACCATGGCCTTAGTCGGTTCACCATCCTGATCTGCCTGCACTCTTAAAGTAAAGCAGCTTATTATTGGACACCCTGCTGTCTTTGTTGCTGCCTGAAGACCTAGTCTCTACCAAATCCTAGAGTTAAATTTTTAACATAAATTGTGTCATACAATTTCCTTATTTAAAACACTCAAAACTGTCTCCGCACAAGAATGCAATTTGACCTCTTCATTATGCCTGCTAAACCTTGCATGACGTGCTTCTACGTAGCCTATCAGATTTAACACTCACCCCCAAAATTTATTAAGACAATTAAAACTACAATGAGATATAAGATCACGTCTTTAAGATCATGTGAAAGCGGTGACGTTTGGTTAAGGAGCGGATGGTGGTCATTGATGGGAGGCCATGTCTGCATGGTGGGCTTCTTTATTTTCTGCAGGATGCTTTTGGGAAAGCTCCTTTGTCTAAATCATTTACCTGGGAAGAGACTATTAAAATTGTGAACTGAGTTAGGATACTGTCACAAATATTATATGTATCTATGTTTTTCCCCCCTCTGGTAAAAGAGCAGGACTGATAAGAATATAAAACTTAAGAAAAACATGAACGTGTAAGCCAAGAGAATAGAACATATCCTTGAAAGAATGACGATGTGTGTGAGGAGCAACTCAAACTAGAATAACAGGAGAAAGAGATTAAAAGTTGATTTCAGAGAAAATAGAACAAGAATATACACTGAAGGGGTAGATGAATATCCAGCACTTAAATGTTATAAACCAAGAGGACTGTGATCAATGCTAATAGACAGTTACTATTTGTGGACAGAAAGAATACTTGTTGTTCTTACACAGCTCACATTAGCGACGATACAACATACTGTAATCAGCATCATTGAATTACAAATCTATGTGTGTGATTCACCAACCAAAATATTTTATTGGTTTCATTATTTCTCTAGATATAAAGGACTGACTCTAGGAAAATTAGCTTTCAAGATAAAAATGTAAAGAGTTCATATATCTAGTTCCTTTGAAAAAGTGTGTTTTGCATAAAGTGATATTGGAAATTTGGGGCTTGGGAAGTTTTGCTTTTAAACATAAAATTAAATTGTAACGTTTGTATGGACTATGAAGTCTCTAATTAACTTTCATGAAAACCTTAACAATATAAGGGAGAAATGAAGACTGTCAGCAAAAACATTTAGAGATTAGGAAAGGAATATTGCTAAAGCAATTGGATTAAGACCGATTGTAGGTTAAAACTAGATTTTCTCTCACTTTAAAATTGGATATCTCTTCTGGATTAATCATTTCCCTAGAAGGAAACTAAATATTATTTTATTTTTAATATTTCAGCTCAGAGCTCCTAAAGGATGTGATTTCATTCAGACTCTAAAACTTCAAATCCTGGAGAGTGAGTTATTTGCCTGAATAAAATGTGTATTGTTTTTCTGTAAGATAGGGTTCTGTTGTTTAAAACGTATTCCAAGATTTGGTAGTCAACCTGGATGCAAATCCAGATTCGACAGCTATTTAAAAATAACTAGCAGTGTAATTTTGTTGATTAGCACAGTAATGTTTGTTATAGGTGTCCAATAGAACACATTAATATGTAGCAAATGTATTTTGCAAAGTGCAACATTAATGCATTTTGTAAAGTGCAACATCAATGCATATACTATTATATAAAACTTAATATAAGTTTAGAAGTTTCACATTTTACATTGCAAGTTAAATTAATTATTTGTGGTAAAATCAAGGCGATCCTGATGCTATGCTATAGTTGTAAAAGTACACTGACATTACATTAAGAAAGAACAAATCAAGAAACAATGAGTACTGGTGAGATTGTGGAGAAAAGGGAACCCTAGTACACTGTTGGTGGGAATGCAGACTGGTGCAATCACTGTGGAAAACAGTATAGAATTTCCTCAGGAAACTAAAAGAGACATTGCCTTTTGACCCAGAAATTCCACTGCTTGGAGTATACCCTAAGAATCCTGAAACACCAATTCAAAAGAACCTATGCACCCCAATGTTCATAGAAGCACAATTTACAATAGACAAGTGTTGACGGCAACCTAAGTGCCATGAGTAAATGAGTGGATTCAAAAACTATGGTACATTTACACAATGGAATTCTATGCAGCAGAGAGAAAGAAGGAGCTCCTACCCTTTGTGACAGCATGGATAGAACTGGAGAGCATTATGCTAAGTGAAATAAGCTAGGCAGTGAAAGACAAATACCATATGATCTCACTTATAAGTGGAATGTGATCAACAAAACAAACAAGCAAACAAAATAGAACCAGAGAAATGGAAATAAAGAACAACCTGACAGTGACCAGAGGGGTGGGGGGAAGGGGTTAAAGGTGAAAAAAGGGGAAGGGTCAAGTTAAGGTACATGTAGGAAGGAACCATGGACAAAGACAATGGGTGGTGGACAGGGGAATCAACATGGAAGGTAGGGGGTGGGTACAGCAGGGGAGAGTAATGGGGGAAAATTGGGACAATTGTATCTGAACCACATTAAAATTAAAAAATAGATAAATAAATAATAAAATGAGAAAAGAAAGTGATATACCAGAAACATTTAACCTTAGTAATTATACATGTGATTGACAAACATTTGTATAATACAGAATTATGTCAAATTTTTTAAGGCTCAAGTGCTATTTAATATTATTGTTGTTTAATCTGCTTAGATAAATTAGAACTTTACTGAGTTAGTGATAGCTTGTTTTGTATTAATTAATTTCCTCATTCATTAAGTAAATATACTTGGGAACTCAGAATGGTGGTATATCAGCATATCAGGGACCAAGAATATAGGCAAAGTCTTTATTGATAAGAAGCCCTTTGTTTTTAAGTATAGAGAAGCAAGCAGTATCTCCTTACAGGATGGTTGGAAGCTTTAAATGAGACTGTGTAAAAGTGGCTAGTGAGTCTGGCATGTAGCATGTACTCAGTAAAAATTAGTCAATAGGCATCAGTGGCTATGACCTGCTCTTCTGCTGCCATGGCCACAACACAAGGACAAAGAAGCAAAAGGAGAAATGCCACAGCATCTTCCACCAGTGCTGCCTACTTGAGCTGACAGGAGTGCACACGCATCTATGACGTGCACACCTCCAAGTAAGGAGCCTGGTGGGGTAGCTGGGCTCCGGAGGCTGGGGAGCCTTGGTGCAGGGACCTGGCTTTGCCAGTCTCCTCTTCCTGCTGATCCTGTTCTAGTTCTCAGCTACCCAAGTTCCCAAGTGTCTGCTCTTGAGGCTGCAAGCAATTGCTTAAAGTTCTTATACATGTTAGTCAAAAATAAAATGCTGTTATACAAAGAACAAGAATATACTTATGAAAATATCATATAATAATATGAAATATACTATGGGGATGACAAGGTAAAATATGTGATATACCTGAATGACTACAGGTAGGGGACGGGAATCACTCATTGGTTATTTAGAGAAGGCAGTTTCTGAAAAATTAACATTTGTTCACAAGGTGCCAATCCTGAGATAAGGTAGATGAAACACTAAGTGCATGATGCAGAGGCACTGGTGTAATAAATGTCAAAAGAGCATCACAGGTAGCTCATCTGAGGAGGTCTGGTCCAGGGAGAGGCCTCAGAGGGAAGAGCGGCCCTCCTTCCGACAATAATGGAATGTGTAGGCCATGGTCAGGGGTTTGCAGTTCAAAAATGGCAAAAACTGCAAAAACCTGACTCCAGAAAACCACTTATCATACCTAGAGGATTAAAAATGAATCAAAAATCAGAATCTAGGAAGCTACAGTCCTATCAATTTTCAGGACTGAACTCAGTTTATCACAAGCAGAGAATAGGGAAAGCTGACTATAAAAACTTAACATAAATGTTTATTCAAATGGAAAGTAGGACTCATAAATTAGGAATAAAAATAATTAACTCCAGTCTGTGGTGCTGGAAGGGACATATTTAAGTAAAGAGAAAGAAAGAAAAAAACCCTGCAAGGAATAAAATTAAAACCAAGAAAGCCCATAGGCAAAGAGATGGCATTTCTACAAGTTCTATTGTAAGTACCAGCATATATGATAACACAGAACAATTTAGGATATAAAGAATAATCATCCAGATTATCTGGATTGCCCAATTTATCTTTTTATGTATTCCCACAATTCCTTTGGTCTATATCATTTGCTTTTATTTTTCAAGTAAAGCTAAAATTTCACAATAATTTAAGTGCATAAAAATAAGATATTCTTAATATCTTTGTTTACCTCAAATGGTTGGACAAGACTTTTACTTCAATTAGAGTCTGTAATGTCCATCTAGTAAATCATTATACCAGTGTATTTCAACCCCAATGACACCTATAATGCGTGTACATCTACTGTCCACTGAAGACATTTATAACTTTTAGATTTAATACAAAAACCAATATTAAGGTGATTATTTCACTTAGCATAATGTTTTCCAGTTCCATCCATGCTGTCGCAAAGGGTAGGAGCTCCTTCTTTCTTTCTGCTGCGTAGAATTCCATTGTGTAACCATCTACCATAGTTTTTTGACCTATTCATTTACTGATGGGCACCTAGGTTGCTTCCAGCACTTGGCTATTGTAAATTGTGCTGCTATGAACATTGGGGTGCATAGGTTCTTTTGGATTGGTCTTTCAGGGTTCTGAGGATATAATCCTAGCAGTGGAATAAGCCAGGTGGTGAAAGACAAATACCATATGATCTCACCATTAACAGGAACCCAATCAACAAAACAAACAAACAAGCAAAATGCAACCAAAGACACTGAAATAGAGAACAGGCTGACAGTGTCCAGAGAGGAGGGGGAGATTTCAGGGGAAAAGGGGAAGGGTTTGCAGGAACAAGTATAAAGGACACATGGACAAAACAAGGAGGGGGGAGAAAATGGGATGGAGGTGGGGGAGGCCTGGGGGAGAACCTGGATGGGAGTAAGAGACAGAAAACTGTATTCCAACAATTAAAAAAAAAACTTAAGAAAAAAAAGATGATTATTTCACCTTTCAAAATGCCACAATACGCCAGGAACTTAGACTCTGAAGATAGGAGATGATTATTTTGCTATTTACATGAGTTTGAGGTAAATGCAAAAGTCAATATATTACAAAATCTTTAAATGCCTCAAGAATTCCTTTGGTAAAAAACAATAAACCACCTCTTTCTAATAAAAAATGTCCAAAATTATGGCATTATTTGATTTAACATAAAGTTAAACATAATCTTCAAAAGTACTTGTTATAGCAACATCAAATCATATGATATATAAAGGGCTTTTAGGCAAAGTACCAATATATAATTTGTAAAAATAAAGTATTTTTTCCTAAAATTTGACAGGAACATAAAAATCTCTACCACTGTCAATGATATATGTCACCAATAAAAACCAAATATTTTCCTAGCATCGTGAGGCATTGTATTTATGGGTTAGGCCTTGAATTCTTGACATATTTGTAACCATTTGAGACAGGAAATCATTGGGTAATTTTCATGTCCATAAAAGAGTAAGCAAGTGTTACAACTGCTAAGGAGGCTTTAGAGAATGTTATAGTTGGGATCCAAATAATTTAAGTGACTAAAATGACTGCAACATTTTATCTAAATCACACTTTAACCAGCTACATAAGAAATATATAAAATCCACCAGAAGCATCATTATTTACAAGAAAATTTTCTTGAGGTCCACATGAGTTCCTCTCCTGCTGAGAATGTCAGGAAGTTGTCCACAATATTTAATATCATACAATACAGTGATGTTTGATTCTGCTTTTTTCTGACAGTGTTCTGATTACCTTGGTTAGTCAGCTGTTACCATTTCGCTTTATCCACCGTTGCTTCTGTAGTCAAGTCTTTGAAGTTGTTGATGTTGTTATTATTACTACCATTACTGTTGTTATGTATTGTTCTCTTACCATATGCCAGAGATTTTTTACATGTTCTGTAGAACATGTAGAGATTGCAGAGATTCTGGAATCATAGTATGCTCCTGTCTTATGCAAAGTCCAAGATGGTAACATTAATCTCTTGTTGTCAAGCCTGTATGTGTTCAGAGTAATTCACTTGAACTACTATGTCCAGGAAGATGGTAAATAGAAAGTAATATATAATGGCTACAAAAATTAGAAAATCACTACTGTAATGGCTCCTTCTTCTTCATTCTGGACAGAAAGAAAGCTCTTATGTTCAAAAACAATGCTTAGAGTGGAATAACAGCTCCATGGGTAATCTGTAGCCTTCTTGGAGTTTACAAAACAAGTAAAAAATGTGCTTGCAGAGAATATTTTGATTAAATAAAGTCTCTGCATTAATCAATTACTAAAATATATACTGGGAGTGAATTTTGAATATTCACAGGTTCCAACTAATAAGGGACCACCACTTGGGAAAGTGAATATTTCAGCAAGGTAGAATCTAAGAAAAGATTTAAAGGAGATCAAAAGACAAGAAAATTCAAGTGTGACAATCAGCCAAACAAGATATAAGGAATGCATAATGCATGTGAGAAATTTCTGTAGATATGGGGGCAATTCAAAGGAAAGAAAATTCTCCCTACTAGTCAAAGAAATGCATAATTAGAGCAACAATGGACTAAAACTATATATTCAGGAGAGTAATCTAGAAAAAAATAATAAGACCAGCAAGGCCCTATGCTAGTGAGAATAGAGATTAGAAGGAGAATAATCTCAAAAATAGATGGTAGAAATGTGAACTATTATAACTTCCTTATAAAATCTAAAAGTATGTAATACGAAAATGTGTATGTAAATATAAATGTGCACACACACATATGTACACAAATAATTGTAGCAGTTTATTTTTAGAAGAAATATATTTTATATCACTCAATATTAGAAATTATTGAATAAATTCATAAGTTGTCAAAGCCTACCACAGAATATCATGCAGGTATTATGTTGCTGGGCACATGGGAAATTGTGTATTATGTGTTATAAACAGAGAAAATTCCAAGTAATAAAATCTTCTTAAAATGAGTGAGAACAACTTTCTAGAATATATCATATATTTGTTTATATTTTATTATGAGCATGAGAAGATGTTAGGATATCACAGGAATTACTTATTAAACTGGAAAGTCTGGGACTCCCCAATGGGAATAAGAGACTAGGAGAGGTATGGTGGGGAAAAAAACTATTATAATCTATATCCAAAACTAAACAGCATTAAAATCCTGTTATGTTTCAGTTTTAAATACCCCTTATTTTTATTGCATACTCACTAATTTGTGTTAACATCCCTAGAATTTCTCCTGAATTCTAGACACTTATATCCAAATACATTTTCAAATTTTGTTTATCAAATATTCATCTCAAATGCTATGTGTTTTATACATTCTTGATTTTTTCTACAAACTTATCTTCTCTATCTTTTCCAAATGAGAAAATTGCAAAACTCTTCTTCCAAATCTTAGCCCTCCTCTCATAAAGTCCCACCTCCTCTACCCTCAAATGACATCCTGATTCTGAATATTCTCACTCTCCTGTATAGAGAACAATGCACATCCAAAGTACTTTCTTAGTGCTAATTCTCTAAACAAAAGCTTATTCATTCTGCTAAGAATTAGGTAATATGTTAGTGTTCTGTTAACTTCTTACCATAGTTTTCAATCCTATGTAGAGTAATACCCACAGACTTTTTAAAGCCTTAGAAGGTCCAATTCTATTTCTTCTCTGATATCATTTCTTTTTTCACATTCAGTCATTCCTCTCTCACTGCAGCTAATCGAACTTATCTAGCATATTCATCCACACCCCAGGGCCTTAATTCCTGCTCATTCAATGACATTTATTTTTCCTCCCCATATTCATGTTTTGCTCCATTACTACCTTCAGATCTTTGCTCAAATTTTACTTTATCGAAGTCAGTCTTCCTTGTGACCTACTTAAAATGATTCTCTACTCCACTTCTTACACATCCATCCCTCCATCTACCTTATATTATCTTCACTTCAAACACACACATACACGCACACACAAACAGACAATAGGTGGATAGATTAGAGAGATAGAATAGATAGATAGATAGATGGATGGATAGTCTCCCCCAGTAACATTTCCTCTTAACTATGCCTGTGAAAATTTGTTTTATGACATGAACACACATAATATTAGATTTACTAAACATAGGAATGATTGCACTATTTAAAATTCTTACTTATTTTATCTCTTTCAAAATGTCCTTTTTGCGTGTTTACCTTGTTTCTTCACAAGGACAACAATAGTCCATAAACATCTCCTCAGTAGCCAGTGCACAGGTAGAACCAGGCGCATCTTTCTTATCGCCTCACACCGTGTGCACAACGGCAGCCTCTGTCTTCTCATGCTCACTGCCACCGCTGTGGGAGAGCTATCTTCTCTTACTGTCATCTAGATTGTGTAGATTCCATCTTCTTCCCTTCGTGAACACATCTGCCACAATGTCCCTTGCCACTTTATAAGCTCTAGTCAAGCCTGTGACACACATTACTTCTGCCTTGTTTCTGTACCTCTTTTCTCTTGAAACACTTTGTGTGCATCTCCAACTTCTCACTGCTACCCCTTTTTAAGGACTCAGTTGAAATGCCAATGTTATTTAACCCAGATTAACTTGTTAGTTGAACTCACAACGCTTTAGGCTCTATGTCACGTCCAGCATGGTTTAACAGTTATTTGCATGTATCACGAAAGCAGGGTTATTTTTGAAAGCAGGGTTATTTATAAACAAGCTATTACATTCATCTTTATGGGCTTAAATGATTCTTAAGCTCAAATAACACAAAATCCTGTAACAAAATTATAGTTTAAATGATAAACTGAATGAAATTTTTATCACAATTGGAAAAAAGAATAGTTAATTTAACCTCCTGAAAAATCTGAAATCTATAATACTTTAAAATACAGTAAATGGATGATGAGTATATTAAATATACAGTTCAACAGTTACTAACATGGAAACTTCATTATAAAGTATCTATAATTAAAAGACATTAATAATAATGACCGTTGTCTGATTTTTTTCATCATGGGTTTATAAACACTTTGGCCAGTGTTACTACAGGGTCAGAGTTATCAACAAGAGACACTCCTCTGGGATATCGCTTTTTTTGTTTGAGGTTCCATTTTCACCTAGAGTCCACACTAATGTCTTTAGTCAGCCGAAACTATTAATTTTTCTCACAGAACATGAACACTCTGTGCCTGGTACCATTGTTAACATTGAACCTTCTTTAGAGGTAGTTTGCAGAGGTTTATAAAAAGGTCTCCTCTTTTTGCATGTTTTTATTTTTAATTATGTACTCTGAGGTCAGTTTCACTCAAAAGAAGCATGGCATCTGACAACTGGGCATCTCACCCCTACTTAATGCATTTTGTAGATTTCTTGCTTCTTCAGAATGGGTTACACACTAAGGCATATACAAAAAAAAAAAAATGAACTCTGTTTTACTAGTAAATCTATCAGAAGCAGTCCAGGTTTACCAAAAAATAAAAATAAAAATAAGGGTATAACATGTACGAACCCATCTTGTTAATGTATAATCCTGCTTCAGTAAATCACTCTTTAATACAGATACAAGGACCATGATCTTCCTTGTGTATTACACACATTCCTCCACACTATGAATAACTTTGGCTTCAGTTTCCTTTCCTCTCCTCGTGATTCAAACTCATGACTCTAGCTCATCTGTCCAAAAATGTTACCTTTTGCATTTCCTTAGAAAAGATATGTCTATTTAACAATGTTTAGATATACTGACTCATAATTCAAAATAATTAAGTGTTCCCACTTATTCTGTCACAGGATGCATGCTATGGCTATAAAGAATATAATTTATCATTTAGCAATCAAGATGCCCAAGGCAAAGATAGCATGAAAACCAATACCTAATTCTATGCAGTAAAAACTAAATGAAATGCACAAAAATGGAAGAAAAATAGTAAAATGTTTTTTCTCAAGAATAAAAGACTTATTTAAATTAACATTCATCTGTGAAGTTACTAAAATCATATTCCTTATTTAGGAAGGAGTGGGGTTGGTGGAGTGTGGGGTGTCCTAAGAAGGCAAGCAGGCAGAACAACTGGAACCCGCAGGGTGTGCTTTGTGGTCTCTGGGCGGGTTGGGGGAGTGAGTGCCATTCTCTGTTGGAGGGGTTGGGGGAGGTGGGGGTTGGTGGGGGACGGTGGTCCAGGATGTGCTAAGCCTCGGAGTGGCTCAGAAAATGGTGGAATACCCTGGGGACAGAAACAGTGCTGCCCAGACCATTCTTCCCAGAGCCAACTAGATCCGGCGGGTTCTAAGGTAGTCAGCTAGGGGTGAGAAGCTTCTGGGTGCTCCGGGTGTTGGAGGTCCCTAATCCCAGACTCATCTGTAACAAGTTAGGCACATGCCGCCCACCCCAATCCCCTTGTTGCCCCTCCCCCACTGACAGTCACCGCACAGTGGCTTCAAGGAATCACTTAATATCTATTTTAGAAAATCTTACAGAACTCCAGGGAGCTCACACAAATAAAAATAAATAAATCAAAAAGTAGAGACTCTGTGATCCTAATGGGCAGATGATAAGCCATGAAGAAAATAAACACGATACTAGTTAACTATGAGCTATATGGTTATAAAACAAATGGCAAGTATGCTTCATAAAAGATACAAACCATCAAACTTATAAGCAATAATACATTTATATATACATATGTATAAATATATATGTTAAAGACAGGCATTTTAAAATATGTTCATGTAACTATGTAACATAACCAGAAATTAGAGGGAGAGACATTCTACTCACATATATAGTATCTATTATACATCAGAGATTTAATATGCATATTAGGGATATAAATGTTGCTTTGCAGCTTTTAGTACACAAAACACAGTTTGTTCTTATTTTAATTATTATATTATTTTCCATACAAACTGTAAAAGCCTACTTTTGCCCCACCCTCTATATGAGAGAGAGAAAATTAACTACATGAGCTACATGGATTTAATTCAGGTAAACTTAATTTAGATTGTTCAGGCCACTGCTCAGCAACTACAGTTGCATTATCCATGAGAAGCCTTTACTGACAAAATGAAATATTCTGTAAAACATGGAAGATTCATTGATATGAGTTCTTGTCTTAAAATAAAAAATTGTACTATAAATTGATTTTTCTTAATCCAGCTTTTCTTAGTATGGAGGGTATATATTCTTTCATTATTAACTTGTTGATGCCTTTACTAAATGAAGAAACAATTACTAAGCATATACTTGTGTCTGGCGGTAGAGTTTTAGAAGGTTGAAATTTGCTAAATATTACTGAAGGATTACTGAAATATTACTGAAAGATTTCAGTAATAAAGTTATAAAAATTCATCAGTTAAACATGAAAGGCTCTATGGAGAACTTGGGATATAAATAAGAAGAGGCAGAATATTTACTAACTTAGTTATAATCCAGATCCAACCATTTAGGGCTATTAATGCCCCCTCTGACAAGAGGGAAACAGAAGAAGACACCTACTTTGTTCCAGACTATGTTGCTCATTTTTTAAATCTCAACTCAAGGCTATTTGGCTCAGATTTTTTTTTCTAAAAGTCTACTTTTTTGAGTATGAATAGATGTAATTCTTATTATCAAAGGTTTCATAGTATAACAGGATATATGAGCATATAAAATATTTAATATATGATATAGTTGGTATAATGTTGTGATAAAAGTTTGTATGGAATTTTATAGACATTTAGATTAAGAAGTAATTTTTCAAATGTGTAATAGGCAGTAAAGCATGGAATGCTATAGAGTGATGATGCCTCATTTGAATTTGAGAGAGAATTTAAAAGGGGGTCCAGCCCATTCTAGGAAATTAAAAAATATATATGATGAATATTAAATGAGCCTGTAAGGTCACTTCTAAATTTATGTGACTTGTATTTGTCTATTGCTGTCTCCATAAAATACCAGTCTTAATATTCTGAGATGTGACTATCTATTCTTGGAACACATAACATTATAAACACTTGAAGACTGAAAAGTATTAACATTCATTAGAGGAATCCTTTATTCACTGTTAACATGTCTTGTTTCCCTCCCTCTAAATACAAGTGGTACCTTTCCATCCCACATGCAATAAAAGACAATTGGGTACCTGGAAATAACATAACCAAAGATGAAAGCCAGGAGCATTCCACTGTCAGTCTGTTGCATTAGTGAAAGTGCAAGCATCTTGCTTTATTTTAAATATGCCTTGTGAGAAAATATATTTTGAAAAATCCAGCATCCCTGGTATACACCATTGCCATTTTTATTGCCAGGTTATTCTCTAATGCAAAAAATCACAGATGTTGACCAAAATTAAAGTAATAGTTCACGCTCACAAAACCAGCACTTTACAGATTGCTTAGATAATATGCTGACTATGAACATGGCCATATGCTTTATGTCCAGTGATTAGTAAGGTTACAATGTTTATTTGATTTAAAACTTTATATTACATAACCAGCCATTCAAAAAGTTTTTGTTACAGTATTCTTATATTAGAGAAGGTTACGCCTTAGGTTTTCAACCTTGAACATCATCCTATATACTTTCAATTAAGCTTTAGGTGATAGGCATTGCTGGAAGTTTCTTTGTATCTGTTTATTCCTGCTTGCCATGCTGCTAAATCCTATGTAGTTTAGTATAGATGCAAAGTCCTAAAATGTCCCAAATTTAATTTTTGTATTGAAAATTCAAAATTTGTAATTTTGTCATAAAATTAAGGGAAATAAGTGTTATAATATCTCTTCTCCCTTTTTTCCTCTAATTCTAGGCAGATGATTGAACTAGACAAATACTAATTGAAATACAAACAAGCAAGTAAATATAAACTGAAACATTGAAATAAAGAACAAACTGACAGTGACCAGAGGGGAGGGTGGAGGGGGATAATGAGGGAAAGAAAGGGAAAGCTCATCAAGGAATATGTACAAAAGACCCATGGGCAAAGCCAAACTGGGGAAGGATTGAGGGTGGGAGGTGGGGGTGGGTGGCATAGAGGAAAGTAGAGGTGGGAAAATGGAGACAACTGTACTTGAACAACATTAAAAAAGAGTTAAAAATGAAATACAAATACTACAATTCTGTATTGAGTTCCACTTTATGTCAGTGACCCTCTGGGTATTAGAAATGCCAGTGTAAAAAGATATGAAAATCTCTATTCTGTTCTCACAGAACTTCATAAAATTAGACAAACGCCCATGTAGTCAAATAAAATGATACTGTGCCATTATGAGTTCTTGTAGATAGGGAGATAATGGTGATATAAAAGAATGACTGGGTTGATTTGGAGAAGTAAATATGTTGCACTTTAATTTTTTGAGGTATCAATGGCCTATCTGAGAAGATGACATTTGACTGGGGTGTCTCCTATCTGCAAAGTCTAAAGTACACTTACAAGCAATCATTTTTCCCTCAATTAGTATACATTCTCAACTTGTACCATGACAAATGGGAGCCACAAAAACTGGATCAAGTAAATTTCCATGAACTCTTATACCATTTTGTTCTTACCATGCTCAGCCTGATTGATTCCTTTCTGATATTTTGGAGAAAGCATCATTACACGTGGATTAACTATGAAGTGAAGCAATTGCAAATGATTACAAATGAAAGATAAAGGAAAGAGAAGTGCTGACCTCCTGGGTTTGGGCTTGAGCAACTGGGAGGATTTTAAAGGCATTATGAAGAAACTATGCTTTCTTTCTTCCTCCTTTTCTTCATTTCCTTTTTTCCTCTCCCTTTCCCCCATTTGCCCCTCTATTTTTTCTCTGTCCTCCCTTTCCCTGCTTCCTTACCTTCTTGCTTCTTTCTCCTCTCCTTCTCTCCTTCCCTCCCTCCCTTTGCCCCCTTCCCCCCTCCCTCCTTTCCTTCCTCCTTCCTTCCTTCCTTCCTTCCTTCTCCAAGCAGAGATCACAATTTACTAATCTTAAATAACTTTAAATATTCTAGTGACTAGCCAGACCCCTCACCCATTTATCTGTATCTCTGTATTATAACGCAGTAATATTCACTTGAACTATTTAGCTTTTTTTGTAATTCATACTTATATTTCTCAATAAAATACTTATGATCCTATTAATAAATGTGGATATGATAATATTAAAATATAAACTAGAGGAATTGCAGAGTAAAGTAGATATTTGTGACTCATGTAAATAACAACTCAAAAAAATCAAAATTAAAATTAATTTCTTGTAAGATTGACAAGAGAAATGAAAAAGCATTTCACAAAAAAAACTATCAATATGGTTAAATAATTATATGAAGAGAGGCTCAACTTCACTAATAATTAAGGAAATTCAATTTAAACCACAAGAGGAAACTAGTATAAACTCACAGAATGTCTAAAATGGGAAGATTGACAATTACAGGTGTTGAAGGGGTGGTAGAATAAGGAAACCCTCCAAACAATCTCACAATTTCAGTGTGTTGATAGAATTTCTACATTGGTGCAATCACTTTAGGAAAAATGGTTTAGCTTATCTACTACAGTTGTAAATAATTGCTTTCTGCATCTCAGCAATTTCACTTCTAGGTTGGTACCCAGCTTGAATGAATGCACTAGTGAATCTGAAGACATGGAAGAACTTTCAAAATAACATTTTTCATAGTAGCCTAAAACTAAAAATAATCTATGCTTATCTACCACAAAATAAATTATGTTTTTGAAATACAATGGACTGGTATGTAGAATATAGATGAGCACACTATATGTGCACAGAGCACAAATGAAACTCGCAAATACAGTATAAAACATGAATCAAATAACAGAAATTTATATTATGAAATATAAGGGTATGTTACTTTATTTAAAAAAATAGTTTGGCTTGATTCTGCATTTTAATTGAGGTTGGTCACCTAACCATAAACATAGCACAAAATTAATATTTGACCTGAACAACCTATTTCAAGTTGAGGCTTAATTGTTTCATTGACCCATAAAATAGGATGTACAGTGAAAAAGTCAATTCTAAAAGGAAATATTAAAGAGGTGATCAGAATGAGAAGGTCAGATGGTATCAGTGAGTTTAGATTTCTATTATATCTATTTTTAGTTGTATTAGTCTGCTAGTGCTGGCATAACAAAAATACCATAGAGTGGATCCTTTACACAGTAGAAATGTATTTTCTCCCAGTTCTGGAAGCTAGAAGCTCAAGGTCTGCATATGACCAGACTTGCTTTCCTCTCAGACTTCTTGCCTTGGTCTCCAGATGTCCATCTTTTCATGGGGTCCTCACATTATCTTTTTCTTATGTGAGTGCATCCCTGGTATATTTTGTGTTTCAAATTTCCTCTTTTATCAGGACACTAGTCAGACTGGATTAGTGTGACACTAAAGACCTTATTTTTTACTTAATCACCTCTTTAAAGCCATATTTTAAAATACAGTCACATTCTGAGGACTAGGGGTTAGAGTTTCAATGAATTGTAGGGAGACACAATTCAGCCTATAACATCGATACTGTTATGTCATCACAACCTAAATTCATTCTATGGCTTCATGAAATGTTACCTATGAACACTGAAAGGAAGTAAAAATGAACAAAGCCTCATTTTCTGATTAGCATGGTATACTGATTATGAATATGTAGTAATTGGGCATAGCCCTATATTTTGACTTGGTGTTCACAGATCTGAAAAAATTATGTTGAAAAGCAGAACATACACATTTATAGAAGAAGATCTAAATGATAGTGCAAATGTTAAAGCCTATTTTTTCAATATCAGTTAGCTTGTTTCTCTGCTTAATGAGCCTATGTACTGAGAGGCCATAATTTCTAGGACCAATGTCAATGCTGGACTCAGCATTATGATCTTCCTTCTGTTCAGTAGACAGTCTGTCTGGAGCACTGGGGAATCTCCCCCATTGTCTAAGATGGTGGCAAGGGGAGGATCTGAGACTGAGTGTGGAAGGCTAGAAATATCAATGGATAGGGCCCTAGCACACAAAACTAGCAAGATAACTAGATAGAGAAAAAAGGCCTTCTCCCCGCATCTGCTTCTGATACCACATTGGGGGTGAGACCAAAGGAAGGAACGCACATTTGCCATAGAATCCAAAATAGCGCATGGGGAGGTGCTGGACCAAAGAGGTCTGTTAGTGTAGCCTGGGAAATAAAAGATTGGTTGGGAGGTGGACCCATCCTAACTGCACAAATAGTTGGGAAGTTGGTCATTTTGAGAAAGCACTAGCCAATCCCACACCCAAGCTAATATAACCCCAGAGGAAGAAAGACGCTAACTACGTTGTGGCTCGGTCACTAGTGACATGCACTCGCATGATGCATTTGCCTATTCTACCTACCCGTGTGGCCTATGGCCATTAGGGCTCCACAATCAGACTCCAGCAGGGAGCCAGTAGGGGACAGCAACTGGGGACAAGATAAGCTCCCTAGACCGAGATGATGACTGCTTAGCAGATGACTGTGGACTCTGAAAGACTAAACCTTAAACTGGAGCAGGAATTCTGGACACTGGCTTTTGTCTTGGTCTTGCTGAGGAGATGGGCTTTGAGATTGGAGCCTGCCATTCTCCCAGATTGTGCAGCACCACAGTGAAACCTCTTTCCTTTTTCGCCATTATCTGCCTCACAAGTTTGTCTTTTGTGGAGACAGGCAGCTGAAGGTTCATTTTTTTTTTTTTTTTTTTTTTTTTTTTTTATGTTCAGTTACACTTCCACTCACCAGTACTCACCTGATTGTCATCACTGTTGAATGCCCACCACTAAAGAGGCTGACATATAACTCTGGATGTGCTCTCTAGTAGTGGAATAATTATACTCGATGCCTTTTATCATAGAGAATAGGTACTCGCAATCATATTTAGGCGATTTGGTAAACTCTTCCATAATTAACCTAATATTTTATTGTTTCATGTGAGTAATTCAGATATTAAGAATAAATTATGATATTAATAAAAATTTACAAAGGATAATTAGTTTCATATTACTATACCTGTAAATAGTCAACTAACATCTCAACCTAAAAAAAAAAGCCTTTGGAATTTACTTTAATTTGCATAAATTACTTTTACTGGGCATCTAAAAATATGACTACATATTGATAGGTAGAATTGGCTACCAAAAGACTACTAATGTACAAGAGAATGAGGCAAATAAGAAATGGTCATTTGAGGGGAACATTAGCAACTAATGGTACTGAGCCAAGAAAGATGCAGATGTTTAACTATAACTTTCAATGAGACATCAATAGAAAAATAAATAATATCATACTGTGGAAGTTTTAGTTTAGAAACTGCAAAACCTGAGCCCTAATGTAAACACCAAGATGGGAAAACAAAGTTGCAGTGGAATCAGTCACTTTTTGTGTGATATTTCTAAGAGATAGATGGTTCCTTTTTAAATTCAAAGACAATTACAATGATAGCAAGTTCAAAATCAATGAATTTGAGGGTTCACAAGATTTTGGGAAATTTAGAATAAAACTCCTGGCAAGTGAGAGCAAAATTCACTGAAGTTACTAGACTTCATTAACATTTGAAACAAATGTGGATTTTTAATAGGTACAGAATTGAAGAAGCAGTGTGCCAGTTTGAGGAACTCAACGTAAAGCACTGATCTATATAGAAAGACTTGCTTATGAAAATAGTTTTTCACCAGAGAATTAATTAATATCTTTAACCCATTAGTTTATTTGACAAAATGGAAAGAATTTACTTTATATGAAATGTGTCAATTCAGAGATCCTTCTATCTCAACTGGTATAAATCTCTTTTATATATCTTATATATATATCTCAAATGTATAAATCTCTTTTCCCCTTGGCCAGATAGCACACTTCCACTATGCTTTCATGGATATTGAATACAAAATGGTTGAGCTTTATATTTGGTATCATAACTATGCCAAATTTGCAACAAAAATCTTATAAGTATAGCCCTGTTATTTATTGTATTGTTATGTAATAACCATTCATGGGAACATTTTCTTCATTTCTTTTGAGAATTTCCAAAAGAAAAAAAAATATTAAAATTAGTGTGGGTGTAAAAAATTTGTATCCAAATGCAAAACCAGCATTTTTGTGATAACTTCTGAAAATGACAAAGTGAAAGGATCAGTATACTTTCACAATTATTACACATTATGAACTCACAGCTATGCTCGTCCACTGTTTCCAGGAATGGCCAGTATCACACTTACAGTCTGTTCCCTAACAGATGGTGGAGCAGATCATTCTATCCTCCTACGGCTGCACACTAGATGTTTAAAAGTGTAAGAGTAAAAACTCTTAAACACAAACTGACAAACCTCTCTTTGTATGTAAATATCATTTGAGTTTAAATTATCCAGATAATATGGTAGTATATATTTTTGTAAAATACGTAGCAGTTTTGATGTTTATGTAAGTGTGTATGTGAAGTCTAAGGGGATTTTCCCATTGTGTTAAAAATTTAGTGAAGAGGAATAAGTGAAAAATAGGTATCAAAAATAGGCATCATTTCAATCACTATGTCAAGTTTACATTTGGACTGTTTATATAGGCATAGAACGTTTTTGAAAATGACAATGCAAACCACTCAGTCCATCACCATCATTCTTTAAGTGTAAAAAATGGGGCTCAGCACAAATGACATGTGCAAGAGTGCACAGCTAATTAATGACAGAACATCACTAAAGTACAGCGTTCCCTTTTTCCTAATGGCTATACCAATTTAAATTCCCACCAACAATGTATGAATATTCCCTTTTCTTCACAAACTCATTAACATATGTTTCCTTTGTCTTTTTATATAACCCATTCTAACAGATGTGAAGTGATATCTCATTGTGGTATTGATTTGTAGTTCCCTGATTATTAGTGAAAAAAGTTCAAATAAGTAATTTCATCTTTGTGTGAGAATCATAGAGTACACGTACACACACATAGACAATATAGCCTATTACACACCTAGGCTATGTGGTACTGCCTATTACTCCCAGACTACAAACCTGTACAACATGTTACTGTACTGTATGTTATTGGCAAATGTAACACAATTGAAAGTATATGTGTATATAAACATGCCTAAGTATGGAAAAAGTACAGTAAACATATGGTTATAAAAGATGAATAATGGCATTTGTACAGAGCGCTTACCATGAATGGAGTTTGCAGAACTAGACCTTGCTCCGGGTGAGTCGGTAAGTGTGCAGTGAATGAATGGGAAGGCCTAAGACACCATTGTACGCTACTGTGGACTTTATAAACACTGCACACTTAGGCTATGCTAAATTTATGAGTAATTTCTTTCTTCAACAGTAAATTAACTTCAACAAAAAGTGAACTTCATCTTACTCTAACTTGTTTTATAAACATTGTAATTTTTTTTAACTCTTGGACTTTTTTGTAATAACTCTCAGCTTAAAACACAAACACATTTGTACAGCTGTACAAAAATTTTTCTTTATATATTCAATAAGCTTTTTCCTATTGGAATTTTTAAAATATTTTTAGTTTTAAAATATTTTTGTTGAATATTAAGACATAAACACACACATTAGCCTAAACTTACAGAGGGTCAGGATCCCCTTCCCCATTTTATCCATCCCCCCGCCCCGGCCCCAGAAAGTCTTCAGGAGCAATAACACACTTGGAGCTTTACTCTCCTGTGATAACAATGCTTTTTTTCTGGAATATTTCCTGACCTGCCTGAGCTCTTCTTTAGGAGGTGTCACTTGTTTCAGAAATATTTTCAAGGTGATATGCTGTTTTTCCTCCTTATTCTTCATTATGGATTTGTTAGCAATTTGATGATGTACCATGAAATTTATTCTCTGTTAATATAAACTTTTTGATGTTAGGGTCCATGTTGCCATACATTTTAGCTTGCTTGTTGAGGTCTGTAAAAGATTCTGTTAAACACTTTACTGTGAATTTTCTTGGCGGGGGTGGGTCTTCTTTTTCTTCTCCTGCAGTTTTCGTTTCTCTTGCCTTTTCTTCATCTATGTGTTTCTGTTCTAGTTCCAACTACTCTTTTTTTTTTTTTAAGATTTTTTTTCCTTTTAGATTTTATTTATTTATCTTTAGAGGGGAAGGGAAGGAGAGAGGGAGAGAAACATCAATGTGCGGTTGCCTCTTGTATGTCCCCTGACGGGAACTGGCCTGGCAACCCAGGCATGTGCCCTGACTGGGAATCGAACCGCGATCTTTCGGTTCACAGGCCCGTGCTCAACCCACTGAGCTACACCAGCCAGGGCCTCCAACTACTCTTCATTAGTCAGTTCCTCAGGACTCCCCAATATCATCCTCATCCACACCCACATTCAAGTTTTTTGTCATTTCAACCACAGCCTGGTTGATTTTTGCAACCTCCTCAACCTTGGCAAATCCTTTGAAGTCACGGATGAGTTTCTTGAGTGCTTACTTTCAGATGTCATTCATACACTCCTTGGTAACATAACTCGAAGACCAAGCAAAGTTCTTGATTCAGTCATAGATACTATAAACCTTCTAGAATTGCAGCATTGTCTTCTTCAGCTGCACTAATAGTTTAGACAAAAGTCTTCTTCAGGTAGTAGGCCTTAAAAGCTGCTATAATTCCTTCATCCATTATTTGAATCAAAGGGCTGGTATTTGGAGGGAGAAACACCACTTTAAAGATGAGATAAAGATCACCAGTATACGGAGAATGCCCAGGAGCATTATCAAAAATATTCTTCAAACAACACTTCTCCATTTGCTGGCATAAAATTTTAGGAGAGTGCCTAGGAAGAGGAGCTGGGTCATCGTAACTTACCGCTCCTGCAGGACACTGACGGTGTGTGTTAACTGATGCCCTTGAAGGCCCAGGGGTTCTCACGGTGCCAGATCACAAAGGGTTTCTGTTTGTACCAAAGGACATTGCTGCCTAACAACACCATGATCTCGTCCTTTCAGGCACCCATTTCCGGAATACAGAAGTTTCATCCGTATCAGATGTTTGCGCTGGCAAGTAATCTTCCTCCAAGATCAGCTTATCTAGATTTTCCAAAATGACTTCAGCTTCTTTCACATCAGAACTGATGGACTCACTGCTCACTTTTGTATTATGTGATGAATAATGATTCTTAAATCATTTTAACCACCCAGAGCTAGAAGTAAGTTCAACATCATAGTGGGTTCCTGGCTTTTCTTCCAGCATCACAAAAAAACTTTCGCTTTAGGTGTGATCTTCATGGTGCCGACAAGGATACATTTCTGCATCTGGTCTTCAGCTCAAGTCATTAGAAGTTACTTCATGAGTGATGCCAGCCTTTCTCAAATATGTATTAGTCCTGCTGCTTTCAATGAAGCAGATTCTTTAACAGCTTCTGACACTTTGTTCTTCAAGGATGTAGCTATGGTGGAATGGGACATGCCTGACTGGCAAACAATAACTATCACTGATTTTTTACTTCATGGTCTTTAATCACTTTTGACTTTGTGTCCAGGTCAGTCGCCTGATGTGGACTCTCACTGGGCAGCATTAGTAGTGAGTTTTGTATGCTTAGTGGCCACAATGAACAAAACAGCGTGAGATTGAAGCACAAGAGAAAATGATGCAGTCCAGAGATGCAGTAAACACAAGAGGCATAAGGTTGCTGTCAGCATAACAGAGCATACTGTCTGACGACAAACTTTTTTCAAAGTCGAGAGAGTATACTCCAAAATAATGATAAAAGAGAGTGTAGTAAATGCATAAGTCAACAACATAGTCATTTATTATCAAATATTATGTACTTTAACTAATTATATATACTATACTTTCATATGACTGGGCAATCTTAGGCTTGTTTATACCAGCATTACCACAAACACATGTGCAGTGCATTGTACTAGAATATTATGATGGTTATAATGTTACAAGGTGATAGGAATTTTTCAGCTACATGATTATCTTATGGAACCACCATCATATAAAGCTAAAAAAAAAAAAGTACAATATGAAACCAGAAAAGCTGTCCAGCGCTCATGCTGCCTCTTACATGCCAGATCCAGTAAGCAGAGACAGGGATTGAATCTTTATGGGCGCATTATTCAGAGGGCTTGGGATCTGAGAAGAGGGAGGGCGTGCACCCCTGCAGTCCATCTTATATTTCCTTTTAAGCCGGTCTTTTCATAACAGAGAACAAAGTGTGGTGAAGGGTTTGAAATTCAGGGAAAATTAGATTAAAAAAATCCCTGCAGCATTCTCACCCTCGAGGCTTGGCTGTGTTCTAGCCAGCTGTCTGTCTCTCTCAGGAACAGGATGGCTCAGATACCACCTTGAGGCACAAAGATGGAACTGTTTATGGTCTCATGGAAGCAGGGTGGGTCATACCTGCAGTTCCTGAAAGAATAGCTTTTCACATGCATTAACTACTAGGCTTACTAAAATTTTCCCACCCTTGAGTTCTCCATTGAATGCTCCAAATTATAGCTAAAGATTTATTCTATGCTAATCCACTGCTAATAATTTATGCCACACTTTCCAAAAATAATGTTTTCAAAGTGTGCATATCTTTCATAGCACATATTCTGCTTAGGGACTAAATACTCCAGAATCCTAACTTACACTAATTTATAGACATAAAATATTATTTCCAAAAATGTGGGTTAAAAGAAAGATTCCATTAATTAAAGCATTCATTATTCCGTTGAAAACACAGACTATCTATAGGATATGTGTTATAGAATAATAATAAATGCTAAAATATATATTATAAATAAAGTTTAGCCCCAATTATTAAGATTGGCAAAAAAGATCATCTTCAGCTGAGCTAGTTGACATTATGCCAAAACAGAAATCACTCTATAGTCTCAAGAGTTTGAATAAAATCCCTTAACAGGTGTGGAGTATTTTTCTATGCAGTGCCTATAGCAAGAGATTTGCCAATTACAAAATATCGACCCTCCTGACTTTCCTCCCATAGATACCAGCTTGAACTCAACTATGATGGTTAGTTTGCTATTAGCTGTGGGTGGTTTAAATGATTAAAGAATCATTATTCATTTCCCACTTTATTGCAGTAAGGTGAATATATAAATATCACACCTATCCTGCTATTAAAAACATATCAGTTTGTATATGTTATAAGACTTTCCACACTAAGCCCTCCTGGAAATTCTGTGTGGAGACAGCACTTTATCACCCTTATGTCAGTTAATCCTCATTACCAGTAGAGCCCTCCTACTGCCCTTTGTTGATATCCAGCCACACTTGCTTTTGATATATTCAAAGATGTAGAGAATTTCCTGGCATACAGCATAACGAATACTTCCAATATCAAGTGTGCAAGATTATATGAGTTAATTGCCCTTTCTAAATAACAGCCTTTTATAAGTCTCACAATTCCTGATGCTTCCCGAGTCTCCATTGGGGTTGGCTCTTTTCTGGTCACTTTATGGGATATAACGTGTATATACCAAATGAAAATCATGTGCCTGTCAGGACACAAATACACCCACTAAATGCTGTGCTTCCTTTTTTTTTTTTTTTTTTTTTTTTTGTGGGATCCTTCAAATGCAGTGATTTGTTTTCCAGTGCTTGGGAAAACCACACAGTAATTTTCTAAAATTCCATAGTGATAACTGACCTTGGAATTTAGCTGTTGTGGGATGTGTTGATCAACCTTTATATGTTATATGAATAACCATTCTTGGTAAACATCCTATCTAAGCTTAGCTAAACAAATTGTGTGGCCCAGCATGAAATAAAAATTCAGGGCTTTCTTTTTTTTTTTTTTTTTTCATACGTAGGTAAACATCTTATCTCTGATCACATTTCTTTCTCTTGATCTGTCATAGTGTTCGATATTTGCTGTTCCATGTCACACTCCCCTAGGCCTTGTACTCATGAAGTGTGTGCACACCTTCACAGGCCCTCTGGACTCCATGCCATGACTTAGTGCATGGGGACTACCCACCTAAGCCCAAATTTCCTATGTGTGTTTTTAAGCTTTCTCCATGGACAGAATACTTCTATACAATTTAGCCTTGTCATACCATTACACAGAGGTAAAATATTTCCTTATTTTCCTTTCCTTATTTCCATGTTCTTTCTTCAGAAATTTTCAAAGTGTTTTCCCATTCATATATCCAATGTCAGGTACATGAAAAATTATATCTACTGCTATTGTATATATGCTTTTTTCCCTCCTCCTCTGTAGAATGAGAGCCACATGGGAAGCATCAGTTTGAAGGGCCCTTGAGTTAAACATTCACACTGTTTCCAGTAAAGCTATTTGGGAAGTGTCATTATTATTATATGACCAATCTAATATAGCTGATTTTTATGGCAATTTTAACCAGGTTAGCAAGTGTGTTCTGTTGTAGCACAGGGAAGGGCACAATCTCCCCTTTTTTGTGCTGACTTTCTAACTGTGCCTTTTGCGTACTTGAAGATGGGGCAAAGCTATTAAATTTAAATTATTACTTGGAGTCAGTACCTTCTAATACAGCTCTTAATAATGCCCATATCCTCCACACTCTTCTTAATCCCTGGACTTGGCTTAGAGACTAAATTCCAATGAATACAGTATGGCAAGATGATGGTATATCACTAATGTGATTAAGTTATAGGAAATTGTGTCTATTGTCTTGCTAGACTATTGTCTGTGTTGCCTTTTCTACTTATACCTTTTGATGAAGCTTGGAAGAGGCTCATTTGCCAAAAATAACTGAAGGTGGCCTCCAGCCAACAACTAACAAAGAACTGGGGGATTCTGTTCCAAAGCCCTTGATGACTGAATTCTATGAAGAGCCACAAAACCTTGGGAGTTGAGCTTTCAGATGAGCCCCAGCCTGTGACATCTTGGTTGCTGCTTTATGAGAGATCATTACATAGATCCCGGTAAGCCATTGCCAGATTTTCAACCCACAGAAAGTGTGAGGTAATAACACATGTTTTGTTTTAAACACTAAATTTGTGGTAATGTGTTATGAAAGAATACAAAACTAACGTTCAGCGAATATTCAATACCACATCTAATTACTGATCATTTAGTACTTATCAAATAAACCCTTGATAATAGAGTATATCTTATGAAGTTATTAGTCACCTAATCATTTAATCTGAGCATTTAAAATAGTAAATATTCTTCAGGCATCTTCTGCTATTTTTCTGGCTTAATTATTATACTGAAGTCTTTAGTTTCATAGATAATGCTTTATTCCTTACGCTGAGCCTGGGCAGCTGTAAATTTCATCAGTAAATCTCTCCTGGGATTACTCTGTGATTATTATATTTTTTCAAGTCTTATGAAAGCTTGAGGATGGCAATGTGAGCCAGTTCTTTCTAATACTAAGCTTGAAGTAATATGATTAGGGTCTCCCTCCTCCCTGGTTATTGGTTCCATTTTTGCCAAGGCATAACAGCAATGGGATAGTATCATTTGTCTTTTCACTGTCACTTTGGCTTTCTCTGTCTTCTAATTTAGCCATTCACAAAAGGATTTTATGAAAAATCTAAATCCCTTTGATATTGTATATCACATGGCACAAAATTTTCATTAATTTAAAACTTGGCTGAGTTGGCAAATCTTCCAGCATAAAAATATTGTTAAATACATCCTCTCTTATCATTTAAATACAAATAAGCCTTTTTCATAGTTATTAGAGGGTGTCTTTGCATCAATCTCACTACTGTTATCAATGCATGTGCTACACAGTCCCAGTCAGTATTATTTAGTTCTATGTTCAGAAATTCACAGAATTTTCCAAAAGATACTTAACCTGAAAGTTCACATAACAATATTTCAACTGAAGCTTCTAGGGTCCTCAGACAGCATGGTGAACACTTGATTGCAAGAGATATGCTGAATGAAAATATGGGAACAATTTCAAATTATGGAACATACTCCTTCAACTCACTACATATTTTTATACTGCGTTTATTATATAGCCCATCTGTGAGTACACACTGAGGTAAACTTTTCTTTCTGCAGCTTCACATCACCAAGTAGAAGGTTCAGAATAATTAATTCCCATAAGCAAGTAAAATTTAAATGCCCCTCTTTATGTCAAAATTTTAAACATTTTGCAGTGTTATTGGCAAGAAGAAAGATCAATGGTCATGATATTAAGTACCCCTGGTGCAATTTTTAAAATGAAATAGAAAACAAGAACAAAGACAAACAGAATTTAATGTAGAAATGATCATGAACTATAAAAAAATATGGTCCATCATCTGAAAATTCTTTCCAAATGAAATGTCTCAAGGATGTAGGATTAATAGAAATAATAAATTATGTCATGATGGTCAGTACAAATTTATTACCCATCACTAGCTTATCATGTTGTTAGATTAAATGGGGAAAATATGAAAGTATAAAATTAAAATATTCCTTTAATACTAACAAGGTTATAAAGTTTATGTTTATTCATTTTTATAGAAGCATGACATTCTATCAAAGAACTTTGTAAAAAAATTGGTATGCCATCAAATCATCAGCACATTGAAATCTTTCAAACATAGCACATAGAGTAAAACAAATAGAGCAAACATAAAACGTTAGTCACATAATTTAAGCTAATAGCTTCTCCGAATGACATTTTATCTTCAGTAGGGTGAGCAGAATGCAACTAAACTACTAATGGCATTGTCTTAAGATTCAGCCAATTTAGTCACTATGCTTAGGACAGAGCTTTGGGTAAGGGGATGCTGTGATTATCTTTTCATAATGTGTTTTGCTACCTCTGTGTTTTATTTCTAGGTTGACTTAGATGCTAACTAAAAATAGTACTGATCTGGAGAAATTTCTGTTTTATTTTTGATGTTGCTATTGTTGTTTTGGCTTAAACAACAAACATTTGTTTCTCACAGTTCTCTACATTAGAAAGTCCAATGTTAAGGTAGTGGCTAATTTAGCTCTTGGTAGGAACTCTCTGGCCTTCCAAAGGCCATCTTTTCACTGTATGCCAAAGAGTTGAGAATGAGCTGTCTGGTGTCTATTCTTACAAGGGCACTAATCTCATCAGGAAGGCCCCACACTCATGACTTCATCTAAACCTAATGACCTCCCAAGGTCCCATCTCCAAGTACCATACATTAGGAGTTAGGGCTTCAACATGTGAATTCGGAGGCAGGATACATAATTCAGTTCATAAAAGTATTTTTAAAGCTGTAATTCACTGAGGTTACTGAGCTACAAAGGAATTTGGGAATGAGTGTGGATTTTATTTGGGTTTTTCAACCTCTGGAATTAGAAAGGTGGGTGTCACTTGAAGGCAGAATTAGAGATGACAGGTAAGCTGATTCCCCCACCCATGGGTACCTTCACCATCCATTGCCAAAAAGAACTCCTATTTATACTGTTTTGCAGTTCTCAAAGACTTCTAATTAACACCAATTAACAACCAAATTATACTCAACATATGGGTCCCTGACTAATTTTCCTACTTGTTATGTTGTTGAATATTTCCTCATGTCCATAAACATTCACAGCATTGAAGAGCTTCCTGATATTTCACACTTTGAATAAACCATAATTTATTTAACCAAATGCCCACTCTTGGAATTTTTAAGAACATGTATAGCTTCTTTATAATTTTCCCCAATAGAAACCAATTTATATTTTAAAAATTTAGAAGTGAAATCTAATGATAAATGACAGAGCAAAATCGCTCAAAAAGTATGTACATGTTTTAAAGACACTGAGTAAACATTACAAAATTTGCCTCCAGAAAAATTCCACAAAATTACAACCACAGGTAGTGTTAGAAAATGCCTTTCCACCCATGTCTTTAACATACTGTCATTAATAATTTTTTCAGTTTCATAGTGAAAAATCTCCCCACCTTACTCCACTTCTTTTTTTTTTTAAATTGAGAAACGATGGACCTATAACATCGTGTAAGCTTAAGGTGTGCAATGTGTGGATTTGATACATTCACATAGTGCAGTGTGATTACCACACAGTGTTACTTACCACTTATATCACATCGCATAGTTATTATTTCTTTTTAAGTTCAGAACATTTAGGATCTAGTCTTGTAGCAACCTGGAATCACATAACCCAGTTTTGTTGACTGTGATCACAATGCTACGCGTTAGATTTCCAAAACTTAGTCATCTTCTAACTGCAAGTTAGTTTTGACCAATATCTGTTTTTGGAACTTCTATTTTTAAATGGTGAATCAAGGCTGGGAGGGATCCTAGCATGAAGGTGGTATGAATAAAGTTGACAATCAGTCCTCCTAAGATCTGGATCTCTGAGGAAAGTGATAAATAAGCTTAAAATCTCACATGATAACTACCTACCCTTAAAAGAAAAGTAGAGAGAATATTGATGCATACAGTTTACACATTTTAGATAATATTAAAAGTTATTAAAACATTATAAAATAGCATACGCCCTTAACACATTCCAAGTAATGTATATGTATAAAATTAGTCATTCCAACAATTCCCAAAGGCAGATAGATCAGTATCCCTATTTTTTCTGCTCACAGATCTAAAGTGTAGAGAAGATGAATAACAAACCAAGTCATTTAGCTAATATTTGAACATGGTCCATCTATCTATGGACTTCATACTCATTACCATGGCACTCTGTTGCCTTCTCCAAAAGCTTAGTAGGTGGGGTAGTGATCGCTTATTGAGAATTGGAATTGGATATTGGAGATGATGACAGTATTTTATAACCAATAAAGTATTAATAGAATACTGGTATTTTATGAATAGTTTCATATTACATTAAATGTATACACTTTCTCACACATATTCTAACATACACATATACAAACATAAAGATAATTTTATGAAAATTGACAGGAACGATGTTTGAATTGAATAAGAAACTATTGTTTTTTAAAAAGCATTGTAAAAACAATTACTAGTTACTTAAACAATGAAGTAGGTAGAAGTGAGATAGGTTGATAAATAGAGAGGACAGTTCACTGAAAATTAATAATTTTCTCATCCTCATAAATTCTTAAAATATATTTCTACAATAATATATTATTATGAGAACATTTTGTATGTGATTTGTATTACTCATATTTTTAATGATTTTTCCTTTTCTTATAATCTATTTATGAGCAATGAATATTTTAGATTATTAAAATCTGAGATGGAATAAAATGTATTTCAAAATTAAGTTTACTTATTTATAATCTTACAAAATATTTTCATAACTACATATATTTATTACAAATAACACAATGAAGGCCGATTAATACCAAATCTGTTGAAATGTAAATTGGTTGTATTTTTAATAGTGAGATAATAGTGAAAACAATGTTCTGTATACTCTCCCTTTCACATAGGTTACCATTTGAACTGTGACTCTTATCAGATTTTGATTTATCTCTTTATTCATTCTTGTAGCTAATGGGAAACAAATTACTTATTACTCATGAAAGACAGTAACTACTTAGTGTTGCAGAAAGAGAGACTATTACCATTTACATTTAAATGAGATTTGAAATGTTAATGAACAGCTCCAGTATTCTAATTATCTCCACAAATACTTTAAATTAAGGTGAACTTTTGTAGATGGATCATTTCTTGAGTCGTACTCTAGAGTGCCCTACAGGATAGCTTCATAGAATATAAAGCATATAGTGCCCATATTAGATACATATAATGTACAATTATATAGCCAAATAGCTGTAATTTTAATTAATAAACATTATTATTATAATAAATAATCATAATCACCTAAATCTTTTTAAATTGCAAAATTATGATAGTATTATTAAGTTTGGGGGTTTTATTCATTTATTGTCCTCTGCTTAAAAATATAGAGGCATGTTTGGTTGGAAATACAGAAATTTTGATTAATTTTTTCCTATAGAACTGCAGGTGTTGTTCTAACCTTAATACAGTAGTTTCTGTAATGTGTTACATATGTTTGTAAGCAGCAAGTTACACATGGAAAATGAAGTGATTTTTTTCACCAATTCGTTATGCTTTGAGCTATGAACAAACATGAGTTCAACATGAAACCTTCTGTCCAACTAAAATTCATCAGTCATAGAGGAAAACACAGGATACGAACACCTCGACTTTTTTCATAGCCCTGTTTACATCTGCATTGCTCTAAAAAAGGACATTGTGTCCTCCTGCCATGTGTATCCAATTTTCTTGATAAAAGTATTTGATAAAGTATCATAAAATAAGAGCATCTCCAGGACACAAAATAACCCCAAGTAGACAGAAAAAAATGGTGACAAGTATTGAAGATAAATTAATAAAACATTCTGAAAGAAATAAGATAGAGCGCTAGGCCTACAGGAATGTACACTGCACATTGGAAAGGGCATTGAGGGTACGGGTAGGGGAGAGAAATGAAAGCTTATGCAACAATCCATTGCAGTTATTACCTGCTCTTATAGGTTGGAAAAAAACTTGCTGTGGTTTAGAAGATAGTGACTACAAGGCTTAGCACTGCGCACCACCACCTTTGGAGGCATAGGGATAGCTCCTTCATAAATAGAGAGGAAAACAGGCACAGCAAACATTGTATTTGTATTTTAAATCACAGCAAAGAAAAACAAGAAAGTAAACCACAGTTACCAATCCTTCCTGGTACTACAAACTTTCATCTGAAGCATGATGATGTCCTTGCAGATTAGTTTTCTCGGACTTGTAACAAAATGCCATAGACTGGGTGGTTTACACAACATTTACTTCTCAAAGTTCTGGAGGCAGGAGGGCCCGCATCAGGATGCCAGCATGGTCGGGTTCTTGCAAGAGCCCTTTTCTTGGCTTACGAAAGAGTGCATTCTTGCTGTATTCTGCCATAATCAGAGGAAAGGGGAGAGAGAGAGGGGAAGAGGGAGAGGGAGAGGAAGAGGGAGGGGGGGAGGGGGAGGGGGGAGGGGGAGGGAGAGGGAGGGGGAGAGAGAGGGAGAGAGAATGCTCTGGTCTCTTCTTATAAGTGTGTTAAACTCGTCATGAGTGCCTCACCTTCATGACATCATCTAACTCTACCTTTAGAATGTTCCATGTCCAAATACTATTTGAATGGAGGTTAGGACTTCACCAGGCAAATTGGGGGGACACAGTGCAGTCCACAGCTTTCCACCCCAAGCCTCCCAAAACCCATCATCTTCTCACATATAAAATGCATATATACCATGTCAACAGTCTCCAAAATCTTAACTTATACCACCATCCAATAGAATATCTAAAGTCCAAAAATCTCCTATAGCTATGTAAATGAGATCTGGATGAGACTCAAGGTGTATTTTATCTTGAAGCAAAATTCTTCAACACAAACCTTGGAAATCAGAAGAATTATGTGTTTCCAAAACATGGTGTTTGGAAATGCAAATGTTAGACATTCCCCTTCTAAAATGGAGAAATAGGAAAGAAAGTGGGGTCAAGGATCCCAAGCAAGTTCAAAACAGAACAAGTAAAATCCCACTGGAACTTAAGGAATAAAACTAATCTTCCTTGGTTTAATGTTATGCCCTTCAAGCCTACTGAGGTTACAACTGGCCCACTGAAACCACTGAGGCAGCCACACATTTGAAACTGAGGAGGAACCAGCCTTATCTCCTGTATAAGAGGGGTCGGGGGGGGGCAGTCTAATAATCTTTGAATTGCCTTTTACATCATTCTTGCCTTGTTCTTGAGGACAAATGCCCGATCATAACAGAATAGCTCTATGTCTTGTCTTATAGAATTAAAAATATCTATCAGACTTCATTATTCTGTTGGACCTTATATGTCCATTTTAGTTTGAACTGGCATCATCTTTGTTGGTATAATCCCATCTGTATTTTTATTTTCTGCAAAAAATAGTTGATTAAGTTTATGAGTCATCTCCATGGTCTCATCATCAAATGATTTCTTAGTCATGTACTTAGTCTCTTCAAAACAAATGTTGCCATTTTTTGCAATAGGAACATGCTGTTTCTTTTTGGCTTAAGGAATTTGAAGTTTCATCTTCAACTTACATCTCTCCTGTTACATTTTACTGTAGGTAACTCAGGAGAAACCAAGCTGCTCTTTCAACACTTTGCTTTGAAATATCCTCATCTCATTATTCAATCTCATCACTAGCAATTTTTACCTTACGCAAAAACTAGAACATAATTCAGCCACATTTTTACCACTTTGTTAAATAGATCACCTTTCCTTCAGTTTCCAATAACTTGTTTCCACCTGAAATTTCTCAAGAATGGCCTTTATTGTCCACATTTCTCTTAATATGCTGTTCATGATTATTTACGTGTTCTCTAAGATGATGAAATCTTTCTCTAGTTTTCCCCTTTTCCTTCTGAGTTCTTAACAGAATTTCCTTTAATAGTTCCTTCATCATAATCTCAGGTTTCTCTCACATGACCCTTGAAATATTTCTACTTTCTACCCATTACCCAGTTCCAAAGCCACATGCACAGTTTTAGGTATTGTTATAGCAGCACCCCCCTTGTGGTACCAATTTCTGTCTTAGCACAGGCTACAATAACAAAGTGACATAGACTGGGGAGCTTAAACAACATCACAATTATTTCTCACAGATCTGGAGACTGAGTGTTTGAAATCAGGGTTCCAGCCCAGCTGGGTTCCAGCCCAGCTGGGTTCTTGATAAGGTACCTCTGCTTGTTTGCAGAGGGTCACCTTCTTGGTGTGTACTCTCAAGATAGAGAGCTATGATAGATAGTTGATGATAGATAGAAGATAGATAGATAGATAGATAGATAGATAGATAGATAGATAGATAGATAGCTAAGCTCTCTGATCTCTGTTTCACTAATTTCATCATGAGGACTACATATCCATAACTTCATCTCAACCTAATTACCTGCCAAGCTCCCCAACACTGAACACCATGGCATTGGAGACTATAACTTCATCCTGTAATTTTTGGGAGATACCACACTAAGTTGATAACACTTTTCTTTCGTCTGTCTATTTGCCATAAATCAAATGCCATGCCTATCAATCACATTCACCTCAATCCAGAAAACTGCAGACATTTCATGTGGGCTTGATGCTGTATTTACCATAACATGAATCCATTAATTAGTAATCCAAGATATTTAGGAATGATAGAAAGTTTTCCTTGGGTTTGTAGTAACAAAAATACCAAACAGGAATAAAATGCTCTATCTCAACTCTATTTTTAGCAGGTCACTCTTGCAGAAAAATACAATACAAATATTTTAGGAATACCTATAGAATGTTTGAGAAAGCATTAAAGAAAAAAAACAAACAAACAAGCCTCTTCCAAAGAATAAATTTAACTTTTTACTTGTGAAAATAAAAACAAAGTATTACTCAATTTAATACTATATTGAATTAAGAAATAAACAGAAATCTCATATGAATTTATACAAAAGAAAAATGGAGAAATTTTACAATTTCATAAAAAACTCAAAGGAACCATGACTGGTATGGCTCAGTGGATTAGGCGCTAGCCTGTTAAGCAAGAGGCCACTGGTTCAATTCCCAGTCAGGGCACATGTCTGGGTTGTGGGCCATGTCCCCAGTAGCGGGTGCATGAGAGACAACCACACATTGATGTTTCTCTCCCTCTTTTTCTCTCTTCCTTCTCCTTTAAAAAAAAAAGAAAGAAAGAAAAAAAAAAAGAAAGGAAACAGGTATTAATGACAAACTCTGAAATTAGCAATTTAAACATTCTAAATTTAAAAGTCATTAAATATGAAACAAAAGAAAACAATGGTTAACCAAACTGGGATTTAAGTGACTCTCTAAATATAAATTAAATGGAAAATGACCAAAAATAAAAAGGCAGATATATTTTTGCAACATACAAATAAAACATGCAAAATATACCCTAGGATCACATGTTTCAGTTAATTTTACAGCCAATATTTTAACTTAATTTGGGGGAGAATGATGCTAATTAAAATAGAAATTAAAGATAGTCCCAAAACATATGAAAAAACTAATTCAGAATTCATAGGACTTATAAGAGAAAAACATAAGAATAATTATATTTCCCATGGCATTGGAATTATGGAGGATACTTCTTGAGGTTATTTGATCCTTTTCTCATTTCTAAAAGTAAAATCTGTTTTAATCACAGAGTGGAAGTTGGGGTTTTCCAGTGAAAATAATTCAATTTTTGTTCTTGGATAGAGATGATTGGTTTTGATCACTTGACCCTGATCAGGTCAATGTCAATTCATTTCTTACTCCTTGTCTCCCCAGACACAGTGTTTTGTTGAGAGATGGTGTGTGTTCATGAAAGGTCAATGAACCCAAATAAGAACTTGTCCAAGGGAAATTTATCAACAATCTACGGTATAGTGTTTTTTCATTTTTCTCTCACCAAATGGGCTAAAGCATCAGAAAGTGACTATCTTTAAAAAGAGGAAGACATATTAGATGTATAATTAGGAAGAGAGTCTATAGAAGGGTAGGAAATCATTATGGCCATCATTCTCATAACTTTATTTTCTCCTGAGTCCCAGTTTTAATATAATGCCAAAATTCTGTATGAAAGTAGATTATTATAGCAAATCCTTTTTTAGATAGCCCAGGGAGTCTCTGTCTCAGGGTCACATGACTGAATATCAAGACTTGCAAGTATACTCATATATGTCTTTTTTAAAGATAAAGGATATGAGTATACTCTCAAGTCTCAAAGAATATAAGACAGCAGGAGGGAAAAAAAACACAGATAAGCGGTGGGGACTAAGAGACTTGCACACACAGCTCCCCAGGATGCACTTATCTGGATTATAAACAGCAAGATATGTGCAAATCTTAGTTTCTGAAGAGCTTAAGCAAAAGGTTCCAGCAGCGTCTTTTTATGTCTCACTGGTTACAGAGTCAAGCAGGCTGTGTGGCCCTTTAGAGCAGACATAAGCCATCAGTGTACACACGCCTAAATAATGAACATGCCTGGCTTCAGGCATGGCTAGGGGAGTTTAAAACTTTAATACATGTTACAAGCACTAACATTTCATTCTTATTTGCCCAAAAGAATCCAGCAGACTCATAGGCATGCCTGTAGCGAAGTATCTTGCTGTAAGACAGCTATGTCTTTTACACATTCTAACACAAAGAGCTGCATAGAATTTGTTGGATATGTATGTGTTTATTTTTACCTAATCTCACAGATACTTCAATAATACTTTTAACATAGCAATTTTTTAAGCACACATAATCAGAGATATGGATTAACACTTCTTACACCACTGGACATAAATACTAGTCTGGAACAATGAAGTAGACCCACGGCAGTGGCAAGAGGCGGGTTTCTCATGACTGGAGGATGAGATTACAGACCAGCAGAGGAGGAGGTTGGAATAGCATATGTGGTAACAGATTAGAGTTGGACACATCAGTGTAAAGGTACATTAAACTATACATAAATATAGGTATTTGCATATAGAATATGTATATGTAAATAAATATGGGACTATGCAATGATAAATATAAACATATATTCCCTCATTTGTCAGTTTGTGGGCCTAGAAACAAGGGCACTCAGGAAACAACGAATATATCAGGCACCCAAATCTTAGTGTCTAATATGATTCTCTAGTATTATAGAGAGCGAGCACTCCTTGGAGTAATGGCTGGCTCTAAAGTTGGATCAGGGGAGATGCAAAGTAAGCCTGGAGCTTCTCATAGGGATAGAAAGTGAGACAGTGTTCAGGCACACACAGACAAAAAGGAGCCAACTAAAAGAGCTTACAAAGGCCAAAGGTCAAAATAAACACAGGTGTGTTACATTATAAACCAAAGAATAAATTATTCACAAGCCTATAGTGATAGCAATGATTAAACACATGAACAAATGTGATGAAACAGACAATCTCTTGCATGGAAGAATTCCAAATAATTTATATAGAAACTTGTTTGCAAGAGGTGAAGAATAATTCTCTATCGCTTAAGTATGCATTGCACACAGTGATTTCCTTGAAAAGGTACAGTATAAAAATGGGAGGGCACTTTATAATTAAGAAACCTGACAAATATCACCTCACTCAGGTGGTCAAGATTAACACAATAACAACAGTGGTACGTCATGCTGATGGCATGTGACTTTGATATGACACTATGAGTGGCATTTTATTTCTATGATCTTCTCAAAACTACATAGGCTATATCTACTCATGAAAAAAACCATCAGGACATATCCCCATTGACAGGCATTCTATAAAATGTTCCTTAAATCTGTCAGGGTTGTTAAACAAACAATCAAAACCCTGAAAAGCTGTCATGGTTAAGAACACTTTAAGTAGACATGATATCTAAAAGTAATATAACCTGCATGAGATCATACAGTAGAAAAAGGATATTTGGTTAAAACTACATAAATATGAATGAATTTAATTAATAATAATAAGCTATTGATATTTTTCATTGGTTTTGACAAATGTACATACCAGTATAAGTTTTTAACAATAAAGAAACTGAGTGTGGGCTTTATGGAACTGTATCATCTTTGCAATTTTTCTATACAACTAAAAGCCTTATATTTATAAAATTAAAAGTTTATTTTAAACATATAAGAGCACAAACAGATTAAATGGAGAGTCAATGAATCGATGAATATCCATTTAATAGAACACTATGAAGCCAGTTAGTATTTTAATATTTGAGAGTTTCTTACAATAATTATCATTTTATATATGCTACATAAAATATATTGAATTATATATCTTACATATGTGACCAATGTGCTTTTTGTATGCATGTATGTGTGTATATACCGCATCTTCATGTACATCAACATGAAGTGTGTGTGTGGGAAATCAGTTTTGTTGTTAGTGAAATAAAAAGTTTTATAACTTTGAATATTCCATTTTAATGCAATAACATTTAATGAGAAATAAACATAAATTTTCTTTTTAGTAAATACAGTATCACTTATTTTTCAGGAATAACATATTCTTTATATGTAGTGTGGATTAAATTTTTCTTGGCAAAGGCATTCAACACACATGGTCATCCTTAGTCTATCAAGAAATTAGAATTGGCAAAACAACCCTTTCAGGGTACTTTAGTTATTTCCCTTATCTTCAGGATCTTGTCATTAATTATAAGCCTTTTAGCAAGGTGCATAATTCAGTAATAATGTCCTATGATTTCAGCCCTATGAGGAGTGCTTAACTATTCTTAAACACCAGAATCTCAACCCACGGAGGGTTTTGTGAGTCTTTACTGAATAGATACTACTTTTCTCTTCTCTCTACACTTCTGCCTCCACACTGAAATTTAATTTGGCCCTACCACAGCGATCCTTCAGCAGAAGAAGGTCAAAAATATCGCCTGAGCCCACTGTTTTCCAAACTGAATGTAGGAGTCCAGAGGTTAGCAGGATGCATTATTTTGCTCCTTCTGTAGTCTCTTTAATTTGCATTCCCTGGTGAATTCCTCTCTCTCTCTTTCTCATTCTCTCATACACGTTTGGAACGTAAAATTGTGAACATTTATTCTAAATAAGAGAAACCAGTAAAGCTATGGCTATTTCCATATTTTGTTCTGTTCTTGTTTTTCCACTGCATTTATAGCTTTTTTAATGGCACTTTTATTTCATAGTGTGCAATAGAACAAATATGTGTGAATGGACTGGGCCATGCCTCAGCTGCATACTGCTGTTGTAATCCAAGACATGGTTCCAGTGATGATCTCAAAATTAAAATTTAGATAAGGGATGATTACAATATTAAAATTTAGATAGAGAGGCAATGAAAAGGATGCACTGAGTATACACAAGCCTCTATTGTCATTAGTTTTAGAGGGGTTTTTTCTCTTTTAATGGTAAGACATGGTCAAGCTATGATGCTTTTAAGTATGCATGAAAAAGATATTAAAAAAGGTGTTGGATGAAGCTTCTCTCAAAAAAAGTGGTAGGTGTGTGTATTCGATTACACAGCTACATTTTCAAAGTCTTTTCCACAAAAAATCTCATTGACTTCAATTACAATTTGCAATCTAAGTACACCATATGGCTTTTCTTAAAAGCAATGAGACTATTAAATTTAATTACTTTTATGTGTGTCTTGTGTGGTAAAGGTGTATTTTAAAGGAGCAGCATTATATGAGAATTATCTCTAGTAAAAATCAAAAACTAAGAAGATGACTCTCATCTGGTGGTTACTAATTGACAGTCAGTGCCACAAAAAAAGTAATTTTCAGTAATACTAAAAAAATAATAGAGAACAATGTCATTTTGCTAATGTTATTGCTGTTCTATATAGCAATATTTGAATATAATATGAATTAACGCAGTGCTTTAATGCAAAGTATTTCTTCTACTTATAGGTCTCATCTTCCCTTTTCTCTTCCCCCTTAAAATATAATATTATATTATATATGTGACACATATAATCTATAATACATTGTAAATAAATACATCTATTAAATGCATATACTATATCATATATACATTATACATAGCATGCTTATTATATAATAGTTAAATGTACAGTGATTTCCTTTATCTTGTTTCATTGTAGAAGGTGTTGCAAAGTCAAATCCCTAATAAAGTTAAGTGTGCAATATAATGAATAGAAATAGGTTATCTTTCATTGCGCAAATATGTGTTAGGCCTTGAATGAGGAATACTTAAGTCTGCTGCAAATTGGAAGCTGACATTGTTCTAAAAGTATTATCTTTGTTAGCCCCAGCTAATTTTCCCATGTGATAATTGCATTTTACCACTTGCCAGGACTGTTGAATTCACTTAAAATAAACTGAAAATCTAGATATGAAGTATTACCTTCAAATATTAAAATATAAAAAAGTTAAAGTACAAAAACTTATGAGCAAAACAAGCATATTTGCTCATTAAATATAGCTCAAGAGCTATATATATATTTTCCCTTAGAATTCTGACTTCATATCACCAAACAAACTGATAACAAGTTAGACCAAAACTCCATATCTCTCTGCTTGTTTATGCAAGCAATAAAATCATAAATCCTAAGTCATGAAAAAAGTAGTTGTTTTTTTTAAACAAAACAAAACAATTAAGTAAAATTGAAAATAATTCTGCAATACAAAATCTCATTAAAAGCTAACAAAGTTCATTTAGACAATTCTAAAAAGTAATATAATTTTCTTTATTTTTATGGTAAATTGTTTTTTTTAGATATCATTTCCTTTAAAATTCAGTGTTTATTCCTAGCTCAGAAATAGTTGACTTAACATGGATGATTATCACTCTTCCTCCTGCAGTCCCTTTAAAATCACAATATAAATATTTTTAAAAGAATCAGTACAAATCCCATTGTTGAAAAATCATAAAGGTACATCCTATCTACATAAACAGGTATTTTTTGAAATATAATGCATATGCTTATTACAGAGATAGTTAAATTCAGTGGAGCAAGAAATCTGCTATTCTACACAAGCAAAAGAACTCTCTCAATCTCCTTATTGCTCTTACCGGCCCATCAAAAATGAAAAAAAATCTTTTCACCTTCAGACCATGCTTAGATTAGCTTCAACATGAGAGGTAGTGAAGCACTAGATTTTTATTTTTGCTTCTCTCTCTCTCTCTCTCTCTCTCTCTCTCTCTCTCTCTCTCTCTCTCTCTCTCTCTCCTTGTATTTTGGAAGTGGTTAGGACTCTAGACAGGGTGAGTGTTTAAAGGGCTATGGAACAGTGGTATTTGTCACATGTGACAATTTTTTTCTTCATTTTCCTTTCAAATAAAACTAGGCCCGTGCCAATCTAAATCGGAGGATAGGCTTCTGGAGACACCCAGAACTTAGGGCCTAAGCAAAAAACTTGGACATCTTGCAAACAAACAAAAAAACAAAAAAAGGCTATCCCCACTCCAGAGATGCTTTTTCCACATTTCCATAAAACACCATATACATACACACCAGTAACTCACTATTAGGAGAACTCTATAATCATGGCCACAGATACAAAAAGTGCATCATACACCACTCTGCTACACCACTCTCATAACTGTTGAAGGACAAAAATTGAAAGTGAGTCAAGATATATCATTTCAAATTGTCTACTCCAAAATACTTATGAATCACAAAGGGAATAATATGAGTATATACAAGCAAACAATATGTCTCAGTAGTAGCCCCTATTTATAAATATTGGCAGAAAACTACAGATGAAACTGACAGTTAAGAAAAACCAATAGCATGAAGAAAAAATAGATAAAACAGAATTTCAAGGAGAAAACACAGAATGCTGGGAAAGTATCATAAGTTTTACATAAATAAAATTAATGCCTTCAAAGTAACTAATAATAATATATCATGCAAAAACAAAATTAAGCTGTTATCAGAAAATAGAAGCCAGATGAATCTGAAACTAAAATTATGACTACCAGGGAATACAAAGAAGATAAACTGAAATAAAAATTTTACCTTCTAAAGAAAACATTCTCGAGGAGATAGTCTAACAGTGGTAAATTATCAAATGTTAGTGCAGAATATCACATAGATTTTTTCATGAGAGAAAATAAAACACATAAAGCACTGATCCAATCCAAAAGAAGTTATATAAAGAGGGAAAGAAGATAAATAGGACGGACAAGAAAAAAAAAATCCCATGCTGAAGAATGTTTAAAATCTCTGATAATGAAGACTCATACACTCTCTCATAGGAAGGGGACAAACATAAAGGCAAAAGTCACACGCCTAGATGTATTTGGGGTGTTTATTAAGTGCAGAGATTATGGGAGAGCATTTCACAAGACTCCTTGGAGAAGTGATTGGTTCCAGTCCAGGAAGAAGATATGAAATAAAATGGGAGCAGAAAAAAAAGAAGCCCTCGAAACAGTGTAGGGAATATCATAAGTATAAAAAGACCAAACTAAAAGCCCCAATGCTCAAAGCTAAGATGATTTGACAAGCAAAATACATAGCAATAGCACTGGAGTATAAGCCATTAAATAAAATAAATATACATACAATCATGCTGTGATCGATAAATGATCGAGTAAATAAATACCCAGAGAAGTGACAGCTCTCTCTGATGGAAGATTTTTCTATTCACTGTGAAAGGAATAAAGGAAAATGGGATATTGCTACACCATTCTCATAACTGTTGAAGGACAAAAATTTGAAGTGAGTCAATATATATCATCTCAAATTGTCTCCTCCAAAATACTTATGAATCACAGAGGGGAAAATAGTCACTTTGCAGTGGAAGAAACCAAAGGACACCGCAATGGAGTGAACTGGAAGGGATGGATGGTATGTCAATAGCATTCAGTATCATAGAAAGAGATTAAATATGCATTATAATTATGAGTTATACAAACTCAAAATATTAAAGTGTCCAAGATTCATGCCTTAAAAATGTACATTCAAAATATCAGTGCTCTTAGCTTTAGAAGTAAATTGTTGAATGAATTGAGAATTTTCAAACAGCTAGGGAAAACATTAAATTTTGAATAGTTGATTATTCTGTTCTCTGCCATTTGACTTAGAGTTATGCAAAATCATTCTTTATCTTATTTGGTAGTCAAATGAATTGAGGCCGCTCAAATAAAACGTGAAGTATATATTTTTCCCTGTCTAGATACATGATCATTGAATAGAGGAGAATTTTTACTCAATTTTACAATTCAAGGTGAAATAACTTGTTTTCTCACTTAAATACGTGCAAACTCCAATAAATAGACCCAAACTTATTGAAAAAACCAGTGACATGTTTAGGTAACGAGAGATTAGCACCACGTTTTTTGTTCTTGAATTGTGAGTTTATGCTTCTAAGTGTTTCAGCAACTCTACCACAACTTACTAGGTCAATCAGGTATTCTGTGAAGAAATGGAACAAAATCTTAGAATGGGTTCTTACGCCTTCAGTATGAATGATAAGCTAGGATAGGATTTCTCCTCAACATACAGCCATTTGCCTTTTCTCTCAGCTAGGAGTATGTTTCTTCTAATTTTGCAAAGAAATGAAACTCATTCTCTTTATGTTACAAACTCTTTCAAGGTATATTCTACCTGATTTCATATACTACCAAATATTTTATCTCTGATTCATGGCCATTTCTCTAAAACTGAACTCTACTTCGTTCTTTAGAAAGGCCTTGAATCACATTTCTGCCTGTTCCGATATATCCTCAAATTTAATTTAACTTGTCGCACCAACAGAATACAAAGTTAGTAATAATATGGTGGAGGCCATAATAACTCAGTCATTTCAAAGAAGAAACAGGCAGGTTTGGAACCATTTTGGATTAAAGAAATGACTTAGCAGACAATGTAGCCAAAAAACGGACAAGCTAAGTCATTTAACTAAAACATAGATTCCATAAAAAGTGGCATGGATGAGCTTTCTGTCAAGCATATCTACATTTATTTGTTGTGGCTAAGGGAAGGCTTTCTCATATCATAAAACCAGTATGATGAATAATTTAATAGTTAGATTTTATTTTGTGCTCATAGTAAAAAATTAAATAAATTTTATATTTATGTTCAATTTCAAAAATCTTTTCCAGTTATGGATACTAATTTTACAGTACTTTATTTGAATATGTGTGACTTGAATGTGCATATTTATGTACATGTGTGTATATATACACACATATGTGCATATATACATATAAAATATAGACCATAAAATTTTATGTTTTGGATACTCTTTTTTTTCCTTAAAATATCCGGGACACCTCTCATATCCTACTGCCTGGATCTCCTGAATCCCTTTTTGCAGCCTTTGTGTGCAACAGGCTACTGCTCTTGTCTTCAGATAAATATTGATCTGCTAGGTCTAGAATGTACACTTTCTCAGCATTGCCCTTGTTTATTCAACAAGTCCTCATAACTGCCACTTTTCTGTAGGTATAATAGATATCAACACATTATTTAGATGAGGAGAAAAGCTTTATGATAATAGTTTACTGGTCAAAGCAAACAGCAAGGTTTCTGCCCAGAATGTATCACTTCAGAGTATAATTATAGAATTTTTGATTCAATCATTACCCCTTAAAAACACAAGTATCTTGATCCAATAGGTGATATCTTTAGTGCTGTTTGTAGTTTTCAGTTATACAAATAATGTCAAAATCTCCCACTCTCCCTTAAAACTCTACTATTATGCACACACCAAAAACCTTGGCTAACTGTCCTATATCAATGATTGGGTGATAAAGAACAGGACTATATTTGTAGAAATTTCTACATTAGATGCAATACTAAAAATAATGAGCTGATTCAAGACATGTCTAGTAAAGAACTGAAAGCTTGGTAAATTCAGAGGCCAGCAATAAATCTGAAGTGAAAACAAGCTGTGAATCTTTAAGGGTGGGTTGGGTGGGGAGCAGCAAGATGGTAGACCCGTTTCAGAAGTATTTAAATAGAAATTGCCCCACTTAGGGCTAATGCTTGTGAGCATGCTCTTTGATTACACTGTGGTGTGATAATAGCTCCCAAAGGTTCTACAGACTAATACCTAAAAGCTGAATTTTATTTAATAAGATAAGCTTTATATTGAGGTAGCTAAATTAAAAGTTTTGATAAGATTATTATGGATTATCCTGGTGATCCCTATATCTAAGCACAATTGTCCTTATAAGAAAGAATCAGGGACATTCAAATGTGGTCATAGAGACAAAGAGTCAAGTGATATGGCTACCAGCTAACATAAGCTCATGCATGTCAGCCGCACCAGAAGACAGAAGAGACAAGGAACAGACTGTCCCCCACAGCCTGCTATAGAAGCATGGCCTTGCCAACACTTTGATTTTGCCATGATTTTGTAGATGCTGGCATGAACTTTGCCAAAATCAGATCTCCAAAACTGAAAATGAACTCCTGTTGTTTTAAAGCACCAAGGTTGTGATTAATTTGTTATGACAGCCACGGAAAAGCTAACACATTCCTCATCATATCCTGTAGATGCTGCATTTGGCCACTGAGAAGGTGAAGTTTTCTCATAGCGTTATTGAAATAGCAATTGGATTTTTACTGCTTGCTGCCCAATGGGCAAACTCTGGAGGCCGAGGTTTGTTGAAAAAGGAAGGGGGTTGTGTATTCAAAAGCTACATAATTTTGGAAGAGTGACAGGCTTCTCTCTTAGAGCCCATTCTCTTTAAACCTCCCAAAGAAAATAACCATGCCACGCTTTGCCAGGCCGGACCAGCTTTACACTGTGTCTGAAGTCCCTCTTCCAATTTAAAAATGTTGCCCTTTAGGAAACACAAGAAGTTGCAGTAGGAAATCCAGGTGGTTTAGTTCGTTCCTCGCCACAACCCAGCTTCGGGCATCTTTTGGAGTCTGTGCCTGCTGGCATCCTATGTGCAGCATGCTGCCCTTCCACACACTGACCACTATCCAGTGGTTGCACCCCAACCCTCCGGCCATTGGCTTGCCAGTGCGTCCAGTTGGGCAGGACTGTGCAGCACACCAGTTACCTGTGCTGCCACTACTTCTTGCATGGGGAGGGGCCCAGGGATGCTACCCCTTGGTCTCTAGGGTCAGCAGGCCCAGGAACGCTCGGTCCCCCAACTGGGTAAGTGAGGGAAACCAGAGTGGCAAGCCTCTACATGCCCTCCAGTTAAAAGTCCAGGCGCAAAATCCCATGTGCATTGGAGGAGTCCAAATGCCCAGCCAATCCAGACTGGTGTCCAACATGCGCATCAGCATGCTCCAACTCTCCGTCTCTTCTCCTGCTGCCATGTTAACATCCACGTTACACACGTACTGTGGCCTTTTCAGCCCATACATACTCGGTTCAAGTTTCCTCCTGTTGTGTCACAAGCCCCTAGTTTTTCACCCTCACCCGGCGATGTGGAAATCTATCACACATCAGCTGCAGTTTGAATCCTGCCACCGTTGACACTTCCCGATCTGCCTCTGGGGTCCCGCTCCTCTGCCCAGAAATCTGGCCAAATCCCTCCTGTACCAATAGTGTAGAATGTAGTGAGGGTGAAAGTTATAGACATGGCAGAATGCTGTCATTATGGAGTGAATTAGTGAGTTCTGTGTTTGTAATCATATACAAATTTTGGTGATTATGAATTCAATCATGAATTAACTTTTTAATATATTTGGTTAGTACATTTGATTCATTTTATCTGTGCATGAAAGTAGTAGGTCCTAATATGGAGTGTTCTGAATGATACCCCCCAAATCTGTCTTGAAAAATGAAATCAGTGATTGTCATGGGCTAAACCATGGCTCAAAGGATAGATCTATGTTCTGTTCCAGAACCTGCAAACACCACCTAATATGACAAACAAGTAAATGTTACTTTATAAGACAAAAATTGAGATTAAATTAAAGAACTGGAGAGAAGCAGCTTTTCTACATCATTAGGAGGGCCCTAAATGAAAACACATCTATCCTCATAAAAGAGAGACGGAGGACTTTTGGAGACAGACACAAACAGGAGAAAGCAAAGTAAAGATGAAGGCCGAGACTGGAGTGATGCGGCCACAATTCAAGAAATGCCAACGTGCTGGCCACTGAACACTGGAAGAGACATGCAATGAATTCTCTCCCTGAGCCCCCAGAGGGAGGTTTCTGGACTTATAGCATTTGTAAGTGAATATATTTCTGTTAGTTTTAGGGTCCAAGTGTATTTTGGTACAACAGCCACAGGAAACTCATTAAGTTATAGACAGGAAAAAGCTTAGTCATAAAAGTGAAATACAACTTGGTATTTCAAAGAAGAACCTGTGCAAATAATTGTTCAACTGCATAAAAATCCATCACTTTATGACTGATTTCACCACAAACACTATTTATTCTGATGTTTTGGAGTGAGTGCCCTTTATTCCAAATTTTGTTTGTTCTATCATTATTTATTTTGATTACTAATTCAAACCACCTTGTGTATGAGCAGATGTTTGCTACTTGTTGCCAAGCAATTAAAAGATACTGGTACAGCTGAGTTTTGCACATGATTGAAAAGATGAACGAAGTGGTTGTCGGGACTTATAAAACTTGAATATTGGCCATTGGTAACAATAATCTTCATGAAAAAAGGTTATTCAAACATATCTCATTGCACACTTCAAAGAAAACAACATATGTAATAAACACAAAAAAATTAAAAATCAGTGATGAGTAGAGCCTACCAAATACCAACTTGTTATTTACAGTATAATGAGGGGCCTAGCTGCAGGCAGCTGTCAAACACATTATAGCACCACAGCAATCCCAAGGACGTAATATGTCAGTAGATGCCATTATCAGTTTCCTCATTGAAATATAACCTAATCAACAAAACAAAAAAGCAAGCAAAATATAACCAGAGCCATTGAAATTAAGAACAATCTGACAGTTGCCAGACTGGAGGTGGGAAGGGATAATGGGGGCGGGAAGAATTTTCAGGAAGAGCTGTAAAAGACATGGACAAAACCAAAGGCAGGGAAGGTTCAAGTGTGGGAAGTGGGAATGGCTGGGGTTGGGGGGAGTGATGGGGTGAAAATGAAGACAACTGTACTTGAACAACAATAAAAAAAGTTGAAAAAAAGATTAGTCTATTCAACCTAATCAAACATACATTTAATTGGTTGAGATATATTTTGTTTGCTTTTAAGACATTGAATTAAATTTCAACATTTTATCTTCTTAAAAGAAAAGCATGAGCAAGAACAGTTTGAAGTACAGAGAACAAAGGGACAATTGCATTAATAAAATATACATATTTTATATTTCTATATTGCAACAAAGTATTTTTATATATTGGGAATTCAGTGTAAATCCAATACAATATAAATAAATTAATTTCTTGCAATGTTAGAAAAATTGCAGACTAAGTCTACAGTTTATACTTACAATAATATTTTCATCTTTATATGTCTGAGATGAGTAATTTACCTAAGTTATGCTACTTTTCATTTATAAGACATGTTTTATAATACAGAATTTAAATATGTATTCAAATTATTTTCAAAATATCCCTGGTTGGTGTTGCTCATTTGGTTGGAACATCCTCCCATATAAACCAAAATGTCAAGGATAGATCGATTCCCAGTCAGGACATGTGCCTGGGTTGAGGGTTTGGTCCGATTGGAGCAGGTGTGAGAGAAAGCCAACTGATGTTTCTCTCTGATATTGAGGTCTCTCTCCCTCTCTGCCTTCTACCCTTGCCCTCTTTCTAAAATCAGTGAGCCTGTCTTCAGGAAAGGATAAAAAATATGTTTTCAATACAAATATATACAAATATATAGATATACATGTACATATATGTAATATGTGTGTATGTATAGAACAATAAATGCAATTATATAAACATATATACTTTAGTCCTGTGACTATTGATGCTACTTTTATTCATTTCTTTAGTATTGAAAACCATCTATTGACTGCCTTCTAAATGCCACTCACTGTTGTGATGCCAGGAATAGAGTTTGCATGGTTGTCTTAAAAGAGTAATACAGGAAGGAAATACTCAGCATAATTTCAAGTAGAGATAATAGATATGAAGTAAATTAAAGCAAAGCAAGGGAATGGAGAGTGGAGCATTCTTTCTTTTGACAGAATACTCAGAAAAGATGACTTTGACGGTAGAATATTTAAGAAGAGATATGACCAAGATGAGAAAGTTAATTATATGATTTTCTAGCAAGAGTGCCTTCAGGGTGAAGATGAAAAACTGCAAATGCCTTAAGTTGCACACTCGAGTGCACAGCAGTGTGAGGATGGGTATAATGAGAGAAGAGCATAGTAAACGAAGGAGAGGATAGTGTGAGATGGAGTGGGAAATACAGATGCAGGGGAAATAATTATAGTCTTCCTAGATTATTAAATAAATCCAGCTCCCTTCTCTACAGGACTCAGTCCTACAACCTCCTTCCATCATCTGTCTGGAATGTCAACTCATGACCTTAGTTGGGGGGGATCCGAATGTTTGCTTGTATTCTCCTTCCATGCGCTGTGGCCTGGAAACGCTCAAGACAGGAGCAATCATAAGGTTTACCTTTTTTCCTCACCTCTCCAGCATTGCCTGATGTAAAGTTACTTGAAAACTATTATTTCATGTACATTGTTAAATTTTAAAAAGTTTTAGTTGGGAGCATAAATCTAAATCTTATTCCTCCATTTTAGTCAGAGTAGAAGTTTATCTACATTCATAACATTACATTCATAGCAACTACCTATTGTAAAATAGAAAAATTAAACTTCATAATATCTAGAAACAAAATAATTATAAACTGATAAAATATATAACTTATGTTATACTTAAAAACTATAAAATATTGTTGATAAAAATAAGTAACTCCAAATAATTTGAGGTATATTTTTCTGTGTTTTGGAAGATTTGTCGAAGGAGTATACAACACTTTAAATTTCCCTCTCTATTAATTTATTAGAATACAAGTATAACACATATATGTCTTTGTATGTGTGGACATGTTCATGTGTGTGTGTGTTATTCTCCAAAGATATATTTGGATGGATGAAAGCTTTTGGGAAATGAATATATAATATATATTTTTAATACTTTTACTTAAATTTCCTTATTTCATTTAAATTAAATTAACTTGTTGATAGGCCTTCTATTTTAAGACTTTTTTCCTACCTAAACTTTCAAATAATGTGTAACTGATTTACTATTATATATATTGCATGGTAAGTTTTAAATTTATGGATACTTTAACAACCTTTAGTTGTAGCTGAACATTATTCAAGGAGTCTTAGTGATCTCCTTCCTTGTGTGAAAGCTATCTTTCATATTACCTTAACTACCAAATAGTGTCATATACTGTCTGTAGTTACTAGTATAAGTATAGTACATGATTAATGACATTATTTTTTAATCTAATCGATATTTTGGTCTGTTATGTAAATAATTTACTGGAGATCACTGTGTATCTTCTGACAGATGCTATCACCATCTTTAAACATGCTTGTTTTAAATAATAGAAGTTAAAGATTTGAAATGTGTATGCAAGTATTAGGATTGATCGAGGTTTACTGTAGCTGGGAAACAGGTAGGGAGAAAAGTTGAGGGATTCTACTTCCAATAATATCATCAAAGATCACTATCCATTTCCTCATTAATTTAACCCCCATATCTCCCATTTAAGGGAAGAATGTGGAATTGAGTAAAATAGTTATCCTGATCCTTTATATCCATCTATGTGCATTTGCAGAATAAATAGCATAGCATGCACAATCCAGAAGTAATAGAACCCTCATTGTTAATGCAGTTAATACAGAAATTCTCCCATATCCTTGAGATTTTGGTAAATGGCTATCTTTTATCATTATCTTCCACTATTCATATTTTTCTTACTTATTTTTATAAATAATTGGGGTAAAATAAAGCAGTGGTCGCTAGTTGCTTCCAGGTAGTTTACAATCTCTAATGTTTGGATTCTATTCATATGTTTTATAACTGAATGCCAATTTCATTGGAAATGTCAACCTTGCTCACATTCATCATAAGCATCAAAGTATGGTTAAACTATTTTGAGAAAAAATCATAAAATTACCTCTGTTTATGAGGTACTTTGTCATATTTTACAGTTTTTGGTCTAGATGAACATTAAGAAATTGTATTGAAAACTCTACTATGTGAAAAGTTAATATAAAGTTTTCTGATTATTTGAGGTGGCAGAATTTTTCAACTTTAAAAAAGAATATTTTAAGATATTAATAACTTCAGTTTTGCAATATTTTAGGAGAATATATTCAAGAGAAAAAGCAGCTTCATTACGATTTCTCCCTCATTTCTTTTGAGGTACATTTCCATAACTTAGAATACTTGGCTTTAGACAATCAAACTCTTCTTTCAGAATTTCTTCTGATTTGCAAGTTCAGACTGACAGTTCAAAGAACAGAAATGTGAATATTTTTCTAAATCCCTTATGAAAAAGAAAGCTGTTGCCACTAAATTATATTCTAACAAATGCAGAACTTTAACAATTTTGTTGCTGAACTTTGTAGGTAGCTTATCTGCCCAATCCTTGACATATTAATTTACATATAAGGAAGTGGTTTCATATTTGGCTATAATAATTGGAGTTTACACTAACTACCAAATAACCCCTTTAAACATACACGAAATGTGACACATATGCAACTTATTTATATTGAAAATGTTATTCTTACATTTAGAGTATTTCAATGTCATCTTTAATTTATAAAATATGCATGAAATGGAGATACAGGAAAATTAAGTAATATTCCCCCCCAAATAAGGTAACCATTGTGATAATATTATATTTCCATTTTAAGGTGTCATCACTCGAGGAATTTATTGTCTAATGGCAAATCACATGTAACACAAATTTTTCCAGAAATCATGTGTACAAAAGTTTTTGCATTACATATCTGAATTTTTTACCCCATATCTTTAAAAAGTTTGGTGATTTTGGAAGAGTTTCTCAGAAATTCCCTGGTGGCTTAAGCACACATTTTGCTTAAAGAATGATTTTGTAATTGTTAGTACTAAGCATTAAGCCAAATACACAATGCTTTCAAACTTGCTTTTTAGAGCTTATTTAAATAATAGAAGAAATACATTAGCAACAACAAATAAATAGCAACACTGGTAAAGTAAGAAAAAATGGAGCAGTGAGAAGGAACTAGATTTTTAAAAAGTGTGTGTTTAAATTGAGTTAAAGTGGTTCTTACAAATCTGTGTAAGTATGTAAGTAAAATATGTGTCTTGAATATGTGATTTTTCCCAGTAGAATTAGTCAAATTTAAGATGAGGAAATGCAACAGCTAGGAGCAGGAGAACAAAGAGTGAAAAATACTGATAATATCCTTAATTGGAATATGTTGAGACTATATTGATATTTATAAGTGAAGTATTTATTAATGAGATTTTCCCCTTGGAAATCCTCAAGGGCAAATAATATGATATGTACATGTATAAAAATGTAATAAAAAGTAGAGTATAATTATTTTAATCAAATATAACAAATTTATTTATATACAGGGTAGGACGAAAGTAGGTTTACAGTTACGAGGGAGCGAAACTCAGTTTTTTCTTTTATTATATTTTAAGTATTGTATTATTTTCCATATGAACATGCATATGTATGTATACACATATACGTATTTGTTTCTTATACACATTTCTGCTTATCAGTTTTTCTGTAATACCAATGCCCAAAGTTAACATGCAAAATGACATGACAATGGGTGAGGTGATGCTAGCTCTAAGGAAATCAAATAATACCTGACTTCTGTAAAATACACTAAATTTCAAAAAATTGCAATCTATGTAATGATCAACAACCTGAGAATTAGAAGATATTAACACATGATAAATGTAAAAATAAAATGTTCTCAATGTAATGCATCACGTTTATATACATTAGACTGTGAAATGAGACATCATGCTCAACAGAAATCAATTGTCCAATACCTGAGTCCTGCAGCAACCCATGGCTGATCTTTTTGTCATCTCTCTTGTTTTAGCTCAGGATATGTTAGGACTACAGGAACCTTAGGAAGGTAAAGATAGAAAACTCTTTGAAGTTTAAAAATAGAACTAGAAAGGAACTATAGAAATGATCCCTGAAAGTATAGTCTTATCAACAAAGAAAAAACCAGGCAAATATAACCAGAGACATTGAAATTAAGAACGATCTGAGAGTAACCAGAGGGGAGGTGGGGGGAAAATGGGGAGAAGGCTTTTCAGGACCAACTATAAAGGACACATGGACAAAACCAAGGTGGGGGGGGTGGAAACAAGGGAGGGAGGTGGGTTTGGCTGGGGTTGTGGGGAGTAGTGGGAGATAAATGCAGACAACTGTAATTAAACAATAAAATAATTAAAAAATAGAACTAGAATATAGTGTATAGAATTAAGTTAAATCCATGTTCATGTTTAAAACTGGTTTAGACGTAATAGTAATTCTACCTTTGTAATCACTTTGACAGTTTATGTGTACTTTATTCTGTGGTATTTTCCAACACTAATAACCAATATTCTGATTTTCCAAGTGGGTTTTCAACAACTTAATTTGATTTTGACACTAACTACCTGGAGTTAACACAGACCCCACAGCTTAAGGGCTCAGTTGCACAAGACTGCCTCTCCCAGCTTCAGAGAGTGGTCTCAGGTCCCACACGTCCTGTGCTTTTGACTGACTGGCTATAATTCAGGGGTTCCTACCCTTCCTCCATGGTTTTAATAATTTGCTAGGATGGCTCACAGAACTCAAGAACATATGTTACTTATGTTTACCAGCTAATTATAAAGAATAATTTAAAGGATACAATGAATAGGCTGATGAAGAGAACGTAAGGTGATGTCTGGAAAGATTCCAAGCATGGGGGTATCTATCACATGAAGTGGGGGCCACACCATCATCCCAGCATATAGACGCACTCACCAGCTTGGAAGCTCTCTGAACCACCATTGTTTAGGGGCCTTTATGGAAGTTTCGTTGCATAAGCAGGTTCAATCAAGCAACTCAATCTCCAGCCTCTCTCTCCTCCACAGAAGTTGAGGGGCCAGACTGAAATATCCAAGCTTCCAATCAAGGCTTGGTCCTGTGGCAACTAGTCTCTATCCTGAAGATAGCTAGGGTCTTTTAAGAGTTGCCTCATTAGAGCAAAAGAAACTCCTATCACACTCATCACCAGAAAATTCTTGGAGTTTTATTATCTCTGTGCTGGGAACCAGAGACAAAGACCAAATATCTATCTATGATACCTCAGTTATTGTGTAGTGTTTACAGCATGTTTTTCCTATCTGACAGATAAGGCCTATAATTTTTATTAAATATTTAAAAGGGCTTGTGAATGAAAGCTGCCAGGACATAGTCATTTATGTCAAGGGAACAGAGTGGAATTAGGAGGCCATGAGGAAATCTCTTATGCACATCACGCCCAAGAAGTTAGGAACTTTTAAGCCAAACCTGCCAGACCCTGAAGCCAGACCCTAGACTTTTTTTCCTCCTTACCATGGCAACCTTATTGTGTACATTCTTCATCTTGAAAAGAGCCAGTCCTTCACAGACAACACCCCTCATTTGCATAATAGACCCAATCAGTCCCTGTTAACCTAGAATCCTTCATTGACATGGAGGCCCTAAGTAGAAACAACTCTTGCTGTTTTCACCTTCATAAACCCTCCCTTTCTTCGTTCTTCTCAGACCACAACACAGGCCGCTGCACCTGTCTGCACCTCCCAAAGTGCCATTCTCTGCTCAAATAAATGCTTTTTATTCTTCATTACAGCCTACACTATGTTTCGATTGATAGTTTATAGAAAATTTTTTCAGTGACTAATATACTTTTTAATTCACAAGCTTTGCTTTGTTGATTTTTATTGTTTATAAAATAATGATTTATCAATTACATACAATTAACAATTGGGAACATATATATGTGGTATTGTACAAAAACAGTTCCAGCGTTATAGAACCTATATCCTCCACCCATGCATTATGTAATATGTTATATAATGTGTTAGTTAACTTGGTGAAGAAAAATTCATAACAGTAACTGAAATAGTCTTAACAGAGACATGAAAAGAGAAGATCACATAAATGTAGGTGAAGAATATTTGAGGACTGAATAATACTTAAACTGAAAAAAATATTTTATTAATATGAAGAAATTGTAAAATGTGTCAACAACATCAGTGAATTACTGAGTGACAAAAGCACATGGCTCCATGAAGAAAAAGGAGTTGTGCTGTGTGACTGGGTATTGCATGGTAATTTTTAACTCAAAATTGTATAAATATAGTTTCAAGAACAAGCCCAGGAACCTGGCATGATATGACCAGATGGCATCCTTATTATGGAGATGAACTCTATGCCCCGTGTTCTGGTGTTTGCCTGGATATATCAGCAGACCCTGACTCATATTTTAAGTTATCTGAAATTCATAGAAGAAATTTGCATGACCAAAGCCTGGCTTGGGGTTAGAATAGTCAAGATGCAGATAATTAATATACCTTTTAAATGACTGTAACGGTCTTTTGGCCAATTGCTTGCCCCTTGGTACAGTATTTTCTCCTTCAGGCTATTTCACTACTTAAAGGTTTTGTTTATTTTCTCCTTAAATGTACTGAAGTCACGGTCTAGGCCATAGCTTTAACCAAGAACTACATTGTGATTAGTTGGTTTCTAGTAATTCCTCAGCTACCCATTTTGTAATGGGATAGTTATTTGGTGAAAATGATTTTCAAACATTTTAAGTGGGTGCTGAGAGAAGAGATGGCCGTATATCAATGTATTACTGACACAATTAGAATAGTACCTGTAGAATTCAATTTATCTGAGGCTAAGGAATTAAAGAATTGAATGACTTTCAGAACTCAGAAAGATTGAGGATTTTGACAAATTATTTGAAATAAAATTAAGGGACTGGCTGACTGTTGGGTACTGGAGCACAACAAATACTGACCTGGCTGGAATGAAAAAGTTAGAGTCATGGCCAAATTTTAACTGGTTATTGTGTATGAAACCTCTTCTGTAGTCCCTTGTTTACTTCTTGAGTATATAATCAAAAAGAGCTGAGAATTTTTTTCATAGTCTAAAAAATTAGTCTCAATGTCACAGTTCAACTGCTTTGATAGTATCTCCTTCAGTACAGGAAATCTTCAATGTAGTTTCAAAATAATCACAAAACAATGGACCATGGGGGGGAGAAGGGGAGAGAGTGTGGTTTTGAAGTAGATGTTTTATACAGACAGACACTTGGAGTCAGAGATGAAAAACTAGAAGATAAGCATTTTCCTGGTCACTGTTACAAGGTTAGTGAAATAAAGAGAAATCTCCACTCAAGAGGTGTCCTCAGCATAAAGGTTAAGTATAATTTATGCAAGAAGTGTTTTATTTTAAATGGGTCAGGAATTTCAAGGAATACACTGAAGATGGAAAGAGGTGAGAGAATAGTTGATGGAAGATTAATAGAAAATTGTGTCACTGGAAGCTCAGTTCATCTCACTGGCACAGTGAAGAATTATAGATCAGTGAGTGGAAAGTGGATGAGTAAGTTTTATTAATACTCCCTCAAGGGAGACAACAGGCTTGCTGAGAGTGGAGAGAAAGACTTAGAGGAATCAACAGGAGAGCCTAGACTTGGTTGCCTTAGCTCACTGGAAGTCAGAGAAGAGGGGCCTTAGGGATGGGTTCAGGGGATTAGCCTAGGACAAGCTGTCAGCTGCCAATTGCCTTAGAGATCAGGAGATGTGTGCTTGTAAAGAAAGAAGTTGGGGAGGAGAAGGGAAATGAAGACAGCCCTGCCTGCTCTCCAGAGGGAGAGCTCACATGCTGAATCATTTCTCTTGAGACTTTTTATCTCTTGACAGAGGTATTTAGTCATTGCAGGTGGTTCTGGTGTTACCCACCTGGTTTTGCTGCTTTTCTGAGCCTGGAGCTGAACCACAACTGAAGCCTAGATAATATTTCTAAGGAAGTGACCTTTTGAACGTGCTATAAATTGCTCAGCTGTTATGTTCAGCTATCTGTCTCAGTTCCCCTACTCTACTTGCCAAGAAATTTTCCTAGTTTCTTATATCTTATCTAAATTAGCCAAGAATAATCTGAGGATGAAAACAGAGAGGAGTACAGAGGACCAGAAAAGCATACATATTTGTCCAGTACAAAACTAGTTTATCTCGATTCAGGCTTATGGCAAAATCACAATTAGGAATTCCCTATAAAGATAGATCCTGACAAGACTGCAATAGTGTCATCCTCATTAATTAAAAAGATTAATAATGCCTAAATCCTAGAGCCTAGAGCCATGTGAGTGAGCCATATTTCTATTTTTAGTTAACTGTAGTTCCTGTCAACATCTTAAATATAACCATATAAAATACTTTGAGATAGAACCACCCATCTTAGCCACTTCCAAAATCCGGACCTACTGAAACTATGAGATAATACATGTATATTACTTTGAGACACTAAGTTTTGAGGTAATTTGTTATGCCGCAATGCATAATCAATACACAAATTCAGACATGAGTCTCAGTTAGGTTTTCCAAACACTAGCGGAGCAGCAATTAATAGGCTTCTTTGTCCTATGCCCTGAAAAAGACTGTTATATCATGAGGATTCTTTATACTTGGTTTGCATCTCTCAGAGTAAATATATGCTTTGCTTCAAATCATGTATCTTACATATGTTAAGGGATATTCATAATTCTTACTGACTTTATTTGCTGACAAAAACATGAAAGATTAAAATTCCAAGTCAAATGCTTATCTGTATATTTTTCAGAGGTAAACAATAAAAGATTAATTATTTGCATAAATACACAAGAAGTATATTTCCTTAATGAAGCTAACTACACCATATTTTAAGAAGAAATACAGTTCATAATGGGGTACAAAGAACTCATTTTCTTTTTAAGATTGTATGTATGTATGTATTTTTAGAGAGGAGAAAGGTTAGGACAGAAAGAGAGGGAGGGAAACATCAATGTGTGGTTGCCTTTTTCAACTCCCCTACTGTGGACCTGGCCTGCAACCCAGGCAAGTGCTCTGACTGGGAATGGAACAGGTGACCCTTTGGTTTGCAGTCTGGCACTCAACCCACGGAGCCACGAGCCAAGGCCAAAGAACTCATTTTTAACTCTGGCCTCAAAAATAGGCTTTCTCTAACATAAAAATGAAAACTAATCTGGATGTTTTGATTTCTTTGAACTTGATGTACTCTGTTAATATTCTTTGTTTTTTTTTGTTTTTATAGTATCATATCAGAATCAAGATGCATAACAATCTCTGAGAACATTAATGATGCCTTTTGTAAAATAGTTAACTCTGCCCTTGATCTTAGTCAAAAGGGCAAGACATGATCAAATGGTTAACTCTGAAAGCTATATATAAAAAGATCATTTAACCTTCTTCATTTAAAACAAATTTTATAACTTCATTGTGAGGGAATTAATTTTAATTTCATAATGTTTATTTCTGTTGTGTGTAGATTTAAATATTTCATTTTTTAAAAAAGTCATTCAAACAGAGGATCAGTATTTTGTTACAGACAGAGCAGCTAATTGTCAAGTTCAGTTATGCAGTATTGATGCACTTAGGATTGTTGAGCTCTTGAGTTAAAGATACATATGCAATCTAAAGGTCAAGACCTCACTGGAATAACTATTTGCCATATAGATTTATGACTGCTGAGTAGCGAGTAGAAAACCAATGATTTTTTTTTACCATTACTGAAAATAAATTCAACCAAGGACAATGACTAGTCAACCGTGAAATTGTGCACTTGAGCAGACTTCACGCTGACAACAGAAATTCCGAAGGGAATTTATATATACTTGCTAGAAACTCTTCTGCTGAGTGTTATTCTGCAAGATCTTTTCCATGATCCATTTGTAGCAAAAACAGCAGTATATCCATTTGCTGTTTCAATGTCTATTCTCAAGATTTATATTTATCAAGGGTAGTTACTTCTGTTTTAAAAAGACAATAACTCATATCACATTTCACTTCACATTTCTCTAGAAAGGACCCTTTTGATTGATCAAGAGTAGTCAAATCCTGAGAAATAGCACATAGGGTAAAATTATACCATAAATATATGTATATAAAATAAATAATTCTCCATAACAAATACCATAGCTATAATATTTCTACTTTACATGAGTCAAAAATCTAAGGTATAGAAGTTAAGTAGTTTGTCCATGATCATGATTTTGAGGCCATTTAATCTTTCTCAGGTATCTTAACCATGGTAGAGTTTGGTACTTTTAAAATATGGCATAGGTACACTAAAAACAATACAATGCCCATTGATATTTATATATTTATAATACCAGGCTTATTAATATTTATATTTTTGGAAAATCCTGTTTAATATTTTTGTTTTGTGTATAACATATAAAATCATTACGATTGTGTTAGTTATAAAATATCTATCATTCATTATTTTTACAAAATCTATTAGGAACTATACCAAGAGATTCACATAAATTATACAATCAGATCTTCACAATAGTGCTGCTTCATTATTTTACAAATGAGGGAATAATCTAAGGCAGATGGTGTGACTTCTGTGAGCCCAACTGCTGGTGACAGACTCAAGATTGAAACACATCCATTTAAAGGACATTAATAAAAACTAATCTTTTATTTTATGGATTTCTTATTACATTACTAGAAACAATTTTAACTCAATATCGATTTTCATGGATTTTTCACTTACACCTGATTTATCTAAAGTTAAGTGGTATGCAGCAAGTGGGAATTAAAATCCTACATTGTATGCCTGAAAGGTGAGTGAACAATTGGATAAATGAAAACACAGGAAAATGACAACTAATAATTATTGATATCTCTTTTATACATCTCACTGTTCTTTTTAAACCTTTTAAGTGTACATATTCTATGATCTTTTTAAAAATGTTTCTGTAGATAGACATTTTTATCTCCTACTGGAGCATATCATGCAACAAAGCAAAAAGTATACATAGTAATTTAAGAAATGAAAACAATCTGTGGCTTGCCCTGGCCAGGAAATTCAGTTATTTAGAGTGTTGCCCCATACATCAGAAGTTAGCAGATTCAATACCCAGTCAGGGCACATACCTAGGTTGTGAGTTCAATCCTAGTTCAAAGCGCATGCAGGAGGCAACCAGTCAATGTTTTCTCTCACATTGATGTTTCTCTCTCTCTCCCCTCTTTCTTTCCTTATAAAATCAATAATAAAAAATGTCCATGGGTGAGGATTAAAAAGAACAATCTGTGGCTTAACAACATGCTGAAAAAATATGATTAATGTGATATGATGATTTGCTATTGTGGATGCACAATACAATTTCTTTATGATTATACTTAATATTCTAAGATATAGAACTAGCATTAAGGCAATCAAAATTTACTTTGACCCACAGTTTTCAACAATGTTTATCATGTCATTATTAAATGAGCATAAGCATTACATAATATTAAGTTAGTGGTTTTTTAATTTAGTTTTACCATGTAAAATTAACATTCAGAAAAAAAGAAGTTTCAATAAAATTAATATAAATAGTTCTTAAAACAAATATGAAACCTGAATTACATGTTTAGGTTTTCTATAAAACATTACTAATTACATTTTATATTTGAAATTAAACATCACATTGAGTCATTATCCTTACTAAGTAACCAAAATATTCATTAAAAATATGTTGAATTAGTCCATCAAGAACTTCAGTTTTTAGGATGGAAAAATTTAAATGCTCAAGGAAAGTGTGATGCATGAAGGGAAAATAAAAATAATTACTATTGTGTGCTAAATATTTTTCTCTAGAGATTGAAAACAAAAGAAAGGGTGACAAAATAATAAAATGAAGTTGAAGCACAAGATGGGATGGGAATGACAGACATGAAAAGACACATTTGCATTTCTGCTTTGCTTTCTACAACAAATATACTCCATCAAAATTATATATTCAAAAGTTGTGCCATGACTGGTGTGGCTCAGTTGGTTAGAGCATCATCCCGTAACCAAGAGAAGACAGGTTTGATTCCTAGTCAGGGCACATGCCTAGGTTGCAGGGCGTATTCCTGGTTTCATATGTGTATGATCCCTTGTTTGGGTGCACACTGGAGGCAGGAATCGATGTTTCTCTCTTTCTAGAACCAATGAAAAGAAAGTCCTTGGATGATAATTTTTTAAAAGTTCCTTTCTTTGTAATTTTCAAATATCTGTTCTTATAATTTTCCATACTTTAGGTCAGCATTACATGCTTTATTAAAATTAATTTAATATTTTTAGGAAAAAGTAACTAAACCTTGATGACTTAGAAATTTACTACAACGGATAAAACATGGTGGCATCAGTTGTTTAGATACTGCTCCTCATCAATATAATCCTAAATGTTGAGTTCCTTCCCTACGAATGTGTGACTTAGGTAGAGCAGCTGTTTACCTCCTTTGAGCAAGAAAACCATATGCACGTCTGTCCTGGGATAAAGAGCTTTACAACTTTAACTCCTTTTGAGGAAAACTTGTTTAACAACAAAAGAACAGGGTGACAAGAAATATTGTTCACACCTTTTAAGTGCAGAAAACAGTTTTCACTCACTCGTTTGAAAATCCAGTGACTTTTTTGACAATAATTTACTTAAACATTCAGAAGTCATGTAAATGAAGTAAGTGAATGGTAAACACTGTAATCTCAAATAGTAACTCTGGCCAGGAATACTCATTTTAGGGATGTCATTAGAGTAGGTGGCTGCTTGAGCAATAAGAGAACCTTCAAGCACCAGAACAGGTGAGGGCAAAAAAAAAAAAAAAAAAAAAAAAAAAAAAAAAAAAAAAAAAAAAGGCAAAATCTTGGATACTCAGGTGTCTATCTAAAGCATTGCCTGAAGCAGCATTACTGTAACAATAAAGGAACTGGTGGGGCTCAAAGGCATCGCACTTGAGTTTCCACTCCAGCAACAAGAAGGAAGCAAACAGGACCAGTATTTTGGAATGAGGAAACCATTTTATGTAACTATTGGACACACAGTGAAGGAAGTTGTAGAAATCTGTGATAGAAAAGCTAATCTGCCTGCTTTTCTTTCCTTTGTTCTTCTTTTTTTAAGAATTGCTTCAATTTTATTTCAAGGTACTCTTTCTGGGGCTGGAGATTCAAATACAAGAGGAAATTTTATTATGTACATTAATTTTGTCATTTTTTAAAAAATATTTTATTGTTATTTAATTACAGTTGTTTGCATTTCCTCCCCCCTACTCCCCACCCCCACCTCAGCCAAACCCACCTCCCTCCTTTGCTTCCATTCTCCCTCTTGGTTTTGTCCATGTGTCCTTCACAGTAGTTCCTGAAAATCCTTCCCCTCTCCCCTCCCCTCTGGATACTGTCAGATTGTTCTTAATTTCTATGTCTTTGGTTATATTTTGTTTGCTGTTTTCTTTTGTTGATTATGTTCCAGTTAAAGGTGAGATCATATGGTATTTGTCCTTCACCACCTGGTTTATTTCACTTAGCATAATGCTCTCCAGTTCCATCCATGCTATTACAAAGGGTGGGAGCTCCTTCTTTCTCTCTGCTGTATATTATTCCATTGTGTAAATATAGCATAGTTTTTTGATTCACTCATTTACTAATGGGAACTTAGATTGATTCCAGCACTTGGCTATTGTAAATTGTGCTGCTATGAACTTTGGGGTGCATAGGTTCTTTTCAATTGGTGTTTCAGGGCTCTAAGGATATAATCCCAGCAATTCCATTGCTGGGTCAAAAGGCATTTCCATTTTCAGTTTTCTGAGTAAATTCCATACTGTTCTCCACAGTGGTTGCACCAATCTGCATTCCCACCAACAGTGAACCAGGATTCCCTTTTCTCCACATCCTCTCTGACACTTATTTGTTGATTTGTTTATGATGGCCATTCTGACCAGTGTGAGTGGTATCTCATTGTGGTTTTAATTTGCATCTCTCTGATGGCTAGTGATGCTGAGCATCTTTTCATATGCCTCTGGGCCTTCTGTATGTCTTACTTGGAGAAGTGTCTGTTCAAGTCTTTTTCCCATTTTTTAATTGGGTTTTTTGTCTTCCTGGAGTGGAGACCTGTGAGTTCTTTATATATTTGGGGGATCAAATCCTTGTGTGAGGTATCATTGGCAAATACATTTTCCCATATAGTTGGTTCTCTTTTCATTTTAATACTGTTTTCTTTAGCCATACAAAAGCTTTTTAATTTAATGAGGGTCTATTTGGTTATTCTTCCCTTTATGTCTCTTGCTTTAGGGGACATATTGGTGAAGATTTTGCTGCATGGAATGTCTGAGATTTTCCTGCCAATGTTTTCCTCTAGGACTTTTATATTGTCACGACGTATATTTAAGTCTTTTATCCACCTTGAATTTATTTTTATGTATGGGTGAGTTGGTAATCAAGTTTCATTTTTTCGCATGTAGCTGTCCAGACCTCCCAAAACCATTTGTTGAAAAAGCAATTTTTACTCCATTTTATGCTTCTGCCCTCTTTGTTGAATATTAATTGACTATAGACACTCAGGTTTATTTCCGGGCTCTCTATTCTGTTCCATTGGTCTATGTGTCTGTTCTTATGCCAGCACCAGGCTGTTTTGAATACAGTGGCCTCATACTATAGTTTGTTATCAGGTTTTGTGATCCCTCTTACTTTGTTCTTTTTCCTCAAAATTGCTGCAGCTATTCAGGGTTGTTTATGGTTCCATATAAATTTTGGAACTGTTTCTTCTATATCTATGAAATATGGCATTGGTATTTTTTAATTATTATTTTTTAAGGCTTTTATTTATTTATCTTTAGAGGGGAAAGGTAGGAGAGAGGGAGAGGGAGAGAAATATCAACGTACGGTTGCCTCTTGTGTGTCCCATGCTCGGAACTGGCCTGCAACCCAGGCATGTTCCCTGACTGGGAATCGAACTGCAATCCTTTGGTTCACAGGCCCTCACTCAATCCACGGAGCTACACCAGCCAGGGCTGTCATTGGTATTTTAACAGGGATTGTGTTGAATCTATAAGTCACTTTGGGTAGTATGGACATTTTGATGATGTTAATTCTTCCAATCCAGGAACATGGTACATGCTACCATTTGTTTGTGTCTTCCTTAATTTCTTTCTTTAGTGTTGTATAGTTTTCTGAGTACAAGTCTTTTAACTCCTGGTTAGGTTCATTCCTAGGTACTTTATTTTTCTTGTTGCTATATCAAATGGGATTTTTTTCCTGATTTCTGTTTCTCATTTCATTGCTGTTGTACAAAAATGCCTTTAATTTCTGAATATTTACTATGCATCCTATCATTTTGCTAGATTTACTTATTAGGTTGAATTTTTTTTGGTGGAGTCTAGAATTTTCTATGTACACTATCATGTCATCTGCAAATAATGACAGTTTTGCTTCCTCTTTTCCAATTTGAATGCCTTTTATTTCTTTTTCTTGTCTGATTGCTGTGACTAGGGCTTCCAATACGATGTTGAATAGGAGTGGTGAAAGCGGGCATCCTTGTCTTGTTCCTGATCTTAGTGGGAATATTTCTTCCCTAATTTCATTCTTGACTCATTTATTGTTTAATACCATGCTATTCAATCTCCATGAGTTCGAGTGTTTTGAGTTTTTTTTTTTTTTTTCCTTGAGGTTGGTTTCTAGTTTCAGTTCCTTGTCAGAGGAACTGCTTGATATGATTTCAATTTCCTTCACTTTGTCAAGGCTTGTTTTGTATCCTATCATGTGGTCTGTCTTTGAAAATGTTCCATGTGTATTTGAAAAGAATGTGTGTTTTTGCCTCTTTGGGATGAAAGGCTCTGTATATATCAGTTAAGTCCATTTGATCTAGAGCATTGTTCAATGTCACAATAGCTTTGTTGATATTTCGTTTGGAAGATCTGTCCATTTTTGACAGTGGGGTGTTAAAATCCCCTACTATAATGGTGCTGCTGTCAATATCTTTCCTGAAGTCCTCCAAGATTTTCTTTATGCATTTGGGTGCTCCTATGTTGGGTGCATGCCTGCTTTTCTTAAACAGCAATGTTTTTGTTTCCACCTTGGCACAGAAATTTGGTCGATTTCAAAAACTGAAATTGAAAAAAATAATTCATGTGAGTATCAGTTTTGTAGGTCAATTTGAAATGTGTATATTTGCATCGTGCATATTAGCCTACACACATAGACAAGAATCTCATATGATGAAATACAGTTTAATATGCCAATTATTGAAATGTTTGCTCTTTTACTATTACCCAACTATTTTCATCAGCGTTTACATCTTGGCCATCTTAATGATTGAAACTGTCTCACATATGCTGTTTTACAAACTGATGAATCATTCATTAGTTCTTAAGGCTGAAGATATTTCATTTTAAGTACAAAGGCATTTTCATGACCTGAAAGTGTGTGTGTGGGCATTCAGTCATACAAATTTTAGATGTATTGCAATGACACATTTCAAAAAGTGCATTCATGATAAAGAAAATAAACGTATATTTTTCAGCAGATGGCCCTATAATCTACATACCAATCCCCTAATTGCCTCGCATCTTGATGACTCATTTTACATCATAAGCAACTCTGTACTAATCTCTGATTATAATACTGTTTTTACTATAATTCTCACTTATCTCAATCAGTCAGTTTTCTTCATCATTGCAAGTTTGGCAGAAGCTAGAGATCTCTGTAGGGATTAGTCTGATGCAATCAGATGTTACTGATAAAATGCCCAGATTCATACTTTTTTACAGTCAATTTCACACAGTCCCTTCTCTTTTACCATAAATTTATTATCACTACTTTATTTCCTAAACTCCTCTGCTCTGTCATTTCAACTTCACAGTGATAAAACAATCGCTTTGTTTTATCAGTGAGTATTATGTTCAACTAGTTCTTTACAGACCCCTAGCTCTCTTAGAATAAAATGGATTTCTTTGAAGCACTGATAAGTAAAGGATACTCTTTTTTCTGTAATTTTTACTACCAGGTAATAAGACCAAGAAAGTGGTTAGTATACTTCTAGCTTATCTCTGTGCATTGAAAACTATTTTTATATACAGTCGAATTTCTCCAAGCACTAATGTTTCATTTGCTTAGCTATGCTCATCTCCCAAATCTGGCACTTGCCTGTGTTCAGAGAATTGTTTACTTGACACTCACATTCTTTTTACTAAGCATTTTAAACTTCTTGTTAATGTGGTTAAAGAAAGCCTACCAAAACCTTTTTATCAGTGTTTGAGATCATTATAGATTTCCAAGCGGTGGCAAGTGTAATAGAGATCCCATATATTCTCTATTCGTTTTCACCCAAAAGTGCATCTTGCAAAATTTTAGTCCAATATCACAAACTGAATAGAAACATTGCTACAATTAAGACCAGGATGCCTCACTACAAGGAACTTCATGTTTCTCTTTTTAAGCCAGATCCATTTCCTTCAAGGTTCCCCCCTCCTTACTCTTGTCCTTATTCTCCAGCATCAAGGGTTCTGTTCTGTTTTTTTAATTGTGTCATTTCAAGAATGTCATTGAATATTACATAATGGATGATACATTACATTATGTAACATTAAGGTACTGACTTTTTTCACTTGGTATAATTTTATAGAGACTTATTCAGCATTCTGCACATATTAGTAGTTCTTTCCTTTTTATTGCTGAGTAATATTCCATGGTATGTATATGTTAACATTAACCTTTAAAAACCATTTTACTCTCTAATACATTCAAGTAATAATTAATACACAGCCTTGCTCACACTTTTAAGAACTTTGAAATCTTAAGTTCCTATACCGTTTCGCTCTTATCATTATCCCTTATTCATCAACTTCATCCCACTTGCTCTCATATAAGAACTTCACTTATATTGTAAATTCTAGTCTCATAAATGTTATTGTTTTATGTCCATTTTGTTTTTATAGGGTGATGAATTTGCCTATCCAACTAGTTTTCTACACTTCACATGACTTATTCCAGGCATTCTTACTTTTCTTGACTTTCCAATATTAAAAATTTGCTCAGTAATGTCCCCCAGCACACTCCTTAGTAAAATCCTTAATTTTACTCAGTTTATAATCCTTGTGCATTTCCTAGCCAGATGTTTGCATTCCTCAGAAAAATAATATCAAGACTGCATTTGTTTCTGTTACACTTATCAAATGACATTGCCCACAGTTTTCACATTTAAAATGATGTTCATCATGTAAGAAATCCGTTAAAGTCCTGTGAAATATTTTACAAATACAAATAAACAATGAACTATCCAATTGTGTGTTCTGTCTCTAATCATCTCCTCTAACAATAACTGTATTAATCACTTCTCACTTTATTAACTTCCATTTCCCTTAATTCTCTCTTTTATTTTAATTATTGTCATTCCAATTAAAGTTATAAATCTACGTTAGTTAATAGGAACAGTTATTCAAAAGTCATTTTGAAGAGACGGAGTATCACCTGCTGCTTTGGACATGAGTAAAATATAATTGAATGAAAAAGATAAATGTCAGTAAGGAGTACCAACTAGAAGTTTAGAAAGGGTTGGTTACCCATGGAAGAAGAGTAAAAGGAGAACATCAGGCACAACCATTACTAAAATCCAATCTAGTACCATAAGTATTCTAAACCCATCTACAAGGCCATCTAACTGACTTAAAGCCTTCTAATCATGATTTGGCCTCCTCAAATATGTGAGAAAAAAGAGAAAGTGCAATATGCATGCTGACTAAAAATATATAGTTTCCATGTGGTACTTATATTTTTTTATTAGAAATTAACAGATTTGAATTCTGCACCTGTATAAATCCATCTCCTAAGTTCATTCGGGATGACATTCGTCTGAAGAAAATCCTGCCTTATGAAGTCCTTACTTCTTATTATTTTACTGAAGGAATTCAGCCCCAGATTTTTATAATTTTACTGAAGAATATCACCATATATAATTAATACCAAGAACTATATTTCATAAATATTTTACTAATATTTGACTCATTCTCTGACATTCTTAAAACACTTAAGCCAGCATTGGTCCAACAATGAAGTCACATGCAGTCTCCTTAAGAAAGTAGAAGGCATCAGAAACTCACTGCATTAAGCTCTGGCACCCTGATACATTTATGTATGCCAAACTCTACCTTTGTCTCCTGGAGCAAGTGAAACACACACACACACACACACACACACACACACACACACACCCCAAACTGCTGCCCAAATCTAAACTTGTCATTGTCAGTTTTCCACACAAATGTTTCTCTCAAATTCTCTTTGCCTATGTGTCTTCCTGACCCAAGAGCTTCCAAGAGCTTTGCTCCTCACTTGGCCTTCTGAAGCCTTGAACTACTGGAAATACTTTTGCCTCAGAGTTGATGTATCCTTAGGGTCACCTTTAGCCAAAGACTTATGGAAGTCCAGCTTTGCTTCCTGAAGTAGGGAAAAATCCTGGGTTCTCATTTGTCTTTCAGAGGTTCCTGAGGGATCAAGATGATGCTGGGACTACACTTGAAATCACAGCTTTGACTTTTTCTCTGTTTTATTTCTTTTGCTCCTTACCTGTTTCCCTAATAAATCACTTGTACACAAGTCTGCATCTTAAACTCCACTTCCCGGGAACCTGATCTAAACCAAAAGCTAATTATAACCATCCCCTGCACTTGGCGTCATATCCTCTCTTGCATTCTACTGGAATTAATCAATTTCCAATTATGCTTACTTCATTAACATTTCCTTTTCTCTGAACTTTTTCTTTGATCCATACAACAGCTTTCCCTAATTATTACCTAACTTTCTTTGTTCCCACATACTCATCTCTGAAAAGAATAGCTTGTGCTCATTTCTCAAGCTTATTACCTCTCATCACTTTCAACTCATTGAAATTTAGGTTGCGCCTTCTCTACTTTATTAAAATTATTTTATTAAGATTAGCTAAAGCCTCTTAATTGAAAAATCCAAGCAGATACTTTATTTTACAAGATATAACACTTTATCCATTTATTTTTGCTTCAATTATTTCTTTCTTGACCTCAATGATACCAGCGTATTTATGCATTCATTCTCTATGTATTTGTTGAGATATTTATTGAGTGCCTACTATACCAGGCAACACACTGATAGAAGATAGTTGTAATAGTAGTTGTAATATAAACAATGTGCAATGGAAGTAAATAATAAACAAACATAATGCAATCTTAACTGTTGGGGTAAGACAATTTTTTCTGAAAGGCATGACACTTCAGCTGACTTCTGTATGATTTATTGGAATTATTTGTGGCATCTTTTTCTACAACCCATAATCTCAGGTTGAAACCATAGTGTACCTTAGCAGGAAAATTAAAATTTCAAGTAGATGTAGTGATCTTCGCCTCAGTTCAAGCTCACATCAGTTTCTTTGGAGACTTAAGTCTCATTTTGTAATAATCTAAACTTTTACCATATATATTTATAAAAGGTATAATAATATTGCAATACAAATAATCTTATATACACATTATATATATAATAAATATATTATATATTTATTATATATAATAATATATATATTTCTTTTCCTAGGTATGCAACTAGCTCCATGATTACTTCCTTGAAATCCAGATACCCAGATCATCTTAGTGCTATAAATACTTTTTTTACAGGAGCTCTTCACTGGTCCTAGCCTCAGAAAATCTTCTCAGTGAGATTTCTTATTTATCATAACGATTGAGTAAAAAAGAACCTATGATAGCAGAATTAAAATCCTAAGTCAGTTTTGGACTTACAGATCTCTATTATTAAAGCATATTGACCGAGGCTAAATCTCGTCTCCAAAATGCCAGAACTGGAAAACGCAAATAGGAAGTACAGAAAAAAATATTTGATTAAAATACCTACCAGTGCAGTTAAAACTGTAGCCCAGGGAGCTAGGAAAATCTACCTCTGAATTATATAAATTATTAATATTGGATGCATTTAATTGTCCTGCGTTCTAATGATTTAACCTTTAAAGGTCTTAGTTGCACATCTGCTCAGCTTCCAAATCACTAACATGGTTTCAAAAAGCATTGATTATATGTGTGGAAAGTCATTTCTAACAAACGTCTATAATACATAATAGATATTGAAATTTTACATTCAAAATTGTTTGCCAAAGAAGCTTAAAATGTAAAATCATTGAAAAGTAATTAGTTCCTTTCATGTCTGATTGTTGAAGAAAAAGGAATTCTAAAAACAATTTTTAAATCCACACAATTATGTCTTTGTCAAGTGTTTGTAAAGTTTGAAATATTATTGATACTAACTTCGATGATGGCAAATTTTTGAAAAGTATGCATTATATGGCAATTACATATGTTTTTGTGTTCTAGTTTTATTTAGATCTTACAGAGAAATACAATGTTTACTTTTTATAGTATTCAAAAAGGAAAATCTTAAAATTTAACACTTATTTTCAATATAATTTATAATATAATCATGGAATGGCTTTATTTTTATTATTTCGAACAAAGACTGTGTTTTAAAAGGCAACATAAAAATTTTGGGCTATGAAAAGAAAATATAAAAACCTTTAGACAAGCTGTTAGCTAACATTTGAAAAGCAAATTAAGCAGGTTTATTATATAATGTGGCAGATGGAGAAAATATGATCACTCTTTGAATAATTTTTTCTTATCATTTTAACTTAGGTCTGTTCATTTGGTTCTCAGAAAGTAAGTTTCCCCCCATAACATGGTTCATATTACAATGAAAGGATGTTATTTCAAGTACTTTCTGACTTTATTTGCTGTAAGTTAAAGGAAAGGGAATGTTAATGGAACAAAATGGCAAGATCATGTCCGTTTTTAAAGACTAGGCAATTATATAATATTTAACAAAAATTCATTTGTAGACTCACAAACCTTTCTACACAAAAGTGAGAAGTGGAAACACAAAAATTCAAATTTAAAGCTTTCTTCCTCTTAATTTTCATTCTGCATTTAGCTAAAGGGCATGGCCTAAGGGTGAAAAAAGTAGGAGACTCTGTAGTGAGGATGACTAGTCAATCTGTTGAAATGGGTGGAAACTGAGTGGCAGGCACCATACCATCTACAAACAGCAAAATGACAGTACTTAAAGATGCAAATATGTTAATTGTCTTTAGAGTCTAGTTTAAAAATTTTTAAGAACATAAGCAGAATGTCTATAGACACATTTATTATGAAAAATGTAGACTTACCAGATCTGTCAATTGAAGAATTATTTCCTGAATGTATTGATGTTAATAATAATTTTTTGGGGGTCCTAGAAGCATGAAGTTTACCTGAGAGCTTGTTAGAGATGTATCTCAGGCCCCACCCTAGACTTATACGGTCTGCATTTGAACAAGATTCTTAAGTAATTTACATGAAAATCATAATCTAAAAAGTGTTGACCTTGAATATATAGATTATGTTGGGCAGATGAAGATGCTCTAAATACATTCTGTAGTTACAATTGCAGTGACAGAAAGAAAAAGTCCCCTAAGTCAAAATACATGAATAAAACCATTTTAGCCACAACATATTCACACCATTTTACTGAGAGAAAAATCAGAATCTTATTACAATGCGAATTACCAAAATTACCTTACTTAATTTATCTGGTACTTAAGGTTTCCAGACAACATGAATTCATCAGAGGTTCCATTCAAAATTCTAAAACATATAAAACATATTATAAAAAAGTAACAATGTCAAAGCTATCCCAAAATTTGTATAGGCCTCAGATAAAAGAGATTTTTGACTTTATGATCCATTTAATATGAATTTGCTTCCAAAATTGCAAATATAAGATGACAAGTAAATGGTATGTTAATAGCTCTTGAAAAAAGCCACTTGATCAAGAAAGGACATTGCATTAATTTTATATTTTATTGAATAATAAAATATTCCCTTTCTTAGGATTACTACATTTAAGTATCATGCATTGCTGAAAAAATAATGGAGGTGTGGGTTCATGATATAAATTGCATATTTAATAGTTTTGTCTGTGTAAAAATGGAAGAAAATATCATGAACATTAATATTTAGCAAGAAGTTATATAAAATAAGTGGGCTGTTGTGAAATATCCAAAAATATTTTACTCTTATTAAAATATTTTTCATCAAGCTATTTATTAGAAAGTTTATGTTCTTGAAAAACCAAGTAGATCTTGAAATAAAAGATTGGCATATAAAAAATCATTAAAGATTATTATAAAAATAATTGATGATCATAAAACATATCCCCTTACTTTTTTGTTAAAGCCAGTTATATTAAGATTTTACTTTTGGTGTAATGAATGGAATGGAATAATGGGTAGAATAAACACAGAGAACATGAAAAGCAAAGGATACAATTTACAGTGGTTATTTTGTGAGGACATTGTTACTAGTGATTTATTCATACCTTTCTATCTTTGATAGTCTCTTCAAGAAATAGATATAGTACATTGTCAATGAGAAAACATTTTAAGATACTAAAAAATGTATACATGGTATTTGACAATATTTTAACATTTTAAAGTTTTATTAACATTACAAAATGTAATGAATAAATACAGTGCATAATGCATTATATAATAATCTCATTAACTAGTATTTTTTCTCCTATTAGCTTATTTACTTTGAGAAACTAAGGTAATATACCATGCAAATTATTTCACATCCATAAAGACAACATCAGAATGCATTTGATGTGACGTATGTCATTCTCCTATGAAATAGATGGATTAAGGTGAAATATTTTGGTAATATTCCAGTGTGTCTTTACAGAATTCTTCACTTTTCTTCTAATAGCATTGTCCACTTCTAGTGAAAATTTGGATATACTTCAATTTAATTGATAACTAGCGTTATTATACAAAACATCAAGTATATTATAATATACCTTTTTACAAGAGCTTATCATTTAAAAGGCATCTATTTGTTCTTTAATGATTTTAAAAACCAGTGAAATAATAAAATTTGCAAAGATTGACTGAACACTAAAATTTACCCTAAATTACATCGAAATATTTTCTCCTATTTCTGAACGGTTCAACACATATTGTCTGTACAATGTGGGAGTTGCTTCTTTTTGTTACAGGAAAGTTGCGTTCTACCATACCACTAAAAGTATGCTGACTTATTTACCTGAAGGTTAAAAGCAATGCTTCGCAATATAGCTGTACTATGGCACCACTTGTGCTTCTAAAAACACTTTTGCATAACCTTGTTATTGACAATTTAATATAATAATTAAATTGAATTCAGTTATCATAGTAATGATTGCATACAATTGTAAATCATGCTTTCCCTCTAATAGACACACTTTTAATTTATGAATTTTGTTTAACTGATTGTAACTGTTCCTAACATCAATTCATTTAAAGGACTCAGTTTTTATTGACACGGTATCCTAATAATTATTATACATTAATTATACTTTAATGCACAAGATACAGTTTTAAAACACTCCTGTCACTAAATTGTATTATAAGATAAAAATATAAAATAGACCACAACCTGGAGATGTGAATAAGTTAATTTGAGCAGCATTATTTTTGTTACTATGGGATAATCTAATTCGCAAAAGAAAAAACAAAGCAATATAAAAGAAATATAAGAATGTCAATTTTTAAATGTCCTTCATAAGTTCACTAACTTTAGATTTCACATAGATTTACCTGTAACCAGGAAGCAAAAGTTTCACTTCAGTTTATATATAGGTATAATCAGATGTAGTAATTTGCCAGTGACATATACATTTATCAATATATACAGATATACTTTATGAAGTATTAGCACTATGTAAACCGATCGGTTATGACAGAAAGCCATAAAAGCACTGACTTAAGATATTTCTTTATCCACATCAATGGAAATTGTTAATTGGTGACTTCAATTAGTGTTTTACAAATGATATTGTTATTTAATAACTTAAAATTATATTTACAATAGAGTATTTGTACCTGTATTGTAACATTTTTGTTTGCACAACTGACTACTTAAACATAATAATTTTCTCAGCCCATTGTCTAAATTGGTAATTGTATCATTCTTAATATTTCTCCCTATTTTCATTTTATTCATTGCAGGTACAAATTTTCTCATTTGACTAGTATTAAAATAGCAAAAATAAACTTTATTACAAGCAGATGTTTACTTTATAACATAAATATTTAAATTAATGAATCGAATGGAGTTCTTTAATGGAAAGTGTTAACTTTATTGAGGGAAATTTAATTGCAGAATGGTTATAACTGTGAACAAGTTCTTCATGTATGACTATCTACCTGTCTTTTACTTTTATTGCATCATTAGCTTTAATTGCCTTAATTATATCAAGTTAAATCCATTTGCATATTATCATTGTATATAGGTACAAATTTTAGCAAGCAAGTACTTTGAATCACAGACATCTATAATATACAGTCTGTGGATAATTCTGAAATAAATTTGCATATTTATTTGTAGAGCTGTGTTGGGATCACTGGGAAAATTTCCCAAAATAGAACAACTAATTTCTGTGAAGGTATTAAGAAGACAGCTGTCATGTAATGCTTCCCAAGTAGTTTTCAAAGTACATAAACAATATCCTGTAATGAACACTCAGATTAGCATATCTGATGAAGGGGTGGAATTTCATTCTAAATAATTTCTTAAAGGAAAGACATTTTGAGGAATAAAAACACAAAGATCCTTTTTGTTGTCCCATAATACTGTGACTAAAGTTTGAGGGTGTATTTCTGGTTTAAACACCCACTAAAATGTTGAAGCCCATATGATGGTTTTCAGTGAATTTAAAATAAATATGAAACTATATTGTGATAAATAAATGACAGAAGAATGGCATTAATCTTTAGTAACGGTGACCTTCCAGGCAATTTTTTAAGTGATAGGAATCTAAAGCAGTCAATGAGCTTGCTTCCTTTAACTTTGTATGTGGTGATGGTCAGAGGGAAGGTGGGGCTAAGATGGGGGTAAGGGGGCTGGGGAGGTAGGTGGACAAATGTGTGGTGTGCAAAGGGGAACATCTGTAATAGTGTAAACAATAAAAATGAAGAAAAACTATCAAATTTCAGAAGTAAGTAGTAAATTATATATAAATATATATATGTACACATATACATAAAACATATAATATATACATACTGAGTATAATCTCTATTATTTTTAAGTAAGCAGTAGGGGGAACTTTGGTATCAGTGTTGCTGAGAAGTAAGTTAACAATTAACTATCACTGATAAAAGCTAAACTATTGATTTATTGTTTCCAGTTATCCAAGAATAAAACATCATATATTAAGGCCACTAGGCAGCAAGATTGTAAGTGGAACAGTTAAATTTAAATGGGTTTATAATCTCAATAGAGGGGAAAAGCAAGGACTTAGATACCTTTTAATAATCATGACACTCAGAATGAAGTTGCCTTAATACAAAATTATAATTTGTTTAACCAGATAGAAATGTGTGTGGAGGTCCTGCAGAGACCTAGCAGGGGTGGTGGGTGAGTGATGGGGGTGGGGAAATGGAGACAACTGTACTTGAACAACAATATAAAAAAAAAGCCACTCATATCCCAATTCCTGAATAACCTAAATAATTGCCTAGAAGTTAACTATGAGTATTAGAAAATGCTCCAACTTAAAATAGGAGAGAATGACCCTCAAAGAAATGAAGGATGGAGTAAGAGAAGCCAAGCAATCTTACCTTTGTTTATGGTCCCATAAACAAAGGCAGGGCACATATCTGAGTTGTGAGCTCTGTCCTTGTTCAGGCAACCAGTCAATCCTTTTCTCCCTCTCTTTCTCCCTCCCTTCCCCTCTCTCTAAAAATAAGTAAATAAAATCATAAAAAAAGAAAGAAAAAGAAGTTCAGTATCTTTTAAATGAGATTTCATGTATACAAATTAAAATAGATTTTCATTAAAATCCTATGCGCCAAGCCCTAGAGGTCTTGGAAACTCATTGGCTACTGAAAAGTTCCAATTCCCAGGGTCATCCAAGCAGAACAGGTGCCAGATGCTCTCATGGCCAAGGAACAAATGCCTTGTTTGGTTAGATATAAAAATTGGATAGTTAGTGAGGGGAAATGATTTTTCCTTTATTTTTCTACAATAAAAAAATAGTCAAAAGAACAGTAGACATCTTTATTATTAGCATTATCCAAATGAAGCCAGTGTCAAACTGTTAAGGTCACAGTTTACAGAATAGAGCCTTTCTGTTTTGAAGCAAATTCTCACATTATCATACAACTATACTTGGTACATGGTAATAGACAAGTTAATTTAAAATTGAATTTAGAAGTAGTTCATAGAAATTTACAAGCATGGATATATTTACAGTCAGTAAAATTAATCAATTCAAATAAGGAAGTGGCAGGATTAATCATTAATATTCCTTTTGTTGATAAAAATTATGAAATTATTATAAATATTTTGGTTATGAAATTGTCTCATAGTATTTCAAAGGTCTGTTCAAACTAAGCATATGCCCTTCCTTCAAGGATGTAAGATATTAAATATTAAATTTATGCCAACTTAGTTTATATATTACTCACATGCATAAATGTATAACATAAATATATAAAGTGTTTTAAAGACATGCTTAACTTCAATATGTTACCTGGTCAGATCGACACTCTTAATATAGCATCCCCCATCTAGCTTTTTTCAGTTATATTAAGCATAACTTTATGTTTATCTTTGATTCTAAATCATTATAAATGCATGTGTCTGTCAGAGAGTAGTTATATATCAATAAACAATTTGTGCTAATCTTAAAGATTTATGAAAATAAAATCAGTGGAACATAATGCTTTTTAAATACAAACGATCTTGAAAAAAGCAATAGAAAAAGTTATGCACAAAATTTTGTATTACAAGAAGACAGAAAAGCCCACTCAGAGGACACTCTTTTCCAAAGGATGTTCTACAGAGCACCAGGGAGCTGTTAAGAGTAGAAGAGCAGAACAAAGTATTTCAAGGTCAATAAGTATCCTTATACCCAATACAAAACCCACAGGATCATAGTGCACATTAGAATTTTATGGCTCAGATGAGCCCTGCTGTAAAGAAGCTGTTTGACTTTGCTTAATGTAGATTTTTTATTTTAGTTGCTTGCTTAATTACTAATATCTAAGAAGTGTGTTGGGTGGAATAGAGTACCTGACTTTTGCTACAGAAAATTTCAGGACACGTGAGGATGATAAAATATTGCAAAGGTAAATATTGCAAAGAAAATATCTTTGGTAACAGAAACCTATAAAGAAATCTTATTAAATTTATTATCAGCATAATGTTATCCAATTTATTTATATAAATATTAATTGGAATACTAATAGAGTTAGTGCTCAATGTCTAATTTACTTATAGACTCCTTAAGACAGGAAATAGTATCATCGGTCATAATTAATGCAATGAATACAAACTTACTATTTTAAAGTAACACTTTGAATATATAATAAAATTGCAATTAGTAAGAATTTGGTAAAATACTTTATTAAATCTAAATATATAATAGAAACATATATATATATATACACATATATGAAAATAACTGAACATGAAAAAGACTTTTCATTAATGATAGAAAAAAACAGTTAAGGAATAGCTTTTGCATGAAATACTAAAAGCAGTTTAATAAAACTACAAAATTGCAATATAAGAAGTAAGATTTGAAAAACCAAAGCCATGAATGGATACTGATATGGAGAAACATGAGCTCAGTTAGCTCCCAGACCTAATTTTGAGATATCATTCTCCACTAAATTCAGCCAGGACTTGTGGGGAAATATCCAACATAAGGAAGTCATGAAAGAAACAAAATATTTTCTTTTGGCTTCCACATAGTTTATTTACATTTATAGCACTATTAGCACACCAATACTCTTCTTTATCACGTTAATTTCTGTCACTTATCTTGTGGTGTGTATCATTAGACTATGTTCCCCTTAAAATGAAATCTCATTTTGTCATCTTTGTATTCCAAAAAACATGGTATGTCATGTTGTAAAATATGCTCTCGGTAAATCGTTGCTGAATAAATGTCTGCACAGATATTTTTGTGTCACATTTTCATCGGGCTTTTAACAGCTAATTTAGGGCTTTTACTAAAGAGATAGGCAATCGGGAGTCCACTGAAGGCTTTTGAGCAGGGCAGTTATGTAGTCACATGTGCAATTTAAAGAAATTAGTTTGAAAGAGGATTTTATAGTACATTGGAGCAAGGAATGCATGAGGCAATTGCTTCTGCTTGGAGAGTGTTTCATTAGTCCAAGTGGTAGATGTAGAGGAGTAAATTCTAGGTGGCTGACAGGAAAGTAGCAAGACATTGCGTGCAAATATGCTATGGAAACTAGAAGGAAGAGAATCTAAAATTTCAATGATGAAGTGGTAGAAAGAAATAAAAGTGCCCATGTATTTTTGAAAGTACACTGTTATTTATGTCATAAATACATCACAACTAAGGGTTAGTATTCACATCATACAAATAGTGAATTCACAAAATAAAAATGGCTACCTATTTAGTTTATGTTGATTAAAAAAGGTTGGAATCATTCTATTTTTAATATTTTAATTTAGATCATAAAACTAGTATCTGCATTTGCAATATATGTTGATATTTTATAGCTAACAAAAAATCAGTAACAAACAAATATTCTTTATTCATAATCAACACCCAAAGTGTTAGTTCTAGGAAGTTTTAAAGTGGTAACAACATCATTGCACTGTACAATATAAAAGTATAACTCTAATTATAATTCATAAAACAAAGTTATTAAAATTGCATTTGGATTTTAGTTAGTTATATTCTAATAATTTCCTAAAAATGTAATATTTAACAACTTTGTTTCACTAAGTGGTGAATCTCTAAATATAATCTTCAAGGGAATGTGTTATTAGAAGTCTTTTATCCCCTGCTTAAATTACATTCAATGTTCTTTACAGGCATTCGTGGCTTTCTCTTAAAATTGGGTTTGGATTACCTATAATCTTGAAATTATATGCATAAGTGTAGTTATCTATGGACATGTGAATTTTGTACAGATGTCCCTAACTTTCATTATTTTTAAAAACACGTACAAAAATTAAAAATCATAGCAATACTTAGTAGTACAAAACTGTGTTTTTAAAATAAATGCTAGAATTTAAAATTTTTGTAACAGTTATCTAGTCTATATTATAGTGTAAGATACAAATTTCATTGAGTGTGAATAAGTTCACTAGTTGCAAACAGAATTCACCCCAGCTGCATAGAAGGGTATTGATTCAAACAAATGTAGGCTAAAAATTACCATCAGTACACCTGCAAGCTACACAAGCTATTCATAAAAATCAACATAAGAAGATAGTGGATTTTTAAAATAAAGTCATTTATACAGCAGTTTTGGGTTTGTGGCAAAATTGAGTGAAAGGAACAGAGTTGAACGTTTTTTAGTGTTTATTAAATGAGTGATCTGAGAGAAGGTGGAAATAAAGTGGACATAAAGGCCTAGAACTTATGTTTGCACTTACCATGGAAGATTATATGTGGTTTGACTGGAACTGGCTCACCTTTGCTATCATGAGCCTATTCTTAATTCTGAGAATTTTGCGAGTTAGTTGTTACATGTAGCCATTATCAAATATTAATATATAGTTATATATAGTAAAACGTAATAAATTAATTAAAAGGAAATTGGTTGTATATGCAAATATATGTACATGCATGCATACACACATACACATATATGTGTGTATCTATATCTCTATCTATCTATCTATCTATCTATCTATAAAACAAAGTCCCCAAAAATTAAAATTAGCACAGGTGCCTTAGAATTTGCTGTGGTAGAAGTTTTTACATTCCTACTCATGGTAGGAATTTGAAAAGGTTACAAATAATGTCTTTTGGTTTTGAAGAGTCAATTGGCAAACATTTAGCAAAACAATGAGTTTATGTGTGTAATTTGCAAGAATTATGAAATATTTAACTATTGTGAATGACCACTCTTTCCTCCATGAAGACTTGTAAAATGAAGCACATTTCAATTTACTACTGGTTTGGTCTCTGTTTTAATAAACCATCATAAGTAAAACATGGAAAACTATACTTTCACAAGTAGGAAATCACAGAGGCAGATGGCAAGACATGGTTTAAACCTGGTTAAGATCTTTAGATATGATAGATGAAGATGGGATAATGAACTGATAAGGACATGAGTCAGTCAATGAAAAACTGCAATTAATGTTAATCAGAGAAACATGGCAATCATAATATTTAGCATGTCTATCCAGAGGAGTTATGAGTCATACTTCACCTATTGGACATTCCCATAAGGTCAATAAAAAGTTCCCAACGCCATTAGTTACTAAGGTGCTAGTGCTGGGTGATACTTAATGTCTACAGAATCAAGCTCGCTTAGACCACGCTCTCTAAAAGCAGGATGCCTGCAAAACATTAAATGGAAGATAGATTAACTAACAGTTCCAAGCTTCCTGAGAATTTAAATGAAAATTTAAAAAATGCTAGAGACCATATTTTAAAATACAAAGGGTGTTTGACTTCCCATTTCCATTCTCTGTAGAACAAGAACAGGCCATTCCTTCCTTGATGTGCATAAAATACATCACATTTTCTGTTCTGCTGATGCTATAAATTCAATATCAAATTCTCCAGTCATATCAGTTATGAGCAGAAAGTGTATCATGAGACCTCAGACGTCTAACAGTGGAAGGCTTCAACAAGAATGAATGCTGCTAGAACAATGCTGCTTCATTTGACGCGGCAGCTGAGTATCCATGTCCCTCCCCATCAGATGATTTCTTCAGCCTGTTAGAGCAGTGAGGAATGATCTAATCTCATAACCAGCTTAGAGAGAGGACATTGGCCACATAATAAAACTACTCCATTTGAAAAAAATTCTGAATCTTGGGCAACTGTTCTCTTGTAATTACTTTACAGATCAACCTGATTTGTGCAGAATTAATAAGCTATTCAGATGGTGTAGCTTTAGTTTGCTGCACATCATACCTGAAACCCTGGAATTTGTAGATGAACTTGGGACCCAACAGTTTTGACATGCATATGGAGTTTAGCAAATTTATTTTCCAGGTACAACCCCCATAGAAATTATTTTTTTCTTTATCACCTATACTTCACAGATAAAAAGCATGCAACGTGGGAATAATAATGGGTTTAAATTTACAAAATAAAATATTGTTTTGGTGTGGGAGCTGTCATGAGGCTGTGTTGAAGTAACTTTTAACTATGTGGGATATTGAGTATCCATTGAAATGGATTTTTTCAACCATTTACATTAATGAGCATTTAAATGCAACAGATATCTTTTCAGGTGATTTAACATGGATGAATAAAAGTCAATGCTATTGGATTAAAAAAAAAGAAAACGTTGGATGGAGAAACTCAGCCATGCACACGCTGTGGCCTCTCTAGGATGTTACAACCTTCTGTGTGTCTCATATAAAACACTCAATTATCAGGTTAGGGTAGAAGGACTTGTCACTTCTGAGCACTGCAATTTAATGCCTTATCCTTAAAATTTTTTAAATAAATTTCATTTCAATTTATCCTTAGTGAAATTATATTAGCCCACATGTTTTCTGAAGAAAAGATATAAAATATTGATTTTCTTAGGGAGAAATCACATAAAAGCATCTATTACATATTTGTCTTTTTCACTAAACTTAAAGTGGATCATTTGTTCAAGAAGGAGTTCAGAGGACCATTGATCTCTTTTGGTATTTAATTCATTGTCTAGTGAAGACATAAAATCATATGTATTTCCATTTTTTCCTACTTTCATAATAATTAATCAAATGTTGCCAGCTCCTTACATGTCAATAGCTTTGTGTGAGATCTGAGAAATTTATCATGATTTCTAAGACATTCTACATCTTCTATAAATCTTACAATTTCATTCCATAAGTTAATTGCATTATTTCAGTGCATTTTATTTGTTACTGGTAGTAATTGGAGAGAAAATGACAAGTTGAGATAGTGGACTAAAATAAGGACAGTGATAAATGTAAGCTAATTTTATAAGGACGCAATTTATTAGTAAATTATTTTGTTGCATAATGATTTTTTGTTGTCACTCTAATGAGGACTTAATCTACCTTCGAGCAAAATAGATAGATATGTTTGAAGGGTGTGGGAACTGCCCTTACACAAGCAAATAAGCAACTTCACTGATATTCCAGTTGTAGTGAGAAGGCTTACAGCCTTTAATGCTGAAGAACTAATATAGAATTTTAAGGACATTAAAAATTAGGGAAAACACCTTCAGTGAGCTGAGTCTCTCCTCTCATTTTTCAAAGCTACTCTAAACCCAAATTCCAAAGGGTTTATTTCCCCTTGGGACATATATCTGGGAGATAAAGAAGTAGTCACCAATGCTCTTTATTCATACAGAAGGCTTACCTAATCAGGACTTCAAGGCCTTCAGAAGCAGAAAACATTTGCCTGTATTAAAAGTATTCTTGCAAATACGCTATTAACAAAGTGTTAAATTATTTCTTTTAGTCCTGGCTGGTGTAGCTCAGTGGATTGAGTGCCAGCCTGCAAACCAAAGGGTCTCCAGTTCAATTCCCAGTCAAGGCACATACCTAGGTTGCAGACCAGGTCCCCAGTTGAGGGTGTACGTGAGGCAACCACATATTAATGTTTCTTCCCCTCTCTTTCTCCCTCCTTTATCTTCTCCCTAAAAATAAATAAAATATTTAAAAATATTTATTTTAGTGATTAATGATTTGCTATATCACAAGCAAGAACATATACAATATTTGCCACGGCCAAGATCGGAGAGATACCACCAAATGCTAAGGATTTACAATGCCAAATAAATCCAGGAAATGCAGTAAGTGAAGAAAGATTAAGTTCTGTGTGTGTTGGGTTGGTACACATTTTGTTTAGCACTTACATTCAGGGCCTATCTCATTAGGAAATAACAAGAGAAAGCACACATTAATATATTCTGTTAATAACCAAAAGATTAGAAAGGAGGGTATATGTAGTATATGTACACTGAGTGTTGGAAACAGTTCAGATAAAAAGCAATATATTTATTATTTTTAAAGAGAAAAAAAAATAACACAAGCTCCCCCAAAATAAACTTTGATAAATGAGGTGTCGAGAAAATGGGGAAAATCATGGAACAAATGTATTAATAAATAAATGTCCCTTCTGTAGATAGATTTGTTAATGGATAGGCAGGTGGATAGATTGATTGATAGATACATATATACCTAAATTTATATGACAAAACTCTACCGTATTCTGGTTGTAGAAAGATAAAACATAGTTTTTGCCCTTAGAGCTCTTTGAGTGGTTGCAGAAAGTCACATAAACCTGTAGTGCTGTATTCATCACTAACTGCTGCACAACATCCATGAAAATAAAGAAAAAGGTAGATTATACACCAGACTTTAGTTGTTGGTACATTTTAAAAATTCATGAGTCTCTGGAAACAAAATATTTGAACATAAGGGAGAAACAGCTGATATGTATTTGAAAAGAGACTGTGTTGAAAGAAATTCAGATAAAGATATATTTCAAGGAAACTAAAACTTCAGAGGCAAAATAAATCTGCATGGATTAGTGATGTAAAAACAGCTTCAAGAATGTGGCAACATTTAAAGGTGAATGGGGAGAGGCATGACGACAGTGAAAACAGAAGGTAGTGGATGGACAAGTCAGGATACACCGGTTAAACCTGTGAATACTAGGTGGAGCCCAGAAAATGTGGTAGAGACAGAGGAAAACAACTATATTCAGAGAAAATTCCATAGCATAACAACAGTGAAATAAATTAACATATCATTTATGTCAAGAAAGTAAAAAAAAAAAATAAAGTACAATAAACTAAACTAAAAGTAGTTAAAAATTTTATTTGTAAATATATATTAAAAAGTTCACATCAGTTACCGAAAAGAGATGTTGACATCGAATAAGATTACTAGAAAATCATAAAATTAATGGAAATATATTTTTAAAGCATAATATTGTCTAATTAAGAAGTGGACAAAAGTATTTGGCAGACATTCCACAAATGAATATTTCCAAATAGTTAAGAAATGTATAAAATACAAAGTTATTAAATATCAGAGAAAAGAAAAGCCTAGAAATAGACTCATATAGTCAATGGCATAGTTCACTGACATTTGACAAGGTAGAAAGGCAATTCAATGGAGAATGAATAGATTTTTCAGCAAATTACACAGACATAATTTGATTCTGGTATGCAAGAAATTATTCATCTTTATTTATTTTGTATATCTATATTTCTTTATTTTTAATATAGTTTATTGATTATGCTATTACGGTTGTCCCATTTCTCCCCCATCATTCCCCTCCACCCTGTACACCCCCTCCCACCCACATTCCCTCCTTTTAGTTCATGTCCATGTGTCATAAGTTCTTCAGCTTCTACATTTCCCACACTATTCTTGCCCTCTTCCTGTCTATTTTCTACCCACAGTCTATGCTACTTGTTCTCTGTACCTTTTCCCCCTCTCTCCTCCTCCCACTCCCCTGTTGCTAACCCTCCATGTGATCTCCATTTCTGTGGTTCTGTTCCTGTTCTAGTTGTTGGCTTTTGTTTTAGGTGTGGTTGTTAATAGCTGTGAGTTTGCTGTCTTTTCATTGTCATATTTTGTATCTTCTTTTTCTTAGATAAGTCCCTTTAACATTTCATATAATAAGGGCTTGGTGATGATATGTTTCTTTATTTACAGTTATATATCTGTGTATCTATGTATTATAGATCCAGCTGCTCCAAGATAGCACCATCTTCTCGGTACTTAGTGCTGCAGTACACCATCCATTCACAAAAGAATACATTTCTCAGTTATGGTTATCTTTATACACTAACATTTGTATTTTATTTAAACATTCCTTCCATATGCTTAATATTTGAATGTAATTTAGTGTCCTTAAGTTTTTTTAACTATACACATATTTTATAACACTATAGCTTTCATTAGATAGATTATAATTGTATGTCTTCATAATTAGCATCATTTCTAGGTGCAAATGAATTTTTAGTTCCATCACCTTTTATTTCTTTCATAGAGATCATCCACTTTTATTATGTTTTTTATCTTTGAGAGCTGGAATTCTAAGTACAGAAATGTACTAGGATTTTATATAGATACAGGACTATGTTTGCGTAGTTTAATGTACAATGACATTTATTTCAGTGTGTTTATGCAAAATACTCTATATGTTCCTGTTATATTCCAATAAATATAATAGATCCTAAGCAAATACTTATTTTAAAATTATGAACTGTTAAAGTTACCAAATACCTTTATTCAACAAAATTTATATGCCGTAAACATTTCCACTCTTCTGAAGTAGCCTCAGCTCAATCACACACAACCAATTCACAAGACTTTACATCCAAGAACAGTAACTAATATGTCAGTCAGAAGTTATCAAGAGAATTTGTGTAACTTTTTCTGAAATTTTCCTCAAAACATCAATCCCCTCGTAATGTCTCTGGCGGCTCTGCCAGAACTTTCTCTTTCCCCTCTCCTAAATCATAAAGTGATGTGCACAATACTTATTAACTTCACTGACTAGAAATCTTTAGGAGGAGATTGATGTGATCATTCCGAAAAGAAGCGGCCACCAGCATTTGGAACAGCAAAGGTGATCACTGAAGAAGATGGACCGCTAAATTTTGAGGAGAGAATTTTTCTGCGTTACGATAAACGACAGCAACTTCTGTGTTAATTTACGTTTCCTTTTGCTCTCGGGTCTTTACTGTTTTCTCACTTAAGCGTTCTAATCCATCTTGAACTCCGAAGTGGCTTATCAAATATTAATTTTAAAATAACTGTAAAAATGTTTGTAGACATAAAATCTACTTGTTTAAATAGAATGACAAATGGTTGTATAATTTAATCAAATTCAATTTGGTAATTCCACTTCAAACTTGATAATGGTCTTGCTAAATTCACCAGATTTGTTTTCCTGCAGCCATGTATATTATTAGACTTAGAGTATGTGCTCGTCCTAAGAATTTTAAAATTTCCAGTTCCTTGTGAGCCATTAATAGTATACTGTTGAGAATGAGAATGGTATACTATTATCACTGCATCCAACCAAAACAATTAGCTTTAGGGTTTTGAAGTAGAATTTAATCTAATTTTCATGTGCTAATAATAAATTATATATTCATGTAATGTGAATATATACTCTCCTTTTTGTGATTTCTGCCACTGTGCAGAAATCACATCTTGTCTCAATAGGTGCTTTAAAAATAAACTATACCATAACCACAAATACATATTTCCATCTTTGATATATTTATGTAAGCATAAAAGTGAATGACTGAATTCTACTAACCAAGCTATATAAATTTGCCAACAGTTTCCAAACCTGTCCTGTGGATAATAATGAGAGTGGCATAGTTTATTAGATGTAGAGTTCCGTGCTTTTAAAAATATATCATTTACTTCACCAATATTTATGTAAATGGATTATAAAATATTCAGTGAGTGCCGCAATTCTGTCCCTTTTATTTTCAGTTACTGATCAGGAAGTTTGAATTATTATGCCAGCTTACTAAAAAATTTGAATAATTTAAATGGTATTTGCTTTCTTTCCCATGCCATAAGTTAACATTAAACTGTGTTAACGACATGCAGTGTTAGCAAACTAAAGGGAGAAATTCAAAACTGACATATTTTTGCTGGTGTGTAAAACACTCTCAGTGAAATAATCTACCTGTGTTAGAATTTTAAAGTTCTTTTGATCCCTGTTAATGGGTGTAGCTCTACATGGCTCCAAATTAAAGAATGACCATAAATAGCAATAATATAAATATGGTAATAGTTAACATTCACTGAGCTGATACTAGGCAGCAGGCAATAAATATATTGTGAGTTTAACCTGGAATGTATCCTTTAATCACCACAAATTTCTACAAGAGTTTCTAATACATTATGTGTCACACTTATAAGGGAAATGATTTCTAGAAAGACTAAATGACATTTCCAAGGTAAGGCATCTTGTCAGTAGAAGAATTTAAGACATTTTACACAAAGTTCCTTCCTCTAACACAATCATGTGTGAAAATACACCTGAGTTGTCACAACACCAAACATTTTTTTAAAGAATGTATATTTGCTTTTGTTGAGGGAAGTTCAGTAAGTGTATGTTCAAAAATTTTAACTGGAGGAATTTGCTGAGCTCAGTGGTCCTAACATATAACCCAGACTTTTTTTTTAAAGATTTTTATTTATTTATCTTTAGAGGGGAAGGGTAGGAGAGAGGGAGAGAAATATCAATGCATGGTTGCCTCTTGTGTGTCCCCTGCTGGAAACTGGCCTGCAACCCCCGCATATGCCCTGACTGGGAATCAAACCAAGATCCTTTGGTTCACGGGCCTGCGCTCAATCCACTGAGCTACACCAGCCAGGGCTAACCCAAACTTCTGCACAGGGAAATAAAAGGACCTTTTTCAATCAGAACAGGAAAGACCACTCAGGGGCAAATATGCATAGGCTATGAGAAGTTGGCATGTTCACAACAGTTAAGTGCTTAGACTTGCTTAAGCCTGTTCTCAGTAAATATGGGTTCTTCTAATCATTATTTATAATTTCCTATCCTATTGAAAGGGTTTAGCCAGAAAATCAAAATAATATATTTATTTCAGTAAGTTCTGTCCTGACTATAAATACAAGTTACTGTTTGTGGGGAATGAATGTCACAAATATTTTGATTTAAAAATTAACTCTACTAGATCATCAGTAAAAAATAAATAAAAATCCTCAGAAAATTAAACTGTGTTCAATGTAAAACCCTAAGATGACTCACAAGGAGGATTACAAGAGTCACATACAGTGCATAGGTATCTTTAATAATGACAATGCATTATACTCAGAGAAATATCTGTTTTTATAAGAAAGTAACATTTATTTTTTTAATTTAATCTTCATTGTACTTTTTTACATTGCCTTTTAGTCACCTTATACTCCCCTCCACCCAGCAATTGGACCACACTGTTGTCCATGTCTATGAGTCTTTTTTTCTTTTTGCTTGATTCCTCCACCCCTTAACCTCTCCCCTACTAGCTGTCATCCTGCTCTCCATCTATGAATCTGTCCCCATTTTCCTTGTTAGTTCACTTTGTTCATTAGAGTCCACATATGAGTGAAAGCATACGGGACTTGTCTTTCTCTGACTGGCTTATTTCACTTAGCATAATCTTCTCCAGGTCCATCAGTACTGTCGCAAAGGGTAAAAATTTCTTCTTTTTTTATGGCTAAGAAGTATTCATTGTGTAAATGTACCATAGTTGTTTTATCCACTCATCTATTGATGGACACAGTAACATTTCTGAAAGACATACTCTATGCTCTACCATATCTATAATTTAACCTTGCCTTATTTAAACAGTAAAGTATGAATGAAAAATAAGCTAGGTGAGACATGGATGTTCCTTTTTAATAGTTTTATACATAAAATATTAAACATACACTTTTAACAAATACTATATTTCAAATAATGCTCTAAATTTTTTAAAGTTAACTAGAAATGTTACCTTTTTCCAAGTTATTTTTGTTAGTTTAATCGCTGTCTAAATATAGTTTTTAAAAAAGTGCTTATATTCTATTTACTGGGATAATTAGGAATTTGGACCAACTCTCTCAACAAAGACCAAAAACAAAAACAAAAAACCAAGAAACAAAAAACTGGATAGTATACCAAGTAGGGCAAAAGTAGGATTTACAGTTGTGAGGACAAAGAACAATTTTTCTTGTATTATTATTTATTAATTATTGTATTATTTTCCATACAAACAACCATAAACCTACTTTTGCATATCCTGTATTTTTAAAATATCCTTTAACATTTTAAACAACTGACATGATATGAAAAGCTGATTGATCAAAAATAAATAAAGGTGAAAAGCAGGAAAAACATTTCCTGAGAGCACATCCTGTTTATAGGGAACGTGAGCTTACATTTCAAGACCCTTGTGATGTAAGCGAAAGAATTGAGGATCTGTGGTTTGTCTACAATTGGGCAACTAAGAAAAAATGTATTCCCAATGGCTCTGGAACACATAAAGTGTTTCAACCCAAAGTTGATGGTGAATGAAGAATAAACTACATATGCACATACACATCCATGGGTACGCATGAGATAGGGCTTGACCCAGAGATGGGTGGGAGAGAAAGACTGTATGAAAACATAATTACCAGCTGACCTCTTCACAGCTGTGCAGCTCAAATTCTCATTATCTTCGTTATCCCAAAGAACTCAAAATGAGACCTCTGTTTCATGCAGCCCTGGCCAATAGTGGCATCAGAATCTGGGTAAGCAACCACAAACCTCTGAACCCTTTTCTCCTTCTTCTCCATTAGAGGAATCTGCAGGTTGGGGAAATATTGTATAATATCTTGTCAGCAAGGGGAACTCTGCTGAGATGTGCCATCCAATGTGGTCTCCAGAGGCTGTATGAATCTCAGGATCAAGGCATTTATTCCCCAACCTCCCAAGGGTGTTGCATGTTGAGGGCACAGTGCTGGCCTCTCTCTAGGAATTTCCCTGAATGATGGAAAGGGGCCACCCCTGAGTTACACAGCAGCCTGCACATAAAAACCAGCCTGCACACACAAAAAACTGAAGCTCTGGCTTCAGTGAGTGGATCTCTGAAGGGCCATCTGTTTTAGAGCTCCATCACAACTCCACGTCTCCTGCCCAGTTCTGGCATCCTTGTTTCTTCACAGGAGATGCTTCTGTGACTGTCCTCAGTGAACTTCCTGTGCTGAGTCTCAGAACTATTTTCCAACGGCCATGCTCTATCCATGCTGACAAACTGACCCTGCCTGGTCTTGCGTCAAGGGCTGGCATTTACTGCTGAAAACTGTGGTTCTTGGTAAGTTCTCTGCTTGGAGTTCCACACACTTTGTACCCTATTCATTTGATCCCAGGTCTCTTCCCTTCCAGCATCTTCCAACACTTAGGCAAATTACCCTTTTGAAATGCATGGCGGTGCATTTTCACTTCAGTAATTTTAGGCCATGGAAGACAAGAAGTCAAATCCTGAGAATTCTTACGGCGCAAACATACCATGACATGGTTTAACATGATTGTGGACTCCCAAGTTCTGTGTGGAGGAGGCTTTAGTGTTGAGTCTAGTTAGAATTCTAAGCAGAATGTACTCTTAGATTCTTTAGAATTTTTACTCTGTTCACATATCTGCTTCATCCTCCAGGTCTCACTCCATTCCCAAGGTTGAGAATGTCATTTTCCCTTCCCAAGTGGCAGATCTGATCTACTTTACCTCTTGTCCTATTTCTTACTCTAAGATTTACAGTAAAAACTTTGCCTTGAACTCCTTAAACCCTTTCTTCTCCTTATAAGCAAAACAAAACAAACAAATGAAAAGAAGCACTCACTTCTCCAACAAAAACTTTTGATTTTACAGCTATTTTCTCCAAAATTGAGGTCAACAGCTTACACCAGGAAAAATGAGCATCTTCTCCCCTGTCCCGGGTTCTAAGTGTTACCAGTGGAAGTGGAGACCTTATAGTGTCTAAAGAAAAAGCATTTCCTGAGACATGCAGGGGAGGATGTGTCTATGTGGGATGATGTACAATTAAGGGTGGCCCCCTCCTGATTTCCCAATGTCCCACCTCTGTCCGTCTCACTATGAGAGATGTCCATTGTTGTCTTCAGTAGGGCCAGGATGAAAGCCACTGTGAGTTTCTTATTCATATTAAAGTCCAGTCCAGTCCAACACTTGGCTAGCTTAGTGTGTGTTTCCAGCTGCAGTCCAGTGGTACTCAGGCTCTCTCCTGGAGGCCATGGAGGGAACAGGTGTGTGCAATATTCCAGTGCAGAGCACAAACAAGAGAGAGCCCCTTTTTTCCCCTTGGGTTTGCATTAAGCTTGGGAGTGGGACAGACCAGATGCTTTTTCACAAGAACAAATAGAATTCCCAATTTTTTGCTGGCTTTGGGTTTATGCCCGCTAGTTAGACTGACTGGCCTCTTTGGTCCAGCACCTCTCCTGTGTCTCCCAACAATCCAGCACTGGAGTGGGGAAGGATGGGGTGTTAATTCCCTCAGGGGAGCAATGCTATGATCCCCTAGAGTATTAAACTTCAACTTCCTGGTTAAGCAATTATGCTTCTGCTTCTCGGTGTATTAAAATCAGTGTTTAGTCCTCTTTTCTCTCTTTTGTCTAGCTAAATACTGAAAGTAGCATTATCTCTCTTGAAAAAATGTCTACATCTTCATCAATGGATAAATGTGTCAGAATGAAGAAATGTATCAGGAATAAAATACCATATCCAAGGAAATGTGTTATAATATGTACATGTATGTATACCATTTAATATATGCATAATATACATTTGCACATTTCTTTTGGATATTAAATATATTATTCAAAGGGAAGCTCAGCAAGCTTTCATTTTGAGAAAGATCTCGGCATTTATGAAGGCTTTTTCTTGTGGGAGTCTAACGCTGACTGACCTGGTCCACCTGAGAAGGCTCAGTGAACTTAACAGACGACCAAAACTGCTGAGATCTCCAACAGCTTGACCAAACTTGAGGCAGGCTTCTTCTGACTCTGGTCAACTGAACTCCCTGTTCTTAGAGCGTTTACTTTAGAAAATTTTTTACTTTTTTTCTGCTTCTTGGTGATTTAGATTTCTTAATCTCCATAGGAGAGTAGAAACTTAAATTCTGTGGATATGTTGTTACAAACTGTGAAATGAAGATATTGAAAGTATACTTCTTTTGAGTAAGGCCAATTAGAAAACAGATGGTTTAGGATTCCACCTACACGATTCCATCCCAGGGCTTAAAACCCCTTTTGCCTTTTGCCTTGGCAGAACAGAGCCTCTAAGACATGGTCTGCGCTCTGTCCCGTACTGCTAAGTAGTCACACCAGCTGCTGCTGCTTCTCTGTCCGATGCGGTGTTTTTCCTCCATAAAGGTCAGGCCATGGAAGTATATGTAAAAGTTGGTCTTTTGGAGGGATGGCTTCAGTCAGGTACTTTAAAAGGTAAGAGTTTGTGTTCCTCCTGAATAGGGTCTTGTGTGCTCACATTCTGGCTGAGTCAAACTACATGCTCAAATCTTTTCACTGAAGCCTGAGCAATTTTTAGCAGAACTTCTCCATAAGAGTGGGACTGGCCCAGGTTATCAAAGAAATCTGTCTAGTTTCTCAAGGATTGTGATGTTTTTAGTTGCATTGTTGGTCAATTAGGAATTGTTTTGTTCTCATAAAGCAAATAGTTAGATACTGATCTGCACTCATTAAGGGATATTTGTTGGTATTACAAATGTAAATATCACTGCATAAATAATTATAATTGCTAAGATTATGAAATTATAAATAAAAGAGTCATAGAATGTCAAAATTAGAAGGGATCTTTAAGTGGTATTTATTAAAACGCTTTATTATATTGGGATACTAATGTGTGTGATCTTTTTTGTTCAGGAAGGTGTCTACATATGCATCTCAGTCACTAGAAAAATAAGTATCAGGCACTAACGGTGTTAAGCAAACAACTAAGAGCTAAATGGCTTCTTTTGTTTTCCATCCACTGGTTCTTGTGTCAGCCCTTCAAACTATGCTCATCTGTTGTGTATTGATTTAACGTGATTTCAAATAACTTGTTTATGACTTAATGACTTTTGTATCCACTTGTTTATGTTAAGCCAAAAAGGTTGTTTTTAGAAGTAGAGTTGTTTTACTGTAAGGATAATGTAAGTTGCACCTGGCTGTCATCATCTCACCTGTCAACTATTAAGTTGTGCCTGATAATAATCACTTAGTGGTTCGGCCACTGAGGGGCACTGCTGGGGGCGTATCAATAAGACCATGTGGAGAAGCAGTGATGGCAAGGGGACAGGGCATTTTAGACTCTAAATACTGAGAGTTTGTGGGGATTAGTCAAGAGTTTCCATCTGGACAAGACAACACTTGGCTGATCTAAATAGCTCTCCAAAGATCCTTAGACATTTGCTCTTGCTGTGGCCAAGGCAACTCTTTGGTCAGAGTGGCAGTAAACCATGTGCCAGTCTCAACAAGAAGAGAGACATCTGTTCCTGCCTCTTTGAGGCATTCCTTTTTGGCACTGGTATGAGCCTTGTAATGGTCCGTGGAATGATAACCCTTGCAGCAGAGTAGCCTGCCTGCCAACACGGAGTGGGGAGGGGGACTGTCTTCATTACCTAGAAACCTACCCTAGCAACAAGGACTTTTATTTTTTCAGTGCTGCCAGCTGAAAGTCAGCTTCTGGTTGGTTAACACTGTCCCTCCCAATCACCTGCTTATATAAAATGGTACACCTCATTTCAGTTTTGACTTTATTCCTTTTGTCTTCCCTGGCCTGGGACAGTTATGTAATGAATCTATCATTGCTTTGGAGTATGTTATTTCTTTATTGGCTTATTAAGAAGCTATATCTTGCATGCTTTTGGCTAGTGAAATTCCCACAGTGAACTTGCACAAAGAGAAAATTCTGTCTCTAAGAGTACTTTTACCACCCAAAACAAATAAAACAAGATCAACTGCATTCCCTTTCTAAACAAATGTTTCTCAGAATAATTGGAATGTATTATTTTCCCACTTTGCACTGCCTACCTGAGCAATGCTTCCACTCTTCTACTTTCCCCCCAAATAAAATTGTTTTCTTCAAAAGTAATACCCATTTAGTCCTTTAAATCATATGTATGTAATTATTATTTAAATTATTTTATTGATGGCCCCTGGCTGGTGTAGCTCAGTGGATTGAGCATGGGCTGCAAACCAAAAGGTTGCCAGTTCGATTCCCAGTCAGGGCACAAGCCTGGGTTACAGGCCAGGTCCATAGTGGGGGCTACGTGAGAGGCAACCACACATTGATGTTTCTCTCCCTCTCTTTCTCCCTCCCTTCCCCTCTCTCTAAATAAATAAAATATTTAAAAAAAATATTTTATTGACTTTCCTAAATAGAATATCCTAACATTCCCCATTATCATTTTTAAAGGTAGTAGTAAAAATTCAGTGTAACATCCAAATATTATCTTGAACAGAAATATCTGAACAGAAATAACACATACTCAAATGAGCTCTGTTTTATTTAGGGCTGAGCTTGAGTGATTAGCTTTTTCTGAAAGCCACATTATAGGCTAACTCACACTGAATCTACTGTGCTGTGGATCTCTTAAACATTTTTGTCACATGCTGATATTAACTCAGTCTTACATCATTTGCAATTTGAATCTAAGTATGGCATCTTCCATGTGTGCATCTCTACTATTTTTCATTTGCTCAATTCAGCTCATCATTACAGGTTATAGAGATAATTTCTGGATCATAATTGTCCTGCACTGTATTCACTAACCATTCAATCTCCCACTGACCCACAAATTTAATGAACATATGAGCTTTCTCTCTATATGCTCTTCCAAGTTACTGAATAAATGTTGAACAAGACACAAATAAAGGCACAGTTCTGAGGTCTTTACCCAAAATCCTATCAGTCTTATAATCTTTTTGGACATTTTTATTTTTAGGCAGATTTTGACATTTTTATTTTAATAAGTGATTTCTAATCACTTATTAATGTACCCAATTAGTAGCCCTTGCATTTAGACTGTATAATAAAATGTATGCAATGGTATATTGGCAATAAACAGTGAGAAAAATTCTTTTTATTGAAGGGATTTAAAAATGATGACATGTTACTTATTTCTTATGTGGCTTACATGGAGGATCTCAAAGCAAAAGTGGAAGGAGTACATATTTTGCCATGTCTAATGCACACTTTTGTGCCCAAGATTTTGAGAGAGAAATAAGGATGCACATCATACATAGGTATAATGATTACATAACATGGGTATAATAACAGGAGTATGATAATCCTGTGTATAATGCACACCCACATTTTTGTGCTCATTATACACAGCAACATATGAAAAATGCCAAAGTTTTAATAAACTGCATGTCTATAGCTCACTTCAATATGTTATCCCTGAAAAACTGAATTTATGTCCATGGTGTTTTATATATTATATATATTTAAGAAAAAATAATAATTATATTTTAAGGAAATTGTATTTATATTTAAGGGGATAATTATGTTTACACATATAAATTTCTCATAGGCTTCACAAAGTGGTTTTTGAACCTTTCTAAAAAGTTTAGGTGTTTCCTAAAGCTTGAAACTAAAAATAGTCTCCAAACTTCATTATATCCATGATGGAGAAATTCTGACATTTATCAAAAGCATCAAATGAACAAAGTGATAGGGTTGATCATTGTAATGGAAGATTAAAAACATATAAATGTTAGGAAATAATCTTAATTAAATATACAGTTTGGATATAGTTTAAATGGATAATATGTTCTACTTTTCCTCTCGTAGTACACTAGGAACTTCAGCAAGCCTTTTCTGAAGTTTTCATCACTTACATTAATTGTGACCTTGAGCTATACTTGACCTTTGCAAGCTTAGGCTTCCTCATCTTTAAAAGTGGGATATTATTATATGGAGGTGTGTATATATATAGACATGTTTTATGAAGATCTGTATAGTAAAGAGTTGCAAACTAAAAATGACAGAATGAACATAAAGCAAATAACAAGACAGGCATGTGATAAAGATTGTTCAATGTGTTCATTCTGTCAAGGACTTGTGCTATTTTTATTAACGTATTGTTTTAAGACTGTTTCCTGATCCCCTTCTTTCTCTCCTGTTCCAGAAGAACAGGGTCTGAGTTACCCTCTTCATTTTGCTAAATCTTCAGGTTTAAAACTTAAGTGAAGCACTAGGTGGAAGCCAAGGTAAAATGGGCTTGGGGCTGGTTTCTTAGCTTCTTATGGATTAAGGACTATAAATCTTGAAAAGTATTTGAATAACCTTGTCTGATTCACAGTGTTCAGAGAAAAGGTAAAGATCTAGGGCTAAATGGTGATTTTCTTGGCATATGCACTTGTTGCTTGGAAACTAAGTGGGAGAAATATCTGGGGCCATGCATGTGTCCTATTTAATTCGATAAAGTGTATTACCCAGCAGCTGTTCTAATGGCTAGATCTTTACTGAAAAGTAAGCCTAACATTGAATCATCTGAGTTACTAAACCCTATGCCAAAAGTCTTGAAATCTCAGTATATAAAAAACCATTAAGAAAATAATTAAGATTTCATAAGCTCTTACCTATGACTTCTGAAAGCATTATGTTGCACAAAGTGTACATATATATTATTTTACATTATAATATATTACCCCAGATCTACAGAATTCTATCCATTTCCAATTTTGTAAATTTTGTTCCTTATATATACATTTTCCTGCTATTGAGAAATAATGGATTTGAGACCTAATTAAAATACAGAAACATCTTTTTATAATTCTGAAATTGAATAAAAGTATAAATTTAAAAAACATTAAAAACAATTGTCTAATATGAACAGTCTAATATGTATAGTTAATATGTTTCTTTTTAAATATCCAATAAGGGTGTATGCATAGCTAATTTCTCTATTTTCCCATTTTTTAATGAACATTGATTCAAGGAAAATTAGTTTTCTCTTCTCAAAGTAGTTTCCAATGTGCTTATTGTTTTTATTTTTCTATCTTAAATGACAATAGAATGTGAAATATTATTATTTAAATAGCACCTTTCAATATATCACTGACAAAGACATCTGTCAAATTCAACAAATAATTTAAGTTTACTCTGTGCAAGGTAATATATTACCCTCTAGGGGTCAAAATAAAGAATCCTCAAACATTAAGCCTTTCCTTAATAGAGGAAAGATATAACCATGTGCAGAGTTGAAATATGAAAGTCATTCATGTAGATAGGGTGTTCTACATATTTTGAGATGTCTCCATCACTTAGCAGATAAAATATGAAATTATTTGACTATTATGTGTTGAGTATGGTTGAATTATAGAATGGTCATTTAAAATGGTGAAAATAAAATTTAAAAAATCATTAGTTCATTTATTCGTGTAGTTAACAAAACATGTTTGGCTCTTACAACACAGAAAATTGTTTCTATGTCTTCCTCTTTCCCCAAAGATATTTTTATTCTACTGTGTTTTTAAAGAAGAGAGGTGACTCATTTACATTCTTACTTCCAGAACATAAAGTAAGGCATGGTTTAGACACATTCAGTAAATATTAGAACTAATAAATCAATACAAAAACCGAATTTCAAAATATCTGACTTTTGTATACTATAGAATTGTTCAGTATATCGTAAATGAGATCTTATATTTGGAAATTGTGTAAATTTAAAAACACTATATGAATTATTGTCATGAATATGAATTCATTATTTCTTAAAATATGCAGATGTGTGTTGTATGTCTTCAAGGTCAAGAACAAATCTTTACAGCCTTTTTTTTCTGCTCTCTCATAGAACAGCTGGATTCTAAGACTTCTTGCCTGCACTACATAACTAGGCAAACTTAATTTTCATTCATTTCCCATATTCTGCCCTCTTACACCTCTTTGTTCCTTTACTTAAATCGTCCTTGACATTTAGAGCAAACTAATCCCTGCATCTTTCCATTCCACAGTTCTGTCTTCTGTAACACATTCAGCTGAAATTTTACTTATTCAGAGAGCAGCCCCTCATTAACCCTGGACCACAAGCCTTGCACTCACTCATCAGAGAGAACATTGATTCTAATTTACATGCATAGGAATCTCTGGCCACAGTGATTTGGGAAACCACAGTTTTGCCTATAAAAGTTTTAGGAAAACACTGAATTATATCTGTATACCCGAAATTTTAAATCTGCAGTTTTGACATATTTGGTTCATTTCGGTCCTCTTGTAGGATCAGGAAAAATTAGATGTGTTTCCCCTGCCTTTAACATGGGAATAGACCCATGGCAGATTCAACAAGGAAAGACAATCTGAGACGTATTGCCTTTTTTTTTTTTTTTTTTTTTTTTTTTAATATCCGGTGTGTGATTAGCTCTATGCCCAGGATTTATTCCCTTAAAATGATTGTGGTTCCTTTGAATTTAAAGTACATTTTTGACATTACAAGGAAAAGTATAAGTACAGAAAGAATACTATATCAGGCCAAAAGGACCAAGAGTACCTCATTCAATGTATAACAAGGCATAGAGGGCAAATTCATCCTAAAATCATGACCTCTGGGGAGGTCATCAGATTATTTCTGAAGTTAATGCATTCTAAGAACTTTATTACTGTTATGAGATATATCTATTCTGGTTTCCATTATTTTATACATCAGTGTATGTGTAATATTTATATATATTAATTTTCTGTATTATTTTATATATTAATTTGTCTCTATGTTAGTAATAAGTTAATATATTTATATACTAACTTACTTTCTTATTCCCATATGAACTATCATATGACATTTTGGGTTATTTTTATGCCTTGATTAAATAGATAATTATAATATTTCATAGACTATACAAGAAAACATTAACTCAAGTTGAACCATCAAAATGTTATACATATACTTGTCTAAGTTTGAGTTATAATTCACCAGAAATACTAAAGTGGCATAAATACTATTGGTGAGAATTCACATTGCTTACTTAATATGCAAAGCCATCATAGAAAATGACCCCACCAGCGTTCAATGTACTACGAAATTCCTTCAGTCAAAGGGAAGACTGTCTTGATGTTAACTGATGTTATATTAAATCAAAGATGCTCTGTTATCCATAGTCTGGGTTACTAAAAATAAAACATATTTAGATACAGTAAATAATCAAGACCATCTGATATTTTATTTCTAGCTGTAAATGATAAAAATTAATACTGAAGTACCCTGTGCAGCTATTTCAAAGTGATAGGTTTGAAAGCATTATGTATGTTAAGTCAAAAAGTATGGTACACTAGGCAAAAAACAAAAACAAAAACAAAAACACTACTTTGGTGGTTTTGTCATCTCATTAATACAATTTCTTTTGAGATTTTATTCACTAATTTTAAAAATGAATTTTGAATTGAGACTGGTGTGAAAGCACATTTCTTTCCAGCTAGGCTTTAAGTTTGTTTTTCAAGATGATAATAACAAAACTGTCCACCAAGAACTTAGGACAGTTCTTCTGGTTACAAGTGTGCCAGAATGGAGTGCACAGTGGTGTTCATAAGCTAAAGAGCAAATCTGTACTGTTAGACCTTATGAACAGAATTCATATAAGAATCGTCCTTGGAGAGTTACTTTTCTTTATGTATAATAATGAACTGTGCATATGTGGAACTCCAATTATCAGTCTTCTGTCATGATTTTGATTTGAGGGCTTTCTGTAATATTGAAGAAATGCAACTACTGCTGACTTTATATGTGTTTTGCCTGAATCTTTTCAAAAAATGCAAATTAGTAGTTGAATGCTAAGTAATCTAATAATCTAGTTCCATTTAAGTTATACTGAATGATTCTGAGAGTATATGTAGACAGTGGTGAAAAAGAAGGAAAATAAAACCAAATAAATGCTTCTATAGAGCTTTATACAATTCATTTTGGAAAAAAAAATTAAACAGAGGAAAAAACCTGAATACCAAAAATCCCAAGCAACCCAATTTTTAAAAATGAGCAGAGTTCCTGAATAGTCATTTCTCCAAAGAGGACATACAGATGGCCAATAGACATATGAAAAAATGCTCAACATCACTAATCATCAGGGAAATGCAAATCAAAACCACAATGACATAATACCCCACAGCTTTCAAAATGGCTATCATCAAAAAATAGTCAAATAACAAGTATTGGTAAGGATGTGGAAAAAAGTTAACACTCATAGAATAGTTAACACTATTTTTTATTCTATGAGTTAACACTCATAGAATAAAAAAGTTAACACTCATTTAATAGAATTGAAAATCGGTGCAACCAAAATGAAAGATAGCATGACTATTCCACAAAAAATAAAAATAAAAATAGAGCTGTCATACAACCCATGAATTCTACTTCTGAATATTTATCTGAAGAAAGCAAAAGTCCTATTTGAAAACATATATTCACCATATGTTCATTGAAGCATTACTCACAATAGCCAACATATGGAAGGAACCTAGGTGTCCATCACTAAATGAAAGGAAAAAGAAGATATATGTACACAGAGCTCTGTCTGGAAAAAGTCCAGCCATTGTGAATATAAGGAGAAGGGTTTGTCTGACATTGATGTGACCTGGCAGCCAAAGAGAGTGGACTGGAATGCCCATGTGTGAACAATGATGACTTCACTGTAGTAGTCAGTGAGGGTGGTAGATGCTGTCAAGTAAGCATGTGTACTGTGTGTGGCCTTAGCATTCAAAATGACTGAGTGAGTAGAGCAATGAGTCTACATCAACATTTGCTTTAAGCATGAACATTCTTCCAAGGGACCTATTTGAATAATACAGAAGGCTACTGGGGGACAATGAAATGAGTGCAACCAGTGATTGGCAATTTCATCAGAACGATGTGCCAGCTCACACATCACATCTCATGAAGAATTTTTTTGTGAAACATCATATTACTCAGGTGACTCAGCCTCCTTGAATCCCAGATTTGGGGCCCTGCAACTTCTGTTTTTTTCCAAAACTAAAATCACCTTTAAAAGGGAAGATTTCAGACCATAAGTGAAATTCAAGAAAATATGACATAGCAGCTGATGGCAATTGGGAGAACTGTGTGAGGTCTCAAAATGCCTACTTTGAAGGGGACTGAGGTGTCATTATCTTATGTATAATGTTTCTTGTATCTTTTATCTTTTTAAATAAAAGTCTCTATTATACATATTACATGACTGGATACCTTCTGGACAGACTATATCTATCTAATATACATATATATATGTGTGTATATATATATATATAAACATGTAATGTAATATTACTTAGCAATAAAATAGAGTGAAATCTTGTAATTTCCAACAACATGGATGAACCTAGATGGTATTATGATGAAGTAAGTCAGACAGAGATAGATAAATATAATATGATTTCCTTTACATCTACATTCTAAAAAAGATAAAAAATTATTTAAAAAGTAAAATAAAAATAAAAATAAAAACAGACCATTGACATAGGAAAAAAGTTGATGGCTAACAAATGGATGGGGTTTGGAGGATGAATGATATAAAAATAATTACAAAAATAATTTTTTTAATGACAAGGATATATTTCTTACAATTGTTTATTGGTAAAACAAAAATTGTTTATAAAATCAGAATTTTTTTACTTACATGTACTAGTGCACAATAAAATAACAGATTTATGGGTTCCTATTAAATATAAGTAGTGTTCTGACATATGCATAAAATAACAATTGGTGACAATTGTTTTTATTCCCAATATTCCAAGTATAAAAATGACATTTTTTACCACAGTAGAAGATTAAAGAAGAAATGCTAAAATATTCTTTTTTAAACAATGTTAATGATAAATGATTCTTTGTCCACGTAAAGATCTTCCAATAAAAGCCTACACACTTCTTACTGATTCTATTTTGAATTCCTTGAGCATTCTAGAGTATAATTTTAAGTATGTATAAAGTTTGAAATTAAAAATATCAAATGTTACTAGTTGCTGAAGAAGTACTGGTCTACACAAAGTGTCTCAATTTTTTTTATTATTATTAGAATTTGTAGGAAGCTCAGCAATGTTGCCTAACAGAAAATAAGGTCCATGTGATCCATGGTAGCTTATTGGCAATGAATCAAAAATAGCTTTGGAGATTTAGTCAGAGATAATTGGTGGAAATTCTCTCCCTCTCTTATTTTTTTCACTGTTCTTCAATTATAGTTGTCTAACATTTTCTCCCATTGCTTTCTCTTTCTCCATTCATCCCCCCAACATTCAACTCCCACCCTGTTGTCCATGCTCATGAGTCATTTATCTTGTTCCATGACTTGCCCCTTCCCTTAATGTCCTCCATTATGCTTCCCTCCTCCCCTCTGGTCACTGTCGGTTTGTTCTTTTTTCCATGTCTCTAGTTTTATTTTGCTCAATTGTTTGTTTTGTTGATTATGTTCCACTTATAGGTGAGATCATATGGTATTTGTCTCACACCACCTGGCATGTTTAACTTAGCATAATACTCTCCAGTTCCATCCATGTTCTCATTAAGGATAGAGGTTCCTTCTTTCTCTCTGCTGCATAGTATTCCATTGTGTAAATGTACCATAGTTTTTTAATGCATTCATTTACTGATGGGCTGTTTCCAGCACTTGGCTATTGTGAATAACACTGCTATGAACATTGGGGTGCAGAGGTTCTTTTGAATTGGTGTTTTGGAATTCTCAGGGTATAATCCCAGCAATGGAATCACTGGATCAAAGGGTAATTCTATTTTTAGGTTTTGGTGGAAATTCCATACTGCTCTCCACAGTGGCTGCACCAGTCTGCATTCCCACCAATAGCGTACTAGGGTTTCCTTTGCTCCACAACCTCATCAGCACTTGTTGTTTGTGGATTTGTTAAGGATGGGCATTCTGACCAGTGTGAAGTGATATCTCATTGTGGTTTTAATTTGCAACTCTCTGATGGCTAGTGATGTTGAGCATTTTTTCATGTGTCTATTGGCCCTCTGTGTGTCCTCCTTGGAGAAGTGTCTGTTCAGGTCCTTTGCCCATTTTTTAATTGGGTTGCTTGTCTTTTTGGTATTGAGTCTGTGAGCTCTATATATTTTGGAGATCAAATCCTTATCCAAGGTATCATTGGAAAATATGCTTTCTAACTCTCTTAAAGACTCTTGAAAACTGGCACAGACACCTAGTGAAGTTAGGAGAACCACAACTATGGAGCTTCAAGGTAGGGTCTTCAGTATCTCTTACTTCAACTTGCTGCAACTTCCTTTATTTTCTGTTAGTCTTATCTAAAGTCTGCTCCCCTAAGACCTCCAAAATTCATGTCACCCCTAATTAACACATAAAATCATTAATTTTTATACCCAAATGGAGATAGTATCTGATTGATAAATCATAAAAAATAAACTGAGATATACTGGGTTATAGAATAAATTGTAGTTTAACAATATGATATCCATAGTTATTGATAAAAAAGGTAGATTCCTCATTTAAGTCATAAACAAACATTTCAAGTTAAATCCATTCTTAAATATGAGAAACAGAAGTTATTGTAATTAAAAACATATAATACATTTTTAATTAGAGACTGGTGTCTTAAATCAGAAGAAAGCAAAGATTACGGATTAAAAGACATCAATTTATAATTAAATTTTTCATGTATATGTATCTCCTAAAGTCTTTAAATTATAGGCATCCTAAAAATATAAGATTTGGTGAAGACAGAGACTCCTATTAACCATCCAAGCTTCAGTTAATTATCCTTTCTTTTCAGTACTACACCCTAGGTTTTATTTAAGGCAACAAAAACAAAGCTAAAATGTGTTTTTCTCACCATGAGTCTGGTTATGGCCATTTGACTATGTTCACACCACTAAAATATCATTAAAGAGAGCTAGTAAGTGTGTCTGAACAAAATTCTAACAACTGATATAAAGAAACAAGACACAGAATAGCAAATTACAAAAAAGTTTCTAATATTCTAATAAGCAGGGGAAATAAGCATAAAATGATAATGGATGCTCCTTTAGACTCGAATTGCATTTCTTTAAAATCTGACAACCGAAGATTGGTGCAACATGAGCTATTTTATGTTGATGACAGTGATTTCAATTGATTGTGCTGAAGAATGAACTGCAGTGCAACTTGGCAAAATCTCCAAAATGGTATACTTTAACCAACTTTGCTTTTAATCATTTATCCACTTTACTTGTTTGTGATAAATTTGGGCATACTATAAAACTTTCAGATTTTGCATAGTTGTTCTCTAAAATATACTTAGTTTTAAAACTACAATTATAAATATTCATGTGTGTGTTCATTTTCATACTTATATATTCCAAAATGCTACTACAATGAACAAATATGATTTAATCTAATGATAAAAACTCTTTAGTAATTGAAACAACTGATTAAATTTTGTGTACACTAATCAATAGGTCACAAATATAGTGCTGTCTGGAAAATATTTCAAAAGTTAGTTAAAATTAAATCTGATACTTTCGAAGCTGTGCTGATTAGGAAATTTTCTTTAAGAAGGTAGGAGGCAAGAGTAACAAGTTAAAGAACCCTAACTATAAGTGCTATATCATAGTGGTTTTTAGGTCCTTTACAGTTGCATGTATGTCAGCGATGGCGAAGGGTGGATCTTGGTTCCACACAGTCAGTCTCTCATTGGTCACAGTTCCCTGGATCTTGGGATTCTACAGCTTTTAGGGTCTTCTGTTTCTCTGTATTCAGCCAGCTAATGGTAGAGAAGAGTGTAAAGGATTTTCTGTAATGTTCAGTAGGCTTTGCCTTGAGGTGGTACAGGTGACATCGCACTGGACACAGTCAGCACAGTCAGTCTCATGGAAATAACTAAAGGCAGAGGAGCTAGGGAATAGAATCAAACAGTGTGATCTGTAGGTAAGGACAAAGGTACTGTACAATATATTTATATGCAAAGCAATGCCATTGCTGATTTTTGAATACATAGATTCACAGTGTATATGTCACAGGTGGCAAACACAAGGACTGTGGGCCAAATCTAGCCCTCCACCTTGTTTTATCTGCCCAGAACCTTGTTTCTACCTGGCGGCAGCATCGAGCTCTCACTTAACTGTTAAGGAGTAGTTACATTTATACAGTCCTAAAATTGCATTTGGTCCTTTGAAGGCAGCTTGGAAGCTAATATAGCCTCCGATGAAAATGAGTTCAACACCCCTGGTATTAGCTTTAGTTTTCTAGTGTTGTTATAAGAAATTTCCATAAAGTTGAAGGATTAAAACAAAACAAATTTATTACTTGAATTAGAAGTCTCATTATCCTAAAATCAAGGTTTTGACAGAGTAGCATTCCTCTGCAAAAGAGTTTAGGAGAGAATGCATTTATTTGCCTTTTCAAGTTTCTAAAGCCTCTCTGCTTCCCTGGCTTGTGGTTTTCCCGTTATCTTTAAAACCAGCCACATGAAATCTAATTTCTCTCTGATTCTACACTTCTTGTCTCACTTGCCTGCTTCAATGACATTTGTGATTACGTTGAGCCCACTGAAATAATCCAAATATAATCTCCCTATTATAAGAAGATCAGATAATTTACAAATTTATTTCCATCTGTGCCCGTAATTCTACTTGGCCAGGTAACATAACATACCCATATGTTCCAGGGATACTGCCTGAACTTCTTTGAGTGACATTATACTGCCTATCACAATACATATAAAGTTATTGCCTTATTTAAATAATTTATTATATTATTTGTCTCTCCCTCTCTGGGTAGGTCCCCTAGGATATTTCAACTTTACTTGCAATTGTATATTTTTAAGTACAGTTTTTTGATTATGCTCTTACAGTTGTCCCAATTTTCCTCCCTTTGCCCTCCTCAGCCCAGTACCGCCCTCCCTTCCAGCAATCCCCTCCTTTAGTTCATGTCCATGGGTCGTTCATATAAGTTCTTTGGCTTCTCCATTTCCTATGCTATTCTTAACCCCTCCCCCCATCTATTTTATACCTACGAATTATGTTTCTTAATCCCTGTACCTTTCTCCCCAGTCTCCCCAGTCTCCCCCTTCTCCCTCTGTGCTGCTAAGCCTCCAAACGATCCCTATATCTGTGATTCTGTTCCTATTCTAGATGTTTGCTTAGTTTATTTTTGTTTTTGTTTTTTAGATTCAGTTGTTGATAGTTGTGAATTTGTTTTATTTTAATGTTCATAAAAATATGACTGTGGATATAATTTGACCAAATTATAACTGGTTTGTTTTGGTGGTGTTTTCGTGGTTTGATATTAGCCTTTGAAGTGTGCTGCATTTTAATTGTCTGAAATGCAAAGCAGAGTACACATAAGTGAAGATGAATGCAGTAAAATAATTACTGATAAATAGTTCAATAAAGGAAAGAAATAACATTTCTTCTAAGTATAATGCATGTGTATATTTCAGTGTAGACAAAAAGGAAAAATGATCAGGAAGAAAATAAAAGAATTATGAAGTGTTCACAGAAAGTCAGTCGTTAAGAAAAATGCCCATGTGACTGGAAAATGTATTAAAAGTCAGTATCATCATAGAAGAACTATGAAGGTTTCAGTCAAATCAGAAGAATAGTAAAAACTATATGCATACAACTTAAAGACAAAAATTGCAAAGTTGACAGATTCAGGGGCATGCTGAAATATGTGAGAAACTCCTACCTCTACTTTGCAATTTACCTTATTAACTTTGAAATTTAAAGTTCTTTCTGACTGAGGGAGGGGCTTGTGCAGTGCCTGGGAAGAAAGAAGTTCAATTACAATCAGCAAATGTTTCTACCTCCAGTCAGAGGCTTTTGATCTGAGGTTGCCACACATGGTTTATTTTCTGTGAAGGGCAGATCTACAAATAGAAAAAGCTCCATGGTAAGCCTTGGCAAATGCCATCTGGAAGGTAGGAGGCCAGAGCAACAAGTAAAGTTGTTATTGCAGAGAGAGGATAAGTTTATGTCTCTTTGTACCAGTGAAAATGACCTTATTGTAAAAAGATAAAAATGTAAAGTGAAGCGGAGAGGGGGATATAAGGAAGAGAGTCTATAGTAAATTACCTTTAAGTTACACTTTTATAAATTTTATAACTTTAGCCTTTAACACTACTCAATAAATATTTATATCTTGGAATGAAATATTGTTCAGGTAATTTTTTTTACCTAAATATCATGGCATTTTGACATTTTATAGTCAGTATTTCATGTCCACAATAACTAAAGTTTTAACAATATCACATAATAATTATGAAAAGTAATATTAATTTTTCTGTTAAAGTATTAAAATCTTTTTTATTTTAATTTTTTCTGCAATGTATTAAAAGCATCTTAAACTTCTTAGTTAAAAAGCTATTCTGGGGGAGGGTATAAATTGATTAGGATAATTTTGGCTGCCTGTCAAATGTTTAGTATTTCATACTCTCCTAGTGCTCTGTGGAGGTATATACGATGACACTCCTTAAATAACTAAACATGGAGGTGACATCTAGATTATGTTTTCACAATGGTTTCTTTAAATATACATATGACAACTTGTCAGGCTCCAGGTCAAATAGCTCTCATTGATTCTGTACATTTTAATTTCTAATATTTTTAAAATCTAAAAGACTAAGCATTGCAAGCAATTAATCATTGTTTTCATATGAACACCTGTAACCTTACAACTTTGAACCCTTGTTTTCAGATATTTTTATAAAAATGAGTTTAAAAAGTAGGACTGTTTCTCCGTGTTGGCAATATATCTGAGGTACAGAACTAAATATGACCCCAATTGTTGTAGCCCAGTGGCTTGAGCACAGGCCTGCAAACCAAAGGGTCACTGGTTTGATTCCCAGTAGGGGCACATGCCTGGGTTACAGGCCAGGTCCCCAGTAGGGGGTGTGTGTGAGGCAACCATGCATTGATGTTTCTCTCCCTCTCTTTCTCCCTCCCTTCTCCCTCTCTAAAAATAAATAAATAAAATATTTTAAAAAGAAGAAATGAATATGAGTAATAAACCTTTAAATCTAAAGGGATGTTCAGGGATGCCACTGGGAGTTCCCTTAAACTCAGTCTACACTTTCATTTCCTTTTGATTTTGAATTTTGTCTAACGTTTGGCATTATCACAACTGGAAAAAATGTATTTTAAACTCTATTTTATGTCCACAATTATTACCAAAAAGAAACAGGACTCTATTATTATGCTTTTGATGAACCAAGATAGGATACTTAGGATACACAAATGTGAAGACATTCTTTCCTTCTTCAAACCTTCCCATATGAAACACTATAGACACATCTCTTCCAAGGAAAAAAAGTACACTTTTTAATGAAACTTAAATATTTTTTCAATATCTCAAGAAATTTGTAACTTGAATGATATGTTAGCAATTATTTCCATTATGAAAGCTGTAGGAATGGCTCTGCTCATATGAAATTCCTACAAAACAAAATTGTAGAGGGAGCAATAATTTGGCTATTTTAATACTACCTCCTAGGAAAAGGAACTATCACAGATGTCTGTATTAAATGTCTGTGCATATCGCTTTTTGAAGCCTCACATTTCGTTTAGATCAAATGACTATTGTTCTAAAGTTGACCTCACTCATATTCTGTTGCATGCTTTCTTTGTACGTACGCAAGATGGTATGCTGGGAGACAGCGGGTTGCCTCCTTAAGCAGAAATATAGATTTCTCTTTAAACTTCTTTCAAATATCATTTCATCTCTTCTTTTTACTGCCCATTACCAATTACATTTTAAAAATCTTTGAAGTCTTGAAGAACTATGCTGTAAATCAGTCTACATGCTGTAATAGTAGTGGGTATATATAGTTAACTTAATATCATTTGAGAATATTTAGTGAAATATTCCACAATTAAAACAGTTAACGAAAGCATTTGAAGCTTCTACTGAATTGCAGTTATTAAAAACAGATATTTCAAACAGGAAAATAGTTACAGTTACTTCTATAAAAGAGAGGACCTAAAAATATTAAGTAAAAAGAGCTGAAATATCATCCATGCTTTAATTTTGAATTTTAAATATCTCAACTTCTTGGAAGAATATACTTTTAAATTTAATCTTTGTTGTTTTTATGCATTACCTTTTATTCCCTTTATACTACTCTCCTTCCAGCAATCACCACACTGTTGTCAATGAATACACTTTTATAATACCACTTTTTAATTGGATCAATGTACAAGGGTGGACCCCAGAAAATGGAATTACCTTTTGGAGGGTGGGCCCCTTGTATTAGAGGCTTCCCCCACTAGGTGAGTGACATCCTCAAAGGGAAATGTTTTACTAATGTGGAAGAGGTGAAACAAAAAGCAGCAGAAGCACTAAAAGTCATAAAAATCTATGAGTTCAAAAATAGATAGGGGTCTTGCATCGAATGGAGAGTATTTGAAAATGGCTGAAGTTGAAACATTTATGAACAAATAGCTATTTTTTAATAAATAAATCCTGTTTTTTGGGGGTCCCTTCTTCATATATGAATCAAGACAACAGTTAAAAGTGTTGAGTCTACTAAAAGAAATCCAGGACTCTTTTTTCTAGAATGGCTGAATTAACTGTTTTAAATTTAATGAGGAATAATATAAAGAACTTTCTGAGTTATTACAACAATCAGATGATGGATTTTTTTTAAAAAACAATCATTTCCCATTCAAAGACACAACTGTGTATGTATTTTAGTAGTTACACTTGGTTAATACAGTATCTCCATTGCTGATTTTTAGCGAAACTGAAGGCATTAAAAATAATTTATCTTTCTCTTGTATAAGGGGAATTGATTTAGATTAATGTTACAATTGACAAAGTAACAGTTCTGAAGAGAGCAAAGCCAAACATGGTATCTGTTTATTAAATAAACAATGCATGGTTAAGGACTCCTCCATTTTTTCCCAATATATATACTTTTATTTTTTTTAATTTTTTTATTATTTTTAATCAGTAGTTTTTAAATTGTTGATATTGTACAGTCTTCTGTCTTTTACCCCACCCCCAGCCCACCACCCCAGCCCTCCCCACCTTCCTCCCTTTTCCACCCCCCCCATAGTTTTTGTCCATGCATCCTTTATACTTGTTGCTCTAAATCCTTCCCCTTTTCCCTTGAAATTTCCTCCCCTCTCCCCTCTGGTCACTGTCAGACTGTTCTCAAATTCAGTGTCTTTGCTTATATTATGCTTGTTTGTTTGTTTTGTTGATTAGGTTTCTGTTAAAAGTGAGATCATATGGTATTTGTCTTTCACTGTCTGGCTTATTTCGCTTAGCATGATGTTCTCCAGTTCCATCCATGCTGTTGCAAAGGGTAGGAGCTCCTTCTTTCTTTCTGCTGCATAAAATTCCATTGTGTAAATGTACCACCATTTTTTGATCCATTCATTAACTGATGGGCACCTAGGTTGCTTCCAGCACTTGGCTGTTGTAAATGTGCTGCTATGAATGTAGGGGTGCATAGGTTCTTTTGGATTGGTGTTTCAGGGTTCTTAGGATATAATCCAAGCAGCGGAATTGCTGGGTCAAAAGGTATGTCCATTTTTAGTTTTCTTAGAAAATTCCATACTGTTTTCCATAGTGATTGTACCAATCTGCAATCCCACCAACAGTGCACTAGGGTCCCCTTTTCTCCACAACCTCTCCAACACTTGCTGTTTGTTGCTTTCTTTATGAAGGCCATTCTAACTGGTGTCAAGTGGTATCTCATTGTAGTTTTAATTTGCATCTCTTTGATAGCTAGTGATATCGAGCATCTTCCCCCATTAAAACAGAGTTCAGTTAACGTTGTAGGTGACATATTCTCCTGCTAGATAGTAATGTCTTGGCACATATTTTTATAGCATGGAAACAAGTGAAAAATTTAATCTTCCAAATGAGAATATCACAAATGAATTTAGTGATTCACAATGTGTAGTACAAGATAATTTGAAGCAAAATGCAGTTTAATATTTCATTGTTTCTATAATCAAATATCTCCCCCAATAATAAGATATTTCGATATGAATTTGACATATCTATGCTTAAGTTCCAGTCAGGCGTGCACCTTCTGTTTGTATGATTTGTGCAACTATATGGTTCTTTTCTTCATTTTTAAAAACACTGATAATAACTACTTTACAAAGTTATATTATTTGAATTACAAATATGAAAAGCTTATAAATAGTAATGGTTTATATAAATGTGTTTATTTCTCCACAAAGAATGGCAAATTCTTAATTGTTACTGCAATGGTGTAAGCATTTTTTTCAAATATATAATAATGATGCTTTGAAACATTTGAAATGTAAGAGAAGTCCACTCAAGTATCTATCTGTTGAAACATGATTCTTTTATCAGTATCTCTTCCATAATAAAAATAGTAATTTACACTGATTTTTTTCTATGTTCTATGGATTATTTTAAATATGCATTATTTTCAACCAGATTATTAGCTACCAGAAGAAAGACTAATGAGGTTTCAATGGCCAAGCGATTTAAGAAACCAGAATAGCTATACTTCTATCAAGGACAGTGTATTGCATTTCTTTGTGTATAATGATACTTAACATGATTCATCACACACCATTCCATTTGTCATTAATGCATAACAAATCACTGCACAGTTTTGCATCTTGAAACACCATCTTACTAGGTTTGCAAATTCTGTGGTCCAGAAATTCTAATTAAAAAAACAAGGAACATCTTGCCCCTGTTACGTGTTATCTGTAGCCCCAACTGGGAAGACTTGAATACTTGGAGTCCCCTCATGTCTGGGTCCTAGAATCATTTGAAGGCTTACATCACTTGCATTTTTCACATTTGGGCTGGCGTGACTTGAAGAGTAGGATGGCTATTCAGAGCAGCACCAGGTAGCCTCACCAAGTGGGCAGGGCTCCCTTCCTCACAGCAGGGTGGCTGAGGGGCGGCTGGACTTCTTGTGTTTCATTTCAAGGTTCTAATAGAGAGGTTCAGTGACCATGAAAAGAAAGATGGATTGCTTTTTATAATTTAGCTTCAGAAGTCATAGAACTTAATTTCTGCCATACTCCTTTGAATAAAGTAGTCAAAAGTTTTTTAAAGAAAAGAGAAAAAACACAATTTTCCACCTCCCAATGACAGAAGTGCCAAGAAGTTGCAACCATCTTTTAAAACCACCATACACATAGTATATGCACATATATGCATGTATAGATTATACAGATATGTATGTTTGTTTAAATAATGACTATATTTAAAATTATCATAGTTTAGTATGTACAGTCAATGGTGAATGTAAGTCATATATCTTTGGGAGGTATTTTTTCAGTTATGACAACTGTTAAAATTAAGTGTTAAGACAAATTGAAGTTTAAACCAGGTATTCAATTCAACTAAATTAAAAAAAATGTACAATCACATTGCTCTCACTAAAATATTAGTAGTTTTAACAATAGTTTATTTGTAACAAATAACTCAATAAGATTTATCTTTATCTTATATACTTAAATTTATTTTTATCTGCATATTTTATAACAGAAAATATATTATAATTGTTTTTTGTATCCTGTTATTAATTAATAATAGCACATGTATTTGGGATAAATGTTCACATGTCTTTAAATGATTAGATATAAAATAAAAGTATTTAAAACCACTGTCTTGTAAAAACTCCAGGAAGCAGGGTTAGACTGGATTTAGATTGATAGAATTTCCACTAAGCTGAACAATGAAGCTTGCAAATGAACTTAGACATCTGCTTTGGCCCACCATACCTCTGTCCATCTGTGGGTTGGGTGCAGACTTGAGATCATTTCAATCTTCCATCAGCTGTAGAAATTAATGAAAGGTTTCTGTTTTGCACTGTAATATACTATTTCACTAAAAGCAAAGCAGGCAGGTTACCTCTGATCACCCATTTCCTGTAAATGTACAAAACCATAATTTAGGGGTACACAGGGCTCAAATATCCGTCAAATCAGTGAGTTGTAGGGATTTGACTACATTTTTATTTCACACTGTTTTCTCTTAACATTCAACCCCACTTTTTTGGTTCTCGAACATTGGGTTTAGAAATCTTGGCAATGTATAAGCTCCTAAATAAAATCCTGTTATTTTCAATGTTTGACACCTAACTTAAATTCAATGGCAATATTCCATATATAACCTGTACATGAAAACAACATTTCTTACAAAGCTGTTTGAAAAATAAAGTTAACAATCTTCCTTTTTCCTGGTTCAGTATCTATTTCTTAAGACATGTAGAACTTCAATTAGAATTGTAAGATTAGTTGTCAACTTTTTCCCCCTATTCTTTTTCTTTTGCTTGAAGGACTATGGTACCGAATGCAGAATAAAGAATAGAACTTCATGCAATGATTTGATTATAGCTTGTTAAGAATAGACTTGTTTTCCACTCATCACTCCTTCTTCAATTTTTCATTGAGATGTGCTCTTTTAGAAATTTTGTTGAGTGGGATGATATGAGCGTATATAAGCATACACTGAACAGCTGAACTGAAACGTTTATAGCCCTGAACAGGAGATTACTCATTGGCACTAGTACAATGCATAGGCATTTTTATGCATGGCTTGTAATTGCAATATTGTATTTGAGGAAAAATGTGTTTGATAAAGAGTGAAAACAATTCTACAGTTGTTTGGGAAGATAGCATTAGTGAAGTTAAGCAGATCAGTGTTTCATATACTGGTTTGTATTTCATCAGATTCATAGAACATTATGTTATAAAACATACTGAAATACTAAATTATAATCAAATAAAATATGATTAAATTAATTCTGATTTATCCAACTGAGTGTAAAGAAGTGCACTGCTAAATTTTGAAGGTATATAATAGCATTACCTATAGACAGAATTACTCAATTATCTTGATATGCATTTTACTATTTTCTCCATCTGCAGAAAAGTAAAATCAATTACAATCTTACTATTTTTATCCATCTATTCACATGCTTTGTTGTAGCTGAAAAAAAAAAGAAAGAATTCTGTACTGTATAATTTTACTTAAACTAATTAGATAGAGTTTCTTCGCAAATTCTCCTTAACATGGTCATTCATATTTCAGGATTTTATGTAAAACAAAATTTGACTCTTTGATTAATATATTGAACTTATAAAGTATTAGTAAGATGTCTTCTAGAAGTGATAAGAGATAGATTTCTGGCTTTCATGCTTCCACTTCATAATTTGTCTGCTGGAGTCTGTGTAGTTCTAAGGGTAGCAACAGCACTCTTTCCAGCTTTTTCAGACAGCGGCCTCAAAGCAGCACCACATTTCTGCTCTCAATCAAGATTTGACAGAGCTGAAAAGAATGCTTCTCACACCCCTAGAACAAAAATTAAAAGTTACACCAAGTGCAAATCCATGACTTTTCTTGAAAAGATTGGAGAACTGAAGATTGAATACTTACCTGAAATCTAAACAGATACAGATAACTGAAAGCATAAATGAAATTTAAGCATTTTCTTATCTGGGACAGACAGATACCGGGTGGTATTATCTGATGAGTAGATTCAACTAGGAAATTTAAATAAGTTGCTAAAGACTGAATCTGGGGTAGCATGAAAGTGTAAAGTTCCAGCAGACCAGGGAGAAAGGGAAATTTGCCTGTATGCATAGGCTATTTCTCCTGGAACACCATCAGGTGCTCACTTGGAAGATCAGAAAAATACTTGGAAAGTTTTCCCATGTGATATTTACTTGTCGGGGGAGGGGGGGCAGGTCGTACTTCACAAATGCATCCAGGCTGATCTCATAATTATATACAAATTAGTAACTCTTTATCCATAGGGGATACATTCTAAGACCCCCAGTTGACAACTAAAACCAGGGAGAGTACTAAAACATATACACTATTTTCCCTATACATATTCAACTTGATAAAATTTAATTTATAAACTAGGCACAGTAAGAAATTAATGACAACTAAATAATAATAAAGTAAAATTGCAATACTATACTGTAATAAAAGTTATATAAAAAGTTATATTAATGTTATATTATATTAACTGAATAAAAGTTATCTCTCTTTTTTCTTTCTCTGTGAGAAACCATGTGATCATTGAGACAATTAAAAAGTGATTAAGGGGTGGTAGTATATATACACTGGACACAGTGAACAAAGGGCAGATTCATGTCCTGGGTGGAATGGAGCGGGCCCCTGTGAGATTTCAGCACCCTGCTCAGAACAATGTACAATTTAAACTTAGACATTGTTTATTTCTAAAATTTTCTATTTAATATTTTTAGACCACAGTTGACAGTGCAAAACTGAAACCGGGAAAAGCAAAACAACAGGTAAGAAGCAACCACTGTATATTATTATACCATATTATATTATAGCTTAGTAGAGTATATATAAATTTATATAGATACCTCTTAATGTACATGGATAAGGAAAATGTAGTCTGTGGGCACCGGTGGAAACGCACTGCAGTAAGAAAAGGAGGAGAGCAATAGGGGAGGATACTATAGCTCTGGCTGGGAATGAGTGGCGGGAGTGGGAGTGAAAGAAGTAAATACTGAGTAGACTCGGGAGCAGGATTGAGAAAATAAAAGAAAGAATCAGTGAACAAAAAGTAGAATTTTAGAAACTGCTTACTCTAAAGAGAGAAAATAGGCTGAAAAACAGTGAACAAAACCTCACAAACCTGGAGGACCATAATGAAGAATCTAACATCTGTATCACTGGAGTTATAAAAGAAGAGGAGAAAAAGAGTGGGTTAAGGAAAAAGTATTTGAAAAAGTAATAGGCTAAATTTTCTGGAATTTGATGAAAGTATATAAATCTGCAAAAAAAAAAAAAAAAAAAAGCTAAGTAAACAGGAGACAGGGTGAATCCAACTAAGTGCATGCCACAAATCTTCATAATCAAACTGTTGAAAAATTGAGATCAAGGAAAAAATCTTGAAACCAGCAGAAATGATACCTACAGGACAGAAAACAATTGAAATGAGAGTAGATTTTGTATCAGAAACCATAAAAGTGAGAAGTAAGCACCACATTATTTTTCAAGTGCTGAGAGAATAGAACTTCCAGAATCTTAAATTCAGAAAAGACAAGGTCCTTCAGGAATGAAGTGGCATTCAAGAAAACCTCACAAAATTTAAACTGAGAATGTTCTGCCAATGCAACCTACCCTAAAACATATATCCATGAAATCAAATTAATACAAAGGATTGAATCAATACTTGAAGAGAAGATTCAGACCTTTACAGAAATTTTCTGACTTATAAATGTAAAAGAAATACAGTAATAACTAGAACTCTGTTTAGCCGAACTTCAGTCAGGATTCTCTACACTCTCATGAGGCCACAACTTCAGGCCTCATCCTAAAGGTCAAGAATGTTACTAAGTCAGTTTAGCTAGAAGCCTTGATATTTGGTCAGATTATCATCCCCTACAGTCCTGTATGTGATACCCAATCACCCTGGCCTACCTATAGCAAGAGTCCTGTCATGTTAGTTTAGTCAGAATTCACTCTTACCCCTCCTGTTTCCTCTTGGTAATTTATATCCACTAACCCTTCTTCCAACCCCCCACCCCTCACACATCTTATTCCTTGGCTATAAATCCCCTCTTTCCCTTGTTGTATTTGGAGTTGTGCCTGATCTCTCCACCCTACAGAAGTAGTCCCTTTTGAGTAAAGTCTTCCTTATCATCTTCAATAAATGCCATGAATATTTTTAACAGTTAGTAGAGATTCCACATTAGAGCACCACAGTCATCCCTGTGAACTAATGAATGTTAGAATTTGTGGTCAGAATCTTTAGGAAGTGCAGAATATTTGCACGGCTTCAAAGTATCTTCCTGAAAATATTTAATTACTGTGGTGATTTTTATATATACCCAGAAATGAGGGTTGATTTCCTTCCTCTGGAGTATGGGCTGATCTTAGTGACTAGCTTCTATGAAATACAGTTTGGAAATGGAAAAGCAGTAGCTTTACGATAGAGAAACCTGACAAATACCATATTAACCAACTGATCAAGGTTATGACTGGGAATGAGTCATGTGGATATTATGTTTCTCCTGATACCATGGGATGAGAAGACCACCACCTCTCTGGTATTCAGACATATCCAGGCAGGACAGTAGTTTGGGGGTTATTTGGCTGGTATCCTTCACAAGTATCTAGATCACAAAACAAAAGGAAAGAAACTGTCACAGATTAAGGAATTTAAGGAGACCTGATTCTAAATGCAAATTAATATACTGGATTGTATCCTGGAATGAAAAAAAAATAGTAGAAAAAACAGGGAAATAAATATATTCTATAATTTAGCTACTATTGTACTTTGTATAAAAGTTAGTTCTTAAGTTTTGGCAGTGGAAAAAGTGAACGAGTCTATAAAAATCAGAAAGCTGAAGGACACACATGAGGTAATTCCATAGAACCTGCCTCCAGGACACATTGTAAGATTTGAACGTTAAAGAAGGCTGAGTGCAACATACGTGGGGACTCTGCTGTCTTTGCTCTTCTTCTGAAATGCATCTATATTTCTCAGTTTAAAAACTTCTTATTTTAAATCTCGAGATGAATATCTGCGGTACTTTCAGCTTCAACTATTGTCCCTAAAAATATTCTCTTACCTGATCCTTGTTTATACCACAGCTCTGGTGAGATCTGAATTATAGTAGGTATCTGTAAGAAAGACATCATTAAAATACGTATTCAACACACACTTTTTGAAATATTTAGATTTAAGAAGCACATTTGTGAATTTAAATCTGTTCATGCAATTCTTCATTTTAATATAAGCAGGGGTGAGTCAATAATGTAAATATGCTACATCGTCAGAGAAAAAAGTGTCCCTGACAGTACCATTTTCTCACCTAAAGAAACATTCTCATGAATATAAAATGCTCCTTAAGAAACAACTACCTATTTCTATTATTAGGGACACTTTCTTTTCCTGCTATTAGCCTGCTTCTGGGAAGATGTCCTCTCACATGTGACATAGCCTCAGTAATACTGCTTTTCTTTTTTCACTATCAATGGCTTATGCATTTATATTTCAACATTTATGTTATTTTTAATTCCTTCAAAGAATCTAATGACTTGGAGTAGAGTTACGTTCCACCATCTTGGGCTCTTCATGAGGAACATTTCATGAATTACTTAAGTGCCTTGAAAGTATATTTTTTGATCAACACTATCTTCTAGACAATGTATTTTTCTTGCACCTTATGTATGGTGATACAAATGTACTACTTCAAAATTAAAATTTTGAATTTATAGCTATAAAACTCAAAATCGTTACCTGTCAGCAAGGCAGCTTCACTTTTACTTGAAAGTTTAAACTTCATAAAGAAAGACCATACATTTTTACATCCCCCTGTGCCTGGTTGCTACTCCACAGAATCAGTGGTGAGTTAAGCCATTTCCCTTAAAGATACTCTATGCTTTTTTTCATTCTAATCAATTAACTTAAGCTTATTTGTGTCTACTTTCTCTCATATTAATCACCATAAATAGCAGGTGTTCAAATTATCCAAAGTCTAAAGCTTTTAAAAAGTGTCAATCCAGATTCACTTCCCATAAAACATTTTCTTTGACCATCACCTTCCAGTGAAATCATTTCATTTGAATTACTAAAATATTACAAGAAAAAATAAAGGGAAACTGTCTATTATTTACTGTGTAAAGTGTTGCACTGTTTTTACTATCTTATTAATTCTTACATTTATTCTGAAATATGGATATTATCAATCTCCCTTTGAAGGGAAACTTCAAATACTGAGCACTCTAGTATAATGCTTTTTTTCATGCTCTTTTTTCTTAGTAATTTTTTTGCAGCTCATATAACCTTCTTAACTTTAAACTCTTCTGACTGCTCAAGATTTGTGTAGAGTGCATACAAATAGTAGAGTGGTTAGAATATAGTGAAAATAAAAATAATTTGTATTACTTTAAGGATATCGAAAGAAAATGTCAGAAATTGTTTTGAACAAAAATGAAAATATGATAAAGTATTAGACTTTTTAGCTTTGATAGAGTCTATTAAATTTATATTATCATTGCCTTTATATCTTAATTCTATCTTGCAAATAATTAGCCTATATAAGAAGTCCCTACTTCTCACCTCTGCAATCTACATTCACCTATAACAAGTGAATGCAAAATTTAAGTAGGGTTCATTAAAGTATCATTAACTTCTTCCTGGTTTGGTATTTTTTTTTCTTTTCTTTTTTTAACATAGGTGACTTCTTAATCTTGATTAGGTCAGCTGTGATTACTTTTAACCCCCAAGTACATGGGTCAGTTCTGATTTTCACAGTTGATTTACTGGATAGATGAAAAGAAAATTAGGTCATGGTGTATCTGTCTGGCTTATCATCATGGGAAATCTCATGTATTGATTAGCTCTCAGGAGAACAGCATCCTAAAATTCTTTGCAGGAGGACATGGCAGGCTACTTAACATCCAAAGTACAACCCAGGAAATTGGAGAAGCTTGTTTAGTAGAGAAAATAAAACTACAGTTGTCTTGACAACCAGGGATAACTTATGCCTACAATCCATGTGACTCTCTTCGTATGTGTAATATTCACTCTGAGATTAATAATTTTTCCTGCATTAAATTGATTTTTCAAAATCATGTCTCTTAGAGATACTGAAGACATTAACCTTACCTACCAAATAAACTGAAGTAAAGAATCTGTTTTATTGCCTATTCAAACTCCTTGTTTTTGCAAGAGTAATCATAGAGCAAAATCATTATGCTTACCTTTGAACTTATAGAACAACCGTGCACCTTTATAAAGGGAAAAGACATTCTCTGGGTTCTGAATATAATTTGAGTTCTATGAGGGTTATGCACTCAGTGTGCCAGCCCTTTTGCACAATGTAAAGGCCATGTACCTTTGATAACTTGTGTGAGGCATGATAGAACCTCTTATATTTCTTAGAAATCAAGATTAAACTGCTGCATCAGGGGCTTTAATGCATGCAGAGATTCATCATCTAAATAAAATTATAACTATATTTCCCTTGAGTTTCCCTATGTTTTAATGACCTGCATACAGCATAATTTTGTAGGATCTCTTCACAGGAGCAAGAGTTATGTCCATTTTCCAATCCATGCTATGATTCCGTTTTTCCTATTATTGCTGCAGAGTCTTTTTTATTTCTTATTAAAAATCATAATTCCTTTCAAAAAGATAATCTGGGATATAACTTTTGCTTTGAAAGCACGGAATTCAGGGGATATGTATTCACTTTAAAGGATATACAAAATGATGAACCATTTATTCTCCTAAAACAGATATTTCACAGATGGAAAGACCTAATATAAGCATCGTGCAATTTTCTAGTTATTCAGAAGGCCTGTATATGCAGACTGAACTTCACAAGGAGGAGGTCATCACAGGTGCTTCCTAAGATGTAAACATACCATGGACTTACATGTCATAGTGGAAAGCCTGAGACAAGTCACAGGGGGGAGAGAATGAGAAGAACATGCATATAAAATATGAATATTTATATTTGAAGTGAGGATGAAGAGAATTTTTGATATTTGATATGAAGAGAAATTAGATTCATTGGTAGAAAAAGAAAGAGAAAGAAAGAAGAAAGAAAGAAAGAAAGAAAGAAAGAAAGAAAGAAAGAAAGAAAGAAAGAAAGAAAGAAAGAAAAAGAAAGAAAGAAAGGAAGAAAGAAAGGAAGAAAGAAAGAAAGAAAGTCTTCTATTCCTGGCTTTGGTAACTATTCAGATTGTAGAGAATATAAAGATAACAGGTATAGAAGGTATGAGAAGGCAAGCTTCAAAAATGTTATCATTTTACATGTTATATTTATATAACTTAGAGTTATCAAATAGTCAATAATAAATATGCAATGTGATATACAAGCTTGCATTTATGGGGACATGTTTTTTCTGAATGTGTAAAAATGGTGATTTATGGAGTATAGAATCTATACTATAGATACAATACTATAACCCAGGGGAAGAATGTAGACTGTGAACACATCCTGATAACAAGCCCTGAGGGACTTTAAGATATTCGGTTAGTTGAAGTGTCCATTTAATATAAGTGATAATGAGTTTTAGAATTTACACACAAATAAAGGTCGTTTCAATATGATCATTTCCAGTAATAAAAATGTAGGTAATGAATTATATTAGATCAATTGAGCTTTGATATTGTATCATATGGTAGCCCCAATCCAGCATTTTTATATTTTTATGTGGCGGGTTAGCTAAATTTGACAATGCTCTGTGGCATTGGGGCCATGCTGGCCGCTGCAGGTCACCTTTCAGGAAAGCCCTGGCATAGGAAACCTGGGAACAATGCAAACTAACCTTAACTGCTGCCACTCCAATTCACTGGAATCATAACTGACTACAGTAAAACTGCAATAGCTTAAAGCTTGCATTCAGCATGTCTTTCAGTCACTGCATAGAAGAAAGGGAATAGTGTTGGTTTTCCATTCGGAATGATGACCTCTCTCAGTGACGCAGATTAGCATGGAGATAGCAAATGATTTTAGGTAAATGAGTAGTGATTAATTATAAAGTAATATTATGTTATTCTAAACATTTGAAAATGTTATTTTTTAAAGAATGGTAAACTAAACTGGATTAGGTCAGTATACAATTGACTTCTATTGCATCCCACTTACTGAGGTTAAACATGTACGAAGCTATCCTCATAAATTTTCTGGTCATCTTGTCAATCTGATGACTAACTTAGACTAAACAACTTCATTAAATGTCCATTGAAAAGATCTATTTACTTTATGTTCAGATTTACTTTTGTCCATCTCCACTATCATTCTGTTAAATCACTAAAAATTCTTATACAGTCTTTTTGTTTATATTTTTGCTGTCTTTATACTTGACAAAAAATGACAAAAAGTCATTTCAAAAGGGTTGACTTTAAAAATGAAATTAAGCCTCCCAAAGATTCTGTTGTAGCTGGTAATTGTCTTCACTCTGATTATGCAAAATTGAAAGAGGGCTCAGGAGAAAAAACAAAAAGAAAACTTAGCATGAAATTAAAATATAAGAAAAATGAACATAATGCTAAAACTCACGAAACTGGAAATAATACACATAAATTTGACAAGGTGAGCAGAAACACAACATGGGAAATAAAATGATGAAATTAAACAATTCTCTGTAAATTTACTTTGAGTTCTTTTATTTTCTTTATTTAGTGTGAAAGTCAGAAATAAGAAATTATAAACTGTTGTTCTGAGCACTAAACATTTGCCAGGGGTAATTTTGCACTAGTCCTAACTATAAAATGAATAATAAACAGTAAGATAACACATTTATAAATAAAGTCATGTTTCCAGTGAGTAGAAATCATATTTATGGAAATCACAAACTCTTAAGGTCAAAGGCAATCAGAATCTTTTCTCCACAAGTCACCTCCCTCATACTACTCAGCCCAGGACTGTACATCCAAAATGCTAAAGTCTTTACTTTGTCATGTTTTTATTTTCTAAAATGAACACAAATATATATCACTCAAGGGTTATTTTTTACTAAGAAGCATAACTTTCAAAGTTCACTTTATGAGCAAAATGGATCAACTTAGGAAACAGAACTAGCCCATGAGGTCATCTTTGAGGAAGAAATGTAGTAGCCAGTTAGGAGCTGCCAATGTGGTTTGGTTAATTGTCTAAAGAGTAAATGGTTTCTTTTATAAGTAAATCATTTCTAAGACATTATCAGGGAACAATTTGCATGACCTTTTTAAGCTATCTTTGGTTTTTCTAGACTCTTTAAACTATTAAATGTAACATTCTTTTTTTTTTCATTTTCTCTTTTCAATATATTTTATTGATTATGCTATTACAGTTGTTCCATTTTCCCCCTTCACTCCCCTCCACCCTGCACACCCCCTCCCACCCACATTCCCTCGCTTTAGTTCATGTCCATGGGTTGTACATTTAAGTTCTTTGGCTTCCACATTTCCTATACTATTCTTTTTTTTTTTTAATTGTTGATCTTGTACAGTTTTCTGTCTTTTACTCCCACCCCAGACCACCACCCCAGCCCTCCCCACCTCCCTCCCTCCCATTTCCACCCCCCCATAGTTTTTGTCCATGCATCCTTTATACTTGTTGCTCTAAACCCTTCCCCTTTTCCCCTGAAATTCCCTTCCCTCTCCCCTCTGATAACTGTCAGCCTATTCTCAATTTCAGTGTCTTTGATTATATTATGCTTGTTTGTTTGTTTTGTTCATTAGATTCCTGTTAAAGGTGAGATCATATGGTATTTGTCTTTCACTGCCTGGCTTATTTCACTTAGCATGATGCTCTCCAGTTCCACCCATGCTGTTGCAAAGGGTAGAAGCTCCTTCTTTCTTTCTGCTGCATAGAATTCCATTGTGTAAATGTACCACAGTTTTTCGATCCATTCATTTACTGATGGGCACCTAGGTTGCTTCCAACACTTGGCTATTGTAAATTGTGCTGCTATGAACATAGGGGTGCATAGGTTCTTTTGGATTGGTGTTTCAGGGTTCTTAGGATATAATCCAAGCAGTGGAATTGCTGGGTAAAAAGGTAGATCCATTTTTAGTTTTCTTAGAAAATTCCGTACTGTTTTTCATAGTGGTTGTACCAGTTTCACCACTTCTATTCAATATAGTATTGGAAGTCTTAGCCACAGTGATTAGACAAGAAAAGGAAATAAAAGGCATCCAAATTGGAAAGGAGGAAACAAAACTATCATTGTTTGCAGATGACATGATAGTGTACATAGAAAATCCTGTAGACTCGACCAAAAAGTTGCTCGACCTAATAAATGAATTTAGCCAAACAGCCGGATACAAAGTCAATATCCAGAAATCAAAGGCATTTTTGTGTACCAACAATGAAACATCAGAAGCAGAAATCAAGAAAGAATCTTATTTGATATAGCAAAAAGAAAAATAAAATACCTAGGAATAAACCTAACCAAGGAGGTAAAAGACCTGTATGCAGAAAACTACACAACACTGAAGAAAGAAATCAAGGAAGACACAAACAAATAGAAGCATATTCAATATAACATTCTTTGAAATTTTCCTATTTAAAAGGATTTATCATCCATCATTCATACATGGAAGTCTAATCATGCTTATACATAGACCTTATGTTACATTCAACTTACCATTGAGCAAGTGGTAGAACAACAATCACTAAGGTAAAACTGTATTAGATGATTCACTTTCAACTATAACATGATCCAGAATTATGTAACCACCTGGTTCCAGACAAGATGCTTCCAGGGATGGTTGGTAGTCACACCACCACACCATGGCTTTTGGAATATACCTCCCTATTCTCTGCACTTAAAATAACTCTTTTTAATTTGAGCAGAAAACTATAAAACTATTAATTCAAATGTCTATCCTTACAAATCCAATATATCCTAACACAGGAAATGACTCTGTTTAAGAATGTGCAGGTGAATAATTCCAATATACCTCAAATAATCCGTTCTCACGTGGCACAGTCACAGACATTACATAGTTGTACTTGCTCTTTCAGAAAGAATGTTTGTCATTGCCATTACATTTTGATAGTAAAATTAATTTCATGTTTTGGAAGCTCATTGTATTAATTACTTATTAATTACATTTTAATTATATTTTAAAAGGTTAACACCTAACTAATTTGTTTTGCATTGTAAGTCCATTAAAACTTGTGAGTCCCCTATTAATGTTAATTGTTAGGGCCAACTATATTTGTTTAAAGAATTAAAGTGACAGACAAATATGTTTAAGATTGTAAGGTAAATGCAATGATTGAAGCCTGTTTCTAATCAAGTATTTACAACCCCTATTATTTTTTCTCAATTGCATGCAGGTATATTTTCGTTTCTTTAATAATGTGAAATAATGGGACAATGGAGTGACCATTATGAATTTCCATATGGTTTGTCCACTATACCAATTCCAGACTTTCTTTTTTGTTGAAAGTGGAGCATGGAGCACTAGGCATTGTTAAGGGTAACTTTTTAAAAATAAAACCGTACATTAAATCTTTTCAAGTTATTTTTACTTACACTTTAATATTAGGAATTTGCAATAAAAAATATATATTAAACCATTATGTTTATCTACCACTATGTATGATATTGTATTTTTGTAAAGCTTATCTAGGTATCAACCTGACATCAGAGAACTTAAAATTAGTAGTGGGGGTCATACACTTCAACTCACTAGCCGATATGTGAATTTCCCCAATGACCATTACCATGTGACTGATCAGCTTTGCCTATTGTCAGCTCCAGGGCCTGGAAACTATTCTAGATGACAATGTTAATGCAATTATTTTTAAAAGTCTAAAAGTCTAATAATTACAAAAATCTTATGTACAATTTATATATATATATATATATATATATATATATATATATATATATATATAAATGTTTTATTCAATTGATTTATGCCCCATGATATTCAAGGCATAAATGGATTTTTTGCAATATATATTTTAAAGACTTTATTTATTTATTTTTAGAGAGAGGGAAAGGGAGGGAGAAAGAGAGTGAGAGAAACATCAATGTGTGGTTGCCTCTCACACTCCTCTCAGTGGCCTGCAACCCAGTCATGCACTCTGACTGGGAATTGAACCTATTACCATTTGCTTCTCAGTCTGGCGATCAATCCACTAAGCCACACCAGCCAGATCCAATACATTTTAAAAATATTTAATGATAGCTGTATTTTTTCCTTCAGAGAACAATATCTATTGATCTGATACATCATTAAGTCCAAACATATTTCTGTACACATTTAAGATAGATAACATTAAATATATAAGGAAACCATACACAAATTAGTTTAAGATGATTTGTTGTTGCTTTTAAAAATGAAAAATATATAATGATTCTATATAACAGTTATTTGGTGGAAATACTGCTTGCAACTTTGGCATTTTAAATAAATATTTTTTGATCTATAAAGTATTTTATCAAAAGTATCAAATTTTAGTAGAAAAAATAAAAAAGGGAGGCAAACAGAGGATATAATAAAATCATTTAAACATAGTGAAATAAGGAACCTTGATTATTTTCCTTTGTTTCATTAAACTAAATTTACAATGAGTCTTCTGTACATTTGGACTGATTTTTAACAGTCCAGAAAATGTTAAAAGCAAGGAGAGAAATTCAAGCAATAGGAAACCTGACTGCACTGATCTCAGACTAGCTTGCTTTTAGAACTAGGAGAGAAGGCTCTGGGTATTTCACAGAAGACCCTGGGTTTCTCTGCAGCTGCTGCTGGCCAGATTAGCAGAGGGAGGAGAAAAGCATAGGCTGCGCTCTATCACCCGCATGACTGTGACCACAGCCGATGGAAGAAGCGAAGTGTTGTCAGTTACCTCAGGTCTCTCAAACCCAAGGACAACTAATAAATAAATAAATAAATAAATACACCACATTTTTAACCTCACTCTTTGTGGTATAAACTTTCATTAATTCCTTCCACACTTGTATATTTTTCTCCTTTGTAGGGTATTCCTTCAGTTTAAGTTTTGCTCCAAACTTGAGTAAAGTATGTGTGTTTTTTTCCTTTTTTAATTGTTGTTCAAGTATAATTGTCTCTGTTTTGCATTCCTCCCTTCCCAACATTGTAGTCTTCAAAAAAACACTAAGCATTGTACATTTCCTTCTGTATCTAACTAGATTTTTCTCAATTTCTGTAGTTTCTCATTCTCTGTCAGTTTCTTTCTCTTCTTTTTATGAAGCTTTGTTAGACTCGTTTCTCTATAACCTTTTTATGTCCTCTTCTTTTCCTACATAATATGTTTTTCTTCTGAATCCTCCCTTATTCTTATATTTTATTTGGGATTTCAAAATGCAGGAGTTAACTCTAACCTTACAAGTTTCATAACATAGTTGTAAAGTCACTAGGTTTTTAATTAAATTTATTGATGTGTAATTCATGGTGTCATAGCTATAGTTCAGAGACATAAAAAACATACTAAAAATAAAAACCATATTATCCCAAAGAAAGAGGTGTTTTGTACATACTTTTGTTTTTATTTTTTAATTTATTGTTATGCAGTTACAGTTGTCCTGCCTTTTCCCCCGTTCTTCGCCCCTACCCCATCCTCCCTGCACTCCCACAGTCTATCACCCCCATTTTCCACATCCATGAGTCTTCCATTTGTGTTCCTTGGTTTGTCCCTTCCTCTTCTTCCTTCTTTATCCCTTGCCCCGTCCCTTCTGGTTACTATCAGTTTGTTCTTTATTTCCAAGTCTCTGGTTCTATTTTGCTCCTTTGCTTGTTTTATTGATTAGGTTCCTTTTATAGGTGAGATCATATGGTACCTTTCTTTCACCTTCTGGCTTATTGAATTTAGCATAGTTCTCTTCAGTTCCATCCATGCTTTTGGGAAGGGCAGGAGCTCCTTCTTTCTTTCTGCTATGTAGTATTCTATTGTGTAAATGGACCATAGTTTTTGATCCACTCATTTACTGATGGACAATGAGGCTGTTTCCAGTACTTGGTTATTGTAAATAATGCTGCTGTGAACATTGGGGTGCATGGATTATTTTCGAATTGGTGATTCAGGATTCTTAGAGTATAATTCCAGCAGTGGGATCACTGGGTCAAAAGGCAGTTCCATCTTTAGCTTTTTTTTTTTTTTTTTTTTTTTTTTTAGTAAATTCCATACTGTTTTCCACAGTGACTGCACCAGTCTGCATTCCCACTAACAGTGCACTAGGTTCCCTTTTCTCCAGAACTTCACCAGCACTTGTTTGTTGACTTGGTTACAATGGCCATTCTGACCAGTGTGAAGTGGTATCTCATTGTGGTTTCAATTTGTATCTCTGATGATTAGTAATGTTGAGTATCCTTTCATATGTCTATGGACCCTCTGTATGTCCTTGTAGAAATGAATGTCTGTTCAGGTTCTTTGCCCATTTTTAATTGGGTTGCTTATCTTCCTGTTGTGGAGTTGTGTGAGTTCTTTCCGCATTTGGACATCAAACCCTTGTCCACAGTATCATTTGATAAATGTGTTTTCCCATATGGTTTGCTCCCTTTTCATTTTGTTGATATTCTCTTCAGTAATACACACTTTTTAAATCAACTCTTTTATTGTAATTTCCTGTTAGGTCTATTGTGTGCTTAAAACAAATATAGTTTAATGATGGTTTTAGACTAATTCTGTTCTGATTAATCAAGTTTTTCTTAAAACAGAAATACTTCTAAAAGAGATCAATCACAGAGTTTTGTAATGTAATCTTTGGGGTGAATATACTATGCATCTGAATTTCCCGTCTGTCATGTACAAGTTATGTGATCTCAGGCCAGTTACTTATCTAAACCCATGTACTCATTTCTAAGGAGGCTCTCCCATGATCCCCTGGGATATTGTGACAATTGAAGCCCTGGGGATGCAGCGAAGCTAGTTTCATTTCTCAGATAACCATGAAGATTTTCTCTTGCTTCCTCTTTCCCAATAATCTTGATACCAAAGAAATACTATTATGCGTTTGAGCCAAAGTAAGCAATAGCTATTGCAAGGTTGAATAAAATTAGTAAAAAATAAAGTAAAAAAATTGCATTTGGAATGTTAATAAAATCTAGGGTTTAAAGTTAAATAGGGATGTTCTAAATATAAAGACTTTACTACTTAAAATTAACTATAAATTATTTGACTGACATTAATCCCTTTTCTGATTAAATTTTTAATCTTAAGGAGATTCTATAAAATAAGTTATATATTATCCATATATATAGATATATTTATATAGTATATATCTATACAGATATTTATATAGTAATATATAAATAGATACTTACATAGTAATATATATCTACAGGTATATAGATATATATTATATAGAAAATAGTTTTAATTAAGTATTTAATAAATAATATCTCTTATTAACATTTTCAATATAGTCATGAGTATCATCATCAAAGTGTATTTTTCTGGAGCATAACTACTTTTTTTCATAATCTTAAATAGGTATATACAATTTCACAAGAGTTTGTTAATCTAAAGACTCACATTTAAAATAATCTATAGGGGGAAATAAATTTTAAACAAACAAATGTAATATGCAAATTAAGTGTTAAATTGTTAACATCTATCTGTCTTAAAATTATCAAAATCTTCAAATTGAGCATTGGAGTGTCAATATAAAAATCTCTTCATCAAAAGCATTCTGGAATATTTATATTTTATTTGAAAATATTTAAAGGCAGAAAACTTTTTTCTGTCTATTTTACTTATTGATAGCCACTATACTCTAGCTACAAAATAATGTTAATATGCTGAATCAATTAATGAATGTGCGTACATTTTAAATCATTTAAGTACATTTAAAAATTGTCATTCTGCATTATATCAGGAGTGTCTGGCATGTTTTTCTATAATATCTCAGAGAAAGAACTTTCTAGCCTACTCTTCCGCATGACCATTAACACCTTTATAAATAATAGGATTTATTATTTTAATTTTCCCCATACATCTAAAGCCCCCAAACATCAACACTTTACTCTTAACTACCAACTACATTTCTTTTGGGGACACTCACCTATGCAACATACAAATTTGTTTAGTTTTTAATGTAATTCCCCTGAGATTTGTACTTGCCTGTAGAGAGCTACTGTGCGGTGAGAATCTACTATCCACCCCTCACCACAGACGTGTTAGTACCCACTATGGTCAGAGTATAGCCATTGAAAGGAAAAGGCAGTGATTATGGTATTTAAGTTCCAAGTTCAGTTCAGTTGAAGTAGAATTCAAGAGTCTTGTTTCCTTTTTTCTTGTGGAGCAGCAGCTGTGTCAGAATAAGAACAGATGAAAGACTTAGATATAGATTAGGAACAGTTAGAGGAATTAGTGTGATTAAAAGCTTTTATACCTCTTATGCCTAGATGCATAAAATGCTCTGCAGCTCCTAGCATCAAAGAAAAGCCAGCATATAATAGCAAAAGCAGGGAAATGCATAGCACAGCACAGTGAGGAAAGTTTCAGAATAATATCTATCTTATCTCTTGAAGAACACTAGGTCAGAAATGAGTTAATCAGCGTGATAGAGTGGATTAAAGACAACAAATGGATCGTTACATTGTGTCCTTTGTCATAATCATTAGCCTTTTTGTTGTTAGTTATCTAAGATTAATCTCATATAATACAGTTTTATGTAGGTCGATGACAACTGTACTAATTCACTTAAATTTTAAGTTCACCTCTGCTGTTTGTTTTGTTTTTATTTTCCCAACTCTTCTTGATGGGAAGAGTTGAACTGTAATTGTATGAACCATCTCAGGATCAATGCAACATGCACTTAGAAGATAAATAAGCAGTGTCGAAAGTACACACACATTGTTACATTTTAGACATATTCTAAATTTCTGTCAATACCCATAATAGTGTTTTCATTTTTATTCCATTGCTATAATTTAAAGCACCAATATGTAAGTAAGTTTTCCACTTTGAATTTATAAAATAGTATTTTGAAACCTGCAGATTTAAGTGAGGTTTATTGAGTATGTGCTAAGTAATTGTATTAGTTTCCTAAGGCTGCTATAACAAAGCAACACACTCTGATTGGCTTAAACAATGAGAAGTCCCACATCAAGGTGTCAGCAGAACTGCTTCCTTCTGGGGATGTGATGGAGATGTATGCCTCTCCCCTAGCTTCAAATAGCCTCCCTCTGGTTTGTAGATGGTGTTACCCTTTTTACAAGGTCAGCAGTCATATTGGATTAGAGTCTACCCTAAGAACCTTAATTGGGCCATTATCAAAGATTTTATTTCCAAATAAGAAATTCACAACTTTTAAATCTTTCTTGTGACACAATTCAAATCATAACAATAATGTTTGCCAGTCATTAACTACAATTACTTAAATTTTGTTTTTTTGAGCAACTGGGAGAAACCCTTTCTGCAATGCTAAAAGCAAGTGATTTGGCAAATATTCCTGAAATATTCTCTAGAGATAGTTTTTCCATAGTTCAAAATAAATTTTAAAATGTCCAACTAAATAGCATGGGACTTACAAGTATAATATGGAATCTTCTGCATGTTGAGTGGGATTAAACTTTATATTATATATATAAAGTCATAATATATCCATCCCAGAAGCTACAACTGAAAGACTAATAGAAGATGACAGTTTATTAATTGCTAACTAACATTCCAACTACCAGCTGTGAGAGTCGAAGGGAGTGCATCATTCCTGTTTGAATGATGCACTCTCTTTGTTGAAGAGTTAATTCAATAAAATTTAAATTAAAGAAAATACTGCATATGTCTTCAAAAGCTTACAAATTATAAAAATGAGTTAATGACTAGATATTAAATATGAGAAAACAAACTTGAATTCAGAGGATGATAGTTCACTCAATTTGCCAAACCCCATTTCTGTAGATGCAATGTCACACTGAGAAGTGACTGGCAATGTAGGACAAGAAAAAAAATGAGGGTTGAATATATATATATATATTTTAAGATTAACAAAGTATACCGCAATAAAATATGTTCGCTTCTGAATAAATACAAGACATACAGCAATAGTGGTTATAATTTAAAATAAACAATATGCAATAGTTTAACCATATGTCCACATGCTAAGTAGTAAACACCTTAGCAAGAAAGCATCTAAGACAGAAATATTCATATTTTCTAAACTAGTCACCTAGCAGATATCGAGCAGGGTTCTCTGGGCACAGACGGCCATCCACCTGAGGCTTGATTCCATCAGCAAAGCACTTCAAGTTTATAGAAACGTTCTTTCAACCACTCTGGTGTCTTTTAACTGTTTCTCATTTCATTTAGGTTATTGTTGTTAATGAATCACACCATTACTTGGAAATGTCACTCTCAGATTTCTCAGTTGGGCTAATATACATTATTTTAATGTTTAAAATAACTTAGAAGGGCTTTCATTTCTATTTGAGCTAGAAATATGAATATCTTGTGTATAAAATAATACCAAAAATATTTATATTGGCCCTGGCTGGTGTAGCTCAGTGGATTGAGCGCGGGCCTGCGAACCAGAGGATCGAGGTTCGATTCCCAGTCAGGGCACATGCCTGGGTTGCAGGCCAGTTCCCAGCGGGGGACACACAAGAGGCAACCATACATTGATATTTCTCTCCCTCTCCCTCTCTCCTACCCTTCCCCTCTAAAGATAAATAAATAAAAAAAATCTTAAAAAAATATTTATATTAACTTCTTGTTACACTAGCTCTAACAAAAATGTAAATAACTACATTTTATAGAATACTCACATGACTAAAGTTGTTTAAATTCTGTTTTGCTTTTAGAAATCTCTGACTTTTCAACTTTAGTTCATTTAAATTAAGGTTCACATTATGACAGCACTTTACTTTGGAGTGGAATTTTTTAATGTCAAGAAGAAAAATCACCTCCCAGTTGAATGACAATTTATTAAAGCAAGAGGCCTCAGGAGATCAGTGCACATAATATTGTAAGACATAATGTCATAAGGCTTGTCGTTACAAAATAAACAATTTAATATAGATCAGAATGCATTTCGAGTCTCTCTTTTGAAAATCAGAAAAGCCTTCAAAAGGATAATATGTGGTTAATATGAATATTTTTATACTCTAAGGAAAAATCACATCTATTAAAACTTTCAAATATACATGCATTAAAGCCTATTTAAATAAATAAAGGCTTGCCATGTTTGTGCTGTAAAGAAGAAGGAAAAATAGAGGTACAGCGTTCCCATGGTGATGTTACATATCTTTTTCACCCCAGAATTTTAATTGTACTTCACCTGTTCCTTCTGCCAATATTATGCTCAGGATTTTTTAATAGTTGGTTACCAAATATCTCCCATATCTTTAGAATAAATTGGATATTATTATCATAATATGACTTGTTTTATTACACTCAAATAAGAAGTTGAAAACTTAAGCTAATATATAATTTGAACTTGAATGTAGAAATGATTAAATTGCATAGACAAGAACTGGGAGATTCTGTTGTAGTAGATCCTGCACTGTTGGGTTTTGTTAAACAAAGATTCCATTATAGACTTTAATCTTAATGTATAGATAGAGAGATTGATGTTACCTCTGCCTTATGAGAAAAAAAGATAAGTTAGGAATAAAAGCTTTAAAAAAAGGCAAAGAGATACCTATTTGGTCTCCAGTATCGATGTTATCAAGTTTAATGTTGGTCAATAGATTGTACTTTAATTTTCTTATATGTAGAGTTGAAGTCAAAAACAATAATTTAAATAAATGAAGAATGATTATAATTACCAATTTAGGACTCTAATTGTGATAGTTAAATTTATTTGTCAGCTTGACTTGGGCCGAGAAATGCCCCGATGTTTGGTCAAATACTGTTCTGAGTATGCCTGTGAGAGTGTTTCTGATGAGATCAACATTTGAATCAGTAAACTGAGTAAAGCAGGTTCCTTCCCTAACATGGATGAACTTCACCTAATCAACTGAAGGCCTGAATAGAATAATGAGGTTGACGGACCCTCTCTCAAGTAAGAGAGATTTATCCTGACATTGGACTTGAACTGAAGTATGGGCTCTTCTGGTCTCAAGCTTGCAGGCCTCTGGCCTGGAACTACACCATGAGGTCTCCTTCCAGGAGACTCAGATGGGAACTGTCCTGTCAGCTCTCCTGGGTCCCCAGCTTGCTGACTCACCTTGCAGATCCTGGGGTTTGTCAGCCTCCATAATCAGATGAACCAATTCCTTAAATATATTCTGTTGGTTCTTTTTCTCTGAAGAGCTCTAACCGACACACTATAAATGTCTCTCTTACACAAGATACAGATATTTTTCCTTAATAAACTTCTGTTTTCTCAGGTCTTTAGCTATTGCCTAGTAAATGACTTTTTGCTGAATGAGTAATTCTTATATCAGTACCTTGTTATTGTTATAATAATTTTTATGTAATTCCTTATTTCCAATAGCCAGTGGTAACAATCTTCATCTTTTATTTTCTTATTATTTTATATTTAGTCTTTCCTAACACAGTAAGTCTATCAATTGGCATTGACATTATCAATATGTGAATAAGGGTAAGTCTATAAATAATTTTATTTACATAAAATTACATAACATTTTATATTATTAGCTATTTAGAGAGCACAAAAACAAACTTTAGAGTTGGTCTAAGACCTCAGCATGTTTCGTTAAGGTCTAAGAAACTAAATTTCTTTTTTTTCACAGATTTAAATTTTGGAATATACTTGAATTCAGCTCTGTTAGTTTAGAAAGACTTACTGATGAATGGAAATTGGTTTATTAACAAATGAGGTGGGTGCTTAATCTTGGATACCATGGCAAAACTGAAGAAACTTTTACACTGGGGAGATTCACTGAAAGAAAGAGAAGTCTCCAGATTATAATCCAATTCTCCATAAAACTGTGACGTAGGAGAGATTTCTGTGCTTCCACAAAATCTGACTGACTTCCTCACATATAATTGTCCAGAACTGTTTGGATTATAACGACAATAGGATAAATCCCTTCCATAAAGAAACATGGAGATGCTTTTCCTAGTCTTTATTGTAACTGAAATAATTTTCTTCACCACTTTATAAGTAAAATTTGCTTGATTAGCTTGGCTTTATTGGTAAAGAACTTTTGATCAATAGCAACCTTCTCAGGCCATAATTTAAAACTCTGTTTAGGCAATTAGTTAATTATTGCACATATACTTAAACACCCAGCATGTTTTGCATTAAATATCAAAGGCATTCAGAAATGGTAAAAAAATTATAAGTATAAAGAACTGGCATTACTTTTAGAAACATATCAAGGGGATGCTATTTAAATTAACATATTTGCTTTTACAGAAGGAAAACTGAAGTGAGTTGCAGTGAGAGTATGTGTTCTGTGAAATTTTATTTATGTTATTTTTTTCTTGAAACAGGAAGAGGAATATTTTGAAGACATTCTTAACAGAAGGAATAATTAATAGAAAAATTTCTGTAGGAAGCACAGAAATGAATGGAATTCAGTGAACATATGGAGATATATTTCTAGCCCTGAGAAAGGCGTCTCTTCCACTACACTTATGGGAAAAGCAGAGGGATCAGAGCCATATTTTTCATTGTCAATTAAGCTTTAGCACTGTAAACTTTTGCAGCTCTCCCTGGTCTCATATGAACTGGAGACCTGAGAACAATTTTTCTCATAATTCTTAAAAATATAATCCCAGGTTAGATTCCACCATCAAGAGGCACTTGCATAATACATAGAAATTGAAATTGAAAGCTGTAATTGTCTTCCAGCAGGTCAGGAATATCAGGAGAAGAAGAAATGACATTTTGCCCTAATTCTGGGAATTCTTTTGAAAACTGTCCATGTTAGTGCTATTAGTGACTGAGATCATTGGTGGGAGCTTCTTCATTTTCTAAAAGTAAGAAACGTTTTGCTGTCTTCCACTCTGCTAGCTACTTCTACCATAAATTTGCCAATACTTAATTTGATATTCCTATTTGCCGGATACTATCAGCGCTTTAATATACATATAGATTAGATAGATAGATAGATAGATAGATAGATAGATAGATAGATAGATAGAGATGATATAAATATAGATAGATAGATAGATGTTCCCTTTGAGTTGAAAAACAGTTTGGAACAGTTTGTGCTTTCCTGCCTCAACTCTGATTAATAAAGAAAAAAGTGGGTAAACACTTTCATAATCACGGTGGTTGAAATTGCAAGCACTTTCACTTGGAAATGTAAAGGACAAATAGAGTAATTACAAAAGGGAAGTTAAATATTTATGTGAAGAAAAAAATTCTCCTGTGGAGAATAAGGAAAAGCATAAGCTTGGCAAATATGGTTAGCATAGCATCAGTAAAGAGTAAATAAAAATGATAATGAATATATGGTGACCAAAGTGTAGGGTTTCTTTTTCAGAGTAGAAATTAATACACGAGAATGAAAGTAGTATAAGAAAAAGGAAAAACAAGGAGGTTAAGAATAGTGGTTGAAATGATAGCTGATAGGGAAGCAGGTTTTCCTAAGGGACAAGTATAAGTACTGTGAAAATAACCAAGTAGGTATGTGTGAAGCATTTAGGATGATTTAGATGTGGTTGGAGGTCTGTTGTCCACCTGTCCCCAGTGGTTAAATGGTCATGGGAAAGTCAAATAAACCTATGATGCTGCCACAGTTTTGGTGACTGGAGTGCACCCTAGGCAAGTTGATGAGGTGAAGGAGTAGGAGCCTAGATTAATTGTGTGATGTGGCTGCAGTATTTGTGGAGGAGAGAGAGATTGTTAAAGGCCCATCTTTGTAATGAGTCAGAGTGATTGGGGAATCTAAAATTATAGGGTGGATGGAAATGTGTGACTTATATCGTTTTTTAGGCAACTTACAGATAAGAGGAATTGTAGGTGTAGCTTTGGGAACGAATCCCATGGAAAAAATGCTGTGAATGGATTTGTGTTTTAAAGACCCCACTGAATCATATTTCTGGAACATAACACACTTATCCTTGAAATGTAAACGACTTCCAATAAAATAGTCTCATTTTCTTCTAATAAAAGATTTCTAATTTCTTTTTCTTTGTAATTTTCTTCTCCATCTTTATTTTATTCTGTGGTCCTGGAGGATTTATTATCTTAGTCGTATAATTTACTTCTGCGTACAGCCCAAGGTATAGTACTTGTTACTATAGATAAGAATATTTAATTTGCTTTTTAACATTAAAAATATTTTTCTCTTTTTTAAATTTTAAGTGAAGACTATTTCTATGGCAGACTGTTGTATTTTCATTCAGTATCAACATAGTCTAAATGATTACTCTAGACTTCTAAAGTATTAGCTGCAATATGATAAACTGAAATTCAATAAATAATCGTAAGCTATCTATAGTGAATTGCTTTAAAGTCTAGTCAGATGTCAGATCATAACAAGCATGTAAGATGTTAAAGACTGATCAATGATTAATATACTATTATATTTCCTTTAAATAAAACATCAATTTTGAAAAAAAAAAACTGTTATTACAACAAAATCAGTTACAGTACATTTAACAGGGTCATCCAAAACTACACAAGAAGACATGGCTACTTCTTCCACTACACCTAACTACATTTATTATTTTCATCTGTCTTATAAAAAGTTTACATGACAGTCCTATTCAAATAATAAGATTACAAACTCTATCCAGTAGAGTACAGACAAACTGTTGTAACAAAGTTAAGAAAAACACAGCCACATAAATTACAGAAGGGTTTGCTGTTTCATTTTTCTTCCTCACACCTCCCATGCTTCATCTAACACTCTACTGACAGGCTGGACTATGTAGTTCAGCTCCACACATCATTCAGAGTCCAAGGTCCCTCCACCATACCTTAGGGTACGGTCCCAGGGTGTGTAGTGGAAGCGGTGTTATACATTGCTATAAATGTGTCGTCCCAGAACACAGGAAGGGCAAAAAAGCAGAAAAGGAGAACTAGCAATATCATTTTATACAATAACGATGTAGAAATCCCTATTGCTCACATCCTATTGGCAAGACCAAAATTCCATGGCTACTTGTAATTGAGATGTGCAGTTTTTGGTTATACGGTCATTGACCAAATCAAAAGTCTAAGGAGAAAAAAAAAGCAATAGAATTTGTAATCATGTCACAATTTGCCTCACTAATGTCACAAAGGAAGAACATTTGCACGTCTCAAGCATATAGAATAGAAAGCCATCACTTTATTTCATCATTTTCTGTCTTGCCAACTTAGGTGCAATTGAAACGTAAGTAACGCTTATTAATACAATAAAGAGTACAGTATCCAGTTTCTATTCCATCTGTTTTTTTATCATCTATCTGACATTGGGGAACATATCTAAACTATATGATCTTTAATTTCCACATGTGAAAATTCAAGGTAATAGAAACTCATAAAATTGTGATTTAAAAGAGATAAATGGACAAAACATCTGGATACTTGATAAAACACTACTAATTTCCTAGCTCTCTTCAGTCTCATTAGAAAAATAATTATTACGTAATGTGAAATCCATCCCAGAAAGTTGTAGGCACTTAAATTCCCACGAACGCTATAGAAATATAAATACAATTTTTTCTTGAGTTTCAATGCCAACTTTTATTTAATAGGGAGTCAGGCTTTCGAGGCTGTGGGAACTTTCAATGATGTAGTCATTTCCCTTTCATTCTTCTAATTACTCATTCTACCATTGAGGGGGGGTGTATTTTTATCCTCAGATTTATCCACAAGTGTCTGAAATATATCATTTTACTTTACAGAAAAGGGATTAGAAACAGTACATGAATCATTATGAGTATGTTTTCACAAACAGAAAACACAGAACTCTGAACATCATATCCATGTTCAAAGGAAAGTCTTGGCACTAAATCAAAACATTGACACACCTGCGTTAAATTAAAATGCATAAATCATACATAAGTGCATTTTGTATCTTTTCTCATTCTTTTAGTAACCTACAGTAAGGTTGCCTGTTTTCTGTACAAGTATACAAATTTTAACACGTGTATATGTCTGCGTGCTCACCACAGTTCCCTCAGTCTATAAACAAGCACCCACGTGCCATGTCTTTGCGGTCACTGCTGCTTACCTCTGTCACCAGGTCCTGCTGACTGCTGAATTCTTCCCCAAACCAAAGTGTTTTCTGTTCAAAAATGCCACCTAAAAATAAACATAAGCATAAAAACTTTGATGCTTCATTTTTTTCACTCAAAATAATTCTTTTGATATCCGTCCAAGTTGCTGCATTCATGAAGTTTGCTCCTTTATATTGGAGGCCGGTAATCTATTTCTGTGTGTGTGTCACAATTTGTTTATCCTGTCACCTCTGTGGGACGTTTGGGTCATTTCCAGTTCAGTGTTGCTATGAATATAGCTGCTATGAATATTTGTGTATAGGTTTTGGTATGGACATAATTCTGAATTCTTTATATTCCTAAGAGCAGAATTTTGGGATCATACAGTAAGTTCACTTGCAGCTTCATTAGAAACCACTAAATTATCTTCCAGAGCTACTGTGCCATTTTTCATTCCCACATAAAATGTATCAGAGTTCCAATTTTTCTGTATACTCCTCAGCACTTGATATTGTAAGTTTTGTTGTTTCGTTTTGTTTCCATTTAAGAGGTGTATGGTATTATCGATATTTTGTGGTTTTAAATTGCATTTTCCCTAAAAGCTAATGATGTTGAAAAGATTTTTTTTCTTTCATGTACCTATGTGCAATTTGTAGATCCTATCCTTTTGTCTCAGTGTCTATTTTTTTCTTTCGTTTTTATTTTATTATGCTTGTTTTTTAAAGTGTTGAGTTTTGAGAGTCTAGATTCTTGCAAAAGTCCCTTTGACAGGTATATGATTACAGATACTTTGTCTCTGTATCTAGTTTTTCTTTTCCTTCGCTTACCAGTATCTTTTCATAGAACACCAATTTTCCATTTCAATAATGTTAAATGGGTTTGTTTTAAGTGGATGTGTTTCTGAACATTAAAAATAATATATTTGTCTAAAGCTTCTTTTAAAAATGGTAACTTTATTTTTCTTTACACAGTCTAGGGTTATTTCTGCCCCCCCAAATTTTCTCATGTTGTTCTTATTTTATAACAACTTATTTATTTTAATGTATTTTCCTTCTAATTGCAGTACACAAAACTTAACAAATTTCTCTAATTAAATTGAAGTGAAATAAGAAAATTGCATCAGGTACTGGCGGTGCTGCTATCATACTTACTATTTTAAGGTTTAGATCCCTTTTCTGTTTGGGAAATAACTTGCTACATTCTGTGAACTTTAGGTCATTCTTTGCTGCAGTTTTGTGTGGCACATCAGTGACCATTGCATATTAATAATGCTCATCTGTCTAGAAAAGAGGGAAGCAAGGACTATTCATCCTCCTGTTTATCATATTTTCCCTAGAGTTCACAGCTTGGTAATTGGAAAAATGTTCACCCTCCTCACACTAATTTCACATGAGTTTTCCCTCATCACTTATCGGTGACTGTAAATGTCTCTTCTTCTAATGTGTGAAATTAGGTCTCCTTACTTTGACATGCCCTGTTTAAAAGGGAGATAAATGCTGCATTTATGTGGGTTCACATGGTATCATGAGCTCTCAGTATCTCTATCTGTGTGATATCGTTTACAGCATCAGTTAGCCTGGGTCAAACCAGGCAGATGGGCATGGGAGAAATGCGCTATGACAATCTGAAGTAAAATGATTATGTTTTAAAGTATGTCCATTTCTTGATTTTATGCATCACTGAAGGCTAGGACTAAGGCAGAGACTATACCTAGTGCATTTAATGAAAATGAAAAGGTCACAGTGTAAAAGTGCCTGGGGCCTGGCATGCTTTTAACACGGGGCAATTCTTAGGAGCTAATGCTTAAACCTTGGAAGCTTCCATTATAAACCAGGTTTTAAAATAATTATTGTCAGTATTTAATTTCAAACAAAGGTATAATATTAAAAATTTTAAGTGGATTTTAGGACAAAGGACTAGATGATATGTTTTTACAAGGAGCATTTTTTGGGGGGGTGATAAAAGGCCATTTTCACTATTGGAGATGAGTGGTTTTGAGCAACACTAATAAATAGAGCATCTTTGAGTGTTTGCAACAATCTTTACTCTGTATTTAAAGAGTATTTGTTTTGCCCTCTATTACCCCTTATTACCCTTTTCTCCTTTATTACCCTCCCATCTTGTTCCCTCTGGTAACCACCATGCTGTTGTCTGTGCCTAGGAATTTCAGTTTTATGTCCCATATATGAGTGAAATTATATGTTTGTTTTGTTTGCATAAAGGGAGGAAAACTAGAAAATTTTCTTGGCAATATTTAGGCTAGGGAAGTACATATTTGTTATATGCCTATTGTCCTTGATTATTTGCTAAGAATATAAATCCTCTTCCTTTCTCTTATATTTATCTTCCTCTGTTTCACCCATCCTGTTATGATCTCCCAATTTTTTTTTATTCGGAATGGGTGAGCTTTATTGCCTCTATTGAGTAGCTGCTATTTCCCATAACCATTCTTTATAATTTGGCTTTTTCTGAAATGTTATTTTCCCTGAAATCTTAAACTCATAGAACATTCTACAATCACAAATTCCTCACTTACAAATTGCTTGCTCATTTGTTCATGTACCACCTGCTGCATTAGCCTGCTCAGGCATGGTGGTTACTAGAGGGAAGGGATGAGACCACAATCAAAGATAAAGAGGGCCAATTGTATGGTGATTTGACTTTGGGTAGTGGGCACACAACGCAACACACAGATCCTGTACCAAAGACATGTACACCTGAAACCTGTATGACCCTATGAACCAACGTCACACAATTAATTTAATAAAAAACTCAGTTTTTGAGGCTGCAGGCTCTGCCATGATAGATGCTATTTATGAGAGTGCTAATTCTCGTGGTGAATATTCTTTCTCTTAGGGTAGGCAAGGCAATTGACATCTGCTTTGATTGTGTGGATTCCAGGTTCAGGCTACAAGTTCAAAGTTCCACGGATAAAATATCCCTAGAGAGGGGAAAGACATAGTCTGTCTGCGTGCAGTAAATTTGAAAAGCAGAATGCTGATGATCTGAAGCCTGACCTCTATGAAAACGACCAGCATACAGTAATACAGGTTCAGAACATCCACATTAGTCAGTGCACCTTGGAGAGTAGAGCCCATTTAAGGAGTGTCAGGAAGATCAGAGTGCTGTCCCCAAGGGTGACGGATTTGCACAGAGTACTGAATACAGATTTTACATGTAATAAGAAGGCTAATGCTGTGATAAAACTATTAGCTAAGGGAATGCTTAAACTTCAATCTATTGCCTATGTTTATCTATGTTTTTGGTGTTATTACTTCTTTCTTTTAAATATATAGATTTCCATTGTATTTTGTTTTTCGGGTTTGCATTTTTAGAGTGGAAGAAAATTGTTTCTTGAAGAATACATCCAGACAGAAAATAGTAATAATTAACTCAATGTAAGTTCATTTTGCAAACTGATTTTCTGTACCTTATTAAGTGTATAAGGACCTAAGACTAAATATACATCACCACACCTTTCTGTAGCCCACATCCCTGGGCTTCACTTTGAATAAGTTTTTCATAACTAAATATCTAGCAGTCAAATTGATCATATAAGTAGAGAAACTGGATTTTTTTTATTAAACAGAGAAATGTTAAGTATTGAGCTGTACTGATTATTTTCAGACGTGCATGTTGACTAAACTAGATGTCTGCTTATTAATAAAAATGTACATTTCTATTTTCAGTTACTGTAATGCGAATGACTTTATCAAAGACCTACCTGATAATTCTCATAGAATGAAATATTTGAGAAATTGGGTTACTTATCAAGGGTTTTCTTGGTGTAGCAGAATATTTATTTTTATTACCCATTCACAATAGTTGCTCTCCTTTCTATTTTTTTTTAAAGATTTTATTTATTTATTTTTAGAGAGGGGAAGAGAGGGAGAAAGAGAGGGACAGAAACATCAGTGTGCGGTTGCCTCTCACGTGGCCCCCACTAGGGGCCTGGCCTGCAACCCAGGCATGTGCCCTGACTGGGAATCGAACCTGCGACCCTTTGGTTCGCAGCCCGCGCTCAATCCACTGAGCTACACCAGCCAGGGCTCTCCTTTCTATTTTTAAAAATGATTACCTAAATACTCTTTTGTGGCAATTATCTATTTTACATAGTGTAATAAAATGATAATCCTTGATGCCTGACTCTACCACTGCCTTTCACCTTTGATATCTAAAATGGCTTGGATGGATAAAGAGAACCTCCATCTCTGATTTCCAATTGTTAATGATTCACAAAGGGAGTGGTGATCACATGGTGGTGCGTTAAACCCATGGCATAGGAAGGATGGTGTTCCTACCAGGTACTTTGTCTGGTTCTGGCTGCTTAAATTGCAGACCCCCCCACCCCGTGAAAACCCACATGCTTGCTGATTCTCTCCCATCAGTCTTGCTTTAATTTTATTAGCTTAATATCAATGTATTCATTTGATTTTTTTACTATTATAATTTTGCTAGGGAAAAAGAAACTTAAAACTGCCTTTGTAACACATTAGATGAGCATAAAATCAGAAAAGGAATAAAACACATTTCTTTTTTTAATATTTTGTTTATTTGTTTTTAGACAGAAGGGAAAGGAGATAGAAAGAGAGGGAGAGAAACATCAATGTGTGGTTGCCTCTCATGTGCCCCCGACTGGGGACCTGGCTTGAAACCCAGGCATGTACCCTGTCCGGGAATGGAACCGGTGACCCTTTGGTTCACAGGCTGGTGCTCTCAATCTACTGAGCCACACCAGCCAGGGCAGATAAAACACATTTCTGATGGTCCCCAGGTTTTGTATGTTTCTTAACTGAACAGAAGATACATCTTAAAATATTTTGTTTCTGTGAGTGCCAGTCCATGTTTGTGACATATTTCTTTTGCTGTTTTTTGTTTCTTAGGTAAGGTGTTTTTTTGTTTGTTTCTTTGTTTTACATTACGTTTGTTTGTTTATTTTTGCTACTGTATAGTTTCCATGTTGTTATTATAATAAAATTTACCCTGATAGTCTTATGGGTATCTTATAAACAAGAGAATTCCCTCTTTATTTTAAAGTCACTAATGAATTTTGCTTTCAGTAATTCTTGCCTCCCAGCACACACAAAACCTTCTGGTGTACTGCAGATATACATATGAAAGCAAACAGAGTGAATAAAATATCTTCAAGAGATGAACAAAGAGTTGTTTATTGAACAAGATATCAAGTACACTATTGTAAAAATGACACCTACTAATTTTTACAACAAAATTAATAACATCTTCAAATATTAATTTGGGGTGAAGCAGGTGAACATCTAAAGCTGATTGATCGTTATTTACTGCTTTCCTATTTCAATTATAGGTGTCCATCAGGGCTAGCTTGCTCTTTGGTGTTTTAAACTGAATAAGTAGAGTCAAGTTTGATTTCTGTGCCTGAGCAAAGAAATTCAGGCATCAGAGGTTTAAATTATTCATTTAGAACTATATCCCTAAATTGTACTATCTAACTCAGTTTTGCCTGAAAATCTTTGATTTAGAGTGTGTGGAGCATGGGGGTTTCTAGGAAGAAGGGAAATCTGTGGAAAGAATAACTATTAATATCCATCATTTGGTTATTTTTGTTAGATTTTTTTCTTTAAGCGGAAGAGGGAAAAGAGATAAGAATGAGGTCAAATTTGTGCCTTTAATCCTTCCTAACATATCCAAATGTAGAAATAAAACCTCCCCTTTCTTTCAACCATCCAAACCCTAATAGAAGCCAATTTATAGCACTTCTGAGTCTTTGCACATTAAAAGAGCAGAAATTTCTAATGAGGCTTCAACAATTTTAAGAGTCAGTTTTTTCTTTTGTATTTCACTCCCCAAATGTCTCTGTCTTTCCTTCCACTCTTTATATTATTATCATCATATCAGTCACTTAACCTTTTCCGAATCTCAGTGGTTAATGTTGCTTTCACTCTGGTATATTGGTTCAGAATTTTTTCACAGATACTCCTTCAAGTGCTGAAAAAAAAGTAAGCTAGAACTCTGGCTTGACAGAATGTATCATGACATTATCGTCAAGAGTTTTATTCCAGAAAGTAAAAATAAGGTGAAACAGCCCTACTCACAGAAAACTTCTCAGAAAAGAATTTTCTATTAAAGTGTGATATATTTCAATATGTTTATTTACTTCAATTTAATTTTAAATGCACATTTTATTAGTAACAAAATGACGTATATTCAGTAAAAACGCATAAAACTGAAAGAAAATTAAAAAAAAAAACTTTAAAAAGTGTATCTGATGTCAGTAAAGTAACCACAAATCATAGAATGCAAAGTACTATGTATTTCCTTTTCAATGAAAACTTAGGGTCGGTTATGGGTTGAATTGCGCCACCCCAAATTCCTGTGTTGCAGTCCTAATCTCCAGTACTTTAGAATGTGACTTTATTTCAAGATGAGTTGTTACATAATTAGTTCAGATGAGGTCATAGTAGAGTACAATAGGCCCATATTCCATTATAAGTGTTGTCCTCATGAAAAGAAGACTGTGCGAAGAACAGACTTTGCACCGAGGTGTAGTGTTATGGCATCATGAATGGAAAAACCGGAGTGGTGCATCTACAAGCCCAGAGATGCCACCAGTCGCCAACAAACCATCCAAAGCTGGGGAAAGGCATGGAACAGATTCTTCCTCACCACTCTCAGAGAACAGCAACCCTGCTGATACGTGACTATCAGACTTCTAGTTTCCAAAACTGCGAGACAATAAATTGTTGTTGCTAATGGACTTTAAGATGGTTATCACATTTCTTTTATGCATGGTATTTCTTACATGCCTAATTCTTGCATAAAACTTCGATTCATATTATCTGTCAAGTAGTGACTCTATTACAACTTATATGTGAGACAAGTCTCTTGAGAAACAGGAGTAAATCTGTTTATAAATAATAGGTTTAAAACAACTTAGAAATACTTTTACTTATATACCTTGATTTGAGCTATACATGTGCATTGAAAAGTAAATGAAACATTAAAAAGCAAACAAGAGTAAGCCCTGGCTGGTGTAGCTCAGTGGATTGAGTGGGGGCCTGCGAACCAAAGGATCGAGGTTCGATTCCCAGTCAGGGCACATGCCTGGGTTGCAGGCCAGTTCCCAGCAGGGGACACACAAGAGGCAACCATACATTCATATTTCTCTCCCTCTCCCTCTCCCCTACCCTTCCCCTCTAAAGATAAATAAATAAATAAATATTTTAAAAAAAAGCAAACAAGAGTAATAAATATCACCAACAAATCTACTATGAAACAATAATTGTATGTGATTTGTAACAACTTTTGTCAATAACATGATTTATCTAAACATATCTTATATATAAACCTTCAATAGTTTATGCATCATAGAATATATATGTACTTTCCAAGCCCTCTATGTACAAAAGTAATATTGCCTTAAAAGTCAGTACCTATGAACTCCCAATCGTCACATAAATTGTCTATTTCTGACTTTTTTGCATGATGTTAATGTTCCATTTAGATGTTTTCAATCTTGTAATACAAATTATTTATATATTATGTAATTATCATTAAAATAATGGGGTGTTTCTTATATTTTCAATTTTTTATTTGGGGAGTATGTAATAAAGTGTTATTTATTCTTCCCATAAAATGTTTAAATTATATCTATTAAAATATTAACTTTCTGTGGTTTAATTGTAAACCACAGGAAAAAAGAACAAAAAAAACACACTATAAAAGAACAAATGAACTATTAATATTAAAAATTATATCTTGGCATTTATCAACACAATTTTTCCTTGAGTGACCAATTCGATTCAATATGTATATAGATTCACTAAGATCAAACATTCTTGAAATAAATCTAAGTATCCTGTACTTCTTCAGTTACTCATGAAATGCACTTAATACCTTAGTCCCTATTTTCTTAATTCTCAACTATTATACAACGGAAGGATTAAGATGCATCAGTGACTTTGTATTACACTATAACACTCTTGCCATTTTTGAAGATTGTTGAGATTTTCTTTGTAGCCTCGCTCATGTTAAAGTCTGTTTCTCATGTAATTGAAAAGCATCCATATTTCTGCACATTGTATGTAGTGGCTACCATATGTATCTTCAATCATTGTTATTAGTTGTGTCGTTCTACTTGTCTAAATCCTCATCAGATATTTTTTTCTGGTTGATTTATTATTGTGATAGAGGTTTTTAAATCTCCCATTCCAATTATGTATTTGTCCATTATTTTTGTACTATTATTACATAATTGACTGGCTAATATATTCATATTTATTTATCTTTCCCCAAACCAACTATACCTTTTTAGTCTGAGGACACATGTTTCCCACTATTTCTGAAATACCATATTCTTATATTGCTTCTCCTCTATATTTCCCATCTGGAGTGTTTACAATATGCTCTAATTTGCCATGCCTTCCTTTTAAATGATTAAGATGCATAATAATTTAAAGCACGCTACTGCCTTTCCTTAAACTCTCTAATCCATCTAACTGAACTTAAATTAAAGTGCAGAATCTGCACTATGAATTATATGTTATGATCCAGCCACTTGCTACCCTCATCTCTCAGCGCAGCTCCCTTCCTTCTTATGCTCATCTGTGGTGGTATCAGTCACATAGCTTTGAAGTGGGAAATGCATTTCTATCATGTTGGTTTAACTTACCTGTGTTACAAACATAGACACATATAGTTATGAAATAAAACAGTGATATAACCATTGATATCTACATTTGAAAGATTAATTAATTAAACAACGAGCTAACCGGCAGCAGTGATATCAAATGTCATTTTATCTTTTCAGTCAAGAACAGTGCTTGGTGCACAGTTGGTGCACAACAAGTTGACTCAAGGGAATACAGTTTACTCAATGGAGGTTACAATAAGTTAGGTCACAATAACAGGTTATTAATAATACAATAATACAAGAAGTTAGATGGTTAGGTTACAATAATACTAGATAAAAGGCTGTCAATGGAATAGAACTTTAAAGAAAGCCATTTGGAGGTAGCAAACATTTATATACAAAATACTTAACTCAGATCAGAAGTTAGAAACGGCGTAAAATAACATTTAAAAAGATTTTCAGAAGGTAAGAACTCTTAAAGGCCGCACAAATGAAGTTAATACAGCAAACTCATTAAACTTAAATTTTCCTGAATCATTCAACTCAAGACTATCTATTGGATATTATGAGAAAATTAAATTAAAATAAAAACAGAGTGTCAGTCTTAAAGATAGAGTTGCCTTACCTTCTCTTCTATAGAAAATAATGAAACTTATATTAGCCCATAGTTCAGGTTTCCTGCACAAACTGTACTGGTAATTACTATAAAAATGTAGAACACCTAATAAAAATGAATCCACTGTTTGGAATAAAACTTGCCTTTTATCGAATTCGGAGTCATCACATTTCTTCTACCCAACTTCTTGAATAATAAGAATTTCCACTTTCTTTAATGTTCTGAGAAATTTCCTTCTGAACAACATAAGCCTTATATTATCATGCAGAGGAAAATGTATGGGCTTCTATTGTGAATATGCTGCAATATTCCATTTAAATAAAGTAGATTCAGCACCAGTTCTCTATACACTAGCAATTTTATAGTTTGAATAAATGCAGAATACTTGCCTGAGTTGACTCTTTCATTATAGGTACACTTTCTATCATGAAAGATTTTCTCAGGATCCTTGTTACAGTACACTTTTGAAAGGAAGATAATAAAAAGATAGTGTTACTTCTCATTTGCAGATGTGCTATAAATATGTTTCAATACACTTTTAGCTATTGACAGATAGTAGTCATGAGTTCAATAGCTTCTATTGCTTCAAACATTAAACCTTCACATTATTTTGTATGAAATCAATTTATTTGAGATTTTAATAGGTCTAAAGGTTTTAAAAGCCATTACGTTAAAAAATACCCTAAAATTTTGAAGATTCTCTTATACAGTATAATTTTATATTCCATTAGATATTAAATCTAATGCCAAATCATTTGGTTGGCATAATAATAAAAATGATTGGGATACTATGAAAGCAAACTTTTCCTTATAATTAATATAATCACCAAATCCATTCATACTGAGATTAATAGATATATAAATATTGATGTATGGACTATGTTATGTAGTAAATATGATTGAAGTGAAAACAACATGAAGAAGTCATATTTTTAAAAAATGATAATTAAATCTTTTATACAATAAATTAATTCTTTACTGGCAAAATTACTTGTTTACAAATCCTATGTTAGGTAACAATAATACTAGACAGAAGATTGTCTTTCTCATACATTTTAATCACATTGGTGGGTGGTATTACACAATGTAGCAGCATAAAACTTATCCTTTTGTGTCAGAAAATTCAAAATCCTATTAATTATGTGAAGTGGAGTAAGTTAATTTTTCTCTGATCAATTTGGTGTCTCTAAATTTTATAAAAATATCAGTATTTAATGTAAAGGGTTGTTGTGGCATTTAATTAAGATAATATGTATGAATACTTAAAACAATGCTGGGTAGGAATTAAATGCTCAATAAATGTTAGCTTTTTATCTCCACCTGATATTAAAAAATCCCTCAGTGTGTCAGAAATCTGACTCTGTTCATGGGGACTCTGTGCCCAGCTGATTATACTCCAGTGCTCCCATTTGTGTGGAATTAGATCTAACCCTGACAGTGGGGAGTGTCGGAAGCAGTTCTCCCAAGAGCCTCATTAAGAGAAAGTTTTCCCTTCACTTTTACCTTCCTTCCTTCCACATGCCTGGAGAGTAGCAACCATTCTGCAACAAAAGTGAGGTGACAAGTGGGAGTCCTCCGAGCACCAGTCCTTGCTAAGCCATACCACTGGGACCTCCTGATCCACCTGCATCTGGACCTCATTTCATGTCGGTAAAGTCTGTATGCCTGAGACTCAGCCACTCTAAGTGTTTCTTTTTAATACATACTATTGAATGCAATCCTAATTGACATAAAATTGATAACTAAAGGGAATAATAAAGATTCAAGACAAGCTAGGCAAATGAAAAGTGTCACATTTTCTTGTGTTACGAATACTCTGTCATTCTTACCATTTTCCTGTGCCATTTGCAATTCTCTTTTCTTTATTTTTTTTCTTTCTCACCAGTATGCTAAGTGTCCCTTCTCCATTTATTTGTTAGTTTCTCTTCTAGTTGGTCTTTGAGGTTTGGAGCTACTGTTAGAGAAATAGCCCTCACTGCATCTTGTGTTCAGTCAGGCACAGTTTTCCCATATTGTCTGTGACTGGCCACAAGGCAGGTGTTCTTTGGCTGGTGAGATACTAGCAAACATCATGCAAGTAGATGTGTGAGACATACGGTCAATGAGGAGTGTCTTCTTTTTTATTGTATTTGGGACCAATCCCCAATGTGATGAAAATGTGATGAACAGTTGTAGACTGAGAATCAGCCAGCAGCACTTGCCAGTAAAAAGACTAAGGCTATTTTAAAGCAGACAGACCCAGACAAAGTGTTGTATAAGCTCAGTTGAAAGTAGCTAAAGAACCAACCAGGCTGAATTTATTCGAAATTGCTGACACAGTTGAAAGAACAAAAAGTTGCTGTTAATGTTTTAAAGCAGCTTAGTTCTAGGGTTGCCTATTACACAGAAATAGAAAGATGATACAAGTTACCTAAAGTGTGTTTTATGTTCTTGTATTATATTCTCTTCCATCACTCCCAATGGATATCATCAAACTATACTTCTCTTTCACCCTGCAGACCCTCATTTCTAACTCCCTTTTCAACAGAGACTTGGAACTCAACATATCAAACGTGTATTGCTAAATCTCCCTTAGCCTCCACGGCTGCCCCTGTGTCTCCTGTCCTAATAAATGGAACTCACTAAAAGAGTGAGTAGACCAAACAAGGAAGCTGTAAGTTATAACTTTTTCCACTTATTGCCATTGCTTCACAAATCAAAATGACAAAACCCTGTCAATGTTTCACAAAACGGATCTCTTTTATAACCAATTCACTTCAATTCTTTTGCCACTGCCAGCCAAGCCAAAGCCAAAAACATCTTTCTCTGAATACAGAAAAAAATTTGCAACTCCCCAATTTCCAGAGAACTCTTATTTTCTCTTCAACTCATTCCTCAAACCCTAGCTCAATTAATGTTTTAAAGGCAGATGTGATTCATTTGTATTGCATTGCGTTCCTATTCCCTTTGAGTAAAAAGAAATGTGTGTTACCTTTATATTATCGGAAAGTTTCCCAGGAGAATTTTCCTGTTCATTTCCACGTGGAAAGTTTTCCATGTTCATTTCATGTTCAATTCTTAAATTTCTGTCATTCTCCTCTTTATTTTCTAACTCAAGCCACAATAGACATTTTTTTTTCACTACATTTAAAGTATCATACCCTTTTCTGTGTATCTTGGTGGGGATATCTGGTTTGTTAGTTTATGCTGTTTCATCTAGAAAGAAAGTCCATCTTTTCTATCAAGGTCTATTTTGTTTGACTTTTACTTCTCAGTTTGAGCAACATTTCATTCAAGAGATGAATGATACTTCCTCCAACTTCTGAGGATGTAGATTGTCCTTATTTTACATTTCAGAGTGGTATAACGAAAAAAAAATTACTCAAATAAATGTTTATTATAGGAATATTATGATATGAAGTTACCAAAAAATCTGTTTTTTTCTATTTTTAAAATTTCATTGGTGTTCAAGTACAGTTGTCTGCCTTTTCCCCTCACTTCTCCCCTCACCACAGCCATCCTCACCTCCCTCCCCTGATTCCACCCCTACCTTGGTTTTGTCCATGTGTCCTTTATACATCTTCCTGAAAACCCTTCACCTCCCCCCCACCTGTTATCCTAACTCTCAGGGGATGAAATAGAAAAATACAAGAAAAAACATTTTTGTGTTAATGTTTGTTGGTTTCCATGCTTTAAATATTCCCATTATGGTTTATTTCAAGTCACATGTGATCAACTGGTCAGCAAAATTCCCAAAACATGAACAATTCCTTCCAAATTGTTCACAGCCTGTGCTCATGAGCTGTTACTTGCAAGTTCCCAGGTAAGGTTTTCTATGGAGTCCTGCACTTCTCTGTCAGGATGGCCATTGCACCCTCAATATGAAACTCCTGTGGTGTTAGGGTCTGTTTCCTTCCCTCTCACCTTCCTATTTCCAGGGAATGTCATGGTGCTCAACACATAAAATTCAACTCATAAATATGTATTAAGTTAAAGAAAGGGAAAAAAGCATGGATGATGATGCTTCTCTGGCTTCTAGGACTGCATACATAGAGAGGATTAAAAAAATGTCTGAAAGTAAACATCCCCATCCTTCTGTTCCAGACTACTCACAGAAGTATACTTGGGAAAGACATTGAAATGAGTGTGTATTGGTTGAAGTTGCTTAGCTGGTGATTCTGATTCAACCTGTATTGAAAAATATTGTTCTAAAATTATGTATCTTGTGCACATATATACTGGTTGAAAAAGACAGCATGAGATATTTAAAGCAATTTTAAAGCCATATAATGCAAATAATTTTGCATGAATTCCTGTTAAAACAATAGAGCTTTACAGATATTCAGTTGCACACCTAGTTAAGTGGAAAAGAAAAAAAAAAAACTGGAACTAAATGATGATGGATGCATAGCCCAGGCTCTTTCAAATGCTCTATCATTTGCAGTCGTATTTGGAATGAAATGATCTTCATTTGCTGCTGTCAAGTTGCTAAAACAAGCTATAATTTACTGGAGATTGACTATAGAATAGGAAGCCAAGAAGAGTTTCAGTGAATATAAGCACATCTTAGAAAGTTTGGGAGAAAAATTCCAAGAGAATTGCACATGCTCTGAGTATCCATGAATTTGGTCATGAAATGCTTACTGGCTTTGCTTGCAAGTTACAGAATATAATTGTCTTAATAATCAGTCACAATTCTATTTTCAAAATTATCATATTTTCATGATTACAAGAAGAGTCTTTTTAATTTGCATGTTTCTGAAAATCATATGCAATAATTAAAACACATTGAATTATAATTTAATTGGTAATATTTGCTTCCATTTTAATTATACACAAAACAAATGTCATCATCTATTTGATGGACTACAGTAATAGTTTTATGCCAAATTAAATATCACTTTATAAATAAGAAGTAAAATTACAAAAAATGTAATTTTTCAAAATATTGACCCAGATCAGTAAAATGAAAGAGTTGGAATTAATAAGTTTTAAATGAGAACTGTAACAAAAAGGTTAGGAAGATTAAAATTATTATTGCTGTGCTTAAAAAGTCATTTATTGAGTTCCTGCTATCGTTGTAAGGCATCAGAGTAGGGACTTTTTTTTTTTTTCAAGTTTTCCTCTGGCTACATATTGACGGTAAGCTGGAAGGGGAAGGGTTTTCAATATTTATTTTATATGTAAAATCACTTCAACATTTTACTTTTTTGGTCCCAAACCTCCTAAGTTGAGTTTATGAGAGAGGAAGAAGGAGAAAGAAAGAGACAGGGAAAAAAAAAAAAAAAAAAGCCAAAGAGGCAGAGAAGGAGAGGTAGATAACAGGTCTAAAATTAAGTTAAATGCCAAAAAGGCTGGTCCTGAGTAGTGAAGATAAAGAGCATTTCTAAAAATGGGGTCCAGGGATTATATCCACAATAATTACCTGGCATGCTTGTTAAAAATGAAGACTCTTTGGCTGCTAATCAAACCTACTAAATCACAAAATCTGTGTATAGAAATTAGAAGTATTTTTAACAAGAATCCAACACGTTTAATAATGCACAGTAACCTTGGAAAAAATCTGTTGTGGAGGAAAGAAAAACAAAAAGGTAAGCCAAAACTATAATAAGCATGAATGTCACACCACAATTTTAATAATATAATAGATAATTGCTCATAAATGTGCTGAGTGAACACTTAAAATTGTATCTCTTTCTAGTGGGAACCTATGTGAAAGTGGATATATTTCAATTGAGTCACAGCCATTTATAGAAAGAATGGTAGTACAAAGGGTTAGGTAACATTAAACTGTTTGTGTTACTGATAAATAAAATTCAACACTATTTTTCCATTCTCCTAAAGAATTTAAAGTTAATATTGAATATTTTAACATAAATTTTTTCAGGTAGATTTGTGCATTTTATACATCTTTTATCCAGTGTTACCGCCTGTGTATTTTGACAATATGGAGTCATCTGCAGTACCATTATTTCACTAGACAAATTAACAATCACTATGCCTATCTCAGATTGTTATGAGGAGAATTATGTTAATAAATAATAGAAAGGAATTATTTTATTTATTACATAAAACTGGATATGAGTAACAAAGTCGTGAGTTAACTTATTATATGTTAACATGGACACTAAACTCACTTAAATAATTGTTATCACTTAAAGAAATAACCTCACCTACAGGATTATTGTCTGAGTTGTTAAACCTTCTATATAATGTTTATTTAAAAAGTGACAAGATAACAATAATTTTCTTTACTCACTCTCGATGTTATTTTGTTGTAGTAATTAGAAAATCTGTATTATTTACACATACTATTAAATATTTTAATAAGAAAACACATTTCCATCACATTTTGGATAAAATACAATCATAAGTGATGTCTGTATGAATGTGACATTCTTTAAATAAAAATGTTAAGTTTTTCTTTACCTAACCGCATATGTTGCTATTTTAAAACTTGAAGGCAATAAAATATCTAATGCTTCCCAGCTTGGAAAGCTGTAAAAGACATTCCTACAATTCAAAACTTTAAATTAGTATAAATAATTTTTATTTGCCTGATGATTTTAAGTGAACAGTCTATCCCAGAAATGAAAACCAAGGTCGGGTGGGGGGAAAAGGTCTTTGTTCTACATTTTTTGAGTGGAGGTTTGCTTGGTACTATATTTCTCTCTTAGTTTCCTGACCAAATTCAAGAAGAATATCTTCTCAACTCAAAAACTATGCAAGCAAGGGTAACATATTAGTTATGAATTGGTTGAGACAGCGTTCTAACCATTTAAAATGGCTCAGAAATACATAAAAACCATGAAGCTTTTTTCTAAACTGTAATGTTCTTGATTTACGAAGTAGAGCTGCTGAAAAGGAAGTCAGTTTACACAGAGTTTGCCTTGTGCGATTCTAGTTTAAAACTAAAATCTATGGGAGAGAGAAGATGGTGGCTGAGTGGAAGCCCAGTCCACTTGCTTGGATTTCCAGCTGATCTTCCGACAAGTGGCCTGAACAATCAATAAAATATCGACTGATGGGATTTTCTGAAGACAAGGGGTACAGAGAATGCTTTGCACCACCTGGTAAGAGAGTTTATAAGTTGAGGGGGAAATGCCCTGTGAGAGGAGCCTGCAGCAGAGGAGAAGATGACAGAAAATAACAGCTTGGTGGTTTGCTCCCATCCTGGATCTGAGCCCCTGGTCCCACACAGGGAGAGACTCGGAAGGGTATACAAAATCTAGGAGACTTAGGCTGCGCACACACCGTGAGCGCCATGTCCGTAGCTGCAGCGCCGGCTGGGAGAGTTCCAGAGAGAAACTGTGTCTCTTAAAACTGCTGGCAGCACTGGCAGACTGTGGTCAGCCTTGACTGAGAGAGACTTTTTGCTTTTGGGGAAAGTGGAATGCCGGGCAGCTGGACCATGGCTGGGGCTGCAGTGTAGGTGCCACATAGGGACTTTTGTGAAAGGGGACCTGATTCGTGTCTGGGCAGGGACACTGTGCTCTTGTGCATAAAGGCTCTGCCAACAAAGAAACCAGAGTGAAAGTGCAGTTTGGTCCCACTGAGCACAGCTAGGCAAGAACAGAAAGTGGCATGGGGGAGGGTTTATGGGACATGACCCAGCAGAGCTGGCAAGCAGGGGGCTGCACAGAGCAGAGAGTTAGGGTATGGGTCTCCTGTGAGAGTGAGGCTGGCAGGCCAGGGACTGGAAGGACAGGGACTGGAAGGCCAGGAGCTGAACTCCTGACATATGTTTCAGCCAGTCAGTTCCCCTCACAGGCAGCATGTCCACCCTACCTACAGGATTGCAGGCTCTGCAGATCAGTGAGGACAGGCTCAGGAGCCCCTGCTTGGTGTATATCCACAGGGGAAAGAATGAGAAACTCTAAAAGTGCTCTTTCTGAACTTCTATCAGACATGATCAGCTACGCTGGTTCCTCGGGCCCTGGTTCACTGAATCCAAAAGAGCACAGAGATTAGAGACAGGCACAGCAATGGGTATTTAGGGTACGCCCCCAGCCTTGGCTTTTATACACAGCTTCCATCAGCATCATGGAGGAAAGAGCTGATCCTTTTACACAGATTAGCCTCTCATAGTAAATGGATAGCTAATTCATCAGAAATTATGTGTTATTGGAAAGAGTCTGGGAAAGACCAAGGCCTGGGGTGGGGCAGAGAAACACTCCTACCATCTTCCCTGAAGACTGAACAGTACCTTCCAGGGATGACCCAATGATTCCACCCTCCCAATTGCACCAGAGGCGCCCTCGGGAGACAGGTGGAGTAGGTAATGATTGTGCTCTACGAACGTTAGATGAATCACTCCTGGGCCTTGTGCTGATGGAAAGCTGGCAAGGCAGAACAGTGGGGATTACTAAGCCTGAAGGAGACAGTTACAGACTATGGATTGCTTGTAGTCTCGAACATGCTGCTTAGGGCTAGACTGGGACACCATTTGACATTACCAGGGGTGGACCCAGAAAGAGAAGACAGTGGCAAACACTAGACTCTGCTGAGATGAATTCCACCTCAGTCATCTTCATTATGTGCATTATTTTTTCTCCTGCATAGCTTTTCAATGTTGTTCTTTTTCTTCAAATCTGTCCTATTATTTCACTATTTTTATTTTAGTTTAATTTCAAATCTCATATATTACTCCTCCCTTCCCTTACTTCATTTTGCTTTCTTCCTTTATCTTCTTATTTTTGTTTTAAATTTTATTTTTCCCTTTATACACCTTATTATTTCACATTCTTACTATTTCTCCTCCCTCCAGTCTCTCAAAACCATTTTTCTTACACGAATGTAAGAAAAATGAACTTACATTCATTTTTCCTTCATTATAACATCCTTATTCTCTTTCCACCTTTATTAATCTTTGTTCATGTGTTTTTAATATGGTTGTGTTGCATCCCTTTGATTTTATTCATAGGTGTTTACTATTTTTGTGTTTCAAACCTCAAATTTTACTGTTCCCCTCTCCTACTCCTTTTTGCCTTCCTCCTACCCTTTCTTTTTTTTTTTAATTTTATTTTTCTCTCCTATAGCTTGGTTTTTATTCCTTACTCTTATTATTTCTCCTCCCTCTATCCCTCAAAATCTCTTCTCTTTCCTTTAGCCACCTCATAATCTTTTCTTCCTTCCTTCCTTCCTACCTTCCTTCTTTCTTTCTTTCTTTTCATCTTTCCAACTTTATTAATCTTTGCTAATTTGCCATTTATATCACTGTAGTATTGCTTTTTTCTTCAATTTTGTTCCTATTTTTTCACTGGTTAAAAAATTAAACCTCATATTATACTCCTTTTTTACTTCATTTTATTCTTTCCTCCATTTTTATGTATGTTGTAAATTTTCTTCCCTTTTTTCTTTGCCTTGTTTCTATTCCCTACTCATTATTTTGTCTCTTGCCATCACAAGAGACAAAAAGGTCACTACATAATACTCAGGGAGTAGTTCAACAAGAGGATATAAACCTTGTAAATATACGCACCTAACATAGGAGCACCTAAGTATATAAGGAAAATATTGAAGGACTTCAGGTAAGAGATGGACAATGATACAGTCATCATAGAAAAACTTAACATCACAGTGCCAACAACAGATCTTCTAAAGATTCAACAAGGATATTGTGGTATTGAATCAAGTGGACTGTTGATCAAATGGATTTAATGATTATTTACAGAATATTTCAACCCAAAGAAGCAAAATATGCACTCTCTTCAAGGGCACAGGGATCATTTTCAAAGATAGACCACATGAGACACAAAACAAGCCTTCATAAATTCAAGAAAATTGAAATTGTATCAAGCATCTTCTTGGATAACAATGGCTTAAAACTAGAAACCAACCTCAAGGAAAAAAAAACCCTCAAAATCATTAAAATACATAGAGAATGAATAATGCATTATTAAATAGCAAATGAGTTAACAATGAGATGAAGGGAGAAATTTAAAAAAATATATATCTAGAAACAAATGCAAATAAACACACAACCCAAAATATATGGGACACAAGGAAGGCAGTCTTGAGAGGGCAATACAGCTTAGCTAAAGAAGATAGAAAAATCTCAAATAAACAACCTTATCCTATATCTACAAGAACTAGAGAAACAGCAACAAACAAAGCCCAGAGAAAGTAGAAGGAAAGAAATAATTTAAATCAGAGTGGAATTAAATGACATAGAGACTAAACAAAAAAAGAGAGAAAAATAGAAAGATAAATGAATCCAGGATCTGGTCATTTGAAAAGATAAACAATTATAACAAAACTTTAATCAGGTTCATAAAGAATAAATGAAAGAGGACCCCAAAAATAAAATCAGAAATAAAAAAAAGAAGTTACAAATGATACCACAGAAATACAAAAGATCGTAAGAAGTTATTGTGAAAAATTGTATGCCAAGAAATTGGACAACCTGGGCAAAATGGATAAATTTCTAGAAACATGCAATCTTCCAAAACTGAATAAAGAAGAAGCAGAAAACCTGAATAGATGGGTAACAACTAGTGAAATTAAAGCAGTAATTTAAAAAAATCCCAGCACACAAAAGACCTAGACTGGATTGCTTCCTAAGCAACTTTTATCAAACATTCAAAGAAGAACAAACTCCTATTCTTCTCAAACTATTCCAAACATTTTAAGAAGAGGGAACACTCCCAAACTCTTTCTATAAAGCCGGCATTATCCTAATTCCAAAATCAGGTAAGGAGACAACAAAGAAAGAAAACAGTAGAGCAATATCTCTAATAAACATAGATAATAAAATCCTTAACACAATATTGGCGATCCAGATACACCAATACATTAAAAATATCATACAACATGATCAAGTAGGATTCATCCCAGGGATGGAAAGTTGATACAATATTTGCAAATTAATAAACATAATACTCCACATAAACAAAATGGAAGACAAAAATCACATCATCATATCAATAGATGGTGAAAAAGCATTTGATAAATCACAGGACCCATTTATGATAAAGACACAGCAAAGTGGGAGAATATAGAGAGCATAACTCAATGTAATAAAGGCCATGAACGAGAAACCTACTGATAACATCATACTCAAAACTAAAAGTTTTAGCCTTAAGATCAGGATCAGGACAAGGGTGTCCATTTTCACCCATATTCAACATAGAACTGGAGGTTCTAGGCACAGTGATGAGACAAGAAAAAGAAATAAAAGGCACCCAAATTGGAAAACAGGAAATAAAATTGTCATTATGCACAGATGACATGATAATGTACATATAAAACCCCATAGGCTCCACAAAAAACTATTTTACCTAATAAATGAATTTGGAAAAATAGTGGATGTACAGTCAATATGCAGAAATCAATGGCATTCTTGTACACCAAGAATGAATTATCAGAAAGAGAAATTGGGGGAAAATCCTATTTACTATAGCAAAAAGAAAAATAAAGTACCTATGAATAAATTGAACCAAGGAGATAAAATATCCTCAGAAAACTATAGAACACTGAAGAAATAAATTGAGAAAGATAAAAATAAATGGAAGCATGTACCATGTTTATGAATTGGAAGAAATAACATCATTAAAATGTCCATATTTCCCAAAGCTAATCTATAGATTCAATATCAATGGCATATTTCACAGGCCAAGAACAAATATTTCAAAAATGTATATGCAACCAAAGAAAGACCCCAAGTAGCCTTAGCAATCTTGAGAAAGAAGAACAAAATAGGAGGGATCACAATACCTGATATCAAACTGTACTACAAGCCCACTGTAATTAAAACACTCTGGTACTGGCATAACAATAGACACATAGATCAATGGAACAGAATGGAGAGACCAGAAATAAACCCATGTCTTTACAGTCAATTAATATTTGCCAAAAAGGGCATAAACATACAATGGAGTAAAAATGGCCTCTTTAAAAAAATGGTATTGGGAGAACGGACTGGTACTTGCAAAAAATTAAATTAGACTACAAACTTACACTGTACACTAGAATAAACTCAAAATGGATAAAAGATTTAAACATAAGCAACAACACCATGAAAGTCCTAGAGAAAAACACAGGCAGTAAAATTTCAGATATTCCATGTAGCAACATTTTTGCCTATGTATCTCTGAGGGCAAGATATATAAAGGAAAAAAATAAACAAATGAGACTACATCTAACTAAAAAGCTTCTGCACAGCTACATGAATTATCATCAAAATGAAAGGGGACTGACAATATGGGAGATCATATCTGCCAATGATACATTGGACAAGGTTTGAACCTCCAAAATATATAAAAATCTCATATAACTCAATACCAGGAAGACTAATCATCCAATTAAAAATGGGCAAAGGACCTGAGCAGACACTTCTCCAAGGAGAACATACAGATGGCCCATATACATATGAAAAGATGCTCAAATGTCTAGTCATTAGAGAGATTCAAATTAAAACCACAGTCAGATATCATCTCACATCTGTTATAATGGCCATCAGTAATAAATAAACAAATGACAAATGCTGATGAGGATGTGGAGAAAAGGGAACCCTAGTGCACTCTTGATGGAGATGCAAACTGGTGCAGCCATTGTGGAGAACAGTATGGAATTTCTTAAAAAAACAAAAAAGTGGAACTACCTTTTGATACAGTGATTCCCCTGATGGGACTATACCCTCAGAATCCTGAAACACCAATTCAAAAGAACCCAAGCACCCCAATGTTCATAGCAGAGCAATTTACAATAGCCAAGTGCTGGAAGCAATCTAGATGCCCATCAGCAAATGAGTGGATAAAAACAAAACAAAGCAAAACAAAACAAAACAAAACTGTGGTACATTTACAAAATGGAATACTACACAGCAGAAAGACAGAAGAAACTCCTACCCTTCGAGAGAGCATGGATGGAACTAGAGTGCATGTGTTAAGTGAAATAAGCCAGGCATGAAAGACAAATACCATGTGATCTCGCCTTTATGAGGAATCTAATGAACAAAATAAACTAGTGAGAAAAATAGAAACAAAGGCATGGAAACATGGAACAGACTGACAGTGGTCAGAGAGGAAGGAGAGACGGATAATAGTGTAAAGAAGGAGAAGAATTAGTCAAAGAGCATGGATGAATGCCCCATGAACATGAACAATGGTGTGGGAATTGACTGTGGGAACAAGGGGTGTGCTGGGCAAATTGAGGGCAAAGGGGAAAATTGGGACAACTGTAATAGAATAACAATAATTTTGTTTTTGAAAACTGAAGTAAATGCCATAGTCATCTTTGTAGAAACTTGTCCTTGTTAATAATGGTCTATCAATGGTAATTCCCTTACCTTGTATAATATGCACAAACACACACATACACACAGAAAAATACTTGTTTTCTTTTACCTTTTTAGCTTTCTGTTAAAAGATAGTTTCCCTCTTTTCTTATCATCAAGGTACCTCATAAATCTACATTGTCATTACCACATCAATCAAATTTTACCTCTACTTATGTTTTGTCATAGTAAAGAAAATAAACCTACAGTACTTTTAGTAAACCTTCTGACATACCAGTCTTGAACGTCATTAGGATAAATAATAATTAAATAATTTTTACTCTTAATACATATTTTATATTTCATTTTTGGTTTTCCATGACAAAGCCATTGATTCCATTACCTTTGGATCAAAACAAAAACTGAAAATTTCGTTTTATAAAATTACTATCTTTCTCTGATTAGAATGACTCCTTGAAGTCACTTCAAAATTAGTTTATGAGGAAATTATGCATTGAAACTGTCAAAGAAAAAATTTGCCAGATGGAGATAAACAGGCAAGGAAGATTTTTTTATGACTATTACAATAGGGAAGACAGATTGAACCCAACTGCACTTAAAGAAAAATAAAAGAGTGCTTTTAAGTGTTGGGTGAGCTAGTAGGCTAACACTGGAGGACTTTAGGAGAGAGAGAGGTCAGTGTGATTTAGCCCTCTGTGTTTGCTAATTGATGCCTATGGAAAGTTGGTCTCCTAACTTCTCCAGAGATCTTCCTTGATGACTGCATTTCAAAGGTATGGCTCCCAGGTCCTTGAGACAGACCTTAGTGGGTTGTGGAACTGTCCAGAAGCTGGGAAAATATTTACATCTCAGATAGGTGGACAGCTAATTTACAATAAAATATTTTGCTAAGTACATAACCTTAAAAAAAGGGAGGTCAGTGTCCCAGGGTGAGGAAAATCCCTGTCTAATTGATTTAAGATGGCCATCTTGTTTAATATAGGAAAGAGGAGCCATAGTCTATGCAGCAGCTTCATTTGTATGCTACCCGTGTAGAAAGAAGTGTGGAGGGAAGTGGATTCTTTGGGTGACAGGCCAGAATTCCATGCCTGGAAGTCTTTTTCCTCCACTTCTCCTTTGTGAGTCAGTTTGTTCTTTAAAAAACCATCAAAATACTCCTTTCACTCTTCTCCAATCTGACTTAGAGGTCCTTTCCCCATGTTCCCAGACAATCTAGCAGTATCTTTTTCAAAGCATTTATTTCTAGAAATTTAATTTTTTGGTCAATTTTGTCTTCTCATCACACTGTGAGCATTTTTAGGGCAAGATATCATGATTTTTATCTGTGAATTATGAAAAAAAATGCTAAATGTCATGTATCATAGATACATATTAACTTTCTGAATAAAAGAAGCATAGTTATTTAACAGCAAATAATTTAAAATCAGCTAAGGTAAAGAAAATCATAGATGGACAAAGGTTCTACAAAGTCCCTTAAACCTTGAATCTTAAACATTTATTCTGTGTCTTTGAGCAGTAAGGCCAACACTATTAGAGAGCATTATAAATGAAAAATATGCAAATTTTAAAAGTAGCCCAGTTTTAATGGGGATTATAACAAATTCTAATATGAGCTTAACTTTGAATTCCTTAGCTTTTATGTTTTAAGTTAAATTCATGATACCATTTGAAACTATCTTTTGGAATGCAAATCAGCACCAGTACTGCTGAGCATAGTGAAATCAATGAAAATAATAACAGGAAAGACCTTACAAAGTATACTAAATTCTGTTCTGACCTAATAAGTAGAGTCAAAGTGGTTTTTATTGTTATAATGAATAGATTGCATACAAAAGCAACACTGCTTAACATTTAACTTAGACTAAACTTAAATATAAGTAATGCTGTACTATTTTTAACATGAAGACTAAATAGAATACAGTCTATACAACCAACCAAAATATTACATTTCACATTGTATCTAGGAGATCATAGGACTTTCTCATGTTGTTTGGTGAGAAAATACTCGATGTGTTCTGAATTCATTTTTAAATAACTTTTTTCTTAAATTGCATGTGAATTTTAAAGTACAGAAAAAAATCATTGAATATTAAAAGTCACTTTTCTGTATTAATATATATGAAATTGCAACTGACAAGTAATATTTTGGTATTGTATTTATTGTTTAATATCAAATAATTATGAAATTGAACTTTTTTCCCCACATGTACCATTGTATTTCACAGTTAACATAAATAACTTTTAAAATACAGAGTTTACTTAAATTGTGCTTTTATGCCAAATGGCTTTTTTGTATGAATATTTTAATCAATGCAGTTGAATTCAGACAATGGGGCTGTCCCTTAATGTGCTCAATTTTGTTATGGCTTCACCTCAGAAAAAAATTAAATTTATCTAAACTTCTGTTTTTAAGATTATATTGAATGAATACTAATTGAAGAAAAAATATCATATAAGGAAAACAGAGAGAGTCAGAGACAGACAGATATAGAATCTGAAACTCTATAATTATAGACACAGGGCGTAGTATATCCTCCCTAGTCTTCGATTTGTGTGCTTTCTCATAAAGCATTATCTATGATATTAAAAATTTTAATGCAACATTTAGTGGTTTATATCATGCCATGTAATAAATAAAAATACTTAGTTGCTGATTCTATTACTGCTAGAAATCTATGTTATTAATAGAAAATTATTACCATGCCTCCATTTATACCGTAGGATAGCATTTACATAATTAATGGCCAGCAGGTAACAGAAAAGTCATTAAATACTCTGAAACAAGGAGAGCAGAGGCAGTGGTGTGACACAGGTGGTAGTTAATTCTCTGGTTCCCAATGTCATGTATAGATCAGGTCTTCTGTGACACGCCTGGTTTTGACCTTAAAATTCCAAGAGTGACTACAGGAGTTATAGACATCATATGCCGACAGTTGTATCCACCAGTTTAAAATACTTCCAATAGATAAAAAAGAAGAATGCTGTTTGGTCTTCTTTCAGAAGAATAACAAAGAACTTAGCAGAAGAGTCCCAGAGAACTTTCCTTTATATTGAATTTTAAAAATTCTTTATACTAATCATGCCCAATGTTTATTTGTCAAGAGAATGACCCTACAATGAATGATTTAGAATAACACTGTATAACTAGAGTAGGACAAAAGGCTAAAACTGGCAAAGGGCCATCAGGAGAAGGGCGAATAAAATCAGAGTTCTGCCATGGCTGTTTGATATCTTAGATTTTAGGGTTGCTATAAGTATTTTATGACAAATTCTATCATAGTTTTTAATGTTGTAAATATTAAATATAGTAATTCACATACATTTATAGAATCCAACAGAAACTGAATTATTAGTGTTTCACCATATAAAATGGGAGAGCTCTCTAACAAACTATTATTTGTGAATTCTACCATGTTCCATGTATTAAAATAGAATGTTTCATATGAGGTTGTTTGCTTGTAGCATTCATACAAATCACAATGAGTGACTCATTCACTGCAGTATACACTACTTTCAGTATTACTGTAATTAATTTATTCAATTTTCTGAAGGCTTTTAGAACAAATGTTTAACACAGAAAATAGATTTATAATGAGGAAATAACTTGTGTCTACTTTGGGGGATATGAAGTATGTTAGGATGCTTCAGATTTATAAAACAAAAATGCGTTATATCATTTTTTGAGCATTGTGTATATTTTAAAATATTACATTTATGACAAACTTTCTGAGCAGGTCCTGAATTCATGAGGTCCTATTGTAGCTTTTGTAAGTAATGGCAAAAATAAGTAATACAAACATCATTTTATGAATTATGTGTGATATGAATTATATTTACATTATGTTGAAGGCAGTAAAGCAGCACCTTATATTCACAAGTTGACTGAGGTAAGAATAATGTTGGTGCTAGCTTCTAAGAATAACCTACTAATGTTCTTCTACTTCATTGAGAGAACACTCAATAAAGCCTAAAAGATTTGCTACAGATTTTATTATTTCAACTTTTGAACCCACCATTATATGGATATATTCACTGGTTATCAATTCAATTATGTAAATTATGTGGAAAAGAGTCAATAATTAGTGTACAATGATATATTTATTTTAAAGAGATGCTTATAGGCAAATTATTTGGATTTCTACTGGTTATATAATGAATCGTAAAATAAGCAGTGATTGTCTTGATTTCTCTATAGTACAGAAGCAAGAGATTGAAACTGGTAGCATAAATATATAATTATTTTCATTCTCTTAAACATAATATTTCTTTCTTAGCCTTCCAGAAGCTGCTGGTGACAAAGATTGAGAAAAATGCAATGTGTTTCATGATTTTTCTTTGTTCTTCCCCCCCCCTGGAGTTTAAATTCTGATACTGGCTAGCCTGAGTATAGGTTACAACAGCCTACCTGGATAGTTGTGCAGCCAATTCAGGTATATTGTGGAAGTTATTTTAAATTTTGAACAACTTAGGAAGTTCAACAAAGTACTTAGGCTATATATTTATGTGCTTGTAAGAGTGAATGAAATCTCATATGCAAAAATGCCTTTGTATGTATGAATGAATATGAATATGAGTAAGAATATGAGTAAAAACAAGTGGGATATTAAACAGTGGCTAAACAGTGAGTATAGGAATCTGAAATTAATACAAACCAACTCATCAAAACGGACTTATGAAGACAGACATTTTATATATGTCATTTTCTGTCCTTAATGAATGAATGTTCTACCTTCAGCTTTAGCCATGACAGAACAACTGGTATCAGACTTGTTCTTGAACTACAATGAATTAGAAAACTGGATAAAAAATATGAAGAAAAAAGAAAAAAATCTGTGTTCACACATTTGACAACTAGAAACTGAAAATTGTGATATCCGAGAGAAGGGAAGCCAAAGAAACAAACACTATAATATCACCTCACCCTCTCTTTGTGGAACATTTTCTGAATCATGACCAAGAAAGGAGGCATTCAACCAGAGAACTGGGTTCCTCTACAGGTGATAAATTAATTAAAATTCCAGGAGACAATAGTTGAAGTTTGTGGGGCAGAGTACCAGAGAGGAGGAGGCTACACAAAATAAATGTTTTCTTAAATATGCAAGTAGCCTACTTGTTTTGTCTTGTTTTTTGTTTTTGTTTTTGTTTGGATAACTAGTAAGCTGTGCATTCAAAGGGTGACAATAAATGAGCACAGGTCATGCAACAGATTCCTAGATTCCCACTAAAAAGTATAAGGATGACAACTATTTGGGGGAGAAAATCTAAAAAATTTCCAGAACATACCCAAGGGTGAGAGATGTTCAATTCACAATCAATGAAAGTAGAGGCACCTTATTGAACACTCGGGGTATTCAGAAGAGGCATAAAAATTGCCATGCCTTCACAGTAGTGAAACTACCCATCTCAAACTGTGGTGAAGAACCCTAGATTAGTTCCCTATGGACACTGTAACAAATCACCACAAATTTAGTACCTTCAAACAACACAAATGTGTTCTCTTACAGTCCTGGATATCAGAAGTTCGTTTTAGTTTTCACTGAGCTAAAATAAAGGTGTCAGCAAGACTTTCTCGAGACTCTAGGGAACAATCTATTTTCTTGCTTTTCCAGATTCTAGGGGCAACCTGAATTCCTTGGCTTTGGTTCCTTTCTATCTTCAAAGCCAGCAATGGTCAGTTGAGTCTCTCTTGCAGCTCATATCTTTCTTACATCCCCACTCTGACACTGATTCCTTTTTCTGCCTCCCACTCCACTTTCATGACCCTTGTAATTATACGGGGTCCACTTGAAAATCCAGGTTTAACCTTCTTATTTTAAGGTCAGTGGATTAGCAATCTTAATCCCATCTGAAACCTTGACTTTATCTTACCAGGAACATAAGATATTGAAAGGTTCTGGGAAATAGTCTATGAATGTCTTGGGAGATATCTATCTATCACAGCTCCTTTAAATGTAAACTAATAAAGCAAAAAAAAGGAAAAAGAGAAAAGAAACATGGAGGGGTTGAAGTAATCCTTAAATAACTTGGCTTCCTGCCAAAAACATAAAAAAAAGCATTAAAGAAAGAAAATAAGCCCAACTCCTTAAAATTACTAATACTGGAATCTGGTTTTAGAGATACTATAAGTATTAAAGGGACAATAAATATCTATAATAAACAATTTCAAAACAGCACTAAACTAAGAAATGGGAAATTTGAATACCCTATAAACATTTAGGAAAATGAATTCATGATCTGAGAGTTTCACACAAAGTAAATCCCTGGTGCAGGTGGTTATACTGGTGAATTCTGTAAGAGGTTGGCAAAAAATGTTATGAACCCTACACATGCTCTTTTGTAACATAGAAGAGGAATGAAATAATGTCTTCTGTCATGACACCGATAATAAATTTTCTACCAGGATAAGTGAATACCCTCAACAACCCTCCAGATGGATGAGTAAAATGGAAGATCGTTTCTAAAAAGCTCTCTGTTGCCCTGAAAAATTAAACACTGTTAAAACTATTGTAGTTCTATGAAAAATGACCAGAGTGGGCTAATAAATTTTAGAAGGGGATCTAGGTGTTACAAATATCAAACTACATAAAATGAACAGTGGAACACATGCACAGAGGGACAGCCAGAGCACAGAGAAGCTCGTGGGTGTGCATTGGCTGCTCCGCACATAGGCATCCCCATCGATCGATCGGACCCCTTTGGAATGCTGTTTGGCAGTGTCTCATAAAGTAAACACCTGCCTACCATACAACAGAGAACTTTTCGCCTGAGGCATTTATCTCCAAGAGATGAAACCTATGTGCATAGAAGAATACATACGAAGCTTTCAGAGGTGCTTATCAAACAAGTTAGCGAAGCTTTGGTGATAATCTCCCCAGAGCCATGGAATGGCAGCTGCCTTATGAAGCAAGCGGACAACCCACCCCAATATTTGCTAAACATTTATTGACACAATAAATTTACAATTCCTCGCAATAATTGACATAATAATTTTGTAATTTATTAACAAAAATTCATAGTAAAGATACTTTAAAATGGTTGGATATTTTGTATTTGATGAAATATGTTGTGATACATTTTTCCCCTCCAAAATAACTTGTACTTGATATCTGTAAGTGGGCAATAACTCCGTTTTTATTGTTAAATTATGGATGCAAGACATATTTAAAATAATATTTATGACAAATAAATTGTGCCAAATAGAGTTATGAAATTGGCATGACAATAATTGGAATTTTTATACTGGTTATAAAATACCACAATATTGAAATCCTTATTTCTTACTGAAATGGGCTTATTCAGATGCCTAGGGAGGTGATAAAATCCCATCAAAATGAGTTATTCACTGAAAATAAAACTTAATGAATGATATAGTTTGAATTTATAGATTAGATTGGGAAGAATTGATATTTTAGTGATATTGAGCTTCTGATCTATAAGCACAGCAGAGCTCCCCATTCATTTATGTTATCTTTAGTTTTTTTCCAGTGGTCATTTGCTATTTGCAATGTGCAGGGCTTTCACAGCTTTGTCAGATATATGCCAAATTATTTCATGTTTTTATGCTATTTTAGTTGTATTGTGTTATAATTTTCATTTCTGATTTTCAATTTCTATTAGTTATAAAATTCACTTTTACATCCTCCTATATCTCAAAAGACTGTTAAACTCATTTATTTGTTCTGTTCATTCCTTGTTTCCATTATATATTCTACATAGACAAACATTTCTTATACAAATAAAGATATTTCTACTTCTTATTTTTTTTATCTGTATACCTTCTTCTCCTTCCGCTTGCACTGGTGAAAATGCCCTCAGCTCAACGTTAAATAGAAGTGACATCATTTTGTTGTTCCAGAGCTTAGGGGAAAAATATTCAGTCTTTTAACAAATTGTGTAAAGTTAGAGGTGGGGTTTTCATAAATATCACTTAGAAGGTTAAAAAAGTTTCTTTCAATTTCTAGACTGTTCAGCGTTTTAATCACAAATGTATGTTGTAACCCATCAAGTGTCTTTTCTGTGTCTGTTTGAGATGATTACATGTTTTTTTCTTTTTTTAATGTAACAAATATGCCAAATTGCATTGATAAATTTTTTAACATAATTCCAAACTTGCATTCTTGGGATAAAACAGACTAGCCGTTAAGTACTATCCTTTATGTATAATATCATTGCTTTAAGATATGTATCTCACAGGGCCCTGGCTTGCTGTGGCTCAGTGGATTGAGTGCCAGCCTGTGAACCAGTTTCCCAGTCTAGGGCACATGCCTGGGGTTGCTCGAGTCCAGATCTCCAGTAGGGGGCGCAAGGGAGGTAACCACACATTGATATTTCCCTCTTCTCCTGCCATTCCCCTCTCTAGAAATAAAATCTTTTGAAAAAAATATATATCTCACATAACTAGCAATGTATTTATAATTTCCATTTTTCTTTATTTCTTTGTATAAATGCATAATTACCTCTAGTATCATTTTCCATCTACTTGAAGGATTTCCATTAACTTAAAAGTCCATAATGATGAGTTCTTATTGTTTTGTGTGTCTGAAAAAGTCTTTACTTCAACTTCTTAGATTAGAATTCTGGGTAATATATAGTTTGTCTTAGCATTTCTGAAAATATTTTTCTGCTGTCTTCTTGAATTGTTTCTGATGATAAATCTGCCAACAGCTCTGTCTTTTCCCCTGTTCCTACATTTAAGAGATTTATTAATTGTAATGAGTAATTTAATTATTATGTGACTTCGAGTGATTTTCACATTGATTCTGCATTAGATTCCCTGAACTTTTTTAACTTATATTTCCATAAAATTTGGAAACCTATTGGACACTATTTTTTTCAAAATTATTTTCTGGCTTCCATGTCTCTCCTATTTTTCAGACTTCAATAACATGTGTACTATTCCACTTTGAATTTTTCCATAGCTCACTGAGGCCTTTTAATTTAGATTTTCTATCTTTATTTCATTTTAGATAGTATCTATTTCCACATCCTCAAGTTCACTAACAATTTGTTCTAATTTTTTTAAACTGCCCTAATCTCATCCAATGTATTCTTCATCTTGTATTTTATAGTTTTCATCTCTAGAAATTTTATTTAGCTTTACTTTTGTAGTCTACATATCTATATAAAACTTTGTGAACAAATGGAACAAAGCTATACCTGTTTACGTTCTTTGTTCATTTTTTTTTTTACCTGACCAGAGTGATTTTGATTATTTTTTTCTCTTCATCATTAGTCATATTTGTCTGCTCAAAGCATACCTGGTAATTTTGTAAAATTGAAACCCAAGCAATTTAATTTTACCTTGTGATTGTCTGGATGTTTGTGTATCCCTAATATTCTTGATAGTAGTATCCTTTCTTTATATTTTATTGAATATGTTTTTACAGTTGTTCCAGACTCCCCCTTAGCCCTCTCCACCCAGTACCCCCACTTCTTCAGGCAATACCCACACAATTGTTCATGTCCATGGGTCACGCTATAAATTCTTTGGTACTCTCTTTCCTATATTGTACTTTTCAGGCCCATGTTCACTCTGTAATTACCAATTTGTACTTCTTAACTGTACTCAATCAGAATGCTTTGTTTTCTTTTTCTTGAGTTTATTTTTAGTTGTTTTAAGGTTTGTTAGGTGAGATAAGGACAGTGTTCATTATAGGACTAATTTTTCACCACTTTTGAGGCAACACACTTCAATGAGCTATATCTACTGCCCTAAGAATCTTTTGATTTTCCACTTTCACAGGTGATAACAGACCCTGTTTTTTGGCCTGTGCCAGAATGGGAGCATAGTCACCTCTTACTCTTTAGGGTGGTCCTTCTCCCCGCATTCAGCAGTTTCCTCACACACATGTGGTGACCAGCACCCAGCTGAACACTGGAGAGAGACCCTCTGCAGGTATCAGGGGTGCCTGCTTCACAACTCTCTTCTGTTTGCTGCTCTCTCCTTCCGGTCTGGGGACTTTCAGCAGATCTCCACACCCACCTTGAGCTCTGTTTGGGCTTTTCTTTCCTGCTCATAGCTTAGGAATTCTCTCAAGATTGTAAACTTGGGCAAATGTAAGGTTCACTTTACTTGCTTCCTGTCTTTCACTGCTTTCTGTTCTTAACTGCCTGGTGTCCGGTGTCTTGACAAACCGGGTCTGAGATACCTTGTCTATGCAGTAGTTACCTGCAGTGGTAGAGTAGAACTGGTTTCTATTAGGCCATCTTGTCTAGAGATGACAAGGTGTTCTTTAATGATGCAGTCAACTATCCTTCCAATTGTTTAAGTATAGGCACACTGAAGATTATACAAACCCAAAGGCTAGTCTGTAGATTTACAGAAAATAATCCAAAAACTTAATTTTAGGGTAATGATGTATAACAATATAACCTCAATATCTCATTGGCCAAAAAAGAATAAAGTTTTACCTCTCACTCCTGCAAAGTCAGATCTAGGTTATATGACCATCAGTCTATTTTGCCATGAAATTAGCACCTTTCTCCTCAAAGTGGGTTGTATGAACTAGCAGCAAGAGCATCATTTGAAAACTTACTAGAAATGTACAATATCAGACACCATCACTAATATGCTTTATCAGAATTTGGTTTTTAACCAGAGTCTTGTTAGCAGTATGAGAAGCACTGTTTCTCATCAGAAGGACATAGCATCCAAAGTTGTTGTATCAGGGTAATTAAGATAAAATAACCCCACAAGATACTGTTAATGACCCATTCTGGAAGTGTCTTCTATCATTCCCACTCTCATCTAATTGGCCACAACAGAATCACAAAATTAACCTATATGAAAGGAAAGCTGGGAATTATGAAGAAACAAATTGATCTTTGGTAGTTTGAATTGGAGATATTGTTAGCATAGGCAACTAGGAGTTAATAAAAAAGAAGAGAGCTAGACTCTCTGGGCCTGGTTGAGTCTGAAAGTCACACTTTATCAGGACTGAGTCTGGAAGTTCTAACTTCAGATGGCTCAGGGGAAAGCCAAATCCCTGCTAAAGGGATTGACATCCCTCTGTTCCTTCCTCCTCCCGTGTAGGAAGGAAGGCCCTGTTTTATTCAGGTCTTTCATTGTTTATTCATCTCCCCCTCCCATAGTCCAAATACTGAACTGGGGGCAACCATTCCATTCTTCGAACTATGGGATGGGGAGATGAATAAACAACGAAAGGAAAATTCCTCTACCAGGAGCATGCCCCGTAGAAGCCAACATGGCACAGGGGGATGTAAGCACATCTGTAGTAGAAACCACATGATACAGCAGAATTTTGGAGTACACAGAGTAGGAGCCACAACGGTGGAATAAAGTGGGGGAGCCTCACCTGGAAAACCTGGGAAAAAGCACCTGTTGGAGAGGGGAAAAGCCAGACAAACCCTTGGAGGATTGGGGAAGAGACTGATTAGTTTGAAAGAAAACCTGCTCCCTTCTAAGCCCAAGGTAATGTAATCGAAACTTAACAAAGGTCTGTTGGGTAACACACATTTGTTCATTTTCCTTTTGTTCTCACTCTCTCTAGCAGCTGAGCAGGCCTGGCAGCCACAAGTGGTAGGCCAAGCACATTTTGAAGAAGTTCTGCGTCACGGGGGACCTAGTCCTTCTGGGCTTGGGGAGAGCGATGCAGGCTTGCGGCCCCAGAGACTGGACTTATTCTGTAGCTGACAGAGCTAAAAGAGTGGTTGTGGATGACACATTGGGCACCTGTGAGCAGTCCTTTATTATTGCTCCAGTAAATCTTTCCTCTGCAATTTATCCTCACATGTGTGGGTCCTGCAAATCATTTTCTCATGACTTGGTGGAAGGACCTTATTTCTACTGGCAACATCACCACACTTTGCCTTGCTGATCCTTTCAATGAGAAAGGAGCCTAAAGTTCATGTCATATATATGCTTAAATGTACATATACACACATGGAATGCTTGTCTGGCTCTCTCTGTTCTACAGTATTGATCACACAAGGGCTCAACTTCTCTCTGTAGAAAAGTTTTGCCGCCTTACCAATCATTTTCCAAGCCCTGAGAATATTAAAAGAAACAATTTGGAGAACTGACAATATAGTTCAACAAAGTAAACAAACAGAACTTGACACTCAGATAAAAATCACAAAACTAAAGGAGTAAAATCCATGCTTCTTAAACATGGAACACAATCTTTAAAAGACTATTGATATTTGTACAGTTTTATAAAAATATTCTAAATAAATGGTATAAATGTTTAACCTATAGTTTTCAATCATATTTTCTATCAAAGATCAGTTAAATATATTTTAAGAAAATTATTTTTCTTAAATATTATTCACTCAGAGTGATAAATTGCAAAGTAAATATTGTGAATTTATTTTTCTCCACTAAATTTAAAAAATAAATATTTTATGTCTGTATTTAATGTAATTCAAAAATAATATTTTTTCAGACTGGTAAATACACTTGTGTTTACTAAATCTAAGCTCTAATTTTATATAAAAATTGTACTGGTGAATAGATGTTTAGTGTCTACTCTCTCAATCAGCAGCAAAATAATATAAATCATGGAGATGTTTATTAATTACTGTTTCTTTCAATTTTTCTTAAGAATGTCAGTATTATTAAAAAGTTATGGTTTCTACAGGACTTTTTCTTGAAAATAAATAATTAATTTTACCTTACTTCTAGATACATCAAGGAGGGAAAATGAGCTAAGACAAAGAAAAAACAAAAGAAATATTTACTTGTTAACATTACCTTTTACAGATTAGAATAATCATTTGCACTAAAAAATAAACAAGCAAATTAAATAATATCAATCAGTGGCTATTGTAAATTATTCATATATATATAGTTTCATATATATATATGAACTTTTGACCAGATGCCTGTTTATTTTTAAATCTGTTCAGCACATAAAATTCTTATATATTATCTGAAGAAAATTTTATTTATAATTACCTAGAATTATTTTTATTTATAAACCCCTATTAATTAGCATTTTATTAATAACAGGATCATCACTATAATATTAATTTCAAAGACAATAAAGTTAATAAAATTTTCTCAGCTATAATGTGTAATTTCTCTACATAAAGTTTTTATTTTACTAAGTAAATTTACTATACATTATTGAAGTAATATTTTTATTACTTTCAATTACAAAAAGAGAGTCTCACTTTTCTCATTTGCAAATGTGGCAGGTAAAATAATATTTTTATAAAGAATAAAGGAAATGACTATAAAACCCACTAGAATATAACAGTAGAAGTCTGTATGGTAATAAGCCAATTTTTGTGGAAATGAACTCATTAATGCTAGATTTTTGCCAACTTCCAACTGGTCCGAAACTACTTTCTACTTACAGAAGATACTTTATGATTTGTAGAAGAGAAAAAAGGGAATAAACCAAACATAAGCAAGTATATTTCACTCATTTGATTTCCAACAAACTCCCCTGTAATCTATAGCTGTGATCTGAGAGAAAATTTAATACAGTTGATGGGGTGGCAGAAGGTTCCATCAGAATGATGTGAAACGCTTCATGTTCAACAGTGCAAAGCAATTTAGATGTGAAGTGCCACGGAGCTTTGATTGTTTACCAGATTTTAATTTACCTTTTCTTGCACTTGCAAATTTTCTACATGTTTTTAGAGAAATGTCAACTTGCCATAGGTGGGCTTTAGGCAGTGGATGGGGCAAGCTGAGAAACCAAATGGGATGTGAAATAGATAAATATACAAGAGATGTAAGAATAAGGGGAAAGTAAGTTTCTCATATTTCTTTGGAGTACTTATCTGAGGTATAATTTGAAAATATTTGATAAAGTTTACAATTGTTTAAAACATCTGTAGTTTAATAAGCAGAAAATAAAATTTTTAAGTAAAGGTACTTACAAAGGTCTGATTTCTATGGCAATGATTATCATGATTTTAAGAATTCTGAATGTTGATGGTTTATTTTAAACACAAGAAAAATCAACACCCATTTAATCACAGATCTCAAAATGATATTTTAAGTATTGTAATAAATAAAACTTGATTTTTCCTTTACAGCTTAATTTGAAAATATGATGGTAATTCATGATTGGCTACAACTATTCACGACCTATCTATTGAAAGAAGCAGACTCAGAGAAATCTAAATATCCCTTTGTGGGTAAGATACGACAGAGTTATAATCGAGAGAAGCAAACTGCCTTCGAAGCCTAAGATATTCTGAGTTTAGGGGCTGATGTTGTTATAATTTATTGTTTACATTTTGCACTCCTCAAAAATTATATACCACAGTTAAAAATAAGATAACAAGGAAACAAAGCAATTATTTAAATAGAAAGAAAATAGCAAATTTCAAGTAATAAATTATGGGTGTAAGACAACTATTACATAATAGAAGTACCATTACAATTGAACTCCAGACCTGTAAGAAGCTATTAACATTTTTGAAAAAGCCAAACATGTACTGAAATTTTTCCGGGGCCTAAATTCATTAGGCAAAATTTGTTGCAATGGGTACCTTTCTGTTTTTTTTACAGGACACAGACTAACAATGTAAAATATCTTGCCTAATCTCATGTGCAAATAGAATTGGAACCAAAGGAGAAAAAATGGCTCAAATAAACCTAAAAATTAAGCTTACTAAAAGATTCAAATTATTATTTTTAGAATCAATCTATTTAAAAGTTAGTTTATTCCTATTGTATCCATCAGAATCTCACATATAATACAAGAGAAATTAAAGTTAATTCAACAAATATAATTTGAACGTACCTACTATGTATAATTCAACTGGTTAGTCATTCAAGGAATGCAAAAGTAAATGAGAAGTTTAGTATCTCCTGGTGCTATAGAATAATTGTTGAAGGTATACTAAATGCATCATAAAGATATAGTATGTGCTGTACGTAAAATACTACTGATAATTAAATTTAGATTAATATAGAGTCACAGAGCACTTGAAAGAAAATTTTTTTAGTAGTGGCATAAGGGGATTTTAATGAGATGGCATGTCAACTGACCACAAGTGAAGATTATAGCAATTGTCCAATCAAATGTAGTTATATGGAAAACTAATGTTTTCAGAAAATGATTCAAATCATAGTTAAAAAGTTATATTAACCACTTCTGCTTTCCTTTGTTTACTTAACATATTTATGCCTTTGAGTCTAATGTGTTGCTTGTAGACATCACACAGTTGGATGATGTTTTTATCTGTCAATCTCTGTCTTTTGACTGCAGAGATTTTTCCTCACTGTTAATGTAATTACTGATATGCTGATAAGGTAACATTTAGTCCAATATCCTACTGTGTTCTCAATATGCCGTTTGTCTTTCTTGTTCCTCCAGCTCCATTGCTGCCTAGTTTTGTGTCAAACATTTTCTGCTATACCATTTTTAGCTCCTGTATTTACTGTAATAATATTATATGAAGTATTTTATTAGCAACCCCTCTAGGGATCACATCTAACACTTTGATTTAGAGTCATTTACTTCCAGTTAATGTCAATTTTAAATTTCAATATTATCCCTCTTCCTTCTTTGCATTGTTATGGTCATACCATTGTCTCTTTATCTATTATAGACTCATCAGAATATGTTTTTTTTACTCTATGGAATTGTTTATTTTTATATCAAATGAAACTAAAGTATTTTCAAAAAGTATTGAAATATGCATAATGTCTTATATTTACCTATGGAGCTACTTTTATTAGTATTTTTGAAAAATTTTCAAGTGGCAGGATTGGGGGGAGGGGTGGGGAAATGTAGACAACTGTACTTGAAGAACAATTTTTAAAAAGTTAAAAACATTTCTCCAAGTGTATTTGAGTTATTTCCTACTGCTCTTATCCTTTAGTATTTTTCCAAGACAGTTCTGATATTGAGAGATTCTCTGAGTTTTGTTTATCTGAGAATGACTTAATTTCTCATTCACTTCTTTGGATAGTTTTTTCTGTATTTAATATTCTTGGCTGACAGTCTTCCTTTGAGGACTTTGAATACATCATCACACATTACCTTTGTAGTTTCTGGTGAGAAATTCATCATTAACCTTATTGAGGATAGTTTGCACATGGTGATCATCACTTCTCTATTGCTACTTTTAAGGTATTCCCTGACTTTGGCACTTGAATTACGTATCTAGGTATAGATATATTGTTAATTTAATTTATAATAACCAAGTCGAATGCATTGTCATAGTGTCCAGCTTGGATTAATTGAGTTTCTCTAATGTGCAGATTAGTGCACTCATTTTGATTGCATTGAAAAAACTTCGCATCAGGTAAAATAAACACAAGACTGCAAGGTGGGGTTCCCATGAAACTTACAGAGAGGTCAGATGCATTTCTCTGCACACAAAGCTTTTAAGAACTTCAAATCCAGAACTGCCCCTTCTAATGACTCCTAGGATGTTAGTTTCTGAGCTACTGTTATTGTTGCAACATGCATGGTTTTCAAAGCTATTGTGGAGATCTGATAGTGGGATGGGAATAGGCAAATAAACAGGCTGTGAAGCTTGCTGTTCTTAACAGTAGATTTCATTGTTTTTCTTGAATAAACTCATGAGATTGTTGTAACATTGTGGTAAATTCTACAGCTTGAAAAGTAGATTTTTTTTCTAGCGTTCTCTTTGCCTTTGTAGTGGATTGTTTGAAGTCTGCGCTCTTCTATTCCTTTGTTGTCCCTCTGCATTTCTTTATTTATTTTAATTCCGTTGTTGTTGTTCAGTTACAGTTATCCCACCTTTTTTCCCATTGCTCTCCCTTGCCCTGCCCCTCACTCCCACAGTCAATCCCTCCCCCATTGTCCAGCCCATGAGTCCTCTATTCCTGTTCTTTGTCTTGCCCTTTTCTCTTCTTTGCCCCATCACTTCCTACCCTCCTCCCTTCTGGTCACAGTCAGCTTGTTCTTTATCTCCAAGTCTCTAGTTCTAGTTTGATGATTTGTTTGTTTTCTTTGTAAGGATTTCAAAGGAGAATTTAGGCAAAAATTTTTTCTTAATTTTCCCATGTTATCAGAGGCTAGCAGGCTAACTTCTTGAACAACAAAAATATCAGTATGTTTTTTAGAACTATTTCTTAATGAAAATATGCTGCTGATTAATATAGCTGAACAAATATCTAGGTTGTTTTTTCCTTCCATTCTGAATAATGTACAATGATCATCAGCTGTAGTTTAACCACAAATTATCTGTACAGCAATAATAGAGCAAAAAAAAAAAGACAACAAATATTAGGATACGCATTTACATAGACATGAATAGGAAATAGAATAGTACAGTGGCTAAAATTAAGGGCTATGAATTGAAACTCTACAATCGAATTCTGATGCCATCATTTTACTGATCTGGAAAATTGATTCTAAGTATTATTATTCATAAAATGAGAGTCAAGTGATATCTTTGTATTGGTTATAGAAAGAATTATGTTATAATCTGCGTAAAGCATTTAATACAGTGTTGGATACAAAGTAGAACTTTAACAAATGTTCACAAGTATTGGTATTACTTTTGAAATTTTACACCTATTGGCTGATGATGACAAAGTGAGCCTCTTTGTAATAGTTGTCTTAATAAAAATAGTTTTCTTTAAAGTTTACTCTAGTAGGTATTTTTTATTAACTTTTATTTTCTTGTCAAAATAACCCTTATATCAATATCCTTTCTTTTATGAATTAGCTTTATGGAAAGTAATGGCATAAAATAATAACTATCATAAAATTACAGAAGAAGCAAATTATGAATCTAAGAGGTATCTTTGGTCCACATTTTGACTCTATTCCACATTGTTAACTCCTTCTCAGACACATGGTATATAAACAAAAACTTCAACAAGTATATTTTATAAATACTGTTAAACACATAACTGACCTGAGAAATATTTTCTCAGAAGATTCCAGGAATATCCATGTGCCCATATCCAAGAGTTGTTTTCCTTTTACTATCAAGATAACCCCAGTTAAAAAATGTGATTTTCAAATTACATAATCTTGCCATTATTTAACATTTCCTGCAATGTCTCATAATAGGTGTGAGATGACCTGCGTGAACACTCAGTCCCCAACTCTTTGAGCAGCACTATCTGATTTCAAAGACTGTGGAAGGTACAAGGATCTGTAGAGTCAGATGCTAATGGTAGTCACACCGACCTCTGCTGACTGGAAGGAGGTGGGATGTCACGAGAGACTCTCACTTCTGCAATAATGTTAGGACTAACCCAAAAAAGCTACAGAACCATTGATTTCTCAAAATCCACCTGAGAGCTGAGATAGCGAAGAACCCTAAATAAAATAAACTTCAGAAAGAAACACATGCTTCATAGAAGGGAAGAGTCCTATTTCTCATCTCACCACTTACCATATAAAGGAACCAGTGACAGATTCTCACCAGGTGCGCATGCGTTCGAAACCATACACAGCTGACCTAACTGAGGGTGCAGCATTTTTACCTTACAGAGGGGAGGAGTAAAATAATTCACTTTAATCTCCACCTGCCCTTCCCCTATTCTCAGATAAGTAGAAGATGGTGTGATTATACCTGAACATGATGGATAGGATTTATCTTTTAAACGTCACTTGTGATACAGTCTATATATTATTATTTTTAAGCACAATAAGAAGAGTTCTAAATTATGTGCTTTGTCTTCATGGGGGGGGGGGTATATTTGCCTCCAGGTCCAATGAAGGCAGAATGAGAATTTGTACCTAATTACTGCCCATTCTGATCTTCTCAGAAAGAGAAGCCTATTTTCCGAGCCTCATTTTGATTAAAGACTAGCCCATGAGTCTGCACTCCCATGCCTAATATAGTCTACATGTGAGAGGCTTTGCGAATTGTTTGTTCGGTAGTTGAAACTATTGCTTTAAGAGCCCCTTTATTTGGCTAATTCATCAATGACTTCAAATCCAGTGCAGATGATCTGAGCTTGAACTCCTACAAAATTCTTCATTTCATGTAATCAAGTGGACATTCCTTCCTTGGATCAAAAAGCTTTTGTCTTGCTATGCATAGAAAGAGATCTTCAGGTAAGCAGGAGAGACCTCCAGATGAGTTTAGACTAAATATAATATACATTTTTTTTTTTAAACAGTAGAGACTCATTCAAATGACAAAGATCTGGCTACTGAACTTTTTTTTTTTTTTCCTATTAAGTCAGGGCCTGCAAGTCTTGGTTCCTCTAATGTGTTGTTATTTTTCTTTTTGTTGGGTGTTAGAATTTTCATGTTTTCATTTTCATAGTTAGATCCCTCACTGCATCAATATTTTCAAGAAAAAATAAATGTTAGAAGAATTGGCTATAACTCTGGAAACTTTAAGAAAAAGAATTGATCTTTCAGTTTATGAGCCTGGAGCTTTCTCACTAGACTTGTTTTAATTTCCTGGTAAGCTGGAACTGATTGGTTTAATGTGGTGAGTCTCAGCTTATTAAAATCACCTCAGTGCTTTTTAAAAATACCCAATTCACTGAATCCAACTTCAGGGTGATTAAATCAGAATCTCTGGGAGCAGGGACCAGACATTTTAATATGATTCTAATATGAGACCCAGCTTGAGAACTACAAAACAAAGCATGTTATTATCTCTGAAGCAGGATCTCTTTGCAGAACTATTTTGTTCTTATTTTGAGAACATACTTCAGGGCAGAACTGATCACGTCTGGGGACTTAAACCCTAATATTGATGAGAGTACTGGCTATTTTTCCTGCAGACAATAAGCTTAGGAATGAACAAATCAAATTGCACTAGAAAACAATGATTCCGAGTGAACTAGTATGATTAACATGATATAAATACCACTTTAAGTTGAATCTCTATTTGGGAAGCCAGTATCGTATATTACCTTGTAGTTATTTTATATATACTGGAAACTGTTGAGGATTACTCTAACCCAGGTAAAAAGTGGTTCCTTGTTATACTTTTACAAACATGAGGATATTTCTGTTAAGAAGAATATAAGATTGGAGTCTTTTTTACTTTTCTTCAGGCTTTGGTTTTGTGGTAAGCAAGTCAAAATGAGCTAGAGTTGAACAGAAACCTCTGGAGACTGATGCTTATAGAAGGCTTTCCTTCAATATTCGTGGACTCTCGGCATTGGTGGACACTCTTGATGGATCAGATAGCAGTCTCTATGGGGTGATTCTATACTCTCACTTTTGTAAATCAAAATCAACCGAAGGGCTGTATATCAAAAATTACTGTGTCAGGTCAGGGTATGTAGTCTTGCTTTTGTTGCCACTATTATTGTTATTCTCCATATTTAACTGGCTTATGCTAAAGGCTACAATGAAACTATTTAAACCATTGTAGTTAAGCAAGTATTCTGGGCAACAGCAGAAAAGAATATGCGGACTTCATTCTTCTGACGTATTAACAACTGATTGTATTGAATGTTAACTAAAAGTCACTTTTAGTGGTCTAATTTTCTTTCTTCTTTGTAACTACTTGATTTTACGATCATCATGAATTCTTTAATTGCTTATGTCATTTCTTTGCACTGACTTTGAGATGAGTTTAATTTTCAGCCTCTTTTAGTAGCAGATTTGGTAAGCAATCACCACCAAAGCACATGCTCGGGCTCTGCTGCCGCTGTCCTTCTCGCCGGTATTTTTCTCCTCATGCCATTTATTGTCCAACTCATTTTTCAGCATCTATCTCCTTTTGCAATGTGTTCATTTAGTTCACTTTAAATTCTTTATGAAATAAGGGGAGACACTGATAAATAAACACATAGTCCACAAATAAAAAATAAAAATAAAAAATCTTGAACAACAACCTATTGGCATTTTTATCTCAAAATGATAAATACTTGGCAAAAGTGTAGAAAATTGATGCCCCATTCTTTTTTTTTTTTTTTTTTTCTTTACTCCTTAGGACTGAGTCTGTCTTTAAGCATTGCTGAGGATGTTGCTTGGGCTCTAATCCTATATGCAGTAGTTACAGCTGCAGGTGAACAGCTATTTTCAGTTTGTCACCAGTTGCAAAAATGTCCATGTGATGTTGCATATGTGTATTTCAATAATTAATTGGATATGCCATTGAATTTGATCTGTGAAAAATTTAAAAGCCCCTGTCCTTGGGAAAGTTATCTGTTTCCAACGTTGCGTTTAGGACGGTGACTGGGATCCTGGAGTCAGTGAATCAAGTCAAATGGCAAAAGATGCTGAAAATAATGGAAAGAGCAACAGAAGGAAAAATCATTTTCCCTTCGCACAACAATTTAAATAAATGGAATACACTATTAGAGAGTCAGTGTGCTATTTTCAGGAGTTAGAAATCGTCAGAACAGCCCTTTCTAGATTTGCCTCAAGCTGCTGGAGCTCTCATTCCATTCACCCATTAGGCTGAGGCTGAAAAGCAAGCCAGGTGGCTTATATATGCACTCAGAAACAAAATTGTTTTATCCAAATGTGAGAATGGACAAGAAGCAAAAATAGTTTTGTGATCTGCAAATGAGAATGGGACTTCTTTCAAAAAAAGATTTCTCATGTTTAAAAAAATCTTGAAATATAGAGGTAATTTCTGCTGACAAGCATCAAAACTTGCTCATTTTGGCAGGAATGGGATCTACTTTTCTGCATTGCCTTTTCAAGCCTTTGAAAGCAGATGTAGCAAAAAATAAAGAGATAGCATTTGAAATACTTGTGAACTAATTAATTTTTAATTTGTGCTCAAGTGTCAGTTTGAGTCAAAAGAACAATTACTTCAAAATAAAAGTAGAATTACTGCTACCAATAACCAAAACCATAAAAAGAAAGTGGAATGTGAATCTACTGAAAGTGCATATTCACACTATTAAGGAAGATAAAAAGATAGATCATTTAGATAGAAAGACAGATTTTTTTTTTTTAAATCTGTAGTCCTTCCTTTCCTTAATGATTTTACCGAGTAACCAATGTAAGCTATCTGGATGTTAGAAGACATCTTAATGAGAACATGTTTTATTTGAAAGCCTGCATTTATTGCAACATTAACAAAGTTAAATTATGATGGTCTTACTTTCTTAATATTTAGAAAATGCTCGATTTAAAAGGGCAAAGTGAAAATCAGGGGGATTGTAGTTCTAATTGCTAACCCATCAAACTCATACCATTAGCAACTCCTTCAGACACTCAAAGGACATCTCTCTCCTTGCCTCCTCCATTACATCTGACACAGTTACACTCTCCCGACAGAAATGACCGTGGCTTGTCGGACAGGAGGTATGAGGACGTAATGATGTATGGACATTCGTAAAGGAGAAAATGTATGCCAAGCAAGCAAAATGGTGAGCAGGAATCAGAGGATTTGCAGAAGGGAAAGAATTTAATCTGCTCAGTTTTAGTTTTGCAAATATGATAACCCATGAAAATTGAGTTTATGGCTCATACTTTAAGCATCATTTTTGAAGAAGAAAAATGTCACAAGACCTATTTTCATAATATTCAAATACATATTTCACAATTGTAGAAAGAAGTCAAGTCACTGCACAGTTATTTGAAATAATGAAATTAAACACTAGGCTCAGTCGCATAGCATTTTGGGTTATTAAAAAGCTACATAATAAGTTATAGGTGTGAATATGGTTTCAGGACTGCATTGTGCAAGATATATTGAAATTTTCCTTCTGTCATTCTCCGCCGTTTTACCTGGCCTTTATCTATCAAAATAAAAATGATACTACATTCCTAACATTAATTTCTTGAGAATTTCTATCTCCAAGTGTATTACATCATGAAACCTTATCATAATTCATTGGGGAAGGGGTTGAAGGGAACCCTATATGTTTTTGTTCTCCTTCAATTTCATAAAAAGGACTTGAACTTTTTGCTGAGATGGAAAACTGCTCAGTAGCACACAGCATCCTTGGGTTTGCCATTTAACTGTTCTCTTTTAGGTTTTACCACATCTGTGCGGCTCATCCAGGCATCAGAGTTTTGCCATCACAGCTGGTGGAAATCACAGCTCTTAGCCTTCTTCCAAACTGAGGACTTTACCCCAAATCTTCTGCTACTCTCCAGTAGCTTTACTGAAGCTTGTCTTTATCTTCCCACTGAATTGGACAGTAGTGAAGACACGTTCATTTAACTTGAGTGTCTTTAAACTCTTGATGAGAAAGAACTACAAATTCCAGCAATATATTAAAGTGAGAAAGAAAAAACTATAGGGAAGCCAGAGATATTTTAATGTTTTACTAAGTGATCCTGCCACAAATATGTTACATTTTGGAAACAATGTAACATCTCAGAGCCAAAAATGGCCAAGCCAAATACCATGTTTACATATTTATAGAATATTGAGGTCCAAGAAAATTTGAAGGTGCATAAATTCTATTCAGTTCACTTCACTATATTGTAAACTTTATTAGAAATTTCATAAGAATATATAACTTAACAAAGTCATTAAACAATATGAGTGATAAAACATAGGCCAGACTGAGTTCCGATTCACATCTATTGCTTTTTTATTCTCACAAGCCACTTTTATTTTATTTTTTTAAATTTCTCATATTTAGGCATTCATTCCCTTATACGTGAATATTTATTTGATCATTTTCCCTTAAATATAGTTGATATACAATGCAAACAAGCAATAGAGGAAAACAAAAACAGACTCAGAAATAGAGATCAAAGCAGCGGTAGCTGTTGGGGAGGGAGGTTGTGGGGTGGTGTACAAGCCAAAGGGCGCTGTGCTCAGTAACACTGTGATAAGTTTGTGCGGTGACCGACGATTTCCAGACTCGGTATGGTCATCACATTGTAAGGTGTATACGTATATTTTGTACACCTAAAACATCCATTGCTTCTTATTTCAGTTTATTGCTATAAATGGAAACATAATTTTGTACATATGCACACAGGAACTCACAATGCATAACTATTCTAGTTTATATTATAAAACTATCACTATACTCTCCTCCATGGTTAATAACCCTGTATTCAGGATCAAGTGGAAAGCATTTTGAAGTCATTTCTATGCTGATTCCAGGAATTAAAACATTCCGGATTATTTCTTAGCAACATGTGTATATGTTGGACACTTCTCAGATAAGGAGGGCATAATTCAAACCCCAAGAGAATGCAAGCTCCTTTGTAAACATGATTACCATTTTTCTTGCATCACAAAATCAAATTGTGACACACAAAAAATAATATATGAAAAATATTTGTATAAAACATAGACTTTCTCTAGGTATACTCTCATACATTGGTATTTGTGTAAATATAGTTAAAATATTCATAATCTCTAGTTTATTACATTAAATATGTAGATAAAAGGAACCATAAAATAAATTAATAAAAATCAGCATCTTGCTTTTCATATAGTTTTGATTGTTCTCTTGTCCTTTTTGTTTCTGCTTTTGGAGTTTTTGGGGTAGTGTTTAATTAAACAAGGATACCATGAAACCCAGGGGACACTAATGTTATAGCAGCTAAATTAACTAAACCAAAATCTAAGCTCATAAGTACCTTAAGGTTTACAGAATCAAAAACTAAGGACAGCTATGGAACTAAGCTTTAAGGTATAGCCAATCAATAGTTTCTTTGCTTTGCTTCCTATCTTTCTCTGTAGAAAGCTTTCTCCAAACCCCTGGTCCTGGCACACTCCAAATCAATTTTGGCTTGGCACTGCCCAATACAAATCAATGATTTCTCATAGAAACTTAAAATATTTGGTATTGATTCAGTTTATCCTCTCAGGAAAAAAAAAACACTTTCATATAAATTAATGTTTTGTAAAAACCAACTTTTTCTCTTGGGAAACTTCAGTCCATTTCAATATATAGCGATTTTGGAAACTACCGTATTTTTCAGACTATAAGATGCACCCCCCACCAAATTTGGGAGGAAAATGGAGGTGTGTTTTATAGTTGGAATGTAGCTTACCTGGCTTGCTGTAGGGCAGGGGGCAGCGGTGTCGTGGGGTCACAGGTTATTAAATGTTTTACCATATTTTTTACTTCAAAATTTTTTTCCTATTTAACTCCTCTCAAACCTAGGTGCATCTTATGGTCTGGCGTGTCTTATAGTCCTAAAAATACGGTAGATATTTTCATGTGCTAGCAAATTTTAAGTGTATGTGTGTGAACTATCAAAAAAAAATATTTCACTGAATATTACATTCAAAAGCATTTTTGATAAAATTATTAATTGAAAAAGATTATTTATGGAAAATGTTCCAGAATATCCTGATTATAATTTAAAGCAATTGTTTAGCTTAGCTTGATGGGAAGGTGAAAAAAAAAACATGCAGCTGTCTGACTGTATGCAGCTCCATAAGGAGATAAGTTCTCAGTGGCATATTTATTTGTGGCAGCATTTTTATTGTTAGTCATTTAAAAAAATAGCTACAACTAAAGACTTAAATAGAATTAATAAACTGATGATTTTAGTGCAATGGTTTAAAAATACGCAACAGTTAATGACATCTTGTCAGTTTATACTAATGCCATAGGAGCCGGGGGTGGGGGGGAAGTCATGAGTCTCACTGAGATGAAGTCTCACCAATTACTATATGTAACCCTTTACATTAAAATAAAGATAACCTGTTATTTAAAGGTGTTTGGTTATAAGATAAGAATATTCATTTTAAAGTGATTTTTTTTTAAATTTTGTGAGTATTCAATTTGCTGTCTTTTGATTTAGTATGTAAATTGCCAGATCAGCCCGTAGTAACCCTTCTAGCAAATAAGGAATTTACTATAGAATTCTGAGTGATTGGATCTATCAACCACAGAGCCAATTAAAGAATGGTTGCACGTTCTAGGTTTTGTTTCATTAATTAATGCTTTCTGATGTCTACAGCACTGTGAGATCTAGCAATAAAGAGCATCAGGGAATTCAAGTAAAAGTATAAATCATAGAATCATAAGGAGTGAAAGAAAGATAAACCTTATTTTCTTCCCCCAGGTCAGTTTAAACCTACCCCAACCTATATACAACTATGATAAAATCCTTATTGATTTTATTAAACACATTTGTTAAGAAAGTAAAAAACTGAGTTATCCAGGTATTATTTGTCTTCAAAAAAAAAGTAGAAAGGAAGGATTTCCTCATTTCTATCAACGCGTTCCTTCTATTAATCATGTTCACATTTTAATATGTTAATTAAAACTTCTCAATTTAGTTCACTGAAGGTCATTGAACAGTAGTTTCCAAAGACTGCTACTGAGATGTAACTGATCCTTTCTGTCACTTATCATGCCATCTCCCATTCAACTGGTCACCAAGGCTTCAAATGTTCCTTAAGAATGGTTCCTTATTACCAGCCTCACTGGCATTGCCACTCATCAGGAGCCACCGTACTTGTTGATCAGCCAACTGACCTCACTCTGCCCAGTTCTCCTCCATTTCAGTCCACTCCCCATGCAGTTCACTTTCCAAAATAGACATTTTGCCATGCAGTTCTTTCTCTTGAAAACAGTCTGGTCACCTTAAAACAGGTCAGTGGCTCCTTGCTTAAAGGAAACTTCCGAATATCTCAGCGAGTATAGAATCTACACATCTTTAATGGCTATGGGTCTGTTTATGTCATTTAACCCTCCTCCCAAGTGGTTCTAACCAGAGTCCATTGATTTTCCTTCACACCACACACAGAATTGCTTATCTTTCCAATTTCTAATTTCTGTGTTTCAAATAATCTTTACTCTTACTCTCTTTATTTTTTATTATCTAGATCATGTCACTTATTATTCAATGAAGCTCCTCATAAGACTTAATTAAGTTTAATTAATCAATAAATTAATTTATTTAATTCCAAATACTATGTCATTCAGGCATTTTTTTAACTACCATTGAAGTCCTTGTAATGAAATAATTATCCTTGCTTATAACTTTTGGACACAGCATCACAGAAAGCTAATAGAGGTTTGTATAATTTAGGACTAAATCCCACCTTATTTTATAATCCTTTCTTCTGTAATTCAGCTTTTCTTCAAAATAGTGACAATTTTATTTTTCATTGAACTTTTAAAATCTTTTAAAAAATCTTTTCAACAAGTTCAATTTTTCATTGAACTTGTTGAAAATCTCAAGGGATATGCATATCCTTTCAAATGAAAAGTTTTGGAACTAAGATGAATACAGTAAATTTTGTAACTGAGCTATATTTGAGAACCATCTAAACATTTATATAAATGTGTAGATGAGTGTACTGAGGGCTTAATTAAACATCCAAGTAACCAAAATAGATTGAATGTGAAAATAATATATGCTGAGCCTATTATATTTAAAGAAGACAGTCCCACATACAAACACACACAAATTGATCCTGGGAAACTTATTCTAATTTTTTAAAACAATATATCTACTCTTGAAATGACATAATTTTTAATTTTTTCCTGTAACTTTCACCAGCTCTTTTACCATCAACCCTTTCAGCTGACTACCTTACTTTCGATCTCAATAAGAAATTAGAAATTATGATAATAGAGCTAATAGAGTTATTACCCAGAGGGACACCACCCAACCAACTGAACCACACCAGTCAGGGAGCACGTATGAATTCCTGAGAGTCTATCTAAGGCAACCCTTTCTCTTTACATTAGACAGTATCCCTTCTAGCTTAATCAAGTGCACAGGTTCATCAAGTGCCCCTCTCCCTTCTGTACCAGCTTCTCTTTCCAAGTGGATGAGGAATGTCTTTTGGCATGCAAACCTGATCTGCAGACCTGTGTTCTGCAGACCTGTGTTCTCATGCCTCCCATTTTAGAGTGAACAAAAAGAAAACAAAAAACAAAAAACATTTTTATTCTACTCCTTTCTATAGTTATTCACACTCTAACCTCCATTTATGACAAAACTCTTCAAATAAATCGTGCAGATTTTCTTTAGTCCCTCTCTTTTCATTCTGTTTGAAGCAGACTCTGATGGGTGAGCATTACACTAATCCACCAAAACTGTGATTACAGACAGCCTCCATGTCCCTAAATAAATTCACTTTTTTTCCTTCTCTTATTAATGATGTATTTTAGCAGTTTCTTCATATGTTTCCAGTGTATCACTCACAATTGGTTAACTCATATTTGACTGACAACTGCTCAAACTCCTACCTTATTTCCTATTTATATCCCTAACTTCCTGATACATAAATATTCCTAAATTCAGTATTAGTCATATTCATATGATGATTTATCTAACACAGTCATAAAGTTTAAAAGCTATCCTATGGCTTTCAAATTTGTAACTCCAATCAAGAATCTTCCTCCTGAACTCCATACTAGATATCTCTACTTGGAAGTCTAATAAATAGATCAAACATATCCGGTCCCAAACTGAAGTCCTGATTTATACCTTCTCAATCCCAAAACTGCTCCCGTTGTGCTTTTTTTACATTAGTTAATGGTAGCTCCAATTTTAAAAGTACTGAGGCAAAAGCATGTAATAATCTTAAGTCACCTATTTCCTTTTATTTCCCAGTAACAAATCCTGTAGATTCTTATCTTTAAAATGTACCCAGAATCCAGCTACTCTTGATCAATACCCACAGATCCACAGACTTCTTTTACATTATTGCCAAGAATTGTTAGAGACATCCCTGATCCCCAAATCTTCCCTGGGGCTTTTCAAAAGAGTAACCATTGTGATTCGTTAAAAAAGGTGGCTAATTACTAGTGGTGATTTTGTCCCCTTGGGGAATATTTGGCATGTCTAGAGATGGCTTTGGTGTCAACATTTGAGAGAATCTACTGACATCTAGCAGATAGAAGCCAGATCTATTACTAAACACCTACAATCCTTTTTAAGACCTTCCAGTGAACTTCCTGTGAGGACTTCTCTACCATTCATAAAATATTACCCTCCAGTACTAGAAATGTACATACATACACACGCATGTGAACCAAAGAAAGGGTTTTCTTGCATAACATATGACAATATATTTGCTCATTTCTCCATTTCCCCATGTACATTTTGAGTCTGATGAGGTTAGAAACACTTTCTTAAAATGTACTTTGCTTACTTCTTAAAGACCTAGAAAAATGCCTGAAGCAGAAATAGGTTTTGAATAAATATTTGTTTTATAAAATACATGATATGATTGAAAATTCATGGTTATTTATCTATTGAAGTAGCATTTGATTAAACTTTGCTTAACTTGAGTCAAGGGAATAAAACATCAATTTTCAACTAAAGAGTTTTGATTCCTCTCACTTTTTATTTGATTACATGAAATTAGAAAATCTTATAAGCTCCTTCTCAGTGCAAGGAAACATGGATCACATCAAAAGACAGAGATAAAAGGGCATGGAGACCAGCAGAGAACAATTAAATGTTCTTTTATTTTCTCTGTTACTATCAATTGATAATTTGGGGGGTAAGTTCTCAGTTCTTTGATTTACTTTAAATCTCAAAAAGGAACAAATTACCTAAAACCTTAGCAAAAGACTTCTAATAATCAATGAAATGCAGTTTATACATTCTTTATGCAAATCCATGTGTTATGAAGAGCTAATTCTAGACCTAAGAGAGTAAATTCAGATTTGTTATTGTTAAGGTAGCTCATTCAAGCTAGCTTATCCCCATAACTTGTCATGCCCTCATTTCTTGGCTAATATTGTATAGGTTATAGAGAAAGCAGATCAGTGATTCCAGTCCAGTTTGAAATTGTGGGTCACCTTGCTATTTTAAGGATGTGAGTTGGGCAAAACTTAGCTAAATAAAATGTAACTATGAGAAATAAATCATGTAGAAAATTTTTATATCAGTCACTCATTGGTATAATTATGAATTCAAATTATTTTCATCTCCACTTTGCTGCCCTGTGGGCTTCCCCATTTATGTTAGACTGACATTCTTAAAAGTATATCTTAGGTACAGAAAGGGTACACAACTGTAGTGTTTTTTAGAGGAAAAATAAGTTTCCCAGAGTTCTCATCCACACACTACATTTGATTTTTTAGCAGGTAAAGATTTAGATAATATACTGTTTTTTTGTTTTCTTTTAGTTTTGGGGAGGCAGCAAAGTTTATTTAGAGACTGATTCTCTCCTTGTCAATAATTTATTTAGCATAGGTTTCTGTGGGTATTATACAAGGTAGTAATCTCTTAATAAGCCAAGTAAAGAAATAACATACTACAAACAAATGACTGATTAATCACAATGTTGTTTCAGGCAAAGGGGGATGAAAGGAATAAAGTCCAAATTTAATATGAGATGTGCATTTTTAATATGAGGAAGCCCTCTGGAAAGTCAGTGACCAACCAAGAACTAATTTCCAGCTGTCAGCCCAAAAGTAATAGTTCCCTGTTTCCAAAACACGTTGATTAGTGTTGGTGCCACCTAATCTTTTTCACGAGGCCACTGCGGTTTTTCAGTGCTGTCTATGAGATAAGGAAGCACTCCAAAGGCCTTCAGAGAGTTTTGGGTTTAACAAAGAGCAGCCTCTCCAAAAAAATAAAAGCCTCTCAGAAGTTCCTCACAAACTCTCAGTGTTTAGAGTCTTGCTGGCCCCTTGCCCTGCTTACTTCTGTGAGAGATAAGTCCCCAGTGGGGCCCCTCAGCAGCTGGGTTGCTGACTGCCCATCAATGACAACAGATGTGGAGTGACGACATCCTGGCATGACTCACTTCAGTCTCATCAAAGCAACTTACTTTTCTTTGTCATGAACAAATGGGTTGAAACAACTTTACTTAAATCATGAACAAGTGGGTTTGAAATCATATTCAACCAATACAAAACATAGACTTATGACAGAATCAACCACTAGTGAAGGTAATATTTTGATTGGTTTAAATGACTGATGACTTTCCCTAGAACTGACAACAGAGTTCCCTTTTGTGATTGGTGGCTAACAGAACAAATGTGTGCTTCTGTTAGCAAAAAAGAATAGGAGAATAGGAAATTGAGAGGTCATTGGCACTGTGTATTATAAAAAAGTTGTTTTTGCTGAAACCCAGTATTATTTATTCACTCTTGTCCCAACCTTTCTTACCACTGGGACTTACTACCTTTATGTTTTCTTTTAGTATCCACAGCTTTCCAAAGTAACAATCCATGTCTTTCCTCTGCTAAAGCATGATATATTTGCAAATTTTACATTAATGTTGGTTCTTTTGTCCATTCTCAATGTATATTAATTCCTCAAAAGTGGTAGTACCTAACTTAGAATGTAAAGCAATTCAGAAAAATCATACCATTTTGAAAATAATTAAGAGATCATATTACCTTGTGTTTTTACCTCTAAGCTTTTGGGTGTTCCTTTAAGTTATAAAGTCATGATGAAGTTTCTGTCCACTGCCCCAAACTCATAAATATGACTCTCATAGTTTAACAAGGATCAGTGAGTCCAAAAATACTGGGTATGAACATATTCTGAAAGAGAAGTGTCTAAGATAATGCCTTAACCACATGGGTGTGGGAAATGTTTATTTAATTTGAGTAGCCCACAATATTTTCACGTGTTTGTTTTCTTGGTTTACACTGAAGAGCTTTGAGTCCTATACACTTTTCTTTTCCAGCATGATGACATTGACAAGATATAAAGCATTTTTCATCAGATTTCTTAGAATAATACTTTTATTTTTTAAAGAGACAGAATACCTTTTAAAAAAGTGGCTGTGCATAGCTGGGAATCCGATCACATATTGGATCATGTGAGTTTGGATGAGTTTGACATGCAAACAGAGTGGGGAGAGAAGAGGGTATGGAAGAAGAGAAAACATAGAAGCACGTTGTCTACAGAAATGTCAAATATAGCACGACAATGAGCTACTCACTCATCCCTGCCCCCTCTCTCCTTAAACTTAATATAAGCTCTAATAGTGAAATTATCATACTACTCCTCTTAATAAACCTATGTTAAATGCCCAAAAAAGCTCATAAAACTCTTAGCAGATTTATGTTTCTTTGAAAGCAACTATTTGCCAGAAGTTGACCCCGAAAAGACCAGCTATATCTGACTTTATATACACCATCTAGTCATTTATGTTAGTCATTTATGTTATTATTCCTTCCTAATCACCAGGCAGTACAACCTAGAGCAGAGCAAATGTTGTAGACATTTACTAAAACATAGTGGACTGAAAGATACGTTAATTTCTGATACCATTTTTAAAAATCACTAAATTATACTGCAGAGATAGAAAAAGAACCAAGAGAATAGACAAGCAAGCAACAGAGGGAAATGCCCTTGACATTCGTGAATGAACAGCAAGTAGGAGCATGGTAACCAATGTGTCAGAGATGAGAAAGCAAACCCTTTTATGTATAAGAGTTGGCTAATGAGGAGCAGGCTGATGGGGTCAGAATCCTGGGGAAACCAGTTCCCCTGAATGCAGAAGCCACCATTCAGGCAGAGAAATCGGGTAGGACAGAGCAGAGGAGGACTGATTATATTTCTGTTGTGGTAGGTAGAGCTCTAAAACTTTACCCATCCCAAGATTTTCTACCCTAATTCAGGAGACTGTAACTGTGAGGATATACCAAATCCTCAAGTATGCCAAGTTTCATGACATACAAACTTTGCAGATGTACTAAAAATTACTAACCAGTTCATCGGAAAGCAGGGAGCTTATCCTGGATTATCTAGGTGGCCTAATGGAATCATGCCAGCCTCTTAAAAACAACAGATTATCACTTGCTGGCCAGGAAAAGAGATCAGAGATTTGAAGCGTGAAGGGTATCTAACAATGGGAAAAAATCACGTGCCAAGGGACATAGGCATCATTTAAGAGTTGAGAGTAGCCCCAGCTAACAGCCATCAGGCAAACAAGCACAAATTCAACAAGCTAAGTTTGGCCAACAACTGATAGGAACTTCAAGCCGATTCTTCCTGGGAATCTCCAGGAAGATGAGCCTTCAGTCTGATTGAACTAAGTCCATTAAGCCCATGAGAAACTAAGCAGAGAGCCCGTTCGGGCTTGCTTCAACTTCGGAGCTAAAGTACTGTGAGATAATAAATGGGTGCTGTTTTAACTTGTTGTCTATGTTGATTTGTTATTTAATAGGAAATCAATACATCTGAATTCAACAAGGAAGTGATTTCTACCCAATCACAGCTGGAGATAGGTATTTATTATCTGGGTGGGAAAAGTTGACTAATGAAACAGACAATAAATGAATGTGGCTGTATTAAATAATTTAGAGGCCAACCCCCTTCTAAAGTCCAGGGGCCAGAATTCAGTCAGCTAAGTATATTCTGCCATTATGAGGGAAAACAAAACAAAACACACATTTGGGCATCTCAAGATGATGTAGTCATATTCCGCCCTCATAACCACACACTGACTCACATCAATTAGCACAGCTGGTCAACTCTCATACAAAAGAAGTATTGTTGGGAAGTGGGGGCTTTTCCACTGAAGCTCAAGATTCACTACACATTCTTATTGAGCAGGGTGCATGTCTTCCCTAACCTTAGGTTTTAGTTTTTGTTTTCCACACGGAACCCGAGCATGAAGAAATCCTCTTGCCTGCAGTCCTCTTTTATACTCACTCACCTCAGCATGGGAGGCAGGATTAATTCTCAACCTCTATATAAAAGGAGAATTAGTATTTCGAACACAACTCCCCCACCTCCATTTTTTCACCCTGGCAACCACGCTGCAGGTGTAAATGTGTAAATGAGGTTGAGTCTTATCAGCTTTAAATGGCCAGCCCCATGGAGGGGATCACGGGCTCTTACAGCTGGCTACCTGGTCTCAGGATGGCGCAGAGGTGGGACTAGTGAAGTGTAGAGGCCAGAGCATCGCACCAAAATGGGGGCAAACATGCAGCATGAAGAGAAAAACACAGGGAGTGTCAAGAGATATAATTAAAAGAAAACTGTAAATTTGATACTTTCACTTATACCTGGCCACCATAATTCAGTAAAAGTTATTAGCTGCTGATAATATACTTATTTTCTGTCCTTATTTTTGTTTGCATAAATAAACTACTGTAGGATCAGTTATTAAACAATTAAATATATGTAAAAAGATAAATTTCCCAATGACATGAATTATCAATTTAATGTTCCTTATTTTTGCAAACTCACCATATATTTAAATTCCCTTATTAGAAAATGTATTTTTAAAAATAAAAACCTGTTCTTGTTTTTTTAATTGTTTACCTTTTGAAGTATTGTTGGAAGAGCATTTGTGCTCTGTCAAAGCAGAACTGCTCAGAAAAAAGGTAAAGATAAACAAATTATGTAACGTAGAGCGATAGGACAATCAAGAGAGAGTGACTCTGGGCAAAATTCTGACTTCGTTCTTGTTGTTGTTGTTCCGACATGGCTCAAGGCAAAAATATATTGAGAGAAAGTTTTCTGACTCAGAGAGGAGGATCTGCAACTTGTCACTTTTCAAATTCCTCTGATTTTTAGGACCAGCTGAAGGAAGTCCACAAAATCTTTTTGACAACTACCCTCTCCTTAGGATTTATTGCTACTTGGAATTTAGAGAAATTATCTTCTATGTTAGATTTCTGATAATGACTTTGAGTACAGAACTTCAGTTCCAAGCTTGTAGTAATATTTTTCTCCATTCTACTTGAATTCTCTTTCCTAAGGGATTATTTATCTACTGAATCCTTTTGATAAAACTGAATTAAATGTTCCCCTGGCTATATTCTTATAGTACTTTATGGCATTATATGTGGCTCCATAGCAACTTTTATTTCCTAGGTGACAAATATCTCTTTACATTAGTGTGTTTTGTAATCTGTTCTTGAGGTCAGTGACTATTGCTTATTTATATTTTTATCCCCACAATCTGACACTGTGCCAAGGACAGAATAGATATTTATAAAATACCACTAAATTGAACTCTGTAACATAAGTATTTGTTTGAAATTACATATTCTAGAGTTTGTCTCTGATCCACATTGACCAAACTTAAGTTTATAGTGGTACAAGAGTATCTCATAATAATAAAAATGTAATTGATCAACCCTGATGGTTCTGTTCATCTACTCTCATCAGAGATTAAAATATCATAAAAATACTAATTCATATGGAAACTAATTTTCTCTGCCAACATAGCTCCTATTTACTGTATTTTTCTTACTAAAAACAGATGGAACAAAAATGTGTGCTTGACTAGATTTTTAACAAGTGATGCTTTATCAACACAAAACATAAAACAGATAATATACAACTATAGTCAAGGATCATATAAAGCAATACAAGTGAAAGGACATGATTTTCTTTGTTCTGTGATTTATATACATTGAGGGTAAAAATCACAAGTTATTTCTAAAATAAATCAACACATATAATATTTATTGGTGTTTTATTACCTTAAAGTAGTGATTTTCAACCTTTTTTATCTCATGGCACACAAAAAGTAATGACTAAAATTCTGCATCATACACACACACACACACACACACACTCACACACACCCCAGATGGTTATTGTTACATTGGCTGTTGTCATTTTTTTAATTTGACAATCTAAGGGAAAAGAGGTCAGTGATTAAATAGTCAGGCATTGCACATTTTAAAAATTCTTGCAGCACACAGGTTGAAAAGTGCTTCCTTTAAACAAGTACAGTAAGCAATGCAAGACAAATAATAGGTACCTGAGAAACAGTTCCAAGCCCAAGTTCAATCTGTGGTTGAAGGCATCAAGGCAAGTCCAATATATAAAGTGCTACAAGAGATTTATACACAGCAATCTGAAAGACTAAAAACATAGATGATAGACAATAGATGGAGGGATACAGAGATAGATAGGTTCATAAATATAATGCCCAGAGTCCATATATCTTTATACATTTTAAAGAGTTACGTAGGGTTTTATTATACATTTTATAATTTAGCTACATAGTTCTCAGTTTTAACATGATCTATCTTTTGTGATTGTTTGCCACAGGTCTCTACTATGACTAAATTTTTATAATTCTGGAATTGTCATTTATCACATTCACATGTGATTCTAGTCATAACTTTGTAATTTTTTTGTTATCTCCATTTTTTAGATGAAGAAGCTTAATTTCCAAGAGTTTAAGTAGCTTGCATACAGTCAGTCTGCAAATGACTGAATTGGGGTTTTAACTGGTCTATTTAACTCAAACTCTCAGGAACTTTTGTTTTTTCTATTGTCCTTAAGAAAGCACCTATAAGTGGAACCTAATCAACAAAACAAACCAGCAATCAAAATAAGCCAGAGACATTGAAATAAAGAACAAACTGACAGTAACCAGAGTGGAGAGGGATAATGGGGGAAAATAGGGAAGGGGCCTCAAAGAACATGTATGAAGGACACATGGACAGAGCCAAAGAGGATAGGTTTCAGGGTGGGAGGCAGGAATGGTGGGGTGGGGGCAGTAGTGGGGGGAAAATGGAGATAACTGTACTTAAACAACAATAAAACAGAAATTAATTTTAAAAAAGCATAATCATACTTTACCTGCAATCTTGCAAATTCTCCGCACACTAGTATTTTAAAGATTTTAGATCACAGGAAGCATAAAATATCAAGAATGGGATTCTTCATGAGACTAGTTTTCAAGTCCACTTATATCTGGTGTTTAAGACTTTTTCTATAATGTATGGAGAAATAATCAACTAGTTTATCACTGATTAACTTAAATTTTAGGGTACTCAAGTTATTATATCAAATAATATTTTAATAAAATATTGTTATCACAAGGTTTATTTCAAAACAAATTCTCTATATAATAAATTTAGTATTGTATTGCTTAAGATTAAAGATAACATGTAAATCTTCTAATAGCCTCTTACCTCTCAACTTTCTTCTTAATGCACTGAGCCCCTTTAAATAAGTGAGGCCCCCAAAAAAAATTCTTTAAATTTTTAAAAAATGTACTCCTGAAAGTAAATGCATAGCTAGAGAGAACCAAGGCAGGCCATGTGTTCCAGAAGTTCCTCTGAGTAGCAGACATGTTTCTGTTCCTGTGACTAGGTGAAGCCTCCAGGAATGAACCCAGAAATCTTACAGTTATGTGGGGCCAATTCCATGGTTCCAGAGAGATTGCACTGAGAAAACAAAATCAGTGCAGTCTTCTGTTTTAAAAATATACCTCCAGAGACTTGGGGACCAACCCACTCTCAAACAATCAAAATGAGGTTCCCAAGAAGAGCAAATTTCCTGGCCTGGCTTCCTCTTACTTGTCTTTTTTTAAAATATTTTTTAGTGATAAAAAAGATTAATCCCTTACAAAGTTAGGCTAGGTCAATGATTAGAGTCACAATGACTTTTTATTACCATTTGAATTTTTGCAGGGCTTTACTCTAGTTTAGACATAACGGGTCTAGCACAAAGTGAGGCTCTATTGTCTATCTTCCCTTAAAGCTGTTTAGAGAAGTTCAATCATTCATATGCCTTATAATGATAATCCTTATTACATTGATAGTCAATCAAAATTTCTGATTTAAATTACTGTTTTCTTCTATTAAGTCTTATCTAAATATTCCTTTATATTTAAATAATGAAATTTAGGAAGTTTATAAATACATTTTATTGAAATAAAAATATGAATTATGTATAAAGCGAATGGTTTAATTTGAATTTTTGTAAAACTTGATTTATTCTACCTATTAAGATATTTTAAGATTCTGAAAATTCCAAGTGTATATTTCCAATATATTTTATTAGGTAAAATTTAAGTAATTCAAGAAAATTTACTCTCAGCAATTTTCTTTTTTTTTTACAAAAGAAAAAAGGATGATGAGTAGAAATTGGCCAGGAAGAGCAGCCTGTAGTCCAGCATCTACCCACAGGACAAAAGCTTTGAGTCAGTGTGTTAAAGTCAATGCTTGGATGAGAATCCCCAGTATATGGATTTGTTTTGGTTTGACCTAGTGAGCTAGATAAAGACACAGAAATAGAAATGGCCAATTCATGTGTACACTGAACACAGAACATATGGCAGAAATTCCTTCAATGAGAAAAAATAGGTAACTTCACGCATTTCATTTATTTTTTCTCCTTAAAAAAATGTAGTGCAAAGTATTTGGAAAAACAGCTATTACATTGTATTCTATGATATTCTATTGCCTGATTAACAAAGGTCAGCTGAATTATAGACCTTTAATTGCAGTTTGTCCAAGGCCATTTAATCGTTACCGATTACACTTCCCAATTGTATATCATACTTTTAGCATATATGTGGCATGCAGAGAACCTGAAAGCTAAAATACAACCTCCTTATCAAACAACCCAATTTGACATGAAGTATATGTTGTTTTGATAGGTAATCCATGTTTACTTCACAGTCTGTTTCCAAGATGAATACATTCAAATGTATTGATCTTCAGTAAACTAGTATCTGTAAAATATATCTTGGAATATCTCAATATATCATACTCAGATCAATATTCTTCTGTTTTAAAACATGTGCATCTTTTTATATAAGTTGACTTTTATCATTAGGAGTCCAAAATGCTTTTTTTGGTAAGTTATAAGAAATGGTCCTGGCTGGTGTGGCTCAGTGGATTGAGTGCAGGCCTGTGAAGCAAAGAGTCAGTGGTTCGATTCCCAGTCAGAGCACATGCCTGGGTTGTGGCCAGGTCCCTAGTTGGGGGCACGTGAGAGGCAATTACACATTGATGTTTCTCTCCCCTCTTCTCCCTCCATTCTCTCTAACAATAAATAAATAAAATATTTTTAAAAATGAGTTTATTCTTACCCCCATATATCTATTTATTGCTGGAAAGTGGTTTCTGCCCCATGAAGTTTGGAGTTCCAGAGCAGTTGTCAAATGGACAGATTTTCCAATTTAGGAGATTTGGCCCATGTAGAGTTTGGATGGGGAGTGGGCATTAGAAGCAGTTCTGAAGCTTCCAGTCACTCTGCCCCTGATCCTTATTCCTAAATTGCTCCACACATGTGGCCTTCCCACCTACCACTTTCTTCTCCCACCAAACAGCTCTTAAAAATCTGCTTGAATTCAGGATAATATAGACCGATGGCTTCATGACCTGATGTATTAAGGGCCTGACCACTGGTGTGTTTTTAAGATGGCTGAAACAAATCACCATTTTTATTAAAACTTTTTTTGGCACTGATTATCAAGGAAGATCAGAAAACTTGCACATATACAAATGAGTCTTTTTGATATGTTTGCTGTGCTATGCTTTAATTTGGATATATAAAATTATATACACAAATGGTACTGCTTTTCCACTGCTGCACAGTTATCACAACATGAACTTAGAGGGTTAAAACAGAATGCATTCACTGTTCACAGCATTCAGGAGTCCCAGCACAGCTTTGGTAGGGAATCCGCTTTGGGTCTCACAAGGCTGCACTCTAGTGACAGCTGAGCTATGTTCTCATCTGTAGGATCTACTAGGGAAGAGTCTGCGTAAGTTCATTCAAGTCTTTGGCAGAACTTACTTACTTACGACTGGGTGATCTAAAGCCTCTAATTTTACTGGCTGTTATCTGGAGGCTGTGCTCAGGTCCCAGAGCTCCTGGAATCCTCCTGCATTCCTTTGTCCCCTTTCTCAGCATGACTGTGCTTGCTGGAAAACCTGGCTGCGAGCTTCCCGGGAAAGGGGCTCCATTATGCAGAGGGAAGGGAAAGACTGAAGAAAAAGGCAGATCACTCCAGATTGGTAGGTGGCAGGTTTAATAAGCAAACGAACTTCATTATGAGGCTTGTCCAGGGCAGCCACAAGAGAAGTTTTCCAGACCCACCTACCAAATCATAAATGTTTATATAGGGTTTAACTAGATTTAGTCAGTACCCAACAGGTTGAACAGGGTTCAGTCATATGCCAAGTGCAGATGGTCTCATCGCCACATGACTATTTCAAGGTTGTGTCCTTGGGTAGCTTGTAGGGAGGAAAACTGAGCACAGCACACACATTCAAAGCATGTGGAGTGAGTGGGGGACCTCCAAATGCCTTGGTCCAGCTTGCAGATCAAATAAGAAGTCACATCTTCTTAAAGACCTTCTCCAACAGGTTGTTTATGTCAGTAAGCCAGCAAGAAGAATCTTTCATAAAACCAAGAGTCCCATTTCCCTTGCCTTAAAATGTTAACCAAGTCAAAGGATTAATTAGAAGCAAGTGAGAATCTGCCCACGCCCAAGGGGATGATTTTACCAGGAGGTGGGATATTGAAGATCAGCTTAGGGTCTGTGCCCCACAACATGTGAGGATTACTTTACTCATTGGCTTAGTGAGAGTTGCTAATGGTTTTTAATATTCTTTTGCCAGTGGAAAGAACTACGGAAAGATTACGAACTGAAGAATTTCAAAAAGTGTGCTATCCTCTGCTGTGTCAAACTTGTGGTATCTTTTTGTGTGTTTCTCTGGCCAGAAGAAGGTAAGAGTCAAGCGGACCACCTGACAGGAATGTCCATAACCGCAACACTTCCATTCTATACCTCTATAGTCATTATAGATCTATAGACACACCCAGATCATTTTATAAACGGTGTAGAAAATAGTTCTGCTGCAAAAATATGTATGTCTCATTATTAGGTTAGGCAAAGTTTTATTAAAATATAAGATATTGTTATCATCAGAGGAATGCTACTGAACTTGTGCATGCTAATATTACCCTGGTCCTAAAAAAAGTCTTGCTGGATAATTTTTTATATAATGCAAACTATTGCAAGTATCTATTATACAAACCTCAAAAAATAATAAAAAGAGTTTTGTCGTACACATATAGAATGTCTAAGTCACATTGTTTACCTCAAAGAAAATTTTTGAGATTAATTTGATTCACCATATATATGGAAGTATGGTTATGTAAAAATAACATAATTGAGATAATGCTGGTGGATATGCTTGACTAATACAAATGGTTATTAAAAATAAAGTCAAATGTTAATTAGTTATTCTCAGTACTCTTCGTATTTCATGTTTTCCCCTTGAACTTTTATCATATGTAAAGTCATACTTATTATTCTAGTTACCCAAAATTGAATTAATTTATTGATTGCAGATTCACTTGTCAACATAATTAGTATAATGCACTCTACATTTACTGCTCAGTTAGACACATAAACAGTTTTCCTTAGAAGTGTATTTCCACTAGCTTTTGAAGGTCTAAATACAGAGACAAGGTTTTAGCAGAAAAAATGCACTTAGCAAATTGCTTTCAATTGAAATAGGGATGCTTACCTCTTTACAGATACAAGTGTGAATTCATAAAATGTTAAGCCTACTAATGAGCAGTCATAGAGCAGGGGGGGAAGAAAATGAGGCACTCTCTTTTACAATTTGCTCCTGACAAAGAGTAACATTTAAGTGAACACTCTACAAACCTGAAATGGCATGTGGACAGGTGCTCGAAGGCAAGTACAGTAAACAGATGGCTATAGAGGATTCCTTCTCAATACCAGGTAAATTGTAATACTTTCAGGCAATAATTATTATGGAAACATTTCACCAATTTGAAATATGGCCAGTTGTAAATTGCCTTCACAGTGTTATTCAGATGAGAGAAAAGGACTTCTCCAATGTAACCAGATTATGTGTGAAACATCTGTTTCTCCTTTGTGAGTATCCTGTTAGTTGCGAATATCCTGCTATTTGCCTCACTGTAGCCAGTATCCAAGAACTACTCAGCATATGACCTGGTGAGGTTAAGTTATGGGTGTAACCCCATAGTTGTTGAAGATAACAAATGAATATAAGGTGCTTTTAATTTTCTTAATCTAATATTGTTTCCTTAGCCTTAAAATGCCTGTTAATAGATAACCTTTAAGAAAATGTTTAAAAGGCATGATTTTGAGAGCATATGCATTATATAAATTATCTTTTCCTCTTTCTCCTCCCTGCCCTTTCCCCCTCCTGTCTGGACCCCTGGCACAGACACATCACACCTCTGCTTCTGGTTAGCTACAAACATCTAGAATTACCTTGCCTGTTCATTCAATAACATATTTCTAAGAGACAAAAATGAGTATTAAAAAGATACAGATAATGCCACCGAGATGGATCGAATAAAATGTTGCTGAGATTAAAATACCTGAAAATATTTATAATTTGAATTTCCATCATTTTTAATGAGCTCATTATCAAGTGAAAGAGAAGTTTTGGAGGATTTTTTAACTTGTGATGGGTGATTTCATTTAATATAAGAGCCAATGGAAGAAATATTTAGGAGACAGAAATATTTAAAGTGTGGACATACTAGTGGTTTAGAGTCATCATCATAACACTTTTAAACAATAATATAACTAAATTTCCAAATAATGCACAAGTTTTTATCTTAGTCCTTACATTTATAGAACGAATAAATTATAACCTCACTGTAGAAAAGCACACGGTTCCTACTTTTGTGATGCATGTGGTCTTTTACCTGTATTCCCTCAACGATGTGTATTCAACAAATTTTTAATGACTTCTTTCTCTGTACAAAGTTATTTTGTTTGTTGCTCCTTAAAATACAAAAATCAATGTTATTATTCTAAAGTAAATAACCTCAAAATTGTATGTGGATATGGAATATCATACAAACAACTATTGCATTGAACAGAATGCATTTAGAATACTCTTTGGGAGCCCTTTGAAGGTAGCAAAACTTCACTTTGTAATGAGCAAGATGAACTTTGGGAGAAATTAATGTTGGCTTTTAGAGTGGATGGTTCCTTTTAGTGTTAAACAAAGATAAAATTTGAATATGTAATGATATAACCAGCTTAGTTCTTTAAGGAAGAGAATGTAGTAGCCTGTCCTTACGTATCTTTCCTATATAAACAGACTTAAAAATAAGCTACTATAATTGAAAGTGCTAGCTTAAGGGATGACAGTCAACTATTAAGGAATTTCTGGTCTAGGTCCCAGCAAAGTTTTAACCTTGTTTCTAAATTTTGTCTTTTGTTTACAGAATTAGTGACAAGGGTATTTAAAAATCTTCATTGCATGACAATTACTGGTTAGCTCTGGACTGATATATCTTAATAGACCCAGGCTCTAGATTATTTTTTGAGATATTTCTTATCACTTGAGTTGTTGTGAAGTTCAACAGCAGCTTAATGATGTATGACTTTGTGTTCCAAATTGCATTACCTGAACTTTTTCTCATTTTTGAAAAAGCCATGACCGTCGTTGCAACTAAATCTGAATCAAACCATCTTTTTATTTTGAAACATTTGAAAGAATGTATAAAAATTAGGATGTTCATACATCTTGGGTTGTCTGGGAGGATTCAGATTTAGGACTGTGATTTATGAGTAATGATTAATTATGTCCTAAGTCTATCCTTGGAGGGCCTATTTTGACAATGAATTATTTGATCACCCTATATAAAATAGGTACATAAATGCCAAGCCTTCATCCTGATGACATGCATTAGAAACACCTTGGCTACCGTCCATTTCCACCTTCTCCTTTTTTTCATATTCATCTTTGATTTTAGACATGATAGACACACCTGGTTGTTGTGGATTGAATTATGCCCCCCAAAAATAAATGTTAAAGCCCTTTTACCTATGAATGAAAACTTCTTTGGAAATAAGGACTATGAAATGAAATCTAGTTAAGATGAGGTTGTGCTGAATAAGGGTGGACCTTGAATGAAATGACCAATGTTTTAAACAGACGGAGAGAGAAACATGAAGATACACACACACACAGAGCGAAGATGGCCATGTGAAGATGACTAAAAAATTGAAGTGATGCAGCTACAAGCCCAGGAATGCCAAGGGTTGTCTTCAATGACCAGCAGCTAGAGGAGAAAAAGAAGCACTCATCCTCAGAATGCTTAGGAGCATGGCCTTGCTGATGACTTGCCTTTAAAGTTTTAGCCACCTGTATCATGACAAAACAAATTTATGTCATTTTCAGCCACTCATTTTTTGTTACTTTGTTACAGAATCCCTAAGAAACTAATACAAGGTTATGTCCATGAGTGTCTTTATAGTTTATCATAGGTTTATATGATCAGATAGAATATATATACTATCATTTCTCATATTATTTCAGATAAAAAGAATTATATTGTTTCTATTTGTTTCTCTAAATTCAATGTTGATTTATTTTAGTTTAACTATGGAATACTATCCCATTTATAAATAAGTACATATGTATAAACAATAATGTATATACAACTTAGTAATTGATATTACTATCACTAGTAATTTATAGCTATTATAAATATATATTATTCTTTTCTTTTTGTACATGTGTGTACAATTCAATTCCTTAAATGTGTATAATATTTATAAACTGATCCTCAAATTGGTGTAGTATTTTGAACCCCATCAGGAATGCATAAAATATTACCTTGTTTATAGTTATTGCCCAAGGTTAGTTTTACTAGTTTTACTAGAGCAACATTTCTGTTCTCTGTCTTTTCTGCATTTTTTTTTTTTTTGCAAGGGTTGGATGGTTGTTCCTATGGATCAGTTCAGTGAGAAATATTCTTTCCTTGTTTTAATTTGTAGTTCCCTGATTATTAGTGAAGTTCATTTATTCATATGTTCATTGGGATTTCAAATATACTCTTTGTGGATTACATTGTCACAACTTTTCCCCTGTAGGTCAATTTATTTATATTTCCCTCAGTGATATGCAGGAGATACTTTTAGTTTTGGGGTCATATTTTTTTTTTTACTTGATTGCTTGAATGACTTCTTGTGATTCTTTAAGAACAGGGACAGTGCTTCTTCTCCTCTTTGCATATATGTATGCAAAACGTATACACACGTGTGTATGTATAATACACACACACACACACACACACACACAATCTCCCTTCCTGGTCTGGGAAACAAACATTGCATATTTTTCTCAAGAAGCCTGGCAAGTCTTTACTACTAAATTTTGTAGCACATTTAAATTTCAATACCAGAAAATTTATCATATTATTTTTATGTCAGCATCCTCAAAATCCTTATATTGTGTCTCAGTGAACTTTCTTGTGTATTTCATGGGTATATCATGAGCACTGGTATAATAATGAATCAAGATCTCCATGAAAATATTTTTAAAAACTTGAGAAATGTAACAACAATTTCAGTCCAAATTAATGTGTTGACATAATGATTGAAGTACTTTGTGTTTATTTTGAAAATTTTGATTTGCATAGTCACTAGAAATGTTATTACTGTCAGTCCTTCTTAACTAGTCTCTTCATATTTTTTTACAGTCTAGCTTATGTAGCAATGAGAGACACTGGTTCATGCCTTCCTACTTCGATCTACATTTTGAAATGCATTAGCAGTTCTATCTTTCACATTCTGTGTGTGTCACTTCCTCGGCAATACGCCAACGACACGCCATTGAGATCGAGGACACACAAATTTATTTCCATAAGAGTGATGATCTGACTCAATCCATTGTCTGCCAATAAGTAAACATTTTCCCTCTTTCTCTCGAAGTTTGTCTATGATAGAATATTTGTCGTGCATGAGTTTCATAATATAAAAATTAAAAATAATGTATCTGAATACATATCAAAGTACAGCTAAAAGTAATTGTTTTAAAGATAATTTGCTTAAAGATTGGACTTTAATAAGGCAGGGGAGTTTCATAAGTGTGCAAGGTACATAAATCAATAACTCCTTATTGGGAGGAGTGTTATCCAAAGTAGGATAGTATATTTTCAATCATTTATCCTTAGTTTACTTCACTGGTTTACAGTGCTCATGGCACACTTTGTTCTTATATCAAAATGTGTTATTATTGGGCAGAAAAAAATCTGTCTAGAGCAAGGTTGTCAAACTCATTTTCACCGGGGACCACATCAGCCTGGTGGCTGCCTTCAAGGGGTTGAAATAATTTTAGGACTATATAAATGTAACTACTCCTGAACTTTTAAGGAGCCGAAATTACATTCAGCCCTTTGAGGGCGACCATGAAGCTAATGTGGCCCCTGGGGAAAATGAGTTTGACACCCTTGGTCTGGAGAGCAGTGGATAGGATCATGGATTCCAAACCTGGGACATATTCTTGTCATGAAATATGACATGGAAATGTGACACACTCCCTTTTCCATCTCCACCTTTCTGATCATGACCATGCCAGCAAAAAGGGGGAAAAAACAAGTATCCTTGTTATAGTATCATCACATAAATAATAACTTGTTTTATATGTACAAATGTAATAGTCCAAGCAATTGCCAAAAGAGCAGCTCATAGATTTCCTCCTCAGTTTCCAATATTAGCATAATATGAGAAAGAATATTCTTATAAACATAAAATTTTGTGATAAAAAATAATGAAAATCCTCAGCTTAAAAAAATATGGAACAGTCACAGCCATGTCTCTGTTACAGAGATCTCAGCATGCTCATTCAATGCATTTTTACAAAATGTTATAAACCAAAATTTAGTAGTAGTAAAAATGGGGTTTGAAGGAGACAGCGAATTACAGTACAGACATAATTTTATTATATTTGTTACAAACTCTTAGGTATTGTCTATAGGACATATAGAAATGTATGTGCATATACATGGTGCATCCTAGTAATTCCTGAGAGAAGTAACTGTCAAAAAAAAAAAAAACACCCAAAACAAACAAACAAACAAAAAAAAAACCTGGAGGCAAAATAATAATGAAACTATTTAGAAAAAGAGGCTCAGTAACATAGCTGTACATAGGGTAAAAAAATACTAACATTTTATATGTATAGGTACATATGTAAACATTATTGTAAAGCTGTGTGGCCATATTTTGTAAGAATTTTGCAGGCAACACTACAGAATTTGTTCTCCATAGCTATGCTTGCAAGTAGTTTTATCATCCTTTTTGGCAGTCAACAAATTTAGAAACGATGGTAAATCCACTTAGTACAAAACAATGTTATCTGAGGATCTGCTGTACTTGATACCGAGACAAAGCAGAGACCAGAATCCTGATATCGCAAAGTTGTTTCACAATCTTTTGTTGTGAGCTAAATCCTAGTACTTCCTGAGAGAAGTACTATAAGAAAAAACACAGGGAAAATTATAATGAAACTGTTTAGAAAGGGAAGCTAAGGAATAGCTTTGCATAGCTATAGATACATAAATGTAATATATCCAATAATTTATATAATTTAATTTTAAATAAATTAATTTTAATTCATATTTTATTTTATTTGTACCTATATACTACTGTGTACACACATATATATTTGTTGAGTAGATGAAGCCATAAATGTACTTGTGTGAGAGGTGAGTTTGAAACATTCCAGATAAGAACTGCTATCTGTATGTGGGAGGTGGGGGGAAGAGGTGGGTACCAAAAAGTACCAAAACACTGCCCGGAGAGTGTCCTATTGACTATGATATCCACATCAAAGGTTGCTTTCAATTCCATTGAGATTGTTCTTTCCTGAGAAGCTAACAATAAAAATTAAAATAGGTGTGCTTATCAATGCATCTAATAGTTACATCAGATAATCATTAAAGCTTTAGACTCTCCTGTATGATTATTTTCCTTTGTGACTACATATCTATTTGTAGGTAGATATGCCTCAAATTTTCCAGGACAGTCCCATTTAATTACTGCCTTCTTGGTGTATTTTTTATTTATACCTTACTTCAGTTTCCAAACAGCCCAGGCTTAGATAATAGTTTATGTAGCTACCTTACAAATCTAAAACATACCCAAAACACTTTCACCTTTAGTCATTTTTATGCCACCCAAATAATAACCTTTAGTATTTTTTGCATGTAAGCAATGTTGAAAGCAATATATTAACCCTGAAATTTTGCTAAAAATAAAGTTTTTGTTCTCAGTATGACTAGAACCTGTTCTAATATTGAATACTTTTCAGTATATTTTAAGGGTGGTAAACAAACAGAAAAATTAAGATCAAAAGAAATTTAGACATTATCTAACATTTTCAAATCTGTCTTCTATATTATGTGACAGATAAAATGATTGAGTGTCTGGAGAATGCTGAAATAATATATAGAGCTCTTATTTCAGAAATGACTCGAGTCTGGGGAAGATAAAATGGTACCATTTGCCTTATTGTACCTGAATCAGGATTAGAAGTCAATTAACTTAACCCAGTCTATTTAAGTCTAGCATATAGCCTTTATTTACTAATTAAGTGGGCCATTGCTATATGCATTAATCAGGACATAAAATCTACAAAGAGCTGCCAAAGGTATAAAACATAAAACAGTGATTCAAAGTTTAAATATATATGTATATATGATATTATTATATATTATATGATATATCAGATATTATAATATATTATATATAATTTTCCTCAGTAATCATTTTAGCTTTTCTCTTGTACATAGCATAGCAACCGATGGTACACAATAAAAATGGAATAAGAATTAAGCTCTTTTTTTCTTGCTATAATGTAATTATTCTAAACACTATTATTTCTTAGGGAGCCATATAATTTTGATCTGTGTTTTAATTTAAGTTACTCTTAGTCTGCTTCTCTTCTAATTATTTTAAAATATTGTATTGAGATGAATTTCAGTTATACTAATGTATATAATTTGAATGAAAACATGACATCAAATTACTAAAGGCTCATACAATATTTAAGAAAAATAGCTTAAAATGAGGAAAAGTGGAGTTAACTACTGCATATTATTGAAATGTATAAGTTAATTCCTTCCTACTGTGTTAAGTAAGGGGATTGGCATAAAATCTTTAGTTGTGAACTAAAGTGCTAGAAAGTGTACATTAGCAAGCAGGAAAGGATTATCAAAGGAACGAAACAACAGCTACTCTTTCGGAGGCTTTGTATAAAGTGCAGTAAGCACACTCAAATTGTTGCTTTTCTTTCTTGGAGTATTAAATTGTACTGCTTATTCTTATATTTACCTATTCCTTCTTGTAAAGTATAGAAAATAATATACTCTTTCTTCTGTGTATAACTGCAGAAGGTTAAAATGGTGCTATCTGAATTTAGTGTAATAATTTCTTTTGGGTTCTATTGAAATAATCTTTGAACCATAAATAAGGTTGAGAAAATAAAGTTTAATAACAATAACGTCATTTCTATGAAATGTTCAGAGGAGGCAGGTGCACGGAAACGGGAAGTTGATTGGTAGCTACTGGGGGCTGGGGAGGAGCAGGAAGGGAATGTGACCGCAACTGAGCCCAGCATTTCTCCTGGAGACGAGGACAGTGTTACACAATCAGAGGGCAGAGAAGGGTGCACGATTCTGCGAGTATATTAAAACCACTGACTTAAAAATACATGTGTGTAATTTAAAACTACAATGAATTATACAATAACATTTGCCCATTTCATTAATTAAAAGTATCAAAATGTTTTTTAAATGCTTACACCCTATAAGGCAATCAAATCAGCTCCTCAAACTGCACTCTAAAAGTCTAAATAGGTATGCGATTATTTAGTTATATAGTATTTATATCATTGCTATAAGAAGAGTTGTACCATTGGTATCTATGAGTAAAAGTTTGAAAAAGAAAAAAAGAGTAATAGCAAACACAACGAATTTAAGCGTGGGCCATACATATAATTTTACATGTCTCTTTTCACTCCATTCCGTATATTGCTATCAGTTTACCTGAGGATTTACATCGTCTGAATAGCAGTTTAGCAAAATTTATTATTAAATGATACCCTGTGACAGGAAAGTCCAATTGGTCTGCTTCTATAAATTTGTAATTAAGACGTGAGCTAGTAAGCATTTAATTTGATAAAGTTTTAAGATGGATTTTAAAGTAAACATTTAAAAGCAAAGTTTCCAGCTAAGTTCTGGGTCCCACTGTATAGTTCAGCTCCTCCATCTACAGGATAACTAAGTCTCTCGTCTGTACCCTGACCTGAGCTACTTCTGAGAAATGCTGAAAGGACTGGTAGAGCTAGTATTTCAGAAACTCAGAGGCAGCATACAGATAGTGGAGGCACCTTCAACTCCACGGGATGTGTATGAGCTTGTCTGCATCTAGAAATCTTAAAGTTTGGATAGTTTAACCCAGAAGTGGGTGATGCAGCCATTTCCATGTCTATCTTTGGGTTCTCTTCTAGTCTGGGAGTTCTAAGAGAAGTTTTCAGAACTTGAGAGGGACCTTTGTTCTGGAAGATCAAATTTTTCAACCTGGGTTAAAAAAAGACCTACTATGTCCATGATAGTCTTGTTTTAGGAAAACTATATATTTACAGTTATTAACACTTAGAAATTATTTTAGCATCTTCTTTGCTAACGAATATATTAGGTATGAATGAAGGAAATATACTCATCTTATCAAGGACTATTCTTTTGCTGCTCTGAAAGTAATTCATCTCCTTTGAGATGTGTTCTCCTCAAAAGTTAAGTTATACCTTTGGTAGTCAATGTGAATAGATATTTTTGGTTTACTATTTATCTCACATCAGCTACAACCCCTTTCTGCTGTTCTGCAAGTCACTTCTCTCAGTCCCTGCTGGAATAACTTCTCAACTTATTATCATTAACTGGGAGAGTCCTCCTGAAATCTCCCTCGGCATCTTCAGGACCCTGTGGTGGGTATAGTTAGTGCCTTAGAAACCACACACATTTTGACTCTGTGCACCACTGATTCCCTCAGTGATCTTAGGTCTGTGTCAAAATGCACTGCTTTGGAAGAAGCAGGTAAGTTCGAAGACACATGCATGGAAGGAAGGGAGAGCGGTGGCGGGGAAGGGGAGGAGAGAGACATACAGAATATCTAAATATACAAGTGGTAGAATCCTGTGTTTCTGTTTGTTTTCCTTCTCTCTAGTTAGCCTACTTTTTATGGAAGTTCTCACCTTTTCAGTGACAGCAATTACAGCTAAAAGATGGTACTCAGTACTCAAGAAGTGGTCTATGTATGGGATGCAATGCCTGCCCACAAACCATCAATCACTTCCTGTAGCACAAGCCCCTAGGTGCACTGCACACCTGCTGCACAGAGCGGGTGCTCCCTGAGGTCTGTGTGAGTCACTCTCTGGTTAAGAGTAACTCTGCCCAGGGTATTTTGTTAAAATATGAGGCAAAACCTGAATTTCGTGGGACCTAGTAAGCTACCGTGGTCAGCATTTTACTCAAGGGATTGAGTCCAAGAGATTCTTAATATGTAAAATTTCTCATTGTGTAGGAACTCAGTGAAGTCACTTAGCATTCGGTATCACATTTCATATCATCAGAATATATCTTCTAATGTTTTTTGCAAAGTCAGTTTGCGTTTTCATTAAAATCCTCATGTGGGACATCGGGAGGTGATCTTTCACTACAGACAGATTCATTATAAAGAATTCTGAAAGTTAACTTAAGAAATATACCTGGCTGGTGTAGCTCAGTGGATTGAGCTCGGGCTGTGGACCAAAGGGTCACCAGTTCCATTCCCAGTCAGGGCACATGCCTGGGTTGCAGGCCAGGTCCCTAGTAGGGGCTCATGTGAGAGGCAACCACACATTGATGTTTCTCTCCCTCTTTCTCCCTCCATTCCACTCTATCTATATGAATAAATAAAATCTTTAAAAAATAAAAAAAATTAAAATTAAAAAAAAGAAATATGAGGAAAAGTATGATTTGTCAAGGGAGTAAAGCAGGGATCAGAGTAGTAGAGGTGTATTTACAATTTGTGGCTTCCTGACTTCCTGGTTGCCTTGATCAAATCTTGAGGTAAGTAACAGGAGAGTACTCTCTTTTCAAGGGGAAGAATCTGCTGGTATCTTTGACTGCTTGTAAATCATACATTTTCAGTGCTTTGTCCACATGTAAACACAGCAACTCAACTAATGTTTTAGGAGACTGCATTAAATTAATTTTAAAATTATATAATAACCACAAATTTTGCCTAAACTCTCACCAAAATTTAAATTTCTACCAAAATTAGGGTTTTTAGTAGACACCACTGATAATTAATAGTTCACATTAACCAAATTTCACATCTTTTATTACAGAAAACACTGGATATTTAAAAGATTGACACAAACAATTAAATTAAAAAAATACTAGATTGGAAAAAACAAGCATAGTGGGAAACAGAGTAAGTAAAATATTTGTTTTACATGAACATAAAATGTGGAGTCTCTGTCGCTTGTCATTCTGCTCTGTGATGTAAATGACTGTGAAATCACATAGGTCTTGACAAACAAGCTCACGTTAGCACTCTGAATAGTCAGACTCAATCCCACTTCAAGGCCATATGGTCTCTTTCTCTACTCTGCATGATATTGCATGCCAATCAAACCATATTACTTTCCTTCTTTTCTTTACAATAGTGTGTACGCAACAGAATTCACTTCATTCCACTTTTAAATCTATTTCCAAGACATGGTAACAAGGAGGTCTGAAATCTGATCGACTTAAGTTTTTATTTCATTTCTTTTGATTAGTATTCATATTGATTTGGATAAGTTATTTAACTTCTCAAAGACTAAATTCCTCATCTATAAAATTGTAATTAAAATAGTAATAACATCTGACCTACCTCTGGAAATTAAAAAATAAAGTATAAAATGCGTGACATATAACAAGGGCTCAAAAATGTTAGCTATTATTATTTCTCTTTGTCAAATGCTAGCTAAATATCCACCACCCATTCTTTCTTTATAAATACCCTTAGCTGAATATATATTTTATCTCCTTAGACTAGCAAACAAAATTTTACTTTTTTTGTTTCTTTTTATCTTCCATCCAAAGTAACAAATTCATTGCTAATACATATTTATATCATTAATATTTCATAAATTCAAATAACACACTCAATGAAATCTGATGGATAAAAAGTAACCATAACATATTAGATAACAACTATTGCATATATTTGAAACTACACATTTTAGAATATGAAAGAGTAAAAAAATATTCCAATACAAGGGTGGAGGATGGAATCTCTAAAGTAATCCAAATAGTACCTAATGGTGACTATTGTTCAGGTTCTGTCCTGGCAGAGATAAATTATTTATAAACCAAGAATGTCAATACCAGAGCCATGGAATCAGTATGCTTACCTTTCATAATATAAATTTAAAGAGAGATTGCAATTGATGTCAAGGTTTGTAGAATGATTCCAAACTTGTTTGCCTATCAATGGAACCAAATAACACCAGGAGCGGGCACAAAGCCACACGGAAGCCACACGGTGTGTGTAAACAGATGAAAGCAGTAAATAGGGAGCAAAGAACAGGCAGATTCAGCAGAGAATGGCTTCTAGATCAGTGATTTTCAATGCCATTTATTTCTTTTTTCTTGGAACTATAAATATTTTTTTGTACTCAATGTATTTTCAAGTTGATCTCAGGTTTTTTTTTTTTTTTTTTTACCACTAATGTATCTTAAATTGTTTGGATTTTATATCCCTTGTAAGTGTATTGAATTTACTCTTATAATCTCAAGTCTGCAATGACACATTTAAAGAGTAAACAAGTCTTCTTAAACAGTTATATATTTTGCATTATTTTTGAACTCTGATTCAGTCTTAATTTTCCAAAGAATTCTTATAATAAATATATCATGCATGTGCTCATATACATATTTAATAGCAAAACATATTGTGAATATTTAAATTATGTGTAATTTACACATATTTAAAAACAAGTGCTGTATCAATAAAGTTTTAAATCATAAACATTTATTCTGGCTTGAGAGGGCACTTCTTAGTAGTTCAGCATTGGCCATAAGACATTATATATTACATCTTTTAGAAGTATGTAATCATTAAAGTAAATTTTATGATAATTGCAGTGAATTAAGTTGTATGGCACAGTCATTAAGCTTGTGTAAGGAGATCTTTAGATATTTTACTTATAACTGTATAACTGTCTCCTTGGTCCTGAGAGATTTTCACAGTATAGGGCAATATCCTTGTTGGGATGTGAGATGTGCTTATGTTAGTGAAAATAACTGAGGCATAATTGTGAGGAAAGTGGTTGGGATATAAAATGTAGTCATCAAACAGGTCACACTAGGGAAAAGTATATATGGAAGTAATGGGTCTGAAAGAATATTTCTTTAAAACAATCTGTGAATGAGTTTTCAGAAATCTTTTCCATAATGCTAAAGATACATGCCTCACTGGATGAAGATAGCTGTTTTTGTATAATCTGTGTGATTTTCCTGAACTCATTTGTGTAGGGTTAGGCAATTCACATTAGAGAAAGCCATGGTTACAGAATGGGAACTCCAAGTACAGAAATGCAAATGCATTAATTAGAGTGCTGTCAGCAGTTCAAGACATAATTGCCCACTTCATCTTGTCCAAGAGGCCACAGGTTTCCATCAGGAAGTCTCTCCACACTCCATTCCTTCCTGGATTCAAGGATAAGCATCATATCAGTAAGCACGCTCACTGTGGACACTCTCTAATTATGTATACTCATTTCTAGGAATTTGCTGGGGACTGTTGGAAATCATGAATAATGAGACACCCCAGTGCCTTTTAACGAAGTACTGCCTTTGGTTGCTATAGTTAGTTCTTTTTATATCAATCTATTATGTTTTAAATTAAAGAAAAAATCTGTTACATACTCCAAGGATAATTATATACCACAAATAATTACTTCCCACCTTGACTAAATCTCATAGTATATTTAGCTCTAATAAAAAGGCGGTTAAATTGGTTTGGTCTGTTTATTTTATATACTGTAGGTTCCTGGATTGTGTAATTAATTAGAGTTTATATGAATGTTGTATACAGCTTTGAAAACAGAGCAAGTGAATACAAAGTAAGTTTGTATAAATGCTGAATATGTTTTGAATTAAGAATACTTGGTTGCTTAAAAGCCCACTAAAACATTGGATATTGTACTCCAAAATCAAACTTCTTATTCATGCAAGCATTATTCATGGGGATTGTTAAGGTCTTCTATAACATTCTTCCTTATGCTTCATGGATAAATTATTTTGAAAAACACATTTTTTTATACTCGTATAACAGATTCTCATTGAGGTATGGTAGGCTGGGAGAGTGGTGGAGGGAAAATGCGGACAACTGCAGTTGAACAACAATAGAAATATTATAAAATTCAAACTTGGGGGAAAAATATCAAATGAAAATCATTCCTTAGAAAATCAGTTTTACTTACTCACAGTACCTATGCCAGAAGCTCAAACAAGTAAGGCTATTCAGTTGGCCATCTGTAACTTAATTAAGCCAAGGAGATTTCTCAGAGTGAACACAATCACTTTTGTATGTAACACTCAAAAGGTTAAACTAAATAGAAAAATCTATTTTTGAAAAGAATATATTCTCTAGACTGTTCTAGAATTATTTTATCTACAATCTTCCAAATCTTTTGAAATTATACTTAACTTTCTTTTAAAAGACAGCATAAACAATATTTAAGTTCAGCATAATTTTCTTAAATTTTGAGAGAGATGATGCTGTTTAGAAAAATATTATTTGTTTCCTAATGTGAATAAAACCCATCTACTGATTTCAAAACCAAACTATTGGTCTTAAACTCAAATCCAATTAGCCCTGGCAGGTGTAGCTCAGTTTATTGAGCACTAGCGTGTGAACAAGAGTCACAGGTTTGATTCCCAGTCAAAGGCACAGGCCTGGGTGGTGGGCCAGGTCCCCACTGGGAGGCAGGAAAGAGGCAACCACACATCGGTGTTTTTCTCCCTCTCTTTCTCCTTCCCTTGACCTCTCTAAAAATACATAAATAAAATCTTTAAAAGAAATAAAACTCAATTACTTCATTTATAATTTATTTAGGAAATTTTCTTACACTAGACAATCTGAGAACATTTTATAATACAAATATTGAGTGAGTTAAAGACATAATAAGATATATTTGAGATAGCAAAAATATTAAAATTTCATCAGTAACATGTGTTTAACTCTAGGAGAATAACCAAAATACAAAAAATAAAGGAATATGCTTTATTGTATCTGCTGTGTTTTATTTCCCTAATGTTTATTTTTTCCTAACATGTCATGTTTTTGGAATAACTTATAGATTTAATGGGTTTAGTAACGAACAATATCTCTGACTTTTTCATTTTTATTTTTAGTTGCCAGTCTTCATTTATGGTTTTATATCTTTTTATTCCGAATAAACCTCTGCAAGCACTGCAACTCTAGTAAGGAAATTAACATTTAAAAAGAAAAAAAGAACAATTTGATGTTATGGATGCAATAATATACCTGTAGCATTTAGACATGATGCATACGACATCGGTGGAGGAATGGCTCTTAGTTCATTGTGACTGGAAGAAACAGCAGATCATTTTTAGGTGGTGGGCCTGCAGTACAAGCAGGTCCAGCATGACTTAACTTTTGTGGCATTAGAGCCAGAAAGATTGGGAAGAATCTGACTACAAAACGTTAACTTTGCCTAGTTCTGGCTGACTTGAAATGGTAACAGAGAAACAGACAAAATAACCCAAGAAAGGCATTTAAAAACATGAAAGTTATATTGTGTTTGGCAAACGTATGCATCTCTGTTTGACAGAGCCTGCAATGGGTGGTAAGGTGAAGACTTAACCTGGAATAAGCCAAATTTAGTTAAAACCTACATTTAGGTGAAAGAAATGTGGACTTGTTTCAAGTAGAAGAAAATGAAGGTATCTTCTTCATGAAAGTGTCACTTTCTTCTACTTGAAACAAAAAGAGTAGCAAAAGAAACGGTTAAGGTAATAGAGTCAAATATTAGAGTTAAGAAGAAAGTGAAACTACCAGCTAAAAAGGGGTAACAAAGTGAGAAAAGATTCAAAGAAAAAAATACTCTGCTAAGCAGTAACTAGTATGAATGCCACTCTCCTACACATTATATGATAAAATGTTTTCCTTTTTTCTCCTACTATATACAGGGAAGGGTATTTTAACAAACACCTGTAAGGTTTCTATCATTGTGGGTATACAGAACTACAGAGATAACAAGCTTCCACTGGAATGAAGATGCAGTGGGAGGGGCTTATACCTCCTCTTTGCGGCCACTTGGTATGCAGCACCTACTGGATGGAGGTTGCCCAGATGCCCTCACTGAATCAGGGGAGGTTTGCTAGTGCACGTAAGGCAAACTAAAGTGATGCGATAAGCAGATTCTACTCAAAGACTTCTTTCCCTTTTAAATGTGATGTAATTTTTACAGCATCATCCACTTCCCAAGATAATTAGATCATTTTTAGAAATAAAAAATGTCAAATTGCTTTTTATGCTTTTTTCCATTTCCTACATGCAAATTTGTACATAAAGTAACATTCCATTTCAAGCTAAATAGTTTTAAAATAACATCCACAGAAAAAGTAGCATATATTTTAATACAAAAAAACTATTTAAAATATTTTGTATATGCCAAATGTATAGATGTTACACGAGGAAAAAAATTGCTGCCTTCTTTTAATATACAAGAGTCAGTAGAAAAAATATCAAGAAATAAATTTTAAAGAGAAATATGACATGCCTTCCTATAAGATGTGTATACATTTTACTTTGAACTTACATATTCACAATTTTTAGAAAGCACTCAGCCAAAACATTAATGTGTGGGCTGTTAAAAACTGCTTTCTGTCCAAATCAAGAAGTTTGGATTGAAGGTATAAGCAAAGATATTTCTCAATCATATGAGTCATTTAGTTAAAAACATTTCTCCTGAATGTATTTTTAGACAGAATACAAATTTACACAAAAACAAATTGTGATTAAAAATGTGTGTGTATGTCTCTAAGTAGATATCTTCTGTCTCTAAGTCTTTCAACCATCTAGTTTAACAGAGAATGAAAATATTGTATAAAGTAAAAAAACAACAAATATTGCTTTGTAAATAGACATTAAAATACAACATGAATGAAATAAGTCAATCAGAAAAAGCTAAGAATTACATGTTTCACTCATACGTGGGATATAAAAGTGAAACTCACAGACACAGAGAGACAACAGCATGGTGGTTACTATGGGAAAGGCGGTGGGGGTAGTAAAACATAAAGGAGGCAACTTATATGGTGATGGAAGATGATATGACTTTGGTGGTGGGCACACAATGCAATATACACATCAGGTATCATAGAAATGCATGCCTCAAATATAAGATCATATGAACCAATGAACATTGGTTATTAAACATGTTAATATAGTTGAATAAATATATACAATGACATTTCAATGAACTATTTTTTCCTAAAAAACAGTATTGACTAATGCTTAAACAATTCCCCTCATTATGTCAAATTTTCTATATTGTGTCGCAATCAATATTTAGAACGGAATTATCTTTAAGTAAAATAGATATTATTTTTGATTTTTAATTTTTCTAACCTAATGTAAATGAAAATAGAATTCTGTTAATATTGACTCAGGATAAAAACCTTTTTATTGCAAAGATATTTTTATATAATTTTTAGTGAGAAATTTGTAAAACAGTGTAACAAAAACAAATGAGAAGATGAGAGGTATAAGGAGAAAAAGAGAAGAGAGTCCTGTGTGATTATTTGATTTATTGTCCTGTTCCCTGTCTTTAATTTTTTGTACGTGTGTAATTGATTTAGAGTAGATAGATGCCCTCTATTTTTTTTTTTTTATGTCTTTTATTCTCACCCGAGGACATGCTTACTGATTTTTTGACAGTGGAGAAGGGAGGGAGAGAGAGAGGGTGCAAAGCGTCAGTGTTAGAGAGAAACATCAATCAGTTGCCTCCTGTGTCTGTCCTGACTGACATATGCTTTAACCAAGAATCAAACCCACATCCTTTTGGTTCAAAGAACAACACTTCAACTGACTGAACTACACCATCCTGGGCTTTATTTTCCAACCTTTACAAATGATTAAATGATCAATAACCGTACATAAAACCATAAATGTCTGAAATCACATTAAAAATAATTTTGGCTCGCCCTGGCTGGTGTAGCTCAGTGGATTGAGCGAGGGCCTGCGAACCGAAAGATCGCGGTTCGATTCCCAGTCAGGGCACATGCCTGGGTTGCCAGGCCAGTTCCCGGCAGGGGACATACAAGAGGCAACCGCACATTGATGTTTCTCTCCCTCTCTCCTTCCCTTCCCCTCTAAAGATAAATAAAATCTAAAAAAAGGAAAAAAAAATGTAAAAAAAAAATAATAATTTTGGCTCTTAAAAATCAGAGAGCTTCTTGGGTTAGAGAACACAATAAACCAAACAATTAGAATATTGTCATCATTGAGGGTTGTTCATGATTGATTTTGTAATATTATCTTCATCAACCTTAATAAGTCTTCCCTATAAAACACGATTTAAAATATCCTGCTGCTTTCTATATTCAAAGAATCAGATTATCCAAGGCAGTGCTCAGTAATTCACATTTAGTGATCTCCTAGATATTTTGTTTGTATACTGAAAGTTGAGAAAATGGTCTCGATATCCTGCTAGAGTTATACACAAGGCATATACTCAGGTGTGCACATGGATTTACAGATAAGCAACTTGCTGGAGCATCAAGAGAGTGTTCACTAAATGAAGTAACACTTGAAATTAGTCTTTAACGACTAGCATGGAAAAGGAACAAAGAAAGATGGGGTGTGTAAGAGTTACAGGCATCATCTTAAAATATAGAGAATATTTGCATAATAGAGTTTGTTGTTATTATGGCTAAAGCTGGGGCATGTTGGGAAGTCATGGGAGATAAAATCATAAAGCAAAACTCATAAAAGGTTTTGGCAAGCTAAAAATTTTAAATTTAATCCCAAATGGGAGTCATTCGATGATTTTAAAAGGAAAATGTCGTAATGCAATTTATATTGTTTTCTGGGCTTATCTAATCCATTTTCTCCTCTGTCCATCTACCCATCCATTAATTTGCCTTTTCATCCATCCATTAATTCATCCACTTACTGATATCTGACCAATCCTCCCCAACTCACACACATATTAAAGGACAATATGAAGTAAAAATTGGTTATTGAGAACAAAGATAATGATAATTTTAGAGAATACATGATGGAATTGTTATTTTATTTAAAAAAAAAGGGAGTTAACTTTTTTATGTTGTGCTCTAGCAAGGAAACATAATACCACTGGGTATGTCTTGAGGCAAACTGTCTCAACTATTTGTAACTCTTTCAATAGCCTCACTGAAACTTGTAAAAATATTATCCATTAATAAAAATAAAAGGCATTGGCTCTTAGCTAATTCCAAATACACCAGAAGAGAGGGAAACCGTTTCTCTGATTTTTCTTTGATTAGTCTTCAATGAGTATTAGCTTGCAATAAGCATCTGACAGTGCCTTCTTTCTGTGGTATTCATCCCTAGTGCTTTCTCTCTGTTTTGTTATTACTTTAATGAGGAGAAAAGAAGCCAGCTTTTACCTTAGGTCATCTTAAGATAGCCTTTTAATGAATGATTGAAGAGTTCCAAGAACATTTGTAACATCACTGCAATCAGATAATGCAAGATTTATATACTACTTTGTGTAATAGTCAAAATGATGTATGACATGGATACTGTAATTGAGGGGCATAAATATAGAGTTCTGGGAATGAGTTTAATTTGATCACATAATTTTAAATGATGCACATTAATAACTAATGTATTATGCTCACATATAATTTGTTATATAAATTCCCACAGAAATGCTATATTAAATGATCATGATTAGCATTACCTTAATAAATATCAAGTAAATTATTGCCAGACCAATTATTTTAAAGCATTCATGATTTATTAGTACTGCACAGAGTATGTCAATAATTAATATATACTTTTAAATAAGTTTCTTGGTATGTTAGAGTGTTTGCAGAGAAGACCATGACAATTTCTGTTTCCCTCTGCAATGTAACCTTATAGATTCTCCTATCAAGAAACTGGAGGGCATTTCCTCATTTTTTGAACCTGGGGTAGCTTTGTGACTTCCTTTGCCCAATGTAACAGCACAAAATTGACTGTAGATTTTGGAGTCTTGCATGTTTTCTCTCACTCTTGGGAGGTGTGTCGCCCAAATCAAAATAAGGACCTTTGCTCTCTTCTACAAAGGCACTAATAGTCTGATGCAGCACATGTCACTTTTGAGAAGAGCTAGTATGGCTCTGTGTGCCCACCCAGCCATGGTTGAGACTCAAATGAGTACACTCACATGAATCACCCAGAGGAGACAACCAGAGTGCTCCATTGAGCCCAACATAATTGACAAAAATCATAAGCAAATGATAGAGTTGTTGCTTCAGGGTAGTTTCATATTCAGCAGTATAAATAGATGCACTTGGGTGGCATTATAAAATTTCCATTCCATATATCTATCTTTACTTTTTATAAGCTTATTAGATAATTTATGTACAGTGAGAAAATATCATACAAAATCTTCACATAACAATAAAATGTTTAGGATAGTAACTAGTATTTTAAAGCATTACTATATACTAATTATGTTACTAAATGTGTTTTCTAGTTATGATAAATTACCCTATATAACAGACATAAAGGTATAATTATATGATAAGGAAAATAGCATCTACTTTATATAAATGGAAATGAAGGCAGAGTAAACATAAATAAATTAACCAATGTCACAAAACTAGAATTTACTAACAAGCCGAACTGTGTCTGATTTCAGAGTATAGCTTTTCTAAGGAAAGTATATTGTAAATTAAATTGCAGTTATCCATTGTGTGGCTTTATATAGCTGTGACTTCCACTCGATCAATAAATATTGTGAAGTCATGTACAAATACCTATTGGTCTCTGCCCCTGGTTCCTGGCAAAAGACCTTAAAACACTTGATGCTTTTAAGCAATAAGAGTACTAGCCACATCTTTGGTTCTAATATTTTGTCTTTAACCCAAGTTCCTGACAGAGTTTCTAAATCCCTTGAAATTTTCTGGCAATAGTAATGTCTTTTGTTCTAAGGAGACAACTTCGGATGGGCTCCCAAATAACTCAGGATGGGGCCTTGTCAGCAGAAACATGTAACCATGATAGGAGTGTTGCCATAAGAATTTCAAATTTGTAGGCAAAACAAAGAGAAGTTGTGAGTAACCTGGGAACAGACTGTTTGCTATTGGCACCTGAAAGTAGGGAATGCTCTTATGGGACTGAGCTAGCTCAATCTATTCCCAGGTGGACACTATCAGAACTAAGTTAAATTGTAGGAGAACCAGCTGATGTCAGAGGGGAATTCTTGGGGTGGGAGACAACCCCCACAAATTTGGTGTCAGAAGTATTTTGTCAGTATGGTAGTATTGTAAGAATAAAGGAGAAACCCAGATGTGGCAGACCCTTCTGCGTGGCGTGGGCGCAGCTCTCACTCGGAGATGCACAGGACCCACGCCCACAGATAGGTTCTCTCATGGGGAATCAGATTTGCAATATACCTAGGCTGCTTCTGAGGCTTGCTCTTTGCTGAAACTCCCTCACCCTGCAAGTACTTGTTGTAACTTCCTAAAATCCATGCTAAACCTTGCAGGGACCGTGTAATCAGCTCAATCACTTTTGTCTTTTCATTTGCAAATATCCTTCTTCTGTGATGTAATTAGGGGCATTGGCTCCTTTTGTTGTAACCCAGGCATAGGGAGTGAGGACCATCTTATAATATGAGGAGAAATAGAATAAAAGCCTGTCATGGCAGAGGCCATGGCTTTTGCTCCCCTTGAGAGAAAAGTCATGCTGTCGTCCTTTTTCCTCCACCAGACTCGGTAGTCCATGTGTATATGTTTTATTTCATCCATAATGATCCGGACACTGCTAGCCGGTGTCCGCATCAGCTGGTGTCCCTTAACAGGGACTCAGAGGCCAGGAGCCATCGTCATTATGGACAACACACCAACTTGGTGGGAGTACGCTTACCCACGTAAGGGCTGAGGACCCCGAGTGCTTTTCAGGAATGTCATAGGGTGTGTTGAATTCAGAGGAATAGGATTTTCTTCCTAGGTCGCTGTCTCTTGCAACTGCTTTGCAACTCTACCTTTTTTAGTAAGCAGAGGCTTTGCTCCCGCTCCCAGGCTTTTGCCGGGAGGCGACCTCAACCAAGGTCTGGGCTTGGGAGAAAGAGCAAAGATTTTCCCTTTAATCGGCTTTAAAAACATCAACTAGTTACAGGACAGTTTACAGGCATCTCAGCGAATTTTTTACTTTAAGTTGTGTCTTGCGGCCCATTAAAAAAATTTCTTTGAAGGTTTTTGTGCTTCCTCAACCACGAGGAACAGGCTCTCTAAGAACAAGAGCAGTGTTTTAGGTTCAGCAGCATCTTGGGGCTGCTGATTTTCTCCCAGATAAGGGATCTTTACATTTTGGAAGTATGGAAGGGAAGGGACAGATGCACACTAGCTAGGCCCTTCTCTCGAGGTTCACGCCAGCTGCAGTTAGCCTCACGATGCACGCAGCCTGGGTTGGAGTGGGGTTCTGCACCACCCCCCGTTGGGGCTGGCTCACATCTCACCACGGCCATGGGGACGCGTGCCCCTGGCAGTGACCCGTGGGACGCCGGCAGCTTCGCCCACCTCTGAGTAGGTCTCTGCCAGCTAAGCAGCTGTGCGGAGAAGAAATTGGTTTCCCTAGTCTCTTTTTCTCCCTGATCCGGTGTGCGCTGGGTGAGACCTTCCCAGTGCCCGGACACACCTGGGCACTTGCAACCATTTAAAAAAAAAAAAAAAAAAAAAGGAGTAAATGTATTTGCCAGTAGAGAAAAAACTGTTTCTGAGAGTTGTGAAAGTGTTCATAAATTTGTCAATCTGAAGCATGCTGAGTGAGATGGGGGGTCATGTTTTAAAAAATATTAAAAACCCTCCTTGTTTATGCCAGACCGTGACCTTTATTGTAAAAATGAAATATACGTATATTGTCTTCCATGTAAAACTAGCCCTTTTCCTCGGAAGACAAAGTACCATTTTTTAACTCAGTACCTGTAAACACTGATCGTTTCCTTGGGTAAGAACTGGCTATTCTCCCGAAGGAAACGGTTAATCAGTCGAGTCACAAAAGGCCCTTGGTGCGCAACCATTTTTTGTCTAAAACATATTTTTTCAGAGCACCTCCCCCCCTCCCATCTTTCCCACTTTCTTTGAAAACTGTGAATGTATTGCAGCTTGCAGTAACAGCAGGGGGCCTTTAGTCATTTAGGACAGCCTCAGCAAATTAAAACTGATAATGGCCCCGGATACCTTGCCCATTCTACTCAGGTTTTTCTTCAGCATTGGAATGTCCAATATAAAGTAGGAATATCTTATAATCCAACTGGTCAGACAATTTGTAGAATAGGCTTGTCATATTTTTAAAAATCTAAAAATCTTATTAAGCAGAAAAGGGGGGAGTCATGAGTCCTTCCCCCCCAAAATTTGATTATGTTAGCCCTGTTTACCTATAATTTTCTAAATTGTGATGAATCACTTTGTACTCCAATTGAGAAACATTTTCAGAAGAAGGAGCCAAAGCCATCTTATCCTCAGGTTTTATATAGAGATCCGCTGGGAGATGGCTCTTGGCAAGGCCCTGTAGATCATTTAACTTGGGGAACAGGGTGTGTATGTTTGTTTCCATCCCTACAGGTCCTGCCTGGCTATCAGCCAAAAGAGTAAAGCCTTATCGTGAACCGGACAGACACCAAGCTCTGCTACCTGGAGCTGAGAATCAATCGACTGATAGACCAGATGGCCCAGCTGACCCTGAACAACCAGAAGGAAAATGGACACTCACACCATCACTCATGGGCCTGGGTCTGCCAACAGAGGAGAACAGAGCCTGCCCCGGCGACAGGGGCCGATGCTCAGGTGCCTCCTGCAGAGAGCAACAACCCCTGGATGCCCCATAATGTTCAATGGTTGAACCCTAAAAACTGTTTCAATGGACTGAACTTACAAGTTTGGATCCAAGCAGCCCTTGGATCCCCCTCTCTCTTAATCCTTATTTGTGCTTTATACATAAAGGTTGTTCTCTTAAGATTGAATTCAGGAACAGCAAATAGTAGGTTTCACAGGTTTAACAGCTACAATAGCATTTACAAACGCAAAAGTGGGGAAATTAGATGTTGGGAACTGCCCTGCCTGGTCTCAGAGGCTGTAACCCCCCACGGCCAGGCTGAGTAAGAGCCCAAGGGACCCGCTTCATCTGGGTCTGTCCTGCCAAGAGGACCTGAGCCACTAAGGAGACAGAGCTTATCTCCCTGGCAGGAGCGCTTGCTTCTGCTTCATCCATATCTGGCCTCCAATGCTTTATCAGTTAGCCAATGATGGGTAAGATTCCCTCAAGGGAGGGGTCACCTGAGACAGGCAAGACCACGTAGATGGTCCTCAAGGAAGGACTGGGGGGAGGGGGAGCGCAGCAAAAAGAGGGTGATGGACCCTCATCCCCGGGCTATCCAGACAAAGCCTGAGTCCTCATTCTGTCTGCAGGAACAAAAAAGCTCTACTTAAGCCTGAAACAATGCCAGAGGTGGGTGCGGCCCTGTGCTGGCAAGGGCAGATTCCCCGGGGGCAATCAGGCCTCAGAAAGAAAGCATAAAATCCTACGAAACCTACTTCGCTGATACCCTCAATTTAAATGACAAGGGTCCAAGACTAAAATAAGTTTGTTTCCCCCAAATTTTATGGCCCTTTAGCTATTTGACCCTGGTGCAAAATAGGCCCTCAGAGTTCTTTGGGTTTTTTTTGTTTGTTTTTTTGTATTTTTTAAAAATATTTTATTTCTTTATTTTTAGAGAGAGGGAAAGGGAAGGAGAAAGAGAGAGAGAAAAACATCAATGTATGGTTGCCTCTCACATAGCCCCCACTGGGGACCTGGCGGGCAACCCAGGCATGTGCCCTGACTGGGAATCAAACTGCGACCCTTTGGTTCACAGCCTGTGCTCAATCCACAGAGCTACACCAGTCAGGGGCCCTTAGAGTTCTTTGAATGTTATCTATTTGACCATTGCTGCCTGACAATGATTGTTTAGGCTTAATCTGAGAATGTGGGTCCTTGGAACCACTGGTTGCTTACTGATTATAATAATGTTCGATGTATTTGCAAATTATTTTCCCAGGGTCATGTGGGAGACCAGCAAACAACAAGCTTTGTGGGATCATACTGGTTCTATTAAAACAAAAGAGGAGCCCTGGCTGGTGTAGCTCAGTGGATTGAGCGCGGGCCTGCGAACCGAAGGATCGCGGTTCAATTCCCAGTCAGGGCACATGCCTGGGTTGCCAGGCCAGTTCCCGGCAGGGGACATACAAGAGGCAACCGCACATTGATGTTTCTCTCCCTCTCTCCTTCCCTTCCCCTCTAAAGATAAATAAATAAAATCTAAAAAAAAAAAAAAAAAAAAAAAAAAAGAGGAGAGATGTGGCAGACCCTTCTGTGTGGCGTGGGCGAAGCTCCCACTTGGAGATGCACAGAACCCACGCCCACAGATAGGTTCTCTCCTGGGTAATCAGATTTGCAATATACCTAGGCTGCTCTGAGACTTGCTATTTGCTAAAACTCCCTCACCCTGCAAATGCTTGCTGTAACTTCCTAAAATCCATGTTAAACCTTGCAGGGACCAGTGTAACTGCTCAACCATTTTTGCCTTTTCATTTGCTAATATCCTTCTTCTGTGATGTGATTAGGGGCATTGGCTCCTTTATTGTAACCCGGGCATAGTGAGGAGGACCATCTTGTAATGTGGGGAGATATAGAATAAAGGCCTGTCATGGCGGAGGCTGTGGCTTTTGCTCCCCTTGAGAGAAAAGCCATGCTGTTGTCCTTTTTCCTCCACCAGACTTAGTAGTCTGTGTGTATGTTTTATTTCAACCATAATGACACAGACACTGCTAGCTGGTGTCCACTTCACCCAGGAGTTATTTCCCCTCTTTCCAAATGTATTTTGAACTTCTACCACATATTAGGTGCTTGACTAGGTCTGGAGATACAATTGTAAACCAAATAAAAATACTAACAGAGACTTATTAGGATTCTATGTAAATGCTAAGAAGGCATTGATTAGTTGTCAAATAAAAATACTGTCATAAAAATGTCACAATTTTATTGTATATTTTTGTATTTAGAGGCATAATTTAGATGGGCCATCAAGAAAAGGATTTATGAGAAATTGAAATGAATGTTAGGCTTGATAAACAAGCAGATGTTCAGTATAGAGTCATGGAGGGAAGAACACCTCAGGCAGAAAGAACAGAAGTTTTGTGTGCCCCAAGGTGAAAAAAGCTTGGTACTTTCAAGGAACTCAAAATCATAGAGACCAAGGGGTACTGAGAAGAGCAAGGGGAAAGGTATGAAAGAGAGCTAGAGAGGTGTGCTGAGGCCAGATTTGAAAGGCCTTGAATGGCAGGTATTGTATTGTCTGAGTTAAAAAATATAAATTTTCTAAGAGTTATTGACTATCACTGATGAGTTTTAAACAGTGTATTGAAATCATGTTTTTGTTTTAACTTGTGTACAGCTTCTTATCTTAAAAATGCCCTCATGAGAATATGGTCTTTCTTAGATTGCACATGGTAGCTCCATGTATGATTCTCTATGTTTTAATGGTCGCCCACTTCAACACCACATAGACATAAATAAATTACATAATAATGAATGCCTAATAATGCAAATATAATCTGCTTTCAATTTCAATTTCATATTACTTGTTATGAGACCAAATATATTTTATAAGTGTATTGGGCATTTGAATTTAGTTTTCTCTGATTTGCACGTTTGTGTTTATGATAGAGACTAGAGGCATATACCATACAACAAAGTCATATTCTTTCTTCAGAGAACACAGACAGACTATATTTCCTGCCTCCATGAGGTTAGGTTTGGTCATGTGATTAGATTCCACCTAACGGAGTATGCGCAGACTAATGGCTCCTAAACAATCCTATGCATAGATTTTGTTGTCCCTGCACCCACTAGCTACAAAAAGAAGAATCTGAGCATCTAGAAGAGGCAAAGCCAAAAATCAAAATTACTTGGGTTCATAAACAACTGCAGTAAACATATCCAGTTGTATAACTAGTTTTATCATTGCAGGATCCTAAGTTTTCCCCATTTTGAACATTGCTACGCAATGGCAATTGAATCCCAAGGCAATTATAACAATTTATAAACTGACAAGCAATATTTGAGAGTTCAAATTTTTCTACACTCTCAGACATGCTGGTCAGAATGGAAAATTGTGCAGACACTCTGGAAGATACTTTTGTGGGTTTTGTATGGTTGAACATATACTTATGGTATGACCAAAGAATCCCACAGCTAAATATTTACTCAAAAGTAAATGTATGTCCACACACACAAACACACGCACAATTTTGCCATGAAGATGTGTGGTATATTCATGTTGCTTACAACTGGAAACAACCCAGTTTTGTTATAAGAATCTAGTAAATAGACAAATAAGATACTATGGACAATGAGATGGAATAAAATACTGTTTAACAGTAAAAATGAACATACTTTTAATAAACACAACTGTCTGGATGAATCTAATACATTATAGATAAGTGAAATAAGCTTGTCTGAAAAGGTTACATACTGTATGATTTCATTTATATTACATCCTTGAAAAAAAATTTTAAAAAATAGAACTATAGGGATTGTTCAAGAGCAGGTCAGTGGTCACCAGCAGTTAATAAAAGGGTAGCACAAGGTTCTTTTGAGAACTGTTCTATATCCTAACAATGGTGGCTGTGACATGAATATGTGTGTATCAAGATTTATACAATTTTACATAAAAAGTCAATTTCAATCCATGACAATGGAATAAATTATAAATCAATAATTAAACGTAAAGTAGTATTTCATTCAGATCAGACATTTAGAAGACCTTGTTAAAAATGTTATTTTTGGAGTTGAAGTTACATAGTCATTATTACTCTGAATTCAAAGGCTTCTCTGAAGAAAGTTTCAATTAGACTAACAGCTTACATTAATCTTTTTTGATGTTTCAGCCACAAGTTCAATAACCTTGAAGCCCTTCTTGATAACAAAAGGGTTAGGGGACTTAAAGAGCAAAGTAAATGAGGATGAGTTCTTGAGGGGAGTATAGATTCTGTTAGAGAAAGCAATTGTTTCAAAGTCCTCATTACACTAAGCTCATCTATTCCACCCACCAGATTAAAAAATGAGTATGGTATTATTTTTAGATTCTTAGTCATTTTAGCAATCTATGGTCACAAATCAGGAGTGGATCTTTTTTATTTGTTTTATCATTCACTTCTCTCATTTTATTTTTTACAACAGGTTCACATAGGATTCGGGCAGATGTAAGAATACAGCCCTGGGCATGTCTGACATGCTTCATTCTGGGGTGCGAGATCCACAAATACTGCAAGCCTCGTGTAGCACCACACATCCCCCCTCTGCGGGGAAACCCTGACTCCCTTACATACTAAGTACACCCAAAGCCCACAGGTGCCGATACTGACCTTCAGGTGATGTGACAGAGCTTCATTTTAAGCATGTGGGCCCCTACTCAAAGCCATATGAACACCGCCAAGCCACAGTCTCCCGGACATCCCGGTGAGGGAGCCGGACCAACTTCATTTTCCCTACACATGCCTGCTATTCATCAGGGCGTCATCACAACGTTGATGAAGGTAGATTGCTTTTATGTTTTACCTGTGAGGAAACCAAACAAACCAAATATTTAGAATCCATAGATTACAAGAAAAAATATAAAACATTTGGGTCGTAACAATTCATTTTCACTCTACTGTTCACTGATGTATTATAACTGGAATGCTATCACTCTATATTTCTTATAAGACTTAAAAATATTTTTACAGAAAACTAGAAAAGGAAAGAAGACATAATGCAAAGCATTTAAGAAAAAGACATTTTAAAGAAGATAATGTAAGAATTAAATATGATTTATTTAAAATTTTCAGTATTTTCCCACTATTGATCTGGGGTCCAAAATATGTTCATTGTGTGACAGTCGAACCATTCCATTAAAATATTTTAAGAGATAAAAGATTGATGCAATTGAGACAAGGAAGTGCATTTCTTGAGCAGTTTAAAATGAGCTTCCTAAGATTCTCTAAGCAGTTCAAGTCTAAAAATAACTTCAATTATTCAGATCTTTAATAATGTGCAAATACAATTCCATCCTTTCTGAGCTCTAGGTATGTGATAATTCCTATCATTTTTCATTAAATGCTGTTGGATTTTTAACATTTAGAATTCTAATCTCATTTCCACAAAGAGCTGAAAAGGTGGTAATATTGATCTCAAAGGAGATCACGCATTTCATCTGCTTCAAGAAAGAACAGCTCTCCGGGAGACTTTGGCAGAAGGAGAGGCGGAAGAAAGAAATACAACTATTGTGCCATGAGGAATATTTTGCCTGGTCAAGATGCTTGGGCATCTGCACTACCTGATATGAAAACGGAGTTTAGAAAGGCAATCTGCTGCACTGAAAACTCTACATTGTTTTCGCAGTTTGTTCTTAGAAGGGTTGAAATTTTCAAGACTATTCTATATTGCAATCTATAGAAAAACAACTACATGCAGAACATATTTAATAATATTTGAACAGTTATATGAATAAGGAAAATGTTTTATATATCTGCAATCAAGGGATTTTAGGACTATTATCAATTTAAGTGAATAAGGAAAATGATGCTTTTTTATCAGACAAATTACTTTAAAATTATAGATTATTAAGCTATGCCAACTATGTAACAAAGATGTGGTTTTGACGGTAAGAATAAGCTCACAAAATACTGACCTATAGAAACCATACATCTAATTATCAAACCTAGCAAGTATGTACATTATTTCTTTTAATTCTTAAATTTAATTCTACTAATCTTTAGTCAGTGTGTGAGTAACGTATGTGTATTTGCAAAAACATTCTTTACGGTTGCTTTTCTGAGATTGAGAATCACAGTCCTTATGTTAGAAGCACATTTCCTTCCTCTTTACCAACTTTTCAAACCATGGCCTTGCTTTTTCTCGAGAAGCCTATTTTCCTAACTAGACGAAAGGTAATGTGAGGCCATGATAAATTCAGTACAACACAGAAAAATGCCGTCGGTTCAGCTCACTTTCAATTTTAGTGCATTCCACTTTCAAACCATGGAAACCTAAGTGCTCAGGAATTTTCCATTCTAGCTAACTTCTTTCAGTATATATGATGTAGCCTCATTCAGTTGACAGCCATTTCTGACTTCTCATTGTGTGCACATTGGTATTGGACTCGCAACCTATGGGATGAAACGACGGCTTCTCCTGGCTTCTCCAAATATCACATCACCGACATTATGCATTTTGAATTAGTCTGACTACATGAGGCAACGATATTCTAAACTGTCTCAGCCACTAATTAGATGCATAATTTTGGCAAATGCTTCAAAATTTAATACTTTTATATGGAGTTCAATTAACCTTTACTCTAAATAAGAATAAATCAACATGCATCAGATGTCCATGCATCAGAATAAAAGGCTAAAAAGGGTTGACCTCAGAAATTATCCTACAGGGTTATGAGAAGTCCAAGAAACACTCTCTAGACATTAACATCCCAATCTGTGACCAGATAGGACTGCTGGACTGTAATCCAGTATCTTTAACAGAAGTCACCTAGAGTAGTTTATCAAAGCAGTTTTAATGTAATGCCCACACCCACCAAAGGCGTGACTATTACAACTGCCTCCACTCCCTGCCTCAGCCACACTCTCACACACCAAAGTACCTTCATGTGTCTTTCTCTGTGAGAACCACGTTCCATGTGATTCAGAAGTTTCCATTCACCTCTAATATTCTGTGGTAGTTTCTTGTGACAGTGCATTTCCCTTTCAGCAAAAGCCATGGACACAGACATTATAGAGACAGTTCTATTGCAGATTAGTTAAGATTCAGGGGGACTTGGTGGGCAGGATCGGGTTTGGGTTTAAACCGCTGACTGATTTTGTGACTTTGGACAAATTGCTTAACCTCTTGGAAACTCAGTTTTCTGCACTTGAAAGTAGAATAATAGTACCAAATATTCAAGTTTAATGCATTGATTTCACAAGATAAAATACTGGAAGTTGTATTGCAGTGTCATCCATATAATGTGTCTAAAAAGAAGTGACTATTACTATGTCTCTTATTATTGCTATATTTTGAAAAGGTATGTTGCTATTCATCAAACTGTATAATGAACAAAAATATTCCAATTATAATCACATGTATACAAATGATCATAGTGGTACATCCTTAGGTTGTTTTCTGTCATCTACCTAAAAATTAGTTTTATTTTCAGAACTAACATCATTAACTATTACTTTAAAGTTTATATATACTGGGACTTAACTGGTCCTGGATCTCATTTAATCTATCAGAAAGCTTTCTCTTATCCCTATGTTTATCTTGCCCTTCAGATTAAGTATTTGACATTTTAATTAAAATCTTAAAATTTACATCCTATTTGAAGCTTGGGGCTCAAATATTTTCAGTACTAAGGCCCTGCTTTCCCTGCTGTCCATCTGCTTTTTGAAGACCAGGATCTTGACACCCTCTCCAGCATGGCTGACCCCCTTTCTGCTGCATTCTCCTCTGATGGTATTCAACAGGACATTTTTTCCAACCTGCTATATACCTCTCTGATATCTGCCATGTTTTGCGGATATGCTTGGACCAAGGCACTTGATAATTCCCTTGTGGACCCCTGTGGGTTTCAATTTTGAGAGATCTGTGTGATAAAGCCCATCAACGATTTTAGGCCTTAGTGTATGTCTCAATCAGAAGCTCAGCAGTCTCTCAGACTATAACAGCTTGAGGTTAAAGATTCTTCATTTTCAGGCTCACAGGAACACATCAAATTTAAACCACTGGTTAGATAATCCTCAGACTATATTGATCTAAAACTTTTTTGTAATATGTATTGTTCAACCTGGCTAAACTTTGTGGGGGAGGTAGCTGAAGTGAGGAGTCAGCTGTGTGGAGAAAATAAGAAAGGAAAGGAAAGAAAAGGAATTAATCTCATGAAATTAAAAAAAAAAAAAATAGAACTAGGCGATGGGCCTAGCATCTAAATTAAAGGTTTGACTGAGGAACACGTTGACAGCGAAGATGGTGGCTATTGTTTATAGTGCACCATTGCAGTGTCTCAAAAGCAGCCTGCTATACACTGAAAGTTAGTGCCCCACCCTAACGCTTTACACAATATTCTGAAGCCCTGACTGCTGAGTGATGGTATTTGAAGGTGGAGCCTTTGGGAGGTAATTAGATTTAGATGAGGATGAGAGGGTATGCCCTCCACGATGGGATTAGTATCCTTCTAAGAAGAAGAAGAGATACCAGATCTCTCTCTCTTTCTCTCCACCACGTAAAGACACAGCAAGAAGGTGGACATAGGCAAATCAGGAAGAAGACTCTCACTAGCCACTGAATTTGCTGGCACCTTGAACTTGGACTTCCAGCCTCCAGAGCTAAGAGAAGTACGTGTCTGTCGTTCGAGCCACCCAGTCCGTGGCATTTTGGCATGGCAGCCCAACCTAACACACAAGGTACCAGGCATTCTCCTCTTTCTCATTCAAATATCTTGTGATTGTTTGTGCCACTGGGCTTTTAAGTGTTTCCTTGCCTAAAATGTTTTTGCCCTTTCCTTTCTCTCTCTAAGTGTTATTACTTTAAAATTCACGTAGAAGAATATGTATATCTCTTCAGGGATTAGATGCACAGATTGGTGGACTCAACCAACATCATTTCTCCCCTTTTTTACTGCAATAGCCTCCTACCTGGTATTTCTTCTTCTGCCTTCACCACTCTCTATTCTGAATTCAGTCAAAGGCATTCTGTTAACATATCGCATGTCATGTTTTTGTGCTTTGTTCGAAATCCTCCAGTGTCCTCCTTCATTATTCAGTGTAAAGACCACCTTCTTTAAATGCCCTATGTGCTCCCCGTCACTGCTATTTGCAAAATCACCGACTTTTTCTCCTATTACTTTCTTTTAGTCATATCAGTATGATACATTGAACTTATTTAACTGTATACAGCCTTACTTCTCTAAAAAATGTAAAACCGCAGGGGAAGGGATTTGTCTGTATTATTAGCTGCTGTATTTCCAGAAACAACCAATAATTAAAAATCAGTGTTGAGGAAAAATTGATGTTTAAATTAGCCTTCTTTTGTAGTTGCAAAATGTGTTCTGTTATTCTCCCTACCTGATCAATGTATGTATCACTGAGGAATATTTCTGGCTAAAACTGCCTTACCGCCTACCAGCTTGGCAAGAAAGCTAGTGATCTGGGGATTGAATGCTTCAGTATATAATTTCTTCTTATCTATTCTGCCATTTTCAATGTATGCAAATGTCTACTTTTGTGATTCCAAGATGGCTGCATAAGGCTTTTTTCTTGCATTCAATTTTCTTTCTAGAATGAAAATATTTCCATTGTAAGAGAAGGAGCAGAGCTTACGGCTAAACCGAACATTACACAGCGGGGTGTGATCATCAGGATGAATTAACTAATTTGTGAGTCATCTACGGATCTGCATGCACTGGCCCTGAAACACCCGTGCGGCTCCCTTTCGGAGAGGATGGGTGACAGCTGTTGGGCAGTTAGCTTGCAGTATTTGACAAGGGCATGAAGGTCAGAGCTCCCTGGCGGATCAGTGTGTAATCCAACCTGTGGGAAAATATAGACAATTGTATTTGTTTTAACGATTTGACCAGGGTCTGCTCGTTACTAGTATCATTCAATAATCCGTCAAGCAGCAAGTCTGGAAAGGGGGGAATTTAGCAAAGAGATTGGTATGGTATTATGAATAAAAATTGAAAGGGGGGGTGTTGATACACGAAACCAACATTGCTATTAGTTTTATAATATTTATTACATGCTATTATCGACAACATGGGATGGTTACAACAACCAGTATGGGTTTTGAGTTTAGAGCCAAGTAGACATGCATTAACCTTAACTTTGCCATTTTGGAGCTGTATGACGTTGGGAAAATTACGTAACTTCTCTGAGCTCCTCTATAAAATAAGGGTTCCAATCAGACTCACCTTGCAAATGTAATAAGAAAGTTAACTAAGAGAATGAGTCAATGTATCTTTCTGAATATGGAAAAGACAAATATACATGAGAAAGCCGTAAGAATTCCTGGAATAATTATTGAAGCACTTCAATGTACAATTTAATCTATAATCAAGTTTTAAAACCTCTATTCTTATGCTTTTGCCCTAGCACTTCATGTGTGTGTGTAAGTAGTCTGTCCAAAAGGTATCCAGCCATATAATATGAAAAAGAGACATTTGTTGACAAAGATACAAGATACAAGAAATATTGTACACAGGACAATGACATCTCAGTTCCCTTCAAAGTAGGGACCTTGGGACCTCAAACAGTTCTCCCCACTGCCATCAACTGCCCCGTCACACTTAGCAGGATCTCATTGACAGTCTGAAGTCTCTTCCCTCTCAAAGGTGATTTTAGTTCTGGGAAATGCCAGAAGTCTCAGGGCATCAAATCTGAGCTGTAGAGGGGCTGAGTCACCTGGATGATTTGATGTTTCACCAAAAATCCCTGCACAAGACGTGACCTATCAGTGGGCACGTTGTTGTGATGAAGCTGCTCATCGCCAGTTGCCCATAGCCGAGTCCTTCTGAATCATCCAGACAGCTTCTGCTGAGGAATGTTCAAGCTTAAAGCAAAATTTTGCATAGATTTGTTGCTCTACTCACTCAGTGATTTTGAATGTGATGGCCACACAGTACACATTACTAATGGCATCTACTCTCCTATCCCCACTGGCTAGTACAATGAAGTCATCACTGTCCATGAGCATTCTAGTCCACTCTCCTTGGCTACCAGGTTACATTGATGAGGCACAAACTTTTCTTGTTATATTAACAATGGCTGGACTTTTTCTGGATAAACCTCATATATATAGCAGTGATATATAGTCAAAATATTACTATATATGTAGGACCTAGGAGTCTTTTTTAACCATGAAGCTGCATTTTTAAAAATAGTGGTTTTAATACCTGTGCATATGTGTGTGGAAGCAGAATGGTAAAGGGGAAACAATTGATATTAGAATCAGAGAGTTCTGAGTTCCAGTCATCTTTTTTTTTGCTTCCTAGCTATACAACATTTCTGCATGTCGTTTTCACCATTTTTAACATGGGAGAAAAGGCTCTGTAAATTCATCCATCTCTAGTTAGCTAATTAGAGATCATCTATTTATCATCTATCTGCTTACATATAATTAATAAAGTGCTCCGGTATTCTGTAGGAGTCAAATAAATTTTAGCTTTCTAATTATTGTATGTAGTTATATCAACAAGAACACACTAAGGTATATATTAATAATGACTGTAGTAATCATAATAACACTAGTTAAAATATTTCATGGATGGAGATACTTGTATTTTCATTGTGAGTATACTTTGAAGAGGTTATTTTAGAAGATTATTTTCATTATTAATTTTTCACTTGATTAAAAGATCACCTTACTGCATCCAACAAATTAGGATGAGCAAAGAAATTACACTCTTTCTCCCTCAGTTTTGAGGTTTTGACCATGGTATCTAGCAGGTAGTAAGTATTCTAACATATTAGCTATTTTTATTTAGTTTCTAACACTTCAGAATTCTATTCATTCTTTTTCTAAGTGACAAAGCTTTTTCTTGGAACATTTTATTGGTCACTGGGAGGAGATCAGTGTGTGATCACATAGGGTGGTTACTGTCCCCACAGCCTTGCTGTATTCTAAGCTTCCCTTTTTGCTACTAAAACTCCAGTGCTGTTTGTTTCATTTGTTTCAGAATTTTGAAGAGAATTTTGTAAAGTTTGAAAATTTGATGATTTTACCTGCATAAAATCCAGTGGCAAAGTAATTTTAAATAGCTTTTGGATAGCGTGGTTGATCTAATGACTGATTTGACTAATGTGTTAAAATAATTTTGATGTCCCCAATGAGTTGCATGCAATTAACTATCAGCTTAACAATTTCATTTAAAAATCTATATTAAAATTTAATTAATAGTTTACATTCCATGTGCCTTTATATCATTACATGATAAATTATTCAAGTCTTGATGTGATGTTTTAGACAGATGTTAAATCAAAGTAGTTAATGCTATAAATGAATTGTAATTGATTATCTTCTTTTTTTTCCTAGTGTTGAACTCATGGGGATTTAGGTTTTTGACTAGATTATTAAGTAGTGTGACCATTTATTTCAAAAGTATTTACATTAAACAAATACTAATTGAGTACCCTCAATAATCCTCACACTCGATTTGGGCGATGAGTACAAAGCGGAAAAGCAGAAGGGAGCCTAAACAAATGTAGCAAAGTGATCACAGTCATTGAAGTCAGAGGAAGCTATGGCTTGAGGATGAATATGAGCTCCCCAGATGAGGAGTTAGGAAAGAGAATTCCATTTGGGGAAAGGATGGGAGAAGAAATGGCTTGTCAAATGTTACGAATTACAAAATAATAAAATAAGCATGACTGAAAATTAGTGAGATAAGGGGAAAATACAGTGTGGCAGAGTTACAAATCTAGGCAGAGACAAAGGTGCAGGTTGTGTTGGACATGTCAAAAATTTGGGGGTGTGTATATTAAGTGTATTTAAAAGTTAATGAGTAAGAAATGGAAAATATGATTTTTATTCAGAGTATTACATGGTAATACTTTAAAAAATAAATCATTTTGGAGGAGGCAGAAAACCTTTTTGTGAGGGTAAATGCAGTTTTATAAGAGGCTTAATTCTCCCTGTTGAAAATAAGACAAGACATCTTACATTGTCCTCCTTAATCTTAAATCATCTATACTAGAAACCTTATAGTTATAAGATCTTTATATCTTTGAAAAAAATTTATAAGTCAGGAGTTTTTACTTTTATTTTTAGTTTTTAATTGTCTAGTTACAGTTGTCCTGCCTTTCCCCTTATTTCTAAGCTAAATAAACCTCTTACCAGCCTTTTTCTATCCAAGAATGCCTTTCTCAAAGAACGGGGGACCATCTATTTGAAATGCAGTCGTCAGGGATGACAGCACCCATCTCCCAGTTCACATAGGAGGGTAGGAAGCTAACTTGGGCAGAGGTCTTGCTCCAAGTTGCAAAAACAGATGTTCCCATAAAGATACAGAAGCTTAATTTTTCCTTTTGATAAAGCCAATTAGCTGGCACAGCTGGTCCACTCCAACTACAGAGAGAATTCAGGATGAACTACTTGTCGTGACAAATGTGCTGCCAGGTCCTTTCACTTGCAGATATGTGCGTACTGAGTTGTATCTTCTCAACTATGTAAAAGGGTGAGATTTCCTTCTGTCTTTGCAACCTCTTAGCAGATTGCCTGGGATGTGCCTCCCTTTCTAGTTCAAGGCTAATTCAGTAATACACTCATTTACTTTCTCTTCTACACTCGTGGAAAGATTTTTTGGATTGGGAGGAGGTTTGGTTTTAATTATCTTTTCCCAGCACCTGCAGCCCTCCACCCCAGGTCATATGTGACAAGTAATTAATTAATGTAATTTCCTCCAGCACTCCCTTTTTTTCTCCCTCAGTTTGTAATGATTGTTCTCCAGATTTGCTACACTAACCATTGAATCCTTTGGCTGAGCAATGCAGTAACAGTTTCTGCACATCGTTTCTTTCTGTTCAGTTTTATAAACAAATAAGTAAATTGATAAATTCATAAATAAATCAATCACTAAATCGTGTCTTTCTGCCCTACTAGATACAACCTTCAGTGCTGGTTATTGCTGTTTTGGTGCTTGTGAGGTTAGGGGCTGGTAGTATCACAATTCTGCTTACAGAATATTGTTTATTATCTCACTTGTAAGTCTGTTTCCCTTGTGTTTTTAAACATGGTTAATTTTCTCTGGAAAAGAAACCTTTTTCTAGTCATTCCTCACCATGTAAGAAGTCAAATGCTGATTTTATTCATGGTAGCTTTCATCTGACTGTTTTTCAACTTGATATAAACAGTTAAAGAATCATAAGCAGAATCATAAGTACTGATTTACCGTTTTACTAGCTTCTTTGATAAAAATCATGTGTTTTTAAATTTAAATATAATTGAAATACAACATTATGTTAATATTTATTCAAGCATACCACATAAATATTCAATATGTGCGTATTTTAGGAAATGACCACCACAGTATATCTTGTACACATCCATCACCCCACATAATTACAATTTCTTTCCTTGTGATTAGAACTTTAAATACCTACCCTCATTAAAACTTTCAAACATACAGTGCAGTATTATTCATCATAGTTATCACATTGTACATCACATCTCCATACTTTGTTTTTGTAACTGTAAGTTTATACCCTTTGACCACCTTTACATGTTTGCCCACAATCCAGTGCCATGTCCAAGAACCACTGATTTACTCTCTATATCAATTAGTTTGCTTGTTTGTTTGTTTAGATTCCATATGTAAGTGAGATCAAGAAATAACAAGCTTTGGCAAGTTTGTAGAGCAAAGGGAAACCTGTGCACTGTGGGTGGGATTGTAAATTGGTGTAGCCCCTATGGAAAACTGTATGGAGTTTCCTCGAAAATTAAAAATAGAACTACCATATGATCAAACACTTCTGTTTCTCAGCATTTATATACAGGAAAGAAAAACACCGTTTCAAAAAGATATCTGCACACCCATGATCAATTTAGCAGTATTTACAGTAGCTGGACAAAAAAGCAACCTGTGTCCATCCAGGTGAATGGATGAAGAAACTGCGACATCAGAATACAATAGACTATTATTCAACCATAAAAAGGAAGAAACTCTTGCCATTTGCCTCAAAGTGGATGGACTATGAGGGCCTTATGCTAAGTGAAATAAGTCAGACAGAGACAGACAAATACCATTTAATCTCATTTATATATGAAATGAAAAAAATAGGTATTTTTCAATGATACTGCTTTTATTATAAGTAGTTCATTTTTCTCTTCATTGTTAAAAGACGTGCCATTGTGTGGCTATAATTAAAGTGCCTATCCATTTTCATGTTGATGGGCATTTGGGTTATTTATAGTTTGGAGAGCTTATGAGGAAAGTTGCTATGAACATTTTTGTACCAGTATTCTTGTGGGCATGTTTTTAATTATCTTGGGTAAATATATAGAAGTAAAATTGTTGAGGCATATAGTAGTTGTGTTTTTAACTTTATAAAAAACTGCTACACAATTTTATAAAAGTGTAATATTTTGTACTCTGTCTAGTAAAGTGTGAGAGTTTTATATATGTCTGCCACAATATTCAATATCGTTATACCCAGGGTAGAGGGTATGAAATAATACATTGTTATGATTTTAATTTGCATGTAATAAATAGCGATGATCCTGAATTCCTTTTCATATCCTCAACAACTATCAACATTAGTTCAAGTCTTTCATTCATTTTCTATTAACTTGCATTTAAATATTGTTTTCAATTAAATCATTGTATATTCTGAAAAAATTCTATGTTGAAGATATTGACAATACATTCACCCTATCCACAGTTTCCTTTGTCAAGTTCTTTGCAGTATTTATATATGAACAGACCTTCATTTAATTATATCTACTTTAATACTGTTTATTCATTTAATGTTAGGTTGTCTAATAAATCTTTGCTCTCCAAGATGTGAAGGTTTTCTCCTGCATTTACTGAAGTTAAAATAATAAAGCTTTTATGCTCACCTTTAACCCATTTTTTTTCAGACTATAAGATGCCCCCCCAAAAAAAAATTTGGGAGGAATAATGGTTGTTAATGCTACTGTTGAGTTCTGTTTACATTTACATTGGTGAAATATTATGTTATTTATGTCATTAAATATTTTATCACATTTTCTGCTTCAAAATTTTGTTTCCTATTTTCCTCCTCTAAAACCTAGGTGTGTCTTATGGTCTGAAAAATGTGGTAATTTGTGAGGATAGTGTGAGGTAGAAGTCAAGAGTCACTGTTTTTCTCTATGTTTCTCTATTTGTTCCAACGCCACTTGTTGAAATGACTTTCTTCTTACATTCAGCCTTTTTGGTGCTTTTGTTGACTGGTGTGTGTGTAGAGGAAGATTTGGGGGGAAGGCAGACAATTGTACTTGAACAACAATAAAATTTTTAAAAAATGAAAAAAAATACAAAAAAAGAAAATAAATTGATCATTCTTGCAGATCTATTCCAAACTCTGCATTCTATTAATTAATTATAGATATTTTTGCAGATGCCTGTTAACAAATGAAACATTTCTTTCTATTTAAAATATTCAAATAATTTCCCTAATCATGTGTGAATGTTAAATTTCATCAAATGCTTTTTGTTCACATAATGAAATGACCATGCAATTTCTCATCTTTATTCTTTTTTATAAAAACAGTGAGTGCTATCAATTTAATTTCAAATGTTAAAGCAACTTGATTTCCTAGGTTAGACCTCATTTAGTCATGATGCATCAGCATCTTAATATGTTGTTGTATTCAGTTTAATAGTATTTTGTTAAGAATGTCTCTGTTTAGTTTTATAATGAATGTCTGAGGGGTGTAATTTTCTGTTCTTGTAAATTTTTCTTCAGATTCTGATAAGATGGTATCCTGGACCTAGTCTCATAAAATGGGGTGGGAATTGATCCATTCTCTATTTTTGAAAGAGTTTCTGTGAGATTGATAGTTTTATGATCTTAAATGTTGAATAGAACCCTCAGTGACGCCTTATAGGCCGAATTGTTTTGCTTTTAGTTGATCTTCTAATTCAATATTTTTGATTATAGAATCACTTTAAGTAAATCTGAACTACTCAGATTACCTAGCATTTTGCATGTCAGATTCGTTTATTGAAAATGCAGTAGTATGTACTCTTTCACTTCTAATATTATTTGTGCATATTTTACTTCTTATTAAAAAATGTTCAGCCCTTTTCTATGCTTATACGTTATATTAACCTTTCAAAATATCAATTTTGACTTTATTTTTTCTATATTTATGTTTCATAATTTCAATTATAATTTTTTATTTTAATTATTATTATATATTTTTTAATTACACTGGGCTCATTTTGCTTTGTTTTTCCTGTGTTCTGTAGGTGAAAATACACACACTGACTTCTCACTTTAAACCGCGCTTTAATATCAGTAGTTAAAGGTGCAGTTTCCTCCTCAACATTGTTTGCACTACAGCTTACTAATTTTGATATTTTCTTTTCATTATTGTATAATTTCACACATTTTTAAAATTATGCCCATGAGTTTTTTGATGCATATATTATTCTTTTGGGGGAGGGAGAGGGTGGATTTTTCAAGTTGCCTTTGCTTTAATGATTTCTAATTGAATTTTGTTTGGGTTGGAGAATATATATAATTACACAAGAATAAAATCTGTTTTGCATACAATCATAAACTAACTTTTGCTCACCCCAATATTTTAATTTAATGAGTAATTATTTTAAAGTTTATTACATGATTTTTGGATGGAACATTTCATTCACAGTAGTAGAAATTATTTCATATACAGTTTTAGCTGTGGTCAAAATATCAATCATTTCAAATTGGTTGATAATAGTTAAATCAGTATTTTAATTTTTTGTCTATATGTTCTACCAATTACTAAGAGAAAAAAGATAAAATCTTCAATTCTTAATGTGAATTTGTCAACTCCTATATTTAATTCTATTGGATTCCCTTCATTTTTTTTTTTTTTTTTTTAGCTCTGCTGTTAAATGAATGCATATTTGTCTGGTTACATTTTCTAGACAAATCATTCTTTTTGCCGTTGTAAACTATCCCTCTTACTCTCTGGTGATACTCATTTTCTTGGAACTCAGTTTTTATGACATTAACACTTCCATCCCAGTTTTTTAATGCTTATTATTTGTCTGATAAATTTTGTTTCAATTGTTTTGCTATCAAGGTCTGTATTTTTATAGTTAATCTGTACTTCTTCAGAAGGCAGAGTCAGATTATGTTTATAACCCTCTCTGATAATTTGTCTTTTCTACTATAATAGTTCATGTATACATACAATTGTTAATATGATTTTATTCAGGTTTATTCTATATGTTATTTGTTCTAGTAGCCCTATCTTTTCTTTGAACTATGGAAGAAATTATACAACATTGGTTTCTTAAGACCTTCGCTGTTTCCACCAGTGTTTCCTCCCCTTCGCCCTGCTCTATGGAGTATCCAGCAGAGGGATTCCTTCTGTGCCTACAAATAGCAGCACAAAAGGTGACTCTGAGTCACCACTTGAAAGACAGTCCCTCGATCAAGAAACCATTGCACTGAAATTCATGTAAGAATGTTTTGAGTGACTGTTAAGACACTGAGATTTGGGGGTTATTTTTTATGAAAGCTAAGATTATTATTCCTGGCTAATACATTATTAACCACATTATAAACTCACTTAAAAAACATTATTCCCTTGGAGGTGACTTTCACGCATTTTTTAATCCCCATTTAGTTTACATCCCAGCCTGTCTATCCAAAAGCTTATATCCTTTTCATCTTCAAAGTTTACAGCAAGATGCGTTTTAATTTCTCCCTAACTATAACTTAAATTTTTAAGTGTCCTCATTTTCAAGTATGTTAACCATTTGGAAACAACATTTTCCCAACTATTATGTATAATTAGTGCTATTTTAAAGTGGCGCAAGGTGTAAACACTGCTGCCTTGTGTTGAAGGTTTTCACAGATTCTCCTTTTTATATGTGCATAGTACAATTTATTATCTTGTTCCAAAAATGTCTTACAAAAAGTGAGTTTTTGCCAATAGGCATGTAAGATGTTTCAAAAAATGTATTACTACATTCATCATTCCTTAATGAGTTGATAAACTCCATCTTCTAAAAAATGATATGTGATCTTACAATTTTTTAATAGAGCCTAGCTATCTAGATTTCACCAGTTTCTCATTTTTGTCAAGTAGCGAGATCAACTGTAGAAGACCCTGCCATAAACTGACTAGTGGAATACTATCTTTTCTGCTCGGGCATCCACAAAGATATACTTATGGAGAACATGAGAGAAACAGTAAACGTTCTTGTTAAGACCCCTACTTTGAAGTGAGACAAATGCAGGTTCAGGGGGCCTCTCTCATTTACTGGCTGTGTGATGCAAATAAATTGACCTCAGGTCCCTCATATGTACAACAGAAATAATGATAAAGCAATTAATTTTTGCAAAGTAAAACATATTGATTCTAAAGTACTTAGTATAATTTCTGTTACATATGAGTAGGTAATGTTCATTATTATTATAGTTTATGTTTTTTTTTTTTTTACTTTGCAACAAAATATGAGATTGCATATAGCTGTCAGATGTAGAGGAGCCAAGATTCTCTTTTCCAGATCATTGCAACCCAACACAATGAAACAGCAAACCTGTTTTGGATGAATAGATATCGTCTGTCATTTCCAAATAATCATGCTGCTAAGAATAATATAAAATAACACAGGATATCAACATATTAACATATTTATAACTAGTTCATTGAATGGGCTGAATTTGCTGTGAAAAATTAAAATAATAAAAAAATAAAACAAAGGAAGGAAGGAAGGAAGGAAGGAAGGAAGGAAGGAAGGAAGGAAGGAAGGAAGGAGCCCTGGTCAGTATGGCTCAGTCGGTTGGGTGCCGTCTCACAAACTGAAAGGTTGTGGGTTCGATTCATGGCCCAGGCACATGCCTAGGTTATGGGTTCAATCCTTGGTTGGAATGCATATGAAAGTCAACTGATCAATGCTTCTCTCTCATATCCATGTTTCACTCGTTCCTTTTCTCCCTCCCTTTCCCCCTTTGTAAAATCAATAAACGTGTCCTCACATGAGGATTTTTTTTTTCAAAAGGGCTGAATTCACTGTGCATACACAAGTAGAAAATGTCTTTTTCTCCAGCTTTGGCTTTCAGTCAGTGTAGCTCAAATCACCTTTTTCCACTCCCCTGATGTCATGTTAGCCAGATCCTATACCTTTCTGGCCATTGAAGGTATTGGAAAGCTTTCCAATCCAAAGTTAAACCTCCATCTCACATCCGGTTCATGGTTCTCCCCAGCCTTCTCAATTTAGGCCACAGAGATTCTGGACTGGCAGTGCGAGAATAGTACGTACTTATCATTTCACTCTAACTCTTTCCAAATTCTGATTGGCTGGAGTTGAGGGTAAGGAAAATAGCAAAAGATATACGTGGTAAGCAGAATAATTGTCTCCCAAAGTGTTCAGATAGAAGTTCTCAGAACCTGTGACAATAGGCCTTACATGACATGATTGAAGTCACAGACTTCGAGATGAAGAGATTATCCTATATTGTTTGGGCACAATCGGATCACGTGAGTCCTTACAGTAGAGAACCTTTCCCAGCAGTAGTCAGAGATGCTCTGAAGGAAGAAGCTCAGAGAGATGGAAATGTAAGAAAAAAACTGTGTCCGGTTCTTGGTTCTGAGACACAGGGTACTATGTGAAAAGACTGGAGAGAGGCCTCTAGGATACATGGGCTGTCTCCCACTGACTTCTGGCAAGGAAACGTGGGGCTCAGGCCCACAACTGAATGGAGCTAACTTTTGCTACTGTCTGACTGACAAAGGAACAGATTCTCCCCTAGGGTTTCTAGAATAAAATACAGCCTGTTGACAATTTAGTCTGGTAACACTCTTAGAATTTTACCTACATAACTGTAAGGTAATAAATGTGTTGTTTTAAGCTATCGAATATGAGGTGATTTGTAACAACAACAGTAGGAAGCTAGTACAAGGGATAGCTAATATACAGTCCATGCTGTTTATAGTTCCCTTTAGCCACCCCTGCCCTGTATAGCAGGCATCCAGGTTCTAAATGTCCTTAGCATGACTTTGTGAGTATTCAGAGCCCTCGGTGGTCTGTGTTTCAGAGTTCCCTGCCATGCCACCCTATTAGGTACAAACTTTTTGACCATGTTCTTTCAAGCCATCCCAGAGCATTATGTTGAATTAATGGAGTGCCTCACATGGGATGGCTGCTTTCTTGTGAAGAATCCAACCAAAATTATTCAAGCATGACTATCTCTCAACAGAGCCACTTGACCTTCAGGCAACTAATAAGTGCCTTGCCCTTCATACGCCAAGGATGAAGGCGGCCACAGATCTAGTGATGCACTCTTGCTTACTTTTCCATGGGAGTAGCTGGCTCAGTGTGGAGGTGAGGGACAGGGTGGGTGAGAGAAACGCCACAGCAGTTCATATTAACTTTATAGCTCTGTACTTCCCTTTCTGACAAACTCTATTTCTATGTTACGTAGGCCGGTGTTGGGGGGAAGGGTGGGTAACACTCATTGGTATGAGTTCGTATTTTATATGTTGGTATTTCAATTTAACTTTGAAGTACTGTTTAATAATTTCAGTGCCTATTTTACCAAACAACCTGGAAAAAAAGTATGTTTACACATTTAAATACATTATACTGACACTGATTTAAGTGCATTTTAAAACTTTATAATTTTATAATTATTACCTTAAAAATTTTAAGGTTAATATTTATGAAATGTATAAATAAGATACAGTTATCTGATTCTGTTGTGGTCTACTTAGTTTTCTCAATAATTACACAGGCTAAAAAAGGGTTTCTGAAATTAAATATTGCCATGAAAGTTAATACTAGAGCAGATTCTCCCTCTGGCTTCTTATTCTGTGTGTTCTTTCTCCAGGTAGCAGAAACAAGAATGTGTTTTCAGATGGCTTTCCCTATCCTCCTGAGAAGTGATATTAAAAATCATTAGACATTTTCAGGGACAACAGAACCATGTTGAATGAGACAGAAAATTATGACCACGGTTGTCTCCTTTAACCAGACAGTCATATGAATATAAGCTCATTGAAAACTGACAAGTCGTTTTCACATTTCCATTAATAGAAAGAGCTTTCAAATTGCGGGGAAGGAACTTCCCGGGAAACTGGAAAGAATGAAAAGACAATAGGTTATATGAATCACAGTGACAGAAGCACCTTTTTGAGCTCAGACAAATCTCCTTGTCTGTGATAATTCATATGCTCATTGCTGGCTTGTATTCACAGAAGGTGGAAAAGCAGCCATTCTAAGAAAGCTGAATCCAAGCTCTCATGAATTCCTCGTATGAGCTCTTTTCTCTTTGGCATAAACTTGAAAACCCATATAAAATTTTCTTATACGTCTTTTTTTATTATAAAAAATAAATTGTTAAGCTGTATCTTTCATTGTCTACTACTACAAGATTGACTACAATGAAACTCAGTAAAACAATTTTCAAAGTCAGTAATAAACTTGTCATATGAATGGATGATGTAGAAATTCCATTCCATTGGCTGTAAGATTTTCATAACTTTCTCTTCCAAGAAGAAACCAATATTAGCACTGCTGGGAATCCAACTCCCTACTTGAAAGATCAGTGGAAACAGAAGCAGAGACTGTGAAAAGATTGAACATAAAAGGACGAAATTTAGAGAATCAATCAACAGGAAACTGTCCAACATTCTTTCCCTGAAGAAAACCCAGCGTGTGCACCTGCTATCTTTATTATCTAGCTTAGAGCAGCTCTCTCAGAGGGTTGAATTTTTGTTTACTTTTGATTCTGGCTACCTTTCTACCTGCAGCTAATTCCTGGCAGGAGGCCATCAGGGTATTTAAACCCTTTTAGATCTCTGTCAAAAAAGGAGGAACAGTGGACTGTATTGAAATTGATATTATTAAGACATCCTTCATGTGAAACAAAGTTAAAAGTATACAGGGGTGAAGCATTAACTATGTGGAGGAGAAAAAAATGACAATTATTTAAGATTATATAATGTTTGTCTTTAAGAATAATTGGCAATGTTTACATAATCTAGGTTATGTCAGATTAAATTTCAATAATAGGGCATTAAGGCTTTATAGCCTTATGGAGAACATGTTAAATCACTTCTCTTTCTAGATACCCATGAACAGTTGAGATATGTTAAGACAGCAGTCTTAAACCAACATTCTTTTAGTTTTAATGTCCAGAAAATATCTATAAACAGCAAAGCTCTGTTGTTCTAAGCAACACAAGCCTTTTGACCTGTGTGAACCCATGATATTCTTCTGTAATAAGATAAAAGATTTTGTGCACACTACATTTCACTATTCAGAAAAGTAGGGTTTTTTTGTCTAGAAACTCACCTCATAATTGTTTAAACCCCCACTTCTCTCTGGTAGAAGGATTTAAAATTGACAATTAACTGCATCTAAATTCTTCTCTGTTAAAAAATGCATTTTCCATTTAAACAATCCTTTTTGGGTAAATGGAAGACATTTTCAACTCTTTCCATCCTGGCAAGGATTTGTTCTAAGCTATACATGGTTTCCACTTCCAGTACTAAACTTCACTGTCTTGTGAAATGAATTAAGGCAGTTGCAGCCAATCAATGATGTCTTATTCTAAATGATGCATATGTTCTTGTTTACTTAACTTTAGAAGAAAGACACAAAGCAATCAATTTAAGGGCAGATATGGGGCAATTCAAATGTATTAGTTAAACGTGTTCAATGTAAATATTTCGTTAAAATACTCTTTCACTAATTTCTTACGAGAAAATAAAAATTGAATACTGTTCAGTTTCTCCTAAGGGAAAAAACTAAAATAGTGTATAATACAGCCTACATCACAAAATACTAACATTTAGTAGTTTTTGCTAAACTTTTCAGAAGAGCAGGTTAACATGGGTTCTATCATCTGTTTAGGAACATGTAGATCTGGGGAAAGTAATTTAGTCACTACAACACTTACTTACCTCTAAAACATATATTACTATTTCATTATTTTATCTTCAAAGCAGAAATGCTTCATGACAGAGAATCTGGAGGCATAATATGAAGAACAATAGGTTTCCTTTAAACCATATGTCTAGGTTAGTAGTCACTGGTTCTGTGTGTGTATCAGTACATTTATTCTATACTCAACAGATACTATTAAATTTGGGTGGAAATGACTGATTACTTATTTGAAATATACAGTCTAATCAGTAAAGAAAGTAAACATTTGGTGACATCCATGAGTTTATGTGGATAGAATATTCAATTAATATATATTATATATCCTATTACATATAAATATAAAATTTGTAATTGGGTGCTTGATATTTAGAAGTCAATTAATTGTTTTCATGTTTACTACATTAAAGTACTGACAAACTTTTTAGTTCACATACAACTTTTTAGGAAAACATCAATTTCACAAACTAAGCTATCTTGCTCTTAATTTTTAGCACTCCTTTACTAATGGGTTTATGAGATCAAGCAGGAGGTAAAATAAAGTTTATTGGAGTGGAAGTGATACAACTAAAATGTTGATATAGAGATATATAGAGATATATCTGGCATATAATATATAAAGATATAAAGAGATATACTATGTAGAGAGATATGTAGAGATATCTATAGAGATATGTTGATATGTATAGAGGGATATAAAGATGTAATTGACATATAACTTTGTATTAGTTTCAGGTGTACAGCATGATTCAGTTTGTGTATATAATGCAAACTAATCACCAATTAAGTCTAGTTAGCATTCATAATTACACTATTTTTCCCCCCAATGTAATACTGTTCATAGTTGCAAAATAAAACCAGGGAACAATTCAAATTTGCACAACCAAAACAGATACATGTGATAGATAACTCAATAATAGAACATACACATAAAAGTATGAATCTTGAAAATAATGTTAGGCTGAAAAATTCAAGTGTCAGAAGACTACACAGTATGAAACTATTTGCATAAAGCTTAAAAACAGATAAACTATATAAAACTAAAAAGGAAACAAACACAGGGTCTCACAGAGATAGCTACACCACCATGTTCATTTCGGCATTATTCACAAGAGCCAAGAAAGGCAAACCTCCTAAGCTTCTGTCAAAGGATGAACTGATAAAGATGTGAAATATATTATTCAGTCATAAGAAAGAAATCCTGCCATTTACAACAACATGGGTGAATCTGAAGGGCATTATTTGAGGTGATATAAGTCAAAGAAAGAGAGACAAATACTTGATAGTAGCACTTATGTGTGAAATCTAAAAACAAACAAACAAACAAACAAACAAACAAAAGCTGAATCTGTAGTCATAGAATGAGGTAGTGCAGTTGTGGTTACCGGGGTGCCACAGGGCAGGGAACTGGTGAGATGCTGGTCAAAGAGCACAGACCTGCAGAAAAAAGATGCTTTAGTTCTGAGTATCTAATGTTTAGCATGGTGTTCATAGTTAATGATACTGCATTGTATACATGGTGTTCATAGTTAATGATACTGTAATGTATACTTGAAACTTGCTGACAGAGTGTGTCCTAAATTGTCTCACTGCAAAAAAAAAAAATAGTATTTATATTACATTATGAAGGTTTTAGTTAAGGATGTAGTGGTAATTCTGTTGCAATATATGCATTTAAGCCTTAAACTTACAGAATGTTATACATCAGTTTTGTCTCAATAAAGCTAGTAACAATTAATTACCAAAAGTTTAGAAAATAGAATAGAGCAGTTATTGTATCATTAAAAAATCAATAATTATCTTACTTTCTTCATGTCTATTTTTCCTGCATTTGCTACAAAGATGTAATTAAAGTACCCAATCTTTTTCCTACTTCATTAGCCTCACACAATGCTTCAAAAGTTATGCCTCTGGTATCTTATTGGGTACATAATTTCTGTTTGGTTTGATGAAAAAATTATACATAAAGAGTGGTGATAGTTGCACAACTGTGAATGTGATTAAATATTACTGCATTGAATACTTAAATTGCTCAAAATGGTAAATTTAATGTTATACCTATTTTATAACAATTACAGATATATGAAAATCAGTCAAACGTTTCTAATTAAAATAATCAGATCATTTTTTGAGTCCATTGCAAACATCGTAAGTCTAATCTGCATAGAAAGCAGGATCCGGACTGTGATGAGAGACTGATTATATTTTTGTAAAAAATATGATGATTATATTATACATGAATTCAGTATGCATTCCTTTGCAATTTTCTCCTTGACGTGAATAGTTGTGTTCCTGGGTGATCTGAGACTGGCTAAATTATATTTCCTAAGGGCATCAAGGTTTAATGCCACCTCTTTCTCTCTCCTCAGAAGTATTTCAGTGATATGCATGGTTCACTCAGTTTAATGGTCTGGGACAATGGGAATGTGCACATCCTGTTTTGTAGATTTTTGCAGATAAGATATTCATGAGTATTTTGACATTCAGGAGTAAAATGAGCTGTGCACAGCTGTTTTTGTCCTTATAGAAAGTTACTAATCATAAACAAAGTAAATTCAGACATATATTCTAACATACTGTATGTCTGTCCTGAATCTATTTCAAACTCTGAAAACTGAGCGGAATAATTTTCTAGAATCCTATTTTAATAAAGATTTATTGATTTTTCTGCTTTAAAACATTTTAAATGGTTTTCATTCAATATACCAATATATTTGACATTGCCAGCCACTGTTATAATATGAAAGAAGTATAGATTAAGAAACAACCATACAATTGTATGTATTACTCTTTACCAACAAACCGACAAACAAACAAAATTACAAACCTTAACACCAATCAGAAAAGCTTTGAAGTTAAAAAAAAATTTGAGGTATGTGGAAATTCAATACCATGGCTTCTGTTTGCTATTAAAAAATAAAAACTGGAACTAATTAAGATTTGGAATCAACTATTTTTGGGTAATAGAATTAGAGAGTGTAAATGATTCTGAAAGTAATTTTGCTCTTTTTATATAGCATTTTTCAAACTATATTTAATTTTTCCAAACTGAATTAGGCGATATATAGTCATGGCAATAATAACATAATTCATGTTTATTTTATAAATTAGTTTACTTATATAAAAATGTAACTTAATCTACTACCAAAAATATATTTACAATTATTTGAAATAGTAGACTAAGAGTTTTCCGCTTCTCCTCTGGGAGAGCGCTAAGCAGCCACCATACTGATTTAAGATGTTTGACAAACAAATATGCTGTATTAGCCCAAAGTTTTTCTACTAACCTGCTATCTTCAGTTATTTATCGATGTCTCCCGATCCTATTTTTAATGTCAAATTCTAGGTAAAATAACACATACCAATATGTCTTCCATATCGTATATATTTAATGTATCTATTAAAGACTGCATGCTCTATAGTATATAGTACATTTAATTTGTTGTTTAAAAGTTCCACTCAGCAATCAGGTCCACCACTTATCATCTAAATAAATGACCTTGGGAAAGTTTAATTAGCCTCTTTACCTCACTTTAGTCATCTGTAATATAAGATTGAAGGGACCAAAATTCTTCCAGCTTTAAGTTGCTTTAGGGGATATTGATTTTAAGCTGCTTTTTTTAAGAAACAAAAGGCACAGAAAGAAGCTTTGGCCCTTTCTCCTTTCCTGCCCGAGGGCTTCACAGAGAAACCTGCTTCAGAAAGGAGACCTTGGGATGCTGCCCCAGCCTAACCTGAATTAAGTGTGGTAAACACGAGGACTTCAGGCAATTGCCTGTTAGCTAGATACCCTGTGTCGCACTGTTTCTGAGTCATCGGCAAGGATTTTCCTGCCACGTGTGTCCAGGTCTTCCTCAGCTCCCTGTAAAGCTCTGTCTTCCACTTCTGAAATCTACTATCCCGTTACCCCCCTTTTCCCGTGTTCATGTGTCTTGTATGTCCAACCTTACTTCACTGTCTTTGGAATTTTAATGGGTGTATCATGCTTATGTGAATTCCCCTGTACGCATATTACATTTTGATTTTCTGCTATTAATCTGTCTCTGTTCATTTGGTTATTGATCCAGGCAGAAAAACTAACAGGTAGGAGGAAAGTTATTAATATTTTTAGCCCCCAAAGGACAATAAAAAGACCGACAAAAATCACTGTGCTGTCATTTGTTAAATTATGCTTGAGTATTTAACAATAGATATTTACTTAGAGACTATGATATCATACATGGAAACCTGGTAACTATTGTTCATTGTTATAAAGAAAACAACAAAAAATAAATAAAAAACACCCATACCAACAAAAACTTTACTCCTTGGAATACAATATCCCTATACTATATATCCATATAGGGATATAGGATATCCCTATATCCCTACAATATCCCTAAAGGGAATACAATATACCTTTACTCCTTGGAATACAATATCCCTAATAATTTCAGTCATTAATAAAATCATGACTATTAAGAGATAAGAAAAATGTCAAAAATCACTTTTTTAAAATACTTATAGAAATGTATTTCTATAAGTGACAAGAAATAAAAGTAGTGCTACTCTTTATTATTATGTGAAACATTAACTTTGAACCCAAGAAGATGTATGGAAGCTAAATGAAGAACCTAGCAAACACCCATGCCCTTCTCTCCAGCACATTTTTTGACTTCATTTCTCCTAAACTCTTAAGTGTCTCCATGACACTTGCATCCACGGCAGCGACAAGCAGTGGCAGAGGACCCTACCTGTGCCCAGGCGACTTCCTTTTCTGAGAACACGCAGCTGGTACTATAGCCTGCCTGCTCTCTGCCTCTCCAAGGAGGGTGTACTATCTCTTCTTGCTCTAATAAATCTTGCCATGATCACTTAAAATCCTCATGTGCAAGTGTCCCCAAAATTCCTTTATTGTGACACTGGAGGAAAACTGTATCTCCAGAATGTGCTGGCGAAGGTCAGTCACGGTCACTCTCCTCCTCTGGCAATAGAAGAGGGTCTGGAAATTATAAAACAATTAGGAAAACATTTACCTTCTTCCACAGTGATTTAGATTATATAGACTTGGCAAATTAATGCTTGCCCTTAGGAGCTAAATGTATAGGAACACTTCAACAGTTACCTTGTGGGCAAGCTGAAAGAACAAATGGATCTCGTGTGTGTGTAAACTAATATAATCTTTTGAAGTGTAACTATTTTGGCCCTAAAATGTTACCTTTAGGTGATTTCAAAAAGTATTAATTGGATCAATTGCCTAATAAAAATTGTAAATGATTATATAAATAAATAGCCACATAAATATTGTCCATACTATAAAACACCTTGTTGCTCTTGTAAATAAGGAATGGAGTTGTAAATACCCACTGAAAGAGATTTTTAATATTACTCTTAGGAGTCAAAAACAAATTTGAAGACAGTGCAGTGGTAATATAGGAATTATACACAAATTCATACACACACACACACACATATGCATTCTAACACTGTATCAAGTATTGCAATAATACATGTATATATCTAGAGATTTAGAGAAAGTTTTAGGGAGTCACAGTCTTACCAATGGCATCCCTTACCTATGGGGAGAAAACTAAGATAGTGGAGATTAATAAAAAATTAAACATCATCAATAATTTTAAAATTTAAGAATAATATCTACAACTGGTTACAGAATATTTTAGTTAGAAATTCCTTTAAAAATTGTTCATAGCAAAGGAATCAGAACAAGAAAAAATGTTTGTTCCAGGGAATCAGTAGGCCTCTTCAAGGAAACCATATGGACCCCAAAATGTGATCATTTCTAGCAATCTAATGTGACCACATGTGGCCAGCAAATTGGAAATACAATCAGAAGGGTCTTTTATGGTCACTACTTGATGTAATAAGGAAAAAAAATGAACAAGGACTGCAGCTACTATGTAGAAAAGCAGATAGATATTACAGAGCTGGGGAGACAAAACTGCATCAATAAATACAAAATTTGGGAAAGGTGCAGGATTTGCATTTTTACGGAAAATCTACTACCTGTGATCATATTACATGATACTCCTGACCTCCTCTTTAAGAAAATCTAAATTAATGACTCAACATTTAATGAAAGATTTCTTTAAGTCATATTTAATTTCCTTGCATGCCGATTTGTGTAGAAACGAGGTCCCATTCTACCCCATTGCTTATCAGATTATGTTGTGTAGAGGAATAGGAATACATTTTGGATCTTGGAGCTAAACTAATACAATGTATTAGTTTGTATTTTGGCTCAATGGCCAGATAGCTGAGATTTTAATCTGGGCTTTATAGTTATAGTTATAAACTTTGAGAAAAGTTATTCAACCAAGATATGCAAGCCACGAACACTATAAATTCAAATGAACAAAGTTGCCACCATATCAATGAATGCAATTAGCTTTACTCAATAATTTCATTCTTCATCTATGTATTTAGCAATTCCTACAACTTTAATACATTTTAGTTGTAGTTGTTACCTTCACATTTACATATAAGTTCAAATCTTGTCACTGTTGAAAAATTTGCTTTTCAAAACTATGTACAATAAAATGGCAATAAATACATATTTATCAAGAATTGAATGTTTAAAACAAACTAAGCAAACAAGAAGAAGAAAATCAGAATCATGGATACAGAGAGCGTTTTGATGGTTGCCAGATGGGAAGGGGGCTGGGGGAATAGGTGGAGAGGCGAGGGGATTAAGAAGTACAAATAGGTAGTTACAGAATAACCATAGGAATGTAAAGTACAGTATAGAAAACAGAGTAGCCAAAGAACTTACATGCATGGCCCATGGACATGAACAATGGTGTGGGGATTGCCTGAGGGGATGGGGGCTGTTGAGTGGAGGGGGACGAAGGGGGAAGAGTTGGAATAACTGTATTAGCATAATCATATTCAATACAATATAATAATTAAAAATAAAATTTTGCTTTAGTAGGAATATTAAAATTTGATGTCCCTTCAAAAGCAGAAAATTAGTAAGTGCATTCAATTTAATAAAATAATTCACTAATCACCACTTGAGAGCAACAAACAAATAATTGTTTCAGAAGATTAATTTCATGATACTCTAAATTTATTACAAGAACATTTCTATGAATCTAGTTATCATCAAAAATAGCATAAAAAACCTTAGATGTGCTTGAAAATAAAATTATCAATTTTCACAGCAATTTGGTTGATTCTAGAATCCAAGTAATTCTGCACTTTCACAGACAGTAAAATCAACATTATTCTAACTAGATGCACACCAGTGTAATATTCAAAGTCTAAATGCCATGGTAAAATCTAAGATACCTCAAAATCAAGGTAAAATCCAAAAGTAAATTCTATAGTTTCTCTAAATTAAAACTAATGAACATTAGGCAATAAATAATGTGCTATTGTTAGCAAATTGTGTTAATGTCACATCTGCCAACCTGCCTAGTTTTTAATAAAGGAAATGAAGAAAGCTCATATAAGACTTAAGTTCCTGAGATTTTCCTGCCTATGTTCTCCTCTAGGACTTTAATGGTGACACAGCTTATATTTAAATCTCTTATCCATCTTGAATTTATTTTTGTGCATGGTGTAAGTTGGTGCTCAAGTTTCATTTTTTTTTGCACATAGCTGTCCAGTTCTCCCAACACCACTTGTTGAAGAGGCTATTTTTGCTCCATTTTATGTTGCTGCCCCCTTTGTCGAATTTTAATTGACCATAGAGACTTGGGTTTATTTCTGGGCTCTCTGTTCTATTCCACTGTGCCTGTTTTTATGCCAGCACCAGGCTGTTTTGATTACAGTGGCCTTGTAATACAGTTTGGTATCAGGTATTGTGATCCCTCCTACTTTGCTCTTCTTTCTCAAAATTGCTCCAGCTATCGGGGTGGTTTATGGTTCCATATAAATTTTTGAAGTTACTGATATGTCCCCTAGAGCAAGGGACATAAAGGAAAGAATAAACAAATGGGATCTCATCAAAATAAAAGCTTCTGTACAGTGAAAGAAAACTGTATTAAAATAAAAAGAGGACCAACCGGAAAACATATTTGCCAATGATACCTCAGACAAGGGTTTAATCTCCAAAAGATATAAAGAACTTACACAACTCCACTCTAAGAAGACAAGCAACCCAATTAAAAAATGGGCAAAGGACTTGAACAGACACTTCCCCAAGGAGGACATACAGGGGATCCAGAGACACATGAAAAGATGCTCAGTATCGCTAGCTATCAGAGAGATGCAAATTAAAACTACAATGAGATACCACTTGACACCAGTCAGAATGGCTATCATAAACAAAGCAACAAACAGCAAGTGTTGGAGAGGTTGTAGAGAAAAGGGGACCCTAGTGCACAGTTGGTGGGATTGCAGACTGGTACAACCACTATGGAAAACAGTATGGAGTTTTCTAAGAAAACTAAAAATGGACCTACCTTTTGACCCAGCAATTCCACTGCTTGGATTATATCCTCAGAACCCTGAAACACCAGTCCAAAAGAACCTATGCACCCCAATGTTCATAGCAGCACAATTTATAATAGCCAAGTGTTGGAAGCAACCTAGGTGCCCATCAGTAAATGAATGGATCAAGAAACTATGGTACATATACACAATGAAATTCTATGCAGCAGAAAGAAAGAAGGAGCTCCTACCCTTTGCAACAGCATGGATGGAACTGGAGAGCCTTATGCTAAGTGAAATAAGCCAGGCAGTGAAAGACAAATACCATATGATCTCACCTTTAACAGGAACCTAAACAACAAAAACAAACAAACAAACAAGCAAAATATAACCAAAGACATTGAAATTGAGAACAGGCTGACAGTCACCAGAGAGGAGGGGGGGAATTTCAGGGGAAAAGGGGGAGGGTTTAGAGCAACAAGTATAAAGGACACATGGACAAAAACTAGGGAGGGTGGAAATGGGAGGGAGATGGGGAGGGCTGGGAAGGGCTTGGATGGGAGTAAAAGACTGAAAACTATACAAGAACAACAGTTAAAATTAAAAAAAAAAGAAAAAATGATGTATGTTCCTGTGTATGTGCAAGATTGAAAAATAACAAACGAATAATTTTGAGAATGTACTGAATATTCCCCAGGGACTGTTTGTGAGTTCTTACAGAGACCAAGTTTTCTAGTCCCGGACACTTTAGGTTTATAGGATTGAAGTTGTTCAAAGGAGGGTCAGACAATTGAATGAAGAAGTGGAGCTTAACTTCAAGTATATAAAACAATTCAGTGGGTGGATGTCAAACAACTTGTTTCTCTAGCCATCCATTTCATATTTAAACCTTGTGCATTGAGCCTACAAATGAAAGGACTCTGTTGGTTGGGATGGAGGTTATTCATGAGCTCAGTAAAATAGTCTTTCCCTGCTCAAGGCTACTCTTGAGCATGAACATGTCCAGAACGAAGATCAATGATGAACACACAATATGACATCATCTCCTTGAGTGTCAGCCAGACACCAGGTTGTGCAGAGATCACATTGGAGAACCTTCGTCACAGATGGGGCAGCACTTTTCTCACTCAAATGGGCTCTTTGCTTGGCAGTGTATTTCCATTTTCTGCCAGTAACACTTCTACCACACAGCATTGTTATTAAGGAACGTATTTTGCAATGAATGAAGGTCAAGATTGGACTCATGATAATATATTTAAATGATTTTGCTATAGCCCTAATCAGGCTGTAGCAGCTGGCCTGAAGGAATAGTGAGAAGGCGCCTGAAGGTTGAGTTATACTGTCCAAACAAGGGTAATGTTTTCCCTACTGAGGAAAAGCCCTCTCACATGTGGTATATGCTCAGAATCTGTGACCAGTATATAGGATGGTCTGTACCAAAGCCAGGATTCACAGGAGAAGGAATCAAAGCTCAGAATTGGGGTAATTCCTCTCATTACTAGCCTTTATGTTGCACCAGTGAAATGTTTGCTTGCCATTTGGCTACTTTGAACTCCTCATGCCAGTCAACCAACAGGCAAAGAAGCAAATTACTCTACTGGACAAGGTAAATGGCCCTCTCAAGGGTAAATTATATTGCTACTACACATTGGGGACAAGAAGTTTGTTTGGAATGCAGGGGATACTCTAAGTATATTATTTGTATTCAGGTGCTATTATATTTAATGAAAAACTGTCTTGATAAGCAGTTTTGCTAATGACTAAAGCTGAATCTGAACAATACTGAGGTCACCCAATTAGGCAAGGAATAGGGATCAACGGGAGGCAAAGTTCAGGAAGAAAGCAATGGGAAGAGCAGTTATAATCATAAACATCGTAAGTAAGCCATGACCATGTGACCAGTTCCTGAAATGAGGACTTTCATAGCTGTAAGCATCTCTGCCTTATTTTAATATGGGTATATTCATAAATATAATAAACAGTTCTTTCCTTTTCTGTTTCTACTCATCCACCCTTTTACCACCTAACATAAGAATAGTTCATAGTAGGTAACTTTTATTTATGTTTCAATAATCTAAAGGTGAGTGTGTTCAATCTAGGACCAAAATGTGCATCACACATTTAGAAAATATCAAACTTAAGAAAATAAAGTGACCTTTTGGACATTGTTTTATCTTTTGCACAAATGATTAATGTATTTTTGATTTTATTAATGATAATTGCATCACAAAGAGATTCATTTATATTATAGAAATGATAACAAGTTTTGAAGAACTGAAGATATGGATTCCATATTGTATGAGATTCGATGACAATAATAAATTTCCTACTTATATATTTATATTATTAAAAAAAACATTATATTTGAATCCAATCATTTTCCTGTATTATAATTTACAGATATGCAATAAAATAATTTCACTCTTATGGCAATAGATTTCTTAAAATTTAGAATTTTTCGGTTGTTTGGGCTTCCTTTAAAAAACAGTCCATCTTTATGATGTCTACCTATGTAGGGGTTTATGCTTGTATTTTGTTGATTTTTCTGAATTCATTGGTATTATTACATGCGATTTTGGTTGATGCATTTTATAAGGAACTCAAATGCTATATAATTTAATGTGTTTGCTTATCAGCTTCCATTAATCACTACATTATAGTTTGAATCTTGATTTACCAGGAAAATTGCTAAGCTTTACTGCTTATTACACAGCTTTGTAAATTAATACCAATGCATGTTCCTTTTAAAGTTTTATATAAAGTTGGTACAATATTTCAGTATATCCAAACTTAGGTATTTCTACTGAATTCTAAAATGCATTACAGTTTATTCTTTTAAAAAATCCAGGAAAGAGCATTAAAATATCTTTCTAGATTTGCATAATGAAAACTGTTCAGTGTTTTTACTTGCTGGGATGCATATCAAGGAGCAGCATAACTTGCATAGAAACTATATTTTATGTATGTAGTGTAATATCAGGTAAAATTAAATTCTATCATTTATGTTAATCATAAATCAATAAATAAGCAACACAATAATTATCCAAGTCAAGATTCTAGTTAACTCTAGAGGCAAAGGAATAGCACAAGGAGCTTTTGTAGATGATGGAATTTTATTAATTGTTGACCTAAGTACTGATGACATGGGTGATTATGTAATGGAGAATTAATACACTATATTTATATAAAGCTACCCATATTAATCTTCATAAATATCAAACCCAGTTTGTTACACTAACCTGATTTTTCTCTCAAAAGTAGAGCTTGCATGTTAAAATTTCTTTTCTAAGTAAAGTTTACAGTTCAGCAGGTACAGTTCCTGTGTGGAACTAAGGAGCAGCCTGACCTCGAGGTCCTAGTTCAAGAACTTAACTGACAAAAACCCATATGGCCAACTCAAGGACACTGTCCTTGAACATCCATATTAAAACCAGCAAGGACACTGCCTGCAGGTCCTCAGCCCCTCCCCTTACCCCTGCTTCTCTCTCTTTCCAGCACCTTCACGTTTACACCCTCCTCTTGGAAGTTCTTGCTACCTAAATTCCAACCAACTTCCTGCAGGAAGTGCTGGTTTGACCAGAGATGGCAAAATAGGCTTCAGGACAAGAGTCCTCCACCTTCCGGGGTGATATCATCTGAAATAAACCACATTCTTTTCTCACCAGCACCTGTATCATGTGGTTAGCTTGCAGCAGGCAGGTGGTCCTGTGTTTTGTTACAATTGCATCACACTTATTAATTAAACGGTATATTTATGCACTTCTTTGCATTTATGTTCTATTGTACTGTACATCTAAGGAGAAAAATTATCTATAAGAAATTACACAATCTCTTTAAGAATATTTATCAGAGTTATTATTATTATTATTATTATTAAGTAAAAGTTAGCAGTATTTGCAATTTTATATTTTATATTTACTTGTACATTCATGTACCACTTAATGACAGGGGTATGTTCTGAGAAATGTGTCATTAGATGATTTCATTGTAGTGAAAATATTATAGAGTCCACTTTCAAACACCTCAATGGTGTAGCTCTCTACACAACTAAGCTATATGGTATAGCCTATTGCTCTGCAGGAGAGAAAAAAAATATTTTTCCTTCTATCCTTCTAGGGTCCTGGCTGAGAGATCACTACATTGAAAGACAGATTACCAGGACAAAAATTAACAAAAGTTTAAGAACATGTGTACTTCTAGTATACATCTGAGAGACTAGGAAAACTGAATAACTTCCCCAAATGGCTGAAGTACCAGATTAATATCCTCTTCAATTGATGATAAGATGTTGGGGGTGAGGAAAGCAGTTTTGGGCAGTGACCAGGAAAAGCACAGTAAATAAGGCTAAAGTGGTTATGCAGATTTGAGTTGTTGACTTCACATTCATTAGAGTTTCTAGAGAAAAGGTCATTCCCCTGTGGCTGGTACATAGTTTGAGGGCAACACTCCTACAAATGAAGATTTCCCTAATGATATAAGTGTTTTTACAAACAGGAACTTCTTGGTTTTCAGAGTTTTCCTCATGTCTGCTGTTTCTTAAAATTAAACTGCCTAATATACTTTTTATGCCGAAGAGATGCATTTGGGGGCGACAAATGCTGTTCCCCTATAGGTCCTAGTCTACAAACTTGTAGAGCATTTTACCTGTGCTGACTGTCTTAGGGAGTTGCAGCACAGTGGTGTGCATTTGCACAATGCATTGTGCTATGATATTATGATTATTACTACTTCCCCAGGGGATAGGAATTTTTCAGCTCCATTATAATTTTATGGGACCACTGTCATGTATGTGGTCCCTCATGGACTGAAACAGTGTTATGTGATGCATGACTGTATTTGGATTGTATAACTTTATTGATATATTGAAAAACAAGGGTTATTATGGTGAAATTACCTTTTAATGTAATATGAAATGCATAATTAATTTACAGTAAATGTATAATTATCCTCACAGGTATACTATGGACGAAACTCCCAGGAACTTGGTTCTTCTTGCCAGTGAAGTAAAGAATTAAAGATTAACGAGTCTATCAGCATGCAAGTAGGGTTTGTTGGTGATCGTTCTCAAGGAAGAGAAGGGGCCTGGTTAAGGTGGTAGTAGAGGGCTCAAAGGCACAGGTTCAGGGTAAAGCAGGATAAAGGCAGCAAAAGTGAGGGTGGCAAAAGCTAAGCATGGCCAAAGTTCGGGGGTGGCAAACATTCGCATGGCCTCAGGACACATGACCTGAGGTGGGGGGACAGAGAGCTAAGAGCCCCAAGTCTCTAGCCTTTTATCCTGAGAACTTAATATAGTTGGAGGGATGGGGGAGGATGAAGAAGTTACATATTGATTGACAGATAAAGGTGATGCTAGCTTCCCAGGACTAGGTGTGAATACTCAAAGGTATTAATGGGTTTCTTCCTTTAGGCACTATACGCCCTTCTCGAACTTCAGATTTTAAGATGAAAGCACAGTTGCTAAGGCTTCCTTTCCCAGATGATGGAAAAGATAGATGGAATTTCAAGGACTGCTGAGTCAGTGGGTGGGACATGTATCCCTCCCCCTCCCTGCCTTTGTCTGCTATCTATCTTGCCTAAATTATATACTAATGTTACAAATATACTACTAACATGCCATTTATATTAGTTGATGCATATATTTGTATATAATACTCCACATTCTATACCCATTTATTTTATCTCAATAAAATTTAGAAAGGAGGAAATTGTTTCTCAGAATGAGCTTCTCTTAGAATTTCATCATTTTAATATTTTATTTAAAATCCTTTAATAAACAAATCTGAAGATAGAGATATCTGATATACACAGTCATTTTCCCATAACATATTTGACATGGATATATCTGATATTACTTTGCTTCAATATACCACCTTAGAAAATTTGAAAACTATACTTACGAAAACTATTAGGATCATTATTTCAGGGTAGATTTATAGTCTTTTCAAAAACAGTGTGGTGATTGTGGGGGGAAGGGATGGGTTGGGGTGGAAGGGACAATAAAAAAATAAATAAAAATGGTAATGGAAAAATACAATAGAGATAAATTATTAAAAACAAGATAATATGTTGCTTAGAGATATTTTTCTGTTAAGTGTTAAAAGTAGAATAAATTGTACAAAGTCACAGATATCAGAACTTGAATCTATCTTACAGATTATTTCAATCAGTTCTTTCCACTTAACTTAATGATGAATAAAGCAAGATCCAAACAGAAGGCAATTTTCATGAACTCAAATGAAGAAACTTGATGGTAAATGAATAAAATTTTCTTAAAATAATTATCTCCTTTAAGTGGCCCTTGATGTTTCCTTGAGGTAACATTCAAAACCTTGCATTCAGCATTTTAAAATAAAGTGTCAAAGAAGGAATAGAAATACAACTTTGATTCTGCATTAACCTCAGACCCAGTTTTTATCTAGCTGCTAATTATTCAGTTAAACCCCCCAAAATGCATTTGAGATTACTGATATTTTTATGCAATAAGTATCTTATTTTGGAATATTTTTAATTCTTCTTTTATTAAGCTTTGAGTATTCTGATATGATGGAAAACAATGTTCTCTCAGACATCCCAGTACACACCTGACCTACAATTTATCAGTTTAATGAGCGTTTCACACTAAACTTATTTCACACTTTCCATGGAGTGCTAGTTTCACAGAATAATAGGTTGGTGAATCCATAGAGAGGTTGCCACAACAATGTCCCCATAGAAAACTTGTAGAATAAAACACTGATTATCTAAGACAGCTATTAGCCAACTTCCTTGTTTTTAATTCTTCAGTGCTCTTTGTTTTCTGTTGTCATTTTAAAAAAATGTATCTGGCTAAATTGAATAAACTATGTAATGTTAAAAAATAAAGCACAAATGCATATTTAATCACTAATAGTAAAATATATTTAAATGATTGAAATAGAATATTATGCCAGTTTATGTTTCTTTGAATTATATATAAAAACATTCTCAAGTAGGCCCTCAAACAGATTATGAGTCTTGAGAGTGGTCGATAGTGGAAAGACACCATTGCTTTTTATGGCACCAAAAAAAAAAAAAAATCACAAAACGAAAAATTTCTCCATTTAAAAAAATTGTATTTTGAATTCAAACATTTCTCCTTTTTGGTATGACTAATTTTGATTGACAAAATATATTGATAAAAATATCTTTGCTTAGTTTATCATATAATGAAAAATTTGCTTTACTCCTAAGTATGAATTAAAATCTTATCAAATTAATAATACTATTATTAGGTTATTTGCCATTAATTTTGGAAATTAAGTAAAATACTGGAAAAATGAGCTAAAACAAAAACTTATATCTGTGGAAAGGGAGTTCTTGCAGTGCTGAGAGGAAAATACTTTTCTGAGACCCACAGTGGAGAAAGGGGCCCTGTGGCAGGGTTTATTGATGATGTGAACTTAAGGGAGTTCCTTTCCTGACTCCCCACGGTCCCATCTCCATCCATCATACCGTGAAAAACATCCAGCCATGTATTCAGAGAGGCCAATACAAAAGCCAGTGTCCAGAGTTTCTGCTTTATACTAAGGTACAGTCCAGCCCAGCATCCAGCTAGCTTAGCATGTGTTTGCAGCTGCAGTCCATTGCTGTGCTACAGTATTGAGGCTCCCTCCTGGAGCCTGCATGTGGAGCCCCCAAGGCCATGAGCCACGTGGCTGCTAAGGCCCCATGGCTATAGAGAAAGGATGTGTGAGGGCATGAGGTGAGTGCAGATCCCATGCCAGAGAGGGAGAGGGAGAGTTTAGGGTTTTTGGAGGCCACACCATTTGCTGCAGGCCTCTGTAGCAGCTAGACCCACATAATTGTGCACTCCTGTGCAAGACAGCGCACAAACGAATGGGGTGAGTGCATCACAGGGTGGGCAAGAGAGACAGCTTCTTTGTTCCCATGCAGCTATATTAGCATGGGCTTGGGATGGGCCAGGTGTTTTTCAAAAGAACCAATGAACTCCCCAAGCCTTTGCGGGATTTGGATAGGTTTACAGCCCATAGTAAGAGTGGCAGGCCTCCATGGTCAAGTACCTTCCCCTGCATCCCCCAGCAATAAGGTACCTGACAAGGAAAGGGAGGAGTGTTAATCTACTTGGCAGAGCACAACACTGAGGTCCCCTGGAGAAAAAAAGCAGTAGCGAGTGTCCTGGTGAAGCAAACAGGCTCATGCTTCCGTTTATTAAGTTCAATGTCTAGCTCTCTCTGATCTACTTTTTAATATCTATCTAAACACCAGTGATAACAGAACAATATTATACTGGATAATGAACTTCTGATTTTGACTCTAAGTATTCATTTTATAACAATTGACATATATAGTCACATGTTCTTTGTCATAAAACATAACACTCCAGTTTTAATTTTAAATCTTAAAGAATAGATCCTATTACAACCTGTTCTCCAAGTGCACTGACAGAAATAATCATACCAGAGGGGACTGCCAAAAAACCAGAGTTATCTTCTGGAGGGTGGGCTCCTTTTATTACAGCTTTCACACCTGGAACCCACATATATCAGTGTATCAGCTGGTGGTGTTGTGAGAGGATGTGTTTGGCTTCAGTGAATTTTTTGGATGACTCCTTCAACACATTTGCCCATTTCATGATGGGTGATTTATGAGCACACTTGACTACACTGTGCTGAGTGGTTGACAATTTTTTACCAAAAAGGCATGATTCTCATGCCCCACCCTCCTTATTCACCCTATCTTTCCCCAAGTGACTTTTGTTTTATTTCTCCAGATATAAAAATTCCTCAAAGGGAAATGTTTTGGCAAGGTGGAAGAAGTGAAACACAAATGGCAGAAGCACTAAAAGGCATCAAAATTGATGAGTTCAAAAACTGTGTTGAGCAGTGGGAAAAAGTCTCAATAGGTGTATAGCATGAAATGGAGAGTACTGTGAGGGTGACTGAAGTATAAATATGTAAGAATAAATACACATTTTTTATAAATAAATTCTGGTTTTCTTGGGGTTTCCCTCATATAATGAATAGCCAGACTCTCCCCCAGGACCCTTGCAAATATTCAGAAAGTAGCTCTGCTATAATAGGCTAATAGTCAAGGTTTAAAATGAGTGATTCTAGAAGCCTTTCCTCCTAACGTTAATTGGTCAAAGGTTGAATGTACTCTGAGGGAGAACTTCCAAAGGCATTTATTGAATGTTTTATACAAACTTTTCAGAGATACACCACATTAAATTCAGAAGCCCCAGAGCACAGTTACTTCTTAATATCCACTGTAGTTGGAGATCTTCTCTCTGATTAAAAAAAAAAAAGAGATTCAAAATGTCACAGGTGGGCACAGGTAACCAGGTTCTTGTTGATCGCAGGAGGAATTGAACCAAACACACAGAGTTTATAGCAGAAGGAGAGAGAGCAGACTTATTAAGCAGTAGTCCACTCCATAGAACAAGGGAGTGGGCCAACTCTGCTCAGAGACTGACCTCAGGGGCTGGAGGGATTCTATTCTGATTGGGCGGAAATTCCCTGGCTAGTTTTGGCGGGGTTTTATTGTGCATGTACAAGTTGTTATATTACTTTGAAGCTACTGCTCATGTCGTCTCCCATGATTTTCCTTGATTGGCCACCGGGGAAGGGGGTCATGTAGCCTCTTCTGCGCAGGTGCATTCATGATTCACCATGATTCCGTGCTTTTCCAGAAAGCAGGGACAACTGCCTTAGAACAGGGTCTCTGTCTTGCAGGGATGTCCTTTATCTTAGCCCTGGGGCACCTCTGGTGTTTCCTCCTTCCCGACTATCTCCTGCCTCAAAAATAGTGAGTCTGGTTGAGACAACTGCTAACTCATAACGGAAGCTGCCACACTATTCTCTGAGAAGGAAAAAGGAATTAAGGCAACAAATCTTGCTATACAACCTGAATCTCTTTAGAGAAGCAAAACTGTGAGAACAAATCAAAGCACACTCAGAGTTCTTATTGTTTGTCTCCAGACAACTGCAGATATTGTGAGAAACCAGGAGATTGGAAGAGAAATTGTGGTGTACTGAAGAGGAAGGAAAGTCTGAGAAGCAATGCCCCTGTGTCCCGGACCCCTCAAAAATATGTTTTCCCCCATAGCCACGTTGAAACTTCGTTTCTTTAACATGACCATTTTTGCTCTTTCCCTTTGATTCTGGCCTCATCCAGTACCCTGAATCCTCAGCCTCCTTCTCCCTAGCAAGACCACTCCCTGAATCACTAGGCCCTCAGGGCAGTTAGGTTCTAATCAGCATCAAATAAATTTAAGAACAAAGCCTCAGGTCTGTCAACCTCAGAGACAGAGATTTTGGTCCAGTTAGATATAACATCTAGACCTTAATTGTGATTCGGAGCCAGGCCTAGAAAATCATCAAAACCAGAGGAAGGACACTATGGCTGACATCACACCAAATGCAATGACCCATAACCCCCTAGTGCTGACCAATCAGTAGAGACCACAACCCTGACCATCACCCTAATTCCCTTAGTCATCATGATTAGTATTTTTTTTTTTTTACCCCATCCCCTAGACACCATCAGGGATCCAGGTCTTTGAGCACTAGCTCCCCTGTCTCTAGGAGTAGGCCACTTTCTAAAATAAGCATTTACTTTGCTGCAAATTCTTGTACGTGTCTTACTGGGCTTTGATGTTTGCCGGAAAATGAACCCCTTTATATCTTTAGCACATGTGAGAGGCAATTCCTCCTCAAATGATGGGGCCAATCCATCCTCAGTCACACCCCAGAGCCCACCATTAAACTTAAAATAGAGGATCAGGAATAGTGTTTCTAAATTGACATCGGTGTGCCTTTCTCTACCATCAGTTAAGGGAATCTATCATTATGTGTCACCTCAGTTTCTGTTCAAGCTCTTGGAATCTGTGGGCAACCAATTCATTGCTTATATCTCAGCCTGCACCAATATCCATTGGTCCTCTGGACGCCCACCATGCCTTTGTAGTTTTAAATTGTTTACCAGCAAATCTACATGGCAGAGATTTGTTATGCAAATTTCCTGTCATTATAAAAGTTAACAAGAAGGGTGTTTTTATTTCTCTATCTTTGGATCAAACCCCAAATCTCTTACTTTCTTTAACGGAAATCCTCTGAAGAGGATGATTTTTTTTTAAAGATGCCCCAGTTAGCCTCTGGGCCACACATACAGATGAAGATGCACTGAGAGGTGGTGCAGAACCAGTGCACATTATTTGGAAAAAGAATAAACCATTTCCATCAGTAGCCAGATACCCTCTCTAGAGACCAGAGACACAGAGAGAGGAAATGAACCTGTAATTGTAGAGTGTACTAATTTTTTACTTCTTCATCCTGGAATACTCCCACCTTGCCAGTAAAAAGAGAAGGTAAATTGGATTCAGATGGGAATCAAAGGGACAATGGTGGGGATTAGCTGTGGGAGTGGTGGGGGGGTGGGGTAGAGGTAAGCAATGGGCGAAAGGCGGGACAACTGTAACCGAACCAAAAAAAAAAAAATGAATATATTTTAAAAAAGAACAAATTTTTGGATTTATATAGGACCAAAGAGCCATATAAACTATTGTTTTAAACTTCTCGTCCCCCTGTGGTCTCTAATCCAGCTACTATTCTTACCTCAGTTCCTGCTGATGCAGCCTTGTTTACAGAAGTGGCCGGCTGAGCTTACTTTTCAATCTCTGAACCAACTCTTTTTGCAATTACATTTAAAGTTTAAAGCAAGACAATTAACACAGACTCACATGTTTAAGAATATTGTGTGTCCCCATCAATATTTTCCTAAAGCAGAATTAGTCTCTAGCCAAGTTCCGACCCTTGCTCAGTATGCAGATGCCCTCTTACTCTGCCATTAAACTAAGTGGGAGCTCTTACAGACTCCCTCTTTCTCCTGAAGGCACTAGTTGGTGGAGGCCATGCAGCCTCCAGCTCTAAACTCCAGTGGGTGAAAACAACTGTTACCTACTGAGGACGAGAGACAGCTCAGGGAATTCGAAACTTAACTGTAGACTGCATTGAGTCAATTTTGTCTATCCCTCTCCCCAAAATAATAATGATAAAAATTGTTAAGTCAGTTTCCAGAGATAGCTGGCTACTGCCACCAATGGATTCCTGGTTTTGCAGACCTTGTTAAATCTCTGCAGGCTCTTCTCCCAGATAATATCCCCAAGTGCATTTCCTGTCTTCAGAGGTCTTAAACAACTTTGAAGCCTTAAAATTTGTCCACACTCCTGGCTCTGAGCTTACCCAATTTTGACAAACCTTTTCGTCTATAGGGCCATAAAAGATGAGATTGCTGCAGGCATTCTAGAGAGTCTCTTGCCTCACAATTATGTCCTATAGCATATTTCTCATGCCAATTAGACTCTGTGGTATCAGGAGTGTCCAGATGCCTATGTGTGGTGGCCTCAGCTGCCACCTTGACTGATGTTTCCATCCTCCATTCTCCTCTACATTGTGCATGCTGTGCCTGCTATTTTACAAGTTTATAGCATGCAGCACCTCTGCACATGGTGACAGACCACCTATAAATAGACTCTTTTGACCGACCAACCCTTCCATCATCTTATATCATTGTAACACTTTAAATCCAGCTACTTGATTACCCTTCTCCTTTGACGGAGGGCCTCACTCTATTCCCTGTGATTGCCTGACAACTATAGAAATGGTCTCAAAGCCATGAGAGGATCTCTCAGACATCCCTTTCACAACCCAAACTTACTTTTGTGTTATGACGGCTCCAGTAAATGAAATTTCCAAGGAAACACAATCATGTCCTATGCCATAGTTTCCCTGCATGAAATACTTGAAACATACTCTTTGTCCACTATAAAATCAGCCCAAGCCTACTGAACTCATAGATCACACTGGAGCTTGCACATTGGCAAAAGGAAAAAGGCCACTGTTTATACAGATACACGTTTGAAGTCTCTCATGTTGTTGGCACAATTTGGAGATCATGTGAATTCTTAACCTCTGCAGGTACTCCTACTTCTAATGAGAATATAATTGTTGCCCTATTATGAGCTATTCACCTCCCTTCTATAATTGCCACTGTTCATTTTTCATCCCGTATTAATGAGACTGATTACTGTATCTTTGGGAAATGACAAGGCTGACAGAGCTGCTAAATACGCAGCCCAGAATGGACCCCCTAATCCTTTTTCAACTCAATTTTTAAACCTGTCTTTTCCCCTAATTGATATTATTAACTACCAAGCAAATCCCCCACAATCTGAAAAAGACAAATGGATACAAAAGGGTACAAAACAATTGTCTGATGGATTATATATTGAACTGAATGGACTTCCTGTTGCTCTTTTACTTTTAACATTTTGGCTTGCACTTTATCCAACCCACTGAGACGTATATACAACAGGGGAAAGTTAAGAAACTAAAAGACAATTGGGTTAGCCCTGACATCCACTTAATTTCCAGGGCACTACTTGTAAATCACACCAAACCTCTGGGAGAAATCAATGCACCCCAAGAAATTCTCCTAGAATCCTACTGCTTTTTGTGGCACTCCACAGGGATTCTATGGACTTGCCCTCAGCTTAGACTATGCTGTTCTGATCATCTGCAAGGACCCTTTGAAGCCCCAAGGTGCCTAAGCTCATCCTAGTTCAGAATACCATATATACCTCATTTTAACTTTCCGTCCAAGAACCTGTCATATGCATGAGTTCTCTGATTCTCTAACGCATGTGGGGTTCCTGTGTGCCCCAAAATTAAATTCTATTTTCTCTGGTCAATCCGTGCCATGTCAGTTAGAGAAAAACATACGCACACATACAGAATAGCAATTATCATATAAAATAAGGATTAATATTTTATTGATTATTTTGTCTACTCCTTTAGACAGTGATACCCTCTATGCAAGGAAAGGACCACATAACTATTGCTCAATTAACTGATCTATTAATCTATTTGTCTTTCTATGAGTCTACCTATCTATCTCTACTCATCCACCTGTCTGTCCTTCCATCTTTCCAAACACCTGCCATCCATCCATCCACTCATTCATCCATTGCCAAGCATATTCCCTGGTCTGAATTCTATATTAAATAATATTTTCCAATAAAAAGCCTATGCATAAATAAATCATGAATCAATAAAAGTTTTTAAATTATTTTTGTAAATCTTTAGAATTTTTCATTTAAAAACTAAAATACTGAAGTCTTATCACTGCAATTTTAAGCTTAAAATACAAAATTTTGCGATGGCAAAATGATCTTTAGAATGTAAAGACTAAAAAGCCAAAACCCTAGTATGGAAGGTAGTTTGTAAATATTTGTGAGTGAGCCCTGGCTGGTGTCACTCAGTGGATTGAGTGCCAGCCTGAGAACCAAAGGGTCACCATTTCAATTCCCAGTCATGGCACATACCTGGGTTGCTGGCCAGGTCCCCAGTAGGGGGTGTGCAAGAGGCAACCACATATTGATGTTTCCCTCTCTTTCTCTTTCCTTTCCTCTCTCTCTAAAAATAAATACATAAAATCTTTAATTTTTTTAAATTTATAAAATATATTTGTGAGCTATGAGAATGAAAAATAAAGGGAGAGAGAGAATAAAGAAAGTCTACACATATGTATGCTTGGCATTTCCTGTATTAAAATAATTGAATACTATTGTAGATATTTGTCCCAAGGAATCTCTTGTGGAAATTAAATTTTCTTTTAACAGTTATTTTAATAAACTTTCTTCTATATAATTTTATATATAAATATCAATGCCCTGCTTTGTAGCCAACTATTTGAACTTTTTCCACTTATAAATATCCCCTTCCTTTTTGCATAGAACTCCCATATGTTCCTATATTTTCAGATAAATCTTTTACTTTATCTCTGCTTGTTTTATTTGTAATAAGATTGTATTCGTTATCTATCACTGTGTAGCAAATTACCAAACACTTGTGGCCTAAAGCAACACATAGTTCACAAGATGGCATCTTGCTAATTTTTTTTTCAGCTTGCTAATTTAAAGATAGCAAAAGGCCATGACTCTGGAGCAAGCCTGCAAGCAAGACAGTTTCACAAAATGTAATCGTACAACCGCCATCCCATCGCCTTTGCCAATTCTATTAGTTAGAAGCAAGTCAGTCCTACCCCCGTTTAAGAAAAAGGGATTGCACCAAAATGTGAATAGAAGTGAATATTATGGTGTCCATCTTAGGGTCTATGTGCCACAGTGATGTATCCTCTTTTATGAAAGAGAGTTTTACTTTTAGTATTCAGGCCCAGAACATTTTTTCTGATACAGTTTTATATTTCCAAGAACTCATTTTTTTTATGGTTAAAACTTAAGGCGATTCCTGGTGTGAAATCTGAAAGCCCTCTCCTTCTGTCAGCTTCATTTTATAACCCTTCAAAAATGGATCACATATTTTCATTAAAAAATGTAAGTGCAGTGAATCTTGTTATCTTAAAAATAAATTTCACATTCAATAATTTAATTTATAACAAACCATTATTTCAGTTTAATTCAAGAAAAAACAAATAATCTAAAGTATTGTGTGTGTGTGTGTAAAATAAGCTGAACTTAAAGCTTTTTGCAAAAAGGAAAAAAACAGAATAACTAATGAAAATATTAGTTCTAGTAAGCAGCTGAATTTTTCTTCTAATAAGTAGCTTCAATAATGCTTCATATACAAATAGTAGTTTGGAATAAAATATGAGTAGTTTGACTTCAACAATGAATAAGTTACTTATTTTCCTTCATTTAATCTTGTGTATTTCTGTTATAATGTATGCATTGTGTTTTATGCAAATTTTAAAATAATGACATCTAATCCATTCAGAAACTAAAGGAGAAATCCAAGCATACATGTACATATTTATAAAGACTTTTATATACAACCATTTGTTTCTTTAATTAATTTTTGTCTTAATAACTTGGCTGATTTTTACTCATTAATAAATGGATGACAGTGTAGTGATTGCAAGGGAAAGGGATTAAATGGTAATGGAAATAATACAATAAAATAAAAAATAAATGTTTAGTCTGTTTATTATACAGTGATTATAAAGAAGTATTCTACTGTGTATCCTCATAGAAATTATAACATTTGACTCAAGTCATATTGAAAGAGAAATTTCCTACTGCAGAGGAAAATAATCAACAATACTCACATAGATGCACAACACTGAGTGCACTTAATGTCACTGATGTATTTCTAAAAATGGTTCATATGGTAAATTTTATGTTATGTGTATTTTATCACAATAAAATTTTTTCTTGAAAATAATAAACAAAAATAATATTCAAAATAAACTAAACTGAAATCATCTGGCTGAAAATTAGAAGAATTCCAGAGGTTTTATTTTAGATTTATAATGGGCTTAATTAACAGATCTGCACTGTACCTGGATTTAACAAACAGACACTCTGTTTTGGAGGAGTTCCCATGCCAAGTCAAGGAGGTCATCTAGTAACTGCAAATACAACAGTTTAGACAAGATCTTTGTCTGTGTTAGCTTTCAGAAGCCAGTGGTAAGCAAGTGAAGGTCAATCCTATGTATCCCATTCTACCACATCATTTATTTTTATATAAGATAAAATAATATTCTGCAGAACCATGCCCAGGGATAGTTTTAAGAGAGGAGAGAATAATGAAATATAATTGGAGCTGTTTATATTGCAACAGTATGCCAATGCATGCTTCTCTTTGCCTGCTTATTTCAAATGCCTGGATGTTCAAAGTGCAACTTCATTAACTTTATGCTGCTTGAACAGACTAAGATTAAAATTATGGTTGTGAACTTTCAATATGTAACAGTGGGGAATTATGACTTACCCCACCATTCATTTGGTATAATTTCTGTAAGTGCTGAATCTATCTAATATGGAGCTCGTAGGTGAACAGCACATTTGCATAAGAATCTTAGGAACTAACTTCAAAAGATATAGACTCCGACCTTCAGCCACATCATCTCTGGGAGTTTTGCTGACTTTCATCCTTAAAATCAGAATGGCAAAAACCAGGATGGTGCACACCAGACCATCACTTGCCAATTTAGAGATACTTAGCAGAACAGACTGTGCTAATCTGCATGAAGACAACATTTTAAATCCCTCCCTTTTGTTCTGCTTTCCTTCTCCCTCCTTACAAAAACATCTGCCTACATTGAGATGTTAAGATGGTTTTTGAAGCATGAGTCTGCCATCTTCTCAGGTTGCCGGAACCTGAAATAAAACCACTTTTCTTCTTATCAGCACCGATCTCAAGAGTTTTGATTTTGTGGCAGCAGGCTGTGAAGTCTGCAGGTTTTTTTTTTCCTGGTTTCAGACTTGGCAACCCAGCCAGAAGCAAACAGGAGGCCCCCAGTAATCCTTGGACCTTGGAGGGAGAGTTCCCTAGACTGTCTGTGGCTGATTGAGCCCTGGAGAAACCTTGAGAGTCCCTGGATCCAGCCTAGGGAACTATTCCCCTCTCCCTCTCCCTCTCTCGATCACCTGCTATGCCCAGCTGGGGGAGGAAACAGGTATCTGGTGGGCTGATAAGTTTGTGACTGGGTAAGTGCCTGGTGTACATGATCAGAAACCCTCTGCCCTGCCACCTCCGTTCTCCTGATTCTGCTTGGTGTGTGGCAAGCTTTTGCAACACAAAAATTCCAACCCCCGGCACAGGGACCGCTATTCTGGTTGTACGTGGACTTCTGGACTTCTAGTTTTGGTTGTATACAGAGGGTCTGGCAGAAGTAATGCCTGTTTGAGTGTGGTTGGTATGGTAATAATACAGTCATAATAATTTACAGTTTTAATTTGAACATTTCATTTAAAATTATCATATGGTATGCTCGAGTATGATATTGTTATGTTATTGAATTACATGCTTATGATTTTGTAATAAAATAGTTTGCCATTTAAAAAGGGGTGCTATTTGTGCTAGACCCTGTATATTTTATGGGTTTTCTGTGTTAATTTTTGGTGTTTCCAACACCATTATAACTCTGCTCTGTAAAAATTGCACCTTCTGTCATTCTGTCCTTGGCTAGTAACCATGGGAGCAGCATCATCTATCCCAAAAGGCAGCCCCTTCAACCACATTTCAGCTGAATGGCCTACCCATGGGTATGAGCCTCTGACGAAGAAGAAAACGTGGGTACCTGTGTTTTGTTTTGTTTTAATTGAAATACTGCCTTGTTTATGCATGCACTTGACTCAGGGGGACAATGACCCTAAATAGTTTTTTGAATTATTACACTATATTACAATTCGAACTGTTTTCTTAGAGGTCTGGGAACTGAGATGAAGTCCCGCATATACAAGCCTTTATGACTCTATGTAATCAGGATGAAGAAAAAAGAATACAAACTAATGGTACAGAGGGCAGGGAAACTTAGAAACCTGGAAACCTGGAAACCTGTTGGACAATAAAACTCAAGAAGAAGAAAACTGAAGAAATGGGTCCTTTAAACACACCAAATCCTCCTTCTGGAAGCCTGGGAGCTGCTGCAGTTCTGGGAACAACAAGGGAATCAACGTCACCCCCCGGAGAAACAGCGTGGGCACCTGTCCCGCCTCGATGTGAAAGAAAAAATCGTCGCTTTTAACCTCTAACTACTTTCCACCAAGTCTGATGTCTACCCCTGCCCCTTCTAAAGCTTCCTTAAAAGTTGCCAGGGATGCTAGGTAATTAAACAGCTCACTAAAGGAATGGAATAATCACCAAGAATACAAATAGATTAAAGTTTACTTGATATATTTTAGAATTATTAGCATAAAATATGTTTGTTTAGCCTGGATCTGCAGGAATAAGTTTGTGTTATTTATCTTTTATAACATTTGTCAAGAAAATAACTTGGGTAATAATTGACTTTAAACTTTCAGAGTTGTTAAGGATTAATAAATGTAGCTAAAATAAAAATTTTTTGATAAAAATTTTCAGGAATAATTTTATATATCTATAAAGACATATGCATACCATATATATACCAAATATACATATATTTATATAATAATATAAGTATAAATGTGTGTACTTATGTGAGTGCGTGTGTGTGTGTGTGTGTGTGTATACGCGCCAAAGACTTTCCAAAATCTTTGGTAACTTAAAACTTTGGAGTTTTAGTAGGTTAAATAGTAGTAAAACTTATTAAATATCTGGATGTCTAAAATAACAGATACCAAAATATTAATTGGTCTGAGTTTGCTTACTTTTGGCTTCTTATTGGAGAGAATCTAAAGAATAGAGTTAGATCTGTTAGCGAATATCTCTTCTACTTTATTTGAAGTATGTCTCTTGAAAATGTGTATGTGCATGCAAGGGAGGGGAAAAGCCTGTTTCTAAGTTATGAAATGTGTCCATAAAACTATCAATCTAAAGAATGTAAATTACTCTCTTTAAGTTGTCACTGAAAAAAATTAAGGTTTCTAAGAATTAAGAATGTTAAGTTGGAAAGAAATTGTATCATTTTATAATAGAAGGTATAAACTATGAAAATGTTTGTTTGTTTAAGATTTAATTTATTTTTAGAGACAATGGAACAGAGAAAGAGAGGGAGAGAAACATCAGTGTGTGGTTGCCTCTCATGCACCTGTACTGGGTCACAGTGCCTGCAACCCAGGCACATACCCTGTCTGGGAATAGAACCAGCGACACTTTGATTCGCAGGCCAGTGCTCAGTCCATGGAGCCACACCAGCCAGGATGAAAATACTTGTTAAAGGAAAAAAATTCATTGTTCTAATGCTGGTTCTTTCTGAATGGGTAAGAAGGTCATGAAAAAGTGTTTTGAGAGAAAATGAAATAGGTAAGCTAAATATTAAATTTAGTTAGGTAAAATAATCTAATTATCAAAAGTCAGCTAATGGAGAATTTGTCTGTTTATTTTCAGTCTGTTAAAAGGAAATGTTTTCCTATATCTGCCTAGAAAGCCAAGATTCTATGTAATATTAAAATAGTTAGGTATCATATTGTATCAAGGTACTTAATTGCTTGAAAACCCATCTTTTTTAATCCTAAGAACAAAAATTTTGCTATCCTCTGTTTGTGTTTGATACTTTTTGTTGTCACTTTAGATAAATATATATTTTAATATTATTTCATAATAATATGTAATTTTTAGTCAAGTATGTTTGACAATTTTCCCAGGATTTAAATTTTAAGAGACTTTTTCTTAATCTAGAATTGGCTTTGAGTCATTCCCATGGAATACCTCAACTATTTGTTCTCTCTTCTTGTGAGGAGAAATTTTAAGCTGATTTGGCCTATTTGATATACTTAAAGTACATAAGAAGCTTGACCAAATTAAAAAAAATAATAACTATGTTATATTTGTATATACATATTTTATTATTAATATATATGTTCTAGAGATTACATCAAAATCTCTGAGAGTCTATGAAGTTCTGATATACTTTCATTTGTAGTGCTAATTGTTATCTTAAAGTGTTATTACAGGAAAACAAATTCCTTTGTCAATTGCATTATAATCAGATCCATAACTATGTCATTTACCTGTTTTTCATTTAGAAACAATCATTGTTTTGCTCTGATGCACTTGCAAACATGTTACATTTTTTAGAAAGATCCATGGAGAGGATTCTGCCTTATTTGAAAATATTAATTCTGAGAATAATTTTTCAGATCACACCTTTGAACTGGACAAAGATTCATCAAACTCTATGGAATAACTGAATTCATGGAAACACTGTCAGGTAATCAGGATAAATAAAAATTGATTATGGAACTGAATGATCTGAAGACAATTATGATTTTTGTAATGTCTTGTTGGAAATATTGTTAACTTTTTTGAATTTTATTTTATTTTAATTGTCGTTCAAGTATTTTACTCCCATCTCAGCCCTCCCCACCTCCGTCCCATTTCCACCCCCTCCCTAGTTTTTGTCCACGTGTCCTTTATACTTGTTCCTGTAAACCCTTCCCCTTTTCCCCTGAAATTCCCTCCCCTCTCCCCTCTGGTCACTGTCAGCCTGTTCTCTATTTCATTGTCTTTGGTTATATTTTGCTTGTTTGTTTGTTTTGTTAACTTTTAATCTTTTTGTTTTCCATGTAAAATTAAACATTTTTTTCTTAAAGCAATTTGATAAATTATATTTTCATAAGCAATATTGAAGCATTTATATTCTTCTCCCTACTTGATCCCTCCAACATTTGGAAACTCTTAATGAGTAAGCATTGTTATTTTCATGGCAATATATTTATTTGCATAAACCTAACAGGAATCTGATATCCTCAAAACAGGACATATAAAGCCAGTTTTATTAGCCAAAATTTTGACTGGACTATCATGTCTGAGAGACACATGCCTAGATTCTTGATGTCACCAGAAAGCTTTAAGTAATAAAAATTGACTTTGAAGCCGCTAAAAGCCCTTTGGAGAGATGACCTGGTACCTTGCTTATTCGTATGGTTCCTGGCAGTCATTCCAGGTTACAAGCCTTTCTCGTATGGACATTGCCACAGCTAGACACCACCACCACCTCCTTTCATGCCCAGGCCTCATCGCCCCTCTGACAGAGCAGGAATCTTTTGGTCCAGAAAGAAAACATCACCATTCTTCAGCAGGGAGCAGTTACAGAAGAGATCTTATATGCCCCCTTTTCCCTGAAAGTATTTATAGCCATGATCCATGAAGGGCAAACGTGGTAGGCCATCAGACAGAGAAGACAGCAGCAAGGAAGACAGGCAGGAAACCTTGGGTGCCTACAAATGGGCATGAAAAAAAGTAAAAAAAAAAGAAGAAACATATAGGCAAATAGTAAATTGTTGACTCAAATAATAATAAGGAAGCCAAGGGGATCCTTTGGACATCTTCTGACCCATCATTATTTCCCCACAGGGGTCCCGGATGTAATTGACAGTGGGGAACAAATTGACTGACTTTTTATTAGACACTGGAGTCACTCACTTGGTTTTAAATACAAGAATGGCTCATAGAAGTCAGGAAGTCATCTAGGTGGTGGGAATTACCAGACAGATACAACAAAAAGCTATTCTCCAGCCCTTAAAATGACAACTCAGAGATCTTGAGTTATTACATGATGTCCTCTATATGCCTACACATCCCATCGGTCCACTTAGACAGAACTTGTTCTGTTAGTTACTTGTCCAAGTAACCTTTTTCCTGAAATTTAGCAGTTCACCTGCAGGTACCAGATGTATTCCAGCACCAGATGCTTTTAACCTGTTCAGAGGGACCTGGAGGAAAACTGTTCCCTCTTGAGATATATGCAGACATGAAACCAGCATTGCTCAGATTTGCCAAACAGTCTATGTGGTTAAAACAAACATTAGATCACCATACCCCTCCAAGTGAGAAAATGGGAAAAAGAATTGCAGATTAGTTTTCTTCTGTTTTTATGGATACCAGATGGAATCAGAACTATTTTAAGGGATATTCTAAAGCTTGGGTAAATTACACTTCTTATTGTTTTTAAATATATATTGCATGTTTAAAAGAATCACCTGCTGTTTTAGCAAATTTTGCAAGACACTGCCTAAAGCTCCCGAAATGCCTTTGTTAAATGCTAAGAACTTTGCTTCTGATCAAAAACTTCTATTCTTAATGAATTGGAAGAATTTACTCCTTAAAATACCATGAAAATGGAGTCAGAATTGACAGTGGAGGATTGCAACAATGGGTAATTTTAATCCAACCCACCATTTCTTTTGACATAATTTTTATAAATGATGACTCTGACTTATATGCAGTTTGCAGACAAAAAGCATGTTTTCATGAGAATCCTAGGAACCAACATCAAAAGATATAGACTCTGACTATCAGTCATCCCAGCTCTTGGAAATTTGCTGACCTTTAACTGTAACCCAGGATGAAGTAAACCCAGAATGACACAAACCAGGATGACACACACCAGATCACAGCTTGACCAATGTCGAGATTTTTATCAGAATGGATTGTGCAGGCTTGCACAGAGAGTAGTTTTTGGACCTTACCTCTTGGTCTCTGTGTCCTGCTTTCCTCGTCCCTCCTTATAAACAGTTCTGCCTGCCCTGAGAATTTAAGATGGGTTCAAAGGCATTAAGCTGCCACTTTCCTTCTTACCAGCACCTGTCTCATGAGTTTGGCTTTAGTGGTGGCAAGTAATGGAGCCTGCCTGTTGTTTTTCCTCTTTTTAATCATTGCCCAAAGATATATATGTTGGTTAGAGAGAGAGAGAGAGATTGTTTTGAGAGAGAAATACGAAGCAGTTGGCTCCCTTACACACCCTGACCAGGGACCAAAACTGCAACTACGTATGTGCCTGCACCTAGGACCAAACCTACAAATTTTTGTTGTATGAGACAATTCTCCAACCCACTGAGCCATCCAGCCAGGTCAATGTGTCATTTTTCCTGGTGTCAAATTCTCTTTTGATTAATAGTGAGTTGGCCAAAAAGTCCACTTAGTTTTTTTCCCCCATAAAATAAAAAACACATTTTTAAAATTTTTCACCAATAACTTTATTGACTTAAATATTTTGAGTATGTCAGCTATCTGCCATGTGGTATAAACTTGATTGTTTTTGATTAATGTCTTGATTTGATCGCTATCAACTTCAACTGGCCTACCCAACCATGGAGTATCCTTGTCCAGTGAGAAATCGCCAGCATGAAACTTCACGAACCATCTTTGACTCAGTGGAGCAGCCACAGCAACTTCTCCATACACTGCACAAATCTTTTTTTGTGTTTCAGTTGTTTTTACCTTTCTTGAAATAATAAAGCCTACCATGCCAGAATATTGCATATTTTCTTCCATCCTCAATATTAAAATTGCTATACAAAAGCTCACCTTTTTTTTAACGTATGCTGCTGTGACAGCTAACAAATTGTTTTGAATGAAGTAAAAGACAGCTAAGTACTACTAGAGTCATCTTATGAAAAAAAATGAACTTTTTGGCCAGCCCAATAATTATCAAACTTGAGTTTTTCCCTCTATATTTATATTTATATGACTTTGCTTTTGTCCACATTCGGGTGAGGAAAACTCAGATTCATGAAGAAAACTTAAAAATTGGTCAGGCTTTGACTCTCTATTTTTTTAGAGGAAGTCTAAAATAATTCATAAAATAAATTTATCTCCCTACTTTTGAAAGCACTGCCATGTAATATTTTATAAGTTCCCCTGATAACTTATTTCAGAATATTACAATTGACATGAAGAAAGTCATTTTTGCAGTCAAAAATTTGTTTTGTTTTTATCAAAACACATTTTATCCCTTTGCTGGTCACATAAAATACTCAACATCCTCCACTAAACTATTAAATATGCATTAAACATGCATCACTTTCATTTCAAAATTAAGTATGTGGTCTTACAAATATTTTTGGTCTGTAGGACTTACTGGGGAGCAGCCGAAAGCATTGGAGATACAAATGATTCAATTCTAAAAATTGCCATTTCTTATCTGAACAATGAAAATTCATTTAACCTCTCTGAGTTAAATAAAGTTTATTTAATGTCTATGTCTACCTTACAGTGCTGTTATAATAATTAAATAAAACCGCATACTCACATCAATAGTCTGATATTTCACGTGTTCAGTGTAGTATTGCCTTAGCCCAGATTGACTCGTCACTTCTAATGGAATCAACATATTAAGGACTGTAGTCAAAACTGATTACTTATTTGTAAATTTAAGAATGCTTGTTTGTTTGTTTGTTGTTTGTTTTTATCCTCACCCAAGGGCATGCTTATTGTATTTAGAGAAAGGGAAAGGGAGACAGATAGAGAGGAAAAGAAACGTTGCTGTGAGAGCAATATCAGTCAGTTGCCTCTCTTACATGCCTGGGCTCGGGTCCTTAACCCAGGCACTCGCCCTGACTGGGAATCGAACCCACAACCTTTCCGTTTTCAGGATGATACTTCAACCCGCTGAGCCACATGGCCAGGGCCACAGTGTTTGTTTTTAAATAAAAGACATTTTTATAGGAATGTATAGTAGCTGACAACTAATTCATTGTCTCACTGCATCAAATCCATTTATTTTCATCAACCATGGAAACTATTTTCCAAAATTTCATAATCAGATCAATAGGGATGTCTCAGGATATTTGATATAACTCTATAACATTTAAAGTTTGATGTTTTGTTCTGTCCCATATTAGTTAGGAGACATATTATTTAAGGTAGTACAGTTCACTGTAGTAATTCTTCCTACCTAAATGTAATGCTATTATTTTATATATTTATTCTAAATTGTGTTTAGTTTGACTTAAGTATTCCACTTACCGATGTTGTCTCTCTGAATTAGTATTTTAAGCATTCTTGACCCATTTCTGTGTGAATGATGATTGCTAAGAGCCAAGCAATGAACACTAGAAGTGGAGTACGCTAACAGATGGAAGTAGGCAGAGTGGAAAAAGTTACAAGCCACAATCTCCTTCCTACTAGATAATGTAATTACAGGGTCTCAAAGGCAGAGGCCTTCTATACTCATCCTGACATTTACCAAGACTTTTAAAATAGAAAGGATAAAACCTTAAGAAATGTGAATTTAAATTTGCAGAAAATTACTTCAGAAATAACATGTGAGGGAGCATAGTAACTGGATGGCCCGGCTATTATGACCATGGGCAGAGTTTCAAATACATGGACACTACTCATGCTAAACTCTCTTTTTTCTATTGTTATTTCTTTGTTTTAGGAGGAAATGTGGGAGATTTTGGTCCTCAAAAGTTGAGAAAACTCAATTATAATTCAAGGAATGAGCATATGAATTATTGACCTAAGATGAAACCCTTGTAAGCATTACTCCTATATACTTATTAGTCAAGTTTTTATTTCTCAGCTGTCACCTCTACATCAGCATAATATCAACTCACAGGTTTGTGGGAAATGAATGACATTATATATGAAAAAGGACAATGTCAAACATTCACTTATATAGTCACTCATTAAACAAAAATTTATTGAGTAACTACTGCATGCAAATTATTGTTCTGTGTACTTAGAATGCATTAGTGAATGAAGTGAATTTACAATCATTTGTGATGATCACAGCAACAAAGATGATGACAATCACTGACATAGAAAAAGCTAACAATTTTATAATGCTTTACATGTGCCAAGTAATGTCATGTGATTTATGCATAACTTAATGCTTCCATAAGAGCTAGGAGAGAGTTGTTTTGATTTATTTGTACTCTATAAATGAAAAATTGAAATATAGGGAGATTAAGTAACTTGTTCAAGGTCATGAGGGTAATAGATGGTAGAACTGAGCTCAAAGCCTGGTAGTGTTGCTCCAGAACATTTCTCCATACTGACACCTAATTACACTAAATGACTAGTCCTTGATTCTCCCAATCTGTTTTCCGAGGATCTTCAACACCAGACAAGATGCTACAGTAAATAGGAATGCAATGCCTGAATTCACCCAGAGAAAGGATTAGAAAGTTTAGACCTAACATCTATTTTCAGCATAAATTTAAAATCTTGTAGGACTAATAAACATAGAATGCATTTGATCTAGAGGATTTGAATAATGTAAAGTTGTTCATCCACAGGATTCTTACATATTTAGTAAAAAACCCTTAATCTGTAGAAGAAAAATACAATCACACTAGACCTTAATTAAGTTTCTACAACCACAGGGATATATATATAGTGTAGGTGAGACTCAGACACCTGGTGACAAATAAAGGCTCAGTATTTTAACGTATTGTTCTGCCTCCATTGTGATTTTTATTCAACTGTAATTTCTAAATGAATAGTGTATTTAAGTTAATGAACACAAATGCATACATACAGATGGATATTCATTACTACAAGTTAGAAAATAATGTTAATTTAAAGTTTCTAGTCCACAAGTAAACAATTCAAGCTTTTGCCTTTGATGTTAGTTAAATAGTGTCCTTGTTGGAAATAACTCTATAAATATTATAAGATTCTAACTATGCATAATGTTTATGCTAAGAACTGATGGTATAGTGGCAAAAAAAGTTGAAAAAAATCATTAAACTAACAACTTTGTTTACGTTGCTTTAACCACACAACCAGAAATGAAATAAACAATATTGTACTTTAACAGTATATTCTTTTGGAAAGACTTCAGGGTATATTTTTAGTTCTTTTCTATACCTACACACTATTTACTTATGATATATGAAAACCTATAATCTGATTAATAATTTATATATTGATTACCTAGAGTGCACTATAGCTATATACCTAAGCATATACTTGTTAATACTTGTTCAGTTAAAAATTGACACACAAAATTAAAAAGTTTTCAAGAAAATTTTAAATGGTAAGGCTAGACGTAAAATACACATTTTTATTGCTAATCATGTGTACAATTTCCCTCAGCGTGAGAGTTATATTTTAATACATTATGCTAAAGAAAAATGAGCAGAACATGTTTCTTTTCAAGATAATTTATAATGTCAAGTCATGCATGAGAGTAATGAGATTAATAATGGAAAGTATAGATTTATTCATTCTCTGAATGATAAATCATGACAAGTCATTAGAGTCATTTAATTCAGATGCATTAAAACCATGTGATGGCTGAGAGAATAGATGATACTATTTAGAAGAGTTCATGTCTAGTTGATGTGTTAAAATTAAATCAGAGTTGTTAGTGGTGTTCTAAAATTGTTTTACATTAATAGAAAACTGGCAACTTTGAATGCAGTGTAAATTGTGTAAGAATTGAGTATTCCCTGCGAAGATTGCAATACTGCACATAAAGAGAAGATTCCAAGCTAGACCGGTAACTCTTATAGTTTATGACATATTGATTGAGCACTTATATAAAACACATCACCAGCCCCAACAATTAAGTAAAATATAATAATAAATGTAAAGACTATGAAATTTATTTCTCATGAAGAAATATACAATTCATTTTATGTTTATTATTTCTGGGTAAGCTATAACTTTATATTGTATTTTTTTATTTTTACAATATAGTTTTAAATATATAAATACCTAGTCCGCACTTCAGAGATTGCAAAAGAATTTATCTTATTGCCTCTATCCCAAACAATTGGGCTCCAGACCAGTGGTTTCCTTGATTTCCTTGGATGGGGGCGCAGCAGACACTAGTATCATTTACAGGCCTCAGTCAGCACCCTGCAGCATCACTGGGTAGCAATCGTGTTTAAAACTCCCCAGGGGACCCCCATGTGCAACCATGGTAGCAGGCCATTTGTTAAAATTTACATCATATGCTGTATTTTTAAGAACTTTTTTTTTTAGTGTGAGTATTTCGGTGTGCGTGTATGTTTAGGGGCTTGAAAGTGAAAATTTATAACCAGCTCAGCTTTTGCTTTTAAATAAATATTTGTTGTATTTATGTTTCTTGGTTTTTGTTTTTTAGGTAAGAATTTTATAGAATCAAACATAAATATTTCCCTCATGTATCTAAATATATATTATATGCATGCAATATTTTATGATTATATCTAAATCCTAAATTCATATAAAATTTATTTTGGTATTTTGTGTGCCATGTAGACTTATTTTTTCTATTGTCTTTCTTTTGGAAAATACATCTTGCCCACCTATCTTTGATACACTATTAATTATATAAATGGGTTTCTTTAAATTCTTTTTTATCTTATAATACATTATTCCAGTCTTATAAAAAACAAGGTGTTTAGAAAAGTAAGATAAACAATCAATAATAAACTCTCTATAGATGCAATTATTTCCCATTCAAGCATTCCTCATCTATATCTCATTTTACTAATCCAATCAACATCTCTGAAGAACGGAGGCATAGTGATATTGAATGCATTACTAAGACAACAGAAAAATGAAAGTACGTAGGATTTACAAAGATGTGCCTATGAATGATTGTGTTTGAAATTCAAATACAAAGATCAAAAGAAAAGGAGAGCATTTGATTTGTGCTTGTAATCAATACACTATGTTGCCCCTGCTAAGGAAACTCAAATTTAACATGCACAGATTATGTTACAACTTAGTAAGAAATAACTTATCCCTCTATGGAATTATATTGAGTACATAACATTTTAATCAGAAAATTCATTTTCATAAATATTAGTTATTTAGTTTTAAATAGGTAAAACATTCCATTCATTGTGTGCTTGGTTCCTGCGGAACGAGGGGTCACTGCTGCTCACTGCGTCTCGGTGTCTGACTGGTCACAGAACACAAGGCGAACGCTAGACACAACAACACTTCACTCTCACAGAGAAGAGACAGCTCGAGTTTAGCTCCAATAGTGGGCACTGATCTCCCAGGGCCAGTGAGTTCCCCCGGCAGACAGCGCAAGGCAACAGGACTGTCAAGCGCACCTCTTGTGCTGCAACAGTGGGAACGGTCCCCTCCCCACAGGGGACAGATACAGCAGTGGAGCTGGCCAAGTGCCGTGTAATACACCGGCTTAAGCACCACAAAGAAGCACATACCCAGACTGAAATGAAGAAGTATTTTTTCACGCAAGGTGCTCAGTCAAGCACAAGCCGTGGGGACTCTCTCCCTATGGAAGTGTGGCAGCCCAAGCCCATTCCCACACCGCTGAGAGAAAATCTGCACTACTGTCATTCCCAGCAGTTTCAAAAAGATTTCGTCTTTTACATATTGTTACCTTGGCACTGAAAGCAGAATCTGACCCTAAAAGAGGACTCCAAGGAAGAAGTCGTTTGATATGAGGGGATGATTCATCTTCCTGCCATTTATAATACAACTAAGAGGACAGAGCATCACGACGTGAAAGTACAAAATGTCAATTCATTGCAGTTAGTTTGATATTGAATATAAGCTTGTTACAAAATATTGTGTAACCTAACTTAAACACCTTGCTTTTTACTCTTCAGAAAATGCTGGATGTCAGAAGGTTGGGTATATTTATTTATTAACACTTCATCAGAAAGAAGACTGGGATTTTGATCTATTCATACAATGTGGAAGAGACAGTTTAGTCACAAATTGCCTCTCAGGCCTTAACTCATAGTTATTTCTTTTCAGTTGATAAATCTGCGTACTTTGCTGTCTTAGTATACTATAGCCTTTATAAGGTAATACAGGAGAATTTAATATTTGCTTTGAGAAATCAGAACATTGTTAGCAACAAAAAAAAGAAAGAGAAAAAAGAAAACTGATGAAATTAGAAATTTGACTCAGCATAGAGTGTATAACAAGACAATTTCATAGCTCAAAAGAGTATGAATAGATGAGAGCTTATTTAATATATTCAAGTTAATATTTCCCAAAGCAAACAGTGTATTATTATAACAAAAATACAAGCAATGTATCATAGTGAAAAATGGATTATTTTCAATAATATTGGATAACACAAAATTGTAATAAAAGTTATCTAATATATCACAGTAAAAATGTTGGTATTCATTAAAAAAGCCATCATTTCACAATAATTCCACATAAATAGAAACTGTAAAATATTTATTACACACAAAAATTGGATTTCAAAATTTATTAGTAAATTTGTTGATTAAAACTTGAAAGAGAGTTTTCCTGAGTATGAAAATAAAATAAGAGTTCATTGAAAGTACATACGCATTTGCTCTTCTACCAGGGAAGCATTTCAACACTCGTATAAGAAATAACTTTTTTGAGACTTTGAAAAATAATTTTTAATATTTTAATCTTTATATCTTTATTGCAAGAATGGTCCCCAATTTGAAAATCATTCTCCCAAAATCTGTACAAGCCAGTGTATATAAGTTATAGTAACTCTAGTAACTACCGTTTGATTGGTTGGTTGAAAAATTTGCTATTTTTCAACAAAATTTATCATTACTTGTTATATACTAGGTAATGAACTTTATATAGCATTTAACGATTAACATTTTAAATATATTATGGAGTAAACTAAAATAGGATGAAATTTATCCTTCCTAAATACGCTCCCTTTTAGTATGAATTAGCCTTTTTTCCCTTTTTACTGTGAGAAGATATTATTTCAATCATTCTTTTTGTTCCCATGCTCATTACCCACTGTCTCTTTCCACTACCCCAACATCCAAGACTACTGTGCACTTTTAAATTACACTATGAAGTCTGCATAGTTGCTAATAATTTAGATAAATAACCATTGTTCAAACATAGATAAGACATGACCCACGAGACTAATTTTGCTCACCACTTGCTTTTTCTTTGAATGGTATAAGGGACAATCACACCATAGACTGTCTAAAGAATTATCCTCATTTTCTTAGATAATCAGTCATTTTTCACATATGCCTTAAATAAGAATAGATTAATATATTTTTAGTAAATTATCTTTATCATTCAGCAAGCATTTGGTGAATATGACCATATCTATACACTCATCTAGATTCTCATTGTGCAAAGGCAAATGTGGCATAGTTCACCTGAATGCCAATTTTGTTTTAAAATGTTTGTTACTTTAAATATTATTTTTGAACATTTTACATTATAAATATAATTTTAGATGTACAGCACTTTGTTTACATATTCATTTATGCATGCATCCAAAAAATGCTTACAAAACCTTCTACTTGCCAGGAATGATGAGAAACATTGGCAATATGGAAGTGAATTAAAAAAAAAAAAAACAGTATAGAGTATCAGAAGAGATATAGGATGGATAATTAATAATTCATGTTTATTACTTATAGAAAGCTATGAAATTAATTGAGAAAAATAATAAAAGTTAATGGAAATAGGATGAATTGAGAAATTTACTAATATTCATTAATTCAACTATTTATTAAGCACCTATTATATATTAATAATTATGTGAAGTACTGAGATATTACAATAAATAGAACATCTAAAGTTTTGTGCCCACACAAAGCTTACATTCTAATAAGAGGGTTAAATAAATAACACGCCATAATGGCAGGTACAAAAATTAAATATGAAATAGGAAAAGAAAGGGAAATGTATGTGAAAGAGGCACAGGGGAGGAAGGTGGCCATGAGGGTGTTGCTGGAAAGTAACTTTAAATTTGAATGATGTGTGGGAACCTGCCATGCAGATAACTTAGAGTATGTCAGCCAAGATAATGCAAATGGAAACCCTGTGATGTGGATGGAGGTCACATGCCCTTAATGCTTGAAGACAGGCATAGCGGTCAATGTGGCCAGTAGAAAGCTTTACAGAAGTAAGAGAAGAGTTCAGAGAGATAAATGGATATATGAGGAATATTAGCTTCCTATTGTTACTATGGCAGACTAATGCAAAATTAGGGATTTAAAAGAACACAAAATGTATTCTCTTACAGTTTTGGAGGTCAGCAGTCTAAAATCTAGGCATTGGCAAGGTTGGATTCCTTGTGGAAGTTTTAAGGTAGAATCAGTTTCCTTTCTTTTCAATTCCTAGAAGTGACCTGAATGCCTTGGCTCAGGGCTCCTTCCCTGCTTCACATCAGCTTTCTGTTTCACACCGATGTTGTTTCCAGGATCTCACCTCCCCCTGTCTGGATCTGACTCCCCCTGTCTCCCTCTTGTAAGGAACTGCCTGATTACATTGGGCTCCCCAGGTAATCCAAAATATTATCCGTACCTCAAAACCCTTAACTTGGTTATGTTTGCAAAGTACTTTTTGTCATGTAAGATAATACTCACAGCTTCTGGGGACTAGGGCATGGTCATTTTGTGAGGGTGTGTAGGAATTATTCAGTTTATCAGAAAAGGCCTTATAGATTATGGTACATTATCATCTTTTTCTCAGAGTGCTGTTTATATATGGGTTCAGAGAATATTACATTTGTAATGTAACATGATGGAAAGAAGGAATCTGAAATGTGGAAGAAAGGAGTTGCAGGCAGCAGAAACAACAAGCCAAAGAAATGGAGTTGTGAGAAGCGCTCTAGGATGAGGGCCAGTAGGGAGGAGAGGGTGGCTTGAGTACAGTGAGCTCATTGGAGAACCTTAGAAACTGAAATCATGGAGGCAGAGGTAGCAGGATTATAGGCAGAAGACCTTAGGGTTTATTTTAAGGGCCTTGGATTTCAATCTCAATGATGAAGAAAGCCATTGACAACTTTTTCTTGAAATAGATAAAACATTTAACCTGAATATATAAATCTTAAAGATATGTAAATGGTATTCTAAACCATGAATTACTGACATCTTCAAAGGAATTAATTAAACTGAAGACAAGGAAAGTACTTTAGTACCCAGCCAGAGGATAACCAAAAGGTAAAGCTCACGGAAATAATGAAGAACCAGCAAAATAGACAAGAAACAATAGCCAATGAGGTAGATAATATTTGAAACTTTTTAAAATACTAAAGAAAACTGTAAAACTAAACAAATTATATCTACATCTATATCTATATATCTATCTGCTTATGAAGCAGATTACTATGATATTTGTTAAATTTATAGACAAGATTTTTAAATCTGCAGACTGCATCATAACTTAAAAAAATTACAGAACAAACCTCTTTAGGCAGCTGATTTTTGATGCTTTTACAAGGACAAATTTTAGTCATTTGAAATTCATCAGCAGGATGTTACTGAAGACACATCAATCGAGTGATGAAACACTGAATTTATTTAGAATGAACTAATCATAAAATCAGACCATGATGAAATACATGTCACAAAATAGCATAGCCATACTCTTTAGAATAACAAACATAGTCATCTAGCGTCACTAAAGGTGCTGAGTTTCTAAATGAAAATTGAATTTAAATCTAAATATTCTTATTTACTCAAATAAATTAAATATAATCATAATAATGTGGATCAATAAATACTGAAATGTTTTTAAAGTCAAGTAAAAAGCAAAGAAAAAGAAGTATAAGAACACTAAAAGACAAGAAAATTGTCCTACAAAATAGGAAGGATTATGATAAAACCACAGTATGATGTTGGTAAAATAGTAGACAAAGAGAAAAAAGGAGTAGAAAAAAATTAGACAAAGCCTCAAATGATATGTAGAAAATAGGATACTATCTTTATAACCTGAGCAGAATTGAAATTGTTTTAAAAATGAAAGCACAGAATTAAAATACAGATGGAGAATTTAATTTTTTTTCTCTTGAACAACAAAAGATAAAATAAATCACATTAAAATATAAAGTACAGAGGTGCGGGTCTGATCCTGGTTGGTGGCTGCAGTGTGCATTGTCCAGTCTTCCATTGGTAGGTTTAGGAGTGAGATGGTTCTGTACATCGGATTAAAACCTTGGTTGATGATTAAATACACACACACACACACACACACACATATACACATCTATATATGTATATATATATATATATATTGGATTAAACACTATATATATATATATATAAAGTATAGACTGGGGGAAACATTTCAATATATATAACTAAGGATTACTACTCAAAATATATGCAAAATTTCTACAAAGCAATAAAAATTTTAAAAACTCAATAAAAAACATACAGAGGGGAAAATAAAGCATGAAGGTAAAGAATTCTGAATGCTCAATAACTGTGTGAAAAGAAGGTGAATGTTACACATAAATTAGATAGTATATAATGAACAATTAGATATTTTGCTCAGATCAGATTAATACATGTTAAAATAACTGACAATTGCAAGAATTTCGTTGCTATAAAGCCAAATTAATGTTTATGCAAAAATGAGCAAAAGTATAACTTATTACTACTATATCTATATCTATACCTATGTTTGACTTATGATGGTGTTATATCATGATAAACCCATTGTGAGTTGAAAATATTAAGTCAAAAATGCAGGTAATACCCCACCCCCAACCTACCAAACATCTTAGCTAGTCTAGCCTCCCTTCCATTAGCCTACTGTTGCCTAAGTCATCTAACGCAGTATTGGTCTGTACCCTTGAGATGGCATGGCTGACTGAAAGCTGTGGCTCACTGCCACTGCCTGGCATCACAAGAGAGATCATAATGCACATCACTAGCTCAGGAAAAGATAAAAATTCGAAGTACAATTTCTTCTAAAAGTGTATTGCTTTTGTACCATCATAAAGCTGAATCATGCCAAATCACCATAACTTGGAGACTCTGTATATATCTATGTATCTATATCTATATATCTATATATCTATCTATATCTTTATATAGATAGATATATAGATATATCACTTAACTCAGAAATTTATTTCTAAACACACACACACACACACACACATGCACACTATTCCAGAGAAAAATAAAAAGTGAAAATTCTACCTAACTCATATTCTTATGCTTAAAATCTTGATGCCAAAACATAAACAGTACAGTTCAAGAAAATCCTTAATCTACTGACTTTCTAAAAGAATGCGAGACTGCTTAAACATTAAAAAAAAAATCAATGCAATTCACCATATAAACAGAATAAATAGACAAACATTTCTCACTATACATGAAAAAGTACTACACATTTCCTGGGTATACAATCAACATAAAAATTTCATTTTCATATATGACAAAACATATTTTAAAACTAAACATGAAAGAATAACATTTTACAACAGCATCCACAATAGAAAGTATGTATGAATAAATAAACAATAAAAATCATACATAAATACCTCCTAAACAAATACAAAGATCCATTGAGTTTTTAGCTGGAAATATATCAAAATATGTGAATTCTCTACCAACTAAACTATAGATTCATTGAAATTTAAATAAAAACTGAAACATACTTTTAATGGACCTGACATAAGAGATCTCATAAATTCACGTGAATATGCAATGGTCCACAACACACAAGTCCCTCTGTGTAAGACGTACAAAGTGAAAGAATTTCCCCAACTCAATATCAAGTCTTACTTAAAAACTATAGTACATAAGAGGATATATTTTGGGAACTCTAATAGATACACAGAGGTCTCAGAAGTACATAAACATATATATGAAAACGTTGATATATTACACAGATGGTATTGCAGATTGAAGGGAAATGACTGATTTGTAAACAAACTATCTTTTAGAACAGTTTTAAATTCATAAAAATATTTTCAAGAAAGTAGAGCTCCCTTATAAACCTATAGAACCTTACATTAAAAAGGTTTATTTGTTGCAATAAATAAACCAATATCTACACATTATTATCAACTAAGATCCATGTTTTATTTAGATTTTCATACTTTCCCCCTAACTTCCCTTTTCTATTCCAGGATCTTCCCCTCCCAACACCAGGTAGTGCATGATTTTTAGTCATTATTTTGCCATATGTTCCTCCTGGTTTTAATAATTTCTCTGATTTTCCTTGTTTTGAATACTAATAATTATGTAATTTATGAAAGATCCTTCAAATAACATTGTTTTTTTTTTTTTCCTCATGGTTAGAATTCTCTTATGGTTATTGATTTTAGGGAGGAAGTTCCATAGAGATAAAGACAATTTTCGGCACCACGTATCAAGGGTACACATGCTAAGAACATGACATCACTGTCGATGTAGACCTCTTGACCTTGATCACCTGCATGAGGTAATACATTTCCACTGTAAAAGGAGTATTGCTTCTTTCTGTACTGTAGTCTCCAGGAGAAATTCATTTTGCACTGCTGACACTTAGCTAGTGTGGAGTTAAGCTCCTCTTCTTTAAGGATGATGTACAAAAATTACTTGGAATCCTTCTGCTTGTAATAGTTATATATTTTTTAATCATTCACTTATGCAAGTATGGAACAATCAAAATTTATTTTATGCTTTGGGTTAAATCCAATAATACTTTACATGTTTTTTTTTTTTTTTTTTTTCTCAGATACTTCCAGCTTTGGACATTAGGAGGTCTTTCATTTAGTATTTCTTTGGGCATACCTCGTCATTGCACTTTTTTTTTTTTTTAAAGTAAGTTCTGACTCTCTGACACAAAAGTTACTCAGAATTATCTTGAACTTTTTCTGCTCCAGCCTTAGACTTAATAATTTCTCCAAGGAGCCTTTGATCCTTTTATTTTGCAGACTGGTCTGTCAGCATTTTTTGTAAAGTTCAGTTGGAAAATCTCAAAGATTTCTTAATGTTGAAATAGGTGAATATTTTGTATTTATACAATGAGAAAATATACAGTAATGAATACAAAAAATCTGTAGCTTCCAATCTCAATGATGATTCTTACAAAAAGTGTTGAGCTTAAGTTTTAGATTGACAAAAATACTGACTTTTTACCTCAATATATTACAGAAATCCAGACATGAATTTCTAAGTGAACAAGTATATGTGCTTGTATGTAACAATTATTGTTGTTATATTTCTGTGAAAGATATACATGTGGACGGCTCTCTGGCATAAAGATGGAGAGTACTGTCTCTGAGGTCAAACTGAATTCAAAACCTGACTATCTAAATTAGTGACCATTTGATTATAAATAACTTATTTTTTAAAGATTTTATTTATTTATTTTTAGACAGAGGGGACAGGAGGGAGAAAGAGAGGGAGAGAAACCTGATCTTTCTGTTGTGGTTGCCTTTCACATGCCCCCCTACTTGAGATCTGGCCCACAACCCAGGCATGTGCTTTGACTGGGAATTGAACCTTTTGGCTTCCAGGCTGGCATTCAACCCACTGAGCCACACTGGCCAGGGCTAAATAACTTAATATTGATAGGGTTATGTCAGTCATCATAAATTTAGCATAGTAAGTAAATGTTAAATAACATACATAAACAAACCTTTAAAATATCTAGATTATATTAATAATTCAAACATATTATTTATTAATTTATGGCAAAATAATAATCTAAACATTTTAACATATATATGTACCTATAGTTGTATATCTTGATATCAAAATTTTGTATTTGTATTATATTTATTTATATATTCTTAAGCTTTTCTAAAAATAGACTCATAATATCAAAAGACATAAAAAGTAAAATATAATTAAGATAAATGTCTGGCACTCTCACCTTTTTAATTGGACTCTGCATTTTCAATAGTTGCTAATTATTTCTACCCATGAAATATTCCCATTTAAAACATTATCTAGAAAGAAGAACTAAATAATAGACATCGACTATCGACTTCTAGAAGAAAACTAGATTTCTTAGAATTCATGAGATGTACTTTAAACCACAGATTTAGTAAGTAGAAAGGCATAGACTAAAGCAGATCATTGGAATCCAAATCACCTTTCCATATGGCCCTCTTACATGTAAATGCATTCTATTACATAACAATGTTACAATAATTCAATTTTATTACATTACTCTATTTATATCAGCCAGTGTAATCTCTGATCTGCTCGGAGTTAATTTATTTCATTCGCTTTCCCCAGCACTGTATATGTGGAATGGGTCCCTTACACCAAGTTATCTGAATGAACTACTCCACATCATGCTTTGATGATTGCATTACTGCTTTGTGTCTCTTCAGGGTATTGCAGATTCAAAAAATATAAAGGCCATTAACATGAAACAGTTCCCAGAGGAGGAGTGTTATGTGAAATCCAATGTTTACAAACAGTTATAGGCTTATTCATCCAAAAAAAAATTTCATTCATTGGTAGTAAATCAATGTAATCTGCATTGAAATACACTTTTACCTTTAGTGGCCATGGAGCCACATATATAGCTATAAGAATGTGTATATACATTCTGTATTCTATATATATATATTATATTTCATATATATGCCATATACATATGGAATATAAAATGACACAATTATGCAATATCATATCACTTAAATAATTCTGAAAAAGTTTCAAAAGATGCAGCACTTTTTATATTCAAGCCACAGACAATTTGTAAGTTTGATTTTCAACAGTGATCCATAGATCACATTTCTTCAAACTTAACTTACAAGTATTATTTTGAATTCTGAGAAATACTTAAAATAACAATCATTTAATCCTGAATGGTAGTATTTCATATACCTAATTCATTAAATGAGTCTCAGTTATAACACAGGAAGAAATGTCAACATTTTACATTAATGTATTCATTGATCAATTTATTAAATGCATATGGATGTATACTATGTGATCTCTTTTGATAATTTGTTCACTTATTTTTTAAAAAACATTTATTAAGCTCCAAAAATGTCAGGCTGTTTACAGTGCACACAGATATGAAGGGGAAAATCTTCATATTTAACTATAATTCACATTAAAAGAAGAGATGCCCTGGCTAGTGTGGCTCAGTGGATTGAGCATGGGGTCTGAGGACTGAAAGGTCGCTGGTTCAATTCCCAGTCAGGGCACATGCCTGAGTTATGGACCAGGTTCTCCTCTTTGGGGTGTGAGAGAGATAACTGGTGGATTCTCTCATACGCTGTTGTTTCTCTCCCTCTCTTTCTTCCCCCCTTCTTTAAAAATAAAATTAAATACATACATACATACATAAAATATTTTAAAGTAAAAGAAGGCATGAAACTAAAACTAAGTCAAAATGTAGAGAACAGATAGATGGGTATCTTTCAGAAAGAAAAGACTACAGCCACACAATAACTGCAATAGATAAGGTAATAGTTTTCAATAACTTCCCTGTATAGCAAAACAAAGAGGCAGTGCATTCAGAAAACGCTATTCAACAAAGTGGAGAGAGCTATAATATAAAGAAAACCTTGGACTGCTGTTAATGGCTCCCTGAGACTGAAAATCCTTATGCATCTGTGACCTAGCAAATGTGATCCTGCTTCAGAAAATCAAAAGTGAGTGTACTGTATAGTTTATATACAAATGGTAGCAAATATAACAGAATCAACCTGACTAAATGAAGACAACTGAAATGTCCTTTACTTAGAAGATTCTCCAGTGCAATGACAAATTCTTCTGCAATTACTTCATAAATGTTATCATATCAAAATTATATCCCAATAAATCACTAACCAAAATAAATTTTCTTCCAAAAATTTATCGTCTGGGGGTTATAAGGACTTTGGTTGAAATGGCAGATCACTTGTTCATTGAGCTATGGGTCCTTGATCACTTGACTAACTTCTCTGGTCCAATTTCTTTCATGAGGAGAATATTATATCTTATAGTAATTAAGAAGAGTAAATAAGATCACACATACAAATTACCTAGTATGGAATCTGATATTTCCTCTTTCTTACTTCTATTCTTTGAATGAAACACCTACTTGGTGTGACCAAATCTGTGTTTCCTTCTCACAGAGTTATCACTTGCAAGTGTCTGACCAACCAGAAATGGTATTCTCCAGACCCAATTGAATCTAGGTAAGGACAAGTCGGTATTTCTTGCAAATAAAACAAGAATAAAAGGATAAGCCTCATCAGAACAGAAATATTAAAAATCAGTGCTCTAGACTTCCAGATTCCCCTCCAACATGTAAAGAGACTGGAAACTATCACTCCCATGTTAAAATAAATACACAACAAAGAAGCTGAACAAATAGAAAAACTATTATGTTTTAGACACCCATGAGACAATTGAGTTTACAAGATATACAGCCACCCTGAAATCTGAAGAGAAAGGTAAGTAGAGAGAATCACAGAAAAGATATATGTACCTGAACCAGAAACTTCTGGTACTGCAAACTGTAAGTTACACTTAAAGAGTAATGTTGTGAAATTTGTGGGCTGAGTATAGGCTAACATGAATACAAGAACCTTCTCTGGGCCACAGTCTTATGGGCAAGTGGGGAGGCATCTTAATGGATTTTATCTCCAGCTAACCTATGAGGTTCTCACTTAGTAGTCAAGAAAGACCTGTGGCTCTACTAGATAGAGGGGAAGAAGAACAACTGTGAAATAATTCTGGAGAATTCTACCTAGAGAAGTCCTACCCTCTAGGGGAAAAGACTGTCCTAAAGCTTTACCCCTCCTAAGAGTCTGGCATGTACCAAACTTTAGAATCCCCATCCCATACCTGATGAAAATTGTTATACCATACCAAAAGTTATCAAAATATAGTTGGAACTCCATATTAATTTCAGAAAGGCAAGTAAGATAACATTATCTTAGTGGAGATATATCAGATAAAGTTGTGTCAGACTGTTAAAACACAATCCACTGGTGGTATTATTATTATTATTATTATTATTATTATTATTATTATTGCAAAGTCACAAATAACATTGGCCAAAACTAACAGGTGGTATCTGTTTCATATAACAATAAGTCTAGTGGTCGGCAGTCCAGGACTAACGCGCCATCAGGTTCCAAGCTCACGTGTCACCTTCCTGCCCCTACAACTTCATCACATGGCCCTTTGTCAGCAGCATGCTTTCCACTTTCTAAATACAAGATTCTTGTTGCAGCTCCAGTCAACATGTTGATTTCTAAGAAAGAGGCAAAAGAATGAAGGAAGGCAAGTTCAAGTAACAGAAACAGATTATTAGTCCTGGAGTAAGTAAACAGACGAAGCCTGGCATTGGATTAAGTTACAGATACAGTTAGAAGCAAAATTAAAATATGTCTACCAGCTTAAGGTAGATAGATAAGATTTATTACAATGTGAAGTCATCTAGTGGTTTTAAAGTGGGGAGTGACTAATATGAATTATATTTCAAAAATATCACTTTGGCTTCCTATGTGGGCAACAACTTAAGAGCAATAAATGGAGACAAAAATATCAAAATACATGATATTAGAAATGACTAAAGACTGTTGTTGTTTTGTTTTTGTTTTTGTTTTTGTTTTTGTTTTTGTTTTTGACTAGGGTGACAGTGATGAAGAGAGAAAGATAGAATGACTTGGGTACATTGTGGATGCAGACTTTCTAGGATTTATTAAGTGCTGGAGGTAGGCCCTGAAGAAATGGGAAGAACAAAATGACTCCTACACTTTGGTATGAACAGGCTGGGTAATTAATTGAAGAGGTTTACGGGAGGGGCAGATTTGGAAGAAGTCATTACCCAAATTCTATGTGGAACATTTTAAAATCAAGATGGCTTTAGATTTCTAAGTGGCTCTGTATAGTCATAAGTTAGATGTGTTTGGAGCCTGCAAGTGATTGAGAAAGGAAGTTTAAATTCTGGGAGTTGTCACTGTGTATATGGTCTACACAATTTTGAGAGTGTGTGCAAACAAGGGTGTGGGGAAGATACAGGAATGGACCTGGGATCAAACCATGAGTGATACCATTGTTCAGAATACACATAAATAAATGAGAAACTTATAAAAGTAGACTTTTGGCTGAGATCTAGCCATTGAGCTAGAGCAATGATTTTCAAGCTTTTTCACCTCTTGGAACATATAAAACAATAACTAAAATTCTTCTACACACCAAAAAAACATAAATTTTTGCCATCTGACTGAAATGGGTATAATTTTGATAAATTTCCACCAGATGACTATTGTATTGGCTGCTGTCAATTTTCTTTTTCTTTTCTTTCTTTTCTTTTCTTTTCTTTTCTTTTCTTTTCTTTTCTTTTCTTTTCTTTTTCTTTTTTAACGATCTAAGGAAAAGAGGTCAGTGTCCCTGATAAATAGGCAGGTATTTCATGTTTTAAACATTCTTGTGGCACACCAGTGGAAAATCACTGAGACAGAGGAAAACCAAGAGTGTTTCAGAAATGTATGTGATGAGAATGATGAATGAAGCAATGGGCAAAGAGCTCAAGGAGATGCAGATTTAGTGCTGTATTTTGGACTTGGAACCTGGCAGAGTTTTTTCACACTTTACAAGAGCAGTGTTTTTGCCCCTCAAATTCACAGTCACCTCGTCTTCTAGGTTAAGACATTTACCGCTGATCAATTCCAATCCCAATCCCAATCCCAATGGGAAGCAAGTAACTCACTCATCAGGTGCGGTGGGTTCTTTTATTTATGAAGGGACTAGTTATGGATAGGCAAGAGCACTGAGACAGATGGGCTACTCCCTGGGTCCAATGGACAGGAAGCCAGGAACCCATTGATTGCCCCAGGAGCCTTCCCTTCTCCTCTTTACAGCCAAAAAGCAACTGGACTGCAGGACACTGCTGCATGCGAGATTACTTTGGTGAGTTTAAATTGTGTTGCTTTCTCTCGGGAATGCACATGCATGCTAGTAAGAAAGTCTGTCCTTTCCATAACCTTTCCTATCTAAATGCTAAAAGACACACCCAGGATGGATATTTAACATGCTAACGTGATATATGATGCATGAATGACCATGTAGTTACACTGCACAGGTGTCAAAAAAAACCACCTCTCTGTATGCCTGATGTCACTTTTCCTGCCTAAGCCTCTTTCAAAAAATTTCCCCAGTCTTTGTTGTGGTAGCAGCCCATTCTTCCTTTTCTCTCAGTGCTGGTTCCCTTGTATACACAAGCCTAAAATGCCTTTGCCTGAGCATTCCTCTGGTAATCTCTTTCGGTTTCTATCCTGGGAGATCACAAAAACCCAAGGCAAGCATGAAGGGACTTGGGAAAACCATAAAAGATGCTGAGTGAACCTGGGGCCAACCACTGTTTCTTCCCCTAGGGAATATGGTGGGGAGAGAGAGAGACAAGAGAAGGGAAGGGGAGGGGAGGGGAAAGGAGGGGAGGGGAGGGGAGGGAAGAGATATTACCTGAAGCAATAAAGACCCACAGACCCCACAGAGATATGCTGCCCAGTAAGTGTGTGTCAGGTGACCAAGGTACAGAATTTCAGATTAAACATCTGCAAATTTCAACAGCAATTTGATAGAATAATTATATGTTTGTGTTATCTAATAATGAAAATAGTTTGAACTATCTAAAATGAAATAAAAGCTGTGTCTTCTGAAAGGTAGGGACGAAAGTCAGTTTAGAGAAGGTTGTATAGGCAATAGGATCTAAGAAAGTAGAAATACCAAGAGTTAACAGATCTTCATAGAAGTTTTACTGTGAAAGTGAACAAGAAAATGATAATAGTAGGAGAGACTTATGATATCCAGAGAGTAATAGGTTTGTTGTCTCAGCTGTTATTGTCACTGTTTTTTTTTTTTTTTTAATTTATTATTTATTTATCTTTTAGAGGGGAAGGGGAGGAGAGAAGGAGAGGGAGAGAAATATCAATGTACGGTTGCCTCTCCTGTGTCCCCTGCTGGGAACTGGCCCGCAACCCAGGCATGTGCCCTGACTGGGAATCGAACCGAGATCCTCTGGTTCGCAGGCCCGCGCTCAATCCACTGAGCTACACCAGCCAGGGCTGTTATTGTCACTGTTGTTATCACTTTTTGTTGTTGTTGTTGTTGTTATTCTTTTAAGATGGAATGGCTGGGGCAGATTTCTTTGACACTGTATTGTTCCAGTAGCTAAGAAGAGAATAATAATTCATAAGAGAGAAAGTGTAACTGGTGAGGTTCAGACACAGATTCTACATGGAAGGACAACCATCAAAGGAAACAGGTAGAATATAAACACATTAGACTAAGATTAAAAGATGGGTGGAGAAAGAATTCCAAACTACTGAAAATAAAATAAATATTAAGGTGCTTGGAATAAATATGTATTGATAATTTTAATAATAATAGAACATAAAGTATTATGAGCTATGGAAAAATGCAGGCCATTATATAATTTCAGGAAGAATTTCATATGTCCTGCTAAAGATTCTTAATTTTATCCTATGGGAAAACAATTCTGCAGTCAAATCTTACATTCCACCACATCTTGCAACTGCAATGAGTGCTTTTGTTCCACATTATCTTAATGAATCTGTGGGCAGGGGAATAGTGACCACAATAATCAGAAGGAAGAAACAGAGAGGACTGATATGTAAGAGGTATGGTAGAAGAAGAAAAAAAGAAGATGATATCCATAAAAGTCCCTTAAAGTAAATTATCAACAGTGCCAAATGCTTCTTAGATTAAGAGGAAAACTATGTGAACCAATCAATCTTAATAGTTCGGAAGTGACTAGTGGCCAGAATCACTTTAATGGTAACTAGACACAAGTGGGTTGAGGAGCGCATTTGAAATAAAGGTGGGAAGGCAAAGATTGTAGTAATGCTTTGGTGCAATTGAACAGCGTAGTTACTATAGGAGAAATACATGTTCAAGGAAGATTTTATTCTTTCAAGATAAACAAAATAGAGCATGTTTTTATGCTATAGAAAATTTGGAAATCTAAAACACAAGGAACGACTACAGATCTACCTTTTATAAAGATAGGGTATTATTGGAAGGAGGGTCATTAATCTAAAATAGTTTGTGGTGTCATCACAAAAAACTGAGGCATTCTAGATGTAGGAATAAATTCACACCACGAGAAAGAGTTAATGAAAAAGGAAACTCTGCAAATGGAAACTTCAATAAGCAATTAGGAATTGTGGTTTTGCGTGAAAGTCAAGTCACAGTGATCCAAGACAAGAGTTAAAAACATTTTTCCATTTCTATTCCAAAGAACACCTCAGCTGATAATAACATTCGCACAATGACAACATAATGTCAAATATTCAAAAAGCCCACTAAAGATTCTGGAGCAGGGAGGAAATAGACAACAATAAGACAAGCTGTCCTTAGCTTCTTCTCTAACTTATAAATTCATGAAATCTCATAGAACAGAAAACAAGGGTAGCTACTTCTGAGAAAATGGCCCCTGGAGGGCAAGCATCTTGAGAGGCCCAGTTAATAGCCTATGAATTCCTCCAGGCTGATGGCAATATATCAGAGAACATTTGGGTAGGTTCAACAGTGCCAAATCCCCTTTGGCTATAAAAAGTTTATTGAAATGGATTATTTAAATGACTTTTCAGCTAAAGGCATCCATGGTTTACATAGATTATTTTTTGTATGTATGGTCCCTGTGTAAGCCTCTATTCCACTACTCAATTGCATGACCCGTAAGGACAGGTGTAGGTGCCATTCATTTTTATCCTCTGTCCAGAAGCTCACTCTACTTTCTTATACAAAATACATATTCAAAGCCTGAAAACACAGATATACTATCAAGATGTGTTTGGTGAAGAGACAAAAATGTATTTTCATAAGGAGAAAGCACCCAAATGATATCAAATAGGCATTATTTCTGCTTGAGGACTAAAGGAAAAGTCACACCAATGTGTGAGATTTAATGTGTACCCTCTGGTAGACCTAACACTTTCAGAAATAATTGAGATAAATTCAGTAGAGAGAGCTCAAACTTGTCCTAAAAGATCTTACTGACTTGCTCACCTTACACTAAAATGGTTTTTAGTGAACAAATTTATAGTGCACATACTACATAGAATTTATATAGATTTCAATATTATTTTCTTTGTGGTACAAGCACCAATCATGTGAAATGAAGAATAAAATAGCAAAGATGCACTCCTCATGAGGTATCAGTGATCCTTGCCTGTAGAGTTACTGTCACAAATCAATGAAATTAACTCTGTTTAATGCTTTTGCACAGATTTCGGCATAGAACAAGCATGTAATAAATTTTACCTTTTGTATTAGTTTGCTGGGGCTACCATGATAAAATGTTATGTCAGGGTGGCTTAAACAGCATTTTTTTTTTTCCTCACAGTTTTGGAAGTGAGAAACCCAACAGCAGGGGGTGGGCAGGCCCCTTTCTCCAGAGGCCTCTCTCCTCCTCACGCTGATGGCCGCCTTCTCATGTTCTCATAGGGTCTTTTCTCTGTGCACATCTCTAGTGCCTCCCCCTGTTTATAGAAAGGCAACAGTCATATTGGATTAGGATCTCACCCTAAGGGCCTCCATTTAATTTAATCATCTCTTTGAAAACCCTTTTTCCAAATGCAATCGTATAGATCAGGGTTAACCTATACAATCTCATTTAACTTTAATTACTTCTTTAAAGGACTTATCTCCAAATACTACACTCTGAAGTAATGGAGGTTGGGACTACAATACTCACATTTTTGGGGATGCACAATTTCAATCAGAGAGAACATCACAACTTGTGTTTTTGTTATTGTTATTATACAAATAGCTTGGTGAAATTACCATTCATTTGCTATAGCCTATTAGTGTTTGAAGTATTTCTTTACATTCTAAAGATTTTGTTTTCTTTAATATGTTCTTGTGTAAGAAACTACTTCAAAACACAGTGGCGTAAAACAAATATTTTTCTTCACAATCATGTGAGTCAGGAAACTAGCAAAAGTAGTAGTTCCTGTGTTGACAGTGTGTCTTCTGGGGTAGCCTGGCCTGGAGAATTGGTTTCAAAACAGCAGTATTCTCCTAAGAAAATGAAGATGTATAGTTTGGAATTGAAGAAGTTAAAACTGTTTCTGTTTACAGATCACATAATCTTGTATGGGAATATCCTAAGGAATTTACAGAGAAAGATGGAGCGAGACAAAGAGAGAGAGATTATATGAATGCTGCATGGTTAATGATATTAGTATTTTGAATGAACTGCCTATATGTTTAAAAGGAGACCATAAAATAATCTTGCATGCATATTGCAAAATATTTAGAAGAAATTTTGTATCCAAAATTTTGTCAAATGCTTTTAACTGCGTCTGCTGAGGTAGTTTCAAAATCACGTGGCACTAAAATGGGGATGATGAGAAACGGTTGGGGTGTGTGTGTATAGAGGTCATGTGATCAGGAAATAACACGTGGGCACATGAAGTGCCACTAAAATATTTTTTCTACTTTTTTTATGACTAAAATTTTCTTAATAAAAGTGTACAAAGAAAAAAATAGAAAGTCCCACTACACTAGCTGAACTATTATACCCAGTTTATAAACTACATATTCAAATACTCATCTGCATAAATTTAGCTATCATTGTTTCATTGTTTAATATTTAATTATGAATAAGAACGTTAAAGATTTTTAAAACAGTACAAATTTCTACTTGGAATATGTAATTAAGTAGACAAAACATTTTGTATAAAAGACTTTTCCATATTTTTATTAGATAACCACTTTTCCTAAAAGCAATTTTGATACTGATTACCTCATTCCTATTAAATCATATGTCACTACGACAAACCAGAATGACAGGACAATGCTCAAGTATAGAATGAATAATAAAAAAGGGAAGACCTCTCCACAGAAAAACAATTTCAATCAATTTAAAAGCATCAGATAAAAAATAGGATCCTGTCTACATGATGTCAAAACAAGCAATCCAGATAATTATCCAGTGCTTTTTTTTTTCTTTTGGCAATACCTCACAAATGTAAGATAGGCATATTTTTTTTCTGTTTCTGAAGTTCTGTCACTATATAAGCACATCTCATAAGGAAAATATTCTTAAATGTGATCCATGTCATAAAAGAGACTATCAACCAACTGATGTGATGCATAAGTATTTGAATGTATACAGTATTTTTGGCAATGGAATTCAAAAGCTTTGCAAGATATACATGAAATCAATATGTTACACACTTTCTATGTACACATATATGTGCTAAAGTAATTATCAAATTTGGTCATTATAAAATAAATTTTGCCTCAAAATTGACACTGGCTGTATCTTATACTGTAAAAGATTATGGATAACAGAAATGAGTGTTGGGAATATATATATATATAAATGTAAAGACAAGCCACAGACTGGGAGAAAAATCTTTGCAAAACATCTATCTGATTCAGGACTGATCTCTGAAATACACAAAGTTTTCTTAAAATTTAACATTAAGAAAACAAACCCAATTTAAAAATGTACAAAAGATCGGAAATGACATCTCCACAGATACAATATAGAGAAGGCAAATAAGCATAGGGAAAGATGTTCAACATCTATGTCATTAGGGAATTGCAATTCAAAACAGGATTCTATTAAAAATGACTAAACTTCAAAACACTGATAACACCAAATGCTGTTGGGCTTGTGGAACAACAGGAACTCTCATTCATTGCTGGTGGAATGCAAAATAATACAGCACCTGGAAGACAGTTTGGCAGTTATTACAAAACTAAACTTAGTGTTATATTATCCAGCAATTACAATTTTAGGGATTTACTCAAATTAACGCTTTTAGTTATAATTGCCAGAACCTTAAAGAAACCAAGATATATGAGAGGGAACTCCACACACAAAAAATATATCTTCTGGGGACGGGCCCTTTGTAGTACAGGTTTCCCCTCCTAAGTGAGTGTTTCAGGAACCCCCCTGTGTCAGTGTACCAGCTGGCGTTGTTGTGAGAGTCTACATTAAGCTTCAGTGAGTTTGTTTTTCAAGAACCTTTCAATGTGTCTGCACATTTCACCACAGGTGACTTATGAGCACATCTGCTCACAACACACAGAGTGTTCAGCAGTTTTTGACCAAAAACGGCTATGACCCCTGTATCCCACTCTTCCTAGTCACCCCATCTCACCCAGAGTGACTTTTTTGTCTCCCTAGATGAGAAAAGTTCTCAGAGGAAACTATTTTGCCAATGTGGATGAGGTGAAACAGAACATGGGAGAAGCACTAAAAGGCATCAAAATCCATGAGCTCAAAAACTTTTTTGAGCTGTGGGAAAAAAATGTCTCAGTATATGTATTGCATCAAATGGAGAGTACTTCAAAGGTGACTGAAGTTTAATGATGTAAGGATAAATACACAATTTTTTTTATAAACAAATTCTGTTATTTGGGTCCCCCCTCATATTTCAATAGGGGGATGTATGAACAAGCTATGATATGGTCATATAATGGAATGTTATGCAGAGATAAAAAGTAATGAGCTATCAAGCCACAAAATGATATGGAGGAAGCTTACTCGTACATATTTATCAGTGAAATTAATGAGTTTCAAATGACTTACATACTCTATGGTTCCAATTACATAACATTCTACCAAAAAGACAAAACTATGGAGGTCAAGATTTGTAAGAGCTGGGTGGGGCCAGGGGTATACCCTGAACATAGGGGACTTGCTGGGTAGTAAAAATATTCTGCATGATACCATAATTGTGGGTACATATAAATGTACATTTCTCAAAACTCATAGACTGAACAACCAAGTGAGTAAATCCCAGTGTCAATTATGGATTTAATAATATCAATATTGGCTCATTTATTGTAACAAATTTATCACAAAAATGCAAAATATTGATATTAATAAATATTAAAATAGGGGAAAACTATATGTGAGGTGAGGGACTAAGGGGATATATGAGAAATCTCTGTATTTTCTACTCATTTTTTTTTGCTGTAAACCTGAAACTGCCCTAAAAATAGAATATTTCATTTAAAAAAAGGAGTAGTGCAGAACACTTACTAACCCACATGTGTGGGGGGACAATGATGTGTGGTACTAACCTGTCCAACTTGCCTTACATGTTCTTTGTATGGCAAGATAATCTAAAGCTACAGAATTCTTGTATTGTTGCAAATTGTCTTGATAGTTTTCTCTAGATTTTAAATAGAGATGATATTGCTTGCATCAATGGGAGCTTAATATTATGAACTAAAGATAACTAACTCTTGTAATCTTCTTGCTACATTAATGGAGGGATTTTGGAGGTAAATAAAATTAAGTTAAAGAAGTAAAATGTTTTTTGAAATTGTTTTAGTAGATAAAGGCCTCACTTTAACTTCTTTTTTTAGTTTTTATTATTTTATTGTTCAAGTACAGTTGTCTACATTTACCCTGTACCCCAGCCATCCCCACCTCCCTCCCCTGAGTCCACCCTCACTTTACTTTCTTTCATGAACAACATCCATCAAAATGTGGCAAAGAGAAAAATTTTGTTGCATCCAAGTTGTTTATAAAATCAAAGAGAACACCATGTTTCAATATATTTGTATTGTTACTTAATTCTCAAATGTCTTTCATTAATTATGACCTTTAATCTAGCTTTATCATTGCTGAACAGTAATTTAGATTTGCATTATGTGAAATACGTTGTCAATTAAGTCAAGTACAGAAATTCAAAAAGTATCTTGATCTGCAGATCTTAAAAAATATATAGGTTATATATCCCATAAAATTTTAAAGAACAGTTTCTTTGAATATTACCTGAGAGAAAAATAACCAAGTGCAAAACACATTTTCCTTCCTCCAGAATGCTATGTAGAATATGAAACCTTTTCCAAGTTTTCAATGCTCATATTAACATACCTATAACATTTAGTTTCTAATATATATATATATATGAATTTTAGCTATATAAAGCAAATCCTCAATTTAAATTAATATCTAACCTATAACTTCCTCTTACTTTTTGTGGAGTATCAGAGAATTTTATAAATGGTTAGTTTTTGCATTATAAAGATAAATAACAAAGCGTTACAACTGAGATTATCAGTATTATTATTTGTCAGTAATGGTTTGATGCTAATCTAATAAATGCAATAAAGTGATACCAACATAAATACATTACATTTAAAGATAGTGAAAGAGGAAGGACACTAAAAGTCACTCCCCAAAAACCATAGTACCAAGTTCATTCCATCAATACAAGGAAGTCACATCTCCTTCCCACAGAATAGGAGGAAACGAGGAGAGAGCAGAGGCTGGCCAAGATCAAGCTGGCGGCTACTCCTACTCATTATTTACAGATTATTTCCTCCAATAAAAATGAGTTGCAAAATTATAGTATATAAACCATTTTGGTTACTGAACCTCTGACTCAAACCATAAGAGCCTTTCTCCAGTTGAATAAGGTAACTTGCTTAATGCATTGCTTAATATGAGGTCACAAAGATTTACTATACATTCCAAATGCTTCATAGTCACATTTATGTCTATCATTCATTTTGCTGGCTCACTGTACATGATGTGAAATAAAGGTTCAGTGTTGTTCATTGGCAGTTTTTCCAGCACCTGTTTTTGAGGACAAGTTTTTCCCCACTGAACCTCTTAGCACTCTTGTTGAAAATCAACAAAATATAAATGTGAGGGTTAATTTTTGGACTCTTCATACTGTCTCCATGATGTGTATTTCTTACCCATTTGCCGGTACAGGGAGTACTGTAGCTCTGCATTGTTGTTAATCATAAAGTGTGTGTTCTCTGATGTTCTTTTTCAAGAGTGTTTTTACTCTTTTGGGTCCTTTGCATTTCCATATGAATTTTAGGATTATCTGGTGAATTTGAAAAACAGAGTCAAATGGGGTTTTGATTGGGATAATGTTGCACATGCACTGTCTATCCATTCAGCTAGGACTTTAATTTCCTTCAGTAATGGTTTATATTCTTCCAGTGAAGTCCTCCATTTCCTTAGTTAAATTTATCTGGAAATATTTTATTACTTTTATGTTATTTAAATAGCACCATATTTGGACTATAAAAATTAATAAACATAAACCTCACTTAAAATGAAGTTGGAAATTAGGTAAGAGACCTCCCATTTAAGTGCCAAGGACCCCGGTAGGAAGAGACTACCTTGACTCTTTAACAGGAAGTGATGTTAGTTTTCTACCTCAGCAGGAGGACAAAAAGATTCCTCCTTGCCCGGTAACAGCTCAGCCAATGGTAGACTGCCATAATTCAGCCAACGGAAAGTTACTACGCTTTGAACTGTTAGTTTCCTCCAATGACTTTGTTTACAACAGTCTTTCCCAAGTCCATCAAAGAGTAGTCCTCTTCTTTATTTCTGTGGACTTGAGAGTCATTCACCATTAGACTGTATGCCCTGAACTGCAAATTTCTGTGGTTTCTAAATAAACTTCTTTTTCTAAAAAAATTATCTGGCAATTATCAACAGATTTGTTCACCACTGGTATATGTGTGTGTGTGTGTGTGTGTGTGTATGTTTAAGCATAGTATCATCATATTTTGCAAATTTGGCTGAACTCATTTAATACTTTCAATGCTTTATGTGTTCCTGTGTATGAATTCCTTAGAATTTTCTATATATAAGATTGTGTTATCTGCAAATAGAAGTAGTTTAACTGTCTCATTTCCAAACTACAAACTTTTATTTATTTACTTATTTTCCTTCATTTTGTGGCTTGGCTAGAACCTCCAATGAGATACTGAAGAGAAATGGTAAGAGTAGACACCTTGGTTTTAGTGGGAGAACATCTAAACTTTCACCATTAAATATGATGTTAGCTATGGGATTTTAGTAGATGGACTTCATCAGGTTGGTGAAGTAATTTCTTTATTCCTACTTTGTTAAGTGTTTTTATCATGTAAGACTGGGTTTTGTCAAATGCTTTTAATTATATCTGCTAAAATAGCCATGTCATTTTTGTCCTTTATTATATTATCTTGACATATTAAATCAATTGATTTGTCTACATTGAAGCAACCTTGACTTCCTGGGATAAATGGCTACCTACAGTGTATAATGTTTTTATATAAATTGCTCTTCCTGATTTGCTAAAATCTGTTAAGATTTTTTCTGCCTATCATTGTAAGTTATATTGGTCTCTTGTAACGTTTTTATCCTGCTTTAATAGTGAGGTGGTAATGGCCTTATACAGTGAGTATGCAAGTATTACCTTCTCTTCTAATTTTGGAAGAATTTTTGAAGGATTGCACTATTTTTTTTTCTTAAATGTGATAGAATTCGTAATGGAGGTCATCTAGACCTGAATTTCTCCTTGTGGGAAATTTTTAAATTACTAACTAATAGTTTTCCTAGTTGTAGTTCTGAGATTCTATTTTTAATAAGTTTTGGTGTTTTGTGTTCTTTCTAGGAATTTGTCCACTTTACATAGAATATCTAATTAGTTTGCATAAAATTTTCATAGTACTCTCCTTATGTTCTTTTTTATTTCTGTAAAGTTAATAATTATATCAACTCTTGTTTCTGAATTAAATAATTTGATATCTTTGTTGTTGTTGTTGTTAATTTTCCCCTACCCTAGGTTTTCTACTCATTATTTCTTTAAATGAAGATATAATTTAATTATTTTTATTGATGACATTCAAATACCTAATATCATTTAGCATTGGTATTGACAAGAATGAATGATACAGGTCACAACAGTGAGAAGTAGTTTAGAGACTTCCTGCTGTGCCAGATGTTAATCTCTTGTTTTTTAAAGAGAAGATCATAGGATACTCAGATATTGGGAAACAATCTAGTCACTTGGAGCAGAGGTTACTGCCCAGGTGGTTTAAAATAATTTCAATATTTTAATAGCTGGTAATTTTGTACTGGTACTCACCTGCTGAGTAGCAGTCTTGTTTATAACTCTCAAGACTGCTTCTTGATGCAACTTACTGGTGGGAGTTCAGGCATTAGATAGTGGTAACATTTTCACAATTCTACAAATATAATAAAAGCCACTGAATTGTTTATTTTATAATAGAGAACTTTATAATATGGAAATTATATCTTATTATAGAATACATTAAAATCATAATAAAATCAATGCATTTTGCATAAGTTTTAAATTAAGAATATTAATTTATAAATGGTATGAACCTAGAGCAATTAGGTTTTAATGGTGATCCATAATTATTAGGTTTATAAATACATGGACCTGTTCTAGAAAAGGTAAAATTAAGAAGAATTAAAAATTAGTTTTATGGTTTTCAAGATTTTTGCAAGTTTTATTATTTAAATAACCTTTAACAGGCTGACAGTCACCAGAGTGGAGAGGAGAGGGAATTTCTGGGGAAAAGGGGAAGGGTTTAGAGCAACAAGTATAAAGGGCACATGGACAAAAACTATGGGGGGTGGAAATGGGAGGGAGGTGGGGAGGGCTGGGGTGGTGGGCTGGGCTGGGCATAAAAGACAGAAAACTGTACAGGAACAACAATTAAAATATTTTTTTTAAAGTACACTATGCATTTAGTTTGACTCTTTAAAAACTAATTAACAGATTCATAGATACGGAGAACAGACCAATAATTATCAGAGGGGAAAAAGTTGGAGGGCTGGGTATAAAAGATGAAGGTGATAAACATAGGCTTGGCCAGACTGAGGGCAAAGGAGAGGCTCAGAGAGTGACTGCCCCAAGGCAGGGGAAGCCCCAATGCTGTGCCAGATGACAGATTGCCCGCCCCAGGGCAGAGAGGTAGCAGGAGGAAGTCATTGTGTTGAGCATGCTTGAGGCTAGCGAGTGACTGAAAAGGGAAAAGCTCTCCTACCCAACTCGGGTTCCTGAATGCAGGTGAGACGAGAGGACACAGTGGCACATGTACCTTAAAGGTCAACACTGCTACAAGGGAGGTGCTGTGCTGTAATAAGACCTGCCACTCCTAGCCTGAGAAAAGAATGGGATTGCCTGGGGTACCTGGACCCTTTCAGAATGCCGGGAAGTTTGGGCCAAAAGATTTAAAGAGAGGGAAGGGAGACATGTGCACCTTTTCCTCTCAGATCCACTGGTGCAGATGTGCAGACCAGAGCATTTGTGGAATTGGCTAGGTCCTGGAAGTGTAGGTGCTGGCCCCACATGCAGACCCTGGGAGGCAGCCTGACGCCGGAAAGCCATCCACTTAGCAGCCTTGTGCTCCAAAGGAGTGGGATTTCTGGCTACTGTTTGGGGGTTTAGTCTTTTGGGGAACAGATGGGCTTTTTGTTGCGGAAGAGAGGATCCTAGAGCTGGGGAGTGTCCTATCTTCCCAAACTGTGCAATCTTTTTGTAAGGACCTCTTTACTTGCCTACGAACTTTGTCTTGGAAAGTTGCCTGTTGGCCACGGGCAGCTGGAAACCAACTTTTGTTCTGTAATAAAAAGATTAAGCGGCGGTGGTGGTGGTGGGGGGGGGGGACGTAGACACAGAGAACAGTGTGGTGATAGCCAGAGGAAAATGGGGGTTGGGAAGGTAAAAGAGGGTAAAGGGGGAATAAAGGGTGATGGAAAGAGACTTGGCATAGTGGTGAACAAACAATGCACTATAGAGATGATGTGTTACAGAATTGTGTGCATGAAACCAACATAATTCCATAACTAATGTCATGCTAAAATTCAAATTAGAAAAAACGTAGAGGCCTTGGCAGTAAACCATGTTTAAGAAACTCTAAGGTGTCTTCAAAAACTGAATGATTTACTTCTAAAAGAATGACATTTAACGGTGTACCTTTGAAGGGTCCCCAGTGTAAAAATGAAACAGTGTTCTGTGTTGATCTTACATGGTACCCCTTTGGAGATTAGTGAAGTTATTATCTTTTTTAACTTGAAGAGCTATTTCTTATGTAAATGGTAAAGTGAAAGTAACATATTTCATAGGAGATATAAAAAATGTTAACTTTTGTTTCCCTCAAGGAATTTATAGTCGGTCATAATCTCAGTAAAAAGGATGAGATCATTATTTAGGTTGGGACTGTTTCAAGATGACAGAAGACATGAAAACTGGCATATGTCAAGAATTCTGAAAAGCTGACATTAAATCACACACTTTGAGAAGGTATCTGTTAAGAATTCAATTTAAGCTAAATTGAGTAAAATATGTAAAGCCGAAATAATTCCCCATATTTTCCTGGTGAGTAGAATTAGAAATATTATAAAAACATTTTTAGATTATAATCCCATTTAAATATATAAACATGTATATATATAATTTGCCTCTTAATTAAGTTAAACATGTTTATAAATTATAGGGAATATCTAAATTTTAAACTGGAAATTATTTTGGTTTATATATAATCTAAGCTAACTTTAATATATCAAATGATATTCTAGTGGCATAAATTAATGTTTCTACTTTTTACTAATAACAATAAAGGGATGGTTATCTTAATGGTATTTCCTTTTTCCTGTATATATTCAAATATAATTATTTAGAATCACTAACATTATTATCATTATTGATAATATTGCTCATTATTGGTCATTATTGCTAATGTTATTAATCCTTCTATGTCAGGTTCACTTATACATGAGTTACTGTTGTATCATCTGATATAATCGGGCCATGAGTTTATGAAAAAGAAGCTAGTATTTAGTCCTAATTTTAGGGAAGAGCAAAACCAATACACAATGTATTTTGTATGGTTCCACCATATAGTGCATATTACAGTTGGGATTGAGGATTGTTATACATGTAATCTTATGTAGTAACTTGTTTATCTCTTCACTGTTTAAATTTTTTAAAGCAAATTTCCCCCTTATTTCACAATCTAATAGGCCTGGAAAGGAAAATCTGAAATTCTGGATTATAATCTATCTGCATATATTTGTCTATGATTGTGGTATACATTCTAGGAGAGGTTTTGATATGATTGGAAAATTTTGGGCATATATCCTTGTTTAGAGATTTATAAGATACAATAATTGAATAAAGATTGTGATGCACTGAGGTTAGGATATTTTTTTATATCAGCAATACCAAAACATATTTCAACATGGAATTCTGTTTTCATTAAACAAATGAGAGAGTAGTCATGGAGACAATAATATTAATAATTAGTTTTAAATGATTTGCACTTGTTTTATATTCTATAGAAGTATACAGAAAAATAAGTTTTTACTAGTTAATGTGAAAGGCATGGGAATCTTGATCCTGAAAAGAGAGCGTACTTAGAAACCAAGGTGACAGATGCCTACATACCTAGATGAGGAAGAGAAAGATGCAGAGCACAGAAAGCCATGAATGAAGGAACATGAGTTTGTGAAGAGAATGCACCGTGGTTAGTATTAGAGACAAGGTGAATCAATTCTGTTTGTCCACTTATAAGTTAGTAACATCTAGTTATTTATTCTCACCTTGCTCAACTAACACCTTAATTTCACTTTCATAAAGTTCATCTATTTCTGTCATGATGTTGTCCTTACTACCCATACTCATTTATTCAGGGATTCCTTAGACTTATCAGTATTTATATTGCCTTGTATAAAGAGTGGATTTTCCGAAAGGCAAGCTATTCTAAATTAACTGAAGAATTTTATAGATGTCAATTTTCTGCCAAGATAAATATCACCCTGGGAATAACTTTGCATTTTATTTATAATATGCAATATCAGATTAAAAACCACTTCTGACCAGTAAAAATGCTTTATCTTAAAAAACATGTGTATCTTCGAAAACATTTGGAATGGTCATCCAGTCATCTGGGAAAACTGAGTCAATATCAACTCTAAATTACTTTTTTGTGCTAATGGATACATCTCGTTAGTGATATAAAGGCTCAAGAAGACTGTTTGCTTTTAATTATAACATTATATTTGCAAAACATTCCATTGTTTTTGATAACTCTCACTTTGATAAAGTGATATGATACTTTAGGTTATGTAACTGTATAAAATATTGTTTTATTTTAGACCAACTACTATGGAACATCCAAAAATAATGACAAATAATACTTATAAAAATTGTAAAACCCAATTTACAAACTGGGATATGCGTGTCAGAGAAATAGAAGCTTATGTCTCACTTTGGTCTGGCACAAAAAAATAACCTTCAAAATTGCTTAACTAAGTGAACATGTAGATAAAATAATTTGTAGCACCTATAATTTATGTTTGTTGCAGTTTGACTGAATGACCAAATTATAATAGCACAATAACCCGTAGGAACCATATAGAAACCTGTTAAAAGAATGGACACAAAGCACAGCAAGCCTCATATCTCATTTGTCAGAAATCATTTTCAGCCTTTTTGTGGATTCACATTCTTAGTATTACATATTCTTAGTATTATGCTAACAAATGAAATTCCACTGCTTAGGCTTGTGAATGCTGCTAGAGCAACAGAAAAAACAAGAGAAGTAAAAAGGAACAAGTGTTTCTTTCTTTGTGGCTTGAAATGCTGACATTCTTTTGCATCAAGCTGCTAGTTTTGACAAAGTGATGAACTGGGAGTAGTAACAAAAGTATCAATCTTACTGGCCTTCTACATGTGAAGATTTGTTTGAATGTGCATAGTTCTGCTCAGGTTAGTGCTTAATGGACATATCTTAAAGAATTGTTCCACACAGATTTTTTACTATGTTCTCCAAAATGTAATCCCTAACTATTTGCTCTTCTCTTTGGTTCTCTTTTTAAACTAAAGATTTCCATGTTAATAATATTTAAATGCCTTTTTTATGTTTTTCTAATAAATATTTAAATTCTTATAAATCCTTTTTGTAAAGCCAGAAATAAAGTTAGGATTTACCATCCTCATTCTTCATGCATGAAAGCATAAACTATGACTTGGATAGATTTCTTATCAAAACAAAGAATATAAGAGGCTTTTATATTTAAATTAACAAAATAAAGCACTCTATTGAAGTTATGGCCCCCAAAATTGAACAAAATCTATGAGCTGTGCATTACTTGTGGCCTATCTGGCATCTACAAATGTTCCTCCCTTTTCAACAGTATCTCACATGCTTGTAACAATTATAGCTATCATATACACTATTAGGGATGATACATGTGTATTTAGTCAGTCACTTTATCCCCAAGCATGTCGTATAGTTCCTGACATACAGATATCGTTTACTAACATTTACTGAAAAAAATGAATGATGAAATGAAAAAAAATTATGACATCATTGAGGGTTTGGAGTTTGAGTTGGTACTTCACATTATGTTGCATATGTGAAAACTTAAAGTGCTTGAAATACGTATTTAGCCCTGGCTGGTGTGGCTCAGTGGATCGAGTGCTGGCCTGTGAACCCAAGGGTTGAAGGTTAGATTCCCAGTCAGGGCACATGCCTGGGTTGTGGGCCAGGTCCCCAGCTGAGGATGCGAGAGAGGGAAACACACATTGATGTTGCTCTCCCTCTCTTTCTCCATCCCTTTCACTAAAAACAAATACAATCTTAAAAAAAATAAAAACAATAAATATATATTTAGATGGATCATAGTACTTTTTAATTATATTGGCAACTTAGATTTGAAGGTAAATATAGAAAAATATTTTGGAGACCCTTGATTTCCAAATTAAAACAGCTTTGAAACTTTGGTATATACGAGCAAAATGTTTCCGTTTCTCTTTTAGAAAAGAGCAACTGTTAAATAGTATACAAAAGTGAGGGACTATGAACAGGAACTTCCTTTAGATAGTACTTAAAATTAAAAAGCTAACATTATTTCTCAAATATATTGCTATAGCATGTACTTAACTAATAAATAAGTAAATATGCAGAAAATAGTACAAACAAAAGTCTCAGTGTCAGAGTTAAAAATTCTTGTAATTCACTGCTTATGAAAATGATTGGTCATGGCTAAAATTTCATGAGAGTGAACATTATCTTAAAATCTGAAGTTTTTATAAAAGCCAGGAGATGATATATTTTCCGTTTAGAAATCCTTTATCTTCAGCCCTTAGTATATACTAAATGTGGAGCAATTATTTATTAGGTGAATAAATAATTCTTAAAAATTTTAAATATTTATTACTTGCAACAGGGATTTCGAGTGAACTTTCACTGAAAATTCAAACATTTTGATTTACTCAGATAAATACATGCTACACAATCCAGAATTAAATTCTTCAAAGTCTAATTCTAAACTCATTAGTGAGTTACAGACATTGAAAAGGCAACATGTGTGAAATGGACACTTTCATTAATTTAATCTATTTTGTGTTAGGCAAGTGGGCCCAGTGTGGTCAGTACTACTTCTCTTTGACCCTCATGGATGTATTTCTTCTGGTCTTTTACAAATGTCTGGAAGTTTCTAAGAGAAAATAAGCCTATTAGCCCAAATGCTATTTAATTAGAATCTGATTTAGGTTTTGTAGTTATTCTCCTACATAGTTAGAAGTGGATACCAACATTCTTTGGAGAGTACCAATGAAAAAAAGATGTACAGATATTGGTAAATTAGGAAACGAGTTGTATCTTGGTAGATTGACTTTCTAAATTTAACTGCCCCAAACAGAAAAATATAGCCCATGCAGAGAGCTGAGTTCTGCAATGGCCCAATCTCTGCTACAGTGATACATAAACAGTGCTCCCATAAGCCAATCAAGGTCCTATGCTGGTGATCACAAGGAGGACTAGCCTATTGTCAGGAAATCCTATGAGGCCACTGACCAGTGGAATTCCAAACGAGCAGTTAAAAACCTCTTGTCTCTCAGCAAATAAAACCTCCTGGTACAGGAAAATCTCCAGATCCAGCTTGAATATCACGAGTCACTTGCTGAATTTAAAACATCACATAAGAAAGAAGGTCAAGCTTTTAAGTAATTAGATTATTAAATGTCTTCTATGAACTAGTGATTTTTTTTTCATATAGAGCTCTACTTCAGACAGGAGCAAATGGAAATTTGGTGACTGTAATTACTAAGCTCCAAAGAAATGACACTTAATGTTCCACAAGTACATTGAAATTTGGAGAAAGGCAATGGGTCAAAAGGAGGAAGATACTTACAAATCAAATTAAAACATCTGTAAGCGTGAGTAAGGCAGTGAAAAGTCAAGATATCCAGTCTCCATAAAACTGGAGGAGTTGAGTAATCAATCAAAAAAAAAAAAAATGTTTTGTGCAGGTTTCTCAGTCTTGACACTTCTAACGATTGGGCCAGATCATTCTGTGTGAAAAGCTGTCCTATGCAACCAACTATCTCTCCAGACATTGCCAAATGCCCCGTGGGTGTCAAAATCACCCCTTGATGGGAACAAATGGCTTAGACAAAGGAGTTGGACAGTGTGTAAAAAGTGCATCCTTTTTTATGCACCTAGTCAGGAACACAGCAGAATCAAGCTGGGCGATGGATACCGAACACTAGTGTCTGTCTCACCAACTAATAACCGTACACAGTCATTACAAAGTAATGCTTAGTTTACACTGCTTATTAAGCTGTGGTTTACTTTAACCTTAGAAGTTTTTACATAATAATGATTTTTGCAGAGATAAAAATCAGGTTGTTAGTAAATAATCCCCCAAAGTTATATAGCTAGGAAAGATTATTAGTCAAATCATTATGAATTCAAAATCTATGATAAAGAATTTCTTGTATGTCTCCTACTTGGAAAGAGAGTGGTATTTGAATACTGTAGCTCTAAAAGAATTGAGTTGGTCAATGTGAGTCTGTTATAAAGTGTTATAAAAAGAGTAGTCTTTTTAGAACTCACAGGAAAAATAATGAGGCTTCTTCTGATGAATTCTTTATTGTATAAATACTCTTCACCATCTACATTGACAATATAGAATTTTTAGAGGCAAAACTCAAAAAAAAATTAAGATTTGTTTTTCTGTGTGCTCATATGAACTCTGGCTTCATCATGTTGTCTTACCATGCTTTCTATTTGTCTTTATTGCTACAGTTTTATTCTATTATATATACTATTTATATATGCTTTATAAACAACCACAAAGCTACTCTTGGAACCTATTCAAAAGAAACAGGTTTATTTGTAAATAACTAAGAATTGCTGCCCTGGTTGGTGTAGCTCAGTGTATTGAGCATGGGCCTGGGAGTCAAAGTGTCAATGGTTCAATTCCACTCAGGGTACATGCCTGGGTTGCAGGTCAGGTCCCCAGTGGGGGGTAGATGAGAGGCAACCACACATTGATGTTTCTCTCCCTCTCTTTCTCCTTCCCTTCCCCTCTCTCTAGAAATAAACAAATAAACAAACAAATAAATAAAAGACTTTCAACATCATGGACTATGATGCCAAACAAAACCATGTAAACATCCAAAATCAATTAATTTAAATAGTCTTGCATTAGCTGTTCAAATATATTGAATATACTCATTTGCAATATAAATACAACCTCCACTGTTTGGCGATAAATTTAATTTTATGCCATATTTAATACAAAGAACTTAGTTTTGGCTATATAGGTCCTCAAAAGTTAAATGAAGTACCTCCACTGGCTTTATGGCTATCAGAATAGAAGAAAAAAATTGTAAAGTATTATTATAGTGCTAAGATACAGATTAAATTAAATCTCTGTGTTGAAGCCACTTAAATATATGTTTTCTGTTGATGGGGATTGTGCCTTATATCTGCAACTGCAAACAATAAAGCTTTAACATAAGCTTTAAAACTTTTACTTGATTCCTTTTCTTTTTTCTCAAAGTGAAATGGTTTATTCTTTAAGGCCGACTCATTCTTTAAGGCTGCTTCTATAGGATGATGAATTTATTCACTCAAAATACTAGCCAACTGAGTTACACAGTGTCCAGCTGTTCACTTAATGGAAATAGTGTGTGTAGGCACACATCAGCTGGGCATGGAGAAAAAAGTACTACTGAAACATTTTCTAGTCAAAAATTGCTATTCTGATCATGCCATCTGTAAGTAAATTAACTAATCTTTACCTGCCATCTTAAATACCTTACCTGTGAGATAGTAGGATCTTAATGTTTATCACAAACATGAGAAGAAATAATTTAGTTGTTGAACTAGACAATGAAGTTTGCTATGTGTATTTGTGTAAAGAAGTTTGGGCAAATTAATATTACTATAAGGTAACTATATGACTAGGGCCTACGCTATGCACCTAATAAGGGTTACAAACAATTAATGCTCTAGGAGCTTTCTTCTGTGGGCTCATTGGTTAATACACTCCTGAGGAGGTAATCTGTTACTTAGATTTTGAAAAGTGAATGTGTAGATAGCCTGAGAAAATCAATGTTATGTTCTAAAATGAGAGCTAGACTGAGAGCAGGGAAAAAACACACAGAGGGGAAAGGGAAGGGCAAATATTCTAGGAAAGTAGATGGAAAAAGCATAAAAAACATAACCAGGTACCATTTTGTCAGCTGAATATGAATGTGTATTTTGAAATAGAGGAAGCAAGCTCAGAGGCAAGAACAACATGAAATCTATTGCAGTAATCCAAACAGGAAGTAATAAGAGACTGAACTAACCAAATGGCAGTAGAATAGAAATGACAGATGTATGAGTTATTGCACATGATAAATCAACTCTCCTCTTTTCAGTCTCTGAAATAGCCTGGATAGTTAAAGATGCTGATAGTACAAATTTATGGGAGTGGTAAACACACAACACATAAATGAGAATTTGAAAGGGACTGGAATGTTTTGATAAACAAGCTAGCTGGCAAGCACATTTAAATGACAGCTCCTGCAAAGAAAAATATGTTCAATAATAATTAAGCACCATCAAGAATTAATGGCTTGATTCATATAGAAACAGTGCTTGTCTTATAGGCAAGGGAACCCATAGTTATATTTATTATCCACACAAAATAACACTCATCACATTTTAAGAGTTATAAAACATTTTCACATACATTAATTCATTTGATATTAGAGGCAGACACAGCTTATACTGCGATGTGCACGTTATAAGTGCAATAATTCAGTGCTTTTATTGTGTGGCCACCTCACTGTGTGGGAGTGAACGCATTTGAGACTGTGTGGAGGGTGCATTTTTAGGCTTAAGGTGCATCAGTCATGGTCTGGACAGAAAAAAAAAAATGCGAAGAAAATATTCTGGCCTAACTTTGTTGAACCTGGAAGGTTACCTTCAAGATATATGCGGGGCAGTGCATGAATGACACTGACCATTTCTGAAGTGACTATAAGCTCTACATGCCCCATACAGATCCGTAATGAAGACACTCTGTGTGCAAAAAGAAGGCAGCTTCCTCAGGTTCTGGATTTATTCTAAACAAAAATGATTGTGCAATTTCCTTGTCTCCAAGAGTCATTTTTTAAAGTTTAGTTGCATACAAATTCAACTCCCCTTAACATACATGCAGCAAAGTATAATTTCTAGAGATGATTTAGGTATAATTCATTCTCTTACTTTTCATGAAGTTAATTAAAACATAGGACTTCAATAGGGTAGTTAAATTCATCCCTTGTTCTTATAGCTACTTCTCATAAATAAATAGCTTAATTTATTTATTAAAACTTGAGGTTTTAATTCAAAACCTCAAGATGATGATAAAATTCACCAGTGATTTTCAAACACAGTAACAGATACAATTTGCACTCACTGAAACAGTTGGTTTGCCTGTCCATTGGCACCTACCACACTGAATTAGATTTGTCATGAGAACACTGATGGGTACCCCTTCTGCCAGGTTCCCTTTAAGAGGAGATCCACAATTGTCCAAGTTATTTCCCCCACTGAGGGAACACTGAGGTCTGGCACCAAAAAAGGCTATCCCATGTGATGGTGGAGCCTGCACCAACTTTAATTCCTGTTTAATTACAAGGAGCAGACCACCCTCCTCTAGGGACTAGCATTAGACCTATAAAGACAATGACAATTAACTTTTGTTGTTAGACTCTGAGATTTGGGCAGTTATTAACCTGAGATCCACTAGACAATTGTCTTAAATGGCTTGGGCTGCTGTAACAAAATATCAGTACCATCAACTGGGTAGCTTATAAACAACTGAAAAATATTTCTCATAGTTCTGGAGGATGGAAGTCTGAGATCTGGATGCCAGCATGATTGGGTTCTGGTGAGAGTCCTTTTGAGACTCATTGCAAACTGTCACTTCTCATATCCACATATGAGGGGAAAATAGTTGGTTGATTCTTTTACTTTTCTTATGAGGCACTAATCCCATTTACGAGGTCTCCACCTCCATGACCTAATTACCTCCCAAAGATCTCACCTCAAAATATCATCACAGTAGGATTTGGCTTTCAACATTTGAATGTGATATAGTTACAAACTTTCAGTTTATAATACTAATCTTGCCCGATACATTCTCAATCGGAAAAATACTTTAATTATTAATATTACATGTTAGGCCCTTAATGATCTACCCACTTCTTACTTCTTGTAATTTGTCAGAAGAACACTCTTTTTCATGTAAACAATTACTGAAAGTCCATTAATCATGCCATCCTTATGTCTCAATACATGTTTACATTCATGCATGATCTTTCTACTGAAATGTGTTTCTTAATTTCCTTGCCTCAACTCTTAGTAGTCCCACCTGCTTACCTATCTACACAAAAACAGTGCTATGCTAGAGCCCGTCCTCACCAGACCATGAGAGCCAAGTGTTAAATTTTCAGCATCTTTGCCATACAGTTTTTAAACAGCTCAAGAATTAAATTACTGTGTACAGTGTGCTCCTATGTTTTTGTGCACATTATACACAGGATTATTATACCCAAGGTGTATAGTCCTTACACCCATGTATAATGTGCACCCTTATTTTTCCCTCAAAAACTCGGGTAAAAAATGTGCATTATACATGGCAAAATACGGTATATAAATAAATTACATTAAAAACAAAATACATGTTCAAAATTCATCACATACTTTTTTAATTTTTCTCATTTTATTATTTCCTAAATTCTGGAGGTTATTTGTTTCTATTTTATATTGAAAATAGGATGGTGTGTTGTACTTCTGTGCATTTCTTCCTAATTCTGAGTTCAGTTGATATTGGTTTGATAGTTTGAAATTAGTCATGGCAAGAATATCTCCATTGCAAAAATGAAACTAATACAAAAAAAAAAAAAAAAAAAACCAGAGCTGCACTTACGTTTTATGTATTGTCTAGGATTAAGGTATTATTGGATAAAATATTAATTAAGTAAATTAAACTTTAAAGTGTATTGTGTCTGTAGTCATTGAATTGCAAATACCCACAAAAATGTTGAGGAAAATCTTCTTAACTTTCCAACTCATCAAAAAAGTTACATCTTTGATGAATGAACAGAGTTCTGACATGCAATGCCCTTGTTTTACTTTTGTTTTACTCATTAATAGAAACAAAAATATAAACAATATTCATAACAGAACTACGCCTTGACAGCCAGCTGTTAAACATTAACCAGCATACCACTGAACAAAGTTGCCTCATTCAGGTTTTTGTTTATAATGGTCTATCAGGAAATTCTTCATGATAACTCCATTGTTGTAGGTAGAATATGTGTGTCTCCCCCAGATTTATAGATTGAAGTCCAACCCCTACAATGACTGCATTTGGAGATAGGGTCCGTGAGGACAATCTGATACAAGTCGAATGAGATCATAAGGGTGTGGCCCTAATCTAATGGGCCTTGAGCCCTTACAAGAAAAGGAAGAGTCTCCAGAGTACTCTCTGTCCACCATTTGAAGACACAGTGAAAAAGTGGCCACCTATGAGCCAGGAAGAGGGGTCTCACCAGAAATCCAGCTGGCCGACACCTTGATCTTAGACTCTGCAGCCTCTAGAACTGTGACAAATAAATGTTATTTAATACCATAATGGTACTTTGTTATGGCATGCCGAGCAAACTAAGACACCAACCAAATCTTAGTAAAGTTCTTCCTAACTCCTCGTTTTACTCCCTTAACATAATATTAGCAAAAATCTCATAATACTCTGGTTTAGTGCATCTTTCAGAATTAGTCAGTACAAATAGTCAATGATTATACATTGTGTACGAAGTACTTTCTATATGCTAGGGAAGCAGCTTTGAACAAGTAAAAAGTCTTATTGACACTGTATCCTTAATGAAAATTATGCTCCAGTGTAGAAAGACAAGTAAGATCAAGAAAATGAGATAACTAATAAGAATGAGAATATAAAGTTAAATTAAGACATGTTAAAGAAAACAATTGTGAAGAGATGGAATTTGGTATATCAGGTGGTGATGATCTGTTCTTTGAAATGGACACCAGTTTGCTCTCCAGATTCCCAATTTTCCACTTTCAGGAGTGAAGCATTTTTCCCTTAACTTTTGGGAGTATCAGGGACTGCATTTTCACAGCTGAGTCTCCTTTGAAGCATTGTCTTTATAAAGGAAAATCCCCTTCCTTATGTGGAGCATACGTTAAAGGCCTGGACAATAAATGGTTAAAAGGACCTGGCCTCCATGTCTCAATCCCACACAGTTATCCCAGCTCCAGAGTTCCCCAAGAGATTGGCTGAGGTTTTTGTGTGACTGCATCAGCCATTGACTTCTTCCTCTGGACAATCTTGCTTCCTTAACTCTCCACAGCTATTAATCCGGAAAACATTTTCCACTAATACTCCTACATGCAAATATCTGTGCTTCAGAGTCTATTTCATGGATAATTCAACGAGCAATATTTGGAAACAGAAGTGGTCCAAATAAGCAGATGCTCAAATGGAATATTTGACCTGGATTATTCACTGACCAGTTGGCTGAGATGTCCCCTGAACTGGTGCTAAGTGAACCACGGACAGCCCTTGGCAGGGCAGTGTAGCAAACATGCAATTGTTAGCCTGCTCTTGGTTGTACAACAGTGGAAGAAAATGCACTAGCTTGGGAAAAGTAGCAGGTATCTTGAAATAGAGAGAAAATTGTAATCATAAAAATGACAGAATCATATGGCTGTTGCTAGGGACAATGGATGCAATGGAAAAGGTTAATAGAAGACTGAAGGTGACTGCTCAGCAATTAAATAAGGAGTGTGACAATCAGAGGCAGCCCTGGCAGCATATAAGTAGATTGTTTTGAAGCCAGAGCACAGAAAAAGCAGACCATTTGGCCTCGAGCTTAGTTTTACCATTAGAAAACCCCTGAGAAAGTTGATTTTACACTCCAGATGTATGTGCCACAAAAAAGGTCAAGGGAATAGTTGGGAGAAATGAAGAGTTCAAATATCAGATGAGGATTTATACTTGAAACAATACAAAATCACAATCGTAAAGCAGTATGTAAGCCATTTGAGCCTAAAGAAGTGGCCCAATCTTATCAACTGAATGATAGAAGGCAGAGATTACCTTACATAAAGAGAGAGCCTAGTAAGACCTCAAACTCCATGCTCAGGGTCTGTTCCTACTTCCCCCCCTGACCAAAATCAATATGAAGGCACAACCCAGCCCTGTTTGGGAGGTGCTGAGTCTGCCATGAGAGAAAAGCCATAACCTCCCCAAATCGGAGCTAATAATTAAGTCAAAATATATCTCCAGAGAGTGGTAGAATATGATTGAAATTAGATTTGAGATGCTAGATCAAGGTGCAAGAGAACATAAAAATGGATGGGGAAAATTATCATTATAGGAGCACTCTCCCAGGATATGTTAGTTACTTTGGCTAGTATTCTCAGAGACAGTGCTAACAGTACTGAGTCTGATCTTAGAAACTTGGAGAAAGTAAGTGAACTGTTCTGGCAGATGGTATGAATACAAATAAAATACTAGGAGATGTTGTTAATGGCTACAATCTTGCAACTAGAAGGTGAATAACTTTTGGAGATCTAATTTACAACATAGCGATGATTACAGTAAAAAATACTGTATTACATATTTTAAAATTTGCTAAGAAGCTATATTTTAACTACTATATGTCAACTCTCATGCCCTCTGTCATAAAATAGTCCAAAGAGAGTTGGGCCAACTCTATATGACTGTCATACTATATTGTTGAGATACTGTTAATTAGATAAAATAATAAAGTAGCAATATTGATAAGAAGTTGTAAGATAAAATTTACCAAGTTTCAGGAAACATAGAGCAGAATGTTTGGACTTCCATTCAAAATAATGGACACCTAATTGCACCTATTTCCATCTTCTATAAAGAAGGAAGCAGTACTACAGTAGAAAAGTCAATATTTTCTTAAGAATGTTTTAGAGTCAATGCTTTTGTATTCTGAGAGACTGGATTGTAAAATACAATAGTGAAATTTAGAGATAAATTATTACAGAACACAATTTTAGAAATATTGGGGAGATTTTTAAGATAGCTATAATAGAAGTGGAGAAATTTGAAGAAAATGTGATGCAATTTAGGGGTTAACAGAAATTTCTTCTATTATATTGCATGTAGGAGATCAGATAAATAAGAGATTAAGGATGCTATACAAATTCTTAAATTATTCTGTTGATAGAGGTGATGCCTAATAAAACACACAAGACTCTTGGAGAAATATTTCTAATGTATTCAATGTAATTTGCTGTAAGAACACTAAAGTGGAAATAATATGGAAGAATCAAATACCTCAATATGCAACGGGATAAACACATATACAATATGGAGTTCTAAGCACATATTTAGTATTGAAATTCAGGGACTTGAAAGAACTCACTTTAGTTTGAGAAAGAGCAGAGATCAATAATGACTTCACTTATTGCAACAGAGTTTGGTAAAAGAAATAGAATGAGTAAAGCATGATCAAAAGGGACAACCATTAAGTGAGAATTGCTGGGTTATAAAGTCGAAGACTGTTATATATCTATCAAAATGGAATAATAAGCAACCATCAGTATAGTTAACAGGTAGACTGAAATTGAACAAAAACATGATCATTAGATTTGACATTGAGAATGTCATTTATGTGTTCAGTGGAATGGTGTGTGGGGGGGAATCAGATTAGAGATATTTGAGAACAATCAACAACCAAAACCAACATGGAGAAAGCCATGTCCCTTCTTTGGAGGCAGTTTGTTATGAAAGAGGTAGAATAATGATTTAGGATCTATTGATATGGGGAAATAATATAAACACCAGGAAAGAAAAAAATTCCATATTATTTACTTTCAAGCTTGGAGACCCAGGATATAATTATATACTCTTTGAAATAGTGAAGGAAGGCAAAGAAATAAAAAAGTAGAGACAGAATAATAACAAGAATCATGTCCTTTCCAAAGCTAAATGGAATAGGATCCGGAGAGAAAGAGGGAAATATTACACTCCTGTTACAATCTTATCAGGAAACAAACCAACTCTAAGTTAATGTCTGCCCTAGTTACACTTTCATAAGACATCATGAATTAGTCACTGTAATATTATTCACTGTCTTAAAACTCATACTGATGGAATTTAAACATTTGATCATTGTTTTCTTAGATTCTATTTGTTTATATTTCCCTGAATAATAGTATCCACACACATACTACATCAACTCACCTCGTGTTCACCAATAAAGCTGTATTGTTTTTTATTCTCAAAAATGTATAAGGCCTTTTTTGCACTGTCACTTTCTCGCTATTTGTTGTAGTCTGTTATTGCTTCCAGTTGTTTCTGCAGATATTTGAATACTTTCTCAGCTTGCTTGTGCCATATCTTATTTCACAGCACTTCTCTGTTCCCAGATGTAATAGACTCACAGTAGAAGACTGTCCCATACAAGTGATTTGTAATGAGCAAGACCTTCACATTCTTGTACTACTTTCTAGAATCTCACTGTGGGAAGTGTTTCACTTGCCATTCAACTTTCTGTAAGACTTATTGATGTCAAAGAGTAATGTTTTCTAAGAAGTTAGACTGTCAAAGTTGCGGGACCTTCAATCTTAAAGAAGAATGGATAGATAGCAATTTGACTAGGTGGCTTAGTCTAAGATGTAATCTTAAAGATTTATACTACAACTAGAATACAATATAGGAAGACTCTGGATTTCTTTATATGGTGTTCTAGTAAAGTAACTTCACTAGCTCTCAACAGAATAAAATCTCCAAAAGATAACTGATTTCCTCTGTGCACAGTGAAAACTGCTGCTTCTCAGCACATTCTATTCATTACCAAAAAAATCAGTAAACTGCCAAATTTCAAACAAATGGAAAACCACTGCTTTTTTGGTAATAATTGTTTTAAAGAAATAAAGGATTTTAAATAGTATCTTATAACTTTTTATTAAAGTTTCTTTATGTTGTGATGAAAACTTTTAATGAAATATGTTTTATTACTTAAATAATTTCATAATGTTGCTGAATATAATAAATAAATAGAGCTCCAATTTATTTGGAACTATCACAAGATATCTGTGATTTAAAAGAGCATTTTCTGGAGCCTTTAAAATTTCACATTTATACTTATAAATGGGAATATTAAAATTAATTTCAAAGTGAAAATTTAACCTTTCCAAAATTTCTATAATTCTAAAGATGTTTGATGTTGTAATGCTACATTGATGTTAGTTACATTTTCTAACAAAATTATATCAACTATTGCAAATATCATCTCCAACCAAAGAAAAATAATTTTATTCTAAAAGATTTGCAATACTCTTCAGTTTAAGTACAGATATAAACATTTGGCCATCAAGGTCTGAGAGTTGTACTCAGAGGAAATATTCTAGATCACTAAATTGGCATTAATTTACCAACACATAAAAAGATATTTATGGCACAGTAAATCTCAATAAATTGAGAGTGTGTAAATTCAGGTCACATTTCACGTGTTCATTGACACTTTATTTTCCTGGTTTTTGTGGCATACATTATTTGCTCTAGTTAAGAACCGCAACAAGTGCTGGTGAGGAAGCAAAGAAAAGGGAACCTTAGTGCACTGTTGGTGGAAATGCAGACCGGTGCAGCCACTGTGGAAAACAATATGGAATTTCCTCAAAAAACTAAAAATGGAATTGTCTTTTGACTCAACATTTCTGCTGCTGGGAATATACCCTAAGAACCTTGATTCACCAATTCAAAAGAATTTATACACTCCTATGTGCATAGTGGTGCTATTTGCAGTAGCCAAGTGCTAGAAATAGCCTAAGTGTCCAATAGTAAATAAGTGGATCAAAAAACTGTGGTACATTCACACAATGGACTATTATGCAGCACAAAAAAAGAAGGAACTCCTACCTTTTGTGACAGCATGAATGGAACTGGAGATTATGATGCTAAATGCAATGAATAAGCCAGGTGGTGAAAGACAAAGACCATATGATCTCACCTATAAGAGGAATTTAATAAACAACATAAACAAATGAAAAAAAATAAAACCATAGGTATGGAAACATGCAACAGACTGAAAGTGACCGCAGGGGAGTGGGGAGGGGTATAATGGTGGGAAGAAGGGGAAGGGACTAGACAAAGAACATTTATGAATGACCCACAGACATGGACAACAGCATGGAAATTGACCGTGGGAGTGGGGGGTGGGATGGGCAGAGGAGGGTAAAGAGAGAAAAGTTGAGACAATAAAAATGATAAAAATAAGTATATTTTTTAAATAAGCTTCATGAATGTGGGTATTCCTTAATTGAAGTCGATTTTTTATACTACTCTGAGCCAAGAAAACCTGAAGTGTTGACATAACTCAATGATTTTGAGGTTTTGATAAACACTGTATTCAACTTCAATTCTAGAAAAACAAAATGATCCCTGTTATAAATACAACCAAGTATGGCAGCAAATCACTTTACATATTTACAGGTAAATAAGTACATCTTTCTAGTTTGATTGGTATTGGGGTGTAACTCTGTGTGTTTGAGTTTCTAACTCGAGAAATACCAGATTACCTGCTATGTATGAAAAGTAAAATATGTTTAATGATCACTTTGTAAACAGTTCTAATAAATTCCTATGGGGAGCTTTGTTACAAAGCTAGGGGAGGGAAAATTCTGGAATCAGAATACAAATCTTGGAAGTCTTTTAAAGGTGATATTTCCTGGAATAAAATGTCAGTTCACTGCACCAGTCAGTATAACAGAAAATGCAATATTTAATATCTTCAGATTCTTCATATATTAAATAAAAATTGGTTTAACTTCTTTCCTCATCATAATAGTAAAAAATGCATTAGCCCTTATAATTATACATAATTTTAAAAACATTTTTCTTGAATTGGTGTACTTGGTAGGCTTAACATCAATTTAATAATTTACAGATCATTTTGTCTGAGCTCACTTAGTTATAAGAATAAAGATGTTTCTAATATTCTCCCCCGTAATATTCAATAAAGTATGATTATAATTGGTGTGAGAGATAAATGAAATAAATACTATGATATTAAATTATGTGGAAAAATCTACTGCTAGGTTAAAATGAGAAGAAATTCAGCATTTTCAATGATTCAGACTTTAGCAAAATATAATAATCTGGCCCATATGTATAAGCAAAGGCTATATTTGCAATCCAGTTTTTCTTTGAAATTTATACATAATTCAATGTAATATTACTGAAATGCTCAAGGACTATCACTTTAACTAATATTTATTACTATATCCTAGTATGAAATAGTGTTTGAATATGACCAATTCTAATTCAGTATGAAATCTTTCCTCTTTCACATTCATCTGTTTTCTTTCTTCCTCTCTTCCCTCAGTCCTCTTTCCTTCTCTCTCCCTTCCTTTCTTCCTTCCTTCCTTCCTTCCTTCCTTCCTTCCTTCCTTTTTTCCTTCCTTCCTTCCTTTATTTTTCTTTCCTTCTAATATTGAAAGTGGCATTTTGGATTTTGTGGCAGCAGAGAGCTGGCAGCCAAGCCTACAAATACTTGGGATATAAGGAGAAATATGGACATTGAAATATGTCCCGAATGATATTGTATATTAAGTTAGCATTAACTAGATAGAATGTGAGTAGGGAACAGAGCAAAGGTCAGGGGAACAGGGCAGATGCAAATAAAATAGTAGGTGAGCACTGATGGAGTACAGTCTGCATTTGGAGAAATGTCCTGAAAGGATGCCACAGACCAGTTGAGGAGGGATCATTACACATCCTGGGTGAAACCCACTGCAAGGAACTTGGCTTCTAGTAGAAAAAGAATGTCAATCAAAGTATTGTGAGAAGGACGTGGGAAAATTACAGTTTGTTCTTGGAGCAAATCTTGTCTGGCCTGTTGTTGGCAAATTATAAGATAAAGTGCCTGTGAAAAGGTCTCTATAAATTGTTTTAAAATAGAAATAGGTTTTAGTGACTAAAATAATACAGAGCAACAACAATTAAGTAAAAACATAATCATTTAGGATACACACACATATAACATATCTATGTATATATACAAATATATTACCATATTTCTTTTGTAGTAAATAAAATAGTTACATTCTAATGAGTAAACTATTTCAATTTTTGATTATTAAATTTAATGAGAATATTTGTTGTCTCTATGACTTAGTTAAGATAAGAGGAATAGTTTTCTCTGTTTTTTTTCCCCTCAATCCTTCCCCTTCTAATGGCCCCAATCACACCCTGACAGCTGTCTGTCTTCTCTCTGTGAATTTGTCTCCATTTTGCTTATAGGAATAGAGCTCTAAATATATTTGTTCAATGCAGACTTTACTGCTAAGCAATGATTTTCCAGATGTATAAAGACATTTTCACCTGCATTTCTCCAAGTATTTCTTTTTTTTTTTTAAAACATTTTTTTTATTTTTTTTTATTTCTTTTTTATTTATTTATCTTTAGAGGGGAAGGGAAGGAGAGAGGGAGAGAAACATCAATGTGTGGTTGCCTCTTGTATGTCCCCTGCCGGGAACTGGCCTGGCAACCCAGGCATGTGCCCTGACTGGGAATCGAACCGCGATCCTTCGGTTGGCAGGCCCGCGCTCAATCCACTGAGCTACACCAGCCAGGGCTCCAAGTATTTCAAATACAGTTTGTTCCAAATGGGGTTCTCCTTCATGACTCCCACAGAAACTGTTTATTTACCATTGTTTCTTATTTTCCTGCTTATTACTATCCTCCTAGTCAACAAGAAAGAAGTCTTACAATGCTCAAATTTCCCCCTCTCCTTAACTTGCTGTATTCAATTAAAAAAAAAATCTTATTACAGCACTGTCCCTCTACACCAAAGGGTTGTGGGTGTGATCCCCAGTTGGGGTGCATGTGGGAGGCAAGCACCAGATGTTTTTCTCTCACATCAATGTTTCTCTCTTTCTCTCTTCCTCCTTCCCTTCCTCTCTCCCTACCTCTTCCTCTCTCCATCACTCACTAAAATCAACAAGCATATTATTGGGAGAGGATTCAAAAATAATTTTATTAAATATAAAACCCGTTACTAGTTTTTAACTCCACTTCTTCTGTTTATACACCCAATGAATTAGAGATATTTTATATTGTTAATTTACTATTTTCCATAGTTTCTATAATTATTGATAAAATTTGGTTGTTTTTTGTATTTTTAGTCCTACTGCTTTTGCACTCCATCCTTCATCCCACTGCCATGCATGCTCATTATCTAAAATACTGACCATCATATCATTCTCTCACTTCTACTCTCTCAGTTATTCCCTATGGCCCTGAGAAATAAGATTTCTCAGAATATCCACTGAATCCTATTATTACATTGAGTTCTTCACTCTTTAGTTTTATACTGTCACTCCCCCTTTCCCCAAACCTGAGGCTCTGCAGTACTGAGCTAATTGCACTTTTCCTAATTTGATAAACGTTTTCGGTCCTTCCTTAGCTTATGTTTTTCCTTTGAACAAAATCTGCCTTCACTTCCTCCTTATACCACCTGGCTAAAATTTACTTATCCTCTAAGACTGAACAATAAATACGTTCCCCTCCCATGATACTTTACGAATCACTTCAGGAGTATATTTTTGATGTGCTCCAATACACTTTTAAAGCTACAGGTGGGGCTGTTCAATATCATATCAAATAAATCTCAATGCAATTTTAAGCCTCCTTAGGCTATTTTTTCTTATAATTTATTAATATTTTGTAGACTTCTATCACTTACATTCTTAGACGTGTACTCTGAATCAATAAGGGCACAGAGATTACCCTTCAAAGTACCTTCAAAATACTTCTTTCAAGATTCATAGAAATAAGGAAACCTTATGCCTAACTGCATCCCTGTTTTCAAGTGTTCTGATATCTTCAGAAAGTGTTTCCTAAAATTGAAAGCTGAGACAGTGCTTAATAAGAAAGGCAAGAAAATGCAAGTTTATGAAAGATAAAAAATGCCTACAGTTAGATAATAACCTCTTTACTGACTACACACATAGTATCTAATTTATAGTGTTGTATTCGGAAAGTATATCCTTTTTGCTAGGAAAAGAAATCATTCCTTGATAGACTTCATACTGTTAGTCACAGGCTAATATACATAACATATACTTATGTTGACCCTTTACATCCCCTGAAAGCCTTAGATTGTATATGAAGTTTTATATCTGCGTGACCTTAGTAAATGTAGGCCTTTCAAATTTAAGCATTGAATGATGAAGTGCATCATAAAATGAGACATAAGAAGTGAAACTCTTTGCTTTATTTTAGATATCATGCTCTGATTGCCAACATTTTATGTGAAAAAGTGCATTTATTTTCGTGTAAAAAACCACTATGGCTAAAATAGTTCAAATGGTTCTAATACCAGCAAAAAAAATGGAAGAACTTTAAATTATACTTTGAACTAAAAAGATGTTCCTAACCTTAATTAGGTATAGGAAGTCTTACTAAACTAAGATTATGGTTTGCTGAATTTCAGCTAATAATCAAATAATTGAGATGTAACTGATGTATGTATCATTTTAGGTATACAGTGTGCAGATTTGATATATTTATATATTGCAATGTGATTGTCAGGGTAGTGTTAACTAACATCTCTATCGCCTCACATAATTATCATTGGTTTCATGGTGAGAACAATGAAAATATAGTCACTTGACAACTTTGAAGTTTATGAAATAGTGTAATTGACTATCATCAGTATGCTGTATGCATTAGATCTGTAAAACTTATTTATCTACTGTTTGCAAATGGGTACCCTTAAATAATATTCCCTCACCCCCAGCCCCTGGTCACCACCATTCTATTTTTTGCGTCTTTGATTTCAGCTTTTATGGATTGCACATATAATTCATACTAAAATTATTGGAAATTAAAAATTAACATGCATTTTTTGGGAGATGAACTTACAGGAGCTTTGCTGTATCATTTCAGTGGAAAGGGTAATTTTAGTTCTATGCTATAGCAGCAGACTGAGCCTCTAGTTCAGTACATTCCACAACCATTGTTCACTTTGACTTGCATTTTAATCTTCAGAGGCCATAGCAGCATTTTATGAATTTCCTGCATGGAATCACACTGAGCCTATGAAAGCAAATATAGCATTTGTTATGATATAGCTACGGTCAGTCAATAAATCCAGACTACTGCTCTAATAGATTCTGAAGGACCAGTTATGTCAGTCAGTGTCTTTGCATCGCATATATTTCCTGGTCGACAAAATCCACATTTCTAAATTTCAGTCACACTGCATGAAATATTCTGGTATCTAACCCTTAAGCTGCAACTGAAGATACCTAAAATATGTTAGGCACGCATAGCCTTGGTGAATTTGGTCCTTCTAGAATATCCAAATGTTAAATGAGTTAGTGTGTAATATAAAACAAATTTTTGGACATATCCCTCCTCCTTTTTGTTGACAGTAACATAATGGAGCACATTGATTCAAGTCATTTTCTGTAGCAACATGTGAAGTTCACATCAAGTTTATTGCTCACTAGAAATGTTTCCATGAAGGTGATTAAATAAACAAATATTATTAAAATCTGAATATATCTTCAGATAAATATAATCACTATTTTCAGGTTTGTTTAATGACATTTATTTATTTATTTATTTAGTTAGTTAGTTAGTTAGTTAGTTAGTTATAGAGAGGAGAAGGAAGGGAGAAAGAGAGGGATAGAAACATCAATGTGTGGTTGCCTCTTGTGCACCCCCTACTGGAGACCTGGCCAGCAACTCAGGCATGTGCCCTGCCTGGGAATCAAAACAATGACCTTTGGTTTAAAGGTCGGCATTTGATCAACTGAGCCATACTAGCCAGGGCTGTTTAGGTATTTTGAAAATGGTAAAATGGCATAAATAAAAGTCTCAGAAAATAAATCTAATCTTTCTATTATTTTTTAAAATATTTTTTCCTTAATTTTAATTGTTGTTCTTGTACAGTTTTCTGTCTTTTACGCCCATCCCTGACCACCACCCCAGCCCTCCCCACCTCCCTCCCATTTCCACCCCCACTAGTTTTTGTCCATGTGTCTTTTATACTCGTTGCTCTAAACCCTTCCCCTTTTCCCCTGAAATTCCCTCCCCTCTCCCCACGGGTGTCTGACAGCCTGTTCTCTTTCTACAATTTTTTGGTACCAGAAAAATTAATGAAATAAAGAAAGGGGTACCAGAAGAATTAATGAATTAATGAAAGGGGAGGGGGAAATTGGGACAACTCTAACTGCACAACAATAAAAATATTAAACATAAATAAATTAAACAAAAAATATTAAACAAAAATATTAAACATCTTAATTTATATTAACATTGATACATATTTATTATATCATTTGGTATTTTGGAAACTTGTCTTTGCATTTAATACTATAATTAATATGAAGATCTTTCTCAGGCTAAATATACCTATGGATTTAATCATATTTATGCGAATTACTCTCCAGTACTGATCAGGGAGAATAGTATCTTTTTATAAAAATAATAATTGTGTCTAAAATATATAAACACCCAGTATTGAGTATGTTCCCAATATTTTTATTGTTTTAAATAGAATCCTCTTAAAGCATAAAGAATTGGAAATGACATAAAAAGTAGTACATAAAAATAGCAAATGAAAACTTTTTAAGTTATGTAAGAGATACAAGATTTAATGGACTGCTGCAGGATCTTTTTCTTCAGGAAAACCTCCATCATTGCCTTTAGGAGACAGATTTGCATATTTGAACAACCGTTTGTAGTACACATAGACCTCTGTGCTTTCACCACTTTGTATGTGAATCTGAACTTGATCGTGTAGACTAAATACATTTTACTACAACTTCATCACTTATTATATAAAATAAAATAAATATACCTGTGAAGAAAAATCTTTCAAATAAGCATTTTAACTTATTCATTAACTCAATGACTATATAATGAGGCAGCTAGTGTTAGATTTTGTTTCTATATTCACAGTCTATGTGGTCTTAGCAAATTGCTTAACCATCCCAAGTCTTAGTTTCCTCATAGATAATATAGAATAATTATACCTACTATGTAGATTTTTATGTAGATTAAGTGATGTGTTACTTCTAAAGTTTTGTGTACAGTTTGTAAATGTAAATCTCAATGTGTGAGCAATGTCATATTTCCATTATCTTTGAAGGTAACTGCTCTACTGTTAAGTATCTATCAGTAGATGTTCTTGAGGTTCATGAACTTTTTTGTGTGGAATTTAGGGATTTTGTGAATTTTGGTTTAGGAAAACATACATCTTTGAAATCACAGAAATTTTGACAGTAGACTTTTGCATGTTTCTAAAAATGCCAATCATAGTCATTATTATTGCAGAATCACAGTAGTTATTTTGGTCAGGGAAATACCAATGATTGTTGTGTACTGTCTATAGACACAGAAGCCTGTGTAATAATGTTGAGTTATTTTGAGCCTAGCAGTCATTAGTCCACAGAACACCTTGATTCTGTGTTCTCCACTGCTGACTCAGAGTTGTTCTGCAGCATTGCTCATTGACTATCATCTGTCAATCAATATGGAAAAGAAAGTGGATCAATAACCAGCCTAGAGTTTAATGTTAGGCAATCACAGTCTACATTGATTTGTCTTAATATATAAAATGTATCTTGCCTAAATTTAAATGTTTCTTGTTATTTATTACGTTAATTGAGAAGCATAAATATAACTACATCACAACTTATAAATATGTTAATAACAACTTCAATATATTTGCAATATTTATTCCCCATGTGTAATTTTTCCTTTTTCCCTTGTTGCTTTCAAGACTTTTCTTCATATTTTCCTTTCAGTAATTTTATTTTATAAATATAGATGTGGTTTTCTTGGACATTATCTTATTTGGCATTTTTCTCAATCTTGAGTCAATTAAGACTTCTCAAATTATAATATTGATACTTCTGATAATTTACATGTAGTTACAATCAATCTTTTACACCAACACAGAATGTACAAAGTGGAACAGTATACTATTGATCTATTGGGGAAACACATTAGAATAATAAATTCAATCTAGTCTGATGAGAATATGTAAATTACTATGATAGATAATTGTTATAATGGTGTTTTTTAAACTTATTAACAAGACAGTTATTTTTCACATGTTTAACTTGCTAAGCCAATTAGAATTCAGGTTAGTTGCAACTTGAACTGATTATAAATGCTATTTTGGTTTGGCATTTTTCATTCTTTCAAATTAAAGCAATGGAAACTAAAATTCAAAGCATTTGATGTGTTGAAATTACTCAAGTGTGCATAATGATTAAAATTACTAAAAGGCTTTACATTTTATGGGTACTCTACTATAGGAGCACTTCAATAATTTTAAATTATTCTTCACTATATAAAGCAATTTAAATTTATGAAATCTAGAAGAGTTCACTTCTGAGTAATATTGTACATACTGCTTGAAAATTACTAAGAACATTTTGGTGTGTTTTCATAAGCATTACATTGGCAGTCGACCTCAGCTTTGGCATGACATGATGCAAAAAAATTGGGAAGTGCTAGAGTCATTCCAACTTCAGCTCTAATTTGGAAAACTGAAGTTCTTTGATACATAACCTGATTTGATATGGTTTAACTCTCCCAAATTTCATGTGATAAATTTAAAATATGAAAATATTTTTGAAATATTTGCATAGTTTTATTTTCTAGAACATTCACAGTTTATTTCACAAGAATCACTGGAGTTGAACCACTGATTATAATTTGCAATAAAGGCCAATAAAAGTTAAGAAGAATTCTAATTCTATAATATTGTGCCATTAAATAATTTTGGAATGCCTACTGTATATCAGTACATACTACTACAAGAAAGTACAGCATTATGCAAATAAACTAATATCAATATAATATGCATTCATTAGAAGTAAATATATTATTTTACTAAATAATAAACTGAATATGAAAAATAAAAGCAATAACTATTATTTTACAAGCATAACTATTTTTCAGGTTAAGAATTGGTAGCCTTAAATATAAATTAGATTTTCAGGGAGAGAAGAGAAATGATCTCCAGAATGATGATATCTGAAAAAGTAAAATTAAGGGTGTGCTATGTCATGCTTTAACACATTAGTGTTTTCTCTCCCAGACATCATGTTTACATATGAAACAGCATGCTGTGTAATGGCAGTAACTAGTGCATTGTTTTGTCCGTAGATAATAAGTTTTACTTTAAAAATGGACTTAGCTATGCAAAATAGTATCCTGAACCTTAAAGAATGAGAAATTTTCTTATTTCACCTTCGTGAGGCAGTAGGCCCTTAAGCATTTTGTCAGCGTTTCAGGAGTGATGAATAAGCTGGTTTGAAGTACTCCATGCATGCATTTTAATGATTGGAAGGGACTATAATTCTCCCTAGCTTACCGAAAGTTCCATAGGAAGTTAACTCCTGAAACTGAACCTGCATTATCTGGTAGACATCTTTATAAATGAATCTAAAAATGCTGTTCACAGTGTTTGCCTCCAGTGACATTCAGCCTAATTGAATTGTAAATGAAGTAGTCAGGGTGTAAACTAACCTCAAACTTCTTCCCTACTTAAAGGCAGGAAAAACTTAAATGTATCCCCTTTCTTTGCCAGTGACGCTGAAGTGACATTGAGTTTCGTCCATTCAGAGCTTCTCTTTTTATGCAAGAAGCTTCATTTTTAATTGCCTGTATCTTCAAAAATTCACACTGTCTTGAAACCAAAATGACATGAGAGTCAAATTCATATATGTCCTAATTGAAAACACCCATAATGTGATCTATTTACAAAATAGCATCCAGTAGTTTCATAAAATACCATAAGTAAACACAGGTTAAGTGCTTTGACTACATTTGAAAGATGTAAGTATATCTCAAGGTTTCTGAAGACATCGAAATTTATCTTCATTTTGATTTCTGATAAAGTCTCATTTAACACTTTCTGAATATGTTAAATGACAGCAATTTGAGAATCAGTTATGATTCTAAAATATACACATTCCAAATGTTAGAAACCCAACTTGACATTCTATACTTGCAATATTAAGAAAAAAGTGAATAAATATTTTCTGATTTAATTGCTGAGCAATAATTGACAGAATCCTCCTAAAAGTAAAATATGGGTAATTTATGAAATATTTACTGTAGTTGTTTTAGAAAAAATCACCACTGTTACCTTTTAAAGAATAGAAGACAGTTTGATGGACAAGGGAGCACAGTTTAAGAACCACAGAGAGCTATAGATAATCTATTCTTAGAAATTAAGGTTCCCTTGATCACCAAATTGTGACTATGTCTGAATAGACTTGACTTTTACACTATTGTTATCACAGCCTAAGCTCACGCTATTTTGACAAAGTCAGTTTCTTAAAAAAATAAAGATAACAAATATAAAAGTATCAAGGGGTCTGAGTTAGTAAATAAAATCTTTTGCAGTATAAAGAAGACAAGAAGACAAACATTTAGAAAGGCTTTTGAACTGACCACCAGATAGAGAAAATAATGTGAAGTGTCTTCTGCTATATGGTAAGATCTTGAAAAATGTATAATATGTTTTGAAATTATTTACGGACTAACAAGAAAATAAGGGGACATTTTAATTAATCTGAAATAGACCTTGACTGGTATAGCTCAGTGGATTGAGTGCAGGTCTGCAAACCAAAGGGCCACCAGTTTGATTCCCCAGTGTGAGGCATATTGGGTCAACCACACACTGATGTTCCTCTGCCTCTCTTCTCCCTTCCTTTCCCCTCTCTCTAAAAATAAATAAATTTTAAAAAATTAATCTGAAATAAAAGTGCTGTGGGTTAAACTGTATCCTGCCAAAATTCATATGTTGAAGTCCTGACTCCTTTTATTTAGTATAACATGCCTGCCTTTCAACTAAAATTACAAGGCATAATAAATGTCAAAGAACATAATTTGAGGACAATGACCAAATGTCTAAACCAGAGTCAGATTTGGCAGAAATGGTAGGTTTAACAGACTGGGTTTTAAAATAAAATTAAAAGTGTAATTTATTAATATGCAAAAGATTCTGATGAAAAAGTAGGCAACATGAAAGAACAGATAGTTGATGCATGCAGAGAGATGGACTTTTAAAGAAACAATAAAAAATAATGTTCTTGATGGGGAAAAATGACTTTGATACCTTTATTAGTAGATGGGGCATGACTAAGGAAAAAATCTCTGAGCTTGAGGATATTCCAATAAAATTTTTCAAGAACTGAAAGAAAAACATGCTGGAAAAAATTAACAGAATATACAAGAACTGTAGGATAAGCAGAAATGGTGAAACTATACATAATAAGAATACATGAATAAGTTAGAGAGAAAGGAATAGAAGAAATCATTGCAGCAATAATGACTATTTCCCCAAATTAATCTCAGACACCAAGTCACAAATGCAGAAGCTCAGAGAACACCAAGCAGAATAATTGTCAAAAATATATGCATACATATATGTGTGTGTATGTGTGTATGTGTATATATGTGTGTGTGTGTGCACATGCACATATATACACACACTCACCTAAGCATATTATAGTCAACCTCCAGGAAAAAAAGATAAAGAAAAAAATCTTTAAAAAAGGCAGAGCAGATTAAGGGAGTAACATTTTATCTGTGGAGGAGCAAAGATAAGAATAACATCTAACTTCTCAGAAACCACAGAAGTGAGAGAACAAAGTGAGACATTTGAAGTGTTGGGGAAAAACCCCACCAAACTAAAGTTCTGTGGCTTTGCAAAATTATCCTTCAAAAGTCAAAACGAAATATAAATTTTCCCAAAAAGTCAAAAATTAAGGAATTTGTTGCAAGTAGACCTGCTTTGCAAGGAATGTTTTTTTAAAAGTTCATTAGAGAAATGGAAACTAATAGAGGTCAGAAACTGAAATCTAAATAAAGGTAGAAAGAACATCAGAAAAGGAATAAGTGAAGGTAAAATAAACCTTCACTTTTCTTATTCTTAATTGACCAAATAGCTGCAGAATTGATAGTATAGTAAGCATAAATATTAGAATTCATCTTTATGTAAAACAATACCATTTTCTTGCTCTTATCATAGATATTTTAGGGAACATAATTTATTTTAAAGGTGTAGAGTTTTCCTTTATTTTAAATTTATTATCTTTTTAAGAGATTTTATTTATTATTTTTAGAGAGTGGAAGGAAAGGATAAAGAGAGGGAAAGAAGTATGAGGGTGTGGTTGCCTCTCCCCATCCCCCTACCAGGAATCTGGCCATAACCCAGGCATGTGCCCTGACTGAGAGTCGAACTGACGACTCTTTGGTTTGCAGCCTGAGCTCAATCCGCTGAGCTACACCAGCCATGGCAGTTATCTTTTTAAAATAACCCCTTATGACAAGACATTGTTATTTCAATTTACTATTTAAGGAACTGAGGTCCAAAAATACCAACAAGTATGCCTAAGTTATAAAATAAGGTGAGCTAAAATTCAAAAGCATATCAGCATAACTTCAAAAAAATTGCAATAGTTTCTTAGTGATAACTCTTGATGACCTGTTGACAAGTTTTGAAAGTAAAGTCACACAGTGTAACAAGTGACAGTATAAAAACGCAAATAAGGCTGAATAAAAGAAAGTTAAATATCATAGTACAGACTTCTAAACTACTCTCTCTGGTGTCTCCTTTATGGGACATCAGTATTTCTCAAATAATATTGAAACAATATGCAAATTGAAGAAACGTTTATAAAAGACATGACATGTTTCAGGCACAGGCACTGTGCTGATAATAAAAAAAAATGTCAGTAACAATCCCTTATGATGAACTGATAATCCAGAGTTAGACATACAAAATTAGGTTGTATAAAGTACTAACAAACCTTAGGTGTGCTCACGACAAATATCAACACATCAAAAACACACCCAGTTGAATCACTCTGCTATGAGGAGAGCCAATGAGTCTAAACTGAGAGACAGACATGAAAGAACTTGCTTTCATGAACTGTCCTTGCCATATTGATTTGGTCTCCTACACTTTGCATGCCAAGTTCCTGTAAGTTTGCGAATTCATAGACTCTCAATTTTGATTGATTGGCATGTCTGTCTCTGCGCCATATCGCATTATTTTTATTATCTCGTTTTATAATAGATCAACCCCCTCCCCATTTCATCTCAATATTTTCTTGCTAATTATGGCTCCTTTAATAGTCTATATAAATGTTTAATCAGCTTGTAGGTTTCGAGGGTAAAATAATTTAAAAGTATTTATCAAAGTTGTCTTGAATTAACAGACTTAATTGGGTATATTAAAATGAGTATGGTATCATAATTTAGTAAATGCTTCATCTCCCAAATATTTCTTAATTTTCCTAATAAGTTTTTATAATCATTAAGAAGACTTTCATAACATTTATTAAGTATATTTCTATGAGTATTAAATATATATATATATTTTAATTGTTATTCAAGTACAATTGTCTCCATTTTCACCCTACCATGCCCCACCCTGACCCACCCACCCCCCTTGGCTTTGTCCGTGTGTCCTTTACACATGTTCCTTGATGGCCTCCCCCTCTCATTCCCTACATTCCCTCTCCCCCCTCCTCTCTGGTTACTATTAGTTTGTTCTTTATTTCATTGTCTCTGGTTGTATTTTGCTTGCTTGTTTGTTTTGTTGATTAGGCTCCACTTAGAGGTGAGATCATTCGTTGTTACATACTACTGAACCTTTCAAATAAGATTACATTTTTCTGATTAATCATAGTAAAAATAAACTTTTTTAAAATCTAGTTTTTATATTATTTTCTATATACCAGCATTACAACATTCTGTTATAATGCTAATTTATTTATCTTTTGGAAGTCTCTATGGAAGAATCATACCTTTCACCTACAACTCATGATAAATATTTCTTCCATTGCCATAAATAATTGTTTTTTTCTTATGATATTGTGTTACTTGCCCAAAGACTTAACATAAGAGTTCATATTATTTTTATATGTTTTAAAATTTTAATGTAGTATATATTATGTTTAATAAGCAGATTATATTTTTGGTCACAGAGAAAACTAAAGTCCTCCTTAATAAAAAATAATGTATGAGCACCATTTCTAATGATATTTGCATTTTTAAAACCCAGAGGCTAAATCTCATTCCACTGTTCTTAATTCACACACACTATGTGGAAATAAACACACAGACCCAAAAAAGAACTGAAGACAACTTTTAGAGGTGATGAATATCTTTAGCATCTTGATTGTGGTGATGGCTCCATGGACTTATACATGTCCAAACTTATCAAAATGTACACAGAAAATATGTGGAATATTTTTCTATATAAATTAGACTTCAATAAAGCTTAACAAAGAATGTCAAAAAATCTTATTATACAGAAGAGTTTTTAATATCCAAGCACTATAAGAAAATATTATATACTCTTTAATGCCAGTAAATTGTAATATCTCATTATTTTCTTATATTGGAAATTAAAATCTTACCTTAAGAAAAATGTTTAAAGATCTAAAATCAGAATTTAACAAGTGAGTTATCTCCAACTTCTAATAAACAGTTACAAAGGAACTCTTTTAAGAAAGAATGGTGTCAAAAGTCCCTAAAGTTGTTATACACACAAAAAAGAGAAAACTACAGACTGATCCCTGAGACAAAAATTATATAATTACTAGCAAAATAATTCGCTAAACTGATAACAAAATTATGTACATTTACCAAATTGGTTTGAGAATAAAGTAATAAAAGTTTACTTGACATTATGAACTGAGCCAGACATTACTAATAAACAAGAACCAAAAAGAACCCATTTAGTATTACTTTAAAGTAAGTTATTATTCTTTTGAAATCATGAAAAAAATGCAAATTTAATTACAAAGTTTATGTTAGTTATCATTCTATCCATCGATTGTTCTATCAACATATATATCCAGGCATCAATTTGTTTCATATAAAAGTAATTAAAAAGTTTATCTTCTTCCAAATTATGTTTTTATCACGATCAATATTGGAATGTATTTTTTTAAATCTGCACGAAAATATTTTAGAATTCATCAAGAAAAAAAGGCATTTAAATAAAAGGTGAAAATAACAGTAAGGGAAGTAGAACATAAAAATAACAATAAACAGAAACACTCACACATCTGTACAGATACAATCAGCAACAACTGGACCTTTAAATGAATAGCCTAATAGTATTCTCTAGGAGGCAGGAAGCTCATCTACTGAAAAACCTTAGGAGGACAGTAAGGAAAACAAATGACTTATGCTGTATATAAGTCCAGAACCTATGAGGGGTGGCTTCCTGGATAATGACATAAAAGCAATGAAAAATGCACTCTAGAATTTAAAATGGAGATGTTCCATGACTTAAATGTTCTCTCCCTTGGACCAGGTGATCCTATGAAGTGCACTTACAGAGATGACCTTACCGGGTAGAAGGTACGTATCTCCTGTGGGAAGGAACCATCTGAACAGTGGCCCTCAATGGTTGGTAAGATCTCTAACACACATTTGTTTGATTCACACTCTGATCGTGAGTGATGTAAAAAGGTTTGACATTGTTTGTGTTTGTCTTGCATGAGTTTTGTATTATTTTCTTCACTTAGTTCAGTCATTGCATCCCTGTCCTCTCGGCTTCCTATCACTCCAGTCATTCACATTTGAGGACATTGTGCCATTTTCCACTTGTGTCTTGTATAGTTCACATGTATTCAATGTGTAGTTCACACATAGTTCACTTGTAGTTCACTTTGTCATTCATGTCTTTTCTCTTTGTGCTTCAATTAGACTAACATTTATTGATATTTTTTAAAATTTTATTTTAATTGTTGATCTTGTACAGTTTTCTGTCTTTTACTCCCATCCCAACCCACAGCCTCAGCCCTCCCCACCTCCCTCCCATTTCCACCTCCCCTAGTTTTTGTCCATGTGTGCTTTATACTTGTTCCTGCAAACCCTTCCCTTTTTCCCCTGAAATTCCCTCCCCTCTCCCCTCTGGTGACTGTCAGTCTGTTCTCAATATCAGTCTTTGGATTGATGTTTATTCTCCAGGTCATCAACCCAACTTTTAAGTAATTGTTTGCCTATTAAACCGAGATTCAATACTCTGAATAGTCAATATTCAGTGTTCCATACTCTAGGATAGTCAATATTATAGGTTTTAACTTGATAGCTGTTTATACATTCCATTTTTTTCTGATGAACGTCTCCATTTGCTTCCATTTCCTTTTAGTTATGGAACAACTCTTTCATGCTATGTGTATTTTATCTACAAAAGAAGGATAAGCTTTTACTCTGTTTCTATTATCAATTAGTTTTCTTTTATTCTTGGTCATTCTCTCTGCTCTGTCTTATTGAGCTTTTATTTTTTAATTGATCTTTTTACTAAATATAAAAATTATAGGGAAGCAGTGGTTGAATAAATGCAAATGATAGGGGTCCAATCAGAGCCTGAGGTGATTTGAGTACATACTCAGCTTGGCAAGGGCTGTTCTACACCCTGTTTGCTTCACTCTCGGGACATGGCATTTCAGGATGCTCAGCTGAAACACTGGGATGTTTAATAGGGTCTGTGTCCTTTCCTGAGCCCCAATTTTTAGGTCACCAGCACACTAAGACTACCAATATTTCTGTATAGATTTTCAGTACCTCAGCTTCTGCTCTTGGTGTTACCTCTAGTCCTCTCATCCATCAAATTATACCTCATTCTGCGACCTTGGTTTCAGAAGTTCTGGCTGCCTTAGTTGCTCTTCAGTGTTTTCAAGTTTATTTATTTTAATTGTAATTTATGTTTTTTAAATTATTACCCAGCTTTTGTAGTTGTGTAGTGAAACATTGTTTTGACAATTCATAGTAGCCATAGTAGAAGTGCTGTTTGTGGTTTAGAGTGAATCATTTCCCCAGCAATACCACCGTTGGGATTATACCCCAGGGATCCTTGAAACACCAACTCTTGAGAACCTATGCACCCCAATGTTCACAGCAGCAAAATGTACAATAGCCAAGTGCTGGAGCAATTCAAGTGCCCATCTGTAAATGAATGGACCAAAAAACTATGGTATATTTACATGATGGAATACTATGCAGCAGAAAGAAAGTTCCATCCATGCTACTCTTCGTGACAGCATGGATGGAACTGGGGAGCATTATGCCAGGCAGTGAAAGAGAAATACCATATGATCTCACCTATAAGTGGAACCTAATCAAGAAAACAAACAAGCAAGCAAAATACGACCAGAGACAATGAAATAAAGAGCAAACTGATAGCAACCAGAGAGGAGGGGGAAGAAGGATAATAGGGAATAACAGGGGAAGGGCCATCAAGGAACACGTGTAAAGGACAAATGGATAAAGCCAAAGGAGGGAAGTAGGTTTGAGGGTGGGAGGTGGGGATGGGTGGGGTGGAGGGGTAAAAATGGGGACAACTGCACTTGAATAGCAATTTAAAAAAAGAATCAATCATTTCATTCTCTTTCACTTTAACAGGAACTATACTTTTATTTCCTTAAAAATAAATTAATGTAATTGTATTCTGATGCTTTATGTATGTGGCTATTGTATTTTTTATATTAGAATGGAGATTCTTAAAAAAAAAAAAAACAGAAGAAAAATTTAGTTGTATAAAAACTTCTACTACACTAGTATTTGATTTTTCTAGAGTTAAGCCAGCCAGAGAAATTGAAAATATATTCAACAAAGTATAACATCAATTAATAACTTAAAAATTAAAACTCTCTAAAATCTAAGAAATATAGATTCCAGTGACCATAACTGCCAATCCGAAGCAAGGTCTGTTTTCCTTTCCTTGAACACACTGTCCAGTTAAATTCCCCATCCCTCTAACTGGTAGGGAGAACAAATAGCAGTAACTTTTATCCAAAGGAACATGAGAATAGATATATGATCACTCCCTATTCTCCACATATATTCTCCACCCCGTTTCATGTGGGAGGCAACTTGGAGACTAACGATGATGATAGTGACAATACAATAAGGAGCATGTTACTATGTGTGGAAGAGCTTCTGGCCCTGCATTGGACCATAACATGAGCAAGAAATAAACTTTTATTGGGTTAAGACACTGATTTGAGAATGCTGTGTTACAACACTTAGCATAGTCTGTTAACTTACTTATATAATAAATACTAAATATTCAAAACAACTTATTTTGTACTTATAATTGTTGACCAGTCCCAAAATTTAACATGAATCAGTTGTTCTAAACAAATAGAAGTGTGTTCAAATATAAAGTTAAATTAAAAATGTATTAGTTAGCAAATATTTATTAAATATTTAATAATAAGTGCTATATGAAACAGTAAAGATTGAGCATTGAGAAAGAAAAAATTTTGTCACCCTGAAAGTTACATACTAAGGGGAAATACACTATTTTACTTGAATGCAGAGAGCCACAAGTAATCTTGGGAGCCATAAATATTAAAAATATTGTCTGACTTAGAAACAAATACAAACCTATAAACAATCTGTTTAAATAAACTAAATATTTAGAAATAGTTGTCTATTTCAAAATAAATTAGCACTAAAACAGATTTTTAAATTGGTGGTATTAGTATTTTATTTGACAAAATATAGATGTTGTAAGTCTTTTTTGTTGTTGTTGTTGTTATTTTCAGCATGAGAAGACAGTTAAAATGCTGTGGTTATAGCATTTTTGTTTTTGAGATCCCCACAATCAACGTCTCAACTCAAATAGTTTTCTTATATTCGTTTTCTGAGAATACTTACAGTTGAATTGAAAAAATCAGGGCTGAGATTCTAATCAAAGTAACATAACAAAAAGACATGAGCCATTTTGAATTTTGGAGCTGCATTTCCAACTCTGTATAGCTAGAACTAGTGGAATTTTGGATAGCATCCTGCTTGTTCAGGTAAATTTCTCCAAATATTTAGCTTCTATATGCATGGATTTTTCTAAATATACGCATTACTAAAAATGCATATTGCAAAGAAACAGAATAAGAGAAGTATGACTTAACGATATATTATTCAGTATTCAATGTGCAATCACAGTGAAGTAGTTTTTAGTTTTTCATGTCATTGAAAACTTTCTCACTTGATGATTTACAGTGTAGGGTTTGCTTGAAAATGCAAAGTGACATTAATAGCATGTATTCTTTCTCCCTTAACATGAAATCAAGTGAAAGTGAAACAAAGAAACAAGAAAATGTAATCAGGACTTAGAGAATTAGTTATTACAGGGAAAAGAAGAAGAAGAACAACAAGAATTTGAAGAAGAAGAAGGGAGAAAAGGAAAAAAAACCCACTTGCAGACAGAACCCCTTTTGTAGAAGACACTCGAAACAACTGTTAGTTTGGCTGGTCGAAATGCCTTATTGGGAAAGATCTTCACAAAGCCACGGTAACAATGTCCTTGCCTTTTCTGAGCGGCCTTCAGACAATAACTGTACAAATCGCTTGTATAAGGATCTCGCCATTCCACCCAAGGCAGGACTTCGCTCCAGAATTCTGTGGCTGGCAGAGACAGTCAAGCCTATACTGCAGTTTGAGGGCTCTCCGTATTCTTGCATTTTGCTATTCCATTCACTGTTTAGTCCCCAAATATACCTTTTGTGCTCCCAACTCTATTTCAGTATTCACTTTTCATTTAAAAAAAACCCTACAACAAAAAGCATACTTGAATTAAGAGAAAAGAAAAAAAATACAATTTATTGCACAACTTCATTTCAGAGATGAGTTTAAAAAGGGTTACTTTCCTTAACGTTATATTCTGACAACAAATAAGGTTAAAAAACTTGATTAGGTATGCATTTCAGTTATGTATGCATAAATTTCTATAATCCTAAATGGATAAAAACAACACTAAAATCCCTAAAGCCTGCTGAGTTTTGTCTCGGCTTAGCATTCCTGATGTTAAGATTTTACTTTTTATGTATTTTGTAACATTGTATATGAACTGGCATTTGTTAAAACTGTAAATAAAATGGTGTACCAAAATTAGATTATTGCTATAAATTTCCACTCCAGATAGATTAAATATGCAGGATAAGATAAGATATATGCTCAAGTAAGACTAGAGAATTTAGATGTTATTTAAAATTACATTAATGCATAGATAAAATAAGCAATTCACACTTTATAATTTCACTATTTTGAGAAAAATCTGTCCCATTACGAAATATTTCTTAATCTTGTCATAAAGTACAACTCATACTTATTAGCTAGTGTGTCCTTTTCAGAGGCACCCAAGAAAAGGCAAACTAATATCTAATGAGCAACAGAGAAAATGAATCTTGGAATTAGTTTAAAAACCCAGTATCTTTAAGTGCCAGAGCATAGTGCCATGGTCAATTGCCTGATGCTCCTCATGGCACTGATTGATTCATAGTGATAATATTTAGATTTCATCACACTCTTTTGACTAGTGGTTTGAATAATACTTATCACATTAGATAGTTGTGTAAAAAAAACTGGGAATATAAAAGAAGTGTTTTCAGTAGTTGTATTGGAAAGAGCATTCTATTATATCACCCAGTGCTACAGGATTTTTCATTACACTACTGTAAAACTTCAATAGCAGAGAAATAGACTCAAGGAATTAGTATTGATTCTTGGATACAAGCATCACGTTGTTGTCATGACAATGAACCACAGCTACAACTGTGTTCTCATTACAAATGATACAGCAAAGCCCCTCACATCACACCACAGGCACAGCAGCTCACTTGGCTTTCATACAAAGCCATAAGAGAAGGATGAAGTCAATAAAAGCTTTATATCTTGTCTGTATGCCAATTGCAAATTGGACAGGACTGGAAAATTGGCCAAAGTGTTTGTCAGCCCATAAGACCTGTGCACAAATAGTCAGATTGCCACATTTATCTTGGGCCATCTGCACTGAATTCTGCCCTGCTCTTTTCTTGTTTGTTTCTCACTCCAGAAATCAAAAAAAGTTTATACTAAGAGATTATTCAAAACCATGTGAGTTAAAACAATGTCATTCTACTACAGATAAAATAATATATTGAATAAGTATTAACAACATAGATTCTCACATCAAAATCTATAAACAAGATAATCCACTTTTTTCCATTTACACACAAACAATTAAAAAGGAGAAGGATTAGTTTTCTAAGCTGTCTCATATAAGGGTGTCCAAGCCCCTTTATTTATGTACAGGCTATTTGCATATGCAAAATTACTATCTTAAAATAATGCAAATATTGCTTTCCATTTTAATCAGCTATATAATGACTTATCTTATTAAATAATAACCCGAGTCAAAGGAGCTTGTGTTTCAAAATTAAATATATTTTTAAAATCTGAAGTTAAGGGTTTACTTCCCAATATCTATGATTACTAACTGTTCTAAAAATTCCATTTCTGACCAGGAAAACATTTTAGAGGTCTCTTAACAGAAGTAGATTTTTGGGCAAAGTGAACATGATGTCATTTAGCTTGTCAATAAAAGCAAATAAACACTTTGGCAGAAAATAGTGCTATGCTGAAAATTGTGAGTGGCATTGCTGTTATTGGAAATAAATAATGTGAAATCTGATTTCACTTGTGTGTCAACTGTATTTCTATATTTATATCACAATATTTTTTTTCTAAGGCAATTTAAAATAGTTTGGGTTTCATTTTATTGGAACTTCCTTATTTTTCACACTTCTAGTATCATCGAAAGAAGAGTAGTTCAGTTGGAGGTTGGAGTGGCATTTTAAAATGGTAGCTTCAAATGAAAACCAGACTGTTTATTTAGTTCAATTAATAGGAAATATGAAAATACCATGGCATTTGAGTTATTGTATGATAAAAATTTTAAATTACATAGTGGAACTAAAGAGACATTTAATAAGATAATAGATCATTTTAAGTTGTTTTTCTTATTTTAGCTAAAATTAAATAACTTTTTTATCTGATTTTTAGCTACCTCTAATAGTAGAATAAACAAAAATAATTATCTTTCATAGCATTTTTATTTAATTTAAATAGTGTATCCATATCCTCTTCATTTTTTATCTAATTAAAAACGGGAGTAAAATTATTTTATGTTTTTAAGTTAATTAAATATGTTTTACTTCCAAATACTTCCAATGACACAAAAATAATTTTTATTTCTTTTTTAATAACCTCAATTCATGTTTCTGAAAGAGAAAAAAGGAAATGAGAAAAATAAATAAAATTATCACGTATTCAAGTCTAACATATTAACAAAATATTTTTAGATAAATTAATTTGATTTTTACAGACATGACTTGATAAACAGTGAAATGAGATTTTTAAAAACTGTAAATGAATAGACATGTTACATAACATTTTAGAACAAATGTTTTCTCTGTTGAGGGAAAAATAGAGTTCTTAGTTTTCTAAAGACAGGTTTATTCTTAATTATTTTCTTGCCAAATCTATATGTTGAAATACTTATTTCATTATCTGAAAGAGCTCAATTACTGAATCATAATATATCTCAATGTCTACATTAAGATAAACGTGAAATAATCTTTTGTTTCTTTGAACACAGAAGATGCATCCCTCTGAAAAAAGTCAATTCTTCTTAGTATATTACTGTAAATTATTTGTAATTGTATGCATCTATTGATTATAAAGCAATAATTCAGGGAACATAGTATTAATTATGTTTACTACATATATTATAAACATTTTCAGAATTCATGGTTTGGCATTACAAAATACATTTTTACTGAAAATATTACTTACACCAATCAACTTTTCAACCACAAAATAATTTCAGTGAAAAAAATAATTTCAACCCAACTTACTTATTCAGGACATACACTTCCCCACAGCTCTGTGGGCTCACTTATCTTACTTGAGCACCTACAATATACTAACGTTTCTTTTCTATTTTGTGTTTACTTGCTTTATGTTGCCACTGCTAAGAGAATGTAAGCTTCAAAGGGTCAACAGGGTTTTTTTTTAATTAATCATTTTATTACTATCACCTTGGTGGGTGCTGAAGAAAAAGTAGATAGTCAATAATGTTATATTTTAAATATTTTATTTATTTATTTTTAGAGGAGAAGGGTAGGAAAGAGAGAGAGGGAGAGAAATATCAATGTATGGTTGCCGCTCATGTGTCCCCTGCTGGGAACTGGCCTGCAACCCAGGCATGTGCCCTGGCTGGGAATCGAACCTGGATCGTTTGGTTCGCAGGCCCGCGCTCAATCCACTGAGCTACACCAGCCAGGGCTAATGTTATATTTTATTAAAAATTGAATGAATAATTGAGTATATGAAACCAGCCTTTTCTTTTTTAAAAAAATTACCCTCACCTGAGGTCATGTTTATTGAGTTTAGAGACAAGGAAAGGGACGGAGAGAGTGAGAGAAACATTGATGTGAAAGAGAAACATCAATGGGTTGCCTCTTGTATGTGCTCCAACCAGGGGCCAAACCTGCAACCTAGCTTGTGTCTTGACCAGGAATTGAACCCACAGTCTTTCAGTTTATGGGACAACACTACAACCAACTGACTCACACCATCCAGGGCTGAAACCAGCTTTTGAAAGTCCTATGACTGGCTAAGAAATTTATCAAGGCTGCCCAGGAAATCCGAAATTAAGGGCCAGGAAATTAAGATTTGGAGAGAACTATACCTTTATTTGGTCTTATATTAAAGACATTTTTTCTTAATTTAGGATTACCAAGAGATCTGTGCCTTAAGAATTATGAAATAATTTCTTAGCCAATTTATACTTTGTCCTATCAGGTACAAACCTAATGGGTAGGAGATCTGCGTGTTATTTACCCCAATACCTCTCTCACCAATCCTCAATCCTTATCATGAACTCTTAAAAATTAGATGGCAACAGGGGCTTGCTTCCCTGAATGGCTTTTAAAATTGTACAATTTATTCAGAATAAATAATAATATAAATCATTGCCTGTAAATAATATAAATTATTATTTATATTATAAAATAAATTATTTATATTATATTATAACATAAATTATTATTTATATTATAAATAAATAATATAAATCATTGCCTGTAAATAATATAAATCATTGTCATTCTTTCTTTTAACAGGGTAAACTGGTGCATGTTAGTAGGCCAATGTTATCTCAGGCCTTACAAGGCTTCATGCAGAAAAATGGACCTAAAAGTCCCTGTTGGAAAATTTTACCAAATTCCTAAGCTCTACAGTCAGCCAAAAGTGTAAGGTAAAATTAAAGTATCTGCAATGTTCTCACGTGGGGAAAACAACTGGAATCCCATGCTAAACACATCCAATTGATTTCATGTATGCCACATTCATAAAATTAAAAAAAAAAATTCTACTGTTAAAGAGACATTCATTTATTCATTCACTCAGTTCACAGAGATTTTATTGGATGCCCGTTGTGTATGCAGTACACTTCAGCGAGAAGAGAAAGAATGTTGAACAACATACACACATTTTACCTCTTTTCAAACCTATAACCAAGTTGAAGAGACGGACAATTAATGGATTATAAAAAAGCACCCAAGGAATTTTCATACAGTCATCAGTGTTATGTTGAAACTAAAACCGTGGGATATGGTAAATATGTGGTCAGATAGGACTTCTCTTAGGTGGTCATTATTATCAGAGACCAGTGTGTTAAGAAAGAGTTACCTATGAGAATACGTGGGAGACGGACATTCCCAGATGAAGTCACAACAGGTGCAAGGCCCTACAGCAGGCCTGAGTTTGTCTTCTCCTGGAAGGAAGGGAAATGTATGCTGAAATACACTCGTGAGCCAGGAAAAGGGGAATAAAAAGTAAGTTGGAAAATATCTAGGGAGCAAGGTACTCTTCATTCGGCAGAAGCTCTTCTAATGAAAATCTCAATAAGCCTAGCTGCTCAGTCCTCTGTGGAGTGAAAAATGACCCAACGTTCTTCTCATTTAAGAAAGCCTCTCATTTAAGAAATGCAAGGCTTTTGGTACTTTGAGAAGCAAGAGGGAAAACAAAATGATTACAACCTTCTCTGAAGGGACCAAACCGAAGGTAAAATGGAGTCAGCCTGAAGTGGAATGCCTGTATTCTGAGGTTTGCCCTACTAGAAGAACAATAAGCTGGTAGGATGTCTGACATCCTTATGAACTAACTCATCTCATAGTTTGAGGAAAAAGTAGGAAGAATGGAACTCCATACAATTGTGTTTTGTCGGACCACTAAGTGCCGAGTAAACAAGTGTGTGTTTTAAATGTTTGAATGTCAGAACTGTTTGATTTTATCAACCTACGAGGTTGAAAAACATTTCCCTCTGTAATTTAGTTATTAAGGAAACCAGAATCTCACCCCAAAATTTGCCTCTGTGACAGAAGGTATTTTGAACTGAGGCAATTACAAAGCAGTAAATGCAGAAAAGCTCCTCCTTTTCTGCCTGAAGGCAGGAAGTAGTCTCCTTTTACTACAAAAGACACTCTTTTCATCCCAGAGGAAAAAGAGGTATCCATCAAGCCTTGCTAAACTAACCCTGACTTTTCTAGCACTTCACCATTGTCTGCCCCTAGACCAAACTGCTTTGTTTTGTCAATTCTTCACAAATTAATTGTTACTTTGTCTAAAAGGCTTAAAAGCTTCCTGTTCTGGTCATTCTTCAGGTCTTTATTCTCTTGAAAGAGCTCCTATCAACATGTACAATTCCAATAAAATATGTATGCTTTTCTCCTGCCTTTGCCAACTCAGTTTTCAGACCAAATCAGGGATGAAGAGCGTCAAAAATAACTTTTTGTTCCCATACAGCTACTAGATCCTTGTACTTAACTCTGTACAGAACTTGATTGAATCCTTTTTCAATCTCATAAATGGCTAGTCCATTGAAATGCCAAAGACAAATAGAAAACCAATGAGGAGACGCCTTTCCCCCATAACTTCTATATTAGTTCCTGAATAATCACAGGCAAGAATGAGAATAGCCTCTTTTTTTTTGTTTGTGTATGTGTGTGCGTGTGTATTTTTGGGGGTGTAGATCTACTTTACAACTCAATAAAATGTTGCATATTTCCACACTCTTTACTGAAATTCATTGGAAGTAGTACACCAATGTCCATTAAAGAATATTTTGGGGAAAAAAAAAACAACAGAAAAAAAAACTAAATAAAGGAGTCCTGGCCAGTATGTTTCAGTTTGTTGGAACATTGTCCCATAAACTGAATTGTTTTCGATTGAATTCCTAGTCAAGAGACATGCGTAGGTTGCAAGTTTGGTCTCTAATCAAGGCATGTATGAGAGGCAACAAATCAGCGTTTTCTCTCTTATCAATGTCTCTCTCTCTCTCTCCCTCTCCCCCTCTCCCTCTCTCTAAAACCAACAACCATGTCCTCAAGTGAGGATTTTAAAAACATGTATAGCTGATAGCCAGATTGGCTAAAAAAGAAAAGAAAATAAGAATCACTATTTGATTTCTCTGTAAACTGAAACTTCAGATTTCACCTCATGGATAGGTAGTGTGGATTAAATGAGTCAACATGTCTAAAATATTGGTCCATGTTCCACTAAATAAAGGATGGTAAAATATTAGCTTTGAAAATAGTATTTGGATGAAAAAGTTCTCCAAGTAAACTTTCGAATACCATGTGGAAATTTCAGAGTAGAATACCAGTATCTTTCAAACTAAGAGACAAATGAATCAAGGGTATGGAGATTGAGAAAATATCTTGAAAGAAAAATCTCTTTGGTGCAGCCCTATACTGTGATTCCCAATCTATAGCATAGGAGGGAGTGTGATCAGCGCTATTAAAGCAGCATTGCTTTTTCAGATTTAGCGTATGGGCTTCAAGGACTACCACTATATGCCTCCTGTAATTTTGGACATAATGTATTTTATCATGTATAATGTGCACTCTTTTTGACTAAATTTTTAGGGAAAAATAAGGATTCTCATTATACATGGGTAGTACCTGAAATACCTTGTATCTCTTCTTGTCTTCTGTAAATATTTATTACATAAAATGTCTTATACCATAATATTTTCAAAAATGAATGATAAAATCCGTTTATAATAACAAAAAAGTATCTAAATATAAATAAATAAATAAAATTGAATTAAGAAATAAAACAATTTTTTTCCTGAAAGTTTGAGCCAGAAATGTGGGTGTACATGACACATGGCAAAATATGGGAGATATGTTTCCCTCCTGAAATTTGGAAGAGCACACTTGGAGTGGTGACTGAGGCATAGCGGAATATTAGGGACTCATTGGAGGGGCTAGACCATGCGCATTTATGAAACCTGGTTAAGCAGTCTATGTAACACCTTTATCGTCCATGATATTCTTAGGCTGTAGCAGAAAGGGTATCAGAACAAACCACAACCTGTGAGGACCAATGGAATCTTCACATTTGTCTCAGGACTTCTAATTTCTGTACTGGGGTTGACCTACATGATACACTGGAAGGCACTGCAACTGGCCTTGTGCAGTATTTTAAGTTGTCGAAAGAAGACATCTGTTGGTTGCTAAAGGAGCTGTAATTTGGGATTTGGCTCAAGCCAAAGACCTGAGCTTCCTTCGAGATCAGGGTCATCATATGTAAACTGCACTGATGTCTGTTCTTACTCCAATCTTCAGAGAATAATAGTGCATACTCTTTTACCTCTGTCATCCAAATGTCAAGAAAATTTCTGTTGTAGTCAAGCCTAACCCAAACCATACAGGGAAGACTGTTTTTCAGAATCTAATTTCAGCTAGTTAGGTTGATATAGCACAAAGCCATCATAGTGCTACACTACAAAATAACTATTTATGGTTGGTCAGAGTGCATGCATCTTAGAGTTTTATCACCTCTGTCAGTGGCTTTGGTTTTAGTAAAAATTTTCTAGTGCAAAGAAGAATTACAGAGCTAGAGGAAAACCTACCATACTCCATTCCCTAACAGCAGGTGAATACATTTGAGCCGTGTCCTGTTTGAGAATTCATGAAAGTCATTTTTAAATGCAAATGAATGTCTTAATTATGAGATTGGACATACACAATTACCAAATTGATGTTTTGTGTTTGACCCTAGCTGTGACCACTATTATTAAAAAATCATTATTACCTGAGAATAATGAAAATTCACAGGAATGTCCCAGTTTTTCACTAAGCTGCAGGGAAGTTATAATTCTATTCTGAAAATTTTTAGGAGGAGGTGAATACAAAACTAAGTTTTTCCTTGATTACATTTCAATAGTCATGCACATTTAATGCAAACATTGATTAATGTCTGCCTTGTATTTTTTAATATCACCATTTGCTACCTAACCATATTTATATTATCAATAACCACTTCAAGGTTCTAAAGAATTTTAGAATGAATATTCAAAAATCAGAACAAAGTTAATTGTTTTCTTTCATTTTAACCATTAGTGTAGAGTCTTCTTCACTTTGGAGTACACTGGACAGGCCGGTAGAGGGGCTTTCAAAGGCTACCATTTACTAGTTGCTGGCAGAGAGACTACTTAAAATTCCACTTTCCATTTTGAATCTCCTTAGCCAAGGTTATTAACTTGTCTGCAAGCAGCAAATTGAAGGTAGCAACAACTATTCTTACATTTAAAAAATTATGACAAAATAGGACATACTTTTCTAATACCTCATTTATCAAGAATTGCTGGGTATATTAAAATATTCTAAATTAATTAAAGTACTGATAAAACATCAAAATTTTATGTAATTTAAAACACAGGCATGCTTTATTTAGCACATTTTAAAACATTTTTCAAATGAAGTCCTGAGGAGAGAACTGTTATTTTTGGCAATGAACATTGATTCTGGAATTTCAACCTGGAGAATTACATTGTAAAGATTCAACTAATTACCAGGAGATGTATTTTTCCCAACTCTATATAGCAAGTTCAACTGCCCTGATTTTTTCAATCTTCAGGCCTTTTTTTCTCTAAGACCCAACACAGTCTTTCCTCCTCACAGTAGACATTAAAACCTACACTGACTACATGTTGGCATTATTTTAAATTGTTTTTTTAATTGCATTTTGGATTTTTCATTGCTAGTCTATGCCACTACAAGTGACTTTTAAAGATTTCTTATTTACTGCTTTTGGAGGGTGGGAGAGAGAAAGAATCATTGAGTTGTTGTTTCTCTTGTTTATGCATTCACTGGTTGCCTCTTATAAGAGTCCTGACCAGGGATCAAACCCACAGCCTTGGCTTATGGGGGGGGGGGGGGGGCGGCGGTTGGGGAAGGATGACACTCTAACCAACTGAGCTATCCAGCCAGGGCTACATGGTCATATTAAAATGAAACTTCATTATGCAATCTTAATTTTATTAGCATGACCTCATGTATAACTAAAATTACTAACTTATCCCATACATTTAAATTTTTAATTCTTACTCTTCTAAATTTTGCAACTGATTTTTTATCAGATAATTAATGTATGGTAGCACAAAGGTTTGGGTTGTCAATTAGAATTCAATGTAAATAACGGATTTTATCCAGCACCAGACTCCAGTAATGATCAAGACATCAGAGGATTTCTTGTGAGCTCTACAAGCAGAATAACACTTAAAGATGAAAAATTATTTATAGAAAACTCCATCAGACAAATGTCCATAAAACGATCTTTTCTTCTCAATGAATGCATTGGGGTTATAACAGATTTCTTTCCATCAATATATGGAGGGACATCTGGAGGCCTTTTCAGTTATGAGGCATCTCTGTTTTAAAACCTATTTGTTAAGAATTTGCATAAATAACCTCTGTCCTCTGTCCAGCTATGTGCGCTATAACTGCAATTCTATGTATATTTAAATAAGCAGTCTTGACAAATTTTATATATTTTCCTAGAAACATTTTAAAATGAGAATTTTTATCTTGTTAATAACATTAATAAGTTTACCAGGAGTTCTAGTTTTTAGCATGTTGTCAAGGATTTTTGATTAAAATTTCTCTTTTCTCCAAGGCATTTCATAGTTCAAATTTTTGTCAACTCTTTGCTTAAATGAAAATTTGATTATCTTTTGCAGATATTTTGCATACATATCAGGCATGTTCTTTCATTATAGATCTTATTTGTTTGTCACTTTTGTTGTGGTAAAATACATGCAAGATAAAAAATTTTAAGTGTACAGTTCAGTGACATTAAGTGTATTCACATTGTTGTGCGGCCGTTACCACCGCCCATCACCAGAACTCTTTCCATCTTAATAAGCTAAAACTCTGCACCCATTAACCAACAATTCTCCACTGTCCCCGCCTTCCCCTGCACACCAGAAAAAAAATGACACTTGTGGACAAAATAGCAAAGTTCAAATAAAATCTGGATTTCTATAATGAAATCAAGTTGGTTTCTTGTTATTGTGTGACATGAAAATTAGCTTAACAACAAGGGAACATGGGTGAAAGGTGTATGAGAAATCTCTACATTATTGTTGCAACTTTTCTGTAATATGAAACTATACTAAAAAGCTGTGTATTTTAAAATCATGCATATACATTGCTGTTTACATATATATGATTATTGAAAAGATCAAATGTGTTTAACTAAAATTATTATTTTGGCAGAAATTTCTTCTTTATTATATGTTTAAAAGTATTAGTCCATATAAATAGTGACCTCAATTGATTAATTTTGTATAGAGTATATAAATAGTTTATGTCATAGAACATATAAACAAATATTGTTTAAATCTAGACATTTTCTAATATATTATTAAAAACTTATTCTGAATGGGAAAAAATCAGACTGAACACTAGCTTAAATTTTTTTTCTTGTTTTAAATATAAAATTACTGGGGCTCTGCAATATTAGGTAAAATTATTGTGGCTTCTATGGTGGAATGCTTGATTGCTTAAGTAAAGGCGATATATTTTGAGAAGGGATTTTTTTAAAAGATTTTATTTATTTGTTGTTACAGAGATAGGAAGGGAGGGAGAAAGAGAGAGAAACATCAATGTGTGGTTGCCTCTTGACCCCCCCCCCCCCCCACTGGGGGCTTGGTGTACAACTCAGGCACGTGCTGTGATTGGGAATTGAACCAGTGATCCTTTGTTTCATAGACCGGTGCTCAATCCACTGAGTCACACCAGCCAAGGCACCACTGTATTTTTTAACAAGAATTTTGTCAAAGATACTCTTAGTTTTATCAGTAAGTACCAATTAGGAATCATTGTATCTTTGTAATGTTTCGGTATTTATCTAATGGTTATTAAAATTGTGTAACTAAGCAGGTTTTTGTTTTGCAACAAATAACCTAAAGCTAAACTTTAGCCCATTCAGTAAAAATAGTCCATGAATTTCAATTTTCTTCTAATCTCTAAGTTATATCTCAACTTGCCTTTTCAACCTATTTCTTCTCAGTTTTAATTTGTTATCTTGTTTTGTGTTTATTTTCCTGCTTAGGAGTCACCCTAGACTCTCTGAATCTTTTTAAGAAAAATGCAGGTTTCTAATTAAGTTTAAACAATGGAAATTTTAGTGAGCTGACATTTCTCCTTTTGTGAAATCACAGTGATCCACATGGTGGATAACAGGTTTCTGTTATCTAAATAAACCAGGAAACCTATAGAGATTGAAGAAATAAATGTTTATGACAATAGAATTATTTGATATACAAAACTCATGCAAAACTATCAATATTGTTCTTTTTTAAACAGCGTTATTTTAACTTTTGAATGAGAGTTTACAGTTTTAAAGTTTGCTAAGCAGATGAAGTCTAATGAATTTAAATAATCCTTCTTAAAGCCAAGGTGAGTTTTTGGAGTATAAGTATGAAAATAGAAAAAGCTCTCTTTTAATAAACTTTGTTACTACATTTAGCATAAAGTTAGCTAGCTACACTTAGAGTTAGAAGTCTATTTGAAGATAAAAATCATGGCTCTGAAAGAAATGAGCTTTTAACAAAGGCCAGTTAAAAAAAAGACTGGCATTACAGACTGATTATTTTGTTTATATTTGTTTTGTTGTATTTAGTGTTATGGTGTATGTGTTTATTCTGAGGTTACTACTGAAGAACATGGCTATTTTCAAAAACATGTCAAATGATCTAAAACTCTGATTGTAAAGACAGACAAGACATTTCACAAAAGACTTCTTTGTTCTAAATCACTACTTCTTGATGTCAGAAAGAGGGATTAAATTCAAATTGATCATTTCTGTTGTTGGGTCTTGCATAGAGATTGGGTAAATTCTCCAATACTCATCCTGTTAATCCTCTGACTTTTTATCTTTAGGTCTTTGTTATTTATGTTGATCCCACAAATCCTTCTGTGACATATTCACTTGAAAAATGCTCAAAATGATTTCACTCCCCTAACCTAGCACACCACAGGGATTTAAAAGAGGCTTTTGGGGTCAAGATGGTGGTGTAGGTAAACATGACTCACTTCCTCACACAACCACATCAAAACTACAACTAAATTATATAACAATCATCACTCAGAACAGTCAGAATTCAAGTTGAATGGGTGTCTGACAACTATGGAGTTAAAGAAACTACAGCCATCCAAACTGGTAGGAGGAACAGAGATTTAAAACAGGCTGGTCCCACCTCTATGCATGGTGGATAACAATTTGAGAGGGATATCTTGGGAGTGAGGAGTCTCAGCCCTACACCAGGCCCCCAGCCCAGAGTTCTAGTGCCAGAAAAGTAAGTCCCCATTACTTCTGGCTGCAAAAAAAGAGTAGGTCAGTGGAAGAAACTTCTGGAGTCCCAAGTAGATCTTAAAAAATCCTCTCAAAGATTTACTGAGACTTACTTCCTCTGAGTTCCAGTACGGGGATAGCATCTTGAAAGGCATGAGAGGCATACAGTGAGGAACTGAAGTGTCTGGCATCAAACGAGCTGAGGGAAGACTTTCTCTCAGACAAAAAGGCAGGCTGAGCCCATTGTCTCTTTTCTGAACTCTCCTTTTACAGAACCACAGAGCCAGCAGCCAGGTGCCATATATGAGACTCCATTAACCTGGCTACCACTGCTCTGCCCTGGAGATCCCCTAAGCTCCATCCCATCCAATTTACAGCTGTAAAAGGCAGCTTTTTTATAGGAATGGCTGGTCTTGGCTCATGCTTCACAATTTTTTAAATCCTGTCAAATAAGCAACAGCCAATCTCAATGAGCCCCCATCCCCCAAACCTCTTGTTAAGAGGCCTTAGACCCAGCACAAGCAACAGCCAGCCTAGATTCACAGCTTGGCTTCACCTGGGAATCTCCAAGCCCAGCACAAGTAGCAGCCATCTCAGGTTGCTTTATACCTCAGGCAGGTGGACCAGAGCAAAACACAGGTGGGAGCTGACCTTGGTCTATGCCACCTGGGAAACCCCAGGGCCTGTAAATCAAGTGAACAGGTACAGACCATGTCAGAGCAGCAGCACCCTGACTCTGCACAGCTGATCCTCCACAAAAGGTAGAGGTTCATGGTTAGTGGTCACATGCAGTCCTTACAGTTGACTGGTCTGGGTAAGTCCCTCCCATAGACCTGCTAATAGCAACCAAGGCTGAACTACAAGAGGAGGGTGTACTCAGTCCACACACCTTCAGTGCCCAGCTTGGGTTATAGAAGAGGCTGTACCACAGGACCCTTTAGGACATCTACTACATTAGACTATGCTACCAAGAGAGAGACTCATAGTAGCTCTACCTAATACATGGAAGCAAACACATGTAGGCTGCCAAAATGAGTAGACAAAGAAGCATGGCCCAAAGAAACATGGCTCTAAAAAAGAACATATCAAAACTCTAGAAAAAAATTCAAAATGGAGAGAAGCAATTTACCAAATGCAAAGTTCAAAACAGTGGTCATAAAGATGCTTAAGTAACGTACTGAGGTCCTCAAAAGCATAAAAAAGGTCCAGTCAGAAATGAAGGATACATTAATTGAAATAAAAGAACCACTTACAGGGAAACAGCAGTAGAGTGAATGAAACTGGGAATCACATCAATGATTGGGAACATAAGGAAGCAAAAAACAACCAATCAGAATAATAAGGAACAAAAAGATTCCCCAAAAAACATGAGGATAGTGTAAGCAGCTTCTGGGACAACTTCAAGCACTCCACAATTCACATCATAGCTGTGCCAGAGGAGAAGAGAAATAGCAAGAAATTGGAAACCTTTTTGAAAAAAATAATGAAATAAAACTTCCTTAATTTGGTGAAGAAAATAAACATGCATGTCCACCAAGCACACATCATAACTAAAGAATCCCAAACAAGATGGATGCAATGATGTCCTCTCCAAGACACATCATAACTAATATCCCAAAGGTTAAAGATAAAGAAAGAATCCTAAAAGCACAATAGAAAAGCAGTTAGTTACCTACTGGGTAATCCCAATAAAACTGCCTTTCAGATATCTCAAAAGAAACTTTGCAGGCTAGAAGGGATTGTCAAGAAATATTCAAAGTAATGAAAAGCAGGTAGCTACAGCCAATATTTCTCTACCCAGCAAAGATATCATTTAAAATTGACAGCCATATAAAGAGCTTCTTAGACAAGAAAGAAGCCTAAGAAGCTCATTATCACCAAAGCATTATTATATCAAATGTTATAGGGTCTTATTTAATAAAAACAAGATGAAAACTGTGAACAGTAAAATGGCAATAAATACATATCCATCAACAATTGAATCTAAAAAACAAACTAAGCAAACAAAAAGAACAGAGACAGAATCATGAATAAGGAGAGTGTTTTGATTGTTACCAATGGGACAAGTGTGTGGGGGAATGGGTGAAGAGGTGAAGAGATTAGGAAGTACCAATAGGTAGTTATAGAATAGTTATGGGGATGTAAGTACAGTACAGGAAATGGAGTAGCTAAAGAACTCATACACATGACCCATGGACATGAACAATGGTGTGGGGATTGTCTGAGGGAGTGGGGGGTAATGGGTAGCATGGGTGAAGGGGGGAAATTGGGAGAATTGTAGTAGCATAATCAATGAAATATAATTAAAAATATAAAACACAGTAAGTATTCCCATCAAAAATAAAATAGAATAAAATAAAATAAAAAGACGCATTCAACCTTTTATTAAAACCACCTGCTACATATATGTCTGATACATTCTTAATTAAAAAAAAATGTTAGCCACGAATACTACAAATTCTGGGTCACATCTAGAAAGATGAATTTTTTAAATCATTCTGTCTATGACTCTTGGTAACTCACTTAAATTTTATTCTAGATAAAAGAGATAATAAGGAAGAATAGATTCACTATAATTCAGAAATCATAATTAATGTGGATCAGATTGGTTAGAAAAGTATTCATGAATAAAAAGTGTCCAGGCTGGTTCTATTAAGATATTTTCAATATACTTAGAAAAAAAAGGAAGGGAAAGGAAACCAATTTTTGTCAGGAAGAAAGAGTTTAAAAAATACGGACACTGCAGAAGATATTAAGTACATGCCTAATTAAGATAATACAAGGTAAGAGACTGTGGAGCTACCTAACCCTTAAACTTTATGCAAATAGACATTTCATGAGAAGCTAACAAAGCTCACTACCTAGATTCTGACCACAGGCTCCTTCAGAGTGTATGTCAACATAAAAGGGACATGAATAATAATTCATTTTGATTCCTTCAGGCCAGATAACACAGAGCAAGAATAACATTACACACATCTTTTCTGGGAAGCAGAATGTCTAACTAATATTCATGTTATATTTAATGTTAAATGTCAGGGTTAAAGAGAATAGCAATACACCAAAATTTGATTGGAGAGATATTTAGTTTCTTTTTTGTGGTTGAATGTGATTTTTTTAACTTGCCTATTTTCTTTCTTCTGTAGAACACTTATGGAAATGGGTCATAATAGTAAAATTCTGGGTGATTGCCAAAACAAAAATTTGGGTACTATTTCCTGATTAATTCTGCTAATAGTAATCTGCCTATAAATTTTTTTCAGCCTGCTAATCTATTTGCCAAAAAATATTTTACCTGTATTTCAATATTCTATAGTCCTCTTTAGTAAAATGTGTATGACATAACTGCCCCCACCCCCCAACACTGAATTGTTCTTTAAGCTTGGAAGATGCAATATAAAAATCTTTTCTTCTCCTATTTGGAATTTAGTCTCAACTTTGGAAAAAAACATAAAATATTTTTTTTCAGAGACATAGCAGTTCTACCTAATATAAAGAAATAAACACAAGAAGGATGGCAAATAAGGAGAAAAAAAAATAAAAATAAAATAAAACATGTCCTGAATGAAATAATAGAAAAAAAACTCCAGAAAAATGAGCTAAACAGATGAAGAGTTCCAAACACTGGTTATAAGGATTCTCAATGAATAAACTTAGGGGAAGAAAAGATGAACTAAGTGAGAACTAAAACAAAGAGTTAGAAAACATAAAAATAGAATTAGAAAACATAGAAGTAGTCAAGAGCAGTGACTTCCGGCCAAGATGGAGGCAGAGGTGGACATACGGTGCCTCCTCTCACAACCAAAATTAAGGACAACAAAGATTTAGAAACAAGAAAACAATCAGAACTTATAGAAAATTGAACTGTATGGAAGTCCAACAACCATTCATCCAGACCTGTAAGAGGGGTGGAGTTGCAGCAGGAAAAAGTGAAGGTGAGGACCCAGGCACGAAGGCAGCAGCTGCTGGCAGTTCCCAGGCATGCAGGCGGTGGCTAGTGGACCCTGGGCATGGAGTGGTAACTGTGCAGACCCAGTGAGGCAGAGCAAGGTGGCTGGCTAACCAGGTGGTCCCACATTCGAGTACAGATAATCCAGGTGAAGGGGAAGTGGTGGAGGGGACTGGAATCCTAGAGAGAGCAAAGCAAGCACCATTGTTTCCTCTCGGACCCCGCCCCCACATAAAGCATCACAACTCAGCGACTGGGCTGCCCCGCCCTGGGGAACACCTAAGACTCCACCCCTCATTACATAACAGCCGCGACCAGACCAAAAACAAAACAAAAATACCAAAAATGGGTCAAACCGGAGAACAAATCAAAGCCCCTGAGCCAATTCATCTAAGTGACGAAGAGATAACCAACCTATCAGATGCACAGTTCAAAGCCCTGGTGATCAGGATGCTCACAGAATTGGTTGATTTTGCTCACAAATTGGATGAAAAAATGCAGGCTAAAATACGTGAAATGAAGGAAGATGCATGGGGAACCAATGCATAGAGATGGGAGGAAAACTGGGACTCAAATCAATGGAGTGGACCAGAAGGAAGAAACTAACAACCAAACAGAAAAGAATGAAGAAACAAGAATTCAAAAAAATGAGGAGAGGCTTAGGAACCTCCAGGACATCTTTAAATGTCCTAACATCCGAATTATAGGGGTCCCAGAAGGGGAAGAAGAAGAACAACAAGTGGAAAACTTATTTGAACAAATAATAAAGGAGAACTTCCCCAATCTGGGAAAGGAAAGAGACTTCCAGGAAGTCCAGGAAGCTCAGAGAGTCCCAAAGAAGTTGGACCCAAGGAGGAACACAGCAAGGCACATCATAATTACATTAGCCAAGATTCAAATGAAGAAGAGAATTCTAGAAGCAGCAAGGGATAAGGGGACAGTCACCTACAAAGGAGTTCCCATCAGACTGTCAGCTGATTTCTCCAAAGAGACCTTCCAGGCAAGAAGGGGCTGTAAAGAAGTATTTGAAGTCTTGAAAGGCAGGGACCTACATCCAAAATTGCTCTATCCAGCAAAGCTGTCATTTACAATGGAAGGGAAGATAAAGTGCTTCTCAGATAAGGTCAAGTTCAAGGAGTTCATCATCACCAAGCCCTTATTATATGAAATGTTGAAGGGACTTATCTAAGAAAAAGAAGATAAAAAAATATGACAGTGAAAAGTCAGCAAACTCACAGCTATTAAGAACCACACCTAAAACAAAAGCAAACAGCTAGAACAGTCACAGAGCCACAGAAATGGAGATCATGTGGAGGGTTAGCAACAGGGGAGTGGGAGGAGGAGAGAGGAGGGATAGGTACAGAGAATAAGTAGCATAGACAGTGGGTAGAAAATAGACAGGGGGAGGGCAAGAATAGTGTGGGAAATGTAGAAGCTAAAGAACTTATGACACATGGACATGAACTAAAGGAGGGAATGTCGGTGGGAGGGGGTGTGCAGGGTGGAGGGGAATGATTGGGGAGAAATGGGACAACTGTAATAGCATAATTAATAAAATATATTAAAAAAAGAAGTAGTCAAAATGAAGAAAGCATTAACTTTAATGAAGAATACATTATAGGGAATCAACAGTGTAGTAGGTGAAGCAGAGAATCAAATCAGCAATATAGAAGATAAGGAAGCAGAAATATCCAATCCAGAAAACAAAAAGAAAAATGAATTTAAAAAATGAGGATAGTATAATGCACCTCTGGCACAACTTCAAGTGCACCAATTTTTGTATCATGTGGGTGATTGAAAGTAGAGAGAGCGAGCAAGTATTGAAAACCTATGTGGAAAAACAATAATGGAAAACTTCCCTGAGTGAAGGAAATAGACACGCTAGTTCAGGAAGTGCAAAGAATCCGAAACAAGATAAACCCAAAGAGGCCCACACCATACCACATTATAATTAAAATGCAAAAGGTTAAAGACAAAGTATCTTAAAAGCAGCGAGAAGAAAACAGTTAACTATAAGGGAGCTCCCATAGCACTGACAGGTGACTTCTCCACAGAAACTTGGAAGGCCAGTAAGGATTGGCAAGAAGTATTCAAAGAAATGAAAAGCCAGGACCTACCACCAAGACAACACTACACAGCAAAGCTATCATTCAGAACAGAATGACATATAAAGAGTTTCCCACAGAAGAAAAAAACAAGAAAAAAACTAAAAGAGTTCATCACCACCAAATCAGGATTACATGAAATGTGAAAGGGTCTTCTTTCAGAAGAGAACAAAAAAGATTTAAAAAATGTGAATAATAAAATGACAATAAATACATATCTATCCATAGTTGAATCTAAAAAAATAAATAAATGAACAAGCTGAACAAAACCAGGCTTATAGATACAAGGAACAATTTGATGGTAGCCAAATGGGGTAGAGTTAGAGGGATGGGTGAAAAAAAAGTGAAAGGGTTAAGAAGTACAAATTGACGGTTACTGAATTGTCACAGGGATATAAAGTACAACATAGGGAATATAGTCAATAATATTATAATACCTATGTACAGTGTCAGATGGGTACAAGATTTACCAGGACAATTGCTTAGTAAGTTACGTCTAATCACTGGCTTGGACACCTGAAACTAATATAATGTTGTATGTCAACTGTATTTTGAAAAAATGTAAAAAGCAAAAAGAACAACAAAAAGTCACATTCAATAACCTAATAGAAATATAGAAGATAGAGTAGAGAAATTGAAATGCAATGATTGTAACAAATATATTGTTATTTTTTGCTGAAACATGGTCTCAGTTGTGAAAATCACTTAGAAAATTCTCTTAAATAATAATTAATATTAGATAATGATTTGTTCATCTTAGGATATGCCTCATATAGCATTGTGAAAATTATACATTTTTAGAAAGGAGACAACTGTTTCTTTTTTTTTTCTTTCCATAAAGATATCTATCTATCTATTTATTTATTTATTTATTTATTTATTTTAATCAGTATTTTTTAATTGTTGATATTGTCAACTGTTTCTTTAACACAGCAATGCAATCCAAAATATTATCCTCTTATAAAATGGAACCATGGAGTGCATAGTTCAATGAATAACGGTCTAAAATAATTCATCTTCACATTTTATGCATAAAATTTTTTTGCATAGGCAAGCCTCTACTGTTTCTTACAGTATAAAAAAGACACATTTGAAATACAGATAATGGTGTTGATCTCAATGAAGGGTGTATATCTCACAGATGGAACTAAAGTAATAGAATTCAGAGCAAAAGTAGTAAGAAGATACTGTTTCATGTACTCTTTCTTTATTAGGCATAAATCCGATTTAAAATTTTTTCTTAGTTATTGATACCTAAAGTAATATGCCCACAAGGAAGCACAGCTTCTACTTTCCTTGGAAAGATAATGACCCAACTATGAATATTCAAGAGATACCAGAAATCATTATAGATGCCTTTAATTCTTTTTATTTTTGTGTCTGAATGAAGTTTTTGTTTATGCTTAGAGAAAAATAGAAAATCTAACTGTAATTAATATATAGCATTCAAGATTCTAGCATATATTTTGCTTTATAAAGTTTCTACCAATTTAACTACTAGACAAGTGTAAACTGCATTTGATAATAGATAAAAATTTGCAGTGAAGAAGATATATGTTGATGTTAGCCCTTGACAAGCAATGAGTTTTTATTTCTGGGATGTTTGAATCACATTCACATGCTTCTAGTTGTTTTTTTGGCATATTTTTCTGTGTACAAAATATTTGGTACTTTATAAAAATAATATTTTACTTGCCTTCATTTAAAGAGAGACACCTTTCATTTTGTGTAAACTGGTACATGTTCTTAATACACTGCTTTGCTCACGTGAACACAATCGATTAATATTGAAATGAAAAAGTGTCTCCAGTGTCTTCTATTGAATTTTAGGGAAACTATGAAATTATAATTATGAAAACATTGTGAAATCAAAAAGTATATTAATTTAGATTAAATTGCATATTTAAAAACAATACATATAAATATTATAATGTATTATCCTCCTGTGCAGTGTCTGAATCATTCATAAGTAACAGCAAATTTTGATTAAATCAGAAGCATATCATTTCATGACATCTTTAAATGTAGAGGATTATATGCAGAATTCATGTTTCTCTTAAAATAGTAATAAGGCATGACAGCTAGGTCATAATGCCAAGTAAAACTCAAATAATGTATTAAGTGAAAGGCAATTATATTTAGCTTTAGATAGTCTACCCTTTGTTTTCTCTAGCTGTGTTTTCCCATGCAGATATGCCTTTGGAGAGGTGATATGGGCAAGTTGGAAGATGAGAGTAGCTTAGGTAAAAACAAAGACAAAAAAAGTATGTATCTGATTTTCTTGAAGTTAAAATATCCAACTATTTTTTACTTTTATTTTAACTCAAATTATACCATAAAATATTTTGAGTTCCCTGTCAAGAATCATGAAACAGACTGAAGTTTGATTCAGGGAATCCATACATAGTGACTAAGGTCTTCCTGTGTCAGAGAGGCTTACACTCCTGTCTTCTCTATTAGTCCATTCGGTGTAAACACAGGGGATAAAATATGCAGCTTTACTGAGGAACTTGGCCTTGAAGACCAAATGGCAAACCTCGAAGATGGTGTAGAGGGCTTAATGGGAAAACTTTCAACATCGACAACCAGACAGCTCTGATACTTTTGATCTGAGTACTTTGGACACATTATTTACCCACCTTGTACTGTATCTGGGAAATGAATGTAATTTTACTTAAACTCTCCTCAAAGAAATGATATGACAATGAAATAATTTATATGTCATTTAGAACATTACCTGACATATGAGCAAAAGTCACTGACAGTGAGTGATCATTATTTTCCTAATTAACTAGCTCAATGCAGAAAATGAAGTACACTGTGGGGTCTCCATGTAAATCAGAATAGCACACGTTCTCAGAACTGCCATTTTTAGTTAACAGTTTCCATATTCATGGGAGGCTGAAGTGAACTCAGCTGTTGGAGTAAATGAGGACACCAGTAAATTCATTCAAAAGGGGCTAGAAAAAGGTGAGATTTGCTTGGTGTTTCAAAGTCATAAATGTTACTTCACTTTCATCTACTTTTGCAAAGCTATGGAGACTCTGGAAAGATATCATAGGCCACAAAATTAGATTTAAAAAAATAAAAATAAAATAAGTAAAAAAATAAATAATTTACAAGTTGACAGCACACACAGAAAAAACCTATTTCAAAATATAAATTTATCATTATAATACAGAACATTTCCTAAAAAGTCTAAAATATATCTGCATGCTTATAAGTTTGATGTTTTATAAACATTTCATATGAAAAATGGAATATGTCCAATTAAATAAAAGTAAGTACTCTATAATACTCATCTATCTAAATAAGAAAATTGTTGGAAGCACATTACTGTACACTGAAACCAAGTATCCCTTCTGAATTTGGGAATCCTTTGCCTCTATAACACCTCACTCAATACTTTGAATTTTTTCTTTGCAAAATTTTTCACTCTATTTTATTTCAAATACCTATAAGTGTGCTGTTTAAAATATCAAAGTGTGTATGTGTGTTTAAAAAATACATATCTGGTATATAACATCTGTATAGATAGATAGATAGATGATAGATAGATGATAGATAGATAGATAGATAGATAGATATCTGTATTCACCTGAAACTGGTAGCATCCTACTTCTTCCTCACTGTTCAAAATCATATCTATAACTGCTGCCTACACTTCTCACAGAACCCATTGTTTAACACCAGAATCTATGATCACTAATCAGCAAGTGTGTCAAATCCAACAACATTGTTTTTAAGTCTTTCCTTCTTCAACTGCTCCATGGAGCTTGACACAACAATTTAAAATTCAGTATTTAAGAGGCCGACTTTGGCATAAACCTGCCTTTAACTTACTCTCTGTATAACCTTAGAAATATTACACAACATCTGTGAGACACATGTTCCTCATCATTAAAAAAAAAATAATGAAGGCCACATACAGATGTTTTAAGGAATAATGAGATTTTTTCCAATGCCTTGAAAATAGCAAATGCTTAACAAATTGAAGCCATTAACATTGTTGTAGTTATAAATTTTTCCTTTGACTTTCCTGACACTATTTTTTTCACTCAACTCTTCTTTTAATTTATAGTTTTCTCAGAGCCATTTTATGGCTGAGGCACTATATCTATGCTAGGTATTTTCCTGTGACCTTTCCAGATTCACTGTTGACTGTTCTCAAGTCAGCTCTGTGGCCTGGAGCTCTGACTTTAATTGACAGCTTTAACAGTCTCCTGGCACTGTGGCTATTAATTGGGTTTAGATAGGTTGGGGGTACTTATTCCCCTGGCCCCTCCCTGTCAGATCAGTACATGTTAACAGTGTCCCCCCACCAAAAAGACCGTTTTATGAGTAGACTTACTGTCAGGAAATGTCTGTCTCTCTCTTCGGGTCTACAGTAGCAGCATTGCCTGCTGTTGCTGTCCCTGAGAACTATACTGTTACCTGCAATTTTCGCAGCCCTTCCCACATATCTGAGACAGCTTCTTTTTTTTTTTTTTTTTTTTTTAGAAATTCTCAGTAACCCCCTTTGCGGCAGCATAGATGGAACTGGAAAGCATTATACTAAATGAAATAAGCCAGGTGGTGAAAGACAAATACCATATGATTTCACCTTTAACAGGAACCTAATAAACAAAATAAACAAAATAAGCAAACAAGCAAAATGTAACCAAAGACACTGAAATAGAGAACAGGCTGACAGTGACCAGAGCGGAGAGGGGAGGGAATTTCGGGGGAAAAGGGGAAGGGTTTTCAGGAACACTTGCTCCTTTATACACCCCATCTGTATAAAGGACACGTGGACAAAAACAAGGAGGGTGGAAAGGGAAGGGAGGTGGGGAGAGCCGGTGGAGTGGGCTGGGATGAGAGTAAAAGCCAAAAAAACTGTACTTGAACAACAATTAAAATAAAAAAGAGAAATTCTCATAACCCATTTGAAAGTGCTAATATTTCTAACCGGAGGTCTGACTCAGTACTAGCGTTACACAGAAAACTACACCTCCATGGCAGTGTTGGATCAGTCACTGGGAATTGCCATCTGTAATTTGTTAGTGACTAATTTCATGACTAGATTCATGGTTGTCTGCTGGAAAGAATGCCAATATTACTTTGCCTTTTTTTTTTTTTTTTTTTTTTTTGTAGAGAAAGCAGTTAAAAGGCTTATTTAGACCAAGGAAAATGTTGAAATAAAACTATAATGTTGTTCCTACTCAGCTACCTCCTAAGATAACCTCCCAAAGTCCTGGAGTTTATACCCTTTACCTTTGTTAGGGGATCCATTGGACAGGTGGCTACCAGCTTGGCTGAAAAGATCACCAATAGGCAGTGATGAAGGGGTATAAAGTCACCACAAGGCTGCAGTCCTAAACTTAATGGAAATACTGGAATTGGAGTAGTAACCAGCTGTTATGTTTACCCAGCAAAGACAAGAAAACTTTGTTATTATAAGTGGCAGAACCAAAGTACTTCTCGTACTGTTTTGAACAGCAGGGACCTGAAGACAGGTATTTGATAGTGGGGTCTGTATAAATAAAATGGATCAGCAACCAATTGAGATACTGTTTAATATACATAATCAGAAAATGTCTAAAGTGGCATAAGCAGAAATATAACAGGACATTGTGCGTGAAATGTAAATTAATCTATCCAATCATAAAATAAGACATGCAGGACAGCTTTGCATTATAAAATAGGACAAGTCTTCGAGGCAATTAAATCACATGAGCAAGGGCTGAGACCAGTGGTGTGCTAGTGACAGTCAACATCCAGCCTCCCAGCTGGAGGAGATCAGAATCCCTGATCAGCATATCTTCTGATTTTCATAGTATAGCAATGCCATGTTGGACATTAATTATAGATAGAAAGATATATATATATAATCGGCTCATGGGAGCCTTTGCAAGACAGTTCCAGCACACCATTGGGTCTGACTTTTGTGATACATGATGAAACTGGCCTCTTAGTTGTTTCCTATTACCAGTTAACAGAGGACTGGCTTACAGATAGGTGAATTGTTCAATAGCCAACTAGATCAGGGTTGGCAAACTATGGCCTGTGGACTAAATCTGCCATACCATCTGTGTAAATTAAGTTCTATTGGAACACAGCCACATTTGCTCATTTGTTCATTCTCTGTCACTGAATTTGAATTTAGAACTATGGAGATGAGTAGTTGCAATAGAGATTATGTGGACCACAAAGCCTAAAATGTTTACTATCTGCCCCTTGCTGGAAAAGATTTGGTAATCTGCCAAGTGGGTTTAAAACAAAACAAAATTGTTTCAAAGATATGTAGATGCCATCCAACCATTTTACTTTGCCACCTCAGCTTGATCAAAAGGTTTATGGACAAATTTGTTTCAATGGCATAAATGATGCTATGAATGGGTTTACCAAGGTCCTGCTGTATCTAATTTCCCTGAAACATTGGCCAACTCTTTGCCCCTCTATTCCTAGAAGGCCCAGATAACAGATGGATATTTTGGATGCTTTCCATCACAGACAGAGCAGCTATGTTGTAAAAATCCAAAATTTGACACATTACTTTTGACATAGATTTGCCTCCCTTGCCTTTAGTGTCTCTGCCACCATCATCATTTTAGAATTATAGAATACCAATCAAAAGCCTCCTTTAATGTAGAAAGTAATGGGGCAATGAACTACAACTTAAGTATCTAATTCTTCTTGTGCTCCATCACTGCAAAACAGCTGGCTTGACAGAAGAGAAATTTCTACCAAAGTTTCTGTTATGGTTTTAGTTGAAAGACATCTGGGAGCTTTAGCTCTATGCCTCAAACCAAAGGACAATATACCCTGTCATATCCCTACTGTCAGATATAAACTACGGGGTGAATCTGAGTGTGGCCACCCTCATATGACTCTAAATAATCTAATGAATACATGTTTGCTTCCACTCCCCATAATCTGGTTCAGAAAGATCTTAATTACAGCAAGAGTAATATATCTATTGGCCCATTCGTATTGTCTTGCCTGTTACATTGGAAGTTAAGACGATCTTCCATCCTTGAAAAACAGAGAGTTGACCACCAAAGTGACAGATCCTGATTTCAAAGGGAAAAATGTGTTGCTCTTATAAGAGTAAGGAAAACCAAGTTTGGAAACCGGACTATTCAGTGAGAAGCCTCTTAAGGGCACTAGTCTGATAGTCCTGTGCAGCAGCTATCCAGCAAACAGAGGACACTGGGGTTTCAGATCTCACAGAAATAAAGGATTAAGTCACCCATTCATGTACTTCATTCTGCTAAGATGTTCACAGAATTTAAGGAAAAATGGAAATGAAGGAAGTTATTATCAACTTAGACTCTGTATCTGTACACAAAATCAGGAATTAAAATAGCTCTGTTTGACTTTATTTAATAATTCCCTTTCCCTCTTTTGTCCTCGGAGGTTTGTATGAAAGTCACTGGTAATTAATGTTTTAAAGTTGAAGAAGTATGACTAAATTGATATCACTCAGCAACATCATAATAGTTGCTATGGTTGTACATGCTCTAAGATGGGACAAAGAATGTTTTCCCTGGAAACGGCACACAATGGATTCCCTTATGCCGAGTTATTGCCAGTTGAACATTCACAATGATGCTCCATTTTCAGTTTCTCCAAGCAATTCAGCATTCAGCATAGCTAACTTTTCTGGACCTCTCAATAGCTCCCTTGTCTTCCAGCTTCCAGGTAAGTTTGTCCAATAGAATTATAGACAGGAGAACAGAAAGTTGGAGAGGAATAAAATTTGGATAGCATTCTTACAACCCTCTAGGTGCCACATTGCCATGCATTGGGAACATCGATTTTATAATATTGCCAGATTCCTATAATTTTTCCTTCCATTGAATAAAGCTATTAACAAGACTCTATTCCTACTATTTTCTCAATTCCCTTTTCTTTGATAAGATATGTCAAAGTGCTAGGGAAATCTTAAAATAAATAAATAAAAATAAAAGTATACTTTAACATACATTGTACAACTATATTTTGTTTCAGATGGTATGGGAATTCTTATGGTGACTCCCATTGAATTAACTTTCCTAGTTCCTGCCATCATTGACCTGACCAGCTAATGCCCAAGACAAAAGTCAAATGAATCTCTACCATGCTCTGTGAGGAGCTGATTGAATAGAATAATAATGGAGTCTAGGGACCTAGCTATGAAGTCATTGCAATGATCCCAGCAAGAGTGAATGTAAAAAAGACAAGTGTATTCGCTACTACGGCCATTGCTTTATAATGTCCTGGCAAGTGCAATAAGATTAAAGGTGTATAAATATTGAAAATGAGACAGAGTTATTATTTTCTGGTGGTATGTGTGGCTACTTGTTTTACCCAGGAGCTCCAACTAAGAAAATATTAAAATTGAATTCAGTAAGGAAGTCAGTTACTATGAGAATAACTTTCCTTTTTATGAAAAACAGAGAATATTTTATAGTTAGAATATGTTATTCATGGTATTATGGTTGGAATATATCATTTATTATATTACAGTCAAAATATATTATTCATCATGTTACAGTTAGAATATATTATCACCATAACAAAGATGAATATAATATTTTTTTTAAAAGGAGCTCTGGAGGAGAGCTAGTTAAGGCTGGAAGTACTTAAAGAAATAGCTGTGGTCTCTAAACTGGGGTCTTGGAAAGCATAAGTAAGGATATTGAATAATTCACTCAGAGATAGTGGCGTATAATGTGACAATCCACTTCATTAAATGTAGAAAATACAATGTTCTTTGATTAGAATATTTTCCAGTGTGTATAATTAATTCTCAACTGGTTTTATAAATGCATTTGTCCCTGGGAACCTGTAGACAACTGACTCCGGGGAACCACTGCAGATACTAAATCCACCAATGCTCAAGTCCCGTAGTTAGTCATCCACACTCATGGGTTCCACATCCGTGGATTTTTATTTGAGGTTGGTTGAATCTGCACATGGAGAACCTGCAGATACACAGGGCTGATTATAATCATATTTAATTAAAATTTAATAAAATCTCTAACCCAGATCAAACACTTTCCAAAGTATGTGAACTTTTCAGTTATATCAGTTTAGGTTAAAATGTCAATTGAGCTATTTCCCGTTGGGTGTTTGACTAAGGTCTTTGATCCAGTCTCCTGCATGGTCTAATATTCTCATGTAGTAATTAAGGATTGTAATGAGATCACATACATAACTATCTAGTATAATGTTTGGAAGTGCTTTCTTAAAGTTGATTTGTCTGTTCCTTCACAAGCTTTGTTGATGAGAGACCTAACTGTTTACCAAAGCCCGCACTTTCCCTCACGGAGCTGTTACTAGGATGAGGTTGCTCAGACGGGGACCACCTTTCCCAGAACCTCCTGAAGTTAGGTGATGCCATCTTCCTAGTGCTTGCCACTGCTATACAGGCAAAAGTGTGTTGTCCTTTCTGGACAGAAATGCTAAAAACCAGAATTCTGGACTAGTTTCAGCTCTGACACTTACAGCTTGGAAGTTGTCACTCCTTGACTTACAACAAGAAAAAAAGATGAACACATTGAAATCAATGACTTTTCTGGATCCACTGAAAAATTGAGCTCACAGAGAACATCAGGACTCCAAAACCCAGGGAGAGAAGTGAATACAGATAATCACGGCCAAAATATACTTGCTAGGATCAGAAGATACTAGAACCACAAACTAACATGAATACGTGCACAGTAACTTTGACGAATTGCTAGAGGTGAGGTGTGGACTATTATGACAGTGAGAAGCTCTAAGGCCTGCAGTCTTAAGCATCCCCGAATGTACATGGGCTTTACCTGTGGAAACCCCACCAGGTTCTCACGGCGAATCCCTAAGGAAAAATCTCATATTTCTGGCAGGGTGATAGGAAAAGTAACTATTTGAGAATTGCCCCAGACATTTGCCATAAAAAAACCTATTTTGCAAGGAAACAATAATTTGCCAGAGTCTTATCTGAGTCAGTGAAAGAGAAATTATCCAACTCTACACCCTCTAAATTTTCTGTCAAACCTAAGGGTGGTGAGGCAGTGTAAGATAATTTCGAAGGTCATAGCATTAGCACAAAGGCTTCCTAAATGCTGTGAGCCAACCATAAGACTACAGAATGCTTCCTGACCCATACACCTTACTACCAAATATACAGGTCTCTAAGTGAATAATGACAATTGAAGCTGAAAGAGCTGCAAGGCACCGACCCTATTGAAGGAGGCATTCTTAGGGGAGCCCAGGACAGCAAGGGAGACAAACAAAGAATGTTAGAAGAATTTTAAGGCCTCAGGCAGCTACAGCTACAATAAATATTGAATACAAGCTTACTCCTAGCCAGATAAATTTAAAACCTCTGGCTATAAGGCTTTTACCTTAGTGGCTATTACTAAATACATCACGTTTGACTTTCAATAAAAGTTTACAAGGCATGCTAAATGACAATAAAATAAAGTGCGAAGACAAAAGGAAATCATCAAACCCAGATGTATTTATGAAATGTTTTGGAATTATGGATGAAGGAATTTAAGATAACTGTAATTAATCTATTAAGACTCTAACAAAAAAAAGTAAGTATGCAACAGGTAAGAGCACAGACTGGCAAAAAAATATTTGCAAAATATATATATATATAATAAAGGACTTGTATCCACAAGTAAAAAGAACTCTTAAAACACAGCAATGTAAACAAACAAACAAACAAACAAACTGAAACTCATATATATCTGAAGAGAATAAATGATTGGAAGATATTTGGACCAAAAAAGATATAAAGACATCTATCTATCTATCTATCTATCTATCTATCTATCTATCTATCATCTATCCATCTATCTCCTTAAAAGTTATACAGTATTTTTCATTAAAGGAATACAAATTAAAACAATAATGGGGCACCACCACACACCTAATAGAATGGCTGAAATGGAAAAAAAACGACAATAGTAAGTGCAAGCAGATATGTAGAGCGACAGTAACTCTTACTTCTTGCCAAGCAGAAGGCAGAATAGTTAAGCCATTTTGAAAAGCCACTTAGCAACATTTAGTATTTATATAGGCTATATTTAGATATAGATCAAGATCAAGATATAGATATAGATACAGATCACAAATATATAGTCTTACCGTAGGACCATTCATTGTTCCCCTTTGCACTGACTCAATTGATATTTAAAAGTATGGCCACACAGTAACCTGCATGTGAATATTTTATAGCAATTTATTCATAATTGGCAAAAACTAGATGCCTTTAAAATGTTCTTTAATAGATAAATGGTTAAACTAACTATTGTGCATCTGTGTAATAGATTATCTCTTTAATAATAAAATAATTGATTTATGAAGTCACAGAAAGACAAGGATAAACTTTAAATGTATATTGGTAGCTGACAGAAGACATTCTGAAAAGGCTACCTACTACATTATTCCCATTATATAACACCAAGGAAAGGCAAAACCAGAAGGAGACTAAAAACATGAGTGACTTCCAAGGATTTAGGGGAAGAAAAGGAGGGTTGAATATGTGAAGCACAGGAACTTTTTAAGGTGGTGAAACTATTCTGTGTGTAGTATAATTATGTATAAATTATACTACACATATGTCAAAATCCCCAGAAACTTACAACATGAAGGTAAGTCTTCATGAATACAAATAAAAGAAATCATTTAGGGAATCAGATGACCTGCGAATATAAAGCAGGCTCAGACAAAATGATCTGTGTTACAAATACATAAAGTAACCTCCCTAATAGAGTGGGTAGAAGAAAGGAAGATGTCAAACTGCTGATTCAAGAAACTTTAAAAAATAATGGATTTTGTAAGTCTAAAGACAAAATCATAACACATATGCACTATACTCTTGTTGATGAAGCTATTGCCCATATGGGTGCAAATCAGCAGGTACGATGCTGCTATCCATGCATTCTGAAATTGAACAGTTAAATAGATGGGAGCCAGTTTCCTAACAACTAGCATGCAAGTTCACAGATAAGCAAGAGAAGTAAGCTTGAAAGATAGAGGTGGTCAGGAACAGAACTGAGATTATCAGTATGAACTCATTTTGAGCTTAATTTGACAGAGATAGAAATAATTTTATGAAATGAAAGTAGGATTGTTATTTGATCCAGCAGCTTGAACCACCTATGACATACGATCTTATTATGATGTTCACTTGAATATGCTTGGCTTCTGATATGTATGGTTTTATACTGCAGGTACTGGAAGGTAAGAAGGTGTGAAATAACTGCATAAATGCATCTGGACGTAAAATATAAAAACATAAATTTGGGATTTAATTGATCTATCAAAGTATAAAATTGAGCCAGTTTTATAAGGTAGGCATTGTGTATTAGTTGCTGGAGATATAGTAATGAATAAGAGGGAGAATCTGCTCCTACCACTAATATAGCAATGTCATCTCCGGAAACCAGAAGCACATGGTAGGGGACAGGGAGGAAAATAGAAAAAGGAGAAAGAAGTGGTGATCTTAGGAAAAAACAAACAAACAACAACAAAACAAAGGTCATAAGGGAATCTTGTCATGGGTAATTATTGAGTGGAAAGTACGAAAGTAAAATCAGGTGATTTTTCATGTTTTTCTTCCTCAGATTTGCTGTATCTTTTTAATGCAAAAGCGATGAGGTCCTGAAATGAGAATGTAAGCAACATCAAGACAAATTTAAATACTTTACCCTTAAGATTTTTAGTAAATGCAGGCACATTATAACTTCCAGAAGATAGACAAATATTGAATGGTAGTATGTGAGGAAAAAAGGGAAAAAAGAATAATTCATCTTTAATGTACGTATGTGAATCTCTCATAACATGTGCTTCCAGTGTGTGTATTCTAGTAGTCAAATAGTGAAATGCCTACTTTAAAGAATATGATGGGCTTTTCAAATCATTTTAAATAGGAATATTTGTGAAAAGGAAGATAGAAGTTATTTTTACACTGTTTTGTGGATAGGAAAACATATTTTCTCTAGTTAAAGATGTATTTAACACTCAGTTAACACATAAAATAATTTGCCTGTAATATTTAATTAATTGATAAAATTTAGTTTCTTTAAAAGGAAGGGCTTACCAACCTATTTAGAAATCAGATTGTGACCAAAAAATTAAAAATTAAATAGTGCGTGTTATTATGTTAGTGTATGGAAAAAATTGAGATACAATAGAATCAGTATGTGGAAAATTAAATCTAATCTCCTCCATACATGTGAACTTTCTTTATTTCTTTTTTTAAATGACATTTCTCTACTAGGAAAGGTTGTATGTCTATAAAGACATTTTTTACTATGTTCTTCATTTTACTTAATTTAAGAGATACCTTAAAATGGAAACCCTTAAATTAAATGAAACTATTCATGGAGTTGTTAAATGAAACATTAAAATACTACTTAAAGTTCCGTTTCTTAGGAACTTGTTCTAAGACAGAAAAAATAACTGAGTAATTTTCCCCCTTAATTGCTTTTATGAGCCCTAATACAGACTGTGTCTGAATAAATTCGGATCAATTTTCTAGAAAAAGAAAAGAATGACCTTACACAATCAAGAAAATGAATAATTTAAAAATGTATAAGCTAAAATATGACAGTAATTTTCTCAAGCAGTCAGGCACATTGCCCTGTTATATTATCGGGCCCAATGAATTATGAATGTTGACTGAATAAAAAGCCCGAGGGTGACAACGGAGCCAGGTTTTGTCATTTGCACTTAAGAGAATGTGTACTGCCTTAGCTGCATTTCCAAACCTTACCATTTACACAGGCTGCTAAGGAAATTCAGAAGGAGTATTTAAGGGAGGGCGGGGAGATGAAATACTAATTGTTCACCACGATAATGAGTCCAAACCATGTAGACGCATTAGTCTTTTGAACTACGTGAGCAGCCAAGCTCAGCAAACTCACACTGTCTTAACCTACCTGAACATATAGAAGCAAAAAATCAAAATGAAAGGCAGTTTTCAAATGCATACATCTCAGCTGCAGGAATTAAAAGTGGGAAGAACAGGTGTTCTGAGAGATTCTACAGTGCTTCTGTTGCTAAGGAGACCACTTTCATCTGTTCAGAAAGGCTGATAACCTGGACGTTTGCTGCCAAATTGGTATCAACAAAGGTTGGGGCTGATATAAATATGCATACACAGATGAAAAGGACATGGGCAGTCTTAAAAATAACTCAATGACAAAGTTGAATTGAGAGACACCTGGCAAATTGTTTGTTGTATGTTAAACAAGAATAGTTGCATAATTGATAAATAACTTGAAGCAGATCAATCTGAGCACATAATTTGAAAGTTAAAACATAAAAATAGAAAATGTTAATTTATGTCCATAATCTCAGTGGAAATAGTGTTAATGCAACTAATGACAATTATGTCAGTAACTACATAGTAAGCTAAAATTATATTTTAATATGATTTTAATTGTACAAAATAGAGAAAATGAGTTTTAGATAATTTTACTAGTCATTAATAAATACTAATTGATTATTTCCCAGGCAAGTTGTATATGAAGGATGTGATAAAACTTATTGTAAGGGGCAAAATATGATAAATATGGAATATGTCCCATATAAATACTTTTTCAAATAATAGGTTTATAAAATTATCACAGTCATCTTCATTGAACTATTTTTTAAAAAATGTAGTATCTTTTGTCTGTACAGCATTGAGTAACATAAGTATGCATATGAGAAATAAGAATAAAAAATGTAGCAACCAAGTATGAAAGAAAAACGTCCTTCCTTCCCAGGTTTGATGAGTGCAAAACTAGAAATATTCAACTTATATTTAATTTATAAAATCTTTCTTTCATATTATTAAAATTATGACTGATAAACTAATATTTAATAAAAATTGTATTTTTTCATTTAGGTTGCTTTTGGGATTATTCTTTAAAAAATTCAAAGTGATAGAAGTAGCATTGTATATCTACCTTTAAAATATCAAAATTTAGTATTTATGTTTATTGACAAAGCATGATTATATTATAATATGTAATCTTTTTAAAATCTTAAATTACCAAAAGTTTTTATTATTCCATTATGTAAAAATAAAAAAGAATTGGAGGTAGAAAGAGACACAATATTTTCTACCTTGTGCCATTTTCATCATAAAGTCACTTGCACAATATTAGATATAGTTATATAATTTTGGCAAGTTTTGACAGAACTGGCACATCTGCAGATAATGGTACAATTTGATATTTATAAAGTATCAAGCTTTCTATAAATATTTGTTTCTAGTTTCCATGGAAATTGAGTAATCATTAGAGTTGATTTTTATTTATCTTCCTTTACTGGATTCAAACAATATTATTTATAGGGCTGTTTTTAAAAGCCTGTGACAATTAACTCTTTGATTAGCTATTTTATAAAACTAATAGCCCTTTAACTATTTATAAAGTCAACACATATTTTAAGGTACAACTACAACAAATAAACACAGATTTTATTTAAGTGCTCAAATGAAAATTAAACACTGGTCTTTTCTTTTGTTTACTTTTGGTTTACTAGTTACTCAAATAAAAATATCAATGTAAGGCCCTGGCTGGTGTAGCTCAGTGGATTGAGCGTGGGCCTGCGAACCAGAGGATCGATTCCCAGTCAGGGCACATGCCTGGGTTGCAGGCCAGTTCCCAGCAGGGGACACATGAGAGGCAACCATACATTGATATTTCTCTCCCTCTCCCTCTCTCCTACCCTTCCCCTCTAAAGATAAATAAATAATCTAAAAAAAAAAATTAAAAAATCAATCAATGTAAACTACTTCACGAAGTTGTTGTAAGAACCTAACGTTATTACGTGTGCAGTGTTTAGGAATGTGCCTTGTAAAAATGCCACACAAATATTTTTAATGTAATTCAAGGTGTACAAAGGAAGGGGTTTCTGAAGCCATATAGCATACAGCAGACTATCAATAAAATTTTTAAAGTAACTAAATTTGGAGTCGATCAATTGTTTCTATTCATATTAACTTTTTGATAAGTAAATATATGTAAAATTGGAACACCATGCTTTATATTAATGGTCTTCAAACTAGTAAAGGTGCTACTCTGAATATACACACAGACTTTCCAAAGTGCGTCTAGGCATGGATAGGCATGGAAAATGAGTTTTGAAAACAGCCAACTGCAGTAAATATTTTGCATCACAAAATTATATATATTAAAAAAAACAGTCTGCTAAAGTGACTTGACAGTTTTCTATTTACATTTTACACAAAGGTCTTCATTTCTCCTATCCCAATTAGTACCACAGCCTTTCCCTTTTGTGTTACAAAAAAATATTGATGTTTCATTGCTCAAATTGTTCCACCTTTGGTTATTAGGAAATTCTTCAGTTTGTTTCTTATATTTTTTCCACATTCCTTCCTCTCCTTCTTATACCTCTCTTTCCTCTTCCCCATCCTCATCCTCTTCCCCTCTTTCCTTTTCCTCCTCTTCTTCTCCTTCTTCTTTATAATTCTGTTCTTTCTGGATCCAGGAGATGTTCCAGACATCTTGTATTATGACAGCCCGATCTCTAGAATCAACCACCCGTAAAAGGAGACTTGGTTTCTCTTTCTGGATGAATACCAGTTCTCCAAAATCAATGTAAACTATCAACATTAGATGAAGCTGTGTGAGGGCTATAAGAGACATGTTTGGTATTGCTTTGCAATTTCCAAAAGCCTAATATTATTTTACAATAACACAATTAAAAATGTCAATGCTTATTGTGAAGAACAATTATCCAAAACCGTGCCCTGAAGCAAGTATGACTGGATGAATTTGCAGCAACGTACTAGAACACAGACACTCCCAAGAAGCTTGCTTCCTGGGAAACTCTATCTTTAATTTTGTTATTTACTGTTTAATAACATTTCAGACACTATGAAAGCACTTATTAATTTGTAAATTATCTAATAGAAATAAAATACAACTTGCAATGTTATACTTTATTACAAATATTACATTGATGAATTTTGTATCTATTAGCAAACTCACCTCAGCACCTTGCTGACTGGCTGATAAAGTACTAGCACATCCCTCACCTTCTCCTTTGCTCCAGCTTCACTATCAAACTGATTTTCTAATAAAGCAGTTCAATTATTTTCCCATGTGCTCTTTCTACTCTTTTTTTGTAAGTTCCATGGTTTTAACTTTTCCCACTAAGATCTTAATAAATCTTCCAGTAGTTAAAATATTATAAACCCATGAAAAGTCTCCTCTCTTCCTTTTTATGCATGTTTTCAATTGGGATGAAACTATCATTAAAATGAAAGATTTCTATCTTTGTCGATATGTTCCCAATTCAGATATAGTCAGAGTGAGGTAATAGGAGTGTTAAAATTTTCAATTAATTTACTTGTCAGTTTCATTCCCCAACTGTTGTCCAAGGATGCAAGGCACCCAAAGTAGAGGTCTTTGTAAGCCAATAATAGCTGTATAAGAAATATTGAAGATAAGCTTATTTTATAACATAAAAACTCAGTGCCATGTCTACCTATTTTGGAAACTGATTTTAAAAGTATCATGGTTGCCAGGGAGATAAATATATTTATTTTAATGTAAAACTTATGATATCCTTCCCCAAATAGCCTTTCCTGAGGAATTATTAAAACTCAGCCAAGGTTGTATGTAATCTCCCTTAGTGTAATATGTCTAATAATCTTACTTTTGTTGTCCACATTTTATTTTCTGGTGGAGTTTTGAAGAGTCAGTGCATGACATTCTCTGGAGGTCACACTGAAATCCAGTCAAGACCGCCTCACTGCCAGCATTTCAAGAGGACTTGCTCTTCTCTCCGACAGTGAAACCGTTACACAAAAGTCAGCTCCAGCCCCGGCTGGGTTCTCAGCTGGCTGGAGGGTTGCCCTGTGCCCCAAAAGTTTGTGGGTTCCATTTAAGTCAGGGCCTGTAGGGGAGGCAACTGATCAATTTTTTTCTCTCATATTGGTATTTCTCTCTCTCACTCTCACTCTCTCATTCTCCTCTTGTTCCTTTCTCTAAAATCAACAAAAACATATCCTGGGTAAGAATTAAAAAAACAAAAATAGTAAACTATAATTAGAGTATTCAAGAATCAGGAATTGCCACTGAAATATATATCCTCCAAAATTTATATAGATGTAAAATGTATAAATTACATATGTTATTTATATTATTTCACCACATTCAATATTCAGGTACAAGAATTGATACATCTCTATAATATATATTTGCATTTTATAAAACAGTAGCATAGTTTGGATATCTAAGTCATATAGACATACCCCAAATTTTTAAGGTCAAAAATAGTATTCAATATATAATTATTATTATCATATCTAATTAATGTAACCAATTTTTATCAGCAATCCTTTTTTTATTTTTACAAGTTGATTCATTTAATTTTTAAGTGTTGCAAAGTACATAGAATTAATATATCTTTATATATTTGGCTTAATTTACAGGATACTGACAAGTAAAACTGCTTATTGAGTGGAATCTCAAATTAATGCAGCGTTATGTAATTTAAATTTGAACACATTTCTAACAATATAAATTACTTGTACTAATTAAGTGGAGAAATCAAGCACCTGGAAGAATATAAGACTTGCCAAATGCACTGTGAAAATATAAATAAGTACTAATATTTTTATTGTACTTACTAATGTTCTCTATGCACTGATAATTTCTTTCTTTATTTTTTCATTGCTACCATTTCATTTATTGTTGTTCGAGGACAGTTGTCTCCATTCTCCTTTTACCACTTCCCCCCATCCCACCCACCCCCACCTCCCACCCTCAATCCTAACCCCTTTGGCTTTGTCCTTGGGTCCTTTATCCATGTTCCTTGGCAACCCTTCCCCTTCTTCCCCACATTATCTTCCTCCTCTGTCCCCTCTGATTACTGTCAATTTGTTCTTTATTTCAATGTCTCTGGTTATATTTTGCTTGCTTACTTGCTTGTTTTGTTTAGTAGATTCATTTACAGGTGAAATCATATGGTATTTTCTTTTCACCTCCTGGTGAAAAAGCATTATTGCACTTGGCATAATGCTCTCCAGTTCCATCCATGCTGTCGCAAAGGGTAGGCACCAAGGTTGTGGGTTTGATCCCCAGTCAGGGCACGCATAAGACTCAACTGAATGAATGTATAAATAAGTCGAATGACAACTTCTTTCAATACAACACCACAAGACCTCCTCACAAGAACCTACAAAGCGGGCATGCTGTTATTATTCCCAACTACAGAGGACAAAACGAGCACAGAGAGAAGAACCAGATGGTAGCCATGGCAGTATTAGCAGTAGTCGCAGTTCTGTGGCAGCAGGTTACAACAACACAGTACTCATCATATGCCATGCCCTGTTGTATTGAATTTGAGCAAACAACGATATAAGCTAAAATTATGTTTATGAATATTTTACAGAACAATCAATGAGGCCCCAGCTCAGATATGTTTTTATGTGATATTTACTAAGATGAATCAATTATCATATGTTATTCACACTATTCAGAGAAGGCATATATTTACTCACTCCTTTAATGAATGTTTCCTTAATTACTATTGTACATGTAACATTTATGCCTGGGATTTTTGGGCTCTTTGCTCTTTGTTCTATACAAAGATATCTATAAGAAGGTGTTGTTAAATTTTGTATCAGCTTAGTTACTTCCGCGCAGATTCAGGAAAATCCTGTAAGCCAGTATAAAATAAAGTAATTTGATCATGTAAGCAAACAGCCTTCCTAAATAGGAGGAAAAAAAAAAAAAACAAAAAACATTTTCCTCACCTGGGAACCATTTTGATTACCAGACAAGTTTACTTATTAATATTGTTTCCTTTCTGTACCCGTAATCCTAATCTTTTATGCCAAAAATGTTTCTAGCCCAAATCACCTTCTCACACTGAAGAACTGTCTTAAACCAAACCAATGGGATCCAGACCCCAAATAGCCTAAAGATATTTCCCCCCAACGTCTGCATTTGGAGGTTTACAAAGATTATACCAAGGTAGTGTTCTTCACACCTGCTTTGGTCAAAAAATTATTTTGTTTGATTAGTAAGTTTTCTGATAACTTTTTCATTAGACAACATTGCCCAGAGATTGTGATCAAAACTCCTAGTGAATAACACTTAAAATTTACATTTTATTCTTTTTGGAAAGAAATGAAAAGAAGTTGTTAAAGGCCCAAATCCAAAGTTGACCACCTTTTGTTTGACTCTCCTTCTATGTAAAATGAGACTATTAATACTACCAATGCCACATAGTTGTTATAAGGTTGGGATTAATTGTCATATGATTAATTTCTTCCCATATAAGCTCTCAAGAGACATTGATCATTTTTCATATTTATCCCAAGGAAAATTAGCTCATTGAATTTTAATATTTCCCCAAAAGAAGAGGAAAATATTGTTAGATGTTCAGATGAATCAAAGTTAATGTATTTATATTATATCTGTGTACTTACATAATATGTAATTTAATAATATAATAACAAAATTAATATAACATAAATTCAAAGTTAATTAGAGCCTCTCCATTCCTAATAAAGTTTCCTAAGAAAGTCTTCTATTCTCAAGAAGGCTCTATTCAACTTTGGGTTGCAGCTGTGTGTTCCGTTCTAGATAACCAGAAAGCGATGCATGTGATTTTAGACATTGGCCTGGCACATAGTACTCTCTCCCAGGAAACGCATGGGATAAGTGATTAGAATAAGGCCAGATTGTCCATGGAACTCCAGTGTCATAATAGCTGCACTCTCCTTTTCAGTAAAATTATTATGTATATCAGCTATTATGGTGTTTTTCTATCAGAGAACAATTATTACTGGACAATGCCACAGTCAGCTCCACATGAAGTTTATTGGTAAGATGTTGAAAAGAAATGGGGAAAACTGTGGAATTAATATGTTAAAGACTGGAACTGATTATCTAGACTGAAAAATGAGAGTGTATTTCAATTAACATTTGTCAATTATGGGAAATCCAAATTCAACTTAATCGACACCTGTATCAAATCCTTCAGGCCTATAAATTAGCTCCCTGAGACACATAATTCCAGGAAAGTTTAACAGAGGCATCTATAATTGATGTGTTCTCAGTTTCACAGTATGCCAAAGGCTGCATTTAGGTGTCACTGGGCTATTTCAGCACTACTGGAGATGAACAAATTACCCACCCACAGATCCTATGAGTTTAACAAAAGTCTATTTTAAGTTTTCTATATACTTTGAGAAGATTTGGGAAGAACATATGAGATTAAGGAGTTTTTCAGAAAATGGCAACAGATTTTATAATGCAAGAAACGCTATCATTTTTTCAACTATTTTTGTCTATCAATACAAGCTCTTCATCACCATAGAAACTCATAATAACATTATCAAATAATTTTACACTTGGTAATTGCCCACATAATAACAGGTGTTAACAGCAGAGTCTAATTCTACTTGATATTGTTAGTGCAACAAAATATTTAATTTTCAGGAATATGTGGACTCTAGCTTGGATGCAAACACAGAACAACATAAAGCAAATTAAATGTAAGCTACTAAGGAAGGTAAGTAAACTTACAAAATCAATTCTTCTAAAATCCATTCATTTATACTTGCTCTTACACCAATTAACACATTATTGTTATTATGTGTTACTGGACCATATTTATCATTTTTGTCTAAAGAATGAATCCTACTTAGCTATTAAGAACATGACAACAAAATAATTCTAACAGTTAAATGTCAGAGAAATTATTTTGAAAACACATTGTTTTTATTAATTGATCTCCATAATTAACACTTGTTACAGATTAGAGAATTTAGCAATAATTTGATTTATTATATTTTCAGAAAGTATCAATTGCATAAAATGCTGATAATGTTTAAATAAAAAGCATAAACTATCAAAATAATTTCATGAAAATCAAAATAGATGAACCATAATCACTGATGTGTCTTAAACCCCTAAATAATCGGTCTTCAATCCTCATAATTATTCCAAGAAATATTGTAACAATTGTCAAATTTTAATGTTTATTTTCTTTCTAAATATTTTCATACTACTTTTAAGGAAAAAATTCTATTAACTTAAGTTTTATTAAACCTCTATTTTTATAGAATGTTAGAAATTCTTAAATAAGTAGAAACCAAACATTTAATTAATGCAGACATTTTAATAATGTTAAATAACAATAAAACATCCTGGATCCTTTTGTAATATGTTCACTTGGCTAGGCCAAACTGAATTTTCCAGAAATCTTTTTCCTACAAATGCCCTAGTAGAATGGGTCATAAAAGTATTCTTATGAACAATATTTCAAAGACAGAAATGAAGCCATAGCCATTTTGTAGATCACATTTAACTCCCACTTACCTACATGCTCATCTTGTTAGCATGATACAGCTGCTTGTTTTGAAAACACTCTACCATACCTGGGATCTTCCTTTAGCTCCTATGACCCCTGGTGTGACTCCAGGTGTGTATGTTCAGCTCTGTAATGGAGGGCCCTGGCTAATACAAGACACTCATGAAATCAAGCTAAGATACAAGAACTGACATCAGTGTCAGCTTCTCCCTATGGGCTTCAGCTCGTGTTTGCAGGTTCAAACTCATTCTTGCTCTCAACTGCCAAGGCCAGGGCTGGAATGAGGCAAACGAGGCACACAGGGCACAAAGTTTAAGGAGGCATTCACCGTCAGAGCCATACAAATGTAGGTGTATGTCTTTTAAAATGTGGTCTCTAATAAATAATCAAACATATAAGGCAGCATGTAACAGTGTGACAATTAGCTGGGTGAAGCAGACCATACTATAATAAAATATAGTCTATTTATTCTAGATTTGACAAGTTGAGAATGATATCGACACCTGTTATTTGTATTTAAATTCAAAATCCTAATGATAGTAAATGATCCATATTGCATGCTTAATAAAGAAATCAAACTTAATTGATTTTTTAAAGTTAAATCATATCCATGACAACCTCTGTCCATATGTAGGAAAATACTGCACTTTTGAATAGTGTTTACAATTTTTTACATTAACTTTTACTTGACACTATTGACAAAGTCCAGGAACAAAAAGCAATTATGTTATGAGAGATCACAATTTTGCTTCGACCCCCTCAGATCCTGCAAGTGCCTGAACGCATATCATTTTGCTGTTTGACATGTAACATGGATTATAAGGGCTTTACAGAAAACAATATGTTCCCACTTGTTAATTCTTTCCACAATGAGCCTCAGTCCTGACTGTACTTCAGAATTTGAAGAATAATTGGCAAATGTGGATATAGACTCAGATGAGGGTTTTTTTGTTGTTGTTTTTATTGTTTTTTTAATAGAATGAATATTCAGTATTTTCTCTACATCTGTGAAATTCATAGTCCCTTTGAAACCTCAAGTTTGGGGTTGGATTAAGTTTAAGGAGATAAGAAAATCCACATTTATTTGAGCTACACAGTCCTTGGTTATTTCAAGAAGCAGCCAATCTTAACATTTGAGTTAGCAGTTTCACTTATAAAGGGAGTGCTTCTTTCTCTCTCTTTTTTATAGTTAAAAGAATTTGTTTATACCTCAACAATGCTGTTATTAAAATTGTATTTTTGAAGAATATTTTAATATAGTATAATGTTACAGCAAAAGAGTTACAAAAACTATATATGCAATTTTATATAATTTCCCAATTATGCATTTATATATATTTGTAAGCATCTATGAGTATTTTTACTGCTATTTTAATTCAAATGTTGCATACTTGATTTTATGTTTGTACCTCTTTTTTTTCCTCTGAAACTTTTGGTGTGTAACAATTCTATCTCCAAATGGCCAATAAGCACGTAAAAGGATGCTAAACATTACTAATCATTAGGAAAATACAAATCAAAACCACAATGAAACCCCTATCAGTATGGCCACTACAAAAAGAACAGAAAATAACAAGTATTAATTAGGACACTCATATCACTGATTTTAAAAAACACAGTTCTGACATGTGTTTTATTTTTTTCACTTTATCTTACTCATTACTATAAACAAAAGTATCAACCAACAATCGTAGTAGAAATACACCTTGACAGCCTGTTTTTAAACATTTAGTAGCACAAGACTGTCCGAAAGTTACCTCGTTCAGGAAGTTTCCCCCCCCCTGCCCTCATGTGAAAGCCAACTCCCAGACTGTGTTTAAAAATAGGGCCTGGGATGAGGTGATACAGTTTAAATGAGGTAAAAAGTCAGGTCCCTATTCCTACAGGGATAGATCATGCTCTTACACAAGAAGGAAGACACAGCAGAGTGTCCTCTATCATCACCATGTGAGGACACAGTCAGAAGGCAGCCCTCCGAATGCCAGAAAGAGGACCCTCATTATCAACGCAGTCCGCCAGTTCCTTGATCTTGGGCTTCCCATTCTTCAGAACTGTGAAACATAAAAGTCTGTTGTTTAAATCACCCAATCTATGTTGTTTCTTTAGCAGCCTGAGCAGACTAAGACAGCCCTCTCACCTATCTAAAATGTGAGCATCAAAGGAGGTTGCTCCCCTATCTTCCTGTCTTCTCGGGAGGGTAGGAGCCTCTATTTAAAGTAGTAGGCTCTGCTATCTATCATCGTCTCCGTATGCATATACAGACAGATGATCCTTGTCTTACAATGGGGTCACATATCAATAAGCCCACTGTAAATTGAAAATACTGTAAGTCAAAAATGCATTTAATAGTCCTTACCTTTTGAACATCATAGTTTAGACTAATCTATCTTAAGAGGGCTTAGAACACATGCATTAGCTTACAGTTGGGCAATTATCTTGCATTTCATCTCAAGAGTAATTGGTTTCCCACCAATTCAAAAGTACCTGTGCACCCCAATGGTCATAGCAACACAATCTACAATAGCCCGGTGCTGGAAACAGCTCAAGTGCCCACCAGTAAATGAGTGGATCAAAAACTGTGGTACATTTACACAATAGAAGATGATGCAGCAGAAAGAAGGAGCTCCTATCCTTTCCAGCACCATGGATGGAACTGGAGAGCATTTTGCTAAGTGAAATAAAACAGGCAGTGAAAAAGAAATGCCATATGATCTCACCCATAAGTAGAACCTAATAAGCAAAACAAACAAGCACACAAATATAGCTAGAGACAAGGAAATAAAGAACAAACAGTGTAACCAGAGAGGAGGCAGGAGGGGGACAATGGGGCAAAGAAGGGGAAGGATCATCCGGGAATTTGTTTAAAGGACTCATGGACGAAGGCAATGGAAGGGAGGGTTGAATGTGGCAGGTGAGGGTGGGTACAGCAGGGGAGAGTAATGGGGGGAAGTGGGGACAACCATAATTGAACAATAATAAGAAAAGGAAAAAATTAGGAAAACAGAATATGTAAAAAAAAAGATACTGCCTAGAAAAATAAGCATCTCATCAATAAAATGCTACAATTTGTTTTTTAAAAAGTAATTGTTTCCCTCATCTCACTAGAAGCAGAAAACATAGATGGACATTTTATAGACATTGTGGGGTGTGAAAATACAAAACACGATATCAAAAAAACAAACAAACAAACAAACAAACAAAAAAAACAAGATGCTGGCAAGATAGTACACTGCAGGGTATCTGTTAGGGTCTGTGTTCGCTGACACTTTCCAGCATAACAGGAGAGTATCATATTGCATAATCCTAACCTGGAAAAAGACCAAAATTCAATATTGGGAGTATGGTTTCACCTGAATCTGAATCAATCGTGCACCTTAAAGTCTAAAAATGGTAAGCTGAACCATTATAAATCGGTGACATTCTATATATGCATTTTTCTATCTCTATATCTGTCAAATATTTATCAGTTATCTATCCTGTCATCATCTCTATAGACAGAAAAGTCCAAAATTAAGCATTTAAAATCTCATTACTGATATGGGATTTATTCATTAATTAATGATATTAATCAGTTTTTTCTATTTCTTGACCATTTCCCTCGTTAATTGCCAATTTTACCTTCTCCACGTCTCTTCATTTTGCTCTTTAATATTTATTAACAAGTTTAACATCTTAATTAAACCTAATCATCTTGAGTTTAGGCTCTTTTTGTAATCTGCTGTCAATTTTCAATACTTTATTTTTAATTAACTTTCACATTACCACCAAATGTTAATTTTGTATCATGTTCAATGATAAAGCTTAATACTCTACGTGTGCTTATATGGCTGATCCTATCCCATCTAACTATTCAGTATGATTTTATATATTTCTTTCATTATTCATCTTATGCTCTAGTCACATTATTTATCTCTTTTGCTACTATAGCATTTCTTTACATCTAGGGAATAATTTCATCAAGGCCAAACCACTTCCATCCTTAATGTCCTGTGTAGTTTCACACTCCTGTGTCTGGGCTTGGGCTATTTCTTCTTGCTGGGATAGCCTAATCTCCTGGGATAGCCTAACCAAGATGGTGTTCCATCTTGAACAAAATCATGTAATTACAGATGTAAAAGTGTTCGTATAGCTTGACAAAGTCGATATTCCCTCTTGTGCTGACACACTGCCCTGTGCCGTAGCCTCCACTATGGCACTTCTTATTGCACTTTTACCAGCTCATTTCTCATCTCCAATTTCTGAGAATCAGCAATTCAAATTATTCTATCATTATATGGGTATGCCTGAGATGCTTCTGAGAATATACTAAATACTCAAATATATGTCTTAGTATTAAAATGTGTTAAATAAAAATCTATCCACATATAAATTATATAACATAACCAACTATGATGAAAACTTTGGACTGTAACACTTTCTTACAAATGGTGTGGTTGATACTATAAAGTATAAATAAATATATATATATACATATATATTATTTTTTATAAATTTATTAGGGTGACATTGGTTACTAAAATTATATAGGTTTCAGTATTACCATTATATAGCACATCATCTGTATATTTAGTGTGTGTTCACTACCCCAAGGTGATTACTGTATCCTTCCATTACCATTAGTCCCTGCTTTCCCTCTGGTGATCACCACAATGTATCATTGCAATTCTACCTGTTCTAAAGAAGTAAGAGCTTCATATTTAACAGCAAGATGGAAAGGGTTTTATGCTTAAATTCTATATATGATATTTCTTTAAATTCCTCTTTTATCATTAAACTGTAATAATAATCTATAAATTGATTGGAAGAAAAAAGATATTACCATCCATGTGATTATTTATCCTCATTTTTAAGAAGTTTATGTTACTGTGTTCAACTATTTTTTCCTTTTCAATATCACTAAAATTGCCTAATAACCAATGCCATTTAAATTGCCATTAGCCCAGCATATACCAACTTGACTGTTATTCTTGGAGGTATTACTGCCCAGCTGTAAACTCTCATCATTTACTCAACATACTAGTAAACAGTGAAAGCAAGCACACAAGCCCTAGTTGTTGTTTGAAAATGTTACCTTGCAGGAAACAGTGAATAAGAACAAGCATCAAAACATAAAAATGGATGTCAACAACTTTGGAAGATGTTGAAGGTTTCTGAAGGAAAACTCTTAAAGAGAAAGCATTAAAGTGAAAGCACTTTCAAAAAATTGCTGTATTGTCAGATTTCTTTATTAGAAAGAGAAGATACTGTGTGGAAAAATATGTGTACCTATAGTTTTGACTGAAAAAGTGATTCAGAAATGTCAGACATTTGTGAAAAAAATTTTTTATGAAACTTGGCCATTTTTTCTTATCGTTTATTTAATTTTAAAATGACATTTTCTTAGTATTTACACCAAAGAAACCTAAAATACCTTTGTAATATGACTATTTGCTTAAATCAATATTCATACTAAATATTATAAGTTAGTATCATAAGCTTATTAAGAAGTTATTAAGTTCCCATATGGCACCAGTTCAGACTGCAACTGACATTAGTATTAGTCACTTCGGCTTAAAGTCCCATTTTTAATATTATATATGATGTATATATAACATACACTTGCACAAACTAACAAACATACTCACACAAATGCATATTTAATCCTTATTTTGGAATAATTTGGTTGAAGAAAAGCACAGGTTTTGGGGTTTTGTTTTTTTTTTTTTGGTAATTTTCTACCTGCCTATGTTTTTGTTCTTTAATTTTCTTAATTAATATTTACATTAAATAATTGTTCAGGCTCAATGTTTATTTTCATAATTTTATTTCTAATTTTCAATTCTAACAGCAAAATCAAATATATTGAGTAGTTTAATTATAATTTTTCCTAATTTCAGTGATACTCTGACAGGTTTTGTGTATTTTTATTATTATATTCTAAAATTCCCATTGATTTCTATGGCTTTTTTTGTAATGTTTTATTTTTAGTCAGAATCTAATTATCACAGAAAATGTCCTGACCATGTATTATACACCTTCAGGAATATTTGGTCTGTTTTGTTTTAGGCAAGGTCATCTATTTATCTATGTATATTGTCAATTTTTTATGAAATACGTCTTTATTTCAAGAAATATGCAATAGAGAATTGTATATTTAATAGAAGATATTTAAAACCCTTTATTTTTCAAGGGAGAAATTTTCATTTTGAAATGCATTATATTAGCTTTAAGTAATGTGCAGTGAACACAGATTTGAGGTGGGTCCCTCTGTGTTTTTACCTCAGTTTTTCAATTCATTGTTGTCAAATAAGCAGCGGTTGGTTCCTCGCTTGTGGCATGGGCAGCCCATTTGTGCTCCAACCTATTTTTTTCTTTCTGGATGGAGCCAGATTTCATTTCCTAGTCTCTCTCCAGTTAGTGAGGTCACGTGACTGCGTTGTAGCAAATAGAATGTTATGAGAATCTAGACAGGTCATTTCTAGGCCTGGCCCTAAATACTTCCCATGTGTGATTTTCTACCTTCTCGATCCTATGTGCTGATTAAATTCAGAAGATTTAGGTTTCTAAAGCTGAGTGGACCCAACTGGGAAAGGGGACTAGGTCCTTGAATGACCGTATGCAAGGCCAGCCACTTACCAGAAAAAAACACATTTTAAACTTCATATGAGTAAGGAAGAAAAAATCTATTACAATAAAACAATAGACTTGGGGGTTAATTTATGAAAAGAAAAACCAGCACTTTTCTTACTAACATAAAAAAATATACTAAGTCTTCCTAAATTTTTTATCTTCACATGTAAAAGTCTCCTCTTTGTTATTTGAAGCTTATCAAACCTAAGTAATAGCAATAAACTAATCTGGCTTGGACTCATTCAACAAGGGCACTACAGGAAACTAAAGGAAAATCAAATCTTAAATTTTTTAATGCAATATTTAAAAAAGGCCTACTTTATAAAGCTTTGTAATATAAAATGTTTATAATCTAGCCCCATCCACATGCGTAATTCTATGTGAGATAGATGGCTCAGTCTATGTAACAATGTCACTTAACAACTCAAAGTCTAGTAGCACTGTTTTTTATTTAGTAGAATTTCCAGGTTCTTCCAGAACTTAGTTCCTTGTCTTCTTTTAGAACTTGGGAATATTACTAATTTCTTTTCTGGCTCATGGTTTCAGTGTACTTCTGCTCAACCACAGACATTCATTGTTCAGTTATTTACTGAGTTCCACAATTGAGTTTAGCTATGGGCATACTGTATTCTTATGTCTTAAGATTCTTCCCTTAAATGTGACTTGAATATTGTAATTGAAATAATCATAGCATTTTTATTATACTCAAAACCTTATATGCACAATGCAAATGAAACAATATGCACATGGTTTGTCATGATTAATTTTATAATTAAATTGTCAAATTGACTAGGCCATACAGTGGCCAAATATTTGGTTTAAGTTATATTAGGTGTTTTTGTAAGGCTATTTTGGATGAGATTAACATTTTAATTGGTAAAGTAATGCAGACTGCCCTTCATAATGTAGATTGCCTTCATCTAATCTAGTAAGGGCCTGCACATAAACAAAGCTGACCTTCTCAAAAGTAAGAGAGAATAGTCTTCAAACTCGGTCATCAGCCTTTTACTTGACTTCATATTTGAATGGAAATATTGGCTCTTCCTGCGTCTCAAGTCTACTGGCTTTTAGGCTAGATCTATATCATTGGCTTTTCTAGTTCCTAGGCCTTCAAACTTGGACTAACGCTAATTCATCAATTATTCTGACTTCTCAGATTGCTAACATCCTACATACCTTATGACTTGCCAGCTTCTGTACAAATCATGTGGGCCAATGTTTTATAATATGCATATGCATATGTCCAATTGATGGGGGACTCAATTATTGACATAATTTAAGTTTCAGGTAATAGCTAATAAGTTTAGTAATTAATGTATGTAAAAAATATTATTTCAGGAACTGAATGTACGGCCCACCTTGACTCCAGGAGAACCTAAGCAGTTCCACCTTTTTGACTCAAGAGGACTCAAGCAGTCAAGATGGTATCTGAGCCATTGTGCTCCAGGGTGAGATGTCCACCGCCCAGGGCACAGATAAAGACCACCGTGCGACACACAGAGGAAAGAATGCTGCAGCTTTTATTTTAACTTTTCCCTGAATGCCAATCCCCTTACCTACACTTTTCTTCTCCTTATAAAAAGGGTCTGTCAGTCTGTTAGGGTACGAACGTACCATCTTCTCAGATCACTGGCCATGTGAATAAAGCTCCCACAAAGATTCAATCCCTGTCTCTGCTTATTTGGTCTGGCAAGTGACAGGCAGCACCAACTCCAGCTTTTCCAGTTTCACTACTGGTTTTGTGTCTCTGAATAATACTGCCTCATTTGCTATTATAGAAAATATTTCTTAGAAGAGCAACTAAAAACTATAAAATGAAAAAAAGCAAGTAATTTTTTGTAAAGGCAGCTACTAATAGAACCAGACATTGAGTTCAAATTAATTCTACAACAGAGTAATGAGAAAGATAATAAAGTTCTCCTGCTACTAAAATATTAAAATTGTTGTGATTATCTAAGAGATTTTAGGCTACTGAAGAAAATCAACCACTTCACTAATTAGCTTCCATAAACAAAGAAAATTATTAGTAGAGGAAAGAAACCCAAAGTACACTTAAAAAAATACCATTGTTGCAAAGCATGGATTAATTTTTTCCTTCAAAATATCATTAAGTTAAATATGATGTCATCCAAATATCCATCATTGCAGAAATTATATGTTTTGTTTATTTTTATTCAATTACTTGACAGATATTGATTTTGTGTCTACTAAATGTTGTGTACTGAAATTATAACAATGTGTAAGACACAGGATTTTTGTTTCAAAGTGATTTAAAATTTTGTAAAACAGGTTCATCTCAGAAAACATAACAGAAAAATGAAAATGAAATGTCATAGAAGGTATTGACTGGGGACTCCAAAGTTGAAAAATTTTAGTTTAATATAATAGTTAGTAATCCTAGTCATCAATGCATGTGAAAAGCTATTGTTTCAGGAAATGCAGGTATTCCCCCACCCCCACCCCTGTCAACTCCAGGAGACCACAGGTGATTGACCTTTGTGCTCCAGAAGATACCAGAAGCAATCAGGGTAGCATCCAAGCCATTGTGTTTCAGGGAGAGACAGTCCTCCGCCCAGGACACAGATTTAAAAAATCACCCAGAACATAGGACACAGGACACGGATAAAGACAATCACTGGTTAGTGGATGAAAGGATGTTAGGGAAATTGCCAAACTGCAGCTTTTATCTAATTAACCTCTTTCCTGAATTTTAAATCCCTTACCTACACTTTGACCCCCTTATAAAAAAGGCTGGCTTGAAAGGAAATTTAAGACGGTCTGTGAGAGTACATACCTGACATCTTCTCAGATCACTGGCCATCTAAATAAAGCTCCCATGATTCAACCCCTGTCTTTACTTATTGGGTCTGGCAGGTGACAGGCAACTCAAACATTGTTTTTTCTGGTTTCAGTATGATTCCAAAATATCATAGTGACATAAAAATAAAGAGGTAAAATCTACTGGTCTGGGGAAAGAGATTGAGAGGTTAAGGGAAGCAAAGTCACATGAGTGTGGTCTATTAGGTTAAGTGAGCATTCATTCAGTAGACTAATTTTCTGAGGGTAGAAAATAAGAAAAAAATTTACCATAAGAAAATACAGACTTGAAACAACACATTATATTAAAAGATCATAAATTGTGTGTAAGAGTGCAGATTTTAGGAGAATTCAATGTTAAAATGCAATCATCAGTAAGTTTTTGGTATGCTATATTTAGTAAACATTTTTTCTTTATCTATCCATTCATTCTGTCCTTTTCTTCCATAATGCAATTTTGTTCAGTCAGCAAACTACAACATTATAGACTGCAAGGATGGCTGGTTTCTTCCTGATACTTAAGAATAATTTGCATTTGTACTCGTTTAGGTTTTGGCATATATTACAATATTGGCCAAACACATTTGAAGGTAAATAAAACTGAAGAAGTTAAGAAGAGTTTTCTTGCTCTTAACAAGAAGAAACTAAAACCATTGTCTTATCCAATATTGCCTGAATTTCTGAATTTTTTAGTCCTTTGAATTTTGGTGGAAATGGACCAATAATTTGTATTAGCTCTTCTTTTTTTGTACTATCTTGAAAAAAAAGTTTCTAATGACTTTTAATACTTACTTGAAAACTGGAGTGTTTTTTTTTAAAGAAAACTCATCCATTTTTTAAAAACTACTTTGCCACTTCATAACATGTAGTACCATTTTTCAGTCTCTGAGATTAGCATCCCCACTTTTGAAACTCACTTTCTAAGCCATTTCCACACATTTAGATGTTTTGTTATAATAACACTCTTTTTTACGGGCTAGGAAACTCAGAGCAGGAGAGTATCTCTGTTTCTAGCAGAATCTTATATATTTTTAACTACTGAAATTTATTTTTTAAATATTTTGGTTTATTGATAAATATCAATATCCTCATTTCTGTGTGTCCAGGGATTTTTCCCCTATTGATTCATTATATTTCTTGTAATATCTGTGGTGTGCTATATGCACATTTCATTATCTCCTCACTAAAATTGTGTTTTTTGTAAAAAAAAAATTACCACTTAATAGTACTGATGAGACCTGGAGAGTAATAATTACAATGAAAGTTCCTACTTCTTTTTGAAATTATTTATTGTTAAACCATTCAACCCAATGAAAGTATTGCCTTTTGGGTATCTGTATCTGTATTGCCTTTTGGGTATATGCAAAAATATCTGATCCAGACTCCACCTTACTGCCTCCAGATTGCTGATTCTTGTACCCTAATCCACACCTAATTAAAATGAAAAAATATAGACTACAGGGATCAGCAAAGAACCTAGGGAGAAATGATACTTTCAATGTTACCCGTATCACTTAACTAGTTATCCATATTTGGATCACACTTTTGCAAATGATGAAACTCAGTCTTAATGAAATTATGCAGCATGGATGCTCTGTGGCAGAGCGGAGAGCATACTGTTACCAAAGGTTTCTAAACCTTTATGCTTTTGGCATTGCATGGCCAGGTAATTCTTTTGAAGTGCTGTCTTGTGCATATCCCTGGCCTCTACTCAATAGATTTTATAGCAAATACCCCTTCTGCTCAGCTGTAAAAACCAAAAGTGTCTCCAGATGTTGCCAAAAGTCTCCCAGAAGAGGGGAGATTTGCTCCACTTTGAGAACTATTAATCTGATCTATTCAACCTTATGCTATTAACCATTATTATATATTGCTTCCCAGAGTTTAATGTGTATCTTTGATTTTTTACATTAACAGATTATGAATATTATAACAGCTCTAACTCAAAATGGAGGCAATAGTGTAAAGTAGCTTATAATTATTGTCAGAAATTTAGGAAAGTAAGTAAAATTTTTGGTCTGATGGTAATTTTACTATCTCTAATATATGCCTAATTAGTGACACTAAAGGATTTCACATAACCCGTTTTGTTTCATGTTAGATTTTATTAGCACAATTAACGCTGCTCTTTAAAAGTCCATCTCTCTGTAGTCTAGAGGTAGCCGCATCTTTCCAAGGTCATTTTATAAATTGAAAATTAACCTGAATAGAAGTACTTTTGCCATATCTAATTTAAGTAAAATAGCTATATTTTTATCACCCACTAAATGCATGGTTTACATTTATAGGGTGAAGCAAAAGTAGGTTTACAGTTGTGAGTACACAAAACACATAATTTATTCTTTTGTGGTTTATTAATTATTATAATATGTTCCATATAAACTACTGTTAACTTACTTTTGTCCCATCATGTATTTTAACATTATCATTAAAATGATGTTTTCTGGTTTTCCTCAAAATAAAATGGTGGATAGAAACAACATCTATTAAGATGACAACAATAGTATTTGTATTTATAGTTTTATAATATAAATGGAAATTTCATAGGTTCCAAAGAGATCACATAGAAAAGTATCAAATTGAAGGGGGAAAGTCAAACAAACTTTAAAGATTTAAACATGAGAAGAAATCATTTGTCTCTCATGCAAAACAGTTTATCTTGTGACCTCAATTCCCTGATATATCTAAGAATATTTGCTTATTTTCAATTTTTTTAACAGAGTATGGGGGGGGGGTGACTTCCAGTCTTTTTAGATACCAGGGCAGAAACCAATGTTATGTGACTTTATACTTAAAACATAGTATATAATAATGGACTGGAGGACAGTGTCGTCCTTGCCTGGATTTTCTATTCCATTTCGTAGACATGTGACAATACCAAGTTATTTAAATATAGAGGAGTAATACTGTGTTTTACATTTTAGAGAAGTCATTCTCCTTCATTGTTCTCTGTACATGTTTGTTGTTTTAAATTGGCTTTATCATTGCTTTTAGTAACATTGGGTAAAGGGAAATGGTGTCACTATTTGAAATTGCTTTAAATTTATAAATTAACTTGAAAAATTAATACACATCATATTAATTAGCCCTATACAAACATCGGATGTATTTTTTTCTTATCTTTTGTGTAGTTCTGGAAAGTTTTAGAGATGTGACACTTGCTTTAAATTGATTTATTTGTAGATTTATGCATGCCCATTTTAAAATATATTTTTAATTGACATTGAAGTTTTCTCTATAATTTTATCTTTTAATGGGTTTTCTTTGCATTAACATAAATTATCAATTCTATAGTTTTACATTCATTACTATTATTTTATTGTTTCCCTATCTTTCACTGTAATATTTGTTGATTTATTTAGGCTGTCATATCACCAATAATATTTAATCTTTTACACTTTTAAAAAAGGATTTTATTTATTTATTTTTAGACAGAGGGAAAGGAAGGGAGAAAGAGAGGGAGAGAAACATTAATGTGTGGTTGCCTCTTGTGTGCCCCCAACTGGGGACCCCAACTGGGTTGTGCCCACAACCCAGGTATGTGCCCTGACTAGGAATCGAACCAGTGACCCTTTGATTCACAGGTCAGTGCTCAGTCCACTGAGCCACAATAGCCAGGGCTTAATCTTGTCCTCTTAAATTCTCTGGATTAATATTTTTCTTGTCTAATTTCATGAACAAACACTTCCCACATTTTTTTAGAAAACAAAGGACATTATATATTTGGTTTTAGCATAATGAAGAATTATAATTCTTCATTAAATACATGGAGATCTTTAAGTGAAAGCATATTCCATCAATTATTATTTTATTTTGTACGTTAACATAAATGGCCATTTAAAAATAACTTACAAAGATTAGCATGTGATTTCTCTTATATTTTATATTATTATGATTGATTATATTAAAAGTTAATATTACTGAAACAGATTTCTGGGGTTGTGGAAATTCCATTTAGTTACAATTTTTTTTAAATCTTTTAACTCAATAAGCTATTGAATTTTGTTTGCTATTTTTCTTTAATATTTCTGAATTTATATTATTAAATGAGCACAATATACAACTTTTTTATTGCAAAATATTTTGAAATTTTGGAGAAACAGTTTTATTTTCTCAATACAAAACTCATTTAGAAGTTGTTCTTTTTTCTGCTCTGGAATAGATTATGTAGCACTTGAATTATCAGCTTTTTAAAAGTGTTTGTACTATTTTAGAGAGTAAATTTGGGCACAATGAATAATTATGCCAATTCTGTAACAATGACTGAGAATGTATGAAATTAATATTGTGAGAGTAAAAAACACTATGATTCAATTTGTAATAACTAACCATATTTATAAACATTCTTAAGTATAATTTTCTTCAAAATTACCACTTTGAAATGATGCAAATGCTATTTCAAAACTACTTGTTAAAATGTCATTTAAGTCATTTTGGAATTGTAGGCAAATAGGTTTGTATGTTATTTTGGAATTTTTTCTCATCTGTTTATATACATAATTTTTATGTTAACAGATTTTTCTAAGCTGCTTGCTTATAATTAATTCCACTATATTATTCCTCCATTCATGGATGCATTCATTAATTCTATACACTCTTTACTAGTAGTCTGTTACGATCACATGATAAGCACTGTTAGGGTATTAGAAATAAACTTAAAATAATTCCCCCACTTTGGAGGAACTAATAGTAGTATAATACAAATCTGCAGGCAACTCTGTAGCTACTAACAGCAGGTAAAAAAACATAATAAGACTATATTTCAAATACTTTAATGAAATGATCCTCAGAAATATTAATAATTTAAGCAACTTAGTCTTATGGCAGTTTCTGTTGACACGAAGTTCAAAACCTTGAGAAATCATAATGCTATGTCTTTTAGAATTTTAGCATGAAATTGCACATGTATGAAACCTTATCTTATTTTTAAGAATGTACTGTAAAATGTTTATGTGTGATTGCAATCTCAGAAATGATATTCATGATAATGAAAATAATGTTTCTTAAATTCAGTTGGCTTAGCTTTATAATCTTAAAGCTCCGTCAATCTTAATTACTCTAAAGACTTTAGAAAAAGCATTTAACTTCTCCAAACGTCTTATTTGCAGTCCCCAAAAAGATGACTCTAGTAAAAACTAGTCATAGAGCTGGTGTGAGGATTAAATATTCCTGCCCCCTATTAAATCTTCTTGTAGGCAGTCAAGCATTTGTTATATATACACATATATGTATATGTGTATACATATACATGTGCATATGTGCATATATGTGTACACGTGTGCACATACATGTGTGTCTGCGTATGCACCTATATATGTGGGAAATGATCAAATTTAAACTCCTTATTCTAATATCCTACTGAAACCCTTGTATTTTCTTTTTTTTCAGATTACTCTGCAAATTCAATTGATGTTTACCAAACTGTCAACAAGAAATGTAGTTACCTTGGGCACTTTTCCTTGTTCAAGTCCCCCAGATGGCTCATTTGAAACAGTTCTCCTGTGAGGCAGATATTTCAAGTGAAGATCTAGCACCACACACTTTGAGAGTGCACAGGCCTGGTTGCATAAATACTAAGTTTGCGGTGTGTGTCTGGGATGGATACGAATCACGCTTTTCCACTTCTTTCCTAACACTTACGGTCCCTGAGGCAGGAGTTCCCCACTGCCTGCCTCCTTACACCCTCCAAGAAGCCTCTCACTTATCCATCCACAAAGGGGCTTATTCTCTAGATGTGTATCAGTGCAAATGATGGCAGAGGGAACAAGGATTATTTCAATCCATGATGTAGTTTTTTAATACAATTTTCACCCTTACATTGGAAATAAGTTCTCCTATCCATGTATGTCAGAAATATGATGATACTCGTATCCCCAGTTGAATAATATGTCTATTAAATGAAATTCCAATTAATCAGAATTCATTAGGGAGGAGTCATAATTAATTAGTTTCCCCTGGACCTCCTACAGGGTAGAAATTAATTAAATAACAAATTAAAGTTTTTTCCCCACATTTTCAAAGCTGTACTACTGCTTTGTAATTTTTCGGTAAATTATTTCCTATGCTGTTGCTTCTTTACAATTGTACCTGCATTAGAATAGAACACCTCAACACCCTATTTCTAAATTCATCTTAATTTAATCATCACACATACACAAACTTATCCCCTTTAATAGCCCTACCCGCACACCCCATTCACAGTTATGAGATTCATTACCAAAGGCTTCATAGACTATCTCCAGGATGAGTTGTTTCCAACATCAATTGTCAAATTAAAGACCAACTTCATAAACCACCCTCCACAACTAATTCTTGAATTTATCTTTCGTGTGTGTGTGTTTTTCCTGTTCTATTTCTGTATCCCTCATACCTGCTCCCAAGTACCACGCTGGGAATTAACTACATGCAAGTCTTTGATTCAGGAGGGATGGTGTTTGGCCAATACAAGGTCTTACTTTAGGGAAAAAAGGAAGACCTTATAAATTGGTCTTACTTAGACCAATATAAGGTCTTCCTTTTTCATCCAAAACATAAACAGATTCCACTCAGAAATATTTTGATCACTTGTAGTTTATGATTCTTTTCCATTTTTCTGGAGACTTTTTTACTACTACATTGTCTAAGTTTCTCCCTTTTGATATATTTCACTCATTCTTACGTAAGGTAGCATCTACTTAGGCCAATTATTAGCTACAAACAAGAAGTTACATTTTCATTTTCTGATGCTATTGAATGGATTTTCAAATGTAAAAGGGAGTACAGTTGGAGTGAGCCCTCTCTTCTTACTACTCTTCTCTGGTAGTTTTTTATAATCACGTCTTATTTATGATAATCCTGCTTCCTAGCCTCATTACTTTTCACTGGTATTCTGAAAATTATGGTACATGAGAAATTACAGTTTAGCTGATGGTTTTAACCATCATTTCATTTGTTTACTTCTAATAGGCATAAAACTGCAAGATTTGTTCTTGATCTTGGAAACCTACACCTCCCATATTCTACTGTGCCATTACTATTCCTCTTTCTATTTTCACACTCAGCACTCTTTTGACATCTGAAAGTTCACTGGTTGCAGAAGACAGTTGTACTCCCTTGGATCAAAGTATTATTATGGAAAAAGGGTTAGAGAAGTACTGCTGCCCATCTTGAGGATTAGGATAGACTCCGGACTTTTGATTTCTTTGTATTTGCTAAACGCCGGTTCTAAGTCCTTTGCATGCATTAACACATTAAATCCTTGCACCAATATAAACCCCACTTTACAGAGGAGGAAACTGAGACATAATGCAGGTAAATAATGTGTCCCCATGTCACACAGCTTATAAAAGGTGAACCTTTAAATTAAACAATACCATCTGAGATTTGAATTTAAAGACAGTTTGATTCCAGAGCTCATCTTCATGACCGTTACAATACCTTTCTTCCCTAGCCTATTGGAGATATTTATTAAGGCATTAATATCTATCCTATACTATTTATAACAAATAAGACAATTTGTAATAAAGTAAGATACAATAAAATTGCTGATGTCTCTTAGGTACCAGGAAAGATATTAGAGCATCATTGAGAAAGTTGAAGTAAATGTCTATCCATTTATGCTTATTTAAAATCCACACAACTCTTTATTTAGTTCACTCCTCACCACCCCACCATCCTCTCTCACTTATTTTGCTGATAGGCTGAGTTAACTAGAGTCCATGTCTCCATGATCTACCTCACTCATTTATCCTTCAGCATGCACTAACAATTTTATCAACTGTAACACACACACACAAACACTTCTGCTAGCGCCCTGAAATCGTGCAGTACCTTCTTATTTATATTTGTCTTTAGAATAAAATCAGATTTTCTAAACAAGGCACATAAGACCTCATAAAAAGATTCTGTCTCTCTCCTCTAAGTATGCATCAGCATTCTCCCTCTCTGGCTCTACCTTTGGTCAGAGTGAATTTATTCATATTCTGTGCTTCATGCTCTGCCAAATCCTGTGTCTTCTCACATACTTTTCCCTCAGTCTACTGCAAGTTCCATCAGATCAGAGATTTTGTATATTCTAAACCAATGTATCACAATGCCTGCCACATATCAGATACTTGTGAATATTTATTATCTGAGGGAATAAATGCCTATCAGCTCAATTCTCTTATTTCTTTGTACTTCCTGCAGGTTTCAGCTTTTATGTCATTTCCTCCAAAAGCTTTAAATCACTTGCCCTAGAAGAATCACACATACCTACGAGGGCCTTGTATTCAAGGAAATAAAGTGTTTTGTTTTCATTCTTGTTCTTTCCTTTCTGTAGTTTTCACTTTTATATCTACAAATGAAAACGTCAACATTCATTCTCAGGGCTTGTATGTAAAAACAGGGTAGTGGGACATGTAGATCCAGGCTGATGTGCACCTTTTCCAGAAGGGGTGGGACCTCGGGGACCCTGTGACCAGTGCCACACGGTGTTTGCCCAGTATTGTTACACAATCCAGCTTTTCAAAACAGTCCGGGTGTACAGAATTTTGTCTCTAATAACAATTTTTCAATATCAACAATTTGATCCAATTTTAAATAATAATAATAATATCTATTTCCCAATTTACAAATTTCATCAAGATTTTTCAGATGCCTAAGTATCCCTTCACAATTTTTTTTTATTTTAAATATGTTTAGTAATTTTAGAGAGGGGGGAAGAGAGAGACATACAGACAGACAGACTTCGATGTGAGAGAGAAACCTCTGTTGGTTGCCTCCCATAGACACCCTGACCTGGGATTCAACCTGCAGCCTAACATGTGCCCTGACCAGGAACCGAACACTCAACCTATTGGGGTGCAGGACAACTCTCCAACCAACCAAGCCACACAGCCAGGGCAAGAGTCCTTCAAATTTAATCTTAGTTTTTCCCTTACGTAGGTGTATTGCATGTATATTTGCTGGTATTAATTTTTCCTTTTCTTCCTGCTAGACCAAAAGCTCTTTGAGGTCAAGCAATATAGAGACGATTATGCAGATTGATGCAGAAATAGATAGACATAGACATACACATGGACATGCACACGGACATAGACATAAACATATATAAACACATCACAACGTCAGAGTCAGTGCATAATCAACAGACTACATACAGCACATCCTTGATATACGAGTTTCGCAAGAGTAAAGTTTTTTAAAAAGTATGTTCTAGCACATCTATCCTAAATATGCTGTAAACCAGTTATATAAAAATATGGGTAGAAGGGCTTGCAATGTAGTAAACCAAATGGCTTTTTTGTGCCAATTCTGCAAAACATGAATTTTGTTTTCCACATAAAATGCTACTAATATTCACAACTGCCAATGCTTAATTACTATGCTTTGTAGACTAAGCAGTCATAAGAGAAGATAACAGCTATGAGCCTGTCTTTGTCCCTCAGCTGAATGAATCATGTGGGGTCCTTAGCTTATTTCTTTTGTCCTAATTTTTGCAAGTGTTAGTTTTGTAAGTTTAATTATAAACTTTGTGCTATATTATTAAACTATTGTAAATATGAGGGAAAATGAAAAGAATCTGTAAAACAATGTTGCAATTTTTTAAAAAGACAGATTTATTTTTTATTATTTTAGGTTTCTTTATTAACAAAGTTTTTTTTTTAATTTTATTTTAATTGTTGATCTTGTACAGTTTTCTGTCTTTTACTCCCACCCCAGCCCTCCCCACCTCCCTCCCATTTCTTATGATTTAAATCATCTTTTCTACACACATGTAAGAATTTCCTCTTAAGCAGCATTCCAGCTTCTTGGTTCTTGTTAACCAAATAGAAGATGTTCCATTAGCTGTTACTGTGAAGAAGAAAATTCACTGTTTTGCACCATAAAGTGTCATTATATCCCTGTTTCTATCTAAAGAATCCCTATAACTTCAGCTCTAATCAGTAAAAGACCCTTTTCCTGCTAAAGATGTTGAAAATCTCTTACTCTGTCCTCATGTTATAGAACACAGAATGGTAAAGAAAACAAAAAAGATGTAAAGGAATACACCAGCCTAGAAACAAAAAAATGTGAAACAAGTAAGCAAATGACAACAAGCATTTTTCAGGGCATACAAAGATAGTACATCTACCCTAAATATACTATAAACTGATTATATAAAAATATGGGTAGAAGGGCTTAAAATCTAGTAAACCAAATGGCTTTTACGTGCCAAATCTGCAAAACACAAATTTTATTTTCCACATAAAATACTACTAATATTCACAACTGCCAATGTTGAATTACTGTACTTTTAGTATGATTAGTAAAATATGATTAGATTTTACTAAATCTGACCAATGGCCTACCTCAGTGTAGCCATTGATCAGATTTTACTGGGCTAATATTAATGATTTAACATAATCTGAGAGAATAATAAAGTTCTTGATTCAAGGGCATAGTTATCTTTGTACACAATGTAGTGAAGTCAAGAATGACCTTGGACAAAGTTCACTTGAAAGAATCTAATTTATCATGGGCTAAACTAGAAACTGTCTGCTTAGCCACATTGCTTAATGATTCTATTTATCTTTATAGAAAAATGTAAATGTAAGTGAATTTTACCACACATTATGTATATTTATTATTTGTATATAAAAATCTTAATTATTTTATTGTCATCAAATAATTTCAACATCTCCCACATTTTCTTCTCTAAACTCCAAAGATACAGAATTCCTACTCCAAGTAGATCTGACCTGATTTTTACAGTAGAAAAGCTAGTAAAACAATATTAAAAATCATCCACCTTGTAAATATCTTGATTCAGTAAGCTAATATATATTTATTTAAGCTGCATTTTACTAATTCATGCAATTGTTAAATAAAATGTTTAGTCTGCTTTTCAGTATCATTTAAGCATAATTAAACACTGGAGAAAATCTGCAGTGCATATTTTATAGTAATAATGAAAGTGTATAATACAAGACTTTAAATGTTCATAGAGATACTTCCACTCTTAAAAAGGTTTCAGGAAATTGGCCCTGTTCTGTTAACATCAAAGGCTAGTTCACAACTCCTTGCCAAATGGTGAAAAGGAAAAACATTCAGTAATATAGAAAAGAAAAAAAATATTATTCAGTAAAATCATCAGAGAGATTTAACATGGGCAGCAACTCCTGTGATTACTTTTACCCTTGTTGGATAGAGAACCAGAGATACTTGTGCTATTATTATTACATCTGTTTCCAGTCTGGTTTTCTAAAGTTCAAGACTTCTGGATTATATTTTATTGGAAAGGCAATATAGTTTCAAGTGCAATAACTACTATTAATAATAATACTTTCTCTAGAGGCTGATAGAGAAATATAACAGCAAAAGTAATACAACATATTTTGACGTATTTTTTCCCATTAGAGTTACTTCAAACAGGTACTTTAATCATAAACCTGAATGTAATAATTTGGGATTTATTTGCCTATTTTTGTATTCTACAAAGAAGCTACTTCCTTTGGTTGCAATAATTAATTATTTATCCATTCAGAAAAGAATAGCTCTCTCACAAAAATATACCTCTGACTATCTTGACATAGAAGGGAATAAGCTATCTCCATAGGCAGCATTATAGAGACTAAATTGCTTTTTTAAAGTTTCCATGTGTTTCAAAATTGAATATATTAAATTATCTTTTAAGGCATTTAAAATATAACTGTGATGCTATTATAATTGGGAACTATTAAAGTCAACAAGAATATTGCATACCTTTTGATTAAAGAACAGTAGTAATTTAAGGTAGAGGCAGGGCAAGTCAGTTTCACCTGAAAATGTTTATTCATCCTGATGAAAGAATCTGGTCCCTCAAAACCAATCATCTGATTATGACATGCCCCTTCCTATTACAGCTTGGTTCTCACCTGCAAAGTGATTTTTTAGATAGTCCCACCATCTTTTACAAATGCATGTAAAGAATTAGATATGTATGTACTATTTTTACCCCTTTTGTTCTACAATATTCAATCATTCTAGTTGATGTGAATTTACACAATAGAAGAATTTTAAACATTGAGGTTGATAAAAATATAAAGTAGAAATTAGTTAAATACATTACAAACAAAAATCAAGTCATTTCAACTAGTGTGGTGTCACGTAGTCATGTCAAAACTATAGCTTTTCTGTTATCTTTGATGAGCGCAACTTGTCTTTCTGTAAAAATGACAACAACTTGCACTTCTCAGAGAAAATAAATGACACTTGATAAGAAAGGAATTATTTTCTTGCCACAAAGCTGATAACATTTTTCTGAATCCCCACTGTCTCTCTTAATTCCTAAACTTAATCCATTCACCTGTATTATGATTCTCAAATATTTATACCTTCTCAGGAATGAAATGTCTGCTTTTGAAATACCAACTTTCTTCTACCACTCCTTCTTAATTAGATCTTTCCAATAAAGATCTAATAATAGTAATGTGCAAAGTTTCTTCACCTTTAGCATCTTTTTTTTTTTTTAAGATTTATTTATTTATCTTTAGAGGGGAAGGGTAGGAGAGAGGGAGAGAAACATCAATGTACGGTTGCCTCTCGTGTGTCCCCTGCTGGGAACTGGCCTGCAACCCAGGCATGTGCCCTGACTGGGAATCGAACCGCGATCCTCTGGTTCGCAGGCCCGCGCTCAATCCACTGAGCTACACCAGCCAGGGCGCCTTTAGTATCTTTAAAAAGGCTTTGTTCATAAACCCCCATCTCTATTATTCATTGTTTTGTCCCTGTTCCTTTTATAAGTAGACATTAAAAAATTGTCTTCATCCTATTACTTCCTTATCCCATTCAGCTTTGAACTCTGAATTTCAGCCACTGTTTTGACAATTATCTTGATGAAAAATTTGATAAACTTTTAATCTAACATGTCACTGCATTATTTGAGTGTGTGGACCATGCCCTCATACTTTGAGCATCTCATCCTTTGCATTTCATGAAAACAAAGTTCCTTAGTTTTTTCCAGAGGTATTTCTTCTGGTATTCTTTATAGTTGCTACTTTTTTTTATGATTCTATTTAACTCTCTTAAGAATCTCTCTTTCTCCCCAATGCTCTCTTCAAGTGAGTCCATTCAGTTGCATGCTTCTAGGTATCCGAAGATGACTGACATTACCGTGTCTCCAATTTAGATTGATCTTCCATTGCATGTCCTTGTATACTGTTGCTATCTTGACATTTCCACTTACATGTTCAATAAGTACCTAAAATTGGGTTGCTCACCTCTTTCTAGTAAAACATGCTCGGTTTTGTGTTTGTGTGTGTTTCTTTTCTCAAAAACGAATAGCACAACTCATCATTTTCTGCCTCACTTACTAAGGCAGAAAATTAGATATCTTCCATGAGGTGCGTGTTTGCGCCTCGTTTATTAACCACATACGATCACTGTAAAAGTGCCATTAATTACATTCTAGAATAACTTTTCAAACCCAGTCTTTTCCCACCAGTCTGCATTATTCTAGATTTTGCCAGCTTCTCTCCCTCACTCAGTGGAATTATTCTGTCTCCTTATTTGTTTATTTCTGTTTTAAAACTAACGTTCTCCAAACTATTAAATAAGGCAACCATGTTAGTTTACAACTCCCCCTTTCTTATTTAGCTATTATTTAACTTCCCTCAAGTCATTAATTTCAACAAATATATATTGAATACCTACTATACACCATCATAAACCTATGTGCTTATCACATGCTGATGAACAAAATAAGGTAAGTTATATTGGGTTTTCAATCAAGACTATGTTGAAAGTAAAATATTGAAGATGAGAATTAAAGGATGAATGGGTGTTAGCAAAGAGATGAGTATAAAGGAGAGGAGTTAGGATAGAGGAAAAGTAAACATGAAGCACTCTATATAAAAAGGGTCTTGTTGATTTTCAGAAATTGAAATATTACTGTGGTTGAAATACAGTAAGTAAATACTGGAAAGAGGTGAAGTTGACAAGGAAGATGGGGTCCAAATTACCTTTCATATTGATAAAAATGGGAAGTATTGGATGACTTTAAGAAGATAACTACTAGAATACACACATACATGCATATATACATGTACACACATACACACACATATATTCTAAAGTTCACATTTTCTGCTGTGTAGAGAAAGTGGGGGAAGTTGAGGAGGCAAGTAGGAATCTACTTCATTAGACCAGGGAAGATATAATATATCATATAGTCTACAGTAGTGGCACATATATTTTTACATGTATTTTTCATAGGGCAGTGTGATCTCTTTCCATCTCTTCACTCTCTCCACAACCAGTTTGCCCTGCAGTCATATAATACTTTGTTCCAGTCATAAAATTGTTCTTTCTTCACTTTCCACATTCCCTCTTTGCTTGGACATTTAAAGCTATCCACTTAGATCATAACTTCTGGAAAGCGGTCTCTGCTCCGTATCTTGTACTTATTATAAGATAGCATTAATCCCACTTCATTGTAATTGCCTGCAGACTCCTCTAATTTATGCTAGTCTCCATATAGGTTGAGCGGTGACCATGCCTAACTTGTTCTACCTAGTATATTTAGCATTTAATAGATTTCTTAGCACCTGGTAGATGTAAAATAAATATTTGTTGAGTGGTATTAAAAGATGATGTTCTCTTACTATCCTACCCTTAATAAATATATCACACATATCTACTTTAATAGCATTTAATTTTTGTGATTTAAAATCAAAATATTCCATGGAATTGAACATCATGTTTCCCCCTTTTATTAATACTCCCAAGACTTAAAGTACAACAGGTATTTTATTTTATTTATTTTTTAAAATTCAAATTATATTTTATTGTTTATGCCATTACTGTTGTCCCAAATTTTCCCCTTTGCTCCCTTCCACAACACTGCCACCAACACACTCAGGCAACCCCTACATGGTTGTCCATATGCATGGGTCATGCATATATGTTCTTTGGCTACTCTATTCCCTATGCTATACTTTGATTCCCTATAACTCCGTAAATGCCGATTTATATTTCTTAATCTCTACAACTTCATTGCTCATCCCCCAACACCTCCTCCATTTGACAATCATCAAAACATTATCTGTATCTGAGGTTTTATTTGTTAGGCTTTTTCATTTATTATTGTTTTTTAATTTCAGTTATTGATAGGTCTGTATTTATTACCATTTTACTGTCCATATTTTTTAATCTTCTTTTTCTTAAAGAAGACCCTTTATCATTTCATATAATAATGGTTTGGTGATGAGTGTCCAATTCTAAATGATAGGTTTGCTTAATAGAATAATCTTGGTTATAGATTCTTGCTATTCATCACTGAATATTTCTTGCCAATACCATCTAGCCTGCTAAATTTCTTTTGAGAAATCAGCTGGAAGTCTAATGGGAAATAACTCTCTTGTAGGTCAATAACTGCTTTTCTTTCACTGCTTTTAAAATTTTCTCTTTGTCTTTAACCTTTAACATTTTAACAATAATGTGCCTTGGCATAGACCTCCTTGAATCCATCTTACTTTGGACTCTCTGTGCTTCCAGAATTTGTGTATCTATTTCCTTTACCAAGTTAGGAAAACTTTTTGTCATTACTTTTTTCAAATACGTTCAATTTCTTGCTCTCTGTCTTTTCCTTTGAGCAGCACCATGATGTGAATGTTGGAAGTTGTCCCTTAAACTATCCTCATTTTTAGATTATTTTTTCTTTGCATTGTTCTGATTGGGTGTTTTTTGCTTCCTTATATTCTAAATTTATGATTTGATTCTTGGCTCCATCCTCTGTACTGTAAATTGTTCTTCATTTCAGTTAGTGTATCTTTCATTTATGACTGGATCTGTTTTATAGTTTCCATATTCTTTTCTATGCTTTTGCAATCCTCACTAAGTTCACTGAGCAAGCTTATAAACAATGTTTTGAACTCTGAATCTAACAAACTGCTTGTCTCCATTTTGTTCAGTTCTCCCTCTGGAGTTTTGTTCTGTCCTTTCATTTGGGCCATATTTCTTTGTTTCCTCACTTTGGTAGCCTCCTTGTATTAGTTTTCACATGTTAGATAGAGTTGCTACAATTCTCTGGCTTGGTAAAGTGGTCTAATGTAGCAAGTGTCCTGTAGGGTCCAGTGGCACAATCTCCCCTGTCACCCAAGCTGGGCACTCGAGGTGCACTGATCATGTGGGCTGTGTACATCCCCCTCCTGCAGCCAAGCCTTGGATTGCTATTGGCTGTTCAGTGGGAGAGATTTACACAGGCCAATCAGCTGCAAGGACTGGCTGTGACCACTAACTATCAACATCTGACCACTGAAGAGAATCAGCTGTGTGGGGGCTCACTCTGCAGTGACAAACTTATTTCAGTAGGGCTCTGGTGCCCACTGATTCTGCCCCTTAAGTGAGTCACTTGTGGAGGTCATTGGGTGTGGTGTTCCAATATGATCTGTAGCTGTCCCCTGGGTGCATAGGCTTTGGTGCCTCCTGGGAGGTGTAGGTCAAGGTCAATCACCCCTTGTATTCTGTCCAGGACCACTCAAAGAAACTAAAAAGCAATCTGCAAGTGGCTGCTACTTATACTGGCTTGGAGATGTCCAGGTGAGTCCGGGCTATAAACCAAGGCTAGCTCTGTTAGTGTCAAGCCTGAGACCACTTAGCAATAGGCACAGGGCATGCTGAGGCCAGATGCTCTTCATTTGAAAATTTTTAGGAAAATCTGAAGCATGAGCCAAGACAAGCCATTTGCATGAGAAAGTCACTGGAAACAACCTGGGTGGGCCCAAAATTTGGGTGGGGCAGAGCCTCAGGGAATCACCAGGATTGGGCAAACTGTGAGTCATATTGATGGAGTCTCAGATAAGGTGCCCACCTGCCAGCTCTTTGATTCTGTGGGGGGAGCACTCAGAAAAGGAACAATGGCCTCTTTCAGCACTTTTGTTGGGGAGAAAGCTGCCTCTCAGCCCTTGCCCTAATGCCAGACAATTCAGTTCTTCCCAATATGTCTCTGATGCCTTTAAAGCTGCTACTCCTGTGCTGGAGCTCAGAAGGATTGAGTCCAAGTAAGTCTGTACATGGGCCCTCATGGATAGGATGAATTATCATCAACAAAATGTCCATACTACCCAAAGCAATCTAAAGATTCAATGCAATTCCTATAAAGATTCCAATGATATATTTTACAGAACCAGAAAAATATTTCAAAATTTATATGGAACTGCAAAAGGCCTTGCATAGCAACAGCAATCCTAAACAAGAAGAATAAAGATGGAGGAATCATGCTACCTAATATCAAAGTATACTACAAGGCCAGAGTAAACAGAACAGCCTGGTACTGGTATAAAAACAGACACATAGATCAACGGAACAGAATAGAGAGGCAAGAAATAAACCTACACCTGTATAGTCAATTAATATTCAAAAGAGGAAGCAAGCACATACAATGGGCTGAAGATAGTTTATTCAATAAATGGTGTTGGGAAAACTGGACAGATATATGCAGAAAAATAAAACTAGACCACCTTCCTTTACCACACAAAAATAAATTCAAAATGGATCAAGACTTAAATGTTATACCCCAAAACATAAAAATCCTAGAAGGAAACATAGGCAGCAAAATCTCAGACGTTGTTGTAGAAATTTTTTATTGGATATATCTCCTTGGGTAAGGGAAACAAGAGAAAAAATAAACAAATGGGACTTCATCGAAGTAAAAATATTTGGCATAGCAAAGGAAATCACCAACAAAATAAAAAGACAACCCACAGAATGGGATTGTGTATTCACCGATGCATCTGATAAAGGGTTAATATCGAAAATTTATAAAGTACTTACAAAACTCAATACCAAAACAAAACAAAACAAAACAAAACAAAACAATTAAAAAATCAGCAAAGGACCTGAATAGACATTTTTCCAAAGAGGACATGCGGATGTCCAATAGGCATATGAAAAAATACTCAACATCACCATAATAATAAACATAATGAGATACCATCTCACACCTGTCACAATGGCTATCATCAATAAATCAGCAAACAAGTGCTAGTGAGGATGTGGAGAAAGTGGAACTCCTTTGGTGAGAATGCAGACTGGTACAGCTACTGTGGAAAAAAACATGGAGATATCTCAAAAAATGAAAATGGATCTGCCTTTTGACCCAGATCCCATTCCTGGCACTATATCTAAAAGAACACAAAACACTAATTCAAAAAACCATAAACACTCCTATATTCATTGTAGCATTATTTACAATTGCCAAGATATGTAAGCAGTCCAAGTGTCCATCAATAGATGAGTGAATAAACAACAATGGATATTTGCACAATAGAATTCTACTTAGCCACGAAAAAGAAGAAATTTTTTATTCTTTGCAACTGTATGGATGGACCTGGAGAACATTATGTTAAGTGAAATATGCCAGTCAGAGAATGACAAATACCACATGATTTCACTCCTATGTGGAATCTAACCAATAAACTGAACTAACAAGCAAAACACAGACGACCACATAGATGGAGAACAAATGACAACTAGTTGGGGGAGTGGAAGTAGTGGGTGGAGGGATTGAGCAAAAAGGAAAAAACTCATGATCATGGACAACAGTGAGGTGATTGCTCGGGGGAGGCAGGTGTAAGGGGACTAAATGGTAATGGAAACATATGATAAAGATTACACTAAATAATTTCCCAACAGACAAGTCCACACCCCCACAAAGAAAGGAATTATCTGAGACTCTAGTAGTTTGTCTTTCACAGCCTCAATCCCCACTATCTTTTTAAGGTCAGAAGTTATCACTTACCTTCCTGTCACTGGAACCCTGAGCTTGCTCCCATAATATCCCTCCCATTTTTATCCATCATACGTGGGTGTGGGACCAGTCCGTTCCACATCTCCACCCCTCCTACCAGTCTGCATGTAGTTTCTTCTTTACGTCTTTAGTGATGGGACTTCCATTCAGCTTGACTACTGATGGTTCTGAATGATGATTGTTCTGTATTTTATTTGTAGTTTTGATGTGGTTGTGTGGGGAAGCAAGCTGTGTTTACCTATGCCTCCATCTTGACCCTCTCACAACAAGTATTTTAATTATGAAAACTTCAGTTTGACTCCAGAAGTTGATAAAATTAATTTATGCCAAAGGTTAATTGCATGCAATTATTTGCCTTTAAGAATAAGTCTTTTAAATGAATCAGTCAAGTAATAAATTCCTCTAATGTATCAAAAATTGTGCTATTTATAAATAAAAGTACTGGGAAGACTCTGTAATAAATATCAACCTGGTGAAAATTATACAGTCACAAGAATACATATGAAGATGGAAGATTCTCCTTCTCCTTCTCCTTCTCCTTCTCCTTCTCCTTCTCCTTCTCCTTCTCCTTCTCCTTCTCCTTCTCCTTCTCCTTCTCCTTCTCCTTCTTCTTCTTCTTCTTCTTCTTCTTCTTCTTCTTCTTCTTCTTCTTCTTCTTCTTCTTCTTCCTCTTCCCCAAATGTTCACTTACCTATCTTCCTGCTCTAACATTATTAGCATTATATGAACATTATAAACCCATTAATCTATTTTTGATCCAGGGTCATGATAGAAACAATTACAAAGTGACAGATCTGTGCTGACTTTTCGATTCTCTGGCCTCTGGCTGTCATTTCTCTGTTCTTTCTCAGCTATCCTGTAAAAGGATATTTTGTAATCCCTGTAAAATAAGGAGGGACTGAAAGTCCAACCTCATTGTTCTGAGGTTTAAGAAAATACCCCGCACTAAGCCAGGCTTCAGGAGTAATCAAACTCCAACAATTCCTCCCTGCCCATTGGTATAGCTCCTTCTCATCTGTCATGGGCAAAAGAGCCAGTAAACCTGTAAACCAAGAATGTGGGTACCACATCCATAGACTAGATGAATGCATAGATAGTAAAGTGCACAGGCATTGTGACCACTAGTTCCAACTTCCAGCCTAAGAAAGGACTGACTGAGTGAGCTGTTCAGAAATCCCTGAGCTCATAATTTCCTGTGGGTATTCCCCATCCACCTTCATTGTGATTAGGGCTTAAGGAAAGGATACTCAATTTCCTTTGCCACACAGGGGACAGTATGTGGGATGTAGCAGTGGCCAAAGACTAAGTGATCAGCCCCAGGGAATCAATGCAGGGGGGGGGGGCATTAATAAATCATTCTTAAAGTTGGTGCCATTTGCTCTCTGGGAGAAGTGGGACCTGGGCAAGGACAGCAGCTGGAAGATAATAAAGGCAGGACTGGTTCTCATTTCATAACAAACAGAAACGGCTTTATTTAAGTTTGTCTTGACTATGGTATTCAAGTTGGGAACAGAAAAAGAATGGGAGCTGTGGGAGAGGTAAACTGTGACTTAGAGAAAAAAAAAAAACATAATTAAATTAGCATCATGTCCAAAGTGTAGTTTAAAAGTAATATTGGCTAGAGTTAAATAGATGCTTTGAGATAAATCAAATATTTTTTGATGAATTCAAAAGAGCAACACTAGAGTGAGTCTTGATGATAGAGAAGAATGTTTTAGATTTTGTACCAGAGGCAACAGAGTGACATTAAATTTCATCAGTGATTTTATATGTATTTTTTCTACTGGAAGATGGTTAAATACCATTTACACTAGGAAAGAAACAATGCATACCCATTCTGGGTCATAAAATGGAGAAATGGTGACAAGATATTTTATGACAGAGTATACAAAACATTTAATCAAATTTAATATATTTAAGGACATGAATTGAAACCATATTTTGCTCCTACATCAAAGCTTCAGAAATTTGGCATTTTTATATTTAGTTATCTTGGGAAGAGAGACAAATACACATTATAGGTTTAGAAGTGATAATCAGATGAACAAAAAAGGTCAAATTCATTTATTTTTCATTTTTTTATTGTTGTTCGAGTACAGTTTTCTCCATTTTCCCACCACCATTTCTCCCCTCCCCACCCACCTCCACCTCCCACCCTCAATCCTACCCCACTTTGACTTTGTCCATAGTTCCTTTATACATGTTAAATATATGATATGTTTATTGTTTCTTGAGCATCCTTTTATTTTCATGCGTGGTTATTGGTCTATTTTATGCGTTACTGTTGAAATAACTTATTTTTTCCAATGTTCGTATAATTTATTTTTTAATTATATATGCTTATCAGAAAGTTATTATAGTGGTAGGTAAGATATGGCTATAAGTATGTGATATAATAGAGAATAAGAACAAGTGTCAATCTTTTATAGTAATGTGAAGGAATGTTTGGCTGTGGACATGCTTTTTGAGTTGACACTTCATAGATGAAAAAGGGCCAGCCACATAAAGATATGAGTAAACTTTAACAGTAGTCTAAAAAAGTTCTTTAATTTGCATTTACAATATGACTGATTAGCTTGTATCAGAACAAACCTCCAAATTGATTATACGATGTAAATAAAATGCATGAAACAGTTGTTTAAAATTTTTAAAAAAGAGCAATTAAGGAAGCAGGTTTAACCCTGGCTGGTGTGGCTCAATGGACTGAGCACCAGACTATGAACCAAAGCGCTGCTGGTTCGATTCCCAGTCAGGGCACATGCCTGGGTTGCTGGCTAGATTCCCAGTAGGGGATGCTCAGGAGGCAACCACAGATTGATATTTCTCTCTCTTTCTTTCTCCTTCCCTTCCCTTTTCTAAAAAATAAATAAATAAAATTTAAAAAAAGGAAGCAGGTTTAGTATCTGATCTAAGAGAAAAGGGAAGAGGGATTCTATAACTTTTTCTTCCATTGTCTTAGCTGATTCACAATGTGTGAGGTTCAAGAGCTGAGAAACAAGCAGCAGTTCAGATCCATCTACATCTCATGGTTTGTAAAGGAAGAGAAAAGTTGGACTTCAGTTCTCTGATGACGGCCAACAGAATAATAAAATCTGAAAGACAGCATATTGGCAGAAACACGAGACAGACATCCCTTGCTGCTTTTCCACTCAAAGCATCCTTTAGGTCTTCTGCTGGGTAGGACAAAGGGAAAATGAGCCAAGCAGAAAATAGAACACAGAGTCAACAATGAAGACATATCCTAAACAGTCTCATTGTAGCAGGGGATAAAATTTGGGATTCAAGAATTACCAATGAAGAGGGGCCATGTTATACATTCAGATTTGTGGTCTGCAAACCAAACAAAACCAAGCAAAATGAACTAGAAACAAACTCATAGATACAGAGAATAAACTCATGGATGGTTGTCAAATAGAGGGTGGTGGGGGATTGAACAGAAAGTTGGGGAAGGGAATAAAGGAAGGAGGCACTTTGAGTTATAAAGTGAGTAATGGGGATGAAATGTACAACATAGGGAATTGCGTGAACAACATTATAACAACTATGCATGGTGACAGATGGTTAATAGACATATTGTGATGATCACTGTGTATGGTATAAAAATGTTAAATTACCATGTTGTGTACTTGAAACTAATACATTGCTTGTCAGCTCTAATTAGACACGAATTTTAAAAAACAAAATACAATTGTGTATTTTTACTTTAGCATATTTCCAAAACAATGAAGAATTAGCATTCGCTTCTTTAGAAGTTACATTTAAAAAATAAAAATAATCATAGTTATTTTAAAGTAACTACTTTTCCCTTTATAATGTGTCCTAAATTAATACTTTTTATTACAAAGACTGATATGTATTTCACTAAATTATTGTGATACTGCCATTAAATTCTCATATCCATCATGTGTCTATGTATGTGTGCATTTGACCAACATGAGACTTATGTTTGGAAACTAATCTATGTGTATTACCAAATGTTTAGGTACATAATCAGATTTGTAGTTATAGAACAATTACATGGATGAAATAAACAGTAGATGATTATAAGTGCAATGAACTTGGAAACACAAAGTGATGGAAGACGATACCATACTTTGCATTAAAATATAGATTTTTCCTCCTTTGTGTTGTTCCATTATAGCACTATATGTACAGTAGTGCAACAAAGACATATCCCATGCATTAGACCATGACAATAATGATGACAATAAATATAGACAACTTAGCCCTGGCTGGTGTGGCTCACCAGTGGATTGAGCGCCAGCCTGTGAAGCAAAGGATGGGTTTAATTCCCAGTCAGGCTACATGCCTGGGTTGCGGGTGAGGTACCCAGTAGGGGGCGTGAAAGACGAAACCACACATTGATGCTTCTGTCCCTCTCTTTCTCCCTCCCTTCCCCTCTGTCTAAAAATAAATAAATAAATTCTTTTTTTTTTTAATAAATAAATTCTTTAAAAAAAAGATAATAGAAACGGTGCTCCATAATTTTAAATAATGTTTTTTACAAAATTCATCTCATAAAATTTCATGTAATCAACTTACAGAATCATTAAAAAACATGTATTCATGAATTTACAGAAAACAAAAATTCTATTCTCTATATTAACCACCAATATACCAGTTATCATTGTTGTTGCTGTAACTATTATATCTGTTGCAATTAAATGATCTCAATTAAAAACACAGCTTCTTTAAGTACACAATTTTTAAAGCAAAATAAATTCATTAAACCAAGACCTTAAAGTTCTGAATTAACCCATTTTCTTATCTAATTATTCCTTAGAAACATACTATTGTTTGAATTATGTCTTCTCAGGTATTTCTCAGACAAGCAATCTCATGAAAAAAATTAATTTCAGTATTCCTGAAATTATTTTGAACCAAATGCAACATTCCCTCATTTAAGGCCCATTACCATTTCATCTAATCTCTTAAACAGTCTCTCTTCTTAGACTTCACTTCAGCCTAATAGGTGGCTAATGGGAACCCCGGTGCATGTTCTTTTCCACCTCTTAATTTTTGCATACCCCATTCCCTTTGCCTATCAAACAATTAAATATCATTTATATGCATTCATAATATGAATTTACTTAGGTCAAATTTCTTCCTGGTACTGTAATTATGATTCTATTTCCTCCTACATCTTTGTGTGTAGTCACAACAAAACCTACTAATGTTTCTAATGCTGTCTCATATCCAGACAGAAATCCTACTCCTAACCCCGGGGATCCAATCCCTAATTTCAAAGTAGTCTTTCTGAAAGCTGTATCAAGATTTCAGCATTATTTTATAACTCTGAATATTTTGGGTTGAAAACAACCTGTACATTTACTTTATTTGAAATTCTTTTTTGAAATATTTTATGTATTTATTTTTAGAGAGCGAGGAAGGAAGGGAAAATGAAAGGGAGAGAAACATCAATGTGTGGCTGTCTCTCTTAGGCCCTCTATCAGGGACCAGGTGTGCAAACCGGGCAGTTGCCCTGACTGGGAATCAAAACAATGACCCTTTGGTTTGCAGGCCGGCGCTCAATCCACTGAGCGACACCAGCCAGGACTAAATTATTAATAAAATTTGTTCTAAAAATGAATTACAGAAAAATGATTGCAGATATGCTATTAATGTTTTGAATATTTAAAACAATTTTAGATATTTCTGCCTTACTCTGCAAAGCATATATCTCACATACATTCTTCTGTTTAAATAAAGATATATTAGGATTAAGAAAAGACCATGTAAAATTTTCTAAGATATACATTTTATCTGGCTATTTTATGTAACTAAGGCAATATTATCTGTACTTACAACTTTTCAAATATGGTCCACAGCACAATATACTTCTTGTGGGGCCTCGGAGCACGAGGCACAAGCTTAAAATGTGAATTAAAGAATTGGGTGAATTTATCCTTACTAGATAGATTAAAGAAAATTTAATGAGTAGCTAAGGAGAGCCAGAACTGGTTCTATTTTTATTATATTATAGACCGGATTTTTTTGTATTGCATATTACAGGCTAGTTTTATCCAGATTTTTTAACCTATGCTTATTTTAGTTCCTATGATATATTTATAATTAATAATAAGTACATGTTTCTTTTTCCTTTTTTTGATTGTTCAATTACAGTTGTCCCCATTCTCCCCCATCACTCTCCTCCTTCCCCACCCTCCTCCACCTCCCACATTCAAACCTACTCCCCCAACCTGTTGTCTTTGTCCCGGGGTTCTTTATGAATGTTCCTTGAGGACACTTCCCCTTCTTTTCCCCATTATGCCCCACCTTCCTCCCCTCTGGTAACTGTCAGTTTGTTCTTTATTTCCATTTCTCTGGTTCTATTTTGCTTGCTTGCTTGTTTGTTTTGTTGATTAGGTTCCACTTGTAGGTGAGATCATATGGTATTTCTCTTTCACTGTCTGGCTTATTTCACTTAGCATAATCCTCTCCAGTTGATCCATGCTGTCAGGAAAGGTTGGAGCTTCTTCTTTCTTTCTGCTCCATAGTATCCCATGTGTAAATATACCAGTTTTTTGATCCACTCATTTACTGTTGGGCACTTAGGCTGTTTCCAGCACTTGGCTATTGTAAATTGTGCTGCTATGAACACTGGGGTGCATGGGTTCTTTTGAATTGGTGTTTCAGGATTCTTGGGGTGTAATCCCTGCAGTAGAACTGCTGGGTCAAAAGGCAGCTCCACTTTAAATTTTTTGAGGAATCCCATACTGTTTTCCACAGTGGCTGCACCAGTCTGTATTCCCACCAAGAGTTCACTAGGGTTCCCTTTTCTCCACAACCTTACCAGCGTTTGTTCTTTGTTGATTCATTTATGATACCACACTGACCAGTGTGAAGTGGTATCTCATTTTGGTTCTAATTTGCATCTCTCTGATGGCTAGTGATGTTGAGCACTCTTTCATATATGTCTTTGGGCCCTCTATATGTCCTCTTTGGAGAAGTGTCTGTTCAGGTCTTCTGCCTAATAGTAACCAAATGTTTAAATGAAACAAAAAGAATAAACAAACAATAATATCAAAAAAATCTAAACATCAGAAAAGTACAAATGAATGGTACAGTTACTTCAGGGGCAAGATGGGAGGCAAGAAAGTAGGTGAATAGGATGTTTTATGACTATTGTCAAGGAACGAAAGTGATCCTCTGATTCCCTCTTCCCTTCCTTCCCTTATACTTCTTTCCTTCCTTCCCTCTCTCCATCCTTCCTTTCTTCTTTCCTTTCTTTTTTGTCATTCTTCCACAAATAGGTCAACTCCTGCTAAATGTAGAATTTGAAGAACAGCCGAATCATAAGATGTGATAAGAACAGGCAAGCAAGGAGAATTGTGCAGCAAGACGGTCTCACTGGAAGAGTCAAACCATAGGCACTACAAGTACAGGCTGTTCAAGTTAATGGGAAATTTGCATGAGAAAAATAATTCCTAGCTGTTTGTTTATGAATGAGACACTTTTTAGTTTGACATGGAGATGTAAACAAAGAATCTAAGATGTGAAGACAGAATATATAATTGAAAAGGTTTTTTTTTTACTTTCTAAAGCACTGTTTAATTTCATGGATGATTGAAATTTTCCATTTCAAAATATATTCAATATTCCAAGAAATTTACTTGTCTATAAAATGTCTACTACTGTTAATGTGAACAAATAGAGCCTCACAAAAATTGGTTACATATACAATAATTAAAACAAAAGTAATTTCAGTTTGCTTAAAGATGGATGATTTCATTTATGAGAATGTGAGTACACCTGCAGTTGGAAATAAAGCAATATGTATTTTTGACAATTCAAAGGGCATTTCAATAAGAATTGTTTCACTTCGTTAATTAGCTTTTTTTATTAAAGCTGAAATTTAATGAATAAATAATAGATTTCTTTCTATATACACTCAATATACATGTCTAACTTTACTTAATTTATGTTCTAACATTTCATTTTTATTATGTGATGAGTAAATCATAGATTAAGAATTATTGAAGTATTATTGTAGAATTAAATTATAATCTTTGTGAAATTTTCCAATATTTTAGATCCTAAAGAGAAAACACAAATAGGACTCCAGGGATCTATAGCAAGAATTTGACTTACAGGTAAACTTTTGATTGAACTAATATATGCATTAGTAGGATATATATCTCATATATACAGACTAATGAATTTTCACAAAACAAAAATGCCCATGTTACTATTACCTAGATAAAATATTAAAATATTACCAGGACCCAAATATTAGGATATTATCTCAGAAACACTTGAAGCCTTCTCTAATACTACCCAGAGTCCCAATAACAACATTTTTAATTTCCATCATCACAGATTACTTCTGCCATGATTATATAGAGTCATACTGTGTATACTTTCATGTGTCTCGCTGATTTTATGCAGTTTTATGTTGTATTGTTTTTATTAGCTCATTTTAGTTGCTGGATATCAATTGTTTGGCTACACAACAATTTATCTATAAACTTAATAATAGGCATTTAGATGTTTCTAGGTTTTGTTTTTTATAAATGAAGATGCCAGGGTCACTAAAGTACATATACGAGTATATATATCTTACATTATTTGTTAAGTATATTTCTAAGAGTGAAACAGCTAGATCTTAGAATGTATATGTGCTCAACTTTAATATTTATTTCCAAAGAGCTTTCTAAATTGTTTTTAACCAATATATAGGCTGTCATCTCCTGTTTATAATAATACTTTCTGTTATCTACTCCTTCAAAGATTGCAGCTTTTCATTCTTTTTAAGTTTTAGTCAATCTGATAGGAGCATTTCACTTTGGCTTTACTTTGCTCCACCCTGTAGGTAAATTAAGATGAGTAACATGCTATTTCTTTATTCATTATTTGAATACCATTTTCAAGTATTCATTAAAATTTTTCTTTTTTCTCTCACATCTTAGCATTGGCTTGTCTTTTTGTTGTGATTTGAAGTCTTGTATATACTCATGATATTACAACTTTATTGATTACATGTATATCAAATATCTTCTCCAATACCAATATGTACATTTTACTCTCCTGATGATTCCTTTAGATTGAGAAATATTCTTAATTAAGTGTAATCCAATCTATCAGCCTTTTATATTATGACTAAAGACATTTGTGTCCAGTTTTCAAAATGTTGACTCATTGGAAAGTCATAGCAATATTTTTCAACATTACCATCAGGAAGCTTTAGTGTTTCACTTTTCATATTGAGAAATAATGAATATATTGAGTTAACTTTTATTTAGGGGTTGAGATAGGGATCAAGTTTCACTTTTTTCCATTTATGTATTCAGTTGTTCTCACATCTTTTATTGCAAAAGCTGACCTTCCCTGATTATATTATGATGTTACTTGTCATAAATGAACTGATCATACATGAAGGAGATATTTCTGAACTGTCCATTCTGTTTCATTAATTATCTTTTTGTCTATATTATGCCAAATCTATATTAGCATCATAATAATTCTTGGCACCAGGTCATGTTATTCTTCTAATATGTTCTTCCTCAAGTAGTTGTCTTATTCTTTTTTAGATATGACATTTTCAAATCAGAACACTGATTAAAATACACATGCACAGGCATCCCTGCTGTGGTGATGATTATCATCCTAGTGCTTCTGGTGTTCATGGTCCTAGGACTGATGACATTAGGCATCTTTCCATGTGTGTGTTAACCATTTGTATTTCTTCAGAGATTTGTCTAATCCTTCACCAATTTTTATAATTTGATGGTTTGTCTTTTTGTTTTTGATATGTAAGAGTTTGCTAAGATTTTTGCATGTATAGATTCATATTTTAATCCAATTTATGTGTTTTATTTTCTTTCATTATTTTGTTGGAATTTATTATTTTATTAATATTTTCACAGACTAAATTTGACTTTTTTGAGCCTTTATGTTTTGCAATTTAATGTCTTGTATTTTTTTTACTATTACTTAGTTACTATACTTTAGAAATATTCTTGAGATTTTTTTCTTTGACCCTGTAGTAGTTTAAAAATGTAGTGATTGTTTGTACAGCATTGGATTTAGAGCTTAATTCTATTTTAATTAAAGGAGATATTTTATACGATTTTAAATATTTTGAATACTTTTAGTCTTGTTTATATTAAAGCATATTTTCAGTTTTGATATATCTTCAATGTGATCTTCGACACCATCTATTTTTGCAGTTTCTGAATGCACTATAAATATATGTATTTATGACATGCTGTTTAAATATTTCTATAAACTGAATGTTTATATGCTCCCAAATCCATCACTTGAAACTCTTATCCCTGATGTTACTGCGTTAAGGAGTGGGCCTCTGGAAGGTAATTAGGTTTAGATGAAGTCCTGAGGGTGGTACCCTCATGATGGGATTAATGCTCTTACAAAGAGAAACTAGAAAACTCTCCCCTCACCCTTCTTTCCTCCAGGAAGAAAGAAGGCATCACAAATTGCAAGAGTTCTCTCCAGAAACCAAATCAACTTTATTTAATGTTTCCTTTCAGTAGATGGGGTTTTCTTATTACTCATTTTTCTCCAGAGATTGTATTCCTTTTAACTTTAGAAGGAATATTTCTAGATACACCCAAATTAATATTTTGGACTGAACTAAGTTATGTTGGCTAAGATTTGCTCCCTCTCTCTTGTTTTATCATTATTGATTGATTCTTACTCAAAATGTTCATACCATAGGAAAAGATCGATCCATCAAATATGCTCTTGAGAGAGTAAAGGGCACATTCTATGTGGTATAGAATATAGGATAACTTCTAATCTCAGCTTTGAAGAATGATATCCTAAGTGATTCAATACCATAATTTTAAATATTTATGGTCTCCATGTATTAAAGCTATAAAGAAAACATAGATATATATTTCATTTGAAATATTTTAATGACTCAAAAATACATTTAACAAGCATCTATGATATATTTTATCATTACTATTCAGTAAGACAGCAAATAAATTGCTGTAAATCTGAAGTTCCTAGTAACTTTTTTAGACAACTACCAATGTTTAAATATTTCCATATAATGGTCCTCTATGGCAATTAGATGTACATAAATTTCTTGATATAACATGTGCAATATTTTATATTACATAAATGAAATTTTATTATAAGATTTTTCAATGCTAAATGTTCTGTGGATACTTTAATTTAATTTAATTTTATTTATTTTATTGCATTAATGGATGGAGTAGCTTCATGAATACACTTGACTTAAAACATCTCTTGCTGAAAGAGTTGTGAGTATGCTATCTGTAAAAGAGTTTTGATCCTCAGTGTCCTACTCTTCTGTACAATGCAGAGGACTAGAAACCATGTTCAGGAATCTTACCCTGTCTTTCAAGAACCAACTGCACCGATGTTAGACAGCCTTTTGTTCAGGAACACATCTTAGATAGACTATTCATTTTCTACAAGAGAAGGTCAACTCTATTTCGCATTGACTGCGTTAGCCCATATAGGTCAATATTTATCTGGCAGCAAAGAATTGCTTTATTTCAATTACTTGCCAGGGAATACAATCTTAAATTCCCTCTTGCCCAATATCTATCTATCAAAGGCCCTTCTGAGAAAAGTCTATTTGTAGAGTATTTCTTCAAACCTATTCTGTTTATCCATTCTTCCACAAATCTGAAATTTTTTCAATAACTCAGACATTCACAAAAGTAATTGCATTTGCCATATTTATCTGATTTCTCCTCTAATAATCACAGTGATTGAATTATGCATTTGTGTAAATTCATTGTCATTAAAAAATCAGTCATATATTTAGAGCGAGGCTGCAATAAGGATATTTCCTTTGAATACCTTTTTTTTTTAAATTAAAATTGCTTCTATTTCTCCTGAGCAAGTAGGTTTGCTTTGATCTTATGGAATATGTATATTATTACACAGACCAGGTTTCTTATTCTTGTTTTGCTCCTAGAAAGCTAAGGACTGCATTGAAGCTTATCCTTGGCAACTGTATAACCCTTCTGCATATGCATTTTGTAATGCTATTTTATTCTTCAAACCATTTAATGTGCTGCCTTGTTCACTTTTTATTTATTCAAATAACTCTAATTTATGTTTTGTATCACCATTATATTAAATTATTTTTTGAAGAAAAGTGGAACATAAGCAACTTTATAAATAAGTAGAAAAAGTAAAAATTATAACATTATATTTTACAGTTTTACCTCAAAATTTGATTCAGATTTTATCTCCTTAGTACAATCAATTGTGCAAGTAATATTTATATAAAATTTTGTGATTTTGAGAGCTGCAAGAGAAGAGTGATTCATAATACTGCAAAGTCCTTGTGTCAAAACACATTTAGTTTTTCCTCTCATAAATCAATAATTTGAAATACATTATCTGAGAAAGATAGGCAATTTATCCAAATGTTTTTCCATATTTCATTAAAGGTGACAACATGACCAGAATTTTCTTTTGTAAATCCAACATGTGATTATATCCAAACACATCCTGAGCAGTGAACACTGATAATAAATGTATTTTGAAGTTGTTGTAGCATAATCCATTACATATGGATCATAAATACCCTTATTATTTAAATTACTAGATAATAAATTTTATATAAACTATTGTGTACTGAATTTGTCATTTTAGTATTTGTGATCATTAAATTTTGTAAAAAATGGTTAATGATATTTACATAAGATTGTTTAAGCATCTATAAAATGAAGAATTTTATCTAAGAATTTTACCAACTTTTATAACTGCTTCAAATATTATCTTCACCCTTGTTAATTATATTTGTACATTATTTTTAATGTATTTTATTTAAATAAATGTTAAATATATACATATATACACATATGTATATATTAATAGCAATATGTATAGAACTTTAAGTCACTTAGCAAATATATAGCTAAATGAGTAAATGAATTAATTGAATGAACATAGTACAAATAAGTTTACAGAGTTCATGATTTGTACATTATAAATAGTTGCATTATAGTTACCAAGACTTAAAAAAGTAAAGCTATATATATATATATGAAATTGTCATCTACATGTGCTCTTTTCCTATGGTTTGAATTTTGTTAAAAATCACGTTCTGTCTTATATTCTACAAAATGCACTAGCAAATTTAGTAAATTGCTTATTAATTGCTAATACATTTTTAATCACTGTCCTTTTTCCATATTGATGATATAAATAAATAAAATATAATATAAAGTTATGTGCAAAAAGACTAGGTATCATGAAAGTGGAATCAAATATTAATTAACAAATAGAATTACTTTACCTTCACAGTTCTTTTCAATAGTGATATTGACTTTACTATAATTTTATATGTACGTATGCTTATGATGTATCATACCTACTATATATAGTACATTTGTGTGCATATACATATATACAAATACATAGTTATAAAGCATTTTAAATGCATGTGTATTCTATTAAATTTAACACACTATATTTCCTCTTTATTTGTATAACAAAGTCATATAGATGATCTTTCATTTCAATTTTTTAATGTTTAAATAAATAAGATTTGTCTGCTGGGCATAACATAACATTTTAGTTCTCCTGTAGAAAAGAACTGATGACTAAATCATTTAATAATTTAGATATTTGTTAGTGACTTCTAATTTCCTTTATATACTGTACTTGTAATATAATTTATACTTGATTATTTAATTAATAGTAATACATTGAGTATTTTCAAACATGATTTTAGAATTATGAGAAATATAGCATAATCTGTCTAAATGTGTCACTTTTTTTTTTAAATTTGCAAATAATTCTTGGAGGAAAAAAGAAACGTTAATATTCTTTTCCAAGAAAAACCATTAAGTCTTTCACTAATCTGAATTACTGGGGCTATTTGATGGGCTCAAGATTCCATTTACAGATCAAGTATTATTGAGCTGTACATTTGAAGCCTTCATGGTTTTGCAAACCAATATCACCCCAATAAATTCAGTTAAAAATGTTGATCTCAACACCTGGCAAGACTCTGTGGAATCAGGAAAAAATACACAATTCTAAAATAGCTCATTAAAGCAGAAGGGAAAGAAGTGAAACCCTCTCCATCACTGGATCATTCAGGGCTCTGGGTTAGGGACTGCGCTCAGCTCTGGAACAGGGCCGTCAATTCCTGCTTGTTCTATGTTGGTCTCTTCAGGTTATCGAGTTGCAAAATAAACATGTGTGACTCAAACTTTCATTATGAAAATTATTGATAAAGCGATATTCTAAATTTATACAATCTCAGGAAGATAAAATATATCTTGTCATTTATTAATTTATTGATAAATTTATGATGATAAAGGTATAATTAGATAAACTGATAATACAATGACACATAACATAAATAGATTTATAAAAATTCTTATTTTTGAGTTTAAGAATCAAATAATTACTGAGAAATGCATGATTGAAAAATGAAATTGATTTATGGAACATCACTTCAGCTAGCAATACATTTAAAGTCTTTCTTCTTAAGAGAGACCAAAACATTCCTCAGAATAACTTTGTGATCTTGGTGATTTATAAATTTACTTATTCTATAGAGGAGTAGAGAAGTTTACAAAAATATGCACACAACAAGAAGAATGCTTCTCCTTAACATTTGAGGAAACTAGGACAGAAGGAATCCAATATACACATTCACTAATATTCAAAAGTTGTGAACTAAACAAAGAAACCACTCAAATAGCACACCTAGACTGTTCAACATTCGACTTCTAAATAGTGTAGCATGCAGAGAACTACACAGCTGACCCTTGACCAATATATTCCTCTTCTTTTTCTACTGCTGCAGTATTCTGCACCAAAGGAGATCTCACATGTATACTGGTGGACACCCTAAACCTCATGTCCAGGCTTTGCCCAACCCTCTGCAAGAGTCTTCTCTTCTTCAGCTTCTTGGGTCTAATGATACACACATTTGTTGCAGACTGTGTGCACTGCATGAGGTAGACTCAAGGGAAAGGTCTGCACAGGCCTCAGAAATGGACTTGAGATCCTGGGAAGGAAATTCCCTAGTTCCAGGTAAGTGGTACGGAGATTAAAAGGAGAATGTGAAGCATGGCTGTTCACATCACCTTCACTCTATGACCCTTCCTCCTGAGCATGATTTAGACAGGGGTATCCAGGGGTGTCGTTCCTAAAAGAGCCCTGGAAAATCAGGACCTAGGACATGTGCCCCTCTTGTGTTGGTCTAATGTTGACATTGAAAACTAGACAAAGAAAAAATGTGTCTGAACAAATCAAGGTGAATAGCATAAACAAAAATTAAGAGTCAAAACCGATGAAATCAGACGTAATATTAATGGAAAACATAAATATTTGGAGTTAGAGTTCTAGACAGGAAAGAAAATATAAGATATGCATTATCCATTGTTCAATAGATATGATTTTTTAATAACGAGACAAGGAGATAATGGGACTACAGTATTTTCCCCCCTGATTCCTCATAAATGAGATGCAATGACCATAATAGTATTCTTACAGTAAATACCGTAATTATCTTCATATTTTTTTCTAATTGATATCTTTCAGGGTTTCCTCATTGATCATAAAAGATCAAAACAATGCAATGCAGCTGCAAAGACCTGTAGTTATATTATTTTCTCCAATTCTGCTTTAGCAAGTCAGCCAACAGCAGCTGAATGCAGAGCAGTAGAACTTTACTGGAATTTAGTGAACCCCAAAGGTCCCAGGGGACTTGTGATAGCAAGGATCAGATTCAAGCCCAGAATTATCATATATTTGCCTTTTCCCTAACCTTACCATTTATGTAGGCATAGCCACAGCAGCTCCTCCACACATATGCCATACACTTCTTTCTAGACATTGCTTGCTCCCAGCATCCATAATAGTTTGGGGGAACTAAAGAAAATTCTTCAGACAGATTGCTAGATTGCTTGTAGGAAAATGAATGGTATTTGAAGATCTTAATTATACTTAATACCTTTTTTCTCCAGAAGGACAGAAAGAAATATTTTAAAATGTACTTAATGTATTGTCTGTTCTCCAAGACCATACAATCCAGGTAAAACAATGAGATTCATGCTACTGAAGGAACACAAGTGTCCCTAATATAGCATAGTGATTGCTCTCAGATTCAGGTCAGACCATAAATTAAATCCTGGTGCCCAGTTAGTATCTGTCTAATCTTGGACAAGTTATTGTCCCTCTTTGTTCTTTAACACCAATATCTGTAACAAAGACATTTAAAAATATTCAGTAGGATCTACTTTATATGTTTATATCACTTAGCTTAGTTACAGGCATGTATTAAGCACAATACAAATAATAATTTCATATTATAGCATCATTTAATGACAAAGCAGTAATGAACAATGGAAAAACAACAGTATTAAAAATATTATTAAATAAACCTTATTAAATTCTGGAAATGAATTCGGGATCATAAAGAACCAAAAAGAAAACTGCTTTGACAGAGCTCTAAAACTATGCAGGCATTTCTCTGAGTATAGGCATTTAGATATAACCATTCAGTCTTGTGAACCCATCCTGACAATTTACTTGCTATTATAAAGTCTGATTTTGCCCTGTGTGCTGCTTTAGTGAGTTGAATAGTGGCTCCAAAATGATATTTCCAAGTTTTAATCCCTGTATATGTGACCTTATTTGTGAATAGAGTATCTGCAGGTGGAATTAAGTTAATTATCTCTAGATCCTAAATCCAACGTTAGTGTCCTCATAAAAGACAGAAAACAAGACGGAGAAGCACAGAGAGAAAGGTCATATGAAGACGGAGGCAGATGCTGTCAGTCACAAGAAACAAGGAGCGAGGCATGGGACAGATTCTCAGAGCCTCGGGAAAGAACCGGTACAACCCACACCTTCAGCCTTCTGGCCCCCAGGACTGAGAAAAATAAGTTTCTGTTGTTTTCAGCCCTGAGTTTGTGATAATGTGTGATGGTGGCCCTAGGCTAGGTAACCACTCTCTCCCCTACATTTGATATTTTGATATACCATTTTATTTTAAAATTTGAGTCCTGCATAATATAAGTAATACATATTATATATAGTGTTAATGTAGATTCTATTCAATGATATTATTTTATACAATTAACACAAATCTTTATACAACTTTTAAAGAGCGAAGACAGTGTATCTCACATGCTTGAGTCAAATCATAGTACATAAGATGGCCGAAAACTTTGCACTCTACAAAAGGATCACTTTTTTCCTGACTCATTTCTTAAAAAGCATTTCTGAAGTGGTTTGCATCATTAATGATGACCCCTGCCAGTAACAAGTTAGCTATTCCTGGACTCATGAAGGAAATAGACATTGGTTCTTAGTCAGGATCAGAATATCCTAAAGAGGGGTGATGCTGGCATTATCTTCTCATCTTCCTACAGGCTACCTCTTTGACTCCAATTAGGTGAAGATACACACAATTAACCACTTTAATTGGTTTCATAAGGAAAGAGAAATTACAAAGCAAATTCAAATTCCACTAATTTTCATCAAGTCATTCTCTAGGAAGAGCTCTAAAAGACCAGAAATTGCAGTGACTTTTTTTGTTTGTTTGTTTGCTTTTAGAATATAGCTGTTTCAGATTTACATTGGAAATTTTTTAAGATTTTATTTATTTTAGAGGAGGGAAGAGAAAGAGGGAGAGAAGCATTAATATGCGGTTGCCTCTAGCATGCCCCCTACTGAGGTCTTGGCTTGCAACCCAGGCATGTGCCCTAGACTAGGAATAGAACCTGTGACCCTCTGGTTCTCAGGCCCACACTCAGTCCACTTAGCCACACCAGCCAGGATAGATTGCAATGATTTTTATAAAGGAAAAATAAACTGCTTTTTAAAAAAAATTGCTTCAGTCTCATCTTTAACTGTGACACGGTTACAATAAATGTTATAATAAAGATTTCCCACAGGAACATGTAATAAATTAACCTGATGGGTAACTATAGTATTATTTGATTGTGTGTTCCTTTTTGACAGAAAATTAGATATAAGAACATCACCAGAGTATCATTTTCCATAATAATAAATTACATGATTCAAATGCTAGAGCTATCACTAGAAACCACTTGATTATGAAGATTATCATAATCAAATATGTATACTAATTTTTTCCTTTTTTGCCAAGTTTTCATAAGGCAAATTATGCTTACCTTTATTTCCCAGTGTTCCATTTGCCACTAAGACATGTGCATTTATAAATGATGGCTATTTACAACCATTTGTCAGCATATTGGGATGCCACACACAAAATATGCATTACTGGAATTACCTTCCTGCAATGCAATATCAGTCTTTCCTTATAATGAGTAAAATAATGATAATATGTATAGTCTAGACATAGTATATGTACTGTAGGAGATGTATTAATACTCTATTAGGTGAGCGAGGCTATCAACGTTTAACAGTTTCTCAATAGTAGTCTGCTTCCTCCTTTTCATCTCGCTGTTATTTATCTCTGTTGGACATGAGTAGTGGAGAACATATTTTGGAATTTCAAGTAAGTAGATCATGAAAGGAAATTCTGCCGATAGCCCCAACATATTTTATCTTCTATGCTAAAACTGATTCTGTATTCATATGGAAAACAATATTTAAATATGACCCGTATTGAAAATCCAACTCACCTTAAGCGTTAACAGTGTGATGTGGACAGAATAAAATATCTTTGGTTAATTTGTCCCTTTTGAAAGCTGGAAGAAATCTGACCCAAATTTAAGAGAGGCAAGTTTCTAGACATCAGTTCAAGTAGAAGTTTTCAACTCATTGTAGTCCTGTATTCACAACTTTTAAAAGGTTTCGAGGATAACAGCAAGCCACAGGACACACGCTTCCACACAGCTGGCAAGGACAGGCCTGAAAGAACACACGCTGTCCCCACGCCGGCCCACTAGATTGCTGCTGCCAGGTTGGTGTAAGCTTTCTGGGCATTCGGCATTGATTTCACTCTGACTTCTGTCACAAAGAAGCCAATCAGGAATGATTGTGAAATTGTCTCACCTCTAAAACACACACTGAGCTTGAAATAAATTCAATGTCCACTAAGTCTTTTTATCTTGTAAAGGTGGAAAGACAAGAAATAGCAGTATGGGGATTTTTTTTTTAGTCAATTTAGAGCTAATAACCACAAATGAAATATCTGAAACCTTTGAGATTAGTTTATCAAGAAAATGAAAAAATTAGCTTAACATATTTTTTGTTAGATGGGTCTTAGCTGAACCATTATTATGTTTCATCTTTCTCATACTATGCAGTGAATAAATAATAAATATGAAAATGTCATGTAATAATGTAAGGCTATGCTACCAAAAACTTGTATATGTGCTAATTATTGATCTTATATTCTGACATAACTTTAATTTATTACATGTTCCTTTGGGAAACGGTCAGCTTTAACTTAATCAGTTCAGTGATATCATAGCAAGATAATTTCAGATTGTGCCAAAGGTTTATTTATTATTTAAGCATTTTTATAAAATAGTTATCATGCTGACTTTTTAGTAAGGCCAGACAAGTATGAATAGTTCTTGTTGAAATTTCAGATTGAATCTAGAGCCTAGAAATATAAATGAAAAACTGATCCCCTTCACACATGGAATGAGAAGTTATTTGGGAAGGTGTGGCTATTTTAATAAATTCTTTCAATTGTTTCTTAAGAAGCCTTTGTCAAGTTTGTGAAAGATGCCCATATTTTCCACCTATGGACACCTTGCTCATATCTTTAACAGACAGAATCTCCCCAGAAACCTAAGATACCTGTTCCATAGACTGAATATTTATGTGCCACCCCTATTCACATACTCAGTGTGAACACCCAATGTGATGGTATTTAGAGGTGGGGCCCTTGAAAGTTGATTAGGTCATGAGAATGGAGGCCTGAGGAAAGAGATTAGTGCTCCTATAAAGAGATCCCAGAGAGCTCCCTTGCTTGAAGATACAGTGAAAAAGTGAGCATCTATGAATCAGGAAGTAGACACTCCTTAGTTACCGATCAACTTCTTGGGCTTCAGGACTTTGAGAGGTAAAGTTATATTGTTAAGAAGTGACTCTAGAATATCAGTCAATGTTATACTGTTTAGTAGTCTGAATTAATTAAGGCAAATAGTTTACAATTTGTTTTTCCAAGTCTGGGGCTTTTTAAAAAAACGTTCTTATGCCCTGGCTGGTGTAGCTCAGTGGATTGAGCACGGGCCTGCGAACCGAAGGATCGAGGTTCGATTCCCAGTCAGGGCACATGCCTGGGTTGCCAGGCCAGTTCCCGGCAGGGGACATACAAGAGGCAACCGCACATTGATTTTTCTCTCCCTCTCTCCTTCCCTTCCCCTCTAAAGATAAATAAAAAAAATAAAAAATAAAAGATGTGTTTAAAAAAATTAAAAAAAAAACGTTCTTATTAGTGTCTTTTGAAAGAACCAAGTTTTTAATTTTGATCAAGTCCAGTTTATTATTTATTTCCATTACAAATTGTGCTTTTGGTGTTGTATCTAAAGACTCTTCTTAATTCAAAGTAAGGAATATCTGTCCTAATTTTCCTCTAAAAGTTTTATATTTTTATTCTAATGAACAATTTTTGAGTTCATTCTTGTTATGATATGAGCTATAGATCTAAATTAATATTTTTATACTTGGATATCTAAATGTCTCTGTATCATTTGTTGAAACTGCTTTCTATTCCTCACTGAATTGCTTCAGTCAACTAGTCATGGTTAATTCTTCACGAGGCCAAAGGTGTCCAATCTCGTATATTCCACTTCCATTTGATGGTGGTATGCTCCAGAGAGTACCCAGATTCATGGTTTGGTGGGTCAAACATCACACATTTTATGGGGACAACTCTAGTCACATGGTAACAACTTCTTGGCACACATTCACACATTCAGAATCTACTAGAGAAACTTAGGTCTCAAAATGTAATTACTCCAAAATTCTAAACGTTTTACAGTGATTCTTCAATAGGAGCCTGCCAGGGCATCCAGAAAACACTCTTATTTTCCACAGCATTTCAAGCACTAATCTGACCTGCTGAGACATATAGCCAAGTGTAAGAATAACGCGGACCCATGGATACTTTGCTCTACAATATATCAAGAAAGTACAGACATTTCAACTTCATTTAACTTAAGTTACCTTTTGGGTCCAAGTTTCAATCAACAGCAGTAAAATTTTCAGAGCTGCTCCCACCATTCAAGCTAACTCAGATTGTACCAGATTCTGATGAATCCACATAAACAAAGTTGATCTGAAACAGTATCACATTACTTACATCATGATTCAATGCCTTTAGACTCTATACTACTATATGTTTTCCAGATTTTGGTCAATATAAATGGACAAACTTGCCATTTTTTTCTGTGTGTGTAGCAATTCTTCACTTGTTACACTTTGTAATTTACCTTGTGGGTTCTACTGAGGATTGTATCTGATTATAGGTCCAGGAAGGTCCAGGAACTATGAGAGGTGGTAGGATTAAGTACTCGGAAGTATCAGCACTTCTTTGCAAGTCAGCTATTTCAAGGGAGACTCTTAGAAATTCTTCAGGAAAGGTAAAATCAATGTTCTCAGATAGGAGGAAGGACTGCTTTATTGACAAAGAAGTCTTTGAGGGAACTAGGGTACTAAGGTTGAAGATTCAATAGAATCATCCCACATATTTTTATCCATATGTGTATCAGAACAGAAAGAAATAAAGTGAAAAAGGAGCAATGTTCAGAAAGATGTTGGCATAGCAAGGAGAGTATGATAAATCAGGACAACAATGACATTGAAGAATGAGAGTGTTAGAAACAAATGTGTACTGCTTGTTAGTGGCAAGTACACGAAGAGTTCCCCGCCCAAGTTCTTCTGTTCTCCACTTGAACGCTCACCAGTGCTTTCACTTCCCCGATGACGCTAGTCACTCTCCTCTGAATGCCTTCCAGTTCCCTGTGCCCTTCCTGAACCATGGCACAGAGAACGCACTGCAACGTTATGTCATTGTATGTGATATCCACTGCAGAAGGAGGAAAGATTATTAGCAGTGCCATGAAGATCGAGACACATAAACTTACTGAGATGCAGGTCCCGCCTCTTTAAAAGGGTGTTAATGATTTATTACAATGTTTTAAAAATATCATTTCAGAAAATATACTTAAAATGTAGTAGTTTGAAGATATAAACATTAAAATATGAACTGTTACCATAATTGAAATGCTAATTTCAATTGCTAATTAACTAATAATAAAAAGAATAAGAATACATTTGTATAACCACAGCACACCGATGATTCATATTTAGTGTAGTTTATACTGAAACCTCTCAGTCCTTCTTAGCTAATTGCTAAATCAGAGCAAATCTCTACTGTGCTTACAATATTTTTTTTTAGAAAACTTCAAATGCTACCATCTATTTCATATTCCTGGCAATAAGTGTGGTATCATAATCATGTTATACAGATTACCTATGTGAGGGTACCATTTGTGTTATCAGCACCTTTGCAGAACATCCAATGCACTCCTAAACTGGGCGGACCACATTTAATACAAAGTCCAACTACAAACTTTAGAAACCACTCCCCTAAACTAAAATCAATAATTCATGACTATTTGTAGTGTAAAATCCATCAGTTATGACTATATATTTGACTTTTCTCTCCTTGAACTAAATTTTTTCATTTGTTTAAGAGAATTTTCAAAGTATATTTAAGCAAACACATTACATATGCAACTAATTTTGACCTACTCATTTTGGAATGTTTTTTCATATTGGATAATAATAGTAAAGTTATAGTGTTTATTTGATTATAAAATATATTTGGTAGTGGAATTAAGGATCCTTTGCAAAAAAGTCCTATATGTTTTGATAATGGATTCCTTGTTGAAAGCAAAGTATAAGAAAAAGAAAAGAAATTACTCTAAGTACTCAGATTATTGGTAAGTTATGTAACAAGATGACAAAAGATAGATGAAAGCAGTTGCAGTAAGCGAATATGGGGTCTGTCCAGTGGGTATCCAGCCATGTATTATGAAAACTAGAGACATTTATTAAAGACAATACAAAAGTACAAGAAATATTGTACACAGGACAATGATGCCTCAGTCCCCTTCAAAGTAGGCACCTTGGGACCTCACACATTTCTTCCAGTCATCACCAGGTACCCCATCATGTTTTCCTGAACCTCACTGATGGTCTGAAATCTTTTCCCTTTCAAAGGTGATTTAGTTTGGGGAAAAACCAAAAGTTGCAGGGTGCCAAATCTGGACTGTAGGAGGGCCAAGTCACCTGGGTGATTTGATATTTCTCCAGAAACATCTGCACCAGATATGATACCTAAATGCGTGCATTGTCATGGTGAAGCTGCCAATCACCAGTTGCCCACAGTTGCAGCCTTCTGAATCATCTGAGCAGTTTCCCCAGAGGAATGTTCAAGCTTCGTGGAAAACTTGATGCAGATTTGTTGTCTACTTGTGCGGTCATTTTGAATGTGACAGCCACATAGTACACATGTGCATGTGTACTTAAGGGCATGTACTGCCCCCACTGACTGTTACAGTGAAGTCTTCGTTGTTCACACACGATCATTCCAGTCCACTCTCCTGGCTGCCAGGTTACGTGGATGTCACATACACCATTCTTTTTATGTTAACAATGATTGGACTTTTTTCCAGACAGATCTCTTATATTTTATAGGAAATAAATGGAAGCAAAGCTAACATCCTATTTATTTTCAAGTTATACCCATGTAGTAAACTCAAATATTTTGAAAAAATTGCATGTAGTTGTATGTATTTGCTATGATTTTTATAATAAGGCAGTTACCTTAAATAATAAAAGGTTTCTTTCTGCTGCTTGTAAATAATTCCTTTCCATGTAAACTTGTGTTTGTTTCAAATTTGTCCATGCATCAGTCCTTACTTTACCCCTTCCTTGTCAGTCTTAATTTATCATAATTGATTGATACTGACTACTCGAGGAAGAAATTATTTAACTGTGATTGAATGGGGGCATTTAACTTTATTGAAAAGAAACAGCAGGGGAAAAATGAAGGAAATGTAAATGTGCTCGTTTGTAAGAAAAAAATTCTTCAGACACAGTTTGGCTCCTTGAGCTGAATAAAGTCTTATTGAGATTAAGTTGACATAATTAATTGAAATAGAAATTTTATATCCCATCTAGTAAAATAGAATTGGAGATGAAGATATTCTTTGAAGTTAATGTCATGAATATGTTCAGAGGCTCCATTATATAATACACACAAATGGAATAAAAATAAGCAAGATAATTTTATTTTAAAGACTTCAAAAATATTTACTCCTGAGACATATTACCTTTGAAAGATTTAATCAATTAAATAGACATTATATTTTATGTATTTGGTTTTATTATATAATCAAATATGTATTATATTATATATAATATATAGTCAGAGAATATGTATTTGAATACAATGATCTTATTATTATAATTATATATAATAAATAATAATTATACTATACATATAATATATTATATATAGTTTCAGAGAATATCTTATAACTATGTACATTTTACTGGTAAGAAACTTTAGATTCAAAGAGGTAAAACCACCACATTAGCAAGTGGCTTGCTTGGAATCAACCTGCCTAGGTGTTCCAACTGTAATACTGCTTAGTTTTTATTGTTGTTTTCTTCAACAATTCTTTTACATTGCACTACTTTTGCTTTCTTCAGAATAGAAGATGATTTACTAATGCTCCTGATAAAAAAACACTAATAAGCTATTTATTGAAAATAGAGGGAGGAAAAATGAATTTCCCCCTTAACCTTCCAGGTTCTTGACTGAGTCTCCACTCCCCCCAGAGAAAGAAACAAATTAGCAGGGGGAAGAAAAAGATATATGTACCCTCTACACACAGGAGATACCCAGGAAAACTGGGTAACACCTGAAATGGCCCAGGCCACCATCTTATAAACTGTCTCCAGGTCAAGACTCCCTTGGATGTTGCAGGCGCAGGGGAGCCACTTATGGCAGGTTACCAGGATAAACACTAAGGTAATGTCGTTATGCTGATTTAAGTCTATGCACTCTGCGTTGATAAGAATTTGTAGAGATTTACCATCACCCTTTTCTTCTAAGTACAAAATGGAGACACCCTCATAAATGAAGAAAACTTACTTTAGGAATGTAAATGTCTATTACAAAAGAGAAAGTTCTACTTCACTTTCAAAGTTTCTCCTGTGTCTGCTGTTTCTCAAAAAATACTGATTTAAGATAATCTATTTTGGCATACCAAATTCTGTTCCTCTTCAAAAGTCATAACCAATAGCTAAATACCTTCTGAAATATGATTGCACAAAAATTAAAATAAAACTATCTTTTCAAAATCTAGTTGGTCGGTAAACAAAATTTGAGTACAAACCAAGGTAGGTTGAATATATTTTATATATGTTTGAATGTCTAATATAAACAAAGTTGGAGGCATTTCCATTCAAAACTTACCTTTTTATAATAATTTCTACCAAACTTCACTTAAAATATCCAAGACTTTGGTAAAATTAATATATAAATGTAGTTATGGAGGAGTTTATTCATTTAAATATACACGTTTGTGAGATTTATAAAATATCTTGTAAGTTTACATTACTTCTTATCCAAACCATAAATTATTAAATCATTATCATAGTGAGAAGCATGTAGACAGAAACAAAGAAACCTACAATAGGCAGAGGAGAAAGGGCCAAAATGAGAATTGTCTTTACACATAATTTAATCACTTCCCTATCTCCTATCTTCAAATGCTATATTTAAACTCTCACCAAAAATATACCCTCTTTGTTTTTTCATGCTTCAAACTTCTAAATCTCTTCCTATAATTTGAAGAATGTAGAGTTTGTCACCCTGTGAGTGGAGATTGACAAGGTGGAATCATTTATGTCAAGAGAACTAAAACGAAGCCAAGAGGCCATGAATAAATTTATTTTACACACATGACACCCAACACATTTGTCTATGAACTTCTGAACATTGAAGCTATGCCTGAACTCTATCTCCTTATTACCATGACAACCAGATTATTTGCACTTTTACTTTGAACTGAGCCAATCAGTTTGCCAACCAGCATCCCCCCGCCCTTTGTATATCAGGCTTGACCACTCTAATTTAGCCATCATCTTGCCTTTTCATCATGCCAACCGGATTAAGAACAGCATAAGCAATCCCAGACTTCCTAAATCCTGCCTTTTTTGTTATCTCTGGAGATCAATTAAGGATCCTACTTGAAAATGTGTCCTGGGTTGCAACCCTTTCTGTTGTTCAAATAAATGCATTTTATTCTTTAATGAGCCCTAATTTGGCAGGAGGATTAACAGCCCTTATATTGTTTCTTTAATTACTGTTTTTTCCAATCTACTAAATTATTCCAGGATTTCTGCAAAGAATCCCATGTTAATCTCTTGTAAATTGGAAAAACACAAACATGTTGAGTGTCATAGGGATGCTGGTAGACCATTGGGTTCATAATGCACTTAATATGGTTGCACAAAAGTTAGGAATGCAATCATGCACCACCATGGGAGAGTTATGTATTGGTGTATATAATAAAAAGAATTACAACAACACCAATGTTATTATTAAATAAGAAAATAAATTAAGAGTAGAAGGTATTAGGACTGCAAATACTGACAGTTTTGCATTCATGAGCAATCTTAGTTTGCTTTTCCAGTATCATCACTCACCAGAGTCTGTAAATGTGGCATTTTGATGAAGGCTGTGTTTATGTGATTGGTTGCATTCATTTTTTTAGATGTTAGAAACAGTCCAGGAAACAAAATAATATATCAACCAGTACAAGAGAAAATGAATTCAGGAACTTTATGCATAGTATTTTGAATGATGAAGGCAAACTTGCTAGCAGACAAAATTATGCTAGCTAATATATAGTCAGCTAATAAAAAAATAATTCCCCAAATTAGCAATATTTAGAAACACAAAATAATGTTAATATATGCATCCCTTTGGTCAATGAACATTATTTTTTATTACCTTGTCTCCTAAAATAGAATTTTATTCACCAAGTCACTTATCTTTCTCTCCATGCTGTATATACTTAGCAAAATATTTTGTAAACACAAAACGATGTTAACTAATACTTTCGGAGCTTTTCTTATGTCTGTTATTTCTTTAAAATAATCAGTGTAAAATAATCTTTGTGACAAAAAGACAGATTATTGAGGGCAAACTGTTCCCCTTTAATACTTGAAACTATACAAGAGACTAGAGCTTAAGAGTTCTCACAATAAACACATAAAGGGTAACTATGTGAGGAGATGAATGTGTTAATTAACTTGATTGTGGTCATCATTTTATAAGTGTCTGTATGCTAAATCATCACATCCTACATCCCCTGAAAGCAATCATGTCATGCAAACTAAATCTCTCGCTCTATAGTTATAAATAAATGTGTGTATATATACACACATATATACACACATATATGTGTATACACATACATACTCATGTATATATACATATATATGTATGTGTATGTGTGTATACATGTACATATACATATATGTGTGATCATTCTCATACGGCAATCATACTTCAGTACAGCTGCAGGGGGGAGTAACAATGGCATATTATTTATTTCGAATTGAAGTTACCGTGATCCCTCACCTATCGTGGGAGTTATATTCCAGAGACCCCCACTATAGGTGAAAATCCATGAAGTAGAGGCGTTATATTTATTTTATTATTTATATATATTTTTAAGGCTTTATAAACCTTTCCCACACTCCTATAAACCTTTCTCACTCTCTTTTTAGCCTTCCCCACACTCTTATAAATATTTTATATGCTCTTAAACACTTTCTAAACTCTTAAACCTACGTAATTTTAACAACATATAAAATTCTATGTGGGTACTCACCAGTGAAGTATACAGTCTTCCCTCGCTATTCCGCGGTTCACTTATTGCAGCTCCACTGCATCGTGGTTCCCGCCATATAACGAGGGGCTACTGTACTTAAGACACTGGCAGTGCAATGACCTCGCTCTCCCTGTCCTTGTGAAAGCAGGGGATAAATCCCCCATTGGAAAGTTGCCTTCGATGTACCTGGAAACTAAGGAGAAAGGCATTCTTTTCATCAGAGTTAAGGAATTCAACAAACTTGCTTTTAATTGAAACTGTGGGTCTTTGTAACTTTGGTTAAGTTTAGCTTTGAACCTCCCTCTAGATATCATGCCTCTTTCTCTCTGCTGCCCTCATAGACCTAGCCTGACCCCTGGATAATTAGCAATCCGCAAGGCAGTAAAAGACCATAGCTTGGACCTGACAGTCACATGGTCCGGACCTCTGGCTACAGATAATATTTAGACCTAAGTTATGCTTCAGCTTCTGAACCCTGAATTGAAACAACACCATGGTTAATTTTCCTTGAGACCAGACAGAAGGAAACTAAAGCAGAGCACGAAACTGTCCTCAAGATCTGAAGAAATAATTGTCATTATCTATGACCAATCAGCTTCCAGCACAATCCCAAATCCCTAACCAAGGTGTTTTGTGTTTTCTTCCTCTATGTAATCTGTAATTTACATGCCAGTCAGATATCCAGTCCTTACAACATTAGCTCCCTGAACTCCAGATTGGCCAATTCAATATTAAACTATTTTTCTTTCTATACTGCACCCTTGCACAATCATTTGCTCTGGCCAGTGCTCACAGGCAGATGGACTCCAATATTGGAGTCCTAGAAGAATAGTTTTGCTTTATTTTTTTAAACCAATTTACAACACAAACCCAAACATTTATTAGATTCCTCCCTGATAATCACACAAATCTTAAGTTTCTTTGTCCTGTCAATTCTTCAAAAATGTATTGTTTCTTTGACATAAAAGGATCAAAAGCTATCATCTTTGATTGTTTCTTGAATCACTGTAATGAGCTCCCACGTGAACATATTAAATTGGTTTTGATTTTTGTCCTATAAACCTGGTCTGGCGTCAATTTCATTGTGAGTCTAACCATAGAGATTTCAAGAGGAGTTCGGGGGTAAATTTAACCACCCGCATATCAACAAAGAAAACTTTTCTGAGAAAATCAGGTATAATAAAATATGTAAAGAGTTGCTGTAGCATGAAAACATCTGCTATGTTAACCAAGAAAATCAGCATAATTTAGCCATATCATTTGCAAACCTCACATATGGCCTTATTTCACTGAGCTCTCTTTAATATGAGGCGTAGCTATTGTGTATAATGAATCAAGAAGGTAAAGATGACAGTAGCACCAGTTCTCTTATCTCTGAACCCTGGAATCAGCTCGGAATATTTGAAAGCCGTATGACTTTTCCCTTGGGAATTGCCTGGCCTACAGCAAAGAAATGAGTGTTACAGCACAACATGCACGAGGGTAGTCCAACCCCCAAGTAGAGTTCTTTGTTTGTTTGTTTTGTTTTGTTTTTAGTACCTGATCCCATTTAAAGGGAAATCTGCTCCTCACTGGTTGACACTTTAAAAAAGAGTCACTGCATTTTTATAAGTCTTTCCTAAGAACTTTAGAATATGGTTATTACTGGCACAATTACTTTTTCTCATTAAAAATAAAATGGTAGGGTTATACATCATAGCATTCTTTTCCACCATATGTCGGTATCTGGCAAAAAACTATCGAATAACAACAAACATATATAAAACTTCTAATTTGTTTTTGTTTTATTTTACCATTTTAAATTGAAACAAATACAATGCGAATTAAACTTTTCTTTTGTCAAAATTAAATATATAAATATGGACTGTAATATAGTTTGTATATTTTTGTATATGTATATTTAAGTATATTTATATTCTATATATAATCTCACACATGCAAAAACAAACACATGCATGCATTACTTGTAATTTACGTTTTCTCAAAATTCATTAGATTATTCTTTTCAAAGGATTTTCCTAGTTCACTTAAGCATGGCTTGTAAATCATCTTCCAGTCAATATGCTTACTTATATCCTTACTGGTAAAAATTATTTCAAGTAAACTCTAAATAAACTAGTCATTAGAAACTAAGCATTAGAAAGAAAAAGCTAGAGCAAGACAGGAAGAGAGCAAGAGACAGAGAGGGGCTGGGGTGAGAAAGAGACAGAGATGCGTATTAGTGAATCATTTCCGCAATAAAAGCTGTGGCAAACTCAGTGGCTTAAAGTAAGTGGGATGATATCAATCACTTTATGGTCTGCAGATTTGCTTCAAGTTAATTGTGTTAGGCTAGTATCCAATCTCCAATCCCTGGCCTTCAGTCTCTAGGTTCCAGTCTGCAGAATGGGTTCCAGCCTACTTCTTAGACCAGTAGAGGTAGCAGGTATCAGCATAATCATCTCCATATGCCTTATTCTGTGGCCCAGGCTGAGATATGTCCTCCTGGTAGACCACTGAAACATAACACAGCGAGTGCCCACACTGCAAATGCATTTTATATTTGTAAGGATATATCCTTATAAATATTCCATACTTATGAGAGTATATATGCCAATTAATTTCTGCACATTTCTGATGAATTACTTTTTTGTTGTTTCTTACACATTCCTAATATTTTTGAAAATAACTTTTCAAGATTTAATAGGAGGAGGCAAGATGCAACAATTGTTCCCCCTTTGAAAGGAGGATAATCTTTAGGAGAGAAACCTTGCCTACACTATGCTCTTTTCACTGAAAATTTTAAAGCTAAGCTAAAATAACAAGCAATCACATAAATGACAGTTTATTAGTTACCAATAGATTTAAAACAAACTTCAAATCATTGGGAGAATTCTACTTAAGGTGTAATTAATTTTATTTTCTAGAATTAGAGAAGCATCTCAATTCTAAGTTTCTGTGAGGTGTGTAGAAACTTAGAATTTATATGTTTCTATATATTTCTGCAGAAACTTATATACTTTTTCCAGCCGTATTTCCACTTTAACTTGAGAATAAAATACATGCATTTAACAGTCTGTGACACTTACTTGAATCCTTGAAAATATTTGGCCGTTGTAACCGATTCCTTCCAGGAATATTCCGTTCTCTCTTCTCTTACCTCCACATCATGCTCTTCCTAACTGATCTTCTTTACTGACCACATCCCTTCAGATCAAATTATAAGAGGACAGTTACATATCAACTATAATGCTTAGCAATTTTAACACATTTTTATGGCTGCCATAATAAGGATATTTGTGTAATAGCTGTATTAAGCTCTCTTTGGTTTGAAATAAGAAAATATTTTCCTCCTCAACAAGGACCAATTAAAGGTGGAAAAAGTAAAGTTGCGTAAGTCTCAGTGAAGTACATGTCTTGGGAAAGGTCTACAAGAATATATTATACTTGCATGGCTTATAAACTTGACTGCAAATGAGAATCACCTGGGAGACTTGTTAATGATACTGATCCCCAAGACACAACCTAGAATTAATGAAGCAGATCTCCAGAGGATGGTCATGAGAATTCTGTTTTTAATAACTGTCTCAAATGGTTTGTATAATCTGATTATATTTGAAACTTAAGTTCAAGGCTAGATGTGCTGCATGACTGACAATTATAAGTTTTCACAATTACATAGTTTTCACAGTAGATGATAAATCATTGAAATGTTTAAATTATGAACAAGTGAGCAAATATGTATCATAGAAAGATAACTCTGAGAGTAATGTCATAAATGGTGGTTGAGGCTGGAAGCATGAAAGCCAACAAATGACAAGTGTGACCCAGATGTCCAGTGAAATAAAGATAGAACAGAATAGTGATTGTAGCAGTTAGAAAAGAAAAGGTAGCTTTAAAAGATGAGGAAGTTGTCTTAACCTGACTTGCTGATTAAATAAAAGAGTAATCTATTGGACTAGCCTGCTTGGGCTGTCATAAAAAATACGCCCCGGCCTGCATGAATTAAACGACACAAATTTGTTTTCTCAGATCCTCGGAGATTAGAAGCCCAAGGCCAAGGTATTGGTAGGTTCAGTTTCTCCTGAGGCCTCTCTCCTTCGCTTGCAGATGGCTGTCTGCTCGCAGCATCCTTACACAGTCTTTCCTCGGTGCACACACAACCTGGGTGTCTCTGTGTGCCTAAATTTCCTCATCTTATAAAGGCATTTGTTGGATTGCATCAGGGCCTCCTGAGGGGCCTCACTTTAACATAATCACTTTCTCAAAGAAAGGCCTTATCTTCAAATACATTCACATTCCAGAATCCTGGGATAGGCCTTCAACACACAAGTTTTGTGGAGGACATATTTAACTCGTGTATAAAGCTCAGAAAACTCCAATAATGCTGATTTTGACACCTGAGTAAGTTTTGATAGCTTTCTCCAAGATAAGAAATACATAAAAAGATAAGCAACTTGGACAATACATTCCTTTGGATCATGACACATTTGAATTGCTTACGGGAAATTAAAAAGCAGGGATGTAGGTAGACAGCAGATATCTGTATGTGTGTGGGGATGCATGAGTGTACACGTATGCATGAATCTTGGCTATATATAATATCATTACTTAATTTGAAACTATATTATAAATTAAAGGAAATATTGGATAATGAGTATTTGTAGGTATCATAACTGCACTTCAGAACATCCAAAAGTGCTATCACTGATTATCTTAAAACAAATTCTTCTTTTCCCTAACACATCCATACCAGCTGTGTAACCAACAACTTTAACTCGCCCTAGTGCTTTCCTGCTTGGATAATGTAACGTTTAGATATTGCTTAGTATTTCCATTCCCTGCTTTGTGCTATTCCTTATATGTAGCTTGAAAAACAGAGTGATTAGTTAGATATTTCTGAACCAACACAATCTCTATTACCTGGATTGCCTTTTCTGGAGAGAAACTGGTGTCTCAGCTATTTGACATACTTTAAGGTTTCTACTTTTTTGGGTAATTAATCCTCCTTTAAATGAATGATTTAGTGAGAATTAGTTATTTCATTCAATGAAAGCATAGGAGCCAATGTATTGCAAAGAGGTTTTTAATATGATTCATTATTACTAATGCATGCTTACATGAGAGAAAATTTCAATAAAAATTAAATAATTCAAAAAAGTTTTTAGACTTCAGTCTATGGCAGAAAGTAAAATTAAATAGAAAATATTCAGAAAAGTCACTGAAGCTAAATCAAGTCCAGTGATATTTTTCCTCTTAGAAGTATGAGGCGGACATTGTCAAGTTACAAGGAAATCATAGTAATGCAGATCTATGCACTAATGCAACACTATTTCAAGAGGTAATTCTTTATACATAAGTACTAATTTATTTATACAAGCAGCCTATTACCTTTAACTTAACATAACATATATTTTGGGTGAAAAGCAACACTACAACGTTTTTATTATGTATCTTTAGAAGAAAATTTTAATAAAAGCTAGACAATGAAACAACTTGCGTGTCTTCGGATTTTTACATTATTTCTAATTTTTTTCTCTTTCAGAAAATTCTAATAATAGGATTCACATCATTAACTTCACACCCCAAACAGCTAATACTTCCCTCAGTGAATGTAAAGTTAGAAGGAAAATTATATATATGTGTGTGTGTATGGAATATGTATGTATTTACTATTATTTATGTTTACTATTGAGTGAAGCTATATTATAATTTTTGGAAAATACTCCTATAATAGATAAAATTTTATTTATTAATAATACTTTATTTCACTGACATCGAAATTCAAACAAGGCCAACTCGAATAAATATAAAATATTATTAAGATTTATAATTCTTGGTGATAATATTATATGAATATTTATATTTATTTCTTTTCCATGAAGGAAATGAACAGTAATCAAAGTGAGAAAAAATTTCTAAAACTTCAAGGCTATGCTACAAAGTTCTGTCTGACTCACCCTGGGCCATCTGTATGATGGCAATAAATCAGCACAAAATATGACCATGTGTTTTTTAATTCAAGTCACCTCCTCCTCCAAACTGTTTTTCACTTCCCACTAATGGTGATTATATCTACTTACATGAATATGATAAAAAAAATCATTGAGTCTTTCAGCTGCAGTTATCTGAGTTTTAGGTATAAGATTTTTACAAATTTTTCACTTTATGAATCTAAAGTAATTGACCCAAAAGAATGAATTTGTTAAACTTTTAGTTTCTGTTTAACATAAGTATACACTAATAATTCCCAAATAAATTTCTCCAACTCTGACATTGTCTGATTTCCTGACTCACATAATAAACTACCTTATTGATATCCCCACCCGTATGCCTACGAGGCATTTTCATGTTTACATGTGTTAAACAGAAATCTCGCTTTTGCTGCCCTCTCCTCTTCACCATAAGTGCTCCCCTCCCACTCTGCCACAGGTCGGTGATGGGCAACATTACTCACTCACATGTTCCAGCCAAAAAATGGGATTCAACTTTATTTTTCTCACACATCTCAACTTCCCCAACGTGAATGAATCCTATTTGCTTTACATTAAAGTAAATTAAAAAATTAACCAATTATGTTTTGTCCTGGACACAACAATATTTTATACTATGATAATGAGACCTTTTATTTCCTCCTTATATTTCTTGCCATGAACACAAGTCTCGGCAAGTCTACTGGAGTTCCAGAGTCGATCTACAATAACCGAGACTTATTCCAGCAGCACCAGCCAAGACCAGCTGCCCTATCAACTAACTTCTATGTCCAGCTGAGATAAACATGCCTACACTAATTAAGAAGAACCACTCAGATAACCCACAAACCTATAGGTAAAAAGATTTTATTTATTTTTGCCATTGACACATTGTGTGGTCATTTTTATTCTTGTACAAAGATGTAAGTTAACTTAATAAAAATAGATATTCTACAAATCTCGACAGGTACTTAAAATAGCATTTTATTACAGTGTAACAGAGTAATCGATTAATATATTGTTTATACATTTTGGACACTTTGTTTACTTATTAATTTGAGAGAGAGAGAGAGAGAGAGAGAGAGAGAGATTTGTTTTTCCATTCTATTTATGCATCCATTGGTTGCTTCTTGTATGTGCCCTGACAAGGGATGGAACCCTCAAATTGGCATATTGGGAAAATGTTCTAAACAACTGAACTACTCAACCAGTGCCACATTTTTTATATTTTAAAACTAAGGTTATTTGTAAAACCTTGGTGTAGGATTGTAATTAGTTTCTCTTTTCTCCAATTTTCAAGAAGTCTTCAAGATACTTCAATAACCCACATTAGGATGTTTAAATAATAATGCAGTGTTAAAGATTACTGTTTTGAAAAAAGAATCATTTTTGTTAGTTTTAGAAGTAATGCTCCCAAAACTGAATTAATGTACTTGTATAACCAGTTGATGGCTACTGAAGTAAAATACATTTAATGTGTTTCAAATCTAAATTTTTCTTGGTAAGGGGATTATGCATCTTATCACTTAGCTCCTGACCATCTACGCTGCTTTCATCTTTGAACAGTAGTGTCATTTATGACATATAAGCAAACTTGCATTTGATTAGTAAGTTAGATGAGCATAATCTATATTCACTGTCAAGAGCAGCAGCAGAACTCTTGCATCTTTGGAAATAAATTCACTTTCAGTATGAAACTATAACTCTCTTCACAATGGGCTTTTACAAAGAGAATGAAAAAGCAGCCCAGTATCACATTGTTATATTAATTATGAAAGTAGTAAAAATCAGTCCAACTCCACATAGTAAAGAACCATCTGGAAACAGTCCATGTGAATTTTGATATAGATTTTAGGGGAACAAAATGTGTCACCCCAAAATGTATTTGTTTGGTTTTAGGCTGATTATTTTTAAGACACAGAAAACTCAGTTTTTTTTCCTTCTTTCTGCCCCCTTAAATTCCTCAAATAATTTAGATAGGAGGACTTTTCCACAAAGGGAGCTATTAGCAGAGATAACTACCAAGAATATGAGCTAAGTGTAGTTGAGTGGAGAGAACTTAGCAAATCCTGATGTTCAGAAGCCTCTGAGTTCCTTTATCTCTGCTCTTTTTTTCAATAATTAATAAATTAAATGTAAAGAAAACAATGAAATCTAGAGAACTTGGATAATATTATGTAACACCTTTACCTTAAAGATGTAGAACATTCTATTCAAAACATTCTTTTCAAGTACACCTGAGCATTCACACAGATGGACCTTGTTCAAAGCCATAATAAGAAACATAAATTGCTAAGTAATAATGAGATACTCTTTGAATAGTTGCCAATATAAGTAAATCAGACAAAATGTCTATGTGCATAGATTTATTCCCCTTATTTAATTAAAAGGAATGCTGGCTTTCCTAATATCACCAGTGATATTATGATGAAGAGAACAAGTTTAGACATATTTAATATCATTTTAATAATGACAAATAATAACACATGCATTCTGATATCTAAAAACTTTCTTTTAAAATATTATGTAGAAAGTATGCCATAAAACAGAAACTCCCCTGTGCCCATCCAATTCAAAAATCACTCACAGCTTCAAGTTCAATTACTGTTCATAGGTGGTTTGGTAAAATATTTTATTATATATGCCAAATTCCCTTTAAAAAGAATACAAACCAAAATACCCACATATCTGTACCACTATCTCTTTTTTTCATAACATATATAAATGCCTACTTATTTCCTGAGAATCGAGTCAGCCCTGGAAATCATTAGCTTGGAATATGATATTACAGAAAGTCCCATGGACAGACTGAAGTGGTCAGAGTGATAAAAAGTCACACATTTGATCTTACTTGTCTCATTATTGCTAAATATGGTAATGATTCTTACAAAGAGAAAAAGCTTGAAAATAAAGCAATAATATATATCCATTTATTCACACTTGAGCCATTCATTCTGTTAATGCTAAATTCTATCTTTTCAGTCCATGTAAGTTTTTTCACATTTTGAGTGGTAAAGTGGTTTTGAGAATGAGTAAAGGACCTCTAGATGGCCCAAGCATGTAAACAAACATTCATCCAATGATGTTGCTGTTGACATGCAGGACCTAAATGATCACTATTCATGCATATAATTTAGTAAGAAAGCTTGGTCTACCTCTTAAAATTATTCTTTGTAGCAATAAAAAGTTAATTCATGCATAATACTGTAGTGTATAGGGTCTGGTGAAATATTTGTTTTCTCCATGTCACTTAGCTTTTGCGAAACGAAGTAACTGAAAGGCTGAGCACTGCACTGGCGCCCAAATAAGGCCCCTCTGCTCCCACACCAGAACCCACCCTGAAGTCTTTGACCTATACTGGCTCTGCGGCTTGTGCCATTCGATAACGTCATGTAAACAGCAGTGCCCTGAATCTAGTTTTGCCTTCGAGTAGTTGAGAGTGGTAGTGAAATTATGTGCAATTTGTCATTTTTCAAAGTTGAAAACGCTGTTTAGATTTACTAAAAATATGTTTTTAAAAACCTCTGAGTTACATAAATGATTTTGAGAAGAAAATGTTATTAGAAATATTAAAAGTATTGCTAGGCCTTAGTATTAAAAGAAAATAATTTAGTGAGAAAATGGAAATGGCTCAACATATTTTTTTCAAAGATGTTTTTAAAAGTTGATGTCTCTGGGGCCCCAGAATTTGTATGACTCCCTTCACCTGTTGTGTTTCAGGATACAAATGATAGCAACGCGATGGAGGCATTTGAGGGTAAATGGCGGGGGAAGGTATTTTAAAGTATCCCCTGGAGACCCTCAGCCCACAGTGACACTGCTGCCCCCGATCACTCAAGGACTTGGCTGTCGTACCCTGCCTAACAGCATCCAGTCATTCCTAGGCTTTTAGGATCACAATTTGGGGGAAATCAATATAAGTGTTTCTCAAAAATATTTCAAATCACTAATAGAATAATATATTGGGTTATAAGAAATGCAATTCTTACTGCATGGGTTTCGTTATGGCCACATGCCTAGTGAAAAGAAAAAAAGAATGACAATTTCAGTAAATCATCTGATACTTGTCCTGTATATATGAGAAAAACAATAAAAACCTATATTGCCCTGATTGTTATTCTGAAGAGGATAGGGGATAAAAATAACCTATTTCAATTCTGGAAGCAGTTGCAAGGAAAAATTAATGAAAATAGTTTGAAACATGTTAATCTGCAACAAAAGCTTTACTTATTCAGAGCACAGCCTTACTTCAATGCAGAAATTGTTTAGTGTATTACACTGAAGAGACAATAATTTCACTTTTATTTTTTATACAGTTCATTCTTGTGGTGTATACTGAAATCTACAATTGCATCATCATATTTCTTATGAGCATTCTTAGACTCAAAGTGATCAAGGGCACTTTTTATGTGTGTGTTCTAGTGTTTCCACTGCACAAACTGTCTTTGAATGCAATGACATGTATTCGTGAATCTGGCTCCTTTCTGTGATGGGAGAGTTTTCTAGTGTGGATTGATGCGGTGCTGTTTATATCATCACTGAAGCAGGTGGACAATAGTTCATGCAGTACACAGGAGGGTGAGAGGACACCCAGGGCTAAATTGTTTGTTGGAAATCTGTTTCTGTTGTTTATAGCAGATGGAAGCAGTGTCTGCTCCGAAATTCCCCCAATCAACTTGAACACACGGCATAAAATTCTAATATATATGAGATTTACTAGATTTTAAACAGCAATTTGTTTTTATTCATCTTACTAGTCACAGCCAAAGGAACCTGCAGTTTAATGAACATAATATGTGAAATATACATTTTATTTTACATGAATGCTAAAATATTCATAACCTAAGTTTAGTTTTTCTTTTTTGGGGTGTGTGTGTGTTTTCCCTGAAGCATATGTTCCAAAATCTGTGATATGCTTACTTGGGTGAAGTAAACTATAAAGCACAATAAGATGCTTTTCTATCAACAGTGTTTCGCCATCAAGTGCCCTGCTAGCCTATGGAAAAGTCTCTAGCTCAAACAAAGACAAATAGCAAAACAAAAGCCAAGTGAAACCCAAAGTCCAAAACCTCGGCAGATGCTCCTTCAAACCTCATATCCCATCCTGCTATGATTTACATTTGAGTTAAATTTTCCATTTTACTGAGTGACATAAAATCTAATTAGATCCCCCCATACCAAGGACTTGTCAGTGCATTAATACTATGACTTTATCAAATTGTAACATAAAAATTTAAAAAGAGTATATAATTGTGATTAACATAAATGCTTCATTTAATACAAAATTAGTTTTGCTTTTTAAAATATGAATGAGAACCTCTTAGAGTAATATTGATAAAATATAGTATATTCTTTTATCAAATTGCAAAAACGTCTTTAGTGATGAGCATGGTATGAAAATAAAGTCAATTTGATCTTTAAAGTCACAAGAATAATTGGGGCATGACCTTTGATAAAGAATGGATACATAACATGACAGATTTAGAAACTATTTTAAATAAAATGTAGTTAACATTTATTTAAAACATAAGTATGTTTGAAGGAATAATTAAAAGAGTACAAGTGATTCTGGAAAGACAGTAACCCAGATCAGAGCCCAGATCTGCACACAAAAACAGTCAAAAGACCCCACAACTATAAAATAACTATTAAAAAATGTGTAGTTTTATCAAAATAATTGATTTATTTTAAAATAAATCAGGATTTTCTTTATTTTCTATCTGTCTTTCTCCCTTCCTCATTTTCTTCATTCTTTCTTTCTTTTTTTAATAAACTTTTTATTTTAGAAAAAAATTCAACTTATAGAAAATTTGTGAAGATGGTACTCAGAGTTACCATATTTGCATACTTGGTTTCCCCTATTGATGTATTAGTGTGGCACATTGGGGACAATCATAATGAAACAATTTCGACATATCATTGACACAAAGTCATAGTCTTTTCAGGGTTTCTTAGTTTTTAACCTAATTTATTTTTCTGTTGTGGGACACTACATCACGTTTATTCACAAGGTTTACTTAGAGTCCTCCTGGCTGCGAGTTTTTCAGGCTTTGCTTGTTTTTGATGTTCTTGGCTCTTGCATTTTGTTGGATGCCCTTATATTGGAATTTAAGTATGCATGTGTATTTTCACAATTAGACTGTAAAGAACGTGTAATAACAATGCCATACACACACACACACACACACACGCATATATATATATGTAGAATACCATTATATCCCATCGTATCAGGGGTACAAGTGTCAATGATAATTCACTGTTGATGTTGATGTTCATCTTAGTTGCCTGGTCACCTGAGGCGATGTTTGTCAGCTTACTCCCCTTTCCATGCAGTAGCCTTTGGAGGGAAGTTACTAGGCACAGCCAACATGCAAGGAGTGGGGAGTTATGTGCTACCCCATCACCGTGAAGGCATTTATTCAGGGTAATTAGAATTCGTACATGTGAAAGAGTTGTCAAGTTTATTTATTCTGTTGTTCACATACTCCCCATCGGACGATTTATCAGTTGGCTCCAACATGTTCTAGCCTCATCTCGTACATTTCCTGCTGCAGTTGTAGAATCAGCCATTCCTCCAAAAACTGTGATTACTTTTCCTGGAGAATAAAAGTAGAAATCAAGCCCTGAGTGCTCGTTATGTTCCTGTTATTGAGATGTCATTGCTTCTAGGTCCTCTGAGATGAAAGAACAGATAAATATATGTATTATTGAAAGATAAACTGAGGCCTATTACACTTTTTACAAGCTTATCTGAGAAAAAATTGATCCCAGTCAGCCAGTGCCAAACAGAGGGATTAGGAGTGTTCCCACAGGCAGAAGCTCATGAGAGACACCTTATAGAGATGGTGAGGAGCAAAGTGAGGAAACTATTGATTGACTATAGCTTGAAGCCTGATTGGCTGTTTGTGATTATTTGTCCTTAGTGTTTCAATTTCCTAACCTTTAGGCATTTACAAGCTTAGATTTTGGTTTGCTTACATAGGCTACCATGGCCTTGGAGCCACCTCTATCTAATGGCCTCCTCAGGTAATTAATTTAATGGCACGAATAATATCTACACTTACATATCTATCATCTATCTATATACATTTCTATATGTAACCACCTGCATCCATATTAAACTACATATGAGTTCATATGAATGTCTCCAACTGTAATTCATTATCATTAGGATCATTCTAGCCTTCCCACCTTGTTTACCTAAAAAATCACCCTGAGTAGTGAAAAAACTGGATGCCACCATCCTCTAGCCATTTACTTAATTGTTCAGTTTCACTGTGTGTGTATAGCAGTATCAGAATGGTTAGCCCTACCCCAGGAGAAACTGGTTTATTAGCAAATGCATGGCATACGCAGTTTGTTTTACTTTCAGTCTTACAGAACTCTCTTTTCCAAAGTTATTTACGTCAGCATCTCCCTGCCCTTCACCCTCACTTCTCAGCAACTGTTCTGTACGTTGTAATGTAGTCAGAGTGTGTTGTCACATTCTCCATGTCATTCTGGGTTTCCCCAGCTTCCTAATTGATGTTTTAAAAATTTTATATACTAAGGTTCATTCTTTCTGCTTTAAGTTTCTGTAGGTTTTTATACATATTTAGTATGTTTCTATTTTTTTTCTTTTTTTCTCCCTCTCTTCTTCCTCCCTGCCTTCTTTCTTCTTTCCTTCCATTTCTCTCTCTCTCTTTCATTTTAGTGATAATTTTCTAGTTTATATGCTGATTGCTTGTCAATTTATTTAGTAAATGCTATTGTTATTAATATGAAAGTCACACTGTAAATATTTTGCATAAACTAGCTTGAGCCTTTTCTTATTATTGAGAACAATTTTTGTTATCTTTAGCCTCCCCTTCCTTATTTTTTCAGATAAAATTATTGCTACACAAATTATACATACCCATATATATATATATACACACACATACATACATATACTCATATATGAACATACCATATTTTAAGTGTTTAGGTTAAAAATCTCATTTTAAAAATTATAGAGGAGGATTTGGTGGCAGTTTACATTTGAGCAATTGTTTTGATTCTATGTGCTACCCACCTCCCCATCTTACCAAACAAAAGTGGTGTTGGGCTGCTTGCCTCCTCCCCTAGCTAAACACAGGCATAAAACAAAGGTTGGCGGGGAAAGAAAAAGGTCTTCATTAAAATGTTGCATAATTTGGGAGAGCAAGGAACTCCCTGATTTCAGGCTCCTTTCCACAAAGCACAGAAAAAGCCTTTTTGTTCCCAAAAAGACTGAAATCGGAAACCTAGCCCAGAGAGTCTTCTCCATTCTTATCTGACCTACTGGAGTATGTGGCTGCTAAGCAGACTGCTTTCAGGCTCCAGCTTTCCTCCCCGGAGTGTGCACGTGAAGACCAGCTTGCTGCGATCCCTGTGCCTGCAGCTTCCCACTCTGGGAGCCAGGGCTGCTGCAGACTGCTGCAGCCAGTAGTGCAGGGGCTTCCTGTAAGGGGCAGGAAATGGAGGCTGCCTCAGACCGCGGCCTGGGAGCACTCAGCCTGTGTATCTGTGCCTGGGCACCAAAGGAAAAGAAGGGCCATGTCAGGGATCATCGAAGCCATGATGATCCGTGGTGTTCTGCAGGCACTGCCTGGGCACATACCCCGGGTTGTGGCCCAGCAAGTGGGACTCTGCACAAGCTTCCTCAGATCAGGCTAACAAAAGGAGGGAGATGAGGAAATCTCTGCCCTCCCTTTGTTTAAATCTCCAGGGCCCAAATTCCATGTCCTAAGGAAGCGTCCTGCTTTTTTAGCCAATCCATCCTTTTGCCAGTCTAAACCAGCAGGTCTACACCTCCCCCTGCTGCCAGGGTATTGCCAGAGCAACACAAGCTGCCCTGCTGGCTTGTTTACCCTTTACCCCAGGGAAGGAAAATCAGTCAAGGTCACACTAGCAGGCTGGACTTCAGTCCTGCCTCCAAAGTTTCCTGTGACCCTTCCCTCACTCTGAAGCCTGGGAAGGCGCTGGTATTGATAGGGGACTCAAGACTTCGAAAATTTTAGCTTAAAGTAAAAAGTTACAAGTCTAGCAAGTAACGTCTATGTTAAAGCTTTTGTTTCAGAAACTACAGATAAAGCCTTCTTGGCTCCTGGGAAAACAGCTGAGCTCCTGGGGCACTGCTAAAGACTACTGCCTGGGTACAACTGGAGGCGTCTGGACCTTTGTGTTCAAGGGAGAGACAGATCACTACAGCCCCAGGGAACAGCTAACTGCCCAGGACAGGAATATTACAGCTTCTATCACCTAATGTTCCCTGAATCTCAAAGCCATGCCTTGTTTATTCCCTGGTATAAAAAGTGTGGCCTGGCCCTGGCTGGTATGGCTCAATGGATTGAGCACTGGCCTTTGATCCAAAGGGTTGCTGGTTCGGTTCCCAGTCAGGGCACATGCCTGGGTTGCAGGCCAGGTCCCCAGTGTGGGGTGTGCGAGAGTCAACCACACATTGATGTTTCTCTCCTTCTCTCTCTCTCTCCCCTGTCCCTTCTCTCTAAAATAAATAAATAAAATCTTAAAAAAAAAAAAAAAAAAGTCTGGCCTGGAAAGAGAAGGCAAGATGGTTTGTTCGGGTATGAACCCACCATCTTCTCTGATAGGCAGCCATCTGAATAAAGTGCCCATAAAGATCGAATCACTGTCATTGCTTATTGGATTTGGTAGTGACAGGCAGCCTGAACGCCAGTGTCTTTTCCAGTTTCAATATGACATGGAAGCATTAATATTTTATGAAAGTGATCTTCTGAAAATGCCAACATGTCCTGAAATCTTATATCTACCACAAAACAACTTTATAAGGAGGGGACAAGATTATGGAATCCAAAGAAAAATGTGGATCCTGGCATTGAGAGGGTTTTCTGCTCAGTTGTCTTGTGAGGCAGCCAATATTTGGCATCTAAAGAATAGGAGACAGTGGCACTGGCTGTGTTGAAATAAAGTTCGGTTGCTACCTAAGATATAGTATCTGAGGTCACTGATAGGGTTTGTGAAATAGTATTTTCACAGGTTACTATTACCAGATACAAATGCCACCAAACCCTGTGGGGGGTACATAGAACAGATTAGGGCAGGACCTGATGGGCTGAACACAGGGCAACAACATAAGACAGAGCTCACTGGCTGGCAAAGTTAAGGGAATCACATGTGTGAGGCCACCCAGAATTGCAAACTTCAGTAAAATGAGGATAAGACCAAATGTGCCCACCAGCCCGACACCCACTGCTGGTAGATCACAACTCAGGCTGAGTTAACTAGGTGTGGAGGAACAATGATCATTGAGGAGTAATAGGAGACACAGTGAAAGTGCAACGTGCTCAAATGCACTGTGTTTAATACTTTTCAATGCCTGAATTTGATAGAGTCTTCCTGTAAATGATTAAATTAAGATTTCTATTATCTTGTATAAATGAGGGCTTGTGATACAAATTAAGTCAATTATATAAAATAATGTTACATGCTTGCAATCTGAATTTGAGGTTTCTGGAAGTTGTACCTCTGCCCTGCATTCTTCCTTTGACAAGGAAATTGTTGACTGTTTTCTTTAAAATCGGGGTGAGCTGACTTTTCTTCGGTATGATTTGCCAAATGCTGAATGGATGTTTTTCCATTTAACCTTAGAAAAGCTTATCTCTCCAACTTAAGTGTTCACTGTGTGTCTCTGTGTTATGCAGTGATATTTCTCTGTCACACTGTGGCCAAGAGAAGGGCTAAATCACATTATCTCTGACAGAGAGAATCAGCTCCTTATTGAGGTTAGATCTGAAAATGGATATTGTAGTGGCTCAGCCAGGGTTCTTCCCCAAATTGTTCTTTAACCATTTCGTATCCATTCTCGTAGTCAACAACCTTGTGATTTAACAGATAATTGAATAAACTTCTATCGGTCTGAAAGGCTAATATGGCTCATTTCCATACTGCAAGTAGAGTAGAAATTTATGTTTTAAGAGATGGGGTCCCTTCAGTTAAGTTGTGGGATGTGTCATGTTTGCATAACATTTAGCGAAGTTGTAAAAGTGAGATATGATGTTACAGGAGCAGGCAGGATCTGCATATTTTCAACTTACAACACATGACTTTAATTTGTTGTAATTAAATAAATGTTTATGATTGCAACATTGAATTTATACATGAAAATTATAGAAGAAAATTTACACAAAACGTATCATTTTAATAAACCTAAGGGGTTAATATAGGTTAAGCCCATTAAAATGCTAATGAGAAATCTTAAATTCTGGAAAATAATTTAAAGGGCTTTGTCAGCCTGCAATATTATTCCACAATAATAATTGTATTAAATCTAGAGTTCTGCGAAACTTGTCCTATGATGTCAAGAATTTTTAGAATAAAATTAAACAAAATATAAGTAGTATGTGATCCTAACTCACTTTGAAAGAATGAGTTTTGACTGGCTTTATTGCTATTTGGATCTACTCATCCTTATCTATTTCTCTAGAATTGATGAGAACATAGCTTGTATGTTTCGTATAATATTCCAGAGCCTTTTATTCATGCCACTACCCTGTGGCTTCCTCTGTCACTAAAGTAACCCCTTTCCATGGTCTCTTGAGACTGCTATGGAAAAAGGAAAACTGGTCTTTGCCAATGTGTTATACAGCGTGGGGCATAGCTCTCCTCTGCAACACAATGAGAAACAGACTTCCATTTTCAACAAAGCCTCAGTAATGATAGAAATGAAGTAAAATGCAAAAAAAAAAAATTTGTTTAGAGAAATTTACAGATTTCTAACACTCCTTTTCAAGGTGTCTTATTTTTAAAACCTCACTCTGCATTTGGAAGAGTGGAGGCAGCTTGGCCACCCTTCGTGTTACCACAATTAGAAGTAATCTATGTAAACATATGCTTTCTTCCCCCCAGGTTTATTGAGATAGAATTGACATGTGACACTTTGTAAATTTCAAGTGTACAATGTGAACATGTGATGCAGGTACATACTGCAAAGTAATTATCACCTTTAGTTTAGTTAATGCATTCATCACTGCATGTAGTGGTATTTTTGTGTGTGTGTCTGTGTGTGGTAAGAATAAACATAGGTTCCAGCAGCAGTATAGCCTGCCTTGGTGTGGTTGGTAGGGTAATAATACAGCTGTAATAATTTATAGTTTTAATTTGAACATTTCACCTAAAATGTCATATGGTGTGCTTGAGTGTGATAGTGTTATCCAGAATTACATGCTGATGATTCTGTAATAAAAAAGGGGGCGTTATTTGCTCTGGGCCCTGTATATGCCTTGTACTGGTCTGAAATGCTCTTCATTCCTATGGGTAAGAAACAGACCTTTGTCACCTGTCTCAATAAGGTTCCCCAGGATTGCCAATGCCCCTACAGCTGGCAGTGTGATTATCTGCACCTTCAAGGGGAAGCTGACACAGACCTAAATAAGCTGAATATGCTCATATTGTACCAACAAGATGGTTCTACTATGGCTTGAGATCTGAAATCTTCAAAAGCTGGAATAATGAATCCTAAACAAGTCTGTAATCAGATATTCAGATTAATTGGTTTTACACAAAGCTCAGTCTAGCTTTTTTGGTTTCTTCTCAAAGAAGGCTCAAAAATTTTGGTATCAAGCTTGCCCTATGGTCAATTTCTTATACCATGAGAATGGAGCTGATGTTTACTTTGAGGCAAGAGTAAAATGCAGAAGTTAATATGCAAAATTAAACTAATAAATATTACCGACAGATGAACTGCATTACTTTGATATACTTCATAACCCTGAAAAGTCCCCCAAAGAGCAGGGTATATTTTTAACATCGTGACTACTAGCCTACATAGAGAACTTGACAGCTTGATAAAATAATGTATTGGAAACCAAACTCTGTGTCAAACGATTCAATAATTTATAGTCTTGGTCTTTGGATATGGTAAATGACGGCCCAGTTGCATTCCCTGGGGGTGTTTTTTAAGAGAAGTGTTGTGGATAGAAGGGATCGATGCTCTCCCTGTGATTTTACTGTAACTCTTTATTAATTTCCCCAGGCAAATGTAGTTTAGTTGGTGAATGTGGATTTTATTTTACTTTATTTTATATTTTTACCTCTCAAGGATCACACTTTTGAATGATGTACTGAATTACTCTATGCCATGATAGCATCCACTGGTCATTAGGAAAAAATGCAGTGAAGTTGCCCTAAAGAGTGTCATGTTTGTAATAAAAATTTTGCCCAATCGCTTAATATTGGCACATGACCTGTCAACCTGTCACTTTTTTAAAGTCACCTTGTTCATTGTTCACAATGATGGGTTTTCTCAAACTTTCTTTTCCAGCTTTGGAGAAGACCTTAATTTAACAGTGTGTTTTTAGAAGTCAGGCCGGTCTGGGCCAGGTGGTTCCGTTGGCTGGAGTGCAGTCCACACAGCAGAAGGTTGCAGGTTTGCTCCTGGTTGGGGTGCGTACGACAAGCAACCATTCTATCTCTCTCTCTCTTTCTTCCCCCTCCCTCCTTCTTCTCTCTCTAAGAATCAATAAAAATGTATCCTCAAGTGAGGATTAAAACAAAGATACAAAAAAAGTAGGCCTGAATTAAATTTCCTGGACTGACAAATAGAATTAGAATAAAAATAATCCTAAATCTTTTGGCTTTGTTGTTGTTTTTACATAATGTTATTTATTTTTAATTGTATTTTATTGATTATATTACCAAGCAGCCCTAATTTTCAGTTGTATTTAAATATTAAAGCAGGTTCTGGTACAAAATCTATTTTTTAAATATAAAATATTTTGAGAGATAAGTGTTTCAATGTGTCATCTCACAAAATGTAATTTCCGTTTTTATTGCTCTGACAAAAAAATACACTCTTATCTTCCTTCTTCAAAATGTAAACAATCATACCACTACTCAGCACGCACTCACAAAACAAAGATCAGTGACACTCCCTTTTACATACTGGGTTTAATATTTTTTTAATTATTGAATTATATTTATACCCCAGGAAGCCTGTATTGCCAAATGATTTTCAATAGACTTTAATTCTCAAATTAAAATTAGAAATATTCTGATTTCATCATCTGATTCTCAGCTCCTTTCTTAATTTTTTTTCCAAAAGTTTTAGAAGTAAAGTTATCCCTCTCATTCTCAATTTCTTAGTTAAGTTTAACAAAAACAAGTTTGAATCTCCTTAATCAAAATGGCTTTAATTATCTTTTTTAAAAGTGTTTGATAAGAAGAGACATTCGGTTACAACTTTTTCTTCTTGAATGGACCCTGAGAGATAAATGTCCTCTATTCTAATATTAGAAATATTATAATTTGCTACATTATAGTATTTGACATGTCAAGTTTGTGGTTTTTTTCTTTAAAAACCTCAGCGTTTTGCCCTGGCTGGTGTAGCTCAGTGGATTGAGCGCGGGCCTGCCAACCGAAGGATCGCGGTTCGATTCCCAGTCAGGGCACATGCCTGGGTTGCCAGGCCAGTTCCCAGCAGGGGACATACAAGAGGCAACCGCACATTGATGTTTCTCTCCCTCTCTCCTTCCCTTCCCCTCTAAAGATAAATAAATAAATAATATAAATAAATAAATAAAATCTTTAAAAAAAAAAAAAAAAAAAACCTCAGCGTTTTATTCACTTTTAGGAGCTATGTGAAATTTCTGTAATGCATGGCATGGCCCAAACTATGTGGTTCTTTGCTGTCCTACTGTTGGCATATATTCAGTCTGTCACTAGACAAAGAGGGTTATCACATGGCAATCGATCAGGAATCTAGAATTTTTCTAGAAGTTTTTGGAGCAGGGGTGTTGTAATCAGAATTTTGCCTTCCATGATTTTCAAATCATGTTATTATGCTTGTAAATATATCCTGCTACTTGGCAAAAAAGAATATTATAATTGCAATTAAGGTTAGAACTCTGTTTACAAAAAATAGAGAAATTATCCTGGGTTATGCAGATGGACCCAATGTAATTACTTGAGGTGTTACAAACAGGGAGCTTTTTCTGGCTGGTAATAAAAGAAGTCAAAGAGGTTCCAAGTTAAAGAGGGACTAAATCTGACACTGCTGCTGGAGGCCCTGCCAAGGAAAGCCCAAGAAGGCAGAAGGTCAGCATCTAGCAGCAAAGATGGACTCCCTAAGTGACAAAAAAACAGGTCCTTCAGTTCTGCACCAACAAGGAACTGAATTTTATCAACAACCTGAATGAACTTGGGAAGAGATTTTTCCCCACCATCACCAGTAAGGAAGAAAAGCATATTGATACATTCATTTCAGCTTTTGAGACCCTACAAATCAGTCAAGGCCAACCAGGTTTCTGACCTATGGAAGCTGCTGTGGAATGACAAACTTTTGTTGCTTTAAGCTGCTAAGTATATGGTAACTTGTCAAGGCAGTAATAGAAAACTAATACGGAAGTCCTCACTTAATGCCATCAATAGGATTTGGAAACTGCAACTTTAAGTGAAAGGACAAATAATAAAACCATTTCCCTTAGGTTAATTGATATAAACAACATATTTCTGATCACAAGAACATCATCAAACTACTAAATAAAAACTCAAAACACTTCCAATATTATACATTGAAACAAATGTGAATGATACATACATTTAAAAATGATTAATAAAAACAAGTAAGATAATGATTTTCCAACCCATTTTTTTCAGTTCAAGGTTCAGGGTGTCTGGACCCACCCTGGACAGAATACCCTCCATCTCAGGACCAATCACATCTACATTAACAGTCAGTCAGACTGAGACAATTTAGACTCACCAATTAATTTTACCTACACGTTTTTGTGATGTGGAAGGAAACAACTCCCCAGAGAAAACCCACGCAGTTATAAGGACACTCAAACTCTAACTCTAAAAATCAGGTCCCAGCTGATTTTTTTTTAACATTGTAGTGAAACGACATTGAACAAAATGACATATTTGAAAGACCTGTTGTACAATACATCCTCTAATTTCTTCAGTTTTTCTTTGTCACTACATCTGCCTATCAAAATACTCTTCATTTCTTTACAGTGTAACTCAACTGTCATATGGTTGATATTCCCATTCTGATGATCTGCTGTTCCTATATGAATATTTTTGTGTATTTGAATAACAAGTATGTGCATACTTATATTTTTTACTAAATGTTGAGTTTAGAGATTGTTCTATAATTATCTATTTCATGTATTTGTTCTCTCTGTTACCTAGTATAGTGTCTAATGCATCATAGACATTCCAATAATATCAAATACTGAACTGAAATAAGTTCATGCATTTTTTCATTCAATCTTTCCTTTTCTTCCAGATTTTCTAGATATCTTCTATTTTATTCACAGAAGAGAAAACTTCTTAGTAGTATGCAAGCTTTATGCCAACCCTTCTGAATACACTTTAAAGAGTGTAATTGTCTCTGGTTTATTTCTGTGTCAACAAAGTTTAACAGAGTTTGGGGCATGGATATATGCTATCTATAGCTATTTTTATCTCTATGTCTATATCTCTACTTATCTATGTATTTGAAACTTTTTGAGATTACTTTTGAACTACATATTTGAACTACTCTAGACTCTAAATTGAACCAGTATAAAAAAGCCAAAATAACATATTGCATCTGTTTGATTCATTCATGTACCCATCAGTAAGTTTTGTGATATAAACCCAGAGCCCACATGATACTTTTTATAAATTGTTTCTGCTGTTTTTATTTCTCAGTTATAAAAAAGATCAGTTATTCCTAATCAATACATTATCTTAAAATCACAGTTTTCTTTAAAAACTATGTCTTTATACATAATCATAAAAACACACTTGAGTGTTACATTAGCACCATTAAACTGGTATATTCTAGACACGTACTATAATGGGGAATTAATGTCCTATACTACCTATATTAATCTGACTAGCCATCAAGTAGAACTAAGATAAAAATACACTAACAAATTAAGCTTATAAAGGAATTTATATAAGAGATACCTATGTGAATCTCAAAAAAATTTAAATCCAGTTTGATACTGTAACCTGTTTGGATTTTTCTTTCTAAACTAAAGCTTGCTTGTTAAAAGTGTTTGTTTGTTTTTTTCTTAAAATATACTTACAGTTTAGGGGCTCCCATTCCTGTGTGAACCTAAGAAGCAGCCTGGCCTCAAGGTCTGGCTGACACCACTCCATCATCAGGAATTCAGCTGTCAGAAAACCCAGATGGCTAAATGAAGAATGATGATCGTAAATATCCATATTAGGGTCTATGGGAAGATGTCCTGCAAAGCTTATATACAACCTTCACATTCTACACTAAATCTTACACTAACCAGCAAAACAACCTTCTTGATTAAATAACATATAGTCAACGACTCTTTTCTTGGGTCAAGAAACAGGATGTATGCCTTAAGACCAACCAAGGCCAGGCTGGCCATAACACCCTTAATCACTATAAATAGCTAACACCCTTTTTTGAACACACCGCAGAAACCAGCTGTACTGGGTCTTGTCTGGGCCTGGGACAGCTTGAACACAAGACATCTGCTGACATTAAAGACCCATAGTGGGAGCAGCAAGAACACTGCCTGCATGTCTGCAGCCCCCTCCCCCTAACTCCTTTGTTCTGCTCTCTCTTTTGCTCCTGATAAAAACCCTTGCCTACGCTGAGATGAGAAAATGGGCTTTGGGACAGCAGTACCCCCTTCCTCTCAGGTGGCTGGCACTTGAATAAGCCTCTTTCCTTCTCACCAGCATCTTTTTCATGAGTTTGGCTTTTGTTGCAGAAGACAGCTGGATCTGTGTTCAACAAAGCTTCTATTTTTTTTTATCTGCAAAGCACAGGAACTGAAGAAATTTCTTTCTGATCGACCCCCCAGCTCCCAAAATGTACTCTTATTTAACTACATTTTAGCAATGTTGTATTTTAGCTATATCTATCTATCTATCTATCTATCTATCTATCTATGACAACATTAAAATAATACGTTCTTTGGAGTCTTATTAAAAAGAATTACTTACCTTGGAGTGTTTAAAAGGAAGATGAGAATCCCAGATTTCAATCATTTATCCACTCTGAGAATTTTAACCTTATCAAGTTTTCTATACATTCACTCAAAGCTCTTATTCTATAAATGCTTGACAAAATAGATGATTTGAGTAACTTTCTAGAAGCTTATGTTTGACTTATGTCAAAATTACAGTTGTTCCATCAAAAATATATTCATATTATGCTGCCTTAAAATTTACTTTTCCTGTGAAATATAAGACCTTTGGTGTCAGTGGCATAAGTCTCTAGGGAAAAGGAATGAAATGTTTCAAAAAATTAAACTGAGGAGATAATTTCTTACTGATTCCCCCGATTTTGTGGCTGTCACATTTTCCTCTTAGAGATAGCCCATGTAACTTTTTACAAAATGACTTTTTCTGAATTTTTAACTCTCCTCCGTCATCATTGGCTCCTCTCATTTGAAATTCTTGGAATAGTTTAAAGAATGAAAACACCCACAGTCCAATCCTTGCTGTTTTACATTTACTGCAATTCTGCCACTGTGAAAACTTTTGTCGAAGTTTCAAATTTCACCTCCTCAGTTTCCAGTGGGTTGATGTAGAACAGTGACTACACCACATGCCAAAATCCGAGGCTTCACTTGGCATATGTGCTAACTGGAGACATATGGGTTTCAGCCCTTCCTGGACTCACAGTTTCTATCTCATTACTCACACTTTCTGCCTAAGTATTAAAAAATTGCTTCATATATGCTATATTCCCAGTGCTCAACAGCAGTCCATCCATTTTGTCTTCTTTTCCTGTTCTTTTTTCTTTTATTGCCCCCTTTTTTCTCCTTTTCTTTCTCCTTTTCTTTCTCTCTCTTTCTTCTTTCTTTCCCCTAGTTTATTTTTTAGCTAAATACAAAAGCCTCGCATTTTAACTTTAATTTTTCTTGAAATCATCTACTATTTACTTTCCCATTTCCTCTCAGAAAAGTGATTGCCATCATTTTAGTCTTAGTTTGAGAAGAAAGGTTAGTACAGTATTTTATTTTCAAAATTGCCTTTAAAGCATTCACAGATGAATTGTGTCTATTAATATGTGACTATTAAACAACAGTTTTCAGCTACCAGAAAGTATGCTAACTAGTTGTGCCCAATTAAAAGCAAGAACTCTGGAACTAGACCTTAAGATAGAAATTCCAGCTTCAGAACCCAAAGGTACAAAAAACCAATCAGGAGAAGACAAAAACCATCTGATTTCAGTCAAATGTGAAATCTAATGAACAAACTGAACTAACAGGCAAAATAGAGACAGACTCATAGATAGAGAGCAGGCTGACAGCCTGACAGAGGGTGTTGGAGATGGGTGGGTTAAGCAAAAAAAGAAAGAACTCATCACAGTGTGGTGACTGGGAGTGCAGAGTGGAGGATGGAGGTAGAAAAGGGTATAAGAAGGATAAATGGTCATGGAAAAAATACAAGATAGATAAACTATTAAAAATAAAATAAAATAAAGGTGTATACTATTGTACAATTAAGTAAACTCCTTGTCTCAATTTCTGTTTCCAATAAATGGGGAAAATTATATATATAATTATATATAATTATTATGTAATATACAATATGTATTATATGTTATATATTATTATTTATATTTTGCATTATTATATTATATTATAAATATTATATTATAATATATCATATTATCATTCACATTATTATTGCATTATGTATATTATAATCACTATATACCTTATATCATATATTATGTATAATATATTGTATATAATATGCAATATATTATATATTATAAGTATATGATATGTAGTATATACTACATCGATTATATGTTACTGTTATATGTGTTATATGTTATTTATATTATATTACAGCCACATGCATTATATATTATATAATAATTGTATATATTATATATGTATTTCATGCATACAGTGATCTGTGTGTGTGTATGGGTATATGTGTGTGTGTGTGTGTGTGTGTATTATATATATAATATATATATATTAATCACTGAACAGATGAGTCAATGGCAGTTCATTAACCTCACAATTCACTGACTGGAGGAGAGGGATCTTGTTCCTTCTTTTTTTGTAATGGAGCCCCTCAGGAATTGTATTTGGTAACACAGTGGATAAACAGGGTCTGTGGGGGCCAGGCTTTGTAATAACTAAAGTGTGAGGTGGGCTTGGTTCCTACTGGATTTGAATAAATCTGTTGTCTAGCTGGGAAGGGAAACCTGTTAGGTTCAAGACCAAGACAAATGCAGTTTGTCCAACTGATAAGCAAAGAACTGAGTGGGAAGTGTATACTAAGGGTTTCAGGGTTCAGGGCATTGCTAGTGATAAACACGTATGGACGAGAAGGGAAGGAGTGAAACATGGCAGCCAAAGAAGTCAAATTGTGCTATGAGCCCAGGCAAGTTCTGCCTTAGCCCACCTAGTCTTCATCAGATGTTTTTCATGGAGAGCCTGCATTGACAGGTGATTTGCACTTCTACTGCAATCAGTTTTTGTATATGGGTCACTCCAGGAAGAAAGTGTCCTTGGCCAAGTTTGCTCTCTTGTAGCTCAGGCAAACCCTAAAGCTGAGAGCAGCCTGCTGACAGCTCTCACGACACCTGGGCAATAGGTCTTTCCTTATAGGGTGAAGTGGATCATGTAACTGTTCAATAGTCTATTTCTTATACCACTTGGATCACTTCACACTTTTGGGACCTGTTCCTTGAAGATTCTGCTAGGTCTGTCTTCCTCTGGAAACTCAGAAAGAGTTAATAGTACTCCTGACTGCAGCTCCCAGCTTCTGTAGCTGTTGGTCCTTACTTAATATTTACTACTCCCTCTGGTACTAGTCCTGGGACCCTCAGTTTCTACTTCTGATTGACTGGTGGATTACCCACAAGTGCACACTCATACCAAATTATTGTTGCTACCTTTAAATAAAACTAAAATGTATGTAAATGAGAAAGAATATGTCATTTTAAAAATTGGTCTATAAGCATCTACACACATTTGCTAGAATTCAAAATTTTAGTCATTAAAAATGGGGAATATGGAAAAATGTTTAAAGCAAGGGAAAAAAGGTAGAAACAAAGAAGAAAAAAGAAAAAAAAAGTTAGAGATCCTAGGTTTTCAGAGCATTACTGTATTGAAGCTTAAAATATTTAGAGTTATGGGTTTTTTTTCCTACCTGAAAAATACACATAATGTATAGGCATTATGTCACCTACTCATCAAAAGGTTTGGCATATTTTATATATCAGTCCATAAAAATACACCAAACATGAAAATGGAACTACAAAGTGACACAAACCTTTTGATCTGTGCATTAAATTTTCAGGAAAAGTGATTTAGTTTTCTTAACAGAAGCCTGCTTATTACGTAAGGCCAAGCTGAAGTGTTGGCGTATTTTTTTTTACCCTCAGCACTATATTACAACATTCCACAGCCAGTAAAGTATCTCCTGCTGTGACAGGTATTGATCTTATTTTTCCTTTGAGACTACTAACAAGCAACTGCAGCTTCCTAAAAGATTCAGTGGGAGCAGTGGTTTGTCAGAACTATAAGTTAACAAGAAATTTACCTTTATTTCCCCACAAAAAATAAAGCACAGTCAGTATTCTCCACATATTTACTGATTATGTAATTGCTTCATTAGCTAAATGACTGAATGATCCAAGAATTTAATCCAAGGTTCTTTTTATTTAACTTAAATGTATTTTTGTCTAGAGAAAATAATAATCAGTATGTTCATATATGATAAAACAGGGATATAAGCAAAACAGAAAATTACATAGATTTAAATGTTACTAAATAATATTGCAAAGTTATTCTTATACCCAAATGTATATGGAATTAAATAGTCTTCCTAAATAATAAGAAAGCAAGAGAGGATATTTAAATGCCTTCTCACCACTTATTCATACCATGCTTTTATGAAAATTATAAGTAAATACAATGTTTGAAAGCAGAGAATATATAGAATATTATTAATGGGATTTAAGGCATTGTGTAATAGAAGCACACAGAGCATGACAGTAATCAATTTTTAAAGTTCAATTATTCATGACATTTGGTCTAAGAAATCATTATAAAAATAAGAATGCAAATATCTGAAACTCTCAAAAACTACTGTATAACCTAACAAGTCAACAAATAGATGAGGTCAGATAGTTTGAACACTTCACAATGAAAATCTATTCTTGAATGAGATATTTAAATTTTTCTTTGAAATTCATAACAATATGTTGCATTTTCTTTTAAAAAAACATATATATTGATTTTTTAGAGAGGAAAGGGGTAGAGAGAGAGAGACATCAATTTGTTGCTCTATTTATTTATTTATTTATTTATTTATGCATTCACTGGTTGATTCTTGTATGTGCCCTCACCAGGGATTGAACCTTCAAACTTGGCATATCAGGACGATATTCTAGCAAACTGAGCTACCCAGCCAGGGCAACAATATGGTGCATTCTCATATTTAAATGTGGAAACATACCACTAATCTCTTTAAATGATACTATATATGTAAGAAAATTTGTTCAATTTGTATTTAGGAATAAGTTAATCGATAGTTAAAGGAACCAAATATGTAAATGCGATAGTTAAAGGAACCAAATATGTAAATGAAGCAATATCAAATGAACTATTGAATTCTTTCGCTCAGACTTTAGGCAGCAGCAGTCTAAATCATACTAGAAATAATGTACTTAAAAAACATCTCAAGAAAATTAAATGAATAAGAAAGGATTTTACAAACATAAGTAACCACAACCAACATCTTAAATAGATAATGTGCCATTCAAAGCTTTTATTTATTTTCAAATTCTTTTCTTCTGACCCTTATGTGAAAATGTCACTTTCTACACTATATATACAGAATACAGGCTGTAAATCATCATTTTTTTCTTTTATTGGACATCATATAATGCACAATAACTTGTCATCCTTTGAAGAAAATTTCCCATCACTTGTTATGCTACTGAAGAGTCAGCACCACCACAGAGCTCTGTTTTCATCCAAGCAGGGAAGTCTCAGGACTGGTAAGAGTGTATTCGTTTAGTGAATAATGCCCTAAATATGTATGCTTTAGCATAAGCAATTAAAAAAATATATGAGACCTTGTATTTCTAACTTTGGCCTTGAAAAACTAAAATAAAATTGTATCCATCTAAGATAAAGAAGAATAAGAAAGTCAAATTTTCCCTTTCTGAAGAGTTCAAAAGAAGAGAACCACCCTTCTTTGTCAATCCGATAAACAGGTGCTTGTTACGAGAAGTAAGAGTATTCGCATGTATGACTGGGATTCATTTACATTGTCTCTTGTGAATTTTCTGTTTATTGTAGCAAGCAAATATTTAAAAAAGCAAACCATAAAATAAATTGTCATTAAATTGACTCTGAAATTTCCAAACAGCCTAAATATCACAGAAACAAGACAAAATATTTATACATTCTCTTCATGGACGAAGCTGTAGTCCATGTTTCAGCGTAGATCAGAAGACCTCCACAGTTTAGTACCCTGAACTGCATGAAATTGTCTCTAACACAGATTTAACACAATATATCATCTACACAGTCACATCTAATGATTGAGACATGCCATTTTTTACATGTGGGAATATTGGAAACACTTTTCAACTGATGTCTTGTTGATTTTCCTAGTAATTTTTATGGGTATTCATATTTCTTATTTGATTGAGATTCCTAAATACAATTTCTGGGTTTTGGTGCATTTCCTGTTTAATATAAAAATCTCTTTGTAAGATTTGTGAAATTTCAAATTTCCAGATTAAAAAACAAAAGTGTTAGTATTTATTTAAAAAAGAAAATCCATTATAACAAGATCAAGTATTTGTAGTTTTTATAGTGTTTATGATGATAGTTATGTGATTTATGCAATCTTTTTTTCCATAATTCTTCTGAGATATATACGTGAAATGTTACAATATTTCATATAAAGATTTTTTCTCCAGCCACACACTAGAAAATGCCTAGTGCCACTTTGAAATAAGGTAAATATTAAAATATTACATTAAGAGTTTATGTGTTTCTTTGAAGTTCATTTACAAAATAATTAGTTAAGCATATTCCAGTTTAATTGTGTGATTGTACAATATGGTGATTTTCAACTGGTGTGCCATATCACACTGGTGTGCTGCAGGGATTTTTAAAACAAGCAGTACCTGACTATTTTAGTAAGGGTCGCTGATCTCTTTTTCCTTAGATTGTCAAATAAAAAGAGACAACAGCCAACACAATAGCCATTAAGTGTGAATGCTCTGTCTTGAACCATAAACATCTATGTCATGTAATAGAGTTGCATCTTATTGTTCGCATCACATAATAAAATTGTTTATGATTGGTTAATTCTTGGTATGGAAAATCATTATATGTAAGTATAGGCACCAAATTTTTTTTAAAGTCATTTTGGAGCAAAAAGTGTAGGTAAGTACTACTATTTTTTTTGTAAATTAAACAAAATTATAATTATTTTTATAAGATTGGTAAAAATACATTTTTTAGTGTGCCATAGAATTTGAGTGGTTTATGCATGCCATGAGATGAAAAGAAAAGAGAAAAAATTGCTGGTATAATATATAGTTCATAATTTATTTTGTGTTTTTAAATTCACTCCATTTTAATGTACAAAAATAAATTGAATGTATTATTCTAATTAAATAAATAAGTTATATTTCCTAATATTTTATTATTAATGATTTGATTCGAAATATAAGCATTTGTTCTAAACTTCACTACTAATTACAGATTTTAAAAATATGTCAGCATATCAAAGTCTTTTCTTAAAAACAAAGATAACCATAGTGTAGGTATTAATTGCCCCATATTTTCAAGTTTTCCAAATCATGATATGCTAATTTAACCTAATTTTATTTTGCAATCTAAAAAAAGTGAAGATAATGGATAAAATCATAGTTTAATAAATTGCTAATAATGTGGAAATCATCACTCAATTACTTTACTTTTATTATAAAAATAAAAGTTACCCTTAATCATTGTTTCAGGTTGTATTTATAGCTAGTTTTTTTTTTTTCATTAAATTAAGTTTTAGAAATAAAAATTCTGATGTGGAATGGAAAGTCCAAAGATGACGTTATGCAGACTTTTCTCTCCTTTGACTTAAAGTAGCTAAATTAACCATCCTCTCCTCGTACTTGTTCCTAAACCAGTCCCAAACATTTCTACCTGTCTACTCTCCTTCAGGTTTCTCTCCTGACAAGGATTCCTTCCCTGGAGGTGTTTGCAGAAAAGTCTCTAAGAAACTCCATCTGAAAACATAATTGACAGCCTCCATTTATAGTAACCTCGAAATGGTAGTCTATAATTCATATATTTTTAAGGGACAGCATATGAACTCTTTTATATGAAAGTTCATGAGAAACATTTAAAAATATGGAAACAGTTTTGGTTTCACTCAATAGAAGAATTATTAACATTCTAAGGTTAACTGGGGACAAAAAGCCCTATATCAAGTCTTATAATAGGATTGAATTATTTACATACTTTAAATAGAAACTTAAGCTTTCATTTATCTATATTTTTATCTAAAAGATAGATCTAACAACGTAGGCAAACTGATTAACTGGGTTGTAACAGAAGATTTATAAGTTCCGAGTAAATATGATGAGATGAGATCTTAAATTTATCAAAAGCGTGGTGTGGCTAATAATAATAGTTGAAGTAACCTTTCTGGAGATTATTATATCTAGACAATGGGTTAAGTATTTTACCTGTAGTATCTTATTTATTTCTTATCACAGTCTTATGAAGAGTAAGAAGAATGTCCTCTTCAGCATGAAGTATAATGTTATATTTTAATAGCGATATTTGCAAAGTTCTTGGTAGTGAATATTTAATACCATATTATAAATGCCTTTTGTAAATACATGCAAACTCTTCTGAGTAATTACTTTTAATTATACACATGTGTGTTTTGGGAAATATCCAAGATTACGAATTTTGAAGTATAAGAATAAATAAAACTTACAAATAAGATATAGTCCAAGATACCTAAATATTCTAGCTAAGTAGAATTTCAATATTCTCTTGATATACTTGGTTTCTTACCTTAGTTTCTATCTCCAACTGGAGTTAAGGTAAATATTACGAAACAAACCAGAAAGAAAGAAATGAGTTGTTAATGAATAAGTGAACCTAAATATAAAGAAGAATACAAATATAAAGAGTAATTCTACTTTTTTAAACTCTCTTTTCAGTTAACACAGAATACCATATTTTAGACTATAAGACGCACCCCCCAAATTTGGAAGGAAGTGGGTGCGTCTTATAGTCCTCACATGCCTTACCTGGCTCGCTTTGGGGGGCAGCGGCAATGGACCAGGGTCATAGGTTATTAAATATTTTACCACATTTTTTGCTTCAAAATTTTTTTCTATTTTCCTTCTCTAAAACCTATGTGCGTCTTATAGTCCAGCGCATCTTATGATCCTAAAAATATGGTAATTAATGCAAACACTCCCTTTGTGGGTACCATTACCCAAGAGAAACCTAAAAGTTTCCGCTTTCTGTGTGACTACATGACTAATTTGTCAAATCCATTTAATGTCTTTCACAAATGATATTGTACAGACTGCATGTCAATTTTATTTTACTTTATTTTTGTTAATGTCTCTATCAATCTTTAAAAACATTTAAAATGCATTCATGTGTAAGTTGTGCAAAATAAACCACCACCGATCAGCTGAATTAATATTCATTTATTTGAAAGCTGTCACTCTAAAACATGCCAAATGACCAGCATAAATTTGTATGTAGACACTGCTCTCTAAATAGCTTACATTTATTTTTCTATAAAAAAGTAAATGGGACTGACACACGATGGATTAAAATATATCTGATGAGTGACATCTACAGATCAGTGGTTAAGCAACAAGTTCTGTAACTTGAATTTGGATCCCATAGTTGCTAGCTCTTTTAACTTGGGTAGGTACTAAGCCTTTTATGTCTCATTTGTGCACCTGTGAAATGCGGAGATAAGTGTGTTTACCTCATAGGATTGTGCTGAGAACTAAATTTAATAATACATGAAAGTGTTTCATACACAGCCTGGCCTGAGATCAGTATCGGCCATTACATAAATGATCATCGGTAAAGTAAAAATATTCACTCAAATACTATATTTTATTTATAGACTATTTAATTTCAACTCAAAAATAATATGCAAAAGACATTTAGAATTCCAGGCAGTACTGATACTCTTAATTTAAACTACTACTACTAACATACACTCATCATTTATTTAGGGGAGAATTTTTATCCTACTTTAAACCTAAAATATAAGATTAAATCTACATTATCTAATATGTTTATTTTATTAGATGATGTTTTAATTTTTGACAAAATTATATTAAATATTATATTGCTGAAATGTATATAGGTTTTATTTTTTAAGCTTCAATAAATGTGTACACTTGCACACATACAAATACATTTATATTTAATGATTCATATTCAAATGGTAGCATTGTATTGATGTAAGATAAAGCATCTTTCAGTCTCCTTATTGCTACTTTGTAGTCAGTATTGCTGAGAAAAACAAACTCTAATACGATTGCCTATTGAGTATACCACCTTTTACTTTTCCTTATCTCCATACTGTAGTATGAAATACGGCTCATTCTTTGTCTTTTCAAGTATTGTCATTCATATTCATTAACCCACTCATTTATAAGATATCTTTGACCAACTTTTGTCCAACCACCATATAGTTAAAATTTTCCTGTATAAAAATTCTCTTTTTTTTCCAGGATGGAATTTTTTCCATCCTAACAATCTTTCATTTTGTTATCTCATTATCTAATACAGAAACAGAGGGTCCAATTATAGTTGCAATATGGTATTGAGGTTTACATGAAATCTCACTTTTCTGTTTATGTAAATAAATATCATGAGTCTGATTTCCATCTGAGGATTACGAGTCCATTAATGGAATCAGAAACTCATAATCTAGAGTGATATATGAATTTGCACTCACAGTTCGAAGTCAGATTCCTTAGTTGTTCATTTTGTTTTGTCAGAAAAGACAGTTCCTCTCCTCTACCGATTACCACTCATACCCTAGTTTTGAAATGGCTGAGATGACATTTTCACATATTCTGTTCTCTTTACCGTCTTACACCACCCTCCTACGAAAACTTTCTTCACAAACTGGTAAGAGTTACATAGACGTGCATGTTTTATCACTACCAGTGCAGTCATCCCCAAAACTGTCGAGATCGTAAAAGCAAAGTCTGAGAAACGAACGGCAAAAGAAGCCTGCAGAGATAGAGAGGCTCACTGTAATGTCATAGTCGTGATAGGATTATAGGACAGAAAAGGGATATTAGGTTAAAACTAAGGAGATATGAAAAATGGACTTAATTATGTATCAATATGAGCTCATTTAAAAATCGTTTAAAATATTGAGTGAAGACCCTCTTCTCGGATGTAGACAAACCACATTGGTAGCCACTTGATGCTCATCAGTAATCCAGAACTGAGGTCTCCTGTTCTGATAGTGCTCACTTTCTAAGGAAGGTAACAGCTGGTGAGTGAAGGGCACTGCTGGCCATCTGGGCCCCAGAACAAGGCACTGTTCTCTTGCTGAGCTCACCTGGGGGTGGGGGAAGACATGCCTGACACTCACCTGGAGGCTTTGTAACACACTCTCCTACCTTCTCCTGAGTCCCTGACTCTCAAGTTTCCCAACAGGTTTTCTTCTGTTAGAATCAAAACATAGGTCATTACCAGATATAACTAAATTTTAAGATTATGTACACCTACACAGAAACACACACACACACACACACACACACACAAACTAGTTTTGTGAATATTATCAGAGAAATACATTAAATGATAGAATTACATGGGACTTATTTTCTTACTTTTTAAGAAAAATAATCAACCTTCTTAAAATGAACATATGTTTTATAATTTTTATTAAATCAGTTATTGAGATAAAAAGTATAATGCTCTTTTAGAAATGGCCAAGGCTTCCTGCTCTTCCTGTACCTTAAATGTTACATTATCTCTACTCTCCTGAGAATCTCAGCTCTCCCAGAACTCTTGGAGTTTCTTATCCACATAGAAAACATCCCTAAGTCCCTCTTACCTTATCAAATAAGACCCTCCTTCTCTTTGTAGTACATTTATCCTTTGGAATACTATATGAACAGAAATAATCAATGTGTAGTTTATTTTGTGTCAGGGAATAACAGTATTTGGTGAAGAGCAAAACTTGGTGCAGAACATGAACCCAGTTTTGTTTAAAAAATTATGTGCATGTATGTGTATAATATACAGAAAAAAAAGACTGAAAAGATATTTACCAAAATAATAAATGTTATCATTATGCCATTACTCATATTTTATTTGCTATCCTTTCTGTGTCCAAATTTTTATGGTGAATATGTTTTGCTTTTATCAGAAAATTACATATTAAATTTGATTTTGGGAATGCTAAAAAAAATGAACATGTCTTTTCCTACTTAGCTTCTGTGATACAATTTATTTTGTGTGATATAAACATTCCTGACTATTCTATTTTATTTTATTTTATTTTATATTTTATTTTATTTTATTTTATTTATTTTATTCTATTTTATTTGGCTTTACCTCCCTTACTCATAAGGCTTGTTGTCGGGGATGAATTGTGAATTTCCTCCTTTTCTGTCCCTACATTATCTTTTTAAAAGGTACTGTAATTTAATTAATATATACACATATTCTTATGACACAAAAATTATGTATCCAACTCAAAACACTTCTTTTTCTTTCAAAAATCACATATATAGTACCTACATGCAGGACTCACAACATACAAGCATGCTAATGTGTCTGAAATAGAATTGCCAATTTATTCTTCACAGTGTGCTTTTCATCTATTTTCCCTTTTTACATTAATGTAGTACATTTGTCAATATTAATGAACCAATATTGAGACATTGTTATTAACTAATGTCTCTATATTATTAAAATTTCCTCAGTTTCCATCGAATGTCCTTTTCTTCTGTTTGAGGATCCCATGCAGTACACCAAGTCACGGTGAGTGATCATGCCCATTAGCCTCCCCTTGTTTGTGATAGCTTGTCGGCCTTGTTCCTTGATGATATTGTTAGTTGTGAAGTGTATTGGTCAGGAATTTTGTAGAAAGCCCCTCAGCTGGGATTATCTAGCCTTTTTCTAGTATTTATACTGAAGTTACTGGTTTTGAGAAGGGATGACAGAGGTAAAGTACAATTCCCATCACATCATATCAAGGATATATAGTTTCAGGATGATTTAAGATTGCCGATATTAAGACTGAGTACCTGAATGAAGCATTGTCTGCCAGGTTCCTCCACTATAAGTTACTCAGGTCCCCCTGTTCCATTCTGTACTTTTTGGAAGAAAGTCAATATGGCCAGCACACTTAAGGAATGGGAGGTTATTGTTCACTTCACTGTGGGAAGAGTATCTCCATACATTATTTGGAATTTTCTGCATTGGATATTTGTCAATTATCATTCCTTCATTTATTTGTTTGATTATATATAAGTGTGGTTATCTATCCACTTTTCTACTTAGTTTCAAACATTATTTTAAAATACAGGGTAGTAAATTGCTCCTTACCAGCATGAAACATTTTAATGACATCCTATTGAACCATTATTTATCATACACTACTTTCACCTTCAACTTAACCATTGATCACACTGTTCTTCATCTTTCCACTCTTACGTCATTCTCTTTGCTTGAATGCTGCTCAGACCACACTTTGCACAGCCTCTAAACACCATCTTCAACAACATCTTTAACACCATCTTTCAGGGAGTTATTCCCTGACCACAGGTGTGTCATTTATGATGCATAGGCTAAGATGTCTATGGCAAGCATATGTTATTTTCTCTTTCACACCCTCACATACTGCTCTCTGTGGAAGATCTACACACAAAGTAATTTAAAAAGCTAACTAGTTCATTTAATTTTCAGTCTAGAATTTATCTTTCATTTTCAAACTAATCTCACATCATAACATATGCCATATGTACAAAATTATAGCTTCATATGTATAAGTTACTTGCTAAATTTTCAAATTTTTAATTAAATGTATCTTTATTTTCTTCAAATTATTGTTATATAGCATTAGGCTTAGCTATTGTAATTGATGAGCACTTCAAGAGTTCAATGATCTTAATTTTCTTTCAAGGAAAAAATTTGGTTGCTCTTTACTTGATCTTTTGTCAATATTTATTTATTTTTAGAAAAAGTGGAAGGGAGGGAAGAGAGAGAAACATCAAACCGGAAATCAAACCAGTGACTTCTCAGCTTGTTGGATCATGTTCAATCCCCTGAACTACATCAGTCAGGACCACTTGGTCTTACTGAATAGTGGTGATGAATGCAATAGTCTCAGAAACGGTATTTCATGTTAAAGTTGTCAGAAGTTTTCAAGTAGCATTTCTTTTCAAAGTTCCCAAAAGAGAAAGGATAATAATAAACTGAAACAAGATTTCAATTTCCATACCTAATATGTGCACATACATAAAATGTGTTATATTTTACTGGATGCAAGCAACATAGGTTTGTGTATGTCATGGGTATGATGAAAGAAACTATAAATCTGTTTTGCACTTCATGTTTTAAGCTTATCTAGGTGGAAACACAGAAATGAAGGAATGGATGTTCCTCTCCTTTTTTCTTCTCTTTCTTCTCCTCTCCCTTCCTTGTTTGTTTCTTTCTTTCTTTCTTTCTTTCTTTCTTTCTTTCTTTCTTTCTTTCTTTCTTTCTTTCTTTCTTTCTTTCTTTTTCTTTCTTTCTTTTCTTTTCTTTTCTTTCTTTCTTTCTTTCTTTCTTTCTTTCTTTCTTTCTTTCTTTCTTTCTTTCTTTCTTTCTTTCTTTCTTTCTTTCTTTCTTTCTTTCTTTCTTTCTTTCTTTCTTTCTTCTTTCCCTCCTTGGTTGCCTTTCTGCCTCTCTTTACTTCTTTGAAAGATCATTGTTTACTGAAGACTTAAGATAATTTTTGAAATTTTAAAGTTGTTCCAACTTGATCCAAATTGTTCATACTGTTATCTATCTATCTATCTATCTATCTATCTATTTATTTATTTATTTTAGAGAAGTGAAGGGAGGGAGCAAAAGGAGAGAAACATCAATTTGCAGTTTTTCTCTAGAGTGCCCCTTACTGGAGACCAGGCCTTGTGCCCTGATGGGGAATCAAACCAGTGACCTTTCAGTCTGCAGGCCGACACTCAATCCACTGACCCACACTAGCCAGGGCAGTAGTGTTTTATTTAATACATGTATTTTTTGAGAAATAATTTTATGAGTATATAAAGTTTTAAAACAATGAAAATATAGTGGTGGGATTTCATCTGATACTCTGGCCTTATCCTGGGTACTCCTTAATAAAATTTAAAGTTATTTAAAAATATTTCCTGTAATTTAATACCAATGTAGAAACCCCTTGATCTACTGAAAATAAATTATTTCTCTGTTAAAGGAAACATCAGTACACTTTGGCTAACAAAGATAAATGTTTGAAGCCACAGGCTTCAGCATCTAAATTCTAGAGGCTTACATATGTATGTAGATGTGAAACCTAAGCATATTCAAACTTGAAGCACAGAGGAATCAATAGTTACGCCAAAGACAAATGGGAAACAGCATGAAAAATTATACATAAAGCATCTACCAGAAATTTATACAAACTGAAACTTATAACCCCTCACAACCCCAGACTGAGAGTTATATTCTCAATGCCCAGATAACTGGATATTTAGAATAATAGAATCCCAGCTCTCATTCTCTTTACCTTTGTTTACAAGAAATATGATAAAATTATACAAGTGTAGGTTCAGTTTCATAGTAATTGAATCTCTCCTCTCGCCCCCTTCTATTCCTTCTCTCTTTCTCTTCATAGCTATTCATTGAACATTCTTTATATTTGTAATGTTTTCTCTTCTTCCCTATTACTTATTACCATTTTAATTTGAAAAGCTAACCTACAACTTGGCCAAGAAAACCAGAAGCAGAGGAATCAATGTCAGGAGAATAATGTGGGATATGACAAAGACATGATGTGGAACTGAATGAATCCAACAGAACTTCTGCAACAATAGAGACCTTAAGCACAGTAGTGTAGTTAATTGACATAGGCTTTCAGCTTCAGAGCACAACCTGATAATCCATATTGAGGTAGCCAAAGCGATGATGCATGAATAGCACCTGCAACTCAGCTACGGGATGAAGAGTAAATACAGTAGTTACTTCAGGTTATGTAAAGGAGAATGGCTTATAATAAGTCTGGGAGAATATCTGCTTATATTTTTAAAGCCAAAGGCATTCTTTGATTTTATTTATAATTTAAAGCAATATGCCACTTCCAATAATCTTTTGACATTAAAAATGATAATATAAATTCATCAAGAGCTTTATTTAATATAAAGTTTTTAGTAATGAATTCTTTTTTTAAATTTTTTAAATATATTTTATTGATTATGCTATTACAGTTGTCCCATTTCTCCCCCATCATTCCCCTCCACCCTACACACCCTCTCCCACCCACATTCCCCCTCTTTAGTTCATGTCCATGTGTCATAAGTTCTTTAGCTTCTACATTTCCCACACTATTCTTGCCCTCCCTCCCCCTGTCTATTTTCTACCCACTATCTATGCTACTCATTCTCTGTACCTTTCCCCCTCTCTCCTCCTCCCACTCCCCTGTTCCTAACCCTCCATGTGATCTCCATTTCTGTGGTTCTGTTCCTCTTCTAGCTGTTTGCTTAGTTTGCTTTTGTTTTAGGTGTGGTTCTTAATAGCTGTGAGTTTGCTGTCTTTTCACTGTCATATTTTTATCTTCTTTTTCTTAGATAAGTCCCTTTAACATTTCATATAATAAGAGCTGGGTGATGATGAACTCCTTGAACTTGACCTTATCTGAGAAGCGCTTTATCTGTCCATCCATTCTAAATGACAGCTTTGCTGGATAGAGCAATTTTGGATGTAGGTCCCTGCTTTTCAAGATTTCAAATATTTCTTTCCAGCCCCTTCTTGCCTGGAAGGTCTCTTTTGAGACATCAGCTGACAGTCTGATGGGAACTCCTTTGTAGGTGACTGTCCCCTTATTCCTTGCTGTTTCTAGAATTTTCTCCTTCATTTTAATCTTGGCTAATGTAATTACGATGTGCCTTGGTGTGTTCCTCCTTGGGTCCAACTTCTTTGGCACTCTCTGAGCTTCCTGGACGTCCTGGTAGTCTATTTCCTTTGCCAGATTGGGGAAGTTCTCCTTTATTATTTGTTCAAATAAGTTTTCCACTTGTTGCTCTTCTTCTTCCCCTTCTGGTACCCCTATAATTCGGATGTTGGGACGTTTAACAATGTCCCGGAGGTTCCTAAGCCTCTCCTCATTTATTTGAATTCTTGTTTCTTCCTTGTTTTCTGTTTGGTTGTTAGTTTCTTCTTTCTGGTCCACTCCATTGATTTGAGTCCCAGTTTTCCTTCCATCTCTATCAGTTCCCCATGCATCTTCCTTCATTTCACATATTGTAGCCTGCATTTTTTCATCTAGTTTGTGAGCAAAATCAACCAATTCTGTGAGCATTTTGATGACCAGTGCTTTGAACTGTGCATCTGACAGGTTAGCTATCTCTTCACTGTTTAGAGGAATTGGCTCTGGAGCTTTTATTTGTTTTCCGGTTTGAGCCATTTTTGGTGGGTTTTTTGTTGTTGTTGTTGTTTTGGTTTTAGTCTGGTCGCAGCTATTACGTATTAGGGGTGGAGCCTTAGGTGCTCCTCAGGGCGGGGCAGCCCAGTCGCCGGGTTGTGATGCTATAGGTGGGGGCGGGGTCTGAGAGGGAACAATGGTGCCTGTTCCGCTCTCTCCTGGACTCCGGCCCTTTCCGCCGCTTCCCCTTCACCTGGATTATCTGCGCACGTGCTCGTGCTGTTACATAGTGAAGAGTGGAGCCTCTGACGCTCCCCAGTGCGGGGCAGCCCAGTCGCCGGGTTGTGACGCTATAGGTGGGGGCGGGGTCTGAGAGGGAACAATGGCGCCTGCTCCGCTCTCTCCTGGATTCAGTCCCTTCCGCCACTTCCCCTCTGCCTGGACCGTCTCTGCTCGAGAATGTGGGACCACCTGGTCAGCCAGCCGCCTTGTGCGGCCTCACTGGGTCTGCACAGTTGCCCCCCTGTGCCCGGGGCCCACCAGCTGCTGCCTGTGCACCTGGGAACTGCCTGCAGATGCTGCTTGCATTCCTGGGTCCGCACCTCCACTTTTTCCTGCCGCGACTCCGCCCCTCTTACCGGTCTGGATGAATGGTTGTTGGACTTCCGTAAGTTCAATTTTCTATAAGTTCTGGTTGTTTTCTTGTTTCTAAATATTTGTTGTCCTTAATTTTGGTTGTTAGAGGAGGCACAGCGTGTCCACCTACGCCTCCATCTTGGCCGGAAGTCCCTTTAGTAATGAATTCTTATCTAGTCCTAAGGAGAACAGGTCAAACTGCACATCCTTGTAATATTAACTGAGCATATTTAATGATTTCTTGTTCTGTATTGTTATTTTCTCATTTCATTTTTCACAATACCATAATGTAGTTATCTCATGAGTATTTTATAGAAAAAAGTCTATAAGTTTAAAGGGTTAAATGACCGAAAAATATCATGCAATTAGAAAATGGTTAAGCTTGCATGCAAACTAAGTCTCATTAAAATGCAACTGTGGAATTGGTGATTATTAATTTAATATTCATTATAAAACATCTAAAGTTTAATTGGACATTTTATTAAAGCAATTTTAAGCAATAGATTGGCAGATAATGATGGCTAAAGAGTCCAAAATAATTCTCATTTTTAAAATGAAGACAAAGTGTGCTATTCTCATGGTAAAAAAAAAGAAAATAAATTTAAAATATAAAAATAATTTTTAGGCATGAATCCACCTTTGAGAATACAATTTTGATTTTCAAATTTTAGTTGATTTCAGTATTTTACCAAAGAAGCTCTAAGTTTTTTCCCATTTATGTTATTCAGAATCATTCATCTCTTCCTAGCTTTGGTTCAAGGACTATGTATTTAACAGGAAATATCTTCTGAAGAAGACCACTCTGAGGGTAGATGCTTATGCATCCAGGTTGGCTGAGAATGGTCTTATTGCTTCTCAGGTAGAAAGGCATATGTGGGGAAAAAAAAGATAGAAAGATAGAGGTGTCCTAGTGTCCCTCTTATACCAAATAGTCAAAAGTAGCTCTCTTTTATTCTAACACATCTGTGTCTGGCACATCTGGAAAAGGGCTACACTGTGATATGCCTACTGAAATACACTTTTTCCAGATAGAGTGTTGTGCAACTTACTCCTTATGCTTAGCATACTAGTATGACATCTTAGAAGTTTTAATAAGTGACTCAGAGCCTCCCTAGGTGCTAATAAACTATTAGTATATGAATTATAATATCACTTACACAAACAGACGAGGATGAAACAAAGTTATTTTTAAAGAGAGCATCCTCAGTGAAGATGTACAGTGAATTATAAACAAATATGAGGATGGTAAGTGGGTGGACAGTGTTTTTAATAAGAAGGGAAAAAAACTGGAAAAATTAGTGGCTTTTTAGTTTAATATATATAATTTAAAAATTTATATTCAGCAAAGTATATTTTTCACATATTAAGGCAATCAAGAAATAACTTTATTGATTAGCTTCCTGTTAAAGGTGAGATCATATGGTATTTGTCTTTCACTGCCTGGCTTACTTCGCTTAGCATGATGCTCTCAAGTTCCATCCATGCAGTTGCAAAGGGTATGAGCTCCTTCTTTCTTTCTGCTGCATAGAATTCCATTGTGTAAATGTACCACAGTTTTTTGATCCATTCATTTACTGATGGGCATCTAGGTTGCTTCCAACACTTGGCCATTGTAAATTGTGCTGCTATAAACATAATCAACAAAACAAACAAACAAGCATAATATAACCAAAGACACAGAAATTGAGAACAGGCTGAAAGTCACCAGAGGGGAGAGGGGAGGGAATTTCAGGGGAGAGGGAAGGAATTACAGGAGCAAGTATAAAGGACACATGGACAAAAACTATGGGGGGGTGGAAATGGGAGGGAGGAGGGGAGGGCTGGGGTGGTGGGTTCAGGTGAGAATAAAAGACAGAAAACTGTACAAGATCAACAATTAAAATAAAAATTAAAAAAAAGAATTTAAAAAAAGAAATAACTTTAAATTCAAGCATTTATGTTTTTTACATTTTTTATTGTTCAATTACAGTTGTCCCCATTTTTCTTCCATTACTCTCTCTTGTCCTACCCAGCCCCCACCTCTTACATTCAATCCTCCCCCTCCCCACATTATCTTTGTCCATGGGTCCTTTACACATGATCCTTAAATTGACCCTTCCTCTTCTTTCCCTCATTATCCCATCTCACCCCCCTTGCTGGTCAATGTCAGTGGTTTGTTCTTTATTTCTATTTCTCCGGTTCTATTTTGCTTGCTTGTTTGTTTTGTTGATTAGGTTCCACTTGTAGATGAAATCATATGGTCTTTCATTGCCTGACTTACTTCACTTAGCATAATACTCTCCAGTTCTATACATTCTGTTGCAAAGAGTAGAAGCTCCTTCTTTCTTTCTGCTGTGTGGTATCCCATTGTGAAAATGTGCCACAGTTTTTGATCCACTCATTTACTGATGGGCACTTGAATGTGTGCAAAAGCAGGGAGCTGCCCTGATCTCTGCTTTCATAGGTGATGGCATGTAAGGAGCTATGACATTGACTGTGAAGCCACCAAAGCCAAAAAGTCATTTCCTTTTTAATGGTCTAACTGCTCACAGTATATTATTCAGGATATTTTACAGTGCATACAAATATCTTTTGATGTACTCGTAGATGTCTGGACTCCCCATCATGAAGTTTCAGAACTGTATGTAGATCAAGAAGGTCTCTATATATGTTAATCTCAGATTGGAGTTATCATGCATGTGCATCCACTGCTTATGCTTGTTTTTTTTTTTTTTTTTCCCCTTTAAATTGTAAGTAAGGCTAGAGAGATTGAGTGTTTTATGGTGGATTATCCTAAGGGCGTTGTCCCACCTGTATCATTATCGGATCGATGCTGTGGTTTTGCAGGTAAATTGCTTGTCTGTGGATTTTTCTGCTGGTACACCTATATTGTCAAATGTCGTAGGCTCACTGATTCTCAAATAGAAACAATGATATGTCTGTGTCTAGATTGTCTATGTCAGCTCTTCATCAAGTCTAAATGATCTAGACAAGTGTGAAACACCTGGGCTGCAGAATTTGGGGAGAAACGTGTCATCTGTTTCATCTTTGGAAATTAGATTTTATAGATAAGCAGTTCAGCTGGAGTATTTAGCTGCCTGGCACCGGCCATGTACCTTCGTGGTTCCAGCAGCCCAAAGTTATGGTTTCTGGTGTATCAGTCATGGGGTAGTAAGCTCGTCCAGGCTAAAGCCTCACAGCCTCAAAGCCAGTACATATGGTACCAGTTTTCATCCCTAAAATACGTATTTGATTTATAAAATGATTGTTGCCCTACATCTGCAAGTTGCTGGGTGAGATTTATGGAAGTTACTGCTGAGCACAGGGACTCCAAGGTATGGATAGATTTTCAAGAGTATTTACATAAAATCAGTAAGCCTTAGGCATCAAGGACCATGGCTATTTTTTCATGCTCTCTTCTACACATAATTATATACTTCATGGTCCAGAATAAAGTTGTTCTTTTTTTTTTTATTTCTTGAAATGCTTCCTGAATAACTCCCATCAGAATTCATTAACCTCTCTTCTGCAATTTACTCTCTATACACACATATCTATGTATTGCTACCACAGTTCTTATCACATTCTCTCTGGTATAATTATTTGATATATTGGCCTCCTTTGACCTACCATTAGGCATCTAGCTGGGATTTGCTAGGCAACAGCAACCACAAACCATTACTTCCCAATTTAAAATAATATTGCAATCTCATTTTCAATTTCCCACTAGTAGTATCACTGCTTGTAATTTAAAAGGGCAAATTTATTGTTTATATGTAATACACATCTGAAAATAAAATCTAACTGTTAAAACTTAATTTTAAAATATGAAAATATGATTTCTACAGAATACTATGTTTAGCAGATAAACAAAAACACCAGTGGTATTCTGGAATATGATACTATAGATTTCTCTTGCTTTTGGTAATATTTGGCCTTCTATGCATAGAAATGTACTAATCCTAGCTGATAATCAGTATTTTTTAAAGATTTTATTTATTTATTTTTAGAAAGAGGGGAAGGGAAGGAGAAAGAGAGGGAAATATGATTGTGCAGTTGCTCCCTTCTAGGGACCGGGCCTGCAACCCAGGCATGAGCCCTGACTGGGAATCAAAACTGTGACCCTTTGGTTCACTTGCCCACATTCAATCCACTGAGCCATACCAGCCAGGGCTCAATCAGTAATTTTTAAAGAACAAAATGGATTTTTGAAAGTAATGTCATGTCTAGGAATCACATAAATGTCTTCATAAATAACAAAAATATAGATGATAAAGAGAATATGACTATATTTTAGCTAAAGAGAAGATTCAGGCTTCTCCTAACACTGTTTAAATGGAAAAAAAAAAGTCAAAACAAAAGAAATACTCCCAAACCCCAAATTTTAAGAAACTGACTGACATTGAGATAGCTTTCAGTAAAGGCGAATGGCATCTATAGTTTATAAGGCGTAAATTAAGAAAGCATGCTTGTAAACCACCCTTTAGCTTGCTGCCAATGGACATGCTGTGGGGTAGGTCATATGTGTTCTGAGTAATGAGCCCTTATAATGACCCTGGGTGGACTGTGAGAAAACAGCATGTTTAAAGTCATTAACATATCATACTGAACCATCAGGAAAGTAAGCAGAGCAATTAAATCTAAAAATTTTTAAGATCAAAATTTTAAAAAATGTAACAAAGTAGTTTTATTATGTAAAATACAAAGTAATGCATCTGTGAAAAGTAGTCATGAAACCACTAAAATCTGGCACATGTTGATTTCGATGGTGTCAATGAACAGCAAATGCACGGAGAGCTTGCAATGTCATCCACAATGTTACTTGGGGCTGCGTATAATACCACCTTCTTTGAAAAGCTCCATGTGCCTTATTTCCATCATATCATTAAACTCTAAACACCCTTGTGGAATAAATATAAAATGTTAAAATATTAGATTAAGAGAGGTTAGATGATCTACCTATGCCCGTAGGATTTGAAACAACCAGCTGTCTTCTGGCTTTCTCCCCTTTGATCTAATCTAATGCACCATAACAATTTTCATTCTGGAGCGTGAATATAAAATGCTTGTTTATCACAGTGTACATAAAGTTTGGAGTTTCAGAAGGAGAATTTTAATAGCAAATGTTAATGAAGACAACTAAGAAGTAGATATTATTAAAACATAATTTAGTTACTTTTTTTGTTTCTTACTGCATTGTTTACCCTTAGTAATTCCTTTAGTGCATTTCTTAGTTTTTAACTTTATTTTTATTGTTTACACTATTACAGATGCCCCCATACCCCCTTTGCCAACCCCACACAGCCATCACACCCCTATCCTTTCAGTCATTATAGTTTTATATATATTATATGTAGTTAGACAGATATAGCTACTGGGAATTGAACCAGCGACCCGTGGATTCACAGGCAGGCCCTCAATCCACTGCGCCGCACCAGCCACAGCGAGTTTGTTTAAAATAGAAATTATTTTGCCCTGGCTTGTGTGGCTCAGTGGATTGAGCACTGGCTTGTGAATCAAAGTGTCCCTGGTCCAATTCCCAGTCAGGGTACATGCCTGGGTTGTTAGCCAGGTCACCAGTAGGGGGCAATCAGGAGGCAACCACACATTGATGTTTCTCTCCTTCTCTTTTCTAAAAATAAATAAATAAAATCTTTTAAAGAAAGAAAAAATAAACTAGTTATTTAAAATTTCAATTAAGTACTCATTTAGTGTTTCTCAGTAACATTGACCTCTATCAATTCCACATTATTGAAAGTATGAAAATATATCCTACTTCATGACTTAAAAATTTTGCATGTGTTTATATGATTTTGCTATGCTTCTTGCAACTCTCAGGAAATTTGAAGACAAAATAATAGAAATTGTGCAAACTAATAGGCAAAGAGAAAAAGAGACTAAGAAAACCTGATAGTCTCAATGACATGCAGGAGGGACTAAGAGGTATACATGCATATAGTTGGAATCACATATAGATAGAATTAACTGAAAAATATATTGTAAGGTATTAAGTTCAAAATTTCCCAATTTTGGTAAGAAAATTTTTAAAAAGTCACCTTACATCAAAGCCTAGGAATCTCAGGCATCTAAATCTATGCTCATACATACACATAACCACACACACACACACACACACACTTGGGCATTAAATAGACAAAGAGTCATAAAAAATATAAAGAGGAAATACATTAAAGTAAATATTTAAATTAAGGTGATATAGTAAAAGCAACCAGGAAGAGCTGGGAGGGAGGGAAAACACCTTCTATATCATGAACAATGATATGAATGAGGCCTACTTCTCATTAGAAACAAAGGAACACCATCTTTACAATTAGAATGAAAAACTTCCAACTCGTAATTCTATATTGTCTATTATTTTAAAAATTTATTTCTTTAAGGTAGGGGTTGATTAAGGAAAAAGTAAGATTACAACAAACTGAAAAGCTTTTTCACAACGAAAGAAACTATCAAATAAATGAAAAGGCAGTCCACCACATGGGAGAACATATTTGTCAATTATCTGATCAGAGGTTAATTTTTAAAATATGTAAGGAACTTATACCATTCAACATAAAGAAGACAAACAACCTAATTAAAAAATGGGCAAAAGATCTGGATAGAAACTTCTTCAAAGAGGACATACAGATAGTCAATAGGCAAAGCATCAGACATATGCAGATTAAAACCAATATATCACCTAATGCTTTCTGGTATGGCTGTCATCAATAACTCTACCAAAAACAAGTGCTGGCAAAAATGTGGAGAAGAGGGGACCCTAGTGCACTGTTGATAGTTATGCAGACTGGTTCAGCCATTGAGGGAAATAGTATAAAGCTTCCTTAAAAAATTAAAAGTGGAACTACCTTTTCACCCTGTGATCCCACATCTGGGAATATAATCCTCAGAATCCCAAAACACCAATTCAAAAGAATATTTGCACTCCTATCTTCATAGCAGTGTTATTTACTATCACCAAGATCTAGAAACAGTTTAATCACCCATCAGTAGATGAGTGGATAAAAAAAGCTATGGTATATTTACACAATGGAACACTACTTGGCTATAAAAAAGAAACAATTCTTACCTTTTGTAACAGCATGAACGGACTTGGAAATTATTATGTTAAGTGAAATAAGCCAATCAGAAGAAAATATATACCACATGTATGTCTTATATGTGGGATCTAGTCAAAATAATTTAAAAAATGAAACAGAAACAGAAGCACAGATACCTAGAACAGACTGACAGCTGTCAGAGGGGAGGGGAGTGGAGGGCCTGAGTGAAAAAAGGCTGAAGGATTAAGCAATATATGTATGACATGGAGACATGGACAATGGTATACAGTGTGGTGGTAGCCGGAGGGAAAGAGGCATGGGGGAGCGGAAGTGCCCAGAGAGGGGCCAAATGGGGAAATGAAGAGACTTGACTTTGGGTGGTGCAAACATGATGCAGTGTGCAGGCGTTGTACTGAGTTGTCCCCTTGAATCCTGTAGAGTTGTATTAACTACTGTCAACCCAATACATTCAGCAAAAATGATATAAATAAATAAAGTAGGTGTCAGCGACCCGCAGCCCTGTGAGCTAAGAATAGTATTTATTTATTTATTTATTTATTTATTTATTTATTTATTTATTATTTTCACCCATCTCACCTCCCCTCCCCTTTTGTAAGCATCAGCCTTTTTTTGGTATCTATGGTCTTTTGCCTTGTTTTGTTTAGATACCACATATAAGTAAAATCATATAGTATTTGGCTGAGAGCATTGCAATTTTTTCTAATGGATTTTTAATTTATATTCATCCTTTGGTTCTGCATCTTCACAAGAAATAGCACCTTGTCTCCATTTGAAAGAAACACAATTTAATCTGGTGTAATTCTAAGAAAAAATGTATAAGGGGATTCAATTACATTTTAAATAAGGAAGCAAGAAGAAGGAGGTTTTGTTTGTAAAGACTAAGATCCAATCATACTGTTTCACTGATAGTTACAGCATTTCAAAAAAATTTTTAAATGTTAAAAATAACTGTAGGAGAAGAAAACACATACAAATTAGTTTTAGGTTAAAGACTACTGCTTTTAAGTAAAAAAATGATATTTTATTTATTAAGAATTTATGAGTTTTTGCTACCTGTGAAGATCAAATGTATTAGTTCTTGCTATATTCCATTTCTCCTGCTGTGATCACAGCTGACCACAGAGAAAAATGTGACAAGACATGTCTTCAAATGTGAGTTGCCCTAAAGAATGAATATAATCTACACCCAAAGGAGATAATTATGTGAAATTGTTATAACAATTTCTTAGGGAATGTTTCTGTTATAAATATTATGAGAAGGCAAATTATATTAGTTATTAAACTAAAATTTTCCACAGAATATTAAAATCTCTGTTTTTGATTCATTATGCTTTTTATGGTTTCAACTCCTTGTCAGAACAAGTTAAAAACAACAGTAATTATTATGACAACAACATGAACATGTAAATAGAGTTTTCTTATATCAACAAAATGGTTTTCATTTTGCTATCTACAAATTAGAACTGGAAGAGAGCAGGGGGGAGGAAAACTCATATTTAGAGAGTTCCTTATTTACAAATGGTTGCTCCTCAAAAGTTCAATAAAGTTTGCAAGGCCAGTGCATACATCTTACTTATCTGACCCCTAGTACAAAAGTAAAGCTTACTACAATCGTGATTTACAGAAACTCAGTAAAAACTGCTGAGGAAACTGGTTGAACAAATTAAAACTAACTTTTCTTGATCACAGGACTGAGAAGTTAGCAGTCCAGAGTCTTCAGCCCCAGTTCAGCCAGTTCCCAGAGTCGGCCTTCTCTTTTACCACCACAGTTACTAATCTAAAGCTCGTATTTAATATCCTCCTTTGCTTTTTTTGGAAATCACCCTCTTGAAAGGGGTTTTTAATAACTTGTTCCTATTTATCATATATAATTTATTATTATGTATCATATGCATATTTATTTACACATCTTAATTTCCTACATTTTTATTTGACCTAATTTTATATTTCAGTTTTTAATTATTTCAGAATTTATCTTATTCCTTCTCAATATTGGTACATGCAATCATTTTCAATTTTCTTTTAATGTTAACATGTTACACATTTGACAAGTATTCGAGGTTAGGCAGAATTTATGTGACTAGATTCCACACGTTAAGCAGGGGAGGAGAGATAACTTTTCTATTTAGTTAGTTCAGTAGCAGCTGTTGATAAATGTCTATATTTTGCCAGATGTTGAATCTTTCAAAAATGCTAAATCAAGGAACTCAGGGGAACAAGATCAAACTCTTTCCCAGATGATAATTGTACTGCTTTTTTAATTATCTACCTCTACCTTTCTAAACACAGTGGTCCAGTTGAACCTTCTGTATGACAAGAAGGTTGCTTAAGTTCAATAAAGTTTATGCACATGATCATAAATTCAGGATAGCCCTCACAGTGTAATCCCTCATGTCCAGGTTAGAAGAGGAAAAGCAGACATACTTATCAAATATGTAGCTATAAGTATTGGTACAGCTTTTTTCAGTGTTCACGTGCCATGTTTTAATAGATAGCCGAATGGATTATCTATAAATATGTATGTCCTTGTCTTTACAAAAACAGTTTTAATCAATGTAATCACTCAGATAATGAATTTTATATGTCATTAGAAGTCAGAAAATATGTATTTATGACTTACAGCCCAGTCTCTAACTTTAAGGCACTCACAGCCCTGTGGTGTGCACAGATGTGTAACTAATACACAGTGGTCTGTGATACAGAGATTTGAGTTCATAAAACTCCTTTTGTCTTTAAGAATCCAGCAAGTGTCAAGTTTTCTGTTAGTAAATCACACTGGTTTTAAAGTTTACACTGACTGCGGCTTGTTAAATCAGGGCCCTGTTAACCTGACATTTCACACATGCCACACTGAGAGAATTCATACAAGCCAACATTTATCTGGAACGAGACTTGCTGAAACATTTACAAAAAAATCAAAAACTTAAAATGAGAAGATATAGAAAACAAAAATAATAAACTAAGCAAAAAAAATAACAGAAAAGCCAAAGAAAAAGAAAAGCCCGACTAATCTTCACTACCACTAACAAGAACAAATGCAACAAAAATCTATCTGTTTGCGATCTAAACACTGCTAATAATTCAAGTATATAAGATTCTAGTGTTCACAGTAACTTTAATTTTCTCCAGTAGGTTATGCAAAATTCTGGCTTCATCTGTATGATGCTGCTAATTTCTATCTCTCTTTGTGCCTGTGTTAAAATATTTCATGCGTACTCCATCATACACAATAATATAATTATTCTGCCTCTTCTTAGTGAGATGGGGTGTTCCAGAGCTCCAGTAAGAAATGTCACTCCCTGCTTGAGATCTGAACTTGGAAGCAATTTCACTCTCGATGAGCTCCATGTCGTCTTCTATCTAGAAGAATCAATACCCTTTGGTGGAAGCAGTGTATGTCAGCCACAAGGCATTCAATACTCTGTATTTCCCTGCCCAAACACTTTCTTTGAGAAATATGGAATTGTTAAGATCAAACAGATGAGTTTCTTTCTTTGAGTATTGGCCATGGTCCTTATTTCCATAGCCATTGCTCTAATATTTTCCTCAGTGACTTATTTTTCATTTACTATGCAGATCTTCCAACTTAAATCAAGTAGATCTAAAATAGATGTGCTGTTTCTTGATTTTTAATACCTCTTTAATATTTAGGCTTTGGCCTTATTATTAAGGTATTATCTTCTATCATTATTATTTCTATTTTTCTCCCACTACCTTGAATTCAGTGATGCCAATGATGCCCAAATGTTTTCTGAATTGTAGTAGATTGTTGAAGTTTGTGGATTACATCATATAGGTTGCTTTGATATACGCAGATCAAATTTTGCTTTTTATGTATGTATCTTCTGGGTTTTACATTACTGTATATTACCTGGGATATTGTAATATGATTGCCAATATAGTAAAAGTTATCTCTAACAACAGTATCTTTAAATTATTTTTCTACTGTAATCCCCAAATACAGCATTGTGGGTGTGATTTATGAAAGAAAGAAAATAAATCGACCCACACTCAAAATTTCTTTGTGACAGGCAAGATTTTTAAATTAATGTACACGTATGATTTAAAATAATGTGTATAAATTGTGAATGTGTCATTTTATGTATCATTTTAACCAAACTATCAGTTAATTTATTTACAAAGTGTCCTAATGATGACAGATAAAAGGATTTCTAGTGTATAATTCTTTTAAACTGCAGGCAATTTTAGAGGTCATTTATTCTTACTATTCTCATTCTGGAAACTTATTTTTAATTTTAAGGTATACATTATCAAAACCATTAAATAGCTTGAAAAATTATGTAACATGTTAGTGCAAAAAAGATAAAAAAACTAAAAAATGTTTTTTTAGATTTTTAGTTTAGATATTTTGTTACATAATGTGGCTTTTCATTTTTTTTCTCAGTTTAATTGCATTGAGAAACAAAACAAAACAAAACCAAGTAACTTCTTATTTGCTATACGAACCCTTATTTTGGGTTCCCTCAGATGCAGATTGATCGATCATAAGGCACAGGTTTGTGCGAAATGTATGGGTAGTTTGTTTAGTGATGATCTGATGAACAAGAGGATGGTGGGGGTGGGGAGAAAGGGAGGGAGGTAAAACAATAACATATGTTGACGAATGAATTGCTGATGTGAATAACTTGGACACAACCTTGTTAGGGACATTCTGAGAAATATGGGATACACTTTAGGATATTCTCATTTTAAGGTGAGGACTCTGGGAGGTTTATTCACTGCCTCTTGTCTCCTGCTGGCTGAGAGTTGCCTCTAGAGCATCACTTCACCAAGACTTCCAAGGTGTACTTGCTCACTACCTGCTACTCTTTTGCCAGAAAAAAACACACAGAAGAAAATCAGAGAAGTGCAGTAACGAACCTGGTTCTGTCTGCCTTCCAGAACATGCACAGCACACCTATAGGGGCACCAAGAGGGGCAATGAAATGATACAGAGTGCTGCACCATGATTATCTGCTACAATCACGTTACACACAGATAAGTGGGCCAGCAACCTATTTGCAACAGGGTAGCATCTAGGATTCTGCACTATTCTGTTCTTCATAACAATGAACTTAGAACTGTACTTGATCCATTTCCTCCAATATGATTATGTGGCATTCCTATTAGTAAAATGGACGAAGTTATTTCAACTTGAATATACTATTTCGTTTAAAATCATTATTCAATTAGTTATATGGCCCAAATAATTGACTTATTAAACTTTTAGACAATTTAAGCTCTCAGTCAGTGTTTTTTACAAGTTAACTGTACATAATAGATGTTAATACAGTTTTGTTGAAATAGTAAATACATAAGAAACACAAATTATAAAATATATGTGTTTTATGTACCATGTATGATACATGCATGAATATGTATCATGATGTTCATGATACATCAGTAGTTTTATACATAGTAGTTTCTTTTTTTATACATTGTTCATATTTCAAATTATTTACCTTTTCTTGTTTTATTTTGGGAGATGCCATCACCACTGTGGCATAAAACTCTTAGGAACCATTCTTGACCTGTGTAAAACTATTACAAAATGAGCTGGCAGAGAAGATGGTAGCTTTTCAAGAAGACATACACTCAGTAATATTCAAAACAAAAGCAGAAATAAAAATTAGAAAGTCAAATACATTTATAATGTATCTGAAATTGTTACCATATTCTCGTTCCAGTTGTTTAATTTCCCCCTTCCCTCCCAGGCTTAATTTCATCAAAAGCTCTGTTATTACCAAAATAATTAATAAATAGTAAACCTTTATTAAATATTCTCCAGTTCATTAAAATAGTAGTAAATGCCTCAACTTGGGGTCAAATGACAATAAGTGTTGATCTCAAATTTTTAAAAAATCCGAGTTTTTGTATGATATAGTGATGAAAAATAACAGTATGACTTGAGAGTTCATATCCAAAGTCACAATGGTTGACAGCTGAATGATTTCCAGCTTTACTTTTATCTTTGCATTTTTAGAGGTAGGAACTTTCAGGCGTTATTGGATTTTTGTTGATTGATAGTTTATACTTTATAAATTTTACTAGGATTTTTTTCATTTTTATTACTGTTGGGTATACATTAGTAGTTATTTTTATGGAAACATAAAGGTTTCTCTTTTATTAGTTTCAATTCCAGCTATAATCCTAATTTGATTCAGAAAGCAGGAAGCCATCATGGCAATAAGCTTGGTATATAATGTTCTTTCATTTTAGACAATATCAAGCTTCAAATGCTGGAATTCGTCTCCAGGCAACATCTTCTGCTCAGCACAGTAGCAGTTGTCAGATTACAAAACAAAATTCTGATTTTGCTAAACTTAGTCTACCCAGAGTTAAGGCACTCTGTGCATATTACACTATCACTCATGTAACTAATTATAGGTAGTACAAATAAATAGTCATCAAAAGGATAATTTGTTTTGCTTCTTTAGTTTTTATTAAGTGGCTTACTTCCTTTCATAATTTATATCTTTGAAAGTTGAATTGAAGCATTAAAATGTTCAATTTCATCACAGCAAACATCTGAATGAATTACAAGTGAACATAAAACACAATACTAAGCAATTTGCTGAAAAGGCAGAAAGTAGCACATGATTAGCCTGATGGTGATAAAATTTTAAAGCTGGAAGGAGCTCTCTGCTGTTACAGATGAAAAAATTTAGGCCTAGGTTTATTAAATAACTTCTTCAAGGGCACACGAAGATTAAGAATTCATATTTCAAAAAAAATGACTGTTCATTTTAATGTTTCCAAGAATAAAATAGGTTACTACCTGCCCATAGATACAGCTCAAATGGTTATAAAATGTTTTGAATAAAGGATTATAAGCAAATAAATGTTTAAGTACATAAATCATCTTTCATTTCAAACTACTATGTCTGAATATAGAAACCACAGGCCAGAAGAAGTGAAGCTCTTCCTTGTAACAGCTTGTGTTCCCCGGATCAATAATTTTTTTTTTTTAAATCAAACTTAAAAAGTTCTGCACAGGTGTCATGAGTTCCAATGTTTATATGTTCAAGGAAGTTGTGTATCTTGTATTATCATAAAGGATTACTGTATTGCATCATTACAACTCACATTGCTTTAAATTTATGACTTCATCAAATTCACATCATTTTGTACTTGTTCTATAATTACGCAGAAATGCTGTGGAATTTGAAAAAGATTTATTGTCATCTGCTCATTAAAGTTGTGAGATAATGGGCAGAATCTCAACAATGGACCTCCTCAAACTTATGTATCTAAAAGATGAGTGTATTTTGCACAATTGTATTAGTCTGTGTGCATGTGTATTCATGTGTGTAAGAGAAGAATTTAGAAAGAGAATGTAAATAACCACAAAACCACACATGGCTGTGTTTTAATGTGGATTTTTCTGGTCCTTTTTTAAACAGAAAAATTGCACTGAAAACATTTTAACTATAGGGTGGATTATCTCTTGCAAAAAAAAAAACAAAACATTGCTTTTTCATTAAGACAGATTAATTCAGTGTTTAATATACACACTTTTTTCTAATTTTCAATTTCTGTTCCTCTATGATTCAATATAGGTCTTCTCTTCTAATATATTTTTGATTCATCAATTATCTCTTCAGTGTGTTTAAACTAATATTTGAAGTTTCAATTTTATTAGTGAGTTTTTCTTTTATTTCTGAAATTCTCATTAAGTGGTTTATTTGTATTTCTTAGTCCCCTGCTAAAATTTTCTATATTTTAAAATTTTTCTTATATGTATTAATCATACTTATTTGTAGTTCCAGTCTATTATTTAATTTTCACCAGGTTTGGGGTCAAACCTTTTAAAAACAAATGATGGCTTACTAAATTTTTATCATGTTAAGTGACTATATAATAATTTTAAATAATCTTTATTTTAACCTGTTTAATGAAATAATGCATTGTATTTGTGTCTAGCACTAAAGCTAGAAAGTAGCATACATTAATGCAAAGAGTATAAAATGAGTTGAGTCTCTGTGCTGGTTCTATGTACATCTAAGAAACTGCTTTTCAAAGCCAATTGAAACTTGTTTATTTCACCTGTGCCCCTTCCTGTTTGCAAGCCCTGAACTTCCATTTTTGCCCTCCTAGTTCTCTGACACTTAATTTCTCAACTCTTTTCCTCCGTTTTTAGATTTGGTGATTTTGTCAGTAAGTAAGTAAATAGACACCAAAGAATGGGCTCAAATCTCTCAGTCTTTCCTTTTCTCTGAGATTATAGTCATTAAATTCTTGGCTGCCCTTTGAAACTTCTGATGTGTTTAGACTAATTAAAATAAACATACATATATATATATTTCTCCATATTATCTAGTCTTTTCTGGAAGAAGGTTGGACTGCACAAGCTGGTCCACAATTACACAGACTCTCTTGGATCTTTAATTGTTTGATGACTTCCATATGAGTGTAAATTACTTTGAAGCCTAGGATTATCTTCCAAACTTCTTTTTAGTCTTTTTAAATACATGAGTGCTAGACCTAAAGATTTATCAGCTAATATGTGTTTAATTGAGTTAGTTCTCATTCTCTGTAGAGATGTTCAATTAGGTGTATATTTCATAGCAGTTTACTGTAAATCAGATTATATTAAGATGTAAACATTAAAAAGTAATTTTCAGTAAACCTGAGCATCATTATTTGTAAATATTGGCATTTTATGGTATTTTAAGTCATGAGCATCTAAAATCAGACATGTAGAACTCAAATGGAGACAACAGTCCTGCAAATAGAGCTATAGTACTTTTTGATATAAACAATATGTAAATTTATATAATTAGTAATTTAAAATGTCAAAAATTATGAAAGAAGTTTCATTCCTTTTTTGAAATCCTATCCTCCTTCTCTCGCAATGAGAATTGAGCATTTATTGCTATAAAAATTACATAATTAAAAAAGAACACCCACACACAAACACATATACTTAATGTAACCAGTAAACTAGCTCTATGTAGAATAAACACAATTGTTTCAGTGTTATATAAATTACACTAAGTGACTCCCTAAATAAAACATGTATCACTGTATCATTGGGAGATCTTCAATTACCCTTCTTCAGGATTCTCATATTTTAAACCTGTTGTGGTATTTTGCTCTTTGGAAGGGACGAACCTTTGCTGCAAGTTAATATTGCTGTAGGAAGTTATCTGATCAACAACATAGTTATTCACTTTCATGTGATAACAGTGATTGGACAAAGCCACTCCAAAGTGTCTGATTTCCTCAGGGAAACACAAAAATAATGCACAGTATGTGAAAATTATATAGCAATAAAACACAATTTTCAAATGCTTGCTATGTGCCAGAGACAATGCATGTTGAGTTAGGGACAATATACATATACCCACTATAAATAATCCTCTGTGTGTGTGTGTGTTCCATTTTCTCTAGGATTATAGCCTTTTAGGTTTGCACTGTCTTATAATATACGTGTGTGTGTATATATATATATGTATGTGAATACACACACACATAAAAAATCTCTACCTAGGTGCCCATCAGTAAATGAATGGATCAAAAAACTATGGTACATTTACACAATGGAATTCTATGCAGCAGAAAGAAAGAAGGAGCTCCTACCCTTTGTGACAGCATGGATGGAACTGGAGAGCATCATGCTAAGTGAAATAAGCCAGATGGTGAAAGACAAATACCATATGATCTCACCTTTAACAGGAAGCTAATCAACAAAACAAACAAACAAGCAAAATATAACCAAAGACACTGAAATTGAGAACAGGCTGACAGTCACCAGAGGGGAGAGGGGAGGAAATTTCAGGGGAAAAGGGGAAGGGTTTAGAGCAACAAGTATAAAGGACACATGGACAAAAACTACGGGGGATAGAAATGGGAGGGAAGTGGGGAGAGTTGGGGTGGTGGGCTGGGATGGTAGTAAAAGACAGAAAACTGTACAAGAACAACAATTAAAATAAAAATTTTAAAAAAATCTCTCTGAGAGGAAATATATATTTCCATGTTAAGCAAAGGAAGGGCAAGAGGCTTAAAATAGTCATTAAATTGTATACTCTAACACAATTAAGAAACAGCAGACCTCAAATCCACAGAGGAGTTTCCTAAGTTTATGGGATACACCAATGCGTCTCAAACTAAGGCCACCAACCACTAGCTATCAAATTACAGAACTTTAGATTGAATTATCTGTACATTGTGTGACTCTTTTCATTTTCTATTTTTACTTTAATGCTGTCCAATACCAAAATAAGTATTCCAGATCATCTATGTTTAATCCTCATATCAATTCCTGACATTGTCTTGTAGCCAGTCGTGGAGGTATTGGGTTGACCAAAAAGTTCATTTAGTTTTTCTCTGTACAGTGGCTTAGTAGTGCTTAGTTGTCCCTAACTTCATTTGAAACAATTTTGTTAGATTGTTTTGTGACAGCTGTCATATCAGCATGCCTTTAAGAAAACATCAAAATTGGTGAATTTTTGTGTAGCCATTTTAATACTGAAGATGGAAGAAGGTATGTAACATTTTCAGTGTATCATGCTTTATTATTTCAAGAAAGGTACAAATGCAATTGAAATAAAACAAAAGATTTGTGTAATATATGGTGAAGGTGCTATGACTGATCAGACATGTCAAAAGTGGTTTGAGAAGTTTCTTGATACTATTGACATTTTTTGCCAAGTAATTCTTTGCTGCAAGGCTGTCTTATGCATTGGAAGATGTTTAGCAGCACCACTGACCTCTACCCACTAGAAGCCAATAGTTGAAAATAGCTGACAGGCTCAAATTACCCAAATCGATATAGTTATTGGTGAAAATGAAAAATAGGTCTTTTATTTTACAGAAACAATAAAGAGACTTTGGCTAACCCATATTTGTCCTTATTTATAATTGAGTAGTGCTAAATAACATGACATTGCTTAATGGGGAAAAAAGCACCCAGAGTAGTCTTAATTAAGAAATTATGATAAATACGACTGAAAATTTTGGAAATACATATTTGTCTGACAGTTGTCTGGAATAATTTATATAGATATGCCAACCTTAATAAACCTTCCTGTACAAGTCAATATTATACATAGTAATAGTAAGAGATGCAATTAATTTTAGACATTTTCAGAATTTTTTCTGCACATAAAATTAATATTAATTGCACATATGTTGGTTTGAAAATCATTTAAGCCAATGGTGAAGTCAATGAAAATTATTTTCCTTTAAAATGAATCAACATTATTACTTTTGTTTCAGAAGCACTGGCATGGGAATAGTTAAGTTTGATGAAGCAGAAATTTTGCATGTAAGGCCCTCAGGCAGCTGAGAAATCAATTAAGTGAGAAGGTATGAGATCTCATGCACTTATCGTAAGAGGCCTTAAAGATATAACTCAGGATCAACTAAGAAGGTTGGGAAACATAACACATAACTTTACCACATTTTTCTTTCTTAAGGACTGATGTGAGGAAGAAACTTCTCCATAGTATGTTGATAAGGCAAAGTCAAACTTCTCTTCATTTTTGTGTTGTTTTATACACTATTATTATCTATTATGAAAACACATGCTGGAATTTTAAATGATTTTTTTAAAATAAAAGCAGTGAAAAGTTAACCTACAAATGTAAGCTAATGTGAAAAAATATACTTATAAAAACAGAAAACCAGATAGAACCAAATAAAATAAATATACTTACCCACATAATATGCTGATCTTTTAGTGTATCTGGATATTCACTGATATCCTTTAATATCCTTTGTAATAAACTGATAATCTAGTAAGAAAATTTGCTTCCCAAGTTCTGTGAGCAGCTCTAGCAAATCAATCAAACCCAAGGAGGTGATCCCAGGAACCACTAATTTACAGCCAGTCAGTCAAGAGTGCAATTAACAACCTGGACTTAAGATTGATATCTGAAGTAGGGACAGTCTTGTGCAACTGAGCTCTTAACCTGTGGATCTGCCACTATCCCAAGGTAATGTCAAACTTGAGTTAAATTTGTAAGACAACTGATCACTGTTCACTGAGAATGTTCATTGTTCACTTGGAGAATTGCTCAGTAGTGTTGGAAAGTACATATCAGAGTGGTTAATATCTATTATCAGTAGAATTAAAGTATAAGAGATTAACCTGGACACTATGGATCAACCTCATCAAACAGCTGAAGACCTTGAGAACAAACTGAGCCTTCTCTAAGAGCAAAAATTCTGTTTCAAAAGTGTAGCATCAAGTACTGAGTTTCCAGTCTACCAACCTACCCTGCAGATGTCAGACTTTGCATCCTCATAATCAAGTGATCTAATTACTTAACAGTTTTGAAGCAAGATAGTAGGAAGCTAGGGAAATTCCTTGACAGCTGGAATGGGGAAACTGAAACAGATGGCTGATTCAAACTAGCCTTATTCAGCACCCTGACTCACCTGCTTCCTTCTTCCTTGCAGAACCCTGCACTAAAGCATTAAGCCGTCAAGACAATGGGGTTCTAATCTGTATCCAATAATCTTAGGAACAAAGCCTCGGGTCTGTTAACTACAAAGAAAGACTTTTGGTCAAACCAGGGATAACATCTAGACTTCATCTGTGTTTCAGCTCGAGACCCAAGAAAACAGCAAAACCAGTTGAAGCGATGCCATGGCTGGTATTAGGGCCAAATGTGATGACCAATGGACCCCTACTCTGGTGTCAACCAAACAGTACAGATCGTGACTCTGACCCTATATGCTCATTTTGATGAATCAGCATATTAAAGGACACACCTGAGAAGTTCATAAATATTTTTGGAGATCCTTCCCTTAAGACCTCCCCTAAAATTTCCGCATAATATTTAGCCATTCAAAACTTCCAACTTAAAAAAAAAAAAAACTTTGTTGCTTAGCCGTAAGAATGAGATTACCTGCAGCTTATTTTAGTGCTAAAACCTTAGACAATGACACATAAATCCACAACATGGCTGCTGGCATCTCTATTCCAACGGAATGTCCATGTGCATTTACACACATAAAATAACAGAGCTCCAAAAAGAACCTAATTATCAGACATAAAATAAGCCAGTAATTAGAATGTGGGTTACTGTGCAGAAAATCCAAAATATGTCTATTTTAACCTGATGTTAACTGTGGCCAACTACCTGATTCATCCAATTAACTTTTTTTTATCTGTAATCTCACCAGTATCACCCATGCCCTACTTTTTATTTCCACTGTGAACTGATTCACTAACATTCGATTACATTAAAACTCAGAAATGTTTCTCATCTATTAATTTTTTTCATTTGTAGCATATTATTCTACGAACACTTTAACTGAATTTGTTATGTTGACAAACTACATTTTTTCTAACGTGGCAGGAATTATGTCATGTTCATATCTAATTGCAATTTGTAATATACTAAATAAACACTTTTAAGTGGTGTATTTTTTCAAAGCTCAATTATTATCCTATATCAGATCTATGTTTCTGTCACAGTTATAAACTGCTTCTTCTGTATAAATCCTCGATCTGCCAGGTTTTACATGAATATTATAAATATATAATAACATATGTTTTAAATTAAATGTTACTTTTCAGTCTTTGTAAATGCATTTTTGACTTATATACAGGGTGAAAGCATTCCAGAGATTTTTATTATTCTTTTCTCATGATTATTCTGCCGGTTTTCTCTCTGTGCTCCTGAACTTCACAAAAGATCCTTGACTTTCTGAAATATGAATGATTATATAGATGTATTCTTTAAGCTTCTTTAAAAATAATTAAGCACATAACATTCTGACATGCAGCTGCTGTTTTCTTTGTCTACCTTGAATGACTTGTGCAATTTTTTTCTACTTTTGTCCTTCCTCAGGGTTCATTTATACCTGAGAGATGTACTCTTTATATTTTTTTGAATCATATTAGGAGAGGAAAAATTCAGGCATATTATATTGAAAATCATCAATTCTTTTTTGCCTGTGCCTTTTATTGCTGATTTTCTGTCTTTCTAGTTTCTTCCTGGCTGATCCTCTTCCAAGCTTTTGGCTAGTGTTGGAGTCACTATTCTGTCTCCTGGAAGCACTCGGTCCTCTCCAGTGAGGCTCATTTGTTTCTCTGAACAGTCCTCTGAGGCAGACAGGGTAGGCATTATTAATCTCAAGTGAGTGCTGAAGTACTTGTTGGAGACATTGAAGTGCTGAATGTTCATGTAAAAATAGGCGGAGGAAATGCTACAGGCTTGTTTTCGAGCCTTATTTTTAATGGACACTGAAGAGTATGCCAGGAATAATGGCTGATAAAACCTGGTAACCGACAACCAAATGGGTTTACTTGAGAGAAAAGACTGGGCAGCTTGTTAGTGCAAGAATTCAAATCCAGCTCATTTCAGATCCCAAACACATGCTCTTTTCACACCATGACATTGTTTCCACAGTTAGCTGCTCTGGCAGTCATAGGAATAAATGTATCTTGATGCGCACTAATCATGATTTGATACAGTAGGGGTTGAAGCATCAGAGAATCGAGGTTCATTAAAATCCTAAAATCATCCGGAGTATCTCACTAACACTGCCAGAACATTTTTGTTAATTCTACCATGCCTGGTGAAAGTGAGACATTGTTAGGCTTTCTCTCACTCAATCCTTTATGCCAGCAGTCCCAAACCTTTTTGGCGCCAGGGATCGGCTTTGGGTGGGGGCGGGGTGCTTAGGCAAGCTTCACTGGATCGCCCCTTATGGGGCGGCGCGGGGAGAGAAGAGGAGACAGGAGGCAAACCTTTTTGGCGCCAGGGATCGGCTTTGGGTGGGGGCGGGGTGCTTAGGCAAGCTTCACTGGATCGCCCCTTATGGGGCGGCGCGGGGAGAGAAGAGGAGACAGGAGGCAAGGTACCTCCCAGGCCATGGCCGAGGCTGGGACGCAGTTGGGGACTCCTGCTCCACACAATGGTCGTTCTTACTTGATTTTTAAAATACTCAAGCTCAAAACATCCTAAGTGTTATGTTTGTGTATTTATGTATTTGAATATGACTAAAACAAGAAAGGATGCATATAATACCAACTTTCATGATATGTTTATTTCATGTTAAAGCCTCTTTTTGATCGTGACAGCGGCATTGTTTTGTGGGTGAGTCACCAACTCTGGTAGCATGCAAGATCCAAGGATGATATTCAATCAATACCATTTCCTCCTTAATATTTCTCTACCTCTTACAGTTTATTTTATGTGGAGGATATTTGTTTTTTTGTTATTTATTAAAATCCTATATTGTAGTTGGAAAATTTTATCTTAGATTAAATATGTACTTCACTGGCAATTATTAAGCAGGACGATTCACTCTTATCTACTTTCTTATGGATGTATCTAGAGATATACTGTCTAAAGGCTTTGAACAATAGGTATGCTCCACATTAGTTTTAAAAGCATCGATAATCAGTCTCTTTCCAGAAGTCTGAGTATGTGATATATAAAGAGAAATGTAAAAATCAGAGGGCAGAAAACCACACAAACATACACACGCAGAGACCAACAGACCACAACTGTGGTTGTGACCCAACAAAAGTCAGAAGCATGTGACAGAGCAAATAAAGTTAAAAATACTGCACATGAGAATACATAAGCAATAGAATCAAAGAAAGAGGAAGGTGTCATGAAGGCGGAGCAAGAGGAAGGGACGAAGTATATCAACTTTTGAGGAGACATTTCTGAAATATTTCAGTAATATCTGAAAAAATTCCCCAGCCTTATTAGGAGAGCATTCTGCTCTGCATTTGGCATCATCCCATTCAAACTGGGAAAAGCCAGAGGTTCTTGAGCCAGAAACTTTAATACAATTGTTGTACAAACAATGATCTTAGGCTTCTTAGTATTGTCTAAGCATTGTTTTTCACATCTGCTTCTAAGTCTTACTGACATTATTCTATAGACATACAACGCATGTCATTGCTGTTCTCATTGCCGAGTGTAAGACCAGCCTGAGTCTTTACTGACCCTCCTATCTGTAAGACTGTGATTTCCAAAATCAAGAATGCACTCGAATCACTTCAAAAGCTTCTTTTAACAGATTACTCTTCCTGCCCCCAGAGTTTCAGATGCAGTAGGGGTCAAAAGATTTCCATTTTTATGTGGTTCTCATATATGCTGAAGCTGATGGTTTCTGAAAATACTTATTAAAATATTCAAAAGAGTTAAACTAAAAGGTACCCAAAAGTCGAGTACTTTGGTCCAGTTGGTAGAAATTGCTCCTAATCCACACAGCTGTTCTTGTATGCAAGCAATCTAATTTATTCTAAAATGACATAAATATATTTAATAGTACTTTTTGAAAAATATAAATAATATGCTTTATCAAAACTTGTCATTAATTGTACACGTTTAAGTATTCCTGCTTGATAAATGTAGCAATATCATTACTTATAATTTCACAAATTAATAAAACCAATATTTTATCAATGTCATTCAGATGTGAAATGAGTCTAAAGACACTTTTTTGTTATGTTCATTTTCACTAAGATGTGTAAAAAGAGCAGAAGTAAAGTCACATTCAAATTACACTGTTGTTATAATTTTTATATGTATTCAGTTATAAAAATCAGGAATAAGAATACACATCAAAGTATCACAGCCTAGCTTTTACTCTATGTAACAGTTTCAATAAATGTGTTCTCAATCACTCTTTAACAGTGTCCTTTTATATGATTTCATACGTATAGTGGTTACATACAATGAATATAATTGATTTTTAAGTATTAGCAATACTTCACAACTTCTCCAAAATATAAATCATTCATTGACTTTAGTTTTTCCAGATATGACATAGTTTGCTTTGTTTTAGGGGTTAAAATGTACATTATTCTATGTGCAATTTACCTTGCTTTAACTAGTACAAGATGAGGCGGAACTGGTTGTCATAAATCAATGAAACATCAGTTTAGAGGTTAATGCTTTCTACTAGAGAAATGTTGCTTACCTTTTCAAAGTGATAAAAGTATCATCTCCCTAATCTATTGTTTGACATTAGGTGTATGTGTGTGTGTACTTTAAGTAAAACATTTTATATGGTAAATTTAAATAAATTCAGATGCTCATTGCCTTATTCAATTAAAGCAGCTGTCGAATGAATTTCAAAAAGGTGGTTGCTATGCCAATATCATCAGTTACATTAAAAACACAATGTTAATTTTATCACATAGCAATATCAATTTTAAAGAGACATTGTTTCACCATTGCTCCTTCATTTATTAAATGTATATTCAATACTCACCCTGTGGCAGGGACTACATTAGGGATGCATGGATGAGCAAGAAGTTCTTTCTAGCATAAGACATAGCTTTCTGGAAATATCCCTATATCTTCCTTTTTTGTTTGTTTTTAAAACTGCATACAAGAAATTTCTGAGTCTTAGAACTTCAGAGGCCTTTAATTTGTCTGAAAAGAAGTCATATCATTTGAAATAATTTTAGAAGGTATTTTCTGAAAATGTCCTCAGAATTGTGACCCTATATTCTGAATATCCAAAAATTATATATATGTATATATGTATTTTTATTTACCATAAACATTCTCTTTTTGGAGGACACCCATTGCCTCGTTCACACCAAATGTTTGACAATGAATGCCTCTCTTGGTACACCTGGATTTGAGGTGATGAGATTGGACACTTTACCCAAGCAAATAAATCCCTCCTGAAATTCCGATTGAGGAAACTGCTGAGGAATAGATAACAATAATCACCTGAGTTATGTGTAAAAATACATAAAACCATGGGTAAAATTAATCAGGGGAGTGATATGGAAGACAACCGGTCTTGTTTACCAGCACAAGGGGGATAGAGATGCTGCACACAAGGAAGGATGTGTGTGGCTCCGGGGGATGGTAGGAGACCCAAGGGTCTATAGTCTCATTCCAGACACCCGCTCTCCATTGGAGCTGCTTATGTTTGCCTTGAAATCAGAAATTGCTTAACTAAAATGAAAATGAATTTTCTCCTTGAAAACTGCTGCAAAGTATGTGAAACAAGGTGTATTGAACACAGATTTAGTAATCAAACTGTTTGTGGTCCAACTAATCTATAAGGTTATAATTTAAGGTGTCTTTTATACCCCCAGGTAAAATATCTTGGATTTTGTTGTCATTCAGATGAAGAAAAAAAGTTAGATTATAAAGTATTTTAGGGATTCTTTTTCAATTTCTAAACAGGAGAATTTGCAACCTATTTTGAGAAATGGATTTATTATCAGAGTAACTCCAGATTTCTGTCAAAATGACAATAACTTATTTTTCTACTTGGGAATGCTTTTTAAACCAAATAAAACTTATTGGCCTAATGATCTTTCCCTATATGCCATCTCACAGTTTTGATTTTATCCATTTTCAGCAGTTCATTATGGGTAACCCAGACTTAAGAGCAAGTATGCTCTGCAATGTAAAGGTGTAATTCTGTTTTGAATCAAAGGACATTCATCATGAAGTTTTTCATAGAAAGAAATGTTTACAATCTTTTTCAAAAGAATATATTAAAAGTTGCTGAGCTTCCACCACCTGTTCCTGACAGCTATTTTAGTGTAAGTAATACATCACAGGCTGATGGCAATCTGATGATGTATTGGAACTATACATCACGATGGTGACGGCGCTTTAATGACAGATGAGTAATACATCTTCAGGTAAAGCCTCAACTATAGGCCTGCCTGGAAAATAGAATTTCGGGAAGAAGAAAACATCAACTCCATAAAAGGATGCATGTAGTAAAACATAGCTTGCTAAATAAGAGGGATGTAAGTTTGGGTGCAGAAATGAGATGTCTTTTAATGTCCTTAACTTTTGTCCTAATGTGTTTATTGCAAGTCAAAAACACCTTTTCATTAAACAATTGTTCCCACTTATTTTTTTTTATATTTTTAGACTTTATTTAGCCTTCTTTTAACATGTACCATTTTTTTCCCCTTGGGACTTGAAGAAAATTCCTTTTAGCTTAGACTGTTCATTGACATTCTCCTTGCTAATAAAAATTTTTTAACTCTGTGCAGATGAGGATGTTAGCTGTCCATTCATTTCTACTTTTTCTATGTTCAATAAAGCAGTCAAACACATATATACTTGTTTTTTCTAATATTTTATTTTTTTCTGTCTATACATGAATATGAAAAGCAAAATTTCATCTATTATAATAATTAAAGGAAAGAATCTTTGGAAAAGATTTGAACAATATTCAGCCTTTTTAAGGAAGATTATTTTCTCTCTACATTAAAAAGTAAAAGTATGTTTATCATAAAATCTTTAAAATGGTTAATGAATTATATATTTAATTTTGAAACAGGAAAAGGAACAATCTTAAAGAATGCATATATGTAAATTATGTATGCAAATTATACCTATAAAACAGAAATACTTGACAATACTTACCAGGATGTGATAAAAGTAATAAAATGCATTTTAAAGAAAATATTATTATCAGACTGGTTATAAGAAGTAAAATGACAGTTACGATGTCATGTCTAACAGACACCTCAATCTGTGTGACATGTTAGAAAAGTTCACTGTCTCACATTGTGATTTTTTCCCCCCAAATTTGCTTCTATGATTATTAACACAGGGTGATTATATAAAATGAAAACTAAGAACAGATGATTCTGTTAACCTGTTATCTGTTCACCTGTTATTGAAAAATCCATAACCCTGGTTAGGAATTGGACAATAAATTTGTTTTTATTCTAACTTAGGTCTAAAAATTATTTACATATATAATATATAAGAGTCTTATATATATATATATATATATATATATATATACATGACTATATATATGACTTTATATGACTATAAATAGTCTCTCTTTAGTAAATTGTTCCTAAAAAGGATAACACATATCCAAAAAAAAAATGTGGAAAGTGAAACACAGTGCTAGCTAAACTGTCTTAAAATAAAAAAAATTAGAAGAAACAAGTAGTAAATTGCCTGTGATAGGATAATCAGAAATACGGTCTATTGTGGCAGTCAGGCCCCGGTTTCAAGTGCAGCTCGGCGACATCTTTGCTGGGTGATTATGGTGTGACACTGAACTGTGTGAGTCTCAAGCTCATCTCCCATGGCACTTGAAGGCATTATGAAACTGGAGGGCAACCTAGTCCAAGGCCGGTGCTCCCTGTCACCACTCAGCCAAGGAGCAGAGACAGGGATTTGATTATAATTGCACACTTATCAATATCAGGGGCTAGCAGTCTGAGAAGGTGGTGAGTTAAAGCTGTAACATCCACCTTACCTTAAGCTTTCAGAAGCAAGTTTATTTCAGGTAAATGTAGGAATTTGGAAGGGGGAACTTCCTCTTGGGAGGGAAAGCTGAAGGGAAGTCTGAATCTTCCCAAGTGGGCTTCTTCCTTCTGGGGCTATCTCTCTATTTGCATTAGAATTCCCCTTCCTTGGAGACTTGTGGTTTATGGCCAGGGAGGTTATGTAATCTCTTTTTAGGGAAGATAAGGTGTTGCAGGTCTTGACTCAACTGTTCGACTTTGTTTAATTTTCTTGTCTCGGTTTCTCCATTTCACTTTCCTGGGAATTTTCCTAGCTTCTTGTGATCCTGTCTCATTCCCTCCTCAGAGACTTCATTTCCTAAAATCTTTCAGGGGTGATGAAGGAGTTGATTCTCTTATCAACAACTGCCTCCTGCTGAGGAAAGCCTTCCTCTCTGATTGCATAGGATATGGAAGTCTCTCCCTGCCTGATTTAAGGGAGACTAGGGAATGGGATTTGAGACTGGAACAGAGAGGCTGTTACCTGATTCTTTCCCCTACAGTGCAGTTAACGACAAAGCATAGTTCATTTATCTTGTGTCAAAACTCCTTATCTCACTACACACTTGAAACAGTCTGTCCAAGGACACCACACACTGGGGGCACATTTTAAGGCTCAACAGCCACTTCTCTCAACATTAACTTAAACTTTTTTCTTAGTTTATTCCATCACTTCTCATTTCTTTATCTTCAAAGAAATCGGTGTCATTTAAAATCTACAAACTTTAAAGATCCTCAAATTTTCTTTAAAATTAGTTAGGAAAAATCTAAAACAGCATAACCCTACCAACAATTTTATTTCCTATATTTTCTATGCAAAGACACTTTTGTTTAATTTTATGCACTACTGATTACCTTTAGATAATTATCCAAACATGAGAAACAATTCTATCACCATTCAACAGTTACCCAGTTTTGGAAAACTTGTTTGGTGGTCAGACAAAAGTCAACCTGTAAATAAATTAAAACCGTTGTGTGTATTTAGTAGTTTTTTTTCAGTTTTTCTATGTTCAATGGTTAATATATTTGGTAACACTACTTTCAAATACCTTTGTAAATGAATGTTTGCTTAATATAATAGGAACCTCTTAACTAAGCTAATATTTATGGACACATCTATTCAATTTCATATGATCCAAGGCTCTTAGTAAGTAGATCTATACCTGTGAGCCAGAATATATGGAGATGGATATATATATATATATATCTCACGTATGTATATGTATATATACACACATACAATGATTATTGATTTTTATAAGAATATGAATTGAAAGGGATATTAATTAAAAATAAATATGATTTATTTACCTTGAAAGGAAGTTATACATTTAATTCAAAAAATGTATTGTCAGATGATGTTTCTCTTAAAAGGTATTTATTTTAGATTCATTTGTTAAAAGAATGGCTTCTCTGTAACTACATATGTGCAGATAAGAAGTAAAGAGAAATCAGTACCCTTGAGATAAACTGATGTAAAAAAATATTTATTCACAGTGTGTTATGATTCGAGTTGTCTGCTACAATTTTTAACACAGCCTTTGTGATTCTTCTTTTCTGTGGGACGAATGGAATCATTATTTACCTTCTATGAGTCAATTTTAATGGTTACCAGGCATTTATTCAAAGACTTCAGATTAGATTTCTTCACGTATTTACATGCACCTTTCTTTATTCAAAGGAATTTCTCACTGCATTTCTTTTTAGTGGGGAAAAACACATACTTCATTCGTTTTAAAATTTTTTCTTAGCGTTAATGTGTCTAGAGACTATGGTTACATGAACAAAACAATTGAATTGTTTAGACTAACAGAACTAGCTTTCAGGCAAATTATCAAATCTACAATACAGTTAAACAGAATCCATGGGGATAGGCAAACAAGTTAAATTTACAACTACTACCTTGGTAGGACTTGGAAACTAGGAAGCAACTCCTCTACAAAAATAGTTTCTGCTCTATACAAATATTCTTCTTTGTTTTAAAAATATTATATCAATCATTTGAATATTTTGCAAAAGAATATCCTTAGAAAAATATAGCTAGAGGTACATAAACCTTCTAATCCATTAGTAGATTTATTAGAAAAATATCTTTAGGAAAAAATCTATTTGAGTTCTTTCTCCTCCAAGTTTTGGGCATTATCTTAAGTGGCAAATCCATCACTTTTCCTTGCTTGCTACACAGAAACTATGAAACAGAAGATATTTTAGTTTACATATATACAGTAGAGCAATATTTCTTTGTTCACGTATGCTTAAAATACAGTTATGCATAATGAAATTTACTAAACTTGAACTTGTTTATCTGTAAGTGACATTATTTTAATCTAGATTATACTACCTGATACATTCCATTTTTGTAAATAAGAAATGACACTTTTAGTAAAATTTATACCTGTTTGGTTCAACATAGCCACAAGCTAAATGTGGCAGTTGAGCAACTGAAATGTGACTAGTCATAACTGAGATGTACTGTTAATACAAAATACTCACAGAATGGAAAAAACTAATTTTCATACTTAGTTTTTTCCATTTAGTGTGTATGAAAGTATGAAAAAATATATCAGGAATACCTTTTTATGTTAATGACATGTCGAAATGATAATGTTTGAGATATACCAGGTTAAATAACACATTAATAAGAATTTTACTTGTTTTTATTTATTGTTTCTGTGGCTACCAGAAACTTAAAATTGTATATTATCACACTCATTATATTTCCAGTTAATGGAGCTATTTTATATAATTAAGTCATTATGAAATATATGAAAGTAAACATACTATTTAATTATTAATAAGTCAGTAAAACAAAATTCAGTGAGGTTAATTGGCTTGGCTAGTTCACCTAACTCAAAAGTGAAGTTATCTTCTGCCTCCAAGTATTTCCACCCCAAAATCATTTGCAAAGTTCTTAGCTTCAACATTACTTAGGCAGCAGGTGGAAAAAGTTAAAAGCCTGATAATAATTAAATATTTTTAAATTTTATTTAAAAAACTTTTTATATTTTCACAAATTAAAAAATGTTAATTGTGATCTGGTTTATGAATAAATAAACTCAAGATAAGATAATTTAAATGAAATTGATCTATTAAAGACAAATGTTACTTATTGACCTGGCTATTGATAATATGGGCATTTTTTCTCTTTTCTGCAAAGTTTATCAATCTATTTATTTATGTTTTATGCATTGGTCCTTATTTATGCTACACATTAAGGGCATTTACTAAGATATTAATGATCATTGTTTTAAAACCTAAAAAAATATGAAATTTGTTGTCAAGGTTTTCCTCCAATGAAGTTATTGCACGTTTTTTTTCTTACTGACACACTAATTGTAACACTCAAGTTAATTTGGGACATGTAAGTCAATAATAACTGAAATACATGAAAATTCTCAAATTTGATACCAAGTAACTATGTTCCTTATGATATTTGCGGGAAGATGTAAAAAAAAAAAAAAGCACAAAATATCAGTGTAAAATAACAGGTTACAAAAGTGCACAAAAGTTGATTTTGTAAAATCGGGAAAACAATATAAATAATCGTAAGAAGTGTTTTGAAATTATGTGATAATAACTTCTATTTTATTCTCTTTTAAGGCTTTTTTTTAACTAAATGTGATCCTTAAATGCTTATTTAGCCTAAGTATACATTATAATTTGTATTAAATTTATATTATACTGTATATAAATTTGAAATTTGGTGAATTTTTTCAAGCAAACAACTCCAATTTTATTATATTTTATTATTGTTTGATTGTTTTATCCTTAAGCAGAGGTCATGCTTAGAGAGGGAAGGAAATATTGATGTGAGAGAGAAACATAAATGAACTGCCTCTGGCACCTGCCCCAACCCCAGGGATGACAGCCGCAACCCAGGCATGTGCCCTGAGCAGAATGGAAACCATAACCTTTCAGCCCAAGGGACAGTTTTCCAACCAACTGTGCCACATCAGCCAGGGCAAGCAAATGATTCGAATTTCATTGATTAATTAAAAGTTAATACACATATTCTATTTATAGAAGTCTATATAATTATCTGCTATCTGTCATCATGGTAAAAGTTTATTAAAAAATGAAAAATTATGGATTTTCAAGCCAATCTTAAAATGATCTGATTTCAATCATACTTTTGTTCACTTATTGATTGATCAATTTATAGAATGGGTTTTTGAAACAACAGAAGAGTTTGATTCTTTATATGCCTGGTATTTATAATAAATATTTCCACTGTGGGGCAAAATTTAGATGTAAGACTTCCATTCCTTACATCTTGACATTTTCTGAACAAGGAGATCAGTTCAGATCATTCTGTAACGGGTTGTGTATCTGGCTATATGCTGATCAAGTGACAGTGAACAGGCATACAGTATTTATCTTCAAGAAGTTTACCATTCAGTCCAAACTACTGAATTAAATATATATATATATATATATATATATATATATATATATATATATATATATAATTTTATACACAGACTTAGTAATCTTGCATCCACTATGCAGGCTAAAGGATGCATCAAAGAAAGAAGGATGGAAGGAAAGAAGGAAGGAAGGAAGGAAGGAAGGAAGGAAGGAAGGGAAAAAGTTGACTTTTGGTATATTTCAAAGTCCTTGAAATTATTCAGTTGTGATGGTATATACATAACACTGTCATTGGGGTTATCTAGGATTTATATAAACAAGGATTCTTAGTCCATATTTAAATTTTACTCTGTCTGTGTACCTCATCATTCTGGCTAGTAGAGAAATTTATAGGATTTCTTTTTATAGCCAAGACAAATGTAAGATAAGATTGCCTCAAAAAAATGCAGTTAAATTTCAACTTTTTTTCTAGGTGCTAAATACAAGTGTCTAAATATAAACTTAGATATTTCTTCCAACAGTTCTTCATTAAAATATTCATGCAAACACTATCTTCTATATGGTATTAGAGCTCTCTATATTAAATCTCCCAGTTCCTTTCCTTCATGTCATCGAGTATTTATTTAATGTCTACTGTATACCGTACGTTATGTGCAGGTTGTAGAAATCTTTCAATGAATAATCTAGAAGAAACCCATCTTTATTTTTTAATGAATCTGTGCATTGTATTACATTAGGAAATATACATCTGTAATGCTTTTTAGAATTAACTATTCAATGTAGAATTCCACAAAGAGTGTAGCCAGCATTTTAGATATTTAGTGTTAGTATTAATAATTTATTGCATTAATTATCATAAACAATAAAGAATGTATTTATGTAAGAAATATATAAATGTTGATCCTCCAAACGAAGCATTATAGCTAATATTCAAACCTTTAATACCTACAAATACATAGAAAAATTAAATATGAATGTGAGACTTTAGGGTTTTATTTATTAAAAGCTGCCTTTTCCCCCTAAATCACAAAGAACAAGTATATTAATATCTATAGCATGCATTATCTCTCTCTCTGTAAAGTGGCAAATGACATTAGAAATAATCACTTTTGAATTGCTAGAAGGTTAAAGTAACTATCTAGCTAGAAACTTTTCTTTTAAAAGAGTACATATATTAAGACGTGAGTATATAATGAATAGCTCATAAAATGAACTTCACTTGTTCACATTAAATAGAGAAAAGATCAGTATGAATTACTGACATGCTTAAAACATAGGTATATGACTTTCAGATATCAGAATAAATGAAAAGCTGCAAAGGGAAAAGAAAGTACTTAAAGGAATACATTTATAAATAAATATTTTAATTAACATGTCTAAATAGAATGCAAAAAGAGGATTTAAAGTGCTACATGTGCTGGCAAAGTGTTTGGTATCTTATATAATACCACCATCTCCCTTAACAATTTTTGCTTCTGTTTATGTGTTTCTTGAACAACTTGGCTTTATTTGAAGGTGATGCTAGTTTTCCTCTAGTTCTGCATTAGTTTACTTTCCATTACACACTTTTTTTTTTTGCTAAATATTACTTAACACATCCTAATATATTTTCTTACTATAAAAATAAGATACATCCCAGCACAGGGTGAGGCAGAATACGGTTGTCAGCTCAAAATAGGAGTAAGGAATTCAAGCCCTTAGCCCCAAGGGTTACTCTCTTTGCATAGAGAGGTTCGGAGTCAAACTGATACTCCTGGAAATATCCTCCTATTATCTGAGTCACATTATATGTAGCAAGATTGACGTTTGAACAAACAAGGCAGGTAGTATTTCTGGTAACATTTCTAGAATTGTTTCCCATTGACTTTCAGAAAGACTTTAAATGGTCTCAGATCCACCCCAAAAGTGAACTGCAGGAAGTAAAGTTCTACAACATCACTTCCCCCAGACTTTTGTTCTTACACACTATCTTATTTATTGTGAATTGGAGTTTTCTTGAAATAATTATGAAATTTATATGTAGAAAATTTATCAGAAATCTTATAAAAGTACAGGATTACCTTTAACAAATTGTCACAACTGAAGGAATTAACCTATGAATTATTATCCAAGTTGACAGATGAAATGAACTGGCCCAAAATAATAATAGACAATAGTATTAAATACCATTGAATTGTTTCACTTCAAATCTGCCCTTAACCATTAACTAAGAAGTAAACCCTAAAATAAAAAAAAAAACCCTGAATTTATCAAAGCTTCAGTCTCATCACCAATAACATGACAATAATAGTAAAGTCTTACTTGTACCACCATTGTAACAATTAAATGAGATTATCTATATAAATACATGTAATTCGGAATCAGTAAATAGCAACCAGAAAACATTTTATTCAAACCATGTTTCTGCCATTGACACCTTGAAGTAGATTAAAATGTTCAAGGTACTAATACATCTTAATTATTCCTTAATTAAGTAGCCATACCTCAGTCATTTGTTAAGCTAATTTATTTGAGAGAGCTAGCAAAATTTAGGAACTAAACAGTAGTAGTTAATGCAGGACTATTTCAGTTAGTTATAAATCAACACTATATATGACATTTTACTAGACTTTAATCATAAAATACCAAAGCATAGTATAAATTAATTCTGTAAGTCATACATATTACTATGAATATCTAGAGGAAAGATCTTAGAACTCCCAATAATCTTTAAAGATTTTATTTATTTATTTTTGGAGGGGGGTGGAAACGAGAAAAAAGGAGAGAAACACCAATCATTTGCCTCTTGCAAGCTTCCCATCCAGGATGGAACCTGCAACGCAGGCATTTGTCCTGACTGGGAATTGAACAGGCCATCTTTGCTTTGTGAGATGAAGCCCAAGCAACTGAGCCACACCAGTCAGGTTTAATACTCCCAATAATCTATGAGGTATAATTCAGGGAAACTAAGAAGTTACACATCATGAGAAGGAGCGGTTCTTTGGAAAACACAATAATGCTGGGAAAAATATTGAATAGAAGGAAGCAGGCAGAGAAGAAGACCAAATATGAGATAGATCCACTCTATAAAAGAAGCCATAAGCATGAGAACATAATGGGAAGAAGTTGTCTTTTCTCATTGCCTTTGCTACTGAACTTCCCAGTAGAAATAGGAAGTAGAGATTTAAATTATCTTATTTTATTTTATTTTATTTTATTATTTTATTCTCTATTTTCTATTGTATTGTATTGTATTGTATTATTTTATTTATTTTTGTTCCAGGGCTCTAGGTAATGATGAATATTCATGAAGTTTTCATTTGTTGAACATGTACATATATTTTAAAATATTACAGAAAGAGAAATAGGTATTTATATAGTCAGTTCTAACACAAAATTCAATTATCTTTAATAGATATTGCCAAAATGCAATCATCTTTGTAGTTTTTTAAGGTATAATACATTTGTATGTTTTTGGGGGGTGGTTAATTTTTTTGTGTCAATCCTTTGTCTTTTATATTTTTTTCTATTAATGAAATATAGCAGTACCTTAATAAACATAACATTAAAATTTCACAAAATCCTACAATAAATTTTACTTGGACATTTGATTAGTACTCTGATAAATCTGCTTTTTCTCAATATATAATATAAACTTTTTAAAAAATATTCATAGCTATGTATGTTCTATTACTTAACTTTGATGTATCTGCTTTCCTTTTAAATTTTGTTATCAGAATTTTACTAGTATAGTTGAATGAAGAAACTATTTCAGTTATTACATTAGTTTGAAATGTTTAAAAAATATAATTTCTTCCTTAAATGCATGGTGGAATTATTTGATCCTCTGATCAAATTATTGACAGATTATTTTTCCTTAACTATCATTTAAATTTAATGTTTCTACTTGGCCTTGAATAAATTTTGGCATCTATATTTTTATAGAAATCCAGTGATTATAGTTTTCAAATAAAATCCTATGAATGTATATTAAAATCTCTCTCTCTTTTTTTTTTTTAAATGAATGTTCAAGGACACTTTGTTTATAATAACCCAAACCGGGAACAACTGAAATGTCTATCACCAAATCAGCAGATTAATAAATTGTATATTTATACAATTCATAAGTTAAAAAAATTATCTTAAGTGCTTAAAACTGATTGATACATAGAATTAGGTCTATATATCAATCATATATTCTAATGGTGTATAGTCATGTTTTCTACCTTTTGTATCCTTATTTAACTTGATAACATTTCACTATTTTTATCAATTTCTTTGTAATTATTAGCTAAAAGCAGAAACATTTCTTTAGCCTTAATATTATATTTTATCTTAGTAATTTCATATTTTGGAGTTAGTTTGATATTCTCTTTATTACTTCTTATATTAAAAACACTATAATCCCTTTTGAAATTTTACTTTTTTAATTACTGTGTTATAGAACATAAAATCTGCACCGAGCACTAGAAATTACAAAAGTAGCAGTTTAAAGGACCTATAAGTGTACGCAAGAGGAAGACAAGGTCTTGTTCTGGGAGAAAGCCTTAGGTTGGACTAGGTGAAAAATGGTGTTAGAAAAAAATCAGATACTGTAAGTAGTAGAATGAATACAGAAGAGAGTAAATTAGAGCCTGACATGTTCAGGGCCTGGAAATAATTTAGAGTTGCCAGAATTTCCAAAGAAGTTAGGAAAGATTGAGAAATTAGAGAGAATAGGAGATAATACATGGACAGAGCTGAAGAATAATTTAAGTCAGAACGATTTAACTGAACTGCACACTAAAGATAATAGAAAAGGTTAAGCAAGAGAGAAGAAGAATTAGTAAGATAAAAAAATAACAAAATATAAATTTGTAATAACACTCAGTCAATAAAATACTAGTTTTAATCATTAAAATCCCAAATTGACCACGTGTAAAGATTATTAAATTGGGGTACAATTTAGAAAATTGGATGTAGGACAAAAAGACAACAATGTTATAAACAAGAAAGGGAATAAAAATGCAGATTTAAAATATATTAATATATTTTATTAATTTATATATATATATTAATTTAATGTAAGATTTTTGGAGGCCATGTGCCTACGGCTTCATGTACTTGAACACACTCTTACATGTCTGGGTGTGTTTATTTGGAAGGTGCTCTGAGCACTCTTCCATTCAGGCCATTCGTTTTTCCAACTAAAAATAGTTGCATGTTTATGCAACTAGAAATCTGGAAAGCTGAGAAAAAGTATATCTCTGGACAAAATGCAGGATTATTTACCATAAAAAAGAAAAAGTCTTTAAGCTTGAGATTGCTCTGTGTGAAAGAGTCCCAGCGTGTAGCACACTGCCCAAGCAAACTCCCTCTGACCCTCTTTGTAAACTCATGGACCTTGGGAGCAAAGGGAATATACACAAATTCCTGTCATTGATAGTATTGGCTATGTTATGAATAACAATTTTTTTGTCTCTGACCCAGGAGTTTCATGTCTTCTGTCAGCATCCATGAAACTTTGACAGGCTGACACATTAGCTTGCCTGTGGAGCAAAATCCATGCTCTCACAATTGCATGGAAAGATACAATTAATTTTGAAAGCATAAATAAAATGTTCAATAGCCTAGAAAATGCATAATCTACTAATAGGATTTAAAATATGAATCAATTATTGCATTTTAAATAAATTAAATAAGTTATCAGATTATTCGAAAAATATTTTAGACACTTAACATCTTTAGAGAGTTCTTCCAAATCATTGAAGACACTTAATGACAAATTCTTTTCACAGAGAATAAAAACATTTTATAAAGCATGCTAATTTATTATAGTATAATAGTGCAAGTTTGGGAAGAAATACAGAATAGTGAATTGTACAGATTAACTAAAACTATCAACATGTCTACAAAAATACAAATACAATTATTAGTTTAGTACAAGAATCGATAGTGACATATAGAACATTTGCTCTCAGCTATCAGCTGTAAAGTTCCAACACTGCTTAAACAACTCATTATTTTAATATCTGATCTCATTAGATACATAAAAGAAATAGTTTTGGATCGGGATCTGTGAATACCAGTTATGATTCATTTTAATATATATTTATTACCATGAAAATTCAGTTTCATACTTCACTAAAAATAAATTTTATGACTGGTTTCTTTTTTTCTGTCTGTAAAGATTCCTATGTTTGTTTGTTTGTATAATTTATTGTTGTTCAGTTACAGTTGTCTCACATTTTTCCCCATTGCTCTCCCCTGCCCTGCCCCCAACTCCCACAGTCAATCCCCCCATTGTCCATGGCCATGAGTCCTCTATTTGTGTTCCTTTGCTTGCCCTTCCCCTTCTTCCCCCTGTCACTCCCTTCCCACTTCCCCTGTGGTCACTGTCAGTTTGTTCTTTACTTCCAAGTCTCTGGTTTTATTTTGCTCTTTTGTTTGTTTTGTGGATTAGGTTTCACTTATAAGTGAGATCATATGGTATTAGTCTTTCACTGCCTGGTTTATTTCACTTAGCATAGTGCTCTCCACTTCCATCCATGCTGTCTTGAAGGGTAGGAGCTCCTTTTTTTTTTCTTTCTGCTGCAAAAGTATTCCATCATGTAAATGTAGCAGTTTTTTGATCCACTCATTTACTGATGGGCACTTGGATTATTTCCAGCACTTGGCTACTGCAAGTAATGCTGCTATGAACATTTAGCTGCACAGGTTCTTTTGAATTGACGATTCAGGATTCTTAGGGCATAACAGTCATGGACCTTATATGGACAGTTCCTAGCATAATGTCAAGTATTTGGAAAACTATTAGTAAGCAGTATATTAACAATCAGTAAGTTTTTTTTAAGTCTACTATGGGCTTTGTGAGTACATTAGACATAAGTATTTTCATATTCACTTTGGGACACATGGAAAATGAGGTTATGTAAATTTGCCTTCCTCACTTGCAAGAGGAAGAACGGCTTATATATACATATTTTGCAACAAAAGGTTTACAAACATAGGCTTAATGAGTTCTACCAGTTTCTAATGGCGCTGTAAAAAATCAGCACAAATTTAGTGTCCTAAGAAAACCCAAATTTGCTATCTTATCATTCTGTGGTCCAGAATTCCAACATGGGCCTCACCTGGCTAAATAAATGTGTCAACTGGACTGTACTTCTCTCTGGACATCTGTCTACTTGATCCTTCATGTTTTATTTAAAGAATTCAGTGTATTGCAATTGTAGAACTGATATCCTCATTTCCTTGATGGCTGTCAGCTGACAGCCCCCTATTCTGTATTCAAAACCACTACATTGTTTGAATCCTTCTAACCTGTTGAATCTCTCCAGCCTCATTTTCATCTTTTGCCTTTTTACTCTTACTCTTTTTCTAATATTAAGAGCTCAGATGATTGTATTGCTTTGCCAAATTTTCTTCTTTATCTAAAAAATACGTATACTCACATTTATCTACAAAGTTGTTTTTGCTATATAACATTTCATACTTATAAATTATGGAGATTAGATTATGGATCACTATTTTAGCTATTATATGCATTAATAAAATCACCAAATTAATTGACTAACTCAATAAGTGTGTATATTTTTACTGACATCATTTACCCTATACACTAAATAATATCCAGATCTCTTTTCCAGACAATATGTTCTACTGAAAATGTACATGCTATAATTTTAAATTTATTTTAATAAATTTTAATCATATGTCATATTAAGAAAATTATGAGTAGGAACTATTCCTAATAATAAAGAATGTTTTAATATATACTTTAACAAACAAAATGAGTTAGCCATTTTAAATTTTATATAAAAATGTATTGAGAGTTTCAACTCAAGAAATATGAGGGCATTTAATGTTAATAACTCTTGGAAATTATATCAATTTACAAATTTCTAATAGCATTTGTTAGTTATGTACCATGCTTCAGATTAACACAATATGCTATATCATTTACTTTTCTTTATATGCTCCCCTTTGGATGGTTTTGCAATTTTCTCCTTTTATTATAATCTTACTTAAATAAAGTAAGTCACATTAAAGAGGCTATTTTTAAGTGTAATGAGATGTTTGGTTTTTATGTGGAGGTTGTTAAAGTACATGTTTTGGAAAGATCGCTCAATCGTAATGAAAATTGGTTCGAGAGGAACAGAAGCACTGGAGAGAACCCAATTTTTAAACTATAGCAATAGCGTCAATGAATAATTATTGTGATTTCTTCAAATTAATTATTGAATCCAACGGAGTAATTCTAGGGTTTTCTAATGTACATGCGGTCACTAGAGCTTTCTGATGTGTGATACTGAATGAATGTTGAGTTTCTGTGTGCTGTCTCTACAATTCATATCTGCCCAAGATTTCTTACCAATATATTTCATATATTTGATACTATTCATTCAGAATAAACGTTTTCAACATAACCAGCAGAAGACGCTAAAAATGACAAATTAATCTGGTAAAATTTTGATATTAGTTGATAACTAGTATTCATAATTATGCTCATTCTTATTATTCCTATTATTAACCAAAAGTGGAAATAATAAAACTCATTGAATTTGCATATTCACTCATATAGATGACCATTTTATGATTTTTAGGGCTATATATTAAGAAAGGATTAAATTTATAATATTTAACTTATATTATTAAACTGTGGTTGAATGAGGACAATACTAAAAATAATTAAAATTTCGTCATTTTGAAAACTTCGATAATTCTTGCAGAGCATGACTTTCAGGAAGCAGTCATTATTTAAATAGTCAGGTAAATGTGTAATTATGATTAGAGAAATAAGTTTGTAGATAGAAGGGCATACAATATATAGTCTTATGGACATATTAGATTTTTTTTGTCAGAGAACTATAAATTAAAAAATTATAGATGGAAGAAGCAAGAAAACGAGACACTAGATATATGTGATAGTCTTAGCTCCTTAAATCTGCACTGTTTCACATAAAACTCGCAGGTGTATATTTATAGCAGTTTTAATTGTAATCATCAAAAATCAGAAGCAACCAAGAGGTTCAATAACTGAATGGATAAATAATGGGTGGTGCATCCATACAATGGAATGTTATTCGGCAATAAAAAGAAATGAGCTTTCAAGCTACAAAAAAAATCATGGAGGAAACTTAAGTACACATTGTTAGGTAAAAGAAGCCACACTAAAAAATCTGAATATTGCATGATTCTAACTATATACATTATGGGGAAAGGAAACTATAGGGAGAGTAAAATGATCAGTATTTTCCAGGGGGGGATATGGGATGGGGAAGAAAATAAATTAACAGGTCAAATACAGGGGATTCGGGGGTAATACAACTATTCTGCATGATATTCTAATGGCGGATACATGTCATTATGCATTTGTCAAAATCCATAAATATGTGTAACACAAAGAGTGAACCTTAATGTAGACTATGGCTTTAGTTAACAAAAGTATACCAATATTGTTTTATTTATTATAAAAATATGTCACATTAATGTAAGATTTTAATAATGGGGCTAGGGTAGGGGATTTATGAGATCTCTTTATCATCTATGCAATTTTCTGTAAAGCTAAAACTGTTCTAAAAGTAAAATCTGTTAATTAAAATAATAAATAAACCAAATTTTAAAAAATGATCTAAAGAAAGAATTATTGCATAATGTAATACGTATTTAAGCTGTGTAAAGTGACAACTTGTTACTGATAGCTCAGAAATTCAGATGCAGGTGTACAAGTGGCCCATGTCTATTGTTTACTTCTTTGTGTGTTGACACTAAAAGCAGTTGACTAATAAACAAGTCCAGTGATTGTTCAAATACTCCTTAGTCATAAGGAAGTACTATAGTCCTCTGTGTGTGCATGTGTTTATCTATAAATGCACTTTTATGAGTGTATGTTTGCATAATGCAAGAGAAATATAAGTGTACATTAAACCAAGTAAGACTACCACAAATTAAATATTTACAATATTCTTAGCTATAGATGTATAGATGTGATGATAAAGTAGCTAAATTACATCTTGTGGGTCAGGTTTCTGTGTTCAACAAGAATGGCTATATATCCCACTCAGTATGAGAAAAGCTAGTAAAATCTTTTTAAGGCTTCTGTAGCATTTAAGAACAAGCATTTGTTGTGTGTGTCCTTCCTATTTTCTCACAAATTCAATTATTTAAAGATTCAGTAAAGAAGATATCACATAAACACACATACATACACATGCACACACCCCATCTTTAAAATCTGTCAAATATTTAAATTCCTCCCTCCCTTTCTATGTTAGTTTCTAAGCTTGTTACAAAAATGGAAATGAGTTTCTTTATGACAATTTATCAATATCTAATGGTCATAGACTTTATTTTTCCTTCCTGCCCCACAATCCTTATAAAAAGAGAATATTTTACCCAAAGGATGAACAATTGTGCTGCTTAGAGGTAAAGGCTATTTATTGCCCCTATGTGCTCAATTATAAGTGGAGGAAGACATAACCATTATGACGGTTGTGAAGCCAAATAGTTGGAAGAGACATACAAAATATCTTCAGCTAGGTTTTCTAATCCCTGTGGTGATAAGTAATAAGGGACCATATCACATTGCCACCAGCCTCATTCACTTACACATAGCTCTGAGCCTGGCTCTAAGATAGATCTTTTCTCCCCATGTGAAAAACAAACAAAATGAGAAACCTCCACTTGTTTTGTATCAAATTTATTTTTCTGTCATAGAAAAAAATATATAAAGGTGGGAAAAAGGGTTGTACACAGAAATAAAGCATATATTCCAAGCTCAACGCAGTCAACTCTCATCATCATTGTGAAGAATGATTAAGTATAATACGTTCCCTTATTAGCAGAGTTTTGGAGTGAAAGAAGTCATTGGGAAGAAAGCCAGGCTAATGTAGCCCCGATATTCTGATTCTTGAGTTAGAATGTGTCCCTAGACAACCACTCCAAACCCAAGCCCTCTCTAACATTGTTTACCTTAAATCCACTAAGATCAAACCCATTATGCCCTTTATCCTGGTTCATAGTAATCACAAAAAAACCCAGAATCAGTCATTCCATATATTCCAAAAATTCAGTGTCTTTTCAAGTTCTGTGATGTCTTTTTCTTTGCTTCTATTTATCCTACTGAGCTCTTAACACCCTTGTTATGTGCATGTGGAATTATTTTGCATTCTAAGATAATTTTTATAACTATTTACATCTAATTATTTTTCTAATGGGAATATGGATCTCCACTGAAGACATGGTTTCCACTGGCCTCTTAGCTAATAGCTTTGCTCCCACAGCTCTCATAGGAATGAGCCTGGTTAGTTTCATTACATTTTATTCTTGGTTTGAGGCCATTCTACTCCCTAAACACTCTTGGCTTTGATGTTCATACATATTATCAGATTTTTTACCCTTTAACTCCTATTGTTGCTGACACCTACAATCTCCTGGTTCATTTCTCCTATTTCCCCTCATGGTGCAATGACTTTAGCATTGGTTCCTTTACAGCTCCGGCCTCAATAGAACACCACCTCTTTTCTCAAATCCACTCTATTACCTTAACCCAAACAGAATTTCAAATCCATTCAAACCTCTGTTTTGTTGACCTTACCAACTTGTCATTGCCCCTCTTTTACTTGATGTTTTATATTTTTCATTCCTCAGTTTTAATTTCAAGGCCATTAATTAACGCAAAAGACATCCTGTAAGTAATACCATGTGCTATTTAAGTGCTTCAAATATATTAGTAAACTAAGATGGAAGGCCTCTGCTTTCATAAATCTCAAATTATAATCATTTCCTTGTATATATCATAATATATCAGTCACTTTGAGCTAAAGTATCATGCGATAACAAATAACCCCCAAATATTAGTCCTTTCCCAAAACAAGGTATATATCTTATCCATAATGTATGTATATTAATAGTTGGCTTAGTTTCTTCTCCATTAAGTCAGAACCAAGCTACATCTAAAACTTGCTAATTACGACAGAGAGAGAGGAAATATAGCACTTCAAGGTTATAGCCCTAAAAGTTCTTGCTTCTAAGTAAAGTATGTCACTTCCAAAAAAATGTTATTAGCCTAAATAAATTATGTGAGCAAAATTGGAAATAATAGATACCAAAATATGAGGACCACAAGAAGGAGATTTATATAATTTGTCCTTTCTTAATAATCACACTTACTTGGCAAAACTGTAACCCTAAATAATTCCAGCCCTCTGCTTACTCACATCTACATCCATACATTAACTCAGGAACTGGCCAAACTTTTGCCCCACCAAATTCATAATGTTGAAGTTATAATCTCTAGCCTCTTAAAATGTGAACTTACTTGGAGATAGGATCTTTACATAGGTAATTACATTAAAATGAGTGCATTATAGTGGGCTCTAATTCAATATGGCTGGTGCTCTTAGAAAGAGGACAACTATGGACACAGAGACCGACAGAGGAAAGATACCATATGGACACACAAGAAGAAAACACCTATCTACAAGTTAAGTAGAGAGCCACAAAAGAGATTCTTCCCTCACAGCCTCAGAAGGGGTCTATGCTGACACCTTGATTTTGGATTTTGAGCATCTAGAACCATGAGATGATTTATTTCTGTTTTTTGAGTCACCCATCTTGTGGTACACTCGGTTATTCTCTCATCTCACACTACCCCTCTCTTCTCAAACTACCACTAACACATGCCATAGATTCAGCCTGATAATGATTTCAGGGAGCTGATTACATAACTTTCTATCCTCTGAGAATAATAGGGTCATTTGAAAATATCAGAAGGATCCTTCTGCAGGCTGTCTACAAAGTGCCCTCACTTAACAATGTCTACATAAATAACTGCGTAATTGACGAATACCATAGTTATTGTAGAGCATCCTTGCTTCATCTGAAATCTATCCCTCCCTTCCTCTCATCTCTTCAAGGATGCCACTTCAGCAAGTCTCCGTTTTCCCTTCTATATCATTAATTCTTCCCTCTCATTTGAGACATTTTCATTACCACACAGTCTCTCATCAATAGAAGGTAATGATACATTTTACCTAACTTGTTTCATCAACTAAAACAAGCAAAACTCCTTGAAATTGTTCACAATTCCCATTGTTTCCAGTTAATCTCAAAGTTTTTCTTTTAAATTTGGCAAAAAGAGGGCCACTTGGAAAATCTAACTCGAGCAGTAAAGAGAAGTTTTGTGACATAAAATTTGGGGGAAATTAAAAAAGAACAGAAAAGAGTAAATGGCTATCATACAACAATGAATGCCATAATATTGTAGCTTTTCTCATTAATGAATTGCTTAGAAAGTTTTGAAATATGTTTCCTGAAATCTAGGATAATAATAACAATAGCAGCAATTATCTTATGTTTTCTCACTACATGTCATGAACTCTTCTAAATAATTTATAAGCATTTTATGTGATCCTAAAAATTCTCTAAAACATGGAGACTACTATTATTATTAGCACCCAACAAAATCCAGACAGCTTAAGAAAATTGCCAAAGGTACCTTGTTATTAATAATTAGAGATGAATTTATATAGTCTAGCTGACTCCAAACTCATGTGTTATTCATTAAACCTCATTGATGGTGTACATTTTGATAATGAATGTTTGTTTATGGGAAACCGTATCTCCTACCAGTTAAAGCATGATTCTTAACCATGTAACCCAGCCAACTTCATTTAAACTCTCTTCTTTACCTTATTTCCCAAGAGGAGAATTGGGTAATGGCATTATAATATCTACATTTGTACACTTCTGTGCCATATATAATGTTCACTGTTAATTATTACTAGAACTAACATGTCAGAGTCACTTCCCCCAAACTAACACATTTAACTTTTTCAACCTGTTTTCTTAAAAATAATAACAATAATTTTAATCTCATTAAAATGATGGACTTGCCTGATTTGTGAATTTTGAGGAAACTACAGGGGCATTAACATAAGCTGACATAATATATACTCTAAGAAGACTGAGGAAGCAAAGAGAATAAAAACAACTCAAATTTTTACTTCCAGTGCTCTACTGATTAGGTCACTAGAAACCAGTCATTTGAAGTCGATCAAACTGCATTACACATCTCAGTTCTCCACCCACTTGAAACTATTACCCATGCCTTTTGACTTACAGTATTTCACATTAAGTGATGAGATGACTTCCCCCTTCCCTTGACTTTGAGTTCAACCCTGTAACCTAATTTGATCATTAGAATAGGGCAGACAGGATGACAGGCCGGGCTGACTCTCAGCCTCACTTGTTTCCATTTTTCCTCTTACTGCTGCTGTTTCTGTATAAAAATATGTCAAGGCTAGTTTACTGGACTCAAAAGGTAGATGAGAGACACAAACAAAATCACACCCAAAACCAGTAGAGTGAGAAAGTCTAGTCAAGTTCAGTAGACATCCTAGATAAATGCAAGCATTTTCTATCTACAGTCAACCAATGTATATGCCCATGACAATAAATTATACTTACTTTAGGTAGCTAGTTTTGGGGTTGTCTTTTAAGTACCATTTTTAATGACAGATAGCATTAGCTAACAGTCTACAAGATAGAAAGAGATGGTTATATAGATATAAAGATCTATAGATATAGATATACTCATATACATATTGCTGTAGACTATATTGTTTATATATTATATATGGCAAGAGAGAGATTGAAAATATATATTATATATTAAATCAGCATTGCTAGTTACATAAAGTCACATAAGAAGAACAATGTACACCACGTCTTATAGCTTTAGCTGGCTCTCTAATTCAAGAACGATTTTACTGGGTTGGATTGGGAGTCTTTAGAATATAGTAGATATTATCCCCAAATAACTGATATTATAACCACTCCATTATTAAAAAGCATGTCCTTCATATTCAACATCAATTAATAATATATCATTGAACCTTGTCCATTAAAGTAATGAACTTTGTTCAAATATTAAAACTTTGTTTTAGAAAGTCATCACATATAAAATTTGGTTTAAATGTTTTAAATAGTATTTTTAGTAAATTCCATTGAGGCCTTATAAACCTTTTCCTTCTTTTCCTTCTTTTTGTGACTGAACTAATCAAGCTCAGACAACGATATTCTAAAATATTCATATGGGTTTAAGGCCATCATCTTTGCCCTGTAAGAATGGTGTGGGAGGATGGGATGATTTGACTGACTCATTACACTAACAAATCTGTAGTGGTGGAATGAATTATAGATCGATGATCATGTCTTTCAGCAGAACACATTTTATTTAATTCTTTTATCAGTTTGTACTGGCTAATTATGTGTGAGGAGTTGTATTCTTTCATTTCAAAGGCTTGTCAGTGTGTGGAATGACAGCACAGAGGAAGAGAGTTCTTCACTTGCTCTCAGCACTGTGTGGTCTTTGTGCATGGCTGGGATCTGAAATAACTTCATCCTCAGTGCTTCTATCTAAACATATTTAGACAATGAAACTAATATATGTAAGCCAATACACAAACATATCAGTGTTTTAACATGATTCTCACTAATATAGCAAGATTGACATACTAAAGTAAAAGCATAGGTATTTAATGACTTGTTGCTTAATTGTTAGAGAACAGATTAGATTTTTTTTTCTAAAATTATTGTTTGTTTACTTATATATATAAGTATAGTGCCTCAAATGGAAAAGATTGTCATGTAAAAAAAGATCGGGCTAATTTACAGGCTTACAAAAAATTAAGGTAAAATATGAATACTGATACTCATGGTAAATTGTTCATGTTATGATGAATTTTAATATTCTCTAACTATATTTGCTGTTAACAAATCCTTATTGGGAAATAGTCCCTTAAAATTACACAATTATAATAATTTAATTATTGCAATTTACATATATATGAAATAACTTGTATAAGTAACATTTATAAGATAATATTCTAATCACTTATTGAAATAATTTGTACAATAAATATGCTTTGAAGTAATTGAATCTTAATTTAAAGCTAATATAATTTTCAAAATACCATTTAATCTGTTTTTTAAAAAGCTATCATAAAACTGATCTATTAAAATTATTTCTCTGAGAAAGAAAATCTGTATATTTTTTAAAGTTTAAGATGTATCCAAATATCATATAAGTCACATTTGACTCTAAAATAAAGAGAAGATAAAAGGTATTTGATTTTATTCTTGTACTTAATAGTTTTAGGTGCAGTTATCTGGGTCATCTCTATTCTGTCTTCCTGTCATCAGGTTATTTAAGTGTGTGGTGCCTTTTCACATGTATTTTTCAGAGTAATTTCTCTCTGATACCTCTAACTCACTTAGCAAATAAACTGTAGCAGCCAACTCCTTGTTGATGCCAGATTCGGTCTTGGCACTGAGTATCAGAATTAATAGCCTTCAACTCTAGACTTGTGGTTATTCATGATCCTTAATCCATATCAGTTGGATGTATCCTTACAGATTAATAAATAATCCATTTAGTAGAAAATAGGTGGTTTGCAAGTTCATGTATAACATAACAACACAAGCAATATGTGTACAAATCTCTATTAGTATGTACTGCATTCTTCTTTAAGATATTAAATCTCTGAAGTTGGGCACCACATTATATCTTGTGATTTTTGCTTGGGTTTGTGAATAATTTTCTTTTTTACTTACTCCCATGTTCTTTTTGTATTTTTAATAACAATATGTTCTCATTTGAATGTATGATCACTTATTTAATATTACTAAATATTACAAGAAATACTATACTCAGAAATATACTTTGGAACATAATTTTGAGTTTTGGGTTTTATACCAAAGCCCCAATTATTTGAAATTCATTAGTTTATCCCCTAAAGTAATTGTTTTACATAAACTATGCTTTTTTATGCCCATAAATTATATTTAGAATTGAGTCATACAATTTTTTTCATTGTTTTCACTCAGGATGATGTTTGCAAGTGCACAGAAAATTTGGCTCAAAGTGGTGTAATCAATATGGAAATTTAGTCACCTATTTAGTATTTTAGGGAGAAATTCAAAGTCATTTTGAGATGTTCTTATCATTAAAGACCTATTTTTATTTCTTTTTGCCTTGCCTTCAGCCCATAACTGGATCTTTGTGGTTGGAAGATGGCTGTAAACATAAATAAATATGTATATGTATGTATAAATATTCAAATACATAAATATTTGAATAAATTGTCCAAGTCTAAAAGAAGAAAAAAAATCCCCCATCTAGAATTTGAAGAAAGCAGAAGAAGTCATCACTTGTTTACTTGGCTCATTGACTCAACCTGGAATGTATCCCTCTGATGAAGCAGCTAGGATTATGCTGATGGGCTGTTGTAAGAATATTCTATGCAGAAGGTCTGGATGTGTCTCCTCACAAGTTCATCAAAGGCAGGGAGTTCTGACAGGAAAGTTATATAGTTAAAACACTCTTAGAGCTAATAATACCTAATTGTTACTAGTGCTCTATAAGTGTTTAAATATATGAACTTGCCCTGGCTGGTGTGGCTCAGTTGGTTGAATCTTTGTCCCATAACCAAAAGGTTGTTGGTTTGATTCCCGGTCAGAGCACATACGGGAGACAACCAATTGGTGTTTCTGTCTCACATCAATGTTTCTCTCTTTTCCTCTCTCTCTGGATGCAACAAAAAAATGTCTTTGGGTGAGGATGAAAAATAAATATATGAACTTTATGTTAAATACTTGAAAAATATCACCCCAATTTTATTCTGTAAATACAAACTATGATATAGATAATCCAAAAATAGAATTTTCCTAGCACTTATTATGCACTTTGTTATTCAATATAACCTGTATAGGTAGCGGTAAGAAATTTTTTTCAGATTTAGGAGTTGGGAAATGTTTAATTTTTTATTCTGAGGTATGAAACATTATTTTTCCTAAAAAACAGTAAAAAATTATGTGTCTAAATATTCTATTTCAAGAAGCTAGGACCAAATTTGAAGTTAAACATTAATAACCATGTGTGACCCTAGTGACTATACGTTAATATTCTAATTTCTCTCTAGCTTTAGTCATCCATTAAAATGATATTTTTGTTACAGGATATTTCATTGTGAAGAACAATCACAACAGCCTAATTCAGAATCTTTTTCTTGTTTCTGAAACAATGATAAAATCAATGAGAACAACAAATACCATTAACATTTCTAGTAGACAGAGAATACAGCAACTGAAGTTAATCTTTACATAGAAGAAAACAGGGCAATCTCAACTGTGAACAGCAGCCATGATGGTCTTGGCCTGTCAGTACAGAAGACTCGAAAGGAAATGCTGCCCTGGTCAGTGTTGCCCAGTTGGTTGGGGGTAGTCCCACAAGGCAAAAAGTTGTCCTTGGGTTCCTGGGCAGGACAAATTTCTAGGTTGCAGATTCACTCCCCAGTCAGGACTCATTGGAGACGCAACCAAACAATATTTCTCTCTCACATCAATGTTCTGTCCCTCTCTTCCGCTCTCTCTAAAAATAAATACATAAAGTCTTAAGAAAAATAGAAAAAAGAAAGGGATGCTGGGAAGACTGCATGACAAAAAAAAGATGGGAGCAAAATATTTAGATAGAATACACTAAGTCATTCTCAGAAAGTGAAATAACAAATGTAAACATACTGACATAGACTGGGGATTGGTAGTCCATGGTATTCATAGACCTGATCATGAGCTAAAAGCCTGAAAATGTGGAGTCATAGTGGCAGTTTTGGAAAAACCGTAATTCTGGAGAAGAATCAGAGAAGAGATAGCATATCTTAGAGATGATGCTATGAAAGAAATAAAAGGAATAGAGGGGGAAATTAAAAATCATATAATAAAATACACAGAAGAGGGAAGAACTGACATACAAGGAAACTCAAAAACTAGGAATCCTGTCTTCTAAGTAAAAATAGAAACGGTTAGAAAGCATAAGCATAAAACAGCTGCAAACAGTCAAATATTGCAAAATTCAGATTTTTCTGCTTGGAGAAAGTCTCAACAATAAATGGACCAGGAGGTTGAAGAAAACTCACACAACATTGCTAACTGACCTAAATATCCCAAATAAATATTTTAGAAATACTAAATATTAGATTGAATAAGAAATATAGAATCTAAGAATAGATATATAAAAATATTAAAAATGAAAGTTGATTGACATAAGAAGGGGAATATATGTAAAAGAGTGAGAAATGAACTTTGTTTTACTATACCACTGAAATTGTAATGTATCTTTTTGTGGCAGCACAATTTAACCTATTCTTCTTGATACAGTTATTCCTATTAAAAATAAAATTAGGATATTATTTTGTAAAATAATATATGCAAATAATAAATTATAAAATTAATATCAAACTATAAAATTGATTAATTCTTTGGCCTATTACATCAAAATATCTTTGGTCCAAATAAAGAAATTGTTATTTTTAAAAGATTCTCAAAGTTCATTGCTGTGGCTGAAGACCTCTTGTAGTGAAATGAAGTCTGTACATAATTATGAAAATGATTCAGTGAAAATCTATTTCAAAATAAAATTTATCATTACAGAAATTGTTATTTTTCATCTTCAAAAGATAATTTATTATTTCAATGTGATTCCATATCATCAGGCGTGATTTGCAGCTGTTGATGTTTTGCAAAATTCTTCATTTCTAAGATGATTGCTTTGTGTAGTTTGCACTTCCTCTGTGAGAATTTGCATCATCCTCTGAAACACTACTTGTTTCTGAACTAGAGTTCTCATTAAAGTGCTTTTGGCTGATTGCAGTTGATATGCACTATGTAATCACAAAGCTTAGTCACATAGCTTGGAACAAGTATGGTATCTAGTCTTTCTTAGAAAGTCATTAAGTAAATTTTAACATCTTTAAAACTAAGATCATCTCTTCTTAAAAAAGTTATTTTTCATCTGTCTTCAATTTTATTTTCATATCGCATTTTAGCTTTTTTATTCCCGTAATGATTCTTCTTTCAATGTTTTTCTATTTTTATTTATTTCAACTCAGCATCCTCATTAACTTTTCTATCTTTAAAAAATATTTTATTACTTTTCCCTAGACCAATATTTTAATGACTTAGGATCTAAAAATCTGTCCTTGATACTTATTTTTCTCTTTCATGAACATTCCTCTCATGTTATTATTGACATTTATATATAATATCTTGTAATGACTCTGAATAATATTATTTCCCATTCAATATTCCACCCTACACGAGATCTTGTTGCTCCTTTAGGAAAGATTTTCCTTCAATTCATTTATAAACATGAAATGTAAATTGCCTACTGTGAGACTTGCGTGTTGACAAGCAATCCAAAAATTTAGCTATGGTGCTCTGTAAAGGAAGTAATGTATTTTGGAAAGGCTATGGTATTAAATTAGCAATTCCACATGTCGACTTGTTAATCTTCTTAAGATGTCTTGTAACAGTTGAAAGCTATAAATTTTGCAAGGTTTTATGAGTAAGTGCGTTGTTATGGTTTTAATTGTATCTCCCAAATTGTATGACAAACATTTAAGCCCATATACCACAGAATACGATCTTGTTTCAAACTAAGGTCATTGCAGATATAATTAGTTACATTAAGATGATGTCAGTCTGTAATAGGTTGTGCCCTTATTACAATAGGCAGTTAGTTAAATATTAACAAAAGAGAAGGGGTCCAGTCATCCAATCAAGCCAGTTTAAGGAGGGCATTGCTACTTCATTCTAAGGGAAAGCCTCACCCTCCATCAAAGGTAAATTAATCTCTAAGCAGGCAGGAATGAGGGTTTTTCAATCTCCCCAGGGAATAACTGGCCTATTCACCCCTACTGAGAGTTGGGAATAAACAGTGAAGGGACAATTTGTTTGCTGGGTCCATGTGCTGTAGAATCAAGATGGTGACCATAAAGGGTAGGAGCCTAGCTTGGGAAAATCTGGAAAAAGAATTGGATAGGAAAACGGCATGAAACCCCAGAAGATCTAGGAAAGAGAGTGGATAGCGGGAGAGCCCTGGACAAACCCAAAGATTAGGAAGTAGATTTCTTAGTTTAAAAGAAAGCTTACCCCTTCCTGAACCCAAGGAGATATAATCAGTTTAACAAAGGCCCCGGTTGTGTTCTCTCTTTGCATCAGCTACATGGGTCTGGGGGTGGCAGCCATTGGGCCCAAGTGCAATGGATTATAGCACAGGTGCCATTGGGTCTTGGCAGTAAAGGTACAGATGGGGGAAATGAGACACTGTCCTGGGCTTGGTGGGGACAAGTGTGGGTCTGCGGCCAGAGAGGCTGAATTTCCACAGCAAGATGGAACTGAGCCATAAGGCAGGGCAAAACCATCTTCAGTAGCATGCATGCCTGCATGCCCTTCCATTAAATCTTGATACTATACTTTAAATCCTCTTATACTTGATTCACCCCAAATTATTTTCTTGTGACTGCAAGAACCCATTTCCAGACCAAATAGCAGACCCAAATCCAATTTCACATCCGACAACATAAGACTGGTATCCCTATAGCTGGAGAAGAGGCATAAAAATAGACACAAAGGGAAAATGCCACATGATGACAAAGGCTGAGATTGGAATCATTTATCTGCAAACCAAGGAACACCAAAGATTGTCCCACATCAGAAACCAAGTGCAAATTGCAAATTCTCCTCTAGTAACTTCAGAAAGAATGCCATTTACCAATAACTTGATTTTGGACTTCTAACCTCTAGAACTGTAAGAGAATGTGTTTTGGTTGTTTTAAGCCACACTGTCTATGGTGCTTTGTTACAAGGAGCCCTAGGAAACTGATACACCAATTGACAAAAACATTCTATCTAGTCTGGGTCACATCTTGCTCAGGGTTTATGGACTACAGATCTCTCAACTATCAACAACCCCATTTGTATTGCACTTTATTCTATATTGCTTTCCGATGTTTGGGGACAAGTATTATAAAATAGGTCAGTAATATAATACATAGTTTTATACCCATAAGCATCAATATTGAAAAATTAAACTAAAATTTAGAAAACTCAGCCAAATGTAGCAGTATCATTGACTAGAAAATGCACGTTATGTTTGATGAACATCTATTCTAATTAGTCATTTTATACCTGTCATTAAATATATCTACTAACTCTAACACATTATTAAAATTGTCATTATTGAAATTAAAGGACAATGCTAGATAAATTAATCGACTGTAAATAATTCAAGAAAAGAACTTCAAAAACAGAAATAAAACCAAAAGACAATATCTTAAAAAACAACTTTCTATAATAGAATTTCAAGTAATATCTGACGAATCTGAAGCACAGCATTCAATGAAAAAAGGCTTGACATTGGGATTGCCACTTGTGTTTATATTTCAAAATATATACATTTCTATATATATTTACATTTCTAAATATATGCATTTCAATTTTGCATAACATTTCAATATCTGTGAAATCCCATAAATGTGCATCAGTAGAAAAACTCAAATCTTCTATAAAGCAGTTCTTCACACCCATGATTCTCAACAATTGAAGAAATGATTTAAAGCCATATCTTGATTGGAGGTGCAAATGAACCACAAAAGAAGAATCAACTAGTTCAAATATTTCCTTTATCTGAGACAAAGAAAACCTTTCACACAGTTTGTTTTATTTTATTGAAACTGTCACTTTTAATTCCTTTTAAATTCATTTAAAAATGTTTGAGGCTACTATGGATTTGGATTTCTTAGAAATGTATAGAATTATGAATTTACTCATACCTACATAAAGGAAGTCTGGATCCTTAATTTTAAATGTCCAAGAAATTCTGCTTTATCTTCTCACCCTGGCTCTCTTCCTCCTGATTAAGGCAGTTAGCTGTGTGCGGGAGGTGAGCCCTGCTGTGGGGCTAATCAGACAGAGCAGTCCCTGCTGGGGGTTGTGGCAAATGCACTGGGATAGCTCATCTCTCTCTGAACTCTCTCGAGGTCTTCATCCTTCCCAACAGCAACAGGCATACTACTTAAAAATAGATTCTAATTATGAAAGTTTAAAAGATCCTTCCTTTACAAGTTAGTGTAATCTTTTCCGCCAATGCAAAAGATGTTTTTTTTTTTTTTTTAAATATTCATGTGGCTCTTTTGTCAAGCTCTTTGAAATATAAAGATGTTTCAATATGACTATTTCTGCAAATGATAAATGTTCTTCTAGACAGGGTCATACTTTCTGTTCGTATTTAGGCATGTTTTTGTCCCTAAACCCTTCTCATTTTTTAATAAGCAAACCTATTTAACTTTACGTCTCATAAAATTGGTGGCATGCTTACCAAAAGAGCAGAATGTTTACAGAGATGTTAAAAAACAATCTTTATTTAGAGAAGATTACTAAACATCCATTAGTTAAAGTTTTTTCAAGAATGACAAATGAAAATAGAATTTGATGTCATTGTATGCATATATCCATTGTGGTATTTCTTCTAACCCTCTTTTTTTCATTAAATTCAATTCATAAAATGGTATTGCCAATGAATGTGAATAATATTTATTAATAAAATAATGTCTCAAAATAAAAAAAGATCAGCCTCAAAATCACAAATGTATTAGCAACATATATTGGTTATAAATAATGGAGAAAATTGTAAAATTGTGCTAAGTGGATATGAATGAGAATATTGTTAAAAGAAAATCATGCATTTTATATGCTTAATTTAAATGTAAAATAGTAATTAAAAAATTAGAACTATTAGTTGTGTTCTACTTTAAATTTACCTTTTTTTTACTTTGCATAAAAGGCATTAAACTGTCCAGAAAACATTCTCTAACAGAATAAACACTTCTGACTCATAAGCACCCAATAAAGTTCTAGTAATTATTCTGTGAAATCTGGGACAAAGAGGCTAATTGAGTGTATTATTATAAAACTCTAGCGGGAGAAACAACAAGTTCAGCAGAACTGTCAAAGTTTAGAATATCTCTACTCTTTATAGGATTTATCGCTCTGGAAACACAAGATCTGAAGCAGATAATGAAAGAAGAAATCACATTTTAAGTGCTAATGTGACTGAAGAGGTTGCCATTTTGTGGATAATCATAACATCTTCAAATATTGGACAGTCAAAAAAGGTTAAGGCTTTCAATTTAATCCTCTATCAAGTTCTTCTAAAACACACTTCTAAATCAAACAGTTTAAATAATAGTATATTACTTAAAATAAATCTTATTTCAAAAATTGTATATATTTGAGTACTATAACTAGATAATGTCTAGTGTAGTATAATTTCTTAGAAATTTTTGATATCCACATTTACTTAATTCTATGATCACATTCTGGTGACTTTTTGAGATTCTTTAGTTTTAAAATTCAGAATATATTGTTGAGGTTAAAAATTCAGTTTCTTTTGTACACCCTGCCCTGATAATGAACTATTTGCGAAGGCCCGGTCTTGCAATTACCAAAAATGGCTCTAACAGTTGTAAAATCTATGTGTCACTGGTTAAAGAATTCCAGTTCGGTACAATTTGAAAGGCCTCAATACATGGGCCTTGTACTGCAGAAGTAATGCAACAAATAGGAATGTAAAAGAACAAAGTAAGGAGCATGATTTTCAACTATTTAACCATATGACTTTTAGGAAGTTAATATATTAGTATATAATATTTCTTAAACACTTCACTTATTTATTTTTAGAAAAAGGGGAAGGGAGGGAAACATCAGTGTGTGGTTGCCTCTCTCGCACCCCGCACTGGGGACCTGGCCTGCAACCCAGGCATGTGCCCTGACTGGGAATCGAAACTGTAACCATTTGGTTCACACCTCATGCTCAATCCACTGAGCTACACCAGCCAAGGCTTATTAGTGTATAATTATATATTTTTTCATATAATTAGTGTTGAAAATTCAGTAATATAATTGAATTTAGGAATGCAAATGCATTTATATAAGTTATATTACTATTTAGATAGATTATAGATAGCTTACAACAATCTGACTTTACCAAATATTTTAATATTTGACATACTCATGGGAAATGTGTCTGTCTTTGAAAAGGATAAATCAAAAATATAGAAAATATATTGAAGAAATTATTTTGTAATTGGTGAGCCAAATCTATATGAGCATTTTATAATTGAGCTTTCCAATAGTACCTCTTGACTAAAAAATGTTCAACTTCCAATGAACTGTTAATTTACAAAACTCAGTAATGAAAATCCCATGACTTCATGCAAGTGAAATTATATTCATGGACTGCATCATTACAAAGTCTTGGATAAGGTAATCTACAATTGCAAACAGTTGGGCATAAATCTTCAACACACAATAAATAAATACTTCTATTTCTGATGAAGCTGCTCAAATGTATTCTGTTCAGATTAATATGAAATATTTCAGCATTCTCCTTGCAGTTAGAGTATTGGATAAAAAAATTGCTAGAGAAAGGTTCATGTTAAAAATATATGATAAACAATCTCCATTATAATTTTGGAACTTCTCTAGCAGTTCACAGGGTTAATCCCCAAAATTCATAGGTTCTGTATTTGTGAATTTGCTAACTTACTAAAATTAGTGTGTAACCCCAAACCAATACTTGTGGTACATCAATGATCATTTATATATATGCACAAAGAGTGAAAAACTAGAGTCACCCAACACTCATCTTGAAGTTGTTAAACTTGTTGCCAGCAGAGGTTGAATATGCGATTCTCTTCCTTCTTTTGTTAGCTCTCATACTGTAAACGAGTGTCTTTTTTGTGATCTATTTAGTGACACATTTTTAGCATTTTTTTCCTATTGGCCCCCAAGTATAGTGAGTGCAATTTGCTTTACGGAGAAAAATAGGTGTTTTAGATAAGCTTAATTTAAGCATGAGTTACAGTGCTATTGAATGTGAGTTCAATGTTAACAAATCAACTACATGTGTTTGTGTGTATGTGTGTGTGTATGTGTGTGTGTGTATATATATATCCTTTATATAAACTAAAGTGTCCAAACACAGAAATGCACATAACAAGAAGTTATCTTTTGATTCATTGACAAAAATGCAACTGGAAGACTTAATGTTGTATTTTCCCTAAAAGCAATGGTTTAGTATTCACTAATTCCATGTTCTCCAAGACTTTACAGAATACAACAGCTGTGAGTAATGAGAATCAACTGTATTTCCCTGTCTTGATAATTTTTTATTTATAAAATATATTAATTTATTACCTAGTATAAAAGGGAATTAGTTGCATCAATCACACTCCTTGGTATTTACTAAAATGAGTTGAAAATTTATGTTCGCACAAAAGCCTGCACATGAATGTTTATAGCAGCTTTATATATAATTGTGAAAGCTTGGAAACAACCAAGTTGTCCCTCAGTAGTAAATGGATAATCCAACTGTGGTACAGCCAGGCAATAAAATACAATTCAGTATATAAAGAAATGAGCTACCAAGCCATGAAAAGACAAGGAGGGAACTTAATGCTAAATAAAATAAGTCAGTCTGAAAAGGCATATATTGTAAGGTTTCAATTAGATCACATTCTGAGAAGATGAAATATGGAGACAGTAAAAGGATCAGGAGCTGGCAGGGCTTCAGGATAAGGGAGGGAGAAATGAATAGGTTGAACACGGAGCGTCTTTAGGGCAGTGAAACTACTCAGTATGACACTGAAACATTGGACACATGTCATTATACGTTTGCCAAAACTTACCAAATATGCTACACCAAGAGTGAATCTTGATGTAAACTGTAAACTTTAGTTAATAATAATGAATCTATATTGGTTCACCAATTGTACCAAACTAGAAATATACCACACTAACTCAATATGTTAATAACCTCTGATTGGATATGTGGATGATGATGAGGAAGAGAATATAGAAACTTTATACAACTGAGCAAGGGCTAACCTAAAACTGCAATTAAATTTAAAAAGAAAAAAGATGATTAAATAAGCCTCTTCGATTCAAGTAAAATAAGCAGATTTTAGCTAATTTACCATAAATAAAATGGAGATGTCAAAGAAATAATACTTCGGGAGAAATAGGATTGGAGGCAGCTTAAAGCAACACTGGAAATTATAAGCATCCACAGGTAAGAATGCGTTTTTTTTCCTCCCTGTAGCCAACATATTTGTTATTAAACACCAAATGCTATAACAAACATTGACCCTAATGCTAACCCTGGGAACAAACTTGTTGCCACAGCCATGACCCAGAAATATATGTTTCTTTCCTGACTGAAAGTTCATGATTTGCTTAGGCCAAAAACTGAGGCTTGATCTAGTGACTGCACCCTAGTCAGTAAGAAAACTGTTTTTTCAACTAAGAGTTTAAGATAAAAATTCTCTATACACAGAAAGGAGGCTCACAGTCTGGGCAGCCAAACCAAAAATATTAATGGTACACTGACATAAAACGTGTTACTAGAAAAGGTAATATAAAGATGTTAACAATAGAACATTTCTACCTATTGTAAAATTTAGCACTCATTGAACTAGCAGGAAACAGTTATGCTTTTGAAAACTCAGATGACAAGTTATATCCTAATTAATGCTCATTAATGTTATGCTTTCATTCTTTGTTTTTATAATATCAATCTGGACAATTTCCTGTTTTACTCTATATTTTTACAAGCAAGTTGTTTATTTTTTAAGGTTTTATTTATTTATTTTTAGAGAGAGTGAAAGGGAGGAAGAGAGGGAGAGAAGCATGAATGTGTGGTTGCCTCCTGCATAACCTCCACTGGAGGCCTGGCCTGCAACCCAGGCATGTGTCCTGACTGGAATTGAACCAGCAACCCCTTGGTTCGCAGGCTGGCACTCAGTCCACTGAGCCACACCAGCCAGGGGACAAGTAAGTTATTTCAAAAAAAAAAAAATTCTACCTATATTAGACTTTATTCATGCCATTTTCTGTTTCTATAAATTCACTATAATTACTTGTTAAATTACCAATGCCCAATAAAATTTTTCTATTGTAAATTTCATTCCAGGGACCATTATTTTTCCTTCCCAAAGATATAACACTTTTATATGTTCCTAACTCTTTTGCTCTTTCCAATCACTTCCCTCACTAGTCCTTTTCATAGGATTTGTGTGATGAGATCTAACATGCACAAATGTCCTTTAAATTTTTCAATGGCATGACACACTCCATAAAATAAAGTCCATGCTTTAACTTGGCAGTCCCAATGTCTCACAATGCGGTGTCTACTACCTCTTTATAACTCTGGGCTTTGTTTGTTTTGTAAGCAACCTGTAACTCAACCATTTGCATTTGCCTATATTTGTCATCATCTTTCACAATCCCTTGGCAAGTTGAGAGATAGGGTGAAACAGCAAAGATATATGGCTAGAATTTAGATAAATCTGAGTATGAAGCTTTGCTTCTCAACCTATCTCTAACTTAAACGTAGTCCGCTCCTTGGGCCTCAGTTTTCTGATTTGTAAAATGGAGATACCTATCTCACAAAGTTGTGATGAGTTGTATACAATTTAGTATAGCTCAAGAATTTGGTACGTATTGTTCACTGAGTTCGTTATTATCTGAACCCCACAAAAATTCTTGTAATGCGCTCTTTTAATCATTATTCACTCAATTATCAATTTTCAATATCTACTATGTGTCAGACAATGTACAAAGAATGGGAAGTGTGTATATTTCTATGAACAAAACAGTCATATTTCCTTTGATTCTCCTTTTTTCTTTTTATTTTTGATAATTCTGGTTAAAATGTCTTTCTGATCTTTTCTGTCTGGCAAACTACATTTTCAGATTCACTGAGGGATACCACTCATGCATGTCCTCCCTTCTAAAGTGGTACAATTTACTAAAATTAGTCTTAACACAGCTTGTACACATTCATTACGACTTCCGATACTTGGTTTCAATTTATTTATTTGCTTTTGCCACTAGGGAATAAACTGTTGGAGCTCAGAGCCCACATCTTATTTCAGTAGCTACCCATGAAGCACATAATAAATAAAAAAGAGAAATAATCCTATTCTCAGATGTTTTAAAGCAGGTACTTATATTTCTGCAAATTATTTTAAAGCTCTATATAAGGATCATATTAAAATGCTTAGAAATTAAAATGAGTAAAAATCATCGCTGAAAATTAATTTGACCAGAAAAAGCACTTCCCTGAAATAATAATAATAAAAAAAGTTGAATTGAAACATAGTTTATTTGACTAATTAGTAGTCAGGTAATAAATTCAGGGTACAGAAACATCACTGTGGATTACTCTAGTTAAGTGAAATTTCCATGGAGAGTTTACATTTAATGAGAGGAGAGAAAATGCAAGCACATTCCAGGTGGTAGGCATGAACTAAACAATGGATCAGAGCCAGGGATTTGTCTATATTTTATTGAAAAAATATTAGATCAATCTTCTAATGTGAAGAATTACCTTAGAGAAGTACTGAGTGATAAATCAGGAGACACACAGACTGGTTTAGGAGAGGTTTGAAAAGCCAGGGCCTTAGTGGGACTACATGATTTAGACAGGAGAGTTAGGACAGTTATGCAGGAAATGTAGGTACAAAGCATTGTTTCAGAACATTTGATCAGGTTGTGAAATACTGCACAGTTTGCCTTCAAGGTGTCTCTAGATCTGCAGAGATCATTAAAAGCCAATGATAATAATCTTTATGTGAATTAATGAGGATTAAGACAAGGTTCATGGTAGATTCTTAGGTCTTCTACTAAATTTAATTCATTCTTGATATCAAAGTGATTGTCACATCTCCAAAGAAATTATGGGTTCTGAAAGACATATACTCTTTCTATAATTGTTTTTAATTTCATTTATTTTTAAATGATAAATGAAATAGATTATGTTAAAAATATATGGATTCTGGAGACAGATACTTTCATAATAATTGTTTGAAATAAATAATATAGGTACTTCCATTTCATTCATTAAACATTTGAATTATCACACTGGAAGAGAGAAAAATGAATGGATCAATTTCAGCTTTTATAATGTTTATAATCTATTATGAAGACAGTTGAATTTATCAATAAGATATCAAAATTAATGAAGGTGACTATTGTAAGAGTTTATAAAAATAAAGTCTATGGCAGCATGATTCTGGCAACAATAATAAACAAATGCCATGGAAAGAACTGCAGAAAGGCTGCCTTCTGAATTATGTATGGAGTCTGAGCCACAGAGGTGCATGAGTACAGCACCACATTAAAAGGGTCAAATGCATGGACACAGAGAAATGTATATATGCAATATTTAAAAATCTGGTGGTTTGAACAAAGGATGATAGAGTATCCTGAGAAACAAAAAGTGTAATGATGTCACTGGTGTGTGTGGGGGGTGGGTGTAAGCACACAGAAAGTTTAATGAATGCATATGTGTGCTGAGAAGCAGAGCTTTAAATATCTATCCTTTTAAAATGATATCTTGGGTCAGGTAGGGAGCCATGGGGATCGAGTAGAAGAAGGAATAAACAAGAGACTGATGGTGATGTGCTGTGTCAGCCAGGCATGAGAGACAGGCATAAGATGGATTTTGGACCCTGACATAGGCATTGGGGATTATTGGAGATTTGTGAATAGAAGAATGACATGGCTCATCAGATGTCTGGATTATGAAAGTAGCTCTGTTAGTAAAATGTGAGAGAATTTGGAAATGAGAGGTTGTAAAAAATGCAAAGAAGCCATTTAAAAGATTTCTTCAAGAGTTCATGTAAGATGTAAAGATACCCTTAAACTCTGCAATCCATCAAACACAGGATCAGGACATGTAGGAAAAAATAAACTGTATTTGAATAAGTAAAATCTGTTCATATGATCCACAAAGACTTTTATGTAGATTTAGGTACAATTAAAATTTATAATAAGAATTTTTTAGTCATAGGAAAATGACTAATTATATACACATCTACCATTTAAGAAGGGCAGGTCTTTATTTTGCCCAAATTACAAAACCTTCTAGAACATAGTACAGCAAGATATTTTCATTTAAAAGTATATTCACTGCCCTGGCTGATGTGGCTGAATGGATTGAGTGCCAGCCTGCAAACTAAGGTGTCACTGGTTCAATTCCCAGTCAGGGCACATGCCTGGGTTGCAGGCTAGGTCCCTAGTTAGGGGCACATGAGAGACAGGCACACAGTGATGCTTCTCTCCCTCTCTTTCTCCCTTCCTTCACCTCTCTCTAAAAATAAATAGATACAGTCTTTTTTAAAAAGCATATTAATTAATAAATAACTGTAAAATTTGGATTTGTAATTTATAAAATATAACCCTTGTATTTATTGGGTATTTCAAAATTCTTAGAAAATTAAATACTACTGTAGCCAAACACATATGAGATCTAGCAATTCCTTATTAAGATATATTCTCTTTGTGTAAATATAATTTCTTATTGAAGATATTTTCAGTTCAAATGGAGAATATATTATAAGAAGTATATATTGTTTCATAATACATACATGCACTAATTTTGAATTCTGAGCAAATTTGAAATGCTAAAATTATTAATAAAAGTAGAAGTTTGTATATTTTTAATTACAAAAGCACAAATATTATAAAACTAGCAGTTTTATATTTTAAATAAGTTTGCAAAATGTCTTGGAAATGTGTTCTAGTGTATTTTCTATATTTAGAATATTTAGGGGGTAAAATTATTTTTCCTTTTCAAGCATTCTTCAATAATGTTTTACATAGTTTTTAAGTGTGTGAAATATATCCAGGGACATACAAGCCTAGAGTTTTGTAGGAATACTCCAAGGACAACTGACATTTTTTTGTTTGAATTTAGCTCCTCAATTTCTTTTTAAAATGTCATTGTATGAATATATTGGGTTACTAAATGTCAACTAAATTTTTGCAAAAAAATATTTGTACGATTTTGATTAATGAGATAATTGACAGGTAGCTACTTTAACCTCCTGAGTTCCAAAATCTCTAAATAATTTATGAGTTTAAAGTTTCTAAAGGAATAAGGTAGAGGTGAGAATATCAAAAGTTGTATGAAGACTACTACTATTCTTATGCTGAATAGCTGATTGTATTCTGGTTTTCAATGTGTTTTAACTGACTTTAGTGTTCATAGGTCATTGATTGTACTTTCTGTTTTAGGAACTAGAACCCTGCATCATCTCAGAGCTGACTTGAGGTGGATTGGTCAGGTTATAGTGTTCTTCCAGGAAGCCCATCGATGTTAACTGTTGTTGTTTTTGATAAATGGAGGTAGGTGTCTTGATTATTGGGTTTATTCTATTTCTTCTGTTTCATTATTACAGATTTTTTCTACTAGGAGATTCTCGTGCTAAAAAAATATAAAGCTTTGGAGTAATTGCTTTTGTTCTTCTGCCTGTCCTCCAAAAATCACAACTTTGTTTTTTAGAAGAGAAAAATTATTACAATTCAAGGTTGTTTCCTATCTTGAAAGTCATATCTACTGTTAGAATGAAATAACCACCAAAAAGACTACTTAACCTAATACTTATTAGGATATAATATATCTTAATAGTATATTAGCAGGAGTCAATATTCAGAAATCAAAGGTATTTTTTTACACCAACAATGAAATTTCAGAAAAAGAAATTAGGAAAAAATCCCATTTGCTACAGCAACAAGAAAAATAAAGTACCTAGGGATAAACTTCATCAAGGAAGTAAAAGACCTATACTCAGAAAACTATGTAACACTGAAGAAAGAAATTAAGGAAGACACAAATAAATGGAAACATATACTGTGTTCATGGATTGAAAGACATAACATCATCAACATGTCCATACTACCCAAAGCAATTTATAGATTCAATGTAATACCTATAAAATACCAATGACATATTTCCCAGATATAGAACAAACATTTCAAAAATTTAAATGAAAGTGTAAATGACCCCAAATAGCACCAGCAATTTTGAGAAAGAAGAACAGAGTGGGAGGGATCATAATACCTGATATCAAACTATATTACAAGGCCAATGGAATCAAAACAATCTGGTACTAGGGGGAAAAAAAAAAACAGACACATAGATCAATGGAACAGAATAGAGAACCAAGAAATAAGCCCATAATTTTATGGTCAATTAATATTCAACAAAGAGGGCAGGAACATAAAATGGAGTAAAAATAGCCTCTTCAACAAACAGTATTGGGAGATCTGTACAGCTACATGAAGAAAGAAAGAAAGAAAGAAAGAAAGAAAGAAAGAAAGAAAGAAAGAAAGAAAGAAAGAAAGAAAGAAAGAAAGAAAGAAAGAAAGGAAGGAAGGAAGGAAGGAAGGAAGGAAGGAAGGAAGGAAGGAAGGAAGAAAGAAAGAAAGAAAGAAAGAAAGAAAGAAAGAAAGAAAGAAAGAAAGAAAGAAAGAAAGAAAGGAAGAAAGGAAGGAAGAAAGAAAGAAAGAAAATTGACTACCAACTTATACCATAAACAAAAATAAACTCAAGGTGGCTCAAGGTGGATAAAAAACTTAAATATAAGTTGTGATACCATAAAGGTCCTAGAGGAGAACATAAGCAGGAAAATCTCAGATATTCCACGCAGCAATGTTTTCACTGATATGGCCCTTAGAGCAAGGGATAAAGGAAATAATAAACAAATGGAATTTCATTAAACTAATAAGCTTCTGAACAGTTAAAGAAAATATTAGCAAAATGAAAAGAGAACCAACTGTATGGGAAAATATATTTGCCAATGATACCAGAGACAAGGGTTTGATCCCCAAAATATATAAGGAATTCACATGACTGTACACCAGGAAGACAGACAATCCAATTAAAAAATGGGCAAAGGACCTGAACATACACTTCTCCATGGAGGACATACAGAGGGACCAGAGACATATGAAAGGATGCTCGGCATCACTAGCCATCAGAGAGATGCAAATTAAAACCACAATGAGATACCACTTCACACAGGTAAGAATGGCCATCATAAACAAATCAACAAACTACAAGGGCTGGTGCGATTGTGGAGAAAAGGGAACCCTAGTGCACCGTTGGTGGAAATGCAGACTGGTGCAGACACTATGGAAAACTGTATGGAATTTCCTCAGAAAACTAAAAATGGAACTGCCTTCTGACCCAGCAATTCCACTGCTGGAATTACACCCTGAGACTCCTGAAACAGCAATTCAAAAGAACCTGCACACCCCTATGTTCATAGCAGCACAATTTACAATAGCCAAGTGCTAGAAACAACCTAAGGGCCCATCAGTAAATGAGTGGATCAAAATCCATGGTACATTTACACATTGGAATACCAGGCAGCAGAAAGAAAGATGAAACTCCTACACTTTACGATGCATGGATGAAACTGGAGAGCATTATGCAAAGTGAAATAAGCCAGGTGGTGAAAGACAAATACCATATGACCTCACCTATAAGTGGAACCTAATCAACAAAATAAAAAAGCAAGCAAAAGAGAACCAGAGACATAGAAATAATGAACAAACTGAAAGTAACCAGCGGAGAGAGGGATAATGAGGGCAAGAAGGGGAAGGGTCATTAAAAAATGTGTTTAAAGGACCCATGGACAAAGACAACATGGTGGGAAGGGTTGAATAGGATAGGTGAGAGTGGGTGGGGCGGGGGAGAGTAATTGGGGGAAATGGGGACAACTATTATGACACAACAATACAAAATAAAGTACCTAGGGATAATAACTGGCTAATGTAAAACAAACAAAAAAATTACTTGTGGGAGGGAAAAAGGCTTTGCTGGAGATGGAGTTTCTGATTTGGCAGATTGACACAGAAGCCACATGGCACAGGGAGCAGGGCTACAAATTATATAGATGTCCAAGGCAAGTTTCCATGATCCTCCTCCAGGTTCCCAGGATTCATAAACTGGGGTGCAGGATCCCTAAAAATTTAGAGATGTATTTAGGGGATACATACTTTCAAGTTTTATAAATAAACCACAAGTTTGCAAAATAAAAAAAAAAAGAAAGAAAGAAATTTGTCAATGCAGATGAAGTGGCAATAAACAATGTCTCAGGAATCTTTAATTCATATTCATTACTGTCAAAGAAAAAATTCTCACGGTAAAAGTAAAACAATGCAGTGGAGTAAACCATGCACATGACTAGGGTGAGTTCCTAGGTGGAACAGGGGTACTTCCTAGAGAAAGAAATATATCAGCTCCACTCACTGACATTAAATATATATACATACACAATTATTATATTTATAATATTTAATTATACATACATATAGAAGTAATTATATACAGTCTCATCCTGACAATTTAACTGAAATACCCTCTCCATTCCCTTCCTAGAAATCAATCCTTCTGACATTGTTGCCTGACTGAAAAGTTGTTGGTGAGATTATATACTCAAGGAGACCAATAACATAGTATGTCAATAATGCTCTTAAAACTCATGTGTCCCACATGTGTGTTAGTTACTATTTTTTCTTTTAATGACAAAAACAAAAGCTTATAAAGGTGAATTCTTTAACCAGTGGTAAACAGAATATAAGAATCAAAGAGCAGACAGCCAATCTTAATCAGTAGGATTTAAATATATTGTTTGTGTCTTTCCACTGTTATCCGAACAGTAAAAATAAAAATCATCTGAATATAATAATATAGTGTTTAAAATATTTAATCTGCTACCTAGATCAGAAGGTTTGGTTAGTTCGTTAGGGCTGTCACAACTAATATACCACAGAGTGTGAGGCTTCAGCAACAGAAATTTCTGTTCTCACAGTTCTGGAAGCTCCAAGTCTAAAATGAAGGTGTCAGCAGTTTCCATTTTATTCTGCAGCCTCTCTCCTTGACTTGATGGCTTGCTTTTCACTGTGTCCTCACATAGTCTTTCCTCAGTGCTTGAGCCCTGCTGGTGTTACTATGTGTACAAATTTACTCTTCTGTGAAGACATCAGTCAGATTGGTTTAGGATCCACCCTAACAATCTCATTCTAGCTTAATTACTACTTTAAAGGCCCAATCTACAAATATAATCACATTTGAGGTTCTGGGATTTAGGGCTTCAACATATAAATTTGGGGGGCAGAATTCAGGCCATAATTCAGTCCATTCAGAAGGTAATTGTGGGGAAAGTCAAAGGGCATTGATGTTGAAGTGAGGAAATCTGGATTAAAACAACTTCTTGACATTTAATAAGCAACTCAAAATCTCTAAATCCAATTGTCATTTGCATATGGAAGTATAATACCTGTCTTAAGGTAATTGTTATCTGATAATACATATAGAATTCCTGCCACGTTGCTTTATCCATATTAGTAATGCATTTATTGAATTTGCATGTCATATCCAGGTCATCATGCACTTTTGTACATCCTGAGATTGAGGGAATGATATGATAGAAAATACTAAAAATTCAATAAAGTCTCTTCACTTTGCCTTTGTAAGCAACACATTTTATATGAAGAACATATTAAAACTGTCCTAAAATGACAATAACATTTTTAAAACTTCAATCTATTAACACTTTCATTCAGTTCTATTTAGTCCTTCCAAAAAAGCTCTTTTTCATGCACCATTGATTTACAGTTGGTTGTCACAAACGGGAGAGGCCCACATGTTAAAAGTACGTGCCATTTTTCCCTTGTGAATGCCCTCAATAAAATTCAACAGAGTAATGTTTTAGTAATCATCTATTCCAATTTTCAACTACAGAGGCTTAACTATCCTACTATTTTAGGTTTGTCCCTTAATCTGAATCATTAATCTGTTCAGAACTTATTGCTGCCTCTGTTTAGGCATATTGATCTGCACTTAATGCATTCCTCTTTCATAATGCCACTTTTCTGGCATGGATTCTTCATAGCAAAGTATTCTTGTTGACTGATGCATTGGTGTATTGTTCTATTGCTTCATCTTACCTGTTTTACCCCACCAAATCTCCATGAGTCCACTATTTTACTTGCTTTAACCTTTTATATGTCTTTGTAATGACCTTCCATGTAAGATTAGGTACAGGGGGTGGACTGTATTTTCTGGTGCAAATTAAAAACCCATTTGTTCAGCTTGACTTATGCTTAGTGACAGCGCTGTGTATTTTTCACTGTGATGTGAATACATGAAGGGCACAGCATTATACCCCATCTGCATTGTGAGGTAAATGTGATCGGAGTAATTACTACTGTCTAAGTTTTTATTCCTTTTTTTCATTAAAGCTGTTATCATGCCAGGGACAAGGATAAATAATACCCAATACCTGGCTTTTATTAGTTTCTGTCTTCGTTAAATATGAATGGCATGGATGGCAATAAGTAAGGCTATAAAAAACCATAAATAAAACATTAGCACATTTTTTTACACAGTACAGGTGTAAATGTCACTAATGAAGTAAGAATAAATATGTGATGTTAATTACACTGGTTTTCCTAAGTGTAAAATCTGAAAGGAAATGGAGTGCTTGACACAAATGAAAACAGGAAAATCAAATATATTGTTTTCTTCCCCTAGGAAATAGCATTTTTTTAATACTCACAATACAAAAGTAGGTTATATTACGGGTTTGAACATGTGTTAGACCTGTTTTAAGTCATGGATGGCCTTTATATATTTGTAAGCTGGCCCCAGATTGATTTCTCGGTCTCTCTATATATTATGTCCTAGAGTATGTTTTTCTGTCTGCTTCTTCGGGGTCCAATAGCACACAGTACTCCCTTTGTCAGTGGTTTGTATCTTTTTCTGCAAATCATTTTTTTCTATGGAACAATTACTTTGCTTAATATGCAAAGAAATAGGAAAACCAAGTGTGTTGGAATTATATTTAACCAAGAATAAATAGACCATGAAGCAACATTTAAAAAGCCAACTGATAAAGTTTATGAACTATAAACAGTGATTTTTAAGAGTTTATTTGCTTTGTTTTGTTTGTTTCTTTGCTTGATCTAGAAATAAAAAGAAATATGTTAAGTTTATGGCTCACTTTGCATGTCTCATTGTTTCTGTTAATATGGGTTGGGGAGATAGAGAATTGCCTCACCCTTCATCAGAGTAAACAACCACAGAAAGATCAGATTCTAAAGATTTCTTCAAGAAATTAACTCCAAAAATTATTCACCATTCCCTGCTCACTGAATGTCATTGTATACAGGGGGGGGACAATATCGTTCTGTTGGCTTTATTAATGGATGCTCTGTCTTGCATGCCACAATGATAATAATTAAGCAGATTTAGTTCGTATATAATTACAAGTCCCTATTTTAGTGAAAGAGAATAATGAATCTTTCAATTTCACACAGCCACCAATGTCTCAAAATCAGAATTCAAATTGAAATTCAATGCATTATGCACACAAGTTTCAGTGCTCAAGTGTCCCAAAGATTTATCTGCAGCTCAGACCTACATCCTGAGGATTGTGAACCACATACTCAGACGTGGCCTCTCCACACACCCATTTGGTGGCTGCAAACATGTTTCTCTAAAATTACTGAAAGTCAGTCTTCTTCGATTTTTACTTATTTCAATGAATGTCACCACCATGCAACCAGCTCTTTCTCCCCTGTTCACTACATCCACTCTGTCACTTTGTCCTAACACATTTGTTCATCACCATTGACAGCATCACTGATCACTGCAGAACCTTTTCCTAGAATTCTCTCTCACAGCTGCCCAAGATACCAGAGTGGTCTCCAAACAGCTCTCCACAGGCAACATCTTCGCTCCCATCAGTTATTCCTTTACCCTGCAATCCAGTGATTTATAGTCTGGCATGCCACTTTATTTTCATCCTATAACATTTTTCCTTACTTTTTGCTCTTATTAATTTACTCATATTTTAAAACCCTCAATTTATCTAAACTAATGCACAAAGAAGCGGCTTACAGCCATTTCCTGTTAGCCTCATCTGGAAATCACCCATCTCTCTGTATCTGTGAACTTTTGGGTTATTTTGTTTCATGTAAAAGAGAGATTATATGATGTCTGCCATTTGCTGTTTGACTTATTTCACTTTTCATAATGCTCTCAGTGGCATAACTTTCCTCCTTACCTTTAATGATTCAACCACTTAGATCTATCTGCTTTAGTTTTTCAAATGAACCCCACTAACACCTGCCACAGTGACTATGCACATGCTGTCCTTCTACCTAGAGAGCTACTCATCACCAAAAAGTCACACAGTTCTTGTTTCCATGTCTTCATACTTTTCTATTTAAGTTCAATGATATTTCCCTAAAATAGCAGTAATGGAGCTACAAACTAATACAACCTCCACTTTCTATTGTCTCACAACAGAAAACTTCTGCTTTATAGCATTTTCATTTATAATTGAATATTTACATGTATGATTATTTAATATCTTTTCTACTTTGTGGGCTAATACATTTTATGAGACTAATAGCATGTCTGATTTTTCTCATTATTATATCCAATAGGTCTAGTATAGTGTCCAGGACCAAATATGTAATAATTTAATGTATGTTAAAGAACTGGCCATATTTTATGCTTATGGTAATGTTTTCACACAATATGACAAGGTTAGCTAATGATATTCAAATGTCAAGCTACAAATATTTATTTTTCCAATTGATCGATGTAATAAATGTTGAAGGAATAAAACAATCACCAGCATAATCTTCACTACAATTCATTATTTTATTAATATTTTTATGTACTTTCTTCTTCAAGCTTTCATTTCTCTCTCTCTCTCAAATGTTCTGAATCACTGGAAAGTAAGTGCATATAGTATGGCATGATACTTTATCCATAATTACTTTAACATATTTTGTTAAAAACAAAAACGGTCTTATTCATACACTAAGTCCAACTATCACACCTAAGACATTTAACAATTGACGTTTATCATGCCTTGAAGGTCATAATAAAATAATTCACATGTCTTTCTAAATTGAATTGTAAATTGGTTATATGATATTTATAATACTAGGCATTTTATATATTTTATAACAATATGCTAGAAAATGGGTTTGAGAGTTTATCTTTCCAAATGTAAACTGATAAATATTTAAAAATCGTGATCATATTGGTAACATTGTCTAGGACTAACAGGACATTAGACAGTGCTTTTGACTGTTTAAATAGAAAACGGAATGGGGAGGTTTACCACGCACATTTGAATGCTAAGTAAATAGTGCAAAATGCTCCCAGTGTATGAAGATGTCTTTCTTTCTGGAACTGCTCTGCTACCATATGTGGATATGCAATATTTATCTGAACCTTTATGGTATAGCAGTCACTGGTGAAGTCTACAGCGAGACATGAAATATTAAAATTTATGAGAGTAATACTTTATTCCAGATATATTGTTAAAAGGTACCATTGAGTTTTTTACAGCATCGTATTAAAGAAAAGTCAGTGACCACTTTTGGGAAAGTATTGTTGATAGTTAACCAGAGGACACATTCACATTCTGGTCAAAAAAGAGTAGTTCATTTCAAGTCATATCCCCTGAGAGAACTGTAATTCCTGCCATGAGACATTGCCATTTCTGTAACACCTTGAAAAAAATGAATGGATTACTATCCAGAAAACCTCATTCAGGGTCTATGTGTTACTTGTTTACAACAGATTTCTGCCTGAGGAAGAAGTTATGGTATTTTACCACAAATCCTTAGTGAACAGAGAATGATCTCTAGTGAGAAAACAAAACAAAACAAAACAAAAACAAAAACAAAGATCAGGTAAACTGAAAAAGCAGAAGAGAGAAAAAGGTTATTATGAAGGAAAATTTGATGAGAAAAAGAAGAAAAATTCATATAATCAGATTAAAAATTCTAAGGATACATGAGTAGAGAACTGAGCCAAGCATATGATTTCTAAAGAACTCCAACAATTTTGTTGTTATAAATCTGCATTACTTTTTGAAGAGGGCCTTAAGTTGTTCAGACTCAACCAAATGTACATATTTATTGGATTTTAAAAAACTTAAGAGGGGAATTGAAAAAAGAGACATCTTACTGAACATTAAATTGTAAGGTATGTCTCTCTCTCTCACACACACACAAACACAAATTTATTTTTAAATAATGGAAACCACAAATAAAAAACAAAGAAAAAATATAGCAAACATACTCAAGATAACTAATATAAAATGTATAACTTTATGAAATGTCAGATAAAAAAGAAAGGATTAAAAGAATTATAACATTAATAATATAAGAATGATTCTTAACTTGGAGGAAAAAGGTTCCCTATAGACAGAAAGATCATGAATGCCATCAATATTTAATTCATTAATTGAACAAAATCTTATTGAGTGGATTCAGTTTGTCAAGCAGACTTTTAAGCACTGGGGATTCAGCAATAGACAAGAGATGCCAGGCTTCTCCCCTTATGGGTTTAATGAACTCAAGGGTGGCTTACAATAAATGAATACATATATCATTGTACAAGATCATTTCAGGTTGGTATGTATCCAAAAATATAAGAAATTGGGAGGGAACAGTAGCAAGTGGTAGAGAATACAATAAATTATAATGCTGAAATTTATGATCACTCAATATACAGAAAATATCTGACCATTTTCCGGTAAAAATATATTTTTCTTAGAATCTTAGGACAGCAACTGTGCAACATTAAACTAAGAACAGTGTCCTTCTAAGGCAGAGTCTTGGGCCCCTGCACCCGGCCCTGCCACTGACTTTTAATGGAAACTAGTTGGAAGGAAGCCTGGAAAACAGGGTTTTCAAGCGTCAGTGTCACAGTGACACAGAGGGGAGGGGAGGCTGGTGAGTGAAACTTTGAGGAAATAGGCAAATGTCCAGCACAACTTATACGTGAGTGAAACTTGTAACGTTCGCATGGGTGAAAACAAAATTCAAGTTAAAAATATTAAAGGAAAAAGAAAAGAATGCTAAATGCACAAGTTTGCTGCAAATCTCCTTTTCAAAATAAACAGGAAAAATAGTTTTACTAAGTTACACTTAGAGAAAATTCAAGTGATACATAATTCCTATTTCATTAAAATTATTTTATTTTTAATACATTTTACTGATTATGCTATCACAGTTATCCTGTTTTTACCCATTTAGTCTCCTCCACCCTGCACCACCCCCACCCTCAAAACCTCCCCCCTTAGTTCATATCCATGGGTTGTACGTATAAATTCTTTGGCTTCTACATTTCCTATAGTATTTATTCTTAACCGCCCCATCTATTTTCTAACTTCCATCTATGCTATTTATTCCCTGTACCTTTTCCCCCATTTCCCTTGTCCCTTTCCCTGCTGATAACCCTCCATGTGATCTCTGTTTCTGTGATTTTGTTCCTGTTCTATTGTTTGCTTAGTTTGTGTTTGTTTTTTAGATTCAGTTTTTGATAATTGTGAGTGTGTTGTCATTTTACTCTTCATATTTTTTATCTTCTTGTTTTTCTTAAATAAGTCCCTTTAACTTTTCATATAATAAGGGCTTGGTGATGATGAATTTTATATTAAATGAATTTTTGAAGTAATATGTTTTAAGAAGTTAGCATATATTTATTAACAACATTTGATGATGTGGACCCTGGCCCATGGAGTCCATATGTTGTGGCTGCAAGGAACAAATTCACACGGACTACAGAAGTCCTGTGGAGAAAAAGGGATGGCATTGTCACTCTCTAAGTGAGAGAAAAGGCCTCTCCCTGGAAAGGCTTTTATTGCTTTTCTGGGTACCTTAAACTGAAGATTGTCCTCATTTACTATGCAGAGGTTGGCTTTAGATGGTTACCTTTTACAGATAACAAAGGAAAGGAAGTTGCTAATTACTATAAAGAAAAAGGATATTTACAAATGCAAATGAAAAAGTGGTTGAACTGGATACACTCCATCCTTGAGAGGGTTAGCATAGATTTTAGGAAGTTACATTAAAGATATGCAGTAAACATTTGCTGCCTCAATACAGTATGAGGGAGTTTTAGCAAAAAGCAAGATTCAAAGCAGCCTAGGGACAATGCAGGCTTGATTCCCCATGGGAGAGCCTATCTGTGGGCTTGGGTCCTGTGTGCCAGTTTGCTCTCCAGGGATTTTCTGAGTCAGGGGCTGGGTTACATTCCCAATGCCAATCAGAAGGGGTCCCTATAATTTGATAAGCATAGGTCAGAATAAAAACACAATACAATTGCATTTATGAACTTTTCCGTAAAAGGTTAAGTTCTTCTACACTTCCTGAACTATTTAATCCTTTGAAAAGACCTAAGCTGATACATTAAAACCATATTCCAATTACAATGATGTACTTTTCTGAAGGCTTCACCCCTCAGTGAATGCATCAGAGCTTCTTTTATTTATTATTTTATACCTTACATGGAAAACCTCTTAATTTTTCTTTATGGGCATTCTAGGTGAGTATCCCATATCATTTTAATCTCATTATAATACTTAATATTTAGAGTTTTTAAATGTGTATCTGCCACATATTGAGAACATATCTTATTTAAAAAAAATAAATATATGCCACAGTTGTATTGAGAACAAATCAAGGCAGAGAATGTATCTACTGTCTACTGATTAAAAGTTTTTGTTCTCATTTACTTTGTGCTGATATTTCAAAATAACACTGTCTGTATATCTAATTAAATTAATTCATTAAAATATTAGGGAATATAAACATCATTGAAAAAAATAGATACCATGAAAACTAAAGTGTCTCACTTAGAAACGATAAATTGGAGAATTTGGTGAAGTTATAGAAATAAAAGCAAGATGTAAAATAGCTATTTTACTGGTCATTATCAGCTAAAAACTGTATCAGTTTTAAAAAATCATAGATAGAACAGAAATATGTAAAATTAGGAATACAACTCACAAAACAGGTTTATTAAATATAAATAAAATACTTAAATATTAAAATACAATAAAATCCAGAATACAGAGGGACAACTAATATACTTAAATATTTTAATATTTTAAAGGTAAAAAAATTTTTTTAAAGGTAAGTCACAACAAAATGCAATTTATAAATATAATACATTAACAAAATCTTAAATATTGGAATAGAAACACATAGTTTTATTTTTGTATAGTAGAATAAATTGCAAGAACTGAATATATTCTTTAAAAATAATAATTAAGCTTCAGAGAGATACTTTGCAATGTGTGGTAGAGTGGATATTTATAGTCTTCAACCTAGTACTGCTATTTCTAGTATATAATATAAAAAATTTTTTCATAGAAGAAACTATGAAATGAGAAAGAACATTATATATGTATTATATATATATTTTATATATCTATATATCTTTATATAGCTATATATGAAATATATCTATATATTATAATATATAAAATATATTATGATGTATAGATATAAATATAATATATGGTCTATAATATAGATATATAATATGTAATATATTTTATATTATATATATAATAGATTATATATATTACAGCTGTATATGTATGTATAAGTGTATGTTTGGTTGTGTCTGTCTGTGTGTGTGTATGTATAAATAGTAGTTCAAAATTTTGGCTTCATCCTAAATAGGAATATAAAAACAAACAAAAGAGGTCTCACATAAAAAAGATGCCAATGAATTGCTATCTTGGAAAAATGTTTGTAATTATAAAATGTGTACAACCTATTGAATGTTCATAAACAGGAAAATAATAGAAAATAACAAATGCAATATATGTTATGGGTGATAAATGGAGAGAATATAATATAGCTATTTAGAGATCTTTTCATTCCTAATTTTGGCTATAAGTCAAAGACATTTATCAAGGAAAACAAATAAATACATATATATGTATTTAAGCCTACCATTTGAAATAAAATAAAATGTGTGTATATGCCTTTATGTACATTTATGATTATAGAGAAGAGTGTAATGGGTACACTTACATCTATGTTCAATAGAAACCTAAGGATTTACATAAGAGAATAAATACATGTGTTTCTATATGCTACTATTTTTTTGTTACATCGGCATTGGTAATTTGTGTGAGAATATTTTAAAAAGTCAAACAGAATACAAAATAAATGAAGAATCATGATTGCAACATACTTTTTAAAAGATCATAAGTCAAGTGCTTTAAAGGAAATTCATAACTACTAGAAACAGGAGGCACAAATTCAAAGTAAAATGTGTCTCCTACTACATTAGTATGCGATTTATATGTCTGTAGAACATATACATATTCCTCCTTCTACCATTTCTTAATATGATACTATATGATGATGATTAACATCTGGGAGTGGAGATGACTGAATTGGCAACTGAAAAACCAAAAGAAGCTTCCATTCATGTGTCTAAATCAAGTCTTATGATAATAATTGCAGACATGACGTGATATGCTTATTGCTCATGAATCATAGTTTGTCTGATGAACATTTTGCTACAGAAAAGTGTCCTGATTCTGTAACTTTTAATAGGAACTAGCTGTAAGAGGGTTCTGGCAAATCAGACATTCTTGATTACCCCTCCCCAAAGCTCCAAGCCCACGTGACTCAATAAAACTGAGCCTAAGGCAAACAGGACACAGGCTGGAATGAACAAAAGGGCTTCTTCTATTTTCAGGTTATGTAAGATGTTGATTAAAGCGTGGTACAAGGATAGGGAAGTATCCACCTTTACAAAGGAGTGGCTTTCTTCACCCAGAGCTGACATGGCCTTAAGTACAAAGGCTCTGATGCACTTTCATCACCTCAGGAAATCAGCCCCTTCTCATGTGCATAGTACGAGTGTGTTTCCGTTTATATAGTTTAGACAAAACCTTGAGAGTTTATTTGAAATTCTTGAAAGGGGGTCTATGGGGGGGGTTGCAGAACTGTTAAAATATTATAGACTAGAAAGGCAAAAATAACTTCACAATTATAATAATGGGAATGATTTTAAATATCAGCATGTCTAGAAAAGAGCAGAAACTGAGTAGGTCTAAAAGGAAAAACAGAGACTTAGAGCCAGGGGTACTGTGTCTCTATCTCATCTTGTTGCACACTTCCTCAAACTTTCTTAAGTGATAAAATTCTTTGCCATAGCTCAAATGTAAGGGGAAGTAATGAAATAAAATATGAAATAAATATAATATTACAGTTTATAGTCTTCTTCAATCATTGAAACAGAATCATTGGAAAGGAGCTTAGATATGATTTAGCTAAATCTCCCAGGAAAATTAGGGCACAGAGAAATGAAGAGATTTACACACATTTATGAGAGAAAAACCGGTCATTATTAGAATAGGGATTAATGTGTAGGAATATGTAGGATGGCTAGCCCTTCTGTGATGATTTTCTGTTTGTATACAGAAAGAAATAATAAACCACCTCATTTATCCAGTAGAAAATAAATACGTATTGGATGTATCTTACTGATCAGATATTAGGAATATCTGATATCAGATATAAGGAATATCTGATATCAGATATAGGAATGAGGACAGAGTTAAAAAAAGACATGTTCACATTTTTTATATAGTGTGGATTCTAGTGAGAGGAGACAAGCAAAAAAAAAAAAAAAGTCAGGAAAAATAGAAGCAAAATGATGAATCCAAATAGTTGTAGCATGATATACAAAATAAAATGAATGACTATAATATCATCTGAAAAGGTGAGATTTGAGCTAGACCATGAATAACAAGCATTCTTTCACATTAAGAAATATGTTGAAAGAATACCAGGCAGAGGAACTTGAGACTTCTAAACATGAAGACAGAATGAGTTTAAGGTGCCAAAATGTTAGAAAGATACTGTTTGAAGGATCGTAACCACGCAGGAGAAAGTTAATCAAAATGACAGAGAATTACCCAAGGTCAAGACATGTAAAATAGTGAAAACATATAACTAAGCCTGGATTATACTGTGGTGATATAAAAAGCCATTGGCATATTTTCATCAAGGTAGCTATGAGATTTTGCTGCCATGAATAAATGTATTTATAGAAGAAGAATAAGAGAATTGGAGAAATCAGAAAGCTATTGCTTTAGTTCAGACAATATCAAACAATGTTTTGACTAAAATGCTAGCAGTTAAAAAAAGGGAAATCACTGAGTACATATGTTTATATTTCAAGGATTAACCTGACAATTCTCTAAAATAAATATAATATTAGACATTAGAGAAGAATTGAGAGTAAATTCCAAGTTTTTCGCTTGAGTGTGTGGATGGGCTCTGACCTCCTAAAGGTGAGAAAGAACAGGTGAAGTGTTGATAATCGAAGTTTGGACATGTTTGATTTAATAAATGTATGGGACAATGCCATAGACATGTCAAGTAGGCCATTGTACATATGAGTCAGGAGTTCCAGGAGCTCTTCTCACTAAGGGTGGAAATGTAAAGTCACCTGTATGGATGTTCTTTAGAGTCATGTGACCAGAGGGTATTCCCTGAGGAAGACTGCAGACTAACAGAGGCAGAATATATTCAAGTTCTGGGTATCACTAGTCCAGCAAATATGAGTTAGCAAGCGCAACTGAGAAATGTCTTTTGAGGTAATAGGAAAATGACAATATTATAGTGTCACAGAAGATAGGAAGTAAATGTGTTACAAGAAGGAAAATATGGTCAGCTCTATTAAATGCCATGGATAGATCACATAAGATGAAAAAGGGTTATGTCCTTCAGATTTGTCATATTGCAAGTTATGGTAGACCTTGAAAAGAGCAGTTTATAGTACAGGATGAAGGAATATTGTGTGAGATTGTACATGATGTTTGTATAATACAGGAAAAAAACTGGGACAATCTGAAGAAGTTTGAGAGGGATTGTTAATAGATATCATCTGACATGTACAAACTTTCATGATTTGAGAAACTTCAATGGCATTTTCAATGAGGAAAATCTGGCTCTATATAATTAACCTGAGAAATTCATCTAGGCAAAAAGGTTAATGCTGACAGAAATGAAAGTTAAATCATAACTATTCAAGTGAAATAAATAGTCCTGCTTCACTGTATAAAATGATTACCTCAAAAAATGATGTACAAAGTGAGTCCACTGCTTAGAGGGAACATCACATGGTTAATTACATATATGTAAAATACCCAGTACTTTAGAATAATAAGTAACAATCTTTCATTTCTATTTTATTTTTCAATCTATTTAAAAATATATTACTTCTCTTTTTTTAACTTTCTTTTTTTAAAGTATTTATTATTGATCATGCTATTAGAATAACCCCAGTTTTCCCCCTTTGCCCCCTTCTGCCTGGTAACCCCATTCTCACCAGCAACCCACTACCCCCCACCTTAGTTCATGTCCATGGGTTGTGCATATAAGTTCTTTGGCTTCTCCATTCCCTACACTATTCTAAGCACCACCCTGTCTAAATGGTACCTATCAGTTACACTTCTTAATCCCTGTACCTTTTCTCCCATTCTCCCCCTTCCCCTTGTCAATTGACAACCCTCCAAATGATCTCCATATCTATCATTCTGTTCATGTTCTAGTTGTTTGTTTAGTTTATTTTGTTTTTGTTTTTTAGATTCAGTTGTTTGTAGTTGAGTTTGTTATTTTAATGTTCATAGTTTTGATCTTCTTCTTTTTCTTTTTTTATCAGTATTTTTTTAATTGTTGATCTTGTCCAGTTTTCTCTCTTTTACTCCCACCCCAGCCCACCATCCCAGCCCTTCCCGCCTCTCTCCCATTTCATATGATAAGGGTTTGGTGATGATTAACTCCTTTAGCTTCAGCTTATCTGGGAAGCACTTTATCTGCCCTTCCATGCTAAATGATAGCTTTGCTGGATAGAGTAATCTTGATTGTAGGTCTTTGACTTTCATCACTTTGAATACTTCTTACCAGTCCCTTCTTGCCTGCAAAGTTTTTTTGTTTGTTTTTGTTTTTGTTTTTATTTTTAGAAATCGGCTGATGATGTTATGGGAACTCCTTTGCAGGGAACTCTCTGATTTTCTTTTGCTGCTTTTAAGATTCTTTTTACCTTTAACCTTTGGTATTTTAATTATGATGTGTCTTGGTGTCATCCTCCTTGGGTCAAGTTGTTTGGGACTCTGTGCTTCCTGGACTTGTATGTCTATTTCCTTTGCCAAATTAGGGAAGTTTTCTTGATTTTTTTCACATAAGTTTTCAATTTCTTGTTCTTCCTCTTCTCCTTCTCGCATCCCTACAATTCTGATGTTGAAACATTTGAAGATGTCCAGAGTCTTCTTATTTTCTTGTCTTTTTTTTTTAGAATTCATATTTCTTCATTCTGTTCTGGTTGACTGCTTATTTCTTCCTTATGTTTCAAATCATCGATATGAACGCTGGCTTCCTTCACTTCACTGTTGGTTCCCTGTGGATTTTTATTTTTCTTAGTGTAGGTTTCATTTCTTCCCTTATGCTTTTGCCATACTCAATGAATTCTCTGAGCTTCCTTATCATCAGTGTTTTGAACTCTGAATCTGATAAGTTGGCCATTTCTGTTTCATTTAGTTCTTTTTCTGGGGTTTTGTTCTGTTCTTTCATTTAGGCCATATTTCTTTGTCTGATCAATTTGGCGATCTCCCTGTTTTTCCATGTATTAATTAGAGCTGCTTTCACTCGCTGTCTTAGCATACTTGTTAAATTGTATGGGGCAGAGCCTTAGGTGATTTCCAGGGCAGGGCAATCCACTTCACAGCTTTGTGGCTCTGTATATGGAAGAAGGTTTGGAGAGGGGGCAATGCTGCTGCCTGGCTTCTGAAGGTTTGCTTGGCATTTGTCCTGTTTCCAGTCACTTCACTCACTTCCCTTTTGTGACTAATGCTCCTTTAGCTGTTGCCCTGATATTGGTTTCCAAAGTGGGTGGGTTTGCCTATGTTCCAGGACCCTGCGGGCCCTTTAAATGGACTCTCTTGAGAGACTAGCAGTTTCTTCTGCTACCTGAACCCCCACTGGTTTTTACAGGCAGAACTTATGAGGCTTTATTTTCCTGGTGCACTGGGGTGTGCTGCCTGGCCCAGGGCTGGGATCACTTGCTCCCCAGGTATCCTTTCCGTGTTTTATCTACCACATATCACGTGAATGTGGGAAGTCCCATTCTGCCAGGTGCAGCTGCTGCCTTGCTGCTACCTTACTGCCACCTCACTGTGTCCTTTCCGCCCTGGCTGCTCATCTTCGCTCATCTGAGTGAATATGAATTCTTTAAATTCTTGTCTGTCAGACTTCCATATAGTTCAATTTTCTGGAAGTTCTTATTTATTTATTTATTTTTTTGAGGTTAGCTGTGATCCTTCTTACAGTTGTGCAAGGGGGTGAAGCATGTCTACCTATGCCTCCATTTTGAACAGAATACATTACTTTTCAATTTATTTTTCTTTTTGAAATATATCACTAGATATTTAAACCAGCATTTTTAAGGTTTTCCTCACTCTAGAAGCAAAATAGAAATAAGGTAATTATTTTTAAACAATTCCAGATATCTTTTAAATAAGTTATTTTTCCTGCAGTAGAAGTTCTACTAGTAAGTTATACAGTTGTTTAGTTAGTCCTGTTTCCATTTTAAGCAGCTCATTTTATTCTTTAGGATTTAATTTATTTACTTTTAGAGATGGGGGAGGGAGGGAAAAAGAGAGGAAGAGAAACATCTATTGGTCTTCTCTTGCAAGCCCCCAACCAGGAATCTGGCCCATAACCCAGATGTGTGCCCTAACCAGGAATCAAACCAGTGACCTTCTGGTTTGCTGTATAATCCCAACCCACTGGGCCACAGCAGCCAAGATTCATTTTATTTTTTAAAACTACCATAGCAATTTGAGGATAAAAATTACTTCAGTCATGTTCAGGGAGTTTAAATGTTACTCTCAAAGAATAAGACTTGGACTTTATCTTGCAATTAAATACACCAGCCATCCCCATCCTTTTTGGTACCAGAGACTGATTTCATGGAAGACATTTTTCCATGAACCAGTGTGCAGGGGTGGTTTCAGGGTGATTTAAGTCCATTACATTCAAGCTCACCTCCTGCTTTGTGGTCCAGGTTCCTAACAGGTCCAGACAGTACTAGTCAGTGGCCTGGAGGTTGGGGAGCCCTAAAATACGCTGTTAACTACTTTGTTTACTTAGCATTGTTGGCTGAGGTAGGTAACATTGAACCACTACAAACAAACAAACAAACAAACAAAAAGTGGCTATTGTAATGATTCAAATTATCTTAACATGGAACTCCAACTAATTGTAGCTGTTAATTTTAATGAATGATTTTTATTTTTGGTGCAGCTGAGGCTCCCCTCATCATGATTGGCAGTTGACAGTCTTTTTTTTTTTTTTTTTTTCATACTAGGAGAGTAAGATATTGAAGGGCACTCATTCGGGAACAATGCTGTTCATCCCAATGCTGGGATACCAGAATCCCCAGCATTGCATAGTATGATGTAAAAGATTCTTAGGGATAATAAATTTGTTAACTTGAATTTCTGCTGTCTTTGCTTCTATAGAGTTTGGGGAGAGAATTTCACTATAACTCTCAAAATTGGATTAAGTACAGCTTTGATTTATGGTCTTGCTTTGTTGTCTTGCAAAAGACACTCAATACATCTATTCACTCTGTCTTTAATAAGAATGGTTTGACTTCAAAACAACTGAAGGACTTTTCCTGTTGAAAAGAAAGACATGTTTCTAATATTCATTTTCACTAGAAGATACTCAAAGATCTCCAGATGGGTTCGTTATCAGTAACAAATGCATGAGTTAGAGCATGTGATTTCAGAATGGAAACCTATAAAGTTAAAAGCAGAAAATTGAAATACTACCCACCAAAAGGTGGAATCCAACTGTTCATAATTGCTTGTGAATGCAGAAAGTGAAAAAAAGACGAAAAAACACCCCAATATTTCCGATTCATTGTCGTGATCCATTGGCTGGCTGCTATGAGGAGAATCACTAATGAAGCATGCGGCCTCGTGCTGTTTGGCCCACAGCATGAGCTGTGCTTCACGTTATGGTCTCATTCTTCACCTGTCGCTGACACCAAAAAGGTTCGCATGTTTTGAACACATTAAAATAAGATATGGACATATTATTCAGCGTTCTTTGAAAATCACGGACAGCTTCCATACTGTTTGTGAGGGTGACAGCATTCAGTAGAGCATTGTTCTGTGAAATAGACTGCCGGCTCACACGGTGTGAAAGGGAGAATGTAAAGCTGAAAGTTTTGCAGAATCTATTATTCAGTTAGGTTTTTGTTAAGGAGTTAATAGTGTAATAGCTCACTTGTAAGTTTTGTTTCTTCTTCTGAGAAAAATAGGGTTTTGCAAACAATCGGGTTGTGGTGTTTCTTACATGTTTTTGATATTCTCATCACTTGCTTTTGTGTTGCATTTCATAGCACTGTAACGTTACTAAGACATTACAGCTTGCAAGTGGGCTTTGAAAGCATAACGCTAAGGTGTTCTTACTAAATTATTCTCCCAAGATTAAAAATAAAATTCATTAGTACACTTTAGATTCTGGCATGCCCAAAGTAAGCAGCACTGTATTTTCTTAAGGTACCCATTGTTTATGTAGACTGCTCAGTTGCTATGAGGAGTGTAAATATGTAGCTCATTATTTGTTTTTTGGGTTTTTTTCTCAGCATTTTGTCCTGGTCCTGAAATTGAGATTGATTTTCAAATGTGATTGCTTTTCAAGTGCAAACAATTTTTGGAATTCCATCTGTGAATACTAACTGTCATTAACAGATGGCAGGTATTCTATCTTGTCTACTAAAAACATGCCCTAACTCAGAATATTTAACCTAAGTTAGAAGAGCTTTTAAGTGTGCTTTCTTATATTATTTAGCTCATTATATTATGAGTCTGTTCTGTGAATAATACATTGTGATTATAAGGAAATTAGAGAAATTATACTAACACAAAGGCCACATCACTGATGCTAACTGAGTTAAAATTATAGCCAAAGCAAACTCATGGATACTGTGGATATTATGGATATAATAGAAATTCACTGTAGCTGCCAGTAGTTTTATAAAGCCTAGTGGTAAATTTTAAAATCCTTAGATATATTATACATATTATTTTCTCTCAGAATCTCCCATCTTGGGTTCCACAGAAAATAGGATCTGAGTACCTGAAATCAATGGAAAGGCAATCTGTTGAGGCCCACTGTTAAGCACAGGGGATTCTTAGATATTGTGGCAAGATGGAACTAAGCAGGTCCAAGGTTCAGCTTAAGACTTACCTACCAAGGATGGACCTTGAGATAGGGAAGTCAGAACATCAAGGAAGTCAGAACATCAAACCGTAGCAGAATTAGTCACTAGATATTGGTGGCTCTCAGAGCAAGATGTCAGTTTGGGCAAGAGCAAACAATGTCAAGCAACGACACTATTTTATTTAAGTTTGGGTACATTGAAAAACTCAGGTTATTACTTAAAGTTTAGCATTGTTTTCATAAATATAATTTATATAAATATAAACATATAATATTACCTTAAATATTGAAAGGGACTATAATGTTTCATTTATTTTAAATAATGAATATCTAATTTGTTGATTTCTCTATGCCATTGATGATATTTATGGTTTACAAATATGTATGTAGTTAAATTTGATGATATTAATATTTCTTAAAGAAGCATTAAAAGTCAGTTTTCAGTAAGAAAGCACCAGAAATGTTTTGTTTGAGTTTGAACACATGTTTAACCAAGAGGTAAATATTAACATGGGAACAAAGATTTTAAAAAGATTTTAGAGAAAATATAGCATTTAAAATGTCTGCATATATTTCGTTATGAAAAGTGTGTTAGGTAAATTTTAAAAATTAAAAAAAAACTATAATGTAAAACACCATTAATTTTTCATCAAATGCCACATTGATACTTAGCAAGGTAATAACACAATAGAATTCTGTAAAACTACCCCCCTTCAGAATTTGTGGAAGATATTCTTGTATGCTTTTTATCAATTTCATAAGGTCGATGTAATTTTCCACTTTTCACAGGTAAATTGATATTCAATGAGGATAAAGGAATTTGCCATTTAGTGAAAAATATTAAAGATGTGGTCATGCCCCATATTTTCCTAAGAAATTTTCATTAAAAGTTAGTGAAATCTATGTACTAACTGGAAGTAAGGGTAGAGAGGAAAAATAAACCACAAAAAGAGGAAAGAAAGGGAAAGAAAATGCCTTTGCACATTATAATACTGTAGTGTGTATGTGGTAATGAAAGAGAAACACATGAAGATGTGTGGAATTGATGAAGCTTTATTTCCCATATTTTGAACAGTAATTACCTAGGTAAGTAGTTCGACAAATGTGACCACCTTTTATTTATTAAGGACAGATATAAAAAGTATCTCACACTCACAGAAGCTAACTCTTGGAAATTATGGATTCATCTCTTTAGTAAGAATCTCTTCAAAAAACGTATTAGTATAAGAATAAAATTATTAAAAAGGGGAGCTTGACTTTCTTGTTTTATTTTAAAAAACTCACATAATTATTGATAGCATTGTATGAACTTTGAGGATATCATTCAATGAGTGGTAAAATGCAATTATAAGTTTATTTTTTAAATCTATTTGTAACTGATTACAGAGTAACATTTTGATTTATTGAAATTATTCTTTTCTTGGACTTAATTTCTAGTGATTGGGAAACTATTACTCTACATCATTTGAAAAGACACCTTCAGTGAGTTTCCAGAGTGTTGTTCTTATTTTTCTTGACATTTGAACTTAATTCTAATGTAACTTCCGGTATGACTTTATCTGAGCTTCCCTGCTCTGGCTTCTCAATGTTCTGAAATTTAGCAAGAAAAGTTATATGACATTTTAATGTTTAGATGTGAAGTTATGAATATGAAGTCATATAATAAAAGTAAAGATAATTTCTGGAACTTAATAGTTGTCAAAATAGTAGAACATGGAATATAGTTTAAAATAACCTCATATGTAATTTTAGAGGTATAGACCTAAAAGCTGTGAAGAAAAGGAAAAGAGAGAGAGAGAGAGAGAGAGAGAGAGAGAGAGAGAGAGAGAGAGAGAGAGAGAGAGAGAAAATGTGTAAAGTAAAATACATGTGTACAGGGAAAATTCTTCTATATTTTTCCAACATTTTATTTAAAATGTTCAAACATTCTGCAAAGGTGAAAGACATTCACATTGAATACCTACCATCTACCATATATTTTACTAAAATATTTTAATATATTTAATGTGACATATCTGCCTATTTATCCAGCCTTTTTCAGTCAATGCTTATTTTTTATGTATGTTAAAATTAATCATGCTGTGATTTTTAAATTATGAGCCAGGATTACCATTGCAGTGTCTCGCAGATTCTGGAAAGATATTTTCTCCATCAAACCTGCCTTGAACATTCTAATCAGTTTGAAATTACTACCCTCCCAATACACATACCACGCATATAGTCACACACTCAATATTAAAATTCCCATTACCCCATCTAAAGTCTACATATCCCTCATCACTTCCCAGCTTACTGTGAGAAGGTAAACGTCATGAAGTTGGGAACTTCTGTCTTTTATCCTCCAGTATATTTTAAAAGCTTAGAAGGGTGCTTGGTGCATAATATAAACTAAATATATACAGGGTAGGACATGATTTCCATATGAAAAAAGGTAAAACTACTTTTGCTCCATTCTGTATTGTTTCTATTTTTTATGTGAGTCTGTGATGAAACAAGATGTCTAACTGCACATCTTTATAGGATATAACTTCAAGTTTTCACATGCAATTGCATAACTATTTGATACCTATATAATGCCACACATTGATCCAAAAGCCCTATCCCAATAATGTCTTCTAATAATTTTAAAAAAAAATTTGGTTTTGTTGTAAAGTTATATTGATGTTCCTGAGATTTAACATCCAAGGATTCATAGTTTTAATTAATAATTGAAAATAAATCAGTTTCAGTGTTAGTTGGCATTAATATTATTAATATTATTTTCTGCCTGTTGGTTCTTCCATTCCTATTGCCAAGTTTCTTCTACTTGTTTCTTCTGCTTTTAGCTATTTCTACTACTTCTATATTTACAGAGTTATCAAAATTAACAACATCATTGGAAGCCATGAGCACATAAGCACCTAGGCTCATTCTCCTCCCTCCCTGTCTCTCTCTCTCTCCCTGTCTCTCTCTCTCTCTCACTCTCTCTCTCTAATGATGTATGAAAGACCAACAAACTTTTAAGACCAAACGAGTAATGTTAGAATGACACTGCCCTAGCTTGGATATTGAACAATCCCACGTTCTCCGTCATGTCCTCAAATTGACACAATGCTTGTCTTCAGTGCTTTCTTTTTCTAAGCTGTACAATGTCTCGCTGTTCCCACAATCTGTTTATTGTGATGTCAAGACTTAATCTTGACATCAGTTGACTTTTAGCTGAAAATCTGCAATTGGACAGTGAAACTGTCACTTTTGTTGACCTTTCAACATCCTGGTACAGATACTCATATTTCCTTATACTAGATTTTAGTTGACCAGAGAATCTGTAGGCCAGTTTAAATCAGAGATTTGGGAACACAAGTGAACAACCTAACAAAGAGGATCAAAACATTCAGTATGCAAAAACATGCTTGTTATTTCAGCAGATGATAGAAGAATTTTGGGTTGGCTTACATAGCTGCTTTGCAAAATACATCAGCCAAATTTTAACAGATTTTTTTTTTTTAATTTCTCCCTTTGACTTTGCTTGTGACGATTTCTCTTGAAAGTAAAACTGTTCAATTCTAGGGATTAGAACATTTTAGACCAAAACTTTCTGGAGGAAATAGTGCAATAGACATTGGATATTACATTTAAACATGTTTTTATAGGTAAAGTTTATTATGGCTTCAATATAAGATATTTAAAAATATTACAGATAAATATCTTTAATCTGTTGAGCATCGAAAACCCACAACAGCTAATAACACTGTGTAAAATTATATAATTCAAAATGTTCAAACATTTTACAAAGATGAAAGACATTTACAGTGAATACCTACCATCTAGCATTAATATTTTATTACAGTATTTTTACTATAATATTTTAATGTTTTATTTAACATGTGTCTGTCTATTTACCCAGCCTTCCTCAATCCATGTTTATATAAGGAATACACAAGGGGGAACCCCAAAATAGGAATTTATTTATAAAAATGTGTATTTATTCTTATCTGTTTAAATGTCAGTCATCCTCAAAGTACTCTCCATTTGATGCAATAAACCTATGGAAATATTGTTCCCACTGCTCAAAGCAGTTTTTGAACTCATCAATTTTGATGACTTTCAGTGTTTCTGCCGTTTTTTGTTTCACCTCTTCCACATTGACGAAATGTTTCCTTTGAAGGACTTTTTTCACCTGGGGAAACAAAAAAAAAGTTGCTCAGATGAGATAGGGTAAATAGGGAGGGTGGGGTATAGGGGTCATGCCATTTTTGGTCAAAAACTGCTGAACATTCAGTATGGTGTGAGCAGATAAGTTTGTAAATCACCATCATGAATGGGCTGCCAAGTTGAAAGAATCTTCAAAAAAAAAAAAAAAATCACTGAAGCCAAATGCAACCTTTCACAATGCCAACGGGTGTACTTATACAGATGGGCTTCTAAAACACTGATGTAGGTGGGGAAGCCTGGACTACAAGGGGCCCTCCCTCTAGAAGGTAATTTTGTTTTCTTTTTTCCTTTGAATCTCCCTTGTACATGATACAAGCATATACACTTTTTGTAGTTAGATAACTGAAATATTTGAAAATATTAAATTCTTTAAATTTAGGTATACATTTATAGGAAAGAGAATTTATAATATATGTTTTACTTTTACAAAATATGTTATGATCTTAAATTCTGTATAACTTCCCTATGACATTCTCAGGAAATATGTTCATGATCTATATTCAGATATCATATTTTCTCATCTTTCATGACAATTTCCCTTGCAATTCTTCTCTATCAGATGCCTAATTCATATTAATCCTTTAATAGTAATTCTCCTTCATCATTACATTAAATCATTTTAATAAGCATTTTAAAAAACACTTCTGTCATTCTTATCATGAATTTAATAGCATAAATTAAGCAAATGGCAAATCATGATTTCATTTGTATTCACTGTAATAATGTTATTAGAAAACATTATTTTGGCATTTATGTGGATGCAGCTCTCTATTTCCATGAAATTTATTTTTATTTTGTTCTTAATTGAGTCAACTCATTGTTCTAGATGGATTGGTTAGCTGGCTCAGAGTATCTGAGAAATAATTCAGGTACAATGGGAAAAAAGGAACTCCACACTTTTAACAAATGTTTTGTTTGACCTGTTCAATATTTTAAAAGGTATTAATTATTATTTGGAACAATTTATATAGCAAATAGAATTTCTGCCCTATCTGTAACAAATGGTTGGGGAATTGTAAGAATAAATACAGCATTTGGAGTGTGCTCTCCAGTTCGAGGACCCATCCGGGATCACACTGTGCTTGCTTCATGGGTTTTTAATAACTTCCTGTCTCTTGCAGGCCAGTGAGATTGCATCACTGAGAACACAAGCCTTCTTAAAGAGAATTGGGGACATCTAGTCCCTATGCCACCTATTAAGACTAGTTCTTATCTCAGTCTAGGTACAGGGCTTTATGTAAATAATGTTGTTATCAGCAGACAGGTAACTAGGTAGAGTATAATTTGTTAGGGTTTTTGTAAACCAATCAAGAAACATTTGTAACAGAATCAGCCACTTGCCTGGGCTAAACTCCTAGCCTTGATTACACAAGGCATACTCCCTCCAGATGGATGTTGCAGAAAATGGTTTGGCTGCTTGTGATTCATTGGATTTATGACAACTGCTAGATCCTAGGGGGAAAAATGCTTGAATTGGGAGATGTTATGGAACCAAGTTGATTTTTAAGACATTGTTGAAAGGAAACGATTTAAATATCCCAACTCTCACAGTCCTTGATGTGACCACACTTTGCTTTGCTTTGTTTTCTTTCCCTTGTAAAGAATGTCCCTGAACTTCACTCTTTCAACTCCTTTAAGATTACTGCATCAACCAGATACTTTTATATCAGCAAAATACAATTTCAAGTAATCACATTTTTCTAGTTACCAATCATTACCGAAGACAAGGTTTGTTGCTGTTTTTTCTAAAAAAGCAGTGCTTGCAACGATTAAACCTCCATGACCCTTGATCTATTATCTTTTATGGAAGGTGAGGTAATTTCCTCATCTTCCGTAAAGGATGAGCCCTTTAAAAAGTCTTTGTACATCAATTAACACTACGCTACCAACCCTCATCGGTAAACCTTTATATTAGCTATGCTTTGCTTATCTTTTCTTTTGCATTTTCATCATGATTGAAGAGAAAACCCATCATTTGCAAACATAGAAATTCTTATTTTACCTTTTTCTGTATGTGCAAGAGATTGTCCAGGTTCTGGCTGTTATGTATGACCTTCAGCAACAAATTGTCCTTTCTGGGCTGCTATTTTTCATCTGTAAATGTGCATAACACTGCTTGGTTTGCCCACCCCATAAGAGTGTTTGAACATCAGTGATGATTATGAATTTACAGATTGCTGTATTTTGGAGAATACAGCATTGTTCCTACAATTAATATTTCTGACCGAATCACTTTATTTCTATATCTTCACATTTAAATTAAACTTGTTAGATTTGAAATATGAGTATGACGGTATAAATAATAGAAAAAGGTGGGAGAGTAATAAGATTTTAGCAAAATAAGAAAGGCAATCAGGTTGAATAGATTTTTCTAAAATTACAGTCTATTCAAACCAAAATACCTTTTCTAATACACAAATTTAATAAGTCACTGCTCAATGTCCTTTTCTATAAGATAAAATGCAAATCACTAAGCATAGCATGAAAGGTACTCCATGATCTGGGTTCTGCCAACATTTCCAGCCCTTTATATTTCAAGTGTCTATTGTCTGTTTTCTTATCTTCATGAAAAGGGGACTTATCTAAATGTCAATTTCCCAAATAAGTTTTTTTTTTTTTCTGATTCATGTGTCCATTCTTTTTCAATTGTGGGTTTCTATTCTTGAAATTCCCTAGCACTTTTGTCAACTGGTTATCTCTTTCTGACGTTTTAAGAACCCAATCTGCTGACATCTACACTGTGAATTATGCTTAACATTAGGAAGTAATGCGATTACTCCTTCGCATTTTCTGTCACTGTGAATTCTAGTCAGTCTTTTCAGATATGGGGGTGGGAGGGCTAGAACAGAATTAACAGCCAATAATAAGGCTGGGAGAATAGAGAAGAGCCTATATTATGGGGCCTTATGGGAGGTATGTGAACAACCTCCACTGAAAAATGGACACCCACTGTTTCTGTGTCTTTCTGGAATTGGCTTGAATGATGGAGGAGAGAACAGGCTTTTGAACTACATATTTTGGAACTGAGATTGATACGAGAGGCAGTGACATAAGTGTGAGGGGGCCATGTCAGAGAGTAAGAATCCAGATGTGATTGTTTCTAAATCAGAACTGGACCGTTTAGAGAGCAAAAAGCAGAACCTGGATTGATTCTTTAAAATGAAATGTAATGGATAATGGTTGCAGAGATGGAATTTTTGTTGCTTGTCTGTTTATTTGTAGCCGGGTATTTTCAGACTCATTCATTCATAGAGCGGGAACAAGCTGTTAAGGAAACCAAGCCAGTTTAGAAAGAGAAAGAAAAGAAAAGCTTGGCATCAGGCCAGGGTCTGAATAGTGAACTTTGGGGCTAATTAGAAACATCTACTTTGGCTCTGTCACACAAGTCGAATGATATTCTTTAAATACATTTCCTTGGTACATGATTTAAACAATGTATATTTAGATAATGGCCCTTAAGCCAAAACACTGTTTTTTAATGACTGTATATGATAATAAAAATATAATAATGATAAAAATAAATTACAATTACTTAAACGCTATTATATTCAAGGAATTGTGCTAAGCAGTATATATCACCATAATCTCATTTACCCTCTTAAATTTTTTCTGATAATCATTTCACTTAAAAACCAACAGTTTGGATCTTGAAATTATTATGTAACTTGAGTAAGATCTATGTGTGTTAAGGAAAGCTACAATAAGGGCTACATCCATCACCTCCTAATCTCTTGGGCATAGAAAATTTCCACTCCTTATAATCTGTTTCATCTCTATATGCTTACCTTGTCTCTAAATTTTACTTGGAGATAACTTTTTGCAAGCTTTCATAGAGAAGTATGTATATTTTTCCATACATATTTTCCATTTTTATTTTAATTAGTCTCACTAAAATATCATGATATAAATCAACTTTATGGTTAAGTTATATGTGTTCAAACAAAAGTTAGAATCAAAGACAATATTGCTAGAAGTATTTTACACACTCACAAAGGAGTACATAGTATTCAGAAAAGTTCAATGCAAGGATGATGAGTTGGAAATTTATTTTTTATTTTAAATAATTACTTTCTGACAACTAACATTTTTTTTGGGGGGGGGGAATTAAGAAATATTCTTCAGGCTTTGGATCTGGAATTTACTAATTTAAATATTTTGAAACAAAAAGAAAATAATTATTATTGAAACTACCAATACGACAAAGACTTTTTTTTTGGGTTATATGGAATGTATTCAACTAATCATAAAACTGATTATTTTCACTGATTCATAGTAAAATGCTTCTTAGGACATAAAATATTCCATCTTTAGATAAATAATGCTTAACATTTTTCTTCAACCCACTCTAAAGCTTTCAAAATATGTTTGGGTATTTGTGAATAGGCTTCTATTTGAAAATAGACATTGATGATTTATTGATGTCAGCCATTTGGACATGTGTCAGGTGATATCTTAATCTGAATTTCTCTGATGATTAGTGATGTTGAGCGTCTTTTCATATGTCTTTTGGCCATCTGTATATCCTCTTAGGTAAGAGTCTATTCAAATCCTTGGCCCATTTATTAATTGAGCTGTTTGTTGCTTTGATGTTAAGCCTTGTAAGTTCTTTATAAATTTTGGATATTAACCCCACATCAGATGCCTCAGGAAGTATGTTTTCTCCATTCTGTGAATTGTCTTTTTTATTTTGTTGATGATTTCCTTTGCTGTGCAAAAATGTTTTTAGTTTGATACAGTCCCATTTATTTTTTTTTTTTTCTGTTGTTTCCCTTACCTGGGGAGATATATATTTGATAAAAAATATTGCTATGAGCATTGTCTAAGACATGATCTCACTCATATGTGGAATCTAATGAACAAAGCGAACCAAAAAGGAAAATGAGGACGGACATAGAGGGAGAGCAGTCTGACAGCTGGGTAGTGGAGGGATGGGGCAAAGAGGAAAAAGGGCTCATGGACACTGACACAGTGTGGTGACTGCAGGGGGCAGGGGAGGTACAAGGAGACTAAATTGTAAAGGAAAAATACAATGAAAATTAAATAAAAAATATATATATAAACTGAGGCGGACACCAGCTAGCAGTGTCCGCATCATTATGGATGAAATAAAACATACACACGGACTACCGAGTCCGGTGGAGGAAAAAGGACCACAGCATGACTTTTTTCTCAAGGGGAGCAAAACTCACAGCCTCCACCATGACAGGCTTTTATTCTATTTCTCCTCACATTACAAGATGGTCCTCACTCCCTATGCCTGGGTTACAACAAAAGGAGCCAATGACCCTAATCACATCACAGAAGAAGGATATTAGCAAATGAAAAGGCAAAAGTGGTTGAGCCGGTTACACTGGTCCCTGCAAGGTTTAGCACTTGCTGGGTGAGGGGGTTTTCAGCGAGAAGCAAGTCTCCAAACAGTTTAGGTATATTGCAAATCTGATTACCCAGGAGAGAATCTATCTGTGGGCAAGCATCCTGTGCATTTGAGTGGGAGCTGGGCCCATGCCATGCAGAAGGGTCTGCCACATCTCCCTGCTTTTGTTTTAATAGAACTACTATCATCTCACAAAGCTTGCTGTTTGTTGGTCTCCCACACAGCCCTGAGACCACAATTTGCAAATATATCAAAATACATAGAACATTATTATAATCAGTAAGCAACCAGTGGTTCCAAGGGCCCACATTCTCAGATTAAGCCCAAACAATCATTGTCAGGCAGTAATGGTCAAATAGAAAACATTCAAAGAACTCTGAGGGCCTATTTTGAGTCAGGGTCAAATAGCTAAAGGGCCATAAAATTCTGGGGGAAACAAACTTGTTTCAGGCTTGGACCCTTATCATTTAAATTGAGAGTATCAGCAAAGTAGGTTTCACAGGATTTTATGCTTTCTTTCTTAGGCCTCATTGCCCCTGGGAATCTGCCCTTTCCAGCACAGGGCCACACCCACCTCTGGCATTGTTTCAGGCTTAGGTGGAGCTTTGCAGACAGAATGAGGACTCAGGCTTTGTCTGGATGGGCGGGCAAGGGTCCATCACCCTCTTTTTGCTGTACCTGTTTTAGGGGTCCCCTCGCTTGAGGGAATCTTACCAGTCATTGGTTAACTGAACTAGCATTGGAGGCCAGATATGGATGAAGCAGAAGTGGCGCTCCTGCCAGGGAGATAAGCTTTGTCTCCTCGGTGGCTCAGGTCCTCTTGGCAGAACAGACCCAGATGAAGCGGGACCCTTGGGCTCTTACTCAGCCTAGTCATGGGGGGTTACAGCCTCTGAGACCAGGCAGGGCAGTTCCCAACATCTAATTTTCCAGCTTTTTCATTTGTAAATGCAATTGTAGCTGTTAAACCTACTATTTGCTGTTCCCGAATGCACTCTTAAGAAAACAACCTTTATGTATAAAGCACAAATAAGGATTAAGACAAAGGGTGGATCTAAGGGCTGCTAGGACCCAAACTTGTAAGTTCAGTCCATTGAAACAGTTTTCAGGGTTCAACCATTGAACATTATGAGGCATCGAGGGGTTGTTGCTCTCTGCAGGAGGTGCCTGAGCCTCAGCCCCCGTCATTGGGGCAGGCCCCATCCTCCTCCCTTGGCAAACCCAGGCCCATGAGTGAGGGCATACGTGTCCATTTTCCTTCTGGTTGTTCAGGGTCAGCTGGGCCATCTGGTCTATCAGTCGATTGATTCTCAGCTCCCGGTAGCAGAGCTTGGTGTCTGTCCCGCTCATGATAAGGCTTTACTCCTTTGGCTGGTAGCCAGGCAGGACCGGCAGGGATGGAAACGAACACACACACCCTGTTCCCCAAGGTAAATGATCTACAGAGACTTGCGAAGACCCATCTCCCAGAGGATTTCTATATAAAGTCTGAGGATAAGATGACTTTGGCTACTTCTTCTGAAAATGTTTCTCAATTGGAGTACAAAGGAATTCACCACAATTTAGAAAATTATAGGTAAACAGGGCTAACATAATCAAATTTTTGGGGGGAAGGACTCATGACTTCCCCTTATTTCTGTTTTTTTAAGAAGGTTTTTAAAAATATGACAAGCCTGTTCTACAAATTGTCTGACCGGTTGGATTGTAAGATATTCCTGCTTTATGTTGGATATTCCAACGCTGAAGAAAAACCTGAGTAGAATGGGTAAAGTATACAGGGCCATTATCAGTTTTAATTTGCTGAGGCTGTTAGTAATTAGCAACTTGTGTATTTTTAGCTTAGCTTGGAAAGACAGGCCCCTTGCTGTTTCTGCAAGCTGCAATACATTCAGTTTTCAAGGAAAGTGGGAAAGATGAGAGGGGGGTGCTCTGAAAAAATATGATTTAGACAAAAAATGGTTGCACGCCAAGGGCGTTTTGTGACTCGACTGATTAACCATTTCCTTTGGGAGAATGGCCAGTTCTTACCCAAGGAAACGGTACTGAGTTAAAAAATGGTACTTTGTCTTCCGTGAAAAAGGGCTAGTTTTACATGGAAGACAATATACCTATATTTCACTTTTACAATAAAGGTCACGGCTCTGGCATAAACAAGGAGGATTTTTAATATTTTTTAATACGTGGCACTCCCTATCCCACTTATAGCATGCTTCAGATTGACTAATTTATCAACACATTCGCAACTCTCAGAAACAGTTTTTCTCTACTGGCAAATACATTTACTACTTTTTCTTTTTTAAATGGTCACAAGTGCGCTGGTATGTCCAGGCTCAGGGAAGGTCTCCCCCAGCGCACACCAGACCGGGGAGAAAAAGAGGCTAGGGAGACCAGTCTCTTCTCTGTGCAGCTGCTTGGCCCAGCAAAGAGACCCAAGCTGCAGCAGGTGATGCCACGGCATCCCACGAGTCACCACCAGGGGCACGCATCCCCACAGCACTACGCGGCACGCGACTCTGTCTCCACGTGAGCCAGCCTCAACGGGACGAGCAGGGGACGCAGAAAGCCACGCTGCACCACGCTGTCCCATGCTGCGTGCCTGCGTGCATTGCAAGGCTAACTGCAGCTGGCTCAAATAAATGGCTAGGGAAGGGCCTAGCTAGTGTGCATCCGTCCTTTCCCTACCATACTTCCAAAATGTAAAGATCCCTTATCTGGGAGAAAATCAGCAGCCCCAAGATGCTGCTGAACCTAAAATATCGCTCTTGTTCTTAGCCTGTTCCTTGTGGTTGAGGAAGCGCAAAAACCTTCAAAGCAATTTTTTTTAACAAGTTAAAGAACATTTTTCTGAAATTCCTCCCTCCACAAGCACAGCGATTACAAAACCAGTCTCAATTTTGCTTTCTTTCCACGTGCACCTTTAAATCCTTATGCAGGCGGAGGGAGGGAAAGGCAAAACTAAATGGCCGCAAGACGTGGCTTAAAAGAAAGAATTTGCTGAGATGCCTGTAAACTGTCCTGTAACTAGTTGATGTTTTTAAAGCCGATTAAAGGGAAAATCTTTGCTCTTTCTCCCAAGCCCAGACCTTGGTTGAGGTCGCCTCCTGGCAAAAGCCTGGGAGAGGGAGCAAAGCCTCTGCTTACTAAAGAAGGTAGAGTTGCAAAGCGGTTGCAAGAGAGAACAACCTAGGAAGAAAATCCTATTCCTCTAAATCCAACACACCCAACGGCATTCTCGAAAAGAACTAGGGGTCTTAGGCCCTTACCTGGGCTGATGCCCGCGTACTCCCGCCAAGCTGGTGTGTTGTCCATAAGGACGATCGCTCGTGGCCTCTGGGTCCCTGTTCCTGGGCGCCGGCTGATGCCACACCACGCAGAAGGGTCTGCCACAATAAACTATTTGTGAGAAAGGAAAAATAGACACTGATATATTTGTATTGTGGAAAAAATGGCATATTATTTAACTTTGGCTCATTTTTTTATTCTATATTATAATTTATATTGACTCGGCATTGAATATAAAAATATGAAGAATCCAGGCTAATAACTAGCACCATTTTTACCACAAGGAACTTGGTACTTGATGACAAGTTTCCAGATAATTTATCACTAATTTCATCCTGATAATATTATTGAGTATCATGTTACAATAGTTTGGAGCACAGATTTGTAAGAAATTATAACTGGAAAAAAAGGGAGATGTTTATGCAATTAAAAACATAGTCCTCACCCTAAAATTGGCTCATATCATTCATTAGGATTAACCTCCTGCCAACTCAGAAAATCCTGTGAAAACCAAACCACACAAGGACAGGGGAGTTCAACCACTGACCTGCCATGAGGCTGGAAGGTCTTGCACACAGTAAGGGCACAGCCATTACCGTTTGTATTTTTCCTGGACTTTTAGTTAGAAGTAGCCTTTGGAGTAACCTATGTCAATTTTTCAGCACTCTGAGAGAATGTATAGATTTGTTTTCTCGATAAACTAAAGTATTAGTATTTACTAAAGCTTACACCAACTTGCCCACATTCCATTGGCCGGAATTTAGTTAAAAGGCCATGCACAGGGACACCGAGGATGAGAAATGTGGTTTATGTGCACTACTGTTTTCTAGGTTTTTCCAAGGAGAAAGCACAAAATAGATATAATTGCTAAAATTTTAACATTTAAAGGGGAAAGTAAACTAAGGGGAAATAAATAAACATATTTCAAATACAGATCAGAACAAATTTCTTCAACTCATATGTGAAAAATGAGTGAAGGTAATCATTTTTGAACAATCACAATTATGACTGACATTTTCATAAAGTATAATTTAATCAATCAATGAGATTTTCTCCATCCATGTTTTTTCTATGTAGTTTTTTAAGTCTAATATACCCATTGTATTGCTTGCATGTATAATGGAAGAAGCAGGTCCTAAGAGCTTAAAAAATAAACAAAAATAACATGAATAACAGAAACTTTTTTTTAACTTCCAAAGATCTTGGAAGTGAGGTTCGAAGTCCCTCCAGTTGAAGAAGAGTTATAAAACCCCTGATGTTCAGTTTCTCTTTGACATATTTTCCTGTACCAAAGGATTCGGATAGAGTCCAGTGTGATTGAGCAAAATGAGAAATGTTCTTCTATACAAAGGATGGCAAAAGATATTTGAATTTGTATATCTGTAACTTTGAATTGTTATTTACCTTTTCATATTCAATTCATAACTATTGATTAGTACATGCTGAAATGATTGTTATTCTGTATTTATAGATGATGATTTTTAAAAATACCATTGTGTCTGCCTTTTTTAGGTTCCTCCATGATGGCAGATAAAATTAAAATTGGAATAGTACAATCAGGACAGTGGCTTTAATGAACATAAAGTTAGAAAATAATCTCACAAACCCGGGATCTATGAGTGTTAGGTAGCAGCTAGACATGAGTGGCCAGAGGGGAAATAAAGGCAGGACCCTAGGCATTACATTCTAACAAAGAACTTAATAGAGGAGGCAGGAAGTAAAAGGAAACATGTCTCACCAGTTGACTAAGCAGTCCTGAGCTCTGTTTGATAAGACTATCAGGTGATTACAAGCAAAATAGGGGGAGAAAAGGGCGAGTCCTGTCCTGAGACCTTGCTGAGAAAACCGGCTTCTGTAACAATGTTACTAAGATGCCCAGGTGTTCTGAACACCACAAATGGGAGCTGCACAAGAGGAAGAGGGGAATTGAGCTGGGAAAGGGCACCTCTGCAACAATTTCACTAAGACAAAGAGCCTTTACTAACTGAGAAGGAAAGCCTTGGTAGTTGTGCATTATTCCCAAAATTTAGAAGGGGGAGGAGGAGGGGTACCTGAAAGCTGACTAAGGTATATTAATGCCTGAACCTCAGTAGTTGGTGTACTTAAATAGCTAAGTGCCCACTTGTAGCCTCGGCTCAAGCATATAGACTAAACTCACTAATTTACTAACAGACTTAATAACAACTTCCTTTATTCTACATGTGAGGCATTTAGACTGGCTGGGTGCCTGCTTTCAGCTCTGTGCTTGTATGTGTTTCATAAATAAACTTGCTATCCCATTTCCACTAAAAGTGTTTATCTCTTGCTTGAATTATTCTCTTGCACAAGAGACAAGAACTGGGACAAGGGTGGGGGCCTCCTGACTCAGGTCTCTCTGTCCACATCCGGAACATGAGGCCTGAAGTATTATCTGGTTCACGGCCATGGCCTTGATGCTTATTATAGTTCCTACCACAGAGTAAGTGCTCAATGAATGTTTAATAAATGAGACAATCTCGCTGACTCTGAGTTGTGCATTTTAAGCTTTTGGGAAATAAATGATACACCTCTTTCCATGTTGTTGCTGTGTAAGGAGGAGATAATTGTATATTGGTGAAAAAGGCTTATTATGTAGTTGGAATCCTTGGAATCAAATCTCTGCTCTGTCATTTATAAATTGTATGGCTTCGGGCAAGATGTTGACTTCTACGCAATAATCTCTAAACTAGAAATATGAGCGATAATAATAGTTTATGTCTAACATGGCTGATGGGATAACCCAGTGTGCTTACATCAGTGTCTATGACAGCAAGAATTAAAGGGACATTGCTTCGATCATTTCATGAAATGTGTGGCTTAATCGTGTGTCTGCTTATCTCTGTGTTCTAGTATCACTTGTTGTGCAGTGACTTCAAATATATAGAATGCAAATTGTTAGTGTTTTTTTAAATTAAATATCAATTTATCTTCTTTAATATGCACTAAAAACAAGTTCATTAAAGTTTTACATATCTAAAATATTTTGAAAATTGTCACTTATGATTTGTGTTCTTGTTTTAGAAGTGATTTCCTGAGAGCTTTTGGGCATCAATCAAATGAATCACCTGTTATCATATTTTAGAACAATAACAGCAATAAAATTATAGCTACAGATAGATGCAATTTTAATGTTTCAGAAACATAGATATCAATTATATGTCAATTATAAAAAGAAATATCAATTATAAGGTTTTTTCCATAAAAGGACAAGGACATAGTTTTCATTGGTACTGTACAATGAAAATATGAAGAAGTTACTTTTAACAAGGTAAGATATTTTTAAGCTCCACTTTCTTTAGAAATTGTGAGGATATTTTGGCTTGTACTGAAGTAATATTTCAGTGTAGGAATCTTTCTGCTTGTCATTTTGATTCATTTTATTTATTTGGCTTCACCTTTTCAGTGAAAAATTATACTTTGGTTTTAGAATTTTCCCTGTTGAATGAACATAGTTAACCCAATCCCTGAGTTGCTGAAGTGGAAGGTAACTGTTAAAGTCATTAGAATTAGGAAGGTGAAGCTGAAATTGGTGGCATATAAATAGAACTGGTAGTTATTTTCCATATAGAAATATTATTCAAAGGTCTCTAAAGAGTTCTTTTAGAAAAATAATAAAATGCCTGCCTTTGTATAATCTTTAGAAAAATTAGCTGGTCATTCTGAAAGTTGTTAAATTGAATTTAGTCAACAATTCAAATGAGGAATGTAACCAGTAGAATGTGGTAACAGTGACAACTTTCTCATTCTGCTGTTCTTAAACAAATGTTGATACCAAGACTCAGGGACTTTACATGGCACTTAAAAGGATGCTAAGAATAGAAATCTGTCGTATTTAAACTAAGAAGACTTTTTAAATAAACACAATTTATATAAATAATTTTTGTTGAATTGCTAGCCTTCTAGAACCAGTTTAATAAAGATTCCTCTTATTCCTCTTATCACAAGATATAATAGAAATTCAATTTGAGAAAACATACAACTTATCCTAGTATTTTATACTATTCACACAACAGTTTATCATTGTATCCATGAAAACTATGCAATTGTTTTGAGATCTCTTGTGGATATGATAATGCTTAGGAAAAAAAAAAATCACACGAGGAGCAGATAAGAGCATATTCTTGAAAATTTTTTGTATGAATTACAAAAAAATCTTAGAGGAGGAAAAAAGCTGTTCACAGATTGAGTAGTTAAAATAATTTTCGGTTGATATAAAGGAATATTAATGGTGTGGTTGAGAACTTAGATTTTTGAGCAACGCAGATTTGGACTAGTGTCTTTAGGTTCATCAATAATCAGCAAACAGGTTTTTCTAAGTAATTTAGCCCCTGTATTTTTTTTTCTTGACCACTAAAATTAGGATAATAATATCACAAAATTGTTATGAAGATTATCTAGGATAATAATTTGGATTTAATGTGATATAATTAACTAGTCCAGAGGAATCACTTTTTACTTCATAATCACAAAGATTTATTATAGATGCATTTGATTTTTCACTCATTTATATTTATTTCCTGGAATGTAAGAGATATTCTTACTTCCAATATTGAGCACATATTTGTGATTATAACTAACAATAACAGTCGCCATGCAATGAGGGGGGTGTAAAATTCTGTGACTCATGGGGTGTAGGCATAGTCAAATCCACATAGATGCCAGGGATGAACTGTCAGCAAGCAACAACTATTACACATCAAGTAAATGTCAGCCTAACAAAGAGATAAATGCATAAAAAAATATACATCATATATACGAAGTGGGAATGTGCATGTTAATAGTTTCTATCACAAACGTGCCCTTTGCCACTATTACTTTTTGTTTCTGTTCTTGTTTTGTTTGTGTTTGGGACCATATGTGGTGTTTTCTGCTAGTCTAATATACTCTGTAGTAGAGAGGTGAATGTTGCTTTAAAAGATGGTTGCCACCCTGGCTGGTGTAGCTCAGTGGATTGAGCGCGGGCCTGTGAACCAAAGGATCGCGGTTCGATTCCCAGTCAGGGCACATGCCTGGGTTGCAGGCCAGTTCCCAGCATGGGACACATAAGAGGCAACCATACATTAATATTTCTCTCCTTCTCCCTCTCTCCTACCCTTCCCCTCTAAAGATAAATAAATAAATAAATAAATATTTAAAAAAAAAAAAGATGGTTGCCAGTTGTGCAATGAAATCATGGAAAACCAGTATTTTTATGTTTTTTACAAAGGTACTGGCAGTATACTATTAATATTTCAGTGAGAATTAAATGAACTTCTTCTTTCTTATAATATAGTCATTGTTATATGGGTTGTCTTACAAATTCCACTATCTTTATCCAATTTAAATATTAATATTCAAAGCCCATAGTACACTAGGGTTCACTACTGGTGTGATTTGCATAGGTTTTAAAGAATGTGTAATGGTATGTATTTGCCATTACAATATCACACAATCCTCCGTGCTTTTCTTATTCACCCTCCTTCCACCCAGCCCAGGGGCAACCACTCATTGGTCTCTTCGTTGTCTGTTTAGTCTTGTTTTTTTTTTTTCCCCCCCTGGACTGTATTATAGTTGAAATTATACAGTATGTAGCCTTTTTAGATTGACTAGTTTTACTTAGTACTATACATTTAAGATTCTTCCATGTCTTTCCATGTCTTGATAACATTTATTTTTAGTACTATATATTCCATTGGCTAGAGGTACTACAGTTTACTGAGCCATTTACATACCAAATGACATCTTGGTTGCTTTCAACTTCCGGCATTTATGGATAAATGTGCTACAGACATTCATGTGCAGGTTTTTGTGTGCATACAACTTTCCAACCCCCATGGATACCTATCAGAAAGTACAATCACTGGGTCGTATGGTCAGAGTATGTTTGGTTCTGTAAGAAACTTCCAAACTGCCTTCCATAGTAGCTGTACCATTTTGCATTTCCTCCAACAATGATTGAGAGTTTATGGTGTCCCATATCCTTTCCAGCATTTGCTATTGCCAGTGTTTTGGGTTTTTGCTATCCTAATAGGTGTGGTGGTTCTCACTGCTATTTTAATATATAACTACTTAATGGCATATGATGCTGGCTATATTTATATATGCTTATTTGCCATTCATATATCTCTTAGGTATGGTGTCTGTTAGAGTATGGTACCCATTTTTTTTTTTTAAGTCAGGTTGTTTTTTTATTGTTGGGTTCTGAAAGGTCTTTGTATATTTTGGTTAACAGTCTTTTATCAGATATTTCTTTTTGCAAATATGTTCTATTAGTCTGTGGCATCTCATCTCATTCCCTTCACAATGCTTTACACAGAGTAAAAGTTTTAAATTTTAATTAAGTCCAGTCTATCAATATTTTTTCATGGATTGTACCTTTGGTGTCATATCTAATAAGTCATTGCCATATACAAGGTCACTTAGACTTTTGTAGTTGTTGTCCCTAGCTTCCAGGACATTTACAACTTCCTATTTCACATTTAGGTCTGTGACACTTTGAGTTAAATTTCATGATTGGTATAAAGCTTGTGTCTAAATGTATTTTTGTGCATGTGGATATTCAGTTGTTCCAGCATCATTTATTGAAGAGACATTTCTTCCATTGCATTGCTTTTTTTTCCTTTGTCAAAGAATAAGTTAATTGTATTTATGTGGGTTTATTTCTGGGCTCTCTATTCTGTTCCATTGATTTGATTATCTGTTCTTTTGCCAAGACCACACAGTCTTGATTACTGTAACTTCATATTAGATCTTGAAGTTGGATATTGTCAGATTTCTGACTTGGTTTATTTCTTTTAATATTGTGTTGGAATTCTTTTTTAATTTAAGAAAATATGGGCTGACTGTTTTTCTGCAAGTATACTTCGCATTCTACAGCAAGGATTGACAAACTTTTCCATTGAAGAGTCAGATGGTGTATATTATATTCTTGCAAGCCACATGGTCTCTTGTCTTAACTACTCGGCTCTGCTATTTCAAATGAAACAACCCTAGATAAAATGTAAAGTTGGAGTGGTTATGTTACAGTTAAATGACTTGCAAAAATAGGTGCTGGCCAGATTTGGCCCATGGGCCATCTTTTGCTGAATCCCTACTTTAGACTATGACTTCTTGCTGGAACACCTGTTGGAAAGGGACAATATTTGCTTTATCTGCGGCCTTGTAACTGGTCCCAAGCAGAGTTCTTGTCACATAGTATGGATTAAATAGTGTACAGTAAAGTGATAAATAAAGTATTATTTTTCCTTGAAATATCTATTAATATTTTAGTTCAAGACAATTATATAGTACTTATAATTCAGCATTATATATTTTATTTTCAGCAAACTTAAATTCCATTAAAAGGATTCTAGTTATAAGAAGCTAATAATTAATGTATATCCTTCAGTAAAAAGAGTACTATTGCATATTACTTTATGAATAATGTATACAGTCATTCACATCTACTGATAATAGTTTATACAATTGCATAAAATTCCCATTATGTGACCTTAATTTCTATATTTAATACTGATGACTCATGTAAGTACTTGTAATGGAAAATACATTTAGCTAAAAATACATATTGTATATGTAAGTTTCTCGTGACTCTGATGTACATACTTATCAACACAAGATACGATGCTGATGATTTTCCGTAAATTTCACTGTAGAAATGAGACTCAGTTTGTTTCATATTTTAATTTATGTCAACATTTCAGCATAAATTAGGAAGCCAATTATTTCTGCAAAGCATGGCCTATTTTTGTAGTCAATTGTAGTATTAATATTCAGGTTTCATGGTAGTCTGCTAATATTCCTTATTCTAATCAGAATATGAAAAACTTTGTTATTATTCATTATTAACATTCCGTTACCAAATCACACAGGGAAAAATGTTATTTAACATATTGAGAGTACTCTCTGAAATAAGACTTTTTTCTTGTGGGATCCAGAAGCATACTAGAAAGTGTAAAAAGAGTACTTTCTTTTTTGCTCAGAAAAAAATTACATTTATGGAACAATATTGTATTTATTAAAATGGATATGTACAAAAACTATCAGCCTATATGAAACATATGTAAAGTCTTTTTAAAAATAATCTTAATAAACTGTTTATTCTTTAGAAATTGGATATTTTTGGGGCACACAAAGTTTCAATTTATGGTTGAAACTTACACTGCAAAATTGTTAATAATTATGCTATTGTATTATAATGGAGCTTGAAGAATCCCCAATAGTTATCTGAAAATTAATACACTATCTACTCTGTGGGTTATAAAATTACCATATTTGTTGGTAAATTTTGACCATGAGAAAACAATACAAATGATTAATGATGAAATTCTCACATCAAATTGTTTGCAACAACTACTGAATATACAAGGAAATATCTTAATGATTTAAATAATGTCAACGAGGATTAACTATTTCACATAAATTCCTCAAGTAAGTAAGCTAACTGTCATGTCTAATATCAGCCAAATACATGTTCTGAATGTGTTTCTGTAGTACCATTTTTGGATCCATGGTAAATAAAGGGTATATTAATACTTTATATTACTAAAGAATAAGGACCAGAGATATTAAATAGTAAGTGTACAAAAATTTATTATAGTCTTTAAATTCTAATTTTTTTATATTTTGGTTTAACAACATATTTCTCTGATGCACAACCACAATTATGACTGCCACGATATTCCCTGCTGTCACATGTTTAGTGCAGCTTTCTGGCCCTGACCTGCGTATGACTTGTAGTTTCATAGCTCCCAAGCAATTGATAGAACATTTCCACTTGCCTCTGGTATCCTTTTCTGAAAATGAATGGTTTAAAAGTTGACATCATATTTTTCCACTTTCTCTCAGCCTTCTTATCTCCTCATAAGTAAGACTACAAAGGTTAAATTTTCCTTAAGAGCAAGTCCAAACAACAATTATAAATTCCTCAAAAATGTAACCCTTCTTATGATCTGCATTGAAATATTTTGTGTGGATTTAGACTATAGGTCTTACATCACAAAAAATGTGTCCAGTGAAAAATTACAGTACTTTATTTCATCCTCAAAGTATCATAGAAGTTAATATTAACTGATTAACTTCTTTTACTGATGTAAGAACTTTTACTGATGTAAGAACTGAGGTTTAGAGAATTTTGCCAACTTGTGTAAAATCTCATTGCTGATGGGACTAGAAGAGGCTGAAAAGAGAAAAAAGGAAACAGATTTTTAGGTAGAAAAAGGAGGAAGGAGCATCAGTGAGAGAAACAGAGTACACGATTGAGGAGAAAAGGAAAAGACACTGAGGTATTGCTTGAGCCAATGAGGAATACTATTAGATATTGATCCTATTTAATAGTAGTAGTATTGAATACTGAAAAACAGTGGGGAATTTTATTGTTGTTTAAACAAAATGAAAAAAGAAGTAGAGACAGACTCATAGATGGGGAGCGAATGATAGCTAAGGGGGCAGGGAGGTTATGGGTGGAGGGATTGAGCAAGAATGACAAAGGACTCATGGACACAGACACCAGTGTGGTGATTGCTGGGGTTGGGCTGGGTGTAAAGGGACTGAATAGTAATGGAAAAAACAATAAGACATTAAAAATGAAAAATAATAAATCTTAAAATGGCCAATTTGAATGCACTGTGAGTTTTTTTGACTTAGTTACTATAATTTTTATTCATTACTTAATAATTTTCATGATCTTTATGATTTTGAGCATTTTCTTAAAAGTGTTCCTCCTACATTGATTTGTCAATTTTGGTCATATCTATGCTTCTATGTCATCACAGTCCAGTAGAACTTTCTGCTCCATTTAATATGGCAGCTAGTAGCCAATAGTGAGTATTAACATTTCAGTTTTGAAACAGAGGGAATTTTAAAAAAATAATTGTAATTAATTTAAATGAAAACCTTCTAGATTGTATCTGGTAAGACACTAATAGTCTCTTATAGGTTTTGAGTGTTTGTGTACGTGAGTCTGTTCGTGGATGTGTGTGATTTTGGGTCTTAATGGAAATACAAGAGGTTTATTGGGAGTAATGCTAGTTAAAGAAAAGAGGAGGACTTTCCTGCACCTATTATCTCTTGATCGTACTCAGATCTATCTTTTTGTGCTAACTGGTTTGTGGATCAGAGCAGTATTGATAGGTATGAACTGTGTCACCTTTAAAAACGAAGTGGGGTGCACCAACCAATGTTCTTCCTTGTTTGTATTAAGAGATACATAATGTTTGTTTGTTTGTTTTTATTATAAAGGGAATGTTTTAGCATGTTCTCCAAAACTTCACAGAAGTGGTATGTTTGTGAAATGCTGTCGCATGTATCTCTCACCTCTAAAGAACATGTTTTTCATCAATGCCTCTAGCAAGCTAGCCAGCTCTTGCTCATCCTGTCTTATAAGTCTAATATTATTGATGTAACTGTGCAATATAATATTCTCTGGGATGCCCAGACAATCCAGATTTTTTTTGGGGTTGAGAGCAACAGAGTTACATATTCATGGAACAAAACAGTAAAAGAATATTGTTGACTTTTCCAAGTGAATGCAAACTGATTTTTATTTATTTTACTGGTTGAGATAGAAAAAATAATGTTTGCCAAATCAATAGCCATATGCCATGTACATGAAGTCCTTTTAATCTGTTTTGTTAAAGATACCACTTCCAGCATGGAGCTGTGATTAGAACTACTAACTAGTTTAGCTTACTCTAGTCTACAGTCATTCTCCAGGATTCATCTGGTACCATACTCACCAGGCTAGTGGGTTAAAGATAGGTAAGACGGATTCTTTGGACTACAGTTGGCAGTAATCTCTTCTATTGGTGCAAGGCTTGAATCTTTGACTGAAACTTCCTTTATAGGCTGCAGTGAATTAGTTATTCACCAAGTCTGGTATGGGGAGGGCACTCCCCCTGTGAGATTTTCCAGGTAAAGAGTTTGTAACTGCCTATAGCCAAGCTGAAAGCTCACACAGAGAATTACCACCTGGAGCTGGACTCCTTAAACCCCTTTAGCTGTCCCTCCAATGCTGGTATAGTAACTGCAACCCTCTGACGTCTGGCAGTCTATATTTGGCCTCAGTTGCTTCAGTGTTCAAAACTCCCCTCACTGTTAATGAGCCACGAGACTGCATTTCCCAGCCTCAACCCTGGCCAGCAGAAGAGATCCAATGTCAAACTTCTCAGTGGAGCTGCTATCCTCCCACCAGGATAACCCTGATGGCCTTAGGCAGTGGTACTCCCTCTGAGCCTTTCTCATGGAACAAAATCCTCTGGTGTTTCTTCTGACCTCCTATAATATATCCATTTCTGCCTCCTGTCTCCCTTGCACATTTTCTGAGATGACAGCTAAAGCATTTCAACTTTTTCAGTGTGGGTCATTACTTTCTTCAGATTGTTGAGCCTCCTGTATTTACTGGGATCCTTGCTAGGGAGTTAAATCATCTATCCCCAAAGAGTGTTCCCAAATCAATGTACTCTTACACTCATTTGGTATATTTTTTGGTTCTAAACTATTGGTCAAAATCCAATTCCATTGGTACTACTCAGGTCTCTGATGCAGACACTGGCCAGCAGTGTCCACGTCATTTATGGATGACATAAAACATTCACACGGACTACCGAGTGCAGCACAGCATGGCTTTTCTCTTAAAGTGAGCAAAAGCCACTGCCTCTGCCATGACAGGCTTTTATTTTGTTTCTGGTCACATTACATGATGGTCCTCATTTACTATGCACATGTTTGCTATAGGTGATTACCTTTTACAGACAACAAAGGAGCCAATGCTGCTAATCACATCACAGAAGAAGGATATTAGCAAATGAAAGGGGAAAAGTGGTTGAGCTTAAACTCCATACTGGGGAGTTTTAGCATAGATTTTAGGAAGTTACAGTAAGCACTTGCTATCCCAATCCAGGGTGAGGGAGTTTCAGCAAAAGCAAGACAAAAAGCGGCTTAGGTATATTGCAAACCTGATTTCCCACAAGAGAACCTATCTGTGGGCATGGGTCCTGTGCATCTCCGAGTGGGAACTGGGTCCACACCACGCAGAAGGGTCTCCCTCAGGTCTCTTTTGGTCCTCACTAGAAAAGTGGATGTATAATCTCTTTTACCCTTATTAGGCCTGGGATATCTCCAGGTTGCCTATACTATGATTTAATATTAGTTAATGGTCTGAAAGCCAGGAGGGAAGGTGAGAGCGGCCCCTGCCGTGTGTAACTGGTCTCCATCTGTAGTGTATTTTCAGGTGCAGGAAGTGTTAGTTCTCATGGCAGAGGATGAAGTTCCCCTTCAGATTCTGAGGGTTCAGGGGAATCATCAGAGCCACAGTTCCAGTGGGACCCATCCAGGTGTTTTTACTTCATATTTATGAGTCCCAGGTTTTCTCTATCAGACCCAGGTTTACCTTGACTGACAATTCAATCTTTGAAAGTCTGAAACTCTACCTGTCAAAATCCTGAGACTGCCTGCCATCAGCAGTGTCTGATCTCCTAGTGTAAGAGGTAAGGTCCTGTGATAAGAGATGATGTGGAAAAGTTTTTTCCTGTCTTCCCCAAATCATTTTTGCTCTTTGATACGTGCCCTGGATTTCTATCATCCCCTTGGAAAGTGTCAATGCATCTTGGTAACAACCAGACAGCTGCCGTATTGTGCGTACTCCTCTCCCTCATGCCTTATAAATGCCTGGCTTTTCTTGGAAATAAGGCACTCTTTTTCAGTGGGACATTTTCCCAAATTGTACCTGGAAGAATTTTTATCCTTTGGGCTACCACCTTGTTCCAGTGACTATTCAGAGGGCATGACCTCATGATAGCGTGTGATCCAGTTCCCGGGGCCCATCCCTGAGGCCACTTCTGACAGGACTATTGTGTCAGTTTGGTTCTTCCAGGAACCACAGGCCAACATAATGTTAGAAGGGCAAGGGATTTATTGTGGGTTAAGGCTGTGCCAAGATAAGGTAGAAGGAGGAAGTTTAAAAGCAAAAACCTAGAGTCTCTGATACTGGTCTGATACCTTTGAAAGGTGAGAAGGAAGAATGCTTGGGAAGAGCCACAGCTGTGGTACAGCTCTGAGAAAATGTCAGGGGAGCTGATTTTGGGCCAGGGGTATGTACAATACCTGTAAATTCTCTGAGCTTAACTCACTGCCTCACTTTACTTGTTCTAAAATGTGTCCTTTGGTCAAAAGAGGAATAAAATGATGATGAACAAAACATTACATAAATATGTCAATGGTGGCTTTGACAGAAGTATTGGGAGTTAGAAAGGCAAATTCCTATCCAAGAAAAGCATCTAGTCTAGTGAGAACAAACCAATGTCCTCTTTATGATGAAAAGGTTGGGACTAAGTAGGGACCAGATATGTCTTGGCGAGGCTCAGAATTATGATATAAACCTTTTTTCTGGGCCTCATTAAAATCTAGCAACCTTATGGATTACTGAATATCAAGATCCAATAATATAAAATGTATGCAAAATACAAAGACATTTTTAAGCATGATAAGTCTTTGTTGTTGGGAAATATCAGTTGCAGTATGTTCTTAACATTGTAGGGGATATCTCAACTCACCACAGTCCAGTGGAAACATAGAAAAGTTCCTGAGCTAGCAAGCTTCTGATTTTGTGGCTCATACTTCTCACTCATGTTTGCATTTACATACATGAATTACAAGGTATTCACTAATATGCAGTCACCAGTACAATCAACATTGCCACACCTTTATTGCATACCTATCCAACTTTCTAGGGTTAGCCTGAAGGTTTTCTTTAAGTGTATTTTGCTAAACATTCAACAGACTAAAAATACTATGGAATCAATATCTATTTCTCAGGAGTAAACTTCATCCAAAGACTGAAGGAAGAAACAATAGGCATACTCCAGTTCTCTTGCCCTTTCAACAGGATGATTCTGAAATTACATGTTTCATTCTGTCTCCTGGACTTCCCCTGTGGGAACAGTCTCCAAGTACTCATAGTGGTCACTGGATAGATAACACATTTTCAGTATAATATGATAAAGAATAACTCTCTACAGATTTAGTAGGGTTCTTAAGTCAAAAGTCTGAAAATAATATTTTAACTAATTGGCTTATTATCTTGATAACACATGGCTTAGGAAAATTAATTAGTTTACTAGGTATAAGGAGTAAACCAAGGTGATAAATAAATAAACAAACTCAAGTTATTTTAAAAAACTAAATGGGATCTACTTTATTCTGTTAAAGTGATATGGGTAATTAAGTCTTAGTTAGATTTATCTCCTCCTATTAGATATAGCTAATAAGATCAGCCCTTTGAATTTAGTAACTGCATCCAGAAATGTGTAGAATTATGGCAAGTGAGATGTGTCAAATTTTAAAGCCCCATCTTCCAGCCTTTGTGATTTAAACTTTCTTATACAGATATGCATGGACTTTGCACCCTACCTTTTGAGGCAGATCAGGATTGCTCATTAAGCTTGCACACAAACACACATGCACACATACAAATAATAAAACTTCTAGACCTTGATAACTTCTAGCAATGACCTTGGATTACAATTCAGTAATATATGAAGGAAGCATAAATTGTGACAAACTCTTTTTTTATGAAATTATCTGGCAACATTAATTGACATGGAATATGTGCATTAATTTTGGCACATAAAACCAGATTTTAGAATTCTAACAGAATTGATAATACAATGCATATACCTTGTAAAGCAGGACATTAGAAATAAATGTCTAACAGTGTAGAATAGTTGACCTTTTTTACATCTATTCAATATCATCGAAGTGTCAACATCCATGTCAAGTTATCATAACTAAGTGTGAAAGCATGTCGTACAATTAAATACATGATGAGGGATGGGACAGGGGATAGAAGTCGGGTGGGGAAGGGAAAGGAAACAAAGAGAGGGGAGAGAGACAGTTGGAAAAATATGAAAGGAAAGAAAGGTAACAAAGTTACCAAATTGGCTACTATAGGGGCCAAGATAAGAAGCTGACAGAAGATTCTTTTAAAAAATCAATACAATAAATCATCCTTAAATAAAATCTAAAGACAAATAAGCAAAAACAAGATAGTATATAAGATATGCATAAAGATTTCTTAATGAAGGGATTGAAAAACCTCACTTAAGTACAGAATTTGATTAAGGGAAGCAAATAAGCAAATTTAATTCTTACTTAAAAATGCAATTATAGACAGAGTCAACATTTAGAATACTCAATCTCTGAAAGTACATCAATCACTTTCTGACTCTTTTAAACGAGTTTTGGTATTTCTTGGGTAGATAGCATGATTTTATTAAGGAGAAAAAACGAAACAGAACAAAACAAAGCAAAGGTCTTTGTGAACTAATTTAACAACTTTTTCCTACAACCATTCTATAAAATATATCTTAACCATGAAATACAAAGTCAATATTTTTCTCAAATAATTAAGATACCAGGTCATCCTATACTAGTTTTAAAAAGATCGTGCAGAAGTTAAGAATTTCAAAGTATATAGAGGTTAATACCCAAAACTAACATCACATTTTTAGTTCCAATTTGAGAATTAGAATTCAACTTGATCAAGAAAGAATAAGAAACATTTCTTAGATTTGTAAATTCACTTTTTAATTTATAGCATTTTAAATTTCAACCATTGAAAACTGTTGTAACAGATGAAAATGTCTTCCAACTGAATTTCAATAATCATTATAATGTTAAGATGATTATGCAGTTGCTAGCAGGCTCTTTGCATCTTGATGCTCATTTTTCATTTCTGTTGCAAGAAAATTCAGACTAAAAACCTTCTTTTCTTCTTCTTCTTCTTCCTCTTCTAGTCGCTGGCACTGTTTAATGCTCTACTTATTCTAAGATTATTTTAAGACAATCAAAAATAGCCTCATACATAAATTTATGTAATTTCTAATTTAATAGTCAGGCACAAATTTGGAAATAAATAATTTAATACAATCCAGAAATAAAGTCACATATGTTACTTTTGGGATGAGAGTACCCATGGATAAGCAGATGTTCCATTACTACTCTTTGATACTTTGCTATTTAGCAATTAAGCAGAACTAATAAAACTTCATCTTTTCATATCTACTAACATTCATTAAATTTTATTTTTTCTCTGCATCTTTCTAGAAACAGCTTCTGAAAGATTCTATATGGAGTGTGACCTTTCAGAGAGCATAAAAAAACAAGATGTGGTTTCTTTAATTCCGTGGTTGTCAGACTTCCATTCAACTATGATGGTTCTGAGTGATGGTTGTTACATAATTTAGTTGTAATTTTGATGAGGTTGTTTGAGGAGACATGTTTTGTTGCCCAGTGCTGCCATCTTGACCAGAAGTCCCCATACCTAGTCTGGTAGGAGGGACAGAGATGTGGGCTGGGCTGGTCTCACATCCATGTGTAGCAGACAAAAATTCAGGAGGGTATCTCAGGAGCAAGGAGTCCCAGCCCCAACCATGCTCTCAAGCTCAGGGTTCCATTGTTAGGAAGATAATAACTTCTGGCTGCAAAAACCAGCTGAATAGAATTGGTGGAAGAGATTTCTGGAGTCCCAGGCAGTTCCTCTTAAATAACCCACAGATGGACTCACCTACACAGATTCATTCCCTCTGAGGTCCAGCACCAGGGTAGAGACTTGAAAAGCACCAGTGGTGTAGAGGAAGGAACTGAAGTGTCCGGCATCAATGTGAGAGCTGGGGGACAGCTTTCTCCCAGACAGAACAGTGGGCAGGGGCTATTGTTGCTTTTCTAAACCTTCTACCCACAGAGCCACAGAGCCAGCAGGTGGCTGCTAAATCTGAGACTCCATTAACATGGCTCACACTGTTTGACCCACCCTGGAGATATCCTGAGGTTCCATTACACCCAAAATATAGCTTTTAACAGTGGCTCTTCTATACGAATAGTTGATGTTGGCTCATGCCTCACAACTTCCCAAATCCTTTCAAATAAGCAACAGCCAGTGTCAGTAAATTCCCAACCCCCTGTAACTCTTGCTAAGTGGCCCCAGGCACTGAAGTAGCAGTAGTCATCTTAGATTCACAGCTTGGCTTTTCCTGGGAATCTCCAGACCCAGCACAAGCAGCAGCCATCTAAGACTGCTTTATAGCTCAGACAGGATGACACTAAGCAAAACACATGGGGGCTGACCTTGGCCTGTACCACCCAGGAAACCATAGTGACTGATCCTGAAGATCTTAAAAGCAGCAATAGGAAAGATGCTAGCTACTTACAGGGGAGTTCCCATAAGACTGTCAGCTGATTTCATAAAAGAACTTTTTAGGCTAGAAGAGATTGGCAAGAAATATTCAATCATGAAAACCAGTACATATAGCCAAGATTACTTTACCCACCAAAGATATCATTTAGAATTGAAAAGCAGTGAAGAACATCTCAGACAAGAAAAGAACTAAAGGAATTCATCATAATAAAACCATTATTATATGAAATGTTAAAGGGACTTATTTAAAAAAATAAGATATCAAAACTACGAACAATAAAATGGCAATAAACACATATCTATCAACAACTGAATCTAAAAAACAAACTAAGCAAATGAGAAGCACAGACAGCATCATGGATATGGAGAGGGTTTTTAAGATTGCCAGATGTGAAAGGAGTGTGGGAAAATGGGTGCAGAGGTGAGAGGGTTAAGAAGTACAAGTAAGTAGTTACAGAATAGCCATGGGGATGTGAAGTACAGTATAGGAAATGGAGTTGCCAGTGAACTTACACACATAAGTGATTGACATGAACAGTGATGTGGAGATTGCCTGAGGAGTGCTGGGTGGAGGGACACAAAGATGGAAAAACTGGGACAACTGTAATAGCATAATCAATAAGGTATAATTAAAAAAAACAAAATAATCAAATTTTATTTTTTTAGTTATACCAGTGGGTGAGTATACGATCTAGTTTTGTGAACTTTTATACATTAGTACAAAAATTGGTAAGGAATTGGAAAACTCTTTTATTTGAATATTAAAATTAAACTTCCAACATAGATGCAAAGATTTTATAACTGCTATTTGCCAGTAATGTGTCCCAAACTAGAAAGTGCTGTAGGTGAATAAGAAGAGAGAGAGAGAGAGAGAGAGAGAGAGAGAGAGAGAGAGAGAGAGACTTCTTCACAAAAGAATTTGAAACTGTGTCAATTATTTGAAAAATCAATTTAACAGTAAGCCTAGTCCCAGCATGCATGTATCTGAGTTTAGATAATCATTTTTTAAAATGCATTTCTGCATCTTTGGCTTAATCAGTAGTATTATGTAGCAGCAGCAGAAGTCTCAGGTTGCTGAAATCAGAAACAGTTTGACTTACTGTGTGATTGATAAAACACATTTAAAACATAAAATGCAATTCTATTGTTAAATGCGATATCAATGAGGAGTCTTATTTCACTTCCATGGGAGAACAATAGGAGTTATATAATTCTGCCTAAATTTGTCTCACTGTGCAGTTCATAATTAAATATATTGTTACAAGTGCTTTTTCTACTTTGATGTTAATGATTAACAAAAGGACAATTTCACCTAGGTGCTATAAATTGTTATTGAAGAGGAATAATTATTATATGCATATATATAATATTATATATATATACATATATATCATCCATGTTTAACTTTTAGAGAACATTTTGATTCCAATTGTGTGTACATGCTTATAAAGATTTACAAGATCTTTGGTTTATCTTTTACAGTTTAAAAATTTCTACTGTTAACAGATAAATTAGTCATTTACTTATTACATCAAATTATATAAACATACTTTGTATCTATATATATGCTAATTCTACAAAATTGTGAATATATTATTAAATTTGTCAGATTGTCATATTTTTCTGAGGTTATGAATTCTATTTTAAGAAATTAATGGTATATATTTTCTAATATATATGTCTTATGTGCTTGTATGTGTATATTAAGATCCTATACTCAATATACTTTGATTATTCTATCCCATCATCAGAATCATAACATATAATTAAAACATTTTCTGTCATTTATCACTATCTTAATATGCCACCTGTATAATTTTAAATAATAATTTTGCTAAAAGTTCTGTTCAAGTGAAGAATTTCGTAGTCAGTTTTGGTTAGTGTGAACACTATGGATTCTAGAGTCTTGAAAATTAGGTTCCGGGTACTGAGTTCACAGCTACCTATTATAGGAACTTTACTTCTCTACTTCGATTGTGTTTTGTTTGTTTGTTTGTTTCGATCTTATGTTAGAAGTTGGTTAGGATAATCAGACCTGTTTTATCTAAGACTCTAAATATATCATATCAATATTGTACAATAAACCAGATACATTATTATACTTCTTATTCACAAGGTTTTCATTTTTCACCCAATGAGTATTTATTACCCCCACTCACCATGTATCTATAACAGAAGCAGTTGTAGGAATAGAAATAACAGAAGAACAAATACATTCTACTTGAAAACATGTAATCTAGCATTGTATGCAATATATTAGCCATAAATATGCTAATATAGAATCATGTTCAATAATTTACTGGTACATACAGTGGGAAGATTTTAATTCAGCTTGAATGGTAAAAGGGAGTTAAACAGATGATATTTGACCAATGTTTTTAAGGATCGAATATGTGTTCTACAAGTAGATTGAGTCTGAAATTAGAATGGGCTGGGAGAGACATATTAAAATAAATTGCTAGCAACTCCACTTCTGGGTATTTATCCAACAAAAATGAAAACACTAAGTAGGAAAGATACAAGTACCCCTATAATCATTGCAGTATGATTTATAATAAAAATATATAGAAAAACCATAATGGATAATATTTATATATTATTCAACCAGAAATGAACAAAATCTTTCCATTCGTTACAAGATGGATGGACCTCCAAGTCACCATGCTAAGTGAAATAGCCATAGAAAGACACATACCTTAGAATTTCTCTTATGTGTGGAATCTAAAAACAAACCAACCCACCAAGGCTCCCAGATATTCTAGTTATAGAGAGTCAATGGGCCACTGTCAGAGGTGGGGGTGGGGAGTGGAACAAATGGGTGAACTTTTCTTTTATGCATTTTAAATAAATCCAATTAAAAAATAAGAATAGAAGAGAATAGCAAAGAAGCAAAAATGAACCAATCAGGCAAGAACCAAACTGAAATAAATTAATGAATATAAAGTAATAATGACATAAAATTAAAAGAATTAGAAACTTTCTAGGAGTAGGGATCAACATATGGAATAAAAAATAAACTGACATATTCAGCTACCTGAAAATAAGAACAAATGCTCACATTCAGGCAGGAGATGAGATGTTGCCCCTATGGCATCCTTAAAGAATGCCATCCTTAAAGAAAAGAGATAGCAGGAGCTGATCTGTGAGTCACATCTTCCCTACTGAGGTCAATTTAATTGAGACACCAATTTTTCCCTAAGACAATAACCAATTCAGCATTATGATACTTGAGATAAGGAAAGCATAAAAAGTGAACTCTACATTTATCTTAGCTTTCCTCCTGGTGTGTTTGGCAAACGTACAATGGGAAATGCAATAGAAGAAGAGGTGGCTATATTGCCGCATGGATGAAAATGGGAAACTAAGGCAGACAGGGCAATGAAGTTTGGGATGCAGGTTATGAGAAAGGCAGAAACTACATACAAGGATATCTAAATATCTATATAAGAATTCTCCGGGTATCCTTGGCTATATACATATTTCCCAAAGGCAAAACTTTGGGAAACCTAGGAGAGAACAGATTCTGAGAGACTGAGAGCCAAATAGGAATGCCAGAGGTTTGCAGAGTTGAAATCCATTGGTGTACAAACTCAGCCAGAATGGAGATAACTTGATATAGATTCTGGGTATGGAGACACTGAAAACCACAGGAAAGAGCTAACAGAAATAAATCCACACAAGTAGTCCTAAAATTAGTCCACACTAAATACCTTAACATCCACACTAATAGTTCTTATAGTCAACAGGACCCAGGTGATCCATGAGCGTTAGACTGCGTAACAGAACAGACACCGCTACTCTTCAGAAAAAGTCAGCACACGCCAGCTTCTCATAGTAAAAGGCCCAATATTTAGTATGCAATAAAAATCATTAGATGTGTGAAAGAGAAGTCCGTCAAGTGATATTCAGGAGGTAAAACTGTCAACAGAAGCTGACTTGAAAATAACTGAGATTATGAAGTAAACACAAGCGTCAGAAAATTTACCTGTTAAAGTATTTTACAAAATGGATGAAAAGATGAGTTAATACTAGACTAATATTATTGACTAGAAAAGAGGATTAGAAAAATACCCCACCCGAAACACAGGGAAGAAAGAATGGAAAAGGGAGACAGCATAGGAAAATGTAGCATGTGATAAAAAACAAGGATTTAAATGAGGTCATAGAAAAAGAAAATAGGGAGAGAATTACAGAAGTAATTTTTAAGAAAAAGTAATAAGTAAGACCTTTTTAAATATGAAGAGATATCAAAACATATAGTCGAGAAAGTAAATAAAGGGACCACAGGAAGAAACACAGAGACAACCGCCCCTAAAAAAGCACACACGGACCGCAGAGAAGGAGACATAAGAGTAAACCTTACAATCAGCCAGAGGAGAAGGAGAAATATTACTTTTAGTGATCAATACTACAAAATAACTGATTTCTCTACAGAATCTTTTCTTAGCAAAAAACAACAAAAAAAAAGTGTTATGGTTCAGTTGATGGAAAAAAAATAGAACAGTTAAGAAAGTATTCTATATCCAGCAAAAATAGTCTTCAAAAATGAAGGTGAAATTAAAATATTCTCAGAAAAATAAAAGCTAAGAAAATCTGTTTTAAAGTCTACACTCACTGTGGGAAATGCTGTATCTCAAGTGGAAAGAGATAAGAAATTCCTCTCAGAACGAATAAAGAGTAATGGAATGGTAAACATACAATTAAATATAAAATGTCATTATTGTTTATAGCATTGAACTATTAAATACAATGTCTTGTATTTTATAAACATATATAATATTAAATATATTAAAAAATGCTCAGATAAGTACAGAAAATGAAGTCATTCCATTCTAATTGTTTTGTATTGTTTTAGATGCTATAAAAATAATAGTAACTTGTTTAATAATAAAAATATATAGTATTTCTCTAATATATTAAGGCTATTTGTTATTTCTAAGATAACCAGTAGAAGAGCAATAAAATGTATAGCCAAGAAGCTACCAGAAGAAATTTAAACAAATGAAATAAAAATATCTAATATAAAGAGTGCCAGGAAAGGAAGAATAAAAAGGAAAATGACAAACAGAAAACAAAGATCCGTATGATAGATATGAACCCAACTGTATCAGCACTTATATGTAAATGATCCAAATATTCACACCAATCATCAGATAGGTCTTAAAATAATAATTACTCAAACTGTTTTTAAGGCATGTATACATCAAATATAATTAATTACATATAAAGCCTGAAATACCCAGAAAGGAGCACACCCTCTCAAAGAAATATGCACTATATAAAGCTCAATTCTAACATCAATGGCATGATTACCAAAGTTTTTATTATGCTTTTTTTCTCCCCCATAAGACAACAGAAGTACTGTTCTGTTGCACATTACAGAGGTTCAGAGAATACATTGTGTATGTCCTCCTTTGGCTTTCTCTGTAACAATGTTGGCGTATTCGTTCTGAAATAACTTTCCCTTGTCACCTTTTGCGTAACTGAGTTATAGTCCATGTGCAGGCTAAGTTGATGTTAGTTCTCAGTATTAGTTTGGAATCTCAAAGTGAACAATCCCGAACAGATATCTAAGACTTTGGCTGTGAGTATAGTGCTGTAATGAAGAATGTCTTGGTCCAGGTGTCAAACTGGAAAAACAACCAGTATCAGGTGGGAAGGTTTACGGAGGCCAGAAGAATTCTTAAACTACACCTGGGTCTCATCTCCGTAGATGCACTTCTCTTTGTTTTGAAAGCAAGCATTTCAAATTTGGTACTAGTCACTTAATACCTAGTTCTCTGCGGTGGCCTTCAACCTTTTTTGACAGCAGGGACCAGTTTCATGGAAGACTATTTTTCCAGGGACCAGAGTGGGGGTGAAAGTTTCAGGATGATTCAAGTACATTACATTCAAGGTCACCTCCTGCTGTGCAGCCCCGGTGCCTACTTGGCCCTGACTGGCACAGGGCCTTGGCCCAGAGGTCAGGAGCCCTGCTCTATACCAATGGCATTGCCTCATTGCAGCCTCACAGAGACTCTTATGATTAGTTCCCCTCTGTTGTGTGAATTTGAGACTGTGAGATATTGAGTAACTTGCCCAAGTTCATACAACTAGCACATGGAAAACTTGAAATTATTGTTGAAATCATTGAACCCATTTTCCAGAAAAGTGGACTATGAAAAGAAAACCAGACAATTGTGCTCAGAACGTGTAATGTGATGTTCTCATGTATAGCATACTAGAAATAAGTGTCAGAATAAAACAGATTTGGGTTCAATCTCATCTGTACCAGCTGGTAGCTGTGTGATTTGGCTGTAACATCATGACCATTTCTGAGCCTACATTTCTTTATTTGTAGGGTGGGGAAATTGCTGCATACCTTTTTATATAATTGTGGAGATCCAATGAGGAAAACGTAGGAGGTAAATAGTGCAACAACTTATGGCTGGTTTTCAACTCTGGTAGTTTTGTTAAGCGTAAAATCAATTAAACCTAAACAAACAAAAGGCAAGGGTAGTCTAGTTCTTCTGTGTGCTTATTTTTTTAAGAAATTGAAATTAATATATAGGTATTAAGATATTAATCTTCATACACAAGTGCCAAAATGATGAAACCAGGTGTTGACAAATACTACATTTACTTTTAAGGTGTGTTTGTAAAATTGTTACTTTAGTTCTGTCTGATAAATCACTCTGCTGTATAGATAAGGTTAGCTATATTTTATATACAATGAGGTAACTGCAGAAAGTTCCTTCTTTTAGTGAAAAAAAAAACAAAACGTTAAATCCTATACATTAATCAGTTGGCTGATTTAAAAATTAGAGAACCTCTTCATGAGCACTATTGTGAGTAAGGTAATGATACAGGTGCTGGTGATACCACCACGTGTAAATGAAAAAAGATTTCCTCCTCCAAGGAACTTAAGTCGAATGGAGGGACATAGGCCTGTCAACAACGGACAAAAGAGACAGAAAGAAATGCATGGCCCTTAGCTATGCCTGATGAGGAGTGGTGCACCAGGGGCACCGCCATAAAGAAGGTGGCAATTACACTGTATTGAAGGGTTTAAAAATATACAGAGAACAGAAAGACTTTTCAGGCAGAAGGAACAGTATATGCAAAGAATGCAAACCAAACAAAAAGCAGTACATTCAAGGAAGTATGTAAACTTCCACTGACCTTGAGTCCTGCATAATGGTATGGAAGCACTGGAAACGGAAGTCTTCGGAGACCTGTAGATCCTGCATGCTTAGACCCTCTCTCCTCAACATACCCAGAGGCTGAACTTGTAAGCCTGTTATTCTCAGATCAGTTCCCTGCCTGTGCTTGGACCTTCTCATTGGAATCCCGAGGGCACCTGTAGAGATCACCAGGACCTTGGCTTTACCCTACAACAACTGAATCAGAATTTCAAGAGGAGTAGCTTATGTTCAGGCGATTGTCTGTCATGTGTGGATACGGCCAAGAACCACTGACCTAGTTTTATTCCAACCAGGGTGAGATGCTGTCAGACAGTAGATAAGAGTCAGAAATATTTCCTTTTGGTAGGTTTAAAAAGGAAACTTCACAAGGTCATCTTCATTCTGCAAGGTATTATTTTGGTTTCTTAAGAGAAGAAACTCAGACTTTCTACTCTGGTGTTTCAACGCTTCTACCAAAGTCCTGTGTGTGTCCAAGTTATTCTTTACAGGTTTGTTAATTTAGGGAGATTATGTCAAAGTCAATGTTTAACTCAGAACTTTTGATCTTTTCTTGGCTGTGCCCTTAAGATATGTATGTGTGTACGTGTGTGTGTGTGTATTTGTGTGTATATGTATGTGTGTGTATATGTATATACACATGCTTTTGCACTATCTTAATTATATTTTTGTACAAATCATCCAATTGATACTTGTTACAATTATAACAAAATACAGTGCATTGAAATATTATATACATTGTAAAACTATAAAAATCGCAAAGATGAAACACATGTAAATTCAACAATAATTTAAATTTTTTTAATCTAAAAGAAAAAATAGAAGACTATAAATTAGATTTTTCCTTAAAACATTTAGGAAATTTTAAAAGGGACATTATTAGCAGAAAGCTGTGCAAGACATTTATATTAAAGTCATTGATGGAAGTCTCCTTATGAACAACCCATAAGAAATTGCTATTAACTAAATTAAAACATGACAGAGACATAGAGATAAATGTTAGCTTACTTGTTGGAAAACATATTTTTCTTCTTTCAATTGCCTGAAATTTTTGTTATTTTCATGGGCAGGCTCCTTTTTGAAGCTTTGAGATACTGTTTATTATAAAGCTCTTTGATTTAGAGTCAATGTTTCTAGAATTTAAATTGTTGTTATCAGTCTTTTAAATATCAAAGTGTTTCAATTTGTATACATTTCCTATGTACTTATAAATCATTGTAAAATTGTTTTGGCCTTCTAACCTAATTCCTTATTAGAACTTATACTAAATCTAGGTACACATTCTCTACATTTAGACAATATTTATAAAACATATAACAAGAACAACATGTTCAATATAATTTTGTACTGTTCAGAAATTATGAGAATTAGACATTTCTCCAGGGGATGTGTAATATTGTAGTTACCTGTGTCCATCAGCTCATGGGTTGGGATGTACTTTGTTGCCAGCAGTCAATTGAAGGAGGCTACTAGTAGGTCATAGTGCTTAAAAGAATGAGAATTAAATTTAAACAGAACTGGTTTCTGCTCCTGGTGCTATCAAAATCCTGTTTAAGTGAATTTTGACAAGTAACTTCACTGACCATATTTTTTTGCACTATATCAAGAAAAGAAAAAGAAACAAATTCCAGCTTGTAGAGTTGTTTCAAGAAATTTAAGAAACACTTATAGGTATTAACAAATATATACAATAAATTACAGCCTTTGCTATTATTATAATCAATGGTATTGTTATTACTAGTGATAGAAATGGCAGTTGTAACAATGGTTCCAGAGATGATTATAATCATAAGTAGAATTTTCTAAAAATTAGTGAAAGAGTCACTATAAGCCATGCATGTTTTGCATGGTTTATGAACATCTAAGGAGAGATTTCAAGGATTCAGTGAACCTTCTAAATTTTCATCTTCTATATAAAGCCTGGAATGTGTCAAAGCTCTCTGAACTATGAAGAAAAAAAATGAAGAACAACCAAGAACAGCAACACTGGCTCCAAAATCCTGCTGCTACTGTGTTATTTGAAGTATGACTCTATTCATGATCCCAGAGCATATGTGGTCCATACTTTATTCACTTTACCTTTTCCTTAAGTTTCTTCACCATTCTCAGAAAAAAAAAAAAAAAATTATCCCCTGGCATCTGTGTGTGTGCAATCACGGAGTGCAAACAGAACAAGAGATTATGCAAGAGAGCGGTTTGGGGATGAACATGGGTGTGAAGTCATAGGAGGGGAGGTCCTGCAGGGGAAGAGGTCTTGCTGGCACCAGGTCACAGAGAGTGACTTGACAGTAGGATTCAGAACTGGGCCTTTTTTGGAAACAAAAAACCATAATATGCAGGTCATATTTTTTTTATATAATGAAATGTTTAGGTATTAAGCCACAGTTTGGCTACAAACACCAATTTGGACACACGCACAGGTGCAAGTCAAGGTTCCTCCAAGAAAAATAGTATGATATGAAAAAATACCGGTGCAATCTTGCAGTGGACTGAATGTCTGTGCTCTCCCATCCCTCAGATGATGATGTCCCTCTGCCTATGGTGATGCTGCTAGGACGTGGGGCCTTTGGGGCATAATTATGTCAGGCAGGTGAAGCCTACGTTAATAGGATTAGTGCTCTTCTGCAGAGAACCTAAAGGATCCCCAATCCTTCCACCACATGAGGATATACTGAAAAGACTTAAAGTGACAGGATGCTGGCTCGCCAGGCTCCAGAACAGTGAGAAGTAAATCTCTGTTATTTATGAACCTCCCAGTCTATGGTATTTTGTTATAGCAACCTGAAAGGACTGAGACACATTTTTTTTTTTTTTTTTTGATTGTCTCAGCTTTCTCCATCTCACAGAGTGGGGTGTTTGGGTTGAATACTCTAGGTGAGTCCTCAGAAGAGATTTTCCCATTCAAGTATGGGAGTGTGGGCACCAGATCCTGTGATCTTTCCTGCTGAGATAAGGCCATCAGGATGAAAGTAGCTCTCCTCTCTGACTGTGCCCTGTAGAGACATCTACTTATTAATCATGCAAGGCAGGTAGAACCCTAGTAGAACTATCCACTTTAGTTCTACTGAGTCAACCCATTGTTAATTCACCTGGAGGTAAAAAACAGCTGAAAGGGAGAGGAGAAAATGATTATTGGAAATCTAAAAAGCAAGGCAAGGAGGGATCAATGCATTGTAAGGATCACCTAAGTGTTTGCTGAATTTATTAAGGTCTTTAAATGATTTAAACAAGGAGAGTAAGACATGACTAAATCTACACCAAGCAAGACATTCCTTAATCTATGGGTAAAGGAATGAGAACAAACAGCCAGGCACAGACAAACAAGGCTATCATTCATTCCAACGCCAGGCCCCGTGGTCCACTGGCTATGTGGCTAGTATCATCTCTCAGATGAGAAACATGAAATCAAAAATACTTTTTATATGACCGCCAGCTTTGAGTTAGAAAATTGAAGGGGGTGTTCAAAGAAAAGGCTGAGTACACAAAGAACCTTGTGAGATTAAACAGATTCACCATCAGGCATAATTAGTCTGAGGGGATTCCAGGGAGATTCGGGGTTGCCTGAAGCCACAGTGATTAAAAAATCACAGCGATGATAGGTGATTGAAGAAGCTTCAACTCCAGAGAAGGTTTGCTGCAAGTTGGGGTGTGAGTAATGATGGCTTGTAAAGGAAAAGGAGGGGATGATTTATAATTTTTTGCTACATTCCTGAGTATACTTTAATCTGGAGTTTGTAGGAGCAAATCTTTGGTTTGAGGTCTGCTAGGGGGTATTCATAACAGTGACAAGTGGAAGCTGTTGAGCACAGCATTTCAGTTTTAGCCGAGAAGGAGAGAAAAGTTCTTCCCCGGGTGGTCCTGTGACTGGTGCCACTGCACGGGGAGCTCTGCCCCATATCTGTCCCAGTGACAGGCACAGGTCTTCATGTAAGGGCCTCGCTAAACACTGCAGGCAGGACCAGCTCTATCCGTAAAAATGTGCTTGAGTTGATTGCATTTGTGAATTCATCCTTTTTCCCCCTTCGGTACAAGATTAACTAGCATTGTGACTACATTATTTTTTCAACATTTTTCTCTCAACAATTCGCAAAAGGATTATTGTGTAGTAGAATAGTATTTATTACAGTAAAGTGCTAAAAATATTGAGGTTTTCTACACAGTAGGAATACATCAGTTGTCTTGAATGGTATTAAATAGGTGGAGTCTTCAAGTATGGAGATGAAATATATTAAAAACAGAAGAAAAATTCCATGGTGTCTTTTCTCAGTAGTAATATATTTAAAGTTCCAAATGACTAAGTTAACTGTAACTAAAGTAATTTAGAAAAAATGAATAAAACAATATCTTACACTTGTTGTTAATAAATTATGAAATCCAAATATATGAGGAAATATATTCCTACTGTAAATAATGATGATAATTAATAATTTTTGCAAATCCATTTGCTAAATATTCACATGCATTTTGCTTAGTATTAAAAACTGTTTGTATATAATGTTGAATGCTATTACATCTGAAAATTTACAATTACCTACACACATGATCTAGAAGAATTTCTGTAATTCCAAGATTTGAGTCCTTTGTTTTCAAATGCTCCGTGATCACTACAATTAATGAAGAGCAAGACAGCAGACTCCTGAGATAGTAATCATTTTTAACCTGGCAATACTCTGCCCCTCTCCCAGCCATGTCTCTTCTTCTAGGAGTAGTAAAGATAACTTTAAATCAGGCAATAGAATGCTCTGCTGCATTGTGGATTTCACACAAAACAGTCTTTCCTTTCAGTTGGGTGTCAGTGGGAGATGAAATGTACGTAACTGTAGAGATTTACAGATTTTATTTGTGAATACTTAAACTATGATAAAATACTTTGGTTTCTTTTTCCTATTTTACATATATTACTTTGTCTCAGTATTAACGAAGAGACTTCTATAGCGCATACTTTTATAGAAAGGAACAAGTAAATCTGGTAGAAATAAGTATAAAAGGACATGTGAATTTTAAATTATGTGGCTTTGCCTCAAGAAAACACTCTTAGCCTCCATGAAGAATCCACTAAGCTGTTGTTAACTATTTCAATGTATCTGGTCCTGGACAATATGCATAAAGCTTTATTTATTCCTCTTCTGTTGTAGAGGAACAAATAAAGTCTTATTTTTTAATTTCCTGTATTTTAAATTCATAATTATTTAAAACCATTTACTAGAAGTTCAATTACCATGCATTAGTAGTGTCACCTTCTGCTTGGGGATATGTAAACCTGGATTTTACATATTTGTTTTCCCTTTTAAGAAATAAATTTCCATAACTCACATGCCTCAGATAGACAGTTCTGTTATCCACACTTCATGGATAAGCTAAACCACTGGAAAATAAAAAGAACTGGAAATTTTATTTTTATTTTCTACTGTAAGTTTTTGTTTGAAGCATCAAATAGAATATTGATACATTTTGGCATTTAAGCTATTTACGTACTGTGACTTAACGAATCGTTATAAAATGAGTCACATTCCCAGCTGTACATTTCATACAACTATTACTACAACTTCTTTTCAGAAGGATTTATCTGCTAATCAATATCCTTCTATTGTGCCATTTCCAGAAGTACTAAAGGGACTTCTCTTCTGAAACAGGGTTTGACTCTGTTAGGATTTACCCTCTCTAAAGGCTGTGCAACATACAACAGCAAATGTAACAGGTGGACCACCTTTGCGATGTGGCTGTGGTCACTTTTCCAGAGCAGGTGAAAATCCCTCAACTGCGGTATCAAGTATAAGACAAAGTGTTATAGTAACTTGACATTATACTTGAAATATTTTTTTTTTACTGCAAAAGACCATTATAAAGCATCAACACTAGATGCTTTTAAGTTATTGTTTTGGAATTTTATTTTAGTTTATAAACTCGTAGAGATAGATAAAATTCATTATCATCAATAATAAATTTTAATATGGGTTATTCCTCTTCCTTTTCTTACACTTGGCATTTTGGTATTGAACTGAAAGATGTGGTGGGGAATTCTGCAGAGACTAGGCAAGGAGTTCGTTTGGAGAAACAGTGCTCTCCATGTGATGTGTATTTTCGACAGATGATTTACAGGTTAGACATGCTGTGACCTTTCTCTCCCAATTGCAAACAGATTAAAGGAGCTGATTAAAGGAGACTAAAAACACAGCGTTATTTTCGCTTACGGGGGTCTCTGACAAATCCCTCCTCTCGGAGCCCTCCCACTCCATTCGCTTGCAAATCACTGTGCGCAAAGAGTTCTTTACTGCCCCAGCCCCAAACCTGGAGCCCTGCAGCGCCTTCAGCGGCAGTATCTTCCTCTGCGAGGGACCGTCTCTTATTAATCAGAAATGCTGAATGGAAACCAATCAGATAGAGAGTTCCTTTGGCTTCAGCTTCCTGCCTGCCTGAGTTAAAAGTGATGCTCGAAGAGGGAGAAACACTGAGATGCATGAAGATTCAGCTGTGAAGATACTATAAAAAGAGGAGGAATAAGACAGAGCCACACTGCTGCCGGGGTCCTCAGGGCTGAGCTGGGCTAAACTCAGTTCCATTGCTTAAGACAGTAAGTGTTATTTACTTTGATTGCAAATGTGAGCTATTTACTATTCAATTTTTCTTCCTAATAATGAAATAGTACAAATATTGCTTTTCTTCTATTAGCTATATTTCTCCCTTTCTCTCCCAACGTTTGGATCAGGTAAGAATACATTTTGTGGTAGTTGAATAAGGTATTGTTAAAATGCTTGAGTAAAAACTTGCAAACATTAGTTTGTTATTTCACTTTTACAAAACTGATACCCACCCAAGCTCTTGTTATAGTGTTCAAATCTGCATATGGAGCATTGTTATAAAAATAAAACTAAACTTTAAATTGTTAGTTGATATTAGTAGCTTTGAATCACTCACACATTAATGGATTTATGTTTATTATTATTATATTAATTTTAAATGGGCCCTTGTGTTCTCATAATTGTTGTTTATTCAATTTGAGTCAGAACTGTTAAAAGAACCACATTTTTTTCATAGGTTAAGAAGATATGGTTTCTTTATTTTTAATATTAAAATGAAGTGATATGTAAATGTATATGTAGATGGTCATATGATGTCAGGATTGTGTGATCACTTTACCTGGTAAAGGTTTATCCAAACATCTATGGTCCTTGCTCAGGTCAGCATTCTGAATGTGCACATTGGTTGGCTCTAATTGCTTTCCATTACAGTGGGCGAATGCATCCTAATGTAAAAAAAGACTGAATCAAAACCACAGGATGAAAAGAGTTTCGAAAGCAAAATTGGCATGTTTTATTTGAAGTGATATGGAAAATGCATTGATTTGATGAAGCATTGTTTCTTTTTCTTTGCATACTCAATACAACCATTCTCATCAATTAATTTTAAGCACATTAATCTCAAAAGGTATGGTAAAATTTAATTACAAGGTTATCATTATTCCAAGGATTTGCAGTTAGACATTGCTAACATTGTATGCTCTTGGATTCTATTTTAAACAACAAAGGTGCACTAAAATAAATACGATCACCTTATCGTAGATAAATTCACATAAATTTTTATGATGTACTTTTAATGAGAATGTAATGGACTATAGATTCGAGGAGAAATTGAAGGGTTTTTTTGAGATCTGTTGTCATTTAATATTTTGTTTTGAAGATCTATATGACTATTAATAAGTGTTTTTTTACAAGGTTTTTGAACTCTATGTAGCATGAAAAAATGAGGGATTATTTGATAGCAAAAAAAGTGGTAACTTTTGCATGAAACTTTCTTTTTACTGTATGTATGGAACTAAAAGAGTTACCCATCTTCAACTATAGCTGACTGTGAGTGAATTTGATCACTCAATGTCCTTTACCTGGAAAAATTATAATTTAAACACCTCCTGCATACAATAAAGGGTAAATTCCACTTTTAAATGCAGACACTGCTTCATTGCCTAGGCGATGCCATGTCAAGTACAGACTGCATTTGTGAAACTACGAAACTGCTTAATTCAGGTTTGAATGGTGGGTTTTTGAAAGATAAAGAAAATGAAATAGCATGCTACTCCAGCACGTGGAGGCAAAGAAGTTGGACATAATACAAAGAGCTTGCATTTGTGATGTTGTCATAGAGCATATTATTAGTGATCGAACTGCATTTTTTTCTCAAAGGAAGAGCACAGAATAATTGTGTGCCCTTAGATGTATGCCGAGATGTTAACATACTGTCATCCCTACATTTGTTTGGAAAAATGAGACAATGGCAGATAAAGTGCAGAGTATGATGAAATCTAATCTGCAAATAATGACTAGTAAAATGCTGTAGAGGAAGCTGATTACTGTATCAATTTAAAAGTAATTCATTAACTTTAGTTGGATATATTTAGTATGAATATTGAAGCAAGTCATATAAGGTAAAATTTCTAGAATTAAAAAAAACATGGCTTTTCCTTTTATTACATGATTTTATAGTTTTTAAAACAGTTTTGAAATGGTTATGCCACCGTCACTGTGTTTATTGTATAACTGAAACAACAATGTCTTGTACCACTGCCTAGTGTAACAAGGTCACAATATCAAAGTTGGTTTTGAAATTATGTTTTTAAAGGCTGTGTTGCTCAACTTGATACATTGCATGTTGGATCAGAAGCTCTTCTGAGTGTCACCTTGCGTGGAGATTTCATTTGGTGTTTTCCTGTGACCCTAGTACTTGAAAACTTTAAGACTACACTCAATCTCTCTACTATGGTACAGTCACCAACAGAATTTAAAAAAAATTAATTAACAGTTTTTTTCTATTGGCTTGCCTCTGTAGATATTAGTAGTGATTTGAGGCAAATATGCATTTTCTACAAGATGTTCAGTATGAGTAGGTGCAGTTAATCAAAATGCTTTGGGAAATTACATAACAATGTGTGAGCAATATGGCAATACCTCGTATGGAAGAATGTATAAAGTAAAGTAAAAGTTAATGTAATGACTTACGTGAGTATGCAGCTTGCCCTCTGTGAAAGTGAACAGTCTGGATGGATGATTATTTAGCGTTAATAAAACTACTTCAATGTAATGCATCATTAGTTTGGTATTCTTTAAGACTAATTTTGTTCTAGCAAATGAAAATTTAAATGGAATGTATAAATAAAGCTAACATTGGAAAAAAACAAAATGTGATACATTAAGAAAGGTCCAATATGATATTTTAAATATGTATACTTCCTATATATATTCTTATATTATTTTTTTATTTTATATTATTTATAATATCAAATCATAGTAATATTAATTGCAGAGTGAGTTTGGTTTATGGTAAAATATTCTACGACAAAAGCTCTAGTTAGGTTCTTGGTTTAGGTATTTCACTTTTTAAATTATTTAAACAAAATTAATTTTTTCTTAAGAAAGAAGAAAATATGTTAAATAGGAACAAAAGGACCTTGGATTTAATTAATTTTGTTTGCTTTTACTTTACCCTGATTTGTGTTGTAGAACATAATAAGACATTTCTTGAGATAAAGCATTTTTTCTTTTTATTTTGCCTAATTATCAAAAATGAGTTGTGTCTTAGAATACACTCCCCCAAAGTCTCTGAATACCTATGTCATTATCTTATTTAGGGGTTTACATAAATTCTAGAACTTAAGCAAAGGGTTTTAACCACCTCCAACTCTGATGTGACCCAAGAGCACTGAGGGTTATAAAATCAGGTTACATCTCCAAGACTGTCAAATTGTGTATGAAATTTACACACACACACACACACACACACACACACAGAGTGATTCGCAGAAAACAATGATTTCTGGATTGTTTTAAACATCCTAAAGAAGCTTTTTACTTATTTAATTTAATTTTTTATGACTCATTTCACATCCCTCTGCCTGAGACCATTATTCTCACCATTAAAATACAGTGAGGAACGCACAGTGAGGAGAGTGGCTTTACAGCACTTTATACATTTCCATAGCAGCCCTAACAAGTTAATGCACTTGTCCCTAAATTCAGCACTAGTGAGAGATGGTCTTATATCCACGTTAAAATGCAAAATGCCTGAATAAAAGCACGATCCTTGGAGCCTAACCAAGACATTTTACATTGGCACCACCAAGAAACCCCTCCCAAAACAAAACAAAAAAAGTCATGATAATGGTCTCCCTTTGAAGAGAAAATGGAAACTTTACGAGGTACTAGTTTTGTGGTGGTAGTGACGGTGGTGGTGGTGGTGGTGGTGGTGGAGGTGGTGGTTGGTGGTGTGTGTGTGTGTGTGTGTGTGATGTTTATTTACTTTTATGAGAAAAGGTATGGAAAAGGGGAAAACCTATATATTTCTTAAGGTGGTATTCAAAGTTTTCATTTTTTCTTTTTCCGTTCCCTTACTTTGCTAAATTATAAGACATTTGCAGGAGGAACGAGTACTCTCATCTCATACTATTTTTCTTCATGAGCAAGATAATTCTTGGTCTTACTAATTTATCAATGAAACACCAGAGCATAATTGTTTCATAAGTGTGAATTAAAAAGGCTGTCACTCATGTGACTTTTTGAGATTGGCTTTACAGTGGTGAAGAGCATGGATGGCTTCCTTATATTTTTTATCTAAAACTTAATCAACCTAAAATGGAAAAAGCAATTGCTTGTAGCTATTATTGAATTTTGATTTTAAAGATGAATGTTTCTTAATGCATTGTAAGAAATACATATACCTCAAAAAACTTATATTGGAACATGCTAAATTTACTGTATTTTATGTAATATTAATCGAATATCCAATGTATATGGACTTTCCCGTCATATTTACTAAAATAGAATCTTAAGAGAACCAAGAAAAATATTTACAGGAAGTCAGTGTAAGAAGTAAAACAACAGCCCATGTAAACAAGGTATAGTCTAAGCAAATAAACACCAACAGTTCACCTCCTGGAATATCTGTAAATGAGATTTAGTCTTAGTTATAATGAAGGATCTCAATGTGAAATATGCACTATTTATAAGATAAGATCTATTCATAAAACTGGGACATCAATTCTAAAAGTTTTCAATAGGAGTTTTCCTTCAGACAATCAACGAACTTCTTCTACCTACTTTTTCCCTAGAAAGCATGTTACCATAATAATTTACTGTGACTACCAGAAGTGGTTTTCACAATATCCACAATATGTTCTGTCTATACTTTGCAATACAAAGACTTATCAGAGATTCAAGACATATATATATATATATATATATATATATATATATATATATATATATATACATACACACACACTATAGTGGTGATTAAGCCACAGTCAAATCATACAAGAAAACTTATAGGTGAAATACAAAGTCACACCTGTATATTTATAATTTCATATCTTTATCTATATATCTGCATCTATACATGTGTTTACATTTCAGTTTCTGCATATCTGTGTGTGGAAGTAAATCTGTATGTATGTACAATCTCAATGTATATGGTAAGTAAAAAGAACTAACAATAAATTATTTCAATTTATACATTTATTATAGACTTTACACTGTTACAATGGTGTAATATCAGACACAAATGTTAACATTACACAATCATATATATTATATAATGAAGAAATGACAAAATAGCAATTTCAACTTATTTTAATTTAGAAAAAGTTAAACTCAGTTACAGTCCATGTGTTATGGCTGATTTAGATAATTTTTTGATTAGGGAGAATTAGGTTTCATATCTTAAAACTGTAACTGGAAGTAATCATTCTTCATTCTATGTCCACTACTCTTGGAGATGTAAAAACCAATATAACTCCTGCCCTGGCCACTGAGGCTCTCTTGGTTGAAGAGTCATCCAGTAGATGAGTGGTAGCATCCAGTAGGTGAATGGTAACGTGTTGGAGATTCCTGTTCGGGGCACATGCCTAGGCTGTGGGTTTGTTTCTGGTCAAGATGCATAAGAAAGCAACCAGTCATGTTTCTCTCTCTCATGGATATTTCTCTGTTTCTCTTCTTCTTTTCCTGTACCTCTTTAAAAAAAGAAAGAAAGAAACTCAGTTGAGGATAAAATATGCATATAAAAATACATAATCTCTTTACCCAGTCTTATGGTAGATTGGAAAGTGCTATATTAAGTGGGAATAACTATGCTATCTCAAATCATATTATGTAAAAATTAGGTTAATATATCAGAATATAAAATTCCCATTATTTTTCCTTTGTTATGTAGAATGCAGAAGAAGCATATTACATCATGAGAATTTAAGTTATTTATTTAGTCATTTTCCCTCACTTAGATTCGGGTTACTAGATATTTTATACTTTTTGTATTACTGGGTAAGGTAACTCCGCTTAATTGGAAATTTGTTTTGTATTAAAAATATGATACTGAGATTAAATGACATTGCCTTATATCTGATAACATGTATAGTAAATAATGAAACAGTGAAAATAACTATTTGTATTACTGCCACCTCTTCCATATTAATGTTATAACTTACAAGTGTATCATAAATCAACTATACTGAGCAGGGATCAGAATAGTTTTAGCCTTTAAAAGATACATAATATTTTTCATTTTTCCCTAAATCTTTCCAGTTTATCTAGGTAATTTGACATTGTGTATAGTTTCAGTTCAGCTATGTTTTAATACAGAACATTAAATAATATCCATATTTGTATTTCTGACAATACTTATTCTTCCAAGGATTAAATAATCACTGCAGTGTTATCATTATAATTACGATTATGTATGCAAATCATGTTTTTCTGTCTTTTATGTTTAGCTTAAAATTGAGACCACCAATACAGTCATTAATGATGAAAAATGTTATTATCATAACTGCAATAAATATATTTTCTTTGTAATTAAAATTAACTTTGGTCAGTTAGAAATAGGGATTTCTATTAAAATATAAATAGTAATGTCAATAACAAACATATATTTAATATCACAGTGTTATTTTAGTACATTAAAATGTCTCTTTTAATCAGTCCTGTTTCTGTATATTTATTTTTATATATCTAGGTAGATATTTAAATAAGTATAATGTGTCTCAAGCTCACTACTTTGGACTTGAGACCTTGTGACAAATCTTGTTTTTAATAGCTAACGTGGAAGATTATTTTATTTATATAGAAAAAATTCAACTTTGCACATTTTTTGTGATTTTACAAAAGGGGATAATTGTTCTGATAGAATTTTTAAACCTACGTGTATATCAGGAAACTACTTGAGTTTGTAATTACTTGCACCCCAAGGTGAACGTTGAAACTGAGGGAGAGACCGAATGACAGAATGAAGGGAAACCAGAAAGTGGTGGGATTCCATCGCGGACTCAGGAGCAGAGTCTCACAACGGTTTGAGTTTAATAATGAAGTTGTCACAGTATCTGACTTCTCCCCAGACCTGAGCTGCTTGACAAACGAAGCAGGGCCTTAGCGATCGCCACAGCCCGTTATTGATGCGTGGGCATGGAGATCCTTCTTCAGTACCCTTGAGACTAAACTGTGTTAATGGAAGCCTTATGTTGAAATTGAGCTTTGAACATAGTCAGCGAGAAACAAAAATGTTATTTTAGAATAAAAAAAGTCATTTTGATATGTCTTGCACTGTATTTCAGTGACCGTATTTATAAATTGAGCTTTTCTAAATTTACAAGAAAATGTAAGTAAACAACCTATATGGACAGAGTATGAAGAAATCCTATCTCAGAATGACAATTTTATCCAGATTATGGGCTTTGACAAACATGTTTCTAACTATTTACAAACCACATCTTACTCTATAAAATATAGATTTGAAAGTAAATTTTAGAAAATAAGTGTTTGATCATTATAAAATTCTATACATATTCATATAATACAGAGGCTTTCTATAAATGAGATGTTTTACAAACTATTGGCGATATGTATTTGTTATTAAATTTGAAGATTTAGATCACTTTTTAAAATGTAATTATTTGATGATTGCATTATTTTTTATCCCCAGTAATGTGACTGGTGTCAATGAATTGTGATGGTTTATTTCTCCTGCTACTTTTCACTTCTTGGGTGTTCTACCTTCATTGCAACTGCGGTCTTGACGCTACATAGGCTTCCATTTTACTTGGCTTCTTCCCCCTCATCATCCCCTTCCCTCCTCCTTCACTTCAAAGACAGAATCGATTGAACTCTAGGTGAGCATCCTTCTTAACTGGGCTGGTATTTTGTGGAGATGAACTGTAACAGAAAAGGAGCTTTCCCAACAGAAGACACTCCTTAGATACGGAAATAATAAAAATTAGTCACTATATTCATGGACGATTTTAGAAATTCTGCTCCACCTCTCCCTCCTTTTACTGTCTATTTGACGGGAAATGAGCCTTCTAGTGTGTTGAGTGCCACCAAGGTTCCGATTCCCTAAGAAGGCATAAATGGAACAAGGAGACCTGCTGCTCCTGACAAGAGAGTTTGCATGTAGGTTCAGGAATGCAGCCCTGCAGGTACCCACCTGCAGGAGCATTTTGGAGAATAACCTGTTCTTGAAGACCCAAGGCTATCCCTGCAGACTTAATATTCATAAGGTGTGTGTGTGAAGACACAAACTGGCAAAGTGTTTTGATATTGACTGCAAGGCTGCAGGAGTCCCCACATTGAATGCGAAAAGTGTACAAACTTTTCACATGAAGAAGCTGACCTTGTGTTCCATTTCCAGGTAGTAGAAAGGGCAAGTCCACCTTACAGTCTGCAGGTGTAAGTAGAAGCCATGCTTTTCTTTGCATGCAATATTCAATTAATCTGTCCACCGGCTGATTATTTTGTTGTCTTATCTTTGAATTTACTTGTTATTGCACCCCTGCTGTGATTTAGGCTCTTTGCTGTCATAGTGAAACACAAGCTGGGAAATTTTTTCATGGACATCGATGTTGCCTCCAAACCACTTTAGATGTTAGGAGTTCTCTTCTTGTCATGCTGCTTGGAACTAATCTTCATGTTACCCCTATCTAAGAGCATTAAATTTATGCAAAGAAAACATTGTGCATTCTATAGATTCTGGTTCGTGGAAACACTCCTGATTACTTCAGCTTAAAACCAAGTCCCATTTTACAGGCCGCTCTCCCATTCTGGGCACCCTGTGTAAAATGAACTCTTGTTAGATTGCGCACCTAAAAATGAAATTGATAATGCCAACATGAAATACGAAGCACAAAATAGTGGGACTATAATTCCCTCTTAAAATCTACTTTTCAAATTAATCCAAGACTGTGCTTTCACTGTTCCTCAGTGCTGCCAACGTCATACCCAGAAAAGATTGTCTTTATGATTTTTTTATTATCCCTTAGATAAAATTACCGAATTCTGAGGGCTGTAAGCCTAGTCACATGTTGCATTGCTCACTTACTGTCTAGGCTTTAGGCTACTCTTTTGGCAAGAACCTTAACATCTCTTTTCTGTACTAGTATACCATCTTAATTGATCACTTAGGCAACAATTTACCTAACTACTGATATATTTCACACAGCATAATTTTGTAAATTAAAGGTTTTTCAAGTAAAGTTCTCTCCCCTCACCTGCAGCCCACGCACATTCAAATCTAAAAATAAGTCAGTACTCCTCAGCTTTGCACCTAAGCCTTCAGCAATTCGTTTTATCTTAGATTTTATGTTTTTCTGCTAAATTGTGAGTTCCAAAGAATGGCCACAGCCTTAAGGATCCTAAAGGATAGGTTTTTAAAATATGAAAACTATTCTGAAATCTTTACAGAAATATTATACTTATGATTTATTGTGTGTATGACATCGAGAAACTTTTTTAATGCCTTGGAGCACCAGGAGTGTCTTGTGTAAAATTAATGTATTAACCGTATCTACATTGTAATGTATTATGAGAAGACACAATTGATTGTTTCTATAACCACTGTTGTTGTTGTTGTCGTTGTTGTTGTTATTATTATTGTTAAGAATGCTGTTGCATTCTTGTGTTTATTATATCTAGGTAAGACTATTGGGACTCTCAATATAGAAAAGCATAAGAGAGACCTAGCTTAATTTGTTGACTAATTTCTTTGTTCTTTAATTTAGATAAGACAAATTTATGTGACTTACAAAATTATGAATATAAATATTAATAAGTACCATGTGCTTTTTAAGGTGACATAACATAAAACAGAATATAAATTTTGAATTATCTGGTTTTGTAAATTTATATTTTGTTGAAATTAATATAGAATATTTACTGTTACAGAATATTATCAAATTTATTGCTTTAAGTTGAATGAGTACATTACACATGGAACTTAGAGATATGAGCTAGAAAGTCTTTTAAATAAATAGTATTTCATATTTCACATAATTCAATGCCATGTGTTTAAGTGTTCTATCATTTTATGGTTGTCCACTTTACTTTTTGAATTTTATTAATAACTGTAGTAAATTACATTCTTGACTTTAAAATGAATAAAGCTTATAAAGATGGTTTATTTGTGTGAGCATGTTATTATGATTTGAAAGTTATAGTTTAAACCCAAATAGTAATAATGATGGCATGCTTGTGAGACATAGTCACTAAAGTTAACTTGGAAGTTATATTTGTGATGAATGTTAACAATTTGATAGCTTAGCCATAATCTTTATAAAAGTGAAGCACATTATTCAGAAAATGCAGAAACTATTATATTATTGAGCACATTTGTTCTATAACCATGTATAAGTGCCACATAGGTTTTCAACCTTCACCACGCACATAGGGTTTTTCGGCCGCTGAGGTTGCAGCAGCAAACATAATGCGAGGGGTTTCCAATCACAGGAATTTCCTCTCTAGACTAGGGACCCAAACAACAAATACATGTGGTATTGATGGATGCTGAAAAAGTAGGCAGTGTGAGGGACAGTTACTTAAAGGAACAGGTGGAACTTCATCAAGGTGGGGAGGGAAGTTTTTTTTTTTTTTTTTTAAGATTTAGAAAATTTTATTTTTACAGACAGGAGAAGGGAGGAAGAAAGAGCGGGAGAGAAATATGCATGGGTTGCTCTCCTGGGGACCTGGCCCACAAGCCAGGCCTATGCCTTGACTGGGAATCAAACCTTTGGTGTGGAGAACAACACCCAGTCCTCTGAGCCACACTACTCAGGGTTGAAGGAGGGCTTTTTGAGAAGGTGATATTTGAATAGATTCTGAATAGAAAGAAGAGAACATTATGAGAAATATCATCTTAAGTAATAGAAATAGCAGTCTTGCCCTGGCTGGTGTGGCTCAGTGGATTGAGTACCAGCTTGGGTGTGACCCACACCTGATTCCTGGTCAGGGGACATGCCTTGGATGCAGGCTGGTCCCCAGATGGGGGCACATGAAAGGCAGCCCATCCATGGATCCATGGATCTCTCACATGGATGTTTCTGTCCCTCTCTCCCTCCATCCTTTCTCCTTTCTCGAAAATAAATGAATAGAATCTTTAAGAAAATGAAATAGTGTTCTCAAAGGTTCTGGTAGTTAACAAACTTTGCTTATTTTATAATATAATCCTAATCACAATTATTTCAATTTATAAACACTACATTATTTTATTATGATTATTTAGAGATAAACTTAGTAATAAGAATGTGAACTAAACATTTTCTACTTTTCAGAATAATGTTATCTTAACAACCTGTATTCTTGAATATTTTTGCTTCATTACATGAGCAGTTTCAGATATAGTATTATAAAAGATATAATATTTATCTTTTATGCAAATAAACTTAGGCTCCTATTGAATCTTACTATGTATATAGATAGCTACTGTAGAATATTTAAATATTAAATATGAATGTCCAAATATTTAGTTTTCAAGTTTCTCCTGGTTATAAGTAGAAATCTCACTTAAGGTAGGGAAAGGTAACTTATTGTAAGGAGGGTGTACATAACTGTGTATATCACTGTATATTTCTACATCAGTATCTGTAATGATAAGGGCCATATGGCCTCACAACTCTCCCAAAAATGGAGTGTGTAATAGGATTGTTCCTTCTTAGTACTGAATATTGATGAGGGTTCTGTCTTCAGAGACACTAGGCATAGCATGATCTACTCTCAAATTCTCTCAAATGTCTCCAAATATCAGTTCCTTCACATTTGTGTGATTTTTATCTTGAACATGATTTTTCAGACTTTTAATACAGTTTCCAAAAGAAGGAATCTAATTATGTGACTTCAGTTCTCTGCTTCTGAAGATCTGCTCTCCTACAAGTTCTGGTCTTGTCACTTTGTGTTGTATGCCATACCAACAAACGTCCATGTTCCCTCTTTCATTTTTACTGATGTCCTCTCTCTGATGATCTCAGTTAAATTTTTTGGCATAATTGCATAAATCTAAATTTTGTTTCTTTGTGCCAAGACCCTAGATAGTGTTCTGGTTGGTATTCAATATTTTCCTAAGCATATCTGATTTAGATGTCTACAGTTGTCTTCTCTTGGGTATCTGATGCATAATGCATTTCCTGAAAAACTAACTTTTGCCTTCACAAGGATTAGTCAGACACCCTTCTTTAAAGAACTGGTCAACATAGTACTCACTGTATATTAATAGGGCCATACTATTTGTACAAAGAAAAAAGTATAATGACAATATTCTCCCCCCACCAAATAACATGCAGATAATATGCTTCTTTCTTATCCTACAGAATGGTGTTCATCTTGGTGAAAATGTATTTTATAGCTATAAAACAAACATGAAAATATGCCTACTTTGGACTTTTAATATTATATCATAAAAACTTACTAGATATTTTCAACAAAGAAGAATAACAGTGTGTTCTGGATGAATCATGTTCAGCAAAATTACTCTCTTAGTTTTGTATTCCATAATTATGAAACTGATTCATCTACCATATTGGAAGTATGGTATTTATAACTACCTGTCTGATGCTAACTCAAGATCTCCTAACGCCCTGCTTTTCTTTTGCCCAATCCAAATCTCCATTGCTCTTCTTTTGAGCTACAGAGTAAGGAACAGATCATGCTTATTTTAATATTAACTGTCAGGCTTTTGAGCCAGATATAGCAGCTCATGTCTCGCCTTTAGTGTGGTCTCAACAAATTTGTTTTATTTTCCTAAATTTCAGTCTTCTTATGTGAAATGTGAATAATTATAATCATTAAGGATGTTCTCAAGAATGATTATGACATTACAGGAATCAAGTGCTTATCATAGTAGCCACTTAATAAATATTAATTTTGCTTATTATTATTATTATAATCACAATGTGCTAAAACTGTCACTTTATAATACAGTTTTTGGAGAATTTTACTACTGTATTTGGGAAAGTAGTTGCAATAGTCTCTACATATTTTTAGAACTTCCCCTGTCTAGACTTTTAAAACAGGTCGGAAAATGAAAAATAATTATACCTTCAAATAATTGATGAAAAACATGCCTTTAGCCTGTGCCAGGATATGTTGATTAGGCAACATATTTTATCTAAAAAAATATACACTGGCTTTTAAAAATACCATGTGATCAGCCATGAAAGCAGACTAGGAGTGACAATGAGAATATATTGGAAAAATATTGAAGAAAATGTTAAAAATTCTGTACCCAATCACATCTTCGAAAGGCACAGAACACTAAAAAACACCCCAATTATCAGATTATAAAAATATGTTTCAAAATGTATTAAAATATTGGTCTTGCAAAATATTTATACAATGTTTACTATTAATGAAAATAAGACCAAGTTATCATAATTATTTCTAATGATATTATATTCTATTTTTAAATAGAAAAGGTTTGTCTTATAAAATGTGATCTCCCCCTTGGAAGGAAGGTTTTAAATTAAGAAAAGAATGATTTAATATAATCAGGGATTACAACAGCAAGTTTGCTTAAAGTTATCCTAGAAAGAAAAATCAGAGAGTACAACCCAGGTCTCCAGAAATAAATCTTGTAATTAGAAATGCCTTATAAATAAAATTGTTATATTTTGACAAAATTATTTTTGGTCCTTAACCCTGTACATGGAAATTTGGCTTTATAGTAAGTATGTGTAGCCAAAGGTAAAAAATGTCTGCCATTTGGTTGACCAATGCGGTTGGACTTTCTCTGCAAACCTTACTGAAAAGTAGAATGAACCAACTGAATCTTGAATGTAGAGAAGGAAAAATAAATGTATGCCATGTGTATGCCACCTGGGTTGACTGTTTACCAACTTTTACATGGTGGCTTTACAATCCAACCTGGTATAGAGAGGGACACAGTGAATGGGAGTGAAAAGACCAGAGATAAGATATCTGCGTAGCTTGCCCACTCCAGATTTAATTTCTTCATTTTAAAAATGGCAGAAAGAGACTAGAAGACATTTAAGGACTCTTTCCATGCCAAGGTCAATTGAATCTTTACTTGAAAATAATTATATATTTAACTTTCAACTGCTTCTGTAATAAGCTTCAATCCTGAAACAACAACAACAACAACAACAATAGAAATACTGTGCTTAAAAATATCAAAAAGCCTAGATATCATGCTCTCAAACCTGGTCCTCTCAAAGGCCTGTTCTGAGATGTCGATTTTTCTATGATGGTGTCCAATCTAGTAACAAATGTCTTGCCTCTGTTCAAATGACCTTCATATTGTCTGTATTTCCAACACTGATATCAGAATTCCCATGTATACAAAGAATGAGTTGGAATTATATTAGTATCCGGTATATTAATAAATGTGTTCATTTCAGTGTGTCCACAGCACTACTCTGTTTCAAACACAGTATCGGCATATTCACAACTATTATAACACATTCAAATATCAACCACCTCAAAGTAAGACAAGTTTGTCCTTTATTTCAATGAACGTCTGTGTGCTATAGCTAATTGAAAGAGAATAATATATTCATTTGTTTCAATATACTTCTGTGTGTATAAAATTATACTATTTTATACTATTTATGTAAACAAATTATTTTCATACTACAGAAAACATTGCATGATATGGAACAATTTCTTAATACAATTACCCAATATTTGGGAAAAAGAAAATGTGTAAGTTTGACAATTTAGAAATAAGGATTGAATTCATTTGAAGAATAAATGATTATAATGTGAAATGAAGCTCCAAAAAACTCGATTTGTAAAATACTACATTTATAAAAAGGAATATAAGGCTAGTTATTTCTTTAAGAGGTTATATATTGACATCGTTTCACAAGTTTTTAAAAATATTTTATTTAATTATTTTTAGAGAGAGGGGAAAATAAGGAGAGGGGGAGAGAAACATCAATGTGAGATTGCCTCTCATGTGCACCTTACCAGGGACTGGACCTGGCCCGCAACCCAGGCATGACTGGGAATTGAACCAGTGACCCTTTGGTTCTCAGGCCAGGGTTCAATCCACTGAGCCACACCAGTCAGGGCTTGTTTCATAGTTTTATCCATGGATATTATTTCATTGTTTTGTTTTGTTTTAAAAAATATTTCTTAGGCACTCCAGGTACTAGACCCCACTTAAACCTGGAAGAAATTGCCATTCATAACCATTTTTCATCTATAGTGTTATGAGATTAAAAAGAAAAGCATGAGCATGCAAGATAAGTTCTCCCAAATCACAAAAAAGCAACACGCCCTGTTTCAATGTAGTCTCTTGAGGAAACATAATACAAATACCTGATTAAATATTTTGTGTTCATAATCTATTTACATGAAAATTAATTATTTATAGGTAAATTATCTCCTCTTCTTGTGATTTCCTGCTAGAATTACAGATTTCTTTCTGATGTTCTAAAGAAAGAAATTAATCTATTCACTAATGAAATTAATCTCGTTGTAAAATTCCATTTTGTAATAAGGATCTGCGGATTTTCTTTTTTCTTTCTTTTGGCAGTGAACCTTTATTTATAATGGTATCTTACCCAAGTCTATGGGGAAAATGAGTAGCAGCTGTGCTTGATATACCACACACATAATTAGCATACTGGATCTCTTTGCCAGTGATATTGCTGAAGTTATATATTCCTGGGGTGTGTTTTATAGATGAATCATATTTTTTATTACTTTTAAGAGTGTTCTTGAAAGACACAGTATGCATCCAAATTCAGTTTGTATTGTCAATATTGATTCTTCATTTACTTAGACTGTACCACAGATAAGGAACTTAATCAAAATACATGAAGGAGCCTTTTTTCCCCCTCTTGTGAAATACTACGTGTTTAATCCAGTAATCTTAGTTTAGAATCCATAGTCATTTTGAGGTTTTTTTATTGTTGATTTTCTAAGTAATTACATTTACTACTAGCCAAGTGGTATGAAACAAAGTAAAAAATAGCAGTAACTGACTGGATGAAAGGAGTGGTTTGGCAACATTTTTCTATGGATGGATCGTTTTCCCTGTTTGTCTTCCATTAAAACCTGTTATTTATCCACAGATAAATTTATTGATCAATTCATCATTTATTCATTTACTTGTTCATGTATTATTTAAATGTATTTTTAATATCAAAGTTTTGAAATTTGGTCAGTTAACTTGGTTGCTTCTCAGAGGCATGTTTTTAAAATATTTTAGCTTCAAGTGACTTTACTACAAAAAAGTCTCTCAGCTTGCCTGCCCTGGGAATTCCTCAGGCCCTTTATATTTTGTTCCTACTGAATACATTGGCCATGGAAAAGTAACCCAGTACTGAGGAATCTAGGGAGAATCACTCACTAAACCCCAGAATTAGAACAAGCAAACAAACAAAGTGTGCATGTGCGTGGAAACAACCTCAGTATTATTATAGTAGTGCTCTTATCCACAGGAGACACATTACAAGAACTTCAGTGGACACCTAAAAAAAAGTACCAAATCCTACCATTGTTTTTTTTTTTTCTTTCTATACATAACATCTGCTTTTAAAGAAAGAACTCTAGGCTTCTCTTCTGCATATCTGAATCACCAGCATCACGAATCTTGTGTCTTGGGATAACAGAGGACAAGGTGAGATTTTTAAAAACTGCTTGAAATGGTGTGCACTTTAAAACTTTATGAATATTTCTATTTTGGACTATGAAATATTTTTGGCTTATGATTGACCTTGGGTAATTGAAACCATGGAAAATGAAACTGCAAATAACGGGGGATTACTATAATCCCATAAGTGTGGAGAAAAATCATGTGATTCAATTTACTTAGGCTTATATGATTCTTCCCCTTCCTTTATAAGACTCAATATTAAGAAATTTCACCCTGGCTAGTGTGGCTCAGTGTATTGAGCACCGGCCTGAAAACTAAAGGGTCACCAGTTCGATTCCCAGTCAGGGCACATGCCTGGATTGCAGCCAAGGTCCCCAGCAGGGGGCACATGAGAGGCAACCCCACATTGATGTTTCTCTCTCTCTCTTTCTCCCTCCCTTCCCCTCTCTCTGAAGATAAATAAATAAAATCATAGAAAATAAAACAAATTTTACTTAATGTTCCTTTCATCTTTTGTAATTAATTTTAAAAATTTTATGATGGCTGAAAAAAATAGTTTTCTCCTGGAAGAATATTCAACTTTATGGCCATAAGGTAAGTACTGTCCATTAATTTGTAAATATTAATAAGTCAATATGAGACTCAGTTAAATATACATCTAAACATATTGTGCAATTCATATAAGAAACAGATCTAAAATCTCACATTCAGAAAAACAAGTTACTTAGCATAGTACATTAGCTCCCTCTTTTGGATGGCTCCTATTATAATATGAAAATAGGAGAAAATGCCCTAATTTGCCTTTTTTTCTCCTGGCATTATATAATATTTTAGGCAGTGTTTATTCCATTATTATACTGCATAAAATTAGTCCTTTTAATCGGTTTTCAAATGGACATAAGTCAAGCCTACATCTAGTAGTATTTTCTTAATTGAATTCTCAGTTAATGAAGACTGTGTTTTAAAGTTAAAGATGTATTTTGCCAAAGTGTTTAGTACATATTATTTGAAATGAATTAATGTTTACTTCACTTATGAAGATTTTAAATACGAATTCTTCAAATAAAATATTTCAATTATTTCATAAAATATGCAATAGTTATAACAATAATGAAAGATATTTTAAAAGTATTGATAAATTGGATGGATTCTTACTTTATAGGTTTTTATGTATGTTCCATGGTTATTTTAGTAATTATGTTGAAGATCATGCATTAAGAACTATAAAACAAATATATGTGTCACCTCTTGGATATTTATAATGTATATATGCATGTGTGTACTTATATATACATATATCATAAATACTTAAAATAATTATATACCTTATTCAAAAAATTGTCACTTAAAAATTTAATACTAACACCTAAATAATCTAAACTTTAAAAATCAAATTATCATGTATAGTAATAACCTTGTATTTACATTGCAGTCATTTAACAGTATTTATTAAATTGCTCAATATTTAATAGCAATAAGTATAAATTATGTATATTATAGTTGATGAAATTGTTGCCTTCTAGGAGTTAAAAGTGGACAAATTATGATTTTTACATAGCCAAAGTATAAATTAAGTGGTATATTTTTATTTTTATATTTTGCCATTGAAATTTGTTTAACTTTATTTTGAAAATTTAAGCATATTTTTGAATAATTAAATTGTAAAACCTAATTATGCTCAAAATAATAATACAAGCAATTAAGACAATTAAAGTTCCAGATTAAAATATTTTAAAGTTATATTTCACAATACTGTTATTATCTATTTATAGAAAATAAAGTATACTAGATAGGTATCATCACACATTCAAAGATAGTATAATTTTATCTCTTTTATTCCAGTTGTGTTCACTTTCTACACAACTTCCCAATAAGATAACACTTCTTCTAATGCATTTATTTAATTTACAGATAGTTTAAAGTACAATCATTTGTATTACTCAAAAGTGAAAACATATTTTCCAGTCCATTTATAGTAGGTGAATACTAGAAGCTTTTCTATGTATGCACAGCTCTTTATAAATTTTCTATATTTAAAAATATAATTTCATTTAAAGTAATATTAACATTATTGTTTCCAATGACTTAATATAAAATCTACTCCATTTGTGTTTATGTATTACTTTTAAATTTCTTTATTGAATGGCCAGTTTGTTCCTAACTAAATGAGTTGACTCTACTATATCAGTACTAATTTTTCTGCTCAGTGAGTTCTGTTGAAGAAGTGGAAATTAAAAAAGAAATGTGCAAAAGGTTTGTCATATGCTGGAATTTACCTATTAGCACTTGCTTAAGATGTTTCTTCAAGTTTCTCAGCTGATCTCAATGCTTAACCCTGAATAGTTTCCTTTTTATTTCCCTCAGTCCTACTAATACTAGGACGGAATAATCATTACTAATAAGGTAACATTACACCCTTTACAGAATGATAAAAATAATGATGATAATGTTAAGGAACACGGACATCAAGAAATAAAAAGTTAACATGCAGTACATCACTCCTCTAACTGATAGGAATGACCTTGACACTAATTGTTATTTGGGAGTCCAGAATCCTCAATGCATTCTAGACTGTGGGAAAGAATTTTAAAAATTAAATAATTTACTCTCATATCATTTTCCCAGAGATACCAACATTTATTTTATTTTATTTTTCTTGCATTACTGAAGAAAATGCTTTATCCCTATATAACACATGAACATTTGAATTTTTCTAATAGAAAGTGCAGGGCCATCACTTAACCTACATCTATTTGATGTAAAGTACTCTCTGAGAATAGAAAGAGCTCCCATAAAGATAAATTGCACTTTCTTGTAGTAGGATCTTAATAAAAAATGGCTATAATTTTGTCAATAACATTTTGTCCTAATAATAATTACTCATGGGACAGAAATATTTTGTACTATTGTTCCTCTTCATTTTAGGCAAATATAAAAATTAGTTAACTTTACATATAATATGTGGTTAAGTGAAAATGACATAACTGAGAAAGATTCTTATATAACATGTACATCAGAAATAAAAAAAGTAGAATGGCAAAGAATAGAAACATAAACAGTTTCAAGGTGATGAGTTCTTGCATTTCAAACTTGAAGCTTGTCATGTTGCAAAAGAGGAAACAAACAGAAGACAATAATAACAGAACTCGCTGACACTCAAGCACCTGAAACTCTAAGTGACGTAAATGCCACATTTTGAAAACTGTCCAGATGTAAATTAAAAAATGCTTTCCCTCTTGGTGGGTACAGATGAGGTCTGTCCAGAAAATGTCCAGCCAGTGTTAATATACAGTGTGCATGACACCAATATAACCTGACAGCCAAGGAGAATGGACTGGAATGCTCACGCATGAACAATGATGATTTCACCGTGCTGGTCAGTGAGGGTGGTAAATGTCATTGATGAAATATGTGTACTGCGTGGCTATTGCCTTCAAAGTGACTAAGAGAGTAGAGCAATGGATCTGCATCTGATTTTGTGTCAAGCTCGATCATTCCTCTATGGAAACTATTCAGATTATTCAGAAGGTCACAGCTCCGGGCAACTGGTGACTGGCAGCTTCATCACGACAACATGCCCACTCATGCATCACATCTGATGCAGAGTTTTTTTGGGAAACATCAAATCACCCAGTTGACTCAGCCCCTTTACAGCCAAGATTTGCCACCCTGCGACTTCTGGATTTTTCCAAAACTAAAATCACCTTTGAAAAGGGAGAGATTTCAGACTATTGATGAGATTCAGGAAAATACTCTGGGGCAGTTGATGATAATCGGGAGAAATGTGTGAGGTCCCAAGCTGCCTGCTTTGAAGGGGACTGAGGCATCATTGTTCTATGTACAATGATTCTTGTATCTTATACCTTCTTCAATAAATATCTCTATTTTTCATATTACATGGTTGGATATTTCCTGGATATATATATATATATATACACACATATATATATGAGAGATATCCATATATATATGCATATACATGCGATAGACACACGAATTAAATAATTCTGGGACTTACTATTAATGTACAAGATACATATATATACACATGCATGCATATATACACACACATATACACACACATATATACATATACACACATATACATATATACACACATATATATGTATCTCACAAAGACATACATACAATGTGTTCTTTGAAAATTTCTATCTTAATCTCTAATTTTCTCTTGATCTAACTAAAATTTTATAAATAAAATTTGTCACATTCTAAGTTTTTGACTCTTAAAAATATTTTTATCAGTTAGTTGAAGAAAACAATTTATTTCATGGATAATTTCCACATTGGATTTAAGGTATGCTGGATTTTAAACTACCACTTAGGATCAAGTTATGTGACCAATGCACTAAATTTCCTCCCAAAATGGACAGAATCAAATCCTTAGGTTTTTTAGTGTAATCATTGGAAATCTCCTAGTTCACAAACAGTTAAAATTAAGTAAGCATTCTTATCAGATGAATAGTACATATATTAAATATATTGGCCACATGGACTCCCTTTCTGAATTGATGGCAAACTTCATTAATACACAGTAATGGAACTTTTTGTATATAAATGCTATAATTGTTTCTGTTCACACTGTGGCATTTTGTGATGAGTAATGTATTTTTCAGTCAATTAGCAATCTCACCTTCACACCCCTCCTCAACCTCATACGGTCAGTTTATTCCCTCTGTGTCATAGAAATGATTTATGAATGCATGGCCCAAACCCATTCTTGATATTACATCTATGTTCTAGAAAAATCAAAGATAAAATTTATTAGTAGGAAGTATTCACAGACACTGCTGGTTGTTAGAGATTTATTGAGACATTGTAGTATCTATTTCTGAGGATGGTTACAATTAAGGAAAAAACAAACTGTTTAAAACCAGTAAACTATGTAGGATGTTAAAGAATAAATTACCTCATTAACAAAAATGACACAAATCATCAATGAATGCTGTTTGTCTTTATCTACACAATTCCTTTATCTGTTTACCTGCATTAGGCCTGATGATGTGACGTCTCATTAGAGTAGGGTGAAAAAGTCCTTAACTAAGAATGACTTTCCAGTAAGTTATTATCAGGAGATAACGATACACTGAATGCTCTGCATCCCAGTGTTGACACAGGCAACCCTCACATGCTTAATAAGAAGAATTCTGTTAGAAAAGACAGCCAGGACAAGTGTTTGGCTGATATAGAGTTATAATGTTATGCAATAGAAACATGAATTCAATGATTCTGGGAATTACTATTAAGGTACAGGAAACCGGAGCATATATTTTAAAATTTATATGTCATCACAGGCACCTTCCTGACAGGCAAACGGTTGAGGATTTTTTGGCTTCAATGAGCATATATTTAATTGAGTATATCATATCTGTCATGCTATTTAATCAGCAAACAAATGTTCCTTTAGCAAATATAGATAAAAAGTAAAATAATATGATTTTACCATGTGGCAAACAAATGGGTTCCACAGAGAGATGGATTCCTAGCAAGACATGTAAGGAACTTCAGTAAGGCCTGGTTTTGGAAAATTAACTCAGGTGAATCTTTACTTTTTAGATTTCCTCTTCACAAATGAAAGATGTCCCAAATGATCATAGTGAGAGCATGATTATTTAAAATGAAAATAATGTTATCTCTTTAAATTCAGTGGGTTAATGAAGATATTCAGTCATAATATATTTGTTGTATTTCAGTGTATGGTTTATAGTACTTCTAATTAAATTTTAAACATTTTCAACTTCGCAGTGCTTTAAAAATGAGCTACAATTATGTTCATTATGTGTAAAGTGCAAGGTAACATGTTCAAATTATTGAAATAGTCCACCGTAGTTAGGTGTTTCGTTATATGTCATCTTATAAGGCCCAGTCTGAGTGCACGGAATCACTTGAGCTATTGGTCTCTCATTCCTCCCCCAAATCAGACCAAGTTCTACACTAACGCCATATACATTATGAGGATAATTAATTTTTATCGTAAAACACTTCTGATTCATGGACTATAATTAAAAAATCCTCAGGGAAATTGAGGGAATTGAGATTGGCTGATGCAGAGAAAAATAAAAATAAATCAACAAAACAAGGGAAGGTCCTTGTATGAACCAACAATAATTGTGGTCCATGAGCACAGTGTATGATTGATTCAACGGTCTGCACATGATGTTGGGACAGTGGGATAGAAACTTAAGTCTACTCCTTAATAATTTTTCTTGGGTAGGTTATTTGCAAAGTTAAATATGTTAATGCATCGTTATACTAAAATATATTTTAAAGTTTAGTTAGAGGGTATTCGAAATTTGAAACCACGGGATATTTCATGGTGGTTGCTTATCTCATTTTTGTAGACAGTTTAGATTTTACTTGACTGATAAAGTGGAATGTTGAGATCTATTATGATGTTGCCAAATGGCACACTAGGCTCATGTTATGTTGTGACCATGTAGCGCTAATTGAAAATGCTACCATGGTGATTACTATAGTGACATTTAAATTGTCATCAGTGCCAAGAAATATTTACTAGAGCTCTCACAGTATTTCACAGTACATTTCAAGAATATGAATGCAATTTTACTGGTATTTTTATTTATGTAGGTTGATGGAAACAAATTAATGTATGTATATATATTAAGTAATAGATGAGTAAAATACTTAAATGAAAATATTAATGACCTATATGATTTTATATTTTAATGGTATAAGAGTACCTCATATAATATCTTTTCATATCACATATTTTGCTATATGAATTCTAAAATTGTTGAGATATACTATGTGCAATTCTACATACAGAACATTAAGGATTTTAAATTCCAGTTATTTAGTTCCTCAACATTTATTTCTAATCTCCTGCACTGTGTAAGATTGTATTTTAAACTATAGTCTGACAAAGAGAGAATTGCAAGTAATTTTAAGAGACCTAGCTTTAACAGAACTTTTAATTTTTTCTTCGTTCTGTGATTTATCTAGCCTTTAACTTTATTTTTCTTACACAAGTTTATTTCTTATATCAGTTTTAGATTTACAGAAAAATTGGGAGGATAGTAATAATGTTTCAATATACCCTTCATCCAGTTTTATCTATTATTAGCATAATAGATTACTATAGTACAATTTTTATAATTATTCATTGCTTTGTTTGGCTTAATACAATAAAAATTGATTCCTTTACAGTATGGAGTTGAGACTTCTGACATCAAGCTGCTGTCTGGGCTATGCTCTCTGCATAGGCTGCAGCGGAGGATAATACTTCCTTATTTCTTCCAGCTTCCAGTAGCTTGGCTGGTGGCAGCATAACTCCAATCTCTACTTCCATCTTCTCCTGACCACCTTCCCTGTGTGTGTGTGTTTCTTCTTTTCTTCTTATGAGAACACCTGTAATATTGGATCAGGGCCCAGTCTAATTAAAGATGGCTTCATTTTAACTTAATTCCATCTTTACACATCCTATTTCCAAATAGGCATACATTATTGGTCCCAGGGGTAAGGAGTTGAATCACTATATCTTTATGGTGGATGATATTAAACCCATAATAATAACTGTCATACTAGTGAAACAATATCAGAACTGTGGACCAAACATTCCTGAATTTATCTCTTCCAAACATACCATAAAACTGTACCCCCCACCAGTGAAGTTAGACATAACTCTGGGATTTGCTTTGCCTACTGAAATGGGAGTACAAATGAGTGTGTCTCTTCTTTGTGGAAGGCCTAAAGGTCAACATGAGTTTTCCATGTTCCTTCCCCATTGCCTTTGCAATCATGAGAACATGGTGATGGAGCTTCCCTTGCCTTGGTTTCCCAGTGAGAAGCCTCCCAGGAAAGCTACAGTGGTCGTATACCTTAAGCAGTTTCCAGTTATCACAGCATAACCCAGTCTGCTGTGACTGGTGAATAAAAATCTGCTAGGAGTGTCATGCTGTTCTAAAAATAATAAGAGAAAACATAGAATTTGTAACATTGGGATAAGACCTGGCCATCCAGCAGTGGAGGAAGCCTTATCAGGGTCTCAAAAAATGGAAATTTATTTTATTCAGGGGTATAATATTTGGTAAAGTTATTACTTGTGGTAATTTGGAAGGTAGATCCTCAGCCAAATGAACTAGTGGCACTAGGAAAAATGTGGAACAAACAAAGTGTCATTATAGTTGTATTATCAAAGCACTATAAGAAAGGGAAAACTTCAAAAGCTACTGCCAGTTTGCTGGCAGGAGGTAAGGAAAGGAAGACAGCATGGATGAGGGGTTGACGGGTTGAAAGGGAGAGCTAGCATTTCATGATAAAAAAATAATAGTTTTGTTGAAAATGGCTGATTGAAACTCTTAAAGCAAAAACAAGAGAATGGCCATCACAGCTATATTTAAAACTTTTGGATGATAATCAGCAAGTAAGGAAGGACTCAGGTAAGAGTTTGGATCCAGACAAATAATGTTACCTGGACAAAATATGTCATGTTGCAAACACTGAAGCTGTGGTTCACCCAGCGAAGTCTGATAAAATGAAGGAAACTATAATCAAGTAGAAATAGCCATGCCTCTGAAATAATGGTAAGAAAATAAATATATAAGCTCTAAGAAGTATATTTAAATTAAAAAAAAAAAAAAAACTTCTAAGGAGTGTCCCTTGATACATAAAACTAAACAGAGTCAAAAAGACAAGGAGTAATTTAATGTTTGACAGAGCTGTCCTGCCAGAAACCACAAGCCCAGACCAAACAAACAAACAAACAAACAAATAAATAAATAAAATAAGGTGGGGTCTCACTGAAATCTGAAACAAGCCAGGGGCGCTATTGTGGTAGGATCCTTGCTCTTTCTTTCACTCTTAACTGAAAATACTTTCTCTGCATGTCTACCTGTTGCCCTTTCTTCAAATATTTACTCAGATAATTTCTTTTCCATAAGACCAACATGGAACTTCATTTTCCTTCTCTTACCCATACCGAGGTCCAACTATATTGATTTATTTTTTCAATCACACTGATTACACTTTATGTTTTCACATTTATGCTGATCGAATAGTGTTTGTCTGTTCCTGTTTGAATATAAGTAGCAGGAACCTTGGTGTATGTGTGTGTATATATCCCTAGTACTGAAAGTGTGCTGTGTGCCTGGCAATAGTTGGCATCTGATAACTATTTGAGGAACAGCTAAATGACTCATGTCTAATAAAATGGTTGCTCATTCAGACTGTGTGTGTGTGTGTGTGTGTGTATACACACATATTTTTTTCCTAGAATCAGTCTGAGACTTGTATTTGACACAGGTGATTGATTTAAAATGTGCTTCACAGGTGAATACTGTAAGGGAGAAAATGAAGCAGGAGGGAGAAGAGGAAAGAACACAGCACCAACATGGTCTCAGCTTGAGTCTAGCCTGGGCCTGATTACAGAGAGAAGGCTCTGGGCATGAAATGAGATGAGAGTTGACATGCCTTGAGGCAGGGGGTCTGGCTATTTGTACCTCAGTGCCATTGACTATGATGGTGAGTGAAGTAATGTCCCTAGCTTGGTGGTTCTCATCATTCTAGGATAATTCTTAGAAAAAGGAGTAGCTCGAAGTAGTTGGCAGCCAAACCTCAGAGTAGCTGGCTGGTAAGTAGAGGGCTCTGTCAATGGGAGCTGCATGGAGGACCATGCCGTCTGCAGACTCTTACAATAAACTTTCAGTGTGCTTATTTATACTTTGAAAATGGTTTATGTAGCAGTTTATAATGACTTGCCCAATTCTCATTTATAGTTTCCTAGACAAATACATATTCTTTTATTGCAGCTTAATAGAATATAATTATATAATGGCTTCATCAATAATTTCAGTTGGAAGTAAAGGAAGAATGTAATCATACATTGCAGATCTACAAGATTTCTACTGCTGCACAACCCTGAACTCCTCCAGTGCTGCTCATCAGTAAATGTCAGCTCTAAATCTGTTTTTCAAGTCACAGCCTGTGATGTATTTCTAACTCCCCCGCTTCTATTAATTGTAAGCCTGTAAGAACATTTTTATGAAAATTATTTCAATCACTTTCTCAGCATTTTCTGTGTCTTTCCTTGCCTTGTTAAGTCTATTTTTCATTTGCCAGTTAGAAGTACCCATTTAATATTATGTCGTGATTGTCATCTCTGGCAAGCTCTCTGGTGTTCAGGATCATGAAGTTGTAAACTTTTTGTTATGGCTTATAAGACTCTGGAAGCCTTGACCGTGGAGTCTATAATGCTCCCCTTGTGTATTCAACTGTACTTACATGTATGTCCTTTCTCTGACTTGAAGGTGCCTCAACTGAATATGCTTTCTCCCCTCAAAATCCCCTGCACCAAAAAATTTACATTTTGTTCATTCCTTTCCTGGAACACTATTTCCACTGAAATCCTCCTAACTCATCCCTAGCTCCCTACAGCTTTCTGCTCAGGCATCACCCTAATTGAAAGGCTCTTTTGACCACATTAACAGTAACAGTACCTCTCTCAGCACATATGATTTGCCTACCATTTAACTTTATTTTTCTTAAATAGACTTTATTTCTTAGATTAGTTTTATATTTACAGAAAAACTGAGAGGGTTACTTCTTTTGTCTGTTTATTTTTCTCCTATCACCATATCTACAGGGTAAGATGCTTTGTTCAATTCATTGGTCCATGCCTGGAACAGTCTTTATATATGGTATGATTTTTCATCAATTTTGTGTAGACTGTGAATGCATAAATGTCTTTAATGCATTCATGCCTCTTTTAAAATACCTATCTATAACTACTATTTGGTTTATGTTTTTAAAGAATATTCTTTATATATTAACAATATTGACTCATTCTTCATAAAATTTGTCATTGCCTTTTTTTCCCTCCTTTTCTCATGTATCTACAGGGAAGTCCCCCCAGACAGTGAGATATGTTGAGACTGGGCACTTCCATCATCTGTTCAAGCTTTAATGACTCTTTCCCACCTAAAGCCCTCTCTTTGGATTTCCTTTATTTTCGCAGACCCTGTGTTGTGCTTTTATTTATTTATTTATTTTCCCTCAGATTAAAGTGTTATATGTTCTTATGCTGATAGGATGGTGTGCATTTCCCTTGCTTTATTAGAGCCCAATTTATGCTGCATATTATATCATTGTGCCACACCAAGTTGTAAATCATTTTGTCTAGTTTCCAGTGTATAAGAAGATATAGAGTAAACGTGTCACCATGTGTTTGTGATACTATTAAATTTTACCTTCTCTTAACACCAATAACACCTTGTAAACAAACAGACATAAACAGGTCAAGAGCATAGACAACTCTTTTCTAGCAGTTTTTTTTTTTTTTTTAATCACTGACACACTAATGATTGACTTACACAGCATATCTAAAAATTAAAATATTTCCAATATAATACCTCCTAGGTTGTCTAATACATTTCCCTGTTCTGTTATATTTTAGGGAATGCATTAATTGAGTAGATGTAATAATATCTTGTCCAACTTCAAAATGGGCATCTTTGTAATAGAGAGTCATATATAAATTTTATTATATTTGATCCCCATTCAGAGGACCGATATTGGGGAAAATTTTTGCTTGCTTATCTTTTAATTGGAAGTCCATGTGTTTTTCATATATCAAAAATTCATCAATCATTATTTTCTTAACCTAGCTCTATTATCCTTATAGAAAGTGGTTACTTTTCTCAAATACTGGCAATCAGTTGTTTACATGTCTTTATATTCTATAATACTATATATTCTATATATGTCTTTACATTCTCCCATGTATAATACTATTATTGTTCATTTGATAGGATATTGGCAAAACCTGATTCAAGAGCTTCTCCTAATAATTTATATATCTGGTTTTCTAGGGAAGACCTAATGTTAAATTTTTAAAACCGGGACTGTAGTGATGTTAACTATTAATGACTGCTTACACAAACCTGGCAGCTCATATTTCTTCCATCATTTTCTACTTTAAAAATTATTTCATAACATTTATTTAAAGAAAGGTAGAATCCCAAAATACAATGTGAAAGTATGTGGGCATAATGTCTTAAAATAAACAGTACATTATTTTGGAGACTTACAAATATATAATATAATATAATATAATATAATATAATATAATATAATATAATATAATATATATGGTATAATTAAAATTATACAATATATAGTACACATTTGTAATGTTATATATCATGTATTAAATATATAATATAAAGGATATAATACACTATAAATATTACATATAAATAAAATATAGTATTTTATGTGTGGTACTTTATTTTATATATAGTATATATATGATATAATAAACTAATGATCAATTACATATATAGTCATATATATCCACTTATATTTGCATAATCCATATAAGTAGTATCAATTATTATAAAATACATATATTACCACAAATATACCTAAAGAGTGCCTTGATATAAAAAAAACATAATAATGTGTTAGAAAAAAATCTATGGTCAAGGAATTAAACAATATACATAGGAATTTTGCCAATACCACAAAATAACTGGATAATCAGTAATGGCGTTCTTCATTTCTCCAAAACTCATATATCTCATCTAAGAATAGTACTTAAAATGTGTGACCATATTTTACAGTTGTTGCCATTTTGAAGATACATAAATTAATGTATGAGAAAGTACTTTGTTGACTACAAATTGTATAATAAGGTACTAAAATTAATCACATACACTTGTCTTATGTGTATATTTCATCTGAGAAGCTCTGCCTGAAAAACAAGATTGAACATATTAAGATATATTATCTGTGTTTAAACTACAAGGATAAGAAATAACAATATAATCTAATTTGGGGTGTGGATTTTATATGGTGAACATCTACTTAATTATAATCATGCGCATTTTTTCTTGATTCACAAGTAGCCAATAGCCTTTTTTTTCCTCAAATGCAATTGAAATATAATTAAGGGAACAGGGAGTAATAATAAAACAACTTTTAGTTTTTAAAGTTAACAAGATTCAAGTGAATTCCCTGGTTACAAAATCAAAGTCAACCCAAATTTAAATTATAGTACTTTATAATGCATCTGATGTTATTTATTTATCAACAAAAATGTGATTAAAATGCAGAGCATTTAAGGCTGATAGAGATAATTAAACATAGAAAATTTAGTAATCAGCTTGTTGCTATTGAATGACTAAAGGATATGAAGAATTTTTAATAAAACCGGTGGGAAAAGAGCTTGCTAGCTTTAAAAAGAAATGCAACGAAAGTCTTTTAGAATGAGCACTTTGTGTGGAGGAGAGAAATATACAGATGTTAAATCATTCATGGGATGGGTTCAATAATATTTCCTAAATGTGAAGAATTATGCCAAAAATTATGAGGAAAATAAAGTTAATATTTTATGAAAGGGCTTCCAAGTTTAAACAAACCTTCTATCATTTATACCAATCATGTTGTGAAATTTATACTAATTTCTTGTTATGCAAATTTTGTATGAATATTACTCTTATTTCACTGCAGAATGTATTCCATTTGGGAAAAAACAACAGCATTCTTTTATTTTTTTTTTTAAGATTTTATTTATTTATTTTTAGATAGAGGGGAAGAGAGGGAGAAACAAAGGGAGAGAAACATCAATGCGTGGTTGCCTCTTGCATGCCTCCTAATGGGGACCTGGCCCACAACTCAAGCATGTTTCCTGACTAGGAATCGAACTGGTGACCCTTGTCTTCACAGTCTGGTGCTCAGTCCACTGAGCCACATCCACCAGAGAAACAATGTTCTTTTAAAAGGCACATTTCTTCCCAGGTCAACTCTTTCCATGTTTATATTGCCTTGTTTATGGAGTGAAATACTAAATTAATCTAGGTGATCCCAAACTCATACTGGGGATTACCAATTTTATGCATGTATCAGTTAACCAATTAATTTTACAAATACATATTCAGTACTTACTGTATATCAGTAATTGCTTTGTACAGGACACAGTGATTTACTAAATATCTCATCATCATACAAGTTACATTATAACAAGAGGAAAGAGTCTATGAACAAATAATCCACTAAATGAAAGAGATAATTTAAATCATGTTGAATGGTATAAAGAAAATAAATGTATGGTATAAAAGAAATCAATAGAGAATGAATTGGGGTAAGCAATTTTTCAAAAAGTTGCTTAGAAGACTTCTTAAGAATTCAGAATATTACATAGACTGAAAATAATGAGAAAGAAATGGCTATGGATGAGCCAGGTAAGATTGCTCAAGGACAGAGTGTGAGTAAAGACAGGACCCTGGACTGGGCATATGAAGGAAGCCTCCAGATAGACACATTAGGATCAAGGTTACTTAGCAGCTGTAGAATTACTATCACAAGAATTGTCATCGGTAGAACAGGATTTAAATCTTGAATGTCTTCCACCTTTTCCATAGGTACCTTCTATCCTGTGATATTAGTAAGTTACTTCAACAAGCAAAAAAACTCAGTTTAATCCTTCATCTAACACGCCATTTTCTCTTTGTAATAGTGATAAGATGAAAGTTCAGTAAAAAGTGTTTGAAGAAAGACTCAGCAAACTGCCTAGAATGGGAAACAAGTTAAGAGAAATGTTGGCTGCCAGCATCATAAATGTTAGTAGGTTAAGCCTAAGTGCGATGGAGGACCTAGTTTTGATTCTCAATTTTTCTGTCTCTGTTTATACAAACTCAGGCAACCATTGAACCTCTTTCTACTTCAGTTACCTTATAATAATATGAGAAATTACATAAGACGCTACTTTAAAGTGTCATATATATGACAACACTTTAAAGTAGTTCTGCAGTGGGGCTCTGGAATGTAAATAACATGTAGGTTTTCATATTTCTGCACCTGTTAGACAATGGCCCAGGGATTTTGTGGGAGGTGATTGTAGAGTTGCAAGCACTTTAGGATCTCTCTGCCTGTGGGCAAAGTGGCACCGGTAGCCAAAGGAAATTCTTCAAAGAGTTGCAGGTGCAAGCCATTAGAAGAAGCAAAAACATACAAAAATGTAATGTATGCTGTGTGTGTGATCATACTAACAAAAAAAAAAAAAAAAAAAAAATCAAAGGGAACCCGAACAGAGTATCACTGTGCACTTCAAACCACTTCTCTATAGGCCACTGTCATCTCTTTACGGACTAGAGCAACAGATTTTAACTGATTCCCCCTTTCACCAACTCCTTTCCTACCCTCTAATGTATTTTCAACTCTGTAGCCAGATTGATGTTTTATAAACACACCATGTTAATATCTGCAAACTGTTTTCCAGTGCACTGAAAATGAATGCATTTTCCTCCAGTTTTAAGGCCTATGGGATCCTAGCCCCTGCATAAATCTCTGGTTCCATTTAATACAACTGGACTTTTCTGCTGAAAGGCTTACATTCCACCTAAAGTGGACATCATTGAGAGAATAGACCTCAGGAAATGAGGGATGCGCTACACTTTCTCTGGCAAGGGTGATCAGAAAGGACAATGCCCTCCCCCCCCCAAAAAAAAAAAAATCTCCCAGTGAGAAGAAATTGGGATACTCAGTGTGGTCAACTAAGAAGTTTGTCATATTTTAACAAAGTGAGATATCAGCTGCCCTTGAGACTTCCTGGCTGCTCATTTTCCTCTAATGAGCACCGTCACTAATTGACAACACGCAGGGCATGTTCTGAGCTAGTGGACACTCAGTGGTACTTTTCCATTGCACTTTTTCTCTTAGACATTGCAGTTTTCTGATATTAATTTCAAAGTTTTACATTCATTGCTTGTGATTAAATTTAGCAGCTTTCCATAGTTACAAGGTTATGAATAGCTGCATAAAGTCCTGATAAAAGAAAATTCCTGAATTTGTAGCTATATATGTATATTTTGATAAGTAAGATCATTTTAAAAATAATAGGTATGAAAATTAGTGTATCTGTGTGCTGGACAGAGCCACTACTTCTGGACCATCATAAGCATCCATATTATTATCTGTCAATCAAAATTTTTTTCTCTGCTGTGTTGGAGGTTATATATGTGTATATATGTATGTGTGTGTGTATATATATATATATATACACATACACACCTAAAATGTTTGATAATAAAACATCAACATATTGAGAATTTGTATGTCAGCGCTGTGCCAAATTCTTTATATATATAATATTAAAAAATACTGTTAGAGGCTGTGTGTCTAAAACTAGTTCCAACACTTATTTCCTGCAATGTCTTCTTTTTTAAAAAAAGATTTTATTTATTTATATTTAGAAAGAGGGGAAGGGAAAGACCAGGGCTATTTCCTGTAAGATCTTTATCAAAATACTTAATTTCTATGCACCTTAGTATTTTCATAGTTAAATGCTACTGTAAAAATAATCCCTTGTACTACAAATGACTATTAAAATTTCAAAGTAAAATTAATAATACCTTGTTTGAGTCAGGTACTAATTATTCTTCTCTGATGGAAAGAGTAGTTGAGGCCTAGTTGTGTGCATAAATATTCCAAAGTCTCACAGATAGTAAGGTATAAAGCCAAGCCAGTGCTTTATATTTCGCATTAACCCTGGATAACTGCGGTTGAGTTTGTAGATGGAGCCTTGAACATCTGCCTGAACCAGGCAAATCAGAATCCACTATCAGGACTTTTCAAACTCAATTTAGAAAAGACTATCAGTTGCTTTCTGGATTGGAACATGTTAAATCAGAACTCCATATATTTCTATACTCCATGAAGCTGAGAAGACTGAGTTCAGAGCAAGATAGAAAAGAGAGAGACAGAATCAAATACAGAGAATAGTACTGAAGTTCTCAACCCCACAAGTCTAGTTTTCATGAGCAAGAAATGCCCTATAGCTTCTTTGCCTCTTACATTCTTTACTTTCCAGACTTAATTTGATTTTAAGATCTACTCTTTTTTTTTTGTTATTGTTGCTGACACTAGTTTGTGATGGGATTCTATTGTTTACCAAATCATTATCATCAGCAGCAGCATCATTATTATAGTCTGATATCTACTAAATTAAATGACTTACACATTTAAACCAATTCGCTAATAAATTCAATTAATTCTGATATAGCAAACAAGTTATCTGTTTTAGTTCAAGAAAAATCTATTTACTTTCTCAACAGACACACTGTTTCAAAATTGTAGATTAAATTCTGCCTTAGATAAAACCCCAAATTTAGTTTTACAATACTAATTCAGTATGCTCTTTACTATTATTATATTAGGAAATAAATGTCCTGTGGTTTTTATTTATCAGGTAAAATGTTTCCACTTAGAACATATTCGACTTAGTCTCAAATAAATTTGGGGTACTCATTCAAGTGATTGTTGGAAAAATAGTTATGGATTGTAAAGGAACAATATGGTACAGTGTTAGATACAATCCAGGTACAATCCAGATACAAAGGATCACAAGATACAATCCAAAGTGTATTTGGTATCATTTAATTTGCCTTGAAGCAACATCTCAGCTTATTACAGAAGAACAAGGAGGGGGAGGAGGAAAAGCAGGAAGAGGAGGAAGAGAAGAAGAAGGAGAAAAATCTTATAAAATTTAAAAGATTGTGGGCAGAAAACTGTTAAAGTATATAAGTTCACATATATGAATATTACAATAAACAATCTACTTTTATTAATTTTAAGCAAAGTTCAAGATGATCTTTGATATATTGTAGAGATTAATTGTTCAAAAATATTTAGTATTTTAAATTACAAATAATTCACATTTGTATGCTGCATTATAGTTACTATATTAAAGTCAGTGATTAACTTCCTGTTTAGTTTACTTGTGTTACATATGTTTTCCAACTTATCTATATGAGTTTTAGAAAATAGTTTACAACGTTACATAGAAAAATGGTGTATATGTAACATATTATACATAAAATTTAAATAACATTTGAAAATTTTTTTACGGTATACAGGTTATTTTAACGTGAAATGCAATCTAATAAACCATTTTCTCCCCCTACTCCTCAGGGGAAATAGACGGTACATTGAATTTGATATCCTGCTGAAGCCGCAGATAATGAGGACTTACAATTGCCTACCACTATTCATCTGGACCTATATGTTTTATACAGTTGATGCTATTCCATTACAAGAAAAAGCTAACAGTGACTTACCAAGCAAAACGATAATGAGTCTGACAAAAGATGATGGTAAAATGTTACGTCGTACCAAGCGTGGCTGGATGTGGAATCAGTTCTTCTTGTTAGAAGAGTACACAGGAACAGATACCCAATATGTGGGCAAGGTAAGAATGTTTGTGTGATAATCTAGAAGCTGAAAGTGGTAGCAATTTATTTTTTTACAGTAACTTTTCACATCACTAATGATTATTCAAAATTATTCGACTAATTATGATCTGCAAAAGGCGTGATATCGCACAATATTGCAGTAGGCTAGGGGCAGGAATATGATTTATTTGACTAGCTAAATGTAAGTCTGCATTCATAGTATGCCTCAAAATAAATTAAGTTATACGTGGACTTGATTTATTAGTAATCAGCTAGATAAGATTCAATCTTGTATATGCATCTAAACAATTAAAAAACTTTCTTTGAAATTCAATTTAAATCATGGATAAGTAGTAACTAGGGTGTTATAGGTCACAATACAAAAGTAATTATAATATACCAAAAATCACTAAATTATATTATTCCCTATCAGTGAATAACTTATTATAATTAGGAAGAGTATGATATGTATGAGAAGTAAATTGACACAAATACTTGTAGATGCTCCTGTTTCTTAATATCTAGTTAAACTGAACTACTCCCTGCTTACATTCCAGACCAAAGGGTTTGAGGCAGAAGGAGGAAGAAAAGAAAAAAAATAAAAAAGAAACTTCCTTTAGAAAGATTTAATAGCATTCTAGTAGCAGGGTGATGTTGCTCATTATCCTTCTGTAGATTGTTGATGTTGCTCATTAGCAGTTGGGAGCAAATGACAATGGGGGATATGTAATTCCCTTCTTGAATTCAATTTTGAGAAACAGATTCATTACCTTTCTCCCTCTCTTTCATCTGTGTCTCAGATTATGTGACATGATTTTTCTGATGTCCAAAGTTTTCTCTTTATCTATCTCTTCGCCTTTACTATCTCATTCACACTACTTTATATGCCAGGCAATTTCTGTGTTCATTGTGCATCATCCCCTGTTTATGCCCACTAATTTCAAATCATGAGAATAAAACACATTAAACAATTATGTTTTGAATACTAAATGTTATGAATACTAACATTTCCCATAGATCCTTGTTTGTTTTGCTTAATTCTTAGCATGTGATAAAAGAAATGATTGTAATGATACGAGTATTAATTGATTCACAGAACATCAGGCAAATATGATAGACTAGGCCTAAACTATAACAAAAAAGGACCTAATGTCACCAAAGTTATGCCTATTACTTTTAAATAAGAAATACCTTTATTTATGAATTTTCCAGAACCTTGATCTGACTATTTTTTTGTGCATGACAGTATATTCTTTTTTCAAATGCAGCTTCTGTTATCAGAAGTCTGTTATTTCCACTTCTATTGAAATCTGTCTCCTCTGGTTTCATAGGTCAGACTCATTTTACCCCATACAGTTCACCTGATCATTCCTTTGTCTCTCTTATTTCTCCTCAGATTAGTCATCTGGCATCCTCCAGCAACCCACATTCAACATCACCTTCATTCCGTAGTTAATAACCAACATCCTGATATTTCAAGTGCAACTGACAGATATTTTTGTGTCAAAGAATTTGAAATTGCTTTATGTTTCTTTTCTAAAGCAGTGTATAAAGGACACATTTCGTTCATGGGGCCTTATATAAAGGGTTTCATCCTGGGAGACTCACAGATATAGGACACATAAAAAGAGACACTCACAATCTCAAGGCAATCAAGGCCACACTGCAAGCTTTTATTTTTAGCTGCAAACAAAAATGCTTTCTATTTAAAAATTGAGTGTTCATTGTTTCATTAACCACCATTGCTGCACTGATATTTTAAAATGCACATTGCATTAGGCCTTGGCTGGCTAACTCAATACACCAAGGTTGCCGGTTTGACTCTTGGTCAGAGCACATAATAGAATCAACTGATGAATTCATAAATAAGTGTAATAACAAAATGATGTTTCTCTCATTCTCTAAAATCAGTAAATAAAATATGCATTATGCTGTAGATATTTTTGTATTATTTCTCTTATTTTCTTTTCTTTTTTTTTTAAATTTATTATTTATTTATCTTTTTAGAGGGGAAGGGTAGGAGAGAAGGAGAGGGAGAGAAATATCAATGTACGGTTGCCTCTCGTGTATCCCCTGCCGGGAACTGGTTCGCAACCCAGGCATGTGCCCTGACTGGGAATCGAACCGCGATCCTCTGGTTCGCAGGCCCGTGCTCAATCCACTGAGCTACACCAGCCAGGGCATATTTCTCTTATTTTCAACTAATCCTGTAATCTGTCAAAATAGCTACTAACAGTGGATATACAGTTTTTTTTTAAATTACTTTTCATTAAAGGTTACCAATTATTTGGGGAAAATAACCTCTGCATTTACCTACAGACAAACTAAGATAAGTTGAACACAACTATCTTTTACAACCAGATCATGAGCCTAAGTGGAAAACCCATATATAATAATCATAACTTTCTCAACTGAGGAGAATGAAATCAAATCTGTGTCAATATTTTATATTATACATGGAAAACAATATGCACATGAAAGACAAATTTCAATGAAAACATCTATACTACTTTGTAAAAAATATTACTTTCTCTCTTTGGTAATAAGGCCCTGTCTTAGATATGCCATACACCACGTGTTTATTTTACCACAAAAGTGTGTTTCCAACTACTTCTTAGCCTTCTTTAGACCCATAAGGGTCTATAAATCCTCTCCTAACCCCTCTCCAGGCTTTTGCCATTATTATTCATTTGTGTATACAGAGACTAGCTAGACTCTTACCCTGAACTTGGTTGAACAGATGAGTTTTGATGAGGATTTAACTGCTTGAGCACCAACACATTGTCTTTTTGATCACGCCTCTCTGGTTGCCCTGGGTAAACACAAACCTAGTCTTCTCCGATATCCTGTACTGGTAATGTCTCAGGTGAAGTAAAGGCTTACCATATTCACTGTGTACCACCAGCATTGGGCAAGAATAGGCAAGTTCTAATGGGAAGAGATTTTCACATTTTTTCTTAGTTTTACAGAAACTAAGTATTCCAGAGAAATAAGACCCATATTAATTTATAGGTTATATAACATTGTATAAAGTCAGAAAAATATATGATCCTTGAATGCAAAACCCAGGGTTTGACTCTGAATTTAGAGGAAACAGTTTTAGAACAAAGAAAGTAGTACTAGCAAGGTTTAATATAAGTTATGTATGCACACTTACATGCATGCAACTTACAAGGTTCAGTCCTGGTTACACCATTTAACAATTATGCAGAATTTAGAAGTCAATTAAACTTCCCAAACCTCAGATTCTTGTTAGGTTAAATTAAATTGTCATTAAGATTTATTTAAGTCTAAATTTCTGATATATTCTGAGATTGTGGAGAGGGCTGTGACTGTGGACTGTAGGAGCTAATAAAAATATAATAGAAATTTGCCTGTAGACAATCCAAGGAAGTGGGATTGCGTATGGCCTAATAAAAGACACACACACACCCAGGCTAGTCCAATGGGTTAAGTATAGACCATCACCATAAAAGGCCACAAATTCCAGGCTGAATTATTTTTACATACAGAAAGGTACGTGAGTCCCTGCTGAAAACATTTGTACAAATGCATTATGGGTGGCATCCAGTCTAGGATGATAAATTTGCTTTCATTGTCAGGATGGACTGGAGGAGCAAGAAAATAAACCACAATAATATTTCTATAAGGAAATGCTATAGAATGTTTTCATGTCATTTCAGACGTTGCAATACAGGAGAGAGAAGTCAGAAGTGTTGAATCAAATTAAGAGTGATTTTTGTTTTTCCCAATAATACCATCTGGAGTTTGGTTGCTCACTTCTGACTGAAACTCTCAGATAATTACCAATTCTGTTTTCTATACCAAGAGAAACCATTGGTATTTGCTTAAGAGGATTACAAAGTCATAGCAATTGCTATGTAGCTTCCCTATCATTTGAATAAGTACATGTGACTGAATTACTTAGGCAGACTAGTAACACTACTTGAAATGAATTAAAATACATTCAACAAGAAGTATAGCAAAGGCTTCTACTTATATGTTAGAAAATTTTCATATGCATTTGCTTCTTTGCAATTAGATCTAGTTCCTGAAGAATCCCTAGTTGTTATGGATTAATGATTAATTGATCATATGCCTATTGTTATTAAAATTTGCAGAATTTAAGTGTTTAATTTTAGTACTTGGTTATTAAAGCTAATTTATTGCATGAGGAGATGCCAAAATTACAGGTGCAGTATTTATTCATCTTTAAGGAAAATATTAGGTTATATAAAATAATTTTGAAATACCAACTTAATTGACCATTACATTTTAATCCAAAGCTATGTTTTAGCACTTATTTTGCTCAAGGCAATGGGCATAGTATTCAGGAACTATCTATAAGTAGTCACCATCTGAATATTATATGTCTTTTTTACAGTTAGCTATCAATTTTTCATAGTTTTTATTAAAAAAATTACTCTTCCATATCTAAAATCATCATTAGTGTAGCCATAGAATCCTAGAATGTATGGGGATTTTAACATTTATCAAGCTTTTGTTAAAATTCAATGTAATTGGTTTAGATGTTAACTAAAACCATGGAACACGGATACCAACTCCAAAACAGGTAAGAGTCTGGTTTATATTAAATTGAGTTATCAAACTGTTGAGTGATCAAACATTTGCACTTATCTATGTTGACATAAGCACTAAACATTGATATTTTCCCGAAGCATACATGAAATAATGTATTTGGATAGACAGGTTTCTCTTAGGCTTTAGAATATGGCAGTTTGATATGTACAGACAAAGAAACAAAGTCTCAAATTTTCTGCAGGATGTTTGAGAAATTTTTATAGTATTACAGTGTTTTTCAGAATCAAAATAAATTATGTTTATAAAGGTTTTAGAATTCCATTTCTCATGGTACAGTACATATAGCAGCTGCTTCTGATTTGAAAGCACCTTGTATCTCAAAATTCTCTTTATAGGTTGGTTGTTTAAAACTAGGAACACATGAGAAAAATATTACGAGTAGGTCCTCAGGACAATGCCGAAATGCTTATTTCACATGCATTATATAAAAAATCTGCTGTTCTAATAGAATGCTATCATTTAATTCTTACTGCCAGTACTGTGTAATCACATCACGGCATAGTATAGTACACTAGCCTTTTTACATGAATTTATTTTAATTTTCAAAATATATTACACACTGTTTCTTGAATGATACTAATATCTTGGACAAAATATCTATAGAAAAATAACTCAAAGTTACTTAAATATAATTCATAGTATTCAGTACCATTGGACATTTCAACTTCTGTTTTATGTTACCATAACTATGTAGTCTTAGTAATAGGCAGAATAAAACTTTCTCCTCCCTTATACTTGAGCAGTATCTAATTATGTTCACAGACCTTTTGCCAGAAAATATCTAAGCACCCTTTCCATGATTGTTTCTATTCTTGTTTTACGTCTAATATCAAATGAATCTTGTCACATAAAGCCCATCTTCATTCTCCCCAGCTAGAATTTCTCATCAAAATTATATCACCTATCGAAATCTTATTCAAGGCGCAATTTTAATTATTCTGGCCTGCTATTTTACTGCCTGGAATCTGTGACCTTTGAATCTGTGTTGGGTTTTAGTTCTCCGAAGTGTTTGACATTATATATAGGCTCACAGTTCGCTTTCATGTGCTCTCTCAGTACACCTTTATTGAGCTTTTATAACCTGGGTCCTGAGAGGCTGACACTATGAAACACACGAAGAGCAGAGAAAATTTAAAACAAGTGTATTCCTGTTCCTGACAGATTTTGTGCCAAATTCAACTCTTTTGCTGTCTTTCCATTATACTTGAGGTCCTAATTGCAACCAAGCCCCTCCTGTTTTTCTCTTTGCTCTCAAACAGCACATATTTCGATTCACTTTCACTCCAGAATAAATTCTATGTCGTTAATACAGAAAATTTCAAAGCGGTATTAAGGATTAAAGGATAAGATTAAACAAATTCCGACTGAATAAGGAATTGTAACTACTCTTAGAAACATTTGCATTTAAAGTGTTAGTGATTTTTTTTTGCTGGAAGGTAAATAATTGTTAAAACATTGAAAACTGTTAGAGTGTGGTAGAAAAATGTTTATTAGTATTACTACAAATTATGTGTGATTTTCCCTGATACTTATTTTAGTACTTTAGTACTATTTCTAATACTCCAACATTATGTCCTATTTCCAGACTTGCAGAACATCAAATCCACCCTTACATACTCATCAGTGTTAAAAGAAAGAAGGAAGGAAGGAAGGAAGGAAGGAAGGAAGGAAGGAAGGAAGGAAGGAAGGAAAGGAAAAGAAGGAAGGGAGGAAGGAAGGAAGGAAGGAAAGACTAAAATAGAAGTAGTAAATCTTCAAGAGAATACACATAGAGGGATAGAAAAAGTATATATTTAAGCACAAGCACCATCAAGAATAACATAAAAAGTTCATTTTTCAATTTCTTTCTTTACCTTGGTCATTTTTCCTTCATTTTATGCAATTATCAAGTGAATAGCCAATTATCTTTTATGTTCCTGATTAATTGATGTTTTGTTATAAACTAATGCTCTTTATGCTTGATAATACTACCTGCTTAAAGTTTAACTTTTCTGATGCAAATTTACCTGCACCAGTACTTTTATGATTGTGTTTGTGGTGTTTATCTTTTTCTATCTTTCTGCTTTCAAGCTTTTTGCGTAATTTTATTTAAAACTCAGCTAGAATTTATGTTTTTTTCCACTCTGAAAATTTTTAACATTTAATTAAAATGTGAAGTCCATTCATATACTCAAATAATGAAATTATTTATTAAAGATTTTTAATTTTATTTATTTTTAGAGGGAGGGTATGGGAGGGAGAACTTGGGAGGGAGAGAAATATCAATGTATGGTTACCTCTTGAGCTCCCCCTACTGGGGATCCGGCCTGAAATCCAGGCACGTGCCCTGACTGGGATTTAAACCAGAGACCTTTTGGCTCTCAGGCCTGCACTCAATTCACTGAGCCACACAAGCTAGGGTGTATAATGTAATTATTGATTCATTTGGATTTAAGTCTACTGTTTCCTTGTTTTCATTTATCCCATTGTTCTTTAAACTTTTGTGTTTGCTTTCTAACTTACTTGGGTGAATTCAGGATTTAAAAAAATACCTGAATTTATGCTCTTTACAAATAATCCTTAACTTATTATAAGTTAATGTTATATGTTTTAGTATATAATGAAATAATATTACAACAGTATAATTAATTTCCCCTGTGGGACTTTATTTTTGTCATATAGTTCCTTCAGTATATACTGTAAAATTCATCACATATTACTAATCTTCTTTTTAAGCATTTTAATATTTATTGAAAAACTTACAAACATAAAATTTATATTAGTTATATTAATTATATTATATTATAATGTTATATTGTATATATGACCATTTCCAGTCAGTGCATTTTACACATTTGCGTAGATCTGAATTTCTGTTGCTATCATTTTTCTTAACCTAAAAACTTCTTTTTACATTACTTGTAGTGTAAGATCTCTGCTCAGTTTTTAAACTTAAGGTTGAATTTCTTGGAGTCTTACCATATGAATTAGTGTAAAAGTCAGCTACCTGTAACATGTTGAATGTATTCAAAGTTTAGGGCTATCTTTTCTCTGGTTTCCTCTGTTCCCAGATTTCTTCCTCTCAATTTTTAGTCATTATGGGAACCCTGAATATTAATCTCTGAGCACACCCATGCACACACTTGTGTACACAAACTCACTTTCCTTCTTTTGTTTCCCAGTCCCATGCCTTGTTCTCTCCTTCCTTGTTCTCTCCCTCCTCTACCCTCCCTCCACCTCTCCCTCCCTTTCTCACCTCTCCCTCTCCTCCTAACTGCAACTCTTCTCAAGCTTTGTTCTTTGGGTCTCTTTGATCTCTGCTCTTGATTCTCTCCCCTCCTCTTCCTTCCCCTTCTCTCTGCCTCCTCCCGAAGTCTATTCTCTCTCCATAGGCCCTTTTCTCCACGGTCCCCCCAGTCCCACCAAGGAAGGCATGTACATGCACGCACACTCTTTTATGCCATGTTTTACTGTATCTTTTTATGTTTAGATATGTGTAGATGCACAGCACTTACCATTGTGTTATAATTGACTACATCATTCAGTAAAGTTATATACTGTATGGGTTTTTAGCCTAGGAGTAATAGGCTATACCATCTATCTTAGGTGTGTAGTAGACTATACCATCTGAGTCTGCGTAAGTGCACTCCACTGTACTCACAACCAAATCATCTAATGATGTGTTTCTCAGAACATATGCCCATCATTAAGCTATGCTGACCATAACATAAATAATGACTCTGGACAAATAATTCCGAATCAATAGACAAAAATTTTAATGAATACGTGGATGTTTCTATGCATATGTGTTGACAACTTTCTTATTCAAAGATGTATATGTATAAGTAATGTATATACATCTTAATTGCGGCAAAGAGATTTTACATTTGTATATACCTATGTTAATAGAACCAAGGCCACTATGTAGAGAATTGGTAGCATCCAGGAATGCACCCTGTCATTCATGACTTTTTAATCAATACCCTAGGGGTAACCACTTTGCTGACTCCAATCCTTTATGAGAAGTTTGACAGTCCTTGAATTTAATATGTATGGGTTTAAATGTCATGTCTGGCTTCTATCATTTAACATCATGGGGATGAGTTTATCCATGATACTGTGAATAGGATTAAATTTTTACAGGCAATACAGTTTTCCATTGTATAAATGTATCACAATTATTTATTCTACTATCAATTGCTGATTGATGAGCTTCTAACTGGAGATTATTATAAAAATGCTATAAAATTTTATACATTATTATTTTCATATATGAACTTTTTTCCTTTGGGCATATTTCAACAATGGGGTCACTGTGTCATGGATTGGATATATATTGTTAGCAGATGCTAGCAAAAGTTTTTCAAAAAGATTGTACAAAGTTACTCTACCCAGGAATTTGTGAGAATTCCAGTTACTACACATACTTACTAAGGTTTTATATTGTTATTTTATATGTTTTAAAAATTTAACCTTTTTTGGTGATATGTAGTACTATTTCATTGTAGTTTTAATTTGAATGACAGTGAAAATTTTAAAGTTAGGTATGTTTTCATTTTATATTGAATAACTGGAGATCTTAGTTTTGATTTGAATGCATAGGCACTTGCTCAATTTTTTTATTGTTATCTAACTTTCTCTTGTCATTTCATAAAGCCCTTTATTTATACTACATACAAGTCATTTATTAGATAGAGATATGGAAATTATTTTCTCCCATTTTCTACAGGTTACTTTTTTTATTGTTGTTATAGTATCATTTGCTGAACAAAGTTTATTAGTTTTAATTCAACTTAATTTGTTAAACTCTTAAGGTCATTAATTCTGGTGCTTATTTAAGAAACATTTGCGCCCTGGATGGCATAGCTCAGTGGTTTGAGCACGGGCCTGCAAACCAAAGGGTCGCAGGTTCGATTCCCAGTCAGGGCACATGCCTAGGTTGCAGGCCAAGCCCCCATTGTGGGGCGTGCAGGAGGCAACCACACATTAATGTTTCTCTCCCACTCTTTCTCCTTCCCCTTTCTCTAAAAATAAATAAATAAATATCTTTTAAAAAAGAAAGAAACATTTGCTCAGTATTCAGATTACTTTATGTATCATAGTTAGGCCTATAAGTGAATTTGAATTCGTTTATGGACTAGATGTAAGGTTGAGATCAAAAGGTCCACGAAGATCTAGAGTTGCCCCAGCATCATTATTTTTAAAAAATCATTTATGTATCTAATCACAATGTCCTTTAAAATTTTTACGTTTGTTTATGTGTGCATGCATTTCTAGTCATCTTTTATCTTTTGTTGATCTGTGTGCTAATACCAAGCGTCTTTAATTATTGAAGTAAATTTTTTAATCTAGTCATTTAAGTTCCCCAACCACGTTCCTCTTTTTCACTGTAGTGTTCAAGGTCTTTTGCATTTTCATAAAATTTTTAAAATTAGCTTTTCAGTTTTCACTAGTTTCAAAAACTATGTCAGGTTTATAAGATTAAAAAGACCTACCTATTTAAGGAAATATGTGATCCTGGATTGATTCCTTGATTTAAATGGGAAATTACAATAAATACATTATTGGAATAATTGACATATTTGAAGTGGTCTTTATTTTAATGTTAAATGTAATCATATTGTTAACTTTTTAGGTTTTGTAACTTTGCTATAATATATTAGACAGTTTCCTAATTCTAAGGTTATAGAGATGAAATAATCATCTAGAGGTATAAGAAGATAGGATACCTACAAATGGGAGAAGATAATTTTAGAACATATAATCCAGGCAATAATACATAGGACAAATACTAACAGACCTACAGAAGCCTATAAAACAATAAAAAATATGAACAAGTATATTAAAATTAGCAAAATGTTTGGATAGGTATTTCACAGAAGATGATATCCAAGTCTCCTTCAGAAAGCACATAAATCATTAAGTCCTCAACTCATTAGGAAATGTAGTTTTTTAAAAATATATTTTATTGATTATGCTATTACAGTTGTCCCATTTTCCCCCATCATTCCTCTCCACCCTGCACACCCCCTCCCACCCACATTCCTCCCCTTTAGTTCATGTCCATGTGTCATAAGTTCTTTAGCTTCTACATTTCCCACACTATTCTTGCCCTCCCCCTGTCTATTTTCTGCACACCATCTATTCTACTTATTCTCTGTACCTTTTCCCCCTCTCTCCCCCTCCCACTCCCCTGTTGATAATCGTGCATGTGATCTCCATTTCTATGGTTTTGTTCCTGTTCTGGTTGTTTGCTTAGTTTGCTTTTGTTTTTGTTTTAGGTGTGGTTGGTAATAATTGTGAGTTTGCTGTCATTTTACTGTACATTTTTTTTCTTCTTTTTCTTAGATAAATCCCTTTAACATTTCATATAATAAGGGCTTGGTGATGATGAACTCCTTTAACTTGACTTTATCTGGGAAGCACTTTATCTGCCCTTCCATTCCAAATGAAAGCTTTGCTGAATAGAGTAATCTTGGATGTAGGTCCTTGTCTTTCATGACTAGGAATACTTCTTTCCAGCCCCTTCTTGCCTGGAAGGTCTCTTGAGAAATCATCTGACAGTCTGATGGGAACTCCTTTGTAGGTGACTGTCCCCTTATCTCTTGCTGCTTCTAGAATTCTCTCCTTCATTTGAATCTTGGCTAATGTAATTACGATGTTCCTTGGTGTGTTCCTCCTTGGGTCCAACTTCTTTGGGACTCTCTGAGCTTCCTGGACTTCCTGGAAGTCTATTTCACTTTGCCAGATTGGGGAAATTCTCCTTTATTATTTGTTCAAATAAGTTTTCCACTTGATGCTTTTCCTCTTCCCCTTCTGGTACCCCTATAATTCAGATGTTGGCATGTTTAAAGATGTCCTGGAGATTCCTAAGCCTCTCCTCATTTTTTAAAATTCTTGTTTCTTCATTCTTTTCTGTTTGGTTGTTTCCTTCTTCCTTCTGGTCCACTCCATTGATTTCACTCCCAGTTTTCCTCCCATCTCTATTGGTTCCCTGTGCATTTTCCTTCAATTCACTTATTGTAGCCTTCATTTGTTGATCTAATTTGTGACTCAAATCAACCAATTCTGTGAGCATCCTGATCCCCAGTGCTTTGAACTGTGCATATGATAGGTTGGCTATCTCTTGGTCGCTTAGATGAAATGGCTCTGGAGCTTTGATTTGTTCTCTTGTTTGAGCCATTTTGGGTTTTTGGGTTTTTTTTGGGGGGGGTGGGTGGGGGGTCTGGTCATGGCTGTTATGTAATGAGGGCAGGAGCCTTAGGTATTCCCCAGGGTGGGGCTGCCTAGTTGCTGGGTTGTGACACCGTATGTGGGGGTGGGGTCTGAGAGGGAACGATGGTGCTTCCTCCACTCTCTCTTAGATTCTAGTACCCTCCTCTGCTTCCCCTTCACCTGGATTATCAGTCTGGATGAATGGTTGTTGGACTTCTGTACAGTTCAATTTTCTACCAGTTCCGTTTTTTTTTTCTTTTTTCTAAATCTTTGTTGTCCTTAATTTTGGTTGTGCGAGGAGGCACAGTGTGTCCACCTACGCCTCCATCTTGGCCGGAAGTCTGGAAATGTAAATTTAAACCACTCCAATCCAGAGTGACATAAAGTGTAAAGGGAAGATGATGATATGCACATTTTGGGACTCTCACAGATTAACATTAAACAACAAATGCTAGAAACATTAAAAGAAACTTAAATGGAGAAATACAATATACTTAGAGATTAGAAGACAAAAAAATCTAAACATTAAATGTACTCCAATCAATATTTCTGTGTCTTTCTTTAACTTTATTTCGAAATAATTTAAAACTTTGGGAGGGTCACTCAAATTGTGTTAAGTAATTCTATACATCATTCAGCACTTTTACCAATTATCAACATTTTATCTGATTTGTTTTATCACTTGGTTTATAAAGATTTGATATTATGGCAGAACTATTTCCATTTGCTTATTGCCTCTAGGACTTGTCCCTTTTAAATACTACAGGAGACATGCAGTACTTGCAAAGCCACGCTGACTTGGCAAGGATTCAGTTCTCACTTCTGTTCTCTGCTTATCAAATCTCTGTTTAGTTTCTTAGCATTCTTGCTGACATTATCTATCTTACTTTGAGTTTTATCTTGTTCACATGAAGTTTAGACATCAACTACATATTTGGGGATTTTAACAGAGACTTGGAGGATCAAATCTTTGTGACTCCCTCCTTCTTATGAGTGTGCTGTTCAGGTCCTAGCTAGTGCAGCAGACCCGAAGTTTAACTGTCTCCATAGCCCAACACTACTGCTTCTCTTTGCTTGGGCTCTAGTTACATATTGTCCCCAACCCCATGACAAGAAACTAGCCTCTGTAAGGAGAATGGGCAGGGACTGTTCAGTGGTATAGGGTTTTAGTTTGAGGTGATGAAAATGTCCTAGAGATGGATTGTGGTGACAGTTGCATAACAATGTGAATGTAATTTATGCCACTGGATTATACACTTAAAATAGTGAAGATGGTTACTGAGCATTATGTATATTTTACCACAATTTAAAAAAAAAGTTTATTTGCTATTATTAGATTGTCAGAAACTTCAGAATTTATTATTATAAATTTTGACTTCTATGAATGCCTTGTATACAATAGAATTCAACATTTTTTTTGCAAAACAAAGGATTCAACTTTTGTAGAAAGAATAAAATACTTATTTTTAAAAATTCAACCAATGTGAAGACAAAATAAAGAATAAAATCTCCTTTGCATTTCCAAGGATGCTAGGAAGAAAGGAAAGAAGGAAAAGAGGGAGCGAGGGAGGGCCTGTGAGATCAGTGATCACTGCCCCTTCTTTCCAGTACAGTTCTGATCCCCTCCACTTATTCTACCAGTGCATCAATGAGAGTAAGAGGGCCAAAGTCAGGGCACTAATTTTTTATCATCTTTGAGTATCTAATCCTTTATTTTACTGTATACATAAGGTATGTAAGATATTTTACATATAAGATTATGCCAAATAATCATCACATCACTGTTTTGTTTGTACTGCATTTTATAAAATTACCTCTGTTATATTCAGATTGTTTACTCTTTGAAAATACAGATACTTCTCTTTCCCTTCGTTCAATGCTTTATATATACTAATACTCATTTCAATGTTGGTTTTAATTTAGGTTTTTGAGATAAGACTGTGCGATGTTGTCATCACTATTGTAAATACTGCAGAGATTAAGCACAAGATAGAGCTAAAATGAACAGGCATACAACACATTGAACTTCTGTAGTGGATTTTTTCAAAGGGAAGAAAATCTACGTATCATTCCCCTTTGCTAATTTACCTGTGTAATACAGAAGTCATCATTTGGATCACTAAAGGTGGCTTTTTCTTAACATGAAAACATAATCTTAAAAAATAGTACAGGAGAGGAAAAATAAGTTTTAAAATATATTATGTGGAATACTTAGGTAAAATAAAACATTAAATAGTGCAAACTTTATATTTTCTGTTGATGTTTGATGTACTTCAACATATAAAGATGCATTATAAACATTGTTTTGAACTTAAAATTTACACATGCTATTAAAACAGATAATGAGATAACAATAGAAACTCAAAGAAAAAAATCAAGAAAGTATCCTTTAAAATATGTTCCATAAGGGTGCATTAGGGCAGAGAGACAAATGCTAAAATTAGTTAATTTTCTTTTCTTTCTAAAGATTTTTTAAATTTATTTTTAAAGAGAGGGGAAGGGAAGGAGAATGAGAGGCAAAGAAACATCAATGTGTCATTGCCTCTCATGCGCCCCCTGCTGGGAACCTGGCTTGCAACCCAGACATGTGCCCTGGCTAGGAAACGAACCTGTGGCCCTTTGGTTCACAGGCCTGCATTCAATCCACTGAGCTATACCATCAAAGGCTCAGTGAATTTCATTTTTAGAATTATTTGAAAAGCATTGGATTTGAAAGCATGTTAAATTGATGGATAATATTCTATAATTAAATTTTTGTGATGAATTTAAATTCCACTTCAACTATGAACCAATAGTTAATATGGCTCATACCACTAATCTTCAAGTAAACTCTTCAGTAATAGAACACAAAACAGAATCAGTGTCATTGAGGTGATTGCAAACTAACATACAAAAGCAAATGATATATTATTTATTCAATCAGTTATCTATCGGAATCTTACACAGGCTATTCAGATCTTGGTGCCTTAAGTTTTTCAACTTCTTAAGCTCTTAATGTAAGACATAGTATAGAACTAAGACATAGTATAGAACTGATACAGAGCACATTCAATAATCCTATTTGAAGCCACATCTCATGAGCACATATCACTTCAAAGTTGGATAAAACTATAAGTTTACTACTACCTTGCTGCAGTTAACAATCCTAACAGGAGTGTAGGCATATGCACACACACACACACACATCTTTGTTAGCATAATAAGAATAGCTGTTTTTTTATAAGGAAATTGAACTTCACAAGCAAATATCTTATGGCAAATTCTCTTGTCAAAATATTTCAGCCATGCAGTTAATTTTAACAACATATGTCACATAATAATGATTCAATCTATACTTCCTTCTTTTTGACTTGCAGGTTTATATTTAATGGATTTTGTGCATTAAAAACACAATGAATAATACTATTTAAAATTGTTGCTACTGAGGAGTTATTTTTCTAATGTTGGAATGAAAAGAAAAGAGTGATAATACATTGCTGTAGTTAGCACTCCCTAGAGTATAAAAATTGCCTCTTGAAAATGATGTATTCTAGCTATAATCTTTGTTTGTATTCTATGAGATGCAATATGACCAATGAGTGAATCCCAATATTCTCTCATGTCATTTCACTCCTGGTAATATGTGCTTCATCTTGACCATTTTTATGGTGAATAATTCTGAAATCAGACAGTGTACCTTCTCTAGTCTGATGTTCTGGTCAAGTCTAGAAATAGAGGCTCCCATTTTAGTTTTGCGTAAAGCTGAAAAGAAGCCAAGTTTGCATTTATGTCAAAAGGAACTTCATAGAATAAAAGGTAACGAATGTGTGAATTGTGATAAGAATGGCCTCTTCCTCTCAGTAGTATTTCTGAGGTTTTTGTTGCTAACATCCTTTTTCTGCTACAGATCAGAAAATTTAGAGAAAATAATAGTTTATGTTGATATTCATTTTGAATTATATGTGACAATTCCAGGACCATTTCTATTGTACTTAATATGTAACATTTGAATCACTGTAGTATTTGGTGATATTTATAAGAAAGAAATCATCTTATTTATGTGGCTACAGGTATCCAAGACAAGGTCAAATTTACAAAATTAATTTTTTTGTGAAATAAATAAGGTATAATCTATATAAATATATGGAAAGAAAATTCAGGAAAGGCAGAGAAATGAAGATTCTGATTACGAATGAAACAACTTCAGCTTATACTCAGTTATTCTATTATTTTTTCTTTGCAGTTGTTGCAATGACTTAGTTATTTTCTATGTTTATCTTGGTTAACAAACCTGATAAAGGTGACGTAACTTAAACAATGAAGCTTGACCATGACTATCCAAGCAAATCAATATAGGGAAACTGTTTCGAGAACACATGGAACCACATACATCATGTATATGTGTGGATGCTGATTCAGTGAAGTTGATTTTTTTCACCCATTTCTAAGGTTAAGTAAGTTGTTAGCAAAACTAGAAATACATCTATGAGGAGGATTCTTTACTGCTAACCAATGTGTCTCATGGTCATTTCTTCAATAAGCTTTTTGAAAAAGTTTAATTGGTTATTTAAAAAAAACTGTGATTTAAATTAGTACCAATGTGTTAAACTATACATAAAAAGATGAGAAAAACAACACCTGTCAAATTATTGGCTCTCACCTTTGTGTGTATGCCCCTGCTCCCTGTGATTATTGTAAGCAAACATTCATTGCAAACCTGAGATATCCTAGCATACTACCCAAAACTAAATGATACCAATACATAGTTGTAGAGTTTAATTGGACTGTATTGATACTGTATGATATAAATTCAAAATTCCTTTTGCCTTATAACTCTGCTTATTATTTATTTTAATTATTGTTCCTTTTTGGCATTGCTGACATCAGGAATCCTCAAATTTTACTTTGCTCTGCTGTTGATTTCACTGGTAGGTTGAAAAACTTTTCAATACAGTCCAATTAAACTGTACAAATATGTGTTGGTATCAGTTAGTTCCAGGTCCTATGCTTGGACATATCAGGTTTACAATGAATGTTTGCTAACAATGAGCACAGGCAGCAGGGACAGACATACAAAGGTAAGAGCTATTTTTTTTTTTCATAGAATCCCTGCTTTTGCCTGACTTTCATGCTCTAATTTATCACACCGATATTTCAAAAATTCAAAATTCTTATCATTCTGAAAATCACTTTCTGCCTGCTAACATAAGAACAGTTTTCTCTATAACAAAAATAACATCAATAACATCAAAAATGACAAAAATAACATAATAACAAAAATAACATCAAAGCAATAGTGAAATGCAATTCTTCTCCAATAAGGCTTGTGAAATGAAAAAGTTTGATACTTGTCAAGGGACTTTGAAGTGCATTTTAGTGATAAGTATCCAAAAATAACAAATAAAATAATTAATAATTGATGCAGCAATTCACCCACTAGAAATTCATCCCATAAATATAATCTTAGAAATATATGATGTATAAGAGTATTCACTATAGCACTCAATGTAGTAACCGATGGAAAAAAACAAACAAACAAAGGAATCACCCTAAATATTAATTCATTGAAAATTGCATAAATATCAATAAATTACTCATTCACAGTGAAAAACAAGTACACAAAACTTTTAAAAATGATGTAAGAAGCTATCTGATATAGATTATTTAGTAAAAAAAGTACATAGTTTAATTTTAGGAGGACAAAAACCATCAAGTAATAGTTGCATATATATGCCTTCTGTTATATTAGACTCTGTTTTAGGTCAGTAAGGTGAGGTCTTCATATTCACTTTGCTTCATATACTTGTTTGTACGTATGTATGTATGTACCTATTTCTTTAGTGCTGATGTAACATCTTTGGAGCAAGCTATAAAGTACTAGCCTGAAATGCTCTGGCTGGGCTCAAATGTCAGCAATGAATAGTTGCTGTCACCAAAAACCAGGGAAGACAGAGTTGGCATTCAATAAATTTGTGATTGGCCATCTTTTCTCTATAGAGTTTGAGAGAGTCTAAGGCATGAGTAGCTTATTCAAAATCAACCTAAAAGTAGTTCTGCCATAAGCACTTTAAAGGGGACTGGAGCCAGAAGCTATATCCAATGTTACCCTACAGTGAATATAAATTATCTTGGTACTATTTATGTTTTGCATTTTCTTTTAGACAAAACAACCTCTGTACCTCTAAAAGGGGGGAACCCTCTAAATGCTATAGATTAAAGATTATATCATTACCAGAAGTTCTAAGTGATTGATTCTAATGTGATTTAATGGGTCTCACCAACTATTGCTCAGAATTTATGTGTATCATTATAATTGTATTTGCAAATAATAGTAATGAGTAATTTTTTTTTTTACTTTTAATGCTCATGAAAGTATTCTGCATATTAACTTGTTCAAAGAGAATAGATTTTTGTTGTAAAATATGTTGACTGAGCTCTCAAGAGGATTCTTTTTATTATAAAATATTTTGAAAAACTTGATAAACTTATTAGAAAGTGAAATCTTTATGTCAGCATTGAAACCAACAACATTAAAAACAAAAAGTTAAAAGGAGAAAGTTTCTGTCGTTGTTCTGTTTGATTCCGTCCTGTTGGTGGGCAGTGCAAGAAAAGAAGACAGTAAATTCAGAAACTCCCAGTAACAGAAGGCTAACTGTCCTGGTGAAGAAGGGTCAGTAAAATCAGTAAGAACATCTTGTGTGTAGTTTCTAATTGAACTGTTTATACTTTCTACAGTATTTCATTTTTAAATAACTGATTTTTTTATGTTAACAAAATTTATAAGTGTTATTCTCAACCAAAACACCCCAGTGTTGTAATAACATTATTACTTTGAACGATTAATGTGATGTGTAAACTTCTCAATTATTTTAGAAATGGGATACATGATGTAAGCTTTCTGTGTGTGTGTATGAATTGTCTTGGTTTTATCCTCATTTTAAAAATATACTTATTTATTTATTTTTAGAGAGAAGGGAAGGGTGTGTGAGAGAGAGCTGGGGAGAGAAATACCGATGTGAGAGGGGAACAATTTGTTGCCTCTTCTGGGAACCTAACTGGAGACCTTACCTGGGACTCAGGCATGTGTCCTGACTGGGATCGAACTGGGGACCTTTTGCTTTGTGGGAGGACATTCAACCAAGTTACACCAGTCAGGAGTATCCTCATGTTTCATTAATAACTGAATTGAGTATGTAATTCATGTTTCACAATAATTTGAACATAAAAATTTAGGGCATTGATCACGCCTTTATCATTTAGTGTTCAAGATCATTGATGAGAAATCTATTGTTTATAAAATGCACATTTCCCCATAGGTGGACTGCTTATTTTCCCTTACTAGAAGCACTGAGGTGATTCTCTTTATGTAGTGAAATGTCCTGACAACAGAAGAGAAACAAAGTCAAATGAAAGAGATCCAGATTTCTATGACTCATTGCTTCATCTCTTTATTTTACTTCGTTGAAGTATTACTAACATAAAAAACCATTTGAAGTGCACCATTCTATGGAATTTAATACATTTTTAATGTGCAGCAATCACCTCCATTTCCTAAACATTTCATTATCCCAAAAAGAAATTCCATACTTACTAAGCATTCATGCCCTGGTCCCCTAACCTCCAGACCCTGCCTAACACTAACCTGTTTTCAGTCTCTAAGGATTTACCTCTTCTGCATATTTCATATAGATAAAGTTATATGCTATATTATATTTTATTTCTGGCTTCTTTCACTCAGTATAATTTTTTGAGGTTAGTCCATATTGTAGTAGGTATCAGTGCTTCATTTATTTTTACAGTAGAATAATATCCCATTGTATAACTATACCAAATGTTCTTTACTCATTCTCCATTGATGGATATTTGGTTCCACATTTTGCTCCTGTGAATAATACTGCTACAACATTAATATACAAGTATTTATTTTAATACATGCTTTAAATTCTTTTGGGCATATATGTAGGAGTGGAATTGCTGGGTCATGTGATAATTCTATTTGTAACTTACTGAGGTACCATCAACCTGTTTTTCTTTTTGTATTTTTATTTTAATTGTTGTTCAAGCACAGTTTTCTGACCTTTACCCCCATCCCATCCCACCCCCCACCCTCCCCACCTCCCTCCCATTTCCATGCCCCCACCTAGTTTTGTCCAGGTGTCCTTTATACTTGTTCCTGTAAACCCTTCCCCTTTCCCCCTGAAATTCCCTCCCCTCTCCCCTCTGGTCACTATTTTCCATGGTAGATGAACTGTTTTACATTACCACCAGCAATGCTAAAGGGTTCCTATTTCACATCCTTGCCTAGATTTGTTAGTTTCCATTTTATTTTCAATACTTATATGGTTGATGTAAAGCGCCAACTCATTGTGGTTTTCATTAGCATTTCTCTAGTGCACAGGTGGCAGACACAAGACCTGCAGCCAAATTTGGCCCTCCACCTTGTTTCATCCAGCCTGGCACCTTGTTCCTACCCAGTGGCAGTGCTGAGCTCCCTGCCCCTAGTTAAGGAGTAGTTACTTTTATAACAGTCCTAAAATTACATCTGGCCCTTTGAAGGCAACTGCAAGGCCTATGTAGCCCCCAGTGAAAATGAGTTTGACACCCGTGGTCTAGTGACTAATAATTTTGGACATTTTTTCATGTTTTTGTTGCTGTTTTGTGTATATTCTTAAGAAAACATCTATTCAAGTCATTAAACCATTTTTTAATTATGCCGTTTGCCTTTTTGTTGTGAAATTGTAAGAGCTTTTATATATTTTGGACACTAAAGCCTTATCAAATACATGTTTTGCAAATATTTTTTTCTATTATGTAACTATTTTTTTTAACTTTCCTGGTAGTGTCTTTAATGCACACAGTTTTTTTGTTTTGTTTTGTTTTTGCCTTTTCTAAGACATCAAACTTACTTATGTTTTATTGTTTTGCTTGGGTTTCGGTGTCATATTTAAGAATACACTGCCAAATCCAAGATTATGGAGATTTGCTCTACATTTTCTTTCAACAATTTTATTTTTTAAACTCTTAAGCTTAGATCATTGACCTATTTTGAGTTAATTTTCGGCCTAATTTGGTTTTTATTCCAACCTTTGTCCGGTCATTCTTATTAACATTTTTGCTACATAGATTCTTTCTGTGTTTCTAATTGTCCTTCTTTTATAATTAAATATTTTTCCTTGGTGAGCCTAAGTTCTTCATGAGTACAGTAAGCACACTATTTAGAATTTATTTAAAGTAATTTTGTCTTCATTGTAGTGAGGCACTACCTTCTTTTCTTCTTTTCTTTTTTTTTTTTTTTGCATTTTTTACTGTTATTCAAGTATAGTTGTCTCCATTTTCCCGCAACCTCCCACTCCACCCTTCCCCCCCCCCACCTCCCACCCTCAATCCTTACCCTCTTTGGCTTGGTCTATGGGTCCTTTATACATGTTCCTTGATGACCCTTCTGAGTTCAGTTTTCTAATTTGTTACTTTCTAGTCACCAGTTTTCTTCAGACATATCATGAGCATTTTTTGTTTGTTCATATCTATCACTGCTATCATGTCCACTATCCCCTAATTTATAAGTGAACTTCAGTTTCGTGCTTAAGGAAGATCCCTACAGAATGAGAGACATTATTTTAGCAAGCATGTGTGGGTACTTACTTGGCAGGTAAAAAAGGCAGTTATCTTTCTGGTAAATAAATAAGGAAAATTAGTGTAAGACTTCTGATTTCCTAGAAAGCATATCTCTTGTTTCAAATTAAATGTTGGTTAGGGAACAAGGGTGACAAAAACAACCAACCGATGATGCCATTTGATAAACTGTTCTTTGGTGAACTCTCTCTGTGCTCATGTTTCTCCTTTTCACTTTCCATCCCTGTTAACCTCAGAGGCTCATGTACTAAAAACTCATACACTCCTCTGTTCCTCACTAGAGTGTTATTTGTTGTAGTTCACTGAAATTTGGGCTCTTCTTCCAAAATCATGTGTTAATAAATCCCACCTATTTGCTCTCCTCTAGGAATTGGCCAAAATTAACTAATGCATCAGTTCTTATTCTCAACATTATTTTCAATCCATTTATTTTAGTATTTCTTTTGTCATGTTTCAACTTGTTTATGAGAAATAATGGGATTCTAAATTTGTTCTCTTCTATAATTTCAAATCAAAAGTCTCACGATGACTTTGAGGTAATTTGTTAATACAATCATATGTGAAATAATATAGATTTATTTAAAACATAGGCAGTTCCTGAACATATTAATTAATTTGATGCAGATCAAGCATATCATTGTATAACATGGAATATGCCTAATACCTATAGTTGTGCATTGAATTTGTCATTTAGGTAAGTAATTCCAAATATTCATGGAAATAACAATTTGATTACAAAATAATATTTAATAATTCGATGTTATTATTCCTAACCTATGGTGGTAATATCATTTCTCATTAATATTATATATAAATGATATTAATACCATATTAAATGTATTCAATACCAGTCTTATAACAAATGGAATTACAAATTTCAAAAATAAGTTTATTTATTTTAGTGTTTTACCTGGAAATAAAAAATATAAAAATTCAACTAACTGGATATTTTTGAATAAGCAAGTAAATGAAATTAAAAAGTGGAGGTACAGAAGTTTCTGGATTAATTCCACTATAATATTTTAATAAAATGTTAAAAGCTAAGTACTAAAGATCAAAGTTAAATAGATGTCCTCATAGACAAGTGAAAAAAGCAGAGGAAAAGACAACTTTATGGAATTTACTAATGCTTATGTGTAATATTTATTAAGCACTAACCATACTGATGCCTAGTGTAGCTTAGTGTATGATACAGCAATAGTGTATCTGCTCACTGTAGATAGATGAGTGTATGAAACTCTACCTGAAGATATGTGACAGGAAGGAAGAATGGTAGCCCTATGTCCTAATACCTAGAATCTGTGATTTTAGTGCATTATATGGCAAAAGATAATTGAGGTTGCTAATCAGCTATTCTTGAAACAGAGATGATGATGATAGATAGATAGATAGATAGATAGATAGATAGATAGATAGATAATAGATAGATAGATGATAGATGACAGATAGATATAAATGTAACAAAAAAGAAGGTTCAGAGAGCTACTATGTGAAAACCTGCTGCGGGTTTCGAAGATGGAGGAAGGGACTTGAGTGCCAAGGAATCAGGCAAGGAAACGGATTGCCTGAGCTTCCAGAAGGAATGCACTCCTGCTGATAACTTGATTTTAATCTTGTTAGATCTGTGGGACTTCTCACTTAGAGAAGTGTAAGGACTGTAAGATAAGAAATTTGTGTCACTTTAGGTCATTAAGACTGTGGAAATTCTTAGAGCAGCAACAGGAAACTAACACAAGTTATAAGAAAGGACTTATACATACTGTAACATTTAACCCGAGCCTTGAAGAACGGTCAGCAAATGATACTTCAAGAAGTGTAGAGAAGACATTCTAGATAGTGGGAGCTGATGCTTGAAAAAAGGGAGGGAGCCAACAGCTAAAAAAGAATAGTCGATGACCAGTACAATAGAGAGTGATGTTGGTTTTAGTTGACAGTAAGTGTTTAACAGCTTAGAAAAATAGTCTAACAGTTCATTGTAAATTGTAGCTTAAATTGAGCTTTATGATGACATATGACACAGCATTTTAGTTTAAAAAGTATTGTTGAAATTATTATAAAGTAAAAATTATCATATATTTTCTTACAATTTTTACCAGAATATGTTTATTTCGGATGTAACAACGTTAAAGTCAACAAATTAAATTCTTAACTTTATCACATAAACTTAGCCATTTAACCATTTGTCACAGTCAGCCTCTCCAAAAAAATTAGGGGAACTTTTATCTTCTACCTCACATGCCATTGTTCACAGTAATTCTATTTTTGGAGGACTTTAAATTGAGTAAACTGCTTTGGGAATATTTCAGAACTTCATTTTTCAAATAAAAACTAATCTGGACAAATAATATATTGCAGATTTTTCTACAGTTCCTTTATTAAGACTCCAAATGCAATCACTATCATATATACATATATATATTTACCTATTTTCCCCACATTAAAAACCATCTGTCCTGAAAAATGAGTAGATCCTTGTGATCATTCAGTTAATAAGAGTGTTTTACCTCAATGATAATTTTCATCATAATTCAAAATAACCAACTCAACTTGGGCATTATTTTAGTCTTTACAGACTCATAAGCCTATGAACTAATACCCAGCTTCTACCTGTTCTGAATAATCTTTCTCCATAAGACTATGGATATAATTTTTTATCTTTACCACAGAAAGGGAGTTTTTAAGATTCAGAGTGATGATTAATTATTTTTTCCAAATGGGGGCAGTTGGGCAGTTACCAAAAAGAAAAAAGATTTAAATTTTCCAGAACTCTAGTTAGAGAGAGAATTAATACTCAAAATTGATACTAAATCACTAATGAAGGAAGCTGTGGAAAGTGTCACTGCTAATTGGAATTTATAAATTACAGAAAGGAATGAAACACAATAATGAGGAGTCAGGAAATCTTGTTTTAAATACCTTTCTGCAATGAAAGTCTATCATGACCTTGGGCAAGGTAATTAATCTGTCACTCTAAAGAATTTATACTCAATTATATTGAGATGCATGGTGAAGAAAGAAAGCCAATATGGGTATAGTTTAGTGAGTGAGGAGGGAAACAATGAGTAGATAATTTGAGGAGGTAGATGGTCATGTAGGTTCTTGGAAGTCATAGTAATCTTTTGGTTTTATTTGCTTCTTTGGTGTGTGTGTGTATGCATGTATCTGTTGCCGGGGCAGGGGAGACAGTGGAGGAAGGAGAGGTAGAGAGAGAGAAGAGTGAGTTATTGGAATGAAAAGCCACATCTGCTTAAAGCAAGTGATTCATATAAACTAAATCTAGTTTGAAAATAATTACTCTGATTGTTATGTGGAACATAGAATCTGAAGGAGAAAGACTCAGGGAAAGTGGGTAGGAAGCTACTGAAGTAATTCAAGTGGTCAACATTGGTGGCTTGAACTGAGAAGTTAAAAGAAAAGATTGAGATGATGGGGTATACAGATAGATTGGATAATGGAGATGAGAGAGAAAGGGAGGAAAATTTTTTGATGTAATTAATCATACAAAGGATAGTGCTATTGACTACAGCGGAGTATACTGGAAAAGGCAAGGTGAGAAGGTGGTTAAGAGAGAAGTGAAGAACTCCATTTGGACCATATAAAATAAAATATGGCTTATCTGACACACCGTTGGTATGAAAGGCAGGCATCAAGATATTAGATTTGAAAAGAGTAAAAACTATGAATGAAATGTCATTGTGAGAGTGCTTATGTGTAATCTGTCTACAAAACCATTTGACAAGGTAAATTACTTAGAAAGTACAAATAGAAGACAGACATAAGAACTCATTACTGTATAATGATACATTTATCAGGGCAGTATCTACAATGATATCTAAGAGAAATGTTTTGTGTATTCACTTGTAGTGTATTAGTGCATCAATTTTATTTAAAAATATTTTTGAAATATAATGGAGAAGAATTTAACAGAATGATAGTTATCATTTAAAATTCACACTGTAGTAATTGAATCAAAATGATATGTTTTCTTTATGTCAAATTACTGCCTCATTAGATTTTCTAAAGAAAATGATGTGTTAGTATAAACTTTACTGTTTTGCAATAAGAAATTGGTAAATATGTTGTAGAAACATAAAAGCTTCTATAAACACTGAGGTTACACTAAAGTCAAAGAGAAAAATCCACGGATGCCAGGATGTTTCATGCTGATACCACATAACGTGTTAATTATATAACATGATCCTCAATTACATATTTATTTTAATTTCCTTACCATTTTAACACAGCCTTGGTATTCAGTTTTGACTTTTCTCTACTTAAACTGGGTGCTCTTAAGGAATGGAGACATTTGGGTTAATTCAATGAGAATTAGTATCTTAAAATAGAAAATATAAATTCCCAGAGAGAATTTTGTTTTTATTTTAACTGTACCTGTGTGTTGAGGATGAAAGTTTCGTGGGCACGACTGAACCACAGAAAAAGGTATCTGTGAGAACAGCATTGGGATGTCACTATTAAGGATTGATTAATGATTGTCCTTTCCTTCTGAGTGAAGACAAATGATAAGGAATTGTCAAGTCAGACTTGCACAGAAAGACATATTGCTCAATATCAAGCTTTACTGATAATTTCAAGGGCATGTGCAATCTATGGGAGAATATAAAGTAAGAAGAGGTGCAAGGTATTCATCGCAAGTTCCCAAATCTCCAGGGAATGCATCTCTGGCTCATGTCTATAGAATAGGTCCCTAAGTAGACAGACAGTCACCTGCTTTAAAAAAAATATTTTAAGTTATGAACCATCTTCATTATGTACTCGCATAGCTTATGAGATATTTTCCAGAAAGCATGCCTCATTACTCATAAATTCTTGATTTAAGTACCAAAGCCAACCCTAAACCATGGTCGGTCCACTAAACACTACAGCACTTTAAAGTTAAGTATTCTCCTTCTACCAAATACCATTAGTTTTTTTAGGGCATTTTTTCAGCATGCTGACAAAAAGATAGGTCATGTTCACCTGCCTAATTTCAACCTCTCTCCAGTACTGTGAAGGAAACCTGTTGTAGGTGAACTGTGGAATTTCCTAGTCAATTCTCTATCCTTGGGCAACATTTCTATATTTCTAAGATGTTTTCAATTCTCTGTGTTATAGTTTGTGTTATATTTTCTACAAAGATTAATCTTAATAACACCATACCAGTAAAATAGACTTAACTCATACCATATTTAATAATAATTTCCTTTGCGAAGCTTCTTAACACGGTAGTATCCCTTCAGAGTTATTTTAAAAGTCTTTTGTCAGTGCAATTACTCTTATCCCTCCAGTGGCCACAGTCAGTTGAACATTTTTATATGTGTTGGTGTGAGTATTTATTGAATGTGTAATTTTTATAAGGCCAAATTTTCTTCCTTTTCTGGACAGTTTTCAGAAGCCTTTTGTAAAGTGATGACTTCGATTCAGATCATAAAATATTTTCTCATTCTGAAGAGTTATCATTTACACAAGTCTGGTTTTAATTTAATTCTATAAATCTATTTGCAAAGCATTTGTTCATCCTATAGCTTTGCCAGAGAGATTAATATAGTAATTTCCTTGTGTACCATATATTCCAGCTGACTGAAATAATAACCAAAAAACATCATTCTGTGAATTCTTTGTCACATTTGGTTTGTGGATACAATAACATCCCCGTTAAAACAGGAAAGGGTTTAGAACACTGGCTGCCAGGTGTAATAACAAAACCTTGTTGCTCTGTCAATTGAAACCCAATGCGTTACACCATTGTAAAGACATTTTTAATCTGTAATATTCAGGACTTTAAAAACCATGATAAAAGCCACACTTTTATGTGATGTCTTACTATTGCTGAAGCTTAATACAGTATTCACAGAATTGCATTACTTTTTTAAAAAGATTTTATTTAATCATTTTTTTTAGAGAGAAGGAAAGGGAGGGAAAAAAAACATCAATGTGTGCATGCCTCTCTCACGCCCCCTACTGGGGACCTGGCCTGCAACTTGGCATGTGCTCTGGTTTGAACTGGTGACCCTTTGGTTTGCAGGCTGGTGTTCAATCCACTGAGCCACAGCAGCCAGGGACAAATTGCATACCTTTTATTTGGCTGACTAAGCCACACAGTCACTGGCCCTTAAAGCCACCAGGGATTACGACATCAGATAGACTGTTTGTGTAAGAAATAAGCCCTCTTCCACCACTGTTGACAGCTCTGCTAAAGTTATTAATTAATTAATTTAATGAGAGCTTTGTTTTCTCTCAAGATCAATTTCCAGCCATCACCAGTCTCCTAAAGAGATTTTTCTAATGTCCTTATATGTGTTAGCAAGACTGTTTCATCATACTGACAATATTCCAGGAATGTTAGTTTAGTCCTATTCAGAATCTACAGATGAGCTCTTACCACATCCACAGAACATTTTAACATAGTGGGCCAGTGCTTATCAAGTCACTATATACATTTCTGCAATGGCAAAATGAGCAGAAGTTCAGTGTTTCTTCTGTAGGGATATCAATTACTGAGGTCTCTCCCTCCACTTCCCATTGGTCCTTATTAGATTGGAAAGGGATAACTAAGAGTATCATTTTCTTGCCCTGCCTGAGATGGTCACTTGGAAATTGCATAAACACATCCCTCTCTGGTACACTAATTGTTCTATGACTACCTTTTCCTTTTGTTATATCTCACATTTATATCTATTATTTTTCCACCTAAAATTGTTAATTTAGCTGGCATGCCATCTACCTATGGAGATGGTAATAAAAGCAGCCTTACTCACACTTCTCAGCCATTTTCCACCCCCGTCTCTAGGAAGATTAGGGATTTGGCAGGTAGAGGATCTAGGACAAGCCTGATGCTTAATAATGGAACTGAATTTATAGGTAGCTTTAATTAGTCCATATGGGTTGATGTTATGACTCATCTTTAAATACTGTTAGAAATATGTGCTGGTAAATTCAATTACATCAAAATTAGACCTTAGGCATTAATTATATACACAAAAATTTTAAATTGGCCTGGCATCACTGGATAAAGAATAATGGAGGGAAAAGTTTCATACCTAGAAATGTGAAGTGTTTGTAATTGCATCCCCTACTCCTCTATCCTTATGTCTAGGTTCTAGAAACAATTCCAATGACAGCTCCCCTTATTTCCTGTGATATTCAAAATTATGACATGTTCATTAAATGATAAAGCTAACCTGTAGAACCTTTGTGTTACCCTTTTTAAGTAGCAAGTGTCTCAATTGCCTATTGAATAGAGCATCTCTCTGCAAGTAATGAGTTCTGTGATACAGTCATAAAAGATGTTTCTTTGATTCTTTCTGTTTAACAATAACAGTGAAAAAATATGTAACTTACTCAAGAAGAAAAATATACCTTTAAGGGTGATGTAAAACATACCATTCTTGAAAATATATTAGTGTATTTGAAAATCATTAAAACATCAGAAATAGCCCTGGCTGGTGTAGCTCAGTGGATTGAGCGCGGGCCTGCGAACCAGAGGATCGCGGTTCGATTCCCAGTCAGGGCACATGCCTGGGTTGCAGGCCAGTTCCCAGCAGGGGACACACGAGAGACAAGCTTACATTGATATTTCCCTCCCTCTCCCTTTCTCCTACCCTTCCCCTCTAAAGATAAAAAAAAAAAAAAAAAAAAAAAAAAAACATCAGAAATAAATACTATTATTAATAGTTCTTTTTAGCAACTGTCAGCAATAGAGCATATGTCTTTCCTTATTAAAAACTGAACAAAATGATGGAAGATTTCAAATATATTTTAAGGGTATATGAGTATTGCGGATAATAAGAGTTAGACATTATGACATGCTTTTGGAATTAAAAAGTTTAAACAGAAATAATTCAACCATTAGTAAAAACCATTAATAACCATTAATAATAACCATTAGTGGTCTTATATGGATTAAATTGTTATAGTTTTCCATTGACTTTAATCACAGGACATAGCAATATTAAGAGACCCTCTAAGGGACCTTATGTTTCCATACACTCTTCCATGCCTTGCTTGGGGAGTAGCAGTCCACGTTTCCCTGTAGAGTCAGCATTCATCACCCCAGGCAGTACAGTTACTCCTTTCTTTGCCTCTTGATTCAGAGGCATGAGGAATCCAAAGTGACCAAGGAGTTGTTCTCCAGTTCAGTGGAATCATTTCAGTGTCTCTTTGTAGACATTCCTGTTTCTGGAATTAAAAACTTTAGTCCATCATATTATAAGGTTGCTGGAACTGGGAACAAAAATTTTGCTAGTGGGTCACTAATAATATTAGTGGTGCCACCCCTATTTTGATCTCTTGATTCTTAGACCCATGAGTCCAGTACAATATACTGGGTGCTGATTCGGAGCATACAGCCTTCTATAGAGACTTGCTCCAACTCTGTAGGTATTAGCTCCTAGTTGACACAGTGATTGAGTCTTCAGAAGGCCATTCCACAATTCTGTCGAATCAGGATGATGTAAAACCAATGAATTTCATGAGCATTCCATTCCCATTCACTTTTGCTGTGAAGTTATTTCCTTGATTAGAAGAAATGTTATTATTTATCATGATGGTAACACATTCTGTAAGTCCATGATGGTAACTTTGGCTGAAGCATTGTGTACATGGAAGGCAAATCCATATCCAGAGTATCTACTCCAGTAACAATAAAACATTGCCTCTTCTATGATGGAAGCAGCCCAATGTAATCAATCTGCTTCCCCTGGAATTGTGTCATCTCAGGAACTCAATGTTAGTCAGCTGCTGGCAGATCAGGCAGTCAGCAGTGGCCAGATGGCCCTGAGTGAGTGGATGTCGGAGATGCTGAAATCATGCATAACTTCCATCTCTGCCCCTGTGGCCAGTTTGTCCATGAGCCCACAAGATGGCAGGAGTGGCTGGGGAAAGAGGCAGACTGGTATACTCAGAACAGTTCGTTCAATCTACTTGTTATTAAGATTCTACTGAAATAATCCTTTGGTGAGCATTTACAGGGGATGCATGTTTTCTGCACTTTTAAAGAGATGTGCCCAGAAGTTTCTTCCTCAAATTTTCTTTTCACCATTTTTTAAAAGCATGGTCTTTTCAACTTGTTGAACATCCAGCCAGACCATTAGTGACAGCTCATGAATTGAAACAACCAGGTGTACCGCCTGAAGCTCTGCCTACTTAGAGGATTTTTCCTCACCATTGTTCTTTAAGGATGTTCCAGAAAGGGGGCTATAATGATTCAGCTGACCACTATTTAGTGATGCCTGAATATCATGAAGTATCTCTAAATCAGGTCCAAGACTTTTCTTCTTATGTCAGCTGATTGAAGGAATTCCTTGTGAAACCACAGGTACAGCCTGAGAGAGAGAAGACAGTGTAGAATGGGGACCATGGGCACAAAGTGGGGGAGTGAAACATCAATGTGAGGTTGCTTCTCCTGAGCTCTCTACTGGGGACCTAGCCCACAACCTAGGCATGTGCCCTGACTGGGAACTGAACCAGCAACTATTTGCTTTGTAGGCCGGTGCTCAATCCACCAGCCGGGGCTGAATGTATGATTTAAAATTAATAATGTAATTGATAAAGAATTTCAGGATAATAGTTGAAGTTTTGTAATATTACATAAGAAAATAAAAATTGGGAGGTTTCATTCTTAAAATGAAATTGTGAATTAAAGACACTGTTTTAAAATATATGTTTAATAATGTGTTAAATTATTCTTTTAAAATGGCGTTCTAAATGAACAGGATAAAGAGCATATATATCATGACAGAAACTAAAACAAGCATGAACAGGTTAATCTAAATAATGATTTTAACATATGAATTACTAAAATTATATCATTTGTTGATATATTTTATTTTTTAATTAAATTTAATAAATCTAGACATGTACTTGCTCTGAAAATCTTGTAATTCCATTAATCCTCTAATTTCTCTTGGACATCATCTTCTGTCTAAACATCATAATTTTAATACTGAATTTTCTTTAAAATTTTAATTGAATATAAGCCATTCAGAGAAATTAGTATAAATATTTTATTAAAATAAACAATAAATAATACTTAAAAATAAAGAAAATATTTATAAACTATATAACTGCTTTAAATATTATATATTTGTTGAGTATTTTTATAAAAATGTATAAAAAGTTTAAACTATACTGCATCATGTATTTTAACATGAACATCTTAAATGATTTATGTCCATATATATATATATACACTCATACATATAATCATGATTTTAATGGCTAAAAATAATGCTATTATACCTTAATGAGCCTAACCAAATTCATAAGGTGAAAACTTTAGCTCTTTCCACAAGTTTTGCCAAATTAGAGCTTGTAATACATATCAATTCTCAATCTACCTACCTATGTTTTTCATCCTTTCCTCATAATTTCTTCTCATTACAAGTATCTTTTCTTTTTCCCCTCTTAGAAGAAAAATACTAGCAGTACAAGCATATATGTTCGACAATATTTGTTATAAAATAGCTTGAGAAATATTCATAAAATTCAGTCATTAAAAGAATGTTGTTTACATAGAGATTTTTAAGATGTAATATATGTAAAAGAAGTTTTATATTATTTATTACCTGATTTTTCTAGTAATAAATTATAATTAAACATGTTGTGTACATGTGAAAACATACTGTTTAAAAAGGAGGAAATATTTGGGATAGAATGTGTTGAGATTCTAGCTTTTTAAAAGACTCTCTCTTTTATTTTCCAGTTTAGTGGGCATGGTAAACAATTTCAAATGTGATGAATATCATAATAGAAAGTGAAATGTGCTTTATAATTACAGAGCAGTCATGTCTATTTTAATCTACAGACTTTATTGCATCAGCATTTGAGGGTCTCTATGGAGTCAGGAAAGGCATCCCTAAGAAGAAAATTTAAAAATGAGATATGCAAATGTTTACTAGGGGAAAATGCAGAGAAAAGGAAGGATGTTAAAGTGTGAGAGAAACATTTGCCAACATCAGGTATGAAGAACAGTTCTCAGAAATGAACAAAATAAAATGAGGCAAATAAATGGTTTATAAAGAATGCCTCGCTGAAGTGGTAAAGGTGGTAGCATCACATATTGGAATGAGGAGTGGATTATAGATGATGTATAAATAAAGCCACACGTCTAAAAAATTAGAATTACAATAAAAGTAAAGATTCTTTTTAAAAGGAATATCATGCCCATTAATAAAACAGGTTTAGTAAGCACACATGTCCACATACACACACACACAACACCATTTGCCCACTATAACGCCAACATTTGCATGAGACTAACACTGGTTTGTAAGGCTAGATTCATGGTAGTTATGCACTGTGCCTGGTTAATTTTTAAGCTGGAACCAATATGACCAGATTTGTGATGTAGATACAACTTCTTTAGTGTGAGAAACTGTTTGGAGTAAAGCAAGAGAGGAGGCAGGCTTCATTCAGGAGATTGTCGTAGTGGTGTAGCTAAGATATGATAGAAAACACAATGAGGGTGCTACTATGCCATGCCAATGGAAGCAGATAGATGGGTGAGGAAGATGTTTCAGAGAAAAAAAAAAAAGGCTGCAGGTGGTTATTTTTAACATTGGAGTAAAAAGCAAAGGAGAAGTAAAATGTGAACTCCAAGTTTTTAATTTTCGCTAACATAAAAAATACAGATTTAAATAGATAATTAAGAGATGGAATTTTGGAACCAACAAAGTAGGTAGAGCTGGGATGTAATAAAAATTATGTAGTATTTAATTGAATATAACATAGCAGGTACAGGGTAGCTAAAGCTCAGGTTTCAGAACAGTTAAGTTTGCAAATATGTTAAGATTTTTTTTGAGTGTAAACTGTCTATGAATACTTGATTCACTTTACCTGTTTTAAATACCCAATGAACAGCCTTCTGCATTAAGCGGTTTATTACTAAGATGTGTATGTACCAGAAGAAAGATACTTTTTAAAAAATCCTAATATTTTTATTAAGTTGTTTGTATGGCCAGTGTAAAAGCCCTGTGTCACTTGAAATTTGAAATGTCTATAAAATGTTAATTTCAAAACAAGAAGGAGGGAACACTGTGTTTGAAAGAGTACCCTCCCAAAGTCTCACAGAGACTAATTAACAAGATCAAAACCCTCTCTCTCTGATTGGACTCTCTAATGACAGAAACCGTGTCTATAAACAATAGGCTGAAGGAGCTAAACCACTTTAAAACTACAATATTTTTCCTAAACTTATCAGCATTATAAGTTCAGAAATTCCTCATATTACCTCTTTGAGTTTAGTGATTTTAAATGTAATCAAGAGTCTATTAGTATTTTGCACTCAAGATCTAGGTTAATAAACTTTTTTTCTTGTTAATGTACTAGAGGCTTAAATCTTGGTAACATTCTATTCAAAAATATTTTTGAAACCCTGTGTTTTGAAAAAAAAGATATATTCATTTTCATCATATTTTATTTTAGTCCCTAAGGTGTATAAATATAATTACTGAAAGGTTTTGAGAATGTTAAAACTGAAATGTTGAGTTTTCCCACAGTGAAAATTATGATATCCATTGCAGTCATTGTCCCAGTGATGTTACGTGGAGACATTGATTTGTGCCAAACTATTTTTTCTTTAATAATAATGTATATATTTATAGAACTCTTTTTTTTGTTTCTACTTCTTTAAAGCTTCACACTGACCAAGATAAAGGAGATGGAAATTTAAAATACATATTAACAGGAGATGGGGCTGGCAGTATATTCGTCATAGATGAAAATACAGGAGATATTCATGCTGCAAAGAAATTAGACAGAGAAGAAAAATCCCTGTACATTCTTCGTGCCAAGGCTATAGACAGAAAGACGGGGCGACAGGTGGAACCTGAATCTGAATTTATCATTAAAATACATGATATCAATGACAATGAACCAAAGTTCACAAAAGACTTATACACTGCCAGTGTTCCTGAAATGTCTGGAGTAGGTAGGTATATATTGATTCATATAAACTAACTTTTTTACGTGTTTGCTAAGGTAGTATTATAGACATTCAGACATATGATGTATAGCCTGTTTCAGGATGAGAACTATAACTAAAACTAGTATTTAATGCTATCTATCTCACTTTTAAGTATTTCCAATGCTGTAGATTTTAATGTTTCCTGCTATGTTATAACTGATATTTAAAGTGATTAGTAGTGAGGACAATTATTCTGTTGCATTTCAACCATTTTCACTTCAACTCGACTGCCATTCAAATGGCAGTCAAGTCGAGTACATTTTTTTGTCTAAAATGAAAGGAATACAAATAGTATCAGTAGTTTGGGACAGTTTTGCTTGCATTATTTTGCATAAAAACAGCTAATGCTCTTGCATTTGACAAATTTCTTTTGATCATCTTATTTTATGACTGAAACAACATAATGTTGTAGGCGTGGGAAATACAACTTCAAATCCCCATTCTGTTAATTAGGAACCCAAGATTCAGAAAGATTAAGCAACTGAATTAAGATCAAACCACTTGGTAGCACCACAACAATATTTGAATTCTTTTCACTTATATGTCATTTTGGTTCCTATCCTGCAAACTGAAAATAATTGTTTCATTTTAAGACTACCCATAATTTTAAATACCATTTGGTTTGCATTTTTTGTCTGTATGTCTGACTACATTTAGCTCCGCTTTTATGAAAAGTTTAGATTAGTTAATAAGAGCTGACTTTTAAATCATAACATAGTTCTAAAAATAAACATAAAAAATAAGCTTACTATAGCATCTAAACTATGCTACTGATTTTCACAGATTAATGCTATTTGTTTTAATGTTTTAAAACAGCTTTAAGTATATGATTTTGATATTATTCTAGTTAATGCATCTTTCAGTCTAAAATAATTTTATGAGGAAAATAAACATATCCACGCTTTACTGAGTGACTGATCTAAAAGCATGTCTTAACTTTTTGCTGTTTAGTCAGAAGAACAAAGAGTTTATTTAAAAAAATTATAATTTCCTCTAACAGCAAATGAAATCTCATCTGGCTGAGAAAACTGCAGTTCCACTGCCTTTTCAGGCATTCCTTTCACTAATGTGAAAGGGCCTTATCAAATTAAAAGGGGTCCTATACAATCATAAAGCCTTGGATGAAATGTGAGCAGCTGTGTTCTCCTAAATAATTTAAAATATGCATTATCTTGGTACAGTTCCATGAAACGTACTGGAGTGGTCCAGGAAGGATGGCCAGTGGGCCAGTGTAGATATGCATCATGTTCTCTTTGTGGGATTGCATTTGAGATGAAGATGCATCTAAAAACTATACTCTCCACCTCGACTTGCTGCTAATGAACATGCTAATGCAGTTTGGTATTCTTAAAAAGACATCAATGCTTTTCTTGTTATGTACACTTTGTCAGATATTTTGACACTTAACGGTGTGAGAATTTTCACCTTTCCTTCTCTGAAAAGGTGTGATACACTTAGAGGAGTAAAATAGTATAATTGAGATGAGAGAGATATTTAGTTATAATATATTTTGATAATAATTGCTTTAATTTGTAAAACTTTGAATTTTCATTACATTGCCTCATTTTTAAAATCACATTTGTTAGAGACCATTGCTATTTAAACTAAATTCCCTGGGTTTTCTCCTATATTATTTTATGTATTAATGTAATATTACCCAGACAGGGGTGGGCAAAAGTAGGTTTACAAGAAATACAAACAAATAATACAATAACTAATGCATAATAATACAAGAATGAACTCCATTTCATGCATTCACAACTGTAAACCTACTTTTGACAACCCCTGTAGATCTAATTCAAATATGTTCTTCCTCACCTGAAATACAAATCCAGTCTAGATTCTATTAATACTTAAGATGTATGTAGTAAGACGTATATAGTAAGACCAGGACTGGACTAAGCACATCTATACTTTAGTTTTTAAAAGCTCTTGTCTTGCTCAATGCTCATAATAAAGTATAGAATATACAAGTTTATTCATGGAAGAGGGTTTGCTTGTAATCTTGTCCAAAATGCCCCTCCTATAAAGCAATCCATAATTCATTTATATAAGATTTAAATTATGGGCAGTAAAACTTGCGATAATTCCAGGCATTAAAAAATAAGAATGTAGATCATTGCCAGTTGCATTTCTTCCGTTTCTGTAATAACAACAACAACAAAAAAAAACCCCTAAAAAACAAAGCAGGCGGTAGTATGGCTCTGGTTGCAGTTTTTGGTACTAGTAGATAAAGATAAGATCTGCAGGGAAGTCTTAGTCCTATTTATGCAGAATAGTTATTATTCCTTATTACTAATATTAACATCGCAGTATTGCTTGCTTCTTCCTTGGCCCACCCAGAGACTTTATATGTGTATCTGTCTTTAAATACATACAATAGTTACACGTAGAAAATATACTTGATTTTTCATATATTTTAATAAATAAGTAAACATGAACTCAAAGGAGTTAAACTAACTTGGTCCATAATGCACAAAGACTGTTTACTACTATACCATTTTTTTTTTAAAGGTTGAGCTTTGGCTGGTGTTGCTCAGTGGATTGAGCATCAGCCTACTAACAGAAGATTTGCTCGTTCGATTCCCCATCAGGGCATAGGCCTGGGTTGTAGGCCAGGTCCCCAGCTGGGGCATGCAAAAGACAATCAATGTGTTTTCTCTCACATATTGATTTTTTCTCTCTCTCTCCCTCCCTCTCTCAAATAAATAAATAAAATAGTTTTAAAAGGTTGGTAAATGACAAATAGCAGAAATAGCAGGATGAATATAATGCTTTACTATTTTCTCTGCTGTAAGATTGTTATGCTTAGGCAAAACATAGTCTGAAAAACTTCTAATTTTATTATAGTCTTAGTAACTCCTCAAAAGCAGCTTTTTGCTAATTTTATTCTTTTAATTAGACTGTCCTGCTCCCTCAGTAAAATTAAATACAAATAAGAGTAGACATGGGAGGAAGGAGCTGCATTTTACAGTAAGACTTTCTAGCATTTTTTGGTAAGTTACTCTCTTACCTAATTAAAAAAAAAATAAAGATAAACTCATTATAACTTTGCAGATGTGATTTCCTCTGCTTTTCCTTATACAAATAACCACTCATAGGGCAGAACAAAAAGGATGTCAGACTATGTGTAAACCACACACTGGCAGTTAAAGCCCATGCATCATCCAATAATACAGAGTGGCTCTACAAATGAATAAGCACACAATGATTTAATTCTAGTATTATTTTTTAGTATATTAGTGAATTTGATTTAAGTCAAAGAGTTGAAAACTATTAACTATTAACTTTGGAGGTAAATAGACTCTAATGCAAAAAATAAAATATCTTTTTTATACTAGACCCTTCTTTCCAATATTACCCTCCGACACGCTGTACTATTCTCTTCTTTCTGTTTATTTTTGTCAATATATTTGTATCTCCTTTTTCTTTCTCACCTACTCTTCTTGATTTTTCCCTCTGCTCATGTTTCTCTCAAAATCATATGCATTATTTCATTTTAATTATCAGAATCATGTGTCCCTCTCCCTTTTTAGTTGAAATCCAATGTTTCCAGTCAACTCTTGGAATCTGAAACACATTATTCTCTCCTGAGCAGAATGCATGATCTGGGTAATATATAAGGTGTAAAATGAAAAATGAGATATATGCTAATTCAGGAACATAGTTAGAGGTTTGCCACCTGTGAATTTTATATGCAACATGTACCATAATATGCATAACACCAGACAGGCCATTTAGAAAAGTGTTAAGAATGAAGTTTCTTTCCTCAGACTGGTGAGGTTGAATTCCATCCCCATCACCTTCCAGGTGTGCGATCATTAGCCATCTCTAAATGTCCCAGGGCCTAGTACTGTGTTTATTATTAGGATAAAGTAATAATACAAATCAAATGCTGATTACTCTGCACATTGTAGCGGGGGCGGGGGGTCAATTTGCTTTGGTCTAGCTAGGACGTTAGTGCGTTAGTGGGTATTTTCTACATAATAAAAGAGTACATCTGGGATTGACTGAGTTAGTTGTAGTGTATCTTCTCACAGGACATACCAATTCTATTGCAGTTAAGGAAACAGAGGCTTCAAGAACTAAGTTTCTCACCTTTTGATAATTAATTTGAAGAACACAAAAGTCATGTTGAATTTGTCATATTAAACATGTTGTTAGAAAATGAGCTGTTAGTTTAATCTTAGTGTACAACATATTAATTTTCTGAATTTGCATTTATATATACATGTAAAATTCAAAAACATTCACCGCAACTTAATTAGACCAGTTATGGGTGTGTAATATATGTGAGCTACTAATGTATTTGAGAGGGCATTGTCCCAAAGAATATTAAAACCTATGTAAGAATGAGTCAAACATTTGAAAAATCATATGCAGTATATTGGAAAATGTCATACAAACTCATTTTCCCCAAAGTAGGCTTCAGTTAATAGTAGGTTTACAATTATGCTTTGGCTATTTATAGAGAGCTAATGAAATATAAGAAAAGTTTATCAACATATTATATTATGTTTATCTTCTGAAGCTAACTCCTTTGAGACTTTAAAAAATCATTTAAAGAAGATTATTTGTAAAAATGTTTAAAGAATACAATTTAAATTTTATAAAATAAAATTAAACATAGATTAATATTATAGTATTGCACATTATAGAATTATACATTTTTTCACTGTAAAGGAAATGTCTACTGATTTCCACACGTACAGAAAATAATATGTAGCTCATCAATAGCTATAATAAAATATGACTGTTAGCTACATTTTAAAGAGAGGCAACACTTAATCATCATCTATATGTATTGCATATGAAAACATTGCAGGCCAATTTTATGTCATTTTGTTTGCTTGCTTGTTTTTATTAAAAAGGGCTTCTCCATTTTCATTCTATTTACAACATACAGTTAATTTACTGAAGTAAAAAGCAGCATTTGTCTAATTGTATTCATCATTGTGATATGACATGTGTTTCATTTTGAGATAGCTCCAACCATGAATGCAAGAAGTATTTAAATTTTAAAAAGAATTAAAGACAAAGTGAGTTTTTTTTCAGACAGCATCATTTAAACAAATTTCTTCAAATTAACCATGGTCTACCAGTAGCAATTTTTTGAAAAGATAGTTTCTAATTCAGAAGTATTTAAGTGTCTGTGTTTGGTTGGGGATTCATGTAGGTACATCTGTCACACAAGTGACTGCAACAGATGCAGATGATGCCAACTACGGAAACAGTGCCAAAGTGGTCTACAGCATATTGCAAGGACAACCATATTTCTCAGTGGACCCAGAATCAGGTACCAGCTTTTAACCTGATCTCTTTCTCCTTACATAATGCATCTGGATGTGCAATTCATTTCTATATTTTTCTGTACTTCAAAAGCTAGCTATTCAGTGTATGTTTCTCCTTATTCCCCATAGTTATCACATGCGAATAACAAATTTCCTATAATTTATAGAGATTATTTGAATCATTACCTCTTTGGACTATATATTGAGTTTAAATTTGTGACACAAAATACAAAATTTCACAGAGATTCAGTCTAATGAACACAGTAAACTAATGAACAAAACAAAAATAGGAGCATAGTTACATGGAGCAGACTGGCTACTGTCGGAGGAGAGAGGAGGGCTGGATGAAAGATGGTGAAGAGATTAACCCAAGAACATTAATGCATGAATCATGGACATGGACAATGACATGGGGACAATGACCGAGGGAGGGGAGCAGGCAAAGGGAGAAAAAGTGGGAACTGTAATAGCATAAACAATATAAATTTTAAAAAGTCACAGAGCTTCAGAACTTTATGTGTCATAGGAAATCTACAAACCTAAAGAATGGGGAAATCATCAAAATTAAGCTGATCTGATGATTTTTGAAGTTCATTTTTTTATTAATCAAAAGATATTCACGTTGATTTTGAAAGACTCATTTCTTGAACGGTAGCCAATGGAAGAATTCTTTCTGTTCTGTCAATTACATTAAATTGGTTAGAAATTGAAGTGCACATTTAAGGACGCTAACATTTTATCTCTTTGTTATGATTAACCTCTGCAAAATGGACCTCGCTGAGGTTAAATTTAAAACTCAGTGATTGAATTATAAAATATGTCTCTACTTTTCCAAAAGGAGTTATAAAAACAGCATTGCCGGACATGAGCCGAGAAAACAGGGAGCAGTACCAAGTGGTGATTCAAGCCAAGGACATGGGCGGCCAGATGGGAGGCCTTTCTGGGACCACCACTGTGAACATCACGCTGACAGACGTGAACAACAACCCCCCTCGATTTCCCCAGAGTAAGAAAGGTCTCAGTGGTTTCATGTCCGAAGGCTTGTCCAACACAGCACAAACAGAGGCTAATGGTTGTACTAGTGGTTTCACTTCATGTTTACGCACAAAGGCCAATCTGCCACACTTGTTCCTACAAAATATCACAATTTCCACGAAATTGAAAGTCATTATGGTCATTCTTATCAGTGAGTAGTAGGCGGTTAGAGAAAACATGCAAATGATATTCTTTTGGTAACATTGCCTTCTACTATATTTAGAAGAGTAGTAAAATTTTCCAGACTGCTTTTTGCAACCTTCACTATGACCAACTTTTTTTTTTTTTTCTTGTCTCTTTCTTGGTTAGGAGTGTGGACTCTTAAATCTCCCTGCCTGACTTCAAATCTCATGTCCACAATTTGTCTTGCCTCAGTTCTCTTGTCTGTGCATAAGAATTATAATTCCTTATTTAATTGATTCTGAAACACAGACTTGGTGCTTTAACAATCTCTGAAATCAGATACCATATCAAAGTCAATGCAGGTTGCTTCACTTGGCAGCATTGTTCATTTTCTTAGAGGCCCAAAGAGTTATGGTATACCTTGGCTGTGATGGCATCTGAGCCATGTCCAAGTTTGCTGGTATCTGCTACCTACTTGTGAAGGTTAAATCAGTCAGTGTTCTTTCAGTCAAGAGCCTTTGGTATGCCACGAGGTCCTACTGAAAGAGATTCCCACACTCTGCTGAAATTGTTTCCATTTTGCAATAAATAAATGTATAGAGGTCCTTATCTTAAAATGTTCTATTAAAGACCTTGAATTTAAATTCATGACATCAATTCCAATACAGTAAAACATTTTCCCAGGCTAATCAAATTTAAAATATTTGATGATTCAGCTATGGATGTGGACTTAAACATATCATAAAAGTTAAAAAATAAAGTGTGCTAGGAACAAGAATAGTAAGCCTAGTCAACATAAATCTAAACTTTGTTTTCAGTTTCCATAAATATAAACCAAAAAGTATGATTTAGTGAATTCTCAAATTGTTTGTCATTCTCTAATTCATGATCTATTATAAACTTAGCAAAAAGTTTGCACCTACAAGAGTAATTGAAAACTATCCCTGAGTTAAGCATATTAAAGGCATAATTTCATGCAATTTCTATAATAAACTTATAAGTCCATTGCTATCATTATCATTATGATTTTAAAGATGTGGAAGTCAAGGGTTAGAGAACTTAACTAATTTGTCCAGTGATGGAAATTTCAATCCAGGCAGTTTTGTTTAGAAATCCCTCTTCTTGATCACAATGCAACATGGAAAAAAAGCAGACTTTGAAGTCAGAGAGCTTTGTTCTGCATTCTGCTTTCCCCAGTTTTCCAGGATGATTTCCCTGAGCCTTATCCCTGAGGACAATATGCCTGCCTTGGTCCTAAGAAAACTAATATTGGAATTAAACAAGTTAACATAGACAGTGTTAGACTATTTAGAATTCAGCACATATGAACTATTTAAAAATTTTTCTTTCATTGATATATTTTGTAATTGTTTTCCTATTTGTACTTTGAATAGATAGAAATCATATCAAATGCTTTCAGGGATAGTACCGTGTAAAAGAGTGGTTGGCTAGAACTGCAGGAAACAGAAACATTCATATATCCTGCTTAAAGGCATTAACACATAATATATAAAAAATATAAATTTATTGCCTATCCGAGTTAGAATATAAAACAAATGCTTAAGAGGTTAAAAAAACTAAATATTTACAACTTATCTAGAGCTTTCAACATTGTCACAAACCTTTGCATATGTATTCAATTATTTAAAAGATTTATTTGGCTCTTGCCCTTGGTCAAAGTTCTGGATTCTAATACTAGGCCTACAATCAATTATCTGAATAACCTTGGGACACTCACTCATCTTTCTGGAACTTATATTTCTCATTTACAAAATGAGAGTGCTCTGCCTTTATAAGTTATTTTTCCAACTTAATAAATCTATAATTTTTGACAGCTTAAAATTCAATATGATGAAAAACTCTCCCAATTGAAAATTATTTAAGTAGAAAGGACAAAGGAAATAAAGGGTTTTTGTTATCTAAAGATGAAATGCTCAAAAGAGCTCCTGTTTAATTTTCAGGTACGTATCAATTTAATTCCCCTGAGTCTGTACCTCTCGGAACCCACCTTGGAAGAATAAAAGCCAATGACCCCGATGTGGGGGAGAATGCCGAGATGGAATACCGCATTGCTGAGGGAGAAGGAGCTGACATCTTCGACGTCCTCACTGACAAGGATACACAGGAAGGGATTATAACTGTCAAACAGGTTTCTTTTTGCTGTCTTCATTTTTCATTGAGCACTTTATGGTAGATTTTTGCTTTTCAGTTAAGGGAAGAAAAGCCTAGGGTTTATTTTCCCATCCTTTACATGCCGCCGCCTATCCTTCATGGAAGTGGGGATAGTTGTGATTTCACTTCAAGTTAAACACCTTTATTATTGACACATAAAAGGTGATACAAAACCTCAAATGCTTGTGATTATAGAAGACACCGATAAAATCAGGGTTAGATAACCTCCAAAGTACGTATTTTATGTTTATCCATAGTGGAAAAATAGGCATGCGGCCATCACTTTATTTCATGAACGTTTTAGCATATTTACATTTTTAAATATGATAGTCTATTCAAGGTAAAAAATCTGAAGATGCTATTTGCTTTATGTTAGATTTATTGATTTTTCATATAGTGTGGGAGATTTTGAAGCTTTATATAAAATAATCCAGTTAAATATTAATACTTTCTATTGTCCTGATTGCTTGCTTCCATTCATTTCTTGCTTTTCACAGTGTTAAGATTAATAAAATACATTTATTAATACCAGTTTTAGAAATGTAGGACCTAAGGAAGCAACTTATATGGATACTTTGGTAATCTCTATTTTATTTTATTTATCTTCTCATTTTAACTTTGTATAATTTTAATAATAATAATAGGAATAATAATGAATAATCTATATATACATTAGATTATAAACCCGTGACTGATGTGGACACCAGCTAGCAGTGTCTGCATCATTATGGATGAAATAAAACATACACACGGACTACCGAGTCTGGTGGAGGAAAAAAGACGACAGCATGGCTTTTCTCTCAAGGGGAGTAAAAGCCACGGCCTCCGCCATGACAGACCTTTATTCTAATTCTCCTCACATTACAAGATGGTCCTCATTCACTATCCCCCAGTTACAACAACAGGAGCCAATGCCCCTAATCACATCACAGAAGAAGGATATTAGCAAATGAAAAGGCAAAAGTGGTTGAGCTGGTTATAGTGGTCCCTGCAAGGTTTAGCATGGCTTTTAGGAAGTCACAGTAAAAGCAAAGCTCAAAGCAGCCTAGGTACACTGCAAATCTGATTCCCCACAAGAGAACCTATCTGTGGGCGTGGGTCCTGTGCATCTCCAAGTGGGAGCTGGGCCCATGCCACGCAGAAGGGTCTGCCACATGTGACCACAAAAATGTGACATGTATTATTAAGTGGGAATTGGTATTAATATGTTTTCTACAATATTCAGTTATATACTGTAAATAAGCACAAGGCACAGCAATATTCCCTAAGTTATTTGATATACTTATGAAGTAATAATTGGGGAAATTACTTAAAAAGAATTAAGAATGCTGGTGATTAAACATTGAAGTTGTCTTCCATTGTCACATCTGCTCTATTAAATTACTTTTTCTTATTTTATTTAATTTCAGAATTTAGATTTTGAAAATAAAATGCTGTACACTTTAAGAGTGGATGCAAGTAACACACACCCAGATCCACGATTTCTACACCTGGGACCTTTCAAAGACACAGCCGTGGTCAAAATATCCGTGGAGGATGTGGATGAACCCCCTGTGTTCAGTAAGATCTCTTACCTGATAGAGGCAGACGAAGATGTGAAGGAAGGCAGCATCATCGGACAGGTTACAGCGTATGACCCAGATGCCGTGAACAATTTCATCAAGTAAGTGTTTTGAGGAAATTTAAGTATGCAGAAAAATAATAATCTCGCCATTTATAAGCCGTGTGGAAAAAAATATGCTGTACCATGTAATTTGTACAAGTTGACCAGTACTTTCCTACAAAAAAATCTTACCTAGACTGTCTTCTAAGTTCTCTACGTGTATTTAATGTTTAATTTGATTCATCATTTCTCAAGGGAGATCTTATTACACCTTCTTGAAGCCAGGAAGACTAGGGCATTTAAATAATTTGCCAAATGATTAGTCAATGTTAAGCTGGGTTTGAAAATCAGGCTGTCAGTCTTCAGAGTCTGTGGTTTTTAATCTGTTAGCTCTGGTGATTCTATCTTGTGGTACCTCTTGGGTAAATGATGGTTCAAATAATAAATGATCAAAAATAAATTAAAAAATTATTCTTCTAGAAATGTTATTAAAAGATACCTTGGAAATTGTCAAAATATCTTCTTTTTGATAACAGTCATTAGGGATACCATATATAATGCCTATTGGAGAATTAATGTCAATTAAATGCTAATGATAAAATTAATAAAGAATAAAAATTGATAATTAAAAATATTAAAAATTAACAGAGTGTTGTATAGTATAGTATAATACTCACACAAAATTTGAATAATATATTAATTGTTTCAAAGCTCTCTATGTGCCAGAAATTTAAATGATTCACATACATGGTACTTAAGGAGACTGTAAATGATAAATGGATATGTAGGATGAGTGAATGAAGAATGGTAGATATGTCAAAGATACAGCATGCTGAAAGACTGCTATATAACACAGTATGTGTTAATGCATGGCTAGTAAAATGAATAAAATTCTGCTTTGTTAAAATTTAATTTTTAATTAAGGGAAATAAATGGTTAAATTTGTATTGGAAAAGCCCACATTTCCTAGCATTAATGTCATCTTACACAAAATAATAAGCACAATACTAAATGTATAATTATTATTTTTTTTAAAGATGTGATGGTTACTCAATAGTGTTAATTTATAAAGCAACGTTTGTTTCACTAAAATATGTCCTAATGAATATTTACTTTGTTGGTTGGTTAATATATTACAGATCATAAAATTTTAATCTGTAATTAAAATTCAGAATATATATTAGCTTGAAATATTTGGTTAATTTTAGTTTAATTACAATATGATTTACTCAAAATTTTAAGATGAATACTTGGATTCAAATTATGTATCATATGTATCATTCAACATTATTTACAAACATGATTTAAAATAATAGCAATGCATAGAAGATTATTCTGACAATTTTTATCAGCATTTATAAAACTCATTTAAATACCTATATTAGATAAAACAAAATTCCTAAAGTGAAGTGAATGGTAATCTAGTTTCTCCAGTGATCTATGTATGTGTACCAGAATGTTTATATCCAAAATAATGTTTATTTTTATTTAATAGAAATTGTATGTGACTGTTTTATGTTCATTTATTTTTTAATTAATAGTAAAAAACTTTAAGTATTTTCATGCTTTTTGCAAAATTGCAATTGAAATAAATCACCACATATTATAAAATGATAAGGGATTATTCCTATCAATAGTTAGCTATAAATGCTCAATGAGTATCTGTCCTTCATGATTTTAACCAGATTCAGTAATAATAATAAAATAATAATAAGAGTCAATGTTGGCTGAGCCTTTATTTCTTCCTATTTTCAGGCACCAAAGTCTTCGGTTAAATTTCCACATTCATGCTTTTAAAAAGTTGTTGATTGTAACTTTTGTCTATGAATGCTACCAACTGTTAGAAAGGTTTGGACAAGTGGCAGTAGATTAACTCTTTCAAATAAAAAGTAACTTATTGACAAACTTGAGCATTCATCAGTATGAATGAGACCAAATTTTAATAATCTGTGTATGCTTTTCTCATCCCTTTCGTATGATATCTTGAATACCTGGAATTCAATGAATGTTGGTTAAATTGAGAGAGGCACTCTGACTTCTCATGTTGCCAAGGGTATTTGTTTATTCAGAGAACAACAGGAGTTTCATCGAGCTGTATCAGTTTAACACTTCCCACCTACACAAAATTTTTATTAATTATTAAGTAATAAGCAACAAAATATATGTTCTTTGATTCTAATTGTGGCATGAAATTCATGATACGAAATTGTCAAACAATTTGCCTATGTTCTCCTCTGTAAAAGAATTTTAGTTTGTTAAACATTTGCTATGAACTAGAACTGTCTAAAAAGCTTTCTATTTTAGCTCATTGAAACCTCACTGAAAATTTATAAGGTAGGTACTATTGTTATCACCCGCATTTTACAAAAGTATATACTGAGATGCAAAGACTTTAAGGAACTTTCTCAAGGACTCAGCACAATTAGCAAAGGGAGAATTCAAACTCTTGTTGATCTGAATGTATAGCCAGTTCTTTAGCAGATATACTCTGCTTTCTTACTATGTTTATTAATTAAAGGTAATTAATATAATGTCCCTCATTCATTGACTAATTCAACTGAATTCAGTGGTACAAAGCAGTCCTCAAAGACAAAATTATGCAAAAGGAGAAACAGGGTTTTTGTCCACTCAGATTTTGGTCTTGTTTCTCTTTGCTTTTTCCATTGACCACAATATGGAATTACATAAGATCACACTCTGGACATGTTTGCTTAAAAATTATGACTTCATTTTTATTCTTGAGTTTTAACAAGCCTAATGAAATATTACTGACCAGAAATGAACTGCAAAAATATAAACGATATTATTCAATAAAGCCTAGCATATTAATACATCCATTAAAACATCACCAAAATCAAGATGATGTACAAATATCTTATGCTTTTCTCATGTTCCTTTGTAATATTTTCCTTTCAAACTTTCTGGAACCAAACCTCATTCTCAGGCTAACACTATTCTGCTTTCTGTCAATATAGATTTGATTAGATTGGATTTTCTTGAATTTATACAAATGAAGTCATACAATGCTTATACTCTTTTGTCTAAGTTATTTCACTTAGTATAAGTATCTTAGATTTTCCCATGTTGTTAAGATTGTTCTATGTTGTTATTTGCATCAGCAATTTATTTTTCTAATTCCAGGGTATGGGGATATCACAATTTGCTTATCTATTCACTTACTGGTTAACATTTTGAGTTATTCCAAATATGTGGATATTATAATACACTTACACCCATTTACATCTTTAACTGTTTTTAATCAAGTAGAGCTCATACAATATACATATAGGAGTGTATTTTTATTAATTGTGAATATTTGACAATATCATTATTTCTAAAACTTCCATTACATAAAATAACACACTGTCACGCAGGAGACACAGCACTGACAAAATTTCAGATTGTTTGGAGACATTCACACATGTGTGTGTGCACACACTTATCCTGTTCTGTATCTGGTGATATCAGGATACCATTTCACAAGTAAACTTCCTGGGTCAAAAAATTTCAAAAAAGCTTCTGCACACACTTTTCTTGTTCTCTACCCGATTGCATCAGGGTACAATCTCAGAAGTAAAATTTCTGGGTCAAAAACTAATAGTAAAATTTGCAACCAAAACGTGGCTGATAAACTTTTAAGTTCAAAGCTCTCTCAGAATTGTTTCGTTTTTATGGGGATTAAAGTCTTGAAAAGACAGTGAACAGCAGTTTTACAAAAAAAAAAAAAAAAAAAAAAAAAACTCAAGAATTATGACAGAAGAAAAGTATTGGAAACAAATGAATCTCAAAATATGTAACTGAAATTATATTGCCAAGTCCGCCAATGCTTAAGGCCATTCCTGAAAATATATTGTTAGGCTGCCTCCTGTTAGCAGAGAAATGTATGAAAAAGTGCTTTAGATATCCAATTACAGTGTGAAAACTCAGCAATAATTTAACAAGGAGGTAACATTGCAGTGTGTAACCCTTTTGTTTGCTCTGATAGCATTTAGAAGAATGACTGATACCCAGAGCAGAAACAGGCTATGATAATCATCATGGAAAAACATTTTCCATGGAAAGCTTGGGAAGTAATGCTCACCCACCAGTACATCTGTTCATCAAACATATTTTCTGAAATACATCTGCCACTTGCAATATGAGATTATGGCTACAATTAGCAGCTGTTGTCAGCTTTGCTTTACTTTATTAGTAATTATGGATTCCCCAGGTTATAGGTTTGATAATAAACTTTACAGGTTCTGGGAAAAAAAAAAACATGTTCTCTCATTTCACACTCATTTTATGCTCAAAATATTTAAAGTTCAGTGAAATTTTAAAGAGTTTTTTTTTCCTGCAGTCAAATCGAGAGTAAGTCCAAAACACACTTGCTAGTGAGAAACGAGTTATGCCTTGACAAAATGTACTTGATTCCACCATAAGCCACAATAAGAGAATAAGTGCTTTCATATATGTGACTCCCTGATTTTCCTGATTTTATCCTAGAGATTGAAATAATAATAACTTAAAAAAAACACTAGTATCTGCAAAGTTTGTTCAAACTTTATAGCCACATCTCTTTTTGAAGGGGAATGAAAGTTTCATAACTCAGCCAGAAAACACATTTCTGAAAAGCAGGACACGGGAAGGAAAGCACATAGGTATAGCCTAATGATACCGAATTAGTCGGTCGACAGTGTGCCTGAAATTAAGTAAAGGAAAAGGAATGCTATCTTTGACATATTTCTTCATGCTATCATTTTGTTCTGGTGTTTATAATTTAATTTACATGTTTTATTTTATAGTAGGTGAAAATACAAGGATCTGATGTATGTTTGTTAATGGTAGAACATTTTTTAAAAAGCAAACTACTAAAACCAGATTTCAGCTTCCATAGGTTCGGTTTTCTTGCGATTTTTTTTACTTACATCTGTGGCCTGTATGATTGGATGCAGTCTCTGAGGAAGATAATCATTCAAAAAAGTATGCCAGTGATTTTTTTTTAATTATTGTTTGAATTCAATGTGAAAAGATCAAGAAAATGTTTTAATAGGTCATCTGCTGGATGAGAGATAGCTTTGTCCTGTGTCAAGTGTTTATTGGGTTCTTTCTGGTCATTTGGTATAATCCAGTGCATTCATTATTAATAGGTAAACCAGAAGGTCGGAAATAAAACACTGGCTACTAAGTAGAAGAAAATTATACTTGGGCTTTGAAAAAATGGCAGGGCATTATTTGCACTAGGGCAAATTTCTGAATGTACATTGGAAGTTGGTAGTGTTAATGTTGAAGTGAGCTATTTCTAAATCACCATAGTGATAGATCTTCATGAATTCTTAACTTGAAAGGCACAACAGTGTTGAACCTAAGAGTAGAGAAACTGAATTTCCAACTTATTCTGACTTCATATAAGCTACAAGTGACTCAAACCTAGATTTATACATTGTTAGAACTGGTAACTGTTTCTCCATTATAGAAACCCTTGTGCTAATATCTGGAGCAAGTAGTGATGGGTATAAAGGGATATTTATTTTCCTTTCTGAGCATCAGCATAAACAGCTATAAGCAAAAAATGGTTAGCTATTCATCTTTCCAATAATAGAGAGAAATATATATATAGGTGAATATTGTAAATTGAGTCTCATTCAATGCATGGATATAGTTGTTTTATTTTGCTCTTTATTTTTATTTCAGATTGTTTTTACTCTAAAGCAGAATTAAGAAAAATAAAACAGTATTTTAATGTTTCAGTGACTCTCAGCCCACATTCGGAACTAAATTATAGTTGAGTTGACACCTTGAGTTCAACAATCTATTCGATTTCATTTTAATTACCATTAAGCAATGGAGATTAAAAAATATATACATAACTGTCTTCTTTCATTTTAATATATTAATGGAAGCCTTAAAATATGAACTATCTCAGATGCTTATCTGACAATGACTTTTACGTGGAAACTAATATAATTTTTGCTTTATGATATATATAATGTTTTATCTATTTTCATATATTCATTATTTATTAATATATCTAGGTTTCTCAATATTCTCTACCTAGGATTTTTCATACCAGAAGATAGCTAGTCTCGGGCAGTTACTGTATGTCATGGGAGTCTTTCTAAACCCATTAAATGCTTTTTATAATAATTATGTAAGAAATTCACAGTAACAGTTATTGAAAAAGTGAGGGAATACTACCATTTCCAGGCAGCTATATCATTCATTGCATTACCCTTCCAAAAGACAAAAAGGTGACAGAGCCAAGGCTCCATATTTTGGGAGTAAGGTACAGAAAAAAACCTAAGAACATACGCTTAAATCCTTTTAGCTATTCCACATTTGAGATGCATATACGAGGTCTGTCTGAAAATAGTCCAGCCATTGGTAATATAACAGGAACAGTTTCCACAACATCCATGTGAACTGGCAGCCAAGGATAATGGACTGGAATGCATATCGGTGAACAATCATGATTTCACTGCACTAGTCAGTGGGGGCGGTAGACGCCAGGGAGTGAGCATGTGTATTGCGTGGCCATCACATTCAAAATGACTGAGTCAATAGAGCAATTAACCCCCATCGAATGTTGCATTAAGCTTGAACATTCCTCAGCAGAAACTATTCAGATAATTCAGAAGGCCACAGTTATGGGCAACTAGTGATTCGCAGCTTCATCAGGAAAACGTGCTCACTCATGCACCCATGTCTCATGCAGAGATTTTTTGCGAAACATCAAATCACCCAATGGATGCAGCCCCCTACAGCCCAGATGTGGTGCCTTGAAACTTCTGCCTTTTCCCGAAACTAAAATCACCTTTGAAAGGGAAGAGATTTCAGACCATCAGTGAGATTCAGGAAAATACAACAGGACAGCTGATGGTGATTAGGAGAACTGTATGAGGTAACACGGTGCCTAATTTGAAAGGAACTGAAGCATCCTTGTCCTATGTACGATGTTTCTTTTATCTTCTTCAGAAAATGCCTCTATATTTCATGTTACATGGCTGAGTGCCGTCTGGACAAACCTTTGTATATATGACCCAAATTCACTTTAAAGCCATATTCGTGAATCTGAACAAATCATTGTACAAAATTTACTGGAAAATTAATTAGGCAAGCATAAGAATGTAACATGTTAAATTGTTTAAATTCATTTTGAATTCTAAGTTTACTAACATACACCTTATATTCAGCGTAGTTCACATAATAGACTAACTCATATGTTCTTTGTTAAAACAACCCACACCAAAAATTCTCTATCATTTAGATAAATATATTTTCATCCTATTCATCCAATGTTTAAAAATTGCCAATATTTTACAATATTTATAAACCTAAATACATATTACTTATGTTTATCAAAGTCCACATCTGATAATAAATATATTATAGAGGTATAACTTAACTGTAATTCCTTAATTTGTTGGAGTAAAAGGAGTTCATTCGTTAAGTGCTTGTGATAGATACCTAACAAATAAAGACAACATTAGTTGCTGAATAGTCTGTTAGTTAACTCTTACTATTCTTTCTTTTCTTTTTTATCAGTGAAGTGACTTGTTTATTATCATTATTTAAATTATACTTTATTGATCATGCCATTACAATTGTCCCAAGTTTCCCCCTTTGTCCCTCCCTACAGTATTCCCCACCCCCCTAGGCAATCCCCACTCCATTATTCATGTCCATGGGTAATGCTTATAGGTTCTTTGGCTACTCCAGTTCCTATACTGTACTTTGCATCCCCATGGCTATTCTGTAGCTACCAATCTGTACTTTGAAATCCCCTCATCTCTTCACCCATTCCTCCATAACACCCTCCAATCTGGCAACCTTCAAACCATTCTCTGTATCTGTAATTCGGTCTCTTTTCTTCTTGTTTTGATTAGTTTGTCTTTGAGAGTCAATTGTTGATAAATATGTATTTATTGCCCCTTAATTGTTTATAGTTTTGATTTTTTCTTTTAAAAAATAAGCCTCTTTAAAATTTCCTGTAATAATGGTTTGGTGATGGTGAACTCCTTTAGATTTTTTCTTATGTGGGAAGCTCTTTATCTGCCCTTTGATTCTAAATGATATATTTGCTGGATAGAGCAATCTTGGCTGTAGGTCTTTGTTTTTTCATGACTTTGGATATTTCTTGCCAATCCCTTGTTGCCTGCAAAGTTTCTTTTGAGAAATCATCTGACAGTCTTATGAGAACTTCCATGTAAGTCACTAACTGATTTTGTCTTTGCTACTTTTAAGTTGCCACGAATCCCTGTCTTAGTAGTGTTGCCTACTGTAACAGGGTCTTTTAGAGTCCAGTGGCACAGCCCCCTATATTACCCAAGCTGGCCACTCCAGGTATACCCTTCACGGGAGCTGAGTACTCCCTCTTCTTGAAGTTGAGCTTAATTACTTTGGGAAGTCAAAGGTAGGGATTTACTCAGGCCATTCAGCTTCAAGGATTGGCTAAGACAACTGACCACCAATCTCTGCCTTCCATAGAATATCAGCTGTGCAGAGGCAGGGTAGTGGTGCTCTGCCATGGTTTGTAGCTGTCCACTGGGTGTGAAGGCTCTGGGGTTTCTTGGGTGGCTCAGGCCAGGTCAGCCCCTACCTGTGTTTTGCCTGGGGCAACCCTGCCTGGCTATAGAGTAATCTGAGATGGCTGCTACTTGTGCTGTGCTTGGAGACTCCCAAGCAAAGCAAAGCTGTGAATCTTAGCTGGCTGCTGCCAGCGTTGGGTGGGGAGGTGCACTTAGCAAAAGATATGGGAACTCACTGAGTCCAGCTGTTGCTTGTTTGAGAAGATTTAGGAAGTTGTGTAGCATGAGCCAAGACCAACCATTCATACAGAAAATTCACTGTTAACAGCTTAAGTGGGCCCTAAATTGGGTAGAATGTAGTCTCAAAAGACTCTCCAGAAGATCTCAGAATGTAGTGGGAAAAACAGTGTTAGCCTGGTCGATGGAGTCTCAATTATGGCACTTGCCTGCTGGCTCTGTAGCTCTATTGAGGGAGGTTTAGAAAAGGGACAATGGCCTCTGCCCACTTTTCTGTTCAGGAGAAAGCTGTCCCTCAGCTCTTGCCTTGTGCCAGGTGCTTCATTTCCTCCCTGTAAGCCACTGATACATTTCAAGCTGCCAGTCCAGTGCTGGAGCTCAGCGCATGTCAGTCTGAGCAAGTTTGTGTGTGGGTTCTTTAAGAGTGACTCTTTGGAAGTCAAGCAGTTTATTGTATGGACTCAGTCCCTCCTGGTTTTTGCAGTAACCAGAAGCGTATTCTTTCTTTTCCTAACCAGTTTATCCCATGGTCTGTCATCTTGCTATATGATCTTTCCCCCATGTATTTGCTACATGAAACTCACCTAAGAATTTGTTAGGAATTCAGAACCCCAGCTCCCACACTAAATCTACTAAATCAGAATTTGTTTTTTAACAAGATTCCCATGTGATTCATATATAAGTTAGCATTTTACTTTTCTGTTTTCTTTTATTTTTAAGGGTTTGTGTGTTAGTTTAGGCCCATCAAGATAATCAATGTCAATCTCCATCTCTATATTTTAACCTTAATCACATCTGCAAAATAACTCTTATGATGTAAAGTAGCATTATCACAAGCTCTAGGAATATGGAGATGGACATCTTTTATGGGATAGCATTATTTTGTAAAGTATAAATAATAGAAAGTCTATGGCGATGTCTTCCATATCTAGACCTAATAAGAAATAGTCATGTTGCTAATGACATGTAATCTTTATTTGGTATAGGTTGAAGGGATAAGTTGGAGAAAGACATTTGATTCAGCTTGAATATGAAGACAGTCAATCAAAAGCAATGTATTCTCCTACAGCCTCTCTGCATTGCTTATGCTCTGAAGGACTCTGTGGACATGTGTTCTTACATGATTTTTTAAAACATAATTTCTATTTATCTAATGCCATTGACTCTCCCAAGTTTAAAATAACTGCTTAATATGCCTCAAATGCTGCATGGGCCTGTAATAAGGTAACTAAATCAAGTGACAATTAAAAGCTTACTTACAAGCTGCCCCAAGGGTTTATGATTATAAATAATTACTTCGAAGTACATATAGTCATAGAATTGAAACAGCAAAATATATCAAATCGTTTAAACAACAACTACATTAAATACAAATTCAAAAAAAGTTCTCAGCATTTACTGGTTATGTTTTTATCAGAACATAACATGAATCGCCGATTGTGTGAACCAATAATCTTAAAACCATGCTTGGATTTAGGAGTTGTTTTTTTTTTTTTTTTCCCTGGTAGATACTCCGTTGATCCGCACACTGATGTAGACTCGGTTTTCAGTATCCATGCAGAAAATGGCTCTATTTTCACCTTAAAGCCCCTGGACCGGGAATTGTCTCCGTGGCACAACATCACCATTATCGCCACAGAATTAAGTAAGTGGGAAATACATCCACCTGAACACATTCTTTTTCACCGAAGTGGTAGAATAATGACATTAAAAAAAGACTCTTGTTCCTTGAGTGTGGAATGATTATATCATTAGAAAGATTTGAGAGGAATGATTACGAGTGTGTTACCTTTTTAGTTATTTTAATGAATACTAAATATTCATCTCTTTCAAACTTGATTTTCTTGATACATTCCTATACGATAGAAATAAAATCTAACCTCATTAAATTAATCAGTTTAAGAAAGTTATCTCTTACAAATAATAGTTTATCATCAATCATGTTCTCCTCTTTTTATCATGCTTTGCCTGTGGACCATGGGAGACAGCTGAGATGCCCATCAGCAATCCAATGGAGTAGTGAATACCACATAGATGACCTATTGCTAAACTACAAATGGGGAGAGTGGTATCACTACTTTTCAGTACATGAGACTGAACTTTTATCCATGTTCTCATTGCAGATAACTCAAAACAAAGTAGCCATATTCCAGTCTTCATCAGAATTCTAGATATAAATGACCATGCTCCAGAATTTGCCATGTACTATGAAACTTTTGTTTGTGAAAATGCAAAACCTGGGCAGGTAAATAAAATTATTTTGAACTTTAAAATTTATATATTTTATTTACAAAGATGGATGACATTGCCTTACTTTATTTGAACATGTCTCTTTTATTTTTCATACAAACTATTGTTAATCTTTTGTGTTGCTCATCTTCCTTTACCACAAAACTCATAATGATCTAAAAATATTATTTAAATATGTTTTTTATTATGAAATCCATGTTAAAACAGGAAACATATAATATATGCTTTAATTTATGTACCAGTCCTAGCTGGATTCATAATTATGTTGATACTGAATTATAATCAGAATAGAAATACATTGAAAAACATAAAATTGAAATAAAATTGTTCTCTGTTAGTATAAAGGGAATCAATCATCATTTTGTTGATTCTATTTTGTTGCTTTTAGTTGCTCAGTCAGAACATTTTGGTCTAATATAAGCTATATTTTGTTTATTATTTTTCAACTTGAATACTAGTGAGATTAAATAAATATTATAATTCCTCTACAGAGCAACATTTCAGATAGCTCCAAAATAATTTTAAACAGGGTCAGAATATGTTTATTTTTGACACTGATAAAATACTTTACAAATGATAGTAATGGGATAAATTTTACTGAGAGAAATTTTAACCTATTATTTAGGTATTTCTTTAAGAAAATGTAGGTAAATGAATCCTGTATAATGTCATTTTTTTTTAATATAGAAAATAAAAGTGAAATACAGTCTTCTGTTCCAACAGAGATTGTAACGGACTGAGTGTTTCTGTTCCCCGCAACCTTCATATATTGAAGCCCTCTAACCACTGTTGCATATTTGTAGATGGGGCCCCTAAGGAAGCAATGGATTTTAAAAAGTCATTACGATAGGGCTCTGATCTAACAGGATTAGTGTGCTTTAAAGAAGAGGCCCCAGAGAGATCACGCTCTCTCCACGTGCACACCGGAAGGCAAGATCATGTGGAGGTTCGCAGGGAGAAAGCAGACACCTGCATGCCACGAAGTGCTCTCTCACAAGAAACCCACTGTGCCTGTACCTTGATCTCAAACGTTTTATTTCATTTCACCAACAATGAATCATTACAATTATTGGATTAAACATTATTTTTCTTTTTGCTTACTTTGCAAGGTAATGAGCATATTACCAGTTTGAAAAATGTTTATTTTTAATTTGATGCTTAATATTTATAGCATAGTTACATATTAGACTATTGATCTATATATCTATTAATGAAAATTCACTTTATCAATAAAGTATTACTTTATCAGACAGTACTATATTGAGTACTAATAGTACATTTATATTTATATACTACTTGGTGTTATTTTATTTGATATAATTTTCAAAGTAGGAATAATTAAATTTGACCTATGCTCATATGCTTCCAAATATATTATATATCTAATATGTCATATTCAATAACTCCCATCATATGTATATAATTGCTTATTTATTGGGCAACATTGATCTTAAATAACTGTTATATGTAATACCTCATAATACTTTTAACATCAATTCTTCCAAAATATTGAAGTTGAAAATAGTTTTCATAAATATGTGGCCATTAAAAAATCTTCACAGCTATATTAGTTTCCTAATTAGTTTCCTTGTGATGGCCTCCATCACAAATTACCGCAAATTAGATGGTTTAAACAGTAAAAATGAATCCTCTGATATAGTTCTAAAATCAGTGTGTCAGCAGGCTCAGTTTCGGTCTGAAGGCATAAGTGGACCATTCTTCTTGGCCACTTCCTAACCTTGGTAGTTTCTGGGAGTCCCAAGTGACTCCAATCTCTGTCTCCACTGTTGCATGACATTCTTCCTGCATCTCTTTCTCTCATCCCAATTTCTCTCATTTTATGAGGATTCAGTATTCATTGGATCAGGACTCATGTAATCCAGTGTGACCTCATATTAACTTGATTACATCTGCAAAGAGCTTATTTCCCAATAAGGGTGCATTCACAGGTACTAGGGATTAGGACTTGGACATAACTTTTAGAGGGACACAAGTCAGTCAATGATGGCTTGTAGAGCTTCTTTATTTATTTGTCCATTAGTAGGTTTTTTATTTGTTCATATGAATTACTCATATGTTACAAATTAATGTTTTATAATGGTAAAGTATATTTGATATTGACTAATAAAATTTTTAATACATACTACTATCAAATGTCTATGTGTTTTCATATATTTGCTATAAATTGATATCCTTGTAAAAATTAGTAAGGTTAAAAACGACATACAGTTTAGGCCTCTGATGTGTATTCTCTCTTAAAATATGCTTAAAGAATGGTCCACCTGATCATTTAAAAAACTCAGTCATATAATCAAAGCAACGATGTTGTTTATGATATAAATATTACTAAATAATAAATATGATTTCGCTATTCTGAAACAGGATATTGAGCAATAATATTAAGCCTCATGTACATTTTTTCTATGTCATGCTCCAGTTTTCTAAGGAGAAACAGTGGGTCCACTTTGCATTAATAATTGTGCACTTTCAGAAGCATCATGTAAAAAGATGTAAGGTTATATGTCATTCTTTCAAAATAAATAAAATTATAGTTTATATCAAATTATAGAGGGCAACTCTTGACTAATGAGTATGCAGATTAGTATGTCAAAAAAAGGTACATAACACCCAAAGCAAGGCATACATTAAACTACTGTGAAATTTCAATAATTGTTTTATCAAAGAATGTCATGCTATGATATCTAAAAGTGGTACAACTCTTTTAAAGAGAAATTTGAAATTATGAGTAATTAATGACTGTGATGTCATATCACACAAATTACAGGCCCTAGACTGGAAAAACAGACCCCTGATGTGTGACTGAATGTCTTTTCCACAACAAGCACTCAGTGGAATTTTTGTGTACATTCCGACCTTTGCTGCTCCAGTGGTCACACTGCAGCTTACCTCTAGCTTACCATGAGCACAGCGAAGAGGTTCTGCATTTTCTCCAAGTTGACACAAATTTTACAAAACTTTAGAAGCATTTTTTCCTATATCTTTTTAAGCTTTTCAAACCCCAATAGTAGAAAGGCACACATTCGAATGAAATATGAAATATGATTATGCTTGTGGTGCCCCATACCTTTAAAAGATTCTGATTTCTGATATTATATGACATATTGCTCATTTTCCAAAAATGTGCTAATAGTGTTTTTAATCTCTAGGAGGTGGTTATGCTAAGCGCTTATGTTTTTAATGCATCTTTTATGTTCTCTCCTTTGGAGACAACCATTATCTAGTGGATACAACAGACTGGTAAAAAATAATAACAAAAAACTGGTACTTTCTAAAATGTTCAAAGAGGATTGACACTGAAGTGATCAATTCTTGCTTGAAGGTTGCACACTGAACTGGGCAGGAATCAAACGGTGAATCATAGAGATACCTTGTATAGGAATACTTGATGAACATTGTTTTCTTCTTAATTAAATCAGTCACAATAAATATAACCGTTAAAACAAAAACAAAAACTTTGGCACAGTTTTCTAAGATGACATAGTTATTGTTTCCTTAATTCCAGTGGTATATTTAAAGCACAAACACTCATTAAAATTCTCTTGTAATGAATAACGAGAGTTGCTTTTTGTCGTGCTTTGTTTGATGTCCTTTGCTTCAGTTGATCCAGACTGTCAGTGTCATGGACAAAGATGACCCTCCCAGAGGCCACAAATTCTTCTTTGAACCGGTGCCAGAGTTTCCCCTCAATCCAAACTTCACTATTGTAGATAATAAAGGTATAGAACACTTTTTATATCAAAAATTATAAGACCTTAAGTTGCAAAATTAAGAACTGATATGAGTTATCCCCTCCCCACTGTTTTTTCCAGATAACACAGCAGGAATCATGACTCGAAAAGATGGCTATAGCCGCCACAAAATGAGCACCTATCTCCTACCCGTCTTAATCTTTGACAACGATTATCCAATTCAAAGCAGCACCGGCACACTCACTATCCGGGTGTGTGCCTGCGACAGCCAAGGGAACATGCAGTCCTGCAATGCACAGGCCTTGGTCCTGTCGGCTGGCCTGAGCACCGGAGCTCTGGTTGCCATCCTTCTCTGCGTCCTCATACTACTTGGTAAAGTTACACCCCGGAATGCTATTGAACTTGCAGAGTTCTCTCTGATTGCCCAGTGATCCTGCAATGAAAAGCACGCTTCTCTGTAGCTAAACACTGAATGCTTTGACTTTTTAAAAATAATTATCCTTTGAACCTGGAAAACAATTGAGTGTTTTTCTATGGAGATAGGTCTAGTTTGCTAGAGATTAAAAAAAAGATAAAATAGCTGATGATATTTTATATTTATTGTTTTTTTATTCCTACACAGTTTAGAGCTAACCATGGTCATTGTTCTAATGATTTTTAAGAATTGATTTAAAATTTATATATACACTATAAGGGAAATACTTTTATTCTTCTACATAAAGACTAAATAACTTACACAAAGTCACTCATTTAGAAAGTGTTCTAACTATGTTTAAAACCCAGATTATTTAAATTGATAATTCTCCTTTCTAACCATTAGTCTCAAAACCAAAGTCTATCTTTACAAATACAAAACAATTATTAAGCTATTTGCATCAGACATCTAAATGGCAAATGTATTTAAGTTTTCACAAGATAATTTTTTCATGAAATGTGTTATATGTAAGTGTAATACACCAAATTAAAAGCTCATGTTCATTTAAACAAATTATCACTATGGCATTGTGGACTATCTAGTCCTGCAGTGTTTTCTAAATAAAGTCATGCTTCCAATAGCAAATGTTTTATTTGAGCATGCCCTAACAGGACAACGATTTAATTCAATTAAACAGTTGTTCCACTGTAAAACATTCTTCCAGAATTGTTTCCAGCAAATATTCATCCAAAATGCTTATGCTTGGGGCAGGAGATCTAGCCAAATTTATGTTCCAGTGCCCATATGTGCTGGCTCCTTTTCACTGCAAATCCTTTCAAACTATCTGGATGAAATCCCTTTGGCCAAATATCCTTGTAGGACTTCAGCGGGGGATTGATGAAAGTGAGGGGAAGCTGTTATTTTTCAGTTAAAATGATCCAACTATTCAGAAACACATTTTCTCAGGGTGTCAGAACATGCGTGCTATCATCACCATCAGCAGGCCACATCTCCACCGGCTGCTCCGAGGTCCGGCTCTTCAGTAGTAAATTTGTGTATTGCCCATGGAGATTAAATTCTGACCTACCCTTTTAGCTAAGCGCCACTTTGATGCTTTTCATATTGTTTTATTTGCTCACACAGTTCTACTTTTCTAATTAGTAACATGAAATCAAGTATATTTCAAAATTGATTTTTTCACATATTAACATAATATGCACACATACACAAAGATATGCATGCATACATTGGGGAACAAAAACACCCCTCCCAGATAAGTTTAGATATTATAGCATTCTTAAACTAAATTGTATATTTTCCTCTGCAGAAACCCCAGAAGGCTTCTTTTTTCTAATTCTAAAAAGCGCCACTTTTCTTTCCAGAGCAATATAGAAGGCGCACACTTGTTCATCTTCTCAACTTATTGCCTAAATGTAGATTATTTTGGTATTATTTTAGTTAAAATTGGTTAGAACTAGATAATAAAATGTCAGATTTCATTATCATAGCTCCAATGCAGTCTTGCTGCTATTTTGAGACTGCATGCGGATGACTGGACAGAGTTATTGCATTTATGTAGTTAAGAGAGTCTGCTCTTGCAAGACAGTGATATAGCGTGGGCAATAATATTTCACTCATGGCCTGTTACAATTGAAAGACATGTAGTTCTTAGTTTATGTCTGTGTTTCAAGACGAAGTAAGGGATTAAAACCTAGGGCAGGACTTTTTAAACTTTTTGGTTCCTTGGACCGCTTTGGCAGTCAGATAAAGCTTATGGACCTATTTAAAATAACTTAAATTTATAGAAATGAGATTATAAGACAAAACAAATCTTTCCATTGAAAAAAGCAAACTGTGCTTGATTATTGTCATATTGTCTTGTTCTAGTACAAGTCTAATAATCACTTGAAATAGTTGTAACTATAATGCAAGGTTAAATAAGTGATTTTTACTAGTTTATAGTCACACATACTGTTACTATCCTGATGGTTTATGCTGAAGCTCATAATAGAAAGAAATGCTAAATTCCAGTTATGGTTTACTGAAAATAATGGTATACTTTTTCCTATTCCATATCTTAGCCTCTCTACGTTCCATTCATATATCCCAAACTGATAACCGTAGTCTAGGGAAAGCAAGCAGATAATTTTGACCTGGCAGGGAAACACACACACACACACACACACACACACACACTCAGAATAGGTACTAAGGACCATTTGTGAGAGTTAGGATACATTATATTAGCTAATACATTTTAAAATAATTTGACTATATAGTTGTTCTTTTGATTATAAAAAGTAGAAAATTTATACATTCATTCAATGTTAAGTTTACAAAGAGCCCTCTTTTACTACTGCATGGTTTCCTAGGCTTTCAGATTTTAAATATAAGTTTGACATAATCAGTTTAATTTTATCTTTTTCAGTACAGTATGTCTCATTTTTAGTGAAATTAAAAAAATTCTCTAAGGTAATTCTGGATATAGCTCATCACTCAAAGCCCATTGTGTGGAGATTAAAGATGTTTTAAATGATTTTTTAAAAAAATTCTTCCTGCCAATTAGTAGGAGCTGAAGAGTGTTGGCCAATATGATGATGGCACTGGCCAGGCTTTTAGTGGAGAATAAAGGCCTTAAGGGCCAATATGGGGTATAGTCTCGTTTGCTTTGTGTAATCTTTTTTGTTGTTGTTGTTGTTGTTATTTTGTTTTTTTAAAGATTTTATTTATTTTTATTTTTAGAGAGAGGGGAAGGGAGGGAGAAAGAGAGACAGAAACATCAATGTGTGGTTGCCTTTCATATGGCCCCCACTTGGGGTCCTGGCCCGCAACCCAGGCATGTGCCCTGACTGGGAATTGAACTGGCGACCTTTTGGTTTGCAGCCCACACTCAATCCACTGAGCTACACCAGTCAGGGCTGCTTTGTGTAATCTTGAAACAAAGATGGAGAAAAGAAATAAAGGATTTTTGAGCCAAAATGTTCTTGTAGCATTGAAACATGAATAGTATTGGCAAAATATTTAACTGCCCTAAAGTAAGGGAAACCTGTTTGTTATTTCAGGCAATGTGTAAATGTGCTTTTGGGAAAAATTTTTTAGTTATTTCTTAAATTTTCTTATCCATATAAACAGGGATGTAATACATTTTAAATGGAAAAGTTTGATCTGAATGGTGTGACTCACTAAATTGAACATGGGCCTCCAAACCAAAGGTTCACTGGTTTGATTCCCTGTCAAGGCACATGCCTGGGTCACCGGTAGAGGGTGCACGAGAAGCAACCATATGTTCATGTTTCTCTCCCTCTCTTTCTCCCTCCTCCCCTCTGTAAACAAACAAACAAATAAGTGGAAAAGTTGTATTTTGGCAACAGTGCATTTTTTCTTATTTTTTAAATAAATGTATTTTTAAGTAGCATAAGGTATTTATTTTCCATATGTTCACTGTCAAGTATGTTAAATTCCTGCCATACAATGTAAAATAAAGTATATCAAATGTATATCAAAAGTATATCAAACTTGATAATACAGGTATATATAAGTAATTATATAATATAGGTAAAAATATAGGTAAATAATAAAATAAAACAGAAAGCATGGGGAGTACAAATTAACATCTTAGCCCAAAAGGTTGAATGCAAACGTGGAATTCAAGGAAGTCCTCAGTAACAAGATATGATCAGAGCCATCTTGCAAGATAATTATATGCTTAAGATTCATTTGAATTTGTATTTTATATTGTAAATATAAAAGACAATATTGAGTTATATTTGAGATCTTAAGCAGGCTTCAAAACCAGGTAAATAAAGAACTTTAAGTAAGCAGGTATGAGCAATAGAAGGGATGAGATGAGCAGCACAGACACATATATATGCATAGATACACTATACATCTTTGTTATATATGTTATATATTTGCATATACTTATGCACATATATGCATTATGTACACATAACCTATATAAAATGTATGCACATGTGTATATGCACATGCATGAGTAATGTTTTATGTATGTTCCCTTGGGTCACTAAGAAAATGATAAATTGATGGTCAATTTTTCTTGCCATAATAATTACTATAGCCTTAAAATTTTAGTATTTAATAAAAACATACATTTGGGAGAAATAAGATATCAAATATTTATAGTTGGCTAGATATATTAACCATAATTGAATAAATCGTTTTCAGTGCCAGGGTTCAATGGGAGAGTGAGTCTCAAAAGTAAATAAATGACACTAATATCTACTTTATCAATTCAGTGTATCTAGTCATTGTCTCAAAGCACCCTGCATTTGTATATGACAGTTAATATTTTTATCCAATTTTACCACTTCTCATCCCACACAAACTTTATTCACAGAAATGTGCTATATGTAATTTGAATCTGAATCATGAAATCTCTCTTTCTCTCTCTCTCCAGTTTTAGTTGTGCTGTTTGCTGCACTGAAGAGGCAAAGAAAAAAGGAACCTCTCATAATTTCAAAAGACGATGTCCGTGACAACATCGTGACCTACAACGATGAAGGCGGTGGGGAAGAAGACACTCAAGCTTTTGACATTGGCACATTAAGGAATCCTGAAGCAAGAGAAGAAAGTAAACTTAGAAGGGATGTAATGCCAGAAACTATTTTTCAGATAAGGAGGACTGTGCCTCTGTGGGAAAATATTGATGTGCAAGATTTTATCCATCGAAGATTAAAAGAAAATGACTCAGACCCAAACGCACCTCCTTATGATTCCCTGGCTACATATGCCTATGAAGGGAATGATTCCATAGCAAATTCACTCAGTTCTTTAGAATCTCTCACAGCAGATTGTAACCAAGATTATGATTACCTCAGTGACTGGGGGCCTCGGTTTAAAAAACTAGCTGATATGTATGGGGGAGATGAGAGTGACCGAGAATAACAGGATTTCGTGACTTGATCGATGTTAGTGGAAGTATTCTTTGTTACTGGATTGAGTGGCCTGTACTCTCTTTCTTGGAGGGAATTTTTAAAAAGTCAAAATTGCAAACAATACGTAGGTGTTGTCGTAGTAAGGGTTTGCTTAATCAGTAAGTTTCTGTAAATGAATATGAATGACATAGATTTTTTAAAAAGTAATAATAAACCAGTTCACCCTCCTTGCCTAACAATCTCTGAAGGAAAGTATATCACATCAATAATAAATAAAAATATAGAAAGGCTTTTTGTGCCTTTCCTTAAGTATAAGAACTTTATAAATGTTTTCTTAACTGAATTAGTTACCTTTACTATTAAATGAAATATTGTGCAACTGCTTTGTAAATTAAAATGGAAAAATATCCCTAAAGAAATAGGAATGAATATTACTGCCATATTTATTTAGTTGAAGAATGTCTTGGTGTTAACTTATTCATATTTTTATAAATGTATATTTATATTTTTGTATTTTTATGAAATAAACTAGTATTTGTAAAAATAAATTTCATTTTATTTAATTTCTAGAAGCAGTTCTGATGTCACTTATAACTAAAGTTTTTACAGCTTTAAAGGGAAAACATGATAAGGTAAAGGTACTCAGGGAAAAAGTAGCTATGTTATGCATACAATTTGGAGCTGGAATGTACTGGAACTATAAAAGGACTTTAGTACAAATTGTGATTTTCTGCCTCAAAACTTAAATATAAACAGGTATTTATTGAATCACTGGTGTCTACTCATCGATAGGATATAAATCCTATTTGGAATAGAAAATATAATTGTGAGTGATTAACTTTTTTGTACAATTCTTTACTATGAGATGGACGGGTGAATTAGGAGAGAAATTCTGCCAGTGATGGTTATGTAGATGACATCTAAATCTCTCTTCTTCTATGAATAGTAATTTTCAGAATGAGAAATAATACTTCTGATTTTTTTCTTCATGATCAGACAATTCATGCAACATAACTTGGGTAACATTTAAAGTGTGTATATACAAACTAGAAATGTATTTTAATTACTTTATTGAGTAGATATGTAGTCATTGTATTTCAGGAAATATTGGAAAAACTAGTGACATATAGACTAAAGACAACAAACCTGAAAAAAATATAAAATTTCATTAATGATTGGATAGCCCAAAAACAGAACATAGGCACCTTCACACATGGGGAAGAAAGAGATGGAGAATTATACATAATAACTTTTTTGCAATGTTTGAAAGAATGCCGTATAGAACACCTGCCCTAATTTGGCCTGGAAAATAAAAGCTAAACTAAAAGAAATTTCACAGTGAGATTCCTTGCTATCCATTTTCTGTGCTATTGATGATCTTCTTCTTTCCCTTTTATTACTTAACTTTCAAGGAGCAAAAGTCATGGTCAGGATGATTCCTAGGTGAAATTTGTATAGAAATTTTACATTGAATAGTCTGTTGTCAAGACTTTTCAAATAACATACACCTACCAAACCACAAAGAGGCACTTTTGTATTCTTTCATTGTACTGTGTGATAACATTTTTAAAAAGTAAGATTGTTTTAATAATTTTACCACAGATAGCTAACACATATTAAAGATTTAATGTGATGTTAAGGAAAATAAAACATATTGGGCTTAAAATTATATGGTTTTTTAAAATCATTGGAATGTTTCAGAAAACAGAAAGTTTTCAGTTTTAACATTAGTTTAGAACATTTTGTTTTTTTACCTAATAATGTAGTTAGCTACCTCATTGCAAGAACTCTTTCAGCATGAATCAGACAAATATTTGAGGAGGATTACATAAAATACCAAGGTAGTCAGAAAAAATGAATTAGATAGCTATTAATGCCTCTTGTAATCTCTTGAACTATAATCATTAGAAAGATAAGTGACAATAAGTAAACAAATTCTAAAGAGGATGGTAATTACTGCATAGCTAACAGCTGCTTAAAAAGAAGAAATTATGTCAAGTAAGAGATGGAGAAATTGATGATTGCATCATCCTTTGCCTGTTCAGGTTTGCTGTTCTTTAACATCTACTAGTATCACAGCAAACCAAGCCACCTCCAAGTTTAGATCTACAGTGGCTATGACAAAATAATATTTTAACCATATGCTAGATAGAATAAGACATTGATTTTTTTAAGCTCCATTTGAAGAAATGTTAATTTGACTACCAGGTTTTTTGCAATTTGGCAATTAAATAGTGAAGTTTGATTCAGAGTTCTTGTTCCTTCATCTGGAAATGACTGATATACGGAATCTTTATTAAGACAGAGATAAGAGATTCATATTTAGTAGATATACTTAATAATCATTTTTGCTATAAGTCAGATGATCCGATTTGATCAATGAAATTATGAGAGCTATGTAATACCAATACTTCCTATAATTTTCCAGTAATTCAGGAAATGCTTATTGTGAGAAAAAAATGTGTTTAGGAGTCAGATCAGATTTTATTATTCCCTTAGTGACAAGTTAAAAATAATTCCTCACCTTCTCCAGAAAAGTAGACATGAAAATATTTACTTTATTCGATTTGGATTTTATTTTACTAGATGCATAAAATACACCCAATTATTTTAGTTTCTATCACTTGATTCTCATAGGTTAGTGCATTTTACCTAGATATTATACTACAAAGGCTTGCCCAATGTCACATACTATTGTTAAATTCCGGTTCATCTTAATTAAGTCACTATTTGAAAAGATCTTTTCAAAATTACAGAAAAGCATAAATAATATTTCCATTTTTTAAAAGCCTCACACTGAACTACAATGGCATTAGATGATCTTTACTTGTAAAAGAATATGGTAATGAAACGAAACTAGATTTCAGGCCACCAAATCCAAATGTCAGAATTATATCACAAGCCAACCCAAAGAAGGGATAAAATAATAACCCTCTCTTCTGAAGTTTTAATTATCTTCATAATCTTCTATCTAATCAATGGCCTGCTCTTAGCTAATTTTTATTTTATATTTGGGTGATAGAATGTGGGTAAAAACAAGCTAACTGATCCTCAAAATATTTTCTTACTTAAATATTTGATTTCCCAATTTTAGTAATAATACATAGCTATTTCTAAGAATTAATATTAGTTGATAGCTTATATGAAATAGATACCAGCGCTTTCAGTCTGTGTGGTCAAACAGCACCGCAGATACAACGGTCTTATCTGACCTGCTGTCTTTGTAGTTTGACAGATCATATTAGCCAACAAAGTGTTAACGACCGGGACAAAAAATCACCTGTTATTGCCAACATTTACAAGTCAAAACATTTTACCTATAAATCTATTCCTTCAGATCCTTCTTCTTTGAAGAATCTACTAGTGAGATTAATACATTATTCCTTTATATTAATGTGTTGTTCAGTTAATTTCATGAATTATGTGAGACAGTTTTATAGATACTTTTACTTTACTGTTTCTAAACACAAATTATATAATTTTATAGCAATTATTTTTCAAAAATATAAGTAACATTCATAAATATGTGTTTTTTACTATGATAATTTCAATGTTGTCAAAATTATACTCACTGTGGTTTAGTTTCCCTGCTATAATTTGCTTGCTTTTATATGTGTCTTTATTATTAATTTGGCTCCAAGCTCTTTGTCAATCATCTAAATTTTCTCTCCTGAGATTCTCAAGCACAAAAAGCAGAGAGCCAATTTTATCCCCTTGAAGAAATCTTTTCTTCAATCACTGAATCATTCCAGTGGATGGACTAATTGCCCTCTCTTTCAGGTGCATCCTGATACTCCTCCCTCAATCAGCCTGTGCATTTCCTGGATCTGTCCTTTAGGGTTAAATCCCGAGTTCCACAGTTGAAGTCAGGCACTTCTGGTTTGCTTCCCTTCTTCTTCATCCTCTTTATATTTAAGCTAATTTGGCCTACGTATCTTCCAAATAATGTTATTGCTTATTTGTCCCTAACATGATAATTCCACTATGTTTTAAACAATTTTTTATTGGTAGTCAATTAGTTTCTTTCTATTTTTGCTCTAGATGTATTTGGTACCCTGAAATTTTCTTAGTATTTTGAAGTGCTTTAACTTCTTAGTCACTAGAAATTTATTTTATGAACACTTACTTCCTTCATTAATTTATATGGCTTGTCTGCTTCTAATAGGCATTAGGCATTGCATTTTTAAGTCCTATTATACTCGTATAATTTTGAACAGAATTCTAAAAATTTTTGAATGCTATTATTAATAAATATATTTATTTGATTTTAATTATTACATATTTAGTATGTAATTATTAGATACTAATGACATCATATATATGGATTATAAGGAAGTATATTTTAATTGATTGTACTGTTGAGATAAATATAAACATTCAGATCAATTTTTAACCATTTTCATTATGTTTATTCAATAATACATTTCCATGTAAAGTATTCTACAAATTTAATTTAATACCTTTTATATACCTGGAATTCAGTATTCTCACACTCATGTAATCATGAAGTACAACTTGATGTGGAACAGTATTTATATGAGAACAATTAAAAATGAATCAAATATACAATGCTTATATGTTTACTTAAATTAGAAGTTATAATCATCAAAGTATGAGACATTTACAACCACTTTTTATTGCTAATTTACAATGACTGTTTTAGTTGTGGGATATGATTCAAATTTATTTATGTAGGAAACATTGGTTCTTTATTCTATAAGCTACAGGAATGGTATACTAAGAAAAGTGTGATTTTAATGAACAGTATTGTCTCACATTATAAATTGTAATTTAAATTATAATATGTTATATCAACGAAGAAACTTTATTGAAAGGATCTTATGTAAATTAATGATTAACAAAATTACTAGCTTTGTAAATCCTTATTAAATGCAAAATATGTGAGGTTAGATTAAAAAATGAAAAAAGATACAATGCAGAACTTATTCCTTTTAATATTTTGCAATTCAATTCAATAGATAAAACAAAAAACAAGTAACTAAAAGATAAAGTGGTATTTTATTGAGGCTTCCTAATGATATAAAAGTTAAAAACAGTAAGAAATATTTTTTTAGCTTCAAATGCTTTAAAGCTAGATTTTTAAAAAATACAGCCTATGAATGAGAATTACTGTATCTAATAAAAATCAATCAATCTCTGAATAAAATATGGTGAAAAAACTGTTACTACTTAAATTCAGTCAATTTTCATATTAAAATTTAAAGTCATAATGTTATGATGATACTGACACCAGTTTTTGATATCTGACCACTGATAGTTTTAAAGCCTCGCTCTTCCCTCTTCTCCTTGAGCCACATCCAGACAAGCTGGTAAGAAAGCCTGTGTGTTTCTTCCTTGGGTACAGACTGGAAAATTCAAACCTCAGAAGTCCTATGCACTGGAGAAAATATTCACCTAACCCATTGCCCTAGCCACAGTAACAACACGGGCCAAGTATCTTTTCTTTCCTCTCTCTCTCTAGCCACTTCGAACTTGCTTCAGAGACATGGCCTGCTCTCCCCAGGAACATCGATTATGTAAGTAATGAAGCCTTTCCTATCCCACCAGCAGGCTTGCATAGCATCACCAGTTTGCACATACAACCCAAATCTGAGGAGGAGTCCATCTACTTGGTCAAGTGACAGCAACATAAAAATAACACACAAATACAGCTAAGTTTTTGAAATCTAAAAATAGTAATGTAGTAAGGTTAAAAACAACTTTAATAACATATATAGGTATTTTGTAAATATTCTAAAAAATATATATTTCATTGCTTTTTATCCCCATCTTTATAATATTTTAGAGATGTTTGACAATGCTTTCAATTATGAAATTGCTCAAAATTTAATTTTATTCATTTAATAAAAATATTCAATTTTATTAAATGAAATATTTTCATTGGAATATATTTATGATTTTAATTATAGTGTGATGTGTATTTGACTATTGTGAGAATAAAGAGGTTGGTAGATGCAAGAAAGTAACTTTACATTAATCCACACTGAATGCTTGTATGTATCAGGCACTATACACATCATTTTACATGGATTATTCACTTAAGTCCCAAAGTCTTTTATTTGGGTATTATCTTTGCCTTTATACTATATAACAAGAACTGAAACCTACATATGGTCACAAGTTATTAAGAGGTGAAGCAAAGTTTCAAGTCTAGGCAATTTGACTCAGTAGGATCTGATATTGAAAAGTATCCAATACTATATTATCATTATTTTATGAAACTGAAAACATGGTGGTCGCATTGAGCTATGAACTGTTTATTCATATTTGTCTCAGAAAATATCAATGGCACTGGATTTAACTTAAATATATGACAAAATGTCCAGCAAGAGTTTGGGGTTTAGAAAAACCAAAGGATATAAAATATTTTTCCTTATAGATGAAAGGGTCTGAAATTATACACAAAAGAAATGTTCTGGAAAAGGACAATACCTGAATCTGAAACCATGATATCTAATAATACTAGATATTGAAAGCTAACTTAAAACTGTAGTAATGAGCCAGGTATGGAGTGAGTACATCACTACCATTCTTTAATGGCACGAACATCAAGCACAGGCAGGATGGAGCAATAGGGACTTCCATTATTATATAATAAGGAACTGAAACCTACATATGGTCACAAGTTAGTAAGAGGTGAAGCAAAGTTTTAAATCTAGGCAATTGAAATGCTTACTATTAAATAACAACATATACAATAATCTGCTTTGCAGAAAAAAATCCAATGAGTCAATAAATGTTTCACTAGTTATAGATACTTGGCAAAATATTAAGAACATGTTTTTAAAAATCACTAACTGTAAAAACAAAATTGCAACAATGTGGATGAGATTTACATCACTTATTTCTCCTTAGATGGAAAAATCAATCTGTGATTAAGGACATTCCCAGATTATTTTGAACATTATTTCTTTGCCTTAAAAAATAGGTCCTTAAGTCAAATGGAATGTGTGTAGGGTCAGATATGGGTTATAGTATTTGAGTTTATTTGGGCTCTTCTTTTAAAGCTAACAATCATAGGTAAATTGTACTCACACCTTGAAGGAAGGTTTCAGTAGGAGGCGTGTCCTCTTGGACAGTGCTAGGGTGGAGAAGCACTATGAAACAACAGTCATTTGAGGACAGAAGTGAGATTATACATTTTGAATTTTTATACGATGCTTTCAAACCTCAAAAAGACCACCTGTAAATTAATTTGTGGAGCGGGCAAATCAAGATGTGGGCTAGAATCAATCCAGTCTATTTCCGAGCAGAGGATTGAAGATTACCCATGTCATTGGTCACATTTATTCTAAAGAGTTCAATCTGGAACTTGGGAACTTACTAGTAATATGAGGGAATAGTGAAATTGGCAGTGGTAACACGAAGCCTATTACTTATTTCTGTGGTCAAGGAATAAAATGCATTTTTTGTCATTTTTATTCAATTAAATTACAGTGGGAAAGCCAGGGAGACATTTTGATGGTTCTTCCCTCTACTGCCACAAACACTTTCCCAAGCATGATGTTAAATTTGTCAAAAGGCAACTAGTTGTTTGAATGCTAAGACAACTTTTCAGTGATTGAAAACTTTAGCCATCACCAAGGGTAAAATAAGAAATTGCACTGAACAGTTCTTATATTGATTCTCAGTCATGGATTGCACCTATTTAATACTATATAGTTTTAAAATCTGGAGGAATATTCTTATACATATTTGAGTGTGTTTGTACACTCAGATTTTAATTTTTATAGAAAAATCCTACTTTGAATTGCAACTTACCCAATCAGTAGGAAAAAAAAAAACTCTGAAGCTTCCCATATTCTAAATATTCCACTTGTTTTCCTATTTAATGATGGCTTCCTACATTCATGGCATCATGCTAATAAACTGCTTAACTTATAATACATATAGCTACCAATTTCAGTTTCAGAGCTGTGATGTATTTGTTAAGTAATATAAAACATCAAGGAAATTATATAATATTTCTTACTTGGATGTTATTTATTGAATTATAGTAAACTTATGGCCTGACAGAAATGTCTATCTAGTGACATTAAATAAGACAACAGACATGCTCTGAATAGAAGAGTTTATTCTACTGATCTAAGCATTAGTTAATAAAATAGTGGAGAAGTTATTTCCATTTCACAGTGTGCAAAATTAATTCTTTAACCTTCCAGCTATAATGAAAGATCATATTATGCATTTTTCATTATTAATCTACTCACATACTTATTATCATGAAATTATATTAAATATTCTCAACCTTTTCTCATTAAAACTTTAATGCAATAACCATCAGTTTTGTTCACTGAATAACAAATAATTAAAAGTAATGTTAAGAGATATTTAAATGCAAATCTATGTTAAATAAAAGAGTGAACCAAATTCCTAAAATATTTTGTTTAAAAGCCTACTGTAATGCAGTTGAAACTAATAGAACTAAACTGCTAGCTTTTAGTTCATATGACTAATTAGCAAAATTTGCTGTTACTCTCAGCAGCTTAACAAAAAATATATTCTATTTATTCTTTAAATACTATAGTTGTCTTCCCTCTATAAATAAATATCAATGCCACCCAAAAATAAAAGTTCGTAAATAAAATAATATTTCAAAAGAAAAACAAATGTTTACTTAATTTTAGGTATCTATTTTTGATTAGTTCCTGCAAATGTGGCAAACACCTTTGAGAACTGGAATCAAGGATGTGAACTTCAGATTAAGAGAAATTCTGCTCATCTTCGAGGGGATAACTTTGTTTCAAATTTTTTATGAAGCATCCAAGAAGAAAAGCAGCAAATGTAAGTGATCAAAAAGAAAAACCCCAAGCTTTCACACACACACACACACACACACACACACACACACACACACATTGCAAAGGAGATTAAAATCAAATGAGTTAAGTCCTCATCCACTGAAGACAAAGTGACAATGAGTTAAAGAGTTAAAGAAAGCCTGTTATTTCCCCAAACCCAAGGACATCTAGGGAGGCTTAGTCAGTAAGGACCTTGAGGTAACCACTACTATAACCTGACTGCTCTCTGCCTCTTTGAGGGTGTACTATCTCTTTCCATTCTAATAAATCTTGCCACTGTTGCTAAACTACTCCTTTTCAAGTGTCCCTGAAATTCCTTACCTGTGACACTGCAAGAAACTGCAGACCTGCCCCATCTCATTCCTCCTCTAGCAACAGAAAGGGCCTTCAGAATTTCCCCCATCATTGAAAATTAGGACACATGATAGATTCTCTACTTTGATGACAAAAATAGAGTGAGGCAATATTCAGGAGTTTAGTAAGCATTTAGTTAATAAGAAAAAGGAAATGGATTGCACATTTTTAGTTATCCTAGATCTGTTTATGTGAATTATATTTGATTCTCTTGGAGACACTTCACCTGACTTTGAAAGGCAGAACAATAACAGACTGAAAAAAAATCGGACATAGATTTTCTGCAACAAGAATAGCTGAACAGTAGGTGTTTAGTGATTGGAGAGCATAGACATTTCAGTGGTCTCTTGGTGAACCTCAAAGAAGTATTTAATGACACATTTTTGTCCTTGTCTTTTATTTAATTCATCCACAAATAAAGATGTCATGTTCAATATTTAGAATATTTAACTGAAGAAAAGTATTATGTACAAAAGAGTCGATAGCGTTTACAAAAACAACAAGGGTGAGTGCATAATCCACTGAAAAGTGACAATGGGAAGACTTTCTATACGCAGACCAAAAAGAATAAGGAGAATAGCAATGTGACAGAAGTAACCTAGGAAATAGGGTTCTAGTCAGCCTCTGTGGGTAGAGAAATCTGTTTAATACTATACTGTGTCAAGGAGAGGAAAACAATATTTTGACCTCTCTTTCTTCTTGCCACTTTATTTGCTTTGGGTAGTATCCATTCGCTAAATCTTATGAGAGAAAAAAAAAAGAAGAAGAAGAAGAAAGACCTGTGGTACAGTGTATAGATATTAGCATTCTGGAGCACAGAGCAGAACAACACAAAGAAGGTCAGAAAAGCTTGGAAAACTGATCAGGTAAAGACAACAAAAAGGAGCCATCAATGTTGTCTGTTATAAGACAGTATAAGTTCCATTCAACATCCGTAACATTCTGCACATATAAAGCTAATATTTACTGAGTGCACTTATGTGTCAGGCATCGTGCTTCATATCTATGAATGCATATATTCCTCTTGAAAACATTATGAGTTTAGTATCATTATTATCCTTATTTCACAGTTGAGGAAACCATAGTATATAGAGTTATTTTTTCCAAGGTCATACAGCTAAAGGGAAGAAGATTGGAGATTCAAAAACCCAGTCTGGGTCCAAAGCACATACTTTTGCTGACTTCTCTGCATTACTTTGAAAAGATTCTATAGTATTGCTACTGGTGAAATAAGTAATGCTGGCAGCCCTTAAAACCCAGGGCTCAGAAGCACCACTGAAATTAACAGGGAGAAATTAAAGCAGATTTTCAAAGGAGCCTGAGTAGCTAGAGGTGCCAACAGTCTACCATTTTCCACAAATGTTGAGAACTCAGTCAGGAGCCATCTTTATGCACATGCTCAATCAGATTGGAAGAGACAGTCTCTCTCATTCTACCCCTGGAGATTGCGTACAATTTTCCCCCTAAAACCTGGATGCAAACTCTAACATAATGCTTTGTATTAAAACAAAAAAGAGAGAACAAAAATAGAGGAAGAAGAAAGAAGGAAAGATTGTTTAGTAAGTAGCTCTCAGCCGATCACCCAGTTGATTTAAAGATGTCTCCTAAGAATCTCCTAAGGGAACCCTGAACTAGCTAAATGATCGCCAATGTCAGCTCCTTCCAAAAGACCCAACTCCAGTCAGTAATCATTCTTCTATCTCAAGGCAGACAGTATCTTCTATCAACCTGAATATTTCCTTACTGGAATGTGATTTGCTTCAGAGGCTTTAAAAATCATCAGATTAGTTATAATACAAAGAATAATCTGAATAGAAAGTAATTTTATTATTTTTGAAAGGTAATATTACCCAAATCATCAATCTATATGCCTTCAATAATTTAAGTTTTCATAAAAGTTTCAAAACATAATTAATTCTCAATTCTATATATCTATGATAGAATTACAATTTTTTAATTAGTGCTAATAACATCCTGACTAGCCAACAATATGTAAGAAAAAATTAACTTACATGGATAGCATAAACAGAAATCTATTATTATAAAACATTTTGAAGGACAAACTATGATTATGTGATTGCTTTGTATTCCAAAAAAATATATTACACTAAATACAAAAAAATTACTGGACTTTAACACTATGCAATAACTTCTTGATGTTAATAAGCCTATAAAAAGTGAAGGTATTAGATTCCTAAAAGCTGAAGTTAATAAATTCTCAGGAAATGTGATCTCTTTGATGATTTAGTAGGTTTTTGTACTTTATTCATCTAAGCACTGCTTCAGTAGAAAATATGAGAAAGAAGGATGCTATTGTCTAAAATAAATGATGCCTCTTCTTTGTAATAGACTGCCTTTTAAAATATAGTGACTGGCAGTAAAATAAAGTTTGAAAATCAACCTAATTAATATCCTGAGTAAGATATATACATTTCCCTTTGTTTTTCAAAATTTAGTAAATCAGTTCCCTTTAATATAAGTTTTAAATGCACTAGCTATACTTATTGCTTTTATTCATCTTCAGCTAGCTCCCATAGTAGAGTGGTAACCCCAGGAGAATACAAATCAAATCTCATTTATTCACTTATTTTGACCACAAAGCACATGCCAACACTTCAGAGTTAGTCAACATATTTGGGATGCATATTTGCCTGTCTTCAGAGTAGAGCAGACTAGATAAACCTTACCTTATAGAAGTTAGAGGGTGTTCAAAATGATTCTGTGGACAGAGAATTAAATAAAAGAGAGCAGTCTTTCCAAAGACATTGTCTCCACTCATAAGACTTATTGAATAATCATAATAAACTAAAAAATTATTTGCTTGTCTTTGTCAGTAAGAGAATTAACAAAAGACAGTAAGTACAAGATTCTGGGAAAATCTTTCTCAGCAGCTATGCTTATAGGATTAGTAGCCAATGTCTGAAAGAAGTATTTCTATTCTTGAGCATGATGGCAAAAAAAATTTCTTTAAATGAAAAAGATATTGAAGAAGACCCTGTTTTTGAGAGGTTACTGAGTGGCAGATCTGTCAAAACTCTGTTTTAAAGAGGAAGGACATGAGTAATTGATCACAGAGAAAATGGCTTACTTGATTTTATATCTAAAGAGCACTATTTCTTAAATCACGAGGATGAATCACCAGTTGGCATTCATTGCAGCCATATACCAGTGAGAGCAGATGGAATATAAAATGGTATAAAACATGACTACTGAGAAAACAAGCATTTTAAAAGTTAACGAAAGAAAAAAAGGAGAGTATAAAGGGGGCCTACTGAATGTTAATGAAACTAAAGCGTAAAGAGAACCTCTATACTTTTAATGATTATCTGAATTATAAGTAATAATAATATTAGTAATATATGATACATACATGAAATATGTGAAGAATGATACATATATTATTCTATATGTATCATTTTTCTGAGCACTACCTTAAGCACTTTAGGCATATAATATTACCTGATCCTAAAATTACTTGAGTGGTGTGCTTTTATTAATCCTATTTTATTGATAAGGTAAGTGAGACTCAGAAATTAAATAAACCATAGGGTGTGGAAGATCAGCATTTAAATTAGAGGGATTCATCCCAATATGTTAGTTCACAGACTCTATGCTATACCAATTACATGAAATGATACTTTGAGTATTGAGTTTTCATTTGCAAATTGATAAATGATGTATTTTGGTGGAATGCCTTGAATTTTATTAATTCATCAAAAAGAACTACCTACCAGGCACTGGGACCTTTGAGGAAAAACAGTAAACAAAAAAGAGACACCAACATCTTCCTTACTCTTAACCTTACACCAAAGTACTTTTCAGTGTACAGTATTTAGTATTACTTATTGAGCATTTGCTATGGCTTTGCTACTATTCTAAGCTCTTTAAAGTTTTAATTGATTTAATCTATTATTGAGGTAGAACTATTATTACATACATTTCTGATATAAAAAGCAAATACAGAGAGATTGAACAATTTACATACATTCTCACCATTAATAAGTAACAAAGCTGGAAATATTCCCCAGGCAGCCTGACTCTAAATTCTGTTGTTGCAACCGCTATGTAATAAGCCTGGGATATTTTATCCAAGAGCTATCATAATGAACTTTTAAACAGCTTATTTTAGTCAACCTCAAATCTGCTTCCTTAAGGATGAATTAAATAATGGAGCCTGAAGATGGGAAAATTTTTGAATAAGTCAAATATGATAGTTTATAGTGGGAAAATAAATCAGCTTTAAAGATTGGCCAGGATTTGTATCACTTTGTTACAGACTAACTTGGCCATGACCCAAAAAGGCAGCTATTAAATAATTTAATATAAATATAATCATTAGAATAGTATATAATTAATAGTACCAAAGAAATTACATATTTGCAAGAAGAAAAACTGAATTTAGCTTATGTATTAGATGTCCTCCAAATATAGAACAACAGCAATTTAGATTCATGAACATTTACCAAATGTTATCATTTGCAGAACTATACTTCTCATGCCATTTAGACGAAATGCCCCTTACTTAGTAGATTTTGTCTGGACATCCAGCCAACGCTTTAGTATCCTACTCATTCTGCTGTTTCTCAGCTTGTATTATTTATTTGAATATCAGAATAAGGACCAGTGCTTCTACTGAGTTTCTCTTACAACACTCTTTCTCTTACAATATATGTCTCCTTTATAAATATAAAATGGCATTTATATCATTTCTTTTTTTTTTTTTTTTGATCCAGACTAAGATCATTCACTGAATTTGCCAAGTTGAGAAAAGGATTGAGCACATTTATTGTAGATACTCCTAGAGTTAATCTGAATTGTACATTTTTTCAATACCAGAAGGATTCTTAACGATAAGTGTTTCATGAACAATTTGTATGTTTTCAGCATTACATAAAATGAGACTTAAGCATCTGAAAGCTGAGCATTAATGGTATTGACTTGTCTCTGCTTATTAACATTGTAGGGGACACAGGAAGTAATACATGTTTATTCAAAGTCTTGCAGTAAGATATTGTCCAGGGCTGAGTTATAGCTTTGATGAGTATAAGAAATTTTGCTTTTGTAGGCCCCTTCCTCGTAAAAAAATAAAATAAAACTCTATTTTACACCTTGACATAACGATATTCAATTTGTTCCCTCTCTAGAATAAAATACAACAATTATCTCAAACCTTGAAAGGATTAAGGTAATGGATATGTGGATGCTTGTTAATGGACTCACTTTGAATCTGCGATGAGACCATATTGGCAGGAAGGAAAAATACACAAAGGTCATTGTAAGGTCAAACTTGTTTTCCAATACCTAAGGAAATATATGCTTACTTCTAAACACTAACAGCTATAGTCATATTTTTCCTACATCTGATTGGAATAGATCCAGTCTTTTCCCATTCGGTGAGTTTATCAGAGGGCCATGGTGGAATGATTGGCCCATTACATTTCAGAATGAAAGAATAAGAGTCAGGCCTAGAAGCCCTTGAGGTTCACAAGAGTTTATGACTATTATTGAAGTAAAAGTTCCTAGCATATTTACTTAAGAAGACAAAAACTTAATTCAAGTCCAGCTGAAAGAAGAAATTTCCCCAAAGCATGAAGAAGTTGCTGCATAAATTAGTTCAGAAAATCATTTTTAGTCTTATGTAAATTCAGCATTTTGCATAAATCCAACAACATTTTGCACAATATCATTTAAGACTATTATGCCCCAAAAGGGACTGTGAGAATCTATAATATTTCTCTTGATATCATCATCTGAAATTCTTATTTTAGTCTTCTGAATTCTTAAAACTATGTGATATATCAACTATCACTTGTACAGTTTATTGGTTACACTTTAATCAAGGTTACAATAAAAGACTCAGATAAAGTTTATAATAAAAGTATACACTTGTCTTTCCAGATGGCACACTGAAAATTTGTTCACATAAGATGAATATTTAAGAAGGAAAACTACCCTGGCCTTGTTGCTGTTTGGTAGGAGCAGCTTTGTGTGCCACATCCCGAAATTGCAAGTTCAAGGTCAGGGCATGTGGGGGTGCAACTGATCAATGTTTCTGTCCCACATTGTTGTCTCTCTCTCTCCTCTCCTCTTTCTCTAAAAATCAGAAAAAATATCCTCCAGTAAGGCTAAAAAAATCAAAATATATTTTAAAGAAAAAAATAGGGAAAATGAATACCAGTGTAACTAATCAAGTATTCTAGGGTTAAAAATGTTACAAAACCAAAACTAAGTTGTTATTCACCATAAAGGGTTTACGACACTGTGGTCAACAAGAAAAATAATAACTCTTAAAGTGATTTGTTTCATTACTTCAATTCCATTGACCTGTGTCTACATTTTAAGCCAACCAAATATCATGTATGATTTAGCCAATAAACAATGTGGTACAAATAACTTAGTTTATGATTAATTGTATATTTAGACTTATTAAGTCATTACATTAAATATTATACATTTAGTGTAAATAAAACACACCTAATATAGCAATGTACTAAAAATATAGTAATTTAATTTTGTGTCAAGATATTCATTAGGTAGTTTGTAAGATTGCATTTAGGGATGAATATTTAGAAACTTCCTTCTTCTTTGCGGTCCACTTTCATTCAAGTTATTTTCTGTACATCCATTGACTTTTCTTGTCTCTGCATGATTTTTAGATATTACTGTTCTCTAAAATGATCCAATGTGTAAAAAAGATTAATTCAAATGAACCATCAGTGTACTCACTGAGAAAATTTATACAGTCTTTATGTCTTTTGCTCACTTTCCCCTTGTTTTTATTTTGCTCTTTAAAGATTCTACTTCTGCCACTTAGTGTATCTTTTTTTTTTGTCCCTCTGTCTCACTTCTTGCAATACTAACATCAATGCAAAATAGCTATACCAATGTGTAGTGTGATCTCTTTATAACTTTATTTTAGAAAGACAGTTATGTTACCCCTTTGTGCCCAATAGAAAAAATTGTATATATTTTCTTAGGAATCCACTAATCATATTTGAATTAAAAAATTATCCTTGGCAAATTAACAAAATGATACTCATACCCTCAGGAAACAAAATTATTCCCTTGTCAGTGAAACTCCTGGTTTTCTCACTCAAAAGTGTCCCAATTATAGTTCCTGAGCAAGATGAAAGAAACATTTAAAGTTATAGAAAATAGGAAGTACAATAAGAATGTTCACTTCTAACTATTTATGGTCCACCACGTGTAAATTTAAATAGTACAGCATAACTTTTGATCTGCATTGGCAGATGTCTGTACCCATCAGTATTCAGCAATGATTATCCGAGTTATTTAGATGTAGTTATAAGTATTAAACACAATGCTTTTCTATTGAATGTATGGTGATAAAATTAAAAATGTAGGCCTCTCCTCAGAAAAATGTGGTTAAAGACTTTTATGATCTGTGCCACGTGAAGAAATAACACAAGAGAGGCCATTTTAAAACTTTTTGGAGTCTGTTTTAGCATCAAAATGTTAATAAATTAATTTTTAATCAATGCTTTAAGCAAATAGTTAGTTTATCTAATGGTTAAATCTACAAGGTCTAGAAGAAAGACCATCTAAAATGCCTCTGCTAAGTGTAGTTTAAAACAATGTTCTCCAATTATAGCACTTATTTTTTATATAGAAATTGCATAATGATTGTCCTCTCTGATCAATGATGTCTAGCTTCTGCTTTCGTTTTGTATAGTAATGGTTTAACATGATGCCAAACACATGATACCACTCAAAATTATTCATCTACATCAGGAAGTCCTGAATGAAATCAAGTCCCAAGATTTTATAGATGAAGATAGAAAAAGAGCAATTAATTGTTTCTGGAAAAACAATAATTAAACATGCTGTTTTTTCTTACACAAAACAAATTCTAACTATATTCTGGTAATATTTTATTTTTAAGAGATTTTATTATTTTATTTTTAGAGATAGGGGAAGGGAGGTAGAAAGAAAGGGAGAGAAACATCAATGTGTGGTTATCTCTTTCAAGCCCCCTACTGGGGACCTGCCTGCAACCCAGGCATGTGCCCTGACTGGGAATGGACCTGGTGACCCTTGGGTTCTCAAGCTGTTACTCAATCCACTGAGCCACACCAGCCAGAGCTATACTGGAAATATTTTAAAACTTACACATTTATAGGCACATTGGGTTTTTTATAACCTCTGAAAGCTTACTCACATTGTTTTTCATTCATTTGTTCATTCATTGATTTATTCAGTCTGTCAGTCACTCAATTGTTCAGCAAATATTATGAGTTTAATATATGCTCTACACAGATCAATGCATAATTAATAGAGCCGAGGGAGCTCCACAATTTCATTGTAGTCATATTCTAGTGGATGTAACTTATATTTTAATAGAGTAATAGACCAAAATTAATTACATAGGTATAGTAAAATAGACAGTTAAGTTGTTAGAAGGAAAATAAAGCAGGTAAAGCAAGATGGGTATTTTAAGTGGGTGTCTATTGTTTCATATACGGCTATTGGGAGAGGCTCCCTGACAAGATAATATTTTAGCAGACACTATAAGAAAATAAAAAGAAAAAAAAAAACCCTTGAAATTTCTGGAGAAATATTTCCCAGATAGATAGAAAAACAAATGCAAAGTCATTGAGGCAGAAATTAGCAACAACAAAGCATCAAAATGAGGGTGAGAAAGAGGTAAGGAGGTAAGAAAAGTTATTTATAAAATTGTGGCCCAGATTACATACAACCTGGGAGACTACCACATAGAATTTGAACTGTAGTCTGAGTGAGATTGGGAGAACCTTGACAACTTCAAGCACTACAATGTGCTATATTTTAAAAGGATTAAGTTTGATGCCATAGACAATGACTGCTGCCCAGAGGTGATGAAAAGTGCTCAAAGGATGGATTTCAGTGGAACAACCAATAGTATTATTGATGTATTGGAATATGAACTATGGTAGAGAATGCTCGAAGATGATTCCATAGATTTTCTCTGAAAAAGTAGAAGAATGGATATGCCTTTTTACTGAGACTGGAGTATTGCAGAAGGTGTAGGTTTCATGAGGCAATTACAAAGTTTTATTTTATGCACATTAAGTTTGAAGTCTCTCCTAGATATAAATGTGCAAGTAATGGAGAAGGTGCCTTTCTGGAGGTCAGGGGTAAGACAAAGGGTAGAGGTATGGATTTTCAACACAATGAGAAGGGCTGTGTCAATGGAGTCATTAGAATCGAATAAGGACTGAGGTGTTTTCAAAGGAGAAAGGAAGGAGTAAACCAGAAGATTGAAAAATTGCAATTAAAATAATTTCCTTTAAGTTAGGAGCCAATAAAATTTTTTGTCAGCTGCACAGAGTTCAGGGTCAAAGCTAGGGATGTATTAAAGTCAGGATATATGTTGATGAAAATGACTCAATAGAAAGAAAACATGCTGGTAGAGGAAATAGAAAGCAGGGGAGGTTTTGGAAGTGAAGGTAAAGAAGAAAAAAGATAAAAATCACAAGTGGGTCTTTGTGCTTTGAAAAGGAATCCAAACAGTGTGTACACTGTGATAGGAAGACAGACAAGAACACAGATCGAGATGGATTTCATGAATTTGATGGTAGATGTGTATAGACATTCTCTTCTTATTGCTTCCATTTTCTCAGTGAAAAAGAGCTAAGTTTTCTGGGAACAAGGCAGGGAAATGAAGTGGTAAAATGATTTAGGAGAGAAGAGAAGATGTGACATAGGTATCTAAGAGAGTGCCTCTGTGCCATCAACAGCACTTCAACTTAATTCCATCTGAAGTACCAGCACTTACTCCTTTGTGCCCTGATAAGACTCTAACCCCCACTACCAAGAACAATTGACCACTTTCCTTTGGGTTACTGCTTGACCCTGAATCCTGTGCTCCTGTTAACACTGTCTGGCACTTAAGTTTTACAGCAGCCTTACTCTGATAGACTGTAAGTACCTCAAAAAATGTGAGAACTCTTATATTACAGTGCAGGATATGCCTAGTGACTTTCACGTAATACTCTCCTACTATGGTTTATGGAAGGAACACATGATGTTTTATGCAATTAGGAAGTCTTAGACAAGAGATACAATTTAAAGTCTTTATAAGCTTTACATATAAGACAACTCCCTCAGCATGGTAACTAAATAATATTTCAAATATTTCACTATTTACAGACCCTGAAATCTATATAAACACCAATGTCTTCGATGACATTTGGAGTAATTGAAATGTCTTAATGCTTCTGAAGTCTAAATCTTTACTAACAAAACCAGTCAATCAAATGTGTTTGTCCTGGTTGATGGACTTTATTTTGGCATATATTTAAGTCTATATGTATATACAGTATTCCATTCAAATACTTCCATTTATTATGTTTCAATTAGATTGTAATTTTTACTTCAAATTTCAATATGTGCCTAAATAGTAATTTTAAGATTAGTGGTAATTTCAGAATAAAAGAGTTACTAATTTTGATAACAGTCATGCTTGAGAGTGGAATTTAAGATATGATTACATTAAATTGGCTTCGGATGAATACAATTTTACTAACAGTTCTATATTGTCAGCCAAAATTACTTACATTTTTTTACTTCAAGTTATGACTACTTCCACATATAAAACTCTTTGCCATAAAATATTCTTTGCTCTAGACATATGACCCACACGTCCTGGTTAACTCAAAGGTAAATTAAACTCAACAATACCAAAGAGAAGGCATGATCTTTCTACATCACAAAATCATTATCTTCCAGCCTTCCCTGTCTTAGTAAATGAACTGATTCAATCAGTTACGTAAGCGAGCAACCTCAATACCACATGCTCCTGTAGCCTTCATTACTTAATCCATTATCATACCCTGTCAATTCTTTTCTCTTGATTGCCATTCAAATGTGTCCACTTCTTTCTACATGCAAAACCACTTTCTTACCCCAAGATATTGCCATTATAATTTCTGGAGTTTAGCAATAGCCTTTTAATTTACCTCTTAGTACTTCAGTTTTTCCCCAAGTATTTTGTTTATACTGCATTAATGATTATTTTTTACAAAGTTAAAATCTTGTTACTGCATATCCTTAAAATAATATTAAAAGCTAAAATTAATGCATTCCCATTGCTCTTAAACTCTTTAACAGGACATAGCGGCCTTTCCAGCTTTGCATCAGATACACCCCCCACTCTCCCTGGACACCAGCCAACCTGTCCTTACACAGTTCTGCAGATGAGATGTGCTTCTGTTCAAAGACACAGTTGTTGTCTCCGTTGCCTGGGGCACTTTTCATTTTGCTTCACACATCCTTCCACTTGTGAAATTGTATTTTCTTTCCAATTTCAATTTTAAGTAAAATCTTCAGAGATGTTTTCTCTGATCTACTTAAATGAGCAACTCCGCCTTTTATAGCATTTCAAAGGTAAAACATGTACTGTTTTCATCACAGCTATGGTATTTTACAGGTATTTGTTTACATCTCTGATTATTTGCTAGCTTACTAAATATCCCATTGGACTGAGATTCCACAAGTTAAGAAACTTGCATGTTTATTTCAACTTTAACTTGAGCACATAGAATGCTGTCACTAAATACTTGGGAGAATAAATGAGTTCAAGCATACAGAGACAATGATGTAGAGCAATAGTGCTCCATAGAGTTTATGACACAGTATATACCCAAAGACATAGCCACTGGAAGCATTCTGGTTTTAAATTAACTAAAGCATTTCCTTCCTTCCTTCCTTCCTTCCTTCCTTCCTTCCTTCCTTCCTTCCTTCCTCCCTCCCTCCCTCCCTCCCTCCCTCCTTTCTTTCTTTCTTTCTTTCTTTCTTTCTTTCTTTCTTTCTTTCTTTCTTTCTTTCTTTCTTTCTTTTCTTTCTTTCTTTCTTTCTTTCTTATTCTTTCTTTATCTTTTCTTTCTTTCTTTCTTTCTTTCTTTTTTTTTGGATGCAATATGCCAGAGGCAATTCTGAAACCAATTGTTCAGAATTATACAAGCTAAAATAAGATGAGGATTCTGGAAACTTTTGTTTATTTTGTTTGAACAGATGGCAGCTGCTGATACAAAATAAAAAATACATGCTACACAAAAAATGAACTGAATTAACATCAAATAACAAAAATCGAAAACAAAATATCTTTAGATGGATGATATATTTACCTATACAGGAAAATTTATTTTCCTAAAGATTGGGTTATAAATCACTATTCAAATATTTTTATTTCCAAAAGGTCTTAATTTGAAGCAAGTTCATTTTACAATTGACAGCAATATGAGGAGTTTCTTATACATAACTGTTTTTTATTTTGTTTTGCAAAAAAACAAAATATATGATATAATACTTAATAAACCCAATTTAATATATATTAAAGGATATTCACTAAAATGTTTAAATTATCACCTCTAATCAACATACATTTTAAATATCAAATTAATGAAAAAGTTTCATAAGGGAAACATTTTCTAGAATCAAGTTTTTAAAAAAAAATACACACTGTTTAAAGTGTACTTTATTCTTAATTATGTGGATAACTGCTCAATTTACATTCTACAGTTTTTACAGCTTCAGGAAAACAGTCCTTGCAAAAGAATAGGAAAATTGTACATCCCTGGAGGCTGTGTTGGTCACTAGCTGCTTGGCCTTGGGCAATGCACTTTGTCATCCTGGATCTTGCTTTCCTCTGGTTTCTGATGAATATACTGCTCTTGATTATTTCTAAGGGAACATTAAAAGCAGTAATTCTGCAGTTTGACTTTCTAATTCAAATAGAATACTCTACTAATGTAGTCATAGATTTCCATCACTAGAGTTTCTTTAATGGGGGAATTATAATAGCTTAAAGAAAACCGCAAAAGTATATGTAAAAAAAGTAAATAGACCTGGGGATTAAGTCCCAATTTGAGCTATTTTGCTACTGAGAGATTGTTTCCATGGTACACCACATTCAGTCAAAATTCTTTAGAAAGAGATGTCTGTATTGCCATTATTTGCTCTGACAACAATTGTTAACAGTCTATCCTTCCTTTTCAAAACAGAGATTGAAGTGAGGACAAAGAATGGCATGCTCCAACTCATTACTGTGCCAAAATTTAGTTCAAACTCATTATCATTTAAGAAGGATAATCTTGTGCTCTCTCAAGATGAGATACTCAGGGATACAGAATCATTATCTTTCCTTAGAGACTATTAAAAAAATTATCTGCAAGGAAGTGAAGGCCAACAAAATCACCATCTCATCTCTTTCAAACTAGAACATGCTTCAACTTTCTATATATTACATTTGTTTAGAAATGAATTCCTGCGTTGCAAGTCAGAAATCATTAAATTACACATTTATGTGTGTGTATGTATATTATACACATGTATGCATATATTTATATGTCTATCTATTTACATACACACATCTTACAAAGTCATTGTGTATATCATTTACTAAAGTTATTCTCTGACATACTTTTTCTAGTTAATAATTAATCATGAATATCCATTCAAATCAATTAATGAAGATTTAGCTGACTCTTTTAGATAGCTAATTATTATTTATAAAGTTATTTCCTTTAAAAATCATACTTAGAGCAATGGAAATCAGGTAACATTATTCACCATATTTTGCTTGCTACATGCAATCAGATTGTTGAGTTGTGCTGAACCACTATTTTGTTAAAATTAACCAATGTCATGAAACTTGTGGCTTATTCATTGCTTGTTACTTTCTTTTTGAATTTGTACTTTTCTGTGTATTGTGCCTTTTTATACCTGAGGTACATACGACATACATAATGAGAGAAAAGGAAGTAATTTGCTTCAGTATATTTATATTTTATATAACAACATATTCAAATTGTACATTGCATTGTTAATATTATTAAGTTTAATGTGACCTGAGACCTCAGTTAATTTAGATTCAAAAGTATTTTAATGATAAAATTAGTATACAACTTTAATATATTTAATTTAATATAAAATAAAATATTTATTTTAATGTTCTGCTCCAGAATCATTGGATTTAGTCATCCACCCATACACATAAAACAAGAGTTGACAAATATTGAGTTATATTCTTAAAATTAAATTAATGCACACCTCAAGAATATGCATTTCTTTCTATTTGTATTTTGTCTTAAATAATGTCTTTTAGAAATTATTGTGAATGTTTAAATTTTTGCTGTCTGCTAATTTCTGTTATGTCCAGTTCACAAATTTTCAGCTAGTACTTATCTTGAGTATATATATATGCAATATGTTGTATATGTTTGCTTATATAAAAGGGTACTTTTCCTTTCTGTCTTCTCAACCTCTTAGTGGTCTGGCTGTTAAAACATCACATCACTTTAACTTCATTGTTAAAACATAACAATGAAGCTATGTCATTTCTTCATTACTATTGTGAGGCAGTTTTCTGGGTTAAAGGAAGATTTTGATTTGAGTTGTATTTCCTGATGCCTTACAGTCCTCCAAAGAATCCAGTACTGCCATAACTTGATTTCAGACTCCAGGACTTTTGGATATTAAATTTTTACTGTTTAAAGCTATCCATTTATCAGTACTTTGTTATGATCACTCTACCAAAATAATTCATATGTTAAGACTGGGCTTTATATTTAATGACTGGGAAGCATTTTAAAATCTTAATCCTTGTTTGTTACACTTCTATTAACAAATGGCCTGTTTACTCGAAGTGGGGAAACACTGACAATTCAGGATTCTGGTATTTCTGGTGTTTATGAGCATACCACTTACTAAGTAATCATACCTTTTATCATCATTTGATATGATTTGATGGCATAACATGTTTCACAAACTCTGTAAGAGACTAATGTCTCAGAAATACATTATTGAGCTCAGTAAAGAAATTCTCTACCTAAAATCTTTATAAATCCATATGCCTGTCTCAACTCTAAAATTTTCTATCCATTTTGAATTTGTTATTGTGTGTAGTGTAAAAAGGTGGTGTAATTTCATTTTTATGCACTTATCTGTTTAATTTACCAACACCATTTATTAAATAAACTATCTCTAGTGAATTGTACATTCCTGCCTCCTCTGTAGAATATTAATTGACTATAAATATGTGTCTTTGTTTCTGGGTTTTCTATTCTGTTCCATTAACTTAAATATTAGACCTGAAATGATAATAATCCAAGAAGAAAACAAAGGCAGTAAAGTCTCAGACATTGCTTGCAGCCATACTCTACCTGTTATATCTCCCAGGTCAAGGGAAACAAAAGAAAAAAAAAAAAAAACAAATAGGACCAAATCAAACTAAAAAGGTTTTTCACAGCAAAGGAGGCCTCAGCAAAATAAAAAGACAACCCAATTAATGCAACAGATTTGTTGATACATCTGATAAAGGGTTAATATCCAAAATTTATAAAGAACTTATAAAATGCAACACCAAAAAACTCCAAACAATCCAATTAAAAAATGGACAAGGACCTGAATAGACACTTCTCTAAAGGGGGCATACAGATGGCCAACAGACATGAAAAAATGTCCACAGAAATGCAAACTGAAACCATAATGAGTTATTACCTCACGTCTGAGAGAATAGCTATCATCAATAAATCAACAAATAAGTGCTAGAGAAGATGTGGAGAAAGAGGGACCCTTTTACACTGTTGGTGGGAACACAGACTGGTGCAACCACTGTGGAAGGCAGGATGAGGTGCCTCAAAAACTAAAAATAGATCTGCCTTTTGACCCAGTTATTCCACTTCTGAGGATATATCCAAAGGAACACAAAACACTAATTCAAAAGAACATAAACACAGCTATGCTCATTGCAGCATTATTTACAATAGCCAAGATATGGAAACAGTCCAGTTGTTCATCAGTAGATGAGCGCACAAAACAACTATGGAATATTTACACAATGGAATACTACTTGGCCATAAAAACGAAGAAAATTGTACCCTTTGCGACAGCATGGATGGACCTGGAGAACATTATGTTAATTGAAATAAGCTAGTCAGATAAAGACAAATGCCATATGATTTCACTTACATATGATATCTAATGAACAAACTGAACTAATAAGCAAAATAGACAGACTCATAGCTAGAGAGCAGATGACAGCTGAAGGGCAATTAGGTGATGGAGAGATCCAGCAAAAAAAGGGAAAAGGAATTCATGGAATGGACAACATGGTGGAGATTGCAAGCCAGAGAGGGATATAAGGGCTTAAATGGTAATGAAAAAATATAATAAAATTCAAAAAAGAAACAAATGAAATGGCACATATTATTGCACATGGATGAATGAAATATAATGTGGCTGTAATTGTGGTCAAAATGTATAACATGTTGTAGATTTGTGACCAAAACTTTTTCAACTTTTACCTAAATATGTCCCTGAAACAATAGAAAATATTTCCAGTACTTAAGAAGTGAACCTGTATTTAATACCCACTCGAAATATGTCATGATAAAACATGATCATTTAAAAGAGAAATTTATTTTAGTAAACAATCAAAAATGCCTAGCAATCTTATAACATTTTAATGTAACTATTTACTCGTCTCATATCCAGCATGTTGACTATGTAGTTAATGAAAATTTTAACTCTTTCCAGAGTGATTTGAATCCTCCTTTCCTGGCAAATTAATAAATTCAGGCTTTACATAAATTGTTTTTCCCCTGTGGTAGTTGTTTTGTTATTCTTCAATACTTTAATTCATGGCAGGGGAGATGTTATATTTATAGTTCTATACATAATGGGGGAGACCACAGTAAAAGAATATCAGTTTTGTCTAAGACTGTCTCACAAATTTTCAGTTTTAAATGGATCTTTATTTGAAGAGGTAATATGGAGAGGAATTAAGCAATTTTCCCCTGCTCTAGCTCTCTGGGATGGATAGAAGTCCTTTATCATAAACACGGATGAAGTCTCTTTTAAGGGGTTAGAAAGTGATTATAGCAGGTGGTGCATTTGTGGGAATGACCGTGGATATTTTGTCAGAGCAAACAGTTGGCCCTAATCTGCCCCTCTCTGTCTCCAAACTCAAGCCACTGGGTAGTGTCAAAGGAATAGAAATCTGGACCTGGACAGGGAACTACTTTACTTAGAAGAAAGACAATTACAAGGGAAGGAGCCTAGATCTCAGAAATCTACAAGTATCTTAAAATCAAATGGAAAAATGTTTTTTTTTTTCATAAAAATGTCATGAGGAGGAGTAACAAAGATTAGTAGACATATTTAACAGAAAGTTGGGCCAGCAAGGGAAAAATGATCAGTGTCTTGCTGTAGTTAGACAATTCCTAAGATAAGCTGATACTGTCCTGTCCATTTTTTTAGCCCTTGCTTCATCTCGGGAGCAGTTGCAACACAGGGACCTGCAGGGAGGAGAAAACCATGACTAACTTTTGGTCACAGAAATTGAGAACTGTTTGTCAGCAGTGATGTAAGCATTCTCCAAGGATGGACAGGAGCTACTTGATAGTTTTGTTGACCAAACAGAATTTCATTAACACCAAGTCTTCTATCAATCCATTCGTTTTTTCCGCTGTCCTTTTAAGAAAGTCAGTAAAGCAAACGGAGTCACTCACAGTCATTTGGTCAGTCACTCACAATGCCTCCTACACTTAGAATCCAACAAAACTGTGAAGTTTTAAAACCAGTCCCTAGGCAAGTGCTCTTAAAAAGTATATAAGAGCCTTGGATCTATTTGTGAAAAAATATAAGCTTATATTAATATTGATATATAATTGCTCAAGTATACTATTACTTAATGATGCTTTACTTTTTACATATCCTGAAGTAATTTAAAACTGAGTGCATTTTATATGAAAGCAACACTGAGAAATTACAAGAGACTTTTTTAAAACAAATACTTATTATTCTTATAAATAAATATGAATTTGTATTAAATGGTATATTCTTTTTAGTGTAATGGTGTGAAATTTATATGTGGTTTTAAATGTCCATTTTCAATTACTAGTGTGACTGTATTTAGTTATATTTAAATATAAAAGATAATAGAATATTCAGTCATATTTGTAACATATAGGACAATAATAAACTACAATCCAAAATCGGTTAATGCAGAACACCACAATAAGCTAGCTATATGGACAGAAGTATCTAGATAATCTATTTGCAGGTTAAAGAATTTCCATTTACTATGAGTCCTTCTCATACATGATGAATGAGTATTTATTAGGTTGTTTAATTGTGATAAATAATATTTTAACACTTTTATTAAAATTAAATAGACTTAAAAATGTATAGGTAACATTGTAACTGAAAAGTATCTTTGTGGCCCTGGCTGGTGTAGCTCAGTGTATTGAGCACGGCTTGCGAATCAAAGGGTCACTGGTTTGATATCCAGTCAGGGCACATGCCTGGGTTGAGGGCCAGGTCCCCAGTAGGGGGCACGTGAGAGGCAACCACATATTGATGTTTCTGTCCCTCTCTTTCTCCTTCCCTTCCTCTCTGTCTAAAAATACATAAATAAATAAAATCTTAAAAAAAAGAAAATTATCTTTGATTCCTAAGTTTTATGAAGAATGTTATATTTCCTGTGACTTGGATGTACAACTGATTTCAACTATTTTGACACTGTCTTTAAATGAATAGTCCTTCAACATTTTGAAAACACTCCTATCTCTAAAATATATAAAGAACTCACATGACTCCTCTCCAGGAAGACAAACAATCCAATTAATAAATGGGCAATGGACCCGAACAGACACTTCTCTAAGAGGAACATACAAAAGCCCCAGAAACACATGAAAGGATGCTTGGCATCACTAGCCATCAAAAGATGCAAATTAAAACCACAATGAGATACCACTTCACACCGGTCAGAATGGCCATCATGAACAAATCAACAAACAACAAGTGCTGATGAAGTTGTGGAGCAAAGGGAACCCTAGTGCACTGTTGGTGGGAATGCAGACCAGTGCAGCCACTATGGAAAACAGTATGGAATTCCTCAAAAAACTTAAAATAGAACTGCCTTTGACCCAATTCTACTGCTGGGAGTATACCCTATGAATCCTAAAACATCAATTCAAAAGAACCTATGCACCCCAATGTTCATAGCCGCACAATTTACAATAGCCAAGTGATGGAAACAGCCTAAGTGTTCACCAGTAAATGATTGGATCGAAAAACTGTGGTACATTTACACAGTGGAATACTACACAGCAGAAAGAAAGAAGGAGCTCCTACCCTTTGCGACCACATAGATGGAACCAGAGAGCATTATGGGAAGTGAAGTATGCTAGGTAGTGAAAGACAAATACTGTATGATCTCACCTAATCAACAAAACAAGCAAGCAAAATATAAGCAGAGTCATTGAAACTGAGAACAAACTGATGGTAACCAGAGGGGAGGTGGGTGTGGATAATGGGGAGAAAAGGGGGAAGGGTTTGTCAAGGAACACGTATAGAGAACAAATGGACAAAGTCAAAGGGGAGTAGGATCAAGGGTGAGAAGTGGGGATGGCTGTGGAGAAAATGGAGACAAGTGTACTTGAACAGCAATAAAAAAAAAAAAAGAAGGAAAAGAAACTACTCAGTCCTGTTCGCTGCACTTTTACAATGTTTATTTGTTATAGGCTACAGTTCTTTATAAAGGTTAGTCAACTGTATATTTCTTATATATTAAAATATTTTAATAAACCCAAAAGAGAAAACACTTCTATATAAACATCTGAATAAATAAACAAAAACACATATGAAATATAAGACCATTCCTTTGTAATTAATCAATTAATCATGTAATGATTAAAAAAAAAAAGAAATAGTAGCATCCCGAAATAGTAGCATTAATTGTACTAGTTATAATAATCACATTTGGGGTTCATGCTGATCTTTCATAAATATCAACAAAGAAGTCATATTTTCAAAAATGTGTCTCTTCCTTGGCTTTGTTGTGTTGCCATATTATAGACAATGAAAGCTGGTGACAAAATATTGATATTCTCAAAAGTTATTGTCACCAGCAAACATCTCAGCTTGAATTCATTTTCTAGTCTAAGAATCTGGTTTCTAAGCCAAATACTACAAGAAGGATGAGAGATGATAGAAATGAAAGCAATTAATATAATAAAGGTATTGTGCTATGATTCAGTGGTGACCTAATCATATGACATTAGACTGTTTCATCTTTCAATGTCTCAGCTTCCATATTTGCCAAGAAGTACTAATACTTGCATTCATATTACATTTGTAAGATGTAGATCATTTATTTTCAAAATAGGATATTATTAACTGGGACCTCAGCCTGACCTCCTCGCATGAAATAACTAACCAGGAGAAATTCAAAAGTGATTATTATACTTGCAAATAAAGATGGAGCCCTGGCTGATGTGGTTCAGTGAAATGAGTGCTGGCCTGTGAACCAAAGGGTAGCTGGTTTGATTCCTTGCCTGGGTTGTGGGCCAGATCCCCAGTAGGGGGCATGTGAGAAGCAATCACACATTGACGTTTCTCTCCCCCTCTCTTTCTCTGTTCCCTTCTCTGTAAAAGTAAATAAATAAAATATTTTAAAACCTTTAATAAAAATGAAGAAGTATATAAAATTAGTAAGTCTTGGTCCACAGTACATAGTTAAGTACCCTTGAGGACAAATGTGTTGTGAATTAAAAATTTTAGATTTCATAAATTTAATTTGGTATACATACTATATAGTGATTATTGTGCTCACTGACCAAATTTATAACATGTATGGAGTGTAAAATGAGTATTTAGTTAAATAAAGACTACAAATACTTCATACCAATTCAGATTAGGTGCTATACTTGAACAGCAATAAAAAAGTTAAAAAAAAGAAAATATTTTTTTCAAAAAATATTTTATTTCACAATTGCAGTTATGTGAACTAGAATGTTGCTTCCTGTAGTCAGCATGACTGTATCACAGAGTAACATATCTACTTTGCCTTAAATTTGAAAGGTCTGGAATTTTCGGGTAATTTTGTATGTATGGAGAAAAGCTGAATTTCCTAGGATTCTTATTTGCTACTTTTGTTTAGATATTATTATAATCAACTAGTTCAAGAAGTAAGGTCTCATTGTTCAATGTAAAGATTAATTTATGTTAGAGATAAGAAAGTTTACTAAAAACATACACCTGTCAGTGTAAATAACTAAGTAATTGTTCAAAGAATGTTGTGATGGAATCTATGTTTTGGTGGAGAGGAAAGAACAAGGAAGCTTAGAATTGAAAATAATCTGGGTGCTTCAGGGAGCGAGTGGAATTGGGCGTAAGAGAGGTTGCTAAAGGGAGAGGTGGGTGTTATGAGAAGAGAGAAAAATGAAAAGGGGATAGAAATGCCCTGAGGGCACTTCCCTGACTCAGTGTTGTTGAGGCTTGAGTTCATTTCTGGGGATACTATATTGTGACCGCTAAAATTTCCTTTAGAAGTATAATCACTACCAGAGCACAGAATATAAAAATAAGGCAATTTTTAATATTCTAATTTGAAACACCTTTCAGAGATAAAAGTATCTTAAATGACTCATTAAGTAAATTTGGATCATTTTAAGATATCATATTTACATTGATAACATAATGAATAATGTGTAATGACTTAGAAACCTGAATGCAAGCCTCCCACATGATTTATGAAGTTGATTGTTTTATAGTTTGTTTTTAATTCTACTTTAGTGATTCAGTACTATGGAATAAATCAAAATCTTCATTACTGTGGGATTGCCTTTCTATTTAACTTTTTATCTACTTGTATATGTATATACAGGGTAGTGCAAAAGTAAGTTTACAGTTGTTTTTATTGAAAATTACACAATAATTAACAAATAAGAATGTAAGAATAAACTCTGTTTTGTGTAGCCACAACTGTAAAACTACTTTTGCCCTACCCTGTATATGTCTATATCTATATATAAATATAAACCTATATTCTACATACTGAAATGACAGCTTTAAAGAGAAATAAAACATTATTCATTTTGAAAAAGACAGAAATAGAGCAGTATTTAGATATATTTTTTCTAAATATACAGTTATGACCTGATAATATAGAAGACAAAGAACAAATTTAATCTTTAAGCTTTATGTCACTGAAAGGCACATTCTCTGATTTATGAAATAAAATTTGACCCTAACCCATAGATCACATACATCACATGTATCACATCCTGAGAGATTGACTGCAAGTATTCATCACTATTCAGTGTGAATAAACGGTAATGACATTGGCATTTGTAAAGTACACAGCAGGAGTCATGCCCACCTTTTAGTGCTGCTCATTTTTTATGACCTCATGTAAGAGAAACTTAGTGCCTTTTTATCTTTTGTTTTATTTTGTTCTTTTTTCCTTACTTGAGCTTCTATAATTTGCTTACATGGTTTTATTTACCACAAGTGTCATTTCTCTAGTTAATAAGCTTATACTAATTAACCACTTGAAGCCTTTAATTTGTTTCCAATATTTAAAACAGCAAATCTTCTAAATATGAACATATACACCAAAGACAACTCCAAGTTGAGTTTTTAAAAAGTAGGCCAATAGCTTTACATTTATGTTTATACAAACTGTCCAAGGGATTTACCTCTAAAAAGATAATTTCAGTATAATTACATTTTTTCCTGTTTGATTTGTTTCAGAATGTAAAAAAAAAATCAGAGATCATCTAAGTGGTATTCACTATACAATGACAGATGTGTTTTGATGAAAGGTAATGAGTTTCAGTTAATTACTAATTTAATAATTTATATAAAATAAAATTTTATATTACAAATATATTTTCTAAAATTTTACAACTCATTTTGTTAAGCAAGCATATTTTTCATAAAAATCAAGCTTAGTCATTGCCCAGGTTATCATGAATTACAATTTATTATGTCCTCGTTAATTAAAAAAAAGAAGAAAATAAATAAACCAGACACATGGAATAAAAGGCGGAATAACAGAATATTCTGAAGACCTTCCAGGGGTCAGGGACTGTGCTCTGCGTGTCCACTGCACTGTCTCATTTTATTCCTCAAATATCAACATCACCAACTTCATAACATGTGAAGAGATTGATACTCAGAAGAGTAACAGAAGTTGTGCAACATCCAAGTGCTAATAAGTAGCATAGCCGAAACTGGGTGGACTTTCAAATCCCTATACTTTATTTATTCTTTGCTAAAACGATAACAGTTTTTCCTTTTGAAAGTAATCAAAAATTGTCACGAAACTTCCACTATCATTTTATATTATTAGTCCTACAGAATTTTATTTTTATACCCTTTAATGTACTTAAAATAGGATTTCTAGATGTATGTAAAACATGTTATGAATCTGTTTCTGTATAAAATCATATCTCATTTACGAGTGGCAACCAAATTCTCACATGAGCTTTTGTTCATATGTGTTGGGACCATGAGGTGACTTGTCTTTCTCTTGGGACCCCAGTAGTCAAGTAGTGTATGGCAGACTTCTACGTTAGATACACATCAACAATTCTTATCTGAGATTTCCTTGTAGGAGTGACTACAGCCCATTCCTTCCAAAGGTTAAAAAGGCCAATTGCGGAAAACCTCACATATCTCTCAGCTAGGGGTCAGACAGGAGACCTGGTTCTGGCTGTTTGCACACAAAGTAAAATACACTGGGAGCTTCTGAAAGTTCTGATAAGACCAACAGATGAAAAGTGTGGAAAAACCAGCCTTGCTCTTCATTCTAAAGGACAATATGTTTGGAATATTAGTAGGCAAAGGCTACTCTCATCACCAAAAAGAATAGCCAAAAAATAACAGAGACTCCGATGCTGAAAAATTCTAACAGTCTTGAGTGATTAAATGACCCTGGAGAGGTGCCAACATGAGAGTTCTTGAGCAGCCCATCTTCCCCTACTTGGGGAGACTTTGTTAAAGAAGCTGATGGATTGGAGTCCTTAACAGTGGTGATGACAGAATGCTTTGCGGAATGAAAGGAATCAACGGTAATCTTGGCCTCTTCATTTTTAGGTCTAGAATTGCTTCAGAATACCATGGTGACAGATCAAAGGAAACTTTAGTGAGTTTCTCCATACAGCATATTTCATGGACAGTGGCGGATTTATGGAGGGGAAATTTTGCTAACACTGTACAAACCAATCTTGCTGCTGGTAGTGCCTGGCTGATCACTCTTTGTCCCAAAAAAGGAGATTGTGTGACCTCACAGATGTGTCTCAGGTTTAGTGGCCTGTTGGATGGTCTTGATGATGTAGCAAAGATGGACAGTGTCACCCAGGACAACCTCATATAAGTGCTACTATTTTGCTCCTGGAGCAAAATAACAAATAGAATAAAAGAAAAACCACATAACCCTCCAGGTTTTGAACTCCTTTTGGCAAACACACTAGAAGAGTGTTTGACTCATCATTAGCTGTTCTTATCTTCTTACTCCAGAAAAAAAAAAATAAATGACCCTGAGGGGAGAGACTGAAGATTCTACTTAAAAATTAACATATTTAAGTTGGCAACTTTGACCGTTTCTCTCCCAGGAATCTATAGTAATCTCCATGTTTTTCAGACATGTCTAGCAGTGTTTAAAGGACAAGGGACCAAAGAAGATGAAATTAATCATGGCAAGAAGGTATCAGTACGATACACTTGCCTTAGCCAAAAAAAAGGTGTTCATTCTCATGTCACCGCACTTGGACCTCCCAATTTTTCTGTCAACGACAACCAACCATAGCTTGTTATTTTTTCTGCCTCTTACTGACCACGAAGTTGAACTTTACTGCCAGAGTTAAGAAAAGTATAAAAGCATCTCCAGGATCAGCTTAAGTTTGTTAAACTAGTGTGTGCAGTTCGTGAGGGACTTGGTAACATACATAACATTCAGGCTAAGCCAACAACAGCAGCATTCACAGTCCAGAATTCATGAATATGAAGGACACCGTTCTGCCCAACAGATCTTTGAGCTCCCAGAGGATTTTGTAAATCATTCTGCGATCTCCCTGACATTCCCCACTTTCAATGAACTAGTTAAACAAAGAAAACATGCCAAAGTTTGGATGGTTGTTGATTTCTACTCTCCACGGTGTCATTCATGTCAAGTTTTAATGCCAGAATGAAACAGAATAATCTGGGCATTAACTAGACCAAACAATGTGGAAAGCATAGACTGCCAATGGTATCATTCTGTATGTTCCAAAGAAATGTTTAGAAATACTCTGAGATAAGATTTCCTGGGAAAAAATCAAATAAAGCTTATCAATGATGTAATTACAATGGTTGGAATAGGATGCTTGTTCCCAAAAAAGCTGGGGTTTAGGATATTTACCTCAAGCATCCACAGATCTAACACCTCAGACCTTCAATGAAAGAGTTTTACAGGAAAAGAAACCATTGGATGTTGACTTCTGTGCTTCCTGGTGTGAACCTGGTCAAAATTTTACTCCAGAGTCTGAGCTCTTGGATAGGATGATTAAAGGAAAGTGAAAGCTGGAGAAGTAGACTCTCAGGTTTATGCTCATGCACTTCAGAAAGCTGGTGTCAGAAGCTACCTAACTGTTAAATTTTATCCAGATGAAAAAACAAAGAGAAATATTTAGGAAGAGTACACAGAAGTTAGAGATCCAAAATAGAACACTACCTTAATATATAAAAGGTTGAAACATTTACAAAAACATGGGGAGAGGTATATAATGAACTTTAATGATATTGAAGATCAAGAAAAAATGAAAAGAAATTCTGATGAGTGAGTGAGATCAGAAGACATATTTCTAGATTAATACTACATTTTTGATGGGAATAAATAAACATTACATATTGGAAAAACAAAATGACACTGGAACTCACTATCCTTAGATTTCTTGGTAAATAAGTAAATAGTCACTCTGAAAACTTTTAGTGGTGTATTCTGTAATTTCAACACAAACAACCCTAACACATAAAAGATCTTCAAATTATCACATACCATAATGATTTTATGTTATGCATTTATACCCCCTGCCTCCATTATTTGTGTTAAAACATAAAAGATGATATATAATTTTTCAGTTATTTAGGGCTAAGTTTTACATGAATACTAAGAATACAACTATGAATAAAACTTTTATATACAATGAATCATAGAAAGGCATGCTGAAAATTCGAATATGAGTATGAATTAAATTTGGTTTTGATGACAATATACTTTAGTTATTTTTACAATATTACTTATAGTTATGCATTGATTATTGATTAGTAAAATGGTCTAATATGACCTTTAAGCTCTCCTTTCTAGTTTCTACTAATTAACTATCGTAAAATTTTATGACTTTGTTTATGACCATGCAATTTATCTCCAAAAATAATTTGTACATTTCTATTACTACTAAAAGATAAGCTAAAACTTCCCCAGGAATTCTGTAAAACCAGGGATAACTGTCTTATTCATTCTAATGTTAATACATTTCCCAATTGGAGATGATTTCTGAAGCAGCTTTTCAAGCTTTCCAAAGGAACAACATTCATTGCATCACTCTTTCATCACACTGTAAACTTGAGTTTAGTTTTCTACCTGTTATTTTTTTATTTTATTTTTTTTTAGAGAGGGAATCCTGCTGTGTTTAGGGCAAATCAGTAGAACCAGACGATGCTAGAGTATGGACAGCCAACTGTTTCAACAATTTCCTAAAAATGAAAAAAAAAGCCTTCCCTGGATTGAATTCAAGAAATGTAAAACTAATTTAGGGCTCTAGAATATGATAGTACAACGGTTTTCAAAACATAATTTCTTTAGATTATTATAAAATGACTTTTTAGTCATTAGTTTCAAGATGGTTTGGAATTAAGTTAATAATAACAAAATACATCAGTCTTATATAATTAATACATTTGAGAACGTGCTGGAGAATGGACTCTCCAAGCAAACTAAATATAATTTGTACCCTGGAGAGATTCCATTTGATCTTAAAATTTCACAAATCATCTTATACTGTGTTATCTATTAGGTACTAGTTTTAAATTTCACTGTGAAAGGGTCTTCTTTTTTTTGTTAAGGTTTTATTTATCTTAAGAGGGGAAGGGAAGGAGAGATGGAGAGAAATATCAATGTACGGTTGCCTCTCATGCGTCCCCTGCTGGGAACTGTCTCTGGGAACTGTCCTGCAAGCCAGGCATGTGCCCTGACTGGGAATTGAACCACAATCATTTGGTTTGCAGGCCCACACTCAATCCACTGAGCTACACCAGCCAGGGCTTGAAAGGGCCTTCTTAATAAAATGGAGATTTAGGACAGACTTTCCAGTGACCTATCATCTGTCTATTTGATGATAGAAAAGAAATGCTACAGTAAAGGCATAATTAATGTATGCCTTTATATATTAATTTCTATATACTTTAGTAAAAATATTGAAAGTATTACCACTGACTGCAACTGTATTTTCAGTTCTGTTTACTTATTAGGTGCTGAAATATTGATTTTTTTAATGATTTTGCATCCTCAAATAGCAATCAATTTATTGCTTAATAAGCAAGTATTGGCTGTAAATGTTTTTTGTAGCAAATAACCAAAAATGTATTTTATATCATTAGAATGAAAAAGTGTTCATTTCATCAGTCTACCTATATATAGATATATACATATTTGGATTAGATAGATAGATAGATAGATAGATAAGAAAATGATGATTAGATGCATTGAGTAAGCTGCCTAAGCTTTGATGTTAGAACCAGGATGTAAATTCAGATCTCTTAATCTAAGGGACTACATGCTTTCAAGTAACTAATCAATATCCTCTGTGTCTCAGAGAGGCAGATAAACAAAAGTAGAACATGATGGGAAACAGGAAAATGAGATTGAACATTACATTTAAACCAAGAAAACATCATCATGCTCATAACCACAAGTTACCTCTTTCACAGTGATCAGAATTTTCCCAGGTACATCTCATTCATCATGAAGGGATTCTGGTTGAAACTACATATATGTGTGTGTGTGTGTGTGTGTGTGTGTGTGTGTGTGTGTGTGTATATATATGGCTTCATATTTATTTATACTGTATTCTAATTAAAGAATGATTAAGAGACATGTAGTTAATATTATTATTAATTCATTCTATTTAAAAAAAGAAAGAAAGAAATGCATATTTGCACATAAAATTTCCTGATTGAAAGGAAGAACATTTAATGGAATATAGAAAAACAGCACATTTTTATCACAAATCAAGATGGAACGATTCATAGTTAACAAATATTTTTATCAGATAAAAAGTAAAACAATGTTTAAAAAAACATGTAAACACTCCAAAAACCCACATACTTCAGGAAGTTGTACCTTGTTAGTTTGTTATCTCCGCTGTAACAAATTGCTACACATTCAGTGGCTTAAAACAACACAACGTTAATATATTAACAATTTTGGAAGTCAGAAGTCCAAAATCAACCCCATGGAGCTAAAGGCATTGTGTCAGAAAACTAGTTCCTTCTAGAGTTTCTTGGAGACAACCCATTTCTTTTCAGTTTTCTAGCTTCTGGAGGTCACCTTGATTTCTTACCTCTTATTCCTACATCTTAAAAGCCAGCAGTAGTGTGTCTGTGAAGCTCTCTCAGCTTCCATAGTCACATGAACTGCTCTGCTTGGCCTTCCTGCCCCTCCTTCATAAGAAGAGCTGTGCCTACACTGTATGTAAGGGGAAAGTCCAGTATAATGTTCCTCACTTAATAGTCTTAATCACATCTGCAAGGTCCCCTTCTACATTTAAAGTTATGTACTAAAATGTTCTGATATTTAGCAGGTGAAGAATTTTGGGAGGGATCATTATTCTGTCTACCAAGTTCACCAATAATTCATGTACTCAGGTCATATCACTGGTGTTAATGCATACACTGATACTTTTAGGAAGACCAACTTCCCCAATTTCCCCAGAATTGGACCAGTTGTATCACTGAGGTTCCCATGTTCTGCTATAACCCTCATTTCTGGATAAACAAGGATAATTTGCTTCCCTGGGCCCCTAGAAAACTCAAGTCATTATTTATGCCTAGTAAACAAAAAATACTTTGACATCTGTGTCTTCAGCAATGCTAAATTTTATTTATAGAATATTTAGTTGTATATACAAAGTCATGGAGTTAATAGTTAAAGGGTTGGGTGTGGAGAAGACTAAAAAGAGTGTAAGGTATGTGAAATACAGAAAAGGACCTGATACATGATATATTCTTAGTGAAATTTCTTGGCTACTGCTATGGGTTTTACTGTCAAATGTACAACTAAAGCTAACTTGATCCATCTTTAAAATGTGTCAACCTGTAGCTCACTAAGCTGAAGAGTAAGGGTCCCTCAAAGAGGATTTAGCTAAAATCATAAAAGTTGAGGGATGAATTTTGAAGTCATCTTTTCAAAAAATATTTTATTTGTTTATTTTTAGAGAGAGGGGAAGGGAAGGAGAAAGAGAAGGAGAAAAACATCAATATGTGATTGCCTCTCTTGCACCACCTACTGGAGACCTGGCCTGCAACCCAAGCACGTGCCCTGAATGGGAATTGAACCAGCGGCCCTTTGGTTTGCAGGCCTGTGCTCAATCCACTGAACTAAACCAGCCAGGGCAAGAAATTATCTTTTTATTTACTTTTTTTTACTATTGCCGGAAATGCTCTACTTGTAGGATTGATTATTATCATGTCAAAGCTATCATCCCTGAGATACATAAACAAAAGTAACGTTTACAAATCTCTGTGTATGTATGCATGTATGTGTGTGTGTATATATGTATATGTTTATGTCCTGTATCTATATTTTGCACAGCTATAACTAGAATTATTTTTTTGCAAATTGCTAAGAAAATATTTGAAGAAAATTTCTTTGAGTACCCATTTGGATACATACCTGTAATATTATAATATAATAAAAAACAGTTATTGCTTAGGAGCCACGACATGTTTTTAACTATTGGTGTTAATTCCAAGATCCATATTCATAATAACATTATTATTTTTGTTAAGTTAAAATATTTTCTGTTCAGGATAAGTTCTTACAATTAAAATATTTAACTTGATATAATTAGCCTGACTTTCTTTGGGATTTAGTTAAGGTTTCTAAAAAAAAAAAAAGGTACTTTCAGCAAAGGACACAACTATTCTCCAAGACTTTTCCTGTGTTTTAATTCAGTGCTTAAAGAAGATTTAACTATTCTCTTTTTCCCAATATCATTGCTCTAAATCTAATGAGGATCAGATATGTTTGCCAAATATAAAAAATAGAAAAATCCCCAAATTCTCAAGCTATTTTCCACATAAACTTCTCAGCAAAACTTAAAACCATTCTTCAAATATAAAAAACATCAAACACATTAAATACACACAGATACATACATATCAGACTATGATAAAATATAAATTCAGCTAAGATACTAAAACACATATTTTCAAGAAAGCAAAATCTTACTACATACTTCCAGAAAAGTTTTGGAAGAAATGCAGAACGATATACAGAATATACTGGATTTTTTAAAAAATAAATTAAATGTATTTAATGTTATCATTATGCCTTCAAAAATCACCATTGTTTCTTGAATTCTATCAAAAAGAGGCCCATGAAAGATTTTTCACAGGGAAAATAAGTACAAACAAGTAATTGAAAAGTAGGAAACACATGGAAGGAAAAATAAAGTTTTTAAGATATACTAATCTGTTAATTTTGCATTCCATAAGAAGAGGAATTGAAATACAACCAGATGGAGAGATAATTCTTTACTTACAGTGTGAGCAGCTAAGCAAGAAAGAATATTCATTATAATTAAAAATAAAATTATTATAATATTGATAAAACAATGACCACTTATAAATTAAAACTTTTAAAAATAGCCACAAGGTGAAACCAAACCTACAATTTAATTATTAAGTAAATTAAAATTATGAAATCAATCTGGAAATTAGAGGAGTTGAGAATAAATAAGATACAAACCATGGCTTTTGGCTATTTCAGCACTGAGTTTGAATGAAGGGTGTTATTCCACTTTTAAAAAGATCTTAACCTTTCACATAAACTTCTCAATAATATGTTGTATGCTCTGTATCATGTTATGTATAAGGTTACATAAAATCACATGCCATGTTCCATTTGTTATTTCTGGTAATACTTTTTTCTGTTCATTTTTATCCTAATGGTATACTTGCCTTAATTGTGTGGTAAATAAACTGTCAAAACTGAAATGTCAGTGCTTAATGTAAAAGTTAAAGAAAAAAAATATGTAGCTATGTGTAAAATTTATGTTGCATACTGTTATTTTAAGATAATTTTTGAGCCTATAAAACCTAAAACAAATTATCAAGTTTCAGCTTAAAACAGAAAATAAAAGAGGGATAGTCTCTAACAGAACCAAATAGACTTTGGCTAAAGTCTATTTATCTTGGGGTCTAATTATATACATTCAGCTATTGGGTTTTTTTTCCACTGAATTCTAATTATAATGGCAAAAATTTCCTTATTTGAAGAGACTTTGAACTACAAGTGTTCTACTGAGTTTATCACATTTAAATGCAAGGATTAAGTGATATAGGTATTGTGTTTAGTAGGAGAATGTATTACTCTGGAGGATTAAGATTACAAGAAAGAAAAAAAAGAAGATAAGGGAAAAAACCTCTTATTGCTGCGTAATAAATCACCTCACAATTTAGTGGCTTGCAACAATAAATTTCTTTTATCTCACACCGTTTCTGTGTGCTCAAACACCAGCTGTGCTAGAGATGGATTGTCCTGGTGCAGGAGCTCATGAAGTTGCAACAAGGAGGCTGGGAGGGACTGCGGTTGGTTGCACACACCTGATGGCTTGACTGCACCCGAGGACTGACTTCCAAGATGCTTCCTCACTGACATACCTGGTCAGTTGGTCCTGACAATTGACAGGAGGTCAAAGTTCTTGACCACACCAACCTCTTCATAAGGTTAATTGAGTAGGCTTCTGGAGCAAGATTATTAAAGAAAAATGATGATGGAATCACAATTTATTTAAAAATCTAACCTTAGAGCCTTACACTGGCATTTCCACAACATTATTGATTATACAGGACAGGGAGGATTACTACATGTGGAGATAAATACCAGGGGGAAAGTTCATTGGGGGTCATCCTGTAGTCTGGTAGCCACAAGAAGGAATAAAGATATGTTTTTGAAAAAAAAAAATCCTATGTGATGTATAAAATTGTTTTAGTGTAAATTCTCTAATAGTATCTGGATTGAAGGATCAAAGGGATCCCTCAATATATTCGGCTAAAGATTTATGGTCATTGAATCTCTCTAATTTTGTGATCCCATCCAAAGTAAGAGTGTGTGCTGGGGCTTTGCACTACTCACTGTTACATTTAGGCTTCCCCAGTTTCTTCTGGCTTTGCTGCTAGAGAAAGTCACTCAAGTTTTTAAGGCGTTTAAGGATCAGGGTGTCTTTTTTTGAATATAATAAAATGTTGCACTTGGAATGAGATTACTTTACACGAAACTACCCAGTGATGCTGAACTCCGAGTTTGCTGGTCCTCCTATAAGCAAGTTTTATGCTTTCTGGATTATATATATATATATATATATATATATATATATATATATATATATATATTTTGTTGTTGTTGTTGTTATGACGGAGTCCCTCAAGACTGTAGCAGCTTCCCCCCCACACACACACTCTTTGGTTTAAAGACAAAGCCTTTATGTGTACTGAACAAACAGAATTTCATCCAGAAATTTATCAAGATAATTTTTCTTTAGAATGAAATAAGAGATTATTACATTTTCATCATATATTTCCTTTTATAAATGCAAGTTGCTTTCTTCTTTCCTCATCTTCTTCTTATTTGAAAACCATTAACTAGAATTCCATTAAGAAGGGTCATGCTATCACGTGTCCTCAGATACGCCTGAGGACTACATTTGCCGTAGACTGTATATTCCGTAGTCCTAGCTATACTTTCTCTTTGCTCAAGTATATTGACTCAAACTTGACCTTAGTGACCCCATTTCTGTTCAATGATTTAATTCTCATATAAATGCTAATAATGCTGTTCTTAAACTTACTCTAGATGCTCTGAAATCATGTATTCTCTGATGGAACAGGTAAAAACATTTTTTCAAATGTAATTTGAAAACATAGAGCATTTTTTAAAAATAAATAAAAGATTTCCAAACAAAGTAAACTGACAAAAACTAATAGCAACATCTCATTTAAATTTCTTTAGAGCCTGGAAATATCTGTCTTGTTTATACAATGTTTGACCATCTTTCCGTAAGCACACATACATGCACACCAAAAACAACTGAAATATATATCTGCAACATTGTCCCGGCTCAGGCAGCTACAATTATTTATGTGACTAATAAGTTGCATTTAACTCAATTGTATCCCAGTGTAAGTCTTTATAAACAAGTTGCCTTCACCATTTTCCCAAAGAACAGTGAACGGTGGAAATGGGTGCAATGAGTCCTGAAATGCATTTTGGATTTCTAATCTCAAAAATTGAGAGATGATAAAATTGTTATTTTAATCTAACTGTGTAATGAGTTTTTAAAGCAGTGATAGGAAACTAACACTTTTTAATAAATGTTTCATTTAGCTAGATAGTAATCTGAGAAATGAGATAAAAGGAGATTTAAAATAACATAAGGGAGTCCAATACTCCCCCAAGGAAGCTAACGATTTGCAGCTTTGCCAGAGATAAAACGTATCAGGCATTTTGAATTGTTCTTCTTAAGATGTTCTTAAGGAATCTTGGAAGAGGTTCCATTTAAGTTGAAACATAAAAATGTCAGACATTTAAAATCAGAATGGGGAGTTTGCCAGAGAGAATCTTTCTGATTATGATGAACAGTACAGGTAAAAGCACCAAGCACAAGTGTGGCAGGACATTGAAAATTAGGTAGAGGAATACTCTCTTTAATGAGGGAGAGATGAGCATTTTTTCTTTTAACTTCAGTATTTTTGACATTTATCAGTTTCTCAGACAAGTAGAAATTTGTGGGAGGAGAGAAAGATCGAGAATGATAGTTGACATCATTTATATCCTATGTTTCAGAAATGTAATTAGTGAGAAATTATGAGTTTCTTGTTCTTTCTAATGTAATTGATTTCAAAGCACAAAGTATAAAAAATTTCTCCTAGATTTAAGGGATATAGAAAAGTGGAGTTTAAACATGACTCTGATGGTATTTTTGAAATGATCTAGCCCTCCTGGGAAATGAGGAAGAAGAGAGGGACGTATTGAGGGAGAGAAAAAGAGAGGAGAGAGACTTTTAAGTGAGGATATGAAAAAAGGGCTTCTTGCCCTGGCTGGTGTGGCTCAGTGGGTTGGAACGGCATGGTGTAAGTGAAAGGCTAGGGCCCATTGTAGATTGTGGTTGGACCTCTGGTCTGAATGTCTACGATCTGATCTCCAGTCTGGGTGCATTTAGGAGGCAACCAATCAATGCTTCTCTCTTTCCACAGTGTTTCTCTCCCTCGATTCCTCTTCTCCTTCCCCCTCTCTCTAAAAGCAATGAAAAAATGTCCTCAGGTAGGGAAGGATTTAAAAAGAGATCCCTTGCTGAATTTATTTGCTTTTCTTCATTTCTATTGCCGACACCTTTACAGATGTCCCCATTGTCACCTCCAACTTTTCCTGCCTCATCCAGTCCCCACCATCTTTGCTGAATTAAAATTTATTTTATGGAAGAAAAAGAAAAACGAAATTATATTGTTCTACTTAATCAAAGAAAGATGCACTAGAACTTAAAAAGTGGAGGGAAGTTTCCTACAAGAAAGAAAGAAAAATATCCAGAGACCTAAGTATTAGAAAAGGTAGGAAAAAAACAGATAAGGAATAAGTACAATGGGGATATTTCAAGTGAAATGCTATATCAGTGTACTTCGCAATGCGACTGTCCTTATAACCTGACATATGCTGAGTAAAATTACAGACAACACATTACTCTGACATTATTAGATGACTTCTGGAAGCCAGTGAAGAGAATGAGTTTCTTGTCGGGAATGTCTCATGCCAATAGCACAATAGCACAAGGTAATCTAGATTACCTTCCATAATTTAGTAGATTGTTTTTCTGTTAAATATCAAAGAAGAGAGGAAAATAAATTATACATTTCACTTTAAAATGTGAATAGTCCACAATTTTAAATGTGTTCATTAAATGAAAATAAATGTTTTTATTTTCTTTATTTTATTAAATGTTTTAATTTAAGTGTTTATTTAAATTGTTTTTCCTCCAAAATCTTTCTCATCCTAATATTAGTTTAAAAACTCAATATATAAGAAAATATTCTGTGCAAGTGTGATGATACCAATGATATTGATGAGAAATATCTGGTAATATTAAGGAAAAAAGTACACAGAATTCTAGAATACTGATTAAAATAAAAGTTGTATTATAGGCACAAAGTTTTGCCTATAATTAGCTAAATATTTCATTGTACATTGATGCATGTTCCCAGTATATCTATAAGGTATACTTTGAAGGAGCATTTGATAATCTATTTTCTGAGAATATATATATATATATATATATAAAATATGTAATATATAACACATATACACATTTATATTTTACAGAGAGCTTTAGAAAGTCATTCTGATTAATACAGTAAACTGTTTATTATTTTGCTCCATTTTTTGTTTATGAGGAATTCAAGGCATGGAGTGACTATTTTTAAAGAGATTACATTAATTAAACCTTAAAGATGCTGTATTAATTTCTGAGGACTGTCATAACAAATTACCACAGGTGGTTTAAAACCAGAGAAATAAATTGCTGACATCCAGGATTCTGAAACCAAAGTGAAGGCAGGGTTATGCTGCCTCTGAAGGCTCTACCCTGATCGCATCTTCCCAGCTTCTGATAGCCCCCCGCAATCCACACCATTCCTGTGCTGTAGATGCCTCACCCAGTTTCTGCCTCCCTCTTCACGTGGCCCTCCCTGCGTCTATTTGTGTCCTCTCCTCCTCTTTCAAGGATCCCAGTCATTTGATTGAGGCACTCATTAATATAGCACGTTTTCAATTTGATCGTTCTGCAAAGACCCTTCATTCAAACGAGGACACATTTACACATAACAGGAGTTAGAACTTGAACACATCATATTTTTGGGAAACACAATTGAGCCCATTCAATCTATTATCTCATTTAATCCTCAGATTAATCCAATGGGGTAAGTAATAATACCACTTCTATCGTTTAGTTGAAAATTCTATAGCTTAGAAGTGAAATCTCTTTTACATGATGGCTCAGCAAATAGGAGGTGGAGAGAAAGTTCTGATTCAGACAGTTTTGCTGCAGACTCAAGATCTCAACCATGCAGTACACATATGTAATATTCCAGCTAGATGTCACAGACGGGCCTTTCAAATTCTGTCTTCGGACTTCATAGTATTTCCTTTTACATCAGAGCTGCTTACTGGATATCCATTTAAACATTATTTCTATTATTATTTTGTTTACTGAATAACAAGATTATTTGAAAGTTGATACCGATTTTTCTTTATTTTTTAAGGTTGTTCAGTTACAGTTGTCCCTATTTTTCCCCCAGTTGCTCTCTCCTGCCCTATCCAACCCTCACTCCCAAAGGCAATCCGTACCTAACTGTTCTTGACCATGGGTTCTTTGTACATGTTTCTTGACTTGATCCTTCCTCTTCTTTACCCTGTAATCCATCCCCTCCTCCCCACTGTTCACCGTCAGTTTGATTTTTGCTTCTGTCTCTGGTTCTTTTTCTTTCATTTGTTTATGTTACTAATAAGGTTCCATTTATAGGTGAGATCATATGTTATTTGTCTTTCACTTCCTGGCTTGTTTCACTTAGCATAATACTATTTGTTTCACATCATATTTATTGAGTGATCAAAGCCAGGCACTGATTTAGGCATTAGGTATACAGCACTGAAAAAAAGACAAAAATCATGCTCTCTTACAGTTTATAGCTTAGTGATAGGTTTATAGCCTGGTTAAGGATCCTTCACTAAACAAGGGAAATTATGTATGCATATACATGTTTATGTATGTGTGTACATGCGCGCTCGCATGTGTGTGTGTATATATATAATACTATTATACAAGTGAGCTGATTGTAAAGAAGACTTCCTTAAAATATCATCGTAAGAAAGTAATAAAGGAGAAAGTTCAAGTAAGGTCTTCAAAAAGGAAATAATAATTGAAATTTGATCTTTTTTTACAACCTATAATTTGGGAAAATTTTAAGAGACAATTGTTTCATGGACAAGTAGGATAAGCAAATATACAGTTATCAGGAAAATTTTCTGAAGCACATGCAAAATATTTCTGTCAGAAGTGCTTGGTGTCTCTGTAATGCCTTAGTTAATTGTGTGGTAGGGTTTGCCATTCACACCTGTTTGGTAATTGACTAGTAATGAGCAACTGGATGAACTTTGAAAATGCCACCTTCTCATCAGTACCCAAGGTAAAAGTCCTAAGGAGAATACAAATCTCTCTATAGGGTGTTTCTGCTCCTGTAGCTATCATTCCTTTACTTTTAATGCCAAATTTCTATCAACTTTTGCTTGACACAAACAGGCAAAGACTATTGTTTCTTTTTTAATTGGATTTATCGGAGTGACATTAGTTAATAAACATACAAATTTCAACTGCACAGCTCAATAAAACCTCATCTGCACAGTACATTGGCCACTCACCACCCAATGTCAAGTCTCTCTCCTTCCCCATTCATCACCCATTCACCCACTTCCACTTCCTCTAACTCTCATTTTCCTCTGGCTAGCACCATACTGTTTTCTTTGCCTGTGTATTATATATGCATATATCCAATTATACATATATACGCGTACATATAGATGTGTATGCATATATACATTTATTAGTATATACCTCCAATCATAGATATGCACATACAAGTACATGTATCCAAACATATATATGCACATATATACATATATGTATTGTGTACACATATATATGATTGGGTAGAGCCGGAAAATCATAAAATACCATGCAATAAGAACACTACATTGTTTTTATTTCCCAAATATTTTATGTGTTAGTTTTATTAAGATATAAGGTCATATTTTTAGTACTATAGAAAAGTTATATGACTTAATATGGAACCTATTTTGGAGCTCTTGTTAATATCATTGTGTTTTCTTATAATTTTACTAAATATTATAAAAGATATTTTATTCCCAACTAGCAATGCCATGGAAAGATGGGTTCCCCGTGTTTATTTTTATCATCTGCCTATTATGATTGCTGTGACTGACTCTGATTTAGTCTTTTGCCTAACTCAGTCTTATAGCTGAGTTTGTAGAACAAGTCTATTAATTATACATGACATAATAACATATATTTTCATGTATTAACTTCCCTCTGCTTATTATTTTAATTTCTAGTTTTATTTATAAAATTCAATATTTCCTTTAATTATTCTTTTAAGCGCTATACATAATTTATAAATTAAGTACAGTGCAAACACAAGAAAGAAATACAAACAAGAATCTAATAAGAGAAAATCTATTAACAGTGGTTATGACTGAGGAATAATTGACATTTTATTTTCCCCATTTCTTTGGAGAAAGACCACACATTTTATTTTCAACATAAAAAGCAAGTATTAAAAAAGTTAAATATAATAAAGTTTTAGAATAATTTATTGACACAGTAAAGGGCCCACTGTGTTACAGTATCGATCTAACATAATATGCTCTGAACCATTGGCTGTGCAACTTTGCTATTCAAAGCACAGTCGGAGGCATCGCCTGGGCTTGTGAACATGGTGACATTGTGAACAATCTCTATGGCCCTGCACAGAACTGGCAATCAGAATATGCACCTTAACAGGGTTCTAGGTTCTTATTCATGTGGTTAAGTTTTAGAATCACCGCTGGAAAATATATCAAACAAAATACCCCAAGTATAATAGTTCAGTAGTCCAAATGCTGGAGTGTGTTACACGTGATGTCTTCTACACCTCTGTAGTGTATCTTACCTTTTCTAAATTTTGGAGGTAGCAAACAGTATATTTAAAACTAGAACCCTGGACTTTGCAAACATATTTGATAAAATATTTTTAAAATAGAAATTATTTAACGTACCAAAGAATAAATGTTCTATAAAATGTGTTTGAAACCACTTGTCTGAGCCAAAGAAAAATAAACAAATAGGAGAAAATTATTGTATTTCAGTGGGGTAGAGGAGGACTTAGAAGCAATATTAGATCTATAACGGAGTCATTTTTGTCAACTTTTTATGCTGAGATGTTGCTTATATACAGAGAAAAATATATTTTTACATTTTTCAATAATTCATTTATTAGATGGATGTTAAGTATCTATGTATCCAGATATTAGACATTATGTGTACACTTATAAGACTATATTACCAGTGAAGTTAGTAGCAATATGTAGAAGTATTTTTATTTATGCTGTTTTAATATGAAAAGTATTATTCTTAATAAATTTTGTTTAAAATGTTATGCAGAGATATAGTTACGTTATTCTTTTCAAATTTTCATTATTTTTCTTGATACTGGCAGTGTAGTTTCTAATACCTTTTTCAGAATATTTCTTACATATTATGCATCTTTAAAACAACTTGCTGTAGGTTTTCCTTCAAAGTTTCTACATCACTAGTTCATAGAATACGATGCAATCATCAACTCTCACCCACTCAGAATGAGCTCTGTCTTTTAAAAAGTGTGAAATCCTCTCTGTGAGATGCTGAATGAAACTTTACAATTTATTTGCTTCTCTATATCACATTGCAATCTTAGTGAAATCAACTCCTATCTATAATTCTTAATGGAAAGATCTAGAAAGGAATTAAATTGTTTACCTCTTTGAGCTCCTCATGACGCACATCCCTGGTTCAACACATAGACACAACAAAAGAAGGGGGTGGAGAGAAGGTGGTCAGTTTTCTAAAAGATTCTATTGATTTTGTTAAGTCTGACAGTATTTTCCAAACATAAATCTATGCTGATTCTTTCACAGGGCTTTTACTGGTCTAAGGCATTTTCCTTGGGATTTAAATACAAACTGCTGTCCAGCCTTGCTAAGGTGAACCTGAAGTGTATAAATCAGCTGAAAGCCCTCAGGGAAACACACTTACTGCACTTTTGTCAGAGGTCTGACCTGTCAAAGCCTGTGTATTTTGGTCCTAATGAAAAGGAGAAGAGGATAAAATACGTGGTGACAGAGGATGATTTGACTTTGGGTGGTGGGCACACAATGTAATATACAGGTGCTGTATCCTAGAATAGTACACTCAAAACATATATATATATATGTTATATATATATATATATATAACTTTTGTCACCTCAATACATTTAACTAAAAAAACAATCTTCCAATCCTGCCTTTAATAGGTATTTGCATGATTAAGATACAGCAGAAAATGAGATGAAAGTTTAAAGCTTACAGCAAGCTCATGGAACAAATAAAAAGAAAATATCCCACAATTTTATTAAAATAATTATTATTATATGATTTTTATTTTAATTAGTACTAGGAACTCTTTTAACCACTTTACATATAATAGCCCTTCCAAACACCTTAGACTGAGGATCATTCATTACCTATTATTTTACAAAGGATAAAATTGAATAATATGTAAGCTCTATCTTAGTGATGTACAGTTTTCTCAAATTTAAACCTTTCTTAAGGATATACAGTATCACGATGGTATCTTAGATTCATGGAAGAGTAAGTCATCTAATGTTACACAGATACTACTTGCTAAGATTTATGTTCACTTCAGGCCATCTGCCTTTGTTCTCTTCACCACGCTTAGACACACATTGCCATTGGCTGGAAAGCAACTGCGGAACATGGATTTGTGCTAAACATATCTGTTGAAGACCATTTAATGTTCAAATTTGAGCCAGTCACTGACTAAAGTAACCTCAGCTATCTTAAGTGGTCAAAGAAGGCCCTGATTCTAGGAAAAAGCCACTCCAATACCCCTCACATGAAAAATGACCTGTGTTCAAAAGATAAAGCCAAAGAAGAATCTTCTAGCAGAATAGAATAAAAAGGCTCTTATATTCTTAGCTCTCTCATTTTATTTGAAATGTTATGCAGAACTATGTGTAAAGAAGTGATATTCAAGTCAATAGTTAGAAACATACTCAATTCATTTGTTATCCAATATGTATAGGACTGTATTTAAGTCTAAAGGCACATTAAACAAATGTCACAATCTGCACTCTAGTGTACAATTTGTCAACATATTTTGTTGATTTTATGCATTTCCAATTGAAGTACATTCAGCTACTTAGAAAAGGTCATGAAGTTGGAATACAAATAACTACCAATTTCAGCTATAAATCTTATATCAAAATACGGATAGAAAAGTAGTAATATTTGCTGAAAACTATTCTTGTAAGTTTTTCTATCAGTATATTTCACGCTGTATGCCTTTCACACTTATGGTACTTATATACTGTAAATGGAACCATGCATTATTTAGGTAAACATGTTTCTTTTCTTTCTTTAAATCCAACATTATGTCACTAAATCTATGTTAATATTGTTTCCTTATGTTCTTAGAAATACCTTTGTTTTCAGATTCTTTCACTTTCTATCATCTTTTTCTTAATAAATCTTGTCTTCACATGGAAGTTTTCCAATGTTCATAACCTTCACGGTTACTTTTTTCCTTTTCCTCTATTCCAGCAAAGGGATCAGTCATACAATGTTGTATGTAGCATATTCACTTAACCTACTGCTTAAGAATTCTTTAATTAACACCAAATCCTAAAATACCCTATATTTGTAGAACATCTTAGCTTTTTGAATCATGCTTGGTATGTGGTTATATGTAGAATGTGATATAGATTTACACAAGAAACAAGACACCACAGTTTACCCAATATATTAAATTATCCCTGGTGACTGTTTGTCAAGATGCCATAATTCTTCTACCATTTACTGTGTTACTTTAAGAAATTTATTTATCTCCTGGCTGGTGTAGCTCAGTGGATTGAGCATGGGCCTGTGAACCAAAGGTTGACAGTTTGATTCCCAGTCAGGGCACATGCCTGGGTTGTGGGCCATGTCCCCAGCAGGGGACACATGAGAGGCAACCACGCATTGATATTCCTTTCCCTTTCTCCCTCCCTTCCCTTCTCTCTAAAAATGAATAAATAAAATCTTAAAAAATAAAAATAACCAATCTCATAGAGAGATAATCTCTCTATGCCTCTACTTAATAATATATCAAATAAGATCAGTCTAATGTCTACTTCATATGTTTATAGTGAGAATTAACTGAGAAATGTAGGCTAAAATATTTATAATATTCTTGGTCAATAACACATATGTAACTGTGCTATATTATTTGTGTTATAATAGTTAATATCACTGATGGGTATTAATGATAAAAAGCTGAAAAAAATAAAGTGCCACTTCTAAATTCATTAGTAAATACCTTCATAGAAAATTGTAGGAATACAAATTATTGGCTGAAGCTATTAATGTTATTTTAACAGATACAGAAAAAGATACAGAAAAAAAAATGCACCTAATTGTAGCTGTGATAACTACTCTCATATATGGTAAAATGATACTTTGTAAAGTATATGATTGTCTAACCACTATGCTGTACACCTGAAACTAATGCAAAATAATACTGAATGTAAACTGTAACTTAAAAAATGGATCTACCTTTGACCAAGCAATTCCACTGCTTGGATTATATCCTAAGAACCCTGAAACACCAGTCCAAAAGAACCTATGAACCCCAATGTTCATAGCAGTGCAATTTACAATAGCCAAGTGTTGGAAGCAACCTGGGTGCCTATCAGTAAATGAATGGATAAAAAAACTATGGTACATTTACACCATGGAATTCTATGCAGCAGAAAGAAAGAAGGAGCTCCTACCCTTTGTGACAGCATGGATGGAACTGGAGAGCATCATGCTAAGCAAAACAAGCCAGGTGGTGAAAGACAAATACCTTATGATCTCACCTTTAACAGGAACCTAATCAACGAAACAAACAAACAAGCATAATATAACCAAAGACACTGAAATTGAGAACAGGCTGACAGTCACTAGAGGAGAGAGGGGAGGGAATTTCAGGGGGAAGAGGGAAAGGTTTAGAGCAGCAAGTATAAAGGACACATGGACAGAAACTAGCAGGGGTGGCAATGAGAGGGAGGTGGGGAGGGCTGGGATGGGAGTAAAAGACAGAAAACTGTACAAGAACAACAATTAAAATAAAATAAAAAATAGTAAAAAAAAAAAGAGAAGGGCATGCAAGGCCATATGTGGCCTCACCAATATTGTCTTTAATCATTTATTCATCTCTGTCAATATCACAATTGAAAATTACATATATTTCTTTTTAAAGTGTTTTCATTTATATCTTAGTAAACGAAGTTGGCTATATAGCCATGAGTTTACTGGAGATTTGCTTTCTTCTTTTTTTGTGAAGTTGCCTCCTCATGTTCTTAGCCCATTTCTCTCTGTGTATATTTGTCCTCTTTCTTTTAGTAAAGCATTTGTTTAATAAAGCAAAAAAGAAAAAGAAATAAATTTAAAAAGAAAAAAACAATAATACTTTTATATTAGTTCATTTAAAATTTATGATCATGAATCTTAAATGGACACCTAAAGCGTTGTCCAGTGGTCCTACCATTTGATATATCATATTCTGAAGTGATTATTTCAATTCCATCTCTTTCATCAATTACCACACATCCTCCCCTCTCTCCATTCTCCATGTATAGTATATGACTTTGCCTTATATTTTGTCAGAAAATGTAACCCATTTCAATGTAATTAGTTCATTTCCTAATACCCAATATGACATTTCCTGTACCCCTTTTATTGTTCTCAAACCCTTATATACTAAAGGAAGCTTTATTCTCATGCCTAGGATAAGTCTCTTTTTGTAGTCCATAATCCAAATCTATTTGCAATCCTAAGGATGTCTTTTGCTCACAAAATTATTGTATTGTGTTATCTTTCTCTCTACATACAAAGATGATGTAATATATCATGTCTTAAAATACCCACTCTAACATTCCTACTTCAGAATGGCTTAGCTGTCTAAATTGTTTAGTGATGGTACACAACATGATATTTCTGGAAAACAACACTGAAACTGACCACCCCAATTTGGATTAAACATCATCCTAGCCTCACAAGTCCCACTAATGAACAATTAGTTTTTCTTCCGTCTTTAAATCCAACATTGTATTACTAAATATTCAAAAAGCATGAATGCTTTGTCTGAATTCCTCGTATAATCAACCCATTTTTTTTAGTATTGCCTTCCCAGCAGTCCATGGAACTTGTACTTTCCAAGAAACCAACATCTCCATCAATTGCATTTTCCATTCTCATCTTATTTAATTTGACATCACTCTTATAATTATTCTCATGTTTTACTACAATTTCCTAAACTGCTGATTCTTAAAGTTTGATGTTTCATAATTTTTTTTGGCTCCTAATATTTACAAAAGTCAGCTCCTAAAATTTTTCAAGACTTATTCCTAGGATAACTTCAGTGCTGTTTGCTCAGGGTCTTAGCCTACACAATGGCTTTAAATACTTCAGATTTGCTTTTACATTTTATAATTGTTCTCTGAGCTTCACATTAAAAACCCTAAAAACTCTAAATACTTTTTCAATAATATTAACTTTATACATATCTTAATTAAAATGCTCAAAATAAAATAAATTATATTCCCCCAAACCTAGTCATTCTTCCTTTTTATTTTCCCCCCAAAACCTAGTCATACTTCCCTTGTTTTCATCACATGATTGGGCAACATCTAGCAACTAAAAACAAACAAACAAAAAGTGAAGGCATTTTTATTCTTCTTTTTCTTTTCATCCCTACAATACGTAATCACTGTGTGGATCTACTTGTCTTTGTTCCATCTGCCACAATTACAATTCAGTGTGTTTTTCACTGTTGGAGGACACATGCAGATTTTATGCTAACATAATGATAAAAAACCTCTATTTAAGATAGATTTTTCTTCATAATTTTATCCTCTTTCAAGAGAAAAATTTCAAAATTGAATGTGTATCTGCCTAGCTAAATAATCTAACAATTACTTTTTATTCTCCAGGAAAATATAGATAAAAGCATTTACTTTCCGAAATTGTCATGATGATTCAATGAGATGATGTACATAGCTGGTTTAGTAGGAGGTTTGCCCATTAAAATTCATTGGTAAGTGTTTATTTCAATTACATTCAATCGAGATTTGAAGGATCCAATGTGACAATTATATACAATATCACCGCTGATGTTATGATGGCATTTTAAAATGTGTTTACAGGTAATTATAAAAACCTATTACATTTTACACTAGTGCACAAAATTATTTAGTTTTCTCAATAGTCAAATTAATTTGTCATTGTATCTTAGAAATAATTGCTAGCAAATGCTCCATGGTAACAAATGATGCACAGACTATCTAACTGATCTCACATTTCTTAGCTGTATTTCCCCATGACTTTGGTTGTTTACTGTTTGAAATGGTAAAGGTCAACCACAAGGACAACATAAAAACCCATCAGGGTGAACTGAAGGTCAATTAACCAGAATCTTCGAAGCCATACTTTGAAGATTCATGAAATAAAAATAGAATTAAAAATGGATTGAGAGATCAGAAAGATCTCTGAAGGAACTCTAGTGAAACGATAGTACTTTTATTAGTTTTTAGAAATTAAAAAATACTTGAACTTTAAGGCTGTCCTTACCCATTGCCAGAATATGAACTTTACGTTTTTGTAAACTTCATATTATGTTGCGTTGCAATCACAATATGCAGTGTTTTGATGTATTTTTGGTACTGCATTACATCAAATTGAAAATTCTGAAAACTGTATAAAATATTTTATCTCAAAGCATACTGTGAAACTTCTTTATTGGGCAGTTAATTTTTCCTCCTTTGGAAAATTGTACATAAAAAAAGACATACCTCTTGAATTTTTGTATGGAATTATTTATTGACACACACATGGGCAAAGGTAGGTTAACTTTTTTGTTTGTATTGAATGTAATATAATAATTAACAAATAAAAACACAAGAATAAACTCTGCATTTTGCATACTAACAACTGTAAACCATCTGATTAACTATCCATTTAAATTTAAAGAGAATAAAACTATTTAGGCTTACTAATGTAGTTTGGGGGATGAAATGAAGCACTTAAAACACCATAAATCACCAATACTTTTTTTGTTGTTATGGGAAGTGATTTATTTTGTAAAAAATAAAACTCATAAGTAGTAGAACATTTATACTGTTTCAAAAGAAGGACCACTGTCTAGCAAAAATACATATTTTAAAGAAATGAAGATAAGCTATGTGATTTTCTTTCACAAACAAAAAATAGTTTTCAATTTTCTAACCATCTTTGTGATAACAAATCATTGTAATTATATAGATTAGCAGATACTTCCTGACATCTAGTGATTGGAAAATAACTGGTATGTTTTTATGAACTTCCTTCTGGAAAAATTGCAGATTACACAAAATTTTAAAAGTATAAAAATCTATTACATACCCTGTACTCAAATGAATCACCCTTAATGATAACATTTTATAACCACAGTATAAAAGGTCTGTCCAGAAGGTACCCAGCCATGTAATATGAAAACTGGAGACATTTACTGAAGATACAAGAGCCAACAAACATCATACATAAGAAAAATGACACCTTTGTCCCCTTCAAAGTAGGCACCTTGGGATCTCACACAATTCATTGACGGTCTGCAATCTCTTCCCTTTTAAAGATGATTTTAGTTTTTGGAAAATCCAGAAGCCACAGGGCACCAAATCTGGGTGTAGGGGGGCTGAGTCACCTGGGTGATTTGATGTTTCACAAAAAAAGTCTTCAAGAGATGTGATGCATGAGCAGGCGTGTTGTTGTGATGAAGCTGACGATCACCAGTTGCCCATAGCTGTGGCATTCTGAATCACTCTTATAGTTTCTATGGAGGAATGTTCAAGCTTAATGAAAAGTTTGAGGCAGATTCATTGCTCTGCTCGCTCATTTTGAATGCCAAGGCCACACAGCACACATGCTCACTCAGTGGCATCTATAGCCCTTAGAAGTCTGAAATCTGGTCACCAGGCCAAAGCCACAGCCTCAGTAGGACCATACTGGAAGCTCTAAAGGAGAATTAATTTCTTACCCCTTCCAACTTCTGGTGCCTACCAGCATTTCTTATCTTGCACTCATATCACTTCAGTGTCTTCCAGCATGGTCGTACTGCCTTCTCTTCTGTGTCAAATCTCCATCTTATAATGATATGCATGACCACCATTAGGGCCCACCCTTATGACTGAGGATGCTCTCACCTTCTTAAGACTCAATTTTAATCACGTTAGCAAAGACTAGTTTTTTTTTTTTTTTTTAAGATTTTATTTATCTTTAGAGGGGAAGGGAAGGAGAGATGGAGAAAAATATCAATGTGTGGCTGCCTCTCATGCATCCCTTGCTGGGAACTGTTGCTGGGAACTGTCCTGCAACCCAGGCATGTGCGCTGACTGGGAGTCGAACCGCGGTCCTTTGGTTCGCAGGCCCGTGCTCAATTCACTGAGCTACACCAGCCAGGGCTGCAAAGACTAGTTTTGATATAAACTAATATTTACAAATTCCAGGGATGAGGATGGAGACATCTTTCTTGGGGCCACTTTTCAGCCTATGGCAATAGTTTTTGTCTTCTTTAATTCTTCTTTTCTTTCTTTTTTTTTTATTTTTTACTTGATTAGAGGTTTACCAATTCTGTTGAAGTTATCAAGGAACCATTCTTTCAGTTCATTAATTTTATTACTTTATTTTTCATTTATTGATTTTTGTGCTAATCAGAATTGTTTCCTTCCTTTAACTTCCTTTGGATTTAATTTGCTTTTCTTTCTCCAGTTTTTTCAAGTAAAAACATAGGGTATTGAGTTTAAAACTTTCTTTTTTATTATAATATAAACATTTAATCTTATACATCTTTCACTAGTACTACTTTAGTTTAGACCATACTCTTTGACACTTTAGTTTTCATTTGAATTTATTTAAACTTTTTAAAAATTTTTATTTTAATTGTTGTTTTTGTACAGTTTTCTGTCTTTTACTTCTATCCCAGCCCACCACCTCAACCCTCCCCACCTCTCTCCCATTTCCACTCCTCCTAGTTTTTGTCCATGTGTCCTTTATACTTGTTGCTCTAAACCCTTCCCCTTTTCCTCTGAAATTCTCTCCCATCTCTCCTCAGGTGACTGTCAGCCTGTTCTCAATTTCAGTGTCTTTGGTTAAAATATTTTCTTTTACATTCTCTTCAGATTTCCTCTTGGAACTTTATACTAATTGCATTGTTTCATTTTAAGGTTTCTGGGATTTAAAAATATCTTTCTACTTTTTATTTCTAATTAATTGTCATTTGGCCTTAGGGCATTCTCTGTAGGATTTCATTTCTTTTATTTGTATTAAGGTTTGTTTAATGGCTCCAAATGTGATATATCTTGATAAATGGTCAGTGTCCACTTGAGAAGACAATGTGTATTCTGTTCTTAATGGGTGGAATGTTTCAAAAAATCGATTAGACCAAACTGGTTTGTTAGACTGTGATTAAATTATTACTTATTTCTGCTGGCATAGTTTATTACATACTGATAGAAGAGTGGAATCTTCAAATATAACTATGAATGTTTATTTCTCCTTTCATATATATTATTTTTGGCCTCATGTATTTTTTTTTAATAGCTAAGGGAGGAGAACCCTGATCCTAAAATGGTATTCTCGGTTGTTTTTTTTTTTTTTTTTTTTTTTTAATCCAGAAGCTAATCCTAAAGATGTGTGTGCTTGACTCTTATCTGTTTATTTTCAGGAGATTTTGTGTATTTATTTTTAAAGAGAGGGGAAGGAAAGGAGAAACAGAGGGAGAGAAACATCAATGTGCAGTTCCCTCTCCTGCACCCCCTACTGGGGACCTGGCCTGAAACCCAGGCATGGGCCCTGACTGTGAATCAAATTGGTGACCCTTTGGTTTGCAGGCTGGCACTCAATCTACTGAGCCACACCAGCCAGGGAGGCCTCATGAATTCTGAAGCTGTGTTTTTAGATACATATCCATTCAGGTATATCTTCTAGAAAAACTATCCCTGTTCAATTAACTAATGGTACTCTAAGAATTTCATAGTTTCTTGTTTTGAAATCTACTTAGTCTGAAATAAGTGCAGCTAGTTTAGCTTTATTTTGAGTTAGACCTTGCATGAAAAATTCTTATCATTCCTCTTCTTTTAACTCTTTATATTCATATATTTAAATTGGATTTTTTGTAGGCAGCAAAAGCTTAGTTCTACTTTAAAAATCAGTTTAACAGTCCATCTCTTTTAACAGTTGTGTTTAAACCACTCTCATCTGAACTGATTGTAGAGAAATTTGGAAAAAATCTCTCAGCATTCAATTTGTCCGATTTGCTCTGTGTTTCTTTTCCCTTCTTTGTCAGTTTTCTCTGATTTTGATTCAGTATTGAATGATTTATAATTTTTACATATTCTCTTTTTCATATTTTTAATTTCTTATATTTGCATGATTTTTTCAGTGGTTTCTCTAGGTTTTATATCACCACCTGGTTTATTTCACTTAGCATAATGCTCTCCAGTTCTATCCATGCTGTCACAAAGGGTAGGAGCTCCTTCTTTCTTTCTATTTTGTAGTTCTCCATTGTGTAAATGTACCACAGTTTTTTGATCCACTTATTTTAATCCCTTCAGTTTTACCCACCAGTGAAAACTCCCCTCTGGCAACAATCAGTCTGACCCCTGTATGTAGGTCTATTTCTTTTTGGATTGTTCATTTATTTTTTCTCTTAAATACCACATGTAAGTGGAATCATACAATATTTGTTTTTGTGTGTCTGACTTATTTCATTTAACGTATCACCATCTAGGTCCATCCATGCTATTGTTGCAAGAGGTAAGATATTATAATTTTTTATGGTCCAGTTACATGCTGTTGTACCATCACATTTTACCCACTTGTATATTGATGGGGACTTAAATTCCTTCCATCTTGGCTATTGTAAATAATGATGCAAGGAACATAGGCATGCATATGTTATTTTGAATTAGTGTTTTGACGTTTCTTCACATACATACCATGGATGAAAATGCTGGATCATAAGGCAGTTTCATTTTTAACCTTTTTAGGAAACACCATACTGTTGTCCACAGTGGCTGCAAAAATCTGAATTCCCACCTGCAGTGCACAAGAATTCCCTTTTCTCCACATCCTTGCCATCACTTGTTGTTTGTTGATTTATTTATCATAGCCTTTCTGACAGATGCTTGGTGATATCTCATTGTGATTTAAATTTGCATTTCTCTCATTTCTCCAATGATTAGTGACATTGTGTATCTTTTCATATGTCTATTAGCCATCTGTATGTCTTCTCTGGAGTAGTGTCTATTCAGATCCTCTGTCCATTTACTAATTGGATTGTTTGTATTTGGGGGGGTGGTGTTGAATTGTATGTTTTTTAATGAATTTTGGTTATTAACCCCTTATGAAATATATAATTTGTGAATAGCTTCTCTTACTCAGGAGGTTGTCTTTCTGTTTTGTTGATGGTTTCCTTTGCTGTACAAATGTTTTTAGTTTGATGAAGTCTCACTTGTTAATTTTTTCTTTTGTTTTCCTTATCTGAAAAGTTATTCCAGAAATGTCTGACATTGTACTGCCTGTGTTTTCCTCTAGGAGTTTTATGGTTTTGAGCCTTCAATTTAGGTCTTTAATACATTTAGAGTTTATTCTCGTATATAGTGTAAGAAGGTAGTCTAGTTTTTATTGTTTTTGCATGTGTCTGTTCAATGTGTGTGTGTCTCTCTTTCAGCTATTTTTTTCAGCTATTGAGTTTTAGAATTTGGGATCCTAACTATACTTTCTCACAACAGAGAACATATTTTTAACATTGTTTTAACAGAGCAGAAGGAACATCTCTCCCTTACTCTCTCTGTCCCTCTCCACATGTGGCAGACCCTTTTTCATGACGTGGGCCCAGCTATCACTCGGACATGCACAGGACCCACGCCCACAGATAGATTCTCTCGTGGGTAATCAGATTTGCAATATACCTAAGCTTGCTTTTTGCTGAAAATTCCCTCACCTTACAAATGCTTGTTGTAGCTTCCTAAAATCCATGCTAAACATTTGAGAGACTAGTGGCTCAACCACTTTTGCCTTTTCATTTGCTAATATCCTTCTTCTGTGATGTGAGTAGGGGCATTGGCTCCTTTTGTTGTAACTGGGACAGAGTGAGTGAGGACCATCTTGTAATGTGAGGAGATACAGAATAAAGGCCTGTCATGGTGGAGGCTGTGGCTTTTGCTCCCCTTGAAAGAAAAGCCATGCTGTTGTCCTTTTTCCTCCACCGGACTCGGTAGTCCGTGTGTATGTTTCATTTCATCCATAATGATGCGGACACTGCTAGCCGGTATCCACATCATCCACACACACATTTTATTTACACAAGCAAAGATATTTAATACATAGGTCCATACCGGCAAGTTTTTCGAGCCTCCTTATTATTTTAAAACTGCCACTTTAAGAATACAAATGTAAAACAGATATAAATTTTCCCTAAAAGTCATTGTATACAGCAGCTGAACAAACAAGTCTATGTAAGTAACTGATGTGTGTTTACGCATGTGTTTTTGCATCTATACAAAAGACCTGTAGATATTGTGATTAGTTTAGCACTTTCATAACCAAGGAGGTCAGGAGATGGAACGAGCATATTGCTGTAAAGACTGCTTCCTCTTTTGCAGAGAAAGAGAATAGCTGTTATTTCAGAACTCCTCTCTAGTTAAGTTCATTAATTCTATAACTGAAAGGGTACAGAACATACACAAAAGCAGCTTCATACATAGTGGCTCCTTAAATCATAATGTGGAATTTGAGTTTTTTAAAGAATATTTTATCATAAGTAAGCAAGAAAAGGAAAATTATTTGATTGTATCTGTTCCTAAATGAACCATTCCTTTTTAATTTTTTGAACATGCCATTTTGATTTATTTCGGTGTATTCTGTTGTAGAGTATTAGCTTTTTTTCCAGTAAGAATGATTTCTTTAGGTTTTAATACTGTTTGCAAATGCACATCACTTACCACATTTACCCTTCATATCCTAAATCTTTGGTGCCTGACCTCATCTTAATCCAATCTTTGTTTTTGCTTTTCTTTTGGATCAGATAACAGAAATGGATTCCTTAGAATACCCTTTAAGTTGTATAAATCTTGTTTTCTAAGACTGCAGCCATCAGTGGAGTAAAGAACAAAGTCCGTGTGAGGAAAATCTACATCTATGTCTTTTTCAGTCAACGGTAACTGCGACAATGAGACCACAGAACAACCAGTAGGCAAAGTTGCCTCAGCATCCATGCAGCAGCAGCAGCATCTTCTGGACAAAGAGAAAAAATGTGAAATGACAGCAATGAGACTGTAATTAGTGGAAAATAGTTACTTACTAATAAAACTCTTTTCTGGTTATTATTAGAAATGTAAATAAAACAAAATAGAAAATGTATAAGCTCTAATTGTTTCTAAATCTCTAACTTTTCACTTAAATATGGTATTCTAAGTATGACTTGGCATCCTAATTTTAGAAGCAGATAATGTGAGCTAATTATGAAATATAATTAGGCATTCTATTAAAATAGTTATGTGTAGTTGCACTTTTCTTTTAACTTTCACATTATGAAAACTGCATTATCTTTTTCAGTTGGCATTTTATCTTAACAATTTCAAAGAACCTTTGTGAATTAATGCTGTAATCAATCACGTATAAACAATATGTCTAATAGTTAGTTTTTAAAAAAAGATTTTATTTATTTATTTCCTGACAAAGGAGAAGGGAAGGAGAAAGAGAAGGAGAAAAACATCAGTGCGTGGTTGCCTCTCACACACCCTCAACTGGAGACCTGGCCCTCAATCCAGGCATCTTCCCTGACTGAGAATTGAACCTGCAACCCTTTGGTTTGCATTCCGGCACTACATCCACTGAGCCACATCAGCCAGGACTAATAGTTACTTTTAAATACAGTGAGTTGCCATTTGTTTTCTTGTTTAGGGCTTTGAAATAAAACTTATTTTAATCACTTAAAAGTATTGATAAAATCCTATAAATAATAAGGAGTTGGACAAGACAAGAAACCAGTAATTATATTTGAATGAGGTTTCCCAACCTCCCTTCCCTCAGGTAAGAAGGTTACAAGACCAGACTTCAGATGTTTTATTAAAAAAACACTTAGTTTGAGCCTATATAGCACACTCTAGTACATAATAATTGTGCCATAAATTTACAAGTACTACAATCAGACATTAACTGGAAAGAATTTTATACACTTCATGTAAAAACAAAATGAGCAGTATTCTCAAATTCTGCTTTCTTTGACCAAATGCTATCCTTTATTTATGTAAAATCCACCTGCATATAGAACTTAAAATCTTTCATAGTTTTTATGGAAAGACAACAACATGATTAACAATAGTGAGGAATATGAAGTTTACTATACGATTTTGGGTAAAACTGAACTTTATCAACACAGGTTTGCATCAGATGTCCCTGGAAAATGATTTTAAAATTGTGTTAAACATTACGTGTCTTCGCAGCCTTCTGCCTTGAGCACAGCAAACTGCCTGCTCACCCTCCAGAACTTCACGTTCGTCTCTCTCCTATTACCAAAAGTTGCATCTTTCTTTCTTTGAGCTAGCTATTGAGTTCTAGAGTTTGGGCTCCTAAAAATATTTTCTCATAAAAGCGAGTCTCTAGCTCAAGAAATTCTTGCACTGGCTGCTGAGAGAATAAAATAATCTTCACATGATTACATGCATTAATTTCTAGCCTCTTTAAACACAGACACACACTCACCATCTTCCTATTTTCTGCTTCAAAGGATCTTTTTCATTTAGAGGCCCTAGAAATTAATTTTTTTGAAAATAGATAGTTTTCCAGGTGCTTTCATATTAACTATTGCCAAGCTCCACGTGTGAGAGAATTAGATTATTACTGGATCAAAGTCTGAAATTTATTAAAGTAAAACATGATTTTAAAAGTCTGTATGAAAAATTCATATCTGTGTATTTCCTATCACATTTCAAGTTATGTTACATTACGACATTTCTTTATTTCATGTGTGATTGATACTCTCAATATTATAAGCCAGAGAAGAGAAATAATATTATTTTTTTCATATATTTATCTGGGTTTGATACTGTGCTAACCTTTGTAGGAATATACCTCAAAGAAGTTATTTAATGTGATGATTTTCTTGTTGCTTTCTCATGTATTGGGTGTTGAATGGAAGAAAGATGCTTATCTGTTTTTGTGTACATAAACCACTCTGTAAAAAGAAAGCTATTGACATTTATTTAAAAATGCATTTGAGTCAAGTAGAAATTCCACCTCCATTCTCTACACGATTCTGTCAAATATGCCTATCAATTAGCAGGACTAATTGATATCAGGGAAATTCACAGTGGGTCTATGTACCATACAGCCAATAAGTATTTGCTGTATAATTCAAATAATAATGACTGGGCTTAACGTTCAAAAAGTTATCAAGACTTGTAATAATATTCAATGAAAACAATGGAAACTAAAATTGTTACCTTCAGTTAGGAGTCATCAGTTCTAGGCTTAAAAAGTGTTTGAAGGCAAGAAAAGTCCAGCTGTGTATGTCAGGCTTCCCTTGAAGCTGAAAGAGGATCAAGCCAATACGCTCTCTACCTCATAGTAAGACATGCTTGGAGGGGAATGCTAAAGCATGATATAACACTCGCGAAAGTGAAGTAGCTTTCAGCTTAGTCCTGAAATAAAAGAAGCAAGTGTTTGTCTAAGCAGTGGTAAGTACTTCTTTCAAAGTTAAATCTGAACTACGTAATTCATCAGAACCAACCAGGTGTTTAGATCCACCTCTCTTTCTCTCTCTGAACCTCCCTCCCTACCTCTCCTTCCCTCCCTCCCCACCTCTCTTCCTCTTCCTCCTCCTTTTTTCTTCTCATTCTCTCTGCCTCCCCCTTCCCTCTTCTATCCCGCCCCCCATTTCTCTCTCTGTCTCTCTGTATATCTTTTATTTCCACCATAGGAAATAAATATGAGTAGCTTGGGTAGTAACAGCAGTTACAATTTTGAAGAATTGTTGAATTCAAGAGTGTAGACAGCACTGAGTTTCTTGTTCCTTGGTTAAATGTCTTTACAATTTTACAGATTTTTGAGAAACCCTTTATGTACATGCGAAAACACATTATTTGGCTCTAAGAGACTATTGACATTGAACAAACCAAATGTTATTAGAGGATAAATAAAAATTTTTCTTGTTTCTTTTTCAATTTGAGAATACACACACTCAAAAGTACCAAAACATTTAAATACACAATTTAGGATAAAAATCATTCAGATTATCAGTACACCTGTAGAAATTGCTTGGTATCACTAATTGACAAGAAATCTAAATTAAACCCAGAACAAAATCTAGCCTACAGTGATGGTTAAACTAAAACAATAAATGATAAAGCAATATTATATAACTGAAGCTTTCACACATTGCTGATAGGAAGTCATGTCTGTTCAGCCATTCCATTCAACTCAGTTTTGCTGTTTGGATTGAAAGTTTTGCCTTTATCATTTGTGTTATTCTTAAATCTCTTACTCATTTTGATGTTATCATAAATAAATTTTTAAATTTTAGTTTCAGAATGTTTAGGGCTGGTGTACACAAATACAATTAATTTTTGTACACTGATCTCTAATTTTATCACCTTCCTGAATTTTCATGTTCATTCTGGTAGGTTTATTTTTATCCTGAGATTTTCTATCTCCTAGATTATTCCATCTATGAAGAAAGATAGTTTTGTTTCTTTATTTCCAGTCAGGATACTGATCATTTATTCTGCTGGTCTACTAAGCCAGACAAATTTACCTTGTGAGTTCTTCTTTGAACCAGTTATATAGAAACTTCCAATTTAATGTTTTATATGTAAATTTCCAAATTACCTTCTGGTATAGATTTTTAATTTAACTATCCTGTCTTTGAGGAGTAGACTTTGTATGGTCTTACTTTTTTATTTATCAAGGTTTGCCTCATGGCTTATAATATCACCTATCCTAGACAATGTGTTATGTGAACTTGCAAAGAATGTATATTTTGCTATTGTTGGGAAGTGCTCTATAAATGTATCTTAGGTCTAGGAGGTTCGTAGTTCCTGCCAGTATTGTTCAATAGTATATTTAGGAATAGCTTGATGTCCCTTCATTTTGATACACAATTTTGCTGAATATAGAATTCTTCATTGATAGCCAGTTTCATTCAGTAATTTTAATATGCCATCTATTCCTTTAGGCTTTCATTGTTTCTAATATGCCAACTATTAATCGTATTATTTTTTAAACTTGAACACTCAGTTTTCTCTTGGTATTTTAATAACCACACCTTCATTTTTATTCTCAATGGTTTAAGTATCATGTGAAGATGGCTTTGAATCTGTCCTACTTGGACTTTGTTGAGCCTCTTGCATGTGTAGACTAATATTTTTTAATTAAATAATACTCTCAAGCAGCAAATTCATCCCTCCTTCAACTTTTCATTCTATCCAGGCTTCCAAAGGATTAGATGATGCCCACTGGTGAGGCATTTACTCAACCTATTGGTTGAAATAATCTCTTTCAGAGACACCCTCACCAACAGACCAAGAAATAACTTTTTACAAGCTGTATGGGCCTCCCTTAGCCCAGTCAGGTCACCACACAATAGGAGCCATCACCATAGACATTTCCTCGAGTAAACTGTAAGCTTCTTTTTGCCAGGGTTGTGTTCGTTTTGTTATCTGTACATATAGATAATTTAAATATGCATTGAATATGTGAATCTGTAGATTAAATTTGGCCATTTATAATACACATTTAATTTGCTTCATATGATAAAAGGTTATAAATATCATGCATTAAAGCCAAATTTACCATTAATTAACTTTTCTTCATATTATTTATGTTTTATTGTATGGGAAGCTCCTTTCTCTTCAGTATCATGTACCCACTGTCCTAGTTAGTTTAAACAAGTCCACCATTTTTACCTTTCCTTATTTCTCTGTTAGTTCACATAACCATAATGTATTTGTAAAATTGTAATTTTCATTTATTCCTATGGAAAAGACATGATTAAATAACATCATATTGAAAGTTAAGCATATTCTAATATATGGAATGAAACCTATACAACATACAGTACAAAATACAGGTTAAGTAAAAAGTTCAGTCCTACAATAAGATTAAAGAAATATAACTTATGCTCACTGTGATAAAACCAAGAAATGGTAATGTCCTAAAAAATGTGTGTTTGGAAAAAAATAAACAAGGATGTAAATGTAGAACCTTTATCCCTATATTAAATGACAAATGACAGGAAAAGTGTCTTGTACTTTGGAGTTTTGATTCAGTAATTAGAAGTTACTATATGCTCTTAAGTTCTAGTTTCTTCATCTACAAAATAAAATGTATAAGATGATTATAATACTAAGTGCAAAAGATTTATATGAATATAAAATGTTAATATCAGCATGCTACAACTACTCCCATCACTGATAAAAAACAAATGTTTCTGATCATTTGTCTTTTTCCATTTATTGTGTCATTTACTCCTCAGATATACCCTATTAGGAGCATCTTTTATTTTTGCATGCAATAAAGAATGAAGAACCTAAATTTCACTGAGATGAAATAAGTAGCTGTTGAACACATGACTCTCCCTATGAGCAAAGATTGGAATGCATGCAATGTGAAGTCTTCACCCTTAACTACAATGTGTAATATATGTGAATATTCTTTATTAGGAGACTAATCATTTGTATAATCTTGCTCACTTATTCGGGATAAAAAGAAGCTTTAACATATTCATAACATATGAATACAAAGCAGTCAGTAAACACTTGTTTGCTCCTAATGCCTGGTGAGATTCACCTGCAGTAATACAAATCAATTGGAGTATCACTCTCACCACACGTCTGGCAACAAAGAGCTCCCGGTGAATGGAAAATTACAGGGCTGGATTTATTCCATTTACCAAATGAAAACTACAATCTTGTCTTTTTCTTAGTAGAGAGAGATCCAATAAAATACTCCATTCTGCAAACGCCAAGCCCTGCTGTTTGGACAGTCACAGCACCAACTCTTCCTTTCATAGCTGTACATTTGTGGGTTTTGTGTACCGACCAATCAAGGCTATTTACTTCACTTAGAACATCTCCTGCCAAAAAGGCAATTTTGTGTATAAATGGCTCTAATCTGGGAAGCCATCCAAAAGAAGTCATTCAGGTAAATAACAGTGTGATTTACATGCAGGTGCAAAACATAAACTTAGAAATAGTTTGAAAATGGGAACTAAAGATAAGGAGCAGAATTAACTAGACTTTCCCTTTGATATTTCAAACATTCTAGAAATGTTAAAATTTTGTTTGATTATCATTTTTAAATTTAAAAGTAACTCTTCCTTTGAGGTTTGTTTATGTATTTTGCTTTTCTAAAAATAAATATTAGCATCATGAGTAATGGTCACTTAATATCTAATAGTCAAATATACTAGTAGATTAGAAAAGAGATCTTTCCTGCTTGACAAAAAGAAAGAAAGAAAAGACAAGAAAAAATCACTCTAAGTAGATGAAGTATAGTGCATCCGTATATGAAGACACAGTGCAAATTTTCCCTACTTTTATCTTCTCAGTCCTCCATAAAACTATAATATCTTATTTGTTTTTCAAGCATGAAGCAACCATATAAATCATCAGCAACACAAAATTAGAATAAAAAAATTAGAAGAATAGAAAGGTCAGAGGTTGTGTGAGAAGTTCAAAATATATCTATCAACAATATTGCCTGTGGATCACTTTGAAATTAAAAACAAATCATGAGCTGTTGAAACTATACAACAAAGGATGGGATCATGTTCTGTGAGATGTAGAGGTATTGTGTTTCTTTCCTTTGTCCTGAGAACTCTTTTAAGTTCTGATTGGCTGACAGCTGTGTCTGGGGTTCAGGAGAAACAGAGATGGCACAAAAGCTAGTGAGGCATCCAATGGCTGGTATTTTTGTGTCAGCACCGACAGGTACTGCAAATGGCAACTCAGGAGCTCTGAAGATTGCTTTTCTTATTTGGAAATAATGCGTTCACTGACTAGCTTTCAAAAGTTTTATGTGGATAAAATGATGTAATAGTTATGAAACATTTCTTAATAAAAGTAATTTGTAAACAGGTTTATAAAAATAAAAGGGAAAACAATTTTAAATTATTCGATGAATGAATGCAGTGCTTTACAAAATGTTACTAGCAAATATCTTAGATATTCCAGGCATTACACTTTTTTAGATTTCTATGTAAGGGATTTAACAACAGTGTTTCTGACATGTTAAACAAAATGCGGCATAATCTTCCTAAATATGAAACTAAAATATGTATGAAACAGATGCATTTTTTGGTTCTTTATAGGCACTGCTATGTTCCAAGTAGTACTTTTTTAACGTTTTATTTATTTATTTTTAGAGAAAGGGAAAGTGAAGGAGAAAGGGAGAGAAGCATCAATGTGTGGCTGCCTCTTGTGTGCCCCCTACTGGAGACCTGGCCTGCAACCCAGGCATGTGCCCTGACTGGGAATCAAACTGGTGATCCTTTGGTTTGCAGACCCATGCACAATCCACTGAGTCACACCAGCCAGGGTCCAAGTCGTATTTAAAATGTTTTCTGTGTGACATCAGCATTCTTCAGGGGAATATAGCCCGACTATTTCTCAAATAAGTAGATGAATATTGACCATAATGAGGCCTTCCTGAAATATCAAGTAGATTGCTGGTTTATGGTTATGCTGGATTTACATTTTATTTTGGCACATATTAAACTTTGTTACATTAGATAAAGCACGTAATTATTTGAATCTCCTTTTATTCATTTATAATAGTATAGAGAACATAAGAAATAGATGGAAGACAGAAAAGAGGAAAGAAGAAGATATTTCAGAAATAAATGAGGGAGTTAGAAATTAAACTCATGCAAACCCTAAGCCATTAGTTTATGAACCTGTTCAATAACACCTCTTTGTCCTAGCTGAGGAGTGAACTCAAGGGAAGAGTTCAATGATGGAAATCACCAAGCCAATTTATTTTTCTCTTTTCTACAAATATATTTTAATGTAATACTATTGTATATTTATTCAGATTCCTGTGTATTGTTCCTATAAAACCTTATTTTATTTTCCTGATTTACTTATTAGTATTAAAGTACAGAGAAGACTTTAATATTTTATCTAAATTTACAACCCTGAAATTAGGTCATTTTAAAAATATTCTTGTGTGTTAATCAAATACGTATCATTTTAATATTTAATTGGGTAATCATAAGTACATCTTCTAAGAGAGTGGTGATAAGTCACTAGAAAATAAAAATTGTTTTAAGCAAACATTAGGTAAGTACTATATTATATATAGTGCTTACCATACATAATATAGTACTTTCCATTATATAATAGGAGCCCTAGCACTATTGGTGATTGAGTAAATGTATGAGAGATGGCTACCCAAGGAACATTTGGTGATCTTTAAAAAAGATGTGGCTATAAATAAAGGTATGTTTGCATAGATATTTTAGAAATTCAACTGGGTCCAAGGCAATTGAACAGGATGAAGGAAGAAATGGATACTTCATTTATGAACAAAATCCAGACAAACTGCTCTTTTCAAAAGTAGATACTCCTGTATGTTAGAAATACCTGCTTTAGCGATCTGTGCAATTGAGGAAATGCGTATGGTTAAGGACAATATTTTACACACACACACTACTTACATCATCATTTATTAACTTCTGATGGCAATATAATGGTCATCTTTTGGCTAAACATTGCATCATACATGTTCATATTATCATTAATATAAAATATAAAAACACAATCTATATAAATAACATTTGGAAAATTTAAAAAATATAAAAATGTACAGTCTCTAGTGAAATTTCCCAGGAAAACACTGCTCCCAAAATAAGCACTCAAGCATATCCTATTGATCGTCTTATGAAGAAGCGCTCAAACATGTTCCACATCATTTCCTGTTCTCCACACACATGCACACGCCTGGGCAGGCACGCGGCTTTCCAACTTGTGCTCCCAGCTCCACTGTATGCCAATACTGGGAGATACAGTTAATTTTCAATTTAGCCTGTTAGAACTTATTATAAATATTAACGTATGCACTATCTACTCAGGGTATTGTCTATATACTTGTGTGAGTATAAATATGTACTGGTTTACATAGGCTGTACTTTAATAGTGAAAATGCTTTGAATTTTACATGAATTTCAAAAATAAAGAGCCAAATAATGATCCCAGCAGAAATTAATAAAGTCAATTAAGCACAAACAACAGCAACAGCAAACAAAAGTCTTTCATTTGAAGATGTATGGAACCTGCTGAGTCAATGAGGACTTGAAGGACCATATGTGAAGAGAATGGTTCATTTATGTGAGCCAAGGTCAACTTTTTACACCTGCTTTTCCCACCTGCGCATTTGCTGAGGTCTGGCTTGGGGAAAATCATCTAAGAAGTCTGTGTAGGGCTGTTAATATAGAAGATTAAAGCAGTGCTTCAGAAAATCTCACAATAGGGTGCCACAAAAATTGAATATTAGTGTTACAAAGACATTCAGGATATTAAGGACAAAAGTCTTGTGAGAAAGGAAGTTCACACATACGAACTTCAGAGTCTAGTTTTCTACTTGTGAGTTGTGGCTATTGTGAAGATTTTTTTTTTTTTAGTATCCTCACAGTACATTCTGAAGACAGTTTGGTATCTTGGTAGCTCGGGCACAATATGAAAGCTGAGTCCCGCATTCATCAGTGATAAGCCTCGTGCACTCAGTCTGTAGAAGATAACTGAGGTGTAGTTAGTCTCCAAATCCACCTTCGTCAGTACAAATCCTGATTAATTTGACATGAATTGTGCCCAGGCTGATTACCAAAAGATGAATCGTTTTTCTAGGAAGATAACATCATAGACGGCCTCCACAATTTTTCATATAAAATGTCTAAAACCTAATAAAAACTAACAGGATTACAGCCTAATAGCAACTGGACAAGTTATTAAAAATTCATAGAAATGCAAAGGTTCAAAGTGCAGTTGAAACAATTTTTACTGTAGAACCTAAATTACAAAATGCCAAGAATTATTGTAAAGCTCAAAAAATTAGGACACTGCAGTATTGGTGAAAGCTAAGAATATAAACCAAAGGAATGACATATTAAATTCAAAACAAACCTGCACATATAAAAACATTTAGTTTGACAAAATGACTTGACAGGACAGTAGGTGGATGAAGCTTTTTTAAAAATAAATAGTGCTGGGTAAATAATGACATAAATGTATAGTTTCCAATTTGTCTTGAAGAGGAAGAAAAATACGTTGATTGCCAACATGCAAAGACTTTATCCATACCTCCCAAATGGCTAGACTGACAGAGAAAGAAAATAAATAATACTGAGTATCAGTAAAAATACAAAGCACCTGGGACCATATTCCATTAGTTGCTGAGACTTTAAATTGTGAAACTGCTTTAGAAAATTATTTGACAGTATCTTTAAAAACTGAAAAGATATGTCTCATTATTAATCTATGTTCTTTTTCCAAATGAAATGGTTCCATGTTTACCAACAAGACATGTACAAGGATGTTTATATCAGCGTAATTTTTAAGGGGCAAATGTTAAAACAACTTAAATATTTATTGATTTTGGTGCATTTATATTTAAGAATAAAATCACAAACTGCAACTACACACAATAACATAAAATAAATAATGCTGAAAGAAGCCTGTCACCAAGCGCAGAAATGAAATGGTGTATGATTCAATTTCTATAAAGTTCAAAAGCGAAACAAATAGTTTTAGAAATCAGAGTACAGATGCAGTAGTGATGAGAACGGGGTTTAAGGGATGATTTGAAAGCTGGTAACACATATCTTGATTAAGATGTCATTTCAAATGTGAGTTCACATTGGAAAAATGTATTTCTCAATAAATGTACATTTGAAGTACGTACACTTAAAATTTATCTGTTCAAAATATTTTTAAACTGAAAAATTCTGCCCCAATTAGAAGTATTTATTTTCTTCTAGTTATAGCAATTAGAGTTACCTTTTAGCTTTTATCATTTTTTTCCTTTTTGATATGCCTTAGAATTGTACAAGTTATCAAGTAAATAATTAATTAAAATTAATCTGAAACTAGAATTTTAAAGAAAACAAACTACAGCTGCAGGGGACCCTGTCCTGGGCACCAGATGTGGGGGGGCTCCTCCCGCAGAGCCCCATCCCTCCGTCACGGATGAAAATAAAAACTACCAAGACATTTTTCTGCTTGGGGAGGAAAGGGGTCAAACTCTCAGAGGAGAATGACCCAGATCCCCTTCTTCACTAGGCTTTTATTGGGCTCAAATATACTGGAATACAGGTTTAACATGTCAAAGAAATCTGAGGGCTTAATCCAAGCCAGTGTTTGTCAGGAAAGGGGGTTGCCAAACTTTGGGAGACATACTCATTTCCTCCTGGGACACTTATCACCTAAAGGAGAGTACTTTTAGCAAAGCAAGTTTCACAGGACTTTAGGAATTCTTTCTTATGCCCGATCACCCAGGGAGCCGTCCTGGCCAGCACAGGGCTGCACCACTTGCCCCCACAGTTTCAGGCTTTAAGCCGATTAGGAAGCAAGAGACATCTCCCAGATGGAAATGAGGACTTGGGCTATGTCAGAGTAGCCAGGGGGTGAGGGTCCATCACATCCTCTTTGCTGCAATCCCCCCGAGTCCTTCCATGAGACCTTCCAAGTGGTTGCGTCTGGCTTAGGTTGCCCCTCCCATGAGGAGTCTTACCCATCATTGACTGCCAACCAAGCATCGGGGCCAGAGATGAGTGAGGCAGAAGCAGTGCTCCTGCCAGGGAAATAAGTTTTGTCTCCTTAGTAGGTCACATCCTCGTGACAGAACAGACCCAGATGAAGTGGGTCCCTTGGCTCTTACACAGCCCACTATGGGGTGAAGGTTACAACTCCTGAAACCAGGCTGAACGGTCCACAACATACAGCATTAGAAACAAAAATGGGGTGGAGGAGGAAAAGAAGAATGACATAGATATTGTTAGAGGGACATGTACTTTTGTGTCCTGATTTTGATAAGCAGATATTCACGAATGTAAAATAAAACTGATTTATTTAAAAAAAAATAATATATAAACATATATGTAGCTGTTTTTTAAATTATTTTCTCCATGTTTTGGGCTTAAGTAACATGTACCCTACTATTATTAGTGTTAGTATTTGTATTAGCTTTAGTATTAGTATTATTTGTGTTATTCTCATCAGCAAAATACTATTTTTTTTCACGTAAGGTATGAGATGATTGATCAGTTTAATCCAGAGAAAACTAAAAATGCCAGAAAAAACATCAATGATTTATGTATCCAAGTTATTTTTGTTGTTGTTAAATAAGAGTAAAAGCTTTTAAAAATTACAAGTGTGGCCCTGGCTGGTGTGGCTCAGTGGATTGAGCACTGGACTGCAAACCAAAGGGTCCCCAGTTCGATTCCCAGTGAAGGTATATGCCTAGGTTGCAGGCCAGCTCCCCGGTAGGGGGCACTCCAGAAGCAACCACACATTGATGTTTCTCTCCCTCTCTCCCACACTTTGTCTAAAAATAAATGAATTTTTTTTTAAAAAGAAAAATTACAAATATGATTAGGTTAGGAATGAATATAACTAGTTAATTAATTGCATAAAAGCTATAAAACATTTTGTTCAAGCCCAAAATGAAATAAAATATATTTGTATATTAGCAATTTTTTTTCTGAATCTGCTAGACTTTCAGGGTAGGAAACGTTTGGAAGAACAACCTTGGGAGACAAAAAAAGGCATAAATAGGCCTAAGCCTGCTCTTGAGCCTAAGCCTCTACTTTAGATAAAGTACTTTTAGGTGATTAAGAAACATTAATTCACTTTTTAAAAATTTAAATGTGTACTAATAGTCTTTTGCAAATTTATGTTTACATATAAAAATATAATAAAATGTTTTATGCCAGTTGCAAGACATAAACTGTGTTCCACAATTCAGTCTGTCCTTTCTCTAGATGCCGGTGTTCCCCGCCTGCCCTTTGGCTATTACTTTGTCCAGCATTTATTTTTGGGTCCATGAACCCTTTAAATAAAAAGCATTTTAATTCAGTCATCTGAAACATAGCATGTGCTTTTTCAAGGTAATCAAAATATCTTACTCTTAAAGGATCTTAACTATGAAATTCCAGTTTTGGGCTTGCTTCCAAGGAGGACTAAAATAGAATTGCAGTTGCACAATAAACAAGAGTTGCTAATTGCCAATTTTGTAGAATGTCTTAGGAAAAATAGGAATATCACTTCAAAATGTGTTTTGATGGAACTTTTTCTTCTCTATTCATCTGCTTTCTGATAACTCAGGACAATTTCCTTGCACTTGTGCATTTGAATTTTGCCTGTGTTTTGGAAGACAAGTTTCTTTTGTTTAATTTTCTCTTCACTAAATGCATTTTCTGCCTTTCTATTCTAGAGTTAGAACTGTAGTAAGTTTCAAACTTTGAAGTTTATCTTCACAATATTATGCTTATGTGCTCATTTTCAAATAGCAATCCAGTAAGATTCTTAAAAATCATGGTTAAAGCAAATGATTTTAACAACCTAGTCAATAGAGTTCATGTTTCCAGTTGTTTGCAAGTATGTTGCTGCCTTCTGTGTTGTGTGTTTTCCTTCACCTGGACTTGTTGCTTAAATTTGAGGTGAAATGTTACCTTCAAGCTACGGAACTGTTGATTAAAAAGATCCCCCATTAAGATAATACGGATAGCTTCTAATTTATTTCACCCCATTTTCTGATTTTTAACTATGATTTTTAAATAATAGATTATTTTCTTTTGGTGATCCATAAAATTATTAGGATAAATAAGAATGTGCATGAAATTAATTATGAATTAAGTCCATTAGAAAGAATGTTTATTATATTTGTGTGAATATGACTCTGATATCTACCTTAATTAATTTTTCTTAATGGAATGATTTTATGCTATATATGTGCTAGGTGCTTAATATAAAATCTTCCTAATAAATTTCCCCCACTAGCTTTCCCAGAAAACAGGATTCTTAATATGTTGATGAATTACAAAGCTGTCAGTTAACTAAGAAAGTTTTTGTAGATTGTTTGTGGCTTAGAACCATTTCCCTTCATCCTTGCATCTTCCTATCACCAATATTTCTTACCTAACTATAAATCACTTTTAATAATCCTGGATTCTTTAAACTAGGTATATTCCCTTGCCATACGTTTCCATAACTCCCCTGTACTTTCTAAGTAGTTAATGGAGCATATAATGTCTTCGATGTCTTAATTTTAAGCTTTTCCCAAAGGACTGCAAATTTACTTAGGTGGAATATTTATCTACATTTTCAGAAGCTAGAAACTTTGTTTTTACATATTTACCTTTCTATCATCTATCTATCTATCTATCTATCTATCTATCTATCTATCTATCTATCATCATCATCATATATCTCTCTATTACTAATAGATATATTATAAACAAATACAGATACACTGTATACATACATTTATTAAATGTGAGCTATTGAGTAGTATGGGAATTCTGGACAGCAAAACAGAAGGGACAATGTTCATAACCATGAGTTTGTAACTCACATCAGACTGTAAATATTTGAAAGAATTAACTTTAAGAGGAGGATGCAAAATTCTGAGGCAACTAGGCCAAAGGTGGTTTGAGACACATTTGGATAGCTTGATAGCTCCAGGAAGCCATGAGAGGAGCTAGTTTTGTGGAAGTTGCATGACTTTACGTATTTCCATTTCAAGCCAGAAAAGCAAGGCCAGAGATTGGCTCATAATTTCAGTAGAGAAGGATGATGTTGGAGGTTGGAGTTATGGGGCCTGCCAATATCTCCTGCTGCCTTTGAGCAAAGTCTGTGGCATAGCTCCTAATTATGCAAAATGCAGCCAGTGTTTTCACTCCAGAGGCAATTTTCCTGATGCATGGCACATGCTAAATACAAAACCCTGAAGGGAGGCAAGGAGGTTGACATAAACATCCACAATTGTTATAAGATACAAAGAGTTAGACTTTTTCACAGAGAGACCATTCAGAAGCTAAAATAGGAAGAAAGGACCGTGTCTACCACACTTGAACATAACTCATAACAAAGATGAAGCAGGAGAGAGTATACAACAGCTTCCAGTTGGGGAGACCATGCCCTCAGGGAACTAGCCGATTTCAGTTAGGAAAGGTTAAGGGACTTGTTCAAGGAGTGGTTGAGGAGAATGGAGCCATTTGCTAATAACAGCTTGTCAGGCAGACAGTACACAGCAGAAGGTCTTAGAAGATGGGAAAAAGGCAGAGTGTTAGGATAGATCAGCATGTGTGCACAACAGAATCTAAGTGATGATAGACAGGCTGGGTATGAGGAATTCTAGTGCCGCTGCAGTGAGTGGACTGCTCTTAATGATGGCTGCTGCCTAGAGCTCTTGGAGAAAGTGGTCTCCAAATAAGAGAAATGATTCGTGGGTTACATAAAAGCTTTTCAAGAAGGAGCTGGGTGTTTCCAGTTTTAATAACCTCAATTTCATGTAATGGGTTCTTCTCTTAAAATTAGTCTGCATAATAGTGTTCTTTTAAAAGACATAGAACCCTCATTTCCACGGTCATATTCCTGTTTTACAAAGAAAGACAAATATCAATCCTTTATTTTGGCAGTGTTTTAGGATTTACACAAAACAAACAAACAAAAACCTCCCAAAACTCCTCTAGGACACTGAGTTGATACTGGTGCTATGAGAGTAAGTAATTCTAGAGACCCCCAAACAATTCCATCTATTTTGCATAGCCTGGTCTAGGGGGAAGAAAATGTTTAAAAAATGATAAACATTGATGAAAAGTAGTGAAATCTATCATAGTCTAGATCTTTTGTAACTTTACTACTTCCTGTGAATAACTTTTAAAGTCTTCATCATATTACTAAATTATATATGTATAAATGTGTATATGTGTGTGCATTTTAATATTATACCTGATATTCATTTAAGAATTTAAATTGGGACTGTCTTTTTTTTCCAGGCCTTGCCAATTTCTAACTCAGATTTTGTAATGTATGCTAGACAGTAAAAAGATATGTGTTAGATCAGTCAAAAAATGAATAAGTTGGGTAATTCATGCATGAACTGTGTAATTGCTTTTTTGGAATTTTCCAAGCATATTTATTTTACTTGGTACATATTTATTTAACCTTTTATTTTGTACTTATTGCACTAAAATTAATTGTAGAGATATAATATTATTTTATTGACATTATAATATTATAATAAATGTTGTGTATTTTCATGTACTTCCAGTCCTAAAATAAATAAGTCCTAGGCAAGCAATGTTTGATATGGTGACTATAATTGAGAATATTGTACTGTATATCTGAGAGTTGCTAGAGAGCAAATATAAAACTTTTCATCACTAGAAAATAAATTGATATTTATTTGTGTGGTAATCAATGTTAGCTAGACTTATCATTGTGTTCATTTTGCAATGTATGCATATATCAAAATATCATTGATGTGTTCATTTTACATGTATCAAAATATTATGTTGTGCACCTAACAGTAATGTAATGTTTTATGTCAAGTATATCTCGAAATAATTAAAATATAATTGTTCATATTTTTATATTTTAAATTATTTTCATGCATGGATTTCTATTTCTAAAAATGGCATTTTCTGTTAAAATTATATATACTTAATACTCATGATATGATCTGCTATATTAACTTTTAAACGAATGATAAAATATATTATTAATATATTATTATAAAAAGTGAATGCCAGTAAGTTAACTTAACACAACTTTAATAACCTTGACTCTTTGAAAGGGTAGAATTTGGCTCTGGCCTGGTAGCTCAGCTGAATTGGGGAGAGCGTCCTCCTCATAGGCTGAGGTTGCAGGTTCAGTCTCTGGTCAGGCACATACAAGAATCAGCTGGCGAATACATAAATAAGTGAAACAACAAATCTCTCTCTCTCTCTCTCTCTCTCTCTCTCTCTCTCTCTCTCTCTCTCTCTCTCTCACCCTGCCTCTCTCTCTCTCTGAAGTCTATAAATAAAATAAAAATAAATAAATAAAAATGAGAGGGTAGAAGTTTTCAGGTACCCATGACAGAAACACTGTAAATAAGAAATGATTTAAAACTGTGATATACAAATCATGGGCATGAACTACAAGTCACATTTTTTAAGTTTAAATTTAAGTTAATGACATTTTATAAATTAAAACTTTCATCACCTGGGTCGTACTAGCCATATTTCATATGCTGAATAGCCTTTTGTGGTTAGTGACTACCATGATAGAAAGTACGGATATAAAACATTTCCATCATTGCAGAAAGTTCCATGAGACAGCACTGGTCTAGAGCTCAATACTTAGAAAAAATTAACTCTTTTTCCTTACTTTTGAGGAATCTACAGCTACCAAAACTTCTGCTGTTTTTGCTCAGTTATAAGTGGTAACTGAATTTTATAAATATCAGCAGTAAAAATAATACCAACTGCTCTTAATCCAGGGAGAATTACTGAGGTTTATCACTCAGGGTCCTAGATTTATTTGGGTAATTTTAAGAGAGGGTGATAAACTAGCTCCATGCATGGTGTGGATGGATACAGGGAAACTACAAAGGCAGAACAGCACTGTTAGGTCAGTCATAACCGGACCGTCCTACCAACCCAAGGTCGAAGGAGCAAGGGGAGTGAGAAGGAGACAGGTGTGTGATGATGACCCAGGACCTTCAGAGAGCGGCTAATACGGGGTTTGGGCAGCCCATAGACTGGTACTCTGGGCTATAGATTAGTTATCTACATCTTCTGACTACACTTCTATTTCTAGTTTTTAGTATGAAATAAAGATCAAAGTTCTTACTCTTTCTTCTCATCCAGCAGATATTTTAAAATTAAACATATACAAATGTGGGGTTCATAAACATAAACACAAAAAGCACACAGAAAATGCTAAAGAATGGTAATGCTTGTGAGTGAAAGCAAAGCCTCCATTCATGTTTTAGAAGGGCTTCTGTAATCTAAACATAAAACGATGTGCTCAAATTGCTCTGCACATGACAGAGAAGCCCTTTATATGATTAGTTATAAAAAGCGGGAGTCCAGTTTTGTTCACCTCTGCCTTCTGAATGTGTTGTCTTAATTATATTTCAGTATGGCTTGCTCTAGTATACCAAATGAGCAGAAGAAAGTTTACAGTTGTTTGTATAGAATAAGACATGCAGGTTATGATTGTTACAATAGCTTTATTAACTGTGTTTCATGTACTCATAACTATATACCTACTTTTGTCCACCCCTGTATAGAAAAAGAACTATTACAGAAACACAGACCTTTTGAACTCCGCACCTTAGGTAATAAAATACTTATCCACAATTGTATCCAAAGTCAAGGCAAATATTGAAATGCAGAGGGGTTGCAGGTCACATGTTCCCCTTAGAAAATGTTTGACATTCTTACAAAGTTATGATCACATCTATGATGTGGGTGGGATAATTACATAACAATTTTCTTCAAGCCCTTGAGCTCGTCTCTTCAGCCCCACCTAGAAACACCTTCCTCACAAGTGAAATGCTCCAATCATGAAGCCAGCAATATCTCTGTATTTAGCAGGCTTAGCAACCTATCCTGGAATTATGACAGCACCTCATAAGCAACACCTTACATATGAACATCCAGACACTTGCAGGACAATGCTGTCCCAAGTAATAATTTATCTTCTAAAAGTATAGATTTTGCTTTATCTTGTTTTTAGTTGTACAGCTTCCCTGTGTTAAAAACATTATATAAAAAACAAACTACCATTAATCCTTCAAGAGATGTCTTATTTTTATTTTTAATAACTGGACATTTATATTATGCTAAAATAAAAAAAGCCCTCTTTTCTTTCATATTTAAAATTGTCCATATACCTGGAATTTACTTTCCTTTTCACTCTCTCCTATTGCCTTTGTTTTTCTGGTTAATTGAGTGAATGCTTTGTGTACTAGTTACATTTGCAAGCAATCAATATATACACAAGTTCAGAGGAGAAATTTATATAGAAGTGGGAAGAGATTAGAAGCTTCAACACCTTCTTCAGGTTTAAACAACTCCATTCTCCTCTAATTCCTCTGTCCACTTCTCTATATCCTTCTACTAATTAGTTGAGAGAAAGAACATTTTTGTACTGCTTGGAATATTGCCTTTTAGTAAAACATTCAGTTATTTAATTACATGAGAACAAAAATGTAGGCTTTCCACCTACATTTCCTATGGTCAGTAAATTTGTTCAATACCTTTCTTTAATTTGTCCTATTACAATCTCTGTATGGTCAGTCAGAGTCCTCAAGATAATATATAAGTAATTATGAGCTAATGAACTCCATTAAAGAATTTATCAGAGGTTTTAAAGTTACACAGTAATAGCCAATTTACTCTTAATAGTCTCTGCGTATTATGTGGTTCCTTGGTTATCATGCCCGATCTTTCACATAGGTCGGATCAAATAACTAGCTGAGGTTCTTGTTCCATTTGCTAAAATTTAAGGAATAAGTAATATTGGTAGCTTGGTTTTCATAAATCACATATTTTATTACAAAAACCAAGAAGTCAATTGTCAACACTCAGAGTGGTCTCATGGTCTCTCTTTACGTGGACATCTGGACCAAGTAGCTGACAAAATGCCTCCTATGTTATCTCATCCTCCATACTGATTAGAGGATAGCCCCTGTGTAGATGCATATACAGTTCATATTAATAGGTGAAACTAACTTGATATTGCTTTCTACATCTAAATCCACTAAAGATAATACTAAGATTGTGGATTATACAAATAAACAAAAAAGCAAAGACATCCTGTATAAATTAGGTATTGCAAAAAAAAATGTAGGAAACAACAGATCTCCCAAACTAAATGACATTTAACAATAAGCATTTCATATCATGGTTACATGGTAAGAAACCTACTTCAGAGGAGCTACTCTAAACAAAGCTCAGCTTGGAGACTCTGCCTCCAGGCAGGGACCCTGTGTGACTCTTCACTGCAAGCCAGGAACGGTGCATTTGAACTGTGTTTATTCTGGGGCCCAGAGAGAGGAGCAGCAGCTTACCCAAGAAAAATTACCCTTGGTGATCACAGAAGCGTAAGTGGATGAGTTGAACCAGGGAAGCACAATAGAAACATCTGTGTATAATACATCAATTTAAATCTCATTTGTCAAAGTAAGTCATCTGGCCAAGCCCATAGGCAAGTTCTGAGGGTAAATAATCTGCCCATCTTGACACAAGCATAATGAAAATGGAGTTTAAATATTCTCTTTTCAAGAAGATAGGAGGCAGGAGTGAATGTTGATGAAGAGTAATCTAATCTCAGAATTAAGTTTGAATTTTATGTGATGCATTTAGATACATAATGGTTTAGGACATGGTAAATAAAATTATATTCTTTTGATATGTATACCATACACATTTTCTTCTTTTGATATATATATATTCTTCAGGCATTGAATGCTAATGAAATTCTATGCAGCAGAAAGAAAGAAGGAGCTCCTACCCTTTGCAATAGCATGGATGGAACTGGAGAGCATCATGCTAAGTGAAATAAGCTAGGCAGTGAAAGACAAATACCATATGATCTCACTTTTAACAGGAACCTAATCAACAAAACAAACAAACAACCGTAATATAACCAAAGACATTGAAATTGAGAACAGGCTGACAGTCACCCGGGGGAGAGGGGAAGGAATTTCAGGGGAAAAGGGGAAGGATTTACAGGAACAAGTATAAAGGACATGTGGACAAAAACTATGGGGGGTGGAAATGGGAGGGAGGTGGGGAGGGCTGGAGTGGTGGGCTGGTGTGGGAGTAAAAGACAGAAAACTGTACAAGATCAACAATTAAAATAAAAATTAAAAAAATAAAAAATAAAAAAGATACTACTAAAATAAATAGAAATACATGAAAAAATAAAAATAAAAGAAAGGGAATGAATTTTGTAATTCTCTATGTAAAAAACCTTTTCCTTATTTTAGTCAATCTCCTTTATTAATTTAAACATTTTATTTTTTATTTCATGTCTTGTTCACCAATTATTTGTTTATTTATTGTTGTTCAAGTACAGTTGTTTGCCTCCCCCCACCACCACTCCCCCCCACCCCAGCCATTCTCACCCCCTCCCCTGATTCTACCCCATCTTGGTTTTGTCCATGTGTCTTTTATAGTTGTTTTCGTAAACACTTCACCCTTTTCCCACCTCCCCTCCGGTTATTGTCAGATTGTTCTTAATTTCAATGTCTCTGGTTATATCTTGCTTGATTGTCTGCCCTGTTGACCAGGTTCTACCTAAAGGTGAGCTCACATGGTATTTGTCTTTCATCGCCTGGCCTATTTCACTTACATGATGCTCTCCAGTTCCATCCATGCTGTTGCAAGGGTAGGAGCTCCCCCTTTCTTTCTGCTGCATAGTATTCCATTGTGTAAATGTACCATAGTTTTTTGATCCATTCATTTGTTGATGGGCACTTAGGTTGCTTCCAGCATATGGTTATTATAAATTGTGCTGCTATTTACAGGACTCCACTCTAGGAAGACAAACAATCCAATTAAAAATGGGAAAAAGACCTGAACAGACACTTTTCCAAGGAGGACATACAGAGGGCCCAGAGACATATGAAAAGATGCTCAGCATCACTAGCCATCAGAAAGATACAAATTAAAACTACAATGAGATACCACTTCATACCAGTCAGAATGGCCATCATAAACAAATCAACAAACAAGTGTTGGAGAGGATGTGGAGCAAAGGGATCCCTAGTGCACTGTTGGTGGGAATACAGACTGGTGCAGCCACTATGGAAAACAGTATGGAATTTCCTCAGAAAACTAAAAATGAAGCTTCCTTTTGACCTGGCAATTCCACTGCTGGGATTATACCCTAAGAACCCTGAAACATTAGTCCAAAAGAACCTATGTGCCCTTTAAGCATAATGTCCACAGGGAGATAGTCAAAAATAAAAGCACTAAATTTGAATATGATTACTATTTGAAAATTAATTAGAAGTAAATTTTGAAGATATTTTATATGAAAACATTATTTTTTAAATGTCAAAGATTTACTAGCAGGGATTATAAATGATGACCAAAAAATCCTTAGTTTTGTGTAATTATTTATTTTAATCAAGATGTCAAAATAAACCAATTTGCTAAAGTAGAAAAATAAATAGCATCTTTTTAAATTAATTTTTATTTAGTAATTATAAGTAATGATTTATGTTCCTGTGTGATTATAAGAGGTAATTATCATTTTTAAAAGCTTGAAAAACTGGCATACTTAATTTAAAAACTACAAACTCTTAAGTGTACTCACATCTAAGGACTAAACTGAAGATATCTTGCATTAAAGAAAAAATTTAAAAAGGAAGTAATTTGTAAACTAGTATAATAATAGTTAATTTGGTGGCATTAGATACACAGAGTAGAATTTATGTTGTAAAACATTTTAATTTATCAGGGGAAAAGAGGTTAAGACTTCCATGTCGCTAACAGCAAATCATGTCATTTTAGAATATAATGCTGTTACTTAAAACCTCCAGCCATTTTAATTTACAAAATTCATTGTGCTAATAATGCAGATGTTTCACTTTAATTATACCAAACATCTGGATATTTTGGAACATCTGTTTAGCTTTCTGTTTTACGACATCTAATTTTAACTTTTAAATTTAACCATGGCATTTTTCCATTAAGAACTACAGGGCATACAAATACCCATAAGCTTATACCTCCATGTGCAAATTCTCCCTAAAATTCTATTGTCCACATAAATCAATTAATATGTGTCTCAGGCCACTTAAAACTACACTTAATAATAGAGTTATTGTTAGTGTAATAAAGTATGCAAACATATCTCTTTATATTTATGTATTATATACATGAAATATGTGGTTTATATAATCATACATGAGATTATGCTGCCCTGTGATTATCAAAAAATGAAATTTATTTTATATGTTAGGATAAAAATAACTTTCATGAATCATACATTTAAAAACTTTTTAAGTAAGCCATTCATTTTTCACTATAAAATAATTTCATGGAAGAACCAAAGCAAATATAACTGAGTTTCTGAGGTATCCTTACAATAGCTCCTAGTTATCAATATTCTTAGTTCTGAAAATCTCAGCTAAGTTTTTTGCATGTTTTTAACATTTACCTTTTATTGATAAAGATTAGTTAACATTATAGATGAATGTGTATGCAGATTGGCTAAAGTCCTAGTTACTAATATTTTTAACAATTTGTGTCAAAATTTGGCTGACAAGATAAGAATAGTTGCTAGAGTAATTTCTAATCATAGGTTTAAATAGTTCATGGGGGGGTCTGCTAAAAAATATATTTTAACTCAGTAGGTTAGAAAAATTACCAAGACTCCATTCAATTTTGTAGGCACAACAAGGAGAAAAGCACATTTTTAAAACCTGACTAAATAGCCTTCTTGCAATGTGGGAAAAAAGTTTCTATAGAAAGTAACCTCACAGGGTGATCTGATCACACCCAGGCACATAACTTTGAACAGAAACTCCATCTTTGTCTCTAACACGTCCTGTTCATTGTCTCTGTGCCTCTATTAATACATCTTTAAAATAATTGCCCTCAAGGGAGCACATAGTCTTGTTAACTATTCTGTAATACAATCCCTGTTTTGCTTCCCACACCTCCTTGTAACCTTCCTAACATTCCTCCATAAAAGAAGCTTCAAAACTATTATTCTCCAAAGAAGTTAAGATCTTGCTCCCTGGCATACGACATCACTTTGGGTTAAATAAACACATAAGGATCCTCTATAGGTTTGGGAATTTCCTATATTGACAGAAATATACATATTGCATTGCATCACACTGAAATTCAAAGGACATTTGAAAATATTCTATGGATTACTTATCATTTTCTTTTCATAAACTTCTAATTTTCAGAAAGTTAATATTACAATTGATATAACTATAAAATTAAATATTACACATGTTTATACATGTTCTTTACAGATGTTCATATCTGTTTACAAAATATAGACTTAACTACTCCTCTTATACTAATGGATAGAACTACCAGACAGAAAATAATAGGAAGTAGAGAACTTGTACAACACCATAGATCACTTACATCTAATAGACATATACGGAGTATTAGACCCACAAGAGAATTTCAAGTGTACATGGGACATTTTTCAAGACAGATCGTATATTAGGACACAAATTAAATCTCAATGTATTTAGACAGATATAATATAAAGCAATTTCTCCAACCACTATGAGATCAAGTTAAGAGTAAATAATGTAAGGAAAATTAGTACACTTACAACTAGGTGGAAATTAAACAATATATTCTAAAAAGTAACGGACCAAAGAAGAAATTACAAGGGAGATTTGAAAATACATGTGAATCTAAAATAAAACAAATATTAAAACTTATGAGACACATAGAGGAACTCTGCTAAGTGAGAAGTTTATAGTTATAAATGCTTGCATTAAAAATAAGAAATAGCCCTGGCTGGTGTAACTCAGTGGATTGAGTAAAGGCCAGGAACCAAAGGGTTGCAAGTTTGATTCCCAGTCAGGGCACATGTCTGAGTTCTGGGCCAGGTCCCCAGTAGGGGGTGCACAAGAGGCAACTACACATTGATATATCTCTTCCTCTCTTTCTCCTTCCCTTCCCCTCTCTCTAAAAAAAAAATAAATAAATAAAATATTTTTTAAAAGTAAAGAAATAAAAATAAGAACTATATCAAATCAACAACCTTAAACTTATACTCTATGGAGATAAAAATCCCATTATAAATTTAATTTACATTTACAATTTACATTTAATAGAATACAAAACTTAGAAATTAATGAAGAAGGAGAAAGACTTGCATGACAAAAGCTACATAACATTCCTGAAAGAAATTCAAGACAAATGAGTGGAAAGACATCCTATAATCACATATGTGAAAATAATATTGTGAAGATGTTAATACTACCAAAAGTGATGGAGAGATTTAAAGCAATCCCTATTAATTTCCAAATGACATTTTGCAGAACTAGAAAACACATCCTGAAATTCCCATGGAATCAAAAGCAAGTGAAATAACAGGAACTGGCGAGAATGTGGAGAAGTGAGAGCCCCTGTGCACTGTGAATGGAAATGTAAAGTGGTAAGCTGCTACTGAAAACAGCATGGTGGTTACTAAAAAAAAAAAAATGAAAACAGAATTACCAAATGATCCAGAGATTCCATTTCTTGGTATGTATTCCAAAGAAGTATGGACTGAAGGACTTATACTCATGCTCATTGCAGCATTATCCATAATGTCCAAAGCATAGAACCAAAGCAAGTGTGAATCAACAAATAAAGGAGTAAGCAAACTGTGGTATGTGCAAGCCATGGAATATCACTCAGCCTTATAAAGAAGGCGATTTCAACATACACTACAACATGGATGAACCTTAAGGACATTATGCTAAGTGAAATAAGTTGGTCACAAAAAGACTCATGGTATTATTACCCTTAGATGAGATACTAGGAGTCGTGTAAGGTATAGAACAGAAAGTACAGTGGTGGTTGTCAAGGGCTGAGGGGAGGGAGTTAATGTTTAATGGGTACAGCATTTCAGTTTCACAAGATGAATAGAGATCTGGAGATGGAGGATGGTGATGAGAATGTACTTAATGTCATTGAGTTTACAATTAAAATTTATGATAAGGATCATAAATTTTACGTTATGTGCATTTTACCACAAACTTGAATGCATTTGTATAGAACATATGTATACATAAATCTGCGGGGGCCCCTGTCCTGGGCACCAGATGTGGGGGGGGGCTCCGCCCACAGAGTCCCATCCCTCCGTCACGGATGAAAATAAAAACTACCAAGACATTTTCTGCTTGGGGAGGAAAGGTGGTCAAATTCTCAGGGGAGAATGACCCAGAGCCCCATCCTCAAATGGCTTTTTGGGGGGCTCAAATACACGGGAATACAGGTATGTCAGGCAGCAAGGATCAAACAATGGTTAACATTTTAAAGCAATCTGAGGGCTTAATCTGAGTCAATGTCTGTCTGAAAGGGGGTTGCCAAACTTTGGGAGACATACTCATTTCCTCCTGGGACACTTATCACCTAAGGGAGGGCACTCTTAGCAAAGCAGGTTTCACGGGACTTTAGGAATTCTTTCTTATGCCTGATCACCCAGGGAGCCATCCTGGCAGGCACAGGGCTGCACCGCTCGCCCCCACAGTTTCAGGCTTTAAGCCAATTAGGAAGCAGGAGACATCTCCCAGATGGAAATGAGGACTTGGGCTATGTCAGAATAGCCGGGGGGTGAGGGTCCATCACATCCTCTTTGCTGCAGCCCCCCGAGTCCTTCCATGAGGCCTCCCAAGTGGTTGAGTCTGGCTTAGGTTGCCCCTCCCATGAGGAGTCTTACCCGTCATTGACTGCCAACCAAGCATTGGGGCCAGAGCTGGATGAGGCAGAAGCAGCGCTCCTGCCAGGGAGATAAGCTTTGTCTCCTTAGTAGGTCATGTCCTCGTGACAGAACAGACCCAGGTGAAGTGGGTCCCTTGGGCTCTTACACAGCCCACCATGGGGTGAGGGTTACAACTCCTGAAACCAGGCTGGACGGTCCACAACATAAATCTAGATTATTATTGAGCATACAATTGTTTAATATCTCTATTCTACCTCCACTCCACTGTGGGTCTCCATCATCTAAACAGTCCCAGGTAGAGTGTACATGTTAAATAACTATATTTGAAATAATAGTTTGGATTAACTTCTAGTGGTTTAATAAAAGTGATTATGAATATCTGTGTATTTTCTCTTTAAACACATCAGGTTAATGTTCATCAAAGTAATACCACCTGTAATAAATTTCTGAAAATAAACTTGCCTATTTCATAGAAAGATGAAATTAAAATCAAATAGTCTTTCTTATTTGCTTGTCTGTTGTATCTGTATCCTTTTATAAAAGTATATTTTATTGATTATGCTATTACAGTTGTCCCAATATTTTTCTCCCCTTTATCCCCTTCTTCCCTGCACCACCCCACCACCCTCCACACCCCGCCACCATCCAATCCCCGCCCACACAGTTCATGCCCATGGGTCGTACACATAAGCTCTTTGGCTTCTCCATTTCCCAAACTATTCTTAACCTCCCCCTGTCTATTTTGTGCCTAACTATTATGCTTCTTATTCTCTCTACCTACCCCCCTAAATTCCCCCTCCCTGTTCCCACTGATAATCCTCCATGTGGTATCCATTTCTGTGATTATGTCCTACTCTAGATGTTTGCTTAGTGTTTTTTTTTTAGGTTCAGTTGTTGATAGTTGTAAGTCTGTTGTCATTTTATTGTTCATAGTTTTTGATCTTCTGTTTCTTAGATAAGTCTCTTTAACATTTTATATAAGAAGAGCTTTTATATAAGATGAACTCCTTTAACTTCAAGGTAGTCCAGGAAGCCCAGAGAGTCTCAAAGAAATTGTATCCGAGGAACACACCAAAGGACATCATAATTAAATTACCCAAGATTAAAGATAAGGAGAGAATCTTAAAAGCAGAAAGAGGAAAGGAGAGAGTTACCAACAAAGGAGTCCCCATAAGACCACATGACTATTAGCTGATTTCTCAAAAGAAACTTTTCGGGAAAGAAGAGGTGGGAAAGAAGTATTTGAAGACGTGAAAGGCAAGGACCTGCATCCAAGATTACTCTATCCAGAAATGTCTGTATCTTAAAAAAAAAAAACAAAAAAACAAAAAAACAAAACTTTATAAACAAGGTTTTCAAAATAAAATATGCATACTATTTTCACGTGAAAAAGTAAATTTTTCTTTCCGAAACAAAAATACAAGTGTGGGTCATTGATTGACATAAAGTAATATAACAAAATAAGTTGATTTTTAATAAATTTAAAGTGAATGCATTAAAAGCAGTATTAATTCAACACATACTTACTAAAATTTAAATGCATCAAGTTTTAAAAACTCAGAAAACCTTTTAAAATTCAAGAAATAAATTTAGCTCCACAATTATACTGGAAATTCAATAATTAGGTGGAAAATAAGTGCAAAATAGTGTTACACATATTATGGTTGGAGCTATTTTACATTGATGCTAGACATTGTTTTTTAACATAAGTTAGTGATTATTTTGTGTACAAAAGTATATATGTATCAACTCACACACAATTTTCACTTTCATATATTGTGTAACTAACTACATTGCATCCTGAATGCATCAGTTCAGGCTGAAACAGAAATGTTTCTAATATCAGTGTACAATGGCCAGTTTACTTTTGCAGTTGTTAGATGAACCAATCAACAAATGCCTCTCACTGGCATAAGGATAGACACATAGACCAATGGAACAGAAAAGAGAGCCCCCAAATAAACCTAAGTCTCTATGGTCAATTAATATTAGATGAAAAGGGCAGAAACATACAATAGACTAAAAATAGCCTCTTCAACAAATGATGTTGGGAGATCTGGACAGCTATATGTAAAAAAGTGAAAATCAATCACCAACTTACACCATACACAAAAATAAATTCAAGGTGGATAAAAGACTTGTATAAATACAAGTCATGACATCATAAAAGATGTCACCTAGAGGAGAACATAGGTGGGAAAATCTCAGATATTTCACACAGAAATATTTTCACTGATATGTCCTCTAGAGCAAGGGGCATTAAGGAAAGAATAAACAAATGGGATCTCATCAAATTAAAAAACTTCTGCATGGCTAAAGGAAACAGCATTAAAATGAAAAGAGAACCAACTATATTGGAAAATGTATTAGCCAATGATACCTCAGACAAGGATTTGATCCCCAAAATAAAGAACTCAGTACAGCAAAAAAATAAATAAATAAATAAATAAAAATAAAAAAAAAATAAATAAAAAATAAAGAACTCAGTACTCCACTCCAGGAAGAAAAACAATCCAATTAAAAATGGGCAAAGGACCGGAACAAACACTTCTCCAAGGAAAACATACAGAGGACCCAGAGACATAAGAAAAGCTGCTCAGCATCAGTAGCCATCAAAAACATGCAATTTAAAACCACAATGAGATACCACTTCACACCAGTGAGAATGGCCATCATAAACAAAGCAACAAACAACAACTGATGGAGAGGATGTGGAGAAAAGGGGACCCTAGTGCACAGTTGGTGGGATTGCAGGTTGGTGCAGCCACTGTGAAAAACAGTATGGAATTTCCTCAGAAAACTAAAGACAGAACTGCCTTTTGACCTGGCAATACCACTGCTGGGACTATACTCTTGGAACAATGTAACACCAATCCAAAAGAACCTATGCACCCCAAAGTTCATAGCATCACAATTTACAATAGCCAAGTGCTGGAAGCAACCTAAGTGTGCATTGGTAAATGAATGGATCAAAAAACTATGGTACATTTCTACAATGGAATACTACCCAGCAGAAGGAAAGAAGGGGCTCCTACCCTTTGTGACAGCATGGATGGAACCGGAGAGCATTATGCTAAGTGAAATAAGCCAGGCAGTGAGGGACAAATACCATATGATCTCACTTTTAACTGGAACCTAATCAACAAAAGAAAAAGCAAGCAAACTATAACCAGAGACACTGAAATTAAGAACAATCTGACAGTAACCTGAGGGGAAATGGGAGAGGACAATGGAAGGGAATAGTGGGAAGGGTTTTCAGGAAAAACTAAAAAGGACACTTGGACAAAACCGAGGGGGATAGAAGCAGGGTACGGAGGTGGGGATGGCTGGGGTGGAGGGGGAGAGGTGAGGGGTAAAGGCAGACAACTGTAGTTGAACAACAATAAAATAATTAAGAAAACATTTCTTCATGATAAGCAATACATTGGTGCTATATAAGAGGACTGGAAGAAACAAATAGGAATTATAGAATAAAGGGAAACTAAAACAGTTTCTTCAGAGATAGATAAACAAGGTTAGCAAAATTGGACAAAAACAATGGTAGGAAAAGAATTCATCTCAGGCATTCAGACATTTGGAAATGAATTAGTACAATAAGCAGTATATTTGAAAGTAATCATTGTGCTTTTGTCCAAAATGGCTTAAATCACGGGAGTCTACTCAGATGGCCTGGGTTTAGTGAGCTCTACAATTTCAGGGTCTGATCTTAGACAATTTACTAAATCTCTTGGCACCATCTATGAAATAAACATGTAGTACTTCATGTGGTTGTGCAGATTAAACGAACCATTGCTCAGCATAGTGTCTGTCAAGTGGTTAATTCTAAATAAACATTCATCATAATTTTTTAGTATTATCAACAGATCAGAAGATGTATCTATAAAACGGGAGCTAAAAATCAAGAGACAAATGGTTAGGCTATCAAATGAAAGATCAAGTGCAAAGAGATATTAATGAGATGAAAGTGATTTAAAATAAACTGTAAATGCAAAAGGATATAAATAGCTTTTAGTATACTAAAGAGTAGAATTGACACCAAGGAAATTTACATTTGTGATGTTTTTCCAATGTAGAAAACAATGATGGGGGTAACACTGATGAGAAATGGAAGCATTATGGCTAATAATACAGATGGGAAAATTAGAGTGCCTAATATACTCAGATCATATCTCATCGTGTTCATCTATGAGATTCCAGTACATTTTTCTCCCCATTAGTGCTTTGACAAGGGCAATTTTCCCTTTTCAAGCAAACACAGAAGCAGAAAACCATTCCCCGCTCTGCAGTCACAGGTTCCAGTCTCCGGAGCACGTTTTGCTGTACCAGGGATGCTGTGTAATCAGAGCCAGTGAAAAGGAAAATAAAAAAGACAAGAGAGCCAGGTGGGCAAGAAATAGGCACGCTGAGAGAGGGAGAGAAATACGCATTGTCCTTTGTTCATCAAAAGACTAGAAGCAAAGTGAGTGTGACCTAGGCAAGCAATAGATTTTAATTTTATGAGATCTGATTTTTCATTATATTCCCTCTTCACTATTTTTTACCTTCCACTAGTGTGGCTGCTTTGTCTCAAATGTTTCTTCCTCTACTCATTGAAAATATGCACCTATAGGAAAGTTACTAGCAGCTTTTTTTTTTATCTCACTTACCTCCTATAGAAAAACAGGTTGGGCGTGATTTTTGTTTACCGAATTTTTTTTTCATAAAACTTGCATATAAAGTACACATAGAAAACAATAATATCAGTCATTACTATTATTTTCCTCTCATATTTGAATTTGTTTTCAAGTGTTTTATAAACTGATTATTTTAACTAACAAATGAAACATATTAGATTGTCTTATATTGAAAGTATAAATTGATTTATATCATGAAAAATCTTTATGTATGTACAAAAACCTAAAAAGACTAGATTTTAACTTCCAGTTTTGTACCTACTAAAACTCTTGGACTGATGGTTTACTAAATGACAACTGTCTCCACAAAGGAGATATATATATATATATATATATATATATATATATATCCTTTATATATAGCATCATAAAATATACATACATACAAAGTGCATGTATATTTTATATATGTCAAGGTAGATAAGTAGAAGATAAGCTATAAATAGGTACTATTTATCTATATATAGATAATGATGGAGATAAGTAAAGACTTAAGGAAAGGTATGGATAAAAATAGAGAGACACAGAGAGATATAGTCTATGTGTAATAGACTTCGAGTGTGAGATGTAAATACTCATATATTTTTCCAGTGTATGACTTTATAAGGGCTTATTTGAGCAGTAAATATTAGTGGTACATAGTATATCTTGATCAAATGAGCATGGATGTAATAATAATGAGTATTGTATTATTTCAGATTCCAAGTTGATCTTAGTAGTAATTTTATACTTAGAAAACTACAGCCTTTAATGGGCTGCTGAGGCCTTCTTTAACATTGCAACAGAAATGTGTTAAATAGTGCCCTAGAGGCCTAGTGATTAACACTCAACGATCCTCGGTAGAAGTCGGTTCATTTAGAATTCTACCTCCCTCAATTTCTCTTATTTTACTCAAACCCATACATGCTGAATAACGATAATTCATGTTAATAATGATAACTCCAAGGGAGTGCAAGGCTGAAGTGTACTTTCTGACTCTTTGAAGGAATAATGATATGTTTAGCACTGAGCTAAATTTTTATGCTCCAAGACTTTTCAAATGGCTAATTCCCATATTCTCTAGAAAATATTATAATTAACCAAGATTTCTCTTATCCCCTATAGCATTCTTGGTAATTAAATTTACTGTATAGAGAATTAATTTGAACTCTGTGGATACTAGAACCAAATGTTCTTTTATTTAAAAAATGCCTTGAGCAGGTTTGCTTAACTTTGGCTATATTGAAATTTTTCATTTTCACAGTTGTAATATTGACATGTAAGTTGCTGATTTAAGATGCTTGACACACTGCATTTTCAGTTGTATTGAATGGAAATCACTGAAATTTTAGTTAAATTAAAAAAAAAATGCCTGACATTCAACAGGAATGAATAAATGAATATAGTTGCAGTTGTTGTTATACCTGCCAGTCCACAGTATGAGTTCATTCCATAATATTCGCTGAGAGAGGAGGAAAGCAGTATTGTCTACTTGAACAAAATCTGATAATTTTATGACTCTTGTACATTCAAATCATGGACATCATCTTTATTAATTGAGTTCCTGAACTTTTTTTTTTTTTAATGTCTAAAATAGTGTTATAGAAGTGCTGTGCCTTGTAAATATATTTATATGTGATAGGAGTTGATAATTTCTTTTTTTAATTTTTAATATATTTTATTGATTATGCTATTACAGTTGTCCCATTTCTCCCCCATCATTCCCCTCCACCCTACACACCCTCTCCCACCCACATTTCCCCCTTTAGTTCATGTCCATGTGTCGTAAGTTCTTTAGCTTCTACATTTCCCATACTATTCTTGCCCTCCCCCTATTTTCTACCCACTATCTATGCTACTCATTCTCTGTACCTTTTCCCCCTCTCTCCTCCTCCCACGCCCCTGTTGCTAACCCTCCATATGATCTCCATTTCTGTGGTTCTGTTCCTGTTCTAGCTGTTTGCTTAGTTTGCTTTTGTTTTAGGTGTGGTTCTTAATAGCTGTGAGTTTGCTGTCTTTTCACTGTCATATTTTTATCTTCTTTTTCTTAGATAAGTCCCTTTAACATTTCATACAATAAGGGCTTGGTGATGATGAACTCCTTGAACTTGACCTTATCTGAGAAGCGCTTTATCTTCCCTTCCATTGTAAATGACAGCTTTGCTGGATAGAGCAATTTTGGATGTAGGTCCCTGCTTTTCAAGACTTCAAATATTTCCTTCCAGCCCCTTCTTGCCTGTAAGGTCTCTTTTGAGAAATCAGCTGACAGTCTGATGGGAACTCCTTTGTAGGTGACTGTCCCCTTCTCCCTTGCTGCTTCGAGAATTCTCTGCTTCATTTTCATCTTGGCTAATGTAATTACAATGTGCCTTGGTGTGTTCCTCCTTGGGTCCAACTTCTTTGGGACTCTCTGAGTTTCCTGGACGTCCTGGTAGTCTATTTCCTTTGCCAGATTGGGGAAGTTAGGAGTTGATAATTTCTAACAGCTTATTTAATTACTGCTAGAGTTGAAAACCATTGCTATAAACTAGGGATAAGTAACTGAACAATTTTTGAATGTATATATAAAGAGCATTCAGTCATAAAGCTTAAGTTCTACAAGGCATGCAAATGAAAAATAGCCTCCAAAGTGAACTCAGAAGTTTACGGAACTGAAATGATGAATCATGCATGTAAAGAGAACAAGGATCCCTCTTCTTTTATGCAGACAGTTACATATCTATAATGGGAATCAGGAAGTATTTTTGTTTTGAGGAAAAAACAACCCACAAAGTTTATTATCTGTTGAAATGCCATTTCTGCTCATTATATTTTAAACAATGTAATCACTTTGTAAAACATTGCTCATATGCTCAACAATTAATATACTAACAGTTTTGATGAAGATAGTCATAAACTAGCCTGCAATTACAACAATTGTTTGATTTTAAGAAAACAAAACGATTTCATTTGGCAACGAGTGTCAAGGAAGCACAGAATAGCATGTTTAGTTAAATACACAATATGCAAAATATTTCTGTTTTGAATATTGTTGACTTGTGAAAAAATAATAAATTTTTCAAATGCAGATGTTCCCGCAACAGTATGATTCTCAATGCAGGCTAGGGAAGATTAAGGCAACACGTATGTTAAAAATAGTCAGATTATTTTCTTCAGATTTAACTACTTAGTCTTTAAAGAAACTATAACTATGTATAAAAAGCCTTATGGCTTTTTAATAATTATTTTATTACAATTTAGTGAAAAAAGGGAAAGAAAAAATTGAATAATACATGTTTGTCTTCTGATGATAAATAAAGATGCTAGTAAAATTCAAGCAATTGTTATTCTATATATTTGGTGGCAAACAGTTTGTGTCATTTAGCTACACTGTGTAATCAATAAATGGCATGTTTCATGGTTCTGTGTTCAGTGATTTATCCCTCTCAAAGTGAATGATTCAAAGTCCCAATTCCTATAAGAGGAAATGAAGTAGAAAGAGATTTTGGCCTCTAAATTAAAAATAGTTCTTTTAGTATATAGTACATAATTATCATATAACGCAAGAATATTAAGTGGATTTGAGATTGCATCAAATCTATAAATCAAAAATAATTTAATCACCGAACAATCAAATAACAGTTTTTCAGAGATGCCTATTGCTGTAAAATTAACAGGTTAACTATCTTGTCATTTTAGTAGTAGAAGTTTAAATATTTAGGCTAAGCATTGCCTGTTAAAAGCAAAACATCCATTATTTAAAGCTATAGGATACCATATTTAGGACAAAAAATTACTGTTATGGGGTGCCGTTGATTGAAGAAGGGGAGGAAAATCACGGTAGTCCCCAAAGGCACACTACTAAGTAAAGATGAGAATGAAAACTATTGAAGACCAACATATATATTCAGTGGTTAATATACATTATATAATAAAATGAATCTCAACCTTTCATTCATTTGTATTTCTAAAGGAGTTTATTTTTCTTTTTACTTTTTCTTTTCTGAAGTAAGAAGCACCATAGTAAAGTGGGAAAAACAAAACAAAACCTAGATGTTAATAATGGCGGAACATCTGAATAATTTAGGCAGAGCATTTATTTATTTAGTTAGTTATTTTTACTTTTTGTGTTATTTTGCTTCATATATATGTATACATATATATAAAATAGACTGCATCATTATCAGAAAATATTGTTGTACATCACTGGTTCCCCTCAAGCGATGGAATATTTAGAATAATCTAGAAAATCTATTTTTAAAACTATGTAGACATGTTATATTGCTAAAGATGTATTCCATGTTAATGCACTAAGGAGACAACTTTGGGAAAACTGCAGCTGCAGTTTTGGTTCCAAAAAGACTATTTTTCCAGGGAAGCAGAATTCTCAAATAAAATACATTTTAGAACAACAAAACTCTCTAAGAAAGAATTTACACTCAGTTTAATAGTTTGTTAATGCAGAGGTAGGGGTAGAAGGTTATAAAACAAGGACTGCAAAGAAATTAACATGGATGATGACTATTATCAATAGTGAATGAATGCTCTGTACCCCAAAGAAAGTGAGACCTTTACGAGGTGATTAGGTCAGGAGGACCACAGCCCATGAATTCGATGCATTTCTGTATTCCTGTATTGGTGTCCTTATAAAGGAAAAGTGTTCCCAGAGAGATCCCTTTCCTGTTTCAGCACATAAGGTTGTATTCAGAAGTTGCCTTCAGTGACCCAGGAAGTGATCCCTCACCAAACACCTTGATCTTGGATTTCTAAGCTTTTAAAGCAGTGAGAAATATATGTTTAAATATTTTTGTATTATAGTATGGCAGCCAAAATGTACTAAGATAATCTAAAAAATGGAGTTATTTATTTATTTATTTATTTATATCAGTATTTTTTAAATTGTTGATCTTGTACAGTTTTCTGTCTTTTACTCCCACCCCAGCTCACCGCCCCTAAAAAATGGGTTTTAATATCCCCAAACAGATTTTTAGACACTAAAAACATTGGTTGGAATCATGGCAAAGTAGAAAATACTAGGTCTTTGCTTTTAACTTTTAACCATGAGCATTATTAATTCCTATATTGGACTCTTCCACAGTACATGTTTATGTTATCCTTTGGTCTGTAGACTGGTAAGAAATTAATTCTAGATTGCAAAATAGATGTGTTGATTCATACTACTAGGCTTATAGTTGATGCTAAATAGCCTTATCAAACCCTGTTGAATGCTTGAAACTATAGAATTAAATCAACAAGAATACAGGTATAGTGGAGATACAGATTCATGTTGCTAAGCCTGACGTTGCTGCACTACTAACTCTGAATGTCTTCACTAGATGTATCTAATGAAAAAGGGAAAACAAAAACACTCACTCGGGCAGCTTTTAAGAATGCTCTGACTGGAGCTATAAGGAACAGAAACAAATGAAGGAGGGAAATGTCATTTGTTTTATTCACCACATAATATATGAATAAATATGACATCAATAGTTATCTCTCATTTTGAGTCAAGGTTTCTCCTGCAATTCTAGAATGTCAATATAAAATGACAGATCCTAGGACTCTTTATGTTCAATAATTGTATGAAATACCAATGTTAAAAGATAAATGACATTCACGACCATCATCACTGAGGAGAGCCAGCTTCTCAATCAAATCATCACTTTCCTCAGTAATGTCCCTTGTACCTTCAAAAGAGGAATTGTGCCTACTTGGCTGTATTTGTCTTTGTCACACACACACATGCACACACATGCAACAGATACATGATAAAAGGGAAGAAAGTATTATTAGAAGATGGTAAAAATAATGGTAAAGATATAACTTGTCAAAATGGCCCCTGTCTTATCCATAATAAAGATTAAATTAAAATCTTTAGCTGTAACTTCTATCTATCCTTCTACATGAAATATTTATGTTATGCACAAGCTGCAAGTATTTAGATTTTATTTGTCCTGACAGCATTTTGCAAATTTTGGTGAATCTTAACTTTTCTTTACATAGTATGCTGATGTGGACACTGGCTAGCAGTGTCCACGTCATTATGAATGAAATAAAAACATACACATGGCCTACCGAGTCTGGTGGAGGAAAAAGGATGAGAGTGTGACTTTTCACTCAAGGGGAGCAAAAGCTGCAGCCTCCGCAACGACAGGCCTTTATTTTATTTCTCCTCAGGTTACAAGATGGTCCTCACTCACTCTGCCCCTTACAACAAAAGGAGCCAATGCCGCTAATCACATCACAGAAGGATATTAGCAAATGAAAAGGCAAAAGTGGTTGAGCTGGTTACATTGGTCCCTGCAAGGTTTAGCATGGATTTTAGGAAGTCACAGTAAGCATTTGCAGGGTGAGAGAGTTTTTAGCAAAAAGCAGCTTAGTTATATTGCAAATCTGATTACCCACGAGAGAACCTATCTGTGGGTGTGGGTCCTGTGCATCTCACAGAGTGGGAGCTGGGCCCACGCCACACAGAAGGGTCTGCCACAGTATGCTGATTAGATTGCATTTTTCACTGACATCTGTTGCTCTATATTCTCGAGAATAAATTGTAAACTTTGTATTCCCTAAATATCCTTTCATTGTGTTTGTAAACATGTATTGCTATTTTTTGAGTAAAAGGTAGGATATAACTAAACATATGCATTTAATCGCTATTAAAGCTGCTGAAAAAATATAGATGTTTAAAACTAAACATATAGTAATATAAGACACTGTAAATTTAGCTACAACAATTTTGGGAGTTTTATTATGTACAAAGGAACATATGGAACATAAAAAATGAAATAAAAAACTTACTTGACCTCAAATAATTCAATTTGTTTAGTGAGAAATCTTATTGGAGTATGTACCAGTCAGGTATGGCTAGATTACAAAACAAAAGAAAAGAAAATAACAACAACAACAACAACAAACTACATCTGTCTGTGTCTGGAGTGCAGGTGATTCTGGTTTCCCTCTGCTGATTCTGGCTGGACTTGCTCAAAGGTCTGTGGGATGGTGAGTTCAATCATTGACTAGGGTTGTGCACTAGGCTTGTTCCATCTGTTAAAGATGGTTAGACCAGCCCTGCTCTCTGTGTTTCCCCTTGCCCTGTTAAAAACAGAGGGCAGGAGAGCAAGACAGAATAAGAAAGCAAGCAAGAGTAGGTAAGTTCTTATCAAATATTTTCTTGTGTTATGTCTGCCAAAAACACATTTATTAAACAAGTCAAATGTCAGATCGAAGGGGAATGTGTTCCAGTTACCACTGCTTTGTAACAAACGAGGTTGGATCATAATAGCTTAAGACAATAAACACTATATTATGCATTGTGATTCTGAATGCCTGAACTAAATTATTATGAACTAGATTATTAGATTGGCTGTGTTTGATAAATTGGAACAACATAGGTTAAATTGCTATACACGACATTGAATGGGATCACTGAATGGATCTCAGCTAGTGGACAGGTTAGTGGGCTGCATTAACCTGTCTGGCATCTGGGCTAAGATGGCTGCAATTCTGTTCTCAATTAGGACCATTAATCAGAAGGCTTAGCCATGACCACTCATGCATGTTGGTCCCAGGACAGTGAGACTTCGATATGACTTCTTTCCCTGAGAAAGAATTCAAAGAGATCCAGACAAGCTGCATGGACTTATCTTACCAAGTCTGTAAAGTCATGCTGTGTATGTTCAACCATGTTTTATGGTTTTCACACTTGAAAGCTAAGGGCATACTGATATTAGAACTTTGGCCATCAACTCATCTTTCTGCTACAAGTTTGAGAAATAGTCCCAACGTAAGATAAGATAAGCATGTTCCTGTTTTTTATGTTTCATCTTACTTTCTTAATTTTTTTTACTGCTAGTTGTCATTTTTTCTTATTTATGGATATATGCTATTATATAAATATAGAGTTCATATAATTTCCTTTAACAATAACAACTTCTGCTGAAATAAAGAGATTATCACCCACTTTTTACCTGGTATTACCTGAAACACTCACTGGATTATAAATACAGTGTAAAAATAAGTATCGGTTCTATAATTATCTACATAAAGAATTATATTTTTGTAAATAATACATTTTATATGTGCTAATATAGCCCCTGGTACCTGTCAATTCTGCACAAGTTGAAAAAATAATGCCTGATACTTGACAGCTTCATTAAATGCATCAGAGACATACGAGAATAGACTTTTCACAACGTTGAGAAAAACTAAATGAATTCCAGATTTTCACACATGTGACACATATCCATAAAGCTTCTTCATCTCATGAGCCACATTTGGCTGCAGCCTGATCTGAAAAGAGCTGGTGAAGAAATAGCAGTAGTGGGAATCCAAGACAACTGCTGCCTAAGATACTGTATTTAGAGTGTGAACTTTCAGCTGTGAAGATGATTACCCTGATTCAACAATAGCACAAGTCTGAGAGGGCAATACATAGTGAATTAGACATCAAAAAAGGCTCAGAATATACATTTAGCTAACATATGATCCAAGAAGGAAACTCCAAATGAGAATCAGTCATGGAACAAACTAATGTTGTCGAATCAGTTAAGACACAAAGGAAATTGTATACAACTTGTGGTAGCCTTACTGAGGGACAGGGACACAAACACGTGCACACACAAGACTAAATACCAAGATCGTGTGCTAAAATTTAAAAACAAAATTATAATTTTGCAGTAATATACAGTGGTTCAAAACTAATAGGGGAAAATATCAGTTACGTGGTGGAAAATCATAACATAGTGATCTATTGTTTAAATATGTGGCAACATAGTGAGATGTTTGAATTATCTTATAGATTCAGAAATTATCTATATATTACATATATGTGTGTGTATATATCTGAGATAGAATGAGTAAAACACATTATTGTAGAATTGAAGATCAAAATCAACTAGAATGAAAGCTGAAAATTAACACTTAAAATTTGGAAATTTTATTTCCCAACAGCTGAAAGAAATCTTCTATTAAATGCTTTTCTTCATAACAGAGAGTATAGGTAAAATAAACTTGAGGTAAATGATATCTAAAATAATCCATTAATTGAAATCTGAGCATCTTTGTCAAAAATGTTAAAGGAGGGGATATCACTTCAATGCCAAAGCTGCAGAATACGGTTACTTCTTTCTTTAAGTGACTCTATAAACTGTTGAAAAATCTGGGTAAGGAAGTATTGAATTAAAAAAAAAATCATGTGAATAAATATCTGTATTAATAACTATGTAAATAACCTTTTTACAGCTGTAATAATTATGGTTTAATTTGTATCATATTTATTTAGATTTCTTGTTTTAATACAAGTCATCAGTCCTCATTGCCAGTATTCTTTTGGTATCTTCCTTTCTTCCTGCATGAATTTGTATTTCAAACCGACACCCCAAAGAATCCTATGCATGTAACTGACCAACTACAATTTAAGGAAAATTAGTATCCTGATTTGATACTAAGAAGCAATCGAGACCTTTACTTTAAAGGTAAAGAATCATATAGATTCAAAGTAAGTGAGTGATGAAAAATAGATCATGTTAACAATAATAAAAAAAGCAGAAATAGCTATATTCATTTCAGACAGAGCTGACCTCAAAGCACAGAGTTTCCAGGGATAAAGAAAGGCATGGCCCAATTATAAAGAACCAGTTCTCCAGGAACACACGCCAGCTTTCAACTTGTATGCATTTAACAACAGACCATCAATCTATGTGAAGCAACTAACAGATTTTCAAAGAGAAACTGTTGACTCTAATATCATAGATGGAGATTTCAATACTTCATCTATTAGAAGTGAACAAATTCACCAGGCAAAAAACTCAGTAAGGATGCAATTAAACTCAACAACACCATCAATCTACTGGAGTTTTTTCATTATATTTTTAAAAATAATTTTTAAAATTTTATTTTATTTTATCTTTTATTGTTATTCAATTTAATGTGTCCCCATCTTCCCCCATTCATCTCCCCTGCTCCTCCCCCTCCCCCACCTCCTTAGTCGATCTACTGGATTTAACTGGCATCTGTAGACCACTTCATCTTACAGCACAATGCATTTTCTTTAGAGCTCGCATGGGACATTCACCAAGATAAACTACATTCTTGGCTGTAAAACACACCCTAAAATTTTAAAGAAAAGAGATTATACAATGGCTGCTCAGATAACAGTGAATTAAAGTAGAAATCAATAACAGATAGACAACTGGAAAATCTCAAAATACATACATAAAGATTAAGTGATTCGCTTCTAAATAACACATGGGTCAAAGAGAACATCTTAAGAGACATTACGTGATATTTTTATTTGACATTGCAAGCATCATTGTTACTTGTCAGTTTTTATAGTTATCAGTAAGTGCATGTTATTCAATTTTGCTGTTGAAACATGGTATGCTAAATAAATTTCCATAATACATATAAGACAAAAAAAAAAGAAAAAAAAAACTGTGGTACATTTACACAATGGGATTCTATGCAGCAGAAAAAAAAGGGAGCTCCTACCCTTTGCCACAGCATGGATGGAACTGGAGAGCATCATGCTAAGTGATATAAGCCAGGCAGTGAAAGACAAATACCATATGATCTCATCTTTAACAGGAACATAATCAACAAGACAAACAAACAAGCATAATATAACCAAAGACACTGAAATTGGGAACAGGCTGACAGTCACTAGAGGGGAGAGGGGAGGGAATTTCAGGAAAGGGGAAGGGTTTACAAGAACAAGTATAAAGGACACATGGACAAAAACTATGGGAGGTGGAAATGGGAGGGAGGTGGGGAGGGCTGGGGTGGTGGGCTGGGGTGGGAGTAAAAGACAGAAAACTGTACAAGATCAACAATTAAAATAAAAATTAAAAAAAGAGACATTAAATTATATTTTTAATTAAATGAAAATGAAAATACAACTCATCAAAACTTTTTCATGCAAAGAAAGTGCTTAGAAGAAAATTTATAGCATTGGGTACATATTTTAAAAATAAATTAGATTTTTGAGTTTTTAAACTTAGAAATCTCAAAAAAGAGGATCAATTAAATCAAAAGCACAAAATATACTAACAATTATAGCATAAATCAATGAAATCAAAACAGAAAACTGATAAAGAAAACTGTAACCAAAAATTGGTTCTTTCACAAAATCAGTAAAATTGAGAAGCCAGGGTAAGAAAAGAAAAAAGAGTGAAACCAAAATTTCCAGTATCAGAAATGAAAAGAGGGAACATAATGACAGATCCTATAGCCAACAAACATACAAAAGAAATACTGTGACCAATTCTATGTCCACATACTTGATAATGTAGATGAAATGTCCCAATTCCTTGAAAAACACAATATATAGAAACTCGCCCAAGAAAAAAAAAACTATCTGAATAGAATTTTATCTACGAAAGAAAGTAAATTAATAATTGATATCAGATAATGTGATCCCTCCTGTTTTCTTCTTTCTCAAAATTGCTGTAGCTATCTGGGGTCATTTATGGTTCCATATAAATTTTTGAAATGTTTGTTCTATATCTGTGAAATATGTCATTAGTACTTTAATAGGGATTGCATTGAATCTGTAAATTGCTTTGGGGAGTATGGACATCTTGATGATGTTAGGGGAGGTGGGGGGTAATGGGGGAAAAGGAGGAAGGGTTTTCAGGAACATCTACAAAGGACACATGGACAAAACCAAGGGGGGGGGTGGGATGAGGTGTGGGAGGTGGGGATGGCTGGGGTGGGGGGAGTGGTGGGGGAAAAATGGAGACAACTGTACTTGAACAATAATAAAAACAAGAGTAAAAAAATGATATCATTTCAAAACAAAAAGCAACTAGGACCAAATGAGTTCACTAGTAAATCCAACCAAACATTTAAAAAAGAAATTACATGAATTCTTTACAGCATTTGGAAAACTAAAAGACATTTTTCTAGTCTCTGAAATTCTTAAGAAGCATTTGCAACTATTCAAAAGATTGCTTTAAAATATAACCACAGATATTATAAATGATGGATTTAATGTAAAATAAATATACTTCAGTACAGTGTAAGATATATGGCCTTTGATACATTTTTATTAATGTTTGAATGTAAGATATCTGGTTTGAGCAGTGGTACTTAATTCACTTATTTCTTCCTATTTTTTTTTGTGTGTGTGTTTCATAGGTGTTTTTGCACAGTGTATTTACTTGTTAAAGCTGTCAATGTTTATTTGCTGTCAATATATTTACCTGATGGTTAGATAAGAAAAGCACAGTCAGTTTTATGCTGACAAATTATGTGCAGGGATGATTTGTGATGCTTTGGCATATTTCCTATATAAACATTTATTTGGAAAGTACACAATATAATATTTATTTGTAACTAAAGAGAATCTATCTTAATAACTTAAAGGCAGCCAAAAGCATAATAACTCTCGATCAAAAAGCTCATACACTGTGAAGCAATACAAAGTAGCAAATACTTGTGGGTAGAGAGAAATTATTTAATAATACTTAACAATGTTTCATTCAGTGTTCAGGTACAGAACCATGTAACACAAATTGTATTTTCTTCATGTTCAATTTTTGTTTATGTACTCTGAAGTCTAGAAGAAAAATGGGATCAAAGAGGCTATTAAATTAAGAGGAATAATCGAATTACCTCTCAGGATTATTGGAGAAAATAATGCTTTTCAAGAAGATCAAATAGAAGAATAATTGACAAAGCAGTGGACTTTGGATCCCAGAGTTATTGACTGCCTTCTATCACAGTAAGAAAAAAATATGTCGCAGTAAAAATATTTTTGAAAAAGAAAATAATGAAAGAAATTTTGTTCTTGGTAAATGTTTCAAAATAAAAAAAACTTTTTTAATGAAAGTATCTATCTACAATTTATTTTAAGGACATTTTTGAAATTATATTTTGTTTCTAAATAACTAGGATTCAAAATGCCACTAAAATTTAAAAGTTATGTTTAATAAATTCACAATTTCTTCTCACTTTACAAACATAGATAGTATTTTAAAAGCTTTCTTAACTCCTCCCTAAATTACTTTTTCAACACAAGAACAGTTCTTTAACTCAAGAAAATCAATAGTATCAGTTAGGTGGGTAACTCTCAATTCCTATGTCTATGAAATTTTGAAACCATAAATTCATAGGTAGATATGTAATTTGCTTGTGTTTCTTCTCTCAATAAATACTGTTTTCTGAATCAAATGTTTTAGTATCTCAATATTTTTCAAAACATAATAACAATTCTTGACATTATTTTATTAGTCCCCAGATAAAGTAGTAGAATTATATGGCACTTATAATTCCAATTTATACAGAGTAATAAAATTATTTTTAATTAAAAAACAGAACATATTTAAATATACCAAGAAATAACAAATTCCCATTCAGCATGGGAAAGGGACATTTTCTCTAGATACATAGGTATGTGGTGTGATTTGATATATATTATTACGATAGACTAGAGCTTCATGTTACTGAAGTATGTAATAAATACTTCATATTAAATTATTTGTGAATCTTAGTTATTATGTATAATTAATTGATGAACAGTGATGATTTGGAGAACTGTTTATATATTTAAGTATTTTTTATTATATCTACCTTAGAAATTATCAATGATTTTTGGTTTACCAATCATTTAATAATCGTATGAATATTTTCCCTTATAGTGCCCTGAAGCAGAATTTTACATGAATTATGTAGTTTAGAAATCAAAGTAAGATGACATAAAATGTTATATTTTGTGCTTTTGACATTTGAAATGCCATTTCTCAAATTAAAAAAAATGAACAAGAAAATCAGTATTAAATACTAATGAACTAAAGAAATGGTGCTTAAACTATTTACATATGGCAGTGCTCTCTGAATCCTAAACATGCTCATTTTTAACAGTATCACAATATTTTATGAACAAGTCCTTTGGAAACTTTAAATCAGATATAAGTGATTTGAGTATGTTTTCTTATAATCTCCAAAGTCATTTTTATAATAAATAAAATACAATAATGACCAATTAGCCCATACAAGCTTCTATTTAGTGGTATGTTAATATTATTTTTATTTTTTTATTATTTTTTTTTTACTCTTTTTGCATTAATCTTTCTTTATTAAATGAATTTTAAACAGGTAAAATATCACCATTAAAATATACACACACATATACACATGGGGGGCCAAAATTTATTCCTAAAAAATTGTATATTTATTCTAGTGTGTTTAAACTTCACTCAACTTCATTCAACACACTCTCCATTTAATGCAATAACTTGTTGAGGCATTTTTTTCCACTGCTCAAACTAGTTTTTGAACTCATGGATTTTGATGCTTCTAGTGTTTCTACCTTTTTTTGTTTCACCTCTTCTACATAGGCAAAATGTTTCCCTCTGAGGACTTTTTTCCTCCAGAGAAACAAACAATAAAAGTTCTCAGGGTGAGATTGGGTGAATAGGGTTGGTAGCGCAAGAGGGTCATGCCTAGTTTGTTTGAAAACTGCTGAACACTTAGCCCAGTGCAGGCAGATGCACTTGTTGATCAACCATAATGAAATGGGTAGATGTGTTAAATGAATCTTCAAAAAAAATTCACTGAAGCCAAATGCAGCCTGTACTACAAGGGGTCCACCCTCCAGAAGATGATTACAGTTTTGTGGGGTCCTCCTTCATATATGTACAGACACATATACACATACACACATCTGTTGCCACCCTTCAAGACCAGGCAGGTTCATGGTATTTGTGAAGATGGAAAAATATTCATGAAGCTGTTGGGATGTCTGGCATGCCTTTATTCACAGGTGGGTGAGCCATGCATGCTGCAAGCTATGTTTCTATCTGCATATCTCACGCCGTGGCCCCTGCTCCCCCAGCATGGCACCCATCATGGCACCTGTCCCCTCGAATGTCTCTCATCACCACCCCAGCAGGGAATCCCTACCCGTTTAAGTACTAGAAGGGAACAAAGCCAACAAGATGCCAGAAATGATACAACATAACATAATTCTGGGCATAGGAGCCCACTTCATGTTTATCAGAACAGTTTATCAGACCCAGTCTTAAGGCTATGGGAACAATGGTTATCAGGCCCATTCAAGGTTATGGGAACACTGCTCCCCTTAGCAATCCAGACACCTGGGTGAGGAAGCCAAACGGCCTCCACTTACTCTACAACACATACACCACGTTACAAATCAACCTAATAATAGCCCCCATGTTTATTTTCAGCTTAATTCCACCTCCCAGTTTGACACTAAGGCAATGGGTAACACAAGGTACATTATGTTACAATTAAATATTTAAGTATATTTTAGGAAACTGATGACATCAAAAGAAAAGGGTAAACCAAGATCTGCATATAGTAACAGTTTACTTTCTTTTGAACTATTTTTTATATAAACAATGTCTTTCCCTCTGTTGTTCTTTTAAAAATCTTTTCATTATTCTTTTTTTTTTTAATTTTTATTTTAATTGTTGATCTTGTACAGTTTTCTGTCTTTTATTCTCACCCGAACCCACCACCCCAGCCCTTCCCTCCCATTTCCACCCCCCCATAGTTTTTATCCATGTGTCCTTTTTACTTGTTTCTGTAAATCCTTCCCCTTTTCCCCTGAAATTCCCTCCCCTCTCCCCTCTGGTGACTTTCAGCCTGTTCCCAATTTCTATGTCTTTGGTTATATTATGCTTGTTTCTTTGTTTTGTTGATTAGGTTCCTGTTAAAGGTGAGATCATATGGTATTTGTCTTTCACTGCCTGGCTTATTTCGCTTAGCATGATGCTCTCAAGTTCCATCCATGCCGTTGCATAGGGTATGAGCTCCTTCTTTCTTTCTGCTGCATAGAATTCCATTGTATAAATGTACCACAGTTTTTTGATCCATTCATTTACTGATGGGCATCTAGGTTGCTTCCAACACTTGGCTATTGTAAATTGTGCTGCTATAAACATAGGGATGCATAGTTTCTTTTGGATTGGTGTTTCAGGGTTCTTAGGATATAGTCCTAGCAATGGAATTGCTGGGTCAAAAGGTATATCCATTTTTAGTTTTTTAAGAAAAACCCATACTGTTTTCCATAGTGGTTGTACCAGTCTGCACTCCCACCAGCAGTGCAGTAGTGTCCCCTTTTCTCCACAACCTCTCCAACACTTGCTGTTTGTTGCTTTGTTTATGAGGGCCATTCTGACTGGTGTCAAGTGGTATCTCATTGTTGTTTTAATTTGCATCTCTCTGATAGCTAGCGATATCGAGCATTTTTTCATGTGTCTCTGGATCCTCTGTATGTCCTCCTTGGAGAGGTGTCTGCCCAAGTCCTTTGCCCATTTTTTAATTGGGTTGCTTGTCTTCTTAGAGTGGAGTCGTGTAAGTTCTTTGTATATTTTGGAGATTAAACCCTTATCTGAGATATCATTGGCAAATATGTTTTCCCACACAGTCGGTTCTCTTTTTATTTTAATACTGTTTTCCTTGGCCATGCAGAAGCTTTTTATTTTGATGAGATCCCATTTGTTTATTCTTTCCTTTATGTCCCTTGCTTTAGGGGACATATCAGTAAAAATGTTGCTGCGTGTAATATCTGAGATTTTCCTGCCTATGTTCTCTTCTAGGACTTTAATGGTGTTACGGCTTATGCTTAAGTCTTTTATCCACCTTGAATTTATTTTTGTGTATGGTGTAAGTTGGTGCTCGAGTTTCATTTTCTTGCACAAAGCTGTCCAGTTCTCCCAACACCACTTGTTGAAGAGGCTATTTTTACTCCATTTTATGTTGCTGCCCCCTTTGTCGAATATTAATTGACTATAGACTCTAGGGTTTATTTCTGGGCTCTCTATTCTATTCCACTGGTCGACGTGCCTGTTTTTATGCCAGTACCAGGCTGTTTTGATTACAGTGGCCTTGTAATACATTTTGATATCAGGTATTGTGATCCCTCCTGCTTTGCTCTTCTTTCTCAAGATTGCTGCCGCTATTCTGGGTCGTTTATGGTTCCATATAAATTTTTGAAGAGTTTGTTCTATATCTGTGAAATATGCCATTGGTACTTTAATAGGTATTGCATTGAATCTGTAGATTGCTTTGGGAAGTATGGACATTTTGATGATGTTAATTCTTCCGATCCATGAACACGGTATGTGTTTCCATTTATTTGTGTCTTCCTTGATTTCTTTCTTCAGTGTTGTGTAGTTTTCTGCATACAGGTCTTTTACCTCCTTGGTTAGGTTTATTCCTAGGTACTTTATTTTTCTTTTTGCTATATCAAATGGTATTTTTTCCTTGATTTCTACTTCTGTTGTTTCATTGTTGGTATACAAAAATGCCTTTGATTTCTGGATATTGACTTTGTATCCGGCTGTTTGGCTAAATTCATTTATTAGGTCGAGCAGTTTTTTGGCCGAGACTATAGGATTTTCTATGTATACTAACATGTCATCTGCAAACAATGATAGTTTTGTTTCCTCCTTTCCAAGTTGGATGCCTTTTATTTCCTTTTCTTGTCTAATCGCTGTGGCTAATACTTCCAATACTATGTTGAATAGAAGTGGAGAGAGTGGGCAGCCTTGTCTTGTTCCTGATTTTAGTGGAAAAGAATTTAGTCTTTGCCCGTTGAGTATGATGCTGGCTGTAGGTTTCTCATATATAGCCTTTATTATGTTGAGGAATGCTCCCTCTATTCCCACTTTGCTGAGTGTTTTTATCATAAATGGGTGCTGTACCTTATCGAATGCTTTTTCCGCATCTATTGATATGATCATGTGATTTTTGTCTTTGCTTTTGTTTATGTGATGAATTACATTTACTGATTTGCGAATGTTGAACCATCCTTGCATCCCTGGGATGAATCCCACTTGGTCGTGGTGTATGATCTTTTTAATGTGTTGCTGGATGCGGTTTGCCAATATTTTGTTGAGGATTTTAGCATCTATGTTCATCAGCGATATTGGCCTGAAGTTCTCCTTCTTTGTTGTGTCTTTATCTGGTTTTGGGATTAGGATGATGCTGGCTTCATAAAAAGAGTTTGGGAGTCTTCCATCATTTTGGATTTTTTGGAATAGTCTGTGGAGAATAGGGGTTAGCTCTTCCTTAAATGTTTTGTAGAACTCTCCTGTGAAGCCATCTGGTCCAGGGCTTTTGTGCGTCGGGAGTGTTTTGATTACTGATTCAATTTCACCAGCCGTTATTGGTCTGTTCAGACTTTCTGTTTCTTTTTCATTGAGTTTTGGAAGGTTATATTTTTCCAGAAACCTGTCCATTTCACCTAGGTTTTCAAATTTCTTGGCATACAGTTCTTCATAGTAATTTCTTACAATCCTTTGTATTTCTGCAGTGTCGGTTGTAATATCTCCTCTTTCATTTCTGATTGTGTTTATTTGAGTCCTCTCTCTTTTTTTCTTGATGAGCCTGCTTAAAGGCTTGTCGATTTTGTTGATCTTTTCAAAGAACCAACTCCTGGATTCATTGATCTTTAGGATTGTGCTTTTAGTCTCTATATCATTTAATTCTGCTCTTATCTTGGTTATTTCTTTCCTTCTACTTGCTCTGGGCTGTCTTTGTTGTTGTTCCTCGAGTTCTTGTAGGCGAAGGGTTAGGTTGTTTGTTTGAGATGTTTCTGTCTTTTTTAGATAGGCCTGTATCGCTATAAGCTTCCCTCTGAGGACTGCCTTTGCTGTGTCCCATAAGTTTTGGGTCGATGTGAGTTCATTATCGTTTGTTTCCAGAAACTTTTTGATTTCCTCCCTAATTTCATTCTTGACCCATTCATTGTTTAATAGCATGCTATTCAATCTCCATGATTTTGAGGGTTTTGGGTTTTTCTCCTTGGAGTTGGTTTCTAGTTTCAGTCCCTTGTGGTCAGAGAAAATGCTTGGTATGATTTCAATTTTCTTGAATTTGTTGAGGCTTGATTTGTGTCCTATCATGTGGTCTATCTTTGAAAATGTTCCATGTGCATTTGAAAAGAAAGTGTATTTAGCTTCTTTGGGATGAAGGGCTCTATATATATCAGTTAAGTCCATTTCCTCTAGAGTGTTGTTCAGTGCCACAATATCTTTGTTGATATTTTGTTTGGAAGATCTGTCCATTTTTGACAGTGGGGTGTTAAAATCACCTACTATAATTGTGTTGCTGTCTATATCTTTCTTGAAGTCCTCTAAAATTTTCTTGATGTATTTAGGTGCTCCTCCGTTGGGTGCATATATATTTACAATATTTATGTCTTCTTGGTGGATTCTTCCCTTGAGTATTATGAAGTGGCCTTCTGGGTCTCTCTTTATGGCCCTTCTTTTGAAGTCTATTTTGTCTGATATGAGTATTGCTACCCCAGCTTTTTTTTCCTGACCATTTGCTTGGAAAATTTGTTTCCAGCCCTTCACTTTGAGCCTGTGTATGTCTTTTGTCCTGAGGTGGGTTTCTTGTAGGCAGCATATGTGTGGGTCATGCTTTCTTATCCATTCAGCTATTCTATGTCTTTTGATTGGGGCATTTAATCCATTTACATTTAAAGTTATTATTGATAGGTATTTATTCATTGCCATTTTCGTACCTGTGTTCCTCTGTCTCTTTCTCTCTCTGTCTTTTCCTTTCTTCCCTTAAAGCAGTCCCTTTAGTATCTCTTGCAGCATTGGTTTGGTAGAGGTGTATTCTTTTAGACTTCTTTTGTTTGGGAAGCTCCTTATTTGGCCTTCTATCTTGATTGAAAGCCTTGCTGGGTAAAGTAGTCTGGGTTGCAGGCCTTTGGTTCTCATTGCTTGGAATATTTCTTGCCATTCTCTTCTGGCTTGGAGCGTTTCCATTGAGAAGTCAGATGCTAACCTGATTGGGGCCCCCTTGTATGTTACTTCCTTTTTCTCCCTTGCTGCCTTTAAGATTCTCTCTTTGTCTTGGAGTTTTGCCATTTTAATTATGATGTGTCTTGAAGTGGGCCTGTTTGGGTTCCTTTTGATTGGGACTCTCTGTGTTTCCTGGATTTGTGTGGCTTTTTCTCTCACCAAATGAGGGAAGTTTTCCATCATTACTTTTTCAAACAGGTTTTCTATCCCTTGTTCTTGTTCTTCTCCTTCTGGTATTCCTATTATACGGATATTATTCCGTTTCATGTTGTCTTGCATTTCTCTTAAACCCTCTTCATTCTTTCTAAGCCTCTTTTCCTTATCTTGCTCATTCTGAGTATTTTTTTCTATTTTGTCCTCCAACTCGCTGATCCGATCTTCTGCTTCGTCGATTCTGCTTTTCATTCCTTCTACTGTGTTCTTCAGTTCAGAGATTGTGTTCTTCATTTCCTCTTGGCCCTTGTTGATAGTTTCTATTTCCTTTTTCATGTTGATATAGTTTGCCGTGAGTTCATCATAACTTCCCTGTAGTTTATGGTAGCTCATTGAGAGCTCATTGAGCTTCCTGACCACCATTGCTTTGAACTCGATATCTGATAGTTGAGTTGCCTCTGTTTCATTTAGCATTCTTTCTTGAGCTTCCTCCTTTCCTTTCATTTGGGGATTGTTCTTTTGTCTTCCCATTGTTTGTAAGACTCTTGTTGTTAGCCTCAACTTCTTAAATTGATCTGTTCTGGCTCCCTGGGTTTGTGGTATGACCTTCTGTGGTAGAATATCTGTGAGATTCAATGGTGGATTCTCCTTCGGATATCCTGTTGTTCACTGCTTCCACTGACTCATCAGCTGGAATACCCTCTTTTGGGGGCCAACTCTGGATCTCCCCCCGCCACAGTTCCAGGCTTGCTTGTTTGTTTGTTTTGTCTCACTCGTGTGTATTTACAAAAAGAAGAGGGGGGAAAATGAAAAAAAGAAGAAAGGGGAAACAAGAGGAAGGTAGAAAAGATAAAAATTGAAGAGAAAGGAAGAGGGGATAAGAGAAGAAGGAATTCAAGGAAGGCAAAAGGAGTTGGGGAGTAAAGAAGAAGATATAAACAATGAAGAAGGAGTAGTTAAAAACTCATATAGATATACAGGCTTACAAACAAAAAGACACTAACAAACTGGCAAAACAAAAAAGAGACACGCACACAGACACCCCCACACAAATATAAGCAGCCAAAGGGGGGAAAAAGAAAAAAAAAAAAAAAAAAAAACAAGCAAAGCACAACAAAATATTTAAAAAAATAAAAATATATTAAAGAAATAAAAAAATTAAAAAATTATTAATTAAAAAAAAAAAAAAGAAAGAAAAGAAAAGGAAAAAAAAAAAAAAAACCCTCTTGTTGTTTTCAAACTTGCCAGCCGGTTTTTTTCAGGTCTTGCTGGCTGCAATGGCCGAGGGGTGATCTTATTGCTTTTCTCTGTGTTCAGAACTCAGTCCTCACTGTGCTATGTATCCCAGCGTTAGTGGGCACCTCTCCCCACAGGGTTTCCAGCGTGTGATCTGAACTTCCTGATGTGTGCGCACTTCTCCGAGGTTATGGGTGTGAGCTAGGTTCTCCAGACGTGCACAGCCGCCTGCCTTTGTCCCTGGGAGGCTTTCAGTGTTCGGGCACAGCTGCCTGCATTCGGATCTGAGAGAGGCCTGCGTTCCAGCTGCTATCCGGCGCCTGCACCTTGGGCCTGAGCTGTCCGCGTTGCGAACCCGTCGGTGAACTGGCGCCTCTGGCTCCACAGCTGTCTCCAGTGGCCTGCGCCTATGTTTTCGCGAGTGTCCACTAGCCCGAGACCGTGTGCGGTCCCCTGAGGGTGTCTATTTTCATTTAGCTGTCTCACTTCGCCCGCGCCTCTGTCTCTCTTGGGGCGCCTATGCTTTCGTAGTCGCGCGGCGACCACGAAAACTCGGTTCAAAGTCGCGCAGTGACCTGGTGGGGTGCACCCACTTTCGCTCCCTCGCAGGGCACCCACTTTTGCTCGGGCGCAGTCGCGCGGTGGCCCCTGAGATCTCCCAGCCGGTTCAGCGGCTGACCCAGCTCCCTCCCCAGGGCCCTGGGGCAGGCTTGGCGGAGCGCCGGGCCGGGGCCTTGGCCGCCCCGTTCTCCGCGCGCTGGAACCCTGGGCTCTTATTGTTCCGAAGAGCTCTCCTTACCGCTTGTTTTTCAGTGTCCGCTACAATTTCCGACCTCTTATTCTCCAATATGCTGTATTACTGTTCCGTGTCTGTTCTGATCTTTACGTAGATTGATCTGGTTTTTCTCCCGTGTGTAGAGGGGGAGTAGTGTCTGCTCCCTCCTACCACGCCACCATCTTCCCTTTTTTGTTAATATTATTTTTAAAACACACACACATATATAAAGAAAAAACTGAGAAAATAGTAAATAAAGTTAAACTTTTAAGTACACTGTGATGAAGGGTAAAACAAACATACAAAAATAACTTCCATATTTTGTATTTGACAAATTTTTAATTTAAGAGAAAACATTCGGGAAACAGTATTAAAATTCTGTTTTAAAAATAATAAAAGCATTGTTTAAGGCAACAATATTATGCAATGTTTATATATTATTCCTATACATCTTACGTTAGTTCGTATTGGACATTTAGTCTTGCATAAAATTTTTATTTTCTATAATTATTGATCTATATTAAGATATCTCTTTTATTTATATCAGAAACTTACTTTGTAAGTATAAAATATGCTTTTCCAAACATATATACACAAATATACACGTATGTGTGTGTATGTGTGTATGTATATACACAGTTTGCCTCTCTACCAAAGGCTCTATGTGAAAAGTATTAGAATCTTTGAAGTCTTTGATAAAAGAGGTCAGTGTGGTATAACAAAGAATCAGAATTGAGTTTGACAGGGAATGAAGGAAAAAGCTCAGTTTGAGAGCTTGGCCATAGAAAGTGGCAAGCCAAATATAGAAAGTTAGATACAAGCCTAAAGTGTAATTTAGGACTCTATTAAGAGTGGGGACATGATTCCATATCATGGGGAAAAGCCTCAGAATATTCAGGTGAGAAGCACACAGGAGACACACTAGCAAAATACATAGTTGTGGGAAATGGCAATGTGTGTGAAAAGCAGAAAGATGGTTTAGCTAGAATACTGAAATGCCCTCATTTTCCCTAGAACCCTCTATTTTTTCCAATCAACTGTCTCCACATTCACACTCTCTTCTACTCTACTAAACATAACTGAACACTCCTAACGCCTCGATACAAATATAATAAACTTCCTTCTACCATAGTCTTCTCTTTGTAATACCCCTGAAGCCCCAAATATGTTAAATGTATTCATTTATAATGCTTCTTTCAAAACTTCAAATGAATCCGTTCTCCATACTTTCACTAAGCTGCTAGGCAGTGATGAAAAGTATAACTTATTTATGAAGATAATTGTCCCTGTAAATCCATTTTAGACGGGGCATTGCGGATTAGTTCTATTCTCTACAGCAGTTACTATAGATCCCTAAAACTCTAATAGTGTACATCTTCCCTGTTACATGCACAAGATAAGACTGAGTCTAGGGTGGATCTGTCTCTATAATCATTCTGACCAGTGATGTGTGAATAGAAGGGCCATCTCTGTCTTTGCTGAGTCAACATGTGTTATTGGTGGTTTCAGACAATCCAAATCTCTCCCCTAGTGCACAGGAGCTACTATTGACCCTGGGTATTTCCATATACATTTTAGAGTCTGCTTGTCTATTTCTACAAGGATTATAATCAAGGTTATGTTGAGTCTGTAGTTTCACTAAAAATAAGTATCTTTACATTATTGAATTTCTCAGTATATGAATATATTCATTCCTAGGCTTACTATGGACATCTTTCTCTTAGTAGTATACATTGTATATTTTTCAAGTTAGTGGTGTTGCATTTATTTTTATTATAAGGTTTTGATGTTTTTATATTATTGCAAATAGTATTGTTTTAAAATATATATATTTATATTCATTCACAATATCACAAAGAAAATTTTATAATTCTGAGTATAGGAGTGCAGGTGTTAAAATTTTTGCATAAGAACTATTACTATGCATTTTGCTTGTGTGTGTGTGTGTTCTTGATGTTGCTGTGATAATATTCTCTTTAGATTTCATTTCAGTTAGTTACTGTTATAAACAAATACAACTACATTTAGTATATTACCCTTGGTGCATGGCAAATTTCAAAATTCATGTAATAGCTATTTTGTAGATTTTATATATATATATATGTATATATATATGTATGTATGTATTTTGTGTAGCTATAGTGAAAGTTTTACATGTTATTCTCAAAAGTTTCTTTTATTTTTCCCTTGGCTTACTAATTTTCACTTCATAGTTGAAAAGCGGTGGTGTGTTTTGGCATCCATGTCTCATGCAAAAGCTAATGGAACAAATTTCCAAGAATGTGGCCTGTGAAGATATTTCTGTGATATTTTTGAAGATATCATTCATGTGTAGTTGAACGTCCTTTGGAGACTGGAGATTTGCTACTAAAATGATTAAATGTTCTACCTATTCTTAGCTTTCTTTATCTCCTGTTACTACAAAAGATTAGAGTATCTTTCCATGTTTTCAAAAGGCTCTCTGGATGTCCCACTTGGCTATTATTTCCAGGTTTATTACCATGAATAATTTGCTATCTTTTCTTAGAGATTTAACAGAGTATAGCAGTAGCTATCCTATCCCATTTTCCTTAAATTTATCTTCTCTTACCAACATTTCACTCTTCTGACACATTGCGCCAGCTAGTGTCTTTCAGTCTACTGGTAAACCATCCAAATTCACCACCGGTGAAAGGAGTAGGTGTTAGCCTGTCACTTTGTTACAAGAGTTATCTGTATTACACCTACCAAACGTTCTTATTATAAGCCAACCAGCTCCAAAACCCAATTCCCATAGGTTGGTTTTCTGAGCAGAAGACTCTGGGACAGAATTAGTATACAGGATGTTTACTAAGAATTATGATTAGTGCAGCAAATGTGGAGGGCAGAGGGCAAGGAGGATTAGATGAAGGAAGCACTTAAAATAGGAGGGCCATCTGCCTCAATCAACTGCAAAAGACGCCATGGACCAGAAATGTCCTGTCAAGAGTTCTTTCACACTAGATTGAAATAGCCGAGCTTGATCATTCTTTGCACGTGGGCCTCCAGGTGGCTTACTTCAACTGAGGTATTCCGAATGGACTGACAGCTGAAGAATGTCTCCCAACAACACTACCAGCTACCTGGAAAATATCCATCTCTGGAGAAAGATCCAAACAATGTGTGTCTATGTTCAGCACACACTGACCTTCTTTTTTTTTTTTTTTTTTTTTTTTTTGCCATGCTCTGAACAGATTTTGCTTCATCAATATTATAAAAATTGACCATGAACATACATATATGCAACACACACAGAGAGGAAGTAACAACAGCAACATAACACCACCCCTGAATTTTCAGCTCCTTTTATTCTTGTAACAGTAAACAATAAAGCAGGGAATTGTAATTCACCCCCACCATTCTTTTGACATTGTTTCCTTACCATGTCAAAAGAATGACTGACATTGCTGGCTCTGAATAATACTGAGCTTGTACATGAACAGCATGTTTGTATAAGAATCCTAGGAACTAATTTCAAAAAATACAGACTCTGACCTTCAGACATCCCAGCACTGGAAGATTTGCTGACCTTCAACCGTGGGTCCAGGATGATGGAAAGTCAGGATGACAAGAACCTGGACGAGTGACCCAGGATGATGCACACCTGACCATCACTTGCCTTATTGGAATCAACTGTGCTCTCATCTGCACATAGAGAACTTTTCAACCCCCTTCTTGGATATCTTTGTTCTGCTTCCCTCTTGCTCCTTATAAAAACCTCTGCCTCCACTGAGAGGTGGAGATGGACTTTGTGACCTGAGTCCCCCACCTTATAGTTTGCTGGCACCTAAAAGTGAAGCACTTTTCTTTACAGTAGCACCTATGTTTCAGGTATTGGCTTTCATAGTGGCAGTTAGCCAGACTTGTATTTGTTTACAAGCTAACTTCTTAGCTTCTTTTCTTGGACAGCTTAATATTTGGCAACTAATTCAAGAGGAAAACAATCTTATCAGCCTCTCTTCTCTGTGCTTTTTTTCCCCTCATTGGGGTCTAAATTTCTCAAGATCAGACTGCTAGAGCAGCTCTTCATGACTTTTATAGTTGTTTTATATATATATATATATATATATATATATATATATATATATATATATATATTTCATAAGTGTCATATGTATATATTAATTATTATACTGAGATATAGGTTTGGTGTAAGAAATTCCATCATTGTCAGTAATAGAAAATGTCTTCACAGTTTTCAATATTCTAACAATTATCTGATAGTTTATTTTTATCACCCACTATGTACCACCTACTAGGTAAAACATTCTTTACAGAGTTTTTGAATGTGATCCAACTGGATGAGGTTTACCACTGGGAGGAATAGGATAAGAAGGAGCAGAGATAGAAAACAGCAGGAGATTTTAAACCCCTTTAAATGCTCAAACATAAACAAGTAAAAGTTCAATGATTTACACTCTTAAAATGGATTATCATCTAAATGGCATGCCGTAACAATACAGTATACTTGTTAAAACCATTTTAGTTTTTATAAATAGATTTTTTCATGTGTGCCAGATAACATTTTATTCTTCTATAGTGATGTTACGGGAGGAAGACTTGTCTGTAAATAGGTTCTTTCATGGTTTCAGAGAAAGGAATTTCAGGAACACACATGTAGGAGCATTTGATCAATACTGGCAAGATTTATTAGAGTTACCAACTCAACAAGGCCCTCCCTAGGGCTTTGCAGGTAGATCACATTCACAGTCCCCAGGTACACCATGCCTGATGCCTCATCCATTACTAGGTGGGTTAGCTCAGTCTTGCTGCAAAAGTCCAGCTTCTGAAGTCTCAGGCTTGCACACAGGCCCAGCAGGCCCAAGAGGGTCAATAAGGCCCAGGGCTACATCACCCCACACCTGAGGCTGAGCTTAGACAAATCACTTAACTTCCATGTGTCTCATTTTCTCTCCACATCTACTGCCAAGGCTCAACGGTGCCCAGCCCATGACTGGCACTGCGATCTGGTTCTGAGGCTGCTAAACAGAGAGAGCTTTGGGCTTTCATTAAGATTGGGTTCTATTTTCTTGGGCTTGGAAAAGAGTAGTTTTTGTTTTTTTAGTTCAATCATTATTGTATTTTTTCCCCAAGTACCATTTGGTACGCCTATACCCCCGACCCAGCGATCACCGTATTGTTTTCCACACCCATGAGTCCTTTGTTTCTTTCTGCTCATTCCCTCTACCCTCTACCCTCTTTCCCACCCCCCACTAGCTATTTACCCTTTGAAACAGTATGTGAAGACCTGGAGAACATTACGCTAAGTGAAATAAGCTAGTCAAAGAAAGACAAACACCATACAATTTCACTTATATGTGGAATCTAATTAACAAACTACAAGGAAAATGGGGACACACTCGTAGATGGAGAGCAGGATGGCAGCTGGAGAGTAGGCTTTACTTCACTATTAAATCCATTTCCTAGATCTTCAGGGTTTTTTTTTTTTTTTTTTTTTGCCCTATTCTATCTTATCTTTTTCCCAGATTTTCCCACGCTAGACTCCTTCCGTTTATGGTCGCCAGTTTGGCTCCCACTGCGCATGCCTCCAGGTTCTACTTTGTCACTTGGCTCCTATTGTGTGTGCACTTACCACCCCTACCCCCTTGCTCCATCATGGATTCTATGCCCTGCACCCAGTAAAGGAATTTCCCTCCCCCATTAATCTGGGATTGTTCCCTGGGTACATTGTATAGATAAGGTTATTCCTGCCTACTCAGATGCCAAGAGTGACTGTGAAGCTGCCCCTCCTGAGTTAATCCGGGGTATTTAGATACCTGGCTCCCTTCTCTTTCATTAATATCTAAGTAGGTGCCCACTGTGACATTGGTAACTTAGACTCAATCTCTTAGTGATGCCAAATACAATCAAAAATTAAAAATATTTGCATTCAAAAGGGACAAAGTATTTATGGAAACTGACACTATGAAATCTATATACTATTTTAATTGATGCTGAGTACTGAAAAAAATTTAAAAAATCACTTGACATTGATTTATTTTAGCCCTCTAAAAACAGAGTAGATGACATTCCCTCTCAGAACTGATTTGGGATTTAAATGAGAAATAAAATCGTAAGCTACAAAAGTCAGAAAAATCTAGTTAGGGTTTAGTCATATTATAGGTGTCTTTACCTTCATGACTTTTGAAGATTAAATTAAATAAATGCAATAGTTTAAAATTAACCTAAGATATTATTCTCTGATGTAATTTGTAGGAGGAATATTATACCTATATAACAAAACGGTATCTCAAAATTAATTTCTTCTCACAATATAATATCAGATATTGTAATGTCATAATAATGTATGTTCTTCTTGAAAGCTCAAAATTAAAAAATGTAATATATTTTGTCTTTTATTATATATTTCAAGTCAGCATTGCTTATGTATTTTATAATATATGTATAATTATTTTAAAGTATATGTGATTTGGTGAGACTTCTGGTCAAGATGGTGGCATAGGCAGGCAAGGCTCACCTCTTCACACAATCACACCAAAATTACAACTAAAATATAGAACAACCATCATTCAGACTGTCAGGAATCATGTTGAATGGAAGTCTGCCACTACAGAATTACAGAAACCACATCCATCTAGACTGGTGGCAGGGGCACAGTCACAGAATGGGCTGGTCCCACACCCATGTGTGATGGATAAAAATTCAAGAGGGATGTCTCAGGAGAGAGGAGTCCCAGCCCCGCAAAAGTCCCCATGGCCCAGGAAGATAAGTCCCCACAACTTCTGGTTGCAAAAGCCAGCATGGATTGAATTGGTGGAAGAAACTGATGGAGCTCCAAGTAGTTCCTCTTAACCCACGCACACAAGCTCACCTACACAGACTCATGCCCTCCGAACTCCAGCACTGGGGTAGCACTTTGAAAGGCACCAGTGGCATAGAGGCAAAAACTGAAGTATCTGGCACCAAGGTGAGTGGAGGTCATTATCTCTTTTCTAAGCCCTCCCCACACTGAGCCACAGATCCCACAAGTTGGTGCCATAACTGATATTCCCTCGAACTGGCTAAAACTACTTGCCTTGGAAATCCTCAAAGACTGCACTACCCAATTTATGAGCCCATTCAAGCTGCTTTTCCATATCACTGGCTGGTCTTGGCTCATGCTCCAAAACTTTGCCTGGGAATCTCCAAGCCCAGCACAAGTAGCAACCATCTCAGATTGTCTTATAGCTTAGTCAGTGTGGCCCTGGGCAAAACACAGGTGGGGGCTGACCTTGGTCTTCACGACCTGGGAAACCTCCAAGCCTGTACACTCAGTGGACACTTACAGACCACGTAAGAGCAAAACCATCCTTCCCCTGCACAGCTGATCCTCCACGGGGGGCAGTGGTTGATAGTCAGTGGTCACAGTCACTTATTGCAGTTGACTGTCCTGGGTAAATCTTGCCCATTAACCTGACAATAGCTACCAAGGCTCAAGTACAGGAGGAGGGTGTACCAGCCCACATGAAGAGTGTACCTCAAAGGTCCAACTTGGGTGATAAGGGGAGGCTGTGCCACTGTATCCTGCAGGACGCTAACTGCATTAAAGACACACAGTCATAGCAACTCAACCTAATATATAGAAATAAACACAAGGAGGCTGCCAAAATGAGGAGACAAAGAAACATGGCCCAAATGAAAGAACATATCAACACTCCAGAAAAAGAGTTAAATGAAAAGGAGATAAACAATCTCTCAGACACAGAGGTCAAAACACTGGTTATAAGGATGACCAAAGAACTTAGTGAGAACCTCAGCAGCATAAAAAAAGATTTAGTCCGAAACAAAGGATACATTAATTGAAATGAAGAACAATTTACAGGGAAACAATAGTAGAATGGATGAAGCCAAGAATCAAATCAAGGATTTGGTACATAGGAAGCAAAAAAAACAAAAAAAACAAAAAACAAAAACAAAAACAAAAACAACCAAACAGAACAATGTAAAGAAAAAAGAATTTAAAAAAATGAGGTTAGTATAAGCAGCCTTTGGAACAAATGCAAGAGGTCCAATATTTGCATTGCAGGGGTGCCAGAAGGAGAAGAGAAAGAGCAAGAAATTGGAAATCTATGTGGAAAAAAAGAAAGAAAGGAACTCCTTTAATTTGGTGAAGGGAATAGACATCCAAGTGCAGGAAGCCCAGAGAGTCCCAAACAAGATGGATGCAATGAGGTTCACTCAAAGGCACATCATAATTAAAATGCCTAAGTTTAAAGATAAAGAGAGACTCGTAAAAGCAACAAGAGAAAAGAAATTAGTTACCTAAACTAACTAGGGAGTTCCCATAAGACTGTCATCTGATTTCTCAAAAGAAATCAGGCTAGAAAGGATTGGCAAGGCATATTCAAAGTCATTGAAGACAGAAACCTACAGCAGAAACCTACAGCCAAACCTCTTGCTCTACCCAGCAAAGCTATTATTTAGAATTGAAGGGCAGATAAAGAGCCTCTGAGATACGGAAAAACTAAAGGAGTTCATCATCACCAACCATTATTGTATGAAATGTTAAAGGGACTTATTTAAGAAAATGAGGATCAAAACTATGAACAATAAAATGGCAAAAATACATATCTATCCACAATTGAATCTAAAAAAACAAACTAAGCAAACAAGAAGAACAGAGGCAGAATCATGGATACAAAGAATGTTTTGATGGTTGCCAGATTATGGTGAGGTATGGGAGGATGGTTGAGAGATGAGGAGATTAAGAAATATAAATAGGTAGTTACAGAACAGCCATGGGGATATAAAGAAGAATATATGAAAGGGAGTAGCCAAAGAACTTATATGACCAAAAAACCCATGGACATGAACATTGGTGGGGGAATTGCCTGAGGTAGTGGTGGGTGCTGGGTGGAAGGGGCAAAGGGGGAAAGATCAGAAGTGTAATAGCATAATCAATAAAATGTAATTTTCAAAAAAGTATATGTAATTTTATGACAATAAAATTTGTGAATAATTTTGCATTTGATTAAAAACAAAATAACTTGAGTTGTTAAAGTAGTGAGTTACTCAATTATTTTTCAAAGTAGTATTTATTAATTTATTCACCTAATTTTGATTTGTATGCATGTTACCTTCCATTTATATAAATAGGAGAAAAAAACCTTGGCATTTTTTCATTATTTACCTTTTTGCACTATCTTTTTAGCCTATTATTATTCTCCCTCCTTATTTGTACCCCAATGTAAAGAATTAAAGCCTAAATTAGTTTTTCTGGGTCTGAATTGTAAAGAATAAAAAAGAATTAATACAACTATTTTTCAATTATACTCTACTGCATTAAATATTTCGTGATTAGGATAATCTGTTATTTTTATTGTAGGTAGGTTCAGCCTGTGTATCACAGCCATAGCACATGGAATTTTGTCCTAATTAGGTCAAAATTATAAATTTTAAATTTACAGAAAAAAATTGAAAGCAGAAAATCCATATTAACTTTCAGAGATAGAATTATATTTAATTTTCTGATTTTAAAATGCTTATTCAAAAGTTTAATAATAATAGTGGCTTATAATTACTTATACTCTCTGTTTCATAAACATATGTGTAAATATATACACACATATACAAAATTCTTTTACAAAGCAATAATATCCTTATAATTTTTAAGATGGTTAATAATCCCTCAATGCAATCTAATATACATTTCAGTTATCCCAAATATTTTTGCTATTTTTTTTTAAACTAAGATCAAATTAAGTTTTCCTCATTACATTTTTTGTTGTTGTGTTTTGTCACTTTTAACAGTGAGAAATGCACCCAATTAGAAAAATAAGAAAACACTGATATGTGTAAAGAGACCAAGCCAGTTTTCGTGTAGAATATAATAGTAGGTTCTAAATTTGTTTGTCTCCTCACAGTGTCATTTAATGTGTTGTACTCCCTGTAAAATCTAAGTTAGTTTAGAGACTTGGCTTAGGATAAATCGCTGGCAGGGACCCTTCACAAATGAAAATGTCTACTCCACAGCATGTTATATCAGAATGCTTTAAATGCCTATTTATTGCAACCTTAGAGATGTTGTATCATCACATTTAATGAACTGTTCTTTCATTTACATTTATAGCCGCTAACACTCTGTAAGTCTTATCACCATTAGTACATGTTTTTTTTTTTTTTTTTTTTACTGCAATGTGTTAAATTACATTAATTATGCTCTCGATGCTCAAAATATCCCAAATGTGAAGTCTAAGAGCCTCTTTAAATGTGCTCTGTGTCCTTTTGATGTTATTCAGTTACTTTGGTTTTGTTTGTTTTGCTTTGTTTTTGTTCATTTGTTTCCACTTTGAAATATCAAGAGATCCAGATTCATCTTGTACTATTGTTACACTTAAGGCTAGGTATCAGTCATTTCTCCAGGGATACAAGATTCTTTTTAAGAAGTAATGGTAATCAAACACAAATTATGTTTAAACACAATGGTGTGTGAAAACAATGGTATTGAAACACAAAGATCTGGGTGCCAGCTCTATAGTTCTTAACAGAGTCTCATTACTTTTAGGCCTTTGCAGAATAGAGGTCTGGGAATATAACTTTATGCTAATGTACAATTCACATCATAGGACTTTCTAATTAATTTCATTCTATGTGTGTCTTTTTATTCACTATGAGAACAATGAATGTGTTACTCCTATGCCTATAGTAATATATAACATATATAATTTGAATAAATATTTATATATTAAAATTTATATTTTATATCTATTATGGCTTCTAATAGCAATGTGACTATTACCACTGTAAATAAAGCTGATGAATATTAGACATTTTAGTAGTTATATTATATGAAAGATGTAAGTCAGAATACTGTGTTCCAAATTACTAACATAATCCTTTTTGGTGGTTGTAGTTTTTAGTTTGATATACATTTCAGTTTATTAGACTTCTTTTTTATTTACTGGAATTTAATTCAATTAAGTTTTCACTTTTGATATAACTTCATATTTGAATATGTACAACATTTAAGTTAAATCATATAAAATTAAAATATTTAAAGAGATTTTAGAATCCTCACTAACCACTTACCCTGTACCTATCCAATATGCTATAATTAGGCATTGAATACTTTTATGAGTAATGATTTAATAAAGAACTTTGTATAGATGCTATTTTTTCCTTTTTGTGGAGATATTTCTCTACTGATTGTTGATTCAGAGAATATATGCCCATGTAAGTTTTTCAGATGTTTCCAATTTTCCACCATAGAAGTTATGCTATTTTTGAATCTGACTGAGAATGATTGAAAATTCTTTTTACTGATGTAGTATCAACAGAGGGCGTGACTGGAAAATAAGCTTTAGCAGCAGAGGGACCGTGTTCCACTGAGGCTTCGGCATTATTCATCTTCAACCAGGCACTTGGGGGCAGTAGCGTCCCTCTCGTGTGCTGTCTTAAGAATTCAGTGTGTTTTGTTGTGTTTTTTCCCTAGCATTTTCTACATTGATAAATTTTGTATTATAATAAATAGTAATTTTTATTTATTTCCCTGCTATAAATAAACCTTGTATACTTATTGAAAAAATAAAGCAACATATCCAGTCAATAATTTTACAAAAGTAATTTTTTTTAGAACACAAATACAGAGATTGGCTCTTCGGGGGACATTTGAGAGGAAACTAAAAATTTTCCATACATATCTGAGAAGAAAAAAAAAAAGACATTCCGAAAGATGTAAACTAAAACCTAAGGCATCAGATCATTAACACAAAATGAATTTTAATCAGTGACAATGGTGTGAGAGTGTGAGAACTTACCATTTTAATTATATAACAAGAAATGTGACACTAGCTAAAACTTAGGTACATGTGATAGAAATGCAGACACTGTATTAATTTAATGCTATTTGTCATTAATGTTTAACATTCTTTCCCAAGTTTAAGTAATTAAAAAATACTTTTGCCCTGGGTGGTGTTGCTCAATGCATTGAGTGCTGGACTGTGAACCAGAGGGTCAGGGCACATGCCTGGGTTGCCAGCTAGGTTCCCAACATGGGGCATGTGACATGTAACCACACGTTGCTGCTTCTTTCCTTCTCTTTCTCCTCTCCTTCCTCTCTCTATAAAAATAAATAAAATCTTTAAAAATACTTTCAGAAGTAATATTTTATATATCCTTTAAAGATCAGTGTTTTATTTACTGTTCATGATAATTATTTTTAAAAAGGTAGGTAAAATATTGTAAGATTTTTTAAATGTAGATTTTGTATCACTGAAGTCATGTTTGGTATCAGGTATTTTTATTTTGCTGTTTCCGTTTTCATTTTTTTCTTTTTAATTCTACTCTTCACTGTCCTTGAATACAAGTTAAATATTAACATTAGAAAACCTCTGTAAGTATTTAAATAAATAAATCTATAATAGACTAAACCCCACGTGGTGCAAGCTGATAATGTATTATGGGTACCTCAAAAATACTTGGTCATTATATTTACAATTTTATTTTTCTCTCGTATTTTGACTTCTGGCTTACAAATTGAAAAAAATACAATAAACTGACAATTATTTTTGTTATTTTAAAAATATTTTTAGCACTAATTTCAGCATGAAAATATACATATTTCCATCATTAAAAATACTGAGTTGTTTAAGAAGTGTAAATGACAAATCACTACTTATGAATATTGATACATAAAAGTCCTGGAGGAAAATTTGGACAGGAAACTTTCAGATATCCCATGTAGCAATATTTTTCTAATATATCTTTTAGGACAAGGGGAATAAAAGAGAAATAAACAAATGGGACTATATCAAACTAAAAAGCTTTTGAATGACTAAAGAAAACATCGTCAAAATGAAAAGGGAACTAAGTGTATGGGAGAACATATTTGCAAATTATACATTGCACAAGAGTTTGATCTCCAAAATATATAAAGAGCTCATACAACTCAACATTAGGAAGACAAACAGTCCAATTAAAAGATGTACAAAGGCCCTGAATAGGTTCTTCTCCAAGGAGGATGTACAGATGGCCCTAGACATATGATAAGATGCTCAACATCACTACCCAGTAAAAGGTACAAATTAAGACTACAATGAGATATTACCTCACAGTGGTCAGAATGGCCATCATTAATAAATCAACAACCAGGAAGTACTGGTGTGGATGTGAGAAAAGGGAACTCTAGTACACTGTTGGTGGGAATGCAGACTGGTGCAGCCACTGTGGAAAACAGTATGAAATTCCTTTAAAAAACTAAAACTGGAACTGCCTTTTGTCCCAGTGATTCTACTGCTAGGAATATACCCTAAGAGTCCTGAATCTCCTATTCACAAGAACGTATACACCCCAATGTTCATAGTGGCCCTATTTACAATAGCTAAGTGTTAGGAGCAACCTAAGTGCCCATCAATAAATGAGTGGATCAAAAAAGTATGGTACATTTACATAATGGAATACCACACAGCAGAAACTAAGAAGGAACTCCTACCTTTTCAGACAGCAAGAATAGAACTGGAGAGCAGTACGCTAAGTGAAATAAGCCATTCCATGAAAGACGAATACCATATGACCTCACCTGTAAGAGGAATTTAATGAACAAAATAAACTAATGACCAAAATAGAACCACTGGCATGGAAACATGGAACAGACTGAAAGTGACCAGAGGGAAGGGAAGGGGGATAATGATGGAAAGAAGGGGAAGGGACTAGACAAAGAACATGTATGAATGACCCATGGACATGGTCAACAGAGTGGGAATTGACTGTGGGAGTGGAGGAAGGGGTGGGATGTGTGGAGGAGGGCAAAGGGCAAAAAATTGGGACAACTGTAAGAGAACAACAATAAAAATGATTTAATAAAAAATAAGCATAAATGACAAATCACTCTGTAAACACCCCTAGCCTGATGTTCAGCTGTTTATTATATTTTTGACAACTCCAACTTCACAATATTTTCAGGTGCTTGCAAAGCACAATTTGCTCTCTTACATTCTGAAGTTGTAAAGGACTGACAACCTCTTTCACAGTTACCAAGGAAATCTGTAACAGTGGTGGTTGGAATTGATGCAAATGGATTGCGTGCAAGAGCGCAACAATAGTTTAACAAGTACTTTCTATTCACAGATCCTGAAGAGCATATTTTCTCTACCATATGAAACAAAAAAAGCGTTCTCAGACCAAAGAGAACTTGATAAATGTCTCAATAAAAATAAAGAACAGTGATGAATTTTACCAAACAAACAACTCTATTCTTTGAGAGTCCTAAATCCTACTTCTCTATAACACATGATATAAATCACTATAAATGATAATTAATCCCTTGGATCATCCCATACCACCTGCTGTCTGATTTATCAAACACACTTAATATTTCCACGTATCTCGTTTACTGAACTGTGATAAATTACAGCCATTGGTTGATCATGAGCTTCTGTGGAAAATTATCTGTGAAACTGAAGCCAAAAAATGAGGGCATTAACTACAAGTCTCTAATTACCCTCCAACTCAGAGCGCTGACCCCTGTGATATAACTCCCCCCCCACCACCACACACACACACAACAGTGAAGGGCAGAAATTAAATGGTAGATGCACTAGGTAAGGCACCACATACACAGAGAGAGGTCTCCTCACTCATACAGCATTCTTAACTTAGTGAGAGTAATGTAACAAGAATACTTTTAGTTAAAACTTATAAATTTCTGTTGGTTTAAATGAAAAGCAGGTGGTATCATTTCTTTGTGTTCTTCAGAGCTATGGGGAAAACCTCAGCCATATAACAACTGGTTTTATATGTTTAACTGTGGACAACTGATTTTATAAAATCCTCACAGCAAAATTGAAATGCATATTAACATTTTGAATATACAGTATAACATTCTGACTTCTAAATTACTTTGCTGTCATTCAATTTCAGAGGCCTAGACACTACCAGTTTCGATGGGAAAATTCTTTCCAGCGTATATATAACTGAATTTGGTGTCTGACTCCTTGTAACAAAGAAGGATAGGGTAAACAAGGGTGGAAAATATTTTTGCTACAAACACATAGACATTCTGATTAAATCATGTCCTGAAATATATGCAATACTAAGAGTATAAAAGGAAAAGCACATGTGTCAAATAGAAATCGAAAATATTAAGAAGAGGTATTTGGGGTTGATTCACAACAGAAAATACAAAATTGAGAACTTTAGAGCTAAGAGCTAAAGTTCTACTGCCTGTGCAAGCACAGGAAGCCAATGATATATCTGAAGTCCCTTAAGTGATTATCTAAGTAATCAGAATCATCATTCCCAAGGGTGCATTCAACCTTAATTCGGAACTCTTATGTATTGATTATTTAAACATTTTATATGTAGTCTACACAGGTAATCTACACGGTAACAATGTTGTATGTGCTGCTTACATAATAACACTTTTATATTAGTGGTATTTCAAAAAGTACTGTACCTAATACTGTTTTGAACTTCATTTAGTAATTTCATTATTTTAATAAGGTTGTGGTTAAAGACACATTTGACTAATTTCAGAGTTAAAGATTCAATTCAAGGCAAAGCTGAGTAGTCCACCATATGTCTAAATCGAGGCTATAGCCCTGGCTGGTGTGGCTCAGTGGATTGACTGCAGACCGTGCAACTGAAAGGTAACTGGTTTAATTCCCAGTCAGGGAACATGCCTGGGTTGCTGGCCAGGCCAGGCCCCCAGTTGGGGGTGTGCAAGAAGCAACTTATAGGAGTATCCGATGTTTCTCTCCTTCTCTTCCTCCCTCCTCTCCTTTCTCTAAAAAATAAAAAAAATAAAATATTTAAAAAATTTTAAAATAAAAATAAAATTGCAGGCTATTGCTTCAAAATACAATACAAATATAACTTAATTGATAACTAGGTCCATGGGACTAATTAAAACTATTACCTACAAAAACTATACAACAGTACAATTAGTATTAATTATTATATTTTAATGTGGTTTTAACTTTTTAGCAATTAGGTACAATAACCTGATATAATGTTTCCCTTATATGTTAATATGATGATTTTAAGTGAAAGGTACACTAATAAAATTAGCTACACATAAGGAATCAATGGCTACTCCTACTAGAAAATCCAGCAGGGTGATATTGGTTAATACATTATATAGGTTTCAGATGTATAATTCTATAATGTGTCTGCCAATTGTATTGTGTGTTCACCACCCCAAGTAAAGTCTTCTTCCATCCACAGTTACCCACCTTTCACTTCCTCTACTTCCCCCAGCCCTCTTTCTCTCTGGTAGTACTGCACCATACCATTATCTGTGTCTACAATTTGTCCTTTTTTTTTTTAATTTGCTTACTTCTTTCATGCTTTTCACCTAGCCCTCAACTGCTATTCCCTCTCACTGCTCTCAGTCTGTTTCAGTTTTGTTCATCAGTGTATTTAGTTCCTTAGATTCCACATGTGAGTGAAATCATAAGGCACTTGCCTTTCTCTGACTGACTTACTTCACTTAGTGTAATACTCTCTAGGTCCAACCATGCTGTCACAAAACGTAAGGTTTTCTTCTTTTAAGTGCCCCAGTAGTATTTAACTGTGTAAATGTCCTACTGCTTTTTTATCTATTAATCTACTATACATCAACAAAAAATGAGTTTCGGCAAGGATGTGGAGAAATGGGAGCCCTCATTCACTGTCAGTGAGAATGCAGCCTGGTGCAGCCAGCATGGAATGCAGTATGAGGCTTCCTCAAAAAATTAAAAATAGAACTAACTCCCTTATGACCTGGTGATTCCACTTCTGACAATATATCTGAAGAAACTGGAAACACTAATTTGAAAGAATGCATGTACTACTACATTCATTGCAGCATTATTGCATTAGCCCAGATTGTGAAGCAGTTGAAGTGCCCATCAGATGATCTTCTATTTTCAAAGTCAACGGTATGCATCTCTTATCATCCTGCTGTCACTGTCAGATCTCCCATTCACCACTTCTGAAAAGGTTGTCTGCCTTTGCTACCCATGTGGTGCCATTCAGCCCATCCAGATGAGGATGATCCAAGATAATGACTCCAGTTCAAGAGTCTTAAGGTAAAAACGTCTGCACAGTTAGTTTTGTCATGTAAGGCAACATAGTCACATAGTTTCGGATATGTACATCTTTAAGAGGGCTTTAATCTACTTGCCACTTTTTTTTCTTGAAATTCCTGAAAGAAGTACTCAGTTGTATTGTTTTTTGTTTTTTGTTTTTTTGTAAATCGTGTTTGCAGTTATGCTTGCTAAACTTAGAATACTAGTGGGAGAAGGTAAAATTAAATTTGAGTCCACTCTCCCAGCAAGCATAGAAACATAGAGTTAGTAAAAACAGTTGCTAGCAGGAACCATGAAAATCAAAATATTATGGTCATTATGAAAGGCAGAAGAAGAGCAGATGGACTATACAGAACCTAGGGAGAGGTCTGAAATACAGAAATCTTACTAAAAATATATGCCTTTGAAAAGGAAATCAACAGAAAGCTAAGTAACTAAAAAGTAGGCAACCAAGTAGCTGGTAAATAAAACCCAGATTTCACAATTAAAAACTTCCAGGCCACCACACGAACCTGTGCTCTAAGTACTAAATGTCATGACCCTGTCTTGTTTTTGTACAAATGGAAAAAAAAAAAAAATCAAGCCCTGTAGACAAAATGTTAGGTGAGTCCCCTAAGGACATTTTTTTCATCGTACAAGTTGACTGGATACATTGACCTGATCCAACTGGAAAGGAAACTCTTGCTCACTGTCTAACCAAGTAATTGCCTCTAAACCAACCACCACCCCAGCCTGTGGTATAAGTCCACCAGGCGGACTGAAGTCTTATCAGGAGAGAAATGGAATTATTACTCAAGAACGCCTCAGTCTAAGCCAATTTGCTCTAAAGTAACTATGTGTATTTACTCATTCCCTGAGGGCAACTGCATAGCAAATTTTGCCATGTTATGATACACACAAAAAATCACAACATTGGCCTGGCATTTAAGGATGAAAGAAAGAAAGAAGGTTCTTAAGCAGTTATATGTAACAAAGTTGGGAATTTTGGCTTCCAAGGATCCTGTTACTCCTTGGGCTAAGGAGATTGATATCACAGGACACTGTTAACCAGCCACAGAAAACCAGTGTGTTGTGGCTCATGAGCTCGGAGCACCTGCTTCAGGAAAGAGCTAGAACTGGTACATTCAGCATCAACAGAATCTTCACATTGGCAATCTTAAACCATGTAAAAAACCATCACCATAGGAATGTGTGATATTGCATGTCACACCTCTAATACTAATCTCCATTTAGATATAGTGTCACCAGCAGAGTTGACAGTCACTTGGTACAGGTTATACAGTAGTGTGTCAGCATTGATTTGACTGTTCAGTGCCTATCCTTAACCTGGTATTGACTATTTTTAATGTCACCCTGTACACAGCAAAAGATGCGGAAAAGGCAAGTGCTTTCATTCCTTACACACCCCTCTTTAATTCTTTTTCACAAAATGAATAATTAAAGTAAAATTATTAAATGACAAGGTTTGAGAATAACATTGTGATTGTTAACCTAATCAAGTCATATCTCCCATTGGATATGCAGTTCTGAGCACATTGCCTTTACTAGAGCAAGCTAATATAGCCCTTGGCAGCTGGAATAATACTATTAATCTGGTAAATGTATGTTTCTCTACAGTAGGGGTCTGCAAATTGCAGCTGTGAGGCAATCCGAACTGTGTCTGTTTTTGTAAAAAGCCATATTGGAGCACTGTGATATTCATTCATTTGCATATTGTCTATGGCTGCTCCTGTATTGCAATGGTAGAGACTAAAGCATTTGCAACAGAGTCTTCATGGCTCACAAATCTTAAAATACTTACTCTCTGATCCTTTACAGTAAGCTTGTGTCAATCTTCAGTTTTTATCAACAAGCAAAAAAGAATAGACAAAGATTGCTTTCACCAGACAGGAACTGAAGTGTTCTTTGAGTTTCCTATTTCAGAGATACTTATTTGTTTCTCTTCTCCCAAGTAATACACAGAGATTCTTACTATCTATTATCGTAAATAAGATCACATTAGTTTCTTCTATTGATGACATAGTGCTGATATGACTAGTAAGAAGGAAATAGCTGGTGCTTCAGAAGCTTTGTAGTTTACTTGTGTGGCAGAGGGTATCAGGAATACAGAACTCTGCCATTCAGTGGAAAATTTTATTGGCATCTAGAAAAAGAGGAACTTCTTTATTTAGTCCAGGATACAAAACCTACCTTAACTAGCTGATTAATAATATACATGTAGTACATTGAGATACCATATAAAGTTTGAAGCAATTTATTACTTTGATTATTTTACTAGTTCGTCTAAAGGCAAACAATGCATAATTTTCACTTGGGGAATACTAGGGTATATGTTATGAAAGAAAAGAGAGTAAGCTGAAAATTATACGGAAGATGTTGTGGAGGGTTTAGAAAAAACTTGAAATGTTTAATATCAAGCAATCTTATATAAGCAATTTATTCCATAAAATAGCAGTGGAAAACAGTTGTAAAAAACACATAAAAGCTTATATCCTTTGCCGTCATTCTAGTTACTAACCGGGACATAAACTATCACCCCTTGCCCATTACTCTACTTATTCTAATTGCATTTAACAAGAGGTACCAGAACAGTACTACAATAGCAACCTTAAACTTAGGTATGTCAGATGTTCATTTACTGAAATAAGTAGAAAATTGGTAAATAATCCAGAAACTGGAAATTTCATAATTGCATGGACATATTTTAGTAGTCAGAACATATAAGAACAAATTGTAACCTGTGGGAAACTATTGTGCTGGATGACAGTGTCCAGATGCTTATATCCATTTCCACTAACCAGTCCCAATACCTTAACGTGACCAGTTTGTAAAGGTGGATAATGCAAAAGTATAAACTCCAGAATGAACTGAGTTTGGTCTCACTTAGTAAATATTTTTTAGACATTGAATTTATATTAATGTAGAAATTAAATTTTGTAAGTAAAGAATAGAGAATGTAATATTTTCTGCATAACAAAGATCATGGCTCATAAATTACCTGTCCAAAATATATTCCTTTAAGACTCTATGAGTGAATATTAAATCTGATATTTTGAATAAAAATAATGAGATGTGATCCTGGTTTTGCAACCAAAAATATCACACTTATTAATGTTGATTTATACTTCAACTACTATAACAGGACCATCAGAGTTTGAATGTGAACAACTTATTTTGTAACATATATTTGATTCAACAAGTTTAATATCTATGACATCTACTCTTGTTCATTGACCATAGGTGTGTATGAGAAAAAATATTTCAAGTGCATAAAATCAAAACAGTTGATTGCAAAAAGAGGATAACAAAATCTTTATTATTATCTCTGAATCTTAATGTGTTATTGTTGCTTTTAGCCTATCATCTATATCCATCAATTAAGGAACTATATGGTATTACATCATATTCATTAAATTGGGGTTCTGTAATTCCAGAGAAACTACAGAGTTTGGTTTAAAGTATCTCAGATATTAACAGCTTCCAATAAACTTGGATAGAAAGTAATCAGAGCTTCATTTACAAACTAGTAAAATTTAAGGTCCATTTCTATTTAGACATCACAAATTCTTGTTTATCCTATCCTTGTATAAAGTATGTCTATATATCCTCAAACTCAAAATAATCTTAGTCTGTACTAACTTTATCTCTACTCACTCAGGTTCTTGTCCAAGTTTTTGACAACTGTATCAGTTTCCGTTTGACAATTGGAAATTAAAAGATAAATTGAATTAAGTTCAATCCTTGCCAGAGCTTTCCCCCAGGATTTGGAAAATCAAAATTTTTATCCTTAAAAAAAAGATCATAGAACCATGATGCAGCTGTACAATGTGAAGAAATGTCATTCCTTAATACAATGTAGAGTTATGCCACCTTCAACACAGTAAAATATGGCAACATTTCCCCCCTTATGTAAGAGGTTTGTCCAGAAAAAGTCCAGCCATTGTTAATATAATGAGAATGGTTTGCTTGACATCCATATAACCTGGAAGCCAAGGAGAGTGTCACTCTCCTTGGAAGTCAACAATGGAAGTTAACAATGATGACTTCACTATAGTAGTCAGTGGGGGAGGTGGATGCTATTGAGTGAGCATGTGTACTCTGTGGCCTTTTTCATTCAAAAACAACTGAATGAATAGAGTGGCATATCTGCATGAAATTTTGGCAGAAACAATTCAGATGATTCAGAAGGCTCCATCTATGGGTATTTGGCAATTGGCAGCTTGATCACAACAATGTGCCCTCTCATGCATCACGTTTTGTTTTTTGGTAAAACATCAAGTCACCCAGGTGACTTGGCCCCCTTTTGGCCCAGATTTGGTGCCCTGTAACTTCTACCTTTTCTAAAACTAAAATTACCTTTGAAACAGAACAGATTTCAAACCGTTGATGAGATTCAAGAAGATACGATGAGGCAGCTGACGAAAATTGGGAGGACTATGTGAGGTCCTAAAGTACCTACTTTGAAGGGAACTGAAGCATCATTGTCCTATATACAGTGTTTCTTGTATCGTATATCTTCTTCAATGAATGTCTCTATTTTTCATATTACATTGCTGGACACCTCCTGGTCAGAACTCATAAAGAAAATGGTTCCTACAAAGTTTGGTTTGCACTGGAATCTAGATTACTGGTCATTCCCTAGTAAACTATATCATAGTTCAGTATTGTTTCCTGAGACCAAATTCCACTCTTCTTTTTTTTTCTTTCTGTCTTCATCAGATTCTCCCCTATACATCTGCTCCAACATTTATCTATTCATCTCCTTTTCAGATGTTATTATCTCAGTAGACTTGTCAGTTATAGAACACAGTACCTAAATTGCATATTATTAATAAAGTTTTCTTAGAAAATGCTTAATAATTCACTCAAAACTGCCTCTCTGTACCTAAATGCTAATCTTGCTTACTAAGACCTCTGCCATTCCTTTTTCAGCCAGTAAGATTCTCATTAAATCTTTAAGACATACTACAAATTATGGTTATACTGAACTGTTGATTTCATGTGTTGATTTCAACACTGGAACAGTTAGTAGTGAAGCCTTCTCCATGAACTCATCTCCTTGAAATAATTACAAATCTGTTAAGGTCCACATATTGGATTGTGGTTATGCTACTTCTAATCAATCTCTCCCTCTCTCTCTTCCCCCCACCCCCCTCTCATCTCTCTTTCTTTTCAAACACACAACTGTAAACAAACACATAGATACACATCATTAAAAAGTGAAGATTTTCAATGGAAATTATAATCCTTAACCTGGTATATTGGGGACCATTCTGTGTGGTTTCAGAGACTGTAGCCCTGTGAGATCAGGCCCTGAAAGGGGCTAGTAAGTCTCCCTGGAAAACCAGGTAACACAGGTGGCAGGCATGACCTGACTCTAGCACCAAACATTTCCTTGGGAATCTGGCCTGAAATGTACATTTTATCCTCTGAAGCTTGCTCTGCCCAGCATAGCCCTGTCCATACCAACTGGATGTTTAAGTTCAAGGCATAAGGAGTAAACTCCTTATCTCACGAAACATGTCTTAAAGACCATCTGACGTCAGCATGACTAACAGACCCTGACCTATGACACATCTCTGTGTTCATTCACTTGTTATCTGTAGGTAATACCTGTTTTTGTATGACTAGAGCCTTTTGACATTAATTGATGAGCTATGCATGTATGATGTATACACACATCATCAAAGTCGTTTGGGAAAAGGGCTCCAGGCATTCCGAACTAGAGGGAATTGCCACCCCCTTTCCCGCAGGAACAGCAATATTGTGTCTGGGATGATTTGTTCTCATCCCTGGTGGCCAGGATAACTCTGCCTCATGGAGTTCTCCCACATTTGTAGGTAGATTATATTTACTGGGTATATTTTTTCTTAACTTACAGAATTTATCTTTTACCCCCTTACAAAATGTACCTATAAAAGCCTATTGTTAACTTTTTAAGTATCACACCTCAGGTGGTAATCCCACGTCAATACAGTTTATCTGGAGGAGATTCAACTCAAGCACACAGCGAGGTGTGTGCTGGCCAAGTTCTCATTTGGATTTCTATCAGTCAGTCTTTTTCCTGTAGTGGCTTAAAGCAGGCCACTTTATATCTACTTTATATCAAACTACTTTATATCAAACCTTCATTTTGATGCACTGTTTTTCTTCTCTGATTTGAGTTCTAAATCTGGTTTATTTTCCTCATTTCACACTTGTATACATTGCTAAGACCAATATATAAGGGAGGTCTTCAATCATCTTTTAAGATGGTTCACTGAAGACCACTTGAACAGACCAATATGTCAGTCAGTTACTGGTTATTAAGCGTCTATCAGTTTAACTAGACATTAGATGTTACAGATGAGCTGTATAAATGTAAAGAACAGATCTTTCCTATGCTTGTCAAGAAAAATATAGAAAGCTCACTAATGTGTTTCACAAAGCTAGCCAATCATACAAAACTAAAAATAATACTGTATACCATGTACATTCATAAACACACAAACCCCAGACCAATAGTTTATGAGACTTTATGGAAGTAAGCTCTAAATATTATAGCACATTAATGCCAAACATATGTTAAAAGAGTAAGTGATAAGGATTATTCTAGAAATCCAAAGATAATTCAACAGTAGGAAATCAATCATCATACTCTTAGTGCATCGGTTACTGAAGGAGAAAAAAAAACACACACACACAATTAGATAAATATATGATTGAAATCACCTGAAAAAGTTAGCAATCATTCCACATAAGAATTCTAAACAGAAGAAAATGACATAATTGTGGCTTTTAAATTTGTAATTTGAGTACTGAACTGGAGAACATGTGGACAATATTTATAAAGAACGTGTTTGGGACACCTTGCCAAAAACAAGCCAATTCTTCTCTGAGTTCTGGTGATTTTTCCCTTCTCAGTTGCTTCCAACTAAGTCATTTGAACTAAAGTTGTGAAATGCAAGTTGGTCCAATAAAATTGAATTTAAAAATTGAAATCAAGGTATTGTTTATTCATAATTATGAAACTGATAACCTGGGGACTGATACTTATTTCTCCCAGCTTGGCTAACCTTATAAGGCCAAGTCTAAAGATGTAGCAGCTTAAAACAGCACATATCTTTCTCCCAGTTCTCATGGTTCAGGAGTCAGTCTGGCACAGTTTGACTTTCTTCTTCTCAGGGTGACACTGTACTGAAGCCAAGGGCTATATTCTCTGTAAGCTTACTCAGGAAATGTTGTGCCTCCAAGTTCACTAAGATTGTTGGCAGCATTCACTTCCATGTAGCTCTGTGGCTGAGGGCCCTGGCTTCTTACTGGCCATAAGCGGGAGGAGGCTCAGCATCAAGAGGCTGACATCATTCATTGCCACTTCGCTGTCTCTGAACTCCTCTCAAAATACGGAAGTTTATGTTTTCAAAGCCAACAAGAGAAGCAGTCTCTGTTCAAGAGGACTGATCTCTCTTCTAAAGGCTTTGTATTTCATCCAGGATAACGCTCTGTGTCTTAGCAGGAATTTTTTTGTACTTACTAATTTTTGTTTGCTATTTCCAGTTAGCATGATGGTGTCATTGTAGTGGAGAGTATGACTATTTTGCAGAATGTCAAGATTTCAGGACCTATTGTGTGTGTGTGTGTGTGTGTGTGTGTGTGTGTGTTGAAGGAAAACAAAAGAATTAATATAAACTCATGCTGATGATAAATATGTGCTGTTGTTCTTTGTACATAGAAGTGAACTATTTTTTTAACCAGCATGACTGATAGAGATTCAAAAGAATGTATTTTGTCTAGTAAAGATCCTACTTCTAACACAGCATATCCAGTTGAAAATATCACCTGGTTAAGTTCATGTTACTTTGCCCATAAATGCCATTGTCCATCTTGCATGTGTAGGAGCTCAAAACATTAATGGAATGGGATGTGATTAAGTTCCACCACTCTGAAACATTAGTGTTTATGGCTTTTGTCCCAATATTATTTATGAGTCTCTGTTTTAGTTGAAGTAAAAGGATTTGTCAACTACATCCTTCCTACACTAATGGACTCTCAAGTCTGGGAACCAATGTGAAGATTATTCCATTTGTTAAGTATGTGTGCTAATTATTCACCTGGAGACTGAAAAAAGAACCCAGGATGAGTCCATGCACCCATTGGACCCATATAAGATAAACTTTACTAACACACCGCTGCACATCTATAAACAATTTGTTCCCGTTTTAACTGCAGTGATCTGTTAGGGTTTCAGTTACTTGGCATTATTGTTAGTCTGTATTCAACATAAAATTGTCCTTGAAAACCTGGGTGGGTATTCCTTTCCTGCAGTTACCCTGGTGCAAGGCTGAAGATCCCCCTGAGGAAGATCATGGAGATTATAATATATTTATAGAAATTTATGATATCCCTAGCTCAAGGAACCAGTGCTTCTCTTCAAACAACAGACTCTGGATCACCATTTATTCCGCTTCTACCCACTTCCACCACCACCTGCACCCCTTCCCTCATGCCCCTACCCCCAGAATCACTGCATGTTGTCCATATCCATGGGTTCTTTCTTTTTTCCTTATTGCTTGATCACTCCACACCCTGACCTGTCATCCTGATCTCTCTTTCCGAGTCTGTCTCTATTTTGCTTGTTGGTTCAATTTGTTCATTAGATCATGCATATGAGTGAGATCATATGGTAATTGCCTTTCCCTTACTAGCTGATTTCATTTAGTATAATGTTCTCCATGTCCATTCATGTTGTCATAAAGGATACAATTGCCTTTTTCATGGCTGAGTGGTATGCCATTGTGTAAATATTCCATATTTATTTTATCCACTCATCAACTGATAGACACATGGGCTGCATCCTGGCTACTGCAGTGAACATAGGGGTGCATGTATTATTTAGAATTAATGTTTCTGGTTTCTTTGGATAAATTCCCAGAAGTACAATTGCTGAGTCATGAGGCAATTCCAGTTTTAATTTTTTGAGGTAACTCCATACCTCTTCGTATAGTGGCTGTACCCGTCTGCATTCCCACCAACAGTGCATGAGGGTTCTCCTTTCTCTACATCCTCACCAAAATTTGTTGTTTCTTTTGTCTGTGTCTGTATACCAAGTATGTTGCTACAATGGGATATAATGCTATACCACAAGCATGCTGAAAATAACTTAGAGCAATAGTTATTGAATTAAAAAATGACATTTTGTTTGACATTTATGATGGTTTATTTTACTTTTAATACTTTTATGCTTTTAAATTAGGACTGCCATTGTCCCATATATCTTAGTTATAACCAGGTCCCTCCTTCATTCTAAACATCTAATATTTTATCTAATTAGCTTTTTAAAAATTTTATTTATTTATTTATTTATTTATTTATTTATTTATTTATAGAGAGGGGAAGGAGAGAGAATGAGAGGGAGAGAAGCATCAGTGTGTGGTTGTCTCTCATGTTCACCCCCTACTGGGGGCCTGGCCTGCAACCCAGGGATGTGCCCTGACTGGGAATCAAACCAGCAACCTTTTGGTTCCCAAGACAGCAATCAATCCACTGAGCCACACCATCCAGGGCTATTTTATCTAATTAGCTTTTGAAGACATCTAAAGGACAGCATGTAATTTATAACAATTCCTATTATAAAGGTACATTTATTATGAAGGTAGTTGGAAACTTAAATAGTTCTATGTATATGTAATACTAGATCGTATTTGGTATCTTAAGTAAGTAAGGGAAGTTCTTGGATAACATGACTGTAAGGAGAAAGGATCAAATTGTGACCCTAGAGATTTTTCATCAAAACCATCTCTATTCTTCACTGTAAGAAACCCCCAGTTTAAAAATGAGAAATCTCAAGGTTTCGATTTATACTATGTTTATAAGTATCATTTTTATTTTATTTGAAGGTTCCTTGTTCTATGAAAGTACTCTTTATTTCTAGTTTTCTGTTTAGTATATTGATATGTTTATGATGATGACCTACACAAAATCTTTCTCCAGCTTCTACTGTTGGTCATAACAGTAATCTTTGGCTTGGAGTAATGCAATAAGACCCAGAGAATATTAATCCTGCCTTGGTGGTAAGAAATTAAAATTTTATTTTACAAAAAATAGGGTTAAAGTATTTGTAACAGAATAAATGAACATTAAAAGAGCCCATGTATAAAAGGACAGAGATAGTTATCAAATCATCAGTCATTGAACTTGAAATAATTTATATTCCTTAGCCAGAACACTTCTATGCAAAACCCACAAGAAAATTCATCATCTCCATTTCCATCTGTAGCTTTTCAGTGTCTTATTTTTCCTAGCTCTTTTCTAAATTATCCCCAAAACATGGGTAGAGAATAAAAGATGCTGTGGATTAGTAATATCAGATACTATGTATTTCACAAAATGAAATGCAGGAATCTGGAGTTCTTTAGTCCGTGGAAAACGTGATTTCTCAAGAAGGCAGTTGAGTGTTGCAGTACAGAACAAAGAATGAATGGCAGAAGGGGAAGGGCCAACTAAAAAGTGGAAGATTTCGGGAAGTTTGAAAATTGGAAGAGGAAGAGGAGAAAAATAGCTGTTTTCTTCATAACAACCTCTTAAAGTCTAGAATGCATCCACAGAAGTTAAGTTGGAAGGCCTATGCACTAAGGTACTGTGGGGCAAGATAATTAGGTATCTACCTAAAAGCACAACAGATAAACATTTTCCTACCCCTAGCATCTACCTGTGTTCACTATACCACTTTGGGGCCTATTCTTTTAACATTTATTTATTTATTCACTCATTCATTCATTGACTTCTTTAATGTCTAGTGAATTATAGTATAGTTCTGGGTCAGATATGAGTGATGAAAAGTGCCATTTTCCCCAATGTCTGTGGCAATCTGATAGTCATCTTTAATATACATAACACAAACTGGTGCAGGGTAGGGCAAAAGAAGATTTATTGAGGATTGTATGAAAAATAATGCAATAATAATAAAGAATAAACTTTGTTTTGTGTACTCATAATTGTGAACCTGCTTAGCCCATTGCTAGATATGGTGGGAAGTAGCTATATATTGGCGTTAGATGACAATCTGGAAAAACATGGTTTGCAAAACTTCTGATTATTCTATTTTGGATATATATATTATATATATAATCTCTACCCTTGGAGCAAAAGGGAAATAAGGGGCTTGAAGACATGAATCACATACATGCATAAGCAACCAACTCAGCCAGCTTTTTTTTTTTGTGTGTGTGTAACAAGAAAATAAAGGCTTACTTCTCATCAAAGTATACTGTGCGTATCCACTTGCCATGCATTGTGCTTTTGTTTATTCACTTCACTTGTGTGAAATGACCTTCCTTAATTTCGACATTTAAGAAAATCTTACTGAACTTTTCAAAGTTCATTTTGAGTGCAACTTCCTCTCTGGAACAACTGAATTTGTGAGCTCTTTGAAGGTGAGACTCACTCAATCGTATAATTGTGTTCTCAATGAATAGCATAGCAAAACACTTGGTAAGTATTTGATTCATGATTCAATAGGCATTCTTGAATTTTTGTCTTAATTAATTTTTCTGGTCCATCTACTGCCATAGAAATGTTCTGAAAATACTGAGACTTTCAGTCTCTTTTACCCAATATATATTAAATGCAGACTAGTTCTTTTCTCTTCTCTATCTCCATCTTCTTGATGAGAAAAATCTTAATTTTCTTATGTCTTTAAAACTCTCAGTGCAAGCACTGTGGATATTGCATGCATACACATGTGTGTACTCAAACAGTAAGAATTTCCTTTTACTAAACATGTATGTTCCCCTAATTAAGTTCCTACTAAGATCTGGCAGCTCCACTAGACCAGGAGGTCTGGTGCTTTCTTCACAATATAGTGTTGCCTCTTTGTCTGCATGTCATTAATTTCATCCTGTAGAAAAGCATCCACAATTTTTCAAGATGAGAATATAAACATCTATGTAATTAACCTATAAGTAGACTTTTATTCTCTCATTTTCCTGCCACTCAAGAAAAATCTGTTTGCTTCTATATTTTCAAAAGTAGGGAATTGCAGGGAATGAAAGAGTCATTCTATATAATATCTATAAAATTAACAAAGATAAAAATAATACTAGGCCCTAGCTGGCGTAGCTCAGTGGATTGAGCAAGGGCTGTGAACCAAAGTGTTGCAGGTTCGATTCCCAGTCAGGGCACATGCCTGGGTTGTGGGCCAGGTCCCCAGTGGAGGCCATGCAAGAGACAACCCCACATTGATGTGTCTCTCTCTCTCTCTCTTTCTCCCTCCCTTCCCCTCTCTAAAATAAATAAATAAATAAATAAAATCTTTAAAAAATAATACTGGGAAATTACTTGCTTAAGCATTAGTTATGATAAAAATACTCAGAACTATACAAATATGTACTTTATTATTTATTTATTTGGTTTGCACCTTGACCCAGTGCTTTATTCCAGATATGAAATGTTAGTTCAATATTTAAAAACCTAATAATGTAACCCACCAGCTAACAATCTAAAAAAGAGTATCTCATCTCTTACTTTATACTTTTGCCTATGTTGATTTCCATGTTTGAAGCACCCTCACCATTCTTTACTTGGCTCATTATTAACCACTCAATTCAGAAATCATCTCGCTACTGCTGCTGCTTCCTCTCCTAAATCATTCTTCTCTAACTCTTTTCAGTGACTGTTAAAATCTCAGCTAAATATCAGTCACTTTACATCTCTAATTTAATTTTTAAAATGTCTTTTTTATTTAATGTATTGGGGTAACATGGGTTAATAAAATTATGTAGGTTGATGGTACACAATAATACAGTATCTCATCCGTATACCATACAGTGTGTTCACCACCCTTAGCCCAGCCTCCTTCCACCACCATTTACCCTCTTCTATCTCCCACACCCTTCTATCTCCCAACCTACTGTTGTTTGTGTCTACGAGTCTTTTTCTTTGCTTAATCCCTTCACCTTTTCACTAACATACATATTTTAAATAAACTAAAAAAGTAATGCTCAAGTCAGCTCTATTATGTTCTTCCACATATCTGTTTTTAAACCAATGATAACCGAATCATATTTACAAGTGCGTGCTCCATGAAACAGTATTTCTTTAAGAGCAAGCATGTCAAGATGTTAGCTCACACCTTCAAAAATAACCTTGACACAGGAGAATGCTATCCGTCACTCACTGCCTGTGTGAACGTGAAAAAGTTGACTTCTCTAAACACTGGTTTTCTTAGTTCTAAAATAAAACTAATGATATCTAAGCTGATTATATACAGTTAACATTAAAACAATTGTCTAAAATGCTTGGAACAGAGAAGATATTTCATAATTTTAAAAACGAATTAAAATATTATATTTCACATTGTGTTAAATTAAAATAGACAAATGCTGAATGCTTCTTATTTCTTTGCATAGCAGGTCTCTTTGCATCAGGGTCAGAAGTGATAAGTTAGCACTGAATAAGTACCCAAATTAGATAACCCTTACAAGAATATGTGAATATGTCATACTTTGTCAAATAAAGCAATCCAAAGCTTTGCCTCATTTTGATAAACATTTCTTCCAATAGGAAATGAAATTTTTGAAATGATTCATAGGAGACCATATGATTTTAAAAGCACATTCTCTACCTTTGTCTCCATGAGAGAGAATGGCTGAGAAATTTAAAAGTGTGTATTTTCCTCTGGGTTTCAAAAGGTTATGTTTCAGGTTGATTTTAGGCTCTGTAAAATGCTGATAACAGCCTGTCAGAGTTGATGTGTTTACATCGATTTTCCATTGGGTAAGCCACACACATATTGTGTGAAGTGAGTGTCCTTAGAGTACCTCAGTGCATTTTTTTTTTTTTTTGAATGAATGGCTGTTATTTGGGGGGAAAATTGAGTCTTAAGACTCCCATTACCAATGCTCTGCAAATGTTACTACTTTTTAAAATTCTTGCTTTGATTAGGTAATTTGATAAAGACTGTTAGGAAATTTTGGAGTAAAAGATATACATTTAGATTCCTGTACATCCTAGGTATGTAGATTTTGAAGTGGCAGAATGAATGTCCTGTAAACATGAAGAAATATTAAAGATTATATTAGCTTTTAAAATGAATGAAAACCCTTGAATTAAAAATGCTCCTTACTATTAGACATAACCATTCACCTATGATGGCAGAATATGTTCTTACATATTTGCCATATGTAATTACATTTTTACTGTTGATTTTCCCCAAGAAAATAAGTGATGAAAGGGTAATTATCTATGCCTAGATAAAAATATGCAAACAACTATAAACTCTGGTCACATGGTGCAGATACTAGTTTTTAACAATCGAGAAAATTGGGAGGAAATAGTGGGGATGAAAATGCCAACACTATCGAGCCCCATCATTTGGAGCACAGGAGAACAAGCTTGTCAGAGCGCACAAAAGAGACAAAGCTTTTGTTCAAAAATAGCTAAAGCTCTCAATCTTATCCTGTAGCAAGCACTTTCTCTGTATGGTATAAGAGTACATAATGTTTTAGAATCATTAAAGCGATGGAAATGTAAAAGTGTCCTTTGGAATTCTAGGAAATATTCTTCCTGTGCTGTAAAATTACCTTATTCATTACCACTCAATGACTATACATAGGTCTCTCACACAAAATCCTTCTGGGGATGTTAAACTGAAAATCATTTTGGAAATATCATATGAGTACATTAACATCAGAGAAATCTGCATACTTGTATATTTTATTTTATTTTGTATTTATTTCTATATATCTTTTCAGTGATATTCTTTCTCCTATGAATAATTTCAAACTGTAGTTCTGGAATGTTGCTATATTTTTTAAATTTGTAATTCTCTAATATAACTAAAACTTTGAGCTTATCAAAACCACACATTTGATTTTAAAATAAATTCAGCACTATTTCTATGCAGTTTAAAATGACATTTTGACTGAAAAAAATAGTTTCTGTAGGTTAACATATAATTGATTTCGATTTTTTACTGATATTCTGAAGCTTTTATTAATTTTAGTTAAGTAAGCTATTCAAGAGTATTTTCCTTTAAATTCTATGCCATTATGTAAAGTACAAAGCTCAGTTTTCAGTATATCATTTTTTTTTTAATCAGGAAGAGTTCTTTTTAAAGAGTCAAGTGAAGAAGCCATAGAAAAGATAAATTAATAACAAAAATTTCCTTAGGAAAGACTACTATTTTCACTGTTTTGATTCATATTTTTTTTGTGGACACTCTGCATTTATTTAGTGCTACATATTAAAAGTATGTTTTAAGTATTTAGGATTATCTCCTTATTAAAATATTACCATAGTGTCCACATTTTCATTTACAATTATGCTCTGAAAATTTATTTTGTAAACTATCATTTTGATCTGATTGAAGAAAAGTTTTAAAGAATAACTTATTTCTCCCATTAGCAATTTTCTGGCTTTCTGTAAAATGGTGAAAAGTAAACAAACAACCTTCAACCTTCAAGAGTTCCTAGCACTGTCCATCACAAATTTCTACTTCAAAAAATAATCTTTGAAGATTAAGTGGAAAAAAACATGGATGATCAGAAAAAATATTCAAAAAAACTACTAAGACACAAGTTTCTTTCAGCAAAATAATTACAGAAAATTAAACAAAAGCATGTTTACTTTAGTTATACCACAATGGATAATAAACAATACAATGTATTGAAACCTAGTGCATCAGACGTAGTTCTGGATACCTAGGTTATTTCCTCACATTTTACTGATTGTGTAAATTAGACATGTGAGGTGCTAACATGAAATTGAACAAAACACAAAATATCCAAATTGACACTAATGACAATAAAACTGTATTACAGGTAAGTAATCTACTGTGATAAATTCCAATATAAAATATCCAAACACTATATAAGCATGTAATTGGGTATGTAGCCCATTCAGAAGGAATCAGATGAACTCTGAAGGACAAACATAGGGCAAAATAGAGAGCAGGACTGTCGGAATTGACACAGGAAAAGTTTCCAGATGGAGGGAACCACATGTAAGAGGTGTGAAGTTATACGAAGGGGTTGAGATTTTGCCCCATTGGCAAGCTAACAGGTTATCCTACCATAATAACATTGGTGCTAAAAACGAATCTGCAAAGAAAAGAAAAGAAAAAAGAAAAGAAAAGAAAAGAAAAGAAAAGAAAAGGGTCATGAGAACACCATCAACTGTTTGTTCATGCTGTTTCACTTTACTTCCTCTGTCTTCCAGGGAGAGGCCAATGGTCTGGCTTGGTCTCTGGATGCTGTACCTGCAGTGGGTTTACAAGAGAGCTGTGGAGCCCCCATTTAGGACACTTCAGTCTTTTGTAAAGGACTACGCCATGTGCCCAACTTTTGCCTTAGGGAGTGACATTATCTTCTTAGACAGGACAGCAAACAGCACTGCCCTTGGCTCGGAAGCAGACCCTATATCTTCCAATGCTGTTCAGTACACAAACAACCTTGAGAAGTTAGCCTTACATGAAAGGTGGTGACCGTCTGTTTACAAAATGTGTGAAAACAGGGATTCCTTGCTTTGGCATAATTTATACAATGTCAGCAAGTCTTTTCCCTGGATTTGAAACAATTCATCCATTAATATATCTGAATGTATCCCTTTGGGCTATTGCCTGGAAAATGGTACTTTTTTGATTGTCCCAAAGTCTTCCACTGTTAGGATCTGCTGAGGTTTTGAATTCCTCCTGAAATAATTTTTTATGTTTTACATTTTCCCAAGAAACCATCCTTTTCAATGAGATATTAAAATTTACTTGCAAAAGATTTTATAAAGTGTTTTTATGGTACTTTTAATTTCCTCTTTCTGTGAGTATCATTTCCGTTTCATTTCTAGTTTTTGAGTGCTTACACCTACTTTTCCTTTTTCCCCTTAGGCTTTGAATATTTTATTTTCCTATAAAGAGTTTTTGAAGTTTTAAAGCAATTCTGATCTCCCTTATTTTTATTTTTATTTTATTATTATTTTTTATTTATTTAAAAAAAAAATTTAAGATTTTTATTTATTTTTAAACAATATTTTCCAATTTTACTTTTATTATATAATTTTTCTCGCTTTTTAAATTATGTTCTTTACATGCTTAAATAATTTATTTAACCATTGATGGTTCTTTATGTAAATGCTCCCATCGTGGTGTTTTTCTTTTATTTTGTCCTAACTAAGTCAGGAGCTTTCTCTTGTATCTTCTATTTGAGATGAAACCTTTTCAATCACCATTTACCTTGCTTGTGATCATCTTATTTCTCTCTTTGTTACAGCAACCTTCATGAAAAAGTGGTCTCCACTTAGTCTCTACTTCAATGTGTCTTTTAGTCTTCAAATATTTTTCTTTCAATTTTACTCCTGTCTATATTAGTCCCCTAGACTCAAGGGAAATTCCTCCTGTATATACTCTGTATCACTTCTTTTTCAGGTAATCTTCCCTACCCAGGCTCTGCATGTTGAATTTTATTAAGATTCAACTCTAAGTTTCTGCTTTTCTCAAACCAGGAAACATTCCTGCTTCTAGGCAATGCCATCATATCTGACATTTTAATGCATTTATTGCTCCTATATTCTTATTTCCAGCTGAGAATTTTGAACTCTGAATACACATGAGCAACCATTAACAACTTGATGTCCCAAGAAACCTCAGACTCAATTTATCTCAAATAAAGTTATTATTTCTATAATTTTTCCAACTCCAAATTCACTTCTTCTTCTGTGTTTTATATCTAAAAAAAAAAAAAAAAAAAAAAGGCCTGACTGCTGTGGCTCAGTCAGCTGGGCATCACCCTGCAAAGTGAAAGTTTGCCTGTTCAGTTTCGAGTCTGGACACCTGCCTGAGTTGCAGTCCTGGTAACCAATCGTCGATTGTCTCTCAAACATTGATGTTTCTCTATGTCTCTTTATCTCTCCCTTCTCTCTCTCTAAAAATACATAACTACAATGTTCAAAGAAACCTGTAACTACCCAATGACCATCATGTTTCTAAGTTACAAATTTAGTATTTATTTTTACTTACTTCAACTAATATTTCCCACTGATTGCTATATTCTGTTAATTTTATTCCTTAATGCCATCATTAGTTGTCAGCTTTCTTCAAGACTTCTACATCCAAACCATACTCTCATAACTTCCTTATCTTTCTATTTTCATTCAAATATTGGTCTATCTTTCCTTTCCAATATTTTAGTAGAATGAACTTTTATACATGCAATCCAATTGATGATGGGTTCCTAAATGGGTATAAATATTTTAAAAGGAAAAGAACCATAAAGTTTTCACCAAGCATTTTTTGTTAGAACAATAACTAATAAGGAGACTGACATGAACCATTTTTTAATTGCATCCCTGCATATTTTCATATTTTTTATGTCAGGTACTGTTCAAGTCACTGGTTCAAAATGAAAAAAAAAAATGTGTCCAGTTTTCAAGAAAGCCTCCATGTTCAGCAGGTCATTAACAATGAATTTGTAGATGTTAAAAGTCACTGGAGAAAGACTGGTTAACCTCAAATATCCACACTGAATAGTGTCAGCTGCTTTTAGCTTCCTGATTGAAATGTGTGGTTAATTACTCTAGACAACTGTAAATAGGTTCAGCCCATTTATAATTTTTATTGATTAAATGAATCATTTAATTGGGTCTTCTAGAGTTATTGAAGTGGGTTTTTACACAGATCAACAAAATATATAGGAAACAATATTGACTTTTTGAACATAATTTCTTCAATCCTGGCTTCCAATGTGTGCTAAAAACATATCTCTTCCATATGTACACTGTTGATGTACCTATTGTTTCATGGGTCTCTAGTTATAGTTCTACACATGGGGCTAATGTAGCCACATGTCTATGACAGTTGTTCTCAAACTTTAGCGGGCATCAGATCACTTGGTGGGTTTGCTAACACACAGATTCCTGGTCTTTACACAGCATTTCTGCTTCAGCAGGATAGGAGAAATGAGCAATAATTAGAATCTCTGAAAAGGTCCCTGATTATGCAGGGGGACCACTCTTTGAGAACTACTTATTTCAATCACATAAAGAAAAACGTTAGACCTGTAAGAAGTTATTATATTTTCCCAATCTTAAGTTTAGGCATGAAAATCATACTGATATTCACTGGAGGTGTTTTAGGTTTATCATTGTTAGACTTTCTCACCTAGTATTCTCAACTTAAGCTTCCAATTACCTAATGGTATTGGAAATATCTGTATATGGAGGGCATCCAAATCCACAGAACTCCAGCGAAAAATCATAAAACACTCCTTTTAGATTTCCTGAAAGCATTAGGAGACTCTATTGTTCAGCCTAACACTTACCAGACTCATTCTTTCTAAAACGGACGCATGCATACACACAGCCACAAAATTAATGTAATGCTGTAAATAAAGGCAGGGTATCATATTTGTAGTCCTTTTTGTTCTAAAGCTAATAATTCAAAGTGGAATAATGAAATGTAATGAACTTAAATGCATACACAGAGAAATATGGAATCATATAACTAGAGGGGCAAATGAAGCAATAAATTGTAAAAGGTTATGTTTAAGCCACAAATAATAAATAATGAAGGATAATCTGTTCAAAATAGACAAATTGTCAGACAGCTGAAAAGGCCTATCTTTATGTAGCCTAAAAATATGTCTTTTACATGAGAAACTAATAAGTTAAAATTATGAGAAAAATATGTAAACACGAATAAAATTTTGATATAGTTATATCAGTAATGACTAGATAGAAAATATTATCAGAAAAAGAGGGCCATTTCAGAACTATAATTGTGGTTTATAATCCAGGCAGATGTGTTTTTCAAACTTGCTTGCCCCTAATAGCATATCTTTATTTTATTTGTTTTTAAATTACATTAAAAACAAACAAACAAACAACTCTTGTTGTTGAAGTACAGTTGTCTCCATTTTCCTACCACCACCTTCCCCTGCCCCCCGACCCCCACCTCCCACCCTCAATCCTACCCTTCTTTGGCTTTGTCCATGGGTCCTTTATACATGTTCCCTGACAAAGCCTCCCCATCTTTCCCTCCTTATGCTCACCCTCCTTCCCTCTGGTTACTCTCAGTTCTATTTCCATGTCTCTGGTTATATTTTGCCATCTTGTTTGTTTTGTTGTTTATGTTCCACTTATAGGTGAGATCAAATGGTATTTGTCTTTCATTGCCTGGCTTATTTCACTTAGCATAATACTCTCCAGTTCCATCCATGCTGTCACAAAGGGTAGGAGCTCCTTCCTTCTGCTGCATAGTTTTTTTTTTTTTTTTAATTAATTAATTAATTTTTAGAGAGAAGGAAAGGGATGGAGAAAGAGAGGGGGAGAAAATCAATGTGTGGTTGCTTCTGGCATGCCCCCAGTTGGGGACCTGGCTTGCAACCCAGGCATGTGCCATGGCTGGGAATCGAACCACTTTGGTTTGAAAGCTGGCACTCAATCCACAGAATCACAACAGTCATGCTGCATAGTTTTTGATCCACTCATTTGCTGATTGGTTCTTAGGTCACTTCCAGCTCTTGGTTATTATAAATTGTGCTGCTATGAACATTGGGGTGCATAGTTTCTTTTGAATTGATATTTCAGGATTCTTAGGGTATAATCTCAGCATTGGAATCACTGGATCAAAAGGCAGTTTCATTTTTTGTTTTTTGAGGAAGTTCCATATTGTTTTCCACAGTGTCTGCATCAGTCTCTATCGCCACCAACAATGTACTAGGGTTCCCTTTTTCCACAACCACACCAGCACTATTGTTTGTTGATTTGTTTATGATGGCCATTCTGACCAGTGTTAATCTCTTTGTAGTTTTGATTTGCAACTCTGATGGCTAGTGATGCAGAGCATCCTTTCATGTGTCTCTGGGAGGATTCTTTTTTAAGATTTTCTTGATTTTTAGAGAGAGGGGAAGGGAAGGAGAAAGAGAGGGAGAAAAACATGAATGTGTGGTTGCCTCTGGTGCACCCCCTACTGGGGACCTGGCCTGCAACCCAGGCATGTGCTCTGACTGGGAATCTAACTGGCGACCCTTTGCTTCCCAATCCGTCAGTCAATCCACTGAGCCATGCCAGCCAGATCTCTGGGTTAATTTTTAAAAGATGAAATTACTGGGAAAATAGACAAATCCACAATCACAATAAAGTTTTAACATACTTCTCTTAGAAACTAAGTAAATAAGGACACAAGAAAGAATACTATAGATCTGGCCAACATACACAACAAACAGATATATGCTGCTAAAATTGTCAACTGAAAAATAATCATTCAAAAGGAACAATTACTAAGTGACTGCTTGTAGGGCATAAAGCGAATGTTAATATTTTTAAATAAATTCTGATCTCTGAGCAATATTGGACATATTGAAAATTAAAATAATGGGTAGAAAAGAAAAGCATATTTCAAATTTAAAGCATTTCCTTTAAATAACAGATGGTTTAGAGAAGACAATAGAAACTAGAAAAAAGTCTATTACCTTAAAATAGCAATTTTTATCAGGAAATAAATAAAAAGAGCTTATTTTTACAAGGATTAAAAGTATAAATTATTGGTTAAACAAATTAAAGGGAGTAAGTAACAGTAGGCACCATGGACAGATATCATACATTAAGAGTAGTTCCATAAATCCTCGATGTTGCAAATAAAATGAGACTTCATTTTTATGACTTTTAGAAAGTATATTAGAATACTTAGCTGCTGTGGAACATAATCTGGATATACAGAAATAATCAAAATAGATGCAAAAATGAAAATGTAAATTGTTCCATTTCTATTAAGTAAATTGAGTTTATATGGAAAACTTTGTCAGACACACACACACACACACACACACACACACAACTGACAGCTCAATTCTTTCAGCAGGAAAAGTCTACTAAACATGAAAGAAAAAAATAACATTTGTCTTATAAAAACTCTTCTGGATTAGGGAGAATGAGGGAATTTTCATTATCTCAAATTATAAGTTTATCTCAACATGAATGTTATAGGCCAATTGCACTTGTAAACACTGAAACAAAAATCTTAAGGAAAAGAAAATATTAATAAAGTGAATAATGTGTGTGTTGAAAAATAATGCAGCACCATCTAGATTCATTCATTTCAGGAATTCATACTGACTAATTAATGTTAACCATAATATAAGAAAGGAGATAAATAACATGATCATCTCAAAAGATGCACAAAAAGTAATTGACAAAAATCAAAACATATTTAATATAAATTTGGAACAACTAGAAATGCAAGGGTTCTCATTAATCTGATAACCTATGACAAACATTGCATTTAATGTTAACTTAATTAAATTTTTGAGACAGAACAAAGATGTCTGTTGTGATTCCACTCAACACTGTACTGAAAATTGTACCTAGCTCAATATAGGCAAGAAAATTCATTAAAGGCTTTAAACATTTGAAAGAAATAATATAATTATTTTCACAGATGATACATTTGCTTAAGATCTGTAAACATTTCTTATTGATTTCAATAAATTTCAGCTATTTAGCAACAATGCTAGATAAAAGGTTTTATGAGTAAACTATGGATATATATTCAGTACTAATAAGAAGATATTTGGGAGCAAATGGAAGCATTAAAGAAAAAAGTGTCTACAATCTATTACTCAAAGAATATTGATATTAATATTTTATTTGCCTTTCCTTTTTAAATAAAAAATATGAAACATATAAAATACATCTAAACCTCTACCTATGAAGAATGACCTGAACCCAAATATTTTTAAATTAAATTTATTGGGTTGACATTTTTAAAAGATTTTATAAGTTTCAAATGTACATTTCTATGATACATGAGCTGTATATTGCATTGTGTGCTCAACAGCCAAATTGAGATCCATTTATAGTCTTGAGATTGGAAAACCATGTGTGCACATGTGTATATGTGTGTATGAGTGGAATGTGTGTCTTTGTGTACGTCTGTTCATTTACCTTAACCAAAGTAAGTGGAGCCTCTAGGAAGCATTCTTAGAGTTAATGGAAGTCCCTTGCCCACTCCCACAGCTATCCTGTTCCCTGGAATGAGGTTCTGATGGTTGGGTCTGTCAGTAGGTGGAACAAAAAAGCTGAAGGCAAACAGTCCTGGGACTGTTTGAACTTAGTTTCATTCTTTGTGATCTCTTTTCTGTTCAAAATGAAGAAGGGCTGACTGCATTTCTTTGGTTCTATATCAGTCCTATTGTATATTGAGGTATATTTATACATGTAATATATATGGATAATGCATTATATTTAAATAATATAATTTACATGTAGTATATATGTAAATGTAAAACATTATAGATGATATATTTTGTTATGTATGTACATATCCTTTAACTCTAAACATACATTTATAATACATAATTAGAGAAAGAAGAGAGTAACCATAATTAAATTTTTATTTCCTTATGATTGTATTTTCTTCATAACCCCAAATGTGAATTTATGGACTCATTTTTATTAGCTATATTTTTCTTAATAGTGTTAATTCACCTTTAAAATTATTTGTGCAATAACTTTAATTTATTTAAGGTCCATTCTTAATGATTTTTATTTAGGCCATATAAATTGGTATAGCTTTCATCCATAAGAAAGTTATGAGAATATAATTATGCATGCACAATAATTACTATTGTAATGCTCTGTTTTGAGTTGCTCTCATGTGTATTTATGGATTATAGAGTTGTTTGCTTTTCACCCTATGGAGAAAGGCATATGCACTTGATGAACAATGGCAAAAAGAGTTTAGTTGGCTAAATATATATACATATAGAACACTCAAAGATCCTTCCTTTTCTAGAGGACTTGATTATACAATCTCACTTGATTTTGTTTTCTTTAAATGAAATTTAAAAACTCTCCTAATACAAAACTTCTGAATGATATCTTATTTCAAAGTTAAGGAGACATCTGAAAATAGCAACTGCCTTAAAGAAATTAACAATATTTACATTTTAATTATTATAATGCACAGAATCAGATTTGATTAAAGACGAATGACATCATTGATCATTCAAAACATGTAGGATTTTAAGATTTATTAAACTCTTTGAATTGTTAACAGCTATTAACATTGCAAGTAACACAAACACAGGTGCCTATTTCATCATTTAAATTTCCACTATTAAAAAAAAAAAAAAAAAAAACATTCCCACTCAAATGCAAGGATTAAAAGGAGGTAAGAGCAATCTCTCAAAAATTTTAGTGGGCACATTTTTAAAAAATCAGAATTATCATTATGTATCTTTGTCAGTGATTTATTTTCATTATCTCAATGATGTCATCACCATATAATTTAGATTCTAGATAAAGGATTTTGATTATTATAAAAGACTAGTGAAATGCTACTTCCAGTTCAATTATCACAACAATTTTAAACCCATGTAGAAGCTAATTATAAGACAACATGAATATCTAGGATGAATATAAGTATCATCAGTTCATGTTCTTTAAACATGAATCTCTTAAATACTTACTATAAATAACCAAATAGATTGTTTTAAAGTTACTGAGAAAATATGCTTATAGAAGATTTATCATATTATAAAATTAAAAGCACACCATTCTACTTTTCTATACCATTTTCCCTACACATTTTCTTTTGAATTAAACACACATGAAGTTTGTGAGTATCTAGTATTTTGTGCTACAATCCAAAGGCTATCCGGTTAGCTAGAGAAAGGATAGCCAGTAAGTAGCTGCTTTGTTGTGGGTTGAAGGGTATAGAATATATATTAGGAAAAAAACAATTTTAACATTTAAACCAATTTCTTTAAAATTACAGAAATAAAGACCTACGTTATACCTGAAAGAAGTAACATGAATGCATTCAAAACGATGCCTTCAAAACTCTCTTGGAGTCAAGTAATGTAGATTCACACACTGTGTGATAAAGGCACTTTATCACAGCTGTGTGATAAAGGCATTTCCTTACTTTGGTCTTTAGTTTTTATTTTCTGTACAGTAAGAAAATAAAGCTAAATTATATTAATAGTGGAAATCAGCAAAATTACAGCTATTTTACTTACAAATTAACAAAGGAGCACTAAAATAAATGAAGTAAAATATCAAGATAGTCTAATAGATAACAGAAATTCAAAGATTAATTTCCCAGAAAGATTTTTCACCAGTTAATTTGGTGTCTTTAAAACTTTAAAGAAATTGACTCTAGAAAAATTAATACATAAAAATGGATTTCTTTTGTAAACAATATTTAAAACTTTATTTAGTATAAAAAGGAAATATTAATTTAAATTTTATATGACATAAAATGCTTATAAAATTCAGTCAAATAAACACTTAAATTAATTGTTTTTCATTTTCACTCTCATTCAGAAAGATAATTCAATATCTTAAAATAGTTATATTTTATCTTGCTAATGGCTAATTACTTTATTGAATTTATATATGTTCAAAATTCCTAAAGTTGAATATGTAATATTATAGTAAAATTGTGAAAATAAATCCATTTATTTCTATATGAATATTGATGCAGAAAGATTTAATTTCAATGTTAAAATGTTTTAAATCAATAAGGAAAAACATGAAGAGAAATTTTGTATACTGTACATCTGTAGTTCTTAAATAATGTTGGTCAAATAACATGTATGAAATAATCTATTAAATAGAGTAATTTGTAAAATCAAACAAAGCAATACAAAATAGGCAAAAGTTTCCAGACACATAATTAGAAGCAAAATAACTTGTAACCGTATAATGTTATTAGATATTATGAATTATAGCATGTGTGAAAAGATTAGTATGTCATTTAAAAGGAGAGAGAAATTCTACATTCATTCTTACCTGAAAAATTCTTATAGTCTATAATGTATTAAAAATAAAATAGACATGAGAACTTTCAAAATAAGTCAGAAAATATATGGGAGTAAAATGCAATAAAAAAAAAAAAACAAACTGTCCTGGCTGGTTCAGTGGATCCAGCGCAGTCTATGAACCAAAGGGTCACTGGTTCAATTCCCAGTCAGGGTACATGCATGATTTGCAGGCCAGATGTTCAGTGGGGAGGCACAGGAGAGGCAACCACACATTGATATTTCTGTCCTTCTCTTTCTTCTTCCCTCCCAATCTCTCTAAAAATAAATAAATAAAATCTTAAAAAATAAATGTATGGAAGAAAATATTTAAAAAGTGTATTAATATTAGATAAAATAGATTACAATATGAAAATGGTAAAATTAATTCAAGTGAGTAGAATTAACAGTATATGTGTTACATATCAAGTATCATAAAGTGTATCATACTATGTAGATATTTATTAAGTTTGAACATATTTCTCCTTTTTGCATATATATTTATTTACATTTTCTATTTCTGCATAATATCCCACAAGTTTACTTTATAGTCTCCAATCTGGAGATCAGAGGTTTAATTTTAGTTGACTTTATCCATCACTCATTTGGTAATCTTCTCGTTTTCTTCTATTTCCTTCATAGATTTTTTTGTCATATATAAGATACCAGATTTTGAGCCTCCAATTTTGATTTTCTTTTTCTCTTTTTTTATTAACTTCCCTAGGACTGAGATTAGCAATTCCGATGCTAATTGCATCTTGCTGCCTGTTTTTGTAAAAATTCATTAAAGCTAGCCTCCTACTCATTTGTTTAAATATTGTCTTTTGGCCCTTTCTCTCTAAAATAGCAGAATCCAGTAGCAGTGAAAGCTGAACTTCATGCTATTGTCTGGTTTTATATCCATTGACTCATCCTCATCCTTTGCTATTCTTGTAAAACAAATTAAAAATAAACAAAAAGATTATAAACCTTCTTCATATTATATTAGTTTCTGGGATATAAATGACTGAGAGAGGAGAGAACCCTGGCTGTGGGGTAATCCAGAGCAATCTTCTCATCAAAAATACCCTGACCTTAATTACATGTGCAAGGACCCTTCTGCCAGGAAAGTACCCTATTCACAGGTTCCTGGAATTGGTATGTATACATCTTTGCAGGGCTAATATTTGGTGTACCACAAACCTCAGTCTTGAACCTCAGTCTGTGGGTGGTACCTTCTCAGCATTTCTGTACCCCGTCTCACCAGCCAAACTCTGCCTGTTTTCTTTGGTAGATTTTGGGGTGGAAAAATGTCATCCTATTCTTGCTGGTATCAGACTTTTTCTTTGAATTGGGGCAGAATCCTGAGCCTAAAGAATTTTTTGTTCATCTCTTTCTCTTACAGTAAGTTTCTCCCATTAGCATTGCCTGAATGTAGGGGAAAGGAGTATTTCCTAATTCTCTTATAGTAGCAGATGCATTTCTGTTTCTGTCCCTCTTCTTAAAGCAGAGGATGTTCCATGGCCATGGGAGAGGTAGGGTTTGGTGCCCTTTTCATATCAACTTAAGAGTTCTGATCCATGTGAGGAAAGGGTACAGGAGATGCAGTTTTTGTCTGTTCCACAGTTGCAGCCCATCACTTCCCACATGGGTACAACTCCAAGACAGAGGTGATGCAGTGGGAAGGCTGTTGTCATTTTTCTTTATTCTGGCCCATGTTCTCTAAATCTGGCCATTATTTACATTTTGAGCCAGATAATTCTTTGTTATAAGGCACTCTCTGTGCATTTTAGGATATTTAACAAGGTCCTTGTTCTCTACCCACTAGATGCCAGTAGTAATCTATATTACTTTTCTATTATTGCTTGAAAAATTATCACAAAAGTAGGAGCTTAAAATAACATGCATATTTACAATCTCACTGTTTTTCCTGGGTCAGAAGTTAGGTATGGCTTAGCTGTTAGAGAGAGAGAGAGAGAGAGAAAGAGAGAGACAGAGAGAGAGAAACCCTCACTTTATGGTGAAGTTTTATGTGATAAAACACAGTCATGAAAGTTGCATCTTATCATCGTTAGAAAAAAGTCAAAAGTCACACCCACACTTGAGGTAGAGTAGGAGATGATAATGCAGGATATGTGGACAGTTAGAGGTGATCATAGGGTGTGTCTCCTACACTCCACAACAGTATGATGACCAGAAATGTGCACAGATATTGCCAAATGTCCCCTGAAGGGCACAGTTCCTCTGGACTGAGAACTGCTGTCCTAAATTGAATATACCTGATATTTTTTACTTTAGTTTCTCTTCTCTTGGTTTAATTCTCCCAGCATTTCTCTGCCAAAGATGACATGACCCTTATGTTCCATTTCTCCCCTGAGGGACTTGCTATTTTGGATTCAGTTTGATTTTCTTGTGAGTTCAGTTTGTTGTTCAATATAATTTATGTTATAGATTACATACATATATATATATATATATTTTACTGCTAATAAAGGGACAATGATCCCCAGTGGCTTTCTCCATTCTACGTGGGATTGGAACTTTCTCAAGTATGAGTTCTTGATATTGTATCATATAAAAGGTGAATATTCAGACTAAGTATTGTTTTGGACACTAGAAATCCCCATTACTTTATTGTTAAAAAAAACAGATACCAGTGAAGAATATAAGGTGCAAAGTCAAAAGGGGGTAGGATCCAGAGTGGAGGGTGGTGGTGGGGGGAGAGGATATCGAGACAACTGTACTTGAACAACAATTCAATAAATAAATGAAAATAATGAATAACTAAAACATAAAAAAGAATACAAGTTACTCTACTGGGCATCCAGGGTTAACTCTAAGAAGAGTGTTCTGCTCTAAAGTAGCTGATGGCATGAGCTCTATGGTCACTGTTTAATGTCGCACATTCATAAGGGTAATCTATACGGAAGGTTATATGTCCCTGGACTTTCTTTATGGCAGGAGTATGAAAACTGAACCATTCTTCTTCTGTGCCTCTGTTGATAAACATAATTTCACTGTTAACAATATAATTTGTGTTATAATTTATAAAATGTGATTTTAATTAATGATATAGTCTTGTTTTCAAAATAGATGAGATATTTAAAATATATATTGAAGGTGAAAGATCATATTAATACTTGCGTAATATTTTATTATAATAACTGTGCATGGATATGCTGACTTATCTCTCAGAAAATTGATGTTTTAGCATTTCTTTGAAAAAGCATAGACTTTTTGTTTTTAAAAGAGGTTAACATTTCCCATAACAATATATTTTAGATCAAAACAAATATCTATCAATTTACACATGCTTATCTTATAAAGTTTCTAAGATTTTTTAGGTAAGATATTCATCATGCCAGTAAATATATGCTGAAACAACAGCTCAAAAATTAAAGCTTGGAAACTGTTATGTACTTCCTTATTTTATTATGTAGAATAGAACAGCTGAAATTTATTAGAGTAAACCTTATGAAATTGCCTTTTTTATAGGTCAAGAAAGTAAAATATTATTCAAACTAACAGAATTTAAAGTAGTATTTTTCTGTCATGATACTGTTATTAATTTAAGTCATATCTAGAATAATTGAAATTATTTGGAACTGACAGTATCATACTGTAAATGCAAGAATCTCATTACTTTAAACATCATTCCATTGTTTTTAAAATATTTGCTAAAATTTAATTTTATTTAGTTTAAATATATATGAGATTATTATGTGTGTTATTATATATTGTTTTATGCCTGTAACCACAGATCTGAGGAAATTTTAGTAAACAAAAACACTAAACAAAAACAAATGAACAAGAGACTGCCATAGTACCGATTAACAAAAACTTCTTTCATTCTTTTAGACTACATATCTTCTCATTTTCCTGATTTGATTCTTCTGCCTTATTCCTGTGATTCTTTCTATGCCTTGATTTATTTTTACTGCCTTTTATTTATAATTATCAAAATATATCAAGTGTTCATTGAATTATCCAGGTTGTTCAACTTATTGTATTAGCTGTGGAGTGTGAGTGTGATAGAATATAATTTTGTCCCTTTCTTTGTTTCTCTCTTTATCACTATCCTCTTTCTTTCCTCAGAGCTCAAACTATAAAGGCCATTTGTTATTGTCTCTCCTAAGGCAACAACTTTCAGTTTTAAGCTGATGTTATCTGTGCAACTGCTTTTTTCCTCCAGAACATACGGAATTAGTTTCAAATTGGCTGAAAACCTCTTGTTGTCTGTTTCTATAATTGAACTTCCCAGAACCCATTGCAATTTTTTATTCCTTCTAGTGGGAAGTAACCCTTGGGATTTGTTCTCCTTGAGCTTTCAAATTTATTTTGTAGTGGCTTTTCCCTACAGTGGTTTAAATCTTCAATGACCTAGATTTACAGAAAAGTTAACATCGTTGTCACTTTTATTATGGTATTTGTTTCTTACTGCACTGGAAACAAATAATATAAACATTATAATTTTAGTTGTATAAGCATTTACAGACTCCTAAACAACAAATCAGTAATGCAACTTTCAGTGTGACCCTTGATTCAGAATATTAACCTTAAATATTAGCACAAGGTATTTTCATTTTTATGTTGTATGTTATATTTTTAAGCATGCTTATCTTCTACTTTACTAAAAAGGTTCTTCAACTCTTTTCACTTGTTATGGATAATAATGGCCCCTAGTGTCAATAATCAAACAGTAATTTAATATTACCAAACTGTTTCAATACCTTAGTTTATTTTTATTAAATTAAGGTTTATTCTTAGATTTTCTCAGAAGTAGTTTTTAGAGAAGTTTGCTTGTTTTTTTAAGACATCACCATTGGACCTTTTAGAGGTGAGCTATTAAAAATAATTAAATCATATCCTGAGGATGTGGAATGCGCAATGGGAGGGGAAGCATGATGAATACATGAGTCCAGATAAACCATTGGAGATACAGACACGTTGAGGGCATTTGTATCTAGGAGGTGCAGACTAATCAGAAATTGTAGAATTTTTATTAATTCCATTCTTCTTTCCAAGGAAGAGATATATTGGATCCTGGGGACTAAATTGTACTGAGCTTCTGCAACAATGTATGATATTCAAGGATTTAAAAAAAAAAAAAAGCAACTCTTGAACTTGCTGCTGTGATTGCAATTTAGTCCTTACGGCTCTTTGAACTCTCAGACAACACAGCAAATCAGGAATTTTGACAGACTATTTGAATACAAGTACTGTAGTACCAACTTTGCAGCATGTGTAGGATGAGAGGATTTGTCAAGAAAAAAGAACACTGAGGTTTTTTGGATGAAAGGTTTGCGTTTACTTTATGGTATGAAATTTACTACAGAGAAGACCACTCTTAGGGCCTGAGATGGAGATCTGTTTAGGAAAGTAACAAATCAGTGATTTTCTAAGCTGTACATTGGGCATGATTTAGCATGATCCCTTTCAACCTGTGCTAAGTACTCTGAAAGAGATAAGAGAAAGGGAAACAGTGTATGTATTCATGGTGGCAAGAAATGGAAACAACTGCAGTATCGTTCACTAGATGATCGGATCAAGAAGATGTGATGTGTGTGTGTGTGTATGCATGCACACACATACATACACACATAGACTATGAAATACTACTCAGCCCCAAGAAAAGATGAAATACTGCCATTTGCAACATCATGGGTGAATCTTGAGAATATCATGCTAAGCAAAATAAGTGAGACAGTAAAAGTCAAGAACCATATGATTTCACTTATATGTGGGATGTGAAACTGAAAGCAACAAATGAATAGATAAGAAAAACAGAAACTCACAGACATAAATAACAGTATAGTGGTTACCAGAGGGAAGGGAATAGGGGGATATTAAAGGATAAGGGAAGGGTAGGGTAAACGGAGGCAATCTGGCTCCCTCACTCAGATGTCTGGTCAGACGTCTAGGGAAACTAAGATAAGCTGTGTTCTTATAGCCTTGAGACTAGGTCCAATAAATGGTTCCCATAACCTTGAGTGGGCCCGCATGCACAGAATCGTGCTGTGGTACACAATATTCTGGTCCCCTGCTAGTTTTGCTTGCGTTTATTATATAAGGGAGTTAGGGGCTTCCTGCTATTGGACAGGTGACATACAGAGACATGCAGGGGGACAGGTGACATTCAATGTGACATGTTGGGACATGTGGGGACAGGCAGTTTGCTGTCTGCTTGGATCACCCGATCCCAGAATGAAGGCCTGTAAGACATCCCCGCAGCTCCACGGATATTCTTTCATTTGCCTGAATCCCGGGCGAATCCTCTCTGTGAACAGTCACAACACATGAGGCAAATATATCATGATGGAAGATGATTTGACTTTAAGTGGTGGGCAAACAATGCGGTATACAGATGATATATCCTAGAATTCTACACTTCAAACCTATATAATCATATTAACCAATGTTACTCTAATACATTTAATTTTAAAAAGTTATAGCAGTCTTCTCCCAGCAAATGAATCCCATACTGACTTCAGTGCACAATCATGGGACTTTTACCTATTAAGGGACAATAATTTCTAAATATAGAATGTAAACATCAGAGAATGTGTCTTGCTCTGTCATTAATTAATGGTTTAAGGAGGAACACTTGAATTTAATGCCTAAAATTTTACACCTACCTCTTAATCATTCCTCTATGTAAGACATTTTTGCTCCTGTGAATTTGGAAGTAAGGTATTACCAGCAATACCCATACTTCAAATACTGCTATCAATACATAATTGTATCAATATGTCTGCATCTGAAGAGTGTTGATATAATCAAATCTGCTCAAAAAGACTGAGCTAGATCCTTGGTTAATCAAAGTACGCTGTTAATTCTGCAATAAATATCCATCTTTTTAAAGAATTCTGTCTCTCTGATAGCAATTGCAAGAGTCCCATACTGAACTGAAAGTCATTATCAAATATATTTCACAGTTCTTATTTCTTTTTAAAAAGCTATTGCATTCTCTCAAGCAATAGGAGGCTGCCCCTATACAGTTTCAACACACTTGCTCATTATACAAAGTTTCAACAACTTCGCCCCAGTTATCACTTTCAACCAATCTCCAGCTCTGGTATACCCTTTTCCCACATGCTTTCAAAACTGCGTTGTGTTGTGTGCCTGTTTCAGAAGTGGAATGTGTGTGTATCCAAAGCATACATGCTTTGGATTTTTGGTAAGAAATTACAAGGAAAAAATAGTTCCTATAGAACAAAGTATCATGTGTAGAATAATATTCAAATATGTTAATTGCATTAAGTTTTTAAAGAGTCAATCATTAAGTATATGTAGGAAATCCATAAGCAAAATATATAACAAAAATTAATGACTTCATAGTCTTGATTTTTCATTGTTGTGATTAGAAGTGCTCTATTGTAACCATTTTAAAAGTATATTTAAACCATAAGCAAAAAAAAAAAAAGATATAACTTAGGTTATAATTTCTTAATTGGCCCTAAACCATTGGCTTAAAATGCTATTAAATTTAGTAGTGTAGTCTCAATTTGGACAATGGCTAATTCAGGAAGGGTTAAAGCCCACAGTTGTAGCCAAGTATCAGAGAATGCCGTCTTTCAGGAGGCTAGGCTGTCCTGTGTGCTCTCACTAGTAAAGTGGCAACTCCTTGGAGCATGTATTCTCATAAAATTAGTGAAATCATGTCAAGGTACTGCTAGAGTACTGCACTACCAGGAACTTAGGCTGAACCAATGGAGGGAACTTATTATTATTTTTTAATTCTCAGGAAGACCTAAGAAGCAATTTGTTTCTGATAATTTCTAGGTATCTTTGAATAAGATATCACATTCCAGTTTACATGACAATGAGCAGAATACACACACACATACACACATACACACTTTCTTGGTGAGTTTATACTTTGTTGTGGAAAACAAATCAGTAATAAGATAATTCATCTAAAAAGTTTAAGGACATGCTTTACATTTGAAATCTCAATGCCAAAGTCTAGAGACAAATGACAAAAAACATTGCTTTGTTTGAATAATGCTGTATGGATCAGCAAACTGTTCATATATCCAAGCTATACAAAATTATACTTTAAGCCCTGGCTGGTGTGGCTCAGTTGGTTGAGCACTGACCTTCGAACGAACCAAAGAGTTGCTGATTTGACTGCTTTGATTCCTGGACAGGACACAGAAATGGGTTGCCGGCCACGTCCCTAGTTGAGGACATGTTTCTCTCACACATTGATGTTTCTCTCCCTCTCCTTCTTCCTCCCTTCCCCTCTCTATAAAATATAAATAAAGTCTTTTAAAAATTAGAGTTTAACTCACTGTATCTCCATGAATCAAAAGGTGTTAGATGTCCATATACTGTTTTTCATGTGCTATGAATTATAGTTCCACCTAATATTCTAAAATATATATACAGTCTATGCTTATACAGACTTAAAACAAACTCTTTTTTTCCTCTGTTAGAAAAACTCTAATTTTCACTCAAGCCTCATATGACTATTCCATGCCTTTCATAATTGCCATTAGGAGTCTGCAAATATAGTACTACACACTTTACAAAAAATTTTCACAAAGTAACTTTTAATTTTATAGTTAACTATCTCTGTGAGATAAATAAAAGTGACGTATTCCTACTATTCAGTAACTATTAAGATTATACTATGATAATATTAAAACTGGAAATGGAGACAAATGGACTTCCTGGGAAAAATATTTCCAAACTTTAATAGTCTCATTAATTTACTTTCATAAATATGTTCTTACTCAAAGCTAAAGTAGCACGTAGTAGTAAAGAAAGTTTTGCTTTTTAACCTTATACTTTTTAATAATGCATGGTATTAGTTAGTGTTTGGAGAGTGTAAAAATAAGTGATCATCGGTATATTCATTCCCATATTATTAAGCCTAAAAATTGTATCTGAAAATAGGAAAACAGTTACTACCAGATATTTGTGTTATTATTTTTTAGAGCAAGTTCACAGCAAGGTTGGAGGCAAGGCGTAATCTTTCTGCTCTTGGAGAGTCTTGACTTCAATTAGTTGGAAAAAAAAAAAAAAGGAAGGAAAAAAATCTCTGAAGTGCTAAGGTAAAATGCAATAAAATAAGGCATGCCTGTATATTTGCTATTCTTTGAAAGGATATAATGTATTCTAATATCTACACCCAGTTCTTTATCTTGATTCAGCAAAATTGTTCAGAACAGAATATTTGAAGATAATATTTTGCAGCTAATGGATTTAATGTTCTACTCATATTCACATGTTTACCAAAGTAGAGTTCTTTCCACTTCAGTAGAATGGCGATTGGTAGCACTGAATACAAATATCCTTTAACTTTGGATTGAAACTTAAAAATCAATTTAATAAGACTTTCTTGTATATTAATATCTACTGTAGATCTTTAAGAGGAAGCATTTTTTATACTTAGCATAGAGTTAATTTTTCCGGAACAGTGGAGTGAATAGCACCTGCATGCCCATGGCCACTCTCACTCACACTGGTACCCACACACCCTCATGTTGATTCAGCTCGCACAAATGCTCTCATTTACATGTCAATCACTTCCATCCACATCCGCATGTTGCATTGTGTGTTCACCACCCCAAGACAAGTCTCCTTCCATCACCAATTATTCCCATTTAATATTTTCCCAACAAGAGAATGTTTACTCTGTTGCGATTTCTTCAATTTAAAATTTATGAAGTTTAAAAACCTCCACTAAAAAACACTCCCATTCAACAAGAAATAAGTAAAATAAAACTTTTAAACAATATGTTTAAATTTTGGCTGACCAGGTAACAATAATACATTCCACCTTGTTCTTTTAGTATTTAAGTGGCAGGAAAACTGAATATATGTTTCTCTGTTTTGTTTTCAACTATGAAACAATCAGTTGTTAGACCTGAGAATTCCTTGTATGTGGAATGCGGTAAAATATTAACTATTTTATGATTAATTTCATTAACGTTAAAATAAGAAATATATTAATTTATAAACAAAATAATTCAGAATAATTAAAATTTCATAGTTAAATTTTAAAAACACTCATTTATATATATTTTACTTGTAATAACAACACATGTTGGGCATAAAGAAACTGTAAGCTACAGAAATGTATAATATAATACAGTAAAACAACTATGTCGTTTTGTCCCAGGGATATTAAATTCTGATATTTTTATTAGTTATGTTTTCTGGGCCTACACACACACATATAATTTAAGCATTCAATATTTACTAAACATAGATTTTTATATTTTGTGTCATATAACACATTTATCACTTGGAACATTCCCACAGTATGAAATATTTTTTTTCTAAAATGCAGAATTATATTTTTGTCCGGCCATATAAAAGGTCTGTGAGCAACAATAGAATAGCCAGACTTTTATTCTCTCCATGGATAAGCTAAATTTCAGTAGATCAAGTTAGCATCTCAGATTACTTCTATGATATGTGGGTGTGCAGAATGTAGGATTGGTTGGCTGGCAAATCCAAATGGTAAGATGAAACAAATAAATTGAGTATATGTGAAAAGAGGAATGCAAGACTTAAAGGGAAGGAAATTACCTTGCCTTTTTTACCTTCATTTAACTTCTCCCAAAAAGTAGTTTAACTGATAAATTGAACACTAGAATATTATTTTTTCAACCTGAACACGTTATTTATTTTTTATTTAATCTTTATTGTATTTTCTTCCATTATTATTTAGTCCCCTTATACCCTTCCCCCCAACAATCACCACACTGTTGTTCATGTCCATGAGTCCTTTTTTTAATTTTTGCTCAATCCCTCCACCCCCTAGATTGTTAAGAATTTCTTTTTTTCTGTTAATTCAAACTTAGTCACTATTTTTTTCATCTTTCCTATTCCCTCCTCCTATAATTAGGTAAATAATACAAGGTATAATTGCTCTATTAATCTGGAAAATTCTGATTCAATAGGGAAATTGAGAAGGATACACAGATTCCTCCTGACCTAATCCATAATCTTCAAATGATCTTTTACCCTGTTGGTAATGGTATTTGCCCTTTCATTTACTAATACAAAAGTATAAATTGTTAACATGTCTCAACAATTCATTTTATATATTTATGCTCATAAATATTGATGGAGAAAAATATTCACCAGAAGCTTATCCAAAGTTTTTATTGATGACTAAATTTAGATACCCTTTACATAAAGAAAAATAAACATCATGGGAACTATATTATATCATCTAGGTGAGAGTACTTCAACATATCCACAAACCAAAAACATTATCAACATTGCACATTCATGTTCATAATGCACAGAGGAAGCAATTGCATTAAATCCTTTTGGAGGTACTGAAACTGTCCCACTTGCAATTTCCAAGTTCCACTTGTTCATTATTTTCAGAAATGTATTGCATAGAATGATGCATGAATTGGACATATCAGCTGCTAACCTAGAAACAATTCCTTAATGGTGTTTTCTTTAATATTATATCAAATTTATTTCTATTGTTAAAGGTGATCTCATGATAAATTTAGAAAATATCCATGAAATTATCTGATGCTATTCTGGAGATGCTGTCCCCATGAATTTTACAAGTTGAAAATTGCCAGGGTTTCTTCTAGAATTATGGACAGATTCTATGCGTCTATGTTAGGATATTTGAATGTCCCCCTGGATTTGTTTTTGCTGTTTTGTAAGATGCTCTTTCATAAGTGCTTTTGTCAAAGCAATCTCTTCAACATGATGATCTGCTCAAGGTGAAAATTTCAGATGTTTTTATTTAATAAGAATAGATGTGACATGTTTATATATATTCAAATGATTGTACAATATAGACAAGTGATTTTCTTAATTTGTCCCAATAAGCAATTATTTTGAGGTGTGGACAATATATTTTGGCTCTTGAATAGATGGATAAGCTATAATAAGCAATATATCTTTGAGGTGTGCAATGTTGTTGAGCTAATGTCCATAAAGTATGATCTAAATGTTCGAATGCGTAAAATATATTGATATTATAACTGGGGAAGAGTTAATCTGAAAGAAGCACTGCTCCAAATGTTATGGTTATAATAATGGGATCTTTGTCAATAGCGGTTCTGCAATTATATTGAATTATTGGGTTATTTCTTGAGACATTAATAATGTTTGCAAATTAATGTCAAGATAGATTTGAATTTGTAGGGACAGAAATAAATTTGGACTTATAGTAATAGATTTCATGTAGGACAACTTATCTGGCAGTTTCATTTGTAAATTAATTTACTATTAAACTTACAAATATTGTGTCACAGAAGATAAAGGAGTATTTTTGTAATAATGGTCTCAATTAATTACTTAGGAACATGTGAGAGAACTCAGTATTGGCAAATATGCTCACTTTATGAGTGATTTTATCACTTCAAGGGATCTGATACTGATAGAGTATTGGTTAGATATAATAACACCAATGCAAATAAAAGAGCAGTATTTTATACATCTATATTTAAGAAAAAAATTTCCTTGGGAATTTAGAGGAAGGATATGAAATTTTTAGATGCTAAGATCTCTCTCAATGTGACGTCATTTTATGAATGTTTAATATATTTTCTCCTGTTCCATAATCAATAGTGAACATTAAGTGTTTTTTCCATTTCCTGTATACTTATCATCACTACAGGTATCTGCTTTTAATTTCTGTAAGTGTTCACAAACAAATATTTCCAGTTCTTTAAAGGCAGAAAATAAATAATCAATCCAGTTTTCTTTCATGAAAAAGTAATTTTATTTGAAATGTCATGAGTTTGTTTTCATTTTCATACTTGCACTTATTGAAAATATTTCACTACTTAAGGGAAGATCTTCTCATTTAGCAAACACCACCCACTTGAATTTAATTTTCCAACCAACTCTGCTTCAGATCAGAGCCCACTTATAAAAAACAAAAAAGAGCAAGAGAACAATACTCCCTTAATTTGTTTATTGAACCTCTCCTAGAGTATTGTTGGAAATTTTCTTAGATTCTGTTTTTTAAATATTTTAATTCTTCTTTAATTGATATTTTTCTCCCACAACTTTGAATCTTTTCCAACCTATTCTTAAGGAAATGGCACCTGAAATTTTCTATGTAATTCAATAACTGCTTGTTTTGCTTTGTTTTGTCCTCTCTCAAGGACAAGAACTATTGTTTAAAAACCTTAAACTAACAAAATAAATTTAATAAAGACAGCTCAATTAAATCAATAAGTCAGAGCTGAGATTGCTATCGAATTATTTATCTGTCTGTAAAAAAAATAATTTGGGCCAAACTGCTTAGTGATAAGGTTTGCATATCAAAGTTTTAATAGAATGCTTTCAAGTGATAGTCTTCAAAATAATCTTGATGGAAGCTTCAGTTGTCACAGAAAGACGCTAACATTCAGTATCAGAAACAAAACCTTGAATTCATTATTTGCCAAGGAAAGAAGATATCTGTTGTAGGGTATTGTTGATCACGGCACACCACACTGTTTGTCTTCTACAGGATTATAAGAAGCATAGAGATCAAATAATGGCACCTGTCAGAAGCGTAGGATTGCCACTGATTAATACCGTGTCACAATGACTCACGGAAAGTTATTATTGATTATGATATGCTTAAAACTAGTGATTTCAGTGATTATAGTTGTTATGGTTAAAGAACAAGTCATCAATTTCCATTTAAAACATATAAGAACACCTATTCATTCTAAGACTAGGGAGTGAATCAGAGACACCAATACACTGCTCAACTACGGATAACCATCTAAGTATTTTGATCATTGACATTTATTCTCATTTGTCTCTTTAGCATATTAATAGCATATTAAAATAGCATATTAATCTTTCTTATTAAATGCTTAGATTGTTTTGATAAGGAAAACATGGATCCTCTTTGGATCCCAAATATTATTTAGCATTACTCTTTAAAGAGCGATGATGAAAGAAAATTACATTTCAACATGCTAACAATTCATCATGGTCTCCCAGATTTATTAATGTTGCTTACTCACACCTAGACATTTGTGATTTCTGTTCTTGCTATATCTACTGAACTGAACACCATTCACACCAGCCCTTCAACCAAACTCCTTTAAAAGGCAAAATAAATTCATGAATAAAAATTCAGTAAGCAGGATATTAATATGTTTATTTTCTTTCTGCCCAACAGTATAGTTCTGACTGTATCTGATCATTTCTCTCTTTCATAAATGCATACAATGCCTTGTCACTCTTCCATTTCAAAGACAAATTGTATATTTTGGATATTAAACTTTTGTACATTATATGGTTTGCTACAATTTTATCTCATTTTGTAGTTGTCTTTTCATTTACGGTTTCATTTTCTGTTCCGAAGCTTATAAGACTGATTTAGTCCCATTTGTTGACATTTGCTTTTGTTGTTTGTGCTTCTGGTGTCAAAAACAAAAGTTATTGTCAAAACCAATGCTGAGGAGCTTATCCCCTCTGCCTTTTTTTCTAGAATATTTATAGTGTTGAGTCATGTTTTAATTTCCAGTTAATTTTTTGAGCGATGTAAGACAGGAGTCCACTTTTCATTGTTCTACATGTGTTTATCCAGTTTTCCCAACATTTTTAATGCAAATTGGTTGAATCACTACAGGAAACAACATTGGGTTTCCCTTAAAAATTAAAAATAAATCTGCAATGTGACCTTACTTCCACTTCAGGTTATATATTCAAAGGAAAGGAAAACATGTTTTCAAAGAGATATATGCACTCCCTCATTGATGGCAGCATTTTTCACAATAGCCAAGAAATAAAAACAAACTAAATGCCCTTCGAAGGATGGACAGATACAGAAGATGGTGGACATGAGCAAATGGGACATCCTGCCATTCATGACAATATGTATAAGTCCTGAATGCATTATGCTAAGTGAAATCAGTCAGACATGGGCAAGTATAGTTTGACCTCACTTATACATGTAATCTAAAAAAGCCAAAGTAGTAAACCAGAGAGTAAAATGGTAGTCACTATGTAATGGAGTTTGGGGTAATAGGACAGATTTTGTTTAAGAGAATGAACTTACAATGAATAGCAAAACAGTCCTATGCTGATCTAATGTGCAGTATAGTGAATATAAACAACAATATTGTATTATGATCAGCAAACTTTCTATTAGCCTAGAACTGAATTATTCAAAAAATAATAATTATATAACGTCATTCAGGTATTCATTATTTTTACAGTGGTGATTATGTTACAATATATACATGTAACAAATTAACATGTTATGCACTTAAATTTACACACTTTTATGTCATTATAATATCACTTTTTTTTAAAAAAGATAAATTAAGTAGATTATATGAAGGTATGAACTACATGGAGAATGTGTGTGTATGAATGATTAGATGAAAATAATTTCTAATTAAATGATCATAATACCTTATGTAAGCACCATTAATCAATAGAAGCATTATGCAGTAGTTAACGACAATGCCTTGTTCAGAAAAAAATAAAATCTTTTTCTCTGGGATTTAGAGGGCATACCAGTTTGTATGCACCCTGCCCACGCCTGGCCACTCTGACTCTTAGAATCGCACTGCTTGAGCTGAGTTCTGTAGTAGTGTGCTGGAGATGGCCCACACACAAGTAAGGGAGAAATGATTTTGTAGGGCTCCTCACAGCTTCCTAATTCAGTAACATCATGATGATTATTTGAAATACATTATAATGAGATTATTTACACTATGTAAATTTGCACACATTAGACATCAAAGTTGAGGATTTTGTTTGTTTTAGTGAGGGGGCGTATAGTTTAGTATTGTAAGTACTAATATCAGTAAATCAATACAACAGCACAAATAAATATTGAAGATGTTTAAATAAACCCATTTGTTGCAAAATGCCTGATATTAACACACGTTATTTTCAAAGCCTTTGGATTTTAGAGTACACAAAGGACGGATGGCTTGGGAATTAATTTGATGTGACCAATATTTCGTAGTTATAAAAAGGCATCTATTCTGATCATGGAAAACAATCTAAAATTCTTATTTCTGTATATGTGGTAATGTGATGTATCACAATTCTATAAGATTCATAAATAAAACATATACAAACCATTTATCCTTTAGTATTATTAATTCTAATGTTTGGAAGTCCCTTCCTAGACTGTAAAAGTGCTAATTTTGCATCTCAGAAATGTACTTCACAAGAAATGAAAGTCTAGGTTAACAACAAAATATCCCCAGTGCAATTTACATTATTCTGTAGCTTCTGTTTTAAAATATATGAAATGTGTGCAACACATTTTATTATTTAATTATTTTTGAAATAGAGAATACTTTTTCTTTTGAGAAATCAAACTTGCCTACTTACATTTCAATACTTTTAATATTAAAATATTAGCAAAAGTATTAAAGAACTTTAGAAATCTTACTGCAGGCAAATACTATAAGACAAAAGGGTCTTAATTATGTTATTTCATACTGTAGGCAGAAGCAATGTAATTAACCTTTTTTTAGTTACTAAATATTCACTTATGAAATATGAAAGTAATTTCTAAATTATAATTTTCTAATCTAATATGAAGAAAATATTCATATATTCAGTTTGTGAGTATGTGACATAGAATTCTTAAATGTTTTGATAAAAAGTATTTTTAGATTTGACTGAGAGTGAAAGAAAAGGTGGACATATTTCCAAGTCCAATCTGAATTTTCAAGATCTCTGAATATTAATAATGAATTATTGAATAAGTGTTGAATATAAACTTTGGCTTTGCTACTTACTACTACGAGAATCTCAAGGGAGTTATTTAAGCTCTCAGTCTATGTTCACTTCAACAGTTACATGAGAATAATCCCAGTGCAAACCTCATAAGACTTTCATGGTGATTAAATAAGAATATATATACTTAGAACAATTGTCTGACACATTAATTAGTGGGCTCTAAATAAACATAAGCGCTTAGAAGTTATTTTTTTCCTTCCCATTTCTCACTTACTTTTCAACACATTCTGAAAACACTGTTATGTTATAATCTACATCATGAAAATTGGTACTGGCATGCTGAGATTTAGTAAAGACGTGGAAGTATTTTCATCATTAGAAGCAAGACACATATCAACTAAACATTGGTAAGCAGTAAAATTTCATTCATACATATTATTAATTGTACTTTTCCATGAAGCCCTTTATACTTTGTTTCTACTTAATCATTTTCTTTCTTTTTGAAGCAGAGATTGGCATGGATTCCTCTGTGCCTCCTGTCAAAAGGCTTATAAGTCAACACTCCAAAAGAAGTGATCTACTATTAAAATTAGAAATGATAACATATTCTGTTAAGAAAAACAACTACAAGGAACTTGCTACAAATGTGTTTCAAGTTTTTCCCATGGACCAGTATAAATAAAATACGACTCATGTTTTGGTTGTCACTTTTTACCTATATTAAATTTCTAAAAGTAAACTATAAATAATTGTAGTGTTCAAGATGTAGCTTATCCTTAAATCACTTAAGGATTGGATAAACAACAGCTTTGCATTACTTTACGGTGCTGATATTTATAATTTCAATTCTCTTTTCTGATCCTTTCAATATAAATTATTGTGCTGACAAATAGAAAGGTATAACAGGAAGTAAAAGTCAGAATCATGAAGATAAAATTGATTACAGTGTTCAGTTCACTGCCAATTATCTAAAGAAACAAATTTCACCCTTCATTAGCTTTAGTACACACAGAGAGGGGGATACAGGATGCTGATTTCATTCTCCTTTGGCTGATATATTCCAGGTGCACTATTTATTACTTCACAGAAATTTCATACACTGACACACTTTACATGCTAACTTTTGGAAGGAGTTCAGCAACACAAAGCTAAGAAAACCCATTAATAATAATAAACATGATTAGCAAGATTAGAAAAAGAATGAAGAAGAGTCAGTGATGATTGCTTCAGTTCTGCCAAGCCATCCTGTTGATTGAGCATTAAAGGAAATTTACTATGATTAAATCAGTGACAAGGGCATGCACATTTGATTAATCTATGTTGTTTAAAAATATAACTGTGAGTTATTAAATCCATTTGATTTTGATATTTGAAGATAATCTTAAACAGAGAAAATCAGTGGATATTTTAGTTGTTTAATATTTTACTACTTTGGTATTAATAACAACTTCCAATTAACAATGCAGCACTTGTGGTTCATGGAACAGATGATACTTGAATAATATTTCTATGGCACATTGCGCTGGGAGAATGAAAGAATTCTTTCAATAAATAAATTAAGCTAAACTGCATATTTAAGAATTAGAAATTAAGAAAAAATGAATCAAAAGAACTCAGCAATAATTTCCAATCCTGTTTAAGTCTAGTGACTCTTGAAAAATTCCATTTATTTCCATTGAACATATATTTCATAATTTTAAAAAATTCAGTATTAAATTTAAAAAACTGGCAATTGAAAAGTCTGTATGTAGCATTATTGCATGATTATTCCTGGATCATTGAGACTCTTTTTGGATGATTAGTTAACATTAAAGCTTTTTGTTAATTAACAAAAGTATATCAGGAATATATGACTATATATTATATATTATATATTTCTCTAAAATAAAAGCTGTAGAATGTAGACTATACTTGATTTTGAAATCTCTAAGGCAAGGAACACTGTGCATTTGTATCCCAAATAATATTTATTCAAGGAGACATTGTACATTTAATATGGCATTAAATAAAAAAAATAGGTTTCAGAAGATTTATAATAATATTCAATTTTTAAAAATATCTAAAGTACAATACCTGGAGATACATTTTGATTTCTTGTTATATTTGAGGTTTTTTTCTTTATCGTAAAATATTTTGAGCATCGAGATTTCTTGTAAAAAGTCTTTTTATTCATTTATTTACAGAGTTGGTAAATGTAATCTTTTTTCTAAACTGTTAAAATAGTTCATGAATAAGTTAAACAATTATATTTCTTTTTATAATTTCAACCATGTTAGCAATCAGAGTTTGGAAATTTTGTAATCTGAATTAATTATTTTTTAAAATTTCATTTATTTATTTTTAGAGAAAGGGGAAGGGAGGGAGAGGCAGAGAAACATCAATGTGTGGTGGCCTCTAGTGCACCTCCTACTGGGGACCTGGCCAGCAACCCAGGCATGTTCCCTGACTGACAATCAAACCCGCAAATCTTTGGTACACCAGCCAGCCCTCAATCCACTGAGCCACACCAGCCAGGGCTGAATTAAATTTTTAAAAATATATAAACGAAGTGCTGTTAATGATATTAACAACTCATTACTAAAGAAAACCAATGCTACTCTTTTTTTGATATTTAAATATGACACAATATTTTCATTAGTTGGCTCTCTGGTCAGAATGCAATACTAATACTTCTTACATGTTTTTTACTCAAATTGATTTAATTTCTAGATATTTTAAATTCTTTCAAAGATATCAGTATAAAAATATAACAATATTCCTATTCTACCTAATGCAAGAAATAAATTATGTCCTATAGTTGCTTTATGTACTCTACCTGGAAAAAGTCCAACTATTGTTAACACAATGAAAATGGTTTGTGCGACATGGATGTAACCTGGCAGCCAAGGAGACAGGACTAGAATGTGCATGTGTGAACAATCATGATTTTACTGTACCAGAAAGTGAGGGTGTGGCCTGTTGACTCAGTTGAGTGAGCATGTATACTGTGGGACCTTGGCATTCAAAATGAGCGAATAGAACAACAAATTTGCATCACATTTTTCATTAACCTTGAATATTCTTCAGTGGAAACTATTCAGATGATTCAGAAGGCCACAGTTACGGACAACCGGTGACTGGCAGATTCATAACAACAAGGCACCTGCTCATGCATCACATCTTGTACAGAGGTTTGTTTGTTTTGTTTTGTTTTTTTGCAAACCATCAAATCACCAGATGCCTCAGCCCCCTTACAGCCCAGATTTGGTGCCTTGTGGCTTCTGGCTTTTCCCAAACTAAAATCACTTTTGAAAGGGAAGAGATTTCAGACCATCTATGAAATTCAGGAGAATACAAAGGGGCAACTGAAGACATTGAGAGAATTGTGTGAGGTCCTAAGGTGCCTACTTTGAAGGGGACTCAGGTGTCCTATTCCTATGCACAATGTTTCTTTCGTATTACATCTTCTTCAAGAAATATCTCTGGTTTTCGTAGTATACTATGAATGCTTTCTGGATAGACCTTATATGTTGAGTCAGTACTTAGAAGCCTTGCATTTGAATTCTATGCCTTGAAGTTCTGAGGCTCAATAATCTTGTAAAAAGTTAATCTTTCTAAGAATTTATTACCTTACTTTAAAATTAATACATTATCACTCCTCACAGAATTTATATTAAGAAACTAAAATGCTAATACGGTAAGTGCTTTTGGTAACATGTATAGTTCTGCATACAAATTACAATTTATATATCTTATTCCTCATCTAAAAATGAAGAGCTTTCCAAATTGTTTTAAGAGGTATTTTTCTTTTTGGAAGCCTTTAAAGTACAATAGAAAATGATGCACCAAAATTACAGGCAAAACACCCTAATAAAATCGTTTTGTTGGATTTTATATTTGTTTTACATACATAACATCTTGAAACTATTCCTACTGACTAACAATTTTACTATAAGTAAAAGGCATGGGCTATAGATTACAAGTGGCATACAGATTCTTCTTATTGTGATGATAATGGAAATCTTAGGAGTATATTTTTTGAAAATGCTTTTTGGTGCGAGTGGTTTAATGCAGCTTTGTGGAGTTCCTCCATGTAACCTAACATCTGGAAACCCACCTTCTTTCCTCACTGTAAATAGGAATAGCAACATGTCCTTGTGAGATTGAAAGGGACAGTTCTTCTACAATTGTAAGGTTTTATTATTTTCATTTTCTTTATTTGTCTGAATAATTGTCTTAAATTGTCTGAATAAAATTTGGACAGCATAATGACCTCTTGGCATACTTACTTGTCAACTGATTTTAGGTGTTTATTTTATTTTTTATTATTATACTTCATCACTTCTTCTACTTTTTGTGTTTAAAAGATTCATTTGTAACTTTACTCACTACTTTACACGTTTTCCTCAAGTTGCTATTTTTACATTTTAAATGCTTGAGTTACATATTAATTTTTAATCGTTTATATTATATGACAATGAAATACCTTATGCTATTCATTTTGTCTGATTTAGGTTTAATCAATATCCTGCATATTTTAGTAGTATGAAATTTCAATGTTGAAAACTTATGTTAATTTGTATTTCTGTGATCTAATCACTTTAAGAGATTATTTTTCAAAATTAGAAAAGATTGTATTATTCTGCATATGCATTTATATGTAGATAAACATAAGGTTGTGATTACATTTTTGTTATTTCTTTCTAATCTCATGTTCAGGAAATATGGTCTGTGCACATTCTACAATAGTTTAAGGAGTGCCTTTGCATTTTCTACATACCCACACATGATTATTATTTTCTGTTGGTTGCATGGACAAGAGAGAATATGTGCTTACCTCAGTTTATTTTCAACTTTAGAATGCAATCTATAATTAGAAAATCATTTTATATCAAACCATATTACATATGCATGTATGTGCACACTCATAGGCATATACTGCAAATATGGAGCATGAGTTTGATGAAAATATGCATAGGCTATGAGATATAATCATTCCATTATGTTAAATTCCATTTTATTTATTTTTAACTGCTGGCTACAATATCAGAATGATTTTGTCATTCATATACTTTTCAAAGTGCTCCCCTTGATATTTCTGGCATCCACCTGGGCTTTAATACATAGTTATTACACTATTGACTATATTTCCTATGTTATACTTTACATCACTGGGGCTACTTTATAACTTGCACTTGATCCCTTCACCTTTACCACCTTGTGTTTTTTTTTTTTTTTTTTTTTTAATATGTCCACGGAAACATTACAAAGATAAATTAAAGCCCAATGTGCCAAATTGCCCCTTATTTTTCAGCCAAAACTTTTCTAGTCCATGCCAACATTTGTGTCTCTGATAACACTTTTAAAAATAGTTCTATTCAATACAAATTAGAAATTAGCACATTCATTACTTAGATAATATTTTGAGCAAAAGTTATTTTTATTTTAATAATATGAGCTCCAACCTAATTCTAACTGATATAACCTCGGTATACCAGCATAAACACATGAGTAAGAACACAGTTTATACATATATTGCAACACATACATTGCAAAATGATTTAGCATATTGAGTCTGCTAACATCTTCATCACATCACATGATTGCCATGTCTTTCCTTTGGCGAGAACATTTAAGATCTACTCTCTTAATAACTTTCAGTTATATAATACAGTATTTTTAACTATAGTCACGATGCTGTGCATTTAGATTCCCAGAACTTATTCATATTCTAACTTGAATCCTGTAATCTTTGAAGAACATCTTCCCATTTGCCCCATCTACAGCTCCTTGAGACCAGCATTCTACCCTCACTTTCTATAATTTTGCCTTTCTTAGATCCCACAAATAAGTGATATTATACAATATTTATCTTTGTCTTATTTCACTTAACATAATGTTTCAAGGTCCATTCATGTTGTTGCTAATAGCAGGATTTCCTCCTTTCTCACAACTGAATACTATTCCAATGTAGAACCCGTTTGACCCTCTTTCCCTCTCTTTGCTTGTAGCTTCTCATCCTTACAGAGACTGCAAAACTTCTTTCCAAGGCCTCCAGAAGGGTTATGGAACAACCTGGAGAGAGCCAAAGAGAAAAGACGTCTTAAGGACTATTCTCAGAATTTCTACATCAATACTGTGGATTCTGTTGGTCAAAATGAGTTATAAAGTAAGCTAAGATTCAAGGTAGTGGAGAAATAGATCATATTTTTTATAGTAAAAACACTAAAGTCATACTTCAAAGGGTATGCACAGAAGGATAAGGCAAAATTTAGGGATATCTGTGAATGCACAGCATGATATATCTCAAACTATTAATATTAGAGTACCCACAAAATAACATAATTATTTAAAACAATGTAATCACATGTCCACTAACATAACTTGTTCTTAAAATTTTAACTTGTATATACTTTTATTCAAAATGAATTTATAAATTATGTTTGACAAAATTTAAAAACAAAAAAATAATTAAATACATTATTTTAATATTATTAATGCTATTTTCTTGTTCGGTTCAATTTTCCAAGCTGGGTTTAAAGAATACATATGCACTTACCTTTTCTATATTTACTTGTTGTTGACTGAATTTTTTTCATTTTGAGGGATATTAACCATCATATTAAATATTGTCATTGACAAATAATAAATACTTCCATTCTAACCAGTTAATCTAACCAATTATTTCCTAAGTTGTGAAGGGACAATCTATTTAATACCCAGAATGGGTTACCCAAGGGAAAATGTAGTTCCATGAACATTTCCTCATGGAATATTTAAGTGGGAACACTATTTTTTTCTGTGCAGCATATGCCACCTGTTCTCACAACATTTTTTACTTTTCATGAAAGGTGTTTCTACTTCTGGTTCTGGTGGTTCAGGTTGGTCTGGTCATAGTACTTTATCCTAATGATGGACATAGTGTCTAGGTCTGCCTATTCAATGTATTCTTTCCCCCTGTGAACAGCTCATGGTTTATGCCTGGCCTGGTAAATCAGCTTGGCCTATGTAGAGTCAGACTAGTGATTTTGCATAGAATTATTGACATCTTGGTATTTGCTTTTTTTCTGGACCCACTGGTTGCAATCTTTTCTATGATGAGCTCTTATCTTACCCTGATCTTGAGGCCAATATACCTGAAAACAGAGCTACAGCACATAATGTACCTTGTCCTGATGGCCTGTACAGCGTCCAGAATCCAGCATGCTTGACCAGAGCCACCACTAAACTTTTATAGTCATGAAAAACTAAGTTTTCAATTTTTCTTAAGTTGCTTAGAATTTTTTTGGTTGCACCAAATTGTTTTTTTATTTTTTCAATTTATGTTTAATTATAGCTAACATACTAGTTTTGAATTTATGACATAGTGATTGGTTTTCTATCAAAAGTAATATATATATATATATATATATCAATCATCAAAAATAAATGTTTATCAAGATGCTTCCATGAATATAATATTACAAGTGGGTATCAGCATATAGAGAATCAGTGCAGTAAATCTGTTGATTTTGTGAAAATGGTACTAAGGGCTCATTTTTATTTGAATGTTTCTTCTGTAATGAGCATATTCTATCATTGTCTCTTGCTATTTGGACTGTCATAAAAATTCTGGTTTTTTTGTTTTTGTTTTTTGTATCTTTTTATGATAGAATATATCATGGTGTCATTTACTGTTTACTTGACATGGATGCAAATTTGCATATTAAATTAATTAATTTTATTTATTTTAATCAAAGTGTAATGTTGCTTCACATTTCTATATTATTTTGTTAAAACAAACTTTTACTAGTACACTTGGATGTCCACCCTGTGGTCCATAGGGAGCATGCAGCCCAGGATGGCTATGAATGCAGCCCAATACAAGATTGTAAATTTATCTAAAACATCACAAGATTTTTTTTGTGATTGCATGTCACAATGTATTCAATGTGTGGCCCAGGACAACTCTTCTTCTTCCAGTGTGGCCCAGACATGTCAAAAGACTGAACACTCCTGCTAGGGTTAAAATACAAATACTTTGCAGTTGGGTTTATTAGGGCAAAGACATAGCAGGATTCAATGCTGGCAAAGGACAACTTCAGTTAATGTCAGTGTCAAGTCATATGAGGACGTGAGCAGTGAGGCACGTTTGCAAACCTGCCAACATGTGTCCAATGTGTGTAGCAGAAAATAGTTCTAAACTTTATACAAATTATTTAAACATTTTCATTATCTAAAAGGATTGGAAAACCTAATTTGAGTAACCTACTTTAGATACAGATATAGGTAAATTATTTTGTCTACTAATAAATAAAATAACAATTGTTTTTCCAAATTGCCTTGTATTTCAACTTTCTAATGAATCTCAATAAAATATTTCATTGAATGATGTTATTTATTAACATTGGCAACTAAAGAGGTTTATACAGTGTTGTATCTATTTGAAACATGATCGTTAAATAAATGGCCTCCAACTGAGTATCAATACTCTGTAATTATTCTTCCCTTTTCATTCCCATTGTCAAAAATATACACCACTTCAGGAAACCAGCAAACTGTATAAAAATTTTTTAGAAAACTAAATAACTGTGTCTCTATACAACCAGTAATAAATGTTTCACTGCTTATCCCTTGAACAATACTCACAGCCAAACATTGTCTAAGGGAATTTTGTAAAAATCATGTGTTAGTACAAAGAGAAAACAAGAAGGTGAAGATCTGGTTGAGGAAGAAGAGGAGGCAATGGGAGGAAGATGAAAATGGAAGAAGACATTTTAACAGAAATAAGTAAAAACGGTGCAAATTTCCAAGTTTCTAAGATATTCCTTTCTGTCTCTAAGAAAATCAGCATTTATAGTACAGGTTTAGAATAGTTGAATTTCCTAAGTAATGTTGTAAAGTTTTTTTTTTAATTATACTTCACATATTTTTCTTTCATTATTTATTTTTCTTTCTTTTGGAGATGCCAACTGTAAGCATGCGGGGCATACACATTTAATGGGACCACCATGAGCAAAAGACAGTTGTCCACGTTAAGTATATTCTAACTGAGTTAAGTTAGTGACATGAAGTATATAAAGATACATCATTCAGAGAGTCGCACTAAGTTTTCTAGTTGTTTTTAAGTGGGAAAAGATCCAGGGTATCAATTGTACCATAAAAACAATTAATTCAAATGAAAATACTGCAATAAGTACAGGATATTCAGTGGGAAAAGTGGAAAGTGATAATTTTTATTGATACAGGCTATTATTCAAGTATAAATTTAACAATTTTGATAAACCATATCAAGGGGCATTGTTCCCATGATTCTTTTTGAGAAAAACATTGGAAAGATTAGCCACCTCCAAAAAAATAATGTGTGAACCTGTAACAAAAGACTGGAGAAAACTGTTGATTCATTTATCTTCAGACCTAAAATGAAAACCAATGGGGCATATGACAGAATACTATGTGTATTCACACACACACCTGTCCATGCTGCTTAGCACATCAGTAAGCATGATGTAAGAATAAAAGTTTAACAGCATGAAAGAAGATAGATCATAAACTAATATTGCTTATTGTTTTTTGTAATAGTTGGGAGCCATAAATGGTGACAAAAGTACAGTAAATGTAGTAGAAGATTAAAAGTATATTTAAAAGTATGAAGGTGATCATAAAGATAAATTGTTAAATAAGTATTATGATGAAAATTGAGTGGTAGAAGACAGGGAGGATAAAAACAAAAATGTAATATATATATATTATATATACATACATATATATATTTCTGATACTATATATAGTATATAGTATATACAGACCTCTGATTATACACACACACATACACATATATGATCCTATATACATATATAGTATCAGAAATCTCTAAGATCACATTCAGATTCAGTGGTTTACTAGCGAGACCAAAAGCACTAATAAAGGTTAAAAATAATTATTGGGAAAGAAAAGCATTAGCTAGATCGATTGATTATCTCATGTTTCTTAGTAGAAATCTTTTTAAAGTTAAAAAAGGGAAAAAACAGACTCATGGACATGGACAACAGTGTGGTGATTGCTGGGGCTGGGGGAGAGCGGATTAAAAGGGAGATAATGGTGATGGAAAAAAATACAAAAAATAGAATTATATCAAGAAAAACAACATCAAAGAATTAATTTAAAAACAAACTTATGATAATATACTTAACTTTATGCAAATACATTTGTAAAATTGTATACAATGGATAATTTTCTAGAAAAATATATTATCAGAATAATTTAGGCTTATTTACAATGAGACAGAGAATTTTTCAAAGACCTTTCTAAAGCCCCAAGACTTGACACTTTTCCTGGTGAATTCAACTAAGTGTTTAAAGATCAGACAATTCTTACGCTATATTAGTGCTTCCAAAACAAAGAAAAATGAAAACTTTGAAATTATTTTAAAAGCATACATGATAGTTTTAGTAAAACATAACACGGATTGCCCCTCAAAAGTAGTAACTCCATACCAACTTCAATTATTGATAGTCATGCAGAACTGTTAAGTTTTAGTGAATAGAATATGGCAGACCATTAAAACATCACCAAGTTAGTTTGTTCCAGAAATGTAAACAAAATTCAATAATGGAAAGTATATAACAATCACTTATCATGTTAATAACCAAATGAGAAACTCATCCTCTTTACAAACAATGCAAAGGTGTTTGTCAAAATTCAACACAAGTGCTAGATGAAGACATTGAAAAATCAATGGAAACTATCTCAATGAAAGGACACACTTCTCAGCCCAAAAGCCATCATTATTCACAATAGGGAACAATGGAACACCTGAGACTCATCCACTAATGCTAGGACCAAAACAAGAATAGGAGTTAGCTATCATGCCTATTATTTATCACCCTTTTGGAAATATTAGCTTACTGAAGACCAGGGAAGAAATTGAAAATGTAACCATTGGGAAGGAACGGGTAAAACTATTGCTTTTCCCCAATGATTTCATTGTATAATGGAATAAGCTTCAGAATCAAGTGAAAATTATTAACAACGTGAGAATAGAATCAAGTACAAAATTATAGTTTAGAACACGGCTCCCTTTCTCTGTGTGTACAGAAAAATTCATTTTATTTATTTATATATTTAGTTATAATTATATGAATGTGTGAAAATATTGGGTATAATACATAATATGAGAACAGATCCATTTTACAATTTAAAAATGAGATAAAATACTTCGAAAAATTAACAAATATATGCATATTTTATTTAAAAATATAGAACACTGCTGAAACTATTCAAAAATAATTTATATTAAAATGATGTTTATTTACAGTGCTGTTTTAAAGTAGACTTTTAGTAATTGACACCCATTTTCTTGACTTATGAATCTAATTGAAAAGTCAAGAATATCTGAGTTACAGATGTAATATAGTTGTGGTGTCTCTGGGTGAGCAATATTCACTCCAAAAATGTTTTCTGAGTTCTCACTTTCTTCCCACCGCCTCCTGTGTTACATCTGCCTTAGAATGGAAAGCAGGAACAAAGCTTGCATTCGGAAAACAGCAGGAATAGAGGCTCATTTGTTGTTGCACAAAGGTTTCTGTCAAGCAAACAAAAAGGATGCTAACCTCCTCTGGTGGACAGTTACGCCTCCATCTAAAAGTTACTATGGTTGGTCTTATGCTTTGAAAACTCTCACAGTCAGAATATTCACCACAGAATAGCAATCTGACAACTGGGTGTGTTTAATGCCATTTATCTACACAAAAAGCTAAAAATTCTCCCAAGCCGTCTTTTATGAACAGTATCTCTTCTCACTATTATTTCATTTATCCGATTTACTGTTTAATCAAAATGCATTTTCCAAGAAAACAATGCTGTTTGAATGCTATTGGTATTCAGAAATGTCTATAAGTACTAATAAAATATAATTAATGTTATGATTAAGTAGAAAATAATCAATTTAAGAGTAGTGCGATTTTCAATCTTACCATTTTTCAATATTGTATATGCTAATGAAACCAGGTGCTGTGAAAAACAAGGCTATGTCTGTCATATGAGTGCTGGAAACAGGAGTCTGGCTTAATTCTGTCAAGGTATGGGATAAATCAGCAATGGCATCAATGTGTTCAATATTAGAATAAGAGCATGGAGAATAAAATCCCAAATTTGAACTCAAGTTGCTAGGTTTGAAGTCTGGATACTCAACAAATGACCTTAGGTAAATTACATAACTTTCTAGACTCAGTGTTTTTTCACTGTGGAACAAAGATAATACAAGTAACTTCTCAAATAATAGCTGTGGGAATTAAAGGAAACAACTCTGAAGCAGTCCTAAGGATATTTATCACTTAATCAACATTGTGTTATGTGTTAGGTGTTTTTATTACTGGCATTAATACTATTATTATCCCTCTTATCAAGAAGTACATAATACATTGATTAGCCACACAACTCTGGAAACAATTAGATCACCCGGATCTTTTAAATTCAGTTTTCTCCATTTTTGACAGGTAACCAACCATTCACAGAAGTCAATAAATTTGAGATAGATATTACCGTTTTTGAATTACCATCCTAATTGTGCTTCTAATTTTCTAGTCATAGGCTATGTCAAATCTTGAACTGTTTGGTTTAAAAAATAAAAACACAGTAGCTATCAACTTCAAGGTCAAGATGGAAGAGTGAGCCCATGTTAAGATATGCCCACTACTTAGTGCTCAAAACACATTGATTTAGTTGGAATATATTTTAAAGTACTTTAAAATGCATTTCCAAATGCAAAGGTAACAAAGAGGAATCATCAGAACTAGAAGAAATTTGTAACACTGAATACAGGAGAAATATAGTTACAAATGGATGCTGTGCAAACATCGGGAGTCTTCCTCTTGCAAATCAAAAAGTTATGCACAAATGGAAACTTGACATTTTTTTAAACCTCACTTGTGTTTGCAGTAAAATATTAATCACCCATTCACTACCACTCTGATCCAATGGAAACATTGATTGTAAGCGGAAGAACAGTTTAAGATCAGGATGAATTAACACATGTACATGAACTGAATATAAGCCACCACTATCATGAAGTCACCTTCTTGAAAAGATACTAAACAAGAAAATAAACTTACAGGAAAAGAAACAAACGTACACATGAAGTGAGAAATTTGAAAGTTATGAAAAACTTTGTAGTCATTTCCAAGAACATGAGTATTCATACCCAGTATATGAAAAATTATAGAGCAATATTAAAAGAACTAAATTTAAATATACTGAAAATTTTAAAGAAATAAAATTTATTTACTTCACCCACTGCACAAAAGTAGGGATTATGTAACCAAAGCCCCATGTTTAAAATAATCAAGGAGGAATATATCACAATTATACTGGTGGGTAAATCATTTGAGGACTTAACCTATCCCTGTTTTTCTAAGGCTTTTATATAGTATGTCTCATTCAATCCCTACAAAACCATATTACTAGCTTCATATTATACAAATAATGAAAGCAAGTCAGGAGGTTACATAATGGTAAATATTACTGGGAGAATTTTTGAGAGCATATTTAAATGTACAATTTTAATATTCATTTGACATCAATTATACAAGAGCTAAAAGAAAGACCTGTTGTATTCTGTGAAGCTGCTTTTATAGTGAATAAGCCACCCTGATAAAATTCAAGTGACCTTCCCTGACGCTGGAGTAATGCACAGAGAAGACAATGGGCAGCATGTCTTTTTCCTTCCCCAAATGACCGTGTTTCAGCAGGGTCTCTGACATGAATGGCAATTAGCTCTCATTGCTCTTAAAAAAGAACAAAACTGCAATGTTGAAAAGAAATGTGCTAGGTGTAAACAATGTAGATGGATGTTTTCAGAGCAATCCTTCAGAGAAAATGCATAAGCTGTGGTGGAATATTCTTTGCCAAATATATATGTTGTTGTTGTGTCTTATTATTTAAGATTTCTAAAAATATACACAGAATAATTTTGGTTGTAAATCTCAGCATAGACATTTCAATGACAAAGAAGTATCTGGAATGTGAGTGAATGTATTTCTTTTTTCTTTTATGGCTTTTCTATTTTAAGATAAGTTGATAGCTTTTGCCATTCATGATTGAGACTTATGCCTCACTGGTGACCTTAAACAATCTCATCATTGGGTTACCCTGAATGTCCAAATACACCTCCAGATTCCTAGTAGGGGACATTCTTTTTCATTTACTGCAAATAATATATTAAAGCCATTTTTATCATTCTTCCAGTCAAATAATCAATGTGATTTTAGATAAATATAAAGCTCTAATTCCTGATCTGTTTCTTTTATTTTCACCTCTCATACATTCTGAAGCAAAGCATGTACTAGTTTCAAAAAGAAACCAAAACAAAAAAGTTGTTTTTGTTTTGTTTTGTTTTGTTTTTTGCAAATGTTGATCCTATTTTAGGTGTCCAGAATCCTTTTTCCACTACCTCTTCTCTCAACTATTATCTCCACTTTCCCTCCCCCAATACTTTTACATTGAATATTGTTTTTGGCTCTCAGATGATGTTTTTACTGGGCATATGCCTTCCTTTTACTTGCATGCTCATTCCTCATTATATGAGCAATTTCAACATTTTTTATCTTGTGGCAAAAATAATCAGTAATTTTTTGGCACAACACAAATATATTTCTTGCCAATGTAACAAAAATAGGTATAATTTTGATTCATTTACACTGGACAACTGTTTTGTTGGCTTTCTGTCTTTTTTTTTTTTTTTTTTTTTTTTTAATTTGCCAATCTAAGGGAAAGTAGGTCAGCATCCTTGACTAAATAGTCAGGTGCTACATGTTTTAAAAATTCTTGCAGCACATGTTTCAAAAGTTGCTGCATTATAACAATATGTAAATAGATTCACAGTCATCTATAATGGTCATGGACAGCTGATCAGTCTTTCTTCCAGTTAAGGTGTGAATCTAACAGGGGTTTCTTAGCTCTCTTTTTCAACTGCTCATCTTAGCCATGATGACCCTTTCAATCTGAGGCAGGTGTCATTTGCCCCAATGAAACATGCGATAGCAGATGTTAATGTGCTGTGAATGAGGGAGCTACTCTGGGGCAGGTAAGTATTAGGGCAACTATCAAACATACTCAAATCAGCAAGTTATTTTTATACCTAATTGGTAGTTCGCTCCTTCGTTAGAGAAAAACTAATTCGAGTGATAGAGCTCACTTTTCCCTACGGTCCATTAAATATTGATGGCTAGAAAAACCCTATAGGATGCCATGGAAATAGACATGTGTTACCTATGTATATACTCCAGCAACATCAGGTTAAATTTGTTTTTTAACTATGCTATATCTGGATCAGGTAACATTTGCTGGGATTAGTACACTGTTCTTCTTCAATCAAAGACCTTTATTTTCACTGTATTTTAATTGCTTTTTTCATCTATTTTCCTAAAAGTTTTGTGAAGGAAAACGGTTTCTTGTCTTTAGCTGTTATACCAGTGGGCACAGAGTTTGAAAGCGCAGGCGATGTTAGTAAACACAAACGGAGTGGAACTGCCTTAAAATATCTCCCTGGATACCCCATACCTGCTCACCTAAACCCAACATTCATGTCAGGTTTAAGTAGTCTAGAGTGCCTAAGATTTATTCACAGTGTGATTGCAAACTACCTGGTAGTTGGCCCCTTTTCTCCCCATTGATTTAAACATCCAAAATTTGTCAAAATTTCAAAGTCAACTAGAGGTAAAAGTCTCTGAACAAGTGCTATTGTCATTGATATGTTCACTTCATGAATTGCATTATCAGGACTATGATACCCTGGGAGCAGCCATTAGGTCCTCAAGAAAAAGTCACTGTTTTCACGGTAAGAAACCACATTTTCTGTGACATTCCATTCAGATTTGTCTATATGTTCACTGGGTACAATGATCTAGTTAGCAGGTGACAGAAACTGTGTGTCCAATTACAACAAAATCAGAGCTTTACTTAGCTTTAGAGAAAAGTTACAGTGAGCAAGGCATTTCCATTAACTTCGAAAATTCACAATCCAACAAAACATAACATATTTGTGGGTAAGAGAGAATATATTTGAAACAGAGAAAATCTCCTGAAGTAATGTGGCAAGAATAATATGGGAAATAATGATCTTTGAGCAGGAAAATTAGGTTTGTTGACATGGAATGATGGGGCAAATATATTATAAATTGGAAAAGCATACCATAAAATAACAGCTTGATATTTAATTTATTAAGTAGAATCTTAAAACAGTTTTAAGATTTTTGCTTGTAGCTGCATAAATTCAACTTTGGGCATAGGCAAAGACAGCTAAATTAAAATGTGCTTGGAAAGAATGAGCAAGAAATCATACTGATATAAAACAAAAGCTTCTATGTGTTACCTCTTTCACGATATTGCATTTATTATGTGATATAAAACTCTGCAGGGCTGGAGGCATTTGAAGTAGAAAGTAATAACACAGTGAACAGACAAATTATGCAAACATATGTGGATGATGAATATATCTTTATTCTACTTTTCATAGATAAGAAACATCTAATGTGGACATGTGAACATTCTTTAAATGTACCCTATAAATACCAGCAGAATTTTGATCAAATAAATGTAACACCAAAAAAGACTTTACTGATAAAGAAAAGTAAAACAAAATAAAACAAACAAAACAAAAACCCCCCAAACCATAGCTTTTGTAATCTTTTAGGAGCACAAATGCAGCACCACTAAATAAAAAATAAGTAAAATAATTTGTAAAGGCAAATTGAATTACTGCCTCATAAAAAATAGCTCTAAATCAGAATGTTTGTAATAAACCATTTTCATATATATGGGTCTTTTTTATAACATGGGTGTTTAAGTGTGGCTTTTTTAATAGAAAGATACCAAGACAGTACAGACACTTTGAAATTCTTTTGGAGTCTTTCCTTTTCTCACATCTCTTAATTTTTTATTCCCAGAATATGGTTCATGTGAAAAAAAATAACCTCAACAAAAATTTGGATATATTGTCTCAAGACTATTTCGTTCCCAGTTTTTATAATTTTATTTTTCTTTGATAATTCAAGTATAACTTTTGTTAATAAAAGAAGAGTTCAACAACATATGAAATAAATTAACTGGGTTCATTTTAAACATTGCTATTTTGTATTTTAAACCTTAATTGAATTAAAATCTCATCCAGGATATGAAGTAAAAAAAAGATGATGAAATACAAAGTAATTCTGTGATCTTGGTGACCTAAACTTGCCATTAACAACCTAATTTATTGCTTAGTGGAATATTTTAAATATAAATGATCAAAATGTGAAGGTTTCAAAGTGTTAGTATTTGGCAATATCCCAAATGTAAGATGAAAAAAATAAATAACCATTTATTTGACAGCTCTTGGCTTTTCGCCTTGTTTGAATAAAACATTTAAGTCCTATGCCAGCAATTAATAGCACGAGTAGGCAAATGTCCAAATATTGAAATCTATTCTGCACTTTTTAAAGGCTTTTACTACACTTATTATAAGTTATTATGTTAATTATCTCCTGTAACCTTCAGAAACAGTTGATGCGGAGGTTATCTCCTGTTTCACAAACAAGGTATCTCACACTCACAGGAGTGGAGGAGCCAAAACTCCTTCTTCAGGTGGATGGTGCTGTTTTTTATCTTGACTCAAATCTGTTACATCAAAACTCCACCCTTGTCATTAACTCACAAGGATTTCATGTGTACTTCTAAGTGAAGGATAACTTGGAATCTTAAAAAGATAATGAACATTAAAATTATCTCAATTTTCTTTATGCATCTTTTCAACCATTAAGTAGATTCCTTCTGTTCTGAGGCCTTTCTTCTGAAGTAAAATGAACATCATTATTTCAGAATCACTTTTCAAAGATTCTGAGTACAAATACCTCTGGAAATGTAACTCAGAAAGAAATATTTGTTCTAATATTACATTTACTGTTATAGGAATTGAAGAAATATGTATGCAGAGTGGTAGTAAAATATTTTTATTTATTCCTGTAATATATATATATAATATATATATATAATATATATAATATATATATATAATATATATATATGCATTTATTTGTATAGGGTTCAGGCCTAATGAAAACCTTTTGAATTTACATGCAATTCTCCTCTCTTCGTGTCTCCTTTATAGACCAGTTTTTCGTTTAGTAAATTTCCTCACTAATGCATGTGTAGGCCTACATGTTTGAAGACTCTTACTTCAGAACTGCGCTCTACTATTTTATGATTGTTCACAACTATTTAGGTGTTTGTCCATTTTTTGGTACATTTTGGCCTACTTGTTAACTAAAGGGATACATTTAGTTTTGCTAAGCCAATAAATCTAGTTAATAGTTTACATTTTTCAACAGATATTTATATGGCTACCTTCAAGTTTTCTGAAAGAAATGGGTGATATTGGATGGTGAATAGAAAAAGTAAGCAAAAATGACAGAACAATAGATTATAACTTGTATGTTTTATTTATCTTGCCATTCTTAAAACCAACCCATGAGAGCAGTTGCCTATCTCATCTAGGTATAATACCGAATATAACCCTATAAAACATAAAGAATTGAGATATATTTTTAATTTAAAATTGTATTTTGCTCTTGCTTTCACATTATATTGCTCTCTATGAATTAATTTTTTCCTCATTAGATTGCAGTCAAACAAAATATGACAGTTATATTTAGTGAAGTGATTCTTGGACTGTGTTTCTCTATGGTCATTGTGGTATGGATCCCTCCCTCGCAGTGCTTCTGAGCATCCACCCATTAAGCTTTACTGTGTTAATTTCTAAAGTCTGGTCCTTAGACTTTTACACAACTGCCGCTGGACTGTGGGAGTTCGTTATGACAGGAGTTCCCAACCGCCAGGATGTAGACTGGTGCCAATCTGGGCCTGTTAGGAACCAGGTGCACAGCAGGAGGTGAGCTTGAATGTACTGTGCTTGAATCATCCTGAAACCATCCCACCCCACCTGGTCTGTGGAAAAATTGTCTTGCACGAAACCAGTTCCTGGTGCCAAAAATTTTCGGGACAGCTGCTTTAAGCACAAGAACAGGGGTTCCAAAGTGCCTGGGAGTATAGTCTACGCACTAGTCCCAATGACTCCTGCTGGAGGAGCAGAGCCCAGCTCTCATGCCTGCAGTCGGACCGAGTTGCAACTGCAGGACTGTGCTGCATGATCACAGTGGAGTGGCTGCTTTGCCTAAACTTACATGCATTCTTGGTTTCTTTCTCTTGACCTGCTTGTCTGATGCTCCTATACTTTTTTCCCCCTTGAAGGAGATGCTTAATAAATCAATTGCAAAAAAAAAAAAAAATCTCTATCTAATGTTCAATCAAGGAATCCAAATTATGATCTTTTACCTTATTTCTCCAAAGCTGGTGAATATTAATATGAATATTAATACAGTGTGAATTGAGTGATAAGTATGTGCTATAATTCCTAGTCGTGGAGAATGCACTGAGGGTAACCAGGCCAAACTGAGGGTGACAACAAACCCAAAATAACAGTGGGCTCAGAAAGGTCAAGGTTTCTCTCTCACACATATATGCAGACAATTCAGAATTAGCATGGAATTTATTGAGCATCAGGAACAAACATTCCAACTATTTTCTATCTTTTCCAATAAGAAAACATATATTCTAATTAAATATGGTTGAGTCCACTTTCAAACTTTCATAAGATTCAAGAAAAAAGGGTAGACAATTCTCTGTTTAAAGACATTTTTCAATAGTTTAAAAGGTCACTTTGGACTGAGATTGAAGTACAAGCTTTGTGAGAAAGGAGGGTGAGAAATCAAGTTTTTATTTTGGGTGGCCATATGCTTAGTAAACATCGACAGCATGCTTTAAATAGAGAATAATAGGAGAATTAATGTTGGGAAAGAAAGAGCAGCAGCTGTCATAGCAAGAAAAAATGGAATATATATTTTAAGCATTGAATATATCATACAGGAGTGTTTTAGGCATTCCAAAAATGTCAATTGGAAATATCTCAAAATTTTCTTTATAACCAGTTAACTGTTTTTGTTATTTTAATTGAAGTAATAAGTCTAAAATATAAAAAAAAAATAAATTTGGCATGAAAGTCTGTTAAATGCCTGCAGATGACTTTTACAGCTAATCAGTGTATTCTAGCATTCAACTCATTATCCCCAAAGTCTGTTTGGATATAAGACTTCCTCTCCAGCAAAAATTCATACTTCTTATATGACTCTAAAGAACTGTTTCAGCTACTTAAAAAGACAGAGATGTTGGTCTCCCTTGTGTTGTGATTTTGCAGAAAGAGTCCCATGAATGAATAGTTTTGGAAACACCAACTCAAGTGCCTTAGATTCTTCAAGTCTGTTTAGAAATATGGTTATTGAGAAAATTACCATTTTACATAGTAAAAGAACCTGTATCTGGAAAAAGTTTTCATCAGACTGACAAATGCTTGGTGTCACTCTGACTTCATAGAGAGTCTCAGAAGCCCTAACATGAATTCTTTCATTCTGGTTTTAGAGAAATTTACCCAATATAGTTTATTTAATAAAATGTGGTTTAAAATTTCTATAAAACACTTTTTTAGTGAGGATTTTAAGCTCCATAAAAACAAGGATATTACAGGATCTGTTATATTTGCATTTTGTCTCTAGCACTTAAGGTAATGCCTGACCTAAAGTAAAAATATAATGCTTATTGAATTTAATATTAATATATGTGTGTTAATGGATAAATAGTGAATATAAGTATTTTTGCCTGTAGTGATAAAAAATCAGATGAATAATCTCATTACAATAGCTAGAAATTTCAGTCGTCAGAAAGCCTAAGTTTACTCTCTGGCCAATATTAAAATCATTTTCTCTATGACCTAAACAACAAAGAACACTTACAAATGAGAACATATGTTTTTCTAAAATATCGGAGTATTATTGCTTAGAATGTGTATTCTGTGTGCCACTCTAAATGATAAAGACACAGAGGTCAACATTATGTGTGTGTGTGTGTGTGTGTGTGTGTGTGTGTATGAACGATTGTATACATATATAAATATATACATATATATATGACCGTACTCTCAAAGATAGAATGGAAGGTTTATTGTCTATTTATATATAGTAAATAAATGAATGAGTAAATTTTAAAAAGGCTTACTGAATAAAATAATAAGAAAAGCTAGAAAAACTGAATTTTTACTGATTGCTTGCAGAAATACATAAATGTTCAGCCCTTAGAGATTATTCTCCGGGAGTGATTTTATATTCAGAGTAGTAATTTCTCTGACAAAAGAGAAGGCACTCCAGGTTTTTGGTGAAGGACTCAGTGAGCTGTGCCGGCAAACACCACCTGGATCCATGGTCAGTGTGTTTAGTCAGGTCTTGGGTAATATAGTAAAAGACATCAAACGGTTTTTGGATTAAGTTATCACAGTAGAGTTAGAATTCAGTAGGAATTCACACAGATACAAAAAATTCAAACAATTTATGACTGCAAACAGAAAAAGGAATTGAATAGAATGATCAAGAGAGTTGGAATCACTTGAAGAAGGTACTCTTTGGTGTATAGAGCATGTTAAGTAATTACTCAAAGTATGAAACATCTTGACACATGTTTGCAAAGCTCTAACTTATGCTCCACATGCAATCTTGCCTATAGTTTTTCATATTGTAATATACAATGGCCCTACAGGTAGTATTTAATTGGCAAGTATATTTTTCTTCTATCACTTATTTTTCTTTATATTTAAACTCAATATTCTCTCTCCAACAAGTTCTCTGATCTCATATATGTGCATATAATGTGTATAATATATACATACATATATGAATTTTTATATACATTTTATATATTCGTATATACACGTGCATGTCCTCCTATATATGTATAATAGGTATATATAAAATAGGTATATATATTATAGGTATGTATATATGAGGACATGCACGTGTATATATGAATATGTGAAATGTATATAAAAGTCCATATATGTATGTATATATCATACACATTATATATACATATATTATGCATATATGTGTATATAATATATCATATCATATATATGTTATATATCATATATACACCATGTACATATATATATATATATATATATATATATATATATATATATATATATATATATATATATGAGGGCATGCATGTGAGTATATGAGTATATGTATGTATATATAACACTTATTATTTGTATGAAATAAGTGTAATATTATTAATATAATACAAATGTACCAAATATGTGATAAGCCATCTGCTATGTTCCTGGAACACTTCATTGCTTTCCATATGACAGAATTTCATGTATTAATTGACAATTAATTTATATAATTAGTTTTATTTATACTTCAATGAATTGTTCTTTTGTTTACATAAAATATAAGCAAACATTTTCAGAGTCAATATAAGTTTTGAAAAAGAGAGAATGGATTTAATATTTGGTGCACTGTAAAAACTTGGGAAATCATGAAATAAGTACGTTTAATCAACTTCAGCATAATTTATTTTTTCAGGTGAGCTATAGATGATGGATTAGAATTCTTTGAAAACCTAATATTTTTTATTGTGATGAAAGCAAGAAAAAGTGAAAATTAAAAAAGAAAAAGGTCAATATTTCTGGTTTATTTTTTGTGATTTATGAAAAAGTATTATGATTTGATATTATTTAACTATATTTTATTGTCACAAAGTAAAGTGATAATTTAGAAGCAAGATATAATATTAGAAAATTGTGGATTTGTTGCTGTTTTCACTATAGAAACTATAATATATTATGCTTAAAATTCAATATCAAGGAAAGTAACCTTAAACTACAAAATTACATTGTTTACAGGTTTTCAGTATGTTGAAAACAGCATAGTCAATTGTTATATGTACCATTTTTGGGTTGCTTCAGTAATGCTACAACCCTTCAATAAATATAATTTAAATTGATTTGTAAGGCTTGTTTTTAAAGAAACTCATGCTTGGATTATTCTTTATTAAAGACACAATATCACAAGATGAATACAAATGTGATCAGAGACTTATGTCAGTTCAATCACAATCACTCATGGTGAGAAGGAATTTCATGGAGTGAGAATATAAAATCATTGCTTGTCTTCCTCTTAAAATGAAAATCTACGTTCTGGAATAAGAGGTGCTCACAAGCATGCCTTAATTCACCGAATAATGACTGTGCTTTTTTGGCAGAAATTCAAGTCAGATGAAGGACTGAAAGCATACTCCATGGGAAGTAACTGTATTTCCCCAGAGCTGATGAACTTTGGAACTGAGGTAAATTGAGGAAAAAATGGAAAGCAGGCATCCTATTGTAACTGTAGCAAGTACTCACACTTACAAATGTAATAGGTAGCAACGCTTGTCCACCAAGATGAATGTCCGAAGAAGAAAAGAAACAATTTTCAGCTCTTCTTGATTCTACATTATTTTTGTCCTGAGTACTGCATGAAAGCTAGTAAAATGATCCCTGAATGCCATTACCTCTGGAATGGATCTAATGGGATAAAAGGCAGCAGGTCATGGTTCCCACTGAGGGAGAGGTAGTTATAGTTATGTCTTATTTTTGTTTAAGAAAGTGGTGTAATGTCCAGTCCATTTTATTTTTGAGAAACTATGATAATAATACTTTTATCCTTATTTCTTTATACATGTATTGGCACTTCAAGCACTGTACTCAAAACCTACCATATTCCATTATCAGTGAAAAACTATAGGATAACACTGACCTCAAAATAAGAAAATAAAGCTTTCTGTTTCTTATAATGTTTATCTAGCACTGAGCTATTCTTCAGAAAACAAAGATATGTCTTTAATAAATAAATTTAATCAAACATGTATCATACTATATTGCTACACATTTAATGATTTTCCTTATGATAATCTACTGATAAGTATAGCACAAGATGGCATACAAAAACTTTGTATGATGTTTTATTTATATGTTATTTTAAATGTTCAACAAAAATTATTTTGTGATTAAATTTTAATGTTAAAATATAAGGGTTCTCTAGTACAAACCTAGTCAAAATATATGATGCCATGAAACACAATGAGTAAATTCTATGATAAGAATAGGATGAATATTCTAGATCTTTGTGGTCTTATTTTGAATTTTGTCATTTTCTCATTGATTTGCAAGCTTTTTGTTATTTTTGATTTGACATTGTTAAAATAACTGTATAAAGAAAAAGAAAATGAATGATTATTCATTTTTCTTAAATATTAAATGGAACAATTTTTTTAAAATTTTAGTATTATAATAGTAAAATATATTATGTATAGTAATTGAACTCTGCATATGATATTATAAATTTATTTTAAATCAAGACTTAGGAATTTAAAACTAGTGGAGGTGGTTTCATTCTTTAATAGATACTTAGTGAAAAATGTGTGACCCTGACCAGTGTGTCTCAGTAGGTTAGGCATTGTCCCACAGACAGAAAGACCACTGGTTCGATTCCTGGTGAGGATGCACCGCTGGGCTGTGGTCCAGGTCCCTGGTTGTGGACATGGGAGAGGCAGCAGATCAATGTTTCTCTCACACATCAATGTTTCTCTCCCTCTCTTCTCCTCCCTCTAAAAATAATTTTTTAAAATATGTGATTCACTGTATGGACAATATTCAGTGTTAAATGAAACATGGATGTTTGTGTATAATTAACATTCATGTATGTTCAAAATCATTTGACTGTTCATACTTTGTGTGTACATACACATATACACAGATGAGGGTAACAATGTATCAAATTTCAGAATTAATACCTTCTAAGTGATTTACCTTGTAATCATACTTAAGCAAAAATTAGATATTTAGGATATACAATTTTATTTTGAACATGTAAATTGCTTCAAGTAGGACTAAAGTGGCATTCTCTAAGGAAATTATACAATGGGAAATTGACCTGTGAGTCACTATATCACAAGAAGAGTAAAGGGCTTTTTTATTTAAGTTATCTATAACTGGAGCAAGTAAACCCAAAGCCAGAATAGCCCCAAATGCTAGGAGGATTTAGAAGAATAAGAAGACTCCAGATAAAAAGAAGGTGCAAAATTTTCATCATACCCCCTATAACTCCCATCCCTTGTATACACAGTTGATGATATTGAAGTGTTCATGGGATGTGTGGGAGGCTGGGAAAGTTGTATCTGCACCTGGAAGCATTTCATCCTGTCTAGTGCTTTATGTAGCTCAATGCATAAATATGTTTCCATATCTTCTTTTATAAAGGAATCTTATTATGTAACTATAGCTGATGACATTTTCCACCAAAACTAAAACAAACCCAACATGAAGGTGACTTTCATGTATGTGTTGTGATCTAAAACTATGATTGACACTATCCAAATAAAATGTTAATCACCAGCAATATTTTAATACAGTTTTCTAAAGAAGAGAAATAAAAAGAAAAATGCTGATTATTTCCTTTACTTCTGTTCTATAGTTCTCCAAAGTCCCAGTCAATATTCCTTAAATATGTATGTAAGTTGATAAATACAATTGTCTATAAGAAATGAAAATTTTCAATTTGTCCAAACAACTAGTCAGTCAAAGATCTTATATATCTCTTTTTTTCTCATGGAATTTTTACATCTAGAAATTTTCTAGAAATCTTCCATGATATAAAATGAGATCTAGAGTTTTCTAGTTTTATAAATAAAAAATAATTATATGTCCCCATCAGGTTGATTATGAGAAGTTGCTCTTGCACAAGATTATAATAATTGAATCACATTCTAGCGTAGTAATTACAAGGCTAGTTTAACAGATTATTTTTTAACGACCCTGTAAATACTCACTGATTTCATTAAACTTTTCAATGGCTTAGATTAAAAATTTACTACTAATATTATTTGTATTTAAGTGTGACTTACCTAAGTAGCCAATTTGATATTTAAGCAAATAATAGAAATGAAGTAGTTCTAATAGATGGTTTGACTTTATAATGAGTTTATATAATGGAGTAAAAAAGGTAAATTATATTAATTACACTAATTAATACAATAAATATATGTGGTGCATTTCCAATGCATATTCCAATATTTTAGAATACAAAGGAACATTTCTATAAGCCCTTTTCTTTGAGATTTACAAAACCTCAAAATAGCTTTATAATAAACTTCCATTCTCTAATAGTTTTTTCCAACATATCCTTACAAATTGAGTTTTTAAGTTCATATCTTAGCTTTGACATATTTATAGAATCGTTCCTCTGTACAGGCCCAACATTCAACTTTAGTATTCCTTAATTTGTTAACCTAGTGTGGATTACAATTATTTTTTAAACAGGTACAGTATACCACTAAATTCCATCCACCCCGTTCACCAAAATGAAAGCTCAATTTGACTGTGATTGTTTTACCAATCCTTTCCTTGACCTTACACCCATGACGGAATAACTGTTGTTGGTTTGAATAACCAAAATGGACCTTACAATGTGAAGAACCGTCATAAACTAATCTTTCTTTTTCCATTGCTAAAAAGATCACAGAATGACCCCTGGCTGGTATGGCTCAGTGGATTGAGCACTGACTTGTGAACCAAAGGCTTGCTTGTTCAATTCCCAGTCAGAGCACATGCCTAAGTTGAAGGCCAGGTTCCCGATTGGGGGCATATAAGAGGCAACCACACACAGATGTTTCTCTCCCTCTCTTTCTCCCTCCCTTCATCTCTCTCTCTCTTAAATAAATAAATAAATAAATAAATAAATAAATAAATAAATAGATAGATAGAATCTTTAAAAAAGCAAAAAGAGATAGGATGTCATTATGTATATACAATACTTTCTAAGAAAAGAACGTATCTAATGTACATTTGATTCAGCTGGAGTACAATATACCGAAATTCTGATTCTGATTTTATTATACATAAAGATGACAAAAATAGCTGACTCTTAAGTAAATTTCTATTATTCTTCAGATTTTCCAAGCTGTTATTTGCATAAAACTTCAATTTACAGATTGGGCAAGTAAAAAATTCTGCATACACTAATCAACAGACTTTAGTACTTAGATTTCAAAGCCGTAGATTTTGCTGATGAGAACCAAAGTGGTACTTTGTGTTTTATTATATATGGAAAAAAGAAATATGTTATTATCTTAAGAATAAACTCTAGCAGAATAGTTCTATTATATTAAATTACTTGTAATTGCTTGCATAGCAGTCAATTCAAGCGAGGTTCTCTCATCATATGATGCCTAGTATTTTAACAGTAGAATTGACTTCTTTTCCAAGGAAGGAGACCCTTTACAATTTAAACTGTTCCTAAAAAAGTAAGGATTTCATGTTTTAAAGGTGTGAATTACGTATTAGGGTAAGGCATGTTATAGACAAGAAATCTAAAGATTTCTATGGTGGGGTCTCTGTTTCTAAGACACCCAGGGATCCAGGCTGACAGCAGTTCTACCACCTACCATGGCAACATCTGGTCCATGCGAACATTCTCAGTGCTGCAACAGGGAGAGGCAGAGGGAGGCTTGAGTGTGTCCCTCTTCGAGTGATAGACACCGTTACTATTCAGACCACATTAGCCGGAATAAGGCACATGACATTGCCTAATTACAAGTGGGACAAGAAAACACAGTCAATAAAATATTTGGTGAGTGTTGTCACTGAAATAATTTGTATGGTATAAGGAGAAAAAAGGAACTAAAACAGGAATCGGAGGTTACTATAATACAGATATTTTGATTCTAGAAGGCAAAATCATTTAGAATATAATGAACTGCTTCAAATGTTCATAATTATATTTTATGTATACATTTCTGTATCCAGATCTGGCTAATACTAAGTGCTTAACCAAACTGAACATCATAACATATGAACCCTTTAACATAATATTCTAGATCATTTTCTAAAGATCTCTGTGGCAGATGTTTATGAATATATCTGCATTGTGTGATGTAAGAAGTTCTCCTGAAGTAGGTGTCCCGCAAATTCTCTTTCTTAACTTCCACAACACTAAAATTTCTATACTTGAAAATAGGATTACAGTATTATAAGTTATTTTTTCACTCTTAATTTATTACTTAAATATTTAAATTTTTATCTCACAAATTTAAAATCTTTTCCAATGTTAAATTATATTTCCCTCCAATTATAATAGGTAAGACATGACACCAATACAAGGTCTTGAAATTGTGAAATACATGTTTGTATTAAATCTGGAAAAGCATTGGGTCAGGTAAACATCAGGAATGAAGAGGGTTTAAAAGGGTGGGATATATGTGTACATATATATATATTTAGAGATCATATATAATCTCTTAAACAGACATTATGTTAATATTGGTGTTAATCAATTCTGATTATATTATAATCAATCCTAACATATTACAAAAGAAATATAAAGCTACAAAATACTAAATCTTCTGAACTTAATAAAATGTAAAGAAAAAATGTGATGTAGGGAAAACAAACTGTCACATTTTGCAACTAGGAGTATGAGTTTTTAAAGTGATTTTTTGAATTAATTACATTGTCCCTTATTAAAACTCCTCAAGCATGCATGGCACTGATTCCAGTAGTTTTTGCACATTTGTAGAAAAATGTAAAAAAAAAAATGCTCATCATTGCATTGCTTTTTATAACAAAAAAATTTACAACAAATGTTGAAAAAGAATAAATAATATATTATTGGATATATATTCTATGAAATATTACATGATATTCGAAATGCTGTATAAGAAAGAACTTTATTTAAAAATATGGCTGGCAAGAAAGACTCTCTAAGGCATAGGATGAGGAGGTAGAAGCACATAGTATGAAAAGCAGGACTAATGAAATGGCATTGGTCCAGTCAAGACCGCATGACGTATGTGAAACAAAATGCAGTCACACATGTCAACCAAGATGGCTGCCAGTCAGCCACAACACTTTGGTTCAAGAGGGAAACTACCTAAGTAACACTAGACACATCTGGCAAGGAGACACACCCAAGCTATCTGCACACGTGATCAGAACAGCCACGTCTGCAGAGTGAGACCATAGACATTCCCCACCTGCTATCAGGAGTACTGAGACACTTAATCAAAGCAACCAGAAGGGTGGAGTACACCACTTTCAAAATATAACTGAGACATGCTCAAGACTACTGCTGAGACAACTGAGCTCCACATACCAGAGTGCTGCTCCATGCCACCCTGATCTCCCTTGCATAGGTCACTGGAGGCTCTGCCCTGCTGGATAGGGGACTTTGCCTGCCCTGTCACTCACCCAGCTCTGGAGATCCTTCCTTGCAAGATGCTGATGGCTCCCTTGCACACTGTGCTGTCTCCCAGACCTGTGGACTGAGACTCTGGGACTCGGGTTCATTATTTCCCATTGATTGCTCTGTATGTGTGTTACATTTCTCTTAGATTGTTAGAGTATAAGTAGGATATTAATGTATATTAATGTTCTATTTTGAGTGAATCTGCATTCAACAAAAGCTGAGTGAATAACATAATTATCCCGTGTGACACTTGTCAATTCCTTGGTGCCCCTCTGCTGAGCAGGCAGTTAACTGAGCAGTTGCCCAGCTGACATATAAGAGACACTATATTCAGGAACATATGCTCATGACACATGGCAGAGTTGCTATCATCACTAATATTTATTGAGTTCTTTCTCCATGTTGAATATTGTTATAAACATTCCAAATGTATTATATTTACATTCTCACAATAATGGTGCAGTATAAATATAATTATCTTTTTACAGATAAGGAAAAGGACTCACTGAGAGATTTTGGTCTTCCTTGAGATAGCAGGGCTAATGAGTGGTGAAACCTGGAAGCAAGTCAAGGCAGCCTACTCCTAAGCCTGTGGTATTCCTACCAGAATGCAATAGATGTGCTGATGTACAGAACAGTGGTGTGTGTCAAAGAACATTTGTTTCCTTTGAAAATTTAAAATACCTTAAGGTACACTTACAAGTTCACTGATGTTTCCAGGGGCAGTTTTGCACACATTTGGTAACCACAGTATTATATTATAACAGTATTTAATTTCCTTAGTTGTACAAAGTATACAAAACGTATGCATTTCAAAATTTCTAAAGCAAACTGCATTCACTTGCAATTATTTCTTAAATAATTAACTTAGAATTAACTAATTAACATAATTAAATGTTTTTTTATTCTTAACAATGTTAGTGTATGTTGTTGGATAATATACTTTTTTAAAGTTTTTAAAGAATAATGATCTTGTTTAGGAGTTAAATTCCTTCCTGACTTGTAAAGTAAGTGTCAATTTTATGATGGCTTTTATATTTTTTTTAATGAAAATGAGTTAAATGTGTAATTCTTTGAACAATGCTTATTGTTTCCATGACCTCTTCATTTCTATATCAATAGTTATAATGTTGACATATCAAAATGAAGAATGAGCTTCATAGCATCTGTAATAGCTACTTGAATAGTGACTATTATAAAACTAAAAGTAGATACTGAAGAATATTTCACATTTCATAACTTTAAAATGTATTTTGTGTTTCTTTTAATATGTCATATTTTTATAATGAGGGAAATATACAAACCTGCCTTCTCCAGAAAGTGGGTTTGCAGATTTAAATTGTATATATATTAATGATGGCATTGAATGTAATATAATACAATATATACTATATTATATAGTATATATAATATACTATATAATAGTATAATATATTATATAGTATATATTATATATACTATATAATATAATATATAATTATATTATATGTATCAATGATAGAATTGATATGATATAATAAAGAACCATGCATATAAATTGTATTTGATTATTTAATATTCTTAATTAAAAGACAATTAAAGTACAGTAGTGATACTGCATTGCCTGATCCAGAATTTACTAGCATAGCCATAAATAAATTAATAAAGAAGATATACATCACATGGCAATGTCTGGCACAAGTAAGTCATTAATCTAATAAGCAAAAAATAAATAAATAAATAAATAAATAAATAAATAATAAAGCTACAGTAATGAAATGTTTTCAAACACAGAGTTTAAACAATATTTTTCATGAAAAATTAAATTGTTCATCTGTTATTTTATTTAATTAGGTGACATTTCACTAATATCCATCCAGGACAGTGTTTACCAACATTTCTCTGCAATATGTCAATCATAGTTGCAAGCCCTGGAAATGTATAATTGAACAAGTCAGACAGACTCTTTCACTGTGTAGCTTCCTCTTCCATTATGTGTCTGAGAGCCAGGGATATAGAAACCTAATCACATACAAAGTTAATAAATATGGAATTTCAGAGAGTGATCAATACAGTTATAAATCAGCATGAAAAATGTAGTGGCTGGGAAGTTACCTTAAATAGAATGGTCAGAGTAATAAAGTAACATATGAATGAAAGGCTTAACGATAGGGAAAAAACAGTCACATATACATGCCTGGGGAATAGATTCCCATGCAGAGGAAGCAACAGAAACAAAGACCAACAGATGGGATAAAGAAGGGATAACTTAGGAGCGAGAAAAATGCTGGTGTAGCTAGGGTATAGAGAGGAACTTTGCAAAGGTTTCACTGCACAAGGAGGCAAGAATCAGATTTCTTAATCATGACAGAAAGGCTGGATGTGTTCTCATTTAAGTAGAAAGACTTCAGATGATTTTAATCAGAGATTTGACATGATTTAATATATTAATAACAGCAATCCTGATCTAACTATTTCTTAAGCTCTTCTATATATTAGCCTGAGCAAAAGGTAATCAATGTATAATAAATATAATTAGTGGAAATAGAAGAAAATAAGCACACTTGGGAAATATCTTAGACACAAACCAAGAAAATGCACTTTTGGAAAGTAATGCATGAATAGATTAACCCAGGATAAATTATGTGATCTGTTTATGAAATACCGTGAGAACGAATCAATCTTGAAGTGATGGAAGGGATTGGTGAGTGGGCAATTAACTTAAAAAGTGTCCTCTTTTAAGCATGTAAATAATGGATACTTATAACATTTCCAAAAGAAGATTCTGAGTAGTCTGTTGGAAATTTGGACATGTTTCATGGGAGATATCAAGACAATAGATATAAATCTGGCAATTATCAGAATGTTGATGATTTCAAAGCCTTGATATTGGATGCCATTTCTCAATAAGAGAGGGAAAGAGGCTGAGATAGAGCACTAAAGCACTCTAATGTTGTGAGACCAGAAAGCTTGAAAGGTGTCCCAGGAGGAAAGAAAAGAATAATGGTTTCCTATTGTCACTGATTCCTGGAAATGGAGGTTTTTCAAGAAATTGGGAGTGGGTTTCAGTCAAATCCTACTGAGAGGAAAATTGAAATGAAAACATAGGATTAGCAGTTTATATGACATAATAAGGTGCTAAGGTCCTTAAAAATAGTTGTTTCATTGGCACATTAAAAAATAATACCAAGTACAGTAAACCACAGAAATAATAAGGACGAAAAATAAGGTAAAATTCTATATAATATTAGTTTTATTAATCACATAGCCTTAGGAAAAATAATGAATTTTACATAAAGTTGTGGCACTTCAACTTTATATTTTTAAGCAAAATTTAGTGCTTAATATAAAATAATTTTATTTACACTGCATAGGAAAATACACATTGGCAAAGTTATGTTACCTTCCCAGTATTGATTACTCAAATAGTGTTTAGATTATCTACATTAAATCTCTCACAAACACATTTACCAAGAACAATGTAACTGTCATTTAGTTTTTATTTGATTATTTTAAATAGTGCAAAATAAAAATGCAATTTAAACCATTTTTAAAATAAAAAGGACTCCACTTTTCTTCTAAGTGCTGGTTGGTATTTTTTTTGACAATGTCTGTTTGTTAAGGCTCAGGCTTTAGTAATTCAGCTGCATATTTTAATGCAATCCTTTTTGTAATAAAAAAATGCATGTATGTGAGTGAGTGCCTGTGTATATGAGGACATGTACACACACACACACACACACACACACTGAGAAAGAAAAGGGGAGAGAGAAGAGAACATAGTTTTCTAACCAATGATTATACACATTGGTTAAATAACGAAATATTGAAAAATAATTTAAAGAGAAGATATATTGTACGTATATTTCCCTATTAAACCTAAACAATCATTTAATGTTAGTGATATGATTATTAATGAATTTTTAGACTGCTCAATAGAGTTCAGGTATACATGTTAATAAACATTGCATTATATATTGTTTAATTCGGAAGCATTGTAGATCATTTTATATACCATATTTTAAAAGGGATAAGCGTGGTTAACATATGAATGCTAAATATAGGTGAAATATAAAGTATTTCTTAGAAGTAAAAAACTAAAAGTAATCACATTCTTTAATTCAATGAAAGCACGTGTAAGTTTTACAAAACTGGTATGCCTCTTCAAATATTTAGAGAGATGACTCATAGGCAATGTAATTGGGGTTGTGTATCTCCAAATGACACAATGCATACTCAAAAAGGAGTGGTGGCTTCTTGAAATTTCCTACAGTGAATTGGATGTGAAATCAGTTGAAGGCAAAGCAATGCCCAATCATGGAAAGTCCGCATTAGATTCTTAGATTTTGGAGAGTAGACTACTTAGAAAATAGAATACCCTTGCTTAGTATTATTGACAGCTTCTATTAGCATACTATTTTGTACTATTGCTTTGAAAGATCCCTTTCCAATCAGATGGTAACAATTGAGAGACATTAATGCAGAAGAAAGACCCCGCGGCATCACACATTATCCTTCCCAGAGATTTTGTGAAGACATGGTTGGATGAGAAGGACCCAGTCAATGTTGAAGGAGTGGGAGGAGAAAGAGGGTATGTGAAATTGTTAAACCTATGTTTATATTTTAGCTTAGAACAAATTTGTCATTATGTTTAAGCATCTATAAAGACTTCAAACTTTCTGTGTTAGGAAGACACATCTAATATTATTCCCCATCACAAAAGACATCTGAACACAGAAACAGTGGTAGAAAAAACAGGGTGGAAAATACCTTTCAATAAAATATTGAGCTACATGATAGAAAAATAAAAGACTGTAGTTCCAGGATAAGAAGTAAGATCAGTAATAGTCAGCATTTCATAATGAATATTAAAATCATAGTTAAACCATGCATAGTTAAACCAATGGTCACATTTGTTTCATACACATTGAAGAGATGAATAATCAAGCACTAACGCTATTTTGGGAAATAATATTGAACGTCCTTATAGATAATATTTGTGTTTAGCAGTGTAGTAAAAAGGGTAAGTAAAACTAAAAAAAAAAGATAAAGTGAAATTTGAATTTTATTATTATAGCTATTATTTAACTTTATATAACCACATTATATCTTTAAAAATATAATAAATTGTAGCCCTGGTCAGATGGCTTAATCGGTTGAAGTGTCTTCCTGTACACCAAAAGGTTGCGGGTTCAATTCTTAATCATAACACATATCTAGATTATGGGTTCTATTCCCAATCAGGATGCATACAGGAACAACCAACGGACATTTCCTTCTTACACTGACCTCTCTCTCTCTCTTTCTTCCTCTTTCTCTAAAAATCAATGATCATATCCCCTGAATGGATTCAATAATCATATCTTCACAGTCTATATAGAAAAATTCCAAACATTGTTAATTTAATGAGAACAGTTTGTGTGACATGGATGTAATCTGGCAGCCAACGAGAGTGGACTGGAATGTGTGTGCATGAACAATGACAATTTCACCATACTAGTCAGTGGGGGCGGTAGATGCCATTGAGTGAGCATGTGTACTGTGTGGTTATCACATTCAAAATGTCTGAGGGAATAGAGCAATGAATCTGCATCAAATTTTGCATTAATCTTGAACATTCTACCAAAGAAACTGTTCGTATGATTCAGAAGGCTGTAGCTATAGGCAACTGATGATTGGCAGCTTCATCACAGCAATGCTCCTGCTCATGCATCATGCATCATGCCTCATGCAGAAGTTTTTGCAAAACATCAAATCGCCCAGTTGACTCAATCCCTCTACAGCCCTTTAGGAGGGAAGAGATTTCAGATCATCAATGAAGTTCAGGAAAATACAACAGGGCTGCTGATGGCAATTAGAACTGTGTGAGGTCTGATGGCTCCTACTTTGAAGGGGACTGAGGCATCCTTGTCTTATGTACAATGTTTCCTATATCTTGTATCTTTAACAAATGTTTCTATTTTTCATAGTGTGTGGCTTGATACTTTCTGGACAGCCCTCTATATATGTGCCACATATTCTTATCCAATCATCTAATGATGGAAACTTCAGTGGTTTCCATGTCTTGGCCATCATGAATAATGCTGCAGTGAAAATATAAGTACATATATCCTTATGAACAAATGTTTTCAATTTTTGCAGAAAGATACCCAGAAGATAGGAGACTGGGACATATGGTAACACTATTCTTAAAGAACTAGGATAACTCAACAACAACAACAAAAATAGACAATCTGATTTAAAAATTGGCAGACAACCTGAACAATCACTTCTCCAAATAAGATATACAAATGCCAACAGATATAAAAATATGTTGCTCAACTTTGCAAGTTATTAGAGGAATGCAAAAGAAAAGTACACTGATATACCACCTCACACCTGTTAGGATATTTATTAGCAACAAGACAAGCAATAATGTGTTAGAGAGATTGTGGAGGTGAAGAAATTACATTTTGATTGGCAGGTACAGGTGGTGCCAGATTCCCCAGGGGAGATGTGACTACCCAAACACAGTTATGGGAGGAAGTCTGTTAGCCTGAATCGTTATCCTGCTCTAGAATCTATTCGTTCATTTTGCATATATGATGGGAGGCAGGCAGTGAACCAAAGTTGTGTTATGTTATTTCCCCCTCTGGGCACTGTGGAGCCCCTCCCCTTCTCCCTTCCTAGCTTTGGGTTGAATCAACAGTCTCAAGTTTTTCCTTTTCCCAGCTAGTGCAGATGATGCACACAGAGTTTCAAGGGCTCCCCCTCTCCTGCCCTATCATAGTTTCACTTATTTTTCAGAATGCTTGGCAGCCTTATAAGACCAGGCTCACCTTGGGTCAAGGTGTAAAGCTTTTGCTTTTAGCCTCCTGTATTTAGTTCTTTGTTAGGTTGTAATGGTGAAGGCCCTGCCTTTATTTCCCCTCTGGCCTCTCATTCCACCATGACAGGTTCAGAATGAAAATAGCTTAAAATCCAAGTAAAGATTAATTCAATTTTAAAAATGAATCAAACATTATCTCAGATTAACAAAACTTTTTAACTTTGGTATCTATGTACCACAGCAGAAAAGTAGCATAAAATAAATAAACAAATAAACAAATTTTCTAGGTCCATTTCTTTAATAATCCAATTTATGAGGCTTACTAAAATGTTACCCTATATGAAAAAGTAGAGCTGACATAACAATATTTCATAGGCATTATAGTCTTTGGAAAATTGCCTAATTTAAAAGTAAGGTATTTTGGTTATACTTAATTAAGCTAGCCAAACAGTGTCTACTATTATCCACAGCTTGTCCTTAAATATATGAACATATAAACAGAGCATATTCATATTTAAAAGTGAATATATATATTTTCTCCTCTGATACATAGTTGTGCATATTTTCACTGTTTTAAACGTAATTTTTAAGCTAACTCTGTTCTGGATTGTAGGTGAGTATTTTACATGGCAGCTAATCACTTTTCAATGGTTGCTGTTTATTGACTTGCATATACAAAGAAGAAGCTATCTTTTGGCCTTACTGTTTTAATATTTAGTATTTGAATATTTAATATTTAGTATTAAATTATCTATAACACATTTTAATGCAAATTTATTTGACCTATATTGTCGATTCTTAAAGCTATGAAAGTTCACAAGGAACCTTCACTGAGCCTTGTCAGTCTCAGCATTATATATATAACAATGTTTATATAGCTATTTTAAAGTATTTTTGGAAATTATACCTCTATCTTCATTAATTAAAATAAACATGTTTGATGATAAACAGAATTACCAATGTCAAATATTCTACATTTTCACCCCCGTAATTTCATTAACATGAATATTTTTAAGTCTATAGCAAGTAATAGATAAAGTTTGCCATCAAATTTCCTTTTATTCATTTCTGTTTCGAGGTTTTCTGTTTGTTTGCTTCAGTCACATGGTGGTACCTCCTGCAATTGTAGCCTAATTAACATTCACTTGTGCATGGATCTGTAAATCTTATAATTTTTTTCTAATCCCAAATGACAGTTTAGTTTCTTAAGTGAAGACATTAGAATTTTTAAGGAGTTAATGTGGCCTTTTAAATTTCATTTTATTGCTAAATTCTAATCCATGTTCTTCAAGATTTTGCAGTTTTTTATCTACATTTTTGGAGGCAAGCAATGCAAAATGACTTGTGCAGGGTGAGTCACTCTAAAGAATGTGACTGGAGACAGTATATTAGTATTGCTTGACAAAGCAACTTATTATTCAAGCACTGAAAGTGACAAGACATTGTATTTGAGTGCACGGAAAAGGACAGGCAGAAAAGGAAAAACATCAGTACAGACTATAACAAATAGAAAATTGAATGAAAAGAATGAAGTTCAAGTTCTAGGAGGAATACCAAATACAAGCCTGCCACACTACTTATCAGCTGCACACAGGCCAAGCTCCTCGAGGAAATCCAATTTGTATAGAGAAAGTGACCAAAGAGATAGAGCCAGCAAATGATCCAATGTTCCCTGTAGCAAAACGCACCGAAGAAACAGCCTTCCACAACTTGAAATGTTTCCCACTAGGCTTTCTCAATTATAAGAAACACTTTTTAAAGTGGCATGAACATCACTAATTTGTTCTGAGTTGCTACTATAGATTATATTTTTAATTATATTATAGAAACAGATACTGACCGTTGAAATAGTGAATTCCTGTTTTCTTAAGTACTGAACTATTTAAAACATGTAGCAGTTTATTCTAAAATATTTGAAAATATATCCTTGGTCATTTAAATAAATCCAAACCTAATTAAGAAAAGTGAATGTAAAATAATTTGGCAAGAGCTATTTCAGATAAATATTCAAAAGTGAATGTAGGTTATATAGACCACAGGAGAGGATTACCCTAAAAAAAACAATGTTATAATGATGGAAATGTGATTGATATGGCAATAATTTATAAAGCAAAGACCAAAGTTGTAGGAGATGAAGGAATATTGTCTCAATCATTTTAAATGTAAGAAAAATGCTGCACAACAACTGAAAACAAAAAAATGCTGAGTTAAAGAAAGAATGAATTTTGCATCAAAGTGGTAATTTACATAGTGCAACAAAATTCAAAGCTGGTCATGAAATCACCAAATTTCAAGGCAAGATATCAATAGATATGATATTAGGTTAGGCTAGGTTAGTATAACCACTGGGATCTAACAATAGACTGGTATGTATGTATGTGTTATATAAGCTTTCACTACTAATTTTATAAATTTGGAAACGAATCAAGAGAAATTGCATTGTGGATTCAGAGTTCATTCTTCATGTATTTACAAACAAACCGGAATGATTTTCCTTACTTCAAGTTTCTTTCAATTCTAATTTACTTAGTTCATCACTTCTATATTTGCTGTATAACTGTCTCTCAATGGTGCTTCTATGGTTATTAGCTGCCTATGTGAACAGTAGAAACTAACTGCATCACAGTTGTTTAAAAGTACTGCAGCATCAAAAATTCTTGAGAGCATTTGCAGGCTTAATGTTGTGCAAAATGATCTATTAGTTATAGCTATATCTAAGCCTATGCTGTCTTTATGCTGAAACAGAACAATTTTTCAGCCTGATAAGAAAATGCACTAAGTATTCTCAATGTATCACTTTCTAATGTGCATGAATTAATATCCTAACAATAAGTTTCCCTTTATAGCACTTACGTATATTTTCATGGTTTATTTTTCTATATTATCTGTCCACCTATAGTTTCATATCAAAAGCAGAATGACGCAAAACTACTGAATTTCTCTTCATACAATAGAAATGTACTTACTTATAATTTCTAATGTAATGTATTCTCAAAACACTTGAAGTGATGAGAGGGATAAAATAGTAGGTTTTAGTTGATGTAGAGTCATTTCAAATTTTTTAAAATTAGAAACAATTGACTCTGTGTGCACACATCCACTCCTTTCCCATGTGTTCATTGCCTATTACATCCTAACCACAATTTGAAGATCTGGAAATGCATCTCTGAACAAGACAGACAGTGCTCTCCTCCCAGAAAGCTTGCATTATTCTCAGAAGGGATATACAGACAAGAAAAATGAACAAATTATCAAACATCCAAATAAAAATATGAGACTGTGATTCACAGCCACATACAATTAAAATAGTGTAATGTGATAAGAGTTAAAAGATAATTGATTTGATTGGGAGAGTTCTTTGACAATATCATATAGATGCTAAGATATGAATTATATAATACCCCATGTAGCAATATTTTCGCTGATATAGGAAAGGGAAATAAAGAAAAGACTGAACAAATGGGACTATATCAAATTAAAAAGCTTCTGCATGGCTAAAGAAAACATCATCAAAATGAAAAGAGAACCAACCATATGGGAAAGCACATTTGCCAATGATACCTCGGACAAGGCATTGATCTCCAAAATATATAAAGAACTCACATGACTCCACTCCATGAAGACAAACAATCCAGTTCAAAAATGGGCACAGAGGACCTGAAAAGACACTTCTCCAAGGAGGACATAGAGAAGACCCAGAGATATATGAAAGGATGCTCAGCAACGTTAGCCATCAGAGAGATGAATTTAAAACCACGGTGAGATACCACTTCACACTGGTCAAAATAGCCTTTATAAACAAATCAACTAGCAACGAGTGCTCGTGAGATTTTGGAGAAAAGGAAACCCTGGTAGACTGTTAGTGGGAATGCAAACTGGTGCAGCCACTGTGGAAAACAGTATGGAATTTCCTCAGGAAAAACTAAACATGGGACTGCCTTTTGATCCAGCAATTCCATTGATAGGATTATACCCTAAGAGCCCTGAAACGCCAATTCAAAAGAACCTATGCACCCCAATGTTCATAACAACGTTATTTATAATAGCTAAGTACAGGAAACAGACTAAGTGCCCATCAATAACTGAGTGGATCAAAAAACTGTAGTACATTTACACCACGGAATTGTACACAACAGAAAGAACAAAGGATTTCCTACTCTTTATAATAGGTTGGATGGAACTGGAGAACATCATGCTAAGTGAAATACACCAGGCGGTGACAGACAAATACCATATGATCTCACCTGAAGTGGAACCTAATTAACAAAACAAATGAGCAAAATAAAACCAGAGACAGGGAAAGAAGTTACAGACTAACAACTATAAGAGGGTAGAGGAGAGGGGAATAAGGAAGGAAAGAAGGGAAAGTGTCTAATCAACGAACAAGTATAAAGGACCAATGGACGCAGACAATGGGATGGGGATTCATTGCGTGAGCAGGGTGGATTGGGGCAGGGGAGAGCAACAGGGAAAAATTGGGATGAGTGAATTGAACAACAATAAAAAGATATGAATAATAAAGAAGTGGATATAAAACTACCAGACATAAGGGCATTTCAAAGAAAGGAAATAGAATACATCACTTTGTGACAGATATACCAAGCTGTACCGAAATTGTCTCTGCCCCCTTCCTCAGAACTCCTTATGAGGTGTATTTCTTCTGTAAGATTTATTTCTCCTCCCTTACTTTCCCCTGAGGAATACACATGTGTCTAAATTTGGTACAGACATGTGTAAACAGAAGTCGCATATAGTAGATGCCAGCGACCTTTCTCATAGATACTGGGCTTCTGCTCTTTGCCATTTCTTTGTCTCTTCTCACGTCTTGTCGTCAAAAAGAAATGTCCAGCTCTGACTGGTATAGCTCAGTGGTTTGGGCATAGTCCCACAAATCGAAGGGTCAGTTCTATTCCAGGTCAGGGCACATGCCTGGGTTGCAGACCCTGGTCCCTGGCTGGGGTTGTGACAGAGACAACTAGGCAACACATCTAAGTTTCTCACACACTGAATTTTTCCCCCTCTTTCTCTCCTTCCCTTCCCCTCTCCCTAAAAATAAATAAATAAGATCTTAAAAAATATAAGATGTCTGAACATAAATTGTAAATATCATGCTGTGCCATGAAGCTCAGGGTCTGTATGTCTATGGAGAAGCATTTAGTGGAAGGACCTTGACTCCTTCTCTCTGAGAACAAAGAGGACTTGATGAAACACAGGTGCTGTGTTGCAACCATTCAAGGCCTGACAGGTTCATGGTATTCGGGCAGACAGAAGAAAATGCACAGAACTATGGGGATGTTTGACCGGCTTTTAGTCAAAGGTGGTTGAGCCATACACACTACAAGCTGCGTATCTCCCTGCATGTCTCTGTGTGGCACACTGCACGTCACCTCTCTCCTCTGCATGGCACATGTTGTGGCCTTTGCTCCCCAGCATGGCACCTGGAAGGGAGCCCCTACTGCCTTAAGTACTAGAGGCAAACGAAGCCAGCTTCAAGCTAGAACATTATGTAACATAGCATAATTATGCTCATGCAAGTCCACTCAAGGCTATGGGACAGTTTACCAGGACCAGTCTCAAGACTATGAGAACATCGCTTTTCATGTTCCTTCAAGGCTATGGGAACACTACTTCCCTTCATTACCCAGACACCTGGGTGAGGAAACCAGACTGCCTCCATTTACCTTACAGGTACCATGTCAGCTATGGACTGATCATCGAAGAGTTGTTTCAGGAAATGAGAGGAGCTGTGGTTAGCTCAGCCTTTTTCTTGAACAGCTAGGTGAATTCTTAATTTAATCTTATGTATAGAATCCTTCAATTCTAATAGCACAGAGAAAAAAACTCAAAGATGTCTTTGGTGAAAAGAGTAAAACAAATAGAATGACTATTTGTTGTGTCAAGCAAAATGATCAGGCAGTGTACTCCTGAAAAAACCAGAGACAAGGTGTCATTGGCCTTGTCTTGCATATGAAAACAAGGAAATCATACAGAGCCCTGAAAGGCATTGCTGGTATGCTTTAAATAGAATTGAGACAGTCCTGCAGGTAAAATGTTATTTGACTTCAAAGTATAATTTGATAAATACTTCCAATAAAACACGTTAGCTGTGAGTGTTAGTATTAATGAAATAAAAGTAGGTGGCTGGGAAGAAAGTACAATCTAAAGTGTTTCATGAACATTCATTGAAATGTAAAGAATGTTCAACCTATGTGTAACAAAAGTAAATCAATTAAAAGGGATTTAAATACATTTTTCAAGGTAAATATTGGGAGAATTGGAAAAGGAGTTGGAATTGATACACACACACACACACACACACACACACACACACGATTACCACAAAATGGTAGTTGTCCATTTAAAAAAAACAAACAGTCCAACTACTGTCAGAGAAAAACAATCAAAATAGTGAGGACTAGTTAGTAGAGGACATATGTATATATAAAAGAATTCTATTCGATTACGTATATTATCACTCTTATCTGAGATAGCAGTTACCTCACCCTAAAAAAAATTTCAATGCACAAATTGTATTTCTTATTTAATTTCAATAATCAACATTTCCTCAGCATTTGACAAGTAGTATTAGGCAAATATTAGATTTTTAATTTTGTGTATAATTAATAAACTGAATTAAGATGATTTACTGTTTTTCTTAACTTATAAGGACATAATCATAAAACTATAGATAAATAATCATTGTTCTATTACCAAAAACCACTAAATCAATAAAAGTGTTTATCTTATATACATTTACATTACACTATAAATATATATTTAATATATATCTATTTATATATTTAAATTTATAATGTATAGATGCATACACATAAATATTGACATATAAAATATTATATATTTATATAAATGTGAGGTTCAAAACATACACTTAGAAGATATTTTATATTAAAATATAGCAGACACTTCAAATTACAATGGACGTTAAATGATCTCAGATATTTCTCTTAAATTTCTGTGTGCTCACTTGCTATTAAATATAGGCCATTTTTTTCTCCTATAATTTACTTTGTCTTAATTTTATTTTCATTAATTATTTTGGAGGGTCTAAAAAGATAAATATATTACTTAAAAAATTCTTAAAATCCTTAAGTGTACTGAAATTTAAGTTAATCTAGTTATAGAAAAAGATGGCAATGTTAATAGTAAGATATCATCAAGGTATGGTTTTCACACTGAACAGACTTAGAATATTATGAAAGTTTCATTAGCTCACATGAAAATTCTATTATACTTGATTTTCAAAATAATAAAATTAGAGTTGAATAAAAACATGCAGTGTTACTTTCTGATATTGGTTAATTAGCATCACCTGAGATGTCTCTGGACTACTGCGTTAGGTTATGCCAGTGGGGAAAGAAAGCAACTGTTTTCTTTTTTCACAACATCTCATCCTCAAATAAAAATACTGTTGTAGTTTGATTCCACACTTTTATGCAGAAAAGTTGCATTACTGTTGGCTATGTTAAAAAATGTATATTGCAACATTAAATACAAATCAAAGAATTTTTAATTAAAAATTGTTTTCTGATGCCAAAAGGAAAAGGTATCTTCCATACACTTTTCTTGAAGCATTTTCTGAGAAAGAAATGTTTATAAATTGTTTCTTTGTTTGTCTGAAGTGTATTTAAAGATTTTAAAAGTTAAATGAGCCTCCTGTCTCTCTTGCACTCTAAGAGAGTCTCTCCTGGGGAAGCTGGAGATTTCTATTTGAAACGTGAGCATGCAGGAAGGTAGCCTTGCTGTGGGAGTTTAGCCTAGGTAGTGTGCTCCAAGTTGTATCTTGTGCATGTTAAAAAGATGCAGGAGATTTTATATTGACTTTGGATGAAGACAGTATGTATAAAGTGGATTCTATCTGGCTATAAGAAAAATGTGAGATTTATTTTGGTTTTACTAATTTCTTCAGCAGATTAGCTGTAATGCACATTTTAGTCTTCTGTAATTCTTATTTAGTAATAAAAGTCTTTTATTTTTTCTGCATTCTGTGATTAAGTTTACCTGATTGGCAATGAGACAGTTGACAATGAGAATGAGGTTGGTCTGGCAGTTCCTGAATGGCGCAGACCAGTTGAGGGTCTTGTGGTGATGTACCAGGAAGGCAAATTATAAATTGGCTCCCTCTGTTTCATTGCTTTTTTGAAATAGGAAACAGAAAAAGCACTCCAAACGAAGATATTATGATCACGTAAGCATCAGCAATACAGGTTCTTAAATCCTGACAATATCAACATTAGTTTTGATGGTAATAGGGCAAAAAGATGGTAATCCAGGTAATCAAGGTAATCTTATTCATAAATAGCTAATACATTTCTGTCACATTTGGTTTAGGTGAATATACATAATTTTAATCTTAGATTAATGTGAAGATGGTGCCTCTTATTTAAACGAAATAAGGTATTTATGAGGGTTTTTGGAAAACATGTTTTCCCAAAAAAAATGGAATGCTGGTGTTTAATGATGGATATCATTGTTAGAAAAAAGTTAAAGAGACTCTGAGATACATTGAAATGACAGTAGCAAAGGATTCAGAAAATCCCACAGGAGCAAAAACCTCACTTAGGAAATAATTGGCAAACAGCTTAAAATTGATGGATTGAGGGATTCTCAGAGGTGGGAATTGGTGAAATATGTTTCAGTAAATTTCCTTTATGCTGCCCTGTACTTGTTGTTGCTAGTAGATAGAGTTGCTTTTTATTCCAGCGATTTTCAACTGATGTGCCGCAAGAATTTTTAAACACACAATATCTGACTATTAAATCAGGGGAACTGACTTCTGTACTGTTAGATTGCCAAACAAAAACAAAAAAAGTGTCAACAGCCAACACAACAATAGCTGCTTGGTGTGAATAAATCAAAATTATACCTATTATTTTTTGTCAGATTAAGAAAAACAATTACCAACAAAACCAAGAACACCCAACCAAATAGGAAAAATATCTAAAGACAACAGCTCCAACAACAGATTCATATCCAAACTACAAAAATAATTCATATAACTCAGCACCAATTAAAAAATGTACAGACCTGAGCAGACATTTCTCCCCGTAAGATATACAAATGGCCAACAAATATATTAAAAGATACTTAACTTCACCAGCTACTAGGGAAATGCAAACTACAAACAGATGCCATCCCACACCTGTTAAAATGGTTATTATTAAAAAGACAAGTGGAAAACAAGTGTTGGAGCAGTTGTGGAGAAAAAAAGGAACCATCATTCACTGCTGGTGGAAATGTAAACTGGTACAGTCACCATAGTAAACATTATGGAGGATCCTCCAAAAATTAAGAACAGAGTTACCAAATTATGCAACAATCCCTTTTCTGGGTGTCTTCCTAAAAATCTGAAAACATTTATTCGCAAAGATATATGTATCTGTATGTTTACTGCAGCATTAATCACGGTGACAAAACATGGGGACAATGAAAGTGTCCTTTGATAGAAGTTTGGATAACGAAGATGTGGTGCACATGCACTACAAAATAATAATAATCATCCACAAAAAATAAGAAATGTTGAAATTTGTGACAATAAAGATGCATCTTGAGAATATCATGCTAAGCAAAAGAAATCAGGCAGGAAAAGTTAAGAACCATATGAGTTCACTCATATTTGAGATACAAAAATTAAAGCCTAAGTGAACAAACAACAAAAACAAAAAATTATAGTCTCCGACAGCAGTATGGTGATTATCAAAGGAAAGATAGATAGGGAGTTAGAAAGGGAAAAAGGGGGTCAAACATACAGTGATGGAAGATGATTTTGTTGCCATCGGTATTTGGCTAATTATTGGTGAGAAAGGAGAGCAAAGGAAACTAGACATTGAAACTAATAAGTGGGACAGCATGAACCTGTTTGTTCCATCATGAAACTGCGGTTCCATGCTGCAGGTGATTATAGCCTTGCTCCACCAGGGGGATTAACACTCTTCCCTTCCCCCTCTGGTACTGGATTGTTGGGGAGCTCAGTGGGAGGTGCTGGACCACAGAGGCCTGTCAGTGTAATTAAAGGATGTAGACCCATCTAAAGCCTGCAAAAAGTTGGCAAGCTGATTGATCATTTTGAAAAAGCTTTTGGTATTTTCCGAGCTCAACATATGTAATTCCAGAGGAAGAAAGGATCTCTCTCTCTCTCTCTTTCTCTCTCTCTCTCTCCCCCTCCCTCTCTCTCTCTCTGCACTTGCCGATACACTTGCTCCTAGCAGCCATGTGGCCATGGCCCGGAGGACTCTGCATGCAGGCTCCAGAGAGGAGCCTGAACATCACAGCACATAAACGGACTGCAGTATAAAACACATGCCAAACTAATGGGACGTGCTCTAGTGGGCTGTACTTTAAAGATAGTAAGACATAGAAAAGAACAAACTCTTAATTAGCAGACCCACAAAAATCTAGCATTTATTGACAGAGGTTGCAAAGAGAGGTCCAATGCCATTTGATTAATGTTGGGAGGGAAGTGCTCTACGGTAAAAGTTTATAGATAAACAAAAGTGGATGTTTATTGCTCATTATTCATGGAGACATAATAGACTATTATCATAATATAGTTATTGATTTTGACCAGTTTGAAAAATTGCCCATAGGTTGTATCTGTGCTAATGATTAAAAAAACAAAACAAAACAAAACAATTAGAACGATGTACGTTAAACACTGAAATTTCAATATGGATACTTCAATGAAAGTCTCATAAGGCTTTGATAGTGGAAAATGGCCATAAGCATCTTTGTGTTTCATATTTAGAAAAAGCATTGAGAAGAATATAAAAATTATCAAAGCACCTAGATTAGTGAGTAAATGTAATGCTACTTATGTGATTGATGGAAACTCAAGAGCAATTTATTGGACTTTATAAGAAAAACCCTTAGATTTTTTTCCTTTATTCCCCTTGCTCTAGGGGACATATCAATGAAAATATCGTTGTGTAGAATATCTGAGATTTTCCTGCCTATGTTCTCTTCTAGCATTTTAATGGTAATAATAATTATATTTAAATCTTTTATCCACCTGGAATTTTTTTTTTTGTATCATGTAAGTTGGTTGTCGAGTCTCTTTTTTGCAGGTAGCTGCCTGGCTCTCCCTACACCATTTGTTGAAGAGGCTATCTTTGCTTCATTTTATACTGCTGTCCCCTTTGTCAAATATTAATTGATTGTAGAAACTTGGGTTTATTTTTGGGTTCTCTATTCTGTTCCATAGGTCCATGTGTCTGTTCTTATGCCAGTACCACCCAAGTGCCCATCAGTAAATGAATGGATCAAGAAACTTTGGTACTTTTACACGATGGAATTCTACACAGCAGAAAGAAAGAAGGAGCTCCTATCCTTTGTGACAGCTTGGGTGGAACTGGGGAGTATTATGCTAAGTGAAATAAGCCAGGTGATGAAAAACAAATACCATATGATCTCACCATTAACAGGAACCTGGTCAACAAAACAAACAAGCAAGCAAGCAAAGTACAGCCAAAGACATTGAAATCGAGAACAGGCTGACAGTGATCAGAAGGGAGAGGGGAGGGGATAATGGAGGAAGAGGGTGAAGGGTTTACAGGAACAATTATAAAGGACATATGGACAACAACAAGGGGTGGGGGTGTGGAAATGGGAGAAGGAGGCAGGGAAGGCTGGGGTGGTGGGGAGGGGTGGGGGAAAGACAGAAAACTGTACAGGAACAACAATTAAAAAAAACCTTAGATAAAAATTTCATTATGAATCAATCTCCAGATTCAAGAAAAAAAGACACCAAAAGAGTTTGTGCAATTAATATAAAACAATGGAGCACTTCCGGCCAAGATGGAGGCGTAGGTAGACACACTGTGCCTCCTCTAACAACCAAAATTAAGGACAACAAAGATTTAGAAACAAGAAAACAACCAGAACTCACAGAAAATTGAACTGTACGGAAGTCCAACAACCATTCATCCAGACCGGTAAGAGGGGTGGAGTCGCAGCAGGAAAAAGTGGAGGTACAGACCCGGGAACGCAAGGAGCAGCGGCTGGCAGTTCCCAGGTGCACAGGCGGCAGCTGGCGGACCCCGGGCACAGGGGGGCAACTGTGCAGACCCAGTGAGGTCACATAAGGCGGGTGGCTGACCAGGTGGTCCCACATTCGCTCGCACAGACGGTCCAGGCAGAGGGGAAGTGGTGGAAGGGACTGAATCCAGGAGAGAGCGGAGCAGGCGCCATTGTTCCCTCTCAGACCCCACCCCCACATACAGCGTCGCAACCCAGCGACTGGGCTGTTCCGCCCTGGGGAACACCTAAGGCTCCACCCCTTATACGTAATAGCCGAGACCAGACTAAAACCAAAACAAAACAAACAAACAAACAAACAAACAAAAAAAAAACACCAAAAATGGTTCAAACCAGAGAACAAATGAAATCCCCAGAGCCAATTCCTCTAAGCCGTGAAGAGATAGCCAACCTATCAGATGCACGGTTCAAAACACTGGTCATCAAAATGCTCACAGAATTGGTTGATTTTGCTCACAAACTAGATGAAAAAATGCAGGCTACAATATGTGAAATGAAGGAAGATGCATGGGGAACCAATAGAGATGGAAGGAAAACTGGGGCTCAGATCAATGGAGTGGACCAGAGGGAAGAAACAAACAACCAAACAGAAAACAAGGAAGAAACAAGAATTCAAAAAAATGAGGAGAGGCTTAGGAACCTCCGGGACATGGTTAAACGTCCCAACATCCGAATTATAGAGGTCCCAGAAGGGGAAGAAGAAGAGCAACAAGTTGAAAAGTTATTTGAACAAATAATACAGGAGAACTTCCCCAATCTGGCAAAGGAAATAGACTACCAGGAAGTCCAGGAAGCTCAGAGAGTCCCAAAGAACTTGGACCCAAGGAGGAATACACCAAGGCACATCGTAATTACATTAGCCAAGATTAAAATGAAGCAGAGAATTCTAGAAGCAGCAAGGGATAAGGGGACGGTCACCTACAAAGGAGTTCCCATCAGACTGTCAGCTGATTTCTCAAAAGAGACCTTCCAGGCAAGAAGGGGCTGGAAAGAAGTATTCCACATCATGAAAGTCAAGGACCTACATCCAAGATTGCTCTATCCAGCAAAGCTGTCATTTAGAATGGAAGGACAGATAAAGCGCTTCTCAGATAAGATCAAGTTCAAGGAGTTCATCATCACCAAGCCCTTATTATACGAAATGTTAAAGGGACTTATCTAAGAAAAAGAAGATCAAAAATATGACAGTGAAAAGACAGCAAACTCACAGCTATTAAGAACCATACCTAAAACAAAAGCAAACTAAGCAAACAGCTAGAACAGGAACAGAACCACAGAAACGGAGATCATATGGAGGGTTAGCAACAGGAGTGTGGGAGGAGGAGAGGGGGGAAAAGGTACAGATAGTGGGTAGAAAATAGACAGGGGGAGGGCAAGAATAGTATGGGAAATGTAGAGGCTAAAGAACTTATGACACATGGACATGAACTAAAGGGGAAATATGGGTGGGAGAGGGTGTGCAGGGTGGAGGAGAATGATGGGGGAGAAATGGGACAACTGTAATAGCATAATCAATAAAATATATTAAAAAAAGAAACGAACTAAGTCAGTTGAAGAAAAAAATATAAAACAATGGAGAATTTTACACATTGCTAATCAAGAATCTGCTTTAGTCTTCATCATTAGTATATTTAAAGGTATTTTGCCAAAGTAAATATTGGACTTGATTTTAAAAAATCATCCTATTATAATCTGTTTTTCATTTTATTTTATTAGGTACTTGCTAGATATTTAGATAGCCATATTTTTCTGTAACTATCCAGAAAAAGATGATGATGAAATGGAGATAATGAAAATAATTCCAGTGTCACTACTAAATATGAAGAGATGGCAGACATTACAAGAATAAATACAAATCTAAAAAAATAATAATTTTATGTCTCTATCATGTCAAAGGGAATTAGAAATAACTCTTTTGTCTTTTATAATTTTCTCTTCAAAACCTTTATTTCTAAATTGTTTCTTTATATTTTTGAGAGCTATGTGATATTTCAAAAAGATAAATGAGCCCTGGCTGGTGTAGCTCAGTGGATTGAGCGCGGGCCTGTGAACCAAAGGATTGCGGTTCGATTCCCAGTCAGGGCACATGCCTGGGTTGCAGGCCAATTCCCAGCATGGGACACACAAGAGGCAACCGTACATTGATATTTCTCTCCCTCTCCCTCTCTCCTACCCTTCCCCTCTAAAGATAAATAAATAAAAATTAAAAAAAAAAAAGATAAATGAGCTTTCTGCCCATTTTGCATTCCAGGGGTGACTTTCCTGAAGGTCCTGGAATGTAAACATCACGAACGATGGCAACCAGCACTCTACTCTCTGCAGGAGTTTAGTCAAGGCTCTTGACTCCAAGTTATAACTTCTGCTTGTCAAAAAGATGCAAAAATTGAATTTATTTTCTGAAACTGAAACCCATAAATAAAATTGAAAATGTATTTTAGAATATTGGCCATGTTTATAGGAATAAAATCAATAACACAATATTTTTCTTCTCATTGCTTATCATTAGACTTGTTTTCACTGCTGGGTTTTCCATATACCCCATAACAACAACATGGTATAGCCATGGCATCTTATCTGTGATCTTGGTAAGGTGTAGCATTACAGTGTTTTTATGTAAATATGTTGTACACTTGCAGAATTTCTATTTTAGAAAAAAAATTTCACATCAAAAATATACACAGGTGGGCAAAAGTAGGCTTACCATTGTTCATATGGAAATGTATATAATGCAAGAATAAATAAGGGTATCTGTGATTCACATAAAACTGTAAACTTAATTTTGACTACACCTGTAACTTTTGTGTTTTATGAACTATTATTTCTAATAAGTTTTCATAAAAATATTAGGAAAACAAATTTTAATCAAGTCTCTGCCATTAGATGATTTCTCAAAATTCCAACTTTTAAATATATGGCTTCTAATGATTCAAAAGGTATTTTTTCAATAGTATTAGTAAATTAATTTGCTCATATTTTACTTAATCCCTAAATTATAGTATATAATACAATATTATACTGCATTAATATATAAGCATAATATGCTATTTTTAATATAAACATGTGAATAATTTATTTGGTTCCTGAAGAAATTTTCAAATTGTTATATATTTTAGAGTAAATATTCTACATCTACTTCTACATATTCCCAATAGAAAATGAGTCTACAGCTGTTGACTGGAGAAATAATTACTGTTTAGTTTACTGTGTCCATAGCATTTAGTGTGTACCTGTAAACTTTACATATCACTCTGTTTTGATAAAACTACTTATTAAACTTAAGAAGATATTAATTTTTATGCCACCAGATTTAAAAATGTTTTTATGAATTCAATGTCTCTTTTGAATTACTATTGAGTGATTTTCTCAACCTGTCTTTTGAATATAAAGAATGCAATGGATCCAATAAAGGAACAGACGAGGTTGCAATAACTGAACTATGGTAGAAAAGATGGTTCATTGGTGCAGATACACGTTTTCCTTGTTTCTGTGTCTTCCTACTTAAAATACAGCGTGGAAGTTTGTGTGCTGTGAAAGGGTTAGATATATAAAATTCTTGAGATAATACTTTGAAAATAGGTACTTAGCAAATTCAGTTAACAGGTTTTCTGTATACTTCATACAAACATCATTTTGAGATGCTAGATTTTGACTAGTCAATGGGACTGACTTCTTTGGAGTCTGAATGAAATAGCAGCTCATTAAATTGCTAGGTCAGAATTTAAAATAATAAATTATTTTTTTAATTATATTGATGATACTCTGACTTTGTTGCTGAGAAATAAAAAGCTTCTACTTTTCACTTTGCTAGAAAGAGTCCATGCAGAGGAGAGACAAAGACAGCACATATTTTCAACTAAGAAGCTCAGTGAAACAGATTTAAAACATCAACCTGAAAAAATTAATGTGTTGCAGCATTAGTCAGACTACAGATAAGGTGATTTTACTTTATGTTAAGACTTCTAAATAGTTCCATGCAGTTCATTCTAACTCCAGAATAACCTGAATAATAGAGAGAGGCATGACTTCAAAAAGACATACTGTCCAGTTCTGGAGGGACAAAATAAACATGATATATTGTGTAACCTGTGCGACACTACAGTTTACAGTTGTGGTGTCCTTCTGTACAATATATGTGAATCTGGAAATACTTTAAAGGTGGATATTACCACACTGTTTTAGAGAATTCTAGGACCTTCCCCATCCCATTCCATCATAATTTCTGTAGCACCATAGATTCTAGACTATGAACACACTATTCCTGAAACTGAGCCTTGAGTCTTACGTTCACGTAGCTGCCTAGTTTTGTCTCCACCAGCATCTGTAAGACACCTCAATAATTTCAGTGACTTTGTATGACATGCCATTAAAAATGAAGGATTGAAATTATGGAGAACAAATAGGCAGATGCTTCAGGTAGTGATAGAGTAAATGGTATGCCTCAGAGTGAAAATAGACATGGAAATTGTTATAACAAAAGTAGTAGGAGCTGCAACAGAGTTGGGTTTACACTTCTATGAGTCCACAGACATATACTTTGTCTCAGTGCCAATCCTGAGAGACCAGAACCAAGACTATAGCCCTAAAGAACAAATTTAATGAGCAAGCATTACATACACTTAGCAAATGAAAATAAAGTTAGAACATCAGGCTCCTTGGTAAGAAAAAGAAAAATGAAAGATAAGTCACAATGCCAAGATCTTCCTGGAGAAAATTTTAAGCCAGACAGGTAAGTACCATTACAAATCAGGTATCCAAAAGGGACCTTGGCATTGTTTTTTGTAAAAAGAAAGGTACCTTGAGAGAAAAAGTGTACGTGGGTATACACCCATTGAAAACTGTAGATAATAGCACAATTGAATTCATTAATTTCTTTTCCATTGAAAAATTATTTCTGTGGTAATGTTTATTATGAAAACTATGCTGACTTATTTTAGTAATGTTGGTTACTTAATATACCCTGTGCTTCAATTTGAACTTTATATTTTTATGGAAAGAAATTAAATACATTTTGCATTAAGAATGATGGTTTTTAGTCAATATTTTTACTTTAATTCATCTTCTTGGATGACTTCTTTCTTTTTTACATATTGTTTGGAAAAATTCAGAAAAACCCAATTAATTGCTTGTTAATCCTTCACTTGTTAGTCATCACTAATGTGTATATGCACACACACTCATGCTTACATATATAGACATTTTTAATTTATATATAGTGATAATGTTAGTTGTATACATTTTAATCATGTTATTTATTCTACACATTGCAATATAAATTTAAGATTTTACTATGCTATTAAACATTTTTTTAAATGTGATTTTAATGGTTGCATCATAGCCTATGAAAAATCTGGCATATCATCTCTTGTTCTAATCCCTCCATTAGACTTGTGTGCTGTTACTGATATTTCCCATTTAATATAATCATAAAAGAGACAAAAAACACTTCAATATGAATTTTAAAGATCAATGATCTTTGGAAAATATGCACGCATATTTCAATTGTATGTGTATATATAGATATATTAACATTTATCAAAGTTGCATACATTACAATTACATGTGTATAAAATTTAAAATATATAAATATACACATATATATAATTTTCTTTCAGAAATGCAATGCCAAGTAGTCAACAATTCTATTAAGTATTTGAATGCTCAATTCCAGTTTCAAAGCAAAAACGTAAGCTAATTTAGAATAATTTTCCTAAATCCTAGTAAGTCAATCATTTCTTCCCCCAGCAGAGAGTGCAAACACAGTTCCCCACTGTCACAAATGATGTAGTGGAGTTTCCCACATTTGGGGATATCACAGGGGTCAGCACATCCGGAGTACAATGGATAAACTGTACCCTGTGAAAACCAGCTTCATGATCATGGTATCTTCTCTGCCTAGCAAACTATAAGTCAACCTTTTAAGTTTTCTATTACCAATACCGTATTTTTCCCAATTACCAATAATTTATATTGGCATACAGGTAAGTTATTGGTATTGAAACAAACAAACAAACAAACAAACATCACTCCCCACTAAGGTAAACCGGGAAGGGATATGTAGAAAATATGATTGCTGCAGTTTGGGCTCCATGTTAGCAAACTGCAAGGTGAAAATGTGCTCATCAATGGGTGATAAGGCAATGCTTTGGATCAACAAACATAGGGCAGAGGAAAAGAAAGCTAGCGAAAGATGGCTAAAGGAGGAGTCAGGCAGGAATGCAGTCATAAGTCCTCAACTTACCCTGTTGGGAGCTCTGAAGCTGAAATGAGCCTTCAATGTGTTCCAAATGTGGGGCTAGATGACTGGGTATTGAGACTTTTCTGGCTTTCAAGAGTGCTACCTCATGATATCACACATCCCTGGCTGTCTCTCTCTTCCTCTAAGGACACTAGTTCTATTGGACCAGGGCCTCATCTTTATTATCTCATTGAACCTTAATCACCTTTTTTAAAGGCCCTTTTCTCCTAATACAGCCACTTTGAAGGTTAGGGCTTTGGCATATGAATTTTGAGTGAACACGATTCAGTTCACAAGAGCCGTGTATTGTTCAGTCATCACCTGCAAGTTGCTTGGGGAAGGGGGCAATTCCTTGGTCTGGGTGATGCTCTTTGGCTCTATTGGTTATACCCCCACTTTCTGAACATACAATTAAAATGAACATGCTTAGCAATTGGCAAAGATATAGCATTTATCTTTTTATCTGTAGAGTGCAATTTATCATGCTAGGAAGATCCAAATGGAGGAACTTAAAACTGTTTTTGACTCCACCAAGATATTGAATCAAAAAATCAAACTTCTTAGGGACAATGGCATATCATAATTTTAAAGGTGTAAAACGATGACCACGCTTTGAGAATTCTGTAGAGTCTTCACTGTTCGTTGTTTATGGCTAATGATGAATCTGCTAGATTTAGTCGTTGGTCTATTAACAATTGGGCAGATATCTCTTTAAATGTCTGGAACAAATAAGTGTCTTGATCTCCTCTGAGAGCTCTGTGTGAGTGTTAGGGCATGCATTCAACTTCCAACCAGGCAGCTGGGAATTCCACCCAGCCATTTCTTCCTGTTTGCACAGTGTCTCCAAGTCAGCCAGAGACGAGAGCATGCAAGGTTTTTTCTGCACCTGTACACAGCTTTTTACATGTGCATAACCTTCTAGACTCTCAGGAATATGACATAGTTTATCTAAATTTCCATGTACCTCTCATCCCCCAGCTTTTTCTTTCTTTAGTTTATATTTGCTCTATCTGTTACTTGACAACTCAGAAATCCATGATTAAAAAATTATTTTTAAAATTCTATTCATTTTTTAAAACTCCCCTACTGGAAAGGCTTCTTGCCCTGGGAAATATTCAATTCAGAATAAATAAAGACAGCCTTGTAATTAGGGTCTTCTTGCCATAAGTGTGTTTGTGATATAGTCTTTTCTATGAGTTAGCTGGGCAACTGCTCAGCTAGCTGCCTGCTGAGCAGCTTGGCACCAAGGAATAGACAAGAGTCACATAAGGTAACTATGCTATTCACTTAACTTTTATTGAATGAAGATTCACTCAAAATAGAACATTAATATACATTAATTTCCTATTTATACTCTAACAATCTAAGAGAAATGTAACACACACACAGAGCAATTGATGGGGGATAATGAACCCAAGTCCTAGAGTCTCAGTCTGCAGGTCCAGGAGACAGCACAGTGGGTGAGGGAGTTGTCAGCATCTTGCAAGGAAGGATCTCCAGGGCCAGGTGGGTAACAGGGCAGACAAAGTCCTCAGTCCAGCAGGGCAGAGCCTCCGGTGGCCAATGCCAAAGGAGATCAGGGTGGCAAGGAGCAGCACTCTGGTGTGTGGAGCTCAGCTGTCTCAGCAGTGATCTGGAGCCTGCCTCAGTTATACCTTGAAGGTGGTGTACTCCACCATTCTGGGTCTTTTTCATAAATGCCTTGGAAACCCTGATGCCAAGTGTGGAACTTCCCCAGGAGCTTATCGGTGAGTGGTCCCACTCTGCAGACCTGCTACTCTGACCACGTGTGCGGGTATCTTGAGTGCGTCTCCTTGCCAGACATGTCTGCTCTAACTGAGGTAATTTTCCTCTTGAACCAAAGTGTCATGGCTGGCTGACAGCCATTTTAGTTCACATAAGTGACTCGACTTTGTTTTACAGGCTTTGTGCTGTCTTGACAGGACCAATGCCATTTTATCGGTCCCGCTCTTCACACTTCCATGGAGCCACGGAAGATAAAATAATGAGAGTTCTCTGGAATGGGGCTTTAGAGGAGGTCACACACTGCTCTCCCTCTTCAGTAGCTACCAGGCTGCTAGTTTTCAAGTCTGCTACAGAGCTGGGTCTTTGGGTTTTGGAACAGAACAAGTGAAACTCCACACAGAATATCATTAATACCGGACTCAGATATATTTTTAAATAAACATTCTACAGTTAATGAAAACCTTTGGTTAATTTCCAGAGTTCTGAAAAAGTGCTCTGATCACTTTTGCTGCTTTTTCTATTGTCATTATAGAAGAGCATTTTCAGAGATCTTGAACATTTTCAGATATCACTTCTTGCATGTACATGACTGATACATCTTTGTAAATAAATCATAAAAATAGAAATTCATGAGAAAGAATGATGTAAAATAATATTAAATTTTAGGTTTAAAAGTCAGTAATTTATGTAACCCAAAGTTGAAATTTTAAAATGACCCTATTGACACCGTATAATCATTAATATTTTATGCATATTCAAATTTATGTGATATTTCAAAAACATCCTCAAGTGATATATTTATTTTGATAAATTATTAGGTGTAAAACTAGGTGAGTTATTATAGGAAAGTCATGTCCTCTACCTAAGAAGATTTAATGAGATGTCGTTGTTAATACCCTGTTTAGTCTAACCCTAGTTTTGTTCTCCATTAGTCCGGATTTCCTCTTTACCAGTAAAATGCAATTTACTTTTTCCATTAAAAATATTTTAAAGGTAGATTAAATTTAAGATTCTTGTCTCCTTCTCTGTTATTTTTTACTGCTCTCAGTTGTTTTCCGGGAGAATTACAGTGCATAAGAGTAGACCAAACAGATACTCTGTATACCAATAACTAATGATTGAAAGAGGATAATCTATTTTTGCCATTTGTTTCTTTAGAATCAGGTGAATCAAAGGAATGATTCACAATACTGTGAATAAGATGAATTTCACTGATAACAACTAAAAGATGGATGAAGAAATGGTATTAGTCATCTAAACATGGTGATAGATTAATGTTAAAGACAAAAAAGTATCTCTGCATATATATCTTTTTTCATGTTTTATCTTGGTAATGAATGAAAGGAAAGAAGGTATCTCCCACCATTTTTTCAGAAGAAAAGATTTTTAAAAACCTTCATTTGTATGAGTAAAACCATACTGAATATGTATATTTTATTTGTATTAAATATATAATTATTGCATTTATTGTTTAAAAGAACACTGATAGATTTCTTTCTTTATCTAGGAAGAGAAGTATTATAATAAACTTCTCTTCTTAAATAAATAGTGTTGAATAGTATATACAATTAAAGATTTAAAAATTCCCTTATTAGAATTTGCTCTTCATTATCATCCTCAAATCATCCTAAAGATAAATGATATGGAACAATACATATAATATTTTATTAAACTGTTATAGTTATAATACACATTCCCCACAGTTCCAAAAGCTCTAACACACTAAAACTTGCTTCTAAATTCATGAGTGTTTATATTATTTAAATATTAATACGCAATTAGGTAAAAACTTTCTTTAAAAAGGAGTACATTAAAAAACACAGGCAAAACTGATTATAAAAGTCTTGCTCTTTTTGAAGGGATTAAACACATAGCTGCATGCCGAAGAGAAAACTTGCTTTGAAGCAGAAATATTGGCTTGAAACATTTAATAACAGTAAATATAGGAAAGAAAATCAAAAGCATATTTTATTTTCTACTCTTTTTGCTTATTAGAAATTGTAGATCACGCTCCATGCAATGCCTTTAAGGAAATTATTTAAATATGCGTTGTTTAAAATTTCACTGTTTAAAGGGAAATCAGGCTCTAAAATTACCAGTTTGGTGTATGTGTGTGTGTGTGTGTGTAGAAAAAAAAATAGAAAGCCTGTTTCATCTCATCATTTGGATTAGAGGAGTTTGTGAGAAAAGTAGTCTTCATATTATTTCACTCATGATTTTGTGTAGTACCTGATTCTTTTAAGTCGTCCTAATTTTAACTGATTTTAAACTTCTCTAGTGCCTGATTTTTATCTATTTTGTAATTATTTTTTGCAATATTAATAGTTTCAATAATCATTAGTTGTTCTGGCTTCAGGAGTATAATAAAATGGGAAAAATAGGCTAGAAATGGCTACAAAAAAATGGGAAAAATACAGAGAAGATTAACATGGCCTCTGCCCAAAAATGACGTGCAAACTCATGCAGTGCTCCATTTAAAATAATTAATTATAATAATAACAACAATCACCAACAAAAGTTTCTATAAGTTTATTAATATTATTTAAATTATGAGATAATTGTAAAAAAGCAGGTTAGAAAAATGAGATTAGGAAAGCTATCTTATTTATTACACTTCAGAATGCTATAACAAAATGATTAAAACCTTAACTCCTCCAGAAGGCAAGAGTTGAAACTTCAAAGAAGATTGAGTCAATTGAATTGTTGTAAGTACAATTCAGTTGACTCAAGGACGGGGAAAGGAACTGGACAGTTGTTTATCTGGTACATTAGAAAGAATATGAAATAATCTAGCTATAAGGCATGGACTTCAAAGTTGACCCCTCTGCCCTTTGAAAGGTTAAATATGTAGCATTAAGGAAGCAATATTGTGAAATGAAAACTATCTGGTACCTAACTGACAAACACAATGATGTGGCAAGTAACAATATCAATACTTTTCTTTAAAATTTTGAAAAATTCTTAAAATAATATAACTATTTAGACAGAGAGAGCTAACATTTATGAGTTTATTTATGTGCAAATTCAGTGATCTTTACACTGTAGTGTGCTCTTTCTCATTTTACTATTTTTATCCTCAGCAAAGAAATGCCGTAACACTGGTCGTTTGTAACCACCCACGATTGCTCTAAATTATTCCTGGAACATCTCCATAATGCCCGAAGAAACAATGACTAGGAACTGATGATTATAAAACTTAAATAATGTAAGATTTCAGGTGCAGAACTGCTTTTCAAAAATGCAGATTTTCTAATGATTATGAGAAAAGCATTCAATATGCTTTTTTAATAATTGCGTAGGTTTTGCTGTAGCTGGATTAAAGTCAATTAGCTCTGGGCCATCTAAAAGCTAAATAAATTGTTGTGTCTCCTAACATAACGGAGTTTACTAAGAAAAAGCCTTAATATCTTAGCATATCACAAAAACATTCAGGGATACTTGGAAAGCACCTATATCCAAAGGTCTATTTCCTCCGTGTGCCATAGTGTTAATAGTAGCCATAATTCTGATTTAGTGTTGTCTTTATAGTATTTCAGTACTTGGAAGACACACTGAATTTCTCACTTTGTAATTGTGAGAAGTTTTCATAAGGAGTAAAATGACATGGTAAAATGGTACAACTAGCAATAGTCAAAGGAACAGCAGAAAGTTACATGTCCTATTTTTAGTGTATATGTAAGTCATTAGCATATAGGCAGATGTGTGTATGGATATACTAGTATACAAGTATATGTGCATTTCATGTATATAATATTGTATATGAAAGCTATCCTTTCACACATATTTACTTTGTAAGTTTCAACAACTTTATAAAGACTCATGTTCCTTCTGCAATCTAAGGCCAATCTCCACTTTTGTGATTGGTTTCTTTACCTACAAATGTTCATTCTGTTCTTCCTGTGTTCAACATTTCCTACTCACTGGTTTGTAACCTGCCAAGTGCCTTGTACAGCAAACAGAAAAGTCTACCCCTTATCATTTCCTACTAAAGTGCCATCACTTCCATACTCATTATGACACAGCAGTCACTCCCCACCCTGTACGCACTTGCATTAACTACATCTTTCTCGTTGAACATTTTATTTTTCATCTAACATCGCTATCCTTTCTCCTTCCCTTCCTTCCTGCCTTCTTTTCTTTCCAGACTTCACTTCACTAGGGTCTTTGTCTAACCTTATTTCTCAAATACATTAATATATTTATTCTTTTGAAAAGTATTACTTTAGCCCTGGCTGGTGTAGCTCAGTGGATTGAGCGCGGGCCTGTGAACCAAACAATCGTGGTTCGATTCCCAGTCAGGGCACATGCCTGGGTTGCAGGCCAGTTCCCAGCAAGGGACACACGAGAGGCAACCACACATTGATGTTTCTCTCCCTCTCCCTCTCTCCTACCCTTCCCCTCTAAAGATAAATAAATAAAAAATCTTTAAAAAAAAAAGAAAAGTATTACTTTAGGAGTTGAAAATTTTTTTCACTGATGAAAACCAGCAAAACTAAATCAAACCATTCTACATCTCCTGCAGCACACACGTGCCTGCAGTCACCTACTCAGCCAGCATCTTCAAGCAGTTGATGAAAGTAGTTATACGTATTTATCACTATTTGCCCCACTCCAATTTGGACTCCCTCTATCTTATTACCCAAAATCACACTTTCCGAAAACCAATAGTGACTTATGTGACACTGAATGCTACTATGGTTTATATTGTTGCCCACGTTCTCCTTGAAACCCTCTCCTTTCATTCCCCTTCTCCAGTTTGGTGGTCTAGTAACACGCCTTCTCAAGGCATAGCACTGTCACATTTATTTACAATTGAGAACCTAGGAGGCAAATCCAACAGCTCTATGCCGCTTTCTATGTTTATACAATCCATCAACATTTCTTCGACATTTTACTAGTTAAATATGCCTTAAATCTATTAGCATTTCTTCTCTACTAGCTGTCCATTTCCAGCTACCCTTGTCTTCAGTTGAAATACTGTACGCCCCTAATGGGATAATTCAGTCTATCTCAGTGTATACAAAGCTTACCCTCACTAAGCTGTTTTCTATGTGTCAAGTAGACTCCTTTTATCAAGATTCAGATTCGATTACATTGTCCTCACTTAAAATATTTTCATTGGTCCTTACAATTTTAAAAACTGTGTTAAATTGGAAAGCAAGACTAGATAGTCTGACTCTACCTATCTGGACTTTTCCAAACACATTCTCAACTTAATCTTGGTGCTCCAGGTCACACTACATTTATTTCACTCCCTCGGATGTGTCCTGTTGGCCCTGACGTGGGGTCTCTGCACACGCCCTCTCCTCTCAGCTTGCAACTCTCTCCCTCATTCCTCCATTTGCCATTTTAATTCCCCTTCTGTCTTTAGTTTCAACTCTATCAGTTCATAAAGTAATCCTTTCTGACCTCCCTAACTACACATTTTCTTCTTAATATACCTTTTTTTAAATTGTTTTATCGTTGGTCAAGTACGGCTGTCAACGTTTACCCCCCACCACTCTTCTTAATATACTTCTGTAACATCAAGGTCCTTTTTATTTACCACTTTATGAGTAAATATTAATTTAGTTAATATTTACTAAATCAATTTCATATTGATTTAGTTAATTATTTGATTAACATCTGTTCCTTAGTAGATTCAAAGCTAGATTAGGTCAGAAACAATATCTCAAGTTTTCTTTTTCTTTCTTTTTTTATTGTATTCTTAGTGTTTAGAAACTGATAGGTGAAAAGTGGTCCTTAACTATTTGTAAAATGAATTAATAAGTGAATAAATGGGTGATAAAAAATTTCCACGATACTTGCTAAATGCCTTGTTATTCTTATTTATATGTTACTTTGACAGACACTTTCAAGGTATTCTCATCATGTGACATACAATATGAAATGGCTTTGTGTTTTTGAAAATCAAACACCTCTGTCAAACATTCCTATTCATTAACAATATTTAATCCTGAGCACTACCCATGCCAATTTTAGAAGAAATTTGGATGCATAAATCCGAAAGATCTGTATTTGTAGTTAGATCTCTAGGTGAAAAGAATAATTGTTCTGGATTTTTCCAGAAATAGAATTTCTTCTCTCTCTACTGGTGTAGTAGGAGAAACTCTTAGTTTCTCATTAATTTGTACCCAGTGGTTCACTCAGGTACAATGCTTTCTGCATACTGTATGTCTTTCCAACGTTACTAATCAACACTAGATAGAAAATAGAAATGTCAAAAGGTTAAGAGAAACTCCATAATTGACAGTATTGCTATTCAGTTAAATGACATCTGGGGACATTAATCAGTAGGATCAGCCTCAGAATAAATTACTATATTAACAAGGGATATGGCTATTCAGGGAATTGCATGACAAGATATTAAAATGCTTGGGAAGTTTAAATGATTAAATTTTCCCCAAGGAAAACTTCTACTGAACAATTGTTAAAAGTATTCTCTACCATATCTTACATTTTTATAGTTCTTCCCAGTGATTCAAATGTGAATAATCACATTTCTAAAAAACTACGTTATGATATTTATAAGAGAGACTGTAGGAGTAGTTAAGCCTGAGATGACATAGGTGGCATTTAAAGACTCTTTAAAAAGCAGACCTTATTTGAAGTAAAGTGCATGCCACCTTGTATTCCAATATGGGATAAATCTAACATTTAATGAATGCATAGCATGCTCTAAACATTCTCTTAGGAGCTATCTTGTTTAATTTTTATTCATAATTCACAGAATGGAAACTGAGGCACAACAGCATGGAATGCATGAGTGGGTTTTCATAGCTGAGATGATGCTGAGAGCAGGTACAATTAATTGACTCCAAACTCTAGGTGTGTTTCATTATCCCATATGATTTCTAGAATGCCAAGTCATTTTTTTCACTTAGAGAAAAGATAAAATGTTAATACCCACAAGACTGTATCTCTGTTCTACACTATGCATAATAACTAATAAAACTGCTTACATTTTAAATTATTCTCTGTCACAACTTAACCTGAGAAGAACACACTCATTTACATTCCAAGGGCAGTTTGCTATTTGAATTAAACATAAGTGTACACAAGAAAGGCATCCCGTGATGTTTTCCAGAAGTTAGCTTCTAAGCACTTTAGCTAATATGTTTTCTTGGCAGATAAATGGTAAACTGAAATGCATTGTGCTGTCAGGAGAAACTGCACTGAGGACTATTCCATATCCTAGCCTCAGCTACAGCAGTTAAGTGTTATATGACCTTGCCAAGTTGTCATTTTATGTTTCTGAGTAATACTCTCAACACTTTCATCATGTGGGTGTCAACTAGGTTATCTACAGTTATTTTAGCCTTAAAATAAGTACCAAAAAGTTAATTGATTATAGAATCCTCCCCACAAGCATCACAATTCTCCTAGTTTCCCCATCTTAGTTAAAGAAGCCACTTGGTCAGTCTGCAAACCAGAAAACTTTCATTTCATTCCTTTCCTTTATTTCTGGTGGAATAGTGAGACATGCTCACAAAGAACATTTTACTGGGCAACTCACACAGGCTGTTATCACATGGACACACTATGGATTGTTCTTCCACTGAGGCTTCGCACCATACTGCTACTCCACGGTGACATAAAAGATGTGTCAAGACAATAAATTTTGCCAACATTCAAATCACCTGGCGTGTAGGATGGGCACATTCTGACCCTGGGTGCTAGCTGCTTAGAAGCTACACATGACAGAGGACAAACCAGCTATTTGGTGGTGGTGCATATTTGTGCCTAAATTTTCATAGCATTCTGCAGTACCTTATGGAGACAAAACTGCCAAGATATCTATCTAGGCGGTGAGTTGACTTTGTGGCTTTTTAATGTCCACATTTAAGAAAGTTATTTCTTTTTCACTCCTAACATCTGGCCTGAACTTGATTACGTTTCTTCATATCCACGACTGCCACTATAATCAATCCTACCTGTTCAGGAATAAGTTTAACTGCTCTTTCTCATGGCTCTTAATCAGATATGGTCCATTTTTTTCATTAGGCAAAATGCTTTACACCAATTTATTCTTCCTGATTGAGGCCATTCAAACACCCCATCCCAATGCGAAGCCTACCTTTTAATATTATCCCCTTCCCTCATTCTGAATCAGCCGTAGCAGCTCCTCTGTGTCCTCAAGGTAAACCACATCTCACCTTAGTTTGTGGATGTACTTAATCTTTTACCCACAATTTTCGTGTTTGCCTGTTTGCCTCCTGTCATCCTTCTTATCTCAGTTCTCAGAAAGTGCTTCACTGACCATGCATTGAAAGTTTTTCCACTTTCTGCCCCCCAGTCATCACCCTGTTTTATTTATTAATTTCACTGACCATTGCCATGTATTATTACTTGTGTTTAATATCAGTATTTTGCTTTCCACTAAGTTACATGCTGCACAAGAAGACAACTTATGTAATTATGATTTTTTTACTAAATTGATTATAACATATACATAATTATATGGTAGAAAAGATGAGAGTAAGAGTTTGAGGAGTGAATGAGTGTAGTAGCAAAGCAGTCAGTACAGCTAGAGATATGTATGATGCTGTGATAATTATATTTCTCTTGATTAGTATACATATTCATATTTGTGCATAATATATGTATGATGTGAATTATATGACCTGTATGATCACTTCTAACTATAATAAAACATATTCATGTATATTCTTATATAGATGAAAATACTACATTGAGAATAAAATAATCTCATTATTTTTTAAAGTACTAAACACAGAATGCGGACCTTTTTTCTTTTAAATTAGTATCTGCTTAATAAAGACATGAGAACTTATTATTTCCTCAAAATGCAGCTATTGGTTTTATACTTAAATACACAGGCACTTATATCTTATTTTTCTTTAACTGAACAGAAAGTTTGAGATGTGAAATCATCTTACTGCACATTGTGTAATAGTCTTTTACACATTGTAGTAATTTATTTGCTGATCCAAGCTGATTCTGACTTTTTCTAAACTTACTTCTTGCTATAAAATAAAATGTTGGAACTTGGCTTATGAGTAGAAGAAATTCTTGAGAATTGCTCCCTCAAGAGCATGAGTTTTCAATAGAATGTTGTTTTGAAAAGATGAATAGTATTGTTGAAACATAGAAATCCTTATTGAGATGTATTTTTGTTTTGTTGTATTGTGGTGTTATGTTGTTTTTTTCTCCAAACATTATTTGGAATATTAGTCCAAAATGATTCTAAAACTTAGTTGAAACAATGACAGAAAAAGGAATAGCAAACTAATAGTGATAAAGTTCCAAAAGCAGAAACAAAAAGCAGTCAAGGGAGAAATATTAACTAAAATTGCTAAAAGAAAAGAAAAATAAAACTGATAAAAGAAATGTCACTTTAAGACATTATAATAAAATGAAAGACAGATGGGTTTCGAGTTAATGACTGTTTGGTGGCTTGTGTGAAATGGATCAATTTTCCCAGTCTAACTTTTGATAGAAAATCATCTATTTCCAAGACAAAGCAAAATTTTGAGTTAAAGAAAACTTTTTACCATAAGAACTTTATATAAAAACTTAGAAGGGGAAGAGGAAGGGTCAAGGAATCTGTATAAAGGACCCATGGACATGGAAAATAGGGTGGAGATTGATTTTGGCAGTGGGGGTGGGAGGGGCAGGATAGAGCAGCGGGGGGGAAATGGGACAACGGTAACTGAACAATAAGTAAATAAATAAATAAATAAATAAATAAAATTTTATGAGGCTAAAAGCATAGGTATTATTTGGTATTTTGCATTCTTTTTAGCTTTATATTAAACTTTGATAAATCAACATATGTTAATAAATTAACTGTGTTTTTCCTAGATATTGAAAAAAATTGACTCATTTTATGGTCATGATCACTTAAGTCACTAGTAAATATGTTACCATTGGATACAAGAGATATCTAACTTTAATTCACTGTACTTCAAAATTGTTTTCATAGTGGTGTAATAGTGCTGTCCATTGGTCCAGAAAACAATATGAGGTGTCAAAATTTAAAGCATTTTTATGATAATGTTTGAAAGCATAATGAAAATTCTGTGCAGAAATATCTTGCTTTCTCTAACAGTATTCATCTTTCCAGCTCTAGTCAATTGTAACATTTCTCATATAGCTCCCATGTAAAATCTTGTATACAAAACAATAAGATGCATTGATATAAATCTTTTTTTAATTTAAAAATGTATGTACCTATGTATCTTAAATGCTAATCAACATAAAGAATCAGTATTGTTATATAAGGTAATATTTTATGCCAAAAGCAAAGACAGATTTCTTTTTAACTTGAATGACCTTATTTTTATGAATACTTTAGATTTCCATTTTAATATTTATGGCAATTGATTAGAATATTTAGGTTATCTAATAACCCTATATCTCATAAACTAATGTTTGTAAAGTAGTATTCTTTACAAGGCAACAAAGACTGTATTTATGACCCACGCTGATCCAACACAACCTCTTATATCTAGCTACATCTGCTAAAAACCTTATTTCCAAAGAACAATTTCTGAAGTTCTAGTTGGACATAAATTTGGGGATACACTATTTAATCCATTTCACATGAATTGAGAAAAAATTAAAAATCTACTCAATTGCACTAAAATCCAACCATGTTAGATCCAGTTGTGTCATTCAAAAAATAGATATTTTCTTATAGAAAATGTTCAAGAGTCTAGAGCATGAACTCTGCTCTCCATATGTTAAACCCTTAAGATGTAGCTACCGTACTGGACAAGAAGACCACTTTGTCCATCAAAGAAAAAGGGCAGGCTGATCCCAATTATGAACATAGTCCTTCATATATTTTAAAAATGTTTATCATTATCATATTAGAATGGTAAAAGTAAAGCTTTAAATGAATGCCTATCAGTATCAGGAAGACTTTATCATGGAAAGAGGATTTCATATATAATTGAACATACTAACAGATTAGAGGAGATAAAGCATGTGCTTCTCTTAGTTAAATAAAAAATGTTAACTTGATAACATTCATCATCAGCACTGAATAATTTATATTTAACAAACCAACTACAGAGGAGATATTTCCCTTTTTTTTATTGTTGTTCAGTTACAGTTGTCCCGTCTTTTTCCCCATTGCTGTCCCCTGCCCTGTCTTCCCCCCACTCCCACAGTCCATCCCCCATTACACATGCCTATGAGTGCTCTATTCATGTCCTTTGACATGTCCCTTAACCTCCTTTCCCCAGTTATGTCCCTCTCCCATCCCCTTCGGTCACCGTCAGTTTGTTATTTATTGCCTTGTTTTTTATTCTATTTTGCTCATTTATTTGTTTTGTTGATTAGGTTCTACTTATAGGTGAGATCATACGGTATTTGCTTTTCACCATCTGGCTACTTCGCATAATACTCTCCAGTTGCAAGCATGCTGTGGTGAAGGGTAGGAGCTACTTCTTTCTTTCTGCTGCATAGTGTTCCACTGTGTAAATGTACCATAGTTTTCTTATCCGCTCATTTACTGATGGGCACTCAGGTTGTTTCCAGCACTTGACTATTGTAAATAATGCTGCTATGAACATTGAGGTGCATAGGTTCTTTTGAATTGGTGTTTCAATATTGGGGTGTAATCACAGCAGTGAGATCGCTGGATCAAAAGGCAGTTCCATCTTTAGTTTTTTGAGAAAATTCTATTTGTATTTTCCACAGTGGTTGCACCAGTCTGCATTCCCACCAACAGTGTACTAGGGATCCCTTTTCTCCACAACTTTACCAGCACTTGTTGATTTATTAATGATGGTCATTCTGACCAGTGTGAAGTGGTACTTCATTGTGGTTTTAATTTGCATCTCTCTGATGACTAATGATGCTGAGCATTTTTTCATGTGTCAAGGGGCCTCTGTGCATCCTCCTCAGAGAAGCATCTGTTCAGGTCCTTTGCTCATTTATTATTTGGATTGCTTATCTTCCTGGTGTGGAGTCATGTGAGTTCTTCATATATTTTGGAGATCAAACTCTGTTCAAGGTATCATTGGCAATTATGTTTTCCTGTATAGTTGGTTTCTTTTTAATTTTTTTTTAACCGTGCAGAAGCTTTTTAATTTGATGTAGTCCCATTTGTTTATTATTTCCTTTACATCCCTTACTATAGCAGTTCTATCAGAAAAAAATATTAGTACATGGGATATCTGAGATATTCCTGCCTATGATCTTCGGAAGGACTTTTATAGTGTCATGACTTATATTTAAGTCTTTTACCCATCTTGAATTTATTTTTGTGTATGGTGTAAGTTCATGGTCTAGTTTCTCCTCCCCGCCCCCCCCACCGCAGGTAGCAGTCCAGATCTCCCAACACCATTTATTGACAGTTCTTAATATAGTGCTGAATATTTAGGTTAAAAAAAAAAAACTTTAAATTGAGGGCAAATATCTAGTGAGTGTCTATTTATTATCTACTGATTTTAAATAGAAATTTAAGCCTGTGTTTAAATATTTTCTGTCCAGGAAGAAAAGTTGTGTAATTTTTATCATAGTGAATTAGTCATTGCAATTTATGCTTAGTAAGTCATCCATCAAAGGCAGAGATGTCCGATGTTTGATTCAACTGTATTTCCTCTAACAAGCATCCTTGCAAACAATGTTGACTACAGAAATTTTTAAATTAAACACTGATTTTACCCTTGTAGGTAATGATTGTTTTCCATGGGGGTTTCCACAAAATTTTTATACATGATTGCAGAATACTACATAATAATTGCCCTAGCCATCCAAAATAAACAACATAAATGCAATTCATTGAACACAATTAAAGAACACAATTAACTTAATAAATTAATCTAACCTGCAGTTACCCTTACATAATCATCCTTTTACATCCTCCTTTATTTTATAACCAAGCACAATAATAGTCTAATACTTATATTCAGAGTATTGTGTAAACAATTTTACTTCCAAATTTTGCCATCAAATGAAAATGAGATTTGTGACTTCCAGTTTCTTTTCATTTTACCCAAGAATGAATCCAGATATTTGAATTTGATAATTTTTAATTCTATATTCCCATTCTAGTGCTTCCTTTTTAAGCAATTTGCTTCATAATCCAATGTTCTGAGTAGAAACATTCTCCTCATTATCTCCATCTAATTTCTAAACTCACATAATATTTCCTTTAATAAATACCTTTGATTTTCATTAGTAGCAAAGCCTACATAAAATTTTATCACCACCCACCACATTAAAGCCAGATATATTACACCATGTAGTTTAGAATATCTTTTCTATAATTTACCATATCAAGTACACAATTATGTTGGTTAATCTGGTACAATATTTCTCTTTCTTTTCAAACAAAACAGGTAAAATCTTTGATAATTCTGAATTATCAAGAATGTACATTGAATCCTCTTTAATCCAGTATATACTACTTTATTATTCAACTAATACTAAGAGATAAATGATGTATTACCAACCATATTTGAATTTTAATCATGTCCTGAGATTAGATTCACTAAAACTAAATTATTTTCAATTGATGGACTCTCTTTCTCCCAAAGAGATTACACATCCCGTATGTTGACAACCCCAGTATGTGCTCTGTGATATTTTATGTTTACAAAAGTGCCATGAGTCTCATAATCTCTTAATAGACATGTGTATGCATATACCCTAGAAAATAAATACATCTCTTTCTGAGTTGTGATAACTTCTTTCTTGGAACACATGAACTTAGGTTAGTTTAGTCAAGAGGGGAAAGGCTAATTATCATTAAGGTGGCTCAATGAAGGTAGTATAACTAGAGATAAGTAGGAAACAAACTACCTCTATACTTATTTGTGGCAAAAAAAAAAAAGTATTCTGGTCATCGTAGACATTCTAAATTGTACAAGGAATGTGGAAATTCAATTTCAACCATTAACACATGAGAGACAATTCAATAGCAAACCATATCATAAAATAACATGAAATATGATTAAACAATATACATCATTGTTTAGTACAAGACTAGTGGTTTGATATAATGTTTAATGTATTCCCCAGATGATATATCTCCAAAAAGAGTAGCTTTCTCTATATATGGAATTATTCAATTTATTTTGGACTATCAAAACAACTAAATAAAACAAAAATTATTAATAATTAGGAACAATTCAAAAATAATACCTCTAATTCTCATGATACCAGTAGGACAGAAATATTAACTAAAATAAGCAAAAATGAAAGTAAACTACATAAAAATATATACTAATTTCTATGAAGTTTTCAGCATTTGGAAAAATGTGGAGAAATATCTAGTTGAGAACATCCTTTGCAGACTTGAATGGCTGATCAAAATGATACTTATAAGTAAGAGTCCCTATAGGGACAAGAAACTCTACTGGTCTAATGAGGGGAAACTATATTGCAATAAAAATTTAAAAAACAAAAGAAAGTAGTTCTCTTCCTCGTGAAGATCCAACAAGGCACAAAATTCTTTTTGAGTCAAATTTAGATTTAAATTTTATTACAAAATTATTGGTCATACTCTTTATATTTAAATTATATTTGGCAACCCCAATATGTGCTCTGTGGTATTGATAATCTGTAAATGACTATGTCTTTCAAATCAAACCCTTCTAATAGAGTTATATATAATTAGCAGTATAATACAAGTGTCCCTTTATGCAAAAATTACAGTGAGTTGAGATAACTGTAGGAAATGAGAAAACCGCATGGAGAGCTACTTTTAACTAGGTATTAAGTATTCTAAGAGACTCTCACTCTGAGAATAATCAGAACTTGCAAAAGACATACTCTGAAGGGGTGATTCTCACCTAAATTGAAGAGAAGTATCCAAGAATTGCCTCTTCACCTAATGCTGAATACTATTGTTAAAACCAAGAGCACTGAAGAGCAAGCAGCAAACTTCAGGGAGAGGGAAATGCAGGTCTCCCTAAGGACAAGCATTAGTAGAATGTTAAGAGCAGCAGCATCTTAAAATACAAAAGTTCTACCAAGTAGCAAAATGAGATCCTTCCACCTACAATTCTGATTCTCCTTCTCTCCTCTCTCTCTCTCCCTCTCTCTCCCTCTCCCTCTCCCCCCCACCCTCCCACACCATACTCACTGAAGCCAACTTGATGGTATTCCTTGTTGCAGTCAAAAACTGAAGCAGATTCTCTACAGAGAAGGGTCCTCTGTTAAGCTCATAAGACAAATATTAAAAGATGACCAAACACAGAAGAAAGTAAAATATTTCAAATTTGGATCATCAGGAACAAACAAACACAGCAACAAAATAAATCTAGGTCCTCAGAGACTGAAAACTTAAGTACCTTGTTGAAAACTTAAGTATCTCGTATCAGTCAGGTGTCTCTTGAAAAGCAGAACCAAAAGGAGACTACACACACACACACACACACACACACACACTCTCATATATGTTTTCGTATATATATTCCCATATATACTGAAATATATATGAACATATATATTTCAATGTATATATGAACACACAAAGAGGTGATATTCATTATGGATTAAAATCAGGAAAAGATTGTATTTAGTGACATAAATAAAAATTTTCACATATATGTATATATGTAATTGGCTCACGTGATTATGGTGTCTGAGAGTCCCCTCATGTGCCATCTACCATCTGCAAGCTAGGAAGGAAGAGATCCAGAAGATGTGGTGGTGTAGTTCAAAGGGATGAAAGCCAAAGCCAGTGGCTGAGATTCTGGCAGAATCTGAAGGCCTGAGAACCAGGAACACAAAAGATAGGAATAGTTCAATGTCTCAGCTCAATCGGTCAGCCGAAGAGTGATTTTGTCCTTTTCTGCCTTTTTGTTCTATTTAGGACCTCAAAAGATCAGATCATGCCCACCCACATTGGGAAATTCCACCAACTCAAAAGCTAATTAATCTCTTAAAATGCTCTCGTAGACAGAAATAATGTTTAATTAGATATCAGAGTGTTCTTTGTCCCAATCAATTTGATACATAAAAATAACATCATATTTGTTTAATATATATGTATAGTTATTAATTCCATGTGTTTAAAAATATGCTATCCACAAAAGCCCAATGAGACAAAGCGCCTACATGTAGACATATGTATGGTCACGTAAAACATGCTTATCCCTCCCTGCCCAGGCAGGTTTACATAAAGAAGATGGGAGTATAAGTGGCAAAGTGAGGGGAGACAATGTGAGAACACTGAGAAGCACCCATCCTCCTTCCCACTGAATGTCTCAGCAGCTCAGGCATGCCAAAGCTGAATATTTGTTGTTGTTTTTTTTCTTTTCTACCATCCTCTCTCCAACACTTCTGACTTCAGATTCAAAACAGTACAGTTTCGGACAAATGGAATTCGTATACCAGCCAGCTTAAGCCAATCCAAAATTCATGCTTCTTTTGTGTGTATTTGGAATGAGCAGCGTAATGATGAGCATGTAAATTATGATGTGCAATCAAATATGGAAGGCATTTCTAAGGCCTGGACCAGCTGTTTTTATGGAATCCAACACAGAGGAAAGGGTGGGCAGTCAGGAAAACCAGAATGAAATCGCGGAGGGGTCTCCTCTTCGCAAACTTCAGAGTTTTTGGTTCGTAAACTCCCTTCATTGTTTAAACCAGTTTAAGTAAGTTTTCATATTTGTGATACAAATAATATTTCTAATAAATAAATATGAAATCGAATATCATATGTATGAATGGTTTTTATAGCACCTCATTTTTGTAAGGCTTTATTCTGTGAGACATTAGCTACTCATTCCTGGAGTATCATATGAATACAACTAGCAAATTAGTCTTTCTTCACCACAAAAATTTAGAAAACTGCAGTGCAAGATTGATTTTAATAAATTATTTTACATACTCATATACAAAAAAAGCAACGAAATATTCAGAAGGCCATGACAGATTTCTCATTTCTTTAGTTTGTCTAAGGAAACCTTTTAGTCCAGTAGGCCAAGGGCATCATCCCAAGGCTTTTAGGTAGTAGTAACTAAGCAACTCCAAAAAACTGATAACCATTCTTTACAAGTGCTCACATAAGAAGGTTAGGGAAGGCTTTGCTGAATCAGCACAGTTTTATGATCTGACAATCAGACTAAAAAGACAGCTCATTAGCAACCTAAACTGCAAAAACACCACAGAGAACTGAAGATCTTCATGGGTACCAAAGAGTGAAAGCTGTCAGTGAAGATCGCTGCTTCTTCAGAACTGCCTTTAATGGAAAAGTTGATGGGAAAAAGTAGCAAATCAGATTGATAAAATCAGCATGACCTTCAAGATGGCATGAGGCAGAGCATGCCATCAAACCAAGCTAATGGATTTTGAGTAGTCCCAGACTCCACTTATTTTCAGGATTTTGTTATTTGTATCTGACATGGACATTACATACAAACTTCTTGAAACATAGTTATTTAAGATTTGACCAAACATGTTCTCTGTTTGACAGAAAATCACAATGAACCATCATTTAGGTCATCTAAAAATGAAAAAGGCCAAGATTGTTTGAAGAAGTTTTGCAGTTAATTAAATAAAACAATATTTTTTAATGAAAAAAAGAGAAAATGTAGTGTCAGTATGGTTTATGTTAGAAAAATAAAGTGGGGACATTTGCTTAAAAGCATATATATGATTTACAAGTTCATGAAGAAGACAATATTAAGTACCTGAAAAATATTTATTTTTCTATATTCAAATATCTATATAAACAAATGAGTAACTTTAGGTTTATTATCTTGTATAATTGACCATTTTCTTTAAATTTGTAAAATGTAAACAGAAGTGAAAAGGACAAATATAACCAATAATCAACTAAGATTTAAATAAATAGAAACAGAATCATATATGTGTAAAAAAAGATATACAGATATATATTTATACAAATATATTTTGTGTGCAGAATTAACATATACATACAAATACAAATGAAAGGAAAATCATATATGTAGATATATGTATATAAGACATGTTTATGTCTGTGTATATACTTATATGTATATATCTATTTTATAAATAACATATAGTAAATTATTACACTTAAATATAAAATACAATTTCTGTTACCAGGAGGGTGCAAAAGGTGATAGCACCTCAAATCTATATAGCAAATCTTTAAAAATATATTTTTTCTTGTTTTGCCTCATAACAACTGACATATATTTACTTGAACAGAAAAATAAGTTGAGAATTTCATCTCAAATCTTTTACTCTTTTAAAAAAGTACTGAGAATCCCAAAAAACTTTCGATGATATGATATATGTCCAATAATATTTGCCATATTTAACATTAAAACTGATATATTTATATGTATTTAATAATTAATTTTAATAAATCTATAATAATCCTAGTATATGTTAACACAAATGTCATTTTCATTTAAAACATATCTTCAATGTAAAAATTTATGAGTACCATGTTCACTTTACTGTCTCCTTTAACTGAAGACATGTTGATTCTCACATCTTGTAGATTTACTATGTTTTGTCGTGTTATTATGGTTGAATGGCATTAAAACAGGTCCATCATGTAGAGAGATATGGTTGGAAAACAGCAATATTTTTTTCAAAGTCTTTTTAGATAATTGTGGAAATTCTTTGATACTATAGCAAATTTAATGTGTAATCTGATCAATGATTAAAATCCATTGACCCATCTTGTGCTTTGAATGGATCTTTACTCAAACAAGATTTTTTAATTTAATCTTTCCTTATCCTTGAGTATATTTTTTATACTTGTGGTGAAACTGAGTGTGGATGATACCCCATCACTATCACAAGGGTGCATCATGTGGTATTATGCCATTTATGACATAGGAAGTATTTCTACCCATAAACTAGAGGTTAGGCCTGAGTAAAATAGCTCACCAGGGATTCTTGGAAACATTTGTATGTTTAAAAATAACTATGTTGGAATTACTTGGACATGTGGCTAGACTACAAGAAGTATGAAAATCTTAGCCCTGCCCTGAAATTGTAGACTTTCTCTATGCATGCTGACAGCCATTGTCCAATAGCGTGGTTGTTCATGAAAGGATGGGATAGAGAGACATATGCATTTAAATATTTTCTCAGGCTGAAACCTGTGAATAACTAATGTGAAACACATTTGGTATACATTTTGTGTGCATGTTAGAATGCCTGTTATTGCCAATCTTTTTTCTTTTCATTTTATTTTATTTTATTGAATTGATCGGGGTGATGTTAATTATGTAGGTTTCAGGTGTACAATTCTGTAATACAACATCTGTATATCGTATTGTGTGTTCACTACCCCAAGTCAAGTTTTCCTCTACCACTAATTATTCACTCCCACTTTACTCTCTTCTATCTCAATGATTTCTCCTTTAATACAAGATTTTAGCAAGGACGGCTTAGGGAAATCATGGGAGTTACATAAAATATATATTGATTATCATTTTTCTCTCTCCTACACAATAATTGAATAATTGATTAGATCTTACCATTACTTCAGAGTAGCCCATCAGGAGCCAATTCCCTGGTCCAGCTTGATGCACCAGCTGCTGTGTAAGGCTGCACTACTATCAGATTGAAAACCTCCTGAATCTCCTCTTTGGGGTTGCCCCAAACTAGGCACCCTCTTCATTGTGGGCAACTTTGGCTGGCAATATCCTGTCACCATATTGCCAATCCTTAAATTCGGTTCTCCATGAGACATATTCAAGTAGTCAGAGAAAGACTAATTACAACCCAAGGACAACTGAGTGCTGTATGAAAAAGGTAAAACAAGCCAAGACAAAAAAAAAAAAAAACCTCAAAGACACAGATAACAGTATAGTGATCACCAGAAGGAAATGGGGGTAGGGAAAGGTAGAAGAGGGTAAAGGAGGTTATAAATGATGATGGAAGGAGACTTGACTTGCAATGGTGTACACACAATACAATACACAAATGACATATTATATAATTATACACCTGAAAGTTATATAGTTTTATTAACCAATGCCACCCCAATAAATTCAGTAAAATTAAAAACAAAACAAAAAACTAAGTTTGTGGTCTCTGTTAAATGTCCTTTATGCATCTATACATGTTATTTTTATTTTTATTTTTTTCAAATAGCATAAAACCTTGTATGGGATGTGGAAGCATGTATGCATGGAAAGAGTTATATTCATCATTCTAGAATATAACAATTATGTAATTATTAAGAAATATAAATTAAACAATCTTTTATGTTTTCTAGAATCCACTCATAGCTTAATAACTGTAAACACTGTCACTGCTTTTTCCCTGGGAAACATTTCTATCTGTTTAAAAATATATAAACTATATAAAATAAATGGGAAATTTAATTTCTTCTAGAGAGAACTCTAAAGTCTGCTTCTAGGGTTGAAATTTTAAATGGGTAGTTAATGATATTCATTTTTCCAAGGTATGATTATAAATAATAATCTAAAATATAGAACAGCATTAAATTTTGACCTCTCATTCACCTTTGAATAAAAGTGATAAAAGACCATGGAGACTAAAGAATTTAAACTGAAGGGAAAAAATCAATAAAATTAAGTAGATGTTCCTCAGTAGCCTGGAGTGTATCTTTATGCCTATACTAAACTGCATATAAAATTTTTTGCATTGACAAAATGCTTTTTACATTATTATAGAAATAAAAACTTTTCATAATCATTTCAGGTTAATATATTTGAAGGAAATTATTTAGTTTTTAAAGTAGTTTTTGCTATATTATTTAGTTAAAGTCACTTTGATAACTCTTGAAAGATCACACTTTAAGATAGTATTTCTCTGTTTGTTTATTATTGTCTTGTCTAGTTCAAAAATTAATCCTTTTATCGTCTTAGTGATTACTTATTTTTTTCAAATTTCATAATCACTCCGGTTGCTTATTTCTCTAGGTCAGAAATATTGTCTGAAATATATTTTAAATATCTTGCTACAGTTACTTCAAACTGGAGTGATGCTAATTTGTGATGTTCTTTATTGCTTTCTAAACCACTGAACATTTATGTATGCATATACACAAATATGTAAATATGCACATGTATGCATTTCTCAACATATATATTTTAATTTCAAAACTAGATATGCTTAAATTTTGAAGGTTGAATTGGATGTGAAAAAGATTAAAAATTATAAAAGCATGATTTCAAATGATACTTTAGCTCAAAAAATCACAGTGGTCCATGGGCTGATGTCACCTCACAGATACACTTTGTTTGATGTGGTTATCAATATTTTAAATGAATTGACTTTCATACCCCATAGGTATTTCATGCTTTGACTTTGGTCCTTCTTTGGCTTATTTATGAGAAAAGTTGAAGAGACAGGAAAGAAACCAAATTTGCATTGTTGAAAAATATTTTAATGTGTCAGTAGAGGAAGTGTCTATAATCTGTGGCTGTTTAAAAAAAGGAAGGAGGAGCAAAAGTTTAGAATCGTTATATACCTATCTTAAGCAGCTTGGGCTGCTATAACAGAACACCATCAACTGGGTGGCTTAAACACCAGACATTTATTTCTCACAGTTCTGGAGGCTGGGAAGTTCAAGATTAAGGTGCTGACCAGTTTGCTTCCTGGCGAGATCTCTCTTCCTGAATTGTGTATGACAGTAGTTTTAGTGTGCATTCAAGAGTTCAAAACAGAACTCTTTTTCATACCTTTTCTCATAAGGGTGTCAGTTTCATTCTAGGAGCTCTACCCTCATGACTTCATCCAAACGTAGTTCCCAAAGGCCCATCTCCTAATCTTGCCACGTTAGGAATTAGGGTTTAAACACATAAATTTGAGAGCACACACATATTAAGTCCATAGCAATACCCTTAAAAAAAAAAAAAAAAAAAAAAAAAAAAAAAAAAAAAAAACTTTACCTTCTCTTCCTTAACACAATAAAGACAATGCAAAAAAAGTCTATATTTTCTAACTATGAAAAGATTTTCTGATAAAACTTCATTCAAAATAATGTGATCTTATTAAAAACAACCCTAACATTGAAATTTCTTCTTACTATCTCTTTAACTCTGTATCTCATATAGAATCAATGAGCACAATACCACCCTCTAGATTAGGTTTAAAAATGAAGTGACCATGGGAATGAGAAGTAACAGAACACAAGTTTCACAAATAGCACCACAACAGTGAGAGGTAAAGATAAAGAGTCACCATAAATTGAATGATTTAATATACCCATATTTATCCAAAGTAGCAGAAATTCTATTCCTTCCTTAACAAGCCATCATAAAATTAGGTTTATATTTCCATATTAATCCAAAATTTAGCTTTTGCTGAACCTCAGGGAAATTATAGAACCATCCTTCCTGTCACCAATCAATCTGTCCTCGAGAAAACAAGCTGGTCTCTGTATCTGCCAGGAGCAATGCCAGAGAGGGCATTCACACTTGGTCCACTTTGGCCCACCCCCACAGCACATTCAAAATGTATGTTCTCATAAAATCCCATCTCGTTGTGCCAGCCTGCACATTGTTTTCAGGGCAAAGAACAGATTCTTCTCTTGACCCTACCAGTATTGGATAGGTTACCCTGAGGAGGTATGTCACATATCATTGTCACTAAGTTGGCAATGCTCCAGGAATCACTTGCATCAAGAAGCAGAACCAAGGATGAAAATTTGTAAATGTATGCAGTCAAAGTGGCTTTTGGAAAGTCAGTATCTTTTGATAAAATATATTTGAAACTCTTTGCCTGTGTTTATAGACTGGCTCCTGAGAAGTACGCATAGGATGATGGATCTGGTTTTACGAATAGTCACATTTGAAGAGAGTGAAATGACAGAAGCAGCAACAAATAACATGAATCATTAGAAAGCTCTTTATATGAATGATCTAATTTATTGTCCTCAGTTGATAAAATAAAAATTACTATTGTCCTTTTATGAGAATGAAAACTGAAGCTTTATGATTATGTAAGTCAGTTCAACAGGGGTATAAATCTAGTAAGGGTCAAAATAATAATCTGTTTTTTTCTCATCCTCAAAAAATATTCTCTTAGTGACTTTACTATCCTTACTCTTTCTAAAAAGAATGTAGAGTTTCCCTGGCTGGTGTAGCTCAGTGGATTGAGCATGGATCTGGGAACCAAAGAGTCACAGGTTTGGTTCCCAGTCAAGGTACATGCCTGGGTTGCAGGCCTGTTTCTCAGTGGGAAGTGTGAGAGGCAACCACACATTGGTGTTTTTCTCCCTCTCTTTCTCCTTCTCTTCCCCTCTCTCTAAAAGTAAATAAATAAAATATTTTAAAAAGAATGCAGAGTTGATACTTCCTGATAGACAAGAATTCTTGATACATTAATTATAGATCTAGTAGGCTTCAAAAATAACATCAGAATAACTTCTTTTTTTGACATTGCCCTTTCTTTCCTTCTGATTGACTCATTTCTTGTTCTTCTTCTAGATATTTACAAACTAAACCCCTCCTCTTCCTTCACTGTCTCCCCTTTTTCTTCCTCTTCTTCTTTCTCCTCTACTTATTTCTCTTCTTTCTTGACTTTTTAAAACATTTTAAGGAACCATAGACACATGGACCCCATGTACACATGGGCCTCAAGGGGTTTATTTCTGTATTCTATTCTGGGCAAAAACATTCTTCTCCCTTGTTTTGTGCAGCAAGCCAAAAGGGAAATGTTATCCCCTGGTAGGTTGGAGAAATACAGAATCAGCTCAATAACTTTAGGACTAAACTTTTCTAAAATTGTGATTTAAATGGAGTTATCTTTCTGCCATTTATGCTAAATTAAAATAAATTACATTTATTTAATCAAATTATTTAAATAACTGTTTCCTGTCATTGTCTGCTTCTTAAGGTTCTTGCTCTTTACTTTGTAATTATAATTATAGGCCTTATTGGGTGGGAACTTCCTTATTGGAAGAGCTATAGCACCAATTTCATGAATATAAGGAACAGTAAATGCCCCAGCATTTAAATACAGCGTGTACGTGTTACAGCCTACATTTCTAGACTGCAGACGTAGGTGTTAAAGAGAAAGGGGCATGTGCAATATCTGACACACTCAGAGGAGGTCTCAGTCGCTGCCTTACAAACTCAGAGACATAAAGTAACCACATAGGATAGTCTGAAATTAAATTTTTCTACCTAAAACAGATCATGGTGGGTAGTCATGCCCTAAGCGTGTATTTTTCCTAACAAAGACCAGCCTTTACCTTAACTGAGCCTGTCTGTTCTTTTTGCATCTATGATAGCATACCTTTGGAAAGGCAAATTTACTTTTTCCAGACTCCTCAAAGCACAGGTGCCACACCAGGAGACCACAAATCCCCTCATTGTTATTACCATGTTATTTGTTGAGCATCAGCTATCTTGTACCTATGTAAACTTAAATGTCTATCGTTTTACTTTTTATCCATTCTTAGAGGTTTCCTCACTGTCCTTCCTCCCACCTCCCTAATCTATCACAAATGAATTTCTTATTACCTCCTTATGCCTCCTCTTTTTATTGTGATGTATAAAATAAGGGCTAACCTGCCATTCTCAGGACCATTTCTCAATCCACTGAGATTTTGCTTCCTGGCAACTGTCATCACTTTGGCTCAAATAAACTTGCAAAAATTCTCTATAGGTTTGAATGTTTCTAACATTGACAAATATATGCAGTAAAGTATCCCCAGATTGTTATAAGTGGGGCTTGAAATGTCAATTGTGTACCTTGTGAGGTCATGGAATTAATAGAACTGTGATTTTAAACCGGTGTACCTCAAGAGGTGTTTCATATATATTTTTTAAACATGCAATATCTGACTATTTAATCAGGGACAATAACCTCTTCTCCCTAATATTGTTAAATGAAAGAAATGACAGCAGCCAAAGTAAAAATAGTGGTCTGACATAAATGAAGCAAAATTACACCTAATTTCTTTGTCAGATTGGCAAAAAAATATATATATTTTTGGTGTGCCATAGAATTTTAATAATTAGTTTATGCATGCCTTGAGATATAAAAAGGTTGGAATCACTGGAATAGAGAAAGCTTAATGGCTGACTAGTTGTTACAAAGTCTGGAGCAGAGGAATTCAACATGTAATATGGGATTAATTATTATTTGGTTTAACTATCTCTTTTTATAAACATATTAGACATATCTAAATAACAAAATAGTTAATGTGGCCTATTATGCAAGTATAGATATTTAAATACAAGCAAGTAAACCTGTTTTTCTGTCTACAAAATTGACACAGTTGTTTTGTATCAGTTTTAGCATCATCATTTTATTCATTTTTTCTACAAATATTTCTAAAACCATATATGCAATCGTCTTCATGACCCTTTCTTTTTCCCCCAATGACCAATCTAAGAAAACACAAAGACATCTACAGTGTTCAACTTACTATTTCACATTACACCATTAAATTTGAATTGTAATATCTATTTCATATTCTTCTATTAAATCTGTATCAGGAGAATCAGAAATCATATTCCTCTTAATCTTCTGTTGCAGTGATTTGTTTATATGGCTTCATACATATCTAAATATTTTATGTATCAATCGTACACATTTGTCATTTTAAATCACAATTTACCATATCTAACTTGGCATCCTATCAGTGTTTTAAGAAGATGCTAAAACATTGCTTGTTTGTTTTTGTGAAGAGATTTTTATTTCTACATGAATTACTTCAGAACATTTTAAAACTTCTGAGACAACCACAATGTGCAGCCAAAACGAAAAACCACGGATAACTTAAGTGACTGGCAAAAGCGATTCCTCTGGAGACTCTTTCCTGAGTGTCCTGTGTCTTTCTTTGATAAATGAGAATTATTTAGGTTTTCTGATACTCAATTCCTTCAAGCTGTACCATATATATACAGTACCTATGTATGCACAAAATTCAGTCCAGATCTATACCAAACCACTCCTACAAATAAGAAAAAATATAATGTTTAACCCAAACATCTCCCTCCCTACAATTAAAAGGTTTTCCTCATATTGTAACTCAAAAAATGTTGTAGAAGATTTATTTGAAAATATTATTTTTCACATACCACCATGCACTTTATTTTCTAGCTCTAAATTGTTTAAATGGAACACATTTGGATCTTCAACAGTTTAAAAATAATGCATACATATAGGGATTTTTCTTTAGTAGTAGTATTAATTAATAATTTAAGTGTATTAAAATGGGGGGCAATAAGCTGTGTCCATGAGCTAAGTGTACCTCATTACCTGTTTCCCCCACTTATCCATATCACCTACGATTACTTGGGTAAGATGTAGTTAGTTTTACTAGATACTTAAGTGTGAAATACTTTCATAATTATTGAGATAAATGAATACTAAAACTCCAATTTCCATAGGTTTGTACTGACTCCTGAAATATTTTGTGCAACAGTACTTTATTTTTATAAGTATATTTTATTGATTATGTTATTACAGTTGTCTCGATTTTCCTCTTTTGTTCCCTCTGCCTGATACACCAATCCCTCCAGCAATCACCCCCTTAGTTCTTGCGCATGGGTGATACATATAAGTTCTTGGGCTTCTCTATTTCTTATACTATTTTCAACATCCCTCTGTCTATTTTGTACCTACAAATTATGCTTTTTAATCCCTGCATCTTTCCCCTATTCTGCCCTTTCCCATCCCAGCTGATAACCCTCTAAATGATCTCCATACCTGTGATTCTGTTCCTATTATTGTTTGCTTAGTTTTTTGTTTGTTTGCTTTGTTTATATATTCACTTGTTGATAGTTGTGAATTTGTTGGCCTTTTAATGTTCATAGTTTTGATATTTTTCTTAAATGAGTCCTTTTAACATTTCATGTAATAATACCTTGATGAATCACTTGAGTATTATTAAAGAGTATCTTGTATAACTTCAGCTAATAGCTTTTATAATCATGCTAATATATCATTAGATCAAATTCAACTAATCTATCCAAATGAATTTGGACTTTCCCTATAATAAAATATCAGTAACTAATGTGCAATTACTATATTTACAAATACAGTAATAAAATTTAAGTCATGCCTTTAGTTACAAAGTAGCAGGTTTAATAGATATTAAAAGTTTTTGATTCATGAAAATGTAATGTGAGATTGTAAATTAGGTTCTGGAACAAAGAAAAAAACTTTAGTGGAAAAATCTTGTAAAATCAAAATAAAATGTGTAGTTTAGTGTATAGTATTCTATCAATATTATTCTTATTTTAGTTTTGACCATTACAGTATAGTTCTGTAAGATGTTAACAATAGAAAATATGGATAGAAGACATTTGGGACACCGTACAGTTTGGCAAACTCTCTGTAAACATAAATCATTTCAAATTAAAAAGTTAAAAAAGCCATTGCTATTCAATTCTACCTTTGGGCAGTTCTAAAATTTGAAAAATAAGTTGTTATAAGGTGCCATTATTTGTCTTGCTGAAGCTTCCACTCATACATTCTAATTTTATCTCTTGAGAAACCATAGAACACAGTTTGTAACTTCTTAGTGATGGATGGATTCAGATATTTTAAATCGCCTTTACCATATCACCGAAATTTTAAAATTTCTAAGTTAAACACTCTCTACTTCTTCAGCTTTTTATCATATAAAAGGTTTTTAATGCCTTCATTATCGAGTCTCTTTCTTTCTAAAAAGTGGAGGTACACAATCTGCTTTGTCCTGAGGGCTGTGCTTGGCAGCGATGCCCGCTGGCAGATGTAGACACCCTTGACAGAAACGTTTCCTTCTGCAGCCCCTGGCTAGCTAGGCCTCTCAGCAGTGTCTCCGTCAGCTGTCAAGGCCTCCCAGAGACGGGGCTTCTAGACAACTTGAGAAACTAACAGTGACAGCTCTTGTTAATATTACCTAGTAATTCAAGTTGCAATTCCCAGCAGTATTCAGGGCTTTTAAAAATTTCATTGGGTGATGGGTATTTTTGAGTGGATCTTTTCTTCCTCAACATTGCTATAATAATATACTGAATCAGAAGTTTCATAGACTGGGGAGGCAACCGATGGGGCTCTGAAACCCATGGCTTTAATTTACTCAGGCTGCCATTACAAAAATACCACACAGGCTGGATAGTTTAAACAGCAGGTATATATTTCTGAAGTTCTGAAGAGTAGGAAGTTCTAAGGCAAGATGCCAGCCAATTTGGTTTCTGGTGAGAGCTCTCTTCCTGGCTTGTACACAGCTGCTTTCTGTGTCCTCACACGGCATTTTCCTGGTGGGACCCCTGTGAGGAATGACAATAAGAAGCTAAGAAAATTCCTTGGCAAGTGGAATGGGGAAATTGAGACAGATAAACAGCTAACATTTTGTATCGCTAGGCATGCAGTTTAGACCCCCTTGACCTTTCCTCCCTAAATGGTACAGATACCATTTAGGCCTCAGTTGTACTTCAGCTCCAGTCCCAGAAAAGCAGCAAAATCAGTCAGCTGAGCCAGTATCCCTTCCCTAGTGCCAACCAATCATGAAACATAACAACCCTGAGGACGATACACCTGGAAAAGTTGATGAATATTCTATTGAGATCCTCCCCTAAGACCTTTCCTAAATTCCCAGCTTTAAAAACCCCTGGAGCATACTGTGCCTTTCCCTGCCCACTCGTTTTCCCCCATAGGCATGCATCTCTTAAACGTTAATGCTCCCCACAAGACTTGCAACCAAGAGAGCAATGGGCAGTGGGAACTTGCCCCGGGCTACCCCCGATACTATCTCCAAGGCTCATTTCGCTCTGACTTTCCAGTTAGCTGACAGAAGCCCTGCCTTGGCTCACTTTTTTCACCGTGATTTTATTTCTTAATTGGACAAAGTTCCCCTCCCTTAGCTCACTTCTTTCCTACAACATTTCATTCAAGACTGCTTTGGCATTCTTCTGTTGCTCCTTCTGTCTCCAGCTTTGATGAACATATTCACAAAGTCACCTGGACTTGTGTTATGAAATCTCTCCTGTGTGAAGTCAAGAACCCACACAATAAAGGCTGACTCAAGGTGCCTTGCTCCAGGCCTGGCCCCAGCCAGTGACACACAGAAAGAAAACTCCGGTGTCTCTTTCTCTTTCAATTTAATTTTTATTAAATTTATTGGGGTGATATTTGTTAATAAGATTATATAGGTTTCAAGTGTGGACCTTCATGATCCATGATTCATCACCCAAGGTCAAATCATCTTTCTTCACTGTATACTTGGCTCCTTCTATCCCCTACTACCCCACCAACCCCCTTCCCTCTGGCAACCACTACACTGTTGTCTGTATCTGAGTTTCAATTTTAGGTCTACATATGAACGAAATCAAATGGTTCTTATCTTTTTACAACGGACTCATTTCTCCTAACATAATATCCGTAAATTCCATCCCTGTTGTCCTAAATGGCAGCATTCTGTCTTTCCTTTTTGTTGGGTAGTATTCCGTAGTATATGTGCACCACATCTTCTCTATCCAATCATCTTTCAAGGGATACTTTGGTCGTATTCATGTTCTGGCCATCTTGAATAGTGCTGCAATTAACACAAGAGAGCCTATAACTTTGTGAAAAAGTTTTCAAGTTTTTTGTTGTGTGTGTAGATGCCCAGAATGCTACCATAGATAGTCAGTAGGAGTTGTGAGCCATGTAGGGGGCTGCATAGAGGATGCAGAAGGCATCTTTAGCTCTGTGCTCGAAAGATTCCAACAGGCAATCCCAGATGTAAGCACCATGTCCAGTGTTGGGTGATGGGCTGAAGGCTGCAGCATATCCAGGCTTCCAGATGGCATGTCCTGCAACCAAGGTCTAAAAAGATGAATGTGCCAAAAGCCAGCAAGATGATTGCATAGGGGGAAAAAAATAACTCTCCCCTCCCTATACCTCATAAGATCCATGTGCTGGTGCAGGGAGATGAGCTGTTTTTGAGATGAGAGTCCACCATTCTCCCAGGTCATGGCACCAGAATAAACCTCTTCCCTTTGGCGCCAGCACCGGTCTCATGAGTTTAACTTTCGTTGTGGCAGGTCGCCAAACCCAGTTGGTTGGTTACACAAAGAGGGATTGCTGGGACACATGGTAAGTGCACGCTTCATTTTTGAGGTACCACCATGCTGTTTTCCATAGTGGCTGCACCAGTTTACATTCTCACCTGCAGTGAATGAGTTACTTTCCCTGCACAACTTCTCTAATGCTTGTTATTTGTCTTGTTGATAATAGTCATTCTAGCAGGTATGAGGTGGTATCTCATCATACTTTTTAAAAACTTTTAAAAATATTTTATTTACTTATTTTTAGACAGAAGAGAAGGGAGCAAGAAAGAGAGGGAGAGAAACATCAATGTGTGGCTGACTCTTATATGCCCCCAACTGGGGACTTAGCCTGTAACCCAGGCATATGCCCTGACTGGGAATTGAACTGGTGACCTTTGGTTCACAGTTCCATGCTCAGTCCACTGAGCCACCCCAGCCAGAGTCTCATTGTACTTTTGATGTGCATTTCCCTCATAGCTAGTGAACTTGGAAGATTTTTTTTTTCATATACCTCTTGGTCATTTATGTGTCTTTTTGGGAGAATTGTCTGTTCAGGTCCTCCGCCTATTTTTTAAATGGATTGTTTGTTTGGTGTTGAGTTGTATGAGTACTTTATACATTTTGGATATTAACCTCATGTCAGAGTTGTTGCTTGCAAATATCATCTCCCATTAGGTTGATTGTCTTTTTGTTTACTTGGTGGTTTGTTTTGCTGTGAAGAAGCTTTTTAGTTCGATATCATCCCATTCATTTATTTTTGTCTTTATTTACTTTGTCTTTGGGGTCAAATTTATAAAATCTTCCCTAAGTCCAAGATCCATAGTTCAGTACCTATGTTTTCTTCTATGAAATTTATTATTTCAAATCTTATATTTAGGTCTTTAATCTGTTTTGATTTTTTTTTTGTATAGTGTAAAAGTAAACTAAAGGGAGAAACTGACAAAAAGAGAATCATAGTAGAGGACCTAAAAACTCCATTGGCAGCTCTAGATAAAGCATCCAAACAGAAAATCAATAAAAAAAGTTGAGAACAGGCTGACAGTGACCAGAGGGGAGAGGGGAGGGAATTTCAAGGGAAAAGGGGAAGGGTTTACAGGAACAAGTATGAAGGACACATGGACAAAAACTAGGGAGGGGGGGTGGAAATGGGAGGAAGGTGGGGAAGGCTGGGGTGGTGGACTGGGGTTAGAGTAAAAGACAGAAAACTGTAGAAGATCAACAATTAAAATAAAAATTTTAGAAAAGGCACTTGGCAAATTGCAAAATGAAAAAAAATTCAGCCAAGGAAGGACTTTTTGAGAACACAGAGGGAAGATGCCCATCCACAAGATACAAAGATACCTCTTAGCAAGAACTGAATTAGCTGTCTCCCTAACCTTGGACTCCCCAGCCTCCTATACTTTTAGAAATTAAGTAACTAGTCAATTAATTAATTCATTTATTTATGTTATCATTCTATTACAGTTGTTCCAAGTTTCACCAGTTGCTTTCCCCTTCCCTGCCCCCCGCCCCCCCCCCACTCCCACAGTCAATCTTCACCCTGTTGTCCATGTCCATGGGTCATTTATACTTGTTCTTTAACTAGGCCATTCCCCTTCTTTCCTCCATTATCCCCCTCCCCTCTCCCCTCTGGTTAATTTATTTTTAAGCCACTAGGCATGTGATGTTTTGTTACAGTATCCTGAGTATATGTGTAAATCCCATATTAAAACATGTCTTGGCATTGGCTCATGGTTAATATTAAAACCAATGAAATAGCCCTGTCTGTGTATTCAGTCACTTAGAGCACTGTCCAGATGCACCAAGGTTATGGATTCAATCCCTGGTCAGGGCCCATACAACAATTAAACAATAAATGTATAAATAAATAGAAAAACAAATTGATGTTTACCTCTCTATCTCTCCCCCCCATTCTCTTCCTCTCTAAAAATCAAACAACATATTTTTAAAAAATCAACCCCAATGAAATAGAGTAGAAATCCAGATATGAAACTAACCAATTATATATTTAAAGGAGTATCACAAATCAATTGAGTTAAGACAACTTCATAATAGATATTGGGGAAGTAGTCATCTGAAAGTCATTGAATCCATACTACCAACATACACCAGAATAAATTTGAATAGAAACAAATATAAAAAAAGTATATGTAACAAACTCATGTAAAAGTATTTAGGCTCTGGCTGGTATAGCTCAGTGAATTAAACGCGGGCCTGCAAACCCAAGTGTTGCCAGTTTGATTCCCAGTCAGGGCACATGCCTGGGTTGCAGGCTAGGTCCCCAGTAGGGGGCACACGATAGGCAACCAAACATTGATGTTTCACTTCCCCTCTTTCTTCCTCCCTTCCCCTCTCTCTAAAAGTAAAAATTACATTTTTTAAAAAAGTATTCAAATAGAAAATGGATGCATATTATACACACACACACATACACACACACACACATATATATAATAGGATGATTCTGCTCTTTATCTATAAATTTGTCTCTACTTTTCTTGTTAGTTCAGTTTGTTCACTAGATTCTGTATCTGAGTGAAATCATATGGTATTTTTCTTTCTCTGACTGATTTCACTTAATGTAATGTTCTCTGGGGGAAAGGTAGGGGGGTGGAGGGTTTGAGCAAAAAGGAAAAAGGATCCATAGACATAGACAACAGTGTAGTGAGTGCAGAGGGAAGGGAGGTATAAGGAAACTAAATGGAAATGGAAAACACAATAAAATATTTAAAAATAAATAAATATATGGGTATTTTTGTATAAATAACAATTTCAAGTTAAACATTTTAAAATTATCTATACTTAAATATATATTATTTCCCTTCTTTGTGTAACGCATAGTTTTGTACTTAGGGGTCTTAGATAGAACTCATTTTCCATCAAGTCTCTGTCATTGTTACCTCCTGAGTCTAGAGTTTAGAGTGACAAAATAGCATAGAGCCACCCTGGGATCCAGGGAAAGAAGTTAAGTAGCTGGGCAATATGCACATTTCTCCAAACAACCAAGAAAGTTGTTGGGCAGAGTTGTTTTGAAGAAAAAAGGCTGGTGTTTTTGTCTTAAATTTTTATAAATATACTGACATCTTGATCTTCCAGTAAATAAACTTTGATATTTACTAGGAGGAGAGCAGTATCTATTGATTAGTCCTAGCAGGATCACCATGCTTTAGTATTGCTTATAGTAAACACACCTACAGTCTATAGATTTATGAGACATGACTCTAGAAAATGTCAAAAAGCCCTGCAATCATCGGGGCATAAAACGAAGGTGTTTCACAAACCAAACTCCTCCTGTTGGGTGAGATGACCCAGAAGTTATACTTAGTAGCCTCATATGTCACACTGGATCAGATGCAATGTGTCCAATGTAAAACCAGGGTACCACGGAGCTGGGCAGAATGGGCCAGATCTCTCCTTCTTTGCCTTTGCTTCTTTCATAGTTGTATCTTTCAGACTATTAGTAGAATTTAATGCTGTGAATTGTCTCTGATTTGTGTGAGTCAGATATGACAACTGAATGTTTGTATTAATTTTATTGACATTATGAATAGAACTGCTTTATAGACTCTGGAATCTAATGGCTAGGGCATTTTCAGAAGAAAAGCATGGCTCTGATGACAGAATTCCACCTCACCATACCTTGTATGAAGGCAGTCATGGGGTAAACTCATGTGGGAAACTTTTCAGTGGCATTTGAAGAAAATAGATCCAGTGGAACTGGCTAAATACATTGTCATGCAGTATAAGACTGAAGGAAAGATGGCACAATTTCTATCCATTGGTTATGACTAATAGCTCTGGTCCGGTCTAAATATCTAAAAGAAGAGTGCAAGAAAATGGAAGAGAAATCTATATATAAGACTAGTTCTTCCTATCACTGGAAAACTCTCTGAATCTTTTAGCTTAAGCAGCCTTAAGGCTGTGGACAGATGTGATATTCACTTATAGGGTAACACAATTAAGATCATCTATTATCTGTAAGAACATACCTATATCTGGATGGCAAAGAGAATATTCTTTTAAATAGCTGGATCATTTTATAGAAAAATACCAGCAGAAACCTAGTGAGTTATGCAAGTGTATATTCTTAGAGTTAATGTTCAAAAGGCACATTACTAATTACTGAATCTACTTAATTGAATGATTGCTTGAATTGATAGATCTTCAACAGATAACACATTTGTATGAGTAGAAATTCCCAGGCATATGCCAGCTAATTTGCACCAATAGATAAGTACAGCTATTGGCACATCTACCCACAGAGAAGTAACTGCTCTATCTTTTTCCAAATACTAATGAAATCATTCTCAAATGGTTGCAATGTGAGCAATATAAGTGACTTCATACTGTCCTTATGATGCTCATAGAGACGCACTTAATTCGATGCATTGACAAGAATGTTGATTAATGTGATGACAGGGTGCACTTCTCAAACATGGTGACTTGTAAAAACTTGCTCTTGTGAAGCCAGGGGAACAGTCAGCAGACAGAGTCTTAACGGGCCCAGTTACTGCAGAGAGGGCACCTGATCACACCACATAATTCTGGGATAGGCATGTGCCCTTATCTGGTCCAGTCACAGCAAATTTTGATCATTTTCTAGGAAAGTAGAAAATGTCTTAAGGACCAACCGATATGGTGCTTAAAGGACTAAAATCAAAACAATCATTTTTGTTCTTGTAAGTAGTATATACAGTACTTGTATTTTATTGAAGCCAGAACTCAAAGGAGCAAATAACTTAAAAGGAAGCAGAACTCTAATTGTATCGTAAAGTTTTGAATCGAAATGTGTCTGATTTAGTTCCACCTCCGAATTATTGAAGTTAGATTATCATTTTTAGGGGGGAAAACTTTTGGATTGTGTTTTATGTTTTAACGTAAATGAATAAACTAAGTATTAGAAAAATTAACTCACTTAAGCTGGCATACTAACAGGTAGCGAAACTGAATGTTGAACTCAGGTTGCTTTCTTCATGCACCTGTTTCAAATCTACGTAAGGTAGAAATACAGTCCTTGAAAATAATACAAAATAATAGAATGCATTTATTTATTCATATCTTGTTTAATTCATGTTTTCATGTGCTTAAAATTGTACAGAGTAGCTTAGTGTATCATCCACTTTGTTATTAAGCTTTAATCAATTACTTTTTGAGTTCCAAGGGTTTCCTTGTACATATTAGCAAAAGTCAACTCAGCTAGCTAATTTAATGTCTTGATTTCTTTCCCTTCATGGTATTTAACAAACTTACCCTATCTCCTGCCATAGTGTGCTGAAAATTTGGTGATTGTGATCATATTTCCCACACATCTTTGATGATCTTCCATGTTTCTATGCCAGCCTATTTGGTGTTCTATCCACAATGTTGCACAATGTCCTTCCCCATAAGTGATGTTGCTTGGAAACTTGTGTTTTATAAATTGCCCATGTAAATGAAAGGCTTTTCTTAAAATTGTAAGAGATAGAGTGAACTTCAGTCACAGAAACAATCTATGACAAATGACATATTTTCTACTTAATCTCAATTTAACCTAATATGCCAGAAATTTCTCTTCTTCCTTCAACAAATTCTCACATGAACTTAAGTACACATCAGAAAATTTGTAAGATTTGGACACAAGAGGGATTCATATTGGGAATCTGCTTCAATTCCATAATAAAAGAACATATTCTTGTGATGTGTATTCAAAATAATTGAAACCTTAGGTTGGTTTAAGATAAATAATCCTATAAAAGGCAATTGTAACAAAACACTAAAATATCATTAATTGTGGGCAGCTTTTGTTGCAAATTTATGCTTTTAAAAAAAACCTCAGCAAAATTAAAATCCACTACATTTTATATTTGAATAAAGCAAGCTATTCAACAAGCAAAATTATGCTTCCAGATTAACGAGATAAAGTATATTTTAGAGAAATCTTTGATGTTAGCAATAGTCCCATAGGATTTGATGAATTTGGTTACTAGTAAGAAACCATGATATGCACTGACATATATACTAATATTAAGACCATAAAGGCTTTCAAAAATTACAATTTATAGATGAAAGGGGAGTAGACACTGAGAGTGCCCAGGGTAGCCATGTGTTTTTAAAGTCAGCAGACCATAAAGTGAATGCTGCAGAAAATAAAGAAGGCATATGGAATGAGATTATCCTCACCTATTCACCTGTAAATAAAGATTATGCTGAATAAATACATACTGTCATTAGTGCAAATAAAAATGAAATAGGTATATTGAACATCTTTATGGTTTTATGCAACATAAACTTTGGTTTTCATTTTTAACCACTGACATATCTCCATAGTTATAACTGTATTCTCTCACTGTGCAGTAATATAAATTAGTCCAAAACTGAGGGGAGAATCAGAAGATCACTGTTCTAATTGCAGTAAAGAATAGTGATACAACTTATGTGTACAGTAATTGTGAGCCTTGGTGTCCTCAGTTACTGATTTTTATTTAAATGGTTATATAATTCTATACTGCCTTCTTCATGTGCAATTTTGAAAAATAAAATACAATAATACATGTGAGATGCTTTCTAAACCACAGAATACTTCATTGATATTTTGTTTCAAGGTACAAAAAATAGAACTACAATTTAGACTGCAGACTTTTTTGCTACACCAACTTGTTGAAGAATTTCGGGTATATGGCCAAAGAGATATCATTAAGGCTAGTTTCATATTGGCAAAAAAATTGTCATCGGCTTCCCAGTGTAATGTGAACCAGATTTCAGTGAAAACTCCAAAGGCATGGAGAATTCTCCAGAAATAATTTTAAAGTTATAAATTAAGTTAGCTCTTTGACCCAATAGAAACAAAAGAAATATTTATGAAATATTTGCTTTGTCAATTAACATCATCAAAATGTCCATACTATCCAAAACAATTTACAGTTTCAAGGCAATACCAATTAAAGTACCAATGGCATATTTCACAGACATAGAAAAAACACTTCAAAAATTTATATGGAACCATAAATGACCCCGAATAGCTGCAGCAATTTTAAGAAAGAAGAGCTAAGTAGGAGGGATCACAATATCTGATTCCAAACTGTATTACAAGGCCACTGTAATCAAAACATCCTGGTACTGGCATAAAAACAGGGACATGGACCAGTGGAACAGAACAGAGAGCCCAGAAATAAACCTGTCTCTACAGTCAATTAGTATTTGACAAAGGGGGCAGCAATGTAAAATGGAATAAAAATAGCCTTTTCAACAAGTGGTGCTGAGAGAACTGGAGAGCTATGTGCAAAAGAAAAAAAAAGAAAAAAAAAAAGAAACCTGAGCACCAACTTACACCATACACAAAAATAAATTCAAGGTGGATAAAAGATTTATATATAAGCCATGACACCATTAAAGTCCTAGAGGAGAACATAGGCAGGAAAATCTCAGATATTCCATGCAGCAACATTTTTACTGATATGTCCCCTAGAGCAAGGGACATAAAGGAAAGAATAAACAAATGGGATCTCATCAAAATAAAAAGCTTCTGCATGACCAAAGAAAACAGTATTAAAATAAAAAGAGAACCAACTGTATGGGAAAAGATATTTACCAATGATACCTCAGACAAGGGTTTAATCTCCAAAATATATAAAGAACTTACATGACTCCACTCTAAGAAGACAAGCAACCCAATTAAAAAAAATGGGCAAGGGACTTGAACAGACACTTCTCCAAGGACATACAGAGGATCCAGAGACACATGAAAAGATGTTCAGTATCACTAGCTATCAGAGAGATGCAAATTAAAACCACAATGAGATACCACTTAACACCAGTCAGAATGGCCATCATAAACAAAGCAACAAACAACAAGTGTTGGAGAGGTTGTGGAGAAAAGGGGACCCTAGTGCACTGTTGGTGGGAGTGCAGACTGGTACAACCACTATGAAAAACAGTATGGAATTTTTTAAGAAAACTAAAAATGGATCTACCTTTTGACCCAGCAATTCCACTGCTAGGATTATATCCTAAGAACCCTGAAACACCAATCCAAAAGAACCTATGCACCTCAGTGTGTATAGCAGCACAATTTACAATAGCCGAGTATTGGAAACAACCTAGGTGCCCATCAGTAAATGAGTGGATCAAAAAACTATGGTACATTTATACAATGGAATTCTATGCAGCAGAAAGAAAGAAGGAGATCCTACCCTTTGCAACAGCATGGATGGAACTGGAAAGCATTATGCTAAGTGAAACAAGCCAGGCAGTGAAAGACAAATACCATATGATCTCACCTTTAATAGGAACCTAAACAACAAAACAAACAAACAAGCAAAACATAACCAAAGACACTGAAATAGCGAACAGGCCGACAGTGACCAGAGTGGAGAGGGGAGGGGAGATTTCAGAGGAAAAGGGGAAAAGTTTATATGAACAAGTATAAAGGACACATGGACAAAAACTAGGGGTGGTGGAAATGGTAGGGGAGTGGGGAGGGCTAAGGGGTGGGCTGGGATGGGAGTAAAAGACAGAAAAGTGTACATGAACAGCAATTAAAATAAAATAAACATATTCAAATATAATTTAATGCAATGTTGACAAAATTATTTTGCCATGTTTATTATTTTATTTATATGTTCATTGAAATATATATTACCTAATATTCATTAATTCACTTATTCATTAATTTTTTTACAGTTTTATTTATTTTTAGGGAGAAAGGAAGGAGAAAAGAGAGGGAGAAAAACATCAATGTTTAGTTGCCTCTTGTGCACCCCCTACTGGGGACCTGCCCCCACAATCCAGGCATGTGCCCTGACTGGGAATCAAACTGGTGACCTTTTGGTTCACAGGCCCATGCTCAATCCACTGAGCTATGCCAGCCAGGAATAATTCACTTATTTTAATAACAGAACTCAACAAACCAGAAGTAGAGGTTTTAATTGTCAATGCAAAGACCCAGTGCTTTGTGCAAGGTCTCAGTGTTGCGCAATAGCTAATAAAGCTTCTTGCCTCCCATTTTGCATTTTTCATCCACTGAAAGATATTTTCATGATTTTCCAATGTTACATTATTTTTTAGTGTTATCTATACTCTCACCACCAACACAGCTTTTATTGACATAAGATTTGCTATCTAAGTAATGAATCACTTCATCTCTGTGACACTAATAGACTCAAAAATCAATTCCAAAATGGACTTCCAAGTTTCGTAATAAGAACTTTGTACAAGGAAGAGGAATATAACCAGAGACATTGAAATTAAGGACAAAATGGCAGTTACCAGAAGGGAGGTGGAAGGGACAATGGGGAGTAAACGGGAAGGGTTTTCAGGAGCAACTATAAAGGACACACGGGCAAAAAAACTAAAGGGGGGTAAGATCAAGAGTGGAAAGTGAGGATGGCTGGGGTAGGGGGAAATGGAGACAATTGTACTTGAACAATGATAAAAAGTAGAAAAATATAATTTTGTAGAGATTAGGAATCACCCCATTTTATTAAAAATAAGTCTTGAATGCAGTTTTCAAATTTCTGTAAATCTCATTGGCTATTGTTACTATTTGCAACAGTTTTCTTCTTGAATAGAGTTACTCTATTCAAGCCTCTTGAAAACAATGTAGTCTAAATTTCTTTGAAAGCTAGGGTGAACCTAATGAGTAATTTTACTTTTTAAATTTTTATTTCATTTGACCGTTTTGTTAATATCTGGCTTGTTTCCTAAACATTGTGTATTTCCCAAATACTGGAGGTTTAAATAGGGTTGCAAGAGGTAATTCTTTCTCAGATAGGACAAGCTTCATTTATTTTATCCTGAATCTTTACACATTTAGACAATAACAAAATATTTTTAAGAAAATGATTAAAAGAATACTTTCCCCAGGCTCTGTGAGTTAAAATAGTGGTATGGGAAAATAATACTCTGAACATAGAGCCTTCCTTTGTTTCAGAGGTAGACTTTGAGGTTCCATGGAATTGTGGGAATTTGGCTGTTGTACGTAAGTGCAACTTCATTCCCTCAGACTCTGAGCCCAATCAGCCTTTTCTGTGTCATCTCCCATGAAAGACATGTTAAAAATAGGGTTTCTTTGGATACTTCTCTGGGATACAGACACATTCTCTTCTTAATTCCTGCAGGACTAGTATTAAAGATGAACACAACATATATCAAGCATCCACAGTTAAATGAGTTACAGAAGCTATCATTACTGAAAGCAACCAGCATTTCTTAGCAGATGGATTGGATAGTCTGTCATAAAATTACTGATTTCAATAAGTAGGAAATATGGAATATGAAGCATTTAACTTTGTGAATAATTAATTGTACTTAAAGTTTTAACTTATAAAATTCTAACAACAATATATTATCCTAAAGATTTAAAGACTGTAATTGTAAACCTGATGATTTTTCAGTTTATTATCACGTTATGTGGGATATTCATGAACTTTGATAACTAGGGAGACAAAACATGATTTCTCTTTGCTATATCACTGTGCCGTGCAAGTATTACTCTGACTGCACTCTGAGTTGAAGTTGGGCTGTACGGCCTGAACAGGTGCAGTGTGATGAGCTCGTTAAGCAGCTCTGCAAGCACTGCGGGATGGGTAGAGCAACATCAGAGGGAAGTGGTCCTACCTTGCCAAGAGGAAAGTCCCCCCAAACAGCAACAGATGTTAATATGGGCACTATGATCTGTAACCAAAATATATATATATTTAAACATTTTTAAAAATACTCTTTCCCAAAATGCTTCAGCATTCTCTTTCATGCAAAAATCATTTTTTGCTGCAGAATTTCTGCCATTTCAAGGTAATCAATAAATTGCTGCATAATAGACTATAATAGTAGTTTAGGAAATAAAAATCTCTTTGAATGATTGCATGCGGATCTCATACACTCCTGCTGGTTGGTTTTAAATTTTTGATTTAAAGCAATACTATAATAAGAAATTACTTGAAACACACACACACACACACACACACACACACACAGCGTCCAGCACAAATAACACTCCCTTTTTAGTACAAATTCTAAACAAGTAATTTCGCAATATAACAACATCATACTCAAGTATATCATATGACATTTTAAGTGAAATGTTCAAATTAAAACTATAAATTATTGCACCCATATCATTACCCCACCAATCACACTCAAGCCGGCCTTACTTCTGCTGGACATTGTATGTGTTACACACACACACACACACACACACACAGCAGAGGGAAAAGTGGGTTTATAGTTGTTAGTACACAAAGCACAGAGTTTATACTTTCATTATTTATTAATTACTGTGATTATTTTCCATGTGCACTATACATATGTGTGTATATGTATGTGCACACACACATGATGAATCTCTGAAATATCCTTTAGGCAAAATTGATTATCAGGTCAATTCATACCATCAGGTTGACTTCCAATATTTTCAACTCTTTAGTAATTTCCACTGCTACAATACTTTTGATTTATTTAAATGCACTCTGAAAAATACATTTTAAAGCTTTTTATTAGTCAAATATAAGTCAAATAAATTATTTTCAGGGCTTGATGTTAGTATGGAGTTGTCACTAGCTGTCACTAGCATCTTTGAAATACTTCTTAGTTGTTTTAGATGATAGTCTTCCTTTAATAAATAAATGTATTAATATTAATAGTGACTAAAAATAATGATTTGACTCTATTTGTAGAACAATGGTATACCACTGCATATTAGAAGACAGATGCTAATTTAAATAGCTATTCCAGAAACTACCATCTACACACAGTTTTAAATGTGAAGCTATCGAAATTTAATTTTATAAATTGATATATGTGTGCATGTTAGTACATATATAAACATTACAAGTATTGATTCTTTTGTCACATTTAGCATATTTTTCATTTGGAAAACATTTACATTATTGAAATAAAACAATATTTAGGATTTATAAAAAGAAAAAAGATAGCATCAAAACATAAACTTGTTAATTTTTTTAAAGGTAACTAAGAACTGTTTGGTTTATGAGTTTAAATATAAATTCACAGAAAATATTAATTCAATGCACTGTGTATGTCATCAAAAGAGTTAAATGTGAAAATCAAATATATAAACTTAAAAGAATTTTTTACCTAGTTTGCAATATATATATATATATATATGTTTGTATGTATATATGTATATATATGCACATGTATATGATTAATTGAAAACTTAAATTATTTAATGTCATTTTCATATAAACTGAAATATACTGTTTTAGACAACAAGTGTACAAAATGACAGTATGTCAGATCCTAGATGTTTGCCATATTATAGTAGACATTTAATGTCAGAATGTGGGCAAACAATTGGAACCCTCTAACTCTGAGTTTCTGGAGCCAGGAAGAGCACTGAATGCTGCTTTACTGCCAGAATGCTAGGGCCAAAAGACTGTCTAAAATAAAAGTCCTTTAAAGAACAGATTGTAGTTTCACAAGTTACATTTAAGTCATGAATACATTTTGAATTTATTATTTTGATTGGTGTAAGGAGGTGATCTAACTTTCATTTTTTTGCATATACCTGTCCAATTTTTCCCAACACCATTTATGTGCTTGCATCTTTTGTAAAATATTAATTGACTATAAAGGTGTGGGCTTATTTGTGAGCTCTCTGTTCTCTTTCATTGATCTGTTCCTTGTTTTTATGCCAGTACCATAATGTTTTGATTACTGTGGCTTTGTAGTATAAGTAGATGCCAGAGAATGTGATACCTCCAACTTTGTTCTTCTTTCTCAAGATTGTTGAGAATATTCATGGTCTTTCAGATTCCATATAAATTTTTGGAATATTTGTTTTAATTCTGCAATTTATACCATTGGTATTTATTTTATTTTATTTATTTTATTTTATTTTATTTTATTTTATTTTATTTTATTTTATTTTATTTTATTTTATTTTATTTTATTTTATTTTATTTTATTTTATTTTAGAGAGAGGAGAAGGGAGGGAAAAAGAGAGGGAGAGAAACATCAATGTGTGATTGCCTCTCACATGCTCCCCCTGGGGACCTGGCCCAAAACCCAGGCATATGTCCTAGCTGGGAATCAAACTGGCAATTCTTTGGTTCAGAGGCCAGTGCTCAATCCACTAAGCCACACCAGCCAGGGCACCATTGGTATTTTAATAGGTACTACATTGAATCTATACATTGCTTTTAGTAATATGGACATTTTAATTATGCTAATTTTTAACCATGAACATGGTATATGCTTTTACTTATTTGTATCTTCCTCAATTTCATTCTTTAGTAGCCTATAATTTTCTGAGTGCAGGTCTTTTACCTCCTTGGTTAAATTTATTCATAACACTTTAATATTTTTGTTGTTGTTATTGTAAATTTGATTGTTTTCTTTCTAATAGTTAATTGGTGTATAAAATGACACTGGTTTCTGAATGTTAATTTTGTATTCTGATACTTTACTGAATTCATTTATCAGTTGTAGTGTTTTGTTTTGTTTTTTTTTTTAATTTTGGTGGAGTCTTTAGGCTTTTCTTTATACAGAATCATATGTTGGCAAGCATAGGAAGAAAAGTAGACTCTTGTGCACTGTCAATGGAAATGAAGACTGGTACAGCTATTGTGGAAAACAGCATGACATTTCCTCAAAAAAATTAAAAATGAAACTGCTTTATGATTCAGCAGTTCCATTTCTGGAAATATATCCAAAGAAACCTAAAACACTAACTCAAAAGAATATATGCACCTCTGTGTTAATTGAAGTGCTATTTATGTAACGGGGTGCAACCAGTCCCCCCCACAAGTCTGGCTGGGGGATGGGATACATGGGGCAGAGCCCTTGAAAGTTACTTTGCATATCAACAAAACTAGGCTAGCTTTCAGCCTGAGTGGAGCCAGAAAAGTATGCAGGATTTAAACCCATGATGTAACTAGGAGGCAGCTCCCCTTACTGTACCTGCACAAGAGCTTGGAGGTGGTTCACTCCACACCTGGAGGCCATGCCTGCTCCACACCAAGGGGCCATGCTGGCTCAGACTTACTATGGCAACCAAGAAAGACTGAAAATACAGTAGTGCTAGCAGGTATACCGGTTGTGGGAGGATTCAGAACCAGGATATTGGAGGAAGCTCCAGGCTGGGGTTTAAACTAAGGGCTGGCTGCCATGTGGAACAAGAGGAATAGGAGACAATAGACCAAGCAGGAAGAAAAGGGGTCAAAGAAGCCTTACTGGTGGGCCATAAGGAAGTGCCGCATAGTTTTGGAGTAAGAACTGGAGATTGTGGTGATACAGCTGATGGTGCTGGGTACTGTGGGAGACCTGCCCAGCTAAGCACAGATTACTGAGAGGAACAAAGAGTCTAGCCAAGTTAGACTTCTATGTCTTTTTCCTGAGATATGGTACTCCTGACTGGCCTGGTTGGGCAAAAGGGGGAAAGCAGGACTGCGTGGGGGGCAGGGGAGGCGTGTTTTAAAGGAACTTTGGGATTTTAACAGTGACATTTCACCATTTCTCCAAACCTGTATAACTTTCGAATAAATAGTTCCTTTCTTTTTTACCACAGCCTGGCATTGAGAGCCTCAGTTTCCTACCTGGCGGCGGGCAAGAAGAAACAAAGACTCTGGGGGAAGGGGATTATTTCAGTAACAATATCTGGCCTCTACCATGGGTTTATTCTGTAACATTTACAGTAGCCAGGATTTGAAAGCAGCCCATGTGGCCATTGGTAAATGAGTGGATTAGAAGGCAGTGGTACATTTATGCAATAGAATAGAACTGGGCCATAGAAAAGAAGGAAATTGTACCATTTACAACAGCATTGATGGACCTGGAGTGTATTATACTAAGTAAAAGAACAGTCGGGAGAAGACAAATACCACATGGTTTAACTTACATGTGGAATCTAATGAACAAAATAAACTAACAGACTGATAGATACACAAAACAGATGACAGCTATTAGAGAAGAAGGAGGTTGAAAATGGTGAAGAGATTAAGAAAAAAGATACAGACAACAGTATGGTGATTGCCATAGAGAAAGGGGAGTAGGTAAGGTAGAAAAGGGAGATAAATGGTGATGGAGGAAGAGTTGACCTTGGGTGGTGAGTGAAGGATGCAGTATGCTATTGATATGCTACGGAGATGCACACTTGAAACCTGTATGGTTTTATTAACCAATATCACCACAATAAATATAAATTCAATTAAAATGCAAAAAGGAAAATGGCTCTATAAAAAGAATAGGTATTTTAGAAGAAATTACTCAATAAGCATACATATAATATATTTATATTTAATCTATTAAAATATTGCCGCAGCAAACTATTTTTTGTCTAATAGATTTCCTGAAATTAAAAATTTTGACAGTAGAAAAAAGAAATAAACAGTTTGCAGATATCCACTATGGAAGACACTTCTGTGTGGCCTGGGCCCAGCTCCCACTTGGAGATGCACAGGACCCACGCCCACAGATAGGTTCTCTCGTGGGAAATCAAATTTGCAATATACCTAAACTGCTTTGAATCTTGCTTTTTGCTAAAACTCCCTCACCTTGGATTGGGATAGCAAGTGGTTATTGTAACTTCCTAAAATCCATGCTAAACCTTGCAAGTACCAGTGTAACTGGTTCAATCACTTTTCTCTTTTCATTTGCTAATATCCTTCTTTTGTGATATGATTAGTGGCATTGGCTCTTTTGTTGTCTGTAAAAGGTAACCACCTATAGCGAACTTGTGCATAGTTAGTGAGGACCATCTTGTAATGTGAGGAGAAATAAAATAAAGGCCCGTCATGGCAGAGGCTGCAGCTTTTGCTCCCCTTGAGAGAAAAGTCACACTGTCCTTTTTCCTCCACCAGACTTGGTAGTCTGTGTGAATGTTTTATTTTATCCATAATGATACAGACACTGCTGGCTGGTGTCTGCATCAATCCACACTAATATCTACTTATTCTAAACATATTAAGGGGGAAAAAAGCCCTTCTCTCTGATAGGTGAAGTTCAGAGAGACATGAAAAGATAAATCCAGGCCACTACAGTTAGTCACTGTGGGTTTATTTGAACAACTGTTTGCCAGCAAGGTAAACACCTAACTTCTCAATAACCAGCGGCTATAGTCAGTTTTCAGTTTTCAGATTGATTTGAAATGACCATGTCTCTTTTTATTCTGCATTGAATACAAGGAATTTATTATGGCTAAATGAAAAGAACACTGCCCCTAAAAACTGAGCAATTGAACATATATTCAGAGTATGGACTTTGACTAAATGAAAGTAGATTTGCATTTTATGGATGGTATTAAAAGTGTTAATACAGGAGTCGAAGATGGTGGCTATGTAGGTGGGAACTGAGCCTGCTTGCTCCTGCACCCAGCTGGGACACTTAGCTGATTTTCTGAAAAACAAACTGATCAGCCAACAGAATCTCAGCCAATATGAAGTTTGGAAGGCAAAGTGTGCATAGGATGATTCAAAATAGGCAGTAAGGAGGTTTTATATGCCAACAAGAAGGTCCCCTGGCCTGGCACAGGAGACTGTGCCTGCCATGGGTACATTGGGGAGAGCTGGGCCAGTAATAGCAGCTTAGAGGCTCCCTACCCTCCCAGGGTGGGGAAGTCCCAGATATGTGCCAGGAGATACCTGGATGCATAATGTTGCTGTGGAGAGGAGGGGGGTGGTCGGATAAAAAGGCAGCATGGGACACATAGCCAGTGGAATACCTAGGATGGGGTGGCAGTCACTGGCTGGGACATGGCCAGAAAATTTGGGAGATCCTGGTAACATATGGAGCTGGGAGAGGTGGTGGGCTGTGAGTGGCTGTGAACCAGGTGAACTCTGGACTTGCCATAAGGCTGGATTCAGTGAACAGCTGGGCGGAGGTTCAGAGCTATAGCAGGGCACAAAGAGACTTTCTTCAAAAGGGGTACTGAGGAGCTGTGCAGGGACCTTGTGTGCGTATCTGCCAGGCCAACAAAGAGGGAGGAGTGTGGGCACAATTTGCTCCCACTCAGTGCACCTCACAGATTGATCAGTGGGGTGCAAAGTGAGGGGGCTTATCAGTGCTCAGAGTAGAGAGAGCAGGCCAAACAGTGCTCTGAGGGCGTGGGCTGGAAACTGGGCATCTGTGATTATTGTAGCCCAGTCTCATTCCCCATCTTTTTGGAACCACAGAAAAGGAAAATAATGGAGCCCAGCCCACCTCTGTCTGCAGGATCTGGGGAGATCTGGAAAACTGGCTGGGCAGTAAGATTCCAGAGGGTTTTTTCCCCCTCAAGAGTAAGACAGTAACATCTAGAGCTGAGAAAAAAACTAAAGAAAGATCCAGAAAGAAGTCAGAACTTATATTTAAGTCTTTTATCCACCTCAAATTTATTTTGTGTATAGTATAAGTTTCCTTTTTTGCACGTAGCTGTCCAGACCTCCCAACACCATTTGTTGAAGATGCTATTTTTACTCCATTTTATGCTTCTTCCCCCTTTGTCAAATATCAATTGACCATAGAGACTTGGGTTTATTTCTGGGCTCTCTATCCCGTTCCACTGGTCTATGTGTCTGTTCTTATGCCAGTACCAGGCTGTTTTGATTACAGTGGCCTTGAAATAAAGTTTGATATCAGGTATTGTGATCCCTCTTACTTTGTTCCTCTTTCTCAAAATTGCTGCAGCTATTTGGAACAACAAAAAAATTGAAACCAGAAAAGACACCAGCGTTCGGGCTGCCTGTCCCTACCAAACCCAATAAGCAATGACAGTGATTGAATCTTCATGGGCACTTTATTCAGATGGCTGTTAATCTGAGAAGATGCTGAGTTCCTACCCTAACAAACCATCTTCCCTTCTCTTTCCAGGCCAGACTTTTTATAATAGGGAATAAACACTCTGTGGTGGTGAGGGCTTTGAAATTCCGGGAGGATTAGGTGAAAGAAACTACAACATTCCCATCCTGGGCATTTAGCTGTTCCCAGGGGCAGGTGGTCGTCTGTCTCTCCCTGGAACACAAAGACCTGGATGCCTCCAGTTGGTAATCTTTATCAGTGCCCCAGGAGGTTGGCTGTTTTCCCAGGAGCCAGGATGGACCTTCACTATCTGTAGTTTCTGAAACAAAAGCTTTAACATATACATTACTTGTTTGGCTTATAATATTTTACATTAAACTGAAATTTTCCAACTCTTGAGTCCCCTGTCAAAATAATTTAAAGAAACAAAAGAAAGAAGTCAGAAGGTGAACACCAACAGCTGAGACAAAGTTCACTTGCTCTTCAGCAGAACTTGCATGTTTCTTTACTTCTGTTTCTTCTTTTATTTATTTAGTTTTTTTCTTTGTTTTTGATTGTTTTGTCTTTTTTATTCTCCCTTTCATATTGCATTTTAATTTTTCTTCTTTCACTTTACACATATTCAAAATAACTCACCACTCTCGGTCTTTTACTTTTTAGTATTTTTATTTATATTATATATTTCCTATCATCTATTGTTATTCCAAATCCCACACACTACCCTTCCTTGGGTTTAATCCATTTTGCCACCTTCCTGAGCTTTATGAATGTCATGGTTTACTTTATTTCCTCTCACACTATGCCAAGTTTTTACCCCTTACTCTCACTATTTCTCCTTCATCTAATCTCGCATAAGCACTTTCCTTTCTTAAGTCGGCTCACATTCTTTTTCCCCTCTAATAAAAGTCTTACTTCTTTCCCATCTTTTATAAACAGTGGCCATTTGGTGTTGGGAACCGCCCTGCCTGGTTTCAGGAGCTGTAACCAAACCATGGCTAAGGCTGAGTGAGCGAACTTCAGATTGTGAGACACTAAGGCGACAAAACTTATCTCCCTGGTAGGAGCGCCACTTCTGCTTCATCCATAATTGGCCCCCAATGCTTGGTCAGTTAGCCAATGACAGGTAAGACTCCTTCAAGGGAGGGGTCGCCTAAGATAGGCACTATCATATGGGAGGCCCTCAAGGAAGAACTCAGGGGGGTGCTACAGCAAAAGGGGGTGATGGACCCTCGCCCCTTGGCTATCCTGACATAGCCAGAGTCCTCATTCAGTCTGCGAGAAGTCTCCTTATCTCTTGGCTGCCTTGCTTTGTTCCACTTAAGCCTGAAACAGTGACAGAGGGTGGTGCAATACTGTGCTGAACAGGGCGGGTTCCTCGGGTGATCAGGCCTAAGAAAGAATATATAGAATCCCGTGAAACCTGCTTTGTTAAGAATGCTCTCAACTAAATGATAAGGGCCTGAGCAGGACATGAGTTTGTTCCCCAAAGTTCTGTAGCCCCTTAGCTAATAGATCCTGTCTCAGAATAAGCCCTCAGAGTTCTTTGTATGTTATCTATTGTTTGATCCTTGCTGCCTGACAATGATTAATGAGCTTTACCTGTATTTCTGTGTAAAATGAATCTAATAAAAGCCATCGAGGAAGAGGCTCATGGTCCTTCTCCTTTGAGAGATCGGCTACCTCTCCTCCCCAAGCAGATCATGTCTTAGTAGTCTTATTCTCATCCATGGCAGATGGGAGGCTCTGTGCGCAAAGTTCCCACACAATTTGGGTAAAATACCATGGTTATTGCTGTACTTCTCCAAAGGATCTCCTATTTGTTCCTTAGCTGTTTGTACTTTAAATCCCGTAGAATACTCTCTTGCTGTCTTACTCAGTTTTGCCTCACCCCTGCCCCTGATCAGTTGAGTAAGGAATGTTATTTCATTGTTTTATCTCTCCTTTTTTTTTTCTTTCCCCCTCTCTCAGCCTGGGTCTTACTCCTTACTCTAATTTCTTCATTTCCCCCATCCTCACAAAATCATTTTTCTTTACTGTAAACATCTCAGATTCCCTTTTTGCTTTCTACAATATTCTTATTCCTGTCCCACCTTTATTAAACTTCAATCTGCTGTTTTTGCTCTCAACCCTGCTATGGTTTTTCTGCATTTTTTCTATCTTTGGTCCAGTACATTTTTTTCAATTTTACTTCAAACCTCATAGTGTACTTTCGGTTTGAACTTTCCCACTAATGTCAGGAACAAGACAAGGATGTCCATTTTCACCATTTCTATTCAACATAGTATTGGAAGTTCTAGCCACAGTGATCAGACAAGAAGAAAAAAAAAGTCATCCAAGTTGGAAAGGAGGAATTAAAACTGTCATTATTTGCAGAAGACATGGTAGCATACATAGAAAATTCTATAGACTCCACCAAAAAACTACTCTACTTAATAAAACAATTTGGAGAAACAGCAGGATACAAAGTCAGTATTCAGAAATCAAAGGCATTTTTGTACACTGACAATGAATTATCAGAAACAAAAATTAGGGAACAAATCCCATTTGTTATAGCAACATGAAAAATAAAGTACCTAGGAATAAACCTAATCAAGGAGGTAAAAGACTTGTACACAGAAAACTACACAACACTGAAGAAATTAAAGAAAGCACAAATAAATGGAACCATATACTGTGTTCATGGATTGGAAAAATTAACACCATCAAAACATCCATACTACCCAAAGCAACTTATAGATTCAATGTAATCCCTATTAAAATATCCAGGATATATTTCACAGATACACAATAGACATCTTAAAACTTTAAATGGAAACATAAACAACCCAAAATAGCCTCAGCAATTTTGAGAAAGAAGTAGGAGGGATAACACTACCTAATATCAAACTATATTACAAGGCCACTGTAATCAAAATAGTCAGGCACTGGCATAAGAATAGACACACAGATCCATGGAACAGAATAGAGAACCCAGAAGTAAACCCATGTCTCCACGATCAATTAAAATTCAACTAAGGGCACAGGAACCTAAAATGGAGTAAAAATAGCTTCTTCAAGAAATGGTATTGGGAGGTCTGGACAGCTACATGCACAAAAGTGAAACTTGATCTCCAATTTACACCATACACAAATAAAAGTCCTAGGAAATAAGCAGGAAATTTTCAGATATTTCACATAGCAATATTTTTACCAATATGACCCCTTGAGCAAGGAACATTAAGGAAAGAATCAACAAATGTGACTTCATCAAATTTAAAAATCTTCTGTATGTTTAAAGAAAACATCCTCAAAATGAAAAAGGAACCAACCACATGGGAAAATATATTTGCCAATGATACTTGGGACAAAGGTTTGATTTCCAAAATATATAAAGAACTCACATAACTCCACTCTAGGAAGACAAACAATCTAATTAAAAAATGGGCAAAGGACCTGAACAAACACTTCTCCAAGGAGGACATACAGTGGGCCCAGAGATGTATGAAAATACACTCAGCATCACTATCCATCGGAGAAATGCAAACTAAAACCACAATGAGATACCACTTCACACCAGTCAGAATGGCCCTCATAAACAAATCAACAAAGAAGTGCTGGAGAGGATGTGGAGAAAAGGGAACCCTAGTGTACTGTTGGTGGGAATACAGACTGGTGCAGACACTGTGGAAAACAGTATGGGATTTCCTCCAAAAACTAAAAATGGAACTGCCTTTTGACACAATTCCACTGCTGGGATTATGCTGTAAGAATCTTGAAACACCAATTCAAAAGAACCTATGCACCCCAATATTCACAGCAGTGCAATTTGTTATTGCCAATTGCTGTAAACAGCCAAATTTCCCTCAGAAAATGAGTGGATCAAAAACTGTGGTACATTTACACAATAGAGTACTATGCAGCAGAAATAAATTAGGAACTCCTACCCTTCTCAACAACAGGGATGCAACTATAGAGGATTATGCTAAGCGAAATAAACCAGGTAGTGAAAGACAAATACCACATGATCTCATCTATAAATGGAGGGAGAAAACTGGCAAAGAAGGGGAAGAGTCACCAAGGAACATAAACAGAGGACCAATGAACAAAGACAATGGGGGCGGAGCTGTGATTGTTGGAGATGGGAGTGCGTAGGGCAGTGTAGAGTAATGGGGGTTATGTGGGGACAACTGTAATTGAACACCAATTTTAAAAAGTGCTAATGCAAAAAAAAAAAAGAAAAGACGTATAAGTCAAACAGGGGTTTGAACATAAGGGGTTCAAAAGATCAATTAATACTGCAACTCAGAACAAAAGGAGAGGATCTTGAGTAAGACAGTGTTTATGCCTGTCCTTACTGAAGACTTTTAGTAATCCCTTAGAGCCCGAGTATCATTTATCATTAGCAGAACTACATACACATAACATTTTAATTTGACTTTTTTTTTTTCTAATCTGGTCTTTGTTAGTTGCTAGGAAATTGTATGGATGGAGCAAAAGTAAGTTTACAGTTGTGAGTATGCAAAACAGTTTATTCTTGTATTGTTATTTAATAATTATAGTATTATTTTTCATAACAGAAACTGTAAATCTACTTTTGCCCCACCCTGAATATAATTTGTTCTGTTAAATAATAATTTCAATTTTAATAAGTTCCATATTGCCTAAATCTTGAGTTAATGCTCTTGTTCAGATACTTTCTGACAAGTATTTTAACCGGGTTCATTTAGATGAGTGACTCGAGAGAAGCAAATTGAATTTAAGAGAAATACGTGTTCATAGCCACTGCTCCTTGAGCACACAGTGTATTACAATGACATTAAATGTTTCCTTCTATTTTGTGTTTTTCCAGCTCAATTTCAATCCCTATTATTAGTTGCATGAATTGAGGACAGCAGGCTATTGTAATATGAAAAAAAGAATGGATTGTAAAAAACCTAGTAATATTAAGGTGAGATCATTTAAAATGTAAATTTGAAGTTTAGTTGGGGGATATTAATGAGGTAGTGACCTTGAATGTGTTAAAAAAATAACTAGAAACATTTGACTTTTTTTTTTTTTTGACCCCTCACTGCAATATCAGAAGGATTCAGGTCTGACTATTCACTGTGAAATAAATTCCAACAAAACACTGAAAAAATAATTTGGACTAAGATCTCACTCACACAATCAAGATGGTTCCTTGGGAGGTGAGATCAGAAAGTTAGACATATTCCTGACAGAAAGATGAGATATGAGTTGACTATATTTTGCTAGTAAAAGCTGTGATAATATGAAAGACAGTTTTTATCTCTTTTACAGTAAAAAATGTCAACTTGTAAATCACTGGATGATGAATTTGTCAATTTAGTTACAAAGAGCAACTAGCAAAATGACCAAGTTAACTGAAGAAGTCAATTCAAATGTACTATTTCATTACATGCTTGCTCAGCTCCAGGTAAAGTGGTAAATACTGCTTTGAAACTGTACTTAAAGGTTTATCATAGAAAATTACATAAAGAGAAGAAAGAGTTAACCTGTTTCTTCTGAAAAACTTTGAAACTGATTCTTTTAACAGGGAAACAAAATTAAACATGTACTGAATTAATAACTTAAAAAGCATTCATTTATTTTCTAAAAAGTGACCAATTATAGATAATGAGTGGCTTACTTTTATCTTAATCCCCCAATATTGTAGGTTTTAGAGGGCAACATTTAACTACTATATCCTGCTAAATTTGTTCCAGATCTTAACCCATTACTATGTAATTACTTTGTATTGCTCCTTTGAAAAGCAATTTAATTCAGCTTTCTGTTTCTTGTTTCAACAGGCCAGTAATTTTCTCTTTGCTTTTGGAGTCAGAAAACTTTTCAGATATTTCTAGAAGATACAAGAAAGTGTTTCAGAAAGTGTAAACATGACTGTTAAATTAGGAGAGAAGTACTTGAGAAATTTAAACGTGGTTATAATTTACTATAGAATTTCTCTAAAGACAAGAATTTCATTATTAACAGTCACCTAACTTGCAAATTTATTTCCTGTTAAAAATATGGTTGAAATTATCCCCTCTTGTTTCTAACAAGGAGTAGCTTTGAAAGAAAATTCTCCACATCTTGAAAGTGGTGTATAGGGGACAAAATGAACTCACACTTTTTATTTTTCTCACCAAATATCCGATGATGTAACTCTATCTTCCTGAAGGTATACCCTTTCTCCTGCTACTCATATTTAAATAAGTTAAATTTTCCTGAACTATTTCAAGAGGTTCCTCAAGAAAATTTGAAGTAGAAAAGAAAGTTTTCAAACTTTACCGTTCACTGCTTCCTCGTGCATTGCTGTAATAGAGTGTGTTTATTTATAGCATGGACCTTGGTGTAGCAACAGCTCCTCTGATAAAAGAACCCTACCTGGAGTAAAAAAAAAAAAAAGCATATGCAGCAACTGAGTTTCTCTGTTGTCTTCTCACACTACCCTGATGATCACCGTTAGAGACACAGCCCTCGATTTCCAAAGCGGAACATTGTATTTACTTTTGTTCATTTTATTTTGCTGGAGATTTTAGAGCTTTCTGAATTGAGATAGGTAGGTCACTCTGGGTAAACTTCATGCTTTCTCTATTGTCTTTCACTAATACTTGAACCCTATTTTTCCTCCCTTCTGAAAATAGCACTCTCCTTTCTGGGAGGGATCCTCTCCTTCCTGGAGTTAGTATTTATTGCACCAAGACTAGATCCTTTCTATTTCCCTGCTATCTCCTACCTTGGCTTGAGGACTCTTGCCTTCATGAGGGACTTCAACTTTGGTAGAATTTATTTGAAATATCTCAGGTAATCATTGCCTCCTAGATACATTGCAAATGGACATTTTTAGTTTGCACTTCTGGGAAAGTTACAAAATTAAGAACCAAACTATCTCTATATTTTATAGATGCCAAAAGTCTTTATAGTCATGACTTTTATAAGAAAATTTATGGGGAAAATTTCTTTCAACTAAAAGGACTTGTAGGATGTTTTAGAGATCTCAAGTTTTATAGGTTGAATTCTCATCCAGAATTCGGAAATATTTTCCTATGAGTCCATGAGGAATCTTCAGTTTAAATGACAGCAACTCAGAAAGGTGGAAAAGTACTTAGAAGTCATTTAATTAAAATGTTTAGCAGATATTTGGAAGTTTTTAACTAGAATATAATTTACACATATACTAGGAACTTTCAGAGTCTACTTCTGGCATTCTCATATTTTTGGTTAATACCCTATATACTACTTTACACTGGCACATATAATAAATATTTATTGGAATATAGTCTGATTATTTGTATTTCAACTTCACCAAATAATAAGCTACTTGACCATGAACAGCATATATTCTTTGCCTTTGTTGGTCTAACATACAGGAAACTGCCTGGGATAATTTACATATACATAAAATAGTCCTCCAACTTACCACTCATTGCCAATCTTGCATTTCTCCATAGTTTCTTAAAGTTTCCCCCCATAGGTCTTATCAACATTTAAATTGTATAGATTTTAATTATTTTTCCATGAATACTGCTGCTAGAAATAAACTTCATATGGGCTATTTTTTATCTTTTTGTACATTAGATCTTAAATATTGTCTGTCCCACAGCAGATAATCACTAAATATTTATTTTATGGATAAATAAATGTAGAAAAAATGAATGAATGAGACAGAAAATAGAGGAGTGACAGATGGACAACAATATCTTAACCAAAACATAAGCCAATATATTTATTTCTAAACTTTACAGTACAGTTTACAAAATGGTGTCCCTTTATTTTCTTTTGTTTCATCTACACAGATTTTTTGGAAGGGAGAGAGCTATGTTGTTAATAAATGATTCTATGTTTGAAAAAAATATATGTTTGTTTTTGCTAAAAAATGTAATATTTTGCCATATTCAACATTATTTCATGTGGCTTAAAACTAAGGTTCCCTATGTGTAGTTCAATGTGTAGTTCATAACATGGCCATTCTTGAATTAATAGTGATCAAGACTTTACAAGATATAAAACCACTTAGAAATCTATTTGTCAGACTGGCATTTAAATAGAGGTTATTGGAAGAAACCTTAATGTCTCTAATTAAACATGCTACTGGGACCTATTAGGGAGATGAAAGTTCTATTAGATGCCTTTAAAAGACACGAACAGTGTGTATTTAGAAGACTAAAATGTGTGCCTTGGTTACTATTAGCAGTGCCTGAAACTCCAATGGAATAAGGAGAGTCCTGTGAGACTTTATAGTGTGGCCATTGTACAGGTAGAGAAGTTTGATTTTGATTTATATTTTGAGTTTCTGTGAGGAAAGAGAGTTCCAGAGGGTTGTTTTTTTGTTTGTTTGTTTGTTTGTTTGTTTTACCTGAAAGGACAACTTTTAGACAATGACCCATTTAAAAATGTATAGATGGGGCCATTTGCTGACCGGAATCCCCAGTGCTGAGATGGCTGCATCCCTGAAGTTTGGCCAATTGTGCTGAACTTTATTTGGGACATCTCTATTAACTATTTGAAAGCATGTGAATTTTACTTAGCTCCATCATTTATGATGGTGGCAGTTTCTTTCATACAGTCTATGAACTCCCATTGTTCTTGACTCAGTTAATCCCATGGGATTCTCCAATGGCTATTGGGGAGGGGTGACCTTCTCCAGCCCATGACATCTTGCCAGAGACTGTGCACAGGGGAGACTACTCTGCTACTACAGATAAAATACACCAGAGGGCCGAGGATTGGCCCCATCTCGATTCAAGGAGGTTTTAGCAACCTTGTTGAATTTGTGGGGTGCTGTTCCATGGCCCAAAGCATAATAGGCAGTAGGGTACACAGGCTTAGGATCTGTGAGAGTTTCAGAAGGTCCTACTATGTAGCACTAATTTTCACTTAAATAGTACATAGCACTGGGGTGAGAAGGGCAATCTCTTGAGGCTGAAGCCAATGAACAATATGTGGTCCTCCTAGGTGTCACATAGACTGTAAGAGACATGACCTTAAGTTGCTAAAATCTCTACAGTGAAGGAACCTCATGGGCACTAAGATAAGTGTCTGTTAATTTTAATTTGGACAGTGGTCTACTTTGTAAGTAGCAATATCAGTGAGATTAAGTAAAATTTGAAAATGAGGAATATGTTGCTTCCAGAGCTCAATAGGAATTAAAATATGCTGGGCAGGTAGATACTTAATGAGTATGTCAAATGAAATTCATTGCAGGGGGGATTGTCTTTAATTTAATGTCATAGATGTGCTCCTGTAGATAGTTGTGTATAGTTAAAATTTTGCCTGTAAAAAAGTTATGTGCAATGACAAGGCTACTAAGGTAGCCCCTGGGTATCCTAGAAAAGCTATAATCCTAGAAAAGCTAGAAAATCTCTTGGAGGTGAAGTTGAACTGCAGCTAAGAGGCTATTGAATAATGTCACCCTAATAAATCAATAAAAATTAGAAAGCAAACACATGTACACACACAAAAAATGAGAGAAGTCTGAGAGATTGTCACAGGCTAGAGTAGCTTAAAGAAAAATGAATGCTAAATGTAATGTGGTATCCTGGATGGGATCCTAACTAGAAAAAGGACAATGGGGGAAAGCCTAAGGAGGTCGAAATAAAGTATGGACTTTGGTTAATAAAAATAAATAAAAAGGATGAGGAAAAGATATATGATTTGTTGAAGGTCATAAGAAATAGTGATGTCAAAGTTAAGAATAAAGTTGCAGTTTCTTGACCCCCCCCAAAAAAGTTAAGCAATTACCACTTGACCCAGTAATTCTACTCCCAAATATTTATACATCCAAGATAACCAAAATATATCACCACACAGAAATTTGTAAAGATACTGTCCTAGGAGCATTATTCATAAAGACTAAAATTGGAAACAACTCAAATGTCCCTCAACTGGTGAATGAATAAATAAATAAATGTAATATATCCTTATAATGGAATATTATTTGAGCATAAAATGCAATGAAGTGCTGATACATGCTACTTCCTGAGTGAACATGTTAACTGAAAGAAGGCAAGCACAAAAGTAGACATTGTGTATGATTCTTTCTGCAGGAAGAAACATCCAAAAGGGGCAAATTCATGGGGACAAAAGGTATATTTAGTGGTTGCCAGGAGCTTAACAGAAAGGGGAAGGGTTTGTGTGTGTGTGTGTGTGTGTGTGTGTGTGTTGAGGAGATAAAAATGTTTTAAAATTAAATAGTGGTGATGGTTTTATTTTAAAATATGCGAATTATCTCAATAAATTGTTTATTTTAAAAATTAAAAAAAGAAGTAGGCACTGAATAGAAATGGACCAATTGCACCAATTGATATTTACCAGTGGCTGGCTGGCTGGCTGGTGCTACTACCTTCAATAATATTGGGAATCGACCGCGGGAACCTAAATGGATGAGATCACAGCATTAAGCTCACAGCAATCCACCATGAGGCATCAGTCTTTTGGAGGGGGGATGAACAAGCAAAACTGGACTGTCATGGAGAAGCAGTGAGGATAATCAACTGTTCATTAATTAGGCTTTACAGAATAAGTTTTAAACATGAAGGCCCTATTTTAATTTACATTGAATCATCTGAATCAACTTAATGGAGGAGCCCATGGAGTCTCATTTTGGTAAGCCATTTTGTAATTGCCAAAGGGTAATTTAATCTTAATTTAGTATGCATTGTGCCAGACTGTTTATGACCAATACAGACTCTTAGAAGGGAATGAGTATTATGGCTATGGAAAATTTAGGTAAAGCTGTAGTTAAGTTATGCTTATTTTTCTGTATTGTATTTAATCACTCTTCTTGACTTATTAAGGTATCACGTTTAAATTCAGCGGCTACCTCAGCTATATCTGTACTTCAAACCCTAGTACTGATTAATACACAGGGCTTTATCAGTTGGTGCATTTTAGCTCATGTTTAATGTAAGTTAGAACCTCTTTATAGAGGCACAAAAGCCAATCAGTGCTCCTTTTATCTTTAAGGTCTATAAATTCTTTTTAAAATTTTATATTTTCACCTGGATCAAATTATTCACTTATAATAATTTATTTTTAACTTTAAAATGTTATTTCCTTTATATTTATGGTTATTTTTTTAAAGATTTTTTTATTATTTATGTTTAGAGATGGGAAGGGAGGGAGAAAGAGAGGGAGAGAAACATCAATGTGTATTTGCCTCTTGTGTGGCCCCCACTGGGGACCTGGCCCACAACCCAGACATATGCTCTGACTGGGAATCAAATCAGTGACTCTTTGGTTCACAGCCTGTGCTCAATCCACTGAGCAATATCAGCCAGGGCTATATTTATGCTTATTTCTTTATTTTAAAAATAATAATTTCTTGTGAGAAACTTCTGGGTCATTAAAGAAAAAGGGGGTGGAGGAAGCAGTCTAGTCACCTCTCATTCTTGGGCTTCCCTATTTGATGTGGACCCTGGCTCGTGGGGTCTACCACATTGTGGATGAGACACGAGAAATTCACACGGACTGCCGAGTCCTGTAGAGGAAAAGGGACAGCATGGCTTTTCTCCCAAGGGGAGCAAAAGCCTCAGCCCTGGCATAGACAAGACTTTATTAGGTTTCTCGGCCCATTACATGACAATCCTCATTTACTATGCACAGATTTGCTTTAGGGGGTTACCTTTTATAGAAAACAAAGGAGACAATGCCGCTAATCGCATCACAGAAGAAGGATATTTGCAAATGCAAAGGGAAGAGCGGTTGAACTGGTTACACTCCATACTGGGGAGGTTTAGCACAGACTTTAGGAAGTTACAGTAGGCCCTTGCTGCCTCAATTCAGGGCAAGGGAGTTTTAGCAAAAAAAAAAGTCTCAAAGTGGCCTAGGTACAATGCAGGACTGATTCCCCACAAGAGAACATATCCATGGGTGTGAGTCTTGTGCATCTTACCTTACTTTCCACTGGGAGTTGGGCCCACGCCATGCAGAATGGTATCCTATACCTATCTGACTCCTAGGTAATAAAATTTGTGCTTGGAACTTCTCCTTGGGACAGAGCAGTTAGAACCCTTGTCTATAGCATCAGAACCATGGCATATTGATATTCAGAGGCTCTTACTAAGTCCCAAGCATTCTGGCTATGGGTTCTGCACTGCTAGAGCAACTGGGTAACTATGTTAGGTGTTGGGGCTGGTGGTGGTTGGTGCAGAGTAAAGATGTTTGCTTTCTTGCCCCAGAGGCTCCCTTTGGATTGAACATTGAGCTACTGGATACAAGGGTCTAATCCACATTAGCCCCAAGAGTCTGAGCATCCTGTGTTTTGCTGGTGAGAGCAGCAAGATATGCAGCAGTAAAGAAGATAGGTAGCTGCTACTCCCATCTAAGTGTTAGCCATAATGAGGCCACAGTACCATTTTTCTATCATGGGGGACTCAATGAACACCTCCTCATGCAGGGACTGCTGGAAACACATGGACAAACCAGGGTTGTGACCCAAACAATGATAAAGAAACATCAGTGCCAAAGACATGACAGCCCATATAATAAACCTTCAGGAAACACAGGCTGATATTGAAAACCACTGGAACTGAAGCTGGGAAAGCATGGCTCCAGTGGCCCATCACTCCTCCCGCTGTACAGTGGCAACATCTAAGGGTCTAGCTACGACTTCAGAAATTCTCACTGTTTGTTTTAAATATCCCTACGCTAAGGAAGTGTGGGTCAGAGAGACGTGGCAGCCACCAGCAGACACAGCAACAAGCAATGAGGCTCAAGCACAAGCTTGTCCCCGGGAGTAGTTTTCTCCCATGTGGCTCTCACTGCAGTTTACAGACAGTAGTAACCCAAGGGCCATCCTCCAAGAAGCTATCCAAGAGTCTGTGGTCATGGTCACACTATTCTGCTTACAGTATCAACGTTTTATATGGTTTAAAGATTTCTTGATCATGGGATGCAATTTTGATACTCGGGTAGACGGGAGGCAGAACTCTGTTACACGGCTATGAGCAGGGAAAACTGCCAGGCAAGATATCGCCAGGGATTACACCAGGTGGCATTGTAACAGCAAGCTTGAGCTTAGGGGACAGTTTATGTATATTGCAGATACAAAATGACTGGAAAGAAAAAGGGAAAAAAGAAGAAATAGAAGGCCTAATTCCATCAGGATACAGGAAATAGCCTATACACATAAAAATTTACAAGACTTTAACAAATTGCATTGCTCCATTGGGGGAGAGGGTATTTGACAGAGAATTCTAAAGGGTTTAAATACAGAAGAATTGATCAGGAAAAAATAATAGTTTGTCTGTTTTTTTGAACCTAGAATTCTTGGCTTGATTCAGAGATATCCAACCTTTCTCATCTCTTGGCACACATAAACTAATTACTATAATTCTGCAGCAAATCAAAATGTATTTTTTGCCAAATTTATAAAAAAATGTACAATTTTGATTCATTCACACTGGACAACTTGTTCTGTTAGCTATTGTAACTTTTCATTTGATGATCTAAGGGAAAAGAGGTCAGTGTCCGTGACGAGTCAGCTTCTGCATACTTTAACAATCTCTGTAGTGCACCAGTGTGCCTCTTGTGGCACAACAGTGGAACACTGATGGTTCAATGCAGTGACTCCAGGTCCTGAAAGTCACTTCTCGAATCCACTAAATTGGCTAAATAAATCCTGGTTTCAACGGTGGCCTATAGTTAATGATATTGAAATTCCAATATATTACTCTATAACGTGATGCAGTTGGTACAAAGTTTTAAATTGATGGGAATGTTAAAATGGATCTACTATATGAAGTCTTCTCGGCCACTCTTTATTCACATGACATGAGAGGGTGAGCCTAAAAAAATGGAGCCTTTACCAAGGAATGGAGAAATGCTTTGATGGAAGGGCCACTAAAAGGGCCTACAGTGACTGAAATCTGTAAGGTGGGAGATGTTACAATTAAATTGACTTGATTGACTTAATGAAAATAATTCCATTAAGTCAATAATTGTTTATAGGTGGAAGTCAGTGGTAGCCTTTAACTCTTAGAGACCAAATGGGAAGAATTAGAGGCATGAACCACATAGTGTAAGTTATTTATTTTTTCATTGGTTAATCTTCATGGATATAGGGTACTGGGTAAATTTTTTCTGGAGTTTTAGAAATGAATGAGATTATCAAATTTACATAGTATGTACTGACATATATAAGAAGAAAAAAAATTAGATCCGGGAGGAAGAACCTTACTTCAATCATCATAGTGCAGATGCATGACCTTTTGTATTTCAAAAACAAAGCCAGGTATTGATCTGGGCCCTCTTGATTAGGGGAAGCCAAAATCCACTTGAGCAAGAAGCTTGAAATAAGTCATATGTATATACTTTGAATTTTCCTCTAAACCTTCTCAGAAGGAAGGGAAATACCAAATCTTAGAAGGAATATTATCTCCTTGCTTTGAGCTGTTTCTGGAAACTCATGATGAAGTGGGGACTTGGGAAGAGCAGTTAATAAATAGAGCTTTAACCCACTTCATGTGTAGCATGTTAGATAATTATTTCTCTCAACCTAAAGTACATAGAAGGTACAGACATAAGAAGCAACTTTCTAAATTCCAACATTGGTTCCCCAATTCATGGAAGGACTGTCATGGTAGAAGGGCCAAGTAGAAAGCCCCAGAACTACATCTGCCCAAACAAGACGTGCAAAAGAGAAACCACACAAAAATACCACACCCCTAGAGGAATTACAAGTATTAATGCCACCATCAATGACTGAAATATGCAAGAGAGCTAATCCCTACAACATCCCTATTGAATATGTCTATTTGGATAGTGTAAAGCCAGATGTATCAAGGAGAATGACAGTCAATTATTACACACCTAATTAGGTAGTGATTCCAATCACAGCTGCATTTCCAGATATGGTATTTCCCCTGGAGAAAATTAACACAGAACCTGACACTTGGTATACAGCTATTGAAATAGAAATGCACTATCCCCCATCTCTGACACACACACACACACAATGCCTAAGTGGTCTGCTGTCACACTATAAACACAAGAGTTCATCCTTCTTGTTTTGTTCCAGGGCTATGTTAACTCCTCAGTTTTGTCATAAAATATTCTGGACTAGACATGTGTGTTGTCTTGATACTGCATAGAATACTGGTCCATTATATTCCCGATTGTATGATTATTTCAAAACAGGAAAGAGCCAGTATCCTAGATACTTAGTAAAAACATGGGGATGCAAAAGGGTGACAAATAAACCTCTTAATATTCAAGGATCTATAAAGTTGATGAAATATTTTGAAGTCAAGTTGCCTGGAGCCTGTTTTGATATATCATAGGAAGAAATAAAAATTGTTGAACCTTTCAGCAACCACTAGCAGTAAAAAAAAAAAAAAAAAAAAAAAAAAAAAGTCTTGTTTACAGATTTTGAAGACAATATATATCATATCTGGTCACATTATTCCAATTCACATCCTAGGTCATTGAAAAGCTGCTAATTCTGAGTTGAGACTAGAGCTTTGTCACTTGGACCTTAGGTTCCAGAAACTAATTGTTATTGAAAGAGTCTGTGTCAGAGAGATAATTTTCATAGAGACTTGACAAAGTCCAGTGAGAGATTGAGTCCTAAATCATACAATTTGGGAGCAAGCCCATGCCATTTTCTATTGACAAACCATTCCCCATTTGTAATACTCTGCCTCTTGCTGGGCTTTGTTTGTGAATGTTACCTTACATGGATGGGGGGAGACTTTCCAGACACGATTAAGTTAAGAATCTTAAGGTAAAAAAAAGGTAAAAAAAAAATTCCCCGGGTTATCTAGATGGGATTATTAAGTAAAAAGCAAGAGTTTCAGCGATAGAAAAAGAAAAGATGATAGAAGAAGAGATTTGAGGGAAAGAGAGAGAGAGGGGAGGGGGAGAAAGAGAAAGAAAGAGGAGGACGGGAGATTGGACAGTGGTATACAGCTGATTTTAAAGATAAAGGATGGTGTCATAAGCCAAGAAATGCAAGTGCCCACCAAAGGCTAGGAAAGGTAAGAAAACAAATTCAGATTTTCACCCAAAACCTCCAAAAAGAATGCAGCCCTGAAGGAACCCTGTTTTAAAATTTTGACACCCCAAATTATCAGAAGATTGTATGGTCTAAGCAACTTAATTTGTGGTTATTTGTTACAGTGGCGATAGGAATATAATATATTGACTATTAGCAGGAAAGTAATATAGTGTTTAACACAGAATCATTATTCAATTTCAACTTCTAAAGCTGCAGAGATTGTTATCTGATTCATAAAATAAATGCTTATATACAATATACTAAATTCATATATACATATGAAGACAAGGATAGGGAATAGGCATGACTCAACATGAATTTATTATCCAAGCTAATCTGGATACTACCTCCACTAATTATATGACACACTTATCGCAGAAGTCAGTGCCAAATTCATGAGCTGTTCCGTTTACTTGGGAAAAAGACCTCACTACCTGATGGAAAGTTGGTTACATATTTCCTTTTGAAGGAGCATGGTGGGGAAATTTGATTTTAAATCAATTGTCTTATATATTTCTGTGTTTTCACATAAATATCTCTGATCACTGGAAATATTTTACAAATAATGAAGTGTGGTAATGGATTAACACAGATAATTGACTGTCTCATATGTTCCAACCCTTAGAAAAAACTGGCTTGGAGTAAGGGTGGAATACCCTGCTGAAGTCTGAGTTAGAGTGTCTACAAAATTGGGATGTCATTCTAAAGGATATGACCACGACCATAAACCAGCAATGGATATGTTATCTCTTCCAAAATCAGAATACATCCTTCTGGGAATCAAGGAATGGAGGGGATAAACAGTTACATGATTACCTAAAAATCACTTGGAGAGTCTTGTTTTGTTTGCAATCTGACAACTTCAGGCTTGGAAGTTTTTGAATGCAATAAAGGAATGATTTTACTGAGAATAGAGTCACAATGCTATTGAATTAAAAGATAAGCGACAATCATCTGGCCAGCCCGGGTTTCTCATGTTGTTGAATGAACACGACAAAGAGAATACTTGCTAGTCAGGGAGACTGACCCCAATCACCAGACCAAAACCGATTTCTGCTACACTGTGGAATACAGCAGGGCAGTGCTTGGAACCCTAGGTATTCACTGGGAGGCCCTAGGGATTATTTGAAAGAAGATGAAGGGATTAGTTAAAGAACACATATGAAGGATCCATGGGCATGGACAATGGTGCGGGGTTGACTATGGAAGTGGGGGGCAGCCTGGGTCTGGGGGAGTAAAGGGGGGATATTGGGGCAACTATAATAGCATAAAGAATAAAACATTAAACATGCAAAAATAAACACAAATAAAAAAGAGGATAGATGATGACATTTTTTTAAAAAGAGCTCTTCTGTTCATCTAGAGTGAAGACAGTACTGTATTAATGACTGGTTTGTCCCTTCACCTTCACCTTACGGCATTATTTGGAGAAATCTAATGATGCATACTATATTCCATTTCAGGTGGAATTTGAACTTAGTTGATAACCAGTGAATGCTCATGTGGTAGCTGCTGGACTTCATGTTCTCCAGTGTTGTAAAAATTAAGTTTTTTACCAGAATAAAATATTAAAAAGAATGCTGAGGAGTAATGCATAGACTGTTTTAGGAATGCTGCTTTTGTGTCTCTAAATCCAATCTCCATTTTCTTCATCTTTCCTCTGCTCTGGGAGGCTGACCTCTGCCAGCTACATGGGACCCCTTGGTCTCTAGCTTCCGATAATTACAACAACTGGAGATAATAGGAGATTGGAGAGACAGTGAATGGTAAGCTTGTGATATGCATTCCTTTGGCTCAGTACATTAGTAGTTGCTTAGGCCCCCTCTAACGTTACACAAAAACTTCAGCTTCCGAAAAGGCAGCACTCTCTTAAGGCACTTGTCCTGGTTTCCAGGGTCCTTGCTCTCTTATTGCTCTTTAAGAGCTATGGGTAATTACAGCCCCAGGGACCTTGCATTTTCCCTTTGGATTTCTCTATATTTTGCCATACTATAGCCCCTTTATTAAACCTAATCAAAGTTGGCTAATTTGAGCTGGCTCCTTTTTGTTCCAGAATGCTGACTGATAAACATTTATCTACAACATGCCATACATGCCGTAAAGTATGTGAAAGCAAAAGGAGAATAACTTTAAAATTATACTTTATTTTTCACTTGATAAAATTCCTGTATTTCAAAGATGTTAGCATTTTCTTTCTGCAGTGTAAAAAGGCACCAAGAATTATAAATACTTGGGTGATGCTCAACCAAATGATTAGCTGTCAACTCGTTCTTTAAAACTCTCAGTTGCAGTGAAGGAGTTGAGATGAAAATACTTTGAAAATTTATGCTAAGTATTATTTTAAAGAGAAAAATAGTTCAAAGAATTTATAATTTGTGTTATATTTGAGTAAGCAATTGTTTTTCAAAATGCCATTTTATGATATATTGAAAGATGCAAGGCCCAGAGATTCACTTACAGTGAATGTCCCCATTTTGGTATTCTGGAAGCTTGTTATAAACCAGAAAGTACCCAAAAGAGGAATAAGAGCTGAAATTTGAATTGAGAAAAAAGAATAACTTTTACCGTTCAAGTAATAATCTGGCTTGAAGTAATGTATTCCTGAAGCTTAAAAACATTTTATTAAGATTCCCAAAAAATGAACTGGGAAAACTTAGGTAATCAGAAGATTTAGGTAGTTAGTAGTTTCTAATAATATGAAGCTGACAGATAATTTAAAAGAGTACTTTAAGACTGCGCTATGATGAAAGATGGACACCCACTTACAACAAGAGAAATATGTCAGACAATGATAAAAGTTTAAAATGAGCTTAAGTGGTGCACAGTTACTGAAAAGGAGCTTTTGTTCCTTTTTAAGTACTATGAAAAAAGTTTATAGGAAGGCTTGCAGACATTCAGACTGATGAGGAGTTTTGGAGAAAGACTAAGAGTTAAGTTTTAAAAAGGTACAGAAAAAGGTGGTCTCTTTTTCAAGTAATAATATATATTTGGATGCAGGTGTTACACTGCTCATCATTCAGAGAAGAGAAGGAATTCTGGAGTATGACTGAGAAGGGTCTAACCATGGAATAAAGGGAGACTTCAAAAGGAAAAGTTAAGCAGATATAAGGTCATAGAAAATTGTGTGTTTAGGACAAAGAGTGAGAAAATCTTATTGAAATCATGGAGGCAATATAATAGTTTTAATAATAATTTGTAGTCAGTTTCCAAATTTTAGAACATCGAAACCTATTAATTTCACTACTGGCCACATACTCAAGAAGAAATACATACATACATACATACATATATATATATATATGTGTGTGTGTGTGTGTGTGTGTGTGTGTGTGTGTATGAACAAACAGAAATAAATATAAAATACAGTCAAGCCATCTAACTATATGTATATATAAAATATAGGAGTATTCTTTAATCAACCAACACAATAATACATAAAAAAGTATTGCCAATAAGCTAACAATATATTGTTAATAATCTAGAGAAACATGTACTCAAATAATCTAAGTAAAGAAATAGAAAGAGGAAACCGGCACAAAGAATGGGTAAGACCAGTACTAAACAGTTATCAAGATTTTAAACTGAGTGATATCAACAATCCCTTTATATGTAAATATTCTTTACATACCCAATTAAAAGGCAGCAATTAGATAAAAGACAAAGACCATGTAGTTTGCTGTGTGCTGCCCCAAGACAGTGATTTCAAATAAAAGACTCCAGTAGGTTTTGGTAAAAAGATTTCCTTCTTGTTTATGGCTGCATAGTATCCTGTTCTGTAAATGTACCACTGCTTTTCTATCTACTCATCTACTGATAGGTGCTTGGGCTGCTTCCAAATCTTGGCTATTGTAAATAGCACTGCAAAGAATGTAGAGGTTCATATATTATTTCAAACTAGTGTTTCAGGTTTCTTCTGGTAAATTCCCAGAAGTGGAATCGCTGGATCCTAAAGCAGTTCCATTTTTAGTTTATTGAGGTAACCTTATACTGCTTTCCCTAGTGACTGCACCAGTTGCATTCCCACCAACAGTACACAAGGATTCCCCTTGCTCCATATCCTCCCCAGTACTTATTGTTAGTTGATTTATTCATGCTAGCCTCCTGAGAGGTGTGAGGTGATATCTCATTGTGATTTTAATTTGCGTTTCTCTGATGATTAGTGATGCTGAGGAACTTTTCATTGTTTATTGGACATCTGTATGTCCTCTATGGAGAAGAGATGGACCAGGAGAGCATTATGCTTGGTGAAATAAGCCAGTGAGAGAAAGACAAGTACCGTATGTTTTCACTCATATGCGGAATCTAATGAACAAAATGAACTAACAAGCAACATAAAGACAGGCTCATAGAGAGCAGACTGATGACTCCCGGAGGTGGGAAGGATTGGGGGCTGGGGAGGTGGAGGGGCTGAACAAAAATGTGTAAAAAAGAGAGAAAAATACTAGCGGACACAGATGACAGTGTGGTGATTGCTTGGCTAGCGAGGGGGGAGGGGGACATGGGGAAGAGGGTATTTGTCGAATAAATGGAGATGGGAAGAGATGACTTAGGGTGGTGAACACACTGTGCAGAATACAGATGTGTTGTGTAATTGTGCACCCGAAACCTGTATAATTTTTTAACCAGTGAACCCCAATTAAATAAATAAATAAATAACTCCAGCATGTTAACAGTGAATGATGGGAAAATGTGACCTTGTTGACTAATCAAGGCTGCAATGAGTTTATTAATAGCATAAAAGGTATGTCACAACACAAATATTAACAGAGATAAAGGGTCATTTTATAGTGGCAAAGTAGTCAATTTTTCAAGAGAACTTTACAATTCTAGGTGCTTATGAACTTAAACATAGAATTTAAATTTATAAGAAGAAAGGTAGTTGTTAGAAGAAATAAAGAGACCTACAAGAGTTCAATAAACCTATCCCCATAATAACTGATAGAAAAAGTAGAGAGAAAAAATCAGCAAAAACATAGAAGACTTTAACACTATGAATTGACTTGATAAAAATATTTTAAAATATTTATCCATAACAAAATTTAGAATATTTTTCAAGTGCATTGAAAACAAGTGCATTACCGAGGTAGAATATATTTGGGATCTTAAAACAAATCTCAATATATGTGAAATGATGCAAATATTAAAATGTATGTTCTCTGACAACTAGGTAGTTAAATTAAAAATCAATAATAAGAAAAATATATTGAAAATTCCCAAATATTGAAAAACTATGTAACACTCTTTTAAATAACTCACTGATAAAAAGCACATCAAGAAAAGAGAAATTAGAATGTATGTGAACTGAACTAACATGAAAACACAATATATCAAGGTTTATCGGATGCCATTAAAGTAACATGTGAGGACAAATTTATAGCAATAAAAGCCTATATTAGGTCAGAATAAAAGTTTCTCCTATCAACATTGTGTGTAACAGTTTTAAAGACAATAGGATATAGACCAAATTTAACACAAAATTGAAAGAGAAATAAATAATATGAAAGTACAAATCTATAAAATAAAAAAGTGATAATTTGGACTTCTTTCAAAGTTAATATTTGATCATTGAAAGACACTTTGAAGAGAATGAAAATATTGTCCAAGATTACAAAACTTGGAAAAAAATATTTGGAAATTGCATATCTAATAAAGTATCCAGATATTATATTATGGTTAAAGTACAAAATTTCAATTAGAAGAAAGCAAATTAATCATGGCATAATATCTGAGCTAACATGTGAGCAAAGATGGTAAAAAGATGGCAAATATGCACATGCAAAGAGGCTAAACTCCAACATTCATTGGGGAAAATGAAAATTCAACACACACATTGCAATGTCATCATATATCTTTAGAAGTCTCCAGTTCGGAAGGGCCGATTGTCCCAGAGTTGGTGACAATGAAAGACAACTGGAAGCATCATATCCTGCTTGTTGGATTGAAAGAGGATGCAACCAATTTGGAGAACCATTTGGCAGCTTCTCATAAGGTTAAGCATCCATCTACCACATGACCTAATTATTCCACTTCTATGTACCCAAAGAGTAGTGAAACATGTACACACAAAGACTCATGCTTTAATATTTATACCAATTTAGTTTTGGGGGGAGTAATAATAAAAATAAGAATCAACAAACAACTATCAAGTGGTGAATGAATAAACATATTGTTTCATATCCCTGCTAGGACCATAACCAGGAATCAGCCCTGCAACAGTATGTGATAATGTGATCATTTTTAAAAATACATTTACCAGGAAAGAAGGGTGCATAATGGATGAATCCAGTTATATAAATTCCAGAAAATGCCATGTAATTTAGAGTGAAAGAAAACACTTCAGTTACAGAAGGAATTTCCTAGATAAAATAAGGTCAAGGGGACCATAATATGGCACAAAGAAAGTTTTGCTGGTAATGAAACTATTCAGTATCTTTATTGTTGTGAAAGTTTTATGGGTCTGTACATATGTCACAATTTGGTAAAGTGTACACTTTAAACAAATATGGTTTATTGAATGGCCATTACACCTCAACAAAGGTTTTTAAAAGTTTTTATATTAAAAAGACTTTGCAGGTAAATGTTTTTACCAATTGTCCATATACATAGGATGACAAAAACAATACTCCTTATAGAAAATAGTTTAAGAAAACAGTGATTTTAGTTAAAATAGATTACACCAAAAATGGACTCAAAATTAAATATTTGAATCTTCTTCACCATATTTTAATATCACTTAGTTTGGGCACTGTATCAACTGTGCATGATACGTTTTAATGGCAACCTATCAAAAAGCAGTCATATTGAAGAGAGCAGAGAGTCAAGTAGTGACTGGTCTACGATGAACTGATAATCACCCTTATTATCATTGGAGGCAGAGGTGTGGAGAACATGCAATCATACTGAACATAAGCAGAATTGTGCTCAAGAGTTTTTCATATATAATATTTTCATAATTGAGTCCTTTCCTTGTCCAGGAAGTGAAATGCAGAATTGGAAGACTGACGCTGTATGACAATTCATAGACAGGCATCCGTTAATTATCACATTCTCCCCACTTCTCTCTTTGCAACAGAGTTATGTAATTTCTTCACACAAAAACACATTATTTCATTTGGGGAGACCAAAATAGCTGGGAAACAGGCATATTATATACATACTCAAATTTACTGGAGTTAAAGTGAAAGAGTCTGAGGAAACACAAACTTTACAAAAGATAATTATAATTCCTAGAATCAAGTGTCTTAATTTAAATACTATGCTTTCTTTAACAAATGTTCTTCAGGTTAAATTCCTTTGTATCCCAAACAGAGAGGAAGCAACGTGCTTAATGTTTTTGATATGGGCCTTTCTCTAAACTATACTCAGCTTTATTATGTATCTATAAAATTAGGCTGAGAACAAGAAGTACTTATTGAATTGAAGTGAAATATTAAATCTGGTGTGAGTACTAAAACGTTTTCACTACACACGTTTATATTTGATTTTTTCCACTTTTCATTTGGATTATCTGTGATTATACAGACATAGTGTCTCTTAACTTTAGCATTTAAGAAATGCAATGCAAGAGTTGAATTTCTTCATGAACTCTTGGATACTGTATTTCCAAAGGATGCCTTACCTTATAGAAATATAGAAAATAGTCTATATATTTCACTCAAAGACTGGTAGAGTCAAAGACTTGACTCTAAAATTATATTTCCCCTTTGGAAAGAGAAAGTTAATCTAAGAAAGTACATCTTACTGATGGAAGTAGGGAAAAATTGTTTAATAATAAACAGTTTGTGAATATAGAGGTTGATTCTAGTAACAAATTACTAAGAGTGGCTTAGAAATTGGTTATTTTTCATATCAAAAAAATTTACCATGGAAAAAATATATTCGTCCATGTCAAATAGCAAAGGACTCCATTGTAATATAAATTTTATTTTTGATATGATGGCCCTCTCTCCCTCTCTTCCTTCCTTCCTTCCTTCCTTCCTTCCTTCCTTCCTTCCTTCCTTCTCTTTTTTCTGGCTTTAAGTTTGTGCTGTTAATAGCTTTTCAAAAATCTTCGTGCCAAATTTCACTGCAGGCATAGTTTAAGGAGAAAATAAAAATGTTTGATGATTCTCCATTCCATATATATATAATTTTTGGATTATGATATCATAAAACAGAAGGTAGCAAACATGAAAGTGGCAAGGAGCTCCGAGAAAAGGTAGATTTTTTACTGTACAGCCTACAAAATTTGTATTGATAGAGAAATCTCCTATTAAGATGAAATTTATAAAGAATATTTTATTCTGTTCCACAACAAAACCTGGAATTTCACTCATCAGAAAGAAAAAGAGAGAGTTCACTGGAATCACATAATAAAATGTCAGCCATTAATGGTGATTAAAAACACCATCTAAATTCTCTTTGGATAGGGCATTTGAGAATCCAGATCAAATAGGCCATGTATCAAGAGAACAGACTAAATGCCACAATGTGTCACAGTGACAGACTGGATAAGTGCCACAAAAATATATAGGCCTGAAACAAAAATTACTAAGTACACATCTTAAAACATGCTTCCTAAGTACGGTTCTAAATAAATAAGAACCTTTTACATGGTGGTATTTGTCATCAATATATTTGTGGGATCTGTTTAGTTTTTCTTGATTTTTAGCATAAACCTCAAAGAAAACAATCCATCATATTCCCACACTCAGTAATTTCTCTTAAATACAATGCTAAACAAGCCTAGGCTTAGATATAAAAAAGATGACGCTTTTTAAAATAATTTATAACTTTATACTGACATGTGTTTCCATTAGCATCTTTAAAAAAAATAACTTTTTTGTTGTTGCGTAAGTACAGTTGTCTCCATCTTCCTCCCACCATTCTCCACACCCTGGCCATCCCCACCTCCCACCCTTGATCCTAAGCCCTTTTTTGGTTTCGTCCATGTGTCCTTTATAGATGTTCCTGAAAACCCTTCCCTCTTTTTTCTCCCCCATTCCCATTTCCCTTTTGTTATCTTAAATGTTATTCTCCAACCACCTAGGCTTACAATGAAATTTTATCAACAATTGATTTAGTAAATATGGAGAAAAGAACTGAAATTTTGAAGATGTTTGGGATGACCAAAGAAAAAATTTGACCAGGGCCAGTCACTTTTAAGAGTGAAATAGAGGACATTTATAAAAAGTAATTGATTTGACCACCATCCCCCCACTATTCCATGCAACTCAGATTGACCTTAAATTCTGCTCACCTATCCCACTCAAAACTAGATAAGTGATTTCTTTCTTCTTGCTATGTCTGCATTTAGGTTATCTCTTCTTCTGGTTTCCCTTATGTGGCTGCTTTGTCATATCTCTTGTGTTGTTGCCGACCGAATAAGTATATCCGCTTGATGGTGTAATGTGTGATTAATATGACAAAAACATACATAATGCTGTGACCTACAGTAATTGCATTTTATCACTAAAATGAGTCATGACTTTCTGTTTCTATTGAAGTAATGTGAGTTAGGTACAACAATCTTAAAACTGAAATTTTTCTTTTGCATACATCTCTGTAACTCATAATTAGGAAAAAAAGAAAAAAGAAAAGGATTCCCAGACCACTGATGGGTGCTGCATTCCAGTGAATGTTCACCCCAAGTTAATCAATATTCCAGCTTCTGTCAAAGCATTAACTTTGCTTAAGTTATCAATTGCTTAATATATCAATTGATTGAATTGATATATTATATATAAACATATATATAAACATATATATAAACATATATATTGGTCAGTCATGTCTCTATTTACTCTTACTTATAACAGTACTTGCTGCTAAACAGTATTTACTCTTACTAATATTTGTTGTATAATTCTGGTTTGATATTTTAAATTTATTTTTAAATATCTTTATTGACTATGCTATTACACTTGTCCCATTTTCAGCCTTTACTCCCCTCCACCCTGCACCCCCTCCCACCAACATTTCCCCTCCCCTTAATTCATGTCTGTGGGTTGTACATGTAAGTTCTTTGGATTCTCCATTTCCGATATCATTCTTAACCTCCCCCTGTTTATTTTTGTACCTACCATTTCTGCTTCTTAGTCTCTGTACCTTTCCCCCTGATATTTATTTTTAAGTATGTTAAAAACTTCAATTTATTGTCTTGTTACTTACAGCACTTATGTTGAAAAGTAGGGCGGTGGTCTTACTACTGTTCCTTTGATGGTAACATCTTTCTTCCTCTGGTTGATATTACATTTTTCTCTTTGACTTTCAGTAGTTGTATATGTGTGTGGTGGGCTAAAAAACGGTCCCATCTCTCAACATGTTATTCATGTTCTAATCCCAATCACCTATAAATAATATCTACCATAACAAGTGAGGAGATTATGTTAAAGATATTTAGAGGAAGAATTTATCTCGAATTATCCAGGTGGCTCTAAATGCAATGACATAGATCACTTTAAGAGCCAGACGCACAGAAAAAAAAGGCAATGCGAGGAGGGAGGCGGTGAGTGGAGTGCTGCAGCCAGAAGCCAAGGAATGCCCAGGAATGCCCAACCGTGGCCGAATGCTAGAAGATGCAAACCGTGTGTGCCTCTGACAGCTTCCAGAGGGGGCGCTCACAGCACTGCTGGCACACTGGTTTCAGACTTTTGGTCTACGGGACTTTGAGACAATACATTTCTGTATGGATTCTTGATGATGCAAGAGTGAAATTCTGTTTTGTATCACGTTTGATAACTTTTTGGAAGGCACAGTTGTGAATGAATACAGGTAGAACCTCCGTGGTGGCTGTTATTTTCCCTTCATGATGATTTTTTGTGTGACTCACAAAGAGTTTACCCCGAGATACGAAAAACCAATGGAGGGTAGTAGGATGCTAGTTTGTCTGGACTCTGAAGGTGTAAGTCCCAAAGGGTCACAAAAGCATCCCAATGCCTTGATTATCTTTTAGGCGTTGTCTCAGAAATTCCTGAACCCACATTTTTCTCTCTCAAGGCACATGAAAATATTGAATACTCTTAGAATTTCACCCTTTAAGCTGCTTCTATTACCTTATTTTTTCCAAGTATTTCCAAGTCACTGTATAGCTTAGGCGTAAACTTTTCCATCAAGGGGAATTTGCAAACGTGTTATATGTAATCCCTCTTCAGTTTTCTGTTCTTCAGAAACGTATGACTTTATGCTCTAGCTCTTTGGTGTGTCTGCACGCTAAATTGTGTTTATCTAATCCAAGGATTCTGCCACAGTCCTAGCTTCTAATTTAATTTGGTATCTATGCCCATAGTGAGAATCAGATTTCCTAAATAAAAAAAATATTGCTTTGAATGCAGGCTTCAAATCAGAATGCTTTCCTGTTTTTTGTTTTTTGTTTTTCCTGAAACTTTGTCCCTTTAGTCTTAGTTACCTAGTTATCGACATCTGTAACAATTGTTGCTTTTGTTTTATCTTATTCGTCTTTTATAACTACTCTCAACAAAGATTATTTTGTTACCAGTTATTTCATCATAGTCTGTAGCAGAATACTAGAACTAATGTTAATTGGAACAGTTATGGCAATGGACTGAATGTAAAATGAATACCTATGAATAAAATAATTTAGAATAGAAGATTTTTGGTCAAAGCTTTGCTTTTTATTACTAAATTGCATTCCTCTAAAGTCAACTCTCACAATATTATCATATTTTTTGGATAAACTTTGTTGAAAGATCTGCTGCATATCTGCGTAATCAGTGGAAATGAGGTCAATTTTAATATTTTCTTATATTCTTGGTATTGTTCAATGTTATTTAAAATAGATAAATTATATTTAAGTAACTACCTGAATGTATAAAAATAAAAGAGAAAATTAAATAATATATACACTATTGGTAGAATATGACATTTTTAAAGATCAAAAGTCAAGTAATGGTAGAATGACATTTTATGTGACAAAATCCAAGTAAATTTGTGGGATCACCTTATAAAATATTTTAATATGACTATGGATTTATTTCATATATTGGAATAATTATTCTTAGTTTTAAAAATAATATAGCTGGTGTTTCTACACATTCAGTCTTTTCCACACCATTTTAGGATACCATAGTAAGTCTCTATTTCTTTTTAGCAGAAGCAATCAAACTTCAACTAACAAATAAATTATTACAAGTCTGTTCCAGCTGGATCCATTACAGAGCTTCATGTATAAAGAGATTTGATTTGGAACATGAGAACACTCTGACTCATGCAATGGCTGGTCAAACTTTCAGGGATGCTAAAAATACAGAAGCAGGTAAGGTTTTAAATCATAATTTGGTCAAGGAGATCAATGGAAGTCTTTGAAGCACATAAATGGATCAATCATTAGCTATATTTGGCTGACTTCAACTGCAAGCATGTGGAGAACCAGTAATAGAGCTGCAGCTCTAACGAGTGTGTTGAAACCAGAAACATGGTTATGGGCATGGTGCAGTCCATAAATGTGCCCCTTGTCCTATTCACAAATAACCCTCTAAATCAAGAGTAAAAGTGGCCTGGCATTACAAGACCAAGTTCCGCCCATGGCTAGAACCTTTTCTACAAAAGCCCTTATATCTTCAGCACTTTATTTTATTTTTATATATCAGATACCACTATAGTGATTTAATGGAATAAAAAAATTTCTCACTGTGTTAAATGGTTTGTAACCTACATCTGTTCAAAGACAAAACTCCTTTCTTCTCTATTCTTGCTAACATATGGTTTTCATCTTCATAATTTTAAAGGGTTTGTTCCACCTTTGTGTACTATTTTCAAATTCTATTAGGTAAAAGTACAAAAGACATGTACAAGATGATTTTGTCTTTTTTTACACGGAAAAAATAAAATATTTTAATAAGTATAGCACATTTTTCTTACATATTATTGTTTAGCAGTAGACATATGCAAGAAGGGGCTACATGGAAGCCGAGTTTATAGAGTTAAATACACTCATTTTGTCTTTAACTAAATCATCATGTACTTAATAAGACAAAGACAAATAAATATGAATCAGTAATTAACTGTGAGCTGTATCTGAATAATCATCTCAATATAAAGAGCTTTTACTTGCTATCAATTCTTACAATTACATATTTGGGAGATCCAGGTCCTGGTAATGTGAACGTCAATGATTCAGAGATGGTTACCACCATGGAAATTCAGGTATATAACTGCTCAAAATTCTTTATGCTATGTTTTGAGTCCGAGTTATAAATACCTAAAATACAGAGGTTAAACATACTACAGATGTATTTCTTTTTTAGTTACTGTATTCTGGATTGATATAGGACCACTTCACAAGGATTCCAGGTATCATATGTCCACTTCACTAATCCTGGCTGTGACCTTCATCTTCAACCAAAATAAGGCTCATTTCCTCAGTGAAATAACATAGACCAAATGTCAACTTTCTCATGCAGGAAGGCTTGCAGGCTGCTAAATAGTATGATTTTTCATATTTAGTTTGCTGAGGTTGAGTCACTTGATATAGGCACAATCAAGGGAAGATGAGAAAAGGAGTTTTATTAAACATCAGCTAATAAATGGATATCAATGCTCTGAGGAAAACTAGTAGTCTCTGGTATAACAACTTTTTAACACAAAGGTGATCATCTTCATCCATCTCCTGGAGTAAGTGGCACAGGTTAACTTGTGAGAATGTCTGGATCTTTGCCAGTACTGTCCACAGGAACGATCCGTGATGACGTAAAGACAGTCTTGTGCAGTCCAATATGGTAGCAACCAGCCGCATGGAATGTGTTTAGATTAACTAAGTAAATACATTTTCTTTTTAAATTTAATTTTAGTTATATTAAATTTAAATAGCCACACATAAATGGTGGCTACCATATGGAACTATGCAGGTGTAGATCATTGTGACAAAGGTATTAAGTTCCCCAAATGTGCATCATTTTGGGGAAATGTAAATATTTTCACCATTTTTACTAGAACTCAGAAAATTAAGATCCATCAAGGTATGTTGATATCAATAAACTTCCCTCTACATGTTAGTTTTGTCATTATGGTATACGTTCATGAAGTAGGAAACTAAACAACCCGTGTCCCTAGATGGTTAACTCAGTAAAGTTGAGATGAGAGCAAATGGAAAATGACCTCAATGTTTTTTGTTAGCTGTGAGTGTGTGTGTTAAAGAGGAGTTTTAACTCAGGTTTTCAGAGAGTGAGAACATGTCCCCAGTCACCCTTACACCTCGTTCTCTCTTCTGTCAGAGCCTTATATAAATCTGCTGCAAAGGTGACCTGCAAAGCTATAACTTACTGAAATAAGCCCTCAGAGTTTTGCTCAAGATCTAGAGCCCACAATGAAAGATTATTGATGTTTTCAAGAGAAAAACTGTCAATTAGATGTACAGTTTGCCATAACAGCTCCAGGGTATAAACCTGAACTCTCCTGTGAATTTCCTGCATCTGCCTGGCAGCCACAGCGCCAGGCACACAACTCTCCTTTTGCTTCAGGAGATCCAGATGTTCACCTTTTTTGGATGAGTGCTGGAAATTGGAATGTGAGGTTGATGCATTTTGGCCTTATGGAAATTTGGGGTTTTAGCCTAACTGCTTATTTTTAAAAGTTTGTTTATTTTTTTTTCTGACTATAAAGTGATATATGTTCAATGTGGCTAATTTAGAATGTAAGAAAAATATGAACAAAATTATAGCTACTTGTAATTCCACAACATAGGGATAATGACTGTTATCATATTTCCTCCACGTTGAGCAAACTGCCATTTTCATTAACTTTGCTTTACTGTGAAGTGTTTTAAAATTGTTTTCTTCCCCATCTCTGCTCCTTCATTTATCATTCATACTTCTCAATGCACTGCCATCTGGCTCCCTTCCTGTCAGTCCATTGTAGCTTTTGTTGCCAAGGTCACCAATAGTTTTTTTTTTGTTGTTGTTGTTTTGTCACTAATTTGAAGGGACACTATTCACTGTTTATCTTATAGGAATTCTCTGCAATAGTTTAGAATTCTGCCACCTACGGAAGTTTAGGAAAAAGTTGCTGAATCAGGTTGGTTCCAAATTAGTGCTTAAACTTTTCAGATTATACCCAAATTTTTGAGCCAAGAAAAAAAATTAGGACTAAGTCTATTTTGTCTCAAATGCTAGTTTACCTCAAAAATTCTCAAAGCAGTATATCTGTTCAATTCCTATAAAATAGCCATCTGTCTCATTGCTTTTGGTTTATTATCAACCCCTTGGTTGCATCATCTCCAAGAACGGGACATTATGGAAAGGCAGTCAGTCAAATGGTCAACCACACCCAGTACAGGGATGGGTATATGTTAGTCTCCCCTTACCTGCAGGGGATATACGTCAAGACTTTTTGTAGATGCCCTCAACCCTCAGACAGTCTTTCTTTCTTCTTTTCTCTTTTCTTTCCTCTTCTTTTTCTCTTTCTTTCTTCTTCTTTTTTCTTCCATCCCTCCTTCCTTTCTTTATTTCTTTTATCTTTATTTTTTATTGTTGTTCAAGTACCGTTGCCTCCACTTTCCTCCCACCATTCCCCCACACCCCATCCATCTTCACCTACCTCCCTTGATCTTATCCCCTTTGGCTTTGTCCATGTCTTTCTTTCTTTCATCTATATCTATCTACCTTTTCATTTAAAGAAAGCACTTTACAGTTTCTCTTTAGCATATCAAAATCTCCAGCATTACTACTCTTGCACTTTGGGTCCCTTAGTAAATAAAATGAGGGTTACTTGAACACAACAAGCACTTTGACACCATGACAATTGATCTGATAACCATGACAGCTATGAAGTAACTCATTGGATAGCATATAGAGTGTGAATATACTGGCAAAGGGATGATTCACATACCAGGATGAATAGAGAAGGAAAACAAGAGATTTCAACATGTTGTTCAGAAAGATACACATTTTAGAACTTATGAATTCTTTATTTCAGACCCTGGGTAACTGAAAGTGTGGGAAACAAAACTGTTGATAAAGGGGCACTCCTGTGTAAGTCACATCAGTATTCTTGAATTCTAATCCTTCAGAGTAGTGGTTACTACGGGGTTGAGCACACTTCGATAATTAGATGTGTGGGGACACTGATGTATACATGGTACATTTTAAGGACTTTAAGCATAGAAAAGCAGAGACCCACTTTTGCACATGGGAAGAACCTTGCTGAAATTTAAAGGTAACACAAAAGAGGGAAAAGCATAAGCCAAAGACATCTGATAACAAGTTTGAGACCTGGAATCTAACTTGTTCTCAGTCTTAACTGAGTCAGTAAAATACCCTTCCTTCCTTCCTTCCTTTTCTTTCCCTTTTCATATACATATGTATGTATATAAGTATCCATCTATCAATCTATGTATCCATCAATCATCTATCATCTATCTAATTCAGGTATTAAAGCAAAAGGAGTCTAACAGTTCCAAAGCATTACTCCTAAACCCTTTGCATAACTTTATATAAACAAACTCACATATCTCTTTTTTGCCACATTTCCTCTGTTCCATCTGGAAATTGAGCCATGATTATAAAAATCATATTCATTTTAGATTACTCTATTCATGTTTCTGGCTTCCCTTCCCTTTTCTGAAAACTAGCTGTTAATGTGAGGCCCTGCAGGTGCACAAGTTTCTTATTCCAGCCAGCACCAGCATCACCAGGATGCCTTGTTAAAACATAGACCATTGGGCCCTACCCTAGAGTTTCTGTCTGTTGGTTCTGTGGTGAGGCCCAAGAATTTGCCTTTCAAAAAGTGTTGATGTTGCTGACTATATGGCCATAGTTTCACTTGTTATCAGGACAGGGTGATGACTTCCAAACTTCTTATATGCCAGACCAAAAACTAGAAGTCTAAATCAGACTTTATCAAATATGAGTGAAGGTGGACCAACAACTTCCCTTCTCTGAAGTTATTTGAGGAACTTAACACAAATAACAGAAAAACTTAGGAATAACAATAACCATTGTAATACTAAAAAAAAGTAATACTAATTTGAACAAAAGAACAAACAGTTAAACAAATTACATTTATATTGAATTGATAAAAATAAAGCAATTAAAATAAAAATAATGAAGATGTTGGCAGTTAGCTGAAAATATATTCATATAGTAACGAAAAACAGCCTTCAAAACTGATATAATTAACATGCATAAAGCAGATAATAATGAACAAACCAACAAACATAACCACCAAAAAGTTCCTATAAATTAACATTTAAAATATTAACCATTCTTTGGGTTTGGTAAGGTATTTTTAATACAAAATATTTGCATAATTTCCCAATTCCTTATATTGAACCTATTGATGTTACCATAAACAATGTTTTTTACATGTTAGGAAAAAGTCAATACAGCAGACATGATTTCGCATTCCTTGACTATATCGGATGTAACCTGAAGTGATGATTGACCCTTGGCCAACTCCTGGGAATGCCGTCCTCAGAAGGTTTTCAGTGTTAAGGATTGGGGGTTTCATTGATTAAACCTAGAAATATGTGCCATGCTGTATCAGGTTGTGAGATTTGCTTTGCCCAAATGACAAGAATGCTAACATACCTTTTGTTTGGTTGTTGGGAGTTCTGGGTTTCAGTTGCCATGGCTGGGATCACCATACGATGGGCCTATGTGACCTGCCCTCCACAAATCCTCAGATTGTTAGACATAAATGGGCAAAGCCATTCCACACATAGTCTTAGAGTCTGCTTCTAGAAAGAAGGTCTGTACAACCCTAACTAGGATGAATTTGGAAAGCTGTTTCTTTTCTTTCAGAACTCTACCCAATGTATTTTCGTTTTCTGTTTTTGTTTGTTTTTTTTTTTTCTGTCTCTGTTGCTGTAGTAAATCTAAACATAAGGGTAATTTGCTATTTATGGAGTCTTATGAGTTCTTCCAGTGAACCATCAAATTTGAAGTGGTCAATTAATCTCCAAATAATATCGATATGCTTGTATGACTGTGTGTACATGTGTGAACACACAGTACATTATTATCCAATAGCTTCTTATATCTCTATTACAGGCAAATTAAATACTTTATTTTGAAATATAACAGATAAAGTGTAAAAATATTAAATAATTTAATCAGTCAAACCTGTTACGTTCCCCCAAATTTTGTATTTATTTAGGTATGTATTCGCTCATTTATTTAATAAAAATTTTGTTAAATAAATATTCTATATGCTATGTGCTTGGTATATAATAAATAAATAGCCCTGCCTTCATTTTTACAGTTCTTGTTTTCAAGGGATAAAGACACATGCACAAAAACCTGTACTGCAAAGCTAAAAGTTACACCAATAAAGAAATTTATCATCTTCATTATTTCTATTGCTAGCTTGTATTTGTTGTTCAGTTACTGTATGCTAGCCAATATTCTAAGAATTAACATATACTATTTCAGTATTTCATCTAGTAATTATATAAATCTCTATGATGTATGACTAATTATGATGCACATTTTACAGATTACAGTACTGAGTCACTAAAAGATTGAGTGATTTGCAAATTATCGCAAGGCCAGTTAATGTGGTTTCGTAATTTGAATCTAGACAGTTTATCCTGGTCCAAGAAGACATACTCTTCAACTACATCAATACTTCAAGTTATTTTAGATACAAATACTGGGATTTCAAACTTTTACAAAGACCCAAAGTACATGCAGAGCAAATTTTACAAAAGACATTGGGGTTTGTGGGAAGAAAGGGAACACGTGTTCTAGACAGAGGGAACGGCATGTGCAAAGAGCCAACTCTAAAAGCACGGGTAGTATGAAGGACCTGTGGTCAGAGGGGCCTCATACTTGGGTTTAACGGTTGGAAGTTGTCATCCTGAAATGTGTAATAATTTTATCTTTGAATTTGTGTTTTAAGAGAAGTCTGGTGAGACAATAGAACATTTGCAATGGATTCCTATTATTTCCCAGAACCCCTGGAAAGGTCTATATCTACTTCCCTGTACCTGGAGCCTCAGGCACCCCAGATGGCTTCACTGTCACAGCCTTGATGCAGTGAACTGCGATACACTTAGCTTTGTGTGACGATATGAATATGAGTACAAGGAGGGTCAAGCATCTCCTGAAGGGGGGATGACAATCATTGGGGCAGAGCATGACAATCATCTCTGCTGTGGGATAGCAGTGCCGCATGTGTTTCCAGTGCTGCATGGTGGAAGTAAGCCTCTTAACCATGACTGATCCATATGTATGCCCTGACACAGAGATTCCAATCCTTTGGGTGCACCTCTGTGTGTAAGGAGATGACACCATTCATCTCCTGACGCCAGCTAAATAACAAATGAAAACACTACTATGGGTAAAGAGAGAAGCCTGGAAAAAAGGAAAACAAACTTTTATATCTGAATATCTTCAATGGAACTGTTTACCAGCTATCTGGACAAGGGTACCAGCAATCTTTCATCTTGCACTGCGCTTCTCAAATTATGTTGTGGCCCCATGTGAGAGTCTATGGTGCATCACACTTTAGTAACAGAAATAATCTCAGGATGAATGCATCAGATGGTGTTTAATGATATGACTAAATTATGGAGAACACAAGATAAAATAAATTAGATTTTATTAAGCAGTCATATTCTAATAGCAATGAAGACTGTGTAAAATGTTTTAAGCATAAGAATCTGGTGAACATATTTAAAGGATAGATTGCTAGTATGCAGTTATATCTTTGAATTAGATTTTATGGAACCAAAATTAGAATCAGGAAGGCTTATTAAGATGCCATTCCTCTAATTTAGATAGTAGAGTGTTGTGGCCTGAATGGAGTGATGGCAATGAAGGAATCAGTGGACTAAGAAAAAATTATTAGTAGTAGAATGGACAGAAATGTTCAAATGAGAAGATATGAGGGAAGTTTCAGAGTTCAGAAACAGAATAAACAACTTTATATTCTGGCCAGCCATTTAAGTATATAGATGTATTGTTAAATGATGGCAAAGTCTTACCCAGAGATGTGTTTGAATTTAATCAACATAAAAATGAGTATTTAAGCATTGAGAATACATTACATGACCTAGGAGTGTTTGTTATTTTAAAAAGATATAAATGATTGAGTCATTATTGCTAAAATTATGCTGCCAGTAGTTATAGTAGTCACAAGTTACATATGATTACTTTCTTTAACTTAATTAAGGTGAAGTAAAATTAAAAAAAATTATTTCCTCAGATGCACTAGCCACACCTAAGGACTCAATAGCCACCTGTTTTTACTGGCTACTTCACTGGATTGTGCAGATAATAGAACATTCTCATCATCACAAAATATCTGACTAAACTATCACTGACTAAAACTTCTAGATTTCAGGGATAGACAAAAGAATGGGAGTTAAATAAGACTGATGACCAGTAGCTAGAGAAAGAGGAGAAAAATTGAAAAAAAAATGATGGGAAAGAAAAGAGAGAAAGAATTTTACGAAGAGAGAGTGACCAGCCACATCACATGGTGAGGGAGGCCCCAACATCGTTAGTGTGAAGACGGGGTCATTTCTCAATCCCAAAACCTGTAACTGCCATCACTACTGACCATCACAATCAAGAATATAACCTAGCTAGAAAATGCTAACTGAGCAACTGAGATACAGAAGTTATCTTTGGTAAATACACACATACACACAGATTGGTAAAACTCCAGCAGTTGTTTATATAAAAAGAATGGCTTTCGTGACATCGATGGAACTTGAGAACCAAGGAGAGTGGCCTGAGACATGCATGTGTGAACAGTAATGACCTCAATGGACTAGTCAGTGGGAGTAGGATATGGCACTGAGTGAGATTATATACTGTGTGGCCATCACCTTCAAAATGATTGAGAAAGAGAAATGAATCTGTATCACATTTTGCATCATGCTTGAACATTCCTCCATGGAATTACTCAAAAGAGTCAGAAGGTTTTCAGGAACGATGCAATGAGTGCAGTGCAAATAAAAGTGTGGAACAAATGCTTCAAAGGTGGTTAAAGATCTATTGAAAGTGCTGCATGTTCTGGAAGGCCTTCAACAAGCAGAAAGCCTACAAATGTTGAACATGTAAGGGATGCAATCAACAAAGATCAGTGACTGACAGAACAAGAACTAGAAGTTGATCTGGGGATTCCAAAAAGTACTGTGTCTGAGATTTTTGACACTGGATCTTGGCATGAAACATGCCATGACAGCTGATGGCATTCCAACAAAGGATTTTTGCGGTGTTTTGAACAGTGGAAGAGATGCTGGGAGAACTGAGGTCTCAAATTATCTATTTTGAAGGGAATTGAGGTGTCATTGTCCTATGTACAATGTTCCTTGAATCTTCTTCAGTAAATGTCTCTTTTTTCATATAAAATGGCTGGATACCTTCTAGAAAGTCTATCTATTTATACACAAATTCAGAAAAAAAATGATAAATTTTTTTCCTAATTTTCAAAATGTTTTGTTCATTCAAGGAGAGTAAGATATATGTACAAAAGACCATGTTCAGGAAAATTGTAATGGTCATTAATAATGCTAAATAGGGATATATAGCTACTGCAGTAAAAGAATTATGGGCCTCATTATGTTACACGTGTTTCCTTTCTACACTTTAAAAATGTTTCTACAGTCGAGGCTGAAGTTCTCATACTTTATTCTTTGAAATTTGGTTTGTAGAAAATAGTTTAAATAGACACTAAGGTATATTCCATTCGCTTTTATTTTAGGGTGAGTTTTTGAAAACATATCATATGCCTCTTGTTACACTTAATTGTTTTATTTCTAGAGACTGGTTCATTTTTTATTGTATCGGCAGTATTTTATTTCCATATAGGCTTTATACATTTCTTCTTTAAATATATAATATGGAATATCTTGTCTTTCTTTAATATTTGATATTGAATTACCTTTGTAGCTGCCTTTGAATGCCTTGCTCTCCTGACATTTACAAACTTTCCTCATTTCCTCTCCCTCTCTGTTTTGCCTTGAAGATCTGTTAATTCAGAAAAATATTTTAACATTATAAAATAACTTTTGATAAAAGAACTATTAATAATTATGTGAGAATAAGACAAGCCAAGGATAAAAAAGAGGCAAGTGCATATTGATAAAATAAGCACATCTAGAAGCAAAGACACTGATATTTATGTACATGTAAATATACACAGGCATTACATATACACATTTATAAGTGCATTTAAAATCAACACAAAGGAGAGTTTTGAGGAATAGCAAACAATTTCATAAGAAGTACGAAAGATTTTGAAGGCAAAAAATGCAATTAGGGTTGTGAAAACTGATTTAGGATTTATAAGGCATAATTTTAATTTTAAAGCTATTTATATGATACATATTAAAACAATTTATGATATCTAGATATAGACACATTTATGTTTAGTATTAAAACAAATTATTAAAACTATTGAAATGATAAGATTATTTATAAAAATTATTTGAAATCAATATGACAAATAAAAAGTAAAAGCTAAGAAAATGTTACATGTAATCTACCATGCTTATTTCACTTTGAAAAAGCTGCTTAACTTAATGAAATCCATAAACTCTATTAAAACTTTTAATTTGTTCATGTACATGATTTTTTTCAAGTGGAAATTATAACCTTTCTCACTAAATACATGAGCTTTGTAATAAGAAAAGGCAATCAGAGAATGAAATAATCAAAACATCTATATGAGTTGATACTTTATTATTTTTCTTAATTGATTTTCCCCATTTTGACATGCTGTAAGAAACAAACGCTGTTAAATGTATTGTGCCAAAATGTGTTCTTATAATGCAGCATTAAATCTGAGTGAATATAGCTAACATAGAAATATTATTTGTGCAGCATTATGCAAAATTTAGCAACAGATAAAATTCCTTTGGGAATTGAAGAAAATATATAGATCTACAAACATCTTTTTTCATAATTGCCATGTTGAAGCTATTCAGGGGAAAATAATCTAAAAGCATCTCCTTCAGAGCGGCCTGCAGCCTGGAGTTTCCCACTGACTTGCGTTGCAATGCACCCTGGGATCCCAGCCTTCGGCCCACACCCTCTTGCTCTTTCCTTACAAGTACCTTTGGGAAAATTCCTTTTCTTTATTTTTATCATTTGCAAAATAGGACTAATAATACATAGCCTACATAATCATTTTATTCAGTAATAAAACACTTAAAATGTTTAGTGTGGAATACTGTATGTATTTCTCTTAAGTACATTTAAAACACATGCAAATAAGTGGGTAGATTTGATATTAAGCAATTGTTAAACAGGAATTTTCTTCAGTCCAGTATATATTTGTGTTGGTTACTATTATTAATAACAAAGATGCTTGTAGTAAAATGTCTATACTATTTTTGGAAAACACACTTGTAAGGTAATAATGAAGAAAAAATTCTTGCACAAGAAAAAGATTATATTAACATTGTGAAATATTTGAATATTCAAAAATATTTATATAATAACATGATCAAGCAAATAAGTTTAACTATATTTATAATATTATTTATTCCTGAGTATTCATTTTTTATAAACTGCAGCAAAAAATATTAAACAGAATCTCATGAGACATAATTTTCCACACTGAAATTTGAATCTGAATGAGCCAGCTCACCATTTCCTTCAACTGTTCTTTCAAAAAAACCTGTTCATTGTATTTTTTATATTCATCAAGCAATCCAATGTAATACTGAAAAACGAAATCTAAATTCTCAAAGGTACATGAATTCACAGTGGTGATGTGGTTATTTGTATATAAAACAATATTTTTTCTACTAAATAAAATATCCTTGTTATCTTTCAGTACTCAAAATTATTTTTATTCCTTATATTATTTGAATAATACGTATGCTTAAACTAAAGAAAAGCATCAGTTACTCCATAATTATTATATGTTCTTATTTTTTTATAAGTGGTGAAATGGAGAATCCATCAATGTTCAATTTCCTTGGGTAGCAATGCTTCACTGTGTAAATACACACTTCTGTATATTTTTATGACCTATAATTTGTATGAAACATCAATCTGAATTCCCAAATTAATCATCCATTCTTCAGTCCACATCATTAAGGACTTAGATTCTCAAGCTCTGTAACATTTTAAATAAGTATGCTTAAGGAAAAAGACAATTATGTTGACAGACTATGTACTTTGAATATAGTATTTTGTTACTGTCACATTTTACATAATGGTTAAAGAGACTATCAGACATAAAATTAGCATAAAATGTGATAGAAACATTTTTATGAGAAATTCATGTGTTATTGGTAGAGAACAAGTTCTTGCAGTGCCAAAAGGAAAACAATTTCCTGAAACCCGCTGGGGACTATGGGTCTCTGTGGCGAACTTTACTGATGATGTAAAATTAAGGGGCTTCCCCCTTCCGACTCCTCAATGTCCCAGCTCTGTCCATCCTGCCATAGAAAAAGTTAAATCCTGTCTTCAGTATTGCCAGCATAATGGCCACTGCTCACAGATGCTGCTCCATATTAAAGAGAAGTCCAGTCCAGCATCCACCTAGCATAGCAGGTTCCCAGCTGCAGTCCACTGCTGTGCTGCAGTATTCAGGCCCCCTTCAGGAGCCTGAGTGTAGAGTTTCCACAGCCATGGGCCAATGGCTGCTAAGGCCACTTGGTTATGGAGCAAAGACAGGACGGGAGAGCACACTCCCAGGTGGGCAAGAGAGCAAGAGAGAGCTTCTCTGGGGTTATTAGCTTGGGTTTGTGATGAACTAGATCCTTTTTCTGAGGAACCAATCAACTTCCCAATATTTTGCGGGCTTTAGACAGGTCAGGTCCGTATCCCCTAGTTAGACTAACAGGTCTCTATGTTAGACATGTCCCACTGTGCCTCTCAACAATTCTTTGCCTGAACAGGGGAGGGGATTAACTTCCTTGGTGGAGCAATGATGTAATCCCCTGCAGGGGAAAGCTGCAGCTTCCTAATGGAGCAGACTGATTGAAGCTCCCCAGTTTATTTAGCTCAATGTCTAAGTCCCTTTGCTCACCTTTTCTAGCCAGATGCCAAGAGTGACACATGTAACCAACTCTTTGTGCTTGGATGTAAAAATATTTGGTCAGGTATTAAAAAAAAAACAAGCAGAACCTTTTTCTTCACAGTCCCTGGTTCCTTTTCCCTAGGCTACTGAGAAGCAAGTAAAAATGGACCCACTTCTGAGCACGATCCTGGAGAAAAATAGAAACTGGTCTCACCTACTGTGGGATGAATGTTAAGGCAATGCACTCTCAACCAAGACTTATAGAATGTCATCTTTTGTCTAAGTTAAGCATGAACAAAATAAAATGAAACAATGATAACTCCATGAACATGAGAAAGCAAGCAATGTTTTTAAAACTTTAGTTTGCATAAAAGCCATTGGTTTAAATCCCTGGATGGCATCCTTAAAGGTGTTGATTTTGTTGGTCTAAAATGGGACCTGTAATTTGTATTTCAAACAACCATTCTGATGCTGATACTCTCAGTCTGTGGTCTACCCTGAGGGACATTGTACCACAAAGTAGAATGCTGGACTTGGGACTCCACCTGGAACAAAATCTTTCTCCCAGAACAGAAGAAAATTTTGCATATTTGCTTCATGTTTATTATACTTAATAAAAATAAGAGTTCAGTAAAATGTGAACTCAAAAGAAGTAGTGAGATGAGCAAGATTGTTTATTTTTTAATGTATATATACATTCATTTTTCAATTACAGTTGACATTCAATATTATTTCAGGCAGGATTATATTTCTCTAAGAAAACAAGTTGAGGACTTAATTGTCCCAATCAATTGAATAATACAACATGATTTTTTAACCTTTGTTGGGTTACTATTTTAAATCTTCTTGGTTGGATGTTTTAAAAGAAAATGTTAAATCTTTGAGTGTGAAATAACTAGTTTGAATTGCTAAATTTTCTCAGAGTAAAGCAGTCAACATGCTACCATTATGCTTATATTTTTTTTTTTTAAGATTTTATTTATTTTTTATTTTTAGAGAGGAGAAAGGAGGGAGAAAGAGAGGGAGAGAAACATCAATGTGTGGTTGCCTCTCATGTGGCCCCCACTAGGGGCCTGGCCTGCAACCCAGGCATGTGCCCTGACTGGGAATCGAACCTGTGACCCTTTGGTTCACAGCCCGCGCTCAATCCACTGAGCTACGCCAGCCAGGGCCCATTATGCTTATATTTTATAGTGACAACAGATCTTTATAGTCACAGAAAACCAATTTTTAAATTTTTAGAGGTTTAAGTAAAAATAAATGTTCAATGTGCAAAAATAAGAATATATAAATAATAAAAGTGAAGGAGAAATACAATAATATATGCCCTTATGTTTTGAAGAACAGCTCATTAGTATTTCATTCATATATAATCATTATATATAATTTATATAATACTTTGTGAATATTCATTACATGCAAGTGTTATGCATGTTTTACCTTGTATAATCATTAAAAACATATCAGAAGTACTATTATATTGGGCAGACACCTCTCCAAGGAGGACATACAGAGGATCCAGAGACACATGAAAAGATGCTCGATATCGCTAGCTATCAGAGAGATGCAAATTAAAACCACAATGAGATACCACTTGACACCAGTAAGAATGGCCCTCATAAACAAAGCAACAAACAGCAAGTGTTGGAGAGGATGTGGAGAAAAGGGGACACTAGTGCACTGCTGGTGGGAGTGCAGACTGGTACAACCACTATGGAAAAGAGTATGGAATTTTCTAAAAAAACTTAAAATGGATATACCTTTTGACCCAGCAATTCCATTGCTAGGACTATATCCTAAGAACCCTGAAACACCAATCCAAAAGAAACTATGCATCCCTATGTTTATAGCAGCACAATTTACAATAGCCAAGTGTTAGAAGCAACCTAGATGCCCATCAGTAAATGAATGGATCAGAAAACCATGGTACATTTACACAATGGAATTCTATGCAGCAGAAAGAAAGAAGGAGCTCATACCCTATGCAACAGCATGGATGGAACTTGAGAGCATCATGCTAAGCGAAGTAAGCCAGGCAGTGAAAGATAAATACCATATGATCTCACCTTTAACAGGAACCTAATCAACAAAACAAACAAACAAGCATAATATAACCAAAGACATGGAAATTGGGAACATGCTGAAAGTCACCAGAGGGGAGAGGGGAGGGAATTTCAGGGGAAAAGGGGAAGGATTTACAGGAACAAGTATAAAGGACACATGGACAAAAACTATGGGGGGGGTGGAAATGGGAGGGAGGTGGGGAGGGCTGGGGTGGTGGGTTCGGGTGAGAATAAAAGACAGAAAACTGTACAAGATCAACAATGAAAATAAAAATTAAAAAAAAATAAATAAAAAATAAATAAAAATAGAACAGTAAATATTGTTGTATCAAATAAACCTCACCACTGTTTTGTTAAATTTTAATATAAATAAAAACCTTATGTAAAATAAAATAAAAAAAGAAGTACTATTATATTTTTATTTTATTTTTTTTGAGAATTTTTTTTAAAAATATTTATTTATTTATTTATTTATTTATTTATTTATCTTTAGAGGGGAAGGGTAGGAGAGAGGGAGAAGGAGAGAAATATCAATGTATGGTTGCCTCTTATGTGTCCCATGCTGGGAACTGGCCTGCAACCCAGGCATGTGCCCTGACTGGGAATCGAACGAACCGCGACCCTTTGGTTCGCAGGCCCGCGCTCAATCCACTGAGCTACACCAGCCAGGGCTAGAAGTACTATTATATTTTTAAATAAAATAAAAATAATTTCCACATAGTCAAAATAACATACTATTAATAGCATATTAATAATTCCTAAACATGCTTAACATTCTTGTTAAACTTTATCTAATATAGTGAGAACTTTTGTTTGTAATTGATATATCCAAGGAATTAAGAACTATGTTGCATCCTATCATTATGTCCCTTAACCGTTTTTTTTTTTTTTTTTTTTTTTTTTTTTTTAATTCTGAAAGTGCCTTTTCTGGTAGTGATATTAAGCTCTTCAAGACAAATGATAGCATTTGCTATGGCTGAAACTTTCAAAATGTGTACTCATGGTGTCATTTTGCCACTTTTCTCTAACCTCCATTATCTAGAAAATAGAAGTTTTATCTACCAGTTTGCTTAAGTCCACATTTAAAAATTTTCACAATAATACATTATTCATGTATGATGATACATTATATATGTATAATCATAGTATATGATACTATGTCTATCATTTTACAATAGGGAACAACTAATGTTTATATTCGAGACTCTCATTATTTGAGTCTTAAGGAATTCATTAGAAAGATGCAGTATTTTCTTTTGAAGAAAATACTTGAAACCCTTGAGACAAAAAGTAGTTTATGTAATATTATGTTAGCCCTATATAAATCTTTAATTCTTCAGCAAACATTCAACTGTTGGATTTCATACCATTTGATACACCTATCTGAATCAATCTTCCATTAGTTTTTCAAAATGATTTAGTGATTTCTTATTTATGTGTTCTCTCAAACTAATGAATTGTAAGGGCACATGATCTGTGTCACTGTTATCATGTTAAATTTATACTTGCTAAGTACAACATAGGGTGCAGAATGGTGAGTCTCAGTTTGACAAAATTACTGGAGAACTTGAAATAGAGAATCTTACTGCTTACACATCCTGGAGGGATTTCAAGGTGTACCTGGAGGGACCCCATGTGGAGGTCCAGGGCAGGCAGAGGCAGGGAGAGAGGCACAACTTGGGGCCTATGCCTTAATTAGGAGCCATCAGTCAAGCGCTTGTTTTTCCTGAGCTAAGGCTGGATTGGTCAATTCAAACCAGAAGAGAGGGTTTTGGTAAGATTCCTGGAGGTCTTAATTTAGGGGCACACAAGGAGAAAGACTAAGAGGAGGCGGGGCACTGTTTATCACAAGGTCTGTTGTGGGAATCACATAAGAAATTTACATTTGCCTGTGACTCTGTGGACTGTTATCTAGGGTATGTGACCCTTGAGGGTGTTAGTGTCATTTCCTGGCCCCCACAGGCCATTTAACCAAATAAAATGAATGCCAACGTAGGAATACCATGGAATAGCTTAGCTAAACTACCAACAGTCACTTTCTGCCTTAGAAGGCTAACAATCAGTGTGGATTATTAATTTCTTTTTCTCCCCTTGTGGCCACACTAAAGGCCACATGTGCGATGAGAGAGTCCAACATGGAGGAAACCAGATCCATGAAAAACATCACGAAACATAGTTCAGAGACATACAACTCAAAACAGATTTATATGAGACAGAAAAATTTTCACTGTGTATGTTAAACAACTGCTTATTAGATGCGGTAGCAAACCTAATTAGCTGGGATAATAAAATACCCTTTTATCAATTTTCTACTGAGTTATTGGTGTTTTTTTCCTTCTCTATTCCTGGAAGTCTGCTATATATTAAAGAGTATCTCTATCTATTTTTATTTCTATCTCTCCCTCTTTTTTATATGAGTTGGACATACTGCTTTCTGAGTTCTTTTTTATCAATCTTTTATTTTGTAGCTTTAAAAAATTTTGATCATAGAAAAAATTTCACCTGCTATTCTTTAGTACTTTTTGCTTAAAATTTTTACTTTTAAATATTTGATATTTTAGAGTTAATTACTATATTTTATGAATTATAAAATTACCATTTCTAAGACTTTAGAGTAGATTATGTAATTTTTATTATGTTACTAATTTTTCTGAACATTTATATTAATAGATTTTCTAATAATGACTAACCTTTGAAGTCATGGAACATATATCTCTTGATTATTATGTTTGGCAATTTTTAAGTGCATTTATCCTGTATGACCATATTCAATTTTAAAATTTTATATGTCTATTAATATGTGAAATTGGTTACCACATGTTTTTATGCAAGCACAATAAGTATTGAATATTTAAGTAAATATCTTAGACTTCCAGTCAAGATGGTGTCATAGGTAAACCCGGCTCACACCCTCGCACAACCACATCAAAATTAAAACTAAATTATGGAGTAATCATTACTCAGAACCAGCAGGATTCAAGTTTAATAGAAATATGATAACTACGGAATTAAAGAAACTACATCCATCCAGTCTTGCAGGAGATGGGGAATGGGCTGGTCCCATACTTGCGTGTGGTTGGTAACAATCCAGATGAGGATATCTTGGGAGCAGAGTGCTAGCCCCACACAGGCCATCCAGTCCAGGGTACCAGTGCCAGGAAAATAAGTCCTCATAACTTCTGGCTGTAAAAATCAGCAGTGATTGAGTTGGTGGAAGAAACTTCTCATCCCAAGTAGTACCTTCTAACCCACACATGAACTTACTCTGATTCACTCTCTCTGAGCTCCAGCATTGGGATGGCAGTTTCAAAGTCACCATTGCTATGCAGGAAGAAACTGAAGGGGTTGTCATGAAGGTGAAAGCTGAGGGACAGCTTTCTCTCAGACAGAAAGGCTGGTAGAGCCACACAGCCAGCAGGATGTCATATCTGAGATTCCATCAACCTGGCTAATACCCTTTGTCCCACCTTGAAGATCCCCTGAGGCACCCTCCCACCCAATTTACAGCTATTAACAGTAGCTTTTCCATATGAATGCTGGTCCTGGCTCAAGTTTCACAACTTCCTAAATCCTTTCAAACATTCAACAACTGACCTCAGGGAGCTCCTAGCCCCCTTACATCTTGATCCGTGGCCCCAGGCATGAAACAGCCTAGATACACAGCTTGGCTTCACCTGGGAATCTCCAAGCCCAGCACAAGCAACAGCCATCTCAGTTTGCTCTATAGCTCAGATAGGGTGGCCCTGGGCAAAACACAAGTGTGGCTGACCTTGGCCTGTGCCACCCAGGAAATCCCAGGGTCTAGGAACCCAGTGGATAACTACAGACCACGTCAGAGCACTGCCACCCCACCCCTGCACAGTTGATCCTCCACAGAATGTGGATGTTTGTGGTCAGTGATTGCAGCCAGTCCTTGCAATGGACTGGCCTGGGTAAATCCCTCCCATTGACCTGCCAATAGCAACCAATAACTAAAAAGCCAAGATGTAATTTATCATGAGGGGATAGTTTCCAACTTTGTAAACTCAGATGAATTATTTTTCCATTCATCACTCCAAATTTTCTTATCTGAAAAACAGCGATAATATGGCATCAGCTTCACAGGATTTTTGTAATAACTAAAAGAGTTAGTATATGGAATTGCTTATAACAGATTGGCATAATTTAAGTGGTATTTACATGTATGCTGATGTTTTCAGTATTATAATATTTATTAAGTAGCTATAATTTTTAAAATAGTAGAAACAAATGAGTATATATATTATATTTAAATTTCCCAATACTATTTATTGTGTTTTTATTTTATAAATATATTTATGACTTTTTAAATCTGGAAAAAAACTTGAAATCTGCCTTTTTGTATTTTTATAGGGCCAGCAACGAATTTTTCCTCAAAATTGAAGTTAGTAACAGGAAGAAAAGTTTAATTTTTTAAAAAAATGAACTAATAAAAGCTGAAATTAAAGAAAATATTAGTAAATCACATAGTATAAGGTACTGTATTGTGTTCTAACATAATAATTAAAATATAACAACAATAATTAATAGTATAAAAATTAGTACAATTCACTAAGTAGGTTCTGGTCCATAAATCCATAAATGCAATAAATGCAATGGTGGCTTAATGTAAATTACATACTAAAAATTAATGAAAAAATGAACAGTAATATCCTAAAATTCATTCTCACATATCAATATATACATATACATCCAATTGGCAGTTTGCAAATTAAGTTAAAAGATTTAATATTCCTAGGGAATAAAGATGGTCTGAGGATATCTTAGAAACTTACAACATAAAAATTGACACCATAGTAGAATGGTTAAGAGCACAAAATCTAGAGTCAATTCCCTGGGATTAAAGCTTGCAATTGCAAACCTGCAATTCTTCTTTTCTCTATGAAGTGGAGATGATGTTGATGGTGAGGATTTTTCTAAGGAGATTTAAGAGAATTAGTCAGGTAAATAAATTGTAAAAGTCTTAGAACAATGCTTGGGACATAGTAAATACAGACTATTTGTTTAATAAATAAAAATATGCCACATGCACTGGACTTAAAAAGTATTAGTGTTATTAAACAGTGGTGATAAGGGCATAGGGCAAACAAAATTATCGTGGAAGAGATTGCAGACACCCCAAAACACTTATCCTTTACATTCTTGCATTTAGATTTCTACCCTCCACCCCACTTCACATTACTTCTTAGGCTAGTGGTTACCCAGGAAACTTTTGCCTTCAGTTCAGTAACACTAGCTGTTGTTGAACTACCATTTGATAATTTGTTAAACTAGCATTTGATGATACTACACCGAATGAAAGAGAAGCATTATGGTATGCTACCATTCTTATTCATTGTGAACAAAATCATTAGTGCTCATAAACATTAGTTTTTGATACACGAATAATGGAAAATCAGTTTTGTTACTCTCTTGTTCTAAATTCTTAGTGACTATTTTGAAATAAAATAAAAATTCTATTTCTAAATCCTAAAGATCAGTATAAGAAGAACATGTATGCTGCAAAAACTATTTTAAGTATTGATAAATTGATTGTGTCTCAAAAATTACTTTTCTTCCCTTTAGAAATGTCTTTTTGTATCAAAGAAAAAGTTTTAAAGCATAAAATAAAATTAAGAAATGTTTCTAAGAGCTTGTGATAGAGATATTGATTAGGCATAGATATTCCTCAGCCCCATTTTGGTTCAATTAAAAATTTTAGATTGTATTCTAGCTAATAGGATGAGGGTGGAAGAGATGTATAGCACTCCCAAGCCATAAAAGCATTATATCATCCCACAGTCACTTTCCCTATTCTTCAGTGACTACAGTGGCCATGTATCTTAAGATCCAAGAGGCCACAGTTATTTGATCAGTTTGAGAAAATCTAAATACAGTATCTAGAGAAGTACCATCAAGGATACTGGTGAATCTTGCCTAGGAAATGATGTGAAAGAAAGAAATTAGCTATAAAAAGCTAACGTTAACTATGCTACACAATACTGAGCCATCTAATCTGACAGAAAAATATTGTTCAGTATTCCTACAAAAATGTTTAAAGAACAAAATAATTTAAAATATGTTTAAATAATTTTACATTAATTAAAACATGCAAATGTATGAATTTATGCATGTTTTATGTTGGAAGATGTAGTTTCAACTTCTTTTCTTGAGTAATTCATATTCTAGGTAGAATCTCTTTGCCTCTTGTATAAATTATATGGATAGTGTAAAATGACACTCAAAATTTGGTACCTTTAAAGTGAAACAAAGTCAAAGATATAAGTAAAACAAATTGAGTGCATAGGCAGTTTGTGTAAACCATTTTTCTTGTATTTTTATATTCTGACCGTAACATAGCTATCATTTCATAGCGTATCATTTTCATAGAGACTTTCCACAGATTTTTATTAGATAACCTAATGTTCAAGAATGAGAATTTCCTATGTACAATCTGTTCTTCTACAGTGCTTCTTTTAAGAGGAATTTGTTCCAATGCAACTGATGTATTAGGGAATATTTTGAGCATAAGGCTAATTTCACATTTGCTTATGTGTTATTTCATCTGCAAAAATCACTTAGTTATCTGAGAAAATTCCACCCAGCAGAACCGAGCCTTCTAGGAATACACAAAACACACACATTCACGTACACACAAACATACATACACACATAGCATCAAACTACTGCTTACCCCAGTTCATTATTATGTGCTCTTAGCCATGATTGTTCACATATGATGTTACACCTTAACATCTAATTTCAGATAACCCTTCCTCCAGCTATTTATATTATATATAAATAATAACTAAGACTATAATTCCTCCGATGTTCACTTACAAAAAATTTCTAGGCATTTCCAAGGAAAAATATCATATATATGCATTTCACTGCTTACATGTAGAAATCTGTGTGCTATCATTTTAAGTTTAGTACCAATTATGTGTTTGTGTCACTGAAAATGTTTTTTATTTCACTTTATTTTTTGTATTTTAATTAATCTTTGTTGTAATTTTTTCCATTACCTTTTAATCCCCTTATACCCTCCTCCCCCCAGCAATCACCGCACTGTTGTCCGTGTCCATGAGGCCAAATTTTTTTGATGGTTTGCCCCTAATTTATTCTCACTATGCACAATTTACATAGTGAGGGAACCATCAGGAGCATATATTATCATATTGCATAATTGACTGTAAACAGTGACTTCATTTGTCCAAACATTAAAGAGAGAATGGAAATCATCAGTTAGCCTGGCAAGATGGGTAATTGAGAGTTGATTAAGAAAATTCTACTGTAAAATTAAAAAAAAATTCAATGATGAGGATGAGATTGTACTACTTTGGAATAGTAATCAATAATATCAGTATTTCCAGAGATGATTGTTTTCTTAGGTCCTTCTTCAGTCATCCCCAGGTTCTGAAACTTTTCATTATTTCAAGAAGCCACAGAGAACCTTTCAGGTGGTACTGTTAAGAAGATTTCCTGATGGGCACATATCTCCCTGTACCCTCAAAATTCAATTCAGAGTATATACGTATCTTAATCCATGTACAACATACTGAACACAAAAAGGTGCAAAGTCAACAAGCAAGATAATTTGAGGAGTTTTAGAACACCAATCATATTGAATAAGGGTATACTCCTAATAACCACATTGAACCTTAATTTCCTCTTTACAGATGCTATTTTGAAATATAGCTACATACTGAGGCGATGGAGGTGAGGACTTCAACATATGAGTTTGTATAAGGGGGGGTGCAAAAATCAGCCCATTACACTACATATCATAAAATAACAAGCATGAAATGAGCAAACACTTTTCCAAGGGAGGTATATTCAATAATCGAGTAGTTCTTGTCACATTCATTTATATAATCAATAATCTAAAATTTTAGAGAGTTAACCTGAAGTAGGGTGTGTGTGTGTGTGGCCCATGGTCTCGCGTATTAACAAATGTTTCATTCTGACTGCTTTTTATAGTGTTGTTATGCTGACTCTATAAAAGGAATTAAAATAATTTATTTTCTTTACTGTGTATGGACAAAAAATTGGTATATATTTTCGAGGTGTTATTTTCTTCAAGTGGCATTAAAATTCCCCCTTGTTTTCTGAACTTAAATGTCACTACAGAGATATATGAGGCCAATAGAATGAATACTACCTTTTTAGAGATTTACCTCTTCTGTGGAAAAAAAGATTATTTACTTAACTTTAACATTATTAAATAAACACACTCATATTTTCCTAATTGATTTTAAATGTTTCAATATTTGAATATATAGTGGTACATTAGAGTCATTTATTTATAAACATTTTTAAAATTACATCTTAAACTATTTTCATTTGTTATGTAATGATATTTTATTTTGAAATTCCCATTTGTCTCAATACAGTTATCCTTTTCATCTAATGATTTTTATTTATTTTTATAATAATTTTTAGTCTTTTGTTTCCTTTTCATTTTGCCTCAAATTCTAAAACATAGTCTTTACATTCATAAATTTATTTTAAGGATATTTTCTTTTTTATTGAATGATTTCATTATATTTACAATGAAAATATTCTCTTTAGCAATTTATTTTTATTATGTATTTTATTTAGATATATTTTTAAATTATTCCATACTCTTTATAACCAGTTGTCAGTACTTTCTTGAAATTTTCTTCAGACACATTAAAATTTTTTCCCTCTGTTATATATTCTTCATCTAGCCTTTTCTCTGAATTGTTCATTTATTCTATTTTCCTTGTAACATTTATACATGGGTATATTATTTTCTGCTTAATTGGAATAGGGACTGATTTGTCTATACTGCTATTTATTCAACAGAAATATTTGTGTTGAGGCAGTAGACTGTAGTGGGTAGTTGGTAAGTTTAATTTTTGTATATGTATTAGAATAGATTGTCTCTCATTATTTAGGTCTTCTTTCAATGGTTTTTAAGGTCTCTGTACATTTTGGGATTAGCTCTGTCTGGGTAGATAATTGTGCCACTGGCAAAATCTAGTCCGAGTACTCACTTTGGTGATTTAGAGTGCATTTGTTCATTACTCTTCAACTGACTCAGGACAACATTACAGGGGTCTCTGACACTTTATTTCTTTTGCCAATGATCTCACCTCCAGGCCATTTTTCTTGGTTTCTATTGTCTGTGATGTTGTAATGGGTCAAACTAGGAGGGTTCCTCCTCTTTTTCTAGCTCCATCCACATCCTTAAACCTATAATACATCATTGGTCAGTTTTTTTTTTTTTTTCCCAAGACAACTTTCTTAGCTTTAGTTTAATTTTCTCTAAATTTTAGTATTTTAATAGATATTACTAAATGTTATTCTTTATTTTTGTATCATTTCAAACCTAATGTGAATTTCCCAATTTTGTGTATCTCTGTTTTTAGAAAGATAAATTAAAATAAAAGTGGCTATATTCTGCTATATTTACTAAAATATGACATATTATACATTTAGTCCTTATGTTAAAGAACCATAAATTGTATTTATACTCAGACTCATCAGTTTCACTTCATGATTGTGACTATATCCACCTTTGGAAAATATAAAGGGCTCAGTATGTTATGTTAAACCACAGGTATAATAAAGTCTACATAGTTTTTATGTCTGTCTCCTAATTTTCTATTTTACTACTTAAAACATGCTAGAGTTATCTGCACATTTTTTAAAGTAATGTTTCACAGACACTTTTTTGACTGTAATTTCTAACTAACTTCCCTCCTCTATTTTGTTATTGTGAAAAATACTATAAAATTTAGCTTTTTAGAAATTAGACTGCATAGAAATACTTTCCTTTATATCTGGAGATATAAGTAAGGAAATTCTAACATAATAAGTTTGTTTTTTTTTAATAATTCAAGAAAGCAATAACTTTGTTTATTTAAATGTTCTTATTCACTTAATTATAGATTGTTACCAAGATATACAGCAACTGCCTGGTAATAAGCCCACAATTTCCTTAATCCTCAATTCTTTGAAACATCAACTATTGTGGAAAAGATAATTATCAGGAAGTTTTATAAATCAGAGTCTTAAAAACAGAAAGTTAGGATGATCAAGGTTGGAAAACTCCTCACTTTCAATTGCTCCCAGATGTCTTCCTGTGAGGAACTATACACACAGATTTACAGGCTGCAGAATCATTGCCCAGGTATGGACAAGCGTCGTTCCTTCCAGCCTTCAGGCTCCCTGCAGGCCATGTTTAGTTTGAAAGCTGGCACTCTCTATTATGAGGTATGCAGAGAATCCCCACAACTGCTGCAACTACACGTTAGGGAATTGTTCTCTCAGCATGCTGATGCATCACGACCAAGACATGAAACAGATAAATAGCCTCACTTTTGTTGTATTCATATGTACAGTAGTTTGTTTTTGTCTATTTATAAATACATTGTAAATAGAAATTTAAAAACACACAAAAATGAACAGAATAGATCATAAGCATCTATATGCTCACCAATCATATCCATGAGTTATCAAAGTTTTCATCATTTTATGTGTTACATTTTCTGTGCTTTGCAATTATGCTGCCTTATCTTAAAGCAAGCCCATGACTTCGATATCCATTTACTATAAATGCCTCAATATGAATATCTGATTCAGAAGAGATTTAATATATAAATCCATCATGACTACTCTTAGCCTCCTATTTTTCACCTTAGTTTACATCACCATTATTTGATCTAGTTTCTTAGAACAAATGCCTAACAAGTTTGTGCTCCTCCAGTATTGTTTTTGTTTAATCTATTTTTTGAAGGGCACCTCCTGTGATCTTTTACAAAACAAATTTGATCATGCCACTCCCAAGTTTAATAGTGTTTAAGAGCTCTCTATTGCTTTCTGGTTCATGTCTGGATTCCTTCATATGCCTTACATAGTCCTTGTACATTGGTTCCTCATCACTTCTCCAGCCTTATCTTAAAACTGATTCAATTTAATAGTAGCATGATCAATATTTTCTCTGATATTAGCCTCTGAGTCTTTATACATATGACCTCTCAGATGAGATAATTGTTGACCAATTTTTGTTAGCTCTTTAGGTTTAACTTAGATATCCCTTGTTATAGGACATAATTACTAATCTCCCAAATTCTAGTCGTCCCCTTTGAATGCTCATGTAACACACTCTGATCACCTCATCACTTCCTAAACTGCAAAGCAAGTTGCTGAGCACTGTCTCTATCATTCTTGATTAACCTTTTAACCCTATAGTGAATCCATCAGTAGATTTGGTTGATCTTAGCACAAAGCAAGCCAAATATTTTAATTTCTTTGTATATCTACTATTTCTAACCTAACAAAGTCATCTCATGCTATGATAATGATTGGTCTCATTGCTTCATTTCTTTCTTTATTTTTTTAAAAAATATTACCTGTTACATGACTTTTTAAACAGCAAATAAATATTATTATTAGATCATTTAAAAATGCTATAATAATGATCAGTCTTGTGATAAACTACTTTTATTTTCCCAATATGATCTATCTGGTCTGGCACTTGCTTACCCTTCTGACATTATTATTTATATCACTGTCCCTTTCTCTTATATTGTTCAAGCTACACAAGCTTTCCTTGTTCCTGAAAAAGTTCAAGATTTTTTTTTTACCTGAGAGAATTTTAAAATTTTGCTTCCTCATTCTAGAGTGTTCTTTCAACAATTTTTGCAAGGATGTCTCCTACCTATCCTTCATATTAAAAGTTATTATCAGATAAATTTTCCTTGAATTACTCCATTTCCTCAATATCATTTTATATTTGTAGTCTGCTAAACTTGTAGACTAAAATATAACTATTTTTTCTTTGTTGTTATGCCATAGATCTTTAAAAAGAAGGTATACTCTCTTTTGCTGGAAATCTGTATTAGTCATGTTTCTTCTGGGAAAGAGAACAAATAGGATTTGTATATAAAAATGAAGCTACTTCTTATAAAGATTTGGAACTCGCAATTCTAGAAGCTGGCATGTCCAAAATCTGCACTGCAGGTCAACAACCTGAGGACTTAGAAAGGCTGGTTATCCAATTGAATTTTAAAGACTCTCAATGAAGACTCCTCTCTTACTTGGGTTAGGGTCAATAATCTGGTTTTATCAGGCTTTCAACTGACAGGCTAAGCCCCACCCCCCAACATTATGTAAGGCAATCTGCTTTACTCAAAATCCTTTTATATAAATATTAATCTCATTAATGTCACAAAATACCTAGACTATTCTTTAGCCAATCATTTGAGAACAGGGGCCCAGCCAAACTGACAAATAAAATTACCCATTTCAGGGTCTAAGTTCCATAATTATACATCAGATCTCCTTTACCTACTATGATAATGTGGTTTAGGTTTATTCTACCCAAATAACACTTTCTTCACTTTCTGTATTTTGATGGAAGAGGCATATGAAAGGCAACTATAGTTATTTTATTTTTTTTCTTATATTTCCTATGGCTTCAGACATAAAAATTGAAACTGTGTTAGTTTTTAGAAGAAATTAGTGATATACAATGAATAAATTTTATTTTTATTTATAAACTGTGCCATAAAAAGGGATTTTTTGTTTTATTTAATAATATATGGTCCAACTCTACCTTGTCAAATATCAAGAGTATGATCTCTCTTTTGTTTACATATATTTTCCTAGTATAAACTTGACCATCAGTTTAGTTTCAGCTTTATAAACATCTTTAGGTGTGTTACTTCCATGTAGAATGGTTTTAGATTTGCATTCAATAATCAAACTGAAAATATTTGTTGATGGATGAATTGAGGCTTTTACAGTCATTCTATAAAGATTATTGATACTTTTTTATTTTATTTCTATCATATAATTGTACATGTTATTTATTTGTAATCAACCCTATAATGGTCTTTACTATATTCTTGTTTGTACTGTCCCTTTGAAAGTATACTTTACATTTTTGGCAAAGATTTATATATTTTCCTTATGTTTACATTTATACTAACACTTCAATAATATATCCTTAGTCTTGTCTTGTTTAATAGTGTTTATTGTTTGTCTAATCTAAGCATTGTTTAAATTATCTAGTTTTGTTTCCCCACTAACTCTTATTTACACAGAACCTGGTTGGTACCTAGTTAACAGTAATTACAATACTTTCAGAAAAAATACTCCATTTTTGACATATTATATCCAAACGGAACATTGGGTTTATCTTATCAAAGAAAAAAATCTACAGTCTTTTATTTGCAACTGTATTTTAATCATATTGCAAGATACATATATATGTAGATATCATCAAAACTCTTCATGTTAACATTCTTGTTCTACTCATTTTGGCTGTTTGAAGATATTTCAATCATTGATTCCTTAGGAAAGCTCAAAAGTAAAATATTTTATGAAATCTCCATGGTGATGATGGTGTGTCCTTTAAATTTGAATATGAGTCTTCTTAAATATATTCTTGGTTTACAATTTCTTTCTCTATTGTAAATACATTAATTCATTGTCTTCTGGAATGAAGAGCTGCTATTGACAAATATGATTACCTGGTAAGATTTTTGTTTGCTTGCTCTTATTTTTATTTTATAATTAACTTGATTTTTTTGTTTACCTATCTACAAGACTCTTTGGTAAATTTTAGTTTAATTTTTAAAGAATAACTTAATTAAATTAGCTTTTACAATGTTTTAAATACAATATTTGTGTAGTATTTTTGAATTGGCTTTGGTTTTCCTCTTTTGAGACTCATTTGTTAATTGTGTCCTCTTAGATAAAAATTTTATCTTCCTGTATTTCTTTTATATTAATATATTTTTCTTATTTTATTTTATTTTTTCTGGAAACTTTTGTTGTATTTGTTCAGTGTTACATTCCTTCAGTTTTAGTTTTATTGTCAAAAATGGTACTTTTTGTACCTCTATGTCAAATTCATAAGTTTAATTATGAATTAATTAATTCATGCTTAATTAGTACTTGATTTGAAAATATTACTAATTCTGATTCACATTTCTTTCATATAAAATGTGGATTTTTCTTAATTCCTTTTTCTCCATTTAAAAATACTAAGATGAAATCTATGTTTGCTTTCAGGGCAAATATTTTTTATGTGCCTCCATGATATCAAAGGGTAGTATTCTCCTAATTCCTCCCAGAATTCAATTTTTTATATTAAATAAACATAGACATTTAATAATTCTTTTACTTTGAAAGTTTTATGAGAATATAATTGTGCTGGAAAATTTAAGGTAGATATACCTCAGAATACACGTTTTTTGGACATCAAGTATTAGTATAACTGTTAGAATTATTATACCTTTTCTTTTTAACTCCCCATTTTGTTTTTATACACTAAAAACAAATTACTTGAAAAATAAATAAAGAAAATAATACCATTAATAGAAACATCAAAGGCAATTGAATACTGAGGAATATATTTATTTAATGAGATGAAAGATCTTTACACTAAAACCATCAAACACTGATGAAGAAATTAAAGACAATGTATAAAATTGGAAAGATATACATAGTGATGGGTCAAAAATTTAATGTTGTTAAATTGTTCACCAAAGGATAGAGGGGAGGGAATTTCAGGGGAAAAGAGGAAGGGTTTACAGGAACAAGTATAAAGGACACATGGACAAAAACTATGGGGGGTGGAAATGGGAGGGAGGTGGGGAGGGCTGAGGTGGTGGGCTGGGGTGGGAGTAAAAGACAGAAAACTGTATAAGAACAACAATTAAAATAAAAGTTTAAAAAATATATAATATTGTCTGTCAACTATACTTTAATAATAAACAAAATTAAATTAAAATAAAATTGTTCATACTTCTAAAAGCCACCTATAGATTCAATTAAATCCCTATCGAGATCCCCATGGCTTCTTTTTTTACACAAATGTAAAATAAAATTAAATTTCATGTAACCACAAAAGATCCCAAATAGTCAAAGCAATCCTGAGAGAGGGAAAAAAAAGAAGATGGAGGCATCATGCTTCCCGATTCCAATCTGTATTACAAAGCTATTATAAATGAAATAGTATAATATTGACATAAAATCAGACATATAGAATAATGGAACACACAGGTTGCCCTGAAATAAACCCATGCATATAGAGTCAACTAACAGAAGACAAGGGAATTAAGAATACTCAATGGAGACAAGACAATCTCTTCAACAAGTGGTACTGGGAAAATTGGATACTCACATGAAATAGAAATAAGTAAGGCACCTATCTTATACTACTCATAAAAATACCTGGAGATGGCTTAAAGACTTAAATGTAAGACCTGAATCATAAAACTTCTAAAAGAAAAAAAAAGGGACAGACTTTTTGACATAGATGTTGGTGATGATATTTTTAATTTATCACAAAATCAAAAGTAAAGTAAATAAATATAACTACATCAAGCTAAAAAGTTTCTTCATTACAAAAAACAACAATGACAACAACAACAAAAAAAAAACACCATACACAAAAGGAAAGTACAACCTACAGAATGAGAGAAAATATTTGCAAACCACACATCTGATAAGGGGTTCATATCCAAAATATATGAGGAACATATACAACTCGATAGCAATAAAATAAATTATCCAAATAAAACAAAATGGGCAAAGGACTTGAATAGACATTTTTCTAAAGAAGATAGTCAAATGTCCAACAAGTACATGGAATGGTACTCAATATCACTACTCATTAAAAAAATTCAAATTAAAACTGCAGTGTGATAACACCTCACAACTGTTAAAAAATGGCTGTGGTCAGAAAGATAATAGATGTTAAGCTGATAAGAACAGATATCTATGCTTGATATTAGCCAAAAGGTTGAGAGACAGTCAGAGAAAGACAAATACCAAATTATTTCACTGATTTGTGTAATCTAATGAACAAAATGAACTAACAAACAAAATGGAGACAGACTCATAGCAAGCAAGGTTTACAGCTGTAGCAAGAAGAGGTTTGAGGGGAGAGAAGAACTGAGAGAGAGAGAGAAATCTCATGGATAGGCACAACAGCGTGGCGATGGAGGAGTAAGAGGGGCAAAGGAAAGTGGAGGAGAATATAGGGGTGATAAATGGTGATGGAAGGAGACTTGACTTGAGGTGGTGAACACACAGTACTCTACACAGATGATGTGTTATGGTTGTGCAACTGAAACCTGTATAATTGCGTTAACCATTGTTACCACAATAAATGCAATAAAATGTAAAAGCAAAGAGGTAATAAATGTTGGCAAGGATGTGAAGAAAAGAGAACCCTTATGCACTATTGGTGAGAATTTAAATTGGTGCAGTCACCATAAAACACCTGTATGGAAGTTCCTCAAAAAGAAAAACAGAAGTACAATGTAATCCAGCAATTCCACTTATGGATATCTACCCAAAGGAAATGAAAACACTAACTTGGAAAGATATATGCATTCTCAAGATCATTGCTGCTTTAGTTACAGTAATGAGACCTGGAAGCAACCTAGGTGTCCAGTGTCCATCAACAAATTAATGAGGAATTTATTAATGCAAATTTCAACAGTTCTGGGAGATCTAAGGGGAAGAACTGAGCAAAAATAGAAGAAAAAGAGAAAGAAATCATGGACATGGACACCAGTGTGGTGATTTTAGGGGGTGGGAAAGGTGGGTAGAAGTGAAAGGCAGGGGGATATTTGGTAATGGTAAAATACAATTAAAAATAAATTTAAATTGATTCTTGATGTTGATAAAAAACATTTAAAATAATTGACTTTTTTTTAATCAAAAGTAGTCACATAAGGAATAGAAATAGGTGTGAACTTCCCAAGCTATAAGAGAGGAGGAAATGCTGACAATCCAAAGAAAGAAAGAAGTAAAACACAGTTATGAAAATGTGAGGTATAGAAAACATTTATGAGAACCCAAATTCAAGTAATACAAATAAACATGGTGTTAAAATGTTTTGTCTTTAATGATACGATAAAATAAAATGGTCACACAGCCAAACTATAAAACACGAACAACCCTTACAACACTATAGCATTTGGAATCAAATTAAGAAAAAAAATTCATGATTCTCAGACCTCCAGCAGAAACCCTAAGTGGACTTCTCATAAGTAGGACAAGGACATCTAGGGATAAGAATATGCCCAAGGGAGGGGGCTGGATAGTAGAAACGTTATTACACACCGCATTAAAACAAGGAAAGAGAGATTAGATACAGAACTGTGCTGAAGAGCCCTTTTATTTTCTATAACCTACTACCTCGCAGGGAGCCTAAGGCAGTGAGAAGGGCAAAGAAGCCAGTGACCACCAAATCACAGCCAAGAGAATCTATATAAAGGTTTAGTTTGGTGTCAAATTAGCCCATTAAATTCAATAAAATTTAGGTATGTGTGCATACACAATAATAACGACAGGATGGAGAGTGAAAACGAATAACCAACGTGTGTTAACTAGTCCGATTCATTCCTCCTGTACATACTCTTCATTAAACATTTTAACAACTTAAAATACTGGGCAAAAATATAGAAAAACTATTTTATAAATGATCTTTCTAAAGAAAATACATTCTTTAGTGAAAACATAGTCATCAAGAAGTTGGTATTTGTATAGATTGTTTTTCAACAACAAACCTGGGTGTTCCACTGCTCTATGTGTACACTAATAAGAGATTGGTTAAGTGTAGAAAAGTAATACACATGGAAAAGTTAATTCCAACATTGTTTGAAAAAGAAAAAAAGAAGGAAAATATATAAAACCTATCACTAGGCTACATACTGTGGAATACTCTGAAGCAACTAAAATAAAGAGTTATATTTAAACCTTCAACTAAAAAAAAGTCACAAATATGAAGTAATGCAGTCCATTCAGTTTGTAACTCAAGAGAGGTTTCTCTCAAAAATTACAATGTATTTTATAATAAATCTTCCCAAATAAGTATTCTGAATACTTTAAAGTTTTCTAATTCAAATTTTATCTATCATTAATATTTCTTAATTAATATGAACATGGTAATTGATATTTAACAACTATTAGTTATAAACATGAGTTACAAGTATTTGCTGAGGACTCACAGTACTGAGCAAGTTACTAATAAAAACATTTCCTGAGCACTTACTTTCTTTCCACTCGTGAAAAGTTTTCTCCTTACCCTGAGGCTGGATTCAACTCTGATGCAGTAAAACCTCTAAGATCATATTATTAGAACAACTAAAAAACAAACAAAAACAAACAAACAAAACTGTGGTAATACCGAATGCTGGTGAAGATGTGAAATAGCTACTCTGGGACATAGTTAGATAGTTTCTTAAAAATCTAAACACGCCCTTACCATGTGACGTATCAGTTGGACACATATCCTAGAATAATTAAAAGTGATGTTCACTCAAAAAGTTGCACAGGATTGTTCACAGGAGTGTTATAATAATTGCCAAAGACTGGAAATAACCAAAGTGTCTCTCGATAGGTGTACAGTTAAACAAGTAGGGTATACTCATACTGTGGAATATTATTCAGCAATAAAAAGAATCACTAGTGGTGCAACAACTTAAATGGATCTCAAAAGCATTAGGCTAAATAAACAAAGACAATCTTAAAATATCACACACTATACGATTCTATTTATAAAGCATTCTCAAAATGACAAAATTACAGAGATGGAAAACAGATAGTGGTTTCTAGGGGCCAAGGATGGTAAAGGGTAGTGAGCAAGCGTGACTGAAACGAGTGGCCAGAGTGCTCTTTGCTGTGTGGGGTCGTGTTGTATCTTGATTGGTTGATTATACAGATTTACACAGCTGAAAAAGAGACACAGAACTACAAACATGCATCATCTTAATGTCAAATTCTTGGTCTGAATCATGCTATCATTATGTGTGATGTAACTGTTGGTAGAAACTGGGTGAAGGGTACATGGAACCTCTTTGTATTATCTTTGCAACTTCCTATGAATCTATAATAATTTCAAAATAAAAGAAAATGGTGTACTCCCCATTTCAGTTAAAACATTAAAAATAAAAGCCTCTATCAGGGGTGTTCAACCTTTTGGCATCTCTGGGCCACACTGGAAGAAGAAGAGTTGTCTTGGGCCACACCTTAAATACACAAACACTAACAGAAACAAACAAACAAAAATCTCATAATGTTTTAATTAAATTTATAATTTTGTGTTCGGTCACACTCATAGCCATCCTGGGCTGTATGTGGGCTATGGGGTGGACACCCCTGTGAGTAAAATCATTAAATATTTCCTTTTCCAATATTCTTTCAGGAGCTTTACACTTATTCTCGTACACTTCAAGCAATATTGCAGAGATCTCTGAGAGAGTACATTTTTCTTACTAAATGTTTGCAAGATCAATGGGTATTCGATACCCTAATTTACGTACAATCCAGACTATTATTTTACGTATATACACATGCACACAAATACAGGAGAGAGACAGAGAAGGGGAGACAGAATTTCTATCTGGAAACCAATAAAAAATGCCATTGGTTCTTTTGGTCTTACAATGACCTGTGCATTTTTGCATGTAAATGAGCTACAGAGTAAAAAAAAAACTGAGTACAGTTCTACATTGTATAAGGACCTTTGGTCAATGATGATCCGCTTATAAGAAAGTGGTTTCATAAGATTATAACAGACCTAAGTAGCTGAGTATTAAGTAGTTAGTTTGAGTTAATACTATTTACTTCATAAGTATAATTCAATGGGAAGAAGAGGGAATGTTAAATAGCAATATCATCATAGATAAAAGCATATTAAACACATGGAATGATTGCTTCACTGCAGATAAAAATTTGATAGATCAAGAGCAAGATATCAAGACTAATTGATCAAGCAAAAGATTTATGTAAGCTGGAAAAGAGCATGAGTAGAAAGAAGAGGAATTCACTATAGATTAAAAATATAGGAATTATGCAGTGGAGAAATAAGAATTGAAGGGCAATCCTCAGATAACCTGAACATTCTCTACTAGACAAGTCAAATGTCTTCTATAGATATAAAGAAAAATACAACAGATTTAGCATTGACAGTGTGTGGACTATAAAAGTGCATTTTTTTTGTAGATAAGAAGGGGTCATCCAGAAGCAATAAGCCTGCAGTAAAACCAATCATATTACCCTGACCACTGGGGAAAAGAAGGAAAACAGCACAGAAGTAGAGCCAGAGAAAGTAGATAGTGTAGTTTAATTGTTAGATGTTGGTGCAGTGGGACTGATGGAGAGATAAAAGACAAGCGTATTGATTGGAAGGTTTTGTCAGGAACAGAAAGCCTGATTATACCAAAATCACATAAATTGACCAGTTATTAGGAGAACTAATTTTGAATCAGTCAATTATAAGCATTTTTTATATTTTCACAGAAGTTAAAGCAACTAGAGAAGTGCAAAAATACTTTTGACTTAAATAGCATTTTTAACAGGGATTTCATGTTGTCCCAGCAAAACAGACTGAATGACCCAATATTTATATAATTTTTCCTGTATTTATACTGTTTTATTTTACCGGTGGTTAGGCTGTGAATGCTCTGCAACTTTTTCCGCCCCACAGGCACACGCTGGCAAACACACACTGGAACCTGCCCATCTCCAGCACTCTTTACTACTTGATTCTCAAGTCGAAATGACTTGCTTTCAGCCTTTGTGTATCCATGCTCCCTCTGGCATTCTTACGTAAGTGTGCTAATGCCAATTAACCTGCAATGGTGGCCTGTTAAGTGCTGATTTGGCAATGGTTATATAAGGCTATTTCTTAAATACTAGTAGAGGGAGAGGTTACATGATAAAGAATAAACACAAGATTAATTCCTCCATCAGCTGTGATGCTCCTTGTTAATAGTCTACTGCTTAAAATAAGGAGGGGGACAGGGCAGTTTTCTGTAAACTATGGAAGTATTAGTGGAAACATAAAATTGTTATTGTCTGTATAAGTCTTATGCTCCAGTAACCCTTGGCTTCTGATAGTAAGGTCTTTTTTCATTTTAATGAGTAAGGCTAAAATTAATAAAGAGCATAAATGGCTCTAGAAACATTATAATGTAGCAGGGTAGAACACTCCTAATAACAATGATTAATCCTTATTTGCAGTATTATAAGAAGTAGATTCTATTATATACTAGTAATTTCTCCTGATAGTAACTAACTTAATCTGTAAAATAAATCTGAAATGTTTTTCAGCTTTATTATTCTTTTAAATATTATGATTTATTTAATATTTAGTAGAACATTAAATATAGACCAAGTTATACTTTTGAGAAAAAACTTCTTGTACTTCATTTTTAACACTTGAACGGAACAGTGCCAGTTTCTAAAGAAATTCATTTTTTTCAAGAGTGGATGTTGTGCAAATTGGGATAATCAATTATGATATTATCAAACATACAGTCTTAATTGTGAGTTATTAATGCCATCTAGAAAATGTCCATTATTCTGTCAGACAATTTAAATCACAGCCAATAATATGTATGACAAAGCTTTGTTTGTAGCTAAGTAAAATTCTTGTCAGATTATGGGAGAGTATTGACAGTGGATAACTAATGTACACATTGACACAACTGAAAAGGTAACAGACATGCTATAAATCAGTAAAACTTGATGGGTCTCAGTGTTTTTCTATAATCTACATACATCTTTAAGTTATTATGAAGAATGATAGGAGCTTAGAATCATATTCAAGGAGCTCAGATATGAGCATAAAACATATTGATCAGGGTAAATCCTCGGAAACTCCACACTCTCACTCCGGGTGTATGAGCCCTGATCCAGGGGCTCATCTATAAAGACCACTGTGTATCAGATACCTGAGGTAAGAGCTTGGAGGCAGTGTGGCAATGAGTATATACTACTCTATACATTCAATAATCCCCTATATTTGTCAATCTTCACCTGAAGATGTTCCTGGTTAAGGGTTCCGCATATGATGCCTAAGAAGCTGGAGTTCACATGTGTCTTTTGCTTTCTTGCTATATGTCAGAGCAGTTAAAGCCAGGTCATCCATTTTCTCCTTTTAGGAGAGAACTTGGAACTTTTTACAGTGACATGACATTTCAGAAGACTTTTGCATAGCTACACATGAAGTCTGGATCATGTTATACCTATGTAAGCAACTATAAAATAAATATGTTTAATTAATGTTATCTTTTCAAGGACTTTGCATCAATTTAATATACATTTAAAAGTCATATTACATTCTCAAAAGCATTCCGAACTTCTAATATGTTACAGCTCTCTACTCTCAGCCTAAACAGAAAACATCAAGGCCCTGAAGTAGTTTATGCGTTCAATTGGGGATTATTTTTTTAAGTATCACATGACTAAATTTTAAGATAATTATCATATACCTCAGTATAGCAAAAAGATTGACATATGCCTACTTTCAGTTGGATTTTTTAACATCTAAGTTTCTTAATTAAAGTATTTTTAAAGTAAATTTATTTTTCAGAAGCTCAGTCATTTTCTTTTCCCCCTAAGTAACATACCAATTCACAGGCATTCTAATCTATTTTGCTGATGTCTTTTGTGTTGGTGACAATTAGGCCTTATCATTTCCTACTGGGGGTGTGTTAGCTGTCTATGATGTCAAAATTATATAATTTTATATTGTTTTTCCTAAGAGATTTGCTTGTTTAGCCTAAAGATATAGTCAGCTGTTATAGTGACATTCAGTTAAATTTGATTCTGGTAATCTTCAAGTCCCTTAAGTCTTTTTTTCTTTCTTTCTTTTTTTTTGTAATACCTATTTTATTAATCTTATGCTTTTTTCTTGTGAATAACTCATTAGATTTTAAAAACACATTCTTTTTAAGTTAAAGAAAAATGCATTTTTCAGTCTCTTAACACAATATAACCTGCTTGACCCTTTAAAAAATATTCTAACTACAATTTTCTTCTGATCTTTACACACTGCCATAGAGGACATTTTCTGATTTGCTTCTTCAAAACAAAGACAAAGGAATGATGTCAACAAACAATAACTTCAAACGTAACAGCAAAGTGAAATTTTATAAGGAGACTGGAGTTTAAAAGCAGAGTCAGAGAAAATGGAATATAAAAAGTGACTATAAGGAGATTAAAGATGATAAAAAGTTGCTTTTAAGTTTTCCAAAAGGAAATATCAATATGTTCATATTTTCTATTTTACTAACCAATGTGAACCTACCTATAGAAAACTCATATACTCAGATCCAAAGTTATTTGCCAGTTTAGTCTTTATATCATTAATTATAGATAAATATAAAAACTTCCTGTAGAATTATTTACAAAAAAAAAAAAAAAAACCTTGAAAATCATCTAAAAGGTAGACAAATGTATTTGTACACATGCTCACACACAAAGATAGACTTAAAATTACCAGAACAACTATTGGATGCTTTCTATTATTCTCAGTAGAGTTATTGGCATTGAAACTACGAATGTCAACAACCGCTTTTTGCAGAATTGAATTTTACCTCAACTGAGTATCTTTTAACATATTATTTAAGGCTATTCACATTTACTTTTATGCTCTATCTACAGTAACACATTAGTTATTTTAATTTGTAAAAGGCATGTACCTTGCATGATGGTTAAATCAATTCTTCTTTATTAAAATCCACATTCTGATTTATTCTCATTTATATGAGTATGAAATTAGATATGACAGAAAAATAAATGCCATTATATAGTGCCCTCAAACTCTAGGAAAATCTTAAATAAGCTAATTGGAGGTCATGTTAAATTACATATGAATGTTGTATTTTGGAATTAGCAAGAGAAGAAAGACATAATGAGGAGGAAGCTATGTGTCTGCCAGTGATGTGACATCATTGAAGAATACTGTTAACAGGGTACTAGGAAATTTCATAATGAAATACCCTAAAATTACTATAGAAGATACAACAAAATCACAGGTTAAGTGTGCTATCGTGATAAAATGTTTAGAGTTTTATTTATTCTATAAAGTACAGTGACCCAGACAGGTAGTTCCTTTGCTATTTCCCTTCAGTAAGTTGGTCTCATTTATTCCCCCTGCCCACACTCCTGCCCCCCAATTTCCCCACTGATTATCTCTTCCACTAGATGTCAGGCAAGAGGAAGGAGTGGTAGTGAATCTCAATCTATGACAGCTATTTGTAAAAAATGTTAAAATTGATGACCGAATGCAGTCAAACTGAAGAGCAATCGTGAATATGGGAGATAAAAATGCTCTGATAATTAGTTTGATGAAACATTAATAACAGCAGCTGTAGGAGGAACCACATTCTCTTCTGATAGCATTAGTATTTTTTTTTATCTTCCCTTGGGAAATGTTTCCTGTTTAAAAAAGTTTGCCTCCACTTATACTGTCCTAAAACAACAAATACTATTCTTTGCAGCACTCCACATAATTTTAATTGAATAAATAATTTTGTCAAAGTTGATTTAATGCATAACCACAACCACCTCTTAAAGATAAATCTTGTAAGATAAGGGTGATATTTGTTTTGTTAATTTCTATATCCATAGACTCAGCATAATATGTTGCAGAGATGGCAAATTTCAAAAAATAATGTACTGAAAAAAAAAAACAAAATACAAAAAGAAATAAGTATTAATTACTACTGAATAAATTATGTTGTAGTGTTACCCATTTCAAATAAGAAAGCAGTCTAGATTTATGGTTTGGACTCAATTTACACATTTCGCTTAACCAATAAGACTCATGAGAATGATGTATAGAGGCTTTGTGGTCTCTTTACAAAACCAGCTATAATGTTTTGGTTAAGATATCCTCAGAAGAACACACTAATGACGGTATTGAAGCCTAGTGAAAGATGCCTGTAAATTAGAAATTAGAAAGATGTATTTAACCTCAGAACCCAGACATATGAGCTCTCTGATCATATTATTCATATTTTAGCATGTCAAAGTTCATTATGTTGCATACGAATCCTTGTAATGAAAACTTTATAACTGCACAACAGAAGATAATATCTTGCCATCCTCAGTAATCCTTGCCCAATTAATGTTCCATTGGGCTAACTACTTCCTCTCTCTAGAAAATTTATCTTCCTCATTCCTAATGTCTGGGAGATTGTCTTACTGATTCCTCAGGGGATATCTATATATTACCTTCCCATAAAATGCTCAGTCTTGTCTTTTCTCACTGCATATTTTGTAAACTCTACAATTATACTTAGCAAATTTTATTGCATTTTAGCAGTTTATATGAATATGCCCCCTAGTTATTAAATCACCTCACAAAATGGACCATCTTTGTATCTATATAGTACTTCGAAGAGTTCTTCACATGAGTTAGACTCCCTGTAAATTTGTCAAATAAATTAATAAAGTAATAAAGTACATTTAAGTTGAAGAAGAGTTAAGGAGAATCATTTGGAGTAGGCATTGTATAATCAATCAAAGATTCAGTCCCATTAAATTATGTGTTTGAGTATAAGACAATAATTAGGATTTAAGAGTTACATGATTTTATTTCTGTGATTTGTTAATTAGCTATTTACGTGCAGAACTATGGCATATCTTCTTTTGCTAGTTTTCAGGAATGATTTTCCTCTGTTTCATGACCTCTTATTCCATTTTCTTCTGATGCCTTCACCATTACAAAACAAATATTTCTTCTTTAATACATTTGTTCTTTTACAAAGTTTCAACTGTTAGAATGAGATATACATGGTGGTCAGTCATTCATCATTAATAAATTTAACATCAGTGAATTCCGTATTTCATCATCTTGCCTTTTATTTTTAATTTTTAAAATTATTATTTTTTTAATTTCAAATGTTTTGTGCTGTCATTTGCAATATTTTTATTGGTGTTCAATTACAATTGTCCAATTTCCCCCCATGCTCTCCCCTGTCCAGCCCAACACTGTTCCCACAGTCAGTCCCCACACTGCCGTCCTTGTCCATGGGTCCTTTATACGTGCTTCTTGACTAGACCCTTCCATTTCTTTCCCCCATTTTTGTTATAACTTATTACAAAATACAAAGTTTAAAATGAATTATACCTGCTTACAAAAAAATAAATTATGTCTTTGAGAAAATTCTATTACAGAACAATTGTATGAAATTGGAATAAAAAATAGAAAAAGAATTTCTGTGCAGAAAAAAGAAGTAATTTTGCAAGGCTTTCCACAGTGCACTGATTCGATGGAAGATGGAGACTTTCAGTACAATGACATGTATGACAGAGCCAAGTATATCTATCGTCCTTTCTCAAAAGTGTTTTCAATTTCTTGCTTTTAAAGTTCGACTACAACCACATATTGGAGTGGGTTTTAGTATTTCCAATGAAAACAAAGAACAAAACAAAACACAGATGTACAAACACATACAGCAATAACCATACTCTTCTACCATGCAACTAGTTAGAATTTTCCTCTAAACTTCTACTCTTAGGATTTTTCCTTCACAACTCCTATTGACATACCACATCAGTGAACCTAAATATTTATCCCTAAAGTGACCACTGACTTTCAAATTGCTAAGTTCGGTGGGTGTATCATTTTTCATATTTGCATTATCTTAACAAATAAAAATGAAAATTAATAAATGAAATGAAATTACAAAGTTTCCTAATGGAATAATCTTAGAAAAAGTCATATCTAAATTTATGTTCTCAGCTATAGTAAAAGAAACAATGAAGCTTACATCAAAGGATTGTTATGAAAATTATATTTGAGTACTTGTTAAAGAAATACTTTAAATATAATAATTTTAATTTGTTGATTTTAAGGTACTTAAGGAACATTCATGGTGAAGTCCAAAAATGCATTAAAGTTATTCAGAAGAAAGAAATAATTGAAGGGAGAAATTTGTATGCCCCCTTTCTTAGAATTTGATAACCACTTCCCATTGCATAAAGCATGGTGTGTTTGTGCATGCATGCATGTGTGTTTGTAAATTTCAGTTATTGACATTATATATTATTAAAGTGAAAAATACTTATGTATGACCATGGATGAAATTTATGTTTACCTATGTCAGAAAATCTCAATGGCCTTTAGTGGCTAAACAAATAGTTCTGTGCATTATTAGTACCATGCTCTGTCTTAGTGAGCTTACTGCCCCAAAACACTCTGTTCTTATTCTCACACAGAAAATGGGGAAGGTGAGAATTAGCATCATGGCACATATTCATTGTATATCTTTATAATTAGCATATATGGTGTTGAACTAAGACTCATGATAGTTATTTCAGATAAATAAAAATGTACTGGCATCAGGACTATATCCTGTCATTTACTGTCTGCCCTCTGTAAGATAACATAATTAAAGCTGTAGCCTTATGAAGATACTTCATTTATAGGGAAATGCTTTTCGTTTTTCCATGCATACATTTCTAAGTTTCTACATTGCTGTTATTATGTATGCATAACACTTTTAAAAATAAAAATCAAAACAACCGGTTACAAAAACAATGGTAATCCAATATTTTGACCTGGAAAACATTTTACCAAAATTGCATTATACAGTTGAGGAACTGAAGGCAACACTGTCACACCTCAAAATGCATTGATGACAGTGTTTATTTAGAAAATGAAGTTTAGAATTACAGCAGCTGTTCAAGAGGCATATGCTCTGCATACAAAGGAGAGATAAGATAAGTCTTGGTGAATCTATAATAATATAGAGCAAACATTCTGATTTTAAATAGGTGCTGTTGCCAAGATCAAGGGCTCAGTGGGAAATGGAGGCTAACATTGGAGTATGTGGAGCGATAGTACAAATGTGTTGTACAAGAATAAGAAGTAGTAAGCTATTTAAAAAAAAAATCTAACACTTAACAACCATTTATAGAAAATCATGTATGAAGAAATCTTCTAGGTGTCAGGATATCAGAAATGAAAAAATAAGTTATTTCTAATAACTTAGATGATAATGAGGGAGTTAGAAAGTACTATATATAGTAAATAGTTTTTTGTATGTATATACATACACACATAATATAGAAAATACTGTCTTCGTCATTGAAATTTACATTAAATGAATATAAAAATTATTGTTTGAAAAGCTATGGGTTGCATCCAATATATTTATATATGTCAATGATATAATTATGATTTTTTAAAATGATATAATGCAACAGAAAGAAAAAATCATATGTATATGTAAAATTCTAACAAAAGGTATTCCAGAAAAAGAAGATAGAAATACGACAGTGAAAAGACAGCAAACTCACTGCTATTAAGAACCATACCTAAAACAAAAGCAAATAAGCAAACAGCTAGAACAGGAACAGAACCACGGAAATGGAGATCATATGGAGGGTTAGCAACAGGGGCGTGGGAGGAGGAAAGAGGGGGAAAAGGTACAGAGAATAAATAGCATAGACGATGAGTAGAAAATAGACAGGGGAAGGGCAAGAATAGTATGGGAAATGTAGAAACTAAAGAACTTATGACACATGGACATGAACTAAAGGGGGGAATGTGGGTGGGAGAGGGTATGTAGTGTGGAGGGGAATGATGGGGGAGAAATGGGACAACTGTAATAGCATAATCAATAAAATATATTTAAAAAAAGGTATTCCAGGCACTGTATAGAAAATTATAAAACATTATTGCAAGGCACTAATGAAGGTCTAAATCAAAAGAGAATCATTTAAAGTATCACAGTTGCATCAATGAAAAAGTTTAAATTTTGCTTGAACTTGTCTATTGACTCACTGCAGTTCCAATCAAAGCACCATCACATTTGATTCTGGTACATCTTGAACATCTGATTTTAAAATGTACATGGAGTGCATTGTTCTAAGAAGAATCACAATAATCTCGAAAAGAAAAAAGCTAATAGAGGATTTTCTCTACTAGATACTCTTAAAGCTGTAATAAAATAATGTGGGTTTCTCACAAGTATACACATATTGCCCAACATGAATTAAAAAGCGGCCAAAAGTAGACCAATATTTATAAAAATGACATTTCAGAGTAGCGTAAGAAAGCCAGTCTTTTCAATAAATGATGGCTATTAAACTAGAATATCTATATGAAAATATAAATGAATAAAATAATGCATACCTTGGTCATTTCCAGAAATCATATTTAAGTATAATTGGTATCTAAAATATAACATTAAAATGATTATATTAGATGCCACATGAGAATATTTCACTAACTTGATGAAATAGATTTTATTATAATTCTAATTTTTGGTATATGATTTTGCCATTTCTCCCCATAAAGAGTTGAAGTACATTCACTTCTTGTCCCCTCTTGACTTTGGATTTTTTTCTTTTCTTCTTTTTTTTTAAATTTTAATTGTTCTTGTACAGTTTTCTGTCTTTTACTCCCATCCCAGCCCAGCCCACCACCCCAGCCCTCCCCACTTCCCTCTTTTTGTTTCTACCCCCCTAGTTTTTGTCCATGTGTCCTTTATATTTGTTCCTGCAAACCCTTCCCCTTTTCCCCTGAAATTCCCTCCCCTCCCACATCTGGTGACTGTCAGCCTATTCTCAATTTCAGTGTCTTTGGTTATATTATGCTTGTTTGTTTGTTTTGTTGATTAGGTTCCTGTTAAAGGGTGGAAATGGGAGGAAGGTGGGGAGGGCTGGGGTGGTGGGCTGGGGTGGGGTAAAAGACAGAAAACTGTACAATATCAACAATTAAAAAATACTGATTAAAAAAAAAAAAGGTGAGATCCTATGGTATTTGTCTTTCACCACCTGGCTTATTTTGCTTAGCATAATGCTCTCCAGGGTTTGATAGTTGACTTGGTTTTTCTATTAAAATGAGCTAGAAGGGACAGGGCTTCATTTGAAAGCTGAGGACGTAAGAGGCTTTGGGTGTTTCACCTTTTACTCTCTTCTTGTTTGAAGAACATGAAGCAGCAAGCCCTCTAGGCTTAGGAGGATAAGAGGTACTTGGAGGGCCACCCCAACTGAGCTGAAGCCTGAAGCAGAGAAAACACAGCTATACCATGTATATACCGTGGAAGCAGGGTCACCAAAACTGACACTCCTGCATACTTGTTAGCAAAAACTACATGCCATTTGAAGCCCCTGAATGCTGGGGTAGTTTAATATTGAGTATTATTTCAGAAATAGCTAATTTATAAATGTGGGGTAGAAAATTATTTTTACAGACTATCAAACAATGTTCAAAATAAATAAATATTGATGAATTGAGCCACATTAAAATTAGCTTTGGCTATAAAATCATTATTGTGAGAGTAAAATAAAAGAACATTATTTTCACAGAACATAAAAAAACATTTACAAATAAATGGAAAAAAGACATTAAATTAAAACTGCAAGTATTTTTGCACTTCATTAAACAGTGTATCTAAATGACCCACAAAAATTTGAAAAATTGCTTTATTTTATTATCAATTACTTTAACATAAATCAAAACATGGAAATTCATGATTTCATAATTCAAGCAAATATGAGCTATCACTACACACCCAGAATGAATAAAATATAAAGGTTTGAAAATAACAAGTATTTTACATGTGAGGCAACAGGGCCTTTCAAATGTTGTGGGATTTTTAAATCAGAAAACCTTCAGAAAACCACGTGCCACTTTCCAGTAAATTTAGTAATAAATGCACTCAAGATTGATAATCCTACACATAGGTATATGTAAATGTTTATGAATATAAGACAACACAAGAATGTTCAGAGTGGCATTTGTTATAGTGGAGATAGCTTGGAAACATTCCAAATGTGCACTGTCTATAATAGTGATGGAAAATGAACAAAACGTACTTCAACCCAGCAAGGGGGACTCTCACGAAATAATGGTAGGAAAAGTAGCAAAAAAGGTATAATTTTATTAATTTATTTTATAACAATTTTAAACCAGACAAAACTGATCCGTAATAGTAGAAGGCAAAATAGTAGTTGCTATCATGGAGTTGGAAGTGTGTAGTTTCTATGATGTAAAACTAGGGCGACTTCTGCAGTGGGCACTATTTCATTTCTGGATCTGGACATGGTTACATAGCGGTTCTCAACCAGTGAAATTCATTAAGTTATCTATTTTAAAATACATATTCTTGAATTTAATTATTATGATTCAGTGCACATTTACCCATAATGCTTTGTAGAGCAAAGATTATAGTGAGTCTCAAGCTGAGTAATTTTGACATAATGCATATCAAACAATAATTCCCATTGTTCTCAATGGCATCTGATAGTTACTGACAATATGCTGTGTCATAAAACATGAAAATAATTATTTTTTCTGTCAACAATGAAATTAAGCTAGGTATAACTGTTAAAAAATATAAATTGAAAACATTCCCTAGTTGGAACAAAACATTTCTAAGTGACCCATGATTTTTAAGAAATATTAAAAGAAAATTAAATGATGGCAAAGACACAACAGAGGAAAACATTATTTTCACAAAACATGAAAAACATTTATGAATAAATGGGAAAAGATGTTAAATTAAGAAAAAACTGCAACTATAGGATGCAGTTACACTTTGCTCAGAAGACAACTTACAGCCTTAAGAGTATTCATTTATACTGAAACATGGTAGAAAATCGTTAAAGAAATATCCCATCTCAAGATGCCAAGAAAAAATGTAGAAATGCAAAATAAGGAAAATAAGGAGAGTAAGATAAATAAAAGAACTAGAAATTAAATGCTCAGTGTAATAAAATTGAATCAAATATAATACTTATTTGAAAGATTACTTCTTTTTTTTTTTTTTTTTTTTTTTTAAAGATTTTATTTATTTATTTTTAGAGAAGGTAAGGGAGGGAGAAAGAGAGGGAGAGAAACATCAATGTGTGGTTGCCTCTCACGTGGCCCCCCACTAGGAGCCTGGCCTGCAACCCAGGCATGTGCCCTGACTGGGAATCGAATGAAAGATTACTTCTGATAATTTTGTTATAAAATGTTAAAATTAAATAATACAAAGTACCAATATCAATAATTAAAAAAGGAGCATTTTCATGTATCAAATGAGATATTTATACCATTCACAGTCAATAAAATTGGCAATTTTGAGAAAATGGAAAATCTTTTTAAAATAAAATTAGAAAACAATCACACAGTGATATGGAAGTTTACATTACTCTAAACATTTTTAGAGAATCAATCAGTTTAAGAGAACAGACTACAATTGATCATAAAATGTACTACACTTTAAATATACATTTTGTGGAAGAAAATTAATAGCAAACATATTTTGTAAAAGTAGAGCAAATGAACTTTTTGTATCAGAAATGTTGTGAGATAATTTTCTCAATCTGGTTAAAGCTATGATTGAAAAATATTTTTAAATGGATGTGACAGAGATTTTAAAGATGATAGCATTTGTAGAAGGGAAAAAAATCTCTTCTTTCTCATGGCTGAATGTAACTTCTCTTTTATATTAAGAAATGCAATGTTCATAACCAACACATATTCATTTTTCCTAAATTTATATAAACACGTATAAGCTGCTCAGTCTCCAATTACTTTTGATTGCTTTATAGGGAAAGTGTTATATTCTGAAAGAGTTAGTGGAGTTAAAAGAGAACAAAATTAAATAATATACTGATGGCAAATATTTTTTTTCCAAATACTAACATATTACTTCAAATATTTGAATCAGGTTACATGAAATTGGCTAAGTCCAACAATTATTCAAAATTATCTAGTTTTACTCACTTTGAAGTAATTAAATGTATAATCTTTTTTCAGTACTTAATTTATATCATATAAGATATTATTTCAAATGTACTTTGTAATTATCCTGATATGTGAGTTTTACATCAGGCAGTGCAAAAATTAAAGCATTATCAAACTTATTCTTAAACTCAATTTCAAAATAAAAAAAGACTAGAGGCAAATTTAAATGTCCAATATAATATAATTATAAATATGCCATCTTTTTTATATAATGAAACATAAAAATGTTTTAATTTTATATTGATGTATTTGAGATATGCCCACCAAGTATCCAGCCACCATGTAATATGAAAAATAGAGACATTTATTGAAGAAGATACAAGATAGAAGAAATATTGTACCTAGGGCAATGACACCTCAGTCCCCTTTAAAGTAGGCACCTTGGGACCTCACACAATTCTCCCAACTGCCATCAGCTGCCCAGTCATGTTTTCCTGAATCTCGTTGGGAGTCTGAAATCTCTTACCTTTTAGTTTTGGGAAAATCCACAAGTTGCAGGACACCAAATCTGGGCTGTAGTGGAGCTGAGTCACCTGGGTGATTTGACGTTTTACCAAAAAAACTCTTCATGAGACATGACATATGACCAGGCATATTGTTGTGATGAGGCTGCTCATCACCAGTTGCCCATAGCTACTATCTTCTGAATCATCCAAATAGTTTCCATGGAGGAATGTCCAAGCTTAATGTATAATGTGATGCAGATTCATTGTTCTACTCAGTCATTTTGAATGTGAAGGCTACACAATACACATGTTCACTCAACAGTGTCTAGTGACCCCATGGACTGGTACCAGGAGGTCATCATTATTCATGCCTGAGTATTAAGTCCACTTTCCTTGGTCACCAGGTTACATTAATGTCTCAAAAACTGTTCTCATTATGTTAACAATGGTTGGACTTTTTCCAGACAGACCTCGTGTACAAAAACCAACAAGTACATTAAAAGTTGTTCAATATCATTGATCATTAAGGAAATGCAATGCAAAGCCACAATGAGACATTTCACACTTACTAGGATAACTACAATAAAAATAAAGGAAATAGAAAGTGGTGGTATGTGCTTTTTCGCCCTCTTAAAATTACTTAGACTCACTCTGCTTCTGTTCAGTTTCACTAAACTCCACTATTTTTTAGGCTTCATTTAGTATGAAGAGCTTAATAGAGATTGATAAATATACAGGTGAACCAGTTAATGTTGAGTCTTTGGTTGTATATTCTAAAAGTCAGTGAATAACACCAGGCACTCACGGCAAACATTTCTGTTGTAAAAGGAAAGAAAAAATAATTTTAAAAATTACTAGAAATAAATAATTGCTAGAAATATGGAGGAAATATGTCCATATTATTGAATCAAATTGTGTTGCTAACTTTTGGTCTTACTAGACAATTTTTACGACATGTCTTATTGAATTTTATCTTCCTTTTTTATACTTCTATGTTATTTCACAGCATAACATTAATTCTCATATATTTTTGATACATGAAAAGCTGATATTAACTGAATTAAAATTTGAATGGTTAGTCATTTCTGTATTTTAATAACCATATCCATTTTAAACAGATGATACCATCTGTTTTCAAAGCCTCTAGGAAAATTTAAGCTTGGTTTAAACTATAAACAGAGTACAACTTATTTCTCATTAAAAAGAAGAAGAAAAAATAATGTATTAAAATTATTTAGAACAATTTGTAAATGTTCCTCCAATTAAATGACTGTCTATAAAAATGGGTTTTAGAGATTTCACAATGAGAAAAAATTAGTTCATTTTATGCTCAGTTGTTTGCAACATTTTGCCTTTGGACTTGAATGTTCTCAAAACCTTTACTTTTTTACATACTTATATGATATACAAAACAGGAAAGAAACAAAACAACAACAAGAGAGATGAAGATATGGTATCTAATAAAAAAGGATTCTAGAAAAAACTAAAAAAATTATTTAAGAAAATGTAAAAACATCCAAGAGAAGCAGATGTCAACCCATGCAGACAATAATAGACATAAAAATCTAGAAGAAAAGTCCAGGAAATATAGAATACAGTATCTGATATATACTATTTCACAGATGTTCCAGACTTTATCAAAGGGTTAGAAATAAATTAGTGAAAACATTATATGAGTATAGGTAAAATTAAATGGATGACACCATAGGACAATGATTTACCCCAAAACAATTACTAGCCAAGAAAATGAGTGTGATATTACATCACTTGGAAGTGAACAATGTTTAAAATTACAATAATTAAGTACTACCTATTAATATGGCCAACAGCTGTCATTAAATTATATTTGGAGGATAAGAGAAAGTAAAATATTTATTTTTTTATTAAAACATGCAATAGTAAAATCCACATGAACTATTGGAGGGATTCAGTAGAAAATGTATATAATAAAAGTTAAAAATTAATTGTGTAAGTAAGTTATTTAAAAGGAAGTAAAGAGCAGAAGGAAGGGAGGTAATGGCAGTAAAGGACATCGCCATTTCCCTTAAGTCTATATTGTGAGCTGCGAATTTCCTCCAGTGGGTTTTACATGCTCCGTTTTAGTGCAAGAACTCCAGAGGCGACTGTTTGGAAGGACAAATGGGCAATGCTCTTCACTGAAGTCTTTTATCACAACCAAATCAGTCTTCTCTAACTTGGCTTTATTTTTCATGTTTCTCCCACATTTTTAATGACCAAGATTACACAAATTCTCAAGAACTAGATCTGTATGTTACAGATAGGCCTCGAAAGTGAGTTACAGTTGAAATTTTTCCAATAAGTTGTTTTTTAATTAGTAATTTGATAAATAGAGGAACGGTCTGATATTACTTCCAGAGGAAAGACAAATCATTCTGTCTTTAGAGCAAATGTCTGGAGAAAAGTAAAGGCAGAACCTTAAACTGGAGAAGTGTATAGCCTTTTCTTCCCTATCCTACCTGGTAACCATCTGGCATGTTGTATTGAAAGTTAATGAAGTCTTCATATCAGATTTCAAATTATATTTTTCTCTAAATTTACATTATATATTATAAATGTTATATATTATATTTATATTCATAAATGTAATTTATTTATTTGTACTATATATAAATAGTTTTGAAATATTACAATTCTAGAAGATCATATTTTCAAGATGTCTTATGACATTTATTTTAAAATATTTTATGGGTAATAATCACTCTTCCTTAAAATTTATACAAATCTTTTGTTACAAATGAAGGAAAGGTAGTTACTTATTTAGGACAACTTTAAAAATTATAGCCAATGATCAACCATTCGCTGCATGTCTACTTCGCTATGATGAATTTAACTCATTGCCCATGTTAGGTTTAATACTGTGTTTATCTATCTTAAAAACTATAGACTATTTTCTACTTGACAAGTATCACACAAAATAATTGTCCCCTAGGTGGAAATACAGTTTTATTTCAGTCATTCTCTATATAGAAAAATGCATGAGTCATCCCATTTTGAATGCAAAATTAATTTTTTCGTTAACATTCACTGAGCTAGAACAAAATGCAACACATTTTTAAAATCTATACACATCAGCAGGTATAAAAAGGGAAAACTGCAATGGGAAGACAAAAGACAAGGCCTCGAAATTTTACTGAAGAACTTACTAGAATAGTGAATTTACTTATAACCCTAGCATGCTGACCATGCTAGAATTTTTATGGAAATGCTTGACTAAAAAGCAGGAAGGAGTCTTTCCCCCATGCCAGACACTACACTGAATGACTCATTTTATGATGTAAAGGTTCAGATCTGAATAAGGTAGACATACTTTTTATGATTTATATTAAAATTATTTTCCCTTTTATTGTTTCACTCAAAACATTGCTCCTTCAGACTTCTGCTCATTGTTTTTCTTTTCTTAAATGCTGCTCATATTTGAGCTGAGTCCTCCTGTTAAAGAGCAGCAGGCAAATAAGGACTCATTTGTTGTGTTATTCCATGGATGAGTCCTTTCTACTTTGGCTAGTAAAAGCGAAACAAACAACTCAGACAGGTAGTTTTAAAACATAGATTTTTTAAAATTGACATAAAACAGTAACATTTAATGAGAATGTCATGTAGATATTAAAAAAGTGTATTTCATCTAGCTATTTTCTTCCTGATTATTGGTTGTCACCCATTTGTTGGGTCTGCCTCTGATTTCCAATGTCTGTCTCTGAAAACAGACTTAGTGGAAGGAAGGAAGGAAGGAAGGAAGGAAGGAAGGAAGGAAGGAAGGAAGGAGGGAAGGAAGGAAGGAAAAGAAGGAAGAAAGAAGAAAGAAAGAAAAGAAGGAAGGAAAGGAAGGAAGGAAAAGAAAATATTAGTTAATGTAAGCAATACTTGACATAATATTTTTATAATTTAGTCTTAAAATTTAAAAAGTCACTCTTCCATATTCCATTGATCACAGTAAGCAGAAAAGAACATCAGACACAAGGGATGGTGAATAAAATCAAAGGATCTATTTTTCTGTTAAGCTGTATTTATAATGCAGTACACAAGTTATTTAAAGCATCAAAAATAAAGCCAAATTATTTGATTACAACATTTAAATCATCATCAAATATGTGATTTAAACTAGCAAGATCTTATTATCATCACAATAACCTTCTCAAGCTGTTCTCAAGCAGCTAATAGGTATCTGAAATCCACATATGTCCCAAAGGACTTCTTTACTGTGTAATCCATTGCTACAATGAATGAGTATACCTAATCTAGGAATAAACATTTTTCAGAGATGTGGATTTCACTGCCCTCATCTACACAGTTACTCATCTGGTGAAAGGGAAAAACACAAGTGACGATGGCAGATCTGATCCATAAGAGCATGTCTATTTGAACTTTATAAATATTGAGTTTTGCTGTTTCTAAACTAAATCTTTTACTGTATCATATTCCTAGTCCATTAGTATATTGACATATGTTTAAATTGTATGACACATCACCCTATATGCTATAAACTGTATTACTTTTCTCTTGTTTTCTTTCCATTTTAAATGGCACCATCTAATTTATCTGATGCTAACACCCTGTTGCTGATTTCTCAAGATCCTGTCTTTCCTAACACCAACCAATTCTGTTGTCTTTAGTGATTATTCTAAGGAAATAATAATTGCATTGTATGTTTTACTTCTCAGTGACATTTAGTGGGCTTTTATACTCTATTAAAGAAAAAAAAGTCCTACTCTTCTTACCATCCTTACTGAAAACTATACATGCACATAAAAGATATGGCCTTTGTATTTTTTAGGCTTCCATACTCCCTTTAGTCAAACCTACTTTGCAAGAATCTCTTCTCACATATGTTATTGAGGAGACAGTAAACAAAGGGATTTCTACAAGTGCTTCTCTACCAAGAATTTGTAACTTTGTCAGTTATTTCAGTCAGTGTCAGGTTGAATATTATATTTCAGAAGGCACATACAAACCTGAATTCGGCATTTTTCCATTCTTTGTGTAGAGAAGCATTGATCAATAAACAATATATATTGAGCAGGAAGTATGTGTCAAACACCATATTAATTGGTACTAATGCAACAGTACCTTTGAAAAATAATCTTCCCTTTTTTAATCTAATGCAGACCACCAATCTTCAAATATAAAGAAGAATGAAGCAACCACTAAGAGAGCTGAAGAGTCGCAGTGTTGTTAATCAGGTGGAAAATAGTAGCTTGTTCCTTAGTTTCCTATTGTTTTCCACTTCTGTGTTCCAGTCTCTCATTGAGGCTGGCTTTAACTCATTTTCTTCTTCTTCTTCTTTTTTCTTTTCTTTTCTTTCTTTTCTTTTTTTTTTTTGTGAGATGTTGGAAATCCCTTTCATAGATGAGTTCATTGTCCTCTTATCCAATATAGAATATGCAAGGTGATGCCAGTGTCCATACAGTGTAGGTTCCCTGTTGCAATACACCAGCACTGTTACAGCCAATGGTGTTATATGAGCTGAATGGTCTTTTGACTTTGAGAATTTGGATGTTTGCTCTATTAATACATTCTTTTATAGCCAACTTCAATTTGCACTTCACAATGTGCTATATCAGCCAGCCTCATAGCATAAGCTCCAGGAAACCTGCTTCCTCTTTTCAGGTACAAATGTTTAATATAACTAGCTATAAGAGAATAATTGAGACTTGAAGTGATGAGACATAAAAGCATTAAGGTTTGGGAGATAAGAGCAAGGAATATTGGACCTTATGAAATCAAATACATGTTCATGTAAAATGATTAAGACTTGGTCATCAGGGATCATCTGCTTAGCAAATATATTCTTCTATTTAAGTGTTATTAAATTTGTCATCCTACCATGAAATGATTCTTAACTGCAGTGATTATTTTTATAATAATATATGCATTCTATAAAATAAGTTAAAAACACCACATTACATATGCCTTTAATACAACATCCCCACAGAAACTCTCAATAACTTCCGCTTTTCACTAACACAAATCCTATATGCACTGAAATTAGATAAATTTTCTAGTCATTGATTTCACCTAGAATATATGTTCTGTCAGCTTGCCAAATAGTGCTTGAATGGGCAAACTTCTACTCTTTTTTTTCCCCACTTATTTATTTATTTTTCTTTTGATTTAATCTTTATTGTATTTTTTCCATTACCATTTAATCACTTTGTACCCCTCCCCCTTGCAATCACCACCCTGCTGTCCATGTCCATGAGTCCTTCTTCTTTTTTAATTGATTTCTCCACCCGCTAATCTCCCCCAACTAGCTATCGCCCTGCTCTCTCTCTGTGAGTTTGTCTCTACTTTGCTTGTTAGTTCAGTAAAATTGTGGTCTCCTATTTTCCAGTTGCCTCTTTTTGACTACATACCCTTTTTTGATTTATGTTCACACTTTTTTTTCTTAAATCTCTCTCTCAGTGTATGGCTATAGCACCTTTTTCATACTTATACTATAATATCAAGAAAATGCTATATAACTTACTAAATTTTATTTGCTTATTTATGTCACTACTCTGAGATAGTGTGGAAATTTAATTCTATAAGTTATTGTATTTTCTGTGTAAGTACATTTGGTAGATACTAGGCATTTGGTAATTATTTGTTGAATGATTGAATGTTCTCCCTCAACCATACTGGTTGACGTGAAGTCATTCCATCCTTTATAACTAAGTTCTATATTACTACCTTAGCACTGCCTTGGATTTGAATTTCGGCATAGTAGCTGACTGCAGGGCTTTGAGGAAGACTTTTTATACAAATAAATCCTAGTTTATCATCTATAAAAATAAATAGCTAGTTCTTTCATATTTAATATCTTTAAGCTACTAAAGATGGATGGGATCATGGAGACTAGAAAAAATAAATAGGAAATATAATAAAAACTTGCAACATAAGCAATCTCTTTACTCCTTAGATGTGAAGAGAGACTTCATTTCATAAGGTGCATAGTTATAATATATCATGTAGACCACAAAGGACATTGATAAAAAGGAGGGCATGATACAGGGAATAAACAAATGACCACATTATCCTTATTTTATTCCCCATCTCTGTTCCACACTGTCTTAATCACTGCCTCATGTACCCTCTTATTGCTTGTTGTATTCTTCAGTTTGCTAACTTCCCTTAAGGGTGGCCAGTTCTAGGCCTTTGTTCGCATTGAGTTCTTCTATTTCCCTTTGGTGTACCAGCATATTCATGTTTAATTTCTTTTGCTTTTGTCTTACACTTATTACCTATTATCTATGTTGTTAAGAATCAACTTAAGAGCTTTAGCATAAGTGCTGATAAAAGATAGAAAATTATAGTAAAAACATCTGTAATTCCTCAAAGAATTTTCATTCCTCTAATGCATATTTCAAAAATTAAGTACTATATTCTATCAAATTAAAAATGACTTAAATTTTTAACATCCTATGATAGTACAGGGTGGGGCAATAGGTTTATAGTTGTGAGCACACGAAACAGAGTATATTCTTGTATTATTATTTATTATATTATTTTCCATACAAACAATGGCTAACCTAATTTTCTCCACTCTGTGTACTAGAAAATGTGGATACACAGAAGTTGTTACTGTATTTTTTCTCATTTATAAGCGTGAGAAGACCATAGTCCACAACATAATTTCCCTTCCAACACTGAAGGTAAGGAGGAGAAAAAGGGTGTTGTGGAGGGCTGAGGTAGGTGATGAAGAATGTTAATCTCATGAAGTTGAGCCAATGATTAAAAGAAGATGTGTTAGTACGTTTACGTATAAGGGGAAAAATCTCACATGTAAGTATAAGTTACAGGAAATTTAAGAGTCTGAGAACCATGGAGTTCTTGATTCGCAGGAGATACACAATTATTGCTCTTAATTGCTTTTCTCAGGATGGGGACTCTAATCCTGCTTCTTTCTGAAAAATCCAGTAAATGGGTCATATGACCTTAAAAAAAGTTAATATAAAATGATGTTTTCAGATGTAAAAGTATGTTTAACTTGATCAATAATCAGGAAAACACAAATTTAGTGTGCAATGGGGACCTGCACTACTGACTGATCCTGTCTGAAATGGTCAGCACTGAATTTCTAGTGGCTATTATTATTTTCACTTTTATGCCTTAATTCACATTCCATATCACTTACCAGCTCTTCACCTTCAAAGAAACCAAACTATTTATTTGTTCTTTTCATGAGGCCTTTTTAAATTTCCCTCATAATGTGTATTTATATTCATAGTTTTACTATTAATTTTAGACTGTTATATCATATTCCCAAACTTAGTTTGAAAAATCTTTAAATATTTAGTACAGCATAGTTTATTCCTTTATACTAAAACATGTCAATTGAATGAATGATTTATCCATATAATTTAGTTACCGTGACCAAAATTTTCAGGTAATTATTCCCCCTTTTTTTCAAGAGCTAAATCTCCATTCCTTGTTTATGGTTCCCAAGCCCCTGTTTATCTTTTACTGTTCTCCAAGTTTACTCATATAAACCTCCAATAAACCTCTTAGATTCCACTTATTACTTATTTATTGATATGCATTTAAGCTAAGTAGCAGGGGAGATATTTCTCTGAAGAAGATCCAAAAGTAACACCATTCTTACCATGCAGCTGTCAAGCTTCTGTCGAGTTATCATTTCATTTAATCTCCAAAGAATAATATCATCATTGTTCACCTCTTTCTGGGAAAAAAAAAAAAAAAAAAAAAAAAAAACAGGAAATCTTACTTATTTTTAAAGTTTATACTTCCAAACACATAGTTATTTTCAGGCATTTTTTTACTCCTGTAATATGCAAAAATCTATCTAATATTAACCTGCACAATTTTCTTTAATCCTTTGATCACTTATTTAGCTAAATTTATGTCAAGATAGTAATATAAATGATTGCTTTACTGTTTTCCTTGAAATAACTCTTTTTGATGATCTTTGTCAATAATGATTTTTAACTAAACTCCAATTTAAGTAATTAAGAAGCACCACTTGGGAAATAATTAAAAGATAACTCAGGCTCATTATGAAAATAAACTAATGAAGTCTGTAACTTTACAATACTGTCTGGTTTTATAGCTAGAGAAGTTATTAATTATTTATATATTTCACAATACTACGTCCTGTATAAAATTCCTCAATGGTCATAGAATTTTGTGAATAACAAGATAATAAAATCCTTTAACTATAGTACAAATATATGCTCTAAAATATACCAAGAATCAAATTGGAGTCTAGAAACCAAAGAGTTAGAATAATGCCAAATGCACATAAATATAGGTTCTGTAAATTTTCCATGACTGATGATCCATCGCTTTGATGATATCAATGAGACAAGGTGTTATGTGAATCATTTCCTGTAGTTTCTCTCATCCACCCTTCACTTGCCAGTATATGTGAGAAATAGTTTTTCTGGACTGATCTTACTACCTAATGTTCAATTTTTGCTCTCAGTTCCTGGGGGCTATGAACATGCATATGTCTATATTAGCAAAGAAAAGATGGCATAATTAATTTGTGAATGTAATATTTTCTAAGTAATTGTTCCATATATAATCATTTAGCATTATTCAAAATTGTATATATTTGCAAATGAAACAGTTATACTTGCCAATCTTATCTAAGACACATCAACAAAAGTAAATATTTTACGTGTCTATATTTGTTTACTATTTGTTTTTATTTCATTGCATTAAGGATATCTATTTTGTTCATTATCATCCATGTCCAGAATTTTATTTTTTAATTCCTGTGAAATTAACTTTGAAATTTGGACAGGAATTGCATTAAATATATATACTTCTTTGGAGAGTACGGAGGCTTTAAAAATACTAACTCTTTGGAATGTAGGAACACAATTTGTCTTTCTATTCATATTGTATCTTTTTCAATTTATTTCATCAATATTTTGTTTTTTTTTTAACATACAAATCTTTCATTTTCTTGGTTAATTCCCATGTTTCTGTTCTTTTTGATGCTGTTGCAAGTGGATTATTTTTTTCCTTTTTCTTTTTCTTTTTTTAGGTTAGTTCATTGTTAGTGCATTGAAACACAACTGATTAATATATGTTTAATTTGTATCTTGCAACTTAACTGAATTTGTTCATTTGTTCAAAGACTATTTTGACAAGTTTCCTACATATCAGATCATGCCATTTGCAAGCATATAATTTTACTCCTTTCTTCCCAACTTGGATAATTTTTATTTTTATTTTTTTCTTACCTAGCTGGTCTGCCTAGGACTTCTAGCACCATATTAAATAAAAGTGGTGGGAGTGGGCATTCTTGCATTGCTCTAAATCTTAGAAAACATGTTTTCAGTTTTTTTTTTATGATTGAGAATCATGTTAGCTTTTCATATGTGATATTTTGAGTTTTGATCCTAACAGATTATTGAATTTTTTTCAAATTATATTTCTGAGTGTATTGAAATAATCTTATGAATTTTATCCTTCATTCTGTTAATGTGACACATCACATTATTTGGTTTACTTATTTTTAAATTTTTTATTGTTGTGCAATTACAGTTGTAATTTCCCTCCCATTACTCTCCCCTACCCTACCCACTCCTACCTCCCACATTCAGTCTTTCTTCCCTATTGCCTTTATCCATGAGTCCTTTATGTTGAACAATCTTTACATTCCAGAGATAAATCCTACTGTGTCATGATATCTGACCATTTGGATGTGGTATTGATTTTCATTTGCTAAATTGGAACCACATGAAACTCTAAATAGCCAAAGCAATCTTTAGGAAGAAGAGCAAAGTTAGAGGTATCACATTCCCTGATTGCAAAATATGTTATAAACTTAGAGTAATTAAAACAGTATAGTACCAGAAAAAAAAAATAGACAATTAGACATATAAACCAATGGAATAGAGTAGAGAGTATGGAAGTAAGCACATGAATATATGGCCAACTGATTTCAACAAGAGTGCCATGAATCAATACACCATGGGGAAAGGATGATCTTTTTAACAATGGAGGGGAAACAGGATGTGCATGCATAAAACCATGAGACTGAACCCATATACAAAACTCAACTCAAAATGGATTAAAGACAAATCTAAGATGTGAATTTATAAAATTCTTAGAAGAAAACTAGGAAAAGACTTTATAACATTGTCTTTGGTGATGATTTCTTGGACAAGGCATGAAAATAAAAGTAACAAATGGAAAAACAAAGTAACAAGAGGGACTATATTATACTAAAGGGCCTCTGCACAACAAAGAAAATAAGCAATATAGCAGCAAGCATTATGCTAAGTGAAATAAGCTAGGCGGTGAAAGACAAATATCATACGATCCCACCTATAAGTGGAATATAATCAACAAAGCAAACAAGCAAGCAAAATATAACCAGAGACATTGAGATAAAGAATGAACTGACAGTAACCAGAAGGGAGGGCAGAGGGGGATAACAGGGAAAGAAGGGGAATGATCATCAAAGAGCATATATAAAGGACCCATGGACAAAACCAAAGAGGGGTAGGACCGAAGGTGGGAGGTGGGGTGGGTGGAATGGGGGAGATTGGCAGGGGGAAAATGGAGACAACTGTATTTGTACAACAATAAAAAGATACATATATATATATATATATATATATATATATGTATATGTATGTATATATTATATATAATATATAATATATGTGTGTAAATGTATATATGTGTGTATATATTATATATAATATATATATATAATTCTAAAATAATCTAAGTCAGGTAATACTTTCTGATCACAACAGAATTATATTCAAAATCAGTACCAGAATGATATCTGAAGAATCCCCAAATATTTGGAATCAATACACTTTTAGTAACACTTAGGTCAAAGAATTCTTCAAAAGAAACATTAAATAAACCATACTATGAACTGAATGAAAATATAATTCATAATTTGTGGGATGTTGCTAAACCAGTATTTAGGGTTTAAATTTAAATTCTGAAGCCCTGTTAGAAAAGAAGAAAATTCTCAAATTCTTGAGGTAAGCTTTCAGTTTAAGAAACTAAAACAATAGTAAATTAAGCCATAATATAACCAAAAAAGTTACAATAAAGATTTAAAAAATGTACAAAATAAAAATCAAGGAAGTAAACAATAATTCTTTTAGGCCAATGATATTGATCAATCTCTAGCCAAATGTATCAATAAATAAGAAATACATAAATAGCCTATTTTAAGAGTGACATAAAAATGAGAGGATACTAAATAGTTAATAAAGGAATATTAAGAAAAATAATGTGCTATTAAATGTGAAAGCAGATAAAAAGACAAATTCTTTGAAAGATATATACAAATTTCATTGAAGATCAAATAACAGATAGCATGAATGGACCCACGTGTATGAGAGGCATTAAATATGTAGTTAAAAACTATTTTTCAGGAAGAACTCTTCATCCAAATTACAGGAAATCTTATAAAAATTTTAACAAAAATAATAACAATTTTACAAAAATTCTACAGGTAACTAGAAGTTTTATTCTTTAACTTTTCCATGAACACAGCCTTAATTTCATATTAAAACCAGACAAAGATTTTATAGGAAAATAAATATCTCTCATGAAATAATATTCTTCATGAACACATATGTAAAAATGCTGAACACAAAATTTTGGTAGTCAAATTAAGCTACATATAAAAATATCTGTGCATATATCATAACCAAATAGAGTTTATTTCCTAAATACAAGTTTGTTTTAACATGAGAAACTCAATCAATATTATATTTTATTGTATTAACAATTTTAAAAAGGAAGAATATTGCCTCCATAAGTACAGAAAAAAACATTTAATTACATGTAACATCCATTTCTGTTAAACATTTTAAATGAAGTATATATAGAAGAAACCTTCCTCGATCCAATAAACGGTATCTACAAATATACAAGATATCTAATGTGTTATGGTAAATGACTGACTATCTCCCTCTAAGATGAGGAATAAGACCCGAAAGTTTGCTCTTAACATCTCTATTAACAATGTACTATACATTATAGTTAGTGCAATTAAGCAAGAAAAATGATGAAATTACAACCACATTCTAAAAAGATAAAAATGGTTTCTATTTACAGAGGACATGTTTGTCTATGTAGAAAAATGGGTGGGATTGACAACAATTTTGTAGAACTATTATATGAATTTAGTAGAGTAGCAGAATATTATATATATGTATACATATATATTTCTATATGTCAGAAACAAACATTTTGAAAATTAAAATTTAAAAATAATACTATTTACAATAACGTTAAAATACATGAAACAAAATTCTTAGGGATAGATCTGACAAAAAATGTTGCAGAACTTTCATGAAGTTTTTCAATGAAAACCACAAAATATTGCCGAGGGAACTTAAAGACCTAAATAAATGGAGTTGTTTACTATGCTAATGCATCATAACACCTAACAGTGCTAAAATGTTAATATTTGCACATTGATCTATAGATTTAATGTAACCAGTCAACATTTAAGTAAGTTTCTTTGTTGGAATTGACAAACTGAACTGGGGTGGGGGGCAGTGACGGAAGGAAAAAAGGATCAACTGTGGTGAAGAACAATAGATACATAACAATAAAATAAAGTACAAAGCACATAACACTTTGAAGAACTGTGAAAAATATCAATTAGCATTGCCTGATATTAAGACATTATAAAATAAAAATATTTAAGACTGAGGTACTGGAAGAAACATATCCAAATTGATCAAAAAACCAGAATACAGATTTCAGAAGTAGTAACTGCATGGAAAACTGAATTTTTTAAATACATAAAGCCACTTAGGTAGAAAATGGACAGAAAATATGTTCATCAAACAGAGCTGGAACTTTTAGATATCCATATGCATTAAGTTAATTTTGCTCCATAACACCACATCCACAATGAACCCAAATGGTCCCAGACCTAAATGTAGAACCTCAAACTACAAGAATTCTAGAAAATACTCTGTAAGAAAACGTGTACACTTTCAGTTAAGCACCAATTTCTCCAGTGTGACACCAGAAGCATGGCCCCCCAAAAAACAAATTTGATTTATTGGAACTTACCAAAATTAAAAATAAAATGAATACTCAAAGCCAAAAACTTAAGGAAAATATTTACAAATCACATGTGATAAAGGCTGTATAGTCCCATTATATAAAAAAAATTCTCAAAACTCAACAATGAGAAAATACTAACAAAACAAAAATAGACAAAATATATTATTGGACATAATTATCAAAGAAAATATACAGATGGCAAAAAAAGCACACACAAAGAGTGCTCCACATCAGTACTCATTAAGGGCATAAAAATAAAAACTAAATTAAAATTCCTTCCATGGTTGTTTAAATGGTTACAATTAAAATGACTTACAATTCCAATGTTGGTGATCATGATTAAGAATTCACAGTCTCATACAATTCTGGAAAGAATGGATTTGAAAATAATAAGACCACTTTGGGAAATAATTGATCAGGTTCTTACGAAGTAATCTTATTTCAGGATTAATAAATCAGTGTAGTAAGTGGCATATAGTCTAACTGATACTAAAGTAGAAGTAGGTATATTACTCTCACAAACAGCTAAACATGCTAAATATTACTAACGGAGGGCATTGTTCATCTTTACGGTGATGAAAAGCTGGTAAATCCCAAAAGTGTTAAGATTGCAACTAAGCGAAAGTGCTTTTCCTATTCAATTTCTCACACTCTTTCTCACACTGCTGTTGAGAATAGCAGTTTTCGCTAATAAACATTTCTCCAAATGATTATGCATCAAAAAAGGGTAAACCTTTGGTGAATCTTTCAACCTCAATGAAGCCATAACTTTAGGCGCATTCTGAAATCACCTAGTCAGGAGTCAAGAAAGTATTATTAGTTTGCTTTGGGGAAGCAAAAACAAAGAATTCTAATTTTTATTCAGGATAATCCTAGCAACAACTTGTTCGTTTCTATTGCAGAGATTCCAGGGGATCAAACAAATTGGCTGTTCTAGTTACCTACTCAAATAGTCTTTTAAAAATATTGTTTGAGGAAGTGCATTTCTAGACAATAAAAAACACAGTAAAGTTTAAAAAAGTAAAACCAATATTTTAAAATATCCAAAGACATTTTATTTGGTTTTGATTTACTGTTTGTTTCTTAGTTATCATTTCAGAGTGTACTTTCAATCTATTGTGACTAGTATTTTGGCTGCATAGTGATTGTTATGCTGTATTACAAATGATTATTTTTCAAACAAAAAAATTACCATATCAAAGTTTTACCTTCATAACTACCTAGACCTCAAGTCATATTTAACTCACTCCATCTTGCCGCTGGATAAATAGAACAGGTCATACTTTAGAGAAAGGAGGGATGTTGGTTTAAACAGATGGCTTTCTTTGTGTCTTCCTGATTCAAGGGGAACCATGGCAACAAGCTAAGAGGGGATGTTGCTTAGCAACTGGAAATATTAATGAAGAGATTTCCAAACTATTTGTAGGGGAAAAAGTGTTTTGGAAAAACTTTAGGACTTGGCATAAATGTATACCAAAATTCATTTATGGAACATGCTGAGTATATAATCACAAATCTGGAAAGCCTACTCCTTTATAAATGAAAAATATCAAATAAGTGACTTATTGGACATTTTCTCTAAAAGTAACATTTTTATATTAATAACAGCATTTATGACTAAATATAGCAAAAATATTAAAACCACATCTTGAGATGTAATAATAAGAAAAGCTAGGGTAATTACAAACTCTATTACTCTCATGCACTGCAGTACAATGTGAGTTTTTACATAGGATTAGTAATTTATCCAGCTGAGCAGCTGTGCTGTACCACGTCTGCTAATATGTGTGATGCCACCCCACAAAACATCTCAGGGTATTCTCCCCCCGAGCTCAAAAACTCAATGTTGCTGCAGCCTGTCAAAGTCTGGCTTGGCTAAAAATACATTTCCCCTTTGAAATTATCTTTCTTATTAGCATTTTCCCCTGTATTATGTCTTAAACTTAATCTTGAAAATATGACTCATGCTTATTATATATATTCAGTTATAAATATATTTATATATAATATTCAGTTATAAAAATACAGCCAAACTGGGCCTTTAACTTAGACATATAAATACTTTATTATCATTGTGCTCTGTGTGTACCTGTATCGAAAAATATAAATTTTATTCTATAGGCCATGTCAAGTTTGACACAATATTAATATATACATATATTTGATTACTTAATATATATTTTTTCAAGTGTCTCCCATTATATTTACACTGTTTTTATGATTATCACATCACCAACACTGTGTTAGGCGCTATAGCAAATGTTGAACATACTGCAAAGAAAAAAATTCTTCTGTGCTTGTCCTCTACTATACAGCTCTGGACACCAAATGCATGGTGGCTTTTTTTTTTTTTTTTTCATAACAAGCAACTTTGTGACAGCAGCTGGATGTCCCACAATTTAACTCAGTTGTGATACTACCCACCTGGAGATAGCATCACATCCCACCAGTGAGGGCTTGGTTTTGTAAGACTGGCCTCACTTCAGATGTGAATAACAAGTCCAGGTTATTACCTGTTTTCTGAAGGACAGGCTATAAATCAAGGATCTCCCACAACTCCCTCTTTCGCTAGAGTGGATCACAGATCTCAGGGAAATATTTTACTTACTATATTAAGAAAGTTTAATCAACAGGGACATCCGTATCACATACTGCTTGTAAACATAGTCTCTATATCTGAAATACATTACTTGAAAGCTCACCTCTGTGCAGACTTGTGCAAGTTATTAAATCTCCCCAGTTGCTTCATTTTAAAATATGGCTAAAAGTACTTACCACTATTACATTAATTAAGGAAGGAGGCCATGAGACTGAGGGGGCTGTAATGTGTGGTGGCCTAGTAAGCAAACCAAAACTTAAGCCTAGAAATATCTCAAGGTAAGATACCAAAAGCTAAGGACAACCAATCACAATTTACGTTACAACCAATCAATCAGTGAGTTCCTTGCTTTGCTCCAGTTTTTTCACACACAAGTTTCTCCCCAGCTCCCATCTCTGGAGTGCTCCTAACTACAATACCGCTGGTGAGGTGTTGCTGATTCAAACTGATAAATAACCAATTAAACTCTTCAAAATTTTAGTATGTTTCAATTTATATTTTAACACTACTAAAGGCTGTTAAGGATTGATAAACATGAAGCACGAATAAATGGATTGTGAGACTTGAATGAATTAGTACATAACCAGTCTTCAAAATAATGTCTTTTCATTTAATGACCTTTTGTTATAACAGTAAGGAGAAAAATTCAGTTCTGGCCAGGGCCACTGTGTATGTGTATGTGTGGTTTTCGAGTGTCCTGGTGTCTGCCTGGGTTTTCTCTGGGGACCCCAGTTTTCTTCCACATCTTAAAGATGCTCATGCTTAACTGTCATGTCTAAGTTGTCCCAGTCTGATAGTTGTGGGTGTGACAGCCTCTGAGATGAAACGGCGTCCTGGGCAGGACTGCTCCCACCTTTCATCCTGAGCTGCCAGGAGAGGCTCCGGCCACCTTCCACTATGAACTGGAACAAGGAGGCTGGAAAAAAAGTGTTCTTACATGTTTCTATCAATCTTTCTTAAGTGTGTGCATATCTCACATTTATTTCAATGTTTAATATTAGAAGTAGTTTGAGTCTTTATCTAGAAGTATACTGATGTTTTTGTAACCAGAAATACTGTAGAAACTTGTCTTCATTCATCAATTTGCTGGGAGAAATTGTTTTATTTTTGCTCTGTGTAGATTCAACTTAAAGTTTCAGTTTCCAAAACCGGTTGAGGAAGTTAAGTGACGATGCACACTGTACATGACATTCTGAATGCTGACATACACATTGATGTGCTCCTTTTTACGTTGGCATTATTTGTTTGTGTGCTTATTGTGTATGCAACCCATAAACCAAGGGATTCATTACGGATGGACATAGGCAACAGGGTGGGGATTTACTGTGGGAGTAGGGGTGGGCTGTGTGGAGCAGGGCAAAGAGGGAACATTGGGACAGCTGTAATAGAATAAACAATAAAATATTTAAAGAACAAAAAGAAAAACAAACAGCAAAACAAGACAAAATAAGGAGTCTTCTGGGTTTTAAATGAAGTTATGATTAAAATTAAAAAACTAATACAAGTTAGACAATGTATATTATATTAGTTTACTAATGACATAGGAAATATTTAGCAGTGCAAATTAAAGATTCATTGGTCTAAAAATTTCTTCTTATGTATAAAAAAAGATTTACCTAAAGTGAAAGTTTGTGATTTTCTTCTTAGATCATTTTATTTGTGTTACATTCTAGACATTATGCTAGTATTTTGACACTATTATCCTTTCTTCTGCATTACCCAAAACATATTAGTTAGAAATTATTAATTCTTCACAAATTGCCTGATCTGTACATCTAAGAAAGTGGCAGTAGCTAGATTTGTGTCTGTATCCGTTTTCTATTGCTGCATAATGAGTTACCACAAGCTTAAGTGATGAAAACAATACCTGTTTACTGTCGCACAGGATGGTTAGAGATGGTTAGAATTGGATAGGCTGGACTTTCTCTGGGTCTCACAGGCTGAAATCAAAGTGTTGTCAGGGCCAAGCATTTGCCTAGCGGCTCTGGAGAAGAAGCTATTTCCTCATCCACTTATTTGTGACTCTAAATCAAGCACCTTTTTTTTTTTTTTTTTTTTTTTTGGTCTAGCTAGCTGTCATCAGGAGGCCATTCTTTACCCCTAGATGCTGCCTGTATTTGCTCTGCTACATGGCCCTCTCCACCTTCAAAGTCAGCAACAGGGCATTCTTCTCACAGTTATCGTCTTTCCAATTCCCTTCCTGCCACCAGCTGGAGAAAACTGCCTGCTTTTAACTGGTGTGGCGATTAGATTGGGCCCACCCAGGTAATCTCACCATTTTTAAGTTTGGCTGATCAACAACCTTCATTACATTTGCAAAACTAAATTTACCCTAGGATGTAATGTAATCATGAAGTAATCTTTGTTTCTGCATCCTACTCACACTTAAAAAGGAAAAAATTAAGGGAAGGGTCCCTGGGAATTATTTTAGAATTCTGCCTATCTTGCACCCAAGCCTGTGGCAGAAGATCTCATTCCCTTAAACACTATGTGATAATGTTCAAAGTGGTCTTAATATCTGTTTGAATTAATGTTAAGATAAGAAGACATTAGAAGAACCTATTTAGCTGGTTACACAACTAGATAAAAATAGAATTACCCCTACCTTCACAGATTTATGTTGTTATACCAAATATCAGTCTCTTACGCTTTGAGTGCTATTAATATATCCAAATCAGCTGGCCTTTTGGGCTCTAGATTTAAGATCCAAATGTATCATTGAAAACCATAAAATTAATCTCACAAAACTCTCCCTTTTCTGAGTTGTACAAAAATTAGCCTATCATAAAAATTAATATGTAATTGTGCTTTGTGTTGGACATAAACAATGTGCCTATTTAATAATTTCCTTAAATTCTGCTCATTAAGATGTTTCTATTATTAGGGAAACATGATTTGTCATCATTTCTCTGTTCTTTCCAATAATGAGCATAAGTTTTATTATCACAATTTCTCACATAATTGTCAGAATCAACATCTGATAAAATAATGCAGAAGCATAAAACCTAAAATTAGTAAGACTGAAGTGTGTGGAAATTTTGTCATTATTCTCTTAGAATGGAAGACGTATGAAAGAAGTATGAGTCTCACTAATGTGTCAATAATATATAAAAAAGTGCTTATAGCCCTGGCTGGTGTAGCTCAGTGGATTGAGCGCGGGCCTGCGAACCGAAGGATCGCGGTTCGATTCCCAGTCAGGGCACATGCCTGGGTTGCCAGGCCAGTTCCCGGCAGGGGACATACAAAAGGCAACCACACATTGATGTTTCTCTCCCTCTCTCCTTCCCTTCCCCTCTAAAGATAAATAAATAAAAATCTAAAAAAGGAAAAAAAATCTTAAATAAAGTCTTTAAAAAAAAGTGCTTATAATTTATTGATTGTTGAAAAAGTTTCAAGTAAAAATTGAATAAAATTGGATTTATTTTATAAAATATGTAAATAAATAAATTCAAATTATCATCTTAGTTTAGTATGCTGGCATACAAACTTTTCTGAATAAATCATAGGTATATTAGTTTAAAAAGTATGTTTAGGACAATTTCCGTCCGACTAAAATCTTCAACATAATTAACAACACTATTGCTTATTTTTATGTCAATTTGACAAATTTGTGCTGTATATTTTGCTGGTTTATTATAGATAAAATCAAATTCCTTTAAGCTGTATAATCCATTACATATTGTCCACATTATACTTATCTATATGTGAAACAGAGATAAATACAGATTACATGTACTAAGGATCAATATATAGATTTTTTGTGTTTATCTTTAAAATTTTTTAATCCTATGTTTTGTTATTATTTAAAAAAAATATGCACTAGAATTACGTGAATGAAAGAGGTGCCTCTTAAAACACATTAACTAAAAATGGCATTCGAAGACCACAATTTTAGTTTTAGTTTCTTTTGTGTTTTCTAGTGACTTTAATGTACCAACTTGAGAAATAATGAGGAATACTTCTAAACATGATTTTCTGTCCTCCATGTAAGAGCAAAAAATTCCATTAATCAAAGAAGTAAGTACGGTAAACACTCCTTCTAAATTAATGCACAAAATACAACAACAAATAACATTTCCTCCTTTTCATCACTTATTCACTCCAATATTAACTCTACCTATTAAGTGACAATGGATTAGGGTAGTCATTGAAAATAAAATGAAACAATACTCAGAACATATCCTCAAGAATTTCAGTCTGCTAATAATTCATATTAATCACATATCTGTCACTTAATATCATGTGAAAACTTATATACTGTCTTTAAGTTCATTTTCATAAATTGGTACATGTACTTAGTTCTGTTATAAAGTTAAGAATATTAATGATCTGTGAGTTTCTGTTTTTCAAGGTAACACTGAAAATAAATGTTTATACTAGAGTTTGATTCAGCTCTAGCTGACTCCTGGGAAGGAAGAACACACAATTCAGAACTGGTGCAGGGGGATAGTTCCCCACCCATTAAAAAAGGTGTGAACTCAATGAACAATTAGCATTCATCTAAGAAAAATTTGATTCTAGATTAAACAAGTGGAAAATATAATGCCTGAAAAAGGGATAAACAGAAATGTATTTACAAAGATACCTGTAAAACACATATATTTAAAAATCTCTGTAGAAATGCAAGATAGAACCAAGTTATACAAAAGACCATGAGACTTGTGCCTAAAGTAAGCTTCTTATAAAACAAACAAAAACATCAGAAATGTGGGAAATGGAAATGGTAAATATTGAAATGATCAATTTAGCAACAAATCATTAAGATGAAATGCAGAGAGAACGCAGTAGAAGAAACCCATATGTTAAACTGTATCACAGGATGGCCCAAAAGTAACAAGGAAAGGTAACATATGTATGTGTATACATACACACACACACACACACACACACACACACACACACACAGTAATAATATCAACCCAAAAGCTTCTAAATACTTTTCATTAGAGTTCTAAAAGAAAGGCCAGTGAGCAGAAGAGATAGGCAGTCTATGAAGAAATGAAAGCCTAAAGTTTTACATAATAAAGGTAGTCTTCGGAGTTTAAGTCTGCAATACGCTATTTCTAACTACAAAAACCAGTACATTACCAATTCCAGCAACAGCAAATGTATAAACATACAATGTAATGAAACTTCAGTACATTAAAGGTAAACAAAAAATATTAAGAGTTCCTTGAGAGAAAGTGAATTACATACACCATGAAAGAATCAGTTTTTTTGTTGCATAACAAACATCGAATCTAATAATGTCAGGACCCATGTATGGGATAAGCAAGTGATCAGAACAGACACATATAGCCACCCCTGCCAATCTTTTATTTAGGGAAACCAGATGGAGTACTAACTACACAGATACAAACATTATAGTGCTATAGAAAGTGATTGCTGTAGAAAGTGACTGTGTCTCAGGGGAGTGAAGGTAGGGGTGGGGGCATGGACTGAATAAAGTGAATTAGATTGTAAGGGGCAGATAGGAGTTAGGGTATTCTTCCATAAAATGACATTGAGCAAAGGAATGAAGGAAGGGAGATAGATATCTATGCAGATGTCTAGGTGAAGGTTAGTACAAGCAGGAAAATAAGCAGTTTCCTTTTATGAAGGCTTACAACAGCAGTTTAGCAAGCATAGTTGAACAAGAAGCTAGTATGTGTGGAACAAGTAAGAGTAACAAAATAGGGGATATGATTAGAAAAGGGTCCTGTTTTTGTATCATGAAAGTCTTTTCAGGTGACAATAAATATTGGGACTTTTATTTGAGTGAATGAGGTTTGGGGAGGGTTCTAAATAGAGACATGGCCATCATCAGCCTTAGACTTTAAAAGGATCAATCTCAAATTTGTGTGTGTGTGTGTGTGTGTGTGTGTGTGTGTGTGTGTGTAAGCTTTTAGGATCTGGACAAAGATGAAAGCAGAAAGCCCAGAAAGGAGATGATTCTAACTATATGTCTAAGAGACTATGATGTCACACACTGGCAAGGTACCAGGAAAGTGGTGGGAAGAGGTACATTGTGCATTTTAACACATGAATTGAATGCGTCAGAATGTATTCAAGGGTGGCTCTCACTAGAAAAAAAAAGTTGTCAGCACCTGGAATTGAAAAGGCTGTGTGTGGGTAGAGAAGGTTTGGAGAAGACCAGAGTTCCATCCTAACATGTTAAACTAGAAAACTCTATTTAATATGTAAAAAGAAACTTCAGGAAAGGAATTAGATATATGAACCGTGTTTTGAGAGAGATTGTGTTAATGATATAAAATTGGAAGTCATTGTTGTGTGAAGCATATTTAAGATGTGATAACAACCATATCAGTCTACCAGTGGATTTAGTGAAAGTAGATAAAAAAAAATTCACATAGTCACAGGATATTCCTAAATTAAGATATCTGGAAGAAGAAGAATAACCAATAAAAGACTTTAAGGTGAACTAGGAAAAAAACTAATAATTTGTGTTATCCTAATGATTAATTTTTTAAAAATGTTGAGTGATTAACTCTCACAACACTTGCTGTTAGGATAGATAAAGTGAGAACTGAGAATTGCCCCTTAAAGAATTGACCCATCATTTTGATAACCTTGACCAGAGAAAGTTAGATTGCTCTGTGAAAGAAAAAATGTTTAAATAGAGAATATGAGAACAGAAATTGATGCTAATGTGTATAGCGTATTCATTGGAGAAGTTTTGTTTGAAGGGAAAGCAAAATGTAATAGTTGGGGATTTAAAAATAATTCTTTTCCCTCTACCTTCTCCTCATATTTTGATGAAAGAAATAATATATTTTATTACAATGAAAATGATTTCATAGAAAGAAATAATAAGGATGGATTTGAGAGAAGAAAAAATACTGGTGCTATAGTCTTGATTAGGCTCAAAGGGAAACACATCAATGCCTGAGTTAGGACATTCGCTGTGAAGAGGATTGTGAATGATTCATATATTATCATAGGCAGTAAAGCAGGATATGTAAATTGTGAGTTGGAAGGCATGCTGATATATAGATGAATCCAGAGAAGTTCTGTTTCAAGTGTTTCAATTTCTTTAATGCAATAAGCTGATCCATTTGGAGAAAAGATAGAGAAGGTGATGTCGGTCACTGGAGGAGTGAAGAACAGTGAAATAATTGTTAAGATAGTAGGGGATTTAATGAAATATAAAAATGTATAATCAAGATGCCTAGAAACGTGAAGGCACATTAAGTTTCTGGGTTTTTATTTTAAAGCATACTTTTTCACATTCCAAAGAGAGGAACCGATGGTGTGCTCATTCCAAGCAGGTGCAAGAAGTAAGAAAGACAAGGGACCATGACTAGGCTTTTGATAAGATTAAGGTGGAACATGGTAATTTCATAGAATTTGGGAAGAGAGGAAAGTTGGTTTGTTCAATGAACCGAAGTTTCCAGAAAGATTAAAAGTTCCTGGAAATTGTGGTACTAGAGAGAGTGAGTTGACAAAGAGTTGCAAGTAAGGGCTCCTTGTAGAGACTAAAGTGACCAGGGGTGCGAGGCAGATCAGTCCTGGTGGACTCGGGGCAGATGGTGTTGTGACGGTCAGGGAGAAAGGCGAGGCACATATCTGTAGCTCACACGGCATCCTACTCAGGGGACTTGAACTCATAAAATGAACGCAGAATGTGTAAATGAAGTACGGAATCAGTCTCATTAAAGCGATTACTTTTGACAGCTGTCAAGGGAGGGCAGGTTTGCAGGGAATGTGCAGAAACTTTGTTGATAGTCTTTGCTGTGTACAGAACACCTTCACAATCTAGATGTAGAATGCCTTAGAAGCACTGGCCAGTCCCAGAGGGTGGGGCACAGTCAGCCAAAATCCTCCCTGGATATGGGAGTGCTAATGATGGTTTAGTGTATAATTAACCACTGTAATTTATGAAGGTGGGTGTATCAACAGCTCCCTGACTGAGCCCATTTACTTTGGAATCAAGTGGGTACTTGTTAATCAACTTTTGGCTAGCTTTACAGTTTTGTTTTGTTGTTATTGTTGTTGATTTGTTTGTTTCAACACTCATAGTCTCCTCTCTCTGTGTCTCTCTCCCAACTTTCTACCTCACTTTTCCTGCCTCTGTTTCTCTTTTCTTTTCTCTTTTTTTCCTCTCAAACATTATTGATATTCACAAAGAAGATGACTGAACAGAATTTTTCCCGGTTGGTAAATGTCTAAATCTATGATATTATTGCAACTTCTTGGTAATTTTATATACAGAATTGAGTTGTCATTGATTCATCTTTCTTCAAGGTATTTAACTAGTTTTCTTTGATCATCTTTGGTAACTTAACAGATAGTATATGTACATTATCTAGTTGATATTAGAGTGAGAATAAAAAACAGATACCTCTTTATTCCACAAAATGTTACTGTATGATATTCAAGTACATCTTTCAGTAGTAGTTTCATTACAGTTGTAAGTTACTAGCCAGAAACTGAAGTGGAGAAATGATGACATCAAGAGTAAGGTATCCCAGGGAGAGAATTAATGTCAAAATAATTACATGGTTCACAGTTAAGGCTGTATGGTTATTAGCAACTCTAGAAAAGCTAATTAAGTAAGTCAAAAATTGAGTTTAAGCCAGTTAAGTCAAAGTGTTTCTGTGGCTTCTGAACAAATAGGTAACACCTAAGAACTGAGAATGTACTCATTAATCAAAGGAACTGAAAATTATATCACACTGATTAAAACCACATGCAGTAAAAATGCCTGTTTAGTTTTCTTTTACAATGAGATCTTAGAAAAACGGAACTGCTATAAACTTTAATTTGCTCCTACAATTGGAGGAGTTTTTCATTTTATTATTCTCTCACAACTATTTTTGATAATTACATAATTTTCTTCAACTCCTCAGTCCCTCTTTTTAAAAAATCAATACCCATTGCTAGTTTTTAAATTAGAACAAACACACTTCTTTAAAATACAGACCGAACCTCATGTATACAAGCACCGAAAAGAGGAAAAAATACAATGTACAGTGCAGTGCCAACTTTAAGAAAGAGCAAACACGCAACATCTCCTGCCATTGGAAGAGGCTTACTCTCTTAGTTTTGAATAATTTTGCCTTGGAGTGTTTCAAAGATTTTATTTAGAAAAAAAAAAAAAGAGTAGAAATTTGTGTCTGTACAACTATAGCAGAATCATATGTTTCAAGGGAAACAGAAAGAAGAATTTGTGGAATGAAAAGGAGCATCATGATCGGCATAAACAAAGTCTCAGTGTTGGTTTTAAAAACTTGCTTCTCTTTGTAAACCACTAACCTCGCTCCTTTACCAGGCTGCCTTAATGATTGCGGTTTATTTGGTTAATGCACTGCCAAAAAAAAAAAAAAAAAAAAAAAAGTAAGCTCCTCCTAAGATTCTTATGAAATAAACACAACCAGATAAATTAACTTCCCAAAGTTTCATGTATGACATTTTTAATTTAAGCCATAACCAATTTAAGAGGGGGACAGTAATAATTATTCAGAAAAGTACTTGTTTTTTAAAAATATTTCAAATGTTCTTTTAAAGGACATTAAAATTTGACTCACTATCTTTTTAATTGAAAGCTAAGGGTTTTATTTTGTTTTTCTATACATTGTAGTTATCTAATTTTAGAGAGAGGAAGTGAAGGACGAAGAGAGGGAGAGAAACATCATTGTGTGGTTGCCTCTCACGTGCCCTCTGCTGGGGACCTGGCCTGCAACCCAGGCACGTGCCCTGACTGGGGATCCAACAGGCAACCCTTTGGTTCACAAGCCAGCACTCAGTCCACTGAGCCATGCCAGCCAGGGCTAACTCATAATTCAAATAAAAATTGAAGACCACTTTGGAATTTTGTATTTATATAGAACATTATAAACATTAAACAAATTAAAAATGGTGGAGTGCGAATCTCTTAAAATGTGATTGTGTAATACAGTTTCCATGAGACAATATATCAGTTAGGAAAACATACTTAAAGAGTAGAAATTAATATTCCATAACACCGTTATCCTTGTTCTAGTGTCTTTTTGTCAATCTCTTCAATACGCTTTAACATATGCAACCTAGCTAATATATTCTAAAATTTATTCTAAATTTTTAGTGTTATTCCATATTGGAATTCCTTCATTTCTCATAGAAGTTGGTGGCAAGTGTGGACTTCCTATATTTAAAAATTGCAAACACAAACATGTTTGGGTACAATAGTTCAATGTCTCTTAAATCTCTGAGATGGACCTAGCCTTTAGGTACACAAATTTGCAAAGAATGAGTTCTACAGTCTAACACATTATTCTTTTAATCCTGGCTTTTAAAAGTATCAGATGTGTGATTTTGAACAAGTTACCTAAATTTTCTTAATATCTATGTTTTATGTGTAAAGTAGGGACAATATTTATCATACTGAGACATTTTGCTAATCTGAGATAATCGATTTTAAAAATGACTATGTATTTGTCATACAAGTGAATTAAACAATTTCTAAACTTCAAGATATTCAGAGCTTCCTTCAATGATTTTATCTTGGCCAGCACAGCAGAAGCACCTAAAGAGCTTTTTAAAATGTTAAAATGACCATGCCAATTTCCAAAGTAGTAAATTGGAGTATCTGTGGGAGGGACCTAAGCATTGGTATCTACTTAAAACTTCTCAAGTGATTACAAATAGCAATCAGATTTGAAAATTCCTGATGTAATACAAGGAGGATAGGTAATGTTACATCATTGCACATTACACATTTCTTGGTAAACATCCCTGAACAGTGAAAGACAAATGAAGATATTGGAGGTGGGGAGCTGTTCTGGGAATTGAAAGAAAACAGACGATAAAGAAGGGGAAGGCTGTTATGCAGACTTAAGTCCTAGTCTTCTCAACTGAGTTCATAGAGATTTAGAACCATCCTTGTCTTCTTGGAACACAGAGAGATTTAAGTGTCTCTAGCAAAAAGGTAGCTTCTCAGTTTTGAGAGCTTTCCCTATGTCCGCTGGTTTCTTTAAAATAATCAGCCTAAAATAACCTTATGCCAAACAGGTGTATAAGGGGGGACCCCTCAAATCTATGTTATTTATTAAAAATTTGTACATTTATTCTTACATGTTTAAGCTTCAGTCACCTTCAAAGTAATCTCCACTTTATGCAACATGCCTATCAAGATGTGTTTTCCACTGCTCAAAACAGTTTTTTAACATTATTTTGATGTCTTTTAGTGCTTCTGATATGTTTGTTTTTTCTTTTCCACCTCTTTCACTTCAGCTTCCCTTTAGGACTTTTCCATCAGGACAAAGAAAAGGAGTTGCTCGTGGTTAAGACTGAATGAATTGGAAGGGTGGGAAAAGGGGGCCATGCTGTATTAGTAAAAAACTGCTGAACACTCAATGAAGTGTGGGCAGGTGAGCCCACAAATCACCCATTAGGAAATGACCAAATGTGTGGAAAGAGTGGGAAAAAAATCACGGAGGCCAAACGCAGCCCCTCACAACAACACCAGCAGGTACACTGTTACACCTAGCAGAGGAAGCCTGTGCTACAAGAGGCCTGCCCTCCAGAAGATAATTCCAGTTTTTGGAGGTCCTCCCTCATATTTTGGGATCATATATTCTACCCCCCACAGTTATAACTAACACATTTAGTGTTAGCCTCTCTTAATGCAGTCAACAACAAAAGAAACTTTATGGTTAACAAATGGTGAAAAAGAAATTGCTTGGGGAAAGTCAGAATAAATTTAAAAATGAGAGAAAATAAGACGAATCAATTTAATTTAATTTAAAATTTAATTAAAAGGAAACTAGTAATCAAGAAGCAGTGTTTTTCAAAGGCAAGTAAGACATGAGAGTAGTAGTACTTCATGGGAAGAAAATTTTCCTCTATCCTTTAGGTTCTTTTACTTGGTCTAATATTAAATTGGCATAAGACATGTTAACAGGAGAAGAATAAATTTAATTTGTACACATGGGAGCACCAAAGAGATGATACTCAAGGGCAAGATGGGCAGTTGAGACTTATATGCCACCCTGGATTGAGAGATGGGTAGGGGCTTCAAAGGACGTGAGAATAATTCACTGGGCAATAAGAAAAGTAGATATTTGGTAATTAGATGTTTGCTCTTACATGCAGATAGGTCTTTCAAAATAAAAAGTTATCTCTTATAATAGCTCTCTTACTGGGCCAGGCTCCCTGTTGAAATTCTGTTAGGTAGTTAGGAGAGAGAGGTAAACATTTTTCTTTAGTCAGCTGTGTCTTTATTGTCTTTATTTTATAGTCCACAAGCTAAAATGGCACATTTGGGGCAGTATACTTGCTGCTTTTCAGTATAGTACTTTCAGGAATTTGTATAATTGTCATCAAAATAGAAGGCACATGCTAAGGTTAAATTTCCATAGTTATATATAATGATACAAAACCACATAATTGCATATGTGAACTGGGTAATTTTGTATGAAATCTGTAATTTACTAGTATTTAATTTGAAGGTTAGCTAAATTACTTGACTTGCCTGCAAAGTTTTATATTGCTATTTTTTACACAATTCAAGATGTTTTAAAGTTATTTATCTATATTTGCCTTGGAGATCTAAAAACCAATTTTAATTATATGTATATATATTCCAGATGAATCTCATATAACTATGACACTTTTAATAGCTTTTATGATATAATATTGGCTTGATTACAAATTTTTATATGATTTTAGAAAATCAATTATGAATTATTAAAATACTAGTAAAATTGTATAGTTTGTTCTAACACAAAGGGAGAGGTGAAATTTATTTTTTAAATTTATTTATTGTTGTTCAGTTACAGTTTGCTTGTCTTTATTCCCATTGCTCACCGCTACTTCTTCCCCCTTTCTCCCAGTCTCCTCCCTACCCCCTTCCTGTGCCCACGAGTCCTCTGTGTTCCTTCGCTTGCCACTTCTTCTTTCCTTTGTTATCTCCCTCCTACCTCCCTTCTGGTCACTGTCAGTTTTTTCTTTATTTCCATGCCTTGTGTTATATTTTGCCCTTTTGTTTGTTTTGTTGATTAGGTTCCACTTAGAGGTGAGATCATATGGTATTTGTATTTCACCACCTGGCTTATTTCACTTAGCATAATGCTCTCCAGTTCCATCCATACTGTCGTGAGGGGTAGGAGTTGTTTCTTTTTTCTGCTGCATAGTATTCCACTGTGTAAATGTACCACAACTTTTTTGATCCACTCGTTTACGGATGGGCACTTGAGCTGTTTCCAGCACTTGGCTATTGTAAACCATGCTGCTATAAACATTAGGGTGCACAGGTTCTTTTGACTTGTGGATTCAGGATTCTTAGAGTATAGTCTCAGCCATGGGATTGCTGGATCAAAAGGCTCTTTCATCTTTAGTTTTTTAGGAAAATTCCATACTGTTTTTCACAGTTGCTCTACCAGTAGACATTCCCACCAAAAGTGCACTAGGGTTCCTTTTTCTGCATAACCTCACCAGCACTTATTTGTTGATTTATTAATGATGGCAATTGTGACTGGTGTGAAGTGGTATCTCATTGTGCTTTTCATTTACATCTCTCTGATGGCTAGTGATATTGAGCATACTTGTCATGTGTCTATGGGCCCTCTGTATGTTCTTGGAAAAGTTTCTGTTCAGGTATGAAATTATTAAATGAGAGAATACATATGCTAAATCTGCTATTTGATGAAATATTCCTGGGGAAAAATATATATACATATACACAAACATGCATAAAATCATAAGCACATCACAATACAGGATGCTTTAGTTTACATAGCAAACTGAAGAGTGGTCACATTATCTATTTCTTCATTTTAAAAGATAAGAAATACAGGAGTAGGTAAAAGTAGGTTTACAGTTGTTCATGTAGAATATAATCTAATAATAAATAATACAATAATTAATTCTGCTTCATGTATTCACAACTGTAAACCTACTTTTGCCTATTGCTATATATTTATAAATAAAATACTAGTGTACGTATAACATTTTCTTTAGGGTTAGTATTTATACTTCTGTATATTCTGCATGTGTTTTATTACCATATCCAACACTGGAAAACATCTTTCTTATAATTTCTCTTCTGACATTCTAATGATATGGTAAAACTATGATTATATAAGGATGGACCTTATAGTTTACTGGAGTTTATTAAAATAAAATGTTGGGAACTGCCCTGCGTGGTTTCAGAAGCTGTAACCTCCATGGCTAAGGCAGAGTAAAAAGGCCTTGAGATCCTAAGCCACTAAGGAGACAAAGCTTATCTCCCTGTCAGGAGCATCACCTCTGTCCATTTTACTTCACCATGCCTGGCCCCCAGTGCATGACCAGTTAGCCAATGATGGACAGGATTCCTCAAGGGAGGGATGACCTAAGACAGGCACAGTCATGAGGGGCCCCTCAGGGAGGGACTTGGGGGACTATGGAGAAATGGTGTGATGGACTCTTGCCTCTCGGCTTTGACAGAGCCTGAGTCCTCATTCTGTCCTCATTCTGTCTTCTTCCCTTACTTCTCCTGCCTGACTTAAGCTTGAAACAGTACCTTAAGCCTGAAACAATGCTGGAGATGAGTGGCACCCTGGTCTAAAAAGGGAGGGTTCCCTAGGGCAATCAGGTCTAAGAAAGAATGCATGAAATACTATGAAACCGGCTTTGCTAATACCCTCAATTTAAATGATAAGAGTCCAAGCATGAAGTGAGTTTGTTCCCCAAAGTTTTATGGCCTTTTAACTATCTTACCCTGACTCAAAATAAGCCCTCAGAGTTCTTTGAATGTTATCTATTGTTTGATTATTACTGCCTCACAATGATTGATGAGCTTTATGTATACACCCTGTATTCCTATGCAAATTAAATCCAATAAAAGACCACTGACGAATAGGTTCTGGGCCCTTCTTTCTCCTTTGAGAGATCTGCCACCTCTCCTCCCCAAGAAGATCATGTCTTGGTAGACTTATTCTCATCTGTGGTAGCTGGGGGGAGGCCCTGCAGGTGGAGCGCCCCCCCCACACACACACAATAAGACACACTTTTTTCAATATTTTCCTTTCATGCAAGAATTAGATTTTCACACACAAAGACTGTAGCTCATTAAATACCTATGTTTGCAGATTTGCATTTGAATGTGTGTGTGTGCGCGCATGTAAACAATATACACCCGCATTAGAATACTACCCTCATAAAATGTGCAAATCTAAATACTTGGAATTCGTGAATACACTATAAGATAAATTTTACAAATGCAATTATTATAAGCATTTTCAGATAGGGAGATTATCCTGGATTATCCAGGTTGGCCCAATGTAATTACAAAAGTTCTTTAAAATGTAAGTGAGAGACAAAACAGACAACACAGACTGATTTGATGTGAGAAAGAAGACTGACCACTGCTGACTGAAGATGGAAGATTCAAGTCAAGAAATAGAGACGGGCTCTAGAACCTAGAACAGGCAGGTGAGCAGATTCTTCCCTAGAGCTTCTGGAAGAAGGATAGCCTTGCCATCACCTAGATTTGGCTTGATAAAACCCATTTTCTGTTCTAACCTTAGAAACATAAACAGTAAATTTGTGTTTTTCTTCTAACAACTAAGTTTAGATAATTTGTGACAGCAGCAAAAGGAATATAATATATGTCCATGTATATTTGTAGCTCTATATACATTCATATACACATAACATTCAATACACAGTACACATTCTGACCTAACATTACATGAAATTTCTTCAGTTGAAATCCATGTAGATTTGGAAAGAGAAATCCAAAAAAATCAAAAGAAGGAACTATTTGTACACATCAAGCTTTATTTTCCATTATTATTATTGTTACTATTATTATTATTATCATTATCATCAAGCATCTGCCTGTATGCAGTCAACATGTTTAAGAGAAAGCTAATTGTCCTCTAAGATCTGGGATTGTAGAAGGAAACAGATAAGCCAACAATCTAATGGGTATTGAGGGGCCAGTAATGGTGATATCATGGAATAACATTTATTAACTCCTTTTGAATAAAAAAAGTAGGGGATTGGATGGATTTCAGAGTGCTTTTGTGGAATAGTATATTTGAAAGGCTGGCCCTGGATGGTGTGGCTCAGGGGATTGAACACTGGCCTGTGAAATAGTCTCTGGTTCAATTCCCAGTCAGGGCACATACCTGTGTTGCGGGCCAGGTCCCCAGGAGGGGGCATGCAGGAGGCAACCATACATTAGTGTTTCTCTCCCTTTCTCCATCCCTTATCCTCTGTCTAAAAACAAATAAATAAAATCTTAAAAAAAAAAAAAAAAAAAAAGGCTGGATTCTCAGTCAACAAGTTCTAAGTGATCTTTTGAGAATGGTCAACTGGTAAGAATAGTTTACCCTTTAATGAATTAGTCAGTTTCTGTTTTCTCATCTGTAAAATCAGAATAGAAACATTAATTTCAAAGTTAATGTAAAGATAAAGAGACTGTATAAAATATGATGGTCATTCTGGTACATGACATATGACCCAAATGTTTGATCTCTTTGCTTCTATATCCCCATGGTGCCTTGTGCTATGTTGAGTAGACACAACAAACTACTGTAAAGTTAAGAAAATAAGTCTCAAATTGGCTGGCTTTAAAAGATGTACCACAGCTTGATATTTAATAAAATATTCTAATAAACTTGAAGATGAATGATGGGATTATTTCTACTTTTTAAAAAAATTTATTTTAATTGTTGTTCTTGTACAGTTTTCTGTCTTTTACTCCCATCCCAGCCCACCACCCCAGCCCTCCCCAACTCCCTCCCATTTCTACCCCCCCTAGTTTTTGTCCATGTGTCCTTTATACTTTTTGCTCTAAACCCTTCCCCTTTTCCCCTGAAATTCCCTCCCCTCTCCCCTCTGGTCACTATCAGCCTCTTCTCAATTTCAGTGTCTTTGGTTATATTTTGTTTATTTGTTTGTTTTGTTGATTAGGTTCCCATTAAAGGTGAGATCATATGACATTTGTCTTTTACCGCCTGGCTTATTTTGATTAGCATAATGCTCTCCAGTTTCATCCATGCTGTTGTGAAGGGTAGGAGCTCCTTCTTTCTTTCTGCTGCATAGAATTCCATTGTGTAAATGTACCACAGTTTTTCAATCCATTCATTTACTGATGGGCATCTAGGTTGCTTCCAACTCTTGGCTATTGTAAACCATATAAATTTTTGAAGTGTTTGTTCTATGTCTGTGAAATATACCATTGGTACTTTAATAGGTATTGCATTAAATCTGTAAATTGCTTTGGGTAGTATGGACATTTTGATGATGTTAATTCTTCCAATCTATGAACATGGTATGTGTTGCCATTTGTTTGTGTCTTCCTTGATTTTTTTCTTCAGTGTTGTGTAGTTTTCTGCATATAGATCTTTTACCTCCTTGGTTAGGTTTACTCCTAGGTATTTTATTTTTCTTTTTGATATATCGAATAGGATTTTTTCCTTGATTTCTGCTTCTGCTGTTTCATTGTTGGTATACAAAAATGCCTTTGATTTCTGGATATTGACTTTGTGTCCAGCTGTTTGGCCAAATTCATTATTAGGTAGAGCAGTTTTTTGGCCCAGTCTTTAGGATTTTCTATGTACACTATCATGCCATCTGCAAACAATAATAGTTTTATTTCCTCCTTTCCGATTGGGATGCCTTTTATTTCCTTCTCTTGTCTAATCACTGTGGCTAAGACTTCCAATACTATATTGAATAGAAGTGGTGAAAGTGGACAGCCTTGTCTTGTTCCTGATCTTAATGGAAAAGATTTTAGTTTTTGCCTGTTGAGTATGATGTTGGCTGTAGGTCTCTCATATATGGCCTTTATTATGTTGAGGAATACTCCCTCTATTCCCACCTTGCTGAGTGTTTTTATCATAAATGGATATTGTACCTTATCAAATACTTTTGCCATATCTATTGATATGATCATGTGATTTTTGTTTTTGCTTTTGTTTATGTGATGCATTACATTTACTCATTTGTGAATATTGAACCATCCTTGCATCTCTGGGATGAATCCCAGTTGGTCATGGTGTATGATCTATTTAATGTATTGTTGAATGCAGTTTGCCGATATTTTGTTGAGGGTTTTAGTGTCTATGTTCATCAGCTATATTAGCCTGAAGTTTTCTTTCTTTGTTGTGTCTTTGTCTGGTTTTGGGATTAGGATGATGCTGGCTTCATAAAAAGAGTTTGGGAATCTTCCATCATTTTGGATTTTTCCAAATAGTGTGTGAAGGATAGGGGTTAGCTCTTCTTTAAATGCTTTGTAAAATTATCCTGTGAAACCATCTGGTCCAGGGCTTTTGTGTGTTGGGAGTTTTTTGATTACTGCTTCAAATTCATCTGCTGTTATTGGTCTGTTCAGGCTTCCTGCTTCTTCTTCATTGAGTTTGGAAGATTATACTTTTCTAGAAACTTGTCCATTCCACCTAGGTTTTCAAATTTCTTGGCATACAGTTCTTCATAGTAATTTCTTACAATCCTTTGTATTTCTGTGGTGTCAGTTGTCATCTCTCCTCTTTCATTTCTGATTGTGTTTATTTAGGTCCTCTCTCTTTTTTTTCTTGATGAGCCTGCTTAAAGGCTTGTCGATTTTGTTTGTCTTTTCAAAAAACCAGATCCTGGATGCATTGATCCTTAGAATTGTGCTTTGAGTCTATATCATTTAATTCTGCTTTGATCTTCGTTATTTCCTTCCTTCTACTTGCTCTGGGCTGTCTTTGTTGTTGTTCCTTGAGTTCTTGTAGGCGTAGGATTAGGTTGTTTGTTTGAAATATTTCTATCTTTTTTAGGTAGGCCTGTATTGCTATGAATTTCCCTCTCGGGACTGCCTTCGCTGTGTCCCATAAGTTTTGTGTTTTTGTGAGTTCATTTTCATTTGTTTCCAGAAACTTTTTGATTTCCTCTCTAATTTCATTCTTGACCCATTCATTGTTTAATAGCATGCTATTCAATATCCATGATTTTGAGGGTTTGGGGTTTTTCCCTTTGGGGTTGGTTTCTAGTTTCAGTCTCTTGTGATTGGAGAAAATGCTTGGTATAATTTCAATTTTCTTGAATTTGTTGAGGCTTGTTTTGTGTTCTATCATGTGGTCTACCTTTGAAAATGTTCCATGTGCATTTGAAAAGAATGTGTATTTAGTTTCTTTTGGATGAAGGGCTCTATATATATCAGTTAAGTCTATTTCATCTAGGGTATTGTTCAATGCCAGAATATCTTTGTTGATATTTTGTTTGGAAGATCTGTCCATTTTTGACAGTGGGGTGTTAAAATCCCCTACTATAATTGTGTTGCTGTCAATATCTTTCTTGAAGTTATCTAAGATTTTCATTTTGTATTTAGGTGCTCCTATGTTGGGTGCATATATATTTACAATGTTTATGTCTTCTTGGTGGATTCTTCCCTTGAGTATTATGAAGTGACCTTCTGGGTCTCTCTTTATGGCCCTTCTTTTGAAGTCTATTTTGTCTGATATGAGTATTGCTACCCTGGCTTTTTTTTTTTTTTTCCCCTGTCAGTTTGCCTGGAAAATTTGTTTTCCAGCCCTTCACTTTGAGTCTGTGTAGGTCTTTTGTCCTGAGGTGGGTCTCTTGTAGGTAGTGTATGTGTGGGTCATGCTTTCTTATCCATTCAGCTATTCTATGTCTTTTGATTGGAGCATTTAATCCATTTACATTTAAGGTTATTATTGATAGGTACTGATTAATTGCCATTTTCATACCTGTGTTCCTGTCTCTCTCTCTCTTTTCCTTTCTTTCCTTAAAGCAGTCCCTTTAGTATCTCTTGAAGAACTGGTTTGGTAGAGGTGTATTCTTTTAGACTTCTTTTGTCTGGGAAGCTCCTTATTTGGCCTTCTATCTTGATTGAAAGCCTTGCTGGGTAAAGTAGTCTTGGTTGCAGGCCTTTGGTTCTCATTACTTGGAATATTTCTTGCCATTCTTTTCTGGCTTGGGGCATTTCCATTGAGAAATCAGCTGCTAACCTTATTGGTGCTCCCTTATATGTTACTTCTGTTTCTCCCTTGCTGCCTTTAAGATTCTCCCTTCGTCTTGGTATTTTGCCATTTTAATTATGATGTGTCTTGAAGTGGGCCTCTTTGGGTTCCTCTTGATTGGGACTCTCTGTGTTTCCCGGATTTGTGTGACTTTTTCTCTCATCAAATTAGGGAAGTTTTCCATCATTACTTTTTCAAATAGGTTTTCTATCCCTTGCTCTTCTTCTTCTCCTTCTGGTATCCCTATTATACCGATTATAATCGGTATAATCCCTATTATACCGATATTATTACGTTTCATATTGTCTTGCATTTCTCTTAATCCCTCTTCATTCTTTCTGAGCCTCTTTCCCTTTTCTTGCTCTTTGTGGTGTTTTTTTCTACTTTGTCCTCCAACTCCGTGATTTGATCCTCTGCTTCATCAATGCTGCTTTTCATTCCTTCTACTGTGTTCTTCAGTTCTGAAATTGCATTCTTCATTTCCTCTTGGCCCTTGTTGATAGTTCCTATTTCCTTTTTCATGTTGATATAGTTTGTAGTGAGTTCATTGTAGCTTCCCTGTAGTTTCTGGCAGCTCATTGTGAGCTCATGGAGCTTCCTGATAACCATTGCTTTGAACTCAATATCTAATAGTTGAGTTGCCGCTGTTTCATTTAGCATTCTTTCTGGGGCTTCCACCTTTTCTTTCATTTGGGGATTGTTTCTTTGTCTTCCCATTGTTTGTGAGACACTTCTTGTTAGCCTTAGCTTCTTAAATTGATCTGTTCTAGCTCCCTGGGTTTATAGTGTGATGTGAACTTCTGTGGTCAAATACCTGTGAAATTCAGTGGTGCAGTCTCCTTGGGGTATCCTGGTGTTCACAGCTTCCACTATCTCTGCTGTTGGGATGCCCCCTTTTTGGGTCCAACTCTGTTTTTTTTAAAGTTCCAGGATTTTTTTTTGTCTCACTCATGGGTATTTAAAAAGAGAAAAGAAAAAAAGAGGAAGAAGAGACACAATTGTAAAGAAAGGAAGAAGGAATAAAACAAGAAGGAAGGAAAGAGAAGCAAAAGGAATTGAGGGATAAAAAATATAAATAAATAAATAATATAAATATGTGTGTGTGTGTGTGTGTATAATTAAAAAAAAAAAAAAAAAAAAAAAAACCTCTTGCTGTTTTCAAACTTGCCAAGCTCGTTTTTCTGGTCTTGCTGGCTGCAAGGGGCTGAGGGTTGATGGTATGGCTTGTCTCCCTGTTTAGCACTCAGTCACCTTTGGGCTACTCTCCCCAGGACTAGCTGGTGCCTCTCCATGCAGGGTCTCAGGCATGGGTTCTGAACCTCCTGGGGAGCACGGGCTTTCCCGAGTTTATGAGTGTGAGCTCAGGCCTCCTAAGGGGCATGCACCTACCCCAAGTTTATGGGTTTGGGTTCCTGGTTTCCTGCTTTGCTTGTGCTCACCCTAAGTTCACGGACATGAACTCAGGATTTCGCAGGGATCGTGCACACTCCCTGGGTTCATATGTGGGCTCTCATTCTTCTATGGATTGTGCACACTACCCAGTTCCCAGCGTTGGCTCCAGGTCTTCCACAAAGCCCCCACCTCCAGTTAGCAGAGCCTCTGGTTGCACAGGCAGGCACCTCTGGTCTTACAGGTGCTCCTTCCAGGGCTATGCGTGGATGCTCACAGGCCCAGTGTGTTTGCCACTCAGACCTTAACTCCCCTCTCTGCAACTTCAAGCAACCAGGTCTCTCCCTTTGCTGCTCAAACCTTGTTTGGCCGGGCAGGGAGTGGTTGACCTGGCTCCCTCCCTAGAGCCCTGTGGCAGTCCCAGCAAGCACTGGCCCGGGGCTTCAGCCACCCTGGTCTCTGCGCTGATCCCTGGGCTCTTATTATCATGAAGTACTCTCCTTACCATCTGGTTTTACAACGTCTGCTACAGTTTTTGATCTCCTATTTGGCATATGCTGTGGTACTGTTGGCTATTTGCTCTGTTCCTCCGTAGATTGGCTAGGTTTTTCTCCCATGTTTAGGGGGAAGTGGATTCCGCTCCTTCCTACTGTGCTGCCATCTTCCCTCTCTTATTTCTACTTTTGAAAAAATATGTTTTATTTATTTATTTTTAGAGAGGAAAAGGGAGAGAGAGAGAGGGAGAGAAACATCAATGTGTGGTTGCTTCTCACCCACCCCCAGTTGGGGATCTGGCCCAGGAATTGAACCAGCTACCCTTTGTTTTGCAGGCCCACACTCAATGCACTGAGCCACACCAGCCAAGGCTAGTTCTACTTGTGAATTCTGTCTTTCATCTAAGAAGATAAGCTGTTTATTTTACCTTTACCTAAACATACATGGTACTCCAGGAATATATTTTATTTCCAGAAGAGAGGAACATGAGAAATAATCATATCTACCAAATTTTCAAAGACTCCTTTGATTTTAAGCTCTAGTAGAGCCTATTTTTCATAATGAGACAAATTTCTGAGAACAGATTAACTGGCAATAAAGAAACAGAGTTTTTACTTCAAATTAATGTTTGTGAAAAACATCTGAGAAATACTAGGGACACCCTGATTATTTGCTACTTAAGAGTCATATTTCTTTGAATAAATAGCTGTATAATCTCCATAAATGTATAAAGATAATCTTATAGACCACTACTGTAAGTTACTAGCTTGAAATGTTTTTTTTAATATTCAAGAGTTTTTTCAGAATTAGGATTTTTTTTTAGTAAAAAGTCTGTCTATTCTATAAAGTCACACTAAAAGTCATTTCATTTATTCTACTGTCAATAATTTGCTCATTGATATCTTAGGTTATGCTTTTAATGTATTCTGGATACTTTACAAGTTGTTATTGTATTTCTAAGAGAATTAAAAAATAATTAGAATCACAGAAAAAAATCACAAAAATTAAAAGCCAGTGTACTCCCATTTTTAAAGTATTTCCCACATACTTTGATGTATGTTATGTATACACATTGACAAAAATAAATTGAAACTCACAGATACACCTTAGACATAGGTAGAAAATATACAATTTTTTATTTCAAAAGCCGTCTGGCAAAGTAGACAAAATGCAGCAAATGATTACTTAACTCAAATTATTTAACAAATATTACAGAATGGCAAAGAACTTTTTTATCTCAATTCCTTTCCCAATTTAAAAACAAATTATTCATTCATTCAATAAATATTTTAAGGGCTGACAACTTATTACATGCAAATATAAGCTCTTGCTTGAACAGTATTGAATGAAATTGACAACAATTTTGTCCTCAAGTCTTAAAATTTTAGTGAGCTTAATTGACAATTAAAGATAAGCATACTTTATAAGTAAACTGTAAAAATACTAAAAAAAGTAGAAAGTAGAGCAGGATGAGCAGGATAGGAATATAAGATTTTGTTCTCATAGACTAATACGATTTTTTAAAGATAAAAGTACATGTCAACTTCTCCAAAGAACTGTTTCAATTGTATTATTTTTCTTTGATAAATTTTTTTCATCCTCACCCAAGGCTATTTTTTTCATTGCTTTTTTAGAGAGGAGGGAAGAAAAGAGAGAGAGAGAGACAGAGAGAGAGAGAGCGCTTGTGCATGATGGAGATTGACTGGTTGCCTTTTTTATACATGCCCTGACCAGGAATCAAACACAAAACTTTCCATCTACAGGACTACATTCCATCTCCCTGAGTCACACCTGCCAGAGGCCCTGATAGATACTTATCAATAAGGATCTTTACATATAAAAGATTGAAAATTGAATGAAGTCTTTTGAATAGCTTTTGTCAATATGGGGAAATTTTTATGCTATGAATCCTAAAATATATAATACATTATATGTTGGTAGAATATATTATTATATATATATAATTTAAGTAATTTTAATTTCTACTTTAAAACAAAAGAAGACCCTCTTTTAAATAATTATTTAGCAATTATTGGATTGTATGGATCAATTTGTGTTTGCTAATTAACACTTATCAAAGTGAGGCACCTACCCTCTCATGGAGACTAGGAGATAAGAGCATCTGTCTTCTTTGATGATTACAATCCAGACGGATGGTCCCATGTCTTTGAATGAAACACTCTTGTAAAACTGGCAAGAGGCTGGGCAAAAATTTCTGTCTTAGAGAGGCAGAGAAAAAAATTGCAATAAAGAAAGTAAAAGCTCCAAGAAAGGGGAGGTCAGGAGCAAATAATCAGAGGAAACATCTAAAATTCAGTTAATCTGAGGGAAATGTTAAGACCATCTTGCTCAGTGTCTGTGAAAAACTAGCAAGGCACTTAACTCTATTCACAGAAAACCTGGGCAACTCGTGGTGAGGAATTAACTTCTAGGGGAGAAAGAACATAGGCACTATAACTTCAAGTAAAACATGGCTGGTTTTAGTATTGCTCCTGCAAGCCCCTGTCCTGGCTTCTCTTTCACTCCCATCCCCTGGGTCCTGTGATGAAGTTTGAGAAGTCTGGAGCTAAACAAATAAATAGATCATTAAAATAACTGTGAGATAATGAGCGCTTAGGGCAATTTCTAAAGTGTTGTCTTTGTAATGGAGTGAAATGGGCCTGCTCTAGTTCAGTGAGGTGATTGTGGGAACAGAAGGATGTACCAGTGGAGGGAAGCAGAAGCCTGGGCTCTGGGAAGAATCAGGAACCCAGGGGGAATCTTAAAACTATTTAAAACACAGCGCAAAAATAAAACGAAACACACAAACACAAACAGTATATGGAAGAACACAGTGATATGCAGATAGGAGTTTGTTTTGTTTTTTTAATCCTCACTCGCAGACTTCTTCTTCTTCTTTTTTTTTTTTTTTTTTTAGTACTGAGAGAGAGAGGGAGGGAGGGAGGGAGGGAGGGAGGGGGAGAAAGAGAGAGAGAAAGAGATAGAGAGAGAGAGAGGGAGAGAGAGAGAGAGGGAGGGAGAGAGAGAGGGAGAGAGAGGTAAAGGATGCCCTGAGCAGGAACGAACCGCGACACTACTGGCCTATGCTCCAACCAATTGCACCACACCAGCCAGGGCTTGATATCATCGTAAAAATCATAGCGGTATTAAGTCTCGTTAATAAATTTGAATAGGAAAAAAGAGTGGAACGGGAAGCCACAATGCCACTAACAGGAAATTGAACCAAACAGATCAAGCAGATTCTCTCAGGAGCAGAGAAAACAAGCTGAAATAAAATTTGCCAGGATGTCTATGAATGGAAGATACGTGTCCCAGAATTTTATGTTGATATACATATTAAACACTTAAAATGGTCCTTTAAAAACTTAGAAAGACCGTCTGCATGAGGATTTACTCAATTCCTCAGATGGTACCCAAACGACTATACTATGACTCTTCCCATACCCAGTCAGGTTCTACACGGGGAAACCTGTCACACATAAGTCATTCATCACACACCAGAGTCGCCGAGAATTGATCATCTTTTATACTGATACTCTTTTACGCATTAACAAAGAATATCAATAAAAGAAAAACGATGTATAACTAGAAATAATCAAACAAACTATTCTGCTCACGACACAGTATTTGTGTTAAGAACATTAAATTGCATGTATTCACAGCCACAGTGAAAAGGCCAGGATATGCGTAATGCTAAACTGTGTGATATCTCCAGCAAGTCTTTGCTTTCGGGAGGAGTAATTACTAATGCTCTTCTGAACTTTTGGTACCTGCTATTAACCCAGTAGGAAATACTAAATTGTAACTTACCCTGAAGTCAACCACTCACAGAAATTAATGGATTTCTCTTCTAACAGAAATAATAACATTCTTCTATTCCTTCTTTTCAACTAGAAGGGCTCAACGTTGTATATAAATAGTATGTGTACTGCTTTCAGTTAAGTAATTTTAGGCAGTATTATTTCATTTAAACCAGTATAAAGTAAAACAAAATAGTAGGTAATAGGTGTCTATAATGTTTTCCTTTCAGTTTTGTTATTTTGTATTTGTATTTAAAGTTGACCAGGTATGATAAATATCAGCAAAACAGGGATTTTTGTAAGGCTTTTGTTTAAAGCATTCACAGATAGATATAAAACCGTTTGTGTCTGTTTTTAAATAATACCACTGATTACTCATTGCACCTTCTCATGAGCATAATTTTCAGAGTTAATGACTGAACATTTTAGAGAAGTAAAACTATATTAGTCACACATTTAGGAGGGCAATTTCAAATACGCATTTATATCACGTTTTCCCGGATACTTAGGAGGAAACCAAGGAGCTATAATTTGGAGAAAACTGCACTTAGAATTTCTGAAAATAAGGAATTATTTCGATTTAAGAAAAAAAATGCTTCTGAAATTGTGCTGAGTTTTCTGTGTGTACATCTCTGTGACCTCATTTCCGCATTTCAAGCTACCAGGTGATAATCTAAAGAATATTGTTATATAACTCATGACTTTAATTTGTAAAGCAGCTAACACTGAATACATGCTGTGACATAGTTTGAAATTAATTGGAGGAGTGGGCGTATAAGTGGTGATTGATAGATGAATGCGGAATTGACTATTGTTACGGGCACAAGTTCAAGATCAAGGTCCAGAGAAAGTGCAAGTTCATAACATGAAACTAATGCAGAATTTAGTGTTGAAGAGAACATTCCATTTAGGCAGTGTGTATGAAACAAATAGACACAAGGGAAATGTCATTTGTCTCACCATCTCATTCTTCCACTCTTCTATTTATACATAAGATGACAGAAATCTTTCTCAAGGAGTTTTTGTGGAGTCAGTATTAATTTTGGATATACGTATAATAATATTCACAATACAAGGTTTCTTACATATTCAAATGAGAGCCATTTCTCTGAAAGCATATACTATGTCATAAAAAAAGGGAAAAATTATATGGGAATGTCAATTATTCCTTTTTATTTTATCCTTTTTAATCAATATTGTGAGTTATGTTTCACAGAAACTCTAGGAAAAGTATCTTTATGTCTTATACACACTTGAAAGGAAGTAATAAGTTTATTTAACACAACATTCTGTGAGAGCTTAATTAATATTTTTGACTGGCTGACAAAATTAAATATACTCATGAACATGCAATCCCCAAACTTATTAAAAACATTCTAAAGATTTATTTCAATGCATTTAATACATTTAAACATATTGAAATAATTATTAAAAATGTTTTGAATTGGTTAATTCCACTTCACAGACAGAAATCTTTATCAAAGATTTACAGCAGTTAAATCAAGTAACTTAAAAAAAAATTAAAACAGACCATGCTGCATGGTGATAGTAGATGTTGAATTAAATATTTTTATTCCTGCTTATGTGATTTTTGTCACCCATTATATATTAATCAAAACTTGTTTTGAAAATAAGATGCTAAAAATGAAACAAAATTAATTTTGATGCCATTTAGAATCATCATATGAAAGTATAAGAATATTTACAGGGCCATGAGATAGTAAAGTATACACAGTAAGCAATAAATAAACATTGACATTTAAAAATTAAATAAACATTATTGAGGTATAATTTATATTTTTAAAACTGATATAGAAAGAAATATGTCAGGATACAAGTCCTAATTGAGACCCTAATTGAAAAAGTAATAATCAGAATACAAAACCCTCATTGAGAGTAAAAATAGGTCAGAATACAAGCCCTAATTGAAGCTCCCTAATTGAGGAAAGAATAAATCACAGGAAGGGGGAAAGGGAGTTAAAATTTAAGACCGCATCTGTCGCGGAAGCCATAATGTAATGATGCTTAAAAGGACAGTTTTTCCAAAGATCGGGGCCCAGAATTTGGAGACTGCCTCCTCTGGGACCACGTGTGTAATAAAGAGTCGTGCTTCGTGAACTCCCTGTGTTTGGATCGTTTCATTTCTCCGTAACAAAACTACATCCGTTATAACTGTACTTTATGAATGACTTTAGAGGAATGCATGTTCCATGCTATTATTCATCACCCCAATCAAGATAGAAAGCATTTTTATAACCTCCAAAATTTTCCTTTGTTGTTTCCCAAGCAATGTCAGCTATGCTTCTCCAGACTGTAGGTAATTTCCTCTCCCACAATCACACAAATAGAATTGAACAGTGCATGGTTTGTGCCTGGCTTTTTTCACCCACCAATATGTGTCATAAATGCTTTCAAACGCATCCACAGTTCACTACTTTCTATTGCTGAAATGTGTTCCAGGGTATTGGATTATTTACAATTTGTTTATCCTTTCAATTATTGATTGGCATTTGGGTCATTAATGGATTTTAGCTACTTTGAATAACTATGCTGGGGCTTTCATGTGTGTGCATGTGTCTCTTAATTTATTTTGAATAACTGTGTATCGATGGGTCATGTGGTAAATATGAATCACTGGGTCATATGGTAAACATGCACTTTATTTTATGTTTTTTTTTTCATTTTTGAATTCATCAATGACCTGCATTTTATTATAGTCTTTTTCTATACCCCTATTAAATATAATTGAGCATCGATAGCTAAAATTTAATATTGCATTTAAGCAGCAAGTAGACTCATTTTAACCACTTAACCATTTATGTTACGGGATAGTGAAAATAATAGTGTGTCGGGCTCCTAGGTCATGTTGACAGTTGGGGAAGAGTTAGTTCTCTTCCTTGTTAGGTGCAATGGGAAATTTTATGGCTATTGCCTTTATCACTCAGAATGCATTCCTAGGGGTTCTCAGGTTATAATTTACACAAAGATAATTTTTGGGAAAATTTGTGTTTACCTAACGTTAATGATTTGTAAATAGCTTAGAAGTGTATGGCATTTAATGCAGTTGAACAAGTTCTTTACTTTGAAAACTCAGAGTTGCTACTGAGAGATCTAGAATATCATTGTCAGTGCATCTGCTTTGAAAGCCAGCGGCTATCAGTGCTACACTAAAGCTGATCGGTGTTCCACTGCAATAAAAACAGCACATTTTCTTACCAGTATGGGTTTTCTCCAAAAGGTAGGGGGTAGATTAAATGGTTAGTAGTGAAATACTCATAGCACTGACCACATAGCACACACAAGAGGCAACACACTTAATATGCTCCATTTGTTTAAAATTCTAAACAAGGCGGGGTGGGAATGGGAGGGAGGTGGGGAGGGCTTGGGGGTGGGCTGGGATGGGAGTAAAAGGCAGAAAACTGTATTTGAACAATAATTAAAATTAAAAAATAAATAAAATAAAAATCAGAGTGTAATCTATTCAAAAAGCCCCTCTTCCTTAATTTAGTAACATGTGAAATGCAATTTAAATGATAATGTTAACCAAAATACAAGAAACACCATGCTGCACTAAAAAAAAAAAATAAAATCAAATTTTAAACAAAATGATTTTAGTTAGGGATTAAGTTTACAGCATCTAACTGTGAAAAATAATGCCTTTAAATAAAAGTAAAAAAAAAATGTCAGCATGGCTGGTGTGGCTCAGTGCTGGCCAGCTGGTTCAATTCCCAGTCAGGGCACCTGCCTGGGCTACAGGCCAGGTCCTAGTAGGGGGTGCGTGAAAGGCAACCACACATTGGTGTTTCTCTCTCTGTTTTTCTCCCTCCCTTCCCCTCTGTCTAGAAATAAAAATAAATAAAATCTTCATAATAAAAGTCAACTATTAAGGATAGGTATATGAGTTTAAACACTATATTTACTATTTTGGTGCCAGTGGGTACATGAACTAAATTTTTAAAAATAAATTATGTCCCCAATATAAGGCCAATTCTAAGTTGGATATCTTATTTTCTATACAAGTATATAGTTGATTTTAGTTAATAATGATTGATCTGAATAAAGTCAAATTACACACACACACCCCCCCCCCTTGATAATAACTTTACATTCTACTTTAACATATGTTCAAATTATAAGATGTTAGAGGGCCATCTTTGTTTATCTAGTAACAATAACAGGTCAAAAATGATGAATTAATTGCAACTTCATAAAACACAGCCTATAGAATACACTTCAACATATTCATGCATGATCTAACAGTACTAGCAGAGAGACTTCCAGAAAAAATGAGTTAATTAGAACTGAATAATGATGTTACTATTTTTGTACATGAATTTTAGCTGTATCCTGTCAATAGGCTCTATGTAAATGATGAATAGAGTGTGATGGCCTTGGCATGTTTTCAGCTTAGTTAAGGAGTTGACTGGTCTTATCTTCATCATTAATCGATCAGTGGAAAAGTGTTTTCACCTACATTATAAAATGTAGTTGTTAATTCATTATTGCTTAAGGATATATATGTATATATGTATATTTATATATAAAATTTAAAGTCAATGTTATACCATTCAACAGGGAGTTTTGATATATTAAATGGAATTATTTTATTAATTTTTTAAAAATATCCTTTTGTTAACTTGAATGAATAAGAATTTTCATGTGTGACAATATTTAGTGAACCATATTTTAAAAACTTATTTTACTGCTTTATTTCAGGTAGAGACCACTGCTAATAAAGTCATCTTGATGTAAAACTATTAAAACAATGTAATATGAAATAATTTCACATGAATATCATATGAACCAATATCACCTATTTCATATTCTTTTCACAAACTGTTGGCATAATCTAGTTCAAAGAAAGAGATAAATTGATAATGCAGGACTTTTAGTCAAGATAACTAGTCTGGATATTCAAAATGTTTAATATCATAAAGGACTGAGAGAAGCAACGAGAATAATTTAGGTTGAGAAAATTAAAAGAGACTTCACAGAAATATACAATGCATGAATCTGGACTGAAAAATTAAAAGATACAAAAATTATGGAACCAATCAGAATTTTTTTTTTAAAGATCTATTTTTTTTTGCCTTTTTTAAAAATTTATTATTTATTTATCTTTTAGAGGGGAAGGGTAGGAGAGAAGGAGAGGGAGAGAAATATCAATGTACGGTTGCCTCTCGTGTGTCCCCTGCTGGGAACTGGCCTGCAACCCAGGCATGTGCCCTGACTGGGAATCGAACCGCGATCTTCTGGTTCGCAGGCCCGTGCTCAATCCACTGAGCTACACCAGCCAGGGCCAATCAGAAAATTTGAGAGTGAATATTTTGTCTGATTATATCAATTTATCAATATTGATTTTTGTAGGTAATATATAGCAATTTTGTACTGATTACAAGAAACTAACATCCCTTTTCCCAACACATTGCAAAAGATTTTTGGGGTTGAAGATCCTGACATCTGTAGTGATTTGACAGAAGAAAAGAAAAGGGAAGTGAGCCTGGCTGGTGTAGCTCAGTGGATTGAGCGTGGGCCTGCAAACCAAAGGATCAAGGTTCGATTCCCAGTCAGGGCACATGCCTGGGTTGCAGGACAGTTCCCAGGGACAGTTCCCAGCAGGGGACGCACAACAGGCAACCATACACTGATATTTCTTTCCATCTCTCCTTCCCTTCCCCTCTAAAGATAAATAAATAAAATCTTAAAGAGAAGTGAAATATAATTGGTAAGATATTAACATGTGATGCACCTGTTTTAAAGGTTTATAGGTATTTACTGTACATTCAAAATTTAATTAAATAAAATCAATAATTTATTTAAAAGTACATACACACATATTTGTTCCCTTCAGAGATTTTTAATTTCATGTGTACAATTACAGAAAAGTATTCAATATGATAGAAAAGACTTAAAAAATTGCCTTCACAACTTCTCAGAAATTTCACACATTTTAAATACCCTAAAATAAATGCATGTGCTTCACTTGTAAATACCACCACAACGTTTCTCACCTCCTCCCCCCGAAAAAGCATGAATGTGCAGGAATAACTTGACCTAAGATGGAAAATTATATTCGTTCTTTTTATTGATTTTAGCCTGTTGATAAAAATGTAGACTAAAAAGTTGTAGTGACTTCTGTTGTTGCCAGTGACTTCGTTTTGGCTCCACCCTGTTTGATCTCTGGTTTTCTGTTCTAAGGTAGTCAATTCCATAACCACGATGTATCCACTTATGCCTGCTCTTTTCACCATTTTTGCCTTGATGCTTTTCTTACTGTAACATCAAGGTAACCCATGTTTTCACACACTTATTGTTCATTCTTCAATTCTTATTGGCATTTGATTTTTTTATCATAGTCTACTATGAAAAAACATTTCTTTTCCTTGAATTCACTGAACACATTATTTCCATTGATAATTCTCCTTCTTAGTGCTTTTTACAAGATAAGCCTCCTTTATCAGCCATTTAGTGTTGGCCATTATTAAGATTCAGTTCTGAACCTGGCTGGTGTAGCTCAGTGGATTGAGTGCCAGACTGCGAACCAAAGAGTTGCAGGTTCGATTCCCTGTTGGGGCACATGCCTGGGTTGCTGGCCTGGTCCCCAGTAGGGGGCATGTGAGAGGCAACCACACATCTATGTTTCTCTCTCTTTCTTGCTCCCTTACCTTCTCCAAAAATAAATAAATAAAATCTTTAAAAAAAGAAAATATTCAGTCCTGGATCTGATTTTCTTTCATACTATAGCACTCCTATGCAGACACACACAGCTTCCATTACTATATATTGGCAAACCTGAGTCTTTTCACATACATAGAAATGCATACCCTTGTTTTTATTTTGAATATTTCAAAAACAACTAAAACAAAATGTGTGCAGAATTATATCAAAATACCCTCACTGCAAATTTGCTTGAGCGATGGTCAGAAAGAAACCTGATATCCTAGTGTAACTCATTTTGTTTTGTGCAATTAAGTTGTCATATTTTCTCCTACCTCAAAGGCTTTGTCACATTAATAATTGCATTTTATTTATTCAATGTATATAATGTAGAAATAGGAGCTATGCTTTATTATCCCCATTTAATTTAGCATTTTGTTATTGCCTTATGGACCCAATTTCTCTTTTATTGTAATATAGATTTATTAACATAAAAATTTTACTGGGTTATTTTAGCTATATTTCACATATGTATTAATAAACTTTGGCCTTTTGATTTTGAACATATTCAAATATAAATTTGAATTATTTCTGGAGAAGAAGACATAGACTAAGATGCTTACTTATTTCATATGGAAAGTAAAGAAAATTTTACTATTGGTTTGTTCTTAAACTGGTCATATGTTCCTAACACTTTTTCTTCTTAATTCTAATCCAAAGACATTTTTAAAAAGATTTTATTTATTTATTTTTAGAAAGAGGACAAGGGAGGGAGAAAGAGTGGGAGATAAACACTGATGCATGAGAGAAACACTCAGCATTGTGGGAAATAATAAAAGAACATTTATGTTTAATATTAGGCTTGCCATGCATTGATTTCCTTCCATTGTTATTGTTTGTTTGGATTGGATTTTTTCATTACCATTTTTCCCCCAGTACCATCTTCCACTTCCACCCACCCTCCTCCCCGCTTCACTCACCACACTGTTGTCGCTGTCCATGAATCCTTTTCCTTTTCTAATACTTCCACCCCCTAACCCTGCAGAGCTGTAAGTCTGCTTTCTACTTGTGATTGCTTTCAAATTTATAGAAGACCAATACATAGTAATAATGACTGAAAATACTATTAATCATTCTACTCTTATTTTGGGGAGTGTCATTTGAGCATTACTATTTTTTTTTTTTTTTTACTTTTTATGATGACTGTACTATTGACACATCTAAACGTATTGTCTCGACTTTGAATTCTTTAGAGTTTAAATTGTTTATAATTTATTTAATATTAAAAATAAAAGAATACTTTTGAAATCTTTTGTTGTCGCCTGTGGGAATTTTAAGACATGCTTAGAAGGTGGTGCAAGTGAAAATAAATTTGCCTTCTATATTAATTATTCTTTTCAGTCATCATTTTGTGATCTACACTGTACAAAGCCATCATTAAGAAAATCGAAATAAGTATGCCATCAAAATTAGAGTCTGCTAAGATGTATCTTATACATTAGAGTTTCTCCAGAGTAAAGCTGTCAACCATCCCCTTAGTTCTACATCTTCTATGAGAGATCACAGTAATTACAAAACTCCCGGCATGGCATTTATGTTGCCATTCACATTGATGAATATACATTAATCAAGATGTCAATTCCAAACACATAAAGTTTATTTTAATATGTATTTATTTGAACTACTTTTTCTAGAATGAGATATAGCATCATCCAAATATCCCTCTATATAATATTTTTGTCATGTCTTGGTGTGTCTTAGGGCGTTTGCTGAGATGCCCTAGGCCAGGTGCCAGTAAAAGCCAGTCTTGGTGAGCAGTTGGATCCTTTCTGTGTGGACCCAGGACCACCAGAGCCAGAGACAAACTGAGGATTGCTTGTAGCTACAAACAGGGTGCAGAGAGCCACACTCAAGTAGCATCCTACATTGGCCTACAGCAGAGCCCTTTCATAGTGACCTAGAACAAATATGCCTGGTGGCCAGCTTCAGACAACATCGACGACCTCAGAGGAGGTCCCAATAAGCTTCACAAGCAACATATCCAAAGGAAGATCTCAGCAAGCACCAAACCCTGCTTAGGTGAATTCTGCTTCCTGTGGTGAGTGCCTGCACAGCAGCTTGCATGCTGGGATTGGGTGGAACCCAACAGTCAGCCAGCCTAAGGGCTGATCCCATGCATGAACAGGTCAATAGCAATCAAGATTCAATTACAACAGGAGGCCCATATAGCCCACACAAAAGACATTCCTGGAACACCCAGCTAAGATCAAAAAAACTGGACCCAGCAAGACATCCAATACTACATAAGGCCACCCCATAGACTGTGAGTCCTAGCAGATCTAATACACAGAAACAAACACACATAGGCAGCCAAATAAACAGGCCCCAAATAAAGAACAGGGGAAATCTCCAGAAAAAAGAGCTAAATGGAAAGGAGGTCAGCAATTTAGCAGATATAAAATAATGATTATAAGGTTGTTCAACAGCATGAACACACACATAAAAAACCAGAAACCATAAAGTAAGAACCTTCAAAATGAAGAGTACAATATGTGAACTAAATAATACACTAGAAAGAATAAACAGTAAGTTGAATAAAACTGAGGATCCAATCAGTGATTTGAAAGAAAAGGTTAAAAAACAAAATACCCAATAAGAGCAGCAGAAAATTAGAAAGAAAGAAAGAAAGAAAGAAAGAAAGAAAGAAAGAAAGAAAGAAAGAAAGAAAGAAGAAAGGAAGGAAGGAAGGAAGGAAGGAAGGAAGGAAGGAAGGAAGGAAGGAAGGAAGGAAGGAACTGGCTGGTGAGGCTCACTTGGTTGGAGCATTGTCCCGCAGACCAAAAGGCTGTGGGTTTGATTTCCAGCCAGGGCACTTACCTAGGTTGAAGGTTTCCTCTTTGGGATGCATTACAGAAACAACTAATTGATGTTTCACACTCACATCGATGTCTCTCTCCCTCTCTCTCTCCCTTCCCTTCTCTTTAAAATCAGTGTGCATGTCCTAGGGTGAGGATAAAAAAATAAGGATAGTTTAAGGGACCTTTGAAACAATGTGAAGCATAACATGATTTGCATCATAAGCATACTAGATGGGAAGGAGAAAAAAACAAAAGGCAGAGAATTTATTTGAGGAAATAATGACTGAAAATTTTCTTAATCTGGTGAATTAAAAATACACACAAGTCCAAGAAGTGCAGAGTCCCAAACAAGATATACCCAAAGAGGCTCACACTGAGACACGCCATAATTAAAATAACAAAGGTTAAAGACAAAGAGAGAATCTTTTTTAAAAATTGTTGTTCAAGTACAGTTTTCTCCAGAAAGAAAGTAGGAGCTCCTATCCTTTGCAACAGCATGGATGGAACTGGAAGGCATTATACTAAGACAAAGAGAGAATCTTAAAGGCCAGACGAGAAAGACAGTTACATACAGTGGAACTCCCATTAGGCTGTCAATTGATTTCTCAACAGATATATTTCAGGCCAGAGGAATTGGCATGAAATATTACAAGTGATGAAAAACAAGATCTACAATCTAGACTATTTTGCCCATCTACAATATAGACTAATTTAAAATAGAAAGACTCCTATAGAGCTTTATCAGGTAGGGAAAAACAAGAGGAGTTTGTTACAACCAAAGAAGTATTACAAGAAATGTTAAAAGGCCTGCTTTAAGAAGGAAGAAGAAGGAAGAGGAGGAGGAGGAGAAAGAGGAGGAGGAGGGGAAGAAGGAGAAGAAGAAAGAGTTAAAAGAATAAAGTGGCAATAAATACCTACCTATCAATAATCATTTTAAATAAAATTGGTTTAATTCCTCCAATCAAAAGACATAGGGTAGCTGCATGGAAATGAAAACAAAATCCAGACATACCTGTCCACCTCAAAGCAAAGATACACAAAGATTGAAAAAAAAAGGGGGCTAAAATATATTTCATACACATGGAAAGGAAAAACAGCTGGGATAACAATGTTTGTATCTGACAAAATAAACTTTAAAATAAAGGCTATAGTAAGAGACAAAGAAAGACATTACATAATGACAAAGGACGTGTACTGCATTTTTTAAAAAAATGTATTTATTTATTTTTAGAGAGGGGAAGGAGGGAGAAAGAGAGGGAAACATCAATGTGTGGTTGCCTCCTGTATGCCCTTCTCCTGGGGACCTGGCCCGCAACCAAGGCATGTGCCCTGACTGAGAATTGAACTAGTGTCTGTTGATTCACAGGCGGGCACTCAATCCACTGAGCCACACCAGCCAGGGGAAGATCTTTTGCATTTTTATACACCAATGATGAACTATCAGAAAAGAAAGCTAGCAACACACACACACACACACACACACACATATGTCATCCATAGCTGCTTCACAAAAAATACCTAGGAATAAATTGGACTGTGGATATAAAAGACCTGCACTTGAAAAATTATAAGACATTGAAGAAAGAAATGGAATAAGATACAAATAAGTGGAAGCATAATCAGTGTTCATGGATCAGAAGATTAAACATCATTAGAATGTCCATATCACCCAGAGCAATCTATAGGTTCCATGGAATTCCTATCAAGATGCCAGTGATGTAGTTCATAGAACTAGAATAAATATTCCAAAGACTTATGTGGAACCATAAGTATCCCAGATAGCCACAGCAATCTTGAGAAAAAAAACAAAGTTGGAGGATTAATAGTATCTGATACTGAACTAAGTATATACTACTACAAGGCCATTGAAACAGCAGGTACTGGCATAAAAACAGACACATAGATGAAGGGAACAGAATAGAGACCCCAGAAATAAACCTGCATCTTTATGGTCAATACTTGACAAAGAAGGCGAAAAGATGCAATGAGGCAAAGATAGTCTCTTCAATAAATGGTGTGAGGAAAACTGGACGGGTACATGGAAAAAAATGAAACTGGTCCACCTCATACGCCAAATGCAAGAATACACTTAAAATATATAATAAACTTAAATGTTAGTCCCCAAACCATAACAATCCTAGAAGTAAAAATAGGCAGGTAAATCTCAGACATTTCTTGTAGCAGTAAATTTTCTGGTATATCTCTTCAGGCAAACAATAATAGAAAAAATAAACAAATGGAACTGCATCAAACTAAAAATATTTTTTGTGTAGCAAAGAAAACCATCAAGATGAAAAGACAACACTCTGGACGGGAGAACACATTCTCCAATACATCTGATAAAAGGCTAACTTCCAACATTTATAAAGAACTTAGAGAACGCAACACCAAAAAAAGAAAAGGCAATCCAGTTTTAAAGTGGGCAAAAGGACCTGAATAGACATCTCTCCAAAAAGGACATAGAGATGGCCAATACATATATGGAAAGATGCTGAACATCACTAATTATCAGAGAAATGGAAATTAAAACTACATGTCTCCTTACATTTGTCAGAATGGCTATCAAGAAATCAACACAGAAAAATTGTTGGCAAGGATGGGAAGAAAAAGGAACACTCATGCACTATTGATAGCATTGCAGACTGGTGCAGCCACTGTGGAAAACAGTACAGAGTTATCTCAAAAATGTAAAAATGGAACTTCCTTTTGACCCAGTGATTCCCTTGCTGGCAATATATACTAAGAATCCCAAAACACCAATTCAAAAGAATATGGGCAATTTTATGTTCAGAACAATCTAAGTGCTCATCAGTAGCCAAGTGTGTAAGAAAGCTGTGGTACATTTACACAAAGGAATACTCAGCTTTAACAAGGAGAAGGAAATTTTACTCTTTGTGACAGCATGGATAGATATGAAGAGCATACTGCTAAATGAGGTAAGCCAGTCAGAAAAATACAAGTACTATATGATTTCACTCATACATGGAATCTAATGAACAAAATTGAGACAGACCCATAGATAGAGAGTAAGCTGACAGTTGTCAAGGGTGAGGGTTGGGAGGCTAAGTGGTGGTGTGGTGGGAATGAGCAAAAAAAGCAAAAGAGAGAGAAAGGGAGAGGGAGAGGGAAAGGGAGAGGGAGAGAAGGAGAGAGAGGGAGAGGAACTCCTAGACATGAACAATGGTATGGTGATTGCTGCGGAGGGGGGATGGGTGGAGGGGGAGAAAGGAGTAGGGGAGGTAAATGGTGATGAACGGAAACTTGACTTGGTTTAGTGAATGCACAATACTGTGTACAGATGACATGTTGTGGAACTGTGCACTTGAATCTGTGTCACCATAATTAATTCAATAAAAAAAAACAATGTCATTTCTATTTTAATCATAGCATTAATTTAAAATAGAAATTGATATCAATTTTCTATACAAATGAAGTAAACTCATCATAGATAGGTCTCTTTTTCCTACAATATAGACACCTCACAAATATCTTCATCTTTCAGTTGTGACGTAGAGCATGTAGAAATGCTTTAGAAATACTCTTCTAGATGGAGCACTGTATAGTAGTAATCATTGACACTATGGCAACCAGCTTCAGGCCACTCTGTCTAACTTCCTCAGTAGTCAACCTTCCTGTTCTCTGCATCCAACCTGTTAGTGATCATTGTATTGACTATACTGCCCTACTCCTGTCTGAATCTAGATTTATAGAGAATTACTGAACAATTCAAACCATTACCAATATTAAATTCAGGACGGAGGCATGGTGTAGTAAACTTAACATAGCATCAAATTGGGTTTCTGACTTTATAGTGTCTTTGTACTGCAATTCTATCAAAAACAGAATATAGCATTACTATTACTATTTTTATCTAGACCATTGCAAACTCCTTCTAACTGCTTTCTATGGCTAAATGGCTACACGCTCACTTCATTCCAAAACATTGCCTATACGATTTCCAAGTTACACTAATTTATCCGTTTAATTGTATTAATTCTTCAACACAACCAAAGACAATAATTCCCTCCTTTCTGGGTTTACTGATTAAGGAATATCGGTTACAAATTAGTGTAGAGTTAACTAGAACATATCAAGGCTTAGAAATTACAAAATATTGAAAGGCCTATCTGAAGTTTCAAAGCTCAACAATGACAGAGTCAAACCTTGATATATGTCTTTATAAAAGCATTATTATTTTCATCTTTCCATTCTGCCTGAAACTGTATAAATGTCATTTGTTTAGTTTTCAATGTCATCTCATATCCTCTCTCTATATAAACCAGTCTATTTTTACTTGAATAGGAAATCACTCTGACTCATTTTATATTCTTTATTTTATCCGTTTATGCTTTGTGAGTCTATATGATAGTTTTCTTGCTTACACTCCCCCAAAACATCTACTTCGGTGCGTATACAATTCTATTTCTGCAGTAATGATTTAAAGAATGTGCGGATATATAGCAAATGCTTTTAATATTTGCTTTAAAAATATAACTTACAAAAACACACCAGTGTGAGCATTCAGTAATCTTATGTTTTGACTCATTTCTAGTATTCTAGTGTTGTTAGAAAATACAATATCATGTATAATATTGTATGATATTATTATGCACTGTGTAAACTATTTTTTTCTTAGAATTACTATATCAAACTCATCCCGTCAGGTTTCAGTACAGGGTTAAATGTAAAATAGGTATACTGAGGAAGTATTTCTATTATATTTACTACATTTTTTTTTCTTTCAGTGAAAATGAAGCTCACATTGTGGGATTTTTTTTTTTTTAAAGGAAAGACTGTGGGGAACCAAAGAATTTTCATCCAAAAGATTTTCTCAGGTGAAGTAGTTTTGTTACTGTCAGTATTTAGCTAATTATCATGGGAAAAGGGAGCAAAAGGGAACTGGACATTGAGCTTAATAAACTGGGGAGCAAAACCTTTGGGAATTGTGGGTTTTGGAAAACTACCTGGCCTGTTTCAAACACAACCTAATATAATTCCAGGGGAACAAAGCAGCTCTGTCTTGCTCGTGACTTGTACTCATCCTGTGCACTCAGGCATCCTTCTCCATAAACATGGGGTCTTAGGAGCTGTGTAGCTGATGACTGTACAGACTCAACATGCAGGCTCCCGGCAGGAGCCTGAATACCTCCACACAACAATGGACTGCTGCAGGGAACGCAAGCTAAACTAGCAGGATGCTGGTCTGGACTGCGCTTTAATGTGGATCAGCGACTCTGGGCAGTGGCCTTTATTCTGGCCCTACTGAATACAAGACTGGACCTTTTCCATATCAGGGTGAACAAAGATGGGACGTTGGGAAGTCAGGAAGAGAATCCCCTTCAATTTACATTATCAATGATGTTTATCAGGAACTCCGTTCTTCTGTGTGGGTACCAGGAAATTCTTTTCCTTGCAACACCACAAGTCTACTCTCATCAATAAAAGTTTCACTTAACGTCTACTTGTGACCCAATTTCACTGGAAATAATTAAATTTCTGTGAAGGAAAACTAGAAAAATAAATCTTGATGTTTATTTACATTGTTTGAAGAAGTGAAAAAAAAATGGCAAGTATTACAGTCCTTCCAAAACAGACAAGTTATGAAAATTTGTTTTTGTCTAGAGCATAAAAACAGTGTTCAGGGATCAATCTTCCCTAACTACTTTGACCAAAAAAACAAAAAACAAACAAACAACAAGCAAACAAACAAAAACAAAATAAAACAACAACAAAAACAAAAACAAACCTGAAGCTGTCCACAATAACTTCTGAAATAATTTGTGTCTTTAACAGTTAAATACATAAAATAAACACACTTAGTTTTCTAATTTATTTTTGAAATAGGAAATCAAATCTAACAGGAAGATACTCAATTTCTAAGCACTACTAGTTTGTACCTAGTGTTTTGCAGACAACTTATAACTAATTTGAAATAACACTAATTCAATACAAACTAGAATGTAACATTTTATGTCAGAGACAAAATTCTGGTAAGACCCATTAAAACCTGCCTCCCCAGTCATCCCCACCACTGCCATCCAGAAATTAGAGTCCCCTTTCCTACATCAAATCATCATTCTGGCTCCAGTTTCCACGTTTAAAATGTAGAGATAATAATTCAGTTTTCATCTTAGCGTGTAAGAGTCTAAAAAAGTGAATCCATTAGATATCTCTGCTAACTTTTAAATCATTGATTCTTCAGTAAAAATTATGTCTACTAGAAAAGTATTTTAAACTAGTCTTCTTATGCTCTAATTTATTGTCAAGCATTAAAAAAACTTATTTAAAGAATGAAGATTTTAAAAATTTTATATCTATTTTATTTTTTTAATATTTTAATTTTTATTGAGATAGAAATGACATATAGCATTATTAGTTTCAGGCATATCATATATGTATATACATTCAATATGTGCATATACTATAAAACAGTTATCACAATAAGTCTTGTTAACATCCACCACCATACGTAGGTACAGATTTCCTTTTGTCTTGTGATGAGAACATTTACATCTACTGGTTTTGGCTACTCTCTTAACAATGATACTATCTGCACAGTATTACAATTTTTATATTTATTTATTTATTTATTTACTTATTTATTGGCAAATACATTTATTATATTGTCTGGAACAAATGTCAAATGGTAGTTTAAAACAGTTCAGTTCTCCTGAATTGGTGTTTCAGGGTTCTTAGGGTATAATCCCAGCAGTAGAATTGCTGAGTCAAAAGGCAGTTTTATTTTTAGTTTTTTTAGGAAATTTGATACTGTTTATTACAATGGCTACACCAGTCTGCATTCCCTCCAACAGTGCACTAGGGTTCCCTTCTCTCCACATCCTCTCCAACACTTGTTTGTTGATTTGTTTATGATGGCCATTCTCACTGGTGTGAAGTGGTATCTTATTGTGGTTTTAATTTACATCTCTCTGCTGAGCAACTTTTCATATATCTCTGGGTCCTATGTATGTCCTCCTTAGAGAGGTGTTAGGAATGTGTATAAAGGACACATGGACAAAACCAGAAGGGGGCAGGATCAAAGGTGGGAGGTGGGGAGGGCTGGAGTGGGGGGAGTCATGGCGGGAAAATGGAGACAACTCTACTTGAACAACAATAAAAAATATATTAAAAATAAATAAACATTTCAGTTCTTTCCATTCTTAGTTTAAATTATCTTGCTATATTATATAAATCACAGATATATTTTAAATCATAATAAAAACCTGCAGATTCTATCAAATCTATAAATTTTGCTTCTTTTTTAAGTAAAAGAGCTCTGTTATTTAGAAGGAATTTCAATGGTGGAAAAGCATGATTTATAGTGTTCATGGTAACTTAAGGGACAATAAGGTAGGAGAGAAAAGAAAATCAAAGTAATTTATTTAGTAAATTAAGTCAAATAAATCCAAACAAAACCAAAACTTTCAGGATCATGTATCTAATGTTAATCTTTGTTCTATAATCTAAGAATGCATTAGTCTCTGAAATCACATATAAATCTGTATTAATGCTTGCAAAGAAATCATTTCCACGTATTTTCTTTTTAACAGCACCATATATGATTACCTTGCAATTCTATATAAATATCCTATACTGCAAAATATTTATTACACTTCTATGGTTTTTAAAACAGTGGATTTTTGAACCAGACTGCTAAAGTTAAACATCTGAGTCCTGTAACTTACAATTTCTGCATTTGAAAAGTGATAAGAGCAGTGCCTTCCTATCTAAACTTGAAGGTAATCTGAAAGTAAAATGTATGCACACTCACATATGAAATACACACACATCTGTGTGCACACTCATACACTTGTATATCACATGAATATGTGTTGCTTGGAACAATGCCTGGGCAGTGAGTGTTATAAAATATGTGATTACTTTCTTTTTTAAAGATTTTATTTATTCATTTTTAGACAGAAGGGAAGAGAATGAGAAAGAGAGGGAGAGAAATATCAGTGCGTGGTTGCCTCTGAAGCGCTCTGTGCTGGTTACCTGGTCCACAATGCAGACATATGCCCTGACTAGGAATCAAACCAGTTACCCTTTGGTTCCCAGCCAATGCTCATTCCACTGAGCTACACCATTCAGGGCCTATTATTTTCAATATTTCTTCCAACACAGTTATTATTACTAGGAGAATATAAAAGTATATGTTATTTGTTTGGTTTAAAACAAAAGTATTGATATGATTATAACTAAGGAAGATATAGCTCATTAATTAAAAGAGACAATGCAAATATATATATATATATATATATAAATAAATAAATAAAGGTAATTGATGCACGTTTATGTGAACATCAATACTTTTGTTTAGACATATGAAGTATCATATACTTCTGAGTTCATAAAGTTAATAAGAAGTCAGTTAGTTCATGATGACATAACAATTACAGTGTCTCATTGTTCTGATGTTGTTTTATTTGCTGAAATTACTTTCATTTCCTTCTGGTACAACTCTGACTACAATATAGAATAATTTTGGTTTTCTGATTATTCTAAAAGTAAAAGCTAATATGCTATTGGCATTTTAATTACATTTTCTGAATAGTAATACAAAGTTTATGATTTTCCCTAAGAATTGCATAATCAATGACAGTTACACTTACATTTTTACATAATGTACAAGTGAAATCCTAAGATTATTATTAGGGAACTATGCATTGTGGCACTGTCTTTGAGTACACAGATTTCTAAGTCTTTCAAATTAAATTTATTTTTTTTTCTGTTGAAAATGAAGCCTTCCACCTTCTTACTCTTAGTTACTTGGCTAATTTGTATACACAGATAGAAATAGAGATGAAATTTAGATAGTGATAAATAAAGACATAAAATAGGGATAAGGATAGGGATAGACATATATGTGTAGTACAAAAGATACAACCTGTCTTATTTTACTGCCCATATTGTTTTTATTAAGTCCATTTGGACCATTATTTGCCATTATAAACTTCACTTTAATGAAAGCTCTGTGATTCCACGAATCATATGTCTTTATTATTAATAATAATATTTCACTGATTTTTCTGTAAAGCCTTAAAATTGGCTGAAATAATGTAGGGATTCAATGATTTTTAAATAAAAATATGGAAATAAAGCTATAGATTAACTTCCAAGTTATGAATCATCTGCTGGCCCTGAAAATTGTGATTCAATATTGTCTAAGATCACCTGATGTTAATGGCTAAGATCACATTAGGCCTGGTCTGAGAGAGCAAGTGCTGTCGTCTATGTAAATACAGCTTTCTGTTAGTTTTCTAAGGCTTCCATAACAAAGTCCCCAAAACTGGGGGACTTAAAACAGAGAAGTGTAATATACCGCAGTTCTGTGGAATAGAGGTCCAAGTCAAGGTGTCAGTAGGGCCATGCTACTTCTGAAATTTATAGAGGAAGGTTTCATTGCCCTTCTGAGTGCTAACCAGGCCCAACCCTGCTTAGCTTCTGAGATCAGATGAGATCCAGTGGAGGAAGGTTCTTTTTTGCCTTCTCTAGGATCTAGTTGCCCCAGACCTGTATCTGCTTGTGAAAGAGTAGTTTCAATTTTTGCCTCCAACTTCAGGTGGCATTATTCTAGTTTCTTCCAGTGGTTAAATATTCCCTTTAGGAAGTACACCAGCCATATTGGATTAGAGCTCACCTTAATAAACTTATTTTAACTTTATTACCTCTGTAAAAATCCTGCTTCCAAATAAGGTCACATTTTGAGGTACGGGGATTTAGGACTTCAACACACCTTGACTGGGGTCCAAACGGCAAACTACAACAGGCTTTACTACTCATACAACATGGTCTTCTTCCTGTTTTCTAGTGCAGATACTTATACTTAGACCTGGTTAGTTGGACAATCACATTTGAAGTTGAAGGCAATGCCGTACTGAATTTATTGAGAAAATGAAGCAGTGCATGCTCAATAAGAATCTGTTGAGTGAATTAATCACTTTCATGTCATCATGGGATAGAATAATAGAATTTTAAAAGCAATGGAGTATATACTCCAGTGTTTCACATATTTTTTAAAAAGCTTCATCAATAGTTCTATACTTTAATATGTTCAAATTCAAGGTAGTTCTAAATTCATTGAAAACTTGAAAAATTTTCAGACCATTTGAACAATATATACAGATGCCCTATTAATTCAGGGTGTTATTTTTAAGGAAAAGTGTAAATTAGACTTTATGGCTTCATACTTTGTAGTGGTTGACAAATTATAAAGCAATCAAAATCAAAGCTTCGCTTAATTTTGTATTGTTTGATATGATATTTTCTAGGGTTTCTGTAGTTAGAAAAAGATAGTTAAATTTGAATCTAAATTAAAGAAGAAATGACATACTATAAATATTTTACATTTAGTATTTATTTGGTAATCCTGTTTGTTTCCTTCACTAGCAAGGTGATTTATATATTATTTTTGTAAAAATAAATTTTAAAGTTCAGGGTAAGCTTAATCTACTTTGGTAAGGTAAGAAAAAGAAAACATAGAAAAATAATTAGTAGAAAATAAATCTCTTTGTATTTTAAGATGATCTTTTTCTTATGAGTCACCCTAAGGCCAGAATTTAAAACTTTATGGGAGCTGTAAACATATGCTGAGCAATTAAAATGCAGTTGAAAAATAACACCGTTAAAGTTTGGTTTGATTTAATTATCTGTTACAAAAATATCAGGTTCTTTGCAGTTAGTTCTTAAATAGATCATCCCCTACCCCAAACAATAAATAGATCACCCAATATACTCAATACAAATAAAATCTAGGAATGGTATTTGATTAAATTTGTATTAACAGAAGCAACTCTAATTTTCTAAGAACTTAAATGATGCACATTTTATGAGAAGGAATGGAGTAAATTTAAATAAAGAGAATGCTTTCGAAGAATGGTACAATAATGGAAGAAAATGTAGCTTGAGGTTTGGAGAAAAACCAGGTAAAAATGTGTGTATGTGTAAGTTCGGGGTTGTCCTTCAAGTATAACATGCAAAGAGGAAACAGAAGATATAAAATAGTCTATTCTGAAGCAGAAGTTAGATAGCACTTATAATCATTTTGACAGTGAAACTGTGGATAAGAAATCAGAGATTTAAAATTAAATAAAAATGCAAACACTTTCTCTGCTGTAAATTTTATTATTTTACCTGAGTTTATAAGTACCTCAGAGTTAAAGCATCCCACACCAGCAGCCTGGTCCTCATTTCTCTACCCCGGCCCAGCCCAGTATGCCCCTCCCAGCATCTTCGCTCTCAGTAAACAGTAGGGCCACCTCCATTTTTCTTACCAACAAACCATTGCTTAGCATTCAACTTCTCGGCCTTATTTTCATTTGACATGACTTCTCAAGACCTTAGATAGATAGATATAGATAGATATAGATATAGATATAGATATAGATATAGATATAGATATAGATATAGGAGTAAGTATATAAATATACTAGTAAAAAGTTGGTTTATTGTCTATCTCCTCACTGAAATATAAGTTATAAGAAGGAAGGAACTCTCTTCTTTTTTTTCCTTTTTTCTGTCTGTATCATAGTTTCTAAACAATCCTTGGGACAAAATGAACACTCAAAAACGTATATCAGTTCCAAATAAACAGAGAAAGTAATTTTCACTATATTTGTATGAATCTTTGCATTAATGACTTACTTTTTGTTATATCTAAGTTATATTTGTTTTTATACTTTACTAGTATTACTGTAACCTTAAACATATACACATGTATGAATTTTTGAACATTATACCATAACTAATCAATAACTAATGTTAATTATATAATTTTGATATTAGGAAGTACTTTTTCTTTTATTTCTCCCAATTTTGTTAAGGTATAATTAACAAATATATATATATATATATATATATATATATATATATATATATATATATATAAATGTATACTAAATATATAAATGTATACTATATATAATATACTAAATATATAAATGTATACTATATATGTGCATACTAAATATATAAATGTATACTATATATATAGCCTGCTCTCCAGAAGATAATTCTGATATATATAGTATACATTTATATATATAGTGTAATATTTTGATACATATGAGGTGGGACCTAAAAATCCTGAATTTACTTATGAAAATTGTGTATTTATTCTTGTTGTTTCAACTTCAGTCACCTTCAAAGTACTCTCCATTTGATGCAATACACCTACTGAGACATTTTTTCCAACTACTCAAAGCAGTTTGAACTTGTTGATTTGGATACCTTTCAGTGCTTTTGTTGTTTTTTGTTCCACCTCTTCCACATCTGAAAAACGTTTCCCTTTATGGACTTTTTTCATAAGGGGAAACAAAAACGTGTCACTTGGGGCAAGATTGGGTGAATAGCAAGGGTTGAGTATGCCAGGCATGCTGTTTTTGGTCAAAAACTGCTGAATATTCAGCCTGGTGTGCAGAGATATGCCCTTGTAAATCACTCATCATGAAAAGGGGAAAAGACTTTAAAAGAATCTTCAAAAAATTTCACTGAAGCCAAATGCAGCCTCTCCCAACAATGCCAGCTGGTGCACTGATACAGATGGGTTCCTAGAACAGTCACCTACTTGGAGAAGCCTGTACTACAAGGAGCCTGCTCTCCAGAAGATAATTCTGATCTTTTTTGGGGGCCTACCCTCATATGTGTGTATACACACATATATAAACATTGTTAAATGATTATTAGCATAATCAAGCTAATTGGCATATTCATCACCCCAGTTATACTTTTTGTTAGAACATTTGAACTCTACTATCATAGCAGATTGCTAGATTACAATATACTGCTAACTGCAGCCACCGTGCTGTAAATTAGTTTTCCAAACTTATCCAAAATTCATCTGTAAAGGAGAGTTCTTATAATTTGAACATGTCCTTATCTCCATCACCCCTGAGTCCCCAATAACCATTCTCCTATGTTTTTATGAATTTGTGTTTTTTAGCTACAACACATAAGTGAGATCATACACTATTTGTGATCCCTATGTGTGGCTTATTTCATTTAGTACAATATACTTCAGATTCATCCATGCTGTTGCAAATGTCAGAATTTTCTCCTTTATAAAGGCTGAATAATAGTTCATTGTATATGCATATACATAAATTATATATACACAATGAAACTTTATACAATGGAAATACATACATATATGTGTGTGTGCATATATATATATATATATATATATATATATATATATATATATATATACATGCTACTGAGAAACTCCTTAGGATAAATATACACACAAAAAAGAGATTTCTGGAAAATACAGTAGTTTTATTTTTAATACTACTCCATACCACTTTACAAAGTGGCTGTTATAACTCATATGCCCACCGACAGTGCACATGGGTTCCCGTTTCCCTACATCCTCTCCTGCCCTTGTTATCTCTCATCTTTTTGATAATCACCATTCTAACCATTGTGAGATTATATTTCATTGTGGTTCTAGATTTGCATTTTCCTTGTAACTAGTGATGTTGAGTACCTATTCATGTATGTTTTGGCCAAGTTCCCTGACTGATGCCACTGGATATCTGAATCAGGTGGGGTCACCTGGATGTTACCAGGTCTGCATTGGGTCTGCAGTTGACAGGCTAGTTACCAGGGGATGTGTAGGCATGGTTCTTGCCTAGATGGATGAGACTGCCTCAAGGGCCATAGCTGAAGAGGGCTGAAGCCCGGTCAAAAAGTCACTTTTGGAGTTACAGACAAGTCCACAGTTACCTGGAACCAGAGGAATGCATGGATGTGGCTCCTTCTGGGTCCTTGAGCATGCTCTGGCTGAGTCCAAAGCTGTATAGACATGGTCCCTGGAACCATGATGGAGGAGGCAGGAGCCAGATCCCAAAGCCACTTCAGGATCCGTGGTCACGTCTGTTGCCACTGGGCCTGTGACCAGAGGTATGGATAGTGTGACTATCCCCGGGTCCCTTGGTAGACAGGACTAGTTGCAAACAATGACCTAATGAGGCTGGAGTCAAATCTCTGGGGGATGGGCTGCTTTGGACCTGTGGGCAGAACCACACTGGCAAGCCTGCATAGTGACACATGTTTGCTTCTGCAAAGCAGCTCTCCTTGTTATTGGGCTTCACCAGGGTTTGCAGCTTCCTACTTTGATCCCAAATCTTCCAGCCACGGCACTTTTGCTCACGAATGGCTACAATATTATTGTTTATGTGGGAGACCACTAGTTGGGACCTCTAATTAGTTCTATGTATCTGGTATCCATTCTAGGAAGTGTTTTTTACATACTCAGAATATGTAGTTGTATTTTGAATGAATTGTTATACATATTTTATTAAACAATAAAATAATTTAGAAAACATTAATAATTTCAAGAATCCCCATACCTTCCAGAGTCTCTCTCATTCCCTTAAATAATGTTGGAAAAATCATTACTCAAATTGTATCTTGAGTTTTCCATTATTTAGACTAAATGAATATTGCCAAGCACATTTGTTATGAACCTAAAATGATTTCAAAGATCCTTCTCATTTTATGTTAATTTACATTTAGATGGATGTGCCTTTGAGAACATTGGAAGGGGGCATCCTATTCTCAAGAGTAACTAATTCACTACACATTAAGTACAGTTAAATTGCACCTGCGGAAGACAGATCTCATCCCTCTGTATCATTTGTTTTCTGCACTGTGATCAAGGAGAAATGACACTTTGTTCTTTTATGTAATTCATATATATTCTACTACATATGAGACACACTATTTGACACACAGTCAGAAAAGGTACATAGTATGATATTAAGGCTTTTATTTTATTCAGAACATAGTACCATAACTCATTTTGCATCTTTCTAAAATCCTAGAGAATTAAATAATATTTCATGTAAATGAACTATTTAGGATAAGCAAAGTATGAACAGAAGTAGTAAAGCAAAGCAAATATACATACCTAATGAACCAACATACTTGTTTTAATTGAACTTTAATTGTTTTGATTTGCAAAGGAAAATAGGAAACAATGAACTAATTTTTTTAAATCAATGAATCCATAGTCATTCTCTTATAGAAAGTTATATAATATCATCAGAGATAATAGTTAAAAAGTAAATTGATTTCTGTGGGATATACAGGACCTGGCAGAAGTAACACCTGAGTGTGGTTGGTAAGGTAATAACATGCGTACAATAATTTATAGTTTTAATTAGAACATTTCACCTAAAATGTCATATAGTGTGCCTGAGTGTGATAGTTGTTTTTTAATACCTAATTTATTTATTTTTAGAGATGGGGGAAGGGAAGGAGACAAAGAGGGAGAGAAACATCAATGTGTGGTTGCCTCTTATGTGCCCCCTACTGGGACCCGGCCATGTGCCCAAGCATGTGCCCTGACTGGGAATCGAGCAGATGACTCTTAGTTTGCAGGCTGGAATTCAATCCCCTGAGCCACACCAGCCAGGGCTGAGTGTGATATTGTTCTGTGACAGAATTGCATGCTTATGATTTTATAACAAAAGATTTCATAATAAAAAGGGTGCTATCTGTACCAGACCCTGTATATTGATGTCCCCTTCTTATTAAAAAAATTAGGAGTTTGACATATGCTTGAATAGAATCCCATTCATATTGGTTATAAAGGTAGTACTAAATGGTACCTCTAATCAAATAGTAAATTTCCTCATGAGTATGTCAAAAGCCCACTCCTGCAAATTATAAAGGATAAATGATTTTAAAATTTCTGGATCAAAGAGTCTTGGCAAATCATTTTTTATGAGATTATGTTTAAAGCACATATTCTAATTGCTAATTCTTTCTGACACAAATAAGTACAGGTACAATGACTCAACTACATTAAACTTGAGCTCTGAGTATAAATCTTTAAAACCTTAAAATGTTAAACAACAATAAAACAACAGAAAATAATACTTAAACATATATATATATATATATATATATATATATATATATATATATATAAACAAACATTTAGAGCAGTATAAAGGATGGTTAAATAGAAGCAGCATGGCACAAAAACAGAAGGCATCCAATATGCAATACACATGTCTTCAAACACATCAGATATGAATGGTCAGTTTTTTTTACACAAACCACACTCCCCCCACAAACCCCCCAAATATATATTCCACAGCTGTGTAAATCAGATATGACTATAAAGTCTTCGTACTTCCAGGAACAAGTTATTTTTAGCTTATTATCAGTGAATTTGTACTTATAAATACATTATTTTAGACATTAAATATAAATATTTGATTTTTAAAATGTTCTTATGGTATTCTTTCCCAAATTATTTAAGTGGAATATTATTGTGTACTTTACTTTTATAGCTTTATTTATTTTTAAGGTAAAAAATGAAGATTTCTATCATAATATTTGAGTCCAATTTACTCTTTAGTAAACGGAATATTCTATGGACATAAGGTTTTATGGCAATATTGGAAATTATCAAATTAGGTTTATTGAACAGTGTTGTGTTATTTCAGCTCTATTATTTTCTATGAATATTCCAATTTTGTTTTAAGATAGTAGAACTTTAGGATTGAATCTAAGGCTGAAGTAAGCACTAAACAATGACTACTAAAGTCCTATTGCCATTAGAATCTAATATCTCATTTGCTGAAGTCAACATTTATTCAAAGAAATTTACTTTTTATTAAAGGTTTTACCCAGAATTATTGGATAGGTATTTCAAATCAATTTCAAGTAAACATATGAACTTACTAACTCATTGTCTTTTTAACATTAAGTCAATTATTTTATTTAACATCGGTATTTTCAATTCATGTAGAGATTATAAAATATGATCAATATTTTTATTTTGAATGATATTGAATCTAGGAATAAAGGCCCTTCACTGATATTTTTTCTACTTTGCTTTTCATTACTACAATCAAGCTAAGTGAAATATTTATAAACTCACCTATTTACTCTCTCCCTCTTTTATGTGGTGAGAACAATTGAGATATTCTTTCTTAGCAAAATTCAGATAAAATATACATTATTAATAACTAGAGTTGCTATGCTGTACTATTGATTATTTAATTATCTCATATATGGGTTAGTGAAGTCATCATTTTTATTAGTTATGTTAATAATTTAGGGGGTTAGATTTTTGTGTGCATAATTTTAAGTGTTAGCATGTAGATGATTATGTTTCTTGCTATTCAGAATTGAAAAACTTATAAATTACATAAATAATACATTTTTAAGATTGCAGAATACCAATTCTTATTTTATGCTTAACTTAAACAGAAATTTAGTAATGTGAATTATTGTTAGTGTAAAGATAAAGGTATCATGCACAATGTACTGAATATCTATTGTTTCAGACTACCCATCAGGTTGAACATTCTTAGTTATCATCAGAAAATTTCCAGCTTTATGGTTTTGCATACCAATGTAAAATCCAGAAATGGAAATTCCTAGAATCATTTTCAACTGGTACACAGACTTGGAAATGAAGACTCTCAAATCATAAATTATTAAAAGTTAAGTTTGGAAACCAGCAAGGTGATAGAGACCTCATGACACTTGTTTTAGGTAAAGGTCAAATTGTCAGGTCTTGATAGCAGCAGGGATGACAATGTGGTATTCTGTTGACTTCAAGTTCAAATACATGACCAGGAAATAGCTTCAGCTGGTGCAGTTGGGCAACAGCAGTAGTGTCATCTTGAGATGTTTTGAATATGTGTTCCGAGGCACAGTTCCTTAAGATTGTTTTCTATCCCTCACAACGATTACCCAAATTAGCTAATATCCATTTACTGAATCTGTACTTGCTAATTCACAAAGAGTCAGCTCTGTTACTTGCAACTAAGTCTTGTGAAACAGAAAAACCTCATATCAATTAATGATTGAATTTGTTATGAGCTGTAAGTGACAAAAGATCTAACATTAGCTTGAAAAAGATTATTTTCTCCACTTTTAATGCCCTAAGATGTCCAAAAAGACAAGATCACTGAATTGATTTAAAAGCCCAAAGCTGACAGTGCCAAGATTTCCGTATGTCTATCAGGTATTTTTCAACTATAGCATTGAACTAGGCCTAATTTAAGTCTTATGTGGAACCAAATGAAATAGAACCGAAATCACATCATAAAGACTATTTGAAGAGAAGTTCAGAAAATATCATTTTTAACTTTTAAACCTCTACTATACAGAAATATACCAGAAACCTCTTGTAAGATATGCAGGACCATGTGTAATACAATCCTTTCTTTAAATTCATAATTCTTACAACAACTAAATTGGGGGAAATAAACATTAAACATTTAATTTTTTATTCTGCTTAAAATTCGAAGTTCTCAGCTGAGCATCTGAAGGTCTGCCAAATTTTTTCCTACCAACATTCTTTGTTTCATCTCTGAACACACTGTTGAATGCTTTATGCTCAACCTTAGACATTTTACAGTTCTCTAAACAAACTTCTTGGTATCCCAGATCCTTAAATTTATATTTTAGTACTTTATCTATTTCATTTTTTTTGTCTAGCTAGATTCTATTCCCCTCTTAAGATACAGCTGTGCTACCATATTCTACTAGAGTCCTAACCTGATATCCTCTCATTTTGTTTATTTCTTCTTAAGAACATGTCCCATTACTCTTTGAACATATCTATGACTGTACTTGCCTCATTTTATTTTGATGCAGACTCAAGCCAGCAGTGTCCACATCATTATGGATGAAATAAAACATTCACACAGACTACCAGTGGAGGAAAAAGGACAGCATGGCTTTTCTCTCAAGGGGAGCAAAAGCCGCAGCCTCTGCTATGACAGGTCTTTATTTTATTTCTGGTCACATTACATGATGGTCCTCACTCACTATGCCCAGGTTCGCTATAGGTGGTTACCTTTCACAGACAACAAAGGGGCCAAGGCCGCTAATCACATCACAGAAGAAGGATATTAGTAAATGATCAGCCAAAGAGAAAAGTGGTTAAACCTGTTACACTCATTCTAGGAAGGTTTAGCATGGATTTTAGGAAGTTACAATAAGCACTTGCTATCCCAATCCAGGGTGAGGGAGTTTCAGCAAAAGCAAGACTAAAATCAGCTTAGGCACATTGCAAACCTGATTTCCCATGAGAGAACCTATCTGTGGGCATGGGTCCTGTGCATCTCCAAGTGGGAGCTGGGCCCACACCACGCAGAAGAGTCTCCCACATTGTTTTAATCATCTCTATGAGAAACTTGTCTTTCCTATGATATTATTAGTTACTTGAGGAATGGATTTATGTTCACTTATATGTTGGGAACAAATTACTCAGTGTTTGATCCTTGCAAGTTGTCAATAAATGTTTATGAAAGAAAAAAATCAATTGACAAGACCACCTGCAAGAATAACAATGATTATCAAATGTAAAGAAAAGCTTTTATCCAATTTTATTTAAGATGTTTTTAACCCTGGCTAGTATGGCTCAGTGGATTGAGCACGGGCTGCAAACTAAAGGTTCGCTGGTTTAACTCCCAGTTGGGGAACATGCCTGGGTTGCAGACCAAGTCCCTGGTGGAGGCCACGTGAGAGGCAGCCACATATTGATGTTTCTTTCCCTCTCTTTCTCCCTCCCTTCCCCTGTCTCTAAAAATAAATAAATCTTTTTTAAAAAGATGTTTTAAAATATAAAGATTACTTGGAATAAACTTGGTGGTTAAATTCAGTTTTTTGGACATAAGTAAAAATTTATTTGTATTTGTAATAAGAATCAAGATGCTATTGTCATTGTAAGCAATAAGCTCAAATTTCTCATTTTTAAATTTTATTTGTTTATTTTTAGACAGAGGGGAAGGGAGAGAAACTTTAATGCGTGGCTGCCTCTTGCCTGCCCATCGCCAGGGATGTGACCCACAACCCAAGCAGGTACTCTGACTGGGAATGGAACCAGTGATCTTTTGGTTCACTGGCCAGCACTCAACCAGAGACACACCAGCCAGGGCAGCTTGACTTTCTTTATTATGTTTCATACAATGCAACAGTTACTTACATAAACCTAATATGTTTTAATATCTTATCTGCAATGACAGAAAACACCAAAGAATTTTTTAAAAAATAATCTAAGACTCAAATGTTCAGGACAAACTTTTGACCTTATTTAAAATATTTTTAAATGGTAGAGTTACAGTCTATATAAGTAGCATAAGTCTTCTACTAAGAAATATAGTTTTCAAAAAGATTGTATTTATTTATATTTTCACTTTTACTATGAAAATTATAAGGCTTATCTATTTTCTCCAGGGAAAAAGTAAATATATTTGTTTCAAAATACTAAGAAATAACAAATGAAGAGGAATTCTCTCTTGTGTGATTAGTTATATTCCTTGGAAGATCTTATAACAACATCAGGTCTTCATTAACTAGAAATATATTTTTCTCCATTTTGTAAATTAAGTTAAAAGTAAAATAGAAGGGCAATATCCGTATGTACTTATGACTGCTAAATTGTCTTTAGAAAATGCATTATACAAGAAATTAAGCGCTCAAGTTATCCAGGGTGTCCAAACTCTTGGTGCCTCTGGGCCACACTGGAAGAAGTGTTGTCTTGGGTCCCACATTAAATACATTTAAATACAAAAAAAAATCTCATAATGTTTTAAATAAATTTATAATTGTGTGTTAGGTTGCATCCACAGCCATCCTGGGCTGCATGTGGCCCTTGGCCCGTGGGCAGTGGGCTGTGGTTTGGACACACCTGGTATACTACTGATACTTTGCTTAGTGATTGTAAAAATTACTTCCTCAAACATTACTCCAATATATTGCTACCCCAGTAGTGGATGTTTTACAACCCACTAACAAGTCATTCTAGCACAGACTTACTTCACGTGGGACAATCAACAATCATTGTCATTTGAATACCACCCACTATTTTTTCGAAGCAAAGGAATCCTGCCAATATTTTTAGCAATCAAAGCTTAAGGACAGCTCTTATTTGAGATTCTCTTATGGTATTGTAGACTTTTAGTACTGGTTGCTTTTCCATAAGCATTAGAATTCTGGACCCTGAAGACTGGGGTAAAAGCCTGCTATAAATGTAACTGAGTTTTTAAAGGTTTCTCTAAAGTTCAGCAGGGATTTAAAATGAAGAATTTCAAGCTAGCCTGGCAATAAATAAAATATGTTCTTTAATGTTAGGACCCAGCACTTTTTTTTTTTTTAATGTTAGAAACCAGAAGAAAGAAGAAGTCATCATGAGGAAAAAAAGAATAAAATATGACTAATAAATCAAAATAATTTTCATTCTTGCCTCCATGTTTTTGTCACTAGATGTCAAAGTTCTTATGACATTATTCTTGCTTTGCTTTTATCATTGGAGGTTAGATGGGATCCAAATAAAGTATTTTAATTACAATTTTTTGAAATTATTTAGTTCAAAATTAGCTGGTGGCAAGAAATATGTATATACAAGGTCTGTCCAGGAAAAGTCCAGCCGTTGTTAATAGGGCAAGAATGGTTTGTGAGGCATCGATGTAACCTGGCAGCCAAGAAGAGTGAACAGAAATGTGCATGTGTGAATAATGAAGACTTCACTGTACTAGTTAGTGAGGGTGGTAGATAATTTTGAGTGAGCATGTGTACCATGTGCCCATGTCATTCATAATGACTAAGGTAGCAGAGCATCAAATTTTGTGTTAAGCTTGAACATTCCTCTTACAGAACTATTCAGATGATTCAGGAGGCTGCAGATGTGGGCAACTAGTGATTGGCAGCTTTATCATCACGTCTCCTGTACGTTTTTTTTAGTGAGTCATCAAATCAATCACCCAGGTCACTCAATCTCCCTACAGCCCAGACTTAGTAGTGCCTTATAACTTCTGGTTTTCCCCAAACTAACATCACCTTTCAAAGGGAAGAGATTTCAGACCATCGATGAGATTCAGGAAAATACAACAGGACAACTGATGATTGGGAGAACTGTGTGAGGTCCCAAGGTGCGTGCTTTAAAGGCGGCTGAGGTGTTGTGCAATGTACAGTATTTCTTGTATCGATATCTTCTTCAATAAGTGTCTCTACTTTTCATATTAAATACCTGGATACCTTATGGATAGACCTTATATAAATGTGTGTGTGTGTGTGTGTGTGTGTGTGTAGACATAAACATATATATGCAAAACATGCATATACATACATATTCATATAACCACATATAGGTGTCATCATTGTGCTCTATTTTTATATAACTAATGTATTCAAATATTGATATCAGTAAAATAAATAAAAAATAATATCCTAAAAACAGCTAAAGTCAAAATACATATAGTACTGGAGAAATAATTATAATGTTTATGACTAAATAGATAATTTTTGAAAAAATTAAATAGCTTTAAGAGAAGGATTTAAAGAACATTAGGTCATATGGTCATTCTAGTTATAATTCTTACATAATTGATTATTATGAAACACAGCAATTAATGGTACCATAACTTTCATATTGTGCCTATTTGAATGTACAGAATTATATGTATTTCTTAGAAATTAAGAAGATTATAAAAACATTACTTAGCATTGTTTTGTTCTGCATAGGAATGATCATATCAATAAAAAAATATCTACTCCTGTATGGAATACTTGCAAGCTGTTTTCAGATATCCACAAACTGCTTCTAAAGTTTTCTTTAAATTTTATTCTTGTTTATTCTATCACAGTTGTCCCAATCCACTGACTTTGCCCTCCTCCATCCCACTCCACCCCCACTCCCACTGTCCATCCCCACACTGTTGTCCATGTCCACAGGTTATTCATACATGTCCTTTGACATGCATAATATCATTTCTACTCTGAAATTTTCCTAAACATACTTCTCATTGATGACCTTAAAAACTATACATTAGTTGCTTTAAATATTATATAAATATGATAGAAGTTAAATTTTAATTACACATACATTACCATAACTATTTTTATATTTTGTTTCTTCAGCAACTTGGTAGACTACAATGGCTACAATCTTTCCAAATCCATACTTTTTACTCTAATGTTTTCTATATTCTATGCATACTGTATTAACAAAATAATTTGCCATTCATTATATTGAGGATAAATATAGGTATTGCTACACAGTAAGAAAAAAAAACTCAACAATGCAAAAGATCCATATTTTCTGTACATATAGTCCTCATCTAAAAGTGATAACAAACATACATATATGTTTATGTGTAAACATATATGCAAATATGTATAAAACATATGTACTTGTATGATGTATACATGCAGACAACAGTGTGGTGATGATAGCCAGAAGAACAGGTCGAGGTGGACAAAGAGGGGAAAATGGAGAGGAAAAGAGACTTTGCTTCAGGGAACAGTTACACAATGCAATGTGCAGGTGATATTTTATTGAGTTGCATACTTGAAACGTGTATGGTTTTGTGAACCAATGTCACCCCGATAAATTGAATTAAAAAATAAAAATAGCCCTGACTAGTGTGTCTCAGTTGGTTGGGCGTTATCCCACAAAGCAAAAGGTCTCTGAATGTAACAAATCAATGTTTCTCTAAAAATAAGTAAATAGAATCTTTAAAAATAAATAAAAGCCCTGGCTGGTGTAGCTCAGTGGATTGAGCACGGGCCTGAGAACCAAAGGATCACGGTTCGATTCCCAGTCAGGGCACATGCCTGGGTTGCCAGGCCAGTTCCCAGCAGGGGACATACAAGAGGCAACCGCACATTGATGTTTCTCTCCCTCTCTCCTTCCCTTCCCCTCTAAAGATAAATAAATAAAATCTTAAAAAATAAATAAATAAATAAATAAATGAAAGTGCTAATTTATAAAATAAATTGTAAATTTACTTTTTAAATATATTTTCATGCAATTTTTAATGACATTCTATTATTTGTAGAAGGAAGGCAGCAAATTCCTGAATTTCACTTCAGGCTCAAATAAAGTTTCAAGTTGTGACCAGTTCTTTGATGATTTGTTAAGGTCTTCTGCATTAAAAAGCTAAAAATCATCTGGTTTGAAGTTAAGTAGGTAAGGGCATAAACTTCCAACCGAGAAAGCATGGTTTTATAGACAAATTTTAAGAGTACATGTGAGTCACAGGAAAGAGAACTGTAATTCTAAATTATATACTTCTCTCTGCCCTCAGCATTATTTTTTTCCTCATCTTATCTGTCTTTATTTTTTTCCATTTTAAAAATAAAAACTCAGTGATTTTTGGAAGAATATCTAGAAAAGGAAACTATCAACCATGAAGGAGAATATCTGAGCTATTGGCAAATGCTTAAGTTAAAATGAAGCTAATGTGAAATAGAATTTGCATTCTAGTCATTGGTGTGGTATATAATCATGTACTGTATGCAGTTAAATGAGTCTTTTGTCTTGCTGTAATGAATATCTACATCCATCCTAACAGTTAATGAGGAATAAATGACTTATTATCCACGAATGACTGTGTCTAAATAGCTCTGCAACAAAAACAGAATATTAAAATGTGTAGCTGAAATAGATCTTAAATGATAATGGACTTAGACTATTAATTAATTTTTAAAAAATCCTAAAGTTCACTGCTTTAGGATGAAATCAGAACTACATCAAGTTCAAGAACAATGACAGGTTCAAAGTTTGAATTTAAATAAAATGTAATGCTGTGTTTTTGTGTATGTGTGTGGATGTATATATTCAAACACACATATATCTACTACATACATGTATATACACACTAACACACATTTAAAGAAAAACTGGCCTTTGTAAAATATGTTAGCTTGCCTGCCCCAAAGTGCTGCAATTCGTGCTTAATGCAATCATTTATGTTTTATAAATTTTAATTTGCATATAGCATGCCACATTAAAATAATTGTTTTGAAATATATGCATATTTTTAAATAATGAGGGGATTATTTTTGTGAAACCTAAGATTATCTTTTAGAATATAATTTAAATGAAATTACAACTTTATGCCTCTTTCATAATATTTTACTATATTATTTTGCTTAACTAACATGAAACAGATTTTTAAAAACAGTTTCATCCATAATGTTTTGTGATGAAAAATTCAAAGGCAGTTCTTTGTCAGAATAATGAGAGCACCTCTAAAAACGGCTTAATTCAGACTTTGTCTAAAGCACCACCTCAAACTTTAGAAAAATTATTTATTATTATATTATGTATCCTACATAGCCTTTAATGTATCCATTCTTTTATTTAACTTCAACAATATTTCACCTACCTTTATCTTTAGCTCAGGGAACTGCGGTCACCTCAAAATGACCAACAGTGAGCTTGCATTCAGCCACATTTTTGTCCTTTCAATCCATTTCTCTCCCTAAAGGCAAAGTAATCTATTAAAATATCATATCTGAGTGCATCTTCCCCATGACTTACTGTTCAGATCTCATTGCTTTTAGGGTTGGACCCACATCCTTTCACTGGTTCCGCTTTTTGTACAGCGTGCCCTCCTTTGCTCTTTATTGATACACAGTACTTTTGAAATGTTCTTTTACTGAGCCATGTACCATTTCCAGGGACCTTTTCATATCCTATTATACTCACACTTTTGTTTTGTCTGAATCATCAGTTTTCCAGGGCAAATTACCCTGAACTTCCAGATAAGTTAAATTTCTATTGTCCATTTCTACATAACCTATGTATATCTCTGGAATAGTTTTCCAAAGTTATGATTTTACATTATAGTGAAAACAGAATTTACACTAAACCATAGGGAAACTTTATGTAAATGAGAAATTATGGCCTGGTACTCCACAGCACTGTGTGGTAAACAGAATTAGTATTAGATTTCAGGCTCTTCTTGTCACACATACTAGAAATACAATCAATTAATAAATGGCATTATATCAAGCATATATACAGATAGCGAGTTGTCTTAGTTTTCTGACACCTATTTCTGGAGAGAACAGAAATATTCCAAAAAAAGCCTATCAATGCCAGTAATACATGTTCCAGATTCTTACTATGCTTTATTTCATGAGTAAATGATTAAAGTATCAGAAAAATAGAAATTTGTGTCTTTCAGGAGCTGAACATTTTCAAGATTAATTACATTTGGACACAAACTTGGCAGACAACTGTACATTTGGGTTTATTTCAAAATGATCTCATGCTTTTAGGTCGAGTGTCAGTATTCTAAGCTACCTCTAATTTCATGCATATATCACATGGTGTTTTTGGATAAATTGCTGTAATAGTTGCTGTATCCCTGCTAAATGCTCAGACAGTACTAGAAAAATATCAAGAACATTTTCCTACGCATATATATCAATAGTTCATGATCAGTGGAAAATAAAGGTAAGATAGAGTATAGAAAAGAATAATTTGTATGATTATACATAAGAATAATTTGGAAAAAAGAATGTTTTTAAGATGGTATTTTTACTACATATTATGATATTATCATGCTATTTTTATAGTGGAATGACAATACTAAGAAGTAACATTGTTATTTTATATCCTCAGAACTGAAAAAAAATCAAAAATAGAAATTTATTTGAAATAAATTTAAAATTAAAACAAAAGTCCGATTCCTTATTGTAAGTTGATTTTTTTCCATAAAGAGAAACAATGTCTAGAGAAGTCTAGCAGACATGTGGACCTGAGTGGGCAGAATGAAAAGTACATGAGGGTTTTTTTCCTGGGTTAAGCAATGATGGAAAACAGAAATTGAAAGTGCATGGATATAGTGCATAACCCATATTTTATGAATTTCTAACTGATTATAAGAGCTAATAATAGTCATAGATTTGAACCAGTTACCCTTGTATGAGAATCCCCGTTACCTCTCTCAAAGTTTTTAAGTGAGCCAGTATTCAAATTAGGTTAAAGTTGTACTTTAAAAATGAAAATTTTCACAAGAGTTCTGAAAAGTGTAATAAATTCTGAAATTAAACTTCCTAATTTTTCCACAGAACAAAAGTTAAAATAGAAACAGTGGTTTAGGAAAGGCCCAGCAAACACAAGTCAGGGGAAAATATTTGACACATATTTATTTACAAGTTTTTTTTTTTATTATTTTTCATCGTTGTTCAGTTAGAGTTGCCCCACTTCCCCACATTACACTCCCTTGCCCTGTCCACCCCCACCTTCTACATTCAGTCCTCTGCCCCCTACCCTGTTGTTTTTGTCCAGGGGTCCTTTATACATGTTCCTTGACTTGACCCTTATCCTCCTTTTCCCCATTATCCCTATCCCCCTCCACTCTGCTCACTGTCAGTTTGTTCTTTATTTCTATGTCTCTGGTTCTATTTTTCTTTCTTGTTTGTTAGGCAATGTTCATAATTAATGATAAAATGATGGTTTTCATTCAAGAATAGAAAAGTAATTATAATAATTTTCAGCTTCTACTTAGTTTTATTATAACTCAATGTTTATTAAAATAATTATCTTAATAGTGAAGAATGTCTTATAAAGTGAAATTTGGATACTTTTAAATTCCTACATACCTAAAACCATGCACAACCTTCTTGTAAACACATCATTCTTTTTGCATTTAATGAGGTAATCCATGTATTTAAATGAAATTGTATAAAGATAATCAACTCTTGGGTGTTTTGTTAAACAATATGTAATATATAATAGAACTATATACATTTCATTGTTAAAGTTTTTCAGGGTCTCTGTTTTATTATCATACTTAGATTCTTTTTTTCACAAACATGTTCAATAAAACAAACTTGTTTTAATGTTGTGTGTGTGTGTTCCCTAATCAAATAAGTATAGTATACACTGTATAATTTATCCCTTCTTTTGATATTTTGAGTGTTCTAACTAAATTTATTTAATCATAAAATTTCTCTGCTAAAACAAACAATATTAAAATCAACAAAAATCTAGCCTGCTGGATAAGGCCTCCCCATTTAACATGGTATCACAACTTACCCAGATCAGACTTGGTCTTTTTGTACGTTGACTACCATCACTTGTTTTACCATATGTATGTGTGTGCATGTATATATATATGTGTGATGAGGTCTCTCTAGAAAGTATCCAAGCATGTGCTATGATTAATAGAGACATTTATTAAAGAAGATACAAGATATAAGAAAAATTGTACATAGGACGATGACACCTCAGTTCCTTCACAGTATCTTGCCAATAAAAAAAACAGTTAACATGGTCTTGATCTTGCTGCAACTTTTGCCACAACTTTGGGTGTAGAGAACTAGGCGACCTCCTTTGGGACCACTGGGCCTTCATTTCTGGATCATAGCCATAGACCCATGATTCATCTCCACTTCTTGAGGAAATCTGGTTCATTAACATTGGTAGCAGCTTGAACAAAGTTATTAGCAACCATAGCATGATGTTGCTTGTGCTCTGGTGGCAGAAGCTGTAGAACAAATTTTGTCATGATGTGTTTTATGCTGAGATCAAGCATCAAAATCTTGGACACTGTAGTTTTTGGAATGCCCAGATCAGCTTCTAACTTTTGCATGTCAGTCGCCTTTGTTGATTACAGCCTGTACATCTTCAACATTCTTAGGTGTTCTCCGTGTTGCAGGCCTTGCAGAATGTGGATCACTTTCAACAGATTCTCAACTATCTTTAAAGCATCTGTGCCACACTTTTATTTGTGTTGCACTCATTGCATCAGCCCCAAAAACCTTCTGACTCATCTGAAGAGTTTCTGTGGAGGAATGTTCAAGCTTAATGCAAAATGGGATGCAGATTCATTGCTCTACTCTCTCAGTCATTTTGCATGTGATGGCCACACAGTACACATGCTCACTCAACAGTGTGTACTGCCCAACTGACTAGTCCAGTGAAGTCATCGTTGTTCACACATGTGTATTCCAGTCCACTCTCTTTGGCTGCCAGGATACATTGATGTAAGGCAAACTGTTTTCGTTATATTAACAATGGCTGGACTTTTTCCAAACTTCTTACATATGTTTTGTGTATATAAACATATATGCATTTTGATTCTGTGTTTCAGTCATCTAACATATTTGTGATTTGTACTAACTTTTGATTTCTTCAAAAAGTTGTTTAATAGGCTGTTCTTCTTTTTCTTACTTTTCCATCTAATGTTATAGTCTGCTTAAGACTAGGTTTCTTGTGAAACAAGAAATGCATATATAATCTAGCATTGCATCTAATAAATAATGCCATAAAGATTGTAATGCATATTAAAACAAATAGTTAACAAAAGAAAACTGTGGAATATTTATTTTCTTTAAAATACAGTGTGGGGCAAATAAATGTTTACAGAGTTTTTTCTTGTACTATTATTCACTAATCATTATATGATATTTCATATGAACAACTGTAAAGCTACTTTCCCCCACCCTGTGATCGTGATATAAAAATAAACAGATAATGTTTGTAGATTTCTTATAATGTTAAGGAAACCTGGAAAAAAATTGGAAGAAAACCTAAATGCACATTATTAGTGTAATGTTCTTATGACTGCTTGACTACACACATACACAGAAATACATTCTCTGCTGACAACGTTCATTTCCATAGGATGATTTTTATGGAATGAGCATACTAAAATTTTATTATGACTGTCACTAATTATATTTTGGCCAAGGTTAAAAAATAAAAAAAGTTAAGTAAATTAATAATTATTGAACTTAGGAAAATACATGAGAATCATAAACGACAATATTAGCATTCTGGATAAACATTATAGTATTATTTTAGATTTTTCTCACATTTCCTACTAAAATGAAAGTGTCCATAAACTTATATGTTTGTAGTCATAAGAGGCTTTTAACAATAGATATAAAAATAAGGCATAGAACTGGAAACACAGAAAATATCTTCAAAATTGTTGAGCTCTTCACATAGCAAATTGATTCTAAGTTATGAAAGCAACACTTTACTTCACATGTATTTCAAACTTTAAAGATATCTGTTTAGACACTTGGATCCTAAAAATGTAAAAACAGCAAAGTGAAAGCATGTGTAAATATGCAAAATTATTAAAAATACAAACAATAACAACAAATTATAAGTCATCCCTTAACTTCCTCACTTAGGTTAACTTTCAAATTTCAAACTTTTTGATATTGGAATTCTAAGTTACTTTTTATCACACCTTGGCAACTAGAGAAAGTCGTTTTTCAGAAGAGTGTCTTAGAAATCATCATGGCCCTCTATGCATATGCAAGGTGGTCGTTTTCCCTCCACCTCAAGTGGTGACATGCTGCCGGAAGCCAACGAAATGAATACTTAAAAGAATTGATTCCAGCCTGGCGGGTATAGCTCAGTAGATTTAGTGCTGTACCACAAATCAGAAGGTTACAGGTTCAATTCCCAGTCAGAGCACATGCTGAGTTGCAAACCAGGTTCCCCAGATGGGGCCATGAAAGAGGCAACCAAATGATGTATCTCTCACACATTGATCTTTCTCTCCCTCTCTTTCTCCCTCCCTTCCTCCGCCTCAAAGAACTAAATAAATAAAATATTTAAAAAATTAATTCTGAAGACAGAAATATATTTATTTATTTTATAATTTAGTTGGATATTAAAATTCAATTTAAATATTTGTTGTTTTATTTTTATGGTTTTTATTGATTTATTGGTTAGTTGATTTACATTTAATCTCCTATGAGCTTCCTTTTTCTATATATTAATGTTACTTACATATTCCTGAGGTTTACCAGGGATCTTATCACATCTTCTGGAATGTTTGAATTTTATTGATTTACAAAGAAAAAATCTCTATAAAACCATGAGAACGTAATAAGCAGAAGTTGGTCTCTGAAGTTAGACTTTGTGGTATTGACCTTGCCGTTACCAATAGAGATTAAATAACTAGGGGTATAACTCAATTTCTTTTTACTTTAGATTCCTCATCTTTAAAGTAGAGCTACTTATCTGAAAATGTAAGTATATGGCATTCTAAACACTCAAATATATACTAATTTTCCATTATGTTGGAAAACACAAAGCTGTTTCTCACAAATTTGTAAATTTTGATACAATTTTTAATGACCAGTGTTTAATACTATTATTTCAAGAACAAAAATCATCCACTTAGTTTATTTTTTGAAACACACAGTTTTCTGTGACAACCACTTTGTTTTCCATTTAAGTGTATAGTCTCACATGAGTTTTAAATTTCTTACATAGCTGTTCATACATATCTTAAGTCAAATACTAACGGGAAGAATATGGCTTGAAAAGCAAGCACTTGGGGATCCTTACTTACACCTGTGCTAGTTTTAAAGCTTATTTATTATTTGTTTTATATGTACTTACACTGACGATGGGATTTCAGGGATGTTTTCTGTGACAGCAGACACTTTTCACATTAAATTAGAAATATTTAACACTAAGAATGAATAGCTTATATTTTAGTCACAGCTGGGAGGCAGTATTAAATAGTAATATCTTTTTTTCCTACAAATGGTCAGGAGACAAATGATAAATCCTACAAATTTATCATTATTTTATTATACTGCATAAAGAATATATGTCTTCAGTCTTGTACTTAGGCATCTGTGCTCACTTAAATGACCCCAAAGGTATTTGTATATGTGACCTATTTTGATGATCCCACTCAGGAGTCCACAGTTTTTCAAAAATTTTCCCAAATTTTAACAGCCAGTTATTATTACACAGCACATATAATTAACTATTTACATCTTCAAATTGATTTTAATTAATTCATCCACTCAGTTATTTTGTATATCTGAATAACAAAAAATGGTTAATAAGAACAACTCCTTTTTTATGGCTTTGTTTAACTGCAATAATAAATTCTAATCGCATATTAGGGAAAAATTGTTGGAAGTGACAGGAAAGATAATAAAGACAAATAGATTCTTCTCCTATACATTTGATTGATGACCCTTTGAAGACACAGATAGATGGGTTTATATTTTTATACATTTACATATAATGCCAATCTATACCATGAATTAAGAAAAGTGTGCAACTCATACATGCACAGTTTTTTTTTTTTCCCTATCCTCACTGGACATGCTGATTGATTGTTGAGAGAGGGGAAAGGAGAGAGAGAGAGTCAAAAAAGCACCAATGTGAGAAAGAAACATAGGTTAGTTACCTCTGGTGGGACCGAACCCACAACCTAGACATGTGCCCTGATTTGGAATAGAACCTGTGGCCTTTAGGTTTATGGGGCAGTGCTCCAACTAACTGAAAAATAGCATCCAGGGCTCACGAACAGCTCTTTTTGAACTGCTAAAAACTTTGTAGATTTTAATATTTTAAAGCCTACTGCAACTCTCTTAGATTTAGTAAGGTCCTTTTGTTCCAGGATAACTGATTATCATGGCAACAGATTTGTCTGGGAAATGCTACTTGATGTTATTCCACCTCCTGGATATTTTTATTTGACACCTAATTTTTTTTCTTGAAGATTGGATATGTCCAGCAATTTTTTATTTCCATGTAGATTAATTTCCAAAGAAGAGTCCTCAGAATGACTGTAATAAAATAAAAATAAAACAAACAAACAAACAAAAACAAAAACAAAAATGGTCCTGACTGGTGTGGCTGAGTGGTTTGAGCACCAGACTGTGAAACAATATGTCACCTGTTTGATTCCCATTCAGGGTACATGCCTGGGTTGTGGGCCAGGTCCTCAGTAGGGGGAGTGTGAGAGGCAATCACACATTGACATTTCTCTTTCTTTCTCTCTCCTTTCCCTTCTCTGTAAAAATAGATAAATAAAATCTTGGAAAAAACTGGAAAAATGTTCACTATAATTTGTGTTTAACAACATATGACTCTACCAGAAGTGGACCCAGCTGTGGTGAATTTTTGTAATTTTGTTTTTTACAGCTACCTCAAGAAGGTTAGTATCTCCCATATTCTTTTTCCAATTTCTTGAGGAACCAATTTGATGTGAAGATCAGGATAGCAAGGTGCATAGCTAAGAGATTAACATTAAAATACAAACGCAGCAGGAACTTATTTGTCCAGTCTCACTTACTTTTATGTCTTCTCCCCTCTTCTTCTTTCTCTCATCCCTTACTCACTACATGTGTCAAACACAGAGAGTGACCTCCGATTCACCTAAAATCTCACTTGGTTCCACAACTTGCTCTGTAAATTCAGTGCATTCCCCTTACAAGGAAATGCTTGTAGTCCCAATTTGGTACATTTCATATTCACCATATTTTTATAACAAAATATGGTTAACTTAGTTGCAAAATATTAGTGTTTCAGGTTATAGTGACATGTACCTAATTATTGAGGAATACTAAAATTTATGTTAAAAAATCAAAATTCCAAACTTTACATCCCATATTGTCTAAACAAAGCATTTCTGTTGGATTAAAAAAATTCTCCAAACCTACAAAAAATTGATAAACTTTACACTTAGAAACATTATCTTTAATTGCTCTTTGCCCCAGACCAACTCTATACTATGTTGTTTTTCATAAAGCGTGCATGTAATTTTAAACACACAGACTATCTTTGCTATTTACAATAACAAAGGCAAAAGGGATGATGATGCCAGATTAGCAGGTGCTACTTATTACAGGAAAATGTTATGCCCAGTTGCAAAAGGAGAATGAAGGTTGGACACTGAAGGTGTGTAGTTAATCTACTGTTTGAAAAACAACACAGCAAAGAGAGATGGCAAGGAATTAGCACAAACAGAAGTAAACACAGGCCTAACCTGGTACGAGTTAAATAAATTGGAAGTAAGATCACTTTTCTGAGAATACAATAGATCCACCATAAGAAAAGTAATTATTCTGAAGATTATTTCTATGTCAGGAAAATAATCAAGAAATATTATTATTCTGTTGTTAAAGATGATCTTTTTATATAAAATGTATGTGTTAAAATGAAGGATTTCATTAGCATCTAGTAAGGGAAATTGTCATGGAAAAAATCATTCGTATGCGCAGTGGCGCTTGGAATATACCCTGAACACAATTTTCAGTGGAAGTGTTACACTTTTAACATCCAAACAATTTCAGGTTAAAGGCTTCTGTGGTTCATTAAGTTAAAGTTTGTATAGAAATGACAGTATATATGAAAATCCATGAGATATTATATTTACATAAAAATAAGTAGTCTGCAATATGCATATATTTCATGGTTAAAACAACCATGAGCTTCTCTCTCTCTCTCTCTCTCTCTCTCTCTCTATATATATATATATATATATATATATACATATATATATATATATATATATGAAACAATGTGAGAATTTCAACATGCCTAATTCACAGGAGACAATGATCTTGGTGCATATTTACCTTTACAGAGAAATCTCTTTCACCACCTTTTGTTGTTGTTGTAGTCAGTCGCTATCAATTAGCTAATCCTTTTAAAGAAAACCAGAAGAAAATCTTATGTCACCTTCATTTTGTTGTTTTTCAGAGGCAGAAGTACGTAAGTATAACAAGTGTTTCTTTGAAAGACCCAGTGTCCTGTATATCAAATACATCTTTCGTAGCCACCTCATACCATACAGTTTGAGAAGGTGTACAAGTCTAGTTTTGTTCTTATTTAATTAGGAACCTGAAATTGGCAACTCAAGGACTTAACTTATCCAAGTGGGGAGGGGACACTGTTTTAAATTAGGAAAAGTAAATTAATGTGCCTAGAACTGAACAATGACCTTGATTAAAATAAAAAATACAATGCGCCTTCACTTTCAATATCCTTATTTATTAGACAAGCAATTTTCACTAAACAGTTATTTTCAACTCATCTAAGAAAAAAAATAAGAGAGTATTTTGAATTGGTTTAGTTCAACTAAGAGTTCTCAAGCATAATTTACAAAGTATTGGATCCCAGATTTGATAGAGAAAATAGAAAGAGCAAATGGTGATAATGGAATATCCAGACATTTTAAAATATGGCTTTTTGAATAATTGTGTACATTTATTTTTATATAAAGTAAGGCACCCCAAACACATTACAGTGTTAATATTTTTGATAAATTTGTAAAATTTAAAAAATGTGTAATATGTGTAAAACACAAACATCATTTTTTAACAAATAAACCAAAATGAAATGATTACTTAAAACTAAATGGCAGCAAAAAATAAAAGTAACCAAATCGTGTCTATTTTAAAATTACATACATTTAGTGCTTATTTTTATTAATGAAATAAATCCCATATTATAATTAATAAATGTTATAAATGTAAACATCACACTATCATCAATATTTTTATTCGGTGGTTAAAGTAATTATTTATGGTCAATTACTCTTTTTACAGCTTCATTAAAGTATAATTGATGTACAAAAATCTACATTTATCTAACATATAGAACTTGATGAGTTTGGAAATATGTGTACAGCTGTAATACCATGTTCAATTACTCTGAATATCTGTTTATACAAACTATATACATACAAACTATATATGAGTTTTACAAGCATGCATTGAGCATTGAAAATTTCTAGTATATCCTGGGCTGATATGGACACCGGCTAGCAGTGTCCGAGTCATTATGGATGAAATAAAGCATACATACGGACTACCACGTCCAGTGGGGGAAAAAGGATGACAGTGTAACTTTTCACTCAAGGGGAGCAAAAGCCCCGGCCTCCACCATGACAGGCCTTTATTCTATTTCTCTTCACACTACAAGATAGTCCTCACTCACATTCCCCAGTTGCAACAAAAGGAGCCAATGCTTCTAATCACATCATAGAAGAAGGATATTAGCAAATGAAAAGGCAAAAGTGATTGAGCTGGTTACACTGGTCCCTGCGAGGTTTAGCCTGCATTTTAGGAAGTCACAGTAAAAGCAAGGCTCAAAGCAGCCTAGGTACATTGCAAATCTGATTCCCCAGGAGAGAACCTATCTATGGGCGTGGTTCTTGTGCATCTCCGAGTGGGAGCTGGGCCCACGCCACGCAGAAGGGTCTGCCACACTGGGCAAATGAGATTTCTTCTCTGACTGTTGGCTTCGTCAACAGACAAATAATAGAATTGAACCAAACCTTTTCAACTTTTTTTATAACTCTATAATTTTAAATTTAAAAATGTTTAAGAGACTGCATTTAGAATAAGAATTTGGATATAGCTGAATAGAAAGATAACTCCTCACTGATCGAGGAAGAGGCATTTATGTCTCCCCCATGCCCATGATGACCTGACGCTGCAGTGTTTCACTGTAAGACCTGGGATGTAAATGAAAACTCAGAGCAAATTATATCTTTTTCTCCTCTTGGATTCACTATAACAAGTAAATATTTATAGTTACAGAAGAAAAGAGTAATGCGTTTCTTGCATGCTTGACTTTGTAACTAAAATAAGTGCCTACTACTCTTATATACATAAGGATTTAAATGCCAAGTGAAAAAACTGCATTCCTAATAAACAGACACACTTTGTAATAAAGGTAAATATAGCACGCACACAATTAACCAAAAACTGACTCCCTGAATTCCAAAAATCTTCTTATATTCTGAATTGAAATCGTCTTATATTCATCTAGATGTTCAAAAACACATCTTGGATTATTTGGGCTTTGCATTTGCCTCTGATCTGCAGATTTTGAACTCCAAAGTGCACCACTGGATTAACCTTGTAAACTAGAGTAGTCTCCAAGTTTCGGAAACATTAATTCAAGCAAACTGTGTTCAAAAATGTTTCAGTGTTGAAGTCAAGTATAGAGCTTTCCAAAATAAAAAGGTGGTTAAAACCAAGTGGCCCTGGCCTGTCAGTGACATTCCTGCAAATGAGTAAATAGCAGCAGTGGAAGTGACAGCAAGAGTTGGCAAGTGGTAAATTGGATCAAAGTCAGTGATTAAGAACTCAAAAGTTAGCTCTCATTTGTTTTATAACACTTAGTATAGATGATAGAATTAAATATCCACATCTAAAGACATGAGTGTATAAATTATACATTTTTAAAGAGCACACTTCATTTTATCACATCTATATCTTAAAATGGCAATCTTATTTATTTATTTATAGCTTAAGAAATGAAATTATTTAATAAAGTGATTATTTTCATAATTTCATTATAATTCCATAGATATAATCAAACATTGAATTTATTCTTGGAGTTCAATACATCTTCCAGTTATTTTCTATGTTAAGAAGATATGATGTGTTTGTGGTGGACATATTTTTGCATTTATTGAAGTTTATTTCATATTAACATTAAGCTTCCTTTCATGTACTCATGATCAGCCATATTTAGTCAAATATTGTAAATAAGCTGCTACATAATACTCAATTTAACTTGTTAGATAATCAAAATAATATCAAAGTGTTAATTTGTGCAAAAAAATTTAAGTGTGTAAACATGAGATCATCAATGGCGTTATTTTATAGATAAGGAAAAAGAAACATAGAGATATGAAATGATACATAAATAATAGAAGTCCAGATTGTGAGAAAGATAAAACAAGGATTCAGATTTCTGAATTCTTGCATTAGCACGCTACCTTCAGGTTCTCATTGTGCGAGTGCAGTACATTGGGCAAATCACTGCCATACCTTACCTACGTGTATAACATTTTGCATTAGGACTACTTACCAATGTTATTTAAAATGGACATTTTTCCTCCACATCACTTATTTAGTTATAACATTTATTTATAGTTATAACTGATTAACAATGAATACTTATGATATGATTTATTTAATGCTTATAGTTTATAAGCTGCATGGGCTTAATAGCTGCTTCTATCCAACATTTTTTACATACCTTGCTTATGGTTGGGAGTCTATCATTATTATTGAATTAATTAATTAGTAATGACTTGAAGAAAAGTACTGTGAAGCTCTGTACACCTTTGCCATTTGTATTTATCACTCTACATCCTTCTGCCTACCATTCATCAATAATACACTTTTCTTTGGGATAAGAAAATATTTTCTTTCATTGACATTAAAGAATACTATCCAATTATAAAGGAAATTAAAGATGTCACTCAGGACTTAAGTTGATTACTCCACATGGTATTTTTTCTGCATTGAAGATATTTTATTCATGAATTCATTTTTTTAACTGGAATATTATGTTTATACATTTCCATCAGTATTTCTCAAATCAAGCATTATTATTAATTTTAAATTGAAAAATTAGGCTTCTTTTAAATTTCCTTTTATTTTTTATACATGAAAAAGATCATCAATATAACACATATACCAAAAACATCTTTATAAAACATATTTTACATTGTGAGTTACAATGTTTATTCTTAAAATGCTGAATAGACTATTTTTTCAACCAACTGTATATATGTTAAGCTTTTAAGACTAAATATTTAATATTCTTAAGTATCTTATATATTTAAATATTTTGAATATCAGCATATGTAAACTTTAGAAATGTCACATCTATTATCTTGAATAGATGTGTGTTTGGAGCTGAGAACTTGATTTCAAATTTTTATGAATCTTTATTTCACTTATATATGTATATTTTATATACATATATATATATCAGACCTCGTTTTGTTATATATTCTACCTAGTTTTATATTTTATAGTATATACAAATATATATACATACTTCAAAATCCAACTGTTTCAAATTGTTAGTTTTATATGTTCCTACTTAAGTTACTTGATTTGTAAAATTATTTTTTCAATCGGCTCCTTTTAGAATACTGAGGTAAACTGACATATCATATGGAAATAAAGATAAATTTACCATTAAAAATGTATTTTCAAAAAAATATTATGCTTGGAATGATAGTAAGTAGAACAATGCTCCCCAAAGACATTCATGTCCTAACCCCACAAACTGTGAATGTGTTGTTTTCCGTGACAAAAGGCACTGTGCGGATACCATTAAGTCAGGGGTCTTGAGGTGGGGAAATTATCTTGGGTCATAAGAGTATGGCAGGAAGGTCAGAGTCTGAAGCAGAGGTTGGAACGACACGCTTTAAAGAGGGAGAAAGGGGTCAAGAGCAGAAAAGAGGCAAAATAATAAATTCTCCCCTAGAACTTCCACAAATCCTGATGCATTTTAGATATCTGAACCCTAGAACTGTAAAATTACAAATTTGCGTTGCTTCGAGGCCCTAAATTTGAGATAATTTATTAGGGCATTATTAGGAAACTAATCCAACATCCTTACTGACACTGTCTTAGGTCAATGATTATGGGATTTCTCCTCCAAAATGTGACACAAATAATGCTGCCCCTGATTTTCTCTCAGGCAGAGCTGTTCATACCCTCTCCCATGCCAATACTTTTTTTGTTGTTTCATATGCTTTTGGCATGAAATATTTTCCACTATTACTTTGGTACCTATTTCTTGCAACATCAAAAATGTTCAACTATTTTCACATATGTAATACTTTTTCTTAGTTTCTACTTATTTTTTTCTTTCTAGAAGCCTTTTTATGCTTTCCCCTCATTGTATTTCACTCATTCTTCCAGATCTATGTCTGTAGTCTAAGAAAAATCTCTTCATTGGCTTGGGGACTTTGGTCAGGGTCCACTGACTCCGTAGTTGTTAGTATAGTATCTGACTCATAACAGACATAAAATCTATCTTCTTTAAAATGTTAATTGAAATTATATTTAATGTAAAAGTTATGAGAAAATATACTTACGTAAAATAGTAAAGAATGGAGTTCCCTTTAATATAATAAATACATTTTGAAATATGCTGTGCTATAATTGCTGTTCAAACATCACGCCAGCAGTTAATCAAAATAATAATGTGAACATATTTATTCGAATCCTGTTTGATAAGTGTTGAAAACACATCATACATTTGTCTACCAACTACATGTAGGATCAAAATTATTTCCCTAAAATAAGGTGATATTTGCTATTTCTTTCTCATTTTTGAATAGTGGAATTGACCACAAGCTACACAACATCAATATCCGAAATGATTAACTATGGAAGCAGATAAATAAATAAATAGGTAGCTTTAAGTTCTTTCACTTTTGATTTATAATACAATATATAGTGACCTATAAACCCATCCAAATGAAAGTCCTTTGGGTTTTCAATAATTTTTAAGAGGTCAAAGGAGTCCTAAGAATGAAGAGTTTGAAAACTGCTGACACTTGTCAGAATATGTGTCTTGTATCCGTGAATATACTCCTGCAGGCAAGTAAAAATCACACATAGAGCTTAGCCACTGTTATATAGGACCCAACCACAATAATTCTGTTAATCTATGGCAATCTATGTGATAATTTATATTTCCCCTATTCCTATAAGCTAGATGTGCCTATTGGTGTTCCTAGTTTCATATGCAGATAAGTTTATTGTGCATTTTGTAGTTATTCACAACCACAAAAAAAAATTTGCAGAAAGTTTTAAATATGTAAAATGTAGGGTAGAAGGACTTGTAGGAAAAATTACTGTTGAAGAGAATGCATAGTTTATACCATGATGCTGAACAAGAATAACAATAAAAGTGACAAGAAAGGTAGATGAAATAGGGAAACAATTCTGCATTCAGCACCGGAGGATAGCCAAAATCACTGAGGAGATTGAGTAATGACCTAGCACAATTTTTATGGGTCATGGTTGATAGATGGAATACATTTGAGGATTTTTCCCTTTGGTAATCTCTCCAATGTTTCTAAAATGAAAAAAATCCTGAGGTTGCATCATCAATATTGCTGCTTGAGGATTCATGCCACTTGAAAAGAAAATGTGAAAGGTCAGCTTTAAAGAATAGGTGAGTCTTGTATGAAGAGCTAAAATACTAACAAGTAAAAAATATAGCCAAAACGAGCATACACTTTGAATAATTATATTATATACCTATTATGAACGTATCTTATTTTTATCACTATACATTAATTTCCTTTTTAGCATACACTAAAGTTCATCTCCCTTTCCATAAAGAGTCTATAGACTCCTAAAATAATATTTTACCAAAAATTACTCTCTACACATTAAATAATATAAAGTCCCTCCCCTTGGCAACTATTAATTTCAGGTGTTAATAAAAATAAAATAAATTTAAAACTCATATCTCTTGGTCCTTTGCTAGGTGAGCCATGAGAAACATCTTAAAATTTGTGTATTCTTTTATTATCTACTATTGAAGTTAGTATTTATAATGCACATTTACATTTAGATAATGTAGAACATGGGAATCATGAAAAAATGAAAATAAAGATTGATTTAAACCAGCAAACCCACCTGTTCATAAAAGGTGAATCTGCAATGTGTTTATCTATTTTTTTAAAGATCTGAGGTAATGTTAGAAATACAGAATTACAGAACTAGTACAAAGATTTACTCTTAACGCATCAGAGTTTCCCTTTAGTATTTTATGTAATCATCAAACATTTAGCAAAATTGAAGAATCCTCCTGACTATAATACTATTAACTATAGCAGAGAATTTATTTGGATTCATCACATTTTATACTAATGTCCTTTAAAAATACTTTATTAATGTGTGATTGACATGTGAAAATTTCTACAAATTTAATATATACAACTTACTGAGTTTGGTGGTGAGTGTAAACCCACAAAATCATCACCTCCATCAAGGTGATAGACACATATATCAGCTCTCCAAGTTTCTTCCTTCTCTCTTTATTATTATTATTATTATTATTATTATTTTCATGTGCTTGTGTATGCAGCAAAAATATAACATAAAATGTACCCTCTTAGCAAATTTTAGATATACAGTACAGTATTGTTAGTGCTAGCCAATCTGCTTTATAGAACTTATTTACCTTGCAAAAAAAATCCTGAGGTTGTATTATTTACATTGCTTTGAAAAATTTTGTACTCTTTGGCCAATTTCCCGTTTCCCAACTCTTGGCAACCACGATTCCATTCTCTGCTTCTATGAGTTTGGCTACTTTAGATACTTCACAGAAGTGGAATCATAATGCATACTTCTCCTTCTGTGACTGATCTACTTCACTTAGAATTGTGGCAGACTCTTCTGTGTGGTGTGCACTCAGCTCCCACTCGGAGATGCGCTGGACCCACACCCACAGATAGGATCTCTTGTGAGTAATCAGATTTGCAATATACCTAAGCCACTTTTTGCTAAAAACTCCCTCATCCTGCGAATGTTTGTTGTAACTTCCTAAAATCCATGCTAAACTTTGCAGGACCAGTGTAACTAGCTCAACCACTTTTGCATTTTCCTTTGCTAATATCCTTCTTCAGTGATGTGATTAGGGGCATTGGCTCCTTTTGTTGTAAGCGGGGGGGGGGGGGGGGGGGGGGGAGCGGGGAGTGGGGTTGGGGGGGGATTGGGGATGGTGAATGAGGACCATCTTGTAATGTGATGAGAGAGAGAATAAAGGCCTGTCATGGCGGAGGCCACAGTTTTTTGCTCCCCTTGAGAGAAAAGCCACGCTGTCGCCCTTTTTCCTCCACTGGACTTGGTAGTCCGTGTGTATGTTTTCATTTCATCCATAATGACACAGACACTGCTAGCCGGTGTCTGCATCATAGAATAATGTCCTAAGAACAGAAACAACGAAGTGGATAAGAAGAACAATTCCTGTGCTCTCTGCCTTCAGTTGCCTTTATCAATTAATCTTATTTGTACCAGCACTGTTTGCCAGGCATTATATGGGTTAATTGTGCACCTTGCTCAGTCAACAATCCAATCATTATAAAAGTAACCATTTCATGTAGATTTCAGCTCAAAAACCTTCCCAATGCAAAGTAAATACAAAGGCCTTGAAAAGGCCTGTAGCGTCTCATAGGATATGATCCCGTTTGCCTTTCTGAACTTACACTTCACAGCATCCTCTTTTCTCTCTCCACTCAGGACTCACACACAAGCCTCCAGGGTGTTCCTCAGAATGTGAGACATGCTCCTATGTTGGTCCATTAACAGTTATACCTGCTGCCCGCAAATCTTTTCTACCACATAAATACAGTCAGGTAACAGTTCTTTCTGTTTTTTTTTCCCAAATGGACTTGTACCCTAATTATTTTTGGAATATGTATAACTCTCACTCTATAATCCTTACGTATCTTATTTTACTTTATGCCCTTCCTATACTTGTAGTCATCCCCCATGCCATATATTTGATTAGTATCTGTATCCCCTAGTAGATTACATGTTTTAAAAAGAAAACTTTATTGTTTGGTTGCTTATTTTATGTGTGGCTCTTTAAAAAAGAGAATTGGAAATATTTTTAACTGGATTAATTAAAATGTATCTATGGTTATAACATAGAGAAATCAAATCAGGTCACTGGGGAAGTGGGAGTGGGGAGGGGCAGTAGGAGGAGGTTGCCCAAGGCAATAGTATACAGCCTAGGATGAGATTGGCTGAGAAGCTGAACACCTCCAGAGCACATGGAATTATGGGCCAAAAGATTTAAAATAAAAGGAGGGCACAGACTGTCTCTCTGGCTCTCTTCCTCAAAGATGCCTGAGGATCATGCAGCAGCTGCCTACGTTTCCCAAAGGACGGTATTTTGGATGGGGGATGAAACTCCAGGTGCAGCCTAGGATCCCTCTGGCCCGGCATAGGGTGGTGGGGTTGGTCTACTTTGGGTGTTCCAGAGGGGACTGGCTCCAAGGCAGAAGCCTCCCATTCTTTCAAAATGGCGTAGCTTTTGTATCTTATGTTGTTTCAGTGTTACTAATCCTGTAGAAATAAGATAATTTAAAAATTAACAGGATGAATGATAGGGGAACTCAGGAGTTAATGATTTTAGCCTTCAATTGATTGGCTTAATTGACTAGACTAAAACATGGGAAAAGCAGTTATTCCTAAATTGTGTGGCCTTTGAATAAAGACTCCTTTCCTGTATCATCAAAATTTTACCTTCAAAGTTTTGCCTAGAAGGTGACCGCAGGAAGCAAGACCCCACTTGCTGCTTGGTAACAGTTATAATTTGTGAACTTGAACTATATTTTAAAATAAGAAATTAACTCTTTTAATTGGAATAACAAAAGAAATTTTGAATGCCATTAATTTTATTTTGAACTTCAGTATACTATTAATTTTTGGACAAGAAAATAAGCTAGTGATTCTCTATGGCTTCATTTCTACAACCATTTACATAAAATAAAAAAGTATTTTTTGGTGGGTGTGTGCCTGCCAAAAGAAGCTACTGTTTTTTTCTAATGAATCCAGGTGTTTAGTTTAAGTGACTTTCATTAGATAACTCACAGGGTAATCTTCAAAGTTTCATCATCAAACATTTTTCTTCATTCCCAAAGATTTTAAAGTTATCATTACAAGTTAAGAGCATATTTGTTGTACTTTCAAAACTTTAAAATATGTAGTATCTATCTTATTAGAATCTTTTAAAATATATGAATTAATATATTTATTTTTACCACTTTGTATATAGAAGAATGCTTAGATAATAAATAAACATAGGCTTATTTGAGATGCTAAATATTAAGGGGAAACATTTCTACAGTGTTTCTACTTTAGCTGAGAGTTTGGCAAACAAATGCCCGTGAACCAAACCCAGTTGGCCACCTGCTTTTAAAAAAAAAAATATTGTTTTCTGGAACACAGCCAGACCCTTCAGTTTATGCATTCACTAGGGCTGCCTTCATGCTGTGATGGCAGAGTCATTCCAACAGGGGCATATGGCCTGCACAGCCAAAAACACTTGTTATCTGACCCTTTACAGAGAAACTATGCCAGCCTTTGTACTGGTAGATGATGAGTGTTAAATTCTTTAAATGGAAAGGAGTAAAACTCTATGACCACCTTGAAATGTCTGCAACATTAAAGCCAATTTTCACAAGCCATATTTGCAAATAAACTTTAGACATTACCAAGAGAAATAGAACCTGAAAAGTGAGAATTTGCATGAAAACTGGGATCTATTTTATTAAGAGTGATATCAAATGGGATGCCAAAACTGGGATATTAAATGCTATCCCAATTTTGGGATAAAAAGATGAAATAAAAGTGGATTATAACAGACAAATATATCAGGATCTATCAAGTTACATTGCCAACATTTTGAGTTATGATTTTCTATTTGCCAAGGAACATCAATATATAGTAGCTCCTCACTTAACATCTAGAATATGTTCTTGAAAACTACAGTTTTAAGCTAGAGGATGTATAATAAAACCAATTTACCCATAGGCCAATTGATATAAAAAAGAGTGAAATTCCTACGGCATATTCCTGGTGACAAAACCACCAGCTTCCGTAATGAGTACCCAAACACTTCTAATATTAAACATTGAAATAAATGTGAACCATACATACATTTATAAAAAGATTAATGAAAACAAGTATGATACCGATTTTCCAACCCACTTATTCCAATTCAGAGTCACAGGTGGTCAGAGCCAATCCTGGCAGCTTAGAGCACAAAGCAGGAATCCATCCTGTACAGGACACCCTTGCCACTCACCCACACCCATACTCAGACTGAGACAAGGCAGACACACCAGTTCATGTCACGTGCACATCTATGGGATGTGGGAGGAAATACCAAGAGAAAGCTCACAGAGACATGGGGATAAGGTTCAAACTCCATACAGACTTTGACCCCAGCAGGAATCTTTGTTTTTCCTCATTGATGATGTAACAAAATGATACTAAATGAAATGATGTTGTCTAAGAACTTTCTGAATGCTACTTAAATGGCTCTAATATTTATTTATTTTTCTTTATTTTTGTCTCTATTTTCTTTAAAGTTTCTTATCAAAGTACGCTAATGCTTGAAAGCATTGTGTACGTATGAAAATATCTATGGAACATTATATGCATCTTCATCTTTAATGTATTTCTTTAGCAGTCAGACATACCACATAAAAAAAAAAAATAACCCTGGCAATGGTTTTTAAAGTGTGTTTTAGGTCATAGTTGTGAGAAGGAGAGAGAATGAAAAAAATGGGAAAACAACAAAAATGGAATAACCATGAAACTGATTTCAGAATTGATCTAAACTTTAGAGGAAAATGCAAGTGTGCAGGAGGCACAGAGTATCAAAAGGTTACTCTGTAAGTGGACTTCATAATAAATCACCATTAAATGCACTGTCTCAAGCAAATGACAACCTTAAGTGAACTCATGGACCTCCCCTTTTGGCCCGGATTGGTGGGAAAAAGCCTGCTCTGTGCCAGAACCTAAGGTGGCTTTAAGGACAGCAGGGTCATGGAATTACATGAACAAACACTCACTCTCTTAGTCTGAGGGTTTGATCCCAGCTCTCTGCGAGGGCCCCACAAACAGGCTTTCAGCAGGAACACCTCCATGCAGCTGTGGGGCTTCCTTGAAGCATAAAGGCTGAGTTCCAAAGCGAGCATTCTGAGAACGGGAGAAACTTCATTGATTTTTTAGCCTCAGACATCATATTTTATCACTTCTGTTGCATAAATCTATATTTTGCACAAATCTATAATTTGTGCAACAGAAGTGACAATACAGTGCAGGTATCATATATCTGTCCTTTGATGGTAGAGTTAGCAAAGTTATAAAAAGAGCCCAGGGTACAACATTATTTTAACTACTATGCAAGCCACCACTACTTGGCAAAATATTACATCTGATAAAAATAATTGATAAAAAGAAAGACAAGGAGAAACTTGTGTAAGAGTACCAAATATCTTCTAAGCATCAAATTGCTTTTATATGATTATCGTACTTAATCAACACACTGAATGAACAATAAAATAACTCAGTTTAATTGCTGACTTTCATATACCTCGTAAACAGATGGTCCAAGTGAATGATTGTTGAGTAACAAAAGAAGGAATCAAAATATATTAAGATGTTATGTACTTAGTGAATATACAGCACTATTAGCAGATAGCTGTTGTAGAAAACATATCTCATGTGACTGGTGTAGCTCAGTCGGTTGAATACAGGCCCGTGAATCAAAAAGTTGCCGGTTCGATACTCAGTCAGGGCACATGTCTGGGTTGTGGCCCAGTCTCCAGTAGGGGACACATGAGAGGCTAAAGCACATTCATGTTTCTCTCCCTCTCTTTCTCTTTCCTTTCCCCTCTCTGTACAAATAAATGCATAAAAAATCTTTTTAAAAAGTATCTCAATAGGATTTTCTTTATGGACACTTTCCTGGCTTTCAATCTCCAATGAGTCAAAGATACTATCTAACTGAAGTCTTATAAGATGATCCCTTTTTCATTATCATGAATGTTTACATCCCCAATTTTTTCTGAAACTGTGTGCAGGCTAGCTCACCAGGTAGGTGCAAGTGAGCGCTAATAGATCTCTCATACTCCAGAGTACTTAAATGGAGTTTGCATAAATCGAAGGTAAAGATCCCTTTGTGTCTATCAATAAATGAGTGGATAAAAAAGCTGTGATACATATAGACAATAGAATATTACTCAGTCATAAAAAGAATGACTTGTTATCATGTGCAGCAACATGGATGGACCTAGAGCTTGGTATGGTCAGCAAAATAAGTCAATCAAAGAAAGACAAATGCCATATGATCAAACTTATGTGGAATCTAGAGAACAAAAAAAAAATCAACAAACAGAAGCGAAACAACTCACAGATACAGAGAGAGAACTGGTGGCTGCCAGCAGGGAGGAGGTGTTGGGGCACTGGGTGAAAGAGGTGAGGAGGCTAAAAAGCACAAATTGGTAGGCACAGAACAGTCATGGAGAAGTAACTAGAGCATGGGAAAAATAATCAATAATATGGCGATGAGTATATTTGGTGCCAGTTGGGATGCTGAAAATATAAAGGAGAACACTACATAAAACATGTAATTCTCTAACTATTAAGCTGTGTACTGGAGACCAATACATAATAAGTTTTCAAATCCCTTTGTATTATCCCCCTACCAGTTCTGAGTTGGCCAGAATGTATCCTTTCACTAAAGCTGGCTATAATTACACTATAAATGTTGCAAAGTACTATAAACGCAAATGAATTCACTATTTTTAAAACCCCTGTTCAATTATAGATTAAAAAACTTCAAGAAAATGAAACAATGAACATAAGCAACGTAATAAAGCAGGGGCTGAGGATGCTTGTGATTTTTTTTTTAATTGAAATACCAATTACACAGCAACCTAATGAACAAGAAGACAAAGAATAGGTGCTGTGTTACGAAGTAAATTATGGTACAATTTTCGACATCATCTATTGGGTTGTAAGAGTATGAAAACCAGAAAAGAGGTTGACCTAGGCAATAGCACATGCATGATACTTGAATCACTGAGAAAATGTGAGAGCACCCCAGTGTAAGCTCACATTGCCAGCTCCTCAGTTCCACCGGAAAGTGTTATGTGTGTCATACCCCAGATAGTCCAGGTAATTTTACCAAGAATAGTCGCGCAAAACTGATTTTAATTAACATCGTAAGTTACCATATATCATCCTCATTTACAAGATAGCCCCGCTTCTCTGTGGTAATATGCCAACAAGCCCCTGAACATACCTGAAAACCTTGTGAATCATTCCGTCTCCAGCGTGACGAAAAGTTGAAATGGAATATTTTTCCAAGGAAATTAGTCCAATCATGAAGAAATTTATTATTGGAAGAGAAAAACAACACTGCGGACTATCTTGTACATAAACATTAGTATAGAAAGGAGGGAAGGAGTGTTGAACTTTATGAGTGTGGAAGTGGAGTAATGTTTACTATCCGCTATTGGAGCCAACTTTTCTATCATGCTGCATATTCTGTAAATTTTTATTTTGTTCAGCAACAAAGGGCATGCTGGTTCTGAGGAAAGGAGGTTTTGTACCCTGATCAGTGAAATCCTAAACAATCACTTTGAATGTTGAAAATGAAATATTTCCATAAAAACAAAAGAGTTTTATGTATTGTCAATAATCCCCTTTTTTTGAGGGGGGCACTGAGAACCTATTTGTAGGTATGAGTACAAGTATAAATTAAAATTATACTGAATTATAAATAAATGAAATAACATGAAAGATTGTTAAACTACTAACATGATATGACTACAGTAGCAAGTTTCTGCTCGGGTGACCCTTCATCGTTGAATTATAAGCACAGTAAAATGCAAATATTGACAGAATATTAACTCTATCTGTGCTGGAGGTGGTAGACATTAAAATATTTGTTCCACTTCCTTCTCAATGTTATGCTCATATCCTTTAAAACTAAAAGGTTATTTATGTATTTGTTAGAAGTTTTCCCTATCTCAGTATATAAATTGCTAATTTTGATGGATAAGGAACTGAAAACTGATTTGATGGTGCAAATATTCAGAATTTTTATTAGGGTGTCAATTATAATTATATATTTACATTCTTTGATATCTTTCTGAGGAGAAATTGTGGTTTTTTTTTAAGGGACTGTTGCTAAATATTTCAGTTTATCTCCATGGATCTCAATGAAATCAAATCGTGTATTTAAGGCTGAAACTTCATCCAGCAGCATAATATGTTCCTGTCAACTTTTATTAATGTGACAAGGTTTAAACCATAATTCACATGTGCAAGCTTGTTTTTTATTATTCATAGGTGTTCTTTATTCCTTAAGATTTCTATCTCAGAAATTCAAAATTTAGGACAGTACATAAAGTTCTGACAATTACATCAAAGATATATTTTGTTCGGTGCTTAATAATTTATATTTATAAGAAAAGACTTTACATTTCTTCCAAATGCTAATTTTGGGACACATATGTATATGTATTTGATATCTAGATACACAACAAAATGCCATTACTTTAGCAATATTCTTTATTTTACCATAGAAAAACAAATATTCCCTCCTTCCTCCGATGTCATGTCCATGAGTTTTTTTTTCTTTTTCTTTTATTATTTTTGCTTGGTCCCTCCACCCCACCCTTCCCATCCCCTCAGACTCCCTTGGGAGAGATGGCAATGGATGGAGACTGGACTTGGGATGGTGAGTACACAATACAGTGTACAGATGAGGTGTTGTGGAGTTGTGCCCCTGAAAGCTGTATAATGTTGTTAACCATCCTAATAAATTCAATAACAGCAACAATATTAAAAAGCATATATTGAAAATATAAACCTATTTATAATAATGACAATACTAAATCCTGAAACGTTTTGTTTTAGATTTTCCCAAGAAATCCATGATAGTTACTTTCTTGGTTTGAATTATTGGGGAATTAGCAAACACATTCCCATGAAAACTTCCAACAAATAAATTGCCTAAATGAAGTAAATGAGGTATTTTTATTTTCATTAAGGAAACATAAAGTATAAAATAAGGGGGCTAAATGGTAATGGAAAATAGAATAATAAATAAATAATTAAAATAGAATATAAAGTATGAAGTAACATGATGAAAGACTAATAACTTGATCACATATTTTCTAAGAAAATTAATTAAATATATTAAAGAAAATTCATTCCATAAATAAAATTCATTCTGTCACTAGCCTTGTCAATATTAAAATACATTTTAAAGCTTCAAATATTAAAAGCATGTGATGGTGCACCAGAGCTACATCGATGAACAACAAAATAGAATAAGAAGTCCAGAAAAGAAGTCTAGAAACAGACTCTACTTCACGTGGAAATTTACCTTATGACAATACATCATTTCAAGTCAGTAATCAGCTATGTAAAAAATTCTAAAGATTTCACAAAAATTTTATTAAAAATAAGTGAATTTAGCAATGACTGGGGAAAAGACACATATATGTTATTTAAAACATGTGGATAAGTTTTTCCCACTTATTTTCTAATCTACATGCCCTATACTTTTTTTTTCCCTTATCTGAATTCACTGGCTAGGACTTCCACCATGATACTGAAAAAAAGCAATAAAAAAGATATCCTTGATTTGTTCCTGTACTCAAAAGAAATCTGTGTTTAGTAGTAAATATAATCTTAGCTTCAGTGTTTTTTTTTTTAATTAAAAAAAATTAAGATTTTACTTATTTATTTTTAGACAGAGAGGAAGGGTGGGAAAAAGAGAGGGAGAGAAACATCAATGCATGGTTGCCTCTCATGTGCCCCCTACTGGGGACCTGGCCCACAACCCTGGCATGTGCCCTGACCAAAATCGAACCAGAAACACTTTGGCTCACAGACCAGCACTCAGTCCACTGAGCCACACCAGCCAAGGTGCTTTAGTGTTGTTTAAATAAATGTACTTTATTTATTGAGAAAGTTTCCTTCTCTTTCTAATATAACACAAAATGAGAGTTTCCTTTTCATGTAAATCTTCTGCATGTATTGAGGTGATAGTTCACATTTGATACATCTAATCACTGTATTGGAACACTTCTTCAATTAATACGCTATGGTTGGAATCTTTTCTGGGCGGGGCAGAGTAGCGAGGGGAGGGGACAACAGCTATTGCTCTGGTACACACAGTGCTGATCAGGAGGATGGTTCATCTCCTAACATGGAGTTGAACTTGTGATTTCAAATTGACAGCGCATTGTCAAATCTCAACATAATTGACATGCTTTAGCTTGTTTATGAAATAATTCACATTTTTCAGATATTAGATATTTAAAAGTATCACCGTGGTGTTTATTATTTATTCTTACACTGTGCAATGTAAGCTTAAAATACAGTCAGCTTCGTATTTTGTGGTTCACACATGCATATGCATTTCATGCTCCAATAAAACTCAACTGTTGCTGTTACACCTCTTGACAATATGGATGGACTAAACTGGAAAGAAACTATGGATTGTTCTGTTTTTCCTTATAACTTTATTATGTATATGACATAATAATAATTCATACAAGAGACCTTTTTTACTATAAACCAAGCTCTTAAATACTATTAGCCTAAAAAATTAATATTTTGATTAGCATGCAAAGATAGTGGTTGAAAAGTACAGCCTATTGGGTTGTCTGGCATTGCTTAATCAGTCATATCTATTGATGAAATGGGCAGAGATAGTCAACAGTCCCCAGTGCACGGTTATTCAGCAAGACTCAAAACATTAGATTCCACCCGAGTGAAATCATATGGTATATATGGTATTTGTCTTTCTCTGACTGGCTTATTTCACTTAGCATAACGTTCTCTAAGTATATCCATCCATACTATCTCAAAGGGTAAAATATATTTTTTATGGCTGAGTTGTATTCCATTGTGTAAATGCTCCATACTTGTTACCCACTCATCTATTGATGGGCACTTGGGCTGCTTCCATATTTTGGTGATTGTAAATAACACTGTAATGAACATAGGGGTGCTTGTGTTCTTTAGAATTTGTGTTTTGGGTTCGTTTAGATATATTCCCAGAAATGATGAAGAAACTGAACTAATAAGCAAAATAGAGACAAACTCATAGAGAGAAAGATGACAGCTAAGAGGTGGGGAGGTTAGGGAGTGGAGGAAGTGAGCAAAAAGGACTCATGGACATGGACAACAGTGTGGTGATTGTGGGAGGAGGGAGTATAAGGGGACTAAATTGTAATAGAAAAAACCCAATAAAATAAGTGAATAAATAGAAAAAAGAAAGGCTAAAAAGACTCAAAGCAAATAAAAGATACGCTACCATAACAAGCTTAACCTGTGCTCACTTTGAACCTCACTAAACTCCCATGAGCTGTGAATTCACCAGAACCCTGTGCTCACTGGCTGTGTAACTAGAGCATCAAGGAACTGACACCTGGATATTGTGTGTATCTCATCTGCTCACACACATCACAGTTAATTTTGAAAATACAGTTTCAAATATATAATTATTTAGAATGTAAATGATGACATCAGACCATTAAACTAAGCACAGGGAACCTGTAAATGCTAGATTCCATGCAATTACACAAGTTACGGTCCCCTGAAACTGGTCCTGTTACCTGTATGATACACATGTTCATGTTTTGCAAGTCAGTACAATGTGAAAAAGAAAAAAAAAAACATTTAAATGCTTTGGCTCTTTTTTATTTTTAAATTATAAATGCACCCTATTCTAGTTACGTTTCTTCAATAACACATTTTCTTTTTTACGTATTTTACATTGACTTTTCTTAACTCTTCCCGGGATGTAAAATTTTCCGATTGGCAATCTTAAGACATTTGCTTACCTAAGAGTAGTTCATATCATCTTATAGTGACTGTGATGTGGAAATCAGCCAAAAGTAAGGTAATAAAAAAGAAAGGACATTATCTTAAACAAAGCAACAACGTGCACTTGTGACAAGAGACAAGAAAATGACTGCATACGTGTCTCAAATAAAGAGATAACATAAGTCCAAAGGAAAAGTTAGTGATATATAACTTTAAACCAAAAGGAAAAAATAGTGTATACAAGGAAATGAGGGAATGGGAATTTATAAGGATTCTGCTTTGGACATTTAAGATAATCTCTTTAAATCAGTGCACATCTGCTAAAAAAAATGATATTTGCATACGAGCCATAAATCAGAGAACAGGAGATTTTATCCCTGAGTAACATCATGATCTTGGGATAAGGTCTTTCAATATTCCCAAGGTTTACAAATTAGACAGGCATTTTTAGCCCTAAGTGATCTGTGATTTGGATACATAGGTGAGCCTGGCATTTTAATTAATCCTCATTGGTAAGTCCTTGTTTCTTAATCTTCATAGTTTAAAGGCACTTCCCCCCTTTACAATTAATACATAATTTGTGGGGAAATTCTTAGAGACTCTATGAATAGGTGTTTCCCCATGTGATAAACATTACAGTTTCTAAAGAGAAGGAAAGGAAAGGGGAGGGAAGGGGTAGAAAGGCACAGAAGTGACAGAGATCCAGGGATGGGATAAATGTTAATATAATCCCATATTATGTACTCATACAAAGACTTAATAGATGAGAGTTGATTATAAAAAACAAAAACAAAAACAAACAAAACCTGAATACTGTTACAAAAAAAAAATTAAAATACCTCCCCAAAAATCAGGATGTATTTACTACATTCCATTTAGTCAATATTTGATGATTGATTATCTAGGGTAAATACATTAAATCTGTTTATCTCAGACACAGACTAGAATGGCTGATTTACAAGGTCACTTCTTATTTTAAACAGTTCAGTTGTATAATTTCAACAAACCTTGTGTCTAGCTTTATTGTAAGAGTCATAGGCCGATTTAAACTTTTCCTATGGGTCAGAGAATGCCTTGGGCACCTACGCTACATACCAGGATTCTATTATTGACTCAGCTATAGATCATCTTGATTTGGCATGAAAACTAGCCACTTCATCTTCTTTGTTCCAGTTCTCTCAGCTGAGGGTCAAAAATAAATGTTTCTATTTAATTGTCTTATAGAGAATATAGTTATGTCACCTATTTAAAAAATAAATACTTGGACAGCAATACATGGCTTCCTGCTTCCCAGCTGTGTTTTCTAACAGTTCTTTCTGTTATTAGGTTAAGGTATATTTGGGGATATTGGGTAAGTAGTAGAAACTTTATGATAAAAAGAATTGAAGTTAATATGATGTTTAGCAATTTTCTCACAAAATACACCTGGACAAGAAGAAGAAAAAGTATAACTTATGGCCAATAGTGATGTTCTAGAAGGTATTTTATTGAAGTCACCAGAAAAACAAAAACAGGCCAGAGGTAAATCTAGGTCTTTAGAAAAGCTTGATGATAAAAGCACATAAGACTTTTTGGGGTTCTGTGCTATACAGATAACTACCCTGTACTTCATCAGGAATACTGAAGAAAAATATGCATGTGCAGATTGATTTTGATTTACAGGCATATATTATAAGAAGACATTGTCATTATATTTATAGGGACAAAAAACACATGCTTTAATACATTTTTTTTTATTAACAAGAACACTAAAAAATTAACAAGAACTCTCAAAAGTGTTAATAAACGCTTTCTCAAAGACTTCAACATTTATGTATATACCCTTGTAGAATGATAATGAAATTCAATTATTAAAGAAACAGAACAAGGCTTGCTTCTTATGACACTTTTACATCATGTATTTACATCAATTTAGACTCCATTACCCCAGTGAGATCAAACTTTATTTACATGTAGCTACAGGCCCTAGCTTCAACTTGGCCAGGCATGCAAACTGGGATATTACTATGAAACGGTACCCCTACCAGGAAACAAAATTATCATAAAGTAGAAATTTAGTGAAAATCTAAAGAAATGTTTTTGTCTTTTCCCCTCCCCCGGGTGCAAAAAGAAGAAGCAGTACAGAGTAGTCCAATGAGATGAGAAGCACTACTCAATTCCAGGTACCTGCATGCTAACTTTTATGACTCATGGTGTCTAGCTGTAAATTATGACTAGGATCAATTAAAAAAATTCAGTTTTCCCATCCCAGTCTTTCCTGATGCATCTGATTACAAATAAAATCCAAAGAGTAAGCCCGACTCAAATAAAACTCTTTAAAATCCGAAAATGGGTAAACAGCCTGCAAAAGGCATGGAGGAAACAATGGAACAATGTGATGCATGAAAGACTGAGGACTGGTGGCATAAAATTTATGATGGTAAAGGTTTTGCCTGTTTGTTATTGTAGCATGTAACTTTAAAAAAATAAAATTTTCAGGAGCAAGGATATTGCAAAGAATACATATAAATGTTTACCCACTTCATTTCTATTTTACCATATGTACATGCACTTTATTATTTACTTCCTGAATCTTTTTCTCCCTGTTTCTCTGTATACACACATATTCACATACAAACACTTGGTTTTTGAAACATTGCTAAAATTGAACACACTGTGGCCCTCTATTCCTAAATACACCTCTATTCCTAAATACATAAGTATGTGTCTTTTAACAATACTACATTTAACAGAGTGCATTTACTTTCTATCATACTATTTTGTCATTTGAACCATTAATATCCCTTATAGCATTTTCCTTCCATTATTGTCCTAAAATCTGGTATTTCATGCTATACTGTAATGTTGATAGAGATAAAAGGAAGTTTGGAACCTGATGTGAAGTGTTCAAATGTGTGCAGGAAGAGGTTGCTCTTGTTAGGTCATCACATTTTCCAGTAATCTAGATGTTTGTACAAGAACAATCAGGTTCTGTATGGAACTTAGCATCGGGAGAGGCAGAATTCAATAAAATGGAGAGCTATTAAGTGTAACTTTACTTTCCCCCCTGTAATATCTGTCTAGGATAGCAGCAAAACATTACAGAAACATGAGATAACATCATCTTCATATGTAAGATTGTTCCCAACACTATACCTACTTACTTAACAAATGTGTTGATGGCTGTATGAAATGTTTGCATATTAATTAACCCATTGGTTTATTTAGCAAATATTCAATGAGTGCTTACTATTTTTGAGCTTTTTATTGACAAACTGGGACATCCAGATGTGCTCACAGGAAAGTCCCTTACTTAGTGTAAAAGATGAGACCAGAGAAAGAAGAAACCATATTGAAAACAGCATTGCATTTTTCAATAAGCAGTTCAGAAAGTGTTATAAATGTACTACTCAGCCATTAACCATTTGGTGCAATACTTTGGCTTATATTTAAGAAATATCAATCTCAATACAGTTTTAAACATACATATTTTAGAATGTTTGGTACTTTGACTGTAAGTATGACTGCAATCACCCACTCTCTCCACCCCGTTTTCCAAACCCATATCATACCCACAATCCTGAAATATGTTGTTGCATCAGTTCCCCTCATCTCTACATCCCTTCTATATCCCTTAAATCTAGCTGGGCCTTGCGACTTCTGGCCATAGAATGTGGCTGGAGTGGCAGTGCTCTGGACCTGAGCCTCAGCCGCATAAGGCATTGCACACTTCTGTTCTCTCATTTGTACCCTTTTACATCACCAGCAAAATGTACCCAGGTTGGTCTGCTGGATGAAGAGATGCCTGAAGCAGAGCCAGTAGTCAAAGCTCAGTTGTCCCACATCAGTCAATGGCTAGCTAACTGCCAGACGTGTATGCCTTAGCCAAGCTTAGAATTTATCTGCCAAATTCAGTGCACGTATTCTGAAACATCTGGCTCTTCTGTAGACTATGAGCTATCAAAAACCACTCTTTGTTTAAGGCATTAACTTTTGTAGTTTGTTTTCCATGAATAGCTAGTGTTTCAGGGAAACAGTGCTATCAAAGAGCACAGTTACAAATCTATTATGACAATGGAAACTAGCAAAGATTTTGACATAGATTAAAGATATAACATTAGAAACAGAAGATAAAACAACTGATATTGTTCTGAAGAGGAAGTCAGTAAGACTCCTCAGTTGTGTGAATGCAAACGATGACCAAGATTATTAAATATCACCCAAGGTTGCTTTCCTTCTGGGCAAAAGATAAGATGAGATGTTTCTGTCATCTTGAAACTGACTTTGCTTTGCTGACTATCAGTTAATATTTTGATTTGAAAAAATACACTTTGAATTGATTAAATAATTAAACTTCAGATCAAAAAAGTGAAAATGGGGACAGCTATAATTGAACAACAATAAAAAATAAAGGGAAGACACATTTTCTAGTCATTAATACAATTATTTCACTAATAACTGTGATAATTCCAATTAACCAATGGAAATAATTCTGAACAATTACTATTTATTCTAATAAAGCTCTAGTTGATGAAAATATGCCATTCTTTATTTCAAGTTACTTTTAATTTGGCATGAAAATTATTTTTCTATCCCTCAATGTATACTTATTTCTAAAATAAATGACTGAGAAATGATAAAATGCCTCTGTAAATAAAGATGTTTCCTCATAGTTTTGATCTACAATGCTACACTATTATGGCATGTTGCAAGTGATAAGTTACTGATTTTCAAATGCTTTCAAATGTCAGGACATACTTTCAGGGCTATTTTTGTATTTAAAAGGCATAATTACCATTTAATTTTTCTCTTACCGATGAGCATAAGATGGGAAATTATTCCGTGCATATATATTTTTTGTTCTTATTAAAACTCTACAAAATGTCATTATATAGTACATAAACTTTCACAAAGCAGAAAATAAAACATGAATGAAGCTTTGGGAAATGCCTTCCCATTGTTTTGAAAAAAAATATCACAATTGCCTTTAAAGAGTTAGAACATAAAAAAGGGTTTCAACAAACTATTTAATTATAAGTGAATCATGACACTGAAATAGCATTTCATTTTTAATATCTATGATGGTTAGTTTTATGTGTCAAATTGTCTAAGCTATGGATTGCCAGATATTTGGATAAATGTCATTCTGGGTGTGTCTATGGGTAAATCAGATTGCCCTCCCTAATATAGGTGGGCCTCATCCAACCCATCCAAGGTCTGAAATAGAGCAAAGGCAGAATAAAAGAGAATGAACTCTCTCTATTTGTCTTTGAGTTGGGACATTGGCTTGCTCTTGCCCTTGGACTACAACTTATACCCTTGTCTATCCTCCTTTTAGGCTTATGTACTCAGACTAAAACTACACCATTTCTTCCTTAGCTTGAGGTAAGAGAAAGTGAAAACTTCCAGGAATGCATTCACTCATTCTTTCAGCAAAGTAGACTGAACAGCTGTTAGATGCCAGAAAAGTTTTTTGTTGCAGAAAACGAATACACACACACACACACACACACAGTTTCTATATGGTATGGTATATATACTGGTAGTATACACACATGCATATATGTGTATGCATGTAGTCTCTATACGGTTCTTATATACATATGTGTGTGTGTGTGTGGATACAGTATGTTAGATGGTGATGAGTACAATTGGGAAATGGAAAGCAGAGGAAGATATGTTCTCATTGAGAATGTGACATTTGAATAAAACCTGAAAAAAGAGCATAAATAGATGAGCAATGTAGATATGTGGGGAGGGGTCCATCAGACTGATGAAAGAGTAGGGATACTCTTTACAGGAGCATATATTCACAATGCATAAGGAACAAATGTTAACTAATGTATCGCATATTGTAGATAATTTTAAGTTTTATGGTTTTGACTATGAATGTAATGGGAATAGAGTAGAGGAGTCTGAGTAGATATTAGCATAATCTGAAATCTATTTTAACAATATCCTTCTAGCTGTTAAATTAGGAATAGTAAGAAGGAACACATGTAAAAGCAGGGAGATGTTCTATTGTAATCATCCTATAGAGTGATAGTGATGGATTGTACTAATGTGTCATTCAGTGGATAGGTAAGAATAATTGGGTTTTGAAAGTAGAAGCTGGTTTGCTAACATACTGGATATGAGATATAATGATATGAAGTATAGGGATACTCAGATGTCATTTCAAGTTTCTATAATCTGAGTAACTGGGAAGATGTACTTGTTACTTAGTGTCATCAGAATGACCACAGTTAGAACAGGTTTTCTGTAGAACATAAAATCTTTTGGATATGAGTTAAAATGTCTAAAATTCCCACAGAAACCAGAGAAAGCAGTTACATATATGATTCAGGGGCTTATGGGACAGTTCTGGGTGGAAATAATACATTTGGATTATTTCTGTGTACAAATGGCACACAAAAAATTCTATAAATTGGAGGAGATTTAAAAGGCACTAAATACAGATACAAAAAAAATAGTTTTCCAGTGACTGAATCTGGGACATTTTAACATTAAGAAATAATTGAGGACTAAAATTTAAAGAAGATGAAAGTGGGAAGTGAGATTAAAGGAAAACACTGAGGATGTACTGTTCTGGAATCTAAGTAAATATAAATATGTAAATATATAAATAATATATATTACTTTATATATGTACATGTATTTATATATATAAACAAAAATAGAAAAAAAATGGGTAAATACAAGGAGGACTGAGCAATGACTAATCTGCTTTGCAACAATTAGGGGCATTAGAATCCTTACTGTAGGAATATCGAGAAAGCAAATGTCTATTAAGAATGCATTCAAAGACTATGAGATGAGAAAACGTTGAGTAGTAACAACATTTTTTCAGTAAATTTAATTCTAAATTGAACATTGAAATGGAGCAGTAGCTAGAGGAGAATATGGCATCAAAAGAGGATTTTATGATGCTACAGCTTTTTTTTTTACTGATTAAGATTTTTTTAATTTTAATTGTTGTTCAAGTACATTTTTCTGCCTTTCCCCCCACCCCAGCCCACCCTCATCCTCCCCACCTCCCTCCCATTTCCGCCCCCCCCTCCATTATTATCCATGTGTCCTGTATTACAGCTTTTATTTTTTAATGGGAATTATCCAACAGATATGGATAGAATGGATGATGCAGGTGCAGTGTGGTCAGTGGGTAGGTTATATTTACAAAGGGGAACAATTTGCCTTTGCTTGGAGCATGGTTATTTTTTCCTAAGTGGAAGGATTTGGGGAAACTTTCTTGTAACTTGAGAAGTGAGAAAAAAAATGCACTAGGGAATATGGTTCCTTTTACAGGCCTCATTCATGGTTACTTTTAGGTATTATATTCTCCTGCAATCTGTCATGATTTCTAGTCTCCTGGTTATCAAAGCCTTTCCTAGAAATGATGGCTGCTGTTAGAGATTGGTGATGTACATGGGGCCATGCTGGGGGTGTGTGTGTGTGTGTGTGTGTGTGTGTGTGTGTGTGTGTGTGACTTTTTTAAGGGTAAGACTTGGTAAAAACACTAAACATACTTTTTTATGGTTTTTTTTTAATTCCATTTGTTTCCACACAATTTGAAGAGTATGGGGACTGACGGTGTTTCTGTTAAAAAGAATATCCAGTCAGTTCCCTTCCCACTTTCTTCTCTTAGTAAAGTTTCAGTCCCCAGGAGTAAACTGACTCAGGGACTGAAAATACTACCTGAAGAAGACTTGATTAAAAGGTCCTAGAGAAAATCAACATACCTCATTTTGATTTCTTACTATTAGCAGTAAAATAATAAATATATTGACATACTAGCCCTTTATTTTTTATTAAATATATGGGGGTGACATCAGTTAAAAATTATATAGGTTTCAAGTGCTCAGTTCTATAACATATCATCGATATACTGGATTTCCTTTGACTTTTACCCTTTATTACCCCCACAGCCCCTTCCCTCTGGTAACCACCATACTGTTTTTAAAAGGGTATAAAGAAAGCCTAATTATTTGCTTTTGGGGCCTGGTCTGGTATGCAGCCAAAAAAAATTAAAATTTACAATGTAACTTAGCCTAAATAAATATTGACAATTATATGCAAACATATTAATAAATACAATTAACTTTTTAGTCATTGTATATTTCCCACACATGTTTTTTTGTGAACTTTCTCAATTTGGTGGCTGGGAGTAGAAAGATTTTCAGTGTTAACAGGCTTCCTGGAAAAATAACATCTCAATATCACCTTTAAATATATTTAGTGTTTTGAAAGACAGAAAATTTTAGTATCATGTGTTGTCAAATTATATATGACCTTTATTTTTCCCAAGCTTTTTTTGTTAATTAATGATTTGAGGATAGTCAATAAATCTCTTCTCCCAAGAAGTCAAGATAACCTAACCATTTAAGAATCTTTTGATTATCTTTTTATTGTATTTTGTTGATGTTTTTCCTTTGTTGTGAAGAAGCTTTTTAGTTTAATATAGTCCCATTTGTTTGTTTATATTTCATTTCCCTTGCCTGGGGAGATGTATCTGATAAAATATTACTATGAGCAATGCCCAAGGTTTTGTTGCCTATGTTTTTTCTATGATTTTCTCATGGTTTGGGGCTAAAATTCAAGTCTTTAATCCATTTTGAATTTATTCTTGTGTGTGGTGTAAGAAGTGGTCTAGTTTCATTATTCTGCATGTATCTGTCCAATTGTCCAACACTGTTTATTAAATAAACTATCCTTAGTAGATTGTGTGTATTTGTTGTTGTTGAATATTAATTGACTAAAAAGGTGTGAGTTTGTTTATGGGCTCTCTATTCTGTTCCATTGATCTATGTGTCTGTTTTTATGTCAGTTCCATGCTGTTTTGATTACTATGGCCTTATGGTATAATTTCATATTAGTTAACATGACTCATCCAACTTTGTTCTTATTTATTAGGATTGCTGTTGCTATGCAAAATTTAAAGACAACTCAGAGAATGGCAAAACATATTCACTGATACATCTGATAAGGGGTTACTATCTAAAATTTATAAAGTACTTCAAAAACTCAACACCAAAAAAAAAAGGGCCCAATTAAAAAATGACAAAGGACTTGAATGGACACTTCTCCAAAGAGGACACACAGATGACCAATAGATATATGAAAAGATGCTCAATGTCACTAATCACCAGAGAACTGTACATTAAAACCACAAGAAAATATTATCTCACACTTGTCAGAATGGCTATCATCGATAAATCAACAAAGAAGTGTTGTCGAGGATGTGGAAAAAGGGGAACACTTTTGCACTGTTGGTAGGAAAGGAGACTGGTGCAGCCAGTGGAGAAAACAGTATGGAGATACCTCAAAAATTAAAAGTGAATCTGCATTTTGACCCAGTGATTCCACTCTGGGATATATTCAAAGGAACCCAAAACCCTAATTTGAAAGAACATAAGCACACCTATGTTCATTGCAGAATTATCTAATCACTAAGATATGGAAGCAGCCCAAGTTTCCATCAGTAGATGAGTGGATAAAATAACCCTGGGACATTTACACAATGGAACACTACAGTAAAAAAGAAAATTTTACTCTTCGCAGCAGGATGGATGGACTGGAGAACATTATATTAAGTGAAATAAGCCAGTCAGAGAAAGACAAATACCATATGATTTCACTCATACATGGAATTTAGTGAACTGAACTAACAAGGAAAATAGAGAGGGATTCATAGATGGAGAGCAGGATGACAGCTAAGTGGGGAGGAGGATAAGGGGTTGAGGGATTGAGCAAAAAGGAAAAAAGGACATGTGGACATGAATGACAGGGTGGTGATTGTAGCAGGACTGGGGTATAAGAGAACTAAATGGTAATGTAAAAAATATAATATTTTTAAAATTTTATTTATTTTTAGAGAGAGGGGAAGAAAGACAGAAAGAGAGGGGAAGAGACATCAATGTGTGGTTGCCTCTCAGGTGGCCCCCACTGGGGACCTGTCCCACAACCCAGGCACGTGTCCTGACTGGGAATCGAACCAGTGACCCTTTCATTAGTAGCCCATGCTAAATCCACTGAGGTACACCAGCCAGGGCCAATATATATATATTTTTTTTGAAATAACATTTAGTACTTTATATCTCCTCAATCACACCATTTTGTTAATTGACAAATTCAATGATTCTAATCAGGAATAGATACATAGGTAACAATGAAATATTGATGTACTGCCACTTAAGCCAATTTTTAATTTTCACTCCTTATTTTTGATGGTACCCTTTTCTTTTTTAATCCTAATTTCATGACTATTTCTTCCTGCTTATTTAGATGAGAAAAACTCTACTATCTTTATAAATATTCAATATAAATTCTATAAATAAATGTGATTTTGTTAATAATTCCATACAAAAATTTCTTGACTTCTTTAATGTGCATACTGAAATAAAATTAACACTTTGCAACATATGAATAACCTTAATATTTAAAATGCCTTAATCCAGTGCTTGGAATTATAAAAAATAAAAGAATTTTTTTTTACTTTATTCTGCCATTTGTTCTATTTTCCTGTGAAGAATTCACGTAGAAGTGAAAGAGAACAAATTGGCAGGTTCAAATAAAATTTTGTACCCTGAGATAAAACAAGAGGCACAAAAAAATTACAAAAATCTTCTCAACAGAAAGCCTCCTGTTGCTCTTGTTGTAGGTGGTAATACTATGTAGCCCAAAGATCCTATGACTTAATTACTTTCTTGTCACATTTTTGAGAACTTATTGCCAAATAAGTTCTTTCTAGCAGAATTCCTATGATGTTCAAAAATAGGAAGCAAACTGTATTTTATCATCATTTTTAAATACTCTGGCAACTCTAAAATAAAATGCATTGCTTATTTTTTAATTATTTTATGTAGTATATTATGAAATGAGATATTTTGGTAAAATTATTATTGTCTTAATTAAGGAATTTGCATATATGCCTTCATTTTAATTTCTATCTTATTGTTTTTTTTAATATATTTTATTGATTATGCTATTACAGTTGTCCCATTTCTTCCCCATCATTCCCCTCCACCCTACCCACCCTCTCCCACCCACATTCCTCCCTTTAGTTCATGTCCATGGGTCATAAGTTTTCTAGCTTCTACATTTCCCATACTATTCTTGCCCTCCCCCTGTCTATTTTTTCCCCATTATCTATGCTACTCATTCTCTGTACCTTTTCCCCCTCTCTCCTCCTCCCACGCCCCTGTTGCTAACCCTCCATATGATCTCAATTTCTGTGGTTCTGTTCCTGTTCTAGCTGTTTGCTTAGTTTGCTTTTGTTTTAGGTGTGGTTCTTGATAGCTATGAGTTCGTTGTCTTTTCACTGTCATAGTTTTATCTTCTTTTTCTTAGATAAGTCCCTTTAACATTTCATACAATAAGGGCTTGGTGATGATGAACTCCTTCAACTTGACCTTATCTGAGAAGCACTTTATATTGTTTAAAGCACAGTCATGTTTCTATATTTCCAAAATGAAAACTTGGTTTCAGTTCTAGTACATGAATTACTACCTTTGGACAAAGAACCGCTGATGCTTTACAGTTTCACTCTAAAACTATTACCTTAACTATGTCATCACATTGACTTTATGATCAAGAGCATTTCTATACTTTTATTTTTTATTTTGTATTATTTTTATGAGAACCATAACTGGTCTTTGATTCATATTATCAATTTAAACTGTCCAGTGTATTCTCAAGTCTTTCTCTTCCCTCAGATTATTGTCTCTCAATTGCCATTCCCTTACTTCTCAAACATGCCTATTGAATGTCTACTATCAACAGCTAATTATATTACCCACTATTTGCCAGACAGTTTGTGGGATGCTTAAAGAACATAATTTCAATCTATATCAATGGATTGGGTATTATTTCCATTTTTTTTAACTGACATTGTTTTCTTTTTTTTTAATTTTTTATTTTTTAAATATATTTTATTGATTATGCTATTACAGTTGTCCCGTTTCTCCCCCATCATTCCCCCCACCCTGCACACCCTCTCCCACCCACATTCCCCCCTTTAGTTCATGTCCTTGTGTCATAAGTTCTTTAGCTTCTACATTTCCCATACTATTCTTACCCTGCCCCTGTCTATTTTCTACCCACTATCTATGCTACTCATTCTCTGTACCTTCCCCGCGCATTATTGATTATTTCCATTTTAATCAATAATAAATTGCTGTCTTCAGCAAATTATCCAAGATAAGATGGCAATATTACGTGAGTTGTAAGATTATTGGCATGGATCTCATGAAATAGATTCAACTGTATTAAAGATGCGACACACTTAGCATGTTCATTGTAATTTATGTCATAAGAGAATATGAGACCATTTAAAGAGACGAAAGTACTAAAGAAGAGAGATGAGAGCTAAGATAGAACATTATACAATTTTGGCATTTTGAAGCCAGCTAGAAGAAGAGAAGCAGAAAAGTAAGACTGAAAAAGATTACCATTGACTGGAAATCTAGAATGAAGACCAGCAGAGTATGATAGCATGAAGTCAAAAGGAGAAAATAGGTTTGCTCATGCTAAGCAATTTCGATTGGATGGCAGAATAGAATTAGGACCTGATTTTATTAATTACAGTAGTGGAGTAAAGATCTTAGGTACATCAAACTCAGTTTGTCCAAAAATGAACTAAGTTTTAAAATCTTGCCCCAATATGTAAATGCTTTTTTAGTAAAAACAAATCCAAAAAAAAGAGAAGGTATTATAATTTTATTTCACTGAACCAAAATAGAAAGTACATATAGTAAATAACTGTGGTGTTTGGTGGAGTTGAAGTACTATTTTATGCAGTGGTTCTGGTATAAAAATTCATATTTGGTTTAAAGATTTAGGAAGTAGAAAATATTGTTATTTTGGAAATGTACAAACTTTTAGAAAAAAAAACTCTTAAAATTTATAAATCAAGTTCCTTTGTGCTCCAGAAAAATGGAGAGCAGTTGAATTAAATATTCTATTCAACCTTCAAAATAAATGTATATGATCAAAAAAGCATAGAAATAAATCCACACAGCCTGTTCTCAATGTTTAGAGCAACAAGTATAAAGGACACATGGTCAAAAATTGGGGGGGGGTGGAAATGGGAGGGAGGTGGGAAGGGCTAGGATGGTGGGCTGGGGTGGGAGTAAAACACAGAAAACTTGTACAAGAACAACAATAAAAATAAAAATAAAAATAAAAAAGAAAGAAATCCACACATTATCCAAAACATTTTTCATTACTGAAGTATAGAGAATAACCTGCCTTCTAAATAAACCATAAGCATAGAAATATGTGGCAAACTCCAACGCAGTTACCACTGATTGTAACTTCAGCTATTGCAGCAAGCCTGTGGATATGGAGTGGGGGAAGAGAATCATTAAGAGTCAGTAGAAATGAGAATAGTGGAAAAGAAGTTTTAGACACATCAGGCAACATCACTTCCCAAAGAATTCAGCTTTAAGTGCAACAGTTTTAAATACAAGTCAGAGGTTTGACAGTACATAGCAGAGAATGTGCATGAAAGGAAGACCAACGATGTGCAGCATCGGGGGAATTTCTTGGGAGTAAAGAAGATAGAGAACTGGACTGTCCTCTTTGAACATGAGTGGAAGAAATAAGTGGTGACAATATAGTGTGCTGTGAATTACGAGTGCCACCTGACATATTAACCCTTCCCTCTCCCCCATGGAAATCACCCACAACGACGATATCCATTAAAACAAAACAAAACAAAACAAACAAAACACCAAAAAAAAAAAAAAAAAAAGAATAACAAAACAAATGCACCTCCCTAGGCTGGCAAAATAATTGAACAAGAATGCCATGAGACTAATTTGGTTCTAATGTCATGGTAACTTATAGAAACTAAAATCTAAGACTGTACATGTCTCAAGATTATGAAATAGAAACTCAAGGACAAGCAATCACAAACTGACCACTAGGCATTAAGGTAGGGCCCACCAATGTCCTGCTTCCACTTTTTCTCTCTAAAGGTCTCCCTTGAGCTCTCATCAGTGGAGCTTTCCTAACCACTCCTGGTTTGGTGCTTTCTGATTTGATTTGGTTTTCACTCAAACTCTTAAAAGTTTTTTTATGCCTCAGTCTATATTTGAAGAGAACAAAAAAGTGGGTCTGAATCCTTGACTACGTATCCATTCAGAGACTGTGTACCAAGTCTGGTGTGGGGAGGCTCGCTTTCCTGGCTAGGCCTGCTCGGTAAAGCTCATTGTTGAGGCTAAAAAATCACCCACAGGTTTTTAACCAGGAGCCATACTCCTAAGGTGAAAAACAATTGTGTGCCTTATAGTCACAGCTTTTTTGTCTCAGGAAGAACATAGAAGTGAGTGCATAGACACTCATAAACACACCCACTATACATCTAAACAAAAACAGATCATGATAGGGATAGGTTGTGGAAAGTACAATTTATTTTTGTATATTTATTTTTTGTTTATTTTGTGTATTAAATTGATATAAGCAATATTGAACTAATAAAAGCTGACTAAATCTAAAACAGAGTTAGAGCTAGAAAAAATGTTTGTTTAAAATAATGATGATATGAAAACACTTTATAACCCCATAGAAGAAAATAAGATCATTCACTCTCTGAAATTAGAAGTAATAAACCTGTTTAATGAGAAGCCATTGTCTAAAGAAATTTAGAAAAGTCAAAGAAATAAATATACTTAAAAACAAGACTTTTATTTGTCTGAGAAAATACAAGTATAATTTGCATATTCTTGAAGAGAGAAGAAAGCTTTTCAAAAGTCCACATGTTTTAAGAATGTCACCACAAACACATTTGGAAACATGAGATGCACTTCAGTATGCATAGACTCCATTTATTATTTTTTGACACTACGCCAACTTCCATAATGGAAGTATGTGTACCCAATCTTCACTTTATACATAATACCTTCTACAAAATTTAAACAAATATAAAATTATGGGATTGCAAAAATTATTAAAATAGCTGATGACTTGTATGTACAAGAATGCCAATGCGTGTGTGCTAGTTTTTATTAATTTGTCATATGAGATAAGAAAATTTCTGCTTAGACCTGTACCTATGCACAAGGCTTGACCACTGCAGGACCTAAAGGACCCAACTCTGTGAGAACTGGGCCTGGCTTTATGTCTGAACAAATCACATCATGCTACCGTAAAGACCAATCATAAAAAGAACTTTCAAATAATCAATTGTAGTTTACATTCAATATTATTTTGTATTAGATTTAGGTGTGCAACATAGTGGTTAGATAATTGTAAACTTCATGAAGTGTTCTCTGATATTTCCTTTACGTACCTGGCGCTACACATAGATATTGCAATATTATTGACTATATTTCCTAGGCTACATTTTATTTACATCCCCATGACTATTTTGTAGCTACCAATTTGTACTTCTCAATCCCTTCACTTTTTTCACCTTGTCCCGCAACTGCCAACCCTCATCGCCTCTGGCAACCATCAGTCTGTGCTCTGTATCTATGAATGTTTTTATTTTATCTGTTAATTTATATAGTTCTTTAGATTTCACGTATAAGTGAAATCATATGGTGTTTGTCAGGTAAATAATCCGGGGATCACCAGTGCACTCTTTCTCTTTAGGATTTTTAATTTGAGGACTTGTTGAAGTCATCTGTAAGGGATTAGGAGACAAATTAAATTCAGCACACGCCTACTGAATGCATGACGTCCTATGCCAGTGGATATGTGGCTCCTATTTTGCTGACTCATGTGCTTATATTTGCTACTTCGTTTATCTCTGGAATTTTCTTGGCTTATTCCTCACCCCACCCCCATTTTCCAAATGGGTCTTTTGACTGAGTTTCAATTGTTTTTTTTTTTTTTTAAATAATTCTGTCTACGAGTTAACAAAATATTTGAAATTGCATCATACATTGGTTATTTTCCACCTTCATCTTTTTCATCAATTTTAAACATTTTATTGAGTACCAGTACATATAGAGACTCCCGAGGGTACAGCTTGATGACTTTTCACAAAGAAAACACATCCTGGTAACCAGCACAGAAATCAAGAACGAAAAGGTAAACTGAACCTCAGAAGTCCCCTGCAGCACCTTTCACTCACTGCAGCTGCCTTGAGGGTAACTGCTGTTCTCACATCTAATAGCCTGGATTAGTCTTGCTGTTTTTCTCAAATTTATATATGTTGCAAAAGAGGCAGCGTGTTGAGTTTTAATTTCGTTTTTCATGTTATTTGTTTTAAATTATTTATAGCTTTTAAATTTGATATTGGTAAGTCAAGTATTTCCATCCTATAACTTTTTGGCTGGGGCTGCTGTGAGTATGCAGCAGATTACTTCTTTGAAAATAATAACTAAAAAAAACAGAGTCAGAGTAGAATGTGAAGAAAATTAAAGGTATGTGCTAAATGCAAAATGGTATATGTAGGAAGATAAATTTCAAGCTAGGGTGTATGTGTTATTATAATGTTTGAATACTCAATTGCTTGTTTTTAAATGAAATTCTAATTTGCTTCTATTAAGGATGTCAATATAGAATGGCAGTTCATGGTAATACTCATTTTAGTTTTAATTATCACTACAAATAATTTATTATATTATCAAAAATAATTTTAATATTTATTTCTTTGTCAGTAGCTGTTCTAAGTCCTGTAATGAGTGATTTTCTCAAGATCAGAAAACTAAGTGATCAGGTTAGGATTCCAAATTAAAGGATGGCTTCAGATACCCCCATACTCTCAATGCAAGATTCTGCAAAGCGGTCTTTTGCACAAAGACTTGATACAGCATCAATGAAGCCACTATCACAAAGAGTTCAGGGAGTATATCTGGGTGGATTTTTATGCTCTATTATTAAAAATTAGAGAAAAAAAGTATTTCTGAACTATTTTAGCTAATCTATATTTCTTAATACTTTTCATTGAAACTTGCCCCCATTTCTAATATTTATTATGCTAATTAATAAAACACTGTTTAATCAATATTACAATTTTTAATATGCTAATTAGGAAACTGGTGATTGTTGAATGAAATATGGATAACAGACTAATATTTAATAGCCAAATCTACAGCAAGGCTTTCTTTCATAAAGCTAGCTGACTGCTCTCAAACTGTGCTTGCTTAATAGAATTTGTTATCTCCTCACACTTAGGATTAAACTGCATGTAACTTGCATACACATAATAAACCTTTCACACCAATTATACCAAATATATGAAATAGGTTGTATTTAAGAAAAAAGACCATTATTGATGAGAATAAAATATAGTCAAGATTGGGTCATGAAAATGCACAGTATATTTTAAATGTAATGCTACATTTACAGAAAAATTACACTAGGGATTTTTAACAAGCCTAGAGCTCCCATAAAACATGAGAAATATCTAACCTATTTTTTTTAAATTAAAATTATTCCTTAACTGCCATACCCAGTGGAATGTCATAGAGCCAATGCTCTAATTAGAGTAGTTAGATTTAATTATAGCTCTTTTCAACCTCAAAAAAGATCATCATTGGCAAAGAGAAAAATGATGAACAGAATATGTTATTATTAAATTGAAGATTATGAGCATATATAGATTTCAAAATGTAGTTTTTGCCAATTTTATCAGAGACCATTCAAACTTTAAAACAATATTTTGAGAAAATATTACTTTGGAAGAGTAATGGCAATATCTATCATGTTCATTCTTCCTTAATTTTGGTGGAAGTACCACTCGGTAATTTTAAGAAGTGAAAATGATATAACCCATCATTTTTTTTCACTTGAAGCTTATTGCTGTTAAGCCTCCCTGCCAAGAATCATTATTGTAGCAATGTATTAAATTTTACGTGTGCATCCTGTCTGAGACCAGTAATAGGTAAAAGTAATACCTACAAGGGTCTCCAACCCATGACCTCTAGGCCTCACGTGGCCCAGGATGGCTGCAAATGTGGCCCAACACAAAACCATAAATTTACTTAAAGCATTATGAGGTTTTTTGTGATTATGTGTTGCAATGTATTTAATGCGTGGCCCAAGATAACTCTTCTTCTTCCAGTGTGACTCAGACATGCCAAAAGGTTGGACACTCTGTTAGAATATGATATAACATGCAATTCCTAAAAACAGAGGAAAACCATTTTTAATTCAATCTTCATCATGACTTTTCCATTACCATTTAGTCCCCTTATACCCTCCCACCACCCAGCAATCACAAAACTGTTGTCTATGCCCATGGTCCTTTAAAAATATGGAATGCTGTGCCAATGCTGCGTGTCATCCTTACAAAGGGGCCATGTTAATCTCCTCTGTGTCGCTCTACTTTTAGTGTATGTGCTGCCAAAGTGAGGAGGGGAAACATTTTGTTTTGTTTTGTTTTGTTTTTTTTAAGTGAAAGAATAATGCTTTAAAAGAAAAAAGGTATGGTCAATATTGAAAATGTCTGACTTGAGTATCTTTATGATAGAAGACTTTCTTAGTCCCTGTGTTTCTATAGGGACCCTTATTCTGTCCTTACACTGCTTTAAAATTTAAGTTGATTTTCCTGGGACCCTTATTCCCCTCATATATTATGTCATAAACTTGACCACCACGTAAGATACAGGTTCTACATCACCCCTATCCTGGCCATTTTCCCAACGTGGTCTTACTAACTCTGCCCTTCAGTGTTGTGCTGCAGGCTCAATGGGCTACTTACTCTCCCACAAGAAAAGTGAACTCTTCCCCACCTTAGGGCTTTTGCACATGTTCGTATGGATGCTTGAAGGTGCTTTACTCTCTACTCTTCATATGACTGAAACCTTACTCTCCACTGCTCAGCTTAAACATCTCCCAGTGAGGTAATCAGTGACTAAACTATCTTTCTGGTTTCACTGCATGCCAAAATCTGAAGGTCCCTTCACAGTCAGTTTCTCTATCATGGCAGCCTGTTTCTAACACGTGTGAATTTTGTGTTCCTATCACAGACTGTGTTTTTATACTGATGGACATAGATATAATGCGTATTAAAATTTACTTAATTTTTTACTCTTTATCACCTACTTTTCCTAATTTATATACTCTGTATCATCCAGTGTTTTACTGTATCCATGGTAAATATGAAGCCTCTCACATAGAATGGAAATAATATATTATAATAATTTATTGTGGTTATCCTTAATCTCTATTCATCCTAGGACCTCTTTAAATTACTTCTTTATTTATGTTATAATTAGACTTAACAATTAAAGGTTTCCAAAGACTAAACAATAGTTATTTGAAAATACAAACTCTGAAATAAACACTAAAATATCAGAAATGTAAATCTTCTTACTCAAGTTCTTTTTATATGATTATCTCTACCACTTCCTTATTCCTAGCTTTCATTCTTCCAAACTTGTTTACTGGCTACTCCCTGAATAAAGATAGCCTTTTCCAGTATTTGATCAAATATCACAATTCATTTGCCTACAATGACATGGCCATTTCTTTCTTTAAGTTATTTATTATTTTGCTTAAATGTCACTACTCTCATTATTCTTCTATCTCAGAATACATTATCTTTCTTTTTCTTAGACCCATATAATTTACCTCTGTTTTGATCTTAAATTCAGTTGGAGAATTTCAAAATGAATGCAAAAGAAAAACAAACCTAGAAATTATCCTGAATGACTAGTCTCTCAACATTGATGTTCAATTAAATTTCCCAGTTTCCACATACAATGTCATCTACATCACACCCATTTTTCTATATTCCATTACTAGTTCCCACTTTCATGTTGTATTAAAATTCTACAGGCTAACATAATATACAAAAGATTTCTTTTTTTCTCTCATTTTGGCCTCTTCAAAACATCTCACAAAAGACACCAGGTTGAATATGTAAAGTACCAATGTGTCAGCGTCACCTCTTGAAATAAAACACTTTAGGGATCTCTATTTTCTGCAGGTTGAACCTGATCTTTTTGATCTGGCAGATGGAAAGTCTGGGTCTAGTTCTGGCAGAATTTTCCTTTTTCTTCATTCCAGTCTCAATTTTCATACTCCAATAATTCAAAACTGCTTGAAATTCTCTACAATATTTCTCACTGTTTCTTCAACTTGGGAGCCCATCTCACACTCCTTTCCATTCCTTAACTCTTCTACTTTATGATGTTTCAAACAATATGCCCTAACTCAATCTCAACTATTCACCACTAGCTCTCCAAGTATGTAGTTTATACATCCCAATACCACCTTGTGTGTATATATATCACATATGTATGTGTATATATGTGTGTACATGTATATATATGCATGCATATATGCATATGCATGTATGTGTGGAGAGAGACAGTCATTTTATAATTCTACATAAATGGAATTGTAATGCCACATTTGTCATTTTGCAATTGTATGACCTTGAACAAGACACTTCTCTGTGTCTTGATTTCCTCCTCTGACATCAGAATTGAACCTAAATTAAAGAACTGTTTAAAAAATATAACAAATCATGTTTGACTCAAGAAAAGCATCTTCTAAATGCTCTGTGCTTACTTTCTTGTGATTATTAAACGTGTCATGAACATCTGTTTCTGTGTCTGTCTCTCTCCCCAGATTAATTCCTTGAAAGCAGAATTCATGGCTTGATTATTGTGGTGTCAGCACAACATAGAATAATGGCACCACATACACTTATTCAAAACTTTTAAAGAATGACAAAATAAACAAGTTGATTATTTTGCAAATACAAAAACTTTTGTACAAGTATAGCATATTTATTTATACGTGCTCTTTATTTTTCTGTATATATTTAATCAAGTAATACATATTTAAAAACATGTAATATTATTTAAAATCTAGATATCACCTGTACATTTTAATAGCAACCCCTGGAGATAGTGCTTCAATTACAAATAAGCAAACAGAATACCAGAAAATGACAGGCAGTGAAACCTAGAAGTGCTGCTCAAAGACCAGCTTTGTCATTGACACAGCTTGTTTCTGTCATGGTCCAGATTTTAGCTACATTTTTGTGATGTGAGCTCTGAGATCCAAAAGGAATTTATGTTTCAAATTTTAAAGTATTTAGGAGTAACTTCTGAGGTAATGAGGAGAAGGAGTAGTGAACACTCAGAGATCACATAACATTTGTTCCTTATGATAAATAGATGATTTCTTACTTGCACATAGTTTTGCTGTCTGCTAATGGGAAAGTAGGGGTGACTTTGACAAATTGGCCAATCTAGAATGTTTTTAAAAGCTCACATCTGTAGTCTAATAAACCTACACTCCTTATGGCTTAGAATTTTCAACATATAATTATGGATGTAAATGAAAGAATTGGCTATAGTGGGAAGAAGACAGGGGAGAGAATTAACTGTTAAAACAATATGATTTTATGAATTATACATAAAGCAGTAAAAAATGTTTCCAGAGGAAAAAAACAATTAAAACTCAACAAGATTGATCATTATGTTTATTTAAAAAAATCTTCATTTGAAGGGCAATCAAGGAACACATATGAAGAACCCATGGACAAAGACAATGGGAGGAGGTAGGAGTGAATGTGGGAGAGAGGGAGGGGTGGGTGAAGCAAGGGAGAGTGGTGGGGGGAATGGAGACAACTGCACTTAAACAACAATAAAAAAGTAAACAATAAAACATTCATCCTTTGAAGTGCTAATATTTCTTGACATCATGTAGTCAACAATTGTAACTAAAACGCAATTGATTTGTCTAAGTAGGGCTTCCAAGGTCTACAGGGGACATATTTATTTATTAATTTATTATTTATTAATTGTATTTCCAGCCAGAATTTTCCCCCTAAATTCCAGTCTGTTATAACCAGTCTGGAATGACCAGATTAAAGATATATCTTATTCTCTTTGCTAACAGTATATGTTTTACTATCCAGTTAGTTTATAATTTATGCAACTCCAGAATGTTCTTCCCTATTTAGGTATAATGAATTTTACATTCATTTAAATAAATACACACATACACACCCCTATATACATACATATACACATATATATTATTGAATTATAATTCTGTTAAACAATTTTGCATTTTACTTTCATTTATATGTGGCATGCTAATCTAATTAAGAAAAATAGATATTTGGGTCTCACATTCACAATGAAATTGTACATAAGAATCAACATAACTTTTGTTTTGCTCTGTTTTGTTGAATATAACAGAAGGAAGGAAAAGGAAGTCGCTTTAGGGTATTTCAAATTTTGTCATAATATTTGTGGACCAAAGGATCTTTACCAGACTAGGAGAAAATTGAAAACAGGAGGGAACCTAATGATTAAAAGACTGTCATGAAACTAGCTGACCACAAAAGATACTTGAGGAGATGTTTAAATTACTGATTTTTAAGTGATATTTCATTGTCAGTAAAGCCAGGATGTACTCATAAGAATCTGAATTATTGGTGAGGAGAGAAAATATCATTGGTAGTATGCAGATCAAGAGTCAGCTCAGGTGAGTACATCAATGTTCATCCAAATGGATATTGCAGTGTAACTGTCTGAGAATGATGGCATGATTTGGGGTATAGAAGAAACATGCAAGTTGAGTGCTATTATAGACCAACATTACTAGAGAAAGATATTAGTCTGACATATTAACAAACATGAAGAGGAAGATCATAGCGTGCAATTTAAAACTGCGTTTTCATCTCAATATTTGTATAGTGTAATTGGAAAGGAAAAGAATGCTATAAAAATAACATTGAAAGCAAACAAGGAATTCGACACTAAATTCAAATTCAAGGGTTAGGAAAACTACCAAGCAAACCCTACAATAGAAAAGGAAACCTTCAATTTGGTTGCTTATAGGGGCAATGTTGACTTCTGGATAGAATCATATTTTTCACTTAGGATAAGTGGGCAGAAAGAATTTTTTTTAGGTGGTGTTTGGAAAAAAGAAACTTGGGAAACTTGGGGGAAAGAGTAGTGAAGATTGGGTGAGCTAAAGGGAATGACCAGAGATAAAAACCTGTAGTATTTGCAGCTATTTTGGTCTCCAATAGAAGAGCTGGATGTTAAGCTTGTTAAGCTTATTGGTAGAACCAGTTCCTAAAGGCATTGGGTAGTAGAGGGTGATGTTGGTACCAGTGCAGTGCTACAGAACTGATTTTTGTAGAATGGTGTGACACAGGAGAAAAAGAAGATATTTCAGTAGTCTTTAGTCATTTGGATGCAAGATATGTATGTTTTTTTCCATTCTCCATTCCACACTAGTTATCATTGATTTGCTCTGTGTCTAACTTCTACAACTTACTTTTTGTACTTGATGCATGAGTTCGGTCCATTAAGTACAAAGCAAGCATTTGAAAACATGAAGAGATGATTTTTAACCTGCATATTCTGATGAGAAATAAAGACTAGTTAGTAGCTTTAGTACTATGCATTATAAATGTGAAATATTAACGTATGCATGTTTTTATTTTCTCCTTTTTTATTTTGACCACGAAAGTAGGATCTGCCAAGTCTCTAAGTGACTAATTGTCACAGGAGATGCAGAGCAAAGGGGCAACCAAATTATGACTTTTGATTTTAGAAACAGGAGTCGAGTTATAAGAAATATTTTTTCTGTGTGGAAAGTTATGTGTTTCAGAAGAACTAATTTCATAGCCCAAAGTACCTGCGATATTATGTATTGGTGTAGAAGAAATGAAGGAAAAGAGTAAGGGGCCAAATAAATACTCTGAGAACAAAACCTCAGACTGAGTATGAGTGATTTAGAGATTCGAGGGAAGAGAGTAATTAATTGTGTGCCCCCCCAAAAAAATTAAAGGAATCCCATATTTCTCAATTTGATTTTCTTAAAAAAAGTAAATTTGAATTTAAAAACATACTGATTAAAAAAAAAAAGAAATCTTCCCTGATGACATGAATAGGAATGGAGACACCAATTTTGGCAAATAATGGTCATCAGAATACTATTTATAATGTTAAAAACTGAAATTTACTCTAATATAGAGAAAAATGTGGAAATTGTTATATGTGTTAATCTCATTTGAATGGGGAAATATTATGCAGCCATTAAAAAGTATGTCTGTAAATAATGTTTGATGATATGATAAAAGAATGTACCAAACATTAATGGTATATATCTGAGTAATAAAATTAGGATGACATTTTCTTTATAAAAAAAAAAAAAAAGTCCAAAGTATATGTGGTAGACAGCCATTTGAGAAAGTAGAAAAATAATTTTCAGAGTCCAACATTTTAGATCCATCCTTCTTTTATCTTTATTTCCTTCTTTCTGCCTCACTCCCTCTGTGTCTCTTTTCTTCTTTTCCTCCTTCCTCCCTCCCTTCCTTCTTTCCTTCCTTCCTTCCTTCCTTCCTTCCTTCCTCCCTTCCTTCCTTCTTTTTCCTTTCTTTCATCTTATATAGTTTATTTAATTTCTCCAAAGGTAGAGTTAAGCTATTTCTCAAATATTAATATATAATATATCATGTAAACAAAAAGAAAAATGTCACATATGAACCATCCTTCATGAAAATGTTTTATATGCTTACAAGTAATTTTAATTAATTTTCCATTTTGCTTATGAATACAATGTAACAATGTATCATATTTAAAAGAATTTTTGAGCCTTGAAATTAATAGAACTTAAATTAACAGAACTTAATTGAAAACTGATTCTTAATGCTCCTATTCTCTGCTTCAATATATTTTTCCTATCTTGATTTCAAATTCTTAAACATGTTAGTCCTTCCCATTATATGCCTTATTAAAATTAATTACTATTCCTAGTTATATCTAGTACATTTGTAACTACACTTGTATGAAACTATGTCTCTCTGAAGAATTATATATTTTATTGGGACAAGGGACACATTTTAATATGATACAAGAGACATGTTGTACATTAACTACTTGTCTTTGTACAAGTAAGTATTAATTATATTGATGTCATGGGGATAATCCAAAGTTTAAAAGCAATACATAATCAACTCCCAAATAGTTTATATCATAAAGCAAGTGATTAAGGCATGCACAAACAGAATGCAAATTCTAAGTTTTTGTATAGACCAGTATTTTAGTAAAGGTATAAAAATAATTTTAGAGCACAGAGACAGAAAAAGTTAATTCTTCTTAGAGTAAGTTTAAATAGGGCACTGTAGTGGATTTGAAGAATAGAATTTTAACAAAATATGCACTAGTTTTCCAAAATAGAAGTATTATAACAGGTGAAAGACCAACCACCTCCTGTGTAATTTAACTTTGCATTTAAAACTTAAACATTGGATAAATTGGAGTTGATATTACAAGAGAAGCCTCTTGAGAAAGTCCATATAAGCTTTTATAATGTAATGATTAAGAAGCTAAACAATATGTATTTGTTTCCTTTACTAGGTGTAAACCAAATTTGTTTTTTTCTTTTGTAATAGGGTGGTGAGCTGGGAGGGCCATAGAAGCGTTAAGAGCTTTATACCTGGATGATAAAGAGCAGGTAAATATTACTTCACTTATTTTACTTATAAAATAAAGTTTTTATTTTTATTGAAGTAATGTTTTTGCTCTATTTTGTCTTATTTCTATTTTATACCATGATATTCAAATATAAAATACACATAATTAATAACATGGATTAAGAAAGTGGTAGATATCCAACATAAAATATTGAATGCTTCAATATTGAAATTATAGTTTATTATATCTTTTGCTTTGGCCAAGAAAATTTAATAAATTGATACAGAATTTTGCTTATGCCACAGTGAAATTACTATAGCATATTTATATAATGATTATAAATATTAAAAATGATTACAAATGTGACTAATTATGTTAGTTCAGTTTCTTGCAATAGAGATTTCCCAGACTTGTCTTTTAAAATTATTTTCCGCCCTGGCTGGTGTAGCTCAGTGGATTGAGCGCGGGCCTGTGAACCAAAGGATCGCGGTTCGATTCCCAGTCAGGGCACATGCCTGGGTTGCAGGCCAGTTCCCAGCATGGGACACATAAGAGGCAACCGCACATTGATATTTCTCTCCTTCTCCCTCTCTCCTACCCTTCCCCTCTAAAGATAAATAAATAAATAAATAAATAAATAAATAAATAAATAAATAAATAAATATTAAAAAAAATTAAAATTATTTTCCTCTCAAGATCCTTTTCTAAAATTTTAAAAAATATTTTGGTAATATCTGAGCTAAAATTGGAATGGACTAAATAAATAAAGTTGCTATCTTTGATCAAAATTGTCATTCAAAATGTTTAGCAGCTTCCTGTGTGCTAGTTATTTACACTTTGTTAGTTTTAAGGATTCTTATATAAATTTATGACATGGTAAATGTATTTAATGTGAAATAAATACCAAACATCTTTATTTTAGATGTGACTTTTAATTACTTATACAGTGCAACGTACTATTTTGAACTCTCTGAAATAAATACTAGAGATTTATTTTCACCCAAGGACGATTGTTTCAGGTCCAAAACCAAGGTGCTAAAAATACTGCATTGTGATAGGGAATGTACATTTCCATGGCACCCTTGTTAGCATGAGTAGGCTAAATTCCACAGAGCAAAGCCTGTGTGTGTTTTTAGAATAGTCCCATGAGAAAATAACTGTTTATCTTAAAGTTAGAATTATAAGTACTATTAAAATATCATTTTAATGTCATTATCTAAATTATTTCTTATGTTTCTTATAAAATATGTTACATATGTTATCTCAAAAGAAGATGTACAAGTCTGAAATAAAATTCTTTGTTAGACTTTAGTAATCAAAACTCAAGTCATTAGGTAAAAACCTCTAATTTTTCCTGTATGTTGGTCAAGGGAAGTTGGTCAGTGATTTTACTTAGATGTTGTTAAAGGATAATAGAGAGATGATCTAGACAATTTACTGACTATTAAACTAATCTCATGGTAACTAATATTTTGTATAATCATTGTGTATATATAAACATAGACTTAACGATAGTAGTTTGTTCTATAAATTTGAAAATAAGTACAATGAATATTTTAACAGTATTTAATGAGGAAGGTCTTCAGGGATCGTAAGTAGTAATTATGTTAACAAGCCTCTTAAAAGTTCAAAGTAATTGAAACTCACATGAAAATTTGCATTACAATATCTATCTATTTTTAAGTCACTTATTTCTTGTTTATTGTTAAATTACACTAAATATTTCACAACTATATATCACATATACATATATAGCTAAAAATAGAACACTTTTCTTAATGCTTTCAACAGAGAAAATTTAAATACACTCCTCAAAATAATTTTTTTGTCAAATCGATTCTTCATTTTTTACAGGATAATTCAATAGTTATTAGCATATTTCAATTTAGCACCCTAATTGGTCTCCTTGCTTTTATCTTTGCTCTTACACACTATTCTCCATGAGCAGGCAGATAATTCCTTCTTAAATATAAATATGTTTACTTCTATGCTCTGACCAAATCCCATAAATAGAGTCCCAACCTTCTTATCACCAAAGACTTTGATTCTTCTCCAAACTTCCAATATGATCTGGCCACCTGTTCTTTTTCTGCCTTCATTACCTGTTAACTCTGGCCACTTGCGCACTCTCCCTAGACATACTGGCCTTCTTCTCACTTCTTGGCCATGTCAGGTTTGCACAGTTTTTGAAAATAATGACTTGATTTCTCTCCTCATATATCTTCCAGAACAACTCATTCACAACTTACAAAATTCAGTCCAAATATAACTTAGTGTATTGACCACCCTAAATCAACTGTTATCCTTATTTTTCTCTGTATCTTCTTACATTATTTTTCAGCAGAGAAATTATCCTAACGATGTATTATACACTTCTTTTTTTAACATTTAAAAAAAGAAGATACAGAGATTTTTACTTTCTCTTTTTAGACCCACTACAATGTACCATGAAAACTATTTTTTGTTTGTTTTATTTTGTTTTTGTTTTATGTTGCATTTGAATTTACTTTGATTTTTACTACACTGTCTCCAATAGTTTTAACAACTCTTGGCCAAAAAAGTAAGGATTTAAAAAAAAACAAATTGAATGAACTAGGTCATACGATCATGTGATTAAGGAAGATAATAGATTTATGGGCATTCAGCACTTTCCCTTTAACCTTGTCTGTGTGTTTGAAAAACCGAAAACATTTTAAACATTTACAGGGACCAAATTTTCCCTCTAGTCTTGTCTGTGTACTTGAAAATCATAATACATTTAACATGTATGGGGACCATATTAAGGTAGAGATAAAAGAAAGTTAGAAAATATACATTTAAGAAATATTTCAGAAAAAAATTGAAATTTCCCATAGCACAATATTTGGCATCAATGACTCACTACTATTTTCAGGTCCCTTGAGGCAAACATAGAACTAATGTTAATTGGGTGAAAAGATAGATACAAGAATAGAGGGATAAATGAGAGAGAAAAGAAAGGAAATGAGGGAAATGCGATGTTTGAAAACATGTATTTTATATATTCGACCCCATTGGTCAGGGTGGGACGCTGCCTTACACTGGTGGATTACAACACCCTATATTAGACAGACGAGATTGACAGCTGGTTATCTGCCACCTCTGCTCACAGCCTGGGGTGCAGAAAAGGAAGCCTCCTCAGGGCCGCATGGGGGTTTCACTCTAGAGCAGAGTGAACAAGCAAGACCTGCAGGAAGCAGGCTTTACAGTAATAACAGGGAGGACATGATTGAAGTTCTAGAAGTTGACAGGGACTGTAATTTGATAGTAAGAACTGTGTAGTCCGTGTGCTGCCATCCTGTGGAAGAAAACATTGTCTGGCTAGAGGACCTGTTTTCTGATCTACGAGAGAATAGTAGGAGGGCAATTTGTGGTCCAAACTTTACCAGATTTTCAAAGTAGAAGAAAAAGTTTAATCTTATTTTCAAACCCTGCACCACAAGATATTTATGGATAAAGAGAGATAGAAGTGAATACTGGTTTGGGGCTTCTGAAATGACAGATGAGGAGAGCATCAGATAAGGATCATTAAGTAGAAGGAGAAGGAATTGAGGTGGGATATGATATGTCAGCTGTTGAGCTTTAGACATTATGAAGCTGGTGAGTTTGGGCTTTGTTCTCACTCAAAATGAAGGTTTAGGAGTTTTTCACTGGGATGTTTAATTCTGATACAAATACCAAAGTTTAGTACCATAATTAAGTGGTAGGATTCATAATAAGCGTGAATATAGTACATTTTTAGAACACTAACAGTAGAATTCAAATAACATATTACTGCACTTATTAGGGGGCAGAAAGCATGTTGTATATTTTTGGAAAAAATCCCAAGGGGGTTTATTTTTAATATTTAATGAATAAAGATATTGATATTCAAGCCATCAAAATAATCTAGCCATGATTCTAATGAAATTCTGTAATTTACCAAATCTAACAATCTTTTCAACAAACCACAGTTTCCATTTTAGGAACTCATTAAACATGTATCTAATAATTATCAATAATTATGAATAATTTTCCAGTATAAACTAAATTTATCTAACATTAGAGTATGGTTATACAATATTAGTAAGAAATGTTCAATGGTATATTTTCTTTCATAGAAAGAGCTAAAAGCTGTAATTGGGATACATATGGGAGCTGGCTGGGAAGGCAGCTGAACAACATGTGACAAGTGCTCTACTTGGTGTTATAGTTTTAAGTATATACTTTGAAATTTAAACACATGGTACTCCAGCCAGTATAAAACAAACAAGTGCCAACATTTTTCACCTGATTAATTAATGAGGGAAATATAGATAAGTTAAAATCAGCCCAAAGAGCATCTGAGGAGTTAGATATTTATAGGTAATTTAATAAAGAAAAGTTAATCTAAGATGTGGATACAAAATTAAGTAATATCTTAAAGAGCAATAGATGTAACTTTTAGAGTTATCTTTTCTAACACAAATATGATCTCACTTATACGTGAAATGTAATGAACAAAATAAACTGACAAATGAAATAGGACCAGAATCATGGATGTGTGTAACAGATTGGAAGACCTCAGAAAGGAGGGGTTGGGGGTTACTGGGAGAAATTAACCACAGAACATATTTACACAACCCATGGACACAGAAAAAAAATGTGGTGAAGTTGAGGGTAGCTCTGGGTGGGGGAAGGGGAAAGGGAGGGAAGGAAGGACATCTGTAATAGTGATAACAAACAATGTAAGAAGTTAATTAAAAAATAAGCTCTGTATTTTACTCAGTACTCACTTATCCAATTTCCAAATTTAGTTTATTTTTGATACTTTCAACCTTTACTATAAACATGAAATGAATATATTTAAATATATTCCTCTACATTTTACCTATGAAATAATAAAGATCAAAATGCCTAAGTAACTTGACAGGAATGGAGAAGTAAATGAGTAGAAAATATTGTATGTTAATAAAGGTTAATGCGCTCTACTTGTAAATCTATGTTATTCCAATTATAACAAACAACTTTCGGTTTAATCAATCCCTAGAAGGTAGACAACCACTCAGCAGAGTGGTATTAGAAGGAAAGCAAACTTTAAATTGGTAGTTGGTTTTGTAATGAATATGTGTATAAAGTGAGGTTTTATATATAAATCTTCAAATAATATACTTGATATCTATTCTCTATTTCCTTCACTCTCATCTGATGACATTGTGATAGCAAGGAAATCTATGAGCGTGTAACCATTAATTATTCTCCTTTATGCACCCATCTGTGCGTACACTCTTATTCCACTCTAGGTGCCATAGAAGACCTGTCGCTTACTTGAAATGAAGCCCAACCCTTTGACCAGTGACTTTGATCCCATCTTTTGCTACTTATCAGAGATATTGATGCAGACATTCCTTTTCCTCTTGCATATTCAGTGCTTTCCTCTCTCCTTTTTATTCTCTTGGCATGCAAACATGATGTTAGATCCTCTCATCCTTTCCATATATATAGCTCCAACTACAAATGTATCTTTTCTTTCCTTTTAGAGAAAATACTGTATGGAAATAATGCCTTTGTAGCTTGCTCAAAATTCTTTCTTATATTTTTCTTGCATCCCACCTAAAAAGGCTTTCATCCCTCTCTCCTGAAATTGCTCTTGCCAAGGTCTCAATGTTTACATTGTAAATCCATAACCCATTGTTTAGTTTTTATTTTACCTGAAACACTAATCCCTATGGGCCTTTAGGACAAAGCATTGTTCTACTGTACCTCCAATACCACTTACCTCTCTTTCTAGTTGCTTTCACTAATTTTCCTATCTCTTTAACTTTTTAATTTAAGTGGATAATGAGCTCATCCTTATAATACCATGGATAAACTGATTCAAATTGTATTTCCAGCCAGAATTTTCCCCCTAAATTCCAGTCTGTTATAACCAACTGTGTACTCAGAGTCCCCAATTCCATGTCTAACTGTATCTGAAACTTAGTAAATCCAAATATAGAGCTCCAATATGTATTTGTTCAATACATATTTGTTCACTAAGTTAATAAAAAGTGAATAGATGAATAATATCTGAATCAAAAGTTAATAGACACATTCAATAATGTTCTCTTTTTTCTTGTCTTTCCATTCCAAACAAAATCCACTTTTCTATGATTTATTAATTCTAAATGTTATTCTAACTTTACAAGGTTAGGATGACAGTGGAGCTAAGAAAGTGTGTATACATACGTAACACTCTATTGAAAATTACAATTTCCTCCGTGACATGAATCTAAATGAATTGTTCTCTAATAATGTAATTATAAATACTGTAACATGTTGCCTAGGATATTGACACTACTGGGAAGGTAGGATACATCCTATGGTTTCTAAAGTCTCTATTTTTCTTTGAATGAAAATGCTTAGTAAGATAGATTGTATGGAAGTTACTATAATCTGAAATATCTACTGCTTGGGTAATATAAAGAATACCTCTGGATCCAGTTACTTGCATACTTTCACAACCCTGTCCATTAAAAAGAGAGCAACAAACAAAATATGAGAGGACCATGATTTACAGAATGTCAGTACATATTAATTTAATGGGAAGAGTATTAGATTTTTTTCAGGAATGTGAGTAAAGTGCAATAGAAAGTTGAAAATAAGAAATTTGGTAACTCAAGGAAGAGAAGGACAGCATGAATATCCTCAGGAGAGAAATACAGATAATAAATTGTATAATTAAATAAAAAGTGATAGCAAAACCCATCTTTCCCATTTTTTATGGAACTGATTTTATCTCCTGCTAATGTCTGCCACGCACATCTACACATTAATGATTATAACCATGGAACACAAATAGACGAAGTATGAAAACAGCCTATCAGCATCCTTGATGAAGATGGTGACTCTAAGAATAAATTGGTTCTTCAGCTCTGATGTTATAATGAGGCTCATTCTCAGAATTTGCATATTCATAGAGTGCCTGAGCCTTCAGGACTTTGACTGTGGGCCCTGGCTTCCTCTCATTTGAATGAAGGCATAGACAAAATTGAAAAGAATAAAGAGATCATGTTAATTACCTCTAGCCAATGTTCTCCAAGTGCTAGTCTCTCCATTTTTGTTTGCTTGTTGTCTGTTTCAGTTTAAGTATACCATGTAAAATTTCAACTACACTGCCATGCATATCAGAGTTTAATGTTTGAAGGAGTGATTGATTTAATTCTACACAAAGCTATAAGAACTTATCTGTTAAAGTTACCTCTCTCAAACTTGTACATTGTGTATATTTCAATGACAACATCAGAAAGGATCAACAATATGCCAAGATGCAATCTGTAGGAAACTCTAAGCATATTACATTTATTTTCTTATTTTATTTTCCTTAAATAATAAAAATCAAATATTGGTATGGTATCCAAATTTATAGACCTTTTATTATCTGTCATTAACTATTGCATTGTAATCCCCACTATGAGAGGCACTGTGCTAATCTATGGCACAAATCCTAGAAGAAAAAAGGTTTCTTTGTATGTGTGTGTGTGTGTGTGTGTGTTTTAGTTAATCATCTTACATATTAATGTGACATATGATGTCATTAATATAAGAGGTTTCTTCAAATAATACATGTTGGAAAGCTCACCAAATTAAAATGTCTTTCAATATTTCCCTAGAGAAAAAAGCTGAAAGTTCATCTTCTCTTTTTCCTCTGTTTTTGGTTTTAACACAGCTCATCTTCAACACAATCATCTGTGGTTGAATAAATATACTTTAAAAAGCATAATTGGCTATTGTGATATATATGGTCAGTATCACTTTTTTAATTAGCAATTTATAATTATGCCTATGTTCAATAGTTTCCAGAAAAGACTACTGATAACAGTGTCACCAACATTCTCAATTCCTCAATGCTCCTATTCCAAGTAAGTTCACAAATATAAGATTGGCAATGTTTTAGAAACTTGCAATCAAATTATGATCTTTTGTATTAGTTTTCTTTCATTGTTGCAACAAATTATGATAAATGACTTGCTTAAAACAACAGATATTTATTTCTTACAGTTGGGATGTCAGAAGTTTGTGCTGGGTCTTAATGGACTAAAATTAAGGTGCTGGCAGGATGTGCTCCTTTCTGGAGGCTCTGGAGAAGAATCCTTCTAACTCTTGGCTCTTTCCAGCTTCTAGTCTAGAGGCTGGCCATGTTCCTTGCCTTATTAAACTTTTCTCTTCAAAGTCAGAAATAGCCAGTTCAGTCTTTTTCATGAATCCATCTTTTTCTTGTTCTGACTCTTTTTCCTCCATTTTCTCTATTTAAAGACCTCTGTGATTGCATTGTGTGTCCATGTGGGTAATTCTGAATAAGCCCTTTAATTTAAAGTCAGGTTGAAGAGTTACTTTAATTTTACTTGCAACCTTAATTTCCCCCTTACCATGTAACATAATGTATTCATAAATGTTAAAACTAGAACATGGATGCCTTTGGTGGGTGGGATGGAGTTATTGTGCCCATTGCATCTACAAACAGACAGCATAAGCATGAGCTGTGACTTGCCTAAAAATGCAAATTATTGCACCCTGCTCAAGTTCTACTTACTCAGAAACTTGCAGGGGATGGTTCAGGGTTCTATTTTTGCCAAGATCTCCAAGTCATTTTGTCAGAGAAACATTTCAGAAATGGTGGTTTAGAAGACACACACCAATGAGGTGTGACTTTCTTTGTCCAACAAGAATTAACATCCTATAGATTTAAAAATCTTTAAACACATTACCTTATGTATTTTAGAGATTTTTCAAGCTCTCCCTCCCTTGCTTTTGCATTATTAATAGAGTCTACTACCAAATATATGAAAAGTTTTTGTTACTATAACCCTTCCTCCATCCACCTTTCATTACGCCGTTGGCAAATATTTCATTTATTTCCTTGCTCTCTTCTAAACCATTTCAGTTACATCACTGCTATTATTAATCTCAAACTGGGTTACACCATGTTAATGCTTCCAGAAAATAAACAGCAACAGGAATGTGTAATCTAGAGTCTGGGTATTACTATCACCTCTCTGGATATTGGTTTCGTCATTTCAATTTCTACTCCCAGAGACCGGTAGTGAATTTTTATGAATTGTAGCTAGGCATATCAACTTTTTTTCCTGATAGAAACATCCAAGAAGCCAGATGAAACCATAATTCAAATTCTGTAAATGTTTGTTTTTAAAAATCTGTTATAAACATTCAACCATTTATTACATAAACAATGATATATAAGCTTACATCAAAGATTACAGTTTAAATAAAACTAAGAAATAAAATTGTCTTTCTTCTTTGACATCTTATTTCACATTATTATATACTTACTATTTAATTAATTTCATGGTAAGTTGCATTCTTTTCTTCATCATTCAAATAGAAGCATTGATTTGAAAACTTTCATAAAATAAATCGTTGTCTGTGTAACATTAGACAAGTTCAGGGGTCTACAGGGATCTTGCAGGCAGGGACCAGCCAATGTTCATACGGTCATGTCTATTTTTAAATTGTTTACTAAATGTAGGACCAAGTAAGGTATCACACTGCTGCTCTTGATGACTTAAAAGGAGATCCCACAGTTTCCATAAAGGCCTGGAGCATCATATATGGCTTAGCATTCTGAGTGCAGGGGTGTCCTTGACAACTCCTGCTCACTGGGTCCCTGCTTACATTATATGACAGACACATTGATCACTAAACCTACCTAATATGTTATTCCTTCAAGAACTGTGGGGTCCAATGTAACATGTAATAAAAACATTAATAGCATTATTGATAATACTCTGTATCTCTTTGTGTTTTAATGACAATCAATCTACTGTAGTTGTGACACTAACACATAAGATTCACTCGAACAATCACCACTTGTTTATTTCTTTTTTAAAGATTTTATTTATTTATTTTTAGAGAGAAGGAGATGGAGACAGACAGGGAGGGAAACATCAATGTGTGGTTGTCTCTCACACACCCCCAACTGGGGACCTGGGCTGCAGCCCGGCATGTGTCCTGACTGAGAATCCAACTGGTGACCCTTTGGTTCACAGGTTGGCATTCAATCCATTGAGCCACAACAGCCAGGGCTAGTCATTTATTTCTGATAATTTTGAATTGTCTCTTTTCTAATAGATTCTCTCTTTGAAGAGGAGACTTGTTGTTTAAGTTTACCCTGCTGAAATAATGTCCATCATCATCATATGTGAATGAGCAATATATTTTCTATAGGTAAATTTTGTGATTGCATATTTTACATACCTGGAAAGTAGACTAGTAAATTAAATATATGTCCTACTTTTTCCTATGTTAGATCTACTGTAATGCTGATGGCTAGGCATTTCAAGAGAAAATTCCAAGTGATACATTTTGACACTAGATTTTTGTGAAAACAGAATAATGTCTGTCAGGTTCCATCTCTTACCTCCATAATACAGCACAGTTGCTGGCACATATTTGATCTTCCATAAACATTTGTAATTGAATGACTTTAATTATTCTCCCATCAGCGTATGATTTGGCATGGCCCCTCAGGGCACTGCCACTGTCATACAGAGGGATGAGGAGCAGCAGGATGTGGCTGGGGAAAGTAGCCAAATCCAAAAATCTGTTAGGGTAAAAGCATTCTGGCAGGTTTCATTGGTGGGCATACAAGAAATTAATTATACAGAACCAGATATGTCTAAAAGTATCAGGTGGGAAATGTTGAACCAGGCAAGCAAAAAATCAGTTTAGAAAAGTCAGGGAAGGTCAAACAACTACCAATCTATCTCTCTCCCCTCTGTTTCAGTCTTTCTGTGCATTTATTTTGAGCAAAAATCACTTAGAGGATTTAGACAAAGGAAAAATAATCACCAGAAAAATATAAAGTAGGGGGATCACTTCCCAAATTATACATTTGGATCTGTAAAGTTACACATTTGGACCTATTTTTAAGGTAACAGAAAAGAGCCATATAAAAGACTATTTCTATAAATGTCACTCCAGTTACAGAAGGGATGCCAACTGTTCAATATACTGAGATTTTGAAATGAGATTTTGTGAGATTTTTTATATGGGTTCTCATAATGACAAGAGTAAACAATAGTAACAATAGCATTGACAATATTCTTCTGCTGAAAAATAATTTATTTTCTAGAGTTTTCTATGTTGATGCAGTCAACGCTATACAAGTCAAATTCATTTTAGTAAAAGCATTTCCATTAGGCATTAAAAAGTACAGCCCATTTTACTAGACTTTCTGATAGTCTAGTTAAATTTGAGAGCACATAGTAGAAATATATTAAAACAATATTTTCAAGACAATGGAAATCAGACAATGGAGGACAGGGATTTCTGAGAAGTTAGAATAAAATAAAACAAAACAAAAAAAGTCTTACAATTGACCCAGCCTATTATCTTGTGAGTACTTCCAGATCATAAAGCTAGGAGAACTCAGTTGGAGCCTCATCGATTGCCTAAGTGCCAAATGTAACAGAGAACAGGGAGACAAGGGCACTTGAGTTTGCAAGGTTGAGTATTGGAGAAGAGAGAGATGCACAGAGAAATTAAAAGGTCTATATCTAGTTTCTGTTTAGTACATGTGAGTGTATAGACAAATGCAGATATGCCAGGAATCTACTTTGGTCCGAGAAAGAACCACCCATAATAATAATTAAAGAAGATTTAGAAAAGCTCATGATGGCAAAGTACTCAGAAGTCTTCTGACTCATTAGAGGTAAATAATTAGCCATAGACAACAACATATTTTGTTCCTGCCTTACAAACATTAAAACCAAAAGAATCAGTTTCAAGAAACTTAACTACACTGTAGAACAAAGATCAACTGCTCGTAGAGAACAAAAATATTTTGCAAGTAGCAAGATGAAAAATTTATGTTTGCTGTGTAACCAAAACTTACCAGAAATGAAAAAAACAGCAAGAAAATAAAATCTGTATAAGAAAAAATATATAGAGAGAGAAAAAGAACGAGACCAAAATAGATGTTAATACTGTTATAATCTTATTCCATATGCCAAAAAGCAAAACAAAAGATTGAATATGTTAAATATAGAAGTAAAAGATATAATACAAAATATAATACAAACCAAATTGCTAGAAATGAAAACAATAATTGATAGAAACAGCAAATTAGTCACTGCAGAAGACACCATGTATTGTCATGAAGACAAAGCAAGAGAAGTGGATTTAAAAATAATCACAGAATGCAAAATGGAAAATAATGAACAGAGAATCATTCAGCAGTGGAATAATTTCAAGTGACCTAATATACAAGCATAATTGAAGTCCCAAAAGGGGAAGATAGAGAGGGACATAAAAAGAATGCTTGAAGAAATAGTGGCAAAATGCTATATACATTTGATTGAATGTATAAACTCATAGATCCAAGATTTTCAAAGATCCTCAAGCACAACAAATGTGAAGGAGCCAAGGGACATAGCTGACCACCACAGAAATCTCTGAACCACCAACCTCTGGATTTATTTATTTTTTTCTTAAGAAACCCAAGTAAGGTTCATTAGTCAACTTTTCCCACTCACAATATGTATGTATTTTCAGCTCATTATTCTGTTTGACAAAATGTTTATATAGTTTATTTTTCTTAATATAGTTTGAGAGATTTTTCAATTGTTATTGCCTACTGTTTTATATTATTCTTAAAGATCATAGCTTTATAGCCAGGAAACTGTATCTTTCCTCTTTATTTGTAGTTGACATTTTCAGCTAGACTATTTGGTTGCTTTATATGTATTTGATTCATCTTATCAATCATCCTAAATTTCCTTGACCTCATCCATTCTTACTTTTTTCTCCATTAGATAACATGTTCATTTTAGTTCTACCTGCTACTTCTAAAATGTAAGGGCTGAGATTTGGCTTCTCAGCAGATGTAAAGAGAAAGATGATATGCTCCAAAATTCTAGGAGCATCAGCTCCCTGGTGAATAATCATCAGCCAATGAAGACAGGAGACAGAAGGGAACTTCAAATAATGTCTTCTAAATCCTGCTTTCCAAGGGGAAAGTACAAGGCTTGTTTCTTTACTCCTGTCTAAAAGTGTTCTGCTGGGACACTTGAGCTTTGCCTCAGACCAAATAGTGTAGTTCAGAGTTTATTTTACAGTTTTTATTTTGTATATGTGTTTCCCCTCTTCTGAGGGCTGGTACAATGCCTTATTTTGATCTGGGAGCTTAGATGGTTATGTAAAGTTTGTAAAAAGTCATCATATACTCATCAGCTATGTACTAATGTTTACTAATGTATACTTATCTGTCAACAAAACACTGGAAAAATAGCTTACACCTTCATGACAAGCTTATAATGAAAGTTTGTCGAAATGAACATCAAAAGGGTCATTTGAGCTGATCTACAGAGGAACAGAGCAGACAGCCAACAGTACCAAAGCATATATGAAAATAGGAGATCAAAATCTGTAACGGACATTGGAAAACCAGACATGGCGGCTAAGTGACCACAGGCAGCTCTGCGCAACTGGAGATGGCCCTGCAAGCAGAGGTGGCTGAATGCCCGGAGGCTGCCCTCCGCCTGGAGAAGGGAGCTTTGTGGAAGACCCGGAGTTCACACCCGTGCTCCTAGGGTGAGTGCGCGCAACTCAAGAAATTCGGGGAGCCCACACCAGTAAGCTCGGTAGGAGTGTGAGCCCTGTAGGAGACCCCAAGCTCACAAAAATAAATGTGGGGAGTGCTCAATCCATAGGAGATCCCAGCTCAAACCCATAAACTTGGGAAAGTGCGCTCTGCAGGAGGCTCAAAAAACATTCCCAAGGCCCTGCATGGAGAGTGCACCGCTAGCCCTGGTGAGAGTGCACCACTAGCACTGGGGAGAGTGCACGGCTGACACTGAAGAGAGTAGCCTGAAGCTGACTGAGTGTGGAACAGGGAGAAACGCAATACCAGTTGCCCCTCAGCCTTATGCTGACAAGAAAAACCAGTTTGGCTGGTTTGAAAACAGCAAGAGGTTTTTTGTTTGTTTGTTTGTCTGATTTATTTATTGGTTTGTTTCTTGTTTTTGTGTTTTATTTTATTTTATTTATTTATCTTTAGAAGAGAAGGGAAGGAGAAAGGGGGAGAAATATCAATGTATGGTTGCCTCTCAAGTATTCCCTACTGGGAACTGGCCTGCAACCCAGGCATGTGTCCTGGGTGGGAATCGAACCGCAATCCTTTGCTTTGCAGGCCTGTGCTCAATCCATTGAGCTACACCAGCCAGGGCTTGTGGATTTTCTTTTCTTTTGTTTTGTTTTAATTACATATTTTAAATTTTTTATTTATTTTCATTTTCCAAAATTTTAAATTTTAATTCAGAAATGGAAAATGAAAACACATATGAGCATCCTATTCCTGCCTCAGAATAAACTTTTTTTAAAGTTTTTTTTTATTAGTATTGTTGTTCTTGTACAGTTTTCTTTCTTTTACTACCATCCTGGCCCACCTCCGCAGCCCTCCTCACCTCCCTCCCATTTTCACCGCCCCTAGTTTTTGTCCACGTGTCTTTTATACTTGTTGCTCTAAACCCTTCCTCTTTTCCCTCGAAATTCCCTCCCCCCTCCCCTCGGATGCCTGTTAGTCTGTTCTCAATTTGAATGTCTTTGGTTATATTTTGCTTGTTTGTTTGTTTTGTTGATTAGGTTCCTGTTAAAGGTGAGATTGTATGGTATTTGTCTTTCATTGCCTGGCTCGGCAAAAAAAACTGTTCGACCTAATGAATGAATTTGGCCAAACAGCCGATAGAAACTCAATATCCAGAAATCAAAGGCGTTTTTGTATACCAACAATGAAACAGCAGAAATCGAGAAAAAAAATCCCACTTGATGCAGCAAAAAGAAAAATAAAATACCTAGGAATAAACCTAACCAAGGAGGTAAAAAACATATATGCAGAAAAGTACATAACACTGAAGAAAAAAATCAAGGAAGACACAAATGGCAACACATACCGTGTTCATGGATTGGAAGAATTAACATCATCAAAATGTCCATACTATCCAAAGCAATTTACATATTCAATGCAATACCTATTAAAGTACCAATGGCATATTTCACAGACATAGAACAAACACTTCAAAAATTTATATGGAATCATAAATGACCCCAGATAGCTGCAGCAATTTTGAGAAAGAAGAGCAAAATAGGATGAATCACAATACCTGATACCAAACTGTATCACAAGGCAACTGTAATCAAAACAGCCTGGTACTGGCATAAGAACAGGCACATGGACCAGTGGAATAGAACAGAGAGCCCAGAAATAAACTCAAGTCTCTACAGTCAATTAATATTTGACAAAGGGGGCAGCAACATAAAATGGAGTAAAAATGGCCTCTTCATCAAATGGTGTTGGGAGAACTGGACAGCTATGTGCAAAAAAATGAAACTCGAGCACCAGCTTACACCATACACAAAAATAAATTCAAGGTTGATACAAGATTAAATATAAGCCGTGACACCATTAAAGTCCTAGAGGAGAATATAGGCAGGGAAATCTAAGATATTCCAAATAGCAATATTTTTCCTGATATGTCCCCTAAAGCAAGGGACATAAAGGAAAGAATAAACAAATGGGATCTCATCAAAATAAAAAGCTTCTGCATGGCTAAAGAAAACAGTATTAAAAAGAGAACCAACTGTATGGGAAAACATATTTGCCAATGATACTTCAGACAAAGGTTTAATATCCAAAGTATATAAAAAACTTACATGACCCCACTCTAAGAAGACAAGCAACCCAATTAAAAAATGGGCAAAGGACTTGAACAGACACTTCTCCAAGGAGGACATAGAGAGGATCCAGAGACACATGAAAAGATGTTTGATATCGCTAGCTACTAGAGAGATGCAAATTAAAACCACAGTGAGATACCCCTTGATACCAGTGAGAATGGCCATCATAAACAAAGCAACAAACAATAAGTGTTGGAGAGGTTGTGGAGAAACGGGACCCTAGGGCACTGTTGGTGGGAGTGCAGACTGGCACAACCATTATGGAAATAGTATGGAATTTTCTAAGAAAACTAAAAATGGATCTACCTTTTGACCCAGCAATTCCACTGCTTGGATTATATCCTAAGAACCCTGAAACACCAATCCAAAAGAACCTATGCACCCCAATGTTCATAGCAGCACAGTTTACAAAAGCCAAGTGTTGGAAGCAACCTAGGTGCCCATCAGTAAATGAATGGATCAGAAAACCATGGTACATTTACACAATGGAATTCTATGCAGCAGAAAGAAAGAAGGAGCTCCTACCCTTCATGACAGCATGGATAGAACTGGAGAGCATCATGCTAAGCAAAAGAAGCCAGGTGGTTAAAGACAAATACTATATGATCTCACCTTTAATAGAAACCTAAACAACAAAACAAACAAACAAGCAAAATATAACCAAAGACACTGAAATAGAGAACAGACTGACAGTGACCAGAGGGGAGAAGGGAGGAAATTTCAGGGGAAAAAGGGAAGGGTTTATAAGAACAAATATAAAGGGCACATGGACAAAAACTAGGGGTGGTGGAAATGGGAGGGAGGTGGGGATGGCTGAGGCGGTGGGCTGGGATGGGAGTAAAAGACAGAAAACTATACAAGAACAACAATTAAAATAAAAAAAAATTTAAAAGGGCCATTTGATACTATCTGAAAATGTCAATGTTTCTTTTCAAGAATCTATGCAAATCTTGCTACTCTCCATTACAATTATGTGTATATGCAGTACTGGTATTAGTCCATGCCAAGATACCATTAATTGTCTTCATTAAAATGTTAACACATTCTCACATATTTCTCTCTCATATCCCTGTTAAAGGGATAGTGCAGCAAAGCTTGAAATTACTGCTGGTTTATCTTCATCATCAGCAGTATGAAGGTTATTTTGAAACATAGTGCTTTAAAATGTCTGGGTAGTGTTTTTTTTTTCCCCCCTATTTTGAAACAGTTCATTGTGAAAAATCCAAGTAGGTTTGTCTATTTTTTATCTAAACCATGTTAATGGATTGGAAGAATTGACATCATCAAAATCTCCATGCTATCCAAAACAATCTATAGATTCAACACAATCTTCATTAAAATACTAATGATATATTTCACAGATATAGAACAAGCATTTCAAAATTTATATGGAACCATAAACAACCCAGAATGGCCACAGCAATGTTGAGAAAGATGAACAAAGTAGGAGGGATCACAATACCTAATATCAAACTATATCACAAGGCCACAGTAATCAAAATAGTCTGATACTGGCATGAGAATAGAAACATAAATCAATGGAACAGAGTGGAGAGCCCACAAATAAACTCAAGTCTCTATAGTCAATTAATATTAAACAAAAGGGGCAGAAGTTAAAATGGAGTAAAAATAGGCTCTTCAACAAATGGTGTTAGGAGATCAAGACAGCTACATACAAAAAAAAAAAAAAAATGAAATTTGACCACTAACTTACACCATACACAAAAATAAGCTCAAGGTTGATAAAAGACTTAAATATATGTTTTGACACCATAAAAGTCCTAGAGGAGAACATAGGCAGGAAAATCTAAGATATTCCAAATAGTAATATTTTCACTGATGTATCTGCTAAAGCAAGGGATATAAAGGAAAGAATAAACAAATAGGATTACATCAAAATGAAAAGCTTCTGCACAGCTAAAGAAAACATCAGTAAACCGAAAAGGGAACCAACCATATGGGAAAATATATTTGCAAATGATACCTCAAACAAGGGTTTGATCTTCAAAATATATAAAGAACTCACACAACTCCTGTCCAGGAAGACAACCCAATTAAGAAATGGGCAAAGGACTTGAACAGACACTTCTCCAAGGAGGACATACATAGGGCACAGAGATATATGAAAGGATGCTCAGCATTGCTAGCCATCAGTGAGAGGCAAATTAAAACCACAATGAGATACCACTTCACACCGGTCAGAATGGCCATCAATACGATATCGAAAAACAAGTGGTGGCAAGGTTGTAAAGAAGAGGGAACCCTAATGTACTGTTGGTGAGAATGAAGACTGGTGCAGCCACTGTGGAAAATAGTATGGAAGTTCCTCAGAAAACAAAAAGCAGAACTGCCTTTTGATCTGGCAATTCCACTGCTGGGATTATACCCTAAGAATCCTGAAACACCAATCCAAAAGAACCTATGCACCTCAATGTTCAAAGCAGCACAATTTAGAGTAGCCAAGTGCTGGAAGCAGCCTAAGTGTCCATCAGTAAATAAGTGGATTAAAAAAATAATGGTACATTTACACAATGGAATACTATGCAGCAGAAAGAAAGAAGGAGCTCCTACCCTTCATGACAGCATGGATGGATCTGGAGAGCATTATGCTGCATAATAAGTGAAATAAGTGAAATAAGCCAGATAGTAAAAGACAAATACCATATGATCTCACCTATAAGTAGAACCTAATCACCAAAACAAACAAGCAAATAAAATATAACCAGAGACATTGAAATAAAGAAAATATGTGACAGTAACAAAAGGGGAGGGGAGAGAGAGATAATGGGAGAAAATAGGGGAAGGGTTGTCAAGGAGCATGTATAAAGATACATGGACAAAGCCAAAGGTGGTAGAATAGAGGGTGGGAATCTGGAATGGGTGGAGCAGAAGGGATTTGTGGGGAGGAAATGGAGACAACTGTACTTGAACAACAATTAAAAAAATAAATTTATCAATGATCAATATTTTTTCACATGGGCTCTATCATCTATCTGTTTATCTCTAAATAGATAGAAAAATAATAATATTATTATCATTAACATTATTATCCTACTTGCAAATATTTTCATGAATTTAGTATAAGTTCTCCCCCAGATCCAAAACCATTCTTTACAAAAGCACAGTAAATTATAAACAATCTAATATTACCTAGATAAATTGTATTTGATTTTCTAATTTACAATGCTATTTTCTAATTTGCAATCCATGTTCAAAATTTGCTATTTACCCTAAAATTATGCTTTAGTGCATTACTTTTATCCCCAAGTAATGCACAGTCTAGCACTACACTGTGCATTTGCTTGCTATGTTTACTTGCTCTTCTTTAAACTGGAAAAGTTCTTAAGCCTTTCTTTCTCTTTCATGAACTGGGCATTTCTGAAGAGTACAGATCAATTTGGAGGAATGTCAATCAATTTCAGATTATCTGATTATTTTCTCGTAACTGAATATAGATTTTACATTTTTTGAAGAATACTATGTTCATCTTGCTTGGCATGTATATTTATTTTTTTAGTATAAGAGTAGTAACAAAAGCTCCTTCTCTCTTTTGGTGGTTTAAATTACTTGGGCACTATTACTTTCTGTACCACAAGATCACTTTGTAAAAAAAAAAAAAAAAAAAAATCTACTGAAGAGAGTTATTTATGTATTAAAGTCAGAATTTTTTTTATTAAAGCTGTTCCGTTCCATACTCAATTATCTGTACAGCCTACCAAAATTCTAGTCTCTATATTTGGTGTCACAATGAAAAAGAACTGATGTTTTTTGTTAATCAATATTTTCATTTGAATGTAATTGTTTTTCTTGGCTCCATTGGATTTTATTAACAAAATCATCAGTTTTATGCCACCCAAACCTCCTCACTATCTATATGCTAGTGGTTTCCTGAAAGTGCTGCATTTTAATTCAATTACACTTTTATTTCTTTCATTTTTATAATAATTACTTCTTAATTTAAAATCTTGACTAACACAAAGGTAATCATTTGTGTTTAATCAACCATTTAGAACTCAAAGTCACATAGTATGTAGTTTTTTCAGTTTCCTAATTATTTTCAGGTATATGCAACTATCTATGCATTTCCCAGAATTCAGAAAATTTCAATTAATATAGTTTTTAATAAAATAAGTTATAACATAGATATTATTGTAAAAGTGAATAGCAATAGGGGGAATTATTATTTTCAATATAATTTGTTAAAAAAAAAAGCCTACAGTCTTTACATTGTTTACATGTTTAAAAATACGAGGCCAATAATGGTCTTGTATAACTATTTTTTTAATTTTCTTTCACACCATTATGATGATGATGATGATTACTATCATCATTATTTTTAGTTCTTAGAAATAATGTATCATATTTAGTAATGTTACATAAGACAGCCATTTGGAGGGTAGGCAACCGCAAGAGGGTGAGCTCAGGCTCAGGTGGCCACTGAGGAGCTGTAGCCCTCACAGGGTCCAGGTGGGGGCTGCACAGAAGATCAAAGCCAGGATCCAAGGGTGCTTCCTGGATTCCAGCCAGTTTCCCTGGATCTGCAGGCACTGTTTCTAGCATGGAGAGCTGGGCTAACTGTGGCTTCTCCTGCCTTCCTGACAGCAGGTCCTTCAACTTGCCCTTGACCTGATGACCCTGATAACCCATAAACGATGGGGAAACCTGGGAGTCTCCTTCATTGGCCAAGGTGGCTTTGGGGGATGTTCTTACACTGAACCTGCTGAAAGCTAGAAAGATTAATGGTCAGGGCTTGAGAGTGCCAAAAGCTATAATGTTAATTAGGTAGGGAAGCAGTCCTTTCTACTCATCCTATAATTACCAGGGCCTTGAGCAGGAAGGAAGGATTGGTCTTTGAGACAGGAGTCTGCCATTTTTCCAGGTCCTGGCACCTGAGTGAACCTCTTGCCCTTGCACAAGCACCTACATTATGAGTTCGGCTTTCGTGGAAGCAGGCAGCTGAACCTGTGTTTTGGTTACGGTAATTTTTTAAATTTCTAAATGATATGTTTTAAATATTTTCTATATATCCATTATATTCAAAGGAATCTTATAGAAATTCACATGGTGTTTTTTTCCCTGGAGGCTGGAATGTAACACATTTTTATCTTTAGTGGTGAACAGATCTGACTACATGTTTAGATACAAAATCAACATGATTCATAATATCTGTTAAAGGAAAATTAAAAACATTCTTTTTTATCTAAAACAAAAAAGTAAATCACTGCAACAAATACACTAATGCTGTTAATCCATTATATTTATAGATTCTATTATGTAAATTTATTAGAATTTTATCTAACATCATTTGTTCAAAATACAATGTTACAAGCCATAAATTGTAGCTCGCTAATGAATTCAAATATGTTTATTTTTTAAGTGCTGAGGAGTAAAAATGCAAATGTTGTTGAACCACAATTGTCTCAAACCATCCACCCATGAATGAAGACAAAACAATGCATCAAAGCAATAAAATGATGTTTATGTGTAAACAAATATCAGAACATTTTTCAAAGGAACACTACCATCTACCAGAATTTAAACTTAATGTTAATGAATGAAAAATATTTAATAATATTTTGCTATGTGTCATTATTCATTCAGTCAAATAACTCCCTATCTTTCTGCATATATTCATAGTTTTGATTCAGATGAAAAGGTCTCATGTTGCCTCCTGACAATTTATTTTTTCTCACTATTTGTTTTTATTTTCCAGGATTATTACTTATATTACAATATTTGTAAAAGTGATAAAAGATCAGAGATGAAAGAAAAGAGTAAGCCTGTTATTTATTTTCATGTTTTAATCAGAGCTCACTAACTCAATAACTCATGTCTCCTATTAGCCTTGTTATAACACCCACCCATATATTTTTCAATACTAAATATTTATTATATTCTCTAGATCTTCAAGGTCTTATTCCCGGAACTCTTTTATTTACATCAAACCAATAATATTGATTTAACATGCCAAAAGGATAGATTAATATTCAGGATTAATGGCCATGTTGTTAACTAGAAGTTATATATTACTTTTCAATGAGTATGTCTTCTCATTTGAAATTTGTACTATCATCTAAGGCAATATTTCTCAAGTGAATTAGATGAACACTAGCCAAAAGAAATGATCTATTAAAATATTTCTATTATATAATAATTTTATTATAAATAATTGTAGTGAGGTGTTTGGTATGGGACATGATTCTAATTTTACTAAAATATTTTAATAAAAATATAATAATACCTAAATGATTCTCCTTAAATCAATGACATGATCATAGTTCTTTTGAAACTTTGAACAAATTACAGTAAGTGTAAATTCATAATAAAAGTTGCCTCTTTCTTTTGAAGTTGGTTATCTTAAATAAGAAAAATATGCAGTATATTGTAACCATGTAGAAACTTTCAGTATGCATTGGATGAACAACAAAATGAGTTCATATTCCTTATAATTAGGCAACAAAAGAAAACATGTCCCTTTTTTGTTTAAAAGGAAAATGTATCAATGATTGCTAGAAGATTTTAATAATATGTAAATTAGTGACAGACCACAAGCTGAATATGTATGTAAATTGGTCCTTAGTTTTCTCATTTGTTAAAGATGTATTGACTAAATAATTAAGGATAGAATTGCAAACATAATTTAATAGAATGTTTTACTGAATAAATATCTAAAAGATACACATAAGTTAAAAATGTGAATGAGTCCTGGCTGATGTGGCTCAGTTGGTTGGAGTCCCCTTCCACATACCAAAAGGTCACCAGTTTGATTCTCGGTCAGGGCACTTGCTAGGTCGTGAGTTTGATCCTTTAGTCGCGGAGTATACAAGAGACAGCTGACTGATGTTTTTCTCTCACAGTAATGTTTCTCTTTATCCCTCTCCCTTTCCCTTTCTCTGCAAGTTAATAAACATTTCTTCAAAGGAGAATTAAAGTATTCCTCCTCTTGTTAAAATATATAATGTACTAAAAGTAAATGAATATATGTGCACTGTATTTAATACATTAAAATTACAGACCCACTCTCACAAAGATAGTGTCTTATGGCCTACATGCAGTCACTGTGAGCCCTTGTTCTACTGAAAAATGAAATACGACAATGAAAAATAAAAAGACAATAGGAATATAAGGGTTGCTTCATTACTTCTAAAAATTCTGTAACACGGATATTTTACAGAACACAATGCTCCTGCTATGTATAATGTAGATGGAAAATATTTCAGTCTGCTTAGAGATTCTAAGGTTCAACTCACAAGCACTCTACCTTAAAACTTATTGCTGTAATATTTGGTAATACTTAAGATGACTTACCTTTGAGGAACATGGTATAGTCCCAGATCTGCAGTTTTTTTTTTTTTTTTTTTAATTCAGTAATTTTGGATTGATTGTTTAACTTCATGTCTGCCATGATACAACAATTAGGTTAATGATATAATATACACGTGCTGATTTGAATCATCTGAGGAGCAGGTATGGAGAAAATTTAAACTCACAACAATGTTAGAAATTGGAGAGAGAGCTCCATGAGACTGGGACAGTCATCGAAACACAACTGAACTCTGATCCAGAAATAAAGAGGGGTAAATAAGATGGTAGATTAGGTAGAAGATTCATAAATGGCTGTGCAATGTAGGAAATTTCTGTATGACTCTTGAGGAGTCTGCAGAGGTATTTTAAGTCTTCTGAGAATGGGTCTAAAAAGTATCCCTGCTGAGCTCAGTTACTGTCTGGGAGCAGCCCAAGAAAGTATAAATTTGTCTGAGACACATAGATGGATTTCAGACCTTGGAAGCCAGAGTCCCATGATAACTGTGCTTCTTCTAGTTGGGGGATATTAGGTGAGTGTTTGTGGCCACCACATTGCCTCGTAGAGTTATGAACCTTATAGAAACAATTCTAGAAAAGCACTTGAAACAGTTTTAAGGTCCTGAACAATAAATGCTTGTTATTATTTGGAGAAGTAAACTACTTACCTTTGAGTCTTGAAATAAGCTACAATTTACTTGCAGACACTTAGGACTTTGAAGATTAACAGTATTTAGAAGTGCTAAGCCAGACTGACCAAGTACAAAGTGAGGAAGACAAAAATACCTCCTGTAGGAAGCAGGACTCCTGCTTGACCTCACAGGTCTTCTTTCTGACCTGGCAGTAGCATCAGGAAGAGTAAGATCAAGTTTTGTAAGGGAGAAAACAAGGCAAAATTGAATATTTCAGTTTGTTCCTGACACAACATATTCACCTATTATATAGAGAAAACTAAGGCACTCATCTGGGTTGGTGTTTATACATAAATCTGAAATGATCAAATTTTGATCAAATGCTCAAAGTTTTGTGCTTTTGAATTTGATCATTTGACCAATTCATTTGCATTTTATTTGCTGAAATAATTGAAATTGTTGCCCATAAATCACTGTTTTATAGACCACACCGACCCAGATTTATGTATATTGTAAAACAAGAGTAAGAATAGCATATTAAAGGTTATAGTCAATTTAACTGACAAAGACTTAAAAGTTTTTAGTAGTATAAATGGAAAAGGTGCAAAACATAGAAGTGTCAGTTTATGAAAGGTTACACTTGTTTTTTGCCAAGTGTCTGCAGCTCTTATATCTTTTGGTTTGCCTGTCTGTTCAGATCCAGCATATTTTAGATGCTCCCCACTTCTAAGACCTTGCTCTGATGGAAATAGTCACCAATAAACTGGAATAAAATGCCAGTTACTGACATTTACACAGTAAATTATTTCAACTATTACCGTTTCTTTAATTGCACACTGCATGTCTATCACTTGTAATAATATTCTGGTATAATATTCTGGCAGACAATTCTGCTTTTTTTTCTGAATTTCGCTACTTGTGTGGTCATTTGTGAATAATAGTCTAGGTATTTTGTACACTCTTACTTTAACTTTAAACCTAATTTCATTGCTTTTACATACTTCTGTTCAAAACTAGCTGGCATTGATTCTTGGTCTATTCTGATCCATGCATTCTGTTGCTTTTGCTAGATTTATACGGGCCAGGCCTCTGCTATGCTTATTTGTGGAAACTGCTTCTTGATTAAAAAAACAAGAATAAAAATATTCTGTTTTTGTGCATTGGATATTATTTGTATTTCTCTTTCAGATTTACTCTACTTACTGAATTGATGGTCTCTTATTTTTTGTTGATGATCTTTTGTCTCTTATCGCCTTCTATGTTTACAATAGTCTTTTTTCTCCCTAAACTCCATTTCTCTATGCTAAGTAAAATCAGTAAAAAGTGGTGAATCTTATTAATCTGTTTTCTTTTGAAAAATGTTTAATACCCTCCTTTTTAATTTAGAAGTAAATAAGAAAGAATATTTATATTTCATTCAATAATTGCTTTAACCTTAGTGACTCTCTAAAGATTGAAATGAGTATTTCTACTATCCTTACTTTATAAAAATTTTACACACAAATTTTCTAATCAAGTTGAACACACTATTGTTTCTTAAAACTAGTGACTGTATCCTCATGAAGAATCTCTAATATCTGAATTAATCTTATTGAATAATTTAAACATTGTATTAGGTTGGTCTTTAGCAAGCATTCTGTTAGATACTCATTCCTCCTAGATAAAATCCACCTACAAAGTTTTATACATCAATTTATGTTCACTGTATTTCTTTCAGTCTGTTCCACATCTTAAAATTGATGGTTAAGGAATATAAAATAAGGAAGAGGCCTTTCTTTTTATTTTAATTATTAAAACTTAGAGGTCATAAATTCTGTATAAAAGTTGAAGAACTTATCAGTATTTTACTCTGTTTATTCATTTATACTCAATTAAGTTTCTAAGTAAATGAAAATTGCTTTATGTTTATTATGTTAATTGAATGTTTGCTGTTTTGAACTATTTATTCCAAATTAAAAATCTGATATTTATATGTCTCTGGGCTTCTGTATGTCCTCCTTCAAGAAGTGTCTGTTAAGGTCCTTTGCCCATTTTTTAATTAGGTTGTTTGTCTTCCTGGAGTGGAGTCATGTGTGTTCTTTATATATTTTGGATATCAACCCCCGTCCAAGGTATCATTGGTCAGCATCACTAGCCATCAGAGAGATGAAAATTAAAACCACAATGAAATACCACTTCACACCAGTGAGAATGGCCATCATAAACAAAGCAACAAACAAGTGTTGGAGAGGTTGTGTATAAAAGGGGACCCTAGTACAGTGTTGGTGGGATTGCGGACTGGTGCAACCACTATGGAAAACAGTATGGAATTTCCTCAGAAAACTAAAAATGGAACTGCATTTTGATCTGGCAATTCCACTTCTGGGATTATACCCTAAGAATCCTGAAACACCAATTCAAAAGAACCTATGCTTCCCAATGTTCACTGCAGTGCAATTTACAATAGCCAAGAGCTGGAAACAACCTATGCGCCTATCAGTAAATGAATGGACTAAAAAACTATGGTACATTTATACAAATATACACTCTACAGTATACATTTATACTATGCAGTAGAAAGAAGGAACTCCTACCCTTTGCAATAGCATGGATGGAACTGGAAAGCATTATGCTAAGTGAAATAAGCCAGGTGGTGAAAGGCAAATACCATATGATCTCACCTTTAAGTGGAACCTAATCAACAAAATAAACAAGCAAGCAAAATATAAACAGAGACATTGAAATTAAGAACAGTCTGACAGTAACCAGAGGGGAGGTGGGTGGGGATAATAAGGAAGAAGCAGTGAAGGGTTTTCAGGAACAACTATAAAGGACACATGGACAAAAACCAAGAGGGAGTGGTTTCATTACCTTTCATCATAAGTAGTATAATAATATGGTATTTTTGGCCTGAAATGAATAACGTGAAGTAAATTTTTTCTTTTATAATAAATATTTTTGTAGGAAGAATAATGCTCCGTAATGGTAACTTGTTGAAAGAAATGAATAAACTCATGACATTTTAGCTTACTTAGCTGATTTCTAGTACCCACATGAGAAGAGAAATGCCCAAACCTGTAGAGTTTATTTGAGCCCAGCTGATGACAATTACTGGGAAACAACATCTCCAAGGATTGAGAAAATGCTCTGAGGAATGTCAGTTTCACGGTTTGTTTTATATGTTACAATCAAAGGAGTTCGGGGAGTGTTACAAGATTCACTGGTGGTAGAATAAGGAGGTAGAAAAGAGCAATGTGGGGAAATTTCTGAGATTATATAAAGAGTAAAATAAACAGGCTAATACATCTTTTATATAGGTGATTATAAGAAAATTAACAATTAACATGTACTGCACATAAAAATGTTATTTGGGCAACAAAGTCTGGTGCCCAGATGTCTATGGTCATCAGTGACTTTGCCCCTTATTTTTCCCCCTTCCTTTGAATTCTGTACTGCATTAAGATGATCCTTTCGATGCTAGTCACCTGTCTTCTTGGCCTTCTGGCTTTCTGAATAAAGCCACTTTTGTTGCTCTCAAACTTTGTCACTTAACTTACTGGTCGTCACGATGCCAGCAGTAGGAGCTTGAGCTTAAAAGCAGTAACTGTTAGTACAGGCACTCAGGAATTAGACAAAAGGAGGGAGCTAGCCTGGCTGGGCCTGATTGAGTCTAGAAGTTACAGCCTCAGATACCCTAAGGAATAACTGATTCCCAGCCAAGGTGATTCACAAGCCTCCATCCTCCTGTGGAGAGAGTAAGAATGGCTTTCCAATCTGTTCAGAGTACCCTGGTCCACTTGCTCAGACTGTGGGGTTGTGGGGGAAGAATATACAATAAAGGGGAAGTTCCTTTGCTAGAAACATGTGCGGTAGAAACCAAGATAGCATAGGGAGAGGTAAGTACAGGCACACTAGAAACTAGATGATGCAGCAGAACATCAGAACATGTGCAGTAGAAGCTGAGATGGCAACCATAAGGGCAAGGTACCTAGCTTGGGAAAAGGAAGAGATTGGGTAGAGAAGGACCCAGCAAAAGCCTATGAATGATTATGAAAGAGATTGGTTAGTCTGAAAGAATGCTAGCTCTTTCCTAAATCTGAGATAATGTAATCAAAGCTCAACAAAAGCCTTTCTTGATATCATGTGTTTGTCTATTCATTCACACATATTCTCTCTTCTTAGCAGTCCTGCAGCTCCAAACATGTGTTCAGGCCTGGGCTTGGGTGCAGCAGCACATACAGGAACAGGCAGTAATGTAGATAGATGGGGATGGAGACTGAGATCAACTAAACTTTGGAATAGAATGATAGAATGAATTGAATTACAAAAGCTTCTAATGGACTACCAACGTCAGGCCAATGGGACAGGATTTCCAGACCCTGGGCCACCTTCTGGGCTTGGTGCAGAAAACGGTACGTTTTTCCATAGAGGAAGGAAGCTGAGCCACCTGTTTGTAGGTGAGACACCTGGCACCTGGGACAGTCTCTGGTACTTGCTCCTGCACCAATGCATCTTACCACTTCACTGCATGTTCTCATGTGTGAGTCTCCAAAATGTTTCATGGGACTTTGTGGAAGAGCCCTATTTCCACGGGCAACATAACTTCCCTCAAGGGAGCATGAGCTTGTCATACATCTATAATCCAGTCATAGGTATTTCCCTACTTTCCCCCATCTTCATATTTCTTTATAATCTTTATATTTCTCCTTAATTCTAAACATATTAATGGGAATACAAAACTGTAATTCTCCAGAGAAGTTGAGATCTTTCTTCCCTGCATGTCTTCAGTTTGGCTCAAATAAAGTCTTGAAAATCTTCTCTATAGATTTGGGTATTTTTGCGTAGACATAGTACACTGAACTAGTGTTCTCTGAGTATGCTGTCTGCTTATTGCAAACACATATCTCTACTTACATCTAGCTGTATATTGTTTTCCTCCCCAATTTGTTTGGAAATTATATTCTTTTAGTAGTTACACTTGAAATCCAATGCAGTTCATATTTTAAATGTTAAGTAATTCATGGGCATGGACAGTGGCGGGGGGGGTGACTGTTGCAGTGGGGGAGCAGGGCAGGGGACAACGAGGGGCAAAAGTGGGACAACTGTTACTGAACAATAAAAATAAATAAATAAATAAATATGTTAAATAATTCAAAATCACTACTGTCATTCCTCCAAATTAAAGGTCCTAAAAATTCTTCATTCTAATCATCTTCAACTAGTTCGCATGTTTTCTTGTGCATTTCAGTTATATTTATTCTTTTTCTAAACTTTATTACTATGTTAATATCATTGCCCTTCTTCTCTTTCCCCTTCCCATCCTCCCTCTCATCATTATAATTATCTGCATAATTCTTGTACTATTCAATAAAATGTTCTATATCTTAGGAGCACAAAACAAGAAGGCAGCTGTCTATATGCCAGGAATGAACCAGGATGGCAACCTGATCTTGGAATTCTAGCCTCCAGAACTGTGAGAAAATATATTTCTGTTGTTTAAGTAACTATCTATGGCATCCAAAGCACTAATACAGTCATATACTATTATAAAATGTATAGGAAAATACATAAACAAATAAATTTGTATCTTCATAATTTCCCATATTTAATTCTTCAAATACCTTGCTTTTTCTGGAAGTGCATTTTTCAAAAACTCTTATTTTGATGTTTATTTTGATTTTAAAATCATTTGGTTATTTGCAATGTATTTTAATAATATTTATAGTGTACTTTATATTCACAATGTATTTTAATAACATTAAAAATGATTTTATTAGTAGAGCAGTCTAGTTTACCAATATTGTCTCCCAGTTCTTTAAAGTCATTACTGCAATTTTTAAGTCTTTTTTAATTTTATTTTAATTGTTGCTCATATACAATTTTCTGTCTTTTACTCCCATCCCGGCCCACCACCCCAGCCTTCCCCACCTCCCTCCCATTTCCACCCCCCCTAGTTTTTGTCCATGTGTCCTTTATACTTGTTGCTCTAAACCCTTCCCCCTTTCCCCTGAATTCCCCTCCCCTCTCCCTCTGGTGACTGTCAGCCTATTCTCAATTTCAGTGTCTCTGGTTATATTATGCTTGTTTGTTTGTTTTGTTGATTAGGTTCCTGTTAAAGGTGAGATCATATGGTATTTGTCTTTCACCACCTGGCTTATTTCACTTAGCATAATGCTTTCCAGTTCCATCCATGCTATTGCAAAGGGTAGGGGGTTCCCAGTTTTTTCGTTTTGCTGCATAGAATTCCATTATATAAATGTACCATAGGTTTTTGATCCATTCATTTACTGACAGGCACCTAGGTTGCTTCTAACACTTGGCTATTGTAAACTGTGCTGCTATGAACATTGGGGTGCATAGGTTCTTTTAGATTGGTGTTTCAGGGTTTTTAGGATATAATCCAAGCAGTGGAATTGCTGGGTCAAAAGGCAAATCTATTTTTAGTTTTCTTAGAAAATTCCATACTTCTTTCCATAGTGGTTGAACCAGTCTGCAATCCCACCAACAGTGCCCTAGGGTCCCCTTTTCCCCATGAACTCTCCAAAATTTGTTGTTTGTTCCTTTGTTTATGATGGCCATTCTGACTGGTGTGAAGTGGTATCTCATTGTGGTTTTAATTTGCATCTCTCTGATAGCTAGTGACATTGAGCGTCTTTTCATGTGTCTCTTGATCCTCTGTATGTCCTCCTCAGAGAAGTGTCTGTTCAAACCTTTGCTGATTTTTTAATTGGGTTACTTTTCTTCTTAGAGTGGAGTCGTGTAAGTTCTTTATATATTTTGGAGATCAAACCCTTGTCTGAGGTATCATAAGCAAATATGTTTTCCCATCTGGTTGATTCTTTTTTTTTAATTTTAGTGCTGTTTTCTTTAGCTGTGCAGAAGCTTTTTATTTTGATGAGATCCCATTTGTTTATTCTTTCCACAATGTCCCTTGCTTTAGGGGACATATCAGGAAAAATGTTGCTGCATGAAATATCTGAGATTTTCCTGCCTATGTTCTCCTCTAGGACTTTAATGGTGTTGCGGCTTATAATCAAATATTTTATCCACTTTGAATTTATTTTTGTGTATGGTATAAATTGGTACTTGAGTTTCTTTTTTTTTTTTTTTTTTTTTTTTTGCATGTAGCTGTCCAGTTCCCCCAACACCATTTGTTGTAGAGGCTATTTTTACTCCATTTTGTGTTGCTGCCTCCTTTGTCAAATATTAATTGATGGTATAGACTCGGGTTTATTTCTGGGCTCTCTGTTCTATTCCACTGGTCCATATGCCTGTTTTTATACCAGTACCAGGCTGTTTTGATTACTGTGGCCTTATAATACAGTTTGGAATCAGGTATTGTGATCCCGCTTACTTTGCTCTTCTTTCTCCAAATTGCAGCAGCTATTCCGAGGGAGGAGGGGAGGGCTGGGGGGTTGGCTGGGATGGGAGTAAAAGACAGAAAACTGTACTTGAACTACAATTAAATTAAAAAAGGGGGAAAATAATAATTTTATTTTTCCAGAAGCAAGTAAAAGAATTGGGGGACAAAGATAGGAGATAAGGAAAAATGACTCTAGAGTGTTAGCAAATGACTTCAGCCAAATGTATTAAGTCTAAGTAGCTAGGACTAAGGACATAATGGTCTCTCTCTCTAAAATAATTGTGGTGATGACTTGACTAGACATTGTATTGAATGCTACATTTAATACAAGAGCATAATGTTTACAAGAATCCAACAGATTTGCATTGCGAGCTTTCTCCAGGCAATTTCAGCAGAGATAGGGGAAAACAAAAGAAAACTGCCTCCCAACAACAACAATAAAAACAATAAAAAAACCAAGCAGCTCTCTTAGTTTACCCTGTACAAAGAGACAGTTGCTGTTTTCATAATACCGTTAAAGGTCTTAGAGAATTCATAGATGTTTTACAGCTCATCTATTCAGAGTATGTGAAGCAGACTTGGAAACTGACTGAAGGCCTCAGAGTATGCTCTGGTAATTTTTACCGTATCCCCGAAAATCTCGCTGACATGACCTAAGTTATAGAGCCAATGTGATCAAAGTAAATATCCCACAGGTTACTAACTAATGAAAACTTACCTTGGGGTGAGTAATAATATGAGTTTTAAAAACACTAGAACCCATCTTCCCATTTTTCTATTGCGAATAGTATTTTAGATATTAATTTATCAAATATAAGAAATAACACTCATAGTGATTATGTTTCTCAGATTTCAGAATAACTTTTACTACAGCAAAGCAAAATTCTGAAAGGAAAAACTTCTATAAATGCACTTCATTACTTTTTCCCCTTTGGGAGGTCTGATAGCTGGATTGACAGCTGAAGTGCATGGTGGTTCTCCTCATCAGGGGAGCATGATGAGCATAGCAGGGTAGGCAAGACCATCCAGAACTTTCGTCAATCAGAAGTTACAGCTAAATAATGTGCTTTGCTAGTGTATACATTTCCTTCAGTCTTCAAGAGCGCCATTTTGGTGTACTCGAAAAGGTTACTTACATTCATAACCAGAGACAGAAAGCAACCGTGCAAAGCTATGGCTTTCAAATTTTGTTGTGCATTTCTAAATAAGCAGTGTTATGATTGCTGAAGAAAAATAAATCTGCTTGCAGGCTGATACTGAATTGCAGGGCTGATATGAACATTGCCTAACATTCATGAATATGTATGATGTTTTCTCTAAATTCTCATTTGGAATGCAACTGAATTGTACCCCAATAAATTATCCTTGTTTTATAGTACTGCTCTGTGCCATCTCTCCCATTTTCATGAAAATTTCTGAGGCATGTATAATTATTATCCCCATTTTAGAGATGAAACACTTAAGACTTACTTAGTGACAAGTTTTACAGAGCCGCCTATTTGTAACATAAAAGAGCTAAGATCTAAACACCATTTCCTCTTCTCCCAACTTTATTAAAAACCCCTCCATAAAAATAATGTTTTCATAGGAGCAATAAATTAAAGTAAAATATTTCTAAATTTTAAAGCACTATGGGAAAATTGTTTTATGATTGTCAAAATAAGTACCCTTATGTGATATATAAAAGTAACTAAATGTGAACATTACCCACAAATGCATATCAATTTTGTTTGATTTTCTTCTTTAATTTTGAGGAAAAAGAGAAAAAAAAGTAAACAAAGGATGACTTAAGGAGAGTTTATTCAATATATGCCAAGAGTTATGAACTATCTACTCTTGAAAAGATATTACATCTGAAGTCTTGGTTGGTTCAGAGTAACAAGGTAAAACTTGGTGGCTTATAAACAACAGAAATGTATACCTCATAGTTCTGATTGTCTGCAAGTCCAAGGCCAGGGTGTCAGCATGACTGGATTGTGGTGAGAGCCCCCTCCCAGGGTGCAGACTGCACATGACTCATCGTAACCTGGTGTTTCAGAGAGCACAGTTTCTAGGTTGGCTCTTCTCACTGCACTAAGTCTGTTGGTGAGGGCTTCGCCTTTATGACTTCGTCTAATCCTAATCACTTCTGAAAGTTTCTGCTCCTAATATCATCTCACAGCGGGTACAATTTCATCATAGGAGTTTGGGGGAGGTCACAAACATTCAGAGCATTTATTATCCTGAAAAAAACATCAAAATATTAAATATTCTAATTTAAAAAAGTATACTCCAAACTAATTTTAGAAGCATATCTAACCTGAATATTTTGTAACCAAAATATTTTTATCTAACATTTAGAAATATCTAAATATTTCTTATCTAACATAAGAAACATGTTATCCATTTGTACCATTTAAAAGAATTAACATTGATAAGCAAATGAGAAAATTCAGGTATTTTATATAATAGTGCAGAGATATTTTATCTTGTTCACAGAATGCCTTTGGCTTTTTTGAAGGTGTGGAAAATTTTAGTAACACTGAAAGATACAGGGCTGATAATTGATGAAACAATTGTTGAATGTTATCGGTTTCTTTAAGATTTGATTTTTGTACAGGGGCATACTGGAGGAGATTGGCAATGTGAGGGGGAACTGTCGGCTCTATGCTGACTTAATTTTTAGATGTACCAACCTCATTTACTACCAATGGACAGTTTGATCAAGATATGTACAAACTTAGTGTGGACCAAAACTTGTGGCACTTAGTAGGTGCATTGCTTTGCATTAGTGGAATGGTTTTTTAAAAAATTGATTTTTGATATTGATCTTACACACATGTGTATAAACATTAGTGTTGTGTACAGTCATTTAATGAACATCTGAGGCAGGAAATAAATCTACCCTGAAATTGGCATTTTAACCAGAAATCTCCAAGAATTTTATTTTAATATAATTATGTTCTGTCTTTTCTTTCTTATATTTATAATCCTATATAATGTCAATGATTATTGCATAATGGAAGTGACATAAGATTAATGTTCACATTTGGATTACGCTTTTTCAGAAGAGCTTAATGGTGCCATAATCATAGACACAGAAACTCTACTGAGTTTCATTTTTAAAGATTCTTAATAGGAAAATTAATATGTTTTTAATAAGATAAGTGAATACAATTTACTCATCTCTATGGATGAAAATGGTCTCCAATTTGTTGACATTCAATATCTCTTACTCCAATGGGTTTTGGAAGCTCAAAATCAAAGCAGTACATTATTTACATCCTTAATCCACCTGCTCTTGGAGAAAATGACATTCGTGTATTTTTTCCAGAGCATATTAATTTTTATGTAGGCTGAATTTAGAGCTGGGAGAGCTAATGCAAAATATCACTCTTATTCTGTCATATATAAAGTAACAACATTACAAAATATACATTAATTTGCTAGTATCCTTACTCTTCACAAATAAGCATAAATCATATCAATTTCACAAGCAAATTTTTAAAAATTAAATTTAAAAAGTGTAATAATTTCTTTTTTGTTGGGGAGGGTGGTGTCCAGTTATCTGAGTTTTTCCACATGTAGAGATTCATGTGTTCATCATCACATAGGGAAATCCATCACCCAAGACCTTCCCTCACACTGCTGCATTGTAGTCAAAACCTCAGTGCCCCCCTAACCCTTGGCAGCACTGATCTTTTCTCCCTCTTAATGGACTAGTCCTTTCCAGAAATGTGTAAAACTGAAATCATACTGTATTTAACCTTCTGTACTTAGCTCCTTTAACTTAGCATAATGCAATTCAATGTTTTTTTCCATATCATTGTCTGTGCTAGTACCTGTTTTATTTCTTTTTGTGACTGAATAGTATTCCAACAAACGGATGTCCAGTGGATGTGTGGTGTGTTTATTCATTTACCTCTTAAGGACATTTAACCTATCTCCAGTTTTTAGTGATTAAATAATGGTTCCATAAACATTTACGTATAGGTTTTTGCATGATATGATTTTTGTTTATCTAGGCAGGATTTCTGAATCATATTTGTTTTATTTTACAAGAAACTGCCAAACTGACTATATACCATTTTCCATACTGACCAAAAATATCCAAGATAGTGTTGAGTTCCTCTACATCCCTGCCAATGTTTGTTAATATTTTATATGTCAGACTTTGTTCTGTTGTTGTTTTATTTTACCCACTTTGATAGGTAAACAGTAGCATCCCATTGTGGTTTTAAGTTGTATTTCCCAAATCACTAATGATTTTATGTGCATCTTCATGTACTCACTTCTCATCAATTTAGTTTAATTGATGGAGTGACTTTTCAGTTTTTTACTCCTATTTTTATTATTTTATGTGGCTGCATTTTTGAATTCTGAGAGTTTTTATATGTTCTGAACACAAGACTTCTGCTGGATAAGAAATAGGCAAATATCTCTTCCAGCCTCTCAACTTGTCTTTTTATTTAGCTTTTTTCATTATATATTGCATGCATATTAAGATCGATGAAAACATTTAGAGTTTATGAAGTAATGATCTATTTTGCTCTATATGTTGTTTCATTCCCACAAATCCAAGTGGCTGTAATTCTATTCATGGAGAATTAATGTGTGGGTTTGAAATTTGCATTACTTTAGAAGTTGTATAACTAAAGGTTAATTGCTTTAATATCATTGGACTTTAACTTACAAACAAAATAAAATGGCAATAGTTGTAAAGTATAGGTCTTTTGAACTAAGATATATAAAGGCACTTAGCACAATGTGTAGCTTACGAAGGGAAGCAGAGTTTCCCACCTCAAGCAGAGCATTTTTCTTGAAACTGTACTGAGACAATTGGGCATTCACATGCAAAATAATTACTTACTTAATTAAGACACTTTACACTATGCATAAAAATAACTAAAAAAATCATATACCTAAATACAAAAGCTAAAACTATAAAATATTTATTTATTTATTTATTTATTAAAGGTTTTATTTATTTATTTTTAAAGAGAGGGGAAGGGAGGGAGAGAGAGAGAGAGAGAGAGAGAGAAACATCAATGTGTGGTTGCCTCTCACATGGCCCCCACTAGGGATCTGGCTCACAACCCAGGCATGTGCCCTGAATGGGAATCGAACTGGCAATCCTTTGGTTCACAGCCTGAGCTCAATCCACTGAGGTACACCAGCCAGGGCAAAAGATTATAAAATATTTGAAAGAGCACATAGCACAAAATGATCATGGGTTAGGCAAAGAATTCTCAAAGAAACCACTGGAAGCATGATCCTTAAAAAAAATAATGATAATTTGAACCTTAAAATTAAAACTTTTTGCCCTTCAAAAGACACCAGTATGAGAATGAAATAATAAGCCACGGATAGGGGAACAACTATTACAAAATGCACATCTGATAAAGGAAATATTTTCATAATATATGAATAACTGTTCTAATTCAACAATTAGATGACAAACAAACCAATTAAAATGGGAAAAGATTAAGTAGATATTTCACATGAGGATAGTTTTTAACTAAACATAATCTTGCACATAATGAATTTAATTGATTTTACTTCTTTTAACATTTACTATATTTTCTTTAAGACCTGGATGCATTCTGCTGAGACATAACAAAGCATATTTCTTGAGTTTTTTTTTTTTTATTGTAAAGAAAAAGCATGTTATTCTATTTTGCATACAGAGTTCTGGCTATAGTACATGGCTAGCTGGCTTTCCTAGGCAGATCTGGTGACCCCGAAATGCTAGTTTTGCAATGTCTGAATTTCATTGAGTCGGGGATACAGAAAATGTGCTTCTTCCTTCATTGACTCCCCTTTCATGAAAAAAGCCACAAAGGAAAACTTGGTAATTAATGGTTTCTGACATTAGATATGATTGTCAGAAATTCATTAGGAAGGAGTGGGCAGTGTGGATAAGAGACCCTTCCATGACATGACCTCTGTGTGGCCTGGGAACTGGACCTAGTCCAGAACAGATTGCTTACTGGTTTGCTGCAACCCCCAGTTACAGACTCTGATTGTAACTGATGTTCATCATGATGTAAATCAGCACTTCTACCATGACTCCTCCACACGCTGGTTCTTAGAATAGGCCATTGTCCTGACTTAGTCAAGCATGTGATTTCCCGTACATGATAGCATTCTTGTACTAGGACCAGTGACTGTCCCCACTACCCTTTTTACTCTGTATAATTTGTTGTTGCCTGCTGTCTGCCAAGCAACACAGAGATATTCACTTTGCCTTGCAGGTATCCAAGATGTGCCACTTATATAGTATCCCTTAATAAACTCTGTTAGCAGCCAGATTAGAGTGACCTTATTCTTTATACCGTCTTTTTCTGCCCTTTGATTATGGAGGTAGCATTTCAGGCTCAGGTGTTTCCCTGGGTTTGCCTGCACTAACAGACAGTTGTAGTAAACTGTCTAGTGCTGTCATCTAGCGAATGGGTGACCATTATTCAGCTCTGCCAGAGTTGCAAAAAGGAAAATTTGTAATCTTGTCAGTTTTCTGAAAAGAGTACATATCTGAAATATCTTGATATTAGAGCACAGATTCAATTAAACACACACACACACACACACAGCTTTTATTTTGACCTATCTTCCATGACTCATATAACTGCAATTTATTTATTAGCCACAGTAGAAAAATGAGATTTTTGTAGATACTTACTTAAAATATGGATTTTTATTACTTTGAAGTTTCAAAAGAGTCTGAATTTTGTTGTCTCTTGAGAGAGAATACCCGGAGCAATAACTAAATGAAAATATCACTCAAAGCAATATTTTGCAGCCAATAATGCAAATTATGAGCGAATATGACCAAACTGTTTTTGCAACTCAGAAGAGAAAATTCTTGGCTTGGAGCAATGCAACAAAAAATATAATCAAAAAGCAAATTAATCAATTGCTTGAAGCTTCCTTCTAGAAAAGTTTGAAAATTGCCTTGATAAGTAAATTTCACAAACTGGATGAAAACTTGGCAAAGCCCTGCAAGTAAATGTCTGCCATGTGTCAAAGAGGGTAGTCAGGCTCCAAAAATATCAACTTAGGACACGACTATCCAATGTACAAAGGCATGTAAAAGTTCTTCAAACATGCTTAAAACAGATAAGAAAACTAAGATCGGACTAATCTTTACAATGAGATAAAACAGCGATTACGTCCACTATGCCCACTTATCCATTTCTATTATATTCATATTGATGACTTATAAAGTTGATAATCAACAAAATGCTTGATTAATAAAAACAATTATTAAAGAAAGAAAAAAGTCATCTTTTTGGAGAAAATGAATTTACTGGGAAAAAAATGAATGTCTGTATAGAAACTTGTTAAACCAGTGGTGTGCAGAAAAGTATTAATAATATTCCAACCCTCATTTATTTGCTTTGTTATTATTTTAAGGGTGGAAATTTCAAAGACATGCCTTACGTGTTTGATTTTTCAGTACTTAAAAATATGCAAAATGCTTCTATGATGCTTCAGATAAATTCAAATTCCTTAAATATTTAAGATAAAATCAATATTTAACTTGGAAGAGTGGTAACATATGGCATATACTGAGTATTCAATTTCAGTTTTAGAATTGGTAGAAGTTAGTCATTGAGAAGATCAGTAAACTTAGCCATCCCTTAGTATTATCAAGATTTAATCTCCTCTGTCAACAAAATGGATCTTTTTTCAATCACATCAACTGACTTTTCTGGTTTGGTGGATTTTACAATTCCATGTTTACCAAGAATTTTGTTTTGTTTTGTTTTTGTGATTGATTTTTTTATTATTTGGAACAGAGTTGTGATTATTCTAAATCTTGTGGGAGAAGTTTCTATGAGTTCACTAGATGCAGATACACTAGAAAAATGTGAAATGTCCTTATTAACATTTAAGGGTAGCATGAGGATAGCATATCCAGAGATATTTGTGTTACCTATTTATAGAGAGAAAATATCTCCCATTCATTGTACATGTTATTCCTGAGTGACTTCAATTACTTTGTAGTAACTGTTTTAACAACTATTTTACTTGAGGCTCTCTGTTAGGAAATTAAGTTAGAAAGGTCCTCCTGATGGTAGATGTAATTAAAATTGTACTACCTGCCTGTACACAGAGAGAGACAGCATCATGTGACTCTTATTTTAGAAGTGATAAAAAGACCTACTTTATTGTTTTTATTTCTAAACCAGCTTCTCAACTGATACACCATAGTATCAAAAATCTGAATTTATATATTTAGTATGTGTTCATGTGATTATATATACATGGGTTGGCACAAATAGGTTTACAGTTGTTGGTGTGGGAAAAGACATGCAAGTTATGATGATTATAATAGCTTTATTAACTCAACAGAATATTCCTCACAACTGTGAACCTACTTTTGCCCTCCCCATATGCCTATATAGTGTATGTGATATATGGGTGAAATATATATATGTGTATATGTACAAGATATGTGACATATACATGGATGAGTGTAGTCATTGTCTAGTCTAGAATGCAAGCAGCAAGAGCCTTTGTCAGGTGGGTATCAAGCAATAAAAACTGAATCAAGGTTTGGGAGACAGGGAACAAATGAACATATTCTACATGTATTAAAACAACTTTAATTGCTCTTAACAACTTGCCTTTGCAAAGCAACTGGTAAGAAATTATAGTGCCAAATTTAATCACCTGGTTTCTTCAATGGTAAGTTCATGACAATGACATGGACAATTGTCATTGTCATTGTCATGGACAATTGTATGGTGATTGCCAGGGCGAGACAGGTATAAGGTCATTAAATGGTAATTGAAAAAATAAAATTAAAAAAGACTTTCATTAAAGGCTATATAAGTAGAAAATTTCATAATTTTCAAAGATTTAAATACCTAGTGGGGGTTAAATTAAGCTGTGTATACCAGAAACAATATTTCATGGTAATTTTTTTCCTATTTTGCATCTGGAGTTAGACTTAAATTGCTAGAATATTATTTTTAAGTGATCATATTGAAAAATAAATTCTAATTTCCCACAGGTTTCTACTGATTGATCTCATAGAAAGAATATTTACTACTTGATTTTTAAATATATATTCAGGCAGCACTTGAATGATGGAAAGTCACAAATATTCCTATTGCCTGTAATGGAAATATGCATGCGGATTCTGTCATTCAAATATTCCTTTTACTTTATCGTATTTCACATAACTTTATATCCAAAGGGGAAAAGAGAAATGTGCAAATATTTCTTATTCGATGAATAAACATAAGGACAATCCTCACAGCACTTTGCAGATTGGCTAAGGCATCAGACAGGCAGGAATGTAAAGGCTCCAAATGCTCTTCCTGGTCTATTTGTTTTGCATCTGACAGTCTGTGTGTGCTCACGTTGTTGACACCTGCTTCTCCATTTCATTAAAAAAAAATCTATCTAATTTTTAAATAAGAAAAAGACAAGCTTCAGTATTTGAAATAAAAATAGTATATTGGGGGGAACCCTTTGGCTTTGTGTGAAATCCAAAATTTTTTATTCAAGAGAATCTTACAAAAATCCATATTAAGGCATGCTTTCTGCCTATGTAAAAACAGAATTTATATTATATGAATTTTTAAGAATTCCATTTGCTACCTAGTTAACTGACCAGAAATATTTCATTTCTGGTTGGGTGGGGATATACTTTTTTATGACTAAGAAGAGATTACTAGCTATTTGTCCTTGAAAAAATACTTGTTTTGTTATTGTAACCACCTGAATTGCATAAGCCAACAAAGATCTGTTTTTAATGAACCTTGTGTTACTGAAAAGCAAAAGAATACAAAAAACAAAAGCCATAGGATGCATACTCATTACTGTGTGCTTGTGATAATTCCCATTTATGCATGTTATCATAACACATTGTTAATAACAACCACTTCCATTCTTCAAACATATCATTCTGATAATATATTAAATGATAACCTTATCAAAATAATTAATAAGTAGGTACATTATTTAAAATGTTAGGGAATAAGTGCTCTAGTAAAATAAATAGCAAAATGGAGTAGAAGCTTTAAAGCATGGAGATGGTGGAATGGAATTGTATATTACTAGGGCTGTCAGAGTAGGTTACATTGTAGATTGAAATTGAGCAAATATTGGAATATGTTTAAAGGGCTACATGGAGGAATTGCATCCAAAGAAATGCCACTGCGAATACCTGAAAGTGTGCATGTGCCTCATGTTTTAAGGCCAGTGTAGGTGGAACAGAGTAAGGATGTCTGAGAGGAAAGGAGAACCTACTTGTAGGCCATTGTAAAAAATGTGGACCTCACTGTAGAAAATATCTTTAGGAGGAAAGAAAAGAAAAGAGACACCTGTTTGGGGAATTGTGGCGGGGCTCCTCCCGCAGGGCCCTCCCAGCCACCATGGATGAGAATAAGTCTACCAAGACATGATCTGCGTGGGGAGGAAAGGTGGCCAATCTCTCAAAGGAGAAGGGCCAAGAGCCTTTTCCTCAATGGCTTTCATTAGGTTCATTTTATTCAGGAATACAGGTAAAGCTCATTAATTATTGTCAAGCAGTAAATATCAAATGATAGATAACATACAAAGAATTCTGAGGGCTTATTCTGAGTCAGGGTCTGTCAGCTAAAGGGCTACAAAACTTTGGGAAACAAACTCATTTCCTGCTCGGACCCTTATCATTTAAGTGAGAGTATTCCTAACAAAGCAGGTTTCACAGGATTTTATGTATTCTTTCTCAGGTATGATCACCTGGGGACCCCACCCTGTCCAGCACAGTGCTACACCACCCTCTGTCATTGTTCAGGCTTAAATCAGTCAGAGTCAGCAAGGCAGCCAAGATATGAGGAGAGTTCTCGTGGACAGAATGAGGACTCAGGCTATGTCAGGATAGCTGAGGGACGAGGGTCCATCATCCTCTTTTGCTGTAGTCCCCCAAGTCCCTCCTTGAGGGCCTCCCATGTGATTATGCTTGTCTTAGGTGGCCCCTCTCTTGAGGGATCTTACCTGTCATTGACTAACTGACTAAGCACTGGGGGCCAAATATGGATGAAGCAGAAGTGGCGCTCCTGCCAGGGAGATAAGCTTTGTCTCCTTAGTGACTCACGGTCTGAAGGTTGCTCACTCAGCCTTAGCCATGGGGGGGTTACAGCTCCTGAAACCAGGCAGGGTGGTTCCAAACAGGGAATCTTGTACTTCCTGTTCATTTTTCAATTTTTTATTTTAGTCTTTAAATATTTCAACAATTACATGTTTATTGACCCTCTTATTTTATTTTGGTATTCTCTTTAATTAATGGTTTTCTCTTCTTCAACCTTTCTTTAGTAAGTTTTAATCTAGTTCATAAATGTTTCTTAATTTAGCATTTGTAAAATTTTATAAAATAATAATGTCATCATTTACTTTTAAATACATTTCAACTCCTGTTATGTCTTTTTCTTTGATTAGAAATATTTAGAAATGGTCTTTAAAATTATTGGAGTTGTATGATATTTTACATTAAATATCATATTAATTTTGAACTTAAATATAATTGTATGTGATAATGAGTGCCTGATAACAGAGACTGGCATACAATGCCCTATGGGACAAACTGAATGGCAACCTTGTTTTGGCAAATAAGGTTATTGGAATTTAGTCGAGTTCATTTACTTACTTATTGTCTGTGACTACTTTTAGACTATCACTACGTTTCAGAGAATAGTTGCATTTTAGGATACATATGAGGCAAAGATGAAAATATTTACTCTCAGGTGCTTTAAAGGAAAAAAAATCATTGATTTTTGTCATATAATATGTTTTTAAATTTGATAAGATTCACTTTGTAGAATAATATATAGGATATATAGTGGAATTTATAATTGCAAGAATGCTTGAACATGAGCATTCTGTAGTCATTATAGACTGTTTTATATATCCATCCACTTAATAAAATTTGTTATGATTTATTTAAATCTACATATTTGCTGATTTTTTTGTGTGATCTCAGCTAATTCTTGAGGAAATTAAATTAAACACATTGATGATAAATGTACATTTTTACCTCTCTCTCAATTATTTTAGTCATACTTTTAAAATATGTTAGGGGCATTTGAGTTTGAAATTAAAATTTTCATAATACTTTCAACACTGCTTAATTTAAAAAATTCAATAGACTACATCAATTTTTATTATTAAATTTCATTTTTACTTGTATACATTTTCCTCAATATATGTTTTTACACACTTTGACCATTGATTTTTGTAAATGGCACATAGTTACATTTGTATTTTAAGCAATCTAAAATATTTATCTTTTAAATGAAGGATTTATTTCATTTGTAGATAATTTGATCACTGATTCATTTATTACTTTTGGATCTCTAAAAAAAACTATAGGTTTAACTGTTCTTTCTTTCTTTCTTTCTTTCTTTCTTTCTTTCTTTCTTTCTTTCTTTTTACCATTTAGAGATTATGTTTAAGCTTGATGGATTTATGCCAAACACTCAATTTATTAATAATGCTATAAACTTTCAAAATAAATTTTCACATTTTTCTTTTGAAAAATCAGAAAAATAAAAAATGGAAATGTGGATGGTAATGTCTGAACAAACTATTCTAAGACCTTTACAGTTTTTGCTAAGAACCCAGGTGAAGCTACTTTTTTAACATTTCTACAAGTATATCATTATTTGCTAGTATGCAATTTTTATACTATGCCTACACTTTTATCTTTATTATTTTGTGTACGAATGAATACCACTCGGTGAGGTGTAAGTTGGCTCTAACAGTTCATTAAAACTGAATCGTTTTTTCTTCAGTCTTGGGAAAGTTCAAACGTGGATATAGGAGAAGGGCCTGTTATCATCCAGGCCCAATGACCTGTTGTTCATGTTTGGAAATATTAGAATCTAATTGCAGTAATGGTATCTTCCCCCATGTCTTCAGCTTTCTGTTTATAAGCTGCTTCTGCATGCATTATCATACTTGATCTTTATAACAGCCTTGAAATTCTTATCCTCAAGCTTGAAAAAGAGGATACTGAGACTCAGAGTTTATATAATTTGGCCACAGATATTAAATTAGTGATAGAGTTGAAACTGGATTGCACATCATCTGACTAGACTTCTCACCTCTCTGTGTCACTACTGTGCATTTTCTGGAAACTCTATTGTCCTTACAAAGAGAATGGCGTTTTTGAGCTATATAGGCACAGTTTGGTTCTGGGTGGTGAAGATTTATATTTGTTCAATTTTTATGTAGAGCAGCACCCCCTTTCAAGGCTTTTGCTTTACTTGAGGGTCTATAACTTGGCATTTTATCATGTGTAGATTCTAGGGTTTATTTTGTATCCTCTATATACACAGATAATTAAAACCCAAGACATAGCATCCAATGACTCTCAAATGGCCTAAGGCAGCTACCAACTTCAAAGCTTTCTTTCTTCTCTGATTTAGTGCTTTATCATCGTTTTAGGCTCTCACATTTCCCTCACTTTCTTGCCTGCTATGAAACATGTTGGCAAGGAAATTTTTATGTGACTTATTCCAGAATTTTCAATTTTCTATACTGTGCGATATTTTACATCGCTCAGTTGCCAAATTGCCATAAATATAAGTACTCCATTTTCTATACATTTTCTGCAAAGTGAAAGTTGCTAAGACAAATGCCATCTTATCCCATTTGTTTTTCTTTTTCATTTTTTTCTGCTTTTTATTCTTCTTTTTTACTTTAGTTTAGGAAATTAGCATTTTTGGTAATCCCAATAAGTGATTATGGAAATAATTTCTTGTCTCTTGGATTTATCTCATATAAATCTACATTTTTCCACAACCAAACAAAAAATTCCATAGTTTCACACACTTTTTCACAAACTAGAGAATTTCAGGTCTGATGTATGATGCAATCAGTTTTTAACCCTGAGTCAGTAAGAACATTAGATTACACAAAACCATAAGAAAAGAATTTATGTAATTCTGAGCTCTGGAGCTATTACCCTAATTAATATATTAGCAGATTTGATAATAGAGCAAATAATTATAGAACTATTCAAACCAAAGGGAATTAGCTGAGAAATCTAGGATACATTGAGTTTTTATGGAATAAGATTAATCTACTAAAAATATTTCCCTTTAAAAATAAAACCACATATGGTTTTAAACTAGTCTTTAAAATAAAGATAGTATCATCTCTTTCAATCATGACAGAAATCAGAAATTGCTATATGTAGTGTGTTCTAACTTTCTTGAATGATTTTTAACTCATTTTTAACAAATACGAACATCTTATTTTGTATTGTTATTCTGTTACAGGTATCCCAATTTCCCCCACTTTGCCCTCCTCTGTCTAGCCCACCCCCACTCCCACTCATTTTAAGTTTATATACTTATGCATCTGTAATTCAGGTAATGAAAGTATTTAAACCTGCAGTATTATCTCAATAAATAGAATAATTTTGACTGGATACATTTTTGTTAATCTAATTATTGATTCTTTGAAGTTACATGCACTTGTAGAATTGTAATTTTTTCATAGTTCAATATTTTTTTAATAGCATGCCTTTTGTCCTATGTTACTTTGTGTTCATCATCATTCACTGTAATTGACCTCGAAATGTATTAATTGATTGAACAGCCTTTTCAGAATTATTTTATTATAGCAGAAAAATAGGATCAATACTTTTAATGATTCCAATTTGTCCAGACTTGGGTGATGGCAGAATTAGGGAAGAGAAAAGACAGTTCATCATCTCTCTTATATTTTTATAAGCTATGAGCTAGTCTTTCTCCCTAACTTTTATTTTAAATGCATACGTAGGACATTTGGAAAAGTTGTAGACTGGCAAGCAAGTGGGAAATCCCGAGAAATGTTTGAGATCCATACAGACAATTTTTTTTTCTTTTTAATTTTGTAGACACTGGCACCAGCAGGCAAACAGGATGGTATCTCTCCTGCCATTAAATTATTATGAGTGTATCATGTCAATTCAAAATTAAAAGCTACAATTTAGTAAAGTCTTTTCAACAAAAATCCTGAAGTTCAATCACTATAAATATACTGATAATTCTAACAGCACACAGTTTTGTTTCGTTTTTCTCTCACTGTGAGTATTGTTTCTTTTATAAATGCCTAAATTCTATAATTCCGATAATACCTAAATGTAGATAATTCATAAAAATACATTGAAATATAACATATTTATTCCACATATTTGATTATCAGTAGTCACTGTAGACAGTAACTATATTAAAATGAACATGCATTTAAAAGTTTGAGTGATTACCCTTCCCTACACCTCCATTAAAATATGTTGCCCAGTCTCCCTAATCCTCTTTTTATTAGACAGAAAATGAAAAAAAAATTACAATGAAAAGAATAATTGCCAATCCGACAATACTAAATATCAAATAAAGCATCAAAATTGCTAAGGTATACAAATGTAATCAAAATAGTCCTGATGATGAGTACCCAGGTCAGCAGAATTATTAGGTTGTAACTTCCCAACACACCTTTTGAATTTTTAACATTTCAGGAAAGTTAGAGCACATTATAATGGTTTTTGTTGATAGAATTTACCTGATTGTTCAATTCTTATTTTAAATGCCATTAATAATCAGGATCTAAGACTATTTAGAATATTTTATAGTTACATTGTACACTACCAATAAATACTTGTCAAAATACAAATGTCATATCATATCTATCAATCATCTACATTTTTATTTCTAAAGCAATATCCTTGGGAAGTTAGTAAAAAGTTATAAGATTTTCATTTGGGACTGTTGAAAATGAAGAAATAGATGTAATGGCTTCTTCAAGAAACCATACATATAGGGACTTCAGATCTAAAGTCAGGAATCACTCTGAGGACTGTATCCATTCTGATGTACTGGTGCCTGTCCTTATACAAAACTAATTTACTTTAGGACTATAATCCAAATTCTTTCAAAAGCCTTGCAAGCCTAACATTGCATGCTCCCAAATGCAATGCTCTTCTTAAACACCATCTGCACCTGTGTCTATGGTGAATTACACTAGGAAAATGTAAGCATAGTAGGTAAAAAGATAGTCTACAAAGACAGGATAAAGCTCGGCTTAGAGCAATTTGGCATAACTGTGTGCAGCTGGGAAGTGAAAGCAGCAGATGGGTTATGTTGACTTCCTGAAATCAGAAATGAGATGGGTTATATCTAACAAAAATCTGCACAGCTTCTAAGGCAAAGGCATTGCAGACTTTGTAAATGATAACCAGAAAATAATAAGGTGATGTTCTTGAAACTGCATGTGGACAATGGTATTATTAGCAATAAATTTATAGATACGATTTCAGACACACATTCATTATTTTTGTAAAAGGGAGATAACACCATAAATAGGAATACAAGATATTTTATGTCACAGATTTATGTTACAAATGAGTTTTTATCCATAGTTAGAATATATAGACTACTACAACTATCACTCTGCAACGAAATATTTAATCAAATAATTAATACAATTTCAAGTGCAGAATACATCCAGTTAATTTGGTGTTCAGTACTTTTTTCTCCTTTTTTTTTTTTTTTTTTTTTTGTTTTGAGCTAGTCTTCCTAGAGTATAAGAATCGTTAATAAAAAAAATGTTGATACTTGGCCGACTGAATTTACAAGCAGCATTAATATTGACCTGCTAAAGACCCTGATAAGAACTTGATCAGTGCTAGAAAATCTCTCAGGGCACACAATTTAACTTCTTTCTGCAATGAAATATTCAGCGATTATATAATGAAAAAATATAATCTCTTCTCAGAGTGTTATGTCATGTTACATTAAATATTTAATTTTATTAATGTGAACATACATACATTACTTTGTTTCTATGATATATGTTCGGCAGCTTTACTCAGCCAAAATGCCACACATCAAAATCTACATAGCTCAACAAGCACATCTTTTATTTATTAGGAGCACAAATTATACACAGTTATTTTAAATACCTTCAAGACAAAATTTTAGGAATGAAGATATCACTGCGCAATGGCTTGGTTTCAGGCCCAGTGTAGGGGATTTTAAGCATTTTCTAATTCTTCCCTGCTTTGTGTGTTTACTTGGAGCTGTGTCAAGCTCTGGTGTCTCTGAAAGGATCAGAGCAGGGAGGGTCAAGTGCTGAGTGGTGTTCTGCACTTTTCATTTCCTCACTTACATCTTTTGGGCATTGTTGGTTTTTATCTTAGTCACTTGAAAAAAATCTATATAAATGAGCTCCTCTCTTTAACTGTCCTTTCAGTTCTATAGCAAGAATAACTTTTCCCCATATCTAGAAGGAAATGTGAGAGTTTATATGACTGCTTGTGTAATAAAAAGTGTCAAAATACACATTTCTCAAATTAGTTTCATGTTCCGCAACCGCCCATCTCGGTTTTAATGGTCATTTGGCTGTCGGGAGTCAGTATCTAAGCCCATTTGAAAGTGTTTAGTCCTTGGCCAAATGGCTCTGCTGTTCTTGCTCAAATGCTTCAAATGGAGCAATCATTGTCAAGGTGATTTTGAGTTTTTGAAAAAGAAAAAAAAATGGACAAAAGTTATACTTTCTGAAGAGCTATAAAAAGTAAAATACATATTTAAGGAATACCAGACATGACTTCTCTATGACAGATGCATAAAACTTCTCCTAAGACCCTTACTTAGCCTTCTCATTTTAATATCGATAAGAATCAGAACATTAATTTTCAATGTTAAAATTGCATTTGTCTTTAAATTGTAATAAGCAGAGATGGTGTTAAGCATAAGCAGATTCAGTTCCCTTAAGATTGCAGTTACCTCTGTATATTTTGTTTTAGGTGAAGGTATCTTATCGGTGGTCTTAGCTGATTGACACCAATACTTTTTCTTTTCTTTTTTAATTGAATACATATTGAGGTGATATTGGTTAATAAAATTATACAGGTGTACATACATTAGCTACATATCACATTGTGTGTTTATAATGGAGCAAACCAGAGCTCTGCCACCTGGCACCTTGACATATGACCCAACAGTGTTGTAGGAAACAGGTTTTTATCAGCAGTGTTCCAACGTTGGGGGGTGGGCAAGAGTTCTCAAGCTCAGAACCCTCCTTTCCCCAAGACCCAGAGCTTCCCTTGCTTCCCAAAAGGCTACAAAGCCAAAACCATTCCCAGAAGTTCCCCATGTCCTTTGTTGTCCTTAAGCCAGCCCTGCAAAGAGACCTCCATCCCCTGTGGAGTCTGCACTTTCAGGTTTCAGAGTTGCCATCTTCTCCTAGCAGCTCTCTCCTTCAGGATCTTGGATACGTGTGGCAGACCCTTCTGCGTGGCGTGGGCCCAGCTCCCACTAGGAGATGCACAGGACCCACGCCCACAGATAGGTTCTCTCGTGGATAATCAGATTTGCAATACACCTAGGCTGTTCTGAGCCTTGCTCTTTGCTGATAACTCCCTCATCCTGCACATGTTAAACCTTTCAGAGACCAGTGTAACCGGCTCAACCACTTTTGCCTTTTCATTTGCTAATATCCTTTTGTGATGTGATTAGGGGCATTGGCTCCTTTGTTGTAACTTGGGCATAATGAGTAAGGACCATCTTGGAATGTGAGGAGAAATAAAATAAAGGCCAGTCATGGCGGAGGCTGTGGCTTTTGCTCCCCTTGAGAGAAAAGCCATACTGTCGTCCTTTTTCCTCCTCCGGACTCGGTAGTCTGTGTGTATGTTTTATTTCATCCATAACATGGACACTGCTAGCCGGTGTTTGCATCAGGTACGTTGTCCTCAGCCTCCATATATCAGTTTAGGAAACATATGCCACATTACAATGGATGGTGGTGGAGTCCAGGAAGGCACATGTCCCAAGGGAGTGGCTTCTTGGAACTGAGAAGTCCTTCAGAGAAGCTGACTTACCTCCTTTCTCACTACAGACCACCTGGCTTCTTCCCTCCTCAACTTAATGTTAGGCCCAGAACTTCCTGCATGACATCATATGCAGCTCCTCCTATGATGCGTTAGTGTCTGCTATTTTGCCAGTCCTCCAGTATTTTTTACCTTCTTTTCGTTGTCATCCATAGTCAGGGCAAAAGTTCCCAGTGACACCCAGATATCCAGGGTGGGCATTCACCCCTGCCTCTCCTGCAGGCACTGTATAAGCTCTCCCAGTTATGTTACGAGTTCCTGAATGTTCTCAGATTCACATACACAATATGCACTGGGCAGCAGCCCTGTTCTCTTCAGGAAGCCACAGCTATTAAGTCGCCATTATTATGCTATGTATCTTAACTGCTGTATCATCTACTCCCTCTTCTCCCATTCAAGGGTTGTGGCAGATATGCCTAACCGTTTTCAGGGAACCCTCTCTCTGCACCCTGTTACATGTTCACTTCCCAAGTCAAGTTTCCTTCCATCACCAATTTTCTCCCCCACACTCTTCTACCTGCCCCACCCCATCTCCCGCTGGTAATAACCATACTGCTGTCTGTTTTTATGAGTTTCTTTTTTCTTAATCCTTTCATTAAGATCTTAAAGAAAAATTCCAAATCTTACAAATCCTATATCAGTGCTTTGCTTCATCTAATTATGCACTGCTAACTCCTCTATGGTGTACAGTTAACTTTCAGCTTTCTCTCCAAGAGTTTCTTATTCTTATAAGTCATTGATTTTGGCTAGAATAAGCTTTCTCGAATAGCAGATGTGCAAGCAAACATGATACTTTGTATTCTGATATTGGACTTATCTTTTGGTGTGTGAGTCTTGGATACTCAAAATAGGTAAAAATAAAAGCAGTAAATCACATTTTAATTTTGAAGATCATTATGGTAATAGACATGTTTCATGTGATGTATGCCCCTTAAGTGAGGAGATTATTTTAGGAGATTTATAGGCTTAAATATATATGTAGACTGATATGCCATTGATACTTATTTATAAACCCTATTAATTATTTGACAGCTTTTATAATTTCAAGTTTCAGCTAACTTAGGACAGTGTTTTCTTTGATGATGATGTAAAGACAGCCTATATTTAACCACTGAAAAGTCACTAATTCTATCTATGGCATTTAAAAACAAACAAACAAAAAAACTAGTCTGTATGAGTTATGGCGATGTTTCCATTGGTCCGTGACATTTGAAACACCAGATACTAAATGGCAAGGCTAAATCAGGGTGTGGGGATAAAATCAAGGTGCATGTTTTAGATCCTATGTTTATATTCCAAATAGAAGATACCTGGAGGAAGAAGGGATTAACAATAAAAAGATTCAGGATAGAGGGGGAAGCATTAACATATGCAGTGTATATCTGGAAAATTGCTCTGTACATACTAATGAGGTAGTAGGCATCTTATGTAAACAGCTCGCTCTCTCTCTCTCTCTCTCTCTCTCTCTCTCTCTCTCTCTCTCTCTGTGTCTCTGTCTTTCTCTGTCTATGTCTCTCTGTCTCCCTGTATCTCTGTCTCTCTCTCTATATATATACACACATACACACACACATATATATATACACATATATGTATACGTATGCATATATATGTAAAATTTTTGGTACGTCCAGTCAATTATGTATGTTTGCGCACCAAGGCACTGGTAGTTTTTAAAAACATAGACATCTCTTAATTTGACTCTGTGCTGTTTATTTATTTGTTTTAACAAAGACAACTGTTTTTTTTTTTCCATAAGGAAGATAATTATATCAATATAGTTGTATAGAACATTGGCTTGGAATTCGGAGTGCACTCATGGGAAAATAACCTCAGGCTCTAAATACATGAGTCACCTATGTGCATGATGGTACATCCCAGGAAGAGAAGAGCCCCAGAGCCTCTATAGGACAGGGAATACTTTACAAGAGAAATGTGTTTGTGCTGAATAAGTCTGATGTGGGTATTTAAGACAAGATAGCCACGTGTAAAGTGATAGAGAAGTTTGAAAACCAAAGAAAGCCCCAAGGTTTGGGAACAATTGAAGTACAGAGAGAAACTTAAACCTAATGTGTGATAATACTGACTTGGTATATACTGTGAAGGGGTGTGATGTAATATTGATGTTTTCATGGTTAAAGTGATCCATTTCAGTATTACGAACAAAGAAATGGCATAGTCAACTATATGTTAATAAAATTTTATTTCCATGAAAGTGTAAAATGGATTGTGAGGAGGTAAATCAAGCTAAGAGACCAGGAAAGTAACAACTTGCCCCTGTAGTGTGGTACAGGCATGGACCTAAATGGTGATAGGCAAATATAATAGCTGTTTATGACATAGAATCCTCAACTTAAAGGAAGGAATGTAAGATTCCTTCTTGCTTTCTGACTTGTCTAACGGGATAGCTCTAAAGAGTCATCCCCCTAGACATAAAAAATAAAGAAAAGGTGGGTTTGTGGTGGGAAGACATAAAACTTAAGGTGTTCCAGGTCATCCAAATGAAAACATTCAATATATCAAAGCATGAAGTTCTGGAGGTTAGGGAACTTTAATGGCTGGGGATGGAAATTTTGGATTCATCAGTGTTGACAGAAGTTGAAGAAAAACAATTTCTAGAGAAATGACTGTGCTGAATTGTTTTCTATTTTTTTTTATTTTTTAATATATTTTATTGATAATGCTATTACAGTTGTCCCATTTCTCCCCCATCATTCCCCTCCACCCTGCACACCCCCTCCCACCCACATTCCCCTGATTTAATTCATGTCCATGTGTCATAAATTCTTTAGCTTCTATATTTCCCACACTATTCTTGCCCTCCCCCTGTCTATTTTCTACCCACCGTCTATGCTATTTGTTCTCTGTGCCTTTTCCTCCTCTCTCCTCCTCCTACTCCCCTGTTGCTAACCCTCCATATGATCTCCATTTCTGTGTTTCTGTTCCTGTTCTAGTTGTTTGCTTAGTTTGCTTTTGTTTTAGGTGTGGTTGTTAATAGCTGTGAGTTTGCTGTCTTTTTACTGTCATATTTTTTATCTTCTTTTTCTTAAGTAAGTCCCTTTAACATTTCATATAATAAGGGTTTGGTGAAGATGAACTTCTTTAACTTGACCTTATCTAAGAAGCACTTTAAATTGTTTCCTATTCTTAATCAAAGCTGCATTAGAGTTAAGTTTGTGTATAATAATGTTTGCTAAAAAACCCTGGAAATCTGGTGTCTGTTAAAATTCACATTGTATTGCAGATTTAGACATATCTGTGCCAATGTACTTTAAAGTTAAGATTAAAATTAAGAGAACAGCTACAACACAATACAATTCTTTAGTAAATTTAAATAAAAATAATGTGTATTATTATACAATATACAATATATGTACATGTGTATCAATTTGTATTTGTATGTATAATATTTTCATTTATTTAAATTCAAACCTTTTTCCAAACTATTTTACTTTACCATGAATAGTTGACAGGAGCTCCTTCCTTGAGTATAACGGTTTTATTTTTGTTGTTAGAATTAGTGATATTCATCTTTAAAATATAATTAATTTCAGGTACATAAAATTATATCTTTGCATTTTGGTTTACTTCATGTTCATGATTATAACAGTGACTCTAGCCTAGGCTTTTAAAAAGATTTCAGATTTATTACAGCATATTAAAATTCTTAAAGATCTAATTGGGCCTGATAATAGGAGACACTTGTATTTGAAAACCATTAGTGAATATTGACACTTTTAATAATAATAGAAATCATGTGTCTAGTATTTCTATTTTTAAAAGTAAGAACTGAACTTATGAGCGATTTTTATTTATTTAAATTCTCCTAATGGACATTGAATACACTTGGGTATTATAAATACTGTGCTTTATATAAAATATGTGATAGATCAGAAATATTTCATGAAAAAAACATGACAATAATATGGAGATCTTTCCCGTGGAGTTATATTAGGACTGCACTTTAGGCATACTATGAGCAAAAGTGGGTGCACATAAATTATTTGACATTTATTGAATCCTAGTTGCTTGGGCCATGAACTATAATAGAAAATTTTCTGAGTGAACAAAGTTCCATTTTCCAGGCATCTTTGTTTTCCCAAAATTCTTAGTATTAGAAACACTAGTTACCATCAAATGTTTGATTTGATCTGTACTATCATAGGTGGTGATTGGTCAAATATTCCAGCATGTTTAAGAACATCAAAGTACTTTTATTAAAATTTTATTTTAATTGTTGTTCTTGTACAGTTTTTCTGTCTTTTACTCCCATCCCAGCCCACTACCCCAGCCCTCCCCACCTCCCTCCCATTTCCACCCACCCCCCTAGTTTTTATCCATGTGTCCTTTATACTTGTTCCTGCAAACCCTTCCCCCTTTCCCCTGAAATTCCCTCCCCTCTCCCCTCTGGTGACTGTTAGCCTATTCTCAATTTCAGTGTCTTTGGTTATATTTTGCTTGTTTGTTTGTTTTGTTTTGACCCAGCAATTCCACTGCTCGGATTATATCCTAAAAACCCTGAAACACCAATCCAAAAGCACCTATGCACCCCAATGTTCATAGCAGCACAATTTACAATAGCCAAGTGTTGGAAGCAACCTAGGTGCCCATCAGTAAATGAATGAATCAAGAAACTACAGTACATTTACACAATGGAATTCTATGCAGCAGAAAGAAAGAAGGAGCTCCTACCCTTTGTGACAGCATGAATGGAACTGGAAAGCATTATGCTAAGCAAAATAAGCCAGGTGGTAAAAGACAAATACCATATGATCTCACCTTTAACAGGAACCTAATCAAAGTACTTTTTAAATGTCTCCTCAATACTTTGAGACAATCTCAAGCAAGGCATATAATGGAGGAAAAAATCTAATTTTGACACTTTCTCACCATGTGTATTATAATAATAATTAAATTTAAAGATTTGATGGGAAATATTTTCTCCAAAATGTAACTTTTTGGTTTATTTTTTATTGAATGCATTGGGATAACATTCATTAATATAATTATATATGTCACAGGGAAATTTTAATTAAAATTCCCTTAGAGAAACAGTTCCATAATGACTCCTTAGATGATATATTATTTTCTTGATATCTGATCATCTCACAATCAATCGAATTTAGTTAAATTATTAAAGACATTCCAGAAAAAAATGGTTGTTCTGTGCCATAACCGCTACCTTTAAAATTCTAGGTGAATCAGTAAAGCAAACATATGAAACATGATCAAGTCACCATGAATACTGGCAAATATTTTCAATATTACAAAATAAATGTTATATATTATTATAACTGGGAAAAGTCATAACCCAGCCTAAGTCAAGGTCTACACAATCTTGAATACAGCAAATGCATCATTTTCATCATCAGCGTACCTCATGCGCAAACCCCAACTTTATTGGTGTGATAGGGACAGCATTCTCCCCATTTTGTCTTAAATCAAAATTATATTAACACTCTGTTTCTATGCTATATTGATTTGGAAGGAATCCAAACAGGGTCATTGATTAAAATACCACTAGTTTCCAGCCTGGTGTATTAAATCAATGATATATTATTAATCAGGATAACTGGAGATATTGAAATGAATAGTCTAGATTTCTTTTTTCTGTGTATATTGGAGCAAGTGTGAGTTATAAACAAATAAATCCAAAGCATACAACCAGCAACAAGACAAATTCCTTAGGATCCAATGTAGGGGAACAATGTTAAAAGATCTGGCATTCACATAGCCCCAATATGTCTGTTTGGAAATGGAAGACAGATCACTAACCCTATTTATATGATTATGTTGGTCCATAAGCAATGCTGGTTAATATATTAGAACACCGAAAAAGAATTTCAGAATAAGTGTAATTTGAAATTGGGCATCTCGCTGCTCATAGTAAATGGGTATGCTAAAAACTGAAGGCTTGATAAAACCATAAGGGAGTTAAAAATGACCTTACTGATACTTTTAAAAAGTGGAGATGAAAAGAATACTCACATTCATTAACGTGCATCAGTAATAGATACATAAAGATACACATAAAACTTCACCAACCTGCAGTGATGCCGGCATATGGTAGCATACGATGTTAAAATAAGAAATACACGGTTCCTTTTTTGTTGATGTCCTTTGTCAGTTGGTAGAATACAATAAGAAGAGGGTCTAGCCTGGTCTCTTCTAGCATTTTCTGAAGGGATATTGCAAGGACTGTCAAAGTTTCGGTGTGACTAAATCTTTGTGGAAAATATTCTTTGCTGTTGTCAGATATTTTCTAAAATTGAAAAATTAAAGTAACTTCATTCCATGATGAATATTGTTATCCTCAGTACAAGGAGAAACCAGTGGGCCTTATGTTAATACAAAATGCTATTATGTTATCTATATAATTAATTATGACCTAAATTAGAAGATTAAAGTCATTTTTTGAATTCTGTGCCCACACTCCTGGAGTCAATTTTCACTCAATCCTCTTCAATATTCTTCATCATACATCATTCTGTTTTCAATAAAATACTATTATGAAACAATATAATAATTCTCAGTGAAGGGTGAAACCCTTAATAAGACGTATCCCAATCTACTGGAGAGAAATACGTTGATATGCCTTCCTTGCATGATCTTGCCTGTGCTCAAGATGACTGACCTTTATGACACTTGGGGATTTTCAACACGCTACTGTTGTTCAAAATATGACAAAGAAAATCCATTTGGTGAGAATTGTACATGCCGACTAACGATTAGCAAGCAGAAGTGAAGCAGGGCCTTTGAAGATTTCTTACAAGTTTGCTTCGGCAAGTATTTGTCTTTTTGAATGGAGAGGCAGTAAGACTGTTAAAATTACTCTAGCATTCGCCACCAGATCAGAGTTTGGAATTGATGTCATCACCACAAGACATTGGAAGCAGCCAAAGTTGAAACTGGAAAACAAGTATTACATAGAATAAAATTTGACAGATACTTTAATTTATTCTGATCTCTCAACTACATTAGTCAATTGGCTTTGTAAACAAGTGAATACATGAGCTAATCCTCTAAAGTAGTGTTAAATACTCACAGGTCTGATTTTGTTTTATATTATGTCTGCCAAGAAGCAATCTATGTTAATGAGAGAGCAGAATGAGAGTAGTTTGGAGGTGGCGATAAAGTAGAAGAAAGACACGAAATTGTTCTCCCAGTAATTGAACCCGTGGTCCATATGGTTAGTGTAAAGGAACAATCAGCAGCTGATGCGAGAAGCACAGGGAAGTATTGTTCTCAAAGGAAAGCCACCATTGATGGAGAGGGATAAAGAAATAAGACAAGGCTTTAAGCAGCAGCAAATAGAAACAAATTTGTTGTATTGTTGTGGACCGTTCAGCTGGGTCTCAGGAGCTATAACCTGCACCCAACGGCTGAGTAAGAGCCAAGGGACCCGCTTCATCTGGGTCTGTTCTGTCAGGAGGACATGACCTACTAAGGAGACAAAACTTATCTCCCTGGCAGGAGCACTGCTTCTGCTTCATCCATCTCCGGCCCCAGTGCTCAGTTGGTTAGTCAATGACGGGTAAGACTCCTCACGGGAGGGGCAACCTAAGCCACACAAGACCACTTGGAAGCCCCTCATGGAAGGAGTGGGGGGGGCTGCAGCAAAGAGGGGGTGATGGACCCTTGCCCCTCCCAGGCTATTCTGACATAGCCTGAGTCCCCATTTCCATCTAGGAGATGCTTCCTGGCTCTAATTTAGGCCTGAAACTATGACAACAGGCAGTGAAGCCCTGTGCCAGCCAGAGCGGTTCCCCCAGGCGATAGGGCATAAGAAAGAATTTCGTAAAGTCCTGTGAAACCCACTTTGCTAAGAGTGCTCTCATTTAAATGATAAGGTTCCAAGAAGGAAATGAGATTGTTTCCCAAAGCTTTGCAACCCCCTTTCCTGACAGACACTGACTCAGATTAAGCCCTCAGATTTCTTTGAAATGTTAACCATTGTTTGATCCTTGCCACCTGATTTACCTCTATTCCTGTGTATTTGAACCCGATAAAAGCCCAGTGAGAAAGGGGCACTGGGTCATTCTCCTTTCAGAGTTTGGCCACTTCTCCTCCCCAAGCAGATCATGTCTCGGTAGTTTTATTTTCATCCATGATGGAGGGATGGGGCTCTGCCGGCGGAGCCCCGCCCCACAGTGTAGAGAAGCAATGCTCTCTGTCAGTGAGGGTTTGAGAGTGGGAAAGACACTTGAGTTAGAAATTAAATAGTATGTTGACATGTTATTTTGAAATAAATTATTCTCAAACTTTAAGCCACATATCAATCGCCTGGGAAGCTGGAAATCTGGAGCGGACCCAAGATTTCGTCTTTCTTATAAATCCCCCAGATAATGCTAGTGCTGCTGGTCTGTGGATGATGATGCTGATGAAAAGACTCTGGGCCACATGATGTACAGGCTTCATGTAGACAAAAGCAGGGATAAGGAGGACAGTTTCATCTTAAAAAATAAATAGTTTTATTGTTGACAGTTACGGATGTCTCCCATTTCTTCCCCTTTTCTCCCCTTGTGCAAAGCCCCCAGGCCTCCCCACAACCTTCACCATTCTGTTGCCTGTGTCCCTAAGCTATGTGTGTGTGCATATGTGTTATTTTTCTTTGAGGAAGGTGAACTCTAAACTTGGTGGTCAGAAGGCTGATACTAAACTGTCAGGATGGATGCTTGAAAGTATGTTACACTCATCCAAATGATTTGTAAGCAGCTTAAGGGGAGAGTTCATGTAGAAACCAACACTTTTTCTTTATTAGTTTTCAATAACGTCTACTTGATTCAATGAAGTTTCCAAGAAATACCCTGTGAGTAATTTATAAGTGTGTATCTTCATCTAAAAGGGAAAATGTATTTGTTCACGGGTAGATTAAGTAATAAACTAAATAATAAAACAATCACTGCATTTTTAAATTGTATCAATTTGTTACTTTGAATTAATGTTATGCCACTTTAGTGATTTGGTTTTATTTTTATATTTGTTATAGCCACTTATCACAATTTTAATTATATTCAATTTAATTTAATGACAATTTAAAAATACACTTTACCATTATGTAAGATGGAAATAGCCCACAAAATAAATTATACATGAAAGTGGTATAATGAATAATCTCACATTTCATATATCTGTACATGTGCCATATCATCATAAAACTCAATCAGTATATGGCAGTTGTTTTTCTTATTTAAATATATATATCAATATTTCTACATAGCATTTCTAGAAAATATAATTACTGACAATATTGAATAATGTGCATTTCTAAGTGAAATAAAAGAGGCACTAAATTATCCATAAGCGCTAAATTAGTATATTGCAGGATCTGATATCTTTTCTTTTGTCCTGTTTGTTTGATGGAATTATATGCAAGTCCATTGAATTGAGCAACTACGTACTCTAGAACTTTTACCACCAATGCAGTGCATACTCTGCTCTAGGAATACAATGGTAAGTAAGGTGCATGGTGTCACTCACCTTAGAATCATACTGAGACACAACACAGGAAAGTATATTCCCCCCAAATCACTTTTCTATACGACTGGGTTAGAATTTGGAATAACACAAATTAGAAGTGTGGAAGTGAAGAGAAAGACACTATTTTCTGGAAGACATTATGTTCGTAGGCAATGACATCAGTCCCATTATTTTCAGTTTTCCACATTTCAGCCACTTTTCACTTTGGGAAGACTTTGCAGGTTCTTATCTAAACATACTAGAAAAAGTCTTCTTCTGCTTTGTCTAAGACTCATTTCCTCTTCCTGCTCCAGTGCCCCAGGGCTCTGATCCACTCACTACAGAGTTCCAGCCTTTGTTCTCCCTGCTCCTCCAGGTCCATGGACACCCTCATTCCTAACCTGAACCTCAAGTTCCCCTCATCCTCGAGGTGGATTTGTTTCTGTGGCTGAACCAGAACGACTACATGCTTATGGCACCTCAGGTTGGGAGTGGACTTTGATCCTCTTAATTGAAACTATTCTGATTTTTTGGTAAAGTCTGCTTTCTGTTGGTAACTTATCAACAGAAGTGTATGTGTTTTATCTTCTCAAAGACCTTGATACCTAATTAAAAACAACTGAAGTCAAAGAAAAACTTGCAATAAACAAGTGACATAATGGTAAATTTTAAAATACATTTTCTGTCATATGTTACCACCCAACTGGATATGCACGTGTGTAAACAGGTATTTATCAAAAATAATGCTTCCTTCTTAAGTTATGAACTGTGAATAACTTTTGAATATCAAAATTTGGGGATTTTAACTAGGACCAATTTTGTTTATCCTCTGAATTGGGAACTTCTATTTAACAGATATTTATTTTTTTTATGGGTTAGTATTAAATACAAATATATATTTTTAATTTTGATTCTACCTTTTAGGGTAACTCTTTTATTCAATGATATAACATGAAAAATAATTATAATTTAAAAATATCATTATTATGAGGACATATATTTTATTTCCATTTATTTCCAGTGTGTGAGTATGTGGGGGTCCTTTATGAAAAGTACAGAGTCCAGCTGCCTGTGCCAGGCCACCCCAGCGTGTTTCACACTCTGGGTCTATATTGATCCAAAGAATAGTGTGTTGATGAAGTATAATTTTTCAACCTTTTATAGTAGCAATATGAAAATGATCCCATGACTTTATGTATAAACACTAAAAATAAAGAGTTGTAAAAACAGCTTATAATTAAACAGAATACAAATAAGTTTCGTGTAGATGCGGTAATTGAATTGTTTAGTATAAATGTTCTATTTTGTGTCTGGAGCAATTACAGAACAGAATAAAATATACTCTTTCACATTTACTCCTCTGGTAGAAGTAATTAACCAGTAAATTCACGTACTACTTGTTTGGACTTTTGGTTGAACTTTATTGCTCTGTTGATGAAATTTGGTTTGGAAGGGGAAAAAAAGTAACAGTAATAACCTTAATTGGATAATTACTGGTTATTGTGAAAAATGAAATATAAATTGTCTTCCCTTAACTTTGGAAGATTAGTGATGCTGAATTATACTAAAGATCATATCTAAATGTGAGATTTCTAAAAAATGCACTTTTCAAAGTGCTCATTTTTCCTGATATTTTTTGTGTTAATTATCTAATTAACAGAGATAGACAATCCAATTATAATTCTGAAGTTCACCGTGGAAGTATAATTATGTTTTTGTAATCATTAACTTGGCTTAATCACCTTTAACACTAGTTTTGTAGGCCTTTAACTAATTAGTTTTACTGCATAATTACTGAATATTGAGACATTTGATTTTCACAAAGATCTGATAATGTCTACTGTCATCTGGGTGGGAATGTGAGGACACTGTTTACATAAAGTTCATGTAAAAGTTCAGATTAAAATTCAATGAAGTTCAATTGTTTTGAACTCAGAAATTCTGTAATATAATTGATTTATAGGGACACATATAGATGCACGTCATTAACTTCTAATAGAATCTTTGATTTTTGTCTATATATAAACTGTCCTTTCATATAAATTAAATAATGATAAAAGAGTCGATTTCAGTTGCAGCTTTAACTAAAATGATCTTTTAAGTTAAACTGTAAAGGGAAAAAAACATGATAAATAAGAAAATAATTAATACCTTATTTAGAAGTCAGTATAACTTTTATAATTCTGTTTGTTCATTTTGATTTTTTATTTGTTTTTTGTTTTGATTTGTTTTGATTTGACTTTTTTATTTCAGTCCTTAAACTTTTTTCCCTGAATTTGTTATTCTCTATGTTTTTCCATTTTAAAGCCAATATGCAATATATTTAACTTTAACACCAATGATAACTGTTTCTCTTTTCAGTATGATATTCACTTTGAAATGTCAGTTCATGAAAGTTATTTATGCTGGCAAATTATATTCATTATAAATTCTGGAACCAAGTTCAATAGATATTTGTTCCCTTTAGATTATTATTTGGATGTAATACACTGATTTTGTCCCCAAAGATGAAACAAAATATTTACATATTTATGAAAATAAGTAAAATATATCTGAAATTATGCATATGAATACCCAGTGGCACATACATTATAATTTAAATTTATAACTTTAGAAATGTTGCCATCTGTCTTACAAACAGCAAAAAAACAGCCTTAAATATTTTAAATGTGATTCACTTTTATTGAATTTTATTGTTTGTATACTAAAATATAAAGTGATTCATTTAAATTGATAAAATCATTATGGAGTAAAAAATGTATTGCCTATCCCTTTATCTTTTTTTGTTTTAAACAGAAAAAAAATGTGTCGTGCTTATGAAGGAGAGTATAAGATATACTGTATTTACTAATGCAAAGTGTTAAAAAGTCAGAATAATTCATCATAAATATTTGCAGGGTATAATAAAAATTGGACTAGAAATATTTCAATTATCAGTGCCTGTAGACATGCTTCCTCCCATTTATTTTTTCCCAAGGAATGGAGATTGACACTGAGGAAAAATAATAAATAAATATACAATTTGCTCATGGTGGAATAGTGCTAAGTCCGGGCCATTTGTGACAGTTCAGATTTCATTGCACTTCCACTGTGTTATATTTCTTCTGACTCCCAGAAGCAATTGAGGGAACAGAAGAGAAAACATTGTCTCTTCCTGTAAGGAGGGTGTCGTATTTTTAGCAAAAACTAAATGTAGAAAAAATTTACCTAAATAAATAATAGTGAAGGTCCACAGCCATATTCATTAACTCAAATATCAGGCAAATAAAACTGTTGGCAATTGATACAGATTTTATGAAATTTATATATTTTGAGTAATCCGTCTCTTCTACATAGTACAATTTATCTTAATTCAGACTAAGGTACAGGTGGTTTGGTTTGGAAAACATATTAGAAATATCTTCCTATTTGGAAGTATTCTATAGTTGCCTTCTGTATTAATTGGTGTGGTATATAAAACAATATTTGCAAGTTATGTGGAAAAAGTTGGTAATAAGTGAAATAGGTAATGAATGTCTATGGTGCAGAATTCCAGAAAAGTTGAAAGGCACATTGTACATGGTAAGATTATATGGACATTTCGATTGCTCAGCCCTCTTGTCCCCTATGCAATGGCAACCAATCACCTTTAGCATATTTACTACTCCTGCAGAGAAATAAGCATACTTGATATATTAAAAATCATAGTGCATAACGTATCTTATTTTGCATACTGATTTTTCACTTTTGTCATATAATTTTAGTAGTTACAGAATATTCCTTTGTAATCATTTAACTTCTCCCTTATTGATAGATGCTTGATATGTTTCATGCTAGTCATATTTTAGTTTCTAGCTTTAAAGAATATTTCACTAAATATTATTATGCCTAGATCATGCCACACATGTCCAAGTATATATACGTAGAAAAATTCCTATAAATGAATGACTGCATCAAGGGATGGTAGAGTTCACTCTCTCCTGTACCAATGCCCTTTGATATGTGACTTTCAAATTAATCTTAATAAAGAGATGGAGTTTATTTTCCTACTCCCTGATTCTGAGTTCAGCCATGTAACTGGTTTGTGAGACAGTGCAATGTTGGAGAGCAGGATGCAAATAAAGGCTTGCCTTACCTTTTGTGATAGCATGGGTGGACCTGGAGAATATTATGCTAAGTGAAATAAGACAGTAAGTGAAAGACAAATATCACACATAATCTCACTTATATGTAGAATCTAATGAACATAATAAACTAACAAACAAAATAGAAACACAAGTGTAGATACATGGAAGAGACTGACAGTTGACAGAGGTGCAGGGGGACAGGATGAAAGATGGTGAAGAAATTAACCGAACAACATTTATGCATGAATCATGGACATGGATAATGATATGGGGATTGACTGGGGGAGGGGTGGGAATGGGGCTGTGTGGAGGGGGAACAGAGGGGAGAAAGAGAAGACAAATGTAATAGCATAAATAATTTTTTAAAAGGGACACTTTCAAGACACTTTGTACCTCTGCCTTTACCATGTGAACCTGTCTACATTAGCCTATTGGAATGATGTGAAAGGCACAAGAGAATGAGCTCAGTAGTACCAGTTAACAGCCCATTAACAGTATCTGATTCCAGAAATGCAATGGAGGCCAGATGAGATGAGAAAAACTAATCTACATCACTGATTAATAGTTTCATGAGAGTTCAAAACTGTTCCAGGGGCGTCCAACCTTTTGGTGTCTCTATGCCACACTGGAAGAAGACATGTCTTGGACCACACATTAAATACTTTGCAAAACATGATCACAAAAAAAGTCACAATGTTTTAAGTAAATTTACAATTTTGTGTTCAGCTGCATTCACAGCCATCCTGGGCTGCCTGCAGCCCATGGGCAGCATGTTGGACACTCCTGGAAGCCACTGAGTTTGGGATAGTTTGTTACAAAGCATTATTATTGCAATCAATAACTAATACGAATGTGTGTGTATATTGAATTTTAATAGAGATTGCTTAATAGAGTGATAAGAAATTTTATACTAATCTGTAATGCAATTGAGAACAAAGCAGTATGCCATTAATTTGTTGTTCTCTTCCAAAAGTATAAATGAAAAATAGTATTCTATAGTTGTATTTCTCAAAAGTAAGATATTTATGGCAAATTAGAAATTAAAATATGGGCCCAAAAGCAATAAAAACCTCTCCTTGGGGGAAAAAAAGAAGTCAATCCCCTAAATTCAGTTTTTCACCTATTGCAGTGCAACCACTGCTTATGCAGAAATCCATTAAGGGCTCTTCGAATAACCCCTGTGAGTACTGAGGGACATGGCATATGGATATAAATGAACATGAACTTGTGCTTACTACTTTGCCATGAGTAATAAAGTTCTTTGTCTCTGAAAAGAAAGTGTCTTTTATAACATATTTTAAATTTTCTATTCAATCTATGTCTACTTTAGGTGATAATTTTGTGCCCATAATCAGTATTTTGAATACACATACATCTTGATATATTTCAGCATCATTGGTGTACTTTCTACTTATTGATGTCTACTTTTTGATTTTTGTCATTTTTATTTACTAAACTTTCTTGTGTTACTTCTCCTCTATTATTTTGAAATAAATTTTTATTCTAGTGTTTACATTAAGCATTATAAAGAAATTTAAATGAAATGAATCAATTATACTGAAGAAAAATCAGAACATCCTTTAACTTTGATCGGTTCACTTCTGTTTTGCTTTTTAAGATTTTATTTATTTATTTTTTAGAGAGAGGGGAAGGGAGAAAGAAAGAGAGGGAGAGAAACATCAATGTGTAGTTGCCTCTAACATGACCCCCACTGGGGTCCTGGCCCATAACCCAGGCATGTGCCCTGACTGGGAATTGAATCAGCGACCCTTTGGTTCATAGGACAGAGCTCAGTTCACTGAGCTACACTAGCCAGAGCTATTTCTGTCTTTTTAATGTACACAGAATTTTAGTTGTATGATTCTTTTACTAATTGTCTAAATTAAATCTATTATCATTACCTTTATATCTTCAAACTCTGTTCAGAGTTATGTACATATTTATTAACATTTCAATCAATTTTTACATCTAAAATTATTTTAATGGCATAATATTTCTTCTTTCCCAAATACTGTTTTAAATATTTTCCTTAGTAAAGCCTGTTTTGATAAAATGTCTTTATTTTTTTCCTGCAAATGACTTAACTTTGTTTAAGTTCAGAAAAATAAGGACACAGTTGTAGGTTGACAGTTGCTTTGCAGTTACTGACATTCCTTTTATATAACAAAAATATTGTTATAAAGCATTTTTGTTGTTAGAAAGAAATATTGGTAAAATGCATTGGGAGATAAAAATTACATATATCTATGAAATAACATATATAAATAAAATATCCAACAAACACATTGTTTAAATATCATAATAATCAGGCTACTAACATGAAACAGTGAATAAAGAATTTTTATTTTGTGTTGCTTCCCTGCAGTGATTTGTAGCATGGGGGAACCGGGACAAGTGGAACCTTTGGAGGATGAAAGACGAGTGAGTCCACCATCTTTTCTTCTAACCTCTCTTAGATAATTCATTTTTTATGAGGTAACTATTAGCATTAGAGGAATTAAAATATCTAATACAGCACTTATTATATCATTGGTTGCCCTTCCATTTCTTTCTTTTTTCTTTTTAATTCCATATGTAATAAATACAAAAATGTTTAAGTGCCAATGCTGTTGTCTTTTATTTCTTCTTCTGACTTCTGATACAATTTAGAATATGTAGGCAACTGACTTTGCCGACACTAAAATATGTTATGTTGTAAGTTATATATGTACGTGAATTATACATTGTATTCATATATATATATAAAATATCATATATATCACCAATGAATATCATCTATGTTGTATTCATGAGCAAAATTTGCATGCCTATTTTCGTCTAAGCTAAGTGGAAAACTAGTTCAGTATGGTGATTCTGTGTTTTTTTTAATATCTTAGTTTGCCCAGCAAATGATGGACTCTCCTATTTGAGAACAGTGATGGCCATCATTCTGGGAGAGGTGACCCAATCAATGTATCTAAGAAAGCACCTGATACAGCCTGGCAAGAGAATGTTAACAGTTGATGGCACTTGAATAAGATACCCAGTGCAGCTCTATTCTGTACTAGCAGGTTTTCCTTGGGCAAGATACAAGGTCTGTCTACAAAATATCCACCCATGTAATAAGAAAAATAGAGATATTTATGGAAGATGGTACAAGATATAAGAAGCATTGTACATAGGACAATGATGCCTCAGTCCCCTTCAAAGTAGGCACTTTGGGGCCTCATACAGTTCTCCCAGTATCCATCAGCTGTCACATTTTCCTGAATCTCACTGATAGTCTGAAGTCTCTTTCCTTTCAAAGGTGATCTTAGTTTTGGGAAAAGCCAGAAGTCACAGGGTGTCAAATCTGGGCTATAGGGGAGTTGAGTCACTTGGGTGATTTGATGTTTTGCCAAAAATATCTGCATAAGACTTGATGTATGAGTGGGTACATTGTCCTGATGAAGCTGCCAATCACCAGCTACCCATACCTATGGCCTTCTGAATCACATGAATAGTTTATTCAGAGGAATGTTCAAGCTTAACTCAAAATGTGATGCATATTTGTTGCTATACTTACTCAGTCATTTTGAATGCTAAGGCCACACAAGTACACATGCTCACTCAACAGCATCTACCACCCCCACTGACTAGTACAGTGAAGTCATCATTGTTCACACATGTGCATTCCAGTCCACTCTCCTTGGCTGCCAGGTGACATCAATGATGAGCAGACCATGCTTGTTATAGTAATAATGACTAGACTTTTTCCAGAAAGTGGGCATATATAACATTTCTAAGCTGTAGTGTCTGCCTCTTTAAACTTCATTCATGATTTTTTTGAAATAATACACAGAAGTCCTCAAATTATAATAGCTGTAATTTTAGAATATTAAGTTATAGATGACACACAGACTTTAGAGTCAAATATACCTAGCTATCTATAGTAAAACTTTATGTTAAAGCTCATTATCTATGTGAATTTTAGAGCTGTTACTTGATATCTCATCTGAGCATTTGAACTTGATTTTGTATCTTAATGTGAGTAGGTGTTGGATGATGAAGGGTGCTGAAGATATGTGTGTAGAAATGCAATTAATTTAAATTACTTTTTTGTAGTCAATGGTTATATAAACTAAAAAAAACAATGTGTTTTGAAAAGCCAAGAGTACCAAGATCACTGGATCATTGTGGAGGTGATGTTTTCCTAATAATATTTTTAACATGCCTTTGATTTTAAATAAAAATTTCATATATATATATATATAGAGAGAGAGAGAGAGAGATTGTATTATAAATTACAATTAATAAAGAATGAAGTAATCTGAAGCATCTTTAATAAAAGTAAGTGAAAATCAATGCAGGCCCACTAATGCATAATAAGCCCAATTCAGATTAGTTTCTAAGTAGTTTCAATCATGTTATAGCTTTTCCCCACATCCTTTCTCTGTATTTGCAAATTTTGACATTACACTAAATTAAAACATTCATCTAAACTTTTATTTCTTTTTAGTGTTAATTAACATTGCTTTGTGCTCTTTAGACTATTTTCTGGCTCAAAAGATTCTCATAAGCTTTTATTGATTCTATGTACTCTATAGCCTTTCCAAATAAGTTTTCAACTTTATAAAGAGCAAAAATGGGTTTATAGCATGTACTCTGACTCATATATGCATAAAAATATCAGGAAATCTTTGGAAACAAAATAAGTTTGTGCATTACAAGGAACTAGAAGTGATACACCCCTAAAAGTGGTCATTACATGTTTGGTTTTAATTTGCCATAAAATATATTTCCCAGCTACTTCAGATTCCCCCAGAAAGCTGCAAAATATCCAAATATTAGGAATGCACTCAGTATATTGAATCATAATTGCTAATGATTAAACTACAGAATTTCAATTATTGAAAATCTTGCTATTTGATTATTCAATATATTAACACATTAGAAGCATTATAGGAATAAGAAACCCACATAGTAAAGAATCAATAAGATATGAACAAAGTCAAGTTTGAAAATATGTATGTTCGAATTTTTTATCTCAATATAAGCAATATGAAAATGTATTAACATACATTCTATATTAATTTTAATGTATTTTAGTGCATTAATAATGACAAAATGATCATTTATATATATTGAGCCAAGCATAGTATTAAGATAGCGGTGATTGTTCTCAGTTATTGATAAGAGTGAGACTGATTGATTAAATAATTAGACATCTGGTGATAAAACTGGTCACTGATTAAGACAGAATTAAGAAAGAGACATGGTAGAAATCCCAATAATAATTCGTATATATTTGTTCTTAAACACAATACTACATATCCCTGGTTTCAGGGAGTGGCTGGACTGGACTTCTGTATTACACTGCATCAAGAAAGGTTTATGTTATGAAGCAAGAGACTTTGCTTATATAGATATTAAAATAGTAAATAGTACAGTATAGATAGTAAAAATATATAGAATCAACAAGATATCAGAAAATGTATCAAGAAGGAAACTGGACAAGGGATAGTTAAATTGGAAAGGAAGAGAGATCCCATAGAGGAAAACAATACAAATTGTGGAAATCCTTACTGCCAGTTCCCATATATATCCACCTTTCCTCCTTGATAAATGGCAGAAATGCACTGCACTGTCTCCTTTGGAATTAGGCATTTTGGTCAGACTTATGTGCACTTCCGTACGGAACTGGAAGGCATATGTGATTGCTGGTGGGAAACTTTCAGAGCCAGTGAGCAATTTGATATTACTTACCTCATTTCTCTGTTGATGTGAGAGCATATAGTAAGATTAATAACTGGGATGAGAGACCCCTTAAAGGCACCCAAAACAAACTGATCATATGAAAACATTGAACATATGGAAATTAAGGGAGTAATTTAAACTTATTTATTAAATTTCAAAAGGTAAGAAAAATATAATGGTGGTGGTAAAAGTAGAAAACATATGGTCTTGGGAAAGTAGAAATTTTCATAGATGAGTTAATTAACATATTTAATTTTGATACTCAGAAAGTAATAAAATACTATTAAACTACTTTAAAGTAAATTTTATATTTTTATTTACGAATGTATAAATTTACATTATTTTTATTTAAATGTTGTCTATGAGATCACATTTGTATGTATTAGAACTATACAATTAGTTTTTACTTATGTAAATTTATCACTATTTTTGAGTTAATATATTTGAGTGTCCATTTTGATGATAAAAATATGTTGATTGAGTTATAGCAGAGATTGATGCATATTAGTAAGATTAAAAATATGATTTTTAATGTTATGGTCACAAGTGAAAAGGAAATGAAGTGGCAGTTAAAAGTATATAGTAATATAGTACATATAACATAATAGTGGATGCAATTAACTTATTATTTTTAATATTTATTGAATGACTTTCACTATAGTAAATAATAAGCAATAAAAATTGTCAAAGAAATATAATTTATTCTACCTCCTAGATAATATATCTGTAAATATGGAAGTATAGGTTTTAAAAATCACAAAGAGACCACTATGTCCATTATTTTACTGGTAATAAATTATGCTCCACCCACAAAAAATTTTTTTTCATACATAATTCTATTAAGCAGTAAGAGTAAAATAAAACTAGATGATCTATGATTCACATAATAGCAATTTCAAAAAAAGATAATTAGAAACAAATATAAAAGGGGCAAGATTAAAAGAAACAATAGATAAACCACTCTTGGTTTGAAGAAATAGTTGAGCCTAAAAATTATAAACCACCCTCACTGATGTGGCTTAGCAGATTGAGCACTGGACTGCAAACCATTGGGTCACCGGTTCAGTTCCCAGTCAGGGCACATGCCAGGGTTATGGGCCAGGTCCCCAGTAGGGGGTACTCCATAGGGAACCACACAATGATGTTTCTTTCCCTCTCTTTCACCTTTTCTTACCCTTTCTAAAAATAAATAAATCTTAAAAAATAAAAATTATAAACCTTATTGATATATAGGTAGGCTTAAAGAAAAATAGAGATATTCCCTGATGCATATCTTAGAAAATTCCTGAATTCTAAATATTAAATGGAAATGAAAGAAAATATTTAAGTATCCTTATAGATAAGTCATTTAGTAAAATAATCAAATGCATTAAATTTCTCATCTCTAACACCAGAAAGTAGATTTTTCATATATGAAAAGACTTCTCTATTCAAGAATCATACATCAGATTAAGATAGTATTATGTTTTTATAGATAGTTCACTTTCTCAGGTTGCCAATTTTTTTTAGATATATAAGTATTCAGTCTGTATTGAGATGCAACTCACTAGCAGAAAATACTTTACAAAAAACCCTCACACAAAATAAAATTAATGAGGAAAAAAGACATCAATATAAAAGACAATAAAGAGTAAATTAAGAGTGCTACGTTAAATAAGCCAGGAAGTGAAAGACAAATACCATATGATCTCACCAATAGGTGGAACCTAATGAACAAAGCAAACAAGTAAGCAAAATGGTACCAGAGACACAGAAATAAAGAACAAACTGACAGTGCCCAGAGGAAATGGGGGAGCAAGTTAAAGGGGGAAAGAAGGGGAAGCATCAAGTCAAGGAACATGTTTGAAGGACCCATGGACAAAAACAATGGGGTGGGGGGAGAGATTGAATGTGGTAGATTGTGGGTGGTTAAGGTAGGGGAGAGTAATGGGGGAAAATGGGACAACTGTAATTGAACAACAATAAAAAAAGAAAAAAAAAAAAAACAAACAAAACAGCTGACCTGTAACAATGGCTTAAAAGTTTTATATTGGTAACATACACTTTTGAATTGAAAAAGTAAACCCTAGTTTGGGCTAGAAAGATCTGTATTATTTTAATATATGTAAAAATATTTAAAATATTAAACTACTACTTACAAAAATATAGGAATGTTTCTTCACAAAATAAGGAATCTATGTGTCAGAATTCTTTATATGACTTTGATTACGGTTTCAAATTTATGCCATGCATAAATCTTTGAATTTAATTTTCCTTTCTTTCAGTCATGGGGATTAGGTACTGAATGACTATATGCTAATCTGAAAGAACAATAGCAACTAGTCATCCTGGAGAGGTTTCCAAACACGTATTTTTTTGTTTGTTTGTTTTTGTTTTGTTTTGTTTTTTTAGAAGAAATTGTCTTTTTAAAATAGATTTTTTGGTAAAAAAACTTTTTGAAAAAAATTATAATACAAGTAAAGGTCAACCCTACCCTTATTACCTAAACTAAGCCCCTTTGATTTTCTACTCTGGTTGCTTTTTCAAATCGTATCTATCTAGTGGCCTGTCACAAAGCCTTTTTGCTTGTTCTCTTATTTTTCACCATGGTGTTTATTTAAAAATAATTCTTGTGTAAGTATATCTTTCTTCTTCCTTCTTCAGCATTGGTTATGCTGGCTCTTAGGTCTGGTTTATATGCTCTTCTTGGTGCACTGAACCACAAACACCATGTTTCTTACTTATTATGGGATATGTTAAAACTGTTTACCTTTTTATTTTTCCACGGCTTCCAGTTTTCTCTTCCTTTAAACTTTATTTTTTAAACATTTGCTCTCCTTTTCTGCAGAGTTAGAAAAACAAAAAGCTAGAAAAAAGGAAGTCGAATAGGTGGAAAAGAAGGAAGGAAGGAAGGAAGGAAGGAAGGAAGGAAGGAAGGAAGGAAAGAAGGAAGGAAGGAAGAAAAGAAGGAAGGAACTCTAAACAGAATATTAGAACCTAAACATTTTTCACTTCCAATTTTAGCTCTTAACTTTAGTGTTTTTTTTGTTTTTGTTTTTGTTTTTTTGTCACAAAAATACAAAACCCAGTGCAAAAGTAGCTACTCAAAGATTGAACTTTGAATTAGGGTACGTTCTATGCATTTTTTGTTTCATGTTCCTTCTTTATTTCCCACATGTGATCAGTCATCAAAGCCTCTATCAATCCATAACTACTTCTTGAAAAAATAAAGCATAATCTGACAACATGCTTAGCTTGTTCATTTTATCTCCAGGTTATTTCTAAAGAAAATTCTCCATCTTCTATAATCACTCATCTATCTTAAACATACATAAGCCTTTCTAAATTTGTTTCCATTTAAAATCTTCCGTAAGCTTTGATGCTTTATTCAGTAGCTTATAAACTCCTTAAATCCCTTAATCTATGACTTTCATTGAATAGTTTGGTTTTTTGTGAGGATAGTGACTATGTCTTATCTTTTATATTTACAGCACTTCTTTAAATAATTGAAATGATATATATTCTCACAAGCTTTTATAACTCAATTGATTTATTTTGCTAAACATTTAAATTATGATTAAATTTTATGTAGCTTGATATATTCTAACAATTATTGAAATTTCCTTCTGTAGTATTTCCCTCTACCTGCAACATCATAGATATTATGTTTTTATTTTAGTTGATCAAATACGAAAAAATATGTTGCATATAAGGCCAATTTTATGTTTCCTCTTGTATGTTGAGGCCTAATATGTTGACTAAATCAATAGTTGATGAGATTGACTATAATTTGTAAAGAATATAATATAAAAAGTTTGCATATCCTTTTAAACTTTATCAAGCTATTTATACATATAGGTACCCATTGTTGGCTGAATTTTGGCCCTTTAGAAAGATATGTTAAAGTCCCAACCTCAGAATGCAATTTTTTTTTACAGTGAGGTCCATACAAAGGTAATAAATTAAAATAAAAAAAAATGAGGGTTAGTGCTAATCTAACTTGACTGGTGTTCTTATTAAAAGTGGAGAGATGTGGTCACAGAGAAAGACATACACAGAGAGAAGACTATGTGAAGAGACCCAGAGAGACCACCATATAAAAGTGGAAGATTAAAGAGATATATCTATGATCCACGGAGCATGAAAGATTGCTGACAAACCACCAGAAGAAGTTAGAAGAAAGGCATGGCACAAATTCTCCCACCCAGCCCTCAGAAGAACCAATTCCAGCAAACTTTTGATTTTGGAATTCTGCTCTCAAGAATTGTAAAACAATAACATTCTGTCAGTTTCAGCCACCTAGTAGTCTGTGGAACTTCATTATTGTATCTCTAGGTTTTCTATCTATCTATTATCAATCATCTATCTGTCTATCTATCATCTATCTATCATCTATCTATCTATCTATCTATCTATCTATCTATCTATCTATCTATCTATCATCTATCATTTCAGTTCCATTCCTTCATTATAATTATGTCAATCCTTATTTGATCAAAGTTGCTTGTTGCTAAAACTCTTGTACCCGCTACATCTACATTATCTCATGGACATATTTCATTTGGGTCAAAGATTTCCCATAATCAGGTTGCTAAGCAGCCTGTAAAGTTAACGAGGTATTTGATGTCATGAGCATGTTTTGTGATATAGTCTTTTTATAAGTCACTCCTTGGTCTCAACTTGGATCACTTGACCCAGGCCTCAGCAATGAAAAGTGACAGGCCACCTACATGACCACCAGCCCTACAGGTGACAGCCACACCGAGGGATAAGAGAGACTCAACACAGGGGATTATTCTCTTCACTCAGCTTTTATTAATGCGGATTCAATCCAAATCCATACTAAGCTAATAACAATAATAATCAGTAATAATATCACACATGAGAATTGTGGGATAATGAACCCAAGTGCCAAGAGTTCAGGTCAGGCCCAGGTCCATGAGGGCAGTTGGTGTCTTGTAAGGCAATCAGAGGGACAGAAGCACAGTGGGGCTCTTTATCTTCGAAGGTTGGAGGTAAAGAGACACACTATCCGGATGCATTATCTATGGTCTGAAGTCTTCTGTTTTTATGTTTCTTTTGGTTGAAAAATCATGTTGATTTTTACACAATTTTTATAGACTTTTTTTCTTAATTTAAATAAGCACATGTTGCCTTCTTCAGCCTCAGTTGGCACATGTATATCAGTACATCAGCTCTGATAGACACATGTTTACATCAGCTCTGATAGATGCATGTTGTTTTATACGACCTCAATAAGCACGTGTTGTTTATGTTGCTCTGCTACACATGCTCTGAGAGGGTGGTGTTACCCTTCATATACACATATTGTTTGCCACACTCTCCTGCAGGTGTTGAGGGGCTGCATTATCTTCTTGAGTCGTCGCTCTACTGTGCATGTTCTAAACATGGCTTCAGGTCCTAATCTCCACATTCAAATTTTTAATTGTAACTTGTTGTTACTTAAAATGATATCCTCTTGGGTTGTGCAAGTACAGATGGGTTTTCAACCTCAAGCTGTTTCAGGACTAGACTTCCTCATTTGTTCTTGTGGGAGGCCTGAAAGATCAGAAAATACTATCCCTTACCAACGGATAATTTTATTTTGGGAACTTACATATTTTTTCTTGCCCCTGTACCTTAGTCAGAGCAATCTTACTTTGTAATAACACATCTGAGTTGATATTTGAGGCTCAAAGACTGGAGATCTTAGTTCCTGATCTCATGAATTTAATGTGTAAAATTCCCCATCTATGCCCTAGTGATTTCCTCTGTGTATAGTGACAATTGGTATATCACACACAAAAAAACCTTGTCACCCTCACATTCCAGGATGAATGCCTATTCATAAGTCATTTATATAATTAAAGTTCCTCTATGGATGTATACACATATACAAAGACACACATGCTTACACACATATGTACATAAATGAGCTCAAACATATTGGATTTTGAAAAGAGGATAGTATGGCATTTATTAAAATAATATGATGTATGGTAATTGAATGATATTTGATGAAGCAATCATCTTGAAGTCAAGTATTTCAAAAAATGTTAGTTTGTGTAAATGGCATTCTCTCAAGTTGAGTCATTCACTCTCCAGTAAACTTAAAGGCAAATTTTATTTTGCCCAGTTTGACAACTCTGGAAAAATATTATAAGTTAATGCTTACAGTACCAATTGAACAGAGCAATGTGGTTGTTGAAATATAAAGATAGGTAACGTGAATCTACCTTGCTGAATAAATTTGTGATCGCTCACCGAAACTGTTGCATCTCTGTCACTGGTAGTACAGATGAATGGCAATAGTGTAAACTGTCTACAGATCTTCCAGGTTAGGGCCCAGAAAGCCAGGTCTAGATTAAGAATGTCAACCTTGTTAGAAAAATAATGTCATATAACAAATGATCAAAAACTGTTCAAAGTAGAAGTGTTGAAATACTATCTCACTACTCTCATCTAGAACAAAGTACATATTTCTCTCGCCTCTAACATCAAAATATGCAACTATAAAAATATACTAGATTGTTGGATAAAAGTGGAATATTATGGCATTCTTTGTTTAAATGATTAGAATTCATTTTTTCTAAAAATTCACATTTATTTTTTCAATCTGTTTCTTATTACTTATGGCATGGTCTGAAATATGTTTTTTCTTTCCACAAAACAGAAAATGTAAACATCTTAATAAACAAATATTAATGGATGAATCTTAGTGGGTGAATGTCAGAATAAAATCTGACAAAGAAATTTGATGCACATGATATGATCTTTTGTGATTCTAATACTAATAATATTCTACTAGATTTAAGCTCTCCATTAATGATATGCCACATTCCTAATATTGTAAAATAAATAAATTAAAATAAAACATAATTATTTCTATAAATCAAAGATTTTCCAGTGCTTATGTGTATGTGTTTAATACTTAGATGATATCTAAATTAACATGAAACCTGATTATGTTTTTTTTTTAATTTGGTAAATTATATACTGACTAGTTCCTTTCTACTTGCTTTGCCACATACATTTCACTAGGATGCTTCGTATTTATTTTCTATAAGTGTGTGGCTAAGTGAATATAAATAAACATTAGGGAAGGTCAATTGTTTTGGAAAATTAAATACATCATTTTGATCAGTGTTACTTGTACTTTTTGTTTTTATTTTTGTTCATTTTGAGAGATGACGAAAGAGTACGTAGCCAGAAAGTGTAGGAAAAGAAAAAATTATGGAAGTTTGTCAGAGAGTAAAATAATAGGTTTAAATGTTATTTAAAAAAATGTTGTGTGTTATTTGCCAACTTTGAAAATCTTGTAATTAGAATTCTCATAGAATTGCTTATTACCCAAACTATTATTTTTCACTTCAAATTTTGTCTCTAATTTTACTTATTATTCCTTCATCAGCATTTCTTTACAATTAATCCTTCTGTGGGGAAACTCTCTCAGATGAGGATGCTAAGGAGCTAATATGCTCTTTTACATATGACTGAGTTTTTGATCTATGTTCAAAGTATATGCTTATGGCAAGTAGTTTGTTCTTTATCATTTCTAAATGCATTAAAAAACATAACTGCAGGGCTATACAGATTCCTTGTTCTCTCAAGAGTTAACATTTTATTTAAGAACATATAATACCAGGGCATAATTTCTTGTATTAAACAATTAAACTCTTACAATCTGTTTCTATTCAATGATTTCAAATCTCAATAATAATTCTATGCTTAAGGAGCTCTGAACAATGACAACATTAGTGTGTGATTTCATATTTTTCAGAGAAGAAATTTAATGAAGATGGTATTTTAAAGGCTTTAAATATATTTTGTTGCCATTTCGCCTATGGGAATAAATTCTGCAACCTTTAAAACTAACGTTTCTTCTTTTCCTAGCTAGCAACTTGATATACTATCATTATTTGATATCATATAAGCTCCTGGTTTTAATAGATTTACTCACTTCCATAGTAACTATTACAAATGTGTATTTCACCATTCTGAATTGAAGTTATTGTGCTATCTCCCCTCCAAAAAAAAGTTTCAATTGTATCAACAAGGTATGAATCTATTTAGAATGTTAACAACTCAAGTTGATAAAAGAAATGCAACTCCGAGTAAAGCTGTGCAGGTCCTCAGCTGGGTGATGGTGTTTCCTTGCAGATTGATGCACATTTTGAAAACATTTGTTTTTTATTGTGAAAACTTTTCTCTTAAAATACTGTACAATTTAATCTAAAAACTTCCATGGAAGCAGAAATCTGTTGTCCTCAAGTCTATATTTCAAAGTATGAAGTCACTCTGTCAAGTACCCTAACATGGGACATTTGTAAACACACACCTTGGAACAGATAAAATATGTCACCACTGAAAGTCTTTTATGTTTACAGTGTTATTATTCACTATTCATGCAAAAAAAATATTGTGTGGAATTTCGATTCTCAAATTCGATGGTTGCACACTGGGTTTGTCTTCATCCCAATCTGCTGATCAGTGGAGGAATCTGGCACTTGTATTTTAAAAAAAAGAAAAAAGAAAACCTTAACCACAACACTGTTTACAAGATCTCCTGAAACATCTGAAGGATTGAGATGATGATACAGGAAATGGTGCAAATTGCCCCAAAAGCAACTCTGGACAGATGTCTTTTTGTTGGCCAGTCACAAAATCCCTAAATCATTGAATAAGTACTACAGGACTTGTCTTAAGCCATTGCAAAGAAAATGTACTATCTTATGCTGGCTCGCTTAAGTCAAAATGAAAAAAAAAAAAACAACTTTCCACATTCCTAGGAGCTCCCTTAGTACTGGTGGGTATAAGAAATCAACATGAAAAAAAAATTATCATATCCACTAATCCTGCTTAATTCTGCACCCCATATTTGTCCTTCGTATGTCTTACACTATGGTTGAACTGTACAAAGAAGAAAAAATACTGATCAAAGTCCTCCAAGTTCTCTTTATCGGCCTGCAAATCACTTTTTCCAGGGCAATGGCAAATAAATACAGAAGAAGGGTACTGATGGCTTATATCAGATAAATGTTAGCTCAGAATTTGCATAATAAACATTTTAGAACCCTTTCATGATTACTGGCCCATTCCCACAATTGAAAATTGACTCATTCTCTGTACTTCCTGCCACTACTAATGCCTCCCTCAGTCAGCTAGTGTTTAAGCTTATGCTCCTCAGTAGTAATATTAGGTCAATTTCCATTTGGCCCCAAAATAGTAAATGTCACTCTTTAGCATTGCTTTTATGATTTGACTTTGTGGTTTTAGATTCTATCATCTATCTATCTATCTGTCTATCTATCTATCATCTATCGTCTACCTATCATTATGTACCTACATCAAAATCTGAGGACAGGACTATGAATGTCAACTGTTCAATTGTCATAGACATGATATTCGACACTGTAGAGCCTTATGAAAGTAAACGATTAGGCAAATAAATATAATTATTATAATTATATTTATTGTGAAATTTATGCACCAAGCCCTTATTATATGAAATGTTAAAGGGACTTATCTAAGAAAAAGAGGATAAAAAATATGACAGTAAAAAGACAGCAAACTCACAGCTATTAACAACCACACCTAAAACAAAAGCAAACTGAGCAAACAGCTAGAACAGGAGCAGAAACACAGAAATGGAGATCATAGGGAGGGTTGGCAACAGGGGAGTGGGAGGAGGAGAGAGGGGAAAGGTACAGAGAATAAGTAGCATAGACGGTGGGCAGAAAATAGACAGGGGGAGGGCAAGAATAGTGTGGGAAATGTAGAAGCTAAAGAACATATGACACATGGACATGAACTAAAGGGGGGAATGTGGGTGGGAGGGGGTGTGCAGGGTGGAGAGGAATGATGGGGGAGAAATGGGACAACTGTAATAGCATAATCAATAAAATATATTTAAAAAATGAAAACAAATTTTATAGGAATTAACCAAGTACTCAAGAAAGAAAAGACGAAGTATCATTTTAACATAATTTGACAAGAAAGACTTTTTTGAAGAGCTGACTAAACAACTGTTCCATTAGTCAAATGAAAAGTGTATTTTTCTAGTTTATATTTCATTTCTATTTTGTGTTATCACCCATGGAAAGCAAAACGGTATATGTGTTTATGTGAGTTAAATGCTATTTTAAAATTTATATTTCTGAAACCTATTCAAGTTTTATATTCAATGCTATACTTTCCAAGTTAACAGACTTTCATGTGATTAAAATTCAAAAGAACTATTTCCAAAATGTGAGTGATTTCTTTCTATTTAAAGTGTTTTGACAGAGACAATTATTTGAGCAGAAGAAACTTGATTCAGAAATAATTATTATTTCACATAAACTGAAAAAATCCCATTACTTTTGTCATAGTCTCTAAGGGAGAAGTTGATCAATATACATAAACACTTCATACAAGAACACCCTAAAATACTTTATTTGACAATATACCTGTTTCAATTACATTTTCTGAGGTTTGTTATGTTTTTTTCTATAACAAAGTAGGTATTTCTTTTCTCAATAAATATAGTATGAGTACCTATTTCACAGTCTAATGATACTCATTTTCACTATATAAACTCAATTTGCATGGAAATAGAAACGACAAGCTCTTGGATGAGCTGAAGAATAGAGTTTAGCCCTAGGATCTTTTAGGTATTGTGGCTAAACCATAGTTATGCAACTAAATGAGTGGAAAGAAACAGAAATGGTAGCTTTTATATTATCAAATGCTGTATTCATTTGGCAGTATTCATTATGTATGATTTCAAACTTTCCAGTTTTTATCATTGTCATATTTTTTTATGTTCTAATTAAAGACATTCTAGAGTATTGGAAATGAGATGTTGAGTATGAGCAAAATAGTTCCATTTCTGATGAACAGATTCTGGAGACAGTTGTTGATAGTTGAACAACAATGTGAATGTACTTAACACCACTGAATTTACACTTGGAATAGTTAAAATAGTAAATTTTGTTGTGAATATTTTAGCACAATAAAAACGGCTACAGTTTACTCACCATGAGAGCACCACAAGTAGTTAAATAGTTAAAATGTAAGCTCTCACATCAGATTAGGCAGGCTCAAATTCTAACTTCACATTTTTTAAATTTAGTAATTTTAGCAAGTTACTTAACTGACTCCAATTTTCTTCAACTCTGAAGTAAGCTTCATGTTAATATCTAATTGAAAGGATAGTTGTGAGAATTAGGTACTACATAAAATTTCTTAGTTCCGTAGTAAGGACCTTATATAAACAATGCAAAATTCTAAATTTGCAACTCTAATTCCTATAATCAAGGATTTGTTAAAACACTGCATTTTGTAATATGCTCCATATTTTATATTTCAATTTTCCAATGATTAAACAATTACTTTGGTGAGATTCAGGCACCACTATAATATTTCAGTGATGTTCTAAGGATTATCTACTCCTCACAGAGACCAATTACACATTCATACAGTTAGAGGTGGCCCAGGATTATAGAAAGTCTCTGGATAAATGCTATCTAGTGTCAAAATCCTACAGTAGCATGCTGATATGAAACACTGTACACCATGGCCATAGGTACTATTATTTACCAAAAAGGCATATCCATAGCCACAATTTGATTTCCACAATTATATTTAAGCATATCCATGTATACTTTTGTTTTATGATCTGCTTATAAACATGTATAATGCCATCATGTTTCATTTATTTCTAATGATAAACTACTTTAGAATTTCACAAAAAACTGTGTCATCAAAATTATATGCTCTGCAATACCATTCTGCCAATTTCAACATCTATCTTCTGAAAAAGGGCTTGAAGGAAAAGTGAACGCTCAAAAAACTCTTGCTCACTATTGTGTTTTGTTTATGGTCTATTTTGCTGATGTAAGGAGCATATCAATTAGTTAATAATTAAGAATTAAAAAAAGTAAAATATTTCTCAATGAAACAATTTTGAAATAATGCAAAAATAATACTATTACTGTATTTTTCAGACTATAAGATTCACTTTTCTCCCCCAAATTTGGAAGAAATAATAGTTGTTACTGCTACTGGTGAGCTCTGTTTACATTGACATTGGTGAAATGTTATGTTTTTTATGTTATTAAATATTTTATCACATTTTTTGCTTCAAAACTTTTTCCCTATTTTCCTTTTCTAAAGCCTAGGTGCATCTTATGGTACAAAAAATAAAGTAATTCATAACATATAAAGCATGTTATTGTAAAATATGTAATCTTTCCCATATTTGGTAGATTAAAAAGAAAAAATAATTGTTTTAAATAATGATTGCACCATTGATTTAAATCTTAACTAATTAAGTAAATATTTTGGACTCTTCTGCAAATGAGTTTTCAATATTAATGATGTACCATTTCTGTGGGAAAATTAATTTGGATTTGATCTATTTTTGGTAGAATTCCCTCATTTTTTTAAAGAATAATCTTTAAAAAATCTATACTTACTAAAATAAACATAAATAATAAAAACATAATTACATATGTATACATTTGTATATGTGCATTATACACACATACATATACATATACAGGGGACCTTTGAACAATATGAGGGTAAGGGGCCTGGCACCAGCATAATAAAAAATTTACATATAACTTATATTGGCCCTTCACATATGTGGATTTCCAACTGCAGATTGAAAATATTATATAGTTTATTCGCACTAGTTGTAGTAGACATGTTCTATAACATGACCACCTACACCAGTTTAGCAGATACAAAACCATTGCTCCTAGGGAAAATATAGGCTTAGAACCTCTGATGATATTATTGTCACCTGATCAATATATAACCTTATTTTATATTTTTCTGCTTAAAGGCACCTTATTTAATATGTAGAGTGGGGCAAAGTAGGTTTACATCGGTAGTATCAAAATACAATAATTAATGAATAACAATGCAGTCATAAACACTGTGTTTTGTGTATTCACAACTGTAAAACTACTTTTGTCCCACCTATTATATTGCCAATTCATTAACGTTGAGCTAATAGCCAATAGCACTTTAACTCAGACCTGAACACATGTTTTATCAGAGAGGCTCATCATACCCTTCTTGAGTTTAGGAACACTCAGTACTTCAGAAATATGCGTGGTGGACATTTTAAACAAAGAGAATTGCCAATGACTGCAAAAACAATAAAGTGCAAAGCATAGAACTACATAGACCATGAAGAAAGAACTGCTGTGAGAAGATGGACAATTGCCTTGTTCAACCTCTGTCAGGAACACGCACACACACACACAGGTGAAAAAGTTTTCACTTTGTTGCACATGGCCACAAGTGAATAACCATAAATGTACTACAAATGTTGATTTTGGAGTGACAAATAAAGAAACATTTGCAAGTAGCAAAAATCATAAATATGGAATCTGTACATAATGACTGACTGTACATACACTTATTGAAATTTTACAACTCAAGTCCACAGTCAATTATCAACAAGCAATAATGCAATGTATTTTGGAGAGAAGAGTACACCTCTATAAGTGCTATTATTTTCTAGAGCAAATGTAGATACTAGTACAAAAAGATTAAGAGAAATAGAGATTATTCTAAGACTTTCAAGTTTCCAGATATGTTGCAGCCAAGAGGAATAATTGTTTTTATGTTTTTTATTTTATTTTTGTTGTAATGACTTTCATAAAGTTTATTAAAAAAACTTCTAGTTTAAAAGTTTATCTTATTTCACAGAAGAGGAATACTCATTGCTTAAAGAAAAGAAGTTTTGAAATCTTGTTATTTCCTATCTAAAAGGGAAAAAAATCTGAAATATAATTTAGAAGTGTGTTCCTAGAAAATTTATCATTTCAGCAACAAAATAATATAATTCAACCCGATATATTGGCTAATAAAATTCATAAACATAACTGATTAAGGTGACTCTTCCAAAATCTAATGTTTCACTTTGTCATTCTATTAACACATTTAAATGGGTGGAACAAAAACATACTTATACAAAAAACACTATGCAGCAGAAAAAAAGAAGGAATTCCAACCCTTTGCATTAGTGTGGATGGAACTGGAAAGCATTATGCTAAGTGAAATAAGCCAGGCAGTGAAAGACAAATGCCATATGATCTCACCTTTAATAGGAACCTAATCAACAAAACAAACAAACAAACAAGCAAAATATAACCAAAGACACTGAAATTGAGAACAGGCTGACAGTCACCAGAGGGGGGGGGGGAATTTCAGGGGAAAAGGGGAAAGGTTTGCAGGAACAAGTATAAAGGACACATGGATAAAAATTAGGGGGCATGGAAATGAGAGGGAGGTGGTGAGGTCTGGGTGGTAGCTGGGATGGGAGTAAAAGACAGAAAACTGTACAAGAATAACAATTAAAATAAATTTAAAAAATAAAAATAAAAATAAATAAATAAAAATAATTTTAAAAAATGAAAAAAACTTCAAAAATTTCAAAACATTCATCTCATGTGAGCATATATAATGTACAACATAATAAGAAGAATTGTGACTTGCGGCCAAGATGGAGGAGTAGGTGGACACACTGTGCCTCCTCGCACAACCAAAATTAAGGACAAGAAGATTTAGAAATAAGAAAACAATCAGAAATGATAGAAAATTGAACTATACGGAAGTCCAACAACCATTCATCCAGACTGGTAAGAGGGGCAGAGTCGAGGCAGGAAAAAGTGGAGCTTGGTGACCCAGGAACATAGGCAGTAGCGGCTGACAGATCCCAGGCATGTAGCGGTAGCTAGCAGACCCCAAGCACACAGGCGGCGGCTAGCGGACCCGGCACAGGGTGGCAATAGTATAGACCAAGTGAGGCTGCACAATATGGCTGGCAGACCAGGTGGTCACACATTTGCTCACAGATAATCCAGGCGAAGAAAAAGCGGTGGAAGGTACTGGAATGCAAGAGGAAGCAGAGCAAGCGCCATTGTTCCCTCTAGGCTGCCCTGCTCTGGGGAACACCTAAGGCTCCACCCCTCACTGTGTAACAGCCGCGACCGGGGTGGGGGAACAACCCCAAAATATCTCAAAGTCGAGAACAAATCAAAGCCTCAGAGCCAATTCATCTAAGAGACGAAGAGATAGCCATTCTATCAGATGTACAGTTCAAAGCCCTGGTGATCAGGATGCTCACAGAATTGGTTGATGTTGCTCACAAATTAGATGAAAAAATGCAGGCTACAATACGTGACATAAAGGAAAATGCATGGGGAACCAATAGAGATGGGAGGAGAACTGGGACTCAAATCAATGGAATGGACCAGAAGGAAGAAACAAACAACCAAACAGAAAACGAGGAAGAAACAAGAATTCAAAAAAATGAGGAGAGGCTTAGGAACCTCCAGGACATCTTTAAACATCCCAACATCCAAATTATAGGAGTACCAGAAGGGGAAGAGGAAGAGCAACAAGTTGAAAAGTTATTTGAACACATAATAAAGGAGAACTCCCCCAATCTGGCAAAGGAAATAGACTACCAGGAAGTCCAGGAAGCTCAGAGAGTCCCAAAGAAGTCGGACCCAAGGAGGAACACATCAAGGCACATTGTAATTACATTAGCCAAGATTCAAATGAAGCAGAGAATTCTAGAAGCAGCAAGGGATAAGGGGACAGTCACCTTCAAAGGAGTTCCTGTCAGACTGTCAGCTGATTTCTAAAAAGAGACCTTGCAGGCAAGAAGGGGCTGGAAAGAAGTATTTCAAGTCATGAAAGGCAAGGACTTACATCCAAGATTGCTCTATCCAGCAAAGCTGTCATTTAGAATAGAAGGGAAGATAAAGTGCTTCTCAGATAAGATCAAGTTCAAGGAGTTCATCATCACCAAGCTCTTATTATATGAAATGTAAGAGAGACTTATCTAAGGAAAAGAAGATAAAAAAATATGACAGTGAAAAGACAGCAAACTCACAGCTATTAAGAACCACACCTAAAACAAAAACAAACTAAGCAAACAGCTAGAACAGGAACAGAACCACAGAAATGGAGATCATATGGAGGGTTAGCAACAGGGGAGTGGGAGGGGAGAGAGGGGAAAAAGGTACAGAGAATAAGTAGCATAGATGGTGGGTAGAAAATAGACAGGGGGAGGGCAAGAATAGTGGGGAAAAGTAGACGCTAAAGAACTTACGACACATGGACATGAACTAAAGAGGGAGAATGTGGGTGAAGTGGGTGTGCAGGGTGGAGGGGAATGATGGGGGAGAAATGGGACAACTGTAATAGCATAATGAATAAAATATATTAAAAATAAAAATTGAAAAAAGAAGAATTGTTAGAAATGCTCATCACAAAAAAATTCTAATTATATTTAAGTATATACTCTTAAAACTAAGGTGGAAATATGAGATAATTATGAATATGCTTCCATATAAAATATGTAGATATTTTTGCAAATAACTTGAATACGGCAGATTACCACTATTTTTGAAATCAGGTTGTATAAATACACTATTGGTGTATACATTTTGACTGATTTGAATAATAACTAACTAAATATTAGCTGAACCAACTGAAAAGTGGCATGCTAAGTAAACAATTCAGATTAGGAGTCAAGAATTGGTATATATATATTTGCTTTTATTTATACATCACTTTAAAAAGAATAAATTTAATGTTGGAAACAGCATATATTTGTTATGTCCAGGGTAGAGCAAAAGTAGGGTTCAGTTGTTAGTACATGAAACAGTGTTTTTCTTCTCTTAAATATATATTAATTATTGAATTATTTTCCATATGATCAATTCTTAACCTACTCTCATCCCAACCTGTATATACATATTTTTGTAAAAAAGTAATATAAAGAAATATATTATAACAAGTTTTTGCAAGTGTAATGCATTGATTTACAAAGTTTTTACTAGTAAAATGGTGAGATAAAGAAAATATAGACAAAATTTTTTGTAATACCAATGCATTTACTATAATTAGTAAACAAAAGAATATAAAACAAACAAACAAAAAAAACTACAGAGTAGAGTGAAAGTTTCTGCAATTCTAATTTCATACCCAAGACAAATTTCACAACACTTTTTTATTCACATGGAATTAAAACATCCACAGACATATTTATGTATTTCTAGTTCCCTAATTTTCATTAAAAGTTCTATAATGAGATTTATTTTTCTACACATACACAAGAAGGATATGCATTTGTCATTTCACAGCACATCTTTTATGTAGAGCATTTTTGGTAGGCAGACAGCATTTGAAGCAGTCAGAGAACTGATTTCATGGGTTTGTCATGCAGAAATCAATACATTTCACAGTTTGGCTTGAATTAATGAAAACGGCTGCAATAATGCAAATAATGTCAAAGGCCTTTTAGATGGTTCTAATGAACAAAATGAATAAAAATAAAAATGTTTCCAAATGTGAACTTGACATTTCTTTTTTATTTCACAAGGTCACACAAAACTATAGCAAGTAAGCATGAATCAATTATTTGGCATCACACTAAATTTTTAAAATGCTATTTACTTGATAAGAATAGATTTTTGTTTAACACATCATATATACAGTTGTAAAAATACTATGTATTCGTTGCTTTTTATTCTGTCCTAAGCTTTCTTTGGCATTATGCTCTTACTTCCATTCTTCAAAACAGAAGATACTAAATAAAATTTAAAAATTAAAAACAATAAAAATATTTCTCAATGTTTATAATTATAAAATGATATTAAGAACATGACTTGTAAATAACAGAATGAACACTTATAAATATTAAATAGATTCAATAATAATGGAACCAACAGAATGGTATAACTGGTTCAAACTAAGCAATTAAAAAGGAGTGAAAAATGCATGGGGTAACAGAAGATCAACCTTGAAAACATTATGCTAAGTGAAAGAGACAAGTGAAAATAAAAGATCTCCTGTTTTATGATTGCACTCTAAAATGGCTGAAATAGGCAAATCTGTAGAGATGAAGCTTTGTCTAGGACTGGGGCAGGGATAGATGGGAGGGGAATGTGAGAGTTAATGCTAAAGCCTATGGCCTTTGGGGGATGAGGGGGATAATAAAAATATCTAAAAATCTTTGCAATGGTTGTAAAACTCTGTGCATGTGTTAAAACCATTACTATATACTTTAATGGGTGATTTGTAGGTACATAAATTATATTTCAATAGAGATGTTTAAGTTAAACATAGCAAACCACAGCTACAGAGTTTTACATAGTCTGTCAAAGAAATGCTAAACCCTGGCTGGTGGAGCTCCATGGATGTAATGTGAGCCTGCAAACCCAAGACCCACCAGTTCGATTCCCACTCAGGGCACATGCCTGGGTTGCAGGCCAAGTCCCCAGTAGAGAGCGTGTGAGAGGAACCATACATTGACATTTTCCTCTCTTTTTCCTTCCCTTTGTCTTTCTCTAAAAATAAATAAAAATCTTTAAAAATTATCAAAAATGTTGAAATACGTTTGCTAGTAAATAAAAATATATACAATAAAATCTTGATCTTTGGGATTAATTTTCAACTCAATAGAAACTTGCAAGTTTATATGTAACTTGACAGTGAGTGAGCTCTTTTCAAACAGTAAAAAAAAAAAAAAGTCAATTTTAAGTTTCACCTCCTAGAAAAATACCAAGTAGACTTATTAAACAATTTCTGAGTGAGATAGAAAAGAACCTGCTCACCCCTTATATCCAAATTTGCAATGTATTTTTTCTTAACTACTATAAAAGAACAAGTATCTACCAGAGATAGATGGAAAAAAATAATATATAGATTTTGAATTTTTACTAAATAAACTGCTGCATGTTCCTCTTTTTTAAAAATTTCAAAGTACTGAAATACTGTTCTTAACTGCTCCTCTGCTCCCTTTGTGACAGTATATAATCTCAGATGATTCTTCTTAAATCTACACAAATACACTCACTTTATTGGTCTCATTTTCTTTTGTACATGATCATGTTCATAGATGCAACAATAAGTGATCATTAATGCATCAAAATCATGTGGAATATACTATGTAGGAAATTTGTAAGGAATTTGAACATTTAAAAGACTTCAGTTAGTTGTCTTTCTATCCCACCACCATGAAACCAAACTCATTAATCTGTTGAATTATCATTTGTACCAAACAGAAAAAATTATGAAGCAAACTTCCAACTACAATTAAATAACAAATCGCATAGCCAAACACGGGGGAGTATTCCTAATATTCCTTGCTTAAATATTCCTTGGGAGAGATTATTAAATAAGGGCTCATGATACTTTAAAGATGTGTATGTTCAATTTGATTTCTAAGTTTGAATAATTTTCTTGTAAATTACAAAAGAAAAATATGCAATATCTACCTGGTGTAATCAAAGAATAGGTGATATGTAGAATTAAATCATTATACCATTGATGAATTGGGTATTTCTTGACACATTCCATGAAAGGTTTCTGATCCAAGAGAGATTATTTTGGAAGATATAAGGAAAATCAATAATTGTAAAAAAGTTGCTGTTAATTTATCTGAAAGAACCCACTTTTAGATCAGTTATGGAGAGTCCTATGTTCATGGGCATACAGTTTGTTTGTAAAAGATATATGTTTAACTTCCCTTAAAAAACAACTAGAACATAGAAAATTTATAGAAAAATGTTTTTAGATTTGGATAACAGGCACAGCATAATTATGACCTCTCAAAGAAATTAAATGAATTAAGCCATGTGATCAACCTACTTCACAACTTACAAGCTATTCCTAGACTCTAGTACAGAAAATGAAACCTCACAATGATCAGTGATCTCACTGAGATGGGAAGACAAAATTGCACTTGGAGGATAATAATATTGCTAGGAGTTGTGGGTTAGAATACTAGAGAAGTGAGAGATGCTAACAGACAGGACTGTAGGGCTCAGCTGTTGGGTCTTCTTGACTCTCTGGCTCTGGGTTTTTCTGTGTATATGTAGAGAAGAACTTTATGAGGATGGTCAAAGAACCACTAGCTTGCAGCTGAGCATGCAGTTTCTGGAGCTCATACACATTGAACTATTGAAATATTGGGAATAGTTCAAGTTCAATCAGTAAAAGCTGAGAGACCTAGTAACATACACAATTTTGGGTAGAGTACACAAAAGAATAAATTTTAATAAGGGGACTAAGATAGGCCCAGATTGCAGTGGACTCACCCTAACAAGGATTAGAAGCAAATCATGAAAAGAATAAATATACTTCTAGCACCTTGTCTTCATGCTAGAACAAAATGAAACACTCTTAGAAATATATTTACAAAATCCAATCTTCAACGATGTAAAGTTCACTATATCAACATTTAAATATTCGACCATTCAAAAAGCACTGTTAGAAAATAAAAGGGCAAACCAGATTCTGGGAGAAAATATTTGTAAAAGATATATTTGAATAACAAACATGTTAATACTATGTAAGAAAATCTTACAATTTTATAAGAGGAAGACAGACAACCACATTTTAAGTAAATTGACAAAAAATTTTGAAAATACTCTACAGTAGTAATATATATAAATGACAAGCAAGTACAGCAAAACATGTTAAATGCATTATTCTGTGAGAAAAATTAATTTAGCCATAGTGAAATAAAGTGCATATGCAAGGCTAAAATCTTAAAGTATGTAAATAAGAATCAAGGCATGGATAGAACTATAACTTCCCCATAATTCAACCATATCATCATTGAGAATCCTTGATGAAAATATGACATGAAACCAAAATGATCTGCTTTATTTCAAAACACAATACAATGACAGTTTGTCAAACCTTTGAGATTTTTAAGGCATAATGAAAATAAATTCTTCTTGTAGCAAAATCAAAGACTAATCTCTCTTAGTCACTGATATACTTCCAGAAAAGTTTGTATAAATGATGGGGAGGAAGAAAAATTGCTACAATTTTATCTGATGCCATCATCTAATTTGTAAAGACAAAGTAATCAATAGCTAGCCTATTGAAAGTACTTTATAAGTTCTTTAATTGGCCAAACACAATATAATGATACAAATAGAAATTCTGAGGGAAAAAATAACAAGACATGATTATATTTATGGAAGCAATACCTTACTGAAGAGTGAAAGTAAGACCTGAATATTCATAATGACATTGCATGTTCCCATAGTGAAAGAATGGTATGTGAAAATGTCAGTTTGGCTCAGATTCAAAATATTATGAAATCGCTATCAAACAAAAATTCTAAAACAATTACTTTGAAACATGATGATGGCATTGTAAAGTTTGTCAAGGACAGAAGATGTGGGTGTCCTCACTATATAATGGCATATTGTGTCATGAAATTGAATACCACAGAAAATAGCAGGTGTCGAGACTAGAGTGATTAGTTAATCTGATATTGAAAGCTTGGCTAGAGTAGGAGGAGCCATGAAATGATATTGGGATGACACATGCCGTAACCCAGAGGACAGCCAGAAGTGCACAGTGACACAGAAGCCAAAGCAGGAGTGTTTTTAAAAGGCGAGAGAAGTCAGCTTTGTTTACTCCTATTTAATGAAAATGAGAAGTGCATAGCAAGTATGGCAATGCTTGATTCTTGTAGATTTTTAAAAGAATCTGTAGTAAAAGAATATAAGTATCAGAAAACAAAGTGGTGTGACTGAGTAATAGGTGAACATATCAAAGAAATTAACATTAAACATATTGAAGTTTGGCTGTATAAAAGTAGAAATAGATATAGGGGCCTAAGGATTGTGGAAGCTTTCTGTTTCTTTTTAATTGGAAATATACTAATAGTTTGATATAAAAGGTTGGTATTTTTAAGCTACTGAAGATGATTCATTTGAGAAGGTCAGATGTGTTTCTGAATGTTGAGGCCTCAGCAGTGGGTGTATAAGAGGGACAAAACCCAACTTTTTAAAGTAAAGATATTAACTGAATGTAGGGATTATTGCAATGGCTACCCACATTATTCAAAATCATCATGAAGGATAACAATGGTTGGTGAAAGGGCTGAATTCCTGAACAAAGAGGCAAATACCAGTTAACCAAAAAGGCTGCAATGGGGGAGAAGAAATGACCAAAATATTTAGTATTGCCAATCATTCCCAGAATGACTGTCTTGTTTACTTCCTTTTTCTCTGATTTCCTCCCCTACTCCAACCTCCTCATTTTGTTTCAATCCCACTGAGGACTTTTTCCGTCCAATATTCAACCATCGTTTATGTCTTTGCTCAAAGGTTCTTTCTCACTGAGAGAACACAAACTACGCTATTTAAATTTTCAATCCATATTATTCAACATAAATCCTCCTTGCCCTAATTCACTCCCCCATAATAGATACCTCCTGATCAGTCTATTATTTTTATCATTTTAATCACCTTTCCCCACCTATTTCATTGTAAGCATCACGAGAAGTGATAGGAACAGCAATAGAAATAAATACTATATTTACATGGCATGAGCTTCAAATTAGGGAAGAGAAAAGAAGAAAAGTAATTTTGAAGTGCCAGGGAAAATGATTAAGATAAGTAATTCCTCTCCAGCCCTGAAGCATGTGAAATATGAATGCTAAAACAAATCCCTCTGGAAAGGACAGCAGAATCATTGGATGGCATATAGTTTTCAACTAAGGGGAGATTTAGAAAAGAAGATGAGGATATAGATGAGTATGGGGACCACTCTTCTGTACTCTAAAAAGCACTATGAAATTTGTGTCAGGATGTCAAGCCTCAGGGAAATGGTTCAGATCAGGTGCTATGCACATTAGTATGGAAATGACATTTGAAGAGAAACAGGTGACTTAAAAAGCTTAGATTTTTATGAAAAAATAAAACAAATAAGTGAGGCAGGACCACTTTTGTATCGATGCTTTCATGAAGGTAGAAAAGACAGTTAATATGTGATCTGAATACTATTTCCCTGCAAAGTTACTGATATTGAGAATAAACACATGTTTTCCTGTGAGACCAATTCAATGTTTAATTGATAAGAAGTTTTGTTTAAACAATCAACAAGTAAAAATGTGATATTTTTGTATACTTTCCTTTTTGGGAGGCAAATTCTTTGATCCTGTACCATACATTTATGTACATAATACATGTATTGTAAAATCACTGTTTTATAACCACAAAGTTTGCAGATAAAATAAGTTTTCTCAGCTGTAAAATAAGATTATTTTTTACAATTGCTTTTAGATCATATAATGTTATATATTTTTAAAGTTTATTTACCGAGAACAAATTGCATGGACAAGATTAATAGAAGCAAGTGGTGTCCTTATCCTTAATGAAAGAACTTACCTTAAGTTAGACATTATTTTATGTAGAGGTGAAACTTTTTTTTCTCTGTTTAATAAAGTAATTGGTTTCATTATTGTCAATAGACTGGAAAATATTCCTAAATTCACTGTATCCACAGCAACCTTCCATCATTAACTTTTTAAATTATTCTGAAATATAAAAGGATACTTTAAGAGATTTTAATTGAGTGACTTTTATGATGACAGTTTTATGAAATGTAAAAATAATAAGCTTCATTTTTTGTTTAGATTTGTCATAATATATTTGGTGACTATACTTAATTTATAAACTAACCAGGAGTTTTCAATAATATATCACTTTGAATACTTTACTAAATAATAAATATGTTTTGTTTTAGGTGAACAAAAATAAAAATATTAATAAGCTGCTCAAGAATATACAATGTTATATATATGCGTATATATATATACATATATATGCAAATGCCACCCGAGTTCATCTCTAAAGTGCATAATGTTATTTCATATTCTCATTCATATAGGCAAAATTAAATGCCAGTTCTTAGTTTAATGGGATTATATTTCACATGAGATTCACTGGTTATATTAAAATATCCCACTGTTGTTCAACACAGAAAGTTGCATTAAATTAGCAAATGCATGTATAAGACCTTGATGTGTAGTTACCCTGGCCACAAGTAATCAAAGTCCTGCTGGACTAAATCAGATTGTCTAGATTTCTTTCAATATGTTTTAGATTTAAAAGGGACTTGAATGCCTGAAATTGCTCCCCTGGCCTCAACACTGCCCTTCATAGAGAATATTCTATGGGCTCCTTCCCTAATCAGATGAATGGGAGAAATGTACTTGAATGTTCAAGCATGGATCGCAACATTTTTTCTGTTTAATCTCGCTGGAAAACCAATTATGGAATTGTACAGAGAAGGCTGAAGACTATGGCTGTGGAATTGTTTAAAAGTTGATGGTGAGCTCTAATAGCTAAACTGAATAACTAAACAAAGCAAAGGAGTATTTATCAACTTATCATCCCCTGATTTAAATGTTTCTAATATTCCATGTTAATGGATAATCCTGTGACACAAATTTCCTCAGATTCACCCATCCAGAAGGAAACAATAGTCATAATATTTACTAAAACATAAATGAAGATTTGACTTTACCCCCATCAGAAACAGCATGTGACCATGAAACCCATATTTAATCCCTGGCTGCTATAATAAAGAAGTAACTGGAGTTTCTCATATTTCTCGAGGATTTCTAAAACTTCCATTTTCTTCCACCTCTTCTATCTTATCTCCATCGAGTGGCTAAATGGAACATTATGTGATTATCTTGATAGTAAGATTATCTTGATAGTAAGATTGGTATTATTATAATAATTGGGCAAATTGATCCCAATCTAAATTATTTTCCAAATACCAAATGTTAAGGTCCTATCTAATCTCTTAATGTTAGATAATTTCATGGGTGTTCAGTCACATAACTGATGGACTACCAATGGCTTAGGAAACAGTATTAATTAAATCAGCCACTGTCAGCATCAAGGGAAAAATATTATGAACCCAATGGAACTATGGATTATGGTATCAGTTAGAGATGGAGAATATTTTTAGAAGCTTTTATGGACTTGGTCAGCATCAGGGAGAAAAGGTATGGTAGTCTGCTATTTATTTTTAAATTCAATCATTTGAGGGATATGTCTGTTGAAATTAATGATATTTCAGTTAGCGTTTGTGCCAATATTTTTAACTATATAATGTTTTGAGGATGGCATATAAAACTTTGAGGTTATATATATGGCCATTGGTATCTGGATTGAAATGGAGACAAAATTCATTTTAAAATGTAGTTAGGAAATTGAAGAGACACAGCTGTCACAGAACATCAAAATATATTTGAATTACTTAAGATATTAAGGAAGGGATAAGTTTTTCATCTACAAACTATGGACTGGGTAGTTTAATAACAAAAGAGTGATAACAAAAATGATCACTGTCATTACTGCAGATGTTAGGCTTCTTTATATATGAAACCCAAAATTATTTCAAGCACACAGAAATCATTGTAACCACATATGGAAAATAATTTTGCAAAAAAACTATAATATTCTATTAAGGAACATTAAAAAACTATAATAAAATTAGTATGCATCTTTATTACTATACTAATGTTAATAATTTAATAATAGATCTATAGAGTTACTGAAATTTCAATAAAAAACCCAATAGAATTTTTATACAGAAATTGATATTTGGATTCTAAATATATGAAACAAGTGCCTAACAACAGCTAGGGCACTTCTAACCAAGAAAGAGTTGGGAGTAGTAATTTGCTAAGCAGGATAATAGGAATTTCTGTGAAGCTATAGCAACTAAGACACTTATATTACTACTGAAGACATAAATTCATTTCCAAAAAAGTGTGTAGAGAACACATAAAAAGACCAAAGGTCACTGGAATCTTCTCTTATGATATATTTTGTACATCAGTGGGGAGAGATAGCTTTATCTAATGTATGGAGTCTTAAAAAAGATTATGTGTTTGGCAAATAAAAGCATATAATGCATGCATATTATATTTGTACCAAAAATAATTTCACATAGATTATAACTTTAGCATTGATTTAAAAACTTCAAATATATTAATAGAAATTATGTTTAATATTAGATTAAGAAGTATTACCTTAAACTGCTAAACAAGGAATATGTAAACATTAAAATCAAAACTTTTTTCTTATAAAAAGACATCCAAAGAAAATTGTATAAAAATAGTTATACATTTGGTAAAGATATTTTTTAATCAAAATATTATTGAATAAGAATTTCATAAGAAATCATCATGAGTAAATGACTCATAATTTCATAAGAAAATAAAAAACTATAGAAAAGTAAAGAGAAAGTCAGCAAAATCATTAACAGATATTTTCCCACCAAAAAAAAAAAAAAAAAAAACACATATAGCCGATACATATTTGAAGAGATATTCAACCTGACTAATGATTAGAAAAGTTCAAAACAGTACAAATGTCAAATAAAATTGTATACCCTTTTAACTGGTAAAAAATAAATAGGTATATGTATTTGTTTCCCATTACTACTATTAAAAACTACCACACACTTAGTAGCTTACACAACATGCATTTATTTAAGAGTTCTGATGGTTATAAATGTAAAATGGGTCTCACAGGGTAAATTAGGGTGTGTCAGGGTTACAGTTATTTGAAAATTCTAGAGAATAACTTTTCTTTTTCCTCTATAGCTTCTAGAGTTCACCTGCGTTCCTTGGTTCCTGGATCCCTCTCATCATTAAAGACAGCAGTCGTTTTTTAGGTCTTATCACATCCCATCACTCAAGCCCGGAGTCTCTTACCTACCTTTTCCCATATATAAAGATTTCTTGAGATTACATTAAATTACAAATAATGAAGATACATTGCAAGTAATTCTAGAAAATCTCTTCATGTTACAGCCAGTTTATTAGCCCCTTTCATTCCATCTGCAACAATATATCTACCCACCTGTCATGTAATATAACATACATATAAATCCTGGGGGTTAAAACATGGACCAATTTGAAGGGACACTATTCTGTCTATCACAGCATCAAAAATAAGTATTGAGTAAGATGAGAATCCATAGTCTCTTCTATTTACTTCTAGCAAAGCGGTTCATGTGACAAAATCATTTTATTAGGATGGCAAAATTATGCAAAAACCTAATTATCTTAACAGTTTAATAAACTAACAAGTTTATTTCTTGCTCAACACAATATCCATTGTGGTTTTGAGTGAAGCGTTTATCAAGATGAACACTGGGGAAACTGACACATCAATTTCACTTCTAGGTTTATACCTACAATAAATGATTACATACGTACTGCGGGAGACATGTAACAATAGCTCACAAGAGCAAAAACTTGGAAAGAAACACCAATCAAACTGTGAAATACTCACATAATAAATACCGTATCTCAAACAAATAAATAAAACGTGGTGTATTCACACAATGAATATTACATTTCAGCTGAAATTAATGAACAATGTAGCTGCTAATAAGTCAAAAAATAGTTAATGGAGAAGTCACTTGTTGTTTCTAGCTATATCAGACTTACTCTTACAAAGAAAAAAACAACCATTTTTTAAAAAAGGTTATGTTTATAAAAGAAAGATTGAGAGTAAATAATATTAATAGATATTAAATGAAATTTTAGGGCATCACTTTTGCTTGGAAGACATTTAAAAATCACCCTCAGGTGATTTGTGCTGGGCCACCCACCTCTGTCTCCTATTCATGCATCTTATTGCATTAAATCGCTGTTTTCTTTTCAATCTTCAACTAGAAAGAGAGCTCCTTGAAGTGATCTAACTTATGTTTCTCTTTATTTCCAGATGTTAGACCTCGAATCTGCAAAGGTATCCTGTAAAATACATTGGCTTTGCTAACCCAATATAATCTGCACCACGACTACTCAATCCGACATTGCAGCCCAAAAGTAGTCCTAGATAATAAATAATAAATGGGTATGGATGTGTTTAAACAAAACAAAGTTAAAAAGAAGCATGAGGATGTATTCGGCTCCCTGGTCACTGTTTGCCAAAGGCCAGTCCTAGAACAACCACTCCTGTCCCATGCACACTGACAGATGTTGGATGTTAACTGGTAGGTAAATGATTTTCACACAGAAACAATATGCCCTGACACATACTGATTGTATAGGATTATGTTTTAAATAATATACTGAAACTGCTATACTCTAAATCATTAAAAATAAGTATTGATTTTTATAACTCTCTAGTGTTGTGCAGCACATACATTTGGGAAAAAGAAAATTCATCACAGTAAATCAATAGTATATATTGATTCATTTATATTTAATTGGATCTATCTAATGGATCTTTTATGGGAAACAGGCAATTTTACAATTTTATGACTTATTTTCCATGATATGTTTGGTAAACTCCTCCAGGTAAAAATATTTTCTTTCCACCCTGGCTGGTGTGGTTCAGTGGATTGAGTGCCAGCCTGCAAAAGAAAGGGTTGCTGGTTCCATTCCTAGTCAGGGCACATGCCTGGGTTGCAGACAAGATCTCTAGTGGGTGGTGCTCCAGCGGCAACCACACTCTTTCGCCTTTCCTTGTCCTCTCTCTAAAAGTAAATAAAATCTTTAAAAAATATATATTTTCTTCCTTTTTGTATTTTTTGGTACCTGTGCTGTTAAGAATTGGTCTTCCAGTTAGAAAGACTTATTTTTTATTTCTTTCCTTTTGCTCTGTTATTTTTCTTTGTTTCTTCCGTTCCTAGCACAGTGTCTGGAACATATTTGTAATGACAAATATTTGTTGGTTGAAAAAACGACTGAGTATTCAAAAAGCATTATGAAAAATGCTGTATAATATTGTACAATGACCAAAATAATTCATACTAGTTTATTTATTTATCTTTTTTTTTTTTTTTTTTTAAGAGGGGAAGGGTAGGAGAGAGGGAGAGGGAGAGAAATATCAATGTATGGTTGCCTCTCATGAGTCCCCTGTTGGGAACTGGCCTGCAACCCAGGCATGTGCCCTGACTGGGAATCGAACCGTGATCGTTTGGTTCACAGGCCCACGCTCAATCCACTGAGCTACACCAGCCAGGGCCATACTAGTTTATTTACATATCCCAAATTAGGACTATTATATAACCCTTAGCTTTCATAAGCAATTGAATCCCATGTAGGAGAAACACAATTTAGTAAGAAGAACAAGACACCCAAGAATCACTGCCTCTATTTTAAAAAGAGAAAATAATCACTATTAGAACACATTAGATTAAAAGTGTTAAAAATTAAATGTCTAAAATGATGAGATACCACTACTTATTACAATGGTCAAATGCAAGTGCTGACAATATCAACTGGTGGTAAGGATGTAGAGCAACAAGAGCTCTCATGCATTGCTGAAGGGGAAGCAAAAGGGTGCAGTCACTTTAGAAGGCAGCTTGGCATTTTCTTACAGAATTAAACATGTTCTTACTACATGATACAGAAATCTTAGTATTAAGTATTTACTCAGTGGAGTTGAAAAGTATGTCCACATAAACCTGCACATAAATATTTGTAGCAGTTTTCCATATTTGCCAAAATTGGACACTACAATTTTGGCAAAAATGTCCTTCCATAGGTGATGAAGAAACAAACCACAGTTCATTCTTATAATGCAATATTGTTCAGGCAATAATATATGAGCTTTCCAAAAAAAAAGACATGGAGAAAACTTAAATGTGTACTGCTTATTGAAAGAACCCAGGCTGTAAAGAATGCACGGTTACAATGTATGACATTCTGAAAAGAGCAAAGCTGTAGAGATAATAAAATGATCAGTAGTTGCCAAGAGCTGTGTAGAGAGAGTAGGGATAAATACGTGGAACATAAAGAATTTTTAGGATACTTAAAATATTACGCATGATACTCTAATGGTAGATCCCTGACATTACGCATTTAGGAAAACTCATATAACAGTGCAATAGAATGAATCCTAATAAAAATATGGCTTATGTTAAAAATAATAGAAAATACATGTTCATCAGTTGAGACAGACTTACCGTATCAATGCAACAAGTTAATAACAGGACAGACTGAGGTCAAAGAGAAAGAATAAATGAGACAGAACACCCTGTACTTCCTGCTCAATTTTCCTCTAAACCTAAATCTGCTCCAAAATAGATTATTAACCTTAAAATGTCAAGTATTTAAAAATTCAATGTATAATTTACGTTTAGTTGAATAGTAAACTGGTAACTATTTCTTTATTATCTACTATAGGAAAGTGATCAAATTAAGTGTTTAATCTCCAAAGCAATTTATCTTTCTAGAAGTACAGATATAGAATTTAAGATTTGTAGAAGTGATTCCTCTAGCAGATATTTTAGAAATAGATGAAAAGTTGATATTGAATATAATAGATATAATTTTTAACTTCAGAAATAAAACTTCATCTTCTAGGCTTATCCATTAGGATCTACCAAATTATGATCAATCTATAATCTAATATATTCCACTTAAAACTTTTCTTTGAGACTATAAATGTCTGTTGTAGATTATTTGATTGTACGTGACTATTTTGAAAGAACTCAAAGGAATCAAAGCAATTGTTTTTGCAAGTTTATTTTTAACACTAAAATATAATATCTTAGGTTAATATCATGTACTCAGCATGGCAAATAAATTAATCTAGATTCTTTTGTGATCTTTACACTAGAATGTGCAACCAGGTTTGTATATGCCTGTTTAGATTGTTTAAGTAGTTTGACATGTGTGCTGCCTTTGGCATTAGTAGGCATCAGTATAATACCACATATGTAAAACTATAATATTATATGAATATACTACAAAGGCATTTTGCAGATCATGTTTAGAAGTGCAATGACCCACTAAACTTTATATACCATTTTGACAGTGAAAAAAACAGATATTTATTGTTTCATGGTAGAGTGTCACATTAGAGCTATTAGCTATAAGAGTATATCTACGTTCAGTTCACAAATAATGTTTGCAGTTTCTTTAAAATAGACTTATGGATACAGTAGGTTTCAGGCATTAACATCTGTATATATTAATTGCAAAATCAGGTTTTATATCCTTCACCAAGCATGGACAAACTTGGTAACTTTATATCACACAAAATATATCTAATAAAATTTATTTATTTCACTCTGAATAATAGTGTGAATGCAGTTTCTTTTTTCAGCCCCCTAAAACTATGGCAAAACGAACAAGAATATTCATGAAAAAAATTTTTATCTAGACTCTGAGCTGTATCTTATGAACAGTATATTTCTCCAATTTTTAAATATATGTAATGGGCATCAGTTATTTTTATTTTTGCCATTACTCAGGAAAACTAGAACAGTGTTTGATGTGGTAGAATGCAATAAAACAGAAAGGAATTTGAACATGGTAAAAACAAGGTATATATTCACAGAATAAACAGTTGAAATTAAAAAAAAAACAAAAACAAAACACTGGAGTGCTAAATTGGTGGTAGGCATACAGATACAGATTGAATTTCAAACATGGTAAGAACCATTCAGTACTTATTTTCCACTATAAAAAGAAGAGAAAATATACATTATCATAGCTAAGCAAAAATTATTTTTCTCTCTGACCTTGATTCCTATGCTAAGCAGTTGTTTGACTTCTCACTTGTGCTGATTGACAGGGCAGAAATGCAAAGGCTTTGCAATTAGTAATTCTCTGCTACTGCTGAGTACCACGACCTTCACTTTAAATTATGGCAGGATGTTTTACAATTTAATCATAGCTTGTGGGGTGCTACAGTTTTTAATAAAATATTATTCTAAGTATATAATATACTTTAATATTCCAATATGAACCTAAACATCTTTAGCATTATTCTCTAAAAATGCTAAAGTATATTTGATCTTTATTATTTTATTCACTTGCTTTTGTTTTGTTTTAAGATGATGTTTCCACATCCACCCAATGTGGCTAACTATAGACACAAATTTAAGTATGCATTTATTTTGGATGAGACTGTAACACACTATACCACTACCTCTAGTATGGTATAAAAATTCTTCAGTTTACCTACATGTTTTCACTGAGAAATTAAGTGACTGTGAAGTGTTGTCATTTTTTTTGGACCAAGCAAATATAATGTTAAGTCAAATCACTCAAAATATTAAGGTGTGGTGACAAGCCTACCAGACTTTTCACAAAAACAATTTAGCCTTGTGAAAGACTGAACTACGTATGCGATATTTTACATCCTTTAAGGTTTTCAAATTCAAGGAAAACAGTAAAAAACACTGAGTAGTTTCTCTTAGATAAAATTGAGATAAAACATTGAGTATTTTCTCTATATAAAAATGTATACATCTAAATACTAAGGAAATTTTATTTTATTAGAAAAAATGAAGAGAGGAAGAGTTTGAAAATACAGTTTTAAAAGCTCAAAAATTAATTTTAACATTGTTTAACTTAGTGGTTATAAATGTAGTTTAATATATTAAAGAACAATTTTAGTAGTAGTTGCTTTTTGTTTGTTTTGTCACTTTTGTCAACAAAAATGTTGACTCTCTATGATCACTTATAACTTTTCAATATTTTTATTCCACTCTGTTTTCTATTCCACCCCTACTCCTCCTCAGGAACCACATATTTCCTTCTCTTTCCTGTCATTCTTACCTTCCTTTATATTAATATCCAATCTTTGGTTTTGTGAAAATTATACATGTAAATGATGAAAAATGCATCTATCTAATACCGATGTAATGTTCTTCAAGACAATTTGTCCAGCCTTAAACCTTATTTAGAAGTATAGGGACGATAACAATAACCATTCATACACAGGCTACACTAAGGTCAGTGCTTTACTGACTCAGCATGTGTCAAGGAAGATTCCAGGCAAGAGTTGTTTTATTAACTCAATCCGGAGAGCTTCGTTCAGGCATGAGGAATCAATGTCAACAATTCTGTAATTGCCTTGAGATTTAAAGGACTTTTAAGAGAGCAATGGGGTTTTAAGTGAGTCATTTTCAGAAAAGTAGTTTAAGAAAAATGTCATTATACAAGTAACAAAAGAAAAATAATATCCACAGTTCAAGCAGAACTTGAGCATTAGAAAGAAACTGAAAAATCAAGAAAAATATAATTTATGTATAAATTGTATATGTATATGTATATGTATATGTACAGTTCGTTTCACCCATATCAAATTCTGGTTGTAAGTTCACAGGAGCTGCACCCTTTGCTGATTTCTCAGTCAACTTCAATATGACTTTCAAGGTAATTCTGGCTATAGCTTTCCTAGTCCATAGGCCCAGACCAGGCAGGCATTATTCTCCACAAATTCCACTGGTGTAAATTTATTTACATGGTCACATCTAACTTTAGCTTTGGAATGCTCTCTACTCCACAAAGAGAAGCAGACTGTATTTTGATAGACAAATGCATTTTCTGCCACACTGAAAAACTGAAGTGAGAAATTTTAAATAAATGATGATTTCTTTTAACTTATTTGTTTATGTTTACATAGCAACTGAAATATTTTTTAAAAAGGTTACCCTGGACAGGATTTTAAATATCTTTCATCAGCTCAGTACACTCATTCAAATTTTTATCAATTAAAGATTCTATTTTTAAATGAAAATAATATAGTTTTAGAACATAGGTATTATATCTACTATTTTAATTAATTCATGGTCATTCTAAGTCTCTGCTAATTTCAATATTATTTAATTTTAGGAATAATTTTAATATGCAACAAATCAACTTTATTTTGTTATTATTTCATTTCATTATTGTCTTTGATTCAATTTAAAGTTTTCTCATTTTTATTTTATTGACTGGTCAGGGAGTTTAAGCTTTATTTGCATATTTTATTTTTGTATATTTTAAATACACTAATTTAGTATAATTTTAAATACATTTATAATTATCACATTGTGTTAACACAATTTAGAGTTATCTGTTCAAGTGTATTGGATGTTAGTGCCAGCCTCATCTTATTTCATTTTAATCACTGATAAAATAACTTGGAGAACTACAAAACTGTAATTGGTTTTATAAACTGTAACCTAAAAGATACACTTTATATGGCATCTTTCACAGATACTCTCTTTATCTGTTTATCATTCCTTTGATTTTTTTCAAGTGTATAAGAAGTATGCTTGCACATTTGTATTCTGTTCATATCTAATTTCCAGTAAAGGTCAGCTTTCCCATAAAAAGGAGTATAAATAGTGCATAAAATGATGACCCAAGCCAGCACATCAAGAAAATAAAAGCATAAAAGTAAAGGTCATTTTCACAATTTTTATCTTGGAGCACTCTCAAAAATATATAGTGTAACATTTGTAAAAGTTTTCAAAGAGAAGTTTGGATGTTGAGGTCTTTTTCTATTTTTTTCTATAAACTACATGGAAATTAAAAGGAAATCATACATTATTGAAGCCATTATCTTTATGTTGATTTTGATTATTAAGGTCATTACCTCTGATGTTTAATCAACTATCAATATAATAGTTCCTTAAATTGAAAATAATCATTCCAACATTTCTAAGATGAACAAAAATATTTATTACTTATTGTATTATTATTTAAATAAAACATTCTTATAAATCTTCATATTTTGACTTTCATTCAGTGATTTTATTAGGAAAACCAATACTTATACTGGTAAGATACTGCACTTACTGAGTTAACTATGCAATCATCTTATGTATTTCCAGTAATGATTTTGTATTTGGTCTAATTCGGCTTGATAACTGAGTAATGAATATGAGATTGAACTGTTGAAAGCTTTTGTAAAACTACTGTGTGAGCTTTTCAGACCATAAAATATAGAAGTATTATGAACTAGCTTCAGTTTTCCTATATTTCAGATGAGGCCCCAACCTGATAAAGCCTTTGGAATTAAGACAAGTAAATTTCTTAGTAACACACAGACACATACGTTTGGGCATGAACACTTTAGCTCACTAGAAGTGAAAGAGCACCACCGTTGAATAATATTCAGCACCCCCGCCATAATCTCCTCAGGCTCTACTACAGGCCCTTACCCTAGTAGTCTCTATATCTTATTGCAACTACGTGTGTGTGTGTGTGTGTGTGTGTGTGTGGTGTGTATGCCTGGAACCAAATTGTCACCTCCTTTGGGTTGAGACCACAGCTTATCCATTTTTTACAATATAATTATATGTAATAATATATACTCCAATATTATATACTCCAAAACATGTTTTTAATTAACTGAATTAATAAACTCCTTACATAGATATAATTAATGAGGGGTTATTTAGTATAAGACAAGAAAATAATAAATAAACCAAAATAATTAAACTTGATTCCAACTCTCAAAATTTGTAAGTGTAACAACACAGATGAATATTTTTAGTATGTTCTATAGTCATAAAAAATAAAATAGTGAAAAAGGTAGAAAAGATATTGTGATGCATTCCAATATATTTCTGTGCATTAATGGAGGTATAGAAGTGCAATAGGTACAAGATGTGAGTTCAATATAATGTTTATATTCATATTCAGAGAAGGTTGAACATAAGCACAGGCAAATTTGTACTGAGTAAATAAATGTCTACGCTAACCCTGCATAACTGCATGTCATTATAGTGGCATATTTATTTACAGAAATATAAATGAAAAATACACAAAATGTTTAGAGAAGCAGTATTTCAAATAGCCAAAATTTGGAAATAATGCAAGTCTTTCAACAGTGAAATATTTTGCTATATTCACAAGTAAGATATTATATATCAACAGGACTGAATGATTTACAACAACATGCAGAAATAAGGAATCTTACACAAAAAAATGCATACGCACATTTACAAAACAGGCAAACTCATCAGCTAAGCTGTTAGAAGTCCCAAGTCAATCCTGGGTGCAGAAATTGTAACTGGTAAGAGTGTTAGCATTATTCTTTTTTGGGAAAAAAAGCTGTATTTTGTAGAAGTTTTAGATAATATAATAAAATTGAGAGAAAGGTACAGCTTTCTCATATACCCCCTGTTTCTGCCCACACATCTGCACAGCCTTCCTCATTATCGATATTGCTTGCAGGGATTGTGTATTTGTTACCAAGGATGAGCATATATTGGCTCAGAATAGTTACTTGAAGTCCATAGTTCATTCTGATGTTGTAAGTAAAGGGTTTGGAAAAATGTAAGATTACATATTTCCATTATTATAATGTCAGAGAATATTTTCATTGCCTCCAAAATTCTCTATGCTCTCTTTACTCCTTTCTGTTACAATCTGGGGAAATAGCTTTTTTTTCCCTTCAATTTTTATTTTAATTGTTGATCTTGTACAGTTTTCTGTCTTTTACTCCCACCCCAACCCACAATCCCAGCCCTCCCCACCTCCCTCCCATTTCCGCCCCCCATAGATGGCAGAACCTTACATGCATATTATTAAGTGAAAGAAGCCAATCTGTAAAGGCTATATACTATATAATTCTATCTGTATGACATTCTGAAAAATGCAAAACTATGGCTACAATAGTATTGTACAACAATATTAGTTGTCTGTATTTGTGGGTGTCTATTTCTGTACTCTCTTTTTCATTGATGTATTTTTCTACTCTTTTATTAACACAACACTGTTTTTATTACTGTAGCTTCATAGTGAGTCTTGAAGTTGGGTAGCATCAGATAATCAACTTTATTTTTCTTCAATATTGTGTTGAGTATTCAGGATCTTTTTTCTTTCCTTCTAAACATTAGGATCATTTTGTTAATATCTAAACAAAATGTGGTGGAATTTTTCTTTGAGATTACAGGAAAGGAGATAACTTGTATATTTATCCGGTACTCACGCATTCTTATTGTTATCTCTTACAAGTTTCAGAAGATTTTTTTGTTAATTCTTTTGAATTTTATATATAGCTGATCATGTCATTTGTGAACAGAGAAAGTTTTTTCCTTCTTTCTCAATCTTGATATTTGCACTTCTTTTTGTTTTGTTTTTTGTTTGATTTTTTGTTTTGTTTTGATTTTTGCCTTATTGGATTAGCTAACACTTCCTGTGTTATATAAAGGAGTGTTGAGAGAGGATATCCTCGATTTGTGCCTGATTTTATTGGAAATCTTTGTTTCTCACCATTAAGAAGGATGTTAGCTATAGGTTTTTGGAGACAGTCTTTATCAATTTTAATAGATATAGGCTTATTCAGTTTGTACATGTCTTTGATGTGAATTTTGGCAGACTGTGTCTTTCAAGAAATTGGTCCATTTCACATAAGTCATCAAATGTGTAGCCATAGAGTTACCTATAGCATTTCTTTATTATCCTTTTAATGTCTGCATTTGCTGCTGCGGTGTTCCCTCTTTCATTTACGGTATTAGTAATTTGTCTTTCTCTTTTTTTCTTAGTTACCCGGTCTCTTCTTCTTTTTTCTTAGCCTGTTGAGGGTTCTATAATTTTAATTGATCTTTTCAAATAACTAGCTTTTGTTTACATTGATTTGATCTATTGATTTTTCTGTTTTCAATTTTATTGACTTCCACTATAATTCTTATCTCCTAATTCTCCTTATTTAGGATTTAATATCCTAAGGTAAAAACTTAGACTGTTATTTTGTATCTTTCATATTTTGCAAAATAGCAAGCTCTCGAATGGAATTGCTTTGTTCAACAGCATTTTGTAATAACATTGATGAGAAAAAATAGATGACCCTTGGCTGGCGCCACTGGTGTGGAATTTGCATATTCTCCTCATGTCTGCTTGGATGTTTCTGGGTACTCTGGTTTCTCCCACACCCCCAGAGTGTGTACATTTGAGCGACTGGTATGTCAGAATTGCCTCGATATGAGTGAGTATGAGTGTTTGTGTGAATCTAACATGTGATGGAAAAATAGAGTTGTTCCAGGGTTGGTTTCTGCCTGGCACTCTGAGCACTTGAATCATCTTATTTTTATTAATTTTTTTTAAATATATGCATAGCAAATATTGATTTCAGTGTCTAACATTGGAAGTATTTTGAGTCCTTATTTAGAAGCTTTGTGATGTTACTGTGACCAGAAATATGCTAAAGGTAAAATTGGTTTCATTATTTGTTGTTATGTTTAAGGTTGCAGTTTCTAAAAAGCTTTTGAAAATTTTGAGGAATTACTATATATGCATTCAATGGAATACATTTCTTTATAGGCATTGTTGACACTGTATAATACAGTTTTGGATAAGTTGTGCTTTCATTATAATTGAGTTCAAAAATATTTTTAATTTCTCTTGAGATAACTTCTTGAGCCATGTATTATTTAGAAGTGAACTTTTTAATCTCCAGTTTTTTGGGAATTTTCCAATTTGGTTTTTCTGTTTTTAATTTCTAGTTTAACTCCATATGATATAAGAGCAGACATTGTATGATTTCTATTACTTTAAATTTGTTAAGGTTTATTTCATTGCCTGGAACATGGTCTATTTTTCATGAATGTTACATGTAAGCTTGAAAAAAATGTGCACTCTGCTGTAGTTGGATGAAGTAGTCTATAGATGTCAATTATATCCTGTTGATTTATGGCATTGAGTTCAACCATGTCCTTACTGATTTTCTGCCTGCTAGGTTTCTCCATTTCTGAAAAAGGGGTGTTGAAGCCGGCAACTAAAAATTCTCTCATTTTTATTTCTCTAAGAAAGTTCTTTTTACTTCTTCACTTTTGCAGAATAATTTTACAAAGTAAAGAATTTTAGATTGGTGTTTCTTTCAACGCTAAATATGTCACCTATTGTCCTCATGTTTGCATGGTGTCTGAGAAATAGCATCTAATTTTTATCTTTCTTCCTCTATGAGTTAGATTTTTAATAAATTATTTATTTATTTTAGAGAGGGGAGGGGAGGGAGAAAGAGAGGGAGAGAAACATCAATGTGTGGTTGCCTCTTGCACACCCCCTACTGGAGACCTGGCTTGGAATCCAGGCATGTGCCCTAGACTGGGAATTGAACTGGTGACCCTTTGATTCACAGGTTGGCACTCAATCCACTGAGCCACACAGCTAGGGTTATAAGTGAGTTTTTTTTTTTTTTTTTTTTTTTTTTTTTTTTTTTTTTAATTTCAAACTTCTTCAGGATTTTTAACATATGTATTTATCATCTTTAATTTATAAATTTTGACATTTATCCTGCTTGGTGTTTTCTTAACTTCCTGATTTGTGTTTTGGTGTCTGACATTAATTCAGGGGAAATTCTCTGTCAATACCTTTTAGAAATATTTACTTAATTTATTTTTTTAATTTCTTCTCTTTCTACTATTCCTATTACTTTTATGTAACCCAAAATTGCCTCCACACTTCTTGGACATTATTTAACATATGCTTTCATTTTTTGTTTTCTTTACTTTTTGTTTTTTAAGGATTCTTTTATTATTAGCATTATGATTACTGATTTTAGGAGAGAGAGTAAGGGGGAGGAAGAGAGTGAGAGAAGCATCAACTTGTTTTTCCACTTATCAGTGCATTCATTGGTTGGTTCTTGGATATGACCTCACTGAGGATAGCACCTACAACTTTGGTTGATTGCTCAAATGCTTATACCAACTGAGCTACCAGGCCAGGGCCAAGAATTCTTGATATATCCTTTAGATTATATTTTTTTTCCTCAGTAATATTCAATGTACTAAAAAGCCTGTCAAAAGCAGTTCTCATTACTGTTAGCATATTTTTTCATGAATGATATTTCTTTCTGATTCTTTCTTAGTAATTTAATTTCTATGCATTTATTGCTTATGTGTTCTTGCATGCTGTAAACTTTGCCATTAGTGCCTTTAGCAAATTAATCATAGTTGTTTAAAATTTCCATCCTGATAATTTCAACAGCCATGATTTGTCTGATTCTACTGATTGATTTGTTTCTACAAATCGTAGTTTTGGCTTTATGTTGTACTGAATATTTTTTTTCTTGGTACCAGACATTATGTAGTAGGTAAAATGAAACAGCTATAAATGAGCCTTAAATAATACTATTGCGAAGTATGAGGGGAGGGGAAGTATTTTATAGTCCTCTGAGTAGGTCTCAGTCTTAAAATGTAGAGTCATAGAATTTCACATAAAAAATTAAAACAATAATTAAGTATGAAGTATAAAAAACAATAAAAATGAGCCAGAGCTGATTACTTAAAAGCTATGAAACCCCAGGCTAAAATAAACACTATTTGAAAGCATTACAACAAACAAACAAATCCACCAATAAAACTTTTAAAATGAAAAATACAATTAAGCAATATTTAAAAATTGTTTCTGATTAGAAGAAAGTATTAGATATATTGACATATATTAATATCAAATTCATAAAGAGTGTTTGTGGTCATAAAATGCCTTAAAATACAGTATAAAATGTTAATTTTTTTAAAATTAGTCTTCCAAACATAAAAGCTTAGTATACTATAAATTTACAAAGGAATAAAAATTTATTTAAATAAAATATAATATTATTCATTTAATGGGCTAGTATATTGAAAATATTCTGTTTAGACCAATTTGCAGCTAAAACTTATTTTCAAAACTCATAATCAGACTGTAAATTGCTAAAAATCTTTTTGAAGTGCAATTTGGTATTTCCTTTCTATTCTTGGAGTAATTTTTGTCACCCAAATATAAGTTTTACTTATAAAATTAACCAAATTTGAAAAGATTCACATGCACAAGAGTTGACGTTCCTACTTGTGATTAGGAAGGTGGTTAGGTAGGATATTTTAACAATTTTCTTTATCATTTACTACATGGTTACATTTTTTAAATAGTAGCACCATGTTGGTGTTTAAAAAATTAAAATAGAGCCCCACCAGTGTGGCTCAGTTGGGTGGGCTTCCTACTGCAAAGCGAAAGGTTGCCGGTTGGATTCCTGAACAGGGCATACACCTGGATTGCAGGTTTGGTGTCCGGTCAGGGTATATAAGGAGATGCAGCCAATAGATGTTTTCCTCTTTCTCCCTCCCTTGCCTTATGTCTAAAAATAAATGAATACAATGTTTAAAAACAAACAAACAAATAAATAAAAATGCAATGTGAAAATTCCATTTGTGATTAATGTCAGTATCTACCTATAAAATCAATAAAACAATCTGAAAGATTTCCAGGGGTTAATAATAAAACCAATTTGTACAAGGGCCTCTCAGTTTACATTAACACCAAAATAATCAGTTACGGTGCTGTCACAAAACTGTAGAGAGGAATTAAAATATGGGTAATTATTTTCAATCAAATGCTCCACTCTGAAAAAATGTAGTATTAACTGATAATAATTAATAAAACTTCAACTCTATGGAAATAATAAAAAGCCTAAGAATACAGTTATAGTTATTCTTCGTAAAGTATTCCAGTCTTGACTTTATTTTCATTTCTGAAGTTTTTAGCATTTTTTCAAGCTTAAATAGTAACAACTGTTTATATTCTGTTATTTGCTATAAATAAGAAGTGTTTTATTTATATTATTATGTAAAATTAGAATGTTTAGCTAAGTGTTGTAAATCTCTTTCATGTAATATACCTGGTTTAGACTTATTTTGAAATAAAGAAAAAAATCAGACAAATTTATCTAAAGATGTAGGTATACTAATTCATAATACAGTCATTATGTTCCTTATGAAAATGCTTTCGTAAAGAGCACAATATGATGCAGTTGGGTGGCATTTTAATACAAAAGAAATTTGATTATTTACATTATTTTGATTTCTTAAACAGATGTTTCCTTTGTGATAACCTGCAGTTCACTAACACAGAAAGATATTAAAAGCATAACATTTCAAGGTAAGTTTCTATTACTTGCCAGAAGATTCTGCCAAAAATTATTGTCATAATTTTTAAATAAGTGGTTTTACCTTGGAAATCCATTCATTGTACAAATATTTGCATAGTTAATAAACATCATTATCAACTGCAAAATTGTCTATAACGTACATTAGAATAGGTCATTAATTCAACAGCTAATCATGATTAGCATCAGGTACTTTATTGACAGAGTCATAAGTCAAAGATATATTAAAATAGTTAATGGAAATGAAATTAAAAAGATTGAGAAGTATCCAATAAATTGTAACATGCTATTATTTTAAACATTCCCTACATATCATTGAATGTCAGTTATGTTTATAAAAATAAGATACCATGGAAAAATACTTCTGTTAATTCTCTTTATTCCAAAACATTTTGAAAGTCAAACATATAACAAAGAATCTTTTAAATACCAAATAAGATATTTAATTTGGTTTAGAAATAGCATGCAATTGGTGGAAATATCTAGAAGAAACAGACATAGAAGTATAAGTCTACATTTATTGGGAAGTAAATAGACATCTCTAAAAACACAGTCTAGTCCTGGGCCAAATAGAATTTAAATTTTTCTTGGTATATTAGTCAGATTTCCAAACTCTTGGTGAACTCTATCATTATATCTAAAAAAAAAAGCCCATAGATTCTATGGAGATAAATAATCACAAATATAATGAGAGTTTGTATAGTACTTTTTAATAATTATATATTATAAATAGTTTACTTATTTTATCATAATGATTTCCTAGGACATGCAAAACATTATCCAATGGGTTTTTTAGAGTAGGTGTTTTGTGATCCTTCCTATTTTTTAGAAGACTGTTTCTAATGTTTTATGATTATATACTGGAGACACCCACACACATACTTACCTCAGACCATGCAACTGTTAGACACAAAACTTTATTAATTGAAGTTTTGCCATTTTTAACTTAGCCATGCATATTCAACTATGTACAACATAACAGCCTTTTGATTTTAAGAGATATTCCACTTTATTGGCATATCTACTTTATTTCCAATTAATAACCCACATTTTGTATTCATTTTTCTAATCTATTATAGTGTTTTTTTGTACATTTTAGTACTTTTTTATTCTTGTTCAAGTACAGTTGCCCCACATTTTTCCCTGTTGCTCTCCCTTTCCCCACCCAACTGTACCCCCTAGCCCAGGCTCGCACAGTCAACCCCCACTCTGTTGTCTGCCCTTGCCCATGGGTCCTTTATAAATGTTCCTTGATTTGCACCTTCCCCTTTCTTGCCCCCTTATCCCCGTCCTCATCCACTCTGGCCACTGTCACTTTGTTCTTTATTTCAAGGACTCTGGTTCTCTTTGGCTTGCTTTTTTGTTTTGCTGATTATATCCCACTTATGGGTGAAATCATTTGGTATTTGTCTTTCACCACCTGGCTTTTTTTACTTAGCATAATACTGTCTAGTTCCTTCTTTCTTTCTGCTGTGTAGTATCCCACCATGTAAATGTACCATGGATTTTTGATCCACTCATCTACTGGTGTCCATCAGTAGGTGGACACATCTACTAACACTCGGCTATTGTAAATTATGCTGCTATGAACATTGGCATTCATAGGTTCTTTTGAATTGGTATTCCAGGATTCTTAGGGTATGATCCCAAGTGTGGAACCACTGGATCAAAAGGCAGTTTCATTTTTAGCTTTTTGAGGAAAATTCCATTCTGTTTTTCACAGTGGGTACACCAGTCTGCAGCCCCACCAACTGCGCACTAGGGTTCCCTTTTCTCCACAACCTCTCCAACACTTGTTGTTTGTTGCTTTGTTTATGATGGTCATTCTGACTGGTGTGAAGTGGTATCTCATTGTGGTTTTAATTTGCATCTCTCTGATGGCTAATGATGCTGAACATCCTTTTGTACGTCTCTGGGCCTTCTGTATGTCTTCCTTGGAGAAGTAGCTGTTCAGGACTTTTGCCCATTTTTTAATTGGGTTGTTTGTCTTCCTGGTGTGGAGTCATGTAAGTTCTTTCTATATTTTGGAGATCAAAACCTTGTGGGAAACAATATAGAATTTCGTCAAAAAACTAAAGATGGAACTACCCTTGATCCAACGATCCCACTACTGAGATTATAGCTTAAGAATTCTGAAGTAACAATTCAAAAGAAGCTATGCCCCCCAATGTTCATACCAGCATTATTTATAATAGCCACATGCTAGAAACAGTCTAAGTACCTATCAGTAAGTGAGTGGATCAAAAAATGGTGGTACACTTACACAACGGAATACTACATAGCAGAAGGAAAGAAGGAATCCATACCCTTCATGACAACATGGATGCAACTGGAGAGCATTATGCTTAGTGAAATAAGACAATCAGTGAAAGACAAATACCACATGTTCTAACCCATAAGTAGCACCTAATCAATGAAATCATCTAATGAGCAAAATTGAGCCAGAGATATGGAAATAAAGAACAAACTGACAGTGACAATAGGTGAGGGAGGAGGGCAATAATAAGGGAAAAGAAGGGAAGGCCAAGCCAAAGAACAGGACTAGGGGACTTGTGAGCACAGATATTGGAGGGGGGGGTCGACTGTGGAAGTGGGGGCAGTAGGGCAGGGGAAACTTGCAAAACTACTTGTTTCCAATTTCACAAATCCCACTGCATTTGCACTCATGTTAGTTTCACACTCCTGTTATTAAGGAAAAGCTGATCTGTACCAGTAATTTGGATACCACTCTTTCTTTGTCTTCAGAAAATGTATATTACCTGTGTTCAGTAAACCTTGATAAGGAATTGCATTAGTCCTCTTATTTTCTTTAAATTGCAACATTTTTTTTACTTCTCAATTTTTATTATTTTTGTTTCTTATATTTGTATGTTGCATTGCTCTCACAAGATATGTGTTCAAATGTTGAATAGAGGTACCGAAAAAGACCACCTTACTTATATTTCTGTACTAAATAAGACCAGTTGCAATATTCACCACGAAGATATAAACAGGTATAATAAGCATAGATTCACCTAACATCAGAGCTCTAAAACATAGGAAGCAAACTTTGGAATAATTCAAGGGAGAAGAGGTTTTAATAAAAGTTGAAGACTTCAATAATTGACTTTTAATAACATGAAGAACATAAAAAAGCAGCAAGGAAATACAGTGTTGATAACACTATACATCAACTGTAACTAACAGATATACAAGTATACAGAACACCCCATCCAACAATAGCAGAGTACACATTTTTCCCCAGTGCATATGAAACATTCTCCAGCATAGAGCATACAATAGGCCACAAAACAAGTGTTAAAATTTTCGAAACACCTATTTGATTGACTACTATTGAAAAAGCAAATACAAAAACAAAACAAAAACTGACTACTCAAGAATGTAGAGAAATTGGAATGTTTGTCTATTCCTGATGGGAATGTAACTAGTTTAGCCAATGCAGAAAATGGTATGGCACTTACTAAAAAACATAAATAAATAGAAAATTACCAAATGATCCAGCAGTTTCACCTTTACGTATATACACAAAGGAAAGTTGGGACTCAAACACTTTACACCCATGTGTATGGCAGCATTATTCATAACAGTTAAAAGATGCAAAACCCATGTATCAATCCGTAGATAACCAAAAAGTGATTTATGAATACATTGGAATATCATGCAGATTTCAAAAGGAGTGGAATTCATATACATTCTACAACACAGATGAAATTTGATATTTTTATGCTAAGGGAAATAAGCCAGAAAATAAGGTCAACTAGTTTATAACTCAACTTATAGTAGGTAACTTGTAAATATTTAAACAGTAAAACATAATTTAGTAGGAGTTTGGAGGAGAAGGTGCTGTGGAAGTATTCTTTACTCATTACAGAGATTCAGTTTGGGGTGATAAAAATATTCTGCAAATGGATGCTGATGATGGTTGCCCAACAATATGAGTGTGGTTAATTCCACAGAATTGTACACTTAAACATTTAAAACAGTTAAATTCATGTGTGTTTTACCACAAGAAACAACAGGACAAATAACAAAAATTAGCCATCATAGCCATTAATGTGTACTGCCCATAAATCAATGGATCAGAGTGGCTTCTTTTTTAATCTGAGCTGGACTCAGTGAGGAATCTTCATGTGTCTGCTTTCACCTGTGTGTAAAATAGATTGTATTGCTTATGTGAGATGAACCTTCTCATATCTGTGAAATTTTGTTGGGACAACCAGGCTGATCTCATTGTGTTTCATGTTATCTTTTATCTTCTAGCAAGTTAGTGTGGGCCTTTGCTGGCCATGCAGCTAGTGGTATAAAAGAAAGATCGGAAATATGCTATCTTTGGTCTTGATTCAGGACTATCACATCAATTCCACCATTTGTTGTGAGTCAAAGTAAGTCATGGATAGCCAAGAATCAACACATGACAGAATGTACTCTACATATTGAGGAAAGAAACTTCAAAACCACATTTGAAACAGAGTAATATATGAAGTTATATAGAATTGCTATCAGTCTACCACAATAAATCATCTTTCAGTATTTGTTAATATATAGTTTGGAAATTTAGAAAATATTATTTTAAAAATTGTTTAAAGATTTTATTTATTTTATTTTTAGAGAGAGGGGAAGGGAAAGAGAAATAGATGTGTGGTTGCCTCTTGTACACCCCCTACTGGGGACCTGGCTTGCGACCCTGTGAATCAGACCTGCTACCTTTTGGTTTTCAGACCTGTGCTCAACCCACTAAGCTCTACCAGCCAGGGCAGTTTGGAAATTTAGGAAATATTTTAAAATAATAAATGAGTAAATATATACTAAATATATATTATACTATAGCTAATATTATATTAGAAATATATTTATTATTAAATATATAATTTATATTCAATAAGAACTATATCAATTTCACATTCTCTGCACACATAATGTATAATCTGAGTCTTCTATAATTAACACTCAAATTCTGATACCATGTCTATTTTAAATTCATTCTATTTTTCATTTCATTTTACTAGATAGAGAAGAACTGAGCATTGTGCTAAAGAATAAAGGGTTCAGAGAAAATGAATATATTATTTTGTTCATTTTCATGAAGATTTTTGCCCCAATTGGTCAAAACATAATAACGTTATTATGGAGTTCCATCAGTTTCAATTTGCAACTTCAAATAGGCTTTCACCCTTCAAATAACATTTGAGAAGTACATAAATTACACGGCTGATATATAGCCTATTCTTTATTACATTAGAACATCTTGCCATTAATCTACTTTTTCATTATTTTCAAGTAAAAAAAATAGGATAACCAGTAATATTTAGATTTTTATCTCAGGCTATTTCTTTTTTTTAATTTTCTTTTTTATTATTGTTGTACAATTACAGTTGTTCTCATTCCCTCCCTTAGTCTCCCCCACTCTACAACCCCCATCTCCCATATTCAGTCCTCCCCCAACATTGCCTTTGTCTATCGGTCCTTTATACATGTTCCTTGACTTTACCTTTCCCCTTCTTTCTCTGTTACATCCCTCCCCACCCCTCTGTATACTGCCAGTTTGTTCTTTATTTCAATGTCTCTGGTTCCATTTAGCTCCTTCTTTCTTTCTGCTGCGTAGTATTCCATTGTGTAAATGCACCACAATCTTTTGATCCACTCATTTACTCATGGGCACTTAGGCTGTTTCCAGCACTTGGCTATTGTGAATTGCGTTGCTATGAACATTGGGGTGCCTAGGTTCTTTTGAATTGGTGCTTCAGAGTTCTTATGGTATAATCCAAGGAGTGGAATTGCAGGATCAAAAGGAAGTTGTTTTTTTAGTTTTTGAGGAAATTACATTACATTTTCCACAGTGGCTGCACTAGTCTGCATTCTCACCAACAGTAGACTAGGGTTACCTTTTTCCTACAACCTCATCAGCACTTGTTGTTTGTTGAATTGTTTATGATGGCCATTCTGACAGGTGGGAAGTGGCAACTCATTGTGGTTTTAATTTGCATCTCTCTGATGGCTAGTGATGTTGAGCATCCTTTCATATGGCCCTCTGTATGTCCTCCTTGGAGAAGTGTCTGTTAAGGTCCCTTGCCCATTTTTTAATTGGATTTTCTGTCTTCCTGGTGTGGAGTAGTGTGAGTTTTTATATATTTTGGACTTCAAACCCTTGTCCGAGGTATCATTGGAAGATATATATCTCTATTATGGTTTGTTCAGTTTTCATTTTGCTGATATTTTCTTTAGCCATGCAGAAGCTTTTTAATTGGATGAAGTCTGTTTGTTTATTCTTCCTTTTGTGTTTTTTGCTCTAGGGGACATATCAGTGAAAATATTGCTGTTTGGAATATCTGAAATTCCCTTGCCTATGTTCTCCTCTAGTACTTTCATAGTGTCACAACTTATATTTAAGTCTGTTATCCATCTTGAGTTATTTTTGTGTATGGTGTAAGTTGGTGGTTGAGGATTTTTTTTTGGGGGGGGAGGTGTTTAACTGTCCAGATCTCCCAACACCATTTGTCAAAGACACTATTTTTACTTCACTTTGTGGTTCTGTCCCCTTTGTCGAATATTAATTTACCACAGGGACGTGGATTTATTTGTGGGTTCTCCATTCTGTTCCATTGATCTATATGTCTGTTCTTATGCCAGTACCAGACTGTTTTGATTAAAGTGGCCTTGTAATATCGTTTAATATCAGTTATTATGATCCCTCCTACTTTGTTCTTCTTTCTCCAAATTGCTGCGGCCATTCTGGGGTGCTTATGGTTCCATAAGTTTTTGAAATTTCTATCTAAATTTATTAGGATGTTTTCTATACTTTGGAAATTACAATAGAAGGCTTATGTTAATGTCTCAAATTTATGTATCCCACTCTCTGATAAAAAAATTGTTATGTTTTCAACTACTTGGCTCTCATAACACAACTGTATTTATCTATTTTCCACACTAATGAAATTGCTATCGGTTGAGTCTATAAACTCTTATCCCTGTCTTATATTATCTTTTTTTCCATCTTCATTCAGGTTAAACATATATTTAATTGTGTTTACATATCTTATTATCCCTCACCTTTCATTGTTGGAGATTTTCTTTCTCTCTCTACACTTCTTCCATTAAGTTTCCTGATCTTAAATATCTCCTGATGTAAAATATCATTTATATATCAAACTTTATCTCTCCAGTCTAGATTTGTTTTTCCTGAACACCATACTTATGTATCTGCCTATTGGACATTTCTATATAGATAAATAATAGATATCCCCAAACCTAACACATCCAAAACTGAACTTACAAATTTCTATCCAAACTGGCTCTTTTAGCAACAATTCCTATTTCAGTGAATGATAACTCCATCCTTCCATTTACCAAGGCCAAATGTCTTGGAGTTGTTCCTAACTTTTCATTTTTTCTCATAATCTATATATAATATATTAAGTAATATTGCTGGTTCTATCTTCACAACATATCTAAAATCGAATCATTTTTCAACGCTAGAAGCACTATTACCACTGTGGGTCAAAACATCATCAATTCAGACTTGAGTTATTTCCACAGCTTCTTAACAGGTTTACTATAATACTGTTGTTACTCTGCTATAGTCTATTCACAACAGAAAAAATGCAAATGACCCTATTCAAATTCAAGTCATTTAGAGTCCTGCATGATCAGGCTTCAACCTCCCTTCTCCATTATATTTTACCCTTCTGGGTTAGACTGTTCTGGACACCTTGTTTTCCTTATTTTTTCTTTATACCAAAGCACACCGTCACCTTAAGGCCTGTACATTCGCTGCTCTGCCCGCTTGCACTGATCTTTTCATGGATGTGATGCTGGTAACATCTTCACTTATTTCAAGTCTTTGCAGAATAATTGCATTAGTATGAAATTTCATCCAACCATTTGATTTAAATTTGTGAGTGCCAACTGCCCTATTCATCCCAGTGTTTCAGCTCTCGCAGTACCTCATTCAATGCTCTTATCATTTTTCTTAGACTTTATTGCCTTCTAAATTACTGCATGATTCACTTATTGTTATTATCTATAATGTGTCATCTGTCCTCCTCTTATAAAATGTAACTAAAATCAAGATCGTGATTTTTTTACTGATATACTTATACCAGGAATTTAGAACAATAGATAAGCCTTACTTGTAGCCTAAATAATATTTGTGAATTGGGGACTCATATCTCTGAGGACACTGTCAAGTTGAAATTGAAATTCAAAGTTTGGGTCCCACGGAGTTGAGAGTACATCCTCAGAAGGAAAAGGGTATTTACAAGAACACTATATCATGGAAATTCTAGAGGTGGGGAAAGATTGGCATTTAAATTAATTGTCACTTATGGGTACAATTGTTTTAAATTATTGCAATAAGAACACTTAACATGAGGTCTACTATCTTAACAAAATTTTTTTAAAGGGCATTAACATCTTTGTTTTATTGTATATATAGTTTTCTTTTTAATTTTTTTAATCAGTATTTTTTAATTGTTGATATTGTACAGTTTTCTGTCTTTTACCCCGCCCCAGCCCCCACCCCAGCCCTCCCCACCTTCCTCCCATTTCCACCCCCCATAGTTTTTGTCCATACGTCCTTTATACTTGTTGCTATCTTAACAAAATTTTAATACAGTATTGATAATTATAGGTACACTGTTGTTCAGCATATCTCTAAAACTTACTTGGCTTACATAATGGGAATCTTCTCATTGATTTACAATTTCAAACAACAGAATGAATAGGCAAACTACAGAATGAGAGGACATATGTCCAAACCATGTGTCAGATAAGTAGTTAATTTCCAAAATAAATAAGTCCAAAAACTTAAAACAAAAGCAATAATAACCTGATTAAAAATTGGGCTAAAAACTTGAATAGGTATTTCTGCAAATAAAATATTTGAATGGTATAGTGCTATATATGAGATAAAGAAGCTAGGGAAAAAAAAAAAAAACAATCCCCCCCACCCCTATCTCCAAGCATTATAAAAGTGGACACTAAAAGAAACTCAGGTGACAAATATAAATATAGTTTTTCAACATTTGAGCATAGCATCACATTGTAGAGTATGCAAGGATGAGTTTCATGTGTTTAGAGTTGAGAAATAATAGTGTAATTTTTGCAAAGGTTCAGCTAACCAAAAGGACCAGCAAAGTCAGAGGGAAAAATACACAATAAAGTAGTTATTAGAAAAAAGAGCAGAAATATGAGTGAAAATTTGCTTTTGTGAAAATAACCAATGTGAATATGTTTTTTACCACTCTAAACATATCTATTTTTTAAATTATAAAAAGTATACTTCTCTTTTTATCCACCCCACAAGTGGAGAGTTCTTTCATATCCATTTATTTAAAAAGGTATTTTTTTCTACCCTCCAACAGAAGTTCTGTCTCCCAAACAATGTATTTATAAGCATATACTTCCCATAATATTTTTCATGTACTTCTTTTCTAGTGGTTGCACATAACCAGGAATAACAACTCAGGAGATTTCTTTCAAATATGGAATTTAACATAGATATCAAGATCTCCCTGCAGGTCTTTCTTTGCCCCTTCTCTGACAAACCCACAGAGTTAAGGAATTGGCCAAGGCTAATGACAAGTAACTGGCATAGCTCTTCCAACACATGCTCACAGATCTTCCCACAGAGTCCAAGGCTTATTGTTTCAAACATGCTGAAGAAGTGTTTTCAAAATGATTCCAGCTTGATTTAGGATTATGTTCATCACACAAATGCAAACTTTGATGACTTGCAAAACAACATCAATAAAGATGGGCAACTCACAAACTCCAAAAATTATTTTTAGCTTTTGATCACTGACAGAGCAGAAGATCTGCCTGCCATTGAGGTGCCAAGAGCCCCTGGGAATCTCCTTAGGTTAAAAAGGGTATTTAACACAAAGGCAGTCTCTGATAATTCATGAAACACATTCTGAAGTTGTCTGTAATGGAAATTGCAGTCTGCTGTGCTTGAGGGGCTGCATCACTGTGCTCCTGGATGTCACACAAAAACTGCAGTCCTTCTTCAAAATGCATTTGGCAGTATTTGCTGAGGTTTTTATGCCAGACATAATATATAGCCTATAGTGCCCAGAAGTGAACCTCTGGTTCAGAGAATTTGCCAATGAGTAGGAACAATGCCTTGAAGGATCTGTGGGTCACCAATGCTCTTATCTTACAACTTGAACTTCTCCAATGAAAGATGGCTACATACAGAACTTGGAGGAGAGCACTCCTCTGAAAGTCATGGGCTATCCTGGGTTATTTGTCAGATGTCAGATGAGTTATGATGCCTGTAGCAAAGCAGCTGGATTCCATTTCTTTGCTACAGAGTAAGATACTAATGAACTTCTGCACATCTTTCATTACTAGCTTGGAAGAGAGTTCTGTGACTTCAGTTACATTGTTCTCCAAGAGTTGGAAGAAAATTGTCAATTCCTGATTTTCTTTTTTTTCAGTCATAATTTATGTACTTATTTTGTGTGTGTGTGTGTGTGTGTGTGTTTCTTTTAACTTATTTATTTTTATTACTCAGGTACAGTTGTCTCCACTTTCCCTCTACCACTTTCCCCTGCTCTACCCATTCCCACCTCCCACCCTCAATCCTTCCCGCCTTTGGCTTTGTCCATGGGTCCTTTATACATGTTCCTTGACAACCCTTAAATGGAGAACATTATGCTAAGTGAAATAAGCCAGGTAGTGAAAGATAAATACCATATGACCTCACCTGTAAGTGGAACCTAATCAACAAAACGAACAAGCAAATAAAATATAACTAGAGATTTGGAAATAAAGAACAAACTGACAGTGACCAGAGAGGCTGGGGAGTGGGGGTAATGGGGGAAAGAAGGGGGAGGGTTGTCAACCCCTGATTTTCAATAAGGTGCTTGCAGGCAGCTGGAGACTCATCTGTAAGATTCCAAAGTGCTTTCAAAGTAAAGAAGAGGGAGAATATAACTCCTCCGTAGCTTTTTGTTTTACTGTCACTAGAAGGTCCTTAACTTCCATGAAGAGCTCTTCTTTAAGTTGTGCACTTTATTCAGGTGAGAGCTGCAAGGCTAGAATGCAGGTGATGCTCACTGCCATTGTTTGCATCTTGGGGTTTTCGTGCTTATAGAGCCATCTCATAAATTGGGTAACATGAAACCTGTCAAATGGAACATCCAAAAGAACCTAGAATTGGTTAAGGAGATAAGACACATCTTTGTAATGAGCCTGTAGAGAACGTCCTTCATAAAACATGACCTGTTCTGTACTGGCTCTGTGCTTCTAAAATCGGGATCATACTGGCTCCTGCCCCAACTCAGACACATGCCCTCCAAACTCCAATGTTGGAGCAGCTTGAAAGGCACCAGAGGTGTACAATGGAAGGAACTAAATTATCTGGTGTCAGGGTGAGAGCTAGGAGATGGATCGCTTTCTCCCAGACAGAAGCCTACAGTAATTTTTCAATTCTTTAAAAAATGTAAGTCCAGCTATTGTCCAAAAAGCTTATCAATTCCACTAAATGAAATTAAAACACTTCCAGTCTATCAATGCTTATATTATATTACACATTTAGTTTGTTAAAACTTATTATAAAATGTCTGTTTTAAAATGTTACATCTATGATTTTGAATTTTAACAATGTGTTTAAATATTGTCATAAATATCTGAACTTTATTCTTTGTTTGCACAGCTGGTAGACAAATCTTCATTCTTTCTACATCTTATTCAAAAGTATTTAAAAAATGACACATAAGTTTTTTTTAAATTATAAAGAATAAAAAACATAGATATAGTATCCAGAACTTTCAAGCTGTTCAGTCCCACACTACACTACAATTAGGTGTTTTCATTATTCATATATTTTTAAGAAAATTAAACAGTGAAAGAATCTCAACGATTTTATTCTCTCAACTATATTTAGAAAATCTGCCCAAAATTTAATTTTAAACATTATCATTGCAATTTTCCTATTAAAATGTGGACTTAAGTTAAATATCATATAGCTGGGAATTGGAAGTTGATTTTTCAGTAATGAGGTTCCTATCTATACCATATTATATTGCCATTGTCGTTACTTAGAAACATTGGCAGCAAAGGAAATACTTATGATAAATTATATGAGAAGACAAGTTACAAAAATATGTCTATAATATGACATCATTTTGTAAGAATAAAAGAGAACATTGAATCACACAAAATAGTTCCTATGATAAAAACAATAGAACTCTCTTACAGTTGAAAATAATAGCATAATCAGAGATAGAAAAGTAGAGATCTGGCAAGCTAATAACTGTGATTATCTTCAATCAATATACATCTCACTCATTTAGAGATAGACTGTTTAGGTCTAAATCCAGGCATACTGTTTATTGAATCATGTGCCTTAGTTTTCTCATTTTCAAAGCAATAATAAAATAAGAAAAATTTCATAAGATGGTGTAAATAGTGTACATGCAAAGACCTTGGAATAGTGTCTGGAATTGTCTTGCCTCTTTATAATTGGTACAATGTTTATTTGAAAAAACATTTATAATGGGTATATATTATTGAGTAATAACATTATTTACTAATCATAAAGTGTGTTTTTATCATATAAATCAATTTTTAGCCATATAGAGTTATCATGGAAAGGAAACTATGTTAAAATTAAATAGCAGAATCTTCAATGTTTTTGAAGAATGTCTGATCTGAATCAAATAACAGGAAATGGGATAATAGACAGTTATCTATAATATCATTGCCTAGTGTGAGCGCAAACAAGGGCATAACAATTATATAGCAAAAGTCACACATGGGGTGTTACATTATCAAGGTTTCTCAACCTAGGCCCTACGGCCATTTGAAGACACATAATCTTTTGTTGCAGGGGGAATTCACTGCTCATTGTAGAATATTTAGCCACATCCACGGACTCCAGACACAGATGACAGTATTTCCTGCCACCCTTAAGTTGTGGCAACCAAAAATGTTTGCAGAAATTGCTAAATGTCCTTTAGGGACTTGGCAAAAACATACCTCTTTCTGTTGAGAACCACTGTATTAAATTAAAATGAATGCGGCAATGTTTTCTGACATTAATAGTAAATATAATTAGTTTGTGATATTTGAGTAACAACTTTGAGACTAAGAATTTTCATAACAGTTTTATACACCCTGATCTACGGAGATAGTATTCCAGTTTGCATTTTCATGAGACAGAAAATGAGATCTGATACAAAAACCAAAACAGATATAATTTCCAAAATTTTCCTTTTATTCTTACAACAAGAGGGTTGAATATAATGATTATTATTTGAGGATTTTGCTTGTTTAATTCATACTATTAAATATATAAGTGATATTTATCTGCTAGTGTAAGTAGATTATTATAAAGCCCTGAGTTAAATAGCATTTTCAAGTATTTTTATAAGTAAATATGGTAATGAAGATGACCTCGATTACTATCTATACAGGCAAAATAGTGTAAAGTTTATCAAAGATTTAATAGCTAATGGCTATATATGCTACATGATGCATTTATACATTAAGAAAGAAAATCAATTCCATACAATTGAAATCTACAGAAAAGTTAGAATAAATCACTAATTTGAAAGATCAATTCTCTATAGACTACAATTTATTTTTCCCTTGCCTTTGCTACCTGATAGATGTTTAAATGATGTGAACATGAGACTCATTCCTTTGTAAATGAAGCATCTAGTTATTTTATTGTTTTTATTCAGAACATCTAATAAACTTGTAACACGTAATGAGACTGCTCAATAAATAGTTCTTGAATCAATTTGTTGCAGCATATAAACTCTGCCTGCCTTAAAATTTTGTCATATGTTACTTAATTCTTCTATCTTAAAGTATATCTTGAACTCCAAATTATGAAAAAAGTTCTCCTGAGTTTCCTATCCATTTCTCTTTAACTCATGAGCTGCACCTTGGACACTGAGTCACTTTGATTGGCTCCACTATTGATCTCATCATGCTCTTAGTCATTTTAGTCTAGACTTCTCTTGCCATCAGGCTGGTTTTTAACTTTTCCAATATTCTTATTGCTTTCATTTATCTTCTCATGTATTTTACTAAAGTCCCAAACACATGCAACCAGTATTTTCAACAGAGAGTCTACAGACAAGTTAACCTGAGGAATCATTAGAAGGCAACATTTTTCAAATCCCCTTTAAGTTTATTCATATTTATACAAATCTATAATATTCATGTGGTTAATTTGAATATTCTCTAAAATGATTCACTCCCTTCTAGCTGGAGTTATGCTCATCCCATGTGATTTGTTTTCACCAATGGACTGTGAGTCAATGTGACAAAGGGTCACTTCTGTACAGTCCTTAAGAAATATTATCTATTTCAGCTTACCCTTCTTTTTCTGACCTTCCAAGTAAGAACAATGTGTTGAGAGTGGTGGTTTTTCCTTTAATTTGTATTATACAAAAAGAGATATGTTGAATCAAATCAAGTCTTCCTTTTGTGAGCCCAGAAGAGCCCAGAAATGGCATAATTCAACAGAGAACCTTATGTGAAATGAGTAAGAAATAAATAGTCGGTGATGTTAGCCTTGGAGATTGTTTTTTTATGCTGCATAACCTACTAAAAGCTAACTAAAATAATCCTAAATAAGAATTTGAAAAATGAGTCTTTTAGTCTGACTTCAATATTCAGAAATTTTCTCTTTCTATTCAAGTAAAGTAAACCACAGTCATAAATTACCAATTAGTAAAAAATGTAAAAACAACCTTGTAAGCCATTATTGATTACTTTATTGTTAATTATACATTTTATAATATCTATTATTTGTTATAAAACATCGTGTCTGATCTATATCAACACAAATGTTATGAAGATTGTGTTTATTTATTTTCCCAATAACTAGAATAGATTAAATTTTCAGGGTTTAATTCATATATTTACTCTTGTGACAAATTCAGTAATTTGAAAGCTGGTGTTAAGGAGAAAGACTAATTTCCAAGGACAAAACTATGCTAACTTTTTTTAGTTAAAGTAAATTCACACCCTTAATGATTTGATCCAATTTCTAATAATATGGTTTCTTTCTGCAGCTTGTGCCAAATAAAACCACATGTTATTTTCCATTTGATCAGACAATAGTTGACCACAAATTAGGAGCAATGATATTAGTGGTACAGATATTCATTGTAGGATTAAATAATTCTGGCTCATTAAAAAAAAGTTTGACCATGTTGTTTGTATTTTCGTAAGCTTAATTTTATAGGATTTTGTTTTTTTTTCACCATTGGTGTCTTCAACACCACAACATTTTAATCTCAAAAGGTCTCTAAAGTGATTTGGATTGGTCGTGATTAAGGATTCTGTGGGGTTTCTTGATGTCCCTACTTCTCTTCAGTAGCTCTCCTGAGTTCACAGATGGCCACCAAGCTTTAGAATCCTTCGAGAATAAAGGATGAGACCCAGCATGATCATGCTGGCTAATTGGACCTCTCCCTCAAAATCCTTGGCCTTGGTCCCACAGGAACACGGCAGCTCATGTGAGGAGATAGGGATGCTGGTGAGCTCCCCAAGTTAAACCTACAGTGCAAGCAATCAGGTACCTAACAGAAGACATCTCTATATAAACAAAGAAAACCAAAGGTCAATCATTGGAGCAGGCTGTAATCTTGGTGTCTGAGCTTTAAAGGCAATCCAGAAGGTTTCCAGATGTCTGTCTCAAAATATCTTCAAGTGGAGTAAAGGCAGTCAGAGTCTGACAGATTCTTCTCTTCTGCAGTGTGAATGTCTCTGGCTGTTTTGGCAACAGGCAAGAAGATCATCTGTAGATGAGCGGTTTCTATTTTTCTGAAGTTTATATCAAGTTGTCTCACTTTGGCTTGCATTGCCTTGGGAAAAGGGCAGTTTTAGTTCTCAATAATTTTTAGTCAATGGATGGAAAAATGAAAATGTTAGTTTTGGAAGGTTGCTACTCAATATTTAGGAAAAGTAGGAAAATACAGGATCCAGTCTAATTTATAGGTAGGAGATTTTTAAAATGTAAAATACAATGAACAGCGTTTAAAATTTAATTAAAAACACAAAACACAATGAACGATGTTTGGAATCTAATATCCACAAGTGGGTAATATAGTTTCTATTGAAACATTTTTTTTTTCTCTACAATCAGCCTCATTTTTTTTTTTTTACCAAAGACAGCCAAATCAAGACAAGTTTATTTGCAAAATTAGTCTAGCTTCAATAAACTTGGACTAATTATTTGTATAAGTTCAGCAAAATAATAATTAACCACATAGGTTCTTTTAAATTTGCTTTGCTGGAATTTTTTAGTAAGAAATACTTAGATTGAACATTAAAAAAGCCCTCCTTAGGCCAGAAAAGCCAAGGTGAGGACTTGTCATCAGACCTCTCCCTGCATACCCATAGGTTTTCAAGGTCCCCAACATAAACTGAGATTCTTTCTTTGCATCTCTAAGGAAGCAACCTTTGTTTCTTATCTGGATGACTAGCATTAACCATGTAAGCAAGGTACCAGGCTGTTTTCCCAAGGGGCTGTTGTTAGCTTCCAAAGTCCATCTTAATTTCTTAAATCTGCCTGGTCATATTTGAGTCTATGAATGTTTCAAAATGACATTCCAGTCAACACCAGCAATTCCACTTCTGGAAATTTATTGAAAAAAACCTAAAACACAGTTTGAAAAAATATATACACCCCTATCCTATGTTCATTGCAGCATTATTCACAATCACCAAGCTTGGAAGCAGCTCAAGTGTCCATCAAGGTATGTGTAGATAAAGCAACTATGTTATACTTACACAATGGAATACTACTCGGTTATAAAAAAAAAAAAAAAGAAAAAAAGAAAAAAAAGAAAAGAAAAGAAAACTTTACCTTTGACAGCATAGATAAAGCTGGAGAACATTATACTAATTAAAATAAGCCAGTTAGAGAAAGACAGATACCACATGATTTCACTTAGATGTGGAATCTAATGAGCAAACTGAACTAACAAACAAAATAGAGGCAGACTCACATACAGAGAGCAGGCTGACAGTTCTGTGGAAATTGAGCATTGGAAGGGTTGAGCGAAAAGTGAAAGAAAACTCATGGCCACAGACAACTTCCTATCTTCCTTTCCTTAGCACTACAATTGTTAAGAACTGTAAAGGGGATAAGGTTTTATCCACCTTCAAAGCTGACAATTTAACCTGACACAGTATAATAAGTCTGGTGGAAGAAATAAGACTTCTGGGATGTGGAAATAAAGAATGTTTATTACTCACTGAAATAGCAACACCATTCTGTCAGCATTTTCACTAGTTCCCCAAGCCCCTGATGCTGTAAGGGTTCCATCAAGAAGGAGAGTTGGCGCCTGCAAATGCAGTGGATTGGATTATAGATGATTAGGAAAGTTCAGTCTTTTGGAATGGGCAGTAAACACAGGGTGGGTCAAAAGTAGGTTTACAGTTGCAAGTGCATGAAACATAGAATTTCTTTTTGTATTATTATTTATTTTATTCTTGTCCACATGAACAACTGTAAACCTACTTTTGTCCCACCCTTTCAACTTACTATTTTTTCCATTGTGAAACACTATCTCTAGCCACGGTCTCTTCATCAGAGAAGCTTCTTTGAAAAGATGGTCCACAAAAAAGGGCAGTCAGACCTCCACCTCAATATATAACAATGAATTGAGAAAAAGTGCAGAATTATCTTCCAACATTAGTATGTCTTGAAAGTCTATAAATTTTTCTTCTTTAATATTTATCTGTTTTAATACCATTTAGTATACAACATGCCTTGTTTTTTTATATCTTCCATATACCTAATAAGCTATTCTTTTTTTCTTGCTCCTCGACTATATGGAATAAAGTTATATATCCTCTTTTAATATCTCTGTCTAGTAATTTTGTCACCTGTGTTATTATTGATGTTTGCATCAATTGATATTTTTTCTTTTCATCATAAATTTTATTTTCCTGTTTCTTTTCATACCCACTAATTGTTGTTGAATGCTGACACTAACAATTTATTGTATATTGATATTTTCACATGTTTATAAATAGTCTTGAAATTTTTTTTAATACTTAGGATAATTGGAAGAAAAATGGCTTCTGCCAAGTCTTGGTTTTAAAATTTATTAGGCCCAGGCTTCATTTTTTTTCTAGAATTAAATTCCTGCACTCCTTGGGCAAGATCATTTTTAACTACTCTAATTAATGTTGCTGCTACCTGAATTATAAAATCTTCCATTTTAGCTGTTGGCACTATTCTTAGCTCTCTGTGTATTCTGCGGACGGGTCTAATTATTTCAGTTGGTTTTGTCCCCCCCTTAGAGAGTCTCCTCTAATGTACGTACTGATCACAATCTCCAGAATACATTAAGAGTATTCAAATTAACCCTCTGCAGATCTCTGAAGCCTCCGTGTGCATCTCTCTCTTCTCTGGCACCCCGTCCTGTTTACTTTAGCTACCTCAGCTTCCATGGAATTCTAGTCTCTTCCATCACCATAGGGAGATTTCTGGGCTCTGCAGGCTGTCATTCCTTGATCTACATCCTTGAATTTTTTCTAGTAAGTATATGGGGGTACTTCTTGAATTTGCTTAATTTCTTTCTGATTTCTCAGGAGTAGCTATCTCCGTATTCTAATAATTAATATATTAAGCACAGTTGTTTCATATATTTTTCCCATTCACTTAATTATTTCTGGTGTGAGGGCAACTCTATTCCTTGTCACTTTATCTTGACCAGAAAGTAAAATTCTAATTTGCCTGTTGAAAATGTAAACTGTCATTCATTATAGTATAAATTTTTTCCCTAACCACCTAACCATTTTTACCCATCAAATTTAGTATTAATCTTTCCCACCTCTATGCACATGTTACATATTTCATATAACTTAAGGACAATTTTGTAATAATACTAATTAACTTATACCATTATATAGATTGTTTGTCTTTCCTCATATCTCATTTTCAAATAGCCTATAGTATAATGGCAGGTGTTTTTCACTGCCCATCAATTTACATGTAATAAATTGTAAAAAATGTTGCCAGACTAAATTAAGTACTCATTCACAATTGGTAGTTAGAAAGTACAGCAACCATACTTATGGTTTATGTGACAATATCCAAATAATGAAGAAAATATGAAGAATAAAATGAATGAAAAACTTAAATGTGGAGCTCCATGGTCAGATCCACTTTAGGTCATACTACATTTTCATCTACATCACATTTTTTAACTTCATTTTTCATATCCCTCATTTATAAAAGAGAGAATAAAATAGTTTATATTTCATAAGCATTTTGACTTGATACGGATAATGTGTATAAAGGACTTGGTCTAGTCTTGTCACAAAATGTATTTTGAATGAATTTAAGCTACTATGAGTAGGATAATTTGTGTATGTGTGACAGAAAACAATAATCAAAAATTAGTTAAAATTCAAAATTGTGTTTTCCTCATATAATGTCAAATATAGAGTTCAGCCGCTCCAGAGTTGGTCATTTCAACGATTCAACAATGCCATCTAGGGCCAAGCTCTTTCTGTACTTTCTATGTTCTCAGTAGCACGTGTGACATCGTACTCAATTTGTAGTTTGTCTTTCATGTTCACAAATGGGTATCAATTTCGTTAATCATGTTCTTGGGCAACCACAAAGACTGGCAGGGGAAAGAACAATTTTCTCTCATGCAATTTAATTCTTTGAAATGGCAAAACAAAGGAAACCTTGAACAATTGCAGTAGACTTCAATTCATGCAGTATCTGTCAGAACTTCTTTGTATTGTGATTTTAAGTCAAACACTGACAAAAACAGTTTTGCCATTTTCTTGAAAGTTTTAAACTACTAAGATTCAACTCTTACTCAATTTGCTGGGCTTAATGAGGGTGAGAAAAAACAAATTTGAAGAATGTAGATTCTTCAAATCAACTTGTAGGCAAGTTGCTAGTTACTTTTTAAAATAAAATTAATTGATTATAAAGGTAGTAAAGTACATCTTTTTTAGAGATCTAAAAAAAGTGACAGAAATACATTGTTTCCTAATTTTTTTCTAAATGTCAGTGTTTATTATTATTATTTTAACCTAGCGTACTCAAGATTAAAGTGCCATAAAAATTATGTGAGATAACTATGCCCCGTTATATTGCTACATTTTAATTAAAATTTAATGAAAAAGTTCTGAATAGCACAATCTGAACAATTAGGATAAAACATGTTTTGAGATACATATACTTCATTAAATTATAAGCAATCTTTCTTTTTGAAAAATATGCATACGTTTTTCTGTGCTAGGTTGGGTATTGTATTTGTACACTAGGGCTACCAACACAAAATCCCAGATCTTTTGTGACTTCAACAGCAGAAATTGGTTTCCTTACAGGTCTGGGTGCTGAACGTCTAAGATCAAAGTGCCAGCAGGGCTGGTTCTTCACTGCTTGGCTTGCCGATGGGAACTTCTTCAATGCATCTTCACATATCTCTTCTCTGTGCAAGGACACCAGTCAGATAAGACTCGGGGCCATCCTTACAACCTCTTTTAACCTTAAATACCTCCTTAAAGGCCATATCTCCAAATACTGTCAATACTGCCTCAACATAAATTTTAGAGGACCACAATTCAGCCAGTTATAGATTTATTTCTCTAGGTTAACTGATGTTGCTGTCCATCTCCAAGATATTTTACTTCCTCATTTCCACATTTCAAATTTTATCATGTTATTCTACAACACACTGCAAATTCAGAAGTGGGTGAAAAATAGATAGATTAATAGATACCCCCAATCTAAATACAAATACATTTTCACTAAAATATGTAAAAAATACAAGTAAAATTTGAAATGTTTTAGATTTTTATTTTAATTACGTTTATTAGGGTGACATTTGTCAATAGGTTCATAGAGGTTGCAAGGGCACATTTTTGTGATAGGTGACCTGTACATTGCATTGTGTGCTCAGCACCCAAAGTCAGATCATTTTCATCACCATGTATTTCGCCCCCTTTACCTTATACTACTCCCCCATCCCCTTCTCTCTGGTAACCACCAAACTGCTGCATGCATCTGTGAGTTTCAGTTTTATGTCCTGCACCAGTGAAATCATGTGTTTCTTAGCCTTTTCTGACTAACTTATTTTGCTTAACATAATGTATTCTCAAGGACTACCCATGTTGTTGCAAATGGCAAATATTACATCTTTTCTCGTGGATGAGTAGCATTCCATATCATCTGAATAGTCAAAACAATCCTGAGAAAAATGAACAAAACCAGAGGTATAACACTACCTAACTTCAAATTATACTACATAGCTATGCTAATCAAAATGTACCATATTGTCTTCATTTATGTACCATATCATCTTTATTTCACCCTCTTTCAAAGGGCACCTTGGTTGTTTCCTTGTATTGACCACTGTGAGAATAATGCTGCAATTACCATAGGAGTGCACATAACTTTATAAATAAATGTTTTCAAGTAGTTATCCAGAAAAAGGATTGTTGTGTCATTTGAAAACTCTATTCTTAATCTTTTAGGAACAATCAAACTGCTTTCCATAGTGGCTGCATCAGTTTACCTTCCCACTAGCAGTGAATGTGGGTTTCTTTTTCTCCTCAACCTCTCCAACACTTGTTATTACTTGTCTTATATGATAGCAGCCATGTTAATAGATGTGAAGTGCTATCTCATAGTTTGGATTTGCATTTTCTTATTAGCTAGTGAAGGTGAACATCTTTTCAAATATCTGTTGGCCATTTGTATGACCTCTTGGGACAAATGTTTGTTCAGGGCCTCTGCCCATGTTTGATTGGATTGTCAGAGCTGTTGTTTGCAAATATCATCTCCCATTTGTTTGATTACCTTTTTGTTTCATTGGTGGTTTCTTTTGTTTAGAAGCTTTTTAGCTCGACTTTATTTATTTATTTATTTATTCATTCATTTATTTATTTATCACTTTTATTTCCCTTGCCTTTGAGGTCAAATTCGTAAAATGTTTTCTATGGCCAAGATCCACAATTTTAATGCCTATGGTTTCTTCTATGGTACTTATTGTTACAGGTATTATAGTTAGGTCTTTCATCCATATTAAATTAGTTTCTGTGCATAGATACAAACTGCAATCTAGTTTCATTCTTTTGCATGTGGCTTTCCAATTTCCTCATCACCATTTGTTAAAGGGGCCTTCTTTTCTCCATGGTGTGCTTTTGGATCTCTTGTCAAAATGATCTGCCCATATATATGTGTTTTTATTTTTGTTCCAATTGTCTGTGTATCTGTTTTTTTCTGCCAATGCCTTGTTATTTTGATTATCATAGCTATGTAGTATAATTTGAATTCAGGTAGTATGATACCTCTGGTTTTGTTTTTTTCTCAGGATTGTTTGATTATTCAGAGTCTTTTGTGGTTCCCTAAAAATCAGATGATATTTTGTCTATTTGTTTAAGAGATGACATAGAGATTTTGATGGGGATTGCATTAAATTAGTATTTCGATTTGGGTATTACAGCCATTTTAACTATGCTGATTCTTCCAATTCATGAACACAGAATATCTTTCCACCTCATGGTATCTTTTTCAATATCTTTTAAAAATACTTTTTAGTTTTCAGCATCAGGGTCCTTCACACTTTTATTAAATATATTCCTAGATATTTTATTCTTTTGGTTGTGATTGCAAGAGGAATATTTTTTTTTCACTTCTCTTCCTGAAGTTTCATTGCCAGTATATAGGAAAGCAGTCAATTTTTTACATTACATTAATTCTGTGTCCTGTATCTTTGCTGCTTTTGTTGTTATTTCTAATAGCTTTTGGTGAAACCTTTAGGATCTTTTATATACAGAATCATGTCATCTACAAAAATTACACTTTTAATTTTTCCTTTCCAATTTTGATTCTTTTCATTTCTTTCTCTTGCCTTGATTGCTCTGGCTGAGGATTTCAGAATTGTGTTGAGTAACAGTGGTGAGAGTGGGCAACCTTGTCTTTTTCCTGACTTTAGACAAACAGTTTTCAGTTTTTCAACATTGAGTATGCCATTGGTTCAGGGTTTATCATAGGTGGCCTTTATTATGTTGAGGTACTTTCCTTCTATACCCATTTTTATTGAGTGTTTTAGTCATAAATGGATGTTGTATCTTACTAAAGCACATCTTACATGTGCTTTATGTATACATTGATAAGATCACATTATTTCTATCCTTTGTTTTATTAATGTGGTGTATTGCACTGATTGGTTTGTGTGTTGAGACATTCTTGTGTGCCTGAGTAAATCCCACTTGATTATGATATATGTTTTAACATATTGTTGTACTGTATTTGCTAGTATTTTAAGATTTTTGCATCTGTGTTAATCAGATATATTGGTCTTTATATGTCTGAAGAAACCTGAAACACTAATTAGAAATAATATATGCACCCCTGCCCTGGCTAGGTTGTTTAGAGTGTGGTTACATACACCAAAATTTTCAGAGTTTGATACCTGAACCTCTGCAACAGCATGGATTGACCTGGATGGCATCATGCTAAGTGAAATGAACCAGTCAGATAAAGGAAGGTACCACATGATTCCACTTACATGCGGAATCAAATGAACAAAATAAATGAACGAGCAAAATAGACACAGACATATATACAGAGAACAAGCCAACAGCTGTCAGAGGGGAGGGAATTAGGGGAACTGGGTAAAAAAAGTGAAGGGATTAAGCACAAAGAAAATAAAAACTCATAGACACAAACAACAGCATAGTTATTACCAGATGGAAAAAGGGGGTGGGGAGAGGTAGAAAAGGGTAAAGGGGGATAAATGGTGATGGAATGAAACTTGACTTGTGCTGTGAACTCTCAATGCAATATACTGATGGTGTATCATAGAATTATGTACCTGAAAACTCTGTAATTTTAATAAGCAAGTACAACTTTTAAAATTTCTCACCTAATAAATGTCACTAGTAACCCCAAACTGTAATACTTTCAACTCGTTCATTAAAGGTGTTACAATGGTGAGAAAAAGCTTTCAAATATCACCATTTTAGCTTTGAATAACCCCCAAGACTCCTAATCAGTATGGACTTTTTTCTTACATTGTTATTTAATTTAAGGATTCTGAACAAAGTGCCTGAAACAACTTTCTTGCAAAATCAATTTGGTAAAAATGAAATCCACAAAATACACTTCAAAATTAACTTTATAAGCCAGTACTTTCCTCATGACTGCATTCAGCAATAAAATATTAAATGGAATATTAAGAACAACAATTAAAGAGCTTAGCTTTTAAGCTGTCTGCTGGTGTGTAAGATTCAGTTCTTTATTGGCTATTAGAAAAATTACCAAAGATTACTTTAGTTATTCTAAGCAAATATAAGAACTGCCTGCTCAGCAGTAATGACAGACAGTCCTTAATGAGGACTGAAAGTTCTTACATTTTCATTTTCAAAGAATTACTTTGCAATTTTTTAGTGTTGAATTTATATATTTTGAATGAAAGAAAAATGGTTGATATTATATTTCAGATAAAACTAAATTGTTCCTAACTTTGAAATCGTTGAAAAATTATTTGTAACATCTCTGCTCCAATACAGTCAATCACATTAGAATTTCCACTTAATAATGAATACCACTAATAGGAAATAAATCCGTAGATGATAAGTATATTGCAAGAGAAATACTGCTGTTTTAAGACAAATATAATCCATGAGAAACAGCAAACAAACTATACCCGTCTTTTCATTAAGAAATAATATAGCATGTATTTTTAATAAAATACGTCCTTTAGGAGAAACCATGATTGAAGGGGCAGACCCATTAACAACCAGTTGCTAAGGTATGCAAGGTGAGATATAAGGCAGAATATGAAATGAGGAGAGAAAAGTGCCCTTCTTCTTACTGCAAAATGCTGACTGAATATGCGGTAACATGTACACAGGTTTTATTTGGATTTGCACGAGTTCTTTCTTTTACTTAGAAATCTTAACTCTTCAGAAAATAACATGTCATTTCGCGGGAACACAGCCTCTCCTCTTCTGTCGTATAGTAAAAGAGCTTTGGGTGGCGGCAATGAGACCGTGGAGTGGTTTAGTAGTCTAGGAAATAAGGCGGAGGCATCCTGGCCCTGCAGGAGAGCTGAGGAAAAAGGGCCTTTACTGCAATAGATCAGCGCCACTGGCGTACCTCACTAGAGTCTTGTTTTAATGAGGTCAGACAACAGTTATGGGGCATCATGGCAGAATCTTTCTTCTAAACACTACAACGAATGACTCTTTTGTCAATATAAATACATCCTAATACATTTAATCTCCCTGCAAACTGCATTACATACTTGAGAGCTGTTGTGTCAGATTCTGCCACTCAGGATTATCATACCTCTTCATCTTGCCTCCCCCCCCACACACACTTTATATTAGGAGAGAACAAAACACACGGGTAAAAGATGAACTAAAAGGGAAAGCTCATTTTCATTATTTTATGTTTTATTTTGCCAACATTATGAAGAATGAATATTAGAAGAATGGGCATGATAACAAATGCATTTGAAAGGACAGGAATATAATACAACAGAAATTTTACATTAATTATTTATCTCATTCATATTTGCATTTTCTCACAAAATCTGTTTCTGTAAATTTTTATTCTTTATATTTTTATAAAAATATGTATCTGCAAAGTATATAAAAACTAGAAGAGGTATTTCCCCTCAAATTTATAAACTAATACACAATAATAAACAGAGAATTTAGAATTATCTGGGTCAATAAAGATATGTCTTTCCATTGATATTAGTACCATTTTTCTAAATTTTCTATTTTTAAGATTCTTTCCATTTCTGAAGTTGTAAATTCAAATAGTATAAGTCAATTGAATGAATACATATAAAAACTAGAATATGTACCCGGATAAAAATTTGTGTGTATACCTCCCCCCCACACATATATTCTCAGTCTCTGTTTTTTGTCATCTTTTCATTCATAAAAGAAAGAAAAGTAACTTAGAGATTTCTAGTCTCTTCAAATATCCCCACATTTTATATTACACTTTTGATATTATCTTCACCTAATAACTCTGCACATTAACTCCTCCTCCATCCTCAAAAAGGTGAATATACACAAACTGACCGGCAACCCAGAACAGATAAGGGACTGTTTAGGAATGTTGGTTTCAAACTGGTGGATATTATTCTATTTTGATTGTTCTGAGAAAAGGAGATTTTAGGTCAAAAGGTTAGATTTTGAAGTGTCTGTGTGTTGTAGCTTTGAGAAAAAGATGGTCAACTCAGATAAACTGTAAAAATACTTTCTTAGAAAAGTATATAAATAAATTTAAAAATAAGACAACCTTATTCTTGATGGATCATAACACCCAGAGGCAAAAAACCTTAAACAATATATTAAACAAAGATCATTTGCCAGTTTAAGATACAAAGATTCAAAGCTATTTTATTCTTCTTGTTCCCTGAAACAAGATATAGTTATAGCAGGTATGGTTTAGGAGTTTGAACTAGAAAATTCAACTCCAATTTCAAATTATTAATTGATAATGATCTTTGCAATACAAATACACAAATTATGAACTAGCTACATTTCTGCTGCTGTGCAATTCGGGTTAAAAAGCAAAGTGCTATGCATATGTGCTCACATTCTGACAGTTTTGAAATGTCTAATATGTCTAAATGATTTTATAATAGCAAAATTATTATTACCGAACTTATTAAGTGGTACTTTGCTAAATAATTTGTAAATAGGCTCTATTCAATATTCAGAACTGTTTCCTAAGATAAAAGCTATTGTTGCTGACCATCAGACACCACAGTGTCAAGGTTAGGATTCACCCTCAGTCAGTGTGTTATGTGAATAAATATCTCCATTCTCTTTGTAGTACAGTTCTTAGGTGTGCTCAACACAGCATGTCGGAAGGTCATTAGAAGGTGAGAGCTCTGTTATTAGCCATAAGAGCATCATAATTACACAACCAACATTAATTTCCTGCTCTCTTTTCTCTCACATCTCTTACTTCCATGTGGTACTACCTGGAATAACCTACTAAGTAAACTACTTGTAACATAATATTTGACTTAAACTCTACTCTAATAACCATGAACTAGAACATTGTTAGTAAAAGTGACTCTAGAAACTACAATTTTCTCATGGCATTAAGGAGTTTCATCAGAGAGCAATAAGGATTCTACCTGTGGTGGCAAGTAGTTATGCTCCAGTGTTACAATCATTAAGACTCTCACCTGGATGAATATCGATGTTAGATAGCATACTAGTGGCATTTTTGACTGAGGGTTTCTCACGTAAGTATGATCCACTATAAACTCCATTTGCAGCTCCTCTGTGGGGCTCTGAGCACTTCCAGGTTGGTGAATCCATGATGGTGCAGGAAGAACGGTTAGCCCTGCAGAAGGCACGGAAGCTCTGTGCCCCCTCCCACTTATCTTGCCCAATGAACAGAGAATATTAAAGGATGAAAGAGAGCATTACGCTCCTGCAACAAAGAAGTGGGGGTTGTTTGAAAGCAACTCCTGGACTATGGGAAATTAACTTATATGTACTCATAGCTGTCCATCATGATTTAATTATTTTCAGATGCATTAGGCCATGTAGTAAACTAGGCCCCATTTGAATATACTCCTCACTGAGTAGTAAGTACAGTAACTATAGTCAATAGTTTTTAAAAATTCCAAGAAGTATTTCGTTAAGTGTTGAAACAATATTGAATATAGATAATTTACCCATGGGCTGTAACAGTATATAACATGTAAAGATTAACAAATTATTGACTCATGAATAAATATCATCATTTAAGTTCATCAAATAAAATATTATTAAATAAAATAATACAATGCAACCTTCCTTATTAAATCAGTATTATTTTTATAAATCAACATTAGTATTTTTTCCAAAGGAACTGGAGCATTTCAACTATTGCTACAGATATCCTTATTTTTGAAAAATGCTAAGATTTTAATCTTCTTCTTTTCCTCAAAGATCAAAACAATTTTGACACTTAATGAAATTGCATTATACTTATAGCAGCTTTGATGTATATGATCTATAATTTAATTATATTTTATTTATTAAAGATAAATTTATTTTAGCTATTTTAAGCTGCATATTTTATCTGAATTTCTTGGCTATGGAATTTAAAACACTGAGAAATATAAATATCTTGAAATAATAATTGTCTTCTATATTTAATTTTATTTTCAATTGTCTTTATATCCCTCAAGAAAATGTTTCATTTGTGTTGAAAGATACTAGTGTACACTTTTTAAACATGGTATATTATGTAAAAAGAGACCTATGTGAAGTCTGATGCCAAATGTCACACCACCAAATGTTGTATCTTTATGCAGAAAGATAATCAGGGATTCTAATGGAAGAGTGGTCGGAGGACTTTTAGCTGTAATGCATTTACAATGTTGGTATATGGATTTCTTATATAGTTCTCACCTAATTCCTCCCATTGTTAATATTGTACATTGCTATGCTTCATTTTCAAACCTAGAAAACCAAAACATGTTTTTTAAATTACCATTACTATTAACTAAACTCCATACTTTATTCAGACTTCACCAGTTTTACCACCTACATAGTTTTCGGTTCCAGGGTGCCATGGAGAATACCACGTTACTTTTAGTTGCCATGTCTTGTGGGCTCCTCATAGGTGGAAATGTTGCTCAGACTTCCCTTATTTTTGGTAACCTTGACAGTTTTGAGGCACACTAGTCAGAAATTGTATTAAATGTTTCTTGAATTAAGTTTCTCTAATGTGGGGTTAAAGTTAATGGGAATTATACTACAGAATAGACATGCCCTCCTTATCACATGACACAAGGAAGTTGATGCTATCAATTTGACATACCATTAGCAATGTTGCCCTTCATAATCTAGACAAGGAGTGTTTGCTTGAGTTTCCCATTTTTCTGTACACTATTTTCGGAATCAAGTTACTAGGTCCAGTGAGCACTCCAGTGGAAAAGAGAAATTGAGTTCCATGTCCTGAAGTGAGATTTTCTATATAAATTATTTGGAATTACTCTATAAGGAAGACATCTTTTCCTCCTCATCTCTTTATATAATAATTCCTTTATATTAATATAGATTCCTCTGTATTTATTTTATATTATGGATTATAATTCAATACTACATTATTAAATTTATCTCATGATTTTTTTTTCAGTTCTGCAAGCAAAGGTCAACTTCAAATGTTATAATCAAGAAAAGCCTCAAAAGTAGTGTTGTGATTGTTATTGTTGGGAGAGAAGTTACATACATCGAATTTTTACTGTGGTTAGAACATTTCTTGAATCTCTGGTACTACAAAATGCTTCAGATGAATGTACTATTTCACTTGCTTCATCTCTAAGGATTCCTGCTTCCTTTATTTGAAAACAGTATTTAGAAACCAAGATACTGGTGTGGTTTTGCTTGTTTTTACTGGAATACCACTATTTTGAAATCCTCTTAGCAAAGAAAGTCAGGAAATATTGCGTACATAATAACCTATGTCTTCATGTAATTATTTTTATTTGCACAATTTGTATTAGCATTTAACTAATGTTATGATTCTGTCTAATCCACCCAGTGGTTCTCTCTAGGACTCTCTCCTTGTGTATCATGACTTTCTTTTCCCATGATGAAAATTCTAACTCCTCCACATGGGATTAACTTATTTCTTCTACATGCAAAGTAGTTTCAGAAATGTTAACCCATAGAGCGGAAGTTAAACAAATTTACCTACTAGAACACAGTGTTTATGTTCAGTTCCTTTTGACTTACAGATTTCAGTGCAAACACCATTCTCTAAGGTTAATTAGGCCAGTTCCTTTTCCCTCATCCCTTCAATGACATCATACCAAAATATTTATCATACTGTTACGTATGTCATTCATAGTCTAAACTTCAAATTGGTATCCTCCACTCTTCTGGCTGGTTTTTCAAAAATTGCATGCATGAATTTCACTGTTTGTAATGTAAGTTCTATGGTTTTTTATAAACATATTAAATCATGTTTATTTCAATAAATTACCATGCAAAATAGTTCTATCAACTAAGACTTACCTTGTATGCTCCATGGTAATAAACTGGTGCGGACATCAGCTAGCAGTGTCCGTGTCATTATGGATGAAATAAAAACATACACACGGACTACGGAGTCCAGTGGAGGAAAAAGGATGACAGCATGGCTTTTCCCTCAAGGGGAGCAAAAGCCACGGCCTCCACCATGACAGGCCTTTATTCTATATCTCTTCACATTACAAAATGGTTCTCACTCACTATCCCCCAGTTACAACAAAGGAGACAATGTCCCTGATCACATCACAGAAGAAGGATATTAGCAAATGAAAAGGCAAAAGTGGTAGAGCCAGTTACACTGGTCCCTGCAAGGTTTAGCATAGATTTTAGGAAGTTACAGCAAGCATTTGCAGGGTGAGGGAGTTTTAGCAAGAAGCAAGTCTCAAAAGCAGCCTAGGTACATTGCAAATCTGATTATCCACGAGAGAACCTATCTGTGGGTGTGGGTCCTGTGCATTCCTGAGTGGGAGCTGGGCCCACATCAAGCAGAAGGGGCTGCCACAGTCGACCACTCCCTCACCTAAAATCTATGACAATTACTGATTTATTTCTTGACCCTCTACATTGCCTTTTGCACAATGTCATATGAATGGAGTAATGCGATATACAGTCTTTTGGTTCTAACTTCTTTCCTGTAAAAACTACCATATAAGGTGCTTTCATAGTATTGCATGAATCAATAAATTATTCCATTTTATCCCTAAAGAGTTATACAATTGTATAAATGTAATATAGTCTTTTTCCATTAATCTATGTCTAGATAACTTGGTTGTTTCCATTTTTGTAATTATGAATAAATGTTTTATAAACATGCACATATGAATTTTGTGTGTAAATAAGTTTTTACTATTTTGATTAACTATCTAGGAGCATGACGGCTACATTGTACAGTAAAACTATGTTTAGCTTTGTACCAAATGATCTTTCCAAAGTAACTGTACAATGTTTTTATTTTAATTATTAACTGTTGGGAACGACCCTGACTGGTTTCAGGAGCTGTAACCCACCCCCCGCCCCCGCCCCATGACTAAGGCTGAGTGAGCAACTTTCAGACCATAAGCCACCAAGGAGACAAAACTTATCTCCCTGGCAGGGGCGCCGCCTATGCCCACTTTACTTCACCCTGCCTGGCCCCCAGTGCTTGGTTGGTTAGCCAATGACGGGTAAGATCCCTCAAGGGACAGGGTCACCTAAGACAGGCATGATCATGTGGAGGCCCCAAGGAAAGACTTGGGGGCCACAGCAAAAGGGGGTGATGGACCCTTGCCCCTCTGCTATCCTGACATAGCCTGAGTCCTCATTCTGTCTGCAAGAAGTCTCCTCACCTTTTGGCTGCCTTGCTGACTGTGCCTGACTTAAGCCTGAAACAATGACAGAGGCCAGTGCAGTACTGTGCTGGATAGGGTGGGTTCCCTGGGTGATCAGACCTGAGAAAGAATACATACAATCCTGTGAAACCTGCTTTGCTAAGAATGCTCTCAATTAAATGATAAGGTCTGAGCAAGAAATGAGTTTGTTTCCCAAAGTTTTGTAGCCTTTTAGCTAACAGACCCTGACTCAGAATAAGCCCTCAGAGTTCTTTGTATGCTATTTATTGTTTGATCCTTACTGCCTGACAATGATTAATGAGCTTTATCTGTATTCCTGTGTGAAATGAACCTAATAAAAGCCCATTGAGGAAAAGGTTCTTGGCCCTTCTCCTTTGAGAGATTGGCCACCTTTCCTCCCCAAGCAGATCATGTCTTGGTAGACTTATTCTTATCCATGGTGGCCAGGGGTCCCTGTGGGCGGAGTCCCCCCACAATTAATGAATTATGCTTTCCAGAATTTTGTGTTGTAAATGTTTTTGGATTTTGGATCTATTTTAACACTGTGCCGAGGTATCTCATCATTGTTTAAGTTTACCTCTACCTAATGGCAAATGATGTTGAGACTCTTTTCATACACATGCCTGCCTTCTGTCTATTGTGTTTGCCAAAGTGGTTGTTCACATCATTTATCCATTTCTGTGTTTAGTGCTTTTTTTTTTCCTTCCTATTGACTTTTAAATCTTCTTTATACATTCAGGTAAAAAAAGTCTCTAATAAGGTATATAATTTTTTAAAAATTATTTTGTTGTTGTCCAATTGCAATTTTTTTGCACAGTTTATTTTTTTATTTTTTGATTCATTTTTCTTTTTTATTTAATTGTTGTTCAAGTACAGTTTTCTGTCTTTTACTTTCATCCGATTCAACCCCCAGCTCTCCCTATTTCCCTCTCATTTCCACCCCCCTTCTTTTTTGTCCATGTGTCCTTTATACTCATTCCTGTAAACCCTTCCCCCTTTCCCCTGAAATTCCCTCCCCTATCCCCTATGGTCAGCCTGTTCTCTATTTCAGTGTCTTTGGTTATATTTTTCTTGTTTGCTTGTTTTGTTCTTTAGGTTCAATTTTTAAATATTTTCTTCCCATCCATGACTTGCATACTATTTGTCTTAAAATAATATTTTAAACATATGAATATCAGTTATTTACTGAATTACAATTTTAATATTATATGTAAAACTCTTCAAACCCAAGATCAAAACAGTTTATTTTCCTTTTTATAAGTTGTATAGTTTTACACTTTGTAGTTAGCTATGATCTGTTATGAATTCACTAGTTGCATAAATCGTAAGGGCCCTGAAATTAGGTTAGATGGCTGCTACTCTACATAAACCACAGTTGCCTCCCAGAACATATCAGGGACCCACTGGAAGAAGTCACATTTAGCTTAGCTTTAAGATTATTTTAAAACATAGTTTAATTTTAGAAAGTGTATCATGAGTACACAATTAATATTAGTCTAACTTCTAAATAAACGGAACACCTGAATGAGAACAGCAATAAAACATGATGCATACTGGGGTTAAATTTATAAAAAGCCAGCATTATAGCATGGCAAGAAACAGAATTTACTAAAAGCAAAGGCAAGGGGTCAGATATATGGTGAGGGAAGGAGATTTGACTTAGGGTGTTAAATATATAATGCAATATACAGATAATGTGTTATAGAATTCTATGCTTGAAACAAAATTGTATTAACCAATGCCACCTCAATTAATTTAATACAAAATTTTAGAAAATGAAATAAGATATACCAATTAAAATTAATCAAATACTTTTAACAAGTTAAACTCAGCCAAAGAGAATTTAAAATGTAAGTATTATTGAGCTCAGAGGACGAAGGCCCCATGACTGCTGGGGGCAGGGGAGGCAATAAGGGGACAAATTGGTAGTGCGAAAAAATACAACAGCAATTTTTAAAAAATACCAAGGAAAAATTAAATGAAACTTAAATACTATCAGATTGTGGTATGGAAGAAATAAAAATATAAAATACAAAAATGTGATCAAATTTATAGAGAATAGAGCAAGAGTCTAACAGATATTTAATCGGAGAGCCATAACTCAAGAAGTCAGTCAGAGACAAAATACAAAGACAATGTCTTCAAATTTTCCAGAATTGATAAAGGACACTGATTCATAATTCCATGAAGCCCAGCAAATCTAAAGCAGAATAAATATAGATAAACTCATTCCTAGGGATATCCTGTTAAAACTCCAGAATATAAAACTAGTTGGATAGGGTAGTAGGTGGTATGGTGGAAAGAAGAATGATTATTTTTTGTAAGAGAAATAATTAAATTACTGACTTTTCTGAAGCAACCATGGTAGCTAGGTATCAAGAAAATTTTGTTTCCAGTGATCTGAAAGAAAATAACTGCTTATCTAAATTCTATTTCCTGTGGAGTCTTTTTAAATTAGACAAAACATAAAATCTAACATAAGGTGAAACTAATTAGCCAAAAAATGAGTAAAATAGAGAATTTAGGAATGAGAAAGCTGTGGTGAAATTATTCGGAAAACTAGTGAGCACGCATTTTGTTTTAATAATAATAATAATCTAAATCTTTAGAAATTGTGGTTGTAGACCAGAGGTTAAAATTGGCATTCTTCTGTCACCTATTAATCCCCAATTATTTTCCTCATTATTTTAAAGTTTTAACTTCTTATCCATAGTACTTTTATTTTCTTATATTGTTAACCATGGTCTTTGTCTTTGACTGACATGTAAATAGATAATCTATCCAAGATTATAGTTGTTCAGTTCCTTTACAGACCCTTCCTTTGTCTGTGGTTAGTTACTCAGTTCCCTGTTTGTATCCTTAATTTTTATTCATTAACTGCGCCCTGTAGGAGATCTTGGCTATATACCAACTGAAACATGATTGTCCTCTATGATACTATGTTTTACAGAACTCTTGATTCTTTTGACAGGAAGACATAATTTTATAAGTTTTGACTAAATTTCTATTCCCTTCATCTGTTTCAAGGATGAGATTAGGAAACCGAATAAACTCATTGAATGCTTGCTTAGTACATTCATCATTTTTACATATATAACACATACATGATACATGAGAAATACTAAAATAGCCCTATGAAATTAATTAAATGTAACTAATACATTTTATTAGAAATCTAACATTGGATTAAGGTTCTGCATATGTTCAAGTTTGGAAAGACTGAACTTCATCTATGTCGACTCCGTTTATGCATCGAAGTCCACAAATTCTTCTACATATCCAGTGCAGGATATTTTTTCCTATTTCTTTACTTGAGATCTGTTCATTCAGGCCCCTTCTTTAATGATTAAAAAAATTGAAATAAAGAACAAACTGCCAGTAACCAGAAGGGAGGGGGATAACAGGAAAAAGAAGGGGGAAAGTTGTCGAGGAACATGCATAAAGGACCCATGGACAAAGCCAACGAGCAAGGGGTTAGGATTCAATGGGGAGGTGGTGGTAGATGCAGCTGGGGAGAGTGGTGGAGAAAAAATGGGAACAATTATAGCTGAAGAAGGAAAGATAAAATACATAAATGGATACAATTTTTTTAAAAATTGAGAAGATGGATATTCACACTTGTTGCTTTTGATACTTTGCCTTGTATTACATTCTAATTTCCTGCCACCAGCTCACAAACTGATCTCTATCCTTGCAATTCTCTGTGATAATCTACTCAAGTAACATTTACTGTTTTAAAGATAAAGTCATAATTTTTACATCGAAAATAACAACAAAAAAATGTCTTTTACATGTTTACTAAAACAATTACTGATAATTACCGTAAGTTTTCAATCAAGACTATAGCAAACATCCCTGATTCATTTTAAAATGTATATATAATTAACTTAAAGGTTTGGAAATGTTTCTCTTCCTCCTTCTATCCTACCCACTCCAGAGATACTTCAGCTTCATATAGTCAAATAAGGCAAAGGACAGTCATATACACATTATTGTTTAATATAGTACCTGAATCAGAAATAGTCCAGAATATTATGAAACATATTTCAGAGTTTTGTCAAGTCATCTCTACTGGACTCTACTCGTAAAATAATCTTTCCCTCCTACTTCTTAAAGCTTGGGAGTAGATTCCCTGTTTACCTGGAGAGGACTTGGGGAGTATACAGTATATTAGATTATCAGTTTGCTTTGTTTGCCTTTTTCCCTCTGTATTTTATTTAAGCTGTTTCATGTTGTGCAGGCTTTATTCTCTCTCACCAAAGAGCTGACCCCAATAGATGAAAAAGAGCAGGCTGTATTGCAGCCAATTAGAGGGGAGTTTTCTGCCTACCAGCATCACAGTTACTCTCGAAGAACTGTGTTTTTTACAGATATTTACAAATACTTTATTGTGTGCTGGGTACTTCACTAAGTTCACGATTTTTTCTTCTTCTTGAGAGTGTGTCCAATAGCTTGAGGAGCTTATATTATGTGTATCCTACAATCTTACTGAATCTTATTGAGAAATTTTAGAATACAGTGTATTAGGCCAAAGACCAATATTTGATAATTAATACACAAGCTAATTTCATATCATTCCCTTAGTTACAGGAGAGAGATATATAGATATAGATATATACTTACATACTTATATATGTATATACTTATAGTATATACACATAAAAATATACACCCCTGCATATGCTTACTATAGCCAATTATTTTTCTAAAATATTACCTTTTTTAAAGATTTTATTTATTTACTTTTAGAGAGGGGGAAGGGAGGGGGAAAGCAAGGGAAAGAAACATCAATGTGTGGTTGCCTCTCACATGCCCCCTACCAGGGACTTGGCCCTCAACACAAGCATGTGACTTGGCCCTCAACCCAGTCCTGACTGGGAATCAAACCAGTGACCTTTTGGCTTGCAGGCCTGCACTCAATCCACTGAGCTACACCAGTTGGGGTGAATTTTAGCTTTATAATAAGTTTTTATAGAATAAACTTTAGAAGGTAAGACAGTAAGGTGAGAATCTATTGTAATCTCTCTTATCACTGTACATTAATACACAAAAATGCACACAAACAATGAACATTTAAAGTACAAGGGTACTATAAATAAAATGTATAAATGAAGTAGTGTAACCTGATTTTAACGTGATTATGGATCAGTGTAATAAAGCATTATTCAATTCTCTAGTATGAATTAAAATTCATCTGATGATTATGGAAAAAGAATTGTTATTGCTTGTCTAGAAAAAGTCCAGCCATTGTTAATATAATAAGAGTAATTTGCACAAAATTGATGTAACCTGGCAACCAAGGACAGTCGACTAGAATGAGCATGTGTGAACAATGACAATTTCACTTTTCTAGTCAGTGGGGACAGTAGATGCTGTTGAGTGAACATGTGTACTGTGTGGTCATCACATTCAAAATGATTGAGCAAGTAGAGAAATGAATATGCATTAAATTCTGCATTAAGCTTGAACATTTCACTACAGAAACTTTTTGGATGACTCAGAAGGCTTTCAGTGATGATGCAATGAGTGCAGCGCAAATAAAAATGCGGCACAAAGGCTTCAAAGGTGCTCAAGAATCTGCTGAAAGTGATCCACATTCTGGAAGGTCTAAAACAACCCGAACATCTGAGAATGTTGAACATGTATGGCAACTGACAGTGTGCAAACTAGAAGCCTATCTGGGGATTCCAAAAACTACTACACTGGGAGAACTGTGTGAGGTCCCAAGGTTTCTCCTTTGAAGGGGGCTGGGGCATCATTGTCCTATATACAATGTTTCTTGTATCTTGTATCTTCTTCAATGTCCCTATTTTTCATATCATATGGCTGGATACTTTCTGGACATATGTCATTGAAATAGTAACCCCTGGTACTTCATAATGTGAATGTATTTGGAGTTAGTGTCTTTAAAATAACCCTAAATTTAAAATGATTTCTGGCACTTTTCCAAGTTAACAAGTAAGAATTCACTTAGAAACAATTTCCTAAGAATCCATTGAGGATGTACCCATTTTTAAGCAATATTGTAGATCTTGTGCTCTCATAAATATTTCTGAATATTATGAACCTTCTTAATACTTTGTGATGTAGATAGAAAATAAATAAATGACATTAATAATCCATAGGAAATAAATCTATACAGGTTGCCAAGGAGAGTTTCAAATACATAGTATAAATTTTATAGACATGTAATTTTTTAAAACTATTTTTAAATTTTGTTGTTGAGATAATCAAAAGTCACTATTTCCATATTTAGTTTACTGTAAATACATAAATGTGTTTTGTCACAATGTATATGTCTTTGGTCTGAGTGCATATATACAATAACTATACTTCCATTTTGTTGGGTAAAAATGAAGTTGCTAAACTTAAATGCCTATAAGAAGGGGAGTAGTAATATAGTCATGTAAAGGAGACCAACCAGTAGAAATAAAATAGCATTGGGTATTATGGAAAACTGGAAGTTGATCAATAAAACCAACATTTAGAAATAATTTTGTTTGACACAGCTGGACAAAATAATAAATGTCTGAAGTCTAAATATATCCCACTTATAATACATTTACTGCTCTCAAATAAATTCAGTATTTATGATCCTTTATATTTTCAATGTGCAAAGCATTAGAATGTGAATTTGAAATTCATTATTTCTAGTTTTATTTTCAATATGCTCCTTTCGGATTTTACTGTCAATTTGATTAGTATAAAAAATTAATGAGTGATGCTAATATACCAGTACATTATGGGGTTAAGGTGGTAATATAAGTTATACTATTATGTCAAAAATACCACAGAGAATGGGATATTTACACGGTGAATTCAAGTTGTAGAAATAGATAAGCTTGACACCATTCATGGTATAGATAACACTGACTAATGCTTCATATTATATATGTGTTAATTTAATCTATAAACTGGATGTTAAATTCAAACCATTATCTTATTAACTATAATTACTCTTAACTCATTATTTTGCACTTTATGTACTAATGTAGCTCAACAAGAAGATTTGACCTTCATGTCTTTAGTAATAGTGCCTTGTGAGTAAAATTGCAGTAGACATTCCCTTAGTCAGTAATCTAAGGATACACTTTTAATTTAATTCATTCCATTCATATAATGGAGGGAGAAAGTTGTTTTTCAGCCAGAAAACAAGATGACATTTAACATGTAAATAATATTATTATGAAATATAACTGGGAAGGTCTCCAAAAAGCTTGACCTTTCTAGGCTGTATGTATAAACAAATCCATGAGATTTTATTCTGGGATAATCTTATAAAAGAAAAAATGCACATACTAATGATAAAATTTATAGATCCAACATTTAAAAAAATGATTGAATAATAGTTTAAATTAATTTTCACCCCCTATCTCACTTAAAAGTCAAAACTAACTCTTCTTAATTATTTAATCCTTTAGAGACATACAAAATGATAAAGTAGTGATGGTAAGGATACAAAATTGCAGGAAACATAATTGAAAAAGAGACTTAGTGGATGAAATAATTTATTGACCAAGATGTGTGCTTTTCTCCAACATGAACGTATGGAAAAAACAAGAACTTTTAGTGAATAAACTATAACTATTTAAGAATAATTTGGCATAATATCCACAAAAAGTAAACTAGTGAAATGTTTTGATCAAGATTTAGCTTATAGTGACCTTTAGTATTATTCTTGCCTTGTACATGTGATTATTTCATGAGGTTCAATTGTTGAGCTAAATACCAAAGTAGTAAAAGATAAGGGACATTACACAGTAAACACAATGCATCACACAAAATGTCATGACAGAAATCTATTTCAATAGAAGTTACTTTATTCTCAACTTAAATGAATACATTATACTCTTTTCTCACAATAATTTATTATTTACTTGAATCATTGCAAATTGACATTCATTACACAAATATAATTAGGACTAATGAGATATAGAATAAAATATTATAAACATAGATTTAAACACAGGATTTTAATTTTAGCATATGTAGTTGATAATTTGAATCTATAATATATGTGCTACACTTTATTTTATTTTTTGCAGGAGATGGAAATGAGGCATTGAGACATTTGATGACCTATGTAACGTCATTTAACTGATGCAGATGCAAGATCAGATTCAAGCACATGAAGTCTATGTGCTATTGGCACCAAACTATCATCAGCCCTCAGTTTCCTAAATTCCCTTTACCTCTACGATCCATCCATATTTATTTCCTTATAGATTTGTCTTGTTTTTCCTTTCTTTCAATTGTGATTCACCTACAAATCTTTTCTAGACACCCCTTTTTTTTAAGATTTTTTTTTTATTTATCTTTAGAGGGGAAGGGAAGGAGGAGAGAAATATCAATGTATGGTTGCTTTTTGTGCGTCCCCTGCTAAGAACTGTCGCTGGGGACTGTCCTGCAACCCAGGCATGTGTCCTGACTGGGAATCGAACTGCAATCCTTTAGTTCGCAGGCCTGAGCTCAATCCACTGAGCTACACCAGCCAGGGCCCCTTTTTTTAATTCACACTCCTGCAATCCTGACTGAGGGATTCTCTTCTATTTATATGACTCTATCGTTGCATGTGGAGATGTTTCCAAACTTATATTGTAACCTACTCCTCCTTAATGCTTCTCTATAACAGTGATTAATGTTGCTGACATAGAGAGATAATTAAATATACAGACATATAATATATGTACATATCTGCGTGTCAGTACTCATATACTATTCCTATTTATATAGAAGTGTGACTACACATCTGTGTGTGTCCATGAGGTACATGAAAATACGCAAATACATATTTGTTTTCTGACCCATGCTCACTTCTTCTTGAAATGACTTGTTGAAGAATGTTAGATCTGTCACTTGCAATAATTAGTAGTCACATCACAGAAACAATAGAAAAGCTCACAGCATTTGAAAACTATCTGAGGGTGTAATCTTTTTAAATTAATATGCCTTGCTTGATTGCATTTAACTTCCACACCTTCTGTTTCTAGTCATCAAGAGATAGTTCACAGTAACTCTATTTACAAACTACGTAAAAGCATAATACAGGAAAATGAGACATGGAAATAAGTACACATTATTCAGGAGAGTAATAACTGGCAAATATTATACAAAATGCATCATGAGTTTTCAATCACCTGGCTCTTTATCAAATCAACCTTTTTTTGATCAAGTCATCTGTAAACAGCAATTCATTGAAACAAGGCACAAAAAATGCTCTGAGAATTCATGCACATTCCAACTTTTCTAACAGTTCTTATAATTAGACTATGGGGTAGTAGTCCAAAATGATGTTTAGAAAAAGCCTCATTGTTTTAGTTATTTAAACTTATTTTGGACAAATTATGAGGAAATAGAGCTAAAAATAGTGTTCTATATTTCTTGAAGATGGTTACACTGATTTAATGCCCCTTTTTTTACTTTGAAATTTTACAATAATATGAATGTTTCAATTTTCTTTATTAAGTAAGTTTTATTATTATTCTATTACAGTTGTCCTAATGTTCTTCTCTTTGCCCTCCACCATCCATCCCACCACCCTGCTCATCCAGTCAATCCCCACACTGTTGTCTATGTCCATGGCTCATTCATACATGTTCTTTGCATAGTCACTTCTTTCCATCATTTTACCACCAGCCTTTCCTCTGGTCACTTTCAGTCTGTACCATGTTTCCATGTCTGTGGTCCTACTTTGTTCATTTGTTTATTTTGTTCATTAGACTCCTCTTATAGGTGAGATGATATGGTATTTGTCTTGTACCGACTGGCGTATTTCACTTATCACAATATTCAATTCCATCCACGCTGTCACAAAGGGTAGGAGTTCCTTCTTTCTTTCTGTTGCATAGAATTCCACTGTGTAAATGTATGACAGTTTTTTTGATCCACTCATTAACTGATGAAACTTTGCTGTTGTTATAAATAGCACCACTATGAACATAGGAGGACATGAGTTCTTTTGAATTGGTGATTCAAGATTTTTAGGATATATTCCCAGCAGCAAAATCTCTGGGGCAAAAGACAGTTCCATTTTTACTTTTTTTAAAGAAAATTCCATAATGTTTTCCACAGTGGTCTCACCAGTCTGCATCCCCACCAACAGTGTACTAGGCCTCCCTTTCCTCCGAAACCTTGTCAGCACTTTTTGTTTGTTGATTTGTTAAGGATGGCCATTCTGATTGGTGTGAAATGGTATCTAATTGTGGTTTTAATTTGCATCTCTCTGATGGCTAGTGACATTTTCATATGTCTATGGGACATCAATATGTCCTCCTTGGAGAAGTGTCTATTCAGATCCTCTGCCAATTTTTAATTGGATTGTTTGGATTCCTCGTGTTGAATTGTATGAGTTCTTTTTATATTTTGGAGATCAAACCCTAATCCTATGTATCATTGGAAAATATGACTCCCGTACAGTTGGTTCCCTTTTCATTTTGGTGATGGTTATTTTAGCCATGAAAAAGCTTTTTAGTTTGATGTAGTCCCATTTGTTTATTTTTTTCTTTTTTCTCTTCTCCTAGGAGATATATCAGAAAAAATATTGGCATGTAGTATATCTGAAATTTTCCAGCCTGTGTTTTCCTGTAGGGCTTTTATGGTGCCATGACTTATATTTAAATATTTTATCCCTTTTGATTGTATTCTGGTTTATGGTATAACCTGGTGTTCTAGTTTCATTTTTTTGCATATAGCTTTCCAGTTCTTCCAAAACCATTTATTGAAGAGGCTATTTTTACTCCATTGTATGATAATTCTACCTTTGTCAAATATTAGTTGACCATAGAGACTTGGGTTTATATCTGGTCTCTCTATTCTATTCCATTGGTCCATGTGTCTATTCTTATGCTAGTACCAGACTCTTCTGAATACAGTGGTCTTGTAGTATAGTTTAATGTCAGGTATTGTGATCCCTCCTACTTTGTTCTTCTTTCTCAAGATTGCTGAGGCAATTCGGGTCTTTTGGGGTTCCATATAAATTTTTGGAATATTTGGTCTAGATATGTGAAATAGGTCATTGGTATTTTAATAGGAATTGAGTGGACTTTATAGATCATTTTAGGTAGCATGGGCATTTTAATGATGTGAATTCATACAGTCCATGAACACGTTATATAATTCCATTTATTTATATCATCCTTAATTTATTTCTTCAGTGTTCTGACAGGCCTTTTACTTTCTTGGTTAAGTTTATTCCTAGGCACTTTATTTATTTATTTATTTTTTTTCTATAGTAAATAGGATTTTTTCCTAGTTTTTCTGTCTGAAAATTCATTGTTAGTGTAGAAAAATGACATCGATTTCTGATATTGACTTTCTATGTTATTATTTTGCCACTTACTAAGTTTTTTTTTTTTTTTCTTGGTGGAAATTATAGGGTTTTCTATGTGCACTATCATGTCCTCTGTGACTAATGACAAATTTTCTTTCTTCTTTCCAATTTAGAGGCCTTTTATTCCTTTTTCTTGTCTTATCACTGTGGCTAGAATTGCCAAAACTATGTTAAATAAGAGTGGTGAAAACAGGCCTTGGTTAGTGGGGCTCAGTGGGTTGAGTGCCAGCCTGCAAACCAAGGGGTTGCTGGTTCAATTCCTTTTCAGAGGGTTGTGGGCCATATCCCCAGTTGGGGATGTGAGAGGCTGCCACATATGGATATTTCTTTCCCCCTCTTTCTCTTTCCCTTTCCCTCTCTCTAAAAATAAATAAATACAAATCTTAAAAAATAAATAAATAAAAGAGTAGTTAAACCAGATGCCCTTGTCTTGTTCCTGATCTTAAGGGGAAAACTTTTAGTTTTTGTCTGTTGAGTATAATGTTGGCTGTAGGTTTCTTGTGTACGGCTTTTATTATATTGAGGTATATTCCTTCTATTCCCATTTTGCCGAGTGTTTTTATCACAAATGGGTGCTGGATTTTATTAAATTATTTTTCAGCACCTATTGATTCATTTTTATGTTCAGTTTCCATGCTCTGAGGATGGAATATTCCATAAACTCTTTTTGTAGACATTCTTAAGGAATAAGAAATATTTCTGAAGCTGTTTTTAACATTCTAGAAATGGTGTCTATTTAAAATAAGTTATTTTACATGGATTAACGATTATACCTATATTTCAAAGATTTATCATGAAAGCACAACATCACATATCTGTGAAGTAAAATTGTAAAATAAGGAGTCTACACACACACACACATACAAACACACACATATATATAGAGAGAGTTAGAGATTTTCTGAATACTCTCAGTTTTTGCAAAGGAGATAAATACAATGATGATGCTTAATAAAGCAATGTGTTTCAGAAGTGTCTAGATTTATTAATTTTTTATTTGATTGATGGTTTGAGAAAGTAAAAAGAGTAACAATTTAAAATATACCACCAAAATCTATAACCAAGTGCAATCATTTCAATATCCATATACTTTTTTCCCTCATTAGTTGAGGGGTTAATTACTTAACTGGAAACTAAGAAAGGAAGAGGATTTTTTTTTTTTAGGAAAAGATAAAATATGCTTAATCCCTATCACCATAAAAGAACAGTATCAATATTTGTATGAATTTTTCCAACTCTTCTTATCTTTAAGTAAAATATCATATCATATAAAAACAAATACTATAAATATTAACATATCTAATATTAATATAAAGAGATATCACATAAAGAGAAAACAGTAGCATTTTCCAGTTAAAAATAGTTTGTTCTCAAGTTAGGAAAACCATCCAGGCTGTGTGTTATAATGGAAATGGACATGTTAACCTAATACTCATCCAGAGACATATCCTTTGAATCTAATTAGCTAAAACAGTGTATTTACTGGCAGAATATAGGATTCTGAAAAAGCCGTATGAGTTTTATTCAAAGACAAATTTTCTGTTACATGCTTTCCTCAGCCTTTTTCATTCCCCCTCTTTTTGAAAAATAAAGTAAAGCAGCTAGATTTTATTCCCTTATGGAAGCTACTACTCTTGGCTTTTTCTCTGATTTATTAGGTTAATGTAAGTTATCATTCTTTCTTTTGTCTTTTGAATTTTCTCTTATGACACATAAAGTTGGGTGCTATTAAAATTTGGGGCCTTCTGAATTATCATGGAATTTATTTTCCCCTCTCATAATTCTAAGTGTATATATATATATTCTAAGTGTAATACATATTATATATATATATATATATATATATATATATATCTCAATCAAACAACTTTTAATACAACCATTCTTTAAAGCTTATATAATCTTTTAATTCTTATTTTAGAAATCATTTAATGATTTAGCACTTTTGTTTTACTTTTAACAATAAAATTTATTTTTATTATTTTATTTATTATATATATTTATAACCCTCATTTTATGAAGGGACCCTTTTTTTAAAGATTTTATTCATTTATAGGGAGACAGGACGCAGGGAAGAAAGACAGAGAGAGAAACATCCACCTGGTGAGAGACACACAGATCAGTTGCCTCTTGCCTGCCCCCACCACGGGACTTGGCCTGCTGCAACCCAGGCGTGTGCCCTGCCTGAGATTCTTGATCTGCTGAATCAATCTTATGAAAGGGATTTTGATTTTCTTTAAATTTTAGGAATACTTTAATTATCACTAGGGATTAGAATATGATTACTGCATATTAATGTAGTCAGCAACAGGGGCACTGCATTATCAGTTTCAGACTGAAGATGCAGTAGAGCATTCATGGACTGAAAATCCTAAACTGATATAAAATAAATCATGAAAAATGTATCTAGCCCACAGAGTAGTTTTGTTAGGGGCCAAATACACTTCATTAAGTTGGTGGTATATGGCATCTAAAAGATTCTTCAGATCATTTGAGGAAATCTTTTTCTTTGATTAAAAAATTATAAGGGCTTCAGAGGTATTTCATCTTGATCATTATACACCATCCTGAGTAATGAACTTGCAAATTAGACTTCTTTGTGTCTATAAAACCCACACTCTGAAGATGCAAAATCCAAGCATCATTTTGGTAGAAGGTAGAAGTTCTGCGTACAATCTAACTTGAAAAACTTTGAACTTTTGGCTTTATATAGACATTCTACTTTATAACAATGCTTTCTTTTTAAAAAAGATAATGTTCAAATATTTTCAGTTATGACCTAGAAATATTGCACTTTTTTGACCTATAAAACCAGTCTCATTGTATGAATTTAATAGGTATTGCTATTCATTTTTCTTTGGCCTGTTTGTTCATGCATTTTGTGAATCAGAATTATCTTTAATATAAACTTTTATGTATCATAAGGTGCTTTGCTTTGGGGATAACATGGTATTATTCTGACATACTAACAATTATCTATTCATTTTAACTGTTCTTGTTTCAAAATAATCAATCTCCTTGCAACTGTTTGATTGAATAGCCCTGAATTTGGTAGATACATCAGAAATAGCTGTACAATTTCCCAATTACTGTGCTCCCTCCAAGCCTGTAGTTTTCAATGCCTTTGTATTTATTTCTCAGGTAAATCTCAGATGGTTTCTGAACATATTCAGGTACTTGAAAACCTTACTTAAATTTATTACATAGTCCAGTCTAATTAAAATCAACTTTTTGCCTTCAGTTTAATTATTTTTTCTACACACAACTCTCCCACAACTCGGACATGACTGAGACTTATTACATTGTGGAAGGGAAATAAAAGAAAGCAAGATCTTACTCTTCACTCTTTTCAAGTCACAACATCCCCCTGTGTGCCAGATCTCATTTTTAACTTCTCTAGGCTTGGTTTTTCAAAGGATAAGGAAAGGAAATAAAGTTTCTTTTGACTGGTACTGTTGGAATTTGGCAATGATGTCTTCTGGGTAAGTGATACCTCTATAAGAGCATTCTCTCCTTACCAGCGTGAACTATGTAATAAACTCTAATGCTGACCACTCATGGCATACATCAACCAAGGCCTCTATAATATTACCCTCAACTTTATTAACAATACCCCCTAACATGATGTTATTAGAGAATGGGACCTTTAGGAAGTAATTAAGATTAGATGAGGTAATGAGGATGAAGCCTTCATAAACAAGATTAATAGTATCCTTATAAGCTTTAGGAGTGGACTTGATAGCTCTCTTCACTCTCTGTCATATGTAAATGTGTATAAATGAAGTCAACAGTCTGTAACATAGAAGTAGCTCTCATCAGTACCTTACTATGCTTGCGCTTTCTGCATCCGGAGCGGTGAGAAATACATTTCTGTTGTTTATAAGCACCCCAGGTTTTATAAACATTTTTATAAAGCATGTGCAAAATAAACATAGCCAAGTAGTATTCCATTGTGATTGCAGTGTTTATTTCTAATTGTTTTATTTTTATTATTTTCTAAAATTTATTTCATCGTGTTTTATTCCATTACCATTGGTCCCCCTAATATACCTTACCCTTACCACAATCACCACCTTGTCATTCATGTCCATGTGTCCTTTTTCCTTTTTTGGTTGATCTCTCTATCACCTAACCCCCACACATGTCAGCCTGCTTTCTGTGTGTCTGTCTCTATTTTGCTTAATAGTTCAGTTTGTTCATTAGGTTCCACATATGAGTGGGATCATATGGCATTTGTCTTCCTCTGACTGACTTATTTCATTAGCATAATGTTCTCCAGGTCCATCCAAGCTGTCACAAATGGTAAATTTCTCCTTTTTTATAGCCAAGTAGTATTCCATTGTGTAACTGTTCCCCAGCTATTTTATGCACTCATCTACTGATGGACACTTGGGCTATTTCCATATCTTGGCTATTGTAAATAATGCTGCAATGAGTTTAGAAGTGCTTATGTTCTTTCGAATTAGTGTTTTGGGTTTCTTTTGATATATTCCCAGAACTCAACACCAAAAAAAAAAAAAAAAAAAAAAAAAAAAAAACCAAACCAAACCAAAACAAAACAAAAAACAAAAAATAAATAAAACATAGACAAAGGAAATGAATAGATTCTTCTTGGAAGAGGGCATACAGATGGCCACTAGACATATGAAAAGATGCTCAATGTCACTAATCATCAGAGAAATGCAACTTAAAATGGCAATAAGATATCACCTCACACTGATAAGAATGACTATTATCCATAAATCAACAAACAAGTGCTGATGAGGGTGTGGAGAAAGGAGAACCCTCCTGCACTATTAGTGGGGATGCAGTTTGGTGTAGCCACTGTGGAAAGCAATATGGAGATACCTCGAAAAATTAAAAATGGTCATTTTATTTGTATTTATATCTCTAAGAACATTATTTTTCTAATTTGTTAATTATATCATTTACACAAACTTTAATTGCAGCTAATTATCTCTACTTTTGTCACACGGCAATTGGAAACTGCTATTATCATTATTTTTATTTTGAAATGTGTTGAATTTGGGGCTTAGCAAAAGAAAACAATTCGTTTCATGAGCATTAAAAGTAAGATTGCATTTCTTATTTTTAAGTATAGTATTTCATTTTTATTTACTAGATCCAATTTATTAATTTGAACACTCAAATGTCTCATAAAATTGATTGCATTTTAATCACTTTTTTGACATGGTTGCACAAAAATGAGTCAAAATAACTAAGAAACAATTTGTTTATTTAAATACCTCCATACAGTTTCTGAAATATTGTTTATACTTTTACTCATAAATTATATGAGATAAGAGCTCTTTTACTCTTTGGATCATCCTTTTGTGTGAAGATTAATGAAACACTTTCTCTTAGAAGCAATTCTGGCATAAGTATATATGGATGAATTACATTATTTAAAGTCATCTTTTATTTGAAAAGTTGGTTCCTTTAATATTTTTAGAAGAGAAAATATATATATAGTTTGAAATTTTTAACGTCTATTTTTAACACTATGGGATTTCTATCTCATGCTGTATAAATTACTTTTTATTTATGTGTATTGTTTGAAATAATGTTCAATAAACTTTAAATGTTGTACATCATATTTAAAATTATGTAACATTGATCCATGCAGTATTGATTCACAAACTGGAATTTAAACTATTGGCTTTTATTATGAATTACATAAACTGATGATTTGAAAATAAAAACAGAAATGGATACCACTTTGTATCCCTTACAGTAGTTATTTTCAAAAGGGCAAAAATGTAATTGTTGGCAAGGATGTGGAGAAAAGGAACCCTCATTCCCTGACAGTGGGAATGTAAATTGGATAAGCCTCTATGAAAAAAAAAGAGTATGAATATTCCTCAAATAAATTAAAATAAAACTAGCATAATAGGTTTATCTAAATAAAACAAAAACAGTAACTCAAAAAGATATGGGAATGTCATGTTCATTGCACCACCATATATGTATGGCTTCATCCTTATTGCCTCATCTATATATATGGAGAATTTGATTTTTATACCTTCAAAAATTAACAAAAGTTATTAGTGTTCAGAAATTCCTCCTCAGTAAACATATCACTTATTACCTCTTTGGATTCTTACAGACAATAAAATCATCTATCAGCATCATCCAAAGATTCTGCTATATGATTGAATATGATCATTTAGTGGTGGCCACCAGTGACTAGAAGTAGTAACGAGTAGATTTATAGTTAGAAAAAGATACACGGTACTGTTAACAAGCATCCTAACCAAGTATAACCTACTTCAGTTTTATGCCAAAAATAGGAGTATAGACACAAGATAAACATCATCTTTTGATTTGGTGGAAAGAAAAGAGAAATAGGTGTCATCAGAAAGAACTTCTTATCCCTAATCTGTAAATCTGTCACATTTTAGCTCAGTGCACTTGAGAAAATGTCCAGCATGTCTATTTCTTCACACACAATATGAGAAGTTTGCATTTGGACATTATGGCTCTAATTTTGTTACTTTAGGTAATAAATTCTCACTATGAGAATAGTTAAATTTAACAGTGAAAAAATAAGGTTTATTGGGGCCAACACTCACCCAAAAAATCATTTTAATCATTAACAGGCATGTAACAGCCAGTTTTCACCCATATTGTCACTTTCATCATGAATTCTATTTCCACAGCTTGTGGACTAAGTCATATGAATATGCTTGGCTCATGTGTAGTATTGCTTCCTTAGTAAATAATCTTGTGTTCACAACCTGAATGAGATTCCTCACCTCAGATGTTTGTAGTGCACGCCTCTCTTATCCTGGCTTCTCAGTGTGGAGGAAGTTCCTCAGGGGACTTTAAGACCATACAAATTTTAGAATGAATGCACTGAGTTCACAAAATAGTGGAATTTTTATTTATTTTGCATAAAATCCGGACTCATATGTAAATCCTGGCATCTTATAATTAATGTAAGATCACACCCCTGAAAAACATTCAATGTTCTTAATATAAAATTTTAGTTCATTTTATAGAGCTAAATATTTATGTTTATAGAGCTTCTAGTATTATTTGTTAAATCAATTTGTTCAAATTATAAATAGTGTTATCACTGTGAATATTGTCTTATTTTTAATATGTATTCTAGTTGATTATTGCTGGTGTAGATATTCGAGTGGTCTTGTAGCAGCAATTCTGCTAAACTCTCTAACCAATTTCTTAGAAATTGGCTATTTTTTCCATATAGATGAGACATTGTTGATAATTGAAGGATTATCATTCTGTTAAAATACTTCACCTTCTTACTTTATTTTATATTATTATATGTTACACCAGTTGCTCTAGAGCAGTAGTAGAAAGTAGCAATAATAGTAGGTAAGAATATCTTTCATTTTTTATTGTTTATAAAAGGCTTTCTGTAGATATTTAGTATTAGATTAACAAATTGAGAATAAGCTTTTCTGTTTCTAAAATGCTTTTTTTTTTAAGTACATGCATGCACAGAGAGCACTCACACAGTCATGTGCACCCTAACAACTTCGGTCAAAGACGGACTGCCTTTGACAGTCTGGTCCCCTCTAATCACAATGGAGGTGAAAAATTCCTACTGTGTAGTGACATCTTTAGCAGAATTCGCTACCCACGCGTTTGTGGTGATGCTGGTTTAAACAAACCTACTGCGATGCCAGCCATATAAAAGTAGAGCATAAAAAGTAATAAATTGTCTAACCACTATTCTGTACCCTGAAACTAATATAAAATAATATTGAATGTAAACTGTAATCAAAAAAATAAAATTTTAAAAATTATACCACATAAAATTATTTGCAATGCCTATACTTGACAATAATAAATAACTATGATACTGGTTTATGTATTTTCTTTTTTTATTGTTATTCAATTACAGTTGTCCCCATTTCCCCCCCATTACTCTCCCACACCTACCCACCACCACCTCCCACATTCAATCGTCCCTACCCTCCTTGTCTTTGTCCATGGTTCCTTGATGACCCTTCTATTTTATACATTTTATAATTACTTTAGAGAGCACCATGTCTACTTAAAACAGAAAAGTTTCCTATACAACAGTATGCCCTGTTATGCCAGTAGCAGACTCATATATAGGCTGTTTACTAGATCTCCTAATTACATGACATTTTACCTAGGAACACTGGGCTATACCTCATAGCCTAGCTGTGTAGTAGGCTGCACCATCTAGGCTGATGCACGTGCTTCTATGATGGCCGCACAACAACAAAATCGCAAAAAAATGCCTCTCTCAGAATTTACCCCTGTCATCAAAGGGCCCTCTGAAACTATTTTCAATGTAGAAACAATAGAAAACTACCTCTTCTGCACATACTGAATAATCTTCCAAATTTTTAATTTACTCATTGATAAATAAAATTACATTGACAGATTGTTCAATTTTGAGTCCTTCTTTCTTTGGACAGATTTTACTATGATCTTGATTTATATATTAATATAAATTTAGACACCGAAATACTGCTGACTAATTTATTTCATTTTTCACTTCTCTTTTTATAAGCAAAATTATCTTTTAATTTTCTCTTTTTTAAAATTGTTAAAGTAATATATTGAGAAAATTGTAGAATCACATATAGTGGTGAGAAAGCACAGATATTGCTGTACCTTTATTATTTCCCTCAACAGAAGAAAATCCGGTTTCCCTCCAACAGAAGTGTTGCAATACAGTGCAACAGTATCACAACCAGGATATTGCTCATGATACACTCAGGACACAGAACATCATCACTGCAAGCATCCCTCATAGTGCTCTATTATAACAGCATCAGCTTCCTTCCAATCTCTAAATCTTAGACTGATTATCAGTATTTCATTTCTAAAATGTTGTCATTACAATAATGTTATAGAATGAAATCCTGGAGTATGTAACATTTTGAGATTGGCTTTTTTCACTCAGCACAATACTCTAAAGTTTTAGTGAGGTTAATAGATTTATCAAGTGTTTTTTTTTTTTTTTCTTTTTATTGTTGAGTAGTACTCCATTGTAAGAAGGTACAACGGTATTTTATGTTTACCTCTAGAAGGACATCAGGGTTGTTTCCAGTTTTAGGCTGTTAAAAAGAAAGCTGCTAAACATTTGCCTACATTTTTTGTGTGAACCTAGATTTTTATTGGTTTGAGACAAATATTAAAGAGTGCAATTGCTGGTTTATATGGTAGGTATGTGTTTAGTTTCTTGGTTGACTGTTTTATATTTTCACATGCAATGTATAAGTTATCCAGGTTTATCTGCATCATACACAACATTTGATGTTTTCTCTATATCTTATTTGAGACATTTTGATAAATAAGTAGGGCTATATCATTGCAGTTTTAATGTGTATTTTCCTAAGGTCTAATGATGTTGCACATCTTCCTATGTGCTTATTTACCATGCCTGTATTCTCTTTCATGAAATATCTCATAATTTTGCTGATTATAAAATCAGAATATTCTATTATTGAATAATAAATTTCTTTACATATTTAACATACAAACATTTTGTTATATGTGATTTGAAAATATTTTATCCCAGTGCATAGCTTGTCATTTTAACTTCTAATGTTTTTTCACAGAGGAAAAGTTTTTCTTTATTTAAAATTTTGATGCAGTCCAATTCATCAAATTTTTCTATTATGGATTATGTATTTTATCAAGTTTAACAACCTTTTTCTTTGTCCTGGATTTAAAATATTTTTTCCTACATGTTTGTTACAAATATATTATTGATTGATTTTGTATTAAAGTATATAATATATATAATGTAAGTTTGCACAAGGTTTGAGACTCATTGAGTGGTTCTATTTATGGGTTACATATTCTGTACATTGTTCTATGGATTTATGAGGGAGGACCCCCCAAAATCTTGAATTTATTGATGAAAATTGTGTATTTATTCTTACATATTTAAACTTCTATAACTTTCAAAGTACTCTCCATTTGATGTAGATACACTTATCAATATGTTTTTCCACTGCTCAAAATAATTTTTAGATTTGTCAATTTTGATGCTTTTTAGTGCACCTGCCATTTTTTGTTTCACCTTTTCCATATTAACAAAACATTTTCTTCTGAGGACTTTTTTTCATCTGAGAAAACAAACAAAAAATCTCAGTTGGGATGAGATTGTGTGAATAGAGTCTGGAGCACAGATATCATGCTGTATTTAGTCAAAAACTGTTAAACACTCAGTGTGATGTGGGCAGGTACACTCCTAATTCGCCCATCATGAAATGGGCAAATGCATTGAAAGGGTCTTTAAAAAAATTCACTGAAGCTGGTACAGACTCTCAAAACAATGCCAGCTGTCACGCTGATACAGATGGATTCCTCAAACACTCACCTAGTGGACAAAGCCTGTACTACAAGGGGCCTGCCCTCCAGAAGATAATTAGGGTTTTTTGCCCCGCACTTTGCATACCTCACCAATGCCACATGATCTTGATAACTCCTTAAAAATGACGAGTCTGAAATCAAATGGACTACTGATTTATCTTATTTTATTTTCTAAAACTTTATGTCATTATACATAAGGTAATTATTAATTATATTGTGTTCATATATGAAATACATAAATTATATTTTAATTAATATATTTTAATTTTGTTATAAAAATTCACTGTTAATATATCCAAATACTATTGACTATTGCATATTTAGCAGATATTCTGTGAGCTTGTTAAGCTCAGTTAGTAGCTATAGGAGTTAGAAATATTATTTTTATGGATTACTTGGGGTTTCATGCATAAGCAATCATATAACTCACAAATCAGGAGAGTTCAGTATTTACTTTCAAGCATCAATTGTCATTAATGTCATGTTAACTAGATTTTTTTGAAAATTTACTTTACAAATTTGAGGAGGGTGTAATCTATTTTCATTTTTGGAGGGGGTTTTTTATAGTTGGTTTTGAGTTTTATCTTTTTTTGCATTATTTAATATGTGATTTCTCTTTTTAAGTTAGTATCTTGGAACACATTGATTACTTTTTAAATATTAATCAGCTGTGTAGCCATTAAATAACTCCTACTGAGTCATAGTGTATACATTTTTTGTACATTATGGAGTTCTATTGGTTAACATTTTGATAACAATTGTCTTTTATTTTGTGTGGTTTTGTTATCAGGGTGATATTATCTCAATATAATAAATAAAAAGTCTTTTCTTTCCTTTTATTTCCTGGAAGAGATTAGGAAGACTAAAGATGGTAAGCATTCTTTAAATGTTTCTAGTTACCATAAGGAGTAGGATTCAGGTGAGGCCTACATTAAATTTAATGCTCTGCTGTTGTTTTCTTGGAATTAATAATACATTTAAAAAAACAGTCTCTGGATGTTTGTTTGCACTAGGCCAGTCATGTATGTGTTATAAAAACATGATTATTGCTTAAGAATTACTTGACTCATTAATATTTTCAAGACTTCTACAAAGAAAATGGATACCTTATTTTTAAGTGACATTGATTTATAATAAATGACATATTTGCTAAATATTTTTGCTGTTTTTAATTTCATATATATATATATATTGCATAACCATAAAGCTATATATCTTTATGTATATCCCTTTGTTTAATAAAAATATAACATCATCAATAATAGATAGTTTAATATGCATATTTAATTATTCATGAATTAGAAAATAACTGCTGAGAAGAAATAATGGATTGAGTTTACATTAGTCTATAAATTTTTTTCATTGTATCGAAATTTAATTATAAGTTAGAATTATTGATTTTTTGCTTGGGTAAACTAATTCTTCAGTTACCAGCAGCAATGCAAACATCATCATTAGAGGATAGAAGAAGGTAATAGAGACATGTCTCATCAAATAATTACACCTCTCAGTCTGATAGATATTAAATGAGAAAGGAGAAAATGATGTAAGTTATAACAATACATTTTTATTTGCTTACTCCTACTTACAAAATTTATAAATAGTCTAGGTTATGTTATATGAACATTTTTCTTTTTAATTATTTGGGTGATTAAAAAGAAATAAATATATTAATTTACTGTTAACGTTAATTTAAAAACATCTTATAAGTTTTAAAACTAATGCTGAGATGATGTCAGCAAGATGATGGATTCCAGGCTTCACAACCACCATCTTCCCATGAAAATGAGATTTTTCAGCCACCCACAGACAAAAGTGCTTTGTGGGAGACTTGGCACCCAAATTGGAGGTCGCAAAACCCTGGAGGGGCCCAAGTCTAAGGAGGACCACTTTGAGAAGGCAGACCCAGACCCTTCTGGGGCAGGCCGGCTCACTGTGGTGGGGTCCAGATGGGACCCTAAAAATTGCCATGTGCCCATCTTGACTCTGTTCCAGTCCTACTTGTTCATGGTTCCACTACCAACCCTGACCCCAAGGGATACAGGAGGTGCCACACGGGCCATCACCCCTATTAGCAAACATGAATGTAGCCCCTGAAGCAGCCCTGTAACCCAGCTGCAGCCCTGCTCAGCTGTGGCCCCAAGGCTGTTTGATCAGACAGGACCCAGCAGAAGGTCTTCACCTGCCAAACCCAGCCTTAAAAACTGGAAGAGGTGCCTGTTCCTTCAAATGAGTAGACAACAGCACAAGGCTACACATATCATGAAGACTCAGGCAAACATGGTACCACCAAAATAAACTATTATTGCATCTTTACATTTGAATTTGTTCAATTTGTATCTTCTGTAAGAAATTGCAGTTGAAACATTTACACTTTTTACAGTAGTTTACACCATTTACACAATTTATCAATAACTATATACTGATGATTGCTAGGCAACAGAATACATATATTTAAATCTGTACCTATTTTATTTTGTAAACCTCTCATAAGTCACCGTTTGGTTATACAAGAAGATGAAGACTATGACGATGATGATGAATTTAGTTTATGTTGTGCCAGTGTCTGGGCTAGGTATTTTGAGTATGAGGCATCACTTGACCCTCAAATAAACCCATATACTATTACTATTTTCATTTGATACTTTAGGTGCCTGAAACCTATTAGATAATTTTCTAAAAACTGAAGTCTATTAAGTAGAATAACTAATGTTACTCAGCTTTTATGAAGCTAGAAATCAAGCTTACTTAACATAATTGGCATGCATTCAGCTACTTCATTTCTCTACATTTAGTTGGATCTTTAATCTACCTTTCCTCTAAAGGTATTTAATAATATTTTAAAAAGGTATTTTTCTCAGTGATACATATTATCTTTATTATCATGTAACTCATAAAATGATGCAGATACATTTCTTAAAACATTCATTCTATCCAAATGAAATCAACCTCAATCTGAGATTCACTGAAGAACATAGAATGTACAAGTTCCTAAACATAAAAAAGTCTTTACGGAAATATACGTATAGCAAAACAGATGCATATCATGGCATCACAGTGTAAGTGTTTGGTGTCTGATTGTAATACATGCACTGTTTGTTGGTTTGTTTTGTTTCTGCCAGGGACACTTTGAAATAAGCATTACATGTAATGGTTTATATTAAAAAACAAGTTCTCTTTTTATATTATAGAAAAAGTGTCTTACAGTTAACATTTTACATCTGTGCCTTTTATTCTTGATATTATTTTTAATGAAGTACTCATTAATCCCTTAAATTATGATAGTTATAGTTATTAAATAGAATCTAACATGGAAACAATAGCATTAACTCAGGAATATAAAAATAAGCCAAGCTAAGATCATTTATATATATAGAGAGAGAGAGTGAGAGAGATAGATAGATATTATATATATAATTTATTTCTTATTCCATTTCTTAAAAATTAAACACAGAGTAACCTCCACTCAACACACAAAAGTAAACAAATGAAAATAAATTTAAAAATTTGTCTGACAATGCTTTAGTTAATATAACACATGTGTGAGAGTCACATGTAAAATTAACTGAGATTGATTTGTATGTTATTTGATACAATAGAGAAATAAATTTGAATCGATATAACTATAAAACTCCTGGGAGTATTAACAGAAAGGCAAAAATGTTAATCAATATAGCAAGGAGATATTAAATTAATATATCATAGAAAGTACATACAAATAAAATTAAATTAAACTTGACCAAAATTTATAAACTTTTAGAAAATTTAGAACACTTTTCAGGTATCACATACTATTTTAACTTTGTAACACTACTCAGTACTGCTGTGGCAATTATTCTCTCTAGATATTAAAGAATTGAGCAGGGAAAAAACTTATAAATGAATTTTGTCTGAATTCAATCTCTAAACAATTCTTATTTAATCAGATACAATAAACATAAATAAAATTAAAGGTGTGTGGTACATTGATATCAAGTTGGAGAAACTTTATAGTTCTATAAAATGATGTTTTGGGTGTAGGAAGCATATTTTAACCTAAAATCAATCATAAAAGACTAACAAAGTCTCACACCTAGTAAGCCACATAAATACCTGCTTAGTACAAAGTTAGAATGAATTCATGATGACAAATACCTTATATTGTAACTACCCCCAAAATGAACTCTCTAGGTAAAGGTCTTCCTGGTCATATCTTATGTCTATGCAGCAATTTAAATATGATTTATTGTTATTATTAAGACATTACACACTTTTTTGCCCTGAGAAAAGCAAATATTCAAGAGTAACTTCAATTTTCAGAATTATCCTTTGTTTTCAAATCACGTTGACATTAACAGAAGTTTGAAAGGGTGTACTGATATAGTGGTGATTTGACATTTGCTATACTACCAAACACACTGTGGTGGTCTTCATGGAGTCATGGAAAAAGAGAGTTGATGGATTTTTTTCCTTTCATATTTTTTATAGCATATAGTAAGAAAAAAGTGGTAGTAGCTTTTTTACACAAAACAGTCTGAAGTACAATTTGGTACATTAAAATAACTTTTTCCCCCAAAATGGACTGAAGTAACACACACACACACACAAAAGAAAACTACAAAACATTAGAAATGAAAATACAAAAACACCATTAATTTGCTTTTTTGATGAAATTTTACATAATCATTTTTATTTCATCAGCACCTGCTTAAAGTCATAATATGAGGAAACAATTAGGTGAAACACACTGTATTCATACTCTTTATGGTATGTTATACTTATGAGGGTAAAATAGCTTTTGTGAACTTGAAAAATAATATCATTGGCTTGGTAAGTAGGAGAGACAGTGGGGGAGAACCATTAAATATGTTTATTTTTTCCAATTTCTAGATCACTTGAACAATGATTTATAACTTTATCTCTGACAAAAAGTACAATACTCACTTTATACTTTCAAGAATTAAAAGATTCAGTCCAAACTAAATTTAAAATTGATCCTATTTTTATTCAAAGAGACGACATTCCCAGTCAACACAATTCTCTCCTAAGGCCAGTGACCTCTATAGGAATGAATGAAAATGTTTGTTTGCTCACTTCTTGTTCATTTCTTCAAGTCCCACAACCATCTTAGTCCAAATCACGTGTGATTTGATCTGAGAAAAAGACAGAAAAAAAAAAAAACAAGCAATATCTTACCTAACAATCGAAATAGTCACCAATGCTACTACTAACAGGAATAGTTATTGTCTCCCACAATCTCAGGGAAAGATACTAACATATACATGTTTTTCATAAAGGAAGCAGGAAAAATTCAACTGACAATTATTTAATAACGTTTGTGGCCTGCACTTTTGTTTATCAGCTCTATTTGAAAATGCAGCACATATTTCATTTTACAATATTTGAGGTTTGTCTCCAGTCACAGAATAACATGAAATACAAACATACTATATTGTAGAAGTTGATCATATTATTTTACTGAGAAATAACTTTAAATGTAGTTTATCTACTCTATACTATAAGCTTACTAGAATATATACACTTAAAAATGTGTTGAATGAAAGATAATTACTAAGTAGGAATTAAGAACTGACATTACTGTTATATATATACATATATACATATATGATATGTATTTTTTCTATAATTAGTTAAACTGTGCTAGGTAGATTTTTATTCACATTTCTTTTGAAAATATTATTAACAAAAGCAAATGGATATTTACTATTTTTATTCAAGGTAGCTTAAATTATTTCTTCTCAATAAAGTAGTATACCCAATTTTAGATCCTTGTGGACATTATAATTACATATTAAAATTCATAGTTTTTTATTCAATACATTATAATTACATATTGAAATTCATATTTTTTTCATTCAATTGAATACAGAAATATTCAATACAAGTATAGAATATTTCTATTATTTATGTGAATGTATGAGCAATACTAACAGAATCATAAGAACAAAATGTATTCGAACAGCAAAACAGCAAGTTTTAGAAGACAACAACCCTTTCCATTTGAAAGAACATTCTTTATAAACAGGTTTATATTGCTTACGAGAACTAAGTTCTGCTACACTGCTTGGTGTCAATTACATCTGTGGTTTGAGTGTTATGTATGCATGGACTGTTGTCAAATGGCAATCTTGGTAGTAAAGTTACTTGTCATGCACTCTGGTGAGGCTAGGCATCTAGACTAATATATTTTTTTAGACATATTATCCCATGATTTAATTATTAGAATTTTGGTGATATTTGAGGAATTATTTCTTAATGAATTGATGCCAGAAATCCTCTTTCTCCTTGAGCTTAGGCTGATGTTCATTTCATAAAGGAAGGCTACAGAGACAAATCCAGGGGGTATCCGATTATAATCATCAATTGGGAGAGAATTTAAGTGTAAAATCATCATTTTTTAAATCTCTTAGAATTAACCTACTCTTTCAGATATAATCAGTTTCTGTGTTTCTTTTTCATTTATCTTTTTTTCACAGTATTTATTAAATCATTTTCATATCTATTATTCAATGTCTACTATAAAATAACTATTTTAACTTGTTTGAAATTTATATTTGCAAGTCATACAATCAATTTAACTCAATTCAACAAATGTTATGTGTGCATTTTTACTGTGTACTTATTTGTTATAGTCACAAAAAAACCTGTTTATATAGCCCCAGGTTATGTTAGGTTCCCTTTTTCCAGCTTCTTTAATTTCATCAAATACATAAAGAAAGTCAATTAGATTTAACATTTACTATAAGTGTCTTAAGCACCAGGAACTATTTTTGGATAGTTTTGTAGGACATCTCATCTAAAAACTTCATAACAATTCTTTAGAAAGAAATGATATTCATGAAAAATTGAAATGAGCAGATAATTTGCCCTCAGCTCATAGATTTTTCACTAGAATGTCTATTTAATAAGTGATAATTAGAAATTTGTTTTCTGTACTTTACTATGAACCCTAAATGTTGTTTTCACAGATCACAAGAAGAAAAACCTATCTATTATTAAAACAAAACAAAACAGATCATTAGAGTCTCTTGTTAAAAATAAACTCTGTAAAAGAGCAGAGACAGCACCCAAGCATGGACCTAGTGGAGGAGAGGCCTCACAGGACATGGACTCAATTGCGGTCAAGGACAAACTCTTTTGTCACTCTGATAACCATTCAGCCCTGGGAGAAAAAAAAATATCTCATAATAATGTCCAAAATGGTTTCAGGAAATTTGTCTCATTACTATTTTAATACTCCAGTCAATGAATAGTACTCAAAAAAACTCATTAATAATGGCAGAAACATCTACATATTTATCTGATATCAAGAATTCATCCGTACCTTTCTAAGTGACCATACTATTAGAGACAGCATGGTCATTTATATTTAACAGAGAACTGGGTTTAGAATCATTTGCAATTGTTTTTTCATTATATTTTGAAGTAGCCTAAACATAATACACTTACATTTTGAACTCTATATTAAAATAAAGGGATTGAGGGAGGAAGCAGTGACTTATTCATGAAGAAAAGGTTCTTTTATTCTCCACTGTAAACCTAATGAGAGAATTGTTTTCTCTGCAGTGGAGTGAACTGAAGGTCATCATCAATTCTGTTTACCCCTGTTGCAAGTGACTCCATTGCTTGTAAATAATTCATGATACTATGTTATGAATAACATTTTATGTAAAAGAAAACCATGCCTGGGTTTACTAAGTGTTTCTTTAATCTTTAGAAATATATCAACACATAGAGCTTCCAGCTTTGCCTATAGCTTTAGCTTAGTTTCATAAAATTTTCTTTCTGAATCTTCACTATGGAAAAGATGTGATGTCCTACTTTGAAATAGAGAAATCACTGTATAAAGGTGAATTAAGTTTAATTCCAGCTTTTTATTGTTTAAGATTTCTCAGGGTGAGGCAAATTAATGCATAGAATATTTATTTGAATAAGTAGAATAGGAAGATGGGTTATAAAAATAGCTTATAGCCCTGGCTGGTGTAGCTCAGTGGATCGAGAACTGACCTATGAAACTAAAAGTCTCCCACTTGGACTCCCAGTGAGGCACATGCCTGGGTTGTAGGCCAGGTCTTCAGGAAGGGGTGCATGAGAGGCAACCACACGTGGATGTTTCCCTCTCTTTTTCCCTCCCTTCCTCTCTAAAATAAATAAATAAATAAAAGCAAGCTTTAAAACAATAGATTATAGACTAAGTTCCATAAAATAAAAGAATTGGGAAAACAACCCCCTACAATGTCCTCAAATCTTGGTATTTTCCCCTTTCAAAACACTGAATTAAAGTATTTTAGAAAAACGTTTAATTTTGCCTTCTTTTCCTTTATTAAAATGAAATTCTCAAGGTGTTTCTAAACTTTGGGGTAAAATATTTTGCCATAACATCATATTTCATTTAATTAGATAACTATAACTATAATATTCAAACATAATAAAAGGTAATTTATAGTTTCCTACTTTGAAAATTATTTCGAAAAAAATCCTAAAAATATTGCACTAAATTTTGCATTTCAGCATTGATATAAATGATTTCTCTCATTTAAACATTATTTAAAATGAGTAAGGTTTACTATAATTCAGTTATCAAATAAAATGAATATTTAAAGAAATGATTTCATTTAGCAGCATATGAATTTACTTTGTGTTTCATTGCATGTGGTATTTTAAAGTTTAGATATGAAAATTTATAAGCATTTCATAACTTGTTCAAAAATGTGAAATTTCAAATATGTGCCTATTGAGCTACATAATTTGTTTTTACATTTCTGTAATGCTCAAGACATTCTAAGGGAAAAAAAAAAAAAAAGACTGGCATCCTAGATTAAGAAATGTTGAATGGCAAGATTTCCTTGGAAGTTAGAGGTTGTATATTTCTCCAGAGTCATTGATAATGACCACAGAGCAGGAACCATTTGTTCATCTACAATGCAATCTTTCTTTTCCTCCCCAGAGCCATATGCTCCCAACAAAGAATGGTACAGGTCACTCTGGTTCTTTCCTGATAGCTACTGTGCAAGACCCTCTAAGATTAACAATTTCAGCTTTCTTCTGTGATACAGAATTTCCACATTTTCATTCCAGTTTCCCATACTTCAACTCCTTACAGGGAAAGATGGAATATTTTCCCATTTTTTTTTAAAGAATTTATTTATTTATCTTTAGAGGGGAAGGGTAGGAGAGAGGGAGAGGGAGAGGGAGAGAAACATCAATGTACGGTTGCCTCTCGTGTGTCCCCTGCTGGGAACTGGCCTGCAACCCAGGCATGTGCCCTGACTGGGAATCGAACCGCTATCCTCTGGTTCGCAGGCCCGCGCTCAATCCACTATTTTCCCATTTTTTAACTTATTTATCCATCAAAGTTTTTTTTTTTAATTTTTCCACATATATATTTTGTACATATTTTCATATATTTTCTCTTTTGGTGATGCCAATGTAAATGATATGTGGTTTTAATTTGAAATCCCATTTGTTCCTGTTGGTATATAAGAAAATGATTGAACTTTATATAATAACTTTGTATCCCACAGCCTCATTGGGCTCATTTGTTAGTTCAAAGAAGAAAATAAATGGACATACTCCATGTTCATTGATTGAAAAACTTGCTACTAGCAGGTTGTCAAAAAAATGTTTCTAAATATTATATGGGAATCCCAAAGACCTAAAATAGTCAACATAATATTGAATGAGAAAAACAAAGTTGGAGAACTGACACCACGGAACTTTAACAGTGTGTTGCTATAGTAATCAAGACTCAGTGCAAAAGAATACACAAACAAATCCATGGAACTGAATAGGCAAACCAAAAATAGAATCAGATAAATATAATGAATTAATTCCTTTTTATTTTTATTGTTTATTGTTTAAGCTATTACAGTAGCTCCATCTTTTTCCCTCTTTTTCCCACCTCTACCCAGGTCCACCTTCTTCTCTCACTCTAACCCTACACCTAAATGAACTAGAAAAACAGCAAAGGCCCAGAGAGGGAAGGAAATAATCAAGATCGGAGTGGAAATTAATGACATAGAGATTAAAAAAACAATGCAGAAGTTAGATGAATACAGGAGCTGGTTCATTGAAAAGATAAGCTTGATGAAATTTTAACCAGAGCGGGGGGGGAGGGAGAGAGAGAGAGAGAGAGAGAGACCCAAATAAATAAAATCAGAAATGAAAAAGAAGAGAAATACAGGGATTGTAAAAAAAGTTACTCTTGAATAATGATATGCCAAGAAATTGGACAACCTGGGCAAAATGAATTAATTCTTGACAAAGGAGCAAAGGCAATACAATGGAGAAAATAGAGTCATTTCAACTTATGGTGCTGGAGCAACTGGATATTCACATGCTAAAAATGAATCTAGATGCAGACCCTGTACCCTTAACAAAAAAACAGTCAAAATGGATCATAGCAGATCCAAGATGACAGCAGAGTAGGTAGAAGTTACATGTACCTCCTCCCAGGATCAAACTGTAATTATTGTACAACTAAATACCCTGTTCATGGAATGAAAGAGTTAACATCATTAAAATGTTCATACTACCCAAAGTATTCAATAGATGGTAATTTGTCTAAAATGGAGTCATTTTAGACATTGCCTTAATATTTCTCAGTCTGAAGTTTTATAATATTATTGTCTTTGGTAAATTCCCTTCTGTTAGTGGTTCATATTTAGCCAATTATTTCCTCCCGTATTTTCGTATTTTCTTTGTGATGTTGGACTTCTTAAATTTCCTCATATTTCTCTCATATATTTCCCATGTTCTCCAATTCCTTCTTTATCAGTTTTTTTTTTCTTTTTACTTTTTCCTGGAGACTGCTCTATATTCTAGTTCTGCTATCAAGTTTATCTTGAGGTAGGACAATCATATCTTATTTTTACAAAATATATTTATTTCACTTAAGCTGTAAATGGAATGTTTTGTTGGTATTCTCTGAGTATCTCCATTCTGGATTTTACAATTTTGTTATCTTTATATATATTTTTTAATGTTTCTCAATCACTTATACTCTATTCCACTTATTGTTTTTGTTTTTCATTTGGGCTTTCTCATTTATGCTTGTTTTTTCTTTGTTGGTTCATTTTATTAAAGTCTCAAGAAATTGAAAGCTGGGAATTTTACTTTACTGTTATATATTTAAACTAATAGTTTTATATTTTTAGGATATTTGTTCAGTCCTTTTAGAAGTTTACTCTACCTGCCCAATAGGATAAAAAATTCCTAAATGGTACAGTTGTATATTTTCCAACCATCTAGTCTAGGTTTTTTTAATTAATTTATTGTTGGTCAGTTACAGTTGTCTGCATTTTTCCCCCACCACTCCCCCCACACTAGCCATCCACACCTCACTCCCCTGCTTCCACCTCCCTTGGTTTTGTCCATGTGTCCTTTATAGTTGTTCCTGAAAACCCTCCCTTCCTTTCCCCCATTACCCCTTCCCACCTCTCCTCTGGTTACTGTCAGATTGTTCTTAATTTCAATGTCTCTAGTTATATTTTGCTCATTTGTTTGTTTTGTTGATTAGGTTCCAGTAAAGGTGAGATCATATGGTATTTGTTCCTCACCGCCTGGCTTATTTCACTTAGCATGATGTTCTCCAGTTCCATCCATGCTGTCTCGAAGGGTAGGAGCTCCTTCTTTCTTTCTGCTGCTTTAGTCCAGTTTTTGATGTTATTGTCCTAGTTGTCTACTTTTCCCTATCTTGCTTCTCTGAACTCAGCATATCTTTTTTTTTACCATCATGCAGAATTTGCCATCATTATCTATTAAGGAAGGGTTCTAATGGAAAAATCAGAGCTGCAATTTCTCACCTCTATAATCCCAAAACACAATCCTATAAATTCTGTCTTGTAAACTCAAAATAGTTGAAAACTTATAAGAATATATTTAAGAGTAAGATACAGTTTTTTGTATGGTTAGCCCTTCTTTCTGTGTAAAAGAAAGCCTTTAAATATATAAACTTTAGGATGAAATATGAATGGTGTGTTTATGTGTGTGCACGTTTGTTATTTCTGACAGTTCAACAATTTCAAAGAACTGGAACTTTCTACCCAATTCTAGTCAAAGACTGCTAACAGAGACACATTTGTATTTCTAAACATATCTGTCTATTTGAATCATCTGTGCAAATTACCTCTAAATTTACTTCTATTATTTAATAAGTAGCCAATGACCATAAGATACTGGATAGAAATGTTTATTTATTTAATGGAAGAAAAAAATAACTTTTTTACATTTTCACATCTATACGCAACGCAGATGCAGAGAGGGTTAAAGCAAATTGTTTTTCATTGACCCAAACTTGATCTTTTGTCAGCAATCTCTGTGGATTTCAACAGTGAATTGTTACCTTCCAAAACATTATCTTTCAAGATATTTCAACTGGTTGTTTTTTACTTTCACTTCAGAAAAATGTATGACCCAACTGACAGTAATAAAATAAAATCTGTAAAGCGATCAGTGCCTATTTGATCTTAAGTAAAGATTATATTAGCTGAACAGTGACTTTTGATCACTGGGAGATGCAATTTATCATTCATCTTGAAAGGTTAAAAACAAGCAACTATATATAAATGTGAAAGAAGAAATATTCAGTTGAAAATTCATAAGAAAAGTCAGCTTTTTGCACTAGATCTCAAGAAAGAATGATGTGGTACATTTAAATGTCGGCAGAGTTAAAATCACTCTTGGAGTAAACATTAGAGATTTCAATAATTTTTGGTGACTTCATATCCCAAGGAAAAGTTGAAATAATGTTTTCTGAATATGAAAATATTTGTAATTATGAATTCTCAACATTGTGTTTGGATCTTAAGCAGTGATGAGCTGGTAAAAATCTAAAAACAGGGACTGCCTGTAGAGGTAGAAAAAAGCCTTGATTGAAATGTTTGTCAACTTTCATGATGGAAATACTCGGTGGCTGATTCCAATCTGCTTGCGGGCCCTCACTGAATGCAAATGGAGAAGAAATGCTGCTGCGAGGCTCCATGAGCCGCTGTAAGCTGTCTCTATCACACAGCTGCTCAGAGGTAGTTATGGTGAAACATGAAATTGTTTAAGATTGTGTTTATATAATCTCTTTTGCATGTAAATAAGTATGCCGGGTTATAGACCAATATGGAGTGCTTTAAAACTATGATTGATACTGCTTAATCATTACGTACCATTTCTACGAGCAGCTTGCTTTGTAATCATACTATGATTAAAATGTAGAATTATTAGTATCTGACACTTTCGCTCAAATAAAATATAGGGTTTTCCTTTCTCAGTGTTTTCTAAAAATCCAGTGATTAGGGGTCAACACTGCATTCTGTTACAAATTCATAAAATAAAAGAATGATTTGAATTCTACCTCCAGAGGACATTTTATTTTTTTTTATGTGTATGCTTTTTAAAATTGTTGTTCTTGTACAGTTTTCTATCTTTTACTCCCATCCCAGCCCACCACATTCAGAGGACACTTTAAAAAAATGCATTTGAGTGAGGTATACTGAGAGCTATTTTTTCTCAACATTTTGTGTTATTTACAAAAGAACTATTTTTTTACTAATCACTAATATAGTAGTACATGTACATTGGGACCATTATGGATGTTTTTGCTATAAAAAATTTAGGAAATGAAGTAAAAATAACCATGTTAGAGTAAGGTAGAGGACAGAAAAGAGAATAGGGTATCTTTCTTACAGCTATTTCGTATGTTTTTAATTTTTTAAAGATTTTATTTATTTATTTTTAGAAAAAGGGGAAGAGAGGGAGAAAGGGAAAAACGTCAGTGTGTTATATAATTTGCTTATCATGCACCCCCTACTGGTGACCTGGCCCACAACCCAGGTGTTTGCCCTGGCTGGAAATTGAACCCACAATCCTTTTAGTTTGCAGGTCGGCGTGCAATCCACTAAGCCACACCAGCCAGGGCTTTCTCTTATGTTTGGAGAATATTAGTGTTTTTTGTTTATTTCTTTTGTTTTGGAGAGTGTGTATGTGTATGTATATGTTAAAGTTTATGGAAGTTAATAGCTGTGTGAAGACTTCCAGTAATTTACCAAATACATGATGATGAAGCTTGGTCGATCTATCTATTTATTTGTCTGTTTGTCTGTCTGCATATCCATTCATCCATTTATCTTCCTGTTGATAATTACATATATATTAAAGTGGTGAATCTTTGTGTGACATTTGTAAATCATATACAGAGTAATAAAAGGTGTCAAACAGAAAAAATAAATTGTGTTTACAGTTAAATGCAGTTTGACTCTTAGAGTCATTTATTAATGATTTAGTCTGGTGAAATTTTATTAGTGCAAACCTAAGACCTAAAATATTAAAATTATACTGAGAGATAAAAAGGCATAAAATACAAATGAAAAGGAAAGATTAGTTTTCCATATACCACTTAAAGACAAGAATCGGGAAGAAATTTTAGTAGTCTAATTTGTTCAAACACCCAAAGTGTAATATTGTGCTGCTTTTGATCAAAGAAGTTGATATTTTAATATTAATCAATCTGACTGTTTTATAACCAGTTTGATATTTAGAATGGAAAGGGGGCATTACTTATTGCCATTTTAAGAACTCAGCAATGATTTTGACCAAATATCTTATATGTAATTGCAATGTAGATTTCAGTGAAGTCAAAAATCATGGCCCAAGTCAGACTGTGCGTATGTTGTCCACTATTTCTTAACAAATTTATCAGCTCAGGTGTAGTTTCTCCAAATGTATGTCACCTAAAAATATTTCATCCACGACATGCATTTTACCCAATGAGACGTTACACAGAACTTCATCATTCAGCAGAAGAGCACACTAAAATTTACCCTAGTAGACAATCAAAAGGAAGCACTCAGGCCAACAAAATTACACTGTAAATGCATGGCAAATTCTCAGCACATATTCCAACAGAGTGCTAATAATCTGAAAGTTCTATACTACAGCAAAATAAAATTCTACCTTAAAAATAAATTGCTCCAGAAAACTCATTAACTCATAGCCTTTTCTGGTTAGAATCTATCATTTTTATTATCAAATAATGACAGTCATTCCAAAAGTTTCAACCTATGCTTCATTTTTATCAGCTCACAGTTTGTTTGAAAGAAAAACATTCCAGCTTTATGCATAGATGGCATTGATACAAATCAAAAGACCAAAATCCATAGCACAGTAATTAAGCATGATCAAAAGTAATAAACATATAGTGACTGATACACACATTCATGAAATAATATGCAGAAGTGAGGTCAAATAACATCTAAATATGTTAAAATAATTATAAATATACCTGGGTTTCAAGCTGCCACAAATTATTTAAAAACAATTTTTAACAGGGGACATTTCTGTATATCACATAAATTATTTATGAAATGCAAATAGTGTTGTGGTGGAACACTTCGTGAATACGTAGTATTTTATGCCCTTTCTAGAATAAACAGCACACAGGGGCCCTCTCATAGACGCATTGAAAGAGAGCTCATTCTTCACTTGCATCTTGTACACGTTTTACCCAACTCAGACATCTAAATGCAGTATCACAGCCAGTGACATTCTCTGGGATCTGGTCATGGCATGATTGAGTACACAACAAATATCATGCCCTTAAGATTATTAAAAGCATCATTATACAGTAGGGAAATACTTATATGCCTTAGTGATCATTAATGTTGTATCTACAGAAAGCCAACACTGGCAGATTTGTAAAGATTCAAGCAATCAGATTGTAGTGCTGTTTGCACACCAAAGGTGAAGAAGAAAAATAAAAAAAAGGGTTAAATAGCCATTGGACTTCAACTAAAGTGATAGTTTGGCCCACAATGTTTTTCATAGAGGGATCATGTATCTCCACTAAAAGTGGACAGAAACAGTTTGGAGAGAAAATGAATTCTTAACAATAAACTAATGGGTTTTCACTGCAAATAATTTCAAGTGCTATCTTTGTTGTATTTTCTAGAAGATGATACAGCTTGCTGGGTGGCAGTTTGTCGTAACATGGCACTCTGGCTCAGCAAAAGCACTGACCCTGGACTTGGTTATTGATTCTAGTCTCCAAGTCCTTCTAGTGCTCCCAGATAAGCTGCAACTGCATCACATTCCCTTAGATACACTAGCAAAAACTTGCTCAGTTACCATCTGCAGGTTTCTAGCACACCTCCACCCTGTTCACCCCTCCACATCACAGTTTCCTTCTTCTGGATTCATCCGTGACTTAATTCCAGTTTATTCACTCTTGTGATGTCATAACAAGGAGTGGTCAACTTTTTTGTAGAATTTTCCAATTTGGGTTACCTCAGTAACAATACAACATTCCAAACACTTATGTAACTAAATCATTATATTGAACCCCCCATTCTTGATGCATATATATGTATATACATATAATCTGTTGAGAAGATATCCAGCCATGTAATAGGAAAGTAGAGGCATTTAAGGAAGAAAATAAAAGATACAAGGACATGTAATATGAAAACAGAGACATTTATTGAATAAAATAGAAGATATAAGAAACATCGTACACAGGACAATGACTCCTCTGTCCCCTTCAATGCAGGCACCTTGGGACATCACATAGTTCTCCCAGTCACCATCAACTGCCCCATCGTATTTTCCTGAATCTCATGATGGTCAGAAATCTCTTCCCTTTCAAAGATGATTTTAGTTTAGGAAAAGCCAGAAGTTACAGGGTGCCAAATCTGGGCTGAGTTACTTGGGTAATTTGATGTTTCACAAAAAAAAAAAAACCTGCATGAAATGTGATGCATGAGCAGGCGATTGTTGTGATGAAATTGTCAGTCACCAGTTGCCCACAGCTGCTAGTTTCTGCAGAGGAACGTTTAAGCTTAATTGATAAAAAGCTTAATTGAAAAAGATTGATAGAGATTCATTACTCAGTCATTTTGAATGCAATGGCCACACAGTACACCTGCTTGTTCAATGGCTTCTACTGCCCCCACTTACTAGTACAATGATGTCATCATTGTTCACACATGCTCACTCCTGTCCACTCTCCTGGCCATCAGATTACACTTATGTCACACAAACCATTCTTGTTATACTAACAATGGCTGGACTTTTTCTGGACAGATCTTGTATATTTTATATCTATATCTAGATCTAGATCTATATAGATCTAGATATAAAATATATATCTATATGTATATCTATCTCTATAGATATATATATATTATATATAGATAGATATAGATATATGTAATATATCTCTATATAGTATATGTAAATCTAAATATTTGAATGTGTATATTTATGCATACATACACACATTCTTGGTCGATTGACACATAAACTCCATACCTTCTGAAGGACACTAGTGGACACTTTACCATCGCAATAGTCCACTAAGAATGTTTTCCTTTTAATTTCCTGATTCAAACTATTTATTTTATTTTATTGTTCTTTCATTTCATTTATTTTCATTTCATTTATTTTACTTTATGTATTTTTCCAAGAGTTATGAGTTATCCCAAGCTGTAGTCATTTTCTCATGTCTTCTAAAAATATTTTTATTGTTGACACTATTATGGAAGTCCCTATTTCCCCTCACTTTGCCCGCCTCCACCACTTCTTCATCACTTCTTTCCTCTGGCCACCAGCACATGGTTGTCTGTGTCTATGGGATATGCCTATATGTTCTTGGGCTAATTGCTTCACCTTCTTTCATCTACTCTACCCCATGCCCTGCTCCCCAACAGCTGTCAGTCTGTTCAATGTGTCCATACCTCTGTTTCTATCAGAATTCAATTAACTGATTTGTTAATTAGTTTATTTTGTTCCTTAGATTTCACATATAAGTGAGAATATATGCTATTTGTCTAAATAAATTTTCCCATGCCAAATATTCGTTATTCCATTTTTGATGGACAACACATGTGGTGTTTTGGCGGGGGAGAGTGTATAAGGGTGTTAAATGGTAATGGTATGTGATTATTTAACCATTATGCTGTATACCTGGAACTAACAAAACAATACAGGAAGACAAAGAATCCAATTAAAAATAGCTAAAGGATATGAATAGAAATTTCTGCAAGGAGGATATACAGAGGGCCCATAGACACATGAAAAAATGCTCAACATCACTAGCCATCAGAAAGATGCAAATTAAAACCACAATGAGATATTGCTTCACAATGGTCAGAATGGCCATCATTAATAAATCAATAAATAACAAGTGCTGACAAGGTTGTGGAAAAAAGGGAACCCTAGCACACTGTTGGTTGGAATGCAGACTGGTGCAGCCAATGTGGAAAACGGTATGGAATTTCCTCAAAAAACTAAAAATGGAACTGCTTTTTGATCTAGAGATCCTGCTGCTGGGATTATACCCTAAGAATCCTGAATCACCAGTTGAAAAGAACCTATGCACCCCAATGTTCTTAGCAGCACAATTTACAATAGCCAAGTGCTAGAAATAGCCTAAGTGCCCATCAGTAAATGAGTATATCAAAAGACTATGGTACCTTTACACAATGGAATACTGCACAGCAGAAAGAAAGGAGCTCGTACCTTTTACAACAGCATGAATGGAACTGGAGAGCATTATGCTAAGTAATATGAGCCAGGTGGTGAAAGACCAGTACTATATGATCTCATCTATAAGTGGAACCTAATCAATGAAACAAACAAATGATCAAAATGGAACCAAAAGCATGGAAATAAAGAACAAACCAACAGTGACCAGAGGGGAGTGGGGATGGGGATATCAGGGGAAAGAAAGGAAAGGAGCAAGTCAAGGAACATGAATAGAGGACTCATTGGCAAGTGAAACGGCAAGCAGGGGGCTGTTGATTGTGGGGGTGGGACTGCAGCACCAGAGTGCAACAGGCAAAATGGCAGGACACCTGTCACTGAAAAACAATAAAAAATAAATAAAATACAAATACTTTTATTTATTAAAAACCACTTTTCAAAATATTATTTAAATTAAACTCATTTCTTGTTTTGATCTTCATGGTCCTCGGGGTGCTGCTGTTTCAAGCTCAGCACAGTCAGAGAAGGCCCTGTGATGCAGCCAGGAGATGAACACAGGAAACAACAAACCTACCACTCAGGGAGGTAGAACCTTGGGAATGAGTCTGATGATACCGAGTGGGTCTGAAAGAAAATATGAGCAATAGTGAGGGATTGTCCGCTGAGAATGTTGAGGGTGTGTAAACATGGTTCCCATCCAGGGGAAATGTCAGGGCTGTTGCTGTAGAGGCTTTACTATAATCAAACTATGATCGTTTCACTTAAAACAAAAAGCTTTATCACCTCAAATATTTAAAAACGTAAATTTTACTTTGAAAATAAAACACTACTGTAGGAAACAAAAAGAAATTTAAAGACTTACTTTACTTAAACGTATAAAAATAACTACTATTTAATGAATTCCTGCCGTGATCCCTGCACTCTGTCAGCTCTGATTAACTTCCTTACAAATCTCCAAAACTTTTCTTATTTGCATTTTAGAATAAGAATTTCAATAAACACAGTACTCTGAATATTATAATTGTGTATCTCCATCTCAAACATGTGATGTAAAAATAGAAAGTGTTTTTCCCGCTTAGCAATTCATGTGTAAGTTAGATATTTAGAGATGCAAGTTTCATGCAATAACTAACACATAATTTATACTAAACAATTAGACATCTGTCATATAGTTGAACCCATATACATAGTATAAAACACATTTATTAAAAAATAGGTACTCTCTAGCTTACTGACATGTGAAAAAATTCTAGAGACCTTCATTGAGGGAATCAATTAAAAGGTCCATATTTACCCATCTATCAATTCATATTTCTACCTCCAACTATGTAGGAAGTTCTCTGTTGGCTACCGGACTGGGGGGATTTTCAAGTAAAATTAGCTATCTAGTTTCCCTTCTCAACAAAGGAAGGAGACAATTACATGCATGCAAACACACTTCCACATGTATGTATAATTTATAAATAAAGGCATAAGAGAAAATTGTAAACCCATATAAAGGATACATCAAAGAAGGTAAAACCTTGCTCTAGTATAATTTTTCATATACTACACCAAAAGTAGGCCAATGTTTTTGGTAAGAGCCAGAGAGTAAATAATTTAAGCTTTCTGGGCCACATAGTCTCTGCACAACTATTCAACTCTGTTATTTATCACAAAAACCATATACAATGTGCAACCAAATGAGCATGGTTGGGCTCCAATCAAACTTTATCTATGGGCACTAAACTTAAGCTGCATGTAACTTCACATCACAAAATACTGTTCTTATTTTGATTTGTTTCAATCATTTTAAATGTAAAACCTCTTTGTGTGGCTCACAGGTTATACAACAATGAATAGCAGACCACAGTTGGCCTACGGGCAGTCAGTTGTTTGCTGGCCCCTATGTTATATACCATGGCACATGAGAATAAAGAAAAAACTGTATTATATAGATACATATAAAAAGATAAAGAAATTAAAAAAATAAATTGTCCACCAGAGATATTATGTGAAGATTATTATGATACATCACAATTTCTTAGAACACTACTTCATTAATACATTCATTTATTATTCATTCAATCAACCAGCTATGTGCTTGGCACCATGTTGGATGCTGTTCTGCCTGCAGGTGTGACAACAGTAAGCTGAACAGGTGAAACTTTCTACTCTCATGGAGCTTATATCACATTACAAATTTGGTTAATTTTTAAATATGTCTTATTACTTGAGTTTTCCCTTAAGTAAGAGTAATGCTATATAATTAACACATAGAGTGAAAATATAACCCACTGCACTTCTTTTTTTTCCGTCAGAAAAGTTATTTTTAACTACAGATAGTAGAGATAAAATATGGGAAACACTCCATATATATGCTGCTTTCAGAATTAGCATGTTGGCATTTTTTGTTTCTCATTTTTGTCATTTACATTATTAACAGAAATTAAATTACATTTAAGACTGTTTATCTTCTCTACAAATTTAAAAATTTCCTTCTGAAGTAACCAGTATAATGGCTTTGGTATGTACTATTGCAATTACATTGCTATCCATTATGTCACTTTACTACATATTTCTTATGTATGTTACTTATTGCTCAGCTTATGACATTACTTATTTTGCTACCATCATCATTTATGTTACTTATAAAGTATGTATCATATGTATTCTTTTCTAAATATTTCTCAGTTCAGCATGTGATAGAGATTTACTCATGATAACATTAGGAGTTCACACATAAGCAACATAATGTTATTTCATGCAATAACAATTTATTTTGACCATTATTTGATGATGATGATAGTCTCTTATTCTTAAATTATGCAAATAATACTATAGAGAACATTCTTAAACATGTCACTTGGTGTACATGTACATGACCGTTTCAGGTTACATAATTAGCAATAAAAATTCTAGGGCTTAGATAGTGTATATATATTCAATATCACTAACTTGTATTGTGTTCCAAGTCAGACAAATTAATATTTATTCAGCAATGATGGCAAACACAATCTACTAATGTCATTTTTAAACTGATATATTTTCAACTGTTGCATAAAGAAAGTCTTTAATGTCTAAAGTCTTTAATGTCTATGAAACACTGTTGAACGCACAGGTTTTTTTGCTTTGATGTTAATTCTGGTGCCATGACTTCAATAGAATATGACTCATCATTGTCCCCCCAGAACTCTCAACCAGGACCTGGGAGCACTGGCTAATTGAACAGAAATCCACTGATGAATTTGGCTGGCACTCTTGTGTTCCAGAACTCTGTCCATGGGATCACAGTAAGGATGTGATTCCTAACTGCATATAGTGTTAACTCTCTCAGTTTCCTTTCACACTGACATGATTTTACTAAACATGATTTGGAAGTTCAGTGGCTTCTTTGTAAATTTGAGATATACCAAAACTGGCTCATCTAAGAGCTCCCTCTTCCCATCACCTCTGCTTCAACATCTTTTTACTACTAGGGATCCTCCATTCAGCTTCCTTATACCATTTGATCCTTCAGCTTTATACCCTTACTTTGTCTGTCCCTTTACAAACACTGCTAGGCCTTTCCCTTCCAGTTCTAGCCCCTCAACACTATAGTTACATGAGCCTCTATATGCCCCGATCTCTGATAAAGGGTGTTATGGGGCTCAGGAACCCTCCAAAATAACCACCTGATCCCAAAACAGCTAATTAGAAACAAAGTGTATACATCTATCTCTATAACTATATGTATCTATATCATCTATATCTATATCTATTTATAGATATATATTTTTCCATTCAGATAAGCTTTGTTGAAACAGCTATATGGATTACCACAGCTGTCCTCATTCTACCTTCCGAAGACACTTTGAGCCCAACACCTAGGAATCTTCTTGACTGACTACCCTCTGCTTTCAGAAACTGGGTTTGTATTCTACTTTAACCACTAATCTTAGTTTGTCTTTTTTATTTCCATAGGAGTCCCCTTCATTAAGTGCCTTGTTGCTTGCACCATCCAGCAAGAATTCTATACCATCAAATCTCAATAGATGATTCTATCAGCAATTCAAAACAGAAATTGGTTAAAATAAATTACATCATCTACCTTTCTTAAGTTATTCAAAGTGAAGCCGAAAGGAAGGAATGACCACTAGGGCATTAATAGTACCCTCAATCTGACTAAACTGTATGTTCTTCTTTCATACTATAGGTCTTCATCTCATTTTTCTTGGTGCATTTACCTTAGAAAACTTGTAAATGCAAATGTGTTGTATGTCCCTTTGAAATGTAACTTCTTGTCATGAAGATTAAAAAAAATGCATTTTTCCTTTAAGTAAACTCAATTAACAAGGCGGTAGATGATCCCTGTCTCACTTAGCTTTAAAAAATTCCTTTCTTGCCCTTTGTTTTTGTTCTTTTTTTTTTTTTTTAAGCAGGTTGAATTCAGATTAAGTTCTGGCCTATCTCCCTTTTTTTTGCAATAGCCTCAAATCAAGTCTCCCCTGACCACTTAATATTTCTCAGTGCAAGTTTACTTTGCCATTGATTAACAATCATTTGGAATTCTCTTTTCAAGTAGCATATAGTCTACCAAAGAGCAATGTTCCCATCATAAGTACCAAAAATTCCTGGATAAGATAGGAAATGCATTATTAAATTATTTAAGAGTTCTAAAGGCCAGAAGTCTAAAGAAATAACCTGCACAGAAAGTCCCATATTGGCGATTAACTTGTTGGCCACTGGATATATTCTCTGAGTCTGAGAAATTTGGGATGCCATAGACAGAGGAAGTCTCTTAAAGTAAGGATAAGCTGTTAGAGCTTTTAAGATTGAAATGATTGACATCATGGATTGCAATCTATCATGTATTCAAATATAAAAAAAACTTCACATCTCCTCATGTTTTCCAATTTTTTTTCCTTGAGTTCACAGTGGCATAGGAGGCTAGTAGAGCTGCACTGAAAAGTAAAGATAAATGTATAGATAAATCTCTGTAAGCTTAAAGTAAAAAACTTGCAAAATGGAGTGGCTTATGATAATGTAAAATACAGATTGTATTCAAAATATTTAAACCAACTGAAGCTGTAACACAAGAGTGACTCAGCTAAATTTCTATTCCAATAGTAATAATAATAATAACAACAACAAATACCTCACTTTAACTGTGAGATTGAAAAAAAGGGAGTTATTTTACTGTTGAAATACAATATTCACAACACATTCATGTTTTTAAAATAAAATATATAGCATAAATTTTTAAAAGCTAGGAGACTTATGAAGAAACAAGATATAGTTGGCTCTCTTTTCATTTTAATTCTTTCTTTAGCCATGCGGAAGCATTTTAATTTGATGAGGTCCCATTTGTTTAGTCTTTCCTCTATGACCCTTGCTTTAGGGGACATATCAGTGAAAATGTTGCCACAAGGAATGTCTGAGATTTTCCTGCCAAGATTTTCCTCTAGGACTTTTATGGTATCACAACTTATATTTAAGTCTTTTATCCACCTCAAATTTATTTTTGTGTATGGTATAAATTGGTGCAAAAAACAGTGCTACATTTATACAATGGAATACTACACAGCAAAGGGAAAGAAAGAGCTCCTACCCTTTACAACAGCATGGATGGAACGGGAGAGCTTTATGCTAAGTGGAATAACTCAGGCAGTGAGGGACAAATAACACATCATCTTTCTTATAAGTGGAACGTAATTAACAAAACAAACAAGCAAGCAAAACATAACCAGAGACCATGAAAGTAAGAACAATCTGACATTAACCAGAGGGGGGTGGGGAGGGGATAATGGGGGAAAAGGTTTCCAGGAGCTGCTGTAAAGGACACATGGACTAAACTAAGTGGGAGGGTGGAAGCAAGGGAGGGAGGGAGGTTTTGCTGGGGTCAGGGAGAGTGGTGGGGGGGAAATGCAGACAATTGTAATTGAACAACAATAAAAAATAATAATAAATAAAAACAATAGGACAAAAAAAGAAAAAAACAGGATAATGTGTTCCAACATTAAGAAAAAAACAATAAAGGAACATTTTTTTTTTCTTTTTTCCTGATATTGTATTCAACAGCATTTGTGAAAAATAAATATATATACCCTTATATATCATTCATTCAGAAAATTTTAATATCATATATCTGTTATCCATATATTTTATAACATCTCATATTCCACATAGAATGATGGTAATTGTAAAAGTGTTTTTGTAATATGATTCCTCAACAAAATGGACATAATGTAAATATTCCTGGTAAATACTAATTTGTTTTATAGATTATCAGTTAAATGCTTCATTATTATAATCATGGCATTCAATGCAATTTATTTTATCACCTTTTGATTAAAATCTACTAGAAATGAGCTCAAAGGTAAAGCATAATTTAGAACCAGTCATTAAACATATATACTATAACTGGGTAAAATAAAAAAGAATAAAGAGCTACAGAAAGTTGTAAATACAGGGGAAGAACTAAAAACATTCAGTTTAAGTAACAAAATTTTTTTTAACACAATTTTTAATCTTATTGGGGTTCAATACATATAATCTTAGATTAACTATGAATTTGAACCCAAGGCCTCATTTCAGTTATTTTGTCATTACAAATAATCGGTAATTGGAAGTGTGTGTTTCCAATGCTCAGAAACAGAATAGAAAGTGTATAGACTATTTATGTTGTGCATCTCACCTGATAGAACTCCATATAATTAGTGTTTCATTTTTTAAAGAATTAAAATTCAATATCAGAAGAAGAAGGGGAGAATGATTAAAATACATACTAATTAATGTGACTTATCAGTGGATTCCTTCATGCTAATAAGCATACTAAAAATGTATTTAGAATCAAGCTTGTATACACCAGCAATTAAGATACATGGGGCAGAAAGTTAGCGGTATAAACAGAGCTCAAATCCAAGTCAAACTTTTTTTTTTTTTATTTTTTATCATCCTTATGATTAAGCTTGTATCAAATCTGATTAAGAAAAATTACTTTCCGCCCTGGCTGGTGTGGCTCAGTGGATTGAGCACCAGACTGTGAAGTAAATGAAGCACCGGTTCGATTCCCAGTCAGGGCACATGCTTGGGTTGCGGGCCAGGTCCCCTCTAGGGGGTGCATGAGAGGCAAACACACATTGATGTTTCTCTCTCTTTCCTTCTCCCTCCATTCCCCTCTCTTTAAAACTAAATAAATGAAACCTTAAAAAAAAAGACTACTTTCTTTCTCAATATTTTTGGAAATTTTCCTCTCCATATTGTTAAATAGTGTTATCTTCAATATAATGATGTATTTAAAATTATTTAAAAACTGAGGGATTTAAGAAATGGTTCATTTGATGAAAGAAATAATGTTTATTTTACTTCATGTTTTTCATGTTCCTGTAGTTAGTTATTTTTGAGAACATATTGTGAACATTTGAAATGTCCTATATATTTGTGTATTAACCATATCATCATAAAATCTGTCAGAATAAAATCTGTTAAAATTGGATGCATAAATTAATATGAAGCATATACTTAATGAATTCAATTAACTGATTTCACCCTATAGTTAAAATAGCATAACTTTAACATATGAGTTCCTTAGCACCTAACACAAATATTTTTATATTATGATGTGCATGCTTGCTTCATCAGCCTATAACATTCTGAATAAGCATTAAGGAAAGAACTCAAAAGTCATGCTACTCATTTAAACATTTATGTGAAATATTATGTGCAAAATATATTTGTGAAAGGCAATTGAGAATTTTGACATATATTTTTCTTGGTTTATTCCTTTAAATGGAAGGAACATAAATCCAAACTTCTTCCAAACATAACCTTCTATCTACCTCAAGAACCTAAAAAAAATGCCATCAAATTCTAATATCATTTACTTAATCTGACAGAAACATCCATACTATTCCTTGGCTTATAATATCAATGCATTCCTCACAACTTTTTTTGTCCAGAACTCATTTTATTAAATTGCCTAATCTCATAAATAATTCTTAACATACAAAGTACAGAATCTTTTTTAGGAGAATATGGTAGACCTTTATAGGTCTTTTATTTGTTTGTACTTTTGAGCCTCTAATAACATATATCATGCATTTATTTCCCATTGGCTGAAATTTCATCATATGGACATGCTTAACTCAATGATGTAGTTTTTATTTGTGATCACAAATAGAAACACAAAATTCTGTTAACAGCTACCAATCTGTACCACAAGACTTATGTTCACATATTAGAACATAAGGATGTAAATTAACTAAATTCATAAGTTCCAAAAGAACCATAGAATAAAACAAAATGAAGAAAAGTTAATCAATACGAAAATAGAAATCAGTGTAGTAGTGACTTTAAAAGAATGAGGCTATCAACTTTGCCCATAATCTTAAATGTCTTGAATGGTCACATTAAAGCACTAAATGCTGGCGACATTGATAAACAAGACACTGAGTGAATAACAAAAATAAATATTTGCAGTAAAATTATTTTTAAACTTTGAATTAAATTATAATTCTTACTTGAATTCTGCTTATTTGAGAAATAAGTATAACACATTTAATGAGTGGTACTTACTACACGAATTACAAAAATTTACCAACAAAATATGAAGAATTTCACAAGTGAATTATAATAAATACTTAATATATATATATATATATATATATATATATATATATAAATGGTTAAGTAGAGGTCTAATAGGTTTTTCACTGAAACACTGGATAAGAATACTGTACAAAAATTAAAGTATAATTTATAGATATAAATGCAAACACTTTAAATACAGGATCCTGAACAAATAACACCCCTTTGTATTACATAAAAATATTTTATTACAAAATCATGAGCATGTAATTCTGTAACATAACAATACCACAGTCAAGCACACCGTATGAAATTTTAGGTGAAATGTTCAAATTGCTGTCCATCTTGTATGAGACATTCACTTGCCCTACCAACCACACTCAATGGCATCATTTCTGCCAGGCCATGTATAAGTAGACGTTACTAACATAATTGAACATTATAGCATATTTCACCTAAAGCTGTTCACAGTTTGGTGCACAGATTTATTTTTCGCCAGAGATTTCCCGTTCTCTTTTCTAAGAATGGCTCTGACGTAGAATGAATTTCTGTGTTACATTCAGTATTGTATGTGCTTCCAAAGAGAGATATTTATATTATTTTATTTTTAGATATCCAGATTACTAATGTGGCCATTATTCCCAATAAAAGTGTGCCAAGGTTGCCACTTGATTTCTTAAAATATGGACCACATACACAGTGCCTTCATAAAACTTCATTATATAAGGTTCCTGAGTGTTTTGAATTGTAATGTTTGATGTCTCCATAGATATATTTATAAAATACATCATTTTACACCTAAACTCAAGACCAAGGAATAAAGAACCGGGTTTCACCATTTGTCAAAAATTTCTGCTCACAGAAAATATTAAAGCAGTCAAAAATGCCACCTTAGTTTCTTGGCATTATCACTGTTGAATCCCTATTGGAGTTTGGTACTTCAGCTCTGGGACTCATTACTATTGAGTGACTGATTTCTGATCTCAGGAAAAGGCCTGAAAGATAAGTGACTGATATCTGGCTAGTCAGCATTTTTTTTCACTTAATAAACTCTAGATCTAGTGTATGCACATATCCTAGCCAAGTTTCTTAGAGTTGGTAATTATAAGTCAGAATCAACTGATATTTCATTGGCTCTCTAATAGTGTCAGTTTCAGTCTGCATGCCCAGCCAGAAACAATGTACTCAAAAGTACAATTTGGGAAGATATGAGAGAGAGAAGGGAAAAGAAAAGACCATGGAGGTTGTTTGCAAGACAACACCCAACCAACTGAGCCACATAAGCCAGGGCAAAAATAAAACTATTAAAAAACTGAAATATATGTAGCTCAGTGGACTGAGCGCGGGCCTGCGAACCAGAGGATCGCGGTTCGATTCCCAGTCAGGGCACATGCCTGGGTTGCAGGCCAGTTCCCAGCAGGGGACACACGAGAGACAACCCTACATTGATATTTCTCTCCCTCTCCCTTTCTCCTACCCTTCCCCTCTAAAGATAAATAAATAAAATAAATAAATAAATAAAAAAAACAGAATAAAAATAAAAAAAACTGAAATATAAAAAGTCAAGGAAAAGACATGATAAAGGAAAACAAAATTACTGAGATGTGTCAGGTAATGAAAATATTTTTATATTTTGAGGTTTGTGATATTTTTGGTATTTCTCAGCTTTTTAAAACAGGTAATTACTATTACATACTGCCTAATTTTAATACATGTTCTGTCTCTTTTTAATTTAATATTCATTGTTTTTAAATATATATACCCTGTACTGCTTTTCAACAAAATTCTGGATTTTATGATGAGTTCTCCCAAATTCTCTTTAATTTACATTGTGGGTTTTCCCCCCAATATGCTCACTGATTTATCAATTGCCTCAGTTATTTATTCCACAACTCCTCCTTTCCATTGTTCTTCCAATGTAAAAATTCGATCAGAAGAGATCACAGTTTAAACCTACCCAATTTTTGTCACATGCAAATTCCAAAATATTGAGCACAATGTAGTTCTTTTTTGATGAGAAGTCTGCTCAGATCTCTGCCCTGTTTTTTATCAGGTTTCTTGTTATTGTATTATCACAATAGTCAGTTAGTTAGTTAGTTACTTAATTAGTTAGTAAAATGGAAAAGAGTATATGCAACAGAAATTAAGCTTTATTAACTAGAAAGCTGCAGCTTCACAGACATCCCAAGGGACAGCTGCAAACTCTGCCGAAGTGACTTAATCCTCTGAGGAAGCAGAAGGACTGACTTTTCAATCTTCACAGGGAACAACCGACCATTACTGTGGAGGAATAAAACAGCAGAGAAAAGTATTTTGCTAAGCGCATGAGCAGTAGAAGCTAAGATAGTGCAGGAGGAGATAAGTGTGTGCACGGTTGGAGCTACAATGGTGACATAACCAGGAATCTGTCCTGGAAATCTGGCAAAAGGATCAAATAGGAATAGAGCACAAAACCCCTGCAGATCCAGAAAAGGAATTGGTTAGGGGGAGCGGTCAGCACAGCCTCAGGTAGACTCAGGAAACAGGTAGGATTACCTGAAAGATAGCCTGCTTATTTCTGCAACAAAGAAATTGCATAGAAGATTAATAAGGACCTTGGAAGAGTTGCTACTGGAGACTTTACATTCCCAAGGGCATACTATTTCTTGTCACCCCAATAAATCTGGCCACTACACTTAAACTTGACTCATGAGTGTCCGTTTTGAAATTTTTTTTCCAACACCAAAAGACTCATTGTCTCTGGCAAAACTATTGAAGAATTTTAAGAGTGCTTTGTGCGTTATTCCTTTAACATATGTCTTTTTAAATTTTTTTGACTGATTTGAAAGAGAGAGAGAGACATCAATTTGTTGTTCCACTTATTTATGCATTCATTGATTGCTTCTTGCATGCGCCCTTACCCAAGATTGAACCCACAACCTTGGCATATCGGGACAAGGCTCTAACCAACAGACGTAACAGATTTGCTTTTAAAAATATTTTCTCTCAGGTTGTGTCTCGCCTACTCATCCTCTTGCCATTGTTTTTTTATAAATTCAAACTTTTCCATTGTAAAGTGCATCTTATTATCTTTTCAGATATTGTGTCTTGATCTTTAATTTAAAAAGGCATAACCATATTCAAGGTCATCTAAGTTTTCTCCTATTATCTTCAGTTTTAGAGTTTTGTTTTAAATTTAGGTCTATGATCCATTTTGAGGTGGATTTGTTAAGAGTGTGTTGGGAACTGCCCTCCCTGGTTTCAGGATCTGTAAACACACCCCCCCCCCACGCCCATTGGCTAAGGCTGATTGAGTGACCTTGGGACTGTGAGCCACTAAGGAGACAACGCTTATCTCCCCAGCAGGGGCGCTGCTTCTGCTCCTTTTACTTCACCCTGCCTGGCCACCAATGCTTGATCGGTTAGCCAATGACAGGTAAGATTCCTCAAGGGAGGAAAGACCTAAGACAGGCATAATCACCCGGACCCAGGGAAAGACTTGTGGGCTACAGAAAAGGTGTGATGGACCCTCACTCCTCAGCTTTGACACAGCTTGAGTCCTATTCTGTCTTCAAGTAGCCTCCTACTCTCTTGGCTGCCTTTCTTCCCCTGCCTGACTTAAGCCTGAGACAATGCCTTAAGCCTGAAACAATGCTGGAGGTGGGTGATACCCTGTGCTGGAAAGAAGGGGTTCCCTAGGGTGATCAGGCCTAAGAAAGAATGTGTAAAATCCTGTGAAACCTGCTTTGTTTAGAATGCTCTCAATTAAATGATAAGGGTCCAAGCAAGAAGTGAGTTTGTTCCCCAAAGTTTTATGGCCATTTAGCTATTTGACCCTGGCCCTCAGAGTTCTTTGTATGTTATCTATTGTTTGATCCTTACTGTCTGATAATGGTTAATGAGCTTTACATATACACCCTGTATTCCTATGCAAATTGAATCCAATAAAAGCTTCTTAAGGAAAGAGTCAATGAGCTCTCCTCTTGAGAGAGTGGCTAGGCTGCTCCAAGGCTTGCTCTACCCTGGAGAGAGAAGTCAGTTGAACTGTCCCTTTTCCTCCACAGGACTTTGTAGTCCATAGGAATTTATTTTGTCCATAACACCGCAGACACTGCAGGCCGCTTCCGCGTCAAGGGTGTAAGGTTTGAGTACAGGGTTTTTTTCTTTATTTTTTTATAGGAGTGTCTAGATGTTAACAGGTGTGTACGTTAAGGATATATCATTTCAATATTTCTATGTTATACTTTATTCGGTCCATCTCTTTAATAGTTGGCTTCTTTTTAGAAATAATAGCATTACCTTTTTAAGATTTCAAGTAACATTTCAACAATATTTTTAAAGTTATACAAAATATATAATATTCACATAAATATAGAAATATATCAATATATTTATAACTGTAGAATATAAACTTTAGAATAACATTCTCAATCTCAATTTTTTTTAAGATGAATATAGTAAATATATGTGTTTTCTTTCTATGACTTTCAGGTTGGTAAACATTGTAGTGAAACTTATCAAATGACTAGCCTTTTTTTTCTTATTAAAAGCTATCTCATATGGAAAGGTGTCCTTCACTGGGTCAAAAGAATTAGCTGTCACATTCCTAATGTTTAATGAATTTTAAGCATAACTTCCATGTACTGTACACTCATTTGACCTTTTCAGAACTCTAAATTTGATAGAATGGACATTTCTCTCCTATGTAAAAACTCAAACCCCTGTTGGGATAAGCTAGAATGACCATCTGTTGAAATTCTGAATACTAAAAAGGTTAAAGTGCACAACCAAATGTTTCAGAGAATGTTGTATAAGTACATTTTTGCATCTTATTTTCTGTCAGAAATTATAAGAACTTGAGATGATGTTATGAATTTGTTATTATTCAGAAAAGAAAAAAAGGTGAACATAGAAATAAAAACATATTATATGGAAGGCTTACATAGAAAAATGTGGATAGTCATTCCACTGCTATTTTAAATACACAGAAGTGCTCATTGAAGTATCCATTAACATATTAAAATATATAATGAGGTTAAATGAAGAGGAAAAATGGTTTATAAAAAGAAAAAGAAGTAAGCACTTAAACTTATGATATATTGGTATTCAGGTGGGTGTTAAATTAAACACAAAAGCCCATTTGCAGACTAAAGGTTGGAATTGTAATGCTAAACTAAGGACATAAAATAAGTATGTTCTTGAGAATCCAAATGAAAAAACTGAAAATGAGCTATTTTTTAAAATGGAGACAATGGAAAAGAATTAAAAATATTTTTTGTCTGGTCCAGGCAAAAATAAATAAAGAGATCACCTCTCTACCCATGACTCAGGTAGTGACCTTCATGAGAAGTACGGATACACACCTGGGTTAGTTTTACAAAATCTTTGTGGGATCTAATTGATATTATTAGAATAAAGGTCTTGTTTAATGTTTTTCCCCTTTAATACCTTTCCATTGACACATTCATTAATACTCTTAAGATATAAGAGATTAGGGGTTACAGCTACATTTTTCACTTTCCTTACAGCAAAATGATATTTGTCCACCTCTAAGCATAATCCTTATTGACAAAATTTCAACATCTGAGTCCACAAATATACCAGTAACATGCTCAATACATTCATTTTGGGTGATATTTCATAAAGTAATTCATATGATTCAACTTCTATATTTTTAGCAATCTGTCCTCTAAATATTACAGGTACATGCAAACACTATCAATATATTCTGTGTCAGATCAATTAGACTGCTTAAGTGACAGACCTTGTTATTATCAAAATGACAAATATAAACTAAATATTTTATCTAATGCTTTCATTTGTCTCTGTTGCTGCAGCCAATGTGCAACCTATGTATGTATGTATGTGTATATATATTATATATATATAATATACATAAAAGGGTATACTGTTTTTCTATATGTATGTTTATATATAAAACATGTCATATGTGTGTGTGTGTCTCTCTCTCTCTCTCTGTGTATATGTGTGTGTGTGTGTATGGAGTGTTTTAGAAACATAACTACAACCATCTATTTTAAAACCTGAAAGAACACTTGAAAGCATAATAATAAAGCACAGGACAAGCTTTTAGATAATTAAATTATTCAAGTAACCCAAGGAATGTTTTCAAAAGTGTTGGAAATCTGTTTGCTAGTTCCATGAAATTCCATAATAATTGCACCTGTAGTCAGATGGATTACTGCTGCCTTATCAAGCACTGATTTTAACAGGTTGTAGGTGTCTAGTCCCAAACAATTCGGTTGGAGCCCAGATACCAGGGTTGAAAACTGGGGAAAGCCAAATAATTTGCTTTAATCAGCTATGAGACACATAAGCATAGTTCTGCTCATGTGAATAATAAAATTATTGTGATCCCGTCAGATAAGTGGACAGTGTTCATATTGTTGGAGTTAACTCAGGTTACTCCAGTAGAATTCTCATATAATATCTGCAATACAGCAGACAGCTCAGAGTAAATTGTCATTTTAGGATTTATCCCTCATTTCACAACACATAATTTCAAAGAAATGCCCTCTAGGTATATACTAAGTGGCACGTGGTTTGATCTGTTTCCAGAGGTAATTAGACAAGAGATGTTTTTGAATTGAGAATACAATTATCTGGGACATGAAGACCGTGTTTCGACAACCATGTGGTTGCTTGACCAACAGCGACAATAAAACTTTAGGACATAATATTTTTAAAATATAGCTATGACACATTAGACACTTGATTAATATACATAAATATTGTAGTATATGTAATATATATGTTGACATATTGTTTTTAAAATTCTTAGATCTCACTTGTTTTACCACATTTTCAAAATAATGACATTGTTCAATGTATAGTCACTATTTCACTCAAAAATTGCCAAGAAACAATGAATATCATATTAAATAATTGAGACAATGTATTTCAAGTGTTTTGTATCCCAAATGTTTTTTTAAAGGAAAATAATCATGCCGATGACACATATTTAAATTACATCTTGTTAAAAGTCTAAATTATTGCCCTGACAGGTGTGTCTCCGTGGTTTGGGCATCATTCCCCAAACCAGAATGTCACCAGTTCGATTCCTGGTCAAGGCACATGTCTGGGCTATGGGTCAGGTCCCTGCTTGGGGGCATGTGAGAGGCAACCAGTAGATGTTTCTATCACACATTGATGTTTCTCTCCCTTTCTTTCTTCCTCTCTTCACCCTCTCTAAAAATAAGTGAATAAATAAATGAATAAGTAAGTAAGTAAGTAAATAAATAAACACACTTTTTAAAAAGTTTAAATTATTTTTCTGTGAAGGGGCCCACTATTTAAATTATACTTCATATAGTTTAGAAAAATATAATGATAATTGTTCAATGTTATTGAATTTATCGGGGTGACCTTGATTAATAAAATTTTGTTTATTAATTTCAGGTGGATCAAAAATAAATCATTTTCATTGTCTGCAAAAATGAACTTCTAAGGTAAAACTTTTACTACTAAATATATCTTAACTGGTAAAATATATAAGCACGATGTATGAGGAAAAAAGGGTCTCGTTGCTAAATTATTCAATAAAACATGCTTATCTGGACATTAAAATTTTGGATCATTGATGGTATCCACATGTTTTTAAAGTGTTTTCATTAAAAATACAACATGCATAAAATATATTTAAAGTGTTCTGGTTAAAAAAAAAAGGCAAAATGAATACAACTGTATCATTCTTTTTTTTTTTTTTTTTTTAAGATTTTATTTATTTATCTTTAGAGGGGAAGGGAAGGAGAGATGGAGAGAAACATCAATGTATGGTTGCCTCTTGTGCGTCCCCCGCTGGGAACTCTCACTGGGAACTGGCCTGCAACCCAGGAATGTGCCCTGACTGGGAAACGAACTGTGATCCTTTGGTCCGCAGGCCCGTGCTCAATCCATTGAGCTACACCAGCCAGGGCCAACTGTATCATTCTTAACAGACTGAGGAAACTAGAGCCTTTGTGTGCCACACACTATCACACTCCCTCCCTTATACAATTGATTTTCAACAAAAAACTCATTAGCTTGATTCTTTTATGTGAAGGTAAATAGATCTTGATGTATTTTTCTAAATATTATCTCCCCATCATGTTCACATTCATATTATTTAATAAACGTAGCTTTATTTTATTACTTTTGATTGCCATGCACTATAAAAATGAATAATTTATTCACATATCTGCATTTTCATGGACAGTTTTTTTGCTATTATAAATGAATCTACTATTGTAAACATCACCAAGTATTCCTTTACAGTATATAAAAGGAATACAATAGCTTTATTATATCGTGAAAATGATCAGACTTATTTGTTAAGCCCTAACTTTTTTCAATATATCTCCTTCCCATTCTAGGTTTACTGACATTACATGAATGATCCTTGGTTTAATGTCCCTAAAATGCTTGTTTTATCTCCTTGGTGGACAGAATCATATACCGTTAGATGTGACTGCACTTAGTAAAGTTTTCTCTTGTATTTATTATTGTCGAGTTGAATATTGCCTAGCTTTCTTTTGGCTTTTATTTGTTTGCGTATGCATTGTCCTTCATTTTACTTTCAACAAGCCGTGTCTTGATACTTAAATGTGTCTCCTTTAAACAACATGTGGCTACATGCTTTTTTGTTTCATGAAGATTGAGAACTTACTATTTTGGGCTGGAGAGTGGTCTGTTTGCCATTATGACTTTTTCCCTCTATTTGGATGATTTTATGCTCCCTTCTCACGTGCTCTCTTTTTGCTCTGCTTCTTTGTTTCTAGTTTCTTCTTTCCTTGACTCTTTTTTTTTTTTGAGTTGATACATTTTCCCCACTTGATTATTTCTCCCATTCTTTTTAATCTTTTATCTTCCACATACATCAAATTCTAGTGTTCAGGTCTCCAGAGACTATTGTCTTCATGTAGAAATGGAAAGAATAAGCATAGGATAAAATATTATCAAGTTTTGAGCAGAAATTGGGCTGAATAGCAAAGATCAGTCTCGGCAAATTTACTTTGTTTTCATCTCAGATTATGTTGGTTACTTTTTCTCCTTTTTTGTTTTGATATAAACAAACAGAAAAGAGGAATTCTTTGAATGTATGAGAACAAGATGTGTTAATATTATATAATTGCTCCATATTAGTTCCAGTCACATTATCTTACCTAGTTTTCCTCATTTTTCTTAATTTTTTCTATCTCACATCCCTGTTCCTGAGCACCAATTCTTTAGAAATTCTGCAGAATAAGAGTTTCAGAAGTCAGTCACATTTCTAATGTTTGGCATCCTCTTTAGTCTCTATATTCAAGCCTGGCAACTTCACCAAGAAAGAGTTGAGCATTGTTTCCATGAAATACAACAGTGGTGCACGACAGATTCAGGTTTTGGTGATTCTGGGCCATTTAATACAGCCCCACCATGTTATTAAAAAAACAATATGAAAGCATCAGAAACTGTTTTATGCAACCAGAATTCACACCCACGCCCACACAAAGAAACCCTGAAATGAGGTGTCTTTTATTCATCCCTATAAACTCCAGAAAAGAAACTAAGGTACTAAGCTGAGCTTTATTAGGAGCTGGGAGAACACTGAGATGAGAATTTGAGTGCAGTATCTTCAAAAGTCAAGGGTTCTTGGTAAATGTTTCGACAAAATGTTGGTTTTGTTTGGACAAAATGCATACAGATGTTCCCTGCCAGAGGCAGAAGCCCAACCCCAAAAGAAAAGAAAAGAGAAAAAGAAAAGAAAAAGAAACACCTACAAGAAATATAAGTAGATTTTTAATTAAAACTGGTCAAATATGGAAAATATATTTAACAACATTGTTTTGGAAAAATAGAAAAATACTTAACAAAACAGGTGATCACATGATTATCTAATGGATACATTTCATGAACTCAGGAAACTAGAATACATTGTTGTTAATTGTTTAAATACGCACCTTAGGTAAGTATTGCTGCTTGAATTCAAATCCAGCAAGCTGACTCTCAAGTCTGTATCTGATTTGTTCTTGTCTCTTTTCTCTCTAGTACTGTGTTGGAGCAAACATGTGCTCTGTATAGTGTGCACACACTGAGTTCTCTGGCAGATTTTTTTTAAGTTCTTGTTTCTCTGTTTTTGTAATTTTTAACACTAGCTTCCTAGACTATCACAGTTCAATACAATTTTGTGATCTGGAATGACTGTCCAAGTTCCTCTTCATTACCCTGTGTTTCTCTATCCTTGACAATAGGATCTCTGTGAGGAGGGAGAACTTCACATTTTAGGTTGTTTACAAGATAAGCCTTATCTTTCACTTTCCATTTCTGCATGACTCACAGATGAGTTACTAGAACAATTACCCTATAATATATACAGCATTCTCCTTGCCAACAGACTTTTACATTCCCCCAACAATGTATAGGAGCTTTTCCAAGTTCCTTATGGTTACCTAGTTCTCCAGTATTTCCTTTCAAATATGTGTTCACTCTTACCCCCATTAAAATCAAGACCCATAGGTGCTGAATTGTAGCCAGATGATTTCTAATATTTTTAATAATACCCTAGTGTAGTTTTCTGGGTTTTTTATTATTTTTCCTGAGCTAAAATCTGAATAAAATCAAATAGCCAACATATAGAAATTATATGCATCTTGTTTATCCATTCAGCCACCATATATCTTTTGATTAGATCACTTAAGCCATTTGCATTAAAGTGATTATTGATGGATACATTTTTACTGCTGTTTTATTATTTTAAAACTTTTTCCTCTGTTTTTATTTTTCTTTTCCTCTTCTAGAGCAAACCTGAAAACATTTGTTCCAATACTGCATTGGTGGTAACAAACTCCTTTATCATTTACTTGTCTGAGAAGCTCTTTATTTCTCCTTCTATTTTAAATGATAGCCGTATTTGGTAAAGTAGCCTTAGTTGTAGGTCCTTCCCTTTCGTCACTTTGAATATTTCATGCTAATCCCTTCTGGCCTGGAATGTTTCTAATGAGAAATCATGTGACAATCTTATGGGGCTCCCTAGTAGTTAACTAACTTCTTTCCTCTTGTGACTTTTACAATTTTCTCCTTCTAAGTTTTGCCATTTTAATTATGATGTGTCTTGGTGGAGGCCTCTGTAGATCCATCTAGTTTCTGACTCTGTGCTTCCTGGTTTGGCGTCTCATTTTCTGTCACCAGGTTAGGGACGTTTTCGGTCATTATTTTCTCAGATAGGATCTTGATCCCTGCTCTCTCTATTCACTTTCTGGTATCCCTCTGATGCGGATGCTGTTAAAATTTATGTTGTCCCAACGGTCTTTTAAACTATCCATAATTTTTTTTTTTTTTTTTTTTTTTTGCTGCTCTGATTGGGTGTTTAGTTTTCTAACTTGTCTTCCATTATCCTAATGCCAAAACCAGATAAAGACATAGAAAAAAATTAAATTATAGGCCGATATCCCTGATGAACATAAATGTTAAAATCCACAACAAATATTAACAAACCAAATATAGCAAGACTTCAAAAGGATCTTATACCATATTCAGTAGGATTTATTTTAGGGATACAGGTTGTTACAATATTTAAAATTGATAAAGTTGATTCACCACATAATAAAAATGAAGGATAAAAAACACATGTTCATATGTATAGATTCAGAAAAAATCATTTGATAAACTCTATCACACATTTATGATGTAAACTGTCCACAAAGAAGGAACAGAGGAAATATACTCAAATGCAATAAAGGTCATATATGACAAACCCAGGGCCAGCATCAAACTCAACAGACAAAAACTACAACTGCTCCCTTAAGATCAGGAACAAGACAGGGATATACACTTAGACTTCACTTATTCAATATAGTACTGGAAGTCTTAACCACAGCAGTCAGATGAGAATAAGTAAAAGGCATCTGAATTAGAAAGGAAGAAGTGAAATTGTCATTATTTGCAGATGACATGATACTGTACTAGAGGACCCTAAAGATTCCACCAAGAAACTCTTAGAACTGATAAATAAGTTCATTAAAGTAACAGAATATAAAATTAATATCCAGAAATCTGTTGAAATTTTATATGCCAATATCAGAAAGGGAAATTAAGAAAACAATCCCATTCACAATTGTTTCAAAAATAATAAAATAACTAGGAATAAATTTAACCAATAATATAAATGACCTGTACTTGGAAAATGAAAACACACTGAAGAAATAAATCAAAGAAGATACAAATAAATGGAAACACACACCATGTTCATAGATAGGAAGACTTAATGTAATTAAAATGTTCTTACTACCCAAAGCAAACTGTAGTTCAATGTAATTATTATGAAGATAGCAATGACATATTTCACAGAACTAGATCTAATATTTCAAACATTTCTAGGGAACCAAAAAAGACCCCTAAGAGCAACAGTGATCTTGAAAAATAAGTTGAAGGAATCACACTATCTGGTATCAAATTAAATATATACGACAAGGTCATAATAATCAAAGCAGCATGGCGCTGGCATAACAAACACATGGATCAATGGGACAGAACACAGAGCCCAGAAATGAATCTATGTCTGTATGATCAATTAGTATTTGACAAAGAAGACAAAAAATACAATGGAGTAAAGATAGTCTATTCAATAAATGGTGTGGGGAAATTTGGAAAGATATGTGCAGGAAAAATGAAACTAGACCACTTTATTATACCATTTACAATAATAAACTCAAATTGTATTGAAAACTTGAATGTTAGAGTCAGGACCATAAAAATACTAGAAGGAAACATAGGCCATAAAACCTTAGGCATTGCTGGTACCAATATTTTTTTCTGGTATGTCTCCTCAGGCAAGGGAAACAAAAGAGAAAATAAACAAATGGTATTACATCAAACTAAAAAGTTTTTGCAAAGAAAAAGAAAACATCAACAAAATAAAAAGACAACCTACTGAATGGGAGAACATATTCACCAATATATCTGATAAGGAGCTAATATCCAAAATTTATAAAGAACTTATAAAACTCGATACCAGAAAAATCCAATTAAAAAAATAGGCAAAGGACATGAATAAACCCTTATCCAAAGAGGACATACAGATGGCCAACAGACATATGGAAAGATGTTCAATGTCACTAATCTTCAGAGAAATACAAAGTAAAACCACAATGCAGTATTATCTCACACCTGTCAGAATGGCTATCATCAATAAATCAGCAAACAAGTGCTGGCCGGGGTATGGAGAAAGGAAAACACTTTGGTACTGTTCGTGGGAATGCATATTGGTGCAGCCACTATGAAAGTGGTATGGGGTTACCTCAAAAACATTGAAAATGGAACTGCTTTATGACCCAGAGATTCCACATAAGTGAATTTATCTGAAGAAACAAAAAACACTAATTTGAAAGAATATATGCACCCCTATATGCATAGCAGTGTTATTTACAACAGCTAAAACTTGGAAGCAGCCCAAACTTCCATCAGAGATGAGTGGGTAAAACAACCATGGTACATTTACTCAATAGAATACTATTCAACTGTTAAAAAAAAAAGAGAGAGAGAGAGAGAGAGAGAGATAAAATGTACCCTTTGTGGGAGCATGAATGGACCTGGAGAACATTATTATGCTAAGTGAAATAAGCTAGTCAGAGAAAGTCTAATACCATATGATTTCACTCATATGTGGGATCTAATGAACAAAGTGAACTAACAAGGAAAATGGGGACAGACTCATAGATGGAGAGCAGGCTGACAGCTCTGGCGTGGTGGTGTTGGGAGTGGAGGAATTGAGCAAAAAGGAGAAAGGTCTGATGGACAGGGACAAGTGTCATGATTGCGGGGGGGTGCAGGTGGAAGAGGGCATAGAGAGGTTAAATGGTAATGAAAAATACAGTAAAATAAACTATTAAAATAATAATTATAAATAAGATCATTAGGGAAAATAATCCAGTATTCCTTGTTGATGCAGGGCTGATACTGCTCAAAAGAAATTACAAAGTTTAAATTAAAATGTTACAGAATTAAATGATAGTGTAATTCACAGTCACATCAAGTTTCTTACGTAAAATTTAGTTCGTTGCTTGGTAAAAAATGGATGCCCACAGATCTGGGAATGGAGACATCTGGTTGTGCTGAGATAAAACTGACACTGTGTATTCCCAGGTTATTCTGAGACTTACTTATCCATGAAAGTGGTTTGCCTTCTACTGTCTGAGGTTAGTTTTTCTCTACTTTAAAATCCTTTGATAACTTCATATGGGGCAGATGTCTTGAAAGAAGACAATTTCCCTTAAGAGCAGCCACAAGCATACCCTGCTGCCACTAGGGCCATGACCATAAATTTACCATGCTCAAAGTGTGCATAATCTGACCCTAGAGAAAATGGCACACACGCCCAAAGGCAGTGATAAACGTGTGAATGAGGCAGACATCTGCACCCCTGAAAACCTCTGTGGTTGCATTCTTGTGCACAAGGCACAACTTTAGGGAATGCCACCAGTGAGAGGGGCTCTGTAATCCAGTAAAGATTGTATGTTTCTAAAGTAGTAGAATGCAAGTGATAACACTTAACCACAAAAACAGGTGAGCATTATGTTATAATTGGCAGCAGGGGTGATTGGTAGTCAGCCTGGCTTGGCCCATGTATTTGTTTATTGTTGACTAACTTACTATGATGTCCTTAGAAATGAGATAGATGCACAGTTTACTAGGAAAAAAAAATATATATATATAAGCATATATATATTCTAGCATTATATATAATCATATATGTATGTATTCTATAGTATATATATAGTATATATATATATATCTAGTATACATATATCTAGTATTTATACTAGAATAGCATATTATATATAATACCAGAATATATATATTCTAGTGTTATATGTATAATAGCATATATATTTTTCCTAGTAAACTACTCATATATACATACGAAAAACAAAGTTCTGGTAGCCAAGAAACTGGTTTGAGTCACCATAGTGGAGAGTTGTAGTTTCTTAACCAGCTAACAGACTCAAGCCAATTCAAAGATTGGGAGAATTTTGCATGAAGGGGAGATTGTGTTCTCTTGAAAGACCCTGCCCTTTTGTGACAAGTTCACAATATAGATCTTCCCCAAAGCTTTCTCAAAAGAGACTCGTAGGAGAGTAGTAACATGTTGGGAAAAGAGAAATACTCACAACTATCTGGAATTACTAGACCCTAGTTCTGACTTAAACTGGTACTTGAGGACAGAAAATGCTATTGTGGTTCACCAGCCAAAGTGGGGGCTTATGAAGACTCTTACCACTATACTGAATGTTGTGAAATAAACTTTCTGTAAAGATGATGTCTGCCTTACAGAGACCTTTATATAGTTCTATCTCCTGCATAGACAATACAAGAGCGTAGAAATCAAAGAGAGGAATTGGAACTGGCTTTTCTCAATATTCTAGCTAATTGAAAATTTGAATATATATTTTACTTTCTGTTCCAGTAACATTAAGCTTTGCTCTGCTGTTAGACTGTCTTAGTATTCAAGCAGAGAATACTTCCATTAATAGATAATAAGAATTCTACCCAAGTGCAAGATGAGACCTAGCTATTTCTGAGTCCTTATGCCATCAACTCAACAGACAGAAAGATGGATTTCTTTACTGGCTGGAGTGATTAAATTTGATTACTACAGAGAAAGTAAAGAGCACTATGACTGGAACCCAGGGCATACTCTGGTTGCCCCTTAACTTTTCCATGTCCAATAGTAAAGGTAAATGGAAAATTACGATCACCATCCCTAAAGATGGAATATTTGAAAACACAAACCATTCTGTAACTCAGGTTTGGTTTTATCCATTAGATGAAAAAGTGTGGGAGAAATATTACAAAATGAATAGTGAAAAAGAAAACATAGATTTTCATTATTTCCAGTTAAAGGAATAATGACTGTAATAATTTCTCATATTCTTTGCTTTTTATATGAATGTGTTTATTTGTACATGCAAATCAAATTTTCTTCTCTCTCCTCATTAAACAAAATACATAATATAGTTATTTCTGGTTAACTACCAATTTAGTATTAGGTAACAATATTCAGTGGGGTGGAACTGTGACAAAGTTTGAGGAATAATTACAGCAACAGTAATGGATGCAATGACTATTAGGACATTATGCCTTCTAAGTTTGAGAAAATGGTGAGAACTTCTTTATTTGTAGAAAAAGTCACTAGCTCTGTCTTTTTAGGTGGAGATATAAAGTTGTTTCTATATAAATTTAAATACGTGTAGAATGATGCATAGGGAAGCAGAATAATTGAATAGCTAAAAGGGCTGTATTAGTTATTAATTCATTGCCTTTTTGCTCTATGATAACAGAGTTGGGCCTGGAAAATATTTTATTATTTTGCTGCCATCCAGTGCAATGTTGGGCCTTGTCAGTATTAAATGCTATAAGGATATACTCCTCCTGGTGCCAATGGATGTGCTCGTCCAGTGTGCTTCTATAGTGTGTGTGATATTATGTAGCAGTGTCCTGGTGGCCAGCAGGAAGCACCTCCCCATTTTCTCCCATCACATCCTTCCATAACTACATGGTTTCCAGAGGTAAGAACTTTAGCATGAAGCCCTGGCTGGTGTAGCTCAGTGGATTGAGTGCGGGCCTGCGAACCAAAGGATCTCGGTTCGATTCCCAGTCAGGGCACATGCCTGGGTTGCAGGCCAGTTCCCAGCAGGGGACACACAAGAGGCAACCATACATTGATATTTATCTCCCTCTCTCTCTTTCCTACCCTTCTCCTCTAAAGATAAATAAATAAATAGAAAAATAAATAAAATATTAAAAAAAAAAAAAAAGAACTTCAGCATGAAATGCTTTGGGCAGGCCAAGAGATCATTGGCACGCCTAAGGACACCCCAACTGGCTTGCCCACAGTTTTCAAGTGAGAGATTTTGGGTGTGTCAACATCCTTCCCCACTGGAAACCCTGAGGATTTCCTGTGAGTTTAGCCAGTGCCTTCAGCAGACTTTCCAATAAACCCAGAGAAACCACACAGGCAGCATGCTAGCCAACCTTATCGTTATCCCAGCAGGTGTTTCTCCACTTGATAGCCACCCTCTCTGGCCAGAAACAGTGAAAAACAGCTCCACTTTTCTGTGGGCTTCAAACACCCTTTCCAAAGAGGTGGGATCTGATCCCTAGACTAGCTAAGGATTCTTCCCCTCAGGATGTTATTTTTAACATAGCTCACTTAGATCTAATGTTGCCCCCCCCTCTCTCTCTCCCCCCACCACCCGCCGCACTTAAGCAAGTTCCTGGTCTTATAATTCTGTTCATAATAGAAACTCTATATTTAATTTCCCTTGTTCGAAATAAAGGACAGCTTTTCTCTTTATTGGAGCCTAAATGATACATATATTAAGTTACCTTTTGAAGAACTTAACTGGTAAAGAACTGACTGTGTAGAGGATGAATGATACTACATAGATAGTAGCATCAAACTTAAAGTGTGTTCACACTAGAATATATGTCATATTATTTAGGAATGCCATGTGCTTTTCACTCAAACTATTTCATTTAGATGCTGGCTAAATTTAGGCAGTGTTTCTGGGAGTATGGGCATCATAAGTTTAGGATTTTATTAAGTACAACATTACATGATTAAAGGGGTGGGTAAACTTCAAATTGTGAGTGCACGCTATAAATTCAGAATATATTTAGAAAGGAGAAATATAGTAAATATATTATATAATTTTAGCCATTTCAAAGTAAAAGAGGAAAACCATAAATACATAGTTTCCTTTCTTATAACGTGGTATACCTCACATAAAACATTGATATTTCTGCATAAAAAAAAACCCTGCTTGATATTTCATGAGAAATAAATTTTCAGATGAATGCTGTATAGAATTTCCTTGAGTATCTTTGCCCCTTATTCCAAGTGAGAAATTTTGAGAAAGACAAGTTTGATTTTGTAAGTCTTTTGTCATAAAATCAATTTTTCTTTCTTTTGGGAGGAGTCATTTTATTTAGTTTATTGTATTTTTTTTTCATCACAATCCATCTCCTTTATATCCTCTCCCACTGCCACCCACCCCCTGAACCTCTGCAATCACCACACTGTTGTCCATGCCCAAGAGCACATCAAATAAGATTAATTTTTCATACTTGATATAACTGAACAGTTTCAGACTCGTGATAATCTGTGTTCATTGGCATATAAATCACTCTTTTAAGCTCTTTCTATGACTATCCACTATCAGAATACACATTAAATTTCATGCAAGGCATCACAATAAAAAAATATTTTAAAATGCACAGGTTTGAGCAAAATAAAGATGTTTAAGCATTTAAATAACTTAAGTGCATGAGCAACAGACCTTTATATCCTCTACCAATTAACCATTTGATTTTGGCCTTCTTAGAAAGGGAGCACAACCCAGTTAAGGTGACTGCTTGGTCAAGGAGGTTCCCCAAGGAGAACATCAGGGGAAGGGTGTCTTTAGATAGCACTCCCAGAAAGTGGAAAAGCACATCTGCGGGGTACATCCCAGCATCTTCCCCATGGGTGAAGGCTGAAGCATGCTGCTGGGGTGGATACTTAGGGTGCTTTTCTTCATGGGATGGGTAGTTACCCATTGTAGCCACAAACAGTCAAGTCCCCTCTCACACAAATTCTGGAGGATAGTTTCTGACATTAAGCCTACACTTCGTTGACTTGTTCTTGGTGCAATGGGAGGTGATGCATCTCTCTGCTTTAGTAAATAATATTGTGTAAAAATGTTTCAGAATCTGTTTTTAGTCTCCAATGTTTATTCATTTTAGAAAGAGAGGAAGGAAGAGAGAGAGGAGGGGAGAGAGAGAGACATAGATCTGTGGTCTCCTCTACACCCCACACTGGGGAGAGAACCTGAAACTAGGTATGCACCCTGACCAGGAATCTAACATGCAGACTTTTGTTGTAGGGGATGATCCTCCAGCCAACTGAGAAACCTAGCCAGGGCAGTACTTACTTACTTTTTAATTTTTTTAGTTCCTATAAATGCATATTTTCATACTCTCTTTTGTAAACAATGAAAGGATGGGAGCCACTTTTCTTGGCAACATTGTAGTACTTAATAAAGGCTACTTTTATTATTTTTATTATTCTTGTTTATTCTATTGCAGTTGGCCCACTTTTTTTCTCCCTGTGTCCTTGTCTGCCCAGCCCAACTCCCACCCCATTCCCACAGTCAGTCTCCACACTGCTGGCCACGTCCATGGGTCATTCATACATGTTCTTTGACTAATCCTTTCCCATTGCTTCTACTTTTATCCCTCTCCCCACCCTTCTGGCTGCTGTCAGTCTGTCCCATGTTTCTACACCTCTGGTTCTGTTTTGCTCATTAGTTTATTTTGTTCGTTAGAATCTATGTATAAGTGAGATCATATGTGGTATTTGTTTTGCACTGACTGGCTTATTTCACTTAGCGTAATAGTCTCCAGTTCTAGCCATGCTGTTGCAAAAAGTAGGAATTCATTCTTTCTTTCTGCTGAATAGTATTTCATTCTATAAATGAACCAGAGTTTTTTTATCCATTTATCTACTGATGGGCACTTAAGTTACTTCTAACACTTGGCTATTATAAACTGTGCCGTCATGAACATAGTGGTGCATAAGTTCTTTTGAATTGGTGTTTCCGGCTTCTTAGTGTATATTTCCAGCAATGGAATCACTGGATCAAAAGGCAAATCCATTTATAATTTTCTAAGGAAATTCTATACTGTTTTCCACAGTGGCTGCACCAGTTTGCATTCCCACCAAGAATGTACTAGTGTCCCCTTTTCTCCACATTCTTGTCAGCACTGGTTGTTTGTTGATTTATTAATGATAGTCAATCTGACAGATGTGAAGTTATATCTCATTATGGTTTTGATTTGCCTCTCTCTGATGGCTAGTGATATTGAGTGTTTTTTCATATGTCTGTGGGCCATCTGTATGTCCTACTTGGAGAGGTATCTATTCTGGTCCTTTTCCCATTTTTTAGTTGGATTCCTTGTCTTCTTGGTGTTGAATCATATAAATTTTTTATATATTTTGGAGATTAAACCCTTGTCCATTGTATCATTGGCAAATATATTTTCCCATACAGTCAGTTTCCTCTTCATTGTGATGATGGTTTCTTTAGCTGTGAAGAAGCTTTTTAATTTGATATAGTTCCATTTGTTTTTTTCCTTGCTCTAGGAGATACATAGGCAAAAATAGTTCTACATGGGATACGTGAGATTTTACTGACTATGTTTGTTGCTATGACTTTTATGGTATCACAACTTATGTTTAAGTCTTCTATTCATTATGAGCTTATTCTGGTGTATGGTGTAAGTTGACTTTCTTGTTTCATGTCTCTATGGTGAACTAATATTGACAAAGGGAATACAATCATGCAATGGAGTAAAAATAACCTCTTCAATAAATGGTGTTGGGAGAACTGGATTACTGGATTGGTATACACAAAAAATAAAAGCTACTTTTATAATAACTATATAATATGTAATAGCTGACTATTAATCAAGTCATCTTATCATTTTTATCTTTTCATGCATTTATTGTTTTTATGTTTATTTAACATAAATAAAAATATAAAAACATTTATATTTTTGTGTTTATTCTGTAACAATCAAGATAGCAAATATGTTATATATACATTTACAAATAGAAGATGGACATTAAAACTCACTTGGGACACAGAATATTACAGGTAAAAAATATTTTTGTTTCTTTGTTTTTGGTCAACAATACTAAGTTTATTTTACCAGCATCATTTCACTAGCAATGATATATGCAGCATGTAAATTAACTTACTTGCAGGCAGGTAGGCAACATCTCCAATGCTTCATTTATTAACATGTAAAATGTAATAAGAATATTTATTTCAGCCCTGGCTGGTGTGGCTCAGTGGACTGAGCATGGTCCTGTGAACCAAAGGGTCACCAGTTTGATTACCAGTCAGGGCACATGCCTGGGTTGCAGACCAGGTGCCCATTAGAGGGTGGTCAAGAAGTAACCACACATTGATGTCTCTCGCCCTCCTCCTCCGCCTCTGAAAATCAATAAATAAAATATTTTTAAAAGAATATTTATGTCATAGTTTTGAGAATTAAAATGGGCTCACTTTCCAACATAACTTCTCAGTAAATGTTATTTTCCATGTTCCTCCAAACCTTTTGTGAAAATCATAGTGCAATTGTCATTTTATAAAGGAAGATAATATATCTTGTAGAGACATAAAAATTATGCAGAAATGTTCATACTAGGGCTGCTGAAAGCTGTTGAAATACATATGTATAAGATCCACATGCAATTCATGAACACCCTGTATCCCAGTGATGTACACACAAACATCACAGTACACATGCACACACAAACTATTCTGGAAGCTCTTAGCAAAGACATTTATGAAACCATAAATCCATAAGTAAAAGATTGGCTAAGTAAACATCTCTCAGATTAAAGTACTAGGCTCCATCTTTGCCATTTTAAATTGGACATAAAAATAAAAAACAATCACATGTAAACCTAACAAATCAACTAACTAGATAATGTTGCGGACCGTTCAGCCTGGTTTCAGGAGTTGTAACCCTCACCCCATGGTGGGCTGTGTAAGAGCCCAAGGGACCCACTTCATCTGGGTCTGTTCTGTCACAAGGATGTGACCTATTAAGGAGACAAAGCTTATCTCCCTGGCAGGGGCACTGCTTCTGCCTTACCCATCTCTGGCCCCATAGCTTGGTTGGCAGTCAATGACAGGTAAGACTCCTCATGGGAGGGGCAACCTAAGCCAGACGCGACCACTTGGGAGGCCTCATGGAAGGACTCGGGGGGTTGCAGCAAAGAGGATGTGATGGACCCTCGCCCCCAGGCTATTCTGACATAGCCCGAGTCCTCATTTCCATCTGGGAGATGTCTCCTGCTTCCTAATTGCCTTAAAGCCTGAAACTGTGGGGGTGAGCGGTGCAGCCCTGGCCTGGCCTGGTGGGCTCCGTGGGTGATCCGGACATAAGAAAGAATTCCTAAAGCCCTGTGAAACCTGCTTTGCTAAGAGTGCTCTTCCTGAGGTGATAAGTGTCCCAGGAGGAAATGAGTATGTCTCCCAAAGTCTGGCAACCCCCCTTCCTGACAAACACTGGCTCAGATTAAGCCCTCAGATTGCTTTGAAATGTTAACCATTGTTTGATCCTTGTCGCCTGACATACCTGTATTCCTGTGTGTGTATTTGAGCCCAATAAAAGCCTAGTGAGGAAGGGGCTCTGGGTCATTCTCCTCTGAGAGTTTGACCCCTTTCCTCCCCAAGCAGAAGATGTCTTGGTAGTTTTTACTTTCATCCATGACGGAGGGATGGGGCTCTGCGGGCGGAGCCCCCCCACATCTGGCACCCAGGCCAGGGTCCCCCGCAAGATAAGTAAGTAGGTAGGTAGGTAGGTAGGTAGGTTGAGAGAGAGAGAAGGAATGATATGCATGCTTCTTATTCCAACATATGAGAGAAAAGTGAGAACTCCATATTTGATGCAGATGATTAGAGAATATATAGTAATAATTCTGAAAGTAAAAACCTAGGCTTAAGAGTTACAACATTTAGTGAGTCACCCCCATATGATCTTATTTTTTCTAAAACCTTTCTAAAATCTCATGTATTACCTTGATAAGACTTCCCCTACTAAATCAAATTAAATATATTTCTCCCTATCTGTAGTTAAACATTTTTGTATGTGGACTTCTGGGTCATAATCATATCATGTTTACTTTCTGCTTTATAATACAACTTATGTTGTTCTCTACTTATAGCCCATAGAGCATGATATGACGAAACATACTTTGTGTTTTGTCTTCAATAAGCTTGTGTTGAAAACTTGGTTTCCATCAGTCCCTAATTTTGTAACTTTGAGTAGATTACTTATTTACCAAGTCTCATTTTCTTCATATTAAAGGTCTTAAAGTAACCCTAATACCATTCTGGTGTAGATATATACTAAATGTATTAGTGTAAATAAAGTGTTATTATAGTAAAGATTAGAAATTGTATTTTATATAAACTGTTAAATAAAAAGTGTGTTTCTACTCTCTCCCCATTATTAATTGTAAAAATAAATTCCCTTTTCTTAACATTAAACACAATGTCATTTATATAACAAGGATTTGATAGACATTTTCCAATCAGTGAAAGAAAGAACCCAAATGCAATTATAGTTTTACATGTAGATCTAATGTTTTATGTAGAAAACAGTTTTCAATTCATATTCTTAGCTAATCTAATGTGGAGACTTGATTTACTGAAATTCATGGTATAAGGAAGCTTTAATAAATTGTTTCCTTGTTAGTCAAGTTTACCAGAAAGTTTTATTTTAGAACCTGTTATCTACAATGTTCCACTCTGAGCAACTTTAAAAAAAATAATAAATAATTTTAGAGAGATATTGTTGAAAATGGATTATGTAATATCTTGTATTCTTGAATAAATTATTCACATACATTATAACTCAATTATTTGTTATTTCAATTTTTAAATATCAGTTTTCATGGTTCAGTGAAGTATGCATGACTTGATGAACTCCATTTTGTTTGTTGAAAGTAACTGTAGAAACTTTTGTTTTAAAAAACATGATGCTTTTTCCTCATAAGGTATTTTGTTTTTGTATTCTCTCTTACTGTCTGATAATATAGACCACTTTGGCAATGATATTAGACTATAGCAGGCTGTTTATGTTATTTTACCTTATGTTTATAATCTGCTATCATATTAAAAATTAAATAAACTGGATAAAATTAGGTATAATAATGAGATAAAATAATTTGAAGAGGTTGCTATAGTTCCATATATTGCAAAAGTGGAAAGCACAAGTTAGTTTTCATTTTCAATGAGCTTGCTCACCACCTAAATGAAATTCAAAAAAATATATATTTGATTTATGTATAATTTGTATCATACATATATCTGCTCTTTGTATATACCATATGTATATACTTTTTCAGTTTAAAGACCATGAAGGTAAACATGTATATCCCTAGTACATATTTTATGTATGATTAAAAACAAAAACCTTAAACAATGATTGATATTTTTATACAACTTTTCTATATTCAAACAGAAATAATTACTTTATTTCAACTATCTTTATACATTAGCTACACGCAACTCCAGGTTGTGCCTGAGTTTTTAAAAAAATAAAATGTATTTTATCATTTTTATTGTGAAAACTGATGTTTTATCTTAATTATCAGTGTCAAACAATATACTTCACATTTGTATTTTCTTATCTGTTTTTACCACATGAATTTTTAAAATAACTCTTTATAAAAAATTTTTGTGTCAGGTATATTCCTTTAAATTGTGCCCTTTTGAATATAATCTGGTTCATTAATCCAATGTAACGTCACAGAACAACTTATAATGCAATATTGCTTTGTTTTATAAAAGACTGGATTATAATATTCATTTTTATTTATTTTTTCCTGAAAAAAATTGTTTATTTGGAGTACTTTTTTTAATTCAAATGTTTGCATTAGGAAAAAAGTATGTGCAATTATTATAATTTTGAAATTGTGCAAATGAACTGTGTAGAATTGGTAATGATCTATATTTGTATCATTTAAAGGCAATGATGTATGATTAAAACAGCAATATTATGAATACTTTTACAGAAAATTGCTAAAATAGCTGATCACACAAGCTCTTTGAAGTTATGTTTAACACAATATGTTTTACTAAAATTACATTCAAAACTAATTATATGTTGGCATTGCTTTCTTTAAGACAAAAACAAATCTACATATATTCTTGTTGGATTAAAACCAGCATGTTATTTTACCTTGGCTAAATACGCACAATGTTAACCAAGATTTCATATACATGGTCCTGACCTTTCAGCTAAAAAGGTCTACTCTGCTCATGGGATTTTTATATGATTTTTTATTTCCATTTCTCAATTCTTTTTTGACCTTCCTTGTGTCAGAATACCAAATCAGTTGCTGTATTCTCCATAATAGCTCTAACATGCTGACATGCAGAGCTTTCATTTGCCCAAGGAATTTTTTATGTGTATTGTTTGTGTTATTATCCAAACTATTGACGCTTATTGAAATGTAATTATTTTAACCTTTATATTATCTATTTTTTATAAGTTTTTGTTTCCTAAGTGACTTGAGATTCTTTTCCCCTAGTGTAGCTAAGGCTGTTGAATATTTTGAACCCTCTAAAGCCTTCAGAAGAAAACCAGACATATCTAAAATTTTCAATAATTGTTGAGCCTTGGATTATCTAAGTGGTGGGTAAGGGCATTGCTGAAATAATAAGATATTGGTGGGTATGATATAGTTATTATTTTAGAGTTTTAAATAGCAAGGAAACATATTTTATTTAATACCACAAATATTGTCACAGTGGATAATTCTCAATGCAGACTAGGCAATAAATTGCATTAATTTCTATACTTTTTTCCCTTTAAATTCTGCTTTTCCATCTTCTATTATTTATCAGCTATAGTTCATTATTATATATCATTTACAATATGTATGCCTTATGTATCTGTTTCCTTGAAAATTTAATATAAATTTTAATAAAACTAGCATATATATTCTCATTAACACATTAAACATATTTTTCCTTAACTTGGGTTGAATGTATTGCAATATTGATGACATATACAATCTATAGTTACATTTTTCTTTATTTTTTCTTTTATATAAACCACAGATTGCAAGAGACTTTATGATTTCATTGTTCCTGCTCAAGGCTTTTCCTCACAATTGATGGCTCACACACTTCAAGGAATATTGAAATTCATTTTCATGATAACCCTTATATTCTGCAATAAGCCATATCACCTTTAGCTTACTCTGCAAAGATAAAAATGATTGGCACAAAATGCAACTATTTGCCATTTGTGAGAAGGACAAAGTCATATTTTCAGAAATGTTAGCTACCACTAGAGAACAGTATTTGCTTTTAGAAATAAGCATTACAAAAATTGAAAGATAACATAGTTAAGTTTAACTCACTAGTTTATACATAGGCCTCAAAAACAAAAAAACATAAATATTTATGTAAATTTACATGTCTTATTTTAAATATGCCTGTTGTTTGTAAAATACAGACTGGATGAATTGAAGTTGTGTTTCGTGTATAAGCATTGACAGGTATTACACAGTAGAGTCAGAATCATCTTGTTTTACAATCTGTTATTGTTTGATCTTGATTGAGTTCTATACACAAAATTGTCAACATGTCATCTGTAAAATAGGGGTGATAATATACAGGTTGTTTTTGCATTCAACTAGATTACTCCAGAAGATTATTATTTGCATGTTATTAGCACTTATGTACTCAAAATTTTTAACTTTAATTATAATAAATTATTCTCTCATAGAAGAAAGATTTACAATAAACCCATGTTTGTGAAATATTGTTATTGAAAAGCACATTAACAAACTCCTACAACATTAATTATGAGCACAAACATTTACAATCATCCAGCTAAGTTATTCAGCTTTGATTTGCCATTAACAGTTCTAGAACTATTTTATTCCTAAAATTCTTATTAAAAGGTGAAACATCATGAACTGTATTCTTGAATCAAAAATTAAGTTTGATGTTACAGTAGGATATTCCCTGTGTAAAGAAAGAATGAGAAGACAAGCAATAACTTATTGTCTTAACCCTAGTTATAATTTCCTCAGTAAAAAGTAGAGTCACAATGAAGGCTATCCTCAAGAATTAGCCATCACTCTTTACAGACTAGGACATTCATTATTTTAGACTGAAGAATATATACAATTAATTATTAGAATGGTTCTCATGCTATAACACATTTTTTCCACTTTGGCTGAAATATATTTCTGCCATTATAATTTAAAGGAAAGAAGTGGCTTTGATTCTGGTTTTACAAACATAAAATGATTTACTCTTTTAATAGAATATTAATGACAGCTCACCCATTTCAAGGAATAAATATTCAACAAATATTAATAATCTAGATCTGCTTAGTGTAATGAATCTTTGCTCACATTCACTGTGAGGGACAGTCCACTAAGTAATCCTATGTTTCTCACAAATGTCCTAGGCTATCTCCCCTTCCCTCCCTTTATCTACCTTACCCTTTTTCTTATATGGCAACTAAATCACACAGTACATGTAAAATATTGTGGAGACGGTAATATTATCAAACTAATTATGACAAAGATTACACTGTCTTGTTATTTAATTTTAGATAGTTTCTCCATAATTTTACAACAAGGAAAAGATGAAGTGCTATATTTTTCATACATATAAATGGCAGAGGTTTACTTTTTCAGACTTATGTAAGATTAAGTTCCCACAATAATTACAGGGAATTGGGGGAGCAGGAAGTAAAAGACAGAAAACTGTACAAGATCAACAATTAAAAAATACTGATTTAAAAAATAATAAAAAGATAAAAAATAATAATTACAGGGAATTTTTTTAATAGCCCTGACTGGTATGTTTTGCTGGATGGAGTGCCAGCCTGTGAAATGAAAGTTTGCAGGTTCGATTCCCAGTCAGGGCACCTGCCTGAGTTGTGGGCTATGCCCCCAGTTGGAGCATGGGAGAATCTGATGTTTCCCTCTCTCTCTCCCTCCTTCCTCTCTCTAAAAATAAATAAATAAAATCCTTTAAAAATAGCTTGTCATGGGTAAATCATAATTCTCTCAACTTATTTAAAATGAGATTGAACTGTCAGTAATTTTCAAAATATATAAAACTGCATAAAGTCTAACTCCTTATGATGGCCTTTTCTTTTAACACCTACTTCAGAATCATCTGATTAGCTTGTTACAAATATTCTTACCTTATACCCACTTTAAATCCAACTTAAAATTACTGAGGTTTGGGTCCCAGAAATCTGTGACTTAAACTATCTTCCCAAGTGATTCTTGTATACGCAATAGATTGACTACCACAGATCCTATAAAGATGAAATAGCATTAAAATTTTAAAAGCATAATATGTGATTAAATTTATAAATACATTTGTATAATTTATCATCCTCTGAAATTCCATTTATATTTTTGAAGGTGACAATATCTTGAGATAAGTATTATGTCTTTGTGTTCAAATAAGGTTTGAATCAATATTAATGATATAATAAACATATTTTAAGTGTCTAGGATGTTTTCAATAATTAATTTTTCTGACTAAATATTTGAAATCCAGTGCCTCAGTAAATTAAAACCACAATGAGGTACCACTTCACACTGGTCAGAATGACCATCAATAAATCAACAAACAACAAGTGCTGGCAAGGTTGTGGAGAAAAGGGAACCCTAGTACACTTTTGGTGGGAATGCAGACTGGTGCAACCACTGCAGAAAACAGTATGGAATTTCTTCAAAAAGCTAAAAATGGAACTGCATTTTAATTATACTAATTTATACAATGAGCATGAGTAACATAAATGAATATTAACATTGGCTTTGCAATGTAAAGAATAGGATTTGGATTTAAAATTTGATCTGAACATTCAAGCAAAAACATTTAAAATCTATTTTAGAAAATTGTTGGACAGATTTAGAAATATATATACATGTACATAATTATATGTAACAAGTAATATCTATAATTCAGATATGCAGTTATATAGAGAATAATAAAATATGTATTATGAACAGACATATTTTCAAATATTCTGCTATATAGTATATTTAAAGTAAAACTTCTGCATGCAACACTTTTAGCCAATCTTTCTTTAAAAAAAAACAAACAAACATACAACCACTATGGAAAAGAGTGTGGAATTTTCTAAGAAAACTAAAAATGGATATGCCTTTTGACTCAGCAATTCCACTGCTAGGATTATATCCTAAGAACCCTGAAACACCAATCCAAAAGAACCTATGCACCCCAATGTTCATAGCAGCACAGTTTACAATAGCCAAGTGTTACAGGCAACCTAGGTGTCCATCAGTAAATGAATGGATCAAGAAACTATGGTACATTTACACAATGGAATTCTATGCAGCAGAAAGAAAGAAGGAGCTCCTACCCTTTGCGACAGCATGGATGGAACTGGAGAGCATTATGCTAAGCAGAATAAGCCAAGCAGTGAAAGACAAATACCATATGATCTCACCTTTAACTGGAACCTAATCAACAAAACGAAGAAGCAAAATATAACCAAAGACACTGAAATTGAGAATAGGCTGACAGTCATCAGAGGGGAGAGGGGAGGGAAATTCAGGGTAAAAGGGGAAGGGTTTAGAGCAACAAGTATAAAGGACACATGGACAAAAACTAGGGGGATAGAAATGGTAGGGAGGTGGGGAGGGTTAGGGTGGTGGGCTGGGTTGGGAGTAAAAGACAGAAAACTACAAGAACGGCAATTAAAATAAAATAAAAAAGCAAAAAAATTATCATGAGAATATTCTTTTTAGTAAGATTGAGATTGGTGTTATTTTACAAGTTTGGTATTATTTTTGAATAACCTATTTTTGTAAGCCATATAGAATACATGTATGTATATATGTAACTATATATATATAATCACTATTTTAAACCAAAATAAAATATTTACTAAAGCTCTTCCAAATCTGGATGTGTAATATCTGAGATTAAAACATAAGCAAATTTACTATTATTTCTAAAATGTGGCTTATCTCTTTCTCTCTCCGAAGTTAGTTTGAATTTAAATACTCACCAAAAAAATAATAGAATTATGGATACAATCTATTTTGTAATCTGATTTTAACAGGTACTTACTCCAATATCTTTCAAATTAATATTTAACTTCTCTAATGAACATTCCTTGTCAGAGTATAAAGCAGAGTACTGTGTTTTCAAATATTAATGATGAATTAATGATATATTTTACACATTAATTTCTATTTTAATTGTTCTGTATTGTCAACCAAGATAACTAAGTAGAAAATATTTTGAGATCTTTCAGCAATGATCTGCGCAAAGAGTCTTATATACACCCTTTTGCATCAACACAGTGGTACAAGTTTTGAATAGTAGTGATTGTAATGAGACAGATGGTTGAAGCTATCACTTTGCAATAGTTGATAGAACTAACTGGCTTCTAAAATTTTATTTGCTTATTCTATGATACACTGGTATTTTCTTTCTCATCTGGATTTAGTAAAATTCTCCAAAAATGAAACAATAAAATTAAGACAACAGATGTTTAAAACAAGCTTATTGGGGTGACATTGATTACTGAAATAATATAAGTTAGTGGTGTCCAATTCTATGCTACATGATTTGTATATTGACCCTCCCAAGGTCAAATCTCCCGTCATCACATATTTGACTCTCATTTTGCTTATCACTGTTTAAATAGTGTAACTTTTGTATTAGATGGGTTTCTCTGCATGATTTTGTGACATATAAATATGTAAATTAACTGGATAATTATTTTCAATTTTATGTAATATTAGCATGTGTTTCACAATGTTTGTTATTATTATCAAAGTAGATTTTTCAAAAGGAATTTTTGTGTGCATATTTATGAACATTTATTATTTTAAAGGATCAATAAATGGTGTAATCTGGACAAGTACATGCAAAAAAATAAATAAAATTACAATTCTGTTTGAATAGCACTAACATCCTATTCCCTACCAAATTCATACTTCCCTCACCCTACATAAGTTAACACTTCAGCCAATATTGTCATTTTAAAAAATATTTCTGCTTTGTGTGGATGTGAAGTTAGATGGCAAATATTTATCATTTTTTTGTTTATTTGATACTGACTCTCAAGTTCAACTTTGTGTTTTTACCATGTTTTTTGCAAGTTATGTGAGTATATTCCGCATTTGCTGGCATCTACTTTAGAGATCTGCATATAACAAAATATTTTAAATATACAAATATTCAAATTTGAGACTATTCTAAAATGTTTATTCATTTTTTCATTCTGTCACTTATGTATTTAGTCATTTACATGAGACCATTTATTATAGACCACTATATTTTGGGACAAATAAACCAGCAATTATGATTTAAAATATGACTGTATCTCTGAAAAATTTTGCAGTTTGTTCAGGGAAAATTATCATGATGAGGGAACTATACAATACATGAAAGTTAGACTGAATTAAAATACAAATGCTAGGAGAACAACAAGGAAAGGGGTTGGATGGGGGGGTGAAATGTGAAAATTATTCTATAGATAGATACTTAAGGTAAGAAGCACCTTCACTCAAAGATTGTAATATACCTAATATTTTAATTAAAAAAAAAAAACTTTGACATAGACAATGCTGTGATGATTCCTGGGGGTTGGGAGGGTGTAAGAAGAGTAAATGGTAATAGAAAAAAACACAATAAAGATTAAATTAAAAAAAAAAAAACTTTGATTAGTTAAAACATTATATTCGTGTACTTTCAATTACTATGTAAGAGTATTCTCTTAATAGAGAACTTCATAGTTTTTCTAATAATTCTTGCTCCTTGCTGGCATAGTTAACTCTCAGAAGCAGATTACTTGCACTTGCCATGCATATTATTTTCTGTTAAAGTTCTCCCACCTTAGAAAACATAGTTTTGACACATTTCTAACTATGGCAGCCCACGTTTCAGCAATGACAGGACTAATGTTGCTACACATTTTGTCACATCATTATTAATTATCATTATGCTTTTTCCACTATTTCAAACATAGTCTCAAAGGTAAATCATTTTCATTTGAACTATATTTTTCAGCTGGAAGTCTGTCAAAAAGTCACACTGGTGATGTTTTCAAAAAGCTCATGTTCATACAGTGTATGCACATCCCAAGAATAATTTCTACTATTAAGTGACATTTTATAAAGAAAATTATACATTGTCATACATACAGAATAAGTTTAAAATGGCCACATGTTAATTGGGATACTATTGGAAAATCAAGAAGCAGATACTTTCACATAATGAAAAATCTGTGTTGATTTTATTGGGTTCTTTACTGTATAGCTTGGTACCTGAATGCTTAAAAATACTACAAGTTCTTTAAAATGCCTAATATAAATATATAAGGATAAACATTGTGTTTACTTTAGTTTTATATAAATACGATATGCGTGTTTATCAGATACATGTATTTATATAGTGTTTTCATTAAACTAAATTTTGCAATTTAAGAAACATGTGCTTCAGTGCTTGAAATATCTCCCCCTAGCAATCCTAGACTCCCAAGGCATTAGATAAGAGGGAGGAAAAAAAAGTAGTAACAAAGGGAATTTGCAGAAACTTGTGGGATTTATTATCTGTTGAAGAGAAAAGACTCTCTGGAGAGAGCAATTTGATTTCTCAAGCTTTTTCCAGTTGACTACAAATCACATAAAACACTTTTTGTCAGGTTACCCTGTTAGAAACTCTTTTAAAACTCATGTATTTTGGATTCTAATAATCTGTATGATAATCATAGTAAATGGAAACTATTTCTTGAAGATCACAATTGTTCTAACATTTTTATCCCATGAAATCCATTTTTTTAACTTAAGACATAAAAGTTTATATGCAACAATAATACGGGGGTTTCCTTGAAGCTCTTAAAATAGCTATCTAGAACGTGCTCTCAAAATTGGAAATATTCAACGTAGGGGATTTTCAGGGTAATTCATTGTTTTTAAGGTATAAGAATTATATATTAGAAATATATATGTGTGTATGTGTGTGCACACCAACATTTTGTATCATATTGTCCGTGTTCTTTCCCCTCTGTGCACTATAATGTTAAAAATTATGTATTGAGGGATATATATTTATTATGCATTATATATAATACACATAAATTATATATAAGATAATAAACATATATTAATGATACATAATTATATATACGCTATATATTTTTTCAAAGCCATAAATACATGTAAACATATTGGGAGCCAATACCTCAAGTTTTATTTTATTAATAGGAGTATACATGTAAAATACTTTTGAGTTACTGATCTAGTAAAAAATATGAAACTTCTGGCCAAGATGGAGGCATAGGTAGACACACTGTGCCTTCTCACACACCAAAAGAAGGACAACAACAATTTAGAAACAAAAAACAATCCATACTGACAAAAATTTGAACTGTATGGAAGTCCAATAATCAAGGAGTTAAAGAAGAAACATTCATCCAGACCAGTAGAAGGTGTGGAGCTGGGCAGCAGGGTGGAGTGGACTCGCAGCAAAGCTGCAGCTGGTTGACCCCAGGCACACAGGAGGCAGCAGGAGAACCCAGTGAGGCAGCGGATTATGGAGGGGTGCAGCACACAAGGCAGCTGGCAGATTGGGTGGTCCCACATTTGAATGCAGATAAACCAGGCAAAATTGGGAAGTGAGAAAGATGGGCACAACCCAGGGCTCCAGTGCAGGGAAATAAAGCCTCAAAACACCAATTGAAACACCTGTGGGGGATGAGGTAGCAGCAGGAGAAACTCCCAGCCTCACAGGAGAGTTCGTTGGAGAGAACCACAGGGTCCTAGAATGTACACAAACCCACCTGCATGGGAATCAGCACCAGAAGGGCCCAATTTGCTTGGGGGAAGCAGGGGAATTGACTGAAATCTGGCAGAGAGCTGAACAAGTGTCATTGTTCCCTCTCGGAGCCCTGTCCCACATACAGCATCACAACCCAACAACCGGGTTGCCCTGTCCTGGTGAAAACCTAAGGCCCCACCCCTTACTATGTAACAGGCACATCAAGACAAAAATAAAATGGCCCAAATGAAAGAACAGATTAAAGCTCCAGAAAAAATACAATTAAGCAATGAAGAGATAGCCAACCTATCAGATCCATAGTACAAAACACTGGTAATCAGGTTGCTCACAGAATTGGTTGAATTTGGTTACAAACTAGATGAAAAAATGAAGGCTACACTAAGTGAAATAAGGAAAATGCACAGGGAACCAACAGTGATGGGAAGAAAACTGGGACTCAAATCAATGGAGTGGACCAGAAGGAAGAAAGAAACATCTAATCAGAAAAGAATGAAGAAACAGGGATTCAAAAAAATGAGGAGAGGCTTAGGAACCTCCAGGACACCTTTAAATGTTCCAACTTCCAAATTATAGGGGTACCAGAAGGAGAAGAGGAAGAGCAACAAGTGGAAAACTTATTTGAACAAATAATAAAGGAGAACTCCCCCATTCTGGCAAAGGAAATAGACTTCCAGGAAGTCCAGGAAGCTCAGAGAGTCCCAAAGAAGTTGGACCCAAGGAGGAACACACCAAGGCACATCGTAATTACATAGCCAAGATTAAAGATAAGGAGAGAATCTTAAAAGCAGCAAAACAAAAGGAAAGAGTTACCTACAAAGGAGTTCTCATCAGACTGTCAGCTGATTTCTCAAAAGAGACCTTGAAGGCAAGAAGGGGCTGGAAAGAAGTATTCCAAGTCATGAAAGACAAGGACCTACATCCAAGATTGCTCTATCCAGCAAAGCTGTCATTTAGAATGGAAGGGCAGATAAAATGCTTCTCAGATAAGATCAAGTTAAAGGAGTTCATCAGCACCAAGCCCTTATTATATGAAATGTTAGAGGGACTTATCTAAGAAAAAGAAGATAAAAAATGTGAACAGTAAAAAGACAGCAAACTCACAATTACAAACAACCACACCTAAAACAAAAACAAAAACAAACTAAGCAAACAGCTAGAACAGGAACAGAACCACAGAAATGAAGATCATATGGAAGGTTAGCAACAGGGGAGTGGGAGAAGGTGAGAGGGGGAAAAGGTACAGAGAATAAGTAGCATAGATGGTAAGTAGAAAATAGACAGGGGGAGGGTAAGAATAGTATAGGAAATGTAGAAGCTAAAGAACTTGTAAGTCTGACACATAGACAAGAACTAAAGTGGGGGAATGAGGGTGGGGGTGTGCAGGGTGGAGGGGAGTGAAGGGGGGAAATGGGACAAGTGTAATAGCATAATCAACGAAATATATTTTAAAAATATGAAACATTTATTTGAAGTTAGTTGTATGATGATCCCTCTATTTGACATGAGGATGTTTGCTAAATTTCTAATAATTAACTAGGATGCAGTGATGGGTGAGGGAGATATATTGTTGTGCTTTTCATGATTTGGAATATATCTTGGACCATTTTTTCAGAGTGGATATTGGAGACACATTTTCTCATGCTTCCTTCAAGGGTAGAAAAAAAATAACGTTTTAAATGCATGACAGTATTCTGTTCTTAAAATGGCCTCGTCTTTTTACTAGAGTATAAGGGGACTAAATGGTAATGGAAAAAGTATAATAAAGATTAAAACTAAAAATAAACTATTGGGATTTTTCAGAGACTAATTGACCTGCGAGCATCCCAAACTTTAGTCTCTACTGGCCTTCCACATGGGGGAAAAGACCTCATTCTAGGCTGCTTGGCTTTTATATGTGGAGGAAGGGAAATAACTCACTCTAGCTCATGCTAGCCATCCATCCTATCTTACCAAATGGAAGAGAATAGAGGGAGAATTGCTTGTGAAGTTTATATGCACAGGCTCACTGGCAGACTGAAACTGAACTCCTAATCATACGACCATAGACTCCACACCCTCCATCCAAACAGTATCATTTTTTTTTAAAAACCTATTTATTTATCTCAATTATTTTATCCAATGATGTATGTCTAATACAAGAAGAAAGAAAAAAAAAAACTACAAGGTATAATAAAAGACAGAAAAAAACAGTTTGAAAAGATAGAACAACCATCAGAACCAGACACAGTGCAGCAGAGATGTTGGAATTAACAGACAGGGAATATAAAACAACTGCAATGGATACGCTGTGTGTTCTAATGGATAAAGTGGACAGCATGCCAGCACAGATGGGGCTTGTAAGCAGAGGGATGAAAACCCTAAGAAAGAACAAAAAGTAAATGATGGAGATACAAAGTATGGTGAAAAGAAGACCTTGAATGCAGTTGACAGCCTTATTAGTAGACCGACACAACTAAAAATAGAATCTCTGAGCTTGAGGACATATCTCCATAGAAACTTCCAAGTCTGAAAAGTGAAGAGGAAACACATTAAGGAAAAAAAAAAGAAAGAAAGAAAAAAAAAAAAGAAAACAGAATATTCAAGGGCTGTGGGATAACTCCAGAGATGTATCATATTAATAATATAAATACCAGAAACAGAAGACAGAGAGAAAGGAACAGGAAAAAAAATATTTGAAACAATAATGACTGATATTTTTTTCTAAATTAATTTCTAATTTTTCTAGGGATCCCACAAAACACCAATTGGAATAAATGTCAGAAACTTAACTTAGAAATGTCATATTCAAACTGAAAAAATTTGAAGATAAAAAGTCTTCTAGAAAAAAATAATAATACTTTATCTACAGTAGAGCAAAAATAAGAATCACATTTGACTTCATTTCAGAAACCATGGAAACACAAAAAGAGTGTAGTGAAATAGTTTAAATGTTGAGAGAAAAACAACACCAATCAAGAATTCTCTATCTTGAGAAATTATCCTTCAAAGTAAAGGAGAAATGCCCAGGCGGGTAGCTAAGCGATTAGAGTGCAGTTCTACTATGCCAAGGTCACCTGTTCTATTAGTTGCACCAGAAGCACTAATGAAGGCATAAATAAATGGAACAACAAATCTCTCTATCTCTCTCTCTCCTTCCCTTCTTCCCTTTCTCTGTCTAAAATCAATCAAAATACTTATTTAGAAGTAAAGGAGAAATAATGACTTTCCTAGGCAAACAAAAACTAGAATATTAATTTCCAGTAGATGTTCCTTGCAAGAAAAACTTTTCAGAAAGAAGAAAAATAATATAGGTCAGAAACTCAGATCTCCATAAAGAAACAAAGGGACCTTTGTAAAAGAAAAACAAAACTTTTATGTTTAGTATTCTTAATTGATATTACAGATAACAGCTCAAAATAACAATGGAAAAATATATACAATGTCAAAGTCATACAAAGAAGGTAGGAGGAACTGAGCTTATTTTGTTATTATAAGGAATTCTCACCACCTGTAAAGCAGCACAGTATTATTTGAAAGTAGGCTAGGGTTGGTTACAAATATACATCGCAAACTCATGAGCAACAGCTAAAAAGCATGGGGGGAGTAGTATAACTGACAAACAGAACAAAGAACACCAAGTAGAAAAAAGTAGCATATCTGGTAGATACTAATTTAACTATATTGATAAATCACATTAAAAGTCAATGATTGAAATACATTAGTTAAAGGAGAGAATGTCAGAATGGATCAAAACACACAACCCAACAATTTCTTATCTTCAAGAAACTTACCTGAAATATCAATATAAATAAATACATAGATTAAAAGAAAATGGGTGGAAAATCTTACATCATACTAACACTAATCAAAAGAAAATTGAAATAGCTATATTAATTGGGACAAAGAGACTTCAATGCAAGATGATTTTATTCATTCATTCATTCATTTATTTATGTTCCTCAGTTAGTAACTTATCTGTTGCAGAGAAGGATATTACAAAATGATAATGGGGTCATTTCATGGGAGCATAACAAGCATTAATATGTACATGCCTAATAAAGCATCAAAATACATGAATCTAAAACTGAGAAGTACAGGGAGAAGTAGATGAATCCACTGTTATGGAGATATTAACATCCCTTTATCATAAATAAGCAGATCCTTATAATTCCTACAGAGATTTGTCTCTTCTTTAACAACAGGCTTTTGAAATCTGAAATAATCATTTTGTCCATTTAAAACTTCTCTATCCTCTGTTTCAACGTTTTCTAAAACCAATAATTAAGATTCAGATTCCTGTCTTATATAAATCAATATTTCAGATTCCTGTCTTATATAAATCAATTCTTTCTTCATATGGTATAAAAAGAATACCTATACAAAGTCTAATGGGTATATTTTATGGAAAATTGCATTGGTTTACAATATAGTCTGAAACACTAAGTATAAATAAAATGGTCACTATCTATTTTTGTCACCTTGGGCAAGAATCTTACTCATTAAAAATCTTAGTTACATTAAAAGTAAAATAAAGTACTTTGATTTTTGTAACTAGATCAACATTTAGTTTTCTTCTGATTCTAAATATAGACAATGAGTATGTATATGAATCCATGCAATGTGGTTGTATTTTAAGCCAAAAAGTTCAGCAGTTATAAATGCTCATTTTAGATTTTATGCTTCATCTTGCAACAAATCTAAAGGGACAGAGTAAAAGAATGTTTATTCTATTCATGAATCTTTTAATTCAGCTTCTTAAATGTTTACATGCTTAATTTCATCAATCAGGCATTCAGAATGAAAAGAAATTCAACCATCCAGAAAATTTTACTGCCCGGGTGGTGGTAGAATGTAACATGCTGGAAGCAATGTATGTAACCAGCTTAAGATCCATTGAATAGGACCACATCTTTTCCAGTCAATGCTAAAATTAACCATTTTCTAATCAAATTTACAATGTGATATGTATGATTAGGTTAAAAAAACAAGTAGCATGTATTAGGAAAGATATAAATAACAATAAATATTTCAAATTTAATCTTTATGAAATAACAGTCATCCCGTAAAGAGAGGGACAACCATTTTAAAACCAGAAACTATTCACAGATTTCATGTATAGCTATACTGGCCTAAGCAAAGACAGGAAGTTAAATTTTAGTTTTCATAGCTATCTTTTCTAGCAAAAACAACACATTTAGTATGAAGTTCATATAAACAAGAATTTATCTAAAGAAAAGGCAATTTTTAATTTGAGAATAAGAACAAATACAAAGAGCCTTTTTCAGTACACTTGTTTCCATCTCTCCCCAACCAGTCTCCCTGACTCCACCCACCCCCACCCCCACCTCCCCTTTGGCTTTGTCCCTGGGTCCTTTATGCATATTCCTTGATGACACTTCCCCCATTTTTCCTCATTATCCCCCTTCCTCCTCCTCTCTGGTTACTGTTATTTCAATGTCTCTGGTTATATTTTGCTTGATTGTTTGTTTTGTTGATTAGGTTCCAGTTATAGGTAAGATCATATGGCATTTGTCTTTCACTGCATGGCTTATTTCACTTAGCATAATGCTCTCCAGGTCCATTCATGCTATGGCAAAGGGTAAGAGTACCTTCTTTCTTTCTGCTGCATAATATTCATTGTGTAAATGTACCGTAGTTTTTTGATCCACTCATTTACTGATGGACATTTAGGTTGCTTCCAGCACTTGTCTATTGTAAATTGTGCTGCTATGAACATTGGGGTGCATAGGTGTTTTTGAATTGGTGTTTCAGGACAAAAAGCTTTTGAATTGACTCAAGAGTGCAACATTTAAAAACATTTTGTTTAACCTATGAAAAAGAAAAACAGCATATTTATGTTTACTTGTCATAAAATTTTGCTGGGTTTATTTAGTTTTTTTTTTTTTTCCTAATTTTATTGTTGTTCAAATACAGTTGTCTGCATCACCCCCCCCCCCACTAATCACTCCCACCCCAGCCATCTCCACCTCCCTCCCCTGAGTCCCCCCCACTGGGTTTTCTCCATGTGTCCTTTATAGTTGTTTCTGGAAACCATTTCCCTCTTCCCCCCATTATTGCCTCCCACCCTCCCCTTGTTACTGTCAGATTGTTCTTAATTTCAATGTCTCTGGTTATATATTGCTTGCTTTTTTTTTTTTTTTTTTTTTTGTTGATTATGTTCCATTTAAAGGTGAGATTATATGGTATTTGCCTTTTACTGTCTGGCTTATTTCACTTAGCATAATGCTCTCCAGTTTTTGTTTTATTACTTCAACATAAAAGCCACAAAGAATTGATAAATGTAATTACTTAGAACATACTTTTGGAAATATTGTATGATGGAGAACTTTATAAAAGCTTATACTGCTGATTAATATACCATTGAAACTCTTTTATCTATATGAAAAAATCTCACTTTACTACTTGTTCCTTTATCATCTTGTGGCTCATTGACTGATTTTAACATTTACTGTGTAGGTTTCATGAGTGAGAATGTTCAATCACATCTCTCAAAGAGTGACATATTCAATATTGCATTTGTGATCATTTTTATTGAGGGTGGATGATACAAAGTAGAAAATTAATCTTAGTTCTTCAGTGCTGAGCATAGGTTACTCAATTTATCTATTAGCCAGTGAATTTTATGTGAAACACTATATCCCAAATTTGTTTGGGCTGACAGACAACTATTTAATTTAAATAAGTATTTAATATAAATATTTAGACTGCATTTCACTTTAGGAATTCCAATGACATAGAACACTTTTAATTTCCAAATTCTTTACACATGACATATGTGATATACTGTGCATACAACTTTTATTTCAAAGAACTACTTTGATCAAATAATAAATTGAAATGTATGAGCTATTAACTTATTACCTTTTTGGATTAGGCAATGAATGAAGATATTTAAAAAATTAATATGATAGTAAAAATAATAGCATAAAAGAAAACAAATACAACATTAGTGGAATGATCAATGTTCTTATTGGACTTAATACAATATTGTTTCGAAAAATTAATGCATATATCAATATTAGAAAACAATTGTTAAAAAGGCTGATATTAAATTTATAATTGTATATTCAAATAATCTTATTAGAGTCATGGTTCCAAATAAAAGAACACTTTTAAGAGAAAAAGGGTGTTTATTTTGCTAAGTATTGGGAAGAGAAATAACCATCATTATAGCTGCTCCAAATTTTAAGTATAGTAATATTGAATTGACTCATCATGATTGAAATGATTCTTGACATGGTCAAAGTTCCTTTATGGGACTTAACTTGGTAAAGTAAAGAATTCGTGTTAATTTAATCACACAAATACAGGCTGTTGGCAAGATATTTAGTCAATATTTTGATATATAGGTCTAATGTGTTCTATATACTTATTCAGTTTTATACCTAAAATATTCTAGTGGACTATTTCCACAAGCCAAATCTCTACTTATCATAGTGCTTCTCTGACTATGTGTTTAATGGTAGCAGGGAGAATTAGTTTCAACCAAGACAGTTTTGCCCCTAATGTGGCTTGAACTAAGTGCAAATGGAATTCCAAATACCATGTCTACACATTTCAAATCATAAATTAAACTAATGAGGTGATAAATAAAATATATTATGTCTCTTATATTGGCAAATTTAACTTAAAAATGACATAGAAAAAAGTTTGGATCTAGAATTCTTAGGCTTTTTGGATTCTTACAACACAATGTGCTAGCTAACACAGGCACAGAGGTTCCATGGCCTCTGGTCAATCCACCATCTTTTTTCCCCCAACCTCTGGTACTAACAACCAAACATAAGTGTGACCCCCCAGTATGTGCATCTACACTCCATATGCAGAGATCTCTTTTCCAGCAGTCACCACGCAGACAGTGCTTTTGTCTGTGTGCATACAATGAGACACGGACCATTCTTTTAGAGTCAAATTCCCAATAAAGGAGGCTAGTGCCATTTGGGCAGGGATTATGCAATCACAGGGGCCTGAAGAATTGTCTGTTATATTGGTTTACTAGGTCTGTCACAACAAAGTCACACTGTGTGACTTGAGCCACAGAAATTTATTATTTGTCTCATGAATCTAGAAACTGCAAGTCCAAGATCAAGGTTAGTGAGGGTGGTTCTTTCTGAGGGTTATAGCGAGAATATGTGTCATGCCTCTGCTAGCATTTAGTAGTTTTCAGGCATTCGTTGCTGTTCCTTGGCTTGGAGGTATATAGTCCCAATCTCTGCCTTGATAATCACGTGGCATTCTCTCTGTATCTGCATTTGTTTGCCGCCAAAATTTTCCTTTTTTTTTTAAGATTTATTTATTTATTTATTCATCTTTAGAGGGGAAGGGTAGGAGAGAGGGAGAGGGAGAGAAATATCAATGTACGGTTGCCTCTCATGCGTCCCCCGCCAGGAACTGGCCTGGCAACCCAGGCATGTGCCCTGACTGGGAATTGAACCGAGATACTCTGGTTCGCAGGCCCACACTCAATCCACCGAGCTACACCAGCCAGGGCAAAAAATTTTCCTTTTTAATGAAGACAATAGGTGTATACAATTAAAGACCAAACTAATTAACTTAGGTAGATTACATAATTTTTACTTTGAACTCTTAAATTCAAATACAAATTATCACCACTTTTGTTGTGTTCTCGCATTTGTTAGTTTATGGTTGTATGATTATAATTTACCTTAAAAGGTTCAAACATTCTATAAATCAGAATGCTAAGGAAGAAAATTATCTTTATTCTCTCTGAAATTCCAATTATCAAAAACAGCATTATTTAATGTATCTGAAAAGAAAAAAGTAGGTAAATATTCTTGGCAAGCACATTTTATAAATGTGTAATAATTTGTAGAATTTAAAATTATTTTTCTGACTTATTTGAATACTAAATGTTGTCATCTTGACATCTTATTTATCTTCATTAAATAAGAGTACCCTCCATTTTAAAGTTGGGAAAAGTGTCAAAACGAATAAATTATATTCTTTTCACAAGAGGGCAGTGAGATGAACTGGTTGATCTCCTATGTATGCTCATTAATTCTCTGACATGGCTCCTTTTCTTTGCTGTTCTCTTCTAGAATCCATATAAAAAAAAGCAAGTGAAACTTCGTGCTTCTGGCAGTCTCAGCTTCAGTTTTTTTTTCCCCCTCAATTTTCCTCATCCTTATATTTGAAAACTACCTGAAGACCAAATCAGGCATGCACTAATGTCTACTTCTTGGTGTGGACACTGGCCCGCAGTGTGCCATGAGACAAGATAAATTCACATGGACTACTGAGTCCTGTGGAGGAAAAGGGATGGCACAACCACTCTCTCAAGGGGTAAGTACCCCGAACCTTTCCTTGAAAGACTTTTATTGGCTTTTAATTTGCACAGGAATACAGATAAATCTCAATACTTTTCAGGCAGTAAGGATCAAACAATAGATAACATAAAAAGAACTATGAGGGCTTATTCTGAGTCAGGATCTATTAGCTAAAGGACTACAAAACTTTGGGAAACAAACTCATTTCCTGCTCTGACCCTTATCATTTAATTGAGAGAATTCTTAGCAAAGCAGATTTCACAGGATTGTATGTATTCTTTCTTAAGCCTTATCACCCCAGAAAACCCACCCTTTCCAGCACAGAGCTGCACTGCCCTCTGTCATTGTTTCAGGCTTAAGTCAGGCAGGGGAAGTAAGGCAGCCAAGAGATGAGGAGACTTCTTGCAGACAAGATGAGGACTCAGGCTATGTCAAAGCTGAGGAGTGAGAGTCCATCACCCCCTTTTGCTATAGCCCCCAAGTCCTTCCCTGGGGCTCCCCATGATTGTTCCTGTCTTAGGTTGTTCCTCCCTTGAGGAATCTTGCCCATCATTGGCTAACCCATCAAGCACTGGGGGGCTAGGCAGGGTGAAGTAAAAGGAGCAGAGGTAGTGCCCCTTCCAGGGAGATAAGCTTAGTGGCTTATGGTCTGAAGGTTGCTCACTCAGCCTTAGCCATGGGGGAGGTTACAGCTTCTGAAACCAGGCAGGGGAGTTCCCAACATCTCCCCACTTTTTTGTTTTTGAAATCAATTGTAGCTGTTAAGCCTGTGAAACCCACTATTTCTTGTTTCCAAATGCAATATTAAGAAAATAACCTCCATATATATCATAAAGCACATATAAGGTTAAGATGAGGGGGCACCCAGGGCTGCTAAGACCCAAACTTGTAAATTCAGTCCATCAAGCCAGTTTTTAGGGTTCAGCCATCATAGATTATTGTTGAGGGTGTGGGAAAATGTTGCAAATGCAAGGGAATGATAAGAGTAACAAGTCTGGTTATACTTCAATCCTTGGGAGAATTAGCACAGACTTCAGGAAGTTAGTTTAAAGATATGCAGCAAGTGCTTGCTGCCTGAACTCAGGGTGAGAGAGTTTTAGCAAGAGCAAGTCACAAAGCAGCCTAGATATAATGCAGGCCTGATGTCCCACGGGAGAACTTCTTCATGGGTGTGGTCTTGTGTGCCGCCACGCCTCCCACTGGTTTTCCACATGGGTGCTCGGCTACATGTCCATGTCTCGAGAAGTGGTTCCCTACAACTTCTCTTAAGAGAACACTTGGTATAATTTCATCACATACAGAACTGTGTATGAATGTGAATGTACATACTTGTATTATATGTGTACAAATGTATGTGTACATGTGTACGTGTACATATGTGTATATATATCTCAGTCACTCCATGAGGCTCTGGACTCACAGGGTACATCTCCTCACCTAGAGAATGTCCCCAGTGTGTCTCTAGACTTCCTCCAACCTGAATTAGTCTCTAGTTCTGCCAAATTTTTCAGGATGTACAATAGTCTCATCAGCAAACTCCCCATAAATTAAAAGGTCTTCTTTGGAAATTTACCTTATTTCATCACTCTACAAGATGTAGTTGTCTTTTTAGAGTAGCTTTTTCTATTCATGGAAAATTTATTCATGGAATAAAAAAATGTATCACAAAAGCACAAAGAATGGGTAAATGAAAATGAAATTTCGTTGTTTTTCAGTTATAAATTTTCAAAGTGGGAAGTTCATAATGTGATGTGGAAAATGGAAGATATAAGTTGTGAAGTAATAATGTCAAATGGAAAGTTGGAAGTGGAAAGTGTCAAAAACTTAACATGAATTTTAAAGTGTAAACCATTATTGATTAACTCTAAATCTTCTTTTGATGAGTTAAGTGTGTACATTGGTAGCCCCAGAACACCCGTGAACAGAAAAATGAAAAGATAACTGCCATGATGGCAGTAGAAGAAATCAAATTGGTAACACATATGTACAATGGAATACTACTTAGCCATTAGAAAAGTTGAAATATTGCCACTTGTGACAATATGTATGAATCTTGAGAATACATGCTAAACAAAAATCGGACAGAAAAAGTTAAGAACTGTATGATTTCACTCATATGCCAAATAAACAAATGAAAACAACAAATGAACAAACAAGACAAACAAGCAAAAAAAAAAAAAAAAAAAAAGCCAGAGACAGAAACAACGAACGATATGGGAGTCACGAGATGGGAAGCGGGTAGAAGGGAGATAGTAAGTAAAGGGGTCAAATATACAATGATGGAAGGAGATTCGACTTTGGGTAGTGAAAACAATGCAGTTTACAGATGGCACATTATAGAATGGTACACTTGAAACCTATATAACTTCATTAACAAGTTTTACCCCAAATAGCTTTAATTTAAAAAGAATAATTAAGAATATTTGATTAACTCAAAATAATTCAGAAAAAAAGAGAGCTATAGAAAAATAAAATGGACAAATAAAAATCAAATAGCAAGATGGCAGACTGACATACAAGCATGTTAATTATTGTATTAAATTTAAATTTAAGGATTGTTTATGGGCTATAAACAAGTTGATTAACTGATCAAATATTTTTTTTTTAATTTATAAGATAGTAACACTGAAAAATAGTGACCTAACATATATCTCACAAAAAAGCTGAAATAAAAATGTATTGCAAGTATATATTTTCTGAGCTCTTCTTTATCTAGAATTATTTTTATTTTTCTGTCATTTATCTTGATCCAGTACTCAAATAAGTCACAACTACAATGCATCTAGGTTCTAGTGTCTATAACAGAATATCAACTATGTCTTTCAATAAACAAGAGCAAATATTACTCACATTCTGGCCCTTTTTTTTTTTTTTTGCCAGAATCAATTACTTGTGCTATATTTATTTTAAATTTTAATAGTCTGTGATTTATTTCTCACATAGTAGCAATGGGAGTTGGGTGAGCTTTTACATAGCCACTTTATATTGCTGCCTTAAGGTTGCGCTTATGTGCTGTACAAATATTTTTGAAATAGTAGCTTTGGGAAAATAAAGATTTTTATGTTGGACTATTTAGTGGGAGGGGGTATTGTGGTGAAATAAAAACCAAAGAATATGGGTTTTAAATATTTCTTAGGTAACACTTTTCAACAGCCTATCTCTGAATTGGTGTATCACAGCCACTATAATTTAATAATGAAGTAAATATCAAAATTTAAGTGAGATTGTATCTTGAAGTAATTTTGTGAATGAGCTTCATGAGTGTGGACTTTAACAGAAAAAGCATATGATGCAGAGGCTAGGCAGTTAACAGAGTCTAAGTAATGTTGCATATTGTATTATTTTTGAAGTCCACATGTTAAGACAGTGTAGAAAAAAGTAACTGTAACAAGAATAGAGCAAAAGGATAAGCTTGCTTTTCAGAATAAAACTTGAAATTGTTCAAAACCCCCTTTTTCCATTAAAAAGAAAGCAAAGTCTTTAGTGATTAGGATGAACTAAACAGAACTTGTTCACAGAAGTCTTTGTAGTTGTCAGATAGAATAAACCCAGTTCCTGATGGAATGGCTCAGTGACAGCCTTTGTTTATTACATTACCAGAAAATACCCAATGAATAACATTTCTGCAATCCTGTACCTGCACTGTTATTTTTTAAAAAATGAAGAATCAGTCAGGAAGTTCTTAGCAGTAATCCCAACAGATGAGACAGAAAACTAAACTGCTGCAAGATCCTCTGTTAGAGAAGGAAGATTATGATTCAGGATGGAATACATCAGGATTTTGGAAAGCCTGAGAAGAGGATAATGTGAACTAGTGAAAGTAGTGGAGTTAACCATTGTAATACAATTCTTACTTGATTTATTGAGATTGTGAGGGGGTTAGTAAAATCACTCTTCCCAAAATACCTTTCAAGTTAAATAGTATTCCAAATTGAATTTTAATTTTAGGTAAAAAAATATTAGATAGTAACAATATGTATTTTGTAAAGCATGAATGAAAATTATCTCTTTAGAAATGATCATAGAATAGTTATGTGTGTGTTATGTTATTATCCTTAACCAGTTATAGCTTATTAACCAGTTAAATATTAAACATCAAATAATTAACATATGACTAAGATGCATAATATTATGACTCAGTCAATAAAAATAATCCTGAGCCTTTTTTGAAAATGTGTTAAGAGAAATAATAGTAATATCCTATGTTCATCACCAATACAATGAATCTGAGACTTCTTGGTATATAGATATAGATATATAGACATAGATCGATATAGTCACTAGAGTACTAGGCAAATTTAACTAGTTGTTTAGTTGTTAAATGCAAACATTACTTATAAAATATTATAGTCATAAAACAATTGTACTAAAATAAAAGGACTTGCATGGACTTATACTGATACTATAAAATGAAACAAGATATTAGTGAACTTTCTTTCTTTAAAAAATTATATAGGTAGAAATTACAATATAATGAGGAAAAAATGTTTAGAAACAATCAATTTACAGATTCTGCCACTTGCAAGCCATGTTATTACATATATTATTAAACCTCACTAAGCTCTAACTCCTTATCTCTAAATTATGATACTCATTTAAAGTAGAGAGTACAATAAAGCCTGACACTTATTACCCGTCAGTAATTTTTATATTATTACAAATGAATTTGCAACATTAATTATATTAATGTGGCTTGTTGCTTATGCCAAATTTGAAAAGTAATGTTTACCACTGGGGACAATAAAATGCCTGAATGATTGCCAGCTGTCTTGAGTGTAAATGGATTATCTGCTTTAGAACACTTAAGAAACTACAAAAACATTTGGATAACACAGCCATCTAAACCAAATCCAAGTTCTGAATGTACATAAATTAGATATTTTTATGTTTAGATCCTACATCTTAAATATGCTGACAAAATCTAACCTGTTTTATTTATTGATGTCTTTACAATTTTTTTGCGAACAAAATTATGATACACGAAAGATAAAGCATTATCTCTGTAATTTAAAAAAATTAGAAATCTTCCTGCTTATCTTTTATAGTAAATATTTCATTGCTTTTAGTACACATAATTATTGAAAACTAATCATTTCATGATTACCATGATGTTGAAGAAAACACTTATTTAAATCCTATTTTAGTTTTTAAGTTTATTTCCTCTTAGCTTTATCTTATCCCAACATAATATTTTGCTCATTGGCAAATAGGTTTTATCATTAAAGCACACCTATATGTTAAATAATACATTTAGAAAACAACTATAGTGCTGTTCCTTTTTATATAAAATATGATTAAATTTACTGAAATGGGATATTCCCTCGTTAAGTAGCTACTTAAATATATCACTATCACACAAATCTGTTTTTATGTTTACCAAAAACAAATTAAAACTATTCCTGTGTAATGTTTTATCAAAAATGATAATTTTTTAACAAACTCAGGTAATGACATCCCCTCTGGTTACTGTCAGTCTGTTCTTTATTTCAATGTCTCTGGTCCTATTTTGCTCCCTTGTTTGTTTCTTTTGTTGTCGTTGTTGTTGATGATGAGGTTCCACTTATAGGTGAGATCATATGGTATTTTTCTGGGGGAAAATTGGGGAAGAGCCATCAAGGAACATGAATAAAGGACACATGGACAAAACCAAAGGGATAGGTTCGAGGGTGGGAGATGGAGATGGGTGGAACGGGGGGGGGGGCATGGCGGGGGGAAAATGGAGACAACTGTACTTGAACAACGATAAAAAGAAGAACCCTGGCTATAATAGATGAATAAATGTAAAAGGCAGCGGTAGTGGTTGGAATGTCTCATAAGAGAGAAACTATGTTATTAATGATTTTAAAAAAATGTTTCATTATTTTAATTAGGGTAAAGCAATTCTGTTATTTTAGCTATTTTTAATTTCAACATTTATTTTTTTAAATGTACACATATGGCAATTTATTGTCTTTAAAATACTAAATGCTAAAAAATGAACTCTGTGAGAACGACATGTTTTATTAGTAATAATGACCTGAATTCATTGCTACCATTTATGCAAAATATGTTGGGTGTCATCTGTTGTTTTAAAATCAACAACATTCACTCACTAATTGGTAACTTAAATTGAGTTATAGTTAATAACCAAACCTAAGGAACCGTCATCATAGAGAACCAAACATGTTCTTGGTGTGTTTATTAAAGAAGGAAAATAATGGCTAATGGCAGTCACTGCCCAACTGTAACCACTGTTGATGTGGTCAGGGCTATTTTTGACCTATCAACTCTTCCTAGTCTTGTGCAAGTAGTTAAAGCAAACAGAATACATACTGTTCTTCTGATTCTGTATTTGAATTTCAAGTAACCTTTAAAAAACATTTCATTTGATGTGATTTTTTTTTGTTCCTAAAAAATGAGATTGCCAGAAAAGTAGGTATTTGCAATGGGTCTCTATCTCACGTAAGTAAAAATATGTTTAGTAAAAAAAAACTCATATCATACAAATTTATAAATTTCCAAACTTATTTAATGGCCTTAAATGCTAATGAAAAGGAATTTAAAAATGGAAGGTACAGTTATTAGTTACTACAAAGTCTTCAAAACTAGGATACAGTTCAAGGGAGAAAAAGTGTAAAGGACTAGGTCCTCAGTGGTCCCATAAATAGTAATAAATGCAACCTTAATATTTTCATACCCTTGTTAGATGCATTTTGTATTTTATTTATCTTTTGCCCCAAAACTTTAAGAACATCTTAATAAATGAACTAGGTTTTTCATTTTCTAATTTTGGGACAACTAGAAATGAACATCCTCATATAAATGATTTCAATATAATTGCAGCATTGTCAATGAACAATGCAATGAAACTGACTTCACCATTAGCTCCAACGGTTAAGAACTTTCATACTACATTGATTTTATGACTTTTCTAAAACTTGTAAAATTTTACAATTAAGCTGACAAAAGTAATAAAAGCCTGAAGTTTTCATTGAAACAATGAATTTCATTTTTCTTTGCTTCTTAGAACATATGACAAGAAATTTTATATCATAGTTTCTAAAGCTTAAAAAGATTCAGAGGTATTTTGTTATCACTGTTTTACTTTTTTGAATCTCAGAGTGACATTGATTATTAAAATTATATAGGTTCCAGGTGTACAATTCTATAACACATCATCTGTGTACTCCCCTGTGTGTTCACCACCCCAAGTCAACTCTCCTGTTATCACCATCCATCCCCCTTATACCCTTTTCTACCTCCACTCATCCCCTTCCCCTATTGTAATCACCATGCTGTTGTCTGTGTCTGTGAGTTTCTTTTCTTAACACCTTTACCTTTGTTTCTTCACAAATATGTATGTGGGATATATATGCATGAGATTAAAATTACTTGGAATATGAATACTCTACATGATTGTGTTGCCAAGATTTATAGAAAACAAATGCTTAAGGTTAACTCATATTGTACTTTATGTTACACTGTGTGTAAGTTTTTTAGTATTTTACAAATGATTTTACTTAGTATTTTAGCTAATTCTCTTTTACAGCTAATTCTCTTTTTATATTTTAGCTAATTTTTTACTGGGGTGAGATTTTTTCTAAATAAGATGTTTTGTGCTATTGTCCATTTAACTTATCTTTAAAGGTTTTCTCTTTTAATTGTCCATGAGATATCCCTTATGCCTGTTGAGAAGTTTTAAGAATCTAGTATGTCAAATCTAATTTAGGGCAGCATTTATTAAGCTAAATCCTTACAGCAGTTTCAAAGACAATAAAGTGTTCATCACACAAAGTGGTAACAAGGAGAGGAGTGACTGTGCATGATCCCATTCAGTTACCTGATGACTTCGGTGACCCGGGGCAAGTCGAAACCACAGTCCCTGATAGCTGGGGATTTGGGGCAACTTTTCTGAAGCATCAAATGCAACAAGGCTACAATGTTGAGCTTCATTTTTATTTTCCCTGAGGAACAATGTCACATTCTAAATCAGGATAAAAACACTGAGTTTCAAGAAATTTTTCCGATAGGAAAATATATAGGATATTAAGAGAATTATATTCCCACTTAGCTGCTGATTGCTATAAGTTCCTAAATATTTCAAGAAAAAAATATTAAAAAAAACACTTGAAATATTTGTGATTTTACTTAAATGTTCAAAATGTTCCACGGCGCTCTTTCATAGTATCAATATAGGTGGGCTTACTTGATTTTGAAAAAAGAGAAAAAAGTTGAACCTACCACAGAAGCAGTTGACATGGCAGATCAGGTATGGCAAAAATATGACCAGCTTTCACACCAATCTGATAAATCAAAATAATCTCTCCAACCAGGAGCCCCACTAGCATGTAGCTTGTTCCAATTAAATGCCATTTCTTATTTATGCAGAATGTGTAAAAGGGTTTAGATACCTTTCTTTGTTCAAGGCCACTTGTCATCTAGAAACAATTGAAATGCTTTGATGCACACATTCAGGATTAGTCCTTCCACTGTTTACATGTAATGATAGACACGATCAGTTACATTCTATGATAAAAGACTGACAGCACAAAGCTTCCTTTGCTAAGCAACCTGCACAGCCTTTAGGGGATGAACGCATGCTAAGACTGCAATTAAGGGAAAGCAGTAGCTTTTAATGTATCTCAGAGAGGAAAAAAATAAGGTTAATGAAATCATTAACTAACAGAAATTGTTGAAATTAATGGTTGTGCGACAAATTTAACACTTTACTTACATATAATTATAGGTTCACATAATTTTAAATGTTTTCATCTGATAAATTTCTTCTAAAATAGAGCTTTTGTATGTGTTTCCTTTATGTTCGGTTTTGTACAATGCCAAAGATGCTTTACACATCAATGCACCTTAAAATATAATTTGTACAATTTGCACAATTCACACATAGGTTTTTTTGTTGTTGTTGTTGCCATTATTGATTCAGTTAACAGGCTAATTTCATGAATACTTGGACAAAAATGTGTTCAGACAAATGCATGAACTGAATTGTTCTATAAAGTAAATTAGTTGATAATTCAAATCCAAATTTATCATGTAAATGAGTAGTTTTAAATGACTTGACACATGATGCTAAGTCATTCATGACATGTATACATTGCCTATGATGGGAAAAATTAAAAAAAAAACTAATCCTAATATACACTTACAGTATACTATATATACTTTCTGTTTAAATACAAGTCTTCACTCATCATCATCAACAGGTGGATGAGTTCTTGGAACGATGGTGAATGATATAACATAACCAGTTTTATCATAGATTAATCGATATAAAGAGGAGTTAAGTTCCTATGGCATCTCATCAGCATTATAGTAAAGATGATGAACTAAACAACATGATTCAAAGCCTTGCTGTAGTTTAAAGAGAGTATCTTTAAGTTGTCAGTATAAGAAAACCACAAGCATAAAATAGGGATTTGTGATTTAAACACAAGGTGCCCATGATGTTTCATTATCTACTATATCACCACCAGGTAATGTCAATTTTTTTCTTGAAACCTTAAATATTAGCCAATACCAAATATTTCACACAAGATATTTTCATGCAAGATATAAAGGAGTTAAGGTAGAAAGTTAGAAAAAAGTAGATTAAACATAAATCATAAGCCACATTAATGACGATATTCACCACTGCATCTGGTCTTGAACCCTAAACTGGAAAGTGTAGCATGATTCTACAGACACCCATTCCGTTCTCTTCTTACTCTCTTTGCCAGCAACTCAGCTGCACTAGGTTACTGGCCGGGTAGCAGGACATTTTTATTGTTACAGACTCTGGGCCCTTGGTGATCATGCCCTAACTGATTAATACGTTTTTCCACTTAAAAATAATATAGGATAAGGGAGTGCAAAGAAACGTGTCATTGAATCACCTGGGTTCTAAAGAGTGTCCTCTTTGTCCTCACTAGGTAGCAGAAATATTTTTTATGTACTCACTATTGAATTCAATTGCATCCTCAGCCAAGTCACTAAAAGACAGAATTAAATTCCATTTCATCTAAATCTGTGCTTTTTCTGGTGAAGGTGTTCATTTGTTGGTCTTTTCCAGGGAAAGGAGGCTAAAACACATGAACTATGTTATTAAGGTCCTGGTGAAAAGGGCTCTTCTCAGTTTTACCCAATACTTCTCAAGGCCATGCTGTCCATCTCTGGGGGAAAGGAGTTCATGTATTGGCCACTGACTTAAAATGTATATTATGTAATGTAGATAAACTTGTCACTCCATTCGTAGGATTTTATCTTCCAGTTGGGACCATAATTTCAGCCTTCGGTAGAATATCCTATAGTTAGTTCTACCAGGTCACTACTTCTGATCAATGAGGAACATGCTAATATTAGTAAATGTAATTTACTATTTAAAGTTACTAATGTAATTAGTAAGGAATAGTAAGGGCAAAGGAATCGTTTTGAAAAGGAGATTTATTAATGTGTGTTTGGCATATAAGGAGCTGTACAATGAGGGACAAGAAAACATATGTGGTGGTGACTGGATATATTCACTATCTTGACTGTGGTCATTGTTTCGTGGATGTATATGCATATGAAACTTATCAAGATGCATAGCTTAAACATGGACAGCTTCTTATATGCCAAGCACACATTACTAGCTATGGACTTGAAAAAGTATTTATTTATTGCCATCTTGCCTTACTCAACAATGTCCCTGCTCAAGATATATATTTTACAGTTTAAAAAATATATAAAACTTCCACTTCTGTCCAAGATGGAGGAACCGAGACCAGATTTTTTCCCTCATCATTGAATAGAAATTAATAAATAAAGAAATTACAGAAAGCCAATAGGAGTGCTATTTTCAGGGAAGGCAAATGCATACCTAGAATATATATCTATGTTTATGAGCAAAAAATCACTATTCAATCCATGACTAAATGGACTTGATCAAGCATCAGGGTTACAGCATGGACTTCTAATGTTAGCAAGTTTTGTTCTTGGCAGTAGTCTTATGGAGAAAAGTCTTGGTGAAAATTCTACATATCAGAAATCATGATCTTTCACTGTAGTTGTCCCTGGTTGGCGTACTCATGGAATAATAATAGCTCTGTGTAATGTGTTCATGCAGAAAGTACTACCTACGCATATTCTTATCCCTTCAGATCTATTTGCCACATTAATATTTATTTATTTTTTCTTATTCTTAGTCAATATTTAATCACTGCTTAGGATCCATGCCTGGGTATATTTATATTTCAGGCCATCTATATTTTTGTACAAAGTGGACAAGAGATTTCACACACATACGTCTTTACTGGAAGGATTTTCTGTCACTGAGGTCAGTCAGTGTCACCCTTGTAATATTATCATGCAGCATCCATACATATTCAGTCACACTTGAAAGATAATGTAGTTCCATCTGTAAATAAAGACAGATCATAGGCAACTCTCCATGATACCCTAGTTATGGATGGAGAGAGAGATGGCAAAGTAGAACAGGTTCCACAGAGGTCTGAAACACTTGCTTATGCAGACTGTTTGTGTTCTCAGGACTTTCATGGGTAAAGGGTATATACACACATATGTAAGTTTACATATATAGTTGACCCTTGAATAATACAGGGTTAGGGGTGCTGACCACCACACAGTCAATAACCCACATAATTTTTGACTCCCTAAAACTTAAGTTGCCCCTCAGGACTTGTGGCAGACTGGTTCCATGACCCTCCACTAGCATGAAAATCCTTGGATGCTCGTCCCCTATATTGAATAGTATATACCCTTCATACCTGCAGAATCCTAACAGTACAGGTGTTACTGAAAAAAAAAAATCCACATATGAGTAGACCCACACAGTTGAAACCCATGTTAGTCAAGGGTCAACTGAGTGCATGCGTGTGTGTGTGTGCGTGTGTGTGTGTGTAAAATCAGCCATGACCTTGAGCATTACTATGCATGTCTAATTGTCTAATTTGGGGTTTAGCTTGATTTAGTTTATCTTATACACTGTGTTCATGAGTGGTGATTAGAGAGTCACAGTAACTTGGTATCCCCTGGTCAGGAGTTTAGCTTTTACCAGAGCTCATTAGCAAGCTATAACCTGGAAGTCTTCCAAAACCCTACTGGTCTTGGCCAAGATTCTCCAAAGAGAGCTCACCTGAGATCCCATTCAGAATTTATCAATTTCACAGTTACTTCTAATAATATTTGATGTGCTGGATCATAAAACAGGACAGCTTGTAACACAGCTTGAAACTGATACAGAGATGTATTTTGCTCCACAACTCACTCAAAATTGGCAACCTTCTGAGTCACCTGATAAATGAGTTAAGCAACATATCCAAATGTAATATATATTTGCTCCAAAATCCAAGGAGACACAGTAAGACTTGCTTTTTTTCTCATGGTAGATTGTGCAAGGGGTTCTTACCTAAAAAAAGCAACTCACCATTTCTCTGCATGAAATATCTTACACTTTCAACTTCTTTCTCAACTCCATTATAACAAGTAAAAAGAAAATTGACATAGCCTATGACAAATGACCAAATACAATCTCAGCCTAGTATAAACTACTTTTCTTACTTATGAAAGTTAGTGCCCATGCCATATTTGTTGTTAAAATTTTGCCTATACATATATTAGTGGTAGTTTCCTTTTATATTATAAATCTGGAAAATGGTGGAATTGTGTTTCATAACCAAGGTGTACATGGCAATGGGTTATGGTTGTTTTTACAGTCCAGGAACTGTGTCAATTTCATTGTGATAAAAACTTTTTGCATGACATATGGAAAATTACCTCTATATTAACGCATGTAGATAGCGGATATATTTACTATGAGCACCCACACTTCCCAAAGCCTATAGTGATCAGTGTGTGACTCAATGGGACAATGAACACAAACAAAAATGTATTGGTTCAGTATAGCCAAATAATCCAAAACAAATGTAGTAGTGTTTTCTATAGGTTTTGACATAGAACACTGGGGGTATTGTCTGAAATCTGAAAAATAACATGGCTGAAAGCTTAGAATTCCTGAAAACCTGTTCTCTATGTCTCCCAAGGCTAAAAAAAAATAAACAAAAAATAGATGATAGATTGATGATGGTAGATAGACAGATAGATAGATAGATGATAGACAAAGCTCATCTTAGAGGGAAAATTACTAAAATTGGAAAATTTCAGAAATTTACAACTTTGTTAAAGTCATTGCATCACTCATTCATGCAAGAAATAAATCTGTTTTAAGATTTCCAAGATATACATGAATATAAATTTCCCTTTGTATTCTGATAATCTAATTAACTACCCCAACTTTCAAATAAGCATATCTTGAGTAAATAGCAGAATTTTTTAAAATAAGTAGATTCATGCAACTATATTCAGTATATATCGATTTACATCTATATTTCATTTGTTTAATATTTATTAATTTTAAATAGTTTATTTATTTATTTTTAGAAAGAGTGTAAGGGAGGAAGAAGGAAAAGGAGAGAAACATCGATGTATGATGGTTGCCTCTTGCACACTCCCAAGAGGGAACCTAGCCTGCAACCTAGGCATGTGCCCTGACTGGGAATCAAACAAGCGACCCTTTTGTTTGCAGGTTGGGGCTCAATCAACTGATGAAATTCTTGGCTCTTAAAGCCCAGGCCATATGTAAGATGTTTGACCTATGGAGCTAAAGGTAAATTGGTAGCTTCATGCACAAAGTACAATTTCTTATGCTGAGCATATTAACACTGGAACAAAAATTAAACACAATAATACATCCGCGCGCGCGCGCGCGCGTGTGTGTGTGTGTGAAAGTTGAGTTTCTAAAAATGATTTGCTTATTTCTTAAAAACTAGATTAGTTATTGTTCAGTTCTACAAGTTATGTTTACTGTAATATAAAGTTATTGCATGAACATCTGGTCTATATTAGATTTAGATGACAAGGACATTATATGTATCTATATATCTATATATCTATATGTATCTCTAGGTATCATATATTTTTCTTCTAGATAACATATATAATTAATATTTTCCATGTTATACACAAGAAAGCTGACTAAGTATGTTTAGATAATTTCCCAAGGTCATTTTAATGATCATGTGAAATTGTCATTTTCATTTTTATTTGATCTAATGAAACCACAAACTAATTTCTAACAAAGCATTTTCTGTAGCAACATCCAATTTGTTCAAGTCCAGACATTTGCTTTTCAGCTGAGTTTTTAAGGATGACCTGGGCCCAGGGAAATCATCTAATGGTTCTCTCAATTTCTGTAAAATAGTGAAACAATAGTTATTCATCTTGGTGTTCACCTTTTTGACGCACTAAACTTTGTGACCTTCTTCTGTTGCTGAAAGTTACTGTGTTTTTCTCTAAGTTCAGCTCTCTATGTTTACTTTCTCCCAAATATATCACCTCATGTTTGTTTCAAAATAAGTTCCAGCATTTTGTTTCAAGCAATAGTAACATTTTACCTAACTATGCCACAATCTATATTCTTAACCAATGAATAGCCATTTGGCTGATTGAAAAACTATCAGCAGTAATTTAGGTCAACATTTCTGTTGTCCTACCCCTCAGCATTACATAATGGGAATGCCAGTGTTAAAATTATCGTTGGAAATACCTACCAATAAGTAAATCATTTAAAGCTGACTTTTAGCTAGAATTAATGGAAAATATATAGAATTATATATTGTGCCAATGTTACAGTGACATTCAGTAGGCCCTCAAAGCAGTACATATTCCTATCATTACTTACTACTACTTTTAAGAAATGTACAATTGACTTGACTGTAGATTTTCTATTTTTATTTGAAAAAATCCTCATGGCAGCATAAGATAATATTTGTGATTTTTTAAAGAATATTTGCATTCACATAATTACGTTTTTTCCATTAGTGATCCACTTGTTGTGATGTGAAGTCCTTTACCATTTTAAGAATAAAAAGTTGGGGAAGATAAACTCTAAAGCCCATGAAAGTGTTAACCTGCTGTTTCCTCCTAAATATATCATTAATTAAATTGGAAGGTATACTCTGTACATAAAGTCAATGCAGTTAAAACTCCATATTTTAAAAAATACTTCACACATTAAACCATGTGTTATCTTAGCTTAACTGGTAAATGAACTCATATTATTTAAATAAAAGAATACTTTTGGGGTATTCAGTGTTTATTTACAAATATATAAATCTATTATTGATTGCACATGGTGTCAAGTGTCACTCAGAGGGCGAAATAAATGAATTCTAGCTATCTACCTAACAGTTTCGTACAAAAACAGGACAGCCAAGTTTTTCTAATACTTAGGTGTATGAACTGTAAAAGGTTGTTATTTTAAGTGTATTTTTACTTTGCTGGAAAAATGAAGTTTAAAGTTATATTCTATTTTATTAATCTTTTGAAATGTTCCAATTGCCAACAGCAGAGTGATACTGTAAAGTTAATATTTTAAATGAGATGAAATTATTTAAATAAAAAAGAATATTTTAATTAAAAATATAGACAAATGCATTTGTAAGTGTCATTGTCAAAATACACAGTAATTCATTATGTGTAGGAGAAAAGGAAAACAATAATTAAAATGATTATGAAATGTGAACTTATAAAAAGGAAAATTTATGTACCATACTAAAGTAAGAAATGTTTTATATTGAATATATCCTGAAAGTTTGTTACCTAAAACTTTGATTTATATATTACTTTTTAGAAATATTCTCAAAAATTTATTCTGAGCCCTGGCTGTTGTGACTCAGTGGATTGAATGCCAGCCTGTGAACCAAAGGGCCACAGTTCAACTCCCACTCAGGGTACATGCCTGGGTTGCAGGCCAGGTTCCTGGAAAGGAGTATGCAAGAGGCAACCACACATTGATGTTTCTCTCCTTCTCTTTTTCCCTCTCTTCCCCTCCTAAAAATAAATAAGTAAAATCTTTTAAAAAATAAATAAATATTTTACATATATACATATACATGAAATATATATGTATATTTGAAATACATATGTGAAATATATATGAATTATATATATGTATATATATCACCAATGAAAAAAGATGTTTAAATACATAAATATTATGAAAGATGAATGAGACTCGGAAATATTACATATATATAATTGGAATCTCAAAGGGCAGAGTTAAGATTCAATGAAAAATAAATACTTTAAGAGACAATATTTTACCATTAAAGAAAATGTTGAAAAGAGTTGTGACACAGATGTATGCAATGACCTCTAAACAGGATAGATCATAATAACAAACATAACTATTTCTACACATACTGTAGTAGGACTCATTTGAATTTATGAATATGAGATCATAGCAATGATAGGAAAAGAGACATCAAAGTAAAGTTTATACTGTCTCTCATAAAAGAGCAATCTAAGAAGTGTCAAATATTCCTAGTCTTTCTCATAGTAAAATATTCTAAATAGCTTACTGGGACTCTAAGTATTTCAATAAATTCCCATTATCTTGAAGTTAAGTTTAAATTAGTTAAAATATACACCATTCTTTTGCTACATAGACACAAAAAATAAAAATATTATTCTATTTTTTAAATCCATAGTTAGTCATTCTTTTATTAAAGACAAAATTATTTCTACCTTTCAAATTTAGCTGTGAATACATTATGAAAATTGAATCATGGCTTCAAAAAGGGATATATAGTATCACCTTCAAAAAAGAAAAAAAAAAAAAAAAGCCTTGGCTGGTGTGGCTCAGTGGATTGAGCACCAGCCTGCAAACCAAAGGGTTGATGGTTCGATTCCCAGTCAGAGCACATGCCTGGGTTGTGGGCCAGGTACCAGGTCAGGGGCACATGTGAGGAATCCACACACTGATGTTTCTCTGCATCTCTTTCTCCCTCCCTACCCCTCTCTCTAAAAAAAAAAAAAAAAAAAAAAAAAAAAAAAATGTAAGTAAATAAGTAAAATCCTAAAAAAAAAAAGAAAGAAAAGAAAAGCTGAAAGAGTTTGGAAAGTAGAAGTGTGAAAGATTTCCTCTGTTGCTCTTAATATATTTTAAGTTCTATAACTTCCAATTTGTTCCTTTTTATAACCTATTTCTTTGCTAAGACTTTCAATTTTTCATCTGTTGAGAGATAATTTGTAATTCTTTAAACTATTTTTAAAGGTTGCTTTAAAATTGTTGTCAGATCCTTTCAACATCTGATCCATCTAAGTAGTAGCATCAGTTGTCTTTTTTCATTCAGGTTGTGATTTTCTTGGTTCTTTCTGAAGTGAGTGATCTTGGATTCTACCCTGGATATTTTATCTATTATGTATGGGAGTCTGTGCTTTATTCAAAGCTCTGATTTTTTCACAGGAAGTCACCCTGATTAAGTTTAGCAGGCGAGGCTTGGCCTACATTTTTGTACCATGCCTCAGATGGCAGTTTGTGGTAGTATTTGTTGTATGGCACTGCTGGGCCTGCCTCTGATCCCTGCTGGCATAGTCTGAGGCAGCTGAAAGGATTTCCCCAGCCCAGACTGCTGAGTTTCTGTCAGTGGGGCACTGTGATACCCCACAGATGCTTCTCAGAAGTCCCTGTGTCAACACAGGGAAGGAGAATCTAAGGCCCAGAAGATCAAAGAACCTTCCTAGCCCAACGTGCTTATTCTGGCTGCTTTCCATTTTCATTTCAGCCCACTCATCCCTGGGCATCTGGATTGCAAATGGGTTTTCCACACCTGTCAAGTTGCTATAGCTCAGTCTCTCCTGTGGAGTCCATTGTCTACCTGCTTCATTTTGTCTCAGTGGGAGAAGAAAACTCTCAGGATTTACAGATCCTGGGTAAAAAAGCTTTTGGGGACTTGATCCCTCATGTCAGTTCTGCATTTCCAACCTTACAATGTGTTTAACCTCAGGACTGCTCAGATTGAAAGCATCTATTCCCATCTAAGCTCCCCTCCACCCTGGATTTGGGCACATGACTACATTCTGAGCAATGATTTACAAGTACATTGTTTTAAATTTCTTTCCTTTGCCTGGTTCCTAGACAAGAAACGTTGTTATAAAGACTGAGGCTGTGGAAAGAAGATAGAGAGATAGAATTGGCCTGGCCCCTTGGTACCTGACACCAAGAACTCCTCACTAGACATTGGGTATATACCCAGAAATTTACCCACCAGAGAATATCCTTATATGTTGTATGAAGCGTCACTATTACAATCTTTATCACTCACAGATAAACTTAATCCCAACTAATATAAAATTCTCTGTCTGAAAGTAGAGACCTGTGAAAACTAAAGTTTAAATAGCACAATCGTTTTAGCTGATAGTAAGAAGATAGACATTGAGAATCGAAACCTATGATGTGCTTATTCCTTTAATGCAGTGGTAAAATACTCAGTGAGACTTTCATTTACAGTGCCAGGAAAATCAATACACACGGAAACTAAGGTTTTGGCATCATCATAACATAGAAAAACAGTTGGGATGACTATCTGTTGACTATTAATTACTGCTCTCAGTAAAATTGTATGGCAGACAAGACCTGAAGGTGGAGCTAGCCCATCCATGAACAGAGACAATATTCATTTATTAGACTCACTCAACTTTGGAAGGTACAAGAAGTAAATTGTTTTTATCCCTCAAATTGAAATAGTTATAAGACTGCCTTTTTTTCAAGTTGTAAATCTACTTTGAGATATGAGATAAAGGTGTTGCTTTCCACTTAACTGTTTTTTGTTTGTTTTTTTCTTTTTTTTTTTTTAGGGAGGAGGGATGTTATGGTGGACCAAGAAAGGGCAACCCTATGCTAACCGCAAGTAAGAGATAAAAAAATATTATTTCTACAACCTATAAGGACTAGATTTGTCCAAAAATTTAAATGAACTTAGAAGCAGATTCATCCCAGAGTCTCATGATGAGCCCAGCAGGCCAACACCTTGATCTCCACCTTGTGAAACTTTAGACGGAGCATCCATATGAAGCAATCTGTTCTATTGTCCTATAGAACTGTGAAGTAATGCATGCGTATTGTTTTAAGCCACTGAGTTCGAGCTGATTTGTTACAACCAAGATGGAACACTAACATAGGTGGCTACAATATAACTACTGTTATTTGAGGCAAACAGGGCAAACTAAGGGAGTTACAGACACCAGGTAGAAAAGACCAGAAATTCAGACTACAACACTGAATCATTTTTTATGCCCATTATCGCCACTTCTATTCAGTGGGTCTGAAAGGACAATGGATGGCATATAGGACTTAAGGTAATCTTAGGGGTTGAAAACAGGAAATACTGATTATAAAGGGAGATAAATATAAAAGTCATTGTTTAGTGTCATTCTAAATATTAAGATAAAACACCGTATTTATTAAAAAGTCTATTTCATCACAGCCTAACCAGAACCATCTATAATGTCTAGCCAAAGAGTTTAGTCAAGTTCTAGGGCATACATTTCATAATTGCTATCAGTAGTAATTGTTAGGTTTCTTCATTGTCCACTTGAAACCTGCCTATAAATGTGAGCTTGATATTAGTCATCTCACTTCTATTTCAGTATGTATATTATACACTGGGCATTGGAACAAGATTATACAAATTTTTCAAAATGTGTATGTAGTTTATTTTGTATGAAAGTACTTTTCCTTTTAAATATTTGATTTAAAAATAATTCTTTTTAATACAAACTCTTTTATTACAAAATTATAAACATGTAAGGTTTTCTTTTTTTTACTTATGTTCGAATATAGTTGTTTCCATCTCCCCACCGCCATTTCCCCCCTCCCTACCCATGCGCGCCTCCCACCCTCAGTCCTACCCCTGCTTGGCTCTGTCCATGGGTCCCTCGTTCATGTTCATTTACATCCCTTCCCCTTCTTCCCCACGTTATCTCTCTCTCTCTCTCTCTCTCTCTCTCTCTCTCTCTCTCTCTCTCTCTCTCTCTCGTTACTGTCCGTTTGTTGTCAATTTCAATGTCTCTACCTATATTTTGCTTGCTGTTTTGTTTTGTTAATTAGGTTCCACTTTTAGGTGAGATCATATGGTATTTGTCTTTATTAAACATCAACTAAAAACCTATTGTATTTCAGGAATTTCATTAAGAGAGATATTCAAAGTAACAAAACTTGCTACCCCAAGGAATGTATAGTTTCACAGTAGAATGTCTGGCTATTTTATGGCTAGGATAAATTCAGGCTCTCATCAATAGATAATGGTAACTCACACAGGGACAGACAATGATACATAAAAAAGAAAAAACATGGTCATACAACCTGGTTATAAATGGTGATTCTGCACTAGCTGGATGCAGAATCCTAAGGAATTTATTTTATTTTTCTGTGTTTCGATTTTCTCATCCTTAAAATGGAAATATGACATCTGATTAAAATTATTATAATAAAAGGTAAAGGGCTTACCATAGTATGAGTGATGAGTTGATAAGAATACTATTATCACAATGACAATAGTAATAATAGATTTTTTTTTTTAAGTTTTTGGATTATTTGCCCATGGAAAGCCAAATTCAGATATTTGGATCATATTCCAATGACCCAGAGGTGCTGGATTTCAGGTGGATTCATTAACTGAATGCAGTTTTCAGCTGCCCCCCTTGAAGAATGGAGGCAATGGTACCGAACAAGTGAAAAAAAGTGAAAGCATTATTTAGATTGCCAAAAGAAAGATTTTGGCAAACTTAGTAATTTAGTTGACCATATTACTCTCCACAGTGAAGACTTCATTTCATTTCCCCACTCTAATACTTGGAAGATTTAAAAAACAAACAAACAAACTAGATAGTGGTCATGCTCACTGGGGACACTGGATGGAAAACTTCACCTCTAATTCATGAAACGCTCATCAGCCATTGAACTGCTCAGTCTACTTTTAATATCAGAGTAAAACAAAGCTTTATTCTGTTTAGACCATTCTCCTTATGAATGTCCATTACTCTCAATCAAAACGTATCTTAATAGACATGTTATTTAGGAATTTGTCAAATTGTTCACATAAGAACCAGAAAGAGAAATATTTAAAAGTGATTTCCTTTGTGAAACATACTAGGTAAGAAAACAGATAGAGCAAGAAACTTTTTTAAAAATTTTAAGATCCTATGTAAATTTTTGATACTTAAAAATTTGAATATATATTATCTTTAGGTATGTATTTGTAGATATCTTGAATTTAGTATTACAAATTAAAAACAAATAAAAAGTAGAAGACAGGATACCTCAAAAATGTAAAGGTAGTTCAGGTTTACACAGGTCAGGGATCTCTGAAAGCTAGAGAAAAGCAGAAGTAGAACGATGGTTACATTTATTGAAAAGAAACATTCTTTTGTCTCTTTAATGTTTAAGCAGCCAAATAAAATCCCTTTAATGGACATTTTGTATTTCAGCTAACCTAGCATCATGAATGTCTTCCAAGTTTGGATGCTACCCTGTTGTGCATTTACTGCTTTAAAACAGAACCACGCATTTCTCAGCATATAAAGCTACAAGAAAGAAGTATGGGTTGTTTTTTTGTTTTGTTTTTTTTTTTTTCCTTTCCTTCCTGGCAACTATGATGTGACAAGATCAGGTTGAACTTTTAAGCTTTTTTTTTTTTTTTCCTGATCTTTGAAAGAATGATTCAAGAAGGATGCTGTGTCAAGTAGAGAAGAAACAAATTGTGACTTTTTTCTGTGATTGTGGCTGTATCCCAGCATTCTTCTTGTCCATTCTCTGAAATGTATCTTTTCATTGTATTCACTCTGCCGAATTCAGTCAGAGGCAATTTCTGGTTTTGTATCATAAACCCTTCTTGGTACTCTACCTCTCTAATTAAATTTCATACGGCTTCCTTCTCCTTTCTTAGCATTCGGCATGGCAGGCCTATTTTTTGATTCTTGAACCCAGCATGTTTCTTTCAGCCACAGAGGCCAGCATAATGCTTCCCCTGGGCCTAAGTATATCTCCCACAGAGGTCTGCATGATTGCTTCCATTTAGATTTCCTCCCAAAGATAGCATTTCCTGGCCCTTTATCACAATACTTAGAGTCAAATAAAAATTATTATGTATGCATGTAATTGTTTATATTTGCATTTATATTTTAATTGGCATTTAATTTTTTTTTTACTGCCCTTTCCACTAAAATAGATTTCTCTGAGTAATGGGACCTAGGATGGTTTAATTATACCTCTGTTCCCAGATTAACTCATAACCCAGATTAACTCCAAATGTCATTTTATTTCTATAGGAAAAAAAAGTAAATCAAAGAGAAAAGTAAATTTGACCCTCCAAACCGAGTGGTCTGAAGATAAGTACAGTTTGTAATACCAGCCCCGTAGTACTGCGAGTATTTGTGCATTTTCAAAGCTTCTGCCTGAGGGACTGGCTTCAAGCAGCCTGAAACTAGGTGCAAAGTAAGTTGTCTTTCCTGGGAGCACTGACAGGTTTGACACACCCTCAACAATAGGGACCTATTAAGAATAATCAGGATTTTTAGACAATTGCAAAGTTTGAAAGATAACACGAGCTAAGGCAAATTTGGTTGATAAGTTTCTTCACCTACTCAAGGCCACCTCTTCAAGACTGAGAGAGGTAACTGTTTTTTTCTAACACATAAAAACAAACGCAGAGAGTTCAGCAAAATGAGGAAACAAAGAAATATTTTCCAAGTTAAAAAAAAGACAAAACCTTAGGAAAAAATAATGATGCAAAGATAAACAATCTACCTGATAAAGGCTCAGAGTAAGGGTCATAATGATGGTCACTGAACTCAGGAGAATAATGAGTGAGCACATTAAGGACTCTGATGAACAAATAGAAAATATAAGAAAGTACCAAACTAAAGTCACAGAGCTGAAGAATGTAACAACTGAAACAGAAATTCACTAGAGGCATTCAAAAGTAGGCTGGATCAATCAGAAGAATATGTCAGTGAGCTGGAAGAAAAATCATTGAACACATACAAACTGAGCTGCAAAAATAATTTTAAAAAGGGAAGATGGTTTAAGAGACCTATGGAACACCATCAAGAAAAATAGTGTTTGCATGATAGGGGTCCCTAATGACGAAGAGACAGACAAAGAGCAGGAAATTAATCAATAGTAAAAAAGTCTAAAAACTCTTTTAATCTGGGAAAGGAAACAGACTTCCAGGTCTAGGAACTTCCAGAACGTTCCAAAAATGATAAATCCAAAGAGATCCATACTAAGACACATTACAATTAAAATATTAAAAGTTAAAGATAACCAACAAATCTTAAAAGCAGCAAGAGAAAAACATCTCAATGCATACAAGGGAAACCCTACTCGGCCATCAAACATCTTTCAGAGGAAACATTGAGGTCCAGAAGGGAGTACGGAGACATAGTCAGTGTGCTGAAAGGAAAACGCTTCCAACCAACAATACTTTAGTGGGCAAAGTTATCATTGAGAACTGAAGGAGAGAGATTGTTCCAGACGAGCAAATCTAAAGGATTTTATCTCCACTAAATTGGTCTCACAAGAGTAGTTCAAGTGACTTCCTTAACCTAAAAAGAAATAACACTAATTAATAACAAAACAGCATACAAAAGTAAAATTTACTATTAAAGGTAAATGCATAGTAAAAGTGTGGTTTAATCACTTACAATGCTAGTATGGAGATTAAATAACTAAAGTAGTAAAATTAACTAAAAGTAAAATAATTGTTAAAAATACATAAAATATTATGGGGGGTGGAAATGGGAGGAAGGTGGGGAGGGCTGGGGTGGTGGGCTGGGGGCGGAGTAAAAGACAGAAAACTGTACAATATCAACAATAAAAAATACTGATTAAAAATAAATAAAATTTAAAAAAAAATAAAAAAACTTAAAAAATGCATACAATAAAAAGATATAAAATATGATATCAAAGTATAAATACGGTGGGGAAGTAAAAAATGTACAGCTTTGCAATATATTAAAATTTAAGCTGTTATTAAATTAAAAGAGACTATTACACACATAGAATGTTATATGTGAAACTCAGGGTAACAGCAAAGCAAAAAATATAGTAGACACACAAAAAATAAGAAAGGAATGTAAATATAACACTAAAGAAAGTCATCAAACCTGAAAGGAAAAGAGAAAGAGAAGAAAAAAGGAACAGAGGGAAACTTCAAAAACAGCTAGAAGGCAATTAACCTTATGGCAATAAGTATATATGTATCAATTATTACTTTAAGTGCAAAGGAACTAAATTCTCTAATCAAAAGACAGAGCGGCTGAGTGGATAAATAAAAAAGACTTATCTATATGGTGTCTATACGTGACTTACTTCAAAATAAGGATATGCACAGGCTGAAAGTGAGGATACGGAAAAATATACTCCACACAAATAGAAACAAAAAGAAAGTTGAGATAGCCATATGCCTATCACACAGACAAAAATGGACTTTAAAGCAAGGGCCACAATAAAAGACGTATAAGATCATTACATAATAATAAAGGAGTCAATTCTGCAATAATATAGAATGCTTGCAAATATACATGCACCTAACATAGTAGCGCCAACATAAATAAAGCAAATATTAAGAAATCTAAAGGAAGAAATAGTCATGGATACAACGGTAGTAGTAGATTCCATCACTCCATTAACATCAATGGATAAATTATTCAGACAGAAAATTGATAAGGAAACACTCTCCTTAAGTATAACACATTAGACCAAATGAACCTAGCATGTACATTCAGAACATTCTAACCAAAAGAAATAGAACACCCATTCTTCTAAGTGCGTATGGACATTCTACCGTAGATTAATGCTACCCCTTGAAACAGGGCACTGATAATTAAGACTAGAAACTTTCCAGTATTTGGTATTATGTGAGAATTCAGCTCTTTTTCAGTATAAAGCATCAAATGCTCTCATGTTGAATGACACAATGTTTGAAAGTCCTACAAAGATGTTTTTCCCCTTAACTAAGTCTTTGCCTCTGAACCAACTGTTCCTGCGGTCTGTGGTCCTGAGCCTTCCTGTAACCCCTACCACCCTCTCTCTAATTCTTGCCTCAACTGGGAGTGTTCATGCAGTTCTCTAGGCCTGTGGATTTTAAGGTATTTGTACTGTCCTCTGGCATCTCCTGGGCCTATGCTGCCTCTGTAGAAACTACCACTTACCTCAGTTTCTACCATTGTTCGCTTTTTTAGAAGAATCCAATAGAAAGTCCCTTCTTACTTAGTAGAGCTATGGATGAAGTAAGAAAACAAGAGTGTATCTTTTGTGAATCAAAAACACTATCTTTGATGATAAAGCCAAGTTGAGGATTTTAGCTCAGAATCAGGAAGATTGCCTACCCTTGCGTAGTTTAAACACACATGGAGCCTATGCTGGCAGGCCTTCCGGCCTTAGGGATAGTGAGCTACTGGAAACAGTTCTGGACTATGAAACCAAGGTCAAAACAGAGCTGAGCATGCCTGGTCACTCAATCCTAAATTTACATCAATCATCATTTCATTTTCTCATATGTGTACAAAGCAAGGGAGTGGAGAGAGGTAGGATATGCCCAGGGGAGAAGTTTTAGCAAAGACAATTGGAAATGGGAGAAAGATCCTCTTTTTAAGAATATATGCTGTTCCCAATAAACTTTGACCATTGAGGAACCCTCTCTGATATCACGAGGTAGCTTTGCATGGCGATAAGCAAGTACCGGTCTCAACAAATAATAGATATATAAAATAAAAATCATTATGCGAAAATGTTCTCAAATAACAATATATGTAATATATACATCCACATACATATGAATATAGTATATACACATGTACTATCACAAGGTGTACCAAGGATTGGTACACATTTAAAAGAAGTTTTACACAAAGCCCTTTCCTTAATTTAAAAAAAATATATCTAGTCATTTTTATTTGGCTCTCTTCCATTTTATTGTTTTCACTTAAATTGAATTCTTAAGCCTAAAAGTGCTTAGATGCATCAGTGAAAATCTCTGGTCAATACGAACATAGATATATACAAGTAAGTGTGATCTTAAAATTAACATGAAGATTTCAACTGGATTCTCTTATTTTGATACTTCAGCTTTTTATTTTACTTTTAGTTTCTAAAATATCTTAATATATGTAATATTTGAGTAATAACAGTTCCATATTAAAATTTTACTTTCTTCATTCAGCCATTGGTGAGATATTTTTCTAACTGTTAATAACAATTCAATATCTGCATTTTATAATTTCAATTTAAAAACAAGTCATTTGCCACAACATACATACATATGTTACAAGAATTATATGCACACAAATTGTCCTTATTGAATTTCTTTTAATATGTAGTAAAAATATATGCTTTCTTTTTTTTTTTTTAAAGATTTTATTTATTTACTTTGAGAGAGGAGAAGGGAAGGAGAAAGAGAGGGAGACGAACATCAATGTGTGGTTGTCTCTAGCATATCTCCTAATGGGGACCTAACCTGCAACCCAGGCATGTGCCCTGCCTGGGAATCAAACCAGCAACCTATTGGTTTGCAGGCCAGCGCTCAATCCACTGACCCACACCAGCTAGGGCCAAAATACTTGCTTTCTTGTCTAGAAAAAAAATAACAAAAATCTGTATTGATGACTGTGGCCAAATAAAATACTGTTATTGTTTAAGAACATAAATTGTCATGTTATTCAGATACATTAAATTTTAAAGTCCAAGTAATTATATTTCCTTGTCCTTAAAATAATTTATGTATTTTATCTGATGCTAAATTCTTTTATAAATAGCTAAAATATAGAGTTAAAGACAAAGTAAGGAATAAAGCAGCATATGATTCTAATTCTCAACAGATATGCCTTAATAAAATTGGAAGTTATTTATAAACAACAAATAAATAACTGTAAAACAAACTCTATTGAAATTATTTAAATAGAGAGCATAAAATTCTGCAGTTGAGAGATAGAAAAGTGATAGCAAAGTTTAGATGAAAAATAAATAACCAAAAAATGTGATTCAGTTATTATCATGAATATAATTTGTAACAGTCTGACAAGTGCAATCCTGATAAATACATAGACAAGGCTTGAAAATATTGGCCATACATTTCTCTACAGCAATTGCAGTAGTGAGTACATGTTTTGCTTAGATATTTTAATTTATGAAGACAGGCATGTTTCTTTGAATTTAAAAGCTAACATTTTACGAATGGACTGACAGTTCAAGTTAATTTGTAATTTTTTTAATGATGTCATCACAGTGATATACAAGCTGCAAGGTAAATTTTGTGAAATTGAATCTGTACAGAAAGGGATGATTTAGGTTTTCAGTTTCCACTTTTAAGTGAACGTGGTAGTACAGGGTCTATACATATGTACACACATACATATGTCTATAAATACAAAATCTGCAGCCTTTCATTCTCCTTCTGACCTCAATTTCCTCATTTATCCAAATGGATGATAATTAGTTTGATTATATAACATATTTTAATGTAACAGTTATCCAATGTTTCCAAACAATGGAACACAATAATTAATTGTGTTTTGTTAAACCTGAGCAAAGCAATAATTTTCACCCTACTGATTATGAACAGTTCATACTTTATTTGATATATTATTCCAGGCTCCACTCAAAATCTCTCTCAAATAAAGTCAGACGCACATTTTCCAAATACCTACCTGGCAGCGCTTGGGGGCAAGAGAAGGTGAGGCCAGCTCCCTATCTCTCCTCTTATACTCCTGAAAAGAGAAGAGGTCTATCAGGGGAAATACGATCAAAGAGATTGATGTAAGAGCAGTTGGCTTGTGGGAGAAGCTGCAGAGTGTGTGATTCTGGAGAAAATCTGAGTAAATATCGCTGTCTATGAGACAAGCAAGTCCTGGGAGGTGACACGAGAATGATAAGGCTTAATTCTTCAGTTACCCAAAAACGGCTATAGCAGAACAATGAGGAAATGTTTATTTTCCTTCAGTGAATCACTTCATATCCACCTCTTTTATGCTTAGAAAAGTTGATGATTGTTTTGGTCTATTACTCCGCACGTACTATCAGTAAGTCATTTATAAGTTTGGAACTATTAGTATTAAAATGGGCAAACACAGAAATAAAGAGTTTTTGTCAAAGTAGACGAAAATACGCGCAATCCTATTTGAGGAATGCCATGTGGTAAGGGCAGAAAGAAGTACAAAGTGCATATATGTCATGCCTCTGGAAACATGCCATATGTAAGAGATATTGTGATAAGCCATGGCAAACCTGCGGACTTTGGGTGGTGAACACACAATACAGTGTACATAGAGCTGATGTGCTGTACAATTGTGTACCTGAAACCTGTGTAGTTTTGTTGTACAGTGTCATCTCAATAAATTAAAAATAAGGAAAAAAGAATGACAATGCAATATGAAATAGCGACACAGAACATTTGATATGATCATCACCCGTGATGGTTGAATATCAATAGATGTTTAACATCCATGTCAAATAATAGAATAGTTTTGTTAGCATATATTTTGTATCCCCTTCTGAAAATGGAAGGGGAAAAATACTTCCCAGACATAGTAAATGAGGACATTATCTTCATTGTCATCCTATATATGCCAAAAGTTTTGTAGAGAGACATAATACTCATGGATCTATGAAAAAATCATGGAAATACAACATTGATATCTCTACTGTGATAATAAATGACAACTGTTTAGTTATTAGATTCATGTTACAGTGCATAAAAAGACCTAAAATTATAGAAAGTGTAGAATAACTCAACCAATAAATTATAAAATTTTAAATAGAATTTTTATCTCAATATCAATATTGCTTTCAACTTTTACAAAGAAATAATTTTTCTTTGAGAAAAAATAACTTCAAAATACACAATAAAATAATCTGTGCCCAATAAGTTTACATACTTATGTTTCCCCTTTTATATGTGCAAGTTTTAGTGTTATTTTTAAACAAAAACTTAAAATTTTAAAGAGCTGGGGATTTCCTAATTGTTTCTATTATTTCAAGAAGCATTAATCAAAATATGATGGCTCATTTTGGTTTTCTGTTTGACCATGATCAAATATGGTGTCTAAAATTCTGTGCTTAAAAAGTATTTAAATTACTTCAGCTGCTGCGCGCGCGCGCGCACACACACACACACTTTTGCTTTGTAACATCTAAATATTATTCTGTCTTGAGTTCTGTGTAATGTAGTGTTCCCACTTTGAACAAGTCTTTTGATGTCAACTAGATAGCTTCTTACTAATAACAGGCAATGTGCTTACTCCCTAAGGCTGAAGGGTGAGTGGCCATTTTGATGGATAGGCAGAACTGTAGTTTTATCTCCTTTCCTGACAACCAGGAAATCCTACCTAATACCCATGAGGTACTGCCCTTTATTCCTCAGAAGTGGACACCAAGGTTAAGGCTGATGCCTCTATTATTGGTAAGGCCCAGCAACAAATTTTCTTTGATACGTATCTGCTAGAAACTCAGTGTCTCTGATTTTAATATTCTAAGAAGAGTTTAGATTTTCAAGTAGCCAGGGCTAAATTCCTGTGAGAGACTGCTTATTTCAACTTATGAAATGTAATAGATAAACTTTAAAAATTTTTAACTTGCAGCAGGGTTTTTATTTAAAATCTAGGAAAGATAATGCTAAATTTTCTGAAAGAAAATATTTTTAAAATAATTAAGGACAATAGCATTTATAAATTATTTAATAAATAATAAAATATTTAATAACAAAATATTTAAATATTTGCAATTAACTATCTATATTTGAAAATATATTTCATCATTTTAATAAGAAAATGTGTATTTTTATGATTCAATACATTCATGATGAAAGAAAAACACAGAAAGGCTAATTTTACCATGTATATACTCTGTGAGAAGATTAATATATATAGCTTGTTGGTGAAAGAACTCAATTGCCTAAAGATTTATGTGGCACAGAGCAATATAAGAGGGTCTCTGCGGACCCACATATGATAATACTGACATAAATCTAGATTCTGACATTCTAGTGGGTCTTTTTAAAATATTCCTGGTAAGTTTTTAGTCAGAAAATTTAACAAGACAAACTCTATATTCAAGCAATTTGAAGCCCACAGTAATACTTTATTCTTATGGATTATTTTATCACAACGATAGTATGAAAATAAATCTAGACAATATTTGCTGTGGAAAACATATAAAGCCTTTTTGAAGCTCAATTGTAGCTTTTTCATAAATCTCTCTTTAAACCACCACACTGACTGTCTTAAATTAATTTGTTTTAAAAATAAAATTCTAACTTGTTTTAATTTTCGATAAACCAATGGTGTTTTCGAAGATACCAAGTGCAACTGAGCTGAATATCCAGAATTCGTGAGCCACCAAAATGATAAAAACATTCTTGAGCATTTGGGTAAAATGAACATCCTACCTTTTATTTAAATACTCAGAGTTTGGTAACATCATTTTGAAATAAAATACAATTCTTTAGGGAACCCTTATTTTGTGTGTGCAAACATTTTACATTAGTTGCAGATGTATGCCATTACGAAACTTGAAAACTTCTATTTGAAAAGTAATAAATGAAAGTACGACTCTCCTGCTGCCACTCCGCTTATATATCAACTGTCACAGGAGCAGTTCAACCACATCAGGCTTCTCGCATACTTTGAGAGTTTAACACACAAAAATATTTTTACAGAACTCCATTTGGTAGGCACAACTTCTGCATCAAATGACTGCAATGTTTACTGTGTCCAATGTATAAGAAACAACGTGAAATTTTAATGACCTTTTCACAATCATTTGTTTAATGAATTGTTTAGGTGGAAGGTCTACTTAGAACCTCATACACACCAAATCCAGTCTCTGTGCCTGCAACGACAGAGTACTTGCCTAGAGTCCCGAGAGCTAACCCCCAGTTTTAACTCATGGAAGAAAGCTGCATGTTGGAAATGTGACCAGCTCCACAGTGGCGAGTATCCTTGGCCCCACTATCTGTGATCATCTCCATTATGTTTCTATCATGATGTTCAATAAGAGATGGGATTAAAGTCACTTGAGAAATACAGGCATTGAAATGTTAGAGTTGCATGAGGCAATGCAAACATTCAGAACATGTCATTAATTTAATACTATGACACACTGTTACTAAAGTAATAGTTAATGTACTTTGAATAGGTCACGTAAATATTGCCTGTCACATCTGAGAGTTCATTTAGAAATTTTATTTTAATGCCTGACAATGTGGCTACATTGATCCTGTATCATCTGTCTCCAGATATTTCAGGAAATATTAAAATACATTGAAAAGCAATGAAGTGAAATATTTTATCTGTTTGGAGAAAAAATAATTAAAAACACACCTCTTCACTGTGGTATGTAAACCTCAAAAAACAAATAATCAAAATCTCTGAGTGTTTATGGCTTAGATGGGGAGAAAGGAGATACCTCACCAGATTAATTAGCATTTCAGGTCCCTACCTACAATTTAGTAAACTGCTGCCCATGTGTGCTCAATCAGCCATGTAGAGAAATGTAAAAAGTTAAGGATTAAACTTTTTCAAATTAATTCTGTCAATTTCTATTGCAGGGTTTCTCTCGTGGTCAAAAATGTGCATTGTTTAGTACAGCAGTATAATATTTTAAATGTTATTATTTAGAAATGAATATTTTATTGATTGTAAATGTATACTTTATATCAAACATTTTGGAAATTGAATATCTTGCAATCAATTGGAATTCATTATACCATAGACTGATTTTCAGCTTTTTCTCTTTTTAGTGCTACATGAAATATTATTGTCTTACAATTTGACATTATATATAATTTCTAATTATTAGAATTTTTATGATTTTATATACATATTTTAAAAGAATTTATTATATACATAATGCACATGCTTGGAAAACAAATAATCCTCTATAAATTCTACCTTTAGGAAATAACTGTCCAGAGAAGAATATAGACAAGCAAGGAAACAATGTTTTGTGATAACTATTCCAGTAGAATAAAGCAATACCATAGTTCTGGAGAATAGTTTGTCCGAGGGTATTATTAATGTGTGAACACATGCAGAAAACATTGCATAAATATTAACACAAAAACTCCAAGTATTGACTAGATGTTATCCTAATAATTTAAAAAGCATGATAGGATCGTGAAGCAATTCAGTGCAATGGAAATGTAAAATATCAACAATATAATGATTGAATGAAGATCATTATGATGAGACATACACATTCATTTTGTGGAGACACGGAGGTGTTTTGACTCTTGGCATGCATTATTCTGACACACTTTGACTCTTGCCAATATTCAGGGGAAATTTATTTTGGTTTCTTCCTATTTTCCATGTTCAATAACCTGTTCCCCATTTCTAGTGCCCTTGCCATATAGATTTCTTTATTGAATTATAAATGTACAATTTAAGTGGTTTCAGGACAATGCCTTCATTTTATTGTTTTTGCTGTATTTGTGCTTGTTGCTTATTTTTACTATATTTATATTTGTCAATTTTATTGTGCATTAGATTCACAAGTAAAGATTCAAAAACCTTAATTTGTATGCTATACAGAAACCATTATATCTTTCCATTTCAGATCTGACTCAGTAGCAAAGTCTTTAATTTATCAACTATTCAAGCAAGGCTGACAATACCTGTTTTAAATCAAGTTTGGCATGTTTCATATTTTCTTTCTTAAATTAAAACCTATTTATTTACGCTTTGTTTCATTTTCATTACTTAAAAAGGAAAGATTATTTGATTATGAGTAAAAATCTTGAACATTAGAATTTATTACAGTGTTTAATCAATAATATTTTCCTTTTTTTAGAATAATAGTTACAAAAAGCCAAAATGGACAGATACGCTGTAATATTAGTCATGTTCTATTCAATTCATTGAAATAGCAAATATCTCTAAATAGCTAAATTCAATAGACCAGTGCTTGGCAAACTGTTTCTTAAAGAACCAGATATAAAAATCTATGAAGTTCACGTACCTCATCATTTCTACCACACCTATTCAGCTGTACACCTGGATCTCTAAAGCAGCCATAGATCACACAGAAACAAATGGATGTAATTTTATTTACAAAATCCTATGTAGTCCAATGGGCCATAATCTTTCTTTCTTTGAAATAGATAATTATTACTCATCTTAGTTGATCTTTATTATTGAATTACTGAAAATCAAATGGTGTTTTGACTGTTCATTTCTTCATACGGCTCATTTATTTTTGTGCATTAGTGCCATTACTTAAATTAAGTTATTCTTGTTTGTTTTTACTAGACACATTTAGTCTGCTCTTTGAAAGATACACAATTTTAGTTGTACTTTATAGTCATAATTATGAAATCTATAACTCTTGCTAGAACTTTATTCCTTCATGTATACTTTTCATTATATAATCTCACAAGAACTTTAAGCTTAATAATATTCCACCTTAAGTCAACAATTATTTTACACTAGAGTTATCAAAATTACAACTTAAGTCATGACCTCTCCATTCTCTTACCTAAATTAGGAAACAGAATATTTGCTAGACCTAAATTAGGAAACAGAATTTTTGCTTTTCCCCTTGAAATACTGCATTTAAGCAATGGCAAATTCTTTTTAATCCTAAATAATTCATGCCTGCTATGTATAATCCAAAATGTTCTGTTCACCTCATCATTTCTTTGCTGAAAGTATGCAATCACTCTTAACTATATCACCATCTCCCTTAGTATCATCCACTCTGCTGCCCACACACATATACAGATCATTTATTTTAATAGTCTTTTTTAAAAAATTTTATGCATATTTTTTGAATTTTATTTATTTTATTTTTTGAGAGGGAGAAAGAGAGGGAGAGAAACATTAATGTGTGGTTACCTCTCACATGCCCCTTACTGGGGTCCTTGCCCTCAAGCAGGCATGTGCCCCGACTGGAAATCAAACCAGCCAACCTTTGGTTTGCAGGCTGGCACTCAATCCACTCAACAGTACCAGCCAGGACAGAAGAATCTAATTTTTAAAGGAGCTATAGTGTGTTCAAAATGGGAATTAGGACCTCAAAACTACAACTGCCAAGAGCACAGTTCTCAATTCACTAATTAACAAATAAGGAAAAATGCAGATGCTATTAAAATAGTTGAATTTAAGTCTCTAGTACTAGCCTGTTTTTGTTTCATGTTATTTTAGGTTTATTGCCCATAGATAGAGTATATTATTTGAGGAATACTTTTCTGGTTGCCTTAGAATGATAGGAATTTAATTTGCAGTATAAAATGCATTGTATCAGTAATAATTTCTAATGGTTATATTTTCTTCATTAAAGAATGCATTTAATAACATTGTTTTTCAAATAGATATGTTAATTTTCTTATGATTATTAGTATTTATATATGCGAAATAATATCACAAGATTTTTAATTAAATGTCTTATTATATAAACAAAATTAAAATGCTGATGATTACTTCAGGTTTTAACGTCATAAAATATATAATATTTTCTTTAAAATCCCCATCAAAATCCCAATGACATTTTTTAAAATATTTCATTTATTTATTTTTAGAGAGAAAGGGAGGCAAAGAGAGGGAGAGAAATATCAATGTGTGGTTGCTGCTCACTTGCCCCCCACTGGGGACCTGGCGTACAACCCAGGCGTGTGCCCTGACTGGGAATCAAACTGGTGATCCTTTGGTTTGCAGGCCTACGCTCAGTCCACTGAGCCACACCAGCCAGGGCCCGATGACATTTTTTAAAGAAATAGAACAAAAAATCATCAAATTTGTATCGAACCCAAAACACCACACACAGCCAAAGCAGCTCTGAGAAAAAAAGAATAAAGTGAAGGCATCACACTCCTTGACTTTATTTTTTCGTATTTTTTTATTTTTATTGTATTTTTCCATTACCATTTAGTCCCCTTACACCACCATCCCCTCTGCAATCACCACACTGGTGTTCATGTTCATGAGTCCTTTTTCCTTTTTTCTCAAAGCCTTGGCCCCCTAACTTCCCCCCACCTTAGCTGTCATCTGGCTCTCTACAATTTGGTCTCTATTTTCCTTGTTAGTCCAGTTTGTTCATTAAATACCATGTCTGAGTGAAACCAGAGAATATTGGTCTTCCCCTGACTGGCCTATTTCACTTATCATAAAGTCCTCCAGGTCCATTCACACTGTTGAGAAGGGTAAAATTTTCTTCTTTTTTTATAACTGAGTCATTTTCCATTGTGTAAATGGCCCATAGTTTTTATCCAGGCAAGGGAAACAAAAGAAAAAATAAACAAATGGAACTATAGCCCTGACTTTAAATTATACAACAAAGCGTCAATAATCAAAATAAGATGGTATTGGCAGAAAAGCAGACACATGGATCAACAGAACAGAATCAAGAACTCAGAAGTAAACCCACATGAATATTGTTAAATAATTTGTGACAATGGAGCCAAACCACACAACAACAGAAAAAGAAAGCCTTTTCAATACATGGTGCTGGGAAAAGTGGAAAGTAACATGAAAAAGAATGAAACTGGACTTCTGTTTGACCCACATACAAAAACTGATGCAAAATGGATCGAAGATCTAACTGTAAGACCTGAATAAATTACACAGAAGAAAACACAGACATTAAAATTATGGAGCTTGGTTGTAGAGAACATTTCATGATTTTACCCCAAAGGCAAGGGAAGTAAAGGCACAAATAAACGAATGAAACTATATCAAACTAAAAATTTTCTGCACAGAAGAAAAAAAAATAAGAACAAAACAAAAAAACAAAAAGGAAACCAAATGATTGGGAGGAGCTGTTTGCAAATGAAGCTTTAACTAGAGTTTTATATTCAAAATATATACAGATCTTATACAACTCAACATCAAACAAAAAAATCAATTAAAAATGGAAAAAGAACCTGATCAGACATCCTCCCAAGAAGACATACAAATGGACAACAAATATACAAAAATATATTCAACTTCATTAACGACTAGGAAATGCAAATCATGCTAATCAAAACTACAATGAGATACTACCTCATACTATTAGAATGGACATCAAGTAATAACAAGTGTTGGTGAGTTGCAGAGATACAGCAACTCTCAGTCATTGCTGTTGGGAATGTAACCTAGTAAAGCTACAATGGAAAACAGTATGGTGGTTCCTCAGAGCATTTAGAATATGACAAGGTCTGTCCAGAAAAAGTCTATCCAGGGTTAATATGACAACAAGGATTTGTGCAACATCAATGTAACTCGGCAACCACGGAGAGTGGACTGGAATGCGCATGTGTGAATAATGACAATTTCACTGTACTAGTCAGTGGGGGCAGTAGACCCCATTGAGTGAGCATGTGAACTGTGTGGCCATCACATCCAAAATGACTGAGTGACTATAGCAATGCGTCTGCATCAAATTTTGTGAGAAGCTTAAATATTCTTCTGTGGAAACCATTCAGGTAATTCAGAAGCCTTTGGGGGATGATGTAACAAGTGCAGTGCAAATAAAAGTATGGCAAAGATGCTTCAAAGGTGATCAAGAATCTGTTGAAAGTGACCCATGTTCTGGAAGGCCTGCAACAAGAACACCTGAGAATGATGAACATGTACCAGCTACAATCAACACAGATCAGCACCTAACAATGCAAGAAAGAGAGGCTGATCAGGGAATTCCAAAGACAACTGAGTCTGAGATTCTGATGCAGGATGTTGACGTGAAATGTGTTGAAGAACAATTAATTCTGCAGCCTCTGCTTCCAAAGAGAGGGAATGTCCTGCTGTATTTAGGAGAACTGTGTGTGCTCCCAGGTAACTACTTTGAGGGAGATTAAGGCATCATTGTCTTATATACAATGTGTCTTGTATATTGCATCTTCTTCAATAAATATCTTGATTTTGCATATCACATGGCTGAATACTTCTTGGACAGACCTCATATATAGTATATTACCATATGACCCAGCAATCCTTCTGCTAGGTACCTACCCAGAAAACTTGAAAGCATTTATGCACAAAAATGTATGCCCCCCATGTCCATCGCAGCACTATTCATAATGGCCAAGATATGAAAAAAAAGCAAAGTGCCTTCTATAGATGAATGGATAAAATATATATATGGAATACTACTCAGCCATAAGAAAGATAAAATACTGCCATTTGTGACAAATGAATGGATCATGAGAATATCACGCTAAGGGAAACAAGTCAAGCAGAAAAAGTTAAGAACCATATGATTTCATTTGTATATGAGATATAAAACTAAAAGCAACAAATGAAAAACAAACAAACAAAAAACTGGAACTCATAGACACCGACAACAGCATGGTGATTACCACAGGGAAAGGATGTGGGGAGGTAGTTAAGGGTAAACAGGGTTTAACATACGATGGTGGGAGATTGTTACAGGGAATGTAGAGGATACTGCCCGTAAACCTAGCTTGGGGGAGGGGAAAGTGGAACAGGAAAATTGAAAATTACTGTGCATAATTATGGCAGCTTGGCTAGCTTCCTAATCATGCTATATCGCTGTGCATTGCATGCTCAGAGCCAGGGAGATGGGTGTAACTTTAAAGTGTAATATAGCTGGGAGGCAGTTCCATGATTACAGCCCCAGTGTGAGAGCTTGGAAATGGTTACCTTGGTGTTACCAGGCCATGCCTGCCAGCACTAAAAATGGCAATAGAGAGAGGCACAAGATACAGGAAAGGGCAGATGTAGCTGGTTGTGGGAGGAGTTGTAAATGGGGTTATGGAGGAGGAGCAAGGTGAGGATTTAAACTCAAGGGTGGCAGCCATTCTGGTTCTCTTGGTCATGCTGTTTAAAAGGGTGCAGAAAGAGAGAGAAGTGAGAAGGGAGGAGTAAGCAAGCAGCTATATAGTTTATAGTAAGAAAGGAGGACATGCAACCTCAGCTAATAAGAAAGAAGATGCTGCCATTGTAATTGCACCTACTGTAGCTGACTCCAGAGCTGCAGAGGACTTCCTTGAAAGATCCTGATCTGCCGCACCTGGATGTTACCTGGACTTTAACACCTGTGCCTTTTCTGAGTTTCACAATAATCCAGAGTAACACAAAACATGTTTTTGTGGATCCTTAAATGAAAGCTGATGAATACTTATACCGGATCCCGGATCCCAGAAGGAGAGAGCTGCTGCATGAGGATGGAGACTTCGGTGCCTTCCAGAGGAACTGGAGAACTGTTTGAACAGCTGGCTTAAGAACATGGGAAACTTTCAGGGATATTTCTGGCTCATAGCCTGGTGGGGAGCATTGGAAGTTCTGGGTCTTGTGGGAAAACTGGGTTCAGAGGATGAGCACTCTAGGATCCCCCAGGGTTGCAAAGTTGTGAATAAAAATCTGCTCCTTCCAGCATTAATGGCTGGGTCTTGTACCAAGGCAACACATGATCAGACCCTGGTCTGTTTGCTTACAGTTTTGGTGAGCCCATTAACGAGATGACTTGACTTAGGGTAGTATGTACACAATGCAGTATACAGAGCATGTATTATAGAAGTAAGCATTTGAAACCTGTATGATCTTATTAACCCATCACATCCTAATAAATTTAATTTTTAAATATGGAAAATTAAATATAAGGCATTACAAATATTGTAAACTTTCCAGCAGCTTTTTTTCTTTTTTTTTCTTCTAAAGAATGAATAGAGGCAGAGATTAAGAAAGATGACATTCAAATAAAATTCTTGAAAACAATTTAAATTCCTATCATATCTATTCCTTAAGGAATCAATTTCTTTAAAAATATTCTAGAAGGTTGATAAATCCAAGCTCTTCTTTTGTCTGTGCTGACTGGATGCTCAGGTACACTTCCAAATGGAAATAATCATAATATCATCTTTCTGATTTTTAATGGAATACTCTAAACCATTCTTTAAGTTTTGTTGTAGGTTTTGGAAATTTGTCTTTATCAAACCAAATTGTTTATATCTATTCCCAGTTTGCTGTGCATATACATAATAAACAGGTGCTGAAATTTATTGATTATTTTATCCTTACATTTTGATGATTTTTTTTTTCTTTTAGTTAGCTAGTATGGTGAAATAAATTTATAATTATTCAAAATACTTGGGAAAAAGCTTGGTTTAGTACAAAGCATTCATTTTTAATTTGTGGTAGAAACGCTTATTTTCTTAGAAAGGTGAGTATATGTGTGTATATTAAATTGATCAAATATTCTATCAGTTAAAATTTAGATTCATTATATTATGCTTGTTTGTTTGTTTTGTTGATTAGGTTGCTGTTAAAGGTGAGATCATATGGTATTTGTCTTTCACCACCTGGCTTCTTTCACTTAGCATAATGCTCTCCAACAGGCTGACAGTCACCAGAGGGGAGAGGGGAGGGAATTTCAGGGGAAAAGGAGAAGGGTTTAGAGCAACAAGTATAAAAGACACATGGACAGAAACTAGGGGTGGGGGTGGAAATGGGAGGGAGGTGGGGAGGGCTGGGCTGGTGGGCCGGGATGGGAGTAAAAGACAGAAAACTGTACAAGAACAACAATTAAAATAAAATTTAAACAAATTAGATTGGCTTAGCCAATCTATTTATGGAAAGATTTGTTCATGTTTACTGGATACCAACTTATATGCTTCCTACAGATATTTTTGTTTCCAACGATGTTTCTTTCTCGGTTGATCTTCCACACACGTAGATTTGTCTGTCTGCGTTGGAATGTGTTGGATGTGCCCGGTTGTAGGCATGGGATCTGTCTAGCTGTGTGCCAAATGAGGAGCCTAATGAATCACTTTTGAAAATGGTTATTTATAGGAATGTTGTTTAATTTTTAAACAATTAATGTATTTTTCAGAATTTCACTTTTGTTACTGATATCTAATTTTATTCTGGTGTGGTCTGAGACCATTCTCTGTATTGTTTCAGCCATTTTAAATTTACAGAATTATTTTATGGCTGTATTTGTCTACTTTGTTGTTTTATTCAAATTCCTATGTACATTTGGAAAAATCAGTGGTGATTGATTTATTTCACTATTTTAGGCAGATAAATCACCTAGAGAAAGCAATATTTTACTTTGACAAATCTGGCTTCTTTGTGTGAGATTTTTTCACATGGGAAATTTTGAAAATGAGAAAACTTTTTGGAAGAGACTCATTATTAAATTCAGATCTTATTCTTATATTTAGAATAAAAATACGTATTCTTATTTTTATAAGAAATATATATATATTATATAAGTAGTTGGTGTGAGGCTGGAAATAATTTAAAATAGATGTCACTTCATATTAAAGAAAAATAACCTTTTCTTAACTTTAATATTTACCATGAATTTAAGATTTTAGAGAGATTTGTGTTGCATATGAGAAAAGAGTTATTTGAGGAAAAGGGAACAGTTAGCCAAGAAAAAATTATTAAGCTAATAAAGCATTTTGTGTGTCTAATAATTGATTAGCCTTCTCATACTTCTAACTTACTCTGCCATATTTTGTGTCTAATAACACTAATAGTCAACAGTATCTTTATAGAAGGAGCTAACCTCCTTAACTTCTCTTTCATCCCCATAATTATGTAATAGTGTACCCTAATGGTTAATAATTATTGAATTAATTTCTTTTTAATTCTTTATTACAGATTTTATCAGGTAAATCCTAATCTATCACCATGACTCTTTACAGCATACATTTTATCCTCATCAGTATACATTGTATAATCTGAACACAACCTAATGTTGATATTATGCTTATATTATTGTTATTGCCAAAAATGTTCTTCTACCCTTCTTCATCTGAAAACATTCTTACTTATTTCAGAGGTCAAATTCAAAGATTGCTTCCTCATGTAGACATCCCTGCTCTCTTTCCATTTAGTTACCTGGACTCTATTCTCTGGACATAGCTCTACAATGCTTCTTACTTCATTGTAGAATAAAACAATTCTACGAATGTGCTTTCTTTACCCTATATCTTACCTCCTTTGAAGCCAAAAGGTGGTTTTCTTCATTTTTGTATTTGTGGGTTCTGTCTCACAGTGTTATTATGGAATTAGGTATAAGATAAGTAAAAATGTACATAAACCAAAATTAGACAAACTCTGTTGCTGCACAAACAACCTGCATGTCCCAGCAGCCACATGTGTTGGGTCAGCAAGGGCACTCTGCTCTCACTTTTTGTCACTGATGAAGACTTCATCTTCATATAGGCTTTCAAATTGCTGAGGCAAGGAAAATATGGGCTGGCCCTTGAAACCCATTTGCTATGACATTGATGTACAGGAATTAATGAGCTATATTTGATTGTGGAGTTTGCGTACTGAAATTTCTTATCATTTCTGTTGTATATCATTAGTATGCATAGCTATATGTTGAAGCCTACTGTTTAGAAAGGGTGTAATGAGATTTGGAGAAAAGAGCAAATAAATAAGGTAGCAAATAAAACATGATTATTGGCAATAAGTAAAACAGTGATTACTCTGACAATTCCAAATATAAAACCTAACATTATATTCCAATGGGTAAAAGCAGTCTACTTTTAAAAAATGCAAATGACTATAGTTTATTGAAAAGCTATATCAAATGAGATGCAAAACCTCAAAAGATTTTTTTTTCCCTGTGGTACAATACTAAAACAATTCAGCAGTAATTCTCTAAAACTGAGATCAGATTTTAACACCTGAATGGGTGGGTACATAGTGACAGCAAAGGACTGAGAGAAGAAGCAAGACAAGAGAACACTTTAGTTAAAATAAGTTCCTTTCAACAAAAACATATAAATATAAATATATCAATACTTTACAGTTAAGTTAAGTATCGGGCTTTAATTTTTATATAGAGTATCACATGGTAGTCCTTGTAAGACAATATAGTAGCAAGCCGGTGTGGCAATATGCAATGGAGTTTTATATGCAATACTGGAACATTACCCCAGCAGGACACCTAACCCTAGTGACTCCATCCCTTGGACATAGCTACAAGCTCCTAGTGTACTAATATTCAATGGAGTTTTGAAGAACTTGGATCTCAAAACTATGATATATACTTTTCTTTAATCTTATTCAAGCATCATGAACCAGACAGTGAATGCTGCAATATAGAACTTCTAAACTCAAATCTAGATTTTACTTCTCTTTATTTTGTTCTTTAAATAACTTTACTTCAGCACTCAATTAATTCTATAGCAGTATTTTTTATCAATTTTTAATTATCTTAATTTCAATAGGTAATATATATCTTTTATTTTTTTAATTTAAATTATTTTATTGTTGTTCAATTACAGTTGTCTGCATTTTCTCCCCACCACTCCCCCCGACCCCAGCCAAACCCACCTCCCTCCCTTGCTTCCACCTCCACCCCCCCTCCTGCTTTCTTTTGTCCATATGTCCTTTATAGTAGTTCCTGAAAACCTTTCTCCCCACTTTCCCCTCCCCCTTCCCTCTGGCTATTGTTAGATTGTTCTTAATTTCAATGACTCTGATTATATTTTGTTTGCTTTTTTCTTTTGTTGATTATGTTCCAGTTAAAGGCGAGATCATGTGGTATTTGTCCATCACCACCTAGCTTATTTCACTCAGCATAATGCTCTCCAGTTCCATCCATGCTGTTGCAAAGAGCATAAGCTCCTTTCTCTCTGCTGTGTAGAATTCCATTGAGTAAATGTATGCAGACTGGTACAGCCACTGTGGAAAACAGTATGGAATTTCCTCAGAAAACTAAAAATGGAACTGCCTTATGACCCAGCAATTCTGCTGCTGGGATTATACCCCAAGAACCCTGAAACACCAATCCAAAAGAACCTATGCACCCCAATGTTCACAGCAGCACAATTTACAATAACCAAGTGATGGAAGCAACCTAGGTGCCCATCAGCAAATGAGTGGATCAAAAAACTATAATTCTCTTATTTGTAAAGCTAACTTATAAATATGAAATATAATAAACAAAATATAGGAAAGTTATTTACTAACAGCAGTAAGCATTGTACAGGCTCACACAATGTGGAGCTTCATTTGTTCCAAGGTTTGCAGATGGAAAAACTGGAGATCCAGGAGGTCTGAGGATGTAAATTCCACTTGAAGGTGAGTAGGCTGGAAACTCAGGCAGAGCTAATGTTTTAGTTAGAAATATAAAGCAGGAAAAAATAATCCCAGCTGAAGGAAGTCAGGCATAAACATTTCCCTCTTCCTGGTAGAAAGGTAAGCATTTTTGTTTTGTTTAGACCTTCAACTGATGAATGAGGCCCATTCTCATTTGGAAGGGTGATCGGCATTACTCAGTCTCATTCAAATGCTAATCTCATCCAAAACACCCTCACAGACACATTTAGAATAATGTTTCACCAACACTTTGGTACTCTGTGGCCCAGCCAAGTTGACGAATGAGGTTAAGCATCACAATTATGCAGTAATAAATTTAAAACACACATATTACCATAATGAATGTTTTCTTGTTGATTACAGAGTAACACATAAACTTTAAAATACGAAACCATAGAGAAGAACAAAAAACAAATTTTGCATTAATCAATTGAAATATTGTATATAAGGAAAAGATACATACTATACACATTGGGGCTAATTTGAGCAAAGAAAGAATTTTTAAAAAGAAAGCTTGGATTTGATGGGAATTTAAAGCATAACTGAGTAAGCAGCCCTAAGAAAAGGATGGGCACTAAAGCAAGCACAATGTCCACACCGAGAAGCGGCGGGTGATAGATGAATCTTCTGGTTTCTACCCTGTTGTTTTCATGCTATAGAGAAGAATGGATCCCCACCTAAAATTCGGCTCAAGAATCACAAACCAAGCCATGTAGGCATGAAAAGTTGTATTACTCACATAATGTGGTCTCTGAGGATAGCAGGGCAAACCTCCTAAACTGGTCTTAAAATGGATTAAGAGTGCAAGGATGGGAGTCAGGTTTGACGTTTTTACAGTTTCGTGGGTAAAACTGGACTGAGAGAGGATCCTAAGCCAAGGAAGGGGGATGTGTAGTCTGAAACCATCACTTATGTACAAGCAGAGAGGACCCAGACTTTCTTATCAGCTTGTCTGGAAGTGAGGCAAAATGGAAGTGGGGGAGATGAGGCTTAAAGGTTGTCAGCAGCCAAGTATCAAAAAAGTGTTTTCAACTCATTACATACTGTATCTCATCAAATTGCATGTGCATACTCTTGGTACAATGTTCTTCAAAGAGATGAGAATATTGGGATTGTCACTGACATGTTTTGCTACTGCACCATCGTCCTGTGGATATGATCTGTATTCACTGATTTGTTCAGTAGATATTTGGGTGACTATCAGATACAACAGAATGCTCTAGTGTAGACCCCGAGTCTCAGAGCAGGGTCCAGAGTCTGAATGAATAAAAGGGAACACCAAGAAGTTTGGTGCTGAAAAAATATACAGCACTAAAGTCCCTGATATGTATGATTTCCTACGAGGACCCCTTCTTTGTAAACACTGAGTCTCTTAATATGTCTTGTGATTTTTTATTGCATATAAATCCTTATATTATCAGTGTTGGTAAATTTAAGTTCCATTAGAGACTGCTGACAACATTGAAAATAAAGCAAAAATTTAAAGGATGCTATTCTGCTATCAGACACGATAAATACAGGAATAAATCTTAACAAAACTAGAATCTAATAATTAAAGAAAAAATAACTCTTATACAGAGCCTCTGATTTATTCTCATAGGACTGTTTTTATATAATTTTGTATTAACAAATGCTATAACATATAGCTCACTGTTAAAAAGCATTCAATTTTTTCTCTTCCTTTTACTAGGCAATGAATATTATTTAGATAGTGGTAGTTACTTTTTTTTTTTTGTACAAGCCTTATAGTGGAGAGACTTCTTTTTGGTTACTGTTCCTGTGCGTGTGTGAGTGTGCATGTGTGTGTAAATGCATGTACATGTGCACATATGTGTTGGTGTGTGTACCTGTACATGTGCATGTGTATGTAAATGCCTCTGGAACAACTGATCATGCTGTGACTGATGTGATGTGTTTCTTATACGACCCAGTAGAATAAAGACACGAATAAACCTGGAGACAGAGATAGAGGTGTGACATTGACTCTGCACTTACTGTTTTTACTGAGATAAATCAGTTAATAAAGCAAAGCTAGAAAGTAAGGTCTCTTCTGCATCGCACCACTTGTTCTTTTATTCCAGTCACTGTCTTCGCATATAAAGGATTCAGCTCATCTGCCCATTGCGATGGCGTCCAGATGTAGAGCATAAAATTCTATCAATCTCATGGACAACATTTTGGTGAGACCTAAGATTTATTTAAGATGCAAAATCATTGATTTCTCCTTTCATGTTTGTATTTCATTATTTGGGACAGGCAATTACTAACCAGCAGTAGAGTTTAGAAATAATATATACCACAAATCCATAAATGTGGACAATCATTTCTTGTTCTTCAATAAATAGTATTGATTTAATATTTATTAGATATATCAACTGTCTTTGGAAACTGAAATATTGAGTAGGTCTTAGTATTGACAGAACTAATTTTCGGTAGTGGAATATGCTTTAAAGATTGGGCTAAATAAAACCCCTGCGTGCTTTCGTAGCACTCATACACTTGCTTCTTGGTCTTTGATAGTGCAAAAATATATCAGTTTTATAAAATATATTAATTCTTATTTGTAAAATATTGAATTATACTGCAAACAGTTTATTGAAATTATAATTTAGTTAAAGTAAGTTTTTTAAATTAATGAGTAGTTGTTTTTAATAAATTATTGTCATCAATGAATATTGCATTAAAATTTATTAAGTATATCCATTTTGTCAAGGTTGATTTTATCCCTTAGCACATGTTTCTAAAATTATATGGTCATGGTAAATAACTTGATGTTGCATACAAAGCGCAGCATCACAGTGAACTTGAATAATGCGCATGCTGAGTAGTGAATTCCACTTTGACCACTGACTTATGTAAAAAGACAAGGAATTATAAGGTACAATGTAATGAATATACCATGACATCTCAAAAAAAAAAAAAATCAAACTTAGGGCAGTCACACGTTAAATTAAAGTTTAAAAAATAACCTAATGTATTTCTCCTATGAAAGTACATCAAATGTTTCCAATTATAAATCAAAGCAAATATTTTTGAAAATTGCTTCTTCTCAATGGAAGGAGACATTTTTAAAAGTTTTTAAACCTTCCAGTTCCTTTGCCCATAACTATCAATTCTTCTTCATATACAGACTTACTGTAAATATTTATTTTCTGCCCTTTTCATACAGCTTGCCTTTAGGCCTTATTTACATACACAGACCCATAAACATGCTTACACACACACACACACACACACGACTGCAGTTTTTATTACAATGTAATTTACTAGGAAGCCAAATGTGGTCAAGTTTAAATATTTAAATGATATGAATGTCTCTGGAGAGAGATACTTGTTTATGTTAGTAATCATGATACACATTTTCATGATCTATTAACACCTGTCCACTATGACTGTGGGAGTTGGGGGTGGGATTGGTGGAGAAGGGCAAAGGGGGAAAAACTGGGACAAATGTAAGAGAATAACCATTCCAATGATTAAAATAACTTATCAAAATAAATGAAGGGATTTTTGGAGGGAAAGAAAAGTGAATGCGCATGTGTCTATGAGAGTTTACACAAAAATGTTACTTGAGATTGGAAATTGAGATTACATACCTTTTAATTAGTATAGTTAAAGATATTATTTTATATTTAAACTTAAACATCCTGTAAAGAGAAAATCAAGAAAGCAATTTATTAAATGAATGTGTGTGTTAGACTGAAAATAAATTATGAGAATACTTTTCTATTGATTCTTCGGAGCAACCCAATGGGCTAGCATTTGAGCCTTTGATATAAAGTGGTATATTTATCTCTTCTAGCCAATATGAGGTATTAGGAAATAAGAACGGCTCTGGCCTACATAGAATTTTACAATTCAAACTTAAGGAGAAAGCCACTCATCAAATTATTTGCATGGTGCAGAATATGACATTTCCAGCAATGTCTTGATGTTTTAGTAAATATCAATAACAGTAGGTCTGGGATATTTTGGAGTTACAACCTGGAAATACCTTCAGATTTATCAAGGTTTGCAATTGTGAAAATTATTCAAGTTGTTTTGAAAGCAGCAGAAAACCAACTTGAAGGATGTGACAAAATAGCAAACAAGACTTATTTGAGAACACACATGGGGCCTTCTAGAGACAGTCCAAAGGAATTTGGTGTTTGTGTGTATTGGTGCATGTTGCTGTGTTTCAGTGAAAATGAAGATTTTGCAGTACTGTGAAGACAAGTGTCTATGAAATTAGGAACAATGAAGTTATATAAACCGATTTTCAACTCCCAGCTGGTGGGCCTTCAGAAGCATTTTTCATAAATGTAAAAGTAATTTGATTAAATTTGTCTTTGAAAAATAAATGTTTATTTTATTATAAAATGATAAAGTCCAGTAGAAAAGAGAAATGAAGTGAAGTTCTTAAGTAATTAATAAACTAGTTATGCTCCGTACCTCGCACTTTGTGCCCTAGCCAGTACTGTGGGGGACAGGAAAGACAGCCCGTAGGAATGGCATTTAGAGAGATGAGATGAGTAATGGGTGTTTGAAAAGCAAAGAGAAGAGTACCCCAGGCAAAGAAAGTACCATTTGAGAAACATGAAGGAATGAAAAATATGTGAGATGGAGTAAAACAGCAGAGACAGGTTAAAGCTTTGAGCCCATAGTGAAGGAAGTTGCTGGTCTTTATCATTAGCTGCATAAGTAATGGATAGACCCTATTGTTAACATAAGGACAGAGATTTCATTCAAATATTATGTGTTTAACATATTCCTCGTGGGCCTTAGAACAAATTGCCTCATTGAGATTGGTTTTCCATCCCCATCATTACTATCTGTTTAGTATATTTGATTTAACAATACACAATATAGAGATTTGAAGAAAAATTTGTGTATTGATTGCTTATTGTATATCAGCTGCTATTATTTTATTAATTTTAATAATAGTATTATTTCCCAATGCAACCTTGTTTATTGTTAATATAATTACTATCTATGCCTCACCATAGAAAAAGAAAATGCTGCAGAGATATTATCACTTTATTCCATCATATTTAATACAACTATATAAAATATTTGATGGTTCTATTACTTAAGTCTATCTTAGCTGTGTCATTTATAAATACGCATTTAAACTACAGAGTGCAACCACTTGTAAGTCATTTTGTTCTTCAATGTCCATATGTCTTGAGAAGTTGGCAAAAATATATAAGGCTGTTCAAGCATCTCAAGTGAAATCATGCATAGCTAGTGACGTAACTGATCATCACAAAATGCTATAAAGGTGTACATGCCAAATGTATTTAAATTGTTATTGCTTTTATATAGAACATAATAAATAGATGTGAAAAAGTTTTTTAAAATAATTTATTTATTTATTTTTAGAGAGAAAGGAAGGGAGGGAGAAAGAGAGGGAGAGAAATGTCAATATGTAGTTACCTTCATGTGTCCCCCACTGGGGACCTGGCCTGCAACCCAGGCATATGTCCTGACTGGGAATCAAACCAGTGACCCTTTGCTTCACAGTCCCGTGCTCAATCTACTGAGCTACACAAGCCAGGGCTGAAAAAGTTTAAACAAATTCATGAAATATTTAGCATTCATACATTATAAACTTTATTTTCCCTTACTGTGAATATGAATTAGAAATTTTCTCATAAAATTAAATTGGTAAATTATATTTATTTTATTTTCATGTGCGCAAATGCTGTCAGAACCCTTAACTGTAACTATCAGGAAAGTTTTTAAAGTGTTTCTGCTTTCAAAAGCATTTATTTAAGCAGAGCATTCTCTTCCAGGCATGAGTTCTACTTACAGTTTTGTATTGCTGAATTAGAAATTACTTTGTAACTTAGTGACATTAAACACGTGTTTGGTTTTACTCATGATTTTGTGTCATCGATTCCACTCAGCCAGACAGCTCATTTTTGTTGTTCTGTTGAGAGTAAGGCAGCTCTACTGGGGCCCAAAGTGTTTCTCTGAACTTTCCTGCTCTGCATGGCTGGTAACTGTTTGCTGGAGTGACACTCTCAGTAGGCCAAGGACAAGGTGTCTGTCCTCACGAGTCTGTGATAGGCTGTGCATGCTTTCTCACAAAATGGTGGTGAGGTTCCAAGAGAGAACCCAGCCTGCCTATCTAGCAGAGAGTCCCTTGTGCCATGTGGCTACTCAGTTCAGTCCTAACAGAACCTGCTCAAATGCAAGGGTGGTGCACAGATCCCACCTCTAGAGAAACAGTGTTAAAAATTATCTAAAGTTTGGATTCACGTCCTTGGAGACACACAATGTTTGGGTAATTATGTATGCTATCTCAATCATATTTCCTAAAATTGAAAGGTTGATTATATCAACCATGAATAGCCATATTAAATTGACTGGAATTTTAGTATTTTCAAGGAAGAGTTTGGTGAGTTGCAGACAGCTGCCTAGCAACAGTGTATTTTTGGTGTACATTTGAGGGCTTAGTTAACAAAAGACATTTGGTTGTTGATGGTTGGCTGTTCTTCCAATTGACATAGATTTGTAATCCTCAAAGCTATATTCTCTCTTGGGTGACACATAGGAAGACAAATGTTTATGTAATTTTTAAGTTATACTCAGTAGATCAAGTACAGCAGACAGAGAAGGGGGTGACTCTCTGGGAAAGGTAGCATGAGACAAGGTAAGATGATGCACTGATGTTGAATCCCATAGTGGAGAACACTTTTTATTTACTTAGAGAAAAAGCACAATAAATGATGCAATCCCTGGCCTACATTTTGTTTTCTTCTATTAATCTAAATCCAGATAAATGTTCATCATTTTATCACAATTATTAACAATATGTACTCTTAGCTTGTAATGCATAAATGCACATCCATAGGTACTGAGGTGGGGGAGGGGGTTCTAATTTCTGGGCGTTATCGATGCTCTAATTTTACCAGATGTGTCTGGACATTTTCTATAAATACAGACATTTAATACTAGTCAATATGTAAATAAGCTGCCAAATGAAGTGTTTTTGTCTGCCATCTCTCAGAATTTCTTTATAACAAAAAACCAAGTCAACTTTTAAGATGATTTTTAATGAAGTTTCATTCAGTAAATCATTTATATCAACAGAGGAAATACAAATGATCAGGCAGTATTCATGTAATCAATGAAACCTCTGAATAATGGTATAGCATTAACTCATCAAAAGCAATACTTTGATAAAGTGTGTAATGTCATAAGTTACATGAAGATTAAATTATAAAGAAACCAGAAATGCAACTTCTGTGAAGGTGTAAAATACTGTAAACAAGATATGATATTATTTATTTTCAGGTGACTTTAACTTATCCCTTTGCTTACCTATATGTTCAACATGAATATTAATTTTAATAAAAAAGTTATTTGTTGTTTAATAAAATCAGTTCAAGCAATGATTTTTGCTCACCTGAAAATTATCACTATCAAAATAATTAAATATCACATGCCAAGAATTTATATGATATTTAACATTCTTAAAAAATTTAATTTTTTCCAGTATTCGCAACAAACTGAATTGTTTGCTTCTACCAAACTATTTGTGTTGAATCCTTAAATTTCCAGTGTGTTTGTATATAGTTGTGGGGCCTTTGGGAAGTAATTAGGTTTAGATGAAATCATCCCAGTAAGTACACGATGATGGAAATAGGGTCCTTATAAGAAGCAGAAGACACCAGAGTTCTCTCCATTAGGTAAGGACAAGAAAGCCAGGAAGAGGACTCTCACCAGGAAAGAAATCATCCAGCACCTTAATCTTGGACTTCCTGGCCTCAAGAACTGTGAGAAATAAATATCTGTTGTTTAAGCTATCTAGTCAATGCTGCTTTGTTACAGCAGCTCTGGTTTACTAGGACAGCATTCATATAAGAAATTTCCCATATTCCTTCAAAATGGATATATGCTTAGATGGAATCCTTATGCTAACAATGCTCTTTCAAAAGTTCTACAATATTTCAAAAGTTCTACAATATTTTGGTGGAAATGATTTTCAGAGCATTCAAGGTGTAAGACACACTTTCTTTTCTTTGCCAAGAAAGAAATCAATACCAATGGAGAGCACAGATCAGTGGGTTGGAGTAATTTTCCTGTATTACTTTAGATCCTGGAAAGATATATAAAATAACTGATGCAGGAGATTGTAAAACCATTCACAAACTTCACCTGTTCTAACAGCAGGAGCAGTTATTTTGCAAAATTGTTCTGGGGTAAGAGTTCCTTCCTCTACATGAAAAGAAACCACATTATGTTTCTTTTAAATGTAAATATAGTTCAGTAAAAATAAAATGTGCACAAGAAATATGCACATTCTGTTTTGGGTGAGTAAGTAGTAATATATTTTGATAATGCCTAAGCAAGAGTAGGTCATTTGAAGGCTATGATTTTATGGCAATTATTTATCTATGAGAGCATACTGGACTAAAGAGAAATACACTACATACATAGCTCTTGAAAAGGCTAATGTTGCATTGTATCTACAGCTCTCACTCCATATGATATTCAACTAAAAATACAAAGTAGCTTGAATTGTCTTTTTGAAATTATTATAGTTATTCACAAAGTTCTCTAGACTCCTTTAAAATACCTGTTCAAGGCACATTGGAATTAGATTAAGAATGCAGTTGGATATTTCTATTTGAAATGTGTTATAAGAAAATTCTATAGAAATTTTTTAGGATAATTTAGGACATCAAAGAGCTACATGAAATCTATTGAAATAAATTCCATTTCTAAAATACAACTAAATTTCACATTCTATATTTAATAACCTGATACAAGCTGACTTTGTATTTTCTTTGTAAATATCTTGTGAATAGATTTTAACTTTCTGTTTTGTCTACCATAGTGTTTTTCAATTTTTGACTTTATTTCCATCCATTTGAATTCTCATATTGGCTTAAGGCAAATTACCTTAAAATACATCTGTATCCCAAACATCCTTTCAAGATATGATAATAATGGCCTTTCTCCTTTTGAATGTATATACAGATTAGCACCAATTTTCAAAATGATCACCTGAGTAACGTTTATGTGAATATTCCTACTAAATATGAACTGGAAATTAGTATTGAACAAATTCTACGAAGAGTTAAACATGGCCGCTGATTACCTCTTTCACTAGGGTATCTATTTACACTATCTTGATCAGATTGTCTTTATACTCAGAGTTTTAACACTGTGTTAAAATAATCTTTCTCTACTATGCTAGAGAAGGGGAGGGGGCAAAGTTATAAGTGCAAACATATGAAGTAATGCAACTGAGGTACACTTAGCCCTGAAACTTCTTGACCCTTCAATGACACTAAAGGTGTGAAAGTAACCAGAGAGGAGGGCGGAGAGGGATAATAGGGAATAATGGAAGGGCCATCAAGAAGCATGTACGAAGGACACATAGACAAAGCGAAAGGGGGTGGTTTCGAGGGTGGAAGGCAGGGATGGGTGGGTAGGGGGGCATGGTGGGGTAGAAATGGAGACAAGTGTGCTTGAACAACAATAAAAAAATAGAACTCCAACTCACTATAAAAAAAGAAATTAAAGATGTGAAAGGAAGTGATAGAATATACCTAGCACAGTCCATCATGAGTAGATTTTATATCTAATAAATAGTGTCATTTAAAATCATGAAAACCAAGCTCTGGGAAAAAGGCAACGTGATGGCGAAGTTTATTTTCTGATCAATTGTTATGACTTTTGGTATATGATTTTTTCTTATATTATTGTTACTTACCGAGGAATTATGTTAGCATCTTACATTATTAAAAAAAATAAGTAATTATGTGCTTATCTTTTCTGGGTTCCACTGGAATCAGTAAAATGCAGTAGTTTGGCTAGGTGTTCTTTATTGCTATCTAGCCATCAAATAAAAGAGAGGCCATCTAATTAAATTTAAAATTCAGGTTAAAAATAAATAATTTCTTAGTGTAATTTTTAGTATAATAATTACAAAATGCATCAATGACACTATAACCAGCCATGAATATTCGGGATATACTTATGCTAAAAGAAATTCTTGTTTATCTGAAATTTAAATTTAATTGATTTTATAGTTTTTACTAGCCAAATCTTTCAATCTTACTACTACTGCAGGTCCTACTTCTGTTACTATTATTGACTAGCACTTATTACTGGCTTCATATGTACTCAATTATTTATATTCATTTGTTCACAACCTTCATAAAATTACACTTTACCAAAGAAAAAACTAAATCAAATGGTGTAAGTAACTTGAAAAGAGTTATGTAGAATACCATCCTACAAAACACGCTACATTCAAATGTTATTGAGTTCAGTATTATGAGATATATTCTATGGGTCAAAGGATCTTAACTGACTGCCAATATGGAAAAGACAAGGTCATAGAAGAATGAACAAGGATTCAGTTGCCTGGGTGATTTACAATGCAAAAAGGAAGTGGACTCACTTTCATGAAGAGAGGAAAGTCTTTTATTCCAAATCATTTTGATCACATACTTTTTGTTTGATCTGTGCAAATTACTGCCCCACATCACATATATAGCATCATCATTATAACCAAACCAACTATCTTTGCCAACATGAGTCACTTGCTTATTTACTTCAAGGTAGGAAAGTACTAATCTGATAGAGATTTCAAAATAATTTTGTTGTATATTTGTATTATCATTGACCTGATTTCCCAATCTTTTTCACATATGAAACCTGATGATGCTAATGTGTAAGATAAATACCATTGAGTTTCTGAACCAATTCTGGAGAATGTGAGCTCTAAATCAGGTTCCACCTACCAGTCATTACTATGGTGGTGTGATACCCTGGCCCAAATCATAAGTCTAAATAGATAATTAAAATAAACATATTGAATGAAAGTATATAGAGTTCTCTTGAGTATTTTAACGTACATTTTCAGGGAGTATCTTAATTCTACCTCTAGAGTTCCTTAATCTGACTTCACTATGTTTTCTGGCTCATTTTTCCTACCAGAGTTTACTATAGTTGACAGCTGTTCTTTGTTGATCTTGTTTTGGCTTCTGTATTTGGATTCACTCCTGGTACATGGTCATGCATCTTTGGTTTTCAGGAGGCTTAATTTCTGCTTTCTGGCATCAGCTCTGGCCTTTATTCATATACTGTAATAGGTTCTCAGCAGTGCTTTATTCTCCATCATTTCAAATCAACTTACCCCTATTCAGACAAGACATTCCAGTCAATTACCCAGTTATACCCATGGAATCTACCCCCGGTTGGCCTCATGGATTATAGCACATGCAAATCCTCTTCTTGTCAATATTCCTATTTAGAGTTCTGCTTTCACACCAGCACTGGATCCTTGCCCTAACAACCTTTTATATGATGAGACTGTAACATCCTCTCTAGTTTCTGGCAGTTCTGTAGAGCAGCGGCCCCAAACCTCAGGGCTGGGGCTGCTGACTATCCATCTTAACTATCTCCCATTCTTACACACCTTAAAGAAGACTGACATTAGAGCTTCCATTTTAGTACAAATTTATCTCCCAACTAATCTATGTCATGTAGCATTTAAGCTTTAAGTCACTTAATTTTTTTCTGTAGCAACACTTTCATTTTGTTTTTTTCCTTTTTATCTCTCACATTTTTCTTTATCTTTGCTTTTTCTTATATTTTTAAGTCAAGGAGGAACTGAATCATCACAAAACAAAATTTTTACTCACAATGGACTTGTTTATGTGTTTTTCTGTCTATAAGGATGACAAAACATTGTTTAATTAAATTATATTTTCTTATTTTTAGTTTTGGGTTTTTTTGGAGGGGCAGAGATATTTTATTTGTTTAGTTTTTTATTTATATATATATTTTATATTTTGCTTTTTGGGTATTACTTTTAACTTCATGGGTGATGTTAGTACTATTTTTAGAATAATCCAAAAGCTTTGCTTCCTCGGTTGCGCCATTTTTGGTTGCATAGACTTCACTATACCCCATGTTTTTCACCAACTTGTTTATTAAGTATCTGTATTTAAATGGACATTGCCATTTTAGTCCTTGATTGTTTTAAGTCCCTTTCACTTTTGTCCAAATAAACATTTTTACCACCTCCAATCAAGCCCATAGTCAGGTTTATAATGCAGCATCCCTGAAAGAGTCATTTTCTAAAATATTGACAATGACCTCTTCTTTCTACGGAGGTTTTGAATCTCATAAACCAGATATAGCTGAAATCTGAGTGATATGTAATTTCATTCTGCTCCCTTTGCTATGAAATATAGAACCATTGGTGTCATGAAATCGAAGAAGGATAAAAATGAAGGTCTTTACTGATAGAAGCATGTGTGGTTTATATTAGATTAAGAGGATGGAAAGAAATCTGTAGCTTTTGAAGTACATGAAAAACTACGGTGGCACAGAAGATACTGGCAGGTCAGGGGTGTAAATGGAAATAACTACTTTAGGGACACACTGTTCAAGACCATATTGAGAACCTGTGTGTCGCATATTTCCAGAAAATCAATTTATTTTCAGTAACTGGGGAGTGCTATGGTTTATGAAATATAGTTATAGTTCAACTGTCAGCACAAAACAAAATTTCAAAGTGAATTCACCAGTGTTGTTTTGCTTCTTTAGGAGAAAAACACACCAACTATTTTACTTTGCTCTGCACTTTTCAGTTTTCTACCTAAACTCATCCCACAAGATGTCTTACTAGATGTGTTCATTGCTTACATATTAAAAGAATTTGAATCTGTAGGAGAATTTGTTCATATGATAGATATGAGTTGTAAGTGAACTTGCCAACCCTAATAACATTAGGGTGGGGCAAAAGCAGTTTTATAACTATTCATTTGGAAAATACTTAAATAATTAATAAATAATAATACAGTAATAAAATACACTCTGTGTTTCATAAAGTCACAACTGTTAGCCTACTTTTGCCTTACTCTGTACTTAGAAAAATGATAAAAAATAATTTTTACTTGTCACTAAATAATAAGGTTCAGTAAAACTCTGCCTACTAAATACATCTACCTGCAGTTAAGTTTGGGTTAAAATAAATATATAGTCAATTTTTAGCTATATGTTGTTATCCCTTCAAAATAAATTAGTCATTTTATAAATATTCTGAAACATCTCTTTCAATACTTTATAGTGTACAGTGGTAATGGGAAACATCCTGTGAGCACTATTAGTTGTTATATTGAAAAAAAAAACAGTTTCTAGAATTATATACAGTATTGTGTCACTAGTCACTCATTTTTTTTAAAAAAAATTACCAATGTTGGCAATCTAGATTTGAAATTATCATTATAACATCTTGATGATAAAATTATTTATCATGTTTCAGATAATTCATCAGGAAGAATTAAAACTTGAATTGGGAAAAGATGTAAATAAATGTGTTGATTTACAAAAGAAAAGGGTTATTTAACAATGAGTGAAAGAGGTTAACTCTACTCTCATTTCCCATTCATCATAAGCCTTGTTATTGGCTTGGCACAATATTGATAATTTTTAATAATGCCACTGAATTTAAAACAAAGTTAAGTGGATAGGTATAATTTATTTCACCTCTTCTATACAGGAGTATATAGAAAATATCTGTTGCATATAAACAGTGTAAGCAGGACATGAAATGATCACTACTGAATAAATCTCTTTCTGCCTTGCCCGACAAAGCCAGGCATCCATAATAAATCCACAGAATTACAAAAGCTGGGTCCCACTCCTGCTGTGGAGATAGGTAACATTTCTCACATCGATGTGTAATAAATTTACAGGAGATTTATCAAAATCAGCCAGGTAAGCATAGCATTCTTATTCTAATTCAGATTGAACCATGCCTTTGTTAATTCTCCCACACCCAATTTCATCATATGCTAATTTACAAAGAATCTAGGTAATCTCACAGAAATTGAGAAGAAAGTCAAGAAAAAAATCACCAAAGCTTTGTCAGATGAAATGGTATATGTGGACAAACTGGCCTACATTCATATTAAGTTAAATGAAAATCTATTGAAATTTAAAAAGTAAAATAAACACAGTATGCAAAGGATTATTAAAGAGACTGCACTAGGAAAGAATGTGTCATGTAAAAGAACTGAAGAAAATCATGAATTTAATTTTTCAAAAGAAAATTTCCACAATGGTATGCCGTAATAATACAATTAGCTAAAAATAGGTATTGGATAGCCAAGAAGGAAAAATGAATACTCATAATGGTTTGAGGCATTAATAAAAAAAATGAAAACAGTAATTAATAGACAATCAAAAGTTGACATAGAATAAAAACTTGAGAAAAGTATAATGAATATAAAGGAAAAAAGAGACATTAAAAATAAGGGAAAATAATGGAGATAAGGGCAGAAAAATAATAATTTAAATCTTTGAAGTAGAAATTCAAAAATTGCATTCAACAGATATAAAAGAACACTTGAAAATAATAAAATTAATACCCTAGATAATAAGAAAGATCTGAAACTATGTCTGAGTCATCAAAAATTGAAATAAATTCATTGACTCACAACTATATGATATTAGATATTGCATTCAGAGTCAAAATAAATATTTGTTCTAGATACATCAGTTACAAATGTAAATAATAGATAACTTGATAATTAATGACTTAAATAGTTATTTAAAATCCATTTACAATAAACACAATGATTTAGGGAGGTCATCAGTGCCATATGCAGCCTTCTTTCTTCCTGTTCTGCCACGTGGCTCTCCGCTCACTGCTGTGGGGTACTGGGTCACCACGGCAGATGCTGCCTCTCATTTTCAAGAATGAAGGGTGGGGTTGAAAGAATTAAGGGTAAATCAGAAGTTTCTTCTTCTCTAGCAAAGTTTTGTGTTCTTTCAGTTAACACTAGTTTTATTATAGCATGTTACTTTAGTAAATCATCACAAGAATTTTATTTTTCTGTATTTTCATTTTAGGATTAGTTACTAGAAAAATCTGCATGATTTTTAGTGGGCAAATGTGAGGCAGTAGTTATCACACTCAAAGATCAGTTTGTCAAAGGGAATATGGGGAGAGCACCGTGGTAAAGAGGGTTTCCTTCTGCCATGCTTTTTTCCCCTTCATTGCTCTCTTGTTCTTTCAGTTTTCATCACTTCTAATCAATTGCTATCCCTGCAGATCAATTATGATGCCAAGCCTACCACCAAGAACTTTATTTTAAATTAACAGAGTCATCAACCTCCCACAGGCATCAAACATCAGCTTGCTCTGCAATACAATTACAGCAGTTGGATTTACCTGGCTTTCTGTTAGCTCCAATTTGTTCACCTGCACTGGAGCTCATTAGCAACATTTCTCTGATTATTTCTGAACACTTAATTCCCTAGTTCTTACCACATTGTGTGAAATCTAGTTGCCATAGAAAATTCCTTTTTGCTTAATAGTTATCGAGCTTCTGCTTCCCTGATTGAGACCTAACTGAAGAAGTTCATTGGCAGAAGTGTTCCATTTGAACACTTTTCAGGACAAGGGAATAAACAACGTGAGTAATTTTAGTTGAGCACATTGCTACCTCTAACATAGTTAGACTAATTTTATTAGGGGAAAAAACAGGACTGCTTATTGGGTAAGCAAATAAAAGCACAGCATTTCATCTCTTTGGCTAACACACATTCATACACTTTTTTTCAGTTCTGCTTGTTTGTTTTGTATTTATTGCCATATTATTGTTTATGTTTCAATCTTTATTCTTTTTCTTAAAGAAGATGCTTTAACATTTCGTGTAATATTGGCTTGGTGGTGATGAACTCTGTTAGCCTGTTCTTGTTGGGGGAGATCTTTACTGGTCCTTTGGTAAAGAGCTTGGTAGAGTAGTCTTGGTTGTAGGTCCTTACTTTTTATCACTTTGAATATTTATTGTCACTTTCTTCTGGTCCACAAAGTTTCTGTTGAGAAAGCAGCTGACAGTCTAATTGGAATTCCACTCTAAGTAACTAAAAACTTTTCTTTTGCTGCTTGTAAGATTCTCTTTGTCTTTTAACCTTTGGAATTTTAATTATGATGTGTACTGATGTTGTTCTCTCTGAGTTCACCTTGTTTGGGACTCCCTGTGCTTTCTGGACTTATATGTCTACTCCTATTATTTTTTCAAATAGGTTTTCAATTTTTGCCCTTCCCTTTTTCCTTCCAGCACCTGACGATTTGAATGTTGGTACTCTTAGAGCTCCTCACAATAGCTTCCTATTTGGGGATTCTATTTTTTTTCTTCTTGCTGTTCTGATTGCATGTTTTTGATTTTTTGTTTTTTTTTTTTCCTTTTGCTTCCTTATGTTCCAAACCACAGATTTAATTCTTTGTATCATCTACTCTACTGTTGATTCTCTGTAATTATTTATAATTATTCTTCATTTCAGGTAGTGAATCCTTCATTTCTGATTGAATTTTAATAGTTTCTTTGTCCTTTTTCAACCTTTTGAACTTCTTATTAACTTCTCTGAGTATCACTTTAACCATTGTTTTGAATTCCATATCTGGTGGTTTGCTTGCCTCCATTTCATTTAAGTTTTTTTTTCAGGAGATGTCTCCTTTTATTTCATTTGAGACCTGTTTTTCTGTTCCTGCATTTTGACTGCTTCCCTATGTTTGTTTCTATGTGTTAAGAAGAGCTGCTACATCCCCTGGATTTGTTACAGTGGCCTTTGTAGTAAGCGTCCTGCCTACTGGTACAGCCATGCTAGTCACGTGAGATGGGCGTGCCTGGTACACCCCTTTGTGGGTGTGTCCATTGTCCTGTTGTCGTCAAACCTGGATTGCTATTAGTGTCACTGGAAGGTACTGACCCTCAGGCCAATAAGCTGCATGGACCAGCTGTGGCTACAGCGGAGGTGCTGCTGTGCAGGATTAGACTCTGTGGAGCAGGACTTGCTTCAGTGGAGCTTTGGTGTTCACGGAAGTCCTCCCCTTGCGTATGTTGCTTGTGAAGATGATAGGGTTGTGATTCAATATGTCAGGAAGCTGTCCACCAGGTACACTGGCTCTGGAGCCTCTTTGGAGGTGCAAAGTCAGTTTCTGCCTGTGTCCTGCCTGGGGCCACCTGGCACAACCTACCGAGTGATCTGCAGATGGCTAACACTTGTTGCACTTGGAGGTTTCCAGGAGAGGCCAAGCTATGAACACAGGCGGGCTGCCACTAGTACTGGGCCTGGAGCCACTTAACAAGAGGTAGAGGCTATACAGAGGCCAGATGCTGCTAGTTTGAGAGATTTTAGGAATGTCTGAAGCGTAAGACAAGGAAGACCAGTTGTATGGAAATGCCACTGGAAACGGCTTGAATGGGGCCTCAAGTTGGGTGGGGTGGGGTCTCAGGGAACCATTAGGGAAGGACAAACAGTGTGAGTCAGACTGATAGAGACTCAGAGGTCCCAGCCCCACACAACCCCCCTGCTAGCTTTAGGGAGGGTCTCAGAAAAGGGGCAATGGCCTCTGCCACCACTTTTGTCTAGCAGAAAGCTGCCCTCCCCCAGCCCTCACCCTGATGCCAGACCACTCAGTTACTCCCAGTATTTCCTGGTTTCTTTTCAAGCTCCTGCGCCAGCACTGGATCTCAGAAGGAGTGAGTTTGAATAAGTCTGTGCATAAGTTCTTTAAGAGAAATTGCCTGCATTCCAGTGGTCCTTTGTCTCACTAAGCCTCAATCTCTACTGGTTTTCACAACCAGATATTGTGGAGATGTGCCTTCCTGGCATTGGAATCCTGGGCTGGGTGGGGGGTCTGGGACCCCTCTCTCCTCAGGGGAGACCTCCACAGTCAATATCCCTAACGATTGTAAACTGCCACACATGGGGGCTGGACCAGCCCACTCTGTATCTCCGCCCCTCCTACCAGTCTCTAAGTGGTTTCTTCTTTAAACCCCTAGTTGTGGGCTTTCCATTCAGCTAGATTTTAGGCAGTTCTAAATGATGGCATTGCTTTAGTTTAGCTGTATCTTTGATGTGGTTGTAGAAAATGGGGAATACAGCATTTGTCTATGCCACCATCTTGCCCAGAAGTTACACACTCTTCTCAACAGAGAAAAAATACATTTTTCTGTTCATAGATGATGTTACTTGGTTAGTCCATCATGTTGCCCACAGTTATTTCTCTAGGAGGATCCCTATGGCCCATTTGATTTCAATCTTCATGGATCTGACTTCTGGGAAAATTATCATAGTCTCTAGATGCATTGTAAATAAACCTCTGAGGTGATCGCCCCTTCTGGATTGGAGCTTGAGAAAGTTATTGATAATCCATGTTCTTTCTTTCCTGTTCAGCCAGCCATATCATGTATTTTTTTTTTTTTTTATTGCAAGATGTTTGCTCTGTATCTAGAGATTGGAGCAGAATTCCAGATAGGAAGGGTGAAAAGGTTAAAGGAGTCAAGTGAAACTTATCTTTCTGAAGTCTTTTTTTTTTTTTCTTTTTCTTTTACGAAGGGCTGCATTACATAAAGAATTTTATCACAACTGCGTTGGTCAGAATAATGCCATATGGATACCCTTATCTGTACGGAAATGTAGATATGACTATTTGTAATGATTGGTGTCGAAGAGACGTCTACCACAGTCAGCTATTCTTGCCAAAATATTGGATAGAGTACACGCTTAAACCAGACTGATTTGTGGTGACAGGTGCAGATATAAATCATCCAAAACAAGCTGTTTGTTTAGGGCTGGGGAGGAAGCAGAGATGCTGCAAACAGAAAAGAATTCAAATCTGTATTATTCATGAATTTAAGGTCTGAATTTGCAATCTGTTTGGACAAGATCCCTACACTAGCCCTTAAAGAGAAGAACTGCTGGGGAAAAAAAAAAAAAAAAAAAAAAAAAAAAAACATGCATTCTTTTCTAAGAATTGGAAATGCAGCTATGTTAGACAAGAATTCATACAGAATTAGGGGATTTAAAAAAATGCAGCAGAGAATTTAAACAGTTAACAAAGACTTTAGTCAAGATTATTTCAATAAGGAGCAGTCTTGCATTCAGTCTGAACTCAATTTGGCTGAGACAAGAAGGAGAAGTTGTAATTGCTAGCATTTGGGAATCACAAACCCCTATTTGGCCTTACTTAAATGAAAAGTAAACTTATCTGTGTCTTTATGACAAGAGGTAATTTTGCAATTAGCAGCTGGGTGTATTTATCAACAAGAGCTCCTATCCTCTTACAAAGACTGGGAAGTAGAGGTGCTAACTTTCTTGATGATTGCACTTCCCTGAGATGGCTCCCAGGTCCTGGAGATAGAATCCTGGGTTGTAAAACTGACAAGAGTCTTTCAAAAAATCAGTTGTTTATTTTTGCTTTCGTTGCTTATGCTACTTATGACATTAAAAAATCCTTGTCAAGACTAAAGTCAAGGAGCTTGTCCCCTATATTTCTTTTTAGGGATTTTAACGTTTTAGGTGTTACATTTTGTCCATTTTGAGTTAATTTTTATGTAAATGTATGGCAAGGGTCCACTTTTATTCTTTCACTTGTGGATATCCAATTTTTCCACATGATTTGTTGAAGAAAGCATCCTTTCCTCATTATGTATTCTTGGCATGCTTGTCAAATATTAGTTGACCATATGTCCATGGGGTCATTTCTAGGCTCTTAATTTTGTTCCATTGTTCTACGTGTCTGTTTTTACTGGTGGTGGCTATGGAATCACCTAAAGCAATAACTAAAACCATTTTTTTTCAGATGATGGTATCAATAGTAGGTATGTGCAACCATGTAACATTTTTTGGTCCTGTGTTATTAAAGAAGTTTTCTTTGGGTGATTTAAGAATATTTTCTTACTCTTAAAAGGGATAGTTTAAATTCCTGTTTTTGCACTGGATATCATTGTGTAAGGACATGGTTTTGAAGCTGCCACAGTCAAGTCCTTACAGTGAAGGAAGGCACAGTAATACTCTTAGCCTCGTGGAACTGTGGATGGCATGGCAGAAAGAAGAGACAACCCTGGGTTCTTGTAGACATGACCAATCTACTAAATCAGGGGATCATCAAAGTGCTTCTCCCACGGGCTTTTGATAATTTGAGATAATAAATGTTTATGTTAAAGCCATCTCTAGTTGGGTTTCCTGTTGTACACTACCTAAAAAGCCATAAATAATACAAATGAAATAAGAATTTGAGTTCTCATAGACCATACCCCACAAAGTTTACTAAAGTTCTTCCTCTGCTAAGAGATAATTAAACATGAAGGTGAGTTATTAAAGGTGAGCTAAAGCACATTCAAGAAAAAAATATCTGTAATAATGCATATCTCATGATCCTAACTGTCCTTCACTGACTGGAGTTGGGAAATTTTGAATTTTGGTAAATGACAATCGTTTGTTTGTATTTTAGAGTGAATATGTGTAATTTTTTTTTAAAATCAAGCCCTTCCTTATAAATTTTAAAGCTAATAAAAATGATCACTTGTTCTACTATCAAGCTGCATTATTAACGTTAATGATGGAAAATAACAAATTTTTATTAATTCCACTCACAAGTGGTTTGAATATTTACATACATCTTGACCTCAATATTTATCCCAGCCTCAAAACATTATCTTTGATTAGTTTTATCTTATATTTGGAAGATTCTTTAAAACTTGTCTGCCTTTTCCAAGCATTTCTTTCATAATGTCATTTTCTGATTTATGTCTTTTTTAAGATAAAGAGACATTCAAAGAATACAAACATTTACTTAACAAAAACATTTCAGCAATACTCAATAACACTTTGAACACATGACTGTGTGTTGCATAATAAAGATAAACATATGCTTGAATTGGTGCTTACAGTACTCCCACAAAAGAAATAGTTTTTTTCCCCAATTTTATCATTGTCTCTTTGGTAGCATTATTTTTAGTTATTTTTTAGAAAGGGGGAAGGGAGGGAAAGAAACATCTAATGTTTGCCTCTCACATGTTCCCAACTGGAGATCTGGATACAACTCAGGCATGTGCCCTGACCAGGAATCAAACAGGTGACTTTTCAGTTTGCAAGCAGATGCTCAATCCACTGAGCCATACCAGCCAGGGCTATTTTTAGTTATTTTTTAAAAATATTTTTAAAGGACTTGCTTTTATATAATCTTTATTATATTTTTTATATTTATTATATTTTATTTTTTCAATTAGCAAAAAGGAAAAAGGACTCATGGATGTGGACCACAGTGAGGTGATTTCTGGGGGAAGGAGGTACAAGGGGATTAAATTGTAATTTTGTTATATTTTAAATATATCTTTCAAAAATATTATTCTTAACACACTTGTATGTATTTAGCTTTCTTTAATTAATCTTTCTTTGACAAGAATTTTCACCCAAAGTTCTTTGTTTCTATCTGTTCTCTATTCTCTTTATGTGAAATGGAGAAAGTTTCGGAAATTTTCTTTTGAATACAGAGAGCTGAATTTTAGCTTGTGTAGGAGTTGAAAATTTAGATAATGTCAATTACAGTCAAGGTCATCCCAGAAATATATTTAATAGATGAGGTGGGCCTCGCTAGTGAGAACTATGCACGTCTGCTACAGCGAAGAAGGATACAGAGCAGCCTTTCTCTGGGCTCAGCGCTGATTGGAAACAACATGTTCCTGTCCGTGGACAAGCCCGCACGGACCATGCAAATGCAGACGGAGGGCAAGACACCATATTCAGATGCAGTAGGTGGAAATAACTACACTTGAAACGTGAGCTGACTTTAAGCAACAGACAGCACAAGAAGTTACACTTTTTAAAAAGTGCGTATTTTTTTAAAAAATCACTTCAAGACAAACTAATTACCATATGTTGTGAGGTTTGAATTCATCCTAAAAGGAAAATGTGTTACAAACTGTCAATTTCTTTTTCAACTGGTAATGCTTTCCAGCATATCTTTTTGGATTCTATCAATTAAATGTTGGCTTTTGGGGGGTTCTTTTTGTGAAATAAAATAACTTGCCTTAGTCAAATAACACAGGCAGAATGTGAGAGAGAAATTAAACCTCACACACGCAATGACACAGTGTCATTAACTAGTGTTAAAAATTAATGCTTTCAAAGTGGAGCAATCATGTTAAAAACTCAACCCATATCGATACATTTTTAGTAAGGGGGCATTGTAAGATGGTGTATTAGTTTCCCATTGTTATTGTAATAAATTACCATCAATGTAATGGCTTAAGAAAAATACAGATTTATTGTGTTAGAGTGCTACAGGTCATATGTCAAAGTGGATCTAACAGGGCCAAAATTCAGCAGGGCTTTGTTCAATATGGAGGTCCTGGGGGGACATTTCTTTTTCTTGCTTTTTCCAGAAGCTGGTGCCTTTCTTTGTTTGTGACCTCACCTAACTCTGAACACTGTTTCCATCTTGAAGTCATTCCTCCCCTTCTTGAATCTGTTCTTCTTGCTTCCTTTTATAACGATACTTTACTGGGCCTACCCAGATAAATCAAGAAAATCTCATCTTATTTTTTATTATCTTTATTGGAAGGACATTAGTTGATAACATTATAAAGTTTCAAGTGTACATTTCCATGATACATAATTGCATACTGCATTGTGTGCCCACCACTCAAAGTCAAAGCATCTTCTGTCACCATATATTTGACCCTCTTTACACTTTACTGACCCCCAGCCCCTTCCCTCTGCTAAACACCGTACTATTGTCTGTGTCTGACTTTTTGTTTGTTTCTCCTGTTTCTTTATGTGTTACCTTCAGTTTTATACCCCACATGTTTTTTTAATTAAGGCACATTTGTAATGTCCACTCTGTTAATGTGACATATAACATTTTCACAGGTTTCAGTGATGAGAACATGACAGCTAGGAGATAGAGAGTCGTTCTGTCCAGAACAGATGACCTCTATGACATAGGTCAAATGCTCTGAGTTCCCACCTTTTTAATCTTAGAATATCTTTTGTACTCGCTTGTAATATGTTATCATTCCATGAATTCTAGATTTTAATTTACAAATGATATACACAATTATTTAAATGCCCTTACAAAATTATGTTGCTGACTATTACAACTCAAAAAATAATCTTTGGTAATGTTTAAATATTTTGAGGCTGTACAGAGAATTTATAGATTTTAAAGAAAAATCATCGATATTTGGTTTTCAAGTGAGAATAATTTCTATGGTAGAAAAAAGACATTTCATTTAAGCACTGTCATATCAATAAGGCAGACTTTGTATAACTTTGTTTCATCATCTACTGGAGTCAAGGTGTGATGTACTATTTAAGTCCAAATCATAAAAACATGGATTTTCCTGGAGATGAGCTCACTCAGCAAATCAATGAACAGAAAAGCAAGAAGGGAAACAATGCAGGGATATTTCAATCTTTACACATTATCAATGCAGACATTAGTACAGAGATATTTTAATCTCAGATAATGACAGGGTGTTGAATTATAGGTCATGGAGCAAAAGATGACCTTTAGTATACATTTATTTAAATATCTGTTAATGTCTAACCTATGTTTAATCAACAGTATCCTTTATTTTTTTTAAGAACAGGAAATTTAATTTTATATTGGTAGGTCCCATGGAAAGGCTTAAATGAAGACAGCACAAAAACAAACACATACATGAGTAAAACATCAATATATATCACATGAAAATAAAGGTAAGATGCAGCCCTGGCTGGTGTGGCTCAGTGGATTGAGTGCTGGCCTGCAAATCAAAGGGTTGCTTGTTCAATTCCCAGTCTAGGGCATGTGCCTGTGTTGTGGGCCAGTTCCCCAATAGGGATTGCACGAGAGACAACCATACATTGATGTTTCTTTCCTTCTTTTCCCTCTCTCCCTCATCTCTAAAAATAAATAAGTAAAGTCTTTTTAAAAAGGTAAGATACAAACACAATTGCCCATCCAGAGGGCCTTGAACTCATGTTAATTCAAACTGATTCTTTCTTAAAAAAAAAAAAAAAAAAAAAAAAAAAAAAAAGATTTATTTCAACCAGGATATGTATTTTCCTGGAAGGCAGTTAAAACTACTGGTTAGTCAAATTGCCATAAGAAAATAGGGTTACATGATATATTTTGGATATTTCAATTGAAAAGGAGAGAGAAAGAGAGAGAGTCCCCTATCCATTTTACAAAATCATATTTTCCATTTCAACATTAATGAAATTTCTACTTATCTGTCTCATAATTGTACAAATTTTCCTGTCCTCATTTATATAGACAAAATGGCAAAATACCCAGGGTAATATATACTATAAAGATAAATTTTTGAATAAATTGGAAGCTGGTTGTTAAAAAGATAGATATTTTATACTAAAAACATTTGAGTATATCAATGGAAAAATATTAAAGTTGTAAATAAAAAAAATATTAGAAAAAATAAGTGTTTTTAACAACCTAACATGGTGGAACACTAGATGGATCCTCATCAGTTTCAGCATTAAACCAAAAGTCATAGCAATTGCAATCAATAATAGGAACCAGAAATGAACAGAAAAACAAGAAGTAAGGTAATTAGAATATATTCCTTTTTATCACCGAATAGTTTTAAATTGCAAAATAGAAATACAGTGTCTCTGTATTTTTAATCTTATTTGAAGTTATGGATACTGTTATTATTCACACAAAATATTTTTCACTCACCCTGTTCATCAAAATGTGTATTTTAAAACATGGCCACCATTTCACTGAAATCTTTATTTTTGCATAGTACTTTAAATGATGTTGGCAAAACTGTCAAGATTTCTTTTCTATTATGACTTGTACTGGAATGATAGATACTGAAGACACTTCTGGGCTCGTGTTTAGTGTTTCTCTGACAACAAGAAAGAACAACTGACAGTCACAGTGAAAACCTGAGTTTTTAAATTTTACCTCTGCACTACTAAATTTCACGTTTCTCCTTAGGTAGTCTAAAAACAGGGCAACTTAATGTACATTTAATCTAAAAAAATGTTTAATTTAAAGGGATTTAATAATGACATTATGTGTATTCTTATAATTTTATTCATGCTTCTTTAATTAGAAGCAACTTTATAGAATGCAAGATTAACGCAGAAAGGCATGTATAAGCCAACATGATAAAATAGACTTCATCAGTTAAGCAATATTTATAGCCAACTTCATTTGATTGATTCATTAAATAAATTTTAATTTTGAATAAAATATCGTTAACCCCAAATTTAAAAGATGGCACATAATTGTTCTATTTAGAAGTATAATGAGCTACTTTATAAATTCCATTTAAGTATTATTTAACCATTTTGAAATGCACAATAAAAATTCAAGTGATCTGAACAATGCAGAGGAGATTAGTTGCATATGAACACAGATCACAAATCACAGCAATGAGAGGCACCATGAGAGGTTCTTCTGTATATTCCCTTGATCCCGCTTAGGTCCTGACACTGTGCTATTATAGAAAAATCATTGTGTTATGACATTCACAGAAAGGGGACTCACAAAATATTCTTCTTAGTACAGTGTCTCTACATTTATGGAACTCCATTCCTGTCTTTTGTATTTGAACATTTTTAACTTCTGGCTCAACTGATATTGCAGTTTTATATACTATGATAACTTTTGTTTTACATTCCATGAATAACATACTTTTATAAGTTAATTATAAATTGACTACATAAAACCTCCCTGTTTAATATATCAGTGAAATATAATAAAAAATCATCAGTCTTAAGACTAATCTTGCCTAGATTTTGCTAAAATATTGGAGAAGATGCTGCTGCTTGATGATTCAATAAGTATCTCCTGTTCTTCCTTATTAACAAGCAAGTGATATAATTTGGTGAAATTTATAATGGTCCAAGTCAATCATAACATGTTTTAATTCTTCTGTGCCAATAATAGGCATAGCTATCAGTACATGATTTTTTTTAAATTAGAGGTAAGAGGAGATTTCTTTGGGGTCTTTTATAAAGACATTTTCTCCCTGACATAAAAAAAAAAAAAAAGAGTTATGAGACAATCATTTCTACCATTCCTCCTTTCTTTCTGCTGAGAAATCTCTTTAGCCAGGGCAAAAAAAAAAAAAATCGGGATCTAGCTTAGCTCACTCCGAATCATAGAGAGAAAACATTAGGATAAGATTAATTTTCCAAGGATAACAAAGAAGGGGAGAAAAAGGCTTGCATTCAAGAAGAGCAACCACAGATCCTTTGACTATTGAATATCCATTAAGAAACACACAACCTCAAAACCCTTACTCTTACAATTTCTGTTATTGCGACAAAACATATTTCTCTGTTATACAACTTTTATTTATTAATGTATGTGTTTGTCTTGATCTTTTATTTCTCCTATAACAAAATAAACTTAATTTTGAGTTTCATAAACCTAAGAAATCATAATTTTATTTATATGTTTCTCAATGATTTTTAAAAAATATTTATTTATTTTTAGGGATAGAGGAAGGGAGGAAGAAAGAGAGGGAAAGAAATATCAACGTGTGGTTACCTCTTGAGCACCCCTCACTGGGGACCTGGTCTGCAACCCAGCCATGTGCTCTGACTGAGAATCAAACAGGCAACTCCTTTGCAGACCAGCACTCAATCCACTAAGCCACATCAATCATTTTGAATTAATGTCCATGTTTATAAAAAGTAGAATAACAATTTAGGAAGAAAATAAAATAGTACTCATGTTAATATTTTATGTATCTATAGTTTTTATATCTATAATTTCCTAGCATACAATACACACAAACATGAATGCCTGAAATAGGTTTTCTTCAACAGTGACTATATAGTTGCATGCTAAGACATGTAGTTTTGTTATCTAATTTTTAAAATAAGCTAATTTGTGGAGCAGTTTTAGTTTCACAGCAAAGTTGAATAGAAATTACATAAGTTTCCATATAACCCCTAACCCAACATATGCCTACCCGCCCCCCCCATTGGCATCCCATACCACAGTGGTATAGTTGTTACAAATGGTGAACCTGCATTGATGGTCATGCTCCATTGTTGTCACCCAAACTGTATAGTTTATATTAAGATTCATTTTAATATATAGTACATTCATAGATTTTTTTAAAATATATAATGGCATGTATCCATTGTAGCATCACTCAGAATAACTTCACTGCCCTGAAAATTCTGTGTTTTGTGTACTACTGCAACTACTGATTTTTTTTTTATTTTTGTGTCTCATAGCTTTTGTTTTCATAGTTGGAATGATTCACTATGTAGCCTTTTCAGATTGGCTTCTTTTATGCAATAATATGTGTTTAAATTTCCTCTATGTTCTTTTATGACTTTATAGCTTGTTTCTCCTTAGTGCTGAGCAATATTCCCTAGTCCAAATGTATTAAAGTTCATAATCCATTTACCTACAGAAGGGCATCTGGCTGCTTCCAAGTTATGGCAGTTGTGAACAATGCTATCATAAACATTTTTCTGCAGATTTTTCTGTAGACATGAGTCTACAATTCATTTGGGTAAATACTAAGGTGTGCAATTGCTGGGTCATTTAGCAAGAATATACTTAATTTTAAAAGACACTTCCAAACTGTCTTTCAAAGTGACTGTACCAGTTTGCATTCTCACCAGCAATGACTGAGTGTTCCTGTGGCTTCCTATCCCTGCGAGTGTTTGCTGTTCTCAGATTGCTGGATTTTGGTCAATCTAGTGAGTGTAGTAGTGGTTCATTGTTGCTTTAATTTGCCATTCCCATATGATATGTGGTACGGGACATCTTGTCATATGATTAATTTCCCTGTGCGTATTTTGTTTAGTTAATTGTTCAGTTCTTTTGTCCATTGCTTATTGGGTGTTTTGTTTTGTTTGTTTGTTTGTTTTTTTGGCAAATATATTCTCACAGGCTGTGAGTCGTCTTCTTGTTCTCTTTACCTTTTTTTTAGAATAAAAATATTTGCTTTTAATTAAGTTCATGCATTAATTAGTCTTGCATGGACTATGCCTTTGGTATTGTATCTAAAAAGTCACTGCCAAATGCGTGGTCATCTGGATTTTCTCCTGTTATCTTTTATGAGTTTTACAGTTTTATATCTAACATGTAGGTCTTCATCCATTTTGAGTTAATTTTTGTAAAGGAATGCAGTTTGTTTCTAGATTATTTTTTATTTTTATTTTTGCATGTGTATGTCCAGTCTAGCCATTTGTTAAGGACTATCTTTTGTTCATGGCACTGCCTTTGTTGTTTTGTTAAAGGTCAGTTCACGATGTTTATATGGGCTATTGTGTGGCTCTATTTACCTATTTTTACAATTTTTATCATTTGTCTAATATCTCCAAAATTGTGAAATGTTTTGCTTGTTTTTTTATTTTTATGTCTTTAAATTGCAATATCATATTTTACGCGATATTCATTGTATTTAGGATTAAAATAGAATTTTAGTATAAATTCTACATACACACACATATACATATATATTTACATAAAATGCATAGCTCTTATATTTATCCCAGTTGCTAAGCAATATATGCCAATCTGTAGTTAAAATGGCATTAATTACACTTTTTTCTTGATAAGAATAACACAGCTAATTTATTGCTTATACATTACCTGTTTCAAATTTATTATTTGCAACATAATTCTAAATTGATCTGATGCTTAAAGAAGTTTTAAAAATTATCTATATGCTCATTTTTCTTAAAAAATAATTATGAACAATAGTTGTGCATTTAAGGAGAACAATGCATTTTTATTATAGCAAATAATTGGGGAAGACGGACTGACCTGGTTAAAAAAAAACTTCTTAATAAATAAATTTTCAGAAACTTGACCATTAACAAGGAGTTTATAATGCTTTCTGAAGCTTAATTTCCTTATGGATAAAATGTGTTTAATATTGACTATCTTATTGATTTGGTATAAACAATCATTTATAACAAATTAATACATTAAAACATTTATTTGTTCTTCTTTATGTTGGCAGTCTACCACATATGCTTCATTGCACCAAACAAGATATGACTTGAACATGTATTTTTAATTAGAGTCCTAGCTAGCTCAACTGGTGTGGTTACAGGATTTTATCTAATGTATTTGCCAGAGCTGGCTAAACATTCTGATTAAGCAGTCTTTCTATAGCTTTTTTCTTTACATCTGATGCTAGAGTTTAATATGCAGGAGAAGTTGGACAGAGAAGAAGGATGTAGGGGAGAATAAGAACCATCTGGAGTTGATGATGATAGACTGAAAACTATGTCAATGTTTTAGCCTCTGACCTTACTAATATACCAGTAAATATCCTGAAGAAGCCCTTCATAAGAGAGCTTAACCTATTCACTGAACATACATGTAGAAAAGTTTTAGGAAGGCTCCAAAGGAAAGTGAGGCAGTTGTAGGACCAGATCTCACCTCTTGCCAGTGATGTAAGGAATCATAGAGCTTAAAAACTGCTGCTTAACCTCTGCCATTCAGACCAAGAACAAGGCTCTCTCTTGTGACCCATCCTAACCTGAAATACACAGGAAAGAGAATTCTTGGAAATGTAGTCTGAGTTAGCTGACATATTAAAAAAGCATGTGATTTGACTTTTGGTGATGGGTACAAAGTGTTACACACCATGTATCAAATGTACATTTAAAACCTACATAATTGTATTAACCAAAGTTACCCCAAGAAATTTTATGTAAAAAAGCATGATTGCCAACTTGGCACTTACACATATTTTCTTGAAGCATATTTTATTTCCAAATACAGAAGAGAAAAAGTCATCCTTCTACCTAACACCACACAACCATCCTGATAATAGAAAACACAGTGACTTTTTCCTTAGAAGAGGCTACTATAACCCTCTGTTTGTCTTTGGGTGACGTTCATTTTTTTTCCTAGCTAATTCACACTCTCATTTAATATTATGTAATTTATATACAAAGATATAAAATGAATTACAAATAATAGATCTTATGCTACATGAAAAAAGAAGAAAACAAATATTTAATGAACATATATGCAAATACAGCATACCAAGATAAAGATGAAATACTCATAAGTATTACAGTTTTCATTTATAGATATGGTCACATGAAGAGAGGTCATATATTTACCTTTAAAATTATTTAGGTGATTATTTTAAAATGATTTACATACAATTTATATACCATTTTATTGATGTACAATTGATATACAAATATATACATATATAATTTGATGATTTGGACATATGCTCACACCAGAGATAGAATCTTCAAGAGTTAAGGTCACATATCTACATTCCCTCCAGTAATTTCCTATTAAACTGGTAACATGATACATTAAAAATGTTGGCTCATAGATAAGAGGTAACAGAGTAATGGATGCCAGAGGGAAGGAGGGCTGGGGGACTGGGTGAAAAAGGTGACGGGATTGAGCAGTACAAGTTGTAGTTGCAAGTTAGTTGTGTGAAGTGCAGCATGGGGAATGTAATAAATAATACTGTAATTAATATGCATGTGCCAGTTGGGCACTGGAAATGTCAAGGAAAGACATTGTCAAATACATAGTTGTCTAACCACAATGCTGAACACTTCAAACTAGCACAGAATAATAGTGAATGTAAATTTTAATTTTAAAATTTTATTTAAGAAACACTTAAAAAGTAAAAATTAAACACAGTAGAAAACACTGTTGAAAATTTTTAAGCCAGGATGAGACATATGTTTGGTTGCTGTTAATTTTTGGTGCTGTAGTGTATGTATCCCAAGGTTTACTTTATTTTCAGCTCTGAATTATCAAAAAATATGGAGTTGTCTCTGAATTAGAAATTACTGTAAAATGATTATTTTTAACGTTTTACTCTTTTGTATGTATATGTATTTATTTTACTTGCATTTACTTTAATTTTATGTTTTACACTATTACAGATGTTCCCATCCCCCACCCTGCCTTTTCTGACCTCTCCCTTTCTCTTGCCCCACCTTCCCTCTGGCCATCACCACACGGCCGTCTGTCTGTGGGTTATATATATATGATCTTGGGCTAATCACTTAGTTGCCGGTGGAAGCGTAGTCTCTGCAGTATCATGAAAAAAAAAAAACATTTTTAAGGACCCACAAGAGAAGTTGAGATTTGGTGGTAAGATTTATGTGGGTGCTCGATGCAAAATCAAAAAGGTGCCCCTACGTTTCCAATGTTCCATTTCCCTCTTTCCCACCAAGGAAATATTTAAGTATGTCTTCAGGAAGGCCAAGAGAGGCCAGTGTCCAGTTTCTGTTTCACGTTAAGTCCATTGGAGCTTGCACAGTGTGCTGCGGGCACCTAGACCCATGCGGTTGTGTGAGTTCCTGGGTGAGAAAGGGAACCCACCCACGCAAGGACTGGGCAGGCACAGGTCAGAGAGAGAGAGGGAGAGAGGTGGGAGGAAAAGAGAGAGAGGGCTTCTTTGTTTCTTGGTGTTACAACCAGGAGCTTTGTCAAAATAGCCAATCAATTTACCAAAATTTTGTAGGCCTTCGATGGGTCCTCCCCCTAGTTAGACTAACAGGTCGCTATAGTCATGCACCTCTCCCTCAGCTCCCCAACAATCTGGTACTGCAGGGCGAGTAGCGCTCCTGGGGAGATTTCCTCTGCTCCTAGGATTAAGTTTCCAATGCAGCAGTCCCCTGAAGTGTGGGGATGAGTCTGTAAATGCTGTAGCTTCCTGGCTAAACAAGCAGGCTCCTGCTCTCCACTCTACTAAACTCAATGTCTAATCCCTTTTGATCTCTTATTATTAAGTATTTACTACCTAAGATAGCACCTTCAACTTCTTTCCTCTTTCAGCTGTCAGAAAATTTTTACAAGATTATATCTCTTTACATACTAGCACCTTTTTTTCTGAAATCTTCGTTTTTAACAAAAATTGATGAAAAGACAATATTTAATCAAGATAGATTTGCTGTATTGCAAATCAAATTGCAATGTAACTATTGCAATGATGCCTGCATTTGCATATTCAGTTAGAAAATGAAATTATCCAGAATAATCCATGTTATGACAATAATGATCTACTGTATTAGTCAAGTAACAACTATAAGTGGCAAAAGTAATAATGAAATGTAGTCTTGTGTGGTGTCCAACAACCCCAGGGGATTTCCACATATCAGTCACACACAATGTAGGAAAGGGCTCTGGTTTGGTATATGGCACCTACTCACTTTAGCAAAATGTTTGTACTCTGTAGATGTCTGGTGGCCAGGTCTGAGTCATTCATTCATGTGGCCAGGGTGACAGTGTTTTCACTGGCAGGGGAACATTTCTTGAAACTATAGCAGAATTGGGCTGGTAATTGGAGAAATTAATAGGTGAACACTGGATATAAATTTAGATTAAAAAATTGTATTAGTCATTTTCTGGTTTATATATACATATGTATCCCAGAAAATATACTTATTGTTCTAAATTCCTTTAGGTGAGACTTTAATATAAGTAAATATCATTCAAAAGCTAGAACAACAAATAAACAATGGCAGAACTCATTGAAAATGATATTGACATTATATTTCATGCAGTCATTTTGCTCATAAATTGTTATAACCCACAATCTGCATGTCTTCGTAAGTGTTACACCATTTTGTTGTAAGAAATTGGAATAGTTAAAAATGACATTAATTTATTTTTGCATTATGACAAAAATCCAAGAAAGCTCACACATTGCTCTCTCAAAAATTTGCTTCTCAGGCAGCATTTTAAGGTTCACAATTTTGGGGGGGATATCTTGCAGCAATTATTTAGTTTGAATATCTTTATCATATAACGGAAGATACTATACAGCAGATTGCATTTTTCACACTTTGGGCTACATATATGTATGAATATCTTACTTCTTCCTAAAATAAATCTCATCCTTTGCCAGTATCTTTAAAATCCTGTAGTGCATTACAGCTTAATGGCAATGAAGTTCATTTCATGATTAACTACTGTATTTAAAACACTAGAAAAAGACATGAAAATTTTAATGTAACCTTAAATTTTGAACATATTTCTACCCATAAACATGGTTAAGACTGTATTGCACTTAAAAGTTTACAACACATCTTTTGTTATTTTAAAGACATTAGAATGTATTTAGATTAATGTGTTTTATTGTTTTAAGCAAAAGCCTACTTAATTAGGGAGCATACGCTAACCTTACTGCATTTGTTGTTTTAAACATCTTCTAAAAGTTATTGCAATCACTAATTATTGTTGAAGTGTCATTACAAACCTCCCTGTCACCTCGTTTCTTTAGAAGAGACACTGTAAGAAATGATGCATAAAAGCAGATTTAAAAATGGTGTCAACAAAACCACTAGAGTTACATTTGCACAATAAAGGAATTGGAATAAACAGATGGTTCCTTTCCTTTCTTGAAGGTAAATTTCATTGAATATTTACTTTCTCTTTAATTGTAAGCTTCACTGTTTAGGGCAACTTTGAACCAAAAGACACTACATATAATTAATATTTCTCAGATCGCTGCATTTTTGAAAAAAAAAAATAGCCTAGTATTTGCATAACAAATAAGGTTGAGCATAGTATTAGACTCAAAACTATAGATTATTGTTGAATTTAGTTGATGGGAAAGTTGTGCTTATCTTCTTTTTGATGTATAAAGAGCTTCTTTTGAACAGAACATCTTGTATCATTTGTTTCTGCAAGTCACATGCTCTCATGAAGCTCATTTGTAAAATATATATGAGAATATTTAAAACATTGTTTCCCTGAGTATCAAATGTGGTGTTATACATTAACTAAATATACCAGATCATACTCTAAAGGCCACAGGCTTTTAAAAGTAGATTAACAGTAGGAGATAAAAGTGACCATATCAACCCAAAAACTGAGCTCATCCCCAGCATTCCATACCTATGTGTGACTACAGAATAAGGGATATGTTGGTTGTGGTAGAAATGCCTGAGAAATAGAGGCAGGAGGAACAGGATGATTTGATCCAAGTTCCTTTATCTGATGCTGCACTTAGAGGCATGCTGAGTTGTGATGGACTGCAGCCCCAGGGGGTAGGCAAGAATGGGGTTTTTTAAAGAAAAAGTGCTGTGTTTGGGGGGGAATGAGGAAGGGGTTAGTCTCTTGTTCATCTTTGCAGGTTCCTCTGGGTTTCACGATGTGAGTGGGGACAGTGGGTTAGGTAAAGGGTCGGGCCATTCCCAGTTATGGGAGAGTCAGTCTGACCACCGGTTGACCACTGGCCATGGTGGCTGGCACCAGATGTCTATTGTGTGAGGTGGGAGTTTCAATTAAACCTCAGGCTATCAAGTGAATCAGGATAACAGTTGTGGGCAGTCCAGTGAGTCAGAAAACTGGCCTGACTGGGTCATGAGCAGTCTAGGGGGCAGGAACTGGCCCTAACACTTTCAGGCTGTTGGGTGCCAAATACTGAAAATCTTTATTAAGCCTAATAGTGGTTTGTGGTATATTTCTCCCATCAGTATTGATAGGAAATTTAAAAACTAATATTTATTAAGCCTTGCCATGCACCTGAAGAGGATTATAGGGTTCCCCAAATTAATAACCCCTCTACCCATTGTCATATTAAGTGGATACTCTCAATTATTAGATGTCAAAATCGTTTCAATGAAAGCGAAACCAATTTTACAATAAAATCAGATAATACATGTGTAACCAAAATGTCTGAAAACGTGTGGAAATCAGAAAGGGCAAGCTAGTCCACTCATAACAGGTGCGGCTTCAGTTCATTTCTGTCTGTAATGTTTAGGATTCCTTCAGAGGTGGAAGTCTGACTGGTAGAAGGGGTACTGCTTGGGGGAGGATGGGCTTTGTGAATCCTGCTCACAGAGAAGGGTCTCTCAATGCTTTTCCTTGGCAATTGTGACATGTGTGTATGAGATGAGGTGCACTCTCACACAATGTCTTCATAACAGTAACCCCAGCTCAACCAGCCACTGTGTCAAAAATGAGGTTAAGAAGATAGAGACCCAGAAAATGCTAGATGAGGTTTCTGGTCAGCAAAAGATAAAACTAAAAAAAAAAAAGAAGAAAGAAAAAGAAATCTGAGAATGAAAAAAGGTCTCAGGAAGGTAAGCAAGATAGGAGGCTTTACTAATGAGGTCCTCCCAGAGGTAATCTATTTTATCATGGTCAGGAAGGTCTCTGCAGCCTGCTAATGTTGGCATCAAGAAAAAGTCTTTTGCATCTATGGCATTTCAATATGAACGCATGTGATGAAGTCTGTCCAGAAAGTATCCAGCTATTATTATAAAGAATAGAGGCATTTATTGAAGAAGATACTGGATATAAGAAACACGGTACATAGAACAATGATGCTTCAGTTCCCTTCAAAGCAGGCACCCTGGGACCTCACACAGTTCTAATCCTCATAAGTTGCCCTGGTGTATATTCCTGAATCTCATCAATGATCTAAAACCTCTTTCCTTTCAAAGGTGATTTTAGTTTTGGGAAAAACAGGAAGTCACAGCATCTCAAATCTGGGGTGCAGGGGCCTAACCCACTTAGGTAATATGTTGTTTCACCAAAACTCTCTGCATAAAGGGTGGTACATAAGCAGGAGTATTGTATGATGAAGCTGCCAATCACCACTTGCCCATACTGACAACCACACAATACCAATGCTCACTCAACCACATCTACCACCCTGACTAACACAGTGAAGCCATCATTGTTCACACATGCACATTTCAGTCCACAATCCTTGGCTGACAGGTTACATCGATGTCACACAAATTATTCACCTTGTCTTAATTATGGCGGGACTTTTTTCAGACAGTCCTCATATATCTTAAAGTGGGGAGTTGTTTATATGCATTTCCAAGGTCTGATTTTTTAAAGCTAGTAGCAATTATATTTTCTATTTGACATATAGGGGAAAAATATGTTCCAGGAATTCTTGACTAGGATCAGTTATAGAATCATTCCACTTTATGGATTTAGATCTTAGAAATTATGCTTAGGGGAAAATAAATATCTGAGAGAGGCCCCCACCTGCTCCTCTGTGATTTAAAATTTTATTCCCAAGTATCAATTCTTCTAATAGTACGTTCAGTTATTTAATGTGTATATTATTCATGTTATATTTTAACATGTTTGGCAGACTCTTTCATAATACCTGGTCAGTATTAAAAATGTCTTATCTGTTGCCCAAATTTAAAAGAGAACGTTAATATGATGCATGTGATGATTGGCTTTGGAGTCAGGTAAGTCTTCATAAAGTACTTCATAAAGTATTCTAATCTGTCATTACTATTGGTAGATGCTTCATAACTTCCTAGCCTCAGTTTCACTGGCTTTAAACACCATAAAAGGAACTTTAAGGAGATATTTATATTTCCTCTGACCAGGTTACACCAATATACATTCCTTTTTTTACTCATACCAATGTATGTATTCTAAGAAATGTGTATTCTAAAGCTAGAGGTCATAATCAAGGGATAATGAGGAATGAAGAGAATCTAGAAGTTTTATCATATAGTAGAAAATTAAAGTTCTCAAAACAGAGAAGAAATTTAGTAATTCAAAATAAATTATGTTAAGCACTGGAAGCATTGCTAAATATTTTCCGTGGAAAATCAGGTGGAATTTTATTGTGAGATAATGAAGAAAATGAAAATGACTGCTCTACATAATCTTTCGGACACTAATGTTAAATTATTTAATACAACTTGAATTTGCCGACCTTGATAAAACTCCTATGCAGAATGGTATAATAACCACAGCTTATTGAAAGCACACCAAAAATGGTATGGATGATTGAGACTTTCAATACGATGAAATGGAAAACTGCGTCACTTTAAATACAAGCCTGTAAACTAGGAAAGAAATATTTTTGAGGTTGTAACTATAAACTGCATGAAGAGATACTATAAAAACGATTTGTTTACCAGAGCAAATTTCTAATCATTGAAGTTTAAAGCAAGCTATTTTAGGAATAAACACATGCCAATCATAAAAAATGAGATGAGTATTAATATTCATAACTCTAAATATAAAGACGTAAAAAGATTAATATAAATATTTTCAGATGAAAAAGAGACGTTGTTTTGGTCTACATAAGAACATTGTTCTATGCAGACTATTAAATGAACTACATCTCATGAATTTTGTAAATTTACTGAGGCAACATGGTGAAATGAAGTTGTTCATAGAAACTTGTCACTCCCCCTTCATAAGTTAAACTCCAACTTCCAGTGGTACTGTATTTGGAAATAGGGTCGTTACGAATTTCCTAAGGTTACATGAGGCCATAAGGGTGAGGCTGTAGTCTGATAGGACTGTGGGCTTATAAGAGGAAAAAGAGAGAAACACAGCAGTAAGAAGGTGGCCCTGTTTAGGCCTGGAAGATAGGTCTCAGCAGAACCAAACTCTGCCAGAACTGTCTTTGAACTTTTCAGCCTTCAGAATTGTGAGAAACAAAACTGCTGTTTAAGCCCCCCTAGTTTATGATATTTGGATATGGCATCCCAAGCAGAGTAATATGAAGAGCAACATAATTTCCATTCAACAAATATTTGTAAACTTATTGCATTCAAGACATTCCATGAAGTGCTAAGACAGTTGACATGTGTTACTCTTCATTAAGTATGAGTAATTGAAAGTACATATGATTTTACCTTATCTTACCAAGAAAAGAATAGTTCAAAGGGTTAGAAGCCTATGTAAACATATATGTACATGAGCCCAGAAACATAAATATCGACTTTTTCCATGCATGTATGCGTGTTTGTGTGCAGAGGGAGAGATTGAGACTCCTGGGGCAGATGTGAAAATACACAGTTTTAGAAAATTGGATTATTATTCTATTAGTACTTTGTACAGCAATAACATATTTATGCTTTCATAAGCAATAAAATTGTAAATGTTGACTAGCTTGTCTAATTTTATAGTGATGCCTCCTAAAATTCAGGTGTTCTTAAACTAGAGCCCATGACTAAGAAGAATATCAGTACGAAATATCCATGTTCTTATTGAGAAAGAAAGCATTAAAAGTCCTAAGTGTACTATAAATAGTATTGGACTCCCAAATTATATGGAAATAAAACAGTGGTATAGTGGACCCAAGATGTCCCAAACAGAATCAGAAAGAGTCCCTTTTGTTTCACTTACACCAACTGCTTAAGTTCACAAATAATTGGGTCTTCTTTTTTAACAAAAAGGAAACAAATGAGGCAATTTTGTGGGTGATTTTCACAATTCAACACCTCATTGTTTACAGAGCTCTCAGCCAATTATTCTTATTTAATGGAAAGAGAAATTTTGGAACTGACCATATTTGAATGATAGGGATATTTCTAAAAATTGCTGAAGAAAAATGAATCTTAAAGTAAAAAAAATCAACTTCATCAGACTAAAACAAAGCTATTGGCTTTTCTGAGGTAATAGTAATGCTATCATTCAAACAGGGCTTTAACTCCAAAAATAATTTTATTCTCCAAATCTCTAATAACTATATTCATTCTATAATGATATTTAGAGGTAAGTATGTTGTATGAGAATTGTATGAGGTAAGATAAAATTATTTACACACATAATTGATTTTTTTAGTAAGTTTATAAAATACAGTCACAAGATAGATCATGATGATACATTGAATAGTCATGTGGGGGGGAATATATATATATATATATATATCATGTATATAACATATCTAATATAATTATATGTAATTGCATTGTATTATATAAAATTATACATATATTTACACTTTTTTCAGGAATGATAAATGCTATTATAAAATCAGATGTAATGTTGCGTAACACATGAATGGGAAAATCTATCTAAACAGATGATTTTCAAGGTAAAATCTGAATGAAAATGGATTCCATGAACCAGAATAGAAAAACAAAGTCATAAAAAAACCGAAAGAGTTTGAGTGGCAATTGGTAAACTATTTTTTTTTTTTTTTGTGAAAGCCCAGTTAGTAAATAGCTTAGATTTCAAGGGTCATATATGGTCTCTATCACACAATCTTTTCATTTAAAATTCTTTTCAAATCTTAAAACCACGTTTACCTTTGGACTATATAAAAATAGGACACAGGTAGTATTTATTCTCCAGGGCATGGTTTGCAGACCCATGGATTAGATGAACAAATAGAAGATAAATAGGAGTAAAGTTTAGGGATTAAACATAAAAGCCAAAATTCAAGACAGTCTAATTCAAAAGTATACTCTCTGATATTGATTTGTTTTTTATATAAAAAATCTAAATAAAAAAGTAATTTACAAATTTTTAAAGAAAAGTTAGTAATTATGAAATAACGACCCTTGTATCTTGCATGTACTTCCCTATTTCTCTCTTTTTGGTTTAAACAAATCAATTTTGTCTACCTGTAAAAAAGTAAATAATGTATATCTATAAAATGTATTGAAGCACATATATTTTGGACTCTAATATTTTGACATAGAAATATTACTGAGGGCAAAGTAAAAGTAAGCAAAGAAATTAAATGCCCAAGATTTAGGACGAAGAATGAGAGAATAAAATGCTCCAACATAAGAACATTGTCCCCAAAATATGAACAGAGACTTTCAAAAATGATTGAATAAGTAATAAAGAATCCAGAACAAAGATAAAAATAAACTATAAATTACCCCCAGGATGAATACCTTCACTATTTATCTCAAAAATAGAAACCTTCATTCTTCCGTGGCTTAATTTTATTGGGGTTAGAAAAAAAAAAGGTAAGTGTATGAATTCCTTTCATATAGCTGCCGTAAAAATTACCACAAAATTAGTGGCCTAAAACAATATCTATTTGTGACTTCACAGTCTATGTGGATCGTAAGTCCAGGTAAACAATAGCTTAGGTGGTTCCTCTGCTCTATGTCTTGAAGACTGATACAGAGGTGCCGGCAGGGCCATTTTGCTAATGGAAAGCTCTGGGATATCTTCTGCTTCCAAGCTCAGTTAGGTTGTTGGCAGAATTCAATTTCAAGCAGTTGTGGTACTGAGGTTCACATTTCCTTGCTGAAGGCTGGAGACCACCTCTACTTCCTAAGGCCTGTCTCAGAACCTTGCACTTGGGCCCCCTCCATCCTAGGCCTTCTCACTTTGCAACACCTCTTCACCTTTTCTTCGCCCTATGCCTTCTTGATTGTCTGCCTAACTGTTCTGTTTGTAAGAGTTGAGTAATAAATTGGACACACCTGCACGATGCAGGTTGCTCTCCTCATTTTATGGAGCTTAATTTAAGCACATCTACAAAGTCTCTTTTCTCAGGTAAAGCAACACAATCATAGGTTCTTGGGATTAGGACATGGACAATTTGGAAAGCCGTGATACTGACCACCACTCTGTATGTATTCACATATATACATGTATATGTTGCATATCTGTGTATTTATATAAAATATAGACAGATAAACAGAGTTTGAATCAGGATTGGGTGTAGAATTAGTGGCAATTTTTAGGAGAGTGCATGATATTCTCAATTGACTTCACTTATGCCATACATTACAACACGGATTACTGAAGAGTAAAAAAAGAAAAGAAAAAGGATCAAAAAACAGTTTATCATAACTGTATATATCCAGACATGAAAGTAACAAGTCTATCTCCCACAGATTACTGAAAAGGCAAATAATTGTCAAAAGATACTAATGTGAATTCCAGAGATTAGATGGGATAAATTCCAACTAAAAGCTGACAATTATGTAATGTTTTGAATACTCTTAATTAAAGTGATAATCAAGTAGGAGATATTGTGGATTATGTGTAAGAGGATGGCAAAATTTAATATATGTTTGAATGTAGGTTTTTCTATGGGTATAACTCTTAACATAATTTTTGTTCCACAGTCCTACCCCACCACAGTCATAGGAAATTTATTCGGAGGTGTTAGAGTGGAAACAGTTTGCTGCCTGTGTACACTAAAGAAAGAGTATACTTCTCAAATTTTGGGGTTTCAACTAGAGATTGTCAAAGTCATCTCTTCTGATCTGACCTTCATGATAAGATGCAGGTTAACTAAAAAGCCAATACATAAATAAAATTGACATATGTATTTGTCTACAAAAGGAAAATTAATATCCCATATTTTGATATTATTATATGTAAATTTAGTCCAGGACTGCCTTACCTAATATCAACATATACTAGAAACATAAAAAATGAAAATCTTTTCAACATAATAATATCTGTTTCTCCACTAAAATAAATGAAAACCTCTCTGCCAGGGACAGAAATTTATAACCACTGCATTTTTTTTTCAGTTTCTTTCCTACTCTTCATGAAGGGAGTAATTTTCTTCTCTTGACAGTTTTTCTTCAAATTCAGTATAAATGTAATTTGTTAGGTTATAAAATCACACAAGACAAAGCTATTCCTACCAGGGGTTACAGACATTCATAGAAAAGAGCACGTCCAGAACTAATATTAACTCATTTGAGTTAGAATGATCTGTTACATGACCAACAGGAAAGAGACTAACGAGCTTTACATTGAGAAAGGGATCTGTAGTTTGTAATCAGATATTTCAATGATGAAGAACTTTGGGTAGGAGAGCTTCAGGAATACAAATAGAGGCCATTTTGCTTGTGTTTGCTTTTTTCGTCTCTTTTCTTCCAGTTCTGTTGTTCACACCCTAATGACAAGAACACAATTCTTTGGAAGCTATTGAGGAAAAAAAGTAGTAGTTGTGATGTTTCTCTTGCTTTTTTATTACAGATTGGGGAGAAAGAGAGAGACACATATTAATAAAATTGCTTCTTTACACAAGTGTGTTAATATCAATAATTGTATTCATGCATGCATAATTTTAGTTAAAACATTCATGCAAGCAATAATAAATATTCAGTGTATAGAGATCTTGTTATGTTCAGGTTTTCAATGATGAGTTTTGTTCAAAAACTCATTTTGGCTTGAAAAGTTCACTTATATTTGAAATTTAGAAGTAATATGTATGATTATATGTATTTGTTCTCATATAAATATAGAAAAAAACTAGAAGAAAATAATCCTACCAAAAAGATAAAGTATCAAAGAAACTGTAACAATTAAGAAAATACACACTAAGATTAGAGAAACAACATGAAAGCACTAAACCTGACTAGTAAAATATATAATTAAGAGAAAATTGTTAAATTGTATTTGTTTCTATATGTATATGTATCTGTGCATGTATATGGGTGTGTCTGAGGGTGTATATGTACATATGATAAATTCCAAAAGTAAAAATTAATAATTTTTACAATCTTGATTTTAAAATTTCTAGAATTTTTACATATCACCTCAAAATAAATTACATTTTCTTAAGTTTAAAATTAAACATTATGTTTTAGTATTTTTTGTGGAAATAGAAAAAATGAGAAAATGCTGTTTTTAAGCTGATTAGAAGTAATTACATAGTGATGAGCTTCATTTATTCCGCTTAAAAGCTAAGACAGGGACAGGGATCAGGATGCATGTGGCCCACTGAAAGTGGTAGCCAGAAAAATCTGAGAGGGAATGAGGTAAACCGGAGACAAGAGGGAAAGGAGTTGAGCAAATTCCTGGTCTTAGTCTAGTGCAGCTTATGCCTAATTTTTGATGTTGGGGGAACATAAGTTAGACTTTAGAATATTCTGACCTTGAGGCCAAGGATCCAAAATTTTTCATCCAGCTTTTACTCGTTGCCTTCTCCCTCGGGTGGGTGATGATCCCTCCAGGGTGTATCCTGGTGAAGAGCCTCACAAAAACCAGAGGCTTTTCTCCTGGGCAGTGACAGTGAATGGAAGACTCTGGCTGTGGTACTTGAAGCAGCCCAAAGATGGGTACGTATATTTGAATTGACTACAGTGTACCATTTGAACTGTTCAGATTCACATGTCTTGCACACTAACTCACATTTGTCTTGGTATAGCTTCTCCATTATTATGGTTAGTGACCAGTCTGAGGCAAACCTAAAGGTGGAAACTTCGTAGAATGATCTCTTGCTGCTGTCATAGTCCAAAGGCTACAATTGATCCACGATCTTGCTGCTCTACTACCCAACCTACATTCACATTGACTAATGCTTCTGCTGGTTCAGGTGGCCTTCCTGGTGAAGTGATAAAAGACTTCATTTTTATTTATCATGCCTTTGTAAGATCCAGATTGTTGTACTTGCATACTCACAGCTGAACTGAGCATGTAGGTAACCAAAATATCTAAAGAAACAATTGAGTGTCAAACACAGTGTTCCTTACCCTCTGTGTTGCAGCAGTTCTACAAACAATACAGTAAGTCCTATTTGCCTGCATTAGTTGTTCCAAGTAACCAAGGGCTAGCTATAGTTTTAGCATTACTGACATTCATATGTTGTGTCTAATCTGGGATCCACAATTTTTAGTCACACGAGGCCTAACTTTTCAGAAAGTGGAAGCCCACATTCACCAAATGGATGGTACATCCATGATGGTACATTGGGGTCACTCCTGTGTCCACTTCTAACTTTCTTTACCTTGGTACCCCCTAATGACATCACTGTTCTCCTGCTCGGTCAGGTTGGAACTTCTGGATGGTGAACTATGTAATCCAGCCCATAGTTATTCTCCCATTTCTGCACATCCTTTGCCATAAAGGGGGTTTCTTGTCTTGAAAAATAAAATAATGTTATGGATTTAATGTTAGTGACTGAGATAGTCCTTGAGCCCTCAGAGAGAGTGATCTGCCTGAGGCACTATGGATGCAAATAAAAGGAAAATTCATATCCAGAAAACATGTTACTATCTATTAAGGTAAAACACTGCTTCTTATGAAAATGAAAGGGGTGTAGTATAAACAACTTGCCAGAGTTGATAGTTGGTTTCTTCCAGGGTTGCTACTGCATGGGGATCTTACTATCTCTGCTTCAGCATGTCTAAGATTTAATATCAGTGCATGTTAGGTCAGCTGTGTCAAGTGAAAACTCATCCTCCAGGCTCATGCCTTGCTCTTGTAAATGCTACAATAGCTCAACTACTGGAGTTTTTAAGGGCAGAAGCTGACTGACAGCTACTGGCTGAATCACCCTCTCCATTTGGGTTTTTAGTGTCTTTTCTGCTATTAAAATCCTGTGCTGGGAGTTCATGTGTAATGGCTTCACCATTTGTGCACACTTACATAAGTCCATCCACATTTCTCTTCCAGATAGCTCCCTGTGCTTGACCTTCCAAGTTTACTCCTCAACCCCTTAAAAAATAAGCTAAGCCGTTCACAATTGTTGATGTGTCCATGCATTTCCTTACTCCTAAACACTCTTTTCTCCCCCCAAAAATAAATAAATAACAAGTGCATCACTTGAAAGTCTTTTCCTTGGGAGAATTCACCCTCATCCATGTCTTTTAGCATCATCTCCCCTGGATGAAGTCACAGTTCACCCACCATTCATTGTCAATCCAAACCAATACATGCTGATGCACGTGTAAACCAAGCTTCATTCTTCCCCTTCTTCATCAGCTGTTCATACGGAATACCCCAACACTACCATTTGTATGAATTGAGGGACAGTAGAAGAGCTGGGTAAATTGAAGGTTGGAGGCACTTGTTCATGCAGCTAGCTTGTGCTTTCTACTTTTGTTCAGATCCTACTACTCTTATCCAATCATAGATGCATCATTTTTAACTTAAGTTAAATTGCTGCTGGCCTCAGTTGACTTAGTGATTATTCATCAGAACTATCTAACTGATGAGGGGAGGAGGTTCAGGATTCATGCTTAGGTTATGCCTCATGATTGGTAACTCTAGCCCTGTCAGGACCTCGTAGCATGCCAGGTCAAATGGACTTTTTTGAGATGGACTCTGATTCAAAGGGACTATGATTCTCAACTACATGTAATATGATAAGTGTTCAGATCTCTAGCCTGGAGATAATAAACTTATTTTCTACCTCCAGATACTTCTAATCCCTGAGTGATTTACTAAGTTATGTGGCCCAATTCAGCAGCACTGCTTGTGTTGCACATTTTACTCATTTCAGGAACCATTATTGTTCTGGGACCAATTAAAGACCAGAGGCCTTTCTCATTACTCAGTGAATAGGTTAGGATTATACTCCCACATGGAGAAAACACTTCTTCCAAAACGTGAAAAGATCTGTAATGGTTGTTTTTCTTTCTTGGTAGAATCAGAGAGGTACTCATTCTTGTCTTTTTCTTTGGAGAAGTCCTGGCTTGAAATCTTCAACAACGTAGAAATGACTTCACTTTTTTTTTATTTTTAATTTTTATATTTCAGTAAGAAATCCACAGTGCTTGCTATTTATTGTTAACCAGATACAAAATTTAATCAATATTATAATGAAAATGAGTCAGTCTGACATTCTCCAAATGTTTTGTTTGGACTCTGATATCAGAGTGTAGAATTAAATAGATGTGAGCCAAGACTATGAATGCATAGTGACAGTCATATCATGTGAGTGTGAATGCCTCTTATTTTCTTTAATAATGGTCACAGAAAGAAAGAAAACACATTTGCCAGACCAATAGCTATATAGCCCTTACCAAGTCTGTGTTACTCTACCTTTTGAGTATATCATATTTAGTAAAACTGTTACAATTATGACTCAAACGTAGTTAAATTTTTGCTAGTCTGTGCTCATCTGTCATGGTTCATTCAACTTTTCCTTAAGGTTTATGTTTAAATAAAATGAGAAAGGATGGGAAATATCACCTCTATAGTTTCTTAAGATTTGAGAGAGGTACTAATCTCTTCCTTTTCTCCCTGAGCTGATGTAATTTTTAATTGACTATTATGACTGAGATTCACAGGCAATTTTTAGGATTTCCATTTGGTCTTTTAAAATATAATAACAGTTATTCAGTAGGTCGAAATTCAAGTTCTACTGTATTAAATTTACTTGTATGTTTGAGAATATAATGGGAGAATAATAACCAGCTTAGATGGTAAAATCAGGGGACATACTATGAGGTTGACCAGAGTCTATTTTGCAGCTAATCACAACATTTTCTACTTTAACCAGTGCTTTTGGTTATTGGGTATCTGTGTCGGTGTAAGCCCTAAACCTAATGCTCCTACAAATATTGTTTATTTTCCCTTTTCCTATGGCATGATTACTTATGTAAATGGCTATATGTCCATTTGGGGAAAAGCAGAATAAATCACTACTGAATTCACTTAATATGAGGTTACAGAGTCTTTCTTAATGAGGACCCAACTTCCTGTTGCAGTCAACAGGTACTGAGTCTGAGTACTAGTTCAATTCTGGAAACTTAGGGGTGAATCATGACTTTCTATTGGAGTGATTGTCTTTAGTTTTTTAATACATCATAGATCACTTTTCTTTATGCATATTAAGGACTTTTCTTATTTGCTGTCCATCTATTTTGTTCCATGGAAGTTAATTTTCTATTAGCCACTTCCTTTGATACCTGAGGAGAAGGCTAGTGTTTGGCAGTCATTTTAATTTGCTGTTTATATGGTAATTACACCAGTATTACTACTGATGCTTAAATGCTGTCATTGGCCTGACATTTCAGCTTCCTATCATCCCTTTTGCTTTGGAGGATTTTGGTTCTATAACATCTTCTTAAAGTCCTAGTCTTCTAAGCAGGTTCTACTCATGTTATCAATGGTATTGATTCTGTGCTGCCTAATTTGAGTCTTCTGCATAGTTTTCAAGCAAGAAAAGCAGAGGCCACTTGCAGTGAACAAAGAATGGGCTACTCTTGCTGATCCACCGGTTTTACAGGAATCTGGGTTTTCAGGTTTATCAACAGTCTGCTTTGACATATTTCAGGTTCTCCATCAGGACCCAGACTTCAGCAGAGGGTAAGGTGTTTTCAACTACAAGTAACGTTAAACTCAGGTCTGACTGTTTATTTAATTTTAAAAAATCTAAAAATTAGCAACACATTCAAACTAATGTAGGCACAAAACATTGTGCCTTGAGTTCAGGTTTAATTTCTTCTTATCTCTGTTAGTAACTCTGCCCTGTCTTTTTTTAATTTTTATTTTATTTTTTGTTTGTTTTGTTTTATATCCTCATTTTGTCCTCATGGTAACCCCTCTCCTTGTCACAAAGCATCTATCAGCAGTGTGTCAGCATCTGAGATCTCACACTTTATCTTTCCCATCTGTAAGGGACTGAGTAAATTACTTCCCTATTAAGGGAACAAAGTCTGTCCTTTCAGTTTAAATAGGCCAGTTTAAGTCACATGCAGTGCTTCGATCAATAACAGTCATCAAAAGAATGCTATGTGAGATTTGCTTAAGTATGCATCCCTGAAATAGGTACTTCGACGAGGTGAGTGGGTCAAGTAAATGTCATTAATTCTTAAATTAAACTTATTGGGGTGACATTACTTAATAAAATTATATAGGTTTCAAGTGTAAAATTATATGATACATCATCTATATATTGTACTCTGGGCCCACCACCCACAATATAATCTTCTGTCACCTCATACCTGATCCTCTGCATCCTTTACTATTCTCTAACCCTCTTCCCTGTGGCAACACCATATTGTTGTCTGTGTCCATAAGTTTTTGTTTGTCCCAAAGTCATTCATTCTTTAACTCATATAATATGTATTTACTTAAAGCTTACTGCATACTAAGGAATGTTGTAAATATCGGATATATAACAATAATCAAAATTAACTACAGTCATGTCTTCTAAAAGCTTATATTTTAGTAAAAGAAGCAGGTAAATGAACAATGCATATTTAATATGTACTAAGGAATTATTATATGATATGTACAATATAACATGCAACATGTTTCAAGCCCACAGAGAAAATTAAATCAAGGTATATATGCAGATGTAGATGGATTTGAGCAGACATCTCAATTTTTACACTAATTGACAATGCTTCTTAATTCATACAAAACTATTGAGTCAGTATATTTTTGTTTGTCAAGGAGAATTGCAAGTTGAAGAAAAATGTGTCTTTTATTTAGTGCTTATGATTTCCAAAATATATAAGAACTCATATGACTCCAATCCAGGAAGACAAACAATCTAATTCAAAAATGGTCAAAACACCTGAACAGACACTTCTCCAAAGAGGATATACAGAGGGTCCAGAGGCATTTGAAAGAGTGCTCAGTATCACTAGCCATCAGAGAGATGAAAATTAAAACCACTATGAGACACCACCTCACATCAGTCAGAATGGCCATCATAAACAAATCAATAAATAACAAGTGCTGGCGAGGTTGTGGAGAAAAGGGAACCTTAGTACATTGTTGGTGGGAAGGCAGACTGGTGTAGCCACTGTGGAAAACAGTATGGAAGTTCCTCAAAAAACTAAAAATGTAACTGCCCTTTGACCCTGCAATTCCATTACTGGGATTATACCCTAAAAATCCTGAAACATCAATTCAAAATAATCTACGCACCCTAATGTTCATAGCAGCACAATTTACAATAAATAGCCAAGTTGTAGATACAGCCTAAGTGCCCATCAGTAAATGGGTGGATCAAAAAACCATGGTACATTTACACAAAGGAATACTATGCAGCAGAAAGAATGAAGAAGCTCCTGTCCTTTCTGACAGCCTGGATGGAACTGGAGAACATTATGCTAAGTGAAATAAGCCAGGTAGTGAAAGACAAATACATATGATCTCACCTATAAGTGGAACCTAGTCAACAAAACAAAGAAGCAAGCTAAATAGAACCAGAGACAATGAAACAAAGAACAAACTGACAGTGACCACAGGGAAGCGGGGAAGAGGATAATGGGGGAAAGAGGGGAATGGTCATCAAGGAACATGTATAAAGGATCCATGGACAAAGCAAGAGGGGTAGGATCCAGGGTGGGAGGCGGGGATGAGTGGGGTGGGGGCTGTGGTGGGGTGAAAATGGAAGCAACCTTACTTGAACAATACGAAGCAAAATCATGAAGAGTTGGTTTTGTTCAAAATGTTTGATCATTCTTGCATTGATCAGACTATTTTGTGGCTGGAATACGAATTTAACAAATATCTAAGCAGTTATTAAGAGTATGACTTATCTCATTTATTCTAAATGAAAATAGGTAAGCTTGAAACAGTTGAAAATCAGCCTTGCGAACATTTGTTTATCTTTCTTCATTGCTCTTCCTGACAGTACTTACTACAGCAAAAGTGTAGATTTTACAATGAAATTCATTTGAGTTACTATAAAAAAAAGACTTGGTGTGAGTGTGTTAACACCAGTACAAGAACCTTTAATGATACATAAGTTTTTCCCCTGAAAACAGTGAATTCCAAGACGGAGATCTTTGATATGAGCAGTTACAAATTTATTTATGAACTCACAATAAAATATGTTCTTACAATTATCTTTCAACAAGTCTTATTTGGGTGTGGATTCAGTGGGAGGTGTCAAGGACATTCGATTTCTTCCAGTGGTTTCATTAAATATTCCATTTGAGGTTTAAAAATAGTCTACATTAGATAAGAGGGGAAAGCCATTTTTAATTTCTCCATTATCCTGTTCAGCTTGTTACTAAAGAAAATTGGATTGTCACTAAGAATTTTGAAATGCGGTATGTATTTAAAGACAGTAAATTCTGTTATGTGTGCCCAATAGGTGCTCAGGATACAAGATAAATAGTCTTTGCCCTAATGCAAAACACTGATATAGTAACTTATGTTCCTAGAACACTTACAGTGTCTCATGCATAGTTTAAATATACTGCTATTTCAACATCACTATACTATCAGTACTATTATTTCCCCAATTAACAGATTATTAAGCAGAGCATATATAAACATATGTATGTATACATATGCCTTATTTTTATTATACAAATACGTAGACAAAACATTTAAAAAATTATTCAAACCTTAACATTGCATTCTAGTCATTCACTAATTTTATATTCTTACAATTGACTAAAACCACACATGTTATTTATTAAATGTCAACTGTGAATCAGATTTATATAATTCATTACATAAATTAAGGTAAAAGTAATATTAGCTACTCTTAAGGTACTTAAATCAGTGTATGTTTTAGGGGGGAATCACATAAATCAGTATTTATAAGACATTTACTATAGAAAAACAATGAGCTATCCCCAAGACACTCTAGTGAAATGATCCACAGATTAGAAACATTTGAAATTCATTGCTACAAATCTCCTTGTTCCTTATTCTCATTATCACCTAAAATAATAAACAAAGAGATGGCAGAGGGAAAAATAAACAAAAAGCCCCTGCAAGTTGTTCATTGTATTCTCTTATGGAAAAAAACTTGAGTCAATCACACAACAGGAACACATGAAATATGTGGCAGTTGTTTTATTTTTCAATTTTGATGCTCATTTTATCTATGTTTATCATTTCATGCTATTTGCAAAGCCAGATATAAATTTCAGAGAAATAAATATAAATTGAGTGATACTTAAGTTGAGAAGAGACATAGTTGTTGAGGGACTTAATGTGTGCAGCGGAGGTGTTAGGGAATCACGTGACTTTGAACTTGATTATTGGGAATCTGCAAGAATTGACATGACTGACTACAACATGCACCAGTTCTAGAAAACATTTATAAAAACAGTAAGTCAAGATATATGATCTTTTAATAAATTGAATCATTAAAGAAATTTAAGAGTACTCTACAGGAAAAAGTGTAAATGAATGTGATTAGAATTAATATTTAGTCAAGTATCTGAAAGAAAAAATATCAAATCTCCAAAAAGTAATGATTGTGCCCCTTTGAATCTATAAACATTCCATAAATAGAAATAGATATAGTTATAGATTAGATATAGGTAGACATATAGATACATAGATGTATTATATAGATATATAGGTAGATAGATCTGAACTATTTCTTACACTCTTATGTCTCAATAGATTTTCAAAAATGACAAAGAAGAAAAGAAGAAACTAAAAATGACTTTCTCTGATGTTTTTCATTTTGTCTCCTTAGCTCCATTACTTCATCATTACTTTACTTTCTAGTTGTTTTGATTTACCTTTTAGAAACTTATTAAAGCATGATTGTCTATATTTGATTTTAATGCCAAGTAGGACTCCCAATGCAATGCACTTTTTTTCTTCTATGCCTAAGCAGAGAAGTTATTTGTAAATACCTAACATAAAAAGTTAATTAATAAAAATAAAATCATAAAATACAAGAGAAGCAGGTAAATTTAAGTTAACTTAGTCTTTCTCTAATAAACAGTGTGCATGTTAAGACATGTCTTTACATGTAGATGAGTAGACTCATAGATACAGAGTAGACTCACAGTTTGGGGGGATGTTGGGAGTGGAAGGATTGAGCAAAAATGAAGAAAAAAAAAAAGATTCATGGACATGGACACCAGTGTAGTGATTGTAGGGGGAGGGGCTGAATGGAGGTAGAAGAGAGTATAAGGGGGATAAACAATAATGGAATAACACAATACAAATAAACAATTAAAAGTAATAAAATAAACATGTAGATGAGTGGACATGAACATATTCAGATGAAAGTAAATGCATGTCCACTACACAATTTTAACAGTTCAATAATCAAATAAGTACTTTATTTGTATGACTTTCACACTCGATTCATTCAACAAGAATTTCAGAACATGGATGTAATGGTAAGCAGAAAACTGCCTGTCTTCCTGCTTATATGGTTTTTGTGTGTCTACTTTCTTGTGATTATCATTTTACTTTTCTGAAACTCACTAGAAGAAATAGATCTAATACCTTAATTCATATAATGTGACTTTCATGATGATTTCTCTTAGTGCCTATGTTTCAAAACTTTATGTTTCTTATTTATTTAAAATGTATTTCCACCTAGAGAATAGCAAGTTTTCTGTAGGTCCTTGATTCAATATTGACCTCCTTTTTGAACAAGAGAGGATGACAACTGTGAGGTTTCTCATGCCAGTGCTAGCTTAGTCTGAATGTCTCGATTTGATTGTTTGTGTTCACTCTTACTTTATTATTTTATTTGTGCTTCTCTCAATTTTGTGTATTTTCTGTTATGATAGGAAGTACTTTTCAATCCAATAAGTCATAGTGGCTACCTCTTCTGGTGGAAATTCTTAAGCTTTTTGTGTCCCCTACTGTTTCAGATAAAATAATAAAGACTGGCAGGCAGTAAATAATTGTTCTGCTATTTTAAACAATTTAGGACTCTGATAAGAACAGAAGAAGATGGATAAAAAGAAAATAGAATAAAAAATGGAAAAGAGAAAAAAGACAAGAGGATAAAAAGAAAATAATGGGAAATTCAGTCTTGTTTAAAATTGCATGCATAGTTATAGAAATGTAATAATTATAGTATTCATTAAGATAATAAAAATAAGACAGATTTTGAAAGCCTGGGAATAAAAATACATAATAAATAGGATTTTATGTAAAATAATTTAAAAAGCTAACTATCCCTTATACTTTCTGAAAGGAAAAATGTACATCTTTCTTTTAAAATATTTCAAATGCACACCTTTACTAACAAGTCAAAGGATACCACAACAACTAAAAAGATGCATTTTGACATTTAGGAATATCTAAAAATTCAGAGAAGCAACTATTTTAGCTTTTATCATAAATACCTAATTTTCTGAGTGAATAAAAAAGTGAAATTAAAGTTCTGTATTTTAACATGACATCAAGAACATGTTTGTGTTAATACTGAATTGCGTGAATCAACAGGAGTGCTATTGCTGTCATAAATACAGTACGGCATTCAAGCAAGAATTTCAACAATTGTGAATTTAATAATATTAAATATATTAAAAGAAACACATAATGTGAATATGTCTTCATACTGTTTCTGATCTTTTTGATAACTCCTTGTTTTTACACAGACAATAGGAAAAACATGTTCTAAACATATCTAATATTTATATTTCACATAGGATACCTTTGATAATGAAGTGTCAGTAAATTATTGTGGTTAATAAAGAACAAAATTGTATAACTTTGTGGTTAAAAACGAAGACTCAAGACAGGTTTTTCTATCCTGACTCTCCCACCTTTTATAAAAAGTGTTAGATTAGACAAGATCTTTGTATCTCAGCGCCTCAGATTCATTATTAGAAACATTATTTTCAGAGAAAAATTTTATATTACTGATTACCAGTTGAATGTTATATGAAATGTAATGACAGAAATGGTGTCCAAAATTTGACATATGACACAAAGAAATAACAAACAGAACTACAAACACTTATTTTTTTCTTTAGACAGTTATGCACTTTCCATACTGGCTTGAAACTAGGAATTACTCACATTTCTAATGTTATTTTCTCATTATTAAAAGTCAATTGGAAGGATAGCATTTCCAGTGTGGGTAAAAAATATCTGTAATTCATAACTATAATATTCTAGAGGATAAGAAAACTTGAAGCTATTTCTTTTAAATGACTGTTAAGGATATCACATATAACAGAAGCAATCTTTGATTTTTTTGTGAAAATATCAAATATAATTTCCACTTACTTTATAGCTTCTAAAATTTTCATCTCTAGGTTGGTCTATTTGCAACCAATTCATATAGCACACTTAACCCAGACAAAAATAAATAAAAACCTAATCATCTATTGTAAATTATGAAAAGTCAAGTAAGAATTTGGAGGCTCTAAGCTATCAGGGTGCAGAATGTTAATGCAGTTAACAAGAGCTCAGCAGGCAGAGATCTTCACATGTCACTTGAAAAACTGATGACAAGAAAATTCAAATAGTTTGCTTATTTCAGAAAGGTAATTTTATTTTATGCTAAGGAATATGATTTTTATGCAAACAGTATATTACAGTAGAGAGTAACTACATTTTTGATAATATCTATTTAGTACTTGTAGACTTAATCTAAGTACATGCCCTTAAGAATTATTAAATATAAATCTTGTGTCCTTTCATGTCAACCTCCTAACTGATGTGAAAAATTGCAGAATGTCATTTCTTTTAAAAATAGCAGTGCTTTCATATATATTCAACAACTTCTGTAAAGTTAAAATATCTATAAAATATCATCATTACTCTCCCAAGAATACAGAAACTGCTTCATATGTTTTGTTCCCATGACAGACTTTGTCATCGTTCTCATGGTTAGACATGGACAGGTTTTGCTGTGGTATAAGTGAAAACCAAATTCTCAGTGATAGTCAGTATACGGATTGATTCATCAGAGCTCTCTGCTGGTCCAGGTGTTAACCCAAGACTCTGGACTCTATATTTTTGATAATGCCATCCTCATCACGTTCTTCACAGTTCCTTGACAGGCAGTGATCTAGAGATGGACACACAGGAAACATCTAAAGTCAGGCATGGCAATGTCTTAACATCAGTTCTGCTCACAGTCCAGTAAGTAGCCCAAGTCCAATCATAGAGCCCAACCTAAGAGCAAGGGAAGCTGGGAAATAGAGGAGAGCATTTGTATATTTGGAGAACATTACAAGTCTTTGCAACAATGATCATAATCAATAAAACAGCAAGTATTTCCGTGGATTTAACTCATGCCAGACTCTGATCTCAGTGTTACACAAATTGACCCACAAATCCCACCTTGAATCTATGAAACAGATACTATTAAAAACCTCATCTTTTATTTAGAGAAGCATAAGTATAACAAACAAACTAAAGTCTCAAGTCTTTGTAGATTTATGTAATGAACATAGATTTCTCTTTTATATCACAGTGGAGTGCTTGCAGGGCTGCGTAGCTTTTTCTTTAGGCAGTCATTTGGGGACGTTGCCATCTACCATCCTGTGGCTTTGTTCATGACATCATCAGAGTTTTTCCTTTTTTCTACGTTGAAGGGGAAAAAAGAACAAAGTTATACACCAGTAAATTTTATAGGCCAGGCTGGACAGGCTGTGGTCATTCCCACTCTCACTTTAGTGGCTGGGACAGATTCACTTGGACAGATGCAAAGGTGTGTGAGGGAGGTGTATACATGGGCTCTGTACCTGTGGACAAAGGGAAAACGTGATGATGACTCCTAGCAGTGGTTGCCACACCCCATTTTTAGGTAGAAAATTAGGGAAGAGAAAGTTTAAATAATAACTGATTCAAGGCCATGCACCTGGAAAGTGACAGGGAAAAAAAAAAACTTGAATCCATGTAATTTATCTTCTAAGATGTGCTGTTACACATTATATTATTTTCATAATGCTTGCAATTTAACACAAATGTTCAATATGTATTTCTTAAAAAATGACTATAGAATAAATAATTTTACCCCCAATATAGAACACATGATTTTACACAGGTATGTGATAAAACACTTTTTTTCTGCAACATGCTGGCATTTAAATAACATTCGTAAGTTATTACCAAGACATATTATAATATTTAATTAGTAGAGAAGCATTTTTATATATTCAATTTCACATCAATAAATATCCCCTGTTCCCAGTTTGATGATTAACTGTGTCACCTTGCTTTTATTCACTTAGCTTTCTTATTTTCACCTTTATTTGTTGCAATAGATAACCTATAGGATACAGTGAGACAAATTTAGAGTTAGCACTCATTTTCTTACTTAATTTAGAAGGTCCTTAAAGAGGACAAAATCACAGAAAATGTTTAAATTATTACTGAGGAAAAAAAGGTAGTGGTGGATTATTGAACAATTCTATGTTAGCCTTGAAAAAAGTCATTTAAGGAATTGGTTTCTCTAGTGGAGAAAACCTGAACAGAATAAATGGTTGATAACTTTCACATGGGATAGGAAATAATTTTTAAAACATCTTATTTCTCTGCCTTACTTGGAAAGGAAATTTGCTCTACTGTTAATGGTCTGTGAATCTTTAATTACAGAAAAATGTTCATGTTAGTACCTGTCCTCAGGGCAAAAATGCAAACACATCACACCACAAGAGAAGCAAAGAAGTGAATTTATGCTTTAATGAAGTGTGGAGTCTTGTTATTCACCTAATATAATATGACACTTTGACTTTGTACTGAAAACAAACTGGGAATATGAGGTCCAATGTGAATTTGGGGAACTTATTTACTCTGAAAATATATCCGATGATTAGTTATTTTTTTCTTTTACATATATTGACTTCCTTTCATTGTTTTTTTTTTCTATTTTTTAAATTAATTTAAAGTAATTATTTGAAAATTCAACATTAATTTTCTTTCTAAATCTGGAGGGAAATTATTCATGGAAAAATCTCATATTAGCTTCATCATTTCACTGTGACACTGTGTGCTTTGTTATCTGTATATGGACAAGCAGAATCAGACTTAACAATGGCCCCAAATACTAATGAGCCGTCCATCTAATAGAGCACTTTTTATTATAGAACATCACCAGATTTAATTGAGCATTTAATTTATAGTTTGTCACTTTGCTGGTTACTTGGTGATTTATATCCAATCCTCTGAGGAAAGTAAGAAGGTACTGTTGATTTAATAAGACTATGAAATTTAGACCTTTAAAACAAGAAATCAAACATGTCTAGGAGAAGTTTATGTTAATTGTTGCTTATTATCTGAGTATGGTGTGTGTGGGAAAAGAAAGAAATGATCATAACAATGAACTTCTGGCTTAACGAATGAAATTTACAAACACTTTTACTTACTGAAATATAAAAAATTTTATATTATTTACGGGACTAAAAATATCAAATAGCCAATCAAAATTTTGTTTCTATTAGAAAGTAAAACTCCAAAGCAATAGTAACAGCCCTAAAATAGAAAATATTGGTTTTTTTTTTTCAGCTTCTGGGAAAAGGGGACATATTTCTGTCTTCATGAAAATTATTTAACAACAACCACAGGGACTTGAAGCTTCAAATATAAGTAAAGCAGCAGTATTTCTGTAGTTAGAAGTGAGAGAGAAAATCAATCTGAGAAGCTAAAAATTAACAATACTGATAAAAATACATAGGATAAAGCAAATTTGAGGTATTTAATGTTTTGTATACATTTTTTTAGATATTAACATCTCCAGTTAAAGTTTGAGGTGGATGAAGCTCTGCGAGTGTAAGTGAATGTGTTCATTCAAAATGCATTTATTGAGTTCTGGTCTGTGGAGAGAACTCAATTTATAGAGACTGTTACGAAGTGAGATTTACAGCTGTGATAAAATTGACACATTTTATCCTCCTGTAGAAACAATCCCCCCAAAATGATTTCTTTTTTTCTTTATTTCTTTTAATAAAATGATTTCTTAGTTTAAATTGCATTAAGTCCTAAAAAAGAGAAATAGAACTTGTTATGAGAAACATAAAATAAGAATTTGATATATGTGTGTCAAGCAAAATATGCATGAAGAATTGCAATTAAGGAATCACTTGGAAATTTGTATATTTAATTAGTGATATGTGTATATAAAACATGAGAGAGGAGAGAAGGAAGAGAAAGAGAAAGGAAGAGAGAAAAAGACAGGGAAAAGTTAGACAGAGAGAGACAGAGACAGGAGGAGGGTGAGGGAAAGAAAAAGAGAGAAGGAATAATACTACTTCTCTCTCTGCATTCTGATCCAATGAAAATGGGTAGAGCAGCCAACTGAAACTAAGGCATAATCCATACCTTACTGCTGCTGAAGGCAGAATGGAGAAAATGGCTTAGATTAAGAAAACATACTTACTGCCTCTACATTTTAGAATTGAAGTGATATAACAACCTAGTTTAAGTGGAGGGAGATGATTCATAGACAAAAATTGCATACTGTATTTGTCAGAGCACTGTATCAACAATGGTTATCACGTGATGAATGAATTAGGTTATAAAATATATTCTATTGGAATATATATATATATACTTTTGGAATGTATGCAAGGGATTTTGTATAGTAACAGAACTATATATTATCTTCATTTTATGCATACTCTACTGATGGGGACACGGGCTAGCAGTGTCCGCGTCATTATGAATGAAATAAAAACATACACACGGACTACCGAATCTGGTGGAGGAAAAAGGACAACAGCATGGCTTTTCTCTCAAGGGGAGCAAAAGCCGAGGCCTCTGACATTACAGGCCTTTAGTCTATATCTCCTCACATTACAAGATGGTCCTCACTCACTATCCCTCATTACAACAAAGGAGCCAATGCCCCTAATCACATCACAGAAGAAGGATATTAGCAAATGAAAAGGCAAAAGTGGTTGAGCTGGTTACCTGGTCCCTGAAAGGATTTTAGGAAGTTACAACAAGCATTTGCAGGGTGAGGGGGGTTTTAGCACAAAGCAGTTTAGGTATATTGCAAATCTGATTACCCACGAGAGAACATATCTGTGGGCATGGGTCCTGTGCATCTCCAAGTGGGAGCTGGGCCCACACCATGCAGAAGGGTCTGCCACACTCTACTTTATGTATTAAAAATGTATTCTATTTTAACCACCCATATTTACTGCTTCTACTTTATCATCACCCCAAACTAAAATCTTCATTCTAACTGTTCCTTTTTTTCCTTACTTTAATAAAAAATCAAGTACTTTCCCTTCCCTTGTTTTAATAGTCAACACCAGCTTGAAGCTCATGACCATTTAACGTTTTATATCTGTTACCTTTTCTCTTTCTCTACATTTTCACTTCTACATTTGACAAATTATTGTCACCATCATTAGTTCCAGCATACATAGTTAGTGATATGATTTCCAATGTCATTAACTTCTTCACATACACTTAACAGAAACTAATTATTTCCTTCATTCTTATATAAAATTTGCAAGCTCATTATGCTCATTTATGCATCTAATTTGTCCATAAAAGAGATATCTCAACAGCCTAGAATTTTCTGGCAATAATATAGCTTCTAATAGCAAATTAATAGATGAATTTATCTCATAGCCTTAATTTATAATTTCATTGATTTAAAAAAGAAGTAAACATTGTAAATCTCTCACTATTTGCTGATATTGTCATTTTCTTGCTTACAAAAATGGTATAAATTGTTACAAATAGAAGAGGTCAGGGAATTAATTTTTTGTTTGTATATGGAAATCATCAACCTTTAAAATATACAAGATGAACATATGAGAAAATGTGTAGTCTTAAATCATATTACATTGATTTTGTTATGTGTCTAAACCCATACTAAGCTTATGTCATACTTTCTCCCTTACTTTTAAAATAATTTAATATAACCATTCAATTATTCATTCATTGATAAATCATTAATATTATTTAATTGCTAAGTAATTACTTGTTCCAGGTGCTCTTTCTTGTGTTGTGGAATGCAACAAAACAAAACAACAACAACAACAAAAATACATTCTAATGGGAAGATGTACAATAAATAAGAAGTTCAAATATATTCAATCTTAGTTAAAAGAGATGATGATAAAATTAAGCAGATAGAGTACATAGTTGCTGCAAGTGGTATTTTTCAAATTTAGTCATAGCTGTATCACCCATTCTCCATGCTATTATACAGTGTGGTATTACCACCTACATTTAGAAGGTGGTATCAGGGCTACAACCTCATAACTCTTGGGAGATGTGAGACTAGTAGAAATGACAATATGTGGGTTTGCCACCAGGTCCACAGGAAAGATTTCACTTTGTACATGGGGAACACTACTAGCTCTTGGGGCTTTGTGTCTCCATGACACAAGTCTCATTATCCTGCTAACCTTGTGCTATTAGCAAGTCCAGAGCATTTGGAGAAATGATCGGCAGGTCCTCTGAAAATCCCATCTGAGGTCCCAACTGAAATGCACATATGTGATTAAAGATAATTGCAGATAATTTTATTCCCCAATCTTCAAGTTCTTATTGTAATGGGTATACAAAGATACCCTTGCTCTGTCCAAATTCCTGAACCAAAGAACCAGTGAGCTTAATAAACAGTGGTTTTATGCCACCCTGTTTTGGGTGGTCTATTACAGTAATAACTTGAAAATAGAGCAAAAGTTAGTAATAGTGGAATAGGAGTGCAATATGTTTCTTAATCATATCCCCTACTTTGCACATTTTTGGCTTGTAATGACCTATGTTTAATATTTATCATGTGATTTTTGAAAATGTCTGTCATAACATAAATTGTGAGAGCTGCTCTATACATTAACATAATTGTATCTATTCATATTTTCTATTTATAACAAAATTTTATCATCTGAAGTGAGAAAAAATTAAGGTCAATTACTTATTATAAATCTCTTTGGCAGCACACTTAGAAGTTATATAAATTTAATTTCATAGATAGCTCTGTAGAATATTTGTCCTACTTCACTTAATTATCACTGTGTAATAAACCACTCTAAAATTGTGTGGCTTAAAATCAGCCACAATTCTTTATTAGCTAATTTGCTCATGGTTTGCCATGGCTAGGATACTCTAGCGAGTCAAGAACTAGTAAATCCAATCTTGCAAATGCTTTACAAGACTCTGCTGGATTCAGGTCACATTGACCTTCAGTGACTCACACACTGACCCTAGGAGCAGAGAATTAAACTAACCCACAACTGGAGAGCTTTGAAAGCTTACAATGGAAAATGTATGACTAGAAGAAGTGGTGAAGAAATTGGGCCACTCTGCAGTCCACACAAGTCTTCTCAGTTCTTCCTGTCCATTCTAATCCCCAACTGATTTTTGTTTCCTAATATTATGTTTATTTTTTCATTCTAAAGATATTTCCAAAATTATATTTGAACACAAAAATTTTTAATTATTCACAAAAATGGTATAATATTTCCCACAGAGTTAATTTTATTTTAATAGTTTTATGAGTTTAATAAAAAGTATGAAAGTAAATGTTCAGAATTCAACTAGTGAGTTATGAAGTATTTGGGAATGACTATAGCCTTATAATCACTCATCACCCCCTCTGCTGTGGACAAATCACATTTCATTTGTAAACAGCCACAAATAATCTCTGGGAGTCAGTTTTACTGGTCCTGTTTATTAAGCAAATCATGATGAAAACAAAACATACACAAGACATTTTAATTTTCATCCATGCTTTTGTAAAAGTAACAAAATATATACAATGCAAATGAATAATTTTGAAGTAAAGGGGTGTGTGCTCATTTAGTAATTTATAGTAAAAAACACATTAGTTAAAGAAAAATATAACCTGGAATGTTTATTTATATGGTAAAACAAGCTGAATTAAAAATGTCTGTTAGAATGCCTTTGTTATAATTTACTGCATATCAAGAGACTAAAATTGAGTAATTACGTTGTTCTCTAATTAGCATAATAGTATTAATATTTCTAGATGTCAGATTTACATGGTTGAATAATGTATTTTCCATTTTAGTGGATTATATGTCATTTTTAAGTGTTTTTCCCCACAATAGCAAACTATGATAGAGTTGCCATGTTTTATACTATTTACTAGATGTCTCTGAGGCATACTTTAAGGATTTGCTGTGTGCAATAGATGTATAAATGATTTGTTTACATTACTCTATATAAATGATTTATTTGCTTAATGTCTCAGAAATTATTTGTTGTACTATGGTTGCTGATCTTGTTGTCATCCGATTACTACAACAAACAAGATCTATATCTAATTTGGCCTTCTTTTAACTTGTCTAAACCAAATTCAGTTATTTTCATCTTCATTATTTTTATATGAACAGCCCACTTATCAATTTTATGTTAATGTATATTATAATTTTTCAATTTCTCCATATTAAATATGACTTTTCAAAACATGAGATATTTTAAAAAAGAAAAAGAGAATATGGTATAAAAATCTGTGCTTACCTTACCAAAATATAAGAAAGATTCATAACATTTTACTATATTTGGTTCAGACCTATTATTTGAAAAACAGGAAACATTATAATTGACATGGTGTGTATTTTTTTGACTTTTCAACAAAGAAGCAATTTTCTGATCTTAGTCTTTATATTATGGATTGATATTATAACATTTACTATATGTGAGTATAATTATATGCACTGTATGATATTTTTCCATTTTAGTATACATTTATAATTAAATTATCTTTAAATGTAATTTTTTTTGTTTTGTTTTTTTTTAGATTATTTATTTATCTTTAGAGGGGGAGGGTAGGAGAGAGGGAGAGAGAGAGAAATATCAATGTACGGTTGCCTCTCGTGTGTCCCCTGCTGGGAACTGGCCTGCAACCCAGGCATGTGCCCTGACTGGGAATCAAACCTCGATCCTCTGGTTCGCAGGCCCACGCTCAATCCACTGAGCTACACCAGCCAGGGCTAATGTTTCTAATTTATTGAGTTAATTCATAGTTTTGTGTTGCAGGTTTACTCATGTCTATAAATATTTTTAAAATGTGTTTTATGAATAACCCATTTATTTAGTCCATTTTCCACTTGACATGAGCCATCTTATTTTTAAAAACATTTTATTGTATTTTTTTCTATAACCATTTACCCCTCAATACTGTCTTCTTTATAGCCTATATCTAGAACTGGGTATGTTGAGATTTATGATATGAGATCATTTACATTTACTAGCTGTATTAGTTATCAGTTGCTGTGTTAAAGATTTTTCTAAATATGTAGCGACTTGAAGGAATAAATATATTTTCACAGTTTCTTTTATGCTATATTGTCTGTGTTATTACAGTTGTCCAATTATTTCCCCTTTCACCCTTTTCACAGTTTCTGTGGTTGTGGAATTTAGGTTGGGGAGCTGGGTTCTCAGAAGCCTCTATGTCTCTCACAAGATGATAATCGTCTTAAGGTGCAACTGACTAGTGGATCTGCTTTCTAGCTCACTTATGTAGTTGTTGGCAGGATACCTCCCTGACTAGCAGTTGATGGAAAGTCAAGTTCAATCCTCTCCACTGGGAAGTTCACAACATGGCAGGTGACTTTATCAAATTGAGTGAGGGAAAGACCCTAACTTTTGTAATCTATCCCGGAAGTGACATCCTCACATTTTTGCTGTATTCCACATGTTAGAAGCAAGTGACTAAGTTAGTCCACAAATGGGAAAAGAAGATAAATATCGAGAGATGAGTTCATAGGGGTCTATTTCAGAAGCTACCTACTACACTGGCTATTAACAAAGTGTTATCAAAGTGATTGTTCCAAACTTTTTATGATTATTGAAATCATATTGGCATGTAACATTTTGGAAGTTTAGATAATAAATGTGTAGATTTGATACATTTACATATTGCTATATGATTGCTATGATAGTGTTAGCTAATACCTCTATCACAACACATAATTATGTGTGTGCGTGTCATAAAAACAATTAAGATCTTGTCTCTTAAAACTTTAAAGATTGTAATGTAGTATTCTGAACTAGATTTACTATGCTCTGCATTAAAATCCCCAGAACTTATCTACTAGTTGCAAGCTTTACCCTTAAACAATATTTTTTAAATTCCCCCCATGTCTCAGTCCCTGGTAATCAATATTCTGTTCTATGTTTTTACAAGTTCAGCTTTTTTGCATTGCACTTTACTTGAGATCATGCAGTATTTGTCTTCCTCTGTCTGACTTATCTCACTTTGCATGACCTCAAGGTCTATCCATGTTGTCATAAATGTAGGTATTTCTTCTTTCTCATGGCTTACTAATAACTCATTACACACACACACACACACACACACACACACATATATATATATATATATATATTCATCTCTCCTGTATCCAGTCATTTATTAATGGACACTTATGTTGTGTTCATATCTTAGCTATTGTGAAAATGCTACAACAAACCTGTGAGTGCAAATATCCCTTAGAAAGTCTGATTTCATTTTCTTTGTAATCTATCCCGGAAGTGACATCCTTAACATCACTTACCAAAAAGTGTCATTGGAGGATCATATAGTGGTTCTATTTTTAATTTTTTGAGAAATTCCCATACCTATCTATAGCAACTGAACCAGTTTACATGCCCATAAGCAGTGCACAATGGAGGAAGTTTTGCCAATGCTGACAAAGTATGAATGAAGCCCTTAGAAAAAGAAAAGTTAAACAAGGAATTGACATGCAGATAAGAGGTAAAATCAGTCAAGAGAATGGGATGATTTATGGAAGAATGACAGCCATAAACCTCAATACTGTTTAGATAATTGTTCATGATGTAGATTGGTTAGAACAGAGAGTTTGTCAGAAATAAAAGAAATTGGAAAAATCATCTGAAGTCCATGTTGAATGTTCTCACAGACACAGTCCCACAGAAGGCTGGTATATCTCAAATAATCATAATTAAATCTGTAATGATAGCTGTCTTGAGCAGAATTATAGATATGATTTTATTGCAAGGTATTGATTTAAAATAATTGCAAAAAATCGCAAAATTTTGAAAGAGCTGTCTTTTCAACAGAGCCACTCAAATGGAATAAAAGAAATAATAACTCCTGAATGTTTTACTTCTAGGCCCAAACTTCTGTATTCCAATTGCAGAATTACTAAACAGAACATAAGCTTCAATATTTTCATTAGCAGTGACTAAGGATATTGCATTCCTTTTTATGGCTGAGTGATATTCCTTTGTATATATGTGCCACATCTTTTCTATTCAATCATTTACTGACAGAAACTTAGGTTGTTTTCATATCTTGGCTATTGTAAGTAACATTGCAGTGAACATAAGTGTGAATATATATTTCCTAATTAATGGTTTGGATTTCTTTGCAGAAATACCCAGAAGTGGAATCACTGGGTCATAAAGTAGTTTTGTTTTTAATTTTTTGAGGACCTTCTATAGTGTTTTTCGTGGTGGCTACACCAATTTGCAATTCCACCACAGTGCACAAGGGTTTCCTTTTCTTCACATCTGTGCTAACATTCATTGTTGATTTATTGATGATAGATATTCTGACAGGTGTAAGGTGATATCTCATTGTGGTTTTAGTTTTTATTTCTCTGATGATTACTGATTTTGGAGTTTTTTTCATATGTCCATTAACCATCTACATGTCCTCTCTGATAAGGTCTGCCATTTGTAATAACACGGGTGGATCTGGAGGGTATTATGCTAAGTGCAGTAATTCAGACAGAGAAAGACAAATACCATATTATTTATCTTACATGTGGAATCTAAAGAACAAAATAAACAAACAAAACAGAAACAGACTCCTAGATACAGAGAGAATACAGGCTGAAAAGGTGAAAAGATTGAGAAGTAAAAATTGCTAGTCACAAAATAGTTCCAGTGATAGTAAAACCTAGATAATATAGTCAATAATATTTTTAGTACCGGTTGGTACTAGACCTACTGAGGCAATCAATTTGTAAATTGCATGTCTATGTAACCACTGTGATATACACCTGAAATTAATATAAAATAATGTTGAATGTCAACTGCAATAGAAAAATTAAAAATAAAAAAATTCAAAAATGGCTAAAGAGGATGAAAAAGAGGGGCATTCCAGAGGTATAAATAAGAGTTATGGTGAAGATTTCACTGGGGTTTCATGTCTTTCTCAGAGCTGTGTTTTCCAATTATTTCCCAGACAAAACTCTCTTCTGATTTTTCTATTGGATGGCTACTTCCCAGTATGCTTTGCATGTACCTGTTTCTTGTTAGAATCTCAAGTTTCTAGGTTCTCCAAAGATTATCTTTTCTCACTTATTAAACTTTTCCTGACTTATCTCAGGCATATATATTTTCAACTACTATGTACATGAGGTTAAATCTCAAAATATAGTTCCAATGCACTGCTTCCTATGCACATATTTACATGGATATTAAAAAAAACTGTCAACAGTCACAAAAAAATTGTGTTCAATATCCCTTCTTACTTTTTCCCTACTACACAAACATACATACTCACACCATGTGCACTTACACCTAGAAACTCATATAGCACTGTGCATACATACACATTCAGACTGAAAAATGCAAACATTTACTATAATGACTCCTAATATTTATTTATTTTTAGAGAGAGGAAGGGAGGGAGAGAAACATCAATATGTGGTTGCTTCCTGAGTGCCTCCTACTGAGGACCTGGGCTGCAATCCAAGCATGTGCCCTGACTGGGAATTAACCAGTGAACCTTTGGTTCACAGTCTGGCACTCAATCCACTGAGCTACACCAGTCAGGGCCATGTTCTCTATTTTATTGAATGGTAAATATTTATATGTTGCTACACTTTTAGATTAAAACTTTTCAACTTGTTTTAACAAATAACAGGTTACTGTCCATTTTAGTGGAGACTGCAGAACAAATGGAAGCTTGAAGTCAATCACTGGGTACAGAAATGCATAGAAAGAAAAATAAAACTTGATAGAGAGACAAAAGAGTCTTCTCCAAGAAATTTGGTAGATGTAGAGTGTATACATCTTAAAAAGTACTGTACTAATTATTTTGAAAGCAGAAACACATAAATTGATATTAAAATCCAATATAATACGAAAGATCAAAATAAATACAAGGAGATTTCTTAGGAGAAACAGAGAAGTATTTATCCATAAGAATATTTATGGAAAGAAATCTCTGGGTACTCTTACAGCTAAGGAAAGAATAGTATTTATATTTCTGCTTAGGTTAACAAAAAAAAAATCCATACAACTTTGAATAAAATGTTTATAAAAAGCTTTAAACTGTAAGATATGGTGACTTTAAGTAACCACACAATATCTTGTTTAATAATAATAATATATTTAATAAGTAAAAACTTGAGGTCTTCAGAGTTATGCTTATTATTGACTTACAAAGAAAAACTCAAATTAATTTTTTTAATTAATGGATAAATTCATTGAATAATCCTGTCTGTCTGCAATACCGCAGGTTTATTGTTCTTTAACACTTTTTTTGTTATTGTCATTTCTGGTATTTTATTTTTGCAATAGATTATGAAGTTATGAATTACAATTTTCACATGGTAATTAGTGATATAACATATCAAATATGGAAAACATCAATCCAATATAAAATTATGACAGTACGAAGTTCACAGGTCATGTTAAACCCCCATTTACCTGTTTTTAAGCTCAACATTTTTTTCAAGAGATTTATGGCAGCATGTAAATTTATGAGCAGCAAAAAATTGAACTGTTAAAAGATCAAACTTTAAAACCATCCAAGCTAATATTATTTAATTGTGATTAATCGTGATCCTTGAGCTATCAGACCTGCCAAAAAGTGAGGTTCTATAAACACTTAAGAACAACACACTGATTTCTCTGCAAAGAAAAGTACATTTCATTTTAAGAGAAACTTCCTTCATGAGTTTTTACAAAAATATTGCACAACATCATGGTTTATAAGATGATGATTTCATAGGAAACGTAAGTGTTTTGAGTGCAACCATTTTGAACTGAATTCAGCTTATTGCATTTGTTTCATTCATTGGGTTTACATAATAATTTTCATCTACATTGATAGCACTCAGAAAACATGACAGAATGCACATGCAGCACTTCTGTTAAGCTATCTTTCTTGTGAACCATTTTTCCTTTTTCTAAAGAACTATATTAACAGTTAATTCAAGTTTAAACATTAACAAGAGTTTGACAACACTGGCCTCGTGTTGCTTTTTACAACAGTGAAGTCTATTTTGGAAGTCAAGAAACCTTACCTATTCTCTTTGGGATAAGAGGATCCCCTTTGCCGGGGAGAGAGATTGATGTCTCCAGCTAACAAAAGCAATGTTTATCAACACAAGATACAGTTTTGCCGAAACATGTGAATGAATTCTGAATTGGAACCCCAATAATATACAAAACATCTAAGTATATTCTTGAAAAATAGCAAGACAAAGCTTAAAAGCCATCTATCTTGATAGAATATCTGATTTTCACAAGTACCTCCAATCCAGATAGCTATAGAGCAATAAGAATGGATTTATCCCAGAATAAGTCCTTACATAGCTGAAATAATCTCCAATTGACAGAACTATCCCAAGTTTATTACCAAGATAACATAAGGGTTTTTTCTTTCTATTTATAATGTCAAGTGAAGATATATTTTTTCTTGCAAACTCTACTTTCAGGTTTTTAAATATGTTAAAGAAAAAGATGAAAAATATTTCCTATCATTTGAAATTGAACTATAAGCATTCCTGTTATGCCCATGTTTTATAAAGCATAATAATAACTCTCAGGCATAGCATGTTTATTATGAGCATGGATTCTTTTCAACAAGCCTTTAAGAAAGTTAATATTATAGTAACCATGCTCATTTTATAGATGAAGGAACTAAGGGAAGATTTTATGCCAGATTGTAGACCAAGGCAGACTGTCTGGAAGGATGGAGACTATGTTGTGAGTGTTGTGTCCGCAGCCACAGCCGTAGATAAGGAATTGACTTTCTTACAGTTTCAGAGGCAGTAAATGACAAAACTAGGTCTAATTCCAAACACATGCGCAAACCATTGCCCACTAAGGTCTCCTACATCACTGGTAATATCATATATACATTGAACCTATTTGAGTTTATATTACCTAGATTAGGATTTATTTGGATAGTGGTAAATATATATTGATTACAATAGTTCTGTATGAATAGCTTTGTATCAATAATCCTTTAAAAGACTATATATCTATGGTATCACAGAGAGATAAGAAGATTAACTAATTAATTATATACATATATTAAAATTTTTTATTTGAATGCTTTTCTACATTCGAGGAATTTGAACAATTAAAAATATCTCATTTTTTAAATCTGTAATTTGCAAAAGTGTTTGGAAACTTTGTTAAGTATAGTGCCATACAAAGGGAATTATATTTTAGAAATTAAATTCAACATTTAACAAAGATAGATGTATGCCACTCAGGAGATGGTTAAATATTTTTTCTTTGCAAAAAGATCTCCTTGGAGTCCTTCATACAATTTAAAGTATTTAATCAAATGCAAAAATGCAAGGTGTTAATCAAATGGGAAAATCATAGAAAGGTTTTCCCACTGGGGATGTACCCGTGGTCATATTGACAGAGATAATGAGATTTGGATACAAGGGTATAAAACCTTTTATTAAGAGGGAAAAATGTGTCAGACCTCTGAAGGGTTTCACGTACATTTGTCAAAACAATTGGTTATAATAGATAAAAAGCCTAATTCTCCCCATTATATTATCATTTATTTCTAAGAGTAATTAGTAGTTTGTAGAATATGAGCACATGTACACACATACACGTATCCCAGAAGAATGTTTTCATTTTAAGCGTCACTACTGAGATCCAAGTCATAATGATAAGCATTATGTAAGTTACATGGAAATGAATTAAATAAAATACTCAAGATCATACATAGCTGTGACCATAATCTACATTCCTTAACTTTGTTTATACATTATTGTTGTTTGTATTGGATAAAAGTTATTTACTTGAACTTGACTTTTTTTAAAATATTTTTCTTTTTCATTCAAATATAAAATGATTAATACATCAAAATATATAAAATTAACATAATGATGTAAATATAACCTAACAATGAATATTTTCTGTTATAATATTAAATATCATGCTGACCATGATTAAAGAGATAAAAATAGTTAGCATAGAGTCACAGATAAGAAAACTAATAAAGTATGATATGCAGCTTTGGACAAATGCATTTTAAAGTCAAGCAAATGAAAGTTTTCAAGTGAATATAACTTAGCAAAATTGACATGAAAGACAGTTTTAATTTTATTCAAATTATTTTTAAAAATATTCAATTGTCTTACGAAGTTAGCATAACTCAACAGAAAGAACACTATAAATTTTATTTTGAATGTATGTCAAAGTATAAATAAAATATTATAAGTTCAAACCATGCAGTGGTAACTAAATCAAAATGAATCAAGACAAACAAGGTTTAGTCCTGGAATGTAGGGTCATTTATCATTAGAAAAACTTATCAGCATTATTTTTTCCATGTTTAAAGTATATTCTGTCATGTTAAATAAGAACATTGACGGTTAGTTATAAAAAAGAATAAGATATAAACCCAATTTAGGTAAGAGGTGAAAGATATAAATGTGCATGATATAGAGGAAGCCAGTTTTGTTTGTTATTTTATTACTTTTTATTTTTTGTAAAAGATTAAAACTTGAATATGCGAGTGAAAATTAGAGGTATCAATGTAAACTCAGGACTAAAAATTTAAAAACTTTCTTTTGTCACAATGTAAATTATAGAAATTATTTAGATGTGAGATTTCAATCTATTTACTATGGCTTCCCAAGTTTTCAAAAATTAAATACAAACTCCCAGGTTTTGATCTTTGACTGAATTTAAAAAGAAAGATAAAGGCAACCATTTCAGAGTATCTGATTCTATACCGTTGCAAGAAATTCCCTTCTGAAACAACACGTGTAACCAATTTTATTCATACTTCATGAGTGTTGAGGGAAAATTGTGCATTTAAATTAAAATTTATGTGGTTTCATGTCTAAATTTCTAAAGAAAGAGTCAAAATAGATTGAAAATAATTATAACACTCAGCACAAAAAAATAGCATGTGCTTTGGGTGTTTTATAGTCGAATTTCCCTTCAGCTCTGTTTTTGGAAGATTGAAAATATGTCCCTGCACTGGCATTTACTTTAGGGGGTCACAGTTATACCCCAGAAGAGTTGTAGGCTCAAGGTCTGGGCTCAGAGCCCCATTTTCCTGTACACTGATACTGTCACAAGCCAAAGTTCCTTCTTTGATGTTTTTGTGCAAATTTAATATTCTCGAGATAGTCCCTAAATTGTACTCATTCCCTGATCTATCTAGCCAAGTTGCCAATTACTGTTTTTGTTAGTACTCTGTTTGTATAGGTGCATAAGTTTCAACCAAACCATTCTCCCCATAGCATTGTGATTTTTTGTGATGATTTGGAAGATTGCAAGTTCTTTCAGGAACATGTAAATTGTATTCGAGCAGACATACCCAGTTGAAACTAGTGCTGGAACACCTTGTTTCAGAAAGCAAAACTGCTTTTATAAATATGAGTGGTGTACTTAAATGTTAAAGGAGCTAAATTAATTGAAAGCATATTGACTAGGCAATGCTAAAGGAACTAAAGGAGAGAAACCAAGCTATTTTTGAACTTTATCTCATATTTTCTCAACATTAAATAAAACTTCTGTAGGCTTAAATTTAAAGAAGAAATCCAGTAAAACAGGAATAAAAGATATGCAAATATAGTGAAGGGCAAGAAGTAGAAATGTTAGGAGAACCACACATGCGTATGGAGATATGATCCATGAGGAATCTGCCACTTCGAGTAATTTAAGAGCTTTGAAACATGGAAGGATGAAGTTCAGTCCTGACCTCGAACCATGTCAGATAAATTCCTAATGGACTTAAAAAAGATAAAATCAAAAAGTGAAAAAAAAAATCCTGCAGAAATTCAATTAAGTATATAGAAGTGACTATTAATGGTGACTTGCTTTTTTTGATGAGTTTTTTTTTCTGCTCTAGGCAAAGATCCAGATGTGAAGACAAAAATTAAGAGATTTCCCTATATTTTCACACATATGTCTGTGTATATATGGAGAAACTATAGAGTATGTAAAAATACAAGACTGAAAGAAATACTTGCAACATTTTTAATTAGAGTCTTAGGTTCCTAAAATAAAGCTTTTATGAATTAGTACAAAAATGGTATAAGGACAAATAATTTATTTTTTCTTGTTTTATTATATTTTACTTTTGATACTATCAAATATATTCCAAAAGAACATGTTTTATTATATTTAAGGGCAAAGTTAATCATTATATAACAAATAATTTAAAAAGATAAAGATAAATGGCGAGAAATGTTGTTAACTTGCTAAAAATTTAATATATTCAAATTAATATATTGTGATTATTGTTTATGTGACAATTTATAAATGGTAAATTTTAGAACATTCAATAATAAATAAAAGTATAAAGAAAATATTATTGTCTCAGACCACAAAAACTAATAGAGTCTTAAATGGGAAAAAAATTCCCATTTAAGAATATGCATCAATGTTCATCTGGAATGCCACTAAATGGAGTGTCTTACACCACACACCACATTTAAACCTACTAATAAATTTAATAGCAAAACTATTTGGAATTTGAAGTTATATTTTTCCTGTTACTACATATAATTATTCTTATTATAAAATTTAATTTATTATATTAAATGTTTCTAAGTGCTTTACAGTTTCACAGAATCAGTTTTTTATCTTTGGGGAGTCATGTTAAGATTTTGAAAAATATAATTACATTACTATACATTTGAAGCAGGGATGAACAAATAATAAATGAGATGATATAAAATGTTATATTTATTCATTATTATTATTGTTTATTTAGAAGGAAAAAATAAATGCAATTTAATGACCTACTGGCTTAAGAAAGGCTGAGTTATGAATAATGCAAAGGATCAAAAGCAAACTCAGTGTCCAGGCAACAGATTTAGAAACAAACATTCTTGGAGGCCATGGAAGTAAAATTTCATGAATAAAGAAACCACAAAATGAACAGCAAATACTGCCTTTAGAGGTATAAAAGATCCTTACCTAGGCATCAGTAAAGCTATACAAATTATACACTGGCTGTAAACTTTTGTTGATTAATTCAAATGGTAGAATAAAGCATGCTCTCTAATGAAGGAATAAAACTCTCTGAACTCAGGATTAAAGCACTCAGGGCCAAAGTGCCCTTCGCTGAACAGCCTTGGCTCAGAGCTTGAGATGGAAATGATGCCCTTGCCCAATGAAAAGACAAAGCTTGTTCTAGAATTAATGCTCTTTCAACATTTTGGTCTCTCTTAAATTGTGAAATGTTTGTGTTGGGGCATTTATAATATTTATATCAGTTACTTGTATCAGTTTATTTCTACTAGGGTTCTAATTTTCATCAGAGGTCTTAAGACAACTCTATTGGAAACTTTAGGTAGGTTAAACAAAATAAAACCGCTGAGTGACCAAACTTTCCCCCTATTAGATTATATACAGCAAATCACCTGATCTCTTTTTCGTTTTTATGTCAATATTTTTATTCCTCATGCATTTCAGGATCTGCTGCTAATTGAAAGCTGAAATCAAATCGGTGCCTTGCTACACCTACTATCTGTGTGAGAATGAACATGAAAATCTTGGGCTTTATATTTTAAAACTAGAGAAAAGTAAAAGGAATAGTAATCTCAAAAACCATATTTAAAGAGTAATTTTTCTGTGAAGTTACTGGTAACCTATTTGAACTTAATTTCTTAAAACACAGATAACTTCTTATTGTTATCATAGGCAGTCAACTAGTTATTAGTAAATAACTAGTTCTATTAAGAAAGAGAACAAAAGTATTAGACATTGAGTTTAATAAACTGGGGAGCATAAGCCTGCCTGCTTAGCCAGGAAGCTACAGCATTTACAGACTCATTCATAAACTCCATGGAACTGCTGCTGAGGAGACTTAATCCTGGGAGCACAGAAATTCTCTCCAGAAGCACTGTCCACCTCTGGTACCTGATTGTTGGAGGGGACTTACAGAAGGAGGTACTTGAACATAGAGGCTTGTCAGTCAACTCGGGGTGGGACCTAATACAAGCCGGAAAAGCTGGAGAAATTAATTGGTTATTTTGAAAAAGTTCCTGATTATCACCACACGGAAACAAAGAAGCTCCCTTTCTGCCTTGTACAGTGACTCACACTCATCCTGTTCCTTTGCTCACTCTCTCACCTTGGGAACAGGCTACCGTGCAGGTCTAGCAGCCAACCGGAGCCTGCGGCGGCGGACTGTGCAGGCTCTAAAGCACTAACCTGTCATATGAAACAGAAACCCTGGACCATGACCCTTGCTCTTACCTTGCTGAAGACATGGTTGGGCTTTTTTCCATGGTGGGATGAATAGAGATGAGGAATTTAAAACACAGAGGGAGCTTCTATTTCCACCCAAATGAACTTTGCCACACTGCAATTTCCCATGCATGAGTTGGTGAAATGCTTTTCTCATGATCTCATGGAAGACCTCTGATGTCCACTGGCAATGTTAACATGAATGTCTCAAAAGCATAAACAGCCCTGGCTGGTGTAGCTCAGTGGATTGAGCACGGGCCTGCGAAGCAAAGGATCGCGGTTCGATTCCCAGTCAGGGCACATGTTTGGGTTACAGGCCTGTTCCCAGCATGGGACACACAAGAGGCAACTGTACATTGATATTTCTCTCCCTCTTCCCCTCTCCTACCCTTCCCTTCTAAAGATAAATAAATAAAAATCTTAAAAAAAAGCATAAACAATATCTGAACTGCCAATCATATACAAACTCAAGGACAGTTAATATAAGAAATATGTTTTTCAATTTTTTTCCATAAGTTCCTCAAAGTCAAACATCTGCTTAAGTAGTGACTCATGATCTCAAAGGCAGAGAAACACAGCACAGATACCAAATAAAACTCAAACACAGGAATATACAGTTTAAATTATATGTTTTTAATGTGTGAATTTTACAGAAGAAACATTAGGAAGATTTTGTTTTATTTCACATTGTAGAATGTGGTTTTGCCTTTCACATTTATCATCTACCAATTTCTTGATCTCTTCACATAAGGTACAGTTAAGAAGCAAAATACATTGTGGTGACCTATATTTTATTTTAGATGGACTATTTAATCATGGATTCCATAAAAGTTTAGTGAAAAATTATTGTAAGCAAATCTTTATATTAGGCATCAACATTACTAAATGTACAATTAACAGGCACCAATTCAGAGAACTTGCATTATTATTTCCTTTTAACTTAGTGTCATTTTCATAACTAAAGACGTTTTTCTATGTACTATATGGATAGAGATTCCATGAATATGATGAATGTGAGGAGGAAAGGGGCTTGGCAAATATTCAACTAAGTCAATATTTTCACAGAGAAATAAGAGTAAAAATGCCATGTCAGTAAGTGCTGACTGGTTTAAAGTCATGAAAAGATCAAGGACTAGCACATTCAAAAATGTGGCATGAGCTGAAGTTGAGAGTGATTCATGTCCCTTGATAGCTCATAAATTCAAAAAGATCACTCTGGCTGAATAGATTACAGTAGAGTGCTATCAACAGCCTGAGGAATCTGGCCAAACAACACCGAGTAAGCTACAAAATGCTTTTGGCATGTGTTGTTATTTAGACAATGCTGTCATTATAGGTGAAATGTACAGGAAACATTCACAGAATCTAAACAACCTGTCCCTGAGGTAGCAATAACATGGATTTGAGGTGCAGAAGGCTACATGTGAATTCTTTAAAGAGGAAAATAGGACCTGAAGTAATGTGATGGATGCAAGTTGTTCTTTTGGTAACAGGATAAAATACCATCTGTAAAATATGTTTCATGTGCAAAACAAGTAAGGTTGCTTAAGTTTTCTGGGATTTATAAACTGTTGCTTTCATTAAATTTCAAATATCTGAGTCAGAAAAGGACAGTTGTTTTTAATGTATATGGTGTATATATTAATATTCTAGAATGTCATGTTTTTATCTCCTTTTACAAAAAAATAAGCAATATACTGCCTATTGTTTAACATCTGTAACTCCTAACCAAGTTAATTTCACATAGCCCAATTTATTATCTTCAAAATGAATGTAGCACTAGCACAATTACCTTAACGGTGTTATGAGTAATGTTACTCTTTTGCTTTTTTTTTTTTTTTTTTTAATTTCCTCTCTTGCTCCAGGACAGAAGGAACATTCAGTAACAAATTGAATCTTATTGGATCACATGCTATGGCTTTTTGTCTATATTTAGTTGAAAGGATACAATTGTAACATAGCCATTGGGATGTGAACAAAGGGAAATAAATAGTGCCATTTGTCTTTATGCAAGTTTTAGAACAATTGTGAAATAAAAACAAAGAAAAAGTGGAATGGAAGATTAAGACCTTGAATCTTTGTAAAGCTTACATTGAGGAAAGTGGCATATATAATGAATTTTGTTTCTAAGGCCTATGTTATTTCACATTTTAACTTACCTAAAATCAGTGTACATGCATATTTATTGTTGTCTTATAAACACTATAGTCATCTACATGCACTGATTATCTGTGAGCTTATGCTTATCTTTCCTTCCAAACTCATTTATTAGATTTAGTCATTCGTGAAAGCTTACACAGACATAAGTGAAGAATAGAGAATGAAGCTACTTATGCACTTATGCCCACAGCACTCATCATCGTTCTCTAAATGGACTCTCTTTCATTCAGTTACTAGAATGCATGATGCATTGCATGAGACGTTTCAAATATTAAACAACACATTCTCACATTGTTTATTCTCAAAACACTGCACACTTGACATCATTAGAAATTACTAAAGACCTTCATCACACATTATTTTAATTGACACTTCAATCAGCTTGTTAACATTTTTGATTCAATAGGAAATATTGACCATTTGCTTCTTCTTCAAATAACTTCTGATTTTTATTTGGGTGGCAAAAAATATTGAGATTTCCACTCCCATCTCTGATGGGGTAATATTAATAAAGCAAACATCTTACTCAGAACATATAAAAAAGCCAAACAAAATTATGATAAGGGGAAGAAAGAAGAAGAGTAGTGGAGGAAGAGGAAAAGAAGAAGGAGATGGAGCAGGAGAAGAAGAAGGAGGAACAGGAGAAGGAAGTGGAGGAGAAGAAGTGAGAAAAAGAAGAAAGAAGAAGAGAGGGAGGAGGTGAGGAGGGGTGAGAAGGGAGAAAAAGAAGAAGGAAGGAGGAAAAAGAGAAAAAAGGGGAGGAGGAGGGGGGGAAAGGGAGGAGGAGGGAGAGGAGAGAGAGGAGGAGGAGGAAAGAGAAGAGGTGGAGGAGAAGAAAAAGAAGTTTGTTGAATAAAAAGTACATTGGAAAGCTGATAGAAAGAAATGAAAGAATAATGAGTCAATATTGTTTTGCATGTTTTCTTTTTTTTTCCCTTTAAGGGTTATTACTATTCTTCATATGAAGTGAAAAAGTTAAAAATCTGGGCCCCAAAGCCTACAGGCAGAAACTTTGGAAGGGACTTTATCAACTCTCACCGAATTGGTGGACATGATTTCAGTATGTGGGACTACTAAGGCAACCAGAATTCAATGGGGCCAACATTCTGGAGCAAAGACATGCACCGAGAGACACGCACAGGATAGTCACTTTCTCCTTGAGCCATTTGCCAAATTATTATTCTATACAGGACAAGACGTTAAAAGTCAAGATGAAAGAATCTGAAAGGAGGACTCTTTTTTGACATTTTCTAAGTGCTAAAGAATAAAAACCAATATTAATATCTGTTAGAATAAATCACTCAAAGATTATTACCTTGTCTCAAATATGCCTAATTTAATCTTCTCTCAGTCTTGTTGCCTATCAGATTATAGGGTCAACTCTCTCTGGTGGATAAAAGCATCATTGGAAACCTTTATTGTTTTTCATACATTATTCTGATAGTTAATTTTATGTGTTAGATTGGCTAAGTTATGGTGCCCTGTTTGATCAAATGCTAGTGTATATATTGCTGTGAAGGCAGATGTTGTTTAGATGTAATTAACATTTACTATCAGTTGATTTTAAGAAAATGAGATTTCCCCTTCATAATGTGCATAGGCTTCATAAAATTAATTGTGGCTTTAAGCAGAAACACTGAGGTTTTCTGAGGAAGACGTAGAAAATCCGCCTCAAGACTGAATGAATCATCAGCTCTTATCTGAATTTCCACCCTCCAGGCCTACTTTACAGATTTTGAACTTGCCAGTCCCCCTAACTGAAAATTACATGAGCCAATTCCTTCAAATAAAACTGGATAGCTAGATGGTAGACAGATAGATACATTGATAGATACATAGATACATAGGTCCTATTAGTTCTGTGTCTCTGGGGAACCCGGTCTAATACAGTGCTACAACCCATCACTAAAACATAAATTCCAAGGCATACAGTGAAGAGAACTAAGAGAAAAACAACAACAAACCCAAACCAGACACTAAAGACAAAATCCAATGTGAGTGACACTGTATATATCACACATGGATTTAAAAATTAATAGAAAAATGGTATGTTCCTCAATGTATAAGATGCATGGGGAATTTTACCATAGAATAATAATAAGAAAAAGTGCTACATGTAAATTCCAGAACTAAATCAGTACGAGCTATTAAAAAATCACTATATTGTTTTGGCATGACTGGTCATAGTATAAAAGGGGATCTGTGAACCAAACGCCAGAAACACAGAAATTTGCAGACCAAGATAAAGAGATCAAAAAGGATAAAAAATACAGAATAAAAAATACACAGTTTACTCTGCAGTTTACTCTGTCTTGTATGTATATGTGTGTGTGTTTATAAGACAGAGTAATGGATTTGATGTGCATATGCCTAACGTATAAACTAAACTTTATCATAGGTGTGTGTGTAGTAGGAAGAACATAGTATATATAGGGTTTGGTACTATGCCGCTTTAGGCATCCACTGGCGGTCTTGGATGACATCCCCTCTGGATAAATAGGGGACCACTCTATTTCAGCTGTTTAACCAGTTGCCCCTGAAGGAAGGCCTTTGATAACAGAGTTCTCTTAGTATTTTAAAATAGTTCTTTTCCCCCGGCTGCATCTGAGAGCATGAGGTGATTTTCCTCTAACATTTACTGTGGTAATTTTGTTGGCCTTTGGAGATAAACCTCACAGTATTGTGGGGCTCCATATGACTGGGTCTCTCTGCAGTTCAACTCAAGGTTTCCAGCCCTGAGCCTCCAGAAGTGTGTCGATCACAGTTCTGGTTTTCCTCTCTAGGCACTGGTTCCAGAGGTGGCTTCTGCTTGAGTCTCGGCTGTGGTGAGTAACGACTCCTTGTGTTTACCTGTGTGTTCCTTCAGTCTTGGAGGCAGCTGTTGTCCTGTGTCCTGCTCCAAGAAATGTTATTGGTTTCTGTTTGTTTAGCTTCTGATGTTATTCAGGTGGAGTGTTGCTTCCCAGCTCCTTACATGCAGAACTGGAAACTGGAAGTCATTTGTTTTTGTTTGTTTTTCTTTAAGGTTTTTGACTACCTATTATAAATAGGAAAGGAAATTTTAGCTGTTATGATATTTGATTTATTTGAAACAAGTTGGTTGACTTTAGGATAACAAATGTGTATACTTTATAAATACACAGTAATTTTTAAATTGGATATGTTTTCCAAGGCACCTTGAAGTAATGCCAACTAAGGAGAAAATCTGAACCACCGCTGTGCTCTCTTTGTGTGACTGTAAATGCTCAAAACTGCAGCTTTTGCTTTTTGTCTTATCACATGTACAAGGGAGTATTTTCAAGGCGCAAGTCAAAGTACATTTTGCAGTAATGCAAGGTACCTTACCCTATTATAATCAGTTTGACTGTTTGACATTCAAGATAGGCTTTGAGGTTTAAAAAAAGAATTTTAGTACTAGTGCTGATCTACAAATACTTATTTTTTAAAAAATATTTAAAGAAAGGCTGAATTACTGACTTTTCAATGTTTTAAGTGATTTCATATATTTCTAACCTATATTTCATCATTTAATATTTATTCAATTTATGATTAATAGCTTTTTTGAGTAACACCAGAAAGGATGATGCTGTATTATTTCACATAAGAACTTATGATATGCACTGTGTTGTACATAGTTTAGCTGGCTTCTCAATTGTGCATAGCTAATTGTAAAATTATCTAGATATGCTGCTGTCTTCGACATTTCAGTCTCAAGTCATATGTACGGCCAGGTTTCTAGCACAAAATCTTATTTGAAGAAATATCTTTTTAAATGACTTTTTAAGAGTTGAATGCATACACATTATAAAACATTTTTTATAATTAAGAAGCCAAATGCACAAAAATATGTAATTTATTCTCCTTTTCTACTTACATTTGTTGCATGTCAATTAAGACAGAAGAGTGTAGAGAAAGTCAACTTTTTGTCTTACCTAAACTATAGTAGAACATGTTGGAAAATTATCAGTGTAACTGTGAATTTATGATCGTCTCCCTATCTGTCCGTCTTTCTAGCTATCCATGTCCATCTACTTTGGAAGTGGAAATTATTCCAAGGAAAGTATTTAAGGAATTAAATATTTACATATGTTTGCAGTCTACATATCCCACATTGAATGTTACTCTCAAACACTAGGTTTGGCCCCTGCAATCTCCCACCAGCACATCCGTAGCAATTGTGATGTATTTTTGTCACATGTATTATAAAGTGATGATTTGTGTGATTACATTTTCACTACGTCTCCCTTGCTGAGTACACCATGGTCATCTAAGGACAGAGAACTTCTACTTTCTTCGTGGCTGCATCGTCAATCCAGTAGGTACTATAAGGTTAGTGATTTATTCAAAAAACTGTTAGAGCAACAAGTATAAAGGACACATGGACAAAAACTATGGGGGGATGAAAATGGAAGGGAGGTGGGGAGGGCTGGGGTGGTGGGCTGGGGGGGAATAAAAGACAGAAAACTGTACAAGAGCAACAATTAAAAAATACTGATTAAACATCAAAAAATAATAAAAAACTGTTGAGCACACAAATAAATCTCCTACTTATTCTATGTGACAATCTATTCTGTGAAATATGTTAGACAGTAATTCAAATACATGCCATTCAGGGTCAGTGTAGAGAGGTAACTGCTCGATTTTTATTCCCATTCAAACATAAAACAAATGATGTTTTGACAACATTTCTCTATGCTTTAAAAGCTTATTACATGCAATCTTACATGTTAAGATTAGCAAAATATGTCAATGTAAGATGCACGCCACAACAAAAACAATATTAAAGTTTATGTAATATATTATATAATGTTATACTAGACCGTAGGTAATTTATAATTGTGTGTAAAATTATTTAAAACAAATTCAAGTGATAAAGAATATTGGGAGCTTGTTTGGAGGTTCTGGCAGGAGAGCACAGCCACTCCTATACCCTTGACCGAAGACCCGTCCTGTCCTCTAGTTGGAAAGGTCATCCTCTTCCACCGTGTGCTCTGCTTCGGGAGGGACACACATGAGTCAGTGAGGGAGGAAAGGGACACCTGCCTGGCCAGCCAAATCAGCTGAATCGACCCTGGTGATCAGTGGGGTAACAGATGTCGCAGCCAGATCACCCTCACATCTGAAAGAAAAAAGGAGCTCCTACCCTTTGGGGCAGCATGGATGGAACTAGAGAGCATTATGCTAAGTGAAATAAGCCAGGCAGTGAAAGATGAATACCATATGATCTCACCTATAAGTGGAACCTCATCAACAAAACAAACAAGCAAGCAAAACATAACCAGAGACATGGAAATAAAGAACAAACTAACAGTAACCAGAGTAACAGTAACCAGAGGGGAGGTAGGAGGGGATAATGGGGGGGGGGATGGGGGAAGGGTTTTCAGGAACAACTATAAAGGACACATGGACAAAACCAAGAGGGGTGACATCAGGGGAGGGATTTGGGGATGGCTGGGGTAGGGGGGAGTGGTGGGGCGTAAATGCAGACAACTAACTGTACTTGAACAACAATTAAATAATTTAAAAAATAATATTGAAAGTATAGTAAAATATAAACCTTTTTAAATAATCTTTTATAATGTTACAAAACAAGGAAGGGCCACCACTAATATTTTAGCTTATTACTTCAGGAACTGTTTTCTTTTTATTGTAAAACTATATGGTTATCGATGTAGATATAGTTTGTGTTAAAAGATTGCTTTTCATGCTTGGTATACGCACACATACGCACACACTGTGTGCATATGAATGTAATTACATGCATATAATATTTTGTGTATATAATGCACACCATTAATATGCTGTAAGGTGATATATGCTTTAGAATGGTGTGTCATATTTACAGCTTTTTATTTAAAATAACTTAGCTAATACTTTCCCATGTAATTGTTTAAGATAATTTTTAATGACTAAACCCCATTTCCTCTTTACTTATCTCAGAATCTCAATCCATAAAAAATCTCTGTACAACATTTGTTCTTTCCAAAAGAGGAATTGCCATTGGTAAATAAGTATTTTTTCTATGTGATAATGAAACTATGATGAACTTCAATGAATTATTCTTACCAAACTTTGTTTGAATATATCTCCAATATGATCAACTAAATCTATTTCTAGTTGTCTAAATTTTAGTGCATTCAGTGTTTGTTTTGGGCCCAGGAGTGTGTTACTAATAGGTAAAACCTATGATCTTTCTTTCTTTTACTTTTCTGTATGTTGTATCTTCTGCATCAGAGTACGAGGATTAATAGAGGCAAAATGTAGGTGATAAGTGTTCTGTCCAGCTCTCGAGGCAATGCCAATATCACCTCCACTCCCGTATAAGGCCAGTGGATAATGCCAGTTTGCACGCTATTATATCTATTTTTTGTTTGATTGCTCTATTATTTATTTGTATTTCCTTATGGCAAATTCTGTGTGAAAGACATACAGAATGTTGATTTGCCAGTAACAGCCTATTGTTAATTTTTAAAAGCCTGTAGAGAAAGGAAATATTCAACAAATAAACACTAATTTAATATATAAATGTGCTGTGGTTTCTCCATAAAAAAGAAAATCACAGAATCGGGAAAGTGGAGACACAACAGGGGTGCAGCATCAGTGTGGATGGATGTCAGATAAAGTTTATCTAAATTTTCTTAAACAGCAGATTACATTTATTAAAAGTAGAAAATGAAAATACACCAATCCACTGTTTAAAAAGTCCTGGTAATTAAATAATATTTAAAGTATAAAATATGAAATTCATATTTATTATATAATATAAATAGTTAGCAAGTTAACAAAGACTAGAATCTTAACACTAGATAAATTCAGAAATATTTACCCCACTGTTTTGTATTTTTGTAGTAAATGTTGGATGATTACAAAATGTCTTAGTCATACGTAAATTTACTTAACTGACTTCAAGTTCTAAGTTTAAATTTGACTCAAGTGTAGGTAAAAATATCTGTATGATCTATCAATGGGTGCATGAACTCCTATCATGTTAGCTTTATAGCATTCTATTAGTCAGTAGGAGGCTGATTATTTTGCATATTTTCTTTTACATTCCATTGACAAACTAAAGAAATAGATCATACACTCTACTTTTATTCATCTATCACATTTTTTAAATTATTCAGAATATATTCAAATATAATAAGATAGTGAATCAAATAATTTCAATTATTTAAACTTTATTTTTATTTTTCAGTTTTATTTTAATTGAAAAATTCCAGTGCACAAATATTTATGAAATGAATGGTTAAAATACATTCAAATAGAACAAGAGTGTGTATAATAAATATTTCTTCAACTCTCTGGTCTTATTCCCCAAAGGCAACAATGGTTGAGTCCCTTGTCTATCCTTCCACAATATTCTTATGTATACAAAATATGTTTATGTTAGTTTCTATATCTTCTAACTTATCCTTTTGAAGCTTATGTTTTTAAATAGTAAACCTTCATTTAGTTCTCAGTTTATCTTAAATGATTGTAAATAGGTCATGATTCTTTTTTATTTTCAAAAGCTCTTAATCTTTAATACTAATACAAAAAGTGTACAGACACCCAATCCTTTTTTTAACTTAAAATATACCCATATTTTAGTCCTTTTGTTTGTGCTTCATTTAATTATTTGTGCAATGCTGTTTGTTATTAAAATTTATCCAAGTGAATTTTCTATACTTATTATAATATCCCAACGTTTTACATTATTTATATTTGAACTGCACTCTATATCAAAATGTATTAATATTGTTTTACTTCTTGTCTTTTTGCTTCAGTATTGACTTCATTTTACATCTTTACATGCATAATAATATTACAACACACAGAGAAACAAGTAATAATTCATTTTGAGGCTTTTTTTTTTTTTCCAGAAAATTGCTACATCTTTGAGTTCCAAACTGAATCAGACATTTGATATAGTAATACAGAAGCTGAGGTAGTTAACATTTACTCCTCCGGGAGGTTTTTATTTTTCATTTTTATTCATTCTTTGCAGAAAATAAAATATCTTTTAATTACATTCTTTAACAAAACACTTCTGTAATCAGTGCACCAAAGATTATGACGGAGGAATATGTTACTTTTGAACAAAAACTTAATCCTTAGGACCAGTATGATGAAAAAAACTTTATTTTTTTTTTAAATTTTGATAGATTTGAATGCCAAATACATAGTCTTTCTTAAACCCCATCACTATTACTGGAGAAATTTTTACAATTACTTGTAATTTACAAGTTCTACAAGGAACACAGTATTTAAAGACTGGAGAGGAGACAGAAATGAAGAAGTAGGCACCCTTGACATTCTGCAGTCATTACTGAATATCCACATCCATACTACTGAAGCGATTTGTAACTAACAGAGAGAGGTTTCCACAGTTCTAAGAGGAAAATACTCAGGATGGATAAAATGCAATGTAGTTACCGGGAACTGTGGTGTGAACTTTTGCCTTCAGAATAACAGAACAATTTGAAAAATGGGGAAATCAAAGGGTGTGTCCAATTTTAAAATCTAATCCCCCCCCCTCCCCGGGCTTTCCTTTTCCAGCTCTCCTCCAATAGTTAACTAATGCAGAGAAAAATATATATGTTGTGAACGCAGTATGATATACAGAAAAAGATGTAAAAGTTATGAACTGAAATTGAAAAGTATTTCTGTTCCCCTGCATAGTGATATTAATGGTAAATTATCCCATTAATCATTTGATATAAATAAAATATTCTACAATTATTGACCACAGATATTTGATGTCATTCCAACACCATCATAATAGAATTGAGATGGTAAGAAAAATATCAGGGATTGTATGTGGGCAAGCTCTGAACCTCAGAGGTCTGCAACAGAACCTCAACAACTTTTGAAGTCCACTGAAAAAGGTTTACATAGAGTCGCAGTTCCTGAGGGTCTTCATTACAGAAAGGTTTCCATAAAATGACCATATAACAAGGACCTGGCAGTCCTTGTTTGCCTAAACTGGGCTACATGGAATGTAATGTGTTTTAAAAGAGTAGTGTATAATAGCCTGAGACAGAATTTTCAAAACAAAATTGAACCAAAAACTTAGTCAGTGAATATTCTTTGTGGAAGGTAGGAAATGAAAAAAAAAAAAATCTCTATTTAAACCAGTATAAAAACTTTGAATATCTGAATTATATATAATGTTTGCTTCCTAAAAACAATTTAGGAATCCTTGGAATGTGACATATAAATCAGTTCCAGTACGTAGGTTCCTTTGTTTGACTGATGTTAAGATTCTCTTGCCAAATTTCATTCCAAAATTGAATAAGGAATCAATATGCAGGTAATGGTGTCTACAGAACTGGCTGTGCAAAAGTGTGTAAAACAGAGGAAAGAAAACAATGTAGACATAGAAAATACATCAATATTCTCCTAATTGAACTATGAGAATTATTTACTGCATTACACATTGCACAGAATGTTTATTTTACTGGAAAGCATTGGGCAAATAAGAAACTTATGGTATCATGTTATCATCAATGAGATTATCATGTAAGTAAAGACATCCTGAACTTCAAAAACAAAACGAAAAATAGAAAGTAGTTTCGGACTCAAAGCATATTAAAGGTTCATTAGACAGTAAGTCCCTGGAGGTTCAAGACAGTTGCTTGTCCTTGCTTTCATCCTAACTGCTCTTTACGATGCCTAGCAGATGTAAACATTATCCAACAAACAAACTATTTACTAATTAGTGTTAAAGTGTTCTAAGATATTACCAATTTGTAAAGTAGTATGGAAAATTAAATTATCAAATAATTTTAACAATTATAGGAGTAAGTAACAATATTATTTGGAATAATTATTAGGAAACATTTTAAGAATTTGCTAGAAACAGGATTTGTTGGTTGCAGTAAACAGACTTAAAAATTTTTGGAAGGATGAAAATTTTAGTCATTCCAGCAATGTCAAAAGCATTAATTTGGGGCCATAGGATGGCCTCATGATTGTTTTCACGCTTTATCTCTTAAAAATTGATAAGTTGCATTTTGTTAGTTTTGTCTCATACTTTCCCTCAATAGCAGAAAAAAAATATTGTTCTGAATATATCTTTTGCAATATACAACTCAAACATGTGTTTCTTGAACTTCCTTTATTTTCTGACCTTATTGGAAGATCTGAGTATGCATACAAACAAAATTGCTTTGAGTGAAATATTTTTAAAATGTAATTATCTATTAGGTACTAATCATAAAACTAATCCAAGATCCTTTTTATTGCATACCTGTATATATTTATATATGTGTGTGTTTACATATGCAGGGAACCCAAAAAAATTACATTGTGGAGGGCGGATCCCTTGTAATACAGGCTTCCCCACCCCAGGTCAGTGTTCTAAGAACCCATCTGTTTTAGTGTACCAGCTGGCATTGTTGTAAGAGGCTACATTCGGTTTCAATGATGTTTTTTTTGAAGATTCTTTCTTTGAATCTTTTGAAGATGTTTCTTTGTCCATTTCATGATGGGTGATTTACGAGTGCACCTGCCCACATTGTGCAGAGTATTCAGCAATTTTTTTACCAAAAACACATGACCCCCGTGCCCCACACTTCCTTCTCACTGGATCTCACCCCAAGTGACTCTTTTTGTTTCCCCAGAAAAACATCCTCAAAAGGAAACATTTTGCCAATGTGGAAGAGGAGAAACACAAAAAGGGCAGAAGCACTAAGAGGCATCAAAATCTATGAATTCAAAATCTGTTTTGAGCAGTGAAAAAAAGCCTCAATAGGTGTATTACATGAAATGGAGAGTACTTTGAAGGTGATTGACATTTAAACATGTGACAATAAGTACACGATTTTTATAAATAATTCTGGGTTTCGGGGGTCCCTCCTCATATATGGCAAAAGAAGAACCATTTCACTCTTGGCAAGTTCATTTAATATTCTGAGTTTTGATGTGTACTTCAGTCATTACAACTATTACAATACTTATTTTATTTTTAATATTGGTTGTCTTGTGGTGAAATATATAATTTAAAACTATACATTTTATGCTTTTTAATATGGTTTGTATACATTTTAAGTTTTCTTCCATATTTTACTCATGCTTCATGATACAGCATGGAAAATTGTAGCAAATTTGACAGTGGGATGAGAGATAAAAGATACCGATGACATTGCTGGAAACACATATTTCTGCATTTCAGCAAAATGAAGGATGCTGCTTGATGAAAATATTTTCAGCCATTCCTGTATCAAATAATCTACCAGTACCAGTCAATCAATCAGAAGACAACATTAATGTCACAGAAATGTAGCCCAGGAAACTGACATCTAACCTCATATCTATTTTAAACATGTAGCTTTTAAAATGTCAATTTCATTATGTCATAGAAAAAAACAGGGAAATAAACAAAATACAGTTTGGCATATTTTTGAAAAATAAATATATACACTATATTTTATATATTATATATATATATTTAGCATATATATGCTAAAATGATGAGTATTAGCTTCATGAGTAAAGTGATGAGAAAAAAAAATATATATATATCTGCTAAAGTGATGAGTAATAGCTTCAGATGGGCCATCAATAATGTCCATAATAGCTCTTACTGAAATAAAATATTTTATATAGCAACATTTTGACCCATAATAAAAGCAAAGTGAATAAGTTTAATGCAAAATGTTCACTCTTTAAAAAATATTGAGATGATTTAGTGTGTGTGTTTATATATATATATGTATTTACATATATATAGTATTGCATGCATGCTTTCAAAGGTGTACCATATATATTTACACATATTTATATTCACATGTCTTAATTTATATAATGATATATTCAATTGTATTAAGCGAGAAGGAGACTGAGGTCTTATGTATTTAAAAATACTAGTGTCAGATTTTTTTTTAATAAAATTAGATGACGGTGCCCTGGCTGGCACAGCTCAGTTGGTTGGAGTGCCATCCCATAATCAAAACGTCTTTGATTCAATTACTGGTCGTGGCACCTGTCCAGGATGCAGGCTCAGTCCCGATTAGGGCACATGCAGGAGGCGGTCAAGTGGTGTTCATCTCTCGCATCTCTTTTTCACTCTCCCTCTCTGTCCTCTTCTCTCTCAAATAAGCATAAAATAAACCTTTAAAAATAACATTAGATGAATTATATTTAAAGTATTTTTAATTATTATAACAGTAGTATCAGGTATTTATAAATAAGGATAAATACAATATTAATCTGTGCACCAACATGATGCACACATAGGGAACCTCCCACAAATAATTTATATTATGACAATGTAACATTCAGAATTTCTGGAAACTGACATAATTTCCTGGATCTGACAGATATCAATACTACTCTCTTGTGAGTTTTCAGATAAAACCAAATATCAGATGGCTCATGATGTAATGAAAGAAACCAAAGAAATAACATGCCTGTAGTTAAAATCGTGGCATTATATAGAAATTTTATTTCATAGTGCACAGTTACATTTTTAATAGTTTTTAACAAATGGTTTGCATCAGCAATTCCATTGTTGATTTTGGTGTAATTTAAAGTTGTAAGTAAAATACCTTTATTTTTCCAGATAACTCTATCCAACAATTGGTGCAACATTTGTAGGTCAGGACCTTAATGTTACCATATGATGACAGTTGATTGGTGTCAGGATCAGGATCAGAGATCGGCTTTTTAAATGTACTCTTTATGAAGATTCTGGAAACACTATCAGTCTTTTCACTGAGTTATATCTAAACCAAGTGCTAAAATAAAGGTGAAATAATTCATACAATTAATAAATTAATAAAGAATTAATGATATCCTCAAGATCTAGGCATGTTGCAAATGGCAGTATTTCATCTTTTTTATGGCAGAATAATATTCCATTGTGTGTGTGTGTGTGTGTGTGTGTGTGTGTGTGTCGCATTTCTTTATCCAGTCATCTCTCAAAGACTGCTTTGATTGTTTGCATGTATTGGCCATTGTGAATAATACTGCAATGAACAGAGCATGCTAAGTAAAACAAGTCAGAGAAAATGCCAATAAACATATAATTTCACTCATATGTGGGATGTACAACTAAAAGCAAACAATGAATAAACAAAAACTCATAGACACAGATAACAGTAAGGTGGTTACCAGTAGGAGGGGGATTTGGGTAGTAAAGGGTACAGGGGGTCAAATATATGGCGAAGGAAGGGGATTTGACTTTGGGTGAGTTACATACAGTGCAATATACAAATGATGTATCTTAAAATTGTACATTTGAAACCTATATAATTTTATTAACCAATGTCACCACAATGAATTTAATTTAAAAATGAATTAATGAAAAACATATAATCTGGTTTATGACTTCCCATAATATTTTCTTCTTCATTTACAGACTCCCCATTTCTACGCAACAAACTATGTTGATCAAAAACATATAAAACTGCTTCTCACTCCTTCCCAGCACATTCTCTCCCTCCCGATCAGTTTCTCTCCCTAAGCAAGTCCCCATTTTGAGTACCAATCTATTCTCTGACCTGGCATTGGACTGCATAGGAGCTGCTCTGTTAATTGTTACTTTTTTACAGAATTAAGCACAAGTGAAAGCAAAAATAATTTCTTTATCAGGATGACAGAAATAAAAGCTGAACCTACTAATATATCAGTTTTGAGACTGTTGTTATATTTACATGAATAACAAAGTATAAAACATATGAAAAACAATATATAAATAATGGGATATTTCAAATGAACAATGAAGCAAAGACTTAGAGGTAATAAAGGAAATGATTATTTTTGGTAATAAACTTTAAACTCCAGATTTATTAAGTACTTTTCTTACAACTATGAATTAAAAATAAATGAATAAGACATAGTAAGTCTATAGAATCCATAATAACAATCTGTTTTTATTGGCATTTTTTTTTCTATTAGAGTTGTTTCTCTGACCTTTTGTGTACAGGGTCTGGCAGAAGTAATACCTGCCTGAGTGTGGTTGGTAGGGTAAGAATATGGGTGTAATAATTTATAGTTTTAATTTGAACATTTCACATAAAATGTCGTATGGTGTGCTTGAGTGTGATATTGTTCTGTTACAGAATTACATGGTTATGATTTTGTTATAAAAGTTTTTGCAGTAAAAAGGGAGCATTATTTGTGCTGGGCCCTGTATTTAGCTCCAAATTTTTCCCTCTTTTCAGGTGTTTGTGTTTTTAATTGGCTCTTCAGCACATTATAAAAAACAAGTAACTGATCACAGTAAAGTAATTACTATCTATTTTTTGACAGCTCTGAAATTTACATTTCACTCTAGATACCTTTTTTGAGCATAAGTCCCAAGTATTTCTTCGTATTCCTGCTTTAAAGGCACTCAGAATTTCAAAAGGCATAAGATTTATTTTTATTATATCACCACTCCAAGCAAAATATTTATATTTTTCAATGTGTCAGCAGCACTACTCATCCAATTGTTGAAGTCACAAAACCAGCTGAACTCCTCTCTCTTTATCTGACCAACAACAAGTCCCTCACCGTATCTGATTATGACTTCACTATCGATTAAATTTCTTCACTCTTCCACACTTGTATCACTGGTAACTTCCTCTAAGCAATAACAAACTTGGGGGTGAAAATGCTGACGACAAGAAAATGGCACCAGGTTGGACCAGTAAAGTTAGACTGGACCCCTGGTTCAGCAACCTTGGTACCTGAGCTTTTGGCTAAGAAAGAATTCAGAACCAAGACTCAAACTATAACAGAAAATTATTTAGAAAGTCACAGAGCTAGAAGTAAGCCATAGAACAAATGGCCTTGGGAAACAAGGGAAAGAGGCAACAAAAAGGGGCCCTTGGAGCTTAGAGATGGAAAGTTTAAGAGAGGTAAGGCACCTGGAAGAAGAGGTGGAGGGGAAAGGTGAAAGTGTGCTACCAGGAGGGAGATCACTCTGGTCCTCTGCCTTAGAGAGTTTGAAAGATGGAGATTTTTAGGAGAGGTACCAGGAAAGGATCTCAATAGAATATTTATCAGCTTTCCAAGTGTGTCCTTTCAGGGTCATGGTTTCCAGTGATTGGTTGGCTCCAGGGCACAATGTCATCGGTCAAATGCAGCTGGTCCTGATGTCAGCCAGGGTGTTGCTCATCTGGTTTTGCTGCTTTTCTGGGCCTGGAGCTGAAACAGAACTGAGGCCAAATGTACTTGATGTGGTCAGAACCTCATTGCCCGGGTAGCTTAATTCTCCTGCCCAGATATTTGTTCCCCCTCTAAGGGAGTCTCACATGACTAGCAACATGCTAGGGGATGAAAAGTCAGGGTAGGGTCCTAACTGCATGACCAGCTATTTGAAAGATCAGTAGGTCTAAACTGAATAACCAGCTATACATAAAGGGAAGAAAGTTTACCCTGGGGGTGAGGTCCTTGTTCTGCCAGTTGCTAGGCACCTGGGTCTTTCTGCCCTGGAACCTTCTGTACCTGGACTATCGTTTTTGCTCTGCTCACATCTGTCTACCTGCTTACCACAGAAATATATTTAAAATTCCATTTATAGTCATATCACTATCCTATTTATTTATTTAATCATTTCCCTTTATTCTTAGCATTTTCAACTTTGGAGTCTTTAATACAGCTTACAAGAACCTTTCAGATAAACCCTATTTATTTTCATTTCTACATTATGCCTCATTTCCTCATTCTCTATATTTGAGCTATATTACAATTTAGTAATTCAGATATGCTATGATTTATCTCTCCTTAGGGCTATATTTATTCTCTTTATCACCCTAAATAGAAAAGGTAATACATGCTTAAGGTTTTCCCTTAATTACATGCATGATATTTTTGTCAGTTTCAACTTTTCTTGGACTTTTAATGTTTTAGTCTTTTCTACTGAAATATATGGATCATCTTATTATGTGAGGTCTCTCCTTTTATTTGGAGTGAGAAGATATAAGAATCTGGTTTGAAAGGAAAGAGAAATGATATAAAAAGTCCTTTCAGCCTTTCTTGGAGCTCATCTTAGGTCTTTCCCTAGAATGAAAATGTCTATAGCCTGGCAGAGTTTACCAGTGGACTCTCATTATTTTTAGAACAATGATTCAAAATAACTCAGGGAAAATTTAATACAGTACTTTTAGCATGTACAACCTAGGAAACTCCAGGAAAAAATAATAGCTTATTAAGCTCAGCACATTCTGTCTTCTCTCCATTTCTCTTTCTCTTTCTGTCTGCACATTCCCAATTCATAACATTCCTTGTACAATGTCACTTTAACAAGACTTATTGTTAATAGCTTTGGTAATTGTAGTTTAATATCCTTTTGATAGTTGTGATTCTAGAGGTCACCTTCATTTCAATCGCCTTTGAACAATGATTTTTCATTTGTTTTTGGACCTTCTCAAATCATCAGGTTATCTATGCTGAGACTTTATTTTCCTTGTGTTCTCAAAACTTTAGCTTCCATTCCAGCATTTGGCTTACTTCCTTAAACTTAAAAATCTCAATTCTATCCTCTGAATATAAAATAATGGGAAACATCATCCTGTTACAGTAGTTACTAGATATTGGACATTTAAAAGTAAAGGTGATAGTTTGTAACTATATAAATGCTACATCTAAAATGACACTGAAGGGTATGTATACTTCTAGAGCCTGTTTTTTTTTTTTTCCTCAAAGAATGTGTATTTCAGGCCCAGGATATCAGAATGTTGCTTTACTGGACCAATGTTGCCTCTAAAGATATCCTAAAAGATGTGCAAATGACCAACTCCCTATTGTTAGGGAAGGAATGGAAAGCCAGATTGAAAAGAGGACTGAAGATGGGTAATGTCAAAACCAGCAAAAAGATTAAAATATATTTTTTTGAGAAACTGAGGAAAAAATGACTTTCTGGAGTCATTTATAATGACCACCACCACCAACAAAAACATGTTAATATTAAACCTTGAGGTTATCAAAGAGCTTCTAAATTTTCTTGCTTTTCCCATTATTCTTAGCATTTTCAACTTTGGAGTCTTTAATACAGTTTATAAGAATCTTTCAGATGAGCACTATTTATTTTCATCTCTATATTATGCCTCATTTCCTCATTCTCTATATTCTAGCTATATTACATTTTAGTTATTCATATATACTATGATTTATCTCTCCTTAGGGCCATATTTATTTACAGCTTTCTAACATGAATGCAAACCTTTGCTAGTGCAAAATAAATGCATTGCATGTAAAAGGCCAGACATAAAGCCAATATTAGGTGTCAACATTTAGTTGCTCAATTTTTTCTAATATTAATTTTACCATTATCTAGCACTCCTTCTCCTGATGGCTTAACTCACATCCTTGTATTAGACAAGAACTTATTCAAATCACTCTCCCCTAAAACACAGTATAATTTAGCTGAAGGAAATAAAACTTCATCAGTAAGTATCACATACACACTATCTTTCTACCAGTATTTCTAAAGCAAATATGAACTGTACTTCTGCTGAGTATTTAATCCCTCTACCAATATGGTGAGCTTCTCAGTTGCTGTATCAATTTCTTTGCAAACAGTGAAGAGATAACTGATTATATAAATTCTCCTGGTGTGTCAATTTTCTAAATTAAGTGCAAATTTTAACAAATTTAAGTCAGACAATGAAGGAATAACATTGTCCTCACTTTATGAATATTGTAGACATGACAAAATATGATTTTTGCAAACATAAATGAGTATAATTTATCTAGTAGAAGGAAAACAACCTACCAACTAAAGAGATACAATATTATATAAAATATTTTTCAAGAATTGTCATTTTTATTCATTTTGTTAGCCATAAAATGATTTTCAATATAACTCATGTCTATTTTAAAAAAAAGAGCAAGGTTAAATTTAGCAGCAGTTTAGATTAATCATGAGGTAATAATATTAAGCATCCTCCCCCATAGTTGTAAACTTCTAAAATAACATATCCAAAATCTACTTTCTCATTATTTAAAAAATGTACATTTTCATATTGTTTTAAGAAGTTTTTAATGGAAAAGTCTTTTGTTCATAAATGATTAAAAGACATGTTTTTAAATCATATTCTGAACTAATGACATTTTTCTCTCTTCTTAAAACTTAATATGCCCCATCATTATCTTTATTATAATATTTATCTATATCTCCTTTTTGGCTGATCATAAATTATTATTGCAATCTGTATCTTTGAACAAGCATTTATTGAGAACTTTGTATATACAAGCTAGTATTTACCTGTCTATGGTGTATGAAGGGTTGAAGAAAATATGACTCTTGTAGTTCTTTCTGGAAGTGAAAAAACAAATCCTTGCAGGTGAAACCATAATATTGTCCCATACTTTTTCCTATTAAATGATATGTAGCCTGAACAACTCTCTATTTTTGCTATGACAAGATCTCGATGGTGGCACTGTTGACAGACAGACTTTATTGTGGGTCTGTTCTATGCACTTCTAGATGTTCAGCAGCATCCCTGGCTTCTGCTCAACAGATGCGAATAGCACCTTTTCTCCTTCATATAGCCCATAAAAAAGGTTTCTCAATATAGCTAAATGTCTTCTGAGAGAAAAAAATCAGCCTATTTGAGAATCACAGCTCTGTAACATCTGTTGGTCAATGTCCAAAGCCCTCTTAACTCTCCAAGCTTGTGGCCACACAGTTTCCACCATGTTAAGTGGCATGTTCAACAAGAGTGAACAAGGTTCCTTTCCCAAACCCATGCAAGTCACTTTACAGCTGTTTTCAGCTATATGAATTAATTAAATATTAAATTACCAGAAAAAGTATTAAGCAGAAGAGTTTCTATTTAAAAACCCGAATGTTTAGGAAGCCATGATAGTGAGTCAACATAAGTAATGTCAAGATAGTGTGAGACAAATACAAAATGCAGCTGAAGAAAAAGGACATCAAACTTTTGAGAGATTATGACAATAAAGTGTTTCAAAACTATATCCAAATTCTGTCACCACTTTGGGAAAAAAAATAGTTGCTGAAATGTCTTCTGAATGTACAAACAATGAGGACAATTTGGACCTGGCTAACCTCCACAAAGACTCAAAACCAAGAATTTGGCCAAGATTAAGAGCCTAGAATATTTGTGTATGCTTATAAGAGAAATTGAATGGGTGTCATGTTATTAAGGACTGTATACTTAAACTATCTTTGTACTGTAATCACCTAATTATACCTCTTGATAGAAACTATAAGTCAAAGAACACTCTGGAGATTGCTCAATTAAAATAAAATAAGATGAAATGGGAGAACAAGAGGGGAAATTAGGTATTAGTGCAAAAACTTATGCAAAATCAGGGTTTTTAAATATTGTCTCTCCAAAGGAGACAGACCCCTATGTTTTAATGTTGCACCTTCACTTACAAATTTATTGTATCTCTTGAAAATCTAAATTAAAACATATAGAAATCACCTCCTTCTCTGATTTCATTAAAATGTATAGAAATCATCTACCTCTGATTTCATTAGTTTATTCCCATGCATGTGTACTCTTATAGAACATTACATATAACATAGCATATATATAAACACACAAACTTCCTCCATCTCACATTTTCCTTCCTCATCTTCAATCGTGTGTGTATATGGATCAGTATATACTGAGTATAGTTCTTTGTGTGTATCTGTGCATGAATATATTTATATTTAAAGTATAAAAACATAAAACACAATATGTATATAACATAAATAAATTATAAAAAGGAACATAATTTACAAATTGCATTACTAAATATATATTAACAATTATAATATTTCATGCAAGTATAAATGCATAAATATATTAATTATATATGATATTAAATAGTTAATTGTGTTATCTGTATTATATGATGGTGTATATTTAACCTCCCACCTCTTAAAATATTACTAAGTTACATAGCTCACTTTGCAAACAATTCAGAAATGTTTATCCTTGCTCATAGGTGGATTATTTCTGTTGGAGAGATACTTAGAACTGGAATTATCAGAAGAGTTTGCTGGCTGCTTGCCTGACTTTTTACAGTCCTGTTGTCGAATAGATGGTGTTGCTTTGCCTTGAATGCTTGACTTTCAGGTAGAATTTAACACTGGGGCAAAAACTACCTTAGCCCAGGAGGGAAGGGAGCCATGGAATGGAATCATAGCATAATTGGAGGCTCCATATTGTCCTTCTCCTCTTTTTCCATTAATCTGTCACTCTATTTGTAAAGGTGCCAGACCAGGCAGATACTAGCTACAGCCCCCTCTCCTGCCCAAAGTAAGACTGGCTTGTCAGCTGCAAAGGTCACTTTCAGTTTCTGTCTGTGGTATGCTCAGTTCCCTCTGAGGTCTCATATTTCACAATCTGGCAAACAAATAAAAAGCCACACTCAGATTAAACAGTTCCCAGCACTGCAATCCCACTCAGTGGACTCGCTATCAGGGAAGCACATTGCCTTTGACACATACCTTGGACCATTTCCAGGAATCCTTTGATGTTTCTGCCTCCAGGGAACAACCACCACTTGTAATGAAGCAGCCTTGCTTCACCCTGCCTTGCTCCTGTGCGCCTTTTAATTAGCCCAGGGTCACACACTCTGTTAGATAACACAGTGCATTTCTCACATTATGAGATGTAAAATCCCAAATTGTCAAATAAGGAAACTAATGATCTTTGAACTAAACAGGCTGGCATTTTTGTTTTGAGAGGAATATACCAGTAACTATCTGGGGGTTATTTTAAAGCCTTCATCTGTCTTCTCAGCAGCTTCAATTTAACAATATTATTGTTAGGTGGTTCCTATTTTAGTTTCATTCCTATCAAACCAAGGGCAAAGGTTAATTCCTCTTCTGGCCTTTGTGCTTTGGCAAGTGAACATACTGAATATTAAATGAATAAAAATGACTAATCATTGCCTTTCTTTGTATATTTAGGGGGAGTTACCATGAGAACAAATAGTATAACCATTCTTTTCTTTTAATAAAGCCATTAATAACCCTAGGTAAAATGAAAGTATGCAATAATACAGTGTTTTTTCTTCATGCTAATTATGTTGTCAGCCTTTTGTCTAAGTATATAATTGGCTGTAGCAGCAATTTATATTGCAATGCATAAATGTCTTCTGTTGGAATTTTGTTTATGGTGGCTGTGGAAAGGACACAACCTTGGTAACTGGATTCATTAATCAGACAATTCAAAGTAAAAATGTGTCAAGGGAGAATTTCCTGGCCCTAGCTAACTAATAAAAGGACAAGTAATAGTGGTTCAGGATTTGGGGGCTGCAGAGAGATTCTAAAGAAATTTAGAAGTAGTCACCTCCTATTTTTAAACTGATGACCTAGTCCAATAATTTGCAAATTTGAGAACACTTGTTGCCAATAATACATCTGTGTACCCAACTTCGTGATATTGCAATCAATATCCAGTATGGTCATGTCTGGTGATTAATTGGTGCCTCAAACTCAAACATAGATAATATAATTTTTCCCAGTACTTTATTCACTTCTACAATAAAAAACAGAAGGGGTGTGTGTGTGTGTGTTTGCATATGAATAAATAAAAACTGAAAACATGATGGCATGCTAGTGTGTTTAATTCTCTTAGATGATTACTAAGACAGCTTTAAATGAATGTTAAACAGGCTTCTTCTTGTGTACTTATTAGGTTCCATAATTATTTTTTTCTAAAAGTATTTACCCTAGAATATTTGCCACTGTAAATTTTTTTCTCTATTCTTTTAAGATGTAAATATTCTACAATCCAGGAATATCTTTTTCTTAGACTTAGGAGCAGTCCCTCTGAAATACCATCATCAAGATAGATAATGCCTGTTTCTCCCAGTCTCTGTGAGAAAGTAGGAACAGTTGATGATTGCAGATGGAAGGCAGTTTTAGGGAGGCAAAAATGGGTAAAGGGGTATAAATAGTGATGGAAAGAGACTTGACTTAGGGTGGCAAACACATGATACAATATACGGATAGTGTGTTGTAGAATTGTGTACCTAATACCTATATAATTTTATTAACCAATGTCACACCAATGAATTCAATAAAAAAGGACAATTTGCAAATGGCCCAATCATAGTAACGATTCCCCCACACAAATTCTTTAATACTTTTATCTCACTCATACTGTTGACTCATATCACAGTAGCCTTGCATAGTCTCCTCTGTCATTCCTAACAAGTTCCTGGTGCAATTTTTTTTTTTTTTTAATTTTCCTCTAAGTACCAGATCTTGCCACTGGTGGTATGGAACCCATATCATAATCAAGGACCTAATTATTAACTATTGTTTTTAACAAGAGGTGACTCATATTTCACAATTTAGTTAAAAACATAAAATTGTGTATTTGACAAGACCTGAAAATAGAAGGTCCGTAACCTTGTTTAACATGAGGAATATTTCTGCTGTGTAAAACGTAATTTTTTTTCCTTCTAGCTCTTGTTTGTCATTCAGTCATGAGGAAGATAATTGTAATCAATCTATTCTTTCATGGGAATTAAAATAAGCATATTCTAGAGTGGGTAAATCTCCACAGTTTTCTTTACCTTAAGATATTTAAAGTATAAATTATAAAACATGCTAGGTATAACATTTGATTTCAGAGTTTTCTTATTAATTTGTTACTGTTCTATAAGCCTGATACATTTGAAAAAATATATATACAAAGTCCTGAAATCCAAAAAGTTGGTGTTCATGCTGCAGGTCACCACCAGAACCAACGTCAGTAGAGACAGGGATTGAATCCTTATGGGCACTTTATTCTGATGGCCGGCCATCTGAGAAGACAGCAGGTTTTGTACTTTAAAAAATTATCCTACATTTTGTTTCAATCCAGCCTTTTTACAAGGAAGAAAAAGTATTGGTAAGGGGCTTGGAATTCAGGAAAAAAGACTAAGTAAAGGATTCGCACCTCAAGAAAAGTGTTAATCAGATAAAACGCTCCAGCATTTTGCCTAGCATCCTTTAATCTGCTGACTGGTATCTGCGTCTTGGACTGCCTGGTCTGTCTCTCCCTGGAACACAATGGCTCAGACATCATCCTGATTCTTTGCAGTCCCCCTGGGGAACAAAGTTCAATTGTTTGTGATCACCTGGAGTCATGGTGGGTCATATCACAGTTCCTGAACAACACCTTTTTATATGCATTCATTAATAACCTTATGAATTATTACATACAACTAAAATTTTCCAAATCTTGAGTTCCCCCATCAGTATGAGCACTTTCGAGTTGAAAAAATAGATATTATTATTTAACATGTTCCATCAATTGATGTTTAATTAATACATTTAAATTTATCTAAATAAATATATTTACGAAGTCCTTACACAATTACTCATAGTGTAAGTGACCAGAAATAATAGATACTTCATTATCATTATGGCTCTCAGTAACAATCCAAGAATTCTGTAAAAAAAATTAAACATTTAAATGTATATTTATCTACATTATTATGTAAAGTTAAAATTCAGTAAAGTCTGATGACAAACCTCATGAGTTAGATAATTCTGATAAGTGAGACTCCTTCTAATGCTTGTGATTTTTTGGATACATGGTATCTTATCTTGATAGAGTCACTGAAGGACACTTCATGCAGGACACAATTTATCCTCTGAAGCTAATAACGAAAGATAGATGTACAGAAGAAATGTAAGATCCTATGTAAAAGACAATTTATTTCAAAAATAATTTAATAAATTATAAATTATTTAATATGTAAATATATGGACTATATTTATTTTTAACCCTCATCCAAGGATATGTTTTGATTGATTTTGAGAGAAAGAAAAGGAGAGAAAGAGAAAATAAAACATTGACGTGAGGGAAAAATATCGATTGGTTGCCTCCCAGACACGTCCCCACAAGCAATCCAATCTGAAGTCTAGGTGTATGCCCCGAAGGGGAATCGACCCACGTTCTTGGTGTACCGATGATCTTGAACCAACCGAGCTACCCAACCAGGGCTTGACTATATTCTTTAAAAGTACCTCCTAGTTGAGAAATAATGTTTAGAAAATAATGCTTAGAATTATTGGATTGTGAATGAAATAACCATTATCTTTACATATTCCCAAGTTTCTTTTTAAAAGGAAAAACTAGCTTAGCCAAAACATAATAAACATATGCTAGAATTTTCCAGTCCCACATTCGCTGGGAAGTTTATCTTTAGTTTGAGTTTACTTCAGAAGCAGACCCTGGGGTAAGGATCTGCATGTAATTCAAATATTTTGTTGGTGAAGAAAACCTGACCCTAGAAGTAGGGAAAAGAGATATCAATAGAAGCTAGTTTATAAAGGGTATGTTGTTATCGGACATATAATTTTGTGTGGCTGTAGCTCATCCTGCTGTGGAAATCTAAGAAACAGTAAAATACGCAACTCAGTGACTCCCTGAGGAGTGAGGGAGCTGCGGTGTTTATAAACCAGTTCCTACCTATTGTTGAGGGAGTGCTGCTAGATGAAGGATATTGTAAATTACCGCCCACGTGAATGACCGCTAATAAAAACCCTCAGGCAAAGAGTGGAAGTTGGACAGGTTACAGCTGCTTCTTTATGCCCACGCCAAAATACAGCCTGCATTTTTTCCTAATCCTGCCATTTTTGTAGCCACTCTCACCGAATCAGATTTTAAATTGTTAACTTAAGAGACATATTCAATTTGTAGATTCCAAAAAATGTTCACTGGAGCACTCTAGAAAAGGTTACATTAATAATCTGAAAAAAAAAGTTGTACTGATCACCGTATTTTTTATTATATAGATTACAAATAATCCCATATATGTGAAACATATTGTTGTCAGTGGGAATCAGGTTCTTCCCCAGGATTGCAAGGCAAGCATTCCAAGGACCCACACATGGGAGACTGTGATGTGGCGAGATGGTTTATTTGGGAAGAAATCTGCCCCTGGGTTTCCAATGGAGGCTGCTACTGTGTCTCGTATCTCTCTGTCCCACCACGGGAAAAGTCCAACTGTGTCCTCAACAAGCCAAAACCAAGGCTTGTGTCCAGAGTTTCTGCTTCATACTAAAGCTTACATCTTTTTTTTTTTTTTTTTTTAATATTTTATTTATTTTTATTTTTTTAAACATTTTTTTTAAATTTATTTATTTATCTTTAGAGGGGAAGGGTAGGAGAGAAGGAGAAGGAGAGAAATATCAATGTATGGTTGCCTCTTGTGTGTCCCATGCTGGGAACTGGCCTGCAACCCAGGCATGTGCCCTGACTGGGAATCGAACCGCGATCCTTTGATTCTCAGGCCCGCGCTCAATCCACTGAGCTACACCAGCCAGGGCTAAAGCTTACATCTTTGGTGCCCACAGAGTCTGCTGCAAGCCCCAGGAGCTGCTAAATCAGCCTGGTCACGTGCTCCTTGGCAAGGGAGAGTGCACAAATGGGGTGAGTGCAGGTCATGAGCAAGCAAGAGAGATGGGGAGAAAACTTTGACCCCTGGTGTTATAATCAGGAGCTTTTTTCAAAATGATATATCAACTTCCCAAGCTTTCATGGGGTTTTTGATGGGTCCACCTCCTAGTTAGACTGACATGCCTCTTTGGTCAAGCACCACCCCTTGGGCACCCCCCAACTATCTGGTACTGGCAGGCAGATCACACTTTTGGGGAAGTTTCTTATATTCTTAGGGTAAAGTCTCCTCTGCAGCAGTCCTCTGGAGCGGGTGGCTATAATTTACTGGAGAAGCAATCAGGCATATGCTCTCCAGTTTATTAAACTCAATGCCTAATTCCCTTTAATCACCTTTCTTATTAATAGTTAATTACCTATGATAGTTATCAGTTTTGAAAATTCCATTAAATTTCTAAATGTTTAAAAATTCTTGAAAGGACTAAAATTCTACCACCTTGAAGCTACTTCTAGGGTATTGATTTTAAGTTCTTTATTAGGAAACAGAGACTCAGAAGGAGACTCTGCCCCTCCTCTGCCTTTCCTACTCAAGAGATTCAGACAGAGAAACCTGAATTAGAAAGGAGATCTTAGGATTCTGCCTTAGCCTAAATTGAATTAAGTGTGGTAAACAGGAGGGCTTCATGCAGGGTCTCTCAGCTAGATACCCTCGGTGTCCCATCATATCTATACCTACCAAAGGTGTTTCTCTAGTGTATTCTGATGTGCCTCAACTATCTATAAATTGCCCATTCTCACTTCTGAAATCAAAGGCCCATTACCCACCTTTTCCTCCTTTATCCAAAATGTTTTATATGCCCAATGTTGTCTCACTGTCTTGAAACTTTCATGGGTTTATCATGTTTATGCTAATTCTCCATGCACATGTATTAAAGTTGGATTTTCTCCTGTTAATCTGTTTCTGTTAATTCGGTTATTAGCCCAACCAGAAGAACTAGAAGGTGGAAGGAACAGCATTAACATTTTTAACCCCCACATTCTTTTCCAGTACAAAAACGTTACTTTTGATTTTATTGTGGCTTTTTGTTCCCTTTGTATCAGTGTTTGAATATGTGGAAGTATATGTAAGCTCTCAGTTTAAATAGTAACACTTTCTTTTCTACTTACCAATCATGTATGATTATATTAAACAGGAAGCTCATCCAAGATGAAAATTTGCAGAAACATTACAAAATAGTGAATTAGGAAAGCCAAGAAAGGAAAGATTTTTAAGAAGTGAAGTGTCAGCACTATCAAATGGCATAGAAAGATCACCCAGGAAAAAGTCTAAGAAGAGTTTCTCCTATTTAAAAGCCCTCTGGAGCCTCTAAGGCCAGATTCTGCCACTCTCTTTTTAAAACAAGACTCTCCAAGGACCTGGTGTCCTATTCCTGAACTTCAGTGCCATGGTTTTAACAATGTTATGTGTTGGAAGATCTTCCCCTTGCCTAAACACAGCCATGAAGTTATTCAACAGATACTTGTTGAGTGTGTCTAATATTCCCTACACTAAATTATATGTTGAGTAAAAAGGAAAAATAAAAAATAACACATTTCCGACTCTCCAAAAGGTTATACACTAATTAAAGAAAAACATTAATTAAAGAGCATGCATCAACTTGTGGTTATTCATTGTGAGGTGTGCTATGAAAAAACCATTAAAGTGTACTATAACAAGCATATCAGAATCAATGTACTGTTCAGCAGTTGTTTGGGTCATGCCTTTCATTGAAAGTAGCTTTTAAACTAAGAATAAATTAGCACAGGGAGAGGAGAAAAGAGAAATTCCAAGCAAAATAACACCAAAATGAAGAAAGACAGTAGGCATTTGGTAAACCATATTTACAAATCACATCCACCAATCTGACATACAAAATAACCCTATATCAATAAAAAAGTGAAAACAAAACAAACCAGGCAAATATTGAAAGAGATTAAAGTTTATATCAGATAATAACTTGACTTGTATTTGAAGCAATACCATTCAAAATATAAGCTGCTTACGATGTCTTCCTTGTTTTATATGTGGGAGGTGCTTGTTTCATTTATAAAGGCATAAGTTAAATAATTACTATCATTAATATTAAAGTATTAGAATAAAATTTTCTAAAGAGTCTGAATTGAACAGTAAAGTCATCTTTTTTTCAGACAAATGCAAAAACCACCAAAAATATACATTCTCTTTAACAAATAATTATATTCCTAGTAATTTAGCAATAGCAAATACTTGAACATATAAGTAAAGATTTAGCTACAAGGCAAGGGTATAATATGGTTTATTTATTGTTGTTTATAGGTAGAAAATATAGGATACCTATCAGATGTTAGATGGTAATTGAAGTAAATTCCATATGAATGAATATGTTGCAGACATAGACTTATTACATATGATATGTTCAATATGATACGATATTTTGAGCTTCAAAGGTTTTAAAAATATGTGGAATGTGGTTTTATAATTTTATATATACACCTGTAGTATTTGTTCTAGACAACATAAGCACATCTCAACATAGTATAGACACTGATAAAGATTTACTCCAAAATATAAAGCTACATCTGGCTGGTGGAACATGTACAATGTACGGTGTTCCATTTTTGGCTCAGTTAAATTTTACAATTTTAAAATAGACATAAGAAAATATTGTTGCTAATAAAATAAATTGAGATTTTACAAAATGACTAAGATTATTTTTGGAATATTATTGACTGACTGATTTAAATATGTATTTTTTTTGTTTTTTTTTTTATTTTTTTATTTTAATTGTTGCTCTTGTACAGTTTTCTGTCTTTTACTCCCATCCTGGCCCACCGCCCCAGCCCTCCCCACCTCCCTCCCATTTCCACCCCCCTACCCTAGTTTTCATCCATGTGTGCTTTATACTTGTTGCTCTAAACCCTTCCTCTTTTCCCCTGAAATTCCCTCCCCTTTCCCCTCTGGTGACCGTCAGCCTGTTCTCAATTTCAGTGTCTTTGGTTATATTATGCTTGTTTGTTTGTTTTGTTGATTAGGTTCCTGTTAAAGGTGAGATCACATGGTATTTGTCTTCCACCTCTTGACTTATTTCCCTTAGCATGATGCTCTCCAGTTCCATTCATGCTGTTGCAAAGGAACTGTTAAGAGCCCATCTGGCCTGGTTTTATCTGTAACTTTTAATGGTTTATTTCATACCAATTCGTCATTTTATTTTAACTTTTTAGTGACTTTCCACAGTACAGATAGTTTGCTTTATAAAGCTATAAGGAAATCTGTTTTGAAACAAGAGTATAAGTAAAAAGACTAGGGGTATTTTTTTTAAAAAATTCTGCTAAGTCAAACACTGTGACATTATTTGTTAATAGGCCCCACAGAAATTAAAGTCAAAGTGATAAAAAATATTAACTTGGCTTTAGTCATTTAATTATGCAGAAATGCAAAGTGATGACAATGGAATAGATAAGAAAAAGTTAGTTCTAGACAAAGGAACAGAAGTGCAAAGAAATATACAAAAATATATAAACAATAAAGCTAAAAAAGAGTAAAGATCTTAGAAGTTTAAGATGAACATCTTTTTCACTCTGTTTTCCTCTTTCAATCTATGTAGCATGTTTCCTTTAGATTAATTTCAAATTAACACTTTAATCATTTAACTCCCGTGCTCAAAGTCATTCAATAACCTTCTATTACCAATGGGCTGAAATATGTCTACACATTCTAGAATTTATGATGCTTGGTCATTTGGCTGCAACCAATGTTTCTAATTCTGACCACCAATACCAATCAGTCAGAAATTGTTACAGTATGTGACACTAAACCATCATTTCTACTCCTATTACTAAATCTTTAAATTTCACACTTCAGGAAAGCTAATCAGGATTGTCCAAATTACAGAACTTTCAACTTGCCCATAGTTTTGGTGGAGTGTTTGAAGCCATTACATATTTAAAAGCATTTATATGTGGTTCATTTCTTTTCTCTTCTCCCAAGGCCCTATGTAAGACTTATTTAAAAGTAAATAGGAATTCATTGTCCAAATATCGATACTCCTGAAGTACGAATATATAATACCTGAAAGATGGGTATAAATATTTGTGCATTTTTTGTGTTTCCACTGCAGTCATTGCTCATATTGCAGAAAGTGACACAGAGATTTGGTGGGCAAAATGGAGAAAAGTGACTCTTTGGGGTTTCTTTGTTTCTTGGCCATAAGTCAGCATTATTCTTCCTAAAATGTCTCCTCCCAATTTGATCAGTCAAACTTCTACGAGGGCATTTTAAATAAATTCTTGGTTAGTAATAAGTATGCTGAGGGACTTAGGACTTTCTTACTTTGCTTCCTGTAAGTATAAGTACCCCCAAAACTACAGAGAGAGATGTGGACAACTGCTAGCAGTGTCCGCATCATTATGGATGAAATAAAAACATACACATGGACTACCGAGTCCGGTGGAGGAAAAAGGACGACAGGATGGCTTTTCTCTCAAGGGGAGCAAAAGCTGAAGCCTCCGCCATGACAGGCATTTATTCTAATTCTCCTCACATTACAAGATGGTCCTCATTCACTATCCCCCAGTTACAACAACAGAAGCCAGTGCCCCTAATCACATCACAGAAGAAGGATACTAGCAAATGCAAAGGCAAAAGTGGTTGAGCTGGTTACACTGGTCCCTGCAAGGTTTAGCATGGGTTTTAGGACGTTACAATGAGCATTTGCAGGGTGAGGGAATTTTAGCAAGAAGCAAGTCTCAAAACAGCTTAGGTATATTACAAATCTGATTCCCCAGGAGAGAAACTATCTGTGGGCATGGGTCCTGTGCATCTCCGAGTGGGAACTGGGCCCACACCACGCAGAAGGGTCTGCCACAAGAGAGTATGACAGGTCAAAAGTTCCCATATCATCCCATGCTGGTACCGTGTTTTAATCACACTACACCAAGTCACATTGTTGGAAGCATCTAATCTTCTTACCAAACCACTGACCTTCCAGTGTCCAGAGTGTATGTATATTTATCTGTAGTCCCAGATTCACTGAATGTAAGCAAGAGAACCTCATACAAAAACAAAATACTATAGTGATGGGTATATATTTTATTTGATGGAGATATTTTCAATAATGATATCATATAATTTCTTTGGGTTTCCACAACTACATACATTTATTTCTTACTTATTGATAGTAATTCTTTCAATGTTTTCTTTTAAGAGGAGTTACAAGTGCACAAAAACAATAAATAATTCATGCGAGAACATTGTCAAGTTTGAGTTCTAAAAACAGAACAAATGGATGTTTCTCACTAACCATTAAGCTGAGATATTTTTTCCCTTCAGTCAATGATTTGGCATTATAAAAATATGTGTTCTAGCACATGTGTGTATAAGTACATCAATCTGCCTATCACAATTCACTTAAGAAATGGAGGTATGTTCTTGAAGAAGGGGAACCCTGAAATGTAAAATGAGGGAATATTAAATAGAATTTTCAATTATATAGTGTACAGTTTTGCACTATTAATAATTTAACATTGGTACAAATATCCATTATTTCATAATTCATTAATTTAATCAAAAGATCTATTAAGCATGTAGACCTATTTTTTATTTCTCCGATAACTAGCATTTCTCAGATATGTAGAGATCTGAATTCATAGGATCAAAAATTATTTTTGTTCTTTTGCTTTAATTTGAGTATTTATACTACCTCATATAACCTGGCAGCTAAATCACAGTTCATAAAATCACCAGTAGTTTTCACTCTCAAAATCATGATATTTTTCTCTTTTAAAATGTTTTAAGGAAAGAGCACTATTGACCACAAACGATTGCCAAAGAGGGTGGAAAGCAGTGTTGCTTCCATTTTCTGATAAGAAATGAACTCCAGATTGGTAGGTAAAGATCAGGCTGGGTACTCCTCACACACAGTGAGAGTCCTCATTGACAGGGACACAGCCTGAGCACTGTCCAGACAGAGAAGCGGGCTGGCGAACTGCTAATCCAGGGAAGGAAGTCCAAGCATTCCTACATGATGCAATTCTGTGTGACTCTACTTACCCTGCAGCTACCTCAGCTTTTAGACCATAACAGTGCATGTTTCTCAGCTACAGTGGTGAACTATCATCCTTCCAAGCTATGAATCATTTTGCCAGAAGTTATAGCAGCTTAGAGACTGCTCCATGTCCATTGGAGACATTTAAATAGGACATTGTCTGTGTATGGACTCACACTACAAAGGGAAATCCACAGAGGAGGACATGTCAAAAGCGAAAACCTCCTATGGCAGATAAAACTTGAAGACGTACAAACTCACAAGAAAGTTTACAAAATATGAAGCAGTATTAGGTAATCCTGAAGTATGCATAAGGTTTTAAACTGATATGCAACTATATGTAAGAAGGGCTGGAATTAAAATTATTCAACAACCAGCACCACAGAATCACTAATAAATGAGGGCAGACATTCATCATGGTGCTGGAATATGGATGGACCAGAAGGACCCTTCTGTGTCCAGCATCAACCATTTGTTTGCTGATCTGCAGGGTGGTACTGAAGATACGGGGGAGGGGACAAAACTCTTAATATAAAGGCAGAGGCAGGCTATGTGGATTTGGGAACTGGAAGCAGTAACTTTACCAAAAGGAAGAAAGCATTTCAGTATTTTTTTAAGATTTTATTTATTTATTTTTAGAGAGAGAGGAAGGAAGAAAGAAAGAGAAGGAGAGAAACCTCAACATGAGATTGGTTATGCACCCCAACCAGGGACTGCACCCCCAACACAGGCACGTGCCCTGACAGGGAACAGAACAGGAGGCCTTTTGTTTCGTGGGTGGAAGGCCAAACAACTGAGCCACACCGATCATGGTGGTATTTTGGCATTTTAAAAGCTAATATGGATATGGTCTTGCTTGCTGGCTGAACATGATTACTGTATAAAGGAACATTTTAGAAGTAATGTGTCATAGTGTTCCATAAAGATCTGAAATTGAATCTTAGCAGACTGGATGTATTTGTTACGTCTTGCTGTCAGGGGCATTGTGGATTCTTAGAATAGAGTTATTTTAGAATATCATTAAGTACATTCACGGGATGTCTTCTCTGCTGAATGGTGCAGCAGGAGAAGAGGCTGAAAACTTCAAGGAGACAAAGCCCCAGCAGCAAGTTATTACATTTTTTTCTTTGTTCCATGACCCTTTTCCGTTCACTGCACATTCAGCGCAGGCTTATGTACCAGTGGTTTTAATGCATACAACAAATATCCTATCACTGCTTCTTCTAATGGCTTAATCACTGTTTTGCAGGTAATATTTAATAGCAAAAGTAAAAGTAATCATTTTACCACTAGTATTGGTAACGAGTTTGGAGGTGTCATATGTTTTATACAATACACCTCTAGCTTTCCTGGTTAGTTGTGTTTCTATAGCACACACAGTTAGTCCTACTTAAGTAAATGGTGTAAAGCTTGTGTAAAACAGGACATGCTGCCAAAACTATGCACTTATTTACAATTTATTTGTTAAATAGATAGGAGGAAATTGTTTTTGTTCATAGCATACATGTGTAGTCTATTTTATTTTAAATGAATAGTCACGTCAGATTGAGGCATACCTGCTCTTCTACTAGAGTTATTAAAAAACCTTTAGATAAATATGATAAATAATACAGAGTACACAAAGCATGTACAGATATAAAAATAATTTTTAAGATCTTGATGTTTTACCTTTTGTAATTATATACATAACCATCATGTTTGTGTGCAAATATATGTATATATGTATATATGTATGTATGCACATACATATTTATACATATACATTACAGTGGTCTCAATGGTTTGTACTAATACAGGGGTGGGCAAGAGTAGATTTACAATTGTGAGTATGAGAAATAGAGAGTTATCTCTCTATTATTATTTATTAATTATTGTATGTTTCTTAGGAACAATTGTAAACGTACTTTTGCCCACCTCTGTATTTTATAAATACCATTGCAGATGTTAAATAATCAATACTGTAATAATTATGCAACATTTAAAAATTATACATAAACTATTCACAATTAATCCATTTTGTGAGATATTTGCATTGTTCAAATATTTTGCAGTTGGAATGAATTTTTTTGTTATACAATTTTCTTCTTGGTACTTATTTCTTTCATGATTGATTATTAGATATATAATTACTGAATTTATGGACATCTTTGTAACTTGATGAATAACCTAACAGAATAATCCAAGTTGTTTTAGAAATAAATATTTTGGTTAAGTCTAATCAGACTGCACATGTTCATTTTTTTAAATCTAAAGAAGCTCAGGAAAGTAATTTAGAGAAGGGGAGATTTTATATCCCACCATCCATCTCCAAGATTTAACCACAATTAACCCTCAGAGTATAAAAGTTTCATTTTACCATTCCTTTAAAAAGCTCTATTTCCCTGTAGTAGGTATTTATGTAGATAGAACAGCTATTTTTGGTTTTTCATCTCATGGCACACATAAACTAATTACTAAAATTCTGCGGCACACCAATAAATACATCATATTTTTTGCTGATCTGACCAAAAAGTATAATTTTGATTGATTTACAAAAAATATAGTAGTAGCCCTGGCTGGTGTAGCTCAGTGGATTGAGCACGGGCCTGCGAACCGAAGGATCGCGGTTCGATTCCCAGTCAGGGCACATGCCTGGGTTGCCAGGCCAGTTCCCGGCAGGGGACATACAAGAGGCAACCGCACATTGATGTTTCTCTCCCTCTCTCCTTCCCTTCCCCTCTAAAGATAAATAAATAAAATCTAAAAGGAAAAAAAAAAGTACTTAAAAAAATCTTAAAAAAAAAATATAGTAGTAATTGCCTACCCTTTTTGCTCCAAAGTTACTTTTTTAAAATCAGTAATTGTATGCATATTCTTATATGCCCGTACTTGCATATGAGAATTTGTAGTAACAGTAATTAAGCAATTAGACACAAGTTTATTATGTAACATTATCAATACGATGCAAGTCTATTATATCAATATAATGTATATATGAGGGGAGGCACAAAAAATTTAATTGTTTTCTGGAGGGTGGGTGTCTTGTACTACAGGCTCCCCCCACTAGGTAAGTGTTCTAAGAACCCATCTGTAACAGTGTACCAGCCAGTGCTCTTGTGAGAGGCTGCATTCAGCTTCAGTGATTTTTTTTAAAGATTGTTTCAATGTGCTTGCCCATTCCACAACGGGTGATTTCTTAGTGCACCTGCCCACACCACACTGAATGTTCAGCAGTTTTTGACCCAAAACAGCCTGACCCCAATGTCCCATCCATCCTATCCACCTGATCGCTACCGAAGTGACTTTTTATTTGTTTGTTTCCCAAATTAAAACAAAAGTCTTTAAAGGAAAATGTTTTGCATGTGTGAAAGAGGTGAAACAAAAAATAGCAGAAGCACTAAAAGTCACCAAAATCAATGAATCCAAAATCTGTTTTGAGCAATGGAAAAAAAAAACATCTCAATAGGTGTATTGTATCAAATGGAGAGTTCTTCGAAGGTGACCAAAATTCAAACATGTAAGCACACTGTTTTATAAATAAATCTGGATTTTTTGGGTCCCCACTTATATTTATGGGCCAAGATAGGCAATTCACACTGGAGGGCTATTGTGTTATCTGTTGTCATGTCTTTATTTGACAATCTAAGGAAAAGCAGCCAGTGCCTCCAACTACAAAGTTAGGCATTGTACGTTTTAAAACTTCTTGCAGCACACTGGAAGAAATTCAGTAATATAGAAGATAGTTACATAGATATATAGACCAATTTTGAGTTAAATATATTATTTTGGAACTAACTTTTGTTATTTGTTATATTGTCAAAAGTGTTGACATATATTTCCATATTGTTTCCAAAGTTATATGTTCTCTTTTATTACTACCAACATGTTCAACTAAGCGGACATATACATCATATCAATTGAAAATGCAAAATTACAACATGATGTATTAAACCTTTTCAATAGTCCACTGGTGTGGTTCAGCTGGTTGGGCATCATCTCACAAACCAAAAGGTCATGGGTTCAGGGGCAGGCAACATGCCTGGGTTGCAGGTTTGGTCCTGGGTCTTGATGCATGCAGGAAGCAGCCAATCAATGTTTCTCTCCCTCTCTTGTTCTGTCTCATCCCCTTTTTCTAGAATCAATGAAAGAAAAAAGAGTAAACAAAAATTTTCAATAGAAATGAAGTAGAAAATGTTTTGATTATAAAATAACACCTATCTTAAATCCAGAACAATTATCTAGCAAAGTGAGGCAATTCAAGATGGAATATATGTTCTAAAATCTAAAAATATTATTTTAATATTATGTCACAAATAGCAATGAAGTATTGGTCTACAGCAAGCAGTGGCAGGAAGCAGGACAATATAAAGGACATCAAATTAATGAAACATCCCATCAGTCCTGGTCTGACTTGTGTCCCCTAAAAATGCATATCTTGAAGTTCTAACATTAGTACCTCAGGGTGTGATCATATTTGGAGATAAGTTCTTTACAAAGGTAATTGAGTTAAAATAATGTTATTAGGATGTGCCCAGATCCAACGTGACCAGTGTTCTGATAAAAAGAGAAAATGTGGACATGAACATGCACAGAGTGTGAATATCATATGGATATGAAGATGGTCATCTACAAGTCAAACAGAAGGGCCTCAGTATACACACACTCTGCTAATACCTGGCTGGATCTCAGCCTCTCCACCTGTGAGAAAATGAATTTCTGTTGTTTAAAGCATTCTGCCATGGCAGTCCTAGCAACTGATTTCAGCTGATTTCATTCATTATATATAATATATATTATATATTATATAGTCACCATCTTTGTGTAGGTGAGGGCATTCTCCCATGAGGATAGAAAAACCCAATGCATAAACCACAAAAGCATAAAATTCAAATACATTTTTTCAAATTACAAGATAAGATTCTGGGGCAAATAAATATAGAACTTAGAAGGACCTCATGGTCTGGGCCATATACAGGAAATTTACACGTTGCTTATAGAAATTCCTTATAATGCAGACATAGAGAAAAAATAATTTCTTGCTTAAAATGTGGTTATGAACAAAAATATCAGTATCACATATCATTGAACCATTTTAAAGGTTTTCACACAAACCACAAGTTTATCCTCAAAATGTAAGATATAGAGAAAAGTTGATAAATGATGGAATGTATGTTTTATATAATAAAAGAGATGAAAAATGTGAACAATGAAAGAAAACTAATGTGAAAAGCATATTTTGGAAATAAGTGAAATATATTACCAAGAAGATCAAAATGTATTTACTGAAATTTGAATCTTGTCACTTTATGGCTTCTTTCTTAAATGTTCATTCTTGATTTTAATGAAGTCACATGTATCAATCTTTCCCTTTATGAGAGTGTTTTATTTTTTTTAATATTGTTTAAGTAATTCATTCTTACTCCAAAGTTATGCAGATATTTTCTTGTCATCTTTTAGAGGTCATTTTATTTTTATTTTTTTTAATCTGGATTTTAGTTTTGTTTTTGAGATGATGTGTCAAGTGGCACTTTGTTTTCTTTATAGAATTTAAAGAACTCAATACTACTTATTAAAAATCAGAATATTTCCATCATTCTTTGTCACAAATTAAATGCCCATGTTGTAGAAGTCTATTTTTGGACAGATTTTTGTAGTGTGTTGACAATATTGTGGAGCAGAGAGGCATTTGTAGCACATACAGGACATTAATCTCTTACAGGTATAGAGAACACCTGGAAATTAATTACAGAAGGCAAGAGCTTAAATGGAAACAGTGTAGACAGGCACTTTAAAAGAAGATGTACAACTGCTAGTAAACATATGAAAGGTTCTTGATGATGTTAATCACCAGGGAAATATAAATTTAAACTTCAGTGACATAATACTACAAGTAAAGCAGAAATGTTAAAATTAAAAATAGAATGGCAATACCAAGTATTGGCAAGATAGTGAAGAAACATGAATTCTTGTAACTTTCTGGGGGAGTAGTAAATTGGTATAAATTATTTATAGAACATTAAGATCTACTAATGATAAATGTTAAGATGTATACACAAATATGCAGCAAAAGACATTTGAAAGAAATCCACTTCCAGGAATAGAACACAATCCATCAACAAAAGAATGAATATATAGAGATTTATAAAATACAAGTAAATGAAAAAATAAATATTTGCTAAACTGATATGATGAGTCTTACTGTGTTCAAAGATTCTTATTACATAAACATCAAAAATAGGCAAAAAAAAAAAAAAATAGCTCTGGCTGGTGTGGCTCAGTGGATTGAGAGCTGGCCTATGAACTAAAGGGTCTCTGGGTCCATTCTCAGCCAAGGCACATGCCTGGGTTGTATGCCAGATCCCCTTTAAGGTGTGCATGAGAGGCATGAGAGGCAACCGCACATTGACGTTTCTCTCCCTTTCTTCCTCTTTCCCTTCCTCTCTCTGTAAAAATAAATAAATAAAATTTTAAAATATAAGCAAAAAATATGGTTCGAAGGTGTTAGAAATAATGATAGAGACAAACTTTAAAAAGAAGGCAGAGGTATTTGAGAGGAGTACAAAAGGGCTTCTGTGTATAGTTCTAATATTTTATTTTCTATTCCTTACAATTGGTGATGTTTGCATGGTTACATACTACCATGATCTAAAGGTACACTTATGACCTGTGCATTTTCGTGTTATGCACGATTATAATTCAGTCAGTTTATTAAAAGTCAATAGATGTGAGAAATTAGGTGAGGAATCACAGTCACGTTGTAGTTTATAAATCCATCCAGGATTAAATCAATAAGAAAAAAAGACAACTAAAAATTGGAAAGAAATCAAAACAATGTAACCTAACTATATATCAAGTTGTTAACCACACTGAAGAAGCAATTATTTTTAGTGTCTTCAGAACTATGTTCTTACAGTATTTTCTTAACCAAAGAAAATTTTAATTATAAAAATATGTTTATAATTAAACTGCAAATAAATATTAAATTTCTTCAGTTTTGTTTTGTTTAAAGTAACACTTATTACTTTAAAACACACACATTTGTTGATAAATAGATAAATACAACAATTAAGTAATTAGCTAAGACTAGATTTTCAGTATAAGAGAACAAAAAATGAAATTTTAAAACCAAGGAAAGTTTGCAAACATGCTATAATATTAAGCATATATTTGAGATATCAGTGTAAATGCATAAATTTTTGAAAATACATATTTCCTATCTCTGTACACTAAAATGACACTATTGACATATGAGCTAAGCAGCCAGGATGGCCAACACAAACTAAAAAGGGACCCCACAGCAAGAATTCCTCTGAACTAATATTCATCTAGCAATTGTGTCTGTGAATACTCAACCCGTTGGAACAGAGATCAGTGCTGAGCTGCAGATACTGCACTCACCGTTGTTCAAGGAGACCAGCAGGTCAGGTCACTTGACAAATTAGGCTGGATCCTTGTGGCTGCTCCTCTGTTTTGCCCCTACGAAGGTAAAACACTGTGAACCATCTTCACGAATCTTTGTCGGTTAAGCCCCTTATTTCTCCTTTGGCCTTGCCAGTCGTAACAGTAATTGCAGTCTCCTGGCAGTTAAATGCTGACTCCTGACCTCTATTACTTAGGGGCCCCAACATCCAGCGCTTCAGCTATCTTTCTTTGTCAGCCGGGTTCTGCAGAGGAGGCCTGGCGCCCCTCTCCCCTCACGGTCTGGGTGAATGGTGAGTCCTCACTCCCCTGTACAACATCTCTGATAGGTCTTCCGACCTTACGTAATATATCCATCTGAGCATCCCCCCTTCCCTTAACCCCCTGCTTCCTTCTATTGCACCATCTCCTAGGACAGCATGGATATCTCCTCTCACTTATGCTTATATTTGCTTTATTCAATATCCCAAGGGCCACTGAAGGAGAAACTTTTGCTAATCCCTTGGGGTCTCTCCTAGGGTAAATCATTTGCCTTGGGAAAGAGTCCCCAATTCACTCTCACACTTTGGTCCCCTTAATCAAGAACCCTCAAGATTTAATCTTAGGAATGTTCTGCTGTCTCCAACCTGTACACACTGGCCACTTCCTGCAATTTTTTGTTTGTTTATTTATACTCTTTTTCCCATGTTAGGCCAGTGTTCTCTGGGACATAATGCAAACATCACCCTGAAGGTCAGTAAAAGGGGTAGCTCCTGAGGAAAAACACTTTTTGTCTTGTGAAGCAGCACCTTCTTTATCTCGGCAGCATCTTTCAGCATAACAGAAAGGCTAGTCCTTACTAGGAAAGAGCGGGTAACCACTTTAAGCCCAGAGAGAATAGCAGGGGCTTCAGGGTCAAATGCTTGGGTAGATTTATACACATGTGCCTGCCCCCAAGGTTTTACCCATAAGGGCACTGACCTCTACATAACAGACCTGCCATAGCTGAGCATCTAAACGTCTCTGCAGGTGCCCTGACCTGCTCAGCTGGTTGGACAATGTCATCCTACAAAGTGAAGGGTCGCCGTTGGATTCCGGTCAGGGCATACCCCTGGGTGGCAGGTTTGTTCCCTGGTTGGGGAGTGTACGAGAGGCAACTGACTGATGCGTCAACCTCACATCAGTGTTTTTCTCCTCCTGTTTCTCTTTTCTTTCCCTTATCTCTAAAAATAAAATTTTTAAAAAATATTGAAATGCCTCTGCAGGTCTCCAATGGTAACAAGTAAGTCTGCATCCTGCTGCTCACTTTCAGTCTGCTTTTCTACTTCAAGAGTTATGGGCCTCCTTTAAGTATGCCTGCCCTGCATCCTTAGCTATTAACTGGTTGTTAAAAGTCTTTAGTCTCTAAGTATCCTTCTGATGGCATCAATACAACTTTGCAGTAACAAGCCTGTTCTGTTGTCTTTACAGACACGCCCTCCTCTCCATTCTCTGCGCTTATGGCTTTTGAATGCCTACTCTTCTCATCTGCCACACCCTCCCCACCAATGGAACATTTTCCAAGGTAACTGCCAGTGAGGTATTTAGCAGCTGAGTGCGTATCTTGTGCCAGGACAATCTGCAACCACCTACCAACTGTACTTCACCTTTGCTACTGAGTGTGTGAGCCAATCCAGATTCCTCGTTTTAACACCTTTATTCTTGGAACGTTTTCCTTAGTGCCTGTGTTCTCTTGATCCTCTAAGAAGCAGGTACATATGCTGAATTATCCGTGCATGTGAATTATTAAGATCAATGCCTATTAAGGTAACAGGGGAAAGGACCAGGAAAGATTGGGAGAGGTGCTAGACTATGATGCAGATTTAACCCCAGGTGAAGGAGAGAGAGAATGAAGGAAGATGGGGTGATTGAGTGAAAGCATCTTAAAAGGAAACACAGGTCTAAGCTAGTTCAACAAGTCCATTCCTGATCCAAAGTCACCTCCACGTTGAATCCTAGGTCACCGAGAATCAGGATATCCCAGTAATGATGAGTCTTGAGCTGGAGTTTTGGGAAAATATAGCCTTCATGTGACCACCATAAGGAATTATGGAGTGGAGTAGCTGGAGACATCAGCCAACTGTATTGTCTGCAGACAGAGTTTGAGAGGTACTTTTTCATGGCTGCCTCATGTATAAATAATTATATCTAGGTCTAGACATCTAGATGGAGCATTCAAGTATTCAACTATATTTAAATTTATTATTAAGACTGAATAGGTTTGATATGTTCTGCACTTCACTGGACACAGAAAGAAATGTTTATTTATGATTACCAGTAAATTTATTTAAAGATATGTACTGATGCATTAGAGATGTGTTTGGGGTATAATGGGTACCTAATAGATGACATAATCAGATATATTTGGCAGGTCATAAAAATATTCTTGGGGAATGCATACAATTAAGGTAACTGTGTGTTTCCAGATTAATAAGAATAAGTTAGCTATGGAGAAAATAAAGTTATAAGCATTTGCCTGAATAAGGTCTCAAGTGGATTTTAACTATGAACCAGGAAAGAAATGATTCACATTTTGGCAAGGCAGCAGTGCAAATAATGAGTCAGAGGAATCTGGGAGGGGAAAGAAGGTGGAGTTAGGTTGAGGAAATATTGCTGTGGTCCTATATGAAGGAACCTATAGCCAAAGAAACAAGTAGGTACCATATTGTGTAAATAACAGGAACCCATAAATGGATTTCAAACATGGCAGTGTTATCAGAAATATACTTTGATTCACTTGGTAAGCATTTACTGAGCCTCTTCTAAGTTTCAGGCTCCATTGGATGTGGCTAGAAAAATCAGAAAATAAAGCTGATTAGAGCTGAGAAAATCAATAAAGAATATAAATAAATGCCTGCTAGGACACTTGCTCAGGAGTAAATCATGATAATCTGTCTTCCAGCTGAATCTATGAAATGAAAATTTGTCTGCATACAGAAAACTTGAAAACTATAAAACATACAAACACACACACACTGGTCATAAATATGTCTAGACTAAACTTTCAGTAATTAATACATCTGTGAAGTAATTAATTAAATTTGGTCTAAAAGGAGATAGAAAATTATAGTCTCATTAGTTTACTTGTTGAGTCAGAAAGTAAGCAACAGGTCTTTCCCTCTGTGACTTAAGCAAGGTAAGAACAACAAGCTTATTGGTTAGGGAGGGAGAAAGTGCTGAATTTTACATATAAGAACTTAACTTTTTTAGGTGATATAGAAGTCAATAATATAATAAGATGTAGAATAGTCTGTGTGCATTATTTAAATAAATATGATCTAAGGGACATCTAAAATACTGCTTAATATCTTTAGGCTTTTTAAAAAACAATTTGCGATCTATAAAATTGACAATGAAAAAATACTGCCCATATGGAAAATAAATTACTTGATCCATTAAACTATAGCCTATTTTCCTCTTTCTATATGATCCTAACATTAAATCAAACTCAAGTAACTCCTATTATTCTGAGGTGTATATTTGTTTCTTGTTAATAGTGTCTCTACTGAATGTATATATATTTGCCTATAAGAAAACAATACTTACATCAAGATACTATTTCCCAAAGGAAAATAAAAAGTCATATGCACATACTTAATAATATGTCCTTTCTTAAAAAATTAAATGGCAGACTGTTACCCATATTTAGAAAATACATTAAACATAATAACTTTAAATGTAAACCTAACCATCACTGGTATTGTAGCCAATTACCCAAAATGAAAAAAAAAAATTAATTCATTTCTTCAAAAGAGGGTTGTTATTATGTTTTCTTCAATTACTTAATTTTACTCCCCTTGTTTTCTCATGGCATTTATTCAATTATATTTGAGCAATTTACTTCAAAACGCTTCAGTTTTTATGAAAGTTGAAGAAATTAGAAAAAAATAAAAGAAAGAATGAATCCACTTAATAAAGCCCTCAGAAACATTTGTTATATATATATACTAAGGATTATTAAATATAATTTTTTATAAACATTTTAAATTTTATTTTCCTAGAAAGAGGGGAAGGGAAGGAGAAAGAGGAGGAGAGAAATATTGACGTGCAAGGAAAACAAATTGGCTGCCTCTCACGCTTCCCCAACCAAGGACCTGGCCCTCATCCCAGGCATGTGTACTGACTGGGAATCAAACCGGTACCCTTTCACTTTGCAGGATGATGCCTGGCCCATTGAACCGTACCAGTCAGGGCTTCATGGAAATGTTGAATAAATATTTTCAGAATATTCTTAGTTTTTCCAAAATCAACATTTAATTTTACTTTATTTTACTTTGTTTTGTTAATTTATTTCATGGAAAAACAGATGCACATATTATTTTCTAAGGGGGTAAAACTAATGATCCTTCTGGTCCATATTAACACAATTGTACTACATTTTATATCCACCTTAATATAAATTAATATATCACTTTTAATATAAAGTTTGAAAAAATGTGCCTTCCAACTTTTGTGCAAACAATGTATTAGTTTCAATTTAACCTCCTAACGTGGTATCTGAAGAACAAGGGCTTTCTTTCAGAAGTATAGAAATATATTATTTTTCTGATCTTGTTCACCATGTAATTCCACTCCAGAAGTAATAAATCTAGTTTATTTGTCTATGTTTTTATGTTGAATGTATTCATGGAAAATGTTCAATTTAGCATAATATAAAATCATTACATGGCAATTAAGCTACTATCCTTATATTCAATGTGAGAGGTAAACAGATATGTAAGCACACCTACCTCACATATTTATTTAAGTAACTTAACAATTAACTTGTCTAAGAAAATATGCATTGACAAAATTTATTTTTGATATATTAGTACCATATAAATTGACATATGTCCGAGTATGGAAGTTTGTATAACAAATGGTGCCTTGTCACATAATATAACATATGTGTGGTTGTAGGCTATATAACTTATACATTAATACATTTTCCATTGACATTAACAAATGAGCTTGTTGTTTATAGAGTGATTATGAAACATTTCCATCTCCTGTGAAGGGCAAAAAAAACATAATGAAAATGTGGACACAAACCCACAAAATGTTCTGTTAAGTAAAGTTGATCACCTACAGCTAACAGTGGTTTATGAGGTAGTCATAATTCTCTGAGCAACTCTCTCATTCTGATTCTTTTACTCTTCCAACCAAAACAAGCAAACAAACAAACAACCTTGTCAAATATACAATAAGGCTTTTGTGACATATATAACATATGTGTGTGTGTGTGTGTGTGTGTGTATAGTTTATCTGTTTTGGTTATTAAAACTTTATTTTTATATATTTTATATATTTATTTTTTGATTAAAAGAAAAAATCACCTGTGGAAAAGACTTTTTTCCTGGCACTATGTTTTATTACTTAAAAATTGTTATATTTATTTCTGTCTATAAGTGGAACCAACAGTTTGACTTAAGTGTGCTTTTCTCCTGGGAATAACTATGTAAATACCTCTGTTGCAAGGCAAGAGTGTTTTCTGTTTTAACAAAGGACTGTATGTCAGGATAGTCTTATGGCACAGGATAAACTTTGTAAGTACACGTAACATGGTGTCCCTCAACAAAGAACTTGATTGTTTTAGACTGTAATGGTGCAAACTTGACTAGACGGGCATGAATTCCACAATTCCAAAACTTGGTAATACAATTTTATTGAAAAAGAAAATTTGGGGCTGAATTAGATCACCCTGACCAAGGTGGTCAAAACAATAGGGCCAACCTAGTCCCTGAGAAGTAATTCACCCTAACAGTGAGGGTGAATCCCTTCTAGACTGCAAAGTTTCTTTTGAGAAATCAGCTGCTGACAGTCTTATGGGGACTTACCTGTAGGTAACCAGCAACTTTTCTCTTGCTGCTTTTAAGATTCTCTCTTTATCTTTAACCTTTGGCATTTTAATTATGGTTTGCCTTGGAGCAAGTCTCTTTGCATTGATCTTGTTTGGGATTCTGTGCTTCCTGGAATGATATTTCTATTTTCTTGACCAAATTAGGGAAGTTTTCTTTCATTTTTTAAAAAAATAAATTTCTGATTTCTTTCTCTTTCTCTTCCCCTTCTGGTATCCCTATAGTGTGAATGTTGGACCTCCTGAAATTGTCCCAGAGGCTGCTTATACTACCCTTGTTTTTTTTGTCTTCTTTTTTCTTCATGTTTCGATTGGTTGTTGTGTTTTTTTTTTTTTTTTTGCTTTCTTATGTACCAAATCATTGGTTTAATTCTCAGCTTCATCCTCTCTACTGTTGTTTCCTTGTAAATTGTTCTCTATTCAATTAATGTACCCTTCATTTCTAGAAGGGATTGGCAAGAGATGTTCAAACTCATGAAAAGCGGAAACCTACAGTGAAGATTGCTCTATCCAGCAGAGCTATCAAATGGCAGATAAAGAGCTTCCCAGACAAGAAAAAAAAAAAAATAAAGAGTTCATCATCACCAAACTATTATTATATGAAATGTTAAAGAGACTTATTTAAGGAAAAAAATCACAACTATGAACAACGAAATGGCAATGAATACACATCTATCAGCATTTGAATCTAAAAAGACAAATTAAGTAAACAACAAGAACCAAGGGGATGATGGATATGGAGAATGTTTTGATAGTTACCAAATGGGAGGGGCTGTGGGGAAATAAGTGAAGAGGTGAGGAGATTAAGAAGTACAAATAAGTAGTTACAGAATAGCCATGGAATGTAAAAATTTAGTACAGGAAATGGCATGGCCAAAGACTTTATAGGTATGACCCACAGACATGGACAATGGTGTGGGGATTACCTGAGGGAGTATGGGGTGCTGGGTAGAAGAGGGAAAGGGGGACAATTGAGACAACAGTAATAGCATAATCAATAAAATATAATTAAATATAAAAATAAGGGTAAATTGGGGCATCTGGGCACTTTACTGCGGTTAGCTGAGTGCAGAAGTGTGATGATTTGGTCACAGAATGGCTTGGCACAGTACATAGAGCTGTTTACCACATGTTGGGGAAAAATGAGTCTCTGTGGTATATGGGCTCATCTGTGAATTGGAAGTACCAATAAATAAGATTGGGGACCTAACAGATTTTCTTTTTTTAAGATTTTACTTATTCATTTTTAGACGGAGGGGAAGGGAGCAAGAAAGCCGGGTGGGGAGGTCCACATGCGCTTGCCTCCCATGTGTCCCCTACTGGGGCCCTGGCCTGCAACCCAGGCATTTGCTCTGACTAGGAATCGACCTGGTGACCCTTTGGTTTGCATGGCGACCTAACAGATTTTAATATGAGATAATCTTCACCATGTGTGGCTTAGGAAAAAGTGGCCTCCTTTGTATTCGAGATCCACAATGTCTTGATTACATGACCAGATAATTGCACAATATCTTCAGATCAGAGACTGATGACAGCAAGCTTCAAAACCAATGGTTAATAAATGCTTAAAAATTGTTATGTTTATTACTGTCTATAAATGGAAAAATCAAATGTCTCATACCAGAAGCATACACCATGCTGCTGCTTTGAAAATGTGGGCAAACTTGTCCTGAAGGCTGCAGTAATCATCAGGCTAATCAAAAATGTTTTCTCATTTTCTATTTCTGCATACAGAGATGAATCTGTTTAAGAACATTTAAGAGTCTCTCCAGTGGACATGAACAACCATGTGGGGATTGCCTGAGGGACTGCAGGGTGCTGGGTGGAGGGAGGTAAAGTAGGGAAAATTGGGACAAAGTCAATATTTTAAAATTATATTGATTTTTAAAATATAATTTTAAAAATAACAAAAATGTCCATGACAATATTTTTCAAAGAGAAATTCAGGAAAAATACTGGATTTCCAATAAAGCAATATATGTTTGTATTAAAAGAAAGGTGAAACTACTTTTTAGTTCATATTTGTGATGACCTAAATTATAGAAGTTTATTATTTATTCATTTAAAACATATTGAGCATATAGTCTGTGGCAGGCAATGCAATATATATTAGGTTAGATACAGAAATATCAACAAATGTCCTATTTGTAGGGAGAAGGAAGTGGAAAGGATTAGGAGGAACTACAAGTTTATTTTAATTTCCTTTTCATAATCTTTCAATAGCGTATGTTTTTAAAGAACTATTATTAACATATCCAATCTGGTGTTCCAAATAAAGTAGACAACAACATATAATTACTTCCACCTTGGGTTGCACTATAGCACAATTATTTTTAGAAGGAATTTAACAATATTTGTTAGTAGGCTCAAAAATCATTCATAGAATTGGAATCTAGAGATTAATCCCAAGGTAGTGATTAAGCATACACACAAGAATTTACATCTTTATTTATGGAGAATAAGTTAAATTGTCATAAATATTGAATAAAAGTTATTGGATAAATTGTTCTTTTGCAAAAATTAGGGAGAATATTATAGAAACATTACACTTATTTTATATTGAAATATTAAAATTATTTTTAAGTTAATGAGAAAGATGATAAAATCACATTAAAAAATCCACACACACAAGACATCAAAGTAATATTAATTTTTATTATGTTTCTGTTGATCATCTATTTATATATATTTATGTAATTAAAAGCTTAATTTTATATTAAAATATAATTATTTTAGCATGTTTTAAAAATGAAAAAGTGACAGGTAACTTCCGCTTTCTGAAAGTTTGTTTTATACCACTTCACCTGTTATAAAATAGTACATTAGTACCTGTATTCTCCAACCAAAGTAAATCTGAAGATCACTTTTATTTTTTTTTAGTGAAAAACAGAAGTAGTGTTCAGGCTTTGTTTTATGGTTAGACATATTACAGAGGCAGTGAGAGCCTAGCAGAGAACAAACATAGCAAAATTCAAGCTTCTTCTCAGGGATCTACACTTAGCATCTTTTTTTTTTTTTTTTTTTTTTTTTTTTTTTTTAATACACTCAGCATCTTAACATCCAACCACCACAGCTTTGAACTGTATCTGCGAGCATCAGGGACTTATCTAGGATTATTGTGTGCATCAGTAGCAAGATGTGTCCTAAGGTAATTGCTTCTTCACTTTTCTCCATTTCAATTCACAAAAGGTTTCATAGGAAGATTCTGCTTTAGAATAACAGGGGAAACCAGTATATGTATCACTAGTAATATCTAAAATTCTGAACTTCCTGGTATGGATGCCAGAGAAGGTCAACTCAGGTATGTTTGGAAGACAAAGCATAATTTTCACTGAAAAGAGAAACAAGAATTATACAGCAGAGATATAAAGTCAAAATCTTCAAGCATGTACTACTGCACATAGTTGTAAAGTACATTTTAAGGAATATCATCATTGAAATAATAGAATACGAATATTATGTAGATAAGGCTAAATTTAATTTATTAGACACTAAAACATAAAGGTTTTAAAAATGAAACATATGAAACAAATGAAACATATGAAATAATTAATTCAAGTGTAAATTTAAGTATAAATCAAAAATCAATCATATTTGACAATAATAGAATTTTCAAATAGATTAAAAAATTATGTAAACAGAAAAAAACATCCTTAGGGCAATAGCAAAGACAACACATAATAAAATCCAGAATGGAGGAATATGCTATGTAAGACATTAATTATGTGAGTTGTAAAATAACACACAAATATGTGACATAAAAATAAAGATTTTATGTGGAAGAAGTTATCATAATTGGTAATTAAATATAGTGCAGTTAAAGCAAAAAAAGAGAGAAATATAAGTGAGAAATAAAGTGTAATATAAGGAAAGTTTATTTAAAATATATTTAAAAATATTTACTTAAGACCCTGGCCATGTAGCTCAGTTGGTTACAGTATCATACACCAAGGTTGTATGTTCTATCCACAGTCAGGCACATGCAAGAATAAACAAATAAATAAGTGGAACAGCAAATCAATCTCTCTTTCTTTCTCTCAAATCAATGAATAAATTGTTTTCTAAATATTTACTTAAGAATATACAAGTAAAGCAAAGAGAGAAGTATACAAACTATAGGGTTCTCAAGCATATTAAATACCAAAAAGAAAAAAAATGGCAAAATTTATTGAAAATCAAAGAGAAACAAAGAAAAAATATAATATCAAACAAAGATAAGACTAGTATGAGCAATGTAGCATCCAGTGAATAACAGGAGCGATATGTTAATGAGAAAAGCCTGTCTATATTTTTTCAAGAAAAAATGTTTTTGTAATGATGGAAATGATCTGTATCTGCACTGTCCATTATAATAGCCATTAGTTACATGTGATTGTTAAAAATATTTCATTTATTTATTTTAGAGAAAGGGGAAGGGAGGGAGAAAGTGAAGGAGAGAGGCATTGATCTGTTGTCTCTTACAGGCGTCCCCACTGGGACCGAATGCACAACCCTGGCACATGCTCTGACCCGAAATCAAATCAGCAACTTTTGGTTTTGCAGAATAATTCCCAGACCAATGAGCCATGCCAGTCAGGGCTTATATGTGATTTTTAAGGCACTTGAAATATGGCTAATGTGACTGGAGCACTCATTTTAATGTAATTTAGTTTAAATTTAAGTTTATAATAGATTAACATTTCAATTAGTAGACTAAGTAAATCAGATTGCTCTCCCCTGTTGAGTGCTCAAATAGACTAGAAGGCAGAGCAAGGTTTAATCCCCCCTTTCTGCTCTACTTCCTGAGCTGGGGCATCAATCTCCTCTCTTTGGACTGGGACTTAAACCATTGGTCTTGTGGTTCTCAGGCCTTGGATTGGAACTAGAATATATACCTTTGGCTTTCCTCAGTCCATGGAACTACTTAATTTCTAGTTGTGTGACCCAATTTTTAGGACCCAAATTTTCAGGACCCAACTTTTCAGGACCCAATTTTTTAGGACCCAATTTTTCAGGAAGAACCCTTCCTAACACAAAAACATTACAATTAATTGATTACAATTAATTGAAAGTAATAAGGAAATCTATGTGTCCTGGCATTGGCTCTGAATAAAAAAAGAAGAAATATATACATATACGCCCCCCAAAAAAACACCCCATAAATAGACCTGAGGTCACTCTGGTGTGGTTTAAAATTGGTGATATGTAGTGTGGGAAATTCCAATTCTTTAAGGTCATCTCTGGTTGGTAGTGACTTGTGGCTTCTGGCAAAAGCAATTCAAATCCCACCAGGAAGAAACAAATGATCCACTCATCTCTTCTGTTCATGATCAGCAGACGATATAACAATCAAGCATTAGTTCATTATATAATTTTACTAATCATATCATCCCTATAAATTTAATAAAAAATAAAAATAAAACAGGCTAGTTTGAAAAAGAAGGAAATAACTACTAAAAATAAAACTAAATAAATAGATACGGACATTAGGAATGTGTTTAATCAGCAAATTATACACACAGAATAAGGACCTGATAAAATAAAAAAATAGGACATAGATCTGAAGAATTTACGTAGACTGAGACATAAAAATCAATCAATTGTAATTTAATCATACTGCAAAAATTTAACTATATATCTTTGTATACACCCATATAATATTTTTCTGGTGTACATGCTGATTATCAACTATATCCTTCATAATAACAGAATCAAATTTTATTTTTGGACACAATGAATCCACAGGACAAAGAAAAATTGCATGTTGAAACTTGTAATTGTGTTGCCCTATAAAAACTTCAGGCCAATGAATTTAGAAGTGCTAAGGAACTTTCAGAAGTGCTCCATAAAGGACAAGATATTGTAGCAGTGGAAAATTGTAGCAGTAGGAAATTGTAACCCACCCCACTACTCATTTGAAATTGTTTCTGAAAGTGCTAACTCTGACTAATATTTGGTTTATAGATTAGCAGCATGTTTGTATAAAAATCCCAGGATCTAGTTTCAAAAGACACAGACCCAGTCCTGTAGGCATCCCAGCTCTGGGAGATTTGTTGACCTTCAACCATTGATCCAGGATGATGTGAAACCAAGGTGACTAAACCAGGATTACGCACACCAGACCACCAGTTGCTTTACTGGAATGGATTGAACTCTTCTGCACGTAGAGAACTTTGCAAACCCCTCCCTTGAGCTCTTTGTTCTATTCTGCTCTCCCTTCTTATAAAAAACCTCTGCCTCCAATGAGAAGTGGAGACGGACTTTGTGACATGAGTCCCCCATCTCTCAGAAGATGGGCTTTGAGATGTTAGTGTCCTATCTTCGAGATGGCCAGCATCTGCAAATAAACCACTTCCCTTTACATCAGCAACTGACTCTTGAGTATTGGTTTTCCTAACAGCACACAGCTGGACCTGTGTTTTGGTTACAAAATGTCTTCTTGAATTCCTTTATCCAACTTCTCTATAATTTTAGTGGTGGGCTCTAGCTCCACATTGGCCTCTGAAATAAGGACATAGATTACAAATAAATACATGGAAAACTGAAAGCAAACTAGGCCCTTCATACTGGAGTCATCATACTGATACGAAAGACCTGATCAGATCACCTCGGGGGAGGAGTAGGGAGGGGCCCCAGGAGGAGGTTGCCTGAGGCAATGGTAAACAGCCTAGGACAGAGTGGATGAGAAGCTGGGTGCCTCCAGAGGACACATTATTATGAGCCAGAAGATTTAACATAAAAGGAGGGCGGAAACTGGATCTCTGGTTCCGTTCCTCCAGGACGCCTGGATGATTGTGCTGCGGTTAACTGAGTTTTTAAAAAAACTGTAGTTTTGGATGAATTTTGGACGGGAGAAGAAACTCAGGGCACAGCCTAAGATTGGGCTGGCCTGGCAGGGGGTGGCACGGTTCTGCTTCTTTGGGTGCTCTAGAGGGGATGGGCTCTGAGGCAGAAGCCTGCCATTCTTCCGAAACTGTGTAACTTTTGTATCTTAATTGTTTTAGTTTATAGAATAAGATAATTAAAAACTAATGAGTAATGATAAAGGAACTCAGGAGTTAAAGATTTTATCCTTAATTAATAGGCTTAAGTGATTAAAGCTGACACTAAAGAGTTAAAGAATTTAGTTTTAATTGATAGGCTTAAGTAACTCATATAAGTGGAAAGCTGTTATTCCAAAACTGTGCAGTTTTTCAATAAGTATTCTTTTCCTTTATCATCAAAACTTCACCTCTGGAATTTTGCCTAGAGGGTGGTGGTCGGCAGCAGGATCTGGCTTGCTGTTCAACAACAATACTACCACCAGAGTGATTTCATCTGTACATACAAGGTCTGTCCAGAAAGTATCCGGTCACAGACTATGAAAAATAGGGACGTTTTTGACCAAGATACAAGAAACAAGACATATTGTACATAAGACAGTAACACTTCAGTCCCCTTCAAAGTAGGCACCTTGGGACTCGCACAGTTTTTCCAATCGCCATCAGCTTCTTGCATGATTATTCCATCTCTTGCATCTCTGACATTGGCGTACAATAAACCTCCCCAGAGAAACCAACTATTCTCCAAAAACGAATGAGAAATTTGTTATCTAGAGCTGCTGCAGCCATGTTGTGTGTGTCTGGCCCATCCCAGATCATGCGATCATGAAAAGCCAACACTTAGAGCTTGTCCAGCCAATTTCAGCAGTCAACCATAACCTCTGCCCTGGCCCATTATGGTGATCACACTCACCTTTTTCTGGAAGATAAGTTTTGGCTCATGGTTTCTGACTTTCAGGACTCTCATTCACTCCATTAAATTCCAGAAGTCCATTACACTGTCAGTGACTCCACTGCTGTTTGTGGCCTACAGACAAGAGTGACCTCCAAGCTCACAAATGCATTTTCTAAAAGGCTGTATGAAGGGGGAAGCTTTCCAGGGTGTACAACTTTTCGATGTCTCTGCACCACACTGGAAGAAGAAAAGTCGTCTTGGGCCACACATTAAATATATTGCGACACATAATCACAAAATGTTTTAAGTAAATTTACGATTTTGTGTAGGGCCACATTCACAGGCATCCTGGGCTGCATAAGACCCTCATGCCACAGGTTAGATGCCCTTGCTCCCTTTGGGTGAAGGGTGAATAGATTCAACATAATAAATCCACTTCTACTTTCTCAGCTCCCTAGTCTTAGGTTACTTCCCTCTATTATATACCAAAAAAGTTCTAATATCTCACTTTAATAAAGGTTATGTTTGGGAACAGATTTTAGTACCCAATCAACCTAAATATTAAAGCAATTCCCAGGCACTAAGTCTATTATAATGAAATCACATTTTTGTTTTGTTTTGTTTAATGTTTTCATATCAATGATTTAAGCTTGATGCAACATTAGATTCTTTCATGTTATTTTTTATTTTATTTTATTTTATTGATTATGCTATTACAGTTGTCTCATTCCCCTCCACCCTGCACCTCCACCCACATTCCCCCTCTTTAGTTCATGTCCATGTATCATAAGTTCTTCAGTTTCTACATTTCCCACACTATTCTTGCCCTCCCCCTGTCTATTTTCTATTTACCATCTATGCTACTTATTCTCTGTACCTTTTCCCCCTCTCTCCTCCTCCCACTCCCCTGTTGCTAACCCTCCATGTGATCTCCATATCTGTGGTTCTGTTCCTGTTCTAGCTGTTTGCTTAGTTTGTTTTTGTTTTAGGTGTGGTTGTTAATAGCTGTGAGTTTGTTGTCTTTTTACTGTTTATATTTTTGATCTTCTTTTTCTTAGATAAGTCCCTTTAACATTTCATATAATAAGGGCTTGGTGATGATGAACTCCTTGAACTTGACCTTATCTGAGAAGCACTTTATCTTCCCTTCCATTCTAAATGACAGCTTTGCTGAATAGAGCAATCTTGGATGTAGGTCCTTGAGTTTCATGACTTGGAATACTTCTTTCCAGCCCCTTCTTGCCTGGAAGGTCTCTTTTGAGAAATCAGCTGACAGTCTGATGGGAACTCCTTGGTAGGTGACTGTCCCCTTATCCCTTGCTGCTTCTAGAATTCTCTCCTTCATTTTAATCTTGGTTAATGTAATTAGGATGTGCCTTTGTGTGTTTCTCCTTGGGTCCAATTTCTTTGGGACTCTCTGAGCTTCCTGGACTTCTTGGAAGTCTATTTCTTTTGCCAGATTGGGGAAGTTCCCCTTTATTAATTGTTCAAATAAGTTTTTCACTTGTTGCTCTTCCTCTTCCCCTTCTGGTACCCCTATAATTTAGATATTGGAATGTTTAAACATGTTCTGGAGGCTCCTAAGCCTCTCCTCATTCTTTTTGAATTCTTCATTCTCTTCTGGTTGGTTGGTTGTTTCTTCCTTCTGGTCCACTCCATTGATTTGAGTCCCAGTTTTCTCCCTATCACTATTGGTTCCCTGTGCATTTTCCTTCATTTCACTTATTGTAGCCTTCATTTGTTCACCTAATTTTGACCAAAATCAACCAATTCTGTGAGCTTCCTGATCACCAGTGCTTTGAACTGTGCATCTGATAGGTTGGCTATCTCTTGGTTGCTTAGATGTATTGGCTCTGGAGCTTTAAACTGTTCTTCCACTGGAGCCATGTTTTGTTTTGTTTTGTTTTGTTTTGTTTTGTTTTGTTTTGTTTTGTTTGGGGAGGGTCTGGTCACACCTGTCACATAGTGACGGGCAGAGCCTTAGGTGTTCACCAGGGCAGGGCAACCTAGTCATTGGTTCGTGTTGCTCTATGTGGGGGAGGGGTCAGAGAGAGAACAATGGTGCTCGCTCTGCTCTCTCTTGTATTTCAGTCCCTTCCACCACTTCCCCCAAGCAAATTGGGCCCCTCTGGTGCTGGTTCCCAGGTGGGTGGGCTTGTGTACATTCTAGGACCCTGTGGGTCTCTCCAAAGTACTCTCCTGTAAGGCTGAGAGTCTCTCCTGGAACCTTAACCTCCACAAGTGTTTTCAATCAGTGCTTTTAGGCTTTATTTCCTGGCGCTGTGGCCCTGGGTTGTGTGGTCTGTCTCCCCGTTTTCGCATGGTTTATCTGAGCGCAAATGTGTGTCCACAGTCAGCCAGCTGCCTTGCACACCCAGGACCGCCAACCACCACTTTTTCCTGCTGCAACCCCTCTCCATGGGCCACTGACTCTACCCTTCTTACAGGTCTGGAAGAATGGTTGTTGAAATTCCTTACAGTTTAATTTTCTGTCAGATCTGGCTGTCTCTTTTGTTTCTAAATCTTTGTTGTCCTTAATTTTGGTTGTGAAAGGAGGCACAGTGTATCTACCTATGCCTCCATCTTGGCCAGGAGTCTCTTTTCATGTTATGTTTAACACCTATAACATTGTTTCCTGTTACTATTCCCCAGGCATTCGTTAATAATTAGTTAATTATTGGCATGTATGCTTTCTCATGTGTCATGATTTCTAACTTTTCCCATGGTCCTGGATTAGAACAGAATCTGGGGATAGGTCTAAAGTTATTGTGACAAAGGTGTGGCTTTGGGGAGAATGAGCATTACCTTACCTATCAGGAATTATATCCAAAAACATAATGTACAGTTTAGAAAGCAAAATTTTTGAGAACATATACATGTGACATCATTCACATACAGAATAAAAGATGTAAATTGTACATAAAATTTAAGATTACTTTATATAATAAATATATTGGAAATTGTATGGGATTTGGCAGCTAAATTCAAGACAGTGATTACCTCTAAGACCAGGTATATATGTGCAACCAAAGAGTAATATAGCATGCTTGTACACACAGATAAAGATTACTTCTTTATCTGGATACTAAGCACATAGGCATTTATGGTATTATTAGAATATTTTATGAATATTTAATTTACCTTTACACATTAAAAACTCAGAACATATGTATGGGTCACAATTTCATTTCAGAAATAAAGAAGTAAACATATTAACGATGCTTCTTTTACCCATGATTATATGAAGAATCTATAGTATCTGGTGGAAGGATACACACCAAGATAAATTAACATTATCTCCACATAATATTAGATTATTTAATTTTTAAAACAAGTTATCTTTTATAATTATAAAATGTCAAATCAATCATTTTAAGGTAAAATGATAATAATTACTAGAAATAAATCAGATTAAATTCTGATACATTATAACCTTTAGTTTCTGAAATTAAAAATTAGAGGTTAAGAAAATTTGAAAATATATACTGGAATAGTTAAGACTATGAGTTAAGGCAAAAAAAAGGAAAAACAATGTCTCTGTGTGCATATTTTATTTGTTTACTTCTCTATTATGCTTTATATTTCTTTAAGTATAATTATTATTAAAATATATAACTATTTTGCATGAAAATATATAAATATATTTTACTGTGCCCCATTTTCCCAAATGTACGTGTGCGTGTATATATAAAATTTATATATACATACTCTATGTCTTTAACTTTCTTCTAAAATCTACCTCAATAAGAAACTAAAAGCAGAATTGAAATTACATTCTCCTTTTTCACAATATTTATCACCCATGGATATATTAGGTAATCATATTACTATCAAAATGGAATTAAAATGAAAACCTCAAATAAGACAAAATTAGTTATATAGACTGCCTTATGAAACATTAATGGGTTAACTAAAATATATTTATATAACTTTCTATTTCACTTCTATATTAATTAGGTGCACATCTCATTAATTTTCTTTTAATTCTAGATAATGTGAATTCACTGATATTAAATTCAATAAATCCACTAGGTTGGCCCTATTTCCTGTCTTGTGCCATGGCCTCTCTTGTTGCCACAAAGTCCCGTGATGCTTCAGTAGTAATAAGCATACCTGGTACGTTCATCTTGGTTTCTAATACCATTCACAATTAGAGAAACAGGGCTCCCTGCATAAACGACTGATTCTAGGACTGGGGCAGGGATTACACAAGGTGACTTTGGAGGTCTCTGCAGTGCCATAATATCAGAGAGTCCTCAAGTCAAGTAAGTAATGAACACACCCAAAATACTGGGTTATGAGAGTGACATGAGTCAATTGATAGACAGAGCTTCAAATGGCCAGCCTAGAAGAGTTTGAGCAACAACACATGTCAAGAACATTGAATGTCAAAGTATCTCTTCTTAAAAGTATAAATCTATGCTTACATAAAAATTATAAAGAAAGGGGGGAGAATAGATACACCTTTCCATGCAGAAGAATTCCAAATAATTTGTGTAGACGCTCTGCTCTTAAGGAGGGGAGGCATAACTCTTTACTCTTTAGATGTGAGATGCACAGAATGACTTTCTTCCCCAAAAAACATGATATAAAAAGAGTGATTTACACTACAGAAATTTGATAAGCACTACTTCAGCCAGGTAAGGTCAACATTAACAGTGAAAAATCATGTCGACCTTGTTTAACTTTGATATGATGTGATGACAATGTACTTTACCTCTGGGAAGTTCCTTCCCCCAAAAGAGGAATCCCACATCTTATTCACTATAAGAATACCAGGCCAGTTATAGTCAAGGGATATGCTGCAAAGCACTGACCAGTACATTTCAAAACTGTCAAAGTCAACAACAACAACAACAAAAACAAAACATCTGAGATACTGTTTCAGCCAAGGAGTTTAAAAGACATGACAAGTAAATATCCTGTCATATTGTGAAAGGAATCTTTGAAAAAAAATAAGACAGTAAGCTAAACAATAAGAAAATCCAAATATGGTAGTTAGTAAATAATATTGCATCAACTTTTTTTTCACTTTGGAACAGATGTACCATGTTAATTTAAGGTAGTAATAGATGGAAGAATTAGACAGAATGTAAGGTATATTGAAACGCTGTACTCTAGTAACAACTTTTCTGTAAATCTAAAATAGTTTTTTTAAATCTTTTAAAAATTATTATTCAGAAGTATCTTAAACATCATTTTAAAACTATGTGGTCATTAGCCCTATGAGTTAAGTGGTTAATAATTGAAATATACGCACATCTTATTGGAAAAAATGCACCAACTTTCTCATTTTTTTAGCTTAAAATTAGTAAAACTTTTATTTCTAAGTAATGCATTTGTGCAATTAACAAATAATTTAGTTTAGCCCATTTCTCTAAATATATGTATGGCTTAAAAGAACAATTAAAAAATAACATTCTTATTCTATGGAATTAGTGTTATGGGGTTTATTGTCGAATATTAGATATAGATCTAAGCATGCAGGTATAAGACATATATATAAATCATATAACATACTACACATATTTTACATACAGTGTAAAGGAGAATTAGATTACCTTTGACACACACTGTGGCTATTATTCTTACAATATTAGGTTCATTTATTTTCACATTTCCCTAAGATCAAAGGTAGTTCTCCAGTTTTCTTCTGACAAGGACCTTAGCCAATTTCCATTCAGTGTTTCAAGAGTTAGGTTTGTGTTCTTTAAGTATTGGTTGAAATGAGTCAGTGAAAGAACAAATGGATTAGTATCACCTCCTGAATTGTAATAGATGAATAAACTGAAATCTAGTGTGATTAATTTCTGTGGAGAATACTATTAAAATCTGTGTCTTCTCTTTTAGAACATACACAAAGTTTGGGGAAATGGTAGAGGAAAAGACCAATAGATGCCATTTATATTTTTGCCTATTGAATCCAACATAAATTTCTTATTATTTTTAATTCAATGATTCAGCATATGCAAGATAACCATAATTGAAACTATTCTTCTAATCAGCCATTTATAATATGTATTATAATGTTTATAGTAAAATTGTCTCTATTTTTAAAATGAGTCCATTAGTGACAGTATAAAGATATTTTCAGCTTATAGTCATTATTGCTATCTTCAGAACAATTAGTGACTCGTTAATGTGCTAAAGTGCTTCCTCACTATCCATCATCAAATAACAATGCCTTTGTGGTGGACATCCAAAACATTAAACCTTGCATAGAATATTAATGTTTAAAGAGAAAGAATATAATTATTGATTTCATAAAAATGAAATCATTACTCTGCTATTTCACACAATGTAGTGATAATGAATATCAAAATATTACAATTCAATTTTCTTATTGTTTCTCCTTCACTTCCTATTTTAATTTCAACTTTTTATAAGACTTGATTATATTTTTCTGGATAATATTAAAACCATTTTGAGGTTTATTAGGAAACTCTTCTGACTTGCTGGAAGGAACACCACCCCAAGTCTTCAAAGCAATAATCACTCCGCTGCTCATTCTGATCGCTGCAGTTTTGGATTATACCAGGCTGGTGACATGTAAATGACGTGTTGTTTCACAGGTCTGCAAAGCATTTTAGATGGAGATAACCTTGAAGTCTAAAGTTAAATATGAGACTGAACTGAACAGTCTCCGAGGGGACTGAAATGTTGACTGAGGCAATACAGAATACAGGTCCTTGGGCTGACCTCAGCAGCCTAGGCAGGTTGTAGGCCTACAATGATCTAAACGAGTAAGCAGTTAAAGAGAGAAAAAATGTGCTAATAAATTGGCAATGAGATCTTAAGCAAAATTATGTGGAGTAGTTGAGATGAAAAGAGAGTCCTGAGATACATCTTTCTTAATGTGTTAAACTGTATGAATTTTTCCTGCATTTGCCTATGGATTAGGTGACTAAATTTCTGTCCTTTTTAGACAAAACAATAACTGCACATGTGTTAATGTATATGCTGTTTATGGGAGGGTTTCTCTATGTTGTATTATTACATAATATAGTCAGATACAAAATTCCTTAGACAATAAGTATAATCTACAGGGTGAGTAAAGAATTCGGATTAAGTAATATGTAATTATATATATTTAACAAGGGTAAAAGACATTAAAAGGCTGGAGAATCATAATAGGAACTTGAAACTAACCATCAGATGATGAGCACTATGCTGTCCTGACCACGGGTAACTTCCATGTACTGGCATGGCAGAGATAGAGAGGAAAGCTGACAGTTAAAATACAGGTTTGTATGTGCTAATCCTAGATGTCACAGGCCAACTGTGTACAGGTAACTCCAATGTAGGAAAGATTCCATCCAGAAACTGAAACACTTCCTGAGTTCGCTGGGTCTTTCATCACTACAACAGGAAACTTCAGGGAGGCAAAATGTAATGTTTTACAAATTATTTTCAACCTATCATGTGGAGACAAGTTCCAGAACCCTTGAAACAAAGGCATTGCATAGAGAGACATACCTCGTTGTACTTTAACTATTTATGATGAATCCCTTTCACAACCTGTAGAAACCTACTGCACCTGCAACAATACTTTTCACAGGGCAGAAGAAAGATACGATATTAATTGAGAAAACAGACTGTGGTAAAAGCAGAAAAGATTTTTTTTAATAAAAGAAAACAAAACAAAAAGCGTGTGAGATCTTTGGAGATAGCGGAAACAGGAGGAAACACGGGGAGGGCTGGATTTCCCGTAACAATACTGGGATTATGCTCAGAGTGGAAAAAATAACACTGAATTCTCTGCATTTCCAAAGGATTTATAATTTGGGAAAGGAATTCATTCTTTGCATGTCTAGCTTAGATGCCTTGATAGACTTCCAGTCTGTAACAACATTTCATCCAAAGAGCTATAGGTACTTTAAAAATTCCTTCAGTCTTCTTTGACCCTAAGATATGTTTTATTACTGATCATTGACAATTCACGCAACTCAGGTTAAATGTGTGGGCATTTGGTGTTCTTTCCAGGCTTTTACTGTCTCTGTGTCCTCCCTCTGTTCATTGCTACTGTATTTACAATAGCTAAGATATGGAAGCCACCCAGATGCCCACCGATAGACAAGTGAATAAAAAAGTGGTGGTGTATATATACAATGGAATATTATCTGGCCATTGAAAGAATGAAATCGTACCATTTGTGACTAAATGGATGGACCTGAAGAGTTTATGCTAAATGAAATAAGCCAAATAGCATATGATTTCATTTATAGGTGGAATCCAATGGGCAACATAAATAAACAAAATAGAAACAGACTCATAGATATAGAAAACAGAATGACACTGTCAGAAGGGAGAGGGTTTGGGAGGTTGAATGAAAGCAGTAAAGGGATTAAGAAAAAAAAAATTCACTGGCACAATCTACATTATGGTGATTACCAGAGATTAAGAGATTGAGGGGGGTAGTGGAGGTAGAAGATTGTAAAGGGGAATAACTGGTGACAGGAGAGTTGACCTTGGGTGGTGAACACACAGTACAACATACAAATGATATACAATTGTACACTTAAAACCTATATAATTTTATTAACAAATGTCTCCCCAATAAATTCAATAAAAATTAAAAACATAAACACGATTTCTCTCTAACTGGAACATGAAAATCTTTTGGCCTTCTTACCAGAGTCACTGACCCTATTCCCCATCAGTTATGTTTTTAATTCAAAGGCCATTTTGACCATCTATGCTGCTCCAGTCTCTCTTATATCTCACATCTCACGCCTCCTATACCATTATAGGTTGTGTGTTTATTTCTGCTAGAGTACAATTAAAATCATTATATTCCCTTGTACACCCACAAAGCTATCTGCATAAGGTATACACTAAAGTATCATATTTTTATACTATGTAAGCTGCATGTAAATTGCATGTTACCTTGATATGTTAGTTCATTACTAAACTTTATATTTTAGAAACTATTTGAATGTTGTATATTTGTAAAATTAATTCATTCTTTACTTTTCCAAAATTGAAAATTTTCTTAGGACATGATAAAAGGAACATTGTTTGTAATATAGTTTTTTCCACAAGTATTTAAACTGCTTAATATTTCTATCATTAACAATAATTAAAAGATGGGCAAGCTTCTGCCGACAGCAACTTTCAAACCTTTGTCCATTAGATGTGACATGTTACTATGCATTAATATATTCACAAAAGTAGTTTTTAAGGATGCTATCTTAAATTTTAAAACAGAAAATGTGTTAAAATGCACATACTCACATAGAGTCCTTAGCATTTTGATATTGAAGCAATTCAGTTCAAATTTTCCTTCACTTAAAAGAGTTATTATTTTGAGAAGATATAAAAATGAAGGCTTGTGCCTGGACACTTCTGAAGACTAGACATTGAATGTTTAAATGATGACTAGTTATTACGTAAAATGAACATATAATCTAGTTGAGAAGGAGGAGACACAAATATGATCAGACTGTACAGCATAGCATGATGTCCTATTGGAGGGGCACTAATTGCTATATTAGTTTAAGAGCAAAATGTGTGATCACCTCAAATCTGAGAAACATGAAAATTATAATGGAGAGCTATATTTTTAAAAATATAATGACCAAGTTCAGAAGCTGAGGGATACAAGAGGTGAGGAGTCTCCAATAACTCGATGATGCAGAGAAGAGGAAATTAGTGTATGAAACAGCACTAGGAGAGCCAGGTTTTGGAGGTGTGACTAAACACGATTAAAAGAAAATAAGACTCTCTTTTCCCTACTTAATTCAGACTATTAAGTGAAGTGGACACACATGTTTGAATACATGTAAAAGTACATGTTCTGAAATTACTTGCATGCATAAACTCCTTTCTAGTTAGTAGATACATTATCCAGCTTTTGGAAGAAAGGTCATTAAGTTGTTTTTTTTTTTTTTTTAATTTGGTTGGAGAAAAGGTCATCGATGCTGTATCATGTTGTACCTGATGTTAAGAATATATATATATATATACACACACATATATATGTATATATATGTGTACACACACACACACACACACACACATATTTAGAAAGGGGGGGAAGGAAAAAGAGAGAGGGAAACACTGATGCGTAAAATCAATCTATTGCTTCTTCTACAGCCCAGGGAATCAAACCAGTGACCTTTCACTTTGCAGATGATGCCCAATGAACTGAGCCACAGAGATCCAGGGCAAGGAGATATATTTTGAGCAAGAGAATAGGAGCCTCTGATAGAAGAGGCCCACTGATACTGATATCTAGGACTCAGTGTTGCCTGGTGAGCACATGTAGTGTTCTAGTTTAGCAAAAATAATCTCACAGGACACCAGTATCAGGTGTGTCCTTGATGAAAGCAGATAAAAAATGGCAGCATAATCTTGATTAAGTACAAGTAAAACAAAGTCATGTTAACATCATCAAAAAATGCATCAAACTATCTCCTGTCCCCACAAGTGTGACTTCTGCTTTATTAACAACTATAGCTTTATTTCATATGTTATGCTCTTAGAAATCTTGCAAATTGTTTTTGTGAACTTATGTGTGAATTGGTTGTGTCTCCTTCTGGAGTGAGAAAATATCTAGGCCATTTTACATGTGACTGTCTTTTAGATATGATTCAGGAGGACTCAACCATTTCATTTCTCCCTGAACTTTTGCATGTTCCTCAGATTCTTAGAGAACTCTAAGTACCTCAGCCATAAAAATTACACTTGAGAAGCTAGTTGGTTGGTCAAACCAATGATAAAGATAAATGAGCCCTGCCTGGTGTGGCTCAGTGGATTGAGATCCAGCATGTGAACCAAAGGGTCACCAGTTTGATTCCGGGTCAGGGCACATGCCTGTGTGGTAGGCCATGCAGGTCCCCAGTAGAAGGTGGGCAAGAGGCAACCACACATTGATGTTTCTCTCCCTCTCCTTTGTCTTCCCTTCACCCCTCTCTGAAAAAAAAAATGAATAAATAAACAAATATATTTTTAAAAAAGATAAATGAGTGTTTAGTGTGGCAGATTAAAACAAGAAGTCTAAAGATTTGATATTAAAGATTGGGAAAAGTCAATTTGCTGTAGTTTGTTCTAAGACTTGTTCATTATTCAATTTCTTAGAAGATTTGAAGAATTTTGTGTTGTGAGAATAATGGAAAAGGGTATAGAGGCAGCAAGTCTGGGTTTGCTAGAGTCAACTTGAATTTAGTAAGAAGGGTGGAAAGAACGGTTGGAGGCTTAAGTCTTGCAAGAGTCACAGTGGGAAATGTTTTTTAGCATCTTTCATGGTAGATCATTTTCAGAGGCTATACAGCCCACCTTTATGTATGTCTATCAGTATTTCACCCAAGCTGTTACCAAAGAGTACCCTGGTTTATGTTTTCTCTTGGCTCCTTTCTTACCTTCAGTTAGTAATCTTCCAGGGCAAAGTGGGGAACAAATAAGCATAGCCATCAACCTATTCCATAGCCCACTCCCTGTCTGTAGCCACAGTAGAGAGTCATTCTTTGTGAATATTTACTCCATCTTGGAACACAGTTACCTTCTGTTTTCTCAAACATCTCTCATGCTTTTCATGTTTGTATTGGGCAAGGGCCTCTATTATGACATCCCAGGACCTGGGTAAGCGGTAGCCAACGATGCCTTCTTTGCTGGGATTGTCAACTTTTCAAGTTGAGATTTTGAGTAAATATTTATTGAATCTTTATTCTGTCTTTCTCTTTTGGTTTGTCAGTATAGATTTGGAAAATCACAGAAACATCAGGAAAAGAAAGATTAGTTGATTCCCAACTCTTTAAAAACTTACTATATAATGCCCTGTATTTATTTTTTTATAATGTTGAGAGAGGATTTATAGATCTCTTTAGCTCCTGTTTGAACAGTCTATAGGAGGTTTTCCCCAATTATGTATAGAATTTTTATGCAAAAATATAAAACCACAGTGTAATTATTTTACTCACATTTTACATGTCACCACAATCCAGTAAAATAGTTAGTTTTGCCTTTTAATCAAACACACACAGTTTAAGTAATTCAATTTCTCTAACATTAACGTGTTAGATGTCAGTAACATAATCTGTCTTTTCATAGTACAAGGCTTCCTACTTTCAACCGTCGAAGGTGATGTGTTAAGCAAATAGGATATTTACCTCTCGAATGCAGTTGTGGGCATATGAGTCATTTCTAATTTCATATTCAGTATTATTCTTCCTTTGCCTGTGACTTCCTACTTGTTTCTCAGCAGTGGGAGATGTCAATGTGAATTTCACATTGGTACTGGGGCCTATTTATTTTTTTCTTCTCATAATATTAAGATCTTCTGAAAAATTCCAAAATCAATTTCCTTTAAAATATGATTTGAAAAATGTCAGTATTTGGACATTCGTGTAGTACATGTAAATAATGACTATAGGTTGGAAAGATTCACATAAGCTCACAGTAATACCACTCTGATATGTTAATACCAGTCTGCACCTCTAAATATATTTTTTCACATAACTTTTAAACTTACATAAGTAGCTTAATAAATTATGTTAAGAAACATGAATAAAATTAAAAAGAAGTAACACTTTAACTTTTATTAATTAGTAAATCAAATAAAAAACAAGAGCAATAAACTCTTACAAGTGCACCATTTTCTACAACAAAAAATATAACAGGTATAAGACATAAAATACCAGTAAGGACATTTTAAAGTACTTTGCTTAAACAGGTTTATAGTTTAACTTGACTAGATTTATTGCATAAATTTTATAACAGTTTAAAGTTTTCTCCAAATAAAAATGACAAAATGTTAAGTCCCCAAATTTGTAACATTAATTATGTATTACATTTCATTCTAGAAGAGAAAATGGCCTGGTTTCAAGGATAGTTGTTTACAGCTTGAGTATTTTATGATAAACTTTTACCTGAAGCACTGGTACCATTTATTTTATCCAGGCAATTAAAACAATTTTCCTGGAATATACTCAGGTACAAAATATATAGAAATACCATGGTTAAATGGGATCAAATCAGGCAGTATAGATTTCCCAGACCATAAAATCTATGGAGATAGGAAGCAACTGATTGAACTCCCAAAATGTCAATATACGCATCTAATATTCATTTATGTTTTACAGTAGAAAAATTGAATAAACACTGTAAGTCACTTTTGAGGGGACAGTCTTATACTCCAGTAAAAGACTATTAATAATTGGATTATTCTGTTAGCCATCATATATTACTAATTATATGCTTAATGAGATTCTACTTAGCTTTGTTTTTATTTTACTAATAATGACAATATTTATCAAAGTTATGAAATCATGGTTTAAAAGTATAAAAAGCATAAAGGCAATTGAGTCACAATCATTTTGTTTCTATAAAGAGTACCAAAAGAAAGGCTTCCTACTTGATCATTAAGAATTACAATGTCTAGTTGGAAAAATAACTATGTAAATTCCAGATTAAGAGACATTTTATTCTTTAAATTGCAAGCAAAATAACAGATAGCAACATTTTAAGTATCCTTCTCTACATAGTTCTCATTTGACCATTCTATTTCCATTAAATTAACTAATCACCTTCCTGGGTTGAGAATTTCATGCTTCAAACATGGTTGATTAAAGATTAGTATTCCTGGCAGTTTGTCACCTGCTTCATCATTAGACTTCAAGGGCTGTGGCTGCTCAGATGAATGAGCACTGCAAAGAACTTTGAGTATTTTTAACGCATGGGTTGTTCCCCTCCTCTCCAAGTGGCTGAAATTGCCCAGTATGCTTGCATAGTTTTTTTTTTCCTTTGTGCCATTCTCATGTACTATTACTTAATGCACTTTTAAAAGGTATAATCAAAAGTATTTTGACTGAATTTTAATTTAAAATTAGATGATGGAGCATATGCTTATTTTACTTTCACAAGTAAATTTATTTTGCATTTTACTATTTTCAAAATATTCAATCTATTTCAGACATTATTCATTATTTCAAAGTAGTATTTATTTACTTGCACATTTTTGATTGACCTAAGACAACTTTAGGTGCTACCGTGTTCCTATATAACTTGAAACTAGCATATTCTACAATACATAAATTGAAAATATCAGCATCCCTGCAACATACAGAAATGGGAATGATGGAAGGCAGTTTAATGAAAACATTGTATACAAGCTGTGGGGGTCTAAGAAAAAACATAGATAAGATTAATGAGACACACGAAAGACAAAAGAAAATGCAAAGGAAATCTTTAACACTCTCAGGCCTGAAATGCAGAGGTAGAATACAGTTGTCCACAATCTTCTAGAGTGGATGGCATAGTAGAGCGCTGCAAAGCAGCCACTGCAGTCTCAGGAAAAGGAGCCACTGCCAAATGGTGGCTTAGCTAGGAGAGGAGCTAGGGTACCACATTCTCTGATCTTTCTCTTCTCCTGTCTCCCATTAGCTGAGCATAACCAAATCCAGAAGACAAGGTAGGTCGGTAGCATTAGAGGTCAGCCTTCTGGATGTCGAGAAGGCTTGAAACTGAACCAAATAATGAAAATAGGGAAAAAACAAATTATATAAATGTAAATATATATCACATGTTCATTTACTTTTTAGTAAAAATAAATAAATTAGTGGTGCTAGCTTTATGAATTACTTAGAATGAAAGGTATAGTAGAATCTATTTGAATATTCAGTAGGTAAATAGAATATGATTGTTTGAAAGGGTCAGGTAAATCAATAGTAAAATATTTACATTTATTTTACATTTAACTATATTTTGAGCTAAAATGTTGTAAATCTAGATTGCTATAAGCTACCTTAATCATAAGCTAAATGAAAGTGTTTCAAATTTCTGACATTTCAAATTTAGGGAAAATAGTAAAAATTTTTATAACTGAGCATAAACTAAATCTTGTCATATGTTATATATTCCTGTTATCCCTTTGAAACTGTATTTATTCAATGTTTAAAAAGTGTTCATACTCAGTAGTCTGTTCATATTTTATGATTGTACATAATCATTTATAAAATATAGATAGCTTACACATTTAATATTTGTTCAATAAAAATATTTATCATTTTTACTAACCTCTAACATTCTTGGTGCTCTTTTAATAATCTTCCCCCACTCACAGGAATTCTCTATTTTCTCAAGTATAGAGTGGAAGGTCTAAGGATGCAGGAAAGAGTTTGAAACATCAAGCCGTGCTTTCTTTTTCCATTTTTCTCTATATATGAACAATTCTTTCCTTACTTGCACTTGAACTATTTAAACTTTGTACATCTGTATTATTTTCCTTTTATTTCACTGAGAAAGAGCTCCCTTTGTCACGCTGGAACATGCTTTTGTGTATGTTATGAGGTAATGATTTTTGAACTTCAGTGGATAAAATTCATTTTAGCAACATGCATGCCTACTGAGAGAAGAGCTGCTCATAGAAATCTTTCATTCTAATTAATTTTTCTTTAACATATTCTGACTTCCAACCTCATTAACTTGGATCTAGTATGAATAAAGTAATACCAGATGAGTAAATTATTAAGTGCATCAGATTTATCAAGCCATCACAAATTCATGTTTATCTCTCCACAAAAATGTGTTATTCATTTGTCTGTAAGTTCTTTTTCACTGCTCAAGCTACTTAAAAATAAGTTTTTATTGAAAGAAGAAATTAGGCCAGTGTGATAGACCTTTATTATACAAGAGTAGTAGAACTTTAAACATCATGATCAGAAAGGAATCTCTGTGGACGGAGGAGGGAGGACAAGAAGAAGAGAAATACTGGCAATATTTTAGTATGTTTTAATCTGTAAGATGATGTAAAAAGATTACAAAAACTTGTAAAACTTTTATAACAGTGGTTATGTTTTCCTTACTGTGAAAACATAACTTTCTATGATATAACTTTTCTTTAAGTAAAGAATATTATAAAGCGTCATCCAAATTAGTATCTCTAATTCAATTATATATTTTGATTTAAGTAAATGTGTTATAGTAAAATAGAAAAAAAAACAGATTTGTAAGGAATTGCAAAAATATACAGTGACATTCTATATACTTTTCACCAATTTTTCCCAAATGGTAACCTCTTACGTAAGTATAAATCAATATAACCAGTAAATTGCCATTGGTTTCGTACACAAATGTTATTCAGATTTCACAAATTTACATACAATCCTTTACAAACAAAATGCATGTGTATAATCTTGTGTAATTTATGATGTGCAATTCATGTAACTACTCACAATCAAATTACGGAGCTCCTCCCTTAATAGAACACTCTCTCTTTTCAACTCTCTTTTCTAACCTCTGGCAACCATTAATCTCTACATTGTTTTTTTTTTTTCCAAAAAAATTTTACATAAAAGTAACCTAATAGTATACAACCTTTTGAGATTAGGTCATTTTCACTGAATGCGTTTTCTTTGAGTTAATGTTGAGTTTTTGAAATTTTAGTTTTTATGTTGGCATTTGCCAAACCATAATGCAATGTAAGAGGCTGAGAATTAACTTTTCTTCCAGCAAGAGTGCTCAAGAAGGAGAAAGTAAAATAACATAGTATTTTTTGGCTTGATGAAAATAGAGAGACAAAATTGGAACCTAAGAGAGATAAGATCCTGATAAAAATTAGTGGATAAGGACAGACTTTCATGGATGGTTTTCCCTTCCAGAACTTTGCTGAAGTTGCACGGGGCAGAAGAAGCAGGAGCTATGTAGAGAGCTTCCGAAAATTAGAGCAAGTAGTTGTCAATCAGTCATCGTCCAGCAGTTCTGAGGAAGCAAGTATTAGAATTCAAAAAAATATCCAGAGGTGAGAAGAGAGTGAATAACAAATACACAAACCTTTAGTGAAAGCCATGAGAGTTACAACTAAAAGCAAAGATAAAATAAGTTGACAGAAACTTACTAAAGCTACAATCTAGATCTGAATAAATTCTGACTGCCTAATTATTAAGGTAGTCAGTTCTCTCTCTGTAGAGAAAAATAGGTAAATAAATACAATTTGCAGCATTAATTTTTAGAAACATCACTAAGCATGTCAAACAACAAGGGACACATTTCTCAAAAGTAAGAAAACAAGAATATTCACAATAGGATAAAAGGAAATAGAAGCAGACCTACAATTGATGTAGATATTGGAGTAAACAGATAAAGTCATAATGTATTTAATATACTTCAGTTGAGTTGTAATGTTAACAATCATTAAAATGATTTAAATGAAAAAATAAGAGTACTGAGAAAATAAATTTTACTGGGTATTTACAACCTATATAAAAATAAATGAGAATTATAGACTCAAAATATAAGAATGAAAATTAAATTAAAATTTTAAAGTTTTTCAAAGCAAGTAATGAACAGAAAATTTGTAAGATGATACACTGCTGCTGATACTGAGAATGAAAACTATACATGGCTCAAATAGTTATAAAAATCACTATATATATATTTATATATTCTATAATTTAAAATTTAGACATAAAGTACAAATTCCTTCAAAAATTATAGATAAGTAACATTTTTATTTGTCTATCCACAACAAACTAATCTTTACTTTTTACCTTATATCCACCATCAATGTTATTTATTTTATTTATTTTTTTGTAATTTTTTAAATGTATTGTTAGAAAGAGGGGAAGGGATGGTGAAAGAGAAGGAGAGAAACACCAATGTGTGGTTGCCTCTCATGAGTCCCCTACTGGGGACCTGGCCTGCAACAGGGGCATGTACCCCAACTGGGAATTGAACCAGAGACCCTTTGCTTCCCAGTCTGGCACGCAATCCAATGAGCCACACACTAGATAGGGCTCCACCATCAATTTAAATAAATGTTTCTAAAAGTGCTTATGATTCAAATGTGATCAAATCAAAGTGACAAAGTTCTGTGTTTAGATTATTTTAAGACATCTTCAATAAACCTAACTATATCTTTTTCTTTCAAATACCTTCTTTCTTTGGCATCCATGAGACCACATTAACCTTGCTCAATTCTGGCTTTTCTCTGTTTAGTTTCTTTGCAAAGCATCTGTTTTCATCTAATTTCTAAATACAGAATTTTCTCAAAACTAATTTGTTCTCTACACATACTCCTTAATGAATATTAATCCATCAACTTTTTCTCGTATGGCACTCAGTTTTATCTACATCTTGTATGCTTTTCCCAATTTCAGACATATGCAAATACATTTCACCTTGATCACATGAAAGTGGATATGTTACATGACCTCCATATAGATGTGTTCATAATTGCACATATTCTCTTCTTTCCCTCATCATCTTCCCCACCATGTCACCCATTCTCTGATATGCTAAAATCAGGATATCCTCCCCTTTCTCCTTTCCCTCATGGCTAATCTACAAACAAAAATACTAAAATATTATTATTCAAACTTTTCTTTTAATATTTTTATTTTCCTTCCATTAAGTCAACTCATTTCTGCAACATTCCTTAACACTATATCTTCTTTCTCCTTAATTGTGTGCTGCTCTTTCCCCATTTATTGTATTTTTTGTATATAATTCTAAAACCTATTTTATACCATTAATTCTTGTTTTAAAAAGTGAAACAGTATTTAATTTCTTCCCTCATTCAAAGATGAACAATTCAACTGAGAAACCACCTTACCTCTCTACCTTGTCTTCTCAAATTCTATTGGTATGCCTGTAATTTTAATTCTTCTTGGTTTCTATCTGATCACAAGTTTATATATAAAACCTCTGATTTATTATTCATGAATTCTACAACTTAGTCTTTGATTGCTATGATGTCAGATAAGGCAATGTGCAGTCTCATTCACGTCACTGGTTGCCTTTTCTACCACCTTCTTCTGTCTGCAAACATGCCAGCCATACTATCACATTTGCATTTCAATGTATTTTACAGTTGACTTTCCTACACCTATTTTTATATATTTCATCAATTATCTTTTAAATTCTGAGAATAGAAGTTAGAAAATCAAGACATTAATATTGTTTTATTTCCTTCACAATTGCTCAAGATCAATGAATCCATCTCAAAATATTATAATGAACATTATTGAGAAAATGTCTTAAGTATTGAAATAGCTTGTCCTCTCATACTGCATCAGTTGTTCAAAATAGCTTAATGCTGTTTTTCACCTTCTTAACCATGATTCTTTCCTTTCTTTCTCCTTTTTTCAGTTCTTAGATTATTACTACGATACATAGAGCCATTCAACTTTGGCACTCACATTATTTTTTAATATATCACTGTGCTGTCTACACTTGTTATACAGCTGTTATAGTCATGGTTTCTTTCATTGAACTGATGGGATGCTCTTAGATACTCTTTTGCCTGGACCATATACTTATTTGCTTAGAAATGAGAAGTAAAAATTACTCTTATTCCCCCCCCCGAATTAGCATTCCTTTTGTTTTGGTACTCAACTAATATTTGAATGATTATGAATGGAAACATATGTTCAAAATAATTGTTACAATTTGAAGATATCAAATAATTGATGCCAATTTTTATTCAATTCCAATATTTTTCCTTTGTGGGTAGCATATTTATATCAACAACTGGCACTCAATGGTTTTAATATTTAGGTTTTTTGATGATTGAAATGTCACAGTGATATATACATATATAGATGGTTTTTCTGCATCCTATTCCTAAACATTATTGACTAATGTTATTTTTTTCTTTCCTGATCATAGTATATTTACAATCTTATATGGTCCTTTGTGTTGTAAGATGTCTTTTATATTCCCCCCCTTTGATACTTTTTTCCTCCTGTCAATGTATTTCCCTCAAATTTTCTTTCAAATCTTCTGCTCTTCATCTTTTAATTTTTAAGTACAGTATCTTATACTTATATATTTTACATTATGTTTTATTAAATATCCTCATGGGTACTATTTAAAACTTCATAAATACATACATAAGTAGAAAGATATACCATGTTTTGGGATAACAAAGCTCAATATAAATATATAAATTTTCTCTAAATTAATTAGTTGATTCAATTTCAGTAAATATCATCAGTGTAACTTTTAAAACTATGCAGCTGACTAAAAAAATGGAAAAAAATGCTCAGATTAGTCAGGAAACCCAGAAAAGCATTATGGGTGAGCTATTTTACAAAGCTTTCAAATATCATAAAGTCTATATATTAAAGTAGTTTGATGTCAACATGTGAATTGACAGATATACCAGTGAAATAGATAGAAAAATCAAGATTATACAAGGTAAAAATGACTTATTAAAAAATCATTGGTTTTGGGGCAACTACATTGTTGGAAGGAATAAAGAAAACTAGATCAATTTCTTACTTCTACATCAACATGTACTATAAGTAGACCAAATATACAAATGTATTTTAAAAAATCAAATCATATAATTACTAGAAAAAAAATGATTTGAGTTGTGAGTGAATTCTTAGTACATGAGTAGTAAAACTTATCTAATAAATATTCAAAATTCAGAAACACAAATGGGAAATATTTATAAATTTCATTATATTAAATAGTTCATATTGAAACATCATAAGGAAATAAGAAAGACAAATGCATGACTGCAAAATAAAGTGGAAACATATTTAAAGCGAAGTGATGTCTAAATTTCTAAAGGGTCTTGAAAATTGTTAAAAAAAAAAAAACACCCTGATGACAAAAATGCAAACTGTATGAGTATTAAATGACAAAAAAAAAAAAAAAAAGCCTCTTAATCATGTGATATCAATGTCTACCTCACCAAGTATAAGGGGGGAAAAGGCCTTAATTTAAATATTATTTGCTATTACTCAGATCTATAAAAATCTAAATGCTAAATTACATATTTACTTGGACAGTGGTATATCACTGGTACATTTATATATTCTTTGTGAGAAGGTAAAATAGCATAATTCTTTGGAAAGAATTTTGCAATATTTATCAAAAATGCACATTAATTTACCCTTAGAAGTACCAGTCTTATTTCTAGGAATCTATGCAAAGATAAATTATCAAAATATATTAAATCACTTCTGAACAAGGTCATTTACTTAACATTATTATTTGAAATAGTAAAAGATGAGATATAACTTAAATGCAGTTTAAGTTGAATGGTTGAAAAAAATTATGTTGCTTAGAAAACTTGTTGAGTAAACTATGAAAAATCACCCAGAAAAATGTTATGTCACTGGAAAATTAAATAAAGTACTCTATAATTTGTTAAGTAGCTATCTCTGAAGAACACTGTTAAATGAAGAATGCAATGTTGCTAAAATTTTATGTAGTGTGCTATCTTTTTTAGTGTCAAAGAGGAAAAATATGAATATTTGTTAACATTTTAAAAGGAAACGATGGAAAGATGAATGACATCTCAATATAAATGACTTCTAGGAGCAGAGAGAAAATAGATAATGGGAAACAGGTCAATGATATTCTCTCAAAATATTATTTCCTTTAGCATGATTTCATATATTTGCATACATGTATGTGTTTGTTAACATCATCAGGAACCAAGATTGTCAGCATGTTTTATGTTTTATATATGTGTGTATGTATGTATATAACAAAAGAAGTTAAACAATGATCTTCAATGTTAATTTATTTTAGAAGTGTATATTTAAGTGTACACTTTTCATCCCTCTAACTTAAAGAAGTGTTATTTCCTAGCTTTGTTCATCAAAAAACCCTAAAAAAAATAATAGCCCAATAAAGTAATCACTGCAATCATACAGATAATTGTCCATAAGTATAATTTCATATTAAGGTAATCCGGAGTTCCTTGGAGATTGTTAATGCAGCTTCATGCCTTTGATATCTTGTCATTCTTGAAAGCAAATAATTATCAGAAAAATGTGAGAGTTTTGTTGTAAGACATATGAGCCTATGTAAATTAAGTCTTGGTTGATAAAGATGGGACAATTTGACCATAAGGAAGAAAATTAGCTACAGCTAAGTTAACATATTTAATATATAATTATTTATGAGTTTATAATAACACTTCAAAAAAATCACTTTTGGGAGTTTGTTAGACCACTGAATGTCTTTCCCAATTCTGAAAATTGAGAAAGAATAAATGTCTTTGCTCTATTTCAGGGTATCAAAAACAGTTGATATAAAATTTTAGACAGAAATTGCAACAAAATGTATAAGGAATGCAAGAATTATAAATGTAACATATTCAATACTAACAATTTAATGGATCCAAGCAATGTTCACTAATGGATGTCAACCATTCACTTTAAAGTTGGCACAGTGACACCACATAAAACCACTAATCAATCTTAACATCACTAAAGGAGAGATAAACAAAAAGTCTGTTCCCCTTAATATGCTGCGATAGGACACAGAATCACCTAAAATCTCTTATTAAACCAGCAAAACCAGAAGCAAAAACTTGGATCTAATCAAGTTTCTGTGTAACTCCCCATATGAGAAACATTCAAAACTGTAAAAAAAATTTATCATTTTATTTGACCAAAACTGATAAAAATTACCTGGAAGCAAGCTCTCAAATGCTCTGGAGAATGACAGTTTTGTATTTCTTTTATGCATTTGAACTAAGGAGGGAACATAAGAAGAATACATGAAAGTGGAAGAAAGCAAGGCATGAATTGGATTACAAGATAGTTAACAAGATGACGTTGCCTCTTGAGGGTGGGTATGCTTATTTCAAAGGTATGTTAACCTAGATTCACGTAAAATCAATAGACAGGGCTCGCATAAGGCAAAGAAAACCTTTTACTAAAAAGTTTTATTCCTGAGCATGACTACACACCATGACCTGTCCAGTTAGGAATTTATGATTAAATCACCCTGCGGAGTTACTTGTTTGGCAGAATTTTTTTTTTTTTTTACACCCCTTCTGGTCATAAACAAATCTGAAGGATGCATCGATGACCAGCCTTTTTGTCAGGTAGTGTTTTTTCTTACAGTGCTAGGAAAGCTCATTCCTAGGAAGTCTCAGCATCAACATGTTCTTATTGAAACAGCGGACTGTGAGGATGGGCAATGCCATAACCACAGGATATGAGTTGAGGCTGAATTTCCACAAAAATGGAAGGGAAGGGAAATGGAAGGCAGTCAGGTCTTGGGGACTTTATTGAGATAAAACAATTTGGATCATTTAAACACTGAGAACTAACAGAAATGAATTTTGCCTTCTGTCTCATTTTTTTCTACATGTGGCATCTAGTATAATATTTGCATAAGCTGTAAAAAGAGTATGAACTGTTTTCTTATACATTCTCAGTAAAAAATATATAGTTGGATTACCTAGAAAATCCCACAGAACTAGTATCATTGTTATTATGACTAATGTTATTATCATATGGATAAGGAAAATCAAACGAATGGGTTTCTGAGTTTGCTGTAAATTCATTAGTATACAAGTCTTGTTCATGTCTTAGGAGAGCTGTCTGCCTCAAATGTCAGTGGCCTCTCATTTTAGAGGAGTAATTGGTGTCAATTGTAGGTGGAAGTGAAGTGTCAGAGACAAGGGTAGATGTCCATTCATGGTTAGGCTCTTGAAAAGGGCTCTTACAAAGAGGTTGGAGAATGTCTTTTATTTGATGTCTATTCCAGTAAACAAAATGTACAGGTGACAGTTAATGATCTTTGAAATCTTTGTCTCCTGGGAGCTCACTGTGAAAGGAAATGATTATCAATTTGGCATTTTCTTGAAGTGCCTTTATCAAACCTTGGCAATAATGTAAATTGTCTCCTTTCAATAATGTCAGCTGATAAGTTCCTTGACCTAATTTAAGGCCATTTTAAATGCATTATGATGCATAAAGAAGTGCAAAAACTTTAAAACAGTGAGATTTGCCAAGGAGCCTAAAAGGACCAAATAGTGATTTTGGATTTTACATCTCCCTGATTTTTACTTATTTGCAACCATCTTTACTCAAATATGCCATAGAAGTTTTTATCACTTATTTTACAATGATTCCCATGCAACTAATGTAAAAAAAAAACAAAAAAAAAACCTAATTAGTTGAAAATTTGGAACACCATAAAGTTATTCCTACATATATTGATATTTTAACTCTTAAAATTAATTTTAACCCTTAGTTTTTAGTAAAACTAAGATGTCAAAATTGTGAAGACATTTTTAACCACTGAAAATGTATTTTATTGATGTAAAAGTCAATTATCAACCTGGATTTTTTGGTAAAACCAGGAAAAATATAAACATTGTATGTAACATCAGAAACTTAAAAGATATGTCTGTTCTATTTAAAACAACAAACTCAAACCAGCTTTTATTTACTATTAATCTAAGATCATGTATACTTGAAAAGCATTTGACTTAGTTTTCATATTTCTTAGAATTTTAAAGTACCCAATCCTTATAAGCATTAGCCTTTACATTAATTTTAACAATGTCATCTGGAGGTAGAAAGTATCTCACATTTACAACTTATGTGTATAGACTCACAGACAGACAGAAATAAAGACATTTTAGCCATGAAAAACACTAACTAAGCTTAAAAAAAAAAACAGTTGGGTACAAATTATGGTTTGGATGCATTTACAATTTATATCTGCCCTTGGAAGTCAAGTTCTAAATGACTTTCCTCTTCTAAAATAAGACAGCCATTTTTAATACCTCAAAGAATTGGGTTGACACCTAAATAACATCATAGATTGATCCATTTATCTTAATCCTCTTTCTGAAGCTTCAAGAGGCCAATTAAATATGCTTTCCATTCATTCTGCTTTTCATAATTGAGCATGCAAAATTAATTTAGAAGTATCAAAGGATCCTTATCTCAACCATTCTAGTGTTAATGGAAGCTTGACTGTCCTGGAGCTTGTTAGTCTCGGAGGCCTGATTTCCCCTGTGCATTTAGGTTTAGTTTCCTTTTTGTTTGTTTTTTTAATTTGTGGAGTCCAAACAATCTAGGAAAACCCAGGCTTTACCTTCATGACTCTGGATAAGCCAAATGCAGTAAATATCCCTACAAGACTGCTTCATGACCTAGAGAAGGGGTGTCTAACTCATTTTCACCAGGAGCCACATCAGACTCTGAGCTGCCTTCAAAGGACTGAATATAATTTTAGGACTGTATAAATATAACTACTCCTTAACTAGGGGCAAGGAGCTCAGTGCTGCCGTTGGGTAGAAATAAGGTGCCTGGCTGGTTAAAATAAGGTGGAGGCCCAGATTCAGCCCACAGGCATTGTGTTTGCCACCTGTGACCTAGAGGAAATTTTCCTCAGGAAGCTCCACAAAGAGTCATTGTCACCTAGGGATATTCAAGCAAGGGCCTGTGAGAGTGTCCTGGATGCTACTGGAATCGCAATACTTTCTAAGGCATGGACCCCTATCTCAAGGTGAACCCTTTCCAAGGCACCCTATCGTTCCAAAAGAACTGCCCCCATGGCTCCCATTGACTTCTTTGAGATCAGTTGCATTAACATACTGGATATCTCATGGCACCTGTGTTCACCACTCCAGATGGGGGATCTGTAACAACTATTGTCACCCCATTGGCTATGGGGGTAGGGGAAGCAAGTGTCCTTTCTCTTTTGGAGCTAAACAGAGTTTAGTCTCTCGTTCAACCAGCAAAGATTTTATTCAGACTTTCAGAAAGCAATCCAGTAAAAAAAGTCAAAATAAAAGCAGCAACTGATTTTTGTTTTCCTTCTCTGGGTTATTATACCAACCCTATCCTACCTCATAGGTTTTCTAAGAACAGCTCAAATAAAATCATGGGCCTGCTACTTAAGGCAAGGAAGACCAGTATTCCACAAGAATACTCACCTAAGTTCACCCAGTGCAAAGCCTAGGAATGCACAATGGATCTTTGCTTGTGCCTAGCACCATGGCTGAGTCCACGGTATGATCCTGAAAGGTTTCTTCAGAAACCTGCCCACTACTCCAAGAAGACATCCAAACCTGTAGAAAAATTTTATAAAAGATAATTTTAGCCAAAATGAATGACAATTGCCTGGAAGCAAGATCTCAAATTCTACAGAGAATAATAGTTTGAAGTTTCCTTTACGCACTTAGAATTAAGGAGAGAATTCAGTAAGTTTACATGAAGGTGGGAGCAACCAAGGTGGACATTGGATTACAAGATAGTTAACAAAATAATGTGCCCTCTTGAGGGTTACCCCTTTAAGGAGTACTACTTCTGGCATTTCAAATGCATGTTAACTCAGGTGCATAAGATCAATGGACAGGACTTGCTTAAAAGCTTTTCACTAAATAAATAGGAATTTATGATCAGATTTCCCTGTGAGATTACTTTCGGTTAATTTTATTACTGCATCACTTTTATATCCACAAAGCAAAGCTGGGAAATCTCTATGATTGGATAAAGGGAACATAGAGAAAAATACGTACCTCTTTTACTTTGGATACAGGAGAGTTAACATTTAACATATAAATTGAAATGGTATACATTCAACAAGATAACAATTAGGATTTTTAGTGCATGTGCTCCAGTGAGGGTGGTTACACCTGCTGGGAGTATGGAAAGAATATTACTCTGACATTTGAAAGGTATATAAGCTTAGTTGCACTAGAGCAATGGACAGGTCTTGCTTAAGGCTAAGATTAACCTTTTACTAAGGATGCAGTAGGCCTGGGATATGACTACCCACCAGGACCTGCTCAGTTAGGAATTTATAATCAGATCATCCTGCAAAAATTGTTTGTTGCTGAAGATTGTCAGACCTACCATTTGGCCCCCTGAGCTTGTCAAATTAACTACATAGCACTCCTTCTGTACACAAACACATCAGTTATTCTGAATTCTAGTCATCACTGACCTGTTTTGAGTTTATAAAATCATCACTGGAGAAAATTGATCATCTTAGTTCATCAAAACAATGATCAATTTTCTCTTCCATTCTTTTGATTCAGGTCCACTGGCATGAAAAACCTAATGCTAAGACTGGCCATTCTTACTACCAACTCTGGGGTTCTCAGACTTCATACACTAACTATCCAATGTTTAGGATGTATACCATATCATAGAGACTGTCACCTCAATACTGCAATGTGACTTCCTAAACTGGCATCTTATCTGAACCTTTCTTTAATAGGTTATTTAATCATCCAAATTAGGCCAACTGCTCTGTAAAATATGTGGTTAGAACGGAAGTTCCCACATTACATGGTTACTGTCACATATATCCTACCATAGCATTCACCCCTTTACTTCAAGTGATGCTATGTGGGATATTAAGTAGATAAATTAGGCTTCCATGTAAGCCCTCATATCATGGTATTAGCAAAGGCAAGGTGAGAAAGAAAAAAACACATTTTGGAATAAGAGTCCTTTTCAAAAAAGATGAATTGCTGTCCCTTCCAGGACTGAAAGCATCCAATAATTGACTCGGCTCTAAATAGTTGATTGCTCTTATATAAGGAATGGAGCAATATCAAAGGCTTAGTCTCAATCCTTACTGTTGACACATAAGACATTTAAATTCAGTTGTAGATAGAATTGTCTCGAGATAGGAGAATCATGCTCTGACTCACATAAATAGTTCCTATGCCATGATGCTTGAACCATCCTGTGGGCACACCGCCGAGGCACTGAAGTTGCTGACAGCAGAAGGAGGCAGACATTCCCTGGAAAAACCACTGTTAAACTAGTGGTGAAACCCTACTGATAGCCAACATTATGCCTGATTTCAGGCAAGCATTAAATTAAAAAGAAAACCAAAGATCTACACATTTTATTTCTACACTCCTAGGTCTATTCACATATCCCCTTTTCAAATATATGATCTTTGAACTTACTCTTTTCAGGTCTCTAAGCAATCAGTCTAACCATTCATCCCTACCAAGGAGTCTAAATATAGGGTATTCCCAGAAAATATTCCCTCATACAAATGGACAGCCAATATGATCCTATTAGCACAACCAACTGGGAAGATCTCCCTTTCACAGAAGTCCATTGATTTCTACTTTCCTTGTGTTATGTATGACAGCAGTTCATTTATTTCTAACACTAACATTCAATCAACCCATCCATGAAGCAAGTATAAAACTTTCTCATCCATCAGCATTATATTAATTATAAAATCAGATAAAAACACTACAAAGTAAGAAAATTATAGGCCAGTAATCCTAATGAAAAAGGATGCCAAAATACTCGACAAAATATTAGAAAAATGGATCTAGCAATACATTAAGAAGATCATACACCATGACCGAATGGAATTTATTCCAAGATGCAAGGTTGGTACAATATCAGCAAATCAATTATCATGATATAACACATAAACAAAATGATGGATAAAAATATATATGATTATATCAATAGATGCAGAAAAATAATTTGACAAAATTTAGCATCCATTTATGATCAAAACCTTCAGCAAACTGGGAATAGAGAAAACATACCCCAACATAATAAAGGCTATATATGACAAACTCACAGCTAACACTATACTCAATGGGAAAAAAATGAAAGTATTTTAGTTAGCATCAGGAATAGGATAGAAATGCCCACATTCACCTCTTTTATTTAACATAGTACTGGAAGTCCTAGCCACAGCAATCAGACAAAGAAAAGAAATAACAGGCATCCAAATTGGAAAGGAAGAAGTAAAAATGTCATTATTTGAGGATGACATGTTACTGTATATAGAGAACCCTAAAGACTACACAAAGAAGTATTAAAATTGATAAATTAATTCATTAAAGTAGCAGGATTCATAATATTCAGATGTTGGTTGCATTTTTATACACCAATAATGAACTGTCAGAAAGGGAAACTAAAAAAAAAAAAAAAAAAAAATCCCATTTACAATTGCAACAGAAAGTAAAATAGCTAGGAATCAACTTAACCAAGGAGGTAAAAGACCTGCACTTGGAAATAAGACACTGAAGAAATTAAAGAAGATGAAAATAAATTGAAATATGTAACATGCTCATTCTCATGAGTAGGATGAATTACCATCACTAATATGTCCATACTACTCAAAGCAATCTATAGGCTCAATGCAATTCCTATCAAAATACCAATGACATATTTCACAAAACTAGAACAAATATTCTAAATATATATAGAACCAAAAATGACTGTGAAATGCTACAGCAATTTTGAGAAAGAAGAACAATGTTGGAGGCAATACTCTACTGATATTACTATACTACAAGTCTGTTGTAATGAAAACAGCATGGTACTGGCATGAAAAGATACATGGATAAATGGAAGAGAATAGAGAACCCAGAAATAAAGCCATGCAAACAGTCAATTAGCATTTTACAAAGGAGGCAAAAACATAGGATGAAAACAGTTTATTCAATAAATGGTGTGAAAACTGGACCTCTGCATGTGAGTAAAATGAAAATCAGTAATTTCTTAATCTTGCACTCAGTTTCTTCTAGTATCTTGCAACAATCAGAATCAGCAATAGGTAATTTTCTGCTGTAGAATGTGCGACCTTGACCAAGTACCTTGAAGGTTTATGTCACAACTCTCCAAGTGAGAGGTCTACACAGTGCCTTATCTGCCATAGGTAACTCTAGTATCATAATATGGCCTAAGAATCAGAGCAGCTTACAAAGTAGGCAGTGTCTACTGCAAAGTTCCCCCACTGCTATCACCATGGGATTCACATAAAAATACAGCCTTCTAAATCACTAAGTATAAAGATCTAAGAAACATTCCCAAAAGCGATGAATGTTGCTTTCTTCAGCCAAAGTTGTTAGTAGAATGTGATAGGTATTAATACGTACTATGTCCTGTATTTTAGAAGGAATGCCCCAGCACATCACAAATTGTTGAACTCTAGAGTTTTCCATGTTAGGCTTGTAGCTTGCTAAGACATCAAGGCTCTTGCCGCTTTCTATACATCAGGTTCAATTAGCACAATGTTATCAGTTTAATGGAGCATGACCTTGTTTTTCAGAATGTAAAAATAGTTTATGTACCCCATGGAAAGCAGAAGAATTCACATAGATTTGAGATATGAGAGAAAATGTGTACTTTGTCCTTCCACATAAATGTAACTCTTTAAATCTCTTTTCTTTTTTTTTTTTTTGGTGGAGGTTGAAAAACATATTCTTCAGATTTTAGTCACAGGTAAGGCATCAAACAGATCTGTTTCAATAAAGATTACACACCCAGTATAAATAGTTGTAATGAAGACTCTTCTTTGGTTAAGTTTACTGTAGGGCCACTAGCATCCACCTGGGTCTCTGCTTTTCTCCAGGAATCTTATAGTTAAATTGAACCAGGAAATGAAGTGGGCCACCACCCTGTATTCATTAATTGTTTGAGAATAGTGCCAATCTCTGCAACTTGACACTGGGATTAAGTATTATTTCTGATTTATTGTCTTTTCTAGAAAAGGGGAAGCTTCAGCACTTTATATTTGGCAATATTTATCGTAACGGCTATTACTGCACAAGTCAGGAGACCAATGTGCAGGCTCTTCCAGCTCTTAAGTATGTCCATCTCAACTATGCATTTGGGGTCTGGAGAGAGAGCTGTGGACTGGAATCCATTTTTGATTAAGAGTCCATTAAGTCTCTGTTCTTTATAAGCTCTCAATCTAACTGTGGAGAAAATTGGATATGTTCTTATCAATATAAATGCAAACCTAAAACAAGTTCAAACCTGAACTCCAACAGTCCTCAACAGTTCTTGATAGGCTTCTTTCCCCAGGGTATAAACTCACTAGAGTGAGTTCTTATCACTTGTACTTTTGGTAGGGATTTGCAAAATATTTATTATGTGTATAAGTGGTATCATTAAAGTTTTTCCTCAAGGTTATCTAGCCTCCACTTCAACAGATGGGTTCTGTTTCAATGAATGAGCTCAAACTGGAAAAGTGGGTAAGAGATAGTAATTTTCATTATTGCAGTTAATGTCAGTTTTCTGTTTGCCAGCTCACAATTTGTTTTGGTTATGCAACCAGAAATGCCCTGGTTGGCTACCCATGTATATTACCCCAGAAAAGTTATGGAGTATTATGTATCACAACTGATCCTTAGAGAAAATGCATCCTTCTTTTTACTCTGGCCTTCCACTCAATGTAGTTACCATATATATATTCCACTATACAATTGATGACTAATGTCACTACCTGGGTCAAGCTTTTCAAGAATCCCATGGCTCCATTATCCTTTGGCATACTAGTTTCATGGTAATATTTCCTACTCTCAACTAGGGCCCAATCATGATGAAAATTATTGGATGTCCTCATCAGTAGTGCAATTAAATGGCCTTAGTGACATGGGGTAGTATCTCGACTCCAACTACTAAAGACCATCTCAGTAGATGCATTTTAGAATCCTTTCTTGGCATTCTTGCCCAAATTTAAATACAGAGTCATTGGAAACTGACGACCTATACCATACTTACTGCTTCTGTTAAAAAACTAAACACTCCATTGGCTTGACTTCTGCTAACACACCTCAGCTAAGCCTTGCAGCTTTTCAGGGAGTAATCAGACTCTAGTTATTGATTAGCTTGGAAGTATTTAGAGAAATAAGGGCCAAACTTGGGAAAGATTTGTGTCATCTGGAGAATTATCTACCCCAAGTGAGTTTTTCTAATATTTCCAGGCATTGTGAGCTTCCTGCTGTCATTTAAGAAAGAGGAGGACATTTTTGTTTTGCTTCATTTTGTTTTGTTTTATTTAACCTGGAGTTTTTGCAGAATCTGAGGATTAATACTTTATAAGGTATACTTCCACATATCCCCATTCCATGTATAAGGGTCTCACTCATTCCTAACAGGCACCTGATATTATCACAGGTATTGCATCAAGGCTTGACTAGCATTTCTGTTTGCAACACTACTACAATTATTAAACCTCATGCATTGTTTTTTAATAATCTGCCTCTTGTCTATAAGAAGTGGAGGACTCTGAAACACTGCCATGGACACATTTTGGATTTTACCACATTCTTAGAGTCAGTATTTTTAAGGCAATTGATAAAAGTCAGTGAGCTGTACAATATTTATAATTATTGTGTTCTAATACTGTTAGGTTGTGGAAGGTTCTAGACAACACCCATCTTCCTCTTCTGCCTAAACCTCATTTGGATAGACTAAGTAATTTCAAAGCTAAAGTAAATAAGAGTTATCACCACTCCACTTATCCATAATTGTGGAAACCAACAAAAAAAAATTCTAGAATTCCATCAACCAGATCTTTTCCTGACTCCATTGAGATGCCTTTTGTTTTAGTTTAAGTTCTCTGAAAGTAAAAAAGATACAAACATGGATGCAAGTCCAAGTGCTGCATCATTTATTTGTTTGAATTTGAGAGCTTATTTTAGATAGAGTGAGGAAATATGGAGAGTGAGAAAAGGCACCATGAAAAGCTGATACAAGAGTATGTTGTTGACATCGCTGCTTTGGAAAGGGTAGCTCAAATTTTTGAGGATAAACTTATAAGCATAATAAATGCTTCTGAGAATTACCCTTCCTGAGGACAATACTAGTTCCCAATCTCTATTGATTAAGTTGTATTTAAATTTGTCTTAATTTAAAATGCAAATTAAGTTGCATTTGGAATTTCTTTCTACATGAATGTTTGTGATAGACAATTCGTATATATGAACACTTATTTTGTTATGTACTCTAGGAAGAGGAAGACAGTTGGAGGATTTATGCATTGAACTGGATGGTCTTGGCCTTTTTTCACTTTCTTCATTTCTCTGCCTAATTTTTATGTATTTATTTATTTTTAGAGAAGGGAAGGGAGAGAGAAAGAGAGGGAATGAAACATCAATATGTGGTTGGTTCTCACCTGCCCTCTTCTGGAGACCTGGCCTGCAACTCAGGCTTGTGACCTAGACTGGGTGTTGAATTGGCCACACTTTGTTTTGCAGGCTGGCGCTCAATCCACTGAGCCACACCAGCCAGGGCTCTCTACCTAAATTTTGTTAAGTACCATTATCGGGCTGGCAAGTTTTGCCTCCATTTGGAAAAATATTATCATGTAGGACATCTCCCTTGGTTTTAGATTAATGTCTTGAATTAGAATATTTCATTGAATTAAATTAGTTTTTAGCCTTTATTTGCTGATGAGGAAAAAAAATACCCTTAGTTAATGATGGCAAAACTGGAAAGAAAGTAAAATTTTGAATTCTCACAACCATGACAGTGGTATATATTATCTTTAGTGAAGTATTAGGTTTTCCTGAGTACTGTTTGAGCATTTATGTTCTGAGTCATAGCAATCTATTTTTTTTTTTTTCCTCTTGGAAGGATAATGCTAATGGAGGTTACACATTATAGAAAATTATTCTCTTGACATTCTCCCAAATTCTTCCCAGATAGAAAAATAAAATACTCTTGTTTGGTGCTTCTTTCAGCTCCTGGGATATTCCTATTTATTAATCATGCAGGAAAAGTATATTATTCTGATTCTGTCATAAGTGACATCAGTGAGTTTTTTCCCTTATTGTTATTGTTTTATTTTGTGAGATGATGAAGTCATTTGTAGAATTTCAATCCCAATTTTTAATTTAATTATTTGAATTCCTTTGATCTTATAGAATTTCAATTCTGCTCATATATTCTTACTGATTTTTGAAAAGAATTTGCTAATTTTGTTAACCTGGTGGGAGTTGTACTTATGATTATATGATTACTACAATGACTATAATATCTTTGTCATATCCTTATATTTTATAATATCATTTAATCATTGTATAGTGACTCTTTTATGCATATAGTAACTTTTTTTAAATTTAAAACTTCATTGAGATATAATTGACAGCATATTGTATAATTTTAACTTGCATGTTGATTTGATGTATTTATATGCTACAAAATTATTAACTATTACTATCATCCTCATACACATACCTGATGAACCTGATACATTTTAGCATCTTATTCATTTTTAAGTGTACTATTCATTAGTAAGTACATTCACATTTTTATATATCTAATCTCCTGAACTTTTTTTCATCTGTCAAAGCAAAACCTCTGTACTCTTTAAACAGCAACTCTCCATACCTTTCCTGTCCTGGTGCTAGCAGTCACCACTTTGTTTTCTGTCTAATAAATTGTGTGTAAATAATATTGTATTGCTGAATATTTTGCTGATGTAATGCTATTTAATTTTAGTCCCTACTAAAAGTACATAGAGTTAAGAAAATTAGAGAAATAGGATTTTATCTGGTATTTTCATCACTATATTACTCATGCTAGAAACATATGTCTCAGTATAACTTTGGAATAACTTTGGAATGAATGGCTACTGCCAAAAATAAAACTCTTTCCAATTTTTATGTTTGATGATAAAAAAATTAAACCATTGAAAATCATTTAGTTTAAGAGTTCTCAAAAGCTTTGAACTATAGTTTTTTTTTAGTATGTATATTTCCAAAGAAAATATTATGAAATGTTTGGCATTCATTTAATTACATGAATATAAAGTTTATTTAATAATAAATTATTATATTTTATACTTATATAATATAAAATTCATCTTATATAAAACATATGTTTAACCAGGATATTATGTTGATATTATTATATTGTCTGATTTACAGATGACCATATTTATTTTTGAGGTTATTTTTATATTTTTTAAATTTTTCTTAGTATTTTTTAAATTTTATTATTATTTTTCATCTTTTTATTTTTTAATTTTTATTTTAATTGTTGATCTTGTACAGTTTCCTGTCTTTTACTCCCACCCCAGCCCACCACCCCAGCCCTCCCCACCTCCCTCCCATTTCCACCCCCCATAGTTTTTGTCCATGAAATTTTCTTAGTATTTTGACCATTGAAACTAATAATGCTTTATTAGAATTGCACACACACACACACACACACACACACAGTAAGAATGACCAGTAGGACTTCTGGTCAAGATGGCAGCACAGATAAACATGGCTTGCCTCCTTGTACAACCACATTACCACATCAAAATTATAACTAAACTATAGAACAACCATCACTGAGAACCATCAGAAATTGAGTTGAATAGCAGTCTGACAACTACAGAATTAAAGAAACCACACCTATCCAGATGGGATGCGGGGGGGGGGGGGGAGGCAGAGATGTGGAATGGGCTAATCCCACATTGCCATGTACTAGATAAACTTTTGGGAGGGATATCTTGGTTGCAAGAAGTCCTAACTCCAGACCAAGGCCCCCTGCTCAGGGTTCCAATGCCAGGAACTTCTGGCTGCAAAAAGCAGTGGGGATGTAGTCAGTGGAAGAAACTTGAGGAGTTCCAAGAAAGTTCTGTTAAAGAATCCACACACAGACTTACTCATACTCACCTGCTCTGAGCTCTACCACTGGTGTAGCAGCTTGAAAGGCACCAGTGGCATATAGGGAGGAACTGAAGTGTCTGGCATCAAGGCAAGAGCTGGGGGAGGGGACAGCTTTTTTCCAGACAGAAAGGTAGACAGAGGCCATTGTCCCTTTTCTAAACTGTCCCCACAGATTGCCACAGAACTGGCAGGTAGACACCATATCAGAGACTCCATTGACCTAGCTAACACTGTTTGCTCTGCCTTAGGGATCCTCTGAGACTTTGTCTTACCCAATTTACAGGCCTACCCAAGCTGTTAACAGTGACTTTTCCATATGAATGGCCAATCTTGGCTCATGCTCCACAATTTCCTAAATTATCTCAAGCAAGCAACAGCTGGCTGCAGCAAGATAACTGCCTTTATACCTCTGCCAAGTGGTCCCAGGCCAAGCACTAGAAGCAGCTGGCCTAGATCCATTGTTTGGCTTCACTAGGGAATCTTCAAGCCCACAAGTAGCAGCCATCTTAGATTGCTTTATAGCTCATGAAGGGTGGCCTCTGTAGATCACAGGTGGGGGCTGACCTTCACCACCCAGGCAAACCCACGTCCTATGTATCCAGTGGACACCTATGAACCACATTGGAGCACCAACATCCTGCCCAATAGCTGATCCTCCCAACCTCCAAAGGTCAGAGGCTGGTGGTCAGTGGTCATAGCCAGTTCTTGCAGCAGACAGGCTTGGATAAATCCCTTTAACTGACGTGCCAACAGCAATCAAGGCTCAACTCTAAGAGGAGTGTGTACTCATCCCATACTAAAGGTGCACCTCAAGTACCCAACTTAGGTGATAGGGAAGACCGTGCCATAGGACCCTATGAGACACCTACACCTAAAGACACATTAAGCCATGCTACTAAGACAGCTCTACCTAATACATAGAAACACACACAAAGAGGCTGCCAAAATGAGCAGACAAAGTAATATGGCCCAAATGAAAGAACAGAACAAAAGTCCAGAAAAAGAACTAAACAAAATGAGACAAACAATCTATCAGATGCTGAGTTCAAATCATTGGTTATAAGGATGCTTAAGGAACTTAGTGAGGACCCTAACAGCATAAAAAATATCCAGTCCGAAATAAAGGATACACTAATCGAAATAAAGAACAATTTACAGGGAAATGCAGTAGAATGGATGAAACTGATAATCGAATCAATGATTTGGAACAAGGATGTCCAGCCTGAGGACCATGGGCTGCATGCAGCTCAGGATGGTTATTAGTGCATGAATTTACTCAAAGTATTATGAGATATAAAAGACTATTTACAAAATCATAAATTTGCTTAAAACATTATAAGATTTTTGTGTCATTACATGTCACAATGTATTTAATATGTGGCCCAAGACAGCTTTACTTCCAGTGTGTTTTAGAGACACCAAAATGTTGGACATTCTAGTTTTGGAACATAAGAAAGTAAAAACAAACAATGAGAACAACAAGAAGAGAAAAGAATAAAAAAAATGAGGATAGTGTAAACAGACTCTGGGACAACTTCAAGCAATCCAACATTTGCACCACAGGGGTACCAAAGGAGATAAGAAAGAGCAAGAAATTGGCAATCTAATTAAAAAAAAAATCCCTAATTTGATGATGGAAATAGGCATTCAAACTAGGAAGCACATAAAGTTCCAAACACACTGGATGCAAAGAGGCCTGCTCCAAGACAGATCATAATTAAAATGTGAAAAGTTAAAAATAAAGAGAAAACCTTAAAAGCAGGAAGAGAAATGCAGTTAGATACCTATAGGAGAGTTCCCATAAGACTGTCAGCTGATTTCTCATAAGAAAATTTGCAAACTAGAAGGGATTGGCAAGAAATATTCAAAGTCATGAAAAGCAGGGACCTACAGCCAAGATTGTTCTACCTAGCAAAAATATTATTTAGAATCTAAGGGCAGATAAAGAGTTTCCCAAACAAGAAAAAAACCTAAGGAGTTCATCATCACCAAACTATTATTATATGAAATATTAAAGGGACTTATTTAAGAGAAAGAAAAAGATAAAAAACTATGAACAATAAAATGGAAATGAATACATATCTATCAACAATTGAATCTAAAAAGCAAACTAAGCAAATAAGAAGAGCAGAGACAGAATTATGGATATGGGCAACATTTTGATGGTTGACAAACAGGAGGGTTTGGGGAGGATTAGGTGAAGAGGTGAGGGGATTAAGAAGTATAAACAGGTAGTTACAGAATAGCCATGGGGATGTAAAACATAGTTTAGGAAATGGAGTAGCCAAAGAAATTATAGGCATGACCCTTAGACATGAACAATGGTATGGGGATTGCCTGAGGGAGTGTGGGGTGCTGGGTGGAAGAGGGCAAAGGGGGAAAAATTGGTATACTCTATTAACATAAGCAATAAAATATAATTAAAATAAAATAAAGTAAAATCAACTGTAATTATAATTGAAAATTCATATGTACTTTTGTTTTAACCAAATATTAAATGTTAATCTTAGATATTGTATTTTTCTGAAAAATTTTATATTCATCATTTGGGATTCTTATAAAAACTATAATAATGAAATTAAAAATATTCTATTCACAATTGGGAATGAAAATTAGATGAATAAATTGGTATTGTGGCAGGAAAGGGAATAAAAGAAGTTGCTGTCCTAGAGGAATTGTCCTGGATTTATGTCTCCCACAAGGTAGTATTTAATGTCTTTCTCCTAAAAATATTCTTTTAGCATGAATCCTTCCATCTCACTTATCCATCAGGGAAAATGGATGAACATAGAATGAGGAGAAGTGACAGCTATTCTTATAATCATTTGGGGAAAGAGAAACAGATTGAACCTAGTTTTCTAACAATTTTCAACTGCAATTATATTTCTCTTTAAAGGTGGCTAATGATATCGGTTCAGATCAAGTGAGAGGAGGGAAGGATAATTTGCAGAGAATAAGGATGTAGAGTTTTGTGGTTCTCAGCCTTCTTCATGTATCATAATCACTTGAGGTTTCCACCCTCCCTCTCTTTTTCTGTGTTTTAACAAAAGAAGAGTAAAATGACTTAGGGCCCTGGAATAATTTCATTGTTTTTATTGTGCGAACAGTTATCTTTTCTCATTGTCTCCAGAAAATAAACTCAGAAGCTCATGCATACAAGTGCACACAGAGGAGTTTGGATATTTTTCTCTAAAGTGCAATTTGATCCCTATTGGGAAAGTAGGATTTTCCTATTCATGCAGGTAGTTTCTTGTTTGATATGTTAACTCAATCAATTGTAATTAAATTGAGACTAATTAAAATGGGGAATCAAAAGCAAATGAATTGACAAGGTGAATCATTCCCTTAAGACTAAGAAGAAATTTAAATTTAAAAGTAATTTTCTCAGGCAGAGAAAATTATCATTATTATAGGTCAATTACCTAAGGCATTCTGGAATAGTTTTATTGTAAGAAATAATGAACATGGGGCCTTACATTGTTAGAAAGATAGCTGGCCAAGAAATCAATTTTTGTTCCTATAATTATTAGTATTGTACATATTTATTAAACAATAATCTATTCTTACAGATACTTCTAAGATATCAAAAATGCAGCAAAATAAAAATTTAGTGTTAGGAGTTCTTTGCAATTGTAAAATAAAATTTCAGATTTTTACTAGTCTAAATCGTTTATTTTAAGTATATATGAAGCATATTAACTTTGCATTCCACTGTTTTCAAACGTGAATGGGTAGGGTATTGATTTTTGGTTCTCTAACATGTTCAAAGCTAGTATACATGATTTTATAACTTCAAAAAATATGTGGAGTTATACAAATTTGCTAGTTTTGTAAATTAAAATTGTCAAATATTGACATTTTATATATTTAATCTATACTATGGAATTCAGTTTGCCCAATTTACCCATAAGGTATAATACCCAGAGATAATTTGAATTTTTCTGGCATCAACAGTTATTTAATAACAGAAATGGAAACAGAAGCAAAGCCTTTTTGACTTCTATTACAATATTATTTTGATTATTCAACAACATATCAAGTAAACGCTTATAAAATCAGGTACGGGGATAAATAACTAAAAAGATCTTGACATTTTCCAGAGAGTTATTCTATTTCTACAGCAGAATGAATCTTTCTTGAGATGAAGGGTACAAATTCAGGTAGGACTACCAACCCATTGCTAGTCAAAACAATTACAGAAGGGAGAACTACTCATGACTTCAAGTTCCTTTTCTGTTCCCACTTATCGCAGTCCTAAACAAGACTCCACTCACATTTTTCCCTGGATTCGTGCAAAACCGCCTAACTTCAATCTGGCCTCCTTCATTCGATTTTCACGGGCAGCTTCAGAAATATTTCTAAAATGCAAATTAATTATAGAAACACACACCAAGTCCTTTCACGACTCCTCCTTGCCTTTAACAGTGCTTTCAAATTTGTTATTGTGGCTTTCAAATCCCCATCATCTCCATAAATGAACTCCAGACTAATAATTGCTCACTCTTAAATGCTTCTTGCCTTCATTCAACTCTCCCCACCCCTAGTATCCACCACACAAAGTACATTGGATATGCTTATACTGAACTTTTTCTCAGTTTTTAAAATATGTAGTGTTTTCTCCTACCAATTCTCTGTAGAATTCATACCTTGTCCCTACAAAATGCTTACTCAGTATTCTACTGGAACCTTTAAGTTACCTATTTTTCTCCCATCTTCAGCTGTCTACTCAAATGCCACTTTTTTTTTTTTCCCCCAAATAGCTCTGTGACTCTTCAGTGTATTCCATGGACTGTGTATTGGTATTCATCTGCTACTACAACAAATTATAGAAATTTACAGGACCAACACAACCCAAATGCATTATCTTATAGTTTGGCAGTAAGAAATCTAACTCAGATTTAGCTGGGCTATAATCAAGATGTCAGCAAAGCTGTGTTCTTTCTGGAGGCTGTAAGAAGAATTTATTTCCTTGTTTTTTTTCAGCTTCTAAAGGTTGCCTTCTCTCCTTGGCTCATGGCCCATTCCTTTTTCACAGCTAGCAACGGACAGGAGTTTTTCTCACTCTGACACTGACTCTTACCTCACTCTTTCAATGATAAGCACCTCTTTGATTACGTTGGGTCCATAAGTATAATTAAGGATAATACTTCTATTTATAAGTCAGCTGTCAGCAAAACAAAGTCTATTAGCAACCATGTTTTCTCTTTGAATATGCTCCAATGTCAGGTAACATATTCACAGGTGCCAGGAAAGGTTTTGTTGACTATTCTGCCTAATACAGGCTGCTAACCAAACTGCATACTTGTGGCGCTGCTTAAACTGCAGATATCACACTTTCTCCCACTTCTAAAACCAAGAATAGGCCAATCTTATTCATCACTTAGTCTTTGTTCTTAGCATATGATGTCTTATATAAAGTAGGATCAAATATACTTAAAACATACATGATAAACAAAATGATGAGGCATAATGGAAATATTCCAGAAAAATGTTAACTTCCTGAGAATCAGACTAAGAAACATACCAATTTATTTCCTAGATGTTTTTTAAAACTGGATTAAGGTTCAGGTCAATGGCATTGCTGGCTTCTTCATTTTGTACCAGGATTACTTTCTATTTTTATTTTGTTATTTTGCTTTTCATCAATTTTTTTTTTTACTAAAAAGCATCATTTGAACTATTTTCTCCTCTCATTTTGTGTGCATCTCTGACTTCCCTCAATTGTTGATTCCCTTTTGCTATTTATTTATTTATTGTTAATTTACTATGTTTAAATAGAATAGGAGCTCAGAGTGAGGCATAATTGTACAAACTACTGAGAACAGGTAAAGTATAAAGACAGTGAAAGGAAAAGACTCTTGGAGACTCTAGGTTACTGTTCTGCATTGGACTATAGTTTACTTTTAATTTAATTTCTATCAATTAAATGTTATCTTACTTAATAATAGAATTTTGTTGCTGGCATGTATGCATTGATCTTTTTTTCATTAGGTTAGCATAGTGCCCCCAATGAATTTTTGTTGTTCTATTTGTTTATTGTCACATGTACCATTAACATATACATTGCCAAAAGGAGCAATTTCCCAAAGGATGACTATGAAACATTTAAACTCACATAGTTTACCACACAGTCTGGACAGGTATGTGTCAATTAATTTATCAAGATGAAAGTAACTATATTAATTTTCTTATATTATTTTAAGGCATTTTTTTTCTAAGCTATGTGTTATATTACATCTCTCTGTCATCAAATTTGTCACACCTGGTTAATTTATGTTTAATTTGCCTGCAAATAGTTTTGATGAGACCGATACAGTATAGTGTATTCTAAGATCCTCATACCATAGAGATCATTTTCCTTATACTAACGTACTAATAATACTCATTCATTTTATTTGATTTGTACAGATGCTCTTGTGGCCATAGAAATACTGAGGAAGAAATGCGGAGACATTTTGTATTCAAAATGTGCACTTACTGAGATTAAATAAATGATACTGCAAATTTCAATTTATAAATCAGTCATATAGCTTTAATTAATTAATAATTTATACAATTTTACCAATATTCAAGGCACATCTATGAAACAACAAAAATAGCATTTATGATACCTAACATTGTAAAATTGTGATTTGGGGGAGATGTTACTTTTTGTTTCCATATTTAATGTATTTATTTTCCTATACCAAGTACATATCATTAATAAATTGACAAAAATATAATATGTATTAAGGAATTATCAAAGCATTTTATCTTACTCATTTCTTACAAAAACTCAAAGTTGACAGTGCTATTATTGATATTTTGAAACTAAACTAACCAAAGATTAATGCATTCAGTATCAAAGGATATATGTTAATAAGTGAATGACTTAGAACTTAAACCCAAAGATAGTTGATTACATAAACCATAATTGTAATCAGTACAATGTGAGGGCATTTCCAAGTGTTCAGATTTCTTAGAATTTCAGCTTTTGAAATTATTTCTGATGAGATCATGAACCTAAGATCTATTATTCCATTTTAATAAAGATAATGTTTTATGTTTCCTCTATTGAGATATAATCAATATTTAACATTGTATGAGTGTAAAATGCATAGTGTGATGAATTGCTATTCATATATATTGTGAAATGTTTACCACCAAAACAAAGTTAGTTAACACACTATTTACCTCACAAATTACCATTTTGTTGTTGTTGTTATTGTTTTGGCAAGAACATTGAAGCTTTACTCTTATAGCAACTTTCAAGTCTACAATATATTTTTGTTGTCTATAGTCATCATGCTTAGATCTCCAGAACTTATCTATCTTATACCTGAAAGCTGGTAAGCTTTGCCTTTTGATGTTTTAAGTATTGTAACAACTGACATTTAAATGTGTTTGCTTTCATCAACAATATTTTAGTTTCTTCAATTCTGAAACTTCAGAACTGAAGAATTTAAAATCTTTAATGGAATATGTGTGAGTGCGTGTGAGAGAGACAGAGAGTTTGTGTTTGTGTGTTGGCATTGTCTTGCAGTCGGCATCTCTTTTCCTTTTTGATGAAACAAGAGCTTTGCGAAGTCACCCCCTCCACTCTCAAATATGTGATCCAAGTGGGACAGAAGTCCAACCGTGTTGGCAAAAAATGTAGAAGGATCCCAAATTAAAAAGTGGAGTTTTGAATCGTTTATCTCATAGTGTGGCCATCATCACTTCTCCAGCTTTCCTTTTCAGTTCAATATTATCCTTCAAGAATGATTATATTTCTCTTTTTTTTTTTTGCTTTAAAATTGATGTTCATATCATGCATGACACATTAATAGCAAAATATAAAAGAAACCACCATTCCAAAAACATTGCTAATTATAATATACATACAAATGAAATAAACTTTGGTAAACTGGTAATTTAGTGAATTTGTCATTTGATAAATTGCAAATTTGGTGAAGTGATGACTCTCAAACTAATCTATAGTCCTTTTTTAAGCTTTGTTTGTTTGTTTGTTTGTTTTTCAGTTAAGTTGCCCCACCTTTTCCCCCAGAATGACTACTTTTCAATTCTGTTAGTGCTGAGAATATTAGCATTTATCCAATTCTCTTAATTTATGGATATCTTAAAGATCAGAAAGACTTATTAATAATTCATCTGGGACAGCTAGTTTATACAAGAGGAAATCAGATGAAATGCAATGCATCACCTTATCCTACAGTGTAGATTACTAGTGGCTTCAGATTGTTTGAGAGAACTCTGCGAAAGTCATCCCACCATCCCTTCAGTTCCTTCCCGCTGGTGTGGCAAATTACAGGCTGCAAACAACCCAGATTATCAGAGCGCAGATGCGGACAATGTTTGTGTGCCTTCCTCAACCCCACATGACTTTCCAGAGGTGTTTTGTGTCTCTGTTCAATTTTACAGAAGTGTCAAAATTACAGACTACACACTATGTCAATTGTGAAACATATGCTATGTTTCTATTTTCATTAAAATTATAAAATCCAAATGTGTCATTATGATGTAAACTCTAAGCACTCACTCAGAATAAATTGCTGAAATAGTAAGGGTAGGAACTGCTCTGGTTTGCCATGGTTACAGGATAGCAGGCTTCTTCATGCAGTGCTGGTTCATGATAATGAGCAGAGACACCTTTGTCATTCTAGTCCTTACAATCTTTAGTTCATTACTCTCAGAATAGAGTATACTTTATGTATTTGTTTATGTCAATTGCCAGTTATCTCTCATCAATATATTTTTTCTGGAATGCTAAGCTCTTTTTAATTAAAGTATAGTCGACATACAATATTATGTTAGTTTCAGGTATACAACATAGTGAGATTTCATATTTATGTACCATACAAAGTATTCACCACAAAAAGTCCACTATCCATCCAGTGCTGTACAAAGTTATTATTGTATTATTGACTATATTCTCTATATTTTATATTCCAATGACTTATTTGAGTTATAACTATATTCTTGCATCTTAATTTCCTGCCTTTTTTGCCCATATCCCTACTGCTCAGCCTTCTGGAAACTATAAGTTTTTCTGGATCTCTTAACTCTGTTTGTTTTGTTTGTTCATTTGTTTAGTGTTTTAGATTTCACGCACAAGTAATATGATACAGTATTTTCTTTCTGTGAAGTATTTCACTTAGCATAATACTCTCTAGGTCTATCCAAGTTATCGCACATGGCAAGATTTTATTTTCTTTCATGGTTAAGTAACATTCCAGTGTGTGTGCACGTACACACATATATATCCACTTCTTTATCATTCATTTCTTGATGAAAACCTAGGCTGCTTCTTCAGTTTGATCATTGTAAATAATGCTGTGGTGAACATTCGTGCACATATCTCTTCAAAATCAGTGTTTTGGTTTGTTCAGACAAGTGCCCAAATATGGAATTACTGAGTCCATCCTTGACTCTTGTTATACAGCCTTTGATTTAAAGTCTGTTTTGCCTAAATAAGTATTGCCACACCAGCTTCTTTTTTTCATTTTCATTATAATGAAATATCTTTTTTCATCACTTTGCATTTGGTCAGTGTATATGTTTCAATTTGAAGTCCCACGTAGGCAGCATAATGTAAGTCTGGATTTTTTAGTAGTTCAGTAACTCAATGTTTTTCCCCCCAATGGAGCATTTAATCAATTTACATTTAAAGCAATTTTTGATAGGTCTGTACTTATTGTCATTTTAATTGTTTTTATACTCAATTTGTAAGTTGTTGAACTACTATCTTTTCTATATGTTTGCCTTTACTAGTGAGATTTTTTCTTTTATATATTTTCTTACTTCTAGTTTTGGCCTTTTCTTTTACGTTAAAATAATTCCCTTTAACATTTCTTGAAATGTTGCATTAGTAGTGATAAACTCCTTTAGCTTTTGCTTGTCTCTTTTTAGAAGATTTTCTTGTGCACTTATTTGCTCCCATTTTTAGTACTATAAAGAGATTAAATGCAATTTGATGCAGTGTCTATTACACTACTCATTATGTTCTTTTTAAGAATTTAAAAGTGCAGTCTATTTTTATCTCTTTTATGTTTCATTATAAAATATATGTCTCTCCCAAGTAAATATCACCACATATATTATTTTTATAACAATGCATTTGTTCACAAACACAGATAATCCATTCAGAGTAATCCGTGTCTGTTCTTTAAATTTTCATAACTATTAGTTAAACATCTTAATGTTTTTTCATATTTTATCATTTATATCTTGTATTTATCTTCTCATCAATATTTATTAATCATAATTATTAAGTCAAGATTGTTTATTATTTCATTTTTCCACAAATATGGCTTTAAGAACACCAGAGACCTGAAATAATTTTAAAAATATGACCCTTTTGTTCTTTGTATTAAAATAAAAGGATGTTTAGATACCTATTTCAGTTCTAAGAGAAGATATATATTCTAAGAAAAGTAACATACATATTATTTCATTCTCAAGAACTAGTCAAAGCAAATATTTCTGAAAAAACTTAGATTTGGACTGATAAGTATGGAAGTGATTGTTATGTGTGAGTTTACTGCAATCTAATTATATAGTAGTCTCAAAATAAGTAAATATAGAAAAATTATTTCGTAGGATTTAATTTATTTATACATTCCAATGTTTTCATTAAAATATACATTATATTTGTATATATAAAACTTATAGAAAATATCAACTTATTTCTAATGACTGAGGTAATGTTTAATAGACCTGGCATTTTAACACATGGAGAATTAACATTACAATTTTTTATTAAAAAGAATAGTAACAGAATTAATATTTAGTAAAATTAAATGCTTAACAAACTGGATGGTGCAGGTGGCTTAATAAGTTATACTAAAAAAATGAAAATAAATTAGTCAAATACATTTATGTAGACATTTACAGTTTTAATGTCATTTATGTTATATGAGTTGTGCATTATATAATGTTTATTTAATATTTTTACTTTATTCATTACATATTGAACAGCCTGATGTCTTATTAATGACATCAAAAAAGGATGGCATATTATACAAAAACATAATGTTGATTATTCTACAGATACAAGTATCATATAATTCATTAAGAATACCAAAATAAAATTTTAGATAATTGTATTTTATATTGTTATTAAAATGAAATTATTCTTAGGGAGCAAATTTCTTTTACAAAATAATGCCATGATTTCTAATCACTAAAAGGACAGCTTTATTGTATTCTTTTTTTAATTAAAATAAGTCCTCTCTGTTAATTTCCATCCTTGGTTTTGTCTCCATCAAATTAAAAATGAGAATATTATATTTTTTCATGTTGAATTTCAGTCCTACAATGGTCTTTAAATCTGTGGTTCTTTTGCCCTGTTACTTACAGATCTATATTCAAACCACATGGCAATATCACCTTAGCTTATATTGCTTGCACCACTCAACATCCAGTATTAAAATTTGCTTAAAAATATTAATTACTGAGCTTCTCAATTTGGATCCAGGCTCTGTGCCAGTTCTCAGCGTACAAACATAAACATGACAGGAGAGTTTGCCTCGTAGATGAGTACCAAACCAGTTCAACAAACAATTGCATAGTCAACAAGATGTTTACCATTGTTAAAGTACCATAAAGGATTAAAAATCTTGTTATGTATTTTGAAATGATAATAAGTGATAATGTGTAATTAAAAATTGGCCATGTAAAACATAGTGATATGATATGTATTTTATACTACTAAAATTATAAAAAAGGTTAGGATGTTGCATTTATTCTAAAATTTAGCATTGCCCTGTTTCCTTACCTTGGACATTTTTATACCAGAATAACTGTATAGAAGCATGGATAGAGAATAAGCTGCAATTATATTTCTGGAAAAATAAAACATTCTCTGTTATTGATATATACGCAGTAATCACATCAATATGAGGAAGGACTCACGGACATGGACAACAGTGTGGGATTACTGGGGCAGGAGGGTATAAGGGGACTAAATGGTAATTGGAAAAATATAATAAAGATTAAAAACAGAAGATTAATATATTACAATATATTAATAATTTGACTCAAAAATACAAAAATGAGTTTTAAGTTGAGATTTTTTTTGTATTCTACTCTTTGTGTGATCTCTGAAAGGTCAGTTAGCTTATTTTGATGTTTCTCTCAGACATAAAATGTGAAAAATTATTACTCACACCTGAGGTTTATGAGGATTAAACAAAATAATTTGTGAAAAATCATTGCCTTGTAATGTAATATTTCAAATAATTCCTCAAACACTCATAAACATAGATGTTTAAGTAAAAATATATGTAAAATGAAAATACTATCAATGACATCAGAATGAGAAAAATCATGAGAATACTAAATGTTAAATTGAATAATATGTTAGAATCTGACTGAGCACTGAATTTATTCCAGAACGATTTTTAGTTCATTTTTTCTTAGAATTTAGAATTTAACATTTTGATTCTTCACCATGGTGAAAAGAAATGAGAAACAAAATCTCAAGGGAAACGCCTCTTTGATTCCCTGCTTCAGATCTTCCCTCTGTGTTTGAGATCTATATTGTATATTCCTTCTTTGATCTCTGCCTGTAACAAAGATCTAAACTTTGATATGAAGAGTCCTAGATGGACAGAAACATGAAAAAATTTTAAAACTAAGTGTAATAAGGATAGTCCAAGTATATTACAATAATATTATTCAATTGATATATTTTTAAAATATCTGATTGTCAAAATATGAATAATGGTACTACTTATACAGCTCTTTTCTCTCTCATTATGCATTATCATTGCAGTATGTTTATAATTATACAAATGTGTTACCAAAAATTAGAGGCAAAAAGTAAATATGAAAAACACCTAAAAGAAAATACTAAAAATGCCAACATTATATAGATAAACTTCAAGTATATGACAGAAAAGGTGAACAATCTAATTAAAAATGGGTCAAAATTAGAGAAAAAAATCCATAGAAGATTGTTCAAATATCTAATTGATTAATGAAAAGAATGTTTATGTATTTACTATTGAGGAAAAACTTTTAAAAAATATGGTGAAATAATATCATCAATGCATAGATTAGAAAATTAAACAATGTAATTAGACCCAGTGCTTATTAAAGAAGGGTAATATATGAGAACTATAATGCATTATTAGTGTGAGAATAAATTAGTATACTCTTTTGGAACACTATCTGGCAGTATAAAAGTTTTTAAAAATTAAATGTACTTTTCATATGTTCAAGTAGTATCACATTAGGGAAATTATTGTGCAGAAATAAAATCAACTATATATATAGCTTTTATTACTTTAGAATAAACAGGAACATACACACACACCATATTTGGTACTGACAAAATAAAAACTAGAATACTTATATTTAGGAAAAGTATTGAAATGTTTTATGTAACCATACAATGGTTAATATAAGTAAAATATGAGTTAAATACAAATATTTAAAATAAATATTTACCACTTGCTTCCTCTTCCAAAGTACTGTTTTAGGCCTTGCTGATACAACGATGATTAAAACAACTGTTAAAGTAACTGTTTTATCTATATAAAGGACAAGACAAACCACTAACAAAATTACAAAAGAGGTTAAAATTATAAGGCAATAGTGGAGAAAAAATAAAATTATAAAATTACTTAAACACAAAAAAGGTGGAGAAAACCAGAGAAATAGGACACAAAGGATAAATGTGAGAAAAAAAAACAAAACTAACAAGTAGATTTTAATCAAATCACAATAATTGTATCAAAAGTTATTTGTCTAAAAATACCAAATAAAAACAGAGTTTTCAGATGAATGAAAACAAAGCCAATTATATATTTTCTCAAACAAAAGCATTTTAAATATGAAAACATAGATTAAAAATACATATAATGTATGTGCAAATCCAAAGGAAACTAGTATCTAGTTAATATCAAGACAAAGTAGATTAAGAAATATTACTAAAGATTTGGAATATAGAAGTATTCTGTGAGTAGGGAAACAATGCTTATTCCTTCTGATACTACTCTATGAGTAATTGTAGAGATGCTTAAAAATTGATATGCCACTATTAGTTTTAAGTAAGCATAAAAAGTTTAAAAATAATCATGTTTATACATGGTGGGATTAAAGGTATTTGTTCTTAATTTTTCTATTAGTATTTCTAAATTAATGATTATTATCTTTCTTTTTTCATTCAGTTAATAATTAGTAAGAACTAAGATGATACATAGAGGTTCTATGTCCACATTTCTCCTCATGGATAACCATTGACATGGCTATCTTTTTTTCCATAGCAAGTATTAGCAAATATAAATAAATGAATAAATATATATATATATATTTATATAAAACCTCTAGGAATTCAACTTGACATTATTTGGGGTTAGATAACAGTTGTTATTGGCAAATTATTCTCTCATTCTTTAGACACTAATATTTTTGAAATGCTTTTGTTTGCCCATTTCTCTTACCTTATGAAAAACAAAGTAATAGAACATAGTGATAAATTATTAATTAATATTTCACTAACTAGGCACATGCTTATATCAAAATAAATATAGTATTTGCTAATAGTAAAATATCATTTTGAATATTCTATCATTCCATATATATTTTACCATTTAACTTTATATAAATTATAAATATATATAAAGTGTGTAGAAATATACATAAATATATATGTGTGTGTGTATACAAAAATATACAAGGTCCATTGGGAAAAAGTCAAGCCTTTGTTAATATAATGGAGAATGATTGGCGTGACATTGATGTAAACTGGCAGTCAAGGAGAGTGGATTGGAATGTGCATGTGTGAACAATGATGACTTCACTGTACTAGACCATGGGGGTGGTAGACACCATTGAATGAGCATATGTACTGTGTGGCTGTTGCATTCTAAATGACTAAGCAAGTAGAGCAATGCATCTGCATCAAATTTTGTGTTAACTTGAACATTCCTCTATGGAAACTTCAGATAAATTCAGAAGGCTGCAGCTATGGGCAACTGGTGATTGGCAGTTTCATCACAATAGCATACTGCTCATGCATCACATATTGGGCAGAGTTTTTGGTAACCTGGGTGACTCAGCCCACTTACAGCCCAGATTTGACACCCTGGTATCTCTGTATTTTTCCAAAACTAAAATCACCTTTGAAAGGGACAATATTTCAGACCATTAATGAGATTGAGATTCAACAAACAATGATAGGGTAGGTGATGGCAATTGGGAGAACAGGGTCAGGTCCAAATGTGCCTATTTTAAGGGGACTGAGATTATATATATATATATATATATATATATATATATATATATATATATATATATATATACATTATATAATATATTATATTATTTATAATAATATATATTATATATAATATGTGTGTGTGTGTATTCTGCCACTGAAGTAAATTAAAGGCTCAAACCTTGGATTGTCTGTGTCCACGTGATCAGGTGTAGGTATTAGGTAAATTGTATGGCACTGCAAGAAACTAGATCACCTTGGAACCAGTTCTTGTTGCTTTCCTGATTTGGTTATTCTCAATGGCTTGGCAAGTGGGAATGCTTTGGTAACTGTCAGTCTCATGTGTTTATTATGTTTTTGCCTTCCAAGACACACATTTGCAGAGAACTGTCTTTTTTAAAATATATTTTATTGATTATGCTATTACAGTTGTCCCATTTCTCCCCCATCATTCCCCTCCACCCTGAACACCCTCTCCCACCCACATTCCCCCCTTTAGTTCATATCCATGTGTCATAAGTTCTTCAGCTTCTACATTTCCCACACTATTCTTGCCCTCCCTATTTTCTACCCACCGTCTATGCTACTTATTCTCTGTACCTTTTCCCCCTCTCTCCTCCTCCCACTCCCCTGTTGCTAACCCTCCATATGATCTCCATTTCTGTGGTTCTGTTCCTGTTCTAGTTGTTTGCTTATTTTGCTTTTGTTTTAGATGTGGTTCTTAATAGCTGTGAGTTTGCTGTCTTTTCACTCTCATATTTTTGATCTTCTTTTTCTTAGATAAGTCCCTTTAACATTTCATATAATAAGGGCTCAGTGATGGTGAACTACTTTAACTTAACCTTATCTGAGAAGCACTTTATCTTCCCTTCCATTCTAAATGACAGCTTTGCTGGATAGAACTGTCTTATGATAGGAACCAACAAGTGAAGGCAAGATTACCCCTTGTTGTACTGATGTGGTTTTATTGACTTAATACTATACTTATACTTCCTTCCATTTAAACATATTACGAGACAAAAATAGACAATTTATAATGTATTAATAACATGCAACCATCATATGAACCCTGCAAGAGCAGAAAGTCTTTGGTAAATGATGCTAGAAATTTGCACAAATGTTACTAGCCTCTATTCGAAAATACAACACACTCCCTGAAGGAAAAGGCAAGGATTATGGTGTGCATTTTGAAATTAATTTATCCACTAAATGCACAAAAGATAGTCCATAACAGAAAGCAGTAGACTACAATTGAACTTTGAGAGACGTTTTTTGCCTAGTCAGATTTTCCCCTGATCTGTAAGGCACAAGAGGTAGTGGGCAAAGGAGGCACTTAAAAATGGATGTGTGAAATGAAGTAAGAGACAAGGTATGCTTGTTCTCCTGCTTCTGCTCTGCTTTTGTTCATGTCTCAGTAAAACTTGACAGAATTAATGTTAGGTCCTTTCCAATAAGAATAGAAAATGTTTTTTTTTGTTTTTTTTTTTTTTTTCATGCAGAGGTGGTTAGGTAAACTGAAAAAACAAAAACAGTCCTAATAATTTCTAGGCAGAAAGGAGAAAGCTCAGTTGGAAGTTCTATTCTTTCTATCATAAATCTGTGAGCTAAAATAAATGTAGCATTCTGCTTCGCAATTGTATAATTATATGCTTTAAGGCCTGGGTGTTAAGAGTACTTAATTTGAATAGGCTATGCCTCAGAGAGGTTAAAGAGGATTGGAATAAGCTGACCCTGCTAATAGAGCAGTTGATGTCTGAAGTCTTTCATTTGGTGGGCTGGCTTGGAGGCTTGGAGAAATAGATAACTCATGACACACAAATTTTATATAATTAAAGCTTGCTTAACAGAGTGCTAAGAATTTATTTTCAGGAGAGCACACAAAGAGCTATTGAACTGACAGATATTCAATGAGAATAGTTTCTTGACTCTATCCAGATTCTTAAAGGAAACTAAGGATTGTAAATCTGCCAGATTAAGGGAAGTCTTGTATTAATGATCATCAAAACAGTTTTATTTCTAAATTACAACCCTTAAAACCATCAAAGTACTTTAAATGTTTATTAAAAATTATATGTCCATATGTTATACAATCTGCTCTAATATCTAGGTTTTGGGCACAGTATCTTTTCTGGAGCTATAATATTATAGTCTATACTATACTGGAATAGCTATATAATCCATATATATTATAGTCTATATCTATACTATACAAATGTATAGTCTATACTATATATTTGTTTTTCTATATGATTAAATCCAAATATGGGTTTTCTATTCTCTTTTGCAAAGACTGCTTCCTACATAATGCACAGCATGAAATATTGCCATTTGCTTGTTTTCTTCTCCCACTTATTTCACAACTACAAGATAGGGGCAAGACAGAAGGGATGATGACTGACATTCCTCCCCTCTGCACTTCCAGTGTTGAGTACACTCTCACGAGTTAGCTGCACAGTTAAAATATGACAAGCTGCATGTCACAATATGCCAAGGACTGACAACTAGATGGTAGGATATTTCCAAACTCCCAGATGAATATTTCTAAGTTAAGATAATACTCTCATCTATTGTCAGTGCAGAAAACATTTGCTCTACCTCTGTCCTATAATATGAATTGTTTCAGCTTTGTGAGAAAAATGATACTGGAATAAAGTTTGAAGCCACACGATTTTGAGCTCTTACTTGTTTTTGGGTGGTTGTTGTATTCCACCCCCCAATTCCCTATGCAATTAAGAATTAGGAAAAAAAATGGTATAGTATGTCAGAGCACAAGCCCACCAGGGAGGAATCTGTGCTAAGGAGGAGGTGGAGGAGAGGAGAGGTTGGTTTGATTAAGTAAGCAAAGCTGGAACAAAAGGAAAACAGGAACCAGGTTTCTCAGTGCCAGAGAATGGGTGACAATATGGAATGTGGATAAATAAACATGAATACTGATGTTGGATTGAAATTGATGAGGGCCTGAGAGAGGTGACATGCTAATAACAGTGAGCACATTCAGTGCCCTGATATCTTTGTTCTCTGCTCCATTCTCCATTGAACAGAACCAGAGTTCCTTGGAGATGCAGCTGATTCCAGGACTGGAACAGTAAAATTATGAGGTCATAGTGGAACATATCATTGTAAAAAGCAGGAAAGTGCTGAAAGCATAATGGAGGCATCTTGAAAGACCAAATTGTGGACAACTGGGCATGAAAATAATTAATGACCTCAATGGATTATAATTCATAAAAGAAAAATAAAACCATGTAGATATAAATGAATAAACACATACATTGAAAATTAATTAGGTATGAGAAATGTGCATATTTTCAAATTGTCTCCCTACAAAATACTTAAGAAGAATAAATTGGCAGAATACCTTTCCAATAGAGAAGCTAAGCTGATACAATGTGATCAATGTGAATATCATCAGGAGAAATCATAAGCATGCATCACCTGAGAAAGTGCACTGAGAACATGCTATGCTCACTCTGTGATAGTCCCACCAAAGGAATGTATCTTGAATCTAACCATTTTTTGAGGCATGTAGACACAGGACTAAAATATAGAAATAAGATACATCTGGCCTACAAAGAGATAGGAAAATGAGGAAAGGAATTGAAAAAAATAAAAAGAATGCCGTTATGATGAGGATAGTTTGGGTTCTTGTCAAATATTTAAGGCAAACACAAGGCCAATGCCAGTACTTCTCTTAAAGCTCCGAATTTACCACTGGTATGGGGGTATGACTATAACCTGAGTTTATAAACATAAGCGCAAGTTTAAACAAATCACTTGAATTATTGTCTTTGTGTTTTGTTTTGTTTTGTTTGTGGTTATTTGCTATTTCAGCCTAATCAACTGTTGATCGTTATCTTCTCATTTCTACCCCTCAGGCAATATGTACAATTCTACAGTTTATCCCATAATTTGACTTGTCTTGTGTGATTTTATGCTCATTTGGATCTTTTTTTCTACCAGCATTAAGACTCTTCTGCAACATTTGGCCCAATATTTCCTCCAGAATTGCCAAACTGGGATTATCTGGCAATGTTTCTTTCCCAGTTTGTAGTCCCCAAGAATAGAGGGATCATCCTATCCAAGGCAGGCTGGACAATACAGTCATTTTTTAAAATTATTATTAAATACACATGCTTAAGACATTACAAATAGTGCTGAGAATGTCTTAGAAATAAATTATCTGAAAGACTTGAACAGAGAAAAAGAGAATGAGAAAGAAAAGAAAAGAAAAACAAATTGTCATAGTTTCACTTTCATAAATATCTTGAATTCTATTGCTTGCCTAGTTCCTAACACTGGGAAAAATTCAGATGTTAAATAGAATCGGTCCCTCTTTTTCTTCATCCAGTCTTTCTTGCTGGGCTCAATATTTCACTTTTTCTGGCTTCTGACATTCGTCTGACTCGTGTTCTTTTTAGCTATTCTTTTCCCCTGCAAATGTTCTTATGGTTGGCATTTCAGGATTTCAAAACTGTTAAGTGATCTTAAGTTTACTCTAAGGACACATTTATTTCTCCAGACTCTTTTGTGAAATGAGATCACTACATCCATGAAACTGGGTTTGCTTGATCACTCAATCAATACTCCTTGCACAGAGTGGTGGCAAGAGGAATCTCAGGGAAAGGAGTGGCTATAAGGGAAAATGAACTTGAACAGAAATGGGGCATATGGACTTGTAGGAGAATGATTTTTGAAGTAATATAGAGAAATAAAGATTTATAGTATGAAAATCATTGCACCAATAAAAATTTCTTATAGTCCTTTTCTTTTTTACTCTGTGTATCCTTCTTTAAGTCTCTTGCATCTTGCCACAGGTCTTTCCCACCTATTTATTCTTTTACTTTATTTCACTGTTTTATTGAAGAGACCATTGACCCCAAGTCCCCTGTCTTAGTTCCCTTTGAATTTCCAGGTCAATTCTTAAAAATTAACAGAATCCAGGCAATTCAGTTAAATACAAAAGTTATTAATATTTGAATAAACACCTTTGACTGAGGGTTCCAAATTGATAGATAATTGTATACAGTTTTAACAACAATCCTGACTGCCTTGCAGGTAGTATTATTGTTGTTAACAAATGTATTATTAGTTCTTTATAAATAAGAAAACTCAGTGACAAACTAAGTAACTTACATAGGTAAAAAAACAAGTTTGAATGAAATTTAGATGTAAATTGTGACTCAAATGCAGTTTTTGACATTCTTGTGCTTTATTCTAAAGTACAAGCAAAATAAGGGAAATAAGTAAATGTCCATATTTATGGCAGAAATAAATCTTTGTTAATCATCAGATCTATTGACTATGTTCCAAATAATGTTAAGCCAAAAGTAGAAAATTTCCTTTGGAAACACAAAGTCACAATCTCACTATTTTATATGTTTCACTTAAAATATTTATAGTAGTTTTCCCCACACTTAACTCTCAATGAGAAATATGGATAATGTATAATTTATCCATGAGGGCATTACACTAAGTGAAATAAACTAGACATGGAAATACAAGTACTGCATGATTCTACTTATATGATGTATCTAAAATAAACCAATTCATAAAATTAAAGACTGGAATGGTATTTGCCAGAGTCAGGGTGTGGGGTGGGATGGAAGGAAATAGGAAGTTATTACTATAGGGAAAAATCTTTCATTATGTAAAACAAATAAGCTCTAGGGATCTGCTGTACAACACTGTGTCTATAGCCAATAATAGTGCATTGTACACTTGAAGTTTGTTGAGGATATATCTTATGTTAAATGTGTTTATCACAATAAAAGTTTAAATATATACATTTATACATTTCTATCTTTAAAATAATTAATTATATAATTATGAAACAAAAACTACAGCAAAAGTAAAAATTAACAGAAATAACAAATGATAATCAATTTCTGCTAAAAGTGAGCTGTTCAATCTATCATGAAAGTTGGAATTATTGGGTTTTTGATACTAAGATCATTTAAAACTCAGGTTAAACCAAGCCCTAAGAGAAATGCTATCAAAATAGATAAACACTTTTACAATAATTGTAAGAGGCATGCAGGTCAGGTCTGCTGTTAATTTAACAGGTTCTTGTTATGTAGTGGTTAACACACGATGTTAATTAATTCATCATCTATATTTGAAGACCCTTTTAAAAATCCATTCAGAAGTATAAACATTTATAATAGATATTTACTTTAAAGCTTATCATATAGAAGAACATTTGTATACTTACATTAAATTTAATATAAAAAATTGTACATTTGAAAATGGCATCTTTCTTTATTTTTAAGTAATTACATAAAAGTTCTCAAAAGAAACACTTACTTTAACTTTAAAAGGTATACACCTGTATTTTTTACATAATTTTCAGTAAAGCCTAAGCACACTTTAATTAGTTAGACAGAAGTTATCACATGTGTAAGTACTTCTTATCGGAGACATTTGATGTTTAACACCTAAGCAAACTTTGCTGGAAACAATTTCCATTTCATTTAAAAGAAAACATATTTTAGTTTTACCTGACACAGTGATGACATTTCACTGAACAAGATTCCCCTGAATATAAAGCATGTCTTGTTTCTCTGTTTCTAATATTTATACATATTTTATTTTTAGCACTATTTCAGACAAAAATACTCTATGTCTTTTTATGACTTGATAACTCATGTCCTTTTTAGCACTGGCAAATATTCTATTGTCTGCATATGCCACAGTTTATTATCCATTCATCCACTGGAAAACGTCTTGGATGCTTCCACTTCTTGGCAATAATGAATTAAGCTGCTGTAAACATTCATGTGTAGATTTTCGCGTGGAAATAAGTTTTCAACTCTTTGGGTAAATACCAACAAGTACAAATGCTGGATCGTATGATAAGGGCATGTTTCATTGTGTAAGCATCAGGCAAACTGTCTTCCAAAGTGGCTGTGTTATTCCGCATTCCCACCAGCAATGAATGAAAGTTCCTGGTGTGCCACATCTTCACCACCAGCATTTGATACTGTCTGTACCCTGGATTATGGCCATTTTAGCAGGTGTGCAGTAGTTTCTCATTATTGCTTTAAAATATAATATGGGGCACATTTTTATATACTTATTTGCCACTCACATATGATGAAGGATCTATTAAGGTCTCGAGTCATTTTTTAGTCTGATTGTTTGTTTTCTAATTGTTGAATTTTAAGGGCTCCTGTATATTTTATTTTTATAATTTTATTGCATTTTTCCATTACTATTTGGAAATACCAGTTTTGCCCCCACAATTATCCTACTGGTATCCATGCCCATGAGTCCTTGTAGATTTTAAATAATTTTTTTACCAGGTGTGTCTTTTTCTGATATTGCCCCACAGTCTGTGTGTTGTCTCTCATTCTCTTAACATGGCTTTTTGCAGAGTATAATTTTTTTTAAATTTTAGTAAAGTATAGGTTATTAAGTATTTGTGGCATGGATGATTTCTTTGATGCTATGTCTAAAACCTCATTGCTAAACCTAAGGTCTTCTAGGTTTTCTTCTATGTTATATTCCCAGAGTGTTAGAGTTTTACCTTTTGCATGTAAGTCCGTGATCCACTTTGAGTGACTTTTTCATTAATATATTTTTTAAATACTTTGGATTTTTATTGTTTTTGTGAAGGATAATGATGTTAGCATTTTTTAAAATTTTTATTTCAGATTCTAATTGGTCATCACTCATATAATGAAAAACAATTAACTTTTGTATATTAACATTGTGTCCCACACACTTACATGCTCTTTTATTAGTTCCTTAATCATTGGTGTCATTCATTTCATTGATATATATGTATACATAAGCATAGATATACATATATGTATAAATGTGCATATATTTATACATGCATTATATTTATATATTTATATATAATGAGATATAAACAAGCATAATTAAATACTTTGTTATAATTTTATTGTATTTTTATCGAAACTTTTCAATTAATATTTTTTTGTTGTTCAATTACAGTTGTCCTCATTTTCCCCCATTACTCTCCCTTGCCCCACCCACCTCCCAACTCCTGCATTCAATCCTCCCTCCCATTTGTCCATGGGTTCTTTATACATGTTCCTTGCCTGTTCCCCTTCTTTCCCCCATTGTCCCCCTCCCCCTGCCCCTCTGGTCACTGTCAGTTTGTTCTTTATTTCCATGTCTCAGACTCTATTTTAATTGCTTGCTTTGTTGATTAAGTTCCACTTATAGGTGGGATCATATGGTATTTGTTTTCCAACAAACTATTAGATAAATTAAGAACAAGAAAAAATAAAAATTTTAACTTTCTCTCCAATTATTCTTTGATGTTCTTCCTTTGTTTATTTAGATCTGAGTTTTCACCATTATTATTTTCCTTCTGTCTAAAGAATGGATTTTAATTAAACTGGCAAGACAGGTCTGCTGGCAACAAATCCCTTCAAACTGTATTTGTCAAAATGGCTAAGCACTAAAATCAGACAAAATTACCTCTAAGCTCCTTGGCCAGAAGAGAGTACTGGCTCCCCTCCATGGATGGAAAGAACTTTTGGCTGGGCTCTCTGTTCAGGTGCCACTGTGAGTGGGGCTCTAGGATGGGCTTTGCAACTTCCTGGGTACTCTGATTAGGCTTCTTGCTCAAGTGGGGCTGGAAGCTATATTGAGCCAAAGATGAGGCTTAGAACTTGCTTTGGATCCCTAGTAGGGCCATAGAATGGTTTTAATGGATGGTATGGCTCATTGGCTGGCAAACCAAATCAGGCAGAACTCCCTCTCTAGCTTCCTTTCCAGATAGGGCCACCAGTTTTCTACCATAAATCTGTTGCTTAGGCTTCCTGGTCAGGCAAAAATGAGGATTGCCTTCTGTAATAAGCAGGATTTTGTGTTTGCTTCACTGTCCTGGTAGGGTGCTATAATAGACTGCAAAACTGACTGGGATTATGGCTGGGTAGTTGAGTCAGGCAGAAATGCTTTCCTGGCCTGACAAGTCCACCTGCTTAGCTCTACAGATGGACAGGACTGCTGACTGGGATCTCTGCCTGTGGCTACAATGTAAGGAGGAATGACAGCTTGGCATTCCTTGGCAGACAGCTCTGCCAAGAGGTGAGCCCTGGCTACTGTAACCTCTATTCTCCTTCTTCATCTCAATCTGATCTTTAGTGGTCAAGCCCCGCAGATTCCATCTGCAATCCCTGTCAGGCAAGAAAGTCTTGAACAGACCACCCAGCATGCAGCCCACAATGCTGACGAAGCTGAACATACCCTTTGGGTACTCTTTTTCTCATTGGATAAACCGTAGACCCAAGGCGTTCCTCTCGGTGTGGGACCAAATGACCCTGGAGGAAGGGCAATGTGGTCCGAGTATAACCTTTTCTATTACCATGTAATGGGGGTCTTCTCTGTGTCTTAGTCGGGAGTATGCTTCAGCCTCATCCCTTATTCTTGGTTTTTCATAGTTATGTCTAGTCTATGGGTAGTTGCTAGGTGGTATTCTTGTGAGGGGGACTATATTCAGAAATTACCTATGTTGCTATCCTGATGATGTCATTATATGATTGTTTTTTGGTATTTTGATATTTTTTCCTTTATCCTTTCTGTCTTTTTTTTGGCTTTGTTTTAGTTCTTTGTGTCTCAATAAAAGGGTTTTATTGCATCTACTTTTGAGGAGGCACTTTGTTATTCACCTATTTGTAATAAATATGCACTCTATTTGAATGAGTGACTGTTTATACATTTTAAATAATTCCATTGGAAATAATATTACATGCATAAGTAAGTAGAATATTAAATTAAGAACCTGTGGGTAAGGGTTTAGAGCAACAAGTATAAAGCACACATAGACAAAAACTAGGGGGGGTGGAAATGGGAGGGAGGTGGGGCTGAGATGGGCATAAAAGACAGAAAACTGTACAAGAACAACAATTAAAACAAAATAAAGAAAAGAACCTGTGTTAAATTATCATTGTAAACTACTTCTAAAACATTTATTATTTTTGCATTTATATTTTGCAAAATAGACGACTTTAGTGGATTTTTTGGCACCATTCACATAGAGTCTCTCCAATTTATTAGTTTATATAAATTGGAAGGGAATATGGAAGAGCTGTAAATAGTATTTCTTTGTGACCCCAAGAAAAGGCAACGATAAGACAGGCAATAACCCTCTGATCTATTTGACAGCATTATGTTTAAAAATAGGCCATTGCAATTTTAATCATTCTTTTACCAGAGTAGAATTTTACTATTATGGCATTCTGTCAAGTTTTATCATTTTAATAACTTAATTATTTTGGGAATTTCTACTATGTGCAACTTCACTTGGTATGGAAAGTAAAGAATACAAAAGATGTAAGCCATAGCCTCTCCTGCAGAAGGGTTGTAACTGGATATAAATATTCATAAGTGTATTTGATCGAATATATGTGTGGTCTTTCCTAAAAAGTCTGCTTATTGTTAATATAACCAGAATGGTTTGTGCAACAGTGATGTAACCTGGCAGCCAAGGAGAGTGGACTGGAATGCACATGTGTGGACAATGATGACTTCACTGTACTGGTCAATGGGGGTGGGGGCGGTAAATGCCATTGGGTGAGTATGCATACTCTATGGACATCACCTTCAAAATGGCTGAGCAAGTAGAGAAATGAATTTGCATCAAATTTCATGTTAAGCTTGGATATTCCTCCATGGAAACTGTTCTGATGATTCAGAAGGCCACAGCTATGGGCAGCTTCATCATGACAACATGCTAGCTCATGTGTCATGTCTGGTGCAGAGATTTTTGGTGAAAAATCAAATCATCCAGGTGACTCAGTCCACCTACACCACAGATCTGGTGTCCTGCAACTTCTGGCTTTTCCCAAAACTAAAACCACCTTTGAAAAGGAAGACATTTCAGACCATAGACGAGATTCAGGGGAAAAAAAAAAATGACAGGACAGCCAATAGCAATAGGAAAAACTGTGTGAGGTCCCAAGGTGACTACTTTGAAGGGGACTGAGGCATCACTGCCCTATGTACAATATTTCTTGTATCTGGTATCTTCTCCAATAAATGTCTCTATTTTTCATATCACATGGCTGAATACTTTCTGTATAGACCTCATCATATACATATGTAAACAATCTGAGTAGTAAATGTACAGAAGATGTAAATAGATCTATTTCAGAGAAAATGTACAGACGGCCAACAGGCACATGAAAAGATCCTTAAAATCACTAATGATCAAGAAAATGCAAATCAAAAACATAAAATGTTGTCACTTCACACCTGCTAAAATGGCTATCAAAAGATAAATATCAAGGATGTAGAGAAAAGGGAACCTTCCTGAGATATTGTGGGAATGTAAATTGGTACAGTCACTGTAAAAACAGTATTGAGATTCTTCCAAATATTTCTAAAAAATAAGACATTCATATATGGTCCAGCTATCCCATTTATGGGTATTTATACAAAGAAAGTGAACACACTAACTCAAAAAGGTATATGCTACACACCCTCCCATTCATTGCAGTATAATTTATAATAGCCAAGATACAGAAAAAAACCTATGTGTCCATCAGTGTATAAATGGATTAAAAATAAAATATTAACCATAAAAATGAAATATTGTCATTTGTGACATGGATAGAACTTGTGGACTCGATGCTAAGTGCAATATGTCAGAAAGACAAACACCACAAGATTTCACTCATATTTCGAATCTAAGAAAACACAGATTAAAACAAAACAAAAAAAAATGTTATCCCTAGCTGGCATGGCTCAGTGGATTGAGTTCTGGCATGTGAACCAGGGGTCAGTGGTTCAATTCCCAGTCTAGGGCACATGGCTGGGTCGCAGGCCATATCCCCAGCGGCTGCACGAGAGGTAACCATACATTGATGTTTCTCTTCCTCTCTCTCTCTTCCCTTTTCCCTCTCTAAAATAAATAAATGGAATCTTTAAAAAATAACATTAGCATTAAACAACAACAAAGTGAACTCATAGATACAGAACACAGATTGGCTATTAGCAGAAGAGATAGAGGGGCATCAGTGAGAACAACTGATGATGGGTGTCAACAGGTAGAAACTTCCATTTATAAAATAAATAAGTTACAGGGATGTAATGCATATCCTGGTAACAATTAATAATATTGTATTGTACAATGCAAGTTGCTAAGAAAGTAAATCTTTTTTTTTTTTTTTTTTTTTTTTTTTTTTTTTTTTTGGTCTTTAGAGGGGTAGGGGAGAGGGAGAGAAATATCAATGTACGGTTGCCTCTTGTGTGTCCCCTGCTGGGAACTGGCCTGCAACCCAGGCATGTGCCCTGACTGGGAATCGAACCGCGATCCTCTGGTTCGCAGGCCCGCGCTCAATCCACTGAGCTACACAGAAAGTAAATCTTTAAAGTTCTCATCACAAGAAAAAAAATTGCAACACTGTATGGCTGTATGGTGACAAATGCTAACTAGATTTATTGTGATGATAATTTCAGTGTATACCTATGTTGAATCATTTATGTTGTAAACCTGAAACTAATATAAAGTTCTATGTTAATTGCACCTCGATTAAAATTATAATTTAAAGAATCACCTCCTTGCATACTATTAGACCCTCCTAGAAACTTTACGTTAATTTACCATGCAGCCAGGATTGACCACTAAGTCTGAAGTTTAAGTGAGTCCAATAAGTATCCATTGCAGACTAGAAGTAGTCCATCTGGAACTGGGCTCATTGGGGTCTAGAGGACATATATAAGCTGCACAAACACAACCAAATTCCGATGTTATCTATGGCCTTGTTGGGATTTTTATACCTAGGTGATAGAGAACGGAAAAGCCCAAGGTCAATACAAAGATAAATTAGCTTGGTATATAGGTATATGTTGTGTACTGCTTATGCTGCATATTCCCATACAAGTTTGGTCCTGAAAGACAGTGGTGAAGTGTATACTCTCATAAGCAGAGTTCGGTCAATGGACCTATTCATTCACTTTGTGTGGAAAGAGAATTGACAAAAAAACTTGTGGACCTTGTATCACCAGTCAGTTCTCACCATTGAGCATCTACTTCAGAAAAGGCAATAAACAACCACATACAGAAGACAATATATGACATTAAATGTCAGCCAGTGCTTGTCACTGGGAATCTCAGTGTTTGTGGGATAGATCTTGAAAGGAATAGTCATGGCAATGTATTTGGAGGTTATGTATAGGTCTGGTGGCATGTTCTCTCTCACACCATTGTGAGTTAACTCTTGATGTTCCCAAGTATCAGATGTGACAGTAACAGACAATAACACCAATTTTATAATGCAGTGCAATCAACCAAGTAGAAGAACCAGTTATTTGGTGACAATTTGGTCACGATGAACTCCTTAGAATCTGGAAAGGGCAGTGATTCATCATGAATGGGAGAGGCATATATTCTAGGAATGGTTTTGCTTTTTGTGCTTTGGTTCAGCCAGCACTGCTATTTAAATATGTATCATGTGTCTGATCGATCAACATGAAATCTATAATATTCTCAAACCAATGATCCTGTATAACAAAAGTGCCATAGCAGTGTACACGTGACCATAGTCAGCCACAAAATTTGCTGGCCTAAAACTGTTAATCTGATAAAGCAGCTGAGGTGTCAGCTTGAAGATATACCTAAGAGGATGAGATATTTTTTATTCAGAATGTGGTGCAATGCTTAAACCAATGGCCATGATATACTGCTGTTTCCAATTGAAAGGATAACTGTGTCTGAGAAGGCAGGAATGGAAGTAGCAGTGGTCCTCTCACCATCACTCCCAGTGCCTATTTGAAGACTTTATTCTTCCTGTCCCTAAACTCCTGAAGCCCAGAGTGGATCACTTTCACAAGGAGATGCACTAGGAGTATAACTGGGCTTAAAGCTATAGCTGTTGATTGATGACTTTGGGCCCTTTGTGTCACTTGATCAACCAGGTGCATCCTGGCAAAGGTAATTAATTGTGATGACCACAATGGCTTCTGTGCCATAATTAAGCCAAGACAAATCATACTTGGCAGTCAGGAGGTCCTCTGGGTATTTCTTAGTGCTATTCTGCCTAGTTTTAACTGAAAATGAACAAGTGAAGGGACACACCTTGTGAAATGCAAGGTAGCTATGACACAAAACCCTCATGGATCAAAGTCTGCAACAGGTAACCACACAGTCTAGTAAAAGTACTAATTAAGGGTAAGGGGACTGTCTTGATTGGTAGCAAAAGAGGTAGATGATGAATATCAATTCCAACCTTAAACCAACTGCAGCATGTGTGGCTGTTAGTTACACTAACCCCTTCATTGCAAATTTTCTCAGAAATTGTTGCCAATCATTGGCTTAGAGGTAATGAACTAAATGTGAAAGGGAAGTAGAGCTGAACAGTACAATGTGTGGACCATGGTGGAGACTAGTGGCAGTAGCCCATTTAGATCCTCTTTACCAAGACTGTATTCCAACTGCCTTGAAAATTAGCTTTTAATGGTTTATAGCTTCCCCCCTTTCAAGGATTTACTGCTGCCAATAGAATATGTTATGCTCACCATAGGGAACAACCTACAGTCAATGATTAGCTGACAATGATACTTAAGATTCTCTTGCCTCAAGCGGAGACCAATTTGTGGGACTCTTTATATTCCAGAATTTATGGAACCAGACTGAAGCTATGCCCAGCTGTGATCTTCTCCCTCATTAATTCCAAACCCTGCCGTAATCCGCTTAATTTACTCCCTTTCTCCTGAGATGAATAGAGAATCCCTTTGACTAACCATGGGCACCTAAATCCCTGTCTCAGGCTCTTTTTCCAGTGGACTTAACCTAAGATACTTTGTGACCATGAGCTACTCAATTATAACCAAAGATTTTCAGTTTTCTCAATTGTTATTTATCAAATATATATGTTCCTGCTATTGCACTACAAATACGAGGTCCTACAATATCCGTTACTATATAATTCTTAATATCCTGCCTTCAATCAGCTGCATAGTTTAATGATGTCGTAATCATGTCTTCTATCTATTTTATTGTATTATACTGCACACTTTTCAAATACTGGGTAGAGAGATAAGTTGTTTGGCCCTTATAGAGAATATATATTCTGGACCTTTTCTAGCTGGATCTCTTATCATTGATTAAAGTTTTAATAGAGCCAAGAGTTCACATACACCTCATTTTATGCCACCTCTGTAGGTGTGGTCCAGGCTCCCAGGACAAAGGACTTCTTTTTACAACACTCAACTCTTATCTAGGGCTGGTATTGGCTTTGTCCTAGGCTTTTGTCCTTAGGGATGGTCATAATACTGGTGTGCTTACCCCTAGGTCTAGAGGAAGTCACAGCTGCAGTTTACAGTTTGGGACCATGCTGGAATGTGTGGGTGGGATGGCCACAAAGGTGAGTGCAAGGATCCTTGTGTATTACAGAGCTAGAGGCTCTGGAGCCCAAAGTGCTGGCTGTCTTCATACCATCAGGTCTCAGGACAGAATTCTTAAATTGCAGATTAAAAATGCATACCTGAACTTCAAGTGATTATAAAGATATATTTTCAAAGTAGCAGAATTGAGCATTATGTATTCAATAGATTTTTTTTCTGTTTTATATATTTTAATTATATAACCAAATATGCATGCATCTTAATCTATATTCTTGAAAATGTTAGGTTGAACTTAGCATTGCATTCACTAGTTTAGATCTTAATGCTGTAGCTGGAGCCAGGTAACATCTTTGTATAAGGTATGGTATTACAGTATGACCAAGTATTTTCCAAGTCCAGTATTTTTTCCTTTTGTTCTTTTCATCTAAACATTTGTTTTTAGAAAAACTGACATACCTGAGTTGTTGATTGCTCATTAACTCATTTTCTCTACAAACATATTTCATTTTGTTCTATAATGTCTCTGGTACTAACCTCATTATGTCTATTTGTATTATTTCTGTTTTTGATGTAGTTTTTCACACCTCCCTATTTTGGTATCATATAAGAACCTTATTAATATTCCATTTACTTGCTCTTCTAAAGTTCTTAATTAAAATGCTAAACAGGATATTAAATCAGATGGAGGCAAAGAGTGACCTCTGTGACAGACCATGAGACAACTTCCTCAATAAAATGTGTTGTTATTTTTCATATTTCTTGATATATTACTTCAGATAGTTTTTATGACTGTAAAATCATTTTAATATTTTAAATAATAGTTTTGTTTGAAAACTTATGGCTTTCAAGGTCACCACTACAAAAGGTAAGGAAAATAATTATATATATATTTTTTAAAAAAAAATTGCTAAAGTATTATACAACGAACACTTGTCTTCATCCTGATTAAGTTCAAGAAATGCTTTATATTTCAGAACACCATCATGAACCCTAAGTAAGTAGAAAATATCAACTTTTGGTTTAGCATATCCGGAAAGTGGGATTGTTGTCGGAAGACACGAATGCCTTGTAGCAGTTGACTCAACACGTGTGTATGATATTCTTTCTTCCAAAATCACTTTATCAGAGCACGGAGGGTTCTGCTTGACAACCAGAGACTCACTGACTATGTTTAAAATGGCTGAATTAAATGTATTAACTAACTTGGAAGAGCCTGTCAAACTTCCAAAATAATGTGGAAGTCTTCATTCCAAAACAGTGGTAAACTGAGAATGATTTTATATATTCATATAATATATGATATAAAACACTCACACCACTGAATAAACATGTCTTGAAGGCATTATCATCCTCCTTGTTTAAGAACATCTCAGTTAGGTATTCTCTTTTTCTGCTAAAAGCGTAAGAGTGGTTGGTTGTTATAGTTTTGCTTAAATATATTTGAGGCCACAGGGCACGTACCTACCTACCATTTTTCTTCATTCTGGGGTATATTGCTATTTTAATATCCATAGGATATACCAGTTAAAAGTCTTAACATATACAAAATACATTTAAAGGTACAGAGATCAGAGTAAAAATATTGTGAAATGCTCAGTAAGAATCAGCATATGGAAAAATTTAGTCAGTAATGTTTAATTAAATATTTGCAAAGTATAATCAAAATGAATGTCATTAAATCAAGTTTTAGGTAAACCATAAGACCTATATAATTTGACTACTTGTAAAATGTATAACAAATATTGTAAATCACAAGTATTGGGCATTTTAAGTATACATCTTTCCAAAAGCTAATGTTTTCTTATTTATTCATTCATTCTATTTTTTATTATTGTTCAATTACAGTTGTCCACATTTTTCCCCATCACTCCCCCCACCCTGTGCCCTTTACCCCTTCCCTCCCATGGTGAATAACCACCCCATTGTCTACGCCCAGGGATCCTTTAAACATGTTCCTTGACTTGCCCCTTCCCCTACGTCCCCTCATTATCTCTCTCCTTCCTCCCCATCTGGTCACTGTCAGTTTGCTCTTTCTTTCAATGTCTCTCATCGTATTTTCCTCACTTGTTTACTTTGTTGATTAGGTTCTGTTTAATATTATGGAATGCCATTAATACCAGCATTTTTCCAGTTTTATAATGTTATTTATTCAACATATATTTATTGAAAATCTATAATACATGAGGCTTTCAAAAATGAGTAATTGTCATAATATTGAATAATAAGGACAATGTTTCTACCCTTGTAAGGACTGAGATGGGCAAAGTCCTACAACACTAATGAGTATTACGATAATTTCAGAGAGTGACAAGATTAGTGGAAATATAATTGGGTAAGACATGGTTGAGGGACAAAGGGAAGTTGCTTATTTAGGGGTATTAGGAAAACAGATATATCATGATTTTCACCAAATTTTTGCAACTTAATGAGTTCCACATACATATTTTAAAATGAATGTATCCATTAGTTTACAAGGGATTTCAAATTGGGCCCCCAAGGAATTTCAGTAGAGTCTCCAAAACTACTGTGATTCAAGCTGAAAATAATTCAACACTTGATGGCGAGCAAAACAATTAACTTGAGTTATTTTACAAATTTAAGTTGTCAAAGGTTATTTTACACAATGAAAAGTAAGTGCTATACTAATAAGTATAATGATAATTAGACCTATGTTAAAGTGTAGGTTAGGATATTATTTCCCTTATGTCTATCATTATATGCAAGATAATATTGTATATATTTATAATATCTCTTTCTCTGTGTTTTACTATTATAGATATAAATAACTTTTCATTCTCATCTTAACTCTATTAAGTTCTTTCACACAATGAATACTACATATAAAAATACATGTGTGAACATAAATAAAGTAGATGTCAAAACAAAAAAAAAGCGATGAGACCTTCAGTAACAATTTAAAATTATCCCTCAGCCTCCCTTCTTTATATTCTTTTTTATTTCTATACCATTTCCACAAAATAAGAAATCATATAATAATGATTTTCAATTTTACTTGTCAGAATTGGGAACTTCAAAAAGTTAGGTATCTATATTTTACACTCATTAAGTCCTAATACTTTGTTAACCATGTTAAATTTCTTAACTTATGTGCTAATGAAAGTCACAGACATTCTGTCCAGGGCTTCAGAGAATGCCAGTTACTCCTCCAAACAGATGAGTCAGTGGTTGAATTATAGATATAGGCTGTGAAAAATTATTATAATAGTAGCAGTCATATGTTTATTGACTTATTTCTAAATGAAAAACCTGAAGGCTTTATACATATTAAAGTACTGTGGGATACACTATAGAGTTTGACCATTGTCTTCTATTTTTTAATTTGTTTATTGCTTGTGCAATTATAGTTGTCACAGTCTTCCCCCTTTGTTACCTTCCACTCAGCCCTCCCCCAGTTCCGTAGTGAACCTCCACACCATTGTCCATGTCCATGGGTCCTTCACATATGTTCTTTGACCATTCTCTTTTAAAATCATTACTGATTTCACTTCTTTGCCATGTGGATTTGGCACCCATAGACTATCCAGTACTTAAATGTCATTATAACCTTCAGGATTTAGAAATTTCCTTCGCATTAAACTACATCTGTTAAGTATAGAATGGCACAGGGTCTAAATGCATGCTCTAGATCTTTGGTTATAATCACCCTGCTGTTAGAGTAAAAAAATAATAATATCAGAGTGTTTATATTCTGGACACTTTGGGCATGAATGCATTTTATTTCTTTGATGAATCACTCACAAATGAACATGTTCAAGGGATACTGGTTTTAAGCCTATGAAAAAGAAAAAAAAATATGTGAAATGGAAAAAGGGTATGGAAAGATCAGAATCAAAGTTCACACTAAATGATGCCTCTTTTCATTCAAGTAAATGTCAGCTATCAGTTTCGGAACATTGTCCTGATTTTTAAGAATAGAGCTGTGGATACAGTGGGTAATATGATGAATAAAAAGTTTATAAAACTTTGAGAATTAATAAAATTCTTCATTGCAGAAGAGAGGGCAATTACTTTTGCACACAGAACATCGGGGTCATTTGCAGAGGCCTTCTTTGGAAATGTAGCCCTTTAAGTGGCATTTCACTCCATAATATTAAAAGGCAATTTTATAGGCCAGTTTTCTTTAGCTGAAGTCAAGTGGAATATAGAAATAGTTATACAAAAAATTTCCAGAAAGAAATACTCTTTTACCTACTAACTTTTATGACAGACACTCGGAGAATTTTATTGACCTAAATCCCAAGAGCAACCCAATGGTCTATAATTGGAGAAATACAATTAAAACAACAGAACAATAAAAAGGTCACTCAGTCACACTTTACTCCTGGCCCACATGCCAGGTATCTTGGAGGTATCTTTATTAAAAACATTAGTGTTGGACAGTAAGTTTATAGGCAAAAAGTATATGGAAAACTACCCTAGCATGTTTGGGTTTAATTCTTGATGCTTCTGGGAATAACATGATGCATCACTTATAATCCTCATAGAATCACTGATATTTTCCCTGATTTAATCTATTTAAAAGTTAAGTTTTATGACATATTTTTTGAAAAATCACTTTTGTTACTTTATTACTTTAAGCAAATAATGGGAAAACAGAGCAAACTGAAAGACAGAAATGAAGAATTATCACAGAAAACATACTAACTTTATTAAGTAAATTTCCCAGAGTAATTATTTTCATTAAAAAAATATTATGCCTCTGTAGTAATACAGTTTTAAAAATCTCAAAATACCATTATTTTATGTTTCAAGTTAATGTAATATAAAATTTAATGTAATTTTAAAAGAGGAAGGGAGGATTTATATGTTTTACAGCTAAGGAACATGGTCCTACCTGGATCCTGATGTACATAACCATTCCTAGCCATAATACTGTCAACTGGGAAACTGATGAATGTTATTATTAATATCCCAGCTCCAAATGGTTTGAACAGTAAGACATTTATTAGCTCTCTTCAAAATCTGAAGCTACAACTACTTAATGTAGGTTAATTCAGAGGCATAAAAAAGGCCATCTACTACACAGGATGTTTTCATCTACTCTGCCTTCCCCAACAGTTTGGCTTTTGAGTAAAGGTGAAAATTTTTCCCAGAGATCTTCCTGCAAATTCCACCTAGTATTCTTTGACCAGAATGGCATTATATTCTATTTCCTAAATGAGTCATTAGCACAGGGAAAGGAATGGCAATGGTTATTATAATCTAATGGAAATTAATTTTCCCCCTTGGGGAGAATGGAGAGAAAAGCATAGAATAAAGGAAACAAGTATTAAGGAGACAACAGAGTGTATTTTTTACAGCAACAATGCTGGAACCAGTTGGTTTATGAGGAGAAACTGTGTGAATCAATAAACTGATTTGACTCCTCCTACAAATCTAAGGGAAGGAGCAGAGAAAAGATTATTCAAAATGAAGAATTATATATATTTCCCCCTGAAGAGATAGCCTAGCATTGATTTTTAAAAGCTAGTTAGTCCCAGAAAGTAGGGCAGGATTTGAGGATATTTTTAACAATATTCTGTCTGTCATAAATTTGAAATAAACAGTACTAAAATACGTTTGAGTGATATGAGCTGTGCTGACATGCCTCCTACTTTTTACTTTAAATCAAGACTATTATTTTTTTAACCTTTGATTTTAAGCCTTTAAGAAAACACTTTATATTTACATAGCATATTCAATTTAGGGAACAAGAAGCAGTCCATAAATTGATTTACTAACTATAGACCATGTTCTGCACTTAATTATTCACCATTATATTCCTCTTTAGAGTCTTAGGACAAAAACGTAATTTCTCCCAATACTGAAATAAATTCAATCATGTCTACAGGGTTATTTGGAAGCTATTCAATCATATAAATTAACACTGAGTTACAGCGTAGAATCACTTCCAAACATTTTAACTGTAGAAGCACATCAAAAATGTCCTACTGATATCTAACCAGGGAGAAAGCAGAGGGAAGAGTAAAATAGAAGGGATAGAAAGAGAAGAGAGTGGAAGAGAGGACAAGGGAGAGCAGGAGAAGACAAAAAAGCAAGGAGTGCCTTAAGAATAGTGGATAAGAAATACCTTAATTAAAAAAATCAGTGAAGTTAAATTAACTACTTTATTTTGAAAAAATCAAGCATGTCAATTTTTTTTGTGAAACTAACTTAATTATAGAGCCCCCAATGTATATTTAAAAAGAATTGTCAATTTTTGGATTAGAAAAACATACTATCCATTATCATAATACCATAAAACATTGAACTAATGTTTTGTACATTTTATGTGAACAAGAAATTCTAATGCACTGAGATTAAATTAAATCCAATAACATTTGAAATGAAAACAAGACCAGATGTTCCCTCTTACATTTAACCACATAGATATGATTTTAAGAAGAGACAGGGTAACGTAATAAAAAGACTCAACTGGAAGAACTTGGTTTGAATCTACTGCTTGCTATGTGAAAAAATTTTAAAACATTGCTTTTTTCAAAACATCTAAATTTTATTCATTTATCCAAACAAAAACAATAAGACATAATGTTATGTCATTTAGAAATAAGTTAATATGCATATGTATGTAAATATATATATATTTACATATATATATAATATGTTTCTGATGCTGAATTTGGGGTATTTCTTATATAGAATAGATAGAGGTTTATATACATACAAATAAACATATTTTTATTTAAAATATATTATTTTAAAATTTAAAGTGGTTGTGATTTATATTAATCAGTTACTTAATATTTTAGCCTATTTATATCAATTGTACCTAATAATTTTATAAAGCTTTTATCAGAATATAAAAATAAATCCAAAAATTATTTTTTTCAAAACTTATTTTAAGCTTACCTAATATTACCTGAAATTTGCCACATACATACAGAAAATCAATACTCAAGAAGGACTAACTGTAAAACAAGCAGTTTAATATGTTAAACTATTTTACATAGATCTAGTTTGTACAGGCATAAAAACATCAACTGTTTTTCTCCTTTTTTATCGTTACTCTGTCACAGTGGTCTCAGTTTTCCCCCTTTGCCCTCCACCACCTACCCCACCCTTGCTCCCACAGGCAATCCCCACAGTGTTGTCCATGGCCATGGGTCATTCATAAATGTTCTTTGTCTAGTCCCTTCCCCTTCTTTCCACCATTGCCCCCCTCCCCCACCTCTGGCCACTTTCAGTCTGTTCCATGTCTCCATGCCTGTGGTTCTAATTTGTTCCTTAGTTTATTTTGTTCATTAGATTCCATTTATAGGTGAGATCATACAGAATTTGTCTTTCAGCAACTGGCTTATTTCACTTAGCATAATATTCTCCAGTTCCAACCATGATGTTGCAAAAGGTAGGAGCCCTTTCTTTCTTCTGAATAGTATTCCATTGCATTAATGTACCACAGTTTTTTAATCCACTCATTTACTGATGGACACTTAGGTTGTTTGCAGCACTTGGCTATTGTAAATAGCACTGCTATTTAACTTATTTTCTAACATGGTTAAGAATACATTTAAGAAAATCTAAGAAGTTTGATGTATATAGATTTAATATTCATTAACATTTAGTTATAGTATATATTTGAAAATAAAGTAAAAAGCATGCTAGACATTGGCCAATGTAAGTAATGGATTTAGATAACAAGAGTAAAATTATCCCAAAGATGTGGTTTTAAATACTTACATATCTATCATTTCTATTCTATTAATAAAAGTGATAATTTTAAATTTATGATTTGAAATTTATTAATAAATTAATCTTAAAATAAGAAATGAACCCATTACATACTAACTTATTCAACACATTTTTAAAACAATGCTTTCTAAAATGACAATAAAATACTCAAAGGAATGATATTATTTTATATTTTTGCATACATCTTTAAAGTTTGGCTTAATAGAAGATGCCTTGACTCTTGTATCTGTTTCTGAAATCAATCTCTTACAAAATTTTCTTTTAGATGAAGGATACAATGGAAATCCAAGAAAGGATAACCTATTAAAATAAGTTTTGATATCATTAAGGATATTCATGTTGATTCAAGCAAAAACTGAATGAGTGGAATAATGTGACCATACCAATTAACTTCTCATAGGCCATTATATTGAAATCAATGTCTGCATTGTGCTGTAAATGGATCTATTACTCACATACATTTTTATCATTGGTTATTTTGGAAAATATTGATTCACTAAATTCTGAATGTTTTTCAAAAGTCGGTATCACATTTATTGATGTTACCAATGATTTCATGGGAAAATGTTTTCAATATTGAGAAGTTAGTAGCTCACAACTTTTAAAATTCTCATTTTTGTCCCAAAACATTTATTTTGTTAATAGTGATGATCAAAGACAGGTATTTTCTTTAAAGTGAGTGGCTTATTTCATCTTTTCTATAATTTTTTAGGAAACGCCAAAGCCTGAATTGTCAAGATTTCTCTCCAATTCATTTTTTTTCAGTAAAAATTGGCTTATTTGAGGGAAAAAATGATGTTTAGTTCAAATCACAACTCAAATAATTGTACCTTTTCTGCAGATACACAGCAGACAGCCTTCTGTGGACTCTCAATCATTGTAGCATTATTCGTAATAGCCAAAGATAAGACAGCTCAAACGTTCACCGATAGTCAAATGAGTAAAGAAAATGTGGTAAATACATGCAATGGAATTTGAGTCATCCTTAAAAAGAAGAAAACGCTATTACCAGCTACAACATGAATATATCTGGAAAACATTATGATAGATGAAATAAGTCAGTTGTGGAAGGACAAATACTGCATTATTCCACTTATATGAGTTATCTGAAATAGTCACACCAATATGAGCAGAAACAGAATGAGAGGGGAAATAAGGAGCTGTCATTTAATAGATAAAATATTACAGTTTCACAAGATACATGCATTGTAGAAATCTGCTGTACAGTTTAGTGCCTATGATTAACAAAGGATAGACAAGCTTGATCAAAACCTTAAAAATGTGTTAAGAGGGTAGGTTTTATCTAAGTATTCTTAACACACACAGACACACACACACACACAAGCAAGTAGAAAACAAAAAGCAGAGGCACAAAACTTTTGAAGGTGACATATGTTTATTACTTTAATTGTGGTGCTGCACACATACGAGATGAATGCATATGTCCAAATTCATCATGTTATATGTACTAAATATATGCAGGTTTTTATACATTAATTACACCTCAAAAAGCTACTTAGATGAGATCTAAGATGATGGAGGAGTAAGTGGAACCTACACTAACCTCCTCCCAGGACCAGTCTGGAATTACAACTACATTGTAGAGAAATCATCCTGAACAACCAACTGAACACTAGCAGGAGAGAAGCCCTATAACTGAGAACAGAAAGAAGAAACCACTTGTCCACAGTGAGACTGGTGGGCCATGCAGAGGAGGCATGAGAGGGCTGACTGGGCTCCCATGGGTGGCCGCTGAAATTCTGGAGGGATACTTCAGTGGCTGAGGGATTCCACCTGAGAAGTGTGGTGTCTAAACCTTAAGTTGGACTCCCCAGCCTATAGCTCCAGAACCAGAAAGGAACCCAGATAGAATCCAGCTGTGAAAAGCAACAGGGTTTCTGTCTGCCTGGGAGAGACACGTGGAAACTCAGAGAGCCACTTAAAGGGCCAATGCACAAAATTTCATTTTCAGTCAGTTATGTGGACTCTGGCACAGAGAGGGCAGAGTGGACTAGAGACACTTGAGAAGAATCTGGTTTTGGTGGCTCTGGGGAGATCAGTGAAGGAACAGTTCCCAGGATCCCTGGGCTGAGTCATTCACAATACTGCAGAAGCCACCTTTCACAGGCAGAGTACTCCTCTCCAAAAGGCATCAGCCTCAGGGGAAGCAATAGCCCCACTTGCAGGAATTACTCAGCTCTGCCCTGTAGATCTTAAACTGGGCTGCTGATCAAGGCTTGAGACTATATCACTGCTTGGTCTAACAACTAAGGTGGATCTCTGGAAGCTCCATGAGACTTTAGCTGACTTTCCCCAGGGCTCAGTGTAGATAAAAGCTGGTTGTGGTGCACAGCCTGGTTCTTTCTTCACATGAACTGGTCCAGCAGAGAGAGCCACACACTGTGTATCACTGATAGCTCCAAATAGGTTGACCAGAGCCAAACACAAGCAGCATCCGAAAAAGACCTACACCAGAGTCCTTGCAGCTCTATCTAATACATAGAAACAAATACACAGCCAAAATGGGAAAATAATGAAAGACTCCAAGTAAAAGAATAAGAGAATTTCCCAGAAGAAAAGCTAGATGAAATGGAGGCAAGAAATTAATCAGATAGTTTAGAGAATTGATAATAACAGTAGGAGAAAAGACAAAGAAACCATAAAAAAGGCCAGTCATAAATAAAGAATGCAACATCTGCAATAAATAATACACTGGAAGGAATAAAAAGTAGGCTAGATGAAACAGAGGATCAAATCAGTGATTTGGAAGACAAGGTAGAAAAAAATACCAATTAAAAGAAAAACACTGAAAAACACACAAAGACATGGAAGTTAAATAACATGTTATTAAACAATGAATGGGTCAACAATGCGATCAAGGAAGAAATCAAAAGATACCTTGAAACAAATGAAAATGAGAACAAACCTATCCAACATCTGTGGAGCATGAGGAAGCAATTCTAAGAGGGAAATTCATAGCATTACAGGAGTAAAGAAAAAAGAAAGAAAGAAGGAAGGAAGGAAGGAAGGAAGGAAGGAAGGAAGGAAGGAAGGTCAAATAAATAAGTTTACACTTAAAGAAACTTGAAAAAGAATCACAAACAAAGCCCAAACTGAATAGAAAGAAGGCAATAATGAAATTATAAAGATCAGAGAAAAATACATGAAACAAAATCTAAAAAGTGATACAAAAGATAGATGGGTCTAAGAGCTGGTTCTTTGACAAGATAAACAAGATTGACAAACCTTTAACCAGGCTCATCAAGAAAGAAAAGAGAAAGAACACAAATAAATAAAATCAGGAATGAAAGAGGAGCAACAACCGCTGATACCAAAGAAGTACAAAGGGTTTTAAGAAAGTATTATAGAAAAGCTATAGGCCAACAAACTGACGACCCAGATAAAATGGATAAATTCCCAGAAACATACAATCTTCAAACACTAAATCAGGAAGAATCAGTGAATCTGAATAGACAGATTACACCTAGTGAAATTGAAGCAGTAATAAATAAGCTCCCAAAAAGCAAAATTCCTGGACTGGATGGCTTCACAGGTGAAATTAACCAAGCATTCTGAGAACTAACGCCTCTCATTCTCAAACTGTTTCATACAATTTAAGAAGAGGGAAGGCTCCCAAACTCATTTTATGAGGCCCACATTATCCTAATTCCAAAATCAGATAATGATACTACAAAGAAAAAGAAAATTACAGGCCAATATCACTGACGTACATAGATGCTAAAATCCTCAACAAAATATTTGTGAACCAAATACAGCAATGCATCAAAAAGATAATTCACCATGAACAAGTAAGATTTATGCTGGGAATGTAAAGTTGGTACAACATTTGCAAATCAATAAATGTGATTAACCACATAAACAAATGAAGTCTAAAAAAACCACATGATCTTATCAATACATACACAAAAAATTGATAAAATCCAGCACCCATTTGTATAAAAATTCAGCAAAGTGAGATTAGAGGGAACATACCTAAAAATATAGGTAGTATATATGACAAATGCACTGCCAGAATCATACTCAATGGGCAAAAACTACAAATAGTCCTCTGATCTTAATCAGGAATAAAACAGTTATGTCTGCTTTCACGCTCCCCCCCACCGCCAGCCGCTCATTCAACATAGTACTAGAAGCCCAAGCCACAGGAATCAGATGAAAAGAAGAAACAAAAGGTATCCAAATTGGAAAGGAAGAAGTAAAATTGTCATTATTTGCATGTAACATGATAGTGTACATAGAGAACCCCAAAGATTCCACCAAGAAACTACTGGAACTGATAAATGAATTCAGCAAAGTAGCAGGACACAAAATTAATATCCAGAAATTATTTGCATTTTTTTAAAGATTTTATTTATTTATTTTTAGAGAGGGGAAGAGAGGGAGAGAAACATCAATGTGTGGTTGCCTCTCACGTGGCCCCCACTAGGGGCCTGGCCTGCAACCCAGGCATGTGCCCTGACTGGGAATCGAACCTGCGACCCTTTGGTTCACAGCCCACGCTCAATCCACTGAGCTACGCCAGCCAGGGCCAGAAATTATTTGCATTTTATATGCCAACAGAAAACTGTACAAAAGGAAATTAAGAAAATGATCCCATTCACAATTTCTACAACAAATAAAATAAAATACGTAGGAATAAACCTAATTAAGGATGTAAAAGACCTGTACTCAAAAAACTGTAAGACACTGAAGAAAGAAATAGAAGATACAAATAAGTGGAAGTATATATGTGTTCATGGATAGGAAGAATTAACATCATGAAAATGTCCATGCTGCACAAAGCGAACTATAGATTCAACACAATTCCTATCAAGATTCCAATGACATACTTCATAGAACTAGAACAAATATTTCAAAAATTTGTATGGAACCACAAGTCTCCACATAGCAATAGCAATCCTGAGAAAGAAGAACATAGTTTAAGGAATTATAGTACCTAATATCAAACTATCCTATAAGGCCATAGTAATCAAAACAGCATGGTATTTGCATAAAAACAGACATACGGATCAATGGAACAGAATAAAGAGCCAAGAAATAAATCTACACCTTTATAGTCAATTAATATTTGACAGAGGAAACAAGCATATATAATGGACTAAAGAAAGTTTATTCAGTAAATGGTATTGGGGAGATCAGACAGATACACGCAGAAAAGTCATACTAGAGCACCTTCTTACTCCACACGGAAGAATAAATTCAAAATGGATAAAAGACTTAATTGTTAGACCAAAACCATAAAACTCATAGAAGAAAATATAGGCAGAAAATCTTGGACATTGCTCACAGCAATATTTTATTAGATATATCCCCCAGTCAAGGGGGGGAAAAGGAAAAAAAATAAATAAATACATGATACTACATCAATCTAAAATGTTTTTACACAGCCCAAGAAATAATGAACAAAATAAAAAGACAACCCACAGAATGGGGGAACGCAATTGCTGATAAATCTGATAAAGGGTTAATATCTAAAATTTATAAAGAACTTACAAAACTGAATATTAAAAAATCAAACAACCCAATTAAAAAATGAGCAAAGGACCTGAGTAGATACTTCTCTAAAGAGGACATACAGATAGATGTTCAATATACATATGAAAAGATGCTCAGTGTCACATCAGAGAACTAAAAATTAAAACCACCATGAGATATATCATCTTACACAAGGCAGAATGTCTATCATCAGTAAATCAACAAACAAGTGCTGGTGAGGGTGTGGGAAAAGTGAAGCCTTTTGCACTGTTGGTGAGAATGCAAATTGGTGCAGCCACTATGGAAAGCAATATGGAGATATCTCAAAAAATTAAAAATGGAACTACCTTTCAACTCAGGTAGCCCACTTCTAGGAATATATCCAAAGGAACCCAAAACAGTAATTTGAAAAAAAAACATAATCACCCCTATATTCATTGCACCATTATTTATAATTGTCAAGATATAGAAGCAGTCCAAGTGTCTGTCCATCAGTAGATGAATGGATAAAACAACTATGGGACATTTACACAATGGGATTCTACTGAGGTGTAAAAAAGAAGAAAAATTTACTCTTTGCAACAGCATGGATGGACCTGGAGAACATTATACTAAGTGAAGTAAGCCAATCAGAGAAAGGCAAGTACCATATGATTTCACTCGTATGTGGAATCTAATGAACAAACTGACCTAACAAGGAAAATGGTGACAGAGTCATAGACAGCAGAATGACAGCTTGACGGGGAGATGTTATGGGGTGGAGAGATGTTCAAAAAAGAAAAGGGACTCATGGACATGAAGGACAGTGTGGGGATTGCTGGGGGTAGGGGGATAAAATGGGCCTAAATGATAATGGAAAAATACGGTAAAGATCAAAGTTTAAAAAGCTACTGAAAAAGATACTTGAAACAATGTATATCAGATTCAAGGTATAAATTAATCATTCTAAGGTACTCAGAACATTTTTATTTGTATTTGTAAAAGTTATAAAATTATTTGGATTTTTAAAGAATAAATCATGTCTAGGATTAACATAGAGAGCTCTGATATATTTTATGTTTTTTTCCAGCAACTTTATATATAGATGATTGAACTGCCAGTAGGAAAACAAGTAATCTAATCTCCTTTCTTAAGCCAAACATCTATTTTTAACTATAAGAAAATATATTCTAGATAAAATCCTAAAAAAAGTAACACCTTAAATAACAAATAAAAAGAAGACAAAAACTTTTTAAATAAACAAGTTTAAATAAAAAACAGCTTCAGATCTAAATGCTCCCCTAAATATTTTCTAAAATATTGCACAACTAGAAAATTATATATATATATATAACATATTACACAGTATACATTACACATTACATATTATATATATAATATATATATATATATAGTTCTTTGGAATTTCCAAGTCATGACTTATTGGACTATAAGAAACAGAGATAACAGAAGTTATAGTTGAGCATAGCTAGTGTACAGTAGGAGACTGAAAGCCAATTTAGTTAATCTATGGATATTTTTTATCTGTTTATCTAACAGTTACCTCAGAATATTCTAGATAACTAGAGTATACACATAATAATATATAATACATAATACCACACATTTCATAAGTCCTAAGAGCAATTGCCCCATCACAAATCAAGGAGTTTTTAGGTAACTCCACTCTACAAATATGGGAAAAAACTGTGAGGAAAAAATAATGTTTCAGTGTTATTACAAAAATATATTTAATTTCAGCTGTCTCTGAAATGATTTTGCATCAGACTTTGAGAACCACTAATTTGTGGAAAGATTTTTGTCCCCGGAATATTTATTTTTGTTTACTGAGAAATTTTTCACTTCTCCAAACTTCCCCTCTTCAATGATATGTATGTGTGTGAATTAAATATAAGTAAGAAAAAATATAAGTACCTTAAACCTTATCATGCCAAGGAAGTCTATAAGCATAACTTATGTTCTAACGCAAGTACAAAATTATTGGGTCTCTTTGTTTTATATTTTTTACAGATAATTAAAATTATACTTTGAATATTTTAAGTGTGATTACTTCTTCAATATTTGCAGTTCACTGTTTAAATTACTTTGAAATAAATTACTTCTATTTTTCTGAGGTAAAAATGAATAATGTGCTTTATCCATTGCAGAAATTAAAAAACTAAGTTTATAAAAATGATTATTAAAATTATCTGAAGACTCAGCATACACAAAAATGAATTACACTGTTGTATTAATTTCCTTAACATTAAATTAATCAATTATTTATTATTTGTATAACATACAAAACTAACATCCATTTTAAAGTACAGCTGTATATTAGAGTGTGTGTGTACACATGCACATGCGTTTAGGTCTGTGTGCATGAATGTTTGAGTATTTGTGTATTCTCTTACATTTGTTTTTAACAATTGCCCTGTAAATAAATTTTCTATTATTTTCATCAATATAAAAGGCTTTTCTTGTTTTAAATTTTTTAAAGAATATATTTAAATACAGCACAACTAGTCTGAATTTTTTTCAAATATGCTTGTTTGCTACAATCTATTTGTGCTTGTATTGAAATTTTAGAATTGTAACTATATAATTTAAAATCATATTAGCTTTATGGCGATAAAATATGTTTAAATGGGAATTTTATTTAAAATCATTTACAGTATTTATTAGGCAAATATTTAATTATATTGTACCATTTTATTAAGACCAACATTGCAAAATTAACTTCTAGGGAAAAACAGCTATTTGGGTTTTTTTAGTGTACTGGATTTTCATTCTATTATTGTTTCTGTATTATTCTGAAAACATATAATTTCTACCTTATTATTAGTGGTATATGTAAGAGCCATTGACTTCTATAATTCCTCATTGGCAACAGAGTAGTGCACTATCCTCTTATAATATTGAATATGTTGTAATGATATGCTAGCTTCTTGTCTTATCTCCAAATAGACAGTTGTATCCTCTGATAATTAGAGAAACTAACCAATATATATCAATTATTAATTGTTCTCCTACTTCTTCTAGAACATCATTAAATAATTGTTGTTAGCATTCTCTTCCTATTTTTAATTTTCAGTAGACTGCTGCTAGTGATTTATCATTAAGCAAGCCACTGTTTAGTAGATTGATTTAATTATCACTTTCAGGATTTTCTTTTACCTCAAATTACAGTATTTTCTTGACTTCTAAAATAATCCATTCTTTTATGTTTGAATATCTTTTCTGAAACTCCTTGATGATATGTGTTATATGGTTAATTGTCAGATAAAGTGAGATTAGACAAAGCATTATGTTTCCCACTGGAGAGCATGGGAAGCCTGATTCTGGTGTAGATTTAACTTCCTGTGTTACAGTGGGATCCTTCATTAAATTATAATTGTTGGACAGGTTTACATGCAGTTAATTACGGTCACACTGTTTAGCATATATTCTTATGGTCCAGACATGTACTACTAAATGGGAGAATTACAATTACTGTCTCATTTTCTAATTCTCTGAATTAATAAATAAAATGAAATCCATTGATGAAAGTGCTCCTAAGATTCTTTCCTTTTGTGTTACTACCTGTTCATTTAATTAAGAGTTCTATAAATGTCATTATCCCCTGGCTCTGCTTTGCATTTTTTTCTTTCAGATTACTATTTCTAAATAGGTTGATTTAAAATTACTTCAATCACTATTTATTGGTTATTATTATTCAATAGTTATCAAGGAAAAAACTGAGTGATTGAAAATCAACTTGTCTTGCATAAAGATTGCTACTCAAATTTTGGTCAATATCATCTTGATCCTGAGGATTAGGAGATTGAATGGGAGGTGTAAATAATGGCTTTTTCCCTTCTTTCAGTTCAATTCCATATGCTAAGATTTGTATGCCTTAAAATGAAATGTGAATAGATTAACTTATTTTCCTAGTCAGCACTATATTAGATTGTTTACAAATATGACTTTCATTATTCCTTCTGTAATCATGTTCTTCACAATTTGATTTTACAATGCTTTCCAATAAAGACAGAGTCTTCTCCGCTCTTTGAAGCCAAGTTGACTTTATGATTGATTTTAGTTAATATAACACAAAGTGGCAGGCTTCCAGTTCCAAGCTTCAGCCCCCAAATACCAGAGTGATTCAATCTCCCTTGGGTTCTTCTCACTACCGTCGGGAAGACTGAGTTTTCCGGGCATGTCCACTCTAGCTGCACTGCCTAGAGGTAGCTATAGACTCATGAAAGTGTAGACCTGAAACCAGAAGGAGCCACTCAATTTATCCTTGTGATAATGAGTGTGACTTTTTTTTGGACATTTGATTGCTGATAAATTTTAAGCCTCAATATTCTCTCTCCTTTTTTCTAATTCAAAACTGAGAAAGCTGGTAACAATATCTGTGTACTCCACCCCGTGGTGCTGGCAGGATTTCAAACTATGTAAACCTGCTGGCTATACACAAGAACCACGCTCTGGCTTCTCTCCTTAAACCCCACACAGACCCCAGGCCAGCCTTCTTTCCAGACACTTGCAAGCCATTTTTAGACTATCTTGGAAGCCTCCCCAGCTCTGCTCTTACTAGAATACCTCATTATGTTAGTAATAAACTTTTTTTTAATTTTTTATTTTTTAAAGATTTTATTTATTTATTTTTAGAGAGGGGAAGGGAGGGAGAAAGAGAGAGAAACATCAATGTGTGGTTGCCTCTTGCATGGACCCACTGGGGACCTGGCCCGCAACCCAGGCATGTGCCCTGACTGGGAATCGAACCTGCGACACTTTGGTTCGCAGTCCGCACTCAATCCACTGAGCTACGCCAGCCAGGCAGTAATAAACTTCTAATGGCCTCTTTTTATGAGTGTGGCATTGTCCACCTTGACATCTAAAATAATCTGGGGGTTGGAGGGCCTGATCCATCCTGTTTCTGGAGAGTGTCTAAAACAGCCATAGATATATAAGCCATATAAATTGTTTCGTGCCACTGAAGTTACAGGAGTCATTGTGATTTATATTCATGAAAGCTTGTATTTAGAAGACTATAGGATCTTTTTTGTTTGTTTGTTTTCAGGGTTGTGCTTTTCTCTTGCTGCTTTTAAGATTATCTCTTTGCCTTTAACCTTTTGCATTTTAATTATCTTGTCTTGGTGTAGGCCTCTTTGGGTTCATTTGGTTTGGGACTATCTCACTTCCTGGCCTTATATGTCTCTTTCTTTCACCAGGTTAGGGAAGTTTTCCATCCTTATTTTTCAACTAAGTTTTCAGTTTGTTGTTCTCTGTTTTCTCCTTCCAGCACTCCCATGGCATGAATGTTGGTACACTTGAAGTTTTCCCAAAAGCTCCTTATCTTATTCTCAAATTGTGGGTTCTTTTCTCTTTTTCCTGTTCTAATTGGGTGTTTCTGCTTTCTTATCTTCCGAGTCATTGGCTTGATCCTCTCCTTCATCTACTCCACTGCTGATTCCCTGTAATGTATACTTTTTTTTTCTTTTTATTGAATTTTTTGAGGTGACAAAGGTTAATAAAATTTCTCACAGGTACATTTTTTCCCCTGAAATAAAGTTAGGCATTGGTTTATTGATTAGAAGCAAGTCACACAACTTACTCATATTAAAGGAGAAGCAATCACATAAGGGTGTGAACATAGAAAGGATTATAAAGTCACCTTGATAATCTCACTGCAAAGGAACTAATTTTCTGCAAACCCACTTGATCACTCAAGCTGTAACCTAATATATTATTTTGGGGAATTATTAAAGCTCAATAAGATAATAGTCTTCTCAAATTATGTACTGACTAGAATTGTTTGTTTTTCTCATTTCTCATTGCTTGTTTCTTCAGCTGAAAAATAGTGCTAGCAATAAAATATGCCTACTTTATAGCATATCATAAGAATACCTTAGCTTTGTTTTCAAGACAAAGTAAATAGTCAAACTATGTTAACTATCTTTTCATCACTGTTTGGCAGTTAATTGTGTTTTAGCCATTATTGAAGAAAGCATTATGAAATGTACTTCGGGACAGAGATTGTAGAAAAAGTGACACTGGAAACACAACCAGGAGTTCAGAGATAAGATCATGACCTGTGCTTAGGCATATGTATCAATAAATACAGTTAAAGTGACAGTGAATAAGTACATTTTGTAAAACAGTGTGAAATATTATTAATAGAAAGCAAAATAAACTAGTATTTAGGCAATCCAAAATTTTGCACTAATACTAGTTCTAGATTAAATGCCTAATTAGGTGTTATCTCAGTTTCCTCTGAAGAAAATTACATTTTTGTAATTTCCTTTAATAAATAAGAATGTCCAGTCTAAAATTTAGTAATTAATATTATATAATTTATGTTTATTAAATATCTAATTTTATTATTCTTGATACAATCTCTAACTTTCAAGTGTTTATGATTCCTTAAGTCTTCTAATTTAAATCAAATGAAAACATATCTTGTACTATAACATCGCATCATGTAACTAAATAATGTTCTTGTAAAGAATAGTATGCTTGTAAGATGAATTTTAATTTTCTTAAGTAAATATTTAAAGTGATTCAAATTAGATGACTGAAATGTTTAGCTATAATATTTTTTAAAAACAGTACATAGAATTTATTTTGGTAAATATTGTGAAAAGTTTGATAGTTTTATAGTAAAGAAGAACAATAAAGTCAGTTGGATATTAAGGAATAATAAGGTAAAATTTAAAAATTCTTTAAGACACCAAAGAGATTACCTCAAGTGGATCATCAACAGAAACCAGAGGTGTTTATTCAGTTAAACGGTGGCAGGCAGATGTGGCTTCAGTTTCATAGGACTCTCTGAGGCTGGTTGGATCTTGAGCATTTTCCTTTTAAAAGAATGTTTTTTATTTAATTCATGTGGCATTTATTTTTTTTTTTTATTTTTAAGGATCTATACAGGTAGTCAAATTATCAGTAAAGTCTTTTATCTTTACATTCTTAATACAATAAGTTAGCCATAGTAGATCGAGAAACAATAGGGGTAGAAATAGATAGATAATAGATAGATATAGATATATAGATATGTATGTGTATACATATATGTACATGCATATGTGCATGTGTATGCGTATCATATGTGTACAATATTCGTATGCATGTGTATAGTATATGTGTACCTGTGCACATGTGCATGTGCACAGGTACACACAGGTGTGTGTATATATGCCCATATATACATATGCAACTATGTGTGCATGTGTATGCATGTGTATATGTGTGTACACACGTACATATATGTATATATACTGAATTATTTGACCAATTATTTTACTTGCAATGCCTTTAATACTTAGAGTTGCAGTTGAACTGCTTTCATTGATGAATGTATCAAAATGAACTTTCTGAAATTATAAAATACATGATTTCATAATTTATTAAAACCACTTGATATTTTATAACAGAATTGATGAATAATGAAACACTTTAATGATTATAGAATTTACAATGGTTAAATGGCATAACATACTTGATGCTCTTTTAAATAGACATAGAAAAACTTTGCAGAATTTACATTCATATGATTCACTTCTAAGTGTAATATGATGCACAACACCATATTAATTGTTCCGTGGTTTACAAGCTGATTAATTTTTCCGTGGTTTACTATCCAGAATGTGGTAAAAGTTTTACTGAATTAATCTGACTACCATCATGTGTAATGGGCTGAAGTTACATTAATCTACAAAGTGATATCCCCATTAAATCTTATCAAGAACTAATTCAGCTGAATGGCAACTAGCAGAATTGATTATAATTTCAACACAAGGAAAGAACATTATGCATGATTTTGTAACTTAAACTTTAGCCTGTATAAAAAGATATACACTTTTTTCAAAACATATATATGTACATATGTGTATATATTTTTCAAAACACTAGTTAATATTTTATAGGGTGATGGGAGTTGAAGGAATGTGGTAGGTAGCATTTGTTATAGAGAGTACATAATTATATTAACTCAAGTGTAACAAATGTCTAAAATGTACTATTATTAATTTTAATGCATAATAAAATATAAATTACAATTCCATGGAGAGAATTAAAATCGAAGATTATAAAAGATCATTATAGATTCAATTTTGTAACCCTTTCATAATCATTAATAATCCACCTAGTGAGAAATTATAAGCACTGGGAGTGTGCCCTTAGGCAGAAAAATCATTTACATTTTCTACCTTAGTTCTTAACCTTCTTTAAACAAGTGCACACATACAATTTACTTAATATGAATGACATTTTTAAAGTTTAAATTAAATATAAAATTGTTCTGATACTCAAAATAATTGCCTCTTGTAAGATTACACAGTATTTAATCCATTGGCTATTTAAATCATATTTAAGACTTTTAAATCTATGGCATATTATGGACTGAATTCTGTGTCTTCTCAAAATGTATATTTTACTTTCCAGTGTAATGAAGTTAGGACATAGAACTTTTGGGAGGTGATGAGGTCATTAGGGTGGAGCCTTTATGAATGACATAAATGCCCTCATAAAAGAGTCCCCAGACAACCCTCTTGCCCTTTCTTCCATGTGAGTCACAGCAAGAAGACAGTAGGTTATGAACCAGGTATCAAATCAGCAGGTAACCTTGATATTGGACTTCTTAGCCTCCAGAACTGTAGAAATAATTATCTGTTCCTTAAGTCATTCAGTATACAGTAGTTTGTTATAGAAACCTGAATAAGAGATCATATCTTTGAAACATATGATCAGTAAAAAGTGTGTGGTTGAAGTTTAAAATGAATTTTATCATTATGAAAAGATGTTCATAAGAATGTCATTGCAACACAGAGAATACACAGATTTGATATAGTTGGTACAATTGGTTCATCCTTGTCGGAAGACTTGTTACAATAAAATACTAGGCATGCTCCTCAATTTATATCAAAACTTACTCATTTATAAAATAATATTGAAATAATTTGAAAACATATTAAAATGTAAAATTGAAAGAATGAGTGAAGTTTGATAGTTTTACTGCAGAAAAATTCAAAGATTCTATATCACAAAGGCCATAAATAAAGCTAAAACAAAATAAGAAAATTGGGGAGATACTGTAATTTATACTTTCACATAATCTTCATTAAACTATAAGAACAAAATATCATTACTTTGGAATTGAACAGTTTCCACACACTCTAAATATGCTAAGTTGACAACTTTCTATTATTTTCCTACCCCCCAAAAAAAATCCATGATCAGGCCCCGGAATTTATTGTCATTCATATTTTCTCTATTTTTCTTTTTCTTCACTTTTCACAAACACATTTTCATTTTTTAATAAAAATGCAATTATATGTTCAAATTATTACCCTCTCAACTTGCTTATTTTTGCCACTGTGAAATCCATATAGTAGACATTTCCTTGTATGAACAGAAATAGATTTAACAGTGCTATCTTTGTCCAAATAATTCTAATATACCCTGGTACATATAGACCAAATTATTTTCTATGACTTCATAGTGCTCCTTTCACTGAAATTTATTGAAATGTTGCCTTGTTGATGAACATCTACATTTTTTCTAGGTTAAATACAATGTTATGACTTCTCGGAACACATGAGGGCCCTCCTATCATTGTCTGCTTTTCTGAAAGGAGAGCTAATTTATACAGATCTGTGCCTTGTTTGCATACTTAAGCTTCGGCCCAGAATTCTTTGAATCCACTGGTTTTATCCTGCTTCTGCTGTGTAACCCTCAGAAACACCACCCAGAGAGTGTTTCTTCCTCTGAGGAAGGGGTGTCCAACCTGCAGCCCATGGGCCACATGAAACCCAGGATGGCTGTAAATGCAGCCCAACACAAAATCGTAAATTTACATAAAATATTTTGAGATTTTTTTTTTTTTTTTTTTGGTGATTACATGTTGCAGTATATTTAACGTGTGGCCCAAGACAACTCTTCTTCTTCCAGTGTGGCCCAGAGATACCAAAAGTTTGGACGCCCTGTGAGGCAAATGTATCTTCCTCAACAGCAGCCCATAGTTTCCCCGGTTAATTTCTGTGTTTGTTCCACACAACGTCTGGGACCTTTGCTCATTTCTTTATACAGTAGAATTCCTGTAGTATGCTGACTATTAATATGCTCTATTATCCCTCACTCTAAAATTCTGATCTCTGATTACTAGCAAAATAAACTACCATAAGAACTGAACTCAAATGCTGAAGGACTATCTTTTCCATGATGATACTATCTGCTACTCTCATCCTCCTTTTCTTTTGTATACATAAAAATTCAGAATGACCCAATATATCAATATTCAGATTATACCAAGACATACATGCACGGGCATCTATAATAAGCTAGGAATGGGAGCAGAGGAAAAATAGGGGACTTAAAACTATATGTGCAGAAAAAGTGCCCTGTGTAACTTAGAAAGTATATTACAAAATAATTAACAAGCAACAACACTTTGTGAAGATGATTTTATTCATAGATTTGAAATACTGAAAAAAGTAAATCTGCAGTCTATGTCAAAAATAATAGTATGAAAAGATATGGATATGCAAGTCATCAGAGGAATGATGTTCACCATGGCTTAAATGTTGTAGAGTTATACAATAAATAAAAACATTACATTCTTTTTACTCTCAAATCGAAGACTTAGTTTAAATAAGTTTAAAGGGTATGAATCTTCTCATATAGTTGGACACAAAACATTAACTATACATTAATCCTTTACTACGCATAGCTGTTAGAATAGCATCCTTTGTTCAGTTTTTCACTATTGCTGCTCCTCAAATATTGTACATATCTGAGAAGGAACAAAGATGAGCAAAGAAAGTATGCAGTGTAGAAAAAGCTATACTTCTGAGTTCCCAGGAATAGACTTATAAATTTAGTTGTCCTTGAGAGATTTCTACTTTTTTTCAGAGATTCATATATCCCACAGTGAATCGATCCTAAACTAGAGGCTATATAAGGCATTTGGCTGCCACAGATGCAGTTGAAGATATCTAGAAAAAGGTAGCATTTTTTTCTTCCTAGTTTCTTACCAATTCTCTTATTACTAAACATTGTCTCAGCTTTTCTTAATCATTGTCCCTGAAAATCGATTAAAGAAATACAGAAGGTAGCTCTTATTTTCACCATTTTTGATTCTTTTTTTCTTTAAATTTTATTTTAATTATTGTTCTTGTACAGTTATCTGTCTTTTACTACCATCCCAGCCCACCACCCCAGCCTTCCCCACCTCCCTCCCATTTCCACCACTCCTAGTTTTTGTCCATGTGTCCTTTATACTTGTTGCTCTAAACCCTTCCCCTTTTCCCCTGAAATTCCCTCCCCTCTCCCCTCTGGTCACTGTCAGCCTGTTCTCAGTTTCCATGTCTTTGGTTATATTATGCTTGTTTGTTTGTTTTGTTGATTAGCTTCCTGTTAAAGGTGAGATCATATGGTATTTGTCTTTCACTGCCTGGCTTATTTCTCTTAGCATGATGCTCTCCAGTTCCATCCATGCTGTCGCAAAGGGTAGGAGCTCCTTCTTTCTTTCTGATGCATAGAATTTCATTGTGTAAATGTACCATAGTTTTTTGATCCATTCATTTACTGACAGGCACCTAGGTTGCTTCCAACACTTGGCTATTGTAAATTGTGCTGCTATGAACATTGGGGTGCATAGGTTCTTTTGGATTGGTGTTTCAGAGTTCTTAGGATATAATCCTAGCAGTGGAATTGCTGGGTCAAACGGTAGATCCATTTTTAGTTTTTTTTAGAAAATTCCATACTATTTTCCATAGTGGTTGTACCAGTCTGCACTCCCACCAACAGTGCCCTAGGGTCCCCTTTTCTCCACAACCTCTCCAACACTTGCTGTTTGTTGCTTTGTTTATGATGGCCGTTCTGACTGGTGTGAAGTGGTATCTCATTGTGGTTTTAATTTGAATCTCTCTGATAGCTAGCGATATTGAGCATCTTTTCATGTTTCTCTGGATCCTCTGTATGTCTTCCTTGGAGAAGTGTCTGTTTAAGTCCCTTGCCCATTTTTTAATTGGGTTGCTTGTCTTCTTAGAGTGGAGTCATGCAAGTTCTTTATATACTTTGGAGATTAAACCATGGTCTGAGGTATCGTTGGCAAATATGTTTTCCCATACAGTCAGCTCTCTTTTTATTTTAATACTGTTTTCTTTAGCTGTGCAGAAGCTTTTTATTTTGATGAGATCCCATTTGTTTATTCTTTCCTTTATGTCCCTTGCTTTAGGGGACATATCAGTAAAAATGTTGCTGCATGAAATATCTGAGATTTCCCTGCCTATGTTCTCCTCTAGGATTTTAATGGTGTCACAGTTTATATTTAAGTCTTTTATCCACCTTGAATTTATTTTTGTGTATGGTGTAAGTTGGTGCTCAAGTTTCATTTTTTTGCACTTAGATTTTCTTAATTGAAGGACAACTGCTTTAATTTAGAATCTATTGTATTTTTTAACAAACTTTTCTTTCACTATTTCTTCTATATGATTTGAGAAAATGCTTTCATTACTTTAAAATTATGACCAGAAATGACACTTTTGTTGTATAAATTCAAAGTGAATACATAGTTATTGTTTCAGAGGAAGAATAGAGGTCATGTTTAATCTGAATATAGATAATAGTGTTATGGCTCAGTAATATTAATATTTGTCAGATTATGCTCTGAAACTCAGAATGACATTTTTTTTTTATTTCAATACATCTCTTTTCTTGGGTAGGTATTAAGGGACACAAGAAAAAAAAAGAAAGAAAAAGCAAAGAAAAGGAGACAAATGTCTTTTTGCATAAGAGTTTTTCTTGTTTAGCCAGACAATATTTCTGTTCTCTTTAGTGAGGAGTTATTATTATTTTAGTATATTTATTGGTTTGCTTACAGTATAGGAAAAACTTCAATGAAAGGCTGAACGTTTGCTTTCTCGAATTCGGTAGGCAATGGAAATTAGCAATGCTGCTTTGACACCTAAGTGACAATTTGTTGCAGGGGGTGGTGGATGGAGCGAGCCATTTACCAGCACTACATGCAGCACCACCTTCTCCTTCTCCTCTGAGAATGGCAGGTTTAAGAGACTTCCGATGCTGCACCGTTGTCATAGAACTGGGACCTCACAAGGGGCACTGATAACAGTGGCTTCCCAGAGGGTCTTTACAGCGGTCTCTGAAGGGAAGTCACCAGCTACCGGAGGTCTGAGCTGGAGACTCTATCATGGCAGTCACCACAGAGTGACAGTAGCGGACCAGCTGCATGGCATGCTCACGTAGGCCTTCTTCTCGGGTGGACATCCAGCAGCACTAAGGAAGAATTTTCAGGGCTGGTGGTTCCAAGGAACAGAACACATGCTGATGGGGCTAAAGTCTTAACTGAACATGGAATGGGACTAATTTCATATGTGTAGCCTGATGACCTCACGATGTGTGTATTGTGTATATTTCTGTGCGACTGTGTAATATTTCTTAAAAACCACATTTTCTGTACCCTGTTTTATTACCTGATGTATTTCCTGAGGAGTATAATATAAACATTTTCCCCAAACTTTAACAAATAAAAAGATCAAATGTAAAAATATAAGTTTCCTTCTCTCTCCATCTACAAATGTTAGCTTTTTTTTCCCCCCTTCCAAAAGAATATCAGCCAATGGATGTATGGTACTAATATTTCTACTTTGAAATTTGCCAATTTTATCTAAAATAACAAGTCATTATCTCCCTCCCTCTTCTCAGGGCATCTTTCACTGAGCTATGGGTATTTTTCTAAGGAAAGGGCAACATTAGTGTCAGCTCTCAGAACCTTATTTTTAAAACCTGGTATTTTTTCCCCTTAAGAGACATTCATATATTGAGTTGTTTCTTAAACAGTAAGTGAATAACACATGGATGCTCCAGGAAATAATAGAAGTCATAATTTGAAGTAAGTGCATTTTGGGATCATACGTTATAATTTTGGTTGATAATACGATAGAGTAAAGTAACACATAATTACAAGTTTTCTGAGTTGTGCTTGTGTTTTTTGATCACTTGGCGTTTTTTTTAATATGTTTGATCTGAACTCTAGGAGATGTCAGCAAGGCCTTGTTGGAAACACATAGGCTGTTTTATCCATATTGGGTAAGGGTGGGGGGAGGCTAGGAACTAGGCAGAAAGGTAGCTTATTAAATGACCCAAAAGATCCCTGAACTTGTGTAGTAAATAGTTGGGGTTTATGCTCTGTTTTGTTTTCTTTTGAACCCTCGATCAGTTTTCCATAAAACTTGATTCTTACCCTTTAATGGATTATGGGGTACTAAGAGAAAAAAGGAGTTCTACACTTAGGATGTATTAATAAAAAGAAATTAAGAAAGAAAATGTATGAGACACATTCAAATTACTTTAGATTATCATTTTTAGATCAGCCTAACAAATTTAGTAATGTCAGCTCGTTACTTTAAATGTACCGATATCACTCTCACTTGCTAGCAAACAATAAATTCATCCAAAATTTTAAGAAAGTAATCTTAAAGAATGAAATAATGTATTTAATATGAATTAAAGAATATTAAGAACTAGACTAGATAATACTAATTTCTAAAAATTAGGAAATAATGAACTAAGAATAATTTGGGTACCCTACAACAAACTAAAGTTTTAAAGATGTATCTTTTGCAGGCAAGCATTTGGCAATTCACAGAGCTGGAACTTTTTCAAATCCTGATAGGCATAGCGCGTCAATGAAAGCTGCAGTCAGACAATCCTGTGCATTAATTAGAAAAGGTCAAGCTGTGCAAAGGAAATGAGTGTGGTTCATATGTGTGAGAGCTCAGAAAGTACAAGCTGTGACAATGAATTCCAAATCTTAACTAATTACGGGTGGTTTCTCCGAGTAAAATTATACTGAATGTTCAAGGATGCTTAAGAGGAGACTTTCTACCTTGGTTAAAAGTTTAAAGAAAATGATGTTATTTTTAAAAAGTAATTTATAACTTGAAATATTCCTTTTTTTTCCAAAAAAAAATATGCCTTATGATTATAATCACATGCTGTGAAACAAGTAGGTCATTATTTCTATTTTACTGAAGCGAAAAATAAAACTCAAAGAAAATTGGCAACTTGTCAAGGTCACACAGGTTGTGACAGAATTCATAAAAACTTTTCCTCTTTTAAAAAATATATTTTCAATGTATTATCTAGTTTTAAACCTGCATGGTATTTCGTTGAGGTCCCACCATCACATTCGTATGAACTCTTAGAGTTTTCCAAGTTTACATAATCTACAGAAGTTTCAAAATTATATTCAGGTTGTTTCTTTATGAGGTTGATATTTTGCCAATATAAAGTAAATATTAAACCAATAATTATTATTATCAGTAATTCCAAATAATCCTAAAATTCGTGTTTCTAAAGTCATGTGTGGTCAACTTGTACCCAGTGAGTTTCCTAAAAAATGATCAGAAAAAGAAGAATATGATGTAGGTAAAGTTTCTGCAAAAAAACAAGCGGGGGAGGGGGGAAGAAAACAAAGAAATATAACTGTGTCACTCTCTCCCACTTATTTAGATTGAAAAGTAATGAAAAAGTAGGGGACCAACTTAATTTCAGAGTCATCTCCTCCACCTCCTCCCCAACTCTCAGGGTCAATGACTATATACTACAGATTACCCGATACAAGTTGCAAGCATGACCTAGAAACCTAGAATTTTTCCACCAGGGATCCACAGAGAATTAAGCCTTCATATCTTAATGTATCCCTTATGTATAATAAAAGTTTCCTATGCATTTAATATGGTATTAGATCACCCATGGGACAATTGAGAAAACAGTCACTCGAACAATTTTTTCTCTTCTGTGTTTCAGATTGGGAAGCCTGGTTTCACGAATTTGGCATTAGACTGAAAGCCTTATAGTAGAGACGGACAATGCTTATTTGGATGATAAAATGCTGTTTTGTTTTGTTTTGTTTTGTTTTTTTCCTTCAGCTTATTCTGAGTGGTTAGAATTGCATGGCTCTAATAAAGAGGCGTAGAGTGATGGTGAGAAGTACTAGACATGTAGAAGCCTAAGGTCTGAAGGCACAGCCCACAAAGAGCAGGAATAACCCTTGAAGACTTAGATCCGTTGCAGGAGAGAGGGTCTTTAACAGAGTATGACATAACTTGACAGTGTTCTCGCAGTGACTGTATGGACAAGCCAGAACACTAGCAAATTCAGTGAGGACAGAGGGCAATGAGCAAACTTAGACATCGGTGGTGTGGGCACCTCAGCCAGCAGACAGTGTGGGTTGTATGTAACAAGTTCTCACTATTGTGTTTTTTCTGTTTTTTGTGTTTTTATTGTTTTCTTGGCTGCTGCTGTCACTCTTCAGTTAGAGCAAAATCTGTCATAAAATCAATACTAATTATAAACAGGTATACAAGTTCAAACTTACATGGAGTTTCAGTTTCTCTGTAAAGGATCTAAGGTATTCCATAATTATCAAGAGACTATTCATCTTCTGGTTGAATGATCTGAAAAGCCTATATCTCAATATACATCTTTTGCACTTTAATCATTTAATTCTTTTAATTACTCTTCCTTTGTAATTTCCTAAGTTATCCTGAGTAATCTCCATTTGTAGGAACTATAACAAAATAGAGATGTGTATTATACCTATGAAAATTACTAAAATTCTGATACTGATTTTTCCTATACATTTTTCTATATTAGTACTTGTCTTTCTTTTTTGCATTGAAATTAATAACTAATAATTAGTTAAGAACTTATATCACATGATTGCTTCTGATAATGGTATTATTAGATTTTTGTATGTATAACTTCTTCATTGAAACTTTTTCTTCTTGTTCTACTTTAAGAAATTCTGACTATATTTGGAAGCTATTAAATTTATTTTGAACTTAAATGCTCCTCTGCAAATGACAAGAATATTCTCCGTTCTGTAGTTAAGTACTCAAAAAGAATGTGTTTTATTGTAAATTTCCTATAAAAAATGTTAAGTATTAAGTCAATGATGGCTTTCTATAGATGTCATCTGATGTATCTTTCTGATCGTTTTACTCCAATAATAAATATATAGAACTCACAATCTTCTACTCCCCAATATTTAATGATTATAGTGCATCTTAGATATATGTTGTGCTTGTCAGAAATCATAAAAGATAAAATCAAAATTCTGTAATTGTAATACTTTGTCTGATTCATAAAACAGTATTTTAAAAAATAACACAGTGATACCAGCTGCTACCTATTTGCATTTCAGAATAATATTTCTAATGATTAACTTTTACTTTAGATCAATATAAACAGTATATAATTTTTTTAAGTACTTTTTCTTTTCCTTTTTTAGATTTATTTATTTATTTATTTATTTATTTATTTATTTATTTATTTATTTTAATCTTTAGAGGGGAAGGGAAGGAGAGAGGGAGAGAAACATCAATGTGCGGCTGCCTCTTGTATGTCCCCTGCCGGGAACTGGCCTGGCAACCCAGGCATGTGCCCTGACTGGGAATCGAACCGCGATCCTTCGGTTCGCAGGCCTGAGCTCAATCCACTGAGCTACACCAACCAGGGCAAAACAGTATATAATTTTTTAAGAGATCAGGAAATTTTATTACTAAAACAGTAATAGCACACTTATGTCTTATTAGCCAATTCTAAAAGCTCTACATCATAGAATAAGATTACAGACTGATGTATAATATTTACAGAGCAATGTACTTTTAGGATATTTTTGGTTTTGCTAGTTATTTTTATCAGTTCTTGTCCATGGGTGGTGCTCAAACCATGAGGCAATGAAATATCAATTGGTTGCTTGGCAAAGTCAGAAGGTAAGTTAGTGATTTAGTTTTGCAAATCTATATCTAACACATTTTAACAAAATTTAATTAATTCTCCTGGACATTTCAATGTGTTCTTCAAAACATACTTCAGAAGTGTATTTCCCGAAAAGGCAACATTGGTCAACTGATTTTAGTCAACTGAATAAACAGAGTGTAAATGGTCATGTAATTTCTTCCTATTATTAAATTTTATTTTGTATTATAATAAGCTTCATTATGGTGGGTATTTTACATATGTTAAATGTTCTTTTTTTTCTCAGTGCTACTACTGCTGGTGGTATGTATTCACAGAAATCAAGTTGCTAATAAATGGTTCATTTGAATTTAATCTTTTAATAAAAAACGTTAACATAAATATTGCCCTCAGAATGCCATAATATAAATAATGATTAGGTCTTGACTTATGGATAGATAATGTGAATACTTGCAAATATTATTACAAATAATTGCATAAATTTGTAAAGCAAGCAAAAATAGGACTTTGAATATCAAAAGTAAAAAATTAACACCTCAAAATTATATTTAATTGGTCCTTTGATATGTTTACTCCAGTCACCATGGCACTGTTTTATAAAATATTGTAAAAAAAAAAAAAACATCAAAATCAGCAGGGATGCATCAAAATTTAAAAGTACTTTTTAGTGAAAGTACAGTGACCTTTCAGTTTGACATGCTAAAAACACAAAAACAATTTCCAACAAGAAAATATCTGATAATAGACAATAATTAAAAATTAAATGAATCCTTCAAATCTGCTTTAAAAAATGTTATGTCACAAGTTTATACGATCAGTTGCTAAAGTAATGGCAAATACATTCAGAGAGAGGAAGCAAAGCCATGCAGAGAAAGAGAAGGAGAGAGAAGAAAAGGAGAAGAAAGAATGATCATAACTAGCTTTTCAAAAAAAAAAATCAAAATGACAGAATTGGACATCTCATGATATTAATGACATAAAATCCAAAAAGGCTAATTATTTTGTATGTTCATGGTGAAGAGTGTTCCAATTTGTAAGTAGTTAAAGCCTCGATTTTCAGAACCGATCTGCAAAAAAAAAAAAAAAAAAGTGAAACAGCTTGATCAAACACATTATTGGAAATCACACACACACACTCTGAGCAGAATATGGTTTAAAAATACTCAAATGTCTTAAAGAGTAACAAAATTCAAGAGAAAAATGAAAAGTGTGTGGTGTAGAACATTAAAAAGAAAGCAAACTACTGAAACTAGAAAAGTCAGGGTCCATGCTGCCTTTCACTACCAGAACCAATAAACAGAGGCCAAGATCGAATCTTTACGGTGCTTTATTCAGATGTCAGTCATCTGAGAGGGTGGCAGGTTATGTACCATAAAACCCATCTTAACATCTCATCTCAAACCAACCTTTTTCTAAGGAGAGGAAAGTGTAGGTAAGGGGTTTGGAGGAAAGGTGTTACCAGCATCTGTTGGTGATACAGTCTTTCCTATAAGTCAGCTGAGCAATTGTTCAACTAGCTACCTATTGAGGAGGCTGACACCATGGAATACACGAGATTCACACATAGTAACTGTGCTATTCACTCAGCTTTTGTTGAATGCAAGTTCACTCAAAATAGAACGTCAATATGCATTAATATCCTACTCATACTCTAACAACCTAAGAGAAATATAACATACACATACACCACAACAAATGGGGGGTATGAACCCAAGTCCCAGACTCTCAGTCTACAGATCCAAGAGAGAGCACAGTGGGTGAGGGAGTTGTCAGTATCTTGCAAGGAAGAATTTCCAGAGCCAGGTGGGCAGCGGGGTGAACAATGTCCTCAGTCCACCAGGGCAGAGCCTTAAGTGGCCAATGCTAAGAGAGATCAGTGTGGCATGAAGCAGCACTCTGGTGTGTGGAGCTCAGTAGTGGTCTGGAGCCTGCCTCAGGTATACCTTGAAAGTGGTGTCCTCCACCCTTCTGGGTCTTTTCAATAAATTTCTTGGCACCCCTGATGCTAGGTGGAGTATTTGCCCAGGAGCTGATGGGTAGTACATGGCTGTTCTGCCTGACACCTCTGCCTGCAAGTGGGCAAATTCCCCAGGAGTCTGTCTGTGGATGAATCCACTCTGCGGACATGACTACTCTGACCATGTGTGCAGATATCTTGCCAGATGTGTCTTTTCTGACCCCATGAGCAGATACGTCTCCTTGCCAGATGTATTTGTTCTGACTTAGGTAATTTTCTTCTTTAACCAAAATTGTGTTGACTGACAGCCATTTTATTTGACACAAGTTACTCCATTTTGTTTTATATACTTTATGCTTTCTTAATCAGACTGATGCCATTGTTCTTGTCCTGTTCTTCTTGAAACTTTAATGAGATTAAGAGTTGCAATCTGGTGGTGATTTTCCTAGTATTATTTATCAGCTGGTCAGGAATTCTTTATCTGTGCCACAGAGTTCCCTCCCAGGACATAATGGCTCAGATACCATCTAGATGACTTTCCCTCCTGGGACACAAAGGCTGAATTCCTTGTTGACCACCTGGAGTCATGTAGGTCATGCATTCTATTTCCTATTAAAACAACTTTCCACAAGCATTAACCAGTTAAGCCTATCATCTATCAAAGACCGAAAATCTTGAACTCTTGATTTTTCCTATGACTACCATTGATAATTATGTGGTTCTTTAACTTGATACCTGTAAGAATCTTCATTCCTGATGATTTAGAAAGGCTGGAACTCAGTTTGAAGACCCAGTGTTACTGTTTTAAAAGGTCAAAAGGCAGACTACAATACTACAGAGGCACGGAGAGAGTGGGATAGATTTGTGAAAAAGAGAGAGTCTTGGTATGAACTATGTTCAAACTATTGACTAATCCTTGGTATTCCTATGAATGCGATAAACATCAAGTGTAATTGTCTTAGACAAAGAATATATGTGCATATATGCATACCCCATGGACACAGACAGCAATGTGATAAAGGCCAGGGTGGACGGGGAGAACGAGGGGGAAATGGGGGACATGTGTTATAGTGTCAACAATAAAATAAAGGGAGTAATTATCATAGATTTTGCTGCTGTAACAGAGTACCATAGAGAGGGTGACTTAAAAACAACAGAATTCTCTCACAATTCTGAAGACTAAAGGGAAAATAACAAGGTGCCAGTATTGTCAGGTTTTTTTTTTTTTTTTTTTTTTTTTTTTTTTTTTTTTTTTTTTTTTGTGAAGGTCTATTCCTGGTTTGTAGACAAGCATTCTCATACTGTATCCTCACATGGTAGAAGCAGCAAGAGATCTCACAGTCTGTTTTGCTGATTTTCTCAGGTAAACTCTAGTCATACTGTGATTTAGCTTGTTGCTCTTTTGAAATTACTGGCCTCTTCTTAATTACCACCAATATTTCCATTGTTTTAGAGAATGCCCTTAGGCTTGAACTTACCCACACTATTAATGTCAGTTTGGGGTGAAATCTCAGCAGTGTCTGTCCTTACACTTTGATTCTCTCAATAGGCAAAATTTTTGAGCGATTACTCAAGAGCTGGGAATGGAGACAACAAGCCACTTATGAAATTAAAACCTAGCTTTACAAGCAGGGAGATTGTTGTGAACAGTAGCCTCTGGTCTTTTCAGTTTGCCTCTTCCAGCATGGAAATTCTGCCTTAATGCACAGTTGAGGCAATTATGATTGGAGCTTGATATTCTCAGCCTGCCCTATTTAGTACAGAGTTTATGCTGTTGGTGGAGGTAGAAAGTCCAGACCTCTTTCCAGAAATAACACTTCTGTAACCAGAAGCTAGGGACAAGAGACTTAACAACAGCTTACTTTGCCTGAGGAGAAACAATAACCTTATATTTGGAGCTGGAGACAGAGGAAGCCTTGTATTCTTGAACACACCTATCTAGGTAAACATCAGGTTGAGCTGGTGGAGGGTGGTCCTATTACCGTAATTGACATCAATTCATTAAAGTTGCCTCTTTAATATTGGTCTGCCTTATCAGATACTAGTCATGATTACTATGCATTTTAAAGTTATAACTTAACTCTATGACTTTTTAAAGAGAGCAAATAAAGTTTTCATGTGATACATAGAAACACATTCATATTTTTGTTATATGAAGAAATCCCAATATACTATTTAAGATAATGATTTTCAACTTTTTGTACAAGAATACAAAATATTAAAGAAGGAGCTTCTGAGTTTGGAAAATATAAACATTCTATTGTACATGTTTGTTTTAAATTACAATAAAACTTTATATCATTTTCATCCAAGTAGAAAAATATTTTTGTATTGCAAAACATAACACATATGTGGGATGAAAATAGTTTTAGGGCTTTGTAAGTGTCCTCTTTAAGATTTATAAATGGAAGACCTATTTTTCTATTGGTGATTTATCACTAAAGAATTGTGTCAGCTATTTAAAAGTTATTCTTCAACATAATAAATGTTGTCAGCTTATGTACCACAATTGCATACAAATGACAACTCTGACCAATAGAGTTAAATTACTTTAATGAAAACTAGGTAAATCTGCTACTGAATATCAATTGGAAGTATGCCTTTCATATCTTCTCTTAGGTAAGGTTTTTGGGTAAATATACTGCAATATATGTGTTAAGACTGTTCATGGTAAAGGCTATGATACAAAGCATACTTAAGCAAAACCAATAAAATAATTTATTTTTAAAATTTGTTTTATGTTTAGAAAGCACAAAATATTGCTATTATTGATATTATTCTACAGATCGTCATAACAATATATATAATGTTCAATTACCAACAAAAACTGGTAATTGAGATCAAGTAAGAAAATGGAGGGGATATTCTAATGAACATGTAATTTGTGTGTTTTAAATGACTATAGGTACTCTCACTAAATGTTCTGTTTTTTGTTGTTGCAGTTTTAATTACACATCTGTGATAAATTTGAACATATAAATTAACCAATCCCTCCAAAAATACAGTATCACAATTTAGTAGTAGTTGACTATAGTGTACTTACAAATTTTGAGAAAACTAAAAAAATTCTGACGTTTCTATAATTCTCACCAGAAAGTGAAATTATAGGAAAATTTATGACATTTAAAATTCAACTGAAAAAATACAAAAATACTATTTGATAAAATCTAAAATGCTAATATATTTTAGAAATATCCATATCTCAATGACTATTCTTTAAAGTGGTATTTAAGACATTTATAACTCTTTATCTCAATCTTGCAAGAGGTAAGCAAAATTCACAAGAAAATACTGACTTTCAAATAAAAAATATGAAGCAAATATCTATCTTATTTCATAAGTATTTATAAATCAAAATAATAGCTTTAAAAATATATTCCTGATATTTTCCAACTTATCCAAATGACTAAAATATTACTTTTCTCTAAAACAGGACAAAACTTGGTTCCATGTATGATGTAATTCATAATCATCATGTAATACACTTAGTAAAATAAAATCTCCAAGAAGATCACATGGTGGGTTATCAGCAGGGAGTGGGTGGAGGGAGAATAGGGGGAATTGTACAGGGAATAGAAAGGATAAATGGTAGGTACAAAATGGACAGGGGGAGGTTAAGAATAATATAGGAAATGTAGAAGCCAAAGAACTTATATGTACAACCTGTGGACATGAACTATGGAGTAGGGGGGTGCTGGAGGGTAGGGGTGAAGGGTGGAGGGTAATAAAGGGAGAAAAAATGGGACAACTGTAACAGCATAATCAATAAAATATATTAAAAAAGAAAAAGTCTCCAAGAAGTATTATATAGCCAAGAAATTGTTAGTAACAAGACACAACTCAATCCATTTTGAACACAGTGCTTCAGAAGACTCACAGAAGATATACAAAATATATTAATAGTGTGTCTCTTTCAAAAGAGTATATTTAACAAAAATCTCTTCACTTGATAACTAATAAATGCCAGAATTGTTTAGCTTTACCAAATAGACCTTCACTATTTCTGAATAACAATAATTTCAGTTTCTGGCAACTATACAAAAATTGTTTTAGAAAAATCTTTATTTTTCAATCTACTTTCTAAAGTTTCTTCTACAAAGTCACAATTATATTGCAAGCCTTTATATTTTGACTATAATAGTATTTTAGAAGTAAAAACCTTCACTAAAATGACAGAAGAGAAAAAAACAGAGTGGGCAAAGCCAGACTCTTCTGGATTTTTATGTCTTACGGCTTCTGGTACCTCATTAAATTTGGAAGCAAGATCATAAACTGAGACTGGTAGGAGTGTTTATATTCTGATGTATAAGGAGGAATGAAAAATTAGAGAGGTTATCAATAGAAGAGCATATTTTTTCCATGCAGTGTTGAAGACAAGATGCAGTTTATAAGCTTGGGTTTATATTTAAAAATACATTTGACTTTGAGATTTCCTTGAGTGATGCTCAGTAGCCTGAACACTCTTCTGAGAAGGTAGACAGTAAATCTAATCTTGGTTTAAGTTTTTCCCAACCGTAAGTAGACCATTGATATTGGGAAGTAATTTAAATGACAGGCCTTAGAATTTAAGTTGATTTTGAAAGGGAATATAGACAGTCGTGGGTGGTAGAGGTAAAGTAAAAGAAATAATGAACTCAAAACTCTAATGGGGAGAAAGCACATAAAGTGGGTTATGTAGAAGGAGGAAAATCTTAGTGCTCAGTGAGTAGGTTAGCGGTATAGTTTAACACAAGAGTAAGAAATGGCACAGAATCAAAGGAGTGAGTGACTAGAGTGGTGGTGAAGTGTGTGAGGAAGGAAGAATCAAATGGGACTGTGGGAACCTCATGAGCATTGGGCTTATTGGTATCACAGAGGTTACAAGAAGAGGTGTAAGACACATTGGATAAAGAATTGTTCAAGAGAGTGGAATAGTCAAAGTCTGAAAGTGTCGTTGGATACCAGAAAAGAGTTTCAACATCTTGACCCTGAGATAAGTAAGGTGAGGCATTTTTTGAGCATGACCTGAAGCAGCAGAAGGTACATCAAGGCAGTAAGAATGTCATGGTTAGCACTGCAGACCATGGGTCTGGAATGCCTGCAATCCAATCCCAGCATCGTCACATACTCCCTGGGTGACCACATGTATATTCCTTGTGACTAATGTAACCGTCTTTCACTGAGCACTAATCTGGATACATTAGCTATTAAAATCATTTTAGGGAATAATTTATAAGGAAATAACCAAGAGAGATTTGATCCAGGGATACTGTTTATATATATATATGTTTAAAACAAAAGAGCATTATAGGTAATTCCAGTAAGTTCTGCTTCACCAATTTATGGAATGAATAGAATTTATTCTCACACTTTTTTCAATAGACTGCTTGAGCTTCTAATTGTTCCAGATATTTTTGAGAACTGTGGGAGTCTGTTCAATCCAAAGGGGTCAGTTTTAATTCCAAACAAGAGTGTGTGTGGTGGCTGGGTGCGGGGGGGGGGGGGGGGGGGGGCAGAAACCTGAATGTTTAAAATTGATTTACCAGTTGTTTTTGGTTTTTGTTTTTTTTTTTGTTTTTTTTTGTTTTTTTTTTGCATGCTCCAAATTCTCATATTTGAAAATAGAACTGCTAAAGTCCAAGAAAAAGATGAACACTGCTGGCATAATAAATGGGCTCATGCTTTAACTTCAGGTCAAAGTTGTTTTATTTCACATGTGTGTGGTCAAACACTGTTCTGAAAGTTAGAAGCTGTGACTGGGTGCCTGGTTTACAAGACGCTCTATCTCAAGCAAGCTACTGTGTGGGAACTTGCATTATATTCATTTGGCTTTTGTATTGAAAGCAAATTATCACTTCAGACTCTCCTACCTAATAGAGAACCTTCTTGGGAATACTTGATATGTGGCCGAGACAAGAAGATAGTCTTTTGTTTCAGGAAATCTAGAAGGATGTCATTTAGGAGCTGCTTCGCTTCTGTGTATTCAAACAGTGCAGTTAGTCTTCTAGTTTGAATCCTTGGGTCCTGGTTTTTGTTTAGAAACTTTGGCTGTATGTAGTCTTGCAATTTAGGTATTTGTGTTAATGAGTAGCCTTCTTAACTGAAACAGTTAGGTAGGATTTTTATTAGCTCCTTCCAAAAGTCTAACACTTTAAAAATAACAGTTAAAGCTTTTAATTTAAACATTAGTCAAATTACTGTATCTGGAAACATATCTCAAAATCTTCACATGGGCCTTTCATCTCTCATTATTTATACAAACGTGTTTTCCCACTTCTTCAACATCTCATGACTGGAATTATCATCACTCCGTCACACATATTTCCTTCAGCCACAGTTTTCCATTGGGATGTTTAGATGCATTGTTTATGTTTTAGTTAGATTTGTGTTCGAAGATGTTTTAATTCTCAAATCCTACTTCCGCAGGCGGAGGAAGGTTCTCGCCCTGTCCATCCAGGCCCCACTCCGTGACTTTCATGGGGGGTGTTAGGGTGACAGGTGAAGCAGAGCCTTGTGATTTCCCAATGAAACTTCTTGCATTTTTAAATTATCGTATTACAATATTTTTTCTTATTCACTGGGCATTTGGCAGTTCCTCACTCACTCTCTAAAAAAGTCAGTTCTGAGACTAAACATCTCTAATTGAACAGGAAGCCTGCCCCTTGGGGAAGGAAGTTACCATGGAAAGAATCTACAATATTTTTTCTCTATTTCCCAAAGTGACCTGTAGCCATTTACCAGGAACACTATACACCAGAATCCTTACAGGAGTTCTATGACTGATGTAATAAGTGTGATTATTGTAAGAGAAGTCAAGTTGAAGACCTAGAAATTGCTTCCCCTTTAGTTGAAGGAGTCAAATAGAAAATGAAAATCCCATCAGATTGGGTAGCAAAGATTAGTGTTACCCTCAAAGTCAAAAGTACAAAGCATTTTGCAACCCCTGCAAAATGATGGGAAATAAACCCTACAAAATTTTGGTGGCATGCAGTGTTTGGGATTTTTAGAATATGTAACAAGAAAAATGGGGACAGACTCATAGATGGAGAATAAGATGACAGCTAGTGGGGGAGGAGGTCAGGGGTCCATGATGAGAGGAGGGTTAAGGGACTAAATGGTAATGGAGAAAAACATAAACTAAAGAGTTAAAAAAAAGAAGAAAATAATAAAATAATAGTTTGGACACATCACCTCCAAAGTATAGGATGCCATTGCGTGTTGCAATCCTTAGCATGAAAAAAGACGCAACAGTGCATGATGATAGGTTACTTTGTATTTTGCAGACAGTATATAGTGCAGTAGAGACTATTGTTCTAATCAAGTGATTCAGGAGGTAGCTGTATTTGAGGGGCATCCAGAGAAAAGAAGTGCCCTGCAGCAGGATCAGGCTTTGGTATAAGCGGCAGCACATTCGGCAGTCTCACCCAGCAGACTCCACAGTGCTAGAGTTCTCTGTGATAGATTAAGAGTGGCATATGGTGTCTCTGGCAAGCTCCAATGTGAGAGACATTAGGCAGATCCCTAGGGTTCTGGGAAAAGATCATCTGCAACATATAACATTTGTCCATTCAAAAATGAATGAATAAATGTCCATTCAGAAATGAAAGTCTAATGATTTATATCCAGAAACTATGTGACCAGAGCCTTCCATCATAAGCTGGATGGACCACCAGAGTACTGATTTGGGTGAGGCCAACTACAGTTTGTTTATGTTTAGGAGTAGGCTCAGTCAAGCATAGAAAACACACATGCATGCTCACACACGCAAGATCCACAATGAGAAAGGATGGACTTCATTTATCTATGGAAGTTGTTACAGGTTGGATTGTATTCAGTAGAATTTCATGTTGCTGTCCTAACTTCCAAAACCTTAGAATGTCACCTCGTTTTTGGAAAAAGAGTTGTTGCCTATGTATTTAGGTAAGATGAAATATATCAAAATAGAGTGGGTCTCTAACAGGATATGAAGTGTCATTATAAGAAAAAGGGAAAATTTGGACACGTATATGCAAACAGGGAGAAAGCCTGGTGTAGGTGAAATCAGAGATCTGCAAACCAAGGTATGCCATAGATTTCCAGATTCAGTAGAAGCTAGGGCAGGAGCATGGAACAGAAGAACCCACCCTGCGAACACCTTAATCTTGTATTTCTAGCCTCCAGAACTGTGAGACAATACATATCTTTTGTTTAAGTCACCCAGTTTGTGGTACTTTGTTAGGGCAGCCCTACCAAACAGATAAAGATAGTTTTATTAAACATTCTACCTCAACTCACATATATGGCCCTGTGCATTTATGTATGGAAGGTCCCTATGAGCTGTTCATGGGGAAAGAAAAAAAACTGGATAGATTACTTTGATACACTGATTGAATCTATACCATAGCTGAAATCATTATAGTCTGTGAATACTGACAAGATAGACTACCATTGGTAAGTATTCTTGACCTAGAGAGAAAATTGGACCTAGGTAAGAATACGTGAAATTTCAGGCAGTGTTGAATGGCCTGGCAGGAAGTTGGGTGCCTGGAGTGGGCAAAGTTGGTACACCATAGAGAAGGTTGTCTAGAGATGATTTATGTGGGTGTCCCGAAGCTATTAGACAAAACAGGTTCAGGTCCTTGGGTCTCATATCAAAGCACATTAGAAAGTATCCATTACAGAAGCTGGCAAATTCCATGTTCCGTGCTTGCCAGCCAACCTCTGTATTTGGCTTTCACTTCTGTTTTTTTTTTTTTTTTCCTTCCCTCTACATGTTCTCTTTCCTTGGGGATCAGGTACTGGCTTACTTTTCTTTGTGTTATGTGCTTACTCCCCAGGTGATGGAATTCATTCCACTGCCTAAATATTAAATAGTCCCTCGTATCTTTATCTTATGTGAAATCTCACTATGAGGTCAAGACTGTCAGCTAAAAAGCTCTTGGCCTTTCAAATATGAACACTCAAATTGATCTGAGCAACAACACAATGTGTTCTCAGTTTGTATGTTCTGTCAGCCAGAAGCAACTACAGCCACTTTTTTCACCTCTATCAAGTTTGTTAAGTTATATACCGGAATTCTTTCTTTGCAATTTCCTCTTCCCTACTCTTTCCGATCAGTCTTTCATCTAGTTCCATTGTTTCTGGTTTCTGTGTGTCTTTTGAACATTCTTTCCTGCTGCTTTATTTCATTGATGTGCAGCAACATATCGCAGAATTCACTGTGTAACCCCTCTAATAACCTTTAGCATTTCCACCACAGTGATTTTATAAATTAGGTATTTAAGTGCATATCTCTCTTCATAAAAAAAAAGTTCTATTAAATTGCCAAAGTCTTCAGGAAAAGATCAAAGCTTTTTTAGTGGGGCAGGAGAGACCATCAGAGACACAGCAGGTATTTACCTCATTTGACTTCATCACTAGCCAATGCCCCTTTCACTTTGAGTCAAATTTCACTGAATCATTTGCATTTTTGTTAATGTGCTATCATATCCCTTCCTCAGTGGTCATTTTATCTCTTTTTATCTGCTGCCTGGAATGCCTTTTTTTACTTCATTTTCCCGGCTTATTTGCACCATCCAGATCATCTTGAAATTGCACAAAGTGGGTTCAGCTGCCCATGCCAGTGAAAAACAAACACATGAGACAGATGCTTGTGCAAAGCAAAGAGGATTATTTGGGTGCCAACATGGGAGAATGGCAGACTTCCGTCTCAGGGACCATCTCATTCACCTGTTCAGGCCCATGGTTCTTCTCAGGATAGGAAGTGGTGGTCTGTCTTTCTCTATCCAATCATCCTGCTTTTTTTTTTTTTTTTTTTTTTTTTTTTTGGTGTGCTCAGGTGCTATCCATTCATTTTCCAGCCTTTGGTGCACTCCGTGTAAGAACCTCCCCCTGTGCCATCTGGCCAGTTGTGGAGATTCCCGGGTGCTGCCACAGCAATCTTAGGCATCCAAGCATCTAGGAAGATGTTCCTGTGAGAGCTACATACTATTTCTCTGTGTGTAATAACTTTTGGTGTACACGCTTCTCACAGTCCTTATTTTTCTGCCTTTAACTTATTGGCTTACTGATCTGCCTGTTCTTATAAACTGTAAGTCTATGGGGCATTGTACAGTTCCAGGCTCAATATGGACTTTTATTGTAGACACTCCATAAAACTCTCTTTCCTAGTGTTGCTTTCCATGGTTCCATCAAATAGCTACAACTTGTCTTTTAAATTATTGTTATTTTTATCTGGATTATTAATTAAATCTCCTTTTTCATAAATATGTTTTAAAATGATGCCTGTTCTTTAAACTAGCATTGATATTTTTGTTTCTATTTATTATTATGTATTGAGTAATAAGTCCCTAGTAAATGTGTTAAATTATCTGAAACTTCAGAAGAAAATAAAAAACATGAGGTCTTTCTTCCATCTTATATGTATAATCCAAAATTGGGTAACTATTCATGTGAAAATAATAATGAGATCATTGGTAGGCAATTTCCAAATTAATGGTAATAAATTCATAAGGAACACAGAAAGGAATCTTTGCAGTGAGCCCATCAGAACCAAGTTCAAATCCCACTATTTGCTAGCTATGAGACTTGGGAGATAGTATATAACCTCTTTCAATATAGATTTTCTTATTTGTGAAATGGATATAATTATTATGACCTCCTCAAGGGTTTTATGAAGAGTAAATAAGCATAATATAACCAAAGACATTGAAACTGAGAACAGGCTGACAGTCACCAGAGGGGAGAGGGGAGGGAATTTCAGGGGAAAAGGGGAAGGGTTTACAGGAACAAACATAAAGGACACATGGACAAAAACTAGGGGGGTGGAAATGGGAGGGAGGTGGGGAGGGCTGGGGTGGTGGGTTGGGGTGGGAGTAAAAGACAGAAAACTGTACAAGATCAACAATTAAAATAAAAAAAGAAATAAGCTATATCTCATAAAAAAGAGTAAATAAGATACTGCATGTAAACTTCTCAGCCAATTTTGGTACACAATAAGAATTGAGTAACAGGTAAGTGTTATTCCTATAATAGCTGAAACTTGAGGCAGACTTAAAAATATAGGAATGAGTTCTTATGGGTTAGACATGGGAAAGAGAGGAGGAACTCAAGGAAGGAGACCAACCCGTGCAAATAAAAACCCTCAAGATCTAGTACTAACCAAGGAGACAGTCATTCCAGAAGAGGGTATAACCGGAGAGGAGAGGAAAATAAATGTGGAGAAGCGGAGTATCTCACATTCTAATGTACAAGAGAGCTGAACCAGAATGCTTAGATTTCATAAAACTGGCGATTAGTTGCCAACATAGTTTTTTGAGTAGGGAAGTAAAATCATAAGTTTTAAGGAGGGTTAGCCTGACATTATAAAGAATGCTCGTGTATTCCTCAGCATTAAACCATGAAATAATATAAGACTGGAATAACGGAGGCAGACTCTTTGTCTAAGCAAGCAGCCACACCATGCACCCTGACTCATGAGTCCCTCGGTTCTGGGTTGTGACTTGGTGCTACAGGGTAGACTGGTATGTTTCCTTCTTACCTGTGAAATTCTTCACTTATACTGCTTCTCACTTGCAGGTAAGATCCTGTAAATGTTACGTTATTACACTATTATGTAACACAATAGCTGTTACCTCTCACTTCTCAATGTTGATATATGCAAGCCACCTTCTGTCAGTTAAGCCAGGACCTCTTGCCAAAAAAGAGTGATTCATCAAAATGACTGAGCTTCTCCATAATTATCATCAGCCTCACAAAGTATTAAATAAGACCATTAGAAGCCTTTAATTTTTCAGGCTTGGTGCAGCATAACAACTTTAGTTTATGTTTCACTGCTTCTATTTGTAAAGAAATCAATGTTTTAAAAACTAAATTACTCATCACAGATATGTTAAGTTCATTATCATCTGCCCTGGTGTTCTCTATGGAGGTTATATTGCAAACCTGATTTGCATTTTTATCTGTGAAAAGCACAGGGTTTGAATTGCCTAAATGTTTACTTAATTATTCTTACCATTCTCTTCTACACCTATTTACCTCAAGCCCTCCACAAGCAGAAAGCAAGGCTAATTAGTAACTAATTGATATTTTTCAATAATGCCACCAAATTTCTCTCAATACAAATAAATTAATTTCATTATACACTGCAGAGAACACTTAATCAGTCATAATAGCAACTACGGGAGTATTTGTTGGGTTTTCAAAATTATATATTTTTAAATAAGAAACACCTGGTTGTCTCTACTAGCTATCACTCCTCAAATAAGAAGTGATTAAAACCACTCTTCTTTTTTATACATTTACTGGAAGATTACTGTACAATTACTGAGCTCAGCATTGCAGATACAAAATGAACAAGGTAAGATTTCTCTGAGAAACCTATCATTTATGGTAAAAAAAAAAAAAAAAACTCAGAAAAAAATAACTTAAGAAGATATGGTGATAGATTTGTACAGAGTGCCATGGACTCACAGGAAAGGGCAAACTAATTCAGTCTAAACTGGCCAGGGAGACATTCCTCCAGGGAATGACACAGGAGCTGGAGAGAGTGCGGCAAATCAGCAAGCAGGTTGAAGGGAGGATGGGGCAAAAGGTATTCCCCATAGGGAAGAAATCACTAGCAAAGGTGGCAATGTGAGAAACATATTTAAAGTTCTGCTGCTGAGTGTATTTCATATTCACGGAATGCATTCTCATCACATAGTAATTTTTCAAACTACCTTTAGCAAAGGAAAAGTAAAAGCTGCCCAACACTTCATGAAAGAGACATTTATGTGTTAAGTAAAACAAGCAAAAAAAGTACACCTTATTTTGCCTTTTAACAAATGACATACATAGACTTCATTCTGTTTTAAATAACTTCCACTGCTCTCTGAAGGTCAAATGACATCCACTGCCCAGCTTACTTTGTATGTCCTGCGCGTCTGTGGGCTCAGAGGACTTTGACAAAACTCAGCGAACAGTGTAGAACTGTGCTGATTCTGAAGATAGTAATCTTAGAGAACAGAGGAAAATAAACTCGGGCATTTGCAGGCTTTACCAGTCTGGACAGGCATGAAAAAATGAACTAAAATTACTAGATTTGAGATACTCAACAATTGGCAGCCCAAATAGTTTCCTAAGGTACATATCTATGCCAATGAACTTTAATAGTTTTGCCTTTTTTAGTAATATATTATTTGTTTTCTATTTTTAATAGTAAAGGAATGAACTATTAAATTTGTTTTAAAAATCATTTAAAGGCCTGAAGAAATATAGAAGCTCTCTAGTCAAAGACCACTAAGAACCCTCTCAGATTCATAATTAGGTCTCCAGATTTCAGCAGCAGAAGCATATGAGTCAGGTTTTGCTAAGAGGGAGTTGTAAGGGATTTTTTAAGGACTTTGGGTTGGGCTGGGAGACTTTAATCATCTATTAGGGAAACCAAGGATACTTCTGGATTGAGTGCCAGCAGAGAGTAGAAGCAATTTGGTTTGGGGGTATCTTGTTACTTGTTATCTGAAAGACAAAAGAGAATTTAGCTAGTGTTGTTAGTGTAAAAGAAGTAGAAGAGGAAAACCGGTTAGTTATTGTTTTGAATTTGAAGCATCTTTGTATCTTATTTCAGAAATCATGGCAGTGTTCACAGAGAGTCCTTATATGGTGATTGTGTAGGTCCTGTGAGTATCATTTGCAATGACCTATGCTCACTGCTGGTGTCCAAGACTGAGTCCACACATAGTTGGTTATGCAGGGCCTCATCCCATACATTTTTCAGAATTCCATTGATGAGAAGTTGGTCTAGAATAATAACCTCATGTTTTTGACTATAAGGTGTGTTGTTTAATCGCTCGCTGCGATGATGCCTGCATCGAACCATGTAAGTCTCTGGACAGAATGTATTGGCCAATTGCAATACAGGCAATTTCCAGTTGCAATAGAATTATGAGTCCTAAAAAGAAACTCTGAAGGCAGAGACATAGCACAAACCAGTAAAGCATATCTCAAAGAACAGCTAGACCTGTTATAGAGAGGCAAATGGTACTTTTCATGACACTATTCATTTTTCATACATACTACCTGATCATTGTTTATCACTTCTAGGGAAAGCAGAAGTGTTTTCTACAGCACAAGTTCCTAGGGAAAGCAGAAGTGTTTTCTACAGCACAAGTTGACTAGGCAAGGGAAGATCCGGACCCAACTGATTGTCTTAGACAACACTGGTTCTTAGATATAATTTGTTTATTGTACTTGGGCCTTCAGAGAATATCTATGATCATTTATGATTAAAAATGGGTCAGGTGATCGAGGGTGGGAGGTGGGGATGGGCAGGGCAGGGGGAGTGTTTGGGGAAATGGAGATAACTTGAAAATGATAATTAATACATACATACATACATACATAAAATGGGTCAGCAACAGGATTCAGAAGTTTTTTATAGTTGTGTATTTGCACAATGGGATTGCAGATCACGCAACATACATGAAGAAGGAGTAAATTTTTATTCCTCAAAGAAAAACTCCATGTAGCACATTTGCCTTATTTTATGGTTTTCTGGGTATCCTTAATCCTGTAGATTGAGTATGATATGGGCAATGGATATTTTGAATGAAAAAGCAGCACTATGCAAAGTTCTTAAATGATAGTCCAGTGAATTTTGTATTCTTGACAATGGAGAGGTAGCTTGGAATTCCCCACTTGAGAAATAAAAAACATTAAGCATTTTTTGTTTGTTTTTTGCTATTCCTAAAACTGTACCTCTCTGGAAAGGAAAACCCTCAGTCCATCATGGAAATTGATACCAATGACCAGATCATATTTATAGTTTATTCTTAAGGACAATTGGTTTGGTTGGTTTTTTTTTAAAGAATGATCATCAGCAAGGAGATTCTGGGATTCTAAACCAGTACTTTGAATGACATTCCACTTTTATTTTGGCTACCTATGCAACGGCAAGTCATCTAAAATGCATCTTAATTAGTTTTTTCTCTGTTCATGGGAAATCATGCATTAGTCAGAAAGCCTATTTTTAAGGCTTTACATTTTTTTTTCAATTACAGTATATGTTCAATATTATTTTGTATTAGCTTCAGGTATACGGCATAGTAGTTAGGCAATCATGTATTTACAGAGTGTTCCCCTGATATTTCCAGTACTCAGCTGGCACCATACATAGCTATCACACTATTATTGACCACATTTCCCATGCTGCATTTTATATTCCCATTAAGAAAGCCTCTTTTGTTAAAACATTCAAAATGATCACCCCCAAAAGCATACCTATCATTCATATAATTATGTGTGTTTTTTATCTTTTGTTAGTTAAATAGCTTGCATACAGAAAAGTAATATAGTCATTCAAGTTGATTTACCAACTTGGAGGCATTCATATTTTAATTGTGAATCCATGTGTATGATCCTAAAGTTGGCTTGACACCCATTTGGTATGAATCATTAGCACTACCTTAAATCAGTGTTGTTAAAGGAGTTTTTATAAGTTTTGTACGAAGCATGAACATTTCCCTAGCAGAGTCAATGGGTTTAGGGTGATCAGTGATGGATAGGGAGATGAGAAGAAAGTGACAATGAGGACATTCACAGATCTCCAGGGACTTTAATTTATTCTGTGAAGTGTATTGTGGGTGTCAATGATTGACAAGGGTATTTCTCAATTGTTTTGTTCACTTAAAAAATCGATTTGTTGATAATATTACGGTATGTCAGTCCATGAATAAAACTTGGCTATGTTTATTTTAAACTGAGAGGTATACAGTCATTAAAACATACATATATTGATGGAGACACCAGCCCGCAGTGTCCACGTCGTTATGGATAAAATGAAACATTCACATGGACTACCAAGTCCGGTGGAGGAAAAGGGACAGCATAGCTTTCTCTCAAGGGGAGCAAAAGCCTGTGGCCTCCGCCATGACCCGCCTTTATTGTGTTTCTTCTCCCATTACATGATGGTCCTCATTTACTATGCACAGGTTCACTTTAGGGGCTTACCTTTTACAGACAACAAAGGAGCCAATGCAGCTAATCACATCATAGAAGAAGGATATTTGCAAACGGAAAAGGCAAAAAAAAAAAAAAAAAAAAAAAAAAGTGGTCAAAAAAGTGGTCAAACTGGTTACACTCATCCTAGAAAGTTATAGCATGGACTTTAGGAAGTTATAATAAGCACTTGCTGTCCCAATTCAGGGTGAGGGAGTTTTAGCAAAAGCAAGACTCAGAGCAGCTTAGGTACCATGCAGGCCTGATTCCCCACGGGAGAACCTATCTGTGGGTGTGGGTCCTGTGCATCTCCGAGTGGGAGCTGGGCCTACCGAGTGGTCTCCAACACATATTCTTACTTTTAATTATACATAATTAACCTAGAATGACTTTATTTCTCTTTCAGCATATTCACTTTTCAATCCTTAATTGGGTAAGCAGACTGGTTTTCACAATAAATGAGAGTTAATTAAAACATAAAAGATGTCAAACAAATGGAACTACCCTCGTAATATATATTTTTAATAAAGTTAACCTGTAAATCATTGCTTTATCTTGGCTATAGATGCCTAATAGTTTTATTTTTCCTAACATCTTAACAGTTTTAGTGATCTGAATTTGAAGGCCAAATATGGGAAAAGCAAAATTAAAGAGAATATTAAGAAGAGATGAATATGAACATAAATAATACACATTTATATGTAAGAAATAATTACAGGCAATATTTTTAAACTCAGAAATGAGCATAAATGGTTATTATAGAAACATTTATTATTCACTTAGCAAAACTAAAGAAATTTTAGAAAAACTCCTAAAGAAATAACCTTAATTTTTCATCATTTTATGAAACATTTCCTGTCATTACATTTATGTTTTTAAATCTAATCTTATGATACTTTCATATATATACATATATATATCACATGTGTGTCTATAAATGATATGTTGTATTTGTTATATAAATTACTGTCATGTAAAATAATTTAACGTACAATACTGTGATATAAATTATTATAAGTATACAAATAGATAACTTTAAAGATGCCTTAGCTTTACAATAAGGCTAAAATTATCAGCATTTTAAAATAAAACAGTATAAACATATAACATTAAATATGACATTTTAATGAATTGAAAAAAGTTCTCTTGAAAACTATACAAACTTTACTTATGATAAACATATTTATATAGATATAGTTTTAATATTGTACCACATATGTTTCAATCATTTATATGAATTAACAACTTTCAACAAAGTGACCAAATTAATTTCCTCCAGACACAGAGTAAATAAGAAAACAGACAACTGTCTAGATGCTATCATTTAAAAGCACACGTCAAATTCCTGGTTAGCAAAAGCAAACACATACAAAACAACATCCAAAGGACTCTGAACATCCTCTAATTCTAACAATTCAGTAATTTATAAATATAGGTGACAAGGTTTTAGAGTCACCTTAGGTGTTACCTTGTTATTCACAGAAGATGGGGAAATACGAGAGGTCATTTCATCACGGAGATCTGAAAGTGATACCCATTGACTCTGCTGACACTGGGTTGGAGAAAAATTAGCCATGTGGCCACACCCAATTGTAAAGGAATGTGAGAAAAACAGTCTAGTTTTGTCTTCAGTAAATGGAAGAACATTTATCTGTTGACAGCAAGCAGTCTTCCAATTCAGAAAGCTTCTGAAAAAATTTCAGCCACACAAACATAAATGTATGATGGTATATATTGTATTGCAGTAATAAATCATTATGTCATTATAGTTATAATTTAAAATATTTTAAAAATGACTTATTATTTATCTAACCTCATTTTTTAAATATTCAGCGTTTAGTATATTTTGTAAAAGTGTAAAAGAAATATGTGAACTGTTAGTAATCTCTGTATATTTTTGTATTTCTTAAATGCTTCCGTGTTTCTAAATAGTTCTACAGTGATTATATATAATTTTTATAATCAAAAGACAAGTGCAAAGTTGTTTATAATAGTTATATAAGCTTGTCGTTTGAACCGCTTTAAATGCAGATAGGTAGCAAATTATTTTTACAATGAAAAAATATATTTTCTACATTCTCACTTGTTGGTAAAAAGGAACATATTTTCCTCCCACATGTGAGAAAAAAATCACCTTGGGAAAGAGGCAAAACATGCGACACTTTAGTGCAGACCGAGACTTTTTCAGAATCATGTTAGATTCTGAAAACAGAAATTTATAATAAAAACTGTTTGGTAACATTAATCATAGCACTTGGTACAGTATTGCCTATAATATATAAACATTTACTTAAAACTCTTGTGGGATTATAAAGGTACTTACAAACAGAATTTATTGAATTCCATATTAAAATATGAAAACATTTTAAATCTTTTAATTGTCAATTTTTGAGATTTTAATGATGTTTATAGTCAATAGTTATATAAAACTAAATATCAGCTACAATATATCCATCTTGACAATAAATAATGGAGAAATCTTAAGGTTGTGAAATTTTAGTTTTACTTTATTTTTTTTCTTTGCATGTGGCCTACATACCTCTCAAACTATCCTATGGCATTAAAATTTTCTGAACTGAGACAAAACTCCAAAGTTCAGTCTTTTTCTTTTAGATTTTATACCAGAATTTCTTAAATAGCTGATGTAAATTTCATTTCCTCTACAAAGCTTGAAAAATATTTAAAGCCAAAAGAAAAAAAAACTGATTAAATGGGCATGTCTATGTGTATGTACGTTATAAGGTTGTTAGAAATCACGTGGCAATATAATATGGAAAATTGAGACATTTATTGGAGAAGATACAAGATAGAAGATACATTGTACATAGGACAATGAAGCCTCAGTCCCCTTCAAAGTAGGCACCTTGGGACCTCACACGGTTCTCCCAATTGCCATCAGCTGCCCTGTTGTATTTTTCTGAATCATTACCACTGTGTGAAATCTCTTACCTTTCAAAGATGATTTTAGTTTTGGGAGAATCCAGAAGTCACAGGGCACCAAATCTGGGCTGGAGGGGAGCTGAGGTACCCGGATGATTTGATGTTTCGTCAAAAACTCTGCATGAGACGAGATGTGCGAGTGGATGTTTGTTGTGATGAAACTGCCACTCACCAGTTGCCAATAGACAAGGCCTTATGAATCATCAGAATAGTTTCGGCAGAGGAACATTCAAGCTTAATCAAAATTCAATGCAGATTTGTGGCTCTACTCACGCACTTCGAATGAGAGGGCCACACAGTACACAAGCTCCCTCAATGGCGTCGACTGCTCCCGTTGACTTGCACATTGTTTAGGCAGATGCACTCAAGTCCACTCTCTTTGGCTGCCAGTTTACACTGATGCTATGCACGCCATCTTGTTATATTAGCAATGGCTGGACTTTTTCTTGCCAAAACTCATACATATTTACATATATTATAAATGTGCATGAAAGCTAGTGACAACTGTCGCTGTAACAGGACCTGCCAAACCCTTCTGATGGCCACAGTAGTGCTATTGCCTGATAGATTAAACACAACCTTATTTCTTTCACAGTTAACTCCTGACACATGTCTCTGTCACTCTCAAATTCTACTATCGTAAATGAAATTAGGAAACTCGTTTAAATAGCAGTGTCTTCCAACTTCATTTTTAGCTCTAAGAAATTGTATAACACCATTTTCCCCGTAAATGTATTACTATATATCACAAATAGATAAGAATTTTTACAAATGTAGTACCATTAGCACACCTAAAAGTTTAAAAATGATCTATTTATATTATATAAAGACAACCCATGTTTAATTTCCCATAATATCAAACATATATTTTTGCAATTGATTTTAGGTAGCTATTTGAATCAAGACCCAAATATGGTTCATTTTTAATACATTAAAAACCTTCCTCAGTTTGTCTTTTCATGCCTATTATTTATTCATTCATTATTTAAATTTGCTCAGTTGTATTATAAAATTTCTAAATTTCTGGATTAATATTATTTCATTCTTATGGTGTCATTTAACATTTTCCTCTATTGCACAAGTTTTCTGTGAAGGGTAAGTTAGGTTTTGAGACGAAAGATTCCTCTGAGATCATTTTATGTTACTCAGAAAGGGCAAAAAAAAATGGTATATTCAGTTAACTATCTTTCGATAGTAAGCTGTAACAGAATCTTACACTCTTGAGATACTCTTGAAAGATAGTTGGTAACTGGAACCTAATCAACAAAACAAACAAGCAAGCAAAATATAACCAGAGACATTGAAATTAAGAACAATTTGTCAGTAACCAGAAGGGAGATGGGAGGAAATAATAGAGGGGAAGGGTTTTCAGGAACAAGTATAAAGGACACATGTACAAAACCAAGACGGGGTGAAAGCAGTGAAGGTGGGCAGGGATGGCTGGGGTAGGGAGGGAGTGGAGGGCGGTAAATGCAGACAACTGTAATTGAATAACAATAAAATAATTTTAAAAATAAATTTTAAAAGAGTAAGCTGTAATAGAAATAGAAACTCACTGAAGATTCTTTGAAAATTATCAAACAGAATATGGATTGATGGGAAGAGCCACTAAAAACGTATTTATTTCTAATTTATTTACCAAGGACCCAGTAATTGAGTGCACAGAGCTCTAGTGAATTAATATAAATTAGTGTGCCTTCCCCATCCTCTCTCTCTCAAGGGGACATCCACCTGCCGATTATGTCTTGTTGAAGTTGAGAACACAACCATATTATTGTCTTTCAACAATCTTTTCACATGCCAGGGTACAGCATTTTTCTAAAGAATTTACATTATTAATCTTTGCACGACTCTTAAAATACTTATAAATAGTGCTGTCCCCTGGTAACTAAAGCAACGCAGACTCTGCTATGCCCCGAGACCCAGGGTAGCAGGATCCTTTCCCAGGGGGCCCTGGACAATTTCCACCTTTCCAGCATCCCAGACAGCCCATCTCTACAGGGAATGTCTTCAAGACATGGGGACTATGCTAACACATGTCATATTCAGACTAAGTGTAGTTGCACATGTTTTTAATTTATGCCTGTCATATAATATTTTAAAGAACTAAATGAGACTATGGTGAATTAGCAAATCATTTAAACAAACATTAAGATAATTTTTTTCTTACAGAGACAGCAGATCAATTAAACTTAAATCTGAAGAATAAAAAAACAAGATAATAGGCCTGACAAAAATAAAACATTGGTATTAGCTTTGCATACCATACTTTTCAGAACCTCTGGTTATTGTCTGTACAACCTTTTTATTAGGTAAGAATAGATTATTCTATAAATCTTACTAGAACTTCTCTATAAAACTCAATCTTCATTAAACTCTGATAATTTTATGAATAGAATGTACTAGGTATAAATATGTTACTATGTGGCTTAAACCTAAATATCAAGAAGACTGTGTTCACCAAATATTTAATATACACACTCTGTGGAGTCATAAGCAACACATTTACACAGAATATTTTTGTTGTTGAATGACTTTTATGCATTTTTCTCATTTAATGATTGTATGAATTAATTATTCCTGAAAATGATATAAATGTACTTTCAAAAATTTGGATATGTATCAGTAACTCATAATTCTTATGTCTTACTTAATGCCACAAATTACTTGTAGCACCTGGTAATCTGTAAACTACATAGTCTAATGTGTCTTTTCTGAAAACAAATATAGCATTGGTTGGTAAAAACTCCTTTACTATACCTAATAGTGTATAGAATCATTAAGCATAACATTTTCCATGTTCTCATATTTTTATCATTGATTTAGCCTATCAGCTTAATTATATATATATTCGTTTGGAGAGAGATAAAGATCATGAAGAGACCAGTAATTCACATGTGACCAAAAGCATTATTATTTGGTAAAGTTGAAAAGGATATATTTATCTATTTTCACCTTGTAAGGAACAATTATTCATATTTCTGGACAGCTTGTTCTTTGACCCTTTCTAGTATTTTTGGCTCCATTTTCTTATTTGGACATAAAAGCAACTCTGAATTATTTTAAGAAATCATCTCAGCTCCATTTTCACTGTTGGATGATGTTGACTTCCCTAATTCACCCCAAATTCAAGAGTGGATGCTATCCTAGTCTGGCCCAGTTGAGTGTCAAAACCTCTCTGGGGGGAAAAAAAAAGATTGGGAAGGAAAAGATTTTAGCAGAACAAATTCTGTCTTATTGCCTTCTTTCTGGCAAACAGGAAAATACAGTTTCTAGCCTTTCCTTCATTCAGATGAGTTTGTGTGATTGAAACCTTGGCAAGGCACTTCAGAGTACTTTCCCTCTGTTTCCTGTCTCCCCCTGCTGTGGAGGGCATGGGTTAAAGACAATACGCCTGCAGGATAGAAGAGAACCCCTTGACTTGTAGCAGTTGTGGCTTGAGCAACAAATAACACATTCTAGCATTAAACTGCAGTAAGCTGGCTGTCTATTTGTAACTGCGGTAAGCCTGAACTTCTCCAGCAAAGATGGGAATGCAATCCTAGGTTGATGAAACCTCTAGACTTATCTAGAATTGTTACTGGAGCTAGTGTAATCAATGTTTCTATTGATGTTGCCAAAATAATAGAATGAAGCTTAGTGCTGCTAGAGGTCACCTTACATGTGGGGAGATACAGCTGAATGTGGAACTGAGATATATAGACAAGGGCATGGTTTTTCAGACCATCTGCATATTCATCTCTAGCCATGTAGGAATATTTCAAAAACTTTAGCCAATAAATTCTCCTCTTTCCTTAAGTCAATATGCACTTTCTTTCATTTGCATTTTGAAGAGCTGAGATTGATAATAGCTGTAGAATTTTCAGTAGATTTTCTGCAAACTTGCTATACCCATATTTTAGTTTTGGAACATGAGGATTCCCATTTGATTGATTTACTCTGTGAATACAGAAATAACAATGACTGCAAAAGTTTCTTTTATATCTTCCTTATATAAGGCTATACCAGAGAGTCAGCATGAATGATCCTGAAATGATTTTATGTGCTGCTTCTTGGTAAAACACAATTGCAATTACCCTCTGGATAGCTTTTGTTCATCATTTTTGTGTTAAAATACACAAATATACATGTGCACTTTTATTTCCACTTTATAATGTCTAATTTGAAATTAAAGTTAAGTCCTGATTCCCTAGGCAATCATAACATCCATGCTCATGTTGAACCCATCTTTGCTTTTTGAATCATATTTGTAGCTATGAAAATACCTTAATCCTGTCACATACCTGCTGAGCTCTAGAAAATCTTGGCTCTTTAAAAATCAATTTTACAAACTTAATTTTTCTTGTTTTCCAGTTTTATTAGACTAAATCTTATAAGCTCTGGGTTGAAATTAAACTACAAAAACTTCCTGAATCTTATTTTTATTGATTTTTTCCAGACACCGATTTAAAGATGGCTATTATATAAACACTACCGAAGAATTTTGTCCTATACATGAAGACTTGAAAGATTTCTTATATTTAAGATTTCCTATGTGAATTTGAATAATCTGTGTTTCAATTTAATTTATTTGCCTGTATTTAAGACAATTACTTTGTTAGATCACAAATCAATTACTCCCAACATTATGGCATATTTGTTCTCCTCTTTTTTTTTTTTTTTTTCCTGGGTTCCCAACAGTGTTTAAATACAGAAATGTAAAATCCTATTCTATGGAATGTTGAAACAGAAAATAAAAATAATATTATATAAAAAGGATACAATTTATTAAAAAATATAGGTTGGTTTTATATAGCTGTAACCTTATGACCAATTAATAGTTTTAGCTTTTTTCTTTTAATCACAGGTTCTTCAGCCCTCTCATAATAACACATCTTCACCAATTCATTTATTGATTGAATCAATAATTATTTATAGCTACTGGATTTACCATAAACTGACACTCTCACTCATGAACTATTGCCTGCAGGTTGAACTCAACAACACTGAAATGTTTCTCTAATGTAAGTTAAGAGGAGGATTGCTGTTTCTTATCTTTAAATCTGAATACTATCAGTTGAATAACATAAATCAGCTTGATTAACTATTTCAGGAAGCAGGTCATAAAGCAAGCAAACTAAAACTCTAATACATTTTGTTTTCATCCTTTCCAAAAATTGTTTTAAAAATATTTTTCTTAAATTTTGTCTTATGGAAGCTGGCAAAGAGATCTGCTTGAACACAACCAAATAAATGAGTTCATATTTTCTATCTCAAACAATTTGGAGATATCTACCAATGTTATAAAATAGAACTTCCCATGCCTGCATGTAAATCATTGAATGAAATAGTGTACAGAGATAAATAAGTGGGAAGTTCTTACATATAATGATGACACTTAAAGCTGGTCTCTAATTCAACAGTTTTTCAACTAGAATGCCTTCCAAATGACAGCATGATCTGCTGTGCATCACCGCCTCTAATATAGAAGGTTCTTAAAATACACTGTGCAATCCAGTTGTCTATGGTAAAAACACACTGTGCATTGATTATAAGTAAATTGATTTGAACATGATGAATTCATGTGGCTAATGCAAATATGAGGATTATGACAGATGTTTTCATTGGAGGATCACAGTGTTTGGGGCATAGAGAAAGCCTAAAACATGTAACAGTCAGTTACTATCGGACAGCTACACCATGCGGTGGAGAGGAGTGAGGGACATGGGAACGGTGGCGTTGTAGACCCCAGAGCTTCCCACAATTTGCTTATGGAATTTGTGACTTTTCTTTAGTTTATAAAAACAGGGTTACAAAAACACATGCTCAATGAAGCCATATTTTCCAATGTTTTAAGGAGAGTAAAAATAATCTAGGTGGAAATGGGAGGAAGGTGGGGAGGGCTGGGGTGGTGGGCTGGGGGTGGGGTAAAAGACAGAAAACTGTACAATATCAACAATTAAAAATATACTGATAAAAAAAGAAGATTTACTTCTGAGGGCTGTTGAAAGAATTAATGAACAGTGTCTAATGTAGTGTAGAAAGATATTAGACATTCAATAAATTATAATTTTATTAAAGTTCAAAAAAATATGGAATTTCCTTAATTGAAAATGTTCCTGTATTAGTTTTAAAACAATTTGCAATCTAAATAAAATATATTAGATAAGACCTTTCTAGCACTTGAGTGACCAGTGTGGTTTAAGTGCCCAAGGTACTGGAATAATACAGGGGAGAAAAGAAGGAATAAACACAATGTTGAAAATGTGCTCCTGACAATCCAGCATGTTTCGTGACTAAGGGGACCCCGTGTTTCCCTAAGTTTGATGAGATCCTCGACTGACTTCTTTCTTTCTTATTTACTCTAGAAAATGTGTAAACTCTCTCTCTCTCGGTCCCTTTGAGATGTGAATCTCCTCCAAAGGTTTTACAACCCAGAAATATCTCCCTCCAGAATCAGGCAACCTTCCCCCAAAATGTAATTACGGGAAAATAGTGCCCCTATCTGCCTGTCTCTGTAAGAAGGTAGGATATTAACTGTGATGGGCACCCATTTAGCAAACACAAATGACCTGCTCAAAGAGACAAAGCTTGCAAACGCAAGAGTAACGGAATCTGCCTGACACATAGGTCAATCTTCCCTTTGAAGTCCCCCAGCACTTTTCTATTTGCTTACAGCAGTCCTTGAAAGCCATGTCCACTTTTGTTCGAGTAGAGTTCAGAGTGAGTCCTGTCCCCTCTTCCCAGTTACATAGACTTGATTAAAGTCTTCCGTGATTACTCTGGTTAAATTTTTGCTTTGACAGGTTTCAACATTTTAAACTTAACTTAGAGAAATAAGAGAAATGTGCCTAATTACACTGCAGGCATGTCAGGCTCATTTATTGAGGTTGTATGTTGCAATTGCTTGTGTATTTACAGGTCTTATCAATTGGACAGATTTCTAGTCAGGAGTGGTCCAGTATTCTGCCAAACCTCTCATTACTAGAAGGTCATTAAACTGATAATAGGTACTTACCACATAATGTTTTGGGTAAAGCGAATGTGATAAAAATAAAAAGCCCTACCTAAACCACTAAACTATTGTATAAAAATAAAGTTGGAAAAAATAAAAAAATTAAAATTAGAGGTTCAGAAGTAGTATATTCTTGAGGCACATTGCTTAGTTTTAGTAAGCTGGAATTCAACTTGAATACAATATGATCATGGTGAACATATTCATCCTTTTCCATTACAGTATGTTTATGTGTAAATTAGGAAAACAATACCAAAAGTGTTACCAAATACTATATGGGGGTTCTCAATAATCAGGAATTAGATTTTAAAATAATTATTGTATGTGGTTTCTTATTTTCAATTAAGTACCCGAAAATAATCATTCTAATAACATTATACTAATTTGTATTAGAGTAATATATAATTAACTTCTGAAAAATGGATATATTAAGAGCTGTAATCATTTGAGAATCATTCTGTTTCTAATTTTGTCAGGACTTCTGTTTTATTTAAAGGAAAGGTATATTCCCCCCTACCATGGGAATTCTTATTCATACTTCAAGATGTATTTCAAGGGTGATACTGAGTTTCACATTTCTCATAAACCAATAATTAAGTTCAGTTACTTTCTCTGTTCTTTCAGCATCATTTTTTACATACTTCTTATATAAAATACATTTCATTGCACTGTACTTGCCTATATTTGATTAAACCGAGACCTTTTTGTTACAGGAAACATGACTCTGTTTCATTGTTGTTTCTGGAAAGTTTATCACCTATGTCTGGCACATGATACATACTCAATATTCAGTTGTTGATTGGTTGGCTGACTGACTCACTGAGACCAGAAAATGAGACCATTTTTCTCAATTTTTAAAAATATTTTATTGATTGATTGATTGATTGATTGATTGATAGACAGAAAGGGGGGCGGGCAAAGGGAGGGAGAAAAACATCAATGTGTTGTTGCCTCTTACATGCCTCCTACTGAGGACCTGGCCTGCAACCCAGGCATGTGCCTTAGACTGGGAATCAAAGTGACCCTTTGGTTTGCAAGCCTGTGTTCAGTCCACTGAGCCACACCAGTCAGGGCTCAGTTTTTCTTATAAAGTGAATACAACCATGGGGACTTAAAAAGAAAAATCTCAAAATGGAAAACAAAATGATTTTTTCCCTCTAAAAGTAACAATATTGGCAAAGATTAATGGGTTGCAATAATGAGCATTGTTTGATTGGAAAGCACAAGAATATATCAAAGACACTTTGTTGCCATTACTTAAACTTATTTTTATTTATTGCTAATGGGGCTGACAGATGCAGAAAAGAGAATACACACATATGCACACACATACACACAGACTCATATTCCCACTTGTGCCATTATTTGATGAAATAAAATTTTCAAATGTAAAATGTGTCAGAAATATTATAAAGATTCCCATTTGGTTCTACAAATTATAGTTTACCAAGACAGAATGCTTCATGGTTTTAAACAGACACAAAAATGAATAGCTTTAAAATTGCTAGCATTTAATGTGCTATTTCTCTATACTGGGCACTGGTTACATATTTTTCATTCTATTTAATCCACACATTAATCTTGCATAGTAATTACAATTGAATTTCCATATTTCTTGAAAAGAAACTTATGATTAGATAATAACTTTGCCTAAAGTCAGCTAAAATGAGGTGAATTCCAAATTTGGGCTTAAGAACCTATGAATGCTACAAAAGACCCTGCATAGAAAAAGTCTGTATAAACTCTTCAAAGCCTTGTAATTTATAATAAAGGACCTTAATGAAAGGCTGACTACATTTGCATTGTGTAACAACCTCAGCATTAGCAGAGTGGAGGAAAGGAATGCATGTACCTGAAATATAGATATTACACTAAAAGATTATTCTGGTGTAAAAATATGTCTTCAGTATTCTTTACCCTAGAGGAAGCTAAACCTAAGAACAAATTACATTGGACGAGAGAGAATAATACTTTTCTAAGAAATGAAAAAAAGAGTTGAGATTTTTTTGTACTCAAAACCTTGTATATATCATGTTTGCTTAGATAAAAATTTTTTTGTGCAAACTGTTTCATTTTTACAGCTAATAGAGAATGTCATGTGTATTCATTACTTTATAAAGAAGAGAAAGTGAGTCCGATAAATAGAGACTAAGAAATGTAATTTTATGATACCCATTATGTGCAACCGAGTTAATGATGAAACTTCGTTTTCTTTAATACTCTAAAAGAGTTAGAAGCATAGAAATACAAATCACACCTTCTTAATTAGAACAAATTAATTACTAAAAATGAAGAAAAATTTTGCAACAATATCATTTTCTCCAAAATTATATATTAGTTTCTATATGCATTTCTAGCTAGAAGTACAATTTCTGTTTATTAACATTTGTTGCTAAGTACGGTATATCATCCATAATTCTGGGTTATTAAATTTCTGAAGCATGCAATATAGCAAACTTAATAGATTTTATGCAAATTATTATCTAACAAAGTAAGAGCAGATGGTACTCATCACATCAGAATTTTTCCATAACTGTTTCATATTTTTGTTAAAGTTAAACAAAACATAAAGATACCTCTACACCTTTTAACTTAATTTATTTCTTCTAACCATTTTTTAGCCATTCCCCTAATCCTTTGCACTGGTTTAGGATAATTTTTCAACATTCTTCTGATATTAAATTACTAATTTTAACTTGTCATTAGGATCTATGAGATAATTTGTGCACAGCAAAATTTCCATTGTAAAACAATCTATAAATATGTACAAGGCAAAAACTGGCTTGATATAGTGCAACAATTTAAGTTCAAGCAGCATCAAAATGTTAACTTGTTAGTGTTATATTTATATTCATTAATATATAAAAAAGCTTATAAACACATGCAAGCAAATAATATAAATGCACATGTATTCATAACCCATCTTTTCAGTTATGTTATGTTGTCATATTAAAAATATAATATAGAGGTAATTGTCCCAAGAACAATTATATGTAGGCAATAAATTTGAATTCAGTGCACATTTTCTTCAATTTTATGATTTTGCAAATTTACTTAAAAAATCAAAACATTGCATTTCATAATTACACTGAACTTTTATAAAATGGCTTTTAGAATTATAATAGTACAAATAAAGTAACAATTTGGTAGGAAATTCACTCATACTTTCATTTAAATTTAGAAAATTATAGGGCAAATGTTCATTTGGTGCATAGGAAAAGAAATCAGATGTAAGTTGTGACACTTAAGTCTGAGGAAGGTTATTTTATCAGTCATTGGCTTCCTAAAAGAAAGTCTATAAAAGGGCTTGGGAGGTGTCTATGTCAAACTTAATATACACAGTGACTTTGCTCTCTGTGTCATGAAGAGTTAATTTGAGATGCAACCAAGCAAAACAAGAACAGAAGCATCTTCATATGTATAGGACACAAAACAGCCAAAATAGTCCTATTTGTTATTTTATTTTTCAGTGGAGAGATATAAAGAAATTTACCATGGTGCTTATATTATGAGATGTACTTTTTCATGGGAAATGAGAAATTAAAAAAAATAAGTAATGAGTTGTCATGGGTTCACAGGTGAAATAAACAGGTCAAAATGTTTTATAAGCCACATTGAAAAAAGAAATTTCTTTAAAAAACATATTTTGGTTACTTAATTAAATTTACTTTACCACAATAAAAATAATAATGTACTAGTAAGATATTTAAAAATATATAACCATTTGAATATTAGGCCAACCTCAAAATACTTAGTAGATCAAATGGAAAATTATTTCTAGAAAATATTCAGAAAATAACACAAAAATCTGTGAATTATGATTATAACTTCTCACAGAAATATATCATAATTTTATATAACTTTTATTAACTAAGAATAATAAAAAATAAATGGACATAATACAGTTATTTGGCCATTTGAGTTAACTACTTAGAATTAAAATGTTCATCAATATTAACAATAACTTTTCACAAAGAGAAAATTACACAAATACTTTTAAAAATAGCACTCAAAATTGTATCGTAATCTAATACTAAATTAACAACAAATGAACAAAGATTATGGATTAGAAATATCTAGAATCTATGAGGTCTATCTATAAGGCACCCAGCCATGTAATATGAAAAATAGAGACATTTTCTGAAGAAGAGACAAGAAACAAGATACATTGTACACAGGACAATGATGCCTCAGTCCCCTTCAAAGTAGGCACCTTGGGACCTCACACAGCTCTCCCAATTGCCATCAGTTGCCCCATCGTATTTTCCTGAATCTCACTGATGGTCTGAAATCTCTTCCCTTTCAAAGGTGATTTTAGTTTTGGGAAAAGGCGGAAGTCACAGGGCAAATCTGGGCTGTAAAGGGGCTGAGGCACCTTGGTAATTTGATGTTTTACAAAAAAAAAAATATGCATAAGATCCTGTGATGTATGCGCAGGCACAGTCACAAGGAGGCTGACAATCACCAGTTGCCCATAGCTGTGGCTTTCTGAATCATCACAGTAGTTTCGGCAGAGGAATGTTCAAGCTTCATGCAAAATCTGGTGCTCTACTTGCTCAGTCGTTTTGAATGAAATGGCCACACAGTACACATATTCACTCAATGGCTTCTACTGTCCCCCACTGAATAGTAAGTGAAATCATCATTGTTCATGCATGTGTATTCCAGTCCACTCTTTTTGGCTGCCAGGTTATATCAATGTCACGTAAATTGTTCTTGTTGTATTAACAATGGTTGGACTTTTTCAGGAAAGACCTCATGTGCCAAAATTGCATTTCAATAAATGGAGACTAATAATATTTAAATTGTGAAATGAGTGGTAGAAAGATTAATTTCCTCAATTTATGTAGTCATATACCATAGTTTTATTTAAAATACCACCTTCCCCTATAAATTTAAAAAATTAGCCACAGAGATGTGGTACACAACTCAGGGAATATAATCAGTAATATTATAACTTTGCACCATGACAAATATTTACTAAACTTAGTATAGTTGATCAAATTGTAAGATATATAAATGTTGAATTGCTACATTATGTACCTAAAAACAATATAGTATTATATGCCAACTGTATTTTAATAAAAATGCTCTAAAATTCAAATGGGAAATAGAATGCATAAAAATATAATGAATATAATCAGTAATATTATAACTTTGCACCATGACAAATATTTACTAAACTTAGTATAGTTGATCAAATTGTAAGATATATAAATGTTGAATTGCTACATTATGTACCTAAAAACAATATAGTATTATATGCCAACTGTATTTTAATAAAAATGCTCTAAAATTCAAATGGGAAATAGAATGCATAAAAATATAATAATATGTGTACAGTTATAATAAAATATATAAAAGTGTTGTACAAATTTATTGATTAAATGATTGTGATGTTGGCCCAGCAGCAGATATGCAGGTCAATGAGCAGGAGACAAGTTATTAATTAAAGGAAAAAATTAGCAGATAAAACTGGCACTTGAAATTAGAGGGGAAAGTGTTGATTATTCAGTAAATGACGTGATTTACAATTGCTAATAATGCAATTGCCATTTCTGATCTGTCAGCTTTTTTTTTTTTTTTAATAGTGATATACCACTGTTCTTAATGCATTGAATGCTTTTTGTTATTTTGGAATATGTTCCCTCAAAGTCATTCTATTCACCTAATGGTGAAAATACAGTTTTAATTATACTGTATTTTTTTAATTACTCTGAGTGTTTTGTACAATGGAATGCTATAATGTAGATACTTTGAACATCAACAGCCTCTATTGTCTCTTTAAGTATATTTCAATTTTTTTACTTTTTTCCTTTATTTTTAGTTTTACATTTAAGTATTAGACTGTGTTAAATTGTTGTGTTAGGTATCTACATATCTTAATGTTATACAGAATATTTTCAATAACTTTGTCTATTTTCTATTTAATATCTCAAAGACTGGTTGTTGTTTTTTAATTATTATAAAATAAACAGTTGCCTAGGGTAGAGAGAAAGCCATGAACTGAGACATCTTGATCATACTAATTATTCAAAATTTTGAATATAAAGTCTATGAAAATAAAACCTTTCTTAAGTCCTCAGTACTTTTTAAAATATAGTAAATAAATATGTAGATGAATACACCAAGTATATAAACTGTACTTAAAAATTTTAATAACATAGCAGTCAACCCAAGACCATTATGAAAATAAAACAAATCCTGAGTCCTGAGGTCTCTTAAGTATATTGGTCAGGTTGCCTTAGGAATAACCTGGCAGGGCCCGACATGTAAGAAATTATGGACTGAAAGTCTAACTATTAAAGGTACTGTCCAGAACTCTGACAAATTTAAATCAAGAGCAATTATAAATAAATGGTTAGATTATAAATAATTTTATTATTTATTATATTAAAGTTAGCACACTGTATGTGATGCACAGGGGAATTAAATGAACATAAATTTTACACATGCAAAAATTAATCCATTCTTTATAACATGTACAAACGTTAACACAAAATGGATATTACACAAAATATAAAGCATAAAATAAACACAAATTTTTAATTTAAAACTATGAAGCAATATATAAAGCATACAATTTTGAAACTTCTAGAATGACATATGTCAGAATATATTTGGTGCCTTGACTAAGACAAAGATTTCTGTGAAAACTAAACAATGATATATAAAAACAAATTGATAAATTAATTTGCATAAAAATAACAACTGATAGTCAAATATTAAAAAAATGAAGACAAATAACCAGTTGAGACAAAATATTTGATAAGGAAATTATATCTGAAATATGTGAACAAATTTCAAGATACAATAATAAGGAAGCAAATAACCCAATAAAAATGAAGTCAAATATTTGAACTATAATATAACTAAGTATAACTAAAGATATAAAACAAACACATCAAAAAATGTTCAACATCATTAGGCATTAGGAAAATGCCAGTTAATGCCATGTAACTGCAGTAGCAGTTAATGAAATGTTACTATAAGAATGTATAAAATTAAAGCAAACAAACAAACTATCCACAGCAAGAGTTGATGAATATGGGGAGAACAACTGGAAATCCCATATATTTCTCAAAGGACTTAAAACTTATTTAACTATTCTTGAAAACAATCTGGTACATTTTTTTTATCAATTCAAATATATACTAATTCCAATATTAAATATACATTATACTCCATTTTTTCCAGGTAGTCAAGAGAAATAAAAGATTATACTTATACACAAATTTCATATAAAGGATTTTCATAGTTTTACTCATAACTACTGAAAAGTATGAACAATACAAAAGTCCCTTAACCAAGAAATGGACAAACACTATGTATCTATGCCATATAAGTAACAAAAAGAAATGAGCTCCAAGTACATGCAACAATAATGAATCTCAGATACATTATACTAAGTGAAAATAGACAAATTAAAAAGGCCATGAGAAGATCCTTTATAAAATATTAGTAAATCATATCCAGCAATGTTTAAATATAACTATAATTCTGAGTGATGGGGATTTATTCCAGATATACAAGGCTAGTTCCTCATTTGAAAATCACTCATGGTAATACACCACATCAACAGGCCAAGGAAGACAATCAAATAGTCCTATCAATGGACACAGAGAAAACATTTATAAAATCAACACCCATTCATGATAAATACTCTCCACAAACTTGAAATAGAAAGGAAGAATCACTCTACTCGTTAGCAAGGCCAACTGCATAGCTGCAGTAATTAAGACAGTGTGGTACTGGCAAAGATACACACACAGCTCAGTGGAACGAAATAGAGAATCAAGAAATACATCCACCCAAATAAATATGTCCAACTGTGTTTTGACACAGATACAAAAGCAATTCATTTGAGGAGAGCCTTTTTATCAAATTGTGATTCAGTATTGGATATCCATAAGTAAAAACAAAATAAAACAACAGAAAAAAACCAAATTAATAAAAAAATATAACCTCTCTTATAACCTAAACCTTACACACTTTATATAAAAACTAACTCAAAATGCATAATAGGCTTAAATGTAGAACTACAAAATTTCTAGGAAAAATAATAAGAAATATTTGGCATGTAGAACTGACTAGATAAATAGTTCTTAGGTTTGAAATCAAAGGTGAAATTGAAAAAAGAAAATATTGATAAATTGGACCTCATTGTATTAAAATCAGTTGTTATTCTAAAAGTTTTTTTTTTTTTTTTTTTTTTTTAATAAACAGACAAGCTGCATATCAGGGAGAAAGTATTTGTAAACAGTGTATCTGATGAAAGGCTTTTATCTAAACTATAGAAAGAACTCTGAAAACTCAATTGTAAAAAAATCACAGCACAATTAAATAAATGTGCAAAATAGCTGTACATGTATTTTGATAAGAAAAATATACAAATTGAAAATAAATCTATAAAGCATTCAATATCATTAGTCATAAAGGAAATCGAATTATAACCATAATGAGACATTATTATACAGCTACTAGAATGACTAAAATTAAAAAAAATAATGAAAACATAAATGCTGACAAGGATACAGAAAAATAAAACAAGAATAAACCAAATTCATAGCTAGAAGAAGAAAATTCTCAAGATTAGATTGAAGATAAACTAAATGGACTAGAGAGAAACAACAAAAGTTGCTCTAAAAAAAGATTAATAAAACTGAAAAACTTTAGCCAAATTAACAATGAAAAAATAGAAAGATTCAAATTATTAAAGCAGGAAATGAGAGTGGGGACAATACTAAACACCTTAAAGAGATGAAAATAATTAAAACAAAATACTAGAACAATTGCACATCAAATCAGATAACTAGACAAAAGAGACAAATTCTTAGAAGCACACAGTGATTGAAAAATGGGAAAGATAACACACACACAAAAAGCAAAGAGATTGAATCAGTAATCAAACACCTCCCACAAAAGCCCAGGACAAGATGGCTTCACTGGTAAATTCTGCCAAATATTTGAAAAATGAACATTCATTTTTATCAAACTATTCCAAAATAATAGAAAAGGAGGAACAACTTTCCAACTTTTTCTATGAGACCATTATCACCGTGATAACAAAACCAGACAGAATTGACAACAAAACAGACAAATATCCCATAAGAATCTACATGCAAAAATTCTCAACAATTTATGTATCCTACAGCATATTAGAAAATCATGCACCATGAATATTTAACATCAATCCTTAAGAACTAATTCCAAAAACTAGAAGAGTAGGGAATACCTTTTAACTCATTCTATGATACTAATATTACCCTACAGTGAAAGCCAGAAAAGACATCTTTAAAAACAAACAAAACCCCTGAAGGTTAATATCTCTTAAGAAGATAAACACAAAATTCCTCAATAAAATACTAGCAAAAAAAAGTCCACTGGCACTGAAAAGGCTTTATGCACTATGACTGTGGAATTGATTCAATGTAACAACATTACATTAATTTTAAAAAGGGTATCATCATTTTAATAGACACAGAAAAAGCATTTGACAAAATTCAATGTCTTTTCATTTGAAACACTCAAAAAATTAGGGACAGATGTGATTGTCTTCAAATAAGCAAAGAACAGCTACAAAAAAGACTAACTGCTAAAATAATATTTAATGATGAAAAATTGAATGCTTTCCCACTAATATTTGAAACAAGTCAAGGATGTTCACTCTCATTACTTCTATTCACCATTGTACCACATGTGCTGTAGAGAACAATTAGGCAAGGAAATGCCATAAAACACATCCAGATTAGAATGGTAGAAAGGAAACTGTCTCTAATTTGCACATGACATGATATTAGGTATAAAGAAGTCAATATACAAAAGTCAATTGCATTTCTACCTGCTAGTAATGAATATCAGAAAATAAAATTAAGAACACAGTTCCATTTTTAGTAGCATAAACAAAAAAATAAATACTGGAGTGCAAGTTTAACCAAAGTACAATATTTGTACACTGAAAATTTAAAAATATATATATATTATTTAAAGACAATAAAGGTGATCTACATAAATGGATTGGAATCTTGACTTCTTAGATAAGTGAAGTTTCACAGATGATCTACAGATTCAATCCAATCACCATCGAGATGCCAGCTGGCATTTTACAGAATTTATAAGCTGATCCTGAAGTTCACGTGCAATTTCAGGGAAACCACAGTAGCCAAAACAGCCATACAAACAACAGAGTAGGAATACTTACTCGTCCCCATTACAAAAGTTACTAAGAGGCTAACATAGATTCCCTGCCTTAGATTCCAGCCTACTCTCCTGCCATAAAAATTAAAGACTCATGACTGCAAGCGCAGCTCTTGCCTGAGCTGGCCTGCCATGTAGACTTCGGACTTTCAGATGCTAAAACTGTATGGGCAGGATAGAAACTGAGCAGAATGTTTATGTTATAATTTTGAGGAAGAACTTGTTCTTTTCAGGGAAACCTGTTTCTTTTTGGTAAGCCTTCAAGTGATTGGATGAGGCTCATCCACAGTATCAAGGGTAATTTCCTCTGATTAAAACCAACTGATTGTAGACATTAATCATAAAATACTTTCACAGAAACACCTAAAGATAGTATTTTAATGAATTGACCAACATAGGTCAGCCAAGTTTACACATAAAATTAACAATCAAAACTTAAATCCATTTACCAAATTGATACATCCATTGAAAAATGTTTAGATTATTGTGCTTTTTCATTAACACAATCCAAATTATTTTTCCCCTCCTCACCTTTGACTACTTTACAATGCCTGAATCTTATTGGCTTGTTTCAGACACAGTTATATCCAACCCGTGGCCCCCAAGCAGCTGGCCACAGGCAGCTCAGGATGGCTATGAATGTGGCCCAACATAAAATTGTAAATGTGCTTAAAACATTATGAGATTTTTTTTTGTGTGATTACATGTTGCAATGCATTTAACGTGTGGCCCAAGACAACCCTTCTCCTTCCAGTATGGCCCAGAGATGCCAAAAGGTTGGACACCCCTGGTTACAAGATAAATAGAAGACACAATTCAGGAAGAAGGAGATATTATGAGAGATATTAATATTTTATCAAGTATGATTACTTCTTTTTTAAATAAGTTTGTAAGAAACAATGTTTGTGGTAAATTGGAAGGGAGATGAGTGGAATGCAGGACTAGAAAAGAGCATGTTGCTGAAATAAGAAAAGAAAAATTACTTATATTAGCCCTAAGAAATAATTGAAGGGAATGTTTTGGAGTCATAACAAAAATAATTATAATAAAAACTACTTTTTATTTGTAATGTTTATTAAATATATTAGGGTGACATTGGTTTATAAGGTCATGTAGGTTTCAGGTGTACATTTGTACAATACATGATCAGTGTATTGCATGATGTGCCCACCACCCAAAGTCAAATCACCTATATAAATGTCCCCCTTTACCCTTTAATACCCTCCAACCCATTCACTCTGCTAACCAGCATGTTGTTGTCATCTGTCTGTTTCCACAAGTGTTTTTACATCTCACATATTAGGGAAGGCATATGGTTCTTAGCCTTTTCTGACTCACTTACTTTGCTTAGAATAGTAAAACTACTTTCTACTGTTAAGAGTGTTTGTTTATACTTCTATACTTTTAAACAATGATTGATTACTATTTTTCTCTCTAAAGTTTTATATACAAAGCTGCACTGCAAATAAATAATCTAAAATCATTGCTTCTATTAAATATATTGACTTTATATCTTCTCATTTGCATGCAAATATATTCACTTTTTACTTTCGGAGAAATAATAATTTCTCATTGGTTAATTATGCCTCCAAGGAAGAAAAATTTCAGAGCTAAACAGGACAATAATTTAAAGCTAAAATAAAATTATAAATTTGAAGAGCATTATTTAAAATTTGGATTAATATGTTCACCTGAAAACCCTTTTATTAATACCTGAAGAAGCCAAGAAAAAAATCCCATGTGATTTACTTATGTCAATTTTTTTCTTATGACTATTCTTACATATGAGATCAATAATACATAAAATAGCCTACATTCTGTAACCTAAATTGAACAAGAAAATAAACTGCTCGGTTTTTTAAAGTCAGCCTTATGTATATCCAATTTCTAATGAAAGTCAACCAGTTATTAATTATTGCTCTTTTAACTGGATTAGTTGAATAAGTGTGTGGTAATTGACCCACAGAACTTGCTTTTACTTGTTCAAACCTGCAGGCAGTCCTTGTGACTAAAAGTAGTGAGCTGATCTGGAAACAAAGATGGTAGTGATTTTTTTATGTGTAATCCTGACATGCTAGTTTGATAAAAATATAATTTTTAATTTTCTATTCTCAATCACCTTCCCACCACTTGTACAATCTTGTTTTGGATGCTCCCAGCAAATTTAGAGTAAATGGGAATTACTATTCAGGTACCATTTTTATAAATAGTGTATGCCTAGTAGAAAGAAGTTACGATACAAGAAGGAGCCTTGCAGTGTGAAGGTAGACAATGCTGAGCAAGTCACATCTAGCTTCAGTGTTCACAGAAAACTATATTAAAGAAACTAGTGGGTTTCATTAGCGATTCCCAAAAGCAGTTTCCTGGAGATGTTTAAAATGACTTTAAATGGCATATGCAGGAAGTTTAAAATTTGTTACATCTATATTTTAAAATAAATTAGAATTATTTTTCATATGTAGATGTTTTATTATAGATACAAAGAGGAAAATTAGCTTTAATTAACTGTCTATATAAAAATCAATGGTGATTGCTGAAAAAAATATTGGTCTAATCCAAGTTCAAATGACTAAGGAATTTCCTTGGTAGTGGTCTTACATTTCAAATATTTCTTTAGGTACACCACAGGCGAATCCTAAACGGAATATTACTTTTCATTTTCAAGAAAAAGAGAAGGTGATCTTGCTAAGTAAGTGTGGACATCTGTGACTAAATGAGATGTAGGTAAATCTATATGAAAGCATGCAAAGAAATTGTAATATACTAGAACTTTTATCTTGATTTAAACCATCATTCTCTTTAGTAAGTCAAAATATATACTCGCAAAGGTCAAGTCTTTAGAAAATATATAACATACAGTGTACACAGCAGTATTTTATCTATTTCGCTCAGTTTGATGATGTGTTATACTATCAATTAAGGAATTATTTAGTTTGATACTCATTTATAAACTTCACCAAATCTAAAATTATTTTTGCACTATTAAATGAAAGCATAAGGCAAATGAGTATTTATTTTAAGCATTTTCTACCATCAATAAATCCATAAACTTATCCTCAGTTATCAGGAAACTGTTTTGCCTGGAAATTTTCTTAATTCATAGCATAGGAGTCAGACACTTTTTCTGTAAAAGGTCAGATAGTAAATATTTTAGTTTATGGGCCTTTCAGTGTGTAGGGCAAGTCCTCAACTCTCTCATTATAGCATAAAAGCAGCCATAAACATTATATAATCAATGAGTGTCGCTGTTTTCCAAGAAAACTTTATTTACAAAAAGAGGTCTAGGGCCACATTTCCACTTTTGCCTGGACTCAGCCTATCAGTTGTAGCTCTCTCACAAACTTTAAGGCAAAAAGGCATGAATATTGAAAACTATTTCTGTAGATACTGCATTAGCTAGTCTCTATACAAAATCAATGTTAATCAGTAAATATCAATCTATTATTTTCCCAATTTTATTCAATTTTTCTGTCACTGTATCATTACTGATCCCTAAACGGTGCAACAAATTTTATTCTAATTATTTAAGTTTCATGAAAAATCAAAATATTTTCAAAAAATTTGAAGCTTTATTTGGCTATTGAAACTTTCAGAGAGAATAAGGAGAGAAAATTGCAACCAACAAAATACATGGATGTATAAATTAGTTTAATGCTAGTTTTAGCCCATTCTTTGACATTCAAACGATTGGAGCCTAGGTTTATTATCTTCAAGGATAAAAGCAGTGCTTGAGAAATTGTCTCTATTAGAAACTTGATTTTGAAAAAAGTGAGCTGTAACCAATGTTGGGCTTAATTATCAGCCTGCCATACACACAATTATATAAGAACCTACATTAGCATATTTCCTTCCTAATTATGCATTTTCTTATTTAAAAATATCACAAGACTCTCAGATCTAAGTTTCTTAGACTTTAACACCATAAGGAATATGAATCAGTATATCCTACCTGCAAATTGAAGAGAAAAAATTGGTTAGCTGCATAATTGGTGTGATCACTGGTTAAGAAAGCTGAAAAATCACACCAAATGAAAGACTTTTCACTTCAACACTTCAGGAGAATAAAAGCCAAAGAGATTGAAATCTGCTATAGCCAAAAATGTGCCTCAGAAATGAGGGCACCTTCTGGAGGAATTTTGTGACAGGTTAGGCTCTATATTTTTAAAAACAGTCCTCTTGTCCACACAGCTTTAAAACGTTGAAGAGAACAGTATTGTAAGAGAGACAGCAATTCTTCTTCGACCTGTATTTACAAGCATATCCCTATGGCCTGAGGAAGACACTGCAAATGGATTTCCCTTAGAAAACTGAGTTTGTAACTGCTGGGAAGAAATGGTGAGCTCTGCAGCTGAATCTGTTTCAGTGATGTTGGTGGGATGTAGAAACATGATCTGACCCAGAAGAGAATGAGAGGGCCTGTGTCCTGACTTGGGGCACACAAAAAGGGAAAATGTCAAGACCCAAAGTTGCAACGCAGATTTCAAATTAAATGTGTTTACCAGCCACGCACACTGCTAGGGATACAAAGGTGAGTAAACCATGGACCATCCCCTTAGAGAACTGACTAAAGTATTTTGTTCATCGCTGTCATAAATATAAAGCAGAGCATGGTGCATACATCAAAAAAGGAAAGTTTTTGTTGTATGGATAGGTGAAAAGATGTATTATATCTGTAATCTGGGCACTCACACAATAAATACTTTTTGAAACGGGGTGATATGGGGTCCATCATGTAGTTTTACACAGTGACATCCAGAGCACAGTGCTGTATATGGGCAGCAGTTTTACTTAATGAGAGGGGGAAAGGGAGAGACAGAGAGAGAGAGAGAGAGAGAGAGAGAGAGAGAGAGAGAGAGAGAGAGAGAGAGAGAGAGAGAGAGAGAGAGAGAGAGAATTTGTAATCCTGGAACACAGAAGCACTCCTCCATGGGAGCAAGAGGCAGAACGAAACAGCAAAACAAACACCTCTTGAAAGTACTGACTATTTTTGAAGACTGTAGACTGATCATTTTGTAGACTATACCTTACTTTGGCTTAATTTCATGTTTCCTTATCATTAGATTCGGGTGATCCATTTTGCTTAGAATATCACAAGAGTGCTGCTGTGTCCTTCTCAGTACATGACTTTAAAGAGACATTTGATGTATCCTTATTGGTGATGCGAACTTTTATTGCTTGGTTAAGCAGTGTCTCTGAAAGGTTTCCCATTACCAAGTTGCTCTTTCACCTGTTTTCACCAATAAGCATGCGCATGCAATAATTTGGGACTTCGTAAATATTTTATTTTTCATCATATATTTTTAGAATAAACTATTTTTAATTGTCATTCAAGCACAGTTGTCTCCATTTTCCCACCTCCACTCTCCCCTGCCCCACCCATCCCCACTCCCACCCTTGATCTTACCTCCCTGTGGCTTTGTGCATGGGTCTTACACACAGTTCCTTGATGACCCTTCCCTTTCTTTCCTCCATTGTCCCCCTCCCCCTCCCCTCTGGTTACTGTCAGTTTGTTCTTTATTTCAATGTCTCTGGTTATATTTTCCTTGCTTGTTTGTTTTGTTGATTAGGTTCCCCTTAAAAACAAGATCATATGGTATTTGTGCCAGGCATATGTCACTTAACATAAACAACTAAGTTTTGCATCCATTGATAAATTCTGTCCAAATCTTTTATTACTACTCCAGGTACCAAATTATGATGTTCTATTTTGAGCAATGATTCTAGGTTTTTAGGTTATAATTATATTATAAGGTGACACATTCTTTCTACTATTAATTAACTTATTTATTTAAATATGGACTAATGGGTTTGCACTCTATAAGTTACAGTCTACTGCTGTCATTATTTGCATGACTGTTTGTCTCCCTATGATGAGAATACGTCAGGTTGACTCCTGTTTTCACACGTGTTCACCATTCTTGATCGCTTCATTAGTGGCCTAGATACTCTTAGAAAATGTCACAATCACAAAATGTAAAAGATAAAAAAGTACTAAAGGGCCATTCCAGACTGAAAATATGTGACAACAGAATGCTTAGTGCAGTAATGTTTAGGGATCAAAGCTGCAGACTAAATATTCTTTGACTGAAAAAGAAATTTGTAAATAATCGGTAAAATTTGAATAGCTGTAGAAAAATTAATCACTTTGCATGGGTGTGTATATTTTGGATTTTAAAATCTCTCTCTGCATAGAAACACAATGTTCTTGTTTGTAGGGTATACGTATTGACACATTTAGACGTAAGGGAACACCATGTCTGCAACACACTCTCAAATATTTCAGCGTTCTAGAAACAGACACAGAGAGAGACAATAAAAAATGTGGGAAACAGCATTTAGTAATACTTTTTTTAAAATTTTTTTTTATTTATTTATCTTTAGAGGGGAAGGGTAGGAGAGAGGGAGAGAAATATCAATGTATGGTTGCCTCTAGTGTGTCTCCTGCTGGGAACTGGCCTGCAACCCAGGCATGTACCCTGACTGGGAATCGAACCGCGATCCTCTGGTTCGCAGGCCCGTGCTCAATCCACTGAGCTACACCAGCCAGGGGTAGCATTTAGTAATACTTTATGAAGACCACATGGAGAGACTTTTTACTATTTTTCATTTTTAATTTGTGTGAAATTATGTCAAAATAAACCATTATTTTTTTTATTTTTTTTCTGTTTTTTTTTTTTTTTTTTTTTAGGCCATTGGGAGGTTTATTTTTTTTTTAATCAGTATTTTTTAATTGTTGATATTGTACAGTTTTCTGTCTTTTACCCCACCCCAGCCCACCACCCCAGCCCTCCCCACCTTCCTCCCCATTATTTTTTTTAAATACAAGGTTGAAGATATGGACTCTAGACCATGCCCTTACATGCACCATTACATACACATTCATACACACATATGTTTACTCAGAGTAAGAGGTCACACTGCTTGAAGATTGTTGGGAACCGCCCTGCCCGGTTTCAGGAGCTGTAACCCCCCATGGCTAAGGCTGAGTGAGGGACATTCGGACCATAAGCCACTAAGGACACAAAGCTTATCTCCCTGGCAGGGGCACTGCCTCTGCTCCTTTTACTTCATGCATAACTGGCCCCTAATGCTTGATCAGTTAGCCAATGACAGGTAAGATTCCCTAAGGGGGGAACGACCTAAGATAGGCACGATCATGTGGAGGCCCCAAGAAAGGACTTAGGGCAAAGGGGGTGATGGACCCTCAGCTTTGACATAGCCTGAGTCCTCATTCTGTTTGTAAGAAGCCTCATAATCTCTTGGCTGCCTTACCCCCCCTGCCTGATTTAAGCCTGAGACAATGCCTTAAGCCTGAAACAATGCTGGTGGTGGGTGCGGCCCTGTGCTGCAAAGGGTGGGTTCCCTAAGGAGATCAGGCCTAAGAAAGAATATGTAAAATCCTGTGAAACATGCTTTGTTTAGAATGCTCTCAATTAAATAAGGGTCCAAGCAAGAAGTGAGTTTGTTCCTCTAAGTTTTATAGCTCTTTAGCTATCTGACCCTGACTCAAAATAGGCCCTCAGAGTTCTTTGTAGGTTATCTATTGTGTGATCCTTACTGCCTGACAATGATTAATGAGCCTGTATTCCTGTGCAAAACGAACCCACTAAAAGCCCATTGAGGAAAAGGCTCTTGGCCCTCCTCCTTTCAGAAATTGGCCACTTTTCCTCCCCAAGCAGATCATGCCTTGGTAGATTTATTCTCATCCATGTTGGTCAGGGGGACCCTGCAGGCAGAGCTCTCCCACAGGAGATCAAAAGGATTTTTGCTTAATTATCAGTTTGTAGCATTTTATCTAACCACAGATGCAAGAAATATGATTTTCAATGTTTAGAAAGTAAAAAGTCAAACATATAGGTAGACACAGATCATGGATACCACTTAATCTCAGTCAGAGAACCAAAGTGTCAATTGTTAGGCCATTTAGAAAAATGTTTAATTTTAAACCTGGTTATACATTTTACATTTTACTCTAAAGACATCATAACACAGGATATAAGAATTTCTTGCTCATGGGTAGTATGTAAGAAGTTTGCAAATCCTATGAATTTAAATGTAATATATTTTTGTGTACATTGTGCTTTATACATTTAATTTCACCCTTGGGTAGAATATCTATAGTTTTTTTAATTGGATTCTCAAATGGGACTATGGTGAAATGTGTATTATATGGTCATTCATATTTTTACCATGATTAATTCCTCAGAGTACTCTCTGAAGTATATCAATTTTAAAGCAGATTGCATAGGATAATAAGAATAGAATAACTGAGATCACTTTTCTTATCAAAGATTTAATAATCAGCAAAATGTATATACAACTATCAGATAGCATAAAGTTCAAGGTGCACCAAATATAAAAGCCTCTAAATTTTATAATTTAAGCATTATGCTTCAACATCAGCATAACTAAAATACATATAAGCTTCTTTTTAACTACTCCAGGGTCCTAGAATGACACATAAAATTGCCCTGAAACAAAGGCTAGTTGTTGGTAACACTGTTTGGTAACTCATTGCAGTGGAATGAACACTGATAGTGTTAAATAAGTCCTAAGATAAATACATAAATTGATTTTATGTTTTCAGTGGGACAAAAAATGACCCGTGTCTTAAATCCTAAAAATAATGCAATAACAACCTGGGAAGGAAATAAAAAGTTGAGTTTCAACATAAGCAGGAGATGCTATACCACTATCTGGAAAAAGGACCACAGAATGGAGCTGATGCTGAATAATGTCCTAGAAAGATGCTGAAAGAGGCTGATTTCAAGAACAATTCTCAGACTAAGCCAAAGAGAACATTTTTCCAAAGCTGGGGCACACACTAAGAAAGACAACAAACAAAAATACTTTAAGAAAAAAAGAGTGAAGACTTCCAGCTTCGGTGGACTCTCCTTTCATACAACATAGAAGAATTGGTGATAGTTTAGGTGAATGAGGGAATGCAAAAATCCATGCAAATCTGTTATTTAGGTAGTCTTTAAATTGAAAATATCTCTGAAGTTGGCAAACTCGGTTGGTTTTGGAAAATCAAGGGCTAAAATAAATCATTCAAACACACAAGCTTTTTTGCCTTGGACATATTCCTCTCCACACATCTACACATATTCTCATACCATTAAACAATTTTGATAGTTAAAATGTACCTTGCACAGGACATAAAAAAAAAAAAAATCTATGAGAATGTAAGAGGAATAAATAGAAATCAAAAGTGACAGATAAAGAACTTTACTAAAATGTGTGTGTGTGGACAAAAGATCAAGTGGGATATATAAAAGCTCAAGTAAGAACTGCCAAAATATCTGGAGAAGTTGCTGATTAGCAGAACTCAAGAAGAAATATGAGAGAAAATTAAATGACTGAATTCTAAATAATGAAAAAGAAAAATAGTTTATAAAATATTAAAGACATAAAATACTGGCTTAAAAAAAGCTAAAACTAAGTATGCTCAGGTAGGCTATGATCCTGTTCATAGCAATTTTATTCACATAAACAAAAATTAAGAACTATCAAGTGTCCCCAAATAGTCAAACAAATACAATGTGTTTTTACCCACACTCTATTTTTACTCTACAGTAATAAAAAAGATAAACTACAACAATATGGATACATTTGAAAAGTAGTACATGTGCTGAATGAAGTAAGTCAGTTGTACAATAGAACATATTTTGATACCTACTTACACGAGAAGAAATGCATACAAGTAAACTACCCTATGGTATTAAAGATGGAAATAATGGGTACCTTTGGGATGTCTGAGAAGGATCATAAAGAAATTGTCAGGGGTGTCATAAGTATTCTAAATCTTAATGTGGGCAGTGAATATGTTTTATTTATATGCAAAAATAACTGAACAGACAGCAAAAATATCATTCTTTATGCACTGTACCTCAATATCTTAATCTTAAAAATGTAGTTTTGTGTGCTCTGCACAATACAAATGATGGTTAAGGAGTGTCACTCATTGTCAAAACTTATTTCTGTTCTTTCAGGCCCAAGCACAGGCAATAACAAAGGCTTTACCTTGGGATAGGGCCTCACATGGGATAGTGTCTGCCCCACCCAAGACGTCATGCACAGTCAATGCACTTCAGTCTCTGAAGGGAGTTGCAGTCGAGGTAGGAACTTGTGCACATGGTGGGGTAGGTGTCAAATTAGAGATCCAACAGGGGGGTTCTGACAAGCCAGAGCAGCAATTTCCTGACTACGTACATTTCTACAGTGATGAGACCAAACATCATCAGAAATGCCAAACACAGAGTTATACCCGATGACTATTATCTGTAAGCACTGGTGCGATGGACAGTCTGCAGTAAGGTATTGAGACTTAGGCTTTTAATGATGAATAATGTAGAGCCCTTCAGGATCGCTTTGTTTGATGACCTGAAGAGACCTTAGAAACTTGGCTAATTTATCTCCCCAGTGAAGGACAGAATCTTTTAAACTTAATAAAGAAGAGCTGCACCTTGTGGATCCCGTCATTACAGGCCTCAAGTGTGGTCAATTTCATGACAGTGTCCACTTTGTCTAAGGAGGAGAAGAAACAGGGGAAGGTGAGAAGATACAAAAGAGAGACAGTGAATGGATTTATGATATTATTACTCAACTTTTAATATTTATGATATTATTACTCAACGTAAACCTGTTTTTTCTTTGCCCATATTTGTAATTATTTTTAAAGTTTCAGGTTATTTTAGAGTCCCCTTCTTTTCTCCTTCATGTTTCGTTGAGTAACTCTATCAATCTGGATCTATATTTGTGCATAAACATTTGGGAGAATTATTGTTTTCCCATCTGTACTCATGGTTTAACAGACAACTTCTTGGATCGTATCTTGGAGGATTTATTGTTTTTATAGAGGAAAGCAATCTTTCAGGGAAATGGATTTTATAATTAAGTGGTTTGCTAGCTTGTGAAGAAATTCCCCAGTCTCACTGTCATTTTGTATTATTATGAAGAGTGGACCTCAATCGTTGCCATTCTAAGTCTATGGCTATCATGCTACTCTTCCAGGTTAAACCTCTTCTCACTATTCCCCTTCCACAGAATTTATGCTCTGTGGGTTTGCGAGAGACTATAGATACAGAATGTGTGCGTAGCCACAAAGAACATACAATCTTCCAATGACCTTTGTCTTCATTCATTGTTTCTACCTCTTAGCTTTACCCTGGGCCTATTTAGTATAAAGTACTCTTGGAGCTTACTAGTTAACTGGTCACTATTCTACACATCTAAAGCTATAAAAAGTGAATTTTTAAATTGCATCATGAATTAATCAGTGGAAAGTCCAGGAAGAGCATTATCAAATTTGACATAATAATCTAATATTGAAGTTTAATGTTTCAGATGCATTCAATAAAGAAGATTATTTTTTCAAGGGATTTATGTATGTGGTTTTTATACATATGCATGTAGACACATTTGCTCACACAGTCATTAGTTATTTACAGCATTGTTGACATATCAACACTTAAATTGTTCTATTCTTAACTACATGCTTCCATCTGGAAACACAATGTTCAGTTTGCTTTGTGTTCATGCATTTTATTAAATTGCAATTAATATTTTAAACTCTCTTATTTATATATGTATCTGGGACTTATGCTCCCCAAATTTGAACATATGTTATTGACTAGGTTGGACTTGAATTTTTATTCACTCTTTAGGTTAATAATTTTTAAAACCATGGTATCACTACCATATAATGAATATTATACAAAGAATCAGTATGCTTACAATTTTAATGTCAAAGCCAATATCGAAATGTTTGTAATATTAAAAACTATAGAAAAAAAATAATAGAATTGTTCCCTCTTATCTTCTGAGGATATGTTCTAAGACTCCCAGTGGAGGCCTACAACTAAGGATAGTTACAGAACCCTGTATAAACTATGTTTTTGCAATATATGCTATTTATTTCATTTAAAGGAAGCACTGAATGGCTTTTCTTTGGCATATCTGAATGGCTGGTATCAGTATTGTTGCGCTTTGGAGCAATAATTAAGTAAAATAAGGGTTACCTGAATACAAGTATATACTAGGATACTGGAAAAGTCACCTAATAACCCAGATGTCTTCTAAGGGACTAACAGGTGGAAAGCATGTAACTGGTGTAGATACTGAAATAAATGATTCACATCTAGGAAGACAGAGAGAGCCAGCATGAGATTTCATCACATCCCTCAGAATGATGTACAATTTAAAATTTATGAATTATTTGTGAAATTTTCTATTTAATTTTTTTGGACCAAAGTTGACCATGGATAACTGCAACCATAAAAGGTGAAAAGCAGAAATCAACACATTGGATAAAGAGGGACTACAGCACTGTAAAAGTATCACACAAAGTAGTATTTTCAATAACATACATACTTTTAGATAAAATCCATTACACATAGTTTTCCAAAAATTATGAGTAAATGAACATACATTTTCTTATAAGAATCAATTGCAGCCTGCTTATTAAGTGAATAAAATATACGATGAAACTGTTACTTGAATTACCAAGAAAAAACGAAATTGGGGTGAACCTGAAAAGAACTAAATCATCATTTTATTATAATAATTACAAAGCTAATTATTATACTTTCATGAAAACTGGGCTTCAAAATTGTGTTGTCCTGAATTTAAATTAGTATCTTTGATTTTCTATTTTCCTACTGCTTTACTTGTCCTGAACTAACACCACTGAATTTCTATAATTTATTCTGTTACTTTTTCAAAAGTTTCCTTTGTTTAGGATAATTTACCTGGTACGAAGGGGGAAAAATCCATCTCAGACCAGAGAAGTATGCCAGAACGTGTGAGTGACAGTGATTCCTATCTAGTCCAAGGAAATCCAAATCCATCCAGGGATCATTCATTCACCTGGCCTGCTTTCTATTTTCTCTTGATATAGGATGGGGCTTTAATACCTCCTTTTTTCATAGTGTTTAGTCTGATTAAATCATACTGGCTTCCTTAGAATTTTTTTAATTCATAAGGTCAACTTTATTTAACAAATTAAATTGGGATTATGGTGCATTGACTTGTAAAATTGAAGTAATTGAAAGCCCCCGATAAATTCTTTCTTATATTTAAGCAGCACCTCAAACTTTTCATCTACCAAGAGATGAAGGGTTATTCTTCTTATTTTGTACTTAAGGAATATATGGCAAATTTATTGTCTTAAATCTTTCATTGGACACTGCATGCATGCATAAAACATATTGAGAATTCAAATACCTTTCTTTATCTTGTCCTTGCTCCAATAAAACTTCACCATAATACATGCAAGAATGATGAACTGAACAACAATGTGATTTATTTGACTTTTTTAGTATTTACCTCCTTATATCTATAAATAGCATACTGTGTTGCTGTTCCTTGTTTTTTTGTTTGTTTTGTTTTCTTTTTTTTTTTTTAGTTATGTAATCTTCAATTTACTCCCCACAATGGACGCAGATAATATTCTCATCTTTCATCACTCTCACCAATACCACACACATTATTATGGCTAAGTAAATGCCAATTACCCTCCAGCCGTGAAACATACTATCAGTCATTTTTATGTCTAAATTTTTTTCTGAATTAATAATTGCTTCATTTATTGGCTTACTTGATTTTCTGTGTCCTCATTATTATTCCAATTCCAAACTGTTCACAAGTTGAGGCTACCTCCTCTCAGTATAAGAAGACATATCAAATGATTCATAGTTGTTTTCTAGGTAAATTGCTTTGTCCGAAATAGAATAAAAGTAAAGTATCATATATCTGTATAATAGAATATTTCAGTCATTAAAAACAATGAAGTATTATATGCTACAACATGGGTAAATCTTGACAACGTGACACCAGGCAAAAGAAGCCAGACATATCAATGATTTCATTTATATATATTAGGCAGATGAGGCAAATCCATAGAAACAGAGTGGAGTAGTGGCTTCCACAGTCTCAGAAAAGTGGGAGGAATAAGTAGTAACTTTCAATTGCCCATGAAGTTTCTTTTAGATGTAATTAAAAAATTGTTCTACAGTGCATTGTGGTGATGGTCATGAAGCACTGTGAATATACTAAGAAACACTGAATTTTTCATGGCAGATGGATAAATTTGTGGTCATTTATATATATAATATATATTTTACATATATTATTAATTTAAAATTATATATAATATATATTATGTTATATTCATATGTATTATATATAATGCATTTATATATTTATAATATATTATATATTTTTATATTTTTATATAATTTTATATATTATATATATAATTTTAAAAAAGAAAAAGAAGGAAGGGCAGTCACACGGACTCCCGGTAAAGGCTCATATCCGAGGAAGTACAGGAGAGACGGCAGCTGGCATTCTTCCTCCACCTAAACTCATAAAACAATTTCAGGGAACACTTATGGCTTTTCAACAGGTAACCAAGTTATTTTGGAGCTGGGACACAGTAAAGAAAAATAATTCTCAATATATTTCTGCTGTGTTTCAATTCTACAGTTGTTCATTGACTACCTGTTTACAGGTTTAACACTGTCTTGCACTCTATGAGATTTCCCACAGGGAATTTAGTTTTGGCTTCAATGAGTTTAAGTCCAATTAAGGAAGATAGCGATGACACATACTGAAACACTAAAAGAGAATACAAAAATAAATGGCAATGAGAATGAGAATGGACAAGCCTATTCTACAGCCTCATTTGTTCCTTCATTCCTAGAATGTTTTATCTCTATTAAATGTGAATACTATTTTTATAATAGTTCTTCTAACTGGGGATGTTAGCTGTGTTTTCAAAACACTGCTTTGTGTTTTCCTAATAATTTAGTGCTTTTCTTCTAACCATTCGATATGTTGCTGCATTCTGTTGTTTTCTTAGCTATCTTCCCCACACCAGTAAACTTATCCCAAGGATGTCAATACTTTTCTCTTGATATTGATACCTTTATTAATTTGTAAATGTATTGTTTTACTACTCAGTATAGTTCCTTAACTTTGGATTTTATCTTTTCATCTAATTGATTTTTAGCATCTTATATATGATTTTTCAATTTATTTTCTCATCTATATAGTGTCTAAGTAAGCTGTATATTTGTGAAATTTCTTCTGTGTATTTTGAGTATATTCATTTCATAGGCATATACATGAATGCACACATGCCTACATATACAGATATTATGTTCTTTATTTTTTCTTTTTTTTATAATCTTAAATGTTACTTCTTTCACAGTATTTATGTTTTAAGAAAAGGTGTCTCTGAATCTTCTCAGTTTTCAGGTGAGATATGAATAATTTCTTTAAAGATTTAATTTATTTATTTTTAGACAGAGGGGACGGGAGGGAGAAAGAAAGGGACAGAAACATCAATGGTGGTTGTATCTCATGTGACCCCTACTGGCCACCTGGCCCATAACCGAGGCATTTGCCCTGAATGGGAATTGAACTGGTGACCCTTTGTTTCTCGGACTAGAGCTCAACCCATTGAACCACACTAGCCAAGGAAATTTTGTTAGCTTCTAGTCATTTCCTGCAAAATTTGTCTATCTTTGTTCCAAAATTTATTTTGAAGGTGATATTAAGCTGAAGCTATCAACAGTAGCATTCAAGATATAAAGACACAGTTTATTTTACTGCATACACTTGCTTTGATTTGCATTTACTTGCATTTTCTAAATGTAAGTGTAGGTGGGGATGCTTAGATAGTTTCCTCATGTGCCTTTTCTCAGAGATTGTAACACTAGTCTGTGTTTTTATCATTAACACTTACTGCTATATTAATGCAATTTTAATACATAAAATTATTTATTTCAATTTTAAGAAGAGAATTTGTGGCCTTTCTTCCATCATCATTTCCCCAATACCACATTTTCCTTGTTATTTTACTATATTTTAAAATTACATATTTCATTATACAGTTGAGCCTGACTCACAATGGCTCAACATATTTTTTTTTTTTAACTTTACAGTTGTGCAAAACTAATAAGCATTCAGTGGAAACAGTACTTCAAATTTTGAATTTTGGTCTTTGATTTTTGTGTAATTATAGGCTGATATAAGTGTTTGGAGCATAATTAAGGTAGGCTAGGCTAAACTGTGATTTTGATAGGTTAGATGTATTACATACTTTGACGTACAATATTTTCAAATTATGATGAATTTATTGGGACTGTTTGTCAAGGAGCATCAACACTTCAAATTAACCCCAAATGAAACATATTAAGATAAAAGCATTTTTGACAGGATTTAAAAGAACAGAATGTCAAAATTGATATATACAAGAAAAGTCACCTATTCAATATTTTTGTCCTTCAACTGATTCCTACAACATCTTAAAAACCTCTTTTACAAGTGGTCAGTAAGTCTATTTGTAGACTCTGGCCATAGTAAAGTCAATGACAGTGTCTTCTGAGGTAGCAAGTTAATACTTTTAGAAGCTCTACTAAGAATCATTTTTGTACATTGAATTAATGTTAGATTTCCTCTCCTACATATATGTCTCAGATCTCTCTGTGAACAGATATGTTGATTCTTCTCATGCAAAAAATAAAATAAAATCTGAAAACATTTTAAAATTACTTGCCGTGATGATGTTATGTTTAAAGATTCCAAATTCTTCTTGCCATTCATATGGATTTGTTTTGCCCTATAAGCATTTCATAATAACACAAAGAATTAATCATACCATATTGCACTGTTTGACAAAACAACTCAGAAAGAAGTGAATCTCCTTGTATACATTACCACACAATTAGAGGGAAAAATATCCATATTTCAGAGAGAGAGAGAGAGAAATCAAGCTGTGATAATTGTAAGGAAATCAAAATATAGTTCCAAAATTTCTCATAGTTATTCTTTCATTAATTACATGGGTAACATCTCATATACAACAAATAAAATTTTATGCCAACAAGATTATAACATATTCTAATATTAGATATGTTAAAGTGTTACAAAATGTGCAAATAAGAGATGGTAAAATGTGGTACCTCACATTTTAAAATGTAATAAACATCAGCATTTTCACTTTTTTCCTGTGATGTGCTTGCTTAACTATTGTGCTAAACAGGTGCTGAATCTATTTTCTGAATAATTTCATACTGTCAATGAAATACAAGTATTCCTTGAGTACACAAGTTTCAAAGGGAGGAAATGATTAATTCTGACTGAGGTGGGCAGGTAAGTATAAAAGGTTTTAAAAATAGAAAAATATTTAACTTGAGAGATAATAATAGAGTGCTTTCAAAGGCTGAGGGAATTTGAGCAAAGTCAGGGAGATGTGAACAGATTGATGCACTAGAAGAGCACAGATTATTTAGTATTCCTGCAGCATAAACTCAAAATGGAATGGTGAGAGAAGATTGTCTAACAATAGATTGAATGGTGAATTCCCCAAGTGACCAGGAGGACAAAAGTTAAAGATCCAGAGATTTTAGAGTGTTTATCTCAAAGAGTCTTAGGGTAAAAAAGAAAGCATCTGTCTAATTAATACCACTTCTATCTGTACTACTTTTCAAACATGTGTGCAGGTAATATTATAGAAATAATTTTTCCTAACAAATAGCTAGAATAAATTTCTCTTTTGGATTAACAATTATGGTAAACACTAATAACTAACCACTTAAATTAATGCAATCTCAGAGTCTCAGTTGAAATAACTTTTTGCTCTTTGGTTCTACAGACAAATTTATATAAATGCCTTTATTAATGCAAAAATGTATAATAAATTAATAACAACTCTTTATTGATGGGATGTAATATTTTATTTGTGTTACTAGTCAAAAATGTTTTCTAAATGTATTTAATACAATAGAGTTTTATCACTATTATTGAATAATAAAATTTCTCTAAAAACAAGAAAAAAATTAGTTTTTACGGAAAGATTATATCTAGATTTGAGAATCTACACTTTTGATTCTGAAAGGGTAACACAGTATAAATATTATAATTGGAAGGGGAGAAATAAAGAAGTAAGCCCAAGTCTTAGTTACCATCTAGCAGTTAAGTAATTGTTGCATCTTGAACAAGGTGTAATATCTAGAGTTAATTAAGACACTGTCTAACAGTTATGTTCCCTTCAAGACACTGGAAATTCAAACAGGATAATTAGGGAGATTATAAAGTTATTTTTACAGAGGTTTAGACAGTATTTAAGAATATCAAAGGAATAATGCAATATTCTGGGTCTAGTAACAAAAAGTAACCATATACTCTTATAATCCTGAAGAGTCAAGGTGAGGGATCAATTGTCCAAATCCACACAGAATGGAGAACAGCCCAACACAGCCAACAAACAGTGCTGTGCCTTTGAGGAATCTAACAAAACACATGTTCAAGTCCACACTCCTCCAGCACTCAAGTCTTCTGCTGAGGATGTCCTCATGGCTGTATACAGCCAGATGTTGATGTCTGGAGAAGTCATAGGGGTTGTCCCTATAATTCAGCTTCCTAAAGCACATGGAAATGTACGGAAGGTTAGGGAATGTCTCTAGATAGGCAAACCAAGATTTCTAGGTGAGAGTGCTACTTCATCCTTTCTCCCATGAGCATCTGCACCTGTCTTTTACCCAGGTATAAAAAACTGGCATCCTCAGTGCTGGTAATATGTTACTTCTTTCGCATCCCGTCCAAATAGAATAATGTATAAAGTACAAAGAACCAGAAAGATGTTGGAGGGGTATCACAATGATTTAAGCACACCCTAAACTAATTATGACAGGGAACAAGACAGCTTGTTCATTGTGGTAGTTCATTGGCAAATCAATGAAGGTAGAGGAAATACAAAACTATATTATTTTGTTCCGTGGGAACAAATACAGAGATTTTCATTTGCTTCTTATGTAGAAGAAACTGTAGTGGTTTTGCCAGTTATTAATTATGTCTATTCCTGGAAAAGAAAAAAATAACCATGGATTGAATCTCTGGTCCCATTGGACCAACTGCAAGAAAGAATCAAACCAAGACCCCATCAATTAATTAAAAAAAAAAAAAAAAAAAAAGCAATCTTCATTCTGTGCAGACTGTGGTCCACTGCAAAAGTCAGATATTAGTGACAATTCAAGAAAAAGTACCATAAACCTCAAAAATATTTGGATACTTTCCTTATTTTTATTTTGCTGTGTATCTGTGATTCTGTTAAATGTCTAATATTTCTTCTGTGAAAATTTGAGAGGAAGTTTCATGTTAGACACATGTTATTTTGCTGAGAACTTCTTCAAAATACCCAGGCTTTTCCCTCAATTGAGGGCCAGTGAGTCTGTGCCCTGGCAAAGTTCTGGCACCTAAGTTAGCTTTTTGTCCAGCAGCCATGGAATGTGTCTGGAAATGTACGTCAGGAAACCCCTAGGTGGTTGTCAGGCTATATTATCCCTGAGGACTCTATGTTTCATTAACCATCACTACAGGTCTCTGCACATTAAAACATTTTTATTGCTACTTCTGTCTTGAGATTCTTGAGATATTTGAATTCACCTTATTTCTGAAGGTCAAGCACCACTAACTGCCTCTAGCAATCTTGGATACAATGTTTCCATTAAGATTTAAGGAACCCAAGGCTCCTTTGCCATAATCATTAGCTAACAGGTGATGATCACAAATAGGCTTTTAAAAATGTTAATGCCCTTCTTGCCAAGGCCTTTCTTAATACCTGATAAAGGACTACTCTTTAGACACTTGGAGAGCACATGGGTAAAGACTGCCTGCTCAGGTTACTCATAATATTTTAATTCCAATATTACCATCCAGATAAAACTTCTGACTCCTTCTATACATACCCCCATATTTCAACCACCTCACTAATTGCCACAGCTCCCTGTCGTGTGCAGACTTCAATGAGTCGAAGTAGCTGCTAATTATTAATATCCTTCCCAGGAGCTGGTTCTAAATTATATCCTAAGTTCCAAGGAAGGACACATTGTAAATAGTTTGGGTAGCATCTATCATTTTTTTATTTTATCTTTCCAACACTGTCAGAATACCTAATACTCCTGTACATGCTTGCCAGCTTCCTGTCATTTAAAGCTGGTGACATTCTGTAATTTTTCTATGTATAGGCTGTCTGCTCTTGGAGCCAAGTTTGTTCTTCTCATTTGGTATATACTGGGACAGCTCCTAGGGCTCTGAAAGTGAGGAAGGGCATTTAGCGCAGCTGCCGCATACTAAACAGTTCCTAAGTATATTTGAGGAAAATCTATTAAGACAGGAAAGTCTGGTTCCCTCGGAAAGAGTCAGAAGTTGTGCTGCTACTAGAACGGGAGATTCAGACAGATGTGGGGCACGAAGAGTCCAAAATTCTCGGTTACTGTATGTCTTCATCTTCCCAATTTTCCCTCTCCCATGTCTCTTGAGACCCGTTCTTTTCCCAGTAGTCCTCTGAGTTCACTGTTTCATTGACAGTGCTATTCTTACAGCAGGCTTGGCTGATGGTCTCAGACATATTTGTTCTGCAGCTGGAAACTCTTTAAAGCTGTGTCTTTAAAGATGTGTCTAACATCTTCCATTTGTTATCTGAGTTGGATATTCACAGCCTTTATTTTGTTCATTTAACTTGAGGATACTTTCCATAAAGGGCTTTTAGGAGTAGCCAAACAGAATAAAAACAAACTATGTTCTCTGAAAAGAATTCCCATTGAGAAAAATATTGTCTTGTTCAACAGCCTCAAATTTTCTTGAGTCAAAATTAGGTTTTTTTTTTTTTTTTTTTTTTTTTTTTTTTTTTTTTTTTTTTTAATAAATATGCTCCTGGGTGAAAGGAAAAAAGATATTGACTTCATATCATGGTCAATAATTGTTTTAAAATGTTCTTCCATCATCAGTGTACTTATGTTATTCATTTGAAATATAGTTAGGTTGATTTATTTTGTTTATATTCATTGTTGTTTTGTTTTTTCTCTTTCCCATTTAGTATTTGCTTAATTTGTATATTAAACATTGACAACTTTCTAAAAATCAAAACCATGCAAAAGATTATAATCGGGAAGTTCTTATTTCCTTATCATTTCCACATCATTTTCATATTTCTATATTTATTATTTTCTATCAACCCACATAAGTAACCATTCTTTGGTTACCATTTATGCTTCCTGTTTCTTTTTTAGAAAACTTTACCTACATACATATATACAAATACATAATCACATACACACATGCGCACAATACTAATATTATATATAGTTTGTATATAATACATAATTCTTCATTCTTACATGGAAAGTAACATATTATGTTTACTTTTAGTACTTTGTTTTTTATCTTATAGTATATTCTAGAAATTCTTCCCTATCACTTCAGCAAAATCCTCCTCATTCTCATTTCTACTTGCATAAGATTTCAATGGGCGGATCAACTATAATGTATACAACTCTTTTATCTTATCTATGTGTGTAGATAATTTTTAATATTTTTAATATTTAATAATATTTAATATTTTGCATTAGGAGTGATTTTTGTAAATAAATGTAAAATATATGCTTTTATAGTATTTAATGTGAATATGGTAAATATCTAGAAGTGGACTTGTAGGGTCAAAAGTAAATGAATACATACCTTTAGTACATATTAGCAACCCAATCAGGGGTCCCCCAATCAATTCTAACCATGTGAGTTCTGCCAACTATTTATTTGGGTACCTATTTTTCCATAGGCTTGCAAAAATATGTTGTCTCTCTTTAAAGGTACACATTCTTATTCTTATAGGTAAGATAGTATCTCTTTATACTATATATTTCTCATTTATAAGTGAGTTTTGACATCATGCTATCTTTTTAAATGTTAAAGAGTATCTGCAAGTGTTCTTAATTTTCCCCATTTTTCTCATAGGCATTTTGTTTCTTTGCCCTTAAGTTTTAATAGCAATTTATAAACTATATTATTATATCTTTATAGGTGATATCATTTGCAAGTACCTTCTCTGTTTTGTCTTTTTGCCAATTAATTTTGTTTATATTGGGTTTAGTTAATTTTTTGGCATAGTAATCTGATTTAACACCATTAGAATATCAAAACAAAGGTTTAATGTAGTCATCTAAAATGCATTCAATCAGTCTGCACTACTTTTACTACAGGTAATTTTATAGAACCACAAAATTCAAAAATATATGAAATTATATTTAATATTCACTATTCCACTTATTTAACCACATTTTGCTGACTGCCTACTATGATGCAAGCAATATGTTAAGGATTAACTACATAGTAAAGAGCTATGTTTAAGCTTAAAGTTAAATGGGAGAGGCAATCATAACAAACAAAAATGTAGAATCATCCAAATAAGTATCATGAAGGGCATGAAGAGACTGGAAAATAATAATACCTGGATCTAGTTTTGACTTACCTGAATTTAAGAAGTCTTCCTTGAGGAGCTGAATTTAAGCCTTGTCCAGAAGGTTAGAGGGAACAGCTGAGTGAGTGTTGAAAGAGAAACATTCCACTGTGAATAATATAGATATATGGCAAAAGTTTGTTGGCATGAAGGTAGGACAATTGTAAGGTCTAGAAGATGTTAGAGTTATTTCATTGCAGAAAGGAGGCAAAAGTAATTAGATAATGTTGAAAACACCAGATTATCCAGCTCACAAACAGTGACAAAGTTTTTGGAATTTTACTAAAGAAAATGAGAACCACTGAAAGGTATTAAGCTTTCAAGTGACTGAGTTTATTATTTTCACTTTTTGAATTTGTAAACAGGAGAGTGGTGGCTGTGGATATGGGAAGAGTGAAAATATTTGAAATGGATTTTGAAGTTAGAAATTTGTGGTTTCCATTGCTGTACAGAAACTTTTTGGTTTGATGTAGTGCCACTTGCTTATTTTTTTATTTTGTTTCCCTTGCCTGAGGAGATATAGCTGATAAAAATTGCTATATACAATGTCTGAGATTTTGCTATCTATGTTTTCTTATAGGATTTTTATGATTTGGAGTCTAACATTTAAGTTTTTGATCCATTTTTGATTTTTTTCTTATGTGAAGTATAAGAAAGTGGCCTAGTTTCATTTTTCTGCACTTATCTTTCCCATTTTTCCAGCACCATTTATTGAATAACCTATCTTTAGCCCATTGTATGTGTTTGCTTCCTCTGTCAAATATTAATTAACTATAAAGTGTGGGTTTATGTCTGGGCTCTCTACTGTGTTCAATTGATATGTGTGTCTGTTTTTATGCCAGTACCATGACATTTTGATTACTATGGCCTTATATTATTGTTTGATATAATTATACTATAGTAGGAGGATTCCTCCAACTTTGTTCTTTATCAAACTAAAAAGCTTTTGTTCAGCAGAGGAAATCATCAACAAAGTAAAAAGACAATCTACAGAATGGGAGAACATTTTCACCAATACATCCAATAAGGGGTTAATATCCAAAATTTATAAAGTACCTACAAATCTCAACACCCAAAAAAAAAAAAAAAAAAAAAAAAAAAAAAAAAAAAAAAAAAAAGCCTAATCAAAGAATGGGCAAAGGAAGGACCTGAATAAATACCTATCCAAAGAGGACATGCAGAAGGCCAATAGACGTATGAAAAGATGCTCAATGTCACTAATGATCAGAGAAATGCAAATTAAGACCACAATGAGATACCATGTCCCACCTGTCATCAATAAATCAACAAACAACAAGTGCTGCTAAGGATGTGGAAAAAGGGGAAGACTTATACATTGTTGGTGGGAATGCAGACTGGTGCAGCCACCATGGAAAGCAGTATGGAGATACCTCAAAAAATTAAAAATGAATCTGCCTTTTGACCCACTGATTTCACTTCTGGGAATATATATGAAAAAAACCAAAACACTGATTCAAAAGAATATAAACACCCTGATATTCATTGCAGCATTATTTACAAATGCCAGTATATAGAAGCAGCCCAGGTGTCCATCAGTTGATGAGTGGATAAAACAACTATGGGACATTTACATAATGGAATACTACTTGGCCATATAAAAGGAAGACAATGTTTCCCTTTGGGATGCTTGAATGGACCTAGAGAATGGTATGCTAAGTGAAATAAGCCAGTCAGAGAAAGATACCATGTGATTTCACTCATAAGTGGAATCTAATGAACGAACTGAACTAATAAGCAAAACTGAGACAGACTCATAAATGGAGAACAGATAGGAGCTAGCTGTGGGGAAGGTTAGTCAGTGCAGGAATTGAGCAAAAAGAAAAAAGGACTTATGGACAGGGATAGTAGTCTAATGATTGCTGGGGAGAGGGTTTAAAGGAGACTAAATGGTAATGGAAAAAATACAATAAAGATTAAAAAACCAAAAACCAAAACAAAACCTGACATTCAACCTCAACTCAGTTCCATACTCTGTCACTGATCTAAACCCAAATTAAAATTTTAAACTCAAAAAGAAAAGAAACTTGTGGGATATGATGGTGTTACTGGAGGGAAAAGGTCCTTGAATGGTGACACAAGAGAAGAACAGGGACACTCACAGAGGAGCAGTTTTAAGTAAGAGAGGCAAGACTTTCTTTCAGACTTTCTTTCTTTCCTCAGGCCTGTGCTGGTGCCCCCCCCCCCCCCCCGCCATCGCCCCACATTATCTAATCTGTTTCCTAGATTTTCTGAGGGCTTGTGCCTACCCTTCTGCAATCCCATTTCCCAGATTTTCTCCCCAGATTTTCCAGGCTAGTTTCCTACCCTTTCTGGTCACAATTTTGGCTCCTACAGCACCTGCCTTAGAGTTGCGCTTTGTCTTTGGGTTTCTACCATGCATCACTCAGTGAAAGGAACTTTTCCTCACTGTTTCTCCCTCCCCCTGGTAATCTGGCAGAACAATGTTAGTAACCACCCTCCTGGATGATTGTAAGGACTCTCTTTCCCTCCTAGTCAGCTAGGCAGGATGTTGTCTGGAATGATTTCAGTTACTCCTCATCTAGTTTTCAGTTAAACATTTAAACTTTAAGAAGAACGATGTTTAATGTAGAAATACCAGGAGGCAGGTGGTCATTGGATAAAGAGAAAAAGGTCTGAGCTAAGGATAAAACAACCTAATTATTGGTTAATAAATTCTATGTCAGCCCAAAGAAAAAGACAAAGGGAAGAGTAAATTGAATACTTAGGATTGGTAGAAAAATGGAAGCCAGCAAAGATAAATGGGGAAAGATGAAAGACATTCTAGGTATTTGCAAAAAATGAAAGTCCTTGCAAGCTAAACGAAAAAAAGTAGGGGATTGAAGATAGGGAATAACAGAAAAAAGACAGTGAATGTTTTTGAAATATTGATGAGTTTGAAGAACTATTTGAACAGTAATGCTTGAGTAAGTGCACTATGTATGGGAGAGTGTGAGGGTGAAATTTGGGATATTTGAAATACTGATTTTACAGGCGGTATAACTTTTGGATTGTGTCAGGTATGGACAAAGCTAAAGTAGAGGAAAAAGTCATTGTGATAAAGAAAAATAAGATTAGAGGCCAGATTCTGGATGTGTCACCCATAGGGAATGTGTAACCACCTGGAAAGATAGCAAGTGTTGAGCCAAAAGGGAAAAAAAAAAAAAAAAAAAAAAAAAAAAAGGTCCAGGTTCTGAAAACATCAATATGTTGGGGAGTATAACTGAGACATAGAGAAAGAGAGGATTATAACAATGTTAAAAAAAAAAGTAAGAAGAGGTTTAGTCACCTTAAAGATAACTGTTGAGCAAGAAAAATATCAACTCACATTCTCATATATGAAATAGTCCAGGGAATAAAAGCAACACAAACAAACAAAAACCCCTATCACTGAAGAAGAGCTCAGAAAGCTTTTAATTTAAAAAGGGGGCTCAGAGAGCTTTCAATTTTAACAATAAATGTTACTGATACTTTAAATATAAGTTTCCTGACTCTTGATTTTCTCTGTTCTTATTGCTTATAACTCAATCCCAGACTTCTGTAAAGTAATTTGCAACTTGTTTTCTCAAAGTAGGATAACATGTATTCTTTGGTTCTTGTGATTATTTTAGCTAAATAAATATTTTTTGCCCTAGTACTGAAAATAGTGGAATGGAAAAAAAAATTGTTCACAGAGGAACACAACCTAAGCAATAAAAATGGGATATGATACAGTACAATAGAGCAGAGAGTCAAGGAGAGAGAGAGAGAGAGAGAGAGAGAGAGAGAGAGAGAGAGAGAGAGAGAGAGAGAGAGAGAGAGAACAGAAACCAGAAGAGAGTATTCTCTGAATCATCTTCCATTGTCTTTGTTGTTCTTATGTTTATGATAAAATGTTTGATATTGCACTGTGAATTAATCATATCTTTATTTTACAAATATGCCAGAATAAAATGACAATTAATTATTTTATAAATAAGCCAGAATAGATTAGTGTTCTTAAAAAATAAATTGAGGTATATTCAAAAGTTTGAGTATATTTAGAAAAAATAAATTGTAATGGGGCAGGACAAAGCAAAGCAGTTTAGAAGCTGTCCACATACTGGAGTTTGATGACAGACTTTTAGAGAGAAAAGGCAAAAGCAAAGCAAGAACATTATTGATTGTCTATAGAAAAACCTAATTGACTGTGATTGGTTATTCTTAGGTTCCAATTTTGTAACTTAAGTCATTTAGAAGTTTAGATTGCGGTTTGCTTACAGAGGTCACTGGGGTATTAATGCTTCCTCAGTTTAATGGCCTCCTTGTATAATTAATTTAATAGTGCATAAATAAATGTCATAGATAAAAGATACACTAAAAAATCAGTTAATTTCTTGCAGTTGACATTAAGTTATTTATACATATAGTTAGGAGAACTTCTATCAGAGTAAATACGTAAGGTCAAATTGTGGTCATGTGGCACAAGAAATGTAATACAGTCGTCCCTTGCTATATCATGGTTCACTTATTGCAGCTTCACTGTATCATGGGCTTTCTTTTAATTATATCTAATTCTTTATCACGGAGTTTCACTATATCGCAGGATTTTGCCGTATACTGTACCCACATAGAACTTTATGTTGTTAAAATTATGTAGGTTTAAGAGTATAAAAAGTGTTTAAAAGTATATGAGGTGTTCGTGAGTGTGGGAAAGGTTTATAGGAGTGTGGGAAGGGTTTATAAAGCCTTAAAATATATATAAATAATAAAATAAATATAACGCTGCTACTTCATGGATTTTCACCTATTGCAGGGGTCTCTGGTACATAACCCCCATGATAGGTGAGGGATCGCTGTATATTTGTTCTTTGTTCTTGGTTTTTACCACAAAGCTCCTAAAAATCCTAGAATTACCTAGGTAATAGGAGGGTCTTTTGTTATTCATAACAAACCCCTTTCCAGAACACTGGAATTTATGGAATTTATGCCAGTCAGGTGGCAGTTTCTCTAGATAGCCTCAGGGTGGAACTGGGCACCAGAAAAACCAAAGAGCTAAATGGGGAACTTTCAGCCTCAGCAGTAACCTCCAAGGAAGAGAGCTAAAAATGAGCTCTATGAAAACTCTTGAACAACAGACTTGGAGAACGTATAAGTTGGTGAGTGCGTATTTGTGCTGGCCCAACGAGGACAGGGAAGCTCATAGTGTCCCACCCTCACTTCTGGTCTTATATATCTTTCCCATTTGGCTCTTAGTTAAATTCTTTATAATAAACTGGTAAAGGTCAGTAAAGTGTCTTTCCTGAGTTCTGTGAGCCGTTCCAATGAAATATTCAGCTTGAAGGACAGGGTTGTCAGAACTCCTAAATTTGTAGTCGGCACAGCAGAAATGTGTGCAGTTTGGACACCCCCTTTGCAGCTGACATTTGAAGTGTGGGGCAGTCGTATAGAACTGAGCATCTAAACCTGTGTAGTCTGATGATAACTCAGCATGGTTAGTGGGAGAACTGAATTGAATTGTTAGACCCCCAGTTTGTGCCAAACGATTTGTGAATCTCACAGGTTATATATTAATTGGAGTATAAGAATATAGACTAAGTTAGAGATTAAGAAGAAATAGTTGGTATTGTAATACTAATTATCATGAATAGTAGAAATTTGAAAGATGACTTTGTCTTGTCATGTGAATAGACATAAATATGAAAATATTTAGCCTTCCAAAAGCAGTAAGTATCATCTCTATGTCTCTAAAACTGAAGCCATGATGAAGAAATAAATAAATAAATATCCCAAAATGCTTTTAAATCCTCTTATGAAACTCCAGAAGCTATACTGTCGTAAGGCAAATCCATCCTGAATCACAGCCAACTCCTGTTATGTCAAAGGATCTTGCTGTAAATCTTATAATGCTGCCCAAATACAAAGACCCTGAGGACATAGTTAAAGCACAATGTGAGTATATCTTCTTACAAGATGGTCCAGGAGGCAAATGTTAATGTTGAGAAACTGCAGAAGAACCTACAAAATGGCAAACCTTTATTTAGAATGTGTCAATATTATCTCTCTGCCTGTGGGGGTGGGGTACTCTGGAAGAATCACGATTATAGGAAGGCTTAGTGGGAAATGAAAATAAATGAAAAGGGTAGGTATTATCAATATTTAACTTACCTCGAATTTAACATGTAATAAACTACTTTGCAAGGAGACTGACTGTTTATTTGTGGTATTGTTACCATTGGTAGTTAACTGGCTATTGGTAGGGAGAGAGCAAGGGAATTACACACTGAGTTTAATAAACTGGGGAGCATAAGCTATTTGCTTCACGAGGAAGCTACAGCTTCACGCTCCAGGTATTACAGTATTTGTCCTCCAAAGGAATTAACATTCCTCCCTTCCTGTTCCAGAACCTGATTGTTGGGGGGCTCAAGGGGAAGAGCCTGACCCTAGAGTCCTGTAAATTGAACAAGAGTTAACCCATCCAAAGCTCACAAAAACTCGGGAAGCTGATTGCTCTTTTGAAAAAGCAACTGGTCGTTCCCAAACCCAAGCTAATACAATCCCAGGGGAACAAAGAATCGCTCGCTCGCTCTCTCTCTCTCCCCCCCCCACACACACACACACTCACCCCATACATTCACATGTTCTTTCTTTCTTGCCATGTTGTTCTAGCAGCTACCAGAGCCTGTGGCAGACTGCATGGAGTCCAAAAGGACTAAGCTTTAATATGAAGCAGAGACTCTGAACACCGGGTTTAGCTTTGGCCTTGTTGAGGACAAGGTTAGACTTCTTCTGTGGTGGGAGAAAGGGAGATGAAACATTGGAAACCCAGGGAGCAGCTTTAACTTCCACGTGAATAAATTTAGGCACACCACAGTCACTCAAGTGTGGATCATTGGAATGCTTTCCTCGTAGCTCCGTGGAAAAGAATTTTTTTTTATTGACAACAGCATGTGTGTTGTTGTACACACACACACACACACACACACACACAATTTGTTTTGTATTTCTTACGTTATGCAGGTAAAGATATTAAACTGACCGCAGTCATACAGGTTAAATAGCAGATATAAAAGTGGGACTGAAATCTTGGTCTTCGGTACAACCCTCTTTCTATTCAACTGTTTTAAATTATCTGTTCAATTTTATAAACCATCTTGGAGTGTCATACCCCATGTATCGCCTCCCCTCAATCAATCAGGCTGATCCCAATGTCAGACTTCTCATGGAAAATGTCACACAGGCATTTTAAACAGGTTTGGAAATGATAGCAATTTCTGAAGTGTTCTCAGACCCATAAATTAACATGGAGTTCTCTTTGCCACAGACCTTGAAGTGCTAATGCAGAGATATGTTCATAAGAAAAGACATTGGTGTCAGAGTTGATACAGCATAAGGGCAGCAAAACTTAAGGAAGAAATAAATTTTTAAAAATTGTCAATCCTTAGGTTGCTTTATATTTGGGTTTATCAACACCCGGCTCTCTGTTAGCAGATTCCTACCAGATTTTAAGAGAATACACTGCAGCCAATAGTCCATTTACATCTCCTGACAAGGCAGTCATCCTGTTTCTTTGTTGTTTTTTTTTTTTTCTTTTTCCGTGAAAATAGGTTAGATAGTTTTGAAGAAACTAGGCTTGTCTACTTTTCCTCTTTCCCTTGAGCCAAAAGTCTAAAGAAAACCAGGGTTTCATTCCTTAACATCTTTTTTTTTCCAGCTTTAAGCCAAAGAATTTAAATTACATCTCAATAGAGCTATTTTTTTTTTTTTTTTTTAAGTTTGGGTATCAAAACCAGCCATAAGCTTGAGCATCCTTTCCCAAAAGAAACCAGAAGTACGAGGGTCTGGAGCTGCCTCATCACTTGTAGTTTATAACCCACTGATTTTTCCCACAAAATATAAGGGCTCCGATCCTGTAACCAGTGCTCACCAATTGGTACAGACGTAGCAAAGGAAACAAGAGACTCCCGCTCTCTTCTTGTTCCTCCACACTTCCACCATATCTCAACCTTTGCTTGTTTTTGATGGATTCTACCTTGTCACCACTATTATTTCTCATGTCCTTTTTCATTTCTGCATGTGTAATACTTTGTATGGCTTCTCTTTAGGAGATTATGATAAGGTCATATAACAAAGGTCCTACAGTTCACATGTTTACACATCACAACAGAGACACCTTTTATAACAACCCTGGTTATTTTTGGTGCATTTTATCTGGAAGTACAGCAGAGCACAGTGGTTTAACATCATAGGATGCAGAAAAGAGCTGCTGGCATTTAAACCCTGGCAATTATTACTAGCTCTGTGTCCTTGGACAAATTACAGTATATGATTCAATTTTCTTATCTGTAAATCTATTGCAATAATATCTGTTCATAGGTTTGTTTGAGAATAAAATGAAATAGCATAAATTCTTTATGGAGGTGTCCGATATGTCTTAATTATTATCATAAACCCAGGTTTCAACTTTGTATTTGACAATGATATATAGGTTATATAGACAAATGCTGCAATAACTTATATTGTAATGGGAATTTTAAATTTTTCTCACAAATTTGTGTATGAAGACATCCTTTGGGATATTATATTAACTGAAGGAGTTTCTATCAATGGAGCATTATTTGATAACCAGTTTGAAGAAAAGCTTATCTATGGCAAAATATAGCCCATGGGACTCTTCTCTTATTTTTGCAGCCTTTCTCATAAAGTTTTATATACACAGAGTGACCATTTCTTGATCTCTCTAGAGCAATGTCTGGTCTTTGGAGCAGCATGCTCCATCTGACCCTCACCACAAACTTTAAAGCCAGAAGTGATTATTTCACTCTACGTATGAAGGCATGGAGTCTCAGAAATGTCCACTGACTTTCCCAAGGCAATGTATTGGCCAATCATTGTCCAACCAGCAGTTTGAACCAAAGTTGTGAATCCGGAGTCAGTCCTTTCCTCAGCTGTTAATAATTTTACAGAGAAATATTTTTAAGCTTCTAAATATATTCATTTGATTTAAAATGCACGGAAAGAAGGAATAAAGTCTTGAACTCTTTAAAAGTTTGGATGGTATAATTTTCCAACTGAAGGACATGACAGCAGCCTTAGGCAGGCATACTTCAGGCACCTGCCTCTCCTTAAAAAGCAATGTAATCCAGCTTGAGAGAAGAGGGCAGGAAGGATAAGATGAAAAGTCTTAAAAACTGGGAACTGAATAGATAACTTGGTTTGAAGAATCTATAAAATTTAAAGACTATGCTCATATACTGTGGATAAAAATACAGAAACTGGGTGTGGGAAGATATTTATAATAATCAGCAACTGGAGGTAAATTAAAACAGAAGACAATGCCAGAAGCACTGGAAATGGCTTAGGTTACATGTAGATAAGAGAACGAAAATGATCTGTAGTTCCAGGAGCACATAATAACCCTGTACATTATAATATAGTAAAGTATTTTCAGATGGAAATGTTAAATAACTTTCTAAGTCTGGTGTATACAGAAAATATTTATGATCGCCTAAATAATCATCTTTGTTATTACACAGATATATCACATGTATTCATCAAATAGGCCAGTGGTTTGCAATTAGGTGTGCATCAGAATTATCTACAGAACTTGTTAAAAGAGATCCCTGGTTCTCTCCCCCAAATTTTTTAGTTTATTAAATTTGGGGGAGAGGGACCTAAGAATTTGCACTTTTAACATGGCTCCAAGTGATGGTGATGCTGCTGGTCTCAGGAAGACACTTAAGGAACCACCTACGTAAGTATTACTACTTACAAATTTACTTTTAAAATGTATCATCTGGGGATCACTAACCCATCATAATCACAAAGTCAGTATTAGAATCCAGTTACTAAGAAACATGGGAGATTCTCAGATATAAACTTCAAACTCATTGACCATTGGTTTGGAATATGTAGTTTCTATATATCCATATTGTAACTGAAAACCTTATAACTACCTCATTAAAGTTTTTTTCTAGAAACTTGGATCATATTTTTGAAGGAAGCAAAGAAGAGAATCCTCATATACTTAAGTCCTCTTTAGTTCTTTTTTTTTTTTAGTTACATTCATAGTAAGAGAAATGCACAATTTGTACACATACTATGTGCACATGTTTAGTGTGAGTGCACACATTCTTTTCACATCGTAAGACCACAGATGATTTTTGCCTTGAAGAATTGGCCATAGGGTTCAAAGGATCTATCTATACATTGCACAATTTAAAGTATAAACAAATAGAAATAGACTGATGCCTAAATCTTTTCTTTTAATAAATAAACCGTTAAGTAGAAAATACCATTTAGTTTTTTTTTAATTAAAATGCTATACATGACACACATGAAAAGATGCTCGATATTGCTAGCTATCAGAGAGATGCAAATTAAAACCACAATGAGATACCACTTGACACCAGTCAGAATGGCCATCATAAACAAAGCAACAAACAGCAAGTGTTGGAGAGGTTGTGGAGAAAAGGGGACCCTAGTGCACTGCTGGTGGGAGTGCAGGCTGGTACAACCACTATGGAAAACAGTATGGAATTTTCTCAGAAAACTAAAAATGGATATACCTTTTGACCTAGCAATTCCACTGCTAGGACTATATCCTAAGAATCCTGAAACACCAATCCAAAAGAACCTATGCACCCCTATGTTTATAGCAACACAATTTACAATAACCAAGTGTTGGAAGCAACCTAGATGCCCATCAGTAAATGAATGGATCAAAAAACTGTGGTACATTTACACAATGGAATTCTATGCAGCAGAAAGAAAGAAGGAGCTTATACCCTTTGCAACAGCATGGATGGAGCTGGAGCGCATCATGCTAAGCGAAATAAGCCAGGCAGTGAAAGACAAATACCATATGATCTCACCTTTAACAGGAAGCTAATCAACAAAACAAACAAACAAGCATAATATAACCAAAGACATGGAAACTGAGAACAGGCTGAAAGTCACCAGAGGGGAGAGGGGAGGGAATTTCAGGTGAAAAGGGGAAGGATTTACAGGAACAAGTATAAAGGACACATGGACAAAAACTATGGGGGGTGGAAATGGGAGGGAGGTGGGAAGGGCTGGGGTGGTGGGTTGGGGTGAGAATAAAAGACAGAAAACTGTACAAGATCAACAATTAAAATAAAAATTAAAAAAATAAATAAAAAGCTATACATGAACCTCATCATTAATTGCAATGTGCAGTTTGTAATTTTTACTTTGAATTCCTGAAAGAAACAGGGAAGAAATTATTGGCAGCTCAAATATTTCTTGAATAATGGTGTAACTTTTTTCCCTTTTGATGGAAAAAGTTTCCAATTGTAGAAAAGATAATAACAAATGAAGGATTTACCCCTAATCTAGAGCAGAAAAATCCTGTTTGAGTCATTTAATTCTTCCAAATGAGAGACACTTATCTCTAAATAATTGAAAAATAGACTCTTCTAGATATCTGGAACAATAACAAATGATGATAAAAATTCTACTAGCTCCAACCATTTTTTCTTTAATCATGTATCAATGTATACTGTAGAAAAAATTTATGGAAAAACTCATTATTGCAAGTGAGATTTTAGAACACTCAAATTCTAATTTTGTTAAATGTTTAGTTTATTTAAAATTTATTGAAATATTTTTAAAACTATTTTAAATATGTTTTGCACCAAGCAATATTAAACAATCCCTCTGAGTACAATGTGGTATGCTACTAATGGCTGGTCTAGGAGACAGGAGTCCTCCCTGTGTTGTGACCAGATTCTGACTTTCTTGCAGACTTTTGTCTAGTCATATTTGTATTTATGTTGTCATTTTGTCCTATTTTAATTAAAGTTGCCATAATGACTAAAATTTTTAAAAGCACTTGCAGAGTTGATAAAAAGCATACAAATTATGTAAATATCAACTATTATTATTATTTAAGAGTATAGTAGTTAATTGTATATCTGCCTAACCAAGAAAATTAACTGATGCGAGCACTGGCAAACAATGTCCACAGTGTTGTGGATGAGACACAAGACAAATTTACATGGACTACCGAGTCCTGTGGGAGGAAAGAGAAGGTATGGCCACTCCCTGAAGGGGAGAGAGCTCCTCCAAGCACCTCAGCTACTCTTTCAAGAGGAGAGCATGCTGACCCTTGCCATGACAAGCTTTTATTGCTTTTCTGGGCACATTACATTGAGGATGGTCCTCATTTACTATGCAAGGATTTACTTTAGGTGGTTACTTTTTACAGAAAACAAAGGAGAGGGTGTTGCTAATCATATCACAGGAGAAGAATATTTGCAAATGCATAGGGAAAAGTGGTTGAGCCGGTTACACTGGTCCCTGCAAGGTTTAGCATGGATTTTAGGATATCACTTTAAAGATATGCAGTAAACATTCGCTACCTCAATTCAGGGTGGGGGAGTTTTAGCATAAAGCAAGTCTCACAGCAACCTATGTACAATACAGGCCTGATTCTGCATGGGAGAAACTATCCATGGACGGGGGTCCTGTGGATTGGACCTCGTTTTTCCACTGGTCTTTCCGAGTGGGAGCTGGGCCCACACCACACAGAATGGTCTCCTGTAATTAACTTGCCTTGTGTGTCTATTCATATGTCATGTCTGGTTGGTATATTTATAATCTTACTGATATTTCCTTGTGTGAAATGGTCTATTAGTCTAAAGAATAACTTTATGCATATTATTTAAATATTTTGGGGCCAACAGTTCCTTTAGATTAAATAAACTTCCTCATATCATGCACAGTAAATAAGTTGAAACATTATATAAATAAATTAATTATATTATCAATAAATATAAACACAAAAACTAAATGTTCTGGGAGAAGAATGACTAAATCTTTGTCACTTGAGTTTAAAATGACTTCTTAAGACACAAAAATAAAACATTAATTTTTTCATAATTTTGATATCATCAAAGTAAAAACATACTGTTTTTCAAAGAAATTGTTAATTAAATGTAAAAGCAAATGTATAGCCTGGGAGAAACTAATCACAATGTAGTACATATAGCTAAAAAAGAAAAGAGACTTGTTTCTGTAATATATGCAATACAGGATTATAAATTAATAGTAAATAACAAACATTCCTATAAAAATGAACAAGAGATTTGGACACTTCCAAAACTAAAATATACAAATGTTCGATAACCACAAAGAAAACATTCAGTATTCTTAGCCAAAAAAGAAAACTCAAATTAAAACCACAATACAACTATATACACACTCAAATGTCTTAAATTAAAACATGGCAATATCATGTGTTGATATGAGAAGGGCAAACATGAACTTATATTTATACTGTTGGTGAAAATGTACTTGCTTTGGTGGTGGGCAAAGCCATCTTGGCAAACAGTTTGGTAGTTTCTTATTAAGATAAACATACAACTTCTTTATTATTCAACATTCCAATCTTTGGTGTTTACCCAAGAGAATAACGCCCCCTCCAAAGACTTGTATTCAAATGTACATAGCAGTATTTATTCTTAATAGCCAATGAATAAGAACACATTATATGTCCATGTATAAAATATTCATTAAATAATACCTCTTTCAGCAATAGAAAAAATAAATTCAAAATACATCCAACAACTTGAGTAAAACTTTCAACATTATTTTAAGAGAAAGAAATGATATACAAATTACTAAATGATACTGTCCTTCAGCAGAGGATAAGAAAAAGAAGATGTGATACATATACACAATGGAATACTACTCCGCCATAAGAAAAGACAACATATTGTCATTTGTGACAACATGGATGGACCTGAGATATGCTAAGTGAAATGTCACTCAAAAGAATCTATGAACCATATGATTTTATTCATATGTGGGATATAAAACTGAACTTCAGGGACACAGACAACAATGTGGTGGTTGCCAGAGGAAAGGAGGTGGAGGGGACAGAGAATTGAAGGGGCCTAACATATGGTGAGGGAAGATGGTGTGACTCTAGGTGATGGGCTCACAGTGCAATATACAGATCTAGCATCACAGAAATGCACACTGGAAATTTATACAATCTTATTAACCAAAGTCGCCCAATGAATTCAATAAAATAATTCAAAAAGTCCAAATATATAAAATGAATAAAAATATAAAAAGTACAATAAATATTGGTATCTGTTTTTATTCAAAATTGGAAAAAATAAAGAGAAATGCAATTTGTAACATGACAGAATGATAGAAAATAAAACATGATCATCCTAGTAGAAGCAGAAAAAAGAATGGATAAAATTCACCAGCCATTCATTAAAAAAATGACAGGAATGTAGAAATATAAGGAAACTTCCTTAGTGTGGTAATGGACATTCACTAAAAACAAAAAAAGTAAATAAACAACCCACATCTACTTTGTAGGTAGAAAAAAGGACAGTCTTGCACATTCTTAATTTATAGGTGCACCATTTGTGAAAAAGCAACATAAAGCTATATTTACTAAAGATGGTACAACAAATAAAAAGTATTCACATGTGATCCAGGAAATAATAAATGTAAAGATAAATAGCAAACGCAAAATTTCTGAAATTCTATAAGACTATTAAATGAAAAAGGTGATGAGCAGAAATCACCAGGAAAAAAAAATTGAACAAAGCCTTCAATAAAATGATATTGAAATAGTTTTCATGGTAATGTGTAGAATATGGGAGCAATTTTTGATAAATGCACAGAAAAATTAGCAAATCAGAAATGTGGCTATTGGTAATTGAAATAAAATTAGAATTATACTAAATAAAATCACCAATAAATAACATTAATAGTGACATACGGATGTAGAGTTGGAATAGTGATATCAAAAAATTGTGCTATACCTGAAATATTAAAAAAATGGAGAGTGAAATTGGGGGTGCATATTTAAGAACACTGAAGAATGCTAAATACTCATTTGTAATAAAATGAAAGCAATAGAGACTAATTAATTTGATCAACAAGAAATTGCATAATTTTATTTAGAAACAATGAAAAATCAGAAGAAACACTAGTTTAAATCAAAATAACAATTTTGGACATATTACTGGAAGTTTAAAAAGGCTGGGACAGGAACTTTGTTTTATAGTTGGAATCCTTTGAGAATTATCCATATCTGAATGTACTGAAACAAATAAAAATTTAAAGACAATCATTATTTGGAGAAAACTACTAGGATTTTGGAAACATGTACTTGAACTTATATAATAAAAAAAAGTCCAGAAAAAATGAGATAAAAGATAGCATGAACATATTTTATTAAGATATAATATATGCTGTATATATTGTATTTTACCTATATTAGTTATTAACATATATGTGGCATATATTGTATTTTTTACACATATACATAAATACCCACACATCACACCATGTGGGTATAGGAAAGACTTTTTGAGCATGTCATGAAATGGAGCAATGTTATAATAGGCAAGAAACTGGACACTGGCAGAGGATACAAGCATACAACAAGAAGAAAACTAACCACAAAATGATTTGCTCCATTCCCATCAACAAAATGAAGTTGTTCTCATAGTTTTCCACTTCTTACAATTGATTTCAGATGTGAGGGGCCCCAGAATTAATCAAAAGTAGATGTCAGAAACATTATGTGTGTGTGTGTGTGTGTGTGTGTGTCTGTATGACTGAATTATATATATATATATATCATTCATATATAGTCATATATATGACTGATTAAATATATATTCAATATATAGACTATATTATATGAATATATCATATATTCATATTATATTAATACATATGTATTGTATGAATATATAGATCATATATTATTAAAATATTTATATAATATATTCATATTCATATTATATGAATATATCAAATATATATTTTATATATGACTGATTATATATATATATACACACACACACACACACACACATGACCGATTGAATGATAAACTGGAATTGAGAAAAGTCAGACAGTCTATATAAGCTTATTCCAGAAATTTTAACCAATAAAAATTAGAATAAAGATAATTACAATTTTAAATGTTTAAATTTGTTACTATAAAAAATAGCAATGCCATACTACAATAAATAAATAAATAAATATTTAGTTCCTTGGTAAACTTATTGGTATTCTTTTTTTCAGCTTATTTTTAAAATTATTTTATTGTTGTTCAAGTACAGATGTCTGCATTTACCCCCCACCACTCTCCCCGACCCCAGCCACCCCCGCCTCCCTCCCTTGCTTCCACCCACCCTTGTTTTTTTCCATGTGTCCTTTATAGTTGTTCCTGAAGACATTTCCCCATTCCCTCCCATTATTCCCTCCCACCATTTTTATTCTTTTATACATTTTTTTTCTAGCCAGCAAAACACTTGCACATAAAGATCATTGTTGTTTTCCATTCTTTCCATTGTTTTTCATGGACTCCTACATAGACTATGACTTTTGTGCAATGATTAATTAATGAGCAATGTAGAAATCCACTACATGTATTAGTTCTATCTTAATAATATTACTCTTTTTAGTCATTATAGTCTCAGTCATTATAACTGCCACCTATTGGTCAATATTTGGTATTTAATGGTTTATAGGAATTACAAATTTCATGAGAAACCAAATTTACTTTCATATTTTCTAAATTGCATGTAGACTTCTCCATATGTACCTTGCTTTTACTTTGTTGTCCCCCCCCCTTAGGAACATTATAACATATATTGTACAATGAAGAGGAATTTGTTTCTCTTTCTGCTAAATTTTGAATATTACTGTTGTCGCTTTACTTTTAATTTTGTTTAAAATTTCTTAAATGTTTATGTAACACGTAGGATTAGGCAATATAACAAATTCCCACAAATTTTTGTTTCAGTGTTGAGTCTTTTGTCTTTACTCTTGCAAATATTTCCCCAACCAAAGATCTGAAAGGAGGAGGAGGTGAAAAAGGAGGAAGAAAAAGAGGAGGAAACGTGGCCCCAGTGGCTAAGTCTTACGTGGAGAGACATTTGTGTACTGTGCTTTCAACGGAGCCTGCTACACCCCATCAACGGTCGACTGGATCACTATCCTTTACACCGTTCTCATGCACCAGGCTTACAGATGCATTTTGAAATATCCTATGCAAGGACATGTGACACAAACCTGGTAATGCATAAATAGGGTAAAAGTTGCTTTGTTAACGTAAGTATCCTTCTAGCTTGCATTTTCTTCCTTCTTAGAATGTAAACCTGGTGGCTGATGCTCCAGCAACCCAAGCAGTAGGGCACTGAGAGGAAGGCAAAAAAAAATTGCCGAAATCTCAGTTCTTACTCTCATGAGCTATGGAAATGATTTTAGTCTTCTAATTGTTTGAAGAAAAATAAGCCCATAATTGTTTGAGACGGTGATAAACACGTTCTCTGTTTCTCACAGCTGAATGCAATCACCAACAGCGGCAGCCCTCCATGAAGTTTCAACTTGCCGGCTGGAAAAACATTACTAGTGCAATGATTCTCCCAGTCAGGGAGGTAAACAGTCCAGGTGCCAAGAACAATTTACTTATCCTGTGATGAGCTGTCTCCCACTGCTGTTTGGAAGTTCAGTCATTACCACCTTCCCATGGATAACCCTAGGGCATTCTGTGAAAAATCACTCTTGTAACGGAACCCCTCAGACCCACTCACTCCAGAATCCTGCAATACTGTTAACCTGGTTTCCTCCAAAATAAGAGGTAGACACCAAGACATTTGAAAGGGATGCTTCCTCATGGAAGAATTAATGTAGCATTAGTGTTAGCATATATCTCTATTGTAGCAAATCTAACATGCATTTGTCATATTGGAGTCTGTGGTCTGGAAAGACTTACTGAAGTTCCTGATTTGAGGCTCCTGGGCACTCACACGATTTAGGAGAGTGGTTACAATCTACAGCCTGCAGGCCAAATTCAGTGCAACAGCTGTTTTTGCAAATAAAGTTTTATTGAAAGACTGTTACAGTAATTTGCTTCTGTATTGTCTATGGCTACGTTCACACTAAACTGGCAGAGTTAAGTAGGGGCAACAGAAGCCATATGGTCCATAAAGCTGAAAATATTTACTGTCTGCCTCTTAACAGAAAATGATGCCAAATTTTGGCTTTTGTTTGACTTTTTTATAACAGGGGCATTATAAAACAACACTTACACAAATGAGAAAAATGTAAGTGAAAACTACATCAAATAACTATTTCTTAAAAAGACTAATGAAATATATGGTTAAGTAATGTATCTGAGAAGCTTTTAGTAGACTTAAACAATATAATAAAATATAAAAAATAAACTGAAATTTTTAAAAACTCAACTTCAAACTCATTTAAAATATACCCATTAGAAGATGGCTAAACGCAGTATAGGCCATTTAAAACGGATTTACTCACATACGATTAGATTTGCTGGGTCACTGAAGTGTGTAGCAATTTGTTCATGTGAAATTTTTACATATTTATGTCTCTATCCATGCTATTCACTTATAATTTTCTATTCTGTAACTGGTCATGTGGTCATAGTTGGTATTTATAATTACTTTCTCCCACTACCCATTCTGTATTCTCTTTGTTTTCAGCAAGCAGCTCAGCCAGTCATGTTTCTTTACCCAGTGAGATGACCTAACACATAAATACTGAAGGATCTGGGTCATCGACAGTCCTGTCTAGATTGGGTTGTTGCAGTTTTTGTTGACCTTTATCAGAGAACATGTTGATACTAACAGGTACCTAAGGGATTTTCTGTATTCCAGACACACTTTTCCTTACCTCCATCTGGGAGTAGTCCAGTTTCCTTTTGGTAGTCAAATCAATCATTCCAAAAAGCATCGTAAGCCCTGTCCTTACTTGTTGATCCAGAGGCATGAGGAAACTTAATGACCAGATAGCAGTCTTAACTTCAGTTCAATGAAATCATTGTCGTGTCTCCCGTTAGAAGCGTTTCTCTCTCTGGAACCAATAACTCTAGGCAAGTGGAGCATAAATTTGCAGAAAATATAGGCAGCAAAAGTTTTGCTAAGGGGTCGTTAGAGATAATAGTGAGTGGTGACATATCTATTTCCATCCCTTGATGCCTAGACCAGTGAGTCCTAGCTATCAGACAAATAGTACCATATAGTGGAAACAAATTCAGAGCAGATACAGCCTTCTGGAGAACCTTGCCTCAGTCCTGCAAAGTATTCCCAACTAGCTGGCATTGTAATTGTATCTTCAAAGACCATTTCACTGTCACATCAAGACAGCTGGTTCAGGACTGCGGTGAACATGGAAAGACCAGTGAATTCCACGAAGATGGGACCATTGTGATAATTCTTTTGCTGCAAAGTGAGTTCCTTAATATGAAGCAACGATCTTTGGAATATCCTGACAGTGGATCAGGCAGGCATTCTTTAAGTCCATTGGGAGCAGTTTGGCAGACCCACAAGTGCAGGAAAGACAAATTCATACCCAGAGTACATGTCTACTCCAGTAAGGTTAAAACACTGCCTCTTCAAAATGGAACCAGTCCAATGTAATACATCTGCCACCAGGTATCTGGCTATCACCCTGAGGCACTTAACCTCCCATTATTTCCCAGTCACTGTTCTCACTTTAATAGTAGACACCTTGCCAAACTGCAGTTTAACTTGTAAGTCATCTAGTTTCAGGATGACATTCTATGTTTGATTTTCAGCAATTTCAGCCCTGTGGCTACAGCAGATGGGGTTTTCTTGCGGACACACATAGATACCTTTAGACCACTCATATAATGCTTGATCTGGGAATTCAAATTCCGGAGCTTATATCGTCTTTTCATCGCTTTGTCCAGTGACATTAAGAACAACCAGCCAAACTTATTATATTTCTTATTTTTTAAACACTGTTAGAAAGTATCATGTATCTGTCACCTCAGTCTTGCTTGGTCCTTGACCTAGGAGTATCTAATAAAAATATGTTTTGTGTCTCCATTGCAGGGCTATGCCATGGGCAGTTATTGCTTTTCTACTACTAGAAATCGAGTAAAGAGCAACTTGAAATCTAATCAGATTGGAGCGACAATTTCAGAAACCCCAGAACCAATTCAGAAAACTCATCCTTAACATCCTGTTCCTTTAGAACTACTCCTGGTACCAAAATCTCTATTTGTCTTGGTTCTCCAGAGAAACAGAACCAATATGCACATATATCTGTAATTTTATATCTATCTGTCCGTCTATCTAAGAAATTATCTCATGTGATTATGAAGGTTTAAAATTACCAAGATCTACATTTACCAACGTAGAGACCAAGAAGATCGGATGATGTTAAGTCCCAGCCCATGTGAGAAGGTGGAAGACTGATGTCTTTTATCTTACTATCATTTGGTCTATTTAGGCCTCAATGGGTTCGATGAGGCCTGTCCAAACTGAAAAAAAGAAAGCTGCTTTACTTATTTCATAGAGTCAATTATTATTTCTCATCCTGAAATACCCTACTGGAAATACACAAAATTATATTCAACCAAATATCTGTTGACCCCTCACTCTTGGCACCTTCAATTTAACATAAGCACTTAATCATTTTACTCTAGTTCTTTTAATTTTTACTTATTTATTTTTATGGAATTTATTGGGGTGACATTGGTTAATAAAATATAGGTTTTAGGTATACAGTTCTATAATACATCATCTGTATGATATACCATTTTACTTTAAAATCATATTTAAAGGCACTGAAGAAAAATTCAAAGCAAGTGCTTTGTAGTTTTGTGTTCATTAATATTTTACTGTGATTTCATATGTATTTATTTACTTTTTATTTATTTTTAAAGTTCAACTTTATTTTATTTATTTTTTAAAGTTTAACTTCGAGTTTTTCTTTTCATTTTATTTTCACCTGAGGACATGCTTATTGACGTTAGAAAGAGGGGAAGGGAGGGAGAGAGAGAGAAAGAACAATATTGATGTGAGAAAGCAACATTGACAGAGAGACTCTTTAATGCTCCCCTACCAGGTCGCAACCTAAGCATTTGTCCTGGCTGGGAATTGAACCTGTTGACATTGGGGCTTACAGGATGACACTCCTGACTGGAATGTCAGAAGTTAAATGAGCCATGCTGGTCAGGGAATGATTTCATTTTTACTGTAAGACCCTTTTGTCTTTGCAACATAAAACAATCACTTAACAGCTCTTGAAGATTTTAATGTTTTCCAGTGTTTCCTAATATTCACTATTAATGATGAAATCAGAAATAAATATTTCATTTATCTAAAAATGTAAACCTGTTGTATTTGAAATTTTGTTTTGGTGACCATACACTCACACAGAGAAAATTTATCCTCCCCACACTTTAAAGAATGACAATGTAAATGTTTCTTGCAGATTACAGTATTTCAAAGCTGGGTCACAATTGTTTCATCTGTTTTTCTCTATTAATGTGAATTGTGCAGCTTCATGGTAGATTGTCTTGGGGTTTTGATTGAATATGCTAAATAGAAAAGCTCTGCCTATCCACATGGATATATAGCTTGAACAAAAAATAAACCTTTGTTCCTTTACATGGCTAATATTTAGGAGGCTTATTGAAAATATTTTATTTATTTATTTGTAGACAGAGGAGAAGGGAGGGAGAAAAAGAGGGAAAGAAATATCAATGTTTGGTTGCCTCTCACGTGTCCCATACCAGGGGACCCGGCCCGCAACCCAGACATGTGGTCTGACTGGGAATTGAACCTGCGACTCTGGTTCACAGGCCAGCACTCAATCCACTGAGCCACCCCAACCAGGGCTAGGAATTTTTTTTTTAACGTAATACAAATTATTTTATCTCAGTATTAAACACCATTCAAGTATTTAACTCTATTCTATTTACAAAAAAAGAATTAAAGTGCTCTTCTTTTAAGGGCAAAAGAGTATAGCATTACATAACAAAATAATTAATACCCAAAGAAAATAAATGTGAAGTCGAATGTCAGAAAAAGGTTAATTTGAAATAACAGCAGATTGCAGCCTTTTTAATTCTTAAGGTGTGTGTCCAGTGGGTACAATCTCAGTTCTGTTTCAATCATCCACCATTTCGCTTTGGTTTTCTGACATCGTAGGTGTCTAGAGAGCTAGAGTACAGGGTCACTAGAGATGCGATGCCTCCAACTCACTTTTAAACTTTTACGCAGAATGAGTCATCCACTTTCCTATTTTAGGAGAGTGGCAAATAGTTAACAGCCAAAACAATATCTTTTCTCTCTATTTTTATTCTAGTCCAGCATGATCCATCATAATTTTACCTTTGAGGATCACCTGCAAAAACAGGCATATGACTATGTATCACTAAATTTCTTTAGAAAATGAGATCTTTTCAAGATCACAGATGAAGAATTAGCCCACTTCATCTACTATAAAGATGATTAAATATATGTGCATGTATACATTTGTGTGTATATGTATGTGTGTGTGTGTATATATATAAAGAGAGAGCCTACTATTTGTTAAGAATGGATTAGCAAATGAACATCCCAGCCCTTAACTATTGTTTAATTTTATTATGCTTTGAAATAAAATTTAGTTTTAGTGCAGTTTGACTTTCATAGCAAAATTGAGTAGGAGCTACAGAGATTCACCATGTACCGCTGCCATTGCTCATGCAGAGTCTCCCTCAGCATCAAAAGCCCTCCAGCAGAGTGGCGTGTTTGTTACAAATGATGGACCTCCCCAGGTTCATGCCTCATCGGCGTCCCAACTTCACAGTTAACATTAGGGTTCACCATTGGTAGCACACATTCTGCGCATTTGTACAAATGTATTAAGATGGATATTCACCATGATGCTATCATAAAGAGTACTGTCAGTGACCTAAAAATCCTCTGTGCTTTATGTATTCATTCCTCCTTCACTCTTTCTCCTGTAACCATGAATATTTTTACTGCTTCCATAGTTTTACCTTTACATACTGATTTTATGTTTATATAACATTTAATTATTTAAATTGAAAATCATTATTATATTTGGTAAATTATTTTTATTGAAATACAATTGACATATCATGTTAGTTTTAGCTATATAACATAACAATTTGTTATTTGCATATATTGGTGAATGATCAGTACAATAAGTCAAATTAACATTCATCGCTGCACATAATTATAAAATTTATCTTATGATGTATAAAATTTATCATAACTTTAAGATGTACTTTATTAGTGACTTTCAAATATTCAGCACAGTATCATTAACTTCAATACAGTATTCACCATGATATATTCATTTAATAATTAAAAATTTGCACCTTTTGACACCTACATAGAGTGCTCTGCACCCAAGGCTCCAGCAAATACCAATCTGTCCTTTGTATCTATGAGATTGCTTTTTTCTTGGTTAGTTTGTTTGTATTTAAATTCCACATATAAGTGAGATCGTATTGTATTTGTCTTCCTTTGTATTATTTCATACAGAATAATGCACAAATGGTGAGATTTACTTTTTGTTGGATGAATAATATGTTACATGTAATACATATAACATTATATATGTATAAATATATATAAACACAGTTTCTTTATCCATTTATTGGTCAAAGGACAATTGTTTTCATGTCTTAGATATCACCAATAAACACAATGAACATGGGAGTGCATATATCATTTCAAGCTAATATTTTTATTTTCTTCAGATAAATACCCAGAAGTGGAACTGATGTGCAATATGGTAGTTCTCCCCCCCCCCTTTTTTTTTTTGAGGAACTTCCATGACCTTTTCCATAGTGGCTGCCTCAATTTACATTCCCACTGACAGTGCAAAATTCTCACCAACACTTATTGTTGTGTCATTTTGATAACAGTCATTCTACCAGATGTGAGGTGATATCTCATTAAACTTTTGATTTGCATTTCCCTGATGATTAGTGATCCTGAGCTCCTTTTTATGTACTTGTTGACCATCTGTATGTCTTCTTTTGAAAAATGTCTATTCAAATCCTCTGCCAATTTTTCATTAATTTTTTTTTGCCATTGAGTGATATGAGTTCATTATCAATTTTATACATTAACCCTTTATTAGATAAATTATTAATAATTATTTTACCCCATTTGATAGGTTGTCTGCTCATTTGTTGATGGTTTCCCTTGTTGTTCAGAAGCTTTTTAGATTTAGATTTTTATGTAGTCTGACTAGGCTTTTTGTTTGTTTCATTTGTTTTTGTTTTTGTTTTTTTTTTTGATAAAAAGTGAATATGAGAAAAAAGAGCAATAGTTAGTCATAACATGTAAAAACCCTACAAATACTACAAACATTACCAAAAAATCCATAAAAATGATCATTTGATTCACTATCCAACATCTGTATAATACTTCTTTTTCTCTACTTCTTGGCTACATACCTTTCTTTTTTTGAGTTAATAAAATATTTTTATTATTGTTCAATTACAGCTGTCCTTATTTGCCCCCCATTATTCTCCCTTGCCCTGTCTACCCCTCTTCCACATTCAGTCCCCACACCCCGTTGTCTTTGTCCATCGGTCTTCTGTACATGTTCCTCGACTTGACCCTTCCCCTTCTTTCTACTTTAATTGCCATTGCTTTTAGTGTCAAACAGAAAATATCATCAAAATCGATGTCATGGAGCTTACTACCTACATTTTCTCATAAAAGATTTATGGTTTTAGGTGTTACATTCAAATATTTAATTCATTTTGTGTTATTTTTTCTCTGTAGCTTAAGATGGTGAGTGGTCCAATTTCATTCTTTTACATGTGTCTGTCCACTTTCCCAGTACAGTTTATTAAAGATATTGTCCTTTACCCATTGTTTTTCTTGGTCCCTTTGTTATAAATCAATTGACTATAAATGTGTGTGCTTATTTCTGCACTCCCCCCATTCTTTTCATTGACTTATGTGTCTGTTTTTATGCCAATAAAATACTGTTTTGACTACTGTGGCTTTGCATTATAGTTTGATATTAAGTAGCATGGTGCCTTCAGGTTTCTGGGTTTTTTTTTTTTTTTCCCCTCAAGATTACTTTGGCTAATTGGGGTGTTTTGTAGCTTCATAAAAATTTTAGGACTGTTTGTTTTATTTATGTGGAAAATGTCCATATTTGTCTTTAAATTCTCAGACATACAGGTTAAGTTTTTTTCTAGACGCTTTTTTTTTTGTTCTAATAATATGAACCACAGTTTATGTAATCCAAATCTGCTCTTCCTTTTACTCACATAGGGGATATGTTATATTCATACATCTTCCCCCTTCCCCATTATATGATACTGAAATGAAAGAGTGAATAAAAATATAAATAATCTGCAAGGGTTTCAGTTGTATATCTTATTTATTAAGCTTATTTATTTTGCCCTATATACATCTCATATAGGATGCACTGAACAATTTAATAAGACATAACCAAGTTATCAAGAAACTCCCATTGGCCAAAAACTTATAAAAAGGGTAAGGATTCAAAAATATATACATATATACCATTTTCTATAGCTTAATACTTTACAGTATTTTTTTCTAAAAAGAAGACATAAAATAATGGTGTATATAAATACACAGCTCTGAAAATATTAATTAATTCAAAAATAAGCAATGCAGCCTTTGAGTAACAAGAAATTTAAATGAGAAAATAATCCGTGAAGGTTGGTCAATTGACCATAGTCTATTAAATGGGATGAGATTTAGATTAAACCTTAAGGGAAGAAATAGACCTGAGGGAGGAAATAGACCTGATAAACAAAAGAAGAAGAACATATCAAAAACAAGACATGCTGAGGAAAACAAAGAAGATGAAGAAACACATGTATTCAAGGAGGCATAAATGGAACCCTGATGAGGAGCAATAGTGTGATATAAGAACAGACAGGGAGATCAGAGACCAAATTGTACAGAATCTGGGTTGTTTATCTAAGCAAATGACTGAATGTCATACTGTAGAACACCAGGAATGTTAAATAGTTTATTTCTCATAATATCCATAATAAACTGTGATTCAGTAATAAAAGGCATGTTTTGTGAAAGGTGATGAAAACTTATATATTACAAGATAATCAGACTAAATATAGATGCAAACAAATCTAAATGTAGCGTGCATGTCATATTGAATACAGTGGGTAGTTCATTGAATTGAGGATAATCAAATTGCAAAATGTCTAAGATAGTGAAGAATGTGCTGGCCACAATGGAAGAGCTTGAATAATAAAAGAGAAAAATAGTAGAAAAAATATATATCCTTACTTCTTTTGGGTAAGAAGAATGTTTGGGATATTACTAATATAAAGATTGCATTCTGTAGATATACTCAGTGTTTTACTAACATGTTTATTTCAGTTAGAATTCAAATATGTCTTTAGAAATATATCAATCTTTTAATTGAAAAATTCATCAAATCATCACAAGAATTTTGTCCTTTTTTTTTCTTTTAACACTGAGCAGTATGAAATATTTTGGATTATCCAAAATAAGGCATTCAAAAAAAATATATGTAGCACAAACCTACTCAATGCCCATGAATTACATAAATTAAAAAAATTATCATCCTATAATTTTTGACAAGAGTCTTTTAATTACTGTGCTCCTGGTTTATAATAGCATGCAATAATAGTATTTGTTATCCAGGGTCTTGATAATGCTGCTTTTAAGTCTTTTTAATAAAGAGTTATAAAAACCATAAAAGACAGATAGAAAACAATGTAAGAGTTGTTATAAAATGAAATGGAGAAACAGCAAATAAGCCAAGATGGTTGAGTAAAACAACATAAGGGAAATTTAAAGTTTCCTAGTTTGCTGTCAAACTACAAAGAGTCCGTTTTAAGTTGTGTTCCTGCTGGTTGCATCAATTAGCCATGTGTTCACATTAAATGAGGAAATGATCAAATAATATTTTTTTGGCATTTAGAGGGCAATCAAATTAAGTTTGTGGAGCAAACAAATTTGAACACTGTTCTCTGGATGCCCATTCTTGAGCTTGCCTAAGAACAGAGGGACTGAGACAGTGGCTAATTTATACAATGAGTAATCTACCTCTGGATGTTGACCTTTCTCTATGCACAAGCATGTGGGAAAGCTCCATTTTTACTTCTTATCACCATAATATATATTTTTTTTCTTTTTGAAATACAGAAAGTAGTAGCAGATACATCTTTCTCATGGAGGTTGACAGTTGAAATTGTGTTGGGCCTTTCTGCAGGAATCAATGCCAAAGCACAAGCAGTATCTGCAGTAATTTTCTGGACTTATCATTGAAACTTTATAATGAACTACATCCACTCAGCATATAAATCAAAGAGAGCAACTCTACTCTAGGACTCTCCTTTGAGAGGAAATCTACTGCCTCCATTGGTTAGGGTCATTAAGAATGTAATGGCCTCTTAAGCCTGAAATCTAGAGAAGTGAATCAGAAAGTCCTAATGTACTGGTTAATGAGGCCTTTGTGTTGCCAATTATCAGCAAAACCCTTTACATTAAAATGAACAGTCTTGGATTAAATGTTACTGTGGGTATAACAGTCTGTTTACAGCTCTAAGTATAGCACCATATTCTTTATAAAAACAGCATTTTGTAAAATAAATGAGTGGGTGACTAAATAAATTACTTTAATGTAACACTTTATCAATGACTACCAGCAGTGCTTATATTCTATAATTTATACTGTGTATTATATTATCAAACATGATAGAGTTGGATAATTTTATAATATAATAATTAAAAATTATAATATCACCTCCCAGATATGCATAACTCCAGTCTAACCATGAACAAAACAGACAATCTCAATTGAGGGGCATTTTGCTAAATGTCTGAACAGCCCTCCTCAAAACTGAGTCATTGTCATCAAAAAGGGTGGGGAGAAGAAGGTAAAGATGAGAAACTGTCATCACCTAAAGGAACATATACATATGTATATAAATAGATATGTATATACATGTATACATATATGTATATATGAAGATGTTAATATTAGGAGAATATCAGTGAGAGATGTGGATATTTTCAGTACTATCTTGCAAATACTTTTTGTAAATCTAAAACTATTCTAAAATAAAAGTGTTATTAAAAACAAGTTTTAATATTAAAACCTACATTTCAAATATACATTTTCCAGTAAGAACCTGAAAATATATAATAAAATGAATGGCTGTTAACTAACTAATTCAGAATTAACTCCCTCTTGAGCTTAAATTAAACTATTTTAAGCATAGTACAAATTCACCAAATCAGCCTCTCTTGATTTGAGGTTTATATTTATTGAGCAGAAGCTGGAGCAAAATTTAATATATGTAGCAAAATTTCCACTGATAAACCAAAACATCCATTTAGAAAGTCTTAAGTAAAATAAAATGTAAATGCCATTATTTAAAAAAGAAATAACCATAATAGCTCCCCAGTTTTATGCATTCATATTCAATGTGAGATAAATGTGGTAAAATGCCAGTTATTCAGATTTTGATAAAAGTCCAGATTAAGTAAATAAATATTATTTCTTCATGAAAACTTGTATTATTTTAAGTATATACAGTAACTTAAACTACTCTGACAAATTAGTTCAAAATTAGATTCTAGAATAAGCTCTTAGAATTGACATTTTAATGATCAGAGAACAATAAATTTGAAATCATCAAGTCATTTAATCATATGTTACCAGTTTTTCTGCAATGTTTAAGGTACCTTACCTCAAAAGAAAACTTTCCCCTTTAATCTATCATTTTATAAAAAGTGAAAAAGCTGAACAAAATGAGTGAGAACTCCAACCATAGTTCTCATTGCATCTAAGGTCAAGAAAAAAAATGAAATTAGTTAACAAATTCTAAGTTAAAATAATGAAATCTAATTTTCTTAAATTTTAACAATAGCAATTTTCAACATTGCCTTAAACATAGATGTCAATATTTTCTTCTTTTTTTTTTAAGATTTTATTTATTTATTTTTAGAGAGATAGGGAGGGGGCAGAAAAGGGACAGAAACATCAATGTGTGGTTACCTCTTATGCTGCCCCTACTGGGGACCTGGCCTGCAATCCAGGCATGTGCCCTGACTGGGAATTGAACCAGCAACCTTTTGGTTGACAGGTTGAAACTCAATCCACTGAGCCACAGTAGCCAGGGCAGATATCAATATTTTCTACAGAAATAGTAATGATGTAACTTAATATTGTATATATTAATTATAGCACTTGATAAGATAATCAGAAGTAAAATCATGGTGAAAGAATGAAACTAACCTTAAGTTATAAGGAAAAACAATTATACAATATTTATTTTGTTTTTCTCATATTAGTGTGTTTTCCCCCATGTACATAATTAATACTCCTAAGTCAAGTAGAATAACTTTATTTCCACATGTTAGATGAGTGTGTGAGTGAATAATTTTAACTTGAAATAACCCTAAAAACTCTCAGATCATACCATGAAATGGGTAATCGGATTAATGTAATGCTCATATAAGCCTTTCTACTTAAACCTAATAACTTCATAAACGTCATGAAAAGAAGTGCCAAGAGAGCACCCAAATATTTTAGCAATGGCCTATGTTGTATCATCAGAGGATGCAACGTCAGTGCACACTGGTGGTTATTGGACTAATAGGAGAACATTTTAAAATCCAGTATTACTTCAGTGTTCTAATCTTATTTATGTTAATATTTTCACATTATTATTTAATATGTTTCTAAAAATATAATATGCTAGAAATATCCTCAAGTGTAAAACTTGTGGGGTTAGCTACAACACTAATGATAGCAGTGCCTGAGTTTCTGAATACAGGGCTTCAACAGGAAAAGGAATAAATGCTAATTTGATTCATAAATATTAAAAATGTAAACTGAATTGCAGGCATGTGCCACATAATGACATTTCTATTAACTTTGGACTACATATCTGAGGGTGGCCCAATATGGTTATAAAGGAGCTAAAAATCCTTATTATACCCTGATGTTGCCACTGTGGTAAATTAAACATCATATCTCATGGCATTACTACTGTGTTTGTGGTGATGCTGGAGTAAAGAAGCCTACTGTAAAAGTATAGCACAGACAACTGTGTACAGAACATACATAACACCAGATAATGATAATGAATGACTATGTTACTGGTATGTGCTATTACAATGCTGTACATTTTATTATTACTATAGTGTGTAGTCTTTTTAAATTATTTTTTACTGTTATTTTAAATAACATTACCAAAAAATGGTTTTCTGGGTTCTTTTTCTACAAGATTACAAAAAGAATGCATTAAAGTAGGCATTGCCCTTATCCCGGTCACTTCAATAGCTCGGAAATTATTGTGTCACACCATTCAAACTGTTGATCCACATCCAAATGACGCTGAAGCATAAAGACAAAATAAAACCCTTCATTTAAAAATATATTTAAATCAACATGGTCTGAAAAAGAGAAAATATGTTTAAATGTGTAAGCTCAGGTTACCCAGAAAACACACAAAATACATTTTGAGATAAAATTAAGTTTAGCCAAGTATAATTGTTATTGCTTACATCAAAGCCTACACAATTGCAAAAGATTGGTTCTATGTTCAAACATTAACTTTAAAGATTTTTATTTATTTATTTATTTTTAGAGAAAGGGGAAGGGGAAAGAGTGGGAGAGAAACATCAATGTGTGGTTGCCTCCTGCGCGCCCCACAATGAGGACCTGGCCCGCAACCCCATCATGTGCCCTGACTGGGAATTGAACCTGCAACCCCTTGGTTTGCAGGCCCGTGCTCAAACCACTGAACTACGCCATCCAGGGTCAAACATTAACTTTAAAAAAAAATCTAATCAACACTCAAGATTTATCTATTGTAGAAACAAATGAGACTTTTTTATACAAATGAGATAATTGAGGATATTATTCAATGTATGCAACAATTTAAATATTTCAATAAGATGTCATCCCTATATACAGAATCAATATTACAATCAACAGTTTACAACATATTTTCAGATTTTACTTTAATAATAATTATGTTTAAGAAAGTTTGCCATAAATATTCTGGAGAAAATATGTATTGAATAGAGGAGAAATATAATGGCAACTGAAGGGAAAATAAATTTAAAAATTATGCACATCATAGAGTATGTTTTTGGTTAGTTCAATCATCTTTAACATATAAAGGCCAATAAATATCACAAAATACCTGAGATAAGTCCCTTAAGGCCCAATCACTCAAATGTATGAAATACTGAAAGTAGTGCTTAGTCTTTTAATTTATTTTTTAAATGTTGGCTGTAAAACAGTATGCTGTGTTACTCTGGCAGCAGCCTCATACCTGTCCTGTAACCCCATCTCTCTTTGCATCATTTTCTTTTATGCTTGATTTAATCTTATGCTGTTTTGTTCATCACAGCCTCTAAGCATAAAAAATCCACTGTTAATGTTGTCAGTAAGAGGCAATACTGAGTGACTGACCTGAAAACAAAATGAAAAGCAATTGAAGATTACGAAGGCAGAAAATCAGTGATGGTAATTGCTCACCAGTCAAAATATGCCCCATTCCACCACAGTTGTGACCTTGAAGAACAAGAACAAAGTGGTGATAAGATGTTAAAGGATCTACTTCATTGAAGGGAACAAAGGCTAACAAAAATCTGAGAAGGTCTTCAAATGTATAAAGGGAGAAACTTCTAATGACCTGAATTGAAAACCAGACAAAGGCATTTTCCTCCCAGAACCATAATGAGCAAAGCCAAAGCAAAAAGTTTGTTTGCCTTGTTGAAAGGCAAGCCTGGACTTTACTAAGGTATTAAATTTACTGCCAGCTCTGGATGATTTAAACAATACAAAAATCATTATTCGTTACTTAATGTGAAAGTGAGTGTAAATCCGTGAGTGCTAACGTGAAGGCAGCTGAAGAATCTTTGAATATCTAAACAACCTGATTATGGGAAAAATTACTAGCCAGAGCAAATACTCAATATGAATGAAATTGCCCTACTCTGAAAATAATTCCTGGAAGGAGTCTCATCCATAAGGAGGCCAAGTCGATGCCAGCTTAAAAGCTTTTAAGGGGTAGGAAACCAGTCTCATGTTCAGGGGCAATTTTATAGCCTACCTATTAAACATATTATGACCTAGCACAGTGAAAACCCCAGGGTCCTCAGGAATATCATCATATACTGCCAGTGTATTACAGGAACGATGAGAAGTCATGCATGACCCAGCTCTTATTCCAAGATGCCCTCCAGAATTGCTAGGCCAGCAAAATGAACTAACATTTAGCGAACAAACTTTTCACAATTTGGTTATTGTTGATAATGCTCCAGTACATCACCTTTTATTGTTGATCTTGTTCCAAGTTATCACCTTTTAATGTTAATCCTCACTGCAAAATCAAAGCGGTGCTTCTGTCTCTAAACAATACCTCTTTCATCCAATCGATGGACCAAAGAGTTTGAAGCAGCTCCAAAGGCTTACAACCTGAGGAGGACTATCACTAGATGTGTGAAAGACACTGATGGATTCTAGAAGGATTACAGCACTCCTGACAACGTCAAGAACCTTGCTTGAGTTTAAGGTATTGTCACCAAGGAGTGTGTGAATGGCTTCTGGAAGAAGATACTCAAGAAGTTTTTCCATGACTTCAGAGGATTTTCCAAGAATGAGGAGCATGCAACAATCAACAAGGCCATGGTTGAGATGGCAATCAAATTTAATCTGGGTAAGTATGACATTAAGGATCTTCTATAGGTTGTTCTTGAGGAACTAACTAATGAAGAGAAGTTGGAACTGGAAGAGGAATGCATAGCCAAAAAAGAAACAAGACAAAGGGAAACTGCAGAAAAAAAGAAGAGCTCTCAAGAAAATCAAAGGGTTTAGCAGAAGTTTTTGCAGACCTCAACAATCTCCTTAAAAAGTTTAAAACATTGGCCCAACACCAAAAGGTTTCCATTAATAAAGAAGAATGTCCACGCTGCATTATCTGCTTACAAAAGATCAATAATTAACAAAAGCAAACCGCCATCGGCATATTTCTGAAAAGAATGACACCTCTGGAAGAAGAGGCTCAGGCAGGCCCTTCAGGAGGTTTGCAAGAAGGAAACTTGTAATAGGAGATGGCAGCTCCATGCATGTTATTGACCCTGAAGACCTTCCACGGGGACAAGGCACAGAGGTGGAAGAGAGTGATGTTGATGACCCTGACTCGGCGTCGGCTTAGGCTATTGTGTGCATTTGTGTCTTCATTTTTAACAAAAAAAGTTCAAAAGTTTAAAAACACTAAAATGTTTAAAAATAAAAAATGTATGCAATAGAGATATAAAGAAAGCAATTATGTTTGTACAGCTTTTTAAAGTGTTTTTGTCTTAAGTGATGTGTTATTACAAAAGACTCAAAAAGTTAAAAAAATTAACATTTAAAAGTAAAAAAAAAGCCCTGGCTGGCGTAGCTCAATGGATTGAGCGCGGGCTGCGAACCAAAGGGTCGCAGGTTCGATTCCCAGTCAGGACACATGCCTTGGTTGTGGGCCAGGTCCTCAGTGGGGACCTCGCGAGAAGCAACCACACATTGATGTTTCTCTCTCTCTCTTTCTCCCTCCCTTCCCCTCTGTCTAAAAAATAAATAAATAAATAAATCTTTTTTTAAAAAAAAAGTAAAAAAAAAAATCTTCAGTAAACTAAGGTTACTTTATTGTTGAAGAAAGAAAAACATTTTGTATAAATTTAGAGTAGCCTAAGTTTCTAGGATTTTTTAACATCTACAATAGTGAACAGAAATGTCCTGGGCCTTCACATTCACCCACAGGCTGACTCGCCCAGAGCAACTGCAAGGTCTAGTCATGGTAAGTGCCCTAAACGGCTTTACCATTTTTCTATATTTTATGCTGCACTTTTTTCAAAGGTTTTATTTATTTATCTTTAGAGGGGAATGGAAGGAGAGATGGAGAGAAATATCAATGTATGGTTGCCTCTTGCACATCCCCTGCTGGGAACTGTTGCTGGGAACTGTCCTGCAACCCAGGCATGTGCCGTGACTGGGAATCGAACTGCGATCCTTTGGTTCACAGGCCCGCACTCAATTCACTGAGCTACACCAGCCAGGGCTATGCTGCACTTTAACTGTACTTTTTCTACATTTGAATATGGTTAGATGCACAGACACTTGCCATTGGGTTATGGTTGCACATAGTATTCAGTACAGTAACAAGCTATATAGATTTGTAGCCTGGGAGCAACAGGGTGTATCACATAGCAAAGATGCATAGTAGGATATACCATCAGTTTGTGCGAGTGCATTCCATGACATTCCTACAATGAGGAAACCACCTAACACTGTGTTTCTCAGAATGATCCTTGTCTTTAAGCAATATATGCTGTTATTTAAACTCTATTGTCTTTTTTCTTACAGTATTGGTATGTATTACCATATAACAAATTGTCTCACAATTTAGTAGCTTAAAGAAACAAACATTCATTATCTCACACATTAACTGAGGATCAGAAATTTGAGTGTGGCTTACCTGGGTTATCTGGTTCAGGGTGTCTCACTAGACTGAAAGTAAGCTGCTGACTGGTTGCACTCATCTCAACACTCAACTGCTGCTGGAGAATCCAGTTCTAAGCTCAGTCACATGACTGTTGGAGGGACTTTTCATTTCTTGCCACATTGATCTCTCCATAGAGCTGTTCACAATAGGGTTTTGTCCCAGGGAGTGAACAGAAGAGCCAGAATGAGCCCAAGATAGAATCCATAGTTTTTAAATCAAAGGGGCATGATATCATTTTTTGTCATATCCTCTTGTTCACACAGACCAATCCTGGTACAAAGGGGAAGAAAAACTGCATAGTTATATAATATCAGAGTGTGTGTATTATTGGGAGACATCTTGAAAGTTTGGTACTGCAGCAATCCATGCTCTGTAAAGTGTGTACGGTCCTGCTGGATGTGTACAATACCCACTCTGTATTGCTGATAACTAGTCTAACCTCAGGGTGTAAAATAATAGGCAACAACAATAGTATTAGAGCTTGTATTATGACACCATATTCTAAAGTCACTGATAGTTCATTTTATCTATTTAATGGAATAGCCTCCATTTTTAAAGGTATATTAGTAGTATATGATGAGGTAAACAGAGATATAAGACAAACATGTTTAAATTAATTGTTTGTGGGGTTTTTTTTGCTGTTTTTCCATTACATTGAACAAGCTAAAAGTTTGAATTACATATACAATTGAATAGGTCTAGTTTCTTTTTAAAAATTTTTTAAAGATTTTATTTATTTATATTTTTAGACAGAGGGGAAGGGTAGGAGAAATAGAGGGCAATGGGGGTTGCCTCTCATGCACCCCCTAATGGGGACCTGGCCTGCAACCCAGGCCTGTGCCCTGGACTGGGAGTCAAACCAGTGACCCTCTGCTTTCTGGGCCAGCGTTCAATCCACTGAGCTACACCAGCCAGGGCTTTTAAAATTTCTTTTAAAGTATATTTTATTGATTATGCTATTACAGTTGTCCCATTTTCCCCTCTTTCATTCCCCTCTGCCCTGCACCCTGCCTCCTACCCGCATTCTCCCCGCTTAGTTCACGTCCATGGTTCACACATGTAAGTTCTCTGGCTTCTCTATTTCACATACTATTCTAAACCTCCTCCTGTCTATTTTGTACCAAACATTTCTGCTTTTTATTCCCTGTACCTTTCCCTCATTCTCCCTCATCTCCCTTCCCATTGATAACCTTCCACGTGATCTCCATTTTTGTGATTCTGTTCCTGTTTTAGTTGTTTGCTTAGTTTGTTTTTGTTTTTGTTTTTATGTTCATTTGTTGATAGTTGTGAGTTTGTTGTCGTTCTACTGTTCGTATTTTCCATCTTCTTATTTTTCTTAGATAAATCCCTTTAATATTTCATACAATAAGGGCTTGGAGATGATGCACGCCTTTAACTTTACCTTATCCAGGAAGCACTTTATCTGCCCTTCCATTCTAAATGATAGCTTTGCTGTATAGAGTAATCTTGGATGTAGGTCCTTGCCTTTCATGACTTTGAATACTTCTTTTCAGCCCCTTCTTGACTGCAAGGTTTCTTTTGAGAAATCAGCTGATAATCTTATGGGAACTCCTTTGGAGGTAACTTTCTCCTTTTCTATCGCTATTTTTAAGATTCTCTCCTTATTTAATCTTGAATAATGTAATTATGATGTGCCTTGGTGTGTGCTTCCTTGGGTCCAACTTCTTTGGGACTCTCTGAGCTTCCTGGACTTCCTGGAAGTCTATTTCCTTTGCCAGATTGGGGAAATTCTCCATTATTTTTTCAAATAAGTTTTCAATTTCTTGCTCTTTTTCTCCTTCTGGCACCCCTATAATGCAGATGTTGGAATATTTAAAGGTTGCCCTGGAGGTTCCCAAGTCTCTCATCATTTTTTTGAATTCCTGTTTCTTCATTCTGTTCTGATTGAATGTTTATTTCTTCCTTCTGTTCCAAACTGTTGATTTGGATCCTGGTTTCTTTCCCTTCACTGTTGGTTCTCTGTATATTTATCTTTATTTCACTTTGCATAGCCTTCACATTTTCCTCCATTTTGTGACCATACTCAACCATTTCCATGAGCCTCCTGATTACCATTGCTTTGAACTCTGCCACTGATAGATTTGCTATCTCTTCATGGCTTAGTTCTATTTTTGGATCTTTGATCTATCCTTTCCTTAGAGCCATACATTTTTTTTGTCTAGGCATGCCTGTTACATTGTAAGGGGTGGAGCCTTAGGTATGTGCCAGGGCAGGCAGCACAGGTCACTTGCCCTGGTGGTGCTGTGCATGGGGGAGAGGTCTGAGAGAGAGTAATGCCCTTTGCTCAGCTCTCTGCCAGCTTTCAGTCACTTCCCTTGATACCCACAAGCAAATTGGTCCCTTCTGGTGCTGATTCCCAGGTGGGTGGTTTTGTGTATATTCTAGGACCCTGTGGGTCTTTGCAACGAACTCTCCCATGAGGCTGGGAGTTTCTCCCACTGCAGCAACACCCACAGGTTTTTACTGCCACGGATTTTGAGGCTTTAGTTCCCTGTGCTGCTATGGTGAGTTGAGTGGTCTGCCTTGCTCCCCAGCTGTTCTTGCTGGTTTATCCACACACAAATGTGGGACTGCCTGCTCCACCAGCCACTGCCTTGCATTTGGCCCTCCAGCTGCCACCTTGTTGGTAGTCCTCTCCATCCAGGCTACTTGACTCTACCCCTGCTACCATTCTGGATAAATGTTTCTTCTTTAAGTCCTTGGTTGTCAGACTTCCATAGAGTTTGATTTTTCTGGAAGTTCTGGATATTTTTTGTTTTTAAATTTATTGTTGCCCTTCTTTGGGTGGTGTGAGGAGGCAAAGTGTATCTACCTACACCTCCATCTTGGCCAGAATTCTGATAGATATTACGTCTTGATACTGTCAACCATATAATTATTTTACTATTGAAATGGATATCACTTAATTAATATTTTACAATATAATTTAATTAATCAGAAGAATCACATTGCTTCCGGTAGAAGAAAAGATGTTTGTTTAAATGCAGCTTCTTATAAGCACTGCTCTACAAAATGATTGAAGGCAGTTAAATCTGAACTAATATTTCTGTTATATGGTGAAACCTTTATGAGCTGATAAGGTCAATTCTGAGGCAAATTCAAAGAAATAAATCTCAGAAATATGTGCCATTAAAATAATAGTTTTGAATGAAAGGAAGAAAGACAATAATCTTTTCCATTCTAATGTTTCCAAAATATGTGCTTTTCTATATTGCTATGTTGCACTGTGCAATGGCAGCCACAAGGGTGAATTTTAAAAAATAGTTATGAGCTGTTTCGAGATTCAATAACCTGGCAACCTGCAGCTCATGACAGTTAGAGCCATGCTAATCATTTTGGAAATCATTCGGATATAATTTTATAACACCGGTGAGACTGGAAGTGGCACATTATTTAGCTTTATATTGTTTTAATTTTATAATTAAGTAATTGGACTTGGAACAAACAGTATACTACTTCCGTTTTAATTAACATTTCACCATATAACTATAGTACTTGCCCAAAACACTATCTTCTACATACAGAGACAATTATGATATGCATTATTGAAAGTAATAAAATGTTTTACTAATCAAACATTTATGTGGATCAGACATTTTTATGCCATGGCAATTATAAGAAAAGGAATCAGGTTACCAGTGACAAATTTTCTTAATTAGAGTTGGGCATGTCTAGATTAGTCATACTTTGTGTTCCCATATAAAATATTATTTCCTTAAAGAAACTTAGATTACTTTTAAAATTCATTTAAATTTTTCAAGATTCTAGCTGAGAAGTGTTATTTTTGTTTGGCACTCTATTACGATGATATGGTTTTATTACTAACATATCCATTTAAAGTACAGAACTCATTCAGTTGGTGGGCAAATTTATCTGGTTAACAACAAAGTCTTTTACCAGCAAAAATAATTGTGAAACATTATAGATTCTAATGTGTTTTTAATTTAGAACATCCCTTAGCTGAAATTACTTATACAACAAGTATATCATCAAAGTTCCCATAAATAATGTAGAACATTCAAAGTACTCTTTTACTAATTGAATAAATCCACATTTTATTCAACCTACATAAATAAAAACCCCAGATTAATAAACAAATATCTCAGTCAGGTATATGGATATGTCTCTTAAAAGTGAATATTTAGATTATCAAAATATTTTATAATTAAATTTTCAGTAAGATTTTTGGCATTTGAAAATAATTTGTAATAGTTATAAAAATAATATAGTAATATAAATAATATATTTTAAGAGTGATATATAAAATAATATATATGAATATATGTGTATATACATATATATATACTTAGAGAGACAGAAAACAAATGTTTTCCTCCTATAGTCATGACAGAGTTACTCTTATTAGATTTTTCTATCTTCTTCTAAAAGATACTAAAACATTAAACAAATTAGAATGAATTGGTGAAAAAAATAGGTTTAAAAATTAGTGACCTAAGTCTTCACCTTTGGAAGATAAGATGAAGTATGCAAATTAAACCAAAGATAAAATAGAACTAAGTGAAGAATAAATAAGAGTGGATATTTATAAAATAGAATTAAGAAAAAGAATATTAACAAAGAAAAATTTTATTTTTTGACAAGTTTAATAAAACCAATAATCCCCTGGCAAGACTGGTCTTTGTAACAGAAATGACGATAAACAATTTCAATATCAAGAATAAAAGAGTGGATATCCTGAGTGCTACAGTCATTGCAAGTATAACAACAGTATAATAGTATAATAGTATAATAAAGTTTATGACACAAATTTGACATTTTATCAAAGAAAGAAGTTTTATAAGACATAACCCAACACTATTGACATAAGAGAAATGATTGAAAAGCTGAATACCCCAAAGGCATTTAATTATTTAAGTTCATAATGACAAAACTTGAACGACTTCAACCCCTGATGGCTTCACTGGTGAATTTTATTATATTTAAGGAATAAAATTAATATCAATCACATGTAAATTCCTCCAGAAAATAACAGAGAAGAACAGAATATCCTCAATATTTTTGTAAGGTCACCATGGCCCCAGACCATTTATATGTTTATATTTATATTATTATTTATAATTATAATTATATTTATGTTTATTTGAAAAATAGTTATATTTAGATAAAATTGTTATCTTTAAAAAATTAGATTAAAGGTAAGTATCCTTCATGAAAACAGAAAAATTGACAAAATATGAGCAAATCAAACCCAACAAATTGATAATACATTATGACCAACTTCATTCTAGCCCTCAGACAGAAGGTCAGTTTACTATAAAAACCATGTAAATACCTACGCTAACAAAATTCCAGGTGGGGACTGAATAAAAAAGGTGAAGGGATTAAACTAAAAAAAAAAAAAAAAAAAAAAACAGAGAGAGACAAGAGTATATGAATTATCAGAGGGAATAGGGGGTGAGGGGAGGTAAGAGAGGGAAAAGAAGGGGACAATGGTGATGGAAAGAAACTTGATTTAGAGTGGTGAGCACACAATACAAAATATAGATGATGTACTATGTAATTATACCCCTGAAACCAATATAATTTCATTAATCAATGTCACCCCAATAAATTCAATTAAAAATAAATAAATGAAACCTCGCTACATATACATATAATATTAAGTAATCACAGATTACAGATTACCACAATACTTACAAAAGCAGCATCTGACAAAAATGAAGAATATTCTTGATATAAAGGCTGAGAAACTAGAAAAAAATTCTCAGTTTTGAAAAGGTTCTCTACACAAATCCAACACGTAACATTGTGTTTGGTCAAATAATAAACTTTTTAGTCCTAGAATAAGAAAGAAAGCAAAGCTATCCATTAAAACTGGTTTTATACAGTACCACACAAGAGGTTTAAGCCATTCCCATAAAGAAAAAAAAAAGAACCAGTCAAAAGAGTTAGAAAGATGTATAACTTCCCTTTAGAAAGATGATATGATTGTTTACAAAGAAAGTTCTTTGTAATTTGCAAAACCTGCCAGAACCAATAAGCTAATTTAACAAACTTGCATGGTATGAAGTCAGTTTACAAAAACAATTACATTTTAGGTACTGGAAGCAAAACTTAGAAATGATTTCCAGTTAGAAATTATTTTAAAAATAAAATTTGAATCCCAAAATTTAAATATTTAACACTACATTAAGGAAAAGGCATGCAAATGCACTTTAAATTACTAAGAATAGATATATAAGACAACAAAAATAAATAGACAGATTGAATGGGCTAAAGAATTGGAAAATTCAATATTGTTTTAATGTCAATTCTCAACAAATTTGTCAATGGATTAGATTTCATGAATTCACAATAAAAATCCAAAATTATTTTTTTGCATAAATAGACAAGTTGCTTATAATAGTTATATAAAATATTAAAGAAACTAGAATAGCTAACTTATCTTAAATGACAAGTAAACGTGATGCTAAGAATTGCTATAAAGCTACACTAGCCACTAGAGTGTGGTATGTGTAAAGAAAATCAAATAGATCAATGAAACAGAAAAGAAAAACTAGAGATAATCCTACATTTATTTTAGACAAAGATGACAAAACAGGTCAGTAACGTTCGGATAACAGAGAAAATAAATACACCTTAAATCCTACCATATTCCAGATGCTAAAATTAAAGATGGATCCTATCTCTAAACCTGCACACTGAAACTATGAAACTTGTATAAGAACACATTAAAGAATATTTTATGGTAACAAAGAACTTCAATGAGAATACTTGAATCATTAACTACAAAGGAATTTGCAAAAATGACTTTATTAATATTAAAATGTCTGATCATCAAAAAGACCCCTTTATTAAAATGAAGTATCAGTTGTAGAGCTAGAGAAAATACAACATATCTGAGAAAGAACTACTGTGTAGAAATTGTAAGGGACTCTCAGAAATCTATAATTAAAAATAAAATTTCTGGGTTCAATTCCTGGTCAAGGCCTAGGTTGCGAACAGGTCCCCATCTGGAGCACATAAGAAAGGCAGCCAATCAGTATGTCTCTCTCAGACGGATGCTTTTTGCCACACTGATGCTCCCCTCCCCTTGTCTCTCCCTCCCTTTCTGTCTTTCTAAAATCAGTAGGCATGTCCTTGGGTGAGGATAAAATTATAAAAATAAAATAAAATTTAAAAATAGTAAAATATAAATATCCGAATTGCGCAAAAATTTTCATTTCATAAAAAAAATAAAAGAATGCCAATAAGAAGATTAAAAAGAATGCAATGTCAGTAATCACAAAGGAAATGCAACTACAGTGAGATATCATTACATACTAAGCTAAAATAAAAAATACTGACCAGGTAACTCTGAAATTCCAGGGAATGAATAAAACATCACATCTTTCTAGTAGTGATACAGGTGGACAAGCTCTCCAGACCACTGGGAGGGGGCTGAGGGCTGGGTAAAGAGGGACAGCCAGGGTAACTGAGTGAATGCTTCCCCACCCCCAGGCACCATGGCAGCAGGAGGAAGCCCACTGAGCACGTGCAAAGCTAGCAAGATAATTGGCTAAGAGGGGAAAAGCCTTCCTATCTGCTTCTGGTACCAGATTGAGGTTGGGACAAGGGGAAGGCAGACACATGTGCAATAGAAGTTAAAATCGCACACCAGGAGGTCTGGATCTAAAAGCCTGTCACTCTAGCCAGGGGAAAGAAGGCCAAGGTTGGGAGGCAGACCCACCTAACCTCACAAAAGTTTATTAAGTTATTTGGTCATTCTGAGTAAGAACCTGGTCCATCCCACATCCAAAACTAATATAAACACAACGGTGCAAAAAAAATCTGTCTGTTGCTCATGGCTCGCCTCTTGGAACTGGCACTTGACAGTATAATGGCCTGTCCTCTTCATGAGCCATGACCTCCAGAAAGGAGTCTCTCTCTCTTGCTGACCCAGTGGAGCATTTCTTGGTTCATTGGCAAACTCTCCAGCCTGGGAGCTGAGGATCTTGTGGCCCTAGAAGCCACATGGGCAATGGCAGCACCAGCCCCACACCCAGGCTCCAGGGAGGGGCCAGAAGCCAGACAGCAGCTGGGCACAAGCTAAGCTACCTGGATAGCCGCTTAGAAGACAGATTGGGCTCAGTACTTTAAAATGGAGCAGGAATTCTGAGCTCGGCTTTTTGTTTTAGTCTTGTTGAGGACACCTAGGTTTTGTCTAGGTTTTGTGGAGGAGATGAGCTTTGAGATGGATATTTCTCCATTCTCCTCCCAGATTGTTCTGCATTTTAATAAAACATTTTTCATTTCTCACCAGAGTTTGCCTTTTGATGGTGGTGGGCATCTGGACCCCAATTTGGTTTGCTAACAGTAGGAGCATACAACGGTTAGGACACTGTAAAACAGTCTTGCAATGTCTTTTCTCTAAATAAAACTAAGGATAAACCTATTTTATGATCCAGTATGACAATAACTGGTATTTAGCTTAGAATAAAAAACAAGTTGACTGTAAAATTTCTGTAAAAGTGATTGTGGTAAAGATAATCCTACAACCAAGAATGGAAAACAGCATGACTGACCAGCAAAAGAAAAGTAGAAAAAGAAAGTATAATGGTGAAAATGCTAAAACACTACTGTGTATGAGTTTTATTTAAAGTAGGAAAACTGAAAAATAAGACATATATCTACTAATAGTTTCTCACATAATTTTTTCTATATAATGTATTAATATACAGCATTAAATAGAATGCACTATGATATATACAATTATGTTAAGTGAAAAGAGGCAAACACAATAGTATGTACTGTATGACTACATTTCTTTTGAGATGAGGAAGCGATAAAAATCATACCATGTTGTTAAAAAAAAAAAAAAAAAAAAGACCTGAGCCCCAGTTATGTTGCTCAGTTGTTCGGAGCATCACCCTACACGCCAAAAGTTTATGAGTTAGATTCCTAGTCAGCGCACATATCTAGGTTACAGGTCCCGTCCTTGAGTGGAGCACCTACAAAAGGCACTCACTGATAATGTTTCTCTCTTTCTCTCTCTCTCTCTCTCTTTCTCCCCCTCTCTCCCTCTCTTCCTAAAATCAGTAAAAACATATCCTCAGCTGAGGATTATAAAAACCCCTTATCTTTATAAATAAAAAATAGACCTGAAATTACTTATGATGGTGGGAATTGACTGGAAATGTACATAAAAGACAGCTCCTTCTGGGTTGACATGGATGGACAGGAGAATATTATGCTAAGTGAAATAAGCCAGGTGGTAAAAGACAAAAACTATATGATCTCACCTATAAGTGGAACCTAATCAACAAAACAAATAAGAGAGCAAAATATAGCCAGAGGCATAGAAATAAAGAACAAACTGACGGTAACCAAAGAAATGGAAGGAAGGGGATGACGGGGAAAAGGGGGAAGTGTATCAAGGAACATGTATAAAGGACCCATGGACAAAGCCAAAGGGGTGAAGAATTGAATGTGGGAGGTGGAGGTAGGTGGGGGAAGGGAAAGTCATGGGGGGAAATGGGGATAGCTGTGATTGAACACTAATAAAAATATGTAAATTTTAATTGTATTTTGATTGCATTTATCTTAACTCATTGAATTATACGCTAAACATGTTAACTTTAATATATGTGAATATTAACTAAAACTTAAGATTCTCAAGGTTGTTTCCATGTAGAATAATACTGGAAAAGAAAATCAGTAACCATATATTTGTCACACATATATCACCTTTGTCAAATAAAAGTCAATTTAAATTGAATACTATTTACTATATACTTATATAATCAAAATCTTATCATTCAAAGGCCTGTGTTAAAATTTGCAAGAATTTAAGTAATGAGGACATTTTTGTGTCATTTTTGCTTTATAATTTTTCTAACAAATTTTAACTCAATTCTTACTTAAAACATATGGTTTTGTTTACAGTCATATACATTATAAATTTTTTCTTGATATTTTCCAATTTTTATTGTATTTTTCATTAATAGCTTACATTCAATATTATTTTGTATTGGTTCCAGGTGCACAGCACAGGGGTTAGACGATCATATGCTTTATACAATGATCCCCCTGACATTTCAGGTACCCACCTGGCACCATACTGATGCAGACACCGGCTAGCAGTGTCCGAGTCATCATGGATGAAATAAAATATATACATGGACTACTGAGTCTGGTGTAGGGAAAAGGATGGCAGTGTAACTTTTCTCTCAAGGGGAGCAAAAGCCACGGCCTCCGCCATGACAGGCTTTTATTCTAATATCTCCTCACATTACAAGATGGTCCTCACTCACTATCCCCAGTTACAACAAAAGGAGCCAATGCCCCTAATCACATCACAGAAGAAGGGTATTAGCAAATGAAAAAGCAAAAGTGGTTGAGCCAGTTACACTGGTCCCTGCAAGGTTCAGCATGGATTTTAAGAAGTTACAACAATCATTTGCAGGGTGAGGGAGTTTTCTGCAAGAAGCAAAACAGCTTAGGTATATTGCAAATCTGATTACCCACGAGAGAACCTATCTGTGGGCATGGGTCCTGTGCATCTCCGAGTGGGAGCTGGACCCATGCCATGCAGAAGGGTCTGCCACACTATACATAGTTTTTACAATATCACTAACTGTATTCCCTGTGTTTACTTTACACCCTATGACTATTTCATAACTACCAGTTAGTACTTTGAATCTAATGTTACCAGAATATAATAATCTGAATGGTACTATTTCATTATAATTTATTGAACTTGATTTATGATTGCTTTCACGTATAATTTATAAAAAAAGGACATTCAATCTGAAAGAACTGTTTTCTTCTGTGTAAAGTTTTCTTGTGAAATTCAAGCTAAATCACTTATGCATAAAAATCATCAATATTATTGGAATTTGAGAGAGATGTAGTAAGTCTCCAACACAAATGCTGCTCTTATCTTTGAGATTCTTTTGTTACACAGTTGATGTTTGTAATTTTTCTTCCTTCTATTTTTAACATTTCTATATCATAGTTTTTAGTTAAGTTTCTTATACACAATGTATTACTTAATATTAAATTCCAGTCTGAGAACCTGCCCTTTATTAGTGAATATGTACTTAACATATATACATATATTTACTACGGTTACTGTAATATTGGAACATATTTCTTCCAAATGCTGTCCTCTCCTGAACATTCTTTTTTCCCTCCTCTCTTGCCTTTAATGGAAAATATCAAACATTTTTTCTGCTTATTCCAAATTATGGATACGTACATACAATATAAAATCCACTGAGATTATCTGATTATCCACTAAGAAAAATTATTTTTCCCTTGATTAATTTTCCAAAGGTAGTTTATGCAGTAAAATTTTTTACAAACTATCTTGCAATAAAATTATACTATTAGTGGCCTTAACATTTTTATTGGAAACTTAAGTTACTGAATATTTTTATATTAACCTTTATATTATTTTCTAATTTGCCTAATATTCTGGCATATAATTCATATAAAACTATTCTTAAATAAAATTTTATTAAAAGTAGATGTACTGAGATTCATTCTCCAGAAAGATATGCAAGTAATTTTAAAATACAATTTTTTAGAATCAAATGTTAACAGGAAATAAGCACATTAAACCAGATATTATTACCCAACATTAATGAAATAAATGATTATATTTGTGAGAGTTAAGGGTTACTTTTCACATTTTTTTTTTTTCAAGTACAGCTTGCATTCAGCATTATTTTGTATTAGTTTTGGATGTACACCATAGTGGTTAGATAACCACATACTTTGCAAGGTGTAAAGGCACCATACATAGTTATTACAATATTATTGACTGTATTCCCTGGGCCATGTTTTACATCCTGGTGACTGTTTTGTAACTATCAATTGGTGCTTCTTCACCCCTTCATCTTCACCCCTTCATCCCAGTCTCTGAACACCCTTCCCTCTGGCAACCATCAGTCTGTTCTCTGTACCCAGAAGTCTGTTTATTTAAGGATAACTATTATGTTTGGGATTTTAGTAGTTTTCTTCTGGAAATAGTTGCCCAAACTATTGAAACATGTCATGTGTTGCCTAAGTCTGAGAGAGGTTTTTGAATCCTGTAGATATAATTGCATAGTTAATATTGGAAATAATTTTACTAGGACAGCTAAAGATTATGTACATGAACTGTAAATGTTATGTTTAACCCTGGGAATTTGTGACTCTAAGCCTATGCCTGGGCCTTATACTAAAACTCAAAGTTTATGTGCAGGTCATCCCACAAGAATAAAAGTACTTGACAATACCTATGGAAATTAATGCACATAAGAGTCAGTGCTTAAATATGAATTATGCTAATAATTATCAGTAATTAATTTGATACAGCAAATTAATCCTCTTCCTGAATATGAAATTTTTACATCTTATGTATTGCAGCCTTAGAATTCCTCAACTGTTTTGTAGAGGAAATATGCTTGGTATATCAAAAATACGCATGTCTTAGTGGGTTGTGTGTGAATAGGTAAGACTAGAGTCCTTAGATTTAACTTACAAATAGCAAAATTTTCTTTACTTTCTTTAAAATGTGCAAAGTACAGATGTTCGGTTTGGGTAAGTGAGAAGTAATGATTCCATCATAGCTTTCATGTGCTATTTTCTCAGAAATCCCATACAAAGTTAGTTACCTTGCATCTACATGATATCTACTTTGATCTAAAAACAGGTTGGGGGGCAGGGGAGAGTAATGGGGAAGAATAGGGGCAACTATAATTGAACAACAATATTTTTAAATGATAATAAATGGAAAAAAATTAAAAGATTCTGCTTATAGTCTTTTTACAATTACTTTATAAGGATGACCAAATGTTAACTGTATCTACTATTTCACTCATTCACACCTGAATTTTAAAATTCATAAATTTATCTTCTAAATTGGTGATTGATGTTTTGTTCTTCTTTTCAACAGAGTGGTGAAAATTCTGCTTATACATTTCTGTCATATTCAAATTATATCTTTATCATGAATAAGTAAGAAAAATCATGTAAATTTAGAGTTAAACTTGTCAATTCTTTTAAGTAAAGAAAAAAAATAAACAATACAATTATTATATTGTGTTTTAATCCTAACTCACAGTCCTTAAAAGGGAGTTAATTTTGGCATTAAGGAACAATACAAACCTTATAAATTTGAGATCTGTTCTAAAATGGTTAGTCATTACCGAAATTTAAATTTCTGCTTCTTATACTCTTGTTCTGTACTTTATTTTTTGCACTGAAGGGATTCAAAGCATGAAATTAATTATTTTAAGATTTAATTTACTTCTCATTTGGTTTTCTCCGATGTTAATCCTGTTGAATCGATATCTTTCTTTGAAGACGAGTTCTCTGACAATTGTTTGCTCATGTACATTCCTTTTAGACTTTGAGTTAGGCTTATGCAGACTGAATGTTAGAACCCCATGGCATGTTTTCATGTTATGCCTAGAGTTTATTAACATGGACTAGTTTAGAATTTATTCAATACTTTTAATGTGTTTATTTATTTGTGCCTAAAGCTGTTTGGTTTCTTACTCATTTGTTTAGTTCTCTCAGTCTTTATCTCTTCATCATGCCTCTTTATTTGTTCATCATTGCCCTTTTCATGATTTAGCAACTCACAACATTTATTAAAGAAAGTATAGTTGTGTGCAGAACATCTAATGTTGGAGAGATTCGTTATGTTGACATTTTATAGTCTTCCCAATTACACTTTCTTCACTGGTTGTCCTCAAGTATCCTGTTTATCTTTGTAAGTACTTTCCTTAACTTTACAAGCTCTTTTTATCAGGAATCCATTTTTAGACTTTATAAAATCAGGCATGTCCCTAGCTGGCGTGCCTCAGTGGATTGAATGCCAGACTGAGAGCCAAAGGGCTGCTGGTTGGATTCCCAGTCAGGGCACATGCCTGGGTCGTGGGCCATGTCCCAGTGCAGGGTGTGCAAGATGCAACCATACAATGATCTCTCCCTTTCATTCTCCTTCCCTTAAACTCTCTTTAAAAATAAATAAAATCTTAAGAAAATAAATAAGTAGAATCAGGCATGCACAATACTTCCCATTTTAAAGTATGTAATTTTTTTTCTCATTGCTTGTATCATTTAGCAAAACTGAGGAAAGGAAAAGGCTTTGGTTAATATCTCATTACAAAGTTTTAATACATTACTTTAAAAATATCTATCTTAATTGGGTATTTTTAATGAATTAATATTTTAAAATACCACATATTTATTCTATGACTTTTATACTTTCTTCCTCACTCATGTGATTACTTCTATAAAGAAGGAAGTAATATTTATGTTACATGCCAAAGCAGACTGATGCTTGTTAGGATCACCAAAGGCCTTCAATAAAGAACACTCTTTTCCATATTGAGAAAATAGAACAAAGGAGTCATAGATTAAATACACACTTTACATTAATAACTAATAATTGCCAACTATCTATTCATTACACATATTTGGGCAAGTTTGTTTCATAATACACACTTGCAGAATCAGGCACACATATGCACCCAGTGACAATGTTTGTTGAAAGAGCAATGGGAAAATTCTTTCACTCAAATCAAAATCATTCAGAATGCTTTATCCCCATATTCAAAGGAATGAAGGGGTCACTTGAGTTTACTAAGGTGTACTTGAATGTGTAAATCACTAATTCATCATTTCTCTACTTTGAGAGTGACTAAATTGAGAAGGCAGACATTTAAAAAATAACATTCCTCCTCATGGAAACGGGGTGGAAAGGAGAAAAAGTGTTTTTTGATTATTTTTGCCAACTTTCCATTTTCTTAACCCACCAGCCCATGGAGCTGAGTAGACACATGGTTAACCTGCTCAGGGGCGGAGATGGCTAGTAGGCAGGCAGACCCGAGTCACTATTTGTGAGAACGGTTATTCTATACTAAGATTTTGCACCTTCGACCACATTCCTAGAACAATGTGTGATATCCCTGGATGTTTACTCCTAAAAGTTTGTGAAATACAGTACAGTGATCACATTAACTTCAAAGGCACTGTTTCACCAAGGCTGAAAATTCACTTAATAATCTACTGCCCAAATTGCATCTAGCTACATTTGCCATGAAAGCTCAAAATTCTTCACTAATGGAAGTATTATGGTAGTCTAAAATCCAGATGTGTAAAGCTAACCAAGTGATAAAAATGCCAATAAATAGATATGTTTGTTTGAAAATATATACCCTACCCTAATATTACATACCATGGTGAAATTTAATTCTAAATGTAAATTCTCTTTGAAGTTTAAAAAAAAAAAAAACAGGAAAAAAGCTCACAATCTGTTTCTCTGGTATAATGATGAGATTACCATTCTAAAGAAATGAAATCCACAGTGTGTCTTCTCCACCTTTGTATTTTGTTGCATCTAAAGTCCAGGGGTTCTCAGTGCCAAGGCAGAAGCTGGCTTCTTTGGCACCTATACAGGGGCCAATGCTCACAGAAATAGGTGTATTTCCTTCAGGGCCTCAGAAACTCTTTCTTTCCATGTCTGTCTCTGATACACTTCTCTTTCAAAGTATCCAAAAGATTAGTATGTATATTTCCTTTAGGGCCTTAGAAAGTATTTTATTTCCATGTCCTTCTCTGATAAACGTCACTTTCAAAGTATCCTAAGAATAACTAGAAAGAGCTTTACAACCCTGACTGTCTACCCTCTACATCTAGTAATCTACTGGCACACAGGACCCAAACCAGCTCTTACAGATGCAATTGTGTTGCCAGGAGTAAGTACTGAATATTGCCTATGGCTTTGAGTAAAATCACCTGAAGATGAGGGGAAGAGGGAAAAATGAGACAATCTTGGCTTTTGGCTCACCAAATTAACAGTCAGTGTACACACAGTCCTGAATTCACATTCTGTGGATTTTAAATTCAGTCAGGAGAAACACTAGCACAAAATTAATATTCACATGATACGTATACATTGCCTCTAGGGATTATTCCATCAAGTTTAAGCTTATAATTTCCATTTCCCTCTGAGCCTTGTTTCTGACATGACAGTACTGGATTGATTGTATATGAATTCTAGGAAGTAACGTAGCATTGCTCCTATTTTTTTAACTGTTTTTTTTTTTTTTTCCCAGTCCTGTGTGGCAATGGACTTCCTTAGCATTAAGAAACTTGCCTCTTAAGAAAGGTTTCTTTGTCATTTATACCTAAGCATTGAAGAGTCAGCTTTAGCTCTTACACTGGGAGATGATATTTTAGCAGATGTAGAAGTTACCATCAATCTCAAGGTCCGTTAGTGCCCGGACTTTTCTGCATAAAGGGTCCTGAATGGAAGACCACAGCTCATGAGTGGTGCTCTAAATATTTTCGCTAGCCTAGCACTAACAATGTAGAGCTGAACCTCAACAGGACACATGATCACATCAAAACTCCGCTGACTGGAAATCGAGAAGCAGTTCACATTGTTCAGGCCTCAGACCTCACTCCTAAAGTACACAAAGCCTCTGCCTTCTAGAATCAAGTGTTTGCCTCTGACATGCATGCTTGAGAGAAGTTGTGTTTTCTTGCTAAGCTGCAGGAGCCTATATTTACAGGCTAGTCTCACCTGCTAAAAACTCTCAGACCATGATTTTGCTTGCCTATACATACTATGCACCAGAAATGGGTGCAGCTGCCAATATGGACCTTGGGGTCGAATTCCTGAAGTTAGCTTGATGGCTGTAGTCTTGGTAACTTGCTACCAAATGATGAGGTCACTTATATTCTTTGTGACTCAGCTTTTTCATTACCCTGTGGTCCTTGCTGAAATGCAAGTTGCTCGTGTCTCAGCTTTTATGCTAAACCTGTGCAGAAAGGGCCTTTGGTCTGTAGACTGAGCCACCATACGCTATAGTTCTCTAAAGTCAGCCAGCTTGTGACTGGCCTAAAGCTTCGGGCACAGTCCAGAGACACTAAAAACTAAACTAAAATTAATCAAATGGTACTCTTAAATAGGTGGCTTTTACTGTATGTAAACAGAACTTTGTTCTTATTTTAAAAAGTGTAACAAAACAAACAAGAAACAATTTGTAAGGACAGAAGGTTCTGGTGGTATCTAAGGATTATATGCACATTTTAAAGAATTCATGGAACTGAACTTGAAAAATGACAAACTTTACTGAATGTAAGTCATACATCAATAAAACTGATTTAAAAAATAAGTGAAACTTGAGTTCTACTAACTATGATGTTAAAAATATATATATTCTTCATATATACATATATAAAATTTATATATAATTTATATATAAAATTTACATATATATATATAATTTAGGCTCTGTAAAAACAGGTTGGAACAACAAAAATCTTCCCATGGGTAAGTTTTGGTCTCCAAAATTCCACTCTTGTGTTTTATCAATTTTCCCAGCAATTGTACAAGGAGGCTGGAGCAACACAGAAAGTAGGATTTAGTAGGGCTTCTATTTACTGTACAAGGTTTGAATAATTCAGACATTAGTAATGGAGTGGCTGGTAATTAACTTTATTAGTATGAAAACAAACACAATGCTCCACTCGTAACACTAAAATTCAGAATAGGGTAGAATTTTTCCTAATATATTTGAGTTGAAATTCTGAGGGCAACATGTACTTCAGTTTCTTATTTTTAATCTGACCTCTTTTAGTCACACATGTGGGACACAGTTACCTTTTTGTTTATTCCCTTTGTTAAACATCAGTGCAGTTGTCTTTTAAGTACAACAGTTTCTTTTGCCAACGTTTTTATATGCTCCAAGCTTCTTCCAGGATGTCCACAGTTTGCGATTTTGTTTTCCTATGATATTAGGCTCAGTAGCTGTTTCTATTCCTGCTCACTTAGAGAATTGCTGCCTGTCTGCTGCCTGAGCAGCATCCCGGCACTCCATCCTGGGAACTGCTTCTACTGTACACGTGCCTGGGAGTGGTACCCTGCTTGCAGGAATGTGATGCACCGAGTTTAAAGCTGCTGTCTCAAATACAAAGTCAAGCCTTTAGTATCCTTCTTCCTCTCCTCAAAGACTGTGTTTCTGCTTTAGAGGTGCAGAGCAGGCAAGTGTCCAGCTCGAACACTTAACACATTCTTACACCTTGTCACGTATTTATCTCCATATGCCACTATATGCAATTTACATCTATGTAAATTTTATTTCTGTTGTTTGTTCCCTCTGTCTGAGTATTCTCTCTCAGTTATAGTTCAATCAGGGACACACACTGCTAGCGGTTAGGCATGCATATATTTGAATTTATTACTGGAGTTCACCTCCACGAATCTAGGGCTTTTTAAGCTGGCTAAGCATTCTCCATAAGGGTGTTTGTTGTCTTTGCCTCTAAACCTGCACATGGTATTGACCAAGATGGCCTTACATTTCCCTTAGATTAACTACACTTCAGATAAACTTCTTCAGACGCTAGGCCCCTGATCTTCCTTCCTTTCTTTTCTGAATATTTACATTAGAGAACTTGTAATCCCAAATCCCCTATCTGTCCTTTGAGATGTAAATCTTTTTATAAACCACTTGCCAGGTTTATAACCCAGTAATCCCTTTCTCAAACATCTTGAAAGCATGATATTTCTTTTCTCTACATCCATTCCCAGCTCTGAAATTTTTCCTTTCGTCTTAACATAAATGAAACCTTTAGCCTCACACTCCAGCCAATTATTATCTGGTCTCTCTCCTTAGTTTTACCATAACACTTTGCAATTGTGAATAATAAAGTGGCAGTTTTTTGTCCCTGTGATTTTTTTTTTTTACTTTAGGTACAATTAGGCTTCTCTTCCACAGTTTGACTATAATGACTATGATCAATCTAATCTTATAAGGAGGGTAACTGTTAATGGAAAAATGCAATAATAAATTTAAAACAAAAAAATTGGATTTAAGCAACAAAAAGCCTGGGTAATAGGAACAAAAACAGACTATTTTTCCCATAAAAGTTTTAGTCTATACGTAACAGGGCAGCAACTCAAACACGTCAGGAGAACCAGGCTCCTCCTATATTGCAGTCTCTCCATGTTTATCACATGGTTCTGTCCTCAAATTTGTAGTATTGCTGGTACTCCATCAAAATCCTGTTTACATTTATGGAATGTGAGACAAACCAAGAGCCAAAGAAACCACATGCCAATCTGTGTAAACAGCTTTTGTGGAAATTTAATTATGTCAGTTCTTTTCTCTCTATATATATATGATTTGATATTATAACATTAGGTAACTCATTTCTTGTTGGATTGCTGTTTTTGTAATTATACTATTTGGAAGCTATCTTTCAATTAACAAATACTATTTTTTTTACTGGAGTTCTATTTTATATTCCAATTATCTTTGCATTTGAATATCTGGAAATATGTTTATTTTATGATTTACTCTTGATAGCTTGATTGAAATGAGATTCCGAGAAAATAATTTTTTCACCTCCATTAAGATATTATTCCATTACCTACTGACATCATTTGTTTATGATGATGTCTCTGCTGTCAAGTTAGTATTCATACATTTTAAAATTGTCTGCCATGTTTCTCTGGCAAATCTTAAGATTTCTTATGCTTGACAGTCTGCAATTTGACTTTAAATTTTCCAAGTGTGCAATGTAGTGAGATTGCACTGTCAACCTATTGAAGCTAAAATTAAATTTCCTAGAGCTCTCTTCCCTTTGTCATTCCAAGTCGAGATTGGTGATGTGATAAATTTTAATCTGATCTGGAAGGCAGTGAAAAACAGCTGTTTTTGTTGTATCAAAGTTAGGGTAGAGCACCAGAACCTGTGTAGCTATGGATCCACCAGCTCACCACTCTGGGCATGGGTAGCACCCACACAGCAGAAGTTGCCCCTTCTATAGGTTCTCTCTGTTGGCTTGGATCAAATACAGATACCTGTGAGATTTCATGCAAAAGAGTGCTAGCTTCCTCCTCAAGTCACCCACAAGATTACGATTGGAGGTGGTGTAAGTCAGGTACGGAATCTGGTTTATCCTCATAAGTAATAGTTTGTCTAGTGTTCTCTGCTACTTTACCTATGAAACCCAGTTTCTTTTCTTTACTAACCCACAGCATTAGGCCCACATCTTATATGCAAAAGCTAAGAGTGCATAATTTTTTAACCAGCTCCCTCATGGTATATATTCAAATACCTACAATAAATCTCTTAATCAGTAGCACTTAACTTTGTTCCCCTTATCTAAATGAGTTATGACAGATTTCTTATTTCTCATTCATTCATTCATTCATTCATGCTACCTAACACTTGATGTCCTTTTCAATTGTGATGTGTCAAGTATTTATTCAGTTCTGGAATAATTTTATTTATTATAATATTAAGTATGTCTTCTTAAGTATTTCATCTATTCATAGATTCTTCCCAAATTCCTATAGTGTAATTTTACCATTTTCTCAATGCCCATGAGTGTTTTTATATATTTGTTTCTGTTGCTTTGGACAACATTATGATATGATTCATCAAAAACCTCTTTCAATAGTTAATTTACCTATCTACTATTCCCAAATTAAATTTTATACCAAATATTGAGTTTATTTCTATATAGCTTTACTTATTTTATATTATTGAATTAAGATTTTTTGCTTGTATTATCAAAAAAGTCTGTTCTCACTTATTTCCTCTTTTCATTCATAATTCTTTTTCAATATTTATTACTGCAGACATTTAAAAACCATTTAGACTGTTATAATGTTTTTCTTTTTACCAATAATTGATCTTTTAGTTTTGCTGGGTTTTTGTTTGTTTGTTTGTTTGTTTGTTTTTTAGAACTCCCTTTTAGCATACATTGTTTTCAATTGTGCCAAGATATCACAATCTCTTTTGTCTTTGCTGGCAATCTGATTTGTTTACTTTATATTTTTCTCTTGGATTTTTTAGTAAGTGAGATTATCTTGATGAACAACTCAGAAGATGGTCTTATATTGGTGGTACTGTCATCTTGTCCCAGCAAATTATCAAGATATTTCATTTTAATTCTTAGGCATTAAATAAGATGGCAGTCCAGCACTTTATGATGAGTTGCTCTGTACTTCCTCCAACCTACCTAGTTATGAACCTTTATCAAAGTACTGCAGGTACGCGTAAGAGTTTTTTTTTTATTCATTTTGGGTTTTTGAGTTGCATTCTATGTTTCACGGTGCATGTGTCATTTTTTGATATCCAGTCATAAACCTTGTTCCATTCATTAACCACACGCATCAGTCTGTCTGTGAACCTGTGGGGGCCAAGTGTTTGACTGGCTTTGCACACACAGCTGTTCCTCAGATTGTTTTGTCGTTCTTCCACAGGTAAATTTGTGTTGGAATTTAATTTAGATAAGTCTACTTAAATGTTTCTGTTAGTATTTAACTTTTGATGCAGAGATTGAGAGATTAAGTAATAACATTACAACACTCTCATGAGTAGGTTAAAAGCCTCGTATATGTTCTCTACCAGAGTTGGAAAACTTTTTCTATAAAAGGCCAGGTGTTAAATATTGTAGGATTTTCATGTCACATACAGTATGTGTCATATATTCTTTCCCCCTTAAAAATGGTTTACAATGATCAAATTATTCTTTACTTACAGAATACAGAATACACACAAGGTAAGGTGACAATTTTATGCTATTGGGTTGGTCAAAAAGTTTGTTTAGTTTGATGGCTCCAGTAGTACTTAGTTGTATTTAACTTCATTCAAAAAATTTTGTTAGATTGTATTGTGACAGCTGTCATATCAACGCACATTCAAAAAACATCAAAATTGGTGAATTTTTGTGCAGACATTTTAATATTGAAGATGGAAGAAGATATGCAACATTTTTGGTGTATTGTTTCAAGAAAGGTAAAAATGCAACTAAAATGCAAAAAAAAAAAAAAAAGGTTTGTGCAATGTATTGAGAAGGCACTGTGACTAACTGAATGCGTCAAAAGTGGTTTGTGAAGTTTCTTGGTGCTGTTGACATTTTGGCCAAATACTTCTTCCCTGCGGGGTTGTCTTATGCACTGGAAGAGTTAAGCAGCACCCTGGTTTCTACCCACTCGGAGCCAATAGCGGGAGACAGTCAACATACTCAAAATATCAAAATCAATAAAGTTATTAGAGAAAATGAAAAAAATGTGTCTTTTTTATGGAAAACACTAAATGGACTTTTTGGCCAACCAGGTATCACATGGATAAATTTATGAATGTTAGGATTGAGATCGTGTGTTAACACAGTAAACAAGTGTATATAGTATAATTTTTAACAGGGAAGACCAGAGTTACATTATGCTTAATATCAATTTTCCTAATTAACATACCTTCATTTGCTTTTTTGCTTAATGGTAATTTGTGTATGTCAATATTTTTATTTTTCAGGAAACATTACAGACAACAGGGCATCAGCGAAAATAGTGTGCAATTCCTAATATGTGTGGAGAGGTGAGAATTAAATAAAGCAACTACTTTAAATGAACAAGGTTTGAGTGAATTGCTGCTCATAAGATGTTTGGGGAGAATTTTCTAAAGATAGTAAGTATTCTTCTGTTCATCAACAACACTTTTAAAGAAAAGGGTGACTTGGTCAGAGTCTGTTCAAGAGTATAGAACTTTTGTGTAAGCATTTAAGGTCAAGACTTCTTTTGATGTTTTTCTCAAGTAGCAGCAAAATCAATATCATCAGTAACTCTCTGAATAGAAGAGTATTACATGAAAAAGACATTAAGCTATATGATATGTAATTTACAAACTACAGTACACAGATAAAAGCCTGTTTGCTGAATTATGTCACCTCTCAAAGCATGCAATGTTCAACAGACTGGAACGGGAAGATGATAGGTATTTATTTTAGTCAAAGTAACCGCATTCCATTAAAGGAAAAAATATTTTAATTATTTTAATGAACCTATGTTTTGCACCTCCTGGAGACTTGTTAAATAAGAAAATTAAGAATCTCTATTTTAAAAGATTCATGAGAGGCAACCACACATTGATGTTTCCCTTCCTCTCTTTCTCCCTTCCTTCCACTCTCTAAAAATAAGTAAATAAAATCTTTTTTAAAAAAGAACCTTTAAAAGAAACTACATTTTTTAAAACATATGTTCCCTTCTAGGAATCTGTTCTTTGGATGTAATCACCAATAAAAAAGTTACACAATAACTTATATGAAGAAGAGCAAGAAAAAGTAACGTATAAAAGCTAACAACAAATGAAAGCAAATAAATCTTGTTAATTTAAATGTTATTAGTGAGATTTCATAATCCTACATATTAAATAGACCTTAATTCGCAAAAATAAAATGTTCACACATTTTTTGAAGGCATAGTTGTAAAGTCTCTACTATGTGAATATTTCACAAATGACTTGACATCTGAAGAAACATCTTTGTGTAGGGAAGTTATGAGTTATCTACCTGTGTTTGTCTACAAAATATTGTGTTTTTAGGTATGTGTCACAAAATTTTATAGAAATGTTTTTGAAATGCTTTTTTAATATTAGTTGATGCATACTACTGAAAGCTATAAATTTTTACTTAAAAATGGAAAATGGAAGTATGAAAATTATAGTACCCAAATACAGTCTAAGAAACACAATAAATTATTGTTGATAATACTTCTGAATCTGCCCTTATGATGTATCTATTTATCATTTTGATGAATAGTAATTATTTGTAAATAAAGAAAGTATATTTTATCATACAAGATTACATTCTCTCCCAAAACGTGTAGTCCTAGTTTTTATTTCACAAATATACTTTCTGTGAATGTAGCAGCTGTATGTATTTTTAGTTTGCATATGTTAAAAGTAATTAATTTATAGATACTATTCTTAATGCTCCACATAACTTTGGATAGATAAATATAGGGATTGGGAAAAGTAGATTTGCAATAATTAATAAATAATAATACAAGAATAAACTCTTTCAACTACTAACAACTATTAACCTACTTTTGCCCACCCAAGGCATATTTGATAATAGAATAATAGAGATAGAATATTTTGGTCCTAATAAATATAAGATCTAGTAAGGGGAAAATAGCTGGTAAATGTAATACTTTTTGAAAGGCAGATTTTATGTATACATATATACTAGATCTGAAAAAATACTTCAATAAAAATGGAATGCAAGAAAATGGTGTGTGTGTGTGAGAGAGAGAGAGAGAGAAAGCATGGTCAGTGTAGACTGGTTGGAGAAATTGTCATTTGAACGGTTTTTGGAATGATATACAGAATTTGAGCATATACAATAAGATTAGTATAAGGAGCATTTTAGAAAATGGAGTAAATGTTTTGTGGGACAGAAAATAGAGTAGTATGATAGAAAATGCTTGGAGGCTGCAAGTGTGAATCAAATGAATGTACTCAATGAGAAGTAGAGCATCAAGTGGGTTACTGTGCAAAGAAACGGCGATGTCAGTGCTGGGCATTAGGGGAAAGACTCTGCCAAAAAGATCTCAGTTTGGCAAACAGCTGCAGATCAATTTATAGTTAAGGAAATACATTTAAAGAATCATGAAAAGGGTTTCTTTTCTTTCATAGGCTGTAGAAAATACAAGAGATTGTTGCTCTGACTCTAATCACCAATACTAGTCCAATAAAATAGAAAATATGTTGTTTTTAACATATCAAAGAAGCAAAGATACAACAAAACCAAAATAAACTAAATTCTAGATAGTGGAAAATTCTTCAAAGAAAAGGGAGCTGTAGACATAGTGGAATTTTTTTTCTTGGTTAAGCTGCAGAAAAAGGAAGAATCTGCCACATTCTCTGGTACAGAGAAACTGGTCATACCTTTCATAAATTGTAATGGTGACATGTGGAATGGCTGCTTACAGGCTGTTGGAATAGGTTAAGTTTCATGAGAAGCTCCATCTACAGAGTGAATACCTCTTTGTCCACCTACTCTTTCCCATGGTCCTTCACTGAGGACCTAAATAGTAGGCCAAAGAGTGAGGGCACACCAGGGACTTGAAAGAAATCAACCTGAGGTACTTCATGTTTTCAGCTACCCAAGACTAAGAAATATGGAGAGCTGAGAGGTGTCCTCCTGAAGCATTCCAGGCTTTCAGTTCTCTAAAGCAAGAGAAGCTTAGAGAAATTCTCTGAAGCATTCTGGGTATTAACAGAGAGAGAAAACACCTGAGAAGTTTAACGTCTGCGCATATGGTGTTGAGATATTGTCTGATGCTCAGAAAGCTGGTGGCTAGAAGGCAGAGGAAAGAGAAGTCCCCTGTGTCCCTAAATATAACCATGGATGGCAATGAGAAGGGCACACATTGTTATATTTTTATGTTTTTAGTGTAAATGGATAATTTGTCTTTTTTAGTCTCTTTTTTTTTTCTTTATTCCCTTCCCTTCTGAAACAATTTGATTCTTAAGCTTGTAGGTAGGATTAAGTCAGGTGTAGAGAAAGGTCACAGGAGCCTGGAGCTATGGGGTTTGAAGCCCAAGTTTAACCAGTAGAATGCCCTCATGTAAACACTTTCCTGGAATAAATCTAGAAGTTCAAGCAGAGTATAGAAAGCAGCTCAGTGAACTATATCACATAATGACATGGAAGAGGGAGGCATCCTTGCAGTAATCTGCAAAATATTTTGAGATGAGGAACTTTGTTGTCTAATCCAGGCCAAGACAAATACATTAAGCAGCCTTTCAGCATAAAATTTAGGAGAGTCACATAGCTTTTTCCTTAAGGCCATATATAGTCTGTTTTGCCATGCCTATTTCATTGATGCAATTAAAGTGAGAATTATCAACAACTGCTCAAATAATATTATGACTCACCAACAAATATCTAGAGAAACACATTGTCCATCACTACTTGTGCCCATGACTTGAGGCTGATTTGTATTCCATTATCCATTAAAATAGATAATTTTGAACATGTTAAATTTTCAGAATATGACCATTGTTCTGCAAATATGTAAGAGAAAAGGGGGATGAATGTTGATGAAAGGAAACTCAGCTTGGTGTTGTAAACACACAATACACAATACAGATGATATATTATAGGACCGAATATCTGAAATCTGTATAATTTTATTAACCAATGTCACACCAATAAATTCAATAAATACATAAATAAAAGTAAATTACAAAAAGATACATAAGAATTTAAGAAAATGGTGCATGATTTATACAACTTGTCAATTTTTCATAAAATATAAAGTAAACTTCCAAGTATAGGTAAAATGTGTAATTGTAGGTAAAAGAAGCATAGAAGATAACTGAAATATTTTTACAAATATTATGAAGGTTTATGGCTTTCAAATTTAAAATACAATTAAAAATGATAGTCACTGGAAAATAAACATGGAATGCAACTTCCTACTCACAAGAGCAATGTGGGAACAAATATAATAAGAAATTTTCGGAGCCCATACAAAGATAACTAAAAACACTTAACTAGCAAAGAAAATAGTTAGAAAAAATGAAGAAATTATTAAACAGAATAGTAATCACCAAATGTTATGAAAATAGAAATGAGATTACCTTTTGTCCACCAATTTGGAAACTAAATCACAGAATAATATTTACAAGTTGTGTAAGTATATAGAAAAATAAGCTCTCATACACTACTTAAAGGATTTTATGAATCAGTTTAATCATGCTTTTGAATAAACTTGTGATAAGATTAAATGGGACAGATGAATTCCAATGGTCCCATCCCCACTTTACTCAAGGAAGGTTGAACCAAGGAGAAACAGTGATGGGAGATTTCAGGTAGGCGAAGAAACTAGCAAGGGTGTTTCTACCTCTCTCAGGAGTGCCTGACCTTTTGGCATCTCTGGGGCACACTGAAAGAAGAGTTGTCTTGGGCGATACATTAAATACTTTACAACATGTAATCACAAAAAAATCTCATAATGTTTTAAGTAAATTTACGGGTTTGTGTTGGGCCACATTCACAGCCATCCTGGGCAGCATGCAGCCCGCAGGCTGTGGGTCAGACCCCCTGATTCCTAATTGAAGATGTGTGGCTTCAAATTCCATTGCACTGTCCTGACTGTGATTCCAGCTCCTGCCCACAGCCATTCTCAATTAGTGGGTGACAGTAGCACTATCTCTTCTGTTGTCTTTCAAAGCCCAAGTGGGACTAGCAGCTTTAAGCCATTGCTCATTTCTGAGTTTTACTTCACTGACCCATTTGTCTTTCAAACAGATTTTTGAAAGTAGATTTATGACTAGTTTCTCATTTCAGATGCCCATTATTGAACCAGGTGGCATGGGTTTTGTTTTACTGAAGGGATCTTAATCCCTTTGTTTTACTGAAGGGAAATAAGTATAAATTCTACCTTTAGGACTGTACTTTAAAGACATAATATACTAAACATGTGGGCTCAAAATGATAAATCACAATACTTTGAGGCAGTAAAAGGTAGGAAGTATTTAAATATTTAAAAGCAGTTGATTGGTTAAATATATAGTTCATTTATAATAGGCAACGCATGTAGCTACCAAAAATTCTGTTTTAAAGTTCTAAAGTTTGGGAAAGTTATTCGGTCCATGAAGTACAGTGAAGAAATAAATTTATCTAAGTCGTACATAGAATCTTAAACTACAATAAAAATTGTATCATTGATGTTCTTCTAATTTCTGTTTAGATTCTAATGAGTTAATTTTTGTATTTCCCACATTTTACAAAGAACATAGTTAATTGTACATCATTAATGAATAACTATCATTGAAAAGGAAAGCTTCAAGGTGATGCTAATGAGAGAACATGCATGAAGCTATTTCTACTTGCTTTACAAATAGCTCCATTTACAATCTCTTAAGGAGCAGGATGATATTCAATAAGGTGGGGTTAATTTGGAAGATACACCCCCATCAAATATGTTGTTTTTCATTCCTGGTATATGAAATTGTTGTAGTCTACTTTTATTATTCATTGATTTCATATTTACAAACTTGCCTACTCAATAAAATGAACTTAGAACCCCCAAACAGTGAAAACAATGATCATGGTGCTCTCGCCGTCATCTGAGGACATGCACACACCAGCGAAAAGAAACCCAGTCACCTGGTGCACGTGTTTCTTGCTGGAAGTGAACAAGGCAAATCTCTGCCTTCTTGAGTCAGCTCTCATAGTAAACAAGTGTCCTTTTCATGGTCTACTTACTGCCACATTTTTATTCTTTTTTCACATTTTGTAGGTAATTCCATTGTTTAAAATTGCCCCTGAGCAGAGTGCTAAAGTGCTATCTAGTGCCCCTAAGTGTCGGAAGGCTCCCATGAGAACACAAAGAACATATGTGCCTTAGGTAAGATTTGTTCGGCCACTACTTCCAAGGTTGTTAGCTGTGAGTTCAATGTTAATGGGCCCACAATATAGAGTAAATAAGTTGTTTTTAAACATGAACACACATAAAATAAGGTTATGTATTGACTAGTTGTTAAAAATACTGTGGCTAGATGCTCACATAAACCTAATTCTGTATTTCACCTAGAAGAATGGTTCAGGGTTGGATCGTTCAGCGTTCGAGGGTAATTTATAGGACATAACTACTACAAATAACATTAATCTGTTGTTTTGTAGTTAGTTTTCTCAGTAATTTCTATGTAACTTCTAAATAGTTTTATAGCTTGCCTGCAACTCTTTTAGCAAAATGTCAGTTATTTACAATAGTAGTTTCTGAAACAAGCTCCTCAGAGCCCTAATATTTTATGGTGGCCCCTCAGTGGACACCTTCATGTGGAAAAAGGTAATCACAGCAGTGTAACACCTGTATCCTCTGCCTCAGTTTGTCAAGCCTTTATCTGTTTTCCATGCTGATGTTTATACAAGACTTTCTTTGTGCAGTTTCTGCTGATAAAATAGAAAAAGGAAACTATAGGCATCTTACAGTCAGTAATAATGATGATAACAATTAGGATCTTCAAATTATTGTTAGCTACGTATTTCAAGTGCAGATAACTTAAAAATGGAGGATTATTTATTCTAACAATGAAATATGCTAGGTGACACAACCATATAATAGAAGAGAGAAGCCTGTTACTGCATTGAATTTTTCAGTACAATGACTAATTTCTTCAGAATTAATATATATTTACTATTTTAAGTAAATAACCCAGGCTTAAATAAGAACACTGGCAGTAGTAATGAAGAAAAATGTGATTATAATAATTTTCATCCGGAAAGGAGGTTCCTAGCAGCTCCTTAGATAGGAAAGGAGTGATTAAGATGAAGGAGATGTAAAGGGCACTGAGAGATGAGATATAACCAAAAAGAAGAATTGATATCTGGGTTGTGAGAGGGATTTGGGGGGTGAAGGGGCTGCCACTGAGGGACACAGATCCAAGAGGAGGAGCATACCTGATCTGGGTGAGAGAGCACTGGTCTTTTTTGTTTGTTCAGTTTGGGGTTTTTGCTGTTGCTGTTGTTGTTTACATTTGCAATCAGTTGCTCAAATGTAAAACCACAGAGATGCTCAGAAGGCAATTGTAAACAGAAGAACTAAAGGTAGCTAGGGAAAGCAGCGATGAACCTATTTTTGGGAGAGTTCCAGTTTAAGGATATTAGCAATCTATGTTGAGCCAAATGAGCTCAGTTTTATAATGTGATAACAGTTCTTTAAAGGAATAGGTTTCATTCTTAAAATGTAAATAAGTGTGACTAATGATTAAATATCCATAAAGATAGCTTATCATATCTGAGCTCCCCTGTGAGTGAGATGAAAACATAGTCTCAGTGTGAGGTCCTTCAGGAGTGATTCCTCAGAGCTGTACCACATGCTCAGGATGAACACACATCACCGTTTCCTTGTAGTAAAGGCAAAAATCTGATGATGTCACAAACAAAAGACAAATATTGGGAAGAACTTAACAATAAATCACAATTTTATTGCATAATAGATCTCTCTATAAGAGTTTCTTCTCCCTTCCCCCTCTCCTTCCCTCTCCTCCTCTTCTTCTTTTTTCTATATCTTTCTTATTTTACTTTACACATGGCATAATTAGTAAATTAATATTTAAGCATATGTATAGAAAAACCATTACTTTTATTAAACTTGGTATAAACATAAATTAAAAATCATGTGTATGATTGCATTCTAGTTGCAAGGAAGTAGAAATAAATCTGTGTAGTAGGAAATCAGGCCCTAAACCGAATATTGCAGACCAGTGTCAAACACGACGGAAAACTTTGCTTAGAGTAAGCAGTAAGATAGAGGAGGCTCATGAACTGTCAAACATGAGAAATTTTGGGGTATTGAACAACTAATACCACATACGTGAAAACCTAGTGATTTGGAATTTATTTAAACTTGACACATAGGATTATTGTGTTCCTTAAATCCCATAAAATTAAATTGTCTTTATAGTGATATAAAATTATATGTATATGCATATACATAACATTTGTATATATAAATTATATATATAATATATGTATAGAAAAATTAAGTATACTCACAAACACCTTCAGCTTTGAAAGCTTTGACTTGTATATCACTTTGGCATAAAGAACTCAGTGATTGACCAATGTATCATAGTAGTTTGGAAATACCACTGACCTATCTTTCTCCAATGACAGCGGTGTTTCTCCAGTGCAAAACTGTGTGAGCAGGCACATAATTCCCAAAATCCTCTAAAAACAGCCTGGAACTACAGGGCTGGAGGATGCAATTTGTATTAGACTCAAAGTGTGAGATTGGAGAGGACCCACAGGCAATGGCTATTGAGTTAAATGTGATGTCATGAATGAAAACACATTGGAAAAGATGTAATTCTAAGTGTTGGGTCAGATGTTTTATCTTAGATTACATTTTGTGAAGACCTTCCCACTATCCTGCTAGAGAGAGGTTTGGAATTCAAATCATTCCCCCACTTAATCAGGATTCTCTGAAGCAGCTATGTGAGAATTGCCATATAAATGCTCCTGGAATTCCTGTGATAAAGAAGGTGTTTTTCTGCTGGGCTAATGATGGCTTTATAGAAGAACAGATTTGAATTAGAATTCATAAATTGATAGATGCCTAAAAGCAGTATTAGAGAGAAAACACAAGAAAGGCGATTTATGCCTGATATTGTCATTTTAAAAATACCCTACTTCATATGTTCGAGTCCAATTTCCAAATGTATTATTTCCAGCTTTAGCGGCTACAAAATAGGATAAAGAAACACTAGGAAGCGAAGGCTTGCTGATCTTTTGCCCTAAAATACCATCTTTGAGAAACTGCTTTTGAGAGACTTTGGCATTTCAAGTTAAGGTCTTATTTGGCAGTACCACTCTCTTCTCCACATTGTTTCAGGGAAGTGTGGAGTTTAAGGAAATGGAATTTTCATACCCTTCTTATCCCCTTGCCTACTCATGCACTGATATTTTGGCACTCCCAGTAAGATCGCAGAGCTTTTCTGCAGTGCATTTTATTTTTAGAAAACTCCAGTAGCTTTATCTGCTTCTGTCATCTTCCACTCAGGTGACAGACACACACATGCAAAGGGAGAAAGTAGAGAAAATCCCCTTTTTTAAAAATGTACTTTTAAAGAGTTACAGAGTTTTCTCTCCTATACTAGGCAAAATAAGGTGGTAGTCCTGTCCAAAGTTTCAGGAAGGTGCATTCTATGGCAAAAATGTTATTTCTGATGTATTTAGAATGTGCTACTATATCTTTTGATAATATGTTTAAATAATCCCACAAAGGAACTTACTAAAAAAAAGCAGCAATAATTAATACTCATGCAATTTCAGCTCTCAAGATCTTATTCAATCATTTTTTAAAATTTCATACAGTCTCTTATTGTTTCATTTTATAGACCCAGTGACTCTATCTTTTTAGAGTGAAGGAATAGCAATGAACTGCCTGTGATATTTAAACCCACTCTAATTCTTTCATTAGCCCCCCAAAATCCGTATGAGTAGAACAAAAATTCTCTTAACAAAACTTGAAAGGACTTCAAAATTATACCTCAAAGTGCACTCCAATTTCCCCAAAGAAGGGAAAAATGGAAAGAAACAAGAGAGAGGATTTAGCAATTCAACAAATGGTGTTGGGAGCCCCTTTTCCCACAGCCTCCAGGATAACAAGGACTGTGATTCCAGATACTTAGAAAGTGCTCTAAAACTATTTGTTAGATCAATAAAATTAATTAATGATTTTATGTACAAGGAAAATTTAAAAAGAACAAGGTTCTACTGCATCAAAACTGTGGGCATCTACTTTTGAACAGTAATCTCTGTGTATTGAGGCAGCTCTTTAATAAAACAGCTGTCAGTCTCAGTCTAACAAATACCTTGTTAGCCCAGCAGGACAACGCCTGACACAAACTAGGGTGCTATTTATCAAGTATTCGTATATTTTCATCATTTGAAAACTCTTAAAACATCAAACAAATAAACAACAGAAGTTCTTGTAGCTTTCATGGAGTTCCTAACAACCTTTTACTGGTAGACAGATTCCCCTTGTGAGGTTAGCCAAACCTAAACTATTAAATACTTTTTACTAAATGTACATTAAAATATTACACTGAGAGTTAGGGGATTGTCTTGACAGACGAGACTGAAGCTTCAAATTAAGCAAGTGTGCTTAACAACAGTTTTAAAAATACATACCTGGAAAGCAATTTTGTTTTTTATATGACCTGGACCCGTGAAACTTGTCCACAAAAAGTAGTAAGAGATGCATATTTTTTTACATTGAATATAAGGTTTTATTATCACTAAAGATACATATGATCAAATGTTCCACGTAGTATACCTTACATAAGAATGACCCAACACAAAGCATTATCTGTTTTAGACAGGACTCTTGGTTGAAAGAGGAATTTGATTTTAGATATTTAAAACATAAACATAGTTTTAAAGAATATTGGAAATGACTGCCAGGATATGTTCAAGTATAAACATTCAGAAAGAACACCCAAAACCAGAGACGGATTTGCATAAAGACACAATCACAACCAGGGCCATGGCTGCCACAAGTGTGCAATGCCACCAGGATTTTAGCTTGTTGGTGGTCTGTGATGCCACCAGTCTCCACATCACTGCTGTTACATCAGGGAACCAACAGTACAACCAATGCTTTGTTCATAATTCACATGCGTCTACAGTTACCTTTACTGACAAAGTTCATTCACACAGGGGCACTTTCCCAAGGTGCTTAAGTTTGAACTGAATCTTCACTTGAGTGAATCTGATTGGTGAAGCCTAAACCACATGTCTGTGACCAGAATGCAAAAGAGGCATTGAAAGAACAATTTGGGACTCCATTTTTGAGGAGCAAGCAATCACATGTTTGAATAATTCTCAAACATAATAGAGATATTCCAAATTTATGTACAAGTATAAAGAAAATGGAATTCTGGCCCATTTACCAGAACCAATTAGTTTTAAGGTTTCATTGTAGTTATAACACACATGAATTTCATGTGTCAAGTGAATACGATACTCCATAATAAGTAAATAATCTACACTACTACTAAAAACTTGCATTTATATCATCCTTTGCCATTAATATAACTCCTGTTATTAACTTCAACATTTATTTTGTTTCTGACATGTTGAGAAAGACATGGAACCAAAGCTAAGCCTCAGCTCTCATTTCCGGTAGCACTACAGTCCTTGAGAGTTGTCCAATGAACCTTTGGTGTGCCAAGATGCTTGCGGTGTGGTCTTTCAGGTGAAGCTATGTCCACAATGATCTTAAGCTGTTATTTGCCCTTTTTAGTGTGTTGATATTTGGACTATCCTGAAAAAGCAGTAGTGGGTCGAACTGTAGTGCCCTCACACAAACCAAGGAAGTGAAGACCAAGTTATACCCTACCAGTTTTTGTATTATTCGCATTCATAAAATCGGAAGAAGAAAAAAATATATTATTGTTGAAGCAGTAAAAAAAAAGATTAATATTATTACCCATGACCTTTGAATATGTCTTTTTAATATTATTTGTGATGAAGTGAGAAGTTTTTAAGAACTTCTGCTGCCTATTGAAAAGTGGTGCTTGTTGTTGTTTTGAAGAAAAGCACTGTGTGCCTTAGTTGCAAGAACTGGCAGATTTTTTTTTCTCTTCAAATAGCAGTTCAAAGAATTGTTTACAGTCTTACTATTGTAATTTAGATTCAGGTATTTTGCAGTCATTTTCTAGAAAATGAGTATGTCACTCCAAGGAAAATAACTAAAACTATTTGGTACCAGTAATAAAATTTGAGGTTTTGTGAAAATTAAAATTTTGGAAAACATGTATCTATGACTATAAGCTTGACAGACTTCAGTATTTTGAGGCTTTACTGATGAGGTCAGGGATTATATAAATGGATGTGTTTAAATATATATATTTTATAATTAAATGTACCTTAGTTTAGACTCTTTGTCTAAATCTGTGAACCCGTATCCCCATCTGACAAATAGACAGCATTACAGAGCCATGTGCAGCTGAAAGACCCAATCCAATGCCAGACAGACTAATGAATTTTAATGCACCAGAGGAAGAAAAGTTTACTGATATGATTTCAGATTACAGATTGCAATTAGCCCTTAAGAAATTGCCTCTTGTGGAATTTAGGTGTTGTATCAGAGAAAAATATCTGCCATCACCTAACTGTATTGTTGAGAAATGCCTGCCATAGGAACATCAGGTACTTGATTCAAAACAGGTGTCTCTCCACTGCAACTTGTTCCAGAAAATGCTTGGTCACAGAGAGCTCTTCACTCTGAGATCTCTTCAGTTTGTTCACTTTTCCACTTCACCTTTCCGAACACCATCTGGAAGCCTTCACCACTGCCCCGAACTTCTACTGTAATATACTCGTAAATCATGTCAATCAGACTCAGGATTTCTTCCATTTCCTGCACGGGCCAGACTCTGACCTGAAACACCTTCGAACCCTATTGGAAAGAACACAACAATAGATCGGTTCCCTTAGGGCTGCAAGCTAATGAGCGAGCAGCCTTTATAATTTTGTCTCAGACTTAATATTATCTCCGGCATTATCAAAAAACTCCTCCCTTTTCCAACTACAGTGTTGTGTGAAACTGAATTTTCTCTACATATTTCAACCCAAACAGCATCTTATAACATAATAAATGCAGATGAATATATTCTTGAGAATACAGCTGTAATCTAATAAACCGAATGTGTAAGATATTTGCAAATATGTGAAAAAATACTACTTGCCAATTATTTTTGGCTTGATATTTTTAGAAAGCTGTATTATTTATGTTAGCATGTAACAGGTTAATCTTGCTTTTCAAAAATCAATCAATCAGTATTGTTAAATCCCTGCGTTAATTCCTTGTATGGCAATTATTAAAAAATGTAAGCCATGAAACATTTCTGTAGACCTTCAGTAGATTTTTAGTACAGATATGTCCTAAAACAAACAAAAAAAAGGTTGAGAACTTCTCTCTTAGCCTTTCATTAAGAGTTCTACTTCTTATAAATGCATGTACTCTTTTATAAAATGTAATTATAATAAAATCTTAGGCCTGGTTTTAAAATCTTGTAAGTCAGGCTCTTGTCTCTGTCACAATTCTCAAATGTAGTGCTTAACCATCACAATGTAGTCAAATAGAAAAAACACAGCATAGCTACATGTCAAAAAATAAAATGTGCAAGAGGTTAAATTCAATAATATAGTGTATATAGTCATGAATATTATGTATATATTTAAATTATGTCGATAGTAATTATAATTTCAAAAAATCTAGACAAGAATGAAAACAAGAAGCAATGATTTTAAAAAAAGGCAGCAACGAAGCACATGTCTTTTCTATCACATATCAGCTGTTACTGAAACTTTTATTCACATTTTGTGATATATATTCACATTCTGAAGATATATACTCACAGTATATCTTCAGCTGTCTGTCATGCAAATGTATTCCCTTTCTATTTCACAAGAGTCCCGTTATAATGGAAAATTAAGAAACCAGAAATTGTTAATTTCTTGTTAGTATGAAACCATCTGGTGTCAATCTATACACTAAGATGGGATTTAAAACAGACATGCTCCCCACAACAGGTTCTGTGTTAATCAGCAGTGAAACCTGATGAAAATGATCTTTTAGAATGCAACTATTGTTTTAGGCAGTTTTTTTCTAGTACAATGTTTATTTCATTTGAATCTATACTAGAATTTTATTAAGCTGTTTGTGTCAGTGGCAATAATAAAATCTGTTTCAGAAGATACACCAGATATACTACATTAGATGTTTTACTTTTACATATAAGCATATGCAACATAGTCTTATTTGCAGAACATTAGTGTTCTACATGCTGTTTTAGAATATTCTTTATTTTTAAAATATCTAAAATATATTAACTTATATGCTTAGCATGACTAAAAGTAAAATGTTAAGAAGCATGAAAATACCAGAATATTCAGTTATTTATTACATGATTATGTGTATAAGAGGCCATCTGACTCTTGGTCAACCTTTAGCACATCATGAAGAAGATATGTGACATTTGCATCATTTCATCTCTCTTCAATTTTACTTCCCCACCTAAATTTCTGGTAGCCCCAGTTGTTATGCTGACCCAGTTACATGTTATTTAATGATTTCCAATGGTCAATTAGTTCGGATATGCCCACCTGTCTCCAGGTCAGTGATCAGGGATCCAGATAAACCGGGAAGTTCTGACTCTCAGTGCCCAGGGGGCTGCTTTTTTCCATTTTAAACACAATCTGACACACTTCCTTGAATTTCCGGAATAGATACTGGTTTTAAATATCATTCTTAAAAGTGCTTTTATCTGAGACTCACTTAAAAACAAACACTGAAAAGAAGCAACAATTATTTACAAGGAAATACTGACATTTATTACATTATCAACCTTATACAGCATATGTTATTTGCAACACAATGTAAGAAAGTGAAATAAAAAGGATTTTAGGTCCAATCTATAATTTTTAAAGTGGATGTCATAGTATGTGGCCCAGAATTTGGAGTACACGCTATGTCTATCCTGTGGTTTGATGGAGTAAGGGTTGGAGGCAGGGCCAAACTTCAGGACTATGGGCATAATGCTCTATTGCTATCAGTAGTATGAACGAGCCAACAGCGGGGGGAGGGAAACTATCCTGCCAAAATACACATTAAAAAATATGTCTCACATTGAGCCTCCTACCTTGGAAGAATGAGGCTTGAAGATGAGCTATCTTTGCAGCTGCATAACAAATCTTATGGAAGAAAAAAGCAGGTGCTGAGACACATTGCCAAATATTTATAACAATCTCACTGCATGTGTCTCTTCCCATATAAGCCCTTTATATGTGGCAGCCCTAAGAAAAGCCCTATCATTAAATATATGGTCCTGCTCAGCTAGATTTTCCCTCTCCCCAGGAATCACCTGTGTGAAGTCTGGGCCTGCCATTTATGACTTCCCAACAAGTGTGGGTAAGAACTTTCTTACCCCGAAACCTCCTGAAGGAAGTAGCTCTGAATAGAGCAGTAGCTAGAAAAAGAGATGTGGAATACCTACAAGATAACATTTTACTTGTTTTAATTCTGTGTTTGAGCAGAAGTACTGCATCTAATTCTTCATTTGGAAGTTCCATCAAATGTATCAGTATTCTATAGATGTTATAAAAATTACAGCACACACTAATTTTGAAAGACACCAATTTATTATGATATGGTTCTCTAGCTCAGAAGTTGATCACAGGCCTCACTGGGGTCAAATCAAGGTGTTGGCATGATTGTGTTCCTTTCAGGAGGCTCTAGGGGAGAATCACTTCCCTTGCTTTGCCTAGCTACTACAGGTGTCCCACATTCCTTGATTCACAGCATCTATAAAGACAGCAATGTCAAATCTCTATCTTTCCATAGTCACATTTTCTAATTACATCTAAGAAGAAGTCTTCAATTTAAAGACCTATGTGATTAAACACGGGGCCACCTGGATAATCCAGGACAATCCCAGTCTTTAATTTAATCAAACCTGTGAATCCTCTTGCCATGTAAGGTAACATATTTACAGACTCTGAGTACCAGGACTCGCACATGTTTGGAGAAGGGCATTACTGTGTTCACCATACCAGAGGAAAATCCTCTTGCTTTTGTCCCATAAAATGAACTTTTTAACTTTATTTCCACAAAGTCTCTCTGTATTTTCATTTATTTATAATTACATCAGCAAAACCAAATAATAAAATTGTGATTTACTTATTTTAAATATCTCTTTTTTTGTAGTTCAGTCAAGTTATCATGTTTTATTTTCCTTTTTAAGGGCTAAAATAGTAAATCTGTGTCTTTAGATGCCAATAGACATGTAGCAATTTCTTAGAGCAGCTATAAAAACTAATATCCCTGATAAAATTTCCAAATTAAGAACCAGATACAATATTTTGGCTCAAATACAAATGGCTATGAAACTTAAGGCAATTATGTTTGATGTATACAATTTTAATTCTCTCAACTATGATGATCCACTGGCCTACAAAGTCTGTATATTAAAGACTGCATTTCACAGATATTCATGAACCAAACATGTGAATCCAAATATCTACTATTAAAAAGTCAGATAAAATGTGACCTCCTCAGAGGTTTTCTTTCTGAAACTCCACAGTCTCTTCAGTCTCTAATTCATTACTTTTTACAGCATGCTTCTCTGTCAAAAATTAGGTTAAATTATATGAGGGTGGACCCCCCCCAACTAAACAATGGAATTTATTTATTTTAAAAATTGTGTATTTATTCTCGTATGTTTAAATTTCAGTCATCTTCAAAGTACTCTGCATTTGATGAAAACAATTTTTGAACTCATTGATTTTGATATTTGTTAGTGCTCCTGCCGTTTTTTGTTTCACCTCTTCTACATTGGGAAAACATTTCACTTTGGGGACTTTTTTTTTTATCCAGGGAAACCGCAACAATATAAGTCACTCAGGGAAGATCAGGTAATTAGGTAGGGTGGGACACAGGGGTCATGCCATGTTTGGTCAAAAACTGTGGAACACACCATGGTGCGGCAGTGTGCTCAAAGCCAAATCCAGCCTCTCACAACAACACCAGCTGGTGCTGACACAGATGTGTTCCTAGAACACTAACCTAACAGGGGAAGCCTGTACTACATGGGGCCTGCCCTCCAGAAGATAATTCGTTTTTTGGGGGGTTGCCCCTTATATTAAGAGGACATCCATAATTGGACAAGAGTGTGCTTTGATTTTATTGCAATTAAGTTGTATGCAATTACATGAAACTTAGGTAAACACAGAGACGATCATGTAAAATGTATTTTCCCAGCATGTTACTTTTTAACACCAGTTTTTACCCCAAATCCAAGGAAGTCCAAATTTGAATATGATATATAAAATGCGTAGCCTGAAACCACCCACTAGCAATTTATAAATTGAGAATTACATTAAAAAAAGCCCATGTAAACAAGAAGAAGAAAAAAATTCAATTCCAATCACAGTGTCTTTGATAAAAGATTAGTCACAGATAGAGCTCATCTCTTCAAAGATGAATAAACTACAGGATAAAAGCAACCAAATTAATCTTTCATAGTTCTTTTTTAAGTGCAGCAACAAAAATAATAGCAAAAGGGAAATGTCAGAAAGTATAGAGATGAATAACATGTGCTGGATGCATTGGAACAGAAATAAAATTAAACTGAAGATTAACATGACTCATTCTCTTAGGAATTCTTCCCTAGAAAACACTTAAAAAAAAAAAAAAGAAGTGATAGGGTAATACAATGGAATAAAAAGAGGGTTTAAAAATGATATGAAGATAAAGATGCTATTGGACAGCTCTCAAGCATGGTCAAGAACTATAAAGAGCAGAATTGAAACACTAATATAAAACACAGACATTGAGACCCTGTTTGAGAAAAAATTTACAAATCTTTGAGGAGAATACAATGACTTAAACACATAAAAAACAAAACCCTAATTTGAGAGCACAACCAATGGAAAAGAGATTTTTTTGTGTTCCTGATTTAGGAAAAAAAAAACAATTAGAGCAAAAATTCCAAATTTTAAATAACTTTTCCTGACTGAATTAAATAAAACCATAAGTATAACACATTCTGGGAAATTAGATGATAGATAGATAGATCATATATAGAGAGATTTTTTATACAGCAGAGATATAATAAATAGATAAAATTATGAAAATAAAACTTTGGAATCTAAAAAACTCCAGAGATCATTTCACGAGAATCTGGCAACCTATAAAACAAAACATAAAGTTATCCTTCGACCCCTTCCTTGGAGGTCTCAGCTGCAAAAGTCAAAGGATAAGAGTCTGCAGGTTTCTGGAGAAGGAAAGATTGAGATTCGTTAATTCCATTCTAAGGCAAGTTATCATTCAAAACAAAAGAAAACATACATGAGTTTAAAGCGATTTAAGGACTACCTTTGATTCCTAAAAAAGTCAATTAGAAAGTTAAGCTAGTCAATAGCTATGTACACCTCAATAATAAAACTATAAATGGTGAAGCAATTTAGAGAAGTCAACAAATTTAGGCATAGAACTGTTTTTTTAAGAAAATTACATTATGGGCCTGGCTGGTGTGGCTCGGTGGATGGAGCATCAGCCTGGGAACCAAGAGGTCGCTGGTGCAGTTCCCTGTCAGGGTGCTATGCGTGGGTTGTGGGCCAGGTTCCTCTCTGGGGGCGTGCGAGAGGCAGCCAACTGATGTTTCTCGCACACGTCAATATTTCTCTCCCTCTCTTTCTCTGTCCCTTTCTCTGAAAATAAATATATACAATCTTAAAAAAATTGCATTATGATTTCAAAACAGAATGATTTTTTAAATAAAAAATATTAATTAACATTCATGGGCTTTACTTTTAAGTAAAAGCCAACACTTTGCCCTGAAAAGAGAATGACTTTGGATGGGCTTGAAGAAAGAAGCAGGGTAGAAAAATATGAAATATATTTTCCTGTTTCACTGAAGGCCAGTTTCAATCTGGACATAGAAAGTTAATAAATATAATTTATATCAATTTATGTCAGCCATTTTATTAGAAAACAAACTTTATAACTTAAGTTGTAAAAGGCAAAAGTAAGATTTGTTAACAAAGGAAATATATAGCAATATAGAAATATTCAAGCACATAAAACCTAAAAATTAAACATCAAAAATCACATTTCACATTCTATACAGTAAACAACTATTAAGGGAAAAAAGACTCACTTATTTTAGGTACTCCAAAATAAGTTTGGCTGCACAGCTCACATCAAAAACTAAAAGATTCTAAAAGTTAAAATTTAGAAAATCATTAACAGAACTTAGACAAATCAATATCTTAAAACTCGAGCATCACAATATTTTTGTCAGATAGAGATCTTTAAATATTTTATGTGCTTACTTTTAAAGAGGAAAAGGGAAATAGAAAGAGAGGAAGAGAAAAACAGATGTGAGAGGAAAACATCAATCAGTTGCCTCTCATGTGTGCCATTTGGGGACTGAACCCAGGCATTTGCCTGGGCAGGGAATCAGACCAGCGACCTTTCATTTCGCAGGATTATGCTGAACGAACCGAGCCACACCAGTCATGGCTGTCAGATAGACACATATTAAAATAAAAAAATATGGGTGAGCTTTCTTTAAAATGATTATAGAAGTAAACTATAATGAAGTTATGGTTCTGTGTATTGATGGAACAATATATAGCCATATGGATGCATGTAAAAAGTTTGAACCTCATGGAGCTACTGATAGGAATATAATATGATGTTAAATATCCAAAATTAACTCAGTTCTTTATATTTCAAAGTGATCAAAAACTAAAAGTTTATTTAAAAATCTGAAAAATTAGACAGTGTAGTATTTAAAACTATATTAGTTTTATTTGCCCTTCAAATATAAAATAAATCTTTTTTGTTTGCTATGAGATAATTTCAAAAACTCTCTGCAATAATTGTCTACTCACAGTTCTATAAATATAACTGAGATCTTTGTCTTCTTCTCTTTAGAATGTTTAAGTTTAATTATTTCAAGCATACTGTAACTTTTTCGTTGAGTTATATTTTCTCTTCGTAATTTGTCTTTGTAATTACAACCAGGAAGTGTGGCCACAGAACTGAAAACCCTGAAGACAGCTGAGTCCTCAATATAGATGTCAAAAGACTTTCTCACCTGTACCAATAGTGCCTCTTTAATTGTAACCAATTATAACTAGAAGTTGTAACTAATTGTAACTAAAAGTACCCAATAGATGTACCTTCAATTTTAAATTATTATGTCCCCTTGTACATAGCAGTACTCAAAAGACATTTGTTGAATGAAGGAGCAAACCAAAATATGTATATGTGTGCACACATATGTGTTTGTCTTCCTGTCAAGCACCTTATACTTCCTTTATGAAGTTTTGCTCTCTAAATGGCCTAGTCTCTAGATCTATAAATGCTGAGTATGGTGGCTGGGGGAATGGCCTAGAATTGGTGGCCTCTGTTGTTGGACATATTGCTAGCTGTGCAGTTACTCCCTGGGAGGCATCCTCTACTCAGCACTACCTGTGGATTATTGAGGAAAAACTTAGTTTTGAGACATCCAGCAGATGTTCATCAGAGGAAGCAGGTTACAGACCGTTTATTCAAGCTTTTTGCAACAGCTTTCCAGCAGCCATCCTCTACTATGTCTACTTCTATTTTGATGTACATCCATTTTCTGAGGGATCATCAAAATCTCCTGGGGGATTGTCTTCTCAGTTTCCTTTTATGTGTATGAAGAAAGGGATGGTGGGGTTAGAGGTAAAGATGATTCTATTTTTTAAAAGGTCTGCTATGAGTCTATTGAATGGTTCTCATCTGTAAGGTTTCTTATCAGGGCCTACTCAAAATAATTGAATATAAGAAAACTAGTGTACAATTTTAAACTTCAGAAAAAATAAATAAATGAACTTCAATCATGAGCCTTGCTCAGCCCGGAGGAACACTTTATTACAATGTTGCTTCAGTTTAGATGATCTGACTGCTCTGCCATCTTTCAAATGAGTAGAGAGCTGTCACTAAAAAGTCCAGGGTCTCTAAGTCTCACATTTTTGTTGCTATTCCATGAGATTCTTTCCCATTTACATTCCTATTTGCTTATTTTGCATTGTCATCTGAATAGTTACTTTCCCCATTTGGTAGAAAATAACATAAATTAATTTCACTATGACAAAGTGCACAGGAGATGCATACAAACCAAGTGGTAGGTTTTTGACTTTGCTTATCAAATTGCTCCTCTCCATGTCCTAAAAAACTTCTTTGTGGTACACGAGAGCATTCTAAACCTGCCAGTGCGTATATAACCACAGTTTTGGAAGAGCTGAGTTGGCCTAGAAAGAATGAAGTTTTAACTATCCACCAAATTTGGCTTGGAGTAGGCTTTGTCTGTACATATTGATTTGACTTATCAAAAGGCAATAAGAGATTGAACTAAGAATGAAGGCTTGTTGCAATCAATTTCCATAACTTGGTCAGCAATTTTACTGTTAATCAAAATTGCTCAGATTTATCTCATGGATTATGTATGGAAGAGATCAAAAGTTAAATATTTTATGGGGTACATTTTCTTACAGTGCAAGGGTGGGTAAGTCAATAAAGGATCAAATAGTTCATATTTTAGGCTTTTCAGGTCTTACAAGTTTTTTTTTTTTTTTTTTAAGATTTTATGTATTTATTTTTAGACAGAGGGGAAGGAAGGGAGAAAAAGAGAGAGAGAAGGGTCAATGTAGAGTTGCCTCTCCTGCTCCTCCTACTGGAGACCTCGTCAGCAACCCAGGCATGTGCCTTAACTGGGAATCTAATGGGCAACCTCTTGGTTCACAAGCTGGTGCTCAATCCACTGAGCCACACCAGCCAGCGCAAGGATTTCTTTCTTTCTTTCTTTCTTTCTTTCTTTCTTTCTTTCTTTCTTTCTTTCTTTCTTTCTTTCTTTCTTTCTTTCTTTCTTTCTTTCTTTCTTTCTTCCTTTCTGTTTTTGTTTGTTTTTGTTTGGTAACTGCTCAAGTGTGCTTTCTATTGGAGTACAAAAGCTGCCAGAGACACAACATAAATGATTGGACATATCTGTGTACCAATGAAACTTTAATTATGGACCTTGGATTTGAATTTCAAATACTTTTCATTTATTATAAAATATTTCTTTTCTGAAATTCTTTGACCTTTTGAAAATGTAAGTGGCCATATACAAATAGCCCACAGGAAAGATTTGGCCAACTATAGTTTGCTGACCTTTGCTATAGTATATAAATTTCAAATTATAATTTAGAAAATATTCATAGCGAAGTGTTCAATCTTTTTCTCCTCTGGACATAGTAAAAAACAATGTTGGAAATAAGGGAAATAAGTGGAAACTGGCCACTCTGATCTGTCAACCCCAGGCTAAAAATCCACGAAGTTCCTTGGCTCATACTTTAAAGATCTGTTCCAATTCTAACTCAGGATTCTGACAACTTGGAAGTGATTTGCCTTCGTTCTTTATCCCTCCTGTCAAGGCACTGGCTGTCTGCTCAGTTTCTTAGCCACATTTGGAGAATCTGCTAGTGTTCACTTATTCCATATCCCATAGAGGGGATAATTAACTGAGACCCAGAATAGAAAGCAAGTTTGACAGTGCCCTGCTTGGAATTATTGTAGAACGGGATGTCTGCTTTTTAAAACAGCCAATTATGAAGGGAAAAAAATCATTATTTTAAATAATTTTATTTTTTAATGAAGACATCCACCAAGTTTTAAAAGTAAAAAAAAAAATCTAATAAGATGTTAGTGAAATATCCTTTTATCCTCAAATCCTGATTATTTTATTATTTTTATATTATAGTTTTTCTTTCATCTGGTTTCACCTCCATTTCTTTAAGTAATCTTTTTTTTTATTTTTCAATCACAGTTGACATGTACTGTTATACTAGTTTCAGGTGTGCAAGGTAGTAATTACATATTTATATATCTTATGATGTGTTCACCCAATAAATCCAGTACTCATCTGAGACCATACATGTAGTTGCAATATTATGGACTATATGCTTCATGCTGTTCTTTATATCCCCATGAATATTTTGTAACTACCAATTCGTACTTCTTCATCCCTTCACCTTTCCACCCATCTTCCCGATTCCCTCCTATTCAGAAATCATCAAAATGTTTTCTGTATCTCTCTGTTTCCGTTTTGGTTATTGGTTTATTATTTTTTTATTTAGAGTCCACATAAAAGTGAATTTACATGGCATTTGTCTTTCTCTGTCTGATCTGTTTCATTTAACACAATATCCTCTAGGTCCATCCACGTTGTCCCAGATGGCGAGATTTTAGTTTTAATGACTGAGTCATATTCCACTGTATACATGCACCACTTCTCTTTTAGCCGTTCACCTATTGGTAGACACTTAGAATGCTTCCATATCTTGTCTATTGTAAATAATACTGCAATGAACATATGGGTGCATACATGCCTTATTGAATTATTTATTTGGGTTCCTTTGAATAAATCCAGAAGTGGGATTTCTGGGTCATTCTTGGGATTTTCTTATAACATTAATCCCAAAGTCTATTTTGTCTGATAAAAGTATTGTTATCCCAGTTTTCTTTTGTTTGCTTTTGTTTACATTTTCATAAAATAACTTTTTCTATCCCTTTATTTTCAGTCTGTGTATGTCTTTTGAGCTGAAGTAAATTTCTTTTAGACAGCATATGTAAAAGTCTTGGTTGTAGGTCCTTGCATTTTATCACTGAATAATTCATGCCACTCCCTTCTGACCTGCAAAGTTTCTGTTGAAAAATCAGCTGACAGTTTTATAATTACCTACTTGCTCCTTTGTAGATGATTAACTGCTTTTCTCTTGCTGCTTTTAAGATTTTCTCTTTGTCTTTAGCATTTACCATTTTAATTACGATGTGTCTTGGTGTGGATTTCTCTGGGTTCATTTTGTTTGTGATTCTTTGCACTTTCTGGGCTTATATGTCAATTTCCTTCACTAAGTTAAGCAAGTTTGCCATCATTATTTCTTCAAATAGGTCTTCAATTTATTATTCTGTCTCTTCTATTTCTTGTACCCCTATGATATGAATATCAGTACACTTGATGTTGTTCCAGAGATCCCTTAAATGATCCATATTTTTATTTATATTTTTTGCTGTTATGATTAGGTGTTTTCTGCTACATTATCTTCCAAATCACTGATCCCATCCTCCATTTCATCTAATCTACCATTGAGTCCCCCTAATGTATTCTTCATTTCAGTTATTATATTCTTCATTTCTGACTGGTTCTTTTTTTATGTTTTCTATCTTCTTTTTATGTTCCTATCTCTTAACTAAAGTTTTCACTGAGATCATTGAGCATCCTTATAGCCAGTGTTTTGAACTCTGCATCTGAGAGATTGCTTGTCTCCATTTTGTTCAGTTTTTTTCTGGAGTTTTGTTCTGTTCTTTTATTTAGGAAGTGTTTGTTTTTCTTCTCATTCTGACTGCCTTTCTGTGTTTGTTTCTATGGGTTAAGTAGAGCTGTTATGTGTTCTAGGCTTTGTGAAGTAACCTTATACAGTAGGTTTTCTATGGGTCCAGTAGGTTTTCTGTGGGTCCCAGTGTCCCAGTTCCCCTGGTCACCTGAGCTGTGTTCTCCAGATATGTGTCTTGTGTGGATTGTGTGTGCTTTCATGTTGTAGTTGAGCCTTGATTGCTGTTGGCTTGTCAATGGGAGGGATTGACCCTCAGTCTGATTGGTTGTGAGGACTGGTAATGACCAAAGCGGAGGAGCTGTTGTGCAGTGACTGGCCCTGCAAAGCAGGATTCACTTTTTAAGGGCTCCAGTGCCTGCCAAGTCTGCCCTTTTAGGGTGTGAGTTGTGGAGGTGGTTGGGTGGTACTCTGGTATGGTCTGAAGCTGGCCCCTGAATGTGTTAGTTCTGAGTCCTCCTGGGAGGTGCACACTAAGGTCAGCCACTGCCTTTGCTCTGCCTGAGGCCATCTGATATAAACTACAAAGTGATCTGCAGATGGCTACCTCTTGCGATGGGTTCAGAGGTGCCTGGGAGAGGCTAAGCTGAGAACTGAGGCTGGCTGCTGCTAATGCTAGGCTTGAGGCTGCTTAGCAAGAAGTAGGGGCATACTGAGTCCAAATGCTGCTTATTTAGGGTTTGTGAACATTTGGGAGATTTTAGGAAAGTCTGCAACATGAACTAAGACAGATCAAGTTTATATGGTATAGCCACTGGAAATGGCTTGGGTGGGCCCACAGTTTGGATGGGGAAAACAGTGTCAGGTTGATAGATATGACATCTGCCTGCCAGGTCTGTGGCAGGGAGGGCTTGACAAAGGAACAGTGGCCTCTACCAGCACTTCTGTCTGAGAGAAAACTGCCCTCACCCTTAAGGAGAACTATTTAGTTCCTCCCATTATATTCCCGGCACCTTTCAAGCTGCTGCCCCAGTGCTGGAGCTCAGAGCAAGTGGGTCTTTCATCAGGTAAGTTCATGCATGGACCCTTTAAGAGGAATGCCTGGGACTCTCACTCAGCTGTAACCTCCACTGACTTTCACAGCCAGGAGTTATGGGGACTACCTTTCTGGCACTGGAGCCCTGAGTCTGGGGGCCTGGCGTGGGACTGGGATCCCTCACTCCTCATGGGGTCTCCACAGAGGAGACATTTCTCCCACTTGTTTACTGCTGCATGTAGACGTGAAACCAGGGAAATTTGCTTCTCCAACCCTCTCACCAGTTTCCATGTGTTTTTTTCTGTATACCTTTAGTTATGGGACTTTCATTCAGCTGCGTATCAGGCAGTTCTCATTGATTGTTGTTCTGTAATTTAGTTGAAATTTTGATGTGCTTGTGGGAGGAGGTAAGGGCTCTGTTTCTCTATTCTGCCACGTTGGCTGAAATCTTTTACCTCTACTTTGTAATGGTTTTGCGTATCTTGTTATTTATGTAATGTAACTAAGCATAATTTCTTGATTTGTGACTATGTTTTATTCACTTCATTTACTACCAGATCTGTCTCTTTCCTTTTCCTTATTTCTACCCAATGCAGTTATATCATAATTTTTTTATTTGAAGATTTTTATTTTATTTTTTATTTTTAGAAGGGAAAGGAAGGAAAAGAAGAGAGAGAGAGAGAGAGGGAGAGAGAAACATCAATGTGTGGTTGCCTCTGGTGCACCCCCTACTGAGGACCTAGACCACAACCCAGACATGTGTCCTGACTGGGAATCAAAACAGGGACCTTTTGCTTCGCAGGCTGGCACTCAATCCACTGAGTCATACCAGTTAGGGCCATAATTTTTGTTTAAATCAGTATTTAACACCTACAATATTATGGACATATAAATATCATTTACTTTGAGTCAAGTAATTCACTGTTTACATTTATGTTTACTTAGTTCCACAAATTATTCACTTTTCCTAGAACTAATAGCTTCTTCTTTGTATGTTTCTTTCTCTATATACTTATGGCTAATTCTTCTCACTTCCCAGTAGCCTCAGACAACCTCTCAATATAGTACTCTAAACTAAAAACCCTTCCCCTTGGTCTGTTCACTACAAGCACTCTCTCTCCCTTCTAGTAAGCTTAAGTTTTCTCACTCAAATCTGGGCCAACTGTACGTGCAAGAATGCCCCAGTATTCATTTTCCTCTAACTGCCAATGCTGCCTTCAGGACTTTTATATGCAAAATATTTTTAATCACCCCTCTCTATTTTTTCCTCAGTATTAAAGCTTTCATCTTTTTTCTCTTTCACTGTCTACCTATCTACATATATATCCATCTTTATCTTTATCTCTTTTAATTTAACGATTATATGTTATAATGATATTTTTTGTATTCATTATGCTGAGCACTAATACATACAGAAATTCATGCAGTTAATGCTGGGGATAATTGTTACAGTATTTCTGCAGTGTCTCCTTTCTTTACTTTTTTCTCTATAGAATTTCAATAAGGTGCATGTTTGAATTTCCATATTGATTCTCAGTTTTCTTATATTTTCTCTCCCAGTAGTCCCTTTTTTTGTTTGTTTGTTTTTTACCTGGAAGGAAATTTATCTTTATCTTTCCCATCTTCTACTGAGGTTCCAGTTTCTTAATTTCTTACTTTTTAATTACTAAGAGTTTCTTTAATTTTATAATTTTATACCATCTTTGTTTTATTCTTTTCTTAGAATATTAGTTTTTAATATAAATTCTTAAATTATTTGCCTACTTCTAGTGAGTTTGTTTGCTCCTATTTATTTCATCTGCTGTCTTTTATGATGGCTTCTATTCTCCAAGGTCTGGTGACCCTGGGACACTCATGCACACTGAGCAGTGAAACAAGAAAAAGCTGATGAACATGTCTAACTGGGAAGAAAACATGTTTAAATGTAAATTCCTTTCTTAAAAATTTCTTTATAACTCAAACCTGGTAGTGCTGTCAAATATGGATGAAATAAGCACATTTTAGTTATATGAGAAATCTTAGAACCTGAGTAATTGGTTACATTGTAATTGCTTACTTGCTTGTTACTATTTATAAAATGAGAATTTTAGATTTATTTAAAGATATAACTTTCCCTATAAGTTAACAGTCATTTCAATTGCTCCAAATCTCACATAGTCCTGTAGTTATATTACCTTCACCTATTGGTAAGATAAAAAGGGAAAGATTTTTATATTTTTATTAGTAATGTTTTATTTTCAAAGGATGCCTTGAAGTTAAGTTGATCTCCAATAATTTTGTCACATATTGTGAATGTCTACTTTTATAAATGTTCGCTAGTTTTATATTTTTACTGTTTAAACAATTCTGACACTGCCCTATTTAGCTTTTGACTTTCATAAAATTATTTGTCAAAGAAATGAATAATAGTAAAGTATAAAATTTATGTTTTTGGCATATTTCTGGGTTTTTTATATGTATGGTTGTATTCAATCTTCGCTTAATTCAATAACCATGCATTGTTGTCATTATTATCTGCATTTTACAAATAGGGAAACTGAGGGGGGAAAAATGAAGAAAAGTAATTTGTCCAAGACCCTGAAGTAAGTAAGCAGCAGAACTTGGATTCTACTGCAATGACTATTAAGCTCTAACAAACTTAAAAAACAACAACAATAGCCTATTTTTGTTTATTAGAAGGATAAAATATCATAAATAAAATTTTGAATATATATCTAAATATATGTTTCTTAAATTGCCATGTAAATTATAATTACTGCACATAAAGTACTCTATGATTGGAACATTTCTCATTTATTCCTAAAAATAAAACTTTTCCTTCAATTGTTCTGGAAGAAAATTGCTAATTATAATACCTTAAATTCAATTTTCACAGGAAAATAAAATGTCTTAGTGAACTTTCAGCTTTATTTTAGCTGTTTACAAGTATGTAGACATATGACTGTAAAAACAGCTTTTATTATTAATCAAATTGTTGTGTGTGTTTTTTTCATTTAGAACTGAGCAATGGACATTCCCCAAGTACCACAAAAGGGAGTCATGAGAAAGTCCCACTATAAGAAACTGAGGTATGCCCTGACTGATGTGGCTCAAGGGATTGAGTACCAGCCTGTGAACCAGAGGGTCACTGGTTCGATTCCCAGTTAGGGCACATTTCTGGGTTGCAGGCCAGGTCCCCAGTAGGGGGCACAGGAGAGGCAACCACATATTGATGTTTCTCCCCTACTCTTTCTCCTTCCCTTTACCTCTCTCTAAAACTAAATAAATAAAACCTTAAAAGAAAAAGAAAAAGAAACTGAGGTGATTACTAGGATGCCTTACATGAAACACAAGTTCCTTTTCACATATACATGGTCTATGGCATGGACATGTGAAAGTACTGTGTTTGGTCCTGAAGCAGGTATTCTGGGGTTCCAAAAGCAATACTCATAAAGCTAGAACTATGGACATAATCTGCAAGGCATTTAATGAAGACCTGAAGTGTGGTCATCAACAGCACCCTGTACTTGCAGATGTGTGAGTCCCTCTGACCATTACCTCTAAGCTTTCTGAAAGGGACCAAGACAAAATTTGAGGAAAAATTGTAAAATAAAATCTACAAAAAATTATGGTGAAATAAAAATAACCAATATCATCAATCTTCTGAAAGACTGAGACCCACAGGGAAATCTGTTGCTATTGAGGTCTAACCATTGTGCCTGAGCAATGGCTTCGTGCGTGTTGCTCTAGTTCTACCTGAGGGAAGTCCAAGTCCAGAGATACAAATGAACCTTCCTTCATCTTCTTAGATCATGAAATAGATATGTTCATTGTTCAAAAATAATCTTCTATGAATTTGCCACTGCAAGAGTATTTCTGTTAACAGACCAAAAAAAAGAAGAGGGGGTGGTAAAAAGAATAGGGCAGGCAGCCATTGGCAACATTTCTAATTTAAAAGCCACTTTAGTTAGTCTTAATGTGTTTCAACCATTTTAAACCAAATTTTGCATTTACTTTCTGAAGATGATTCACTCTATGCATGATTGCCTGGGGCATATTTCTTTTCCTGGAATTTCCCAGAATATTCAAAATACAAAACAGTATTTATAGTGTACTGTAAAGGCCTACTAAAGTAGTTCTTTATAAAAATATAGTAAATTTATAAAAAATGGTTTTTTATATTATGATTTAAAATGACACATTAATCTCAAACTCTAAGGCCCATTCACCTCATTCACAAAAATTCATGGCTGGTTTGTTCTAAGTTGATGTGAAAATTTATAATTGCTTCTATTATTTTTAGAGATCTAAGCTGACTTTTCTTTCTTGTTGACTTACTACAAATTGTAGTTGCTGTAGGTTACTTAGCCTTTGTGAGCGTCTTATATACCTAGCTGGCTAGAAAAACAAACAAGAAAATAAATTAACAAAATACCCTCATGTCCAAAACAATAGAATAGAAACACTTTTCTCTAGTAGGGACAAGAATCTGTCTACCAAAATCTTCCTCTTTCTAATACTAAGTTATAGCCTGAAATTTAATACTGAGGCAAAAACTACATTTCCCAGTTTCCTTTCAGTGAAATCATATGGGTGATCACATGATTAATTCTCCTCAATAGAGAGTGAATAGAATGGACACGTGCTCTTTGTGAACCAAGGCTTTTAAGTCTTTCATGATCTCTTTTAAGCCATCCAATGCAAATTATTCCCTAATTGATGGTTGAGTTATAAGACAAAAAGAAGTAGAATTCCTGAAAAATCACACAGAAGAGACTGGTTCCATCAGCGTGACTATTCACTAAGAATTGTTTTAGGACAAAGACTGTTTTATTCTGTTGAACCATTACATTTGGATTGAATTACCACTGCATTCTTTCCTATCCTCACTAATATATCCCCTCTGCTTCTGAGAATGAAGCCTCTTAAGTTTTCCAAAGATCTTAAGGTCTACACAACTGTCGAGAGATTTTTGTATATTGGTTTACTTTCCAAAAGAGTTCGCACTCTCTGTGGGTATTTGAAAATGTAATAGGTTCAGGGGATGGGGCAGGGGAGTGTTACAACTATTGGCACACAGCAGAAATCTTACTGGATTGGAAAATAATGACATTAATAAGGCATTTGAATGTTTAGTGATAGTAACACTTCTTAAGTAGAGATATATTCCCTTGAATTTAGCAAATACTATTTTCTGTGCCCATAAACATTCATTGACGTGTTTGATGAGGCCGCACATCCTGCTTTCCTTTTTCAGACACTAAAAGCTGTTTCCTGGAACAAGCGTTTGAGATGAAAATGAATAGGTAGAAAATAAAACTGTAATGTAAATCCAAACTCATAGTTAGATAGTTGACAGCTGCATGTCTGAGGGAAAAATAGTCAATATTTCCTGTGATGATAGATTGAAATGGGATTAAAATACAGCTGGATTTCATCTGCTACTTCTCAACAGTACAGATTTCCTTCAGACTAAAAGAAGGATCTAGATGAGTTTGAAGTATTAAACAATTTATCATTCATAAATTTTATTTAATTTTTCTGAATATAAAGATTGGTAATTTTCATGCACCTAAGCTAACATTTCAGAAATAAGTAACGCATTTTTTAATATAGTTTACAATAGGTCAATTTTGCTTTTATATGACTGTATGATTATACCTCTGAGACCCCACCAAAACATTGTATATAAATTATATTCTTACAAGATGAACTGGCTGCTGTAAGAGTACTGAGAAAGATAAGACCATGCCCTAGTGAGTTCATAAACTGTGATTTTGAAAAATATTACAGCCTTTCATGGTTTATTCTAGATATGTAATAATTACACTCAGCTTTGTACTTAACAATATGATTTAAAATATTACACAAAATAAATAAGAACTCATATATGTTGCATACCCCATCAAATTGTTAACTACCTTCTCATTAGCATCAAATAAATCTACATGATTCAAATAAGGGAAAGATATTCTTAATTAACTGAAAACTCAAGGAACTCATACTCTTAGCCTGTGAATGTTGTGAAAGCTAATAACAATGATTATTTTGATATCCCTTGCTCTAAGGACAAAGACTGAAATTTTGCCTGCCCCTGCTCATCTGAAGCACATAAATTTTGTCTATTTGAATCTTACTTTCTGTCAGACCTTAGTTCAATAATCACTTTCTCAGGAAAGCCTACACTAGCTTCCATATCTAAAGAAGAGGTGGTATAAAAGGGAGAAGGAGAAGAGGAACAAAAGTCTTATGGATAATGTAAATAAATTATGAAATCTGAAGAATATTTAGCAATGCTGCTGAATATAAAATCGACATATACTAATTTTATTCTTCAGCACTATGCAATTGAAATATAAAATTATACCACCAAATCAAAATATTGGGGATTAACTTACTAAAAAAATATTCAGACATGTGCTATGAATGTTTTTACTTCTAAGAAATGTTGAAGAACATATAAATAAATGATCTTTTATTATCCATAAATTATCCATAAATTGACTCAATATTGTTAAGATAACTACCCTTTCCGAAGAGATCTATAAATTCAGTGGAATCTCAACAAAAACTTCCCAGTTTTTTTAATTGAAAAACTGCTACTAAAATGGATTTAGACACTCTAGAACCTAGACTACCACAGCCAATAACTAATAAGAACAATATTTTCTGACTTACACTACAGTACTTATATTTTCAGACACAATAATCAATGACACATGGCACTAGCCTTAAAACTTACAGATATACTGATTAAATGTAATAGAAAGCTCAAAAAATGGACACAGTTTATATGGTCATTTAATTTTCAACAAAGATGTGAAAGCAATCTCAATCAAGAAAGAAAAGTCTTCCTAATGTATAACACTGTAACAAGTGGATCCTTAAAGGAAAAAATTAAACCATATGCAAAAAAGTAAATTGAGATGGATAATAGACCTAAATGCTAAAACAAAAACAAAACAATGAAATCACACAGTTTTAGAAGAATACAGGTGAGCTTATGATGTAAATGTAGGTGCTTTGGAGAGTGTAAATGAATGACTGTAAAAGACTATGATGTACAACTGATAAATTAGACTTTTTTGAAATTAACAATTTTGGCCATCAAAAGACATTATCAAGGGATTAATTTGTGTAAAACACATGTTGGACAAAAATAGTATAGAAGGTACATAACTCCTTAAAGTGAATAATAAAAAGACAAATAATTCAATTAAAATGAGCAAGCAATGTCAACAAAAACAACAAAAGAATCTATACATACAATGATAAAATTCATGAAAATATGATCAACAACATTGGTAATCAAGAAAATGGAAATTAAATCTCCAAAGAGCTTTCACTACAAAGGAATTAAAAAAAAAAAAAAAAAAAAGGGGAGAACTCTGTCCCGAGGAGCTCTCCTGGCCACCACAGATGAGAATGAGTTGTCCTGGACACACTCTTGTTGTTCTGATGGGAAAGGGAGTGACAATTCCTTCTAGTGAGGAATGCCCACAAGGCCTGCTCTCACAGGGCTACGGTCTCTGAAACCACACAGAGTGGTCCCCTATATGTCCCCCTTTTTTGTTTGCTATGGTGGACTTGATGGTAAGTCCATGAAGCCTGCTACTTGCTTTTTACATATATGATCCACGGAAAACAATTTGCATATACATTTCAAGGCACAAAAGACCACAGTGATTAGAAGGCATCCCATAGCCCCCATGACCCAGACATGTAAATTAAACCCTTGAAACCAAGTCCTTGAATTGAGCGATTATAACTTGTCATGCAGGGTCTGAAAGACCTCCCGCTAAGTGAGTTGCTTAATGTCCTGAAGTTGTTGACTTAGCCCAAACTGTAGTTCATCAATTTGTCCCTTGAGATCGGAGGAAAAGGCCCTTTGCAAGTGATGTTGAATTTCCTTCCATGAGTGCTGATTGGAGTTCCACTTCAGTTGGGTAACACACAACTTACAGAAGTCCGTATCACAAGTGAATTGTTGGTGAGTGATAAAAGCATCTTCATTATCTGTACTATTTCTTCCTGGATTGGAGGAGTCAAGTGGAATGGAGGTGTGTTGCAGAGTAGGGAAGCCTTTTCTATGACATGGCTTCACCCACTTCACCGGCAGCTCCAAGGGTCCTTCTGGAGAGAAAACACAAGCATATCCTCTTCCCCAAGTTAGTAAATCAACAGGCCCTTTGTGGTTGGTGAGGGAGGAAAAGCTATTCAATTATTTCAAATTTTGGGATTAACTATCTACTTTAAATTGTTTGATTGACAAGACTTAGCTCAGCTCGAGTGAGCAGGGAGAGACACCTCAGTGAGGTTAATTTGGCATCTCCTTTTAAAGTAGCAAATAAATTAGTAAACTGGTGTTACCAAGCTTTTAATTAGAACTTTCCAATCCTGTGGAGTCATGCAATAGCCATTAGCTATGTCCCCTAGCTTCCCCATCACTTTCTCCCACTCTTCTTCCTATCTAGCCATGGAGTTCCAACCGAGATCCCATCTGAGAATCCAGGGTTCAAGTTCCTGTCTGGGTGCCAGATGTGGGAGAACTCCTCCCCGAGGAGCTCTCCTGGCCTCCGTGGATGAGAATAAGTTGTCCTGAAAACAATCTTGTTCTGGTGGGAAAAGGGCTGGTGATTCCCTCTAGTGGGGAATGCCGAAGCCCTTCTCTGAAACAACTTTTATTAGGGTCAGAATGTGCAGAATAGCATACAGATATTGTGTATCAATCAATGTCCAAAAAGCTACAGTTGTAGAAAACAAATATTATCTTATAGATAACAATGGAAGAAACACAGAGATTTGTCGTAGGTCAGGGTCTGTGAGACACGCTGATGCCGGATGGTTGTAAAGGTGTATTTCATGATGTAAGGAGTTCACTCCTTATGCTTTGAACTTAATCATCTGGTTTATATCAACAGGGCTATACCAAAGCGAAGCAAGCTTCGAAGGATACAATGTATCCTTCAAGCCTGATTTCCCAGGGGAACCGTTGGTGTTAGTGTTGTGTCATGCCTGCTGCCTGCGTTTCCTGGTTTCCCAGTGAGACTTACTGACTTCTCTCAAAGCCTGCTCTCCTGGGGCTACAGTCTCTGATACCACACAGAGCAGTCCCCCACAAAACCCCATTCACAGTAACACCATAAACAATAAAATACTTAGGGATTGATTTTTTTAAAAATGTGAAAGATCTGTACAATAAAAACTACAATAGTAAACTGATAAGAACAGATACTACACTGGATTAAAGCCAAAGGCTGAGAAATTTTTTATTGGATATATCTCCACAAGCAAAGGAAACAAAGGAAAAAAAGAAACAAATGGGACTTTGTCAAACTAAAAAGTTTTTGCACAGCAAAGGAAATTGCTAACAAAATAAAAAGACAGTCCACAGAATGGGAGAACATATTCACCAATACATCTGATAAGAAGTTAATATCCAAAATGTATAAAGTACTTACAAAACTCAACAGCAGGAAAAAAGAAAAAAAGAAAAAACAACTCAATTAAAAAATGGGCAAAGGACCTGAATAAACACTTCTCCAAATGTAGGCATACAGCTGGCCAATAGACATATGAAAAGATGCTCTACATCACTAATCACACAGAGAAATGTAAACAAAAGCAACGAGATACCATCTCACACCTGTCAGAATGGCTGTCATCAATAAATCGACAAACAACAAGTGCTGGCAAAGGTGGAGAAAGGGAACCTTAGTGCAGTGCTGGTGAGAATGCAGACTTGGTGGAACCACTGTGGAAAGCAGTATGGAGATGCCTCAAAAAATTTGAAATGGATCTTCCTTTTGACCCAGCAATCCCACTTGTAGGAATATATCAGAAGGAGCCCAAAACACTAATTTGAAAGAACATAAGCACCTCCATGTTCATTGCAGCATTATTTACAATTCCCAAGATAAGGAAGCAGCCCAAGTGTCCATTAATAGATGAGTGGATAAAGCAACTACGGTATGTTTACATAATAGATTTCTAATTGGCCATAAAAAAGAAGAAAATTTTACCCTTTGTGACAGCATGGATGGGCCTGGAGAATATTATGTTAAGTGAAATAAGCCAGTTAAAAAAGACAATACCATATGATTTCACTCATATATGAATCTAATGAACAAACTGAACTAACAGGCAAAACAGAGATAGACTCGCGCATGGAGAACAGATGACAGCTAGTGGGACGGGAAGTTAGGGGGTGGAGGGATTAAGCAAAAAGGAAAAAAAAGACTCATGTACATGGACAACAGTGTGGTGATTACTGGGGGAAGAGGATATAAGGGACTAAATGGTAATGAAAAAATATAATAAAGGTAAATGAAGAAAAAACTACAATATTTTGATTGAAAAAATAGAACACAATTAAGTAAAATGATAGGCCATTTTCTTGGATAGCAAAAATCAATATTGTTAAAATGGCCGTACTACTTATAGCAATCTGTAAATCAATATGATCTCTATCACAATTCCAATTACATTAAATGCAGAAATAGATATAAAAAATGTCCCTGGTGATTTATATATTTGTTAAGTTTGGGGAGTACTGTTTTAATATGTTATATCAAAGCACAAGAAGGAAACATAAAATTGACAAAAGTGGAAAATACTTTAATATTTTTCCTAGAAATAGTGGAAGCAATATTGCTTCTCTTGAAGCCTGTTTCTTTGAATCATAAGCTATCTCAATCTTTTCACCTCCTATTATTTCCACGACTAACTGTTGATATCTAACATCTGCTTCAATGATGTCAAGAAAACTTCTGTTTAGGTTCCCATATCATGTATTGATCTTGTTCAACATATACTTGATGAGTACTCAATTTATGTCAGGCATTGTTGAATGACTTAGATTAAATCAGTGGTGGATAGAATAAATAAAATAAAGGCAAAACACCTGCCCTCGAGCACTTTATATTCTACTGAACTAAACAGATTTTTAATAATCAATGAACATTCTGAGTAAATACATTATGTAGAATGTGAGGAATTTCAAGAACAAAATGTGAAAAAAAACTATAGTAAGGGGAATCAGGATGAGCTGGGAGAAATAATTTTTAATTCAGTGGTCATAATTAACCATATTGTGAAAGTTACATATAAAAAAGATTTTTGGTAAAAGAAAAGTTAACTATGTGAATAGCCAAAGGATTATGTCCAACATATCAAGGAAAACCAAAGAGGTCCATGTGGCTAGAGTAAGGGAGGACATAGCAGAAGATAAGTTCATAAAGGTAATGGAAAATAAGATTACATATGGAACTTGTAAGGCATTGTAAGGTAAATGACCTTCATTTTGACTGAAATGGGTGCAGTGATACTTTTCAGCAAAAGAGTGACATGATATGACTTAGATTTCAGAAGTATTCTATACTGAGAACAGACTATGAAGGGCAAGAGTATGCTCACAGAGTTCATTAGGAAACTATTATAATAATTCAAGGAGAAATTGAAAGGACTTGGACCAACCTGGTAGCATATGGTGCTGTTAGAATTACTGCTAGCAGGTAGAAATGGTCATATTCTGAGTGTTCAATATGGTTCCAACAAGACCAAAGAGAAGGGATAATTCTAGATATTTGGGCCCAAACAACTGGATCAGATGGATCATAATTACGAGTTTCGGAAAACAGGAACAGCAGCTGCCACTAAGAGGACAACAAAGCCATCAAGAGCAAAGCAAACACTGAATCTTAAGAAGTCTTCCAAAATCTTACTACATGAAATTTGGCCCTTAAATAGCAGCATAAGCATAACTTAAGAGCTTGTTAGAAATGCAAAATCTCAGTGTTATGCCCAACCTACTAATTCAGAATCTCCATTTCCAAAAGATTTCAGATGATTTATATGTATGTTACAGTTTGGGAAGTACTGCTTTAATATGTTACATCAAAGTACAAAAAGGAAGCATAAAATTGACAAAAGTGGAAAATTCTTTAATTTTTTTCCTAGTAAAGAATGGAAGTATTTATGGGCTATAGAATATTTTTAACCCAAAAGTTATAAAACATTTCTAGCTTCTTTTATAAGGAAAAATTGATGCTGACACCTTTCCAAAGTGAAAGTGTCTATTTTTAAATAAATTAATTTTATACCCCAGTGTAATGCCCCCCTCAATTTCTCTGATTTGTATAATCTAATTTCTCACTTTCTTATTCTTGTCAGAAGTGTCTTTAACGTAACTGCAATCATATAATAATTTGGCTGCAAGTCACTAGGGACATCAGTGCAGACTTTGTTTAGAGTTATTGGAACAAAGGCTTCCAGAACCTTGGTAACAGAGGCAGGCTCATGGAGCTGGTTGGAGAGAGAGTAGGACTAGAAAACAGGACCACTGAGTCCTTGGAGATAATCAAGTTATGCTTTTAAAAAATGTGTTTCACAGTTTAAGTTTTTCTTGGCCACATATAATTTTACTAAAATATAAATTAGCAAAACTTTCCCTTTACAAAATGCTTATCAAAACACTCATAAACTCATAAAAAATAATTTAGGTGACATATGTCTGGGAAAATGTTGTTAAATTATGAAGTGCTATTTTAGCACGTTAATATTAGCTACTATCATATATTTTTCAACAAATAAGCATTAAAATCATAAAATACAAATCTCATAGCAATGAACTTTAGATGTGATTCTTAATGCCAAACTACATTTTCTGTATGGTGTAATGCTGAATGTAATGCTAAACAGTCTGCCACAGCACAAACTGGCATCAAGGTTCCTCTCATTCTCTCTTAATTAATATTTCCAAACTTGATTTCCACTGATTATTTTATAGATACTGGCCAAATTTACATACAGTTCACTCATGACACATTTTCTCAAAACATTTTTAAAGCTAGTTCTATCTCGTTGTGGTTTTAATTTGCATCTCTCTGATACCTAGCAATACTGAGCATCTTTTCATGTGTTTATGGATCCTCTGTATGTCCTCCTTGGAGAAGAGTTTGTTCAAGTCCTTTGCCCATTTTTTAATTGGGTTGCTTGTCTTCTTAGAGTGGAGTCATGTCAGTTCTTTATGTATTTTGGAGATTAAAACCTTGTCTGAGGTATCATTGCTGGTCAGAATGGCCATCATAAACAAAGCAACAAACAATAAGTGTTGGAGAGGTTGTGGAGAAGAGGAAAGCCTAGTGCACTGTTGGGATTGCAGACTGATACAACCACTATGGATAAGAGTATGGAATTTTCTAAGAAAACTAAAAATGGATCTGCCTTTTGACCCAGCAATTCCATTGCTAGGATTATATCCTAAGAACCCTGAAACACCAATCCAAAAGAACCTATGCTTCCCAATGTTCATAGCAGCGCAATTTACAATAGCCAAGTTTTGTAAGCAACCTAGGTGCCCATCAGTAAAGGAATGGATCAAAAAACTATGGTACATTTACACAATGGAATTTCATGCAGCAAAAAGAAAGAAGGAGCTCCTACCCTTTACGGCAGCATGGATGGAACTGGAGAGCATTATGCTAAGTGAAATAAGCCAGACGGTGAAAGACAAATATCATACGATCTCACTTTTAACAAGAATCTAATCAACAAAACAAACAAGCAAAATATAACCAAACACACTGAAATAGAGAACAGGCTGACAGTGACCAGAGGGGAGAGGGGAGGGAATTTCAGGAGAAGGGGGGAAGGGTTTGAAGGAAATAGTATAAAGGACACGTGGACAATAACAAGGCGGGGGTGGAGACAGGAGGGAGGTGGGGAGTACTGGAAGGTGGGCTGGTATGGGGTAAAGGGCAGAAAACTATACTTGAACAACAATTAAAATAAAAATTAAAAATTAAAAATTAAAAATTAAAAAAAAAAGCTAGTTCTATACTCAGGTTTTTTCCTAGACCTGGAGTTTTCCTCTATCCCACCTTCATCATTACCTGCTGAACTTTTCTTTTACAATCTTGGAATGCTCATCTTAAGTCAATTTCTTTTTCAAAGAGCTTTATGACCCATTATCAGGCTGGAATTGATCTTTGTCTTTTTTAGTCTTCACAGAATGCTTTATTCTTTTGTCTTTGTTATTCACTTTTGTTTTATTGCTGCATAAGATGCCATTGTGTATTGTGATAATTACGTTTGTTCAAATCCTAAATCGTAAGATCCTTAAGAACAAGAATGGGTCTTCTTGGAAATTATACTAACTCTATGGATAAGAATGTTAAGTTTTACTGTATTTTTATCCTCCAAGATGTCTTGTGCATTCTTACACTGCCTAAACAGCACATGAATCAGGTTATATCACCTCAGAGTAACTAAACACTTTGTGCAAGCTCAATCAGGCTATGAGTTATATCAATAAGATTCTAACCCCTGATTCCAGAGACTGTGATTGTTTTATTTTATAACATTGTTTTGGCTAAGGTTTCAGATTTCTACAGACCCTAGTTTTATATTCCTAACTTTACTTTCATTCCATGTAACAACTTTTGGAAGCAGATGCAAATTCTATGAGATTTACTTCTCATGGTAATAATAACAACTACATGGCAGTGATGTTAATTGTTCAATATGATACCTAAAGTTGATGGGCTAAAGGATCAATCCACTCAGTCTTAGTCTCATCCTTGTTTCTAATTTCTATGTTTTCTATAGAGCTTATCAAAAATATTTTTCACAGTGTTCAGTAAATTTTAGAAGTAACTTTTATATAATGGAAACCAAACTACATTTTTTTTTTCCTTTTTGGAGTGATCTGTGTTAGATCTACAGAGGTAGGTCACGATGTCTCCTTGACTCATGAGTCACTTTCTTTGACATCACCAAACTGTATGACATTTTATGTGTCTTAGTATGGAGTTCCCCAAAAAGGCAAATGATAAGTTGTGCATGCTTTAGGTTGTAGACTTGCCACTGAGAATTGCTCTTTTTAATTTTCATCAATAAAGGAAACCATCTCTGCCTCACTCGAAAATTAAAATTAAAAAAGAAAGAATTCTTAAAACAGGTTCCCATCACTTTGAGTCTATGAAAAGAGTTTGGATAACAGAGATAGGTCTTTTCTCTGAGAAGCTACAGACAATTGTGTCGTCAGTATGAGAACTAAAAGCATGTGGTTTATACATGTGGTATGGCCATCTTAATCTTTTAGTTTATCAAATTGCAAGGAGTGAGCAAAGGCAAAGCTTGTAGCTTTAGCTGCCAAAGAGAGTGTGAATCATTTCTCTCAAGATTTTAAATATCTTTTTTTTTTAGCTTAGAGGCATAAAGCAAACAACCTGAATGAAAACAGATTTAGACTGTAACAAGAAGACAGAATTTTACCAGCATATGCTAAAGTGCCTTACTGAAACAGAACAAAAGTTTTATGCATAAATGTTACTTCAGGAAAAAAAAAAAGCATGTAGGAAATTATTCACACTGTGTTTGTTGGAACTTATTATAGCTTTAAAGGTCATGAGAACTCTACTAAAATAAAAAACTAGAAATTACAAAAAGAATAGTCTAGCCTTGGCTGAGGAGCTTAGTTGGTTAGAGTGCTGTCCCCACATGCCAAGGTTACGGGTTCGATCCTTGGTCAGAGCACATACAAGAATCAACCAGTGAATGCATGGAGAAGAGGAACAACAAATTGATACCTCTCTTTCTCTCAGCAATAAAAAAAACAACAACAATGCTCTGTCGTGAGGAGGGTTTCTTGACACTGATTGATCAATACAACGTTTTAGTAAAATCACCTACGTAGCTCTATTCTAAGGCTTGTATAGCTAAGTTAGTTATATATTATAGTATTTTATATTTGTACAGGATTGATATTCATTTACTAAAAATGTATTATACTTAAATATTATTTCAATTTAAATTTAATAATAGTAATTCTACCGTTCAATGGAACACATTAGGAAACCATTATTTTTGTCTATAATTGAAAAAATGATAAAATGTCTCTGATTAAACTGAAGTAAAACAAAGTAAATTTTGTTCATTTAGTGAATGATTTTAACAGAGATATATTTATTGTATAATTTTAGCTTTTAAGTATTTGTTTTGTGTAAAAAGGATCATTTCACCTTCAAGAATAAGTAGAATTTAATACACTTGTAATACAGGTTGCATTGGTTATTTTGTTATGTGTTACAAATATTTTAAAACAGTGTTCAAGGAAAACAATAACTAGAATTATATGCTATAGAGGTTTTCTTATGCTAGAATTATAGAGGCTTTTAAGTTATTTTAAGCTTAGGTTGTGAATTTTTCAGTTCCACTTGTATTCCATTTTACATATTTAATTTGTGTTTTAGAAAGGCCTGGTGATAAAAGTTGCATATTACATGTTGTGGTAAAATAATGTAAGGGCTCCAAAGATGTTCTTATTTCAATCAGTGGAACCTGTAAACATGTGATCTTATATGGTGTAAAAGACATTCCAGTTGTGCTTATGTTAAGGACTTTGAGAAGGTAAAATTATCCTGGATTATTTGAATGAATCTAACAAAACCACAGGATCCTTTAAGAGGGTCACAGTAGACTCAGGTTCAAAAATGAGAAAGGTAATAATAGAAGCAGAAATTGGAGTGGTGCACTTTGAAAATGGAGAAAGAAATGACAAATGAAGAAATGCATGTGATCTCCAGCAGATGTAAAATGCAAGGAAATGGATCCTCTCCTGAAATTTTCAGAAATAATAAAACCCTTTCAATACCTTGATTGTAAAATTCTGACTTCCATAACTATGAGAGAAAAATGTGTGTTGTACTAAGCCACTAGATTTGTGATAAATTATTACAGAAACAAAATCAAACTAATACACATGATCACCAACTGCAGAGATTAACTTCAGTTTGACAATGTTATGGTATGATAGATTTCTATGATAGGGAACATTTGACTTGGATCTCAGACCCACTGAATGCCTGGGAATTCAAAGGAGCAAAAATATTAACACCTTTGATGAGAAATTAGTAGAAGTGAACGAACTTAAATTTTTTCTTGAGTACATGGTTTTATTTCCATAATAGCAACATTGAACTCTTCACATATTTAATGATGTCACTATATTAATCCCAAATCTTCTAGGTATTGGAGAAATATAGTCATATTAGTTAGCAATATATATCTTATAATTAGATGTAACATGTGTCTTGTAGCATGAGAAAAGTACACAATGATTTACATTTTAATACACTGACATTTAGAGTGACCCCTTACTTCTTCAATAATTTATGAAGTAAGTTATCTCAAAAAAGAAAGCCCAATTCACAGAAGATAGGAATGTTCTCCCATCCACAGGATTACTGAAGAGAAAATTGAATAGATACGAAAGTAAATAAATACAAAGAACCCTGAAATGTAGAAGTGTCTTATTGGTAAGGCATACAATACACAGAAAATAAACCAAAATAAAGGGGTATAAAATTGTCTTAAAGAGGATATTTCTTCTCCATTTTTTTTCTGGAAATAATTATTGTTTGAAAATAAGGAAGTCCTGTTATGTTTTTCTGAATTAAGTGTTCTAATTGAGTATGTACTAGTTTGAGAATTAATACATAAGATCATTAAAATCAAGGAGTCCAGATATTTGAGATAGGTTTGGTAGAGAAAACAATCACCTCAAACAACGGGAGTGTATCTAGAATCAGTCATTACAAGTGGAATGACTTAAAACAAGGACATCTTTATCTTTTGCGCTGTTCTCCAACTGGCAAATAAAACACCATAATTTTCTACTCCCACTCCTGTTCACTATCTTAGTGTCGATCTGAAAACACAAGCTCCTGAGTCCACCTGACCCTCATCTGTGACAAGGTTTTGACACCCTTCCCATACCCACTCTGCAACATTTCCTGTGCACCTGGGAGACCATATGCCTGGATATCCTAGGAACTGGCCTAAACTTTTTGCTTTCAAGCTCTGTCCATTTTTTGGACATAATTTTATTCTGAGAACTATAATTGCAACTTTGGTCAACATGCATGGAGATTGTCTACCTAGGTCCCTGTGTTGTTCTCTTGAATAATAAATATCTCATGCCAGTATGAATTGTACTCTAACAAATGGATCTAGTGTGAACACCCATCCTTTCTCTTACATTTTTGCTTTGTTTAAGACCTTATTTTTAGACCAGTCTTAGGTTCACAAGAAAATTTAAAAGAAATTACAAATATTTTCTATCCCCATGCATGTATAACCTCTTGCATTACCAATCTCACTTAACAGAGTGATACATTTTTTACAATTGATGAACTTGCGTGGGCACACCATTATCACCCAGAGTTCATAATTTACCTTATGATTCTTTCTTCTTGTACATGTTATAGGTTTGGACAAAAGTATAATGCCATTTATCCAATATGATAATATCAGACATAATATTTTCACTGACCTAAATACCCTCTACGTTCAGCCTATTCATCTCTCCTACCTCCACACTCCCCCAACCCCTGATAACCACTGATATTTTATTTTGCCTTTTCCAGAATGCCACATATTAGAATCATACAGTATGTAGCCTTTCAGATGGGCTTCTTTCATTTACTAATATTCATTTAAATTCCCTGCATAATTATTCATAGCTGATAGCTCATTTAACTCATTTCTACTTGCTGCTGAATACATTTCTTTTGTCTAGCTAGCAATTTTCAACATTTCTTCATCTCATGGCACTCATAAACTAATTACCAAAATTATGTGGCACTCCAAAAATGTACTTTGTGTTGATCTGATAAAAAATAGGTATAATTTTGATTCATTCACAATGACAGCTGTTGTTATGCTGGTGGTTGTCATTTCTTTTTAAATTTGACAATCTAAGGGAAAAAGAGGTCAGTGCCCCTGACTAAATAGTAAGGTATTGCATGTTTCAAAAATTCTTATGCCACACCACTGAAAATCATTGGTCTAGATGTGCCATGGTTTATTTATCTATTCACTTATCAAACAATATCTTGGTTGTTTGCAAGTTCTGACAGTTATGCATAAACTGATGATAAACTTCTCTTACTTTTTCTATGAGCGACAATTCTTTCACCATTCAAGATATGACCATTTCAATATAAATAAAGTATGTCTCCATACTGTCTTCATGCCATTTAAAAATTTCTTTTAAATTATTCATATATTTAAGAAACATTTATTGAGAGTTAATAAGGATAGTGAAAATATATTTCTTCTGAAGTAAATTATTTTAAATGTATTACTGAAAGGTCATTAAGAGCAATTTAGTGGCAATTTTTATTAAAGTGCTAATAACACCTCTGAGTATCCAATGCCTTACTTACATTCTCATAAATGTATATTTTATCATTTTTGAGTTACCAATTTCTCCACTCTAGTGTGACTGCTTATGAAAAACTCAGCTCCAAGAGATTAGATGCAACTCAAAAATAATTTAGTTTGTTTACAAATGTTAGAAATTTAATCACAACCTGTTATATTTGGGGGATAACTTCCTCTAAGTGAATTTCATGGAATGATATAAGCCATTTTCAAACAAAAATTGTTTTAAAATAATGCTGTATACCTAGACAATAATAGTTCTAACAGAAGAATGAATTAGACTTTTGCTAAATACGGCTTGCTAGAAGTTGAGTCCATATTCCCCAGAAAGCATGGAATAGGGTATATATTGCCACTCATTCAGCAAGTATTTCATATCATACAAATAAATAAATTGATCTCAATCAATTAAATGTATTGATTAAGATCAATACATTTAAATACATGCAAATAAAAGTATTAAAGAAAGATGCGACATGGTGAAGCACAAAGGTAGTGATAAAGAGTAATTTTGAATTAAGAAAGCAAATAAAGTGGTATGTTCTGGTAGAAGAAGCCCTAATATTTTTTAATGAACTCACTGTAAACAATGGAACTAACAGATGCTAGGTCGACATGAAGCCCATTTTCCATTTTCATGAGGAATAGATGGTGTAGAGGGACATGAAAACTGGTTTTATGGAGGTAAAAATGGTTTAGTTTGGCAAGCTCATTTCATAAAATCCACTTCAGAGCTAGATTTTGTAGCCATTTTGATCTGTAGCCTACAGATAGAGTTGATTAAGGGGCAACCATGACTATGTCTGCAACCTGTGGAAGAACTTTTGAAATGCCTCTCTTCAGGAAGATGCTCTTCCTGGCCAGCTGGGTTTGTGAAATGAGTTTCTGAGAAGTTTTATTTAATTTAACTTAATGGAAGATAAAAAAAAAGGGAAAATATGTGATAAATGAAATTATAGCTACTTTGAATTGCTTAATTCCTGTAGCCATTGTAACAGTCATAGCCATTGTTTTTTGAATAAAGATTTTTCTTGAAAAAAATTAAGAAGTATTTGTTTAAGAATAACTAAATAAATTTTTATGTCAGAGGTTGTATTTTTGACTTGGAATGAAAATTATTTTATTTCATGTAGAAATGAGACTGAAGGACCAGAAGGCACAAGTTGAGTTTTCGTCTTTCCTTCCAGTTAAGGGTCTAATTTAGAAAAAGTAAGGGAAGTAAGGAATATGAACAGCTGGCTACATACAGCATGCCAAATCACAGTTTTCACACACTGGGCAGGGCTACAACAGGAAGTTCCATGGCATAAAGATAAGCTCACTTTCCTCGGCATGGTAATCTTCATTCTAGTCATGAGACCTTTAACGTCAACATGAGGGGGAGAAAGAGCATACCCCAGAAGAAAACTGGGTGTAAATGAAGACAACAGATGTAGTACCAAAAAATTATTGCTAAAAATAAAATAAAATATTCTCTGGTAACAACTCCCAAGGAAAATAGTTATAGGCATACAAAAGAAATGCATCTTTAGATATAAATAATAGATTATGACTAATAAATGATATCAGCATGAAATTTTAACTCAGGAAATAAATCACATAATAATACCAAAATTGTGTGGTGTGGAAATTAGGACTTCACAGATTATTAAAATGAATCTTATTCAAAGAACAATACTAATGATAATAAGAAAAATATAACTGTATATTCATCAAGAAAGCATCTACTTACATAAGCATGGACTTGAGAATACATATATGGATGATGAAAAGAATTTTGAGGGAAAATGAAACAAACTTGTTAGAGCTCTACCAACTAAACAGTAAGTATGGAAGGAGCTATGGCTTAATAATTTCTTGGTTTGAATTCATATAGGGTGGAAGTACTGATAGGAACTGCTGTTCTGAACTAGTATCTCACGAAAAAGTAAGAAGTACTTATTGATTTAGACATACATAAAACCTGGGAACAATGAGAAAATGTACTCCTGAAGTTGAATTTAATAAGTGAAGAAAATATTTTATATAGTCGATAAAACCATGACATTAGCAGATAGTATTTCAAAAAATGGAGAAATTAAATTATACCACATTTGACGTGGAAAACAGTCCATTTACTTATTTAAAATATTCGACAGCCATGTTATTAGGTTAAATTTCATGAAACTTTTATTTTCATATCTTAACATTAGCTAAATGGAAACAATTTCAAATGCTTCAACAAAATATGGTATATAACTTAATGTGAGACAAATATATCTAAATTGGAAATGGCTTAAATACAAACATAAGTGCTCAAAAAGAAGTTCTCAAAACAGATGTGAACTTGTCTGCCCCCGCTCTCCAGGTGGCTGCTTTCCTTGTGGTGACACAGGCCCCAGGAACACAGCTGCTTCTGTTCTGCAGCTCTGCCCTGCCCGACTGCTTCATTGTGAGCTGCATCCTGTGCTCTAAAGGGGAAAGAAAGCATGAAAGATTATACCTGCTCCTCTTAAACTTCGGCCCAGAGCGACACATGCCACTTCACACACTTCACGGGAGAGAAGAGCCTCTTTCAATACTCAAGAAGAGTAAATATATTTTGGGCAATAACTAGCAGTCTCAGACACTACACGCGCACACACACTTGTTGGTAAAATTATTCTTGCAATGAATACAACAGTTCAGCTAATGAGACTCAAGAACCAGGCAGCCAGTGTCCAAATTCCAACTTTTCCTACTTGTTGCAGAGAGAGTGGAGCTCAACGTTTCAGCACTTTCTCCATGTTTCACAGTGAGTTACAAATGGTCTTGTTCCAGCCCACGAATGCCGGCAGAAGAATAATCATGTAAATCCCCAGCATGCTTCTCTGACACTGTGGAGTCTAAGGAGTTATATGTTTCAAAAGCTGCAGCTCCAAGATGGGGGGCCTTCAATCAGCCAGGTTCCCTGAGTGGCCAGATGAAGTAGAGAGCCACATTGCACACCCAGGCTATAAAAGGCAGGTAGCTTGAAAGATAAATCACACTTCTGAGTATTAGGTTACATATAATCAAGGGGTTATCTGTTATCACAGTAAAACCTAGCTTATACATGTGATATTGTCATGTAGTCATCTATAAACTAGAATAATGATATCAAATCACAAAGTTATTATGAGGATAAAATGACTTAACACATGTAAAGCACAGAGAACACTGCCTGCTTAAAACTAGGTTAGCATTTAATAATTGTTAGTTATACTAGAGTTTCAGAATTTAAAACTATAAGCAGGTATATCAAATCATATTTTAATTATTATACATTTTCTAAAAGTAATCACAACTTTTAAACAACTTTCTTGAAGTATGATTGACATACAAAGGCTACACATATGTAGTACATGCAACTTGATGAGTTCAGATACAAGTATACCCCCATAAAACCATCACCAAAATCTATGTCATGAACTAGCCATCACCTCTAAAGGTTTACTCCTACCTTTTTTATTATTGTTTCTCTTTTTATACAAGAACACCTAACATGAAATTTACCTTTTTTTGCAAATTTTTAAGTAAGCAATACAGTAGTATTAACTGTAGGCTCTATGCCATATCATAGATTTCTAAGACTTAGTATACTTGTAACTGAAACTTTGTACAGTTTGACTATTACCTTCCTGTTTTCCCCTCATCCCAGACTATTTTAGGTTTGTCATATAAATGCTATCATGTAGTATTTGTGTTTCTATGACTAGCTTATTTCACTTAGCATAATATCTTCCAGATCAATCTATGTTGTTACAAATGTCAGGATTTTCTGCCTTCTTAGGGGTGAATAATATTATATTGCATGTATATACCACAAAGAAAATTTTGATCAGAGACTCTAGGTAGTCTGATGTTGTGAGCAGTTGTGGGCAGGCCTGATGCTTGGTTCTGCAAGAAGGTGATTTGTTGTCGGGGGCCCCAGAAGGGTGGGTAGGCCTGATGCCAGGGTCTACAAGTGAGTATATTTTGTGTCAGGTCCATCAGCAGATGGGCCTTCTATGGAAGGCTCCAGGAAAGGATTATCACAATTTTAAAAGATTTAAATAATTCAAAATTTAACCATAACTCTATGAGGAAGTTATTTCAATTTACCAACAAAAATATAGGTGCACAAAATATTTAGATAAGCAGAAAAATCATAAACTTAGTAGTTATAGAAGCAGGAGTTAACCTCAAACAGTAACATACTGACATATTGAATAGCTGTCCAGCCTTTCAAACATCTTGAAAATTAAACTTTTGAGCTCTATATGTAATACACAAAATTATTATTTCCTTTATTATAACTATGTCACACAAATTTATGACTTTTTGATTAGTCATTGCAAAGAAGTATTCATAATGCATTTATTTGTTAACATAAACTAAACAAAAATCACTGTACTAAAAAACAGGGCAGAAATTAATACGTAAAATAAAATTAAGAGAATGGTAAAAGGAACAAGTCAAAATTGAAAACACCATAGTCAAGTCTTATAGGGAATACCGGTAATTAGGTTGTGTCTTGTTTTGTTTTAGAACTGTTTATTGGTTTTAATCTATAGTCAAAGAAAAAAGTAATACAAAGAAAAATACCAATATTGGGACAAAAGACACACTGATGAAAAATGAGTTTGAAAAGTGATTTTTCTGTTTTGCTCTCTTCTGAACCTCAGAGGTGAATCCCAAATTGAAAAATGGAGAATAAAAATATAATAAAATATCTAATGACCATAAGTGACTTTTTAAGTCCCTACATAATTTCAGAAGGCTTTAACATAAATATTAATGATTATTTAAATACATATTTTAAAAATTGGATTTTAAGAAGATAAGAGAAAAAAACAATTGCTCTCTTGTTCTAATTGAGAGTAGAGTTGGGAGACAGATTTTAAAAGTTCAGGATACTAAACTTGATGTTGACTATTTTTCAAAATTCTTTAACAGACTATTAAATTTCATCACCATTGAAATAAGAGTACACAGATCACTAAAGCAGTAGCAATCAACATCTAAATTTTCAAACTTTACTCATCATTTATATCTGGAGAATGGAATATGGCAGCATGTCTTATATTAGTTTTGTAAAGTTGCTTTTGACAGATGGTTTTAACCTGTCACTTGTAGACTGAGTCACAAATGGGAAAGATTTAAACTTGAGGCAGAAGATATGGATTTGACAAATTTTCTTGTTTCTCTGATTTCATGAATCAATTTCACAAATAAGTAAATAAATAAAATTATTTAATACCTTATCTATAAAACACAAGTAAATGACTCTTTCCATAAAATTGAAATTTTATAAGAATTCAGTGAGAAAAAGTATGGAATTGTTTGTAAACTGCAATACACTCAGAAAAAAAACAGTTCTTCATTATTTACCAATAATTCCATACTTATATTACCTTCCACTTGCTTGCAACATCATACTGGAAAGATTGTTCTACCACTGTATTTTCTTTTTATTTTGTTTCCTCTATCATTTTTTATTACTTGTTTCTAATATCTTGTATCTGATAGCTAAATGTCTGTATCTTTTCTTATATTAGATGTTCCCATGTTTTAAGTATTTATTCCTAACTTAACCAATTAGTCATAAATAGCTCCAGTAACTTTCAAACAATACAAATACCTTGGAATAATTTTTTCCAGATCATTTTCTCCTGTTCCACATGTAACTATGGTATTGTATTTTAGAACTATTTTCTTTTATTTTACTTCTCCCTGAGTGATTCATCATGATTATTGTTTTATATAACAATAATTTTTATTTCCCAGCAGGTTTACTTACTTGCTTTTTACCTTTATTTTTTTTTTTCAGAGTGAATAACTTCCCTCAGGGTTTAATTTTATTCTTCCTAATACTCAAGGTCAGAAATGTATTTTTTGTAGAGGTGTGGATTTGAAATATTCTTATTTTCAAAAATCTAAACTTTAAAGAAATCCATTATAAATGATCCTTCTGTTCTAGTTTGACAGCATTTCTCTCAGCAATTTGAGGAAATGATTTACCTCTCTGCTGGCTTCTATTACTGCACCGCAACACTTAATACAAGCTTCATTCTCTTAGATTTCTCACTTTAGTCCCTGTGTTCTTTTCCCAAACTTCTGTGTTCAACATTCTCGTATTTTTCCACTGGAACTACAATGAGATATATGTTTAGATCTTCTCATGATATGTTCCCTACCTACTAATTTTGCTCATAGTTTCCATCTTTTTATCTATTTGTTCTTCTTGTGGTATAATTTACTTAATGCCAAAAACTAGGTTACATTTCCTCTTTTCAAATTGCATATGCCCTTTTTGTCCCATCCCTTCAGAATTTTATTCTAATGAATATATATTTTTAATTTCTAGAATTTCTATTTATTAAGCACCCTCATTTTAATATAGTAATTTACAATTTACCATATTCTTTAAATAGAGTTGTTTCATACTCATTTTCTACTATTTGACATTTTTGACAGTCTAATAATGCTGTTTGTTATTTCTAATAATGCATTTTTTCTTATAATGTATTTTATTACTTGGAAATATAAGATTCTATTCAGTGTAATGTTATTAGGACAATATGAACTTTTTTTTTTTTCTATCTTTATTTTTCCCAAGACAGCATCGTTTTTATTTCATCAGACACCAATTTTAGTAGCGGTCTATGACTATGTAATGGTTATTTATATGTCTTGGTTTAGTAGACCATGCAAATAATGTTAATTCAAACCCAAGCAGAAATCACAGAAGACCTATACTTATCAGTTGTCAGGTAGTAAGATTTTGGTTCTTCTCCAGGAGGCCAAAAGGAGAAACTCAGTCCTGTTTGTCATCTTTTGCCTCTGCATAAATTTTCTTAATGCACAATTTCACAAAGTATCAGTCCCTTAAAGTGGTCTGTGTTTTAGGGCCAAGACTACTTGATTACTGAAATAACTGAAGGCTCTTCCACCCCACAAAGTAGCAAGACAGTTCTTAGTTTTGCTTTCTACTCTCTTTTTCAGCACTACCTCCATAGTGGTCCTTGGCTATTTTCTTTTTCTTTTTTTTTCCTTAAAAGGTCATGTCTGCCTATAAAAGTATATTTGGTAAGTTTTATCAAGTATATTTAAGTTTTTTGATAGAACAGCTTCAGATTATGTATCAGACAAGTTTCTGAAACTAGAAGAGAGAGATGTTTATAAGTAATTAATAGTACTGTTTTGTTTTAGTTGGTTTATTCTTTCTCAATAGTGCATTATAAATGGAGGAAGTTTACTTAGAATATTTGTAGAACAACTTCTTTGGGACTCTCTGAGCTTCCTGGACTTCCTAGAAGTCTATTTCCTTTGCCAGACTGGGGAAGTTCTCCTTCATTATTTGTTCAAATAAGTTTTCAATTTCTTCCTCTTCCTCTTCTCCTTCTGGCACCCCTATGATTTGGATGTTGAAAAGTTCAAAATTTTCCCAGAGGTTGTTAAGCCTCTCCTTATTTTGTTTTTGTTTGTTTCTTCATTCTGTTCCAGTTGGATGTTATTTCTCCCTTGTTTCTTCATTCTGTTTCTTCAATCTGTTCTGGTTAGATGTTTATTTCTTTCTTCTGCTCCAAACTATTGATTTGAGTCTCAGTTTCCTTCCCTTCACTGTTGGTTCCCTGTACATTTTCCTTTGTTTCACTTTTCATAGCCTTCAGTTTTTCTTCTATTTTGCAGCCATACACAACCATTTCTGTGAGCACCCTGATTGCCAGTGTTTAGAACTCTGCATCTGATGGGATGGCTATCTCTTTAACGCTTAGTTGTTTTGGGGTTGTGTTTTTTTCTTTTTTTTTTTTTTTTAAGTTTTGACCTGTTCTTTCATTTGGGTCATATTTTTTTTGCCTCAGTACACCTGTTACATTGTAAGGGACAGAGCCTTAGGTATTCACCAGGATGGGCCAAGAAGTTGAACCCAAGGAAGTACATACCAAGGCACATCATAATTACATTGCCCAGGATTAATGGTAAGGAAAAATCTTCAAATCAGCAAAAGGAGACAGTTACCTACAATGGAGTTCCCATAAGACTATCAGCTGATTTCTCAAAAGAAACTTTACCAGCAAGAAGGTGTTAGAAAAAAGGATTCAAAGTTGTGAAAGTCAAGGACCTACATCCAAGATTACTCTCTCCATTAAAGCTATCATTTAGAAATGAAAGGAAGATAATGTGCTTCCCAGATAAGGTGAAGTTAAAGGAGTTCATCATCACCAAGCCCTTATTATGTGAGATGTTAAATGGGCTTCTCTTAGAAACAGAAGATCAAAAACTATGAACAGCAAAACGACAACAAATTCACAACTATCAACAACTGAACATAAAAATAAAAACAAAAACAAACTAAGCAAATAACTAGAACAGGAATAGAATCACAGAAATGGAGATCACATGGATGGTTATCAGAGGGCAAAGGGAGAGGGAGAATGGAGGGTAAAGGTACAGGGAATAAGAAGTATAATTGGTAGGTACAAAATAGATGGGGGAGGGGATTTAAGAATAATATAGGAAATGGAGAAGCCAAAGAACTTATATGTATGACCTATGGACATGAACTAAAGAGAGGGAATGCTGATGGGAAGTGGGTGCCTGGTGAAGGGGAATAAAAGAGAGAGAAAAATGGATGGGAAAGCTGTAATAGCATAATCCAGAAAATACACTTTAAAAAATTTGTAGAACAAGCAAAGTTATAAAAGATAGCTAATGTCCTAAAAGAACAGTGACATAATAAGATGGAAATTACCATCATTGAAATTCTCATGTGCAATTTAAAGCAGGTGTGGCATGACTGCTTTTGTTATAAGCACCTTGATAACCATGGTCTGTGTGGGACCCAGTAACTTATATTCAAAGGAACAATTCAGATCCCTTCAAATATTTGAGAAATGGTGAATGGTTAGACATTTCTTAAGCTACTCTGGAAGGTGAGTTGGAATAAAAAATTTGGGATTGCCAGGGGAGAAATGCTGGATCAATATAAAGAGGAACATTTTGGCAATTATAGATTTTTCTCAACTTACTTCTGTCTAAAACCTTTAGAAATATTGCAGAAGAGAATGCATGAATATATACCTCAGATGCTGTAGATGAGATTCTTACTCTCAGGGGTAAATTGCACTGGTGGCATAAATATTCCTGAAAATCTATTAGTCTATGATTCAATGGCTATACATTTGTTTTCTGTTTCCAGAAAAAATGCCAAAATATGCCATTCACTGGCTGGTTCTGAAACATACATATAGTCATTACTGGAGTAAAATATTTTTGCTCTACAGTTCATAATGCTGCAACCTATATTAGATGATTTAAACCACTTGAAACAATATATTAGGTATTGTAGGTTATAATGTCATATTACATCTGGCACATTTTCATTCAACTTTCCTCCAAAAACAGTTCAATAGATCTAAAATGTGTTAGAAAAGCTCATATGAAAATAGAACTTTTATAAGTTGTTATTGTCCAAATAAATATCAAATATAAATTTAAGATTGTATTTGATATAATAAATAAAATATAATAAGACATTATGTACCACTTAAAAATAATCTTCATCTTTTAAATGTAATATCAGTCATTACTATATGTGAAGACTGGTAGCTTATGTTAGCTAATTCATACACATTATCAATTTTCAGCTACATGTAAGCTTGGTATATTCAATCATTCTAAACACACTTATTGAGCATCTCATTTTTATGTGAGGAGCTTGTCAGTGCTGTGGATACAATAAAAGGAAAAATATAACTGGTCATATTTTAATAAAGATGATGATCTTGTGGGTTGCATATACATTAATTAAAGAACCACCTAATAAATCTAAAAATAAAGCTCAGGAAATTTCCAAGGGAAGTGTCATTCAGTGAGATAAATGTATTTATTAGAGGAAGTTGTTTTAGTAAGGGAGGTCAGGAAAATCATCTCTAAGTAAATGATAATTGATCTGAGACCTGTAGGCATTAATTGGATAAGAGAGGATAAAGGTGATAGAGTTCTGGAAACTATTTCAGGAAGAGGGAACATCTTGGGCAAATTACCCGATGGAGCTTGCTGAGGTATAAAAACTGAATAAATGTCCTGTGGTTAGATTACAGAAAACCATCAATGACATGACACAGGATGAAATTAGCAGAATTTTATTAACATTTTTTTCTATTTAAGGAATAAATTCTGTACTTTCTGGGTTTGAAACCTAGCAATGAAAAATCCATCATTTGAAATTGTGTGGAAAATTTATGCAGACTAACTTTTTGGAAATGTTTATGTGCTCATTTATTTCAACTCTAAAACCTTTATTTTTAAAACATGTAACTGATAATTGAGTATATTCAGAAAATTTAGGGTGCAATTACAGTAGACAGTTAGATATTAACAGAGTAAGAATGATTGGCTAACTACAGAAGACAACCAGACTTTTAAGTCTCAGATATTTCAGCTCCAGACCCAAAAAAGCAGCAAAACCAGATGAAGCAATGCCATGGCTGACATCCGGAACACTTGCGATGACTAAAGAGCCCTGTCCAGACACCAACCTATCAGTAAAAACCATGACCCTGAAAGGACATATGATGCAGACACTGCCTGCAGTATTCGCGTCATTATAGATGAAATAAGACATTCACATGGATTAAGGAGTCCGTCCAGTGGAGGAAAAAGGACAGCATGGCTTTTCTCTCAAGGGGAGCAAAAGCCAGCAGCCTCTGCCATGACCCGCCTTTATTGGGTTTCTGGTCACATTACCTGATGGTCCTCATTTACTATGCACAGGTTCGCTTTAGGGGTTACCTTTTACAGACAACAAAGGAAATGATGCTGCTAATGACATCACAGAAGGATATTTGCAAATGAAAAGGAGAAAAGTTGTTGAGCCGAGTTTTAAACTCCATACCGGGGAGTTTCCTCTCTTTCTCTTTCCTCCATTTTCTCTCTTTCTCTCCCCCTCTTACTTTCACACACATACACATACCCCTAAGAAATTAATTTTTTAATGAGAATTTAATTTTATGTATATCACTTTAAAACTATCCCTCTTCTTGATAAGGAGCCAAAATATATATTTTATTCATTAGTATATAATATATTTAAAGTATTATTTAACTGTATGTATTGGTTGCTTAGTTGGTTTGCCCAGTTAAAATTTTTACACTCTATCTTAGCCAAAAGGCCGAGAAGCGATGCCCAGTTAAAATTTTTGAAATTTTTTTATGAAAATGAATAAATGAGACTTCACAGGTGGTTTATTATTCCCACACTGCAAAATTACTTGCTTGATATTATCTGTAAGTGTATCCTACCCACCACAGTAGACTAGCAGTTGCATTTTTTTAATATTTGCCCATCGGACACCAACATAATAAAAATAAAAGAAACTAGAACAAAAAAGAAACTAGTTTCTTAACAAAAGTTTGTTAAGAAACAAACTAGGAAAGTTTGTTAAGAATCTAGGAAATTTGAATTCTAATCTAACTACTTAAATTATCTTAGGAAAATCTCTTCTTATTCTTGTTTTTTTTTCCCCCTCACCTATGAAATGTTATAGTTTGGATTAAATGATCCAAAAGATTCCTAGCAACTTAAGTTTGTGATTGCAGAATATATATGTATAATATATAACATTATAGCATATGTTATAGCATATATGTGTGTGTGTGTGTGTGTGTGTGTGTGTGTGTGTGTGTGTGTGTATAAAATATATCATGCTTGACTTGCACAAGCAAAGTTAGCACTGTGGGGCAAAGGAAATTTCAGAAAAACAAAATGCAACCTGAGAAATCTATGTGCTATAGAATCACAATAAGAACGTATTTGATTTTTTTTTAAATGGAATGAAAAACATTGTCAGTCTATTCTTAAAACTAATTGTTCTCTCTATAATTATCTAGCACATAATCCTCTAAATGTTGGGTCTCTAAAAGGTTAGAATTAGGATATTCATACCATTTGCTCTATTCAGGGTAGGCACAGTCAAAAATTTTTATTTCTCGTATGTATTTTCCTCAAAGTAAATGCAAATAGAATTAATGTTTCACATAACATAATCCATTTCATTTTACTGAAGCACACTCTTTTACCACAAATATAGCAGAAGCTACAGAGATCACAGATAAATATACAGTAACTGTCAACATTTTCAAATGTTACTAAGTTCATAGAACTCTATTAATAAACCATGCATTTGGCTGCAGATCGAACCTCTAAGATGCAAATGCTGTTCTTCATTTGCCTCCTTTTCTTTCTCTTAATGAAAAAGAAAAATATGGGAAACAAAATCCCATTTCTAATTTAAACAATATTTTAATTAGACTGTCCAGTGACTTTCCTTCATAGATAATTGCAGAATTTGAAATCTCTGCTGGCAAGCCAAAGAACCGTCTGCTTCATTTTCACACTACTGAGTATTTGTTGATCTTCAGTTGTAAAGGAAATACTTACCACACTGCCTCTGAGGCTTGATGGCTTCTCTTTCAGGAATGATTTGTACATTAGAAATTAGTATCTCATATGTCATTAGTCACAACGCTATTCACATTTCTTAAATAATAATAGAAGAGAAGCACATGGATAACAAGAGATTTCTATGTAAAATTCACGTGTATTTTATGCACATCAAGAAAGCTACACCGAGTCTAAGAGTTTAGATGTATAAACAGTAGGTGTTTTGAGAATCTAAGAGATTATATACCCAATTGTTTGACATTTTTCCTCTTTCAGTAATTTTGTTTTTATTAATGGACAGAAAGTTCAAATCAGAGATAATATAAATGGAAAGCATGTTTATTCATTCAGTCAATGAACAAATTTATTGAGTACATACTCTCTTCATCTATTTAACATTAGATTGAAAATAGAAATGCTAATTTCAAATTTTTCTGTGAAATAAAAATATAATTTTAAAATTAAATTTATCAATATGGACACACTGAATAAACAACTAGTTTATTTATGCCAAGGATCTGGCATATGAGTAATCTGCCTTTGGAAGTTGATGAGGCAGGCAATCACTAGTTCCCTGAAAGCTTAAATGAACATGCGAACACTCTCTGTGGTTTCTGTCCCCATCTCACTCTAGCCTCTCTTTGGAAGGAGTTGGAAGGTCACATCTAGCATCCTGATATTTCCAACTGTTGACTAAGGGCTTCATTTCTAGCTCTTCTGTTTCTGGAAGATGAAGGGCCTTGTAATCAATAGTCTCCAAAGAGAACAAAACAATGATTTTAAATAGTATTGTGGGCTCTTCCTGTGACTCCTCTCCATGCCCCACTTAATGCAGCAATAACACCCAGTTCCTAGCTTTTTCCTGATATCTACTTCTTCAATTTCTCTGGCTGATGCCCAAAAGACTGGGTTTCAACTCACCCATCACTGGAAGCTGATGGGCAGTCACTTGCTAGTCCTCTGTGGGTTTTTGTATAGGTAGGTGGACATATCTCAAGGCTCCCTCCCTGGTTCATTCCAGGGGGGGGAAAAAAAAAAAAAAACAGACTGCAGTTTATTCCTAGACACAGTTGTTCTACACTTCTAGCTCCCAAACTTTTCTGGCTGCTACCCAAAGAACTGGATTCTTTCATACCTGCCTCTGAGAGCTGATGCAGTCCAGTATTTATTAGGCTACTGTGGGTGACAAAGAGCAAGGCAACAGTTTGGAAGATCATGTGGTCTGAACAAGGGTGTAGGCATTTGCCGCAGCTGCTCTCCCCACATCAGTGCAGAGTGAGCAGGTGATAAAGTCCACTTCCCAGCTTCTCCATGAGGAGAAAAGGAATTGGACCATATATCTAACAACTGAAATTTTCTAGGTGCTGTTGAGGCATGGGTTACTATCTCACCTCCCCCAGGGGCAGATGGAATTAGTCATATTCTAGTCGTCTGGGATGGCCACTAGCAGCAAAGGCACTGGTTTGAATGAACACAAATGTGTGAGATGCATCCAGAATCTCTGGCCAATCTGGTTGTTCTATACTAAAGTAATCTGGGCAGACAGAATGAACACATTGACAGAAACAGAAAAATAAATTATAAAATTTATATGTAACCACAAAATTCCAAAAAGAAGCAAGCAGTCTCGAGAAATAAGAATAAATCTGGAGGAATAATACTTCATGATTTCAAAATGCATTATGAAGGTGTAGGAGTAAAAACTACATGCCAGTGACAAAAAGAATAGGCCACTGGAACATAATTGGGAGCCTAAATGTGCTGGGGAGGGTGTGGAGAAAGGGCACCATTGTCCACTATTGTGGGAATGTAAATTGATGCAATCATTATGAAAAAGAGTATTGAGTTTCCTCAAAAAATTAAAAACAGATCTATCATATGATCTAGCAATCCCCCTTGTGGGTATGTATCTCAGAGAAAAGAATACAGTATATTGAAGATACATCTGTGCGCCCATGCTTCTGAAGATCCAAGTACAGCATTGGGACTGCAGTGAACAATACCCTATTGCGTACCTGAAATTGACTAAGAGGAGACACCTCATAAGTTTTCTTACCACAAAAAAGCAAACTATGGTAACTACATGAGGTGATAGACATGTTCATTCACTTGGTTTTAGTGCTTATTTCAAATCTATATACAAACCAAAACATCAAATGGTACATCTTAAATATATGCAATTCCTGTGTATCAGTTATATTTCAATAAAGCCCAATACATTACTGATATGGACATTTTAAGTGAGATTGCACTAAAATGCTCTCCAGTATATTGCTAGTTACTAACAAATCCAATCACAAGTGAAGTAGGTTATTATTTCCATTATTCATTAACTACTTATTGCTCAACATAGAATTTCCTTTATGTAATGGACATGACTTAACATTATTGCCTGGTTAATATCTTCAGGTTGGTGGATTACTAAAAAGAAGTTAAATAACCATCTTTGAATCATAGCAATAATATTTCCTCCTATATATAATCTATGTTTTTGCTATAATCTTTACCAAATAATATTCTAAAATGAAATACGATGATGTATTTTTTACAGAAACTAGCTTAGCTAAAAATATCTGTGATAAACTAAGCCTCATAGAGAAAATGGGTCAATTTACTCTGCGTAAACTGGAGACTGCCATAGCTCTCTGCAGAGCTGCATGCTCAAAATCATTTAGTTAACAGTTACAGGGGTGGTTTTCTATTGATAAATTAATGGTGATAAAACTTATTTTAAATACTATTACAACGCCCAATATTTCTTTTTGTATACAAATTATTTAACTATGACTATAATAAAAAATACTGCTTCCCATGTCGGCCAATAATCTGGTATTTTCAAGAGCATACATGGCACTTTATTTATCTATACTGATTGGTTTTAAGCAATTTTTATTCACCATGATGTCAAAGTGCTTTAAAATTCAGCAAATTTTTATACAAACGTATTTAAAGTTGCTTCACACTTTGGTGAAATTCCCTCAGCTTTAGGCTAAATATAGAAACTTAACAGTCTACCACACTCACCTCAAAGCTGGTTAAGGGAAGTGAAAAAGGTAATCCATTCAGTCAAAATCTCTAGGGAAATATAACATGCATGAAACACTATGTCCCTTCTGGCACATTTCTGTTATTATTTTATTTACTTTTTACTGAAACTTTTCTATAAGCCATCCTAGAAAAGAATAACATATTTTTTAATGGCCTGTGCCCTATTTGTTCATTTATTACATTTAGGACAGAGCTCCAGAGAGATTTGAGCTTTATGGACTAATCTTGTAGTATAAGATTTTTTATATCTTTTTTATTTAAAATTCTTAATATCATATAAATATACCTTTATACTATAGCTTAATATAAATGATAGTTCAAGATATATACAGGGGTTGGCAAAGGACATCTACAGTTGTTCATACAGAAAAAAATCTGCAGGTTATGATTGTTACAGTAGTTTTATTAACTCAGTGTTTCACGTACTCACAACTGTAAAGCTACCATTGCCCACCCCTGTATAATGGAGCGGTTGTGAAATGGATGCTAGAGTCATCTGAGGGTCATTTCAACTAGAATAATCTCTAGTTCAAAAGGACAAACACCTAAGGCTAGACAGGGAAGATTTTGCTGGAAAGTGTTCTCTTTGAAGGGTGTTACTTTACGTTTTGTGAACACTGTGATTCTGATCCCTGGGAGTATCTAAATTAACTGCCGTGAATCTCATCTAATTACTTTAACTATCATTGCTTAAGTGAAGATGACTCCAAAGTATGGAGCATGACAACCTGGGTTCCCATCTTGGCTCCTCACTTACTAATAGCATGTGACTGGGACATTATTTTTCCTTCCTAATCTTCATTTTTCCTCATCTATTAAATGTATATAATAGTGGTTGCAGTTCACCTAAGTATTTAAGAATCAATAAGGCACCACCTGAAAGTTCTTATTGCCTGCAGAAGGCACAGCCAGCCAAAGGGTATTATCTGCTATTTCTTCTGTTTCTTTTCAAAATTAGGTTATGCATTTCCAGATTATCTGCGCCTAAGTTGCATGACTAGTAATACACACTTAATAAGGTCAACATTAAATACAAAAATAAAACAAAATACGTCTGTCACACACTGTCTCTGTAATGCCACAACTAGATTTTCATTCACTCAGGTTTGAAACAAATTATCTTTGTCTTCTGTATTTCTGCATATGAAATCGTTACAAGTAAATCCTCAGAATTTTCTTTTCCCAGAGTATCTTTCAAAGGCTCTTCTTAAATACCAATTGTCTTCTTATCTCACCTGCACTACCGCCTCTGAGAATTAGAGTCTCCTAACGATCATCCTGCCTCCAGTTATTTCGACTCCACAGGAGCTAAGTCTTCGCAGTTAGATGGATCTTCCTGAAGCACTCATCTTGTCCCATTCCGCATCTGGTCACAGACGCTCAATGGCCCTCCCAAAGAAAACAAAGTCCAAGTTTTCTATTCTATCATTCAGTATCAACCTACTTCGGATGCCAGTACCATGTATGTCTTCTTTACCCACATCCTTATGAATTGTTACTATTTCCTACTAATACTCTATCTTTTCCAAGTTTACGTCATTTCTTGCAATTTCCCAAGTTGCCTTTGCATAGAGTACAGGGTCATGTTATTTTTGTTGAATTAATGCAGGTGTTGTGATATAATTCAAAATAAGGGCTGAAAGTCAAATAAAAGAAAATACTGGGAAAGAATTGTCTGGGGAGTGTGCTAACTCTCTTAGGGCTGCTGTAGTAAATGCCACAAACTGGGTGGCTTAAAAGACAGAAATTTGTTCTCTCATGGCTCTCTCTAGGGAGCTAGAAGTGTAAAATCGAGATGTGAAGAGGGTTGGCTCCTTCCGCAGGATCTGATGAGAGATGCCACTGCAGGCTGCTGTCTCAACGTCTAGGGGTTACCAGACTCTATTGGTTTTCTTGGATTACAGATGACTCACTTCAGTTTAGGCATGCATTGTTGTCACATGGGCATCTTCTCTCTGTGGGTTTTGTCTTTACATGGCATTCTCCCTTGTTTCTCTGTCCCCTTCTTATAAAGGACACCAGTCATATTAAATTAAAGGCCCGCTGTACTAGGTATAACCCCATCTTAACTTTACTACTTCTACTTGTAACGACTCTATTTCTAAACAAGGTGGCATTCTGAGATATTTGGAGTTGGGATTTCAACATGGCTTTTTAGTGGGCACAGTTCAACACACAACAAGAACAGGAGTATAAAAACTATGGATGCTGGATTCAGGAGTTAGACTGAGTTGGCTCCTCTCCTCCTGAGTTGGCCCCTTGCCACCTGTGTTGATCCTACATTTCCACTTTCAACACACTGTGGGCTTGGGCAGCTACTCAACTTCCTTGCACAGCAATTTCCTCATTTGCAGTGTAAAAATAATAATAGTTTCCACCCTAGGGATTTTCTGTGAGGATTAAATGGTATTAACATTAATAAACAATTTTAAACAGTATATGGTGCATTATAATCAATGTGTGTGTTATTTTTAATTATTACAGGCAGCTAAGAGGTAGCAATGTGCCCAGTGAGGAAATGGAGGGTTGGACTTTTTTTTATTAATCACTATAACCACAACCTCCACCTGTATTCCTCCTTCTCTAACTCCTTTCCTTATATTTTTCTGTTTTTCTCCTTTCTATGTTAAGTGATATAGCTGTGAGAACTTTAATGGAGCATCCTCATTAAAGGTATGTATAAAGTATCAAGTTTATCTGCCTGAGGCAAATAAAGCCACAAAGGAGGAATGTATAGACTGCTTTACCTCTTAAGGATGTAGTGCCCCTGAGAACGAACATGGGTTCCTCAGTTGTTCTCATTTTATAGTCTTTACCTTCGGAACAACTTTCAGTCCCATGTCTTTATACCTCATCTGTATTGCAATGAGCTCCATCAAAGAAAACCCTCCAAACTGGCATGCACAATTAATTAACTATATCACACCTACAAATTTTTTTAATAATTTATTAAAATTATTAAAGCATAAGAGAGTCAAACTTGCATTAATTGAATAAAATATTTTCAAAACTAACTTTACAGCAAAATACAGGGTGGGACAAAAGTAGGTTTACCATTATTCATGTGAAAAATTATACAATAATTAATAATGATACAAGTATAAATTCTGTGTACCCCCAATTGTAAACCTAATTTTGCCCCATCTTGTAATTACAGATAATTTTTTTAATATTTTGCACAGTTTCTTGTCACCTACCTCCTATCCGGTGATCTCTAATACTTCATTTTGAGATATTTATTTGAAATTTACAATTTTATAATTTTTCTTTTATAATTTGTATTTTTGCTAATTCTGTATATACATTAAAACATTAAGTGAATGAAAGAGTATTCTTAACATGAATAGGATAATAATTCACATTGATGATCCTCCATAAATAAAGCAAGTTAAAAATAAAAATCTATTTGCAAATTAAATTTATAACTATTCAATAAATTGCAAAACTCCCCCTACCATATGTATTCCTATCACTTCCATAGCATATTTAGTCTTACTAAAGAAAATTTGTAATGGCAAAAGCCATGTGGAAGGGTAATTTAAAATTAATTAACAGCACATAGACTATCATACAATTTTTCATGACCAGGTACAAAAAACTGATGTGTGTACATAAAAAGCTTAAGTAAATTCTGCTAGTTTATAAACTGAAAACATCTCTAAAAATTACCTACAATATGCCAAATTTATTGTAAATGTTCACTTTTTAAGTGGATTTAAATTTAAATTCCCATCTTATTTTATAATTGATATATAAAATAATATTTTTAATTTACATATAAAGCTATTTTTCTATGACTATCTTTACTATATTGCATTAACATAATCAACATTGTTTTAAATAAAATATATTTTGATATATTTAGTGATCTCATGCATAAGAGAACATTAAGAATTTTGCAGAGAATATATATATATATATGTAATAGCTTTAATGATTCAAAGATTGGCAAAAGTTAATTCCATATAAGTGTTTATTTAAACATTAAATGCAATGAATGCATTTCTATACATTACATTAATATAAAATAATATATACTAGCTTGCAGACACTGGTTCAAAAGAAGAAAAATCTGAAATGCAAAGCAGATATTGTTTTTTGAAAAAATTTAATTGCTATTCTGTAGAAACCTTTAAATAATTTCTTAGGGAGTACGAAGTTAAAATAGATTCATACTTAGAATACATACTGTAAAAAGAAGATTAGACCTTTATGCATCATTATTTATCATAATTATTAAATATGAGGTTAATTGGGACTAGAACAGAAGTTATGGTATGATTTTAGAAGAAGACTTGCTTTCATTTGGGTAAATCAGAAAATGTTTTGATAGAGAGCTTTTATAAACATGAAATGAATGAGCAGAGTAATTCAAGTAGTATAGAGTGAACAGTTTAATTGGTTTGTAGTTTGAGGTAAAATAAAACAGAGATTGTGTGGTAAGAAATATGATTACTTAAGATTGGAAAAGTCAGTTTGGGGACAGATAACTCTGGGTCTCACATAAAATCCTTGTAGACTTTATTTGATATGAAATAAAGGCTCTTTCAAAGGTTTTATGCAAATGTAACATGATTAGGGTGGCTTTAGGAAAATAATCTGACTCCATTATGGCATGTGAATTAGAACAGAAGGTTGAAAGGTCTGTTGGAGTTTAATGTAAACTTCAGGAAAATGGCAATGAGTTTAAGGACAGTTGAAAAGGAGCATTGGCTATAGGATTAATGCAAAAAAAAAAAAAAAGAGTACAGTGAGTATAAAGGTGTTAATTAAAAAAACATATGAAATAGAGACGGAAAGAATGTTTGGGGCAGTGATGACTTCATTCCAGACATATGTAACAAGTACTACAAAAACACCCAGATTAAAGCTGTTCAGCAGTTATTTAGAAATGCTGAATGATGATCAAATGGTTTAAAATTTATACCTTTTGTTTTAATTTTATTTTCATGAGTTGCTTGGTCAGAATTTTGAAAAATAAAGATTTTGACCATCTACGTAAGATTTCCCTGAGATGTTTACTAAAATGCAGATTCCAAGTATATCCTTAAACTATGAATCAAAATACGTATTTAAACTTACTAACCATATAATCTTATTGCATTTCTTCATACTATGCCCTGTCATTGAATTATAAATATTAATTTTAGGCTTAAATGCAATTCAGATAAACCTAAATTTTAAAAAACAGTAAATCATGAGAATAAGGACATATTTTTAACATTATTGTTTAACCTTGATGCTTCAAGAGACTTCACTTTAAGTTAATGAGTTACAGTAATCTACAGAGACTAAGAATACTTAAAGTAATTTTAAATCACAATGCAATATTATTGATTAATGGATACAGGAATAGCATTTTTATTATAGATTGTTAATTACAGTCATTGTTATAAATGGCCATGTTTTATTTCAAAGCAAAAATAATACAGATAATTGGATTTTATTATTTTTTTACTACTTATACTTTGGCATACATTTCACTTATATTTTTATGAACTTATCTTGTGCTTTGATTAAATTAGAATCCCATTGATAGTTAATTAGCTTTTTATTCATATCACCTACTACATGGCATTAAATTTTGTAGATCTATCAAATAATTGTGAAAAATTTTAGCATATGAAACAAAATATTTGTAAAAAACTTTATTAAGTTGAGAAGCATTTTTTCATAAAAATACTGCAAAAATTTAACAAATATATTTATTATATTCCTTTTTTGTTAGTTCCTTATCTATTTACATGCAGTTTTAGGTAAAGACTATGAAGAATATAAGGGTATTTGGAAAATAATGGTTACTCATGTTTGAAATGTAACATTTCTGTCTTTATTTGCCTTAAAGAGCAGATGTTTTATAAAAGGCAATCTGAAATTGCCTTATCAAAAAGTAATATTAATTTTATTATGAACTGTAAGAATAAAAAGACTGGATCCATGTATGCAGATACAGAAGACAAGAGCAAACCTATTGCTATAATAAATCCGTTCTGGGTAATCAGGATTTTGAGAGCATCAGGGGAGTGGTTGGCTCTGAACAAAGTCACCAGACATACAGCAAGGTGTGGGTGTAGTTCAATATGCAGACCCTAAGGACTAAAGAGCTATTTTAACATGAAAAGCAAAGGATCCAGATGTGTTTGCTTTAGAATTGATGGAATAAAAAATAAATTACAAGAATTGAACAGCAAATTGTAGGGAAAAAATTAAGAGTAATTGAGTTATACTGGAATGAATGTTACAAGCATCAGAAAGACAATGAAGCTAGAAAGATGCTTGCCATTAAGAGATACAAACAATGATATTAACCTAAAAATAGAATTTATATACCCATCTAGATCTGGACTGAACCGAATAATATAAATTTCAATATTCTTAAGAATAATAACTAAGTATAATAATAACTAAATAGAGTCTAATATTTATAGTTTGCAGAAAATTTTATTAGTCATTAAAAGCATTCCATGGTTTTGGTTCTAGCATTTAAGGCTTGCATCCATTTTGAATTTATTCTTGTTTGTGGTGGAATAAGGTGGTCTAATTTCATTTTTATTTTTGCACATATTAGTCCAATTTTCCCAATACCATTTGTTGAATAAACTATCTTTTGCCTATTGTATGTGATCGCTTCCACTGTTGGGTATCAATTGACTATAAAGGTGTGGGTTTATTTCTGAGCTTTCTATTCTCTTCCATTAATTTATGTGTCTGTTTTTATGCCAGTATCAGGCACTTTTGATTACCATGGCCTTGTAGTATAGTATGAAATTGGGTAACATGATTCCTTCAACTTTACTCTTCTTTTTCAGTATCCCTGTTGCTATGTGGGGTCTTTTTAAAAAATTTTTCTTATCAAAGAATTTTTTTTTAAATTTAATTGTTGTTCGAGTACAATTCTCTGTCTTTTATTCCCATCCCAGCCAGCACCCTCAACCCTCCCCAACTCCTTCCCATTTCCACCCCACCCCCTAGTTTTTGTCCATGTGTCCTTTATACTTGTTCCTCTAAACCCTTCCCCTTTTCCCCTGAAATTCCCTCCCCTCTCCCATCTGGTCACTGTCAGCCTGTTCTCTATTTCAGTGTCTTTGGTTATATTTTGTTTGTTTGTTTGTTTTGTTGTTTAGGTTCCTGTTAAAGGTGAGATCATATGGTATTTGTCTTTCACTGCCTGGTTTATTTTGCTTAGCATAATGCTTTCTATTTCCATCAATGCTTTTGCAAAGGGTAGGAGCTCCTTCTTTCTCTCTGCTGCATAGAATTCCATTGTGTAAATGTACCACAGTTTTTTAATCCATTCATTTACTGACAGGCACCTAGGTTGTTTCCAACACTTGGCTATTGTAAATTGTGCTGCTATGAACATAGGGGTGCATAGGTTTTTTTTGGATTAGTGTTTCAGGGTTCTTAGGATATAATCTAGCAGTGGAATTGCCAGGTCAAAAGGCAGACCCATTCTTAGTTTTCTGAGAAAACTCCATACTGTTTTCCATAGTGGTTGTACCAGTCTGCAATCCCACCAACAGTGTACTAGGGCCCCCTTTTCTCCACAACCTCTCCAACACTTGTTGTTTGTTGCTTTGTTTATGATAGTCATTCTAACTGGTGTGAAGTGGTATCTCATTGTGGTTTTAATTTGCATCTTTCTGATAGCTAGAGATACTGAGCATCTTTTCATGTGTCTCTGGATCCTCTGTATGTCCTCCTTGGAGAAGTATCTGTTCAAGTCCTTTTGAACATAAGCATTTTTACGTTCATTGCAGTGTTTTTTTTTTTTTTTTTTTTTTTTTTTTTTTTTTTTTTTTTTTACAATAGCCAATATAGAGAAGCGCATCCCAAATATCCATCAATAGATGATTGGGAAACAACTATGGGTCATTTACACAATGAAACCCTACTCAGCCATAAAAAGAAGAAAATTGTACACTTTGCAATAGTATGGATGGAACTGGAGAACATTATTCTAAGTGAAATAGGCTAGTCAGAGAAAATTGAGTACCATGATGTCACTCATATATGGAATCTAATGAACAAACTTAACTATCAAACTAAAGAGAGACAGACTCATAGATGGAGAACAGATGGCAGCTAATGGGGGCGGGGGTGGTTAGGAGTGGAGTGATTGAGCCAAAAAGGACTCATGGACACGGGCAACAGTGTGGTGATTGCTGGGGGTAGATGAGTATAAGGACACTAAACAGTAATGGGAAAAATATAATAAAGATTATATATTTAAAAAAAAATACAGATAGAGTATTCTAATGAAATATCTTTTAAACAACTACCACACTTACTGGAAAATTTTTTTAAAAGATCTTATTTATTTATCTTTAGAGAGAGGGGAAGGGAGGGAGAAAGAGAGTGAGAGAAACATCAATGTGTGGTTGCCTCTCATATGGCCCCCATTCAGTACCTAGCCTGCAGCCCAGGCATGTACCCTGACTGGAATTGACCTGGTGACCCTTTGTTTCACAGCCCACACTCAAAAAACTGAGCTACACCAGCCAAGGCTACTGGAAATTTTTAAGTGCCCCCTAATTAAGCTCTGCCTTTTCTTGATTTAATACCTAGCAGGCTACAGAATTAGATGTTAACTCATACAAATATAGAACATTAACAGTGTCAGACAGTTAAAGGAATATGTATTAATGTTAAGGCTGATGAAAAATAATGAAGAAAAATATACCTGGCAGTACCATGAAGATTGCCAAATATTAGACCAAGGCACGGACTGTGTGGTAAAAGAGAAATTCCCTGCTGACTCAAGTCATCTCTGTACTAGCAGGAGAGTATTTTCTCTGCTTCCAAGATACGACCCTCTGTGTCAGGCACATGGCCAACTCAATGGTAAATTTATTGTGAGACTTAAAGACCATAGAAAGCAGTGAATATCATAAAGACCCCAGACATAAACCCTTGCATATAAGGTCAAATGGTTTTCAACAAAGGGACCAAAATCATTCAATGCAGAAAAACAGCCTCTTCAATAACTGGTGTGAGAAAAACTGAATATACATATGCAAAATAATAAATTCGGTCTATTGTCTTACATCATATATAGAAATTAACTTAAAATGTAATAAAGGGCTAAACGTAAGACACAAAAGTATACAACTCCTAGAAGAAACAGGAAAAAATCTTCCTGAGATTGATCTTGGCAACGATTTCATGAATATTACACCAAATGCACAGGTAACAAAGTAAAAACAGGTAAATATGATTGCACTAAATTTAAAAAGTTTGAGTGCATCATAGCACACAATCAGCAGTTCAAAAGTAACAGGTGGAATGAGAAAAATATTTGCCAATCATGTGTCTAAAAAAAGAGTTAATATCCACAATAAAGAACTACCACAAGTAGCCATCAAAAAAATTAAATAACCTCTTTAATATAAAAGGTCAAGAACTTGAACAAACCTTTCTTTTAAAATGATATACAAAGGCCAACAAGTGTATTAAAAGATGTACTTTACTAATCAACAGAAAATTCAAACCAAATATACTAGATACCATTAACATGGCTACTCAAAAAAAAAAAAAAAAAGGAAAGAAATATGAAATGTTGGTGAGGATGTAAAGACATTGGAATTCCTGTGTGCTATTAGTAGAATTAAAAAATGGTGCATCCACCATAGAAAACTGTGTATAGATTCTCCAAAACATTAAAAGTACAAAAAGATTATACAGCATGACCAAGTGGGATTTACCCCAGGGATGCAAGGCTGGTAAGATATTGGTAAATCAATAGTGTGATACATTACATAAGCAAAATGAAAAAGAAAAACAACATGCTCATATCAATAGATGCAGAAAAGTACCTGATAAAATCCAACACCCATTTATGATAAAAAAAACTCTCAGCAAAATTGGAATAGAGGGAGCATACCTCAAAATAATAAATGCCATATGTAAAAAACATACAGCTCACATTGTTCTCAATGGGTAAAAACTAAAATAGTTCCCCTTAAGATCAGAAACAAGACAGGGATGTCCACTTTCACAACTGTTATTCAACATAGTCCTGAAAGTCCTAGCCACATTGATCAGACAACAAGAAGAAATAAAAGGCATCAAAATTAGAAAGGAAGAAGTAAAACTGTCACTATTCGCAGATGACCTATTATACCTAGAAAACCCTAAAGATTTCAACAAAAAATTACTTGAAATAATAAATGAATTTGGCAAAGTGGAAGAATACAAAATCAATGCCAAGAAAGCAATGGCATTTTTTATACATCAATAATGAGCCATTGGAAAGAGAAACTAAGAAAATAATCCCATTTACTATTTCAAAAACAAAAAGAAAAAATAGTGTACCTGGGAATAAATTTAACCAAAGTAAAAGACCTGTACTTAGAAAACTATAGGACACTGAAGAAAGAAATTGAGGAGGACACAAGTAAATGAAAAAATACCATGTTCATGGGTTGGAAGAATTAACATCATTAAAATATCCAATCTACAGAAAGCAATCTATACATTTAACACAATTCCTATTAAAATCCCAATGGCATATTTCACATAACTAGAACAAATGTTCTAAAAACTTATATGGAACCAAAAAAAGACCTGAATAGCCTCAGCAATCTTGCAAAAGAAGAACAAAGATGGAGGTATCACAACTCTTGACATCAAACTATAAAGCCAGGGTAATAAAAATAGTCTGGTACTGACATGAGAACAGACATAGAGATCAATGGAACAGAACAGAGAGCCCAGGAATAAACCCACATTTATGATCAATTGATACTTGACAAAGGTGGCAAGAATACATAATGGAACAAAAACAGTCTCTTTGATTAATGGTATTAGGAAAACTGGACTGGTACATGCAAAAAAAAGAGAAGAAAGAAAGAAAGAAAGAAAGAAAGAAAGAAAGAAAGAAAGAAAGAAAGAAAGAAAGAAAGAAAGAAAGAAAGAAAGAAGGAAGGAAGGAAAGAAAGAAAGAAAGGAAGGAAGGAAGGAAGGAAGGAAGGAAGGAAGGAAGGAAGGAAGGAAGGAAGGAAGAAACTAGACCACCAATATACAGCATACACAAGAATAAACTCAAAATGGATAACAGACTTAAGTGTAAGTCATGAAATGTTAAAAATCCTAGAAGAAAATAGAGGCAGTAAAATTTGAGATGTCTCATGTAGCAATATTTTTCTGGATGTATTTCCTAGGGCATTAGAAAGAAAGGAGAAAATAAAATGTGACTACATCAAACCAAAAAGCTTTCCCATGGCTAAAGAAACCATCATCAGAATAAAAAGGGAGCTGCCTATGGGAGATACAGTTGTCAATGATACATCAGACAAGGTATTTTTTAAGTATTTTATTGATTACACTATTGCAGTTGTTCCATGTTTTCTGCCCTTTATTCCCCTATGTCCTACAACCCCATCCCACCAATATTACTCCCCTTAGTTCATGCCCATGGGATGTATAAGGGTTTAATCTCAAAAATATATGAAGAACTCACATGACTCAACAACAGGAAAACAAACAATCCAATTAAAAAATGGGCAAATGACCTAAACAGACACTTCTCCAAGGAGGACATACAGAGGCCCAGAGGCATATGAAAAATGCTCAAAATCACTAGCCATCAGAGAAATGGAAATTAAAACCACAATGAGTTATCACCTCATACCTGGAAGAATGGCTATCATGAAAAAAATCAAAGAACAACAAATGCTGTCAAAGATGTGGAAAAAGGGAACCCTAGCACACTGTTGGTGGGAATACAGACTGGTGCAGCCACTGTGGAAAACAGTATGGAATTTCCTCAAAAGATTAAAAATGGATTTGCCTTTTCACCCAGAGATTCCATTGCTGGGACTATACCCTAAGAATCATGAAACACCAATTCAAAAGAACTTATACACCCTTATGTTCATAACATTGCTTTTTATAATAGCCAAGTGCTGGCAACAGCCTAAGTGTCCATCAGTAGATGAGCGGATTAAAAAAGCTGTGGTACATTTATGCTATGGAATACCACGCAGTTAAAAAGAAGAAACTCTTACCTTTTGTGACAGAATGGGTGAACCTGGAGAATATGAAGTGAATTAAGCCAGTCACTGAAAGACAAATACCATGTGATCTCACTTATATGTAATGTCTAATGAACACAATAAACTAATGAACACAAAAGTATAGAAGCATAGATACATGGAACAGACAGCTGCCTGAAAAAGGTGGCGGGATAGGATGAAAGATGGTGAAAGGATAAACCAAAGAATATTTACTCATAACCAATGGACGGACAAGGACAACAATATGGGGACTGACTGAGGGAACGGAGAGGGTGGGGCTAAGTGGAGGTGGGAAAGGGAAAAAAAAATGAGAACAATTGTAGCAGCATAAACACTTAAAAAAAAAAAACTCCAAAAATAGAACTACCATATAACCCAGCAATCCCATTTCTAGGTATGTATCCAAAATAATTAAAATCAAAATCTCTAAGATATATCTCCACTCCCATGTCCATAGTAGCACTACTCACAATAGACAAAATGTGGACGTTACCCAATTGTCCACTGGTGGATGAATGGATAAAGAAAATGTCGTATAAATTTATATTTCAATCTTCTTAAGAATACAATAACTGAACAGAGTAATGTTTACAGTTTACAGAAACCATTTATGTATATACAAGGTAGGGAAAAAACAAGTTTACAGTTGTTCATATGGAAAATAATACAATAATTAATAAATAATGATACAACAAAAAATCCATTTTTGTGAACTCACAAATGTACACCCACTTTTGACCCACCCTGTATTATGAAACTTATTTCCAACGAATAAGTTTCCGAGACCTTCAGTGTGGAAGTCAGCAGGCAGGAAGGTTGTCCTGACCCTTTCTGTTTTCCTTCAAGGTTAGTCAATGACAACATTCTATCCCAATTCTCTCACACACAAAAGGTTCACCCTTCCTATTCTTTTATGGAAATATTTAAAAATAAGCCAGTTTTATTTTAACATAAAGAAGGATTATAAAAGATTTGCAGGCCTTGCACAGTCTCACTTTCATTACAGAACACAGACTTATGTTTTGGTAAGAGCCCAGAAACCTTTTGTATTTTGCTTAAAACAAACACACATTGATTTAATCTATTTTTCTAGTCAGCTTTCCACAGGAAGAGAAAAAATAAGAATTCTTATTGATGCTAAGAAATCTGAGGTCCGGTTTGGAAATTTTTTTTCTGGCAGATCTTTATTAACTTTTAGGCATCACACACAATGAAGGAATAGATAATGAAAAAAAGAGTATTATAAAGAAAAGACAGTGAAGAGTGAAGCCTGTTAACCAACAAGTTCTAAATACTAACGACTTTGTTAAAGCAGATTTATTGAGATCCATCCACATACTGTTGTATAAAAATCTATGTAATTGTACAATTAAATGATTTTTTATCTTTTTCTTTAATAATGATTTTTACTGTTGTTCAAATACAGTTGTCTCGATTTTCCCCCCACCACGTGACCCTGACCTACCCATCCCTGCCTCCCACCCTCGAACCTACCCCCTTTGGCTTTGTCCATGTGTCCTTTATACATGTTCCTTGATGGCTCTTCCTCTGTATTTCCCTCCATTACCCCTCTCCCCTTTCCCTTCTGGTTACTGTCAGTTTGTTCGTTATTTCAATGTCTCAGGTTATATTTTGCTTGCTTGTTTGTTTGATTGATTAAGCTCCACATATAGGTGACATCATATGGTATTTGTCTTTCACCACCTGGCTTATTTCATGTAGCATTATGTTCTCCAGTTCCATCCATGTTGTCGTGAAGTGTAGGAGCTCCTTCTTTCTTTTCTGCTGTGTAGTATTCTATTGTGTAAATAATATTTAAAAATTTAGAATTGTGCAACCATCACCATAGTGCAGATGTAGAAAATCCCATCATTCCAGAAAAATCCTTTATGACCATTTGTAGCCGTTACCTATTTCCACGCCTAACTACAGGAAAGCACTAATTTATTCCCTTACTCTATAACAGGGGTGTCAAACTCATTTTCACCAGGGGCCACATCAGCCTTGCAGTTGCCTTCAAAAGATCAAATATAATTTCAACTCCTTAACAGTTAAGGAGTAGTTACATTTATACAGTCCCAAATTACATTTGGCCCTTCGAAGGCACCCATGAGGCTGATGTGGCCCCCGGTGAAAACGAGTTTGACACCCCTGCTTTATAGGTTTGCCTTTCCTGGAAAAAAAAAATCTGTTCCAAAAATTAATGGGGTTATGTTCTAGTAAATATTTGAAGCAAGTGTCAACTGAACCTCATATGCCTTATTCTTTTGTCCAGAATTCTATATCTGACTTGCATGAGAAACAGTCATTCTTATGTGTCCAGGGAAAAGAAAGTTAACAAACATGCTAACTTTACTGTTACAAGAGGCAAACCTCATTTGTTGTTGCCTAGAATAGTCTTACTTTCAGCACTATGCTACAAAGTTAGAGTCTTTATTTCTCCAGTGCTCCTGTGCCACTTACCAGACACCATTCCTGTGCCACGAAACCTCTTCTAGGCATGTCTTTTCCTGAAATTGATTATTCACTCAACTCAGGCATCGCTTTATGCTTATTTATTATTTCTGATCTTAACCACAATTCCAAGACTTCACTATTAAGAAATTTTAGTGAAATTACTGTAAGGGGTTTTGTCTCTGTTACTCATGGCTACATCTCTTAAATGTTAAATATTCAACCTCATGAATGTATAGCCATTTATACATTCTCAGGGTTGTAAATGCACACACTGATTATGATTCTGACACCTTAGCAGCCTGGGTATCAGGCATCATAATACATTTTTTTTTAGAACTCTTCATGCCTAGATACCATCCCACCTGGTTAGCATCTACCTGTTCTTCCATTCCTTCAGAATTTGCTGGAAACTAGTAGGCAGCTCTCATGCCAGGTTCTACATTTATCTCCTGATTTATCATCCCTTATCGACCTAGTCAAATGTGTGTGTGTTTTAACCTTTATCCATGACATGCCAAAGAAGTTTATTTACACTTGAAAAAAATTAAAGCAGGCAAATATTCAATTTCAGTAAATTGGTTGGTAAAGGAGAAATTAGAGTGAATCGAAGGCCACCTGTAAGAGACCTGGTGAGTCAAACAAGAAACCTGACATTTTACAAAAAAGGGAAAGAGCATCTTTTAAAAAGTCGGTAACTTTCTATTTTGTCATAAGGCAGAGAAATATACAAGCAGTTACAAGAAAACTCAGCATTACCAGCATGCAGTGATGGAATGGCAGGTCATGAAGGGACCTGCGTAGGCCCTTCTTTCTCTCAGTCATTCTCTTTCTGTGTGTTTGGTATTACTAGTTAAATCTCAAGTTGTCGGATCCTGAGCTCTCATGAAAGTACCAACTGAAAAATCAGAGTAATTGTTGAGAACATTTGGTACTGGCATGACTGGTCGTTTGAAGCGACTGAGTGTTCAAATGAATTAATATTTGAAATATGTTTCTCCTTCATACTAGATGTTGTTGTTAAAAAACATTTAGGCTAAACGCAATTCATAATAGTTGATTTTTTTTCTTGAATTGCTGTAACATGTCACACTTCCTTAAGTGAAAAATCATAGTAGGAGACAAGCCATATGACCTAAGAAAAAACTGTGGGATTGAGAATCAGATGTATCCAGTAGATTTAATTTCCAATTCTGTGCCTACTATGCATTTTGATTTTTATGTGCAAACATAAAAACTTGTGTGTAAAAATACTTATTACCTAATTATTTATTTTGTGCTATGAGTAGTTTATTCATTCATTTGATTTTTAAAACAATTTCATAAGGTAGGTGGTCTAGCCTCATTTCCCCACCTGAAACTTAAAAGCAATTTTAACTAAAAGTGGAAATTCATTTAGAGCTAAATCTCTGATTCCAAAACACGTTTTACTTTCATTTTATCAGTTTTTTGGTGATAACTGAAATTTTAGTGTAAATTTACATAACAGTGCATAATTGTACATTTCAATGAAATTCTATAATTGGTCATATTTATGTAACTAAAACTCAAGTCAAGAAAGAGAAAATTATCAGCACCCAAAATCTTATGTGCTGTCACGAACTCTCCCAAAATTATCAATATCATACCTTCAAAACCACACATCAGTTTTCTCTCTTTTAGAAATTTATGTAAATAGAATCATATGTCATAAAATTGTATATGCCTTATTTAGTGCAACATTATGTTTGTAAGACATTTATCTTTTGTTGCATGTAATTGCAATTAGCTCATTAGCATTATTGTATAATATTCTATTGTATGAGCCTACCCAATTTAACATGTACACATGTATTTTACTTATGTATTTTACACATACATATATGTAAAACATATGTATATATGTGTGTAAAAATAAAAATATAAATATATAGGTTTACATATATTGTATTTATGTTCAGGTTTGACTATTTTAAGTGAGGCTATGGGAACTTCTGAGCTTGAACTTTGATGAATAATACTATACATTTTAGTTGAGTATATACTTGGGAATAAAATTGTGCATCAGAGTATACATTAAACTTTAAAAGAAGCATTTTAGATTTTTATGCTACCATGTGCTAGATTCCCCACTTTCCCCACTTTCTCCTCTGCCAAGATATTTTACCTATCTGAATATTAAGTTTCACATCTGAAAAAAAAGAATTATCTTTTGAATATAAGAGTTAAGTGGCATATTAAGAGTCATCCATATTTCACCCACTAGAAGTATTTGACCTATATTAGTAGCTTACCCATCTGAATTTTCTCCTTTGTTTTTTTATACAACATCATCAATGATTCCATTTATTCCACCTGTTGTTCATTTTAATGCCTCAAAGACTCATATACTTAATATGTCTAATATTTGCATTCTAAGAAAAAATGTGTAAAATATATAAGGGGAATATTTAGATTTGTCATACTATAAATAGGTCATATTGATGCTAGAATAGCAAACGCACCATTTAAGTTCTAGGGAGCCAATTTCAAACAGCATTACAGTATAGCTACTGTCTAGAGTGGCAAACAAAACAGTCCTTGTATTTGACTAAGCCTAGAGTCCATTTTCATATAATAGGTTTACCAGTAACACCAAGGCCCATCTTTCTTCCCTTTTAATTTGTTACTGAATAATTCTCAGTACTAGAACTATCACTAAGCTAATTTTAAGTTGTGTATGCCACTTGGATTTAAACTGAATAAACATATTTTCAAATAAATAGAATAGAGATAAACAATAAGTATAGGAACTCAAGAATTCTAATTCAATAAATGTTTACTAAGAAACTAATTCAGGACTCTGATCGATTATATGAAATACATTAAAACATAATTACTCCCATCAAAATTCACAAATTAATTTTGAATTAAAGAACTGTACTATGAATATAACTGTGATTGACATTCATGTTCAATTGAAATTTTTGTTATTTATTTTTTGTTTTGGACTGCCTGATTTTTTTTTAAATTTCAATGACAAAAGTACTGGCCTAATGATTTAAAATATTTTAAATCTACTAAACAACAAAATAAATTGTAAATATTTCAAAGTTTTTAGAAGCTACATCTTAAAAACAGAAAACAATATTGCTTGGTCTCTTTCTATGACATTAAAAAACAACTATTGATAGAAAAGCTTTTAATTTTTTTAGTCAAACTCAAATAAAAACACTAAAAAAACTCATGAACTTAAAAGAGTTTTACCAGAATATTGAGCTCTCTTTGATATTCACAGAAATCAACACAATGTCCATTAGTGCAGAATAAAAGACATAAAACAATTCAGTGTAAAGAAACACCCTGCATTAATGGAACATTAAAGTTATGATTTAAACCCACAAAATTCAGGAAATTCAGAATTAGAACTCCCAAAGTAACCTTAGCTGTGACCTCTTGTTCAAGTACTCGGTTTAGAAAAATTGAGATTTTTTTTCCTTCCTAATCACTTATCACTATGAAGAACAATTTTGAAGGGAAAAAAAAAGGTACTACATTTTCTTAGAAGCACTGTATATGTTTAAAATTTTATACCCACTTAGAAAATTATAACATCAATCTTACACTACCATATGAACCAAATATGGAATAAGAAAGACATTTAACAATATACTATTGAAAGCTGTAGACTCTGCAACATAATGCACATACATTTGTAAATTGGGCTTTCTTTCAAAATAGCCATAAGTGCCTACCGAGTAAAAATCATGTTCTTATTTCAGAGTTGACAGTAGAAAACATTATTAAAACTGAATAGCATATAAGCAAGAAGGGCCAGGGAAATAATTGAGCTGAAGGTCAAAAGGGTCATGCTTCATATTTTTAAATCTACACTCCTGGGAAGATATTTGACTCTACAACTATGGCTTCTTCATTTGTGAAATGAGACAATTGAGCTAAATGGCATCATAGTTTCTTTTAAATTCAAAAGTATATGATTTTGTGACTCCATATGAATTTATGTTCTAGTAGAGAATCATCAAATTTCCTTAATCCTTAAGTAACTTGTATCAGACCCTAATGAGACAAGTCAAGAAGAAAAGTGATGGCGGGAAACCAGTGGACTTCCATTTGCTATAAACACTTTGTCATTGATACTGCCTTTACTTTGACCCTTTTGGTAAATTAATTAGTTAATTAGTTAACATTAAGTCATCCATCCATTCAAACTTTAGTCCAGTCTCTGTTTCTGGAGTTTGGGTAGATGTCTTTTAGTAAATCGAAAAACACTCCTCAGTCCCACTGAGATGTATTTCTCAATATGATCGATCAAGAAATGTAGAAGTGCATGAAAGCCATATCAGCGCCTCCATGGCATATAGCTCTTCCAAGAAAGATCACTAAAGACTTTTTGTTTTAAATAAAATAAGGAGGAACAGAGCAAACTGGAATAAGAAAAGGGCTGGGGGAACGTAAAGTGGAATAAGACAGAGGAACCGTAAAATCTGAGATTTAAAATAAAAGAAATAGTAAACAACTAGGGATAAAAATGAAGAAATGCAACCACAACCCTGATATCAATGACAGTTGAGCAAATATTAATAAAGGTGGAATGAAAATAAATGTATTATAAGAAAAGGGAAAGAATGGAGGTGACAAATGGAAAGAAAGATGGTTTTGAGAGGATGGAGAGAAGGGAAATAGGATAATGGGGAATAGAAACAAGGCATAGAAAGGGAAAAAATTAAATTAAAAAATAAGAAATAAAAGGATGAAAGCAAAATGTAGTAAGAGCAAGGAAGAGTAAAATACAGGATTGGAATTAAAACTAAAATAAAAATATAAATAAATAAATATATCATCATAAAATAAAATAAAATAAAATAAAATAAAATAAAATAAAATAAAATAAAATAAAAACAGTGAAATAACAGGAACAAAATTAAAGACAAAGGAACAATGGTTTAAACCTACACAGGAGACAAAAATCCACAAATAATGAAAAAGACCAAGGTGGAATTCATCTCAGCAGAATTTCGCAGCCTACTGTCTTCTCCTTCAGAATCCTGCCCTGCTGTCAGCTGGTGTCCTAGTCTGACTTTACACAGCCTGTTTGCCGCTACAAGCGATCCACAGTCTGTGGCTGTCTCCTTCAGGCCTGGCTTGGTCTGCTCTTCTGCACTGCTGGCTTTTTATCAGCGCAAGGCCTGAGGTGGTTGTCCAACAGCACTGCATATACCACTTCCACCTGCCCAAGAGGGGCCTCTGGTACAATCGGAAGGATGGGATCCCCGGGTCACCCCTCGGGAGGTGCTGTTCAGCCTTCAGGGAAGATGGTACATGGGCACACCCACTCCTGCACCACATGTCTTTGTCCCATATTATTCCCAATAATGTACAGTTTCTGATGAATTAACTGTTTCATATGAGAAGCCAATCTGTAAAAGGGTCAGCTCTTTTCTGCTTGACTCTGATGGCAGCTCTGTGGGAGATCAGAGGCTGAGCAGGGCCATGAAAACCTATATACTGCTCCAACTTCTAGTTTCTCTGCTTTGCTGTTTTCACTGGAATAGTGCCCCAGGAGGAGCCAGCATAGCATCTAATAAAAGTTCATAAAGGGTATCTCTGGAGATTCTCTTTCTTTCCTGTGCAGATATGCACCTGACAGAGTGTTCTTGACCCTGACCTTACTGTTTTGTGGAGTTTGCAGTCCTGCAGGTGGTGGGGGTGAGGGGGTATACCTTTCTCTTCCATGAGTTTTGTACTCTATGGCTTGAGTGGCCCTGTATGGCTGCAGAAAATCTCGGGTGCTCAGCTCTAGCTCATTTAGTTCCTAGCTCACTGTTCTTGCAGGAGGCTTGGACCTGAACCCTCCATTCTACAAGCAGCCCCCTGGCATTCATTCATTCACCAATTGCATTGGGGGAGCTTCCACAATCCATTCACTGTGCAGCTTTCCACTCTTCTTGGCCAGCTGGGTTCAGTGGACATGAATTGCACTTTGAATCTGTCCTCTGTTGGCAGGGCAGATGCACACATGCGCATGAGTTCCCTGCTTACTCATGCCCCCACTCCCCTCTTTAAAGAAGTCCCTATGTGGCACTCATACTGCATCTCTGAGCCACTGTCCTGCTCTCCATGCACTCCACTTCCCCAAAAGACAAAAAGGGCTTTCTTGGTCAGAGCTGGCTATGGCCTGCCGTTGCCTCCAACAATTCCAGGAGCTAGAATTTCTCTCTTTGACTCTCCTGGTTGGCACTGGAGCTATGGTCATGTCTTTCACTGTGTGTGTGCAGCCTGAGTCTCCCAGACTCTATCCATCCTCCCAAGTCTCTCCTGATTAGGGTAGAAGTTTCCCTGTGCTGATTTGGGGGCCTCCACTCTAGCAGGAAAAGGAGCTTGCAAGCTAAGTTTTCTCACTTCTGTTCTTTCCCTTGTTGCCGGCACTTCGTTCAGGGTATTTCCCCTTTAACTTATAACATCTCTTTTCAGACAGTGCAAAACTTCCTCTATGCTCTTGGCTTCAAAAAATCCTATCAGCTAAGATTCCATTGGTTGTTCAGGTCACTTGTCAGAAGATCAGCTAAAACTCGTGCTGGGGCCATGAGCAAGTGGACTCAGCTTCCACCCACCCAGCCACCATCTTCACTCTTCAACTATTTTTGTGTTTGCATGTTTTCTTCCAAGTACTATCAATAGGAATATGCCTAATTTATGGTTGAAATAGCAATGACCAAATCATTCTATGGACTACTTTTTAATAAAACATTATATAAACATATTTGTGTTACAGAATTTTTCATAATTATTTTAAAGACAAAATAATTTGCTAGCAAGTTAATGTACCATAATTTACATAATTTCTTTATTATAGAACAATTTAGCCATTAGAGAATACACCTCAGGGAATAACTATGTGCATATTGCTTTTTTTCTCTTCTTGATAAATTTCCAGCATAAAATATTTATGACAATACATACAGTGACATTGTAACTTGTTGAAGGTGAGAAAAGCAGTGTTTAACAACTAGACTGCACTCTTAACAGAAGTGACTGCCAATAATAAATTGTCTACTAAGTTACCAGGACAAAGTTCCTATCTCTTAATGGCATCTAGACACTTAAAAGTAAGCTCCCATGAACATGTGTTACGTATTCAGCACTCCAAACTAGTTGTTGATGAAAGAATAATAGGGATGCATTAGATTTAAACATTGTTTCAGGGTTATAAAATACATTTAAGTACTTCTCCAACCAATTTTATCACCTTGACCTTCAGATTAAATGTTGGAGTACAAATTCTGGTAATCTCACACTGAAACAAAAAGATGGATACTACAAAATGTTTCCAGGTCAAGCATTGATATTTTTATATTTATTTATTTAATCATGAATATTTTTAGAGTATTTTGCTTTGAATGGTTAATACAATTTGAGGGATAAGGTTTCATTGCAGAGAACATGTTCTTACTCTGAAATATCACTGCAATTGAGACTAACAGAATTTTAAGAAATAGCTTTCCACCAGCCCCAATGCCTTGTGATGTTTTCCTTCTCTTTCTTAGCATAGGTGCATTTCTCCGTGGAGGGGACAATCCCCTTATTAACTTCTTTTCCTTGCAAGTACTCCTCTGCCTTTGTGGTCTGGGTGCTGGCCCTACTACCTGACTGAAACCTCTCTGACAATAGGCAGCGATAACCTGTGTGTGATGAAATCTAATGAACACTTCCCCGGCTCTGTTTTATTTGACCTCCCTGCCACATCTAATATTTTTGATCACTTGCTCCAGAAAATTTTATTTTCCATTAACTTCCATGTAAAATGCCTCTCCTCTTTGTCCTATAACTTTGCTACCCTAGCACTTTTTGTGGGTTAAGGGGGGGTCCTTTTAGATTGAGTCTTTCCAAACTAATGTCCTACCCTATTGCCTTCTCATTTTAAATTTTTGCCCACTGAAAACTTATTCACTTTATTTAAAAATTATGTCCTATACACTGATTCTATAATTTACATTTCCTGTCCAAACCTATGTAGAGATTAATAGGTATATTTTGAAGCCAGTTTTCTCTCTACATAACTAGTTTAAGTCTAATAAAAACTGGACGTATTGCCTCAACCATAGATCTGCTATTTTAATATCACTACTTGTTTTGATGAAAGACACCATCTATTTAATCAGCCAGAATCATGTCATTTTCATCATCATCACCACCACCACAACCCTTTTTGTATCCTGTTAGTTATTATATACCATCTAAATATCTCTGTAATTGAATTATTTCACTTTGTTATCTCTATTCCTCCAAACGATTCTTTCTTAAAACATTAAAATATCCCCTTAACTCATATCCTGATAGCTGTTCTCTAATCTTACCTCTTTCTGAGTGTCTTCCCCAGGCTCACAAAAATTTTTTTAAAACAAATTTAAGCAGGTCACTTCACTGTTTGATCCACTGAATATTAGGCACATGGAGAAAAGAGTCCATACTCCCACTGTATTGAAGTGTATTTCCATGTAAACTCCCATCCTTTCATACATCCACTCATTCTCCTGAGTCCCAGCAGTAAAAAAAGTATGGAGCTCCTGGATCTGAAGGAGCTTGTAGTCAAAGATGGAAGACCTAAAGTTAGCTATACCAATGCTGTGGGAAGAAATGTGTATATACCCCCCAAAAATGGAAGTCCATAAACAGAGGACCTACCAATGTTTCAGAGTCAGCCAAAGGCTTTGTGATACAATAAGTTGTACAATAAGTTGCAAGTACATCTCCCATTTGAAAATGAGAAGTGAGGCAGAAGTTCATGGTGGGCATTGGGAGAGATGATTCTCTCAAATAGAGGGAAAGCTTTAACCAGGCTCTGAGGGAAAATAGATCATACAGCTTTAAACAAACCTGATGGGGGCGGGGGTGCTCAAGCATTTTGCCTTTACTAAAGAAGATGTGAGGGAGCGTACACACACACACACACGTGTGAGCACACACACACACACCCATATACATGATATAGGAGGGTTTCTGGCACAAGACCTTGGTGGACCCTAATGTGACACTAAAGAGGTGACATAAACACATTTGCATTTGAAGAGAAATAAGCAAGTAACCAACCAATGAACAAAATACAAATTTGGGTTTCAGAATATAATTTCAAAGATCTTCATGGCCAAGGCCTTGCCTCATCTCTTTCCACTGGTCCCTAGCAGCTCCACTCCTCTAACCTCGAATTTCCCCACTAAGGTTAGCATTGTCTTTTTCTAGTGTCTACTGTTCTGTGCATTTACATCCATGCAAATGCTTTTTCTAGTTCCTTAAATGTGCTTCCCCCTTTTCTCAAACCATTAAAATAGTCACTCTATAGAGCAAGTTCTAACATTTTCTCCTTTGTGAAGCTATGTTTGACTGTATTTTCATGAACCACATATACAAGTCGATGCGAAGATCCGTGCACCCACCTTTTTATTTCCTATCCCTAAAATTAGAGTACCCAAATTACTGAACTAGAATTACTGCACTTAAATTTAAATCTTTATTCACAGGACCTAGCACACAGCCTGGCAATTATTAAAAAGCAGGAAGGAGGGGCAGGAAGAAGTGAGGGAGGGAGGGAGGGAAGCAAAGTTATTTGATTAACATGTGATATTATCCTACTATTTCCATACAAGGGTAATATGCTGGAATGGTAAAATGACTTCCCATGAAAATAAGTAATCATCTCTACAGAATCCTTGACAGATGGTAATACAGACTTGCTTGAACATTCAGTGACTGCAGCTCATTATTTCTAAACTACACCATTGTTTAAAATGTTGAATTTTTAGAGCTGACATTTGCCTTATAACTTCTATCCATTGTAACTAGTTCTTTTCCCTGAAGACTGGGAAAGAAGTAAAATAAACTGTCTCTGGGTGTTTTATGTTACTCATTACACAACTCTGGACAGTTGCTGTTTGATAACTCATGACATAAAATATAGCATTGATTAAGCATAAAATGAAAACCGTATTTGAAGCTAATGTTATCAGATTAATTTCACTCACTAGCTAATCTTGTTGGAGTTATCTACATTTATCCTTATTTCTTGAAGATTTGGGTTCTTAGTTTATTGACATTCTTCCCAATATTTTTATGTGTCCTGATCTGTGATGATTTTAATATCCCCATGGATGATCTTTCTAATATCCTGGACTTGATACTCTCTCCTTCAATGAGATGGCATTCTCTGTCATCCACACTATACATGATTATACCCAAGACTTTGCTGATAGCAATAACTGACAATACTTTACAACCTCACATTTAAGAATTCTTTTTTCACTACTTACTACATATTCTTCTTATTTGTCTAGGACCCTGATTTCAAACTCTGTTTTTCTCAAAGGGACAAACAATCCATTGGTTACTAGTGTCCTTATAAGAAGGGGCACCAGAAAGCTTGCTTCATTTTTTTTCTTTTGCCAGATGAGCACACAGTAAAAAGTCTATTATCTACAAGCCAAGAAAAGGGGTCTCACCAGAACCTGATTGTGATGATACTCTGACCTTTGACTTTCAGCCTTCAGAACTCTGAAAATATAAAATTAGTTTGTTGAAGTCGCCCAGTCGATGTTATTTTATTATGGTAGCCTGAGCTAACTAAGACAACACCATTCTGTATGCAGTATGACAAATTTAAAATGTTGTTTAATAATGTATTGGTCTTTTTTTTTTTATGCCTCCATTATAATTTTATCAAACTTCTTAAAAGTTTGCTTTCAAATACTCACACATCTTTATTTCTTTCTGTCTTGGCCTCCTTCCTTAAAGATTTTCTTCATTTCATCTGGAAACTATACTTCCTTCCTGAGGAAAAAAAAAATGGAGCATATGGTTGTTTATTTTAAGGACTTACTATTTCTTATCTATCCATGTGATCATTCTGTCTTTCTTGCTTAAAACATTTGTGATGATATCAGACTAGAAAACAAAGACAATGTTGATTGAAGTTTACCTATTGCTTTCATCATAATCTATACTTTCTGGACCTAAAATTGAACAATATTTTTTCTGAGCACCTTGTGAAAACAACACCCATGAATTGCCACTCCAAATTATCTGTGTTTCACATTCAATTTGTCAAGAAATTCAATTTGAAAATTTGTTTTAAGTACATTTGTGATCTGATTTATTAACTTATGTATTCAGCAAAATACTATAATATCTATACTTATCTCTATATAAATAAGTCTTACTGTAACTATTTTCTTTTATAAAAATGTGGTAATTATCTACAAGTAAGGATCAGTAATCCACCAATCTTTCTCTCAATTCTCTGTAAGTTAGGAGCAATGTTTATGGATTCTCTGCCTGTTTTGTAGTCATATTTTCTATAAGTAAAAAGAAAATGTTCAAGAGAAATATAAGGCATTTACCCCTGGCTGGTGCGGCTCAGTGGGTTGAGCTCTGGCCTGTGAACCAAAGGGTTGCAGGTTCGATTCCCAGTCAGAGCACATGCCTGGGTTGTGGGCCTGGTCCCCAGCAGGGAGCACACGATAGACAGCCACACTTTGATGCCTCTCTCCTTCTCTTTCCACCTCCCTTCCCCTCTGTCTAAAATAAATAAATACATTTTTTAAAAGAATGCCCAACTAAAAAAAAAAGAAATATAAGACATTTAACTATTGAAGTAGACTTTTATCTTTCAATGCAATTCACCAGGATGGTAGTATTAGTTTTCTTTTTAATTATCTTTTTAAACTATTTTATTCAGTGTTTAAATGTTAATAATTTCATATTCTAGCACCTATATTTTAAAGGTTTTGTGTACTATTTATTAATGAGTTAAAATATAAATATTTTAAAACATGTACATTTTACTTACTCCATTACCTTTTTAATGAATTCAAGAAGCTTGAAAAACATTTTTCGATGATCCAATAGATATTATTAAAAATTTGACTGACAATACCAAGTATTGATCTATTCTTGTTCTAAAGTATTTTAGAATACAATGTAAAGATATATGAGTAAATATATGTTGAAAGCAGTAAAACACAACTAAGTTAAAATAATATAGAAAAAATAGCAGTTTAATATGAAAGAATGGAGCTTTAAGAAGCACTGTGAATATTCAAGTATTTCTATTCCACATATTGTGAGTTAATGGGGAGTAGAGCAATGATAAGAGGTGAAGATGGAGATATTATTTTACAAAATAGAATTAAAGAAACATTATTGTATAGTACTTGCTTAAGCTATACTGGATCTTAGAATGTTATTTCAGAAAAATGAATAATTATTGAATATTTTCTAATGGGGAAATGGCATAATTATACACACATTTTAAAGTTATTGCAACTTAATGTAAAGAATATATTAGAGAAAAACAAGCCTGAATGAAAAATCAACTTCAGTGAAAATATAATTTTAATAAAGAAAGAGTCATACTTAAAGGTGGTGCGAAATATGGTGGTTTTAGTGCAGATGGAGAGAAGTAGACAGATATAAGACATTCAAAGGCAATATATAACATTACAATATGTTTATTTTTTTACTCTAAAATATAGCATGTCAATTATTTATAATTTAAATTAGAAGAAATATAACAGTAAAACAAAGGGCCAAGAAATGTCTTTAAATATCTTATAGAATTGTCAATTTAAAGAAAAATGAAAATTAAAGAAAACATTTAATCTGAAGGATCAATTCCAGTTATGTGTCTAATGTCCTTTATTAAAATGACACCAAATACACAAATTTTAATATTAACCAAAGTATGTAATGAAAGCTCAAATTCCTCTCCCAGCAGTGGTGGAGTAACTGGTGCCGCCCTAGCTCCAAATTAGTGAGGAAAGTGTTTTTAGATATTGAACACAAGGTGTGATCCTTGAGAGAAGAGAAAATTCAAGTTGAAGTTCCACTGTCATTCATATTTATACATGGACACACTTCCTAAAATAGGGTTCAGTGAAGAAGAAGCAAAGCAAAGCATGGTGTTCTTGCTGACATGAAAAGGCAGAGCTCAGAAATTTTCAGGGTGGAACACTAAAGATAAAAGAGAAGACAGAGCTACACAAAAGTGACTACGCAATGTCTACATGGTGATTTTGTGAGTCTTTGCCAGTGTGATCTATGGGTTTATGGAGTAATACCTTTTGAGGCTAGCAGAGTGGGACTGCTGCGGGGGCTGCTGGCTGCATAAAAACACCAGAGGTCATACAGTGCTGGGAGAATTGGGAATCCTGGCCAAGGACAAATTAATTTGCACGAGAGTAAATCCATGCCTTAGGAATAAAGATTATCTGCTATGTAAAGGCCAGATTCTGTGAATAAGGTTAAAACAGAAATAGTACTTTCAAACAATAAAATCAAGTCTGGCAGGACATAATAATTTACCAGTTATTTAACTTTTTTCCAAACAAAACTTAACATTCTTTAAAGGGATACCACATGATCCAGATACTTCCATCATGTCATCAAAAATGTCTGGCATAAAGTTGAAAAATAATTTTTGTTATGAAGAACCAGAAAAAAAGATAATTATGAGCAAGTAAAATAGAACACGTGATGACCCAGATGCTGGAATTAGCAGACAAGGACTTTAAAAAGCTATTGCAAATACGTTCAATCATACAAACAAAATGATTGATGAGAATGGCAGTCTCAGCAGGGGAATTAAATGAATTTGAATAAACCAACTGAAAATTTCAGAATTGAAGATTATAGTAAAGAATATGAGAAATTTACTGGATTAGCATAACAGCAAATTAGAGATTGTAGAAGAAAAGTTAACTAAACATATAAAGATTTATAGGATTTGTAAAACTGGCATATCGGAAAAATAAAATTTTGAAAACAATAAACAGTGTTTCATTTTGGACAATATCAACAGTTAAAATATAATTACAATTGGTATTCTAGAAATAAGACTGCAGAAATACATTTGAAAAAATACTGGCACTTTTTGGGTAGAAATGTCTAAACCTATATATCAAAATCTCTGACAAATGTTAAGGATAAATACAAAGAAAATGATAGGAGTATAATAATTAACATATCGAAATTCAACTTTATATTTTTTATTTTTTAAGATTTTATTTATTTGGTTTTAGAGAGAGGGAAAAGGAGGGAGAAAGAGAAGGAGAGAAACATCAAAATGTGGTTGCTTCTCATGTGGCCCCCACTGGGGACCTGGCTCAAAACCCAGGAATGTGCCCTGACTGGGAATCAAACTCATGACCCTTTGGTTCGCCACCCATGCTCATTCTACTGAGCTGCACCAGCCAGGACTGAAAGTCAACTTTAAAAACAAAAAAGAAAAAGAAAAAAAAAAACAACCTAATGCATAAACCATGTTAAATATAAGGCAACAACTTTAATGATATATCAGAAACAAGTCATAAGAAAATTAAAAAATAAATATTTAAAGTGGAAAAAGGAGGGGGAAGTCTATCTAGAACTCTATGTCAGACAAAATTTAACTTTAAAATGGATTATATTTCAGATAAGTGGGAGCTCAGACAATTTCTTAACTGCTAATACACTCAAGAAGAAATGAAAAAGAAAAAATCAAATTAGCCCTGGCTTGTGTGGCTCAGTGGATTGAGTGCCAACCTGTGAAACAGAGGCCCAGTTGGGGCACTTGCCTGGGTTGCAGGTTAGGTCCCCAGTTGGGAGCGTGTGAGAGCCAACCAAATATTGGTGTTTCTCTCCTTCTCTTTCTTTCACTCTCACTCTTTCTAAAAATAAAATAAATAAAATCTTTTTAAAAAAATCAAATTAAGCCCAAATAAATAGAAAAAAGGGAATAAAGAGGGGGAAATGAAATAAGAAACAAGAAAATTAATGAAATTATAATCTCATTTCTTAAATTATTAAGAAAATTAATAAATTTCTGAGTACACTGATCAAAGGAAAAAAGAGAAAAACACAAATTAAAAATATCAGGGGAGATAGATTCATAAATCCTATCCATGTACAGGGGTGTGGAAAAGTAGGTTTACAGGTCTGAGTACAAGAAATGCTGAATTTATTGTTGTATTATTATTTATTAGTTATTGTATTATATTTAGTATTACATTTGTAAACATTTTGTCCTCCACTATACTGAAAAAATAATGGTGGAATACTATGAAAACTTATTATGAAATCTACTATGAAATTCTAATGGCAATAAATTAGAAACTTAGAAGAAATGAGTGAAATTCTTTACTACACAAATTATCAAAACTGACTCTAGAAAGGTAAATCAGAATAGTTTTGCATTTATTAAAAATTAAATTCATAATAAAACACTTTCCTACTTCTATTGGAAAACAATGTAGTTTTCTATGGATGGCTATGCCTGGTGAATTCTTTCAAACATTTAGAGAAGAAATACTAAAAGTCTATTGCAAATATCTTGAGAAACTGCAGAAGAGAATACTTCCAAATTAATTTTAGGGGGACAACACTACTGTGATATCAAAACCAAATAAAGATTAAAGGAGAAAAATTCACATGAATTTTAGAAAAAAATGCCTTATACAGACAAATGTGGGTGGCTATCACATGGAAATAATTCGACTGAAAATATAAAATAATGGAGATAACGATTAACTAAAAGTTGAGTGTCCACCTGCCACCAATCCCTCCGCCTCACATGCACAGATTTTGAAGATAGTATTCTTTGGGAGGGAGAATGTGTAAACTCTGTTCAAACAAGTTTGGAAAATAGTTCATCAAAGATGTAGTCAATACAAGTTTCCTCATCAAAGAGGGACTAGGCAAGGTGAAGTCTAAAGTTGAAACTATCACAATATGACAATTAAAGAAAAACACAACCTTATATTGTGAGGAGATGAACTTCTTTCATATAATATAAAATCTGTCTAATTATGTACTTGATAAAAGAACATTTCAAATACTAATAATGACTAAAGTTAATAATTCAGGAGTACTCTATATAACATCTACAAGAACTTATAGCCCACTGTTTAATGTGTTTCCTTCTGGAGAGTACTGTTTGTGGACAAAGAACTTTGAACTATTTTTAAGTCATCCTAAAATAGTTACCTCTTTTGATTTAAAAAGTGTATATATTATTTTTAAATTAATAAAAATCTAGTGAAATTGGATACCGGTAAAACTGAAAAAATGCTAGATGATACTAATACTAGGAGATATGCCAATCGGCCAACCAATTTTAAAGTAACAGCCATCCTTCATTTAGAAGAGAGTACAAAACTTATATAGCGTTGAAGAATTATTTATTGAAGGAGCTGTCAACCTAATCCAGGAGAACATCCTCGGAAATTATATGCAAGTTAAATGTACTTTCTCACCTGTCTAAGCCTATATTGCCTTGAACAGAATCAGATGTGTTATCACACTTTATGACTGTGATCTTCTCAATGCTGGAAGGAGAACCCCAGAAGTGTTCTCTTCAACAACAGTATATTTTAAATTATACATTTTAATGTTAATTTACATTTAAGAGATTTAAATATAAACATTTAAGTTACTATAAATGATAATTTTTAAATGTATCTGAAAATATTAGCTTTCCAAGTGTCAAAATTCTTCAAATAAAAGGCATTTTGATTATGCCCCTTGACCTAGCCAACTGTGCTAAATGGTATTAATAAAAAGAGTTTTGCTCAGACGAATGTTCTCATGGTTTATTTTATTTTTAAAGAAATCTCAGTGAGGACATGAGCAGATGCCCCGCAAATCTCAGGCAACCTCCCACACCACACGACTGCTTTTACAGAGATGCTCACAAAAGTGAAAAAGCAACTGAACCTTAAACAAAAACTAGTGTTATGCCAGCCAACACAGGAATCAAAGAGAAAAATACAAAAGAGACTTTATCTTTGTTCCCAAAACGTTAGTGGCTCCATTAGAGCCATTAGAGTGTTTTTAGACAGTTTTCCTTATTCCTACTGTTTTAGATTTAATACAAAGCATTTCATAAAAGTGAGGACTATACATTTCCCATGACTGTTTATCTTGGAACTACTGGATTAGCCCAGCATCACTTCTGCCTGTTGAGCCTCCTCAAGTAATCTTCCAGGTCAGTTCACATCATCACACCATTTCCATTCCGTGCCTCCTGGTTTCATTCAGGTTCATACTTGTAATGTGGCCCCAAGTACTTCATGATCTCATCTCTCTCTTGCTCCTAGCCTTTTTTATACACTCTTTCTTCTGTCTAGGAGTTATCTCTAACTCTTTCTCATTCCTAAAACTGACAGCTTTCTAGCTCTTCATATGAGCTGGATTAAATCTTCAAAGCTGTTCTAGATTGAAGCTTGGCATGAACACAGACTCAGGCTCAGCAAAATTGCGCTCTGTATGTTCTGGCAATCACCAGACAATGAGGTGCACAAATGATGAAGGCAACAAGGATTCAAAGTAGGAGAAAATCAAAGATCTTCAGATATTTATTTGGTGGTCATGAAAATTCCACTAAACAAAGGAAAAAGGTTTGTTTGTAAAGCCCAAACAAGTAGGATCCATTAAAAATATTTTATCTATTTCCACAAGGAGAACTTTATCCAATTCTTAAACAATTGAAACTTGGTATTTCTTATATTCTTTATTATAATTGAATGTTTAACTGCCCACTTTATCATATTCTAAACTCAGTGAGCAGGGGTATAAGGATCCCTGTATTTTATCTAGCAGAGTATGTAGCATTAGCAGGCAATCTATATTCATTGATAAATCCTGACTACGTATCATGTGTCTACTATAATCAAAATATGTTATTGGAAATGAACAGAGGGTCACAGAGGCAATATCTCTGTAAAACCCTATCTTCATAAATTTTTAATAAAATAGTCTTCCAGGCACTAACAACTGATTACAAAGAAGAAAGAATTTTTTAAACTGGACTTTTTATATTCAATAATAGAAGGTGGAAGACAAATACGAAATATAGACTGCTGAGGGGGTGTAAACTGTGTTTCAACTAGCATACCCCACACCAAAGTACTAAACATGTCAGGCAAAAGGCATATTTGAATGACAACAAACATCAGAAGAATGTCCCTGTAAGTCTTTCTTCAGATAATCCTCAAAGAAATAATGTCAATGGAAATACAGTTCAGTTGAGAATACAGACTTAACCAGGAAAGATAAGAGGACCGGGAGTCAGTGGTGGTGGCCGCTGAGTCTTGACGTGCATCTAGGTAACTGGAAATGTAAGTATGTGCAATACGAGTAGAGGTGGAATTCTTGTAATGAAAAAACAAAACATAAAGAAAAGAAAAGCTAGTAAATACCCTGAAACAAAAATAATCTATCCCAGCATAAAATAGAAAATTGAAGGAAGGCGAATATCCCTGTCAAAGCTAAGCTTCTCTAAAGGCATTATCTTATTTCATGGCATTGCCCCAATAACGTTTGCTCCTTATCTGTTACTTATGTTCTTCATTGCTTAGTATGTGAGCGGAGTATTTTTTTGTACAGAGACAATAAAACGAAATAATACCCACAACTTCTGCTGCTGCAAGTTGTCAGATGATGGTGGGAAAAGCACATTTTTAAATAGAGAATAGAAAAAATGTTCAGGAAACTGTGACCTTTAGAAGTGACTTTATGCATGCAAATGGGAAGACCAAGAAGACAGATGTTTTCTGGAAAGGGATGAGTATAAAGGGGGGAGGGGTAGTAATTTGTTAATAGGATTGAGTTTATTGTTTTAGGTTAAGTCTTAGTTCTCTGCAGTTTCCTGGAAGCCTGGCCATCATAGAAGCACTACCAGCTGCCACCGCAGACTCCTGAAGCAACTGTGGAATAGCAAATAGCTAGACTGTCCCTGTAAAAGTGCCAGTTTGCTTCTCTCTCCCCAATCTCCTGCACGCGCGTGCGCACACACACACACACACACACACACACTGCAGACTTACTTTGACTGCATTTTTTGGATTAGAAGGATGCAAATGTGTTTTTTTCCTACTGTATCAAAGTGTAATATGGATCTGCATGAGAAGAAAAGAATCCTCTATTTAGAGAGGTAAACTGAACCCATCTCTGCATCACAGAGAAGATTTAGATCTCAATGCCCTGCTGCAAACACAGTCATTAGAATACAAGGATAATTAAGCAGTTTTCAAACCCAATGAGGAAGAATGGGATCAAATGTACCCCCAGCTGGCATGGGGAACTGGGAACTGGCATCTGTGACTTATAATTCCAACCCTTATGTTGTAAGAAAAAATGGTCATACTCTATTAGGGTCTATTTTCAATTGATCATTGTCTCTTTTCAGTTGTTTCATTTACAAGCCTTGTAATTAACCTTCACCTAGAGGTTTCATTTGCAGAAATGGATGGCATATTTTTGGCAGTGTTGTTTGAGGAGTAGAATGAGATCAATATAATCAATAAGATTAAAATAGAATGCATTCAAGTTGTTCAAGGCAATTGGACATATTTGATGTATCTTGGCATATTAAAGATGAGATTGAGGAAATCAGTTAATTCCAACTTATAACAATAATGAAAGAGCAAACTAAATGAAAAACAAGCTTCCCAAGGGGGGAAATAAAGCACATCTTGGAAAGCTGTCCTTTGCCTCACTGAATTGAGGTGACAACTGTGCAGGGATTTCCAGTCCTCTTGTTATCACTGCCATCACTATCACCGGGTCACCTTGTCATACAGCGCATTAGTCACGCACATTTCTGCAGAAACTGCAATCATCAGGTTTCACCGTCATGTTCTCCAAAATGTTTATTGACATAATGGAAGTAATTCGATGTATCAGCAAAGATTAGAACTTTCGGAGTTCAATCAATAACTTTAAAAAAGACACATGATGCTTCTGAACAAATGTAAGTTTAAGAAACAGCAATAAAAGTGACTAATAATAATTAATATACTAGAATTAATCAAGATAAACAATTTGTCCTCTTAGGTAATGGGCATGAAGTTGGAAGGAGCGGGTCAATTATTTCACCTGTGAACCAAGAAAGCAGCTCACTGACTATTCACATCTATGGACACATCCTACTTTGGATGCATTTGAGTAAGGTCTGAATCACTTACCTATTGCTCTTGCTTATTCTTTTTTCTATCAGTCAACAACTTTCATGAAACAAATCATTAATTTTGCAAAGTATTCTTTCGTTTGTAATTTGTATGGTAGCACTAAGGATGATGCATGAGAGAGACAAAACAGAGGTGATGCAAATGGGGTAAAACAATGTATGGAGAAAGTAGTTCTAGGTGTAATTTGCAATTAACCAGCTCCAGATAAAGGAAGAATCTTCATACAAACCACCATTTGTGAAAACATATACCATTTCTCCTCACTTGTAGAATAATCCTATAGATGCGTAAAAACACACAGTGAAAAAGAAAGGAAAGAATAAAACTTGGAATGTGCTCATATTTGCCTGATATTAGAATGAACTGGTTCTGTGTTATTCACAGACCTAAACAGCTTTTACTAGTATCACTCCCATGCCACAATGTGTTGACACATTATGTATTTTCTAACACGTTTGGAATGCAAGGTTTCCCTGGTGAATCTCAGTATCTCGGAGGATGAAAACAAAATCTAAGCACTGTCAGAAACATCCAAATCTGCTCTAATTTAGAGACTCAATGGAGTATCCATCACCTTGAGATATTTGTTATTTGAGAAGTAAACCATTTTTTAAAGTTTTTACTTATTATTTAACTTTCATTTTTGGCATACTAGTATTAGGTTACTTAGATCACGTTACCAACATAAATATCAGGAAATGGGAAACTTTAGCAAATAGAAAAATTACAAAGAAAAAGTTAAATTAGGTTATAAAATATTACATTAACCACTGCTAATACTTTTTTGTGGAATTCCCTCTATCATTATCTCTCTGTGTATACATATGTAGAGAAAATGAACATACCTATATGTCATTAAACATTTCTTAAGTACTTGATTTTCAGTTACTACATTCTAGCTAGTATTTAGATTTCATATTTGTGTCACTTCTACCATTTTATAGCCACAGCTGCCAAGTTTACAAATCAAAAATACTGTCTCCATTTATTATTATTTCTTAATAGAGGTTTATGTATCTAAGTTTGCTTTAGATGGAGAGGTGGAAAGTGTGAAGGACATGAAACTCCGAGTCTGGGATTTCACAAGTTACATTGTTTAGTAGCCCTGTTGACTGTGGAAATTTACTTAAACTATTTGAACTTTGGCTTCTTTTTCCAGTCTTGCATATAATGTCCTCTCAATAAATATTTGCTACTTCATTATTTTAATACTGCCATGTTCACCTTTCACCTACATAATAGTACATTTTATTTTTTAAATAGAAAATAAGTTCTTTGGAATGACCTCTATTGAAAAATGTATTTCTTTTTATTTGTCTTTGGTTACTGTTGTGTTGAGTGTCTTTTATTCTTATTCTTGGAATTGACTAACACTATATATTTTTATCTAGGTGATAGTAATTGAAAATGTTTGTATACCCATGATTTTAACTCTTTGCTTTTTATATTTTCTTGCAACTATTTTCTTGTTTCATATATTAACTTTGTTGATTATGTTGTTGTTGTTATATATCCTTTTAATAATTAAATCCGATAATTATCCTTTTTATTGCACGTAAGTGGAAGTTTGTTGATGTTCAATTGAGAAAAAATACACTTATTTTTAATAGAGGTTGGAACATTATAATTTGTAATTTCATTGGCTGCACTTAATTTTATATACTAGTGATCATTTATGCACTTTATTAATTTGATACTGGGTGCTTTGTACTGAATGTTTGTCTCCCAAATATTCTTATGTTGAATCCATAATCCCCATTTGGAAGTGGGGCCTTTGGGAAGTAATTTATTCATGATGGGAGAGCCATTATGATACAATTAGTGTTCTTATAAGAAAAGACCAAAGAAAAATGATCTCTCTCTCGAGCATGTGAGGATACAGCAATAAGACAAAATGGACAAAACTTTTTCCTAGTTTGTCCACTTGCAAACTAGGAAAAAGTTTCTACTAGAAATTAAATTGGCAGGCACTTTGAGCATGGACTTACCAGCCTCCAGAATTGTTAGAAATAATATTTGTTGTTTAAGCCATTCAGTCTGTGATGTTTGTTATAGCAACTTGAGCTGACTAAGACATCTGGGAAAGCTTAATGTAAAATTTATATCACAAAAAGTCAATTTAACAAGAGTCATTTTAAATAGTTATCTTTTCCTCATTTATTTAATGTTTCTAAATTATATCAGACTATGCATTTCATTCCCCTGACTCCTTATAACTATTTTTAACAATGCAACACTTTTGATTCTGTGGCTTCTGTATTTTTATATTACAGAAAACAAATCTCATAATATGTTCTTCTATTCTGAATCATTTTAGCTATTACACTTATTTTTATGAATTTAGAAGTATATAGGTATGTGTATATTAAAACATGGTAACTTTTTATTGCATTGTTAATATCTATCTGTGTCTTTTGACACAATGGCATTTGTATTATTTTTAGCCAAATTGAAGAAGAGGATACTGAAATATTTTTATTGGTAAAATTAAAATATTTATTAAATTTCCACAGAATAAATATATATTCATATGAGGGGACCCCCAAAATTGAATTTATTTAGAAAAATATGTATTTATCTTACATATGTTTAAACTTCAGTCACACCTACTGAGACATTTTACCACTGTTCAAAACAGTTTTTGAACTTCATGATTTTGATGCCTTTTAGTGCTTTTGCCATTTTTTGTTTCATTTCTTCCACATCATCAAAATGTTTCCCTTTGAGGATTTTTTTTCATCCAGGGAAATAAAAAACATTTGCTTGGGGCAAGATTGGGTGAATAGGAAGGGTGGGGCACAGGGGTCACGCTGTTTTTGAGTACTCAGTTCAGTGTGGGCAGATGTGCTTGAAAATCATGCATCATGAAATGGACACATAAATTGAGTTTTTAAAAAAAATTCACTGAAGCCAAATGCAGCCTCTCACAACAATGCCAGCTGGTACACTGATAGAGATGAGTTCTTAGAACACTCACCTAGAAGGGGAAAGCATGTACTACAAGGGGCCTGCCCGCAAAAAGATAATTCCTGATTTTTATTTTGTCCTCTTGTGTGTGTATATAATGCCTAAAATTGCTGGATTACGGTTATTTGATTTTTATGTAACTCTCAATTTTAGGATGTATTTATTATTTATTATAGAATGTGTATACTCAGAGAACAAAGCATAGTAATTTGTACACTTTGAACAGCAAAGTGAAAGATCCTATTTCAGGGGACCCCATCCTCTGGGCCAAGGACTGGTACAGGGCTGGACCTGTTAGGAAGCAGGCTGCACAGCAGGAGGTAAGCTTGAATGTAACGACGTGCTTGAATCATCCCCAAACCATCACCCCGGCCCTGTTCTATGGAAAAATTATCTTCCACAAAACTGGTCCCTGGTGCCAAAAAGGTTGGGGACTGCTGCCCTGTTGGATTCTATTTGATGTACAAAAGTTTTAAAGTCCTATATACCATTTATCCATCTAGGAAGATTAGTAACTCACTTAATTAGCCTAAGCAGAAATGATCAAAATATAAAGAAAACATCAAATGTAGTTACTCTTGGAATAAGAGGAGTACACAAGTTTTGGCAAAAGCACATTGTAACTGAATTCTCCTCATACCATTTATGGCAAGTATTTTAATGATCTCAGATTCTCAGTAATTGTTACTTATTCAAATACTTTAGCTAGGAAGAAACATATGTGAGAGCAATGTATCAGATATAATATTTTAAGGCTTTTCTTGGATCATCTATCTACAATGTTTAAAAAAATGTAATCAACAGATAAGACTTTTACTGCAATTAGTACTAACTCCTTACTGAGGAGATATATAAAACAATTATCTCTGTAATGTCACTACTTTAACACATGATGATACTTAATGAGAAGAGTATATTCACCTAACACTTATGAAACAGCAATATTTTTTTAATAATAATGAATGCATCTTCAAATACATTAACAGTGGAGATCTTCAACTTTCTTATTTGTGTTATTTCAAAATATGTGTATGATATCTATATCTATAGCTGTCTCTCTGTGTGTGTATATATAATACATATATGTAATAATACATATAAAAATACACACACATATATATGTCTAGTACTAACTTAAAAACACACATCATGCCATTATCTATAAATAAAATAGGTTAATCTAGGGGTGGGGTAAGTTTCCTTTTAGAAGTAAAAAGTACATATTCTTTTATTCACAAAATAATTTTTTTAATTTTAATATTATCAAGGTTTAAGAAAAACTGAAGCCTGTTTAACTCTGTTACACAAAAATTTATTTCAGCTAACTGATGATCACTCAGCTGGAAAAATCAAATTTTAAATGAACATACTCCAAAGCTTTCTTTTCCTTTTCTTTTCATTTCTTATCAGGGTTATAAGTCTGTTATTTTAGAAATAATGTTTAATTCTATGTTTAATGATCTTTTTAAAGATCATATTTATTTATTTTTAAAGAGAGAGGATGGGAAGGAGAAAGAGAGGGAGAGGAACATTGATGAGAGAGAGAAACATTGATTGTTTGCCTCTCATTCACACCTTGTCTGGGGACGGTGCCCACAACCCAGGCATGTGCCGTGACCGTGACTGGGAACCAAACAGATGACCTTTTGCTTTGCAGGATATTCCCAAACAACTGAGCCACACCAGTCAGTGATGTTTAATGTTCTTATACATGAAGCTTACCTCTTATTGATTTCAAAAATAGCTGTATTTACACATCCTGTGGCTCTAAGACCACATGTTGACGAAAACTCCAAAACCTACACTCACACTATGTTAATTTTAATCAATAACCTAAGATTTAGGGGGGAGGGAACTTAATGAGTTCAACCATGACAAAAATATTTCCATAATTTATAATCAGAATTTAATCATAAATCAGAACATGGGACTGAAGTTTCAAGTCTCCTGACCTTCAACAAGCAGACAATAGAGAGTAAAAGGAAGGTTTATGCTGTGGTAAAAATAAAAAATTGCACTTTTTAAAGCACAGTAGCAAAACAGGGCTCCTCACACAGGTATCGCAAGTGAGAAACGCTTCCTAAGTAGTGAATAGAAAAAGCTGCTGCTATGACTCCCTAGGCTGTGAATTATTTGAGGGTCTTAAAAGAGGTGAGGATTGAGACAAAGCACTGTGACTGCTTGGAGATTGACTCTACAACACCCATTTTCACCAATGACAGGGCTCCCAAGCTTCTTTTGCATTGGTGGGAACGGCATTTGGTCGAAGTCACTGCCAAAACTTCTGGACAGAGAAAGTAAAACACAGGGAGACAGAGATGCAAAAGGGGAAGTTAATTTATATCTAAAATGAGTCACAACCACAAAAACATATGAACAAATACAATGCCATGAAAAAAAAAAAAAAACTAGTTGATATAGTTCACTCCATTAAATTAAGTAGCCACACAGATTTTGTTTTCATCAAGTATAAGTTCAGTCTTCCAAAGGAAATGGATGGATAATGTTGGGGGATGAGATTAGCGGGTGGAGGGATCGAGCAAAAAGGAAAAAGAACTCAAGGATGTGGACAACAGTGTGGACAGCAATTGCGAAGGAGTAGGAGGTATAAGGGGACGAAACGGTGGTGAAAACACTTTCAAAAACAAACTTACAAAAGAATGACTCGAATTCCTATGGAACAATTCAGCAATGGCAAACTGTTGTGTAGGATCAAAGACCTGAACATTTATCACAAGGGCGGTGTCAAGTATTTATGAGTCATTATTTAAAGTCATTAATATCAGGTCCAAGTTTGCCAGTTATAATAATCCTGTTTTCTTAAAAATGAGTGACTGAATTTCATATAAAGTGAATACTTATACATAAAGTTACTGCTTTTGTATAAAGTTAGTACCTGGAACTCAGAACTATTTTCTTATGACAAGTAGAAACAATGCCTTCAGTAGCATGTAGCACATTTCACAATTGTTTTCCAGGAGGAAGGGAGAATGTAAAGCAGCACACACACCAAAAATAAAAAAATAAAAAATAAAAAAAAATGGTAAAGCATAGTCTCAACAAAAATCGGATTATAAAACACAAACAGAAAGAAATTAAAGATATCAATCGATAGATAGATGATAATGAACACAGAAAATTGAGGACTCTAAGGTAAATGTAACAAGAATTTAAAAGACTGAGACAATGGGGGTAGCAATATTTAAGCAGAAGTGATTGCAACATTTTAGAATGAAAAAACATGAGGCCTCATATTTAAGGCATACTCTAGCTCACTCTAATACACTCATATGCTGTGAGTCCTACACTGAGTCAATGGGAAAAGTTTAGAAATAGCAAAATAGGGAGACCCAGACAAATGTTCCCACCTTTAAATTCTCATCTGTAGCATAGAATTGTCACTAGTAGACAAGCCTGTCCAGACCCTCGGGGAGGCTCACCTATTGGCCATATGGGTGGGAGAGGGAGGCTCCTAACACTAAGTGTGCAGAAAGCTAGAAAAATCGACAGATAGGGCCCAGAGTGGAAAGCTATCGAGATAATTGGATAGAAAAAAGGCTTTTCCCCCCATTCCTGGTACCAGGTTGGGGTTCCAACCAGGAGCAGCAGTAGGCACATGCATAATAGAAGCCAAAATGGTTCAGGGGGAGGTGCTGAATCAGAGACCAGTCAGGCTAACCTGGGGAAAGAAGGGATTGGTTGGGAGATGGATCCACCTAATGCACACCAAAGTTTGGAAAGTTGATTGGTTATTTAAAGAAAGCACCTGACCCATCCCACACCCAAACTTTGTTCCCACGGGAACAAAGTGCTTCTGCCTCAGACCTGAACTCCCATGGTGCACAGACTTGTTATCCCAATGGGCCATGTAGCCTCAGCAGTCCTGTGGCCCCTGGCTCCCAGAAAAAAATCTCCCGCTCTCTCGCTCACCTGATGGTGCTCTAGCCCATTCCTTTACGTGCGTTCTCACCTGGGAGCATGTAACCACGCAGCTCTGGCAGAGGCATGGCCTGTGGCCGGCAGGCTCCACACACAGGCTCGGAGGGAGCCTGAAATGAACAGCAGCCAGGAACAAGGTAAGGTACCTGGATCAAGACTATGACTGCTTAGCAGTCACCTGTGGGCTCCAAAGGAATGTACTTTAAATCGGGTCAGGATCCCTGGACACTGGCTCTTGTCTCGGTCTTGCTGAAGAGATGGGCTTTGAGATGGGAGTGCTCCATTTTCTGAGATCACGAAGCACCTGAATAAAATCTCTCTCCTTTTACACCTGCATCTGCCTCACAGTTTTGGCTTTTGTGGCGACAGGCAACCAAACCTCCAGGGTTTTTTGTTGTTGTTTAGTTACATAAGTACATCAAATATCATAAAATATCAATAGCTCACTGTCTGCTTGGTTTCCATCTTCCCACATTCAGAACAGAGGTTCTGAATACATTAAACATTAGAATTCCATTTGTGAACGACCATGGTATTTGACTAGTTATCGTTAAATAGTGAAAGTGAGTCTATTAGTGGTCCTCCCAGTTGAAATTTATCCTGTTCAAGAAAGAGGAAAATGTAGTTGGGGGGAAAAAAAGGAAAGGAAAAGAAAAGTTCAATCAACAAGAAGTGTTCATCATAATTTTTCCAGCCACGTACTTCACACCGCTAAATTACTCATTTTTATAACTTCACAATTTAAGCACATTTCATGTTGCAAATATTTGATCAGTATTTAGGATCACTGGAGAGATATTTATAAAGAGAGCAGTAATAAACTCAAAGTAAATATTGCCCATGTGGCCTCAAGGAGTTAATATAACCTCCAAAGGAAATTAACTTCACAGAAGGCAGTACTTAACTTTAAGAGCTTATGACTTTCCTGTCTATCTTGATGAGGGCCGAAAGACCCCATTAACGTTACCATTTACCTCATAATACAGTTAATTTAGATCATTTTGTTTTGTACACAGAACATAGAAATTACCCAGTGACTATCTTGAAGCAATTTGTCTCAAACATTTAGTAGGCATCTTATCTCTTTTTCTTCTTTGTTTGGATCTATCCCCTTTGAAGATGTATGTCCTGGATACGAAAATTAAATTGAAAAAAAGTTTTAATGTAAAGAATTGTAAGATCATACATTAGACTTCTAACCAATTATGTTCAAGTATGGGATGGTTAACTCACTGAGTAAGGGAAGGAGAATTTTTTGAGAAATCAACCGCTATGTTCTTTCTGATATTTAAAGTGCTGACAGGACCAAAAATATACCTGGGAACATTGCAGTACAGCTGGCAAAAGTCAAGGGAACAGATATTTAAGTGGTAAATAGTAGAAGGTCACACACTAGTGATTGCACACACATATGCTGTAAACCAAAGGGATCTCAGGGGGAAACATAAAGTTCAGCCAAGCTAATACAACAAAGAATCTATACACAAGCATATCATTGAGTCTAGGTTATAAGGCAAAATATGTCCTGGTCCTAGTCTTTAACAGGTTTGTCCTTATAAGCAGTGAAACAGAATGTTTAAAAAAAAAATAGAATTTCCCCTGCTATATTATTTGAGTGCTCAAAAGTTACCTTACACTTTATGAGTACATCTTTAATTCATTCTATGCCATAGAGGAATATTTTTCATTTATATAAGCATTTACATAATCACTGTGCTGTATTGTATCGATAAGCTTTCATCCTTTTTGGTTAACATGTACAAGACACTGATTTTATGGGCTTTCCTATTATCCAATCAAATCTACAAATGGAAGGAAATGGAAAATAAGGAGGAGAGGAGGCAGAATTAGAGCTGAGGAAACCGAGTTAAGAATGTTTCTGTGATGATTCGCAGTGTGGAGACAGAGCATAAATCCACAGAAAATGCACTCAGCAATCAGTGTGTCAGCAGGGGGTGTTTCATACATATGTCAAGAACATGAGTTCTTTGTTTTTTACACAAAGTCTCACTTTATATTTTGTGTATAATATTCAGTATCTGCTGAGTATATTACTTATTCTGCCTTGTAAAGCCATGCAACAAATAAGAATTATTTTAAACTAGTGGAATACAGACCCAAGTTTATCCTGAAGCAGGACTATTATCATTTCCTAGATCTCTACTTTGTATTTATACTCCATCCCTGAGCAAAACCCTACCTGAGCTCGTACAAAGTAAATGGAAAGATCATTAAGCCATTGGCAATAGCTCCTAATAGGTGGCTGGCTCCTTCTGAGCAATCCACACTGGCCTCCATGACAAAACTGATGCTCCCAGTTAATGTGCTCCTCCAGAACATTATTCCTCCTTGCTGCAAGGAGTATTTGCTGCATCAGCAGAGGAAGATCTAGGGCAGGTCTCTACTTGACTGTTGCTATTGTTACTGCTCTGCAGAGAAGCATATGAGATACACTGGCAATCAAGGATTATCCCAGCTGATACAATCAAATTATGCATTATCAGGATAAATACATTATTAACTTCAGCGCTTTTGAGTACCAGTTGAGTGGCAAATGTTTAGTGAATACATCTGAGCTCCTTAAGGCTCAGGATTAGGCTTTTTCCGTACCTTGCGTTCTCTCACATTTCTTGAATTTGGATTATGTTTGCTCCCTTTTGCTTTTATTGTTGTTCTGTGTGTTTCCATATTTTCCTGCCCAAATGTCATTTATTTTAAGCTGTAAATGATCTTCTCCAATAAATGAATCTGTAGTAATGTATCAGAGATCATTGATGTGTCAGCAGAAAAATTACTAGCTTTTGTTACTCTCTTTTTCTACACATACATAATAGATGTGTACTTCGGGGTAAACTTCTAAGGCTTCACCCTTTTCTGTTCAATACACTGACATATTTTAATGGCAGTGATATTAATTTAAGTATTCATAGTGGATGTGAGTCCTTGTGATACTCTTATCACCTCCTCCCATTCCAGGCCAGACTATACTATGTTCATGGATGCATATTCTACTCCCACAAAAGATTATTGGTTTTAATTGTTTGCCAATCAAAATATTGCAAGTATGCACAAAATATCTCTAGAACTAAGACTCCAAAAAAAGTAGAATGTTTATTATAAACAAACTTACTGACTCCTTCAAATCTGGATCAGTTCGTAGCTTTGTACCTCCCTTCCTTCCTTCATTCAAGTCATAAATGCATCTATTATTTACAAGGCATTAGTGTGGTGCTCAGCATTAGGTATCATTTAGTGAACAAATTCCATATCATCTATTGAGGGTGGTCGGGGTACAGAAAAATCAGGATCCAGCAAATCCAAAAGAAATTTTAATAGTGTGCAATTTCAGTGTTCTTAACTCAGTTAATATCTAATAAACCATATTGCACAGAATTCAAAATTACTTCTTGATGTGACCACACACAGAGATTCTACTTTAACATCTGTCTATCCTATAATATGGGTTCGAAAGTTTGGAATGATCTTTTCTCCCTTGCTTTCTACATGTGATTAAATCGTAAACTGTGATCAGGTCAACTTCTCTCTTCAAACTAAGTTTCTTTCTTTCTAGAACTTTCACAGTACCCCACATGCACTCAGCCAGGTACACTAGCTGAGACTGTGGGTTCTACTGACCTCTGACTCTCCACTGTGAACAATCCTATGACAAAGGAAAGAAGTGGTACCCATCATCCACTCCTGCATTATCCAACCTAGGAAGGGCTTGTTCTTAACGAACAAGGTCATTTATGGCACAGTGGATATTGGCTCCTCTGAGACTCTGGCCTCAGCCCTACACATCCCCATTTATTTTTGTCTAAAGAGACTAAGAGTGATTCCTTTAGGTCTTGCAATATTATATAAATTATAGGCACTCAAATTTGTAAAAATTGGAGCAGAACAAACATTACTTTGTCTTGAAAAAGTGATTATATCAGAAGCCAGAGTCCATATGTGTTGATTGGTTCATTTTCTTCTAAGTACCAATTACTGAAATTGGAATTGAATTATAATGGTTAAATTAGCAAATTATAATGTTTTATATGTGAGATATGTATATATATGCATTCCATATGTGTGTGTGTGTGTGTGTGTGTGTGTGTGTGTATATATGGAAACATACTCTGTTAACCTTGGTTTATTTTACATATTAAATTAAGGTATTCTCAATATTTTAATGTAAGTTCACTAAAACAAGGGCTTTAAGAGGGCAGAGGATTTAAAAAATAAACTCTGCTTGCTTCTGCATTCTTAATTGTCAGGCACATAATAGGTATTTAATAAATATGTGTTGGGTGAACAAATGCATCTAAGTATTTTCTTCTTCTGCCATGACAAGCAGCATTCTGAAGCACAGATTTCCACTTTCTTTCATTTCTCCCATTTGCCTCAAAATGAGAAAATTAAGAACACTTTAGGAAACATGGGGTAAAATTGCCACCACTATGGGTTTATAAAATCCAGAATGCTTAAGGACTCTTACAGCTGTCAGTAACAAAAATCCAACTCAAAAGACTTTAAGCAACTAAATTATTGTTTCACAAAGCTAACAAAAACCCAATGAAATATTCTTCAGACATGACTGAATAGATGCTCACATTATGTCCCCAGGGATGTGACTCATTTTTTCTCTCTCAGTAATGTTTTTCCTTTCGTTAACTTTATTCTCAGGCAGACAGACCTCTGCAATGGATTCAAGATGCCAGTGGCATCTGCAGACTCACATGGCAGTGCTGTTCGAATTTCCAGAGAAAGAGAAAGCATGTTTACTGATACATCACTCTGGCAAATGTCCGAGGAGGAATAAAGATGATCTCAACATAGTTTATATATACCTGCCTGAGCCAAAAACTGGACTGCTAAATTTGGGACTCCTGCTGATCTCAGGGCTGAAGGCCCAAGAACTAGGTATACACAAAAACATTGTCAACCACTCACAGACCACAGGACACTGCAAAATCTCATCCTTGCTTTTTTCTCTGGTCACATCTCATCTCCCTCTTCCTTCCTCTGTGTTCCAGATCCACTGACTAGTTTCTCCCTTTAAATTCGTCAAAACATACTCGCCTCTGAATGCTTTTACATATGCCATTTTATGTGGCAAATTCTCCCTCCTTCTCTCCTTTTTATTCTGACTAGCTCATACTTATCTCGCTGCCCTCAATTTAATGATTACTTTCTCATGGAAGCAACTGATGCTTTTCTAGTTTAAGCAGAGTCTTTTCACATATACTTTCTGTTAGAAAATGCATATGCTTATTTTCAGAACTTGTCATTATTGTCATTACTTATTTGCAAAAAAATGCTTGTTAATTTTGATCCCTTTACCTGCAGAAGGATGGCGTTCTACACTGTCATCTTCCTCAGTGTTGCTCCAGCATGTGACACGCTGTCTGTCTAGAGCATGGCATGCGCTAAAAATACTTGTTGAGTCAAAGAAAATGAGTCAAAGGAATGATTGGATTAATTAAATATTGAATAACTAGTCCAGTGGGAGAACATTTTTTTTTTTCAGTAAGGATATGGAGAGTAAATATTTTAGGCTTTGCAGCCACATAGAATTTCTGTTGCAAATTCTTCTTTGGATTTTGCTTGTTTGTTTGGTTTTTGGTCTCTGTACTTGCTTTTTTACAGTCTTTTAAAAAATACAAAAAGCATTTCATGAACTAAACAAGTCATAGGCCAGATTCAGCCTGTGGGTCATAGTTTGCCCACCTTTGCATTAGTACGCTGATAGTTATGGTTCTGCCTGTAACTGCATAATAATCATGAGAGTCTAACTCCAACTCTTTTATCTTCTGCTTTGCTTTTGTTTTGCAGAGGTGCACTCCCATAAATACCACTTCTCTTCTCAGCACCTAATCCAGGATCCTATTGCTGCACTCTCTTTTCAAACCTATTTTTCACCAACTTTTTCTCCCTTTACCATGCCTGTGCATTTCTTCTAATCTCCTGCTGTCCGTGCCACACTGTGTATTTTTCATTCCTTAGCCAAGTGCACCTGCTGCCCTGGCTTCTTGTTGCTGTTTCAAATTTTTATGCTGCATCATCATCCCTTCTGTTTTCTGCAGTAATATTTCAGGAAAAGGAGAAATATTTATTTAAAATAAATGTATAAAACAGACATTCCTTGATTCTGACACCAGAGAAATAGCATGCCATCTGCCCTCCGTAAGGAGTGCTTTGCCCAAGGGACGTAACTGTTTCACCCAGGTAAGTTCTTACTAATGTGTAAATCACACTGCATCCTACAAATTGTGGTTGTCGTTCTAGACCTTCTGCCCTTTCATTGCCCTCAGTTCCGCAGTACTTTTTAAACCTTTCTTCCTGTTGTATATACTTTGACATCTTTTCCCCTGGAATGCAACCACCACTAGTCTTGTAAGTGGAAAACTTTCCATCCAGTAATTTCTTATGACTTCAGGTTCTCAATATCAATTGTAGGATTTTCTAAAGAAAAAAAAACAGCAAATTTGAAGTACCACTGTAATGTAATTAGAGGGTAATAAGGCAACATATAAAACATGAATATATAGGTATTTTAAATGCCACCCCAGTAAAAGAAAGTGAGCCTGCTATGTCTTACAAATTTCAAAAAAAGAAATCTGTCATCAACTTACTCAAAAAGAAAAAATAAAACATGACAAAAATAAAATGTTTCCCAATATTTACCACAGATGTCTATAAACAACATATAGCTTAACAGCTCTTCATCCAATATGACAAGAGTTATAAGATAAATTTTACATATAATAATCTGCAAATAACTTAATTTGATGAGTTTCCATAAATGCAAACACTTATGTGAGGATGAATACAATTAAGATAAAGCATGTTTTCATCCTTCCAGAAAGTTTTGGTATACCTGCTTCTAATCAATCCCCGTCCACCCATAAGGAAACCCCAATATTATTTCTATCTCCACAGCATTAGTTCTGCTTTTCGCTGAATTTCCTATAAGTTGAATCATAGAGTATGTAATATTTTGTTTCTGACTTTTTTACTCACCATAAAATTTTGAGATTTATTCACATATATTGTGGTCTAAAGGTTCATTCCTTTCATTGCAGAAGATTAATACATCGTGTTAATAATGGGTCATGAATATACCCCAACTAGTTCATTCATTACTCAGTTGATGGAATTTTGACAATCAGAGTTTGTTCATTGTAAATAAAGTTCCTGTGAGCACTCATGAATAAGGCTTTTTGGTGGACCTAGGTGTTTACTTCACCGGGTGGAATACTTTGAAGTCTGTTTGCTGCATTACAGGGTAGGTGCACCTTCAACCTTATAAGATGCTGCCAAACATTTTTTCAAAGTTGTTGCAGCATTTTACATTCTCATTATCAATGTTTGTGAAATTCAGTAGCACCACCTCTTGTATAAATTTAATGCTTCCAGTATTTTTAATTTTATTCTTTTTTAGGTGTTAGTTTCACATGCATTTCTCTGATGACTATGGATGTTGAGTGCTTATTCAATTGCTTATTGAAACTTCATAGCATCTTCTTTTCTCCTTTTATATTATCTCCTTAGGCTTCTTGATCAATTTTAAATTTTTAATGTTATTATTTATTTACAAGAGGTCTTGATATATCAAGAGTATAAATGTCCAGCATACATATGCTTGGCTTGCATATTCATTTACTTGAGTTTTGAAAAAGAATAAAAATATCTTAAATAAGTGTTTTAAATTTTAGAACAAGTTCAGATATACAGAAACATTGAAAAGATAATACAATATGTCCTATAGACTCTGCATCTATTTTACTCTATTATTAAGAACATCTTATATTATTATGAAATATTAGTCACAATTAATGAAGCAATATGAATGCACTATTATTAACTAAACTTTACACATTTTCATTTTTCTTTTTTATTTCTTCTAAGATCCTGTTTTTCTGTTTTGAGGTCCCATCCTGGATACCACATCACACATAGTATCTGTGTCCCTTAGACTCTTCCTGGTTGTGGCATTTTCTCTAGTATTTTGATAGCTGTGGGTTTTTTTTTTTTTGAGAAGTCCCAGTCAAGGACATCGTAGAGTGTCTCTCATGTGAAATTGTCTAATATTTTTCTCATTATTAGACTGAACTTACGTATATTTGAGAGAAAGACCATGAAGATAATGTGCCATTTCCATCACATCCTAAGGTATGTACTGCCAGCCCAACATATTGTTGGTGTTGATTTTGATGTTTTGGCTGAGGTAATGTTTGTAAGGTTTCTCAGTAAAGTTACTCACATACCGTCTCCTGCTTGTTCCTTACAGTATGTTTTGGAAGAGATTCACTAAACTTCAGTCTAAACTTAAGGGGTTAAAAATTATATGCCACCCTGAGGCTATAGCATTTTGCATTCTGACCAGCAATGACTGGGAATTTCTGTTGTTCCACTTCCTTGGCAGCATTTGGTGTTGTTTTCGATTTTAGTCATTCTAATAGTTGTGTAGTGATATTTCATTGTTTCTTTAATATGCAATTGCTGAATGACATATGATGTTGAACATCTTTTCATATGTGTATATATGTATATTTTTGAGCCCTCCCTTACTTTCTGGTACTATAAGATGTGTCAGCCTTAGCTTATGTATTTTCTGCCTCTGTCCTAGAATAAGTCATTTCTTTTAGGGAACCTAAATATGGGTTTTTACATGCTTGATACTACTGAGGTGTCATTGTTTTTAACTCATCTCAGCTGACATAATAAGGACACTTATATGTGTATAGACATAACCTGTATAGATGCACATCACTATATTTATTGCTGAATGCAACCTTCCTTAGCTACATTAAGAGCTAAGGATGAGTTCATAGTGATGTCTCCAACTCTAGTACCTGCTACATGGATCACTCTATGCCCCTGCCCTTGCTTAACTCCAAATTCTCACTTCGTCAGTATTACACTTGGGTCCTATAATCTTGGCTCAGCAATATATTTTCTTGTTCAATTACAGTATTCTGTATGGGGGTATCAGAAATAACTATTACCCCAGGTGTAACAACTTTATCAGCTACAGTACAAAGTTACACACAGTTGTCTTTGCCTTTATTCTTACACACTCTTTCCAAAATTACTTAAGTCAGTACTTTTTCTCCTGAATCCCTTCAGTGAGGTTGTTTCATCTTTGTAATACAAACAAATTATTGGTCACATTCTAAATGTCACATTCACAGGAGCCCAGATCTTCTAAATAATATTTTTTTTAATTTCCATACATAAACATTTTATACTTTGTGCAATGAAGTGCTGTGGGTTTTGACAGATGCATCATGACATGTCCCCACCATTCTAGTATCTTACAAAAGAGTTTCATTACTTTAAAAATTTCTCTGTGCTTCACTTACTCAACCTTCTACTTTAAACTCCTAGAAACCTCTACTTTTTCTTTCTATCTCTATAATTTTGCTTTTTTTTAAATGTCAAATATTTGGAATCATACAGGCTACAAAATATTCTTTGCAGACTGACTTCTTTCACTTATCAAAAGGCATTTAAGATTCATCCAAGTCTTTTTATGGTTTGATAGCTATTTGTTATTGCTATTTAATAGTCCATTTTATGTATATACTACAGTTTATTAAAAGAATGTATATTCTGCTGATGTTAGATGGAATATTCTATAAATGCCAATTAAATTCAGTTGATTGGCTCTAACTGGTGTGGCTCAATGGACTGAGTGCCTGCTCATGAACCAACAGGTCACTGGTTCGATTTCCAGTCAGGACATATGCTTGGGTTGCAGGCCAGGTCCCCAGTAGGGGGTATGTGAGAGACAACCAAATGTTAATGTTTCTCTCCCTCTCTTTCTCCGTCCCCTCCCTTCTTTCTAAAAATAAATAAATAAAATTTTAAAAAAACATATTCAGTTGATTGATGGTGCTATTTAGGTCAAATACATCTTCATTGATACTCTCTCTACTTTATCTATCAACTACTGTCGGAAGGCAGTGGAAGTCTCTGATTATTTTGGTAGGTTTCTTTATTTCTCCCTCAGTTCTATCAGTTTTAACTTTGTGCATTTTGATGTTCCGTTGTTAGTTGCACAGACATTTAGGATTACTATGCCATCGTGCAGAATGGTCTTTTTATCATTGTATAATGTTCATGTTTTTTTTTTCTTTCTTTTTTCCTTTTTATTGATTCTAGGAAGAGGTGAAGAGAGGAAAAAAAAGAGGGAGAGAAACATCATTGTGAGAGCGAAGCATTGATCACTTGCCTCTTGCACATGCCCTGACTAGGGACTGAATCTGCAACCCAGGTATATGCCTTTACTGGGAATTGAACCAGTGACCTCACGGTTTGCAGGATGATGTCCAACCAAGTGATCCAACTGGCCAGGGCTCATGTTTTCTTGATAATTTTCTTCTGAAGTCTGCTGTGTCTGAAATCGATGTAACCAATCAAGCTTTTTATTTATTAAAGTTAACATGGCATATTTTTTCTCTGTCCTATTACTTTAACTTGTTTATGATTTTATATTTAAAATAAATTACATACAAACAACAAAGATTTACTTTTCATTTTTATTTACTATGACAGTAGGCAATTCACATATAAAATACTCATTGATATAGTTGGACTAGTAGCTGTCATGTTATAACTATTTTTTCTATTTATTAGTTTTGTCATGTATATGTTGATCACCAGGCATGTTTAATGGGTTCTAAAATCTGAGGTAAATAGGTCTTTAATATTGAGATTCTTTTAAATCCTTACTTGAGGGTGTGCTTATTGATTTTAGAGAGATGGGAGTGGGGGGGAGAGAAACAATGTTGTGAGAGAGATATCAATTGGTTGCCTCCCGTATGTGCTCTGACCAGGAATCAAATCCACAAACTAGTTTTTTGCCTTGACCTGGGATCCAACCTGTAACCTTTTGTGTACAGGATGATCCTCCAAACAACTGAGCCTCCTGACAAGGGTAATTTAGTGCTAGGAATTGCGGGACACTCTGTCTAGGAGTTAAATGTTTTAATGTTTGCAAAAGCTTCAAATTCTAGTATTTTTGTTGTTGTTGTTGTTGTTGTTGTTGTTGTTGTTGTTGTTGTTGCCGTCTTAACAGAGCACTTTCCTCCATGCTCTTCCTCAGATGAAATCTACTTCTTGGCCCTCTTTCAGCTTCCAGGTGCTGTTATTATGGTAGAACAACAATTTTCATTCTGTGTGCCACAAGACTTTTTAAAACCAGTAATACCAGACTATTTAGTCTGGAGCGCTGACCTATTTTTCTTTAGATTGTCAAATTAAAACATGGCAACAGCCAATACAACGATGGCCTTCCAATGTGAATGAATCAAAATTATACTTATTTTTTGTCAGATCAGCAAAATGTATATTTTTGGCATGCCACAAAATTTTAGTAATTAGCTATTTTGTACCATGAGATAAGAAAGGTTGAAAATCATTGTACTGGAGCACTGTTGGTAGAATGGTCAGGTGTGGGGGAAGAGAAGCATTCTAAGGTGTTTCACCCCCTTATCTGAGACAGAATGTCTATAGGAGGTGAAATTGGGGGAAAGCCCTTCTCTCACAGGGATGAAACTCGGGTGGAATATTTTTGCTCTGGAAAGTGAGACTCTATAATGAAGATGCTATAGGCATAGTCCACAGCAATCAATCTTTCCCACTGCCAGAGCCAAGAGGGAATCTTTGAGACCTGGTGAGTTTTCTGAGGGTGAAGTTCACAGACATGAAGAGACTGCCACAGCTGTAGCTCCAGGAGTTTCTCACTCTCCAGCTAGCTACTCCACTTTCAAACTCCAAAACCTCATCAAAATTACCTTTAAATGTCTTTCAAGTTCCTGGCTCCTGAGACTGTATTCCAGGTAAGCAGGTCTCAGCTGTAACTCTGAATTTGCCTGTCTTTCCAGATATCAAAGTGAATGGCTTACTCTGCCACCTTGATTCTCTGATGGGCCCAAGAAAAATGGATTTCAGGTTGAGAATTTACTTTTGATGTAAATACAGATATCATGAGCTCCAAGCTCTTTGCATATTGAGACTGAAACCCAAAGTCTAAATCTTTTAATTTAAAAAAATTACAATTTTTGTTGTTTTTTGTTTGTTTTGTTGTTTTGTTTTTAATTCTAAGAAATCTTTGTGTATGATAAGGTGAAAAGGATTCTTTTCTACATTGTTTTTTGTAGGGATTTCATATTTGTAACATTTATGTTTAAGTTCGCCACCTTTGTCAAATTAGTTGTGGTGTGTGGAATTAGGCAAGGGTTCAGGATCATCTCTTTTCAACATTTATCTAATTGATGCAGTGCCATTTGTTGAAAAGTCATTCTTCCATTCTGAACTTCTTGCATCTTTGGGGAAAAATCAATTGTCTATATAAATGTGGGCTATTTCTAGTTTCTGTCTTCAGCTTCATTGATCAAGTTTTCAAATTGAAGTCAATATTACAGTGTATTATTCCTGAATCTATGAAATGTTTTAAAGTTTGCATTAAATGGCCATATTTTTAAAAATATTTTAAGAGAAAGAAAAAGAGTGTCTTTTATATTTCCACATATATTTACTTTTGGGGTGTCCTTAATTTCATCCAATAGATCCAAGTTTCTACCTTTGGAAATATCCCCTTTAATCTGAAGAATATTCTTTAGCATTGTTTATAGTTTAGGAATTCCCTCAAACTTTGTTTTTTTTTCTTAAATTGTATTTATTTTGTACTCATTTTAAAAGATATGTTCAATGAATATTGAATTATGAAATGACAGTTACCTTTTTTGTTTTGTTCTATTGTGTACTGGTTTCTTTCTGATTTTTAAAAACCTATTATTTTTCCTATAATTGGTTCTTGAACATAATGTGATTAAAAAAAACAATTTCAGGAATCATCCCAGCTTTGGTGTTCAGTGATTTCCTCATAAGGACCTGTCTCCATCCTATGTTAGTTTTGTTGAGCTTCTTTGATTTCTTATATACGGTTTTCATCAAGTTTACAAGACTTTTAGTTAATTATTTTTACAAATAGATTTGCTGTTGTTTCTATTTATTTTCTCTTCTTATTCGGTTACTCCAATTAGATATATGTTGGTCCATTCTATAATTCTCACAACTTGTGAAGGTTCTGGTCCTTCTTATTTTTCAGCTTGATTTTCTCTTTCTATTTTACATTGGATCTTCAAGTTCAGTTTTTCCATTTCCAAGCTCCTGATGAATTCATATGGTGTGGGTGTTTTTTTTTAATCCAGATATTATAGATTTTACTTATATAATTTTAATTCGATTATTTGGTATTGTGTCTATCTCTTTTCAGAGATGTTCTGTGTGTTTGCTGTGACCACATTTTTTCATTCAAGTGCATCGACTGTGATATTCATGATACCTGCTCTGTATGACTTTCCTATCCCTCCACAACAAATTACCACAAAAATTACCTGCTTAAAATAACAACAATGTATTCCCTTGCAGTTTTTCATGTCATCAATCTGTATGCATCCCATTAGTGTCTACTAAATGCATAGGGTCTCTCAAGGCTGAAATCCAGGCGTCAGTTGTGCTGAGTTCTTATCTTATGGATCTAGGAAAGAATCTACTTCCAAATTTATCCGTGCTGTTGAAAGAATAAATTTATTTGTGGATGTAGGACTGTGGTACTTATTGTCTTTCTAGCTCCTAACGTAGGGCTCCTTCAGCTTAGAGACCCTTCTCACATATTAAAAGCCACTATGGTCTTGGCATGTGACCTCTCCATCTTAAAAGCCAGCACTTACGTGTCAAATTCTTCCTGTGCTCCAAATCCAGTAGATAGAAGATGTTTTACTTTTAAAGGGTGACTTTGCTTAGAATAGGTTCGATCACTAGGAAATCTATATATGTAGAGGAAGTGGTGCCCATAATTACAGTTCAGTAATATAGTGTGGGCTGGTTATAGAGTGATGCTGTTTCTTTCAGAAAGCTGATACCCTGGAGGACTCAGGAGAGCCACTGGTACAGATGAATTCTCAAGGCAGCCTGTCTTATTTTATTCGGGCTTTTACTTGATTGTGGTAGTGGCCCATCCCCATTATGGAGACAATCCTCTTCACTCAGAGTTCACAGATTTAAATCTTATACAAACACACCCTCCAAGTTGACACATAAAATTAATCAGCACCATAAGAACCTTAATTTTTATCAGTTTTATTGTTTTTGCTATGTTATGGGACATGACCATCACTGTGACATCTCAACATAATACACACAAGTCTAGGAACTGGGACAGAAAATCTTGGTGGGCCATGTTAGGATGCTCCTAGCACATGTTTTAAGTTAACTTTCATGTTAACACCCATACCATCTCAAATTCTATTTACGACTGCTTTTTCTCTTGATATTTAATCACATTTATTTCCTGTCTAGTTATTTTTCATGATAAACTAGATAGTGTGTATGATGTTACATAGTAACTCTGAATTCTGTTATTTTCTTTAAAAAGTGTTTGTTTGTTTGTTTGTTTGTTTGTTTGTTTTGTTCCAGTATAAAATTAAAATACTGTGTCACTTTAAATTTTGGGAAGTTTAGTGTCATTAGTGTCATGGGTTTTTTGTTTGTTTGTTTGTTTGTTTTTTGAAGGAAATGCCTTAAATTCTGCAATCTAGTTTTAATTTTCTGGTGTGACAACTGCAGCTCTTAAATGATAAATCTACAATGTTTGTCCTATACCTTATAATATTTTGAGGCTCATACTCCATACTTCATCTCTGCTACAGCTTACCCATTTTAGCTTTCCAATGGTTAGTCTCTGGTGGGCTTTTGCATGTCTAAGTGAGGATTTATTCAAGAATCTGTAGGGACTTATATACAAATTGTGTAATTGCCCCACTTTGGGTGACTTCCTTCTTTACAGAATTTCCTTTCTCAAACTCCAGTCAAACTAGCAGCACAGAATTCTATTTTCTAACATCCTAAATTAATAAGATTGCATCTTTCTGCATGTTTTAGTCTCCTTATATCTCATGAACTGAGGATTTTACTTAGATTAAAGCATTATAAAAATTTCATAGTATACCTCCCTTTTTTTAAAAAAAGTTGCATTTATTAAAATTACTATTTGAATTTTGTTTTCCTTCTAGTAACTTTTTTCTGCTTTCTTCTTTAAATTTAAATTTTAATTGGTATTCAATAACAAAATGGACCTCTTTTCTTTAAAAAGAAAATAAGACAATGTTTCTACATTTAGCAAATTCAAATTAAAACATGTCCTAACTCATCAATTATTCTTTAAATGGTTTTCAGAAATGAAAAATTAATTAATCAAAATCTAAATATCTCCTTGAAATTTCCACTTAGTTATATTCTGAATCTTTGCAAATTTGTTTTTGATTAGTTTCTCAGAATTAAAAATATGCTAATTTAAAAATATATAATTTAATATCCCATTACAATAAACACAAGTGTGAATATATAAAATCCATTTTGTTGCTTCATAATTTTCAAGATTTGGTTAATAATTCTTTTCCAGATTTGGTTGCAGTGAGCAGAGAACTATGGGAAAATATAGGAGGATATTATGACAATATGACTAAATCAATTGATGTGTTAAACTTGTCATCTATATCATAGACCAAAGGGAATATGGGGTTTGGACAGTAATTCACACTTTTTGGATGCTGGATAAATCAGTGTCTAAGAATAAAACATGTGTGTGTGTGTGTGTGTGTGTGTGTGTGTGTATACATATATATATACTTATTTACTATGGTAAGCTAAATAAAGTATTTATATATATTTATTTATTTAGCTGTGTGTGTGTATGTGTATGTGTATATGTATATGTATACATATGAACACACACAGACACACAGACATTGCCTGATTTTATTCCTTCCTCCTGACCCCCAGGAAAATTTCTAAATTTTCCCATGTTAAATTGTTTTGCTAAAAGATATGCATTTCACCTAGAGAGTTGAGACAAAGTAAAAAATTGTAAACCCTGGGATCATTTGAAATCAAATTTAAAGTTTTAGAAATTCTGTTTCTCACCATCTTTCTCATTTCATATTGAAATGTTTCAACCATGGTGCTGTATCCCATTTGGTGTTTCATGCATGTCTTAATTAACTATGTAATCCTTATTGTTGATATCAGAGCTATGCATTTAGGAATATTATTCAAAATATGTTAAATTTATTTGTTGAAAGTATTGCACTAAATACAAACACACAGATCTGATAAGCTTTGGTACTCCCAACACAGAAATAAGAAAATAAAATGACCACTCAATCAGCAAAGATTATAGAAAACAAAGTATGTTTCAAACATTAATACATAGTTCTAAAAAATAATAATGAAGACTGCTATATAATATACAAAACTCTCAAATACATTTTTCAGAGGGAAAACCGAGGCCAGGAAGTTTGGAAAATGTGTGAAAGTCACTCACCCAACTGTGAGGTCAGAGCTGCAACTTACATCTATTTGAGTATAGATCATAAGCTCTTTCAATTCCACTATGAAACATTTAAAAATGAGCCTTTAACTTTGTACTTATCTTGAAGAATTTTGCTCTCAAGCTGAGGTGGCATGAGTAATGTATATAACTAAAGGAGTGAGAAAACCAAGTCAGTATGAAAAGTAGTGCTAAGTCATGTTTTAAATATCAGCAAGTGTTAACAGTCTTTGAAGAATTCTTTTTTTGGCAGATAGAAACTGAATTAGGTCTTAAAGGAATAAACAATTTGAATAGTTTAGGATGCGAGATTAGGCAAAGACCAGCTGTACTTATTTTGAATAGTGCAAATTAAATGGCATGTGATGATTTCAATACTTCCTCCAAGTGCAATTGTCTAAAATTATAGTCCTACTAAAGATGAGTGTGTTTTTGTATATATTAATACACATGAAAGTATGTGTGTATAGTTTGCATACAAAATTTAATAAATTTACTATACGATTTCACCTATATGTGGAATCTTATGAACAAACTGAACTGACAAGCAAAACAGAGACAGATTCATAGGTGAAGAGCAGATGGCAGCTAGTGGGGTGGAGGTTAAGGGGTGGAGGGACTGAGCAAAACCTAAAGAGGACTCATGGACATGGGCAACAGTATGGTGATTGCAGGGTAGGGGTATAGGGGGACTAAATGGTAATGCGAAAAATGAAGTGAAGATTAAATCAAAATGAAAAAGAATTAGAACATGAAAAACTGAATTTCCAAATATGGGGACACACTACAATTAAGGAGTTATTATTACTATTATCATCATAATATAAATATTTGTTAGTGTTTTAAATATGATGTCAATAAGATGTTTTAATTCAGTAATAGCAACAAAACTCAGGATCAGCTGATGTCAGACAAAACCTCTCACAGTGGGGAATTAGAACCTGTGGACAAAACAGAAACTTAAACAAATGAGTAAACACTTAGCATGAGATCTACCCTCTCAACAAATTTTAAGTATGTAACAGATTATCGCTGACAGTATATACAATGTTGTGCAGCATATCTATAGAGCTTATACATCCTGCATTGCCAAAACTTTGGATCTGTTAATTTGAAACTCCCTGTTTCTTCCTCCTGTAGCTCCTGGCAACCACCATTCTGCATACTAGACTATGCATGTGACTATTCTAGGCACCTCAAAGAAGTACTTGTCTTTCTTTGTCTGGCTTATGTCACTTAACATATTGTCCTCCAGGTTTACCTACATTGTCACATATTGCAGACTTTCCTGTGCTTTAAGACAAAAATAATGTTCCGCTTTGTGTATTGTACAGGCATTTTTGTATGCCACTCATCTGCAATGACATTTAGGTAGTTTCCACATTTTGGCTACTTAGAATAGTAATAAAATAAATAAGGGAATGTTGATATGTCTTCAATATCCTGATTTTAATTCTTTCAGATGTATACTTCAAAATGGAACTGTTGAATGATACAGTAGTTCTACTTTTCATTTTTTAAGGAACTTCCATACTGTTCCTTAAAAGTTCCATACTGTATGGAAGTAGTTATTTCCATAGAAACTATTGTATTCTTAATGTATAGCAATAGTATAAGTAATACAAAAAGATATAGAACATTTTTTTTCCATTTTATAGATGAGGAAATGGAGGTAGAGAGAGTTTAAATAAATTGCATAGTGTCACACGACCACTGAGTGACAGAACCATAATACTAAACACACGTCTCTAATGTAAAGTAATGTGATGAAATACTTTACTTGTTTTTCATTGACAGGATAAATTCTAATCACTACCATTATATTACTACCCTTTAGCCCAAGATAAGAGAAAAAAAGAAACATGAAAAAATCATACATAAGGCACTGCATAATATACTTAGCTCTACAAATACAGCAAGATTAATATCTTACCTCCCAAACAAATATATCACAGTGTAGACATTATTGATTAAGCACCAAAGAAACATATAAATGCTGCATTTATAATAGACTTTTCTAAATGAAACCATGGTTATTCATCTGGATAGGCCTACTTAATGCATTAAATCAAAATTTGGTTAACTCAGAACTAAAAACCAGTGGGGTTTTTCCAAAAGCTGTCAAAAAATATTATTTAACATATTGAAAACAATTTGACCGCAGTTTTTAAAATTTTCCAGTAGTTGTATTGTTTTGTTGGTACAACTACAAAGATGAAAGCTGGTATATTAAAGCATCAAAGCATGGCCATATATTACATAACATTTTATACACACTGTGCTATTTTATCTGTTCTCACTTTCCTCCTAAGTCATTGACTGACTGAGTGAGTGAGTGAGCATTGTTTGGCAGGTTTACATTTCTAATTGACCAGTAATGAAAATGTAAATGAGAGAAAAAATATAAGATGTCAGATGGTAATAAATTTATACTACAAGTTTTTCCTGTGATGTTATATAATGGAAACAATATTTGGAAGAAATTATCTTAGAAGAAATTTGTCCTGAAGGCAAACATATGGAGCATTTTCCAAATAGTCTTTATTAAAATTCTATTGGAAACAAATTACTTAAATTTTACTAATATTAACCCTTCAGTATAATGAGTAGTACTTTTATTTTGATAATATTGAGTACACAAACATCCAGAAATAACTCTATACTTTGAAAATGGTTCTGCTATCAGAGTATGATGCTGAGTAATAGTTTCGTGTAAATCTTTCAAATTCTTAACTCTGCGTGGATTTTAAGACCGGACACATAGGGAAAACAAACAAACAAACAAACAAACATACCCAAACCTCTAAAGCCTGAGCTCTTCATTTCCCGCAGGTCTTCATTAGAGTTCGACCTCTTTCAGTACCGCACATTAGAAATTTTCAGAACCTAGATTTGGATGAGGTTTTTTTAGGAAGGTTGTTAAAACAAGAGGACTGGGATCAAAAAAATCTTCTGCTGTTTTTCAGTTTCTACATGAAAAGTATAGGCCCCTAGCCTCCTAATCTCTTCATTTGCTATTGCTGTTTGTGTGTTCATATATTTTTTAATCACCGTAAGCTAAACTTAATAATTATTTTCATTTCTTCATGGACCTGTTTTTCTGTACTGTGCTGCGCTTCTTTTTGTGGACAAGGAAGTAAAAATTTTTCTGGGGAATTAAAGCATAACCTGAACCAAAAATAATATTTTGAAACTCTATTTCAGGGAAGAATTATCATGATAAAATCTTCTTTCCAGTCTATATTGACCCACGGCCCTTAACCTTGTCACACAAGTTATAGCCTTCAAAGCAGCAATAATTCTGCATAGCACATAAAAACTGGTTTTTCAGTTGGTGAGGAAACAGTAAATGAAAAAAAGACAAATGAGGTGATTAGTTTGTTTTCCACTGTCTCATTAGTTCCATTCTTCAGTCATAGGTTGGTATCTAACCTTGGATAGTGACCTTAAAAATGTGAATATTTATTTACTTAAATTTTGGGAATGAGTTCAGACAGTGTAAATGGATCTATGCAAATAAATCACAATTTTTTCATTAAAGGAAAAAAGGTAAAACTGTAAAGTCTACAAATGGGATGATGAAGGGTATCACTCAAAGGACTCTACTTAAATGACAATTTTTTGTACCTATAGGTGTTCTTGAAGATTTAATGCTGTACCTCAAAATCATAACCCCAAGTTAGTAAATGCCTTAGACCCCAAAGGACATGTGATTCAATGTGCTTTAATACTGTGACACCATGCACAAGAATAAATAAGTACTTAAATGTCCTGTTGTTTGCAGGTTCCAAATATTCTAAAAATCAGCATTTTAATATCAAGCAGGAGTTAATATTGTCTCATGCAGTTTACTCAACTCTTGAACATTGATTTCAGAGTCTTACTTATGAGCTTTCAACCAGTCTTAAAACTTGATGATTTAGTGAGTTAACTCTCAATATGTTACAAAGGAGATCACCTATATTAAAAAATGTAATCATGCAGGCATCATAAAATACTATTAAATATCACAATTAGACTTTTCTCAAATGTTTGCTCTAAGACATCAGAAAAATTTTGTTGAGTTAAAGTGACAGACAAATACTAAGATAAGAAAGTGGTGATTTAATTTATAACTAAAGGCTTTGTAACAAATATACATATAAATTCAAATTAGTAACTTTGCAATTTAATTTGGTGAGAAAAAATAAGACCTATACTGAACTTCATTAATTAAATATTTGGAATTCAAAACTAAACATTTTTATTTTGGCATCACTAAATCTTATGTGCAGTGAAAAAACTGATGATTAATGATGATCTTAATATGGATAAAACTGTGGTCTCCATTGCATGGAATTGATCACATTTCACATTAATTTTTTAAAATAATGAAGTTAAGAGAAGCTATTCTGCATCAATAAATTTCAGATGACTTTAGTAAATTACCAGAATAGTAATTTAGTACTATTATTTTCAAAATTCTGCATTTAGTACAATATCCATTTACTGAGAAACATAATAAGGTATTACTTTTGGCATAAATGATGTTTTATATTTAGACATAAATTAGCATATTTTATTATATTATTAATTTAGTAACTAGGTCATAGCTTAGCTGGTACTAATATTTATTATTAACTATTACTTGGTATTTCTTAGAACATGTTTGTTATGTTTTGTGTTGTTTCCCATCTATGCTGTGTTCTTCACACTATGCGTCTGTGAGATGTCACCGAGCTGCGTATGGCTGCATGACAGTATCAAAAGTCCGTGTTAATGCAATGAATCTTGCAGGAACACAAAGTAGCCACAGAAAGCTCTCATGATCAGGCAGGAAAGAATGTTATTTTTTTAATGATTTCTAAATTCTTAGTATTTCTCTAGATATTTGAAGATAATTCACAAAATATATAATAAAATTATATTGTCATTATCAAAAATGATTAAATATGAAGATCTAATTGACTTTATTAAGCAATTCATGAATTGGGCAGCACTCCATCTAGCAACTAGAAGGTTAAAGCTTTTATAGGAAGAAGGGTGGGGCAAAGGAGCTATTAACAAAGGAATAGAAAGGATTATTCTTGGGCCCAGACACCTTTTTCAGAGGGGAAGTACACAAGTAGTGTTTTTACCATGCATAGCCCCTCTTTTTTCTCTGGGGGCTGGAGAAGGCCCATTTTCTTACTTGTGCTTGATCAGAAAGTTCCCATACTGGTTATGTTTCTGTGAGGTATTGAAATGGCAATTAGATTAGGTATTCAACTAGGTTTGGTATTCTTGTTGGTGGGAGTAGGTTATTTCATGGGATTGCAAGGACAGCATTCTGAGAGGCGTAGGCATGGAAGGTTGAAGCGTGATTAGATTTATTTGGATGGAAATAGAAGGCTGTCCCCAGGTTTCCAATGTTTCATTTCCATCTGTCCTGCTGTGGAAAAATTTCAATCTTGTCTTCATCAAGCCCAGAAATAAGGGCAATATCCAGATATTTTATGCTATAGGTTCAGTCTATTTCTCTGCCCCAATCTAGGTAGTTTAGTCTGTTCCCGACTGTGCTCTGGCTGGTTGGCACTGCAATATCCTGTACCCAGGCTTGTCCCAGAGCCTGCTTGAAGTTTGTGTGGCTACTGGTTGAACAGCTGATGGGGCCCACATGGCTGCTACAGGGAGAAAGTGCAAATAAATGTGGCAAGGACATGTTACCAAGGGAGAGAGAAAGAGTGAGAGTGAAAATGAGAGAGGGAGAGGGAGATGGAGAGAGAAACAAGATTTTTTGTTAAACTGGGATTATATTACCTTGGCCTTGGAAAGGACCTGGCATTTTTTTCAAACCAATCAGCCTTCCAAGTTTTCATTGGCTGGTTCTGGATCCTCCCCCTAACTAAGCCATTTCCTGATCCTCCATGGCTTCACATCCCCTATCCAATCTAATCCTTTTCCCGGGTCAGACAGACCTCTGTGTTCATCATCTTGATTCTCATTTCATATAACTCATAGAAGCACCTTTTCCTTTGCATTTTGGCACCTACTGCACATGTGCTTACCATTCCTTGTTCCCCACCCATTCCATAATCTGGGAATGGAGGGTGGGCTGCTCCTACACAGGGGAAGAGAGGGCTGTTAATCTCTTGGTGGGACAATGATGCTATCCCCTTGAGTGTGTGAGCTTCTCATGGGGATAGTTTCTTGATTAAGCAGGCTTAGTGCTCTTCAGTTGATTATACTTAATAATGTTTGATTTCCTTTGCTCCCTTCCTTTATTAATACCTAGCGATCTACACTAACAGCATCATGGGCTTTCGGTACAACTGACACTATTTTGGGCTTTTTTTTTTTTTTAAACACCATTAAAATTATTTTCCCAATAGATGATTTAATGGGAGTTTATGGTTGATTAGAAATTGTTTAAAAATACTACTTTGCTATAGTAAGATATATACACATTTAAGTTACATTAATCTAGATATTATTTTACATACCATTTATAGACATATCTATTATGTTTAAATACTTCATATGGATTTAGAGAGAGCTGATTATTCAAGATGACAATTCTTTCACATAAAAGTTCTTGCTTTATTAGTCCTTTTATGAAAAAAAATCACAACTAGTAAAATCACTGAAGACTTTTCACTCTTTTTGCCAGCACCAACATTGGCCGTTGCAGTCCTCCTAAATTTATTCATTCTGTTACTGTGATCCTTTCTCTGTTTTCTTCAGATCTTCTACTTCTCATACTGGCTATGTCTTGCCAGACTATGTTTGGGTTCATTTTTCTTTGCGTAATCCACAGAAGCATAAATCATGTCAAACCAGTTGTCTGGCCACCGCCAAAATGGATTCTAAATCCACACACAAGGATCATGTCTGGTGTGGCTTATTATATTTTGGCTAGTTGTTCCTGATTTCTGTCTCGGGTACTGTTTCCTTCCTAGGGTGAAGGGCATCAGTGACCATTTGTTTCTGCTGAAATCATCTGTTGTTCACAGACTGCCTGGTCCTGAGAGTTACTGTGTCTTTCATGATGACAACCAGTCTTCAGGTAGCCAAGGAGGAAAGTGAGATAGCAATTTAAAAATCATTTTAGTTAAATTCAAATTATCTTTTACTTTGCTCTGATTAAGTCATTTTTTATTTTAGTAAGTATGTAAACTTAGGCCTCCTTATTCCTAGTACAGTGTTTTTCATTTATATAATTCTGAAATTTCATAGTTAAGGTGAACCATATTCATTATGTTTAGTGTTTGAAACCTAATAGTCTGAAAGTGCTCGTCCCCACATCACCTTACCTGGGAAGCAATTTCCAGTGCTAAAAAAAAGTCCAAAAGCAGAACTTTTACAATAATGAAATCTCATCTCAAAGAATTTGCATATGCCTTCTAAATATCATTCTTATTTAGATTTTCAAATTTGCTTTTATCTAAAAAGGCACTGACCAGAACCTATTCAAATGAAAAATTTATAGCTTATAGGTGTTTAGGAAGATGGGGAAACAGAAAATGCTGAAGAGTTGAACTTCCAGCTAGCAGCATGGAAATGGCACATCAAGTATGAAAATACTGATGGTCTCTTCTAAAACACTATTCTGAAAATTTTAAGTTAATGAAAACAATAATAGTCACGTGTGATGTTGAAGGTAGTATAAAAGAAAGATAAATTCAACTTATGTGAGGTGTGAAAAAGTAAGAAATTGTTTAAAAATTTTTTTAAAAGGACATTTGCTAATATTTTGATTGGCTCCAAACCTATTTTTTTCCATCTTAGTATAGCAACTCTATCTTGCACTTGGAGTTACTCCCCTTTTCTTTTTTCAAACTCTAATATCTAATTTGTCAGCAAATACTGTTATATTTATATTTAGAATATATCCAAAATATAACTGTTCCCCGCCAGCCCCTCCATGATGTCATTACCTTATGTTTGAACAAGTTTCTTGATTTGTCTGCCAGCTTGACCACTCTTACTGTTGCCCTTCCTACAGACTGTTCTTCATAAGGTGATCAAAAGGAATGACCTGTTTAAAATCTAAACCAGATCTTATTTTCCTGTGCCCCTAACCTGTAAGAGCTCCATATCTCAGTCAGAATAAAATGCCATGATGTAACCAGCTCCAGCAGGTCTGGCTCAGGGATGCTAGCACTCAACGAGTTGCACCATCCTGTGTCCTTGATTTTTCAGTCCTGATGGTTCCCTTGCTTTTCCACAACTGAGCATGCCACTGCCTCAGGGCATTTGCACTTGCTGTCTCCTCTGTCTGGAGAGTTCTTCCCACTTGTAGCAGATGGCTAGCTTTCTCATCTCATTCAACTCTGCTCAAGCATCACAACTTCAACAAGCCTTTTTTTAAGTGTTATTCAAAATGGTACATACTGGCCAGGGTATCTCCATCTCTTGTATTAGTTTGCTTTCACAACTCTAAAAACTTACCTCAAGTTTTGTGGCTTAAACCAACACAAATTCACTATCTTACAGTTCTGCAACTGAGCATTCCGACACTTCTTGGGTCTTGCTAGAATAAAAATCAAGGTGTCAGCAAAGGCACTGAAGAACTAAAGATAATTGGTTCTTTAATAAAACTGTTGCTTTGTATTTTTTTTTCTCCTGCTTTTGGAGACTGACCACATCCATCGTCTCATCTATCTTCAAAATCAGTAATCTGGAGTTGAATCCTTCTCAGGCTGTCATCTCACTGGTTCTGTTCCTCTGTTTTTACATCTGTTTTTGAGCTGAAATTTTCTCTGCTTTTGAAGACTTATATAATGATATTGAGTCTGCCAGAATTGTGCAGGATAAACTCTGCATCTCAACCACATCTGCAAAGTCCCTGCAAAGTCCCTCTTGGTATGTTAGGTTAAACTATCCCCAGGCTTTAACGATTGGGTGTGGAAATTTTTGGTTGCTTTTCTTCTGCCCACCACACCTTATTACCCTGCTTTTTCCCCAACAACACTTATCACCATCTGCAGTATCATATGCTTGTTTATTGACTTTTATGTTTTCCTTCTTGGCGGCATGCAAATTCCTTGAGAACAAAGGCTTTTTGCACGTTCTTTACTGCTAGATCCCTGAAGCCTAGCATAGTCCCTGGAATATAGTAAGCATTAAAGAAATATTTGTTCAATGAAAAAAATGTCAGGTGTATTGAATAGCTAACAGCAAAAATAGACATTTCTGACTAGGAATAGTAGATTTCATATTGAAATTAAGGACTTTTACTAAAAAAATTGAATTCATTTGAATATAACAATAGAATTTGCAGGTATAGTGATATAATATATGCCATGTTTTAATTGTATGAATCTATCTGTAAACCATGACATCTACAAGGCCCAGCTAAAGAATGATAGGTTAAGTAAAGAAAAATGAGACAGTTCTGCATTACAGGCTTGTAACTAGGTGAAACTTTTATTCTCTAAGAAAAACAAAACACGTAATAGCATATTGGCTATTAAACTAGAATAGCCTTCAAAGATTCTTAATTGTTTATGTGTGGGTGGTAAGAGTCACCTCCCACCCAGAAAAAAACAAAGTCCAAATATTTCATACCAAAAGTGTCGTACATCAGTGCCTCTTCCAACTGGAAAGTTGAACACTCATTTAAAACTGTATCATCTGAATTTATTCCATTTGCCATTGGTTAGAAATCTATTCTGATTGTATTCATTTAAATTTTGATTATATTGTATTTTTGTGGGATCATATACAAACATTACATTTTTGAATAATTGCATATAAATAAAAATGTTCTTTTATTTCTATTGGCTTGATAATGGGCATACTTTGCCTGCACCATTGACTGGAAGCTGAGAACACAAAGAATAAAAGATAATAATATTACAATAAAGATTTCCAAAGCTTAGTAATATCTTCACTGTACTTCCCTTTATGATATCCATAACCATTTATCTGTAACTGTCTACTGTGCTAAATTTAAAGACATTCACACATTACATATGGTTTACATAGTTTTGTCAATACTGCTGATATATATTTTTTATCTTCTGTATGCTGTTACCAATTTCATAATTTTTTTCAATGGCTTCTATTTATGCATGTGTAATTTTATTCATTGAGAAAAATATGAAAATCAATTTTTATTATACTGATCAGAGAGACAAAAACAAAAATGAATGTATGACAATAAAAAATTCTGGGATAGTGAATCATAAACTCATATGTAAGCATAGCCCACTTTATCCTTCATCTTGTCTTAGGGAGGGGAAACTGTCCATCGTTATGGCAACAACCACCTGCTCCAAGCAAGGACCAGAAGCCTCCAGGGATGAGGCCAAACTTGGAGTCCTCACTATCCTGTCTTAAATCTTTCCCACTGTTTGGAATTTTATGTTTAGCATACTAATTTTGTTAAATGATGTTGTTTCTTGTTTGTCTTGAACATTGTTCATTTTTTTTTTTGTTAGAGAAAGACTATTTTACCATACTAGAATGGTGACAAATGACAAAAGTAAAGTTGATAATGAACACACTTAAAAAATTTCCACTCCTCGAGCAGTATTTATAGAAACAAAGTCAGGAATTTTGCAAATGATCATTTTCTTGATTTGATTTATGCTGTTTCTTAAATTTAAAACTAATATTTTAAACTAGGAAGTAATTGAACTGCTAATTATTTTTAAAAATTACCTAAAATTTGCTTTTGATTGTGTATTTTTTGCAAATACTTCTAATCCATTTGCATTAGTTGAATTAGGATAAGGAAAACAAAAATGTTAAGCAATCATATTTAGCTTGAGATCATGGATGTGGTTGAATAGCTACTGTATCAATTAAATGATAAGCTTTATGCAATATAAATCTTTATCTAAAAATAAAACTCTTCTAATCTGAATGCATTTATTTTGACTTTTGGTTTAACTGAAGGCTAATTTTTTAAAAAATATATTTTATCAATTATGCTATTACAGTTGTCCCATTTCCCCCCTTCATTCCCCTCCACCCTGCACATCCCCTCCCACCCACATTCCCCCGCTTTGGTTCATGTCCATGTGTCATAAGTTCTTCAGCTTCTACATTTCCCACACTATTCTTGCCCTCCCCCTGTCTATTTTCTACCCACCGTCTATGCTACTTATTCTCTATACCTTTTCCCCCCTCTCCTCCTCCCACTCCCCTGTTGCTAATCCTCCATATGATCTCCATTTCTGTGGTTCTCTTCCTGCTCTAGCTGTCTGCTTAGTTTGCTTTTGTTTTAGGTGTGGTTCTTAATAGCTGTGAGTTTGCTGTCTTTTTACTGTCATATTTTTGATCTTCTTTTTCTTAGGTAAGTCCCTTTAACATTTCATATAATAAGGGCTTGGTGATGATGAACTCCTTGAACTTGACCTTATCTGAGAAGCACTTTATCTGCCCTTCCATTCTAAATGACAGCTTTGCTGGATAGAGCAATTTTGGATGTAGGTCCTTGCCTTTCAAGACTTGGACTACTTCTTTACAGCCCCTTCTTGCCTGCAAGGTCTCTTTTGAGAAATCAGCTGACAGTCTGACGGGAGCTCCTTTGTAGGTGACTCTTCCCTTATCTCTTGCTGCTTCTAGAATTCTCTCTTTCATTTTAATCTTGGCTAATGTAATTATGATGTGCCTTGGTGTGTTCCTCCTTGGGCCCAACTTCTTTGGGACTCTCTGAGCTTCCTGACTTCCTGGTAGTCTATTTCCTATGCCAGACTGGGGAAGTTCTCCTTTATTATTTGTTCATATAAATTTTCCACTTGTTGCTCTTCTTCCCTTTCTGGTGCCCCTATAATTGGGATGTTGGGACATTTAAAGATGTCTGAGAGGTTCTTAAGCCTCTCCTCATTTTTTTGAATTCTTGTTTATTCCTTCTTTTCTGTTTCGTTGTTTCTTTCTTCCTTCTGGTCTATTCCATTGACTTGAGTTCCAGTTTTCCTCCCATCTCTATTGGTTCCCTGTGTGTTTTCCTTCATTTCACTTATTGTAGCCTGCATTTGTTCATCTAATTTCTTGTGAGCAAAATCAACCAATTCTGTGAGCATCCTAATCACCAGGGCTTTGAACTGTGTATCTGATAGGTTGGCTATCTCTTCGTCACTTAGATGAATTGACTCTGGGGCTTTGATTTGTTCTCCCGTTTGAGTCATTTTTTTATTTTTTATTTTTGGTCTGGGCACGGCTGTTATGTAGTGAACAACCTTAGGTGTTCCCCAGGGCAGGACAGCCCTGTCGCTGGGTAGTGATGCTGTTTGTGGGGGCAGGGTCTGAAAGGGAACAATGGCGCTTCCTCATCTCTCTCTCGGATTCCAGTCCCTTCTGCTGCTTCCTTTTCTCCTGGATTATCTCCACACACATGTGAGACCACCTGGTCAGCCAGCCGCCTTTTGCAGCCTCACTAAGTCAGCACAGTTGCCACTCCATGCCCAGGGTCTGCTAGCCGCTGCCTGCATGCCTGGGATCTGCCAGCCCCTGCTGCCTGCATGCCCCATCTGCCAACCTCCACTTCATCCTGCCAGGACTCCGCCCCTCTTACCGGTCTGGATGAATGGTTGTTGGACTTCTGTACAGTTCAATTTTCTATCAGTTCTGATTGTTTCCTTGTTTCTAAATCTTTGTTGTCCTTAATTTTGGTTGTGTGATATGGCACAGTATATCCACCTAGGCCTCCATTTTGGCTGGAAGTCTGAAGGCTAATTTATATTCAGTTAAAAAACTCTAGGTACTCAATAAATCTTGGTGATTTTAAGCCAAACATTTTTTTTTGAAATAGTAACTGTGATAAAAAGAAAAAAAAACTTTACATAAAAATTAAACAATAGCATAGTGTACCATATTAATACATTAATTATTGTAATAGTTCTTTTTTCTCTATGATTTTTAAAAACTATTGTTTGATACCAAATAATTAGCAAATGGTTCAATAGTTGCTGTTTTGCTTTATTTTTGTTTCATTTGGATTTGCTAGTGCTGAACAGTTTTTGAAAAGCTGGCAAAGAATAACATATTTTCACAAGGACTAGATAGATGTAACCTTTGATACATTGTAGTAGTCAAAAGGTACTTTATTCCAGTGATCTATAGCATGAGGGAGATATTCTTAGTGCAACAAAATGCACATACACATATGTGACTACCATGTCTGATACACTAGGAATCCATTGTAGTTTTTGCTACAGATACCTGCAATGATGGAATTCCTGAAACTACCTTACCAATTAGCTGCTAGGGGTGCATGATTTAAGTGTTACCACCACACTTAATCATTTTGTGGCAGCACACAAAAAAATTTCTTGTGAAAGTCACTGAGTAAAAGAGCATTTTGTCATGTTTCTAATTTCACCTCAAACATTGCCTCATCCAGGAAATTTCCCTAATCTCCTTCCTAAACTCTCTCCTTACTTTCCCTCTCCCAGTCAGATCAATGCCCTTATAAACTACAGGACAACTGAGGTCCTTCCTTCAGAGCATTCACCATGGTGAATGATAATATAACCATTTGTGACATTCAGTAATTATTCTTTTCTCCTACTAAAGAGAGAGCTCTGTGCGGTTAAGAACTGAATGAGCTATTGATTACCATCACATCCCCAGTGCTAAGCAAAATGTATGGCACATTAGCAACTCAATAAGTAGCTGGATAATAAATAACTGAATACCTAAATGAATAAAATTATAGCTACTGATTTCATTGAGGCCTTATGCCAGTGTCTTCACAGGAGAGATCAAATGTTTCAGAGTCAAGCCCAGCTTAACATAAGTCAAGTACACTTTATTGTCTTTGTTTACTAATGACAAATCAGGTTATTGATGTCTTCGTCTGCTAAATGTCAACATTGATTATTGTCCAAACATTCACCTATGACGGAACCTTTCTAGTCCATGGATGACATCATATTTCATCAGCATTATCAGTCAGTTATTAAGCAGATTAGCTTACAAAATCATGTCCCAATGCAAAATGAAATATGGAGTTCCTTCTTCAAAACTCATTTAAAAATTCAAAAGTGCATTAAACCAAGAATGCACCCGTTCTAAGCATAGGGTCCTGTGTGACTCCTCAGAATTGACACCCACAAAACACATCCATCAACACGGAAAAAGACATTTTTTGTTTCCTTTAGTTCTGGAATTGGACTTTATAAAATTTTCCTTTTCCTGTTTCATCTCATTGTTTCTTTTCTACTTTTTGATTCTTTTCCATAATGTTGTACGAAGGATTGCAAAAAGGGTGGGGGTGTGTAATCCTAAGGAACTGAGGTAAAGACAAATATTTGTAGGCAAAGTAAAGTACCGTCATCAACGGAGATTGTGAGAAGGGAGTTCAGAACTCCTCCTCCTTCTGGTCTGTTCTCTTGGCAACTCAGATGGGACTTTGTTGAATCAACACGCTGCTAGGATGGAGCATCACAGCCAGGAATTTTCATTGCCCTCCTCCCCCTAGCACTTTGACTGCTGAAATGAAAAACCAAAGCTGACATTCATCAGAGTTGTAATTCTCTATTTTGAAACCTTGGGAGAAACTACTTCTATATTCATCACACACTTGGCAAAATTCCCTTTTTCTTCCCCTTCATTTACTTTTGTGTATCACTTGTCTTCATTACCGTCTTTCTCATTAGATGGTTAAGTCCTTATTTAGCCAGGACTGTAGTTATAGCTCTCTCCCACGATCGTATAAATAGCGTAATGTTTTGCAGTGATTCTGCATATAATCTATATGAGCTAAAAATAATAAGTGATTGCATAAACAAATCTCTCATTTGTAAATCATGAGTTTTAAGTCAGGGTTTCTTTCTTTCCTAGATTGCTTTAAATTGACTGTAGGCTAGTGATTCTCAAATTGTAGCTCTAGAAATCACTTTGAGACATTTGAAAACACAGAATGCTAACCATTCCCATAGTTCCTGATACAGTTGGTCTGAGACAGGACCTGAGAATCTGCATTTATAACAGGGTCCCAGGTGATGTTAATGTTGTTGGTCCATAAACTGCATTTTGAGAACTATTTCTTCCAGACAATAAAGAAAAAATACTAAACAACACCTGCTAAAGGACTTGGTAAAGAAGGCTTTATTCAAAGAGTCCATTGTGCTGCGTGTAGGATCCACTGCAATGGGGCTTTTCAGTGGGGAAGAGAGATTGGACATGTCAGAATTTATAGAAAAAGAGCACAGCAGAGATCGGGGCTGTGGGTGGGGTGAGAAAGGTGAAGGGATTAAGGAGAAAATACTGTGGACACAGACAACAGTATGGTGATTACCAGAGGGAGAGGGGGTTTGGGAAGGTAGAAGAGGGTAAAGGGGGTAAGTAGTGATGAAAAAAGATTTGACTTGGGGTGGCGAACACACATTAAATACACAGATGGCGTACTGTACACAGAATTGTACAGCTGAAACCCAGATTATTTTATTAAGTAAGTCATCCTAATAAGTCAATTTTACAAAAATAAAAATTACTAAAAGGAAACAGCAGGAGGAAGAGGGGATTCTAGCGAACCTTATATAACAGGATTCTGGCTGAAGGCCAGATAAGGTGATCAGACATCACCCAGGGGACAACGGAGCAAAGAAACCTGATCAAAAATTGAGGGTGAGCAGATATTGAGGGTTGGGAATAACTTATCAGGATTCTTGATGAAATTGGATAATACAGGGACAGATACAGAAGTGCAAAAGTCAGGGCACATTGGAAAAGAGTTCAGGGGAGTTTGAGTAAAGTTAGATCAATGAAGAGTCTTTATCACAGGCCATATAATTGGTTCTATAGATAGAACAGCCAGTCATTTGCAGACTTTTCCTACGGGTGACCGTGTGTTGGGTATAGGTGAGTTTTCCAGCTGACATTTTTTTCCATTGGAGCAATAAATAATAATCTTGGGAGACAATTATCCATATGTCTCTCACATTTCTGCACTAACCACCCTTTTCTTTAAACTATCTTTTCAAGGACATTCATAGGAGCATCCTTGGACGGTGAAATATGGTCCCCACCAGAGTAGGAGGATTTGCATACTGTACAATAAAATAAAGATAATGTCTCCCTTTGGAGTGGAATTCAGGTGGTTTTGTTCACAGTTCATTTCATGACAAGCAGGGTCCCCTAAGCTTGGTGTCCCTCAGCTCTGATACAAACCCACTGCAGGTGCAGCATTCACCTGAGCCCATCCGAGGCATTGCCCAAATGAGATGGGGCAGAGGGTTGTCAAAGAGAATTTACACAAATGATGGTCATGCTGTTTCAGGGCCTTTGTCTCTGGCTTAGGAGTCTCATGTTTTCTGCCAGTATCCGCAAAGCTAAGAAGCTAATTTGATAGTTTACACGTAGTATAGAGTAAAATTAACAGTTATTGACAAATGATAAGGGAAGAGGAGGAATGAAATGATATTTTAAGGAAGAAGAAATAAAATACTAGCTTTGATTTATCTAGGTTTTAAAGATATTTAATCCATTTAAAATATTGCCTTTTCTTAAAAAGATTCTAAGAATTCTCAGAATGGCCTTGGTGATGATATTTATTAAAATGCTGCTTTTATCACTCAGACCTAATCTCTGCATTGACACTAAAACTTAAAATACAAAAATAAAAGATTATATTTTTGTTCCTTTAATGCAATTGCAAGCACATTAGACTTATGACTTACTGTTTTCCGCTATTTTTTTTTTTTATTTGAAAGATTTTTCTTTCAGTTTTTCAGGCCTAAAGTTAAATCACCACCAGACAATGGAAAATTCATTTCTGATTATTTTCACTTCAGCAATGTTTCAATATTTAAAATAGGCCACTAACCTTATTCGGGTATGGATGGAAGCAGTCGGATTGAGTAAGAATTTACTTTTCAATCAACATGAGAATTATTCAATCTATTTTTTTTCTGCCTCACTAAGAAGATAAAATTCAATTTACTTGTAAATCTTTGCATAGGTAATCAAAAATTTTTTTACATTAAAAATTGTAGGGAAAAAATCAAGCAGTTTGATTCAAGTCTGATCTAAGAAAGTTAAGAAAACCTGCCCTGACTTTTTTTCCCTCACTAACCCTTGATTGTTTTTCAAAATAATTACATTTTTTTAAAACATAACAGGTTATTTGATACTTTAATCTTTCCCTGGCTTGGTCCTCCCTGGCCCCACTAGCAAATTACATGATCTAAGAAATACTGAGATATAGTTAAAAAGTAACGACAATAGTGGTTGTTGTCACAGAGGTTGCAGGAACATTTAGGGGCGGATAACAGAAGGCACTCTAGCTACTCTAGGCAATAATAATAATATTGAATGATAGATGGCTGCTCACAACATGAATAGGAACAGAGAGACAATGTGAATATCAAGAGCACATCAGCCTCTGGAATCACAGGTGCATTGCCATGGTCCAAACGGCTGTCAACCCTGTCCCTGGTAAGGGTGACTGCAAACCCAGGCTTCCTCAGCTATGTGGCCAAATCGGTGCCTTCCACCTTATCTTTCTCCACATTTAATTCAATTTCCAATTCAAGGATGATGAGGACATCTTAAAAATTGGAATACGAATTCCTTCCTATTCCCACTCTGAACATTTACTGCCAAGAGAGTGCAATTTTTAATTTTCTGGTCTGTACCATCCAGTAAGGCAGACTGGGAGAAGGTTAGGGGAAAAATATGTTGTGTTAAACAAACTATGTCAAATTTATTTTCTGTCAATGTATTTGAGGAGAGTGAAACAAGGTATACTTCTTCTACTTTCTTCTTATAACAATAGAGAGAAAACTATGTTTAACTTCTTACTATAGTAGAAATTGATATTATCTCTGTTATCATTAAAACAAACAAACAAAAAAACACCTCAAGAAAGTTTTGCTGGGAAGCTATTGTTTCAAAACAAGTAAGCAGCCCTGGCTGGTGTGACTCAGTGGATTGAGCACCAGAGGGTCGCCGGTTCGATTCCTAGTCAGGACACATGCCTGGGTTATGGGCCAGGTCCCCAGTTGGGGGCACACGAGGAACAGGCCCACACTGATGTTTCTCTCCCCGTGTTTCTCCTTCCCTTCCACATTTCTCTAAAAATAAGAAAATAAAATCTTAAAAAATAAAAATTAAGCAAGTATGCAGGTATTTATCAAGTGACACCTTAAGGACTGATGCTTACTGTTTATCAACAGCATGGCATTTTGAGGCATATAATTCCACATGGAATAGGAGGTTGTTTTATTCATTGACTTTAACCAAATTGAGTCTTGTATTTGCAATGAAGTAGGACATCAGCCTTCAGAGAGCCCGATTATTAGAAAGATAGAATGTGCTTTTGTTTCTTGAGCATTTTTATGATCATAGTAAGGCATTTTCTGTACAATTTCATATTCAGTTTCAAGAGTATAGAAATGCATGTTGTAAAGTTTTCGTCAGCTCTATCTGTGTATAGTGTACATGTAGCCTCTCTGCGCACTGCGGGACACTTGTGAGGCACTGGATCACTCATCTAGAGCTAACAGGCTGGTTTTCTGACTTTTCATGGGCTACTATTTCCTAACGTTGTTGACTACAGGGAAACTTTATTTAATTCGCAGGACTACTTTACGGAAAACTTCCAGAGAAAACCCGAAAGAAATAGAGAAATTTGCAGACTCCCACGTTTATCTGTTTATAGAGTGAAATAAAGAAGGAAATGAAAAAGACATTTTTTTAATTGAACAAAACCCATCATGAGGTTTTACTTTTTAGCCACTATTTTGTTTGTTCTTTATTTTGGTTTTTATTAGTAAAGCTTGTAATTGATGAGCTAGCATATGAGTTTCTTTTACAAGGAGGGCATTGGGGAAAATGGGATGTTTCAGTACATTCATTCTGCCTTCTCTCTCTCTTTCTGCCTCCATGTATCTATATCTACGTCTCCTGAACTTTGGAATACGTAAATACCTGGACTTCTGTTCGTAACTTAATAAATACAGCATGTGATCATAAAACAGAGAGTGAAATAACTGGAAATACCATTGCCTCATACTTCAACAATTAAACATATTAAAATTATGTTCATGTATAACTTTCTCTAAAATAATGACAAAATTTTAGAAAAGAACAAAATTTCATTTTTTTCTTTGAAAAACTGTAAAACCCACTATTTTGTGATACTGGTAGGACAGCACTGTGACTCTTTGTATTCACTTCTGTCACATCCTTTTCTAACAGTACCAAGGATGTTGGCTGGGCAAATAGCTCTCCATAGTGAATCATAAATTTCCAAGCCTCCTTTGCAACAATTTGTAGCTGTCTGGTTTCCAGCCAATGAAATCTTAGCAGACTTCAGTGGAAGGGATCATTCTTTCCATCTTCATTTTATTCCTCTTTCTAGAAAGTAGATGAAAAGGTGATCTCTCTTGGGTCATCTAAAGGAGTTCAGTTCCATAAGAATGAGATTCTTTCCCTTCCCATTATACTGCCTGTGTAAGGGGTCTACTGATGTTAAACATAATCGACTATGCACCCAGGAGATAGTACGCATCACAGAAGCAGTACTAAACTGTAATTATAAATATCTATTATATATTTATAGAAATGCAAACATCATTTTAGTTTTAACTCTGCCATTAGTTTCCTTGTTTAAGCAAGTCATTTAACATTTTTGAGCAGTACTATTTTTTAAAGTTATACTTGATCAAGCTTATCTTCATAATTCACCACCCAGGTTTAAAATTATTTTCTAGTATATTATTATTTTATAGCATATTTATATGATTTATGTACTTTAAAATGTTATCTACATGTAGCCAGAAAAATACCAAGATGTTAGTTATTTCGTGGAGCTATACTGACATCCTTTGGTAAGGTTCTGGCCGATTCCAACTTGATGTACAGTTAGAGAGACAGAGAGGATGGACAGTTAGATGGTTGATAATAGAACCACGCACCTATTTGGGCATGAAAGTCGAATTTCTGAGGACAAAAAGTTAAAATTTAAGAGAAGGCAATTGTATCAAGTCTAAAATCTAAATACTTTAATAGCATTAATTACATAATCAAATTATGAATGAAATTTTTATCTGTAAAATCTAAAAATGCAAAGCAGATAAAATTAAGCAGACAAGACTGGCTACAGGACTTTTCAAAACGACGAGCCAGGTATGATCTCGTATGATAATAAGCAACAAAAATAAGGTATTTAGAGAATCAGTGAAGGAAAATCCTGTGGAAAACAAAATAAAAATGTTAAACCGAAACCAAAATCACTTTGGTAACGCGTCAGGTCTGCTTGCAATTTCACCTGACACCCGTTAATACTTGTATTTCGGTAGTCCGGCGTAGGGATGGTGCAGGAATATATATGTCAGAAGAGGAAGTCTGTTTAAAAAGAATTGCAAGAAGCAGCCCGGTTCCGAGGATTGTATTACGGACACAGCCGGATTAGATTGGGCTGATTACCTTAGCCTTGAAACAGAGAGTCTTTCTGCCCTGCGGGGGAGGGGACGCCTTTCATCCCAAGCCCTCCTCTCGGATGCGCCCTCCCCTCGCATTCACTTGCAAATCGCTGTGTGCTAGCAAAAGCCAGCACTTCCCCAGTCTCCAACCTTCCCATGGCGAGTGCTGCAGCTCTATCAGCAGAACCTTTCTCTCCGTGTGAGGAAGGGCTTCCCCCCACCCCTTACCATTTCTTTTTCCTCCCTTAATCGGGAGCACTGAATGAAAGCCAATCAGAGAGAGCTCGCCGCACCCCCCCCACCCCGTTTTCTTCTGTTCCCTGCCGTCCAGAGTTAAAAGTGATGCTGAGAGAAAGCTCGAGTTAGATTGAAGTAGAATCAGTGATAGGAAATAACAGCCGTAAACAAACAAAAAGGGGACATAGTGACAATTTCTCCAGGGTTATTTTGGCTGGAACCAACTTCCGTTATCCAGAAGCTGATAAAAAAAAAGGTAGGAAGACTTCATCTCTCTGTTTTTTTGAAACTCCCTTAAGGTCTTTTATTTCCTTTCCCTGGGGGGAAAATGTTTGTTTCTAAGTTGTATTTAGCAATTATTTCCAAATGATCATCTTTAGTGCATTACTAAATTAATAAGCATAAAACTATATATTTTGGATTCTAGAAACTGCTTTGAATTCTGTAGAGGTAATTTAAAACTGGATACATTATATATCATACTCAACAGTGGGTCATGATATTAGAGTTTGTGAATTTATTCACTCTGAACAAATGCTAAGAATCTGTCATGGAGCAAAATTTGGCATGTTCATACTTGTTCTTTATTTTGGAGATCAGTTGAAGAGGCAACGTTGTGGTGTGAACTCGAGCATCACCTAACATTACTTTGCATTCCATGTGAATGGATTCACTCTTCACTTATTCATAATCACAGTTCATTGTACGTTTAAAATAAAGAGAAATGACAGGCAGAAGACAGATTCCTGGAAACAGTCAATGGTCACTAAGCAGGCACATAAATAAAATAGATTGACATTTATCAGAAATGGAATAGGCACCATTCCCATATTCCCATTTTTATGTCTGAGTCAGAAGTATGGGGGGGGGGAGATGAAAGAGGGGAGATTAAATGCATGTAGTCAGCAGTTGCAGCATTTATTGTCTCTGCTGCAATAAAATCCATATTTTATGTGGTGGTAAATTAATGCAGCACATTGCAAGTCTAAATGCATGTTCCCAACAAGTAACTATTGATAGCACTGGATGGAACTGTAAGCATGGGAAAAAGCAGTAGTCTGAAAGTGTTTTTATGCTCCTGCAATAAAAACCTACCATGTCCTTATCATTAAAAAGGCGCAGGGTGGGGGGGGGGTTGTCTACAGGTGCAATCAAAGACAAACATCATTAAACACTGACATCTCATCTTTTGCTTCCAAAAAACCAGAGCTATTTCCTATAATTGTGGTTCTTCATTCCAGTAAAAGCTTCTGTTATCCCAAACTACACATCCATTACTCTTAGCTCTTAGGAGATGCATAATTTTTTGTTCCTTTCCTGTTTTCTTGAAGGACCTATATTAAAAATAATCTGTCCCTCTGACGCTGACAACTGTTATACTTCAATGCATATGCAAGTAGACTTTCTCTCTCCACACCATCCCCCTCTCTCTATGCTTCCTTAAAATGTAGCTACAAGAGCGTCTCTGTGGTGAATAACACTTGGCAAGAGTGTGTTCATTTTTTAGGTCTGGTATGGTGAGGATTTTTAATTAGTAGAACTTTCTTGAAAGCATTATGTCATTGACAAGAGCTCCTGGTTCATTTTTAGTTAGAGTGGTAAAGAAAAAAAGGAGAAGGTTGTGTCATAGAGAAATAGGTAAAGGATAAGTTGCATAGATAATCTGCCTTGCTCCCCTGCCCTGCAGTGTAGTAATGAAACACATCATGTATTCAATGTGTAATATAGAAGGAAATAGTGGTTTATTGGGATGGGGAGGGTGAAGGGGTTGGAGAGTGCACAGATATAGCAGAGTGTTTCTGTGGCTTAGGAACACATCAAATGCAAACCCATTCTGATGATAAAAACGTAAAGAAATGCTTCTTTCATTTGCTTTCACTTTTTTTTTTTTTCTGGCTGTGTTTTTAAAGTATGAGTCAATGTCTGCTTTCATTAAATCAGATACTTCTTTGGTTTCAATTACTTTCTGCTAACAAATTGACTTCCTTGGTGAATGCATATGCCTTCCCTGACTCCAGTGAAAGAATAGAATTCCACATTCTTAAATGTTTTGGAAAAGAAAAAAAAAGCAGAAAAATAAGGAAGCAGCATGTAATGTGTGTGATATTCACATGCATATGTATATGTGTGAGGTCTGTAGTTAAATTTCCTGGTACCTGATCAGTGCTTCAAATGATATTCCTAGATGTTCATAAAAATTAGCTGTTTATTGATAAGGACAGTGATATATAGGTATTCAATTTAACACTATATTGTGAAATCTTTACCTATAGTCATATTTTCTTTTTTAAAAAGAAAGAAGGGATAGAAAATTGATTTTCTATCTGCAGAGGTATATATTTCTGCCACATTATTAAGAAAGTTAATGCCATCTGAAAGGAGTATGATTTTTTGTTGTTGTTGGAAAAGATAATATTTGAACTTGAAAAGGTTCATTTCAGATTATGTGAACCTGTTTAGACTCTAGGGGCATTTCTTCGTCTTCACGTAGTTTCCCATATAAACATGTAACTGGGACAGAGTGTATATTGTCTGTGGGATTTCTGAACATATGACTTATGTCCTCCGTTTCTTAACCTACTTTGCAGCAAGTGATAACACCGCATCCTGGAACATGTCCTTTTTATACCGCATCATTCCGCTAGGCTGCAGCATAGGAACAGCCGTAGCTCTGATGATGCTGATTCAGCAGCAAAGTGAACCGTATTTTTATTGCGTTATCATCACTACTAGTGTTACATAGTGAGCCTTTTTAGTACAAACCACGATGTATATCCACCTATCTCTGGTCTAGCCCTTGGGTTTCCAAAGCATTAGCCATAATAGCATCTTATTTTTACTATGCAAATTACATTATAATACTGTTGCCACATTAGAAGTGCTTGTAAGACACCAAAACAAAGTATAAGCAGAGAAATGAAACACTACTTATACCAATCATAAGTAATTTTGTGTATTTGACCTCCAAATTCCAGGTCTATGTTTGAAAACTCTACTTTTGATTAAATAGAAATATTATCTAGATAGGGTTTCAAAAAAGGCACTCTCCTAACCATATTATATTTAACAGTTTTGTCTGAAATAGACTGGAGGTAAAAACCAAGTAGCAAGAGAGGTGCTCTCATTCTTGTTAGGCATGTGTGGAGCCATGGTGACACTGATGAGGTGTTGCACCGTGTGTATGGTCCCTATTATGGGTATTTTGAAAGAAGGAATCAGAATCCAAGGAATGGCATTCTGAACGCATACTTGAGAAATGAAAGTTAACGTAGGAAAACCTACTTTCCTTTTCTTGGCACTTTATTCAGACCAATGAGTTCGTATTCATAATTATGGATAAAAATTTCATCTTTATTCATAATTATAATAACCTGAAAATGCAGATATAAAAGTCTTGAATTTAAACATTTGAAAAATCTGTCTTCTTTTTCTAAAGCATTTAGATTAGGTCCAGAGAACACTAATATAACATATCCTGCTTTTACTTCCAATAACTTCAACCCTCAGAATTACAGGTTTCTTTTTCATGCATAAGGACGAGGAAATTTCAGTCAACGAGGAGTGCCTGGTTTCTGAGATAACAGTATCAGCTCAGAGTCACCTCTGTCCTTTTCTTCCTTCTTGCCCTCCACACAGCATCCTCACCTTACTTGACATTTTGTATGAGACCTTGAGTCCTTTTAAAATCCGTATTTGTTGTCTTTTGTAAGGAGATTTAAAACATATGAGGCCATTTTTGTCTTTGCCATACTTTCTTTGAGTATTTCATACTCAACCCAACTTACTCAAGAGGCAAACAACGCAAAAAGTCACATCTGTCACATTAGAGTTGTAGATTTCTGGGAAGGCATTATCCTTATAATGTTAGCATTGATCCCATTAAAATAATCAGATAATTAAACAAATGTTTCAAAAATCTTTTGAGATAACTTTTGCTTAACTCTGTATTTTCAATGGTACTTCTTACAAAAAAGTAACCTGGTTTTTTAAAAACAATGAATGTGCTTTGTTTTCACCAATGTCTTTATATTTTTATTTCTCTCTTGAAATGTGTATGATGCTCTCTAGAGAAACAGTACCCTTTTGGTGGTGGATTGAAGAGAGGGAAAGCTGAAAATTGAGTAAGAATGAATGAAATAAAATTACGTTATACCTCATTTTAGGAAATAAATGTAGCATTCCTTGAAAATAATGACTGCCTGTGGGAGGTTGAAATGCCTTCATATAAACAGTCCTCTGTGCTAGCCAGACACATGTCCTTAGAGAGTTTGCCAGTAACATCATAAAGCACTTTTACTAAATCATGTGATTTCAATTGTAAATCTCCTCCCCCCCTTTTTTTTTAGAAAGTGGCCTTCATTATAAATACTCTGCATGAGGCAGAAATATAAAGTTAGATCACATTTCGAGTTTCAGAACAGAATTAAGCTACCCTGGCTGGTGTGGCTCAGTGGATTGAGTGCCAGTTTGGGGACCAAAGGGTCATTGGTTGGATTCCCAGTCAGGGCACATGCCTGGGTTGCAGACCAGATTCCCAGTAGGGGGCGTTTGAGAGGCAACCACACACTGATATTACTCTCCCTCCCTTCCCCTTTCTCTAAAAATAAGTAAATTATTATTTTAAGAAGCTATAGTCTATAAAGTATATTACAGCATTGCTTCACAATAGGAAATTCATCATTAAATAACATGTCTAAAAACTTGAGTCCTACTGATCTTTCTCTCTCCTCCCCGCCCAGTGCTTCCCCCACTGCCTCTTTCCTCCTCGCTTCTCCTTCCCTCCCTTTCTTCACCCTCTATGACAATTACAAAAGTCCTTGAATGAGTTTTCCATGAACTTTTTATATTACCCTATATGAAACAATATTTCTGTAAATCTTGTGATTTTTATGGCCAGTGTTCTATCCCCTGCTACATTATACATTGGATTCATTACATTATTTTTTTTGCATTATAGCATAAAGTATATGATCATTCAGTTGGCTAGAGCATGTCTTTTTAAAATGAAAGCAATTCTTATAGATATTATAACACCTAGGCTTTTAAGGACTTGAAATTGGCACCAGTGCAATTTATTGCACTAGCAAGCAATAATGGGAAATTCAGCATTTGTAATGAAATGACTTCTCCAAAGTATCAGGATGTAGAATGCATAGACATGAGTTATTATACTCAGTACATCAGTTATTGATTGGGAATCTTTGTTGATTTACTGTAACAGAAAATATTGGGAAAGTTTGACAGACCTCTGATTTTAAAAATAAACATAAATTGTATGTTTCCAAAAGCAGCCTTTGATTGGGCACATTGATTTTTCTTTGTTGTAAGATATGGATATTACCAGTTTGCAATCTAAACTTTAAACTGATATATAATGAGCAAATGTCTTTTCTAGATCTTGCAGAGTAAAAACAAACAAACAAACAAACAAAAATCTCTCTCTTTCATTTCAAGTTGAAAATTGGGAAGCAAACTGTAACTGTAATCAAGTTAAGCAGAATGTGTGGGAAACTAAAATAATCAATAACCCGAATAAAGTTAATGTTTTCACTTGGGCGTATTTTGGTAATTCTCTGCAATGTTCACCTAGTCCTTACACATACAAAACTTAAAGCTGAAATTTGACAGTTACCTAAATAGATCAAAGACAATCAACATATTTGTCTAGGTTAAGTACATTTTTTTGTATAATATTGTGCATTTTTAAAATGTGAAGCTACTCCCTTTTCATGTAACTCTACCCCTGATAAAATCAAGTTAAACCAACTCCATTTGAAAACCAAGATAACTTCTGGGATTTTAAAAAGTCATGAATGTTTCTATAATTCTTAAATCAGACTTTTAATTTGGGTGAAGTACCATAAAGTTTCTGGATTGTTTCACCTCTAAATATCAGCTTTAAATTAATAGCCTCATTTTGGGTAGATTTGAACATATTTGAACTGAAGGACTTCAGTAGTTTTGTGTTTACCATGTAAGTCTACCACGTACAAGTGTGTGCATGTGTATATACATATCTATTCAAAAATTTTATTTATTTATTTTTAGAGAGGGGAAGAGAGGGAAAAAGTAAGGAAGAGAAACACCAGTGCATGTTGCCCCTTGCCCCACACTGGGGTAACCTGGCCCACAACCCAGACATGTGACCTGACTGGGAATCCAACCAGTGACCCTTTGGTTTGCAGCCTGGCACCGAGTCCACTGAGCCACACCAGCCAAGGAGTATATTAATGAATTATTTTACTTAAAATGTTTGCTTTAAATAAACTGAAAAAAATTTACTGCCTGTAATTCATTGGTTTAAATCCATTGATAATAAAATAAGGCACATGAATTGTGTTTTTAACAACAGTGTGGTATTTCTTTGTTTTTTCAATAACATAGAGGAAAGATACCATTGGAATCAAACAACCTACATCAACTTTTTAAATCAAATAAGCAGAACCTGAATACATAATAACTAACCATTAGCCAAGTATAAAATTTTCTTCTTTTTCTTTGTTTTGAGAAACAAAGAATTTCATACAGAATTGTAAGTTGGGGGTTACCCCTGTTCTGTAGTCCTGAACTGCATTTTGTCACCAGAGTGACTTTTATATATGTAGTCTCTGGAGAGTGAAAACCACCAGTGCGAACATTTACTTTGTCTGCATCTAGCTTCATAAACTTGAGTACAAGCTTTTACTTGTGAAGAACCTAGGGAAAGTATGTCTGTCTTTCTCTATTCCCTTCACCAAGGCTTCAGTTACTCTTTTGGGGATCTGTTCCACATTGAATGCTAAGTGCAGAATATGTGCCTGGAAGCCCTTGTCCTTCTTTCTCTTCTCTATTTCCTACTCTTTCTTTTTCCTGCTGGAATAAAGAATGGTGGTTTTCTATAGAATTTCTGTACTAAATGAATGTTTTCCCCCCCTACTGACATAGCACTTTTTGGATCCACGCAATTAAAAAAGAGAGAGAGAGAGAGAGAGAGAGAGAGAGAGAGAGAGAGAACTCTACATTTTTCTAAGAATCTCTTTTAGCTACTGAGGCCTTTTTAAAACATATGCCCCAGTTTTTTCAACATTTAATAACTAGGTTGTTCTACATAATTTAAAAAATTAATTTGTAAAACTTCACTATCTTGGGAATAGATACAAGTATTTATTTTCAGCAGTAAAAAAAAAAAAATACTCAAGAAATTAAATATCCCTAAAATCTATGTTAAGAGAAATCATTTCTTTACTCAGCTTTTTTCTTGGAGTTGGATCCTCCATCACACCATATGAAATCTGAAGAAAATGAGGGAAAACATGTTTTCTTTTTGGCACAAAGATATGTCAGTTGTAGGTGCACAATCTCTGCTGAGGGTCCAGCCCTGTGGAGATGTGAAGTTAAGAAGTGGCAACCGTAATCTTGACTTCAGAGTGAAGACATTGATTCAGCTCACTTTATTGGTAGGAGCTGGGTCAAACCCATTTTTGCATAGTTCCAAGATGAATATAGTGTGGATGAGAAGAGCCTTGTTTTTTCTTTAAAAAATATAATTTACTTATTTTTAGAGAGAGAGGAAGGGAGGGAGAAAGAGAGGGAGAGAAACATCGAATGGTTGCCTCTTGCACATTCCTAACCAGGGACCTGGCCAACATCCCAGGCATGTGCCCTGATGGAGAATCAAACCAGCATCCTCTCTGTTTGCAGGCGGTCCCTTAATCCACTGAGCCACCACAGCCATGGTGAACCTTGTTTTTTCCAAAAGAAAATTAAGATGTTGCATATAACTGACTGTCCTCAAAAGAGCTTTATGGAAAATTACTTATAGTGCCAACAAGTTATCCACAATGATAAGGCAAAAATTACAATCTAACAATATTTTGATTTGTGACTATCATATGTAGCTCTTTATTCTTTTGCATGTGTCATGTATTTCTTTTGCAAAATTTTTCTTTATATATTTACATAATCTCCTGAAATCTAAATAGTAACTTGCTCAATTTTTTTCTCAACCTCTAATTAATTTTGTTTATTTGGGGGAAAGTTTGTATGAACCATTCGTAGTGCCACACCCAGAGATGTAAGGAAGTATCTTGTACATCTACAGGATGTATCCAATATAGATTTTGTGTTTGAAGAGAGATGGTTATAATGTGTCATAATCACAAATATTATATGATATGATTTATAATAAAATATTAGTTTGAAATCTTTTAATTCTCATGGAATATTATTAAATTAGATAGCAAAATATCAGTTGGCAGTCACCTAATTTCTTCATTTTTTATTTTCTACTATATAAACTACTGAAGAAGCCCCTCAATATCTTGTTTTATTCATTCATCCTTTCATTCCTTCATTCGTTGTGTATTCTTTAAGGCCTATGATAAGTCAGACATGCACACATCCTAAGAAACATACATGGAGAAAGAGGAAAACAAGGCCAAACCTCTGTCACAGTGAGGCATTAAATGAATGAACCCATGACTTATTATACCTCTGTTTTGATAAATGCAAGAAGGATGAGTAGTAGGTAATTTTAGAATGAGTAATATGCATTAATTCCACCTATATTTTAAAAAATGCATTATTTATTCAAAACACATAACCTCTTTCAAAATATATCAGAATAAGTTAGCAGATTAGTTCAAGATACATTTTCATGTGCCCTCAGATCCATTCATTGGATTCCTGAGAGTGAATTCTGCTTCAGGTCCGAGCAACCATTGGAGAAGGTGATTTTCATTGTACTTCATATTTGCAATGCCCAGTTGTCATCTTTCAACAAGTACTCAAATATAAGACAAGTATTACCGTTCCAGACAGGAAGCCTAAATAAAAAGTACGTACCTGTAGACCAAGAAGACCCCAAAATTCTATTGCTGAAAATTCTTGTGAATAGAAGCTTCCACGTCCCCACAAGCAATTAAAATATTTAGTCCATAGAAGACATTGAGTTTTAAACTTGGTCACTCTGAAAAACTTTCTTCCATGCAATATTCTATTCTTGTGAGGATAACTAATGAAGGTCACATTAATACAGATACTACAAAGTGAAACTGCCTTTCTTATAATGGCAAGATTGCCTTTCTTAGAATTTCTTTGATGGATAAAAGTATGGACCATGGTACTAAACTGTTTGGGTTTAAATCCTATGTCACTTATCATATATTTAATATTAAAATGTTTATGATTTAATATTCCTGGAAGTTTTTCATCTGTAAAGTGGGTTAATAACTGTACTCACACAATAGTGTAATTGTCATAATAAGGAGAAACCCTACACTGGAGAGAGTTAATAATTGCAACCTGTTGCAAGGTTGGTGTTCTAGTGCTACATGTTGTTATTGTTACTGATCATTTTACTATTATCATTACAAATAAATTCATGTGACCTGTGCTTGTTCATTAATATCAAGTGTGTGTTTTGTTTTTTTAAAAATTTTTATTGTTGTTCAACTATAGTTGTGCCCATTTTTCCACCATTACTCTCTCCCGCCCTACCCACCCGCCACCTCCCACATTCAATTCTCCCCCCACCATTGTTGAGTGAGCTTTTTAACCATAGTACATATGGTATGACTTTGGTACTACCCTTTAAAATTTTTGAAAAATTTAACTTGTCTTATGTAAAAGAATTTTGTGCTTGAGTTGAAATGAGAACTCCTTGTTTGAAATCTGATTTTGTCACTGATTCTGCTCATAACACATTTTTCATTCATACACACACACACGTATATGTATATTTGGTTAGTGAACATTGGAGTTTGAACCATATAGTTTCTAAGGACACAGTTCGTTTATTTATTATCATTAGAACGGGCTCATACAACCTATTGTAATTGGAAAGACCTCAATATAACTGTTATATATATTTATTCCCTAATGATGGTGGAAATGTCTGTTGCACAGACAGAATGTCACTTGAAAACTTACATTGTATTCTCAGACTCGTGCATGAACTAGGAAATTAATAGATAAGAATTTCAAAGATTATATGAGGGCCCAAAAAAGAGACAGCGGAGGGAGAAAGCATTAGAAAGATGGAGACTAACTGTTTTGAGTTCCATAAGCCGCATGAACTCACTCAGGTGAAGCAGGAGCCATTCTGAATATACTGCGGTAATGCTTTCGTTCACAGATTCTCCTTCTTGAGGTCAGAGTAATGAGAATTAGAACAAGAATGATGAACGGAGGCAATGCATTACAGAAATAATCTCATTAAACTTTGGGTACCAATAAATCTCCGGGATAATTCTGCAGTCCGTGTTATGAGCTGAAAGGTCGGTGGGATCTTGCTTTCCTAGACGAGGTCTCAGAAAGCGAATGATGAAGACATATCATCTGCGGCACACTGTGAAAATTTTAACAGGTTTTATTTAGGTAGTTCATTCTTCTTATTCTTCACATTCAAGGTGATACGAAGATTAATTTAAAGTCACTGATTCTTTTTTTCTTTCTTTTTGTTTTATATCATGATTTTTAAAAAGCATCAGGAATGAATTCTGTGGATTACATAAACGTACAAACCAAAGCATTAAGGTAATAAAATAGACATTTCCGTGAGTCTTTAAATACCTTTCTTTTTTAAACTTTACTTTTAAAATTCAGAATTATGTCACAGCATTCATTTTTTCAGTCTTATTTATAATTCAGGACTAATTAATATAGTTATTTTAGAAGTGCACATGTTTAAAGAATATACGTGGCACTTTGTCTTTTCCGCCCACCTGCAAAGGTGAGGTGAGTCATAATAGAGACAAAACCTAGACAACGGGTATAATTTAATAACATAGTAACAATAATTCTGATTTTTCCATCACTATATATTTACATTTTATCTATTTGTTTAGTATTTATCTAATCAAAGTCACAATCTTCATATCATCTTTATTAAATGTTGTGATCATTTAAAAATATTCAATTTGTTTTGATGGCTTCAGTATAATATTTGGTTAAATAATTTAACGATCTATGGCTGATTGATGAGGATACTAATTTAAAATATTCTATTAATTTTGTATACTTCAGTTTACTTGGTTTTCTAAAAGCCGGCAATTTTAGAATTAGTTCTTCCAACGGCTAAAATTTAGACATGCTTTCTCTTTAGTCTTAAAATTCCTCAATTTTGTAAGAAAAAAGTTTCATTACTTTGCAGATATGTTGCTTTTGTGTAGCTGGAAATCAAGTGAGAATAAAATTATGCAAGTTAAAAGAGAAATTAATTTAAAAAACAACAAATGTTAAATAAGGAATTACGCAGACTAAGAAAAATTCATCAGATTTCCTCAAGGTTGTCAAGCATTTGATATTGTTGTGAATGTTTGCATTTTAAAATGATATAAATTTTACTCAAAGCTTAATCAGAAAGTTGAAATAAGTTTATATTTTTTGCAGTCTCCATTTATAAAGGACATTGATTTTAATATTTCTGGTAAAATTCTATTCACGTCTCAAGAGGTAAAATAACATTTAGGTGTTTGGAGCCACCTTGTGGCCACATCGTAGTATATTAGGGAATGCTCTCCGGCCTCCGGAAGCATTGAGACTAATGTAAACTTGTATTAAGGGCTATAAAATGACATTAAAGTGATTATGTTGATATTCAATCTTTACATGTTTATATTAACTGTAAAATATTGTTTAACAAAAATAGAAGCAAAATATTTAAACACTTTTGAGGCAAGTTGAAATTTTTAAGCTAAAATACAATTTTACAGTGTGGCTGCAAGTCCAATCCAATGGTCCTTACATGTTTAACTTTCCCCATGCAGAATCCCTTCAGCATCCTCTGGTGTGCAGCACGAGGAAACCAGGAGATTTATTATTGTTATTTTTGTGCTTTGGAAACTTAAATATAAATACGCATGAAAAGCAAAGAACTGATACCAGCCACCTTGATTATTGGATTTGTTTTTCAGTGGAAGTTCAGAGAAACAAATTTTATTGTTTCTATTTTATTTTTGCCTTTATTTTTCCATGAATACTAGAAAAATTATAATTCGCATGGTGTAATGCACATATTTACCCAACATCTTACTTCTTTTGTGTGTGTGTGTGTTCTACTAACAAACTTGAATGACAGCAGGGCCCATAGTTACTGCTTCTGTGAATTTTGCAAGGAAGTAAACTTCAAAGCAAAACAATGCAATTATTTCTTAGAAACCAGAAAAAAACATTTCTTCACTTTAAAATCTGAAATAGCCATTGACTGCTCATATGGTCTTACGTCTCATTGTTAATAAACATATTTGATAAGAATGCATTTTTTTTGTAAACTGTCTATAGGAAAACAAGAGCAAAAAATATTTTATCTAATTCATTGCTGTGTCTATACCTATATCTATAGCTATCTCTTATCTGTCTATTCTATCTATCTGGACACATTTATGTTACCATCCTAAAGTATTACTGTTCACCAACATTATCATCCTCATCCTCCTCATCCTCATCCTCATGACCATCATCATTATCATGAAAACCTGAGTTGTACTTCAATTCCAAGATTGGACATGGGATCCCTTAGTCACATTTATGGCCATGATGTGACCAGTTCCTAAGCTGCTTCTCTTTGGGCACTGGGGTGATTAACTTCAATGAAAAGCATAGAGCTCACTGGGATCTAAGGACAGATTTATAAAATTACAAAAATCATCTCCTGATGATTATCTCTATGTTTGTTACATGTTAAAGCCACTAGTTATCCATCTTTATAAAGCAGATTATTTTCTCTGTCTTTTTTGAACACACCAGGCTGTCCTTCAATATAAAACACAGTGGTCAGAGCAGGTCATTTTTCATGCACAGCCCCAGTCTGACTGAAAACAGAGAATACTTTGCTTCCCATTAAACTGCGTTCCCTCTGTCAACAAAAGTGCTTCTATTCTAAGAAACATTACTATTGATTTGTTTTTATTCTCAAAAGACTGCCAGAGTTGTTTTTTTCCCTGCTGCACACTGTTTATTATTTCAAATAAATATATGAAATATTTATTTCAACTCTAGAAAGGAGATAAATTGAAATGGTGTATTTAGAAATTTTTAAAATATAGATGGAATCTGTTGATGATGTCATATTCACAGTTAGTGCTATTGCTTAGGGGAAAGTTATTTTGCGGAATGAATATTGAGTAGATAATCAAACCCTTGGTGAAGAAAAAAACAGAAACAACCCAAGACACTTTTAGCTAGAAATTTCTAGTTACTTTTCAATTTTAATCTAAAACATAGCATACCTATTTACCCAAGATAATTTAGCCTCAAGTGATAGGGGACATTTCCATCATTAACCAGCATCCTGAAACAATTTTTAAACTTCTTAATATTTTTTAAAGGACCTACAAACTAAAAATGTATTGCTTATGAATCTTCATACTTTTCCCCTCAAACACATTTGATAAATTTGATAAATCCTTTAATTCCTAACTGTATGAAATCTATAAAATTGGCTCATTCCTTGATTCTAACTCGGTACTAGAGAAGAGGATGGGCTACCACGGGGTTAGAGACGAGGGCACGTGCTGATGTGCACGACTGAGACAGGCTTTTTTCAGGGATGAGATTAAAACTAAAACCTTAAAGCAGTGACTCTTTGTTTCACTCACGAGCTCAAGAAATTCCCTGCACAATTCCATTCTGAGAGATACTCCTACATAGTGGTGAACTGCTGTCACTCTGGGGATGGGCAGAGGTACATAGACTATTGACTTAGCCCCCAAAGAGCTTCTTGTCTGGAAGATGGGATAATGTGGCCCTTGCTTAAGCCTGCTGAAAAGATTAATGAAGCTGCAATTCTAAAACGCACACACATACACACATAAAATTTGTAATGTCCTAGTAAATATTACCAGCATTATTACTATTTACTGATAAAAATCCAAAACTTTGAATTGTATGTGATCTAAATCTTCTTTTTTCTTCTAAATCATTGCAGATTCTTCTGCCCCTTCCTCTCAATTTGCTTCACAGTACAAATTATACTGCTCGCAGTTGTAGCAGAATTATTAATTATTATTATTATTATTATTATTATTATTATTATTTTAAGTATCTCTAGCTTTGTTTATACTGGTCACTCTACCCCCAGGCCCACCCACTGAAACTCAGCAGTCTGGTAGGCTTCATGTGTTACTTTTTCCTTAAGAACTTCTTTGAAGCCAGGCCGTGAAAGACAAATACCATATGATCTCACCTTTAACAGGAAGCTAATCAACAAAACAAACAAACAAGCATAATATAAACAAAGACACTGAATTTGAGAACAGTCTGACAGTGTCCAGAGGGGGAGGGTAGGGAATTTCAGGGGAAAAGGGGAACGGTTTAGAGCAACAAGTATAAAGGACTCATGGACAAAAACTATGGGGGGTGGAAATGGGAGGAAGGTGGGGAGGGCTGGGGTGGTGGGCTGGGGCGGGGTAAAAGACAGAAAACTGTACAATATCAACAATTAAAAAATACTGATTTAAAAAAAATAAAATAAAAAATGGAAAAAAAAAAAGAACTTCTTTGAGTTCTGCAAGAAGGGCTCCTGACCTTTGGGAAACTCTTAACTTTTTATTTATGGCTCTTTTTTATACTGTGCGTTATAATCACCCTTGTATTATTTTTTGTATATGCCTTTTATGTATATAATTACTTTTCTTAAAACCAGAATCATTTAGATTTTTGTCTACAACCACAACACAACTCAGTATCTCCCACATATAACAAATGTATAATAAAGAAATGCATGCATCAGATAAGTAGGACATAAGTTATGGTTTACATTTTACAGATACATATGCTACATAGATAATATGCTACATAGATAAATACACTACACTGAAAGATTAAATAACTCATTAAAAGGTGTTCCCCCCCCAATGGAAAATATTCTCTCTCCTTAATCAAAAGTGTTGTCACATTTTTAGGTATATAAACTCTAAAGCAGGTTATTTTACTCAATAGAAGTGTTTAACTGAAATATCAGAACCAGATTCCATACTTTCTTCAGCAAAAATATTACATTATGTTAAATTAATAAGTTAAATTAGATTTGTGTCCATTTTTTTGTAGTTGGTCACAAAGCATTTTATTTTTTAACTTTAAATTTTTATTTTGTATATTTATTTTAATTGTTCAAGTACAGTTTTCTGCCTTCCCCCCCACCCCAGCCCAATCCCCCAGCCCTCCCTCTCTCCCTCCTTCCCTCCCATTTCTACCCCCCCATTTTGTCCCTGTGTCCTTTATAGTTGTTCCTGCAAACCCTGTTTAAGTTTGAATTTAAAAACTTTAAATCTGAATAACTTTTTAAAATTGAATTTATTGGGGTGACATTAGTTAATAAAGTTATAGGTTTATGGTGTATGCGTCTATAGTGTTTTTTTCTACCCGATTAATTGCCTTACTCACTTAATAGGCATAACTGGCCCTCCTCAGACCTACGGTGTCAGAAGTTTCAGAGTTATGGTATGGCTATGTATTTTTAAACTTCTTGCCAAGTGACTTATATGTAAAAATTAGATAAATAATTGTAACTAGAAAATATGGTGCTATTTTTATGTCTGAACCCAATAACTGATTCTAAATCAATTTTGAAAGGGAAAGAAATATATTAAATAACAAGTATCCTTGAAAAATAAGAGCATTGAAGAGGAAATAACTCATTTTGAAATACAAAAATTCTTACTTGATTTTTTAAATCAACTCTTGCTTTATAGCCATTAACTGTTTTAAGCACAAATTGTCCACAGAGCTTGGTGTTATACACTGAGAGGAATACAACTGAAAAAGTAAGAGACATTATGATACTGAGAAACAAAATATCACAAAGAGTACTTGGCAGTATAAAATTAAGTGCAAAAATGATTCTAAACCAGTAAATATTAGCAATCATCAGTGAAAGGCCAAAAGCTGAAGTAATGGAACAGACGAAATTGTTACTTGACCTTGGCTTGGAGGATGCATAGAATGCACGTAAGGGCAGTTATTCCAGAATTTGTATCTTTGAGCAAAGACAGGAATGAACCCTGAGTTTTGGTTGCTCAGTAAGAAAATATGCTGAGAAAACTACATTTATGGAGAAACTTAAATATTGGTTTAAGGGGTTCAGGCATGATAAAAACCTTTTTTAAAGAGGTACTATTTTGAAAGCTTATTTAAAAATATATTACTTTGCCCTAAACACATCGGGACAAATACAGTTAAAGAAATAATTATTGTTCTTGGCATTTTATGTGCCTCAAAGGATGGTGTTAATATATATCCAAATGCTTCAGTCGACCAAAAACTATTCTATTGTTTTCCCAAGGTAACTCAACCCTGAGCGTGTCAGTGGAATTATGCTAATACATAAATAATTCCACCCATTTTCTTTATTTTTACAGAGGGGAAGGGAGGGAGAAAGTGAGGGAGAGAAACTTCAATGTGTGGTTGCCTTTTGCACTCACCCTTCTGGAGACCTGGCCCACACCCAGGCATGTGCCTTATACTAGGAATTGAACCAGCGACCCTTCGATTCACAGGTGCCGCAGTGCTCAACCCAATGAGCCACACCAGGCAGGAGTCATGGCGCCCATAGACTCTGATGTGCAGTTTCCTCAGATATGCTCTGAGTTTTCATTTGATATCTGTGATTTTCCTCCACTTCGTAATAGTTCACTATGGTTTGATTGGTGTTTAGCATCTTCCAGTGATGGAGTGTAATTTTATCTAGTCCATGTTTGTGGGTGGGTTCCAGTGTTTCAAAGCTATTAAAGCTGCTGATGGTCACACTAATGAGTTGTATCTTTGATGTGTCGGAAAGTTTTGTTTAAATTTTACTTCGGTTCAGGCTCATTTGTATAAAAAGGGGTTATTTCAAACTCTCAAATTATTCTTTCTAGAGAAAAAAACCTGCCCTTAGTCTCACACCCAGTTTTGGCAAAATTCAAAGTAAAGCTTATGTCATAAAACTCCCATCCCTGTGTTATTACTACCGTGCTGTAAGAGGTCAAAGTCTTTCTCAATGTAAAATGGAAACTCAATATCGACTTCATGTGTTTAGCTATTTTTATAATTAACTGAGGTAATACATGTAATATACTGGTATTATATGGTATATAGTACATACTCTAAATAGTATAGTTGAAGCTATCATTGTTCTTTTTCTAGCAGGGATTATTTATATATGTTTTTCTATTAAAAAGCTTTAAAACAAATTATCAATCAATACCATAATAAAGATGAATATCTTTTATTGAGAACTTCCTAAGTGCTAGACACTATAGGGAGTGATATACATCTAGTATTTCTTTTCATCATTATATTGGGGGAAATAGGTAATAATACTGTAGTTTACAAGTGAGAGAACAGGGGCAAAGAGAGACTAGATAGTTATCACAAATCATAAAGCTAGAAAGTGAGAGAGCCAGAATGCAAGCTCTGGTAATGGGTGCTTGCCCTCTAGTCTTAACCTCTACCCCATAACAAGTACTCAGTAGCTGTTGAATTGATGAACTGTCTGTTGCCAAGGTAAAATAATGTTATATATATTCCTGATAGAAGAAAATTTATGATTGATTTTTCTACTCCTATTTTTAATACAATTTATGTTTATTATTGACATTTTTATTGTTTCTTTTTCAATGAGTGAAAATTAGCCTAAAATAAGTAGGGTTTATCATCTAAAAGTACAACAGTGCCATATTTTAAGCACTATTTTAATAGTATGTACAACTAAGTTGTCAAAATTTATGAATGATGAAGAGAAGATTTGCATTGTAGGTTGGAAAAGTTACTAAAACAGCTAACTTGCAAAATTTCCATACATTCCTCAGTGAATATTAAGTCATTTTTTAGCATTTTGTTAACATTATATTTTAATGCACCGAGTTAGGCAAATAAACCATATAATGATATTTTTGGAAGCGCATGGAATATTTTTAAACTATTCCTAGGACAGCGGTCACAATAGTTGCCTCTGGTTACAGGGCCAGGGAGTTCAAGTCAGAAAACCAGTGCTATGAATATGGGTTTTTCAAAAAAGTCTAATGCAAATGGATCAATAATTATTATGTAGTCTACTGAGCATAGGCCAAATGAGAGATTCCAGGCACTTAAACTCCTCTGTATAAGGTACGTTGACTCACTCAAGTGCATGCACATGGAGACACTACTCACTGAGTTTCCGTCAACTAAATAGTACGAGGGAAACATTCAGCAACATTTCTTACCCATGTGGCTCAAACCATAAAAGGATTTTATATATTTTTTAAAAATCGCTGTTAGAAAACCTCGTTGATGTTATGACATATACCTGGCTTTCAGAAACCTGATTCAGGTTATATGAATTTTGAAAAATGTGGGCTTTCATATAACATATTTAATGCATTCATATATTTAAGAATAATAACTTTGTTGTAAAAATTAATCTTATATCATTTTAGGACCCAGTTTTTCATTGTGATCATTATAGATTTCACACTTCCACTGGATTTTGGAAGAAGAACAGAGTGGGAATTATTATGTCTCTTACGGTTGTTTGCTAAGTGAGCTTCAAATGATCTTTCACTGAAGTATGGGAATTATTTGAAAGTTTTGACATATAGGGAAAAGTGTTTAATCTCTGAAGCATTTCCATTTTAACTCTGGGCACCACGCTTACCTTCATCAACCGCTTAGTTTCTGTGAAACAAAAAAATCTGTATATGAAATTAGTATTAATCTGAGTGCTATCCGTTTTGTGTTTTGTCTGCAATTAGTACTTTTTGAGTTGTATTTTAAGCACAAGTGTTGATAATTTTACAAAACTGTATACAAGCTTTTACGCATAGTTTATATATTTGCCAGTAACATTGTTCTACGAGTCATTTAGATCTATATAGCAATAGTATCATGATGTGAGAACACAATTCTACATAAAAGCCCATAACCAATCTGACATAATCACTTAGTAAGTTTAATAAATAATGATGATAATTGTCAGCTAAGGGTAACATTTTACAATGTGATGGACTTTATAGGTCCATAACACCAAGAGACTAATATTTTCGTGTATCAAAACCTAGAGTGCATATCTGGTAGAGAAATAACATTAGCCTTTGGTATGCTTTCCATGTTTGTCAATTTGTGATATATACACACATATGTGTATATATATATATCTGTGTGTGTGTGTGTAATATATATCTTACAAATAATATTATATCGATACATACTGTATATATCTGAAAGGTACTGCAGTTAAATGTAAAGATTTACTGAACCCCCAGAGAGAGCTCACTAAATTGAATCACATTTTCATAATGGTCATTTGGAGAGTTTAGCTTGGCTTCAGGAAATTCATTGCCTCAGCAGGCACTGAGTACTCGCTGTGTTAGAGTACTGTGCAGCATTAGCTCTTGCCATAGAGCCCGCATTACTGAGACACCTGGTTCTTTACTTTCAGTGTGAAATGATCAGCCTTGATCACTTTGAATTTAACTAAAGAGCAAGGAGAGCCCTGTATTTTGACAAAGATAAAAGCGGTATTAATGGTATATTGGGCCACTTCCTTTTAATAGTCTAGAATTGATTTATTGTATGTTTTTTATCTAAACCATTTATAAACCTATTATATTTTCTGCTCATGTTACTTCCATGAGCTCTCTACCTAATAAATCAAGTACTATGGCACTTCCCATTATTTATCCTAAATTTATCTCTTTTAAACTTCAAAGGGTGCCCTTAGACCTTGTGTAATTGAAGTTTGTGGAAAGCTTGGCTTTCACACCATCCACCTTCTTCATGATTTAATAGATGTCAGAGTTTCCAGATTGAAGATTCTAATCTTTAAGGTCTTCCCATACAAAGCTCTTCTATTTTGTTAATGATAGTTTTGTTGTCTTTCTGTGAGCAGTTTCTAGCTTTATTATATTTCTTTGAGGTAATGCAGTCTGCATTGTGTGAGAACAGTGGGGCTCCTGGTTCATAGGCATTTACAATAGAAACACTGAGCATTTCAGAATATGAGTCCAGTCTGGCCCTTCTTACCAACCAAGGGATCTTTCACTGAAGCCTAATACCTCTTGAGTTTATTTTGCTTTCATCAAAGATTGGACATTTAGAAGAGCTAACTTTTAAGTTCCTTTCTAGATCAGGATCTCAGAAATGAAATTACAAAATTATATTCTTAAAAAGAAGAATACTTTTTGATGTGGTTAATGAAAGAAGAAATATAATGAAATGATTTAGAAAAAAACCTCTGTCTGGTCATTAATATGGAAATAGCCATAGTTTCACAGAGTGACATAGAAACCTTCTCCAGCCTTCTCGACCACCATACCCAGTCTGTGTCACCTCATCATAGCTTTCTTAATGTCTCAGAGAGAACTAAGTTTTCCTGTTTCTTTGTTCATGTTGTTTACCCACAGTGTGATGCGACAGTGTCCTGCAATATTCGGTAATCTTTTTACTGATGCATTTAAATATTGATGGAGGTATTGGGGGGAATCCACCTATAAAAGAGACTAAAATCTAATGACCTCATGGAGTTCATATTCCAGAGTAGGGATAGGAAAATAAAAATCTAAATAACAAAAAATTTAATATGGCTGATTGTAATGATGCTATAAATAAAACGATGTAGAGAAAGGTATGTTAATGGTTTAAAAGTTGTATCTTTCTCACAACAAGAGGCTGTGTGTTGATGGCTGGGGTTTTGTCCCTTACTAGACCTTGGAACGTCTAGTGAGTTCTCAAAAAATTGGTTGCTGTGTGAGTATTTTCCTTCAACCTGCTGTTACACTTTGATAGTGGAGAGACGTTACAGAAATGTATTTCTTAGGGGAAAAAAAAGAGGGAGAGAACTTTCATTTCTCATTAGATAAGGTGCAGTTCAGAAAATGAAAAAAAAAACTAGTTTTGAGTGATACATTTTTCATTTTCATCACTGATATAGTTGACAGTTATGTGAAAAAAAAGACATATGCCGTGAGACAAATCCCTAAAAACACATATGCGGCTATTTTAAAGTACAGCTCAGCCTGCAATTGCATTTGGATTTCAGCATTGCTTTCTGCTTGCTTTGTTTCTGATAGCTTTCCTTTTCTGCAAGGTAAGAGACCCTCAGACCAGAGGACTGTTTCATTTCATAAATATTTTGTTCAGATGATGCCTAGATGCTATTGGAAAACTCCCACCCTATCCAAAAATCTTTGTTTGAAGTTTTCTTATTCTCTGCCTCTAACTTCCTGTCATTTTTCATTCATGGAGCTTTGAGGTGATTGAATAGAGATAATTTTTCTTACTGTTTAAATTATTTTTGATTTGAAAGAAATAGTCTACAAGAATGCACATGACAATGACAGTTCCCTTTTAAAATTTGTTAGGGAACTTAACATGCACATGTGTTGTTGTATACTGTTATTACCTTTTTCCTCATTGGATGTCATATTTTATGTGCAATCATCAGACATTTTCATGCTCAAGTGGTCGTTAGCGGTGTGCTCTCCAGCTGTTCAGGACTGTTAAATAAAACTAGTACCCCCTGTGGGAGTGTGCCTGACTGGCTTCCTGCATCTTCAAGAACTGCTGCCGTAGAATTGCCAGAAAATGAGCACCGAGAGCCTGCCTGATCTAGTAGCCCTTTTTCCGAGTCCTGTATGTTCTTTCTGTGTGACAGAAGGGACAGGTAAAATAATACACATTTCCGGCAGAGGCATGCTATTTTTTCCAGCTTCCTTCCACACACTTAGCATGATAAGTACAGCACTCTTTGAAGCTACCTTGCAGTTTTATTTGTACTAGAAAATGCCTGAATTCAGGTCAGATTTGCAAGTCGCATAACTTTATTTGGTCTCAGAATCCTATTGAAAATGAAGAACTGAGCTGGAGGATTCCGATCATTTATTTAAGTTTTACGAAATAGAATGATTTTAAGTAAATATTTAAAAAATATGTGGGTACAATGTAAATCTGACATTAGAGGGTTTTTTTCCCTAACAAACTATACCTTATGTCTTTGTGATGAATATATATGAAGCAATGTTTCACGTCTCATAAATACTGAGACTGCCATACTACAACCACCAATGAATGCCTCTTTTGTCCTAGAAATTTTACGTGCTGGGAACCTGAAGAGGAGCAAACCAGAGTTTGTGTCCAAAACTTTGCATTAGCGGATTCAAAGTGAATCGTGATTATCAATGTCAAAACTAACAAGGGTTTAGAATGGTGACCTATTCTCTAGTCAGAACCTAGAGTGCTGTGGCTAAAGCACTCTGTGCATTATGATTCTCTTATGTTCTCACCATCCGGATGCATTTCAAATTCTGCAGCCTAGTACAGCATATTCTTTAGTACCAACAGAACTGCAGAATCTGATATAGCTGTCTATGAGAATGTCCCTTCTTCCTTCAGCTTGTATCTTCCTCCTTGCAGATTCTTGGGTGTATTCTTCATTCACAGGCCAACACTCAGTCCACTGAGCCATACCAGCCAGGGCTTCTCAAGTATATTCTTGATCAGCCATGTGTAGTCTTGCCCTCAGTATTCAGAAGCTAAGGAATTTTGGTTACCAATCATTCACCATATCAAGTGAATATATCCTGTTGAAAGTCAGCTGTGATTCATAAGATTGGGTTTGTATTGACATTTTCTAGAGTCTTCATCCTGACTGAAGCTTCATATGGGTGTCCTTGTTTCCCTGCCTGCCCTACCTCAACCTCTTCTTGCCAAGTGACACTATGGCACTATTCTGTGCAAGCATCTCACATGGTGTAAAAGCCAGAGACTTTGCAAGAGCTGGCAAATCCTCTCTGTTGCCTGTTCCCCATTCCCTCTCTAAACTTATCTCTGTCCCAGGACTCAACGTTTCAGCCACACTGATTTCTAGATGATCATAAAACATTCTGCCATGCCCCTGCTCTGGGTGAGGTCTTTGCACTTTAATATCCCCTCTGAATGGAAAAATTTTCATATACACATAGACGCATGTACATTTACATATATATTACATACACATAACTGCAAGGGCAAGCTCATTGTCCTTCCTTCAGGTCTTTAATCAAACATGACCCCTACAGGAAGACTTTTTTTTGACAAAACTCACTTTAAAATAGAAATTCTTGACACTCCCTTTGCCATTTTCCAGTTTTGGTGTTTCCTAAACACCTCACACACCCAACATGCTATATATTTTTTGTATTCCATTTGTTTATTATTAGTGTCCTCCTACAGAAATCAAGCTCTAGATGACAGTGAATTTGCTTGTTTTGTTTCTGCTCTGTTACTTTTTTATTGTGTTTATTGTTTGAAGCTTCCAGCATAAGCTGTGCTGGCAAGAACACTGACTTGTTTACCTTCCTATCCTCTCAACTCACATGTATTGGTTACATAAATCAATGAATGAATATGGGGATTCTGTTAGGTTTCTAGATGTTGAGCTGTCCTCAAGATTTCGAGGAGACTCGGTCACTTCTTTGGTTTCCTTTCCCCCCACTGCTACTCTGACACCCCTCAGTGTTGTGGGCCAGGGATGAGGGGCAACAGCGCTTGCAGATACTCTAAGGAGGAACCCCCCTGAACTAGCAGCTCTGATTGCCCTTCAGTAGACAGGTGATGAAGGAGACTCCTTCCCGAATTAAACTGCATCGGAGCCACTGATATTTGCTGCATGCTGGCAGATATATCCCAGTTTCAGCGTCAGAATATAAAGTCGAATGCTGAAAGTTCCAAATGTCTCATATACTTGCTGGCAGCTAGACCTTGATGATAAGATGAAACTGAAAAGAGTTTTCCATAAACCTTCAAAAGTTGAAACAAACTGTCCAGAGCTAGTCAGTTAGCTAAATTGATTGCTGCTTTATAGGATTTGTATATTTTGCCTGGGTCTTTTCTGTCAACATTCTTTATGTCCAATATGAATACTGACGAGTACAGGCCCTACTTACAAAACCGGCAATGAAAGGAAGAAAACAACCTGCTTTTCCATGAGTGTGGTAATTTATAACGGGCACACTCAGAATTGATTGCCTAGAGTAATTCTAAACAATATATAAAGGTCAGAAAAGCACAACTTTGACAAGTATATGTCCTGTCCTTACCATGCACCTAGAATAATAGTTGGATTTATATGAGGTAAAGTCAAGTGCAGTGTTTAATGTGCTTGTTCAATTTTAGAAAAACTTCCCTTATTCAAAGGTCAGATGTTTCAGAAAACAAAGCTCACAATAACATTTAATATGTCTTATGCAAGGTTTTTTTCTTATCTTAATTGATTCATAAATAAGGTGTGTTCATTTTAGACAAAACAAAAGCTTCTCTTTTTAATACTATATCAACATTGCTGTCAGGATACATGAAAACCATCCCAAGTTGCAGTATGCTAAATTTTTTTTAAGGCGGTCATTTCTAATGTTCAGTGAGAAGAGTCAGTCAATCCCTAATTATTTATTGAGTTTACATTCCATCTTAGATGTAGGGGTGAGATGTGGAGGTGAGTAAAAAGGTAGATGAAAAATCACAATGAATTTATAATCTAGATAGAAATTTTAAAAAGCATGTGCTTATAAAATAATCTCTAAACATTTACATAATTGAGTAACAAATAGATGACTCAGAACACAGGAGGATTTAGAAATTTCTGATGATATTCATTAGGGCATTGCTTTACTTCATCATCATCAACGTACCTCTAGACCCAGTTAACCACCTTGTCCAGGATTTCTCCATCATAGAGCCCTGCACTGTTACAACAATAGGATCTGCTATAGACTGGATGTTTGTATCCCTCCAAAATGCATATTAAAACCTAATCCCCAATATGAAGTTATTTGTAGGTGGGACATTTGGGAAGTGATTGGGTTAGGAGGGTAGAGCCCTTATGAATGGGATTGTGCTTTAATCAGATAGACCCTGGAGAGCTCCCTTGCCTCTTACCCATGTGAAGACACAGTGAGAAAATGGGCATCTATGAACTAGGAAGTGAGCTCTCACCAACCACTGAAGCTGCTGGCGCCTCACACTTACACTTACCAGCCTCCACAACTGTGAAAAATAAATGTTTGTTGTTTAAGCCACCCAGTCTGTAGTATTTTTGTAATAACAGCTCAGAAGTGAGAAGACAGGATCTCGGCAATCAATCTGTCTCCGCCTACCCACCCCCCTCAACAATGCATTTTATAAACCATTGCTAAAATGTTTTGGGATTTCACCTGTATTTTCTACAACTGCTGAAAGGTAGATTACATACCCAGTTGCTCATTATCCAACTTCAATGTTTGTTTAATAGGAGTTTGGTATTTCCTCCCATTGCATATAGATCATGAAGGTGATTCATCATCTGTTTGTTCAAGAGGGCATCTCGGAGCAAATGAGCTATTACTTGAGCACAGTTTTGGATAACATTGGGTTTAAATAATTTAACATATTTACTTAATAATTTAAATATCACTATTGAAATACATGATTATACAATAATATGTTTATGCACAAATGACAAGTGAACAGGCGTTAAACGCTCTTTTTTTATTGAACTTAATATTTTTATTTGAGTTCTAAGTTTGTATTAACTATATCTTTTAAACTCTGACTCACCCTGGCCAGGTAGCTCAGCTGGTTGGAGAATTGTTCAGATAGTCCAAGGTTGTGGGGTCAGGGAATATACAAGAAGCAGCCAGTGGGTGTGTGGATAGGTGGAACAGAGAATTGATGTCTCTTTTTCTATCTCTCTCCCCTCGTAAATCAATAAATTAAAAATAAATTTAAACTCTGGCCTTGTTTTATTCTGATAGTGATTTCAAGGACATATAAGTTCCATCTAACTGATAGCCATCTAACTTATTAAACAAGCGGTTCATTAACTAGTGCTTGCCATTTTATAGAATCACGAAGGAGAAAAAATGTTACGATGTATAGTTATCTAAGTAATGCTTGAGCATTACAACAGTTTAATTAAATGTTTATTCAAAATCACAAAATGAAATATCTACAGAAATACTTCCTTTTCTTTAAGTGGTTTCTTTTATAGAGGTTATTTTATATTGAAGTTAAATGACATGTTAAGAAGTACATAAAGGCCTTGCACATTGTCAGTAATTGATTTCCTATCTTCTTAATTATCCTCAGTATGTGTCTGAAAAAATAATTGATTACTTGATTTTGAATTAATTTGCAAACTTCAATGTCCCCTGTCAAATTTTATTTTTTATAATTGTTATTCTTTGTTGTTTTTGTCTGTTCTATAAGATTGTTTAATAATGTACTGAAAAAGTCAAACAAAAATAAGTCAAAATATGCGTTTATTTCTGAATTGATAACATTATATACAATAACACTATGGATGTTCTAATCCTTAAATGTGGATACGTGTTAACTTAGCAGCATTACATTGAAAAGGCAAGAACACAGCAAGGGGAATTCTAAGCACCCTTTACACATTTTAGAAAGATATGAATTAGACCCTCTTCTGCAAAAGAATAAAAATGGTGAGAGCACCTTAGTTTTAGGAAGAAAATGTAGGACTAAGTTATTGAACTTAAAATACCTGACTTCGTATACCAGAAATATGAATTGTATTAATTTTGTTTGTTAATACAATTCAAGCTGACGGCTGTCTTGGGATTGGCTGGGGGAGCATAAAAGAAAACGAGAGAAAAATCTCACCGACATGCACTGCAGTGTGGTGATAGCTGGGGTAGGGGAGTGGGGAGAGGTAGAGGGGGATGTGGGGATGAATGGTGGTGGGTGGAGACTGGACTCCGGGTAGCGAACACACAGCGCAGTGTGCAGAGGCTGTGTTGTGGAACTGTGCACCTGAAAGCTGTGTGACTTTTGTCAGCCAGTGTCACCCCAGTAAAAGAGAAATATGAATGGTATTAATGAAATTCTAGGTTTGAAACTGTTCACTCGATTAAATTTGTGGTTTAGACTTAAGAGTCAAATAGTGAAAGGTCCAAATTCTTATTTATGTCTGCTCAGAAATTCTTTTTAAAATTTTGAAATAACAGATAAAAACTATGACACAATAGTTAAATAAATCTGTTGATGAATTTTAAAACCCTCATGAAATGTCTTACGGGCTCCAATGTGCAAGTTATAACTTGTATGAAAAAAGACCCTTAGGGATTCGAATGGCAAATTTCTGGAAATTATAAATTTCATTGAATTGACTTAAATGTCTTCATAACAGGAAATTTATTTAGAAAGATCTCACAATCGCCAAACGAGAAATAATATCATGATGTTTTTCACACTTAAGCTATTACGTTAAGATGTTATGTAAGCATACTCCTTGCTTAATAAAAAATTACTTAATCATCAAGAAAAGAATTAAACACTTGTGCTAGGAAATTTTTTCATTAGTAAAAACACATTATCTTGCCCTGGATAGTGTAGCTCAGTGGATTGAGCGAGGGTCTGTGAACCAAAGGATCTTGGTTCGATTCCCAGTCAGGGCACATGCCTGGGTTGCAGGCCAGTTCCCAGCAGGGGACACACGAGAGGCAACCATACATTGATATTTCTCTCCCTCTCCCTCTCTCCTACCCTTTCCCTCTAAAGATAAATAAATAAAAATCTTAAAAAAAAAAAAAAACAACACATTATCTTATGTGTTGTCTTATATGGAGCCAAACTAGCAAGTACTATTTTATTTCAAGTTGTACATACACAGCTTGTACCAAGAAGTTAGGATGATTTTGTTTGCAGATTTTAGTGAACCTCCTGTTAGTGAATCTCATCAAATTTTTAAGAAAACCTATTGATTTAATTGAGTAGAAGGCCAGAAATGGTTCAACCTTACAGTTGCCTGGTATAGGGATTCTGTGCTGTTCAAGAATCCAGATTTCTCCTGGCTCTTTCCTATAATTCAATTTTTAATTCCTCCAGTGATGAGGTCTTGTGTGATTGTAAAGGTAGCCAGTAGTAATCTAGGTCACATGCTTTCTTGTTGTTACTAGCAGGTGTGAAAGAGATAGAAAGAGAAAGTGAGACAGAGATATCGTTGAGAAAAACTGAAGAGATTCTCTCAGAATCCTATCCTTGAATCAACCAGGAATTTGCAAATGTGGGTGCAGTTATTAAATCTTCTCTTGAGCAACGTAAACTGACAAGGCGGGACTAGACTATAAAAATCTAAATAGTAGATTATTTATGAAAAAAAAGAAATAAATGATGGCTAACTGATGCGGACCCCAGCTTGTGGGTCCGTGGCGTTATGGATGAGATGAGACAAATTCACAGGGACCATCGAAGTCCTGTGGAGGAAAGGGGATGGCACGCCCACTCTCTCAAGGGGATAGTGCGCCGGACCCTTGCCTTGACAAGCTTTTATTGCTTTTCTGGGCACATTACCTTGAGAACAATCCTCATTTACTATGCACACGTTTGCTTTAGGTGGTTACCTTTTACAGACAACAAAGGAGATGATGCTGCTAATCACATTCCTGGAGAAGGATATTTGCAAATGCAAAGGAAAAAGTGGTTGAACTGGTTATACTCCTCCTTGGAAGGCTTAGCATAGATTTTAGGAAGTCAGTTTAAAGGTACACAGTAAGCCTTTGCTGCCTCAATTCAGGGTGAGGAAGTTTTAGTAAAAACTAGGTACAATGCAGGCCTGATTCCCCATGAGAGAACATATCCATGGGCGTGGGTCCTATGCACTGGACCTTGCTTTCCACTGACCTTTCCTAGTGGGAGCTGGGCCCACATCACACAGAATGGTCTCCTATATTTAGCTATTGGCTGTTTTCTTCTAGTTCTTAGCTTGTTTGTTCTAGTAATATGCCTAGAAACTTAATATATTGGTATTGGGTATGTTTGAAGCTTCGCTAAGTTGATCTCGAGGTGAAATTAGATCAGGCATTCATTTCAATACTCACTAGTCTTCACTAGTCAATGAACCAGAAAATTTTGGGGGGTCCTCTTAAATATTTTCATTAGCTTGGAATTTATCAAAGTTCTTAAAATACCTAGTTATTTCTGTCCTCCTGGTTCATGATTAGCCCAGAGAATACCCACAGTCTTGTTTGGAAATGTCAGAAAGAAGATATTTGTGCTGTTATCATGTTTATTGCTCAGATGTACCTAAATACTTGATTACTAACTGGACTCTGAGTCTTTGAAGTAACTCAGGTCTGATGTAACTCAAATACTTTGGCTGAATAGCCAGATCTCTTTGTAGTTGGAGCACCATTTTCCTGCCTGGCCAACCACAAGGTTTTCCATTTACAGAGGTAGTGTAGACCTTAGAGTCCTACAGACTCTATGATCAATTATGTACTGAAAAGTGCTCTCTTGTACCACCACTATTAATTACAGAAATTGTATTCTGCATCTGATGTTTCATTAACATTATTTGGTCTTAACACCCAAAGATCTCATCATGACCATGGAAATAAGTCCATGGTCCATAGGTTACTATTTTAACTGCAAAATTTCATATCAGCAAAATTCCTAGCTTACATAAAACAATCTCTACAATACTTCTGAAAGGTATTAATGTACCGTCATCCATGTATTTCTCAATGCCCAGGTTAGAAAGCATTTTTTACCCTCTCTCAAGAGATGTAAGGAATAGGGTGAGTGAATTACACATGAGAAAGTCATTTTAATTTTCCTAATTAAGTGAACCTTTTTTATACAGAAAATTTCAAAGAGTTTTAGGCATCTCGGAATCTTTATTAAGTTCATATTTTAATTAGCTAAGCAAGCAACAAAGCAAACTCCATTATTCTGTGCAGAGGTTAATACAATCATTGTAAACTTTATGAGAAGGATGATTATGTTAATATATGTTGCATTATAAAATTATGTTCTGCAATTCTTCATTTAGTATTTTCAAAATTTATTTCTATGCATATTTTTTAGATTTTGCTAACACAAATCCATAAATTCTTATGTTGTTTTCATGCTTAATCATCTCTTCTAGAATTTGAGTTTGTAATTGTCTCCCTAGGGCATATTGAGTTCTGCCTCTAATTTAGATCAGGAGATAATTAGAAGTTGTGGAGGATGGGCATAATATGAATAGTTTTCCCTTATAAGGTAACTCTCAGATGAGTTTGTAATTGGATTTTAAACAAAAGCAAAAAGGCCCTTCTTGGACTCAAAAGGAAGGAAGGGCTGCTTCTGCAAGCAGCAAAGACTTAGACATGTTTGGGAGTTTGGGGGCACTGAGCCATCTATGTTCTATCACATTTCCCTGCTCCCAAGTAAGACACATATTCACATCTTCCATGTTCTCGGTTCACTAGCTTTCACACTGTGGTAGTAATGAGACTACGTATACAACCAACTTTTAAATTTTATAATTGGAAGGTTCAAACTTTTGAGTTTAGTGCTCTGCCTTAGGTAGGTCTACAGTTGTAGATGATACAAGGTTATTTCATCAGCCATAAAATTCCCGTGGTTTCCTCTCTGGGCCTTGAGCCAAAACTTGGGGTGATAATCTTGTTACTCGTTTCCTTCAAACTGTCATTATGGTTTGATACAACCAATTTACCTTCATAGATCACACATTCCTCATGCCATTTATATTGTTCTCTCAGAGCAGCCAGCTGATCCCTCAAAGCTTTGTGTGAAGTGGGCATTTTACTCTAGGTTACCATCAGTCATAATTTAATTAGCTGTTTTGCTGCTACAAACTGTGAGATGATGGAATTTCATTTTTAATTTCAGCTGGATTTTTTTGGGGGGAGCCATTTACTCTACCAAGACTGATAATTAAAAGAAAGTTTCTTCTGTTGCCCTGAGCTTTCCAGTGGTTTCTGACAACCAGTTCTACCAATTTATGTCATTTCAGATTTTGATGCATCAAGTTTGTGAGGCCAAATTCACATGTGGGTTTCCTAACTGCAAAGGAAGCTAAGAGATCTGTACTTTGAAATTATTCCTTGGGATTCAGGAATTATAAAGCAGGTCATTCAATACATTGGAAATATATTTAAAACAAACTTGTCAGAAAAAAATAATGACAAATATGTAGTATGGTGATTCTTATTTTTTTCTTTTGGGCATTACCTACTATTTTTTTGGACTATAAGATGCCCCCCACATTTGGAAGGAATAATGGTTGTTAATGCTGCTATTGAGTTCTGTTTACATTTACATTGGTGAAATATTATGTTATTTATATTATTAAACGTTTTACCACATTTTTTGCTTCAAATGTTTTCCCCTATTTTCCTGTAAAACCTAGGCATGTCTTATGGTCTGAAAAATATGGTAATCAATTTTTTTTCCACTTACTTTTAATGCGGTTCTCATTTTCTTCTTATCAATTTGTTAAAACCCTTTGTCTCTTTGAGATATTTATTATTAACCATATATGTTGCATCTTTTTTCCAAATATGCATGTTGTCCTTTAAAAGACTTCAAGGACTTAAAAACATCATCATCTGTCATTGTGGCATGAGCTTTTTTAATCACCTTTTGATTAATTTTATTTTATATTTCATTAGAGTACTAAGTTGCTATGTTTTGTTTTCTCCAAGTGTCATTGTAAAAGTGCCAAAATCATCTTTTTCTTACTGATGTGAAATTAATGTATACTTGGGAATCTAGGTAAAGTTTGGATTTGTCAGTTATTGGTTTTATGTTTTTGTGTAAGCAAAACAAATGCCTTAGTAGTCCTTTTGCCACTGAGTCTCCCAGTCAGTTGGCCTAAACAAAGTGTACGGCCAAGATGAATGTCAGTGGGGTGACCAAGCGGGTGCCATCAACTCCACGGGGAGGCTTTTCTCCTCAGAGGTTCATGGTGAAGAGTATAGACCTTCAGTGCTAACAGAAAGAGCGAGTGAAGACTTACAATGGTTATTTACTTATTTGTTTGAAATCTCTTCCATTAATTCATGGTTAGCGAGTTTTGTTCTTTTGTTCAGTTTTTATTTTAAGATCTGAAAATACTAAACAATAGTCTTATATTTACCCTTGTAGTGATTTGTAATTTATGTTGACATACTAGACTATAAGGATCCAGTTCTCCAATAATCAACTAATTTCATAAGCAAATTTGGCTGAATATTTGTAGTTTTCCATGTTTTAAATTAGTACCAACTTTTTTTTTTTTTTTTAATTTGGGGAAATGCTATGAGTACTGAAAAAAAATCAAATAAGCCACGACCACTAAGCCATCAAAAATACCACAAATGATATTTTATTGTCATTACTGTCTTCAAACCCAAAATGAAGACATACTTTCAAAAAGGTATATCGAGTTAGTGCATTCCAGTGGGAAAGCCAAACTCATGAGGCAGGTGCTGGTGCAGAAGGAAAGGGGGTTTATGCAGGTGTCACAGAACCTGGGAGGATGGTGGACTAGCATCTCAAAGACCATCTCGTCTTCCTGCTCAAGCCCACAGTTCTTATAGGGGTAAGAAGAGGAAGGCTTTTTTTCCCCCCTATACAATTATCTTGACAACTTTTGGCAAGTTCAGGCCCTATCCATTTATCTTTTTAGCTTTTGCTGTATTCAGTGTTAGAACCTCACCCTGCTGCCATTTTGGCCAATGGGAGAGACTTCCCAGTGCTGTGAATGACTATCGACAGCAATGTTTCTTACAAAACGTGACTTTTTGAGCTCCTCTTAACCCAAATATTCTTACCTCAATCTTCTCCAGCATACCTTGAGTGCCAGTTTTTCCAGCAAATCTCTGTGCCAATTATTGCAGAATAGAACTTACTAAGCTTTAACAATTACACACTGTAGTATAAAGGAGATTTTCGATATTTTCGAGTTTAAGTTCAGTGTGTAACAGGACAGAGACTAAATGTGTGCTTGAGAGTGCAGGATATTTTAGAGATTAAAAGGGATGTTTTGGAGACTACATGAACTATTTTAGGGATTTTGGTGTGAGACAGTCTGGACTGTTTGGCTTTTGGATCAGTTAATGCCAGTATTAACCCTTGGGCAAATAATTTACCCTATGATGACTCATTTTTTTGCATTTATACAATTACTGATTTGTATTAGATTAACTCTGAGGTCATTTTGAACTTTAAGCTTTTATGAAAATAGCTTAGAAATGAGAAACAAAATGGTATTCATGAAAACTTGGCTGGCATTGTAAGTTTGCATATGAATTAATTAGCAAACATATGCTTAAAACCTACTTTTTTTTTTCAGGACTTTAGCCAGATCCTAATTTCAGTCTTCATTTTTCTTTAAACTGACACATTTTTGTTTAGAGTTTACTTTTCATGCTCATTTTTTTTTTAAATCTAAATCTAAATAATTCCAGGTTATGTTAGAATTTTGTGGGTCTCGATTGAAAGATGATTTCCTCCTCCTCCTCCTCCTCCTCCTCCAGGTAACCCTTGGTAACAGGTGGAGACAATGTTGTCTGTACCAGCTGAGCACGGGGGAGGTACCGGTGTTGGCTAGAGAGAGGCCAGGGGTGCTGCACGTTCTGCTGTGAACAGCCCGCACCCCCCAACAAAGAATTAGCCAGTCTACAATGTCAATAGTGCTATTTTAAAAAATCTCTGTTAAAAATGTACTATGAATATAACTTGATGCATTTGCCAGAGGCTAGATTTGCCATTGCTTTTTCGTAATAACTATGCAAAGGTTTTTTTACTAAATGGATGTATGTTTTAGAAGGATGAGGCCTTAAATTTAATCAAATCATAATAAGGGAAGATTTGTGTTATTTTTAAAATCACTATTTTGCTTTGACATTCTTGGAAAAAAAACAAGATATATTCATAAGATATTTGCTATGGGAATGGTAGTGGATGCACTTAGAGGGCCAGTGCTATCAATAGTAATCCATTGAGTATACTTAGCTGACATACAAATTGAGAAACACAAGACATTGGCCTTAGTCCTGGGTTCTAATAGAAATATGAATTTGATACTCCTGTATATCTGGAATCAATGAAAACATCCAAATGCCTACCAAAACATTCTGAAGAATAAATATCATTTTGTTTCACATCTAAGTTCTCACAGAAGGGAAATGATTGCTTAAAAATGGAGAATTAGTTATGTCCACATTTTCCTAAATAAATGCAACCTAGTGATAGCTCCTACTTTGTACATTTATTGGTGTTACCATTTTTAAATGCTTATTTATTTCATACTTTATTGGGTTCTAATAGAGATGTGAATTTGATACTCCTGTATATCTGGAATCAATGAAAACATCCAAATGCCTACCAAAACATTCTGAAGAATAAATATCATTTTGTTTCACATCTAAGTTCTCACAGAAGGGGAATGATTGCTTAAAAATGGAGAATTAGTTATGTCCACATTTTCCTAAATAAATGCAACCTAGTGATAGCTCCTACTTTGTTCATTTATTGGTGTTACCATTTTTAAATGCTTATTTATTTCATACTTTATTTTTTGGTCTTTCGACTTTAAGAAACCCCCCAAATATAGGACCCATAATCAGAGTTCTTCTTTAGAAATGCAAACAAACAAACAAAAATCTTGGAAACTGTATACTAACCATATCCAAGCTTATTGCTTAAAAACAGTTTCCTGATTCTCATTAGCCTTGGGAAACAGGAAAAAAAAATCACCTTTTAATGACTTACCTAGTGAACATTTAAATGTTACTTGGTCTTTGCCGTATAAAAATGCAATAACTAAAGTCTAGTTTTTACTAAACCTGGATACCTCTTAAAAATTATTGCACATAGACACCCTCTTCGTTTTCACTTGTTAAAAAGAGCCAAATTCATTCAGTATGATGTACTACATCCTTTTTTTGAAAGAGCTAACAGATAAAATAATTATATGTAATGTTGCACAAAAATAGTATGATTCTCACTGAGGTAATCTGGAGTAATTAAAATGGAAAGCACACTAGCACCTTCGTGATGTGAAAGGCTAAATGAAAAATGCTGTAGTCAAAATCATTACCTCTAATTTCCAAGATATTTGGAGAGTGAATTGCTGCTATGGCTGATCACAGTAGGAACCACTTCATGCTGCAAGGCAGAATTTCCAAACGATATGGCGTACTCAACCCGATCTCCTCACTGAGTTACACATGTGAATTGAATTACATCAGTATAAAGAGTGTCATTCTAATGGGCAGGCTTGAAAGTGGGAACCCAAACTGTTCTTGGAAATAAAGTAAAAGTAAGAGGAGCGCAGAAGTCTTTTGCATTGTTTTGGGCATTATATTTACCAGAAGAAGCACCACCCGTAATTAATACAAAAGGTTTTAAGGAAGCTTCCCCGTCTCAGACAGGAGTGGAGTTACTCATTCTTTGTCTCATTTGATTCATGCTGACAGAACATTGATCCACAATGGACTAAACATTGCTCCTTTATTGTGGCTGCAATAAAGAACAATAAATCTTAGTTTCTTCTTTTGGTGTAGAATGTATTTCAGGGATAGATGATGAACAGTTAAACAGTAGATAAAAATAACAATAAGGTAATTGTGCGATAAAATCTGCGTGAAAGAAATGGATGAGGTGAAGTGAGTGAGAATGTCTTTGAGATCTAGCTTTAAGTGGGACAGTCAGACATTTCTGAGGCGATGATATTTGAGTTCAGACTTGAGAATGTGAAATGTGAAATACGTAAAATGTGATCAAAACTCTCCACACAGGAAGTATGTTCTTACCCTACTTCCCCCGCTACCACCACCAACTCTCACACAAAAGCAAGAAATGTTTTGGACATGATGCATATGTTATTACCCTTTTTTGTGGTGATCATATCAGGAGTATATGCATATGTCCTCACTTACCAAAATGTACGCATTAAATGTGTTATATATATAACTTATGTCAATAGTTAACTTAAAATGAAAGAAAGCATATGTTAATAGTTTGGGAAGATGGCCATGCTCACCAGAACACGAGAATGCCTCTAGGTGCTTGAGTTCCATGGTTGAAAATGGTGTGGTGGTTGAAGCCAGTGCCTGCACATCTTCCTCAGCCACCACTCTGGACAATAAGAAAGCACAGGGATGCTATGTTAAAAAAAAATAATCTCTATTCTCTTGGATTTTCTTAGAACTAGCAAGTGGTTAAATGAAGAATGAAAGCCAAGGTAAACATGGGGTGCCCTAGATTAAACATGTGTCCAGCGTTTAGACCCAAATATCACATTTTAGTCTAGTTGGCAGAGAGAATTATTGCAGACACCACTCACATAATAGTTGTGTCCAGTTCTTTCTTTATGTTGTCTGGAAAACAAAACTAAATGCTTCATCAAATGGTGGCACCAATAGTGAGAAGGTTATGGAAGTCAATGGCAAAGAAAATACAAAGAGATTGATCTTGATCCGTTTTATAGGCTTCTGACATCTCACATTGGCTGCTTTGTCAAATACTTATCAATCTTCCATTATTTAGAATTTAAAAATTTGAAATATGTATCCTTAACTATAGTCATACCAGCAAGTACAGCTTCATGATTCTTACTTTATGGTTTCAAAATAATATTGTCTAAATTCTATACCATATGACCTGGGGAGTATGGCTACCATTTAAAGGGTTCAAGTTCTAGATTTAATTTCATGACAAAAAGAGGTATTTTTCTATTTCTCTGTCATTCTAGAAAGGGACTATATTGCATGTTGTATTAGCAAAGTTCAGTTATTCCAACATGCCTTTCATCTGTATTTGTTAGCATTTTCCTATTATGTTTTGCATTTTCTTTGCAGCAATGTGGTTCTGTGCTTAGATCTCACAGATTTTGTCCTATCAATAGCAAGTAATTATTTTTAACACTTTCAGATCCACTGTGTTTATATTGTAGCTATAAAGTAACATTGATTATACGATAGAACCAGAAACCACTCTTTTCTAAAGTATTATACGACTAAGTTTCTGCCCTGAATGGTGTGGCTCAGTGGATTGAGTGCTGGCTTGCAAACCTGAGTCACCAGTTCAATTTCCAGTCAGGGCACATGCCTGGGTTATGGGCCAGGTCTCCAGCAGGAGGTGCACAAGAGGCAACCACACATTGATGTTTCTCTCCCTCTCTTTCTCCCTTTCTTCCACTTCTTAGCTGTCTGATCTGACTCCAGTCATACTCTTTTAGACTCCATATTTTTACCCACAAAACAATTTTATTTTATTATTTTTTTTAAAGATTCTTTTTTTTTAAAGATTTTATTTATTTATTTTTAGAGAGGGGAAAGGAGGGAGAAAGAGAGGGAAAGAAACATCAATGTGTGGTTGCCTCTCACGTGGCCCCCACTAGGGGCCTGGCCTGCAACCCAGGTATGTGCCCTGACTGGGAATCGAACCTGTGACCCTTTGGTTCACAGCCCGAGCTCAATCCACTGAGCTACGCCAGCCAGGGCCTACAATTTTATTTTTGCTATTTAGATCTCTCCAAATAGATAATTTCTTAGATTTGAAGTTGTCATTTGCCACTTTTCTATTAAACAACTGTTTTAATCAACAAACCTCTATTTATTGAATAATTAAGTCAAGGTGTTTTCAGTAGAGGTGGGGGAAGAAAAGAAACCTAATCCAAAAAGTCTTTCTGCTAGAAGTCTTTCTACTCAACACATAGTGAAAATATACATCTGTGCTATGTACTATATCTTCAGAAGAGACTAATTCTTTAACCATCAATAAACTGTTTGCCCCCCAAATAGTTTATTTACAACCTGAGACAATACCCAGGATGTTCTACATAGCAACACTATTCTAGTCATACAGAGAATGCCTTCACCAGCCGCCCAAACACTTCCAAGGACATTCTTTCATTTTTATTGTAGATGAAATCTGTCATTTTCTTTTTTTTTTTTCCCCTTTTCAATAAATGGAATGCTTGCAAGCCAAACAATGGAGCAAATAATGCAATGAAAACAATGAACAAAATTTGGGAAGCTAGTATATGGAAAAGAAAGAGAGCACATAGAAAAGAAAGATGATTTAATCTCTTTGCCAGGAAGGCAATAAAAGTGAATCATACTGCTGTGAAAATGAGTCTTATCTAACCACCCAGTTATTTATACTTTCTTATAGATACACTAACAGCAGAAAGTACAAATGTATTGATTTTTCCTTGAGTTTGTTTTTTGAGGTAATTTACTAACTCCATCTATAGTCAAACTAAACTTGAAATAATAACAGTTCAATGCTGATACTTCTATCCACTTTCCGCACATTCTCTACTGCTGATTTGCACTTTAATTAGCATTCAGTTTTAAGAACCAGATACCTCCAACAAGGATAGAATAAAAACCATTACATTGCACCCTGGTTGGTATGGCTCAGTGGAGTGAGTGCCGGCCTGCAGACCAAAAGGCTCCCAGTTCCCATCCCAGTCAGGGAGCATACCTGGATTGTGGGCCAGGTCCCCAGTTGAGGGTATGCAAGAGAAAGCCCACTGACGTGCACATTGTCTGTCTCCTTTCTTTCTCCCCCTGCTCTAAAAGTAAATAATAATAATAAAAAAAAACTTTAGTAAACCTATTACATTGTACTGTTTGACATTATTTTTCTCTATGGAAATTCTCTAGGATAATCCTAGATGATTGCAGTGCTATCGACAATCAGTTCCTTGCAGTTTGTCTCAGAAACAGAATATTTGTGTTAGATCTCTTGGAGGGGTGTGTCCTCATGCTTTGCAAATAGGGTACAGCACACTCCTGATAAAGGAATACAGTCATTCTTTAAAAAAGTCTAAAAAACTTAATAGTAATATTTCATCAGAGGTTGTCATTACCACATACATTTCTTGATGGACTAAAAAAAAACCTACCCTACATTCCCAAAGTTTAATACGTGTCATATCAATTTCACTATATTGATGAAATGGGACCACATCAACTTGGGCAAATGAAAAAAATAACTTTTTAAATTGCTGTAAGAAATATGTGTATAGTTTTGTGGGTTCTGTATTTTCTTAGTTGACTTCAGAATTTCTCAGGGCTACTGTGTTCGGAAACCTTATTTTTGTTCAAATATCACCGGAACAAAAATAAAAATAAAAATGTATATCATTAACACAATTACAAATTATTGTGCTTCATCAGTTGTATGAGCACTATATTGTTATCAGTAAGAGAATGAACTTTAATTCATTCAACTATGTCATTGATTGAAAGATATTTTCTACATTCAGAGATGGTAAAATGTGGAAAATTGCATTTTTGAATTGATGAGATAAGATCCTAAGAAAAGAGGTTTACACCAAAAAGATTTTTTCCCCTTATCCAAGGACATGGTTATTATTTTTCAGAGAGGGAGGGAGAGAAAGCGGGGGAAAGAAACATCAATGTGAGAGAGAAACTTGCATGTGCCCTGACTGTGAACCAAACCTTCAACCCAGGTGTGTGCCCTGACTGAGAATGGAACCCACGACCTTCTGGTTTATGGGACAACACTCCAACCAACAGAGCTACATTGGCCAGGACACACCAAAAATTTTTTTAAAGCTTTTTAAATATGTCCTTTCTGAAAAAAGTTTATTGCATTGAAACCACATTAGTTACGGCATTTATTGTCACTAAGGAGCTAGTCTCTTCCAGTGGGCCTCTTAGACACTCTGTGCCTTTTCTACATGTATTTGCATGATGCTAAGAAACTGAGAGTTTTATCCTAGACTAATCTATTATAAAATTGATGTTGGCAGGTTACATTAATTATATATTAATGTATAACAAGTTATTGCAAAGTTTAGTTTCTTAAAACAACATGTGTTTATTATCATAGAGTGGCTGTGGGTTATGAATCCAGACATGCCTGAGCTGGGTCCACTGTTTTAGAATCTTTCACAGGTTACAGTTGAGACATCATAAGAGGGACTCAGCAGATGATGGTTGGCAGAATTCAGTTCCTTGTGGGCTGTTGGACTGAGAACCTCAATTTCTTGATGGTTCTGGGCTGTGGGTTGTGGTCAGTCCCTTCCAAATGATCCTCTTCAACATGGCAGCATGCTAATGTACCCATGCGGGCAGAGTAGGCAATAGAGAAAGTCTGCTAGTAAGATGAATTTGCGACCTTTGAAATTAATTAATTTCCCCAAACCTATTCTGTATTCTGTTGGTTAGAAATGAATCCATGGGCCAAACCAAATTCAAGGGGAGTGGGTCACACATGGGTGTAAACACCAGGAAAAAGTGATTATCGTGGATCACTTACATATATACCTATCACAACCATTAATAAAAATCTACTCTGAAAAATGGGAGACAGGAATTTTTGAAAAAGCTTTTTAGTGACTGTTTTATTTTCTGCCCTATAACTATGTTTCTTGCTGTTTTAAAAGTTACAAAGTCTACTGTTAGAAGAGAATATAAATAAAGAGGAAAGAGAAAGACTTAAAATCCTAAGTTAGTCACTTACTAGCTATATTGCGTTAGACATATTACTTAACTCCTCAGCCTTGAATGATTTATCAATTAAATGGGATTAATGTGTAATGTGCTCTAGTTGTGGGTATCCCGTGAGGGAAAAAGTGTTACGTTACCAGAATTTATTGCATCACTACATATACAAGGATCCACGCTAGATTTTAGGGATAAGAAAACTAAGTGATAAATAATCCTTTCCCAGAGCAGTAAATAATCTAAAACGAGAAACAGCATTTAAACTATATAGAAATATATCTGGCCTGCATAATAGGTACTCAGCTATTGTTGGCTCTGAAGAGGTCTTTTTGTTTCTATTTTCTTTTACTATACATTGATTGCTCATCCTTTAGTGACAACAAAAGAACAATTATGGTACTCTTAGGGCATCAATTAAAAGGCATCATCCCTTTTTTTCTTCAAAACTCTCAGCCGTTTGCATTTCTTCACCCCCTTATCATTTCCCATTCTTTTCTCCTGCCCTCTAAGAGCACATGAACACAAAGCACTTGAAATCCTGAGTATTTCAACTAGGAAAATCAAAGACTAAAGATGAGAATATTGCCAGGAAATATTTATTAATGTTAGTATGAAGATTTCATCATAAATAAACAATATATAATATTTTTGTTCAAGGATCATAGTTCCATTTGGTAGAACTACTTAACATTGCCATTCAGACAAAATGTAATGTTTTATTCATAGGTATTTTTTAAGTAGAAGCCATACATTCATATTTATAATGTGAAAAACACATTAATATTTAAATATCTATCTCTAAATTTAATCAAATATAGTTAGCATAATGGAAGTAAAAATACAGATGACCCAAGTCAATACAAATTTTAAATGGATTATAAAACTACTGTTTATTGAAATTAAGATTAAAGAATCCAATTTACATTTAAGAAGCTATTTAATATGAAGCTATATTCTCTAGCTTAACACATGCATCAGAAGGATTCTCTGCCTTTATTTTTCCCATTTATTATATATAAGTAATGTAATTCATATTATTTTAAGAATTAATTTAACATTTATGAAAGTACCTTGATCAGTGTTTGGCATATAATAATTGGTTATGTATGAAAGTTAATTTCCCAGAACTGTCTTTAAGATAAAATAGACTCTACAATCCAGGGTCAACTAGCTAAAAGTATTGAGCATGTGTATTAATCTGGAATATTTCTGGGTCCAGGATCTCCATAAAATATGCTGATAACTTTTACTGCCTTCCCCTCCTTGCTCCTCTGCTCTGCACTCCTGACTTGCACTATAATGTCTCCTAGATATCGTTGCTTGAATTCTGGGACTGATATGGAAAGTGGACAGATATCTGAGAGACAGGGAGCAGTATGATCAGTAATTCTGATGGGTTCCTAACCATGTAGGCAAAGCAGGCTGACCTGAGAAATTCGTAGACAGTCTTCAGTTGTGAGGATGACTCAGGCCAGTTTGGGGATTGTGTTTGGAAGGACAGATCTAGCAGGGAGTGATAAGAGACCAAAACATTGCAGGGAAGCTCACATGGCCTAGTGATAGTGGCCGATGGTCTCTTGAATTCTTGCTGGTCTCTGTTGCTAATACTTAAAATCCTACACCATATGCTTTTGAGGGATGATTGTTTTGGTGGATACCCTCAGGGTGGTGCTGGCCTCTGATGGAGTGTAGGTGGCTTAATGCTTTTGTTACTGGACTAAAGAGGTCCTTTTGCCTGCAGACATTAAAGCCTAATCAAATGGAAATAGGAGCCAAGATGGTATATTATTTGGGGAAATGGCACCAAGCCCAGCGTAATAGGTAAGCTAGTGTCAAAGATATGGCCTTCCAATGGCTTCCAGCAGATGGCATACATTGGGGAAGCTTATTAAATATCGTGAGTAAAGGAGGTAGGGTGGAGGGCTCTACTGATTGGTTGGGGTCTGGGTAGGAAGTAGTTACCATATTTTACCTCGTATAATGTGCACTTTTTTGCCAAATTTTTGAAGGAATAATAAGGTTGTCTGTTATATATGGGTTATACCTGAAATACCTTTATCTGTTCTTGTGTTTTGTAATTATTCATTACATAAAATTTCTTTTACCATAGTATGTTAAAAATAAATGCTAAAATTCCTTTATAATACAAAAAAGAAATAACTAAATATAAATAAATAAATAAAAATTAACATGAATTTTTTTTCCCTGAAAGTTTGGGCCAAAAATGTGGTTGTGCATTATACAAGGCAAAATGTAGTTAACCATTGTATCAGGCCCAGATGTCAGTCAAGGCTTTGTTCTCACTGGTTTCATGAGAGTGTGGTCTGTAGTGTCTTTGGGATTTCATGGGTCTGGGGCTGAAACACAACTGAGGTCAAGATGCTATCTTTAGTCTGACCAAAGCTCTGTTTCTGTGTTCCACAGACCTGAGGCTTTGTTCTTAAGACAGTTTGATACTGAGCAGAATGTGATATCCTAAGGGTTTAATGATAAAGGGAGTGGAAAGAGAGAAAATAGAAAGGGTCATGTTAAAGAAATGGGGTTTCTGTGTGGTTGGTTACACTTTGTAGCAGTGTCCTGTGGTAATCTGCTGCTGAAGTCTGGGGTCCCTTCTTCTGGTTTGCTTTTTCCCCCCTCCCTTATAATGTTTGTTCTGGTCCAAGTGTGGCTTCCTCAGGCATGCTCAATTTTATGGGGCCCTGTGAGGCTATCCTCTAACTCACCCAGATGCATTCATCAACCATTTCTGTCTACCACTCAGTCTGTGCTTCTAAATTTTCCTCCCCACCCCTCAGCCAAGACTCAATGCATGTTGACTAGAGACAAAGAGGAGAAAGAATGTGCCAGAGGCCTGGAGATAAGGGCTCTTTGACCACTTGTCATTCTATTTCTCTTCCTGAGAGCCCTTCTTCAGAACTCACAGTGGTTTCCCCCTTTCCAGTGGGATGGGAATTTCACATTTTGTCCTTAGTTCTCTCCATACTGAGGTGCTTAGTAAAGCTTTACGGATTCAACAATTACTGACTTATTTAGGCATTTATTCCACAAATATACTAAAGAAAAATTGAAACTCAATACTATATAATCGCAACTTTATTGTATTTACACCTTCGGAGCCTAACATCCCAGACCTCCAGCCCGAACAATAATGTTAAATCAGACGGGGTGTAACAATGAGCAAGATGGGCCAACTGATTTTTTTTAAATATATGAATCTTAATATCTTTAAGAATGCTACTTATTCAGTTTATAATGTTAGTATTTCTCTCTGTTGAATTTTAAGCTTATGTAAAAGAGTGTTGTTGTTTTACCTTTAAATCTTAAATTCTGTATCACTGTATCTTGTATTTAATACAACTATTAAATAGTTGTTCATTGAGTGAGTTAAGTGATGGGATAATACCAATTATAATGGTTCATTAATTGGGACAATACAATTTGCATCATTATGTTCTATTATGAAATCTTTTGCTATGATATTCAAATCTTAAGTACAGTCATGTTTCTCTTAATCACCGGGATGCATTCTGACAAAATGCATCCTTAGGTAATTCCCTCATTGTGTGGACATCAGAGAGTCCACTTTCACAAACCTAAATGGTATAATCTGCTGCACACCTAGGCTATGTGGGATAATCTATTTATTGCCCTAAACTTCAAGCCTGTGTAGTGTGTTAGCACAGGAAAACATGAGATTAAATCAAACATAAAACAAAATGATGCATTCAAAAGATGCAGTATATTGCCCTGGCTGGTGTGGCTCTGTCAATTGAATGCCAGCTTGGGAACCAAAGGGTCCCCATTTTGACTCCCAGCCTGAGTCAAATGCCTGAGTGTGGGCCAGGTCCCCAGAAGGGGGAGCACAAAAGGCAACCACACATTGATGTTTCTCTCCCTCTCTTTCCCCCTCCCTTCTCCTCTCTAAAAATAAATAAATAAAATCTTTAAGAAAAGAGAGATGTAGTATACAAGAGATGCATGAACTTGTTGCCAGTGTAACAAGGCATACCGTTATACAGTAAACAGTGTTAAGTAGTGAGAAAAAGTACATTCTAAAACAACGGTAAAGAGCATAGTGTAGAACATGCATACGTCAGTAACATAATTGCTTATTAACATTACGAAGTATTATGTACGAAAATAATTGTATGTGCTAGAGTTTAATATGACTGGCAGCATAGTGGTTTATTTGCACCAGCATCACCACAAACCTAATTTGTTGCTCTATGACATTATAATGGCTATGAGATCGCCAAGAAATAGGAATGCTTCAGTTTCACTATAATCTTCTGGGACACTGTCATACATGGGGGTTTGTCATTGATCAAAATGTTGCTCTGGAGCACCTGATTATAAATCAAGCACCCAAACATATATTGTGTTAACACGGAGAGTCAGAAAAGTCAACAAAGATGGCTCAGTTTCTCCCAGAATCCATTACTGCTGCCTGACCTTCCTTATTACCACTGGTTGAAAATATGATAATTCTGTTTGCAGTCTGTTAAATTTTTTAAGAGTATATCTATGCTATTTTTCAAAAAATACAAAATACCATCTCACATACATTGTTTAGTGTCCTTCCTCTTAATACCAACATTTCTTGTCGAGGTTATTTCAGGGGCAAATTGAGGATTCCAAACCTTGTCAGACAGCTAAAATGCCCAGGTTGATTTTTATCAAGTCATAATGAAAACAGAGGGCTTGCTTTAAAATATAAAATTCCTTTAGGACAATACGGAGTTAACACTTTTTATCACTATATAATCTTTAATATTTAGGTCAGGCTGGAATATAAAACATTTAAAGTTTAATAAAAATACTATGAAAATCACAGAATATTTGCTTCTGCTTAAATATGAACAAAACTTTCATTCGTATGATCTCATGAAAAATTCTTCATTGCTCTGTGAATGGTACAGAATTCAACTCCCTTTCTGAGAAATTATTAATTTGACTTTTTTTACATGTAATATTAAGAGGTACAAGGAATGCCTTACTAGCATGGCTCAGTTGGTTGGCATTGTCCTGTAAAGCGAAAGGTTGCTGGTTTGATTCCCCATCAGGGTGCATGCCTGGGTTGCAGGTTCGGTTCCTGGTCAGGGTGGATGCAAGAGGCAACCAAACCATGTTTCTCTCTCACATCGATGTTTCTCTCCCTCTCTTTTTCCCTCGCTTCCCTTCTCTCTGAATAAATAAATAAATAAAATCTTTTTTTTTTTTTAAGGCATAACTAATGGACATCACCAGACACTAAAGTGTAAAATACAATATTTGGAATTCTGACTCATAGCTTTTTAATTTCTCTGTGATTCTTAAAAGGGATAATTAGAAAGCTTAGCATACATAAGTATGTCATAAAACATTATTACTTTTTTGTAATTTTTGTTCGGAATCTTTGTGTGAATAAAGTGGTGACAAGAGAAGCCTGTTGGTGTCTTTCATAGCATCTTCCTGTAAACACTACAATTCTGTTGAGTTTGTTTCCCTGGTTGGCTTTCCCTAAAGTATACTCTTCCCTATTTTGTGCTGTTCCATCAAATACTTGTATGTCTAAATCCTTTTGAGAATAACTTTCCCACCTTTGTGTCTGTCTCCGAGGGATAATGTAATCTTACTTCAGTCATCTAATTAGCGGGAGTCTGTGCGCTTCAGGCTTCCACATCAGCACAAGCGTGATGAGCCAGCGCGCTGACATCAATGAGCACTATTAAATCACACACTCCCTTGAGCAGGCCCGGGCTTCCTGAGCCCTAATATGTTATGCACCATTGCACGGACTCCCTGTTTTCTAAACTGCAAGTGTCCAGGCCACACTGACGGTGTAAAGTCTTTATGAGACTTATGAGATTATGTAGATGTTTTTCAAAAAGATATTTGGCACACCATTAGGTGTTAGGTTTGGTCTTTTGTTTTGACAACTTAGAGGTAGCTAGAATTACAGAATATCAGGGGCATATAACATAAGACATGCTTTTCTTGAGAACATTGATGTCTCAGAGCAGAATAAAAGATCCATTGGTTTGAAAAAAACTTTCAAAATGATAAACCTTTTCTGCGTTCTGCATATTTAGATTTATGAATTGTATGTGGTAGTTTTTGTTTCCTCAATAGAAGTGCACATTTTTATTTTTTATTTATTCAATAATTTATAAAAGCACACTTTTTTTTTTTTTTCCTGTTTGGTAACACACCTATTTATTGCAATTTGATTTACACTAGCTAAGATTTGTAGTCAGACTTAGGGCCCATCAGTACCTGAACAGGGAAAAAAAGCCTGGGGAATTCTTTTTAGGTTGTGCTCCTTCACTTACTTTGTTTACAATTTTGGGGTTCCCCAGAACACACTTTTTTTAAAAGCCCACATTTTTTAAATGCTTTTAATAGTTCAAATATTTAATATTTGATTAAGGAAAGTACAAGGATGATAAATATTATTTTCTTTTAATGACATTTATCTTTCTATATTATTCAGTCCTGACAGGTGTGAGGTGAGAGCTCATTGCAATTTTGATTTATATTTTCATGATGATTAGTGACATTGAGAATCTTTCTATGTGCCTGTTGGCCATTTGTATGAAGGTATAATCTGCATAGAGTGAATGCATCTTTCCTAGTGTAAAATTCTATGAATTTTGACAAATGTATTGGCTTATAACCACAATAATGTATAAAATTAAAGAAAAATATATCCAGGTCCCCCAAACCTTTGCTCATGTCACTTTGCAGTGATTAGGGCCTGGCAACCTCTAATATGCTGTGTTTTGTAGCCCTAGACTTTTACTTTTTCAAAGAATCTCATATAAATGGATACATACACTATATATGATGTTTTATAATGGTTTCTTCTACTTAGTATAATGCATTTGAGATTCATCCATGGCACTGCATATATCAATAGTTCTTCGGTTTTTATGGATAAGGGGCATGTCAGTGTATGAATGTACCAAAGCTTGTTTGTACATGTACTCATTTGAAGACATTTGGGTTGTCTCCAGTTTATGATTATAATGAATAATGTGGGTATAAGCATTTACACATGGTTTTATGTGTACACATATTTTTATTTCTCCTGGACAAATATCTAGGATGGGATTGTCATATCAAATAAGTGCATGCTTAACATTTCAGGTAGCTGCAATTCATTTTTTAAAATGGCTGTACTATTTTGCATTCCCACCATCAAGGTATAGAAGCTTCGTTTGCTCTGTATTCTTGCCAACACTTGGTAATGTCTTTTTAAAATTAAATTTAAATTTAAGTTGCTTGCGTGCCTCCACTGCCACCTGCAAGCTCCAACAGGCTCTTCGCCTGCCCTCTTGGACCCACGCCCCTTACTTAATAAAGTAAGTCTCACTTTCCTGCTCAGTGAAATTGGGGCATGGTAACTGCCATGCAGGTTTGCAGTGAGAATGGAATGACATGACCAATGTTAAAGGGGGCTTGGGTTGAGAAATGTGTTATGGACTTTGGAGTCAAGACAGGCGGGATTTCAGTCCTTCCTGCCTCCCTTACTAACTGGGCCATCTTAGGCAAGTCACTTGGGATGGCTAAGTTTCAGCCTCATTTAAAAAATTTTAAATAGGGTGGAAATGGGAGGGAGGAGGAGAGGGCTGGGGTGGTGGGTTCGGGTGAGAATAAAAGACAGAAAACTGTACAAGATCAACAATTAAAATAAAAATTAAAAAAATTTAAATCAATTAAAATTTTTTCAATTGCAGTAGACATATATTATTAGTTTCAGCTGTACACCCCATTGATTAGATATTATGTAATTTATTGATCATCCTGAAAAGTCTCATACCTGACACCAAACATAGCTATTAATTAATGACTATGTTCCTTATGCTGTACTGTATATCCCCATGACTATTCTGTAACTGCCAATCTGTACTTCTTAATCCTTTCACCTTTTTCACCTGTCTCTCCAACCCCCCTCCCATCTGGTAATGTCTTTTTAAAATTTTATTTTAGCTGTTTTAATGGTATAGTGGTATATATTGCAGGGTTTTTTTAAAAAAGGTTTTATTTATTTATTTTTAGAGAGAAGGGAAGGGAGGGAGAAAGGGAGGAAGAGAAACATCAATGTGTGGTTGCCTCTCGCACACCCCCAACTTGGGACCTGACCCACAACCCAGGCATGTGCCCTAGACTTGGAATCGATCCTGCAAACCTTTGCAGTCTGGCACTCAATCCACTGAACCAGGGCGTATATTGCAGTTTTAATTTTCAGATTTCCATTTCATAATTGTGGATGATGTTGAACATCTTTTTATGTGCTTATTTGACATCTGTGTATTTTGGTAGTTGTTAAAATGTCTGGTAAAGTATTTTTTCCATGTTTAATTGGATTGTTTGTTTCTAATTATTGAGTTCTATGTTTCTTAATGTAATATGAATACTTTTTTTTATCAGATATGTATTTACAATTACTTTCTCCAAGTTTTGACTTGTTTCTTATTTCATTAATCATGTCCCTTATAAAAGACATGATATAATATAAAAGTATATCTATAAATACATACTGTTTATTTTAGGTCCTTGATTTAGGATTAACTTCTTCTTTTAATAGTCCATTAAAAGAAAAGCTTAGATAATTGATTTGACATGTTTTTCTTTACTGAAATTTGTATTTAATGATATAAATTATTTTCTAGACCTTTCTTTAGCTACATCTCATTAATTTTAAAATACAGGTTTTTTTTTCTATTTTTATTCAATTTAGAATTTATCCTTTGTGACATTTTTGACTCATGTACTACTTAAATTTTTTTTAATTTTCAAATATTTATGGATTTTCAGATTTCTCTCTTATTAGTTATTAATCTAAATCTTTAGAGTCAGAAATGTATAATTTTAATATTAAATATACCATGATTTGTATCATAATCCAGAATATATTCTCATATGTGTACTTGAAAAGAATGTACATTCTGATATTTTGGGGAAGAATGTTTAAGATTCATACTGCAATTGTGTAATTTTTCAAAATTTCTCTTTTCAGTTCCATTAATTTTGCTTAAGGCATTTTGAAGATCCTATACACAGATATGATTGATACATTTTCTATGTGATGTGTCTCTTGTTCATTATATGGGGTGAGACAAAAGAAGTTTTACAGCTGTGTACACAAAACAGTTTATTCTTGTATTATTATTTCTTAATTATTGTATGATTTTCCATACATACAACCTTAAACCTACTTTCCCCCCACTCTGTACTATATATTCATTTACTTTCGACCTATCTCTGTTTCTCCCAGAATTAATTTCTTTTAAAAAGCATGTAGTCAGTTGTGCTTTGTTACCAAGTCTTGTAGCCTGCAAACTAGGATACAGAGAGCTTCCTAGCATACGTAAGAATTTAACTATCCTAGTAATTAACTCTAATAATATAATATGATTTATTGTAAGGTTATTGTAGTTTGTCGCATTTTTATTATCTATTTTTTCTGATGATAAATCTACCTAATCAAAATTAAATTCTTGTTTTTATACTGACAGACCTTCTACATGGACTTTGGCAAGTGTAGTACCATGAAAAGTGTAATTATACTGCTTTTTTTTTTTTTTTAGTTGATTTTTTCAGTTGAACAATTTTTTTCACTTGTGATTTTTTACTCATGCTTTACAATTACAGATTTAATATGAACAATTGCACTGTGCACTAGACATATCCAATATTTGCGGGGGGGGGGGGGGCTGGGAGGACCACTATAAGGTTTTTGATCTTAAATGACATTTAGTTTTTGCGTCTTATCATATAATTTTATCATTCTTTTCCCACTGCTGTGTATTCTTCTTCACAGCTGTTTTTAAAAAAGATTTTACTCATTTATTTTTAGAGAGAGGGGGAGAGAGGAAGAAACAGAGGGAGAGAAACATCAATGTGTGGTTGCCTCTCATATGGCCCCCACTGGGGACCTAGCCTGCAACCCAGCCATGTGCCCTGACTGGGAATTGAACCGGCAACCCTTTGGTTCGCAGCCTGCACTCAATCCACTGAACTACACCAGCCAGGGCTTCTTCACAGCTTTAAGATAAACTCAGTATTAAAAGTATAAACACACTGCATTTGTGTGTAGATGTGTGTGTATACACACACACATATATATTATATATATATTTCCTATATATATATTATATATATTTCCTGCTTGATTTGTATTAGAATTCACAGACAGAAAATACAAGCTGAATCGAATAGTTTGTACAAATAAAGCTGAAGAGGGCAAAGTCCCATCCTTCCTTACGATGTTGTGTTCTCTGTTCCTGTACCACAGATGTCTTATTTCTTCCCCAGTAGTCTTACTGTGCTTGTTTTAAAAAAAAAAATCAGTTAGGTCTTAGTGTTTCGTTATTAATTGAAACTGGCTGCAATACAAGATAAGTTCTGGAAGTGATCAATGGACTATGCTTAAAAGGATGAATATATGTGTTTATAAAAGAAATGAAGAGAAATCTTGAAGGCATATAGGAGGCTTTCATTCTAGAAAATTAGCACTTGTTAGTGCTAAGTATGAGACATACTTGTTCATTGTTACTGTTTATTCTCATTCTGTAGCTGACCTGCAGAAGAAATAAAGTGAAAAACTCAGTCTTATATATTATTAATGTTTTTTTGATGCACCCCACCCCACCTCCCCACCCACATGTATTAAAGATTCCATCTTTCTAGGTGGTAGTAGGAGGCAAGAAAAAAGTTAAAATGCTCTCAAATGGAAACTCGTTATGTAATACTTTCTTTGATGCACACACACAGAGTAATAAAAGGATGCCTTTCCCCAAGATGCGGAATGCATGTTTGAAAGAATGGTTAAGAGGTCAGAATATAGCATCATGTGGTAAGTATTCCCATGCAGGAACTTGGAATAATGTTTACATGGATAGACAGTGTAACAATAATCCAAGGGAGCTACCAAATATTGAGCAGGACTCTGCTTGAAATAGTAGTTTGCAGTTAATGGAGTAAATGGCATTTTATTGATTGTGTCTCAACCCAGATTTGTACCTTGCACTGATCCTAAACCACTACATTGTTATAAAATGATGCACTTTTCTACTTCTGATAGTGTTTGTGACTGAATACAAGTCAACTATGTAATTGTTTAGACACCAGTGCATACTCTCCTTTAATGTCTGAACACTTAACAAATCCCACTACCTCTAGAACTGTCGATTTTTGTTGCATGTCTGTGTGTATTGTGCTGCACTGGGTTTGAGCACTAAGTGATTTAGTAATCAGATTTTTAAACTTGAATACCTTCTTAAGTTTCAAAATAATTGCAGGTCATGATTTTCCCATTATTGTTTGAACTACAAAAAATTGTCAGATACACATACATGAAAACCAAAATTGTTTAAACTAGGTGGTCATAAAATCTGCCACATGAAAGAGTGGAGTTGTGGTTCAGCGAGGTCCAACAGGCATAGCAGGGGATTGGCAGTGTTAGGGAGAGGACAGGGCGTGAGGTTGGTATGCGGGTATGGGAAGAAACACTTACTGTCAACATACATTTGAAGGATATTTAAAAAATCCATTTCTATTAACTAATTTACAGCCTTAATCCCATCAAACTTTCCCTCCAAAGACACAATTCTTAAAAAAAGAAAAATTAGCTATGGAATCTTTGTTCTCAAGGGGACTTGTATAGCAAATTTATACTTAAAATTCAACATGTCAGTGATATGTTTCAAGTTGGAAGCTATTTCATTTACATATCTAAACACATTTTCGTTAATGTTTTTAGTAATTTCTTTTTTTGCTCAGAACACTACCAATAGGTGTCCACGTATTTCCGTAGTCTGAATTCAGACACTTCCCACCTATTAGAAATCTCCCACTTCCAACAGGTCCGTCTTCTTGTGCTCAGCAAACTGGGAGCTAGCCAGGATCTTCTAGGTGAGAGCATTAAAGTGTAAGTTGGAACAATAATAACTTTGATTCAGTATGAAATTATGCAGGATATTTCAGAACAGTGCATGGGGAGTCTGGTGGCCTGGGTTATATTTCTGGTTATAACACTGTTTGAGACTGAGCACATCACCTAACATTACTTTTGAAACTGTTTTCTTCACTCTTAGATTAAGTTAGAGGATAAAAAGTTTATTTCAGAAGCTCATTTTACAGATACAGGATCATATGTTTGCTGCTAAGGTCAGGATCAATTTTTCCATTATGCAGCATAGGCCCGAGCTTAGGGCCCTCCATACTTTAAGGCAGGGGCTCATGAAAATGTTTTAAGATCTTTAAAAATCAGAGGAAATAGATGAGCTTTGAGGTCAAGGGTGATGCTTCAATATATAACATTAACGTATTTGCATTTGTTTGAATGCAGTTGCAAAATACATTTTCGATTGTTTTATCAAGGAAAAAGCCCAAGAAGGCAAACTGCCTAGGGCAGTGAAAGTCCCGACACAGCTCTGGCTAAGACAGAAAACTGTGGCTGAAGGATTGGATGATTTGGACCCCGCATGGTAATAAGACTGGGCCAAAATTTAGGTTTGAGCTTAGTCTTCTTAGACTGTGTCATACAATCAAAGTAAAATTATTTTCCATTTGCAAATGCATATGCTCTTTGTATCTCCCCTGAGCTTTGCACATTCTTTTCCCTGTTGATGACACAGTACATACTCATGATCCATTATTCCAATTCATAGAGCACATTTTGAACCTATTGTGTTGCCAGACCTCAGTTTAACTCCTTTAGTTTTTTACTTATTTGCATGCAACACACACATGCAGAGACAAAATAGTAGTCCACCTCCTCTTACCTGAAAGTTAACTAGCACACGATTTCCCCACAAAAGATTTTTCAGACCACCCATATTTGCATTAGGTGAACTGTGTACTATTCACACTGTTAATGCTTAGAGGTTGAGAATTAATTGTTTTGTTCACATTTGAAAGCTTCCTTAGCTAAATGTATGGCACACGGACAGTGCTCGGTTCACATTGCTGAGAGAACAGTGCTGATCCTCAGTGACCTCATGCATAGAACAGAAAGTCTGAAGGCACTCCACTGAAAAAATCACACACATGCAATCAACAATGTACACTCAGTTCATATTATAATATAGCTTACTTCTCATAGTATTTATAAAATTAATAGTACAAAAATTAATAGTTGTAGAGTACGAAGTCCATACCTAGGTATTGGTAACTTTAAAAGTTAAACAAAATATTAGACAATAATGAAAGAAAACCCTCATATTGTCTTTTTATTTTAGGTGAAAACTGATGAAAAAACTATTTAACATTGAGCCAAGCATTATGAGAAACAGAAAATAAGTTATAATCTAGTCCCTTTCTGCCCTCAAGGACATTAAATTTAACTAACACAATACTATTCCAATTTTATTTTCAGCTGCAGACATACTTTAGGAATTAATCCTTTTTTAGGTAATGGGCCTCACATAGAGATAAGACGGGCTATCTACAAATGGGCTTTTTAGCATTGTGTGAATATTGGAGCATAATTAGAATCAAAAATTAGTGCTGATAAAACTTTCTGCTGCTTTTCCTTAAGCTTGCCCATCCCATCAATGCATGCCGCAAAGATGGCTTATGATGACTGTGCTTATCCTTGTGCAATAACTATATTTACACTTCTAAATAGATTTTTAATGACCAGCAATATATCCGCATCTGTGCCTTTTCCATTTTTCACATTGGGGTGTCATACATATTTTTACCCTTTCAGGTATAACAGCAACAGCAAATTGTGCAATCCAGTTAATCCCAATTTAGTGCATATCTTACACACTCACACAGAAGAGCACTCAAAAACATATAGTGATTGTTTACACACTACTTAATAGTATATGCACAGAAGTTCTCCCTGCAAATAATTTGAGTGGAATTGATCTTCAACAAGTTCTTTCAGCTATGGATGCTTTTCTGGACATTCTACTAATAATACATTAAGTGAGAAACGACACTCCATCCTGAATAGGAGAACCTAATAAAACTCCCAAGCTCTGTCTTCCCATTTCTTCATGCAGTGGTTTGCAGAAGCAGTTCGAGCCCTGGATGACAGGAAATAGGGTACCAGATGGCTTTCATTCTAACATCTTTAAGTTAGGAGACCATTCTTGCTGAGAGTATCCCTGCTACCAATTTCCGCATAATGAAATAAATCCTGGCTACAGTAGCAGGAGACTTCCAGGAGCAGCAGGTGTAATGTCACAGCTGTATTAGCACTGCTAACTTGATTGTGGTTCAGGTTACATCTGGGACTGTGACACTCGCTGCTGACATTTAAAAAGGCTGCTGAGAGAGTAGCAAGAACCCTGGGGTGCCATTCTTTAGCTTATTAGCAGAAGCTTAGAGAAAATGGCCACACCAAGCTATGTGTCTCACTCACTAATGCTTTTCTTTACCGCTGCCATATGCTTTATCCACCCACCACCGCAAACGTATATGGGCTATAATTGGTTTTGTAACTTATCATGCTAAGATGTTAGCCCAGAGTATAACTGCAGAAATATATTACTGCTTTTTGTGCAGGTCACATTTGTGGAGAATAAAATTAATTTCAAATGGTTTTGCTTGAAGGGGAATTTTAATCTGAAAAGAATAGCAAGGATCAGAGCTTTTTAGAATTCTCTCCATTGGAAATGACATTAGCAATATGTGATAACATCTGAAACTAGCAAACCTTAGTTTTGTGTATTTTATTCAACAATGATGTATTGATACCAATTTGACTTTGTGTGACTTTGACTACCAATGCTTTGTGTGAGTTCTGTCATGTTACATATAAATAGGATTTAAGCATATAATAGGGTAAATGGTCCTTGACACATTGTTCTGCTTTCTTAGGGAAATGAACCAAATTTCCTCTAGTTGAAATATTTGAGAAAGAATAACAATATTTAATCCAATTCAAAAAAAATATTCATTGAACACTAGGAGCAAATTCTAATATTAGCAACTTTGGATGCAAGACACAAGACCCAGCTTTAAACTTACAGTCTAAACAGAGGTTCATATGCAAATGCATACTTAAAGCAGAGTGATAAATATTAAACGTAGAATTATATATTTGCTATGAGATTAGGGCACAGTAGGTAATATGTAATGAACTCTTGGAAAATATAATCAAGCATATGGACTCACATTATTTGAGTCCTTAGTGGAATGCTTTGATTCAATTATGTCACATGGTGCTTTATACTAGAAGCATAAAATGGTACCAGCGCATAAAAGGAAGTATTTAGTATGCACAGGCTCATTTTAATTGTATAAACACACCTGAAAAATGTACCTTTATTTCTCACGGTTGAAATTCATTAGGCCGTATTGGTGCTGTGAAACTCTAAAAGGATTAAAATTGTTCATCCACAGAAGCTTGGGTTTGGGCTCAGTAATCATTAGCATTTTCTGTTATGATTATAAATGGTAAAATTAAAGAAAAAAAGCTGGCACATTAAGATCTTAATCAACATAATCAACTGACTGAAGAATGACTAATTCCTTTTATTAGTCAAGGGTGTATTGTAGCTTAATTGATCACCTGTGATGTGTGGAGACTTTACTAGTAAGTGAGATGTGTCAAAATGCCTATTATATCATATCTGTGATCTACTGTCCTTGGTTTTTTATGTAATAAAATTAGTTCATTATGGGGAAAAAAAACAATGATTATGATAAGTATTTCAGAATATGATATAAGTATTTCAGATAATGAAATCTCTGTGGCTATAAAAATAAAATAAAATTCAGTGAGACAAATGATTTAAAATGTTCACAGAAAGGAAATTGCTGTCTGTAGTATAAGCAGGAGAATAACTGAGGTAGTGTGGGCTGACTTGAATCAGAAAGATTCTTCTGGTTAAAAAAACTCTGGAAAAAACAGACTATTGACAAATAATGTTCTCATCTCCCACATCAGTCACCTAATATTTTATTTTCCCATTAGTGCAATAAGCCACATACCTGAACTGCGAGGCACAAAACAGGAAAATGTTGTAAACACACTCCAATGATGTTTTATGTTTGGGGAGGTATATACCTTGCAATTCAAAGTCTGAGGTCCAGACTCTTTGGCATCACAGGGAAGCTGGTGGAAACGCACAATTTTGGACTCCACCCCAGGCTTACTGAATGAGAACATGGATGATTAGCAAGAGCCCCAGAAGATGTAAAAATATATTAACATTTGAAAAGCACTGGTCGGAAAGGAATTAAGGGAATGTAAAGTGCTAAGGGGTGGTTAAATAATTGTTTGGCTTCCTGTGATATTCGTATTGAATTATTTTTGAGACTAAAATAAGAAAATGTGGTTTCAAAAGGATTTCTTGGAAAAGAAATGTATTTACTGGAAATGACATTAATTGTATTAATTTTCAGCATTTTTATTTCAGGAGATAGTTTAACTATAGTCGCAACCCACTTGATTCTTTCTAATTATTATTCTGTTTTGCGATTTCAAACAAGTAATCTCACTTACATAATATTTTCATACTCTAAAATTTAGCTTTTATTTCTTGCCACAAGTAGTCAAACATATTTAGAACAATTCTTTTCTAAACATAATAATTATCTAATTCAAAAAAAGGTTTACTGACACCTGCATACGCATAATAACGTGCTGTTCTCTAGTGAGAGAAACTCCATGAACTATAATCACCTGGACTGATTTGCAATTATATATTGAAGTGAAGCAAGTTTATACACATAAGAAGTTACATGTCAGGCTTGAAATTAAAAAAGGAAGTATGTGGAATATTTTTTAATAAAATCATCTTGTTTCAGATGCAATGAACTAAAAATTCAGATTGACTTCTCAGTAGTAGACATGTTTAAAATTTTTAATTGATTTGGTTTTGATGAAGTGGGTTTTGAAAATTAATTTAGCTAACACCCTGTAGGATATATTTTAAATAAGAAAGATTGAGGTTAAGAAAACCTGTTGGTAGATACTGTACACTCTTTTGCATGAAATGGTGATGGTTTAAAGTAGTGTGGTGGGACATATAGTAAGAAAAAAAGAGCTGACAACCAAGAAGAAGAAGAAGAAAAATAGATGCAAGGGAATGGATTGACTAACGATGTAGCAGGTCTACTTGGTTAAATGGAAGTATCAAAGATGTTTTGTGTTTTGAGTCAGGTAATTGGAAGAATTATTGTTCGTGGTATTCATAATAAAGGCACATTGTTTTGAAAAGGCTGACTAATAGGCTTCTAGCTACAGACCACACCAAGGAAGAATTAACACAGAGCAAATTAATTGTTGGCTTGTTCCACCATTATCCTATTTTTCTTTGTGTGTGTGTGTGTGTATTTGTGTGTGTTGATTAGTTGTTCATTTTTTATAGCAATTTTAGATTTTCAAGAAAATTGAGAAGGTGCAGAGATTTTCCATATATCACTGCCCCAGGCATATGAGTCGTCTCTCTCTTTATCAAACATTACTCATCAGAATGGTACTTTTTAAAAATCAATGAACATACATTGCTATATAATAATCACTCAAAGTCCATAGTTTACCTTAGAGTTCAGTCTTGGTGTTGTACATTCTATGGGCTTGGACTATTGTATGAGGATGAATGTAAAGGTTTTTGAGGATTCTGGTGATATATCATCTCCCGCAGAAAGTCTTCAGTCATGTCCAGTCTACTAATGAGTCTGTCGTAGGTATTCTTCATGTCTGTTATATGTTTTTTTTTTAACTCTAGCATTTGTTTTTAAGTCTTTCTTAGGATTTTCATCTCTCTACTTACATTGTCCATCTGTTCTTGCATGCTGTCTCTTCATTAGAATCCTTAGCATGTTTCTCATAGTTGCTTTAAGTTCCCAGGCTGATAATTTTAGCAACCCTACAATGTCTGGTCTGATGCTTCCTCTTCCTTCTCAGTTTGTGCATTTTGCCTTTTGGTTTACCTTGTAATTTTTTTTTCCCTGACAGCCAGACATGATGTACTGGTAAATAGGACTGCTGTAATAGTTCTTAGTAATATGAGGGTTAGATGTGAGGGCAGAGGAAGCATTGTACAACCTACGGTTAACACACTGTCTTTTAGGGAGCCTGTGTCTCTGGACATGGAACTCACAAGTGTTGCTCAGTTTTTCTCCATCCTTTCTTGGGACGGGATGGCTTTGGGATCTGGCTGAAATAGATATTCCCCTTTCTCCAGGTCAGTTAGGCTCTGATACTGGTTTCTTCTAAGGGCAGTCCTCATTAAGAACAGAGTGATCTGAGGTATTTCAAAACATTTTGTTTTTCCCTGTCCTTTTTGGAAGAAGCACAAGGGGATTTTTCTCAGATATTTACCATGGAAACCAGGTCAAACTCCTGCTGGTGAATCTCGGTATTGAGCACCCCCCTGCCTTGACTGGGCCCTGTTGGAGTTATTAATTTACAGAAATGTGTGTGCTTAGCCTCCTGCAATTTGTTATTTCAGTTCAGCTTTCCTACCCCCTTACTGGTTCCGGAGTGGTTTCTGCTCTTGAGTCTATGGTAAGCCGTGTTTCCCCGCCGCTCACCTGTTTGCCCCTCCAATCTTAGGAGCAGTAGTTTGTCCTGAGTCCTCCCATCTCTTATGGGTCTAAAAATATACTGAAATCTATAAAACATTACTGAGAACTCAATAATGCATGGAATCTAATAAAAATCCCTACAGGCTTTTATGTATAAATTGCAAGGTCATTATAAAAAATAAATTGAAAATACAGAAGACTTTAAAAAAGCAAAATAAATAAATAAATAAATAAGGCCAAAGTTGGAGGACTAACATTATTCAATTTCAAGATTTCTAAATTACAGTAATAAAGACAATGTGTTATTGGTATAAGTATAGAGGAATAGATGGATGTAAGAGACTAGAGAGTCCAAAAATAGACCTATACCTATGTAGACAACTGATTTTTGACAAAGGTGCAAAGGCAATTCAGTGGAGAAGGGACAGGCTTTTCAACAAATGGTCCTGGAGCAATTGGATATTCACAAGCAAGACAGGAACTTTCTGCTTATATCTGATAACATATATCACACTGGGTTCAAAATGGACCATAAGCCTAAATATAAGAAATAGGAGTATAAAAATTCTTAAAGAAAACATAAGAAAAAATATCTTTGAACCTAACGTAGGCCCAATCTATTAAAGAAAATAATCATAAACCAAGTTAATCAAAATTGAAAACTTTTTGCTCTTTTACCTTTATTTAATCTTGTCATTGTTTGAAATGATTTTATCAAATAATATTCATGTAAAATATACTCTAAATTTATTTTAATGACCCTGTATCAGTATTAATTAATATATTTTTGTATAGACCCTTCAGAAAATTGATTGTGAAATAATAGGAAAAAAAACAATAATAAAGAAAAGATTCCATGCATATGTGGAGTGCCTGCCAATCATTTACTAACAACTTTTACAAATAAAATTTGTAAAAGCATTTTTACCAGCTAATTTCTACCAACGTTTTCTACCAGCATTTCTACCAACTAATTCCCAAAATATCAGTGCTTAAACTTCTAAAATAATAAGTAATGTTGTAATTGTGTTGAAAATTATCCAGATACATAGTTCCTGGCAAATATTTTAAAATGAAAAAAGAGATGAAATAAGAACTGTTGCTTCAATAATTTTTAAAGATTTTATAAAACAGAGAAGATACCCTGAATTACACAAACTCTCCACTAACTCTTAGGAAAAGTATAAGTTTATAGAAAATAACATCTAACATGTCCTGAAAAGGCTCGATAAAAGACAAACATCATTTTGGTAAATGTTCTTATTCCTGGGAATCCAACCAGTGTGAGTGTTTATAAAGTCAGTGCTTCGTGACATAAAACTGTCTTGTGCTTCAGATTGTTTCCATACTCCAAGCATGGCGTTGCACGGTGCAGTTCGATACAATTCTCCTCTGCCATGGGGTTCGCTTCACATGCCCTGGGGACCTCCACTACCACTTAACCCATTCAGGAGAAGTGCTGCCTCACCATCAATCTTATTTCTAAAGCATGTTTACATTAATCTGTAAATCTTCTTAATAATAAAACAAAAAAGTTAACAGGTTGTCTACAAATCACTGTGCACTGAAGCATAAATGTTAATGCTGGAATACTGAGAATACGTTGTCATGTTGGAGAAGTAGAAATCAGTTTTTTTCGTCCCCAACCATTTAATATAACATATTTTTTCATATCCTGAAATAAAATTCATGCCTAACAGAAAACAAAACCAAGTTGAACCCAAATTGAAAAATTTTAAATAAAAAATAACATTTGGACAATATTAATGAGCAATAAAATGAAGTATAATTTTAAAATATGTATTTTTGTACATAAATATTGGGGCATAACTACAAAAGGAACTGCAGCATTCAGATATTTGAATCAACTTACAGTTCATTCATTCATTCATTCATTCAAAGTGTTTATTGAGTACCTACTAGGTACAATATTCTGTTCTAGGCACCGTGAAAACTGTAACAAAGTATAGAGCTAAACTCCCTTTATGGAATTATACAGGTAGACAGAATATATAAACAATAAATAAATAAAGCACATATAATATGGGTATATATAACATATTCGTTGTGGTTTCAAGAAATACCGGAAGAAAACAAGGGGTCTACTGAAGTTGATATCTACAGGGAAAAGGGAACAAGTGGAAAGGTCCTGGTTGAGGAGCGAAGCTTATGACATGTGTTGCAGGGTGAAGTGAAAAGAACACTTTGGCTGGAAAGGCTAAATTTTGGGGGAATCACGTGAAGGATTAAAATAAAACATGAGGTTGGAGAAATGGCCGGCTCTAATGAAACCAAGTACAGAATAGTAGATCTTTGTCAGACCTTGGGTTTTAATCAAAGTGAGGTAAATAGTCATTGGAGTATTTCGTGCATGGAAGTGACACAGCCTGACTGACATTTTAATGACAGTACCTGGGATATTTGGTTGAGAAAATAAACCCAGGAAGGGAGGTGGAGAGCAGGCAGGAGCACCACAGAGGTCCAGACCTGCACAGCAGCAATGCATGCAGATAGAAGAGGACAAATTTCCCAAACAGCTTGATGTGATTAAATTAGTCTAGATAATAGTATTATTTATATTACAAATTGATTTGCTGTACTGTGATTTAATTATCTATTATAGGAAATGCTAGTAGTTGCACAGACTGAAATATGGGGAAGAGAGGAGAGGTCTTTAGCCAAAGGCACTCCAGCTTTGGTTTCATTTTTCACTTGTTCTAGCAAAATTAAATTCGAAGAAATGGTGCCACTGTTTAAAAAAACATTCACATGTGACATTGCATTGCACAACAGAGGCATGTTTCCCATAGTTAATTTACACTGTCATTTAGTTTTAATGTTTTAATTTGTTAAATTACTCTGGAAAAATTGATATGCAAAATTAACTACATTTTTACTCTATGTAGAGATCATAATTCCTGAAAAGTTAAAGTGACAAAACATAAAAAGAAATTAAAGCTTAATGTATCCCTTCTTTAAGATGTGTCTGAAAGAAATTATTTACTGTTATCTTTTTGTTGTTCTTTTTAAGTATATTTTATTAATTATGCTATTACGATTGTCCCATTTACTCCTTTACTACCCTCTGCCCCCTCCCACCCACATTAACCCCCTTTAGTTCATGTCCCTCTGTCATATAAGTTCTTTAGCTTCTACATTTCCCATACTATTCTTGCCCTCCCCCTGTCTATTTTCTACCTACCATCTATGCTACTTATTTTCTGTACCTTTTCCCCCTCTCTCCTCCTCCCACTCCCCTGTTCTAGTTGTTTGCTTACATTGCTTTTGTTTTAGGTGTGGCTGTTAGTAACTGTGAGTTTCCTCTAATTTTACCTTACATATTTTGTATCTTCTTTTTCTTAGATAAGTCCCTTTAACATTTCATATAATAAGGGCTTGGTGATGATGAACTCCTTGAACTTGACCTTATCTGAGAAGCACTTTATCTTCCCTTCCATTCTAAATGACAGCTTTGCTGGATAGAGCAATCTTGGATGGAGGTCCTTGTCTTTCATGACTTGGAATACTTCTCTCCAGCCCCTTCTTGCCTGTAAGGTCTGTTTTGAGAAATCAGCTGACAGTCTGATGGGAACTCCTTTGTAGGTGACTCTCCCCTTATCTCTTTCTGCTTCTAGATTTCTCTCCTTCATTTTAATCTTAGGTAATGTAATTACGATGTGCCTTGGTGTGTTCCTCCTTGGGTCCAACTTCTTTGGGACTCTCCGATCTTTCTGTACTTCCTGGAAGTTTATTTCCTTTGCCAGATTGGGGAAGCTCTCCTTTATTATTTGTTCAAATAAGTTTTCCACTTGTTGCTCTTCCTCTTCCCCTTCTGGTACCCCTATAATTCAGATGTTGGAACGTTTAAAGATGTCCTGGAGGTTCCTAAGCTTTTCCTCATTTTTTTTTTTTTTTTGAATTCTTGTTTCTTCCTTCTTTTCTGTTTGGGTGTTTGTTTCTTCCTTCTGGTCCACTCCATTGATTTGAGACCCAGTTTTCTTCCCATCACTATTGGTTCCCTGTGCATTTTCCTTCATTTCACTTAGTGCAGTCTTCATTTTTTCATCGAATTTGCAAACAAAATCAACCAATTCTGTAAGCATCCTGATCACCAGTGCTTTGAACTGTGCATCTGAAAGGTTGGCTATCTCTTCATCACTTAGATGTATTTGCTCTGGAGCTTTGATCTGTCCTTCCCTTTGGGCCTTTTTTTTTTTTTTTTTTTGGTCTGGTTGCACCTGTTACGTATGAGGGGCGGAGCCTTAGGTGTTCGTCAGAGCAGGGCAACCTATTCGCTGGGTTGTGATGCTGTATGTGGGGGAGGGGTTAGAGAGGGAACGAAGGTGCTTGCTCCACTCCGTGCCTGGTTTCAGTCCCTTCTGCCGTTTCCCGCAAGCAAACTGGGCCCCTTTGGTGCTGATTCCCAGGTGAATGGGCTTGTATATGTTCTGGGACCCTGTGGGTCTCTCCAAGGAGCTTTCCTGTGAGGCTGGGAGTCTCTCCCAGCACCTCAACCCCCATAGGTGTTTTCAATAATTGTTTTGAGACTTTATTTCCCTGTGCTGGGTTCCTGGGTTTCGCGGTCTGTCTCACTCCCCAGCCTCGCCTGGTTTATTGGTCTGGATGAATGGTTGTCAGACTTCCATACACTTCAATTTTATATAAGTTCTGGCTGTTTTTTTGTTTGTTTGTTTGTTTGTTTGTTTCTAGATTTTTATTGTCCTTAATTTTGGTTGTGCTAGGAGACACAGTGTGTCTGCCTACACCTCCATCTTGGCTGGAAGTTACTGTTATCTTTTTTTAAATTGAAGACATGTTACTAGACAAGGAACGGATCTCAAAGTTAATAATTATTTTGTATAAAAGAGGGAAAATAAATATTTTAGTTACTATTACTCATTAATCTTTGTCACATTAAGTTTAAAGTGAAGGGTAACATTCACAATGTTGTCAACTGACATTTTTTATTTGTTTGTTTGTTTGAAGCTTTTGGAAACATGTCAAAAACATTGATGAAATGTTGGAAACCAGTTGAAACACAGTAAAATTCAACCCAATAAAATAGGACTACTTTCTCTTCATCCACGTTGGGAATTTTCAAGAAGTGAACTATGACAATATATCAATTTTTACTACCATTTCTACTCTGGGTATGCCTGCCACATTTCTGTTCTCCAGAGATAATGTTCAGAAGGACTCCTGTGCCTCAGCAGAGAATATTAGGTACACGTGTACCTAGAAGTGATGGCAAAATTCTACATCGTCAAAAACGTGGTTGGATGTGGAATCAATTTTTCTTACTGGAAGAATATACAGGATCTGATTATCAATATGTAGGCAAGGTAAGTCTATATTGAAATGGAAAATATTTACATTCTTTCCTTGTGTGTTTTATTAAGGCTAATTTGAAGGACATCAAAACCATCACTCTTATAAATTTGATTCTCTCAATATTTTTACAATATTTTATTTACTTATTTTTAGAGAGGGGAAGGGAGGGAGAAGAATGGGTGAGGAGCATCAGTGTGCAGTTGCCTCTTGAGCACCCGTCATTGTGGACCTGGCCCGCAACCCAGGCATGAGCCCTAGACTGGGAATCGAACTGGCAACTCTTTGGTTTGGAGGCCAGCACTCAATCCACTGTGCCAAATCAGTGAAGGCATGATTCTCTCAATATTTCTAAAGTAATTTTTGTTTATGAAATACACATTATAGTTTGGAAAACTGTAGCATTAATGAATATAGCATGATAAATATAGGAATTCATTTACTAGAATTCTGTCCACTAGTTCATGGATGAAAGAAGTATTAAAAACTGCAAATTTAGATTTTGTAGCTAGAAATCAATGAGAGTAAGAAAACTATGTCAATGCATGTATATAATATAAACACACACACACACACACACACATATATATATATATATATATATAACACACACATATACAGTTTGCATTGCTGTTGACTTTAGTAAAGAAAAAAAGACATGTTTAAAAGTTGTTTAATGTACTACAGAATGAGAAAGCAAATTTGAATATATGACCTAAGGCCCCAAAGTTTCTTATTTATAAGAAAACATTTCCTGATGTGTTATTTATTTTGCTGAAGTCCCACAATGGATACATTTATATAAAGGAAAAATAAATAGGACAAACAGGCAAAAATATTTTATTATATGATATATATAAAGATGAATTATCATTCTATTTAATTATAAAAGTTAGTAAGGAAAATTATTTGTGGTTGGGAGTGATATGAGAAGTGTGACATGCAACTGCTATAACAATAAATGCTTCTATAAACTAGATTGTATTAATTTCCAATTTTCTTGATTGGCACTATTAGAATCTACTTGATGTTATATAATGTCTTAAGAAAGAAGTCACTTTAATAGTTTGGTTTATTATTTTTTGGACAGTCTATGAAAATATGTCAAAGAAAGGAGAGAAGTTAAACACATCAACAAAAGGAAAACAGATATAATCATATTAACACTATAAAATGATGATAGATACATTATGTCTTGGTGACTTTTGCATTAACCTAAACTTTAATAGCTTCATTCAAATAATTAAAACTGTGCTAAAGGTTTTTGTTATAAGAAAATGTATTTTTGGAGGATAGAAATTTATTCATTTTAAAATACTTTGGGATATTTTTTCATTTTTCAATTATTTTAGTCTGTTTTAAGAGTCTAGTAATATGGGGAAAATGTCATTAAAGGTTAAATCTCATATTGACTATTAAGAGAAAAAAATAGACAGTGATATTATCAGAAATTACACAGGAGCAGGCATCACTGGCTTCACCTGATTGAATGACTAAGATCACAGGATTAAAGTAAATTTTAGGATTGCTGAAATAGGCAAGTTTTAGTTTATGAAACCAACCACATGAAAACAGAATAATAGAAACCTGAACCATAGAAACTAAATAGTGTTCTTTGCTTCTTCCTGGACATAGCAATTATTTGCTCATTTGCATGTGTTTTTCTGCATCTAATCCTTAATGAGGATTTAGTAAATGCTCGTATATTGAATTATCATTACATTATATACCATCTCATGATATTCAAGCTACTTCCTATGTACTTTCATTTGTTGTCTCTCCAAGAATATGATCACCTTGAAATCAAGAACTTTATTGCTCTTTGTCTCTAGCTGCCAGAGTAGAGCTCATTATTTAGTTGATTGAATTGACCTGATTTGTATTGAATTGAATTCCCAGAGTCATCTGATACCACTTGGTTCTTGGTAGGGAAGACTAGTCTAGAATATTAAATCACTATGGGAAACTAAAGCTGGTAAATACTTCAATATTTATGCATCTTGATGGACAACTCAATTTGTGTACGTTCTTACTCTGCTTTAGAAAAGCAAATCAGAAAACTCAATGATGGCAGGCATAAAGAATATATGAAATGTGTTCACCAATTTTTTTCTTATACAGTGTATGCTAAACTATTATATTAACAGAAATATATTAGATGCTATAGCTTTAATGTACACAGTATATATATCTAGCTTATATTTCAAGTACATTTTTGTTTCTATCACTTGTGTGTCATGACCTTTGAAATAGTTATTTTAAAATTTCTCATCTATAGTATAGTATGTACTTAATTACTTATTATGAAGTATTTATATTGCATTAATAACACACAGTTAAAAGCTTATTTTAAATATAAACATAAATTTGTATAGGCCAAATAGGCAACATGGAATATATAATATTTTAATAAAAATACATTGTAATGAATATAAGTTGAGGCTGACATTTTTCTTCATAAAGTATAAAAAAATTAAAATCCCCCAGATATTCTTTTCAACATTACTTCTAATGAATTTATTGCATTCATGCTCTTTTCAGGAATTTTCCTTCCAATTTGCAGCTCTTTTAGAGTAGGCACATGCTATAGTAGATGTAAGTGATTTAATGTCTCAAGGCTAGGTTAGACATAGGGGTAATGCATGCCCCAGTTACTATATAGGAAGATAGTGATAGACACCCATTGTGCTGAGAAACATCTGTTGGGCTCTCAATAGGGCCAGTGGTGAGAATTACACTGGCAGAGTGAGGACAAGACTGAATGACATGCATGAGGGGGGAGGAATTTAAAAATACCAAAAAATTAGCCAACCAAATCCTATAAAGAATGAATGATACATAACTTCTCAGGTAAAAACCATTTTCTTCTTAAAGTGTTAAAGCAAAGGACGAAACCCTTACTTCTCATTGGGCTAAAACAGAAAGTTAGGAAAAAGATACAACGGCCAATCAGAAGACCTAAGATGTAACCTTGTTTCTGCCACTAATTTTCTGTAGGTAGTTAAATCAACTATCTTCTCTTGTCCTTCATTTTCTCATCTATGAAATCAAAGTGCATTATTATGCCTTTGGTTTACTATATATATATATATATATATATATATATATATATATATATATATATTCATTTATGCATATTTAACATATTATGTATTTATGTTCTTAATGTGAATATATATGCTTAGTGTATTCTTAACATATATTCTTAATATACATCATATGCATAGAGCATATGAGTATTTAAAACCAATTTAGGAAAATAAAAGAAGGAGAGAGAGAGAGAGAGAGACGGAAAGAAAAAGAAAACTCAGGAGATGAATTGTCACTCTGCCACAACCGTGACTTAAGAAACCACCAAGCCAGTAATGAACTCAAAGCATTTCTTTGCTTAGTGGTCAGTGACCAAAAAGCAATGTATCTAAATTCCATGAAGTACATTCTAAGGCAATGTTCTAAGTTATTATTTTTTTGGCAAGATAATCACAATACTGCTCTTGAAGAAATTTCTTACTGGGTAATACCTGCTCCCCTTCCAAAGCAATGGGTTTAAAAGTTGGACTTCAAGTAGTCCACTTTACACTATTGTTTTCATATTGCAAACCTTATATAAACATATTTAAAATTCCTAATTTAAGATTTGAGAAACATTATTGTTATAAACTATTTTCAATTAATGTCTTTTTACATATAACTTGTAATCACAGGTTCCCATTGCCTGATGCAGTTGTGCTGGATAGATCAATTACAATTTTCAAGCTTCCAAATATTCAAATAGATAAATATGACATTAATCTAGATGCTCATGAGTTTACTTTTGTCTGTAACAAATATAAAGCTCTAAGTGAATTACCATTTTATTTACTACACAAAATGTGTCAGCATTTTATATAATTATTTTCCAGGGGAGAAAAACATGTTAAAAATAGATTTTAAATCAAAACCTGAGATTGAGAAAAATCCCCAAACACCCCAAAATTAATAATATAATTGGGCCATAATAAACCTGATTCTGAGTTGGCACAGTAAATTAATTTTCTCAAGGAAGTAAACACATAATACATATTTTTAAATAACTAGGGGAACTGTCTCTATTTTTGATACAATGGAAACATGCATCATCCAGAGACATGAAACATATTCATGGGGCCTCCGAGCCATTCACACCTACCATTATCTCATTGATATCATCCAAATACAGAATGCATACAGCACATGCCTTTTTAATCTGTTGCTCGTAAGTCGTGTACAGCTCTCAGTTGTTCAGCATTATTGAAAGGTCAAAACCATGTTTAATTATTTAATTTCATATCCCTTTCATTGAAGAACTGATCGCTTCCAACAGCTAAATCAATCAAGGTTGCTTTTTATTTTAGCAGGTTAAGAACAGTATAGACATTTATAGCTCTTCTTTCCTCACATGATAACCTGAGCTGCCCTTCTACCCAGGGGTCCATGTCCCCCATAGTTTACAATGGCTTTGTCCTTCCATAATTTACATGTATAACCCAAGATGAAACTTCATGCTCTTTCTTGAGTAGCCAGTGGAAACGTTCTCCCTGTTCCTGAAAACCTTCTTCTCTTCGCAGCTAACTACTTTTGTATGAACAGGCATCTTGCTGCTCTGTTGACTTTTAAATATTTCATTTTGTACTTTTTGACTCTAAACTGTCCCATTATTGAAAATGATGGAATGCGTCATACATTTTCAGGTTTATCTCAACACTCTGCCTTTAGTATTGTCATATTTGCCCACATATCCCCAAAATGAGCATGATGACCTCAATCAAAATGCTATAGATCATTGGTTTTGACTGAGGGTGATTTTGCCCCCCAAGGGACATTCGTCTATGTCTGGAGACATTTTTGGTTGTCACAACCTGGGAAGTAGGATGTTGCTGGCATCTTTGACAGAGGCCAGAGTATGTACAATACACAAGATAGATATTTCTATAAAATCATCTGGTTCTAAATGTCAGTGGAGCGAAGATTGAAAAACCTTGCCCTAGACCTCCTGAGATTGCTAGTGCCTTCTTCATTTTCCTCAAGAACTTGATTTTTATTTTACTTCTTTCAGTATTCTTGCTTCTATATCTGCTTTCAATTATAATCATGTTTCTTCCCTTCCGAGTTGCCATTAGTATTTGCTGTAGCTGGCATGGATTTCTCTCAAGAGCACCTCTTGACGTTCTGTTTAATCCTTAAGACATGTATTTGGCCACTTGAATCATCCTTTTGTGCACAATTTTGGGTCTCATATACCCACTGTTAATGAAGTATTTATTCATTTGCTCAATTAATATCTAAAGGACTTTCTAGGTACTACTCTGGTATTATGTAGGTCGTAGTGAAAATATACTTTCCCTGCCCACAAAGTGCCTGCCCTTAAGAGGAGAAAGAAATAAGGGGAACAGGAGGTTTGGGGGCTGTTTTTGTCTCAGCTGTAGCAGGCTCCAAAAGCGGAGAGCAAAACAGTCAGTGCTGAATCTTCCATACTCTACCTCCGAGGTCCTTGTGAATGAGGCGTAAATGAAGTAGTTTTGGGCTTTGCATTACATGAATGAATGTTGTTAAATGTTGAGATTGGAAATTCAAGGTATAAGCTTTGGTTTTTTTTTTTTTTTATTTACTGTTCATTTCTTTGAAAGCGTTTTTAATTTAAATTTATTTTTCAGTTACAATTGACTTTCAGTATCATTCTATATGTGTTTCAGGTGTACAGTTTAATGGTTAGACAATCTTATTCTTTAAAAAGTGATCCCCCAATATGTCAAGTACCCACCCGTCACCATACGTAGTTATTAGAATATTATGGGCTGTATTCCCTGTGCTGTATACTTTATATTCTCATGACTATTTTATGACTACCAATTTGTACTTCTTAATTCTTTCTCCTCTTTCACCCAGTCTCCCTACTGCCTTCCCCTCTGGCAACCATTGTTCTTTGTATCCATGAGTCTATTTCAATTTTGTTTATTTATTTTGTTATTCAGCTTTTACATATAAGTGAAGTTATATGGTACTTGTCTTTCTCTGACTTATTTCACTCAGCATAATATCCTCAAGGCCCATCTGTGCTGTCGCAGTGGAAGATTTCATTCTTTTTTATGTCTGAGTAACATTCCATTCTATATATATATACCAACAGTGTTTTATCCATTTGCCAATTGATGGGCACTTGGGCTGATTTCATGTCTTGGCTATTGTAAATTATGCTGCAATGAATATAGAGGTGCATATATTCTTCTGGAATAGTGTTTTATATTTTTTTAAGATACATACCCAGAAGTGGAATCACTGGGTCATAAGGCAGTCTCACTTTTACTTTTTTGAATGACCTCCATACTGTTTTCCTTAAGGGCTGCACCAATCTGCATGTCCACCAACAAGTACACGAGGCCCCTCCTCTCCCCACATCATGGCCAACATGTGTTTATTGATTTATTGATACCAGCCATTCTGCCAGATATGAAGTGACATCTCATTGTGGCTTGAATATACACTTTTCTGCTGATTAGTGACATTGAAAATATTTTCATATGTCTGTTGGCCATTTGTATGTCCTCTTTGGAGAAGTGTCTGGCATAAAAACAGATACATAGGTGAATGGAGTAGAGTAAAGATCAGAAATTAAACCACATCTACATGGCAATTAATATATGACAAAGGATGGAAGAACATATAGTGGGATAAAGACAGCTTATTCCATAAATAGTATTGGGAAAACTGGACAGCTACATGAAAAAAGTAAAACTAGACCACCTTCTTACACTACCAGAAAAACTCAAAATGGACTTAAGACTTAACTGTGAGACTCAAAACCATAAAAATCCTAGAAGAAAACACAGGCAGTAAAATTTTGGACATTTCTCTTAGCAATATTTTTTTCTGGTATATCTCTTCACAAAAGGGAAACCAAAGAAATAAACAAATGAGACTATATTAAAGTAAAAGGCTTTTGCACAGCAAAGGAAACCATCCACAAAACAAAAAGACAACCTGCTGGATGAGGGAAGATATTTGCCAATAATACATCTGATAACAGGTTAACCTGCGACATATGTAATGAACTCATACAACACAATACCAAGAGAAAAAAAATTCAATTAAAAATTGGCAGAGGTGCTAGAAGGGGGTTTTCATGCACAATCCTTCATATAGAAGGGATCTTTGGAAATTTTAGAAACACAACCTCCCAGAAAATATGAAAACATAATCCATGAGAGAATAAACCAACTTTAAACATTCACAAATCCCAGAAATACCAACTGTGCCAAATATATTAGAGTGCATCACTTCTGCTCTTAATATGAATCCAAGTCTCACCTGGCTGCAGCGGGGTAAGGAGGAGTAAATTGGAACAAGGATGGAGGGAAGAAGCCGTCCTGACCTCCCCACTGCAGTCTTATTAGGGTGAAATAGGTCTCAAGTGGGCATTGGAGAAGCCTCATGTTATATGAGAGTTCAGAGAGATGGAAACACTCACTTGGATATTTTAAAAACTGTAATGTTGTTGAAACAAAAATTCTTAGGCAACTTATTTTAAAATCCCAACATGACCAAAAAATAAAAGAAAATAATGAATCAATGTAGCTGCTCACAGACCTTATTTTATTGCTGGAATTGGGGTAGGAGGGGTGTTGGTATACCATTATTTTCTATTTGAAGGCAATTAATCACAGTTATAAAAAGAACGGAGCATGGAGTGAAAACATAGTAGGTAATTTTAGTTAGAAAAAGTCCTGGATGAAATTAATTAGGATGATAAAGACCTTCCTGGTGAGAAGATGTTTAAACATTTGGATGAACGTGGACATTATTCACTGACAGATAAAGACCACAAAATGATGTGAACTTGCATGAGCATTTGCAGGGACTTTATAGTAATCCACAAACAAGGGGTAATAACAGCATTTTAAAATAGAAGCATACTTTCCAGAGTCCTGATGTTTTTCTAGGAAGAACACGTCTTGGTTTTTGACTCTCAAAATGCAGGAAAATATGCTTACATCCTTAATGCTTACTGTTATATTCAGGTAGATCTTGAGTTGCATTCTAGATACACTTGGTAGAACTTTAAAATCACTTACTGATGGTTTGAAGATAGCAAGGCTGTCAAAGAGAATAGTCATATTCTCTTTTAACACTTAAGTGATGAAGTATTAAAATCACTTCAAGAACCTATGTGAATTCCCATTAAACTTTAAACAATCAGTTAACACTGGTTTGAGCATTTTATATACTAACATATAGCATGTTAATCGTATGTAGAGATCTTACTGTGTTTTAGTTACCTTTTAAGGAATTGGGTATGAGTTTGGGTATAATGTGCAAAAATTATATTTTTCCCATTTAAAATTATGGAGAATAGGCTCCCTGTTAGTATTTTAAGCAAAAATTCCAAATATTGACAATTAAGAAAACAATATAAAGGAAATTAAGTATGGGATGTTTATAGAGAAATGATAACCACAATCATTCTTTTACTTCTAAGTTCTTATGTGTAGTAGTGATAACAAATATTTACTAAACTCTGTGAAGTTATTTATGTACTATGTTATACAATATCAAGAGTATTCATGTCCATATGCGACAAGTTCACTTCAGTAAAAATACCTAAAACTAAGACAGGCACAGCTCCCAAACCTGTAACCATACTCGACTGGCCATACTACACTCTAGAGATTCGTGGCTTGTCTGTTGAGCCTCCTGCTCGTCTCTTGCCTTCCTTGAATTACTAGCCCAGACATGTTGGGAGTGTTTTCATCATTTCTTCCCCATCGCAGCCTTATTTTGTAGATTTCTCTCTTACAGTCACCATTTTACTAATCCCCTCCACCCACAAGCCTCTTCATCTCTTGTTTCTGTTTCTTCAGTTTGTCACATAACTCCTTTTAAAATTTGCCCCTTTCTGGTGTGCACCTTTAATTTTATTGTTTTTTTTTTAATAAGAAGTAATTATACATTTGTTTTTAAATAGCTATTGTTTCTGTAGTTTTAGGCCAATGAATTCACAAAGACTAGTAATAATTGGTAGTAGATAAAAAGACTAATATCTGGAAGGAGATAGAAGGACTTGATAATAATAGGTAAGTAATAATAAAAAAATGACTCAAAGTTTTTTCTTTGCCAGCCCTGGCTGTTGTAGGTCGGTGGATTGAATGTGGGTTGCTAACCAATGGGTCACCGGTTTGAGTCCCAATTGGAGTACATGCCTGGGTTGTGGGCCAGGTCCTCAGTAGGGGGCGTGCAAGATGCAAACACACGTTGAATGTTCCTCTCCCTCTCTTTCTCCTTCCCTTCCCCGCTCTCTAAAAATAAATAAATAAATGATTTTTTAAATTTTTTCTTTGCCAAATACATTTAGAAAAGTTTACCTGTTATTTTAAAATAGTTAAGTTCAAATAAAATTTTAATCTACAATTTAACCTATTGTTTTTCAAATATAGAACTTTTAGGAACTATGATTATTTTATAATGAAGATTATGTGAAAATCGAGTAGATGACCTTTAGCAAAAACTCAAGATAAGTCTCTATAGAATAAAATGACACATATATTTTCTCTGCAGAAAGTATCTCAATATAATTTATCAGTAACAGGTATGTGTTTAATGTCCATGAAGCATGGGAAATCATTATTATGGTATGAATTTCTACCAAAGCCTTCTTATTTTCTTTCTTAGAGACAATATATAATTACATATTGAATTAAATTTTGTCCCCATTGTACTGAAGAATAATGTTCTTTACAGTAAAGAAAATGAAACCATGAAATGTATGTTATTGTGTTTGCTCATTAATGTCTCACTTGGTATATGTTCATATATATATATACATATATATATATATATATTTTTAGACAAAGGGGAAGGGAGAGAGGAAGAGAGGGAGAGAAACATCAATGTGTGGTTGCCTCTTGTGCACCCCTTACCGGGGACCTGGCCTACAAACCAGGCATGTGCCCTGACTGGGAATCGAACCAGCAACCCTTTGGTTTGCAGGTCAGTGCTCAGTCCACTGAGCCACACCAGCCAGGGCAATATATGTTCATATTCTTAGTTGCTTCTTATGAAGGCATGAATAGAAGAGGAGGAAACACTTTAATAAGTTTTCTGAAGTCAGTTTTAAACTACTCAAAGTTAAATAACAGTTAAATTTGAACAACCATTTCATTAAGTAATATTATTTAATATTAATATTTTATCGTATTCTAATTATGTTGCTAGTTGGATAACTGCATTCTCTTGCTTCTGGCAATTGTAACTACAAGTTAAAAGAAAATCATGTAAGTTTCTGGGTTGATGAACAAAAGTTAGAAACAAAAGCGCTAATTTTGTTGGAATATAAAATGTAAACCTTTGATTTTCTTCTTAGATCCCTAATTGGCAAAGAGCATTTTATATGTATTTCAGATTCCCTCTACGGTACAATTGTTTTACTAACTTCACATTTAAAATTATACTTTTTGTATTTATAGATTATATAAAAATATTAACTTTAAAATTGTAAATTAAGATGTTAAATCTCAGCCCAGAATTAACTTTATTTTACCATGTCAAAAATTGAGTGATAAACATGTGTGCCATGATAGAAATTTTTCCAGAGGAACATTTTCTATTTGGCCATTTCTTAGCTTAAATTGTATCGCTGGATTTCTTCGTTCAGTGGTGTCTTTTCCAAATATCCCCCACCCGAATCTCCAAGACCTCTGAGTTTTTCAACCTTTCTTGACACCCATTTTATCACTATTTACAAGCCAGTATTCGAATCTAGTGCCAAATTTTGTTTGTATGTGTTGATCCTGAGTCCAGCAGAACGGAGGGATGGAGCTGGAAGTCATGAATGAGCTTCTGCCTCTGGGACAGCTGAGCGTTCTCTTCACTCTTTATTTCTTCTTGCATCTAAGAAATTCAATTAGGAATCACTTGCTTTTGTTATAAAATAAGTGTCTTTATTAGTGTGTATGATGGCAATGTCATCTTCAGCTTTGTTTATCTGAAGGTATTTTTGGCATTATGTTAAAAATTTAATTCTTGTGGGTATGGAATTTAAGAATGGAAGCCACGTCAGATAACATTTCTCTCTCGTGGATTATTAAATGACTGTTGCTTCGGAGAAATCAGCCTGTTTTTATCTGACTTCTTTCAAGTTTTTATCTTTAGGTTCTCTGGTTTACATATTTTTAATCTGGCTTAAAATATTCATGAGCTCCAGACTGCAGTCATAGCTTCTTGTGGTCAGTTGTGTTTTCTTTTACTTTTAGTTTACTGAGGCATCTTTCTTTTATTTCTTTAGCTGTGCTTATAGTGAGGTGATTTTCTCTGCAGCTTTAGCAGCTAGCTTTATCTTTGGTTGTGAATTGTATACCTGTCACCCCAAGAGGAAAACAGTGCTGAAAAGCAAGTTTTTCACCATAAATGTGTTCTCGAAAAAACAGCTTTGTGATCTGTTCTTCCACTTAGTGATCTAGGTTTCTGCTTCTCATTAATTTTTTTCTGGCATCTTGTCTTTATCACTTTTATGGAACTTTTATTCATAGCCCTCCTTTTCATGGCTTCAGAGATCATTTCTTTTTAGTGCTGAATGATATTCCATTGTCAGTATTCACCAGAGTTAATATGGCCAGTCATTGCTATAGTTTCCATGCCAGTCCAGTTTTGTCCCGTGCACACAGAATGTAAGCGGAGACACGTGTGCAAGATAAGAATTCTCTAAATGTGTGAATATGATATGAATATGGTGTTGAATAGAGGCAAGATTGTTTGTTTGATTTTAATTCTTTGCAGCCAGCTCAAATGAGAGGGTCTAGTACAAATCAAAATGTAGGTTTCTTATTTCTCTTAGTCTCAGACTAGCATAGCTTCCTGCAAATAATGACTTTTCTGTGTGACTCACTGGACCCTGCCCTGTGTGTGCCAAAACTGGTGCTCTCTTCTTCTGCTATCAGCCCATGTAGCCATTCCCTTTTCCCTAAATAAGACGGTGTTGATTTTTTCTTGCCATGTAACACTAAGTATTTAGTGAAATTGAACCCAGATAACTTTTTTTTTTACATCCTCAGCTCCAGGTGTCCTCTCTTAGTATCTTTTCCTCTTGCTCTTTTAAAAGTCGGGGCATGTGAGTAGCCTCAGGGTATTGCTTGTTTTTTTCAAAGATTGGTGTTTTTTTCTCTTGATCTCCTAAAGTCCTTTGAGTCTTTTCAAGAAGAAGAAGAGGGAAACCTTCTCTATAGGTATAGTTATTTTTTAGCTGAGAGTTGTAAGGCAAATTTTGGCATTGTAAGGCTATTTCCTGGATGTCTACAGGATGGTGGACTTTATTCCTCTAACCCTGCCACTTCGGTTTCTTAGATCCTTTTAGCTCAAAATTAATTTTGAATTCTGTCCAAGCCAGCGCTCCAGGATAAAATCCTCAATAGCCATGCAGACAATGTTTTGTTTTCTGAATACTAGTTTAGTAAAAATATGAACTTTTGAACCAGAAAAACATTGTATAAAATTGAGTCTACCCTGTTCTGAATTTATGACTTTTTTGAGTGTCTTTATTTTTAAACTAGATGTAGCACTATTATACTGATGTAGCTTGCTGATGCCAGCTTGTAAATGCCTGGTGTTAATTTTTCAGGATGTTGGCATGCCAGTTGATGCCATGGTGACAGTTTTAAATTGAGTACAGTGTGATAGTTACACTACAGGAATTGGCAGGGACTGCAAATCAGGACTCCTGCCTCTGAGAGCTAGTTTTAATAATTTGCCAACTTACCACTGGATATTAGAATTTTTTCCATGAAGATATTGCTAAAATCAATTATAATAATTTATGGAATAAATATGTTTTCTAGCATATTGTAAAGACTCAATAAAATTAATCTGTTCCCCTTCTTGCCTTTCTGCGAATGTACTCTAACCAGTGTCTTAACTTCAGTTCTCATGGAATTCCTTAATTGTTTCTTTATTCTTATACTGACCTTGACTCAAAACAATAATAATGCTTTCTTGACCTCTGACTTAATTTACTTTCCTGTCCCACTTTTCTCGGTTATATTTTTCTCTGAGGCATTTTCTTATGGCTGACCTTTGTGGCTTGTAACATTAATCAGTCTCTTAGTTTACTGGAAGCAGTTCCTATTATTTTTACTTCCTGTTTTTTTTTTTTTAATTTTCAACTTCTTAAAAATTTCCTCATTGCCTGTACAGTCTTTAAGGTTCATTATGAATCTTACTATTAGATGCACAGAAGCATATCAGTTATTTAATAATATATTATGTGTGTACAATCCGTAACTATTGAGATGCTGATTATGGAGAGGGGATGTCACAATATAGTGAAGGACTAAAGTTTTGAGGGATTGATGCTCCCTCAAAACTTTTTTTTAAAGATTTTATTTATTTATCTTTTTTAGAGGGGAAGGAAAGGAGAGAGAGGGAGACAAACATCAACGTGTGGTTGCCTCTTCTGCATCCCTTGATGGGAACTGGCCTGCAACCCAGGCATGTGCCCTGACTGGGAATCGAACCGCGATCCTTTAGTTCTCAGGCCCGCACTCAATCCACTGAGCTACACCAGCCAGGGCCCTCAAGGTTTTTAAATTGGGTATTTACTGATGCAAATTCCCATTTTCAGTAATATGAAACTTATAAAAGAAGGGATGAGTTAATGGACACTTGCTTTTCTTTCTTCAGATTGAATTAGGGGAAAGCTATTAGGTAACAAAACTTTAGTAAAATAAGGAGTAAACCAGTAGAACTTCAAAGGCAGTAAGTGCTGATGCATTGTTCATCTGGCACTGCAGAGTCTAGTCAGGTCAGCACTGCATTTGGAAGCCAGAATGATTTCAGAGCATTCGCAAATGTACCTTGGTACTAACTGGTAATGTTTAAATGGTGCTTATTTTTCTTTAAATTAGTACATCTGTGATTGTATTTTTATTTACCAATTGCAACAGTTAAGATCTTCAGTATTATTTTAAATGGAAATGATGTGAATGGAAAATCTTGTCTTGTTCTGACCTTACAGGGCAGTCATTCTGCCTTTCTACAGATATTAATGACAGAAATTATGTAGAATAAATAGAAAATGATGTTTTGAATTTGTTTATAGTGAAAAAGCACAGTTAATGCTAACCTTGCAACAGTATATTTTAAGATGTGCCAAAACCCATGCTCTGCCACAATTATCAGTATGATTATGGGAAAATCATTTAATCCCTTGGGTTTCTGGTTTCAACACAACTAAAAACAGAGTAGTTGAGTTGATTAAATTCGAGTCACAATTATATTCTTTACAGTTTGTATTTCTTTTTTTAATCAGTATTTTTTTAATTGTTGATATTGTACAGTTTTCTGTCTTTTAGCCCACCCCCAGCCCACCACCCCAGTCCTCCCCACCTTCCTCCCATTTCCACCCCCATAATTTTTGTCCATGTGTCCTTTATACTTGTTGCTCTAAACCGTTCCCCTTTTTCCCTGAAATTCCCTCCCCTCCCCCTCTGGTCACTGTCAGACCATTCTCAAGGTCAGTGTCTACCACTTGACACCAGTCAGAATGGCCCTCATAAACAAAGCAACAAACAGCAAGTGTTGGAGAGGTTGTGGAGAAAAGGGGACACTAGTGCACTGCTGGTGGGAGTGCAGACTGGTACAACCACTATGGAAAACAGTATGGAATTTTCTAAAAAAACTAAAAATAGATATACCTTTTGACCCAGCAATTCCACTGCTTGGATTATATCCTAAGAACCCTGAAACACCAATCCAAAAGAACCTATGCACCCCTACAGTTTGTATTTCTATATTGACATGGCTAATAAAAAGATAAGAAACAAAAAAATCTACACTCAAGAAAAAAAAGGGAAGGTAACTCTTGGCTTTAACCTTTCTCTATAAATCTCTTCCAGAAAAGTTTTTTTTTTTTTTGAGGTATAATTTTCATAAAACATATTTCTTTCTAAATTGTGAATATAGTTATGTGAGTGTATATTTTTAAATTTACATTAAATATATTTTGCTAAAGTAATTTTATTCTTCATTCTTTTCTAATTGACACCATAGATATTTTAAAGATTAGTTCTACTCAGAAAGTTTTTTGATATAATTGGTCAACAGAGGCAGACTTTTGTTTATTTTGGTACACAGTGGGAATGAATATATACACTGGCCTTTCCTAAAGTTCTGAATTTTTGTATTTAATTAATTACTCTGGTCAGTGCCCGTGACTTCTGTATAAAACAAATTACACAGAGTCATTTAAAGGAAGAGAAGAATGCAATGGGAGTCTTTGAGGCTAATCACCAATTAATCTTACATTAAGAGTAAACTTTCTGTAACACTGCTAGATGTCTTTTTCTTCTTACCACCAAAGTTTATTTTCATAAATTTCTTCTAGAAATACTTGTTAATTGTTTATTTACTTATTTAAGACTTCATTTTTATAGCATTTTTAGGTTCATGGTAAAATTGAGGGGAAGGTACAGATATTTTCCATATCGCCCCTACTCTGACACATGCATATTATCAACATTACTCAATACAGTGGTGCAGCTGTTAGAATCAATGAACCTCTGATGACACATCATAATCACCCAGAATCCAAGGTTACATTAGGGTTGACATTGGTTCATCAAAGGTATAAAACAAAGGTATAATGATATGCCAATCATTATGGTATCTTATAGAGTATTTTCACTGCCCTAAAATCCTCTACAGTTGACTATTAATCTCTTTCTCCCCCATCCCTGCCAATCATGACTTTTTTACATTTCTCAATAGTTTGCCTTTTCCAGAGTGTTGTATAGTTAGAATGCAATAGTATATAGCCCTTTTCAGATCAGCTTCCTTCACTCAGTAATATGCATTTAAGGTTACTTCATGCTTTTTTATGGCTTCTCATTTCATTTCTTTCTTAGTACTAAATAATATTTTATTGTCTGGATGCACCATTTTACTTAACCATTCACTCATGGAAGGGTATCTTAGTTGCTTCCAAGCTTGGCAGTTATAAATAAAGTTGCTGTAAACATTCATGCGCAGTTTATTGTGCGGACTTCAGTTCTTTCAGCTCCTCTGGGTAAATACCTAGGAGCACTATTGCTGGATCATATGGTAAAAGTATGTTTAACTTTGTAAGAAACCTTCAAACTATCCAAGTGGCTATACCAGTTTACATCCCCACTGGCAATGAATGAGGATTCTTATTGCTGCACAACTTTGTCAGCAAGGGTATTGTTAGTGTTCCAGGTCTGGGGTACTTGAATAGGTGTGTAATGGTAACATGCTGTTATTTGAATCTGCATTTTCCTCATGACATTTAAGGTAGAGGGTCTTTTCGTGTGCTTATTTTCCATCTTTATATTTTAAGAGCTCTTGGTACATTTTGGATAACAGTTCTTAATCAGTGTCTTTACAAATATTTTCTATTTTGTGGCCTGTCTTCGCATTCTTTTTCTGTTCTGTTTTGCAAAGTAGGATATTTTGATTTTAATGAAGTTTAGTTTACCAGTTCTTTCTTTTATGGATCATGCTTTTGATTTTTTGTATGTAATTTATATAACCAAGGTTTACTCTAGGTTTTCTTCTATGTTATCTCTCGGAAGTCTTTAGTTTTGCATTTGGTATTTAAGTCTGTGATTTATTTTGATCAAATGCAAATCTGTACCAAGCACATATTTCTGAAGTAACTAACATATAACATGAAATTTGTGTTAGCCCCCTGAAATTTCTATTTTCAAATCCATAAGTATTCTGTTCCAGTTATGGTTTTGCCTATATATAAAATAATATTTGCACTATGTAAAAATGAAATATGTGTAACACTTTTAAACATTAAGTAATAAATGTAACATTAATTACTATTTTTGAGGGCGAAGTGTGTGTCCATTTTTGTAGGCACTATGGATGCTGTAATTTACACGGCAATATTGCAACACAAAGATTGCCATTCCTACTTTACGGAGAGGAAACTGAAGCTTAGAGAAGGTTGTTATTATATCTTGTTACTTAGTTCTTAAATTATTACACAGCTAGGATTCAAATGTAGTACTATATTACCAGGAAATTTTAATTATTTGACTATAGTATACTAGCATATTAGTAAATAGATGTAAAACATCACAGAGAAAGCATGACTTTTCTTTATTTCATTTTATTTTTGTGGATAGTATTCTCAGTGGATACATAAATCTATCAGTGATACGTTTAAACCTGAAATTCCTTTACTCTTAAAATACTGACAACCATTCGTAAAGAACCTTGGATTTTAAACTTCTGCACACGTTAGCAGCCAAATTCTTTGAAACCATGATCTAATCTCTTAGTTTTAGTTTCCATAATTTAAAAAAATAGCATCTATTCATGCAAGTTGTAATTTTGGAAATCAAAATTAGATGATGAATATGCAGACTCTTTAAAACCTATCAGGTCCTGCCTAAATGCACAGCATTATTACAGTCTGGGCCATAAATAAATGAAAAAAATACAATAGCTTCCAACAAAAGCATATTTAGTTCACCGTAGTTTTAACTATAGGAACGAAAAGAGGAATCTAAAGGAAGCACTCAGAAATGGTTACGTGTTGGCCATGTACTATGTTGGTGGTTGGACTTCTTTA